>OU383784.1:2752654-12752654 GCA_910950805.1 Acrocephalus scirpaceus scirpaceus
CCACCCTCGGGTGCCCACTGCATTTCAGCTCTTACTTCTTCAGCTGCAGACCCAGCCCGAAGCCCTCCTTGTTGGACGGCTGGAAAACCTCGATGGACGGTTCTGCAGGGAGAGAGGAGGACAAGCCATCAGTGCAGGACAGTCAGTGCACCATTGTGCCTGTCTCGAGGGCACAGGGACACCACGTCCTGCCTGTCCCCACTCACCGGGGCCATCGAGGTACTGGGAGAGGGAGAAGCGCAGGCGGAGGACGATGGGCTCCGTCCGCAGCACCTTCCAGGCCGTCGCCACCTCCTCCTGCCAAGGCAGAGACACACTTTGGCATAGCCATGGGACCCCCATCCAGGCAGGGGGATTTGGGGACCCCTCGGGCACATGTGCCCACCCTCCCCATGCCAGCACTGCTGGGGGCACCCCAGGCACTCACATCGAGGAAGCTGATGTTCACATGGAGGTCGATGTCCACGTCATCGATGGTCCCATACTCCCTGTGATGTGAAGACACATTGCTGTGGCATGAGGGGCTGGCACGGTGCTGGAACAGTGGTCCAGTGCCCACCGTGCCAGGGTGGGCAGGCTCATGGGACAGTGACACAGGCACGTGTGGCTCCGCAGGTATCAAGTGTATGCACAGGGGGATTGCCCAGAATGTAGATGTGAACCTGGGAATGTGTGAGCACAGCCAGGTGCTCAGGGGATGGCACAGCCTGGGTGCCATCCCCTGAGTGTCCTAGGGGTGCCATGGCTGAGTGCCTTGGCAATGGCACAGCTGGATGCCTGGAGATGCCACAGCCAGGTGCCTTGGTAATGCCATAGTCAGGTGCCCCAAGGATGGCACAGCCAAGGATGTGGCATAACCAAGGATGATGGCATAACCAAGGATGGTTATGCAGGGGTGCCACTCCTGGGTGCTCCAAGATGGCATGGCCAAATGCCTGGGAATGGCATGTCCAGGTGTGCCGGGGATGGCACTGCTGGATGCCTGAGGATGGCACAGCCGGGTACCCCAGAGATGGCACTGCCAGGTGTCTGGTAATGCCATGGCCAGGAGGCCTAGTGATGTCACAGCTGAGTGCTCTGGATACAGCACAGCTGTGTGTCTGAAGATGGCACAGATGAGTGCCTGGAGCTGCCACAGGTGGATGCTTCATGAATGCCATGTCCGGGTGCCCGAGGATAGCACCTTGCAAGGATTGCAAGGATTGGCAAGGATAGCCAAGTGCCCAGGGGATACTGCGGCCAGTGTCCTGGGGAGGTGTTGGGGGTTAGCCTTGTTTCTTTTTTTCACCTATAGAATTTTTTCCCAAGAGTTGCAAGGCAACTGATTGCTAGGTACTTATCAGTGCTCAGGTGAAACAAAGCATAGAGGCTGGGTGGAGGCTGGCCCTTGGTTACACCCTTTGTCTCCGGGAGTTTCCCCCGGAGGAGGGCTGGGGGGCAACTTCATTTTTGGTGTGGTCTGCGTCCAGAGAAGACGAGGCTGCTGTTGCTGCGTGAGTTTTTCACTGGCACCACCGGGATCTGATCCTGAAGAGAGCTGCCATCATCTGCTCATGTGTTCAGGAAGATCCTGATTTCTCCTTTGCTGCCCTGCTGGAGCTGTCTCAGCCCTGTCCCACTGCCTCGGCGCTGTTTTAGAGCTGCTCTGCACCGCGGGCCCGCACTGCCCTCCCTGCCAGACATCCCTGCCCTCCAGTGACCACTGACAGAGCTCCGAATTTCATCCAATCCACCAGCCCGGGATCCCACACCGTTCCAGCTTGGTACCTTTTTTTTAAAGTCCCCAGAGACCAGACTGCCCCGGGTTTTTGTGAAACCAAGCTCCGTCAAGGTCCCTGGTTCTGTTTTTCGCTATTAATTGCTGTAGTTGTTGTTGTTTGTTTGCCTTGTTATACCTATTAGTAAAGAACTGTTATTCCTATCCCCATATCTCTGCCTGAGAGCCGTTTTAATTTTCTAAATTATAATAATTTGAGAGAAGAGAATTTGAATTATCCATCCCAAGAGAGGCCCTGCCTCTCTTTAGCAGATACCTGTCTTCTTTCAAAACCAAGACAGATTTTGGTGCCCAACATGGGGCTTGAGGGTATTGAGAGAAAAAAGGGAATAACAGTTCTTAAGTGACCTGATTTCTTGTGCACTGGATACAGAAACCTCGATAGGTAACACCATGTGGTCTAACTTATCCTGGTTCGGGTGGCGTGTGGTTGTGGCTTTATTTTGCCCATTTGCAGGCCCTTACCTAAACATGGGCCCTATAACAAAAGCTACTGTGGCTGTTATCCAGTTTGTTTTATGGGCTGATAAGGTGAGGAATTCACTGATCTTTAACTTGCTCTGGACAGCAAGCACATGGATACGTGGCTATCACACACTAAGTGGGTGTATTTGGGGTTACTTTAAGAATGGTACTTTCTGTGAGGAAATGACAGTGGGGGAAGTTTTCCAGACCTTTAGCCAGTTCCTTATGCCTGCTCTACCAGCTTTTGAAGAGTTCAAATTTCCTCTAGAAACTAACCAAATGTTGCTGATGATCCTAGCTTATTTAGCTTTCAAAGATAAGGTGAGGTCAATTGGGAGCACGGCACAGACTAGAGATATTGCTGTGGGGCCTGACACTGCCCCAGAGACTAGAGATACTGCTGTAAGGCCTGATACTGCCCCAGAGGCTGGGAATGCTGCCATAGAGCCTGGGGCCAATGCCCCAGAGACTGGAGATGCTAGCCCACTGCCTGACCCTGCCCCGCAGCCCACCCCAGAAATGAACCACCCCGATTGGGTGGGGGTTCTAGTGAAAGAGATAATATGTGAGATGAGCCAAGTGCTGAAAGAATACACTTCCCCAGCTGGTGGGAAGCCCTCCCCCTGCCCTGAAAAGGGAGAATCCAATGGTGCAGTAGTGGAACCCACGGAGGTTACAACCGTCCAGGTTCCAGCTGAACCACAAGACCAGTCACAACCAGCTGCAGTTGCCCCTGTAGAAACAAAGAAGTATAAGATGAAATCAGAGCACCCAGGTAATAAGGATAAGAAAGGAGGGCCCTCACAGCCCACAGGGGAACCAGAGGTTGAGATTATCATTGAGTCCCTGACTTATGAAAGCCTACGTAATCTGCAAAAAGATATTGCACGACAGGGACGTGAGGCTTATACAACTTGGTTACTTCGGGTTTGGGACCTTATAGGTACAGGCATGCAACTGGATGGTGGTGAGGCAAGGAATTTGGGACCCTTGACCCAGGGGTGAATCAAGTATTTGTAAGGGAGCAAGGGCCCCTTCCCCTCTGGCAACAACTTTTAATGAATGTAAGAGAGAGGTTTGTCCACAGAGACAGAATGCAGGAGCACCATCATAGAAGTCACTGGAAGACCCTTGAAGAAAGGATCCAACAGCTGAGGGAAGTGGCAATATTAGAGGTACTCTTTGGGAGAGGTGGACAGCATGACAATGACCCTGACAAGGTCAGGTGCACAGGGCAGATGTTGTGGAACCTGGCAAGTAAAAGGCCATCTCAATACACCACCTTCATTGCAATCACCAATCCTGATAGCAACCGAGAGACAGTGAGTTCTGTCGCCAACAGGCTCAGAAACTATGAGAGCATGATCAGTGGCCCAATGCAGGCTCAGGTCTCTGCCATAGCTAAAGAACTCAAAGAGGAGATAATAAGGGAGGTGAGAGGGGAGGTGAGGGAGGAGGTGAGGGAAGAGATGAGGAAGAACAGTTCCCATGCGGCACCAGTGCGAGTCACAGGCCCCAGAGCCAGAGCCCAACGCCCTCCAGCTAGAGAGAGAGGGTACACCCCAAGGGCTGACCTGTGGTTTTTCCTGCGTGATCATGGGGAAGACATGGGAAGGTGGGATGGAAAACCCACTTCTGCCCTGGCAGCACGGGTGCGTGAGCTCAAGGAGAGAAACACTCACTGAGGGGGTCCTGCTAAAATGAAAGTAGCCTCAACCTCCCATGACCAAGCCACCAGGTATTATAGAAGTGAAGATGATATGTCAGATCCCCTTGAAGGAACCTCTACGATATATGCCCAGGAAGGGAATAATAACCAGTGCTAGAGGGGCCCTGCCTGTAGCCAGGAAGAGGCACGGGAAAACCGAGTCTTTTGGACTGTGTGGATTCGATGGCCTGGCACATCAGAGCCATAGAAATATGAAGCTTTGGTAGATACTGGTGCACAGTGTACCCTGATGCCATCAAGACATGTAAAGGCAGAACCCATTTCCATTGCTGGAGTGACAGGGGGATCACAGCAACTGACTCTGGTGGAAGCCAAGGTGAGCCTGACCAGGAAGGAGTGGCAGAAACATCTGATTGCAACTGGCCCAAAGGCCCCATGTATCCTGGGCATTGACTTCCTCAGGAATGGGTATTACAAAGACCCTAAGGGACTCAGATGGGCTTTTAGAATAGCTGCTGTGGAGGCAGAGGGCATCAAGAAATTGAACACCTTGCCTGGACTGTCAGAGAACCCATCTGCAGTAGGACACCTGAAGGTAGAAGAACAACAAGTGCCAGTTGCCACCTCGACGGTGCACTGCCGGCAGTATCGGACCAATCGAGATGCCGTGATCCCCATCCACAAGATGATCCAAGAGCTGGAGAGCCAAGGGGTGGTCAGCAAAACCCACTCACCCTTCAACAGCCCCATCTGGCCTGTGCGCAAGTCTGATAGAGAGTAGAGACTGACTGTGGACTATCGTGCATTGAATGAGGTGACTCCACCGCTGAGCGCTGCTGTGCCGGACATGCTGGAACTCCAGTACGAGCTGGAGTCCAAGGCAGCGAGGTGGTACGCCACTATTGACATTGCAAATGCATTTTTCTCCATTCCTCTGGCTGCAGAGTGCAGGCCTCAGTTTGCATTCACATGGAGGGGCGTGCAGTACACCTGGAACCGACTGCCCCAGGGGTGGAAGCACAGTCCCACCATCTGCCATGGACTGATCCAGGCTGCACTGGAAAAGGGAGAGGCTCCGGAGCATCTGCAGTACATCAATGACATCATTGTGTGGGGAAACACAGCAATGGAAGTGTTTGAGAAAGGGGAGAAAATCATCCAGATTCTGCTGGAAGCCGGCTTTGCCATCAAGAAGAGCAAGGTCAAGGGACCTGCCCAAGAGATCCAGTTCTTAGGGGTAAAGTGGCAAGATGGACGTCGCCAGATACCCACAGAGGTAATCAACAAGATCACCGCAATGTCTCCACTGACCAGCAAGAAGGAAATACAAGCTTTCCTAGGTGCCATAGGCTTTTGGAGAATGCACATTCCTGAGTACAGCCAGATTGTGAGTCCTCTCTACCTGGTTACCCGCAAGAAGAATGATTTCCACTGGGGTCCTGAACAGCAGCAAGCCTTTGCCCAGATCAAGCAGGAGATCGCTCATGCGGTGGCCCTTGGCCCAGTGAGGACGGGACCGGAGATAAAGAACGTGCTCTACTCAGCAGCCAAGAACAATGGCCTGTCCTAGAGCCTATAGCAGAAAGTGCCGGGTGAGACTCGAGGCCAACCACTGGGATTCTGGAGCCGAAGCTACAGAGGGTCTGAGGCCAACTACACTCCCACGGAGAAGGAAATCTTGGCCGCCTATGAAGGAGTTCAAGCTGCCTCAGAACTGATTGGCACGGAAGCACAACTCCTCCTGGCACCCCGACTGCCTGTGCTGGGGTGGTTGTTTAAAGGAAAGGTTCCCTCTACCCACCATGCCACCGACGCCACATGGAGCAAATGGATTGCTCTCATCACACAGCGCGCCCGTATTGGAAACCCAAACCGCCCTGGGATTTTAGAAGTTATTACCAACTGGCCGGAAGGTGAAAGCTTTGGTCTCATGGATGAAGAGGAGCAGGCACAAGTGACACGAGCTGAAGAAGCACCACCGTACAACCAACTGCCAGTGGAAGAGACACAGTACGCTCTTTTCACTGATGGTTCCTGTCACATTGTAGGCATGAACCGGAAATGGAAGGCAGCTGTATAGAGCCCCACATGACAGGTTGCACAAGCCACTGAAGGAGAAGGTGGGTCGAGTCAACTTGCTGAACTCAAAGCCATTCAGTTAGCCCTGGACATTGCTGAAAGAGAGAAGTGGCCAAAGCTCTACCTCTACACTGATTCGTGGATGGTGGCCAATGCTCTGTGGGGTTGGCTGGAAAGGTGGAAAAAGGCCAACTGGCAGCGTCGGGAAAAACCAATCTGGGCTGCTGATGAGTGGAAAGACATTGCCACTCGGGTAGAGAAGCTGCCTGTGAAAGTCCACCATGTAGGTGCCCATGTCCCCAAGAGCAGAGCTAATGAGGAGCACCGAAACAATGAGCAAGTAGATCAGGCTGCCAAGATAGAGGTATCAAAGACAGACTTAGACTGGCAGCACAAGGGAGAGCTGTTCCTAGCTCGATGGGCCCATGATGCTTCAGGACATCAAGGCAGAGATGCCACCTATAAGTCGGCACGAGACCGAGGGGTGGATCTAACCATGGACAGTATTTCCCAGGTTATCCATGACTGTGAGACATGCGCTGCGATCAAGCAAGCCAAGCAAGTGAAGGCCCTATGGTATGGGGGACAGTAGTCTAAATATAAGTATGGGGAAGCCTGGCAGATTGACTACATCACCCTTCCCCAGACCCGCCAAGGCAAGCGCTATGTGCTGATCATGGTAGAAGCCACCACTAGATGGCTAAAGACCTACCCTGTGCCCCATGCTACTGCTCAGAATACCATCCTAGGCCTTGAAAAACAAGTCCTCTGGAGACATGGCACCCCTGAGAGAATTGAGTCGGACAATAGGACCCATTTCAAGAACAGCCTTGTGAACACCTGGGCTAGAGAACATGGCATCGAATGGATATATCACATCCCTTATCATGCACCAGCTGCTGGGAAAGTTGAACGATGCAACAGCCTGCTTAAAACCACCTTGAAGGCACTGGGTGGGGGGTCTTTCAAGAACTGGGAGATGAATTTAGCAAAGGCCACATGGTTTGTGAACACCAGAGGTTCCACCAACCGAGCAGGCCCTGCCCAGTCTGAGCCCCTGAGAACAATGGATGGAGATAAGGTTCCAGTGGTACACATGAGAGGTATGCTGGGAAAAACTGTTTGGGTTAATTCTGCTTCCAGCAAAGACAATCCCATCCGTGCGGTTGTCTTCGCTCAGGGACCAGGTTGCACTTGGTGGGTAATGCAAAAAGATGGACAAACTCGATGCATACCTCAAGGAGACCTTGTTTTAGGGTGAACTACCCATGCCACTGTATCCGTACCCATATCTGCATGTATATATGTATATAATTAAGGTAGTGCATGTTTGTATATAGTTTAGAAGTTTAAATTCAATGTAATATGTTGGTATGGGAAAAAATTCGGGGTGGATTAATGTTGGGGGTTAGCCTTGTTTCTTTTTTCACCTATAGAATTTTTTCCCAAGAGTTGCAAGGCAACTGATTGCTGGGTACTTATCAGTGCTCAGGTGAAACAAAGCATAGAGGCTGGGTGGAGGCTGGCCCTTGGCTACACCCTTTGTCTCCGGGAGTTTCCCCTGGAGGAGGGCTGGGGGGCAGCTGCACTTTTGGTGTGGTCTGCGTCGGGAGCGGACTGGGCTGCCATTGCTGCGTGAGTTTTTCACTGGCACCACCGGGATCTGATCTTGAAGAGAGCTGCCATCATCTACTCATGTGTCCAGGAAGATCCTGATTTCTCCTTCTGCTGCCCTGCTGGAGCTGTCTCAGCCTGTCCCACTGCCTCGGCGCTGTTTTGGAGCTGCTCTGCACCGCGGCCCCGCACTGCCCTCCCTGCCAGACATCCCTGCCCTCCAGTGACCACTGACAGAGCTCCGAACTTCATCCAATCCACCAGCCCGGGATCCCCCACCGTTCCAGCTTGGTACCTTTTTTTTTGGAGTCCCCAGAGACCAGACTGCCCCAGGTTTTGTGAAACCAAGCTCCGTCAAGGTCCCTGGTTCTGTTTTTCGCTATTAATTGCTGTAGTTGTTGTTGTTTATTTGCCTTGTTATACCTATTAGTAAAGAACTGTTATTCCTATCCCCATATCTCTGCCTGAGAGCCGTTTTAATTTTCTAAATTATAATAATTTGAGGGAAGGGGATTTGAATTATCCATCCCAAGAGAGGCCCTGCCTCTCTTTAGCAGATACCTGTCTTCTTTCAAAACCAAGACAGGAGGGTATGTCTGAGACATGGCTCAGCCAGGTACCCCGGGGATGCCATGGTCAGGTGCCCCAGAGATGGCATAGCCAGATGCCTGGGGATGCCATGGCCAGATGTTCTGGTAATACCATGGCCAGGTGTCCCAGAGATGGCACAGCCAATGCCTCGGGATGTCATGGCCAGATGTCGTGGTAATACCGTGGCCAGATGTCCCAGAGATGGCACAGCCAGATGCCTGGGGATGGCACAGTTGGGTACCCAGGGACAGTACAGGTGGATGCCTGGGGACAGCAGCAGGGTTCCCGGCATGGCCCAGCTGTGTGCCCAGGCATGGCAGTACCCGGTGCAGGGGGCAGCAGCTGCACCCACCTGACAGCCACGGCATTCTCGCTGTAGATCTCCTTCACAGCCTCGATGTCGGCGTCCAGCTGCGGGTGCCGGTACAGGTCGGCGGCGCAGGTCCCCTGCGGCACAGCGCCCGTCACACCCGGAGCTCCCCACACCACGGCCTCTGCTGCCTCTGGGGGCTCCCCAGCCTCCCGGGGCACTGGCAGGACCCAGCACCCACCTGCACGCCATAGAGGAACTCCTCGGACTCATTGTCCCCGTCGGAGTCATCGTCCGTCCAGTACTGGCCCTTGAGGTCCTGAGGACAGAGGGGTGGGAGGCAGCAGGGATGGGGGAGAGGGTTGGGAAGCGGATTGGGGGAGGTCATTAATGGGGAGGGAATTAAGGGGGAGCAAACTGGTGGAGCTGGTTTTGGGGAGAGGGTTGAGGGCAGTGGATTGAGGGAATGATTTGGGGAAGCAGTTTGGGGGGAGCAGTAGGATAGGGAGAATGACAGGGGTTGGGGGAGTGTTTGGGGGCAGCAGGATGGGGATGTGGGATGTGGACAGTGGGATGGGGGGAGCAGGATGGGAGGAATAATTTGGGGGGCAGTGGGATGGAGGAGCAGGTTGGGAGGATGAGGGAAGCAGATTAGAGGGGTGCAGGATGGGGACAGTGGGATGGAGATGGTGGAATGGGAGTGCAGGATGGGGGAACAGGATGGGACAGCGGGATGGGGGAGTGAGATCGGGGAGCGTGATGGGGAGCAAGATGGAGACAGCAGGACAGGAACACTGGAAAGGGGGAACAGGATGAGAACAACAGGATGGGGGAGCAAGACGGGAACAGGAGGATGGAGGATCAATGTGGAGGAACAGGATGGGACAGCAGGATTGGGAAGCAGGATGAGAACAGCAGGATGGAGGACCAGGATGGGAACAGCGGGATGGAGGACCGGGATGGAGGACCAGGACAGGGAGCGCGCACGGAGCTGCCGGGGGATGCCCGGCCGATCGCGACGCGGGGGTCCCTCCTCCTCCTCCAGCTCCATCCCCGCCCCCAGCCGGGGGACCCCGGGACACGGGGGGACACCGAGGGCCGCTGCCCCTCCCCCGCCCCGGGCCGCCGCAGGCCCGCCCCGCCCCCTTGGCGGGCGCGCTCCCCCCGCGGCCGTGGCTGTGTCCCCGCGTCCCCTCCCGCGTCCCGGTCCCTCACCATGTCAGCGCGGGCCGGCCGGCGCGGGCACGGCCGCCATGCTGCCGGGGGGCCGGGCCTGACGTCAGAGCCGCCGCACCGCGTCACACAGTGGCGCCGCCATGACGTCACCGCCGGGGACCCCCCTGACACCCCCGGAACCCTCGGGGGCGGGGCAGCGCTATGGGGGGGACACGGAGCTGGCGGGGTCCCCAGTATCCCCAGAATGCCCAGTGTCCCCAGTGTAGGGTCTCCGTGTCCCAGCACACGTGTCCTATGGGGTGGCTATGTTGGGTTTCCCCCACAGTGACCCCATGGTCCAACACAGGTCCCGTGTCCCCAGCACAGGGTGACCATTTCGGGTCCCCTCCATGTCTGTCACAGTGTTCTCACAGCCCAACCCAGTGTCCCGAGTGTCCCCAGTGTCCCCAGTACAGGGTCCGCGGCGTTCTTAGCACGGTATCCCCAATGTCCTCAGTACAGAGTCCACAGTGTCTCCAGTACAGGGCCCCCAGCACGCCCAGCACAGGGTGACCATTTTGGGTCCCCTCCATGTCTGTCACAGTGTTCTCTCAGCCCAACCCAGTGTCCCCAGTGTCCTCAGTACAGGGTCCACGGAGTTCTCAGCAGGGTATCCCCAATGTCCTCAGTACAGAGTCCACACTGTCTCCAGTACAGGGCCCCCAGCACCCTCAGCACAGGGTGACCATTTTGGGTCCCCTCCATGAACCACGGGGTCCCCAATGCACCCGGTACAGGAGCCTTCTGTGGTTCCAGCATACAGGGACCATTTTGGGTCCTCAGATGGCTGTCACAGTGTCCTACAGTCCAGCAGAGGGTCTGTGTGGCAGGTTTCTGTGTCAACGGCATGTCCCCAGTGTCACTACGGTGCCAGTGTGGAGCCACTGTCATGGGTCACTGGCAAACGGTCCCCATGGTTCTGGGACCGTGTCCCCAGTACCTCCAGCGTGGGGTCCCCACTATCACCAGCCAAGGGCCTTCACGGATGTGGCATATGGTGTCCACATCGGGTCCCCACACAGCTGGGACAGTGGTCCCAGTGGCTCCAGCACAGTGTCCCTAGCATCTCCAGCCTGGTCTCTCCTTGACCCCAGCATGGTGTCCTCGGCGTCCCCAGCAACATGTTGCCAACATCTTCAGCCTCGTGTCCCTAGTATTGTGTCCTCGTGGGCCCACTACAGAGAGTCCACACTGGTCCCCAGTGTCCCCATTGGAAAGTCCCCATCTCAGGACCCTCCAAACCACCCCAAAACACCCAGAGCCGCTGCCGCCCCCAGAGTGCGGGACCCCTAAGGTGTGAGCCGGAGGCTTGGTGTGAGTTGGATGGTCGGTGTGAGCTAGGGGTGTCAGTATCAGTTGAGGGGGGCTCGATGTGAGTTGGGGACCGCGACCCCTTTAAGAGCATCGTGTCGGGCCGCGGTCCCTTTAAGGCACGGCCACTCTCCGTCCGCGCGCGCGGCGGCTGCTCCACCTCCTCATTGGCCAGCCGGGCGCGTGCTGTGACTCAGTGCATTAACCCCCGTGCTTTGTGCGTCCGCCCGTGAAAGTAGCCCCGGCGCCCCGCCCTTGTAGCCCACGGCGGAGCGGGCGGCGGAGGGATCCGCAGGGGGCGGTGCTGCGGCCAGCCGGGATCACCTTGGAGGGGCGTGGGGGCGGTGCGCAGAGCGGCGGCGGCGCTCGGAGGGAGAGGACGAGTCGGGGGCGTGACTGAACGGCGGCAGGTAACGGGGGCCTGTGGGGCGGCCAGCGGTGCGACCGGCCACGCTGGTACCGCCGTTATCCCCGTGTTTCCGCGGCCAGGAGACGGTCCCTTCGGGCGGCGGCTGAAGGGAGGGGGCGCGCGCCCCGGGGGACGGTTGGGGAGGGGGCGCGCGGGGGGCTCGCGGCACCGAGCACGTGGCCGGCGGCGGCCCCAGCCCCGCGTGCCCTCCCTCTGCCTCCTCGAGCATCCCCCCGAGACCCCGCACCGGGGAACGCCCTTTCCGAGCATCCCCCCGTGACCCAGCACTGGGGATCGCCCGCTTCCAGCATCCCTTCCCATCCCGCGCCGGGGAACGCCCGCTCCGAGCATCTCCCCACGGCCCGCACCGGGAAATGGCCACTCCGGGCACGGGGGCGCGGCGAGGGTCCAGTCTCGGGTGTGAGGGCCGGGGTGAATGAAGTGGGACACGCACAAGCGGGGAGCCCCGCGTGTGCCCTGCGGTCGTTCCCTTAAACGGAGCGCGGGGCGCCGCTGCGGCTGCTGCCCGGTTCCTGCTGGCCGGGTAGTGCCGGAGGAGCTGCTGGGAGGCTGAGTCAGACGCAGACGGAGTGAGGCGCTAGGCCTTCTCCCCCCTCCGTGCCTGCACTCACGTAAGAGCCGGCAGTTCCCCGAAAGGCATCAGCTCAAATCAGCGTCCGGCTCACTGCACCCACCACTGATGCTGCAGCCTCTTCCCGGCCCCCCCGGGAAGAGAAGGCCCCTTCTGAATTAATCTTCTCCTGTAATTGTGCCTGCTGAAACACGTCCAACTGATTTAGACAGTTTCTTGAACTGTGAAAACCTCTCAAAAGTGTTTAAACCCTCTTTGCAGAGCTACCGGGGCATGAATAGCGCTTTTGTCGGCGGACAATGGCAACCTCCCGACTGTCTCTTCAGACTACTAAAAGTAGACTGCAATCTCTAAAAACCTGCTTTGTTCTGATAAGGCAACTCTGTATCGGCGAGGCCCAGGTTAACAAAAAAATCAGTGTTTTATGGAGGTTTTTGTCATGTTAAAGTTAACTTTCCTGCTGCTGCTCCTCATGACTTGCCTTGGCTCAAAGGTGCTATGATAAAGAGGTTTTTGGTTACTCAGACACGTCCAGGGACTTGTGCAATTGGAAGTGCTTAATATAAAAATACAAAAACCAACAATAAAACTGAAGAGTGCAATTTCATGCCCAAAGTCCCGTATATAGAGCAGAATTCTGGCTAATATGAAAAAGTTCGATGGGTAGTGCTAGCAGGTTCCTAGCCCATCACCGGATTAAGCAGAAGGTTTTTGTGAGAGGCAGTAAGCACTGCTGCTAGACACGTGCTTGAACCGGGGACTTCTGCCTGTGAAACCCTTCTGAGAAACTTCGCTAGCACTAGATAAAGAGCTTGGAGAGTCTGCAGTAGTCTGCGGTTTTTTTATTACTACTCCTTTATCCATCTAAAGCTATTATTAAAACCTTCATTTATTGCTGTTAGCCGGAGTGATCCACCACCGGCCTTAATTCCCCTTCCACCCAACAAGTTGATAATTTAATTTGGTGGGAGCAAGACATTTCCCAGGCCGGCTGGAGCACGTGCTTTATCTTCTGGTCCTTTATCTTCTGCCTGGCCGTTGTTCTCCCGGGGGAAGATGGAGCCGCAGTGGTGGTGATGGATGGCACGTAGAGACTGGGGCTGCAGTACCGGGGCACTGCCACGTGCAGCAATCTCCATCCTGGAGAGGGGATGCAGCACAGTGGTCTACACTTCTGCTAGTTAAATGTGAAAGGAAAACCCCCAGGCTTTCTTTTATCGTGCAAAGCTAGTTTTTACAGCTTGCCTGAAGGCAGCCAGGTGCTTTTTGCCAAGCGAAAGGCTCCTTGTCCTCTGCAAGGTTAAGCCTGTAGGTGTGTCCTACAAATACCTCGAGATAAGTCTTTCTCGTCACCAAACTTCCGATGCTTGCCACCTCCTCTTTATTTTTTCAGTTAAGCCTTCCAGGGAGGGCAGCTCAGCAAAGGCACACGCGGAAGGTGCCAGAGCCAGCCTGACCTTCCTGTTCCCCATTGCCAAAAAGCTGGAGAGACATCTCCGTTGTGGTTCTCTCCTCCCGTGGATCTGCAGCTCAATGCTGCGGAGAGCGTCAGCCAGCCGGGAGCAGGTGGTGGCTCCTGGGTTCCATCCAGGCTTGAAGAAAAAGGGTGGAATTTTGGGGTGGCCATTTTGTCCTTACCGAATGGCGAGACACCATCTCCAGCACCAGCTGCCTGGCAGGAGTGTGCTGTCCTCCCTCGCTCGGAGAGGGGATGCCAGGCCAGGGTAAAACCTGCTTCTCTGCAGAGCTGCATTTCTTCTGTTGTGTAGTGCATTTAGCTTCTGGAATGAGGAAAGCTGATGTTTTTTCGGCTTCTTTTGGGAATCTAAAGTCTCGCCTGGTTTCATAACCCTGCCCTGAACACTAATTCAAACCATTTCTGCCACTGGGCACGAGCAGCCTTGTTCTACAGCATCCATGAGGTTGCGTAAGTGAGGCTGACCAGTAAATCCTGAATCATCTCCCTCTGGGAGCCTCCTGGATGGAATTCCTGCAGGCAGTGACACAGCTTTGCCGCCCTGGCCTGGGGACAGCCCCTGCTGCAGTTTCTACTTCCTTTTGTCACCAATAAAGCAAAGACTTGGCCCTACATGGGGGTTGTCTGGGTGGGGATTGCTGCTCTCTCTCCTTTCTCCAACCCCAAGGGGCATATCCGGAGAAACTGATTTTAGGCTTTCTCTCATCTGACCCATGGGGATGAGCTGGCTGGAATTAGTCACCTGGCTACTGTAAAACCCAGTCCCAACCTCAGATGGCTCAGTCTGGAATATTCAGGAGCTGCGGAGTTACCAGACATCATTGGGGCACCCTGCCTGAAGCATGGGCAGGATAGTAATAAATTTGGGGATTTAATCGTTATTCCTTGAGGAATTAATTCAGGTTTATTCAGTGCTGGAACCATTCAGGCATTGTGTAGGGTATTGCTCAGCCCCCATTCCTCACTCTGCCCAGACTGAGTGCTCTGTGTTTTCTGGTGTCCTTAAAGTCCTTGCTCCCCTGTTTGATGTTAAAAAAAGCGGAGTAGTGGGAAATGCCAGGCATTCCTGTTATAAATAAGAGACTGGTCATTCCAGTAAAATTCAGTTGATGCCTTGTAAGTGCACGGTGATAGAAGGAAGGAGGGAATATTAAAAAGACTCTTGGTGGTCATGGGCACGGTGCTGTGGACAGATGGGTGTTTGGGATACTTTCTGGCTCCTGCGTTTCTGCTCTCGCCCCTGGACAAGGTCACTGTGTCTGTGGTTAATTTTTCTGAGCCCTCTGAACTGCTGGAAAGTGAATTTTTCTTTCCTTTTTATAAAGATTTCAAGGGTGTTAAAATTAAATTTGCAGGTGACTTGAGTGGGTGGGGGATTTCCATGAGGCAGGGAGAATTCACTTGACTATTTTTTATAAACTTGCAAGTTGTGCTCTGGCTGCAGTTTCCGTGTTGGGATACCATTTTTCAGTATTCCTCTTGTTCCTAGAAGCTGTGCAAACCTGTTTCCCTGTGCGTGGAGGTGATTTCCCAGCAAAGGCTTGCTTTTTTTGGCATCTAAGGAAGCTGACACTGCTCTGCAAGTGCAGAGGGTGCAACGGCAAGTGTTAGAGGGCTGAAACACAATGTTTTAGGACTTACCAGAGGGTTTTCCTATAATAATGAGACTTTGTTGGGCTTTTTATGTGGGCAAACCTTCTTGTAGTGACTCCGGTGAATCAGCAGCTTCTGGCAGGGCTGAGGGGAAAGAGGCTTTGCCAGGTCAAATTATGGTTTTTGCTGGCCTGGCTGCTCTGTGGCGCATGGCAGCGCAGTGGGGGTGAGTCAGGGCTGCCTGCGCGAGGATCTGCACGTACGTGAGGAAGGGCTGCGGAGCAGGGGAGGAGCATCAGGGCCAGGCAGCAGAGCTGCTGTGGCACTGGGCAGGCCAGCAGGGTATGATCTGCCCTTCACTGTGCTCAGTCCTGCCAGTTGTGGCAGAGTTTTTGGGTTTATTGCTGCCTCTGTGTCAAAGCTGGATTTCCTGAGCTGGCTAGTGTGTGCCCCTCACAACATTCAATCGTTTATTGGTGGGCTTTGTCTGCCTGGGGCAGGCAGAACAAAAGCCGAACTCTATTCCTGCTCTGTCCCAGCTTTTAGCCCAGCCCATGTTTCTGTAAGCACATCTTGGAGATAAAGGCAGCTTGTGCCTGCTCTGAGTATCACCTGTGTGCCCAGGGCATGGAGTTTGAAGTTAAACCAATGTTTAAAGGCAAAATGAGTGATCTGCCCATGCCACTAGCCACCACCTTGCATCACTCTTTTACCAGAGGCTTTTGTAATGCTGGGATTTTAGCCTGGGCAGGTCCAAGAGAGAAAGCTTTGAGCTGCCACTACTACTTGAGAACAAAATTATTGCAATTAGAAATGCCTTGGGCACTGGCACTGCTGTGAAATGAGTGTCTTCCCATCCCAGTGGACTGTTAAGCTTCAGCTCCGCTTCCTCTTCGAAGGATAAGTTCCTGAAGAATAGGCTAGTCCTGCTGTTGTGGGGTCTCTCTAGTCCAGAGGAGGCAAACAGCCTGAGTTCAGAGAGGTTTTTTAAGCCAAATGTTGAAAAGTACAACCAGTTTTAAACCTTATGATAAATTCCTGGTGCCGTGGGTGAACGGGAGTGGAGGGGGTGGGGGAGACCTGCAGCATCTTAAGTCAAGGAGGGACTTTAAGTGTATTAAATCTTCCGTCTTTTATGTGTTCTCTGCCAAAGTGTTGTGTTTAATCAACTCAAGTCTGCTTGCTTGTCCAGGCTTAAAGGATGGGGTTTAGGCTTATGCGGACTTTGCCATGATTAGGTGCTCCTGGGCAGAAGGTTGCCCGTGTCCAGGCGTGCCACAGTCACGCCAGCGCTGAGCTGCCCCGGTCCCAGGTGGGCTGGGAAAGTGCAGTTGAGGCCTGTAGGAGAAATGAGTGGAGAGCTGGGAGGGAGGAGGCAGAACCTCTGCCTGCGCACTCAAGTGCTTGAATTTTGTTGCGTTGTGTAGCTCCAAGGGAAGACTGGCAATGAAGAGAAGCTATGAAGGGAACATCTGCATAGAAGGCAGGTGAGCTTTGGGTGGTCCATGTGGGGGATGACATGGAAATAGAAATGTGCCTTGCCTGTTAGGACTCTCAAATAGGAACATAAAGTTAGTTTGACCCAGTAGCAGCTTTCTTGTTACCTCCATATTCATCACATGGTTGTCTTGGTGTCTCTGCTTGATGGGCAATTTGGGGTGGGTGATTCCCAAACCTGGCACTGCTTTCTTCCCTTCCAGACACAGGAATCGAGCAGCCATGTCGAAGCACCATGATGCAGGGACCGCTTTCATCCAGACCCAGCAGCTGCATGCTGCCATGGCAGATACCTTCCTGGAGCACATGTGCCGCCTGGACATCGACTCGGAGCCAACCATCGCCAGAAACACCGGCATCATCTGCACCATTGGTAGGCCATTCCTAGATAGGAGAGAATTGCGGCTAGGAGCCCACACCTTGGTGAAACTTATTAAGGAAATTATGAGAGGGATCTGGCTTTCATCCCTTGCCGAGGCTGAACTTGTGTGGTGAAGGAACATGACTTTCCCATGTTTGTCTAACCTGTATTACTGCTGGGAGCGTATCCAGTATCCAGGGAAATGGGAATCGCTTGGGTTCTGCTGCACTCCGTGGGCAAGTTAAAACAATATTTGCTGCTACAGCGCTGAGCAATACTGTATCCATTTACCTTTTCTCTTCCACATGAAACAGCCTGGTCTGTGTGGGTTACCTCATTATTTTTCTAAAGTTAATGTTCAAACTGTTTCTTCCTTCTAGGCCCGGCCTCCCGCTCTGTGGAGAAACTGAAGGAAATGATTAAATCTGGAATGAATGTTGCCCGCCTCAACTTCTCTCACGGCACCCATGAGGTAAGGGTGGGGTCTGAGCTGCCACGGCCCGTGTGCTGATACTGTCCCTCAGGGAGAAGGGAAATCTTGCTTCATCCAGACCATCCTTGGTGTGGGAAGGTCAAATAGCTGCTTTTGGGGAAAGCATGCTGATTGTACATACTGAGCCTCACTGTTGATAACATTGAAGTGTATTTTCTGAGCCATTTTGAAAGTAATTCAATTCTGCACCCTGCCCTGTAGCAGGGAGCCAAGTAACTGGTATTTGACACTGTGTGCCAGCTGCTTGCCATGAAATCCTTCAGTTTGTCCTCACCTCCTGCTGTTCCCAGAGCTGCTGCTTCCCAATGAGCAGCAGAAGCTGAGAAGACCTGTCCCTGTTTTGCACCTTTGCAGGAGGTCACACTATTAGTTAATCTCACTTCTTTCTTGTTCTATTGCTGGGGATTTCGCAAGCAGACAATCAATGAATAACTCTGATCAAAAGGCATCTTTTATTAGTGATTTGATGTAATTACTGTGCCCAGGGGGAAGAATGGGCTCCTGGGTGTTCTGGCTAACCAGCTGCTCCGAGTGCTTTCCTGGCACTCTGGAAGGTCCCACCATGGAGCTTGGGACATGGTATGGTGAGCTTAGAAGAATAAGGTCAAAAGAAATCAACACTCCGTGACAGTCAAGCCCTTATTGCTATAAATAGCTGAGATCCTTAGTGATACTGGAGGGGCTGAGGATCCCATTCTGCTGAGGTTTTTTTTTTTTCTTTTTGACCTTGGCTGCTTTCCAGCTTTCAAAATGTCACCCAGTAGCAGCTGTAGGTGGCTTTACTTAGTGACCCATGAGCCTCGTGGTGTGTAACAGCTTGGCCTCTCACCCTGGTGGCCTTTAATGGGCACAAGGCCGTGTCAGGATCGAAAGGGCTGATACTTAACTGTGGGCAACCAGCAGACCTTGACTAACCACCCTGGGATAGTGTCAGTGCATGCCTTGCAGATGGGAAATCAGCCTGAAGAAAGAACAGTGTGGAGTAACTGCATCCCAGGAATGAAATCCTTGCAGCTTGGCGGCTCTTGGGCCAGGTGACATGTCAGGGAGTTGGTGGCCAGGCTGAAAATGGGAATTGCCCAGTTGCTGTGGTCTGTGAGCTTGGCTGAGGTCTTCCTGCTTTGTGTGAGGTCTAGTTGTACGTTTCACACCATCAAAGCTGACTGCAGTCTCTGGTGTGGCTATTGTCTTCAGTGTGACCATCAGCCATAGCCAGTCCTAAGTTTGTGTCCCCTCCTGGCTCCCTCAAAATGCCCCAGTTTCCAGTGAAGCCCCAAAGAGTTTCCATCTGTCACGAGTGCTTCAGTTCTCATGTCCACCCCAAAGCATTTACCAGGGCTTGAGCTTTAACAGAGGTGCTTTGACACCTCCCTGGCTCCCTTTTATGTAGAAAAAAAAAAGGCTTTTACCTCCAGCTCTGCCTACATTACCGTTTTGCATGTGTAACTCTTCAGAAAGTCAGACTCCCTAGGAGCCAGTTAGTCCTTGATATCAAACTAAAATGGAAAAATCCCAGATGATTGGGTCCAGATAAGTGTTGTGGCACTGCCAGGAGGGCATGTTTTCTGTGCTGCATCCACCCCAGCTGCAGTGCCCGGAAGGGTCAGGGCCACCTTGCACATTCAGTCAATAAACTGACTCATTTTCTTGCTATAAAGAGTTATCAGCTGTTAGGTATTTCTGGCTAAGGGCAGACATGTGAACTTCAGCATGGCTTTTTCCAGCCTCACCTTCCTGGTGCTGGCTTATCATCCCCGAGATACCGAAGTCAGTGTGGAGTGCTCGTGTTGGGGGTGGGTGAGTGGCACGAGGGAAACGGGTGTTCCAGGCAAGTAAGGTCAAACTCCACCAGTCCATGTGGCACAGAGAGGAAATGTCTTACCTATTAAAGTCTGTCAAGTGTTACACAACTCTTACTAATTGTAAGTAGTTAAGGTTATCTCTTAATGTTGTTTAAACAAGTAAAGTAAACTGATCTGCTGGCCATCTGTAGCACATTTGAGGGAGCTGGGATGGGTTTTCTTTCAAAACTATCTTACAGTTACAAAGCTGGCAGCATTTAGCGAAATGCTCTTGCAAACAAAGTTTGTAAGCCAGGCGTGTGGTGCTGGAGTATTGAACTCCTGTCTGTGATTGCTTTGACTCTGGAAATGAACTGTAAATATTTACATGGATAACATTCTTTTAGCAAATCCTTTATCTGTGAGAATTTAGGCCAAAGAGTGAAAAGCCTGTCCACCTGCAGGACTGATAGTGAGTGGCTCAGGCTGGAAGCGTGTGGGAGTTAGCAGTGTGGAGAGACATCTTCCCTTGCTCTGGTGGGAGGAGGAGCACAGCCGTGTTTGGCACTGTGACAGTCTTCTGCCATCAGGTGTCTTTTAATGCACACAATTATCCAGCTGCTGGTGCTGTGAATATTCTGGTGTATTGAATAGGCAGGTGTTCAGGAAAGCTTTTGGAAAAGTTAATCCTGAAGGCCTGTTGGTTGGTGAGCCACTTTCAATTGGCAGATACATATCCTCATAAAAAAATCACTTCAGCCAGACCTCAGGAGTGTCTCTTTGGGTTGTCCTTCTGGAATTAGAGCTGAGGGCACATCAGATAACTTCCAGACTCCACCTTCATGGCAGGAAGGCCCTTGTATCCTTGCACCCTGCTTTACTGGAAGCTTTGTGTGGGTTAAATTTTGAAGGTAGAACTGAAACTCAGAGCAGAACTGTCAGCTTGGGCAGGCTGTGGGGTACACAGGGTTTTTTCCTGTGAGCAGCAGAGTAGAACCAGCTTTAACATTTCCATCTTTTTTTTTTTTTCTTGCCAGTATCATGAGGGCACAATCAAGAATGTGCGGGAAGCCACAGAGAGCTTTGCCTCTGATCCCATCACCTACAGACCTGTGGCTATTGCACTGGACACCAAGGGACCTGAAATCCGAACTGGACTCATTAAGGGAGTAAGTTGCTTGTTTTTTTATCCCACTTTTTTCACCACACAGACTCAATACCGTGTTAAGCCTGTGGCCGTTTCCAAACAAAAAAATATAGGGAATGAGGTAACAAACCACCTCCCAAGAGTTCTGACAAACTGCTGTAGGCTGGGAGGTGGTGGTGTGCTGGTGTTTACTGCCTTTGTTGTCACACAGAGTGGCACAGCAGAAGTGGAGCTGAAGAAGGGCGCACAGCTCAAAGTAACCCTGGACGATGCCTTTATGGAGAACTGTGATGAGAACACACTCTGGCTGGACTACAAGAATCTCACCAAAGTTGTAGAAGTTGGCAGCAAAATCTACGTGGATGATGGTCTGATTTCTTTGCTGGTTAAGGAGAAAGGTGGGTAACAGCCATTGCAGCCCTGCTTGTTTGAGTTTTCCTTAGGACATACTTGTGCTTTCCATCCAGTAACTGTTTCTTAGCTTGCAGTTGCATGTTGAAGAAAGGAGAACATAGTTTTTAATGATGTAGTGAGACTTAAAGCTAAATTTCTCTATCTCAAGTGTAGGAACTTTCCAAAAGCTAACTTCAGCTGGTTTTCACTGGGTTAGCATTTAAACTCCATCCTTGAAGGGGAATGTATGGTAAGGCCATACCACTCTTCATGATCAGCCAGGCTAGTTCATGCTCTTAATACAGTATTTAACTAGTGTTACAGCACAGACTCTGGGCTTTGTAGTTAGAGACAGAACTAGTTTTAACTGGTAATGTAGAGGCAAGATTACTTCCATGATACTCCCTTTTTAGTGCTGCCTAAACAGCTCTAGCCTCAAGCCTCTAATCTGTGAGTACGTAGGGAGTGGGAGGTGAGGCTTTTGAGGTGCTCAGTTTGGTGTTGCAGGGCTCTGTGTACAAAACTGCAACCTGCTTGCTTTTCTTGGGGGAGGCAATCCCAACTGCCTGCAGGGAACAGCTTATCCAGGAACAGCCTGGAAGTTTTAGAGCAATCTATCGTGTTCCCAAGGGTAAACTGCAAGCTCGTGTGGTACAGAAATGCTCTGAAGAGATGGGATGTGCTTTTTATCGCGTGTGCCGCTGTTGGCACTGCAGTTCCCAGGCAGGGAGGTGGTGTGGGAGCTGGTAGCAGGAGCTGTCCCATAAACACTGACCATGGGAACACATGTTTCAGGGAAGGACTATGTTATGACTGAGATTGAGAACGGCGGCATGCTTGGCAGCAAGAAGGGTGTGAACCTGCCCGGCGCTGCCGTCGACCTGCCCGCTGTCTCTGAAAAGGACATTCAGGACCTAAAATTCGGTGTGGAGCAGAACGTGGATATGGTGTTTGCTTCCTTCATCCGCAAGGCTTCTGATGTCCACGCTGTCAGGAAGGTGCTGGGGGAAAAGGGAAAGAACATCAAGATCATCAGCAAGATCGAGAACCACGAGGGTGTGCGCAGGTGAGCTTTGTGCAGGGGATGCTTTGGGTTTGTCACGCTGAAATAAAGCAACTCACACTCCCTTTTTGTAGCTTCAGACAGCTTTGTGTAGCATTGAATATGTGCTGTGCCTTGCTCTTGGTTTTCTTCCTCCTTCCTTGGCGTTGCAGGAGCCCAGACAGTCCATGAAAAGCGTGTGTGCTCCTTTCAGAGGAGGACAGACAGATGGGAAGGTGCTTTGCAGAACAAATGGGATAACGCAGCTCTTCTCTCGCTGTCAGGTTTGATGAGATTATGGAGGCCAGCGATGGCATTATGGTGGCCCGCGGTGACCTGGGAATCGAGATCCCAGCTGAAAAAGTCTTCCTTGCCCAGAAGATGATGATTGGGCGCTGCAACAGGGCTGGCAAACCCATCATCTGTGCCACTCAGGTATTGGAAGCACCACCTTTGGCTCCTCACTGCCAGAGTCTGGCCAGGAGGGAATGTTGGGGGCAGCCATGGGTTGATGACCACTGGTTAAAGAGTGAGATGCAGAGAGGTTTTGCTCATATCTGAAAAGCTCATATTTAGGCATTCCTGTGATTAGGATCTTTTCCAATTAGATTATGGGACTTCCAAAGATTATACACCTAAAAGCATCATATGGTAATGAGCCTTTGGGACTGACCTTGCAAATTCATGGGAAAAATGGCACATGCTTTTCCTTGGTATCTTGTGGCAGCACATCTCTGCCTGACAGGGAAGGTTTGCTGGGGTTCCCAGGTATCTTAGAAAATGTACCCATACTGCAGCTTCAGAAAGAACTGAGTACAGGATCCATCTCCTTTTTCTGGGAGTGGTAGGGATCCACCTGCACAGTCCTTGAGCACTGGAAGGACTGGTTTCCTGGCTGTCCTTGGTCTGCACACAGGCTGTGAAAGTGAAGACTTGTTAGACAGTAGTCATTAAACAAAATTCTGGATTTACAGTGGCATATGCTCCTTTTTCCTGTATGGCTACAGAAATGCATCTGTAGCACAGCCTCAGGCAATATCCCATGGGTGAAGCAAATGTTATTTAAACAAGTGGTGAGCTCCAGCTGGGGGGAAGCTGAGCACCTGAGGAAGACAGAGAGCTGGCCAGACTTGGGGTTGGAACGGGATTAGGAAGTACTAAAGTCATGGAAAGCTGTTGCGTTTTCCACTCTTTTAAGTGGGGATGCATAGAAAGCTGGTGGGAGTTAACTGTTCTGAGTTTACTACCCTGTACATATCGTCTAAAGCATTTGAAATCTGGTGTTGGGAGAAGGTCACTTCACTGGCACAGACCCTGCTCTCTATGATTTCTAGATGATAGAATCCTCGAATTCGAGAATGTATGACTGGATTTGAGCTTTCCATAAATATGTCTGATGCCACGCTCTGCTCTAAAGGGCTCTGAGTTCCTTGTGCTGAGAAGTTGAAGTTGGAGCATTGGAAGTGCAGCTGCTTCCTCTGGCAGTGTGTTGATCCCTGTGGGTTTGTTCTCTCCCAGATGCTGGAAAGCATGATCAAGAAGCCTCGCCCGACACGTGCTGAGGGCAGCGACGTCGCCAACGCCGTCCTGGATGGAGCAGACTGCATCATGCTCTCAGGGGAAACAGCCAAGGGGGACTATCCCCTCGAGGCTGTGCGCATGCAGCACGCTGTGAGTACTGCCCTGCCCTGCTGGGGACAGGGACACCACCATGCTCTTGGCCACCTGAGCTGGCCACCCAAAGGCCTAAATGGACCCAGCTGCCTAAAACAGCCATTTCTTTACTCACACTCTGCTGTGCGTGATTTTTTTTGAACAAATGTGGTCCTGAGGGTCTGGCATCTCACTTTGTGTGCTCCAAACTTGCCAAGCAGAGCTGAGAGCTGCTCTGCAATGCTGAGATACAGAACTTCCATTTCCTTTTGCTGTTACCTTGACAGAAATTTCATCCAATGTCCTATTGCAGTGGCATATTAAACACCTTAAACTTCTGCAGGATCAAGGAGCTGCTTTAAGCAGTTTATCTATAGATAATGAAAGGTTTTGGCTGAGTCCTGCATGGGAGGGGGTGGGGAGGCTCCTGAGGGTGATTTACAGCACTGTTGCATTCAGCAGCTGGTGTGTGCTGGGGGTTGAGGGGTTTGTTGCATGAGTACTGACAGCACCATATTTTTACATGCCTGAACTGCCAGAAACCTCTGCTCTGCTTCAAGTTCGTGTTTCAGCTGATAAAAGCCTGATGTCAAGTACCTGTGAGCAATGCTGCTCCCCAGTTACCAGTACTGGTAACGCACAAGTTCTAACTCTAACAAATTTTATTTGTAATTCAGGTTCTATAGGTTATTCAACTCAGCTAGTGTTGGTTTGCAGTGTGTTACCCAAACATCTTTTACCTCAATATGGAGTGGTGTTTTTTGCACGAGGCAAATGCAAAATACTACTTATGATCACTGGGCAGTGGTGCTTCTTTACAGGCCAAAGGCTAACAGTGCACTTTAAAGCTTCTCTCTCCTTTTCCAACCCCTAAATCACAAAGATCGACTGCCTACCAAGACTTGGGAACTTGCTGCAGCAAACCTTACGCCTGGGTTTCCATCCCGACATTAATTCTTTGGTCTGGGCAGGTTGTGTTGTACCTGTAGCCTGATTTGAGGATCTGTTGCATGTGCTTCCCTCTTCCTACAGACCTGGGCATGGTGTTCATTCCACCAGGGCCCCTGGAGAAGCACTGAAGGCTTTAACACCATGCAGAAATTGAAATACAGAATGTCTAAATGTAAGATGTTCCAGGCAGCAAGGTGCCAACTCTTATGGTAGGAGTACATGCCAGTACAGTGAGGATCTTTCCTCTGAGCTAATTCACTTATTAGTCGAGCCCAGCAACAATGTCCTGGGTAACCATGATCTGGGGATCTGCAGCATGGCTGGAGCAGGTAAATGTTACCATCTGAAGTGGACAGTAGTAAATTTCCAAATACTGGGCAGGCTGATTGCTGTAGGTGGGAGTGGGCATCCTTCCCATTCCACTCCAGCATCCACACTTCAAAGCCCAGCCTGGCCATGCTATGCTGCCTGATGGGACCAAGGTTTAAGCAGCCTCTCCATTTTCCTTTCTCCCGCCTCCCTGGTATTTCCACCCATGCACCAATTGGAAACCCTCTATAGCTATTCCTGTCTGAGCAGATCTAGCTGTGGGATGAAATTAAGGATTGCTGTGCCCCTCCGCGACTGCTGTCCAAGCAGACACCTGTATTCCCATGTTATGTTACATGTGGGGAGTGCAGACTTCCCTCTAAAATCTAGTTTGCTCTCTGTGTTACATGGAGCTGCTGCCTTTGTACCAGGAGCAGAAAATAAACTGCCAGGCTTCCAACTCCTGCATTTGGAGTAAGTGTTGTGATGCAAATACTCCCCTTTTATCTAAATCCAGCAGTAACAAAATGCTTTAGGACAAGTTGGCACTGGCCTGCTGTTCCGGCCTGCTGCCTGTGTCCTGTTATTTTTAGACCTAAGATACTTAACTACTTTGGCTTAAACTGGTAACGCTAGAAGGGATAATTCCCAGCATCACATAAAATAATTCATTAACACTAGAGTAGCAAAATTCTGGTTTTTCTAACTCCAGAGCTTTCACTATAATGGCACATCAGTCTCTAATTTTAACGTGGACTTGTCATGCTTTGTGGAGCGGCTGCTCACTTTGTGGAGTAATTGGGTGAAGTTGTCCTTGAGAAAAGATCATAAACCTTTGCATGCTTTTCTAGTCTTTGCAAGCCTTCTTTATTGGGTTGTCAGGCCTTCCAAGATAATTAAATGTGATGATTCCCAGGATTCTGGGATGAACAGGTTGCTGAACCTGTTGCCAATGCTCAGCCAGAACACAAAACCTTTAGTTGTGCCTCTGTCCTTCTCATCTGTCCATATCTGGCACTGTACAGACACCCCAACATCCCTGCTGTGACAACCCTATAAGAAGACTTGTTTATTTCCCTGTTACCAAAAGGAAGTTGGTATCCTACTTGGATATGAAGCTTTATTGACTCTCAAGTTAAAATAAATCTTTATTGACTCTCAAACTAAATCTTTATTTGCACTCAAGATAAGCCAAATCTTCATTGACTCTAAAGTTAAACTAAGTCTTCATTGACCCTGAAATTAAACTAAATGTGACAAGGCTGAGAGAACAGTCTCCCACCTTCAGAAGTGACATTTAAAATGTGTTGCTTGCATCTTGGCTCCATGAAAACTGTTCCAGCAGCACTCTGTGCTGTTGGGAGCCTAGGAAAGGAAGCAAGAGATTCCAATCTCTTACAGAGTTGCAAGCAGGACTATGGGCAGGCAGGTAGGTGGCATAAGAGTCTCTCAAGGAAGTCAAAAGCAGCCATGACAAAGCATGGTCTGGCTCTGAGCATGCTTATTCTGGTCCTTTAAAAGTAATTTATGTTTGCCTGCTCCACTGGAACTCCAAATACAACAAAAATGCCATGTTTGGAATACCTGCCCAGTGACTGAGGCCTGCCAGTCCCATGGTATTTAGTGAAGTCAAAACTTGAGAGCCAAAAAGCTTCACAGCTTCACCTTAATACCCTCTTGCATGCATTACTATGACAATTAAGCAAGTTCATGTGATCTCATGTTCCTCTGGTGTATCTTTCCTTCTCTTTCCTCTGTTCTCCTCCTTCCCTCCCACTCGGGCCTGCAGATCGCCCGCGAGGCTGAGGCCGCAATGTTTCATCGTCAGCTGTTCGAAGAAATTTTACGCCTCAATGTTAACAACAGGGACCCTGCCGATGCCATGGCGGCGGGCGCGGTGGAGGCCTCTTTTAAGTGCTTAGCTGCAGCCCTGCTAGTCCTGACCGAGTCTGGCAGGTAGGGCTCAGAGAGGGAGCTTGGGCCAGCCCTTTCCGTGGCAAAACACGCTGCACTCTAACACTGCAGTCTTTGACCAGCTGCTCGCTGCCCGTGCCAACCTTGTGTAACCGCTGCCATGTGAGCTGACCCTGTGCCAGGGAGGGACCCCAGCAGGCAGGAGCAGAGCGAGAGTGCCTGGCAGTTGGCATGAGTGTCACCTGAGTGTGGGCTTGACAGGGCGAGGTGCCACCGTTCCAAAAAGAACCCTTGGGAATTGAGTGGTTCCTCTGCAGGGGTGTGCTGTTGGGGTGAGCTTAGTCTGGGCTCACTGATTGATGACAGTGTCAAAGGCTGGCAGTACAGATGTGGCACCCTGTGCTGGAGCACCTCGCCCTGCCCCGTGCCCGAGCGCCTGCTGTGAGTGTTGTCTCCGAACGCGTGTTGCTCTTGTAGATTGCCCGGGAGGCCGAAGCCGCCATCTTTCACAGGCAATTGTTTGAGGAACTGCGTCGTCTGACCCCCCTCAACTGCGACCCCACTGAGGCCGCTGCAGTTGGCGCTGTGGAAGCGTCCTTCAAGTGCTGCAGCGGGGCCATTATTGTCCTCACCAAGTCTGGAAGGTAGGAGGGGACAGGTGCCCCCAGGTCAAGCCTGCTGTGTGACAGGGTGGGGGAAGGAGAATCCCAAAAACATGGCTTTGAGAGACCGGTGGAGTCAGGTTGTGGCAGTGCCTGCAGTGCTGGTTCCTCAGGAGATGGACACACATCCCTACGCTCTGAGTCTTCGGACTGCCTCTGCCAGCGTGGCACCAGCTCCGAGCCCAGCCTCCCCTCACTGCTGCAAGTGGCAGTGGCACCAGCTGGAAGAGCCAAGGGAAAATAAGTGTTGCAGCTTCAATTCAAACCTCTTGGCATGAAGTCATCAATGAGGCAGAAGTTCAGTGGATGCAGAATTTTTTTTTTTAATCAGGGCTTTGGCCTTTTGGTAGCAACATCCAAATTATTGGTCCCTTGCCAGACTTCGTAGTCATCAGCCCTGCTTGCCTGAGCCCAGGGGGCGAAGAGGGACTGAGCAGCCAGGGATTGGTAGGCAGGGAAATGGAAAATGTTGGAAATGTCCTCTTTCAGGATTCCTTGTGCATGCCTGCAGGTAATCTCTCTGCACAGATAGGCATCTGGCAGGCACCAGGTGAGCTCAGTGGCTGCAGGCGAAATGTGCTGGAACAATGTAGTTTGGGATTTCTGTCCAGCAACGGTGAGAGCTGCCAAGCAGAGACTTGTTCTTCCAGTTGTGGAATGGGAGCTGGAGCCTCATGGATCAGCTCTTCCATCTAGAGGAACTGGGCTGCCTACTCCCAAAGCATGTCCGACCATAAGTCTCAGACTGCTTTTTGGAAGGAAGTCAGGATTTCTCACACTGGATTCACACCAAAACAGTAGTGCAACAGCAGAAATGTGCTTGTGTATGCTGGGCACCACCTGCCTGAAGATGTGGAACATTGGTGAAATCTTCACCAAAATGTATAGCTTAATATGATTTTGAGCAGAGAAGGACTTTCTTTTCATTTCTGCAGAGGTGAGGAGGTAACTATAAGCACCAAGTTCTGAATACCCTCGTGCTTCTAATGTTTCTTTGTCAAATGTTCCAACGTTACACTTGACCTTTTTAAAGAAATTTGAACTCTGATATTTGAATATTTTTAGCATTGGATTTAGTTAACTCTTGTGAGTACCTGAATCTCCCAGATCTCTTGGGACGCGGCTCGGACAGTGTGGGAGGGATTGTCTGAGAGCTGGCACGTTTGGTTGGATGCTTGGAGCAGTCTGCTGGCCCCTGCTTTAAGCAGCAAACTTTGCATCTGAGTGTTGCTGAGTTTGACTCCACTAAACGAGGCTGCAAAGGCAACTGGAGACACCAGCATGTCCGTTGGAAAGACAGAGCTGCAGATGCCATAGCCTTGCAGTTTGAATCTGTTTGCAGATGCTCTCCCTCAGCAGTGCTCAGAGAAAGGAAAGCTGTAGTCTAGTTGCCACCCAGGTTGTGCTGCTGCTATTTTGAGGCATTTTGAAGACTTTCTGCCCAACTTTCCAGTATAAATTTTGGCCTCTATTGCATTTGCTTTCCATGGGATGCAGGAGCAGAGCTCTGTGTGGAGGAACTGGCCTGTTTGTTGGCTTCAGCAGGTGACTGAGAGGCAGATGGCTTCCTCTTTGGCATGCTTTGGGTAGCGCTGCTGGCACCAGCTCTTTGCATCTTCAAAACTAGGAGCTCCTCAAAACAGGGAACTTTCAGGGACCCCTGTTGAGATGCCAAGGCCTGCTTGCAGAGGCCAGAATAAATGGCACCTTGCCACCCTAACATAGCAACAGAAACAAGTAAAGGCTTGTTCGGGGACCAAAACACCCTGATGGCACTTGCTAAGCTGGGAGGTGAGGAAATTGTCACCACCAGTGGGGATAGCCAGTGGTGGTGTGCCCAGTTGCCTAACTGGGAGTCCAGCAGAGCATCAAGCTGGTTGGTGAGTGGCTCTTGCAGAGAGTGGTCACGTCCCCTCAGGGGTTTTGGGGAGCCCTGACCAGCCTCAGGGCTGCTGTGCTCCCACAGGCCGTTGCCAGGTGTGCTGGCTGTGTGGAGCCCCACTGTGGCTGTTTTCCCTGCAGGTCGGCACACCTGGTGTCGCGGTACCGCCCGCGGGCCCCCATCATTGCCATCACTCGCAATGAGCAGACGGCGCGCCAGGCCCACCTGTACCGCGGCATCTTCCCCGTGCTCTGCAAAGACCCCGCCCAGGACGCCTGGGCTGAGGATGTGGACCTGCGCGTCACCCTGGGCATGAATGTTGGTGAGTGGCGCTGCTCCCCCTCCCCTGGAATGTGGCTCTGGTGGGACATGGTGGACCTGAGTACCTAGATGGTACTTTGGGGTCACTGGTAGGGACTGGTGATGCAAAGAGAGGAACTGGCTGCCTGTGTGGTAACTGGATCTGGCCAGGAAACACGTGGTGGTTGCATGAGCAGAACCACGTCCGGTTGGGAAATGGGGTGGTGGGTTTGGCACAGCTGCCTCTAACGGTTTCCAACAGACGACCAGGTTGGGTTTATGGTGTGGTGGTGTCACAGTTCCATCATTCACCACTCCTGAGGGATAAGGGAAGCCTGAAGTGGGGTTTACTCTGTCCTGCACCCCTTCCAAATCCTGTGCTGTGGAATTTTGAGCTCTGTTGCAGCCCCAAAGCAGAGGTGGAGGGTGTCAGTAGGGTGGGCAACAGGAAAGTGAAGTTTTGATAACCCTCCTGGAGCCCTGACTGCCGTGGCGCAGGCAGCCTTGGTGACTTGGGAAATGGGTGATGAGCACTGTTGCCCTCATGGCTAGGAGACGGGGTGGGACTGGGCTCTGATGCCTCTCTCTTCTCTCCTAGGCAAAGCTCGAGGGTTCTTCAAGAGTGGTGACCTGGTGATCGTGCTGACGGGCTGGCGCCCTGGCTCTGGCTACACCAACACCATGCGTGTGGTGCCCGTACCCTGAGCACCCACTGGGCCTTCCTGCCCCTGCCCCCCCTCCCCTCCCACCACCCCACTCCACTCCCCCTGCTCTGTCTCCCCTTGCAGTAGACCAGCCATCGCTTGCGCTGTTCTCCTTGTCCCTAGAGTGGATATAGGTTGCTAAACACCACCCAGTGCAGCAGCAGCAGGGGCAAGAGACCTTAAATCACTAAAAAAAATATACTTGAAGTGTTTAGTTTTTTAAAAAACCTCTCCCTGTAGTTGAAGTCCTGCCTCGATGTGTGTTGGAGTCAGCGTAGGAGGTTCCTATGTGCTGCTGGGACTACTCTTTCCTGGTGACTGTCCTTGGGTTGTGAAATGTCCCTCTCCCTGGCCCTCGTGTGGGGTTTTTGGGAAGGGGAGAGGCAATGTGTGGCCAACGGTTCTGCTGGACCCCTCTTTGCTCGAGGCAAGCTGCTACTTCCCACTCCTGTATGGCCACACGCCTCCCCAGACCCAATCCAAGGCAGATCCAGCCGTTCTCAGCTGGTTGTTTCAGGGATGGGGGCAGGGGAAAGGTGTTGTCCATGCACAGAGCTTCCCGTGCTCCCCTTGCAGCGTTGTCTCTTGTGTTAGTCTTGTCCCCCCACCACCCCAGAGCCCCCCCCTCACCCAGCACTCTGATGGGCCCTGGGATGGGAGAGCACAACTGTCCATCAATAAAGAGAAGCTGAAGCACCTGCCGGGCTGAGCTACTCCTTGGGGGTTGGTGAGGGGTCTGCAGGGATAGAGGGAGATCTGGTGGAGAAGGGCTACAGGAGCTGGGGAGCTCGGCAAGGGTGGGGAGGTGCTTAGGGTTCGAGGTGGGGATCTGGTGAAGGAGTCTGCAGGGCATGGGATGTCAGGTCTGAGATCTGCAGTGATTAGGGGGGTCCGGTGTGGGGGTCTGCAGGGGCTGGGGGGGATGTACTGCAGTTAGAAGGGGGGCCAGTGGAGGTGTTTGCTAGGATTGGGCCCCTCTGATGGAGGGGCTCTACAGGGGTCAGGGGTTCAAGGGAGGGATTGGCAGGCCTGGAGGCATCTGTTGGGAGTGGGGTGGGGGCTGTACAGGGGTTTATGGCGGTGGGTTGTGGGCGTTGGGGTTTCCGTGCTTGAGGGAGAGAGCCAGAAGGGGACCTGGAGCCTGGTTGACACCCAGCCTGGTTTTCCCCGGGAGCACAGGGGTCCTCCCCGCGTGGCCTGAGACCCGCCCGGGCCTGGGGAACCCCGGAGCTCGCCCGCCTCGCGGCCCCTTTAAGAGGCTGTGCCGCGGCCCCTTTAAGAGCCGGGACAGCGCCAGGTTCGGGCCCCCGCGGAGGTGGGCGGGGCCTGTGGGGGCGGGAGGCGGTACTCGGTGTGGCGGGAGCGGGGTTGGGCGGTAGATGGCCAATGGGCGGGCGGAGGGGGGCGCGGCTCGGCAGCGTGCGGTCAATGGGCGGGCGGAAGGGGGCGGGACGCGGCGACGGGCGGCCAATGGGCGGGCGCCGTGGCGGCGCGAGGAGGCCGGGGCGCGCGGGGCCCCGCGCAGGTATCGGGGGGGCTCGGGGGGCTCCCGGGACTCGGGGGAGACCCGGGGCTGAGGGGGTTTGGGACCGGGAAGGGGTTCGGGGCCGGGGGGTGCCGGGGACACGTCCCTCCTGCCGCCGCCGCGGAGGCGGTGCTACCCCTCGGCCTGTCCCGGCCGGCGGCGCCGCGCTGAGGGGAGCGCGGAAACACCGACACCCTCTCGCCCGTTCCCTGAGGAGACGGACCGGACCGGACCGGACTACACCGGGCCGGGCCGGGCCGGGGAGGAGTCCCGCCGCTGCCTGCCGGGGACCCGCCGGCTTCGCCTAAGGGGCTCCGAGCGTGGGCGGGGATGGGATCTGCGCCGGGGCTGCCCCGGCGGTGGCCGAGACCCACAGTCCCACCGTGCCCGCCACAGCCCCGCAGGTCGGGGGTCACATCCCTGCGTGCTCCCTCCGTGCCGCGGGGCGCTCGGAGCGGCTCCCGATGAGACCCAGCGCCCCGGGCGCTTCGGACGTCCCGGGACCGGGATCTCGGCTCTGTCCCGGCCGTGACCCCTCGGTTCCCGGGGCGGGGAACACCGGGGACCGGGGACATCGCGGGTGGGACAAGCGGGGGCTCCCTCCGGCCCTGACGTCGCGCCTCATTCTTTCCTGCCAGCGCCGCTCGGCTCCGGCCGTTCCCTTCCAGCATCCCGGGGTGGCTCCGCTCCAGCTCCGACACGCGGGACTGAAATGACCTTGGACGCCGGGACCAAGGGCAGCTCGCCGAATCCCGCCCGGGCTCGCTGGGGCCGCGGCCGCCCGCTCGCCGGTGCCTCCCTCCGCCTCTGAGCCTCCTGGGGTGCAGTGGGAGGCGGGATCCCCGCCTGCCTCGCTCCGGCCTCCGCCGAGCGCTTCTCCGGCGGCGGGGACGGGATCCAGCGGAAGTCGCTCGCCGACGGAGGGGCTCGCGCCGGACCTTTTCCAGGCTGGATCCCAACGCCGCGTAAGGGAGGGGAGACGCCGATCCCGTGCGAGGGAGAAGCACCGGGTTTCGCCTGGCAAAACCTGGGGGTTCGGGGAGCCGGTGTGGGCGGGGAGGGGGCGTAAGGAATGGGCCAAGGGGCACCAGGTCGCTGGATTGTTTTTGCTTTGTTGGGCACTTCTACACCCACCCTATCTGCCTCCTCTCAGGAGCTCTGAACTCCAACTGGTTTTGTTCCACTTGTGTTTTGGGACACTTAGGGTGGTGAGTTTACTTCAGGAGCAGCTTCCTGCTGAACAAATTCTTTGAGGAGGGTAACAGTATGAGTTGCTAGAAAGTGTTTTGTTCACTGTGCTGACACTGGAAGCACCTCTTGGAAGGGAAACCTCCCTGTGCCTGCAGCCCAAGCCTATCCTGTGCTCCCAAACTTTGGATGTGTATCCCTGATGCATCTAGGAGCCAGGATGGAGCAAGATCTGGACAGAGGAGACAAAGCAGCTCCTGTGATGTCTCTGCTAGGGCTGAGGATGCTCCTCACAGCCCCCAGACTCTCCCTGGATCATCCCACTGCCAGCGCTGTGTCCAGGATCATTTTACCCAGGAGTTGTCCCTGATAGTGGCCATGAGAGGGAGAGAAAACAAGGATGCAGCACTTCCAAGTGCTTTCCAGCCTGTGTTTTTTTCTCATTTTAGGGGATTTCTGTGTGTTTGGTGACCTCAGAGGGGTTCTGATGCCTTTGCCTCTCCCTGATCCCTGTGTGGTGCCCCTCGGTGTCAGTGTTGGCTGGGGATAAATCCGCTCACCCGGATTAAGCAGTGCAGGCGCTTGGGGATTTAAGGGATGACGTGAGGGAAGCCAGAGAGTGCTGAGCTCTGGACAAGGAGGCCCCAGATCAGGTCAGAGCCCCTTTTCCTGCACTGGAGAAGGGCAGATGAAGGTTTTGGTACCTCTGTGATAGAAGTTTCAGCTTCACGGCAGCATGGCAGAGGATGCCTGAGGAGTCAGGCAGGGAAAACACCTTTTGGTGCCATGCCAAGGGATATTATTTTGGTGCTTCTTGTCAGTAAGGTCTTCTTTCCCTTCCTGACACATCCTTTGACCTGAACTCCTAAAAACCCACAACCCTGGTGTGTCCATCCCATCCCTGCAGTGCTCAGACTGCTCCAAGGCTGTGCAAACAGGTCTTTGCCAACAGTGGCTGTGGGAATCCAGGAGCTATTTCCCAGCCTGTTTGCAGCCACACAGCACCAGTGACTTCTGTTTGGTTCTCCTGTACCCCCATGTATCCCCCAGCTGTTGTGGGAGCATTCCTTGTGCCTCCAGCTGGGAGTCAGCCCGGCTCCATTGTACCTGGACAGTGCTTTTTGGTCAGGGCTCTGAGGCTGTGGGGATGTGAGAGCTCACATGGCTTCAGCTCTGAGCCCATTTGGGCTGGGATCCAGCTGCTGGGATCCAGCACCCCTATCCTGGTTCTTCCTGAGTCAGAGGGGTTGATTTCCCTGGGTTTTCCTTCAGATGAGCCCCTCGGAGCAGGATGTGTCTAGGGAAGTACAGGTGGCAAAGGAGCTGCTCTGGGAGCACAGGGAGTTTGATTGGCTCCTCGGCCTGGGCTCTGCCGCACTGCCACGGCATCATCCCCGCTGGCACCGGGATGTGCTCCAGCTCTGTGCTTGTCCTGCCTGCTGCCGCTCATCCTGTCCTGCTGGTGTCCCACCTGCCCCGGCACCACCCCCTGCCTAGTGAGCTGAGCACTTTCCCTGGAATAATTTCCTCTCCATGGTTCTGTGGCTGTTTGCTGGCCCTGCCGTGCCACCGGTCCCCTGGGATCGTGCTCGGCTCAGAGCCGCAGCAATCTCCGGTGGTGGTTTGCTGAGGGTGGAAGTGTCACCTTTGTGGCTTGCCAGGTGATAACCTGCCCTCGGCGCTGGGCCCGTGTTTACTTTCCCTGCTGTGGCTGATAAGCACCTCTGATAACATTCCCTTCGGTAAATAACTGGCTCTAACCTGCCTGGTGATGGCTCTGCCTGGGAAGATGGTGTTTTGCCGACCAGGAGGAGCAGACCCTGGCTGAAATCCATCCCCAGGAGGAGTTTCATAGACCTGTGGTTTTTCCCATCCCAACGTCCAGCCCTTAGGGAGGAGAGTCTCTGCTTTAGAAGTGTTATCCCAGGGAGCCACAGCAATTTGGCTGCTCTGTTGTGAGTGCTGGGGAGTCCCTGGCAGAAAAATGACTTTTTTTTTTTCTCTCCACATGACTTGAGGCAGAAATATTCTTGCTGTCCTTGAGCAGTGGATTCTGAGGTCTCTGTGCAGGCTGGGATTGAAGGGAACAGATTTACAGCTCCAGACCCATTTTTCCCCTTTCCCTAGGGGGCTGACAGGTGTCTTCTTGCAGTGCCACGCCGATGCATGAGAAGGCAGCTCCCCTGAAGAGCCCCGAGCCCAGGCACGGTCGTGAGAAGCTGGAGGTGTCCCACAAGCAGAAGAGTTTGGATTCCCTTGACGGCAGGTGAGGAGCAGCACCCCGGGGTTTGTCTGCGTTGAGTGTTCTCTCTTTTTCCTCCTGCTGTGGCATTCCTGCTGTCTTTGAGCCCTGAATACTGCCTGCCAACTGGGGCAGGGCATAGGGGACCCCAACTTTGTTTCCTCCCTGAAATATTGTGGGTATAAAACAGGGAGGTAAAAGGGGTTTGGGGAAGGGGACGGTGTTCCCCCTGCTGAGGTTGTTGGTAGGGTATTGCTTCCTCCATGGTTTGTCCTTTCATCTGTCCGTGGGATGGTTGTGGATGGATGTCCCTGTGCACAGCCAGAGCTGAGTCCATCCTCCTGCTCAGGCACATTCCCAAATTCCTGCCTCTGTTTTCCCATAAGAATCCTTGCCCCAGCCAGAGCTGCACATTTCCAGCTCCCAGCCTGTCCTAAGCTGCTGCCAGTTCAGCTCTGGGCTCCTTCCCATGGAGCTGGGATGTGTGTGAGGTACCTTGGGCCTGCTGCCTTCACTGGCTCTCATCAGAGATCAGCCCTCAAGAGCCAGTACTGAGCCTCAGCAATGCCCAATGCCACAATAAATCATGGAGACACCCAAAATGTGGCTTCCTGGGGTCTCTTTTCAGCCCTTTACATTTTTCCATGTCTCATATTGCAGCACACGTGTTTTAGGGAGCTGGTGAGAGACCTGTGGCTCTTTGCTTACCTGGTGATTATCGTTTTTCCTTCCAGCCTCCGCCTGAATGAAACCCTCAAGGATGAGGACATCAAGAAGTGCCACCGGGAAGTGGTAAGCCTTTGGCTTTGGGAATGACCAGGCTGGTGTGCTGTAGCCTGTTGCCCCAGGAAGAACCCACCTGAGGTCTCAAGTGTGGGCTGAAGGAGAGGGAGGCAGCTTCTGATGTGGGGCAGAGCCTCTTGTGTTTAATTTCAGGGGACCTGGTGATGGTTTTGTGTGGCCTGTGTTCTGCCTTGCAAATGCTTCCAGGATTTTCCATCTAGAGCAAAGGAGAAAGTGGAAATGTTGACTGAGAGCAGTTGAATTTCTGTCCATTTGAACCCTTTTGGAGGTTCAAATCATGCCCAAACTAGATGGTTTTGGTCCATCTACGGATAAGAGGTGCTCTGGAAGAGGAAGGAGTGACAGGAAGTGGCATTTTGCCTTTCCCTGTGATGAAAATGGAGGAGAAAAACATTTTTCTATTTCCTCAGAGGCATCTGGGAGGGTGACAGGGCCAGCAGTGGATTTGTGCTGGGGCCAGGTGGTGTTTCTTGGTGGTAATGCCCTCCGTGTTCTCCTGGAACGCTCCCACTGGCACCCCCACCATCCCAGTGTCCCTCTGGGAGGTGTCTGAGCCAACTCCAGGTGCTGCTGAGTCTTGATCCTCTTAGGGCCCAGCTCATCCGGTGACAAGGTGCGCAGAGCAGAGGTGACCTTGTTCCTGCGGGCAGCAAGGCTCTGCCTGCACGGCTGCCACGAACCAGCCTTGCTGTGCCAGCCTTCCCTGCATCCTGGCAAAGCAGCTCCTCCCTTGGAATTTGGGGGGCAGCCATCACCGCCGCGGGACAGCCATATCTCTGGGGAGCATCCCGGGGTCAGCGGGGCTCAGAGCTGCCTTACAGGACCAGTGGAGTGGATTTATGGAAGGCACTGAAGTGCTTTGGAGCTTTGCCTTCGCCACGGGAGCGTTTCGGGGCCGACCTGCCCAGCCTCCTGCCGCGGCTGCCGGCAGGCTTTGAAGCGGCGCTGGGAATATAAATAGCTGGATGGCGCGGCGCGATGGGCGCAAAGCAAGTGTTGTCACTGTGTCCCGGATAAGGGAAGAGGAGGAGGAGGAGGAGAGAAAAACCGCTGGGCAAAATAAACTGCCTGCAGATGAGCCTGGCAGCAAACCGGCTCCTCAGCGAGGCTCAGCAGCCTCCGTAGATATTAAGGGAAATGTTCATCTGGGAGGATGGTGCAGCCTTCGCCGGGTGCTGGATCGTCCAAACTTCCTCTAATCCGTCGGGGCTCCCGTCCCCAGCCTGGTGGGACCCCCCTGCGCCGGTCCCGGGTGCGGGCAGAGGGAGGTTTCCTTGCAGGAGAGGGATTTTTGGGTCTCCTTATCGGCAAGGTCACCGGATAACTTTGCTCTGCTTTGCTTTCAGGCTGCTAGCAAGTACAACTCCCAGTACCACAAGCTGTTCAAGGACATCCCAACGGAGGAGAGCGTGCTGAAAGGTGGGTGGCAGGGTGAGGGATGGGCACGGAGGTGGCAGGATCCGGCACAGGGATTGCCACGGCTCTCTCCCTGCCTTGCAGTTTGCTCCTGTGCGCTCCAGAGAGACATCCTCATCCAGGGAAGGCTTTACATCTCCCCCAACTGGCTCTGCTTCTATGCAAACCTTTTTGGGAAGGACATTAAGGTAGTGTGGGCACCCGCTCACCCTGATCCCTCAGGGCTTGTAATCACAACTTATCCCCTCCTGCACCCAAATACCACCAAAATCCCCAACAGAAGCCTCCAGTGGGAAGGGGAGCAGGGCTGTGCCTCCCCCTCTGCTGACCTGTGGTATCAGCCTGGGGAAACCAAATACTGGTTTGGTTTAAAATTCCCTGATGCAAAACCTCCTTCCAGCCGCAATGGCGCTTGAAGGAAGATCAAAGGTTTTAGGGGGGGCGAGATTTGAATCTCTCTTGGCTTTTCTTCTTGATTTACAATCTGATGTTTCCCCATTAGTCTTGTGGCTGACAGGGATCTTGGGGAGAGATGACTTCCTTTAAAACTGGGCTGAAGGACTGAATTATTTATATGTGATGCTTTAAACAAATACCTGAAGGAAGCTGGAGGTTTCAGCAAAGTTACCCTGCCAAAAATAACATCCTGCCTTGTTTTTCACCCTCCCCAGGTTTGCACAGGGGGCTCTCCTGGTGGGTCTTAGGGAGGCTGGCTGGATGATGCTTGCACTGTGTCCATCCCTGTGTTCCTGCCCCGCAGGTTGTGATCCCAGTGGTGTCTGTACAGCTGATAAAGAAGCACAAGACTGCTCGGCTGCTGCCCAACGGCCTGGCCATCACCACCACTGCCAGCAGAAAGGTAACACCAGCACCCAGCAGATGCCCAGGTCCAGACTGGATGTGGTTTGAGAGCAGCAAACGAAGCGATTCCCATCCCTGGTTAGGAAGTGAGCGCTGCTCTCTGTGCTGGCTGCCAGCCAGGGCAAACACCACAGCTCTGCTTTTGTTCCTGAATTTCACTTTGTTCCTGGACAAAGCAAAGCCCAAGTGAAACTCGGCCGAGCCTGACAAATCCCTGCCAGGCTCACGTAAAACCTTTAAACTCCTTAAACACAAGCAGGGAAAGGGTTTGGGCTGGCCTTCAGCCAGAGCTGGCGGAAAACTTGGATACAGGGCTGCGTTTCCAGCTTTTAAATCCCGTTGGATGTTATTGGCTGCAGTGAGCTGATGTGGTGTGTCCAAGTCCTCGCCTGCCCGGGTGCTGCTGCCAGCACTGTGTGTTGCCTGTCCCTGCCAGGGAGGGGGTTGTTCCTGCAGGATTTTGGGAGGCAGCTATTCCTGCAGAATTTGGGAGGTGGGTTTTAGCAGGGAGTGGCACAGAGCAGGATTTGGGCATTCAAGGCCATGTGTACACATCACCTGGGGGCTCTGTGTCAGGCACAGTGAGTGTGGCCCTGTGTCCCTTCCATCCCTGGGGATGTTTTCTATAGGTCCTGGCACCATTTGCTGCCGTGTCCGTCTGGGTTGAGCATGGGAAAGCTGTAGTAACAGCAGCTGAGCAAGACTGGCCCCAAAAAATCTGGTCCAGGTTTTAGCAGGCTGCAAAAATAACAGCAGGGAAACTCCTCAGGGAAATGCCTGTGGGGGAGACGTGGCTCCTGAAAACGGGGAGATTCAAGGGCATGACGTCTCTGCCTGTCCCTGCCTGTGGAGAACAGGAGTGGGGATGGGGGGAATCTCTCCCAACAGCTCATCTCTTTCTCTTGCAGTACATCTTCGTATCCCTCATCTCTCGTGACAGCGTCTATGACGTCCTGAGAAGAGTCTGCACCCACCTGCAGGTACTCCCACTCTGTGTCCCACTGAGTGCCCATGGCCCTGAGGCTCTGCACCTGCCCTTTGGGCTGAGCACAGCTCTTCATCACTGCCTCCAAGGCTCTGGACTGCTCCCAAAGCCCTCTCCAGTTCCCAGAATCCTCACTCCACAGCAAGGGATGGGAAGAGGGGCAGGAGCCATGCCTCGGGCACGTTCTGTCCCCATGGGCTTTTCTGGGTCATGGATGAGGCAGAGCCCTGAGTTTCTGCTCTCTCTCAGGGTGTGGGTATGAATTATTTATAATCTGGTGGTAATACTAGTTCTGCCACTCTGCACATTGATGCCTTTTGCCCAGATCTAAAGTTTTGAGGGGAGGAAAAATGGTACAAAGTTAAAAAGAATTTAAATTAAGTGGGGGAAGACATCCATCAGCCCTTGAGCTGGAGAGGATGACTGTGTGGACCTCTTCTCCCTGACTTTGAAGCACATGGGAAGCTGTGCAGGAGCCTTGCCCTGCCAGGATGGTGTGTGCCAGCTGTGCCAGAGCAGCGATTTGGGTGATTCAGCCCTGTTGCCAAACTGGGGGATTTATTCTTTGAAATGTGCTGGGCTCTGCCCAGATGTAGCCTTCATTTTTTTTACCCCCTGATGTTTTATCCTGTCCATGGAAGCCTGTGGCCCAACCATGGGCCCACCACGGTTTTGGTGATGGGAAGCAGTGATGCAGTGCCCTTTCCTCATGCTCTGAATCCCTGTGATTGTAAGATCTAGCAGCTGCTCTTCATAATCTGAGCAGAAAATCCCAAATTCCATTCTGTGGCTGAGGCTGAAGCAGGGAGAGGTGGCCCTGTAATGCCTGATCCTTTCTCCCCATCTAGGTTTCCAGTAAGAAGAGCTTGAGTCTGAAGGAGCTGTCGGAGGAGCCGGACTCTGTGTCACTGGTGAGGGTGAGGGCAGCTCTGGGACAGGAGAGACCCCCTGACCTCATGCTGTGGGTGGAGAGGGCTTCCCTGGTCCCCTTGGTGGGTTTGACACTGTCTGGTGGCCGCTCAGAGTCGGGAAAGAGTAGGTTCTTCTGTTGGTGTCAAAGGTTGTGCAAGAACGTGCCTGTTGCCATCATAGCTTGTCCTCTGGGACCCTCATCCCTGGACTTGGCAGGAGCAGATGGGTCAAGAGGACCCAGCTGAGCACAGCCAGTGACTCTGTCTGTTTATAGACAGAAAAACTTCAGAGAGATGTGGAAAATGCTGCCACTCTGCTCCCCGACGGCTGATGCTGTTCACAGCTGGGAATGTGGATGAGTTATCCAAAAATCTGTGGGTGGGAGAGGGCTGAACCATGGCATGATCCAGGGAGCATGGGGGGCCACATCCTGCACCTTTGGAGAAGGGTGTCCACCATGGCTGCTGGTCCTGAGCCTCAGGCTGGGTGCAAGAGGTGACAGTTGGGGTGCACCAGAGGGTGACAGGTGGCATGTCACCCACAGTCTGATGACATCCCAGGGATTAAAGATTGATTTCAAGGGCTGAATTGGGAGTGACCCAGGCTGATCTGGCAGCATCTCCTGGTGCTTCAGTGAGATGCAGCCCTTTGGCAGCTTCAGCCCTGGGAACTCTGTTGGGGAAGCTCCTCTCTGTGCCAGCTGCCACCCCACTTGATTTGTTGTCTTTTTGGGGTGCTTTTTTTCCCTGTTTGGGGCATGCTGCAGAATTCCAGGTGACCGCCCTGAACTTCAAGGGGTGGAGGAGGCAGCAGCTGGTATTTGGGGCAGGTGTGGGGTGTGTGGGCAGGTCCTTCTATGGTAGTAAGATCCTGCATTCCCATGGAGCTATCATGGAAGACCAGCTCTCCCTCAGGATGATGTTTTGAATGTGCTGATGCTCCATGGAGATGCTGTAAGGTTTGAGTTTGAATCTGGCCCCTCTATATCTGTGGCAGTGCTGATTTCATTCATGGCTCACCAGGACTGTTCCCACAGGAGGTGATCGTCCCCGAGGGCAAGTGGAGGAAGGTGTCACCTACCTCACTGTCACTGTCACTGCCAGATGCCAACTACCAGTGTATCCACCGGACCTCTGTCAGCAGCCTGAGCGCCAAGGAGAGCTCCTTCACCTCTGAGGAGCCACTGGTTTCGGGTGAGGGACATGGGTTTGTGCCCTCCTTCACTTGGTACTGGGTGATAACCTCCACAAAAGTGTGTTTGCCATCTCTGCTCTCATGCAGGAGGATTCTGCCTTGCAGATTAGGCTGGGAGTCAGCAATGTAGTCCTGGGGATGGGCTTGGATCTCCTGGCTGCAGGGTCTGAGCCCATGAGGAGGGAATATTTGATGTTTCCTGGTTGCTAGGGAAACAGGAGCATCAGCCAAGTGTGGCTGTGCTACTGACTCTGAGTTTTCTTTCAGAAAGTGGAATAAATACCGAGGAAGAGCTGGAGGTGGAGCAGAGCTGTGTGGCAGAGCTGAGACCCTCCGACTACCAGCTCCTGAAGATTTTCATCGTGCTGTAAGTGTGCCGAGGGCGCAGGGAAGCTGGGGGGACACTGGGAATGTTGGTCTCAGTCTCAACTGAGTGTTTGGCTTGTTCCTCTGCTCCCAGCATTTGTCTCCTGGTCGTGTCCTCCTCGTACCTGGCATTCCGCATCTTCCGTCTGGAGCAGCAGCTCTGCTCTCTGAACCGGGATTACCTCTCCCGCGGGCACAGGAGGTGAGGGACCCTCAAGGACATTTTGGGACACACAGGTCGTGCCTTGCATGGAGGGCTTGAGGGAACGTAGGTGCAAAGAGGAATGGCTCTGCCCTGTGATGTCTCTAAGGAATGGTTTGTCCTTTATCCTGGGCCGGTTGTTGGGCTGGCCAGTAACAGAATCCACAGTGCCATCTTCACACCGGAGGTGATCCTGTCAGCTGCTGGTTTGAGTGACTGGGAAGATCTGCTGTCCCTGAGACTCTGGAGTTTGGGAAGAGGTTTCCTCATTGATTTGGGGCTGGTTCCAGGAAGTTATAGGAAGCACCAGGACATCTTGTTGAAGCTGGGCTGTGCCTGGGGGGCTAAGGGCATGGGCATGAACATGGGATGGACAGGAGGGGAACCTCCTTGGGCTGAGGACATCAGAAGGCACCAGATTGGGATCTGGAGCCTCTGCAGTCACTCATCCCATCTTACCCCACTCCCTGCTTGCAGGTGACCGTTCCCTGGGTGCTGAGGATGGACACTGAGGTGGTGGCACCCTGCCCATGGATCCCGGTGCTGTGTCCTCCCAACCGTGGCTGTTACATGTGGTCCGGCTTTCCCTCGGCCGGTAAAATGGGACCAAGTATTTTCTTTCTTCCTTCGGGCACTCGCTCCTGGTGGGACTTTGCAGCCAGGTTCTGGCCACCAGTGCCAACTCCCCATCCCACTGGAAACCTGTTTTCTCCCTGGGACACTGCTGTGCTGTAGCACCAGACAATGGCTCGGGGCTGCCAAGCACTTAGGACTTGCTGCTAAAATGGATGCTGGTTTTTATTTCAGGCTTGGTTTTTTCTTGTTAAAAGATGACCTTGGGCTCACCAGGAACTTCCCAGAAATGTGGATTAGTTGCCACTGCTGCTCTGGGAGAACCCACCTGTTTGTCCCTGTCTCAGTATCCCTGGGAATGTGCCTGGAGGAATGGCCCTGAAGATGGCTCTCTGGGGGTGGGGAAAAAGGGCCCACTAGCCCTGTGGAGTGTCATTTATCCCACACACAAGAGTGAGAGTACAAGCCAGGGCCCCCAAGCCCTTCTCTTCTGGAGCACTGGGCTCAGAGAGGGGGCTGTGTGTATGTGTCCCTTGCAAAGCACTTTAAGGTCCCCCAGACCAGGTGTCCTCGCTGGGTTCCACACCTGGCACCGGTGGACTTTGTTAATCCTGCTCACCCCATTAGGACGTTGGAAAGGAGCCCATGGCTGGCACTGGGGAATGTCCTGGAGTGCGGCGTCTGTGCCCTGGTTTGTGTTAACCTTGTCACTGCATGGAGCCGAGTGCTGCAGGATTTGTCCCGCAGGATTTGTCCCACAGCCCCCCCGTGATCATGCTGGGGCAGCAGGTGATACTCGTGTGATTCCTTTGGGTTTCCTTTCCTGTATTTTTGGGAACTGCAAGTGCTGACGGGGCCAAATCCTGGTGCCCTGGAGAAGAGCTTGCTGCTCACTCCGGGCTTGGAATGGCTTTTAAATGAAATGAAAATAAACCCAGGATTTTCTAGCACATCACTGTCTCTCACCAGCATCCTCCACAGTGGTGCTAGGCTGTGAGCCCCAAAACCAGGCACCCCAAAACCTATGCTGTCCCAGTGTCCCTTCAAGATGTGGACGACATGAGGACAGCCCATCCTCTCATGAGGACAAGTGGACAGGAATGCTCCTGACGGAGGAGCCAAGGTTATTGCACTAGATGGCAGCAAAGACTGCGGGATGTGATGCGCTGGTGGCAGAGCCACCCTGGGGACAGCGGTGCCGGAGGAGGGAGCTGAGTTGCAGCCCCACCCTGCTGGGGTGGGCAGGGTGAGCCTTCCTCTTTGTCCTCCCTGCACATCCACAAAATTCCACTTCTTTCCCCGGCGTAGCCCATGCAGCAAAATGCATGAAAATGGCCCAACTTGAAAACCACGATGGCACTGGTTAAGTGAGGACAGGGGTGGCGTCACCTGTTTTGGGCGGGATTTAGCACCCGGGGGTGCCTGGGGGGATGGTCTAGTCTCTTCAAAGCCCTGGCATTATGGGGCTGTCGGAGCCTTTGATTCCGTGGGTGACCTGGAGGATGAAAGGCGCCATCCTGTCCCTGCCAGGGGCTCACCTAGCTCGTTTACCCAGTGGAAATGTGTTTAGGGTTGTCTTTCCAACAAACAAGTTGGTCTTTAGTGGGTCCAACCTCAAAGTGGGGGTCTTGGCCCCAAAAAGGGGTTTAGAGGTTGAGGACTGGGGGTGTGTTTGGCTGGATGTACCCAGCCTGGTGTTTGCTGGGTGCTGCACCAGCAGGTGCTTGGGGTCCCTGTGCTGAGCCCGAGTCAGGAATGCAGTCCCCTCTCAGGCCTCTTTGGTGAAAGCCAGTGGTGGGACAAGCCATGGGTGCAGTGACATAAAGGTTTGGAGGAGCACTGGGAAGAACCCCCAGTGTGCTTTGGGGGGTCCTTGCTGCTGGTATGTGGTTGCAAGGCTCTGGTTTTGTTTCCCAGCTGGTGTCTGCCCACCTAGTTTGGTGCATATTGACTCTCCCAATGACGCCCTGCTTGAGCCTATTTGCTTTCCTTTGTGTAAAGGAATGCCACGTAAAAGCCTCAGGTGCAGGGAATGTCCCTGGACACTCACCTTGCTGGCCTGGCAACAGGGATGAGGAGCAGGGTGGTGCTGGATGAGCACAGCCCCTGCCCTCAAATCCCCCTGCTGTTTCCCATGTCACACCCACCATCCTGTATTCCTCCCTCCCCAGCCCAAGCCAACCTCTAAAAATAGGATTGGGAGATTAAATCATCCAAGAAGGCACTGTCAGACAATGAGTCAGAGCCATCATGCTGTGACACTCTGCACCACAGCATTAGCAGGGACACCAAGGACTGGATGAAGCACACAGTTTGGTCTGAGTTTTATTCCGAATTTGGGAGTGGCAGTGACCTTGTTCTGGCAAAGCCCCTCAGAGTCCAAAGGGAATCCCCTTCAGCCAGTGGCTGGATCCCTTTCTGGCTCAGCATAGCAGGGAGAGCTGGTGCTGGATGCTGCTCTCCTGTCCAGGCAGTGTTAGGAGGGAGGGGAACAGCCCCAACCCTTGTGAGGCCCAAGTGCTGCCATGAGGGTGTTTTGGGGCAGTTTGGGCTGATTTCTTGACTTTCACTTGGAGCAAGGGAAGGTGAAGCCCTCAGTCCCCTCGGTGCTGTGCTGTTGCACACACTGGTGGTGAAGAGCTCCAGGTTAAAAACAATCCTTCCTCAAGGGTTGTATTTAACCCGGATTTCCCTTCTCACTTAGGGGTGTGGTTGCTCTGCTAGACACCACCTGAGCAACCTGCTCTTTGCTTCTCACCAGGTGAGAGATTATTCCTTATCCTGCAATGACATCTCAGTTTAATTTTTATTTTCCGCACTGCTAAGCCTGTCTTTAAGGAGAGGATCCACTCCGAGATCTCAGCCATCATCCAGCACAGGAAGAGAAGTGTTTCAGTTTTCTGAAGTGCATTAAGGACTTCAAGGAGCCCGCAGTTATCTTTGGCTTTTATACCTCAAACTCTGTCCTTTTGTTCTCCCTGGTGTGGGTTTTTTTTTTCTCTCAAGTAACAGAACTGGTTTTGTGTTAGAGCAGCGACCGCTAACAAGGGTTGGGGAGCACTGACGAACCCTCCCTGCACAGAGATGACCTAAAATCCTAATGAAAAACCCCAAACTTCAAAGAGTGAGTGTTGCTTTTCATCTCAATTAAGTTTCTTTTCCTAGGACTGGCATTCTCAGCTTCCTATTAATCTTCCAGCAGTTCAGAGTCGGGTTTTAATTTGCAGTAAGAACAAGCAGGGGTGGGGAATCAAAAAAAGCCATCACTGTGTGGCCTAGAAGCACCTGGCTGATGAAAACTGACTTTGGTTTTGCCCTGTTCTTAAATTAATTGTAGCATTTTGTTTGCAGTCTCATCTTTTTGCAGGGACATCTCAATGTCAGGTTTTCAGGGGTACAAAATCCTGGCTGCTATATCCCACATTGCTCCAATACTGTTAGCAGGAGGCACAAACTAGAACTGTCCACGATAAAGCACTCAGGGGCTTGGGTTTAAAGAGTATTTGCTAAATCTGGCATGGAAGGACAATGCCTGGAGCCAACTAAGGCCACCTAATGAGGGTGTGTTGCCTGCTGGGCACAGGTGGAGAAGTCTCTTTAGCAACCTGTTTTGCCACAGCAATTACTGTAAAAATTTACCATGAAGAGGGTTTCTTTGAAAGCAAAGTGACTCTTGTCATTAGAAGTTGAAAGGCCAGTGATTTCAAGAGGAGAATAAGGCTTTTCCTGGAGGGAATGGGGTGTTTGGGGGGTGTAGCCATGCTAGAGGGGTTACATTCTTTTTCTTTGGGACAATCCTGTGCATGGGCATTCCCTCAGGCACTGAGGGTGCTGCCTCTTGGACTGGGAAGGCAGTTTTTGGGGGGGCTGGAGGTGCATCCCCATCACTTCTTTGCCAGTTTCGTGATGAGAGCTTTCCACTCCGACCTCTTCTGCGTGATGTAGGAGGGGGTGAGCAGCTGCAGCAGAGGCTCCGCCCGGCCCTGGAAGTACCCGTGGCACAGAGCCTCGGCATTGCAGATCACATACATCCCACAGTCGTAGCTGTTCTGCTGTGCCGGCGCCTTCTCCTCCACAAAGGTGGCTTTGCCCCCTCTTTTTCCCAGAAAGGCCTCCAGTTTCCCTGCCACTTGCTTGGCGTGGACAGAGTTGCATTTACTGTGGGAATCGTAATGAGCAAAACACTTCTTGTCCCTGAAATAAACCAGTAAGCTCCAGTGGGTGCCCCCAGCGGCCTGGCTGGAGTTGTCATTGATAGGCAGGAACAGCAGCTCCTTGCAGAGAAGGTCCAGTGGCTGGAGGAATATGGCTATTTCTTCCTGACTAAGGGCACACTTGATGAACTGAGCCACCTCGGGGCTGATGAAACAGACACGGTGGCTGAACTCCTGGAACTGCTGGTTGGCAAAGTACTCGAAGGCGAAGCCGATGATGTGGTCGTTGAGCCAGTTGGGGGGCTCCAGCAGGGCCACGTCCGACTGCCTCAGCAGGCTGTCCATGTAGCTGAGAACCACGGGATCCATCCTGCGCTGCTCCGGGGAACCGCCAGAGCTGCAACAGAGAAAGGGAACACGGCTTGGGAACTGCATCACACCTGGGACATGACACAGCCCAACAAACACCTCAAGTTCCTTCTCAGCAGCAGCAGTAAGTGAGAGCCCAGGATTCCCAAATGGATATTTGCAGGACCATGAGCAGATGGAGAACACACAGTGTTGGGTTGAGCAGCAACCTACTGTGGCTCCAGTGTGATCAACCTTCCATCCTGAGGATCTGAACCTCACAACAAAGGAGTTTCAGAGCAGTTCCTGCACAGAAGTCAGGAGTGATCCAGAAGTCAGGTGGTGTTTGGGTGTCTCAGTATTTTACCTGTGCAGTGACAAGCACTGGAGTTCTTTGCATCACAGGTATTCCCCTAAATAAAAACCTTTTTGGGCTGTCTGACAGACATATGGTCCCTTTCTACGAGCACAGACTGCCCCAGCTCTGTGCCAGAGGCATGACCTGTTCCAGGAGAACCTGCTGGGCCGCCAGCACAGGAGGCACAGCCATGAGTAAGGAGCAACAAAGCAAGACAACAAACACAAACAAACCAGTTCCTGACCATGGGAATCTTTGTGACAACTCTCTACATAGCCAGAAAAGGATTTAGGATATTTTCCATAGGGAAATTTGATTTAGAGCCCCTATATCTGCCCTGGTTTTTCTTTAGCTTTGACACCCTGCAGCCCTTCCAGGCTCCTTAGTAATGTGATGCATCCTCAGCCCCTAGCTCCTTTCCTGGACAGGACAGGGCTGGAAATGCCACAGCTTGGGACAGGGGTGACATGGAGCTGGTTTTGGCCTCAGCCTTCCCTCCTCTGTACTAAAGTTAGCATGAAAACACCTTCAGATTTCCGAAAGCCTCGTGTGAAAGCCCAGAATGATAAGATCACTTTATTATGATTCACTATAAATAAGTCACCAATTTTCCATCATGATAAAGAGGAACGAAGCAAATGGAGTTTTCTGTTAGGAAGTAGGTTCACACTTCCTTTTGTGACATGAGTCATGAGGAATAACCCTGGCCTGGGATGCATAAATTAAAGGATTTATCTCTCAAAAATCTTGGCAAGGTCCCCTGGCACTTGACAGGCGAGGAACAGAATGGATGAGCCATGGTCCACGTGTAACACGTCGGAAGGAAGGGCCGAGGTGAGTGTTTGGGGCACGGAACAGCCAGCGAGCATTTTTGTGTGGCTGGTGGATCCCGGAGATGCCAAGCAGCAGGAGTCACCAGAGGAAGGGAGCAGCCCTTGTTTATGCTGAGCCAAACACAATGGTATTTGGACACGCTTCCGACCTTAATGAGCTCCAACTATTTCCAAGCTTGTGGTGCAAACCCTTGTAGTATAAAAACAAGAAATCCAAATGGAATCCCAGTAACTCCTGAGCCTGCCCGAATATAGCCTGGTTTAAAGATCTGGACATCCTCCAAACATGCTGTTTGGGAGTTTAACATGGGCACTGCTGAAATACTTTTTGTATGTGCCCATGAAATGCCCCAAATTTTCCTTTACATTGTGTTCTTTCTGCTTCACCTTCTCCTGGACATGTAGAAGTCCAGCCAATAGCTTTCCGCTCCAGTCCAAATGGGATTAAGGACGAGGGAAGCATGTGTCCCGTGCTCTGTTAATTTTCCACTCTGCAGAAACATCGTCTTTTTTTTTTTCCTGTCATGACATTTGGCAGGTTCCTCCAGTCAGAAAGGAGAATGCAAGTGCTTAATTGCCACTAGCTACTACTTTTAATTTTATTGCCATCTGGTATTTGTGAAACTGCCTGTGAGTTCTGTGGGATGACTCACCACATGCGGCTCCAAGGAAAACCCTTGGGAGGCTCCCTCAGAGCCAGGTCAGGTAAGCAGCAAGGACCAAAACAACGTGGTGAGGCTGTGAAAAGCCACTGGTGAGGTGGCTGTGTTTGGGAGAACCTCCCATAAGAGCTAAAGATGGATATGCAGAGGAGCCAGGACGTGGATCCAAGCTTCTGAGGAGTGTTGAAATCCTGACGTGGATTGGGAGCAGCTCTGCTCAGCCACAGCCAGGACTCTCTTCCTTGAAGGCGCAGGCACGCTCTCTTCAGTTTCCATAAAAATAGGAGTTAATACTGGCACAGACCTGCAACATTTGCTGGAGGTTGCCAACAAGTGTCTTGCTGGTTTGTTTTATTTGCATATTAGTAGTTGGAATTTGTGCAAACTCCCTGGAATCCTCAGCTCCTCCAAGGGATTGCAGCTGCCCCATTTCCAATGCTGAGACAAGGAAACCGGGGAGAGAGAAAGGAGCAACTACCACCACCACCATTTCTTTTACAGATTTGAAAATGGTGCTGTGTTGCATCAATAGGGCAAGAGGTCAAGTTTCCCTCACTGAAGTTATAGTAATTTAACAAATTAGCTGCTGGCATTAGTGTGAGTTCAATCTATAAACAGATGGAGCTCCTTTGTGCCCAGATGCAAAGCAAAGCCTGTGTTTTCCAACACTTGACCAAAACCACCCCAAACCTGTCATTTTCACACCCTTAAAGACAATAACCCTCTGCAGGTAATTGTTAAAGGCACTTGAGAGCCAAGGAATGAGACTCCTTAGTAACTGAGCATAAAAAGGCAGTGACAGAGCAAAGGGAGTGTGAACTAAGGATGAATCAGATTCCTAAAGTCTATTTTAATAAATTAAAGGTGCTAAGAACCTCGAGTGAATAGTTTAAGGTGACACATCACTAGAGCGCTATTCCTAATTTAAAGAACATGGAGGTAAATAGGAAAATGGTCACCTGGAAAACAAAAAATACAGATCTTATCAGGGAGCAGGAGGGAAGACAGAGAAGGTTTTGTCTTTTACAGATCAGGAGTAAAAGACCCTATGGTTTAACTTTCTATTCATTTCTGGAAATATGGGGTTTAGACACCATGTCTGGATAGTTAATGGAGCAAGATCAGACATGGAACATTAATTTCTATTTATCAGCAGGAGCCAGGATGGGTGACACCTGAATCTCTGGACTTACGTGTTTCCTGACAGAGCCAGAGGAGAAACTCAGGGAAAATTAAACAACTCAACCAGAAGGGAGGTGTAGTTGTCTCCCTTTTTGTTAAATATAAATAATCTCTCTGCAGCTGTAGGTTATAATTTCTGTATGATATAAGAACATCCCACTTCTGAAGGTTCAACAGGCCATGAGTGCTGAAATCAGAGGAAAATACTCCAAGCTCTGTATTCACTATGCCCAAACTTTTCTCTTCTGAACAAAATCCTCAAACCAGAGACTGCAACCAAACTCAGAACCTCTCTTGGTATCACAGCATCTCCCAGGGCATGAAACCAAGAGCCATAGGAACAACACCCAATGGTTTTTGCTCCCCAGGATGGGGTTGACCAAAACCTGGAGTTTAACAGGGAAAAACCCCCAGACTGTCAGCGACCAGAACACCTGAGGATGAGCGATGGCACCGGGAATGTCCCAGAGGTACCGGTGGGATTGGTATCGATGGGATCCCTGCTCAGATCCTTAACCCGAACGCCGATGCCCTCACCTCCCACCTCCCACAGACAGGGTCTAATCGAGGCAGCAGTAGGAAGCACGGGGAGGAAATATTACTTACCTGAAAGACCTGGAGGTCACAGGAATTTGGTCAGGAGTGGGAATTCAGTCAGGGGAAGCGATTCGGGCTGTCCCACGCCCCACGGAGGAGGAGCGACGTGCTGACCCCGAGCTGACCCCGAGCGTCTCCCGGCGCTCAGGTCCCGGGATCGGAGCACGCCAGCAGCCCCGGGAACACCTCGCTCATCCCATCGCTGCTTTTATGTGAATAAACGCCACTTACGGGGCCACAAGAGTGCACCCGGGCCAGGCGCAGGGGCAGGGCCTGGCTGGGTGGGAGCAGAGACCGCCCACAGCACCGTAACACACCCCCACTCCTTTACCCATTTTACCCTTTTTTCCCCTTAAAATGAGGGCTTGAAGCTTCCGGGCCCGAGGCCGGCCAGCACCGATCCCCGACGGCTGTGGCTAGCGCGACCCCCGAGCATGGCGCCCAGCGCCGGGATCTCACCGGCACCGTGTCCCCCCATGTCCCGCCGTGTCCCCCCGCCTCCCCTCCCGTGTCCCCCCGGGGTCTCACCCGCCGCCTCATCGCCCGTCGCCGCCGCCGCTCGGTTACCGCGCACTGCCGTAAAGCGGCCGCGGCCGCGTCGTAACGACAGGGGGCGTGTCAAGGGGGCGTCTCCGCGGGCGTGGCCATGGTGGGGCGGGGCGGTGCGGTGCGCGCGCCTCCCTCCCTCCCTGCCTGCCTCCGCCGGGCGGGCGCGTGAGGGCGGCGCGCGCGCGCGGGCAGTCGGGCAGCGCCCGGGCGGCGGCAGAGGCGGCGGGAGCGCCCGTCCGCACCACCCCCTTTCCCGGGACCCCTCTCAACACCGATCCCCAGGACCCCCCGGACCTCCCTTAGCACCGATCCCTCTCAGCGCCGACCCCCGGACCCTCCTCACCACCGACCCTTGGGACACTCCTCAGCACCGACCCTCCTCAGCACAGACCCCCGGGACCTCTTTTCAGAACCGACCTCCTTCAGTCCAACGACCTCCTTCCTCCAACGACCCTCGGAACGGCGGCGGCGGCTGCGGGCGAGGGATGCGCCGCGCCCCGACACCCAGGTGAGCGGTGGCGGCGGCAGCGGGGAGCGGAGCGGGGCGGGGGCCTCCGGTGCGCGCGTGCGGTGGGAGCGGCGGGGCGGGGGTCGTGAGGCGAACCCGGCCGGAGCATCGCGGGGCCCGGCGGGAGCCTTTGTTCGGCGGAGGAGGGCGAGTCTCCCCGGCGTCGTGGGGTCTGCCCGGTGTTGCGGAGTCCCCCCGGTGGTGTGGGATCCTCCCCGCCCGAGCCGCCCCCGGTGGGTGCGCGGTGCGGGGCAGCCACGCGCCCCCCCCCATTCACGGCGTTTCACCGCCCGGTGCCGCTCACCCTCATCGCGGGTGGGTTGGACACCCAGGACATGGAAAAACCAGCCTGGGGGGAGGAGATTTACCTCAGAGGCGTCCCCAGTGTCACCAGTGGGGCCGTGAGCTGTAGCCGTGGTGTGTGGCAGTAGCCCTGAGGCCATGGCTATGGACATCGCCACGGGAGCAGGTCGCGATCGCCCGCGGACGCCCCGCGGCTCCGGCAGCCCGGTACGCCACGCAGAGCCATTCCCGAGTAGCCATCAGCCATTCCCACCCGTCGGAATGAGGTATACCTGGATTTGCTTAGCACAGTGTTGGACTTCACGGCAGGTCCCGCCCTGGCACACCGGTCCCCTGTGGGAGCACTCCTCCTCCGAAGGTTAAAACAGTCGAAATTTATTTCTTGGATTTTCCTAAACGTAGCCAAAACGGCCTTTGCTTTATCCCCATAAAACAACCCCACTCAGACGTGACCTGCGCTAGGACCTGCCGTGAGTTCGGAGCCGGGCGTTTTGCCGCCCTTCTGCTTCTCGATCGGCTTCTTCCTCCTCCGTTTACGTTTTCCTAACCCCAGATCAAGCCGAGCTTGATAAAGTGGGGAGCGTGAGCTCAGCAGAAATCATGGCTTTGCCATCCCTCGCTGCAGGTCGGTCCCTGCCCATCGGCGGATCAAAAAAATAATCACGTAGCGGCAGAGGAAGGAGATTTGCTGCTACGGGAGGAAAACCGGCGCGGTGTCTCGTTCAGTCGATAATCAAGCGCTGTAATAAATCGCTCTGTAAATAGATTGCTAGGTGGAGAATTGGGTTTCTGGCCGGCTCAAGTGTTTTCCTGACTCTTTTCCCATGGGACTGCTAGGAAATGACAGGGGAGCGTTGTGTTCCCATGGAGAGGTGCGTGGATACTGCGGTGATGGGCTGTGAATCCTTAAGCGTGACCTTACAAATCTGAGCTTATCCATAAACTCTGGCTAGGTCAGAGCCTGCGTTATCCCTGAAGAGCATAATTTTTTCAGCCCCTCACCATACAGTCACACGATTTCCCCTATGTCCTTGAGTAAACTCACCCGTTTCAATGAGTTTTCTCATTTTTACATTTTATTTAATGAAAATAAGAGGGTTTTCCATGCCTTTTTCCCTCACCTAATCTCTCTCAGCCTTTGCCCTCCTTCCTGGCTGTAATTTTTGATCTCCAAGACCGTTTTGAAAGCTGTCAGTCAGGCTGCTGATGTCAGGGAAGGTAATTCAGCAGCCTTGGCTCACAACTACAAAGCTTTTGTTTCCTGGGCTATCGATGATGATGCAACTTCATATTTATTTATTTAATTTTTTATTTATTTATGTATTTATTGCGATCAATGCATAAATCAGCATGGCTTTAGAGATTTTTCCTCTGTGTTGAAAGGCCTGGTGTCCATGAGCAGCACTTAGAAAAAGCTTTATTGGAATTCATCATGTATTTAAAATGTAGATCTATTTTGTGAAGTTTTTGTTCTGTGCATCCACCACTCCTGTTATGATTTATAAACTCCACATTTTAACCTTTCTTTTCCTTCTTTTTTTGGGTGGGGAAGCTGCATTTTAAGATTCATGCCTGGCATGACTACTGCTGTTACAGCATCTTTCTCTAACACCGGTACTAAACCACTCAGGCAATCAAACCTTTAGGATCCTTTGCTAGGCAAATCTGAATGCTTTATGCCTGAATTATTTGTATCTGGGATGTTTATGGTGCATTTCATGCACATTGATCAGGTTTGCAGGAAAACCCCTGAGAATGTGAAGTGCCTGAGGTTGGGCACTTGGGAAATCATGAAACCCGAGTTACCTGTGCAGCCTTAGCTCATGTGAAGGCATGGCTGGATTTGAAATCCTCATCCCCTGCTTGATTTCTGGGGAAACAGTGTTCTGCTCTGGATGGAAGAACAGATTGCTCCTTCACATGCCCAAATCAACAGGGGGAGTGCTGGGAGCACAGGGACAGTGCTGGTCCCTCCTCTGGTTTTGCAGCTTGGCACCACCAAACTGGCAAGGAGGACCAGTGTTCACCATCACAGGCTTGGGACTGCACGTGTCCTGTGGTCTGGAGCTTAAATACCTCAAGTCTGGGGAAAGCAGGAGCAAACTTCCAGTGCCTGAACGGGGTGTACGAGGAAGCCGGAGAGGGACGCTTCATCAAGAACTGTAGTGCCAGGACCAGGGGGGAATGGCTTCCCACTGCCAGAGGACAGGGTTAGATGAGATATTGGGAAGAAATGGTTGACTGAGAAGATGGTGAGGCCCTGGCACATGTTGCCCAGAGAAGCTGTGGCAGTCCCATCACTGGAAGTATTCCAGGCCAGGTTGGACAGGGCTTGGAGCAACCTTGGATAGTGGAAGGTGTCCCTGCCCGAGGCGGAGGGTGGAACAAGATCAGCTTTCAAGGTCCCTTCCAGCTCAAACCAGTCTGGGATTCTGTCATTTAAGTGTGATCAGAGAGTTTGTAAAGTCATTTGGAGTGGCTGGTTTTGGTGAGCGTAGCGTGGCCATTTTCTGCCCAATTCTAGTTCTTGCTCTAAACCGTGCAACTTTTGAACTCAATTCCTTTAAAAATACATTTATGAGGGAGCAAACAAGGTCGTTGAACCACTGGAAACATCTTAGCCGGTCAAACTTGATTTCAGAAATTCCTGCGTCCCCTCGGTTTGTAAATAAAAGGGAATTTGCCTTCCCACTTGCACGCAAAACACTGGGGTTGAAGGCATGTTTGTTGTGTTGTTGATGAAGCTCCCAGCCTGGGCCTCGACTCTGGCTCCCTGAGATGGGCTGGGTGCAGGTTTCAGCTTTGGAACATGGTGGGGTTTTTTGTGTTGAGGTTTAAAAGAGCATCTGAATTTCTCAGGCTTTGTCCTGCGCACCGACGTTTGCTTCACTTCCTCTCCAGTGAACGGGATTTCTCCCCTCTCGACAAAGTAAACATGAGCATAAATATTTAAAGGATCACGGCTCAAGTTTGCAAATTGGAGACTTTCTCTAGCATTCCTTTGGACAAAAGCAGTAGCACTGGAGATTTGGGATGTGTCTGGGAGCTTCCCTGCTCTGGGGAGAAGCTTGATAATTCTTTGGGCTTCATGCTGCAAAAATACTCTGCCATGTTTTCAGGTCAGAATGCTAGGATTATCACAAAGCTTGGGTTTTTATGGAATTTTAAGGACAAACTGGTGCTGACAGGATATCTATGAATCGTTGGAATTGAGATTGTTTCTGTGGAATTCTATTTTTCTTTTATACAGGCCAAATTTTTCCATAGGTTTTGGGTATACGTGTGAAGGCACAGGTGTTCGGAGTTGAGACTATAGGAACCAAACACGTGAAACTCTTGCCAGATAATGGATAAAAACAGGAAAAAAGGGAAACGGAATAGTGTTTGTTTTCTTTGTTTGACTCTTTAATATTAAATCTTGTGCTGCGTTTGACAGGTCGAACACCATGGTGACATGTACGTCTCGCTCCTGTGATTGTATCAATGTCTTAACCTCTGTGTCTTGGAATTAAACTTTTAAAAGTGGAACTCAAGAAACCACTTGACCTCAGAAAATACAAAAATTCAGGATGGAAGGCTATTGAATGTGGATTTTTAGAGTTGAACTATTTTTTGTCTCTGTTTTTAAAACATTATGGAGAGTTGCACTTTTGTTAGACCTTGTGCTAGCATTATTCTGTCTGTGGGGAGGAATCTATGGATCCCTTTTTCACAGATACCTGTGGGAAAATCTTACAGGTGAGGTGAGAGTTCCATGTCTTTGCCACAAAGGCTTTTTGTTCCTAACAAAACCCCCACGATCTTAATGCTACCTCTGGAGGAATGTAGGCTCACCTGGGTCAGAAGGGAAAATGAAATAAATACTTGTAATTTAAGGAATATTGTTACTCTTCTGATTACTTTCTGCTGTTAAAGTCTTGCATTGCTGTTTCTCAAACTTGGGGAGGGATGAGATGTCACTTTGTGTAGGATTCTCATATGCCTTTGGCTGTTCACACTGTGCCAAACCATGGTTAGACAAAGCCATGGGTCATAGTTTTGGGCTCTGTTGGTGTTTTTTATCAGCCCTTTTTTAGAATTTTGCTAAGAGCTTCATGAAGAGACAGAGCGTGGTCTTCAGCTAGGCAGATTTTTTACCAAGGGAGATGGGGCTCAGGAGTAGAAAGGCTGTGGTGCACTGAGGATGCTCGGGGTAGGATGGCAGTGAGGCCAGGTCATGTCAATGCCATGATGGAAAACAAAGAAGATAGGAGCTGCAGGAGCTGATGAGGCAGCCAATTATCCTGGGCAGATGCACAGTGTGTCCAGGTTTGGGTATAGATACCTGTGCTGTCCCTGCATTAAGCACCCAGGTACAAACTTGATGTTTTCTTGGACCCTTTGAGATCCCTCTCTATATCCTCCCAAGGAATATTGATATTCCTTTGTTGGATCCTTTCTCTATAGATGTGAGATCATCACGTGGGGAGCTCAGCCAGCTGTGTCTGATCCTAGCTCTCACTCACCTACAGAGATATGTTGCTTTTTTTGCAGCTACATGCCTGACTTAAAACAAGATGTAGCTCTGCTGTGGTCTCTTGTCATCTCTCTTGTTGGGTTCTGGTGTGCTTTTAAAGATCTCTTCCAGGTCATGGAGGAAGCTTATGAAATCCCTGCTGGTGTTAAAGCACCTAGGGATAGGCTGGCTCTATGTGTATGTAGGTGGTCCCCTTTAAGGGGAAGGCTGGGCTGGACCCTTTCAACCCTGGTAGTTTTGGTAGTTCTAACTGTCTGCTCAGCTTCTCTTGGAAAAATCATCTTGGTTTCCATCCTTGTGACTTGCAGGAGTTACTGCAAATCCCTGTTAGGAGCAGCGGGGAGCAGAGCACAGGGGACTGTCCCACTTGGATGCTGCATGAAGTAGCAAAGGTAAAATGTAATTTAAAATAAACAGATGCTTTGGTTACCCTCTTTAAATGTAAAAATAGCCAAAATATGTGGGTTTCAATATAATTTTTGAGTTTGATTTGATGGTCTCTTCACCTTGAATCACTTCTGGCATTCCCCAGGTTACCTTGAATCCTAGAGTTACTCTTTGGATGCCCATTCCAGGTCTTGGCTTTTATCCATCATGCACAGATAATCTGACAGCCTCTGTGCTGTTTTTATCAAAATTCTTTGGACTGTCTTCTATTTCTTGCAAAGCATGACCTTTAAAAAGGTAGAGGATCCTGGATATGCTGTATCATGGCTGAGCACTGATGGAAGAGCAGTGTTTAATTGAGATAGATCCATCTTTGGAAAACCTGAGCTTTAAAACCAGCTCGGACTACGAATGTTTTTGATAGACAGCCAAGAATTCTTTTATTGTATTCAGCATCTACATGGTTGGTTTTGAGGGATGAACTTAAAACAAGTTAACTGAAAATATTTACTTTAGTAGACTTCCGTAACTCTACTGTCTTTTCATACTTCACGTAAATACATAGACCAAAATAAAATTTCTCCTAAATGTTGCCACTTAAACTTTCATGGCACTTGTCTATAAAGTGTTAGGTTGCTTTGTGCTTGTTGGGTGCACAGGACAGCCTCCCCAGGGAGGAATTAGTAAATGATTTAATTGTTAAGGAATGTGGTCCCATTAGGGAAAAAAAAAAAAAAAGACTGCAGTGGATCGTTGGAAATGTTGTGCTTGATTAAAACAACGCTGAGCAATTTGTAGTGATTTTTTGAAATAAATGGGTTTTTTGGAAGAGGGAGGTTATGTGGGTAAATAACTCTTCTGGGGGTTTCTTTGAGTGCAGAAGAGCCCGTCTCTGCTCCTTAATTCACCAATTGCTTCATAAATGGGACATCATTATGTGGAATTTGTTGCTGCTGGTGGTGGCAAGGATGGCTGAACCACTCCAGCTCAACAAAGGGATTTGGAGAGATGTTTAAAAGCAGAGCCACTGTTTCTTTTGCTTCTTTTCATCTGAAAATAAAGATGCAGCCCTGCTGCCAAGGGATGCGGTGGCCCCAGTGCCTCCCTTGGGATTCAGGCCCCATGTTTGCGGAGTGTGGCGAAACGTCTGGCTGAGCAAGGAGGGCACACTCTGATAAAGGAGGGCACACTCTGGGTTTCCTCCTCCCCGGCCAGACCGTGGCACAAATAACCTGCACAGGCAGGCACTGATGTTCCTTGTCAGGAGAGCTGGGGCAGCCATCGCCGCGGATAATCTTATCCGGAGGCACTTCACCGTGCCTGGTAGGTAGGCAAGGAGATAGGAGGACAATGCAGAGCAGAGGTCAGGTTTGAGGTGCCTGCAGCAGATAACCAGGAATCTTAAGAGTTTTCCTCAGCTATGAAGAGAATGAACTTTACCAAAAGCATTTAGAGGACTCTGCAGGGAGAATTGGATGAATCCACAAATCCTTTTGCTGCTCGCTGCTTAACCTTCCTCGACTCCAGGGGTTGCCAAGTGCACCATGACTTGTCAGAGCACTTGTTTCAAAACGTAGTTCCCATATCCAAATGCATCTCTGGTCTCACTGCAATCCACAGGGATTTGATTAAGGAATTTACTAGCATTGATAAACATTAGCAGCCATATTTCTTCTTATATCTTTAAGAAATAACTTGCCAAGAAAGATGACTTGGCAGCTGTTGCCTGTTCCTTGCCCCACCAATTTTGTGGAAAAGACATGGACTTCTGCATTGTTCCAGGCTCCGATCTCTTTGTAATTCCAGGTGGCAGCTGCTGCCTTCCAGCTGAGTTCAGCAGTCCTATGTTTTGTTTCTTCATTTATGTGATTGAAATACCTGTCTAGAGCCATCGCTATTCATCTGGGGTGAACAATACAATAAATATGAGGAGAAAAATATATTGTAAAAATTTTTTAAAAAAAGCACTTCCAGCAGATGGGGTAAGGAGAAAAAATGATCACAAAGGTCCATTTCTGAGGGATTGAGAATTCATTCTCCTACCTAAAAGTCTTTGCTGAAACAAGGGAAAAAAAAAAATCCCTGCTTGAGTATTTTCCTGTTCCCACAGAGGGAAGGTGCGAATCTCACTCAGGATTTGCTGGCTCTGTTTTAGCAACATTAGGGGTTTCCTCCTGTTTTATTCTCTGCAGCTCAGCTGTTTAAAGGCTGCTTTCATTTTTGTCGGGGAAGATGTGAAACCTGAGGAGCAAAAGCTAAATGAGATGCTTAATGCAGTTGTTACAGTCTAAGGAGTGGCCCTGTGTGAAACTTTTTCAATTGCAGACAAAACTCATTTGAAAACTCGGTCTGAAAGTAGCTCTGTCTGATATTCGTGGTTCAGACTGTGTGGTGGGGACATTGTGATCTTCTGTCTTGTGTTGAGTCTATTTTTAATAAAAGTCGAATCCTTGAGAGAATATCTCAGAAAAAAAATTGGAAATCAAAACTTGGAGACACGGATTTACCCATGGTTTGGGTGCAGTTTTTCTGTGTATTTTGAAGTTTCTTTTTTTCTTCCCTGAGCACAGACTATCCTCTGCACTGAGAAAGGTGTTGGGTTTTTTTTCCTCTTCTTGTAGGACTGGATCAACTTTCTTTTCTGTTTTGGGAGCATTAATCTACATACCTTCTTTTCAGGTATGCTCTTCAGGGGCTGCAAGTGGGCAAGTATTCAAAAAACTTGAACAATTTTCCTTAGGTGAAGGATCATTACAGGTTCAGGTGCTGCCATTATTAGCGAGACTCCCGCCAGCTGCAGTTTAATTTTCTAAATGTCTAAATGTTGAAATTCCAGATTGTTGCACAAGTATGTGTGCTGGTGTGCTTTGAGAGGCTGGAACTCTGGACTGCTGGGATAATTCTTAGCTAATGACCTTGATGGATTTGAAGTGAATGTCAGTTTGGGAAATTGATCGCCAAAATCATAAAAAAATTCAACTTGTTTGGTTTCTAATGTGATGTGGCCCCATGTAATGCGGGTGCAAAATGATTTGTAAATGGAAAGCTGCAAAGTCAAGTGGGAGAATTGAGCAGAAAATAATGACTTCGGGACCTGGTCCACACCAGGAGACCTGGAGATGCTTGTCCTGGGGGGCATCTTCTTCAGGAGCAGCCCATTGCAATGGCTGGCCTTGGAACCTTCAGGATGGGCAGGGCAAAATGGAAGAAAACAAAGCTCAAAACTAACCAGAGAAATTCCTCTGGTTTCGTTTTGGATTGTGCTAGCTGGAGTATCACCCTTTAGGGAAGACTGAGAGAGAATTGCCAAGGTGGCACTGAAGACCTGGGTAAGGCCATGTTAGACCTGAGATCATCCCGTGTGTTTTTGCTGGTGTTGCTGGGATCTTCTGTTTCATCCTACACTTTGTGGTGCTCAGCAGCGCTGAAATCTGGATCTGAACTGGGTTTTGGGGGGTTGTTTTGGCTTTAGAGGGATTTTTTGCTGCTGGTATGGTGGGGTTTTTCTGTTTGCTTTCTTTTTTTTCCCCTTAATACCTAAAAATACCCCCAGCTCCGGTCACCTAGTAGGAATCACCTATTGTAGAGGCAAGTAGGGAAGTAAAATCTTTGTGGTGGCATTTGCTTGCTGATAAGAGTATATTTTTAATGCATTTCTTTTCCTCATTCTCAACATGCCTTTTAATTCCTCAAGAAAAAAGGTGTGGGGCCTTCTGGTGCCTTAGTGGAGGTTGGAATCCTCTGTGTTTGCTGCATGTGCTGAGATCCACAGGGGAAGTCTTGGGTGGGTGAATTTGGGGTGGGCAGCTGTGCAACTGTGTGTTGTTTTGATGAAAATAAGTATTTTGCTCATGTTACAAAGTACTGCTGAGGGATTTGTGTTGCAGGTGAAATTTTGGGTTACTTGCTTCATTCACCATAATGTGCTGAAAAATTATCAATACACATTTGATCTTGCTCTTTTTTTTTTCCTTTTTTCTTTTTTCAATTCTTAAACCTTTTGTTGTCCTGAAGCTGTTGATTTTTGGGCAAAAACAATACGAGGCAGACGTTGTGGTCGGCAGGGTGGAGCTCGAAAAGGTCTTGTTGCTGATTCCCTTAGCTGGGAAGGGCTAATTATAGAGACAAACTGGGGAAGGAAGAGAACGGGGTCAATTAGAGCATCCAGCACAGTTTCCTTTAAATTAGAGGTTGGGCTGGAGAGATAAAAAAAACCCAAACCCCAACGTTAAAGAGGCACAGAGTGAGACTTGAAATGCTCTGGTGCACAGCGAGCTCAGCAGCTACAGCAGATGTCCTGCAGTTTCAATTTTAAGTAAAGAACATGTTGAATTAGGAGTTTTATTGCCAGAATTGCCAAATCGAGCTGAAAAGACAGAGGAGATGTGGTAATACTGCTTTTATTCTTTAATATGCTTTTGGCTTGCAGTAGGTCGAGATAGTGAATGAAGCAAAGAAATACCTTGCCCCATCATTGATTAAAATGGATTTTGGGGGAAAAAAGGAATTGATTTTAATTCTTTAATGCTCAGAATGTTATATTTTCATAAAAAGACTACCTGCATTTTTGTACACATAACATGGATCAGTTTTGTCTGTGTTTTATCCCTTGTTGGAGAGGCCACTAGGGCTAAACTTTTTCTTGGAGCTGTCTTATGGGTTTAAAAGTTTTTTTCCCTGGATTTATGTATAAGGTAACCAGGATTAGAGGACGTAGCATTTGAAGATATGGTGCAGACACGGTACAAACTCTGGGCTCAGAGCTCTGCAGGTGTGGAAAGCAATAAACTCCAATGCCACCTGGAATTCATGCAAGTCAATGAAAAACCAGGAAAGCTTTTATGGTGCTCTTCCCAAATGATCCTTTCAGTCCCTTAACACCCTCAGCTTTTAGGACAAAGCCATGGTTGGCAGACCCTGCCCATGTGTGCCAGGTATATTTGCTTCCCTTTTGCCAGATCACCTGCCTGGCAGCATGCAATTACCGGGAATTGCTGTGCACAAAGGGAAATGGCAGAGCAGGGAGAGAAACCCCATAGTTTCATCTGAATGTTTCAATCCAGATTGGCAAATTCCCTCTGCCGGTGGCGTGACTCATCCTGGGCTTCCTCAGTGGAGGCCACTACTGGCAGGGCATCAAAGGAGGAGCCCGCTCTTCCAGGCTGGAGCTGAACCAGGATCTTCCTGGAGCAAGGGCTGTTTTTCTGGTTCTGGGATCTCTCAATGTACAGAAGGTGGTGAGATCCTGCCAGATCTCAAGGGAATTGGTGATAAATTTGATGAATTCATGCTGAGGGTAAGAAGGGTTTCTTCATGCTGCTTTGAGCAAGGCACATGCATCTCCAGAGGGTCCTGCCCAACTGGGGATGGGCTGGGAAAGGCCCGTTGAGGTCAATGACACAACAGCAGAACAGTTTGCTCACTTCTGGTTTCTCGGGTAGAGCTGATATGCAGGGGTTTAGTGTGGCAGTTAGGAAATTCTTTAGCTAGGAAGGACATTTTTAGTTTTATTTTTCCTGAGGGCATAGGTAGAGGTACTCTGCTCAGGGCTGTGGTGCAGCAGAGACTCCTGCCCTCCTCTCCTTCATTCTCTTGGTAAAATGCTTCACCCTTGTTTTTAGCTTTAAATCTTTGAAAGACTAATTTTTTTTCCATTTGGAGCAAAGACTGTGAGCAGCTCCACCAAATTTAGGATTGTGCCACCAGGACCTAGGAGAACCTGCAAGATGTCACTGGTAGTTTAATGTGAGAACATCTTCATGAGCTGTACTCATATTTTTAGGGATTTTTTCCAATTGAAGGGCACTGTCAAATGTTTTGTAGGTTTCTAATATTATTTTACAATTTATTTACAGTGTTAAATAGTATTTTTAGGCTTTTTATACCTTTTTATTGTATCATCTGTGTGCCCAAATTACAGTCCCAGGTCTCTTGTGAAGTTGTGAACACTTTTACTATTTGAGGTGGATCCGTAGGGTCTATCAAGGAGATGTAGGTCTTGGCACACCTACAGCCTTGGCTGTGGGATATTCCTCATTTGTAGGTGTCACGTAGGGGAGAGAAAAACTGCAGAGAATATGAAAGGGATGTATAAATGTTTAGAGGATGTTTCTTTTGAACATCTGCAGGAGACTCTTGGAATACCATGAAAAGTGGTGGTTTTCCTTTTTTTTTCATTCCTGAATAGGTTGGAACTGGAGATCAGCATCCTGAGCTGATAGCAATCTAGAGTTCTACTTAAACACAAAGTTAATGCAGTGAGGATCTATTGGGATGCAAGAGAAGAGCAACAAAATCATGTAAAACAATGACTTCTGCTGCAATGTCCTGGCATGTGAAGATTGTCTTTCTCAGATCAGAGGGAAGCTGCTCTGCTAGCTGGGGATAAGTGCCTGAAAAGGGAGCTTTAACTTTTTTTTTGGGAGGGATTTAGCCCCCTCAGTTTTCAGTTTATACAGAGACATTCTAAATACCAGATTGCTCTGATTCCTCTTTTGCTTCTGTTTCATGTACACATTCCCGTCCTTGTGGTTATTCCATGTGTGTGACAGTGTTTGCAGCACACGGATGGGGTTATGGTTTTCCTATCACCTCCGTGTTCTGTGTCTATCTCCTGTAATCCCTGGGGTTTTGGAGGGCTGCTACAATACTTACATTTCAGCAGGTTTTCTAAGTTTTTTCACCTTCTGTCTGCGTGTCAGTCTGTGCTTTCCCTCCTTTTTGTTGTGCAACATCTTGTCACAATTTAGGACATTTTAAAACCAAGCTCCCTATTTTTTTTGGTAAAGTCATCAAGTTGACAGTTTTATTTCAGATTGTTTCCTGCAAAGCCCTGAGTTGATTTTTTGCCTGTGTCTCATGAGTCAGCACAACTGTTGAGCATGTGAAGCTTCACTGATTGCCGAGTTCTGTTTTGCTGTTCAGTTTTTGAGTTAGTCCTTTAGGTGAGAGCACTTAAATGCCAAATATTGTAACTTGCAATGCACTTGGATCTCAATGCTGAGTTGAGTTTATTTCTAATTAAGATTTTAGATGTAGCCTGTAGGTAGTTGTATGTGAAAACTGTCTAGAGAAAGCCACTGCCCTGGGTACGATGTGCTGAAGTAGGTAATTCTTTGTAAGATCTGTGATTTTTAAGAGTCTTATTTAATTTTGCATGGGTTCAGGTGTCTGAACATGCTCAGTGCTGCTGCTGCTGTATTTTTTCTCTCCTCAGCCTACTCAAGATGTTAGACCCAGCTTTAATTTTCTGTTTCCTATGATTCTCGGTTAACCCTCTTTTCAGGAAATCGGTGGCTTCCTGCAGGCTATTTGTAGTTGCTGCTGGCCAGCTGAAGCGAGGTGATGTCTATGCACTGAAATATGATGAAACTCTTAGAAAGATTTGTTTGGAACTACCAGAATGAGGTTTTTTTGAGGCATTGTTGAGGTGAAAGCCCATGGCAGTGGCACTTCATTAATCTTATTTACTGGTGTTTGAAGAATATCTCATGTTATTGTCTGTTCCTTCATACGGGAAATCTAATCTCCACTTGAATTAGCCTTTGTAATAAGGCTCCCGCTTGATAAGCAAGTAGACAAATATTGGGGCCTTGCCACTGAGGGCTTTATCCTTCCCTGAGATAAAGCGGTTGGGCTTTAACGTAGGTTATTTATGCATGGAAAATAGACTTATCAGCATTCCTGAATTGCCCCTATTGCAGAGATCGGGCACTCCTGCCCCTAAACAAAGCCGCATTTAGCTCGATGGCTTCTTCCCTAGCCCAGGAATAAAATATTTTCCTGTTTTCCCGCACGGCCGGTATTTCTGGCGCTGCCTATGGCGTGCAGGCAGAAAATGCGTAAAGAATCCAGTGTCTGTGGGCAGAGCCCACGTCAGGCCAGGGCTTCCAGTGCTGTGGCTGAAATAAGTGCAGCCTGTTCCCTCAGCGCCCACATGATCTGGCGACCTGGCGAGGAGGAGGAGGATGGCAAGGGTCAGAAGCAGATTGTTGCCCTTGCAAATAAAACCTCTCGTCCATCCTGCAATCCCGGAGGGATCCTGGAGGTCCAGCACTTTCTGCCTTGGAACGGAACGAGTGAGTTGAGCTGCCCCAAGCCTCAAAGCTTCAGTGACATACAGGGTTAGTGTCAGAAGGTGGCTGGTGTTGGAAAGAGGGAGGATAAAAATTATCTTGAGTTCTTCTGACGTGCCTTTGTGACTTTACAGAGTGTTGGTCATTATGCGGATTATTTTGCTTTCTGGGTAAAAAAAGTGGAGGGGAAAATTGCTTCCAGAGATGGTCTTGCCGCTAATGGCAGAGACCACTAGAATAGAGATGGCAGTAGAGTTAATAGATGAGGGGGCTTCTTCCTGTCCTTTTGCAAAATTCCTGTTGAAGCGTTTGTTATGGGGGAATTCTTCGCAAAATAACACCAGGACACCAGCTGGAGAGCTCTCCTTTGTTAACCTCTTGTTAATCTCATGGGCAAAGCCAGCCCATGACATGGCTATGTTCAAGATGAATCTGAAAAAAACACTTTGAAGTTCTTCATCATATTACTGGAGATGAAGTATCTATTCTCATTTCATCCTATTTCTATATAAACTCATTAACTGACCTTCTCTGCTTTATATTTCTCCTAATTCGTATTTTCAATGCCTTAATGGACCATTTTGTGGCTTCGACGCTTATCTGATTAAATCATTCTTTGTGTTGGTTTATAATGGTACTTCCGTTTGCTCTGGTTGTGGTGTGAAGTAAGAGGAAACCTCAAAAATATAATGGGATGTTGAGAGAGAGGGGAGGGGGATGTAGGAGGCTGTAGTTGGACAAAATCAGTCTTAATCAGCATTTGCAGCCAAGTGGGACATACAAAGTAGTCATCAATTTGTGTAATTTTGGTGGATACAATTCAAAATTCAATTTGAACATATCATAAAGTATCCATATGTTAATTTTGAAAGCTTCTGTGTGTTTGGGTCTTTCTTGGTTTTTCCTCTCATTTGTGCTCCTTTGACTGTTTGCCAGCAGAACTCATGGGGCTAAAACTTCCTAACATCTGGTTGGTCTTGGTCCAGTAATCATCTGCCTGGGTTGCTCAGCTTAAGTCAGAACTGGTGAGCAGAGTCCTTAGATATGGAGACCGTGAATGCTCTCCTTTGGAAATTTCCCTAAATCTTGATGTCTAATGCTTTGTAGGTGTCTCAGCCTGACAGGATTTCTGGTGGTTGGTGTGATGGGCATCCACTTGACTCATTTGGACAATTTAACTCCTTTTCTACCAGCCTGATCCAAAGTCAGAGTCCCACTATGGACATGTCCAACCAGAGTTTTGACTAGCTGCTCGTGTGGTTGGCACATGAAGTGTAAGAAATACTTGCCATCCCGAGAAATGTTTTGAGTTGGCTGGTTGTCTCCATGGTAAGCCCACCTCAGTTTTGGCTTTTCTTATTCCCAAACACAGAAAGCAGTGACCAGATGATCACAGGGAAGGAATGTTGGAGGATGTGACCCCCTTTGCAGGAACGTGCTGTCCCTGTCAATTTTTTGGCTTAGTCCAGTGCTTCTAATTTTTTTTCTGAAAAACCAGCTGGTTTAACTTCCTCTAATGACACCATCCAGAAAAATCCCCAAACCTAGCAGTAAAGGACAACCTGAAAGGAGATGTCATGGAGGACTGTGGCAAGGATCTGCTGGGATGCAGCTAATTTTTTTATAAAATCAAATTCAAAGCACGTTTGCCATGGCTGCTTGTTGGAGGAGCTGTTTAGATTTATGCTCTTGCATCTTTTGCTTCTGAGATGAGACCCAGCATGGCTGAACGATGAGGTTCGGGGGAATATGAGCCAAACAGATGCACTTCAGAAAATGAAACTTCAATCTTGGATTTACTTAGCTCATTTCCTGGTGTCATTACCTTATCCGGATGATGAATGTGCCTAGTTGTGGGATCCTACACCGAATACATTTTGAAATGTTTATTTCACGCTCCCTTCTGTGGATCTCATCACACAGCCGAGTTAATCCATTTCAGGCAGTTTCATTTCCATACCATATGTTCTTCAAGGCGTTCTGGAGGGATAATTATGTGGCTATAATTTACTTTCCTGTGTGATGCCAAGATGTGCTCTGCTTTTCAGGTATAGGGGAAGGCACATGTGTCTCGTTGAAGTCTTGATGACTTTCTGAATGTTCTGTCTCCTGTTGTCTTTTAGAGGAGTCAGGAAGGACGAACGTGAGGACAAGGAGATCGTGTACTCACTCTGGAATGTTTATTAGACTGACTTAACAACCCATCCTGCTAGTGGGATGTTTCCCTTAAAGAGCAACCATAATTTCCATAACATTAATTATTGGAGAAAGTAGGAATGTAAATATTGTGGTGAATTTAAGGGATTGAGGATCTTTCCTGCTCAAATCCCCCTAGCTAAGTGTTAATGTATATTATAAAACTGAATTATGTACTCAGAGAAAGCCCAATCTCTTTTGGGGTTTTTCCTATCTAACAAATCATGAAGAACAAACTGAGCTGCAATTGCAAATGGCTGCCAAGGCTTCACTGATTTATCCAAATTCCTGGAGCAATGCACTGAAGTTGACAAATTTAGCAGCATCTGGATGGTGCTAAAAAAGCTGAAAAACTTCATTCTTTAAACAAACCTGTTTTACTTTGTCTTTGAGCAAAGTTTGTTTCAACTGGTTTGTGTTGGAGGTGAACAGGTTGTCCTTGGACTGCAAATGTGACTGAAGTTTGGAGGAAGAAATACTCAGTTGGATTATGTGGTAATTTAGGCTAGGAAATCTCTTCCTTACACACACTTCTATAGGGTTTGGGGTTTTTTTTAACTAAAATTTGATTTTTTTAATGATGAATGGAGCCAGAATGAATGCAAACCAGAATGCCAGTATATTTTTTAACTTAACACAACATTGCAGCGAGAACACTTATTTCCTACATAGAACTTATTTTTACTGCTTTTGTAGAAATCATGTCCTTTAATATAAATTATGAAATGTGGGAGGACAGGTAGAGATAGTGCTGAAGGCAGTCTTGCCCCTGATATATATTACAGCTCTGTTAGTTATCAAAGAGTGGGAATAGCCTTGCCCTCACAGCTATGGGTGGGATAAAAGAGTGAGTTACTTGGGAGTCAGTTGGAGTCTGCTGGCCGTGCTGTGAGGAGGAAGGGACAGGAGGTTGTGTAAGGGACAGACAGGTAAGATGTTGTATGAGGGACAGACAGGGTTAGGTGGCTGTGCTAGGCAGGAAAGAGCTAGCTGGAGCTGCAGAAGGAAGAGAGAAGAAGGAGAGAGAGATCCAGAGCTGTGTGGAGCTGCCCACGGGAGGAGGCTATGTAGAAAAAGTATGAGAGACTTTTAGATAACAAGGTGCTGATGCTTGAAGACTTCTTTGGTGTCAGTTGTACCTCCTCTGTTAAATTCCTGGTCGTAGTAGAGAAGAAATCTTTTGAAAATATGTCTGCTGATAATTGGCATTATAAAAGAGATTGAACAATTAAAAAGGGATGGTGTGTAATGCGTGGGGTCCCTGCCTGTGATGGGGTTGGAATGAGATGATCTCTAAGGTCCCTTCCAACCCAAGCAATTCTGGGATTCTCTGATTGCCGGGAGCAGCTTTATTCCATCAAATCTGTTGCTGTATTTTGGGCTGTTGAGGCTGAAACCTGTACTCAGTTGATTTCAGGACTGTGGCTGGGATCTAAGTGATACAGGGATAAAGGTGAGAAGGGAGACTTGCAAGGAGGAATGCCAGTGGCTGGGTGATAAATCAGCGAATCCCTTCCGTGGTAGCAGTTCGGAAGATGGAGATGCAGGATGGACTTTCCTGATGGCAACAGGAGAGCCTGGGGTGACTTTTGAAGGGAGGAATCCCAAGCCAGCAGGTTATAGATTGTGAGGACAAGGAACCTGGTCTTGTCTTTCACTCTTCATTAAAATAAATAAAACTAAAAAAATCCTCAAACCTCTGTTTCAGAGAAACATGTTTTTAAAAAGGCAACAACCAAAAGCCCTCATCCATTTAAAAATTACACTTCAAACCTGATCATCCTTTAAAGGTCAGGGTTAAGGATGTTTAAGTCAAATTGCTGATGAGTTTTACCACAGACCTCATTGGACAGGCTCAAGGAAAGTGGAAAATCCCTGAGGCTCAGATGTAAAGTCAGCAAGGACGAGCAGGATAGAACGAATGAGTTCCTCTGTGGCTGTCAGACCCCAAACACTGACAGCACAAACGCATTTATGTACTTAAATGTCTGGGAAACTTAGGTTTGCTTTCTGCCTGCAGGCATGATATAGACAGGGATAACAAATCCTAGGCTGTTTTTCTGCAGGAAGGGACTTTGAGTAGATAGCATAGGGTAGAATACAAGTTTTCTGTCCTGAAAAGTCAGTTAAATCTCAAGATTTCTGGTCTGAATTGTGGTCTGTAATTCCTGTGCTCACCATACAGGTGGACTTGGTATACTGGGGACAGAATTTTATAGGGTGGTACATGAAGATGGGCCTATTATGAACAGAAAGAACATTTCATATCATTTTATGTCTCAAAAAAACCGCCAAACTAATACAGACACTGTGAAAATATCAGGGATGGTAAAGAAATCAGGTTTGTTTTGGTCATGTCTGAACAACGAGCAATAACCTGGCATTCACCTGAGAAACCAAGACAAGTCCTCCAAACCTTTCTGCTGAGATCCCTGTGTCATAAATTCCTTTTTAGGGCACTTTGAATTTTTTCTTAGTGTATTTTGAAATTTACAGAGGTGACACACCTGCACATTCTTCCCACCGTGCTACTGCCAGCAGCTGATGCCCGGAGCTCCGGGCATGTCAGACCCACGCTGTGTCTTCCCTTGGCTGATGAGAGCTGAGAGGTGGCATCTGCTCCAGACACTCCCATGGCTGCTGGCTGCAGGCAAAGGGAGAGGGGATGGATTGTTGGATGTCATGGCCCCAGGCACCTGTCTGTTGTGGCAGTGTGCTGTCCTAATGTTTCTAATTCTGCTGGTGAAATGGAGTGGAAGTAATTCCAAAACCCAATAGGTTGAATATTCTGGGGGTTTTTTTATTATTTTATTGCTGAATCTCCTTTTTGCCCCCCACCCTTCCCTGTTCCATAATGACCTTGCTTTGCCTCCAGCGAGCAAATTGAATGTTGACTTGTCTTTTTAAATACTCGTTATTGGATTTGCCCGACCTCTTTTTCTGCTGTGGAGAGTTGTGCTGGCTTTGTGCCAGTGGAATAATTTGTCATAATCTGAAAGCGTTCGGTTAAAAGGATTTACTGGCCCCCTCCCCAAACTTCTGCTTTACATAAAATGATTCCTGTGGAACTTTGAGGTGCATTGGTAGTTGAGGAGATGAATGTTTTGAAATAAATCCTTTGAGTATGAAAAAGATAAGACACATGCACAGGACTGGAAATATTTCATCTGGAGTATTTGCAATGTGGTGAATATGAATTAAAGATTTAAGAGCTTGAGAAAAGTAAATAGTGTAGTATTTTTAGGCAGGATTTTGAAAGGTGCTTGTGAACTTCAGGGAGAGGTTTGTGGTATAATATTGTATTTTAGTATGGCTGAAATATGGATTCTCTTTTGTGATCAGTGTTGGATTCTCCTAAATGTATTGGTGAAATCCATATATTTTCTAAGTGAAGATGTGCTTATGGAAAACCACCAAGATCTGGATACTGGCGGGCCTGTCATTCCATCTCAGTTGTCCTTCATGTAAATAAAAGGTGGAAATGAAGCCAGTTGTGTCACCTGAGCCTGTTCCACCAGCATCAACATCACCTTTCAGTTTCTCCAGATAACGCAGGGCTGACCTTGGCTGTGTCCTGTCCCCTCCCAAGGGTGGGGATGCCAGGTTTAGGAATTGTTTCAAGTTTGTGGAAGCTATTTGGTTGCTCATAATAATTTTAAAAGAGCTTCAAGAAATGTAAGGATTATGTTTATAACCAATTCTTCCCTGTGAGTTTCCTCACTGCAGAATTGTCTTTTTCTGTACTGATGGCATAGAAAGAATCTAAAATATACTTAATATTTTTTATTAAGGAAGAGGCTTAAAACCCAAATGTGCTGCAGTTTTTGGAAGGATGTCTTTATCTCATGTCCTGTGTCAGGTGTAATCGATGGCTTCTGCACTAAGATAGGGAGCTCTCTGTGTGTTTTGTGGGAAGGAGGTGCCTCTGCTTTTGCTTGAACATGGAAGAGAAAAATTGGGATGGACAGGTTGGCACGTGGTGGAAAGTAAAAGGTGAGAGGGCCCGATGACTTTCTCTGGGAACAACCGAGCAACCAAAGCTTATACTCCTATAATTATGGAATCACCTCAGACATGTTCAAAGCCAAGGTATCCCATGGGAGACTTTAGATTTAGAACAGGTTTTGTAGGAAATGAGCAGAGGAGTTGGAAAGGAGATGTTTTCACATTGCACTGGGCACCCCGTTTCAGGATAAGGGCGATTATCCGCCGCCTGCAATTAGGGCAAATCCGTCACCGGAGCCGCTTTGGGAGCGGCCGGCCGAAAATGCAGGAACAGATGTCAGAGAAGCAGTCTGGCAGACCTGGCTTAGAGGAGCTTCTCTTTCTCCCCGGGATGGTTCTGCTTGGGATGGGGAATTATCTCGCTGATGTTTAATACTGGGCTGCTGCAATCTGTCATCTAATTTCTTCAGCCATCTGAGGATGCCTGACCCCTCTCTGTGCTCTGTGTTCTGGGACCATTTATTTTCCCTTTGTTTTAATCTTCCCTTTTTGAGGATGGACCAGATCAGAAATTCTTTTTCACAGCAGTGCTCTATCCTAATGAAAAATCATGCCTGTCATTGGAAAAAAATTGGAAAGGTCACCCCCCCATATGATACTCTGGAGGGAAAAATAGTCCTAAAGACAAGGGAGGACACATGAAGGTACTGATAAAAAGCAAATCCATTGTGCTGGTTTGAATATGCTCAGGTTTAACTTGTGCCCACTGAAACATTGAAATCATTCCACTGCCAGTCCAGTGAATATTTTGATTATTGCTGCTTGGTCTCTCAAGAAACCAGATCTTCAGCTTCCAGATGAGATGGGGTTTTTTTCTCAGAGACTATAATGAGGTACAGACTGTTATCTCAATTGACTTAATTGCTACCTTATTGGATATATGCAGTGATTTATAAAATAATTTTATTTTCCAGAATGTGCTTTTGAATTTTGTTTTCTCTACAGCCACATTTGTCTGCTCTCCAAGCTTGTGTTGAGCTGTAGCTTGGTTGGCAGAGGTGGAAGCTCTTAACCAAATGCAGGATGACATCCTGATCCCAGCTGTGGTATTGTTCCAGCTTTTGCCCCAAACAGGGGAGATTCAAATTAAATGCAAAGTCTGTGTATGTCTTTATTCACCAGTGTCATCTTAGTCCTTGTTTATAGGTTCTGTCTGTTTTTCTTTGTTTTGGGTGGCTGTAGGGATGTACCTGGAGGGTTGGAAATCAGGGATGCTTTCCTCCTAATCCTGTCAGTGATGTACAATTAACACAAGGTGTGGGAACCCCCAGAAACAGCTTTAAATAACCCAGAGGCACCATAAAATAAATACATGTTTATTACAGCAAAATGCTGGGTCAGAGCATCTGATGTAGATCCTTGATAATTTACTGCTTATTTCATTTTAAAAAGGTGAATTATGACATTCCTAATGGATGTATTGGTTCCCTGATGCTGGTCATCAAATGTCTCTGAATTTCTACAGCCTCCAGTCAGTGTATCTGATGCATCAGGAAAAGCAATAACGTGAAGACCTTATGGAGGAGCTGAATTTTGCTTGTCCAGGGCTTCAGGTTCTGCTCAGCTGAGACCCCACCTGCAGAGCTTCCTCCAACAGCAGCAGGATGTGGAGCTGCTGGAGCCAGCCCAGAGGAGGCCATGGAGATGCTCTGATGGTGAAGCCAGGCTGGGAGAGCTGGGGGTGCTCACCTGGAGGAGGGAAGGCTCCAGGGACACCTCAGAGTTCCTGCCAGGGCCTGAAGGGGCTCCAGGAGAGGGACTGGGGACAAGGGAAATATTTCAATTAAATACTTGATTAGCTCCTGCTTTTTCTGGTTTGTTTTTTTTCGTTTCTCTGTCTGATATCAATGTTTTCAAAGAACTACAAAGCCTGTGTTTCAGGTAGCTGCCAAGAACTATTTTTAGTGAAGCTGTCAGCTCTAATTCAAGGGATTTTTTAGTACTTCTCTCATTGTGAGGTGGCTTTTGTTTTTGGTTTCAAGTCCTGATGCTTGCAGAACATTCTTCCTCAAGTTTAAAAGCCACTCTTGTGTTGTGGCATTTGCGTGACAGTTTAATTTTCAGATGGAATATATTGGTTTGTGGTTCATTTAAATCCAGCATCCTATTCCTGCTCTTGCTTGTAAATTATCATCATCTGTGGGCTGAATATTTTTTATAAATATGGCCTTTAGAGGAAAAAGACTAATTTTTTTTCTGTGAACTAGTTGCTGAAAGTCTTGTTTAAAGTATGACTCATCCTGTTTTGTGTTTGTTTTGGTTTTAGGCGGTTTTTTTGGTTGTTGGTCTTCTTTTTTTCCTTTGTAAGGTAACTAAGCTAGATCTGGCAGTACAGTTTTAATATTCTTTTCCCTTTGATCTTCGACACCACAGTTCTTAGTGCTCCAAGATATGTTCCTTGTGCTGCATGGGCTGTGCAGAGAACCTGTAGGTTACTATGAGCCTTAAATCAGTCTCTGAGTAATAGAATCTTGCTCCTGCATGAACCAGGATGCTTTCATGTTGGTGCTACGGATTTTCAGTAGTTCTACATTGAAAAGAACACTAATTTTGGAGGATTTTGAGCTGCTTGGTTTAAAGGAGGGAAAGGTACCTCTATGGTCTGGCTACAGAGATCAAATTTCTAAAATATATCAATTATTTATAAGTTATTTATATTAGTCTGATAAAATCTTTAGATTATTAAATATCACTAAGCTGTTTGAGACAGTGAACACAGAGAGGAGACAGATAACAAATGGCATCACCTCTTACTTAATATGAAACTAAATCCAGCCAGGAGCAGTCTCTTGATTTCCTGATGATGCTGTAGCTCCTGCTGCTGAGGGCTGACCTTCATTGAATGCAGAGAAGATGATTCTCTGTGGGGAAATGATTTCATCGCCCATGGAAAATGGGAAGGAGGTGCAAGGACAAGAGGCAGCTGAAGGGTGAAGTTAGTTGAGAGTTGCCTTTGTTTGAGGGGGGTTTAGAAGAATGAGGATGGGCTGGAGTGGAAGCTTCAGTTATTCTGGTGGGAAAATTCAGACTTGTAGCAGAAGAAACCAGCAGCTGCAGGGGCACATGGCACTGTAAGATTATCAACTCCCAAAAATAACTTTATTCCTATTCAGATGCTTGAGAAAAGCTGGATTGTAGTGTCACTTAAGAGGTAGGAAACCAAACTGAAAAATTGGAGAACCGGTCTTTTAAACTCTCATTCATTAACAGGTATGTTCTACCTAAAATGGGAAAAAAAATGGGATTTGTCTGCTGCCCAGCCAGAGTTAATTTGTGTGGTTCATTTTGATGTTGAGCAGTAAATGTCCAGTCAGGAGGAAAGTTGGAATCGTCTTGGCAGAAGAGAAAGCTCTGGGTTGCAACCTGGGTTGCAGGTAATAATTCTTGTGAAATGCAATATAATTGTGTAGGGAACACTGGAAAGTTTTATTTGAAACGGACTGTTTGCCAAAAAGAGTGTTCTGTGAGAAGGCTTTAAAACCATCCCTTCCTCGCTATCGGTCATGGTCCATAATCCTCCATAAAATGAGGAAAGGGAGAGCATCAGTAACAACATAATCACATCTTCTCCTGGTGCTACTGCACTTAAATTTGACTTTGGTCCTAAGATGAATTATCTTCTTCATAATAACTTCAAAACTCGTAAGACTACAGAAAAACATCTGAAATTATTAATTTTTATTTGACCCACTATTCAAAAATAACATTGAATGACATTGAATTATGTAAATTGTCCCTAATTTTATATTTTTAGGGAAGTACAGCACAGGTATCATCATTTCCGTAGTGATTCAATGTTTATTTTCCTGTGTTCATGGACTCCACAATAAGCAAGGCTGAGAGGTGTCTGTTTATCTTGGCTTGTGCTGGAAGTGGGCTGAGTTCCTCAAGGACGGAGAATGTTGAGGATCTATGGGAAGACATGAATCTTTAACCCAACAACATCTCCTTTGGCATGGATCTATATACTGATATTTATCTAACTACTGATATATATAGTTGATATAGATCAATATATGTTTATATGGCAATATTCAAAATACTCTGCCATCTCATCATAAAATTGAGAAATAATTTCTTGGTGATAACACATAAAAATATTTTCTTTTTTTAAATGAGCTACCCTTTATTTCTGTTATCTTTGGAAACTTCCTAATGCAGCGGTTCGGTGGCATTTAGGTGCCAGCACAGTGTATTTGTGCAATTCTTGGTGCTTCTGTAAATCCTTCTGCCTTTTGCTCAGCTGTTATCTCAAGTGTGGTGCTTGTTGGAGCTGGAAGTGGTCCTGGAGTGGCTCCACATCCTTTTGCAAGCTTCCTTTTCAGCATGACAGCTCTCAGGCTGCTCCTACTACCTGCAGCACTGCATTCGGAGGAGAGGGATCCCTTGATTTCCCCAGCTTTTGTTCTCTGAAGCTCTTGAGCTCCTCTAGGATAGAAGCACCTTGTCCTTAACACTGGTGTAATTCCCGAGTTCACAAAAGGTAGTTTCTGCAACTATTTTGGGGCTGGAAGATGCTCCTTGGTGTGAATTCTTTTGGCAACGTTGCTTACACTTCATATCCTTCATTTTTAATGGCTTCAAAATGTTTTTATTGTAAGTGCTGCTGGTTTTCAGGCTCTATATGTGGAATTTCAGCTGCAAACTAAGATATAAATAGCTGGGCACATGATTGTAGAAGTAAAAGGGAGATCCTGAGTCCATTTACAGTTTCTGCAGCCATCTCTGTGCTTGCTGGCTCTGCTCTGCGCCTGCATCACTGTGGGATTTGACAGTGATCTGTGTGTTCGGGATATCAACTCCAGATTTGTTTCCAGTCGGATTTCCAGAGGCTGAACCGCTCTGTGTCCACCTGTGAGGAGCAAATCCCACCAGTAAGGTCGGAAAATCTGATATTTTGGCTTTTCATGTGAACAGAATTGCTGTGTTGGTGAGGAATGCTGTGTCTGAAGATGATGTTGGAGCCTGGAGTTAATCCAGGAAAACCTGAGGGGGCTGTAAATGTAATTCTATCAGTTTTATAAAAGATGGATTTTCCTTGGTGTTTGGAACAGGGTTGTCCCACCTCTCACCACTGACTACTTCATTAGCCATTAGCAGCAGCAAAACAACATGTAGCAAGGATTTGTTTCCCTGCAGGACTCAAAACACTCAGGATACACCAGGCTCTTCCTTAGTCTTTGCCTTTTTGTTAATCCTTGCCATTCACTGACAGTTCTCATTAGGCATATAGGGAATATGGGAGCAGCAAATTAAGTTAAACAGGTGCTACCATTGCAGCCTGAGAGATGATCCAGCAAATCCTTTTGTTTCTTTAAATTTTATGTTTTATATTACTATTCTGTTGGTTTCTGGCAAAAAAAGCCAAGGGAGCAGGTGGAGGATCCCATTCTCTGTGTAGGGGCATGTTTTGGGAGAACAGAAATGCTTCCAGAAGTCAAGATTCAGTGACTCAAATCTGAAGCTCAAGAAAGAGGAACGATCTGGGGCAGGATTTTCTTTGCACCATTTATTTGGGTTTCGCAGCATCACGTGGAGATGCCGTGACGGAAGTGAAGATGGAAGTCACTTCTCCCATGCAGCTGCCTCAGTCAAGACCTCAGCAAGCCTTCTTGTAGTTCCTTTATTTAATTTTCATTTCTTTGGCAGCACAGATGATGGATCTGTGCCTTTGGTAGCATCTCCAGCTGGTGAGGCAAGAATCATGCAGGCAGGAGCTTCATTCACTGCATAGCCCAGGTTAAATCCTTGGATGCTGATTCATTCCCTGCACAGAAAGTGCTTTGACCTCAAGGGAAAGAATAAGTGATCCTGTGGTTGTTCACTTCCTAATTCAGATCCTTCTTCATCAGAAATGTTTATAACATTTTAGGAGTAACTAGTTTCACAACAGCTTTTCTTGTAATATTTTTTAGTTGTTTTTTTATGGCTTGGGGTGTTTTGGAGGGTTTTTTTGGGGGGGTGTTTTTTGTTTGTTTGTTTTGGGTTTTTTGGTGGTTTGCTTGTTTTGTTTTCAGTGGTTTGCTTGTTTTGTTTTTGTGGTTTGTTTGTTTGTTGGTTGTGGGTTTTTTCTCCCATTTTCATTTTGTCTCAGCTGAAAGGTCTAGTAGAAGCTAAGAGATTTCCATAGGAGATGCATCAGCAAGGATGTGATGGATAGCAACATCCTCACCCACCTCCAGTTTCTAGAAGAAGAGAAACCACTGAGTGATTGTCATACCATAGGGAAATACCAAAACCTCAAGACAAGGTGATTCCAGGCTCTGGAAGGGATTACTGTCTATTGAGATGCTTTATGTATCCATGGACTTCTTAACATCAGTGTCTGATTAAGGTATAGGGGAACCAAGCCCTTCTCTGGAAGAGAGGAGGAAACACCTCTGGTGGCCCAGCAAGGCGCTCCCAGGTGCCAAACTGAAACTCAAGTGTTATCCTCCACGATAGAAACAAACAGACAAGGAGGTTACAGAGTTGCCTAAAATGCTGAGTAAAACTGAGCAACACAGGGAAAACCAGTGTGATATGACTTGTCTTGAATTTTTCAGGCCATGGAAGAAGCTGTTGAGCTCCGGAACAACTCAGAGAACACCCACAACTTGTTTCGTTCCAGTGTGGGTAACTGTGGGTCTTTGGGAATGATTTACATAGGGTGAGCTGTGTCACTGCTTCTTTTGTGTTCTGGGAATCCTCCTTGGATGCTGAGTGGGCATCTCTAGCTGTACAGACTTCTTTATTCCAGAAATATTCCCTTCTGCCTGTGGCAGGATGGTTGCCACTGACCAAGGGTTGACAATTCTTTTATCATGGCTCTTGATAATAACAGCCCCAGTTAACAAATGTCACATGGATTGGGGACATCGAGGAGGTTTAACTCAAAATCACTTGCGTTTGCAGGAAGTGAAAGGACACTAAATTTTTAGGTTCACTCGCATTTGCCTTGAACTCTGAGCAAGATAAAGCAGGTTTAGCAAAGGAGAAGGATTTCTTTCTTTCAAAGGAATAGGGACCAAATGGAAAATTTTAAGGGAAGAGGAAAGTACCCCCTGAAACAGTCAGATGTGTCATTAGGAGGTTGCTGCCATTGCCTGCGTGTCTTTGCTGTTGGTGCCTGCTGGGGGTTTTGTTTTGGCTCAGTGCCAGGTCCAGCAAGGTCCTGTGTTGCTGCAGAGTTTCTGGGAATGTGTCTCCACTTCTGCTTTCATTTTCTGTTCTAATTTAAGTTGTCTCAATGTTTGGCATCTTGCTTAGGTGCCTCAGTCCAAATAAACTGCTCTGAAATTCAGCCAAAAGGCCTTCCTTCTGTATGTGGACAATCCTGGAGTGCTAATGGTTTTTTTTTTTTCCCCATCCAAGCTTATCATCCTTTAAGAAGTAAATTTGAATTGTGATTACAAATCAAGTTGAAGACATCCCTGCTCATTGCAGGAGAGTTGGCCTAGATGACCTTTAAAGGTCTCTTCCAAAACAAACCATTCCATCTCTGTAATGCTTCCAAATCTCACTTTTCCTGTGATAGAACTTTCATTCTTTTAGATTAAAATAATTTCAGAGAAATTTTGCACATCCCACCTTCCCCACACCAATACCTGGGTGCATAAATCTGTTTTGGCTACCACCACCTCCTGCTACTTGCACACAAGGTTCTTTGAGACGGGCCCACATAGGTTATTAAGTGACAATAATTATGTTTCTCTCCCATCAGCAAACAGTGGGAAGACAAAAACACCATGAGCATGGAAAAGGAAGATGATAAAAGGAGAGGGTTAAGTGTTATGCAGATTCTGAAAGGAACTGACGTGTGAAATGGTGCAATGATAACCAAGAAGTTGAGCCTCCACCTGGATATTCCTCCTGTGTATAGCTGGCACAGATATGTCAGTCTGGTGTCAGTTTTGGTGTCACCAAGGTGTTATTTGGGGTACCAGCAGCACAAGGCTGTTGGCTGCTGCAGGAGAAACATCCAGAGAGCTCTTGGGCCCATAGATTCAGATTAAGCAGTGAGGTGTGTTTAGATTGGCAGCTTTTTAATCAGATTTTCTAAGTTTATCTATACCAGGAATTACTGCCCTGCACGATGTGTGTTGGGAGGTGCTGGTGGATGGATAAATCCAGGCTGTCCTGAGAGCCAAACCCTGAGGATTGGGAATGGGGAGAACGCTTCCCTGTTTCTGTAGTCCCTTGCCAGGTTAGGGAATGTTATAATAAACTCAGTGAACTTTGCTTCCAGAATTGCCCCTTTAGCAGCCTCAATGCTGATACTGATCCCTGTTTTTTCCAAATCATTCGGTATTTGGCAAACTCTGCACATGATTTCAGGCTTTAGCTGTCACAGATTATTTATGCCGGCTTTGGATGCTTCCAGTGGACAGTTTATTTTGGATTTTTGCCACGTGCTGCTAAAGCTGTCCCTGAAAATGAACATATTGAGGCTGGTCTTTCTGAATGTGTATTAAACTGTGATCACATAGCAAAAGATCACATAGAATGTAAAAATCAACCAGTATTTACATGTTTAGTATCTGAACAAAGCCTAATTGGCAATCAAAGTTTTAGTCTTTTTCTGTCAGCCTGCTGATAATCAGATTATTATTGTCAGTTTTATCAGGACCCTCTGAGCCTTCCCCTTGGAAATAGTAATTGATTTTTTTTATGTAGGAGAGTCCAAGTAATATAATTAGTTTGTAACTAATTTGTTTGGAGATTGTGCTTTTCTATGTTGGAAATAAAATTATGTTAGTGTCGTAAAATTAAACAAAGTCAGCATTCAGGATTAATTTGAGAAAAGTCTTCATTCAAACATAGAAAATGGAAAAGGATATAGAAAATATTAGGCTGAAAGTATATGGTCAGAAGGCTGGAGCCCCTCTGCTCTGGAGCCAGGCTGGGAGAGCTGGGGGTGCTCACCTGGAGCAGAGAAGGCTCCAGGGAGACCTCAGAGCCCCTGGCAGGGCCTGAAGGGGCTCCAGGAGAGCTGGAGAGGGACTGGGGACAAGGGCCTGGAGGGACAGGACAAGGGGGAATGGTTTCCTACTGCCAGAGCCAGGGTTAGACGGGATATTGGGAAGGAATTGTTCCCTGTGAGGGTGGGCAGGCCCTGGCACGAGTTCCCCAGGGCAGCTGTGGCTGCCCCTGGATCCCTGGCAGTGTCCAAGGCCAGGCTGGATGGGGCTTGGAGCAACCTCGGATAGTGGGAGGCATCCCAGCCCATGGCAGGGGTGGAATGAAATGAACTCTAAACCTTTTCCAACTCACACCATTCCATGATTCTGTATAGACTTAAAATGCCATAAATGTTTCCTTTCATAGGCATGCAGAGTCCATGAATTTTTGGCCAGAGTGTTCCCAGGAGTTTGCAATAGGCAAAATGTATAAATGACTGAAGTGTAGCATCATTTTTATATGTTCACCTGTAAATGTAAGCATGTAGTGACGTGAAAGGCCTTAAATTAAAATATTGCCTAGAGCAAGTATTAATGGGTGGCAAAATACAAACTTTGTCATTCTTTTCACGTTCCCATTTAATTTTTATGTCTAAATTAAAAAATATTATTTTGTCAAGTCATATAATAGCTAATACAACAGCCTGCTGGACTGGTTGTCGTTAGGAGAACCTTTCTCCCTGCCATATGCTAATCACCTTAGGATGGATATTTCATTGCATTATTTTCTCCAAAATGTTTCAGAAAAGCCAACTGCATGCACAAGGTGTGCTGGGTGCTGAGCCAGGGCCAGGCTCCAGTGCAGCAGGGCATGGGAGACCACAACCAATTAACTTCATTAACATTGCTTTGACCTCCCTCAATACCGTGAGCCATGTTTGGGGTTGTTACCAGTAAACCCTGTGGCACCCCTGGGATTTACAAGGCTAAAATTAACACCCCTTTGCTTTCTGATCTCAGAAGCTTCTGGTCTTTGAGTGGTTTTGTGGGGAGGACTTGACTCTTCTACGTCTGAGGCTTTTAGCATCTCCATGGGGTTTACGCTTGGCTCACAACCCTGCTGGATTCAAGTTGTTTGGATGCAGAAGGCACAGGTGTTTGTTGTTACAGCAATTCCATGCAGAGTGAACATCTCTAGAGATGTTTGGGTGGGTGGGGTGGAGTGGCCTGGTGCTTTATAGCGTATTTATTGAGTGTGCAGGAGGGAGGAGGCAAGGTCAGTTTGCTCAAGGTAACCAACTTAAAGTCCTGTTTGCACTTCTCATGTGAGTCAGCAGTCTTGGATACGCTCTGATAACATCAATAAAAGTGGCCAGCTCTCTTGGCCTGAGCTTTGAAGTAAAATCTGGGTGAGGAATTAAGCTTAAGTGTAGTGAGGGGTTTGTTCCCCCCTTCTAGATGAAAAGCTGATGCTAGAGTTGCAGAGCTACACAAAGCAAGCCCAACCCAGCACTTCCCTGGCATCATCCCTGTTGCATCTGTTGCCTGTAGTAAAGCCATAGGAAAGCAGCTGGAACACTTCCCAGTGTATAATGTATGTCCTGCTACCAAGCAATGCGCTGTGAATCCCTGCCAGATGTATTTCACTGGGACATATTAATTTCTGTGCTTTGAAGTGCGCGTGGCTGGGGATAATATACTTAATGAAATATTGGAGTGAGAAACAATACAGCATAAAATAGTGCTGTTCATTTGAGGGCCTCAGAAATGAAACAATTCTCCAAATCCCAGCCTTGGAGTGGATGTAGAAGATGAGGCTGGCTGTACTTGGACTGAAGGTCTTAGATCTGGAAACTTGGGGGAGGCTGCAGGAACAGGGTGACCAGTGAAATGCTTTCCCTGAATACCCTTCCAGCATCAAATATCTGAAGTTCCCTAAACCTGTTATGGGTTTTGACTTCATGTTTTTGACCCTTGAGCATTTTGTTGATGCTGTGAAGGAACTGTCATAGTTGTGAGGTCTTGCTCCAGTGGGCAGTGCTCAGTAAAAGCTCAGTGTTACAAATAACATTAGGATGTGTAAACTTTAATCTCTATAAAGTGTCACTGCCACCGGATCATCCAGATCCTGGTTCTGAGAGTCCCTCTTTTCTCCCTAGTTCTTTCTTGTCTTTCTATTGGAGTAAGTCTTCACCTCTTCCAGGGCAGTTTGGAGTTTGTTAGAACTGGTGGAGTTACGGGGCCCTTAGACTCTGGATTTGCTTTTATTTGGGGCTGCTGGTGGTGTGTTATCTTCTTGTAGTGGTGAAGTTTGAGAAATCAGCTGCACGTTTGATGTTTCAGTGCCAAAGATACGGGTTTGTTTGGTTTTAAGCAGAACAAGAGAAGTTAAAAGTGCAATGTACAAAGGAGTTGGTTGAAATAACTCATATCCAGTATAAGATACGGACATCTCTGAAAAAGAGTGACTTGGTAAGGGAAAAAGTGCTGCTGAATAAATTAGCATGGGTTCAAAATCTCCCGGACAGGAAGCAGAAGAGTTTTATCTCCTCCTCACTGGCACAGGACCGTGTAAAAATGTATCTGTGGCAAGGGCCAAATGTGCAGGGGAAGGTGATGGTCGTTTTAGCAGCTAAAATTTGTGGGTGCTGAGTATCACACACCCATGAGATTGATTCAGGAGGGAGGTTGGTGTGTTGCTCACAAAATTTTCACTGAAAATCAGAGGATCTTTCTGATCCTTCTCAGACTGGGGGCAAAATTAGCAAAAGCTGTGGGAGTTACATCTGAGTAAGGGGAGCCTGTGCTGTATATGTAGTGTTTTGGTGTTGAATACCTTTATCTGCCACAGCTTTGGGATATTTGTAGGATAACACCTAACCTGGTTTTATTTTGGTTTTTTTCAGCCTTGCTAACATGATGACCTGACAAGATACAGCACAGTCCTGACTATGCAGCACAGGGACTAATGGGAAAGGATCCAATATGAGTGTAAATGATGTTGGAGGCAGACGACGCTTTGAGGATAGCGAGTACACGCTGCACATCTACCCTGGGAGCATCGCAGAGGGGACAATCTACTGCCCCATCACCGCCAGGAAAACGTCCACAGCCGCCGAGGTGATCGATTCGCTCATCAACAAACTCCAGCTCGAGAAAACAAAATGTTACGTGTTGGCCGAAGTGAAGGAGTTTGGAGGGGAGGAATGGATCCTCAACCCCACGGACTGCCCAGTGCAGCGCATGATGCTGTGGCCACGCGTGGCGCTGGAGAACCGCATCAGCAGCGAGGATTATCGCTTCCTGCTGCGGGAGAAGAACCTGGATGGCTCTATCCACTACGGGAGCCTCCAGTCCTGGCTGCAGGTGACGGAGGAGCGGCGCAGGATGGTGGAGCGCGGCTTCCTCCCCCAGCCCCAGCAGAAGGACTACGATGACTTGTGTGGTCTGCCGGACCTGAACGAGAAAACACTCCTGGAAAATCTCAGAAACCGCTTCAAGCAGGAAAAAATCTACACCTACGTTGGCAGCATCCTCATTGTTATTAATCCCTTCAAGTTCCTACCTATTTATAACCCCAAGTATGTCAAGATGTACGATAACCATCAGCTGGGGAAGCTGGAGCCCCACATTTACGCCGTGGCAGATGTGGCTTACCATGCTATGCTCCAGAGGAAGAAGAACCAGTGCATCGTGATTTCGGGAGAGAGTGGCTCGGGAAAGACACAGAGCACCAACTTTCTGATTCATCACCTCACCGCCCTCAGCCAGAAGGGATTTGCCAGTGGAGTAGAACAGATTATTCTTGGAGCTGGCCCAGTGCTTGAGGTAAGATGGAAACGATAGTAGTGTGGAAGTGTTTTAACAGTGAAAAAAACCCAAACCTGAGTAGTTGGGGTTTTATTGTGACACTTACTCTGGGGTTATCTGCTAAATACTGATAATAAAGTGACAACAGTGTTAGCAGTGAGAGAAGGTTATGTTTCCACCTATAGAATCTTACCTGCTTCCACAAAAAAGAGGATAAAAATAAAAGTACAGCAGATGGCTTGCTGCCAAATTTGTTAATACTTTGTTTTCACTCAAGTGTTTCTTAATGCTGGTTTATCTCAGTGGTTTCTCAGTGGGAAAATGGAATTGGAATTATCAGTAGCCATTTTCTAGTATTTTAAAAAGAGAATTCATTGCACACAATGTATTGATAGTGTTGTATTTATGGAGTTTCTGTGCACTCAGCTTCTTTGAGCTGGAGAAGAAATCAAAGGTAACTTTCATGGTCAAATTTGTGTTTTCTAACCATGAGTGCTTGATTTGGTCACTTACTGGTTACTTTATGAGGACTCTTCCTGTGTAGTAGAGGTTAGATAAACTGGGCCATCAACTTTTCAGCTATGAAACTCTGAAGTGGAATACCAGCATTCATTAATTTGTCTTGAGTTGGCCCTGTAATCTTTGAGATGGTTTTCCTTGGAATTGCCAGCTTTGCTGGTTAGAATTTTGTTGGTTAAAGCCCATCTGCACGTGGGTGATGTGTCAGCTTCAGCCAGGCCATTGTCCTTGGAAGCCGTGATGCATGGAGGTGGTTTGGTGGCTGCATCCTCTCCCTCTCCCCATCAAATCAGGCACCTGTAGACTGCAGGTAATGGTGGTAACTGTGGTGACCACATTGGTGACCACATTAATTTCAGAAAACTGGTATGAAGTCGATTGCATTCCACCTCCAGTCCTGTTACTCCACCTGCAATCCACCTATTATTCCAGTCCTGTTATTCCACCTGCAAGTGTTTTTGAAACACTGCCATGCTGTTTAGTTTTTGATACGTTGCTTAATGTGTCATGTTGGACCAAGGTAATTTTATAGTTCTCTTTAACAGTGTCAGAGGGAGCATCTCTGTCTAGGTTAGATTTCCAGAGATGGAGAAGATAGATCTCCATGAAAGGGAAGATAGAAAGAAGTTTGGGGAATTGGTTTTTTTCTTAGATTCTGCTTTTCTTGGGAATAGGTTGTCTATTTTATTGGCTCTTAGATGGAGAGAGGCATCACAAATGGTTTGCTGGGAATCCTGCTCTGGTGGTGGCTGCTCACTTCTTCTGGGGACCATTCACAGAATGGTTTGGGTTGGAAGAGATCATCTCATTCCAGCCCCTGCCATGGGCAGCAGCACCCTCCTCTATCCCAGGTTGCTCCAAGCCCTGTCCAGCCTGGCCTGGAACACTTCCAGGAATGGAGCTTGGAGCTTCTCTGGGCAACCTGTGCCAGGGTCTCCCTACCATCACAAGGAAGAATTCCTTCCTAATTTTTAATCTTCTTTTCCTTTAAAAAGCACTTTTGTAGTTCCTTTCCTTGGTTCCCTTTCCACTACATGAGATTGCTCAAAGCCGCAGTGTCTGGCGAGTTGTGTGTGTTGGGATGAGGTGGAGGACAGGGATGCACTCCAGCCTTTTGTTTTCCTTTCGCAAGATCTGCAGCTGTTTTTGAGGGGAAAAAAATCCTGAATCATATCTGTTATATTTTTTTTGCTGTTGGAACAGAAGTTTGCATTCCTTCACTCCAGCAGCTGGACGGCTGCTGTTGTGCTTTGTCTGCTTCCAGGCCTCTTGGAAAAAGTGGGAGTAATCCAGAATTTCTTCTGCTCTGCTAGCACCAGTCCCAAATAGTCACAAATCAGGCAGCCTGAAAGATAAAGTGGCTATATTTCTGCTTTTCCTTCTCTTCCTAGAATTTCTCAAGAAAGGGATGTTCAGAGCAGAGCTTTGGGTTGCATTGCTCAGCAAACCATTTGCAGATTTGACCTTTTGAGTTGTGGTTGAAATAAATTGAATAAACTCTGGACAAACTTTCGGGGATTCTTTTTCTTCTTTTTCTTTGTTCTTCTTCTCTCCTCCACACACCTTCTTCATTCCCTTTGCTTTCCCTTTGCATGTTTAAGATCAGATTGTATTCAGCTCAGGTTTGTCTTTCAGAGGCAGCGACACAGCTCTTTGTGCTGCAACTTCGGATTTAGGGAGTGGAGCAACCAACAGCTCACTTGGACCCGTTGATCTCTTTCTCTGCTTGAAAAGTGTCTCTGGCAGAACAAGTGCATGGAACCTCCTGTTCCTGGGAATGCCTTTTCTGTCATGCTCACACGGCAGGAGAGGAAGTGAAGCAAAATTAGGATTTTTTTTTTTCTGCAGCTTCTCTGTTTTCCTAATTTACCTTTCTTGAACAGCTTAAGGCTATTGTTTGGGATTTTTTGTTGTTGTTGTTGTTGTTGTTGTGCGCGATTCCTGAGTCTTGTCCAAATTGGACTTTTGTGGACAGCTGTCAAGACAAGCTGTTACTGCCCTCTGAACACGGTGACATCATTCACTAGTTGCACATAGTTTGAGGTGTGTACTGAGACCAGGTGTGTCCTTTTAAAGTGTATTTGATCTAAATCCTATGGATTTTCTTTTTCCTCTGCTGGGATTTAATAGGAAAATTTTGTTGTAGTGGAACAAAATGCTCCTTAGAATGGTTGCAATATGCTCCTTTTGGTGATACATGACATTTTAAAATATTTGCATATTTATATGTAATTTATCATAAATTAAATTCCTTAAATACCAATAACAAGATTCCAGTTTTTTTAAAAAATGGTGATTTTCTTTATATTTTTCCTCAGTTTTCCCCCATTTTCTTATAAAGCACATTTTGCCCTATAAGAACTTGCTTCTTCAGCAGAGCTGAGCTTACAAAAATTTTGCACTCTTCAGCTTCAAGACTGAGCTTCTCAAAATCCATCATTTACTGTAGTTAATTGAGGAAGAGTTCCATGTGCTGCAATTCCATTCTATTTCTGATTGACTCCACGTAATACTTGAGGTGCAAACTTCTGCCCTGCTGGATGCTCCATCAGGAGCCCAGAGTGCCACACCTCAATGAGACATTGAGGGGCTGCAGCACGTGCAGAGAAGGGGCTGGAGCAACAGGAGCAGCTGAGGGGGCTTGGGGGGTTCAGCCTGGAGAAAAGGAGGCTCAGGGGGGACCTTGTGGCTGCACAGGAGGGGGCAGTCAGATAGAGGTCAGGCTCTGCTCCCAGGGAACAAGAGACAGGACAAGAGGAAATGGCCTCAACACGTGCCAGGGGAGGTTTAGGTTAGAAAAATTTCTTCACTGGAAAAGATGTGGCTGCCTCATCCCTGGAAGCATTCAAGGTTATGTTGGAGAGGTTGCACAACCAGGTCTAGTGGAAGGTGTTCCTGCCCAGGACAGGCTGTTGGATTAGATGACCTTTGAAGTTCCCTTCTTATGACCCAAATCATGATTCAATTTGTGCTCTACCTGGAGAACTGTGCTTTATCCCTGCAGGGATATTTTATCCCAGATCTAGGGAACTTGTTGATGTGGACTTGGAACGGTGTTTTAAAACCGTTTTCTCTTTAATTAGATTAGCTAGAAACATTCAGATGAACTTTATGTTGGAATCCCAGCTTGTTTTTATGGACTGTAACCCTTAGAGGTGGGATGTGGATGGGATCATCACTTTGTACTGGTGCGTGGTACAGTCTGTGAGTATTCTCCTCCATCCTCTTGAACCATGCTTCAGCTTTCTGGGGAGCTCCGAATGCAAGTTAATTTATAACATCTTGCTAATTTCTTTTTCAATTCTGCATAAAAGAATTTTCCTACTGCAAAAGTAGGAAACTCCTCCCTGGCTCAGGTATGCCCAAAGGTCCTCAGACAGGTATTGGATGAACCTTGGTCTAAAGGAGTCTGCACCAGATTATTTTACCATCGGTCCCTTTCTCAGCATCTCGTTTGTCACAGGAGTACAGCCATGGCAGCTACACACAGCAGATGCGTTGTCTGAGCAGCTGTTTATTTGCCTTTTCAAACATCTCAGTGGGGATCTCTCAGTTGCTTTAAAAAAAAAAAAAAGCCAAGAGCTCTGTTCCTGGGAGAGGCCTTGGAGCACAGACGGTGGCCAAGGGGAGCTGATGCTGCCCTTCACAGCTGATATGCATCTATAGCATCTCTGCCAGAAAAAAAAAAAGGAATTGATTACTTGAATTGCTTTGGAAAGAATTGCAGAGAGCTTTCTGTAGACATGGCCCTGCTATTTGCATTCCCAAAGGTGGTGGTTTGCACAGGAACCTTAGGAACAGCAGCTGGACTTGCTTTTTGGTTTCTGAAGCAATATTGTGCAATATGTGTGTTTTGCTTTTGTGGGGGAAGTCAGAGTTGCCACCTGAAGGCCTGGGAAACTGAAATTTTTTCTTATTTCCTTAATCCTGATTATGGGGTTGTTAGAGGGAAATGCAGGCAGCATCTAGAAGATGTTGAATGTTATTTCACAGGATTTTGTGCTAATGCACAGGATCCTCCCAGCTGAATTCAGCCCTGGCAGCTGGAGCTGCGGCCCTGCAAGGTGCAAGCAGAACGACTCCACGCTGCTGGAATTGCAGTGGATGCTGCTGAATGTTTCCAGAGCCAAACAAAGAGCCATTGAGTTGAGTTTAAAAAATCAATTAACTGGAATGATCAGGCGTGTCCTAGACTTCCAGTAGGTTCGGGTAGCATTGGACAACACAAAGGGCCCAAAGCTCTCTGTGTATGTGGCCTTCACTGCTTCTCCTGTGTGTCCCAGACCTGGAGTTACCCTAGGAAGGACCCAGCTCCACTGGCAAATCCCACACTCCTAACTCCTGTACTGTGGAACCAGGATAAGGGGACAGTTGATTTATATAGGAATTAGGGTGCCATTATTTGCCTGTGAGAAATGACATTTGCAAACGGACTGTATTCATATTTTTACCTGGAACAAAGCTAACGGGATGTACACTTTGACTGTATTCCCTTTTTTTCCCTATTCCTGCTTGAAACAGTATTAATGGGAAATAAAATTTAAGTATATTTACATTTTTAGCCCCTACTTGGAACAGTATTAATGGGAGGTAACCAAATTCCATTAAAATGGACTTAACAAAAGAAATAGATTCTCTGATTCAGTTCACAATGTTCAGTTTCCAGTACACTGATTTTTAAGTAATTGGGTTGTATTGTGTGGCTCTAAAAGTTTTATATAAAAAAATGGATTTATATGAAGAGGAGAGGGAAGATTTATTCTTCTGCTCATTATTCACTTCTGATCATTTTTAGCCCATGATATATGCAATTATCACCGCTCTGCCATCTGAGTTTGGGGTAGGTGTGAGTGTAGCCGCCGGGATTTTTTCCCTCTGCATTCTTGCCTCCCCAGTGCCTGCAAAGGTTAGAGAGAGAGCAGCACACAGAGATTATCCAGCTGATGCCTAATGTGGGAAGAATTTGTGCAGGCCTGGCACAAAGGACTCCCACAGCAAGGCTCAGGCACCAACTGCTTTTCACCAGTGCTTGCAAAATGCTGGGATTCTTCAGCTGGGGAGGTTTTACAGTTTCAGGCACTGTATCAAATAGCATCTTGTTCATCCCTATTTCTGACACTGAATTATTCAGTATTTTCTCTGTAGAGTCTTCTTGCCGTATCCAGATGGGCTGTATCAGTGCCTGGGTCTAATATTGTTATTATTTTTCATTACTTGCTATCTTCAGCAAATATTTCATCACTCCAAAGTCCAGATTATTGTGCTTAGAAAAGTTAATGTTTCTGCCCTGAGATGATAGTGGGGAAATGAATTTGTTATTAAACCAGGTTTCTATGAAGCTATTTTTTCTCCACCCTTAAAAATTAGGAGCTATTTTATTTCCAGGAGGGAAATGCCAAAAAAACCCTGCCCTTGTTGGGTGGAATGCTCACCTTGCAAGATATTCTGACTTTCTGGACCTCTAGATAGCTAGACTTTATGGACCTCTAAGTATCAGGATCTCTGGCTATCCAGATTCTATAAATATTTATGTATCTATACAATATAACCCTGAATCTGACCTTGGCAGGGACCACATGTTCATGCAAACCCAGATGATGCTCAGCATTATATGGTATTAGAGAACAATTTACTTTCTTAATACCATTTTTTAAAATATCTTTCTCTGTCCTGTTCCACCAGTGTGTCTGTTATTTGGGTTTGTATTCAGCTTTTTTGGTAAAACTTGAATATCAAGTTGCACATTTAACAAAACATGAAGGAAGGGCCCATTTTCTGACACCTTATTTTTTTTCCCTTTTTCTCTCTATTTATCAAATGCTGTAATTATAATGTAGCACTTTGATAAATGATGTTTTTGATCAAAGATCATGTTGCTGCTGTTCAGTAAGGCTTCCATGAAGACTTAATAACCAAGACACAGACTTTTTATCCCTAATGTGCATAGTTAATACAGCACCATGTTTTTCTAGTCATGGAGAGAGAAGTTTATGTCTTAGTATGGATTTTGTTTCTTTCCCCTTCCCCCGCCACCTCCTCTTCAAAATACAGATGTTTTGTTTGTTTGTTTTCAGGAGCATTTACTGATACCCTTTTGACTTCTCTCATGGGTAGCCTGTATCGGAATCCACATGCTGGGCTGGGTGCTGGGTGGATGCCAGGTGGGCGCTGTGCTGCAGCCCTTGGTGGGGAACAGAAGAGCCTGGGAACAAGGAGCCTTTGTGGGACAGGGGCTACACCCAGCTCTGGTGGTATCAGTTGACAAATTTGGGCTTTTTAACGGTTTCTGCCCTCCCCATGCCTTTTCCGGGCCTGGAATGTGAGTGCTGTCCCCTAAACACCTCTGGGAGAGCATTTGGGTTTGCTGCCCCAGGAGCTAATCCCTCTCCTGACTGCTCAATGACAAGGTGTTCTACTGAGCTCAGAAACTGTGTCCCAAGGGACCAGATAAAATTTTCTGACTCTGTCCTCCCTGTCTTCAAGGGAGGGAGGTTCCTCCTCCTTATTTATAGGGCAGGAATTACTATTTGTAACAAGAAATTGTTATTGTCACTTACTTTATACACTGGGAAGACAGAGAAAGTGTGGTTACTTATGGAAGGGACCACAGTGGTCACCTGGTCCCACCTCCCTGCTCAGGCAGGGCCATTCCAGAGCACAGGGCCATGGATTGTGTCCAGACAGCTCTGGAATATCTCTGGTGAGGGAGACTCCACAGCCTCTCTGGACAATCTGTTCCAGTGCTTGGTTACTGCACAGTGAAAAAGTTCTTCCTCAAGTCTAGATGGAACTTCCTGGGCTCAGTCCCTGCCCATGCCTCTGGTGCCATGCCTGGAGCCCTCCCTGCACACAGGGACAGACAGGGCTGAGGGCCCCTCTCATCTGGGGCTCCTCTCCAGGCTGAACAGCCCCAGCTGTCTCAGCCCCTCCTCTGCAGGGAGGTGCTCCAGGCCTCCAGTTCCTCATCTCTGCAGCCTCTGCTGGAGCTGCGCCACTCTCCTCAACTCCCTGACAGGAGGGTGCAGCCTGCTGAGGGTTGGGCTGTGCTCCCAGGAAACGAGGAACAGGACAAGAGGACAGTGTCTTAAGCTGCCTCATGGGAGGTTCAGGTTGGACATAAGGAAGAATTTCTTCACAGAAGATGTGATTAGGCACTGGAATGGGCTGCCCAGGAAGGTGGTGTCTCCATCCCTGAAGGTGGTAAAGGAATGACTGGACATCGCACTCACAGCTCTTGTCTGGTTGACAAGGTGGATCGGTCACAGGTTGGATTTGATGATCTCAGAGGTTTTTTCCAACCTGAATGATTCTGTGATAACTACAGCTCTGCAGCGATGCAATGTGTACATCTTCTTTTCTCATGTGATTCCAGTGGGAATAGAGAAGTCAGTGCGTTCACTGAGGAGAGCAACGATGGTCATCATTTAAGGTTGTGTCACTGAAAATGCCTCAACACAGGAATTGCTGGGATGGGCGTTGTTGTCCACCTCTTCTACAGCATGTGGATTGCATTTTGTTGTTTCAACATGTTAAGGATATAAAGAATTTTAACCAAGTGCCTCCTGATTTGTCCCAATGGCTTTGCCAAATCCAAGAGGAATCAGTTAAAAGAAGCAAGGCACTTCAGGGAGGCAGAGGCAGGGAGCTGCTCAGATTTGTTTGCTGTTTAAGGTTAAATATTACGTAGAGGTTAAGTTAAAGCTCGGCGGAGGGCGGCGGAACAATCCTTTCCCAATCCCACATTGCACAAGTCTTGCAGGAGCTCATGGCAGCAATTCAGGGTAGGCAAATAAAATCATTGTTCACCGTGTTTGCGGAAGGGATCTGCCTTAACGGCAGCAACAGGTTGCAGCTCCCTTCTATTCCCTTAATTAAGATGGATGAGGGATAAATGTTGTGCCAGACAGTTGAGCCTTTGGCTTTGTCACTGTGACTGGGGATTTGGACTTCTCCAGCCAGAGGCTGTGATAGAGAAGATGAAAGGACAAGCAGAATTTGAAGGCTTTAAAACAGTGGACACCTTTTGTAGATCATTTATTTTTAACATATAAAGTATAAAAAACAAATTCTGTCCATTTTGCATCAGCAAGTTAACAAAGCTCTCTCTCCCTGGGTGGTTGGTGTCCCACCATCGCTCCCTGCTCCCATGAAACCTTGTACTGAAGGGAAGCACCTCCTGTTTTGGAGTGAAGAGCCATGGAGAGCAAGGTCTTCCTCCTGTCCAGCAAGGATCTCTGGCGTGCCAGAGATGAAAGCTTCACCTCATCCTCATCCCGGCCCTTGGAGGACATGAGGCAGGGCAGGATGAGACTTGCCTGCTAGTCCCACCACTTGCAGGCAACTGTAGCTCAGGGATCTCCTAAATTGGCGTAATCTTAATCTAATAAGTCTGAATGGGTGTTTTTGGGGTCAGTTTGACTACAAACTCCCATAAGGAAAGCCTAAATAAAGGAAAAGATGTTACAATATTGATTAAGAGTCAAAATAATTAAAAATTAAGCACAGCAGAAGACAAATCAGGATTGTTGGCTGTTATGAAAAACATTATTTATAGTTATAGAACATATATATGTATATATGTGGAAAAAAGGAAAAGTTGAGCAATTTCTGCCCATAATGTAATTAAAAAAAAAAAATTGCCAGTGTTGTCCAGATCCACACTATACTCACTTGAAAGGAGGACATAACAACGAAAAAACGTGATTCCTGTGCAGTGACTTTGCAGTAGAGACCAAAGATTTACTGATTGTTCTGAACCAGGCAGATTTACTTAAGGTTTTTAATTGGGAGAAAAATCTTGGCCAAGGATCTCTGTGAAGGATACCAAAGGAGAATGAAAGCAGCTGGGTAAAAATGCTCATGTCCAACATAAGGATTAAATGTTTATACTTAATTTGCTTTATCATCGAGGAAATCAAAATATTTTTTGAGAAACAACAGGTTTGGGGAGCAAAGTTTTGATGTGGTGGGTTGGGTGGGAGCTGTCTCCCAAATATTTGTTGCTTGAGTGCTTTCCAAAGCAGAGCAGATCCAGGCTTCAGCAAAGCATCTGATGTTCTTGGAGAAGAAATAGAAAAGAAATAAATGAAGAAACAAAAGAAAAAGAGACAAAGCAGATTTTATAACACAAAATCCCTTTTTGAAGAAGTAGTGCTTTCTCAGGATTCCAAATACTCTACTTACAGGGTGGTAGGTGTAAGGAGTAGTCCTGAGTCTCTCCTGTGGGAAATTGTGGGGTTCAGTTGAGGGTTTTCTTCTCATATCTACAAATTGAATTATCCTTTAATTAAGGAGATTTGGAAAATAGTCCTGAAGAGCAGAAAATGCAATAATTTTTTGTTGTTCAGCAAATAGAGGTGGAATGGTTTCCATCCGATGGAGATGAGGAAGATGTGGTGATGTCTCCTTAAAACAACCTTCTCTACAAGGCTCATACCCACTTCTTCATTGAAAGGGAACTTTGCAAACTTTCTACATACACTTTTCTGGTTTAGTTTAGGGCTCTGAAAAATGTGGAGTTGGAAACATCAGAGTTTGTCTTTATCTCCAAGGCTACAGCCACGGAGCTGGCGATGCTCGGAGGAATGTGTTTGAATTATTAGGCTGAACTCTGCATTTCTGGGCCAGAGTGTTCCTGGTATTTGGAGGCCTCTGGGATAGAGGTAACCTTGCCAGCAGGTCATAAATTTGAGCCAGGCTTTTTTACCTTCATCAGGAAATTCATGCTGAAGCTTTCCTTAAGCCAGGATTCACGGTGATCTAATCCCAGCCCGCTGCCAAACCCGACCTGGGAGTTGTTTTCTGCCGTTTCGTTGCTGTCTCTTTGTTTTGTCCGTCGCGTTCCAGATCGCTCGATTTCCCCCGCTCCGCGCTTTTCACTGGAGCTGTTAATGGGGAGTGGATGAATGCACACAATCAGCCTGCAAAAGCCTCGCTGCTCACTGTGGGCTATGGCCAGCACCAGGTTGTGCTATCCAGGGACAACTATAATGAGCAGCTCATTTTAGTCTCTCCAGATAAGCACTAGAGGAAAACCTGCAATGGGATTGTGGAAGTTTTGGGATACTTCATACACAAGCAGGTAGAAATCTGCATTGCAGGTGTCCTATCAAAATCAAACCAGTACATATATAACAACAACAACTCATGTAATAATATATGTCAATAGCTCCTATAGGAATAATCATAAAATACATTAGTATCTACTATAATACTGATACATGTATTATATTATTAATTATATGAATACACACATAAATCTGCTTTGCAGGTGTCACATACAAGTCCAAAATAATACTTATAATATATGCCATAATAATATATATATAACAATATATGCCATAATAATATATGTAATAATAATGTAATTACATATATACACACACCCCAATTTGCATTGCGGGTGTCAAAGAAGTTCAAAATAACATCTGTAATAATATTTGTTATATTAATATATGTAATGTAATAATAGTGTAATAATATATATACAAAGAAAAATCTGCATTGCAGGTGACTCAAAGTAGTCCAAATTTATATATATATATATATATACACATATATATGTCCTGTAATAATCTATGTAATAGAAATATATCTGTATACATATATACAAAACCAGATCTGCATTGCTGGTGTCATAGATGTTCATAATTACATATTACTACAGTAATAATTACAACAATAATAATAATATAACATCTCAGGTGTCATATAGAATCTCCAAACAATTACTCAGGTAAAACCCCGTTGCATTCTCTGTGTTGTGGCGTAATGTGAATGTAAAAAGCTTTTTTTTAACTTAATTCTCAAGCTGTAATGCAAGCAAACCCTTTATGCTGGGGAAAAGCACATCTGTGATGGACAGTTAAAATATTTTGGAGAGTATTTAGCAATGGAAATTTGTCCAATATGTTAATTGTTGCATCTGTTAATGAAAGGTATGTTTGTTGCATGTTTGGTACGTGTAGAGATTCTGCTCCAGTACATGGCTACATCACTGAAATACTTATGAGTTAAGCCAATTTTAAAGGAATTTCAGAGGATTCCTTGGAATAGCAATTGCTCAACACTGGGATGCTGATGATGTGTAATTCCCAGCAGTGCTGTCAGTGTTGCTGGGTGGTGATTTTTGTGTGGCAAATCCAGCACAAGGCTTATTTTCCTTCTTCCTTCTCTATTTTTCCTGCAAATTGAAGCGTGAAAAGACCTGTTCCCACATCCTGTCCAGATTGCCACCGGATGTTTGCTTTAGGTCAGAATACTCTATCGCTAGACATGTTAGATTAAAAGTAAATGGTTAAAAAATGATAATGTGGAGAGAGAAAGACCTCCAAAGTCTTTTCTGGCTTGGGAAATATGTCTAAAAATTAAGCACAGGGTCACCTGCCTTTTTCATTGCTGGTGCATACAGCCAGTCAGTCTAAACTCACTCATAATCCACCAATGCTCCCCATTTTTGCATCGTGCAGCTGCTAAAAATAATGAATAACTGAACTTCTGCTCCTCCACTTGTGCTGCAAATCAGGTGAATGGGGATGCACCTTCAATTTTGCACAGTGAAATTTCCTACATTGCCTTGTGTCCATGCACACAAACTCCTTGCCTTCTTGAATATTCTCAGTGTAACAAGTGGGCATCCAAGAGCTGTTAAGCCTGGATTAATGCTGGGCTTGGGCTGCTCCAGGAGGGATTACAAAGCATAATATTGGTATTAAGGCTGGGAGATGGGTGAGAGGCTTTCCAAAGTGCTTACGCAGCACAAAGAAACTCTGCCGGCGCCTTTCGGCTCGCGTGCGGCCCTGGGCTGCGAGGGACGACCCGGGGCTTTCTAGAGTTACATCACAATTATAATATTTGTAATCACAGAGATGCAATAGAAATAACCTCCTGGCAGAAGGGAAATATGTGGGTAATGAATGGGTGCAACCTGCCTGTTGCCGTCCTGGGTTTTCGTGCTGGCTCATGCAGCCCTTCCCGCTCTGCAACATCTGGTTTTCATCTGCTGCAGGAAAGCCAAATAATTTCAATGAAACTGGGGGAAAACATAATGCTTTTTAAAAAAAAAAAAAAAGACAATATTGATATTTGCCTGGTTTTCAGCTGGCGTTCATTAGATTTATCAGCAGGGTTTATCGACAGTGGACGCTTACTTGGATGCTTGAGTTAATGCATCATCCAATGGACAATGCGATTAACAGGGGCCAAGTGCCACGTTTTTCCTTGGAAGAGCTTGAAATGATAAATAATGTGAGTTGAGATTGCTCTGATTTTTGGTGCATCCCCCAGGTGATGAGTCAGCAGGGCACTGGGGCACACAGGGGATTTTACTGATGGGATTTTACTTTACTTGGTTCAGTGGGACTGGCCATGGTTGCTCTGGGATTAAGGATATGGCGATACCTGCATCATGTTAGCCTACAACAAAAATGCATTCCTTAAATTGTCAAATATTAGCTATATTGAAAGAAAATAAATATACAATGGGTGTACAAGATATATTAATAAAAATGTGACATGTGAGATATAAAAATATAAAACAGGTATAATATATACATGAGATATAGAAATATTAAATTAAAATACAGTCTTTTCTTTATGTGTATCCCTCTAAATCAGAATAAAATTGTCATTAAGGTCCGTTTTCAAGTTTAGACCAGCGTGGGTCAGCATCTGCTTAATCCCCATCACATTAGAGCCTCCCTGGACTAAGTTTTTCAACTGCACTTTATTGATTGCTGGGCTTTTAAAGATGTCCCTGAGCTCTCAGCAAATGGAGTGTTTGTCCTGCTCCGTGCAGATTGACCCCATTGGGTGGGGGGTACTTGAGGAAGAGGCAGGCTTTTTGTTCCATCTAAGCTGCAAAACGCTTGTGGGTTGCTAGATCGTCTCCCCTCAGTGAGCTTTTGGTGCTGGGAAGGCTTCATTAAGATAGAGTTATGAGTAAGCAAAATATTTCTGGTTTTCCATGTTAATCATGTCTGTTCAGCAAGAGAAATGGAGCTGGCAGAAGCTTTTTTAATAAATAGGATGTCTCACCTCCTGGCTTAAGGCATGAGGATCTGTGAGAGCAAGTACTGAAGGAGCCACAAGTCTATATTTTGATTTAATGGTTGTAATTTTTAAATTGCTTTATGGTTATCCTGTCATAAGATCTTAACCACTAATTTTTCCAAAGAATTTAATTAAATTTCAAGCTTTCAACTGGAAATTCAAACTAGAAAATAGGTTTGAGCTTACTATAAGTTTCTTGCTTTGAGAAAAGTCACTGCATTTAATAGAACCATGGAATGGGCAGGGTTGGAAGGACTTTGATTTATATGACTGGATTCAAACCACAGTTAATTCAACTTCACCCCTGATTGCCAGATCCACACTTCAGAGCCAAATTTCTCTGGACAAGGTTGCAGTTGCAGCAGGGTACCTGCAATTGCTTGGAGTGTTTTCAAGAAAAATCACGGTCTTTTATTTTTTTATCCCATCCCATTCCTTGCCATGGAATCAACTCAGTTTAATTTTGTGTATCTTGCTGGGGGCTGGTGCCAGAGTTGGGGTTAAGGGGATGCAGGAGGCGGACAGTTCAATGAGTCAGGACTTAAATGTGTGGGTAATTCAACACAGATATTTCCCTCCATCCTTCTACCTCTCACATGAGTTATCTTTGATGCATTTGTTTTCTAAAGTGGCAGTGGAAGGATTGCAAATGCAGTAGCAACCCCCAAACCGTATGTTTGTAGGCTGGATCAGGGTCTTGATACAGCTGGGAATAGTGTCCCCCATGTATTTGTGCTGAATGTCCCAGGCAACAGGAGAGTACAGGTGGGAATCTCTGAAGGTGGTGTTGATTCTCAGCATCACTTATCATCAAACTTTGATTTTAGAGCTTCTTAGCACCAGTTCTTTCCTTTTTTCCCCTTTTTTTCTGTCCAGCCCCTGATACTGTGGGATTATTCTTCCATGCCTTGTTTCAATCCCCACCCAGGTTTTAATTATTATAGTGACTTTAGCACGGGCAGCTGGTGAATTATCAGTAGCTCCCCTATCCTGGATGCCATCCAAGGGGGGAGATGGGGAAGAAGGAGCAGTAAAAAAAAAAAGAGATGGCCAGGGAAAGCCCTCGCTATCGGATGCCGGAGACCGGGTGAGCGAAGCCTTCCTGCTGAAACGCAGCCAGCACGAGGTAGGACAATCGTGCTGCTGTTCTCCTTGGGAGTTATAAACAAGAGGATGAGGCTCAGCAAGAGAAAGAAAGGTTTCTTTCTGTGGTTTTCCTTTCTGTCAGTGTTTTAGTTTCTTTTATTCACCCTCCTCCTGAACTGCAGGCAGATCTATTTAGAGAAGAAATGCTGTTTTCACATGAGTTTAATTTTCTAATGTAGTATTTTACTTGCTGATTAAGGTCAATAAAGAAATACATTTAATATTCTCTTGAAAAATGCAAACAAATCCCTCCTTAGTTTGCACTGATAGTTTTTTTGTTGGGGTTTATAAGGCTGCTTTGAGTGAGCCAGCGGGAGCAGCATCCCTATCTTCCCCAGCTGGGATAAACAGATGCAATCCAGTGATTCCTGCTACATCCCACATGCATTTTTTAATGCAAAAAGGAAAGAAATAATAATAAAGGAGGTTGAAATAATAATAAATTCACATCATCCTAATGCAACAAGGGTAGCTGAAGTCCTTGCTTTATTCCCACTTTCAGGATGATGTGTGTGTTGTTATTTAAGAGAGGGATCTTTCAGCTCGACACCCATAAAATCTTTCCCAAGATTTTATCCCTCTAGGAGATATTTGTGGAGATATTTTGACCACTTGAGTGATCATGTCCTTGTTGTTTTCATTGTCTTGAGAACTGGGTGGCGTATGATGAGATTGTTGCCTCCCAGCAGTGACTTCATAGGTATGAAATAAAGGTTTTGGAAGTGGATTATAGGTGCTGGAAAATGTGAGATCCGAATCTAAGTCTCCCTCCAGCCTATTTTTCATTGGCAGGTCTGGTTCCTCCGCATGCACTCGACTGAGCTTGACTGTAACCCTGTAAACCATCACCTCCGTTGTTCTGCTGTATGAAGGGACATTTAGGACATCAAAACAATGGGTTTGGATGTGTACTTAGGTTTCTATTAAGAACACAAAATTTTGTCTTTGATCAGTCATTGTGATCCAAAACATTCACCCTCTGGAGATGCTCTATCATGCAAGGGTGATACGTGCCCTGGGTGGCAGCTGGGGTTGTGCCTCTGGGCATTGTTCTGCCCTTGGCCCTGCAGGAAGAGATGCTCCAGTATTCCAGCCTCGCTCCTGGAGCAAGTGCCAAGAGTGCCAACAGCTCCTTTCCTTGCAAATAAACGCTGGTTCTCCCTTCATTTTTACAAACCGAGTGTCATTAGTAATGGCCCACTTTTCATTGTGCTGTGCTGCTGGGTGTTAGGTCACCGCTCACTTCCAAATAATAGATGGAAATGTGGTTTTATTTGGGTTATAAATTATGTATTGCTGCTCAGCACACAGAGTGCTTGTTTTTCCTCTGCCTTTTCACATCCCTGGGCTCCTCCGGTTAAGGATCGTTTTCTCCCATTAAGTTCAACCAATGAATCTCTTGCTAAATTGAGAAAAAATACTTAAATTTGTACTTGAGCTTTGCACTTTGTCTCAGCCTGGCAGAAGACACGTACTCAAATCCTTGTTGGGTTTTCCAGCTATTCCAGTCAGGCTGGTTAAAGATACTCTTACATCTGTCTACAAAATTTCCCACTTCTTTCTGTGTCCTGCCACAGCTACTTTGATACCAATATTAGGTTGTGATTTTAGTTTATTTGCTATATATTTAATTACAGAAGGTTTACTAAAAGGCTGAAACACACTTTAGTGATTCTTCAAAGACTGAATGAAGAAATGCTGTTCTGAATTTTACTGTTGTAGAGGCTGCAAATTTTTACAAGGGGAGTTGTAAATTTTTTGTTTAGTTACACCATGATGGAGAGGGACTGAGTATCATCAGAGTAGGGAACAATCAGGGAGGGTTTATCAGGCTGTGTGGTGGCAAGGAAAGAGAAAAGGTGTTAAAAGAAGTGAGAGGTACAATACCTGTGTGCTGGAAACCAGCGCTTCAGGAAATCAGAGGAGAAGGAAGTTAATGAGCGTGTGCTCTAATGAAGCCTTGTGTATTCACATGAAATTAATTGGATAACAGAGTCTGGTTTGCCGTTTGCTCCGGCAAGCAATGCCCCTGTGGATTTTCCAAGTGTATCTGCTGTGTTTCTCCTGCTGGCAACTGTAGTGGGAAACACTCGTGCACAGCTCCCAACACAGCAGGTCACCAGCACTTCATCCAATACACCTTTCTTTGGAATATTTGTACTTCTGATGCATTATTGCACATTCATGTTTTCCTGTGTTCTTCTAGAGGGCAGGAAGGTTTGAAAAGCTGGTGTTCCCCAAATATTATGCACAAAGATAAAGGAGATGGCAAAATTAAATGCTATTAAATGTCTTTGGAGACTTAATTTGTTTTAAGATGTTCTCAGTGACACAGCATCTTCTTCCCGCTTCCCTTCCCTGCTCTCCTCACATCTGGAAAGATCTCAGCAGCTGGTGAGGTGAGATCCCAGATGGAGCTTCAGTGGCACTTGGATGCTGCTGTAAAAATTTGTACTGCGTACCTTCCTCTGGTTTGCTCCATTTTGGGTCAAATCAATGGGAGTGGGTGGTTTGGGCCAGCTGTTTGCTCCTGGAAGTCTTGCAGTGAGATTGGATGTGTGAGGCCGCTGTAGAAATTTATTCTTGAAGTAGTGTTAAAAATCCTGCCCCTCCAGGGAATATACAGCCTCAAACTACATTTATTAATACATACATGAAAACATGGAATTGAAGGAAGGTGCTTGGAGTCCCCACTTCATGATCTCTCCTGTTTGGCTGAGGTGGATGATGAAGAGCTGCTGTTCATCTTGGTGCAGCGAGAAGGAGCAGTGAGGCCTCTGCATCCTTGGCATGCTGGCAGCACATCTGCCCTGGCACACCAGGCCTGGGCTCAGTTTGACTCCTTCCCTTTCCAAAAAGGAAAAGGAAAACATGCTCCCAACATCCATCCCAACCACTTGGCATTTTGCAAGGCTAGGAAGAGGTGGACAGCAGAAAAATATCCGTGTTGATTTTGAAACATTTTCTGTGATGTGGAAAGCTGGAGTATAAAATCTCACCATGTTTTCCTTAATTTCATTAATACAGGGCTTTCCTTTTTTGCTTGGATTTTCTTGTCCTTTAAACCCCAAAACGCTGTTCTCAGAAATACCGGCCTTGGCAGTGTTGAGGAACATTGCGCAAAGCTAAATAGGTGGTTTTGGCAGGATAACCTTGGAAGTGAAAGCTCCTTCCCTGCCTGGAGACCTCTCCTATGACAAACAGAATTGCAGCACCATGCCCATCTCATGCCACGGGGCATCGGCTGTTCCGCGCTCGCCTCACAGCTGTTCCTCCTCTGCAGGGAATGGATGGAGTGGTGTCAGATTTACCCCCAGCCCAGGAACCTGGTTCAGTTCATAGGAAACCACTCCATGGTGGCCTCAAGGAAGCCCCCAGTTAATTCCTCTGGGGAGGTGACAGGCGGTACCTGTTGAATTGTCCTGTTTTCCTTTACCCCACGGCTGAAAACAGACACCCTCTCCTAACACAAATATCTGAAAGGAACATGTTGATTTTTGAGACTTCTCTTTTGCTCCCTAAAAAAAACCAGTGCCAGCTATTGTTTTTCCTGATGCTTATCAAACATTCTGGTCCCTGATAAGACAATTATTTTTCAGTGCTTCCCTTCAATTCAATGAGATAATTTTTTCAGTGCTACGCCTCAGTCTGACTCCTGCAGGTGTTCTGGTCCATCCCAGCACTTACTAATAAGTATTTTTAAACTCTTACTTCACCGTTTGAACTGTGGAAATAAGGCAAAAGGTGTTTTTATGGATCAGTCAGACATCTGAAGCTGACTATGGCTACTGAAACATTACAAAAGCTGGAAAACATGAGCCCGGCAGCGCCGCTGTGGTGGAAGCGACTCATCCAAGCTGCGTACAAGGCACAGAAATTTTATGCTGCTGCTCAATGGCGCTTGAAATTTTGGAATTGCATCAAGAAGAGTTGTAGATTATTTATATAATCCCATAGAAAAGCAAAGAAGGGCTGGAGATACGTGGATTCACGTTTAACCTTCTCCTTGCTCAAGAGATTTTTTACGTAGCAGAAAACAAATGTGGTTTTTGTTGTGTTGATTTAATGGCAAATCTCTGATTTGGTTGGTTTTTGTTTGTTGGAGGGGAGGGTGTGGATGATTTTTGTCTGTAAGAAGCAGAAAGTGGCTGAGGTCTGAGAGGAAGGACAGCAGGGGCGGGAGCCAAGCTGAGGCTCGGGTTACACTGGTATGTTTTGGTTGCTGCCTAACGTGTTTTTGTTTTTCTTTATTACACATATTTCTCTTGGGAAAAGCAGGAAAAACTGTGTGTCAAATATACATCAGGGCTCTGTGCCTCTGCTAAGAGGTTCCAGATGGGGAGTGTTACGATAGGGACACTTTCTCCTGCCTTTCACTTTGTTGGTGACAAACTGCAGGAAAACTTAGATCAAGCCCAGAGTGTGCAGTGAATGCTTCCTTTTTTTTTTTTTTTTTTTTTTTTTTTTTTTTTTTTTTTTTTTTCTTTTGAGCATTTTTGGGCTACCCAAGTGTGCAATAGGAAGTTGAAACTTCATTTCCAAACATTTATGGCCCCACGTCGAACCATTATATTCAAGAAAAGGGTAAAACACTAGAGTTTTGAAGGGACTCTGAGAGGCTTCCTCTAGAGGCTGGAGGGTGTCCAAGGCTTGTCCACCAGACCACATCCCTCTCCCTAAATTTGAGGCTGATGCCTGGAAAGGAGAGGATGGAAGCTGGTGAAGATGCCTCTGCACGGGATGAGTCTCTTGCCAATGGGCAATGTTTCATTTTTGTGCTGGGCAGGGGCTGTGGCTCCGCCGGGGTTGGCACTGTGGCTTCTTCAAGACACCCTCCCAGAATTCTGATGGGTTGTTTCCAGACATGCCCTCAGGTTGAGGGTCCACAGCTGCTTCACCTGAAGTGAGTGGTGTGGCAGTGGGAGCCACAGTCAGGCTCGGGCGATTGCAATCTGTCATCACCAACCCCTAAAATCAGTGAGTCACAGCTTCGGCACTCAGTCTCTGAGTGCTACGAGAGCTGTCAGCAGGTGACAAGGGCGACAAGAGCTCAGCAAAACGTCCTACAGTGTTCTCAGGATGTAGTTTCCTGTGTGGATGATTTTGCATAGTGAAATTATGTGTTAAAAGGTAGCACTTGGTGTGTGTGTTGTGTCATTTGAAGCATCAATGTTTCCAAGACAATGGGCCAAAAAGACCCAGACCATGTTACTTTGGGAAGCATGTGAAGCCATGGGTGAGGGGTGGCTTTCTACAGCTGGATGTAATGCTCCATGCTCTAAAAACCAGGAGATGCCTTGGAGACAAGAATTTACCCCTGTCTTCTGCAGAGCACTGAAATACGTGGATGGTTGACTATTCGAAAGCAGAAAAGTCATATTGTCTTTATCAGGGGTTTCAGGGCAGATGAGACACAAGTGATCAGGAGCTCTGGAGACTCAAAAGCTTCAACCTAGAGAAGAAAAGGGCAAATGTGGTGCTGAGAATGTTGTTACCTGTTTATTATCATGGAATTACAGCATGTGGGTTGGAAGGGACCTTCTTAAAGTGCATCTTGTTCCAACTCCTGTCGTGGACAGGGACACCTTCCACTAGGCCAGGGTGCTCCAAGCCCCATCCAGCCTGGCCTTGGCCACTGCCAGGGATCCAGGGGCAGCCACAGCTGCTCTGGGAAACCTGTGCCAGGGCCTCACCACTCTCACAGGGAGCAATTCCTTCCTAATATCCCATCTAACCCTGCCTCTGGCAGCAGGAAGCCATTCCCCCTTAGTCCTGTTCCTCCAGACCCTTGTCCCAAGTCCCTCTCCATCTCTCTTGGAGCCCCTTTAGGCACTGGCAGGGGCTCTGAGCTCTCCCTGGAGCCTTCTCCTCTGCAGGTGAGCACCCCCAGCTCTCCCAGCCTGGCTCCAGAGCAGAAGGGCTCCACCCTCAGATCATCCCATGGCCTCCTCTGGATTCACTCCAGCAACTCCATGTCCTTCCTGTGCCTCCTGGGCAGAGGCAGCTCTGCAGGTGGGGTCTCACCTGGGTGGGGCAGAGGGACAGAATCCCCCCCTCCCCTGCTGCCCTCACTGAGTTCAGCCCAGGCCATGGGGGTTTGGGGCTGCCAGGCCAGGTCTATATTCTCCTCCACCAACGTCCCTAAGTTCCCCCAGGGCTGCTCTCACTCCGTTATTTGCAGTATTACTTTATTTAAAGTAAGGGAGGCCAGCAGTGCTCCTGGCACTGTGTGAGGCTGTTTCTAGCAATGGCAGACAAGTTTTATTTGCAGCAGCTGCAGTTTGTGCTGCATCGCTGCACTTCATCCAGTTCTGCAGAAGGGGATTATGAAAGGGGAGAAGGAAATTGTGATATGGCTTGATGTTGCAATGCATCATATAACCTGTTATATAGGTTATACCTTCCTCAGTCATCACTTGAAATATATATATATTAATGGGTTTTTTATCTGTCATCATTCTATCAGTGCTGCTTTGTTCCCACTGCAGTGCTTATTTACAGTACTTGTATTGCTGACTGGGGGAGTTTAAAACCTCCTTCTTTAGCTGTGACTTGTTTCCAGCTGGTCACTTTATTGCTGTTGCTGTTTTATTGTGATTATTTTGTGTCATTATCCTGTGAAAAAACCATTTGAAGCACCAGTAAGGAGATTTTGCTCAGTCCTGGCACCTGTTGGACACTTGCTGCCTGCATTTGAGGGAGTAAAGTTTGTTCTTTGGCTGCAGAATATGAATGTTGGGAGTTGGAGACACACTGTAATAACACCAAGTTTCCCAACTTCATTTTGGGATGCTTCTTTAAATCCAAAGCTCAACCTAGGATGAAGATTTTTTCCACCCAAATATTTGCTGGCCAGTGTGTGCGAGTTTGCTGGAAAACATGAGCCTTTGGCTGTTCTTCCCAGGGCTGTCCACCCTGCTCACAAAAACATGAATGTCTGAGCAGAGGAGCAGGAATGTCTGCCAGACCATCGGGATTTGGCAGCCTCTGCCTCCAGGATCCATCGTACGGGTGTTTGCTGGTGACTGCCAGCTCAGCCAGGTTTTTTTTCCCATTATGGCACTTGTGTAGGAAAACTGTCCCTGTTCAGAAGAGGACTTAGGTTGGAAGCTTTGGGGTTTTGTTTTCTCTCATTGTGATTTTATGGCAGTTCCTTTTTTTCCACAGCATCACTTGAAAGGAGGAAGCTCCAGTGGTCTGATCCTGTGCTTAAATATGGGAAAAGGAGGAATATTCTGCCAACACTGAAGTGTTTGCCAGGAATGCAGACACTAAATCCTATTTCTTACATAGCTGGTAGAGCCTCTGCGTCATATCTGCCAAACAAGGGTGTGTTGTAGTGATGCTTATAGGGTTTATCTCAGATATTTTACCCCATAATGTGCTCTGGATATTTCCATTACATTGGCACATCAAATAAATTGACTCCTAGACCTTCTCTAAATCACCGCTCTCCCATTAAAAGTCCTTGTCTTCCATATTTGTATTGGCCAGTGATGTGCACAAAGACACATGGCCATAACTGAGCCTGTATTTTAAGACAAATTGCTGCCAAAATTTTGTTGTTTAATTTCTCCAGGCACTGAGCTTTTCTGTGGTGACCAGGGACAGGACCTGAGGGAATGGCTGGAGCTGTGTTGGGAACAGTTAGGTTGGATATCAGGGAAAGGTTCTTCCCCCAGAGCAGGGTCAGGCACTCAACAGGCTCCCCAGGGAATGGCCACAGCCCCAAGGCTTCCAGAGCCCCAGTAGTTTGGACAGTGCTCTCAGGGACATGGGATTATTGTGGTGTCCTGTGCAGGGACATGAGACAGGAGTTGGACTCTGGTCCCTGTGAGTCCCTCCAAATCAGGATATTCCATGATTCCATGATTCTCCATTCCAGGATGTTGACATGATTCCCCAGAGGGGGAAGATGCTGTCCTTGAATAACCTCAGTTTTCACCCCAGGTAGGGTCAGTGCAAGTGTCTTCCATAAGACATTTTTAGTTGGCATAAATGAGATTGGCAATTAGTTGTCTGTAATGAGAAAAAAATTATTTGAAAAGATGTTTTATAGTTTGTACCATGAGAGTTGTATTTTACACATCAGTTTAATTACAAGCAAGTTTGTCTGTTAGTGGGTAGAACTCACTTGGCTGCTGTTCAGTAATTGTAATTATGGAATGAAGGATTTGATGTGCTTTTTATTGGAAGAATCCCGCTGAGTTTAATTCCATGTAGCGCAGGTTGTGCTGTCATTGACAGTGAAATTTCAGTGAAGGGATGAAGAGCATTTTAAACTTCATAAATGCTACAAATTGTATGTTTGGCTGTTGTGGGGAGGCCCCTTAAATAAGGTCTTGGCTCTTTGGTCAGTCTTTGCAAACCATATGGACCTGTTCTCCGTAGGGGCAGGAGAGAGAGGAAGGGTCTCATCAGCACTTCCCAGGTGTCTTTGTCCTCTGGACTTTCCCCATCTGAAGTATCTGTAGGTCAGGTATTTGAAAGGTTCTTTTGTGGGTAGAAAATAGCAGGGACAGGACAGGCATTCACCTTTTGGTTGCTCCACCTGCTTAAAAATTGAGTATTGATTTTATGGAAAGAAACAGGAAACTCCATGAGTTAGAGAAGCCCATAAGCAAAAAATCCAGCTACCACAGGAAGCAAACACCACCAAGGAGATGTTCTGCCGTGTTTACTGTCAAAGACTGGTGTAGGATTAGATTCTGTTCATGTCCACAGTCAGGACGTGCTTTCTCTAAAATATTGGAGACAAATATCACTATTTTTAAACAAAAGAAAAGGTGTTTTTTCATTAAACATCTTGAATTTAAGTTGCTTTGTCATGTTTTGGTTTGAGGGTTCAGAGGAGGCCACAGAGATGCTCTGAGGGCTGGAGCCCCTCTGCTCTGGAGCCAGCCTGGGAGAGCTGGGGGTGCTCACCTGGAGAGGGGAAAGCTCTGGGGACACCTCAGAGCTCCTGCCAGGGCCTAAAGGGGCTCCAGGAGAGCTGGAGAAGGACGTGGGACAAGAGATGGGACAGGACAAGGGGGGGAACAATTTTAAACCAAAAAGGAGAGATTCAGATTGGATGTTAGGAAGAAGTTCTTTGCTCTGAGGGTGGTGAGGCCCTGGCACAGGTTTCCCAGAGCAGCTGTGGCTGTCCCATCCCTGGAAGTGTTCCAGGTGAGGTTGGACAGGACATGGGGCACCCTGGTCCAGTGGAAAGTGTCCCCGCCTGTGGCAGGGGGGGGCTCTGGATGATGTTCCAGCTCCTTTCCAACCCAAACCGCTCTGTGATTCTGTGTTCTGTGAAATGGAAAACCCGTGTTTGCTCTTCAAGGTGTTGCAATGGCCCCTTGAAGAAAAGAGCAGCGAGGTAGGAACGTTTGCAGGTCTGTAAAGGTCAGAGTGTGGCAGCTCAGGGTTGCAGGGCAGGCTCGGGCCCTGCTCAGGCATTGCAGGACGAGCACTATAAATAATCTGTGGTTTGTGCTTTTGGCCACAAAGGCACCGCTGGGTTCGTCCGCCAGTGTGAGAGAGCAAAACCCCGAGGTGTTGGCGCTTCGAGTCGTGTTTAGCTGCTGTAAATTAGATTTTCACTATTACTGTTGAACCACAGCTTGAGGGGTTCCCATAAAGAAAAAGCTATTTTTCTTTGCTACATTCGGTACTTCCTTAGGGGCTCTGGTCTGTCTGCATCGAAGTGGCTCCTCATGGAAATTGCAAGTCAGAGAGATCATCACAATGCGGTTGTTTTCGCAGAGCAATTTGGGCTGGAAGATTTTATCAGGAGGTGGGAGCTGCAGGTTTAAAAGCTCTTCCCCGGGGCAGGAGCAATGATGGGAAGGGATTTAGCATGGCTCTAACTTAAGTAGTGTACGTGCAGTTTATGTTCTGGACATAATTCAATATATTTCTGTTAAAAAGCAATATAACAGGGCAAGAAGAGTGCTGGGAGTTTGGTTTCAGGTGGAGTGAAAACTAGGGAAAATGATCTTTATCATTCTGCTGTATCTGTTTCAGGAAGAGGAAGAAATTTGTGAATGCCCTGGACACATAAAAAAGACATGAAATTTCTAAAATTCCAATACACTGTTTTTCTTCCCTGTGTGGTTTTTTTTTTTTTTTCATTTGGAATGAAGGTGTTTATGGATTTATTTTTTTATTTCAAGCATAGCATATAGAATATTGGGATAAACAACCCTCAGATCTGGAAATAGATTACAGGGGATGTTTGAAACCAGCACTCTTTGTGGATGCACACGTTGGGTTTCCCCAACAGAAGCTGTAGGTGAAGCATGAGAATGCACATCTGATGTGCATGATGGATTCCTAAGGGGGTTAAGGTGGGAAAAGGCCCTTAAGATTTTCAATACAACAATCACCCAGCACCACCACCACTTTCATCACCACACCATGTCCTCAAGTGCCCCATCCAGTCTTTGTTTGAACACTTCCAAGGGTGGGAACTCCACCACATCCCTTGGCAGCTTGTTGCAATGCTTGACAACTCTTTATGTGGTAATTTTTTCCTAATATCCAACCTAAACTTCCTCTGGCACTACTTGGTGACATTTCCTCTCCTCCTGTCCCTTGTTCCCTGGGAGCAGAGCCCAACCTTCCCCAGCTGCTCCCTCCTGTCAGGGAGTTGTGCAGAGCCACAAGGCCCCCCTGAGCCTCCTTTTCTCCAGACTGAGCCCCCCCAGCTCCTTCAGCTGCTCCTGGTGCTCCAAACCTTTCTGTATTTATGTTACTTGGTGGGAAATAGATTTTAGCCAAGCTGTTCCCAACGTGCTCACACAGTTACAAGTCATTCATACTTTATGAATGCATTTGATTAATGAACTCCAAATTTCTCCGTAAACCAGGGAATACAAATCTTCCAGTGGTGTCTTGTCTAATATTAACCTGTTTCTTCTCCCTGGCATTAATGAGCTTGATAGAATTTTGCTCCCAGTCCCTCCTGTGCCCCTCCATGGAATATAACTATTAATATAAGTATTCCACAATGGTATAGTTGAGATTTAAGCAGTTGACTTGCTTTTCTCCTGGTATATTCAAGGTATGGCTTCTAAAAAATTCAATTTACATTTCAGGTTAATGGGGAAGCATTTAAAAACTCTTGTGTATTAATATAGTTCTTATTCTGTACAGCAAAGAGAAGATGATGTTTTTATTTTTCCCTCTAAGGGTGAGGGCTAAAGGCTCCTCTGAGGGCTGGGGACCTAAAATATGCTGGCAAAGGCCTGTATTTCCACTTGTTCTTTCACCACAGAAGCTGTTATTCCATAAGGGAACGCAGCTGTTATTCTGTAGGAGAATATTGCTGTTATTCTATGGAGGAATGACATTCAGTTTGGATGATCTATAGGACAGTGTTTTACTGCCAGATAAGAACAAGTCACCGCAGTTTTTTCCCCATTGCTGAGGTTTGGAAAATAACCTTTTTTCAGGAAAGACATTAAAATAATCCTTATTCTGACTGTAGTCTGGAATTAATCCAGATTGCATCAATATTCAGTCAAGAACAAGGAGGCTGCAAACCTCTGGGATCAGGAGGAACGTAGAGCATTTAGCCAGGAGACCGTTAATCCCTTTTTTTCCCTCCCCCCGATAGGCATCTCTTTGTGCAGGAGGGCTGGAGGAAGAGGAATGGAGCTGCTCTCTCCTGCCTTCTCCAAATTGCTGGATCACCGTCCGGGTCCAGAGGGACTCCCAGCTCTTACAGAGGAACGTATTGAATTTTGTTTCCTTCCAAATGTTGAGCCCTGGCCAGTAAAAGCTTTGGTCTCCCCAAGAATCCTTGGAATGCTGTTATGGAGTTTTGTCCATTGAGCTGCTCAGCAGCCTCGAATCAATGAGTCAGTAAAGGGCAATCAAATGAACAGAAGATAATTTGTTTTAGAGAAGTTATAACTCGTTTTCTGAGGTTGAACTATTATATTCTGCCCCGCTTGCAGGGGACAGGGTGTTCTGGTCGGGTCTGTATGGATTAGACACGTATAAATTGAATTAATAGCACTTTTTTATAGCCCAACAGTTCTGCTAAAGAAACCCTGTGAGTAAAGCAAACAAAAATGTATTAAGTTGTCTCAAATCAAACACCAGACGTTTCTCCAGCTACTTGTTGGCCCATTCCCAGCATGCTGGACCTGGAGAGTCACTGAAGTTTGCACAAGAAGGGATCCAAAGACCTTTCTCATTTATATCAGCGTGAAAGAAAAATGCATGAAAGAGGGACATTATGGGCTGTGATTTCTGGAGTCATTTGGGTTATAACACATCATGTGGTCTGGCACATTCATCCCCAAAAAAGCTCATAAAAAAAGAGGAATCTCACTGTTCCCCACTCCTATATTTGAAATGTTTTCTCCTAAATTTCCTTGCTACGGAATAAGGAAGATTGATTCCTGAGCAAGGCTCTTCCCAAAGAAATCCAAATAAATAGATTTGTTTGTCTCTCTGAGCAATTACTTAGGGTAGAAATACAGGGAACTGAACTAGAAAATCTTCTTAATATTGTTCTTTGCTTAAATTCTTTATTAAATTTTATGAAAATTCATTATAAAACTGTGCTGCCTCCTGTTTGGTCTGTTCAGGTTCATCTTGCTGCTTCTCTAACAAGCAATGTTAATTAGGTGTATAGAAGTTTTATCTCATTGCCTTAAGATGGTTTCTTAGAACAAGTGATCCCATAGCAGAGAAATGCTCATAACTTAATTAATACAATTTAAAACTAATACCTAAATATAAGGTGATGCACTTGCATGTCTTGAATATTCTGCTTAAAAGCTTCTTGCTGTGTCTCTGCTCGCTGAAATACCTGGAGGTAAATCCCTTGGAAATTTTAAACACCATCCTGGCTTTTAATATCAAAATTCCTGGTTTGGGTAGAGGATGACTGGATTTTCATCTCCAGGAGAGATTTGGGGCTTCAGGGGAGGTGTGAGTGCCTTTGATGTCCTCTGGAGGGTGGGTTGAGGGGGTATGCTGGGTGCAGGGAGGATTTTTGGGGCGAATAAGCAAGAAAAACATGTGAGCAGCCTGAAAAGATGGGAATCCTCTGCAGGGTTCCTGAGCTGCAGCTCTGGAATCATCCCTCCAGAATAACCTGTTTGCTCAGCAGGTTTCGGCTCTCCCACAACCTGCTTTAGTCAGCTAAAGCAGATTCATATGCAATAGTTGGAGTTTAAACAAATCCCTGTATTCAGATAGGGGGGAAAATCTCGTTGTTATTCCATGGCAAACCTCTGTGGGTTTTTAAATCATTAAATCTGAGTAAATTGGGAAATAAATCAGCCTGAGAAGGGAACTGGATCATGCATGGACAGGACGTGTCCAATACCCTTTCTCCAAGGTCTCATTTTGTTTAGCCTTTATATTTTGGTTTTAGTTGGGAAGTTTAATCCACAAAGGTCATTTGAAAAGCTTCAGATTATCGATGGCAAGCCCTTTTAATCTTTTCTAATAAATAGCTGAGCAGGGAATAAATCTATTGGGAGCTGAGCTCTAATGTTAAACCTCAACACAAAATGCCCATACATGAGCAAGACTTAGAAATTATCTCTGAAATTATAATTACCCTAAATAAATTTGACTTAGAAGAAAAGGTGTGTGATTATGAAAACTGGTTTAATAAATGAAGCATTAATTGGACCTGGTGGCGTGACAGATTCTGTCACTGTGGTCCAGATGATTATGAAAGTGATTTAGGTACAACTGAAAACAGCAGTTTCAGTTCAGCGATTTCTTTTAAATGGCAAAAATTACTCTCTCCAGTCAGTGCTTTGGTGTAAGGCAGGATTGGAATAAAAGCTTTGCATAATAAAGACTTAAGCATTTTGATTTTGGAAAAGCAACAGCAGCAAATGGAAACGAGGCTGTCTGAAATGCTGCAAATACTCTGGGTTATGCCAGTGCTGTGTATGACATTGTCTAACATCTGAGTAGCCTTCAAAGCATTTTCCCCCCTAATTCCACATATAATTAAAAAGCAGCTTCCTCTAGTTCATTAAAATGTAGAGTCCTGTTGGAGCAGGGTACTTGTATATTTATTTAAATGAATAAAGCACAGCTTTAATGCAGACTGTAATAACTTCAAACATTAAATCTCTTCTCTGCAGCTCACACTTTATTTTTAACCACTGTTTAGCTTCTCTTCATGAACACCAGTTTGCAAAGGAGCATGGTGCCCAGCAGCTTGCTGGATTATTTTGTGAACCACTCATCAAACTTTCCCCATCCCCTTTTCTTTTTTATGTGAAATGATAGGAAAATCCCCCAAGTTCAGCTGTGAGTGACGCCCATGGAAATCAGGTGGTGGCTTTTCCAGCATAACGATGGCATCTCCTTTTTTTCACAGGCGTTTGGAAATGCAAAAACAGCCCATAACAACAACTCCAGTCGCTTTGGCAAATTCATCCAAGTGAATTACCAGGAGACGGGCACTGTGAGAGGGTAAGTGGGAACTGGGTGTACCCAAACCTAAACAGGCTGCAGTAGGGTGTTAATTGCTTTGGCCAGTATCTTTCCCAAAATGGAGATAGGAAATAAAAATTCACAGGTTTTATCTTATTAAAATCTGCTGGTATGGAAATATTGGTGCATCCAAGGTGGGTGCTGAGGTGTGGATACACCTGAGCCGCCGTCAAGCCAGCTGAGCTCTCCTTAATATTGATGTCAAACTTTTAGTGAACCTGAAAATCAACATTTCTTCTTCAGACAAGAGTTAAGGCGGAAAAAGGGAACATTTTAGCTGGGATGAGGTGGAGGCTGAGCAGTAGAAGTGGAATGAAAGATTTGGCTCAGGCTCAGGAGCCAAGGAGAGGATTTAATCACTGGCTGGGAGTTCTGGAGGCCATTGAGCCACACTCTTCTTGCTCTCTCCCTGATTTCCCCCAGGCTCTCCCTGCAAGTCTCTCCTTAACTCAGCCCTTGACCAGTGAAGGCTTCTTTTTCCTCCCAGGTCATTGCAAGGAGATCCTTGTCTCCACTGTGGTTCTCCTCAGATTATTTCAGCTTTGGAAATTTGAGAGCAGACCTGAGGTGAAGAATTTGGGGGTGATGATTGATGAGAAGCTCATGGGAACACAGAAACCCCCCATGGCCTGGGCTGATCGCTCAGCATGGGCAGCAGGGAAGGGGGGAATTCTGCCCCTCTGCCCAGTTCAGGTGAGACTTCACCTGCAGAGCTGCCTCAGCCCTGGGGTCCTCAAGGGTCCCAGCACAGGAAGGACATGGAGCAGCTGGAGCAAGTCCAGGGGAGGCCATGGAGATGCTTTGAGGGCTGGAGCCCCTCTGCTCTGGGGCCAGGCTGGGAGAGCTGGGGGTGCTCACCTGGAGAAGGCTCCAGGGAGAGCTCAGAGCCCCTGCCAGTGCCTAAAGGGGCTCCAGGAGAGCTGGAAAGGAAGTTTGGAGTGATAGGACAAAGGGGGAATGGTTTCCCACTGCCAGAGGGCAGCGTTAGATGGGATATTGGGAAGGAATTCCTGGCTGTGAGGGTGGTGAGGCCCTGGCACAGGTTTCCCAGGGCAGCTGTGGCTGCCCCTAGATCCCTGGCAGTGTTCAAGGCCAGGCTGGATGGGGCTTGGAGGACCCTGGGATAGTGGAAGGTGTCCCTGCCCATGGCAGGGATGGAACTACCCAAACTCAGCTTTCTCTGTGGCTTTAGATAATTTCCATAGCATCAGATCACCACCAAGGAGCTGTAAATGAACAGAACTTCATTACCTCCCCTTTTTGGGGAGGTCAGCTGAGTCAGTTGGAAAAATGAGGAGTAGAAGCAGCATTTCAGGGGCTGTATAATTTCTGCAGCTGGCTAAGAGACCTCTTGCTGGGACTTCGGTTGTTATTTTAAAGAATTGCTTTCAAAATTTTTTGCTTTCTTATTTTCCAGCAGAACAGTATCACACACAGAGCTGCCGTTAATTTTTCAGTAAGCTTGGGTACTCCACGTCCTTTCCCACTGGTTTTGCATCCTACGTCAAACCTGATGCTCTTTTTTCCCCATATTTAATTCTGCTGCACAGTTCTCTTAAAAGGATAAATCTCTTTTTTTTAAATACTTCCTGGGTAACAGGAGTCCAACAAATGCCTTAACTATGTATTATCTTGGCATGATGTAGCAGCACTGTGGTTGTGGCCTCTATTTTTATTTGGCAGATATGTGCAAATAACATATTTATGTATTCTACTTCATAAAATAGGAGGAATTTTCTTTGCTTTTTAAAAAATGAGCTTTCTTGGTCTTTGGTTGCACAGTGTGATGTGACTGTACTCTGCTATGAGCTTGCAGTGCTCCCCCAATAAAAAGTAAAGATGTTTAAAGAAAAATATAAGCATTTTAAAAACAAAAAAGTATGTGGCTTACAAGCCCATATTTTTTCCTGTGAAAGAAGATTTTTGTAAAAACTTAGACTTTTTTAGCACAGCCCAAATTAATTATCACCTTGTGTTCTGCATATCAGTAGCTTTGGTAATGGAACTATAAATTACAGCCCCGAATCAGAGTTTTCCTCTCTTCAGAGGTTGCAAATAGCAGTTGAATATTTGCTTACAACCCCTCTGAGTATATCACCCAAAACTTGAAGAGATGGAACAGGCAGGAGGTTGAGCAGGACCCAACCCCACCCCATGAGATGAAGTCCTGGATGGTCTCTCAGGCTGATGGAACAGGAGCAGTTCTGCAGTTCAGGCCATTCCCAGGAGGCTTTCTGAATTTTGGACATCCTGGTCCATGATAAGCCTGGAGGAAGGTCTTTGCAACCTGTTCAGTCCCCATGAGATGATCAAAAGCCTTGACACAATCCATGAAATGGCAGAAGAGCCAGATAGAAGAGGCTTTAGAGCCAGCTAGGAGGGGTTTAAACCTAAGCCCTGTGAAATACAGGCTCTCTGTGCTTAAATCAGTATTTTACACAAGGTCATTCCCTTAGAGCTCTTTTGCTTTGCTCTTAAAGGTAGATCTAATATGGCTGACAGTAAATAAGAAGAAATTTGGAGACATCAACTTTTTAAGACATAAGTTGGTTTTCCTACTCACTATCCTGTTACAAGAAGAGACAGATACTGGTTTTGGGACATGGATTTATTGTGACTTTTGCACTAAGCAAGGGAGCATTTCACCAAAATAGTGTTGTAATTGCATCTATTAAAATATTTTAAAAATAAATATTAAAAAAATTATTTTAAAATAGAAACTTGCTAAAGTAATTTTTTTAAAGTGAAACTAAAATTTTAAAACAAACAAACAAACAAATTAATTAATTCCCCTGATTTAAATAATGATTGGGACCAGATGACCTCCAGAAGACCTTTCCAATCTAAATGATTGCCTAAGAATGATTTTTGGGGTGGTTTATTGTAAGAGCAGAAATGACAAGGGTGGGGATGAACACCAAGGGCGTGAACAGGTTGCAGGTTGTTGTTCAGCAGTGTCTGAGCCATTATCCAGTGAGATCTCACCAGTGGGATCTGGGGTGCTCTCATTCCCTGACCCTGCAGTGAATTCATGGCTTGGGAAGGAAAATTTGGTTCAGGTTAGAAAGAGAACATAAAAACTCCATCAGCCTGTGGGTGAGGAATATCCATAGACTGTTCCCAGCTTCCTCCCAGGGAATAAGCAGGAATACAGCTTTGCTGCTTGTCTTCCTTTACTCCTCATGTCCAGCAAGATCATCCCATGGGGAGTTGGATTTGCCTCTTCCAGTAGCCTCTCCCAAAACTCGCCATAAGAATTGTCACAAATCCTCTGTGGCATGTCCAAATGATTTATATTTTAGTTTTTATGGAAGGAAGGGAGAAAGTTGTGCTGGAGGTACTAATTAGATTTGGCTTTCCCATCTATGGTGGAGGAGTGAGTGTGGAAGCACCTCCTTCTCTCACCATGCCCGAGGTTTGTTGGGTTTCCCAATTCCTACATAGCTCCGACTGTCGGTGCCACGTCACTGGGCATCTGTCACCAGAAAAGCACAGCTCCATCATCCAAACTGCCACTTAGAACTCCATTTTCTAAATCCCTGTCGTTACTGGTTAGGTTTGTTTGGAAGAAAAAAAACCTGAGGAAGCTTTGTTTAACTCGACAAACCTGAAAAAAGTATTTAATATGTAGATTGAGCGTGTTTGTTGTGGAGGCTCTTAGGAGAAAATGTAAACTGCAATGAGGAGCTTTCGCAATTGTTTATTTTTTTTGACTGGAGCCAGAAGTTAATAACCCAAATTTTTGGTGGGAAGTGGCTCTTCTGGAAGAGGGAATGGGGATTTGGGGATTGATTCTGCAGCTAAATGGCATCTTGCACACTTCTGCACGTAGATGTATTTCCATGTGCACGGCTCCCGGGCTGCAGGCAATGGGATTTTGCTGGCTTTGGATGAAATAGGGATCCGAGCTCCTTCCTTGCGGACAACATTTCTCTTGCCCATAGGCTGACACATCTGAGATCATGTTTTTCAGATCCAAGTTAGTTTTGGCTTGGTATCAAACCAAAAAACCCTCAAAAGCCAAACATAATATTGGGCTTGTTCTGCCGAGGAAGAAATTTATATAACTAAGTGAAACAAGGCTGAAACTTCTTTGTGTGGGTATGAAGGCTGAAGCCCCTGGTAAAGCTGTGTTCGTTGAAGCTGAGTATCAGGTCAATAAATGATGCTTTGATTTTTCCCTTGCAGAGCTTATGTTGAAAAATACCTCCTGGAGAAGTCCCGACTGGTCTATCAGGAGCACAATGAGCGGTGGGTGCCTCTGTTTTGTCCAAGGCTTGGGTTTAACTCCTGTACGTGGCACAGATAACTTAAATCCCTGGTGGAGCTGGTGCTGGGGATCAGGATTTTCATGCTCTTAGCCCTGTGCTGCAAAGATTAATGATGCATTTTATATTTGAATGTTTTGTTGTTTAGGGAGAAATGTGCTAATGGAGGGAATAAGTTCCATTATTTTATCAACAGTCTTTGATTTACTGTGGAACCATAGAATGGGTTTTATTGGAAGGGACCCTTAAAGATCATCTTGTTCCGACTCCTGCCATGAGCACAATATTGTTACATTTCATTTCATTTTCATTGTCTTTATGGCAGCTAGATTATTATGTACCACTTTATTCTTGTGCAACTTGTGAACTGCTTAATATGTCATTTTAGGAGAGAAACATGGTATTTTCATTCTTCTTTGCAGTTCACTGAAACCTTTGGCTCTAGAAAGAGCCAGAATTATATAGAGAATGGACTTATGTGTTCTTTCCTAATTTGCTGCATATTCTTTGTTGCATATTCCTCTCCTCTCTCAGTAATTATTATTCCACTTTAAAATAATTTTGCTGCCTTTAGTTGTCTTTTAACTCTTGGGACTTCTGGCTGTGTTTCCCTTTGGAGACAGATATGTGAGTTTTCTGGAATGCTCCAGGGCTGTTCCTGGAGTTAAAGAGCATCTACAGCCTTGACAAACATCCTCTTGGGTGTTGCAAGATGATTAAACTTGGATCATCTTGGAAAACATCCAACATAAAAGCACAGTTTAATTTTAGAAAGAAATGGTGTTAATCTGTGTTGGAGTCGTCTGGAAGCAGAACAGATGAGTATCCCTTGGGGTGGGTTTAGCACTAGTGATATTCAGGTATTTTGAATATTTGAGGATTTTTCGGTTGTGTCTCATGGAACTGCAACTGCAAAGTCTTTGCCTTTTTAATAGTAATAAGATACGGAAAATTATAATTTCTGCATTGCAAGGAAGTATGTTGTGATTCTAATAAAGGAGGTCGGGTTCTAATAAAGGAGCCAGGGACTGTGGGGCTCTGCTCCGAGGGGTCAGGGACAGGACAAGGGGAAACAGCCTCATGCTGTCCCAGGGGAGGCTCAGGTTGGACATCAGAAGGAATTTTTTCTGGGACAGCATGGTCAGGCATTGGAAGGGGCTGCCCAGTAATGTTTGAAGTCCCCATCCCTGGAGGTGTCCAGGAAATTCCTGGATGTGGCTCTCAGTGCTCTGGGAACAAGTTGGGGTTTGGGCACAGGCTGGACTCAATGGTCTGGAAGGTCTTTTCCCACCTAAATGATTATGGGGCTTCTGTGAAATATGTAGGCATTGCATATGGTTCTGAAGGAAAACCTGATCATCCCAGCTAGAAATTCTTCAAGTAGATTCTAGGGTAGTGGCTGTCCTTGGATGGAGAAGAGGGATATCATTCTCCATTGCATAATTGAATCTGTTCCATCCCTGCACAGCAGGTACGGACCAGCTCTAAACGGTGTCAGGCCTGAGCTTGGGAGCAGGAAAATCAGGTTGGGAGGTTTCCATGTGCCTCTGCTCAGTGCTGCTGCTCAATTTTGAGTCTAACAGCTTTTGTTTTTCATTTGTCACCAGGAACTACCATGTATTTTATTACCTCCTGGCAGGAGCGAGTGAGGAGGAGAGATCAGCATTTCACCTGAAGCAGCCAGAGGAGTATCATTACCTTAACCAGGTGGGAGTACTATACAGGAATACAATCCATGGTCTTGCCTTTTCTTCTGCTGATATTTAATGCTAACAAACAAGAGGTGTGGAGTAGTAAAAGTGGGGGTTTTTAAAGGTGTGGAGTAGTAAAAGTTGGTTTTAATGGTTTATAGGAAGTCTTCCATCATTGGAATAATTCTGCATTAGCCATCTGAACACCTGGTAGTGTTTCAGGGAAAAAATAATTAGTATTTTCTCTACCTGGGATATGTTGAATATATTGAGTTTTTGATTGCTGGAGGGAGAAACAGTCAGAATTTCCTGCTCTCTGTGTAAATGTCATTTACTCATTAATATCTGTCTCCTGAGCAGGAGAGAAGGGGAAAGTGTGACATACTGGGATATAACACCTTGCATGAGGAAGTCCTAATTCTGTAGCTTCTGGCTGGCTTTTAGCAGGACCCTTTGAATTTAACAATAGAACAAGTATAATGTAACTAAAACCACAGCAGCCATTGAAAACCTGGGAATTAATGATGGATGAGGTGTTACCAGCAGCCAAATAAACTCCATTTACACGATGATAATTTTATAATAAACTGATTTACTTCAGATATTTAGGCAGTTATCCAGTGACTCTTGCAAGTAGGGGCTTCAAAAAGACCAAAAAGAGGAGGAATATGTGGAAGAGGAGTTAAGTTACATGTTGATTTTAACTAATTGCAATTTTCTTGGAGCTGAAACATGAGGAGCAATAGTGATTTAACCCCTAAACTGGAGAGAAACTTGGACCCAGAGCCCAACCCAAATAGCCTTTAGTCTTTTTAGAAATATGACTTCACTCAGGAATAGCTCTCAATTACCAGTGACTTTTTAAGGATGTTTTTAAAGCAGTCAATCAACACGAAAATCCATTGTATATTATGAACTCCCACACACCCATTGCAGGGTTGGGAAATATTCCCAAGTGAGGAGCACTCCGAGGGCTGGAGGCTTCTTGCTGGAGTCTCCGTGCCTCAGGCGTTGGTTGGAGAACGTGGTGTGATCTCCAGCACCATCTGTGCCACAGTTTTGCAGTGGGGAGATGCCAAGATGGAATGTTTTGTTGGATTCCCAGGTTTTGTTGGGCCATCCACTCGCTCTCTGTTAGTTGAAAACATTGCTTTTACAGTTGAATTACAGTTGAATTACAATTGAATTACAGTTCTTTTCTTTTACACAGTAGTTTAAGAGTGTTTGTATTTAAAGGAAAATTAGAAATCTAACAGCACATAGTGTGAGGAGCCAGTAGGAATATTATAATTTAGGGTGAAATGTTTATTTTAATCTAAATTAAGGTGCTGTGGGGAAGTAAGCTGGAGAAAGCTGCTAAGATCAGTCCAGTAGATCAGGGAAGCAGACTCTGGACTTCCCCGGACACAATGTATGGACAGTAGTGACACTCTTTTTGGCAGGTTTTTAAATATTTTTTTAATAATTAGGATTATAGTTAATAGTGACAACTATGGAAAAACAGCGCCTTTAGATGGGATCTGGGCATGGCTTCTCATGAAGACCATCTGACAGTGCAGTAGCAGCTTTTCCCTGCCCTGCAAGAGAAAGGAAAAGGAAAATAAGGAGAAAAAGGAAAAAAAGGAGATAGTGGAGAAATGGAAAAAAAAACTTGGGAAACATTTAAGAGAAAAATTATAAAATGACCCTTGAACATTTGTAGTCTCTTCTTAAGTGTGTCCTGGAGAAGACCCTGCCTTTTTAAAAGGAAAAAGAACTAGCTCAGACATGAACGAAAGTGTTTTGCTGAAAATTAAATATTCATATAGAGAAGCCATAAAATATTGAACCAGGCCCCTGAAGTGAAGGAGTGACTCAGTCCTGAGTCAGGCTTTACTTTCCTCCTCCCAGGTTCCTCGGCTCTTGTTCTGTTATGCAAAACAAATGAGGAGTTTGCTTTGCAGATGAGAAGTAATCTATTCAGATACTTCACCAAAATCTGCTCTGTAAATGCAGGGAGCAGATTGAAAATAAAGATTTCAACTTATTTTTAAATGCAAATTTTACTCAAAGTATCCCCTGAATATGGGGGACTTTTTCATCTCTGTTCTAATGACAGGTGAACCCACTCCTGCGCATCCTGCAGCTCACTGAATATTTTCTGTGCTGGTTGTTGACTTTTATCCATTTTGAAATCAGTCATTTTCAGGTTTAGATCCTTATTTTCAGCTCCTCAGGAGCTCCAGTGCCGTCTCTCTCCCTGTTGGGATTGGTCACTGACACATGCTTTGACTTCTCTCAACTCCATCTCTGATTGGAAAAAGACACAAATTCCTAAAAAGCTTGGAAGAATCTCACTTTTGCTGCATTTGTGTTTGTCTGGAGCAGAGGTTGAGAGTAGAAACAAACCAAATCTGTTCTTCAGTGGGATTTTGGCATCAGTGGCTCTTCAGCTCCAGGTAAACCAAGGGTTTCCCCAACTCTGCAAGAGAAGAAAAGGTTTTAGTATCCATTAGGATTATTGATGAGAGGGCTTCACTGATGCACTGTGAGCAGGAACCAGCACCAGGAATGCAAAAGCATCATAAATCTTCCCTTAAAACAAATAAAACTAGGAAATGACTCTGCAGAGTAACAATTGTTTTCCTGGTTAAGGAGCAGGTCGTCGGGGTGATTTGGGGTGGGAGCACCACTTAACCCGCTCTGCCTTGCTTTCAGATGACAAAGAAACCCCTCAGACAGAGCTGGGATGATTATTGCTATGACTCGGAGCTGGTCAGTACAAGAACCCACCTCTTCCATGTTGCTGGTGCAGGGCTGCTCTCACTTGAGTGTTTCAGGGACATGAAGGAAGCCAAATCCATTGAAGTTTAACCCATTAACCACCCTTTGTCCTGCAGTGGTGTTGCTTGTGACAGTGCAGATTTTTTTTCCCTTGCCCTTTTATGGTTCCTTCCATCTGGAAAGTTTCTTCAGCAGTTGGAGATGGTCAGCTCTCTACAGTCATCTCAGTTTCAGAAAACTAAGGGAGTTTTCATTCCTTCCTGATAGAATACGTGATGCTTTATGGAAATTGTGATGTGGCAGCAATGTGAAAATTGAAATTCCATTCCAATAAAACAGCAAATCAGAGTCTTGAAGCCCCAAGAGATGCTTCAGGTCATGCTGGTTGTAGTGATGTATCTGCTCTCCAGCTTCCAGGAAAAAACAGACAAACCCAAAACCATCCCCCCAGCCATCTGTGAGAAAATCAAATCCTGATATTGTTCAGAGTGCAAAAACAATTCCTTCTCCTAAAATACTTCTGCTGACATGATCCTTTCCAAATGGATCGCCCCAAAAAAGGGAATGGTGAAGCTTTTCCCCATTCTGCGACTCCTCCTGCGCCACCGACATGCTCTGGGTGTCTGTGTGTGCCATGGTGCTCCCCGTGGGTGTGTCCTGCATGTGGAAGCATGTGTGGCATCGGCTGCTTGTCCTTCCTGCTGGTTTTCCGTGTGCTTGGTGATTGCATAAGTCTTGCTAATGCATCTTGAAGAGTAAGAGGTGATCTGGGAAGGAGCTGGGATTCACTCAGGCTAGTGTCTTAACAGCAACATTTCCCTGCAAATCCTTAGGAGGGGAGGAGGGAAGTTCCCTCACAAGGTTAAAAATATTGAGTATTGGATTGGCATCCTTAATCCATCAGCATCCTTAGGGGTCCTGCAGGAGCAGGGAGTGATGAGCAGATGCTGTTCTAGACCTTAATACCCTTTATAAGTTGAAAAGCCCTTAATTGTTTTAGGAATGGGTTGGGACACTTTGCTGAAGGAATTAAAATTAAAACAACCCTGAAATTTGGTACCTTCTCCTGGCATGACCAAGAACACCCTGCCAGCCTGGGGTCTGCCATGTGTATGTCCTTATTCTGCACAACAAAACCATGTGTCATTACCATTTAGCTGTTTATTTGCTAGTCTATATAGGATCATTTTATTTGGGATCATTTTCTGTGACAGTCCTGGTAAATCACATCTTGGCTTCAGCTGATGATTCACTCTTAAGCCTACCCTGGGCTTCTCCCCATACCCATGGACTCAACCTGCTGCAGACACCAAGTTTATAAAGAAATTCTGTTTTATCATCTTCAAATTTTCCATGGAAATCCATGGATGGCTTCGATGTGACTACAGGAAGCAGGGGACTCACTTTTGCTGGGAAACTAATTGCTCTGGCAGGATATTAACGGCAAGTTAGGTCTGTGGGGATGGACTTAGTGATGCTTGTCTGCTCTAACATCAAGGACACTCCTCTATTTTATAATTATCCTTCATTTATCATCCATTAGGAAGCGGTCCCGTGCTGGAACACTGCAGAGAGCATCAGCTTTTAAGCAGAGAATTTGCTAAAAGTCTTTCCATGCGGATTAATGAGTCGGGCAATTGTTATGTAAATTGTTCATTAAATTGCCTTCGGCATAGATTGTGCCACTTCGGAGTTGTCCGGGGTATTTTGCTGTTGACTCGTGACTTAATTTTGGAGGAATGATGCCAGAAAATGAAAATGTCTCCTGGAATGTGGAGTGCCACCAAAAGCACCACTCGGTGTCTTTAAAAAAAGCTTTAAACCAGCATAATTTGCAGGATTTTATGGGTGTGTTGTTGTCCTGCCAAGTCCAGGTCCTGCCAGAATAAAGGTGGGAAGTTCTGCTGAGTTCTCAGTGTAAGTGCAGTGCCTGAGGAAGCCAGGGTTGGAGCTTAGGAGGGACAAGGTCTTATCCTGAGGTTCTATGGTGTGAATAATCAGTGCTGGTGCCTGTGGTGTCCCTGCTCTTGGTGATGTCGTTGTTGTGCTCCTTTGGATGGCTCTGGAACAGGGTCATTTCCAATCACCTCCTAATGGAAGGTGAAAATGCCCTTTTCTAATGACTGTTTCCTAAAACAAAAAGGCTGGTATTTTCTTCTGGAATTTCAGTCTACCGCCTTCATCGATGCTGTGCATGGTTTTAAATAGTTTTACTGTTCAACAGCTCCAAATTCACTTTGCCCACGGAGCATTAACTTGTCCCTGAGGACAATTGATAAAAAAATTCGATTTTCTTGTCCAATTGCACTTCTCCAGCTTTTAGTGCAGTTGTGTGGGATCTTCTATGTTGCAATAAATATTGTAAATACGTAAACAATATCATTAATAATAGTATCAACATTTAAATATATAAAGAATATAAATAAATATAGATCTTAAATAAGGGTTTTCCACTCTAATTATAACTATGGCTGTAATGATGCTCTGGAGTGGGATGAAGAACTTCGTTGATATGGTTGTGAGTCTAAATGCTGTAAAACACAAAGCTGATATTATAAAATAACTTCATTCTGTATATTCTGTATTTATGATTAATTTTCTGTACTATCAGTGAGTACAAGTGGCTTATCAATGATTTACGTGACCCTGTTTAATGCAGACTTTCCTAATTATTTGTGCAAAATTTTTTTGCACATTTCCTTGTGTGATGAGTATGATGTTCAGGAAATGATCAAAATAAACTATGTGCATTCAGCTGCTTAATTAATTCCAACTGCAGCTACAATTTTTACGTGTATTAATAAACTTTTTTTAGAGTTTCATGGAATTTTTATTTAAATTTACTTACACTTGGATTAACTTGTTGAAAGTCTATAATTACTTGTAGAAAGTTTTGATTTAAGTGTTAGTAAAATACTCTGAGGTTTAAAATAGCATGATATTGTGTGCGACACAATAAACTAATTTTGATGCATAGATGGGTAGTTTTTATAGGCAGCAATAGGTAGAATATTAAATATAGGCTCAAAAGGCAGAGAGAAGAATAAATAATCAATGGGAGGCCTACAGTGAGCCAAAGCAGAAGAAATTTGGCATTAATGGTCGATATATTCATTTAAAGAGCATTTCTGTTCCCTAAATATTGGTGCAGGACAACTTCGGTTGGGTCTGGTATGCACTGGATTTTTCTGAATATGTCAGTGACTGATAGCAAGGAAAAACTAAACTGTTCAGGCACGTTAGGCTCCAAGATGTATAAAATATCCTGGATTTCAAATTCTCCCAATTTTGAAATAACTTCCTGGTAGTTCAAACAAAGTTACTGAAAAATATATTTAAAGCTTTTCCTTTCCCACACTGGATTTAATCCACTGATCATTTACGTGAAGTTATCTGAATTCTATTTAAAAACTGAATTTCCCTCTCTAGCTATAGGACTGAATGTGGAATAACCTGCTTGTAAATGTGGAACAGATTTCATCTTCTTGTTATTTTCCATCCTTTTTGTGTATGCGGTGTCCCACACTGACCAACTCTCACCGTACTGTTGGAATGGAGTGACTCACCTCCTTCCTTAGTGGTTAAACCTGGGAAACAAGGATGTATCTCCAGAAAATATTAGCCAAAAACATTGTATTTCCAGTGCCAGGTTGGAAATGTTGCTGATAAAAGACCTGGAGCTCACTCAGTGACGTTTACAGAGCATTGACTTGGCCATCTGGACCTGATCTGGTGTTAATTTGTGTCAGTGCTTCCTCTGTGTGTTTGATCCAACAGGATTGTTTCTCCGTGGAAGGGGAGGACCTGAAGCACGACTTTGAGCGGCTGCAACTCGCCATGGAGATGGTGGGGTTTCTGCCCAAGACACGCAGACAGTGAGTTTAGTTTCCATTTTAATAGCTTGGAGATTATCGTGGGTAATGTCACCTCCATTGGCAGGACATTGTCCAGAGACGCTGTGGCTGCCCCGTCCCTGGAGGTGTCCCAGGCCAGGTTGGACACTGGGGCTTGGAACAGCCTGGGCTAGTGGAAGGTGTCCCTGCCCATGACAGGATGGAGCCAGATGAGTTTAAGGTTCCTTCCGACCCAAACCATTCCGTGATTCCACGATCCTTGTTGTACTTAACAATTCTCTTCATGCGAATGGAGCGTTGGCAGAAGTTGACATCTTGAAGTATTTCTCAAGTGTTCATGAATAATCACGTCTCACTCTGCATGTCATGAATCCAGAGCCTGGTTTAATCAGAAACCCTCATTATCCCTCGTCAAACTTAACCCTTTGCATGCAATTCTAGGTCTGTAGGCTCATTTCCAGCTGGCTTTTTTCACTAATTCACTGGACATGCTGGTTTGAAAACTGGACTTTAGCTGGATTGCAACCAAGGGTCATCTCCAACCAAACCCACAAAATAATCCCTCCTGTGTTGATTTTTGACTTGAAAGGCTTGAGTAGGTTGGGAAGAACTTGGCATTAAAAATTACCTCAAAGATATTTTCACACAACTGAGAATTTTTGGAAGCTCGTCCTTTATCCTTCACTTGTAACAAATCAATTATGAAATTAAAACTGCTTTTTCTCTATCTTCCCCACACACGTGGATAAACTCAAGGATCCAGACATGTGAATATGTTCTGTGTCAGAGGCTGCTTTATCAGGTTTCAGGACGAGGTTTGTCTAAAGCCTGTTGAGGGGTTTAATTGCCTGAGCAAAGCAATCAGGAAGTGTCAGGACTGAGCAGAGTCGGGTGATGCAGTAAATTCTCACTTCTGATTTACTGTGCAATGATTTTCCTTGGCACACAAGTTGCTCCTGGTGAATTTTTCATGTCAAAACTAAAGTGGATTCTTCACTACACGAGCAGATTTGTTTTGCTTGGCGTTACACAACTGCAGCACAAATAAGGAGCCACCTTCAGCTGAGATATAGAAAGGATGTTTTAAATACTATACTTTTTAAGGTTCTTTATAGCAAAACATGAGGGTTCACCTTTGTGGAAATAGAGAAGAGAAATTTTTATAAAATTGCATCCTGAAATTCACAAGGAGCCAGTATCCCTGTTTTGGAGATAAGGGAGGACTTGGAGAGCTGTGTTGTCCAGACGAGAGAGTGGCATAGATAGGAATCACATTTGGGTTTATTCATTTTTAGTTCCCAAGGGAGTGCAGAAATAGGGACAAAGAGGGTTTATAGCTGAAGTCAGCCATGGCTCAGGAGCTGGGCTTGATGAACTGTTTGGATCCCTTCCAACTCAGGATATTCTTTGAGTGTCTGATTCTGGGTTTTTTGGAGGGAAGATAACTTTAAAATGACCAAATTCCCCCCAAACCAGAAAAATTAGTTGGATACATTTACTTGAAGTGTAGCACCTTTTCTTGTTTCAGTTTCTTAGATATTATAAAAGCGTTTATACTGTTTTGTACAGTCTTTTGTTCCTGGCTGGGACTAGATCCAAAAAGGTGACAAAAACACATGTCCCAGGGGACTAAGAGGGATCACCTACATGGCCATGCTCACTCTACCCCTTAATTTATGCAATTGTATGAGAAATATTTAATCTGGATATCAAGATTACTGCAGGGTTTCTATTTTTTTTACAACATGGGCTGTAATTTTGTAACTGTGGGTTTGATGTGTTAAAGAATTTTCAAGGAAATTGTATGGATGCAAGTTTGGTACTTGCCTAAGTGAAAATCTTTTTGACATGAGGCAAAGTGGATGCTTTGGATTGAAAATTGGAAGAATGAGCTAAAGAGGGATGTGGCCCTTGGGGCTGAAATTTGCTTCTTCATTCATTTTATGAAAAACCAAGTGAAAATGAATTCTCTCTCTTTAGGATTTTCTCTCTGCTGTCAGCGATCCTGCACCTGGGGAACATCCGGTACAAAAAGAAAACCTACCGGGATGACTCCATCGATATCTGTAACCCTGAAATACTTCCCGTTGTTTCAGAGCTGCTGGAGGTAAGGCTCTGCTTTCCCTCCTGAAACTTTCACACCAAACAAGCCACCTCTGATTTAGGACACAAAACATGCTCAATTTATTTCCAGTTTCACCAAAGAGTAAGTTCTCGTGTGTTTCTATTCTTAAGGGGTGTTCATGTTTGCCAGGGAAAAGGTACAAGAACTTTTTAAAAGAGGTTTTTCATGTAGGATTTTTGCCCTTATTCTTCAGCTTCAGGTTTCATTGTTTCTGTGATTACAGGTGAAAGCTTGCAGGGTCTAAATGCAAAGCAAACCTACTGTCCAACACAGCAGTGTCTTCAATTTCCAGCCATCAGCTGGTGCTTCTCAAATCTGTTCCAAAGTCTGTCTGAGGAACTCGAGCAGTTGTGCAACCATAGCCCCACGTTCTGGTTCCATGCTGGCTGTAGGAGGTGCTGAACTCCCTTGGAATGTTTTTTGTCTGTTATTACCTGCCAGATTTCACCAGGGTTGGGTTTGAGGTGCTGGAGGCCCATCTCATCCCTCTAGTCCCAATTTATGGGCCTGTTATGGAGTTCTTTGGTGCATCTGTTGATTAGCTGCTGTTTAGGACCTGATACCTTGGCCTCTGTGAGCCACTGCTGTGCTGGTATCCCTTGGGAAGGGTAGGTCCCTGCCCAGCTGGTCCAGGCCGTGTCCAGCTCTGTAAATCAGTGCACAAGCATTAAGTAAGTTCTTAGGAGATCTGGTATGTCAGCCCAAGCAGGTTATGAAGCTGAAGTACTTCTTTTCATAAGAAAAGTCTGGAATGAGCCAACTTGTCCTGCTGGCCTTCAGCCTTCAAGACCTGAGCTCAAAAACTTCCTGACATGGATTAAGGTGGCCAGAAGCTCCCCTTGCTGTCTCACTTCACTTGGAATGCTCTAAACCTCTTGCAACTGAAATGTTTTTCTTGTAGTTGATTGTAGCAACAATTATCTTTACCATTTTGTACATCCTGGATTGTCTAGAAGGTGAATTTGTGCTGATTTTATGATAGAATCAGAAGTCAGCTTGTCCTTTGGTGTACACATGGTGCTCTTCCCATTCATTTCATTAAATAACTGTTGTGTTATCTCCCTACCTACAGAACTTGGGATTTTCACAGCACTTCATTAATGCTTTGAATTTAGGGAGGGGAAAGCTTCTGTAAAATATGATCTGAGCAGCTGGATGCTCTTTGCATCTTGGCCTTGGAGATGGCAGAAATAAACAGAAGGAAAATATAAGTGGGGAGGAGAATGTTGTTGATTTTACCCTGTTAAATGTGGCCAAGTCAGTTAAGTAATCATTTTTTTAAAAAGTTTTGAGTAAGAGAGCAACTTAGAGATCTGAAAAAGTTCCAGGCTATGGTTCTTTGCCTTTGCAAACAAACCCTTTTGCAACATCTGCACGTGGGGAGGTCACAGGGTGGTTTTTACACATGATTATGTGAAATGAGGCATTGGCTGAGCTGTGTCAATCCAACAGTGCCTTAATGCCGTGGGCTGGAACAGCACCCCCAGGTAGAGTCACAACATGTAAAAATAAATAAGTATATTTATTTTTTACCATTTAAAAAAACCCACACCACTAGGATCTGATGTGGCTGAGCAAATAGATAGATTTCTGTTCATCTTGGTAATTCTTTTTGCAAATTAAATGACCATCTAGAACATAAAATGCTTGTTAATTAGGTTGGGACAATGCTTGCTGCATTGAGGTGGGATCTAATGAAATGCATCACTGGGGTTGGGTAGGTAGTGTTGTTTGTCCCTTAAGTTGCATTTAGGTGATAACTGATCCATGGAACTGGAAGTATTTGCTGCCTCCAAGTGTAAACCTTTCAACAGACTCATTGAAATCAGCTGAAAAAAAGCCAATAATCTCATTTTCAGACTTGATTTCCCTTTATGAAATGCCACATTTCTGCTTGCAGACCTCAACAGATGTTGCTGCTTATTCAGGTTTGACCCAAAGGAAGAACCAAAGGGTTCAAACAGATGAAACATCATTACAAAGAGCAGCCACCACTCTTTATTCATTAGTTGGCTACTTTAAACTCCATATTAAGTTCAATGAGTTCTGCTCAGCTAGAGACCTAAAATACTGGTTAAAACATTTAACACTTTGTATTTTGTCTCATTCTTTTTTTTTTTGTGGTCACTGAACAGTTTTGCTTTTCCCATTGTTGCTAAAATTATGAATTGGCTTGAAAAAGTTGTTAATCCCCTCTCCAGATCTTGGCATTGAACACTAATAACTGAAAAATCATCTCAGAGTAAAAGAGTTGACAAAGAGTTGAACTTCCTTTCCTGTGGTCACCGGCTGTTTGGTGGGACCATCCAGAGCACAGCAAAGGGATGGAAGAAACTGTGATCTGATACTTCCTTATCTTGGGGGAACTTCTGGGTTGATCTTTATACTCAAATGACTCATTGGATTTGTTCAGTCAAGGATTTGACACAGAAAAGAGAAGGAAAAAAAATCCAGCTGCAGCTGCGTTGGCTGTCTCTGAGAGCAGCCAAGAGGGATGCAGAGGTGCTGCAGCATGGCTATGACAGGGATGGAGGGGAACCACCAGCCTGGCTGAAATTAAAATTAGCCAAAATTAGGGTCTTCTCCCACTGCAAAGGGGAATCTGGCCCAAATTCTTGTGAGTTGGTTGGTTTTGTTGGAACCTCTAATGATAACTGGGGGAATTTCCCTGCTGCACCAGTTAATGCAACACCACTGCACTACTATCCTCCCTCAGTGTAATGAGATTTGTGTCCCTATAAAATGAAGCTAATATAGAGATTTTTTGAAGGAATCTGGGAGGAGATGATGATCTGCAATGGATTTGCTTTTTCTTAGGTATCAACAACCCCATCCAATATGTTTTTGCTTTATTAAACCATCCAGAGCAGCATTTGTTAAAACTGCAGTATAGGATTTTGGCCAGACTCTGCAGATCATTGTTTCATTTACAGTAAAACCCCAATTCCATTTTTTTTTTTTTTTCAGGAATAGACATAGCGTGTGGATTATGTGATGCTTTTGGCAGGTTTTTCAGGGCCTTTGTTTAAACTCTGCTGAAATGCTGTGCCGGGGAGTGATGTCAAGGCTGCCTGATGGATCAAGCAGACATGGAGTCCTTTGCAAGCACTGCAAATATTCCAGGGCCTGGGCAGAAGTCATAGAGGGTTGTGTAAAACTGGGTAAACTTCTGTGTTTCTGGGGAAAAAACTTGGGAAAGCTCTTTGTGGGCTTATTAACAGAAATAATACATTAGAGATTATCTAGTTGACCTTAAAAGAGACTTTTTGTTTTCCATTGGAACAGTAGGAACATTTTAATAGTGTGTGTTTACTAAAATGGAAAGTTATTTCCATGGATGCACATTGAGGAAGGAGATAAATTCTGTCTTTGCTCAGTGGAGCAGTTTTGTGTTCAGTTTTTAGGTTTAGGTAACCAATGCAATACCTAACCTCAATGCAAAACAAGTTATCAAGTGGCCTAAATTAGTTTTGCCAGATCTCCCAGTGCACATTTGTGCTTGGAGCTAAAGTTGGCCTCTCCAGAAGATTTATGTGCTAAAGTTCTTCTTCCATTAAAAAATGGCCTTCAGCTTCCCAGAGGGATCCCACAGGCACCGGGGCTCCTCCTGTGATAAATGTCTTGGAAATTAATTGGGGAGGGGGTGAGGATTATGAAGCAGACAGTGCTTGCTTCCAGCTTTGTCTTCTGGATTTGTTTTCCGGATGATGTTTTGTAGAATCACAGAATGATTGAGGTTGGAAGTGGCCCCCAAAATTCATCTGGTCCAACATCCCTGCAATGAGTAGGGATATCATCATCGGATGCAAAATTCTGAGCCAGAATTAGAGTCAGAAAACTTTAGAGAATCACAGAATATGCTGAGTTGGAAGGGATCCACAAATGCCATTGAGTGTAGCTCCAGACCCTTCACAGACACAGGCCATGCAGAGACACCCCAACAATCCCACCCTGTGCCTGAGAGCATTGTCCAAACATTCCCTGAGCTGTGGCAGCCTTGGGACTGTGACCATTCCCTAGGGAGCCTGTTCTGTGCCCCACCACCCTCTGGGGAAAGAACCTTTTCCCAGTATCCAACCTAAACCTCCCTAACACAGCTCCAGCCATTCCCTCGCATCCTTTCTAACTCTCTGGTTATTTGAAAGAAAGTCTGAGGAAAAGGTTCAGCTCTTTTCCAAGAAGAGCTGAAAAATATCTGAATTTATTTTCAGTTACTCCACACGAGGCATCTTTAGAGTGAGAATTCAGCACTGTAATCCCTTTCTCAAATATGGAAGGAGAGACAAAACCTGATGAGACAAAACCTTTTCTTACTCTCCAGCTGGAAATGGTTCATTTTTGTTCAACTGCTCTAGCATAATACCCCAGAATTACTGGAGGAGCAGTCTCTGCTGCCTTGGCTGCAGCCCAGCCTTTGCTGGCTCCTTGCTCCCACCGTGCTCCGCTGATGTTCCCAGCTCCTGCTCACCCCTCACTGGCTCATGGAGCTTGAGGCCTCTAGCCCTCTCTGGGCCCACTTGTGGCAACAAAGTCTTAAATCTGCATTTTATCCCTGTAATTAAGATCTAAACTCCTGCAGGCTGTGTTTAAGAGGAAGAACAGGTCATGCTCTTTAGCACCAGGAAGCAAAAATCCATGAAATGTGACCCAAGAGTGAAACTCCCAGGGCACAAAGGAATGAGTGGTGATCTCCTCTTTGCTACTCTGCACCAATGGGTGTCCCTGTTATAGTGTTTCACACTTACTGGGGGAGGAAGTGTAGGATGTGGGGAAGCTGCAAATATCCCTGTGTCCTTACTCATCGGCACGTGCTGAGCTTATCTTTAGAAAGCTCCAGTGGCTCCTCCCTGGCATCAGGAGTCAGCTACTTTCATGCTGAGACCTTGAATGTAGATTAGGATGATTTGGTTGCACCCATGGTGTTCATCAGAGGTGATGAAGGAATCAAGATCAAGCTCCACTGGGTGGTAATTGCAGGCAGGGGCCTGGCGAGATGCAGGGATTCCCATCCTTGGCAGGAGTGTTTTTGTACATGAGGATGATTCAATGGGATCTCCCTGGGTCAGGAGATGAAGGATGCACATCCACAGGTTCCCTCTATCCAGAGAGCAGGGGGAGAAAGAACTGGGGTGACCGTGAGATGGGGATGGTGAGGGATGGCGTGGGTAGCTGTTTAAATTGCTTGAAATCCCTGTGTTTGCTGACAAATCTGGGACTTGGAAGTGTTTATGTTGTTGAGGAATATTTCTTTGGACTGTTTTGATTAGGAACCATCTGACACCCCTCTGCCTTGTTGCTTTGGATAATTAAAAAAAGCCAGCATGCTGGCTGTGGGTTTGCAGCATCCCTGAAGTGGGATAATGGATGGTGTGAAACTCACTTTTGTTCCAAGTTGTGCAGTTGAGGGAGAGCAGCCGATGGTTCTGCAGTCGAGAGCTGCTGGAAAAGTGTCCACAGAACTGAAAATTACAAAATCACATATTTTGGTGAATGTAGAATAGAAACCAAACATGAAATCTTGCTGTGGATCTCTGGATGAACCAGGAGATTTTTTTTTCCCCTGCTTGATTTTGAAAGGTAAAATTGGATTGCAGGGGCTCCTGAGTAGTGCTGAGCACTAAAGAAATGAACCTTGAAGTGTCATGTCCAGTGATAGAGACCTTGCTGGCAGGTTACATCATATACAGGTGAATTGAGGTATTCTGATTTCCACAGCAACGAGTTCTTGTTGCAGGAAGAATTGATCATATAAAAACTCCCTGGATTTTATCAGGAGACTCCCATGATAGAAGTTTTTGCAGAAGGAGATTTTTTGTACAGAAGGTCATCATTACTGCTATGGTTTGTGACATTCCTGACCTTCCACTGTCTTGTTTTCATTTCCTCTTCATATAATTCCTGGATTACACACTTAAGTCAAAGTACGTACATAGAATTGTTTTGGTTAGAAAAGACCTCTAAGATTGTTGAGTTGTTAGACCTCTACGTTTCCCATTTTCCATGTCAAATCATAAATGGTTTCCCTGAGATAAAAATATGGCCTTGGATGGCTTCAGGAATGTGGGTTTTGAACAATCAGAGATGTCCAGAGGAGGTCTGGTGCCTTCATGGAGTCCTTCAGGTAGGATAAGCAGTTTGTAGAGACTTCAATGCAGCTTCTCTGTATCAATCCACATCCATTAATTCTGGGCTTCAAGATTTTCACCCAGACTCATGATGTCTTCTTTGACTTGGAAATTTAGTGAACATCCGTCAAGGACTCAAAGGCTTTGAGTCAAGGACTCCAAGTCATGATGTCTTTTTTGACTTGAAAATTTAGTGAACATCAGTCAATGACTTCAGAGGGGCAAACTGATGTATTCTGGGGGAGAGGACACCGGAATTCCTCAAAGTAAGAGGGTCTTGAAACTGATTTGGGAAGTGGCTTTTCCCCAACAGCTGCAGGTACCACTTAATTTGTCAGCAACGTTTTCCTCTTTGCTGAAGTGTCTGTGTTTACACAACTGAGTTTTGTTCGGCAAACCTGTGAGGGCTGATTAGAGACTGTCACCTTGCCAGGAACTGGGGCTTTAGGGAGTAAACATCCAGTGCCAATAGCAGAGTAAACATCAGGTGCTTTTCCAAGGGTTCCTTCCTCCTTCTGACTCCTCCCCAGCCTTAAAAGTACAAAAAAAAAAAAAAAAAGCCTCCTTCACTTGTATATCTCTGAAACTGATGACACTGCTTGGCTTATTCTAGAGTAATTTGTATGATTTCATTTTGACACCACTAGAAAGTTGACTTATTTTGCCAAGAGAAAGTGTGGGAGGGAGGAGACACACTGGAAATAAGGAAAGCAATGGGAAATTGCTACAACTGGGATGCCTGAATGCAGAAAATCAGGTTCCTTTGAATACCCTGGTGTTAGGTTTCTGATGCTGGATTTATGTGCTGAGTTGGCTCCTCCCAATGGCATGTTTTTACCCATTGAAATTAACTCTGCAAGGGCTGGTAAAAGTGGTTTATTTTTTAAAATTAGATTTTGAAATTTGAAAGTGTTAACGCTGAATTTTAATTTTTTAAATTTAAATGATAGCATTTTTTAAACTGGATTTGAAATAAAAAAATCACTAGAATAATCCTTAACATCTGTACTTTTGTTTTAGGTGAAAGAAGAGATGCTGTTTGAGGCCCTGGTGACCAGAAAGACAGTGACAGTGGGAGAGAAGCTGATCTTACCATACAAATTGGCAGAGGTCAGTACATGATGTTTGTTGCTAAAAGGCAACTCTTGGATTAGTTTTTAATACTTTGAGATGCACACTCAGAATTTCTTTCAGTTTTTATTTATTGATGTTAAAATAATGTAGGAGAAGCTAATGGGTGTCCTAATCTAGGAAATGATTGACTTTTCTTCTCTTCCATTCCTGGAAGGCAGGCTTGTACTTTATTCTGATGGTTTTTAAGTGCTTCAATGACTTATGGTTGTGTGAGCGCTGTCCAAAGCAGAGCTGTGCATTGCTGAGTGTGTGTGTGGGTGCAGGTGTTCATCTCCAGACATCATTCCTTAAGCTGGAGCACTGATTCCACAGCAGAGTGCTGACCCAAGACTCCAGGAAATTTTTACTGCCTTCTTGAGTGCCTGTGTCAGTGGTGGTTCTTGTATGGCAGGAGCTGCAGATCTCCATAGGAGATTCCTAATAGCTTTTCCTCAGACCGCTGACAACCTGGGCCCCTGTGTGATGCTTTGGAGCAGCCACAATTTCATCAGCCTCTCTCAGATTCCAGTGCAATTATATGGGATGTAAATGGGATTTTCAGGAATTCTGAATTCCATTCTATGGCTGGTAAAGAGAAACAATTTTTTTCCTCTTATATTCTTCAAAATACGTAAGTTCTGTTCTTCTGAACTACTTGCTTTGACTATTTGTGCCTCTGATCTTCTTGTATTGCCCAGATTAGGAACACTGAGCATCTCAGTACACATGGTCCCTCCACTCCATTCCCTCTTGTTGTAGGGTTGTGTGAGAATTTACAGCACCTTGCAAAGCATCTCGAGAGCAGCCTGTTGTGTCACAAATCAGTAAACACATCATGTTGTCACTGGGGTCAGCTGGAGATATTTTGATTCCTTTTTCCAGGGGAAAAAAGTATCTTTTCTCCCACTTTGAGGGTGTGTTTAAGCTCAATAACTGTCACTGAGCTTTAATCTTTAGAAGTGAAGTGTTGCCTTTGTGTAAAGGTGAAATGTGCCCTAACAAAGGGCACACAAGGGCTCTCATGGGGTCTTTGTGATGGACATTTAATCAATGTGATGTTTCTACTTTTCCTCCTTCATCTTGGGCACAGACATTAAAAAAAGGCTAGAAAAGTTTAAAACTGAGCTATAACTACCCTTCTGCTGGAGGGTCCTTGGAATAATGGTATCATAGAGTGGGCTGGGTTGGAAGGGACCCTAAAGATTATCTTGTCCCAAGTTCTGCCATGGGCAGGGACACCTGCCACTGGACCAGGTTGCTCCAAGCCCCATCCAACCTGGCCTGGCCCCATCCAGGGATGGGGCAACCACAGCTTCTCTGATCAACCTGTGCCAGGGCCTCACCACTCTCACAGCCAACAATTTCTTCCCAACATCCCATCTAATCCTAGTCTGTTAGTTTGAAGCCATTCCCTCTTGTTCTGTCCCTCCAGGCCCTTCTCCCCAGTCCCTCTCCAGCTCTCCTGGAAGCCCTTTAGGCACTGGAGCCTTCCATTCTCCAGGCTGAACAATCTCGGTTGTCTCAGCCTTTTGTCACACCAGAGCTGCTCCATTCCTCTGATCACTCTGGTGCCTCCTCTGGGCTCTCTCCAGCAGCTCCAGGTCCTTCCTGTGCTGGGCTCCAGGGCTGGGGCAGCTCTGCAGGTGGGGTCTCACCTGAGCAGGGCAGAGGGGCAAAACCCCCTCCCTTGAGCTGCTGCCCAACATCTGCAGTGTATTGACACAACTGGGAGCTGTCTTGCCTTGATGCTCTTTCTGTTAAGTTGGAAGACACCTCTTCAGAACTAGAGTGGCTCAGCATGAGTTTCTCAGGTGCTTTCCCAAATGTTTTTGGTGATATGGCTGCTCCCAAATCTCAAGTGTTCCCTTAGAAAGGTTTATCACCAATATCAGTAGAAGAAAGGAAAGATCAGGGTGTGGTGGCTGTGGGGGAAGATGAAGGACCCAAAGCCCCTTTGGGAATGGTTGATGTGATCTCCTTGACAAAATCATTTTGGAAGAAGCTGTGAATTGTGTTAAGATGAGGACCTCCTGTGCTTTTTGTCTACCTCCTTACATCATCAGCATCCTGACCACCAAATTTTATCCAGCAGTGACCTCGCTGTGGGAGCAGGTTCACTGCTCACAGAGCAGAATTTGACATGCTCCAACTTGAACTTACCCATGGTTAAGAGGCCTTCTGGTTTTGCTCTGGCTCAGGGAGTAGGAGGAGTGACTTAAATTCAGATCTGTCTGAATCAGGAAGGAAGAGTGGAATTCATTTGACATTTTGGGACTTCACAAAGATGTCTGATAATCCCCACTCATGACTCACTGGACTCTTGGGAATCAACGGGCTGGTTATTCCTGTGTATTTAACAAAGGAGCATTATAGTTGGCTCCAATGGATGGAGCCACTGAGGGTTTGAGGATTTTCAGACGTGGGTCTCCCACCATGACCTCTGTAGCTCATGGGCAGCTGCCTTTCCTGATGGATACAGCAGTTATTATATTCTTCAGATGCCTGTGGGATTTTTCATAGCTTGGTACACTGAAAGTTTCAGTAGGATTTGTCTGGAAAAGACTCTGCTCCACGGGCTCTGAAAAAAAGCATTGCATAATGTCATTTTGGCATGTCCGTGTTTCTTTGCACCATCAAGAAGAGCAGGCTGGATCTACCAGTCTTCAGGTTTCAAGAGAGGTGATAGATGCTACATCCCTGGAAATGTCCAAGGCCAGGTTGGATGGGGCTTGCCCATGGTAGGGGATGGATCAAGACGAACTTTAAGGTCCCTTTCAGCCCAAACCATCTGGGATTCCACGAAAAAAGCTTGAGATTTAATTTGGGATGAGTTTTGAGATTTGCTGAGGTTCCCATGTGCATCTGCTCCACTCTGGGATGGTTTCACTTTCTGTGTTGGGCACAGGGGCTGACATTTGCCCATCCCTTTCATCGGTGTTGGAGTATGTGGAGATGACAACTCCGCACAGAAATGCTTTTCATGGAAAGTGAGTGCAATCATTCCATAATCCCAGCCTGGCTCCTGAGAGATTTGTGCCCTCAGGGTCCTGCTGTGACAACTGTCACCCCCCTTAATAGTCTTGAATGGGCAGAGTTGGCCTGAAGGGATCCTTCCCTTTGGTATTTTGGAGGCTTCAGAGCTGAGACTGGAGTTTTATTTTCCGAGCCAAGCCTTTTCTCTTCCCCTTTCCCGAGCTGCAGCCCCAGAGCACACGGAGAGCCCGCCTTTGTTGGATTTGCAGTGATGTCACATTCCTGGCTGTCTGCACACTCCTGCCTTCTTCTTGTGCACTGATTGGAAACACAGTCCTGTGGTTTGGGGCTTTTTTTTTAAAAACAGTGGTTTGAATGCTTGGCAGGTCGCTTGAAACATTCTCCTTCAGTTATGAATTGATACCAGATTGACTGTTCCTGGTTCTGTTCATCTTTGCAGTAATTTGGGTAAAACTACATCTTTTATTCTGGCATGTTTTGGGTAGAAGGTATTGCAAAGTGGGGACAGCTTGTGGATGGACATCATGGAATCACAGATGGGTTTGAGTTAGGAGGGACCTTAAAGCTCATCTCATTCCACCCCCTACCATGGGCAGTGACACCTCCCACCAGGCCAGGTAGCTCTAAGCCCTGTCCAGTCTGGCCTTGGACGCTTCCAGGGATCCAGGGGCAGCCACAGCTTCTCTGGGCAACTTGTGCCAGGGCTTCTCCACCCTCACAGCCAAGAATTCCGTGCCAATATCCCATCAACTCTGCCCTGTGGCAGTGGGAAGCCATTCTCCCTTGTCCTGTTCCTCCAGGCCTTTGTCCCAAGTCCCTCTCCAGCTGTCCTGGAGCCCCTCCAGGCACTGGAAGGGGCTCTTGAGGTCTCCCTGAAATCTTGTCTTCTCCCAGCAGTTAGAAGCCTGCAGTGTTGAGGGAGAAGCTGCAACTGGCAACCACCTGCTCTCTGTCTATTCATATTGTACTTCCTCTCTTAGGACTTCCTCTTTATGGCTTTGCCCCAGGAGTTGAGTTGGGCTTTTCCCTCAGGAATAATGTGCCACTTTAAAGTTAGGCTGAAATATGACTTTGTCAACTCTGATTCTTTTAATAAAGTCAAGACTTTTTGATTCTTGCCTACATATAATTATTCTGCTGGATGATCTTGGAGGATCCAAGGACTGGATACCAGTGCCCAAAGGGGGCCTACAAGAAGGCTCCAAAGTGAGTTTTTACAAAGGCCTGTAGTAACAGGACAAGGGGAAGTGGCTCCAAACTGAAAAAAGGCAGGGTTAGATGGGTTATTGGGAAGGAATTCCCCCCTGTGAGGGTGGTGAGGCCCTGGCACAGGTTGCCCAGAGAAGCTGTAGCTGTCCCATTCCTGGAAGTGTCCAAGGCCAGACTGGACAGGATTTGGAGCAAGGTGGCCTGGTGGGACGTGTCCCTGCCCATAGCATAGGGTGGAATGGGATGAGCTTTAAGATCTCTCCCAACTCAAACAGTGTGTGAATCTTTGATCTAGATCAGGTAACAGCTTAAATGTAACACTGAAGTCCAGTGCAGAGGTAGGATTCCAGCAATTAAAATTGGTGCCTCCTGTGTGCCAGCAGTTGCTGGTGCTGTCCTCCTCAGCTGAGCAAGTTCTTCCCAACAGAGAGAAGATTTCATTTTACTTTATTTTACCCAGAAGTATTCAAGGTGTGTGACAGCAGCGCCTGCTTGAGAAGGGCCATAGGTAGGAGCAAATAAATAGTTGTGAGGCAAACTCTAGGGTGGGATTCTTGGTGTTTAATCAGTGCCTATCCTTGGGATGTTACAGGAATTATGGGATGAGCATGTGGTTTTTCAGGAGGACCCTACAAAGCATAAAGTGCCATCACCTTTTCTTATCATTCAGTGACTCATGGTTTATTGTTTAGAGGTTGTGTTTGACCATGGTATTAACGTTCAAGTACATCCCCATGTCACTGGAGCTACAGCTCTTTCTGAAATTAAGGAGAGGGCAACCAAGGGGATATCTGGTTTTGCAGGGAAAAATCAAGACTACTTTGTTTTGCCTCTCGTGGCTGTGGCACTGATGGCAAACATGGGCTTGATTTGAGAGCCTGCAGGGGAGCTGCCATCCTCTCTGCTGGAGGTGGCTGCACCTCCAGCACCTCTGGCAATCAACAACACCACATTCATAAATAATGCCTATATTCATCTCTGGCAGCTGCCTCTTATCTCCTGAGCCACACTGGCTCATCTACCATGGAGCTGCCTCCCAGAACCATCCATTTTTCCTTTTATAGCACTGGATGGTGTTTCAATGCAGTATTTGAAACGACTGCGCAGTTTGGGCAAGCACAAAGGTTTAAAAGCTTTAGTCCATAGATGAACTTAGGAAAAAGGCTGCACAGACATGAAAGGCTGCACTTGGGTGCTGAGGTCTTGGACTCTTGCCCAAAAAAGCTGCCAAAGACTTTACCAGAGTGAGATGGTGCATTAATGGAGCCAGCAGCACTTCATGGATTTCCAGAGATATCACAGCGCAGTGTTTGGTAACAGTGAGCTGGAGAATTCCACTTCCTTTAGCATTGGGAAGCACCCTTGGAAAAGGTAAGGGGAGCAATAGAGCCATCAGTGGTAGTAGTGGTGATTGGACTATTTTGATTCAGATCTGTCTTGAGCATTGGGCATCTCTGCAGCCACAACCACCTTCTCCTTGATAAGGTAAAATACAGCAGGCACATAGCTGAAAAAGGGAAAAATGGGATTTTAATGGCAGCAAAGTAACATGCTGTGGGTTGCTGTTGTCCTTCCCAAAGTGCCCCTAAACTCCAGACTCTGGGCTTTTTTTCATGTATTATTATGTGCATTTTTTGCAGTTATACTGATGTAGGAAAATTTCACAGGCCACAATTCAGGTGTTCAACAGAAAAAAAAGGTGAGCTAAATATCAAGTGACTTGACTGATGTTTGGTAGGAAACATGCAGGAGCAGAGCACTTCAGTCACATCTTTGTGGAGAACTTGGGGGTTGTTAAAAATCTTTCTCTTGATCCTGTTTGTAATCTGAGTATCATCTTAATCCGTGCAAGGAACTGCCCTCCTGGGCCACATCTGTCTTCCTGCTTCTATCTAAATAATCCAAGGAATTCAGGTTTTTTCCATCTCTGCTTGCTGCAGGTCTCCAAGGCCATTAGAATATGCTTTGACTCATCCACTCATTTAACTCTCTCTAATCCATCTTGGTTGGTGGTTCCATCCCCTTTCCATCGTACTGGAGATGAGCCTGTGGCTGAGCTCCCCAAGCATCCCTGCCTGGTTTCCATCCCATCTGCTCTGTTTATCAGGCTGGTGTCCAGCACCTGCTTGTCTGTTTTTCACTAGTCTCTGCATTTTTTCCCTGTTCTTCATCAGATGAGAAAAAAACTCATTATCAAAGTAAATACATCTGTTAGCGAGCCCTGTTTTACATTCCTCTGGAAAAAAAAATTTCTGTGATATTTTCAATTCATTAACTTCATTTTACCAATATGGTTGGTGTTTCTTAAGCAAGTGACTTTGCTAATAGACATTATTTTAACAAATCTTTATAATTTTAAGCCATATGTGATCAAGGACATTTTACCCTAAGGGTTAGAAAGCGAATGAATTCACACTTTTGGAAGAAATCTGATGTGAAATTGTGCAACAGAAGGGAAATAAAAGACTTGAGACAACTTCTTGGTCAACAACTGACCTGATTCTTCCTTCCCTTTAATTCTGGAGAGCTGTTGGGAGCTGGTGGTTTGCTGTGATGGGTGTCATATAAGCATGCCCTGTATTTAACTGAATGTGTGTTCAGAATTGTAAGTGGAAAATGGGTATCTGAAAACTCAGAGGAACTGAAGAGGACTGAGTTGTACCTCCAGCAAGGCAGTGGAAGCAGATGCTGGGGGACAGATGTTGGGCCAGCAGCCCTGAACTCCCCCACAACCTGGGCAGCAGGAGAGGGGGATTCTTCCCCTCTGCCCTGCACTCATGAGACCCCACCTGCAGAGCTGCCTCAGCCCTGAGGTCCCCAATATCAGAAGGATTTGGAGCTGCTGGAGAGGGTCCAGAGGAGGCCACAGAGATGCTCTGAGGGCTGGAGCCCCTCTGCTCTGGAGCCAGGCTGGGAGAGCTGGGGGTGCTCATCTGGAGAAGAGAAGGCTCCAGGGACACCTCAGAGCTCCTGGCAGGGTGTAAAGGGGCTCCAGGAGAGCTGGAGAAGGACTGGGGTCAAGGGCCTAGAGTGACAGGACAAGGGTGAACAGCTTCCCATTGCCACAGGGCAGAGTTTGATGGGATATTGGGAAGGAATTCTTGGCTGTGAGGGTGGTGAGACCCTGGCACAAGTTGCCCAGAGAAGCTGTGGCTGCCGCTGGATCCCTGGAAGTGTCCAAGGCCACATTGGACAGGGCTGAGCTACCTGGGCTAGTGGATGGTGTCCCTGCCCATGGCAGGGAGTGGAACTGGATGACATTGAAGGTCCCTTCCAAGCCAAACCTGTCTGACATTCCATGATCATGTCCTTGTTCAAATGCCCAGATGCTCTTTAGCAGCTGGATGCTCCATGCCGTTGTTACGTGGCTGTGGAAGGTCACCATGGAACTGTTCTGTGACTGTGTCCAGAGCACCCAAATTACAATTAAATCTGTGAAGTGCTATTTATTCTGCATAAATAGGAGCAGCTGTAAGTCCATGTGAAATCAGCTCATGATTGCTTAGAAAATCAGTGATGCAATTCAGGTCAGATTTACAAACCAAAATATTCAGGGTCCTGACAATCTGAGATGTGCAGGATTAGGCAGGTGGTGACAAGCAGGAGAGCAGAGTCCAGGTCTTCTGGAAGCATTTGCTGAGGCCTCCACAGCTTTGCTTTCATTGTGCTTTCATCCTCTTATGTTCATTGTCTCTGGGTCTGTGCTGGCTCAGCAGAGCCAGAGAGACTTCTCGGAGTGGGAGGAGAGTTGGATTTGTGTCCTTTGGGAGAAGGAGAGAGGAGAGGACCTTTGCCCAGGAGTGGTGGGCCAGGCACATCTTTCTCTTCTGGTGCCACAAAACCATTAGGTTTTATTTTTTTCGTGTCACCAAGTGTCACTTTACCTGGACCTTGTTCACCTGGGATGAATTTTTGCTGAGGAATAAAAGACCCTTGGAATGACCATCACAGGATGGTAATTTGAGAGGATAAACTCTGCTGTGTTAGGGACATTAAATCAGGGAGAACATCGCATTTGCAGCACAAACACTTAATTTTCAGCTCAGTAACAGTTAATTGGCAGAGACACAATGTAGAGAAGCCTTGTGGAGGGAACTGTAATGAGTTGAAAAAGTATTTCATTACAGCAAAAAACTGAGTGATGTTTTCTTCTCTATATCCTTGTAGTGGGACTGGCTGATGCCTATTTCAGCCCATTATAAGGGACAAGAAATGGAATTCCAGGGCTAAATGGCAGAACATTACCTAAGACGTTTAAAAAAAAAAAAAAAACAACTAAGGAAAAGATCATAGCTGCAATTAGTCACAAGCCTGAAAATATTCAAGGAGAAAAAATGGGAAGGAGACAAAATAATTAATAGCATGAAGAAATGAAAATTCTCAGTCCTGAGGTACGAGGACAGGGACACTTAATGGAATAGAAAGCAGCAGAACTGCTGGAAGCACCTACTTATCCCAAAACCCATTAGCTGAGGAGACTCGTTGTCACCACAGGTTATTAACATGAGGAGCTCAGCAGGAGCCCTTTGAAGAGCTGCTACATTGATGAGTGGATTCAGAATTCACAGAAAAATATTAATGGAATAAAACTGAAACCCCACAAAGCTTTTAAGAGCCAAGCAAGTGTCTCTGCTTCAGAACATGAGGGCAACCTGGGAGGGTAAAACTTCAAAAGAAACCTATTTGTGGGATGAGGTTTCTCACTTTTCCCTTGGAAATGCACATCCTTGTGCAAAAGCTGCTGCAATCACTCTTCTGCTCTGTGCCACCGTTGAAATTCCTGTGTGTTAACTGTGTTCCTGCTATTTATTTGGCACTCATGTCTGGGAAAACCAGGAAGACATTGGGTTTCCAGGATTCCTGAACAAAGTCCAAGATCAGGACTTTAGGTGGGGAAATGCTGACTTTCCATGGATTGCTCTGCCTATAGCCCACTCCAGCTGCCCGTTCAAATCAAACACATTCTCAGCTCTTTAAAGGATTATTTTAATTGCATCTGATTACTCAAAAGATGCTTTAATGTCACAGAGTTCTTTTAGTTACTTAAATTTCTACTACAATCATGTGAAAACTTTTCATGGAATGCAGACAGGCGTTCCTGGGTTAGTTAGCCAGCTCTTCCCACAAGGGATGTCATTTTGGTACAGTTGCTTGGAATATGGGATTTTCATGTGCAATCCCAATCGGAATAAATTCAGGTTGATTTTTTTTCCTCAGCCCAGGGCTGTTGGTCAGTGGCTGAAGGAGGAGGAGGTGTAGAAGTTCCGTGGCTGGGTAGGGTCAGTTGCACAAACGTTGCCTCTAGAGCAGTAACAGCTGAGGTGTGATGAGAAATTACTTCTCTTTGGGAAAGCTTGCCAAAAAACAGTGGTAAAAATAACCTGGAATGATGACGATGGTGCACTGGCAGAACGAGTTTGTCTACACTCGACCTCTGCTTGGGAAGGACCAATCTAAAGGCAGGATTTGGCTTTTAAAGGCTCAAGGGCTGGTTTTGGTGATTGATTTGACTCCTTGGTGAGCATCCCAGTATGTTGTGCCTGTAAATGCTGAGCAAATTTCCCTAAATGTGGCCTCCTCACATCAGATCACACAACTTCTTCTCATGCCACAAAGTAATTTATTAATTGGTTTTTATACTGGTTTCACTGTGAAAACATGGGTAGAATGGGAGCTCAGTTGGTGCTGTTGCCAGAACAGGCTCTGGATGCACCAAGGTGGAGGAAAACACATTTTGTCATCAGTGGACCCTTCAAACTTGGCTGCCTGGTGGCTCCATTCTCCTGTAGCTCTGTGGTGGGCTCAGGATGGCTCTGTGTGAGCACCTTTCCCTAGGGATGTTCTCTGTGTCTGCTTACATCATCTTCTCCACGGGAGAAGAAAGAACCGCAGCCTTGTCTTCTGGAAGGCTTTAATTTCAGGAAGAGAGAGTGAGGTTTCTTCCCTTTCTTTTCGGTTTTGATTCGTTACAGATGACAGTTTCTAACCACAGCGCCCAAATTCAAAGGCTCTGAGTGAAATCTTTTTAGGAAGATGATGCTCGTAACCACCCTGCTCCGCAGTTGCGACTCAGAGAAAATCTCTAACAAGATTCGTGTTGGTTTCCTTTGCTCCTGGCTGTACTTGGGGGCCGTTTCTGAAAAGCATAACCACAGCGTGTTCCAGTCATCAGCTGCAAAGTGACAATATCAGAGACAAGGCTTGAAATCATCTCTAAAAATAAATAGCAGGCAGGCTCTGGCCTGGGAGGGGGATGGGAATGGGAGTGGTGGGTATCCCATCTGTCCTTTTCCAAACCTGCCTGCCACCGGCAGGGACACACTAGATAGATCTTCAACACAGCCACAAAAGATGTTCTTATTGTTCATATTTGAGGTTTTCTACTTCATTTTCCATGTTTGCATCCATCTAATGACAGAAAGGATGAGTAAGGAGAGGGCAGTTGCAGGAACACTCTGATACTTCTGTGTTACTCCACAGAAATGGCAGGAATTCACAGAAGCACACCAACGATTTCAGTGGGAATGTATGTGAGGGGGTGTGAGGATCACAGAATCACAGGACAGTGTGGGTTGAAAGGAACATTAGGATTGTCCAATTTCACCCCCTGCCATGGGTAGAGACACCTTCCACTAGCCCAGGTTGTTCCAAGCCCTGTCCAGCCTGGCCTTGGACACTGCCAGGGATGAGGCTTGGAGCTTCTCTGGGCAAACCTGTGCCAGGGCCTCACCACCCTCACAGGGATCAATTTCTACCCAATACCCCATCTGACCCTGCTGTCTGGCAGTGGGAAACCATTCTGCCTTCTCCTATCACTCCAGGCCCTTGTCGAAGTCCCTCTCCAGCTGTCCTGGAGCCCCTTTAGGCATTGGAAGGGGCTCTGAGGTGTCCCTGGAGCCTTCTCTTCTCCAGATGAGCACCCCCAGCTCTCCCAGCCTGGCTCCAGAGCAGAGGGGCTCCAGCCCTTGGAGCTTCTCTGTGGCCTCCTCTGGACTCTCTCCAGCAGCTCTACATCCTCCTGATGTTGGCCCCAAAGCTGGAAGCTGCTCTGCAGGTGAGGTCTCACCTGAGTGGAGCAAAGGGACAGAATCCCCCTTTCCTGCTGCCCACACTGGGGAATCAGCCCTCAGGGCATGGGAGAGTTCAGGGCTCCCAGAGCACATGGACAGCTCACACTGAGCTTTTCATGACTCAAAATTGATGTAGCACTATGTTCAGCCCATTGAGTGAGTCCCGGGTCACCCATGTCTGTGTGGAGAATTGTGATTTCCCTCTGTTTTGCTCCCTTCCCTGATGTGACCCAACATATCTGGTTTCCATCCACATCCATGTCCTGCTTCTGGAATGAACCGAGCAGCCTTTGGGGTTCTCCCTTGGCTCTCAGGGCATGGGCTGAGACAAGCAGGATTAGGGTTTTTTTAAAACAGAGGCTTAACACCCAGAGGAAAGTACTCTTGCAGGATATCAGACTCAAACTTAATCCCTGACTTGGCACCCAGGAGTGTTATATCATGCTCGGGCGGGAGAAGTATGATGTCATTTCCCACACTCATACTTTATCTGAACATCTTATTAAAACCCTGTCACTCTCCTGGGTCATTTCCCTAAGAGAACTCAGATCGTCAATGCTCCACTCTGGCTTCAGCCTGCAAGAAATGTTTTTTAATGATTTTTATGTACAATCAAGGAGGAGAAAAAATATCTTTAAAGGCATCATTGAAAGAAAAGGAGTGAAAATGCATATTTTCATTTTCAGTTACAACAAAAAAGAGGAAAAGTTTGCTTTAAAGTAGTTTGAACATTCCTGTAAAAGTTCATTTTTATGCTTTAATTCTATAAATGTACCTGCAAAGGAAATACTCTAAAAAACAACAACAAAGTACTGAAGCTTTGCACTATCTCTGGCTCCCGCCCTCCCGGCTGGCTGCCACATCCTGGCAGAAACCTTCCACTATCACCCTGGAGATGGGAGGCAGCAGGTTGTCCTGCCAATGGATTTTATCCAAGAGATTCAAGTGTCAATGATGTTTTCCAGAACTTATGGGTGGATTTTCCAGTGAGAAAAAATAGCCTGTTAATGTCATTACCATACAATGCTGCGTCGTGCCCCAACATAACGCTCAAACACGAAGGCACTTCAGGATTTCGTCACTAAATCAGGTGTAAAGTTCTTACATTCAGAGCGGGAGTTTAGGTATTAGTTTCAAATTTTATGTTACACCTTTTTTCTAATTCTTCTTGTGCTCTCCTTCCTCTTGTACCAGCTTCTCAGCTGGTAAGAAGAATTAGAATCTTACACAACCATCTTGGGCCAATTGGTATATTCACAATCACCTTCCATGGACAAAGGTCCTTCTCTGACCTGCCAGTCTGTATTAGTCAGAGGCATTTTAAGGGGATTTCCCAAACCATACTAACACCCTTCCCAAGAATCCTACTAAGACAAGTCTACTCAAGAAGTTTATCCAGAGAGACGGTTTTCTAATGTCAATGTATCATCAGGTTGACAAGGAAGTCCTTCAAAGCCATTTGCTTACTTGCAACTCTAGGAAATTATATACCACTAGTAATTCATTATTTAAAAAAAAATTTAAAAATATTTATTTTTAAAAAATAATTTTAAATATTTTAATATCACAGTGTTCTTGTCCTGGATTAGTGTGTTCATCCTGCTGGCCATGGATGGAGTAGGACACATGGCATGGGAGGGAATTCTTCCCCTCTACTCTGCCCTCATGAAACCCCACTTGCAGAGCTGCCTCCAGCTCTGGGGTCCCCAACATCGGAAGGATTTGGAGTTGCTGGAGAGGGTCCAGAGGAGGCCACAGAAATGCTCTGAGGGCTGGAGCCCCTCTGTTCTGGAGCCAGGCTGGGAGAGCTGGGGGTGCTCATGTGGAGAAGAGAAGGCTCCAGGGACACCTCAGAGCTCCTGCCAGGGCCTGAAGGGGCTCCAGGAAAGCTGGAGAAGGACTGGGGACAAGGACCTGGAGTTGACAGGACAAGGCAGAATGGTTTCCCACTGCCACAGGGCAGAGTTTGATGGGATATTGAGAAGAAATTTCTTGGCTGTGAAGGTTGTGGGACCCTGGCACAGGGTGCCCAAAGCAGCTGCACCTGGATCCATAGCAGTGTCCAAGGCCATGTAGGATGGGGCTTGGAGCAACCTGGTCTAGCAGGAGGTGTCCCTGCCCATGGCAAGGGGTGAACTGGATAATCCTAAGGTTTTTTCCAACCCAAACCATGCTGCGATGCTATAAACAAGGTACTAAAATCTGCACTTGGACCAGAAGAAGGATTTAGTCCTTGTCTGATTCCAGCAACTGAGGTTTCTGTCTATTTCCTCCAAACTCAGAAATGTTCTCCCAGTTTCAGTGACAAGCCATAGATGCTCCAGCAGGTTTTGTGTGTGGTGCTGCTCTCCTTCCTCACCATCCTCCTCGCTTTCTACTCTTTCTCTAATTAAGCTCTCACAGCTACGTCTCTCCCTTCCTTCGTCGCTACTCCATGTCAGCACAGGAATGCCAGACCTAGCAAAGCACCCTCAGCAGTTCTCTCCCTACAACCACAAACCCAAGCTGCAGCCACTTTTCATGTGGGTTTTTTCAGCCCTTGTGGAGCAGTAACAGTGTCAGAGATAAAAACTGGCTTTTTATAGTATTTTAGTACACGTGCTTGCTACTCCTCTGACACGAGCACTGTGAGTAGTATCTGGCACTCCTAAGCACTATTCAAATAAAAATGTATTTTCAGGTTGCTTTTTTAATCTCTTGATTAGTGATTGCTGTACATCATCATCTCTGAGATGCCCACATGGGCTGTTTTCAATTGTCTGCACATCCAAAGCTCACTGAGAACGGGGGGTTGCCTTCTATTCCTGGTCATTAGATCCCTTTAGGTGATTCAAATCAAGTGCATTAGGAGAGCTTTTAGAGAATTCCTCCTGCTTTTTCTTGTTCTAATCTTGGATAAATCCTATCCCTCTTCACAGTGGCCAAGCATTGTTAATACGTGTATTTTTTAGAAAAGGCAAGCATAAATTTTAATTTTTTTTTTTTAGAATAGCAGCTGACTTCTTTAATCATTTACTTGCATGCAGCATGCTTTTATTGAATAGGTACTTTGAAGCAAATAAGAAAACATGTACACCCTTTTCCTGATTTTTCCCCTACTTGAAAATTAAATGCATCATTTAAACCCACAGAAGTGATTGAAGGAGGGAGATTTTCATCTGAAAATCCTAGGTAAATACCATGGGCAAAATTCAGTAGGGTTTTAAATATGGGGTTTTTCCTCTGAGTCATATTGGAATGAGACATTTGTGTTACAGTACACATGTAATTATGAAGCCAGATTTCACCTTAGAGAGTAAATGGGAGGAAAATGGGAATGGCTGATAAGGATTTCAAACCAGACATGAAAGGATAATGAAGATCAAATCCTGTGTATGGTAATAGCTCACTAAATAATTTCTGTGGTAGGATATCAACAGGTACGTGGGATTTAGTGCCAAATCCCTGTGAGCAGAAACACCAATTGATTAATCAGAGAACGTGCTGAAAAATTATTCCACGTATTAAAAGAAAAGCAAACAAATGAAGCTCCCACAGAGCCACAAAAACCACATATCCAGATTTGATTTTTGGAGGGATTTCCTGAAGAGGAATAATTCTACTGCTACTTTTTTCCCCCCAAACATTTCATTGGAAGCACCTTTCATCCTTGTATAGAAATTGTAGGAAGCCCATCAGAGGTCTAAGGGAAAAGGGGGTATTTCCTCTCTTCCTGTGTTCAGATCTGATTTCCTGAAGAGAAGAGCAATCTCTGTTTCTTCTCTCCACCAAAAGAAAATGTATTTTGTGGTGCCCAACTTTACTTAAGTAATTGAACACCTTTTCTTTATGTTTTACACCAAATCCTACAAACTTCACACCTGGAAAGAAACATTTCTTACCACCTTGGAATTACTGTAATTGTTCAGTATTTGTTGGTAAGAGTCTGAAAGGGGAATGTGTTGCTTGTTTTCCTCCTGGAGGGCAGGAAACAGCTGCACATGTGTCCTCATGTTCTGGAAGAGCTGGGGGGGTCACCAGGAGAGAAAGAATCCATAGGTAGTTCCTATGGCTGTATCAACATCACTCCTATTTTAACAAATGGATTTTCGGAGCTACTGCAGGTTCTTGGGAAAATTACAAGGACTGTTGCTTGTAAAGCCATATTTTAGGTGATGGGTGGGAGTTCTGCATTGGTAGGGAATGCTGACACTGGCAGTGTGTTTATCCAGTGTGAGCAAATAACATCAATAGTGTCCATAATGGGATACACACACACAGTCTCCTGGGAAAATGCTGGAAAACTAGAGGTAAAAAGGACCATGACCAACAATGCAGCAAGTCTCATGGACTGAACAGCAAAGAACCAAGCTGCCTTTGGGGCTAACAAGTCAGGCTGCCTTCTAAAAAGTCTTCTCAATCCAAGGAATTTTCCAGTGTTGTGCTTGAGAAATGGTATTTAAATGCCAGCTTTTCAAGTTCTCATAGCTTGTAGAAAATCTGGAGTGGGTGCATTGAGCTTTCCCCCACGTCTGTGATGTCCCCAGTGAAAAACTGGGATTTAACAAGGTTATGTTGACCAGAATTGTTGGAGGTGCAGTAATGTTGTGTTGACCAGCTGAGTCTGTCAGCACGTCTTTATGCATGCTCCCTAGATTTGCATAATGCTGAGAGATGGGATAAGGGCTGTCACGGTTAATAAACTCTGTGAGTGATTAATCCTCATTAGGGCTTTAAGTCGTTTTGGTGCTGGCACTCACTTTCCAGTTGTACTTAAATCCACTTCTCATTAACTGAGTCTGGGGTAACTGGGGTCTAAACCCCAGCCCTGAGCACTGTGCCCTTCCTAAGGTGCATTTTTCATAGCAGTGACCCAAAATAGATTGTGATGTCCAGTGTGCGTGTGTGTAAAAAGAGCATCTTTTTCTATGAAAAACAGGTTTGGATGTTTTTGTCTTGCTTTCCTAGAGAGCAGCATGTGATGCTGACTGCTCTCCAGAGTTTTCAGTGATGGAGTGAGGCTCAGAAACCCTCCTCAGATATATACATGGCTGTGCAAATGTAATATTAAGTTGTGTTTTGATGATTGTAAGAGCTGCCCAAACCCAAGTATCCATCCACCACCTTTCTCGTCTGTCCTGGGTCAGTTGTTGCTGTCCTCCACATTAGTTATGAGGGAAGATGGACAAACCTCTCAAGTGAGCTGGGATGTTTGAAATCTTTAGAGACCTGTAGCTGTCTTGTAAATACCACTTTGGAATGATTCTTACTCAGAATTGCTCAGTGCACCAATACACTGCTCTTCCTAAGTGATGCAAAAGTGATGAGCTTTGCTTTGTTTTAGTCGTCTATTTTTCTGATTGTCTGTGTCGAGCAATGCCCTGAATAGAAATAGTTCTTCATTGTAGCCTAGCTCTTTTGAAGCAAAATGTTAGAGGAGGTATTTAGTGGTTACAGGAGCCCTTCATCCATGGATTTGTTTGGGTCAAAAATGCTTAAAGCTGAACACCAGGGGCCAGTTGCTGTTGCAGATATGCTCCATGGTTGGGTTGGTTTGATGGAGTCATAGAGAAGAGAGTCTGTCTTGTATTTCAGTCCCGCTCTGGATCTTACTGTGGTTCCTGGGGTCCACACTCCAGAAAATGTTCCTCTTGGCTGTGGAAAGGTGTGACGAGAACCACGGAGCTTCCAGCAGCATCCTGAGGGCTTTGTCCTCAGAGAATATCCTGAGTTGAAAGGAGAACAAGGATCATCAAGTCCAGCTCAGTGGGATCTCTTTGCTTTCTGCTCCCTAGGACATCCAGTCACTGGGATATTGCTGCAATTTTTGCTCTTTGCCTTTCAAAGTCCTTCAGCACTTGCTTTCACCCATCCTCTGTTCTCTGGGCTTTGTTTATTCTCCTTAGTCTGAAAAATGTATAAACATTTGGGGGTTTGTTGTTCAAATTGAGCTATTGCTGCTGTTGCTCATGTGTTAAGTTAGTCAGCAGTAAAAACACTGAATCCAAAAAGGCACATGGAGGAACTTCCAGCAAAATATGTGAAAATGTCTGTAAAAGGTTACCTGAGCATCTTGGAATCATGAAATCAATTAGGTTGGAAAAGATCTCTAAGATCTTCGAGTCCAACCATTCCCCAGCACTGTCAAGGCCACCACTGACCCATGTCCCCGAGTGCCATATCCACACAGCTTTTAAATCCCTGCAGGGATGGAGACTTCACCATTTCCCTGAGCATCCTGTGCCAGTGCCTGACCAACCTTTCCACCAACCTGAGCCTCCCCTGACACAGATTGAGGCCATTCCTTCTTGTCCTGTCCCTCATTCCCTAGGATCAGAGCCTGACTCGCCCCCACGGCTGCCCCCTCCTGTCAGGGAGTTGTGCAGAGCCAGAAGGTCCCTCCTGGGCCTCCTTTTCTCCAGGCTGAGCCCCTTCAGCTGCTCCTGGTGCTCCAGACCCTTTCCCAGCTCCAGTCCCATTTCTGTCTCCAGCCCCACAATTTCTTTCTTGTAGTTTTCAGTGTATAAGTTTGGTGGGGATTTTGACCTGCCTCCTTCCCTGGATTCTCTGGGTACCAACAAATATTTTGAATAATTCCAGCTTGAAATTTCAGCCCTCAGCTGAGTGCACAAGAGCAGGAGTGAAGGGTCCTGCCTGGGCAGGGGGTGCTGTAGGATGGCAGCAGACAGATTTGCTTAAATATATTTAGTGACTTTGTAATCTCAGTTCATAAGAATCTCCTGTATGTGTACAAAGGTGTTTTACAGAGACTTTTAATTTGAGCAAATTTGGGTTCCTGAGATTATATCTTTTCCAGCTGCTAAAACACAGGCTGCTGCTGCCAGAACTTTAAGTCCTTGTTCCAAAGCACTTCAAAAGCAGATTTTAATTCTTAAGCCTGTCTTCCCCTTGTTCCTTTTGACAGAAGATGTTTCCAGAAGTTTATCTATTTTTAAGGTGGCCTGAATCCAATGCTGATCATGACAACTTTCAGAATTTGGCAATGAAATCTTACAAAAAACTCAAGTATGTTATATCAGGATCTTAACAAAAGTTGGCCAATCCAACAAGTGGAGTTTCTGGCATATAATAAATAATATATAGATCCTTTCTAGCTTGATAAGCAGGAAACTATTGATTAAAACCTTGTCTGTGGCTTATTTCCTGACCCGCCGAGTCGAAGCACGTTTGATCTGTCTCAGTTTGGAATCAGCAATATTTTTGTGTGGGTGCAACATGTCCCGCTCCCTTTGATCCCCAGAGATTTGTTTTGGCATTGCAGCAGCTATTTTTATTTTGCTTTGTGAGGGAAATAAAAATGGTTTAATGAGTATCACCATGTTCCAGTTCTGCCTAAATGTCCCATAAGGAGACGTGTGGCAGAGACCAGAAGCTGTAGGTGTTGACCTGCCACAAGCTGTATGTGATGTATGGGATATAGTTCAGAGACCAGAATTATTTAGGATATGTAGGATAGTACAGAAATAAATGAATTCTCATTAAATAAAGCATAAAACCTTATTTTAAATGCTCTGCTGCAGCTCCTGAATTTGAAAAGAAGAAATATTCCCTGATGGTCTTCAGATTGTGTTGTTTTGGAATTTGTTTAGGATAGTGAGGGGCTTTATTTAAAATGTGACATTTATATCTGTTCTAAAAAGTAAGTATGTTATTGATATTAAATAAAATGATTAAAACAAAGCCCCCCCTAAACCCTGAGTCATTTAAAATAGGTTCATTTTAGTGTGGGTATTTTTTAAATGGATGAAAGCAAACTGCTCCATCCACTCTGTATTCTCCATATGTTGCTTTTCCATGAGTTTCCTACCAGCTCTTAGTATTAAACCATCACTTCCAAAAATAGCTGTTAAACACTTTGGGATCTGGGCCACTGATTGTGGGACCCAAGCATAGCAAATCACCTCTTCATGGCCTTCCCAGCTTTCCATGTAGCTGAGACCACGCTGGGAATAAGAGCGGTGGCTTATCCCCCACCCTGCACATTCTGGAGTAAACTGGGCAGTGCTGGTGTCAGGGGAACTTCCCAGTCTGACCATTCAGGAGACTGGTGGCAGTCACACTCCCAGCATTCCTCAGCACTGGAGTGGTGCAGGCTTAATGGTATCCTTGTTAATTTTGGGGGAAAGAAAAAAAAAAAAAAGCAGGGACATTCAGGGGTGAAGTCCTGCACATCCCTGTAGCCTCTAATAAAAGGTAATGAAAAGTATTGTGGCATAAACCCACATATGATGCTGTAGGAAAAACAACAGTGTTCTTTTTGGCTTTAAATAGAGATGGAGTTTGTTTTTAATTGCACGTTGGAGCAATTAATTGGGCTGGTTTATGCCAGGATAAAGCATTAGGGCAGTGAGAGGCATTCCTGAATCTTGGCCCTCGTCTTTCTCTAGAGACTGATTTTTCTAGTGTGACAGTGGCACCGATTGTCTTCTAGCTTAATCAAAAAAGTAGATGGAGCAAAGAGATAGAAAATTTGCCCTGAATTTTCTATTAATCACTGAAATATTCTCTCACATTTGAGGAAATAAAAAAATTAGACAGCAACCTCCCCCCCACTAGCTAACAACCTGTGTTGCTTTTAATAAAAACAGCCAAAAAACCCTCCCCAAATCCTTTTCATCAGGAGAGGGAAGAAAAAGCAGTGAGTGGGAACTAGAGCTCTTTGTGTTTGAAATGCCGGCTGCTTTCCAGCCCTTGTTGGAGAACTCAGCCCTTTCAAGAGCTCACTCTTTAAAAGTGCTGGTTTGGTCTGAACATCAAAACCCTCTCAGTCCTATTGCTCACCTATTTGCATCACACGCTTGTTTTTGGTTGGTTTTTGGGTGAAGAATTCCTTGCTAATTATGAGCATATTTTGTAGTTACCTTGTGATGTCACTTTTTATTTCTACCATGTTGTGGTTAGCAGCACACAAAGGCTGTGAGCATCCTCAGTCATAGAACCACGGAACTGTTCAGGTGGGAAAAGTCCTCTGAGCCCATCCAGTCCAATCATCCCCCAGCAGTGCTAAGGTCACCACTAACCCATGTCCCCAGATTCCACATCCACACATCTGTTAAATCCCTCCAGGGATGGGGACTCCACCCCTGCCATGGGCAGCAGTTCCAATGCCTGACAACCCTTTCCATGAATAAATTTTTCCTAACATCCAACCTAAACCTCCCCTGGTGTGGACTGTGTTAATCCTTCTATTCCAGCTGGACAGGGAGAGGAAGTGAGACCATGTGCTTAATTGCATTTTAAGAGCAAAACATTGGCAGAACGGCTTGTGGTCACGCTAAATGCTGCTATCTCCAAAATCAAGGAAAAAAGAGATGGGAATAAGCTGACAGAAGATAAATGAGCTTTATTCTTTCACTTGGGGTCAGTGACATGAGGCCACTCAGATGATGTTCCTCGAAGGGAGCGTTGGTGAGAAGGATTTCGAGGCAATGTGTGACAAGCCATGATTTGTTACAGTTCAGGCTTTAATTGAAATAATTACGTGGGAATCTTCTGGTTCCTTTTTTTATTCTTCTGCAGTGGCTAAAATGAACCAAAATGTAGCAGTCATGGCTGGTGCCATAAGTTTTTAGGTGATTAATATGTACCAAAGCTCTACTCGAGGTGATAATTGAAACCAAGGAAGAATCCCAAGCAGCAAGAACAAAGATAACCTTTAAATAGGAATTCCTGCTTTCTGGGTCTCTATGTAGGTGCCTGTCCAAAAGCCCAGGGATCTTCCTTTGATCTCAGCTTTCATCCCATCAAGCAGAATCTCTTTGATCCTGGCCGTGGTGGGGATGACCCTTCCTCGGCGCTGTTATTCCTCTCTCTGGGAGAGCTGCTGGAGGAGTGCTGAACCTGCCTGCCATGATTTGTAGCTCCTGCTGGTGGTACCTGGAAAACTTCAAGTTTTCAGGAACCCTCAGATTTACTAGAGGGGTTTTTAGCCTCCCCTTTTGTAGCCCTTCTGCTGGTGCCAGGCACTGCCTGTCCTGGCCTGTGCTTTCATATGGCTTGCTGTCGCTCCTGTGCAATATCCACCCTTCTCTTTCCTTCTCCTCCAAGAAACCTTTCAAGGATCTTGGTGAATTTATTATATTTAATGTATGTACTTATTTTCTTTCCTTTCACCACCGGTGATGGGATTTGTGGTGTGATCTCACGTATCATCCACTCAAATGCATGAAAGAAACCAAGCCAGAGTGAAGGGCACATCCCACAGCCCTGGGATTACACCCAATTCCCAGTGCTGTCAGGACCGTTGACATACATGGCAGAAATTAAAATAGCAGACAAAAGGCTTGGCAAGGAATAAATATGAACGTTGGATGTGGCAGCTTGAGAAGCAAAAGCCATTTTAGTGCAGAGCAGGAATCATTTCCAATCACCTTTTTTGCTTTTCTGTTTCAGGCTGTGACTGTGCGGAATTCCATGGCCAAGTCATTGTACAGCGCCCTGTTTGACTGGATCGTGTTCAGGATCAACCACGCACTCCTCAACTCCAAGGACATGGAGGAAAACACCAAGGTAACATCTCACCAGCTTCTTTGGCTCCTCTCTTGGGTTTTTAAAATAGATAACTGAGTGATAAAACATTACCCAGGCATGTTGCTTAACATGAAGTTAATTTTTCCTCGGATTGTAACTGAGTATATCATTATTCTAAGTGGTGCTTGCTGAACTGAGAAGGATGAAGCACCTTAAGTATTATAAGCTCAAAGCAACCAGGGAAGAGATTTTGTTGTAGCCACAGAAGCCAGTCCCCCCACCTGCTCCAGGAGCAATGGCAAATAATTTTCCTCCTTAAGTGTAAAACTAGAGGACCATGTATAATTGAGAGGGAAAAAATGGAATTCTTGTTACCGCATTTTGATGAAGTTGCTCCGTGATGAAATGATGAATGAGGTGGGTGTCTGTAGGTACTGAGGTAGTACAGTAGAAAAATTAATATAAAGAAACAAAAGTCATGATGGGAAGAGTGGAGCTGGTGCAATGCTGTACCACCTTCCCAAAGAATTGATGGAAGGAATGATATGAAGTTTCCTTCAATAGCAGGGTCTGGATGCTGTGACCCAGGACATCCTCTCTAACCCTCTTGTTTACTCATCCACACTCCTCGTGGTTGGGGGATACTGACCCCAAAATCCATGTCCATGCACACAGGCACTTCCAGCTCTCCAGCTACCCTTGGCTTGGGAATCTGGGACATGGGGTTTTTGGGGGATGGTGCATCCAAACTAAAGTCACAGCTGCCAAAAGGAGGATTTTCGCTAAGCACTGACATTTGGATTGTGCCGTAGGACTGAAGTTGCAGAGACTCTAAGTGTGGTCACTCCTTTATTTAATTCCAAAAAAGGCTTGTGGAGCATAATTGTGGACTGGAAATAAAAACATGCCTATGAAATCTGGTTATATGCTTTTCTGACAAAGAAGGGTTGTTGCAGTGATAACATCCAACGAGCCTTCTGACTGCACATGCTGCCTCTCCTTCTGTTTAATATTTTACCAGAAATGTTGTGTTCTTTCCTGCTTGTTTTCCAAGTCATCAAAAGTTTTGTCTGGGCTGTCAGGAAAAAACAAACCACACTGTTTACATATTTGGTGAAGCAGAAAAATGGATTTGTGTTGACAAGGAAATGCATCTCAAATGCTAATTATTTTTATAATAACCCAATTTTTTTTTAAATTATTATCTGTTCTATAATATTAAAATACAAATCAGTTTAAGACACTCTTACGTGCTTAGTCAGCATGGCTGTGAAAGTGAGGCACCACGGTAGCTGTTTATGGGCCATTAAACTTTTGTTCCCAGCCTCAAATCTCAGCAGGTAAGGGCCAGAACAGCCCAAATTCCTGCTTTTTTCCAACATTGCTGCTGCACATTAACCCTCTGCTTCCTCCAGCCAAGACTCCCATGGAGTGTAACCACCTTCCACCTTTGCCCACCCCTGTGTGCCATCTCATGAATTCACAATTCACAGGTTTCTGAACCCTTTTTTTTGCCCCAAATTGTAACAGTAATATCCAGGTCAGGCAGCAGGCGCCAGGAGCTGGGAGTGGTGTTGCCCTTGTGCCAGAGCAGATCCACCCATGCTGGCAAATGCCCAGGACCTGGAGCTGCAGGAATGTGCTCATACCCAGATCCAGGAAGGCAATCCTGGGCTGTACTTGGGCCAGAGTTTCTGAAGCAGAAAGACAGTGCACAAAATACCAGGAAATATCTGCTGCTTTAGGCACAAGTGTAGTTCAGTTTATCTGCAGAGTCCTCTATGAATTGGATTGCTTCCCACAAATCCTCCAGAAATCATAAAAATGCACAAATCCCCTCCCCATTTTAGGGGTGGAGATGGTGAAGAAGAGATTTATGTGCATTTCAGAGCAGCTTCGTTAAACATTGACCAGCCAATTTTCCCTTGAGCAGTTCCACCACATCACCTCTTCAGCCCTATTTTTAGCCCCCATTTTGGGTTGTTTCAGCACAGAGGGGAAAGAAATGTCTCCCTGGAGTGGGCAGGGCTGGGAATAGCTGCTCCTTTGCCCTCGAGGAATAACATTGCTGCCAACAAGTGTCCAAGGGCATCCTGGGGTCTGCATTGAGGCACCAACCAAGAATCACCACCACAGAGAAACGGAGCCAACAATGACTAATCTGGTTTTTCCTACCACTTCCCAATACTCCTGAAATACTTTTCAGCTCATTCTTGGAGAAACCCCAGATAAGGATGCAGCTTCTTCTTAGCCTTCCATATATTGTTTTGAGGTTGGGCAACACCAATGAGTAACTGGGAGGTGGACTGGGAGCAGTGACATCTCCAAACCCTGGGAATACCTCCTTGCTGAGAGGCAGGACCTCAGCATTTGGAGGACATCTCCTTGCTGGCATCTACCAGCCAAAAAAATCTCTTAAACACACCAAGTCTCTGATTTATGAGAGCAAAATACAGCCTTGCACCTCAAAAACTCCTGAGTGTTCAGTGGGTGAATAATATGTGACTCACCCTGCCGCAAATGTCCCGGATTAATCCCAGCCCATGCTTGACACTGATATTCCTCTGACTTTTAAGATGTATTTTGAAACAATCCTGAAGGTTCAGAAAGTGTCAGACGATGGATTTGAGGCACAGAGATTTCTTTTAATTAATCACATTATGCAGAGGTAAAACAAGACTCAAAACCATCTCAATTCAGAGTGTGTTTGGGAGAAGTTGAGGAGAAAAATTAATACAGATGTTTCTCTCTTTGTGAGTGTAGATTTGATTTTAGTGGGACAATGGGAACTAAGATCATTTTCAGATCCCAATATGTGTTTATTTGATATCAGCAGTAAGGAGAAGATCAAAAGATGAAACTGGGCAAAGAAAAATAAACACTCGGCTGTTGTTCTTCCATATTGTCCAGCAAATATTTGGAAGATGTAAATCAGACCTTTGATATCCAAATTTAGTTAAATGTACAGTGAAATATTTTGGGAAAACACAGTGGGATCTGGCTTATCTTGCTTGGTGACAGGATTTCTAGCATATTATTTCTGACCCGAGTTGTGATTAAGTTATTTGATACCTCCTGGTTTATGGTAATGGCAGAGCTGCCATGGGTCAGATTTGCTCCGACTCCCTTTTCCTTCATCTTCTCTCAATTCCCTTCAGTTCCTTTTATGTTCTCATGATTCCCCACAAACTGTCTGAAATTCGACCTTTATTAATGAGGTCAGAGACTTCCCCTTCTCTTGAGAACGAGATTACTGAACCTCCCAGAGCCTCTTGTTTAATTCCCCTTCCATAAATCAGGTTAGGAATTGCTGGAAGTCCATCTCACTTCTTAAAACTATGATAGAGTGGAGATCGTGGTGCATCAAAAGCCATTTCCAAGGGTGTTTTTAATCTTTTCCCTTTTGATTCTTGTGAAGTGTCTTAATTTCCTCCCAAATCACCCTGCTGCCGTTTTCTGATGATATGCCGATACTTGGGGATGATGGTGAACTCATGGCTGTGAAGAAAACTAAAATTAATGGCCATGAAGAAAAATTCATGATTGAACACATGAGGAACTCATGGCCATGAAGAAAATTCATTACAATTAATGGCCATGAAGAAAAATTCCTGGTTGAATTCATGAAGGACTCATGACCATGAAGAAAATTCATTTAAATTCAACCAACCAGTTAATTCTTGGCTTTTTGACCTGAAGCAGAGGAGGAATTGCTGAAAATGCAATGAGTTTAATGTGCATCAGTTCATTAATTTTTGGTCCCAGCTTCCAAGTTTGTAGCAAATCACTGCCTTTCACTTTATATAATAGGTCATCGTGTATATTGGGGTGATGTAGGTTGGAGTGGTCCTTTTGGATGAAATGGTGATGGATTTTGGGGTTGTTTTGGGGAGGGATTTTTTACAGCATCGGCTTTGGAATATTGTAAATGAAAAGAAATTACTAAAATGAAAAAGAGATAAAAAATTTAAAAATGGTAATAAACAAGATTTTTCCCCTGAATTTGAAGCAAACATATTTGTGATTGCCAAAATGTACCTCCATGGTGGAATTACATCACCAGCGTGCATTTGGGGCAACATAAATCAGCTCCAATGATCCCTATTTATTGGAACTTCGGGAATTGGAGAGCACAGAGCTTTAAGGCCATCATTTGCCAAAAGCCCTTAAAACTCATGCTCTGTGTTTAAATGTCATGGCTGAGACATTTTAAGAAAAGCATGAGGTCATTTTTCATCATCTCAAGCAGAAAGTGCTCACTGACCCAGGATTCACCTAAATTTTAAAAATCCTCACAGACATGCACTTTTAATTACAGGAATTTTGATATGCTAATTAGTACAGTCACACTTTTTAATTTTATATATTAGTTTTGATAAATAAACAGCATTAACACACAAACTAGACTTGGCGAGTCGAGTCTAAATTATCTTTGTGTGATTTCCTCATGGCACCTATTCAAAGGTTGGATTTGAAGCTGAAGACTTAAGAGATTTTTAAATGTTAAATGCCTGTGATTATTTTTTTTTAAATATTCGGCTGCAAATTTCATCCTAAACCCAGCCAGTTTGCACACTTTTTACGGGCAGTTTAGCAAAATTAATTCTTGTATATGGCAATGGAAATGGTGTTTTTTCACCTTGCTACAAGAATTTACTCTGTACTGGTACATTTGTGCTGCTTTATCGGGGACAGAGAGCAGAAAAACAGCCATAAATTCCAAATTTCTCAGGTTTAAAAGTTTTCCCAAGTGGCATCCATTGGCCTCTTTCTTTTGGGAGCGTCATAGCGGAGGACAAACAACTGTTTCACTGCAGAGCTCTGCCCAGATTTCTTTGGCATGAAACTCTGCAAAAAACCACACAGTTTAAAATCTGTATTCTGGAGGAGTTCAGGAGTTACAAACACAGGGATGTGAGAAAAATGCTGGTTTACACTGTACAACAACCATGGCAAAATTAACCATCCTCCTTCTGTGGATGTGTGGTTTGATACCTGCAGTGGTTTTGTGAAATGCAGATTTTTTTAATAGTTCTATGTGTGTTTAATTTTAGGTGTCAGCAAAAAAAATATTAAAACACAGCTTTATAATATAATATTTCCATAAGATTCTTTTATAACTGATATGGCTATTTTTTGCTATATGTGACTCTTCTGTTTTGCTTTATAAGTGCATTTCCCTGCCCACATTGAAATGTATTTGGTAGCAGTTTCAATGCAGTAAATGAACCAGGACAGGAAAAAGGGGAGAGAGTTTTTGTGCTCAGTTGTTTCATATTAAATTAAGTTTGTGAGAGCTTAAAGACCTTGTTCAGTTTAAAGTCTTCACTCATGGCAGGGGCTTAACTATTTCCACAGGGCATCAACACGATGCTTTTGAAAGCTGGTGTCAGTAAATCCATGAGTGGTCTGGAAGTGTGAGCATTTTATCTTCCAAGTCTTGTTTGTATATGGTGGAATAGAGACTTTTATGTGAGGGAATTTTTTTGAACTCTTGTGGATTTGTCAGGATGAGCTTGAACAGCAGTAAGGTAGTTGGGGCTGGAATTTGCAAGGGTGATATGAAGGGAGATGAGGAAAGTCACTTTGTCCTGTTTCCATCATCAGTTTTTCCATGCATAATATAGATAAAATATGATCCATTAATCATACAGAGAGTTTAAGAAGAATTCCTCCTGAGATGTATTTAAAAAAGAGATGAGGTAGATTTCTGCCCAGTGAACAAAAGAGTTGCCACAAAAGGGACAAGCAGGAGAAGATGCTGGACCTTGGGAAGCAGTGCGTGAGAGTGAATCCCTCTGCCAGGCTTAGTCCTTGGTCCAGTGGTTCCCAATTTCCATCTTCTGGTCAAAGACCTGTTTCTCATGGGTGTTTCGCCAAGTGATGCAAACTTCTGGGAAAGTGGCCAAGAGCCTCCATCCTTGTCATGGCATCAGGGAGGTAGAGACTGTCTGGCCCTGGAATAGGGGGAAAAGCCTGGACAAAAGATGAAGCAGCCAATGAGCTCTTGCAAAATGAGTTAGAGACTTATCTTTGTGCTTAAATGCTTTTTTTTGTTGTGTTTTGGCGTGTCCCAGAGGCCAGAGTCCAGGTCAGACAAAGCTCCAAGTCAGAGCCAAGTGGCCGCTCTGCCCACAGCAGCCGTGCCTGTTCCAGCCGTAGGTGGTTCCCTGGTCAGGAGTCAGGCACAGCAGGAATATTTTCCTCCTCCCACATTATGTGATGCATTGAAAATGGACAAAAGGCAGTGTGGAGAGGCCTGTGGACGGTCTGGTTTATATTTCTGGCAGTGGAATTAAGCTGGACTTAGCAAGGAAGTCTTAGAAAATCCAGAGTGCAGGTAATACCAACAGAACTAAAACCAGCGCACCTGGCAGCTCTCAGATCCTTTGAGGTGGAAGGAAGGGGCTATTTCTCCTCCCTGCTTGAGATTTGGCTCATTTGACCAGTGTTAATGCTTTTACTTCTCTTATTAATTATTTAATTAATTGTAACAAGTGAATGGAGTATTTGTGGGAGGTGGCATTATTTGGATCCCAGAGCATGGTGTTCTAACAAGCTGCTGGTGGAGCTCTCCCCAGATGTGTCCTTCAGGCTCTTCACTCCTTTCCTGATGGCAGCAGCCTTTCTGGGTAGGCACAGTATGAGTTTTATTTATAACTAATTATAAATTAGGTGTTTAACACAACAGTCATGTACAGGCTTGGAAGCTGTAGCAGAAACTGTATTTTGAGCTTTTAGCCCCGGCTCCCTCTGTGGATGAGGTTTATGTGCTGACACATCCCCATGTCTCTCTCCCTCTGGGTTTCCCCAGAAACCATTTTCCATCTGATGGGCAGAAGGCTCAAGTTTTATGAGAACCAGTACCTACACAAAGGAGAAAGTTCCATATTTCTACTCCCGTCAAGGGTAGGAAGCACAGTCTGAGCCAGGAGGTGATGGGTTGCACTCACCTGTGGGCCAACATATACCTGGCCAGAGGTCCACTGCCTCTCTTTGCCTGGCTGGTGTGGGGAGAGCAGAGGGCCAGGAGGATACAAAGTAAGCTGGGAATTCACAGCAGCATTGATCTCGCTTTGCCACCATAGGAAACCTTGGTGCACGCACGTCTTGATGAGCATCTCAAGAGGTAATTATATATTAGAGACCAAACAGGCATTGGCTCTTCAATTTGGGGAAAAGCCTGGAGTGAGATATGGCTGAGGTTCACAAAATCATCAAAGTGATGGGTGGGAAAAAAGGCTATTTAGAACTGCAACTCACCGAATCCTGCTAGTTATGTTACGGGTTATGGATTTAATAAAAGAAAAAACTTCCCGATTGTGAACTTCTGGAAGTTTGTTAGAGAGGATGTAGAGCTCATAGTGCAAATGGGTTCCAAAAAAAAAAATGGGATGGGCCTCTCTTTACACCTCTGTCGCCCGTGAACTAAAGGAGCACAGAGATGGCTCTTCATATCCCTCATCCCAAACTGGTAGGAGCTGGTGGAAAAAGGTGCTGGGGCGCAGAAGAGCCATGTGGACATAGCCAGATGTCACAGGGTGGGCAAGGCTGGGCCAGCAGTTAGGGCTGAGTGTTAGTCAGGGCTTTGGACTCCCTTTTTCAGCAGCATTATTATTTTTGTGTAAATTCCTCCCTTTTGGTGCTCCCAAACATCAGTCCATCATCTGATCCATCTGAAAAACAAGGTGGATGCTTTATTTGTGATACTATTTTAGTTTTCACCAGGAGAACTAAAGATTGTTTCCATGGGAAGAAGCCCTGATGTGCAGGAGTTTCTTCCTGAGGTTTGCAGCTGGAGCGGGTTTGCTTGGACAATGCACGCACCTTGGAGGTGTTCCTGTGGGTTGTCTTCATGGTGCAATCCTTTGTTTCTCAAGCCTATCCCCATTTTTCCCTTCTGAAGATCAATACTCTTAAATCCAATAGAATAACTTGGAACAGGTTTTGGGTTTCTCCAAAGATAGCAATTTTTTTGTAAATAAGAAAAAAATCACCTCTCAGAGGGCTTTTCTCTTATAACAAGCCCTTTTGTCCAGATAGCTAAAGTTACATGTTGTCTCTCAGATTTGGAGAAGTCTTCCAGACAGTACAATATCAACAATTCCAGTAAAATTCCTGCTATTAAGTATATTTAATTCTGCCTGTATGCTTTTGATTATGTACTGTGTACAAATAATCCACTTCACGTGATTTTATTCTAATCCTCACTCTTACTTTTCTTGCAGACTTTATCCATTGGGGTGCTTGATATTTTTGGGTTTGAAGACTATGAAAACAATAGTTTTGAACAATTCTGCATTAACTTTGCCAACGAGCGCTTGCAGCACTACTTTAACCAACACATCTTTAAACTGGAACAGGTAAGTCCAAAAATATTTACTCTCTGACGCCAGTGAGTATTGACATGATTTTATGGCCCTGATAAAGTTCTGAAATTGTCGCTTTAGTTCTGTTTTGTTAAGGAGTGTACACTGAATTATTCAAATTTAACTTCTAATTGACCATATGACAAACTTCCACCTGTGAAATAAAATCCAGCCAGACATTTGCTGGTTTAAAATAAATATTTTTGCTTTCAAAAACATCATGAGGACCTTAACCACTGCTGTGTTGTGTCCTTGATACATGCTCAGAGGGCTCATCAAGGAATGAGCAATTCCTTCCTTGCCTTTGCCTGGACATGCTGCCATGCCATTTGATGTAACATAAAAGTTACTTTTTGGTATCTAGTGAAAAAGGCACCCCAACCTTCCAGTGGTTTTTTTGCCTTCCAGTCTTAATTTGTGGGGAGGGAGGGGAAATGTCACTCTCATGTGTTCTCCAAGGTAAGGCTTGAGAGCATTATGACTTTCAATAGCCCTGGCAGATTAGGAAAGGCTGAACTTTAAGCTTTGCTTTGGGTTTATTAAGACAGGGTGTTGCTTTTCAGCCTCAAGTTAATGGACTTAAGAGAAGTGACAAAAACACAGGCTGTAATCCAGCAGGTAACACACACAAGATGGTTTAGATGGATGGAAGGAGGCTTCTCCATTTGTTATCCAACAATGAGCAGGACAAGAAAACTGAATTTTTTTTTTTTCAACATCCATGGATTGTTTCATGGATGGACAACTATAATTGGGCTGTATAATACAGGAAATATGTTAAAGACCTTCAAAATGCCTTTTATTTACGTGCCAGTCTGCATGTCCTCTCTCCAGGTGAAATCCTTCTTGGGGGAGGCCAAAGGGAGCCCTCCTTACCATCATTACAGAATTAACCCAACCCTTCCCAAAAACCTTTATAGTTTCATTTTGGGCTTCTCCAGTATTCTCAGAGATTAGAAAATTCAGAAGAAGTTGCCTTGAATAGGAGGATGTTCAAAAAACAAGTGATATATCCCTGAGTGGGTCACTTAGGGAGTGTTTGCTCATGAATTTAATGGTTTCTGTTTAATCTCTTTGGTTTTGATCAATAAGGTAGAGCAGAGCTGCTCAAAGCCATTTAATTCCATTTTTTTAAGTGGCCTTTGTATGCAGCTGCACCCTACTCAATAGATGCTCCAAGCATGGGAAAACCTGTCTGTTTCTAGGGACAGGTTTATTTTCCCATTGTCCACCATAAAAATGCAAATTTTGATGCTATCACAAAGCCAAAGCAGCTGGATTTTTTATAAACATTGCCACATACTTCCTAGAAGAGACTAGGGAGGGAGGATCGTTCCTGAAAGCTGGAGACAGATGATTCCTCCATGAGGTGGGGTTTCAGCAGCCTCCTCCAAGATACCATCATCCATGAGGGAATTCCTGTTATTGGGCTGGGGTTTCTTAGCAGGTCAGTGCTCCCCCCAAGCCTGGAGGATATACAGAGGTCCGAGTGCAGCAATCCCTAATTCTTCTTGGAGCAGCTTCAGAGCTAATTAGCTTTCTCCTGGAAATCTGTCAAGCATATGAAGTCGCTGGAGTCAATGTTTGCTGTATGGATATGAGGAGCACTTTTGGAGGCACCAAACTGCAAAGAGCCCGTTCCAGTTCTTAACGCCAGAGCACGTCATCCTCCTGGATCCTGGCTGGAGCACTGCGAGCTCTGCTGCTGGAAAATTCAGACATCTTGGCATAGATTGAGTCTATAAATACAAGTAATCTGTGCAGCTGCACGAGCCCTGATCCTTGGGTGAATGAATTGGATGGTTTAACCATTTACTTTCCCTGGAATTCTTGCTGCATGTGGAGGAGTGGATTTGATGGAAAGAAAACTCAAGGACACATATTCAGATCTTGGGTCTTCAGAATGTCCTTCCTTCCTCGCTGGCCCAAAGGTTTTTTAATGAGTCACAAGTCTACAAATGAAGACCAGGGAGTTAATACTGTGTTTCTAGGGCACAAAATAGTTCTGTTACTTCAAAATGTGAATTTATCTGAGGTATTTGTGTCTTTATAGGGGTTTCTTTCATGTCTTGGTGATGGGTACTTGAAATGGATAGATCCTTCTCTGAATCCTCAGCTCTCCAAAGCTTGCAGGAGGCTGAAGAGAGATTGCTGAGATACCCGGACACTTCTGCCAAAAAAATAAGTGACAAAATTAAATAGACACTAAGGACTTTTCTTGAAATCCTAATAGAATTTGTCTGCCAGAACTGCATTTAGCCATGATGGAATTGTTGCCATGACATGCTGTTGATGTTATGGAAACCAAAATAGCTGCCACAGTCCTCCAAGAGGACCATAGGATTATTTTAACCTTTATTCCTTTTCTTTTTCCAATGATGAAATCTAATACAATGTGTCTGGTGAATCTTTTTTTAAACCTTCTGTCTGAAGATGACACTATTTCCAGTGGTTTGCAAACAACCACCAGGGCATCCTCAATCTTCAGTGTGGTGTCTCCCAAAAATACAGCAGCTCTTGTGCTGTGACTGAGGGGCTGCAAAGGTTTTTGTAGGAGCAACCTCCTGTCTTGCAGCTGACCACAGGATTAGTGAAGACTTTTTAAATCCTGGTCTAGTCTCAGATCCAGATCTATGATCATCTATTTATTAATTTAGAAGGATGGCTATGGCAGGAGTTGTGATCTAGCCCCGTCACAGAGCAAAGGTAGTTTTCTCCTCCCCAGGTATCTCGCAGGTTCCTGGAGGGAGGTTGGGTGAGGGGCTGTAGCTGGTGGCTTCCGCGCTGCCTCATTGCTCTGGGCAGCACAAGGGTGGGGATCCCTCACCATCCCTCCCTCAGGCTGGTGGCTTCAGGTGACACCTCCCTGTTACTCTTGGACTCACTGGGCGCTATCAGAGCATCACCTCGGCAGTGATTCTCTGTCCCCCGGCCCAGCTCCATCTCTGTGCCCTCATCAAGTGGCCTCCTGTGCAGAGCAGATAAGCCCAGAGCTGCCCTGGAAGTCAGAGAACACCCAGGTACTTCTGGGAGAGAAAAACAGCATTTTTACATTGCACCTTGCCTTGTTTGGGTTTTTTTAGGGCATTGTGCTAAATAATTGCTGTGGATGAAGATTTAGTTTGGAGGTCACCAGTACCATACCACCCATGATCTGAGTTTCCTCCAAGTTTCCAGGTCTTCTGCAGTTTAAGAGCCAGCACTTTTTATTACTTTATGTATCCCGTTCTCCAAACTTTGTCATCTTTGTCCTCACCGATCTTCCCCCATCTCTGTTGAGGCTCATCTGATCCTCTCCACCTCACCCACCTGTCCCTGTTTCAGCTGATGCTTTGCAAAGGCTGAAGACTCATCCTGTAGCTTTTCATCCCACAGGTCTTGCTATTAAAGTTCTTTTCTACCTCTTTTTCCAGCTTTTGCTTACACACCCAACCTCAGTTTCAAGGGCATGCTTTTATTGTTTAAAAAAAAAATCAATAAATAACCAAGGTTGAGGCTGAAAAAATTACTGAATTTGGAGTACAATCAACTGGCAAGAGCTCAGGTGTTCATTGAAGTCCATTTTCTGGCAGGGTACCTGGTGAGCTTGATGTCCCAGCCTGCTCAGACTGAAAAACTGAATTTCATCAGGATAACGCATCCTATGGAGTGTTTGCTCAGCCATCCAAAGCCCCATAAATATTTAGGGACATCTGTAGGGTTTACTGGTCCTGTGCAAGAGGTGGAGAAATCCAATAGTCTGGACTAAATCATGGTGGAGTTTGGTTGAAGGTGTGATTTGATGGTCTTGGAGGTCTGGTCACTACCTCCAACCATCTCTGAATTTCACCTCGTGATTGTGAGGAGCAACAGCCCCAAGAGAACATGACACTCTAAAATGAGTTTAGGTATCTTAAATATTACATTTAGAAATAAATGTGGGAGTGAACTAATTTTAAAAACCATCAATCTAAAATATTTAAATTGAAAATAAATTATGAAAAAGGGTCTGTCTCCTACCGCTTGGAACACTCTTCCTTTCCTTCTGCCCAGGGTTTTTTCTGTATCTCATCAGTGGTTAGGCGTTAACGCCTCTTTATTGCCTCTGAAGACAAAAGCCAACCATTAGAAGTCAACCATTGAGGCCTGGGAGGCTTAGTTCAAATTTCTGTTTTCTTTGGAGATGGGAGAGCAGCTGCCCTCTGAGAAATGTTGCCGTCAGCTGCGGGCCACATGACCCGTGGAGAAAGAACAAGCTGCACCAGTTATTGATTTATTATTTGGCAGAACGCCATCACATTTGGGGGAAGAGGACGATGCTTAGAGCACATAAATTATACTAATAAAAATCAGGATGCCGAGAGCTGTTTAAATGGTATCTGCAAGGTAGGAAGATTTCAAGGCACATTAGGGAAATGAAGGACAGCTCTGATCAGAGCTGTGCCAGGGTGGGTTCCAGTTGCACAGCAGGAGGAATTTCTTCATGGAAACGGTGGTCAGGTGCTGGAACTGCCCAGGAGTGGAACCCCCATCCCTGGAGATGTCCAAGGAATGCCTGGACATGACACTCAGTGCTCTGGGCTGGTGACAAGGTGGGGATCAGGTGCGAGTTGGACTCGATGGTCTGTGAGGTCTTTTCCAAGCTCAATGATTCTGGGATCCATTGCCAGTCCCCCAGAGCTTTGACTTGTGTCCTTCCAGCATCCTTGAGTCCATGGATGTTGCATGGCTGCGACTGGGGCTGCGATTTGCCACCCACTTGTTTCTGGGTTTCTCCAGATGATGAGCAGTAAATATATAAATATGTAATTTATAACATGTAATAGGATATATCCTAATCTGAAGGGACCTGAAAGATCATCCAGTTCCAACTGTCCTCATATATAATTTCCTAACCTTTAATTTAATCCTGGTGCAGAGAAGTGCTGCATCTGACAAGCCCATTTCCCATGCCATGCTCCTTGCTGTAACTCTCCAAGTCACAGCTGCTTGCTCCCAGTGCTCTTATCCCTCTCCCAAGTCACCATGATCTCTGGAGCTTTTGTCCTCTCCTCTGAGCTAGTTCCTTCTTTTTTCCAGGTAAATGATGTTTTCTGCTGATTGTGGTTCCTACTCAGATGTATTGGCTAAATAAATGCACAGACTGTGCCAGGGATAAAAAATATTATTTATTAGTGGTACAAAAAGGGTTTGGGATGCTGGGACAAGGGGGAATGGCTTCCCACTGCCAGGGGGCAGGGTCAGATGAGATATTGGGAAGAAACTCTTCCCTGTGAGGGTGGCGAGGTCCTAGCAGAGGTTGCCCAGAGCAGCTGTGGCTGCCCCATTCCTGGAAGTGTTCAAGGCCAGGTCAGATAGGAGCAACCTAGGCTAGTGCAAGGTGTCCACAAGATCCTGGAAACAGAAGATGTTTACAGTCTCTTCCAACCCAACTGTTCTATGTTTCTGTTGGTGGATTTTCACAGGACAGAGTTGTGCAGTGTGACCTCTCAAGCAAGATGATGAGCAAGAAATCTTTAAAAGCCTCTAAAATACTTCAGCCAACCTAAAAATGGTCTTATTGTGGCAGGACTGGTATCAGGAGTGTGTCAATTGACACAAGTGTGGAGTGGGACTGGAAAGGGGGAGGAGGTGTTCAGCCTCAAAGACCAGTCTGGTGCTCACCATGACCACTCTGGAGGTTCCTTCACACCCCCTAACTCTCATCCATCTTTCAAGGTGCTGACAGATGCAGAGAGAGATATCTCTTTTCCTTTTTAATTTTGACCACAAGAAATTAGAGGAATTGATCCACCAGCAGATCACACAGCAATGTTAAGCTCGTGCTTCTCCTGGCTGTGTAAGGGCAGCTGGGGAAGAAGATGCTTCCGCAGAGGGAGCCCATGGGATCATGGCAACGTGTGTGCTGCCAGCTGAGCCATGCAAACCCAATTCTGCCCATTTTGAGAGCAAAATACAATTTATGATTGAAACCCTGCTGCCACCGAAGTATTCAGGGAACTGATTTGAGCTCAGAGATGGCATATGATTTTCTGGGTTGAACCTGCTGGTTTAAAACACTTTCATAATGGAGAGTCCAAATTCCTATAAATTCAAATCTGCCTATGTACAGCAGGGGAGATAATTATCAGTGGGTGAAGCATCAGCCTCAGAATAAAACCGAATTCACGTGGCATTTGCTGAGGAGCTGCTGAAATAATCACCTGGAAGGACACCATCTCAAGGAGGACCTTGGCTTGAAGGGAAGCTGGCTTCACCAGCTCCCCTGCACTGCCTCATATTATCATGGACAGAGGGGGCCTTAAAAACCTGTTTATAGATCATGTATTAATAGAGAATGTGGTTAAGTATTTTTGTCATGTTTGTGAGCACATGGTTAAAAAATATGTGTTATATATTTATACTTATGCCTGTGTCTATAAATTCCTTTTCTATTGAAATTGAGAACAATCATAAAAATCCTCATTCCTAAAGGAAACCACCAGCCTCAGCATCTTTTCCTGGAGGGATGTTGGGAACTCGAGGCATCCACCCCGTCTGCAGTAGACTAAGGACCAGACATTGGTCTCACTCATTTAGGAACTTTCCACATGCCATGGATTTATCATATTAAACTCATTTTAATCATCAGTTTATGCCAGAGTGATTCTGCTGGGCCTGGCTCACAGTGACCATTTGCTGAAGAAGCAATTAATCCTCCATGGGATGGGTTCATGCCTGGATGGATGAATCCTTAGGGGAGAGATTCTCCCACACTTTGTTGCCATTTCCAGCTCTGGACAAATCTTCCCAAGCTCCCCAGGATGGATTTTAGGATCCAAATGTGTCCATATGTAGCCAGAAAAGAGCTTTTTTGAGGTTTAGCTCCTTTAATTTTTCATAGAACAACGACCCCTTTTAACATACGATAGAAAAGTAATTGGGGATTATTTTAAACTGGGGAGTTCAGCTGGGAATGGTAAGAGATGTGGAAGGGGGGTTAATTCCTAGTTTCTCACTTTGCAAAGAAGCCTGAAGCTGAGGCAGATGGTGTTCAAGGCAAGAAGAGAGGAATTTCACACCCTCCTGTTTAGTCGGGAATTTTTATGCCAAATATATACATTTAGACATCCAAAAGTAGCTGCCTGTTGATCGTGTGGCTCTGGATTACACGAGTTTTTATGACAGGAGCGCAATGGGAAATGTTCCCACATGGAGTTACGCTGGGAAAAGGGATTTTGTAGTTGATTTCTCACTTTAATCTGGGAATTTTCATTGTGTAAACAAGGTTTTCCTATGCCTCAGTAGGGAAAGGCTGGAGTAGATAAACTCCTGGATCTGGTCTGACTCTGCCTGGGAGGAGGTGAATGAGCTGGTGAAGGTTTCTGCTGCTCTTTGGGTTTGTGAATCTTATTTTGGGGGCTGTTTCTCAATTCTCACTGTGACTAATGGCAAAATCCCTGTGGGATAAGACATCTGCCTCCAGGGCGCTGAAACACTGAGGGATTTTCAGGGCTTTTGGCTTGCAGGATTGTGGATGGATGCCCAAATCTCTTTAAATCATGGGAAAATTTGTATCTTTGATATCCCATGATAGGGCAACAAATTTCACATATCATGGTAAAACCTGTATCTTTGGTTGGTACTTTTCACCACCTTTTGATCTGAGTTTCCTAAACCCTGAGTTTTGTGCTTTTAAACAGATTTATTTTATTAGGGTTTCTATTTTGTATTCTTATCATGTCTCCTGTTTCATTTAATCTCTGCATTTCCTCTTCTCTGAAGTTTTTCAAGCCCCTGGTCCCTCCCTCCCCACCTCTGAATTTTACCACGTGATTTTGGGGAGCAGCAGCACCCAGGAGCCATGATACTCCAAGGAGAATTTAGATACCTTTTTTAGATATGATATTTATCACAAATATCGAATCTAGATAAAGAAATCATGTTTAACTTTTTCTCCCCCAATTGTGCTTTTTAGCATTTGGGTTTATTTGCTGATGACTGTGGCTGGATACAGAGTAATTGATGACCATACGTGGAGGTGTAATGACATTTTCAAGCATCTCCAAGATTTTGTTGAGCTTGTGGGTGTTTTCTCCCACTCAGGATAAAGAAATCTTTAATTCCACGCTGCATTAGAGTGTTTTGGTTTGGTTTAGCACTGAAATAAAGTCCTGATAACAGAACTGGTCCACCAGTCCTGTAGAGATAACAGGACTCAGTTCTCAGCAACTCCAACTACAAAATTACAGGATATTTCTGTTCCTAGCAGGAGGGTTTCCATCAGACCTTGCAGCCCAGTTGGAAAGGTTTTCCTGATGCTCAGCATGTGTGTTTTAATTTTAAATTCATTATTCTGTGCCATGGGCAGCATTTGTGCTCTGGGTCAGTGTAGGCAGGTAGAGTTTCTCTTTAACAGAGCTTTAACAGCTCCCCCTTTCCTAGAGTTCCAGTAATTCTCCTACTTTAAAATGTTGGATATTCTGCCCCATTCTGTTTGGTACCCCAAATTTTACATACTGCTTTGCCTCAGCTAACACTGCGTGAGAGTAAAGATTTACTCTCATATTCCATGCGCATTTCAAAGTCTGCATCCCCATTTTGTATCTTTTTTTAATATATTTGAGCATCATAAACTGTGTTTTATTCAGATCCCTTCAGTGACCCCACACTGACGTAATGCCAATGGCTCTCTCCATGCTTAGGGCAGCAGAGCTGTTTCTGATTCCCACTTGGGAAGCAGGAATCTCCTCGTGGAGTCCATAGAGGTCACCTGGAGAACAATCTGTAACATCTCACCCAATAATTAAATGAAAATATGAAGCTGCTGGACTTTAAAAAAACCCCAATGTCTCTTTTCAGTTCTTTGCTCCATTTCTTTTGCTAAGTCTGAGAGCTCAGTGCTCTTCTCTCCAGTGAACTTGCATTGCTTCACTCTCCAGCAGACCAGGTTTCAGGTATCCAGGGATGGGAGGAGTAAATCCTCACATTTTTATTGCAAGTAATGATGCCAAAACTGGGGCTCTGTAGGCTTCACTGCACTAGAAAGTTTTGCAGATGGTGGTAAGGTCAACAATTTGGTTCTTAATGTAAAGATGATCTTCCAGGAATAGGACATTTGAATGTGTCCCTAAACATAACTTAGTTTTAAATCAAGGTATAAATTTAAGCTGATTTTTAATCAACCTCCGGCTTAAGGGGGTTTTGTTTGAATGGCTTGAAAGGGTTTCATGTTGTTTTTGTCTTGTTGAATGAAAACCTTATGTTGTTTGAATGGAATTCCCAATATTCCTGTGCTCCAGGACCCTGTCCATCAAAGAATGGCAGAGGCTTTGTTGTCATACTCAGATGAAGGGATATTTTGGAAGTAACTTTTAACGATATCTCCTGAATTCTACAGGAAAATGGTTATTAGAAGATGAATATAGGAGTCATATGGAATATTAACAACTGCAATTTAATTAATAGACAGCAGTGATTTTATCCTATAGCTTCTGTCTTTCTGTGGACAATCTGCAGGGTGTTCTGCAGACCAGCAAATGCCCCAGAAATTACATGAGGCCATCCCAAAGCCATAGTTGTATCTCTTGGCTATCTTGGTATCCTGAAGGCAACCAAAGAAAGAACTGGGAAAACGCTAGGAAAAAAGGAACAAGGGGAATTTATTTCCATTTAAGCTTTGGAGCAGTTGCTCTGGAATAGTTCCTGCTGCCTGTCTTGAAATGAGAACAAATCTCTGAATTATTGTGGAAAAGGTTGTTTGTTGAGGACTTGAATCCCTTCTTCTCATTTGGCCAGAGTGGGAACGGGTTGTGTTGGGGGTGGAAGGGAGGGAAGAACCCCAGAGCCTGAGTGAGTGTTTCTGACCCAGCCCCGAGAAAAAAGGAGCAGAGGAGGGAGAATTAGCCAAAATCCTGCAGCTGAAGGAAACAAGGCCAGGAGGGACCCGATGACTGACCATCAGGTCTGTGGAACAGCTGAAAATGAGTCCAGAGAAGTAGAGACCTTGAACTCTGGTCTTTTTTGGTCATTTACTAGACTATATTAAAAAACTCCATATCTGGCATTGCTGATTAGTGCTTTTGCACTGATCTCAGCAGCAGTATAACTTTTTTGTGAGGCCATAGGAGTTCCACAGCACATTTGCTGTACAGCTGCTGAATGTCCCATGTGGAATTATGTGTATCTAGAGGCCTTCTAGAGCAGAGCGATGGTTTCTCAGCTTAGATGTGTGGAGACATAAAACTCTACGTGATTTATGGGGTTGGGGGGGGGGCAAAAAATGTAAAGCCCCCCCAACAAGTACTTCAACAAAGAGTCATGATAATAAATAAATAAGTCTGGTAACACCCGCCTGTCACCACTGAAATAATGCTGCTCTTGGCTCATCACACCAAGGTTTTATTGCTCTCTGCATGCTCCTGACTGCTCTTGAGCTGGGAAAGCTGGGCCTAATGGACCCTGCACTCCATTAAGGGGCTGTTGGAAGCGGGCAGTTGATGGATGGTGCTTACTCCCAGTGACTCGCTGAGAAATCCCTGGGGAGCAGCTCATGCCTGCTCTGAAATAGGCAGCCTGCGATTGCTGGATAGAAGCTTTTTCCTGGCTAGCCCTGAAAATGCCACGAGTTTTAATCAAATCTGTGATTTTTGATTGCCTATAGTTCAGGGACTTGAGAATGTTGTTGTGAGGTTCTGCTGCGTCCTGGTTGCTAGGCAAGAACTGAAGGTAAAAAATCCAAAAATAAAAGGAGAAAACAAAATTCATAATGCAGAGCCATTCCTTATTTTCAGGATCTTTTCCCCAATGGGATGTTGTATATTTTGAATCCCAAAGGCTTTAGGGATGTTAAAAATTCCTTCTAAGGCAGCACACGTCTGTATTTGTCTGTATTGTTGTTGTAAGATTATACAATGTCTCCAATACTGAATTCAAGACCTTCTAGGGGTTGTTTTAGCAAAAATTTCCTTATGAAATGTCTCAAAGCTCTTCAGGCTCTTTATTTCTAAGAATATCTGAGGAGTTCATGTTAATTTTGGATGAGGATAGACATACTTTTTTTAAAGTTGTTTGCTCATATTAAAAATAAAGGCAGAGGCAGCAATAATGATGAATCTGATTATTATTAGAAAGATGCATCCTATTAGGATTTTGAAATCCTTCCCTTTTTATCTTCAATTCGGCCATCAAAATGTTCTGTGATAGGTAAAAAGGCAGCTGGATCAGTAGGACTTTGTCCAACACATGGAGTATGGTGCATGGTCCAATATCTCTGTTTAGACAGTGAGTCACAAGTCCTCAAACATATGATAAAAATTATGATTTTTAAACTCTGCTTTCATTTAGATGTCCTAAAATAATTTCTGTATAAGACTTCTTGAAGTAATCCAGTTGCAAGTATGTCTCAGAGGAGATAACCTTTATAGGAGAGCAAGGGTTAGAACTATTTTGGTGGAAAATAAATAGCTTTTTTTGCCTCAGCTTAAATTTGGGGGCAGATCCTCACTTTTACTAATTCTGCTAGTCCTGGAGCAGTGGCTTTGTATAGCTATGAGGTCTCTTCTTTAGCCCATACAGCGCCGGCCATTAATAGTGGGAGATACTGAAGCAGGAGAGGGAGGTTTACTGCTTTTTCTGTGTAATTACTATGTTGTACCACAAGTTCCTTCCAGCAACTGAATACTGAATATTAATTGATGCAAATAGTGTGACACTTTGATGGGTGGGAAGTTCCACATGCCCCAGCCACATGCACTGGGAACCCCCAAACCCCCCAGATCTCAAAGCGTGGGAAGCAGGAGAATCTGCCCTTCTGCCCCACTGAGACCCCACTTGCAGAGCCGCCTCCAGCCATGGGATTCAACATCAGAAGGACGTGGAGCTCCTGGAGCAAGCCCAGAGGAGGTCATGGAGATGCTCTGAGGGTTGGAGCCCCTCTGCTCTGGGGCCAGGCTGGGAGAGCTGGGGGTGTTCACCTGGAAAAGAGAAGGCTCCAGGGACACCTCAGAGCCCCTGGCCAAGGCCTGAACGGGCTCCAGGAAAGCTGCAGAGGGACCTGGGACAAGAGCCTGGAGTGACAGGACAAGGGGGAATGGCTTCCCACTGCCAGAGGGCAGAGTTAGATAGGATATTGGGAAGAAATTGATCCCTGTGAGGGTGGTGAGGCCCTGACATGTGTTGTCCAGAGAAGCTGTGGCTGCCCCTGGATCCCTGGAAGTGTTCCAGGCCAGGTTAGATGGGGCTTGGAGCAACCTGGGCTAGTGAAAGTTGTTGCTGCCCATGGCAAGGGGTGGAACAAGAAGAACATTAAGGTCTCTTCCAGCCCAAACTGTGCTGTGATTTAGAAGCAATCCAGGAATAGGAAAGGGGGAGTCCACACATGTTGGATGTCCTTGGCAGGCTTGGACTTCAACACAGTCACCCCGTGTCCGAACAAACATCTGGTGCATTGGAAATTGGGAAATGTTCTGTGGTTCGCTTTGTTTCAGGTTGTTGCAGAGGCTCTTTATCCTTTTTTTTTGGAATCACAGAAAGCATTGATGGAATATTTACAGGAGAGATGAGTGTTTTGGTAAATGGTGTATCAGTTTCCATAAAACCCTTTGGATTTTGGTTTTTATTTTTGCTTGCACCAAATCATCATTATGTCATCTGTGGGGGTTTTTTTAGGAGGAATATAGAGCAGAAGGAATTAGCTGGCACAACATCGACTACATAGACAACTCCAGCTGCATCAACCTGATCAGCAAGAAGCCAACGGGGCTGCTCCATCTGCTGGATGAGGAAAGCAAGTGAGTAGGAAAGTGCTGGCTTTGGAAATGAGATTTGTTTTTTCAGTTAAAATGTGTTTATCCTTCAGTTTTCTGAAAAAAGACAACTTCCCAGAAAGGTGCTAATAGCTCGCTGGGCTGATTGGTGTTTCTAGTGTTGTTTTTGAGGTGGCAACACACAGAGCAGAGAATCAGCCAGCTGAGAAAAAAGCCTTAGAAAATAATAATTAAAATTCCTTTCCAGAATTTCTTCCATTAAAGGGAAGGGAAAAGGTTTCCTTTGCTTCTCTCTTCATTTCTTTCCCTGTCTCTTGGGGTGTGACAGTGTGAAGGTGCTGAACCCCAGTGCGTGAGTTAAAGCAGGGTGTGTAGATGCTGTTATTGAGATATAAGGTGGATTTATCAATTTACTGGTAAAAATTGAACTGGAGTGAAGTGAGGGCACTTGTCCATAGGGGCTGAATTTCCACAGGGTTTCATGGGCATCTGGGACTTAGCTCAGATTTGCGTCCTTGGTTGCATCCGTCTGTCTCAGGAGAAGTTCTTGGGTGAACGTGTGGCTTCTGGGGCTGCCTTGGTGTGGAAACTGTGGAGCAGAACAGTTCTCCTATCGGACCCTCATGCCAGTGTTCTCCATGTGAAAGGCAGGGAAAAGCCAGGTGGTTTTGCTGAGGTCACCTCAGATCCGCATGGCCAGGGGCACGAGATCTTCTCCCACCATTTGCCTTGAAGGTTTCTCTCCCACTTCTTGTCTCCTTGACGAAAGACCAGCAGTGATGCTCTCCCAGTGATATACTGGGATAAAACAAATTGGGTAAAGTTGTGAAATACATCCCCATGCTGCAGATTTCCATGAAGTTTGAGGATGGAGGGTTGGCTTTCTCGTAGCAAGAGCCTCTGCTAAAGCACACACTTTCGTGGCCAAGAAAGAAGTGGGAAAGTTTTCTCGTTGGGTTGACAGCTTTTTCCTTTCAATTCTCTCCATTCAGTTTTCCTCAAGCCACAAACCAGACGCTGCTGGACAAATTCAAGCGGCAACACGAAGGGAACTCCTACATTGAATTCCCAGCGGTGATGGAGCCAGCTTTCATCATCAAACACTACGCCGGCAAAGTGAAGTACGGAGTCAAGGTCTGTCACCCAGCTGTTCCCCAGCAGTTGCTTTCATCTAAATCTGGGATTGGGGAAGGAAAGCCCCAGAGGCTCCACAGAGATGTTTTGGAGAGGACTTGGCCGAAGAAGATGGGAGGGTCAGGAGAGAAGTTTTTAGGGAAATGAAAGGATGGTAGGGACAGGGTCTTCCTGTTCTCCTCCATGTGGGCATTTCAGGAAGAATTTAGGGATGCACAATTAGTTCAGTGCTATACCCCAACGAAGAGTTGAAATTGGGTATGTGGTGGCCTTTCTGGGCTTGGTTTGCGTAGAAAATCCAGTATTTTCCTCATCATTAGCCACTTTTAATACAGGTTATGTGCGCTTATGTCTCAGCATCCCACTGCCACAAACTTCCTGGAATCCCACGCGAATGATTGCAAAGTAGACCCTATTTCTATTCATGCCAATTATTAGCAGAAGGAATTCCGGTGTCCAGATCAACCTGTGTGAGAAACAGCCTCAGGATTTGCAGCTGAAAATCCCTCACCATGTTGATGCAATAAATGCACGTGATAAGCATCAGAGATGATGGTCATAAAGAGGTATCTGATATGGGAGCAGGAGAGAAAAAAGAAACAGGATTCAATAGTTGTGCTGGCCCAGAGATAGTCTGGAAGATCCTACCTGGAGTATCATGTAGATACTGTTTATTTTCCTCTTTTCTCCTCCTTCTCCTTCCCTAGGATTTCCGAGAGAAGAACACGGATCACATGCGCCCGGACATCGTCACTCTCCTGCGGAGCAGCAAGAACGCCTTCATCTGTGGGATGATTGGAATTGACCCTGTGGCTGTTTTCCGCTGGGCTGTCCTGAGGGCCTTTTTCAGGGCCATGGTTGCGTTTAGGGAGGCTGGAAAACGATACGTGGAGAAGAAAACTGGTACGTGTGCCCATCTCCTGGGCTGGAGTCTGTTCTCCAGTAACAGTTTGGGTCTAATGTTTTATTACCCTGTTGCAAGTAGCCTGACTTAGTAGGAGTTTTGAAAACTCGTTGAAATAACAGGTAGATTTTTTTTGTGGAAGTCACATTTAAAGGTACATTTGGATTTTTATTTTCATTTTACTGCTGCTTTAATTTTTCCTTTTGGTAGGATGAATGGATAGAAAAACCCAAGTCATTCAAACAGAGATATACAAATTATCCAGTGAAAAAGGCAGATTATTTTTGTAATAATTCTTGAACTATTAGTTACATCTGGAAACAAAAAAAGGCAGCAAATCTTCCTATCATTTTCCAAGCTGTTCACCCTTTCAGCTGCAGGAGAGCATGTCTCTTGTCTAGCAAAATTCATGGCTTTGCAGTCATCCAGAACCACAGATCACGGGGGCATTAAATTAAAGGAAAGTGATGGTGCATCATCATGCTGTGGCAGGCAAGACCTGGCTGTGCTTTTAGACCATTTCTCTGCATAAAGCAATTTCGGGAAGACGGGTACAAGCTATTACTATTCATTTCTGGGCACAAGAGGGCTTGAAATCCATGATGGAATTAGAGCCTCAGCAGGGAAAATGTCAGCTGGATTAAAATTAAATGCAGAGCCGCATCATGAATTACTTTGTAATCAGTGAGATTTGCATCGTGGAGAGTGAGATTGTCTGGGACAAGGAGCATAGGGATGCAAAGTCTTCAAGCAGGAAGAACCATTTTCTTGGGAGCAAATCCCAAGAAGAGCAGGAGAACTTTCAGCTCTTGAGGTTCTTCCTCTAACACCTCTCAGATGCGGTGTAAATGAAGAGCTGATTCTCATGAGCCTGAGTCTGTCTGGCACATCAAGGCAGTATTTTTGGATAGAGTAACCAAAGAGGGAGATGGCAAAGATGTTTGGCACTCCAAAGAAGTGGCTTCCAAAATCCATCTTTGCATTTTCATCTTGCATAAACCCCAGGCTGAACTCAAATGACACAATCCAGAAGATAAGAAAATATCATTCAATCTCAGGAAGTAACAGCTGATTTCAAGCCCTGCTTTGCTTTCTGTGCCTCTCGCAACAGGTCCTGTGCACAGCCGTGCTCATCTCCTCACTCACGCTTTTCAGTTCAGAGTTCGTAGCAGTAACTTGCTTATATCTCTATTTCTATATATATATCTCAATATATAGATATGATTATAGATATATATATATAACTGAATGAGCCCAGGAAGTCTTGAGACAACTCTGAGACTCAGTTCTTGCATCGCCTTCTCTTTCCATACCAAAATTAACTAATACATGGTGATGGCTGAAGTTCTAAATCTTTTAATGGTGCTGCTCCATTTTCTGTCCATGTCCTTCAGCCTGTATTCAAATGACTTTGTGCTTTGTACCCTCTGGGTTTTGAGTCAAAATAAAAACAAACCCCTCAGAAAGCCAGATAAGGTTCCTTTTTAAACTTACCAACAATCATCAGATCATTTATACCCTGAACTTTTATGTCCATCAAATTGGGAAAAAGTAATGAGAAAGTCTCCATTATACAGGCAACACTACTGGGAGATGATTACCTAAATCTAAATTCCATAGTGAGGTACACCTTATCTGTGGGAAAACTTAGCCTACAAGCACTGGCAGAGCTGGGATCACTGTGCTTGCCCACTTTGGAGAGCTATCCATCATGTCCAAGCATGACCATCCAGGTTGGACAGGCTTTGGAGCAACCTGTAGTGGAAGGTGTCCCTGCCTGTGGCAGGGAGTGGGACTGGATGATTTTTAAGGTCCCTTCCAACTCAAAACCGTTCTGGGATTCTGACTTTACCTAGGTCACACTTAGCAAGATGAGATCACCAGCAGTTTGCTGGTGTGACCTTACAACCTATCCCCCGTTCCATTGTCATCCTCCAAAATCCTGTCACCAAAGCAAGTGGCTCTGGAAGAGGTAGGCATGGACAGAAGGCTCAGCCAGAGTCAGGACAGTGTGAGGGGCTGGTGTAGCATGATACATCCACTGCCAGATGTTGGAATTCCCTTCTCTTCAAAATAATGCAGAAAAGCTCCAAATAGATGCTTTGCCTTTACGGCAGAAAACATTTGTGAGTTATCAAAGTATCACTAAAATTCTCTCAGTCTTGATAGATAGAAGCAGAGAACCAAAGGCAGCACGTATTTGAGGTTTATTTTGGTTTTTATCAAACCTTGATGGCTTTAATTAGCCTGATTTGAACATCTAATTGCCCACAGATGTGGAGCTTCTGACAAAATGATGGTAGAGTGAGAAAAGCCTCTCTCACACAGTCATCCACATGCACTCACTTAATATTTGTACAGATATTTTTTCAAGATGTGCTGCCTGTTCTTGGTTTCTGAGGTCCTTTCCCCATCCATCAGGCAGGTGAAGTGAAGGAGCAGGGAAATATCCAAAACGTGCTTCTTTTAATTAAAAGCTCTTAACACTCTTTGTCTGAACACCAGCTGGATCTCTCGTGCTTTTACACTTGCAATACCCAATAGGGATTTTCTGGAAAAATCCCTTGCTTATGTCTAAGCAGCTCTGCGAAATTTTGCTCTGCTTCTTTTCCACATCATCCTTTTGGTTGTTTCCTCCATGCCAAGCAGATGCTTCTGGAAGGATGATCAGCATTTTTTCTTGCTTTCTTTGGGGGTTCTTCTTTTTTTGTGCACCTGATACCCTCCTAGTGCAGCCTTTGGTGATTGTGTGATTGTCCTCGTTAACTTGAAGGTGAAGAGCAGCATAGTGGTGTCACTGTGAATTTTCTTTCTTACCTTTGTGTTCTGCCTGAGTGATGCTTCTTACTGCCAACGCTCCTCGAATGAGATGCCAGGATCAGGCGAGCTGTGCTTAGCTGAAGGGTGGAACTCTTCAATAATTTGATTTTTAATTCTTTTTATGACTAAGTTTATCAGTGAGGATTGAAATGGTCCAATAGAACTGCTTATTAGAACTGGATTTGTTTGTGAACTTGCATTAAAGGAACACTGTCGAGCTTTTTAGGAAAGAAAATTGGCTGATTGACTTTTTTTGCTGTCATCAATACACATTTATTATGCAAAGCCCTCTAATTCTTAGCAAAAACTTAATGGAAAAAGTAGTGCTGTTCATACAAACTAGGCTGTGGAGACTTGGTTTTGCTGGACCTAAACCTTTTCTCTGATGAAGGTTTTGTGGTCTTGAGGCTGTGCCTGTCCTCGATGGGCTCTGCAGTTAGATTTGGCCAACAAGGGTTACTCCCTGGGTAATTCCTACTTAAAAATTATCCCACTGGCTTCTGCAGATTTATTCCTGAAGCTGATCACCAAAAAAACCACTGCCCTCAAACTAATCAATAAAAAAGGCTGCATTTGCCAAATAAGGGTGACAGCAACCAGAAGCTTGGTGTTTGAGGTCTCACTGGTGTTAAGGTGAGGAAGACACACCTTGACAGTGTTCCTGTGGAAAATTCAGATCAGTGCTTTCCAATGGTTTGATGTGTTGATATGAAATGCTCCCATAGATGCTGGCACAAAGTGACTCCACAGTGACCTCCCCACGCCACATCCTGGACTTGGCCAACAATGCCACTGTGCGTTGGCACATTGTCACTGGTGTCACCTCTTCTCCACCCTGCTGCTCACAGCTGGGCCATCAGAAGTCCTCTTGGCCACACATGGATGGTTTCTTCCATCTCAAATCTATCCTGCCAAACTCCAGACTGTGTTCTCTGCCCTCAGGGAATATGGAAATAGTGCTTAATGCAAATAATTTCCATTTTTCCTTTTAATTGCCAAAATCTGAGCAAAATGTACCACTGGGATGCAAGATGAGAATTCCAGGTGGTTGTGTCAAGGTGCATCTGGGCAGGAATTTGTGGGTAACACCAGGCAGAGGCATGGAGAGGATTTTAAAAATAAGTTAGTAAAAGTAAAGATTTATCTAATAATCCTCTTTTTGCCCAAATAATCTTGGAGTGATTATTTAATCTTGGAGTGATTATTAAGTGTTTATGCTCTGTCTAATGAGGATTATAATTGGGACTGGGATGTGGTCCAGCCCATTGCTGCCATGCCACAGCGCCGTGCGGAGGAAACCACAGTTAAATTGTGTCGAGCACAAAAACGTGTGACCCTCCAGCTCCTTTGGGCTTGTTCCTTCCCCTCTCCTGATTTCTGCTTATAAAATCTTTCTCTTCTCTCCATTTTTTTTGTTTGTTTTTATTTTGCTTCCAAAGGGCATGATGATGCAGTGCCATGTGCGGTTTTGAAAAGTGTGGATAGTTTTAGCTTTCTCCACCACCCAGTTCATCAGAGGAGCTTAGAGATCCTGCAGAGGTGCAAGGAGGAGAAGTACAGTAAGGCTCCACCACCCGTCCTCCCCTCTGATACCACACTCACACGTCCAAAAATGGAAACCAGGTGCATTCCATGTAGAAGGGATAAAAATCGGCGCCTGAGGAGCCCTCCATGATCAAACCAGCTGCCTTAGAGAAGTTCCCTATTGCGAAGTGATTAGGCAGAGTTGGAAGAGTCAAATTAAAAGCAAACCCATACCTCTTGAGATCTCGCAAAAATCATTTTGTTGGCAATTTCCCCATTTACTCACTGATATTAATAAAGAATATTCCTGACACAAGGCTGGTACAGCTGGAATTCAACCTAATTTGGATTTCATTGGACTTCAGAAATATCTTTAGCTTGTGAAAATATTGTCTCCCAGGGCTTTTACTTAAAACAGAGGCATTGTCAATGTTATTTTACAGAATGATGCACTTGGTTTCCATTTTTTCATCTTCACTCCTCTGTCATGTAATAAACTCATCCTGCATGACAACATGGACACTCTTGCCTGCACTACTCTATTTTATTTCTACATTTAAATAGATATTTGGTGCTCTCATGTTTAGATATATTCTTTTCCTACCATTATTCTCTTCCTTCACGTTGCGTGTTAAAGCTGACAGAAATAGAGGTGCTCTGCATGGGCAAAGCCTCAGCCCAACTTGCTTAAACCTCATAAAATTTAGGTGTAAGTGGAAACTACCTTTTTTTCTGTAGAGTTGAGCATGGTAAGTACAGTAGGTGCATGTTAGATCTCCATAAATATGGTTTTCCTTTTAGAAACCTTCTGTCAAATGTCTCTACTTCCTGCAGCACGTGGGTTTGGGGGAGCAGTGGTGATTTAGGCCTTAGTTTAGGCTTTCACTCCTAATTTAACTACGTTATTTCCTCCTACAAGTTCCCAACACTTGTATAAGAAAGTATAAAGGAGTGATACTAAGTTTTACTTGATTTTAGATTTTATTAATGTTGTGCCAAGTGACCTTACTGATACTACTAAGAAACTATTGGAAAGGAAGATAGTTATCAGCAGAGTAATTTTACTTGCAATTAATGAATCAATTTAATTTTTAAGTTGGCTCAGCAATATGGGAGATTTGGGGGGGGGTTAGTTTGCAGTTCCTTATGTGGGAAAAAGGAAATTCATACAACTCAAGAGATACTTAGAGCTTTAATTTAGTGGGAAGCAGGAAGTTGAGCTCAACACCTCAAAGCCTCGCTAATACAGACTAGTCCACACAATTTGGGATCTTTTAGGAAAATCCAGTGAGTGGGTCTAAGAAGAACGTTGCCACTGTTTGTGAATTGGCATCTGACCAAGCAAACAAGTAATTCTTGTTCTGCATTCAGAGATGCCTCTCATCTTCCCACGGGTGTGCTCCTGCTTCCCCAGGCTCCCAGCCTTGGCAAACTGAAGTGGGCTTGGAGCATGTGTAACATTCCAGTTCAGAATCCATCAGGTTTTGGGCCCCACAGGCAAGCTTGGCCCCAGGGACTCAGCTTTTCCCACAAATCAGATGAGGTTATATATCCATGTCATCCTTGAGACAGAAACCCAAGTCATCTCCTTGTCTTGAACTGTGCAATTAGTTCTGAACAGAGAAAACAAATTGGTTTGATGAGTTTATTGAGATTCCCTGAAGGTCCCTTGGTATTCAGCTTCTGGAGCCAACTGGTCGCCCTTCCCTTACCATCAGCTGCTTCCCTGATGCCATGGAGTCCACCAGTTCCTCCAGGACAAGGCACTGGGTTTAGACACCTCTGATTCAAGACTGGAGCTCTGCTGGTTGGCATTCATCCTTAGGGAGTAGATGGGGCTTATCCCAAACTCTTCTCAACAAGGGCCAAGACCTGTTTGGTAAATCAGTCCATCTTTCTGAAATACTCAGGCTTGAAGAAAAGGGAATATGCTTGAAAAATCAGAATAATTTTCTGCCTTAAGTGTAAACCAAATCAGGCTGTGTCTGAGCTGGATGAAGGAAGTGAGAGGTTGTTGCCACTCACACGTTGTTCTTTCCTGCTGAGTATCAATTCCTACAATTTAATAGCCCATATTCACTATACACAATTCTCTAGGCCACGTGCGATTCACCAGCTGAAATCTAAGACCTTTTTACCTTCTATTTATAAAAATCCCCCTTATTTCCCAGAAAAGGGGTTACATCAACATGACAGCTTTTTTTGGCTGTATTAAGAGCCAAGTGAGGGCACAGTTTAGAAAAGTTTTTATATTTGGTGTATCTAAAGCAATCCTCTTTAAGCCAACTTGTGCACTTGTGATCTTTGTTAATCAACAAGTCACTTAAGGTGCTGAGCTGGTGGAACCATGATGCAGTTTAAATGCAGCTGTTACCTGAAAGCCTGAAATAGAAATTCCCTTTTCCTGAGCAATGCCAGGTGTGGATGCAGGGATAATTTGATACAACCTTGTCTTGATCACTTCAGCTCAACTTGTTGGACTGGAAGGGGTTTTGGATCTTTTCTTTCTTTGGTGGGGAGTGCAAGGAAGAGTAGGAAGACAGATTTTGCTCCAAAAAGATATTTAAAAAAAAGTCTTGTAATTATCAGTGAAATCTCATTTTTCATGGACTCCTTTAGACAAGAAAAGCCTTCTGGGCCTTAATGAGGGAATGTCCAGGCATATTAAACTATATTGGTTTAATCTATATAAAAATAGATCCAGCTAGACATTAGGTGCTTTCTTAGTCTAAAACTAGCTACACAAACTACTAATGCAACATTTTAAGCAGATTCCTGGTTATGCCCATTTTTCCCTCTCTACAATTTGGCTTCTGTGCTCTAAATCAGGACTTTAGACATAGAAGTGCCAGTCTTGAAAGAGGTACAAAACTACTCCTAGGACAAGAAATGTAACCAAAAAAAATGGCTTAAATGGCTAAAAGAGGAATTGAAGAGTTTTGAGCTTGGGTATTGTTAAGCACTCAGATGCATTACCTGCCTTGCTTTCCAAAAAACCTCCAGTGCTGGAGATGCCAGACCTTCTCAGCAGGAGTGATTTGGTCAGTCCTGCCTTGGAGCACAGGCAGAGTTCAAAGATGACCTAGGACAGCACACCCTCAAATTTTCTTTTGTTGACATTTCCAGAATATTTGGGCACCTTTAGATGCCAAAACTTAATCAGGTGGACCATCAGCCTGTTCAGGGATCTCGTGCCAAATTCAAAATGAGCAGATTCTCCTGATCAGCTTCAAGATGAGTTGTTACATCACCATAACAGGGCAAGGAGGGCTGTAAATGTCCTGTTAAAGGGATGTCACCGTTGACTTTGGTAGGAATTCGTCTTCTCCTCAGGAATTCCAGGCTCAGAACAGCAGGACGGGCTCAGGTCTCAGCTTATTTGCTTTGTGTTCATCTTTCAGAATAAAAAATCACCAGGACACCTTTTAGCTCAGCACCTGGGTGGCATGAAATAGTGGAGTTATAAATATGGGGAGAAGGGGATATGCCATTGCTTCCTCCTGTCCTGCTACAAACCATAGTGTAGACCTTTTTCTTTTTAGAAAGCTTTTTTTTCCCTTTTTTTTTCCTACTGGAGATGTCTCAGGATAGAATAAAACATATTTTCCCCATGCTGTGGTGAGAGCTGTGATTTTTCTTGTCTCACAGCAGTGATTTTGAGACAGTTATAAAATTACTCAGCTGTTTTCATGTCAAACTCTGCATTATCAGATTGTTACATTTCTGTGGTTTGGTGACTTGAAGTGTTTTGTTTAAAAAATTGTCTCCTGTCTTCATAAGTAGTTGGTTACAAAACATTTCCACTTTGGGGAAGATAAAAGCTGCTACTGTAACCATGTGTGGCAGCTTCCTTGGCTGAATACAAAATAGATACTTTATTCATTGTTTTATTAGATATATTTTATTATAAATAAATTATTCTAGGTATCAAAGCATATAGGCTTAATAGGCAATCAAGCCTTTATAAAAGAGTAGATAAAGTATTTCCTACTTGCTGCACATGTCCATATATTTGGAGGGAGGGAGAGAAGAAGTGTCTAAGGAATAAATTACCATTTTTCCAAGCATTCCAATTATGTCCAGGTGTTTTGCCCATGCAGCTGGGTTATCCCATGCACAGTGGAAAGCTTGGGAATCTCTTGGATGTGGAGGACACGAATGGCTGCTCCCCTCCATCAGCTCCTTTCCTCACCCCATGTGCTAGCCAGGACAGCATGTCCCTAAAACACCCCATGTGTGTGTGGGAGGGGAATTAGAGGCTGGAGCAAACAGTGTTACTCACAGGGGTGATGACTGTGGCAGGGAGGTGGGACTGGAGAGCGATGGCATCCCTGGCACCCGGCTATGCCCGGCATGTGCCAGGACACGTCCGCGCTGCTCCACGCCAGAGTCAGGGCTCAGCTATGGCTCTGCTAATTGTCTGTGGGAATGGCTCTGCTAAGTGTCTGTTGGGTATGAGCCAGCTGGAAACATCTACTTCATGTGCTGCTTCAGGTATCACTCGGAAGAGCCCGCGGACGCCGCTCTCAGACCTCCAGGGAGTCAATACCATCAACGAGAGGAGCCCACGGTAAGGCTCCTGCTTTGACCTTAGCATGGCCAGCAATCTGGGATGGGAGAGCACTGTCTGTACCTAAGAAATGTCTCTATTGACATTTGTCCCATCTCACCTATCAATCTTATCTTCTCTTTGTTCTTTCTCTGCCGTGTGATTGGATCTAAACATTTTTCCAGGCGAAGCAGCAGGCAGGGAAAGCAACTTCCCTGTGTCAAAAGCAGCAGTTGATGGTAGTGGGTGTATGAGGCTATAAGAAGTTTAAAGAAATGAATGAATGTGCTAATATCAAGGAAATTGTCATTTATGGAGGGACAGGTTTGGGTGCAGAATTGCATTCAGCATGTGGTGGCTCCAAGCACCCTGGAATGTGGAAAACCTGGAAGTTACAAGGTTTGAGATGATACTTTGCCAAATGCTTGCTTGTTTTCAGGGGGGAAAAAAAGCACATTTGCTTCAAAATTGATTGATTTTTGCAGATTTTATATTCATTTTTATTCTTAATTCCTTTCTTGAAGTTTCTGACCATTTAAGCATCTACTGAATGAGACTCAGGTCTACACTTGTGATACAGATCTCTGCCTCTTCTGCAAAGCCTTCTCCATCCCCATTCCAGAATTAACTTGCTTAGCCAAAGTCTTCATTTCCATGCCGTGAATGGGCACTGACTGATCTTTTTCCCAGCTACTCTTGTGCTATCTCTCCACACATCCCAGGAGGTCTGGTTTTCCTAATATCCCTCTAAAGGCATACAGTGCCTCTCTGCTTCCCTCTGAGCAAGTGTAATCTGGGGAAGGAAGTGATAGGAGCACCCTCAGCTCCTACAACCACTGCTTGGAGCTGCAGATATCCAGGTGTGCCTTTATGGCAGCTCTGAGGTTAATGAGAAGCCCAGAACAAGTCAGGAGAAGCCTGAGTCTGTCTCATGAAATGTGTCCATTAAATCAGTCTTTGCATCTCAGTGGCTTCCCTTCCACACAAAATTGAATATCCTTCAAGGATATTATGACGGCTCATTTTTAATGGCTTTAATGTCAAACAGCCACTACAAAAATTGGAGACACATCATTCCTTTTTTTCTAGGGGAAGAAAAGTGGCTTCTTCTACCTGGTTTTGTCCACCACATGGCTCTCTGAGTGCTATCAAGAATAGAATTTTCTTCCTCTGAATTCCTCCCCTTGGAGAGAGGCAGAGGCAACCTACTGAAGGAGAACTGAATGTTCTCACATCATTACAAGTCCAAGTGGTAGAGAGGATGGAATTTACTTAAAATGGTGGGATTGAATTCATGAATTTGTGCCACTTCTCGAGTTTGAGCAGAAATCCAGGTACAAGCAATGCCACCCTATCCTGGGAAGGTGATGCAACCCTGGCTGTCCTCACCTCAGTTTTTGCCACCCTCCTTTCCTTTCTCATAATGCTGCAGCTGCTGGGGCTCTGATGGCTTGGGTTGTGATGACAGTCAGTCCTTGGTAACACTCAAAGAAGGGAAGGTTGGTGTCTCCAGAGGTGATGTTCCCTGTTTCCAGCACCTCTGATTGTGCAAGTTTCCCTCAAGATAACGTAACGTGAAACTTTGTCTCTTTGGAGATCTTCCCTTGTAGATAAGAGGATCCCTGCAGTTTCTCTATTTAAGCGTTGGCATGTAAGGAACATCCATGAACTGGGACAGGGCTTTTCTTGACTGTCCAACTCCAGCTTTGAAGGCACTCTAGTGTGGGAGCTGGGGCTGCCAACATTTTCTTAGCCCAAAATATTGCAATTATCTCAGCAAAGGGACATTGGAAACTCCAATGCAGGGAAACTCCTCCTCACCCAGGCAAGGAGGAGGATGTGTTTATTTACTGTGGAGTTCAGTGTGTGGTCAGCTCTGGTTATGTGGCTTAACCCATGCCAACACAGCAGACAAGTCAGCCTAAACAGCCAGAATTGAGGAACTGTGTTTTCCTTCCTCATCCTCAGCAGCTGTGTCCTACCAGCAGCCTCAATCTGTGCGTTTATTTGCAGAAAAAGTGCTTTTGGAGTCATCCTAACTCCTGTGTTCCTCATCCTGTGGTGCCTCGATAGCATGGTCCATGATCTTCACTTCCCTTGGGCATCACCAGTAATGGGTCCCCAAATGTCACCTTTGCCCCTTCCTTCTGCAAGTGCAAACCAGGTGCCATAAGATTTCCAAGGTCCAGCCTGTGCTTTCAGAGTAGGAGGCGATTTTGATCCCTTTCATTGTAGATGCTTTTGATCTGGAGAGTCATGTCACACTTGATGAATGTTGGTATTTCAGGTAAATGGCACTTGTTGAGCAAGAGGAGGTGAGCACAGGAGTGCAGGTGACACGTCTGGAAGAGAGATTGGCTTTAGCAGCTTCCCAGCAGATCGACTGGCAAGCAATTTACAGCTCCAAATTAAACAGGAATTGCTTTCAAAGCCATGTCATGATCATGTGGTTGCTGATAAGTCTGGTTGTGCATCCAACGTACAGGATAGCTCGGGGCCTGTTTCTGAAAGCAATTTTGAGGCATGACATCACTCAGGAAGTCACTGTGTGGAGGGTTTCGGGAGCCAAGTGCTCTCCTCTGATCTCAGAGAAAAGTGGATGGGTGGTTTGCACATGCTGGATAGGAAACCAGGCTTGAGCAGAGCATTCCAAGTGCCTTCCCCAGCTGCTGAGAAATAAAGGCCAGGCCATGCCTAACCAAAACCACTTGGGCTGGTTGGGATCCTGCTGGTTTGTGCTCACTAGTGACACTTTTATGTGCAGGGGTGTCTGAGCAGGTGTTGGTCTGGAAACAGCTGGCTGGGCTTGGTAAGGTGATTGACTCTGAAATACCAAAATCGTGCATCTGTTGGCACATGAACACATCCATCCTAAAGTGTCCATAACTAACAGAGTTGTCATTTTATCTCTTGGGTTTTTCAAAACCACGTGAGGATTTCTAGGGTTTTCTAGAGAGGTTGGCCAGGATTAATGGTGCTGTACATCCCAAAAGTGGCTCTTGAGTTTTAGTGGTTCCCATCAACTGGTGATTTTTTTTTCCCATCTGCAAACAGAAGGGTTTTGGTGAATGGTACCTGAGATGTAAAGAGAAGAAAGGGGAACAGGGGGGATCACTTGGATATTCAGGCATCTCACTAGCAATCTGTGAATGAAATGCTTAAGAAAGCAGATCCTGGAGCACTTAGCCAGGGGTTTTACTTTGCTGTGATTGATCCCTCCTTATAATAGTGGTCCATGTAAAAATGCTGATTTAATAGGATCAGGAAGGAATTTGGGAAGTGCTCAGATGAGGCGGCGAGGTGATGTTGCTCTGAGGATCTGGCTTCAGGCTTTGAGCTGGCTGAACATACAGCTTTACATCCTTTATTTTTTAATTTCCATGTGGCACTTGAGATTTGCCTTTTCACCAAATCAGGGCTTTAAAGGAAAAGGACTGCCTTGTTGTCAGACCTCAGAAGTGGCCGGTGCCTGGGGCCATGTTTAAACCACCGTGTCCTTCAGCATCCTCATGACCTGGTGCAGCCTGGAGTCTCATCCTGTTCCTTTTCCTCCTGTCTGAGATAACTTGTCGGGGGGGAAGCATTGCAGCGCCCACATCCTTCCTTAGATTGCTTTTATTTTGTATGATGATTTCTGCAAGGCTAATAAAAAATTTAGAATTTAAAAACCCCAACAAACCACCAAAAACCCACCAAGCCAAAAGAATTTTGGTTGGATATTGCCCATAAGAGGCTTCATGTCCCTCACACACCACTGGAAGGCTCCTCATCTCTGGATATCCCTTGTCCTGATGTGTACTTAGGTCAAGTATCCGTTTCCATCTCTCCAAGAGAGGATTTTGGTTCCTCTCCTGCTTCCCTTTAGCCCTTCTGAAGGCAGGTGAGCATTTCTGGAGACCACAGCAGTTACGTTCTGTGGCAGAGGGGTCCAAATTGAGTGACTGATTTGTAATCAGGTCCCAGAGAGTGAATCTGGGTCAAACCACCCATCCAGCTGGGGCTGACATCCATCTCTGTGGCAAATAATGAGTTTATTGCAAATGAAATTTGCTTTTTCCTTTCCTAATGGAATAATTGTGTGAATTTGAGGAGACAGAATCAGCATCAGATGTCATGGCCTCATATCCTTCAGACCACTAAAGGTATCTAGAGGTATCTGCAGACCCAAGATTTCTGTCTGGGAGAGCTGGAAGCTGTTATTGTCCTGCTGATAATTTGTTCCTTTTGTGAAATTTTGAGACTTTGAGAGGTGCTTTACTAAACAATGGCCTCATGTGCTGTCTGGCGCCAGGGACACATCCCATGAGAGCAAATGAACAGTGGAAAGAAAAAAGCAGCAGCTCATTTTCTACCAATGGGTTATTTTATGATCTATTTTTATCACAGAACCATGGTTTTTATCTCTTCTAATGGTGTCTGGTGTTTCAGGGATGCCTATGCAGTTGGTTGGAATGCCCGGATGGGGATGAGGCACAACAGGCTGGCCAGCCCTGGCACCTTCCTGGACAAAGATGGGATATTCGTCAACGCAACCAACAGCAAACTGCTGGAGAGGGCCCATGGCATCCTCATGTCAGTACCCAGGAGGGGCTCTGGGCTTTACTCCTGGAGCATAATGAGCAGCATGAGTAGTTAGGGGAATGTAAATAGCCAGGATATAAAGCTCTCAGGGTGCCAAGTAGACATGGAGGTATTTCCCAGTTGGGTCAAAGCAGCCCCAGTACATTTGACCTGTCTGATTTAAGTCGTCTCATCATTCAGAATGACAGACAAAGGGAAGAAAGAGAAGGAACAAACCTGCTGGTCACACCAGTCTGGAGATACTGCAGCCATGTAATGCAGTCACACTTTTAACATCATGTGAAAATTTCCATTATAAATTATCTGGGCAGATGATGTTGCTGATTCAACAACCCAACTCAACTCAACTCAACTGCAGCCTCCTCGAAGGTTCAGGGAGCATCTCAGGATGGCTGGAATGAACATGGGGTTTGGAAAGCAGGAGGCTGGTCAATCATTTTGTGACTTGGCTTCTTCACTCTTCCCAAATTCCCAGCATGCCATCATTTCCAATGTAACCATTCCCATTAACTGGATACATTCCTCTCAGTCTGCAATGTGCAGTGGCAGCCCCATTTCGGTGCTAGCTATAGCAGCAGCTGCTCAGGGGGATTTGGAGGGGTTGGTTTCATAAACTCCACTCCATAATTGCACTGTGGATTAACCTGAGCCATTTATTATCTCCCCAGGCGAAATAAGAACTTCAAAGCCAAACCCAGTCTCCCAAAGGTGAGTGAGAAGCAGCATTTTCCCCTTGTGGTCTGTGGGTTAATAGCACAGTGATGTGATGCTGCTGGATATGAAAAAGACCATTGTGTCTACACCAAGACTTTGGTCAGCTCAGCTCTGTTCAAGGCTCTTTAATTCATACAAACCCAAAGGATTTCAGCTCTGATTTCTGATGGGAGAGAGAGACAAGAGCACTTACATCCTCCTTGGAGCTGCTCTGGCTCCTTTTTCCTTCTGAGAAGGAGTATGTACATGCTGGTGAAATTTAATAACTAAATCTCTAAACTAAAATGAGCAAGTCAGTGATGCAGGAGAGCTGATACCTGATAGACAACAACTTTTTACTTTCCCTCTGTCTTGCCTACATTTATTATATTTTAAGAGGTGCCAGGAGATCTGTTGTCCCTAGAAGAACAATGCTTTTTGTGGTCCTCACTGGTGCTGCATCCATGGTCAGGAGCAGAGCACCAGGAGAGGAGCTAACATTTTTTACTCCTCTCTATGTCCATCTTGTACCCAGAGAGGCATCGATTCAATGAATCAATTAAGTGCTCATTAACAGTGAGGAGAATCATAGAATCATGGAATGGTTTGTGTTGGAAAGGACCTTAAAGGTCATCCAATTCTATCACTGCCATGGGCAGGGTCACCTTCCATTAGACCTGGTTGCTCCAAGCCCCATCCAACCTGGCCTTGGACACTTGCAGGGATGGCGCAGCCACAGCTGCTCTGGGCACCCTGTGCCAGGGCCTCCCCTCCCTCACAGGGAAGCCATGCCTCAGTGTTCCCTGTTGAGATTACATCACCTAAGGAAGCCCTGTGAGGGTAAAGGAGGGATATAGCAGATGGTGTGATGCTAACATCTGCATTTTCTATGGATTCTCTCCTTTTCTACAGCACTTGCTGGATGTGAAGTCCCTCAAGCACCTCACGAACCTGACGTTGCATGACCGCATCACCAAATCTCTCCTCCACCTCCATAAGAAGAAAAAACCACCCAGCATCAGTGCCCAGTTCCAGGTGAGCACTTTCCTTTGATGGAGAGAGGGGAATCACCTGCTCCAAGCACAGTCCTGCCCATCCCCTGCAGTATTTAGGCCATGAGTCCCACTGAGGGTTTGAGGGAGCTGGGAGACACCCAGGTATTTAAAGGGTGCAAATGGAGAGAAATAAGAGTGAGGATGGGTATCATGGGGAATGAGGTGGTGCAGCAAGGTGGGACATGAGGATGAGCTGCAGAGGGAGATGTTGGTGCATCCCTGATCTCTGGTACCTCATATTGTGGTGCTTTCTCCCCCAAATCCAGAAACCACAAAATCACCAAATCACCTTTTTTGCAGTCTTTTTACTCTCATCCAGCATAATCTGTTCTGAGACAGAATGGGAATTTTAATAGGGGCAGAAAGGTCAGAATCCTGCTGCATTATCTCCAGGCAAGCAGAGAAATTCAGAGGAGGGATTGATCTTGTGTTGTCAGTGCGGTGTGCCGGTCAGCAATCCCTAGGGTTGGTGCAGGGAAAATAATCCTCCAAGGATTTGGCAGTGCTGGGCTCACAGTTGGACTCAATGATCTTAAAAGGTTTTTTCCAGCCTAAATGTGATTGTTCTATATGTGCATCACGGCTTGGAAACTGCTACAAGACATGTGCGTGAGCAGGTGGTAATAATAGAAAGCAGCTTTTCACTTAAATTATGGGTTTTAAGCAAGTCTCGGTTTTGTCTTCTAATTTTGACAGCTTTGGGGGTTTTTTGGAGATGTGGTTTATATTTAGAAAGTCTTTGTGTGTAGGTAAGATTAAATAATTAAAAATATATGCACACCACATGTGTATATATAATTTGCAGAATGCACATCTGTATATTTATATATTTAGCCTTGTCTAATCTAATGATGTTCTGGTCAAAATTCACTCTTGCAGAGTTTAATTCATACCTGTGGAGGGATTGAAACAGGGATGTCTTGGTGTGAAAGGCCATCCCAAAACCTGTTTATGCTCCCAAACTCTGAAAAGCCCCAGGGGGCACAACTGATATTTTTTTGTATATTTTCACAGCACATCCAAATCAAAGCTCTCTAATTTCATTGAGCACTTGTTAAAGAGAATCATTTTGAGGGACAAAGCAGCAGCATTGTTTTTTTTTAATCAAGAGCAAACTAATAAAATTGCAATGCATGGAATTGGGTCATGGACAGGAAATACAAATGTTTCCTGCCATGGTTTTTTTTTTGCAAAGAAACGCTGCTTTGTGGCTAATGCCTCTACACCGGGCTTGCAGCTGCTCCATCTCCTGTGGATTTCCACTCTCCCTATACTTAGGGAAATCAGTAGGGGAAATAGCTGCCTCGGGGTGTGCACCAGGAGCAGAGATGGCTTTCATGATGGGAAGCTAAACCACCCATTCCCAAAACTCTAGAGCTCCCCTTTAACCCACATGCAGGTGGTGCCCTGGAGACAGGGATGGAAGGGTTCTTGAAAGGCTGAGTACAGGGGGAGAAGGAGTGGGTGGCTGGAAAGTTTTGCTGGCAGAGGGACAAAGGAGACGGGCACAGGGTTAATCCAGCGACCTCACATGTCCTTTGCAGATTCCCAACCACCAGATGGCAGAGGGTGCCTCGACCATCTGCCTCACACAGGATAGTGCTGAGGGAATGGAAATGCCCCTTCCTATGCGTCCAGCACATCCCACTCCCACCATTTCCAGCACTGGGAGCACTCTGATTGCTGGGCTTTCAGCAAATGGGTTGTGTCCCTTGAGTACCCCCTTTCCCTCCCACTAGCCTGTGTTGGCACAGTGGGATGCTGCAGCATCACTGCTGATTGAAAGCTCCCAATAGGCTTCTTTTGTGTAAAAAACAGTAATTTCAGATTTTAAGAAAACCAGGAGCATGCCAGCAGAGGTCTGCCACGTCATGGCATTCCTACTCCTCCCTGGGACAGGAGCAGCAATATCTGCATGAAGTTAATGTACATAACACAGCTGCATCACATGTGCCTGGGATCCATCCCTTGCTCCTTCCAAAATCCTGGATGTGAAAGAATTTTTCTAAACATGAAAGATGTCTTTGAAATGATCAGAAGGAAAAAAAGGCTTCCTGTGAGCCGATCTGTGGGCAAAATGCTTCTTTGTAATACCACGCCAGTTTATTAACTCCTGTATTCCAAAATTTTTAACTCTGTTTATAGTAAATGTGACAGAATATCCTTTACATGACTGAGTTTTAAACTCTGTTAAAATCAGGAGTAATCAATTCTGTAGCACCTTACCAATGCCGTGTTTGTAATGTGCTCAGCAATTAGAGATACCAAAAGTATTTATAGGACACAGCAAAAAAATGTGGCTGAGGAGCCTGGCCAGCACCAATGGACTCGGCACACTCTGGTTTTCAGCCTGGTTTTAGGTCAAGAGCTTGTGATTCATCCCAAAAATCAAAAGGTTTGCAAGGTGAAAGGATAACTCAGCATGGCATCCCACTGGAGCAGCTGGCTGTACAGTGATGCCAATGTAAATTCATTTTTATGGGAGAGACTTTTAATGGTGGTAAATAAATAAGGGGAAATAGAAAAATAGAACCAGGAAACCCCTCGATTCTCAGTGATCCTTCAGTCAGGAACATGCCAGCATTGAAGCTCTTCTCTAGAAATAACCTCTGAAGTGTTCAGGGTTGCAGTCTTCAAAAATTACTGTGAATTCCCAGCTTCCCCTTGGCAAAACTTTCATTAAAAACAATTCATTTTTAGGCAAACAGTGAAGTTTTGACAATTAAAAATCAGGAGTAAATCCTGCCTGGAGTCACTTTTGATAAAGGAAAATTTGATTTGTTTAAAAAACATCAGTGGTTGTTTGGTGCCAGGTATAAATTCTCGTCTTGGACCTCCCATTCTTGGCTGGAAGAGGCTTGTGGTGTGGAGTGGGATGGGAATTTGGGCTCCAGGGGAGCCAGAGATCTGAAAATCCAGCCCAGCATTGTATTTATCTTTGGTTTCTTTGTTAGGGGCAAAGACAAAATCAGCCAAGTTGTTTGTGCTAAAACACTCATTTGAGGGAATAATTTCCCATGTGCCTCATTTACTCATAATTAATTCTAATTTATGTTGCTTTATGATTTAAACATTTGGATTTTCATTATCCACTGTGGTCTCCTCTCCCTTCCCTGTGTCTCTTCTGTTGCAGGCATCCCTCAACAAACTGATGGAGACCCTAGGCCAAGCAGAGCCATATTTTGTCAAGTGCATCCGATCCAATGCCGAGAAGGTAAATGCCATCCTCTGAAAGCGATCCTGCTAGAAATCAGTTTGGGACTCCTTTGTCCACTTTTACAGGGAGTTAGATAGGAAACAAAGCCTCAAATGGAGCTGGATTTAGAAGATTTGAGCAAGGCAAAACACGGATATATCACTCTTGATAAACTGCACAGGTTCTTCTTATATTTAGGTCAATATAAGAATTATATGTAGAATCACATGTATGCAAATATAGTATTTTAGTTTATATGAAAAATATATTGGCTTTAACAAATGAATTTGACTCCTTTGAAGCTTCTGACCAGCCATGAGAGATTTATAGAGCCATGAATTCACCTGTGCTGGGTCTGAGCCCTAAAGCTTCCTTAAAATATAGTTCCCGTAAGTAAAAGCAGATACTTTTAGAATAAACTACATTGATTCACACTGACTCATGTTTTTGAATTTGACTTTTCGTAATTGTGTCATGGACTGAGGACCCTCAGTTCAAATGTAGGGATGCTTTTTGAATTAATCCTTCAGAGTTTTACCCAGGCATTTAAAGCTGAAGCTTTTTGCATTGGAGATTATTTAGTTGCTCAAAATCTCACCCATTAACTGTGCCCTTGGGGGTTCTTATTCATTTCAAATGCAAATTTTTTTTAATGGCTTTATTTCTCTAGTTAGCTGTTTGAAAGTCTCAGAAGCAAACAGGATTCAATCCCAGTGGGATTAGTTCGGTTCCTGGGGACCCACATTGCCTCCCTCCCGTACTATCGCTGACAATGTGTGTGTTGTGCACATGTGCTACATCTGCTGAACCCTTTAACCCATCCACACACTTAAAAGCTTCAGTGAAAGGAAATATTTGCTCATCCTTGGTCTGGTTTTCCCCTTCCAGCTGCCCCTGCGGTTCAACGACAGCCTGGTGCTCCGGCAGCTGCGCTACACGGGGATGCTGGAGACCGTGCGCATTCGCCAGTCAGGATACAGCTGCAAATACTCCTTCCAGGTTGAGTACAACGGGCTTTGTCTTCCATCACCTCATTAGCAGAGTTGTCTGAGTGTTGCTGCTTCATTTTTTATCAGGGTAATTAATTTCTAGCTCTTGGAAGGCAGTGGATATAACAGGCTGTACTCTGCCTATGAGCCAATCTAGACCTCAGGGAGGGCTGCAAGCCCCCTGCACCATGATTTTTGAACAAAACCAGTATTTTTTGCAACATGGACACCCTTTTGGAAAAAAAGTCTGATTTGCACATACTCTTCTGCACCTGGAATTACTGGGAGCAGTGTTTGCCCTGTCGTGTTGGCTGTGTCCCATCAGGGAGGTGATCGGCATCCTCTGAACTGCTGGAGTTAGCCAGCTTTTCCTGTTTTCTTCCTTTCCATGTGTTTGCCAGGTTTTGTGTACATGTCGGTCCTTTCATGCTTTGCTGGTTCTGATTAGTTTCCTGCTTGCAGCAGCTTTGGGGCAGACGTCGTGTTCTGCACAGCAGCTGTTTAGAAAAAGAAAAATGCTCAAAATTTTTTTGCTGGAAGCAAGGATCCCAACCTTGCTTGGGAGGATCTATCCTCTAGTACCTCCTTCAGTTTTTGAATCCTCACAGCAGTAACGGCTGGAGCATCTCAGAGATGTTTTGCAGATGTTGGCATCCGCCTTCCACAGTGGCCCTTGTTGGGGATTTGGAGCATTTTTTTGCTCGGGATGACCCTGTGGCTCCTGCAGAACCTCTCCTCCCACGCTGAAAAACGTTTGAACCTTGCTGAGTCCCTGCTTTGATGTCTTTCCCATCAAACCACAAATATTGGATGAAACTTGGTGTTCCCCAGTGCATAAAGTGTTATCTGTCCTTCTGCTCACTCCAGAAGTCCTGTTTCATGTGGCCAGTGAAACAGATTTATGGGAGAAAGAAGCAGCAGGACCCAACTAACCAAATCTTGGTGTTGCTTTTTTTTTCCTTTTCAGGATTTTGTGAACCATTTCCATGTCCTTTTGCCACAAGGGATCAGCCCATCTAAGCACAATATCCATGATTTCTTCCGGAAGATAAAACTCGATCCAGACAATTACCAAGTTGGAAGAACAATGGTAAATGTTCATCCCCAGCTCAGCCTTTAAGACACAGATAGAACACTTGCCTGTATTTCTGTCTGATAAATTAATATCTATATATGGTTTTAATTAATGAAACTATTTTTCTTCTGTTTACCAAAAATCAATGATTTAAATGAAACTTTTAATATTATTAACATAAAAGAGTAAGGAATAATATTGTTTTGTTATTGATTGTAATGAGGCAGCCTCAAAAACCTCATATCCTCCAAAATCTCTGTCTCTGTGTGTGTGTGTGTGTGTGTAGACTTAGCTTGATATGATGGTCCTCATTTTGCTTCCCCTGATGGGAAAGCTCTGTAATTCAGAGCTTAGACAGCCACAAGCTGTTGTGAGAGTGCTGAAACCTGTTAGAGGTGCCTTCACAAAAATCAGCTCCTCAACTTTCCTGGGAGCATCCAGGACTCAGAAACCATGAGGATTAAATAATTTGACTCGTGGTCTAGGAAGCTTTCCATGCCAGTGTTTTTTTGGCTGTTTTGGCCAGGTTTTCATGAAGGAACGGGAGCGGCAGCTTCTGCAGGACCTGCTGCACCAGGAGGTGCTGCGGAGGATCACACTGCTGCAGCGCTGGTTCCGCAGCCTGCTCTGCAGGAGGCAGTTCCTGAGCCTGCAGCATGCGGCCATCAGCATACAGGTGGGTGTTGGATTCCAGTGCAAATTACCATCCCCAAATCCTACAGACAGAGCCCGTGGGTAAAATCAGGTCTCCTGTCCAAGGAAGGAGCTTGCAATCAGGATTGACTACTACTGCCATAATAAATTGGGAATGGGGGAGAGCTGGAGAGGTTGCATGAAGGCACGTACTGTCCCATCTTCACACAACACCCGTTACAAGGAATCCCCTGCTGTGTTTGCAGAGATTTTGGCGTAGCTACCAGAGCCGAAAAAAAGGCAAACCATCCCCAGACCCTCTGGCTCTCAGCAAAGCCGCTGTCATCCTCCAGACCCACTGGCGAGGCTTCGTGGAACGGCGGAGGTTCCTGCAGATGCAGTTTGCAGCCCATCTCATCCAGAGCTGCTGGCGGGAGCACGCCAGGCGCCGGCACGCCGCAGCCACCAGCATCCAAGCAGCCTGGCGGGGACACCGCACCCGGCAGGCGTACACAGCCCGCAGGAGCAGAGCCGTGTGCCTGCAGGCGGCGTGCCGGGGGTATTTAGCACGGCAAAGGTAACGCCGTTGCTCTCGGGTAAAGAGGAACGTGTTCTCTGGGGATGCTCACAGGGAGAGGAAGGTGGTTGGTGTGAATCAGGGCACTACATTGACTTACACAGGGCAGTGTCCCCTCGTAACATCCATGACCCTCTCCCGACCTGCCCTGGTCCTTCGTTTGCCCACGCTTTCTAACAATTTAGCTGCATGTCCTGCTCTTGGAATAAGCAGAGCCTATTTCAGGTTGGAGCACGTAGGCAGTGCAAAGCCAAGGCCGTAAATACTCGCAAGGGTTTTTTTTCCCCCTTGGCAGCAGCACCAGTTTAAGTAGCCTATTTTTAACTCAGATTGCCTCACCAATCTGTTTGCTGCGCTGGCTCACAAGGACAAGGGATACCAGAGCCAGCCGCTGTGGAGGGCACAGGCTTCCCAGCCATGCCTTGTCTCGCTGGCCGGGGGGCAGGTCACGATTCGCTCTCCAGAGGTGCTGTCTGCAAGGTGTGGAGCACCTTAACATCGCTTGGAACATTTGGGAGCTGCAGAGAGTTCTTGGTGCCAGGCACAAGTCCCTGTTAGTTGTTCCAGATGCAGTCTGGGCAGGATGGCAAAGATGGAAAAGCCAGGGGGGTGTGATGGGTTAAGCTTTTCAAGCACCGACAGCTTATGAAGGAGCTAGACCAGGGATGGAGGCTGGACCTGCTGCCGTCGACATGAGGGGAGCTTTCAGGTGCGTTGGGGCAACCCTTTGGTAGCAGGGATGGCAGAGAAGGAGAAGGTTTGAAACTGAACATGCCTTGCCTTGTCTTGCAGATGTGCAAGGAGGGTTGCTTGAGATGCTGGTGGTGGTGAGGTGATGGTGGTGGTGGTGATAAGACACCACTAGTGCAGTGTCTAAAGGGACCTGAGTGGACACAGGGCTGAATATCTTGGTTTTCTGCTTTCTTCCAGGTTCAGAGCCTTGAAAGAGCAGCAGTTAAAAGAGATGCAGCTGGAGAATGGCCTGGCAGGTAGAGAAGAGGATGGACTGGAAGCAGATGTTTTGGAAATTAAAGGCTCTGATCCATCTAAGTGGGAGGACAGCTCATTTGAAGAGCGAGTGAGAGCTGTAGAACAGCATAAATCACTGATGGAGAATAATCGGGTGAATCACATGGACCCAGTGGATACTTCCCTGTACAAAAGGCACGAGAGAGCCAGCAGCCAGAGTGGGATGGACACCGAGGAGGAGATCATTGTGAGAGAGAGGCCCAAGTCACTGGAGGATCTCAACCAGAAAAAAGTGGTTCGTGCAAAGAGAGAAAGCCGGAGGATGCGGGAACTGGAACAGGCGAAATTCAGCTTGGAGCTGCTCAAGGTCCGCTCCACGGGTGGGCTGTCACCTTCAGAAGAGCAGCGCTGGTCCACCGAATTGGTGTCTGAGGCATTGCATTCCCCTCAGGGAACCCCAGAGAGTGAGAGCTCTCAAGGGAGCTTCGAGTTGTTAAGCAGTGAAGATACCTCAAGTAGCAAACTCACGTCCTTAGTCTTAGACGAGCATGATGCACAGTCATTTTCCATGGACTCCCTGCCCAGCAGTCCCCAGGCTCAGCTGCAGGAGAAGCCTTCAGGTGCAGCGGATGGGAACAACGATTTGCCTGGCTGCAGACAGACCCCAGCAGACACGGCGCTGCCCGATAACCTCACCACGAAAGAGCATGGGGTCAGTGGCCCCCAGGATGTTGTAAAGGCTCACCCAAGAGAAACCCTCCTTTCCAGCAACCTCCCGACTTTCTACGTTCCACCACAAAACAATGTGAAGGTGAAGCTGGTGGAGAATAACATGAGGAAGAAAGCAGTGGAAAGAGAGGAAAGGACAGTTGCATTCTCCGAGGTCAGGAAGGACTCTGAGCCAGATGAGGGCAAAGCCTTGGGAGAAAAGGAAGAGGGGAAACCCTCTACCAAGAGAGAGGAACATGGGACAGTGACAGCAGCACGGGCCCTTTCTCCAGATTCTGTCATCAAAAGACTGGAAAAGCTCAATGTGGAGAAGGAGGAACGGCAAAGGCAGCTTCAGCTGCAAAATGAGAGGGAGATGATGGAGCAGATTCGTCAGCAGAAGGAAATTCTGGAGAGACAACGCAAAGCCTTTGAGCAGCAAGGGAGGGTAGAGGCTTTGCAGAGGACGGAGCAGAGCAGAGTGAAGGACCCTTCCCTCAAACCAGCCAAAAAAGCAGACAGCCGGCCTCAGTCAGTCCTCATCCTGCAGAGCAGAGGGGAGCACAGCCCCATGCCAGGCATGGCTCCAGCCTCAGCAGTGGACATCAAGGGTCTCACTGTTGGGACCAGGGGAAGCTCTCCAACCCACAGTGCCCCCAAAGACCGACCTGTCAGCATGTTCGTGGAGCGAAGAGAAGGTCTGGAACCCCGCTGCCATTCCAAACCAGCTCTGGACCCCAAGGACCACCCAGGCAGCCATTTCTCAAGGACAGAGCGCCTCCGGCAACCTCGGATGCCCAACCAGGCCACTGAGGAGACGAGGGCAAGCTCCATGTTCTTCACGCCAAAAGACAATCCCTTTGGCCTCCAGTGAGTAAAGAGATGGTGGGCTTTCTCCTAGGTTTTCTCCTATGCTTTCTCCATAGGCTGTCTCCACAGGCTGTCTCTGTAGGCTGTCTCCATTGGCTTTCTCTTCTGCTAGGGACCTATATGTACAAAGGGTCCAGAATGTTGTTTCTGGAGTCTGTAGAAACCCCATAGTTAAACAAAGGGTTCTTGATCTTCTAGCAACAAGGATACGGAGATCAGAGGGAAAGGAAAAAGATTGGAATATGATTTCTCAGTCTCTTACAACATTATATAATCCAGGGGAGATAATCATGGACATTAGCAGGTGAAAGAGTCAATAAACAGGCTCAATACTGTTTTTATTTACCCTACATGAATGGTGATAAGAGTTTATTTCTCAAGGTGAAACATGATTAATAAGTTCTTAGGATTTTTGGGTAGTTGAAATAGAAATGAAATAGAAAAATTCCAGGATTTTCCTTGTTTACCATATAATTAATACATCCAGCAAAGCCATGTAGACACTCTGACCATTGCAGATGAAAAAACACCAGCTCTCCAGAGAGTCTCTTTGGAGACTGTATCATTCACATATGTAATTAATTACACCTGTAATGGACTTAGCAGTTGCTCAGCTCCATTGCTTTGCTTAACCTTGGGCTGCTTCAGGGTCTGGAGATGGCAGCAAGATCTTGGGACGTTTGCTCCCACTCTGTTGTGTTGCTTAAGGTGGCTTGCCTAATTTTGGGGTGGTTTTGGCCGTGTAGCTCAAAAAGGATATCAATTACCCCCCTCCTAAATCCTGCTGCACCCTTTCCAAGGCAAAAGCTCCCAGTGAATGACTATAGGTAACTCAAGGTACCTCCAAGTGTAGTAGTCTTGTGGTTTCTGTGCTGTTGTGACGGGAGAAAATTCCTGTTTAAAATTTCTTTTCCTGGCTCATGCACAACATGGACAAGCAACAGGAAGAAAAAGACCTTAAGAATTGCTGCATTTTAATTTTTGCTCTTCAGCGGAATAGTCACATTTGAGAATCCCAAAGTACAAAGGTACAATCCATAACCACCTTATTGTATAAGGTTGATAAGCAGAATATTTTCTCTTCTTGTCTTGTGGTATTAAGTCCAATCCTGAGGAATTCCAAGCAATTCAGAAACCCCATGACCTCAGACTTGGAATTTAGTCTTGCCTGCTTGGACTGTGTGCTCCCAGGAGCTGGGCTAATGCGATGGGAAGGCTTTTGGGAGAGGGTGAAAGGTCTCTGTTCTGTTGTGTTTCAGCAGAGAGGCAAATCATCAGTGCCTTTCCAAGGGTGAACTAGCACGGAAGCCATTTAAGATGCCGGGGTCTGGCAGAGGCGAGGTGAGTTGTGACTTGTTTATTTTCTCTTTCCATTGAAAAGGAGGGGAAAATAACTTATTTTGCCAGTTTTCCCTCAAAAGCTTCAAAGTGAACTCTGAAGCACAAGGGCTGCTAGACATGGATAGGGAAGGGGGATATGACAGCACAGTAACCACCACACCTTCTCTTAAAATAAAAAGCCCTGTAGGAATAATTTGTAGCAGCTCTGGATAAAAGGGTCCCATGATCCTGATGGCAAACACTGTCCAACGCTGTCTTGTCTTGGTTTGGTTTAACGTCCATTTGAGTAACACCCATGATTGTCCATTTTCACCGTCCTGTCTTAGTTTTTGTTCTTCCTGATCCTTTGCTGTTTTCACCAGACATAATACTGCATCCCCTCCGTGGGGTGCAGTGGCACTCAGAGATGTCTTAAGGCTACATGGGTAGAGTCTCCTTTTTACTTTAAAACCCTTCTTTTCGTTTTGTTTTGTTTTGTTTTATCCTTTGGTCAAGCAGGTGCCCAGACCGAGCCATAAAAAGAAAGCCCGCATGGCGCGGACGCGCTCCGATTTCTTGACTAGAGGTACTTTTGCTGATGGGGAGGGGGATACGGAGGAAGAGGATTACGATGGCAGTTTTGAGTTCCTTCTCTCCTCTGAGCACCCTCCTCACGCCGAGGCTGTGCCCGCAGCCCGCCTGGGGCAGGCCTGTTACAGTGACTCGGAAATGGTAATTGTGTCCAATGTGCTGGGGAAAATGAAACTGAGGGAGCGAGCGGAGCTGCGGGAGCCTTCCTTTGCTAACCTTAGCTGCACTGATCCCTCCACTGCTTCTTTTCCCACTCCCAAGGATGCTGTAGATGGGTAAATTTGGCAAACACAGCAGAAGCAGAGGCAAAATCATGGAATCACAGAATCACTGAATGGGTCAGATTGGAAGGGACTTTAAATCTCAATTCCGACCCCCTGCCATGGACAGAGACACCATCCACTAGACCAGGGTGCTCAGAGCTCCATCCAAACTCTTACTTCTTGCTCCTGGGTTGATTAGATATCCACCACAGTTCCCATAGTTTTCTTGGAGCTTTACAACTTGTATTACACAATTACCTGTTTTGGGAGCTTTAATCTCAATCCTCCCCTTGGAACCTTTTGATCTAAAAATGGTCTATATACATCTGTGAAAAGAAAAGAAAGTAAATATTGTCCAAAAAACAACAGACAACAAAATTATATAAATCCTGCACCTTCTTTTACTTTTTTTATCCTTAGCCACAATATCCAGTGATTATTCGGTCCTCAATTATCAGAGTGATGCTGGCAGACAGCAGCTCACAGAAAGCAAAACCCTGGAAATTGGGCAATGAAAATGTAATGAGAGTGAAAGAGTGGGTTGAAAACAAAGACAACCAAGCTAAATGTTTTTTCCAAGCACAGTGACAAGTATCCCTTTGCAGGTCCGAGATGAGCCAGCACAGTGGAGCTTTTGCATCTCAGGCTTAATCTCCCACCCACATAAGCTGCTTTTGGAAAATCCCAAACCGAGAGGTTTCGGGAGTGGAAGAGGCCAACAGATTCCAATCCTTTCATAATTTTTTTCCTACTCCCCGTAGGAGTGTGGATAAACACCAGGAATCATGTCCTGCTGTGAGAGTTTGGGTGGAGTGCTGGATAGGGCTGCCATGTTCCTCTCCTCCAGCTGCAGTACAGGATGTGGAGTTGAGTGTAAAACCAAAGAAAAGCATGAAACTCAAAGCCAGAGATTTATATTGTGCCACAGCATTGCTGTGAGTCCAGCAAACAACCCGTGCGATCCTAAAAGCTGCTTTTCCAAGAAAAGCAGGTGGCCAAGGAGGGCTTTTCATGACTTTTCTTTTAGCAGCTCTTACTATAAAGGATAATTTTTCCCAGGATAATTTCCCCAGTGGAGAAGAGGGCAGAGATTTATAAATTCCATACATTTTTTAAGTCTGCTTTTGATAAATTTGCTGGGGGGTTGAGACAGGAATATTCAAAACCTGATTGAAAGACACAACACTGTGGACTGAGATAACCTGGCTGCGCCTTTATGCAAGCCCCTGCTTGTGAATTGGGAAAAGGAGAATTTTACGTAGTAAAATGTACTTTTTTACATAGAATTATAGGAACATTTAGGTTGGAAAATATCTCTTAAGATTTCTGAGTCCAACCACAAACCCAGCACTGCCTTGTTCACCACCAGACCATGACCCCCTGTGCCATACCTGGAGTGCCTTGCTGTGCTCCTGGAGGCTGCCCATGTACAAAGGGAATTGTAGCTGCAGGAAGCATTCCCTCTGGGGTGTGAAAAATGCTGTGCTGGTAAGCTCCATCTTTGGGAGCATCCTGGGTCACTGTACTCCTTGGAAGTGCTCCTTGGGACTCTGTTCACCTGGTTTAACAGCTCTCACCGCATGCGAGTAGCAGTAGGTGTCACCTCTCTCCTGCCTCTGCTGTGTCCCTCCTCTCTGCTCTCTAGCACTGGTTCTAACTGGTGGTCAGAACTTTCACCCCTGGTGTGCTAAGTTCTGCTTTCTAGGCCAGCACTACCCCTGACGTGTGCTCAGCGTTACCTTCCATCTGTGTGTCCTGACAATGTGTCCAGTGTTTCCATCTGTATTTTGTATTGCAGGTTTGGGACCAGCCCTTTGGCTTAGGGATTTTTTGGGTCAGGATCATCACAAGTAGCAAAATCTAGGGACTGTTTATTGGTATTTATTAGCAGAGCCCAGTTGGGTGTTGCAGATGGCGGAGCAGCCTGTGATAAAGCTGCACTGGTGCCTTTTGGGGTGTTATGGGTTCAAACACAAAGGTACGGAGTTTGATGTCTGTGCAGACACATTGGTTGTGTCTTGTGACAGTCACATGAAGGCGAGTCTGGCAGCCACCATGTGCAGGCTGGTTCCCATGCCAGTGAATAGCTCCTTCATACAGCTCCTGCCTCCAGCTACGCCTTTCCAAAGCAGCCTCTTTCAGTGTCCTGCTCAGCAGCTGAAGCAGCTGGCTGCAGGAACAAGAGATCACGTGCAGCCTCATGGAGCTGGGCACATGATGGGTCACCAGCTGCACTGTCTGTCATTTTTTTCTTGGCCATCAAGTCACTGATTGTGTACCCCAGCTGGTGAGTAGAGGCCCACTGGAATCCAATGCTCCTGACCCACGTTCAGGGTATCCCAGACCATCAAACACCCGGAGCATCTGCGGCCGCAGCTGAAACCCGTGGGGCACCAGTACATGAGGTGGCTGCTGCAGGTAGAGTTGACTCCAAGGTTCTCTAAGAATTAAGGGCTTCCTGATAAGACCAAGATTCAACTTTTTTGGCTGGTGAATAGCCAAGGATTAACCTACCTTTGCAGTGAGACACAAGTGGGAGGAACAGCTCCTGGCTGTTCCTGTCAGCACATGTTAATACCACTTTTGTTTGGCACCTAAGCCTGGAGGACTTTCCTGTAGCAGCTGAATAGATGGAAAGCCTTGACTGGAAGAATCACACCAGAAACAACCTCTGGAAACATCATTAGAGAGTGGGACCTGGATAATGAGCCAGTCATTTTGCTCTACACTCCACACTAAAGCCATGAATTGACAAGCGTGAGTCCAAGTACCTGCCACCAGCTGATGCCAAGTACAGCTGAAGAGCCAGCAGTGGAAGAAGATCTCTTGTCCTAAGACATTCAGAGGAAAAGCTTCAGGAAGCTTTTCCATGCAGCACACAGCACTGCTGCCTGCTGGGATAAGTCCTTTGGCCATAGTTACCTTATGGGTGGGTGAAACACAGGTTACTCTATCAGAGGAAAAATGCTTGGTACCTTCCTCATCCAGGAGACAACTTCAGACCCCCAGTTATTGCCGTTTGCCTTCATGATGCTTTGTGGTGTTTCCTAGCAGGGGGTTTTCTGGTGCAGATGCTCATCTTGACATCTGAGGAGGTTTCCTATCCTTTCCCTTCAGAGTTGCCTGGCAGAGAACCTCAAACAGAAGGATTTTGTGCCAAAAATGCCTTTTAGTCTTTATTTACTAAAGCTGGAAACTCAAAAGGTTGAAATTACTCAAGAACCCATATTGTGGAGGCAAATATTTTACAGATCATTTTTAAAACAAGTAGTAGGTTTGGGCTGGATGGAGATCACTTTTATAGGTTTTGAATTGCTTTTTTCCCAGTATCCATCCACAATTTCTGTGTGATCATCACCTAAATGTAAGAATGACAGGAACAAAATCTCTTTCATGTTTTAGGCAGTTCTTGACTTTCCCAGTGGTAATTTTGCTTTGTATGCTGCCATCTCCTGGCTGGGAGAGGTCTTAGTCCAGGGGGTGAGGAATAAAACATGGAAAAAGAGTGAATATGGAAAATGAGACCCCTGTGCAGCCTACTTTTTATAGAAATTTATTTAAATATTTTTAACAGAAGTAAAATAATTGCTTTAAAACATAGAGCGTTCAGCTGAGACATTGATGTGACAAGAAAGCTACAGGAGATATTTGACTATCATCTCCCAAATCCTTTCATACAACCTGATTCTCCACTTTCCTCATGCTGAAAGTTTCTCCTCCTGGAGTCCAGCTCCCAAATCACAACTGCAATTGGAAGGTAGAACAAAAATTTAGATATTTTTTAAATATGGCAAGTCTATTTCTGGGCTGCTTCATGGAATCCTGTTAGGTTGAATTATTGCAAATTCATCCCACCCTTAAAAATGATCCAAGGACATTTTAAATGGTGGCAAAGGTGGAGGTATTTTCTATTAAAGCTGAAAGATTTCTTCATTAAATGGTTCCTTTTGGTGTGTCCTTGGCACAAAGACTTTGATCCTTTTTCTGTAAAGTGCCTAGCAATAGTTGGAGGAGGAACTTCTGTTGGGACAGATCCAGGTGGTTGAAGGTTCCCTTGGGGAATCACTTCATTGTAGCTACACTCCGGATGGCGAGCTGGAAGTCTGGATGAAGATGGTGGAAGAGCTGTGCAGGCTGAGCAATAAGGACCCGTGGCTTGGTGATTTTCGTCACCGATTGCTCAAGAATAAAGAAGGTTGGAGAGTTGGAGCAAGGGAAATGCCTCTCTTTATTAGGAGTCATTAAAATATTTTCCCTAGAGGCTCACCAGGACTGTAGGCTTTCACCTGTAGGCAAATAAAGATGTAGGAGATGAAATAGCTGATTTTTGATAGGGAAAAAAAATCATTTGATATCCCAGGATCTGTCTTATTTTTAAATGCTTCATGCTTGGAATCATTACAGACCGTGCAGCGATTCACCTCCGGGGAAGGCCAGGCCAAACTGCACAAAACTATGTCTCAAGGGGAGATTGGGAAGCTGGCAGCCACACAGAAGAATCTGACTCTGGATGGGAGGTAGGAATCATGGCTAGAGATGGCAGACAAGTCCTTCCTGTATCCCTCTTGCTCTCCAACACCTTGTTGAGCCACCCGGGCTCCTTTGGAGCTCCACCTGCACCATGAGTTACCTATCCCACCTTTTCTACATGACCATGGGTAGACCAAATCAAGTCTTGCTCACACCACAATTCAGTTTTGGTGACATGGGCAACACATCCTGTCCCAAACCACCCAATCCCATGCATGAAACTGAAGTTTCTCGCCTTTGCTGAGGATGAGTAGCCACATTTCCCTGGTAGAGATTGCATGGATTTATCTTATCTCTTCAGGGAGGTCCAGAGGATTGAGATAATTTTGGGTAGAAAGACCTTTCCTAGTTAAGGCAGTTCTTTCCATGACTTATTTCCAGGCCTCAACGAGCCAAGATGAGGTTTTGGGTGAAGGGAAAGCAGGGGGAGAAGAAGACACCCCGGGAGAAGCTGGCCACCCAGTCTGAGCTGCTAGAGCTGTACGCGGAGCAGGAAGCCCCTGGCAGGGAGGCCATTCCTGGCTTGCAGCTTGGTGAAGGTACGTGGTGGGGCAACACAGGACCAGTTGAAAGGAGAGAGAAACTGGGTTGGGAAATTGGGATATGTCCATGCTGGTTCATGTCTTTTAATTCATGGATGGTGTCAACCCAGAGCGATGGTAAGTAGGTTAGAGGGTGGGATCCATAATGGATCTCAAGGAATTCCATGTCGCTGATCCTTCCAGCCACCATCTGGACATGGACAAATGTTTTCTCTCTTGAAGGAGGAAATAACCAAAGCAGAAATGACATTTAATCTTCCTGTGAGTTCTACACTATGCTTTTCTCCTTCACAGGTTTATTCCAATGCCCATCTCCCTGTTTTAGTGTCACAATTATTTTTCATCTGCTCCTCAATCTCCTTCCCTCTTTTCATTTATCACCAGCAGAGCTGGGTCCTCATCACCTGACGCCCCCGCGGAGCCCTGAGCTGTCAGGCATCTACCGACGGGAATTCAAGGAGAACAAGGAGCCCTCTCCCAAAGTGAAGCGCAAGCGCAGCGTCAAGATCAGCAATGTGGCTCTGGAGCCAGTGCAGTGGCAGAACGACTCCCTGCAGATCATAACCAGCGCCAGCGACCTGAAGAGCATGGATGAGTTTCTCCTGAAAAAGGTAACTCCTGCCCTCACTGCTCCATGAATCAGCACAGAGATCCAGGAGCAGACAGAGGCAATAAAGTAAAAATGATCCTGTGGGTAGCTGTAGTAATGCTAATGATTCATCTAAGGGTGCCAGGGCAGGTCTAGAGAAGTTTCTGGTTTTCATTCAGGAGAAACCACCTGGTGATCATGGTGGAGCAGCTACTTCTTAGTGCTGCTTCATCTCATGCCAGCTCTGCTGCAGCAAAAGAGACATGGGTGCAAAAACCCCCTTGTTTTCCCAGATGAATGAACTGGACAACGAGGATAGCAAGAAGGACACACTGGTGGATGTTGTGTTCAAGAAAGCACTGAAGGAGTTCCGACAAAACATCTTCAGTTTTTACTCCTCGGCATTGGCGGTAAGTGACCAGGTGATGCATGGGACTTCCACCTCCAGAAGAAACAAGATATTCTGGGTCCTCCTGGTGGTACAGGTGTTGCCGAGCCCTGCGTTTCTGGTTTGCTCATCCCAAAGGATGGATGTGCTTCCTTTGTATTCAGTCCCATGATCTAAATTTGGACTAACTCTGAGCCAGCTCTCAGGATACAGTGAGTGTAGATTCCTGATCCTCATTACACCTTTTCTCCCAGCCAAAGGGGAGATGACAGAAAGTCAATAAACTCCAATTTGTCACCCAAAGTGCCTGGAAACCTTTGTGTTACCTTTGTTAGTGGTGGAGATGTCTGATCTTTTTTCCTTCTCTTTATCATACTTGGACTTTCCCCAAGCAGCTGGAAGCTGGTGAGGCTGCAGTAATTGTCTGGAGAAGAAAAAGTCTCCAGAAAAATCTGAGCTGTATAAAAATCACTTTTCTTTTTGATTCTGTTTCCTTAAAAGATGGATGATGGCAAAAGTATCCGCTACAAGGACCTCTACGCCTTATTCGAGCAGATTCTGGAGAAGACCATGAGGCTTGAGCAGAGGGACTGGAGTGAGTCTCCAGTTAAAGTCTGGGTCAATACCTTCAAAGTCTTCCTGGATGAATATATGATAGAGTACAAACCCCTGGACTACACCGCGGGGAAGGTACTCAGCACTTTTCTTAAACCCCCTTGAAGGTTTGGGAACTGTCTTTATGTGGGGTTGTGCCTCTGTAGACCCCTGGGACCCTCTGTTGTCTTCTTTGCTTTAAGCTGAGCTGGACAAGGCAAGGTGTGACTCACCGGTTGTGTTTCACTGGGCTCAGCCAACCCCAGATCACACTGGGCTGAGTGGGGCTTGGCCAATGCCAAGGAATAGATGTTATCTCCAGGGCAAAGCTGCAACCAACTGTGGATGGTTAGAAAGGCAGCTCCTGGTGCTTCTTTAGTTCTGGGGGGATTGTGCAAACTTTGAGGGATGCTAAAAGAGATGCACCCTCTCAGGTCTCCTGCCCACTTCCCAAGTGACCATACACACCGCCATGGGTTGGGTTGCAGTAGAAGGGGATGCAGGCACTGGCTCAGGTCTAGGTGCCATTCCTAGAGCAGTAAGAGCCTGCACTGTGTCACAGGCCTGATCTCACTTCCTGCCCTGTATTGTCTGCAGGGCTGACCGTGGGATCTGAGGCTAGGCTTGGGAGATGTCTATTGTACAAATATCCCACATTTCCTGGCTATTCTGCTCTGAGTCCCCTCCAGCTTCCTCTCCAGATGGGTTTTCTTCAGAGCAGGCTGAGCATCATGTTCTCCTTGGTCACTGCTGGTGGGGTCAGAGCTGGAGCAGCAGCCACTACCAGCTCTAAGATGAAAATAGGAAGAGCTGTCCAGGGAAATACCAAAACTGGAGTCATCCATAGGAGAGTTTTCTAGACTGACTCTGCTGAGGCTGAAGGTGCACTGGAAGATGGGGCTGGAAGGCACTGGACAATGTTACATATGATCTTTCTGTACTTTTTACCTGGCAAAATTGCCCAAAAATTGAGTTAAATATCTTTCCCTCACCAGGTGCCAAAAACGGAACGAAAAAAGAGAAGGAAAAAGGAAGCGGATGTGGTGAGTTAAGCCTGCACATTAAAAAATCAAAGTCCTTGGGGCCAGAATGTCAAGAGACCAGCTTGTGACACAGCCTGGGCTGAGATCAGACCATCAGCCCTGAAAGGACATGTTAGAAAGGCATTCAAGGTGGATTTGCTTTGCTTGATCAAGGATCACTTGGGTTGGCTCTGTAAACACATCCCTCATCAGCCAAGACATAAGTGTAATGTTCAGGGTTGTTAGAAAAAGGCTGAGAGCTAAATAAAATCTTGCCCCAGCTTTCTGCATAAGTTTATAGTGTATGTTTTACATCTCCAAGATCGGACATGGAGGACATTGCATCTCCTGTTTTCCTAAGGGATATGATGGTAATAGGAAGGGCACAGGTGCAAAGCCAAAGAAAGGGCCACAGATGCATAGAAAACCTTCTTAACGTGAAGTAGTTGACCTGCCAAGTTCAGTCAAAGAGTTTCCAACCTGCTTCCATGATGGTTCAGTTCCCCTACAAGATGGATGTTGGTTTGGGTTGTCTATGGGGTTACTGGGCTGAAAAGGAAGCACAAATACCACATAAAAGTAAGAACTTAAGTTGAACAGCTGACTGTGTTAATCTCTCCATTTTGCAGCAGACTGAGCACTAGCTCCCTTTTCTCACCACCCAACCTTTATCCTCCAGGTGGAAGAGCACAATGGCCACATTTTCAAGGCAACCCAATACAGCATCCCCACATACTGTGAATATTGTTCCTCCTTGATCTGGATCATGGACAGGGCTTCTGTTTGTAAATGTAAGCACCCTTTCTTTGATCCTTTCTTGTGCTTCTATCACAGTGATGAGTTTGGGGATTTTGAAATGTGTTTACTGCTGTTTCCTCCAACCCCATACCCAAATAGTTTCGATTTTTGTAATACCTGAAGAGCTTTAGGGACAGGTCTTAAGGTTTCTGAAGTCAACTAAGTCAGTCCATCCCAGCAGTCCTTCCTGGCAGTTAATGAACTTTGTGTTACACGACTTATCCCATCAGGTTGTGGCCATCCCATAAGGTCAGACACATTTTTAACTGTCACAGTAGGAAAGACAGTAAGGTCAGGTATGGAAATGTGTCCCTAGGATGCCTGTGGGGATCCTGACCTTGGCAAACTCATTGGCTTCCCTGTTTCATCTGCAGGCATGTGAATTTCTGGGGAGATCAAGAAAATGGAGGAGGGATGATGGAAAAGCCTGATCCATCTCTTTTTGGAAAAACCCAAGAGATGGATTAACCTTCCCATCATCCCTCCTCCCTTTCTCTGATTAGATTGGCAGCATCAGCCCTGGAGCATTTCAGGCCCAGTGCAGGAAGAATACAAAGCACGTGTTATTTCCAGTCTCAGATGGTATCTGTGTCTAATAGTTCAGAGTGACTCACGGATTATAGTCTTGAGTTGATCTTTTGGGGTCGGGGGAGGGTTTAATGTTTCACAGGTGTAAATATGGCACCTGTAATTTTAAAGGCTTCATTATTTTTGTTTGAGTGGATCTGATACAGACTTGGCCCTTGGAAACTGCAAATCCAACATGCTTTTGTCTTGGTAGTTCTGAGAAGTGCTACTCAATTCCTATGAATTCCTGTTTCTCCATCAATGTGACTTTTGGGATAATTAAACACGCCTTTTCTCCATTGCAGTATGTAAATATGCTTGTCACAAGAAGTGCTGTCTTAAAACCACGACCAAGTGCTCCAAAAAGGTAAATGTCTCTCACTGCTTTGCTTTCATTAAATACCTTGAGACAATGATCCCAAGTTTGCATAAAAATTGATGGAGGTGCAAAGCTTGATAGAATGCTGGAAATAACCCTCCTTTCAGCAGGAGTTTAGACCAGAGATCCCCAGAAGTCTCTCCAACCAGAGTTTTGTAGATATTTTGGGAATTATGCAGTGATGAGTCACTGTAGATCTGCCCAGTCATGCAGCAGATGTTGCAGTGTCGTTCTCTGCCTTGTAACCACACAGAACAATAGGAATTTCCCTAGCTTTGTAGCTTTTAAGGATTTGGAAATGTAGGGTTATTCTTGGAAATACAGGCTTTTTCTCACTCTGACAGTCCTTGTTTGCCACAGCTGAGCGAGGAAGGGCAGGTGGAGGATATTCACTGCTCTCCTTAGAGGGGAATTAAATATTGTTTACTGTATTTAAGGGTATGGGGAACGGGGAATGAGTGCAGCAGGTCATCCCAGCTAACAATGAACCATCAGAATTTGGTGGGGTTTTTTTAAATAGCTTATTTTGTGCCCAAAAGAGGGAAATGGAGTCAGGCCAATAATGAGTGGAAAGTTCTATCAGCTCTCTGGGAGGCGTCTCAGGGGAGAACAACCTCCATAATACACAGATCCCAGAAAGCTGCATGAGTCCATTTTTCCCAAGGAATAATCTGAATATATACATTAAAGATGTGTTTGTGTGTGTGTGTGTGTGAGTGAGTGAATATATTTGTATTTTGAATATATATAGAACTTTCGCTGCACTCTTTCCCTTTCTGGTACTACTTCTGCAAGAGCTGGGAACGCCTCATAAGAGTTTGTGCTCTAAAATCTGGGAAGTTCATTGAGATCTCTGATTAATTTTTTCAGACATTCTTGGAGCTGCCTTCTTTGTTGTTCTTTCTCTGCACAAGGAGGTTTTTGTGCTGCACTCAAGGAAGCGAGTTCACTGTGTCTTCATGGGTAGCTTTGCACTGGGCAGTTGGAAGTTCTCTAGGAAGCCTCCAATTTCTCTTTGCTTGGTGAATTTATGTTTTTAGGGTTGTTCTCAGTGACAGGGAGCTACAGACCATCAGTCATGAGAAAGAAACAACATGAGGACCTTCCACACATCTGCTCCTAAGGGGATTGCAGGATCAATGAAAGAATGACATTGAGTGGGAAAAGGAAAAGTACAGGAGTGATTGTAAGGGATGGCACTGCCTTGCTGAAGGTGGAGTTGCATCTCACCTTTCTTTGGCTAGGGCTGAGAATTTGTGTCAGTATTTTATTGGATATTTTGACTTTTCCCATCCAAGAATCTCCTGTGCAGGAGGACGTTCTTCACATTTGAATTTGCCAGATAACAGCTCTCCAGCGAGCATTTGCAGCTGGCAAAAGGGCCCTTCATGACAGGTGTAGATGGGTCTTTTCATGGTTTTTTGGCATCTTGTTTGTTCACTGATATTTTGTAACTGTCAATGCTCCCAGTTGATGTGAACACCCAAGACTCAGATTTGCCTATTCTACTTCGTGCATCTTTGGGAGGTGAAATCATCCCTGGAGATGGTGCCAGAGGGGCAGGAGGTGGAGGAGGACCATGCCCAGCTGCGTTGGCTCTGCCAGGCTGGGAATATAACTACAGTGGGGTGGTTAAAGAAAGAAAATCCAAACTTTTTGTCTTCAGGTGCATGTCCAGAAAGTGAGTTAGCATTGCAAGACCTGTGTCCTGTCCTGTCCTCCTTCATTAGACTCACACATCTCCTGGATCAGCCGAAGGACTCTGAATAATGGGATCCAAAGCTGCACCAGCATTGCATCGCAGAAGGATTTTAATGCCTTTTTCCCCTTTTCCCTTTTCCTGTGCAGCATGACCCTGAGCTCTCACCGCGGCAGTTCGGTGTGGAGCTGTCCCGGCTGACCAGCGAGGAGCGGGCGGTGCCGCTGCTGGTGGAGAAGCTCATCAACTACATCGAAATGCACGGGCTGTACACGGAGGGCATCTACAGGAAATCAGGATCCACCAACAAGATCAAGGAGCTGCGGCAAGGCCTCGATACAGGTAAGAGAAGGGGGGAAAAGATCCTGCAAGGGGAGGAAAATCTCTGCAGCAGCAAAGTTGGATGGGAGGAAGGTGGAATGCTTTGGCATTCCTGACTCCGGGCTGTGCAAGAATGATTTCACTTTAGCAGCCATAACTCAGGTCACCAACTCATATGGGTTTTTTGGGAGCAATCCATGAAAAAAAGTCATTCTAATTGATGGAAAGTGCTGCCTTACTTACATCCTAGCAATCAGTGAGAAAAGAAATCCAGGTCTCACCTGAAGTTACTTGCCCTGGAAAATGTATTTCTCTCTTATTTTACTATGTGGAGCTGAAATCAGATGCTGGATTTGTTGCCATTAAAGGCACATAAACGTTTTTTATTTTAGAGTATTTTATGATAGAACAGTTTGGGTTGGAAGGGACCTTTAAAGGTCACCTTGTCCAGTCTTGGGTTTTGTATTGATCATTGTCTCTTGTTCTTTTCCTTCTTGCTTTATCTGGTGCCAAACCCAGACATCGATAATGTGAATTTGGACGACTATAACATCCACGTCATTGCCAGCGTGTTCAAGCAGTGGCTCCGAGATCTGCCCAACCCCCTCATGACCTTTGAGCTCTACGAGGAGTTTCTGCGGGTGATGGGTGAGGAGCTTCCCCCACTATCCCATTCCCTTGGTAGAGGGAGATGATGGCCACTTTCAGTGCTAAACTTTTCATTCATTCTTTGGGGCAGAACCAGCTGGTTTTGCCGAATTGTATTTACCTGGTTTCAAAGTTTTGATTTTTGGCTATAAAGGGCTTTTTATGCAAAACCTCAGGCAATTTTGTCTCAATTTGGTGGCTTTTGCATCACGGTTCAGCTAATTTCAGCCCCAAAGTTCTATCTTTTAAGTAGTAAAATTAAGTGTTAAGAAGTACCATTTTAGATAGGAGGAAGAAGTAGAGCTGCCCCTAAACGCTGATGGTTTCTCCACAGGCCTCCAGGAGAGGAAGGAGACAGTGCGTGGGGTGTACTCGGTTATCGACCAGCTCTCCCGCACCCACCTCAGCACCCTGGAGCGCCTCATCTTCCACCTGGTCAGGTATGCTGGGCCTGGGCAGCTTTAGGCAAAGGCAGGATGGTCAGGCATCCTTCCCACCAGAATAGCTGAGGCTTTTGCATCTGCCATGTCTCCCAGGAGGTTGCCATGGAGCTGTTTCTCCAAGCAGTGTTGTGTTGATGAGTGACCTCTGCTGTGCTCTGGACACTTGTGGTTCCTACAGCTCTGTGATGCCTCTCACCACTACAGGGAAGGGGGTTTGGGTGGAAAGGGCTGGTTGTTGCCTTGGGAATATCTGAGATGTCTTGAGGTTTGATTTTCTCCCTCAAAGCAAGATTGCACCATAGAAATATCATGTCCTCTCTTCATCCATGACCATGTGCAAGAGGTGCAGTGGAGGTGCCTCCACCTCTGACTTCTCTCATAATCCCTATTTTTTCAGGATTGCCCTCCAAGAAGAGACCAACCGCATGTCAGCCAACGCCTTGGCCATTGTGTTTGCTCCCTGCATCCTCCGCTGCCCCGACACCACAGACCCACTGCAGAGCGTTCAGGACATCAGCAAAACCACCACGTAAGAGCCTGGGGCTGGGTGAGCCAGCTCCACCACCATTCACATCTTGGTAACCCCTAAGATGGTCAAATGGCTCAAAAATTGAGAGCTTTGACATGAAGTGATAAACACATAGTAATTTATGCATCTCAATGCAAATAAATGCATCTGCATGAAGACATTTCAAATTCTCTCAATCCCCAAACAGTTGTTAAATGGGGATTTTTAAGTGATGGAGATCCCCAAGAGTGGATAAGCTTCTGTTCCTGCCTGGCAGGAAAAGTTGGAGTTTGTGCTGACATGGTTTTATAGTTAATGTAGTTCATTTTTGGCAAGCAGATCTTGATTCTTTCTTGATTTTGACTTTTTTACTGAAGGAGATGTGTTGTTTGGTCTGCAGCAATAGTAATATTAATATACTTAGATTTATTTATGGTGTTTGCCATAATTGAAAAGGTTTTACAGAGAAAAAGCAAAGCACTTGCCCAGATTCAGTTTGGCTCATACTAAATAGATTTTAAAATAGATACTGGAGTCAATTATAATAATGAAAACCCTCCAGTGAAGGGCTGGGCTTCTGAAAGAGGTGGTTTTACCTCCAGGAAGTAATAAAATTGTTGGAGACCCAGCTGGCAGGAACACTTGTCTTTTAACAGGATTTCTTTGTAGCTTCTCCCTTACACTTCAGCTCCAGCACATCCTCTCATTTTATTACAAGGAAAGGACTATTTTTTTCCCCAAACACCCTCCTGACAACATTAAACAGTCGGCTCAGTTACACAAGCTGCTGTTGAGTTACTGCATGCAAGTGAGTTGGAATATCAGCCTGCCTTCTCCGGGTTTGTATTCCACTATTCCTTCGTCCATGGGGGATAAATTTCTCTGGTGGGATCCATGGTGATCTTTAATATCTCTAGGCTGTTTCTCAATCCATCCCTAGCCCATGATCACTCTTTTCAGGAGAGTTCTCACTGCTGTCTGGCTTCCAGCTGGAGCTTTCTCCTCTGTGCTCTTCCATCAGGGCAGATCTTCAGAATAATCCTTTCCTTGTAATAAAATGAGAGAATGTTCTGGAACTAAGGGAGAAGCCACCAGGAAATCCTGTTGAAGGACAAGCCAAGACAAGACAGAGCAACTCAGATCAATGGCTTCCTCCTACCATTTTGTCTTCTTTTGGGTTTTTTCTCCCTTAGTTGCGTGGAATTAATTGTCATCGAGCAGATGAACAAGTACAAGGCTCGTCTCAAGGACATCAACAGCCTGGAGTTCGCAGAGAACAAAGCCAAGAGCCGCCTCTCCCTGATCCGCAGATCTATGGTGAGGTGCCAAAGCCCTCTGTGTCCCCTCCTGTCTTCTCCTTGCCCCTGAAGCCACCCTACCTTATCTTCTCCTGCTTATCCAGCCTCCCAAACCTCTTGCAAACTCCCACACCATCTCCACCAGGACAGGGACCCTCAGCCCCATGGTGGCTCCTCACTTTTGCAGGGAATCATACCAAAGCACAAGGAGGTGGGAACAGTCCATGGAAACATTGTCACTCCTGCTCAGATGTTCCTGATCAGCATGTCCATCTTCATTTGAACTTGTTTGGTCCTGAGTTGAGTCAAGCCTTTCAGTGACCAGCTCATCACCCCATGGGTGACTGGGACTACTGTTTCTCATGCTCAGTCACATTATCTGAACCCAAAATGAGTTCCCCAAAGGCTCTCCCTGCACCCGCACTGCCTTTTTGGGAGCCTCAAACCCATCTCATTGAGCTTCCATGCTTGCAGGGGGCCGGCAGGCTGCGGATGCACCTGTGCTTGGCTTGCTGGGCTGCGGGAGAGGGACGGACTTGGCGCAGCACTGTCAGCACAGGCTTGGGCTGAGGAGCTGAACGGCCCTTCTGTTTGGACCTGCTCCCTGTGATACTCAGGGGCACGTTGCTTCTGCTTTTTGGGGATGAAATCCAATCAGGGGCTGCCCAAGATTGTGGAGCTGGTGTTGCAGAGCTGCCCCACTCATCTCAGTTAACGGAAAAAACCTCAAACTGAGCAAAGCGGGTTTTTGGAGGGGCGGCGGCATGTGCACTCTAACCTTCTGCTTTCCTTTTCATCTCCTCTCTAATCCAGAAGCCCGTACTAATTGCAGTTAGATTTATGAGCATAACCCGCAGTTCAATCCCGGTATGTATCAACGGCAGCTGCCGCGTCCCTCGTTGTGTGTCACCGTCGCTCATTCCAGCTCTGTCCCACCGGCCATTGTCTGTGACCTGTCCGGTCCCGCTGCTCCTCGGAGCCGCCGTTCCTCCAGCAGGTTCCCTGGGCACAGGAGTTTGGGGCTGGCGCTCGGCCATCCCTGCACGCAGCTCCTCAGAAATATGCTTCCCACCCCTTTTCCCTTCTTACTTACTATAATTTTCTATTTTGCTTTCTTTTTCCATCCTGTGCTTCCCTCTTTTTTACTTTGCTTGACTCATCCCTTTCCTTCCCACCTCAATTTCTCCTCACTCAGGATGCATTTCAGCATCAAGTTGCTTTCACAGCATTGCTGTTTCTGAAGATGGTGAATAAAACCCTCAGCTTGAATGCCTCAGAGATCATGAGGCATCCAAAGATCTCCTCCTCCTTCTTGGAGGAGGAGTACCACCACCCTGAACACAAGGTCAGGACACCCAGGTTTGAATGAGGAGGAGACCAGCAAGCCCTGTATTCCCCAACTCCATCCCAGCTTGAGTTCTGTGAGATTGTGACAGGCAAGAAAAGCACCTGCTGGATTTTGAAAAGCTAATGGGGCTGTTTCCTTTCCTAATAGGCTCAGCCCATGATGAAAGTTCCTTCAGGTTCCCCCCATTCCTCACCATCCATGAGTGTCAGGAGGTGAAGGAGAGCAAAATTTGAGCTCTGCTCCCCTGAGCACGGCATTTCTCAGGGGCTTAAGTCCATGAGCCAGTGGGATCTTTGGGATCTTGGGGATTTTGGCTAATTGGATTCAGGGAGCTGTGCTTCAGCTCAGGAGCCCACGTGAAAAGTGTCATCAGAAGAACACCGGGCACAGGAGAGGCTTTGCTGACAAAGAAAGATCTCTGAGATGTGACGTTAAAAGATGAAAGGGCTAAAATGGAGGAAATCTGGCTTTTAAATGGAAAAAGGGAGGATCCTTTATCCTGAAAATCTGCTCTGGGCACATGAGTTGTCAGGAAGACCCAAGGATGCTACAGTTGCAGAGGTTAAATAGAGAGAGCAAAACTGAGCTGCAACAAGCTCTTCAACCCCAAGGAGACACAGGTTCTTCCTGGGTGATGGTTGTTAGGGGAAGGCAGCAAGTCCTGGATGGACATCTCATAGTCCTGGTCATGTCAGGATCTGGAATGTAGAAGATGAGATGTCTGGTCATGATAATGGTTAAGATAAAAGCTGTTTAGTCTCTGCCATGTCCCTCATCTACAAGAATCCTTTTTTTTATTCTGCTCCGTGGAGCAGATCTGTAGAGCTGATCGTCAGAAGATTAAAACACTTGCATATATATCTCCACCTGTACCACCACCGTTTGCATCCTTTTTAGTTTTCAGTTTCAGTATTTAAAAAATAAGCTCGTTTTCAGAGCTGCATTAGATCAGAGCAAGTTCAACTGTGGGCACAGACATTCACATTGATTGTCTTACAATGGACCACTGGAGGTGGTCCTGGTTTCTGGATCTCCTGTACATGAGACATGGCAGGGCATGGACAACATTATTAGGTGGGAGTTCCTGTTTGCTGAAGGGGTCAGTGAGACCCTTGTGATGCTCAGGAAGTACCAAGGAATGAGGGAAGGATGTGAGACTTGATCCAAGGATCAAACAGGAGCCGGGTGTCCTGAAATCAAAGCGTTGGTGATGCTCCCACTCAAAGCCACCATCAAGCTTCCCATCGCACAGGCTGTGGGCTTTGTGGGAACCCATCCTGCCACCAGCAGGGCTTGCTTGGACCAGGACCAAGTTGCACTTGGTCCATCAGCATTATCCTCACCACTGCCTTCCTCACCATCTCCATCCTCACCCCCTCCAATGTGTTGAGTCCTTCTGGTACTTCTCCCAGCCTGAGGTTTTGAAGGGTCCCGGTGCATCCGGCGATGGCACACTGAGGACCGATGTCTGGGGCCTTCTTCTCCACTCTTGGGAGAGCAGTGTGGTTGGTACCTGAGTGTTTGCCACATCACCTCGGCTGGCGGTGGTGACACTGTTGTCTCTCTTCAGGGCAAAGGACGCGTGCGGCGCGGCGCCTTCCCCAGCCCCGCATCCCCTGTCACCGGGCGCTTGCCCTCGGTGACAGATATCCCTGAGGAGACCATGAGCAGTGAGGAGGCCATGGAGATGGAAGTGACAGAGCAGCAGCAGGTGGCCATGCAGCAGGAGGAGAAGGTGCTGACTGAGCAGATCGAGAGCCTGCAGAAGGAAAAGTGAGTCTGGACGAGGGTTCAAGCCACGTCCCCAGCCTTTGGATGTTGCTTGACATCATGTGGTTGATAACTGGAGGGCTCCACCCCTCCATGATCTCGGTACATGTGTATCCCTTTCTCCCCTCCACCTTTTTGGTCCCGTTGGGTCAATGGGGCTGGGTTGGCTTTGCAGGGAGGAGCTGACATTCGAGATGCTGACACTGGAGCCCCGCGCCTCCGACGACGAAACCCTCGAGTCCGAAGCTTCCATTGGCACAGCTGACAGCTCTGAAAATTTGAACTTTGACTCCGAAGGAGCTATCTCCGATCGCTCGGGTAAATCCAGGTGTTCTTGGGTTAATGATGGAGTGGTTTGGGTTGCAAGGGACCTTCCCAGTCATGAAGTCTACCTCCCTGCCATGGGCAGGGACACCTTCCACCATGTTTTTCTGTCACTTTGGGAAGGGTTATTTGGGATTTTCAAGTTCATTTAAAGTTGGCAGTTTAAATGTATGCAGAGAGGAGGGTTAAGGGTTCAAGTACGTGGCCCTGGGGGGGATGGGTGGGAGCAGCCAGGGCTGGTGGGGAGGTGAACATTCTTCCAGTGCTGCCACATTATCTGGGGTGATGCTGCCTCCACTGAGATGCTGGGAATGTTGTCCTGGCTTCAATGGCATGTGTCCCCAGGAAGTGGGGTGGTTGGATACTGGGTGTTGTCCAGGTGTTGACCATCCGTGGTCCTTCTGTCCTTGCAGAGAGAAGTGTAGCATTTACCTCCCTACGCCCCGCCAAGGCCGAGGGGCCGAGCCGGCTGCGACGGCACCCCAGGATGCGGCTGGACGCGGCGGAGCCAACCGACACCCCCGTCTCCTCCTCTTCCTCCTCCTCCTCCCAATCATCCACCTCCTGCTTGCCCCACCTGCCCCGGAAGCGCTTCCAGATGTACTCCAAATCTCCTTTCTACCGAGCAGGGGGACACGGTGAGGCCCCCGAAACCCGGGCAAGCCCTGAGGGCCTGGCAGGGCCTCTGCGTTATCCCGAGGACCGGCCGCAGTTCACCACGCGCGGGACCTTCAACCCGGAGAAAGGCAAACAGAAACTGAAGAGTGTGAAAACTTCCCCCCCAAAAACCAAAGAGCCCCCGGACGGGGGGCCTGGAGGGGGACGCAAGAGGAACCCTGAGGCCGATTGTGCCGCTGCCCAACCCCTTGTCCTCCTGGGGAGCAACGAGTTCATGGTCTGAGATGCTCCAACCCGGGGCCACGTCCATGCTGGGGCAGCCTCCCCATTGGCAGTGCTCCGATGGCTTCCTCATTAGCGCCAGGAGATGAATTCTTAATTAAAAAGGCCAGGAGGGGACGGTTTTAATGGTGGCCTTAATGATTTGGGGGGGCTGAGACCTTTGGGTGGCCAGGGGGTGGACGGGAATGGGAGGCACTGGCCGGTTCCTGGCCCTTCCCCTCAGAGCATCCCACGTCTCAGAGCATCCGCCGCCAAATCCTTGTGCCGAATCGCCATTGCCTGTTGGTAGGAGCAAACCAAGCCTAAAAATCCCACAGGAGCACCCCGAGCCAGCTCCACTAGCAGCCAAGCCCTCCCTGCTTTAACCACCTCATCCACGCCAACGCCGAGTGCATGGGAAAGTGTTAAAACCTGCTAAAAACCACCTTTTCCCTTTGGTGTTTTATTTTTTAACAAGACCTAACCACCTTTCCTCTTTTTTTTTTTTTTTTTTTTTTTTTTGGAGATCATCAGTATTAAAAAATAATAATAATTAATAATAATTGAGGACTACTTGAAGCGGTATTTGTTTATATGCTGGTTCCTGGAGTTTCCTGTAAATATATATTTTTTTAATTTTTTTTTATATTTTTCCCGAGACAGAACTTCTTTTTTTTTAACTATTATTATTATTATTGTTATTATAATTATTATTATTTTTGGGCTGGAGAGGAGGGGAGCAATTGGCTGAGCCATCCTTGGTGTCACCACTGGTGTCACCAGCTATCACTCAATAAAACATGGAGTTTTATTTTCAGCAAGAAATCCCTGGAAGTGTAATTTGCCCATCATAACCCGTCGTAGGACTAATTGACGATGCTAGTTAATGAGTCAGCTTGTAATCTCTCCCCAGTTGTCTCATCATCATCCTCAGTGGCACCTGGAGAAGCTCTGGGTACCAGAAAACCTCTGGAAAGGCAAAATTAGGAGTCCCAGGGCACTAATTAGATATGTAAAAGCTGGATCTGTCCTCCCAGATGTGTGCTGGGCTGGGGCTTGTCCTTTCCCAAAATGCCATCAAAAATGGGGAAAATAGCAAAAAAATTGAGTTTTCCTGAGTCTTTTCCTGGCATTCCTGGGTTTGGCTGAGCAGCTCCTCGGTCCCCTCTCCCCCTGCCCATTCCAGGGATGGTTTATTTATTTGCGTTATTTTTTATTTGATATTTGAAATTTGACTTTTTTTTTCATGTTATCTTTAATTTTTTTCCAACGGGGGAAGTGACAGATGCCGCAGGGAGAGTGGGAACAGCATTGGCCTCGGCGCTGCATCCTGGGAGTGGAGCAAGACCAAGTCAATCATCCCCATCCATGAGGGAAAATGGGATTTTCCCAGCCCCAGAGGGGAAAATAGGGCTTTGGGGACCAACCTGGATGCACTGGGAAGGTGGATGGTGACCACAAAAGAGGAGAATCCTGGGGAGCCACCCCAAATTCTCTGGGAGCTGGGATTGCTGGGAGCATCTGAGTGCTTGGTGCCAAACCAGCCTTTTGAGCTTCTTGAACTAAAAACCCCAGAACTGCCCTTAAAATGGGAAGGAGATCCTGGGGAAGAGTGAAGGGTCCAGCCTCATCTTCAGTTTTCTCATCCCTGTGGGATGAGAGCAGGGATGTCAGATCTGGCTCGGGCAAATATATATATATATATATATATATATACACACACACACACACATATACATGCACATATATATATACATATATAGATACATATATATATACCTCTCTGTGTGTGTATGTATATGTATATATCTGTATATATATGTATATGTATCTAATTTGTTTTGGAATATATTTATTTTCCTTATATATATTTAATCTCTATATAAGGAAAATATATTTAAGTGAGATATATATATAAAGAACATATAATATATTTCTATATAAAAGAAAATATACACACAGAAGAATAAATATTATCTGTATAATTAAAAATACATAAAAGACTTAAAACAATTCATTTATGTATTTTCTATTCTTATATATAGTACATATTTATATATAAATATATAAGATATTCTATATATAAAGAATACATATTTCTCTATGTATATATGCTTATATATTTATATATAAGGAAGTATATATATATTTAAAGGAGATATGTACTATATAAAGAATATTTATTACTTTATATATATTTTAATGTATTTCTGGTTTATGTAGAAACATATTTAGTGTTATATGATTTAAACATATATTTAATATATGTTTAATAAGTATGTTTATATATGTTTCTTCACATACATTTATATATTTCTTTATATAAAGAGTCTATTTCTCTGTAAAGAAATATATAAAGGAAATATATAGTATATATAAAGAAATATATTTTCTCTCTTCATATATATAAAAATGTATGGAATGTAGGGAAAATATGTAAATAAAAGACTTCTTGACATAGATAAATGTGTGGAATATATATAGAATATATAGGAAATATGTTTCTTTATAGATATAAAATATATTTGTGGTTATATGTATAAAGAAAAACATTTGTCAAAGAAATATATATATATATATATATGTATAAAATCCAGCTCTGGCAGGAGCTGAGCAGGACTGGAGGGATAATGGTGTATTCCAGGGCCCCCTTCCCCCGGCATCTCCCCTGCTCCTTCCCAGCCCTTTCCCTGGCAGGATTTGGGGTCCCAGAGGGTTTTCCAGAGGGCTGAATGTACTGACTACTGGAGGGCTGCAAGGGGAATTATTGTTATTTTTCATGGAAAGTTTTCTAAATAATTTATAAAGTCGCTGCTTGTAAACTAAACAGAGTCTGTATGTAAGAGGATATATTATCCCGCATCACCCACGCTCAGAATCTTGTACAAACTGACAAAACCAGACAAATAAAAGTGTCATTCTGCAAAGGCCAAGAACTCCCAGTGGGACGCTGTTCCTGCCGCCCCCTGCTCACATCCCGGGGGTCTGGGGCTTGTTCCATTTGTTCCGTGGGGTTAGGAAGTTGTGGATTTTCCCAATCCCCATGTGGATGGAGCAGTTCAACATCCTGATCCCATGTGGATGGAGGAGCTGGGATGGGGAGCCAGGGCTCCAGATCACTCCCCTTTGGAGTGTTTAATGCTGGTTATTCACATTCTCATTATTTATGTTAGGAGAACTTCTATTTCTCTTACTTGTTATTCACATTATTTTTATTTATGTATACACAGAGTATTTATAAACAAATTATTTTAATCAGATAATTTATATTTCATTTATATTTAAATAATTTATTTTCGATTTTTCCTGTATTCAGATTATTTCAGATTATTTCTCTTCACATAAGTTTTAGGTAGACTTTATATTCAGACTACTTATTTTCAATTTATTTCTATTCAGATTATTTCATTTTATTTCTGTCCACATAATCTAATTCAGATGACTTCCAATGAGATTCATTATGCTTTCCTTATTTATATACAGTTTGCTTATTCTCAATTTATTTCTATTTATATTATTTCAGATTATTTGGTTTTATTTTCTTTCTATTCTGATTATTTAAGGAGATTTCAAAGCATATATTTATATTCCAGTAATTTACATGCATTTTATTTCTATTAAGGTTATTTAATTTCATTTTATTTGTATTTGTACTATTTAATTCCCATTTTATCCAGCCAGATTATTCATATTCATCTATTTACACTAAGATATTTTATTTTCAGTTAATTTCTATTCAGAGTATTTCAGTTTATTTAGTTTCATTATATTTCTATTTAAATTATTTCATTCAGATTCTTTCCAATAGATTATTTCCAAACAGATTATTTATATTTTTCTTTTTTATATTCAGATAATTTCAGGTTATTTATTTTCATTTTCTTTTTATTCGTAATTTTCTATTTATCTTATATTGATTATTTAATTCAGATTATTTATACTAATTTTACTTATATTTAATTTATTTCCATTCAGATAATTTATTTTCAAGGTACTTCTATTCAGATTATTGATTTTTATTTATTTCTGTTCAGGTTATTAACGTTCAGCTGGTGTCCCCCCCCCCCATTCCCCATCCAAGGGGCCCCAAGTCATTGGCACAGGGACTCTGGCTGCAAAACTCTCTTTATTCCGAGTATAAAATGGGGGACACAAGTGGGAGACCCCAGAACACAGGGACAAGGATCTGTCACCACATGTCACCCCAGGCTGGGGTCACCCCTGTCAGTGTCAGCCCTGGTCTGGGATCAACCTGAGGATGTCCCAGTCTGGTGGCACCCCCAGGTGGCACCACCTTTGGCAAGTGTCACCCCTGGGCCGGTGTCACTCCGAGGCTGGCACCACCCTTGGCCTTTCTCATCCCCAGCTGATGTCATGCCCCAGGTTGGCGTCATCCCTGAGTAAGTGACCCCCCAGACTGGTGACCCCTGGGTGGCAGCAGGTCCTCATGGTGCCAAGGTGTCTTTGCCTGGGTTCCTGCAGCATTTGAGGCACCATCAGTGAGGTGCTGCCAGGGCATTGGGCACACACTTGGGGACATCCCCCTTCCGCCCCCAGGGAAGCTGGTCCCAGCTGCCAGCAGCATTCTACAATCCTGGACATTGCCCCAGAGATGGTCCCATGGTCACCTTCACACCCCAGGGTGAGTAGACCCAGGGTGGGGTGACGGGGGTGCCAGTGCAGGGTGACAAACAAGCCAGGTGACAGCGGGAAGGGGGTTCAGTTCTTGAACATGTCACACAGCAGCTTCTCCATGGGGGTGTTGCCGATGGTGCGGCGGAAGAAGAGCAGCTCCACGCGCTCCGAGGAGATGAAGCGCAGCGCTGGGAGGAGCAGCAGCAGCTTCCCAAACCTGGGGGATGGAGCGGCGGCCATGGGTGCGTGTCCCACCCTGGTGTCACCTGTGAGGACGTGGGGACAGCGGTACCTGACGGGTTGCCCAGGGTAGTGGGACGGTTGTGCTGGCCCAGCATCACCTGTGACTGGTCCTGCAGGTTCTCCACCTGCTCAGGGTCCTTCAGGCCACGGGTCTCTGCAGGGACAAGGCGGTGACAGGCTGGGGAGGGGCACGGGGATGGCCAGTGGTGGGTGCTGGGCGTGGCCTCACCTGGTTTGAAGAGCACCACGGCCTTCATGCAGGCAAATTCCGTGGGGTCAACGGCCAATGCCTTGAAGCGGCCGAGGGTCTCCTGTAGCGCCCGCACATCCAGGGTGGCGGGCAGCAGCTTCCCAGGGGTCGGCTCGGGGACAGCCAGGAGTGGGCAGCTCTCCAGGGGCATGGACCACTGGATGGCACAGAGCAGGAACAGCTCACTCCATGCTTCCTCCAGCAGGATCACCTGGGGAGAGCGGAGAGGAACCCCAAAACCCCTGTCACCCCCAAAGTCTCCAGGACCTGTAGCCACCACAGCTGGTTGGGCTGACAAGCATCTGCAGGGGAACCTTAAGAATGTTGTGGAGATGCTCCAGCTACCCCAACTGGCTGCTACTTTTTTGGGGGTTCCTGTTGCCCTAAAGGCAGATCCCCATTCCTCATGGAGATTGCCAGCCCCACCTGGTCACGGAAGGGCAGATTGGAGAAGACGGGCAGGTTCTTGGCCCATTTCACAGCCATGAAGAGGAGACGTGCTGAGGTCTCATAGATGTTTTCGGGGCTGGCTGCCGGGTACGGCGCCACCTGGTACTCTCCGGTTGCCCGCTCCGGCTCACTGCCCGTCACATCCACCGTCTCATCAGCTGCAGGGGTGGAAGAGGACACTGGTTGTCACCAACCATGGGGACATCCGCCACCCACCCACCCCCCTCTTCACAGATAGCCACCCACCGTCCTCAGGCTCCAGCTTGGCGCAGGTCTCGGCCGTCATCAGGCTGGCCATGAAGCGATGGTTGGTGGGTGGTGTGGGCACTCGGGGACCCGGGGTGACAGTGGCACCAGGACCACGAGGAGCCGGACAGGGTGATGGGGGGACCTCACATGTGGTGGCCACGTGCTCAGGGGGCAGCTCAGCATCCAGCTGGATGCTGTCCAGCTGGACCTGGGCTGTGCTGCGGGGCTGGCGCTCATTCTGCACAGCTGTGCAGACAAGGTAGCATCAGCATCGGCCACCCCACTGTCACCCCCTGCTATTCGTCACCCTGTGTCCCCCCACAGTCTTACCATCCTTGTTCATGCCAGCCTGCAGGCACTTCTTGAGCCGGCAGGCCTGGCACTGGTTGCGGTGAGCCTTGTCCACTGGGCACAGCCCTGTCCCCGCCTGGCACCTATGGGGAGAGGTGACACCTGGCTGCAGCCCCTGAGGTGGCCCCTGTCCCCCACAGGTACCATGTCTCCGCCCAGGGATTCCCTCCACTCAACAAGTGCCCCACCACTGTGGGCACCCTGTCCCCAAGAGGTGTCCTGTCCCCAGTGGGTGCCCTGTTCCCACTCCAAGAGTGCCTTTTCCCAGTAAATGCTCTGCCTGGATGGGTGTTTTGGCACTATCAGGGGGCTCTGGACACCCTCTCCACAGGTGCCTCTCCCCCTGCGTGGTTTTAAGTACCCCTGGGTCTCTGCCCCACCCATTGCCCATGCCCTCGGGTCCCTGACCTGCTGAGTGTTCATCCTGGGGTACCCTACCTGCCCCCAAGCTCCCTGTCCTCCTCGGTGTCCATCTGCAAGGTCCCTGTCCCACAGGGTGTCCATCCCTTCCCCTCTGGCTGCCCCATCCCATGGGGTCCCTGCTCTGTTGGGTGTGCCTGCCCTGCTAGGTGTCTGTTCCCCCCATTCCAGCTCCACTGTGTCCATCCTCTGGATCCCTGACTCCCTGGTGGCCATTCCTGGGGTCCCTGCCCTGCGGGGTGTCCTTTCCTTCGAGGTGTCTGTCCATGGAACCCTGGTTCTTGCGCCCCTGGATGTCCAACTGCAGGGTCCCTACCCCTCTGGCTGCCAACCCCCATTCCCTGCCCCGTGGGGACTCCCACGCCTGTTCCCACCTGTAGATGAGCTTCCTGCGGACGCTGCGCTTGAAGAAGCCACTGCAGCCATTGCAGGCGTAGATGCCGTAGTGCTTCCCACTGCTGGTGTCCCCGCACACCTTGCACAGCAGCACCGGGCTCAGCTCTTTCCCCGGAGCCGGGGTCAGCCCTGTGGAAGTGGAACCATCATATCTGGGTTGACTCTGGGCATCCCAATGTTCCTCCTACCGCCACCAGTCCATGCTGCCTCCCAGCATCCTGGAGATGGGGTGGCTCCTTTCTCTGCTGGTTCAGCCCAGGGACATGAACTAGGGACACCTCAGGGACTCCAGGGGGGGTTCACCATCTTCCCACACCCCAGCACACGGAGTGATGCAGGAGGAGCTTTCACAGGAATTTTGAAAAATAAAAAAGGGACGAAATGGTGTTCTTAGGAATGGGGACACCAGGCATCCCAGGAAGGCAACTGAGTATCCCAGAGAAGGGCTGCAGTCAGGGATGGGAGGTGTCTTGGAGAAGCGACAGCTCTGGGGACATGGGGCACCCCAGGCAAGAGTCACAAGAGGGAACTGTGGGGTTCCTGGTGAAGGGCCAGGGACCAAGGGTATCCAGGAGAGGGTTTTGACAGGGAATCCTGGAGAAGGAACACAAATGAGGACCATGGATAGCATGGAGAGGGTCAGGCAATGCAGGCATCCTGGCCTTGGAAAGGACCATGATGGGGACTCAGCATCTTGGAGAATGATGACAGCTGAAGACCCCCGGCATCTTAGTGGACCATGATGGGAACCCTGGACACCTAGGATAAGGACCATGAGGAGAAGGATGGGAATGGAGAACACAAAAATCCCAAACAACTACGATGGGGACACTGGGTGTCTTGGACAGGAACCATAATAGGGATCCCCAAGATATCTCAGAGGAGAACTACAATGGGGACCAATGGCATCCAGAAGAAGGCCGTGATGATCCCAGGCATCTCAGATAAAAACTGCAGTGGAGGACCCCAAGTATTTCGGTGATTGACCGTTATGGGGATTCCAAGTATCCCAGAGGAGAACCATGAAGAGGACCCCCAGGCATCTTAGGAAATGACCACAGTGAGGACCCAGCCATCCCAGAGAAAAAAACACGTCCCTCCGAGTCACGCCCGGTCCAGCGGAATCACTTCTTACCCGTGGGGCTCTCATCCAGCCCAGCGCTCACCACCGACCCCGCCGGGGACGCAGCCATCCCGCACCCGGCGCTCCCGACCGATCCCTGTCCTGCCCCTCTGGATCCCCGCGGAGGGTCTGGCCAGGCGATGGGTGCTCCGGCTCTGCGGCCAGCGGGGCTCTTGCCTTGCTCTCTTCAAGGCGGCTTAGCGGCGGGCGCTGTGTAAGCAACCGCCTCTTTGTCACCCTCTTAATCTTTAGTGTCTGCGCGGGGCGGGGGGGATCAATCAGCCACGCGATGAAGAATTAAAAAGGTGCTGAGCCCCAGACTGGTAACCCTAAACCCCGCGACACCCAAGCCACCCCCCCCGCGCGCCGCCGCGGGCCACCGTGGAGGTGTCACCCTGTCAGTCCCCCCCCCAGCACTGCGAGGCCGAGATTGCGGCAGAGGTGGGAGATGGGGCTTGGGCTGGGGACCCCCCATATGTGTCGTCCTCCCCTTGGGACCCACCAGGTCCTGTAAGCGCATAAGCCCTTCACTAAGGCGGTTAGAGGGGAATAACGAAAAGTGGTCATTAAGGGGGGTAATTTCCCTGCCCCCGAGTAATTAATTACCGGCCCTGATGGCGAGGGGAGGGGGGATGCTCGGTAGGGACCCCGCTGTGCCTCAGCATCCCCTGCCGGGGAACGGGGGCCTCCGCGGATGTCGGGGCTGCTGACACCGCAGAGGGTGGGGGCCAGGTGGCCCTCGGGGTTACGCAACCACCGCTAAACCCTCGCGGTAACAGGGCAGCACAATTTGGGATTTGTGGGCTTTAGCCGCTAAATTCCCCCCGCCCCGCTCAGGGGGGTGGCGGGTGGCCACCGTCATGGGCCCGGCTTGTCCCCAGAGATGGGCCAGCCTGAGGACAGGGGTTCCCGGCCTGCTGTGCCCCTTCCAGAGGGGCTCAGAGGTGTTGATGCCCTGAAGGTGTCTCAGGGGACAGGCACTGGCAGCAGGTCCCTGCTGAGGGCTGGCAGCAGTGACTCCAGCCAGGGGCTGCGGGTCACCCCTCTGGCATCCCTGACTGATGTATGGCTCCAACCCCGCTGCCTGCAGCATTCCTGCATCCCCCTGCCTGTGGCATGGCTCCATCCTCCTGCCTACAATCTGCTTCCATCCCTTTTACCTGAAGAGCTTCTCCATTTTAACTGCACTGTGACTTGCTCTATCAGCCTTGCCTGCACCATGGCTCCATGTTCCCATCTGCAGCAACATTCCATCACCCTTCCTGCCTGCACCATGACCCCATCCCTGCCTTCACCATGGCTCCACACCCCCTGTCTCCCGCCCTCTCCCACCCTGGGACCCCCCATTTCCCCAGGGTGCCCCGTCCCACCCACAGCCCCCTGTCCTGACCCAGATCTCTGACCGCCACCATCTGCGGCAGTGGCCGCCTCCTCCCGTGGCAGAATTATGACGCTGGGCTAATGCGGCGGGAGCAAGCTGTCACCTCCCTGCCCGGCCCTTGGGTGCCTCCACACCTCTCATCCATGGGTGAAACACCCCCCAGTGCCCGACCCGGGGGTGCCAGGAACACCTGCATCCCGGCGTGCCTGCCCACCCCTGGGGACACAGGCGGCCAGTGCCGGGGACAGTGGGGAGCGGCCGGCATGGCGATACAGCTGAGTCGGCTAATTTGCCCATTCCCTCCTCGCCGTTGGGTAAAAGCCAGCTCTGGAGCAGGGATTTGGGAGGGGGATTAGCTGGGCCAACCATCTGCTGCTAGCCAATCATCAGCACCCCCAGGAAAGCCAATAATTACAAAAATATGGTTTCCCACCCTGTTTCTCCATTACACCCAGCGGGTGCTGTCCCTATGGTGGCCTTCCCATGGGGCAGCACCCTGTCCTCTTCCCGGGGATGAGAGCTCCATGAGCACCCAGCTGGGCACTCCTGGGAGCCCAACCCAGCCTGTTTTGGGTGCGACATGAGCAGGCCTGACGCCACGGCCGAGGGGCTGTGGGTGGTGGGTGGGGGTGAAGGAGCAAATGTTAAAGCCCGAGGCAGGGTCGTGACTCAGCTTGGTGACAGATGCTGGGGCAGATGCCACAGGATTACCCAGCCTAAAACCTCGGGATCTGCCCCCCTTCCCCCCAGCAGGCAGAGAGTGTTTAATTACTAATTTACTAATTACCCAAAGATGCTGGCGATGGGCTTGAGACCTGCGGTCAGGAGCAGCCCCAGGGTTCCAGCCACCCTAATCCCACTGGCTGTGGGGACCTGGTGGGTGCACCCTGGCCAGGGACAGCTTGGCTGGGGACATTGTGTGACCCAGGGAAGCACCACTGGCAGTCCTGCTCCTGTTGGTGACAGCATGGAGTGGTGGGGAATGGGACAGGACAGTGAGGACAAGGAGGAGACAATGGGGACAAAGAGAACATGATGGGAATCAGGATGAGATATTGGGGACCACAGGGAGACAGTGGGAACCAGGAGGACATGATGGAGACCAAGAGGAGCCAATAGGGGAGGGAGGGGAGATGATGGGAACCAAGAGGTGACAACAAAGATCATGAGGGGGTGATGGGAACAAGGAGGAGATGATGAGGACTGGGAGGCAATAATGAGGATCAGGAGGGGACAATGGGAACTTGTATGTTCTGATGGTAACCCAGAGACAATGACAAATGTGGAGAGCAGGAGGTGACCAGGAGGAGATGATGGACACCAGGACATGACAATAAGGACCATGTGAGCATGATGGGGACCAGGAAGGTGTGACAGAGATCATGAGGAGGCAGTGGAATGCAATAGGGGTGGATGGAGATCATGAAGGGATAGTAAGGACTGAGATGGGATGTTGAGGACTGGTAGGAGAGGATGGGAATGAGAAGGGTGTGATGGGTACATGTGGACAAGACAACAGAGACCAGGAGAGGATGGTGGAGATCAGAAGAGGACAAGACCAACAAGAAGATGACATGAAGTTCCAGGAATTCCCCCTGGCTGTGGGACTGGAGGTGGCTGGGAAGGGTTAATGTGGCCGCCTGCACTGAGCTGGGTCCAGGCCAGGCTCAGGTTTCACCTGTAATTAGCTCTTGTTTATTGGAGGCTCCTTGATAAATGATTCTTTGGAGTTGCTCGATGACAGAGGGTGACAGTCACCCACCTGAGCCCTGCTAAAGCCTTCACTGACCCCTAGCACCAGGATTAAAGTTTAATGTGACTCTGGAGCTGACCCCGGGCATGCACCATTCTGGGCTGGGGACAGGCTGGTGGCCATCCCTAGGACATGGGGCTGGGTACAGGCTGACGGCCTCCCAGGGCCAGAGGGTTTTGGCACCGAGAGGTGATTTGTCATAAGCCTGGTGGTCACTGGTTACCAAGGCGTTGTGGCCACGGGGCTGTTTCATGACTCCTTTGGGGTCACCCAAGAGGTTCGTGGATGAAATGTCACACCAGGTTGGGTTTGTCCCCCTGGGACTGGCCCTTCAGGATGGGCACAGTGCCACGGTGCAGCCGGTCCGGGCACATTCCCAGGCACTGGTGGAGCCGTGTGCCGCTGCTAAGAGCCAGCGCGGTGCTCGCCGGGCGGGCTGAGGTCCTGCCCCGCAGACACCTTTGGAGCAGCGGCAGCTTGGGAAACACGGTGGAGAGAGGGGACCTTGGAGGTGACCTCAAGGTGAGGCAGCAGGGCACAGAACGAGCACTGAGGCTGCAGCTGGGGTTTCAGCAGTGTGACATGTCACCACAGCTCTGGGGACAGAGAAGTCCCCGAGGTATGGGGTACCTGTCCCCAGCTCTCGGGACATTGTGTTTTCTCCTTGCAGATGAACCTCCTCGCCCAGGTAAAGGGGGAGCCGGCAGGAAGGACACCTGCATCCAGGTGATCCCACCCCTCTGCCATAGTACCCAGTGCCCCTGGACCCCCACAGCTGGGACCTGCCTGGTGCTGGGCTTGGGGGGGAGGGGGATGTGTGGCCTGGGAGGCTGGGCTGGGCTGGACTGCGTGCTGGCAGAGATGGGTGGTGGCAGGGGACAGGTGTCAGAAGGGGACAGGTCCCTGTCTTGCTCTGCTCCCTCTCCTCACAGGTGAGCTCCCTCCTTCAGACCCTGCAAGGACAGGACTGGCTGTTCCTCCAGCCCTGGCACTGGCTGGGCTCCTGGGTGCGGCAGGTTTGGGGGTGTTGGCATGAGAATCCCAGCCAGCTTGGGTGCTTGGGCAGGGGGTGGCAGCAGCCCAGGCCAGGGCTGAGCCATGACACGGGTGCCATTGGGGCTGATGCAAGGTGTTTGTCCCTCCAGGTGAGCAGCTCCAGGCAGGTAAGTGTTGGCATTGCCCCTGTGCCCTGCACTGCCCATCTCATCCCTGGCATGACTGAGCCAAATCCTGCACACCCTGCCTTTTCCTCAGCACCCATGGGTGTTTCAGCACCTAGAGGAGGCAGCCCCTTCCCAGAGGGTTTCCATGGATGGAAACCCAAGACCCAAGCTGTGCTTAAGCCACCAAGGACGTGGTATGAGCCAGCAGGTCAGTGATGCTGCCAGTGTCCCCAGGGCACCGGTGGCCCTGAAACACGGCTGGGTCCCCAGGCAGTGACTGGGGCAGTGACCACGGCAGGGTTCTTCCTCTGCGAGGGGCTGCTGGAACAACACTTCAACCTGGTCCCCAATGGGGTGGCTGAGCCCCAGCCTGGGGACCTCTTCCTGTTCCCACTGGCCTCTGGGGGCCCTGGCTGGTGGGGCGCCCACGCTGGCATCTACTGCGGTGACGGGGAGATCATCCACCTGGAAGGTGAGTCCCAGGAGGTGTCATGGCATGGGGACATCTCCATGGAAGGGACATGGGCTATAGATAAAGTCCACTTTGCCCTGCAGGCAGCTCAGGGACATCACCATCAGGCATCGTGGCTAAGCATGGCAAGAGCCACCTCCTGCGGACACGGGGCCCAGCCAAGGTGCTCCGGAGGAAGGAAAGGCTGGACGTGGCTGCCCTGCAGTGGCGGATCCGGGCGGCCATGGACCAGCCAGTGGAGTACAACACAGTCACCTGCAACTGCATCCACTTCGCCCTCGCCCTCCTGGGGCTGGGCCACCTTGCTGGTGCCATGGTGGGTGCCACCACCAGATCAGGTGCGACCACCCTTGGGACCTTGGCACCTGCTCCAGCCAAGTGTCACCAAACCTCTTCTTTTTTCCCAGGTGTCCCCGGCACTGCAGTGATGGAGGTGACAGTGCTCCTGGGGAGCATATGGGGCTGGAGCATCCTCCCTGGGGGACCAGAACTGCACCAGTGATTTGTCAATCCTCCTGTGTGGCAATAAACAGTTGCATGGAAACCCTGAGCCAACCCTCTTTGACTGTTGTTTTCTCACTTTTCCCAGAAGCCACTTTTAAGTGATGTCCCACCTTGACACACCTTGAAGGGAGAGGCTGCTCCTTGCTCCCCATGGTCTCCTGAGACAAACATCTGCCTCTTTGCTGATGGCTGGCATTTAGTTTTGAGCACAAAAATGAGTATTACGTGGACTGCTGAGTTGAAAATGGGCCAAAAGGCTGGATCAGGTCTGGCTGGAGACTGGTGGTGTACCCCAGGGGTCAACTCTGTGTCCAGTCCTGCTCAACTTCTTCATTACTGGTCCAATTGATGGGGTAGAGTGTATCTGCAGTGAGGGGGGAGGAGTCACCAACCCATGGTGATCCTGGCACCCCAGGAATGCTGGGTCCTGTGCTGGGCTCTTACAGGGACATACTGGAGAGACGCCACAGGAGGCCACCAAGGGTTTGGAGCATTTCCCATAGGAAGGGAAACTGAAAGAGCTGGGGCAGTTCAGCAGGGAGAAGGAAATGTCCAGTGGGATTTTATCAGTGTTTAGGAGGGAAAAGAAGGTGGAGTCTGGCTCTTTGCTGTGTCTCCTGAGAGTTGGGGTCTCCAGGAGAGCAGCAGGGTCCCACAGGAAGGTCTGAGGTCCAAGCAGGATTGGGGTCCCAGGGAGGACTGGAGTGAGCATGTCTCTGTGCTGAAGATTAATTGCTGTCCATTAATTAGATGCTTTACTCAATTCTGTTAACTGAACCATGGCCATTTTCCCTTGCTGCCTCCCTCCTGTGGGATGGGGTGAGTGCTACTCCATCCACACCAGCTCTGGGGTTGGTCAGTTGCCTGAAAATTATAGCAGGAATACCTGCCTATAGTATAAAGTACCTGGGAAAAATCAAAGAATACAAACAAAATCTCAGCTACAATAATATCAATAATGGTATCTTATAATAGATATAATTTATAGTAATATATAAAAAATATATATGAAACATCTTAATATGCATATTCATATCTATAATAATATTTGTATTTAACACCTGTAGTAGAGTTAATATATGACAAAATATCTAGTATATAATAATTCCCATCATATTATTGATTATAATATTAAATATAAACTACAATATCTATAACAACATATATAAGAATAATATAAATTAATACCACACCTCATACATATAATAATTCTGATATCATACATCACATATACTATCATGTGGAATATAGATCATAAAATACTGAATTTTATCATACAGTAGATAATACATAATACACAATATGTAATATGTACTAAATTAAATACTATATACTATATAATAGAATTCATAGAATTCATAATATGCTATACAATAGAATTCATATAATCTGCAGTATAATATAACGTGTAACACATAGCATATATAACATCTTCTATTATATCATATATAAACTGTAGAATGTGGAATGGTTTATGGATTATCTATAATATAGCATGATTGAATATGGCAAATGTATAGTATTGCATAATTAATGAAATCTGTAATATAGTATAATGTAATGTAATAAATAACATGCAATATATGGTATACAGTATGCAGCATGTAATAGAATGTATAAATTATATGTAATATATAAGTAAGGGTATATTATATATACTGCACACAGTAATACATATAAAATAATAATGTATAAAATAATAATAAAATGTAATGTAGTAGGATATAATAATACATAACATCCAAACATATAACATTATTTACAATAATGTGATCTATTTTAAATATGTCTAATTATAATCACACACAATAATGTCTATTACTGTAATTAGAGATTTTCATGATTCTGGACTGGTATGTGTGCGGCTGTGAGCTCAGTGACAGTCGGCACATCACAGCTATGTCCCTAGCATCGCTCCTCCTAAATTCACCCGTGTCCCGCTCCCAAACCTGTGCAGGTGCGGGGCAGCGCAGGGACCCTGCTGGGGCTGCCAAGCTCCCCCCGCGCTCACGTTCCCATGTCGGCGGGGGTCGATCCAGGCGGGCGCTGCCCCCGGGCCGGGCCGGGGCCCGTCCCCGCCCGCGCTGACATCAGTTCCCGCGTCCCCCCCGCATCCCGCATCCCGCATCCCTCCGCCGCCATGGCCGCAGCCCGGCCTACGGCGAGGAGAAGGGCGGCTCCTCCAGCTGGGCGAGCCCGAGTACGGCCACGACCCCGCCAGCGGCGGCATCTTCTCCTCCGACTACAAGAGGTGGGGACAATGCGGGCACGGGGGACGAGGACGAGCCTGGCCGTGTGGCCGCTGCTGCAGGCCTTGGCCGCCGTCCTCGGCGGGGAAGTGGTACCCGAGCCGCGGCTGGAGCGGCCCCCGCCGTGGGGACGGGGACAGGGACGGGGATGTGGATGAGGGTGGTGATGTGGATAGGGATAAGGATGGGGATGGGGACAGGGATGGGGCAGGGAATGCGGTCACGTCGCCGCCACCGTCATTGCAGGTCGCAAAGGCCGGAGAGGGTGCTGTGGGAACACCGCGGAATTTTGGAGATGGTGCGGTTGGGGGAGATGTGCGGGGATCCCCCTTGAACCTCCCACCCTCGGGCTGGGGCATCCCGGGCACCGTGTTCCCACCACGGGATCTGCCGGCTCCTGTGGCTCTCCCGCTCCACCGCATCGAGGTTCCTATCGTAATGGGGTGGGGAGGTGGGGGGGTGAGTGTTGAGGAATGTCACCTCTGCGTGGGACAGGCTTCTGGGGGGGTACAGGGGTGAAGAGGAATGGGGCAGTGTGCTCCTGGAGCTGCAGGAATGTCTCTTGGCCTTCCCTGCTGTGTCAGTGTCCCCCACTCTGGCAGTGTCCCTCCCTCTCTGCTGCCCCAGCAGGAAATCACTGAATCACTGTCTGACAGCATCACGCTCTCTACTCCTGGCTGTGTCCCCCAGTCCAGCAGTGTCCCCCATCCCTGCCCCTGTGGTAATATCCCCCCATATGACAGTGTCCCTCCAGTCCTGATTCCCTGGAAGTGTCCCCCACTTGAATGTGTACCCATCCTGACCTCTTGGCAGTGTCCCCAGTTCAGGGGTGTCCCCTCTCCCTGTACTCCTTCTTAATGCTGCAGAGTGTCCCCATTCCGGATATGTCCGTGATCTGTGAGGTGCTGGCAGTGTCCCCATCTCAATGGGTTCCCCCTTCCCTGAACCCCTGGCAGTGTCCCCTTCTCTCTGATACCCTGGCAATGTCCCCCAGCATGACAGTGTCCATCCAGTCCTGAGCCCCTGGCACTGTCCCCCACTCTGGATGTGGCCTCCCTCCATGACCTGCTAGCAGTATCCCCATCTCATACCCCTACCTGACCCCTTGGTAGTGTCCCTTGCCCCTGTCTGGCAGTGTAACACTCCCTTCCCCTGGCTGTGTCCCCCAGTATGACGATTTCCCCCAACCCTGAGCCACTGGCAGTACCCTCCAGACTGGCAGTGCCCTCTATCCATGACCCACTGGCACTGTCCCCATCTCAGTGTGTGTCCCTCCCATGAGCCACTGGCAGTGTCCCCCAGTTTGTCCAAGTCTCCCCCTCTCTGACCCCTCCTTGGCAATGTCTCCCAGTGCTCCCAGTGTCCCCTGACCCCCACTGGCTGTGTCCCCCAGTCTGAATGGGTTACCTCAGTGATCTGCCATCAGTGCCTCCCACTCTGGCAGTGTCACCGCCCTCATGGCAGTGTCCCCTTCCCCCTGACCTCCTGGCAGTGTCCCCCACACCCATTAGTGTCACTGTAATCTGTGTGTTGCCCTTCACCAGAGCCACACCATATCTGTCACCACTCCTGTGAGCCATCCATGGCACAGGGGCAAGACAAATGCACCAAGTGTGACCCCACCACCCAAGTCGGACACCCACAGGTGCCCCATCGTGCCACCCTACCACCCAGGTAGAGTGTCCCACCATGATGTGCATTCCCTGCCCAGGACTGAGCCACTCAGCACTGGGGAAGGGAGCTCCCTGCAGTGTCCCCAAGTTCCAGCTGCAAGTCAGATGTCACTTAGGACGTGACATCCCAAGTTGGCCTCATCCACTGGGAGCAGCATCCTGATCTAGGCTGCAATCCAACCCCAGCTAAGGCATCAGGTTTCAGCCCACTGTGCTGGGCAGAGGAGCGGGGCCACAGCCCTGTCACCATCCCCAGGGCCACTACCGCCACTCAAAGCTATGATGTCCTTGCCGCCGGTGCAGAAGCTGCTGCGGCAGCTACCGGTGGGGCCGGCTGGCTGGCCGAAAACACCAGAGGGTGGTGATGTGGCCGAGGAGGTGACAAGCCCGGTGCTGGCCACCGAGGCTGGACAACCCACCAGCTACAGCGCCCTGCAAGCTGATGAGCTGCGGCCACTCGCCGGCACCAAGCCCGCAGTGGACACTGGCACCGGGCCACCGCTGCGGTAAGACTCCCCCAAGGAGCGCCCCCAGGACCCCCTGGTGATGGTGGCTCTGGACGAGCATCATCCTGTTGGTGTTACCCTCAGTTGCTGCAGGTAGATGCAGCCTTGCAGGTGCCTCCAGTTTAGGGGGGAACCAATGTCCCTTAGAAAAGAGGCTGGTGGCATTTTCCCAGTGCAGGGAAGGGACCAGAGAAGGGCTTTGCATCAGCATATCCATGCTACTATGTCCATGAAGGGACAAGGGACACCCAGCCAAGCCAGGATGGAGCTGGTGATGAGCACCTGTGGTTTAGGGACAATGTAGGGTGACAACAACAGCCAGGATGGGACGGGGTTCTTGTCCCAGTGCCTGGGATGAGGGTGGCACTGGGTGCTAGCACCATGCCAGTCCCTCCGGTTCCTCTTTCACCTGGCTGTAACACAACTCCTGTCCCCATAAATATTTCATGACGAAGGGTTGGATTGCTGCCTGATGGCAGGCTGGGAGCAGGAAAAAAAAGACTAAAAACAGGTAAAAATGTGAAAATGGTTTTTTTTTTTTCCTGCTGGTGTGGTTCAGGCATGATGACCTCAAGGAGATGCTTGATAGCAACAAGGATTCACTCAAGCTGGAGGCCATGAAGAGGATCGTGGCGGTGGGTGTTGTTGTCACTGGTGGGGACCCCTGCTGGTGCCAAGCTGTGTCATGTTGTACCAGTCCCTGTTGTGCCAGCTGCCCAGTGTCACACCACTTCTTTTCCCCCTAGATGATTGCCCGTGGTAAAAACGCCTCCGATCTCTTCCCAGCTGTAGTGAAAAATGTTGCCTGCAAGAATATTGAGGTAAGGAAGATCTTGGCTGGCCCTGGCAGTATCCCAGGGTCTGTCACTTTCCCTGTTTTTGGGGATTAGCTGGAGTTTGGGGGTCTCTGAGGTGGCACTTACACCCTGCAGGTGAAGAAGCTGGTGTACGTGTACCTGGTGCGCTATGCAGAGGAGCAACAGGATCTGGCCCTGCTCTCCATCTCCACCTTCCAGCGAGGACTCAAGGTGGGCTGGTTTGAGGACGTGGGGAAGGTCTGGAGGAGCACTGAGCCTCCCACAGCAGCACTGCACCCCCCACATGTCCCCACAGGACCCCAACCAGCTGATCCGTGCCAGTGCCCTGCGGGTCCTGTCCAGCATCCGTGTGCCCATAATCGTGCCCATCATGATGTTGGCCATCAAGGAGGCCGCCTCAGACATGTCCCCGTACGTGCGCAAGACAGCCGCCCATGCCATCCCCAAGCTGTACAGGTAATGGGGGGGTCAGCTGCTAAATTTGGGGTGTTACCAAAAAGAGTCTTGGCTGCTTGGTACAGGCAGGGCTGGGCAGGAGTTTGGTCCAGCATCACCTGCCCTGCTCCTTCCTCACAGCCTCGACTCAGACCAGAAGGACCAGCTCATCGAAGTGATCGAGAAGCTGCTGGCAGACAAGACTACGGTGAGCAGGGTGCCCTGTTTCCCTGGCCTCTAAATCTGGGAACATCACTGGCCTGCCTGTGACACACTTGGTGTCCTCGTGGGGATGGAGATGTTCCCACCACATTGGTGTTGTCTTGGAGATGCAGCCATCCCCACAGGAGGGACATCCTCATGGGATGTCATTGTCCTCACTGATCCAGCATCCATGAAGGGATGCAGCCATCTCCCAAGCCAACATGTTTGTGGGGATGTCACTGCCCTAGCAAGACAGGATTCTCATGGGCATGCCAGTGTCCCCACTGATCCAGCATCCTCACAGGAATGCAGATGTTCTCACCAAATTGGTGTCTTTGTGGGGATGAAGCCATCCCTGGAGAGCTGGCATCCTTGTGGGAGTGCTGCTGTCCCTACTGGGCCAACATCCTCATGGAGAATTTACCAATTCCACTGAGCAGGCATCCCTACAAGGAAGGGTTGCCCACCAAACCACCATGTTGATGATGCCACTGCTCCAGTAGGTCACCCTGAGCTTTCCCTCTGCAGCTGGTGGCTGGCAGCGTGGTGATGGCATTTGAGGAGGTATGCCCAGAGCGCATAGACCTTATCCACAAGAACTACCGCAAGCTTTGCAACCTGCTCATCGATGTGGAGGAGTGGGGACAGGTGGTCATCATCAACATGCTGACCCGCTACGCCCGCACCCAGTTCCTCAGCCCCAACCAGAACGTGAGTTCAGGAACATGGGATGCCCTGGGAGCCTTGGGATGTCCTGGGAGCTCCTAGGGAGGTGGGGTGAAGGGAGAGTGTTCTTGAGGTTGCAAAGGGTCTCGCCTGCCAGCAGGAGTCCTTGCTGGAGGAGAACACTGAGAAGGCTTTCTATGGCTCTGAGGAGGAGGATGCAAAGGATGCCAAGGCAGAGGCAGCCTCATTGGCCAAGCGCAAGCCCTACGTCATGGACCCCGACCACCGCCTGCTCCTGCGCAACACCAAGCCCCTGCTGCAGAGCCGCAACGCCGCGGTGAGACCTTCCCTCCCACCCTGTTCACCCCCCAGGGCCACTGCTGGTGTCCATCAGCCTGGGCTTATGATGTCCCCATGGTCAAGGACTCACTGGAGTGCTTGAGGGGCACCCAGGGATGGGTGTCCTCAGGGTCAAGCTACCTCCAAGTGCTGAGAGTGGGACTGGGGGACATGGCCATTCCTCAGAGTGTCCCCCATTCCCACCAGGTGACGCTTGGGTGTGTGTCCATAGGTGGTGATGGCCGTGGCACAGCTCTACTTCCATCTGGCACCAAAGGCAGAGGTTGGAGTCATTGCCAAGGCGCTGGTACGGCTCCTGCGGAGTCACAGGTCTGTGGCAGCTGGGTTGTGGTGGTGTCCTACCCCTCCACCCCAGTTGTTAGAACCCATGGGGAGCTCCAAGACCCTGTGAGAGACCTCCAAAAAGCCGATACCTGGAGGGACATCAGGTTGGAGGTCTTTTTAGGCTGGCCCAGTCCAGACACGGGGTAACAGCATCTTGTGGCACCAGCCTGGTGGTGGGTCCTGGACTGTGTTCACAGGGACTTGCTGGGGGTGTCTGGCCCTGCCCCAGTGATCATGGTGTCCTCTTTGTCCCCACAGTGAGGTGCAGTATGTTGTGCTGCAGAATGTGGCCACCATGTCCATCAAGCGGCGGGTGAGTCTCAGACTTGGTGTGGGAGAAGTTGGCCATGTTGACTCTGTAGTGAGATGAGGATTAGCCAGCAAGGTCACCAGAGCCTGGAGGTGGCCTTGGCAAGGTGGCGGGAGACAGAGATGACACTAATGTCTCTGGCTGTGCATGCAGGGGATGTTTGAACCCTATCTGAAAAGTTTCTACATCCGCTCCACGGACCCCACACAGATCAAGGTCCTCAAGGTGAGCTGGAAACACCTGGCAGAACCTGTCAGGGGAGGGTTTGGGGCTTCAAGGAGCCCTTTCCTTGGGTCAGCTGTCCTCATGCCCTGGAGACAGGAGGACATCAAGGCTCCCATGTCCTGTCACCATGCCCCTATGCTGCCCATCTCTTGTTCTTTCCCGCAGCTGGAGGTCCTCACCAACCTGGCCAATGAGACCAACATCTCCACCATCCTGCGAGAGTTCCAGGTATGCCATGGCCATACTGAGGCTGCCACCCTGGCATGGCTCTTGGTGCCAAACCACCACCATGGAGGGGGCAGAGGAGAGCCCCTCTGGGAGGAGTGGGCTGAGGCCATACCAACCCCATCAGTGGTTCCAAAAGGCCCCAATGTATGACCAGTGCCAGGGGGGATGTCTGGCACTGGCACATAGGTGACATGTCGTGTGTGTCCTCCATGTCTGTGCAGACCTACATCCGTAGCATGGACAAGGACTTTGTGGCAGCCACCATTCAAGCCATCGGGCGCTGTGCCACCAACATCGGGAAGGTGCGAGACACCTGCCTCAATGGCCTGGTCCAGCTCCTCTCCAACAGGGATGGTGAGTACACACAGCAGGGGTGAAATAGGAGCTCCATCGCTCTCAGGGCAGGACCCAACTGGGGCTGGGTCTCTTCCTGCAGAGCTGGTGGTGGCCGAATCCGTGGTGGTCATCAAAAAGCTGCTGCAGATGCAGCCGGCCCAGCACAGTGAGATCATCAAACACATGGCCAAGCTCACGGACAACATCCAGGTTGGTTGGGGTGTTGCTGACCCACAGGAGCAGGGGATGGCAGAAGTGCCACATGCCTGAGGGCATTTTACAGGTGCCAATGGCGCGGGCCAGCATCTTGTGGCTCATCGGCGAGTACTGCGAGCACGTGCCCAAGATCGCGCCTGATGTGCTGCGCAAGATGGCCAAGTCCTTCACCAACGAGGAGGACATCGTCAAGCTGCAGGTCATCAATCTGGCGGCTAAGCTCTACCTGACCAACTCCAAGCAGGTACTGGGGATGTGTGATCCTAGGGTGTGCCTCAGTTTCCCTGTCAGGGAGGGAGAAGCCAGCCCTAAGAATGTTCTCTGCCACAGAGCAAGCTGCTGACCCAGTACGTCCTCAACTTGGCCAAGTACGACCAAAATTACGATATCCGTGACCGGGCTCGCTTCATCCGCCAGCTCATCGTGCCCACCGAGAAGAGTGGGGCCCTCAATAAGTATGCCAAGAAGCTCTTCCTGGCCCAGAAACCGGCTCCCATCTTGGAGTCTTCCTTCAAAGGTGCCCATCTCTGGTCACAGGGCATTGGGACATGGTCAAGCTGTCACCACAATGCTGCATGGTTGTCCCTGAGTTGCTGCCTCCTCTTACCTCATTGTAGATCGGGACCATTTCCAACTGGGCTCCCTGTCCCATCTGCTCAATGCTAAGGCTGTGGGCTACCAGGAGCTGCCTGACTGGCCAGATGAGGCCCCTGACCCCTCCGTGAGGAATGTGGAGGTGCGTGGAGCACCCTGGGTGCATGGGGGAGGAGGGGCCAAGGTGGGGACACTAACTCAAGGTCTTGAAAGAGCCCCAGAAGGTACCCCTGTACTGCTCATCTGACCCCATTCCCTCTCTAGTGCTCACACATCTACTTGGGGCTGGGGGGACAAGGGTGGCTGTTTGGATTCCCCAGTCATGGGTGATGGCCCTGCTCCATCCACCCTGTGCCAGCAGGTTCCTGAATGGACCAAGTGCACCAGCCGGGAGAAGAGGAAGGAGAAGGTGGAGAAGCCTTTCTACTCTGACTCAGAGGGCGAGTCGGGGCCCACGGAGTCGGCAGACAGTGGTGAGGACCTGGGATAGCATGAGACATTGGGCAGTGGTCACTGTGGCCGTCAGGCAGGTGCTACAATGGTGGGGCATTGGCCAGGGGACGTGACAGTGAGGACACCCCATCATGGGAGGGACATAGATGGAGATGTGGAGGGACGCAGTGGTGGGCAGTGGGGATGTGGTGGAATGCAGTGGGACTATGCAGGGATGCAGTGGAGAGGCAGTAGCAGCAGGTGTGGGAATGAAGTGGGAGGATGGAGGGTGTACTGGGATGAACTGGGAGATGGGGGAATGTAGGGGGACACAGCAGCAGGGCTGAGCTGTGCCCCCACAGAGCCCGAGTCTGGCAGTGAAGAGAACGGCAGTAGCAGCAGCTCTGGCAGCTCCAGCTCTGGCACCGACGAGGAGGAAGAGGAGGAAGAAGAGAGCGAGGAGCAGTCAGAGGACAAAGAGGAGGAGGAGGAAGAGGAGAAGAGGCCAAAGAGGAAGGACAAGGAAGGTTCCCATAAGGCTGTCTTGGGGAGTGTGGGCAGGTACGCCCTGGGAAGGCGGGGGGGTGCTCCCAGCAAAACTGCCACCCCAGCCCCCTGAGCTGGGCTCTCCCTGCAGCCCCAGCGAGGAAGAGGAGGAGGAGGAAGGGGCAAAAAAGGCCAAGAAGAAGGCGCCGCAGGGGAGGAAGGGCCGTGCTGAAACCTCATCAGAGGACGCCAGCACCTCTGAGAGCAGCTCCTCTGGCTCCGACTCGGGCTCCGAGGCAGAGGCCAAGCAGAGGAAGGTGGTGAGGGCTGGGATGGGCTGGGATGAGGAGCTGCTCAGGGATACCTGGACCCCCTATTGAACTCCCCATCTCTGCCCCCCTGCAGCCCCCCAGAAGCAAGGCCAGCCCCAAGGAGATCTCCCTGCTTGACCTGGATGACTGTGAGTGACTGCCTGGAATATCCAAATGGCTGTGGTGGTGGTGCTGGGGAAACCAAGGCATGAGCGCTCATCTCAGTGTGATCAGGACTACATGGGTCCTTTGGGAGCTGCAGAGGTGGTACAAGGACAGGTGTGGTGAGGGGTCCTTGTCCCCAGAGGATGACTATGGGACAGGCGGCTTTGTCTATTGGATTGTCCCTGTGTGGCTGGGCACAGGAACAGCCTACAGGGTTGTGTCTACACCAATGGAGCCGTGCCACTGGGCTGTCCTTGTATAGCTCTCCCCATAGGGCTGTGCCACCAGGGCTGTCCCCACATGGCTATCCCCATGGGGCTATCCCCATGAAGCTGTCCCTGTGGAAATGTCCACATGGCACTTATGCCACTGTGTCCCCATATGCCTGTCCCCATGTGGTTGTCCTCATGGAGCTGTACCACTGGGCCTGTCCTCATGGATCTGTGCCACTGGGCCTGTCCTCATGTGGGACTATGCCACCAGGGACTGTCCCCACACGGCTGTCTCCATGTGATTGTTCCCATGGAACTGTGCCACCAGGGCTGTCCCCATGCCATTGTCCCCATGGAGCTGAGCCACTAGAACTGTCCCTGTGCATGTCCCCATGGGGCTATCCTCACAGCCATGGGACTATGAACTCTGTTAACCCTTTCCTCCCCCCACCACCCTGCAGTCACTCCCCCTCCTCCCCAGCCCGTCCCCTCCAGCAGCATCATCTCCACCAGCCTGGTGACCGACCTGGAGGGCCTCACTCTCACCGACAGCTCCCTGACACCCACCGTAAGTGTCCCCCATGCCCTCCCTGGGGAGGTCCCAGGCCCCCTGTCACCTGTGGAGGCTCCTTAGCCCTCTGCCACCCACAAGGGTTGCAGCCAGCCCTCAGCAGCCCCCGCTGTCCCCTGGTGCAGCTGCTGAGCCCGGCGTTCAATGCAGTGAAGACCTACGAGCTGCTGCACCGCATGGCAGGCGAGGGGCTTGCGGTTGAGTACTGCTTCAGCCGCCGGCCCTTCCCGGGAGACCCCCACATGGTGGCTGTCCAGATCCAGATCTCCAACAACACCGACACCGAGGTGAAGAACCTGAGAGTCAACGAGCCCAAGCCACTATCTGGCATGCGGATACAGGAGTTCCCTGAGATCGGTATGGCATGGCACGGCATGGCCATGACGCTGTGGGAGAATGGGGACAGGGGTTGGGTGGGAATGTGGGATGTAGTGGCAGCCCTGTGATTCCAGAGCGCCTGGCGCCAGGGGAGACAGCCAGCGTGGTGATGGGCATCGACTTCTGTGACTCCACCCAGGTGGCAAACTTCCAGCTGTGGTGAGCATCTGGCACTGGGCAGGGCGGGATGGGTGTCCCCAGGGATCAGGGCATCAGGTGCTCCAGAGATGGGGAAAGTGGGATAGGTATCAACATCCCTCCACATAGCAAGGGACAGAGCAGAAATGGGGCATGGGGAATCCCAGGGGATCAAGGACAGCAGGACAGGCACCAGAGTCCTTTCAGGGAAGAGGAGACATTCAGATGGGTATGGGGTGGTTGGGGGACAGCAGGAAATGCACAGGCCTCCCTGTAGGGCCAAGGAAGCAGCAGCAGCAGCTCCAGGTCCAGTCTGACAGTTTCCCCCCATTCCTGAGCCCTTTTGTGCCACAGTTTCCCCCTGTCACCTCTACCCAGGGTAGGGATGGGAAGCAGTACATGGAGAGGGGACATATTCTGAGCACATGCCCCTCTCACCTGCCTGTCTCCCCAGCACCCACACACGCCAGTTCTACGTCTCCATCCAGCCACCCGTGGGGGAGCTCATGGCCCCTGTCTTCATGAGCGAGAATGAATTCAAGAAGGAACAGGGTGAGTGGGGCCAGGGACGGGGAGAGGGTGCTGCACGGGCATCCACCACTGACACTCACTCACCCCCAATTTTGTCCCCTCTGCCGCCCTTGCTGTCACCCTAGAGCACCTGGCACGGCCGGGTGAGGGTAAGTGGCTGCTCAGCTGGCCCCTAGACTAGCTCTGCTCCCCTCACCCCGTCCTGCACCCCCAGCCTGTGGGCTGGGATGACCACCCTGGTGGCAGGGTGGCCTTGTTGGGTCCCCACAAAGTGTGAAGGGCTCATGACACCCCTGGTGCTCCCAGAACTGTGTCCGGTGTGTGACACCCTGTGTCCCTGTGCTTCTGGATCATCACATCCCCACCCTGACCCCATGGATGGTGTTGAGTGCCCTGCAGCACCCAGCCCCATTGCTGCCACTGTCGAGAGGAGCCCATCCCCATGGATGTAGCTGCTGCCACCAGGCAGAGACATGGGGATGAGCCCAGGAAGGGTTATGAAGGATTTTCCCAAATCCACTGAACCCTGAACAAGCAGGGAGCCAGCTCAGGATGTCATTGGAAACCTGAACACAGGGAGCTGGAGGGGCTTGCTTTGGGCGTGTCAAAGCAGGGCCCAGCAGGGTGTGTGGCCAGAGACGGGCAGGTGCCTCTGTTACCTGCTCTAGGGAAGCTGATGGGCATGAGTGAGATCACAGAGAAGCTGACGCTGCCTGAGAAATGCCGAAGTGACCACAGCATTGTCCAGCAAGTGACCTCGGCTGCCAACGTGGGCCGTGTGCCCTGCGGTGCCAGCAATGAGTACAGGTAGCTGGACCCCCACACCTGGATCAGGCAGGCGCTGTCACCTCTCCGTTCCCACCCAAATCACGGTGGGGACACTCAGGGCTTCCTTTAGAACAAGGAGCCTGCATGAACCCAAATGTGACAGTGGCCATGGGTGGCAGGCACCTGCCTGTTCCCTCTGGAGCATCCCATGGGACCAGAGGGTGACAAGGGACAGCTTGCCCTGAAGCCCTGTGTTCACCACCCAACAGGTTTGCGGCCAAGACAGTGACAAGTGGGAGCCTGGTGCTCATCACCCTGGAGCGGCGCGAGGGCTCCACTGCCCAGCTGACCATCAACAGCGAGAAGATGGTCATCGGCACCATGCTGGTGAAAGACATCATCCAGGCCCTGGCACAGTGACACTGCCGCACCCATGGTCCTGCCCTCCCATCCCTTCTGCCCCATGCTGCTCCCCAAAACACTCCCTTGCCCCTGTTTCTGCCAGGTTATTCCCTGCCCCGATCCCAAAAGGGGTGGCAGGCAGCAACCCTCGGGCCAGCTTTGCTGCTAGGCAGAAGGAGCAGGATGGGGCAGATGGGATGCACGGAGGTGCAGAAGCAGTTCCAGCCCCCGTGGAGCACAGTGTGTCCCCAATCCCTCACCATCATCTCCCAATGTAACCCTTATTTATTATGTCCAGGATGTCCCAATAAAGCTCTTCTCCAACCTGCTCCTTTCCCTCCTCTGCTCTGTGGGCACATCAACCTCAGATTCCCGCCCTGCCAGGCTCTGCCAGCCTCTCCAGGGCAGCCACAGGGGACATCAAGGGACTAGCCATCCCTTAGGTGACTGGAAAATGCAGAGTCTCCCAGGGGTGGGTGGCTGCTGGGTCCTGGAGAAAACCTGGCACATGGTGTCAGGGTGAATCCCCTGGGGCAGGAGGTGCTCAGCTGGACCAGGGATGTGAGGAGTCTTGGAAAGGTTCCAGCTATTTATTCAAGGCAGAATTGCTCATGCTTCGACTGCAGAAATACCTGCTACGTCAGGGCTGGGTCTGTTCTGTCACTGGAGGGATTCCTGGGGCCAGCTCAGGGACACTTTTCATCACCAAACTGGGATTACAAAAAAAAAGAAGGAAATATGACTCTTTATTAAGATCTCTCCTCCCAGCACAGGCTGGGTGGGATTTCAGTGAGCACTGGCTCTCTCTCCATCCAAAGCTGCAGCCCAGCACAGAGCCAGGCCTGGCACCAGAGGCGGAGGATGAGCAAAGGATGTGCAGGAAAGTCTGAACCCCAAACTACTTCCCTGCCACAAAAAGGGTGAGGGGCTTTCTGCTTTTTCTGGGTAAGAAAAACACCTTTATGCTTTCTAATGGGTGAGAAATCCCTGTCTGGAGCAGCATCACCAACCACTGAGTGTCAAGTGCTTGTTCCACAGGGAAAAGCCCATTCCCACAGCTCCAGGGGTTGGAGCCGCAGCTGCCTCACAGAATGTAGCTGGGAGCCACAATGATGCCACCACCCTGCTTCCCTTAGGGATGCTGATTTAACCCTTAGGGTCCTATCCCTTCATGGGTTCCGTGAGTGTCACAGCCTGTGTGTGGAGAGATGCCAGCACACTGAGGCTGCCCTTGGGGACCCCACTTTAACCCCTTGGGGGTCCTATTCCCTCATGGAGAGCTTGGTGAGCACCACAGCCTGTGTGTGGGAGTTCCCAGCACTGAGGCATCCCTGAGAGGGAGGCTGCAGCCAGGTGTCACAGTGCCATCACTCCATTCCCCTTAGGGGGACTGATTTAAGCCCTTGCGGGTCTCATTCTCCCATGGGGAGCCCAGAGAGTGCTGAACCCATGTGTGAAGAGCTGCTGGAGCCAAAGGGGCTCTGGAAGGGCTAAAGCCAGGCACTGCAGCACTGCCACCACCCCACTTTCCTTGGGAAACCCATTTTAACCCCTTTGGGTCCCATTCTGCTCAGTGAACACCCAGCCTGTGTGTGGCAAGAGGCTGGCACTGAAGTGGTGCCAGGGGCTCTGAAGCTGAAAGCCACAGCACTGCCACCATGCCAGTACCTGAGAGGAGCTGATTTAAGTCCTTAGGGGCACAATTTTAATCCTTGGGGATTCCATTCCCCTCACAGTGGGCTTAGGGAGTACCACAGCCCATGTATGGGAGCTGACAGCACTGAGGTGTCCTTGTGAAGGCTCCAGATGGACACTGCAATGCCACCACCATGCCATTCATTCACCTTACAGGGGCTGATTTAACTCCTCTGGGGTCCTATTCCCTCAGGGGGTGCTCAGTGAGTGCCACAGCCAGTGAGTGGAGAGCTACTGGCACTGAGGAGTTCCATGGAGGGCTCCATTCAGGCACCACAGTGCCATCACCTATTGCTCTTAGAGGGGCTCGTTTAAGCCCTTGGGGGTCCCATCCCTTTACAGGGGCACAGTGAATGCCACAGCTCATGTGTAGGAGCTGCTAGCACTGAGGCTGCTCTTGGGAACCCCATTTTTAGTCACAGGGTGTCCCATCCCCTCAGCAGGGGCTTGGCGAGTGCCACAACCTGTGTGTGGAGAGATGCTGGCATTGAGGTGTCCCTGGGGGGCTTCAGCTGGGCATTGCAGCACTGCCATAAACATACTGCCCTCATCTGAGAGCTCTTTGGGGTGTCTCATCCATCAGAAGGAGCACAGCGAGCACCACAGCCCATGCATGGAGAGATGCTGGCACTAAGATGTCCTCAGAAGGGCTCCAGCCAGGCAGTTCCCTTTAGAGGGACTGATTTAAGCCCTTGGAAGTCCCATCCTCTCACGGGGGGCCCAATGAGCATCACAGCCCATGTGTGGGAGCTGCCAGCACTGATGCTGTGCTTGGGGAACCCCATCACCCCCAACAGGAAGGATGCGTGCTCATGCATTTACAAACAATTCCATGGGTGAGGGTTTTCTTAATGTCTCCACCAACTTCAAGCCACAGGTTCGTTACAGAACCCAGACAGTTTGACTCTTGAAACAGACAAAGGGTCCATACAAGCCTGAGTTTCTGAACTTTGGGGGGAAAATGACATGTTTAAAGGGGGAATATGTGGTAGGCGGTTTGGGAAGGTGATGGGTAAAGGAGGAGGGCAACATGTGGCCAGGAGTTTAGGTTAAAAGGAGGCTGTGCCCTCTGAAACAGAGAGAGAACCCCATGAACATATGCTCCAGTGGACAATCTCTCCCTTTATTCGAATAAAGTTGCAGGACTCCTCTGTCTGCTTTATGGACACTGGTTTTTCATAGCATGATTTCCTGCACACCCTCACAAAGTGCTCAGTGAGCACCCAGACTGTGTAGTGAGGGCCTCAGAGGTGCTGAAGTGAATAGTAAGAACTGCTACCATCCCAGACCCCTCAGAGGGGCTGATTTAAGTCCTTAAGTCCTGTCATTGGCCCTTGGGGTGCTGTATCCCTCAGAAGAACATGGAGTGTTGCCAGTGCTGAGATGTTCCCAAGGGTCTCCAGCCCAGTGCCACCACCATCCCTCAGAGGGGCTGACTTAACCCTTTAGGAGTCCCATTCCCTCATGGGGTGTCCAGTGAGCACCACAGCCCATGACTGGAGAGCTTCTGGTGCTGAGGTGCCACTGAGGGGCTACAGCTGGGCCCCACAGTGCCACCACCACCCCACTCCACTCAAAGGGGTGATTTAACCGCTCAGGGCTCCCATCTCCTCTGAGGGGGCTGAGTGAGTACCACAGCCCATGCATGAAGAAATTATGGCACTAAGCCTGCCCTTGAGGACCTCAATTTAACGCCTAGCCCTCCGGGCGAGGGAACAGGGAGTGCCACATCCTGCCTGTAGCAGATGAAAGCGCTGAGGTGTCCCTGGGAGGGTGGCTGAAGCCGGACAGCGCAGTAGCACTGCCCCATCCCTCAGGGGGGGCTGACTGAATCCCTCAGGTGGCCGCAGGTTAACCCGTGGGTGCCCCGTCCCCTCAAGGCGCCCGGGGCGAGGCGGCTCCGCGGGGCGGTGGCGGGAACCGGCCGATGGCGCCGGGCAGTCGCCACGCGGCCAGCGCGTGCCGCGCGCATGCGCCGCAGCCCCACCCCTCAGCGGCACCCCCTCCCCTCCCTCCGTGCCCCCACCCCCCGCCCCCTGCTCGGCCCGGCCCGGCCCATAAAAGCCGCGGGCCGGGAGAGAGCCCCCGCCGCTCCCGGTGTCCTCGCCATTCTCTCGGCTCTCCTCTGCCGCGTTCTGGGACCGCCAGCCCGCAGCGCCGCCCATGGCCTTCCCGCCGGTGAGTGCGAACACGTGCCGTCTCGCGAGGCCGCCCCGCCACGTGGTTCCACGCGGCGGTGCTGCTGGGGGGTGGCGTTCCCGCCGGTTTCACCCGGGAGAAGCGGGGATGGGAACCCCCAGCCCTCAAGACAGCAGTGGATGGAGTTCCTCTGCTTCCTGCGGGAGCGCTGATATGGGATCCCCATTCCCTTTGGACTGGCCTCGAGGGGGTCCTGCTGCTGAGGTATCCCTGGGGAAACAGGGGGGTCTGATGGAGCTCAGGCTCAGGGACCCCATCAATAGACCAGTGCTGCCTTCAGGGAAACGCCGGGCGAAACCGGATCCTAGCCTAGCAACCTATGAGTCCGCTCTTCCGGGGTTTGAGGGGGATGAAGCTGGCTTGGAGGTGCTGAGCTCAGGTTTGGATGGTGGGGCATGTTTCGGCCAGAGTGGGCACTCGCAGTCATGCAAGTGATGTTTTTGCACACTTCTAAACTGCCTTTTTTGGTGTATAAAGTGACCTAAGGTTTTGTTTTATTCTTAAACCATATGTTGAAAGTCCATGTAGTGTCTGGCTGAGGGATGACACAGGAGACTCACTGAGTTACACAGTTCGTAACTGAGCGTGGACAAAGGTGAATCTTCTGAACGAGACAAGTTTGCTGAAAAACAAGGGGTTTTTTATCCTTTACTGTTCCCCAGCTGAAACCAATTAAAGCTCATTACTGGTGCCTGTGTCATGGGCTAACAAGGTGTGCTGGCACCTGGAGTGCTGGTGAAGGGCTTCAGGTACAGCTGTGCACAGGGTGGGAGCTGGGCGCAGGGAAGAGCTCCAGGACCCCGTTGCTTTGCTGCAGTTTGTCTCAACTGGAATTGTCTCCCTAAACCAATAAAAACCTTATTCAGCTTAGACAATCTGTTGCGACAGGTAGCTGTGGGTATTGCTTGTTTACGAAGCTGCTTGTGAGTGATGGCTTCAAAATGTTTTGTTTCAAAAAAAAACCACCCCAGAACAAAACATAAGCTGCCTTGATGATGAAATGCCTTTAAAAACGGGGATTTTGGCAAAACTGGTGTTTTTCTGAAGTCAGTGCTGCCCTGTGAATTAAGACCAGTCTTAATTCCAGCCAGGTGTGTTCAAGATACCTCTACTCAGTAAACCCTGGGACAGCTGCTTAACCTTAGCCTTGCTGATGGTGGGAGAGCTAGTGCAGCCTTGCCTAATTTTGGGATGAGCTGGGATGGGAGTGTGTTGCTTGGTGGAAACAGTTACACCAAGGTCATGTTTTGTAGGGGTATAGCTGACTTCGGGAAGCAAAACATACCAACAAAAAAGAATTTTCTGACCTGCCTTTCATTGAAGTATGGAGCCATCTTGGCTTGGTTATGTTGATATGGGGACTATTTTAACAGCATCTTAAATTTTGCCTTGGGATTTAAGGCCCTCTTGGCTGTAGCTACAGCTCCAAGAACCCCTCTGGGCATGGTGCTGCCTGGGTGAGATTTCTATGGAAGATGTAAAAAGTGAAGGCTGGATTGTAGCTGAGCCTTGCCTGCTCCACAGCATCCCTAGAAACTAATGCACGTCTTGGCCATACAGGCAGCCAAGCTGTGTTTAATGACTTCCCTAAGGATTAGGCTATCCTAATCCTGTGCCAGTGCTGTTGTGATGCTGCAGGTTCTGCCTAGCCCTGGGATTTCATTATCTCTAGATTTCCTGCAGGTGTGTGTGCCTCGGGGCTGTGGAGGTTCCTCATTTCCACTTGCCTTGGACAGCTTTGGGGTGTTGCTGCACAGGTGTGTTGTGCCACTGACTGAGTGCTGCTGGTTGTGCCTGGAGTGGGCCCTCCTGCAGGTAAACTCTGCAGGCTGTGGAGTCTGCTTGGGGCTGGTGGGACGGGAACTGCAGGGCCCTGCCAGCTTCCTGATGCACAGCCGGCAAACGAGCTCTCTGCCATGGTGGTAAGGCTTGCTGGTGCTCTGTTACTCTGAGGGAGGGGAGCTCCTCCCTGTTTCTTGGCGCTCCTTTTTTTCAGTTCCGTGTTTCTTTGAATTGCAAGAGGGCTCTGCAGCCTTTCAGTACCCTCTTTGAAACCTCAGTGTTCTGGGGATGAATTTTCCTGTTTGAACATAAGTTCTTAGTTGGGTCTGGATGTGGAGGACTGCCCTCCTGCCTGAGCTTCATCTTGCTGTGTGTCTGTGTATAATGCTGCTTGGGTCTGTGTTTCTGACCTCCAGTGACTTAACCTACAGTCTCAGAATCGTTTGCTCTATGACACTACGTGCCTGCTGCAGAGAATTGAACTGCCTTTCTCCTTTGGTTCTGATCCAGGGGCTTCTAGCTCTCTTAAGAGACTGGATCTTACCAGGCATTAGGAAATGGTGTTTGACTCTTGATAGCTTTAAAGCACCTGTCAGCTGGATCAGCTTCTCCATTGACTTGTTTGTCCCCCGGCAAAACTGTCTGTGCTTCTGGATTGGGATTGTGAGGTGTAGCAGGATGGAATGGCTGAGAATGTCTGTTGGGTCATTGGTTACACCCCAGGGTGTCTCACATGGTGCCAGGAGGGCCCACCAGTACTGCTTGACTGGTGCCTCTGGAAGCAGAGGGGATCTGTAGTTTGTAGCTGCATTGTGGAGGGCTTCCAGGGAAGCCTGCAGAGGCAGTGTGTTGAATTTGCCAAATCCTTCCAGGTGGGCTAGGGAAAGCGAATCCTCCCTAGGCTTTGGAGTGCTGTGTGTCGCTGGATGATAGAGCGGCACCGGCTCTGGGGACGCAGCCTCAGGCGTGGTGTGTTTCCCTGGGCTTTGGTAAGCACTTTTGGGTGGATTCTCCAGTTTGCAAACTCTTGCCGTTGTCCTCTCCCCAGGTTCTTGGGGGTGGCTTGGGCTCCGACTGCTCTGGAGACTTGCAGAGCTCTTCTCAAGGGAGTATCTTATTTTAGGGTTGAGGTGGGGGAGGGTGAGCCACGAGCCCCTTCCTGCAAGGGGTTGAAGTGCTGCAAGGTCCCCCCTACCCTGTGTCCAGGATGATCACAGTATCCCAAGGTATCCGTACAGTCTAGGGTTAAAAGCAGAAGGGATTTTTGTGGAAAGGCTTGGCTGTGTTCTCGCTGGTTTCTGTTCCTGTTTGGAGCAGGACTGGTGCTTGTTGTGGAGGCTAAATGAGAAGGAACGGGTGGGGCGTTCAACTGGCTGCTCCGTGTTATTTTGTCTTGCTAGTGCAGACTCCTAGGGAAAAGCTTTGCCTCCCGCTGGAAGTGGTTCTTTTACAGGAACAGGAGTAGAATGCAGAGTTTCATGGTTGTGCCAAGGCAGCCTGATGCGGCACTCCTTTTTATTAAAGATGACTGGCAATACTTTTGTAATTGGAGCTTCTGTACTCCAGCTGCTCTTTATAAAGATGACTTAAACCCTGTTCTCTCAGCCTGCAGCTCGCTTTTAGCCTTACCTGTTTCACGCTTGTAAATGTTCCAGAGTACCAGCGCCTTGTCTGGCGGTGGGCTCTGATGTGTGCTCTTGTATTTATAAACAGTGGGTGAGGGTAAGGGTGTTAACGTCTTTGAAATGGTTCTTAATGTCTCTACCAGCTTCAAGCTGCAGTTTTGTTACAGAACCCAGGCAGTTTGACTCCTGGAACAGACAAAGGGTCCATACAAGCCCGAGTTTCTGAACTTTGGAGGAAAAATTACATGTGTAAAGGGAGAATATATGGTAGGCGGTTCGGGAAGGCTGTACCTTCCTAGTACCTCAGGTGATGGGGAAAGGAAGAGGGCGACATGTGGCCGGGAGTCTAGGCTCAAAGGAGGCTGTGCCCTCTGAAACAGAGAGAGAACCCCGCGGGTGTACGCCCTAGTGGACAATTCGAATTTTCGAATAAAGTTGCAGGACTCCTCTGTCTGCTTTATGGACACTGGCTTTTCATAGCGTGATTTCCTGCACAGCTCTGAGCATTTCAGTAGCCAAAGATCCCAGCCCTCAGCGCTATAGAGATGCTAATAGTCCTAAACGGGGTGGAGTTCTCCAGCAATTGTTCAGGTCCCGCCTGAAGGCAACGTGCGCGTTGACCGTTCAGTAGCTCATTCCTGCTGCTTCCAGGACTGTTTTCCTTTGCTTTTTAGATATGTGGTGGGGAATTGGAGAAAACGATCAGATGGTGCGCGTCTAATGACGGTGTGGGGGGGTGGAATGTAAGTGCCAGGGCTGGGCTAATAGTCCCGTCTCCACGTGAAGCTCAGTTTAGACCACCCTCCTGGAACTCTCAGCAAGGGGTCATTTTAAAGTAAAACCAGCTCGGTGCTTCAGACTTGTTTGCGAGGGCAGTAGAACTGGAAGTTCGTGAGGCCTGAAAGTTGGAGAAGCACTTCCAAGAGGTGCCTGTAATTAAGTGCCTTCTTGACAAGTACAAATGGTTCAATTTAGCGCTTCGGGCTGTGTTGGAGGAGCAGGGGCTCGTTTGCCAGATTTGATGCTCTTCAGTTCTTTGGATTTGAGTTTAACTTGATTTAATGACCAGTATTCTGCTCCGGAGGCCAGGATTCGCGGGGCTATTTAAACCGCCGATACCGATTGCTCAGCGTGTTCGGGAGCAGAGTTCTGCAGTGGCTTTTGGGTGGCAGGTCTGTCCTCGGCTTCAGAACGTTGGTGGCAATGAAGCTTAGCGGCTTCTAAATTGTCAGAGGCTCAAATGTGATGCAGCTGCTCCCGAACGAGCCTGCATGTCAGTGGCTTGTGAGCAGAACTGGGAAAGCAGCTGCTCTTCCCGGTTCTCTGGACCGGCACCAGGGTGTGGGAGGGGTTTGATGTTTCGCAGGCAGAAGCTTTACAAGAGGTAATCCTTTTTTAGGATGGTCGCAAAACCTTGATGCTGGTGGGTCCGTGCCCGTGGAGGGTTGTGCTAAAGCAGAAATGGTTTTGGCTAACTACCTTCGTGGTCAGGAGCTGTTGTCTGAAGGGAAGATAAGGATTTTATCTTCTGCCTTTCCTCAGGATCTGGGGCTGTTTGATTAGCTGGGAAGCAGTGTTGTTTGGGTTTTTTTCTGCAAACCTGGAATGATTGCTGCTGACTTGGATCATTCCAAGATACTGTTCAGAACTCCAAGATGGGTAGTGAGATGAGCCTTGCACTCCTGTGTGTGCATAAGAGGAGATGCTGTGGTTCCTTTTGGTGTCTGCCTGGAGCATGAGCATCCCACTTGTCCTTGGTGTCAGGAGACAGATTTTGGGGTAGAAGGTGTGTGCCCTCATTAATCAGATTTCTGCTGGGGTTGTGGTGTGCTGGAGAAAAACAGCAGGGAGCTGTGTTCACAACCCAGCTGGTTTGGTGTGGTTGTCAGTCTAAAGTCCATCCCTGGTACTTGTATGTGATGGGCAGTCTGCTCCCGGTGTGCTGTGCTGACAAATTGCTGACCCGTTTGCTTAATTGCTTCTTTAATGCCAAGAATTGGGTTTGAGTGTTGCTAAGACCTAAGCTAATGTGAATATTGGAGGCAGTCCAGGCTTTCCACAATGTGTTGAAAACTGAGTACTTGCCTATTTGACATACATACTGGTTCTTTTTTACCAGAAAGAAGATCCTGTGAGGAGCATAAAAGACTGCTGGGATAGCCCGAATGCCCCTGCACTTTCCACTTGCAGCAATGCGGATATATTCCGCCGAATAAATGCCATGTTGGACAACTCTCTGGATTTCAGTGGAGTCTGCACCACGCCTGTCACAAAAAGCAAATGTGACACCCTGCCAGGTGATGGAGGGGGGCTACTGGAGTGGGGAGGCATTTGGTGGGGCCTGGTGAACAGATGGTGGTGGTAATCCTCAGTGGTGTGGGTGTTGGCATGCTTGGTACTGGGGGGCTTTGCTTATGTGCCTGAAACGAATAATCCATGTATTATCTGGCAGTGTGGAGGTGCCTGGGAAGGCTTGCTTGTGCCTCCCTGTGGTGCTATGGGTCACTGTGGCAGGATGTGAGTGCTCCCTGCCTGACCTCCCAACTCCTGGTGGGAATACCCTCAGACTCCTTTAGTCTGCCTCTCCTGGAGGCAGGATTCATCTGCTCTCAAGGTTAGCAGAGCTGAGTTGCTGCATACATTGAAATTGCAAAAGAATTTTGAAAAACTGTATTTGCCACAGGTCAGTTAACCTGCATATAAGAGTACAGGTGGGTGCGGACTTCCCTGCAGAGCAAGCTTGGTGTGATGAAATCAGTGCTGCAAGCTTCTGTTTCCTTCAGGCTGAGGGGAGTGGGCATGTTCTGCTGCCTCAAGACAGAAGTTCTGTGCCAAAGCAGAGAGTGTTTGGTCTGGTCTTATTTTTATCCAAGTGAGGGACGTGCTTTTGTCCCTTTGCAGCAGCCCAGGTCTGCCAGTAAATATACTTGTGCCTGATACTCCTTTTGCCAGCACATCTCTGAGCAGCAGTGCTTGTGCCAAGGATTTGGGCACTTGAAAGGGATTGCTCTTGCCTCTCCAGCCTCTGAATTGTAGGGTCTATAAACACTTCGGCCATTATTGCAAGCAAACTAGCCCCTCAGGATATGTCCCAAAACAAAGTGGGAAGTGAAGGGCTGAGCCTCCCCAGCTGATGACCTTGCAGGGTGCCGTGGGCAGAGCAGGTTTCTTTGCAGTCACGTGGAGACAGGGTTGCCTTGGACTCATGGGTAAGCTGAGTTTTAATCAAATGGGTGTGGAAAAAAGCTCTAAATGAGTGTCTGGGTACCATGTGGGTCTGTTTGATGCCTGCACAGTGCAACTTTGTTCTGGGCTCCTGAAATGACTGCTACCAGATGACTTCCAGTGCAGCTTAATCTCCTGGGTATTTTGAGGACTTAGCAGTGTGGACCAGGGGCTGATCTGGCCATGTGATCCCATGCTGGCACTGCAGAAATACCAGAGGAAGTGAATTGCTTGCTTCAAGGCCTGGATCCATGGCCAGCATTGCTTGAAACCTGCCTGGTAAAGTGGCATTGGAGGCTATGCTGGCTACTTCTGAGCAATGATGTATTAACCAATTTAGGTTAGTGATGCATTTTTAGAGATTTGCTGTTGGACTGAGCTGATTTGGCTTTTTTTTTTGTCCCCTGGTACCGTAGTAACCAGTGCTGTATCTGATCTGGATGCACTGGAAGCATAAAGGAGAAATAAACAGAAATACTTTCCTTTATCTCCTTGCAGTGGGTTCATGAAAGAGTTGTTTCTGGCTTCTGTGTTGAAATCTTAGCTATAGCCCTTTCTACTCCATTTGGGATGGGATTGTTTCATACAATCTTAGAACATGTTCATGGTATTTTCTGATTTAGTTTCAGCTTGCCAAAGTTAACCTGGTTTATAGAGGAGATGTCACTGTGTAGTAGAACAGATTGGTCCTGTGAAGATGTGGGTTAGTTCTGGTTTTAGGTCTGGGCTTAAGAGCTGGCACAGCAGTTTGAACTTGCAGTGCTGTATTTGACTTTAAAAACTCCTCTCTGAGGGATGGGGATGTTTGCCTGGCACTGAAGTAGAACTTTTTACTGACCTGCTGCTTGTAAATATCTGCTTGTTCTGTCAGGTACTCTGGTTTTTCCTAGGGATGTCTGGACCAGAGGGTCTTGCTGGTGATGCCTTGTCTGGAAACTCTTGAGTTTCCCAGTGGTGTTAAACTATTTGTTTCAGGTGATCTGTAAGTCCTATGGAAGACCTGTCATAGGGCAAGTACACTAGCACTTGGATGTAAAAGAGAGCCTTTCTCTAGCAAATGTTATTTTTACTGCAGGGAAACCAAAATTGTGCTTTGGGGACACCCTAAGCAGCTTTTTTCCTGCCGTGGCAGTTGAAGACCACTCTCACCAGTGAGTGCTGGGGACCAGGGTACCAGGGCCTTGTCTGGTGGTGGGCTCTGATGTGTGCTGGTGTATTTACAAGCAATGGGTGACAGTGTTAATGTTTTAGGAATGGTTCAACTGTAGTTACCCAGACAGGAGGATTTCAGCTTGTGTCAAACCTCTTGTATAGTGACACAAATGCTTATGATGTTGTGAGGAAAGAATTCCTCACTTTCCAAAGGATATTGCTGCTGAGGAGGGCTGCCTCGAGCTAATGGAAATGTGAAGGTGCTGATAAGAGAACAACCTGGGCCAGCAGTTACCAGCTGTAAATTCGTGGATGAGTCAGCATCTGCCAAAGCGTTTACAGCTCAGTTACTGGTTTCCTTGCAATCCCAATCTTGTTTCCTTAATGTTGGAGCTGGGACCTCTGAGTAGGTAAGGAGGGCCTGAATGTGACAGCTCTGCAAGTTTTGTCCTGTCTTCGGAACTGAAAAGTGCAGGAGCTGCTCTTAATGTTTGGTAGATTGCTAATGAGAGTCTTCTCCACTTAAAAGCTGCCAGTGTCAGCAAGAATGTGAATCCTGGGGCATCTGTGATCTATAAATTGAGGAGTTATTTTGACCTTGGCCTCAGTTGTGCAGAAATTCACACCTGATGGCTGTAAGGCTGAGCAGCTGATTGCTAAAATTCAGAATATAGTGCAGGTATATGGGCAGGTGGTTAAGCCTGGAACAGGTTGTTGGAACTGTTTGTGTTGCCTTTGAATAATGAACTTCTGGGTAGGTGACCAGTGGAGCAGAGATCCTTCATCTCATGTGGTGTTTTGTCATTGCTCCAAGTCACTTCTGAAGAATTCCTAAGTCTGTCGTGCATTTACTTTGTGCAGGAGCAACTATCTTTAGACTAGGTTATCATGGAACTCCTTGCTTGGGCAGGCTTAATCAATCTGGAGATCCACCATGAGTTTAGTAGCTATAACAGGTGAAAGGACTGTCTTTTTGCAACTTAAACTCTTTTAATGGCAGAGCTTGGACAAGAGACTTTATTCCAGCAGTAAATGCTTGGACTTTAATCTCTTTGTGGTCCCTCAAGCTTTTCAGTCGTCATCTTCAGGTCAAACTAAATTTATCCCAGCTTGGATTTATGTTGAAGTAGCCCCTTTGAGCACTAAGAGGATTACACGTGGTGGGGAAGAGATGGCAGAAGTTTGTGACCTTTCATTAATGCTATTGGGGAAGCACGTGTGGAGGCACTTTACTGGGCTGACAGTGAGGCCATGCTGGGATCAGTCCAGCAGCAGCCTGAGCAATGTGAGAGGACAGGCTGATTCAGCACTCCTGGGTCCACGCAGTCAGAGTGTTATCCTCTTCTGGGCAGAGCTGGGACTGCTTCTGCAGGTTCAGCTTGTCACACCTAAAGCTGGATCTCTGTAAAGATCAGTTTGCAGCTGATGATAATCCTTGGTGAACTTGGTTGCCTTGTGAAAGCCAGCTGTGTTGGGATGCCCGGGCTGGCTGCCTCTCAAGGTTTGTGGGTAGCTGCTCCAGGAGCTCTCTGAGCACCAGGCTCAGGGTGCTCTCCCGGGCTGTGGGGAGAGCTGTCATTGTAGAACCTGTCTGGTGGCTTCTAGGACAGGGTCATGGTGCTTCACAACTGCTGCCTGTCCGCCTGCCTCAGCTCTCCGGAGAAAGGCTGAACCTCCTCAGTGCAGGCCTTAACCTTTAGTGGTGTTTTGTGTGGTGCTGGAGATGGGAGAGACGGTGTGGCCTTGACAGAGGCAGGAGTCAGCGTCTCCTGCTGGAGCAGCTGCCTGTCCTTGACCAGCTGTTTTGCAAGGAATGTGGTTTTGAAGTTGTTGCATATGTTTATCACTTCTCTGAATAAGAACGTGAGCAAGGGCAGTTTCTTAACTGGTTGGTGGTTTGTTTGCCAGGCTTTAAAGCTGGGCCTTGCTGGGTGGAAGGTGCTGCTACCTACACCAACTTTTGAAATCGCCCTGTTCTTTTTGTAGGTATAACTTCCAGCTTCAGTAGAACTGGGAGTAAAGCTCCCGGGGGAGCTTTTGCATGCCTGTTCCTGGTTTCAACTGTAGGCAGTAATTTGTTTAAAAGGAACTTTAAAGATATGTAGGTACCCCAAATGTCCCAGCAACACTGATCTCTTTCATTAAGCTCTGCTCATTTAAATGCAACAAATCACCTATTATTTTGCTCTAACTTGACAGTCGTTGTGTGAAGAAATGGGATATGCTTAAATGACTTCCTTTGGATGGGAGAGGCTTCAGGTGCCAAGTTCAGTGTGTAAAGGCTGTTAGTTGTGGCCCATCAGGCTTTAATGATTCTGTGGCTGCTTTATTTAAGGAAAACTGAAGGACAAATGCAAACCCAGACTAGCTGATGACTAAATCGGCTTCCTGTTTGGTCTTAACTGCAATCAATTAATGACCTATCACTTGTTTGGCCCTCCAAAAAGCGTCTCTGATACTGTAATGTAAATTCCTCTGCTCTTCCGTGCCTTGTAACCCCAAGGAAACATTCCAGACAGCGCTGGATGCAGCTGACCTGATATGCATAGTCTTGGATCAGGGAACAAAATGCCCTAGGATGCAGAGACCCAAAAGGTAGCTCTGCTTACGTGGAGGTACTGAGGCAGAGTGAGACTCTTAGCAGGAGCTCACCTGAAGCAGAACCATTCTGCCTGCCCGAAAGAAATGCTGGATGCCAGGTATATCCTGGCACATTCAAAATAGGGAAGATCCACACCTATGCCCCAGAAAAAGAGCACACTTACTTCCCTTGGTCTTGTTGGTCTTTGGGTTTAAAGTGCCACATTGCCAGGTCTTTGCCTACATAAGTATTGATGCTTCTCTCAACTGGAAAGTGGCTCTAGTAGTTGGGTTTTGTATGAGATACGCAGATGGAAGCAGGTCAATGTTCTGCAGAGCAGGAACTTGGCCTAGAGCTGTTGTACTCTGCAGTGGTCACAGATTGGTGGTATTCCTGAAGATCCAGCAGGTTTCTGATTTGTACTGAGCCCTGTCACTGAGGTTTTGGTGCTGTAATTCTGTGACAGTCTCTGTTACTCTTGGAAAAGAGAGGTAAAGCAGCAAGACTGTTGCAGTGCCTCTTGGTTTCTGAAGTAGCTGTTTGCCAGCTGCTCAAGTTTTTGTGGTTACGGAATAAGGCAGACTCCTTCATCTGGCTGTGAAACAGGTCACGCAGCAGCGTCTCCACTTCAGGAACTTTCAGATTACAGGGGAGATGCTTAGTTGTGTTTCAAAAAAACCTCTTGTAACTAGTAGGTTTATGCTGAACAAGTGCTTTTCTAAGTCCCCGGTGATCTCCACTGCAATTTGGGAATACAGTTGGCTCATGTGAGAGCTTTCACTTGGGTATTTGTTTGTCTTGTGTGCAGAAGGCACTTGAGAGGCTTAATTTTCAGGGATGCAATTCCCAGCCTGTACAATTGGAGATGTAGAAAAGTGTGGAAGGCAAAACAATGCTGCTGCTGGCTGCTGCCTTCCTATTTGTCATCTGAAGGCTTCTCCCCCTGCCTCTGGCTTCTCCAGGTTTGGTTTGGAAGTTCAGCCTTGGTCAGAGCTCTCGTCCATGGGGTGAATCTGGTTTTGTCAGTGAATGGAGCTTACAGCTGAGCTTATCCTTCCACTGCCCTCAATGCTTGGGATCCACATTCAAGGAGGGGTTTCATATCTATTCAGGCTCTGGTGGAAACCAGCATACGGCAGCAAAGGGAGAGCTGTCCTGGCTGTGGAGGTGGTAGGAATGGGATCTGACTTGGTTCATATTTGCATAACCATTCTGAGAAAACCCAGAGGTAGAAAAACCCTGTTTGCCTGGTTGTTAGCTGGCCTTCCCAGATCTGGAAGGCTCAAATATCTGAACAACTTCGTGCTAGGTTGAAGCAGCACCTTTCCAGACTGATGGTACAGAGATGTGGGAACTGAATCATGCTCCCCGCTCCTCCTGCTCCCTTAACCCAAAATCTACCTGTGGATCACAGCTTCTGCTGCCAGGCCTTGTGGATCCTTCCCACGCAGGCTTAGCCTGTAATTTCCTAAATATTTTCTTGTTTGAAGTGCCTGGTTAGTGCAGCCATGCTGCATACCAGATCAGGGGAGCAAACCAGGCTTTAAGCTTAACTCCCTGTGGCTTGGTTGTAACCAGATGAGCTCCCTAGCCCAGCTTCCTGTGTGGAAACTCAACTGCCTAAAGTGGTGTGAGTGGGGAGGGTGGGCTGGGGCTCTGGGAGCTGTCCTTGCCTGCAGGTGAGAGCTGAGCTCTGGAGATCCTCACCTTCAAGAGCCTTTGGAATGTCTCAAATCCAGGGCTCAAAGTCTGCAAAATGCAGCTTTCCATGTGGGCAGAAGTTTGGAAAGCTGTCGGGCCTGTGCTGCAGTGTGGCCTGGCTACAGGGATCTCCTGGACAGGCAGGAGGGAGTCACCCAGGAGAGACACTTGCTCGAAGGCCAGTGAGGGAGTGTTTTGTTAAGGGCTTTGTTGTCATCATACTGTTGAAATCAAACCCAACAGGCTTGGGAGGCAGGAGCTCAGTCTCTCCCAGACGCTCGGGCACGAGCCCAGCGCAGCACTGCTCCCTCTGCCAGGATGGTTGGCTTCCAGTGGCAACTCCAGGGAAAAATCCAGGTTGGAAGGGCTTGTGCTGGTGGTTGGTGCTTGGAAAAAACTGCAGTAAAGTATTTGGGTTGGGCTGTGTCAGGTTACAAAGTTACTTAGTATTAGGTAGACATTTAGTTATGAATAACTTGGTTATGACTCTTTAGATGGAATTTTTGTCGGAAATTTAATTTTTCCTGCTCTAGTATCTTATTAGTTTTTTCTGCCTACAACAATTGATTGCTTTGTAACAAATCTCCAGACTCTCGACTTTTAAAAATAACTAGTCCAGAAGTCTGTTCTCTTTGTTTTTTTTAGTTGATATTTTGGCTGGATGACTTGTATCTGTCTTTCATCCTGGCTGGGAGTATTAAAGGGGAAGCAGCTTGGGCTGGCTGTTGGCTTCCGATGGGAAAAGGTCTAATTAAAAACTGCTGGTTATCTGAATGGATTCTGCTCTGTGCTTCTGCAGTTAGAGCTGTAACTGGATTGCAGGGAGTTTGTTTTTAATGTGGCTTGAAGTCATGAGAGGGAATTATGGATCTTTTACTTGAATCTGATTTGGTTCGATTAAACAAAATGGTTTATTTCCTGAAAAATATGGATAGTGAGGGAAAACGTGGCTGAATGCTGCAGAGTGAGCGCTTCCTGTCACAGATAAATTTGTTCCCTGTTTTCTTTTTCTTCAGTCGTGGGTTTCATCCAAGCTGTTGGGATTCAAGTTGTCCTGTGTATATCACTGTGTCCATGCTTCCCAGAAGATGAAGCTTGGTGGGAATTATTTTTTGAGACCTAGCAAGATCCTTGGTCCCCAAAGGAAGGGAGTCTCCTGCTGCCAGGGATCTGTGCACAGCACTTGTGCATTTTCATAAAGGCAGGAATGTTACATATTCATATGGACAAGTTATGGTTGCTGTGGGAACTGAGTTGGCTGAGCACTGTCTTGATCCTCTCCTCCCTATGTTAGAGATGTCCAAAACAAATAATCAAAAAACTATCTGGGCAGAATTGATGCAATGAAATGCTGGAGGTGCGGTGTGATGCTGTCAGAGGAATAGATGCTGTCACAGGTGCTTGGTAGTAATGCGACTGAATTGGCTCTACAGCTTGTACTAGTACTACTAGGAGTAGGAAACACCCTGGTGGAGTGCTGTGGAGGAGGCTGCAGGTGGGAGAGGGGAAGGTGACATGTTGCCAGCAGGTTATGGTTTTAAATGCTCTGATCCTGCCTGCAGTGCCTCAGTCCCCTCACTGGGGTCTGGGAGTGTTGGTGCTCCCAAATTGCCATGGGGTGAAGGCGAGCATCCTGCCTCTGGCAGCAGTGGCCTGTGTCACACGTGTGTTACCCAGCTGCCACCTGCCTTTGCCTGGGCTTTGCTCATGGGCATTTAAGTGGCATGGGATGTGGATGCAGAAAAGGAGGCCAGAAACGCTGTTGGGCTGTCTGGGATGGCTGGGGCTTCACGTGAGGGATAATGTGACAGACTGGGGCGACTGCAGCGCCTGCGGAAGAGCCGGGAGCGGTGTGTGGAGTGAGGTGTACATCTGATGGCACAGTGGGAGGCTGTGGGGGCAGGGGGAGGAGGAGGAGACAGCTGCTGCTGCTTGGGAGTTGGCTTATAAATGCCCTCTGACTCAGATTTCGGGTAGCACAGCTGAGCATCTTGTGGTTTCACCAGCCCCCAGATCCCTGTGTTAAACTGGAATTCTCAGACTATGAACCTGCTGTGTTTCCTTAGGCTGTTGGCACAAGCTTAAACCAAGGCGAGAATCCACATCTCCAGTACTATAGGCTTGCGAACACCCTGCAGGGGAGGGGAGGGCTAGGAAAGGGGGGACCAGGCAGGTGAAAGGTAAACAGGCCATGAAAAATTCCTGATGTGAAATGGGTCTGCTCAGTCCTCTTCCTCCTGTACAGGCAGGATGTACCCGCTTGGGCTGGACCAGGGATAATGGGCTGCTCTCCGGGTAGTGGGGGTTGAAGGTTATCCTTGTTACTCAGGGGTAAACAATGCCGAGTCAGTGAGGCACAGTGGCCAGGCTCAACCAAACAGATTATGCCAGCAAAATTGCGAAGCTTTGCATCGGCTCTGAATCGGAGCCAGCAGGTGGAAGCTGGCCAGGACTAAAGTGTTTTTGGGTTTTGTGGGTGGAGGGAGGCGGGGACAGGAGAGCTGGGTAGCACTAAAACTAACTGTGCTCTGTCGCTGCTGCTCTCGTCGTTGCTGAGGGGATTGCTGCCTCCAGCCTGGTGTCTGCTGTGCCGACGAGCCCTGCTTTGTGCTGCCTGCCTCCCCTGATTTACTGGAACTGCTCCTCTTTCTCCAGCTACTGTCTTGTCTGTCAGGGGAAATCTTATCCTTTTTTCTTACCTTTATTTTGTAAGAGCTGATGCAGTTCTCTTGCATGGCTGAGTGACGTCACTGTCAGCACAGTAAGCATCAGCAGCCTGGTCACATGCTGACCCAGTCAGTAATGCAGACGGGATAGGAAGGTGGAGGGGCCGAGGGGGGTGGGGGGCTGGATTCTGGACATATGGTAGCCCTCCCTTTTGGGGTGCAACTGCTGGTTGCAGGAGCTGTGGCTTCAGAGCGGCACGAGACCTGGTTTGGGGCTTAACGCTTTGGAAAACTCCTGCTTTAAAAAGAAAAAAGCAGCCCTGAACTCTCAAGCTTCTGTTTGTTCTCCATCCGAGCAGACATCCAGGATTCTGAAGAAGCAGTGGCAAGCAGGATGCTCTTCCCTACGTCCACGCAAGAGTCTTCCCGTGGCCTCCCAGACACCAACGATCTGTGCCTTGGCCTGCAGTCCCTCAACCTGACAGGGTGGGACAGACCCTGGAGCACCCAGGACTCTGACACTGCAGCACAAACCAGCACACAGTCCGGTGAGTCTGCTGACACATGCAGCAACAGTTGTTGGATTGTGTGTGTGTTTTTGGCTGATTTCAAGCTAACGTGGAGCGATGTGCTTGTGTAACAGGGCGCTGGCGGTGGCTAATGGGGGCTTCTCGAGCCGTGGCGCTTGTGTAATGTGACAGCTGAGTTGGGGAGGCTGTGGCTGCCTGTGCCACAGCCCCCTCTGCTCTGCTGTCAGCTCACTGCAGATGAGAAGTGCCCGGGGTTGTTTTGCTAAGAACTGTAACGCTGCTGGAGGAATAGCCTCACCAGGAGAGAAATCCTCTTGCTGTGTTTGGAGGGAGTGGGTGGGGGGTGTGGTGTCAGGAGGCTGAACACACTGGGTAGGAGTGAGGCTGAACTTCGCTCCAGCAGCCTGAGGAAATCCCTGGTGGCAGGGAGCTCTGCAGGTGGGGGGGGTGTGCTTGCAGAGGGCCCCTCTGTGCCCGATTGCCAAAGTCGCGGCAGCCCTGCTGGCCCAACTCTGCTGTGGGGTGTGGTACAGCCAGCACCCAACAACTTCAGCCAGCAGCTCCCCGGCTGGGTGGGAGACTTGGAGGGATCCTTCTTCACTCCCACACTCAACTAGAAATAGCGGGCTGTGCCTGGCAGTGGGCTGCAGGAGATGCAGTGGAATGGCTTCTTGTTTTAACTCTTCTGGTCCAGCGCAAACCTACATGATGGGCAGGGTGTGGGCTTGCAGCCACGCGCTGCTGGCTGGTGTGCCCTTCCCCCTTGATCCTCTCCAGTCTGCTTTTGCAGCTGGGATCGGCTGGGAGATCCCAGGGATGCTGGGTGCCTCCCCTGGAGTGATGTGGGGTCCAGTTAACTATTTGAGACACCAGCCTTCCCTGTAAAATCCCAGGGGAAGGGAGTGCTGCGTGCATGAACTTAATGCATCCTCTCAGCCTGGTGTTGGAGCAGAGGGGTAAAACAGAGAAGAGTTCACTTGCTGGCCTCTGAGGCATGTAAAAACCAGTTTCACAAACATTGTGTTCGTTAAAGTATCAGTCTGTGGAAAGATCTAGTGCTTTGGCAGAGTTTGTACAAGTACAGCCTGGTTGCTACAGAAACTCATCCCTTTATAGCAGCATGCTGCTGCTTTGTTAAAAGGGGAGTGCATCGTTGTGCAGCCTTGGGTGACACAGAGGCCCCAGGCATGGAGTTGGTGCTGACAGGAATATAGATAGCTTTTTGGGGTGGAAGGGAGCTGGGCAGTGGAGTTTGCCTGTGTAGATGTTTGGAGAGGCAAGGGGGTGCTGTCCTGAGCATAGAAAGAGCTTCTGGGACACAGCTCTGAGTTGCTATATGAGTTGTAAAACAGCAAAAAAAAATACTAGTGGGGTAGCAGAGTTTGAACAGCTTGATCTGCATAGCTCATTTGAGTTTCTGCATTTAATTTCCACAAGACTTGGCATGTGGGGCCTGGCATGGGCACTTGAGGTCTGCCTGCAGCCCAGCTGCGGTAGCTTTATTAAGCCTTGCTGTACTCCAGTGAGCAAACCTCCACATGGTCCTGTGGGCTTCCCCTAATGAACCAGGGAATACCACACACTCCTGCCTGTACTTTCATTGCCAGCTGAGACCTCGAAGGAGGAAAGAGAAACAAGTTGTTAGTGTGCAGTGGGCCAGCCAGGTGCCTCAGAGCTCTGCTCTGAACCCCTTCTGGCTGTTGGCAGGCTGGAGCTGTGCTGTTTCCTGTGTCACAGGGTCTTTAATGGATGAAGAGCACACTTGGAGCAGGTGACATCCCCTGGAGCGACCCTGCTGCTCACAGCCCTGGCACTGGGCTGGGCGTGCAGCGCGCTGCGGAACGAGGCTGTCACACATGGAGGCAGCCACTCGGTGCGGATGTCCCAGCTCCACCTGCTCCTCTGTAGCCATCTCCAGAGCTCTCTTGGCCGGCTTCCTGCCAGCCTGCCTTGGCAGAGGCGTGGATGTCTCCGCAGTGCTCCGGCAGGCAGGCGAGCAGCGCTGGCATGAGCTCAGGGTGGGCTCTGAGCCTTGGAAGTTGGGTGATGGGGCTGGCATTTCCATGCTGGTGGTGGGCATTTACTGCTAAGGGGGTGGAAGGGCTGCTGGTTTGAGGAGGGAGGTTGAGTCAGAGAGGATTTGAAGGTGCTCTGGTGACCTCCCTGCTCACAGAGGGTGTATCTGGTGTCAGGTGCCCTTACTGACTGCAGTGCTTTGTGCTGGAGCTCCTGCCTGCTGCAGAGACCTGGGTAGACCTGTGGAAAAGGATCTTGCCTCAGGCACAACCTTGGGCTCTGATCTGTGCCCACTGGGTGCTTGTGGCAAGTGTGGTAACAGCTGGCGGAAGATGGCACCCAGTGTTGTCTGAAGAGGCCTGTGTCTTCACTTCTGGCTCCTTTTATTCCCATTAGTACACAAAGAGGGGGTGGCTGGGGTGTGAGACCTGCCCAAGTGCAGCTGTACTGCTTGTACAGAGCAGCCTCTGGCCTTCAGTGGCAGTGCAGAGGGTCCAGTGCCCAGTGGCTGGGGGTGTTGTGATCCTGAGACAGTGTTCTGCTCCTCACTCCCACACTCCCTTTGCAGGCGAGCAGTAGCTGGGCCAGAAGTGCTTCATGGTCTGGGCTGTTGTAACTCTCCTGCTCTGAGAGCTGTGGGTATGGTATGTGCTGGCTGGGGAGGTGAAAGGCTGATCCTATGCACAGCTTTGTATTGCTTCAGCCACCCACACCCTCCCGTCTTTGTGGGGCCTTAGCCCTTCCTCAGCTCCCTGGAGTTGTGGGAGTGGATCTCCTTGGGAGCAGAGTGCTTGTAGTTCAGGAGTGCTTTCTGAAAGGTTGTGGAACACTCTGGGTGGCAGAAAAGTGTCCTGTGTCTGAAAGCTGTGTGGGTCCAAGGAGCTGGCAGGTGCTGGTGCTTCCAGGTGGCCTGTCCATGCTGTGATGGAAAGAGGGAGGATATGGAGAGGATGTTGCTGTGTCTGAGTGTTGCTGAGGCCTGGGAGGCTGCAGTTGGCCCAGCCCATAGGGCTGGGGGTATCCCACAGGCAGGTGAGGCTGCGGCAGTGCTGGGCTGTGGCTGGACGGGGAGGGCTGGCACTGCCAAGCAGAGCTGCTGTGCCGCTGGCACCCAAGCCTTTGGAAGGTTCCAGCAGTGACTCAGCTGTGCGGACCCACAGAGAGGTGGCTGGAGGGTGGAAATGCAACAAAATAGCTAACAATCAGGCTAAAAATATTGCTGATGTGGTCCCCTGCAGTGCTGTGCTTGAGTACTGATGAGCTGGGTCCTCTCCTCTGCATAGTCCCTGCCAGCACAGAACTTCGTAAGCTTGGGAAGGACCTTTGGCAGTAAAGCCTTTTGGTGTCACCTTGTGCTCCCAGGGCGTTGTCACCACACAACTTGGTGCAGTAGGAGCAAATGCCCTGCTGATTGGACGTCGGAGAATAGTGGGGCTGGTTTTTATGCCCCAATCCTGCCTACATCCCCTGTTCCCAAAGGGCCACTGAACCCCTTGCACCCAGACAGGTTTATCTGTGAGGAGTTTTTCTTCTGCACTCAGCCTGTAATGCACAGATGGTGTGTGCTGACCTCTGGGGAGCATGCCAGAGGCACTGCTAGTGCCTGGAGAAGCTATCTGGAGGCAGTGGCTGCTGCAGGCTCGAGCTGCTGGCACTTCCTGGCTGTAGGATTGAACTGCTGTCTCACAGCAGGCAAAGTGTCTCAAACCCTCTGCTGCCACTAGATCTGTCAGGCTGGAAATACTTCAGCAAGTCCCAGCAACCTGCTCTGTGACCTGGGGAGGGACTTGTGCAGGAAATTGGCCTTTAACACTTCCAGTCCTGCCATTCTGTATTTCTGGAGGCAGTGTTTCCCTGTCTTTAGCCTCCCAGTAGGCGGACACGTGTGCCGAGATCTCGGAGTTCAGCAGCAAGGAGGGGTTAAGAGCGATGTGGGACTGCCCTTGATGGTATCCTTTACCTTCACTGCCCTGTTTCTCAAGGGGTGCAAGCAAATGGGGTCTTGATCCAGTTTTTGCCTGGAGAACAGCAGTGCGCAGCAGATCCGCGTGCAGATTTTGGGTCTCCCTGCCTGGCTTTCAGCCTGCGTGCCAGCTGCTTGGTCTGGCTGGTCTGTTCTGCCCTACATTGGGAGCTGTCCTTATGTGGGACAGCAGACTTGCCCACGGGGAAATCATCCTAAAACCAGTCTGTTAACACTAAGTTAGCAGTGCTAACTTGAGAGTGCCTTTAGCAGGATCAGGTCTTCTGGAGAGGATGTTGGGCTCTGAGTGAACCTAGCAGATGAGGTCTTCCTGATGGCATCTGATGGAGCACCTTGCTGTATCTGCCTCTGTGCTTGTTGTGTGACTCTAAAGCTGCTGGTGCAGCAACAGATTTGAGCTTTTCCTTGGATTTGCTCTTGAGACTGCAGCTCCAGCCTCATCTGTGCCCTCTGTGGGGTGGCTGCTGCTGTCTCATTCGCTAGCCTGCAAGGTTGCAGCTCCTGCCACTCTGGTTCAGGGGAAATGGCCCATGGTAGGAAAATGCTGCTGAATCTTCTCAGCCCTTGGCTTTTCTGCTTCCCAGAGCACAGCAACTCATTTTTGCAATAAGCTTGCTTATCTGTAGTTATTTAAAATCTGCCAGGCTGAAGCTGCAGGCAGTTGTGCGTTGCCTGGCAGATAGTGAGGCCTCAGAGCATGGATCTCTCTGAAGTCTTCAAGGCAAAACCCCGTCTGAAAGATGAAAGAAAAGACCTGTTGCGCAGGAAGAATGGTTGTTGTCATGGACTCCTTGCCTTTCTTCTTGATAACAGCAGGAGGGATTCATAAGCTGCTCCCTGAGGTCAGGCTGTTTTCAGTGTCCTCAAATGCTGTGTGTGGTGGACGGCACCTGAGCCCCCCAAGGGAGAGTTGCTGCTCAGCCTGGGGTGGTGGTTTATAAATACAGCTTTCCTTGAGCTGCTGGTTTGAGTGCTTGGATGCAGAGCTTGGGGCAGAGGATTTGGATCTCCAGTTCTGTCTGTTTAATTTGCTGCTTGGCTAACTCATGCCAAGCTCCACAGAGTCCTCCTTTTTGTGTGTCCAGGTCTCTCCCTGCTGTTTTTCCTGCTGTCTCTTGGACAGGTGGATTCAGAAGACATAGGTGTGTCCAGGGCTCCTTTGTATTCCTGGGCTGTGTGTAAATGCTTCTCCTTATGCTAGAGAAAGATTTCAGAGGCTTATCCTGGAGAGCTCAGTGTCTGGACAACACTAGGTCGGCATCAGAATATCCAAGGATGATTTTTCCTGTTCTGTAATGAAAGGGGTGTTTTGGGTGTAGGGAGCGAGCACTTCACCTGAGTGAGACTTTCATCTAAGCCCAAGTATGCCTAGAAAACTCGGTGAAAGATTCCTTTGTGCTGCTGGGATGAGAAGGGAAGGACAACTCCTGCTGACTTTGGACCTGTGCCTGGTTCAGGAAAATAGATACCCAAAGTTTTAGCGATGGTCCTGAATTGCATATTCTTGTTGTCCTTTCTTCCCTCGAGAGGAGGACAGGCTTTCCCAGCAACCTGGTTCTTTGGGAGCAGCTTACTGATGTTCAGAGTGTAGGAATGGAAGCACAGATGTGGTGGTGGTGTTGCTTCCTGTGTGAAGGTTGTGGATGATAACAGTATAAGGGCGCAAAACTAGGAGCTGGTTTGACTCTCCTGCTTGGTGCTGGTATTCCAGGAGTACCTGAGACAGTCTTATTAGAAGCTTGTCCCATGCCATCCCAGTGCTTGTAGTGCTTTTCTAAGGACTTACTTGATGTGGATACTTAATGAGCACTTGTTCCTTGAATGTGTTTCCATAAGAGCTGCTCACACTCAGTGGGCTGATTCCTCAGTGCTTGGTTCCAGCCACCAGTGCTGGGGAGTGGGAAGCAGGGAAGCACTTAATAGCTGCACACTGCTCATGTGGCAGTGGTATTTGATCCTTAACAGAATAAAATATGTATCAAATAAGTAAAAGAAGTATCAAACCTGAGCTTGGAATTGGTTTCTAATGGAAGTTGCTCTCAATCCAACTCTTAAAGCTTCCATATGAGCAGCTTCTCCTAAAACAGATTTATTTTTATCTCTGCTGATATTGTAAAACAGAGGATGCAAATAGAGGAGTAACTGGAACAGGAACCCAACCAGCATCTATGTGTATCCAGTCAGAACTGAAGTGGGTCAGGGCAGCTCCAGTACTGTACTGGAGGTGGCTTTTGGGAGCAACCACCATTGGCTTCTGTCAGGGAGGGGTGTTGGATTGTGGCCTCTGGAGCAGCCCTGTGGCACTGTCCAGTGGTGATTTGGAGAACGTTTCTCTTTGCTCACTCTGGAATTGAGCCTTAAAAGGCATGTTCCCTTCCAAGAAGAGCATTGGAATTGCTGTTTGGTGGGTCTGAACTGCCCCAGGCAATTCATGGCTTAGTCTTTCCTGTGATTGGTACTGGAGGTAGCAGCAGGGAGAGTGGTTTAGTGTGTGCAAGCCCTGGCCTAGAGTAGGATTCATCCCCAAAATTGCACCAGTCAAATGAGAGAGAAGGTTTTCCTCCACCCATTGCATTGCTACATGTCTAAGCAGTGGATGTGAGGATTCCTTGCTGGGCAGAGCTGAGCCAAAAGGCTGTGCTGCAGCTCCATCAGGAGCATGGGAGCTCTCTAGAAGAGGCCTTGAATGTGTTCTTGACTCAGTGCTTTTCCTGCAAACTCCACAGCACATGCTGACGTGCTTCCACATGGACCTGGGTAGGGAAGAGCTTTTGGACCTGCTCTCCCAGTGTGCCTGTAGCAGAGGCTTGTGGGCCCTCTGCAGTGCTCTTGGCAGGCTGGGGTTTTTTAGGGTAACTCCAGTTGGAAGGGACCTCTTGAGGCTGTCCAGTCCAGCTCTTGTTCAGAGCAGGGTAGAAAAGCTGCTGGAGGGTGTCAGAAGTAACATAGCCCAAGGGGGCTTCAGAAACTAATTCTGCCTTGGTGTTCCCAGAAAAAACACCCTTTTAAGTGGGTACCTCCCCTGAGCTGGCTCAGAAATAATCCCCTTCCAAAGGATGCTGTGGTCCTTGAGCTGTCACTGCACAGAGGGTGAGTGGTGCTGCTGTAGGGCTGGAGCACTGAGCAAGGCATCTCCAGCCAGGGTTGTACTTTCTATCCACATCTCCAAGCTCACTCCCTTTTATGCCTGGTCCCTTAGGCGATGGCAAAACAGCTGAATCACAGGTGCTGTCTGTGCTGCTGCCAGCACAGAGGCAGCTCTCGGGCACGGCAGCTGGTGCCACGCATTTGAGATGGCCACGGGGATGTGCTGGCTCCCTCCTTGCCCCCCTGCCTGGTTTTCTCCCTAAGAGTGTGTAGGGGAAGGTGAGACAAACTCCCAAGCTGTGATGCTAAGGGGTGCAGACCTCTGGAAGGTAACTGGGAGCCTGCAGGCATCACTAGTGGGGTTTGGGAGTGCCAGTCTAGCAGCGGCTTTATGCCAGCTGAAGGCCTCAGTGATACTTGTGTGCCATTTCCTAAAGAAAACTGAGTTTGGGACTAAAGTCTGTCTTTTTTTCAGTCGTTTTTCCTTCACTGCAGTCTGCAGAGGGGTCTGGCCAACACTTGGGCCCCTTCCAGAGAGTCCCCCTTCTTAAGGTGGTATCCTGGCCTTGACACCCACAAACTGTGATGCAGCTGAGGATGAGTCACTCACCCTTGTTATCACGTCAGGTAACACACACAGCACAGTTTGCACCCTAGATGTTGCGGCAGATAATTGAGAGGAGTTTGGTACTTAAATATAGAAGTGTTTGTTCTTGAGGCTTGCGAAGCTGAAGCTTGTTGTGCAGAATTTGACCTGAATATGTTGGCTTTTAAATCTCTCTGGGACTGATACATGTTAAAACCTGCTGTATTTCAGTGTTCTGATCTTTTTAAAGACAGCTGTGGTTGTGGCAGCCTGCTTAGTGAATGCAATTACCTGGGCACTTGTATTCCTGAATTGCATTTTAGCTGTCTTTTCTGATTTTTATATTTACCTTGGGCAGCTGTTTTCCCTTCCTAGAAACACACAGGAGTAAATTCTCTGCCTCAGGAAGCTGTGAGCCTGGTTGTCAGCCGGGTCCTGCTCTCAGAGCCAGCGGAGGACCAGTGCTCTCAGATGTTAATGCAATAATATTCTGCTTGTTCCCAGTTATGCTGCTGTTTCTATTTTTCAGGGCAAGTGACTTACCATGTTGGTGCCAGAACCAAGAATAGACCTCAGGTGTCCTGACTCTAATTCAGTGGTTCAGCTGTGGGATCATGCTGCCTTTTTTTATTCCCCTGCCCCCTTCTTAGCAAACTAGAAATAGCTGCCTGAATAGCTTCAGTTTTTCTTCGCCCCAAATGAAGAATCTGTGAGGGCAGAGGTTCCTCTTTTGTAGTTCAGAAAAAAAAATGGGCTGTGATGTAGGTCTTAGTTAGATGGTGGTTGCTGATGGTTTGATTACATCTGCAGTTCTGGGAGCTGCTTTTCTGTAGAGCCGGTAGTTAGTTCAAGATTATTTGGGCTTCTGTGGTGATACAGCTTGTAGAGGACTGTGTGCCTTGGACTTTGCATGGCACTTCTAATAACAGCACTGGCTGTTTTTTCAGCGGAGTAATGGGAATACAATGAAATTTGGAGGATTTGAGCTGGGCAGATCCTCTGGACCTATTCAGGGTGCTGCTCAGGTGAGCTCCAGGACTCTAAGGACTCAGTTCCCTCCACCACTGGGCCTTGTCCCATGGCTGCTCCACTTAAGAGGAATAATTTTTTCTGCCACTGCTCTTGCTGCAGCTTTTCCTTGGGTTTTTTTGTGCCCCTGTAAGAGTTTGGTAAACAGGGAGAATCCAGTGTCTGCCCTCCCTGTGCCAAGCAAAGCCTGTCCCTGTCCTGTGTACTCCAGCCCCACACCTGCCCCTGCAGCTGGCCATGTTTCAGTCAATGTTCCTGTGCTGTGACTGTGTGGACTCCTTGCAGGCAGCTCCAGGTCCACCAGCTGCAGGTGAGAAGTGTTAAAATTTAGGATTAGACTGGAATGTTGGTCACCCCTTCCCTGCCATGAGCTTTGACATGCTTGGTGCTTATGTGTGAGGAGGGTAAGCTCACCATGGCAGCTTGTCTGGCTGTGTCACTGCTGAACTACAGCTGTAGGAGGTGGTTGAGGTGCCCATTTGCTTTTCAGACATGCAAATGTTTGTCTTGCCACGGAGTTTCTCATTGTCTGTAGGAGGTGCTGCTTTTTGGCTGACTAAAACATTCGGCTTGCTCCCACCCCACCAGGGCAGAGCTTGGCTGGGTGGTAAAAACTGCAGACAAGCTGTTTTTCTGGAATTGCAGCAGGCTATTGTTTAGGACATTAGCTTTTTTTAAAAAACATTACAAGCTTATTTGATGCATGACAAAAGAAAGTGCACTGTATTCAGTCTTCAGGGCCTCAGTCACACTGCTGCTCTCCTCTGCTGCCCTGCCCCAAATGTGTATATGGTGCTGCAGCCTCTGGGCATGGCAGGTGTCACTGAAACCTGGCTCTTCTGCCTTACTTCTCCTGGTAAAGAGCATTTCTGTTTATCTCCGTGGGGATCATTCCAGCCTATGTAGTAGATGGTGGATGCAGGAGGAGGTCTTAACAGCTTGCTATCCTTCTTGTGCTGAGTAATATCTGAGCAGATAAACTTCTGGAGGTGGCAGTGTCCCTCTGCCTAACCTCGCTTGGGGGTACCAGCCTGCAGAGGTGACCCTCTGAAGGCCTTGCCTAGACAAGTCCTGGGCTCTTCAAAGTAAGCTTTTTCCAGCCCTGCAGTAAGTTCCTAAAGGCTGGAACACATCTCCGGAGCATAACTTCCAAAAGTGTGTATGCTCCCCTGGCGCTGCAGCCAGTGCGGTGTCAGGCTGCCTGCGCAGAGTCTGTGGGTGCCAGACACGGCTGGCAGCTCAAGGACTGGGCCTGGCATACTGCTCCTGCAACAGGAGTTCTTGGCCCACTCTCCATGTGTCCCTGAGGGGTGTGGCCCTGTGGCAAATGCTGTTCTCAGCCGTGAGGGAGCTCCCACTGATGTTCTGAGTGTGAAGAAAGAACCTGAGTGGAAGGACCTGGGCAGCTGCTAGGTAAGAGGGATTTTTGCTCTGGGCAAAACCCAGTTTCTGGATAATTTGACTAAACTGATATACCAGGGAATAAAGAGTGTCAGCACTGATCTCATGTGCTGTTGGCTGGGTGGTGTCCCACAGGGCTGAGCTGAAGCATTTTGTTCAAAGGGCAGTGTGGAAGTGGCTGAGGTTCTGGTCAGCTCTGTCCATCAGGCGTAAACTCAGCGGATGCTCCGTGTGAAATGTCTGGATGTGGCACTTGGTGCTCTGGTCTAGTTGGCAAGGTGGTGATTGGTCTTTTAGAGTTTTTTTCCCATGTAAACGATCTTGTTGTTCTTAAGGTGTTATCCAAGGGAGTAAACTCATTTGTCATCAGCATAGTGGTTATTTTCCCAGAGGCCTTGTTTCCCTTGAGCTGCCAGCAGTCCTTGGGGTTCATCTTTACATTCATCTCTTACAGAATGGGCATGGGCACAAAGCTACCAGGAAGGTCTACATATCAAATGGCTGTAAATTAGAGTGTGCAGGGAAGAACTGTGTGCTCCAAGGTCCTGGGCAGGTGCTGGAAATCTTAAATTGCATGTCTTAACCAGTGGATGGAATAGTAAAAGCAGTTCTTAGTGCTTGGATTGGACATCTTGCTGTTTGCACATTTTCCCAAAGTGTGCTCTGAATGGCAGCTTTTGCTGGTGGAGCAATCTGCTTGAGATAGGGTAAACTCACATTCAGTGTGCTAGTTTAGTGGTTTGTAATGGGATTTAAAGGCTAATTTGGGGTCTACAGGTGGAATTGACCTCAAGAGTTGTAAACCACCACTGTGGGCTCAGTGTTTGTGGGCTTGTTTTTTTCAAGTGTCTGGCACAGATATGATGGGTCTGAGAGTCTTGAGTGTGCTCCCCTGGGCTTCTTTAAGGGCCCTGGGGTGATGCAGGAATAATGGTGTATCCAAACAGCAGAAAAAACTAGGGAAAACTCAGCTAAGGAAGAGACGTAGTTTGAAAAAATGCTCCTTCTCCAGGGAGTGGAGCATTGAAAAATGCTCTTTCTCCTGGTCCTGTGTGGCCAGGACCTGGCAGTGCCATGTGGTGTCACGGCTGTTCCACAGAGCTCAAACCTGCCAGTGCTGGGCTGGCATACCCGGAGATGGAGCAGAGCGTGCTGGCTCTGCATCAGGCATTAGAGCTGCAGCAGTGAGTCAAAAGTCAGTGCCCAGATTCTATTAAAAGCTCCCTTTCTGCCGTCCCCTGCAGAGGAGCATTGCCGTGTGCCTCTCTTGCTACATTGAGCAGAGGCAGGAGAAGTTCCAGAAGCTCTTGGTGTGTGAGTGGTGAATGGGAGTCATGTTGACCCCTGAGTTAAAATTTCCCCTCTAGGTGTGAAAAATACTTATTTGCACTCATGTTCCTTTCTTACCCTAAGTAGTTCCATGATATTTGCTTTTTCATTTTGGGACTTATAGGGATGCTCTTGACTCTAGAAATTGCTGATGCATCTTGCATGTGTGTTGGGAATGATTTTTCCCTTATGAGCTGTCTATTTGGAAGGGGAGATGAGGCCGACTCCCCAGGAAAAAGTGTGGCCCCAATGCCTTGAAGGCTTTTTTTTTAGGTGGGCAGCTCGTGTGGCTCTTGTGCCCCATTCCTCAGGAGAGGTTTGGTGGGTTGGAGCAGGGAGTTAGAGCAGGATGCCTGTAGGATGTTGGCAGAGGAATAAGATCTGGGTATCTCATGCAGGTGTCTTGGTTTTGAAAGAAGACAGGTATCTGCTAAAGAGAGGCAGGGCCTCTCTTGGAATGGATAATTCAAATCTCTTTCTCTCAAATTATTATAATTTAGAAAATTAAAACGGCTCTCAGGCAGAGATATGGGGATAGGAATAACAGTTCTTTACTAATAGGTATAACAAGGCAAACAAACAACAACTACAGCAATTAATAGCGAAAACAGAACCAGGGACTTTGACAGAGCTTGGTTTCACAAAACTTGGGGCAGTCTGGTCTCTGGGGACTTTAAAAAAAAGGTACCAAGCTGGAACGGTGGGGTATCCCGGGCTGGTGGATCGGATGAAATTCGGAGCTCCGTCGGTGGTCACTGGAGGGCAGGGATGTCTGGCAGGGAGGGCAGTGCGGGCCCGCGGTGCAGAGCAGCTTTAAAGCAGCGCCGAGGCAGTGGGACAGGGCTGAGCCAACTCCAGCAGGGCAGGAAAAGGAGAAATCAGGATTTCCTGGGCACACAAGCAGATGATGGCAGCTCTCTTCAGGATCAGATCTCGGTGGTGCCAGTGAAAAACTCACACAGCAACGGCAGCCTCCAGCCTCGTCCTCTCCCGACACAGACCACACCAAAAGTGCAGCTGCCCCCCAGCCCCCGTCTTTCTCCTCCACCCCCCCTCGGGGGGAAACTCCCGGAGACAAAGGGTGTAGCCAAGTGCCAGCCTCCACCCAGCCTCTATGCTTTGTTTCACCTGAGCACTGATAAGTACCTAGCAATCAGTTGCCTTGCAACTCTTGGCAAAAAATTCTATAGGTGAAAAAAGAAAAAAGTCTAACCCTCAACAAGGTGTTTCCTAGGCTACTGCACAGCCTGGCATCAGGGCACACAGCCTGGTCACTGAGTGAGGATAAAAGAAGAAATGCTGAGTTTGGCTTATGGCTTTTCCTCCCACTGTCCCTGTGAGTGGCTGTGGGTACCAGGTGAAGCTGAGTCAGGCCCACTGGGTTGATGTGGGGTCTCCCATGAGCTCAGTTTGTCATGCAGAGTGTGTAACCAAGTGTTGCCAGTGCAGAGCTGTCAAAGCTGCTGGACTGGATGGAATTCATCTGTGTTAACAGCAGGATGTCAGCTGCTTCCAGGACATGAGGTTAGGATTGGGACAGTTAAAGCTGGCAGGTTTTTGTGTAGTGGTAAATGCCCAGACAGTAGATCCCTTTCAAGGCAAGTAATCCTGCCACTTCAGTGTGCTTATACTGGCCTTACTGGTTTGGTAGCTACTGTGAGAGCTGAGAAATCATGGGAGAAATGCGTATGTGGTGGCAGAGATGAGGGTGACATAAATGACGTGGAGCAGCTGGACCCTATAATGCTGCTGGCAGCTCCTGATGAACCCCAAGCCCTTGCTGCTGCATCTTGAATGGATTTCTGGTTCCACATCTCTGTTAACCAGGAGATAGGGAGCAGGGCAGCATTATCAGGTAGCAGTCTGCCTGGCATTAGCTGCTGCAGGTCTCTGGAATGCTGTGCAGCTAGGGTCAGCACAGGGCTGCCGGCGTTCCAAACACACAGTCCTCAGTGGCTGGGGAAGGAGGAGGGTGTCAGTGCGGGAGCATTTGTTGGCAGCAAGGCTTGGGCTGTGGGATCAGCTGCTTTGCTTTGCCTCTTGTGCTGTTTAGTGACTAATCAGATTTTGGAGCCTGTCGGACAGATTCAGCTGTCTCCCCAGAACAATACGCCGGCTGTATTTTTAAACACATCACGTGGCTTCAGAGAAGTCGGCAGAGCAGCGAGTGCGGCTTGCCGGGGCTGGGAGATGCTGTGCCCTGCTCAGAGCTGTGACTAGGAGGGAGCATTCCTCCCCGCCTGCGTCACATTCCTTCGGTCCTGGGATCTGCCCAGGTAAGGACTGCTGGGCTGGCTGGCATTTTCCTGTAGCTGCAGGGCTGGGTGTGAACACAGGTACTGCCTGTCCAGGAGAGAGAAGGGCAGGAGGGCCCTTTCTCAGCGTGGTCAGAGGTGAGTTCCTAGTCCCATGTTGTAGCCAAAATAGGGGAATCTCACAGGCATGAGGCTCTGCAAATGTGGGAAGATGTTGAGGCTGTTGCTGAGGGCTCTGCCTTGAGTTGAGGGAGATGCTTCAAGTAAAGGACCCACCTGTACCTCTGTGAAGTCACTGTTGGGGTGGTGAGGTTTTTTCCCCTAGTGTGGGGCTGGAGATGCCAGCTTCACAGCAGGTATGCCATTGGATGATGCAGCTTGGGATTGGTACATCCCAGCATCTCACCTCAGTCGTGCTCAGCAGCTCTCCCTGGCGCTGACACCACACTGTCCTGCTGCCTGACCGTAGTGCACTCAGGCATGATGATGTTGTCACTCTCCTGGTTTGGCTGGTGGTTTGGATTATTAATCCTCATTTGCATAGGAGCTGCTAATAAATCTGGGTTAAAACCTTGTGTTTCAGCTTGCTGAGATCAGGTGGGGCTTGGAGGATCTTGAATGGATCCCAAATTTGCTTTGCTGAAAACGGAAAGCTTCAGGGCAAGCTGCCTTGTTTTGCAGCCTGTGAATAATTAAAACCATTTCTGAATGCTTTGCTCTTTTCACTTGGTTTGGGTACATATTCAGCTTGCTGAGACTTGCTCTTTTTGAATAGACTGGCTGGTGTTGTGCCCCTGTGGGATCCCTGCCCTACATTCCCTCTCCTTGTGGATGGCAGCTGCCCCTACATCACTGGCCAGGGTGTGACTTTATGACCTTTGGATGGCCTGGTCCTCTGCTCAGAAGCAGCTCTCTTTATATGGAGGCATTTTCCTGGATTCTCCTCAGTGGGCTGAAAACCTGCAGTGTGAGGGAAGCAGTCTGACACATCCCCATCTGCAGGCTCTGGGGCAGAGGCCTGACCAGACAGACTTGCTGTGAACACACACCAGGGACAGCAAAGCCTCTCTGTCAGCAGCCCAGGCTGGCACCTTCTTTGCTGTCCACAGCCAGCTCCTGGCAGGGATGATGTGAGCAATGTCCCACCTCTGAGCCTGAAGATTCCTGCTGGTGGGACAGATGTGCCTGCCCCCATCCCTGGGGAGCTGCCCCCCTGAGCCCCAGCTTGCTCCAGGACAAGTGGCAGGGAATGGCATGGGCTAGGCAGAGGGCACTGTCCCAGAGCACTTCTGAGGTCTGTAATCTGGGATGTGGGATCTCTGAACTTCCTCCAGATGGTGTGTATTCTCCTGGCCAATCTCTCATAACCCCCCTTCATGTTTGTCAGCCACACCAGGCTGCCCTGGGTTCTCTGCAGCTCCATGGCCCAGCCGATGCCAAGCAGCAGAGGTGCCACCTCCCAGACATGACATTTGTGGGCTGACGGGAGCCTGGTGGCCTCCTGGGCCACAGGAGCCAGGATGAAGGAGCTGTGTTGTGCTGCAGCCCTGACAGACTGTCTCTCTCTGTTACAGTTCTCAGCATGCTGAGTAACCCTCTTGGGAATGTCCTGGGGAAGCCCCCGCTGGGTTTTCTGCCTTTAGACCCCATTGGTTCAGACCTGCCAGAAAAGTTTTCCACGCCGTCGCTGAGGAACTCCCGCTCTCTCCTGGACTCCCGCTCCAGCAGCCCCTCGGACTCGGACACCAGTGGGTTCAGCTCTGGTTCTGACCACCTCTCAGACTTGATTGTAAGTTTGGATCCTGAGGTCTTGCTGTGTTTTTAAGGAGCACAGAATAGCTGAGTGGAGCTGCCAGCCAGAGCCCTGCCTGCTCAGGAACAGCAGGGAATGCTGGGAGGAGCTGTTGTGCACACACTGGCACAGCCCAGGGTTTGGGAGAAAGGCTGCTCACACAGTCCTTCAGCACAAGCCAGCAATATCCTCATTTTTTTCTTGTAAGCCAATATTTTGGCTTTCTGGGTCTGTGCTTGCAGCTCTACTGGGTTACAGTAGCTCCCAGAGGGATCTTGAGTGCTTGAGCTGGTGTGTGGCAGGGCGATGTCTGTGCCCTGATCCCAGCAGGGAGGAGGCGGATCCAGCCTGGGCTTCTGAGAAGCTACTGTCCTTGCCTCTCATTGCTCTTCCCATTTGCTGACTGCACTTCTCCATCTGAGGGCGGTTTCTTCTAGAGCAAACTGGGTCTAGCCTCCTCCTGTTCCCTAAAGCACAGCTAAATTTGAAAGGCAGGGAGCAAGTGAGTCTGTCTGTCCCAGTCTGCTCTGATGGGTCCGTGGTGAGTGCAAGTGGCAGCTCTGGGTGCCAGCAGGACAGCCTGGCTCCAGCCAGCTCTGGAATGCCATTGCATGGCCTGGCCTTGGCACAGGAGGATAAAGCCAGGAGCTGCTCCAGGCTCTGCTGTGGTGGTGCCGTGGCCTTGACCCCTTTGTTGGGATGGGTGTGAAGGACAGAGCTGACTGGATGTGGGGCTGATCCTGCTGTGATCCACCCTGGAGAATCAGGATGTGCTAAGTGACTGCAGCACCCAGGCAGTGATGTTGGCAGGTGGTGCAGGGCACAGGGCTCTGTGCTGGCCTTATTTGTGAAGGGCAGGACTCCCAGCACGGCCCTGGCGTGGGCGGCTGCCGTGGCAGCACAGGGACAGATCTGCAGCGCAGCTGGCATTGAGCTGTGCAGCATCTTGCCTCCCTGCTGTTCCATTAATCCAAGCTTTCCCTCCTCCTGCCCTGGGAGGGGCTGTGGTCCATGGTGCCCACTCCCTGGTCAGGCAGCCCTGGAGCTGGGCTGTGGGGATGAGATCCAGCTGGTGCCTGCAGAGCCCATGGGCGCTTCCAGCAAGCCCTGCCCACTGCAGGCACAGCACAGAGCCTAAGGCTCCTTCTGGGGTGGCTGGTGCTCCCCAGGGGTGATGCTGTTCTTGAGGCTGTACAGCCAGGGGTGGCTGTGGGCTTGGTGGTCTGTGAAGTGCCTGCCTCCTGCTTAATGATCCCTGCTGCTGATCATGGGCATGGGTTCAGTGGAGAATGGCCCAGGGCTTTCCTAGGGTGCTGGGATGTGTTGGGGTCACACTCTCTTGCCTCTGCCAGGCCTCAGAGGTTCTCAGGAGATTCCTGAGAGCACCCCCTCCTGCCATGGGCAAGGGCAGGGCCCCAGTGTGATGCCTCACTCCTGGCATTATGTGTTCTTACTCAGAGCTGGATTTCAATGTGGCCTTTCTCTTGCAGTCAAGCCTTCGCATATCCCCTCCTCTGCCCTTCTTGCCTCTCAGTGGGGTGTCAAGAGACCCCTTGAAGATGGGAGTGGGATCCCAGCTGGATCAAGATCAGGCTGCCCTGGCTGCAGTAACTTCCTCCCCGGCCAGTGCATCGAAAAGATGGCCTGGAGCATCTGCGTGGCCTTCCTGGGATCTTCTGGACTCTCCGGAAGACCCCTTCAGTATTGAAAGAGAAGCCCGGCTTCATCGGCAGGCAGCAGGTGAGTTGGGAAGGGGGGGTCCAGGGGATGGTCCCACACTTGGAGGAGGGCAGGTGGCCTCTGTGCAGACACTGGCTGAACATGGAGTTTGCTCCAAGCCCAGGCCTGACTCTGGCTCTGCCTGCTGAGAGAACGGGTGGGTCTGGGCAGCTGCCTTTGGCTGTGCAGCACTGCTCAGCCTGTAGTTGGGGAATATGGGGAGACCTGTGGGAGAGTTGGAAGGAAATAATCCTGTACTGAGTATTACTGGTGTCTTCTGCAAGCTGTGAATGAAGCAACCTGCACCTGGAGCGGGCAGCTGCCTCCCCGAAACTACAAGAACCCCGTCTACTCCTGCAAAGTGTTCCTGGGAGGAGTCCCATGGGACATTACAGAAGGTGAACAGCCCCTGGAAATAAGGCCCCACACCAAGGCCTTGGGTGTTGAGATTGGGAGGGTGCAGGATGGGGCTTTTTGTGGGGGGCACTGACCTCTCTCCTTCTGTCTGTAGCTGGGCTGATCAACACTTTCCGTGTTTTTGGCTCCCTGAGTGTGGAGTGGCCCGGTAAGGATGGCAAACACCCACGCTGTCCTCCCAAAGGTAATATGCCTAAAGGTAATAGCGAACACGGTAGGGTTACTTTTTTCCCATGCTATGTTACAGCACGGATGCTGGGATGGTACAGCTGCATGCTGGTGACTGGATGGTACAGAGCACCTGGGGTAATGTCCTGCCCTCACTTGGGTCTGCACCTGGGCTGCAGAGCACTGGCACCCCAAACGCAGCATCCTCACTCATCTGTAGCAGGATTGGACAGAACTGTGGGCTAGGGGAACCCTCTCTGGAGGTGTTTCTGGAGCCCCACGTAGGGCTGTGGCTCTGGAACAGCTTCTGATCCCACTGCCAGCATGTGCAGCTGGGCTGACATATTGTGTAAGCAGGAATTAGTTACAGGGTAGGAAGTGACTGCTTTGGAGGCCCTGTAGTGCCTGATGGCCTCATTCAGTCACTGGAGCAATGTGAGGTAGAGCACTGGCATCCATGGAAGGGACTTGAAAACCCTGGACTGTATTTGAGCCAGGCCATCCTAAACAGGAAGCAGGGTTTATTTTTCTGCAGACCTCGTTGTGGCCAGGCTGGTGGTGCCCACCTGGCATGTCCAGGTGTGATTTGTGGATGATGGACAGTGGCCCTGGACCTGGGCATCCTGCCCCTCATGCTGTTCTTGGGTTTGGGCTCTTCCCAGCTTGGCTTATACATAAGAGTCTGCTGGGAACAGCAAGAGCTACCACACAGATACTTCAGGTGGCACCCAAGAGTGATCTTGAGGGTGTCTGCAAGCTGGGATGATCTGTTCCTCCTCCACCACAGCTCTAACAACTGCTTCTTTCCTTTCCCTTCCCTTCCAAAGGATACGTCTACCTGGTGTTTGAGTCCGAGAAGTCGGTGCGTGCACTGCTCCAGGCGTGCTCCCAGGACCTGCTGAGCCCCGACGGGCTCAGTGAGTACTACTTCAAGATGTCCAGCCGCAGGATGCGCTGCAAAGAGGTGAGCAGAGCTGTGAGGGCAGCAGGGGATGCAGAGGGAGATGCCTGGAGGAAAGGAAAGCAGGCCTGGAATAGCAGCCAAAGGCATGCTGGCTCATGGCTGGCTTTGACTGCTCTGTGCCTGTGGTAGGGATGTGTCAGCTCAGTGTTTGTGCGGTGTTTAAGCATAACAGCTTATGTCAAACCAACCTGGAGCTTCTGGGTTGGTGGCAGACCCTGCCTTCAGGCTTCAGGTAGCATGGAAACAGGGATTTGACTGCTCTGTGCTGCTTCCATCACACCTTTGCTTGCAGAGGCAGACTGGGATCCCTCAGGTGGTTTGTCAGGCCTCCTCTGCTTGCAGAGCAAGTGACTTGCACTCAGCAGGCAGATATTTTGGATCCCAGGCTGCTTCCCAGCATGGCCTTGGCTGGCTGACCTGTGCTTTGGGAGTGCTGGAGCTGCTAGAGGCTCCACTTGGGCTTACAGGAAAGGGGGACCCCATATCATGGACAACTGCCTGAGTTCAGGGAGTTACAGGATGGAGATGCAGCTCTTAATCTAGACAGGCACAAACTAATTGTGCTTTAGACAGCTCTCCTGGTGTCTGGCAATTGGCAGCGCTTCTGTGCTTGGTGATTTAGTTCAGCCAGAAGCTTCTCTCCAGAGCTCTCCATCAGCTGCAGAACAGATGGGAGCTCCTGATGGAGCTGGTAGTGGGTGATGATTCCAGTGGTCCCCTTCAACATCAGGCTCCTGTGCTGGCAGGTACCTGACTGGGCCATAAATACGGGTAGAGGGATGTGGATTGTCCCCTGGCTGCCACTCCCAAAGAACTGCTGGTTTGGGTTCCAGTTTGGCTGGAAGCAGAGTTGGTTTTATCCCCTTGTGGGTTCTCTGAAGGTGTCTGGAGCTCTAGATGGATGTGGACCTTGATCAGCAGTAGATAACAAATGATATTTGCAGCTCAGGGTGAAGTCTTGAGGTTTGGGGTGCTCCTGGTTGCAGGTGCAGGTGATCCCGTGGGTGCTGGCCGACAGCAACTTCGTGCGCAGCCCCTCGCAGCGGCTGGACCCCAGCAAGACCGTGTTTGTGGGGGCCCTGCACGGGATGCTGAACGCAGAGGCCCTGGCAGCCGTCATGTACGACCTCTTCGGAGGGGTGGTCTATGCTGGCATCGACACTGACAAGCACAAGTATCCCATAGGTAAGTGATGTTTCTATTGGGATTTTGGTGGTCACCCCTGCCATGCTCTGAGGAGGCTGCAGTGTGCCCTTGGCTTGTCCTTGTCTTGGAAGGCTGCCCAGGTGCCAGGCTCAGAGAGCAGATGCTGTCCAACTCTTCTACAGTCTGTGCTTCTCACCTCCTAGCCCTGGGGAGGGGCAAGACCAGCCTTGGGGAGGGCTGAAGGTCCTGGATCATTCCAGAGCAGCCTTTAGTGAGTTTTGAATATGCCTTTGGGCATTGCTGAAGGTTTCTCTGTCCTTGTTCAATGCTGTTAGTGGCTGTTGGATGCTGCTGTAGCTGCTTTTGCATTCCCAGGGCAGAGACAGCAGTGGGTCTTAACCCACTCTTGCACTCATCATCAGAGCTGAAACACAGCATGTGTTTACCTCCCTGGAGGCCTCATGGGCCAGGAGACAGCACTGAGGTGGCTGGTCTGTTGGGAAAAACCCTCAGCCTGAGGATCAGCTTTCCAGGGCTCAGGCTGCAGCAAGGCACAAATTTGGAGAGACTGTGGATCTGGTGTTGCCAGGCAGTAACAGTGTCAGAGCTTGGTAGTGCAGAGTTCTCACTGCTTGGTCAGTATCCTTGGATAGCAGTCAGGCTTTTCTGGGCAAGGCTCAGGTTTAGGACATGGATGTGGTGCTGCAAAGCCCCTGAAGTGCCTTTAGGGGGACAGTATCAAGGAGGGTGGGAATAGCAGTATGAGGCTTTTGGCAAATTCTCAGTGTGACTCTGTGACCCACAGAACCTCTCTGTGTTGGCCCTGTGAGATCCCAGTGGGTGACCCCAACCTCCTGTGGTTCATGCAGAGCCTGGGTTCCTCCAAGTGGGCAAGATCCATTTCCCAACAGCTCGGTAGCACTTCCAGCCTTGGAGCTGTCCTGAAGTCACAGCAGTCAGAGCTCAGTTTTGGTAACTAAGCTGTCCCCTAGTTGGTTGTACGGATTGAGGGCATCTCCTGTAACCCCAGATTGGATCCAGGCCCTCCTGCCTGTGTCCTTTGTGATGCTCTAGGAGGGGTATAGATGGGTTTTGTGTGGCACTTTGTCCTGTGGCTGAGCTGTAGGGATCTGCCAGTGTCAGTCGTGGAGCTTAACAGACCTTGGCTGGAAGGGGAGTAGTGCTGGAATGCTGCTGACTAGCAATGAGGCTGCAAAACACAAGGCTGTGGGGTGAGGGGGAGGCTGGAAATAAAAGCTGCTGAGCTGTCTCAGCACCGGTGTATTTCAGGTGTAGTGTGAAGCACTCCTGCTGCTCCTGGGAATGTAGTGCTTGGAGAAGGAGGCAGGAGGAGTCCCCAGGCCTGGATACCATCTCTCTGTCAAAGCTGTTTCCCTGTCTGAGTAGCACCAGGGAAGGGGGTGGTGCGGGCAGTGGTTCCCTCTTGATCTCTGCTGTTCCTCTCTAACAATTGTGGTCTGGCTCATTCCAGGGTCGGGCCGTGTCACCTTCAACAATCAGCGCAGTTACCTGAAGGCTGTGACTGCTGCATTTGTGGAGATCAAAACCACCAAGTTTACTAAGAAGGTGAGTGGGGCTGCAGGGGCAGCCCAGGGAGGGGTCTGTGTGATGGGTGGTACTGCTGGGAGCACCATTGTTTATGGAGCCTGCCCCATATTCCCTCTCTAGCAGCAGGAAGTGGGGCCACTGCTCTGCCAGCCCTAGGGGTGCTGCTGGGGATGGATTTGAGGTACCCAGGAGAGGGCAAGTCAACCCAGTGCTGCTCCATGCCCACTCCCTTGTTTTCCTGCAGGTTCAGATCGACCCATACCTGGAGGACTCCATGTGCCAAGTGTGCAATGCCCAGCCTGGCCCGTTCTTCTGCAGAGACCAGGTAAGGCCAGTTCTCCTGCAGCCTGTGCTCAAGGGTTTCCTGAGGAGCAGGCCCTTCTGCTGGGTTTTGGGAATATATACACTGGCTCTTCCCCAGTGGGCAAGATGGGACCCAGCTGGGAGGGTAGCCTTGTTTTGGAGGAGGTGCAGTCCTGGGGAGGGCAATTCTGGTACTTGCCAGGAGGCCCAGGCAGGCAGTGTCCATCCAGCGTTGAGCCAGGGGTGCTGCAGTTAGCTGGTGCTGTGTCAGCACCAGGATCTAGTATGGGAATGACTGGTGCTCCTGAGGGGAGAGGAGGCTGCTGCTCTGTGAGCCACAATGAGCTGGGGTCAGGGTGCATCCCCCTGGGGCTGGCTGAGGCACAGGGAGCTCCAGCTGACATCACCTCACTGCAGGCAAAGGAGCTTGGCTGGGCTCTGGCAGCTTCCTGCAGAGGTGGGATGGGATATGAGCAGGGGGCAGAAATGCCATGGAGTGATGGGAGCGCCCTGGCAGAGCCCAGCTGCTGCCCCAGTGCCCAGGCCCTGATTTTCAAACCTGTTAAAAGATGGAAGCTGGGCACAACAGGCCTTGACAGCATCATCACTGGCATTCCCTCTTTCCAGCCCATGGATGCACTGTGCTGGTGGGGGCTGCAAAACCAGGCAGGGAGGAAGGGGGAGGAGTGGCTCTGCTGGTGTCCCTTTGCTGCAGGAGACACCGCAATGTTGCCCTGTGCTCTGCCCACAGATCTGCTTCAAGTACTTCTGCCGCTCGTGCTGGCACTGGCAGCACTCCATGGAGGTCCTGCGCCACCACCGCCCGCTGATGCGCAACCAGAAGAACCGGGACTCCAGCTAAGGGGCCGCCGGGGCTCGGGGCTGGCACGGGCAGAGTCCTGGGAGAACCTGCCACGAGGAGAGCGCAGCAGCGCCTGCCGGAGCCAGGCCCGGCTGGGAACGTTCTTCCTGAGGACTGACGGGGAAAAAAAAAAACAAAAATCTTACATTCATGTTTGCACTTGCTGGTCTTTTTGTTTCTGCACTAATGCACAGTGAGTTTTGTTGGGGTTTGTTTGGGGGTGTTTTGAGGGGGGGAGTGCCCCTCAAGCCATTCTGCAGTTCCCAGACTTTGGTTCCTGGTTTGCTGACGAGAAGCAAAAATTGAAAATGAATAAACCCAACCAACCAAGGGCCATGTGTCGCGGAGGCGTCGCTGCAGGCGCCTCCGCCCTGGTTTTTTTTATTTTTTAAAGGCGCTTTTTTACATTCCTTGCAATACTGGTGGAGAGAGCGCAGGTCTCATTGGTCATTGTTTTGCCGTTGCCATACAGTGCCTTTCCATTCATTTACCCCCACCTGGATGGTGTGACCTGGGTGTTCAGCTGGCGTTTTTTACTGTAACAACAAGGAGACTTTGCTCTTCATTTAAACCAAATCATATTTCATATTTTACGCTCGAGGGTTTTTACGAGTTCCTTTTTACACTCTTAAAAACAGTTTTTAAGTCGTTTGAAATGAGAGATTTTTTCTTTTCCTGGCAGCTTTTAACATTATTGCAATTTGTGTCTGGGGGCTGCTGGCAGGACGTTGTAAATCCAGGGGTTTGCAACGGGACAGGCCGGGCTTTGTTTTTGTTTTTGGATTTGAAACTGGACGGGATGAGGATCTCTGAGCTGCTGTATATAGTTTTAAATAGTTTGTTGCACTTTTTTAAGTTGCACTTATGGGGGGTTGATAGAGGTTTTTAATCACACAAAGTCACAGGACTTACCTTTTCTTTTGTAACAAGCTAAAAAAGGGCTGCGTTTGGTGGACGATGAAGGTTCCTGGGAGCCCTTTCTCTTAGAGGGGACAAGTAATTTTCCTTTCCTTCCTGAGATGTTTGGAGTATCAGTGCAGTCGACTGAAATGCTGCTGCTGGGATTTGAGACCTTAATTATGCTGATCATTATTATTTTGTTACTTTCCCCTCTATTGGAAGCTGTGTGCCAAAGAACCAGTGTCATAATTTCTCCCTCTTTACTATGATTATTTTTTTTCTTTACTGCTGAGCTGATGTTGCATTGTTGCATATCCCAGCTGCTCTTTGTGGGGTTTTGTGAAGCTGTGTGTGAAGTCTCTACCTCATTGTAGTATATGCAGGCAAGACTGCACTCTCCTACAGACGTGTGGAGTAAGCTGTGGTGTAGTTTTTGGCACATAATAAACACGTTGCAGCAAAAAAACCCAACTTTCTTGTGCTTTGTGTGCTTCGTGGGAGATCTCTGCAGCTCGGAGGGCTGTGGTGTCACTTCTGGAGGTGTGGGGGGTTTTTGGGGAGGGATGGATGGAGCTATGAATTGTAGATGCTGTAGGTGGGTCACTCAGTTGGGAGGGAGCTCTATCTGCTGGGCAATGCATTTTTAGATCGCAATTACCCGAGGTCCCTGCGGGCTCCTAGGCTCTATCTGCAGCTCACCTAATGGCAGCAAGAAGTTAATGAGGCTGATAGGAGGGGACTGTGCTGCCCTGTGTTCTCCCACTGTGGCAGTGGAGGTGCTGCTCCTGCAGGGCTGTGAGGGGTGAGGGACCCCGGGGCTCTTCTCTGTGGGGCTGGGGAGGGCTGAGTTGGACTGATGCTGCCACAGCGGCCACCCTGTGTGCCCATGTCCCTGGAGCACGGAAGGCTTTGTCATCCTTCCACATCCCCCAGTGGTAACGCTGCAGCAGCCCTGTTGTGGTCACCCCTCCTCCTTTGGGGCCGGGTGCTGCTTCCATGGGTGGTGTGAGTCTGTGGGCGCTCAGTGTCTTCTCTCAGGGCCAGGTGTGGGAGGGGCTGGTGCCGCTGGCACCGCAGGTCTCTCAGATTCCCTTCCCGGGCCGCTCCATGCTGTTCCGGGGCGCGGGGCGGTGCGGAGCGCCTCAGGATGCGGCCCCGGGAGGGGCCGAGCCCCGCCCTGCTCAGCCCCGCCCACCTTCCCCTCCGCGGGAGCCCTCCGAGCCGCCAGGGGGCGCGGTGGGCCTCGCTGGCTTCCGGCGCCTCCCGCCATCTTCCGCTCTCTTTCCGCGGCTGCCGCTGACATGGTGGGTCCGGGTCCCGCCATCCGCCGCCATCCTCGGGCGGGCCCGCGCCCCGCGGCGGGGAGCGGCGGAGGGGACAGGGGGAGCGGGGCGAGAGGCAGTGGGGGGCGGCGGGGGCCGGGATGACTGGGGAAAGGGGGGACTGGGGCGGGGACGCTGGGCCTGGGCTCGGCGGAGCCTGACCGGCGGCCCTCCCGCCCACCTCGCGTAGGGGCGCGTTCGGACGAAGACGGTAAAGAAAGCGGCGCGGGTGATCATCGAGAAGTACTACACGCGCCTAGGGAATGACTTCCACACCAACAAACGCGTGTGCGAGGAGATCGCCATCATCCCCAGCAAGAAGCTGCGCAACAAGATTGCTGGGTGAGGGACTGCGGGCCCCGAGTGGACTTTTGGCGCTGGATGGTCACGGGGGGTTCGGGCACCGCAGGGGCTCGGATGGGCTTTGGGCAGCTGGGGGTGTCCCGAGGGGTTTGGGCATCGGAAGGTCCTGGGGGATTCGGGCTCCACAGGGACTCGGATGGGCTTTGGGCAACTAGGGGTGTCCCGAGGGGTTTGGGCATCGAAGGGGCCTGGGGTATTCGGGCACGGGCCGGGATTTCCTGCTGGGCCCTGCATTCGAAAGTGATTACGGTCCCGCCTGTGGCCGGGTCATTGATAGTGCAGGGAGAGGAGTGCGAGAGTTTTCCCGTGTTTGGGGGGGGGTCTGTGTCTCCCCCAAACCCTGTTGCTGTCGGACACTTTGTCTCTGATGTCCCCTGGAGGTGGTGGGATGATGCCGGGGTCAATGGTGAGATATCGCCGGGGTAGATTATGGTAGCTGTCCTCATCCTCCTGTGGTTCCGGGATTTGGGGCGTGGGGAAGGGTGACATGAACCCTGGGAAAGCCCAGGATACCCCCGTGTCCCCGCAGGTATGTCACCCACCTGATGAAGCGAATCCAGAGGGGTCCTGTCCGCGGCATCTCCATCAAACTGCAGGAGGAGGAGAGGGAGAGGAGAGATAACTACGTCCCGGAGGTGAGGCTCCAGCTTCCCCATTGCTCCGTCCTGCCTTGCCATACCTCCATAAACAGTCCCAAGTTTCTTTAAAACAAGCCCTCAGCCAGGAGAAGCTGAGGAGGGTTTGGATCAAGGGGGGCTGATGTGAATTCCTCCAAAGCTGCTACCTGGGACAGGAAGGGCAGCTGGCTTCTTGTGGTTTGGTTTTCCTAACTTAAAATTTGGATAAAAAATAATTTGATGGGAAGCAGAGGATATTTCAGAGTGGCTGAAAACCTGAGCTGCAGCCAGTGTCCCTAGAGAGAGGCTTTTGGTAAAACCCCCTTGCCTTAACCCTCTGCTTGGACGGGGTCTCACCTATCACCTGGTGAGGTGGTCCAGGAGGGCTTCCCTTGTTCCAGGAATATGATCCTGTTGCTCCTAAATCCTGTAGCCTTCAGGCACAGCACATCTTGCCCCTTTCCCGGATCTTCGCAGTCGGCTCCTGGCAGAGCTGCTGATTTCTGTGCTGGCAGCAGAGAGGGGTAGCAGGGAAGGGACTCCAAGCAGGGAAGGAGTATCCATCCTGCAGCTGTTGGTGCTGTGTCAGCACACAAACCTGTACTGTTTGTGATTTCTTAGAAAAATCCTAGTGTTATGTAGCTCTTGGGGAAGGAAACCTGTGGAGGTAGAGTTTTGGGGTCTGGAGAGGGCTGGAGGAAGTTTCTTTGAGATTATAGAGCAGGAGGTGGGACAGCTCTTGTTGGCACCATGGTGGACTTGTATCACAAGGCAGCTGTGAGTGTCACTGATGACTGCCAGGACTGGTGCAGTTGAGGGTCCAGTGCCAGTTCCTCAGCAGCCTTGGCCTGGAGTAGCTTGGGCCTCGGTTTTCAAAGATTTGCCATATAACAGACTTCCCTCTACTGCCAGTGGCCTCTTGTAGTGTTCAGCCAGGAAAGCTGTGTTCCATCAGGATGCTCCTGGCTCCACTGCTGGAACTGTTCCCCACAGCAGTGGGATGAGACCGGAGTGTCTGTGGGGACACCCTGGTAGCTGTGGGGCTTTATCAATCATACCTTTTCTCTCCCCTCTGTCCCCAGGTCTCTGCCCTTGACCAGGAGATCATTGAAGTGGACCCGGACACCAAGGAAATGCTGAAGCTCCTGGTTAGTGGCCACAACTGTTCCCTGCCCAGCTACTGGCATATCCCTGGCACAGCTCCTGCTGCCCTGCGTGGCTGGATGGTGTCAAGGGTGTCTCTCTGCCCTGGGTCCTGTGGGAGGATTATTTCATGTATGGCTTTTGAAAGGGCAGAGGCATGGGGGCTTTGCCACCAGCATGGTGGGGGTGTTCCCTGCCCTCCATTCTGATGATTCCCTCACCAAGGAGTTAATCTCTGGAGGAGGGTGGTCTCCCCTTCCTAAGAGACCTGTGTCCCCACCCTTTGTGCCACCCACAGCACCTTCCCACACCTTCCCAGAGGAACTTGTCTCCACTGTCAGTGGGCAGGATTCTGTGACTGATCCCATTGTTCCCATGCTGTTTTCCAGGATTTTGGCAGCCTGTCCAACCTGCAGGTGACACAGCCCACAGTGGGAATGAACTTCAAGACGCCCCGAGGAGCGCTCTGAGTCTGTCCCTGTGTGTCGCTTTTCCAATAAACGTGAGGAAACCATCTCAGCCTGCCTGGTCTTTGGACACCCAAGGGATGACGGAGGGTGGGATCTTGGGGTGCTGCATTGGAGCATGCGGAGGGTTCAACACCTTCCTGTGTACCAGCATTTTTTGGATTCTTTCCTGGCAGTTTAGGATGTGAGGTGCAAAGCTGTTATTTTAGAGGCTCTCCTGCCTTTGGGGCAGTGGCAGAGAACAACCATGGTGACTCCTTGGAGCTCGTGGGAGCCTGTTCTAGGTTTGCCTGTGCTTCCTCCAAGTGGACAGCCCCGGGGTCAGACTGTGCCACAATAAAAGTTGCTTTTTATAACCCTATTAGGCACTTCCATGAGCCTAAATGAAAGGGAAAAGTCTTAAAATTCCTTGATTAAATTAAAGTAAGGAGACCTTGGTGTGTCCTTCTAAGGAAAACTTGCTTAAACTAGTTAAACACAGCTGAAACCACCACACTGTCCCATCCCAGAATAAAAAGAAAATATTTGTTTTGGAGAGAAACGTCTGTATTTATGTTTGTTGTGAAATTGAGTTTAAGTAGTTAAGCAAATACTGCAATAACAGCAGCTAGTACTTAAATAACACGCTGAACACTCTGAGCTGCAGTCGGATAATTTATAAATCCAGCAGCTTTTATGTTAAAGTTTTTGCTGCTCCAGCCACATGTTCCTTACAATTTCCTCTTCATTTTGGTCTTCTCACAGTAAATGCTAAATTTGCTTTGAACCCAGTATGCTGCATAGCCCGAGGTGCCGGGGATAAAGTCGTGGAGTTCCCCCTCATATTTCTTCATATCTCGTGCAGAGGCATAGCCTGCGGAGGGAAAATGGCCTCACTGAGTCCCTGCTCCATCTGCCTCATCCGCAGCCCTTTCCAGGTGTAGTTACCTGTCACCATGTTATTTATCGGGTATTCCTGGAGGGCACGGTATGGAAATTCTCCCTGGGCAGGTGCTTCAGAGTCTGTTTCTTCACTGCTGTATCAGGAGGGAAAAAATTCTGTTAGTTCCTATGTGTTAGCATCGCTTGGAATCGGAGGTACATCCAAATCCCACCACCCAAGGTAGGAAAATACCTCTCAGCCAGGTCTAGTGCCTCATCCTCTGTTTCTTCCTCACAGCCACTTCTTGCTGCTTCTGGTTCCTCTGTGGGGTTTTCGTTGGGCTGTGAAAAAAAGGATGAGTTACAATTGTGCAGTGGGTCACATGCAGAGCACCTGGGACACACTCCAAGTGCACAAGTTTTTAGGGCTCATGATTTCAAGCATAATTCAGAGTTAAATGTTAAATCTAAGGGCATTCCTGCTCAAAAGTGCTGGGAAGTTGCTTTGAGAGGAGAGTGGACAGTGACATGGGGAAGGAAAACACCACACTAAAGGGCTGAGCTCAGCCTGTGGCAATTGGAAGCCTTGGAACAGCACACTGCTGGGAGACTAGGTATGTCTGGGCAAGGGAGACAATCCTTCCAGTGCTGTCCCACTCAAGATGTCATGCTGGGAGGGACACAGCACAGCAAGCACAAGGAATCAGAATCAATTAGGTTGGAAAAGACCATTGAGTCCAACCAGTGACCAGTCATCACCTTTCCAACCAGACCAGAGCACCGCGTGCCACGTCCAGTCATTGTGGGCAGTCCATTCCCATGTCTAATCACTCCTTCTGGGAAGAAATACTTTCTGATGTGCAACCTAAACCTCTTCCTGGTGCAGCTTAAGGCAGTGTTCTCTCATCCTGTCCTTTGGCCCTTGGGAGCAGTGCCCAATCCCCACCCAGCTCCACCCTCCTGTCAGGGAGTTGTGCAGAGCCAGAAGATCCCTGTTGAGCCTCCTTTTCTCCAGGCTGAGCCCCCCCAGCTCCCTCAGGCATTCCTGGTGCTCCAGACTCTTCCCCAACTCTGTTCTCTTCTCTGGACCTACTGCAGCACCAAAATGTCCTCCCTGAATTGAATTGAGGGGTCCAGAACTGGACACAGCACTCAAATTGAGGCCTCAGCAGTGCCCATTACAGGGGAGAAATCACTTCCTGGTCCTGCTGGCCACACTACTCCCAATTCAGGTCAGGTGCTATTGGCATTCTTGGCCACCTGGGCCCATGTTTAGCTGATATTGATCAGCACTCCCAGGACCTTTCTTGCTGGGCTGCTTTCCCTGTAGCTCTGCAGAGGTTATTGTGGCCGAAGTGCAGGACCCAGACCTTGGCCTTGTTGACCCTCATAGAAATGACCTTGGCCATTGGTCCAGCCTGTCTGCATCTCTCAGCAGAACCTTCCTAGCCTCCAGCAGAACCACACTCCCACTCAACTTGGTGTCATCTGTGCATCTGCTAATGGTGGACTCAATCCCCTCATTCAGATCGTCAATAAAGATACTGAATAGGACTGGGCCCAACACTGATCCCTGGGGGACACCACAGGTGTCTGGACACCAAATGTCCAAGCTGTGGGCTGCAGTTTTCCAGGAGATGCCGTGGAAGACTGTCAAAGGCTTTGCTGACGTCCAGGTAAGCACATCCACAGTCTTTCCATCATTCACCAGGTGGGACCCCTTGTCATGAAAGGACATCAGGTTGGTCAGGTAGGACCTGTCCCTCCTAAATCCATGCTGACTGTGTCTGATCCCTTGGTTTTCCTGTATGTGCTGTGTGATGGCACTCAAAGTGACCTCCATAACCTTCCCTGCCACAGGTCACACTGAAAGGCCTGTAATCCCCCGGATCCTTCCCCGGATCCTTCCCCGGATCCTTCCCCGGATCCTCCTTGTCACATTAATGGCTCATCATCTGGCACCTCCCCAGTGAACCAGGACTAATGATTAATGATGAAGACTGGCTTGGCAAGCTCTTCCTCCAGCTCCCTCATCACCCAGGGATGGATCCCATCCAGGCCCATGGACTTGTGAGCATCTAAGTGGCACAGCAGGTCCCTGACTGCCTCCTGGATTCCTGGCAGTCCATTCCACTCCCCGTCCCTGTCTACCAGCTCAGGGGGCTGTTCGTCCTGATACAACCAGTCTTAGTGTTGAACACTGAGGAAAAGAAGGTGTTAAGTACCTCAGCCTTCTCCTAGTCTTTGGTGATGGACACTCCAATGAAGAATGGAGGTTTTCCTTGGCCCTTCTTTTGTAAATATTTTTAAAAGTATTATCCTTTACAGAGGTGGTACATACTAAGTTCTGAGCTTTCACCTCTCTAATTTTCCTCTTTCTGCATGACCTAAAGACATCCTTAAACACTTCCTAATTTTGCCTGTCCCTTTTCCCAAAGGTGATATATGTTCTTTTTTCCCCTGAATTCCTGTGAAATCTTCCTGCTCAGTGCAAGCTCATCCTCCAGCACATACATGTGTAATACAAATTTTTCATCTTACCTGTTCTCCAAGGGCATCTGCCTTCTCCCAAATAAACGGGCCAACTTTCCTTCTGATTTCTGCCAAGAACAACAAAACCAGTGACTGTGAGAGCATCAAAGAACAGCATTGTGACAGTTTCTGCCAGTGTCATGCCCTGCAGGTGCCTCTGGGGACAAGCCCAAATGCAAGGTCCTGCCCCTGAGCGAGGGCAATCCCAAGAACAAATTCAGGGTAGACAAGAATGGATTGAAAGCAGCCCTGAGGAGGACTTGGGGGTGTTGGTGGATGAGAAGCTCGTGGATATGATCTGGCCATGTGTCCTGGGCTTGTCCCACAGCATAGGCAGCAGGTGAGGGGAGGATTCTGGCCCACTCAGGAGCAGCAGTGCTCCTCCAGCTCTGGGGTCCCCAACATCAGCAGGACGTGGAGCTGCTGGAGAGAGTCCAGAGAAGGCCATGGAAGTACTCCAAGGACTGGAGCCCCTCTGCTCTGGAGCCAGACTGGGAGAGCTGGGGGTGTTCACCTGGAGGAGAGAAGGCGCCAGGGAAACCTCGGAGACTCTGGCAGGGCCTGAAGGGGCTCCAGGAGAGCTGGAGAGGGACTGGGGACAAGGGATGGAGGGACAGGACAAAAGGGAATGGCTTCAAACTGATGGAAGGCAGGGTTAGATGGGACATTGGAAAGAAATTCTTCCCTGTGAGGGTGGTGAGGGTCTGGCACAGGTTTCCCAGAGCAGCTGTGGCTGCCCCATCCCTGGGAATGTTGAAGGTCAAGCCATTCTGTGAGAATAGATGGATCATACTCAGTCCTCTGGGAGGAAGAGCCACTCCCAGGCAGAAAGGAAGTCCCTCCCTGCAGACAAGTAACTGTCAGTTCTACTTTGCACCAACGCTGCACTCATGGGGGATTTCCCTGGGAAAATATCTGCAGATGATTTTTTTGCCTGACCTTCTTGCAGGCAGGCGGGGGGCAGGACGAAGCGGCCCAGAACCGCCGAGGGCTTCTCTCCGGCGCCGGTGCCTGCACACACTGAGAGGTAACAGGAATGAAAGACCGTGGCTCTGCCCTCCAAGTAATTGAGGCTCTCATGTATGCTGGAAGAGAGAAAGAGAGCCGGTTTCCAAAGGAAAGCAAACCAAAACTGAAACGTTTAGTGGGGTGTTGTCATTAAACCTGCTCTGATATTTTTGCCAAAAATACCTAATTTTTTGTGATTTTCCAGCTGTGAGACTCTACCAGTCACTTCCTGTTACAATCCTGGCTGCCAGCACCTCCCAGGGGTAGCCTGGAGAGACAAATGTATTTTTAGGGATTACATGGTCCGACTCTTCTCTTGAGGAGAAACTGCGTCAGGAAGGGCAAAGCCAGGATTTTTCTACCATTATCCTTCACCATACTGGCTCCTGCTCACACAGCTGACAAGGAGGTGGAGGGTGCTCCAGCCCCCACTGTCCTCCTTAGAGGGGAATTAAATCTTGTTTGCTGGGTTTAAGGATATGTATAATGATTACATTTTTATGTATCTATAACTATCTAACTATATACATTAAATATATATATATGTAAAAATTGTTTGGAATTCCCCTGGGGAACAGGCTGGTCTGGCAGCACATTGTTGCAGAACAAAAGTTGTTATACTGGTTTATTGGAATTCCCCTTGCTTAGCTGGAGCAAGTGGCTGAAAGATTCCAAAATTCGAAGCCAGTTTTAAGCACTGCTGTGTTCAAAAGAAACTACTTAGTCCAGCCTAGCAAAGTCTAAAAGAAACATTGTGGCTTCCTTTCCCATAAATATGTTTACATGACTAAGAAATGAATAAATACAAATATTCACTGATATTGAGGAAGTGAGGAAGGTCCTGAAGACTTTCCTTATATTCATACAAATGTTCCATAGCTCCAGGTTGTCATGCTGGGAGGGACACACAGCACAGCAAGCACAAGGAATCAGAATCAATTAGGTTGGAAAAGACCATTGAGTCCAACCAGTGACCAGTCATCACCTTTCCAACCAGACCAGAGCACTGGGTGCCACGTCCAGTCATTGTGGGCAGCCCATTCCCATGTCTAATCACCCCTTCTGGGAAGAAATACTTTCTGATGTGCAACCTAAACCTCTTCCTGGTGCAGCTTAAGGCAGTGCTCTCTCATCCAGTCCCTTGGTCCCTGGGAGCAGTTTTTAATATTTTTTTTATATTGAGCATTTTGGCCCTTTTCCATCCATCTTTACCCCAGTGCTTCCTTTTAACATTAATTCACACTGGCTTTTTAGCACCAGGTTCCTTCATTGGGAATTGTATCACCTCTATTTTAGATGCTGATTTTTCACAGCCAGCAAGAAACCAGCACTATTAACTTAATTTATATTACAGTTAATCCCCTCTCAACACATGGATGGTTTTTCTCTATCTACAGCTTAGTGTGGGTGTGAGTTTTCCTGACCCCGCTGGGCAATAAGATCCTGGCAGATCCACGTCATGACTTTAAAACACTCGATTTTTACAGGATGTCAATATCCCTGAAAGACTTTCCACTAAATACATTAAAGCCTGCTTTGCCCACCTGCGGGTGTCGGGGTGGGCGGCATCGCTGCTGAAGAGGTAGTCAGCATCCAGCCAGTGGGCGATCGTCCCGCCACCGTCTGCTGCAGGGGACAGGGAGGGAGATGAGGGTGGGCATCCAGGGGGGTCCCACCTCGGGGTGACCTGGGATGGGGATAGCTGGTTGTGGGGCTGCAGAAATGGGCCCTGAAGTAGAAGCTGTGATCGCTCCCCACAGCTGTGGAACTCCCATTGCTCCCCTGAGGGTTGTTCAAGGCTTTTCCTCAGTGTGGAGCCACCATGGACTGGGCAAACTCATGCTCTGCCCTGTTGTGTGGGTCTCAGACCCACGAAGGAGTGACAGGGCTGTGCCCCCACTGCTCTGCCCTGCTGAGGAATGATGGGGCTGTGTCTCCTAATTCCCCCTGAGTGGTGACAGGGCTGTGCCCCTCCCAATTCCCCCGCGGATTCCTGCCAGTTCGGTGCCCCGGGGCACCCCTGGCCCTCGCCATCGCCTGGCCTCTCACCCCAGAGCCCCCGCGGGCCCGGGCTGACGCTCTGCGAGAACCAAGCACGGTGTCCGCGGAACATCGCGGCGGGAACCGCCCTGAGGGGCTGGGGGGAGGCGGGAACCGCCCTGAGGGGCTGGAGGGAGGCGGGAACCGCCCTGAGGGACTGGGGGGAGGTGGGACCGCCCTGAGGGGCTGGGGGGAGGCGGGAACCGCCCTGAGGGGCTGGGGGGAGGCGGGAACCGCCCTGAGGGGAAGCGGTAGTGGGAAAACCTGGTGTGTCGGGGGCCTTTAAGCTGGATATTAGGGAAAGGTTCTTCGCCCACAGTGTGGCCGGGCACTTGAACAGCTGCCCACGGCAGCCCCAAGCCCGACAGAACTCAAAGGGCACTTGGACGACGCTCTGAGGAACAGGGTGGGGATTGGGGTGTCATGTGCAGAGTTACGAGTTGGACTCAATCCTTGTTCTCCTAGAAGTTTTTCTCGAAAAAAACCCTTGCATTTTGCTGACTCCAGAAACTGCTTGCAGAAAAATTGCTTGTATTTCATAAAGCACAAATTAGGCTCTTTCCATGCTTCAAGCTTCCCAAGATATCCCTCAGGATACCCCATCCCCTGGGAACTGGCAGCAGCAGCACAACATCCCAAGTACCTCAGAACCCCAAGGATACTGGATACAGAGAAAGTATGTCTGGACATGGTCCTGATATCCAGCTGTTAAAGAAAATCAGCCTCTGGTGTGGGCATGTGTTTTTCTCCCACAGACAGGGGATTTTTGAGTAAACCATCAAAATATTTCTTAAGTAAGAACAAAAAAATCCCACAGATGCAATCAGGGCAGACCTCCCCAGTGCGGGAAGATGATGATGTGTCCTTTGGAGACTGTCAGTTCACATTGCCTCCACAGAATCTTCTGCTTCTGCAGTTGACTCCACTCCTGTCTTAATTAGGATGAAGCTCTCCTGGCAGAGTGGTTACGCAGCCATTATTCTGGTGCTCTTGAGGATAGGAAAGGTGGAGCTGAGGTGGTGGAAAGCACTTTGGTGGCCCTTCATGATCCATAGGAGGAGGCCAGGACATGTTCCACAACTCCTTGGACTCACACAGCAGTTTGTGCTGCTCCAGTGGGGTCTCTGGGAGAGAAGCCAAAACCTTTTCCCCTCTCCCAGGCCACCTTCTCTTCACAGGACCACTGCTGGGGCTGCCTGGTCCCCAGAGTGCATCTGTGCTGCAGGCAGAGCACTGTGTGCTGTGTCCTGCTGAGTGATTAGCAATGTGCACAACCACCCAGCCACAATAGCCCCACCTGTCCTGCCTTGAATACCCGTCTGATGAACCCAAAGGGATTCCCCCCATAACAGGACCCTGCCCCTCAGCAACCTCCCACGTAAGTGCTGGAACTGCAACAGCCCGGATTTTTCGAATCCCTAACAAAAAAAAAAAAATTGGTTATAATGAAAATAGCTATGGAACAAGACAATATCCATCCAAGTGGATGTTCTGTGACACCATCACAACAAATTTTAATACACGCAAGAAGAGACATGGGATGCCCTGAGTCACCAGGAACCCTTAATCCCATACACGTGATTCTGGTTAAATCCATTTGGATCCAATATTCCTCAACCAATCATTCTGATTTCTTCATAAAATAAAAATGGGCTGGCAGTAGCAGGTTTTGGATAGTGTCATCAGTCCCCACAGTTCAACAGAGGACCAGCCCCAGCTGTGCTTCTCCATGGGGTCAAGCACAGAGAGAAAACCAGAACTGAAATTCACCAACTCACATGTCTGCTTCCCCTAGGCTCAGCTTTACACCACACACTCCAAGATGCATCAGCCAGAGCTCTCCCCCATGGAGTAAGCACCACTCCCTGCCATCGCTCCTTCTGTGTCCCACCCGGCATCCCCAAGGTTCTTTATCCCTTTTTAAACCTTGTGCCTTCCCTTCAGAGCCACACAGGAGCCTCCAGCCAGGCAGATACTACATCAGCAAAAAAAATCTTTAATTCTCTTTTTACTGATGGAAAAGATGGAAAAGTGCTCTTGCACCTTCTCAGTGGGATAAAAAAAGCACAACTGATCATCCTGTCACCAAGGCTATATACACTCACACCCAGGGGCCATCAGAGCTTGTGAAATCAGCTTGGCCTGTTGAATGACTCTGAAGAAACACTTTAAGAACTAGCAGTTTATTAAAGTATAAACATCTTGCAAATCTTGGAGCAGTGAAGAGCTATCATTGTTTTTTAAGCAGTAATGAGGACATTTTTAGCTACGTGCACCAAAAGGCTGCAGACCTCTCTTGATTCTATGGCTAAGTGATATTTTAAACAATGCTTATTAGCGAATTTCTGAAAGATCATTCTTGTTGGTATGATGAAGAATGGGAAGAAGGTTGAGAAGAGTTTGACTTGCAAGAGGAATCTCTCAGACCTGCATGGAGAGAGTAGATTGACATCAGTCACTCTAGTGACACCTTCAACTGTAATTATTTTAAGACTAAAAACCAGTTTCCTCAGAGCAGTCTGACTGCATTGTCCCTGCAGAACCACCTTCCAGTGAGATTCAGGTAAAAATCCTGCAGAGACTGCTTTTCTGTCTCCCTCCTTGGTGGAGTTCAGAGTTCAACAAGAGGATCCTTGTTCTCCACCCCAGGGAGTTTGTCCTGCTCTCAACTCTTTCCATGCCAGCTCAGTAAATCCTCATCCCCAGACCACAGTGGAGTCACCCACATACCACCTCCAGCCAGACTTGGCATCCCTCACCAATGTCCCACCAACCGAAGCCACGGTGTTGTGTGAGCATAGCACATTTCAAACCCTGCCTTGGGGCCAGGTTTGCACCCCCACTGCCCAAAGGTGAGTGACAAACCAGAGGAGTGACTGCACAGAACTTTTTAGAGCTCTGCAGGAATGGGGGCATTTCATGTAAGGGTCCTGTGAAGGCTTGTCCCAGGCACAGTTAATTATTCAGCCTCTAACAGCACACAACTATGGTGTTTCAACCAGGATTACGTCAGCTGGGCCACATATTCAGTTTCTTTTCCCTATCAAGTGTTAAACTAGAATTTCCCTATTGCTAAATTCAGATCAGTTACACACAGATAGTTTGAAGAACTTGGAGCCCTCAGACTGAGACACCTGTGAATAAACCCAAAAGTGTTTCTGGTTTGTGCCTCACAAATCCTACATGGCGCTGCCCTGCCACAGGGTTAACCAGCCTGCCACCCACCCTGACCCTGAGGCACAGAGATCTCTGTGCAGTGACTTCCTGTTCCTCCCCTGACAGGATACAGCACTTCGGGGCATGAGGGAGCTTTAGGGGACCTTCGACAACTCTCTGCGGTATCTAGCTGACACAGCAACATCATGCAGGGAAGATTTCTTTCCAAAGTTCTCCTTGTTTTGGAGCGAAGGACTCTTGTAGGCATGGGATGGCCAAAAAAAAAAGACCAAAACAGTGGGCAGAAAGGTGTGGGGAGAGTTTTGTGTCCCAAATCAGCACTAATATGATCTACGCTACAGAAACGGGTCTGTGCTTCCCTTTACCAGCATGGCACACAGCATCGGAATAACTCACCATGGATTATCCCAGCCACAGCTCAGAAGTCTGGTTCTGCAGGAAAGAAGCATAGGGCATTAGACTTGAGGGCAAAATGGCACCCCTCTCCCCTGTCCCCACAAGGTTCTCCCCTGGAAACAGCCCCAGTGTGGTAACCAGAGAGTTGCCCTCAGGTCACCACCATCAGCCCCAACCGCTGCATACTTCTTTATATTCACGCAACATAAAGCAAAAATCTACTGCATGACCCATCACCTTCTAGTTAAAGGCAGAGATCAGATGACACGGCATCACCAAATCCCTATGGATTAACACCAACACATGTCCTCCGTGAATCCTTTACAGGTATGTGTAACAGTCTTTTCAGCTAAAACCAAGTTAATTTTTTATCTCTAACACAAGACCTTTAAACCCCATTCTAGTGCCACACCCTGCTTCCCAGGAAAAGGAACAGACACAGCACGGATATAAATAAAGCAAGGAGCTCCAGCATGCAGAAGGGAAGGCATGGCATACCCCATCGGTAACTGCGTGGCTCTGGCATGGTGGAATGCGCCACCTTGCAAGTGAAGATGTCCTCCCTTGTGGGGATGAAGGGCACATAGACCAGGCGCTGGAACTGCCACTTGTCGTTGAAGGACAAGTCCCCGTAGGTGACGCCGGGCATGGGCTCCCCGTTTTTCAGGAGTTCGACGTCAATCTTGGGTGGGTGAAAGCCAGTGATGAAGCAGTGGAGGATGTTCTCCTTTCCCTCCTCGGCGCGTGAACGGGCGTAGACTTCAACCTTCGGCGCCTCTGGAGAAAGGGGCGAGGGCGTGTGAGAAGCGGGGCTGCGGTGGGCATCGCCTCGATGCCAACCCTCTCCCACCCACCCAGGCACAGTGACCCGGACCCGCCGGGACCTCGCAACCCCTCACCCCCGTCAGGACCCTTCGCGCCGCCCCAGGCACTCACCATCGGCCGCCTCCAGGCCGGGCAGGGCCAGCAGTACCAGCACGCCGAGCGCCAGGACCCCCCGCAACATTGCAGCCGCTCGCTGTCCCGCCGTTTCCCGGAATGACCCACACCCACCCGCACTCCGCCTTTTATAGCCTCCGGAACGCACGGCCAATCGTGGCGCGGAACGGCCTCTACCTCATCAGTCTCCGGGTAGAACGAGAGCTCCGGGGTTGTGCGAGCCAAGGCGCTGCTTTCGCTTTCAGTTCCGCGCTGGGTCGGGGGAGAGACCCGGGCAGAGACCCCGGGGCTTCGGGCAACAGCGGCTGGACGTGAGCACAGGTGGACAATGGCACCTGGTCTGCACCAGCCCCGATGTGGCCACAGGCCCAGGGCAGCGCCCGTCCTCCGTGCTGGGCGCTGCTGAGGCCACACCGCAAATCCTGGGGTCAGTTCTGTGCCCTTCACGACAAGAAGGACGTTGAGGGGCTGGAGCGTGTCCACGGAAGGGAACGGAGCTGGGGAAGGGGCTGGAGCACCAGAAGTAGCTGAGGGAGCTCGGGGGTACCTTCTTTCTCTACAACCTGACAGGAGGGGGCAGCCAGGTGGGGTTGTGCTCTGCTCCCAGGGAACAAAGGAGAGAACAAGAGGAAACAGATTCAAGTAGCCCCAGGAAAGGTTTAAATTGGATCTTAGAGAAAAGTTCTTCTCTGAAAGGGTTGTCCAGCCTTGCCACAGGCAAAATCTTTAAAGGGATTTAAAAGCCCTGTGGATGTGGCACTTGGGGACATGGATTAGTGGCAGCCTTGGCAGTGCTGGAGGAATGATTTGACTTGATGGTCACAGAGCTTTTCTAACCCAAATGGGGGTGAAAGCCACCTCTTGCAGAAGAGTTTGCATCCAGGGCCAGTATTACACCACCAGTCTATGGTGGAGCAAGCAGTCTACCTTCATTTATGAACCTCTTTCAAAACCTGTGTGGAATGTCTCATTCCAGCAGCTGTAGGGTGAGAAATTGACCGTCGTTCAAGCACAGCACAGGCGCCCTGACATAAAACATAGGGATTCTAACACCAAAAAACCAGTTTTTCTGGTGCCTCCTCCAGAAGAACTGTGAGCACCAAGGCCCAGTGAGGCTAGGAATGCCCCGGAGTGTCCCAGTAATGCTGCTTGGAAGGAAAATAAAGGGAAAAGAAAGGAAAGTCACTGCTAGTGGGGAGAAAACAGCAGCATGCTGTAAGTACCAAAACACTAAGCCCCTTTAGGACCAGCTTTCTTAATGCAACTCATTAAAACACAAATTAAATTAAGAAAGCATGTATGGAGAACATCCCAAAGGCAGCAGGCAAATCAGGAGAGGCCAAGTAAGGGAAAATCTTGAAAACACTTGTTATCAGTTCCCACTAGCCTAGCATCTCCTTGGTTTGCTGGCTACCCAGTGAGCAGTGCCAGCCACGCAGCTGAAAACACACAATGTTTTTCTCATTGTGAGATAAACAAATGCAGCTGTGGCCAGAGCCTTATCAGGGATCTCAACGCTCCGGCAGAAATAATCCCTGAGTGCTCCATCGGTGGCAGAGCTGTTATTAGGGTCACCACATCAGGAGTTACCACCCCAGTCCAGCCGTCCCACGGGTGAATCTGGCTCTGCCCAAGCATACACTCCCCTCGGCTCCAGGAGAGGATGGTAGGACATGGATCCTTTCCAAGTCCTTTGGGATGTGAACCCCTAGCAATGACTCTACTGTAAGTCACACCACTTGTCAGAATTTCCCAGTAAAGAGAAGCACAACTCTTCCCCATGATGTTTATAAAAAGCCACAATGATTTGGTTAGAATAGCCAAATCTTCCACTTTGAGGACATTTTTGCTTTTATTAGCAGAATATTCGGAGAATTATTTGGGAGCGGGTGACATGACCAAGGTGCTCCTGGTATTCAGGCGGATAAGGGCAACACACTATGCTTTGTGGGATGCAGAAATTTGTAGTGTTAGAGTCGAGTGTTAGTGTTGGTGTGATAACACCTGTGCCCGGTGTTATCTACCAGAATATTAAATCCCGACAGACCACATCCCACCAGTTTTCCATAACCCCTCAGAAGGATGTCAGCTCTGAGAACACTATGGCAGTCAAGGAGGGACGCGAGCAGTGGGGAAAGTGGGCTGGGGTGTTCTGTGCTCCGAGAGCCGCAGGTGGGGTCACTAAACCTCTTCATCCTTACTCCTCCCTCGGCTCTAGGGGTTCCTCGTGCGGGGGCACGGCGAGGGGAGTGCGCAGACGCAGGACGCCGCTGGGAGCTGCCATGCTGTACGGCAGGCGCATGCCGGGGGGCGGCCCATAAAAGGGGCGGCGGGGGCAGGGTCGCCCTGTAGAGGGACCCGGGACGGACGGAGGGTGGGTGAGCGGGAGGAGGAGGAGGCGGCGGCGGCGCCACGGCGGGATGGCGGAGGGCGGCGAGAGCATTGTGAGTGCCTGCCCTGCTCCGCTATCCCCTATCTGCTGCCGCCTCCCGGCGTCGTTCTCCGACGCAGTGCTCGTTCTCCGGGACTGGCGCTCCCCGGAACGGTCGGTCTCGGAGCAGACGCTGCCCTGGAGGTGCTGGTGGGACGCTGTTCCCCCCTGCCTTGTGCTCGCGTGCCGCTCGTGCCCGCGTAGCGGCTGTTCACTCTGAAGCCTAGTGGTGTCTCATCCCAGCCGCGCTGGTGCCATTCCGTGCCGGCATTCGCTGGTGCCGGCAGCATCTGTGGGCTGAGCCTGCGAGTCCTGTCCTCGCTGGCAGTGCTGCTGGCGCATGCTTTTCCCTTTTCCAGCTGTAAGCCCTGTGGGTTGCCTGGCACCACCAGAAGAATGAGGGGGAGGTTAGGTGCCCCCCCACTTTTGGGAGCATGCTAGGGTTACCTCTCCCTTAGCGAGGAATCTGCTGCTTCCAAATCCAGATTCTCGAGGATTTTCTGCTGGTGGAAGATGTGCTTCTGCTGGAAGAGATGGCTGAGGAGGATGAGGAGCTCGACCTATACAACGAGATGACTTTTGGGTTAGGTAAGGCCTCAAGGGAGTCTGGTGTTGGAGAGATCTGCCAGCACTTGGGGGGGGAGCAGACACCCTGGTGGGCACTGCCCAGGCATTCACCCACCATGCTGTGTGTTGCTTCCCCCCTCCAAGACCGAGACTCCACAGAGGAGGATGTCCCAAAACTCCTGGTGGTACCGGAGATAAGCCCTGAGGTGGCCAAAGCACTGGTAGAGGCGACTGGAAGAGCAGCTGAGCAGCTGGAGGAGCTGCCTGAGGAGGAAGGTGGGATAGAGGCAGAGGTGGAGCAGGTTGACTCTCAGATGGAGGAAGAGGTAGAGGAGCTGGGAAGTGAGGAACAGGAGGAAGACCAGGAGTGCTTTGAGGAGCCCAGTGAACTGGGAGACCCAGCAGTGATGAAAGCTGTGCGGAGCAAACCCACGCTGGAGGTGATGTGTGAGCGGACAGGTGGTCCTGCTCCTCCCTCCCTCCATCCCCACACCCTTAGATCCTGCCCCACAGAGGGCACTGGGGCAGGGAAGCAGACCTTTAACTCCCCTTTCCTTGCAGAGCCAGGACTCGGCGGTACTGGACAGCAGGATTGGTACTTGCTGGGGAAAGTTTGGCAAGGAGGAAGTGGTAAAAATGTCCCCACCCATCTGGTTATGAGGCAGGGTGACTCCTGTGGTGTCCCCTGCTCTCTCCTGCTGTTCACTTGCCTCATGCCAACAATTCCCTGTTTTCCAGCTGTCAATGGATCCCAAGGCATTGGGCTCCTGCCCTGGTAGTGTCCCGCGCCACCTCATGCTGGAGGTGGGTACCACCAGCCAGGCCTTCAGGGGGTGGCTAAGGGCTGCCCACTACTCTAGGACAAGGGTCACACAGGGAATTTGGAACACAGTTGTGTCTTGGGTGCCAAGGCTGTGAGTGTCCACCCAAAGCAGAGCCTGGGTTTGAAGGCAAAGATGTTGAGTTTGGAGGGACTGGGACCTCCATGCTGGGTGTTCCCATGGGTCCCCAGCTGCTCCACGTTACCAGGGTGGGAGCCCAGCTGGTGCATGGTATTGGTTGAGCAATGACCGAAGGTTTTAGTGAGCTGACTGTAGCTGAGGGAACTAAACTGTTCCCAGCTGTGCCCTGTTCCCACCTGCTGCTGCCTCCTCCCTGCAGGATAAAGCCATCCTCCAGGTCCTGGAGAGACCTCCACCATCTACCAACATGGCCCTGGACTTCTGTGGCTCTCCTGTGCAGAGGGGCTGTGGGGGCTCTCCCCGGCTCAAGTGCCCTGACTTAAGGCTGATGTCCCCCAAGCCTTTCTCCCAGTGCTTTCTTCAACAGGTAACAGGTTTGGGGGTGCTCTTGCATCCCTTCTTTCTCTACTTCCCCTCCTTGGAGGTACAGCCTCAAGGACAGGCTTGTCTGAGTGACACGTCCTGTCTCCTGCTCTGCACCAGGCACCCCTGATGTCTCCACGACCCTTCTCACCACCTTGCAGACCCCCTCCACTCTTCACTCCCAACCAGGTAAAGTGGTGAGCTTTGAGCCACTGCCATGGTCCCACTGAGGCAGCCCTGGAGTGGCAGGGGACAGGGAGAGTGGCAGTATCTGGGGGTAGAAGAATGGGACAGAAGCCAGCACAGAGCTGGCTGACCCCTCTGGGATGCTCAGAGGGGAAGGCTCAGACCCTTGATCTCCTCTCTCCCTCTCAGATGGCAGGGTATGCACCTCCAACCCCTTTCCAGCCTGGGTCCCCCACCGTGGGCAGCCCACCGAGGCCCCTAGGCATGCACTTCAGGTCCATGTCCTCTTCTTTGGACCCTGCTCTCTTCTTCAGCCCCTCAGCCATGGGCCAGCTGAACTTCAGGTAGCAGGAGTGGGATGTTGGGGTGGGACTGGAGGGGGGCCCTACAAAGCAGCTGGGGGGTCACCTCATTCTGGGGATGTCCCAAAATCCCCCTTGACCCCTGTCTGGTGTTCCCTGCAGTACACCCAGCCACATGACTCAGCTGCACCCTCAGCACCAACGTATCCTGATGCAGCAGCAGGGCAGGCAGGTGCAGAGGTATGGAGGTATTTGGGGAGCAGGGGGGCTCTGGGTGGTCACAGTGGGCTGAGGTCTTCTCCTGTGCCAGTGTCTCCCCAAAGAAGCTGTGGTCTCGTAAAGTGGACCCTTATGCTGGGCTGATGACTTCCAAGGAGAAGGACTGGGTTGTCAAGGTGCAGATGATGCAGCTGCAGAGCGAGAATATGGATGATGACTACTACTACCAGGTGAGCTCCTGCTGGCAGCACCTGCAGCTTGTTCTCCTCAGGGTGGGGTTTTGGGAGCTGGAGAAACCCTCCAGGACTGGTGGAGAGGGCTCGTGGCTTTTCCTGTTGCTACAGACCTACTACCACCGGCTGGAACGCAAACAGGCAGAGGAGGAGCTGCTGGGCAGGCGTAACAAGCCCCCCAAGCTGGTCACGCCGTTCATCCAAAAAGTGGAGACCTATGACTCTGGTGAGGGGCTGGGGCAGGTGTTAGGGGGCTGGATGAGGAATTCTGGGATGTAGTGTCACCATGTTCCTGCTCCTCCGCAGTGGTGCGCATCGCTGGGTCACTGGGCCAGGTCACGGTGTCCACCTGCTACAGCCCTCGCCGGGCCATTGATGCTGTGCACCATGCCTTTGTGGAGGAGGAGGTAGGTGAAGGGAAACTGGGCTGGTTGGGGCCCTGAATTGCCAGGAATGCTGCTTTAGGAGCTGCCCTGAGGAGAGGGATGGGGCACACAGTTGGAGGAGGTGCCACCTCAGCAGTGGCAGCTTGTGCCTCGCCAAGGGGTGGGATTGGGCTCTGGCCAGTTGTAGCTGGCCATGTTTTCCCCATGGGACTGCTCTGTGTCCTGAAGTCAGCTCTGATCCCCAGGGAGCAGGTGGCCCAGCGCTGGGCTGGTGGCAGTGTCTGGGGATGGCTGTAACCTTTGTGCCTTCCTTTTTACCCTCTCAAAGGCTGCAGGGACCCACCTGCTGCGGGCGCTGCACAGGATTGAGAAGGTGAGTGAGTGGTGATTTGGGGAAGGGCAGGATGGTCCAGGTGTTCTGTTTTCATCCAGGGATTTCTCTAAGGGGACATCTACCCTAGGCAGGGTCCTGGATAGCCAGTTGGTAGAAGATGCTCCAGGCTTCTTCCTTACTGTGTTGTTTCTCCAGCTCTTCCTGCAGCTGCTGGAAGTGGAGGAGGTGCAACAGAAAATGTCCTCGGCCCTGGGGGAGCAACAGCAGCCCCACAGTCAGGAGCAGAAGAGCCAAAAAGTGGAGAGTATCTACCAAGCCTTGAAAATCAGGGCTTGCAGCAGTGAAGAGTGAGTCTGTGCCATGGGGAGAGGGGGAGCAGGCAGCATGTCCTGGTCCTTATGGGTCTGAGATGGTCATTGATGAGCAGGTCTGGGTCACAGGAGGATTGGGTCCTTCCTTCCATGTGTCACTGCAGCCTGTGCTGACCGTGCCTGTGAACCTGATCCTCCAGTGGAGCTGATGCTGGTCCTTTTGGATGGACAGGGGTGGTCCAGGTCCCTTGGGATTTGTGCAAATGGAGCCTTTGTTCCCAGGGAGGCAGAAGACGAATTCTTGCAACTGCTGTGTGTGCGGAAGGGCAAGAAGCTCGTGGCCCGGCTGCTGCCTCACCTGATCAGAGAGCAAAGGGAGAAGATCCTGCTGACCATCACCCACCACCTGCCCTTCCTCATGAAGAAGGACATGCTGGATGAGGCAAGCACCTCCAGCCAGGGCAGGGATGGCCTGGGCTGTCTCCTTCCTCCTCTGTTCTTGCTGGGGGTAGCACCCTGGGCACTGAGGGGGGGCCTGTCTTGTGGGGTTAGCATGAGATAGGAGCCTCTTCCCATCCTTAGGGAGGAGAAGGTCTCCAGGAGTCAGCCACTAGCAGTCCTGGTGGCAGTGACCCTCCCCTCCAAGTGCTGGGATGGGGGTGTGGCTGTGACAAATCAAAGGATCTCAGATTCCTCCTCTCCCCTCTGCCCAGTCTCTCCCCCTGCTCTACAGCCCCTTGAATGAGGTGGTGGGTGAGATGACCTTCAGCAAACTCATTGAGGTCCTGCAGGAGCTTACCCGACCTCTACCCGAGTCTTCGGAGCTCCCCCTCACCATGGCCTTGAAGAACCAGGTATGTGGCCCTGAGCCTCATTGTGTCCCTGGGGTGCCACTACTGCTGGCTGTGACACTCCTGGTGCTTTCTTGCAGTTTGGCATCTCCTTGCTATATTCCCTGCTGAGCCATGGAGAGAGGCTGCTGTCCTCACGTGTGCCACTGAAACCATGCAGAGGGGACTTTGAGGCATGGTGAGGGACTGTGTGAGCTGGGGGGGGGGTTGTCACTGCTCCGTGGGGTGCTCACCCCCTGTGCTGGTGCCCCCAGGACAGACATGGTGTACCTGATGTCCCAGGAGCTGTCACGCCTGCCTACAGCCTCGCTGGCAGAGCCTCTCTTCTTGCCCAGCAACCTTGTCTTGCTCTTCTGCCGCTACCTGGACAAGCAGACCGTCTACCACCTGGCAGCCAAGATGGCTGAGTGAGTACTGCCTGGAATGGCTCCCTGCTCTCCTGGGGATCCCCCAGGGGGAGAGGAGCAGACAGCACTGGGGCCTCACTGCTTCCATCCCCCCTTGGAATTATCTCCAGATATCTACTGGGTTTAGCTGATTCTGTTGTCTTTGCTCCCACTTCTTTGGGACAGATCAGCAACCTGGTACTCCAACCTCATCCTTTCCCTGCAGGTGCTCCTTGCTGCCCACAGAGGCTGACATGTTCTGCTGAGCTCTGGGAGCTGGGGGATGGGGTCTGAAGCCGGCAGTGCCGGGAATGGGCAGGGCCCGATGCTGTGGCTTTGGGAGTGAGCACTTACCCTGGTGCGGGGCACTCTGGGTGACACGGGCAGGGGCAGGGCTGGCGCCGAGGGGCTGATGCCGCCCTGTGTCGGTGCCCAGGAGCACAGAGGTGGGTGGGTGTAACTTATTTTTGGCCTCGCCCCTGGCAGTGGTGGGGGCTGAGGAGGGGCACAGGGGCGCTGGGAGCACCTGGGGGGGATTTTGTCTATGGCACTCTCTGTACAGTGCTTGAAATAAAATAAAGAGGTGATTAATGAGCTCCTCTGGCTCCTGGGGGCAGCTGTTGGATGCACAGTGGTCCTGTAGGCATTGCTGGGCAGGGAGATCCCTGGCCTGGGACAGGGATCTGGCAAAGGGCAAGGAGAAGGGAGGTATGCTCAGGGGATCAGGGAGGAGAAAGGAGTGCTTGGAGAGGGGATCAGAGGCCCCACACACCTGAGCAGCCAGGGAGAGGAATGGGCTGGGAAAGAATGGATGTGGTGGGGAAAATAAGTCAGAGCTTCTCCTGATAGGGAAGTAAAGATTTGTGCAGGCATCTGGCAACACTGGGGAAGGAAATGGTGGGGGGATCTTAAACATATGTGGGTGGGTAATAAAGCACCTCTTGTCTCTAATGAGCTCCCAGAAGCTATTTAGTCTGAAGTCTTCCAGTCGTGGTCACAGTGAAGTACCTTGAGGCATCTTGCTAATCAATTGTAACTACCCCAAGCTGCTCCTCACTTTTGTATCTGAGGCTGTGTGCAATGTCTGTTCCCACTTTGGGAATCTTGGTAGCTCCTGCCTGGTTTTATGGTGGGATTTCCCCTAATCCTAATGGAACAGCCTGTGGCTGGGGCACCTCCACCCATCCAGAGGTCTAAACCTGACACCCCAAGCCTGGTGTGTATTCAAAAGAGATTTATAGCAGAAAGTTGTCCCATCCTCAGACTGCCCAAGCTCCAACTCTGAGTGGATGAAATTATTCCTTTAAAAGGGAATCCTTCAGGGGCCAAAGGGAGAATTTACAGAGAATAAGGCTGAGAGGGTGTGGGTTGGATTTATCTCCACTGCTCATCAAGGTAGCTCAGTTTCTTCTGCTTCAGAGTGCAAAGTCCAGCTGACAGGACCTGCCAGTCCTTCTGGCAGCTGTATCTCCTCCTGCTGCCTCTCCTGCTCATCTTAAAAGATGTATATGCCCCTTACACTTTATTCTTAGGGAGTTTTCTGGGACATCCATGTTCATTCCTAGCCATCCTCTTCAAAACAGTGATGCTGGTAGCTTTTCTCCATGAGGTGACCCCACTGTTCCAAACCCACTGAGACAATCTGGGAGGATTGCAGTGTGGGGTCTCACCTCCAGCAAAAGAACAGACCTTGCTGTTACAAATCCCAGAGACAATTTCAGGCAGGAGGGAATTAGCAGCTGCTTGTTGATAGCAAGAACTGGGGAGGACACTGGAAGTCCTTCAGATAAGGATAAGCTGTGTTCTGTTTTCTGTTTGCTCCTTGCCTGGGAGCCAGTGTGTGGATGAAGGATAGAAGTGTGACCTGACTGCAAACATGTACTAGACTAAGTTCTAGCATGGAAGGTTGGAGATCTCTGCTGGATTTTGCTGTTTCACTACAGGAGACAGCTGAGGGAAAAGAAGGAAAACCCATCTCTTTGTTGCTCTCCCATAGCCAAGTGGCTCACAGCACCCGGTACTTCCCACCTGGAGAGACAGACCCTCTCCATGGGGCAGCACCCAGGAATGAATCCAGCTGAGAGGTGTCTTGCAGGTCAAGGACCCCCAGACCATTCGCCTGCATCTGAGTGTTCTCCCTTAATCCAGAGCTGATGGAAGTCCGGGGTGTCTCATCTGCTCTGCCCAGCTCCTCCTGGCACTCTCCTGAGAGGATTGTTGGCCCCAGAGGACACTGGGGACCCATGACTGTGGGTTGTCACTGTCTTGGGTGGGAAGGGGGTATGGGGCTCATCCTGGAATGTTTTAGGGTATAGGAAGCTCATCCAGGGCTGTCTTGAGTGTTGTATGGGTTTAATCCTGAAACATCTTCAAGGTGTCTGTCTCATCCTGGGATGTCTTGGGGGTATGTATGGGGCTTATCTGGGGATGTCTTGTGGGAGTATAGGGTTAATCCTGGGATGTCTTGAGGTTATGGAGCTCAGCCTGGGAGGTTTTGGTAGGTGTATTGGGTTCATCCTGGGGCATCTTCACGGTATGGGGCTCATCCTGGGATGTTATAGGGCTCATCTTAGTCTACCTTCAGGGTATGAGGCTTATTCTGGGATGTTTTTGGTGGTATATGACTTATCTTGGGATACTTTGAGGGATATGGGTCTTATCCTGGGATGTCTTGGTGGGGCATGGGATGCATTCTGGGCATTTTTAAGGTCTGAGGCTCATCTTGCAAAATCTCGGCGGGTATATGACTCATCCTGGGACGACTTAAGTGGTTTAGGGCTCATCCTGCGATGTCTTGGTGAGTATATGAGGTTCATCCTGTGACATCGTCAGGGTCTGGGACTTATCCTGGGATATCTGCAAGGTACATGGCTCATCCTGCAATGTCTGGAGCGGTATAGGGCTCATTCTGGGGTGTCTTGGAGGTTTTACGGGGTTCATGCTGGGACATTTCCAAGTTATTATGTGGCTCAGCCTGCGATGTTTTCAGGGCGTACGGGGCTCATCCTGGGATTTTTTTGGGGGGGGCAGGGGCTCAACGTGGAGTGTTCTGGGTGATACGGGAGTACACCCCGAGCTGTCGGGAGGACACGGGATCGCTGGCCCGGCTGTGGAGGGAGGGCAGCCACCTGAACCGGGCCGCTGAGGGGACACGGCGCCCTGAGCTCACCCACTTCTTCCGGGCGGAGGGGAGCGCTCCTCTTTCCGCCGGCACAATGGTACGACCGGTACCCCCGTTTCCATGGGGACGACGCCGCGCCAGGCAGCGCCGGCACTCATTGGCTGTCGTTGCCGGCGGGGGCGGGGGAGCTGAGACACTGCCCAATCCGAAGCCCACCAGTAGCTGTGGCCCCGCCCCGCGGGTTAAGGCGTGGCGGGAGCTTCCGGCGGGGCGGGCGCGGGAGGAAGCGGCGGCGATGGCGTCGGGCGGTGGCCACGGATCCCGCTCGCCCTCCCCGGCCGAGCGCCACCCGCCGCCCTTCCCCGAGCACCGCGGGCCGGGGGCCCCCGACAGCGACTCGGAGGGCGAGGACATCTTCACCGGCAGCGTGAGTGCGGCCGCGGGCGGCGCGTCGCCCCGGGGGCGCTGCGGGGCCGGGCCCTTGTGCGAGGGGCTGCCCGGGACATCCTCCGGGCTTGGTGAAAATAGTGCGAAACACCCTCAAATCCCCCCAGAATAAAGCGGGGGGGGCGATGCCTCTGGTCTCGTGTCCCTTCAGGGGGAACCTCGTAGGGCAGCTGCGGAGCGGGAGTTGCGGGGCCGGGTGGGGGTCACAGAGTGGCTCCCGTGGCTGTGGGATCGAGAAAAGGTTTGTGCTCTGCTGCTCCCCATTTCCCCGGGGTTGTAGCCTCTCCGGTCCTGCAGAACTACTGCTGAAAGCCCAGTTGGATGGAGCTTGGAGCAGCCTGCTCTGGTGGGAGGTGTTCCTACCCGTGGCAGATGGTAGAACGAGGTGGGCTTCAAGGTCCTTCACGATCATCCTACAATGGCAGCTACAGCTCAGCCTCTTTGCTGTGTAGCTTGTGAGGCTTCAGTGGGGGAGAAGCTCCATCTGCTTTCCCCCAGCATCATCAGCTCTGGTCCCCTCAACATCCAGAGGGTGCTGGTGTGGCTGCCATGGTACCTTCGGTTTGAGATTGAGGGTAGTGCGGAGGGTGAGGTGACAGGAGGCATCCAGTGTCCCCTGCTCAGGGCTTTGTGCTGGGCTGAAGGAGGGTCTTGGAGGGTTTGGTGGTATTTGTTCAGCAAACCAGGTGCTGCTGCACAAATCTGTGCTGAAGGTGGAGGTGTGAAGGGTGTCAGCATTGTTCCTTGTTTCTAACAGTCTCCTGTGCAGGAAGTCCAGGTTGCTGAAGGCTGTTGGCATTAACTCATGCCAGCATTGTCTCAGGTTTGCTCCAGGCAGTGACCAGCAGGAAAGAGGGGAACTAAAATACTGACTGGTGCTTTCCCAAGCTGAATTTCCCCAGTCAGCTGAATTTCCCCAGTCAGCCACTGTTCTCTGGTCCTTGGGATCAGTATCTTCATGGAACGAGGATCTCAGCTAGAGGGGCCATAGAAGCTCTTCCAGCAGCCTGGAGGCTGGAATACTGTGGGGTTGATTCCCTGAGCTTAGGGAGCCTCTGCCTGCCTCACCAGACTTTTTCCAGCCTGCCTGATCCTGCTGGCAGTGCAGGAGGAGTTGGTGTCTGTGGCAGGAAGTTCTCCAGGAGCATTCTGCAGTTTTCTAGCCTAGGGAGGCCTTGAGCAAGAGGTTGTGGCCATGACCAAATTAACCTACTGGGAATGGCCTGGCCAAGCTTCTGCCACTGACACAAAGCTGGAGCTGCCTCTGCCCTGCCTCTGGTGCAGCTCCTGCCTGGTGTCTGTGAGCTGTGCTTGTGTTTCCCCTTTGCAGCAGGGAAAAAGGTAAGTTTGGGGGAATGTGGATAGATTGTGACCTTGTGAGGGTGAAACTCACTCTACTCTGGGCAAAACAGCACCTGGGTTGTATGTTTGGAAACCTGGGGAAGTTCAACCCTAGACTTTGTAAGAAGAAGATGCTAGTACCTATGGCAGGCACCAGGTCATAGGGGTGGTCTGGAACTTCTCAGGACCTTTCTTTGGTGAAGAATTGGAGGATGTGGGAGGTGGCTTGATGGTTTGTGGCCCACTAAGAGGGGCAAGCATGGAGTGCCATGGGATTTCATGGGAATCACACATCCTTGTGGTGGAAGGGGAGGCTGGTGAGCCACAGCAGCTTATCAGGTGTTTGGTTTTATTGTGGAAGCCACTGTCATAAGTAATACGTGACTGTTCTTGTGACCTGGTGGCTTTGCTTGTCTGTGCCCTTGAATGTTAGGAAAACACTTTCTGGGAAGCAGGGGAGGCAGATCTGTTTGGCTGCTGGCATTCAGGGGGCTCAACAGCACCGGGGCATCTCCAGCAAGGAAGTGTTTGGGTCAGACCTGAGTAGAACCAGAGCTGGACCTCATCTGTCTGTTGACAGAGGTTGGATCCCTGTGTGACCATGGCCCTTTCTAGGGGTGCCCCTGAGGATCAGCTCTTCCCAAACAAGTTTTGTTTCCCTGTGGTGAGCATCAGGCAGGTGTGGGGGGACCTCTGCCCACATATGTGATGTTAGGGGATGCTGGATCCAGCCCCAGAGATGGCTAGTGTCATGTTGTGGGCCGATCTAACAAGGCCACAGCTCCTCTGTAGCAGCAGATGGAGAAGTAGGAACAGGGTGTGGTGCTTTCATGTCTGAGGAACTAAATTTAAGGCAAACTGGGAAGCAGTTGTGGTAGCAAACCACTTTATCCATGCACAGTGGGGTTCTTTGTGAAGATTTCCTGGGGGAGCAGAGGAGTTGTGTGAGCCCTTTCCTCATAGGTCACTGCTGGTACCAGTCCTCTTGTTGGCTTGGACACTAGTCTGAAGGACCCTGGGGGGATGTTTGGCATAAAGGGTCTCTGCTCCCCACTCTCCATCACTAACAAACATAGCTTGTGCCTTTAACTGCTGTGATCCAAGCTGGGAGCAGTCCCTCCTCTAGGGAAACATCCTAATATACAGGTGTTTTTGCCATCAAGTGAGTGTTTCGATGGCTATTTTGTTTTTACCACCCAAAGACGTGAGCCCACCTCAAAGAAAAGCTGCCTCAGGATGGCTTCACTCCTTCAGGAGCGACGTGATCCAATGGTGCTTCCTTGCTGGAGAGAGTGCCAAGGAGCTGCTGCTTTGGAGTCTCTAATAGAGCTCCATTTACTGCCCATCAAAGACCTGTTCTGTTCTCTGCTGGGGCCTACAGAATAGCACTTGCTGTCCCCTTTTTCCTTGGGGTATCTGTCTGCCTGCAAAATGAGGGATGATTTGGGATGTGGGCATCTGTAACAGGAATGCTGGAGCAGCTCTGTCTTCTGGTGGGGAGGACTGGTTGCCATAAAAGCTCCCTGGTGGGCTGTCCCCTTGTCCCAAAGCCTGCTCCCAGCAGCCAGGATGGTCCTTACTGGGTGGAAACTGGCATCAGAGTTTGGTGTGACACTTGTCATTAAAAGTGGCAGAAAGGGTGATGCTGAAGGGTGAGTGGAAGGGCACAGGGTGGTAGACAAGGAAGGTGACAAGTTTGCTTCTCCATCCCTCAGTGTAAATGACCTGTCTTTGACCTTTCAATCCTCTCACAGAGCAACTCCCCGGCCCTGACAGCAGAATCTCCTCTCCCTGTGGGCAGCTCCTCCAAAGAGAACGGAGTTCATGTGGAGCAGGATGATCAGGACTTATTTGCAGGTGAGTCTGTGTATGCTGGGCCTGTCTCAGCTCCAGGCCTGGAGTAATAGTCCTAAAATATCCATAACCAAAAGCAGATCATAAGTGCTTATCTCAAACACATGTTTGTGTCCACTTGCTCTGGTGTTGTGTTCGGGAAGGTCGGAGCTGCCTCTACCAGGTCTCTAAGATAATCCTGCCACAGAACTAACTGTTTGGGAGCTGAAGAGGATTAAAATGAGGGTTACTTTTGTTGCCTTAAAGCTCTGAGGTGGTGAGTGTCTCCTCAGAGTTAAAGGATTTTTCTTCTCCACCTTCTCCTGACCCCTAGCCAGTGGAAGAAGTGTCTCTAGTAGAGACATAGCTGTTCCCAAGGAACAGGAAACACAACCCCTCTCAGCAGGGGAAAATGAGGAGGGTCAGACATTCCCCAGCCCTGGCAGGATGGGCTGAAGTCAGTTCTTAGCTCTTCTGCTAAGAGGTGGAAGTTTTTACATCCTTCAGGTGGAGAAGTGACCTGGGAAGGAGCCTTCATTCCAGGCTGGTCCATGTGACAGGTAAAACCTGCCTTGGCTTTAGCTGCTCCAGGGTGCAGCTCCTCTAGCACACAGCAAGGTGGTGATCAGTGAGAGGTGATGCTGGCTCCTCCTGGAATAAGAAGTTCATTGGATTAACATAATGTTCTCCAGCAGGATTGATCAAATGCTCTTACTGCAGTGACGATGCTTTGTCGTGCTCTTCCCAGTGCTTACAGGTGTCCTCCCTATGGATTTCTTTGCTAATTAAGACAATTGTTACTTCCTAGATCCCATGAATCAGAGACTATTACAATTGCCTTTCCAAAAACCTCAAAAGAGAGGCTGACCCTTTCAAACTTCTTTTGACAGATGCCACTGTGGAGCTGTCCCTTGACAACACTCAGAACAACCAGAAAAAGGAGGTGGCCAAAGCATCCAATCCTTTGCCCTCATTAGATGTAGCAGCAAGTTCTTATAGAAACCTTTCAAAGAGCTATGAGGAGGTGAGAATTGCTCTTCCAAACTGTCCTGTGGCTTTCAAACTGTCTTTGGCAGGAACCTCTCTGTGTACTCAGTTGCAAACATGAATCTTAAATGATGTAATTAATGTGTAATTGCCATATTGAATGCCCTGATTTGTATGTTGGGCCATCAGTCTTGAGACTGATACCACTGGAGTGGGGCTCAGGTCAGCCTGGTGGCATTCCTGCTCTTGTAGAGGTCCAGATTGCTTCCAGAGCTGTAATAGTGGTGGATCTGGTCCTGAGGGTCCAAGCTGTGAATCTGAGCTCTGCAGTTTTTTCTTGGAGCTGAGCAGTTTGTGCATTAATCTGGGCAGATAGAGGGGTAGGAATGACAAACCCAGTTTGGGATCCTTGCCTGGACATAATGAGGAGCTGGAAGGGTTTATAGAACAGTCCTGGCCAGACTGAGGTGTTAGAGGTGCCTGGCAGGGGGGCAAGCTCACCATAATGGTTTGGGGTGGGTTGAACCCTGGTTTCCTGGTTTTGACTTGCTCTCCTTGGGTGCTTTCTCCAAACAGCTGGAAGAAGAGGAGCAGGAGGATAAATTTGACCTGACTGTGGGAGTGAGCGACCCAGAGAAAGTTGGTGAGTTACTATCCTGCACAGAGAAAGGGATAGGGGAGCCAGGCTTGGCCCTGCAGCTCTGGCCTCTGTCTCTAAGCACAAACCTGATCCTTGAATAATGTCTCCAGGGATTCCTCTGGCATCTTAAAGAAATGGTGCTGCACAAAGCCCAGGGTGAGAACAAGCCAGGCAGAGTCAGGTTCTAGTAAGTCTGGAGTCAGGTTTTTGGGATTCTTGGTGCTTGGCACTGTGGTGAGCAACTTGGCATGACCTCCAGGCAGCACTGCCCTGTGTGGAGCTGGCACAGGGTAAGCAAAATTCCCTTAACCTGATACTGAGTGCATTTTTCCATGCTCTGGCACATTCCCTGGAACCTGGGCTTGCCAGGGAAGCAACTCTGGCTTCAAAATGAGAAGCAAGAGGGTTTCTGTCTATTGAAAGAGGGGTCAGAGTGTCACGATCAGCCATGTGGAAGTTCCTGTGGTGCAGAAAACCCAAGGTGACATTTGATCCCAGCCAGCAGAGCATCCTCATGAGTGGCAGCTTGTTCCCACTCCATGGCTTGTGATCTCTGGAGCTGGGAGGTGTAAATCAGATGTATCTTTAGGGTAGCACTGGAGCTCGGAGGATGCCCTTCAGATGAACTGCCAGGTGAACAAGGAGATTTCTGTGTGAGCTGGAGCAAACTGCCTGTGGTGTTCCAGGATCCAGCCCCATCCAGCCTGGCTTGCATCCTGTGAATAGACTGTTTCATGTGCCCCACAGCCTCCGAATTGTTGGAGTCTGAGCAGATGTGTGGAGCCAGCTCAGATGCTGCTGGTGGAACAAGTGCCCAATTGTCAGTGCTGGCTCCCATAGGAAGTGTGGGGAGGGATAAACAGGTTGGGAAGTGGCTGCTGGGCACGAGTCCAGGGCCATGCAGCCTCTGGTTTTGCAGGAAGATCCAGGGCTTCATCAGACCCAAAATCAGGATCACCGAGGCAGGAAAAGGTCAGGAGCCTTGTGCTTTGTGTTTAGGGAATACTGGAAAGTGCTGATGTTGTGGTCCTAACACCTCGGGTTTTTTTTCTGTAGGGGATGGTATGAATGCCTACGTAGCCTACAAAGTATCTACACAGGTATGTCTAACCCCTCTGTGTCTGATTTTCCATTATTTTTCCATGCTTAAAGGCAGCTGGACTGTATGTCCTTAGCCAAGCCAGCAGTGACCTAAATAAACAGGAGGCCTGAATGCCTTGTTCTGTGTTCAGGAGTTATAATCCACAAAGGATGAGCCTAGCTGAGGGATAGGGTTGGAATCCATTTGAAAGGATACTGGCTTCATTTTCACAGCCAGTTACCTCTTTGCAGCCTTGCCTGATAGGGATGCTCAGCACTGGAGGGAGCAGCATGAATGACATCCATTGGGAGAGTCCCTGAGCCTGGGGCTGCTGCTGAAGGTTCTGTGCCAGCAGCAGCATCAGATTGAGCTGACCTGAGCTCAACACTCCCTGCAGAGCTGCTGCTGTAGTTGCATTCACATCAGGACCTGTTCCCCTAAGTTTCCATGAGAAATGCAGCTGCTGGAGTGCTTTGAAGTCCTGCTCTGGAAAGTTGCTGCAGCTGCCTGTACCATGGCTGCTGGGCTGCAGGCAACCTGTGGTCTGAGGAAGACACTAGGGGACTTGTTATCCTTAATTCCTGCTCTGCAAACTCAGTCCAAAGCACTGGCAGCCCCTGTAGTCTTTAGGTGACCTGAGGGGTGTGTCCCTATTCCTGTGTGGAGCAGGGATGATGAGATTAGGCAGTGGGCTGGGCTTACTAAGCAGCCCATGGCTGCAGGAACAGCTGCTTGTTATTTAATGTCACTAATGCTGCTGCTGGCTCCAAGGAGAACCCAGCTGGGTGGGAAACTGTGGAAAACCTGGGCCAAAACTTGCTCTGTTCACTGCTCACATCTTTCAGAGCTGGTACTGTCCCACTTCATCCCAGAGGTGCCAGCTGGGAGGGCCAGGCTTTCCTGGGGGAGTGTGGCCCAAGTGTCATCTCTTCCTCAGACCAGCATGCCGATGTTCAGGAGCAAGCAGTTCTCAGTCAAAAGGAGGTTCAGTGACTTCCTGGGGCTCTATGAGAAGCTGTCGGAGAAACACGCCCAGAATGGGTTCATTGTCCCTCCGCCGCCTGAGAAGAGCCTCATAGGTGAGTAAGGAGCTGCACAGCACCAGTGCTGGTCCTTCAGCTCTTGTGAGTCCTTCTGATGGTGAGCTCTGTGCCTGAGGACAGGCCTGCAGCAGTCTCAGAGCTGACAGGGAAGCTGCAGAGTAGACAGGGAAAATAATCTGGATTCTGTGGCACAGACAAAGCTTTGGCTGCATACTTGGAGCTCTGGACTTAAATCCTTGATGGAGTTCACAGATGCCTCCCCACCTGCTTGGTGAGGAGTAAAATCTCTGTGGTGTCACTTAATTGCTGTTCACTTGAGTCCAGCCCATTGCCTTGCCTCTTTCCTACATGTCAGTTCCTTGGGCATGAGCAGATTTCAAATTTCAAAAGCCTAATTCCTGTTGTAGGATTCCTCTCCTCCACTGTCATCCTGATAGTCTGTAGTAAACCACTTTACCTTGTGTGTAGGGTTTAGAGCAGCTCATTAATCACATCTTCCTTCTGTGCTAGGCATGACCAAAGTGAAAGTTGGGAAAGAAGATTCCTCCTCTGCAGAGTTCCTAGAAAAACGTCGGGCTGCTCTAGAGAGGTATGACCCCATTGGCTGTCCCTGAACTGAGTGGGGGACCTCAGAGAGGTCTGGTCTTCATGGTGGCATCACCAAATTCCAGGGAGATTGGAAAACTGGTGGGTGAAGTAGAACAGTTGCTGGCTCTGATTTCCAGCTCCCCAGCTGCTGTTTTGTAGTAAATACCAAGCTGTGTCACTGTGATGGCTCAAAGCCAGGTTTGCTACAGCCAGAGTAACTCCTGGAGTTGTTCTTCCCACAGGTACCTACGGAGAGTGGTCAGCCATCCAACCATGCTGCAGGATCCAGATGTCAGGGAGTTCTTGGAGAAGGAGGAGGTCAGTAGTGTGGAGTAAGGTATCCTTGGAAGTGCTGAAGGAAATGGTACTTGAGCAGTCAATGAGGCAGGATCCCACAAAGCTCAGTGGGAAGTGGCAGAACCCTATAAGAGTGGGAATGGGAGTGGGAGCTAGTGTTGATGCCAGGTGCCCACCAGAGCTACTGAACCATCCCCTCAGTTGGACGTGAGGGAGAAAATAAACAAAAGGCTTGTGGGGTGAAGTAAGGGCAGGGAGAGATCACTCACCAGTCACCTCATGTGGAAAACAGAATCATGGAATGGCGTGGACTGGAAGGCACTTTAAAAAGCCCATCTCATTCCACTCCCTGCCATGGGCAGGAACACCTTCTGCTATTCCAGGTTCTTTCAAGCCTCATCCACTGGCCTTGGACACTTCCAGGGATGGGGGAGTCACAGCTTCTCTAGGAAACCTGTGCCAGAGCCCCATCACCCTCATAGCTAAGAATTTCTTCCCAATATCCCATCTGTCCCTGCCCTCTGGCAGTGGAAACCCATTTCCCCTTGTTCTGTCACTCCAGGCCTTGTTCAGAGTCCCCCTCCAGCTCTCCTGAAGCCTCTTTAGGCACTCAGTGGGGCTTTAAGGTCTCCCCAGAGCCTTTTCTTCTCCAAGTGAACATCCCCAGCTCTCACAGCCTGGCTCCATCTCCTATGGCAAAGCAAACTTTTGCATTCCTTTCCAGCTCCCAAGAGCAGTAGGAACCCAGACCCTGAGTGGAGCAGGAATAATGAAGATGTTCAACAAAGCCACGGATGCTGTCAGTAAAATGACCATCAAGATGAATGAATCAGACCTCGTAAGTGTCGGGCACCTCTGGGCTGTCCCTGTCCTCGCTCCAGAGCCATGTGCTCTTCCCAGCTCCAGCTGTGGGTGCAGGGAAAACCCCCCTGCGGCAATTAGCTCTGGATTTACCCATTGCAGTGGTTTGAGGAGAAGCTGCAGGAGGTGGAGTGTGAGGACCAGCGGCTGCGGAAGCTGCACGCTGTGGTGGAGACACTGGTGAACCACCGGAAAGGTGACCAGAGATCAGCACTGCGTGCTGGCCTTGGGGCTGGGACAGTCACATCCTGGGCCGTGCCTGGGGCGTCACCGGGGCCAGGTGTCCCAGGGACACTTCCCAGGAGGTGGGACAGTGCTAGAAAGGACTGTCTCTTCCTCCTGGGAGATGTAAAATGGTCACTCCAGTTCTTCTGTCCAGCACCACAAGCTTGGGATGGTAGTGTCAAAGGGAACCTGTGTTGTGGGATCATAGAATCCCAGGATGGCTTGGGGACTAAAGGGACCTTAAAGTTCATCTTGTTCTACCCCCCCTGCCATGGGCTGGGACACCTTCCACTATCCCAGGGTGCTCCAAGCCTTCTCCAACCTGGCCTTGGACACTTCCAGGGATGGGGCAGCCACAGCTTGTCTGAGCAACCTGTGCCAGGGCTTCAGTTCCCTCACAGGGAACAATTCCTTCCCAATATCCCATCTAACCCTGTCCTTTGTCAGTGGGAAGCCATTCCCTGTGTCCTGTCCCTCCATCCCTTGTCCCAAGTCCCTCTCCAGCTCTCTTGGAGCCCGGTTAGGCACTGGAAGGAGTTCTGAGGTCTCCCTGGAGCCTTCTCCAGGCTGATGAACCCGAATTCCTTCAGCCTGTCCTCATGGGACTGCAGGCTGCTGTAGCAAACCTGAACAGAGCTGACCTTATTCCTTCTGGGAATGGGGATGTTTTCCTCCCTCTGCATGTTTTGACTGACTTCTGCAAAGCTGTGCCTGTCCTCCCACTCATCTGCTTCCCTTCTCCTCATGGCTGGAAGCTGCTAACTCTGCCTGAACCAGTGCTGGCTCTTCCAGCTGGTATCTCCTGGACCTATGGAAAGGCAGCTCCAGGGGCTGAACCTTCTGCTGGGGAGCTCTTGGTGCAGGCAGGCCCATCTCCTGACCCTCATCCTGTTCCCCAGAGCTGGCATTGAACACGGCCCAGTTTGCCAAGAGTCTGGCCATGCTGGGAAGCTCAGAGGACAACACGGCCCTGTCCCGGGCATTGTCCCAGCTGGCTGAGGTGGAGGAGAAGATTGAGCAGCTGCACCATGAACAGGCTAACAATGACTTCTTCCTCCTGGCTGAGCTCCTGGGGGACTACATCCGCCTGCTCTCAGTTGTAAAGGTGAGGACTCCTTTGCTCCTGCTCCTTGTACCCATCTTAGGTTCAGGGATGCCAGGAGGTCTTCCAAAATCAAGCACAGGATGTAGCAGAGGGCATGCAGGGCACGGCCATGCTGCTTTTCTCCAGAGGGGATGTGGAGCAACTTCATGGCTTGTGGGTGACCCCAACCCTTCCAGAGGTGAAGGCTGAAGCTGTGAGCTGGTAACCTGTGATTCAGGTGGTAAAAATTGACAAGTGCCTGCTGTGGCAGAGCCTGAGTCCTGATGCTCCTGAACTTGGGCATCAAGTCCACACAGCCCATCTGGTGCACCGGGAAGAAGCAATCCCATGGGAGTAGGAAGTCCAGCAGGCTGATCCCTTCCTGCCCCAAACACATCCTACAACAGAGGCCAGAACACCATATCCTTGGTCTCCTGGTCCATATGGGAGCTATGGATGCTCTGGAGCAGGACCCAATCTGCGTTCTGGCTCAGCTTTAGTCCAGGACCTCCAGTGTCCCCTTGTCAGGAGACCTCTGCCCCTCCTTCCCTCCAGGGAGCCTTTGACCAGCGCATGAAGACCTGGCAGCGGTGGCAGGATGCCCAGACCATGCTCCAGAAGAAGAGGGAGATGGAGGCCAGGCTGCTGTGGGCAAACAAACCCGACAAGCTGCAGCAGGCCAAGGATGAGATCTCGGAGGTAGGGAACAGAGCGTGGGGTCTCTGCTCTGTTCCTGCCCTCCCTGCTCCAGTGGGGGACCTTCTGGGCTGGGGAAGGAACCTTTTGGGCCAGGGGTCACCTCCTGAGTGGGAGGGACATGTGTCTGTGGCCAAGTTGCACCAAGGGCTAAGCCAGCCTTGGGTGAGGCTGCAGGAGGGGCTGCTCCTGTGACCTCCATGCCAAGGTGGTGACAAGGGCTGGAAAGACCGAGCTCTGCTGCAGCACCTCTCACATGTACAGTCGTGGCTCCAACCCCCCGTGGAACGGGGGTAGGAGTTCCTTCTCCTGTCCCCAAAGTGCACTTCCTGTCTCTGCAGTGGGAGTCCCGGGTGACACAGTACGAAAGGGACTTTGAGCGGATCTCTGCTGTCATCCGCAAGGAAGTGATACGGTTTGAGGTATGTTTAGGGCAGCCTCAGGCCTGACCTGGCTCCTGCCCCCCCTCCTGGCACATCAGCATCCCCAAATCCTGACCTGTGTGAGCTGGGGTATCGCTGAGGGCTTTTGGCTTAGAGGGGGCTTCCCCACAGGGAATCCATTAAAATGGAGCTGGGTGGGAAAAGATCCTCTGTGTCTGGTGTGCTGGTCTCCTCATGGGATCCCAGGAGGAACAGGAAAATCCTCGTGGTTTCTCCTTCCTCCTCCCAGAATCTGGAGGGTTTTGGTGGTTGGTCCAGCCTCATGCTCATCTCTTGCAGAAAGAGAAATCTAAGGACTTCAGAAACCACGTCACGAAATATCTTGAGACCTTATTGAACTCTCAGCAACAGGTGAGTGGTCCCTGATGTGGTTTTACGTCCAAGTTCAGGCCAAGCTTGTGAATCTCTCAAGCATGACCCCCTGCACTGCAGCTCCATCCTGAAGGCTCCTGACTCTCTCCCTCTCCTCCCTGCAGCTGGTGAAGTACTGGGAAGCGTTCCTGCCCGAAGCCAAGGCGATTTCTTAATTGGACTGAACAAACAAACCTGAATTTTGCCTTTTTTTTTTTTTTTTTTTAATATGTACACTATACCTCCTCCTCTTTTCCACGTGAGCGACCCCTCGTTCCACATGCTGGAGCTGGTAGAGGTGTCACCCCCAGATGAGCAGCTTGCGAGCCAGTAACTCTTCTAACTGTATATTTTTCATTTAGCAACATATATTTTCTTACTGAAGAGAAACTAGTTTCCTGCTTCCAAACCAGACCTGCAGCCAGGGGGTTAATGAGATCTGGCAAATATCTATTTTTCAGGCTGGGTTTTACGGCTCTAACAAATTATCTTACTCCTGCAGTGCCATTAAAGTTCTGTAATAAAACTTCTATCAGGGCAAACAGGCTCTGGGTGTTCAGGGTGAGAGTGGGGAGGGGTAACGGTGCGGGAAGCAGCAGAGCCTCCCCCGTGTTGTGACGGGACAGAGGTGACCTTGGACACTACTCTGGCCACCTGTCCCCGCTCTTGATTAGGCTTTGGCTCTCTGCCTTTCTTCCAGCGGGAGTCGTTTTTAGGATCTGAGCTCAACGGGGCTCTGTAGCAAAACCCCTTTGTGGCATTCCCCAGAAAACCGGGGTGGAGCTCTTAGGGGTGTGGTGCTCCTACCCCCCAGTACCCGGGGGTATGTTTGCCCCTTTCCCCCTTCCCCAGCCTCGCGTGTGCATTTTATCAAAACCGATACTCTTTCTGCGTTAAAAAAAGAGAAAAGGCAACGTGGGCTGACTTCCCTCTTTCCTTTCCCCTAATCCTTGTTAAACCGGGTCCCTGCGGAGTCTCCGCCGCTCCCTCCCCCTGTGCTGCGCTGGGGCCGCAGGATCATCCCCGGGGTGTTCGGAGACCGTCCCCGCCAGAGGCGCCCGGGGCGGTCCCGCCCCGTCCCCGTCCCGCCCGCGGCCCCGCCGTGCCCCGGGCCATGATCGCCGTCTCCATCCCCGCCGCGGAGACCTCGGTGGCTGCGTGCAGCCCCGACCGGGCGCACACGGTGAGGGACGAGGCTGTGCGGGGCTCGGGGGCTTGGGTGCCCACAGGAGAGGGTGGGTGAGGGTGTCTCCTGCCCCGGGAGATGGAGGTCCTCAGTTGTCCCCAAGCGTCCCCCTGCCCGCCCAGGAGTGCAGCTCCCTGCCTTTCCCCGGGGGTCCCTGCCGGTGGGGAGGGGTCCCTGGTCTGGGAGTCCCAGCTGCCCTGGGATTGGAGGCCCCCAGGGTCCCACGAGGGAGTCAACCCGATGCGCCCGGGGGGTTTGTGTCCCTCTCTCCCCGGGGTCTCTCACGTGCCCTGGGAGTGCAAGTCGCGGCCTGTCCCTCGGGAGTCCCTGCCGGTGACAGACACAGACCCTCCACCTTTGAAAGGGGGTGTCTCTGGTCCGGGGGTGCCCTCTGGTCCCGGGTGTGCGGGATCCTGCCTGCCCCTATCCCCGCTGGCTGCGGGGTGTGGAGATTTCTGCCTCTGCCCGGGGATCTCTCCCTGCCCGGCCACGCTAACCCCGGGGCTGGAGAGCTCTGCATGTCCCACCTCCCCGTGTCCTGTTCGTCCCCGAGTATTGCCCTCTGCCCCCGAGGTGGGGGTGTCGCTGGCCCTGACGTTGGAGGACCCCAAATACCCTTGGGAGAATCCCTGACAGACACAGGGGGGTCCTGACCCGAGGGTTCCAGAGGGAGGCCCCCACAGGGGTCGCTGCCAGTGGGGGACATGGGCAAGATGAGATTATTTTGGCTTGGAGGAGGGTCACGGGGGTGGAGGCCTCTGCCTGTCCCTGGAGGGTCCCAGCCGGTGGGAGCACAGACCCTCTACCTTTGAAAGGGGAAGAGATCCCTGTGGCCCCCATGGTTGAGGGTTCCCTTCCTTCCCTGGGATGCCCCACCTGCTCTGGGACTGGAGGTCCCCTTGTTCCCCCAGGTGACCCTGAAGTGTCCCAGCCTCACAGGTTGGAGGCCCTCAAGTATCCCTGGGTGGTCCCCACCTGCCCCAGGGGTCCCTGCCTGCCCTGGGTCCCTGCCAGGGGCACCTTCTGCCCTTGAAATTGGGGGTGTCTGTCCTGCAGGTTCCCTCTCACACTGGGTTCTGCCTTGTCCCCAGGGGTTGGAGGCTCCTCCTGCCTGCCCTGGGGTCCTGTTCTGGGGATCTTGTTGCTCCCATGGGGTCCCCACCTGCCCGGGAGGGTATCTCTATGTGTCAGGGACTGAGGGTCCCCAAGTGTAACTGGGGAATGCCACTTGTCCCAGGGGTAGCCCAGGGGGCACCCTCTGTCCTTAGTATTGGGGGTGTTCCTCTATCCTGGGAATCCCCTCTGACCCCAGAGGGTTATGGGGTCCCTGCCTATCCCTGAGTACCCCAATCTGCCCACAGCTGCCCTGGGGTGGGATGTCCCCAAGTTCCCCCCTCCTTGGTGTCCCCAAATGCCCATGAGTGGCTGTCCCTGCCTGCATCCAGAGGATCTCTGCTGGGGTGAGAGGGAGGGACAGACACTGACCCTCTGCCCCTGGAAGGGGTGGGTAAGGGGCACCATTGCTGAGGATTTCTCCTCTGTTCCAGGGGGTCCTTGTCATATCCCTGTGCACCCAGGATGGGGATGTGTCCTTCCCCCGGGAGTGCAGGATCCAAGTGCCCCTGAGAGGTCCCTGTCAGAGCACTCTTTACACCCGAACGGCTTGGGTGCCCCCAGGGCCCATTGGTGGGTCCCTGTCTGTCTCTGGGTGCCCCTCTGCCCTGGGTGTGAGGGTGCCCGCTTGCCCTGGATGGTGCAGTGTGTGGGGGTCTTAACGTGCCCACCAGGGTGCCTGCACATCCTCCAAGTGCTTGGGGGATTCCCAGCAGCCCTCACCTCCTCCCAGGGACCCAACTATCCAGGCAAGTGAGGAAGCAGGGGGAGAGAGGGGAAGATGGGACAACCTGTCCCGAGGGGGAGAAGTCCCCAGCTGTCGTCCTGGATCTCTTTCTGGGAAGGGGGACACAAAGCCCTTGAAGGGAAGAGCATGGTGGTCCCTGGCCCAGGGGGTGCTGGGCAGAGGTCCCCACAGGGTTCCGTTCTGGGGTGGGTCCTCTGCCCTTGAACCTTGGCCTGAGGGGTCCCCTGTGGCACTGTGGGATGGAGGTGTCTGTCTGTCTTCAGGAGCCCACACTTGAACGCAGGGGCTGTCCCTGGCCTGGGGGATCCCCACTGGCCCTGGGGAGTGGAGTGTGCAGTGGGGGGACCCCTGGTCTGGGGGTTTCCTCTGGCCATGTGGGGAAAGAATGGGCTCTTCTGCCTTCCCCTGAAGGGTGGAGATCCATGACTGTTCCTAGGCAGGAGGCCTCACCTGCCTTGGGGAAAGATGGGTTGTCTCCCTCTGTCCCATTGGTTTGAGGCACCCACGTGCCCCTTCCTGGTGTCCCTGCACACCCCAAGGTGCCGGGGGTCCCTGCCAGCCCCAGGGTCCCAACTGTCTGGTGGGGTTTGTTGGGGGTTGGGATGTCACACCTTGCTGTGTTTCCCTCAGGAGGGGAGAATTGTGTCCCACCTGCTTTTGGGGATCCTGCCTGGCCCCATGGTGCCCCCATTGGCCATGGGGATGTTGGGGATCTGCCCGGGAGGTTGGGGGTCTCTGCCTGTCCTAGAGAAGTGGGGGTGGAGTGTCCCAAGTGCCCTCCCCAGGGCACATGTGTGAGTTAGCTGCTCCTACCTCCTCTGGGAGGCTGATGAGGATGGTGAGGATGGTAAAGACGATGAGGCTGGAGCTGATGAGGGTTGGTGAGGGTGATGAATATAGTGAGAACAATGAGGATGGTGATGCTGGGGTTGATGAGGAGGACACGGTGTCTGTCCCCATCGCAGGTGTTCCGGGTGGAGGTGCTGTGCAATGGCCAGCAGCACACAGTGACCAAGCGCTACAGTGAGTTCCAGGCACTGCACAAGCAGGTAAGAGCCCCCAGCCCTGGAGGGAGGGGACATGGGAGGCCTGGCCTCATCCTCTGTGACCTGCTCTGATACCCTCGCACTCTTCCTCAGATCAAGAAGACCTGCAAGGTCCCCTATTTCCCCCCACGCCATGTCCCCAACTGGATGCCCAAAGTTCTGGAGCAGCGCCGGCAGGGCCTGGAGATCTACCTGCAGGTGAGGAGTGTACTGCAGGTTCAGGGTGGGTTTTTAGGGGTGAGGAACATATGGTCTTGGGTTTGGGATGGGGTTTTGGGGTGCTGACCCCCATGGAGCATTGCAGGGTGTGCTGTGCCACAACAAGGAGCTGCCTCAGGACGTCCTGGACTTCCTGAAGGTGCAGCGATGCCAGCAGAACCCCAAGGCCAGCAGCCCCCCGTGAGTAGATGAATTCTGCTGGCACCAGGGTTATCCCGCACAGCACCGGGACTGTCCCCCTGCCCCGTGTTTGACACCCCGAGTACACGGGGTTGGGGATGGTGGGGGCAGGCTGGGGGCTGATGTCCCCTCTTCCACAGCAGCACCGGACCCCTGCCCTCCCAGCGCCCCGTTGTCGGCTTCTGCTCAGATCCCTACGTGCGGCCACACGGCACCGGTAAGGAGCAGGGCCATGGAGCAGGTCTCCAAAACCTCCAAAAGGCTCTTCTGGGCCCTAAAAATGTGTTTCTCCTTTAATGGGGCCCAGGAGGGAACAGGCTATTACAGCACCCCCATTTCCTCACAGACCGGCTCCCCAGCACCATCCTCAGCGGGGTCCTGCAGGGCTTCTACCTCCCCCTGAGCTGTGTCCCTGGCCAGGCAGCACCCCAAGCCTCTGGAATGATGAGTTCCCAGACATCCACCCAGCACCCAGGGATGCAGTGGTGAGGAAAGAATCGTCGTGAAACTCACTCCTCCCTGCTGGGCTGGGGAAAGGATATGGTGGGAGAACCCAAGGGGACAAGGGGAGAAGCTAAAGGGATGTTGGGAGCTGCTCTCCCACCCCCATGCAAAGTGCCTTTGTTGGCAGAGCAGGAGCTCTGCCTTCCCCCCTACCGTTTTGGGCTTGCAGTACGAGCCTTTGGATGCTGAATGGTGCTGGAAAATCTCTCTGCATCCAGGCTTTGGTGCAATAAATCTCCTGGACCGGACTGACTGGCAAAGTGCTGTGGAATTCTGCAAAGCAAACCCAGGGCCAACTGTGGCACTGCTCCCAGCTGGATGAGATGTGGAAGAAGGAAGGTTGGAAGAGGGGCTGGAAGGTTGAGGGGTGCATCTGGGTGAGGGATGCAGATTTCTCTGCACTCCTCCAAAGGCAGGAGAGAGGCAGCTCTTTAAAAAACACATTGGTCACATTTATTGGCGCATGTGCTCCTTACAAAAGCGATGGAAGAGCAGCCTGTGCCCTGTCCCACTGGCTGAGAGGCAGCAGGGAGAGGGGCCAGGCACTGGGACACAGCAGGACCCAGTGCCCCAGGGCAGGGGAAGCACGGCAGCCCCTGTCCCACAGCTCCTCACAGCCTGGCAGGGCCTGGTCCCGTCACTCTTTGGCGATGGCGAACGGCTTCTCCACCTCAATGGTGCCGCAGTCGGTGATGGTGACGTCCTTGAGGGGCTTGTCCCGGCTGTCTGTCTTTGTGTTCTCCACCTTCCGCACCACATCCTGGGTGGAGCAGAGTGTGACAGTGGGATACATGGGCAGAGCCAGCCTGGCTGAGCCCAGCCCGGCCCCGCTCTCCCCAGAGCACCGACCCCTGTCCCTCTCCCATCCCTCACCATGCCCTCCAGCACTTTGCCGAACACCACGTGCTTCCCGTCCAGCCATGGCGTCTTCACGGTGGTGATGAAGAACTGGGAGCCGTTGGTGTCCTTGCCAGCGTTGGCCATGCTCACCCAGCCTGGCCCGTAATGCTTCAGCTTGAAGTTCTCATCAGGGAAACGGTCCCCGTAGATGCTTTTTCCTAAAGGTGGGGACAAAAAGGCTGCAGTGGTCTCATGGAATATGTTGGGGTAGGGGTAGTGGTGATGGTAGCTCCAACACAAGGTGGGTGGGGGAATGAGCAATTCCAGAGCAGGGACTAGCACTGATGCCACAGGGATACATGAGACATGGGCTGCTGCAGGGAGCTGGAAGCAGCCCAGGAGATGGGCAGGGGCGTCATGCCAAGGGACCAGAGCAGGAGGCTCCCAGCACCCCAGTTACCAGCACTCAGCTCTTCTCCGAGGTCAGGTCTTTGTGAGCTCCATGCCCACTTGCTTCCACCGAGCTCCAGCTCTACGCTGGTCCCAGGGACAGCCCAGCAGTGGCTGGAATTGCAGCTGCTGTCTCACTCCAAGACAGCACCTTGGATCCACCAAGTTACCTCCAGTGCCATCACCGCGGGTGAAGTCTCCTCCCTGGATCATGAAGTCCTTGATCACACGGTGGAACTTGCTGCCCTTGAAGCCAAATCCTTTCTGGGGGTGTGGAGGGAGAACATGGAGTGAGGCGAAGGGACCGACCAGAGCTCCGTGGCTCCAGCGCTGCCCCAGGGCACCAAGCAGGACCCGAGCAGGGGCAGGTGAGGCCCAGAGCACCACGGGCCCCTCACCTCTCCGGTGGCCAAGGCCATGAAGTTCTCCACCGTCTTGGGCACTGTCTTGCCAAAGAGTCCAATGACAACACGGCCCACATCCTCCTCACCGATCCGCAGGTCGAAGAAAACCTTGGGGGGCGCGGAGGAAGGTTAGGGGGGATCAGGGGAGCCAGACTCACCTTGCTGAGCCAACCCACCCCCCAAAGTCCAACTCACCGACTCCAACCAGGCCCAAAACCTCATCAGGCGAGGTTGGTTGGTGCCCCACTCCCCTGGCTCCATCACCCCTCGCAGCCTCACCACTCACCGCAGCTGGATCTCCACCCAACCCAGGCCCTCAGCCCAGGCCCCCGCACGTCAGCTCCCCCAGGGTCGGGCCAAGCTGTCCCCAGGCGTGCTCCCCGCTTCTAGGTGCCCCTGACCCCCGGCGCAGGACCCTCCCTCCCTCACGGCCTTGCCCCACCCTCCCCGTCCGGGCCTCCTCAATCCCAGACTCCTCCAGCCCATCCAGGGCCCCTCACCCCAACTCCCCCCCTCCCCAAGGTGTCCCCCGCCCCATGCGGGTTCCCCCCACACGGAGTCTTCCCCAATTCCCCCCCCGCCGGCCCCGCCTCAGCCCCCACCGACCTTGGCGGTGACCTTGGGTCCCTTCTTGCGCTCGTCGGCGCGGGAGGCCGCGGGCAGCAGGAGCAGGAGGGCCGCGCCCAGCGCCGCCGCCGCCACCAGCACCTTCATCCTGCGCCGCTCGCAGCCCGGCCACAGCGCCCGCCGCGCCGCCGGCATCCGGCCACGCCCGCCGCGCACCCCTCCCGCACCGCGTCTTGGTACCGCCCGCGCCGCGCGCCCGCCCGATCCGCCCGCTTGGGCGCGACCAACCACGGCCACAGGGGGAGGAAGGTAGCACCTTCCGGCCGGGCGGGGCGCGGGTGTACGCCACGTTGCCCCTCGCTGGGCGACCACGGAGCTGTCAATCAGAAGTGGAACGCCGCGATGATTGGCCACTGGGGGGGGAAGAGGCAGGAGGGGCGGGGCGGGGGTGGCCGTGGCCAATGGGCACGGCCGGGGGGCGGGAGCTGAGGCCGGCTGGGGTTGCTGTTCCGGCGTGTCCCGGGTGTGCCCCGGTGCCTCCCCGCTTTGTCCTCCGGGCCCGGTGTGCCCCGGTGCCAGCAGCCGCGGCCCCCGGGGCACGGGGACATCGAGCGCCCAAAGCCGGTCACCGCTCGGTGCCCGCGGCCGCGGCGGGAGGACGAGCCGAGTCTCCGGCGAGTTAAATGGCTGCGGGTCAATGTCTGAGCAGTCGCGGTGAAGAGATGCCACCCCAGAGCCAAAGCACCTTTGAGGGCAGCTGGCACTGTACCCACTCAGACATCTGCACCTGAACCAAAGTGTTCCCCCGCTTGGAATGTGCTCCACGCTGTGATATCTCGTGTGATATTTCCCCCCGCCAATTCCCAGCCTTAAATGTACCATTTTTAGCATGAGCTTTCATTTCCCGTCCCCAAAATTTTGTCTGGAGACACGTACACTCTGACAAGGAGATCAGCCTCAAAGGTTCCCTCCTTGAGCCTTGGAACCTGCATCTCGACCTTTGAGATTTATCTTTTTGGGGATTGACATTGACCCAGACCTGATGAAAACCTAATTCCCACATGTTCAACTAACTCCAGGATTTGCAATCACAGACTGGTTTGGGTTCAAGGACACCTTTACAAGTCTAACCCCTGCCATGGGCAGTGGCACCTTCAGTGATGGTGCTAAGCTGAACACAGGCATCTGCAACACTACTGACAATCCTGGCCTCTCCTGGTATTTAAAAGGAATTAGGGCTTCTCCCATTCCTTCCTTCAGTTTTTATCCCACAGCTTTGCCAGGGGGGCAGGTCCCAGTACCCCTCTCCCTCTGTGTCCACTGAGATGTGGGGAGACAGCGCTCCCAAGAACCGTGGTGAGTGTCAAGAACCGGAGGTGTGGGAGACACGATCCCGAATGGTGGGAGAGCACGGCCTTGAGCCGGGGAGACAGCGGCCAAAAAGTCGCTGTGGAAGATCCATGGAGCGTAACACACGCGAAATTACACACATAGGCTGCGGGTAACGTCCAGATGGAGAGTTTAAAAAAGGGACAAAATACGGGAAGTCTGAGATCATGAATTTCAGCTGATGCAAAAGCGATAATACCTGTATGAGCACTTATATTGTGCAAACGGGATAAAACAGTATAAAAGGAAATTGCGAACTTTATTGCTATGGCGTACAAAACAATGTGAGAGTAGATGTAAAAAATGCCTTTTCTATCCAAAGGCGGGACGAGCTGGCGTAGTTTTTGTGGGCAGCGGCCATAGGGGAAGATATGGTAGCCACAAAATCGTTACCTACATGGTATTTTATTAGAAATTTATTTAAAAAATTACAGTCTGCTGAAGGGACCGCAGCTGTGCGGCAACCGCCCCCCCGCGGGCTCCAGAGACCTCTGGGTCAGTACCTCCTATGTCTGTAGGTCCGTTTCTGTTCCCTCTACCCACGAAAAAGTTACCTTTTAATTCCGTTTTTCACATTGATAAGGCTATTTAAAATGTTACAGCCACTTTGAAAATGCTTCCAATCTAAACCATGGGAAGACGCGGCCGCAGGCTGAACCGAACAAAAAGCCAGGAGAGGGAATCTGTGTGCGTGCGCCTTTGGGAAGTGGTTCCGGCGGTGTCCCCGGGCAGCGTGGGGTGGTGGCTCCGCGCGGGTTTTATTCTCCAGAAACCCCCGAGCCCCGCTCGGTTCGCAGCTCCATGCGGAACGCGCGAGATCTGAACCGGACATTTCCTGCTCACAACTCCTCCCCAGAGCTGACAGTTCCAATGGCATTCCCGCCTGGTCCCGGTGCGCGGGCTTTTCAAGAGACCTGGCGGCTCTGCGGGGGCGGGCCAGGCATCGGCGGCCCCTCTCCGCGGGGCTCTGCGGGCTCCGGGGCGGGAGGTGGGAGCCACAAGCGCTTTGTGTCCTTTTAACATTTTCTGTATTCGTTTTCGGTGTTTTCTCCCCCTTTTGCTACAGGCGGTCTTTTCGAAGCTTTTTTGTGTTGCTTTTCCCCCTCCGCTTTTCTATTTTCTATTTTTCTATTCTATTTTCTATGGCGTGTGTTTGTGGGGGGAGATGGGGATGCAGCAGCCCCGGGAGGGCAGTGGCAGGCCGGGCCAAGCCCGGGCCCCTTCTCAAGGGCTGCCTCGGGACAAGGCATCCTGCATTCCAGGACAGCTAAAGTGGGAATGTGGGCCCAGGGAGAAGGGAAATCGGTGCCACCATGCCTTGGCGCTCGGCCATGGCTGTAAAGCACAAAGTGTTGAGAAGGTCCCACAAGGTCCCACCCATGTGTTGTCCTCTCCAAGGGGAGCAGAGGGTGACATAAGTGCCCACCAGAGCCAAAGGAAGACAAAACACAAGTACCATGGTCAGACTGAGGTAATAAATACTTCTATTCATGGAGAACAATGCAGCAGTGCAATGTTTTATTGAAAAAAAAAATCATCTCACTTGATACCTCAGAAGACTGCATCGCAACGTTGGTGGGCCGAGAGCCGCGTCAGAGGCACCTGCACCAGGAGCCCCCAAGAGCCCTCCCCTTGCCTGGGGCCTCCTGGCTGCCGACTGCTCCCGGCAAGGAGAGGAGAGATTGCCCAGGTTAATGCCCTACATCCTACCACAGCATGGCTGGCTCAGTCTGGCTGCATCTCCTTGTCACCTCCGAGCTCCCTGGGGACAGTGGTTCCCTCAAGCACAGGACTTGCTGGTAACCTGCTTTATTTTCTTTTTTAAAAAATTTCTTTGTTAAAAAGCCACCCCGCATCTTTGCCCTTTTTATGAAGAGTCCAACGTACGATTATAGTGCAAGAGGGCTTGGTACAAGTGAGCATTACCAGCATGCCGTGGGGGGGACAGTCCTCCCCTCCAAACACATCACTGTAGGATTAAAAGAACACCGTATCTCCAGAGAGAAGCTGTAGTGGGTCACCATGAAACAGCTTTCAAATCAACCCACTTAAAAACAAGGTCAGGAAAGTTTCTAAACGATCAAATACATTCACTTAAAAAAAAAAAACAAACAAAAAACCCCCCAAAAACAACAAAACAAAAGAAACCAAAAACATTTAGGAACAAAACCTGTTGAGATGGCCCTTTCCCCCCCCGCCCTCCCTCACCCTGCAAACACTTACATATGCTGCAACTACAAGCTGCTCCTTGAGTGGAGGCAGCGAGGAATGACCAAACACGGCAGGAGATGCAGAAGGAATCGAGTTCTGGTGACAGGCACTTAGTGGGGCTTGGGAGGGCAGCAATGGAAGTGTCTCAGGGCCCAGCTCCGTCGGCAGCGGGCAGGGTGGCTCCCCGAGGAGCACCTGTGCCCCTGGACCCCCCTCCCAAGATGCCAAACCATGGTTTCCTACAGCAGAGAGAGGAATGCCTGTGCCAGGGATGCAGCTTCTTGGAGCCACTGGCAGCGGAGGAGTTTGGAAAGAGAAAGTTCGAGTGTGCCCATGGCCGTGTCCTCCCTGTGGCAGGAGCAGACAGGGCTGCATGCCTGGCATGTGCCTGCGGGAGGTGAGCGGTGCCCTTCCTGCCCTGTTCCCACCCTGGCCCATGGCCTGGCTGGAGGAAAGCACTTTACTAAGGGGGAAGGAGGTGCAGAAGTGAGCCGAGTGCTCTGCGCCTCCATCGTGCTCACTGGGATAAGGCATGGAGAGAACACAGCAGAGAATGGAGGAGAGATGCCCTGTGGAGATCCCAGCCAGGAAGGAGATTTTTCCACCCTGGCACCACACCAGTGTCTGCCTGACTCAGGAATGCATCAGGAGCAAGCCTAGAGCTCACTGCCCAGGCTGATCTCCTGCCCTCTAAGCCTGCTCCTACCCAGCCAGGGAAACTGAACCTCCTGGCAATGTTGCTCTGTGAACTCCAAGCAATGCACATTAGCATTAGATCGAATAAACGATTATGAGATCTAGTCTCTCTCTTCCCTTCATGATCTCCAGGATTCTGGGGTAAGCCAGGCCCAAGTTTATGACAAGTGAACCATTCCAGCCTGATCTGGTGTTACACATGGAAAGATAGTCAAATTAATCTACTTAAAACCTCCCCAAAGCTGCTCGAGTTCTTCCACAGCCCTGCCACCTCTCCAGTAACCCCTGGCAGCCTCATCTCCTCCAATTTGGGAAATGCTGCGGTTGGATGCAAGATTTCACTGTTTTTCTGGGTGTGCAAAGCACCCCAAGCCCTTTCCTTGCTATTGGTTTGGCTCAAAGTGGTGCAGGAGAACCGTGGCTGCTCCAAGGGTGGCATGGTGTGGGCAAACTTGCACTTGCCCCATGCTCACAGAGGACGCGAAGGCAATTCCAGTCAAACCTATCTGACCATTGGGAGATGGGGTCAGTGTTAAGGCATGAAGTATCCTCTCCCTTGCTGGAGATGCTTTGCTCCCACTAATATGTTCTTGCAGAAGGTTCCCAACCATCCCAAGGAGGGATTTGGGAAGGCTGCCTGGCTACCCACACTGAGAAACACCCACGCTTCAGGAAATGGCTGTTTCTCAGGAACCTCAATCCTGATCTACCTCTTAAACCAGCACAAATTTCTCCGGCTTAGCAAGGCCCATGCCACTCCCTCCTGCCCACGCTGGACATCAGCCTCACGTCTCCCAGCCAGCTGGGTCAGGCACGGTGTAGGAAACCATGGAAAGGACATTCACTGGCAGCTAGGAAGGGTGATTGGAAATTCAAGTATGCTTTCCTCAGCACGTGGCCCAAGGTGGGCGTCAGGAGCCCCAGACTGGCACGAGCGTTGTGGACATCCCCACTCAAGGGCGTTTCCGTGCACCCCACCATCCTCCCCGCTGGATGTCTGCCTGCGCTGGCATGGCCACGCAGAGATCCACAGATACAATGTGCATCTGTAAATGCTAAAAATAATAAAAAGTGCAACGACGTCAGCTTCTTTAAAACAATCCACACTGCTCTGTTACTGTCAGAGGAGGGAGGTGTCAAGGGAGCCGGAAAAAAAACCCTAACTGGAACAGTAGATTGCAAATTTCTCACAGCTTGCACATTACAGTGTAACTGTTCCCAAGGAGCCACAGAGAGAACCTGTCTCTTCCTGCTGCAGCAGTCAGGCCCTTCTCCTAGCAACTCTCCTGCCTGCCCCGCATCCTCCTGCCCTCTTCACAGCCAATCGAGCCTATGGAATTTCTTCACTTAATTAAGGAGGGAGGAGGACAGAGGAGCAGAGTGCAGGGGAGGGAGGGGAAGATAGTGAGCAGGAACTAAGCACAGTCCTCAGGTTTGCGTCAATGATGCCTTCGCAGTAAACAACGGGAAGGAGGGTCAGCCAGCCAGCCCCCCTCCCAGGGCAACCAAGACCTGAGCCAGCCACAGTCCTGGTCCCAAAAGGAGCTTCAGGCTTGGAGTGAATGAGGGAGACCATTCAGCAGATCCACCCCAGAGTGGTTTGTTTTGGAACGTTTTCTTCTCTTTTTGGTTTAAAATGTCACTTTTTTTTTTTTTGTTTTTGTTTTTCTCTCTTCCTCCTATGCCTCCTCCTCCTCCCTCCCAAAGAGAAGCCCCTTCCAGTGAGTGAGACAGGGCAGGAGCTGCAGGCGTGGTGGTTCCTGCAAGGCCCAGGAGGCACCGGTCACTTGTGACGCTGAGCCGTCTTCTTCCGTTTCCTCTTAAAGAAGCAGCAGCACCTGGGGCACAAAGGACAAGGAGGGAGAGTCAGCCCCGCGCCCGGCAGCCCACGATGTCCCCACAATGTGTCAGCAATGTCCCCATGATGTCCCCGCCATCCCCCCAGTCATCCTCATGCAACAGCATCTCTGCCTGCCTGGCCCAGGCCCCACCACGCTGCCGGGACAGGGGGCAGGTGCTGGTGGGTGGATGACACCACCAGCCCAGACTGGGAGACCAGCCATGGCTAGCTGGGGTGTCCCACTGCCAGGCTTCACAGTGCCGGCCAGGCTTCTCCCTCCCAGCCGGGCTTCTCCCTCCCAGGCTCCACTGGAACACAAGAAGCCATCTGGGAAAGCGGTAAAACAGGGACCCAGGTGCTCCACTCCCTCTGTCCCACCCCAGAGGAAGTGGACTGGGATGGTGAGCTCTGGCTGCTTTTCCCAGCCACCAGACACACAGTTTTCACCACTGTTCACTAAAAAAACAAGTTCCAAAGAGACCTTGGCTCAGGGACCAGGTTTCTTTACTGAACCTTTCATGATAACCAGAGCTTCCACCTTGGATTAATCACTCAGTGCTGGGATGCAGAACCCCTGCTTCTTCCCCCATCCGATTTGAGGGTGGTGCAGAGGATTAGGGGAAGCAAGAAGGATGGAGAGTGGAGGCTGAGGTGGGGAGAGGAACGCCCAACGCAGCTGAACCGTGAGGAGTGGTGGGTTCCCTGTGGGATACACTGGGAGCAGTTGTCCTATACTCCTCCCAGCTTCCTAAAGAATTCCTTGGCGTTGAACATGTATCTACCTTTGTACCCTCAGCCCACTGCCAGGAATGTTCTGCACATCTGTACGAGTTCTCCCAAGCTATGTCTTTCTCCATCTGCTGGGACAGCTGTCCCTGGAGAAGCCTGGGTGATGCTGGAAGACTGCTCCTTCAGGCTGCTGCAAGGGATGCCTGGATAAGCAACCAGAGTAGACCACCAAGTCTAGAAGATCCTGAGTTGGAAGAGACCCACACAAGGATCACTGAGTCCAACTCCTGGCTCTGCACAGGACAGCCCCAAGAATCCAACCATGTGCCTGAGTGTTGTTCAAATGCTCCCTGAGCTCTGGCAGACAAACATGAGGATGCAAAGATTGTTTTTTCCTACAACCATCTGTTGTAGGCTAAAAACATTCCAAACTACTCTAACATCTTCTCCAAACTATTTTTCACTGGGGCCTTCATGGAATGTCACCTTTACACTCCTGTCCTCTCAGAGCTGGAGGAACTCTCACCCAGGTACTTGTCCCTGGGTGCACAAGCTTCACTCTGGGGTGCAAAAGCAATGGGTGAGCACAACCTGCCGTGAGCTGAGCCTGCCAGCAAAGATCGACTGCTTGGGAGAGCAAACAACTCTCCCTGTGACATGGAGAGCTCCCACAGCCCCACAAGAGGAGGGACCCCTCCCACTGCACAGACTGATGTCCATGATTTGTCTCTAGGCTCCTGAACAGGCCTAGTTCGGCGGTGGGATGAGGAGAAATGCAAAGCCCTTGTCCTTGCAGGTCAAGTGATGCCTCCATTGCTGCCCACCCACCCACCCTGAGGTGACTATCTGCCACCTCAGCACTCCTGTCTCAGGCGGGAACCCCCACCCCAGGACTGCTCTGGCATTCTGTTGTCCTGGGCCATCTGCCTCCATCTTCTGCTTTAGCTTGTTGCAGTATTTCTCTCCCACATTAGCCACCTTCCTTCATGGCTTGTGCGATGGTGAGTAAGGGGGACATCACAGGGAGAGGATGGAGGATGCGTGAATGATGGTTTTGCATGCAGCGGGTAAGGGAAGAAGGGGCTGAGCAGCACTCGACTCCTTGGGCACCAAACAAAGGGAGCTGACTGACTTCTGGCTGGTTTTCCTTGAGACTGTCTTTTTAGGCTCTTACTCAGAGGTCCAGGGAAGGGTTCAGGAAAGGAAGTCCTGGGAAGGGTTCAGACAGGCAGAGGCAAAACACCAAAATAAAAGGATAAGGCAGGCTGACAATTACAGAACATGATCTCTCTGCATGCAGATGATGCCCAAGAGAACAGCCCCAGACTACGACATACAGAGAAGCCAGAGATGCCAGAGGTATTGGAGGCGATGCCTATGGAGAGCAGGGCAGAGTCAGTCTCCCATCCAACAAGGACATTCCTCGCCACACATGGGCTTGGTCCCCTCGTTCTGTGGCAATTTCCACCCATCAGCCCACCCTGGAACCTACAAACTCATCTGAGTGTCTGCTTGGTCCTCCACTTACTGGGTACATGGTTTCCCCAGGGGGCACCTCTTGGGATAGCCTGAGACTGGGACACTACAGCTGCAGCTTCAAAACCCTGATAAAGCCCCAAGCTGGGCTTGGACTAGTGCTAAATCCCAACCTTTCAACTCCTTCTTTCCTGGAGAAGCCCATTCATCTGCACCTCAGATAGCTGGAAAGGAGCCACCTCCTACCTACCCTCTCTGAGTAGGGGCTTTGTCACTAATGAGGACTCCCTGGCCTTGTCCTTCCTCTGTCCTCTCTGGCCTGTGCTTCTCCAAGAGGAGATTTTCCAAGGAAGCAACTGGCCCCTCTCCTCAATACTCAGTGCAGGGTTTTCCTTTTGTAGCCGTCTGCGTGAGGAATTCCTGCAAGAGGCTCAGCCAGCCTAGGCCTGACTCTGCCCAACTCCATCAGGCATCATCTGCTCAGGGACATAAACGTTTGGGGGAGATGGAAAGCCAAATAGGAAAGGATTAAAATCCGATTTTGCATCCATCCATTCAGAGATCAGCCGAATCCCTCAGCCTAGTGTGGCTGGTCAGACACAGCCCATGCCCTCCCCAGTATTGCAAATGGTCCTAAAATCAAAACAGCTCTGGGTTGGCTTTGACTTTGTGCCTTTTTAGCATTTGGTGGGTTTGGTTTTGCCAACCCCAGTCTAGTCTGGTCCGCTCCCCCTTGCATGTGGACTGGAGAGAGGGACTCACCACAAGTTGAGCATTTTCAGGCAGCTACAGAGAGTATAGAGAAAAAACACAGAAAGGAAGAAAGAGCCATTAGTTCACAGAGGTGGGATGGAAGCGAGTCACTGCAGCCATGCAAACATGCAGTGCAGAGCGGCAGACACACACCAGGCCTGCCCGCCGCCCGCCCCAGCACTCACACCACTCTGCCCTCACCACCTTTTCCGTGGGTGCGAGGCCTCTGACAAACATCCATTCTCCACGGAGGCACCAGACCCCTCAGGTTCTTATCTGGGGCTGGGATCAGAAAGGGACTCCAGGCCACCAGCAGCTCTTGTCCCCTGCAGCTCCAGCAGCACAAGGGCCTGATGATGGATCTACACCTGGGACCTGCCCTCCAGCGACACCCACTGCCAGAATCCGGAGCTTTCCTCCAGTACACCCCAAGCAGAAGCATTGGCACGGCTCTGCCTGTGGAGTGGCAGGCAAAGCCCATCCCACTACTGCACATCATCTCAAAACACAGAGCCCAGCTCCAGCTCCTGCCAGCACTCTCTGGCACCCTTTTCTGCAGAGCAGAATCCCAAAGTCCTTTGCCCCTCTTGTGTGCCCGAGGGGATTTGTGATCAGAGATGTAAGGAAAGACAAAGCCCTCCCTGTGGCAAGCAGAATGAAGTGATCTATGCTTGGGAACTACAAGAGACCCCAAACCTGTCAGTGCAATGCAGCTTATGCTCTGCTTCCCAGCGCATCCAAAACAATCTAGGAGTACACAAACAAGGGCTGGAGAGAGACAGGACAGCTCCATGTGCTGTGGGATAGGGCCTGGGTGCACAGCTCCTTCCCACCTGGCTTGACGTCTCCAGTGTACGCAGAGCGGGGACTGGACCTGGCCTTGCTGCACAAACATGGGCTAGAGATGTTGCTGGTTCTTCCTTGCACTGGGTTGTTGGATCAGCACTGTTGAGGATGACAATCTGCCCCATCCTAGGAGCCACATGCCTGGGGGGATCCCCTTCAGAGCCCTCAATGCCAAACTGGTGGTCTCTGCCAGCCACACAACCATATCTAAGAGGAAATGTTGCCCACTCTGGAAGTTGCTCCTCAAGACCTCTCCCACCCTCCCAGCTTGATGAGCCTGCACCAAATCCAAGGCTTTTTGGGCTGGGAGGAGAAGGTGTGTCTGTGGCTGCTGGGATCAAGGCCAGGCCAGCTACCCCTGAGCAAGATCCCACACACATGCTTCCTGAGGAATTGGGGAATCCCCGAAGGATTGGGGAACAGAGAGCAGAAGATCTTCAGGACAACCAGCACAGATGACACATACCCAGGGACCTTTTCCATCCATACACCCTTCCTTGCACGTGCCACTTTTTCTCTTCATACGAAAGTGCCCGCAAAAGTTGAGGCAAACAATGGGGGACAAGTGGCACCAGTATCATCCAGTCAAATAACAACCAGGCAGCTGGGCCATGTCTCAGCATGACCAGTTCAAAGGCAACCCCGGGCCTACTGGCCCCTTGCTCAGGGACTGCCAGAACTCTGTGGTGACCCTGCAGTGACAGGTCCTGGTTTAGTTGAGAGGAGGCGAGAAGGTGCAAAAGGTGACACGATGGTGCTGGATGCAGGACAGGAGACAAAATGGTCAAAGCAGCAGCTCTGACAGCAGGTCTCAAGTCTGACCACAACCTACAGGAGAGGTCAGCTTACAGGGAGCACTTTCTCCTCCCCAAGCTGCTTCTGATTCCTCTCACTCAGCTTCTCAGGGCTGGACCGAGAGAAACCCCAGGGAGAACTATCCATCCCTGCAGGAGTTACTTCCAGACTGTTCAGGATACCTGGCACCCACCTCTCACAGCCAGAAATGAAGTGACAACTCTCAGACCAATGATCTCTTTGCTGAGCTGTGCTCAAGCTACTCCTACACTCTCAGCACGAGAGCACAGCGTGTTCTCCCTCTGCAATGGGGGATGCTCACCGGGATTCCTGAGATCAGCTATCTGTGCTACTGAAATGTCAATCTGGCAGTACATGCTCTGAGTAAGAGTTATGTTCTCCAGGCATGACAAGTGTCAAAGAGAAGCAGCAGCAGCAGCAGCACTGAAGGCACCATGCACAAAAGCAGCAATATGCAAGGAAAAGGGCATGGGACACGAGCATTGAGGACTTTGCCACAGAAAACTGTCCCCACTCGCTTCCCAGGAGAAGGATAATGACCACCCAGTGGAAAGCCTGTTGTAAAGCAAACGTACTTAGCTTCCTCCACCACCTCCACCTCCGCCTGCGCCGTGATGGGTGCGTTGGAGTGTGCTCCTGTTGGGTCATCCACGTTCAGCTCCCCATTGGTTGAGCTCACCACCTGCAACACAAAGGAAGACCCTGTTTGTGAGGTTCCTTGGCAAGGGCTGCCGAGGAATGGGAAATCTGACGAATAACTTTTTGCTCCTGTCTCTTTGCACCCTCTCAGGAGGCTGCTGAGTTTTGTGGGTGCCTTGGAGTCTCCAGTCTGGAGCAGCCGAAGCAGAGCAGCAGGCAGGGGCCTGTGCTCCCTAACTCACATTCCTGTGCCCAGCACATGACTTGGCATCGAGAGGTCCCTCTAGGAGTACAGGCACTGGTGTGAACACTGACTGCCAGCCCTATCTACACACATGAACTGTATGATGCTGATTGTTTTCTCCTGACATTTTTACAGGTGAGCAATTCAGTCCCGTTGCCTGACAGTACTGTAGGGAGGTGCTTCAATCCTTAAGTCTCATTCCTTACACAGACAATTTTGGGAATTATGTCCTCACCCCGAAGTTACTGACAAAGTCTCTCATCTCATTTTGTCTCACACCTGCGATGGTGGCTCACTCCAGCTTTTCCATTACAGGGATAACCATCCAGCTCACCAGCTCCCAGCACCTCCACTGCTGGAGATTAAGATTTTTCTTTTTCTTTCTCTCAGGGAATTTTGTTCCATCTGTTGCCCAAGAGATGATAACAACCAGTGCATAGGAGACAAAAGAAGTGGCCAAGGAGAGGAAAGAGTGCAGCTGGCTACTGTCTTAGCTGGGGGCCTATCTCTTGGGAAAGGCAGAGATACTGCAAGATTTTGGCTGGGGGAGTGAGGGGCTGGGCTCAACTCCTTGCTTGCTCTCTCGCTTGCTCTCTTGGATGGGAGGGGAAAGGTCAAGTCTGGGAGGGGAAAGGTCAAGTCGCTGCTACCACAGGGAGAATTCGCTGCCACTGTGGAGTCCAGCCCCTGTATTGCTTTTTCCTTACCATGGGTGAGCCTTTGCTTGTAAGAGCATTGAATTGGGACCTCATAAACATCCGATTGCACTGGAAAGGACCCTACCATCTGTTTGGGTGCCTCAGGGGAAAAACCAGGACCCTGAGGCCTTCCCCCTTCCCAGAGGACGCATCTCTTCTCTGGTGTGGAAGCTGCTTGCAGGAACCTGGCTACCACTGCCCAGCCCAGTTGTTTTCTGCTGCTGCCTCAGGCTTTTTTGCTACACTTTAACCCAGCACTCAGTGCCCCCCTGGACACCCTCCAGCTGCTGCTATGTCTGCAGAGTTTCTGCTACATTTTGTTTGCCACCCCAAGGTAGGGTCTGCCTCTGCCATTCCAGCTGACACTCCAAGGTTCCTGCTGCAGCCCATGTCACCATCTGGTGAGGCACCAGGACTGGCTGCCTCTGTGGGTTTGTAAAGGAGGCCTCTTTTCCATCCCTTCCACCAGCCTGGCCATTACCGTGCGAGGGAGAGGCCGAGCCGGCGCCACAGCGCCCCCTGCAGGCGCGGGGGAATCATCGCCCCTGCCCTGCCGGGAGCCAGCAGCGCCCCTGCCGGCTGTGCCCGGAACTGCACCCAAGGGGAAAGTGCCACAGGCAGGACAGGGCTGGCACTGGGGTCCTGCTTCTGTCTGCTGTGGCTGCCGGGGTTCTTTGTTTGTCTTGTTATACATACGTACTAGTAAAGAACTGTTAATCCCTTTCCCATATATCTCTGTGAAAGCCCCTTAATTTTGAAGTTATAATAATTCAGAAGGAAGAGAATCATTTTCTATTCCAAGGGAGTTGGAATAGAAAATGATTGAGTATTTCTTGGCAGACACCTTTCAAACCAAGACATCCACATAATTTTCTGGATAACTAATCACTGCTCCATTCCCCCAAAGCATCCTGCATGGGATGAAAAGTTCGGCTGACCCTTCCATGCTTCACCTGGATGTTAGCACTGGCTCCTGCATCTTGCTGTGAAAACTGGGAGCTGCTCTTGGCTCCAGAGCTCTAAGGACACCTGGTTTCCCCGCTCTATTTCTCCTGTTAACGTTTCTACAAGGTAAAAGGAGGCTTCCCCCATGGAGTGGGGGGTAGGGGTGGTACCCAGAACTCCTCATGGCTTTGGATAATCTGACCACCAGGGATGAAAGGAAGGAAGCCCTTGGAGCAGATATCCCCTAGTCAGGACATTATGTTAATTTTGAACACTTCAGTCCTACCAGGAGCTGCTGTTTCTGCCAACCAGGCCCCTTGGGCTCTGCCAGGACAGGTCAGAACCCAGCTCACAAAGTGCTCAGAGCTCCCCTTCAGTGACAACTCCTTGGTCTTTACCCCTTCCCTTACTCATCATGCCTGACCTGCCACGGGTTCTCCAGACCCCCATGCTTCCCATGCAGATCTGCAGAGCACTGGCACTTAATTGAGTTGTTCCCAGGGTTCTTCCCACACTTTTTTCAGCTACTTGTTAAATTCAATTTTACAAAAGGCTTTTGTTTTTCCTCCTTGCTTTTCATGTGCCTACACTTCATTTTCATGTGGCAAATTCTGCCTTAAAGGGAGTGGTGACTCGAAGCTGCTGACCTGCCAAGGTCCAGCATGTGCTGGGGTGTCTGCTGAGGAACAATTCCAGCCTCTGCAGTTTAGCAGCCACACACAGCACATTTCCTGTTCTCAACTGCAGATAAGCAGAATTTTAGTGCTTACAGTGGCATAAGGAGCTCGTAAACTGCTCAGGTTGGCAACTCTTCCTGTCTCATTCCTACTAGTGCTGCTTCAGTGCTGCTGTCACAAGGAAACATTCCTCTCACTGAGAGGGATCAATCTGATTTTTATTTAGGCCTCAACATATGTTGTACATGAGACAAAAGATTCCTTTAAGAGCTGTATATGTTGGACTAGCAGCCCTGTCCCCGGGGAGGCTTCTCCTAGCAGCCAATCAGGGTAGAGAAAGCCTCCATGATAGGACTGTGAGTGACCTTTCTCCACTTCCCAGTGGGGCAAATACCCGGATGCCTGCAAAGAATGCCTGGGGAATTCAGGCTGTGGGAGGAATCTTTACACATAAAAGCAGCTAACTATGACACAATGAGAGCCATTTTGCTTTGGGTTGCTAGGAGGGAGCAGGGTCTCACTTGTAGGGTCTGCTTGGTCCCCCTCCTCCCCATGCCTCTTCCTCCCTGTGGTCCTGCTTCCCTGTTCCCTCAAACCAGATTGTCATTGTGATGACCTTGTGCTCTGCTGCCTCCCTGACAGAGTGGGCACCGCTGCAGCCGGCCTGTCCCTGTCGTGCTTCCTGGGCACAGCTGCCACCACTACCAGCCTGCACCCAGCCGAGGCTGCAGCTGCCACTGCAGCTGTCGTCTGCAGCATGAGCCCACTTGCATCCAGCTGCAACCACTGCCACCGCTGTATTTCCTGCGCTGCATGTCTGCACCAGCCTCCTGAAGCACTTGCCCATAGTAACCAGCCTGCCAGCGCCGCCTGCACTCAGTTGTGCCCGCAGCTGCTGTGCCCCTGAACCTGGGAACCTGCAGCTGCTCCAGGATTGCACCTGTGGCCATGGCACCCTGTTCCCCACTGATGGAAGGAACACGCAGTCTGCTACTGTTTGGAAATCACACCCAGCCCGCCACACAAATGCATGGGGGGTTGCAGCACACATGGTTTGCCTGCTAAGCTGATGCCGACAAAGAGCCGGGGTTCTTGTGGTAACGTTGTCCCTGTCTTCTGTTTCTTTCCCGCTCTCTCTTTTTCCTTGCTCTGCTCCTTTTCCTCTCCCCCTTTAGTAGAAACACCCTTTTTATCAATAAATGGTCCTCAGATATAATATTGCCACTTTGGCGCTTTATTTTCGTCCGAGAAATCTATCAAAATAATCCTTCCCGACTCCGCCTTTATTGCAGAACTGGACACTCACATTAAAAAATATGAATAAAAACATCTACTCTCTACTGAGCACTGAAGTTGTACAATCACAGAATGGTTTGTGGCAGAAAGAACCTTTACAGTTCATCTGATCCAACCCCCCTGACATGGGCAGAGACACCTTTCACTAGAACAGGTTGCTCCAAACCCCATCCAGTACTTTCTGCTCCTATCTGAGAGCAGAGCTATACTTTCATCAGGTCCTCCTTTGTTTCTCTGCTACTCAGTAAATTTGTTTTAAATTAAAAGATGACTGTGGAAGCCAAAGCCACATTAAACCCAACTAAGTATCCGGAGTAAGTAAAAATGTCAACCTAATCTTCATTTTTCTTAGGGACATCCTGCACTATCTGCCTCCTTGGCTCAGTTCTGTCCTGCTCCACGCACTAATTCCCATTTTACCAGAGTCAATGTTCAGGGTGTTGTGTCTGACAGCAGAGCCAGCTCTCGGAGCAAAGCTCTGTCAAAGAGGCAGCAATAGCAGAGTTCTTGTTTACTTGGATGACTCTCCAGCTTGTCCAGCCAGTTCACCCTGGCTTTCGTGCCAGAAGGTCCCTCAGTGAGTCTGAGTGACAACCAGAACAGGTAGGGCTTCACAAACAGGAATTTTTCAGGAATTTAAAAACACTGGTAGTGTCAGCTCCAACATTGTCTCTTGCACATCCTCTGCTCATCTTCCAGGGCAACCCTCTGGAGATCCGCCCTGTGCCCACCTTGCCCTCAAACTGGTGGTGATCTGCTTTGGAAAAGCTCAGCTCTTTTCACATTAATGGGGACTATGTACAACAAATCCTACTTCAGCTGCCTGTACTGCCCTTGAGCACCTCCAAGATAGGGTAGAGGGTACTTTACTGACCAGACCTACTAATGCCACTTCTTTCTGTCTTCAATTTAACAAATTTGGATTCAAAACAGCTTAAAAGATTTTGTTGGAACAGTAAAAGCCATGGTGTTGGCCATCACAGCTTGGGTCCTTCCCAAATCATGGCTTGAGCATGACGTATGGGACAGGACAAGTGAAACTGCTTTCCTGACCACAACATTGCTGCAATTTGAGAAGAATTCAGGGGGTTTAACACAAAGGCTGCACACAACAGAAGGAAGAGGTACCTGCACTGATCCTCCATGTCGATCTGCAGCCAAATGAGATGTCAAGTACGAGGTATTTGTCTGCCGGCTCGGCTGGATCTCCCACTCTCCTCGGCGATCTGATGACGCCTGCTCAGGAATTCAGGAGCATGAAAGAAACAGAAGAGAGGGCAAAAGGTGAATAAGGAGAAGAAATAAAGGTGCGTTGGTTAGTGCGTTAGTTTCTTTGCAGAAAGCAAGGCATTTACACTTTTAACTGAGCTAAAATTCCCCTTTACCAAGTGCACCTCATTATTTACTTCCATGACGGTTGCAGTGATCCACTGTGGGAGTGGATTTCATCTCCTCTAGCTGCTGTATGAAGGGAAAGATCTATTCTGGAAATAATTTCTTTACAACAGCTTCACGTCCATGGATTTCAGCACAGCCACAATTACAGTGACAGTATTTAACTATGTCTGTCAGGCCACACACACCAAAGCACTTGGCACGGCAGCAAGATGGGATTCACAAGCTCAACCTCCCTCAAATACGTATTTTTAAACTAAAATGTGCAAAACCAAAGCCATACATTTCATTTCACCCAAAGGCAGTTCCACACACTGATTCACCTGTGCAGTGCAGAAGGAAACATCCACACCTGCTTGACTGGAGAGAGGATTTGGGGCTTTTTGAGTTTCTGCAGAAAAGTAGATAAGAAGCTTTGGCTAACAAGATTCCTCTTTGCCCCCAACAGATGAACATGTCAGGTGATTTAAAGTATTAGAACTTCATTTGTTTTCTTAGAAGAATCACTTCAAACTTGCACTTGAAGCTCGGTGGGTGACTGCTGGGGGTTAGGGTTTTTCTTTTGTTTCTTTCTCTCATGGAATTTTGTCCCATCTGTTGCTAAGAAACAATAACTACCGATACTTAAGATATGGCTGGGAGGAGGAGAAGGAGGAAGGGTGCAGCTGGCTACTCTCTTACCTGAGGGCTTTTCTCTTGGGAAGGGCAGTTACCTCGAGATTTTAGGCTGGGGGAAACGGAGCGGGAGCGGGGCCAGCACCTACCTACCTCTCGCTGTCAGTGTCTGGGGAGAAGGGTTGAGCTATTGCTTACTGCGGGGAGAATTCACTGCCACTGCTGGGAGCCCAGCCCTGTACTGCTTCTTCCTTACTGTGGGTGAGCCTTTGCTCGTAAGAACAGCCATAGGACTGGGACCTTACTGGCACCCTACCTCGCAAGAAAGGACCCTCACCATTTACTCAGGTGCCTCAGGGGAAATCCCAGGACCCCGAGACCCTTCCCTCTCCAGAAGAGTCTTTGCCATGGTTGCGTTCAGTAGCCTGGCTGCTAATGTCCAGCCCTGCCTCTTCGGGTTTTTCACTAAACAGGACACCCCAGGGCTCCTGCCATAGCTGTGCAGCTTCTGATACATTTCATTTACTACTCTGGGATCTGCTCCTCCCAGCCATGCCAGCCACCACTCCGAGGTTCCTGCTGCAGCTCTGAACATCTCTCTGGCCCGGCCGCCATTACCGTGTGAGGGAGAGGCCGAGCCGGCGCCACAGCGCCCCCTGCAGGCGCGGGGGAATCATCGCCCCTGCCCTGCCGGGAGCCAGCAGCGCCCCTGCCGGCTGTGCCCGGAACTGCACCCAAGGGGAAAGTGCCACAGGCGGGACAAGGCTGGCACTGGGGTCCTGCTTCTGTCTGCTGTGGCTGCCGGGGTTCTTTGTTTGTCTTGTTATACATACGTACTAGTAAAGAACTGTTAATCCTTTTCCCATATATCTCTGTGAAAGCCCCTTAATTTCAAAGTTATAATAATTCAGAAGGAAGTGGGTCATATTTTTTCCACTTCAAGGCAGGTTCACGCCTTCCTTGGCAGACACCTGTTTTTCAAAACCAAGACAGTTACCCAGCTTTGATGACAAAACATCCAGTGCTCACCTAAGACCCAGGAGGATCTCAGCACACATGGAACACAACTGAACCAGTGGGAAGAATGCTTCCCAAGACTGGGAAGTGTGGGACAAATAGATCTGTGTTGGCCTCATGCCTCAGCTGAATGAGACACCATGGATCTGATCATGAAACAAGAGGCTCCAGCAAATAAACCCAGGTTGTAAGCAGTGAAAGTGCACTCAGAAAAAGACTCCAGAAACATCAGAATAAACTTCAACAATCACTAGTAAATTGTCATTCAACTAGAGCAGGAACACATGCAAAAAATAGGAGAATTAAAAGAGAGGCCTCCATAAAACATCCATTATTGTTCCCTTTGCTCTGATTGCCTCCTGGAGTGACCCATGGGGCTGCTCTTCCAAGCAGGCACCAAAACCAAGTGCTATTTCCCTAGAGGTGTTTTTGTCATAAGATCACAGAACAGTGAAGGTTGAAAGGCACTTTAACATCATCTCATTTATCAAATATTCTCACTCACACATTCCCCCCTTCAGCCTGAGATGCTGCTTACACCTTGTCCTTGGTGACATCCAAAGAAGAAGCAGCTCCGTTGGAATATTTTTGTAATGGCTGTAATTTACAAGATAAGAAAAACTAGAGAATTAAAATGCAGATTTTATGAGCTAGTAGAAAGCAAATACTGAGTGCTATTCTTCCATGGCATCAGATGGCTTGACTAGCCCAGGGAATGAAGCTACATCAGTACTGGGAGAAGCAGGCTCCTGCCTGGGAGCCTGGAACCAATGTCCAGGAAAGGCTCCAGTAGCCACAAAAGCCAGATTTGTCTCTTTTTGCTCTACAGCCAAATACATGACAAACTGGGTTTGAAGCTGGCTTGAGCTGAGCCCAGCACAACCTAAGGCATGACACCAAGGAAGCGATGCCCTGAAATTCAGAATAGAATAGAATAGAACAGAATAGAATGGAATAGAATATTCTGAGCTGGAAGTGACCCACAAGGACCATCAGTCTGACTCCTGGCCCTGCACAGACACTCCAACAGTCCCACCCTGTGCCTGAGAGCATTGTCCAAACACTCCTGGAACTCTGGCAGTCTTGGGCTATGACCATTCCCTGTGGAGCCTGCTCAGTGCCTGACCATCCTCTGGGGGAAGAGCCTTTTCCTGATATTCAACCAAAATGTTCCTGATACAGCTTGGGAGCATCAAGTTCCCATTAACACTCATCACCCTCCAACCAGCTTCCAAATCACACGACAAGACTAAAGACAGAGGGGGGAGAGCTCACTCATCTTTGACTAAAACCCTTCACTTTCCAGAGGAAAAGGCTACAAAGAGGAGATTCTACATTATCTTTTTACTAGGAGTAAAATATTTTAAGAGAGAACTTGCAGTTATTACACCCAAGAACAAAAATTAGGCCATTAAAGCTGAAGACCCAAACCCACACATCCAAATCACTTCGAGACATTTATTTTTTTGCCTTTTTCCTTTAGAGAAATGCTTTGCCAAAGACTTTAAAGGAACATCCGTCAGAAGAGAGTTGTTTGTGTTTTGCTGAGAAGAACCTGATTTCCCCCATGCTGTATTAAATAATTCATCATTCTAAGTAATGTTTAAGTGAAAATATGACAAAAGCTGCTATGCAATCGAGAACTGGACTATCTGTGCTGCTCAGAAGAACAAGGCCTGCAGGCTGCCTGCATATTTTGAGATTTCTTTGGGCCTTTGTGAACTAAAATGCCTGAAAGCGAAGCCAGGTGTCACTGTGCTATCAAGGAAACACAATGCCTCACACATACACTGTGTGAAGGTCTGTGGTCAAGGTGGACAATAGGAGACTGGCAGAACAATCCCCTAAAACCAGGGGGGATTCAATCAGGGAATTTATTAAAGCTGATGACTGTATCAAGGCTCACACACCAGCCCACACTAATCACCATGCACACATGCTGAAAACAGCCCAGCTTCCTACAGCAACACTACCCAAGGAAGGGTGATCTCGACTGTAGCTGATGGACTGGGATGTATCCTACCCTGTGTTAGCTGTGTGGCCCTTCAGAGCCCAGGAAGGCTGAGCCCAGACAGGTTGTTGCACCCCATGCTTGGTTCTGTATCCACAAACTCTAGCTTGAGGAACTGAGCAGAACATGGAGTTTGGAGGAGCAGAATAAGCCCAGAACCACTCCCTTGGAATAAGAGCAGCAACAGCTCCAGCTGGGAGCTACAGTTGAAGATCTACTGAAAGTCTAAGAATTCTGTTAACACAGAAAATCCAAACTCTCAACACCAACAAAACAGTACAAGGAGAAAGGAAAAAAAGGGAAATTCCATTTCCCTGTGGCAGTTCATCCAGACTGTGATGCTTTCCTGAGGGTTCTGCCCTCTGTGCTCTGCAACACTGTGAACTGGACACTCTGAGAAGGACATACGGATGTTCTTGGGACACACATCCCTGTCACAGCTGCATGCTCCGTGGGCAGAGGGCATCTGGGAACAGGTTGCCATCAAGACAACTCAGTCTGCTCCACAGTCCATGTGCTATGAGTAAAAGCACCTCACAAAATGTGGTAGTCAGGGAGTCTAACAAGGCTGGATGATCCACTTTAACCTGTTAACCCACAAACTACAGAAAAACAACCCCATTCCAAACTAGACTCTGGTTGGCTCACAATACTGAGGAATTCCACTGGTTGATACCCTATTTTAACAACCTGTTGCTCTGACAAAATTCTCCTCAAATCACCATCTCTAAATTAAGCAGGAATTGTCCTTGCTACAACCAAGAATCAGCCCCAGCCATCTACAATGCCATGTGGCTTCTGCTTCTCCAATGCAAAGGAATTGGGAGAGGAGCCAAGCAATGCACCTGATTGCGAAGGGCCTGTTGTGATGGTCGATCCCGGTGGATGTGGCTGTCTCTTGTCACTGCAGACGTCCCAGAATCTACATGGACAGATCCCACGGGAGTAGGCTGGAAAATAAGGTGTTGGTTAGGGCAAAGACTCTCACATGCACAAACCCACCTTGTTAAGCCAGTAGGAAGCAGAAAAACATCAAAACACTGCCTAAAGGAGCCAAGGGGAATTACAGCCAGGGCTATAAAATCCCTGTGATTTACAGATATGAAATTTGATGGTAGATACCAGCATCAAATGTCTTTTATAAAAATTAATTAAGAAGATACAGTTAGGTGCCTGTCTCAATGTCAGATAACACCTAGCGCGTCTCACACAGAATCATTACAACAGAAAATATACAGACTTGTTTTCCTTGTCCCATTGTCTCACCCCTTGTAAAAATCATGCTTGCATAGAAACAAGACATGTTAAAATTAAAGCTTCATCTGCTCTCTTCTCACCAAAGTCATAATCCCTGCTCCCAACATCGAGATCTCCATGGCAACCACCGTGGTTGTCAGCAATAGCACGCTTGTCTTACAAGGTGCTCTTTATCAACTGCCTTTGTAATTAAAGAAAAATGAAGAGAAAATCTTGATTCACAAAGGGAATGATTTCTTAGGAACTCTGTTGAGCACAGTAAGCATTGGAAATGCTAAATATAGTTGGGACAGTAAAGCACTGGCAGTGGTTCCAAGTTTAGCACTAATGGCATTTGATCTGGCATCAGCGACAATTCAATTCCAGATGTCATTACTGGTCTTTGGGGTGGGTCATGAGCAAAATGACCCAAAACAAGGAGTTTTAGATACTTCTATCATATGTCCCCATGACACATTCTTTGGCCAAGGTCTTCCTGAGTTTAACTGGGTTTTGATGATAAAAGTGATGCCATGAGATCAGGGTCATGGTCCACATAGAGTCATGGAACTGCTGAATGGAAGTTGGTTTCTGCCACATTTCCTTGCCATGTACTGTACAGAGCTGGTTCAGCCTGCGAGTGTCCTCCAAGATATTCTGAGTTCAGGAGATCAAGTTTAGATTAGATATTTGGGAGAAATTCCTCCCTGTGAAGGTGGGTGAGGCCCTGGCACAGGGTGCCCAGAGAAGCTGTGGCTGCCCCACCCCTAGAAGTGTCCAAGGCCAGGCTGGATGGGACTTGGAGCAACCTGGGATAATGGAACATGTTCCTGCCCATGGCAGGGGGGTGGAACAAAGTGGGCTTTACAATCCCTTCCAACCCAAATCATTCTGGGATTCTACTATTCACTGAAGATCCATCAGAACTCTGCCTCGATCTCCTGTACCTTTTCGATGGGAACATGACCATTATAGGGGGTTTCTGTGATTATCCTGCTTTAAGATGGATTTTACATACTGGTCTCCAATCCTGTGCTAGACTACAGCACCATCATGTTCATTGTCACAAATGGGAAAATGAGGCTTGAATGCCCAGAGAGGTGGGATGGGGCCTCCGTCCATCAGGAAAACTTCGAGGCACTGCAAGAACCCCCTGAACACAATATCAGGACATCTCACTTTGTTGAGAATTGAAAGATTTGATCCTAAAATCACTGGCATTAATTGGGATTATTGAGAACAAAAAGGCAGTGGTGGGGAAGCAGCACCTGGAAGGCAAGGCATGGGATTTTGCAGGAGTAACTCACAATTGGCCTGCCAACCCAGTCGTAGGCATAGTCAAAGGTGTAGCCTTTCTTTTCAAACAGCTCCGTGAAGATGGTCCGTAGGTAATCGTAGTCTGGTCTCTCAAAGAAGTCTAATCGCCGGACATAGCGGAGGTACGTGGCCATCTCCTCTGTTGGAAAAGGGGAAAAAGCAGCAGCTTTTATCCTGAATCTTCCAAATGACTTGTTAGAAACCAATGTCTGGGCTGCCAGCGCTACCTCTGGCTTTTCTCCTACAAGTCATGGTTATTAGTAACAGCCCTCAATGAAAAACAATTCAAACACTTCTCAAGCAAAGATGGAAGTCCCACCTCTGCTCAAATCTGACTTTCACACCCTAATTTATTCTATACATTTGTATAACAATAAACAGAGTGAGAAATAAACTCACTGAACCTGACAACAGGCTGCTCACAGGCATTTAGAATGCTGTTGCCCAGAGAAGCTGTGGCTGCCACATTCCTGAAAGTGTCCAAGGCCAGGTTGGATGGGGCTTGGAGCACCCTGGAACAGTGGAAGGTGTCCCATCGTGACACTGGCACTGCCTGAATATTCAAAACTAGACTATAGGGGGAGGATCCAAGGTTAATTTACCTGAAGAGGGTTAATTTACAGACTAAGGTTTGGTGTTAAGCTAATTAATTGCTTTCGTGCATCTGGGTCGCACTTTGTATGCACAGAATATTGAGCCCTAGGAAGTCATGTCCTGCCTCTCTTCCCTTGGTTCATGGCCTTGCCTTGAGCTGAAAAAAATAAGAATAGAACTTCTTATTGATACTTAACTCTGTCTGTGGCTTGTGGCTTCCATGGAGGTAAAAGTGGGGGGAAAAAAGAGAAGAAAGAATCCTCTCTTTCAAGTACCTCTAGAAGGTGGAGAACAAGTGGTTTCAGGCAAGGAAGGGACAGAACTCAGTTCTCTCATCTCGCCTCAGCCCACACCTGAAGAAGCTGTGAGGAGGAGTATTGGCAAAAAGATGAGAACAGCCAAACTGAAGCTGCTCTGCTTGGAACCAGGTGGATTTTGGAATGAGACATCTGGGGAATTACAGTGACTTGAGTGAACAATGATCCCGTTCCAGGATTGCTGCTAATCATGCTGGGGAAGGAGCCGTGTGGCACAACAGCTCCTACAGGAGTAGGATTAGTTAGTGGGTGCTCTCGCTAGTGTCAGGACTTCAGAAACGCCCCCCAAAACCTCCCAAGCCCAGTCTGTGGCCAGGGGACCCTGGAGAAAGCACTAACTCTGTACCCTGCTCTCCTGTCTCCAAGGTTTGTTTAACTGGAGACCACGTGTTGGACTTAGGTAGAAGCATACTTTAGTAACATTCTCCTTAAAACTGTTCCCAGAACATGGAATTCATGGACAGACACACCATCCCATCTTCCAAGATGGCCACCTATACCTGCAACACCTGTAAAACCTTCCATTTGGAAAAGAATTAATTTGGTAGTTCCAACGCAGTCATTTCAGAGAGGGATGAGGAGGAGCTCTTTTGCAAGGAAGCCAAGAAGTAAAGCAGGCATACAAGGCTCTTGAGCACTGTTCACCCTTCTTGATGAGAAGACTTTCATTCATTTTGAGACCTCAGGCACTGCTAATTTATAGCAGCAGCTCCAGTTGTTTGGCAGCATGAGGAACAATATGATGGATACACGTCATCCAACACTTTCACTTTCTGACAGAGGAGCAGAGGCCCATCCTATTTAACAAGGTATGGCCACCTCCAGCTGCACTCACACGATCCCATCAGGGCTTTACCTGGAAAGTTCTCACAGAGAACTTCAACAGGAGTGTTTCTCTTTGTGTCCCCAATCTTCTGATATCTCTCTTTTAAGGTGTCAGCCTGCAGCGCACAAAGACAAAACAGTTGTGGAGAAAGAGTTCAACCATGTGAGAAAGGACATGCTGTATGGGAAGAAAAACAAGGTATTTAATGATCATTCTGGGTGACATCAGGAGATGTTACTTGTAACTGAATTGCACCCTGGACTACACCAGTAGGAATATTTCACAGGCTATTGGCAGAGAACATCCAAGGATGTTCAAAACATCTTAGTTCATGAAAGGCAGGACCCTTATTAGTGTCTTACAAGGCTCATTTCTCACAGCCCAGTCCTGAGGACTGTGCAGGGAAGGCTTCATGGGAGAAGGAAATGAAGGTGCATGAATTGTGATGGCACATCAGGACCTCCCCAGGCTTAAGGCCATCGAGCTGCCTTCACAAACAACTGCAAAACAGACCCATTACACAGCAATTTGGGTTTTCCTCTGTGCAATAGGATGTTACCACATTGATAATGACTCTACATCAGTCACACTTCTCCCAAATCCCAGGCTGCTCCCACACAGCCTTTCCTTTTACTCCCAAACCTTCCATCACTCAGCACTGGTTTAATACCTGGTCAACAAGGAAATGAAACCATTTGCAGTTGGATTTCCCACCTAAATCAACCTGAGGCAGAGAACTCTGCTCCAGTTGGCACCCTAAAAGTGGGGCTTCTTGCCTCCATTTCAAAATACGTCAATTAGACCTGGCAGCAGCATAATTAGCACTGTAGACATTCTCTGCAGATACGGCCCTGACCGTACAGACCAAAAGTGTAAGCTGAGGAAATCTAGAAGGGCAAAGGTGCCACATTCTAAATCCAGCTGGAGAGTCTGTGCTCGCCCTGGACCTCAAAAAGGAGTCAACTCATTCTTATCAAGTTCAGCACTGAACTGAGGAACTTTTGTAGAACCTTGGTAAAAACTTGGAATTATTTTAGAATAATTTACAGAATTAATTTAAAGCAGGTAAGTTCAACTAAGCCAGAAAGAAAATACCTACTAGAATAACACAGAGAGGTGTGGGCATAAAATCAGAGAGAGACTGATTTCTTTCACAATTCCTTTCATGCTTGAAAAACCCTTCTTTGCTTTTATGAGCTGTTGCTGACATTTCTGGCACGTGCCTGATGAGGCTGAGTTGAGACTAGCTCTGGATAGGTGGTGAAAAACAGCTGAATAAGGTCTATCAACCCAACTGGGTCTATACCCACTGACCTTTGCAGAATTCTGCCAAGCAGCTCCTGAACCCAAAGCCTTGGCTCCTTTTTCCAACCAGAGCTCTTGTCTTCCCTGATAAACCTAACTTGATCAGTCACGTCACCCCTTCAATTCCAAAGCTGAACACAGTAGCTTAATCATCAGGGAGGTGATGGAGAAGGGAAGATGCAGCTTCCAACAGCTCTGGAGCCAGCAAATGACTTACTCCTTGTTAGCTCAGCTGATGGATGTTGGCGGCAGTTGGCAACTCAATTACTTGCAGCTCTCCACATTGTACACAGCATCTCATAAACTCCCCAGCACTGAGTGTCCAGTGTCTCTGGAGGGAAGCCAAGTCCAATACTTGTGCCAGAAAACCAGTTTTTCAAGATGAAGTCCATCTGTGCATCTAAACCCATCAAACTGCTCCCATTATAAACACGGATCACAGATGCAGCTGGGGGATTGTGTTGCCGTAGCCAGAATTTCATAAACAATCACTGTGTCCCAGTCATGCTCCAGTTCGGGGCAGCTTCCAATCACAGCTTTCTCATTGCTGTCCCTGTCTCTCTGTTCAACCTTCTCTCTAAAATTGTACCAATTTGGCAACTTGAAGTGCCAGGTACTGTACTTCTACCTTAAAATCTTCCCTGCAGCTAGACTTAATGCCTCGGAGTTACGCTTCAAGGACACAAAGCAGAGGACAGAGCTTCTGATTGGATTTTGCCAATGCTTCCTCAGTGAATTCTCCTTTGGGTAAAGACTAGCCAAAGTTTTAAAGGACAAAACCTAAAGCTCAAACCTACCTTCAACCCTTGCCAGGGTAGGCTGCCTCGGAGGAAATACATGAACATATGGCCAAGGGCTTCCAAGTCGTCTCGACGACTTTGCTCTGAAAGAGATGACAAATTATTGCTGCAGAAGCAGAAATGGCTCTGAGATCTCAGCAGCAGCCACATCTGTATCTGAGATAAAGGTACCACAGGGACTTTCACTCACTGTCTGCAGCTCAGATCTCGTGCAAAACCAGAAGCTGTTTCAGAAAGCCAGAAAATGTGTAAAATCAGCCAGAAGCCATGAGATAACATGGGAACTGCACAATACACATCCCAGCCTGAGGTAGAATAGACAACTCTTAATAGCAGAGGAATAAACCAGTACCCCAATTCTTCTCTGGCCTGCCAGTGTCAAAGGTGCCATGTGGTGTTGGATCACTTCCTCTGGACTAAATGGGAATGGGATACTCACGACCAGCTGCAGGGATCTACCCTTGTACAGTGCCAACCCTTTCCCAATTGCTTCTGCTGCTCATCAGAGCAGATCAAAAATAGCTCCTTCCAGTGCTGTGGAACACTTGCTGCTGCTGCTGCCATGCTGATGTTATAATTATAAATGAAGGGGGGAAAAGGGGGCAGGGAGCCAAAGGAAAAAGTATCCTAAAACAGGCTGCCAAAATGTATCCAAAACTTCAGAGGAGGATAGAAGAGAACAAGAGATGTGGAGGCAACACTGGGCTGGGCTGAGCTGCATTCTTGGGTTCACTGAGCCCGTGGACTCATTTGGTGCAACCTTCCCTCCTCTGAACCCCACCTGCTCCTAACAACATGCTCCACAATCCAGAGCAGATCCAGCCCATAACACACTGTGGCCACTTAGCCTGCAGGAGATGCTGGGAGTGGGAACACCTGGGAGAAGGGAACTGAAACGACAGCTCCTGCAGTTATCCTGATAAAAAGAGAAAAAAAAGCGGATGCCCTGGGTAATTTAGTGCAGTGATGCAGATGGACTTCCAGGAAGATGGTTGAGTGCACTTGTCTCTCAGAAAAACTGCAGTCAGACTCCTGAGTGTGAAATGTGAAAGGACTGATTCCACCCGGGCTGGTCTCACCAGCTCCTCACAAGCCCTCTGGGCAGGGACAGCCCCCTCAAATACACTCCCAGAATTGATTTAGACCCTTCCCCTGCATGAGCCACGGCACAAGCTGAAATCCTGTGGGAAATGGTCCTAAGGAAAGCACACGGTGCACTTCAAACACAAACACATCTTCCCTCCACATCGCCCGCACAGCAGCTTCCCAGCCTGCTCCCACTGCGCCCTCCCATTCCTCCATCCCTGCCTGACTCTTCACTTTCCAAAATTAGAAGCTAGGCTCATCCCTCCTTTCTCCCTAAAGAGAGTGAGCTCTCCAAGTGGGAGCCAACATGCTAGGAGGCCTCCTAGAGAATATTCCATTATCTCACTGCTTGTATGAATTTAAGAGACTATAAACATTTAATACGGGGGTTTTTCTGCCTTTCAGCCACAGAAATGTAACCTTCTGGCAGGAAAGAATGCAGCGAGGAGATGAAAGCTGAGTTTAAAGTTATTTAAATCATTCATTTTCTCCAACAAATTACTAGGTCAGGAAACATCCAACTCTAACACCTGGAACTGGAAGACACTGGGACAGTGCTGTGCTATAAAAATCTATTTGTCTGTCATCCAGTGCAGCAATCACCGCCTGCCTGCTTGTCTTTTATCAGTGCAGGGCTGCTCCCAGCTATTTAGTTCCTAATAAAAACTGTAATTATGAGGCTTCCAACATTTCAGCTGGCTCAATTCCTCAAAAGAGGGGAGAAAAAAAATGCCACACAACTGTAAACAGCATTGAGAGGTTCACAAATAGCTTCAAGGGCGCAAGAGAGCTGAGCCAAGATGTTATGGGAGGTCTACAGGATTCAAATGGCAAGCTGTAATGTGTCCAGGGAAGGGACTGGAGCTGGGGAAGGGGCTGGAGCACCAGGAGCAGCTGAAGGTGCAGGGGAGGCTCAGCCTGGTGAAAAGGAGGCTCAGTAGGGGCCTTCTGGCTCTGCACAACTCCCTGACAGGAGGGGGCAGCTGGGGAGGGTTGGGCTCTGCTTTCAGGGAGCAAAGGACAAGGCAAGAGGAAACAGCCTCAAGCAACACCAGGGAAGGTTTAAGTTGGGTATTAAAAAAAATAATTCATTGAAAGGGTTGTCAAAGACTGAACACGCTGCGCAGGGCAGTGGTGGAGTCACCATGGCTGGAAGTGTTCAAAAGATGTGTGAATGTGGCACTTGGGGACATGGTTTAACGGTGAACATGGCAGGGCTGGTCAATTGTTGGACTCAACGATCTCAGAGAGCCTTCCCAGCCTAAAGAACATTCTGTAAGCTCCCCCCATGCAGACAAACCTTTGCCAAGGTGTGTGTTGATGGACATGTATCTCGCTGTTCCAGTGAGACTCTTGTGCTCCCTGTAGGGAATGTGTTTTTTGGTTTCCGGGTCAATGTACTCCTTGGCCAATCCAAAGTCTATGATGTGAATGACGTGCTCCTTCTTATTGCCCTGCCGGCCAATGAGGAAGTTCTCGGGCTTCACGTCCCGGTAGATGAGGTTCTTGGAATGCACGTACTCCATCCGAGAGATCTGCAAAACAACGAGGGAAACGTTACTTGTGAGCAGAGCTCCGGCTCCCAGCAGAGCTGGAAGAGGAATTTGTCATCCCCTCCTTTCCAAGGCTATCATGCTGTGCTCCCTGCTTTATTCCCACGGAAATGGCAAAGGCTGTTTCTGAGGCGTTACCACTGGGATGCAGCTCTTGGCAGGATGCCACGGGGAGCTGCAGCAGCCTTTTTGTATTGATTTTAAACATACTAAACCGGTTACCAAGAGCTCTTCCCTTGCCCACCGCCTTCCCCTGTTGCTCTGTCTTACCACCTTCCTCCCTCAGCCCATATGGTGTCTTAGACATGCCAGATTCTTCATGGAGGGGGATTTTTGGGCAGGCAGAAGCTTTACGATCTTCAAAGCTGACTAAAATAATAATTAATCTCATTGCTGTCAACTAGGAATAGCTGGAATATTTTTCAGCTTTTGACTAACATTTTTCTGGAAGTTTGAGTGAACGGGAAGGTGAAAGGGCAGGAACCCCACTTCTGAGGTGATGGAGTGCCTCTAACAACACACCTTATTCAGAAGTTCATTATTAAAATTGCTTTTGAAAGCAAACATTGCAGGTGATGTTTGAACAGGCTGTCAAGCAGCTCTCTTCTGGGTCCTGAACTTAGGAAATGATTCCAACTGGAAGTAATTCCCAATTTAATTTCACTTATTACCTTTAATTGCCTTTTTATGTTTCAAATGAACACACGTGAACTCCCATTTATGGCTGTCCTGGTCACAGCTGCCCTGCATGCCAGAGGGCACAGTGGCCTAAACAAGATGTTTCTTTAGCAAGGCTACAGGGATTGACCCAGATGTTTGTGTGCCGGCAATGCTACAAAACCTCTGCAAAGCTCCACCAACTCCCACTTTTGCACTCCAAAAAGGAGCCTCAGTCCCCAGAGGTCACTGCCACACTGTTGTGAGGGACAGCACAGTGCCAGGACACCGGGGGACACCCAGGGTGATGGCCACCAGCTGGTCACCCCCACTGGGTGGATTCTGGCAGGAAAGCTCTGCAAGATGGAGAGTGTCTGGGTCACTGAGCCAGCTCTCCCCCAGCCAAGCAGTAGGGCACCCCACCTCAGCCCTTCCAACACCCCCGCTCACTCCATTGGGCTGGCAGACCCTGACTGCTCCTTCATTTCTCACTGAATCCAGACACATTCCCAGCTGGCAAACTGAGACCGCTCTTTCTCTTTGCAGATCTTGGACCCACACCTGGTTTTAAAAGTCCACATGCATGTGAACCTCCATCACACTCCCAGGCCCTTACCATGCACCTTATTTTAAAGGAAAATCTGCTGCATTTCCACCTCTCGAAAAGAAGTAGCAGGCAGGAGGGGGCAGCCCTCCTTATAAAATAAACAGCTGTACAGGGAGGGCAGCAGACAGGAAAAAATTGGCTGCAGGTGAATCAGGCTTAAAAACCAGAATTTGCTCAAAGACTCTTCAAAGAAGAGAACAGCACGTGCTGCCTGCTGCTCCCTCCCCTCGATGCAGTGATTGATTCCAATGTGCCGAGAAAATGGGTTTCACGGCTAACAGCCATTATTTCCAATCAATTACAGGCTGGTGCAGAGCAGAGCAGATGCTCTTCAGTCATTCTTCACACTTTGAATCACCTACAGGACACAGCAGCAGGTTGTGAGACAAAAAGCCACGTTGGGAGGCAATTCAAATGAAGATGCAACCCTTGAAAGTGGAACAAAGAGCTTCCTTGCCTCTCCGCACATAACAAGCTTCCAAGCAGAGCCTGACTGCCTCATTTGATTTGTTCCTGCTACCAGAGCAGCTCAGTTTTTGAAATCCCAACAGCAATTAGAGAACCTGAAAAGGGCCCATTTTTTCCTTCTTTAAAAACTCTCGGCAAGTTGCAGCAGGCAGGACAACAACCTGGACAGCTGAGGTGTCAGATGAGCCAAAATGCTCCAGCAGCACTCAGGGGTACTTATTTTCCTGCCTTTTTTCCTCCCACCTGCCTTTTTTGCTTCCACTATACACACACAGCTGCTGTGGGGTCTTTCATATTCCTTCTTTACTTCCACCTGCCAGGATGCTTCATGCTGGAGAGCTTTGCTCAGCCGTGGCAGCTGAAAGACGCTCCCCAAGTCAAAAAGATGTTTCCTGGAGTAGCTTCCATGCTTTATTCACACTGACAAGACACTCTCCCCGCCTGTGGCTGCTGTGATGTGGAGTGTCTGGGCTGCATTTCCCTTCCAGACTCTGCCTGAGCACACAGAAGCAGTGGTGCTGCAGCACAACCTCGGCATCAAACCCATCGCGTGGCTGAAGGAGAGGGGAAGTGGAGCTCCCACTCCAGAAATGTGCTGGATGCAGAGGTGCAGTGCCTACTCCTTTGGGTTCGAACTACAGGCTCAAACCCTCTGAATTCATTCTTTCAGGGGCAGAGAAACCACTTGAGGAACTGGGACTAACTTGGAATTGCTCTAACACTGGAAAAACAGCAAGTACAGGAGCACTAGGGTAGATGGAAGACTCTGAATTACAGAGGGATTTCCATGGCCACGGCCGGCTGAGTCCATCCTTGGAGCCATAAATCTCCATTTCAGATGTCAGAGAAACCCTTAGGAGGGAGAAGAATCCCTTGGCACACAGCAGGACCCCTGTGCTGCAGTGGAGAAATGAGGATATTGTGACATTTAGCAGGTGCCAAAGAAACCCGTGCTTTCATTTGCCTTCCTCCTGCCAAGGCAGCAAGTGTAACAAACCCTCTTCTCTTCCAGAAAGGTAACACTTAACAGGCTGATCTTGACAGCAGTTCCATCTCTAGACCTTCCTGATAAATTTGAGCCCTTCTTCCACACATCACCTGCTTAAATATAGATTAGATCAGCAGAGAATGAAATATTAATCTTGTTCAAACACAATTTTGATGGTCACTGGTAGAAAAACATCTTGCCACAACTTGGTCCAGATCACATTCAGAGTATTTCTCCAGTGCCTGGTGGCACAACAGAGCTTGCTATAAACTGTCAATGAGCATCATACAGGCTGGACCTGGCCAACAGTGAAAAACAGAAGCCTGAATTAAAAAATATTCTCCCTTGATTTATGAGCTCTAGGGGCTGACATAGTGACCACATTTTAACTGCCAGGCCGAGCTTTGTTCAGGAGCTTCACCCACTGGATCTGATCTACTGGCTGTTTTCAGATGCATGTGGAGTATGGAGGAAGCAGTTCGAGTCTGAACAATTCCCAAACAGGCTGTCTTTCTTGAAGAATCATTGTCATCCAGCCTCTCTCACCCTCAGCCAGTAGTGCCCTCCCGATGTAAAACTTTGTTTGAATTCTCATGTAATCCCACGTGGCACTTCTTAGGAGACACTGCCCTTGTTTTTCCTAGAGAAACTCCTCTTTCTTCTAACACCTGTAAAGGATTCACCCCCAGTCCTGAGATGCTGCAACCTGTCAAGCTCATTCATACCAGTCAAGGAGAAATATATATTAAAAAATATCTTTCCAGGATGTCTCTGGTTAAAACTTGACCACGGGACTGGATGCTCCTGCAGACACGGGGATCATCCTAAGTATGAGGAGAAGGATCAGGTTGCCCATGGTTAGAATTAGAGCAGCTTAAGCAGACTTGGCTGGTCAGAAGCAAGAACAAAATGTAATTCATGGATGTGAACCCAAGGATCCTGTTTGAGAGTCCAGCTTTCCTTTCTTGTGTGTCTCACACTGGAGCATGACACAGTGACTGCAGTCATTTAGTGTGGGAGAAAGAAAATATCCCCATAAGCCTTATGGCTGGAACAAAGCTCATTTCATTTGAGCAGTAAGTGCTTTTTCCTTTGGAAAACACTTCTCCCAGGGCCAGGTGATGGGGCACAGCTGAGGATGCTGAATCTGTCTCCTTAAATGTGCACGCCCCAAGCTGGCAACTCATGTAACCTCCTTGAGGAGGCTGAGAAGGCCCTACAACATTTCCCCATGGCCAAAGGAGCACCTAATCCTTTGAGAGAACATCAGCTCCTCCATTTCTGACTGCTGTTGCTGTACCCCTGCATCAGCCCCAGCATGTTTTCCAACTGGCACGAGTCCCCCATGAGCTGCAGCCTGCCCACAAGATAACAGGTGATGCCAGTGAAGAACATCCAAGCCCAGAGCTGAGCTGCAGCCCCAAGACTCAGCAAAAGGTAGAAGCCATGGCTGTGACAGTCCTGATTTCCCCAGCAGTCCCTTGGGAATGAATTTACATCTTTATATTTTCCCTCCAAAGGTCACACAAGCCCTGTCTGAGGCTTTGCCAGCTGCTGCCACTTGATTTAATCAAAGCCAGTATTGTGAATTGGTTTTCCATTGAAAAAGAAACACTCAAAACCAAGAGAACTTGACTGCTCTGCTGTGGGAGGCCTCAGTACCAGGCAGGCACTGTTCAAACTTCTGCAGTTCTGACCTCAGTTTTCCATTTGAGATTCTGCTGTGTCAAGCTTCAGTTTATCTGGAAAGGATTGTGTTCCTCATCCCTTACATCTCCTCTTCCCTACCATGCTTCTATCTGCAGAGCTTTTAATGTGAATATAGAATCCCAACTCTGCTGTGGAGTATCTGGGTGATCCCAAGGTGCAGCTATCCAAGATCTGGATATCTGCAGATATTTAGATACCTGGGAATCTGCAAACCAGTCTGAAAACCAGAAAAGCCAAACTGACTGTTTGGCCTCACTGACTTGTGGAAGTTTCTGTACCACATTTAGTATGTTCAGCTTTCACATTGTTCCCTTTTAACACAGATCCAAATCGAAGCCTGGATCCCTTCCAGCCTGATTTCCTTTCCTTTTCAGGAATATTAAAGGCTCAGTGATGTTGCCCATAGAACTATTATATTCCAAGTGTCAGTAACTTAAACCCATTTGAATGACCAGATTTTTGACCAAATGTGACCAAGGCAGAGCCCACAAATGGCATTTTGGCTAAGGAGCAGTTAGCTTCCACTGCCCCGTGAGGTTTCCCTCTATGGGCAGCCCAGTAGCACTAAACCAGTAGAACTGGTAGGAGTGTGGGAGGGTGCTGTGCTCTGTGTGTCCCACGGAGTGGGTGAGAAATGAGATGTGCCTGGGATGTCCAAACAGAGGGAGGGAGCTGGGACAGGTACCGGGGCAGGGTCATGTAGGGAATGTGGGATGCAAGTCCACAGGAATCCAGCTTCACTGGTTCTGCTGTGCAGGGAGCCAGTTTCTCATAAGCATAATTTGACCTTCCCTTCACAGGCAGGAGTCCTTCTCACCCCTGAGAAGTTTTCTTTTATAAGAAAGATGGAGAGGGACCTTGGACAAGGGCCTGGAGGGACAGGACAAGGGGAAATTGCTTCCTGCTGCCAGAACACAGGGTTAGATGGGATATTGGGAAGAATGTGAGGGCGGTGAGGCCCTGGCACAGATTTCCCAGAGAAGTTGTGGCTGCCCCATGCCTGGAAACGTTCAAGGCCAGCTTGGATGAGGTTTAGAACACTCTGGTCTAGTGGAAGGTGTCTCTGCCTATGGCAGGAAGGGTGGGATTAGATCTTTGAAGGTTCCTTCCAACTCAAACCACCCAGTGATTCTATGACAGAGGAAGGTTCTCTCAGGCCTGAACCTTGCACTGTGCTGACCCTAGGATGGATGGACACCCAAGGAGACCCCAGGGCAGGGCCCTGCCCATCACTCACCAGCTGAATGGCGATCATTAACACTGTCTTCAGAGTGAATGTCCTGTCACAGAGGTCAAACAGATCTTCCAAGCTCGGACCAAGCAGCTCCAATACCATGGCGTTGTATTTTCCACACGGTCCAAAGTAATACACCTGGGGGAGCCCTTCAGCTGGAAGAACAGGAAGAGAACTGGAATCAGTCAATGGGACAAAGTTGATTCCCCTCCCCCTGCGTGCGCACCTTTCGTTAGGCAGTTTTATTGTCACTTCTTGAGTATTCTCTCTGATGCTGCTCAGCAAGGAAATAAATTTCAGCACAAACTGTGACTGAACCCAAGGCCAAACCAGTGCAGGCTCTGCTCAGTTACACTCTTGGACAGACAAATGGATTTCAGAGCAATTAACAAGACCACCTGAAAGCATCGAGCTTTGGAAGCTTGAAGGCTTGGATTTAGGGAAGAAGACATGGAGTGCCCTGTGTTCCACTGAACTCCAGGCAGAGAACAGCCCCAGATGTGGGCTGGCACTTGTTGAAGCAATCAGGAAGATGACAGTCCTTGGAGAAAATGAAGCATGGCTAAAAAAGGGCTGCTTTGTCACCAAAGATAACACCCAGTCCTTGTTTTTCAGCACAACCTTACACAAAGTTTACATTCAGTAAAAGGGAAAAAAACTTTTTCCTTTAAAATAGGGAAAAGTTTTAAATTTTGACCAATTACCACACAAAAATAGGTGATCATGGTCATTAGCATTGTGCACACACACAACTATCAATGGATCAACACTGAACTGGTAGGAGCCAAAGCCCTTCTACCCACCCAACAGACTGCTCTGTGGGAGTATAGTGTTGATACTCAGCTGGCAGGGGATTTTTGGGTGGATCAGTTTTCTGAAAGGGAAAAAACCAGCCTTAATGTTGAAAGACTCACAGAGCTGCACAGCACTCCTGGAATTACCTTTGAGTCAAAAAGGAAACTACAGCAGCCCATACAGGAGGAATTTAGTGCAGGCCCAACTGCTCATTTTGCTAATCAGCACCTGCACCAGCACTCGGTGTCCCAGCGTCAGCACCAAGCTGGGTAACATGTTTAAATATCTATGTATTTCCAGTCTACACCTCATAAGCAGCTCCAAAACACAACAGAAAGGTTTTGTTTTGAAATATAGGGCTTTGTCTTATGTCAAAACAAAATATTTGCTTGAATGCCCAAAGACATGGTGTCCTGCTATTCAGTGTAAAGGCTGAGCACAGGCAGCACTGCTATGTGTGCAGCCTTTTTTCCCACAGATCCATAAATTATAGTGCATGGGACCTGAAAGCACTGTGATTATTAATTTTATTGCATGTTTTAAACCAGTGCAGGCACACACCTGGATTTGCATAAGGGATCAATTCTAGATATAGCAAAACACTCGACTAAGGTGCACAGTTTGGTGTTGGCTCTGTGAGGTGCTCAGGCAGTGGAAGATTTCAGGCTGGAGTGTGTCAGCAACACAACATGTGCATGTCCTACTCCAGATTTAGGGAAGCCCCCTTAATCTACCCCAAGGCACCGGGAACTCTGCAACCTGCCAACAATGTAACAAATGCAGCCCTGAGATCACTAAAGCTTAAATATCTCAGAACTTGTGCTCCCAAGTACAAAACTTGTGCTCCAAAAGAACAAAACACAGTTTGACAAAGATCACCCGAGGAGGGTTTTAATCTCATTAATTCACATGCTCAGGAAATCTGTCATCAGGATGCATTAACGGGATATTACAGAGTATTGCAGGAATTCCCTGTCTAACCAGTGTTTTTTGTCCCATGTAAGACACTGACCCAACCTGGATTTGGGAGGCTGCTGCTCCTAACAGAGCTCCATGCTTTAGGAAGCAGTAACAGTCATTAAATCCTCTAGGAAGACAGGATGGTTTGATGCAGAAGCAATTCAGAAAGCCAAACAATGATGGGATATGATCCAGGCAGCTCCAAGATGCTTTCAAATATCCCCAAACCAACACAAATGGCAATTTAATGTCATCAGCTTAGTGCTGAAGGCTGGAATAATTGCAACAGCTCTTGAAGTGACTCATGGTGAGCCACTGGGTTTTCAGTAAAGTCTGATGAGGACTTACCTACAAAGTCACCTCTAACACCAAGATCAGCATCTCTATTTTTTAGCGAATAATAGAATAATAATAGAGAATAAGAGAGTAACAGAATATTTTATGCAAAGTTTAAACCTGACCCCATTATAGATTCTAGATACAGACAATGAGTACCTCTACCACAATTTCTACAAGCCTCAAATAGTGGAACTGAGGAAGGAATTAGGATTAGGACTCTGCTAACTAAGGTATGCAGGAGAATAAAATTGCAGGAAGGCTCTTAAGGAAGGTGAAGGATCCTGTTCCCAGACTAGTGGAAGATGAGAACATTTACAGCCTCACTCGGTAAGATGCGAGCATTGCAATTAAAACAAATTTCCTACTGGGTATAAGAACCAGGAAGACAGAGTGAAGTGAGACCCAAAAGGTGGGGATTTCATGTAGGGAAGGAAGCAACACTACTTAGTGCTCTCTGGAATTCAAATTCCTTCAGCTTTAGCTACTCAGAGCTTACAGCCAAGAGCTCGAAGGACCTTCTTAGTCTTAAACCCTTCAAGAAGGCTCTGCTTTCTGTGGGAGCTCTGACAAGGTGAGGCCTTAGTGAAGAACATAAAAAAACCATTCTAAAAGTCAGAATACAGGAGACATCATTTTCTTCAGGCGTATTTTTAGGGAATGATTCTTCCCCGAGGGTTTTCCCTGACTGCCAGCTCTGCAGTCAAGGACTTCCCTCTTGCCTTTGCCAGGATAAAGCTGCTGTAACATCTCTCTGAATTCCAGAGCCAGGCTGCACAGCTGTGTCCTGGATCAATGGAGCATCGCTGATGAGCCCTGTGGAGCTCCGAGTCCAAGCCCAGGATCTCCAGTCCACAGTACTTATGGAAACAAAGCTGGGAGGGACTCAGCACAACACATCCACAGTTCACTCAAACTCAACTCAACATTCACCATCTTTTTGGGAAGAGGAAAAGCTCAAAAGATGAACTTGATGTACACATTAAAGGGTATGTTGGCAGATAAGACTGGATGAAACGTAAGATACAGGCAGCTCCAGAGCCATTCTGAACAGTAAAAAGGGTCAGCCTAAGAAAATTTGCATAAAATTTAATTTTGTCAGAGCCCATCTGCATAATTTATGACGTAGCTTGGCTCTATTTCAGCAAAAAGCATCATGTCCTGGTGCTGAGTCCATTGTCACAATGAACCACAGGAACTCCATAAATATCACCAGCAGATCCGTAAATACTTTAGAAGGATGCTGCCAACTAAAGAGGTTGATGGAGGAAAAAGGACTTTTTTTGCCTGGGCAGTTGGAGTTGAGGTTTTTAATGGAGAGTAATCACACTGGGAGAGGACTGGAAAGGTCACACAAAGCCACGGTGTCATGCTGTAGGTGAGCAGCTCTGAATTCAGAGACCATGGGATGAAAAGTCACCAGCAGAGCAGAGTGATATTGAGGATTCAAAGGTACAACTCAACACTTGAAGTAAAAACCATGATCTGTTTAATGCAATTAATGCATGAAATCACATCAGAACTAGGTATTTCTCCATGGTATCAAACAAGAGCAATACACTAAAGGAAGAAAATACAGGTGTGATATGTGCAGGTTCTCCTTTGGAGGAAAACCAGTTTATTATAGCAGAGACTGCTGCAAGCAGAAACTATCTCAATTTGCTTAACGGCTTTGGTCTCGCTGCTGAGTGATTTGGCTCAGGTACATGAAAAAAGGCCCCACTCCACCCTCACTCTCACAGGAAGTTTATCACCCCAATAAACACAGACTGATTGCTGCACTGGAATGCACAGGCAAATTCTGCTATTTCAGCAGAGTGATGTCTTGGAAGAAATTCAAGCTGAGCACAGCAAAAACCTAGCAAAGCATTTTGTAGATTAAAGCATCACTGCTGGAATGAGAGCAAATGCAAACATCAAAGCCAAAAACTCAAGACTTTGATTCCCCCACACTCCCAAGACTGGTCTTGGCTTTCCGGGGATGCTGAACTCTCACTGCCCCTGGGCTGCCACCAAAAGGGACTTTCCCATCCTTCCTCATGCTCTGTGGCTCAACCCAAAAAACACTTGGCTTGAGCTTGAACACAAGAATGGGAAGAGTAACAAAAAGCAGGATCACTGCTCTTCCAGAGACCTTCATCTGAGCTGGATTAACACCCAGAACAATACCTTTCAAAAACTTCCATCACACGATCAAGTGTCTTGGATGATTCGAGTAATGTTATCTCGCTGCCATATGTTTTTACAGCATGACTAATGGCCACAAAATTCCTCAGACATCCAACATACTCCAAAAAAATACATTAGTTCAGGCACACAGACATTCCAAAGCCATTTCCAGGACTGCGTATGAAATGGCGATGGGTAGAGCCAATCTAAGGTTATGCCCAAGGGGAATCAGAGCTTGCAGCACCTGCCCTGCATGGAAGGCACGGGAAGCAGAACCCACCTGCTCTAGAAGGGCACCTGGCCTGAGGCTCTGTGTGAGCAAGTAAACAGCAAGTAAAATACACCCAAGGAGGAACAAGGGAGCAAGTGCAGGAAGCTGCACGTGGCATCTACATCAATGGAAGGACAAGTGCCACATCCCCATACAGCAAATCACCAGGAAACATCCAGAGCTTCTCATCAATATCGGTAGTTTCTGACCCACCCATGGTTTTTGCTCCCATGGGGAGTTGTTTTCCACTGCCCTTTGATGAGGTGTAGCCAAATAGAGAAGCTGACGTCTTCAATCTCAAGAATTCAAGAAGAATTCAGATCCTCTCTTCATGCAGGTTTTGACACTGAGCTCTATTGCAGGGGGGAGACACTCCTAAGAACCCCAAATTCCACACCAAAAGACAGAGAGGGGGGAGCAATCCAAGGCCCAGCAAAGGGCTGATGCTTGATGCAAATCCACACTCTGTGTGGGCAGCAAGAACTCTTTCTCACTGAAAGAGATGCAGACACACACCAGAAGCATCAGTGCACACAAAGTTCTGTGTGGTTTTAAAGAGGCTCTGATGAATGGGTCGTAGATTGTCACAAAATTCTCATTCAGAGCAGAAAGTTTATTTTTACAAAAAATTTTCACAGAACACAAAATTACACGATGAACACCATAAATAGCAACTGTGAGAGGGCTGCATATCTATAGCTAAAATTAAACATGTTCCAAACAAATTAAACAAATTGCTTTAGAGTAGTCAACCCATTTAAGCTGATTACACTAATGAGGATCTACCCTTCTCTTAATTTTCAAATCGGAATAAAATCCTGGCTGAAAGAGAAGATTTGTGATCAACATTGACTCGGCCAAGATCTCAGCTTTTAACCTCTTCAAACATGTGCCATGTAAATCTACCCAAGCATGTTAGTTAACAGGTTATTTCTGTGAGTTGGAAGTAAAAAGACTCATTCTGCCCTTCAGATTTTGGAACTGTCTGCTTCAAAACTAGAAAGATGGGAGAAAAGTTAAGATTGGGCTTGTACTGGGAATAACCTTGTCCTAAGGGTCTTTTATATATTTGATTGGATGACTTTGAGAGACATCTTCCTTCAAAGTATAGCTGCAAAAGCCTTATAATACAGTCCTTCACCTTCAGTCTTACCTGGAGGAGCTAAGGAAAAGACAGAGATTTTGGATGATTGAGAATGTTTTCTCTTGTTTGAGAAACAGCAGTTGAGATGTGAAGGAAAAAAAGCAGAAAATGCAATGTGACTCCAGCACCAGCTCACCTGCAGGTGGAAAAAGAGGTAGTGGAAAAGGTCTGTCACAATTTCACCGACCACTCCGAGGCTTCACAAACCTTGAACTGGCATAAGATTAGGGAAAAAACCTAAAAATAGTGATCTGATCCAACAACCACACAGAAAAACCTCCATATGGAGAAGTGGGGTTGGAGGAGCTGGAGTTCAGCTGGCACTGTGCAGCTCTGATGGTGACCCACAGAGATGACCACCATGCTATGAGTGCTAAAGCTCCTGAATCATTTCCTTGCTCTCTTGAGCTCTGATACTGTGGTTTGAGAGCCCACAATTTACCTTTAGTTCTTTCTCACCTGAACAGGGTGAAGAGCAGCCAGACCTGTCCAGAGCCCCTGGTACATCTCCTGTCCCCGAACATCCTCCTGCTCCTTTTTTTCCAACTGCTGCCAGACACTTGGCTCTCTGCTGCCAGCTTTTCACAGCAGTCTTTTCCCTGCCTTGTCTGGGCAATAAATCATTTCTCCTAGCAAATGCTGAATGCTCTTGCACCACTGCCTAGCAGGAATTTCTGCAGCACAACTTTCCGCTTTAGCCCACTAGTGGGTGAGGAGGAGGAGAGGCAGAGCAAGGCCCTATTCCTGGCCTTGGATATGGAAAAGGTGCAGCTCAAACACCCTCTGAATTCAAGAGGAAATAACTCGAAGGAGCACATCAGAAGCTGGAAGGGACCTCAAAGCTGCCATAGGCAGGGACACCTTCCAGTAGACCAGGTTGCTCCAAGACCCATCCAACCTGGCCTTGAACGCTTCCAGGGATGGAAAAGCCACAGGAAGGTTTTGGATCAACACCTCCTCACCTGATGATGGCACAGAAAGCTGAGCTTTTCATGGGAAGAGACGACACTCGACACAACATTTGTGACGAGACAGAGCTACTGTCATCTCTAAGGAGTTCCACGTGGACTCCAAGACTCCAGCCTCACTCCAGCTTATCTCAAGATATGCAGGATGTATTTAATCCCTGCTGTGTTTTGTTTCATTTTGGTAGTATTTGAATCTACAAAAAGAAAAGGAATGGGAAAAGAAACAGCAGAAAAACAGACCAGGGAAGGACAGAAGGAAGAACATATTTGTTCTTGCTGCTGGTAAAAATCCGAACAATTTGATTTTTACTTCAACTGCAGAAAAACAAATCTCAGGATCGCTGTGTTATTAGAACAGGGTGGCATTTCATCTTCCTTGAGTGGTACAAGGTAGTTTCCTGACATCATGGCTTCACTTTATTAAACAACTCTTCACATCCACAAAGCAAGAAGCACTTGGAGAGGGGGTACCAAGGAGACATTCATATTTGTATTCATCAAGATAAAAAAATTATTGGGAGGAAAATCAGCCCTATCTGAAAAGGTCAAATGCAGGAAAACTTTCAAAATCTGGGAAATTTACCCAGAAACACCATTCCAGGCAGTTTTTTAGCTCTCACAACTAAATTAGTCAAGTGAATTTGTTTCAATTCTTGACAAACCCGAAAGAATAAAGCACAGCACAATAAACTACTTTTTGGGCAAGTTTCAAAAGACTGAATTCACATTTCTAGGGCTTGAGGGAAACGACTGTATTCAAATCTCCACATTACTGTTGGATTTTATGTCCAACACAACATCTTGTTCCAGTGATGATGGCAGCTGGAACATAGAAAAACACTTTAAGAGAAGGATAAAACCAGTAGATAATTTTAGAGGAGTTCTTTTAAACCACCCAAGAAAGTTCTAGCTTAAGTTCTATCTTTATTACCTTTTCCTACACACCTGCAATACAAGGACAAGGATGAAAGAAAACCATCAGAACAGCTGCCCAGGGCAGTGGTGGAGCTGCTCAATAACATTCCTGGAGGGATTTAATAGCCACATGGATGTGGCACTTGGGGACAGGGGTTCATGGTGGCCTTGTCAGCACTGGGGTATGGTTGGACTTGATGGTTTGAGAGGGCTTCTTTTTCAACCTGAACTATTCTTTGATTAGGCTTCACTCCAAATCACACAGCTGTGTGAGCTCTGCCAGAGCACATCTGTGTGCCCAACTGGGTTCTGCTGCTTAAGAACACCCACAAAAATCCAACCAAAAAAAAAGAAGGAAACCAGCAAAGAAACAAATTCCCCTCCCTCCCACCCCCCCAAAAAAATCCAAGGAGAAATTGGAAATTGTTCCTGTTTTCTTTTGCTGTGCAATTTCTCAGCCCTATCTGCTGAGAGGGAGCTAAGTGGCAGGTTTGGGCCATTTCATTTGACCCAGGTAACAGAGAAGAAATCATGGGGCCCTTGGTAACTTTCTTTTCTTTTGAGAACAAGTTCATAGAATCGTGGAATACCCTGTGCTGGAAGGGACTTACAAGGACCAACGAGTCCAACTTGCGTCCCTGCAGAGACACCCCAACAATCCCACCCTGTGCCTGAGAGCATTGTCCAAACATTCCCTGAGCTGTGGCAGCCTTGGGACTGTGACCATTCCCTAGGGAGCCTGTTCTGTGCCCCACCACCCTCTGGGGGAAGAACCTTTTCCCAATATCCAACCTAAACCTCCCTAACACAGCTCCAAATATTCCCTCAGGTGGTGTTCCTGGTCACAGGGAGCAGAGATCAGAACTCAGCTGCCCATCAGGAACATGTTATTCACATGAAGTGATCCGTGTTAATGACGTTACAGGTATAATCTTAAGAAAAATCAACAAGCATTCTTGGATGCTCAGCAGCACCCAAATTTAACTCCAGACGCAGTGCCAGGGAAAAGGCTACTTCTGAGCAGACAAAAAAATGCCATGAAAGCAGCAAAACCAAACTGTTTGTGCTGAATTGCTGCTGCTGCCCAGAGAACCATTTTGGTTTGATCACACCAAATTCCAGGTGGCCCCTGCTCTTCCTCAGCTCATCTCCATAGGAGACTGTTGGCTGGAGGCAGAGCTTTTCCCTGCTCCCTCCCCAGCTGCACACCAGGGTGACACGACCACGATGACAACACAGGGAGGGTCTGACAGCCTGAGCTGTGGCTCAGCTGCAGCCACAGCACTGAGCAGTGGCCACAGTCAGTCTCACCAGGACAGCAGGTAAGCCAAAACTGGCATATAACAGGCAGGATTTGTCAGGGATCCAACAGCATTTTTAACTGGGATGGCAGATCAGTGGGTCAGATCCAGCTGGGTAAAGCAGACAGTGGAATCAGACACATACCTTTGGGTGCTCAGGAGGAAGATGATGCATGGTCTTGCTCAGGCAGCTGAAGGCCAGATTCCCACCAGACTGTGGTGGGACAATCCAGTGCCATTTCTGGCAGCACAGCCCTGTGTGTCATCTCAGAGCTGTGCTGGGATCTGCCCGCAAAAAAAAGCTGTGGGTGCAACTCAGGCCCCCAGTACTCATACTGGTCCCACTGGGAGGGTGGATTTTTGCAGGTTTGCCCCTGCAGCAGCATCAAACTAGAAAGTGATGGATAAGAATCAAATGCACATAAACTCTCCACAACAAGAGAGTGGAGCCAAAAGATTGGCATCCATTTGTCCTGTCACTATTGGAGTAGGATTGGAGGGAAAAAGGGATTTTTCACGAGTAGGAAAGTGTTACCCACACGGTCCTTCCAGCCTGAGGGAAAACCTCCCACTCCCTCTTATCGCAGGAGAACCTGCTGCCAAACAGGAGTTCAGAGGCGCTAAATCAGATCCTACCTCCAGATACCATCTTTGTTTCACCTTAAAAGAGCCAAGTAGGAGCGGGTAGGAACGGAATTTTAAAAGGAAAACTGCCACTTTCAGACAGAAAAATTATTACAAAACTTCAGAACTCCAGCCTGACCCACCACAGACTCAGGCAGAGCTTGTGGCTTACCTTTTAGCAATGAGAGGAGGTTTTCCAATAGCAGGCGGGGCACAGCTCCAAAACACAAATTCCAAACCCATTGGAGAGCCTGTCTGGGAGGTGGGCAGCCCTCCATAACAGGACTTCCCTGGCACAGCTCAGTGTTTCACCTCAGAAATCTCCAGTGTGTGTAGAATGCCTCTACTGCATTGGAAGGGATCCCACTAAATCTGGCACCCACCTTCCAAAGGGGAAAGAGCTTTGTTTGTGTCAAGGCAGTGCACAACACCTGACACAGCAGCCCCCTTAAAACCAATTTTATAGCTTTAGATCTCAATTAGTTTCTAAGTGCAGCATCCCCATGGCTAGAAGAATGTTCACAGAAAGGACAGGAAAGGGGGACAAGCAGAACAGCCAACCAGCTCCTAATCCTTATCAATTATCCTGGCCCTCATTACCAAACTAGGTTTTTCACTCTATGTAAATACCAATTCCAAAGTTTATCTTGAAACATCACGTATCATGTAGACTCCCCACCCCTGGAAGTTTTCAAGGCCAGGTTGGACAGGGCTTGGAGCAGCCTGGGATAGTGGAAGGTGTCCCTGCCCATGGCAGGGAATGGAATCAGATGAGCATTAAGGTCCCTCCCAACCCAGAATAGTCTGTGGTTCTGTGGTCTCCACCTCCCCACTCTGATGGCTGAGGCACTCCAGTTTCCAAGCACAGCCTGGGCTGATAGCCAGCAAGACATAATTCAGCTCAGGGTTTGCTAGAAGGTACCAGAAGCAGCGAGACCTTAATGAATAAATGTCTGTCCCTCTCCTTGAGCCCTGCTGGATCCTCAGAGCAGGAGCACATCCCACAACCCACAACCTGCTCTTAGTGGATGTTGCTGACTGTGAGGAGAACCCAGGGAGGCATCTGGGATGACCTGGATGAGCCCAGCTGCTACAGGTTTATGGCCATGGCAGGCTTCAAGGAAAAGTGTCTCCAGGAAAGGCATTTTCCAGCTTCCCAGCATCCTGCTGCTCCCCTTCACGTGCTGCCTGGAGCTGCTGGCATTTGATTTGTGATTACTGCCACAAATACCGGAAGAGTATGAGATGCATGAGGACTTTTCTGAATATAAAAAGGGAACTGCCTTAATCTTATATTCAAATATTAATGGCCTTGCTTTAAAAGCATCTGATAAGTTCCAATTGACAAAACCTAAATTTAGCCCAAGGAAGTCAAAACTTCTGATGCTGAGATGCTGAAATGTGCACATTCAGGAAGCCCTTCCTAACAAGGGAATGGCCTCGTGAAAAAAAACCTAAGTAGTTTTAAATAGTGAAACATAATTCTCTGGAGATCAACAGCAAGGCAGCTCTGAAAGCAGCAGTACTTTACAGTAATCCACTACATTTTATTCTGCAATTCAAAAGCTTGGAAGTCCAGGATCCCTCAAGTTCAAGCTCCTTGGACTACCCTGACTTTACAATGAAGTAAAGTCTGCTTTACTGCTGATCACCATTCCTTAATATGCAGCTCAGTGTAAGGGTGTCCACGTTTTGCCTAAAAAAACCTCCATCTTCATTAGAATAGAACTGTATCTACATTGTTGAACATCTCCCACCTATGGCCAAGGGCACACTTCTGAACAGGATTTGAGAATGCAGATGTTTTTCCTGGTAAAAAATTAACCCAACATCTTAAAACCTTCAGGTCTATTGCAGGCATCTGAGGTAGGGAATGACTGACATGAGATGTGTCCCAAAGCTGCTTTCCTTATAAAGAGATGTCAGTCTTGTATCACCTTGCACAGATGAGTCACTTATTAAATACTTACAGTCACTGAACACTGGTAATCTAAAATATTTCCAGTATTTCAAAGGAGGGGGCTGCAGTGCTCATCCAGAGCATTGTAGTGTGACAGGTATGAACAAACCCTTTCATACAGGGAAGTCCAAGCAGGTCACAAAATACCTCAGGTGACAGCCAGGCTGCTCCACACGAGTCCAAACTCTGGGGTGCAGAAGGGCAATCCTTGAAAGCGTTCAAGGCCAGGTTGGACAGAGTTCTGAGCAAGCCAGCCCAGTGGAAGGCATCCCTGACCATATAGCCACAAGATGAGCTTTAAGGTCCCTTCCAATCCAACCACTCTATGATTTTATGATCATTCCCCACCCAACAGCTCCATCCCCCCCAAACCAGCCCCCTGCTGAGGGGTGACCTGGCTCAGCTCCTGGCCACAGCAATGTTTCCATCCAGGTGGCAAATGAGTGGGAATTCTGAAGATTAAAGTGACTGTGGCTAGTTCACACTTCTTAATTATACAAGGGTGGGGACCTCGTCCACCAATCCTCCCTCACATGGCCTGGAGTTACTTTCGCTCCCTAGGGGAGGAGCTTTGTGCACAACGAGGTCCCTGTAAAATCGTGGTGTTGGCAGCTCCACCAAGGCGACTTGTTTACATCCATCCTCTAACAAGCTTTACCAAAATGACCCATAATTGCCATGAGAATGACAGCATTGTGCAACTGGCATGGAAAGAATTTCTTCATAAAGCACACCGATACAGACAAAGTGTGTGTGGGTAAAGCAAGAGCAACACAGAAAAAGGTGTTCAATGCAGGCAATCCCGGCAGGAGAACTCCACAGGCAGCATGGATAGCAGACAGCTCAGCCACACTGAGGAATATATATGCAAATATTGACTAGACTATGCAAAGGCTTGGTTATTTATACCACCTTCATTTCCCTCAGTCCTACCTCCTGACAAGTAAACAGACTGCTTCGCTCTGGCGAGTTGTGCAACACAGAGAGGTCCCAAAGTAAACACACAGACTCCATACTTCATTAGAGGTGAACTTGTTTACAAAGCAGGAATTAAAACAAAACCACAGAATCCGTCAATATTCTATACGTACTGACGTACCCCTCCCTGACTCAGAACATTCTGCTCCTACACTGTGACTCATCCGCTGCGTGGGCTGGGGACAGCAGAGAGCTCGGTTTCCTGGGATTCTCCAGCGTATCAGACTCCTCTTCTGCTCCCCACCATGCTGCTCATGACGTCCAACATCCACTTGCCAGTGTCACCTGCCCATGCTGGGCATGACCACTGGCTACAGAGCCATGGCACAGAACTCAATGCACAGTGCCACGTGTCTGAATGAATCACATGTGCAAAGGTGGGACTGTGAAGGGTGGGGGAAGGTGTGACTCATCTGCCAGCTGATATAAAAATAAACTACTACTGAATCAAAAATGCATGACTTCTGCACACGATGTGCACAGGCAGAAGCTGTCACTATGTGGAAACTTGAGCATTGGCTCCATGCAGCCAAAAGAAACCCAGAAGTGCGCAGTGCTCCATTTTACCTTCCAAAGGTGATGCTTGCAGGGAAGGCATTACATATGGCCTCAACAGGGAAAGATGCCAGAGGTGCTTTGAAATGTGGTAACAAATCCCAGAATGGTTTGGGTTGGAAGGGACCTTAAAACCCATCTCATTTCACCCCCTGCCATGGGCAGGGACACCTTCTACTATCTCAGGCTGCTCCAAGCCCCATCCAACCTGGCCTTGAAAACTTCCAGGGGTGGGACAACCTGTGCCTGGGCCTCAGCACCCTCACAGGGAAGAATTCCTTCCCAATATCCCATCTACCCCTCTGGCAATGGGAAGCCATTCCCCCTTGCCCTGGCAGTCCAGGCCCTTCCACCAAATCCTTTCCACCTCTCCTGGAACCCCTTTAGACACTGGAAGGGGCTTTAAGGTCTCCCCGGAGCCTTCTCTCCTCCATGTGAACACCCCCAGCTCTCCCAGCCTGGCTCCAGAGTAGAGGGGCTCCAGCCCCTGAAACATTTCTGTACCCTCCTCTGGACTTGTTCCAGCAGCTTCTGAATAGATTAGATTCTTCTAATCTGGAATCAGCCTCAAAACAAAAATACCATTCCTGTTACCCATAAGCAAACAGAGCCCACAGGACAGAGCCAATAGAATCACTGAGATCCTGGTGTGCCACCAGCAGGACCCAGCTGCTGCAGGATTCCTGCAAGCCATGGGAAAAGCAGGTTTTTTTTACTCATCCCAAACCAAGCAGGAGGGTCCTGGGATGCTGCTGGGTGTGCAGGGGGCAGTTCAAGCAAAGCCAAAGCATTGTCCTTTGGTAACTGCCCAGGAAGTTGAACCATTCCAGGAGCCAGGAGCTGGGTCTGTTTGACCATGGATAACTAACTTAGTTTATTCCACAAACTTCAAGTACTGGGGACAAATGACATGCTCAAGTGACTTATCCAATACCAGAAACGTTGGAGACTTGAACTGCTTCTGGCAGCACCTGGAGATGCAAAAGCATCTGGCCAAGTTGGAGGGGGAGGTCCTCTTGTCCCCATGGTATGGAAGCAGCAGATTCAAGCAGCTATACAAAGCATCAGAGCATGGAGAAGCCCAGGAGCCGAGGAACCATCTTTGGGGAGGAAGGAACACCTGGTACAGCCAGTTGTCAAGGAGAGTCACAGAGCAAGTGCCTAATTCTGGGGAATAACTATCACACTTGGACTGTGCTACTCATATTCATGCTCAGGTAGGTGCTGCCATCAGGACTGACTGTGCCACCACCAATAAAGCGAGATCCTGGCGATAGCTCAGGCTAGTCACGATGCTGGTGCAAGCTCACGTGGCTTTTAGGACAAAACCCAAGCATTAAATGGTTCAGTACAACACTGGCACTAGAGGACTGATAAGAGCAATGCAACTAGTTTGCACAGAGATCATTAAAACTACTTCAGTTATCTTGGTGAGCAAATGGATCATATCCCAGACTACCTAAAACCTAAATGAATTACATTTCCTAAAGGAAAGATGGCCTTTCCTGAGACACCCTATGGACTGACCATCAGGTCTCTGACTCCGTGCCCGCGTTTTGTTGTTTTGTTTTGCTGCTCACATGAAGGTAAAGTGCTCAGACACTACTTTAGGTTATTAAATATTTAATTCCACAGCAGAAAGAAGCAGCTAGCAGATGGTCACTGTGCAGCAGGGCCTTGCTTGACTTCTGCGGGGAGGAAAATTCAAGGAAGAATCATGCAAATCTGTTTCTATGCACAAACATTCCTCCAGTTAGAGGAAGGGAATTACAGGGGAACTGTTAGTTTCCCTAAAACAAGGAGGCACTAAAACATCAGAGACAGCATCAAATATCCAAAGCAGCACATCAGAGACATCTGTTAGTTGGTTACTCCTGACTCAGGACTTTCTCTGAATCTACTGGATCCATCCAGGAGTATTGAGCTGTTCTGAGAAGCACCAAGAAGAGCCACATTCCTATAGTTTAGATCCCTTTGACAAACTTCTCCTTGCTCCATCACTTAATCTAGTGTGAAGCATCTTAAGATGTCTGAGACACATGAAATCCAGTCTGCTCCTTTGCTAATCCAAGCTGACTAGGGATCCTCATCCAAGCCGTGTGGCAGGCAGAGAAACTGGTGCTGCTGGGAGGGAACAGATGCAACTTTGGTGCCCTGTCTGAAAGTCTTGGAACATTGAAGCTGATGGAGCACGTGGCACAGGGAGCCACAGAGTCACTGCTAAAGGAGGAGGCAGTTATCAAATCCTATGTTCATGTGGAAACATCTCACACGGAAGCTCATCTCAGGATTTAGCTTCTGAATTACTGGGCTATTTGCTGCTCTGTCCAACTGCACTGAGGGAAATGCAAAACTTGACTGAATAGCTTAGAAAAAGGAAAAAAAAATACTATCTTCACTAGTTTTTGATGATGTCAAGTGAAGCAGACAATTAATACCCACATACATCCTTCAGGCACTGGCCAAGTAGGTTAGTCCCTTCCAGCCCAAGTTTTCCTCTGACTACTACCCAACAGCAACACATTTAAAAATGTTTATTCTGAACATCCAAGAAGGAAATCAGCATTAAAACTCTTATTAGGAAAAAAAACCCATTTTTCTCCCAAAGCTGCAGGTGATGACAATTTTGACATCTCAGAGCTCACTGGGACCATCTGGCTGCACAGGCAGTTGAATGCTGCCACTGAGCCACCAAGGGGACGAGGTGGCTCCTGCAGTGTCACAACCAGGCTCCCTTTGCTCTCCCTCCTTCAGCTAAAGGTGGGAGCTGCAGCCAGCCACGTCATTTGGCAGGATTAATTGGCTGATCTATTGAGCAGAATGTCACATGCAACACTACTGTTGCTCTCTCTGAGTCATGCACACCATGTGTTCGGACACTTCCAGTCTCCGTTTGGCAAGTGTATGATAGTTCCAAGTAACCAGACATCCCTACTGGAAGTTCAAGCCTGGCTGTTTGAGCAGTTCCAGAGCAAGGACCAGTATGGAGAGCCTGGCACTAGCAACATCACTGAGAACAAACCCCTCTGTTTCCCCAACATCGGCATTTATTTATCTGTTTTTCCAGCCAGACACTTCCCCTAATCTCTGGTGCAGGCACCAAATCAAGCCTCCCTGCTCCTGGCAGCCTGACTCCACCAAAATTTGTTTTGTTCAGATTCCAGGTTTCATGGTGAGACCAGAATTGTAGTTCACATCCTCCACTCAAGTCTTGGCCGATTTCCAATTGTTTTAGCAAAACTGCAGCATAAGAGCTTCTAAAAGCTTCCAACAGCTCATCAGAGCTGGGTGTGCAACACCCGTGGGACCACACAGAGAGAGAAACAGAGTCAGGTTGTTCAGGAGGCTTCTCAACAGTCCCTTGACGAATGCTCCAAGATAGCAGATTAAAGACCAGGAAGGAATTCCTCCCTGTGGGAGTGGTGAGACCCTGGCACAGGGTGCCCAGAGCAGCTGTGGCGGCCCCATCCCTGGAAGGATCCAAGGCCAGTTTGGACAGGCTTGGAGCAACCTGGGCTAGTGGGAGGTGTCTCTGCCCATGGCAGGGGGTGAAATGAGATGAGCTTTAAGGTCCCTTCCAACCCAAACCATTCCAGGATTCCATGAATACTCTGAGTGGGTAAAGGATGGAAAGCTTAAATTCTTTAGGAACAGGGGAAAACCTAAAAATACTTTATCTGACCAAAATAAAACCATTCCTTCAAAATTTCATCAGTTTTATAAATCCTTAATAGGATTTATATATCAGTTTATTTATAAAACTGATAATCTTCCATCCTTGAAGACTGGAAGGAAGCCAAGTGGTGTAGAAAAAGTAGACTGGGACTCATTCATGTGTCATAAGACATGTGGGCTGGGGCATCCCAGAAATCACAAGCACCAACAGAACTCCAGCAGGAGCTTCAACTTAGTATTTTGGTAATTTATTATTACTAAAGTATTTCTGGATTTCCATCAGACATCCTCTGCAAGTGGAAGTTGGGTCCCTTCAGGGAAAACAGGAAAAATAAAATCAGAAGTATAAAAAAACTACAGTAATGTAAGAAACTTGTCAAAACCCTAAGTCAATACATGAACAAGGCACAGAAGGAGCAGAGAAGGTTGTTGCTTCAGAGAGATTTCCTTGAGCAGTGGAACACTCTGCACGAGGCTGTGGAAATCCTTGGCATAGGAAACAGCACATGCTAAAAGGCTCTTCAGGCTTGAAAAACAGCCATAAATTCAGGGAAGAAAAATCCAAACACTGTTGGACACAACTCTGATAAGGAAATCAGAGACTGTCAGAAAAAAATGTATAAAAAATTCCACCTTCAGCTGATCCTGCTGTATTTTTCTCCTATTTGCTGTAGACCATGGTTGCACAGAGAAGCCATGGGGCTTGTGGACACTCTTATGATTTAAAAAGTAAAAATGAAAACAATTTCCTAAGTTTAAAGACCTTAGATCATCCACTTAAGGGGTGTTGTTCTATACACAAATAACTTCCCATCCATTGACAATTCCTATGTTTTACAAACACACTTAGAGGGATATCTCCATAACAGTGAATCCTCATGAACTCAAGGTTTTAAATCCACACAATTACCCAATATCATAATTATGATCCCATTTTCACCAAATAGCTTCCAAAACTTGTGTGAGGCTAAAAGGAATTGGCTCAGATCCCTAAGTTCAAGTCAGAGATACACAAGAAATACTATAGTGGTGTTTGATTTAATAAAGAAATCCTTCTATTAAATAAATAAAACTTTTGATAAGCTTAAGGTAGGCTTACTCACCCGCACTTCCAAGTTGTTTATAAAATCTGTATTCTAAATGAAGCTGTGGTGCCCGGGATTTAATTGGTTCCTAGAACAGAAATAAATAAATAAATAGGTTAAAGTCAGTTTGACTAAAAAGAAGTTTTCTCCTATACTTGAAGATTTGTGCGTAATCAAAACACCCCAAATTGAAATTCTAACAACAGACTTCACCATTACATGTCATTTAAATAAGAAGAGAACAAAAAGCAGTAAGATGTGCTCTCTGGAGGAGAAATAACCTCCTCATTTATATACAAAGCTCACTCATTGCAGTGAAATTCAAGAATCATTCCACAAAGCTCCTGGTCCTTGAAGAACAACCTTGGACATTGGCAGAGGGAAGTCAAGGTTGCAAAGCTCAAGCCCCAGTTCACTCTGTGGGCACTGTGATTGCCCACAGCGCTTTGGCTGGTCTCCAGCCTGTATTTTTGAAAAATGTTGAGTCATACAAATGTGTTTGTATGTGTTTGTTTTAGATCAGACCACAGTTGCTCACAGCAAGCACCACAGTGCAGCCAGACAGTTGGGAAAAAGGAGGAAGTCTCCCCCTTCCTGTGGCAGGTGTCAGTCAAACATCTTGAAACACTCAATAATATTCTATTTTTAGCTGCAAAATGCAAAAAAATAGAATGGGTAAGTCTGCAATGCACCCAAACCATGCCATTTATCAACTGTTACTCATCTGCGCTTTACATACAAGACTTAATGCCTACGATCCATCAAGGCATTAACGTGCAAGATTACAGAGGTTCTAAAAATATAAAGTTAATATGGAGAGGATTAAGAGACTGGAGTAATTACATTTGCAATAAAACTGTGCCGTTGGGATAGCATGGATGTGGGTTCACCAACTGCCCAGGCAGCCTGGAAACAGGAGTTAATACTGGTCTCAATTTCTGTTGACCTCTAGTCTACACTGTAAGACTGATGTCCACACCGGGTGTGAACTCCATAGTCAAGGCTACTTTCTAAGTGTAGAGAAGGAATTCTGTACAGGAATTCAGGCAATTTGACTTGCAGCTAAGCTGTTCCTCCTCAAGTCATCCCATCCATTTTCCAGCAAGGGAACAAATGCTCCTGGTTACTTCTCAATCACAGAATCATCGAAAAGGCCTCCAAGGTCACAAAATTCTTGAATTTTTAAAGCTCCAGAAGACAAATATGACCAAATACCCAGCAAACAATGTGAAAAAATATTCTGGAGGAAAAACTGAACCTGCACTGAAGGCAAATACAAAGCAACACACAAACAAGTTTGTTATATAAGTCACATTTAAATTAAGATAATTGTTGCTGGTGGCTTGAGGGAGAGTCTACAGACACCTGCAGAGCACAGGGATTCAGGGCAACAGGAACTCAGCATGTTCAGGGAGTAGTTTATTCATCCAAACATGTAAAGGGGAAGGATTGATGTAGCAGGACATGCTGCTGCTCCTGACAAAATCAGGGGAGGCAGCCCTGAGCCACTTCTGCATCAGGAGCTGCCAGAGCTCTGGACACTTGCCAGAGTCATGGCAGCTTCTGAGAAGATCATACCAGCACAGATGGTTCTCCTGTAGGCCAAGGGCTTAGGGATGATGGCAGATTTTGTGTTTGCAGTAAAAATAACTGAATTGCTGCTGCCTAGCGGAGAAAATCCACAGCTCAAACCAACAGCATCATCATTGCTGCGAGGGGATGGCCTGGTACTCGTGCTCTGACTGCAGCTGGATGGCACGAGGCTGGCTTCTCCCAAGGAAGAAATTCCTACTGTGGACAATGCAGCTTTGGAAATCCTCAGAAGAATAAACCAGATACCTCTGACCAAGTAAGTCAGCTGAAGAGCAGTACCAGGAGTTACATGGTGACACCACACAAATCAACACAAGGACCAATCTCTGCTGCCAGCAGTTTTCTAAGGTGTAGCCTCAGTCCCAAAAAGAAACCATGAGGCATTAGCATAGAATTTCACAGCACTTTCTGATGGGCTCTTGGTATCCATCACACAATTCCCTCATTTCCCAGCTCTGACATTACGATAGGAAGCAGGAATAGCTGAGACAGCAGGGCTGCAGTGGCAGAAGATGATCTCACAGCTTGAAGGACTTGGAGCAGTGCTTTGACTCAATCCAACAATGAAGATAAAAGAAAATGTTGCCTGTAAGTACATCTTACAGCTACTCCACCACTAATCCACAAATTATTTGAAGGATAAAGAAAATAGCAGTTAAGTCTGCATGTAAGAGAAGGGTATTTGCTGCTGAGGAGGCCGAGTAATTTTTATTCCTGTAGAATTTTGTCCAAGATTAGGAGACCAAGAAACCCCCATTTCTCCTACTGTTCCCTCCTTAAACTTCTCCAAAACAGAGCTCATATATGGACACCTGGATGGCCATCTGATGGCAATTTCAGCCCCTCACACAAGAAGGATTTGGGATTTTTAAGCCTGGGTCAAAACAGGGCAAATGAAACTGGAGAGTGTTGCAGAGTAGCTGCTTTAACACTCAGTTATTTGGGGGAAAAAAAAATAGTAAGAAAAATGAAGAAAGAACGTAACCAGAAAAACAGGTCAGATTGAGGCAGCCATAAGGCAATGCCATTGTGTCTGGCCATATGGAAAAGCTTCAGGTTACTGAGAGGTGTCACTGCAGCCACCTTTTTGAGAGAAAAAAGCACCCTTTGGACAAGTACAGCTGTGTTTTACCTTATGGTTTCCAATGCAACAACTTTGTGGGATTATCTTTGGAAGCAAATTATAAGCACTATTGCCTCAATAAAACACCTTGTCTGTGTACACAGCACATTTTCTATGGCCTAAAAGCAACAATTCTTTCTGCTGTGCATCCGTATCAAGGCCATCTCCTATGGGGCCAGGCTGGGAGAGCTGGGGGTGCTCACCTGGAGAAGGATCCAGGCAGACCTTAGAGTGCTTGAAGAGGCTCCAGGAGAGCTGGAGAGGAACTTCGAACAAGGGAGTGACAGGACAAGGGGGAATGGTTTCCCACTGCCAGAGGGCAGGGTTAGATGGGATATTGGGAAGAAATCCTCGTCTGGGAGGGTGTGAGACCCTGGCACAGGTTGTCCAGAGCAGCTGTGGCTGCCCCATCCCTGGAAGAGTCCAAAGCCAGGTTGGATGTGGCTTGGAGCAACCTGGGATAGTGGGAGGTGTCCTTGGTGTTTCACCATGGCAGGGGCTGGAATGAGATGAACTTTAAGATCCCTTCCAGGAAACCCCAAACCCTCTGGGATACTATGTTCCTGAATTCCTCCACAAGCATTCATTTATTTAGTTTAGGGAACACTGACATTTGCCAACAGGTGTGAAAACAAGTCCCTCCTGCAAAGCTGTAATTATTTTTCATCTACTACACATCATAAGGGGAATGGCAGAGATATGAATCTGAGGCATTCAAACATGATCACAATTAATGCACCAAGTCCATCCTGATTTTCTGTCAGCACAGTGATTCCTGTCATTTTGCCAGACAGCATCAACTGGGCAATCTGGGAGGTTTGCTGCAGTATCAGATTAGCATCACAACTTTAACTTCAGATTTTATGGTTTGGATTATATCTAAAGAGTGTTTGCATAAGAACTCAGCAGATCAGGTGAAGACATCGAATCTGAAACCACAAGGGACTAACGAAAGTCTGAGTTTACATACAGGAAAAGTTAAGGGCTAAACACAAACTAGTAGGCTGTGAGTTTATAAACCTGGGAGAGCTACAAGTTAGGGAGTTCCCCATCCCCCAGATTCCACAGATGATGAGACTGTATCTTCTCTGCAACCCAAGGCAGCCAGAGGAAAGACTGACCTTCACCAAAGAGGATCTTGTTTTGCCTGTTGCATCCGCAGTCTCTCAGTATCACACCGGACCCAACTGTGCTCCCCCAGGGAGTTTTAACCAAAGGAACAACCTCTTTCCTGCCTCTTGACTCCAAAAACACGGACCACCAGGCTGCACAGAGCCACGCTCCTAACCAAACATTCTAACAACTGGAGAATTCATGGAGTCCTGAACAGAAAGGCTTGAGGCATGGGGCAGCAGGAGGTGGCACACCCACCACCAGTGCCCTTCACTGGGACCTGGGCAGAGGAACCAGGATCTCACTGCTCTAAGACAGCTACAGATCCTTTAGGTACCAAAAACCTTCAGCAGGTGGAAGGATGTTTTTTTCCCCTGCTTTTAGTGCTTTTAAGAACTTACCTTAGTTTTAACAAGTCATTCCCACCTGAGGGTGAGAACAGCACTTGAGCCCAGATTGAAAAACTTGCTTTTGGTGTGAATTTTTAACATGAAATACAAGTCATTTAAAGGCACAGAAGCTACTACTTACCAGTTTGATCGCTACATATTCATTGGTGTACAGATTTTTACCTGCAAAGGGAGGAGAAAAAAAATCTTTTAGTTCCACATTCAACACTAATTCAAGCTGGAGGCACAATGAGAAATAGTGACATTGATGTCAAAGGGCTGTTTTCCCAATTCCCCCTGAAGTTCCTGCCTTTAACAAAGCATAAGCCTGAAAATAATCAAAATAGTAAACAGTTTGCAGCAGTTTAGCAGGGCAGGCAAATAACACCTTCCACTGAACACAAGGTAATTGTATTCTATGGAAGCACTTTTGCTCCATGCACATGTTACAGGAGGTATCCCAGACACACTGGGCTTCATTATCCACGATGCCAAAAAAGTCTGGGGAATAAAAACTGAAGAGGCAGAGTGTTATTGCTTTTGGAAATGTCTTAGATCTGCTGGACACTGAACAATTTCGTCCTGGGATGTACAGGGAGTTTCACTAGGTTGATCATGCTCTAGGAGGCACAAAGGGCAGGAGCGTGAGATGAACACAATGCATCGAGCTCAAATCCAGCTCCCAGTGCACCAAACCAGAGCTGGGATTCATGCATGCTACAGCTGGAGGGGAATTTTCCTCCAGGAGCTTGTCTGGTGTTTGAAGCAAGCCCTGGGCCTCCTCAGTGATCTGAGGCAGTGATGCACAGCTCCGTGTCAGGGAGCATCTCTCCCTGTGTTCTGACACTGCCAGTTATTGTATCACTCAACCTCCTCTGCTTCCTCTGCCAGGGAATTTGAGCAATCACTCCCCCTCCACCTGGCTCATGCCTGACAGCAAACTGTCCTGGAAGAGATACCACAGAGCAGGATGCTTGGGCAGTGCCTGGACCCCCTCTGTCTCACCCTCCTGACACCCTCCTCACCTCCTCTAGTCCCACTGTCCCGTTGGAGGAAGGAAGCCCCCACCACAAAAGATCCCTGTGGATTTATTCAGGGAAACATTCACTTTTGTCATCAGTGCCACAGCACAAGTCATGCTTTTTACTGACCAACTCCAAAATTCAGGAGCAATGCAGGATGGAAGTTATCAGGGCTTATTTGTAGCATCAGCTTTGCTCAGCTCTCTTACTCATTTATCTTCCAATTCCTGTAATGGATATTGATGCTTAGACAGCCCAGCTCTTGAGAAAGCCCAGGACATGGAGTGATATCACTCAGAGCAGGCAGGAGCTGGAGCAACTCTTACATATCCATATAGCAGCATAAAAAAACATGCCGTGTCCTCCTCAGCACAGGATACAGCAGCACAGGGAGACTCAATAAAATTAAAGACATTATGAACATGGGAGAAGTCATACAGTAATCTTTAAATCCCGAAATATCAGAGGAAATTTAGTTTACTTTATAACAGCTTCATGTTTTCTGCATTTAACTTCTTCTGATGCTTTCCCTGCTGTATCATTCAGGGTACTTCTGGCCTCTAAATCCATGATTGGGTGTTCTCAGGCCCAGTCTGCACCAAACAGATTGTTTTAACATCCCTCAGGAATAGAAGACATCATAGCCCCAACCTGTTTAGGTACCTGGTGATGTTCTTTAACACAGGACAAGGATTTAAATGTGAGGTTAAATATCCTCAGAGGGGGTGTTTCCTGCCAGCAGAGCTGAAAGCTGAGCCCCAGCATTAACCCCTGACACACAGGGGGAGTTTCCATGTATTTCTTTCAATCTTTCAGAAAAAGGCATAATATTATGCCCATACTGGAAACTAAGGGTAAAAAGAAGATTTTGCAGTTTCATCAGGAACCTGCAGACACCAGAAAGCACTGAAAGAGCTCACAGGCCAAATCCATGGAAAAGCAGGTGGGAGATAAACCCTTCCACCCTCTGAGACAGACCAGGGCTCCAGCCAACAGCTGGGGGGAGAAGACGTGAGGACATTAAGAGAAGGAAATCTAAATACACTTGGATTACCTGCTCTGCATTAGCTATCAGAAAATAAGCCCCATCGGCAGCTCCAGCTTTATCTTGCTCCCTGAAACTGCCTCTTCCCCTCCTTGGATCAAAGTCCCAGAATGGTTTGGGTTGGAAGGGACCTTAAAGCCCATCTCGTTCCACCCCTGCCATGGGCAGGGACACCTCCCACTAGAGAAGGTTCATTTCATCATCAAATTTGACTGATGGCAAAGATGATGAACTTCTCATACCCCAAAGGGAAAGAGCCTGGAGTCTGTATTCCCAGGGTCAGTGCAGTTCCATACTTAAAATTTCACTGTGCAAAGCAGTTCTGAGAACATGTCCTGAGTGTGCTGCTGTTTCCTGGGCATGGTGACCTCCGGCCTCAGGGTTGTCACCAGCCAAAATCAATGGTAATAACGTAAAATATTAGTACCTGGTAGATCCCAGGCAGCTTGGAATGAGGAAAGTGCCTCCCCCAGCTCTGAGGGACCAGGCTTGCCCTTACAGAGGGAAAAGATTTATGGAAAGACAAGAATTGTGCCACTGTAAGTGTGATCTCAGGGAGATTTTGTAAACTCTGAAAGAATATGTGAGCTCTCAGTCTAAAAACAGAACAAGACTTCCCCAAAAACACTGAGATGACCAGGGAAATCCATGGGTTCTGTGAGGACAGAGGGGAAGAAAGTGGAATATTTTTCCTTATGTGTTGCAGGCCGACTGAACTGCAGAAAACTCCCAGGTAAAAGGACCATCCTTGGAAATAAACGCTCTGGGATAACAAGTGGCCAAGATCTTAGAAAACTTAATTTTGCCATTGAAATATGGAGATTTGGCCTTAAAAATCTGGGTCACCGTAGTGATTGGAGTGTTTTAAACTTTCCAGCCTGGTGGAGCTCAGCCAAGGGAGTTCATTTAATTTTGGCTTAAAGAAGAGAGCAAGGAAAGGCCCATCCAGCCTGGCCTTGAACACTTTCAGGGATGGGGCAGCCACAGCTGCTCTGGGCAGCCTGTGCCAGGGCCTCAGCACCCTCACAGAGAAGGTTTTCTTTCCAATATTTCATTCTGGCAGTGGAAAGCCATTCACCCTTGTTGTGGCACTCCAGGCTCTTGTCCCAAGTCCTCCTCCAGCTGTGCTGGAGCCCCTTTATGTCCTGGAAGGAGCTTTGAAATCTCCCTGGAGCCTTCTCCATGTGAACACCCCCAGCTCTCCCAGCCTGGCCCCAGAGCAGAGGGGCTCCAGCCCTCAGAGCATCTCCATGGCCTCCCCTGGACTTGCTCCAGCAGCTCCATGCCCTTCTGATGTTGGGGATGCCAGAGCTGGCAGCAGCTCTGCAGGTGGGGTCTCACCTGAGTGCGGCAGAGCAACAGAATCTTCCCCTCCCCTGCTGCCCACACTGAGGGATCAGCTCAGGACATGGTGGAGACTCTCAGTTTGAGTACACCGAGGCACAGAAGCTCCAGCCCAAATCCCTGAGGAAGTCGGATGCTTTGAAGAGCAAAATAAAACCCCAAGAAGGGAGGCAAAATAAAGAAGCCCAAAATGATCCATCTCCAAAGTGATGCATCTACACAGAGACCAGATCATTGAGTACTTGGGACATGCCTGATTTGCTGTCCCTTTCTAGAGCAGGTCTGAAACTAACAGCTCCTGGTGCAGGTGCTTCCCAGGATCTACTCCTTCCCTGCCCTCCACATCTAACATTATTCCAGTCAAATCACAACTTTTTATTTTGGAATTACAGCCCAGTATCAGATGTTATTATCACCTTTAAGTATTTATTTTACTGGTTTACTTTGTTTTGAAGCAGAGTTCCTGGCTTCAAACTGCAGCCTGGGAGGCAGCTGGGTGATTCTCACTTTTGGGAGCACCTTCCCAGTTCTAATGGAACTGCTGTGACTTGGCAACCTACAAAGAAGAAGCTTCTCTGCTGGTTTGGAGCCTGCTGCTCTTCTAACATTTTTTCCAGTTTCAAGCAGGGTGAAAAACTCTGTTAACTGCCATTTTTAAATGATACCTGAACACACTGTTTTGAAAATGCAAGATAATGTTTCAATTAGAACAAAAAAATCTAGGCTCCAGTCTACAGCTCTGGGGCCCCCAACATCAGAAGGATGTGGAGCTGCTGGAGTGAGCCCAGAGGAGGCCATGGAGGTGGCTCCAAGGGCTGGAACCCCTCTGCTCTGGAGCCAGGCTGGGAGAGCTGGGGGTGCTCATCTGGAGAAGGCTCCAGGGACACCTCAGAGCCCCTGCCAGGGCCTAAAGAGGCTCCAGGAGAGCTGGAGAGGGACTGGGGACAAGGGCCTGAGGGACAGAGCAAGGGGGAATGGCTTCCTACTGCCAGAGCCAGGGTTAGATGGGATATTGGGAAGGAATTGTTCCCTGTGAGGATGGTAAGACCCTGGCACAGGCTGCCCAGAGCAGCTGTGGCTGCCCCTGGATCCCTGGCAGTGTCCAAGGCCAGGCTGGACACGGCTTGGAGCAACCTGGGAATGTGGAAGGTGTCCCTGCCCATGGCAGGGGGGTGGACAAAGATGAGTTTGAAGCCAAACCCCTCTGTGATTCTCTGATTAAAAGAAATGTCTGCTGTAACAAGAACTTAACGTTTGTCTTAGAAATCCCTCCAGTCTACCAAAACTGCAATAATAATTTTACATTAGTACCTATTTAATTGCTTTACTTAAACAAGGGTGCCAAACACTGGGAAAAAAAGACTTTTGAAGAGCCTTATTAATCCCTACCATGGCTCGTGGTTAAGGATTTGGGGAGAATACAAGGAATATCTCCTGGGTAAGCTCTTGAGTCAGTTTAAGGGGGCGGCTCGCAGGCTTGGTAGGAGCTGTCTCTGGTGGAGTTTACAGCCTGTGGCTCTCCACAGCACTCCATATAACATACAACTCAAATCTCCAAGAACCCCCAAATCCATGCAGGGTCTGACACTATACTCCTGCTAGTATGTTAAGCCAGTTTGGAAACCAAAGCTCTTGTAAATCCCCTACTCTGCAGCCTGTCTGAAGAAACAACCACTGCCTTACCCTGTTTCAGTGTACTGCTCTGGGCCAGATCACAGAATCATTACATTTGTGAAAGATGTCCAAGATCATCAAGGCTAACATTCAAACAAATCCCACCATTCCCACTAAACCACATTGTGCAGTGGTACATCTCCTACTTTTCTGAACACTTCCAGGGATGGTGACTTCAATGCTTCCCGGAGGAGCCTATTCCAATGCTCAGCCACTTTTTCAGTGAGAAAATTTTCTCCTAATATCCAGCCTGACCCCCTCTCCCCCTCCCCAGGTAAAACTTGTGGCCATTTCCCATGCTAAGTTTTGTGTTCATCTCCCCACCTCAGCTCCTTGAGGGCTGGAATGCAACTGTGCTGCTCCCACATGCTCCAAAAAAGTCATATCCTTGGGTGATCTGTATTTTCAGGAAGGAAGATCAACCCTGAGCACTGAGCTGGATATATACAGCAAACAGCTTCATTAGGTAAGTGCCATCTCCTCCCTGAAGAATCAAACAAGAGCAGCTTAAACTGAAAACACAACACCTTGAAAAAGAGAAATTCTTCAGGGAATTGGAAAAGCCTATTTTCCCTTTGACTTTGTTCTGCCTGTGATTGGTGTTTAACCGCTCTGAAACCATGTAAAAAGTAGGCAAAAAGCAGAGGGCACATCATTCATCTTCACAGGACAAAACTGTTATCAGAGACTTGCGTGCTCGGATTTCAGCTGCTGCTTCTCCTTCCCCCCAGCGATAATTACCATGGGCTGTGCAAGAGAAATAGCTGCTATTTGAGCAAACAGGAGCTCTTAAAGTGAAAGTGACTGGCAAAAAGCAAGAGAAATGGAAAAGGAGTAATACAGCTTCTGTAAGAACCTTACAACAAATTGTTGTTATCAGTACGTGTAGCTCAGTGCCTAAAATTCTGTAATATTGTAAACTAGCATTATGATACCTGTTTTACTAAAAAAAAAAAAAACCTCAATTAGCAGGTGTTGCAATTTAAAACTGAATTTTTCTGTAAATTGACGTTTTCAGAAGTGAAATCTCTTCTGTAAAGTCCATGCCATGAAACTGTACATGAGTCACAAACCCAATACCACTAAAATTTTGAGAAATGTGAAAAAGAATCATGGAAACAGGAGCTGCCTCCCCACAGTGTGGGCACCAGGGGAGGGGGGGATTCTGCCCCCTCAGGTGAGACCCCACCTGCAGAGATGCCTCCAGCCCAGAATCCAACAGCAGCAGGATATGGAGCTGCTGGAACAAGTTCAGAGGAGGCCATGGAAATTATTGAGGGCTGGAGCCCTTCTGCTCTGAAGCCAGGCTGGGAGAGCTGGGGGTGTTCACCTGGAGAGGAGAAGGCTGCTCCAGGGACACCTCAGAGCCCCTGCCAGGGCCTAAAGGGGCTCCAGGAGAGCTGGAGAGGGACTGGGGACAAGGGCCTGGAGGGACAGGGCAAGGGGGAATGGCTTCCCACTGCCAGAGGACAGGGTTAGATGGGATATTGGGAAGGAATTCTTCCCTGTGAGGGTGGGCAGGCCCTGGCACAGGTTTCCCAGGAAGCTGTGGCTGCCCTATCCCTGGAAGTATCCAAGGTCAGGCTGGATGGGGCTTGGAGCAACCTGGGATAGTGGACTGCCCATGGCAGGGGTGGGATGGGATGAGCTTTAAGGTGACCTTCAACCCAAACCAATTTTGTGATTCTGTGATTTGGGTACCAGCTGAATAAACTCAAGAGCCATATAACCAGAGGGATTCACTACAGCTGCTAAACCTCAGAGCAGAGCTTGGATTGCAAAGCAATTCAACAACTCCCTGGGGATCCTGAGATTGTGACATTTGCTGTTGGTGGGGCTTTGAGAATCCAATAGATCAATTCTGTTATGTCACTGTAAGGATCCAAATGTATCTTTAGCTGCCAATTATACTCATGTGCAGGAAGGTGGGAGTTTCCACCCTTGCCCTTGGTTTCTCTCCACCTTAGGAATGTTATCTCTGCTCGGGTGAATCAATAAAACTTCTCTGATGCAATGCTGAAACCAAAATACGCATGTACTGAGACACACCAGAAGTGAGCTGGTTGATCTTCCCCATGGAACACCAGCACATGTATTGATGCAATAGCCCAACCTCAGAAATCACAAAGATTCATTTAAGATGACATATTCTGAGCAGTAATCTACCAAGACACGATCAGTAGTGTTATGACCCTTGAGTTACATGAGGCAACACCAGCTGCTTCCCCCACCTCATTTAAAACACAACCATTGTTTTTTTAGGATGACTTAAGAGCCCAGTGCACTGCTCTGCATTGGGCTCTTAAGTAGTCCTAAACAAACAGTGCATCAGTGGAACCATCTGTTTTGGGCAACCAGCTGCAAGACGTGGTTAGGAAACCAACAGACCATGAACAAATGCTGGGGCTGAGGGAGCCAGATGGGCCACTCGGCACATCCTGCTCCTCGCCAGCAAGTCCAACACACAGACAGAGCAGAGAGAGTGTAATGGGGCTGAAATTAGGGCAGTGAGGTTAGAGAAGGACGTGAAATTGAGACTGAGTGCTGGGAAAGAGTCTCACCCACCCCTTTAAATGGATGTTCTAGCTTATAAACAAAAAATTGAGAGCAAGATTTAGCAATTCACAGTTAAGATTTTTTTTCACCTTAGGCAAGACATTCAGTGCTGTGAACAGTTGTCATTTGTTGAGATTGTTCAGAATTTGCATCTTTGGCCTCTCCAGTGTATTCCCTTTGACTTAATGCAAATCAAAATCATGCTACATCTTCTGAGTCAGAAGCTTCAGAAAAGGCAGATCAACACTTGGGAAACAATACAGCGCACGCGTTTCTCGAGCCAGGGTAAGTTTTTATGCATTTATATTCCAGTGGTGAAATGATAATTTGCATAATGCAGGCCATTAAATGCTTGCTTCTTACCTAGTCTGAGTTCTCCAAAGTTCCCACACCCGATCTTCTTGCCCACTCTGAAGTTGGGTCCCACCATAAGAACGCCGGAAGACGTCGATGAGCTTGGCCGAGAACCGTGCCCACTCCTTCCCGGCATTCCTTTCGTTGTCCTCTGCCTTTCATCCTTATCCCTATTAGGATGGTCCATGATCTTAGTGAAATACCTCTGCCAGCAAGCTGGCAGAAAGGAGTTAGAGTACACACTCTTCTCCTTAGAACAGAAATTTATATCCAAAAGTATCTGTGTTGGAGTTCAAGAGAGTCATGGAAACTCATGGAGTTCTTTTGGCACCAGATCCAGTTTCTTAATGCATCTTGATAATGTACCAAAGGGCTGACTGTGTTCTTGAGAATTCAATAAAGGCAGGTTGCTTTTGGTTTCTTACCTGGGAAAAAGAAGAGATACATGAAATAAAAATCATTATTTTAAAACACCAGGTGAGAGAGGTACAACAGGGCCAATGTCCAGAACTTTCCTGGCCTCAAGGAATTTAACAACTACATGAAAACTCTATCATTTTCTTAATAAATTTCTGATAAAAAGCCCTGATGTCATGAAGAAATGTAAGTGCTGCCCATCCACTGTTGCTACTTGTCCCATTCTTGATAGTGTCTCAGGCCAGGTTGGATGGAGCTTGCGGAAAGTGTCCCTGTGGGTAGATCCAACTGAGCTTTAAGGTCCCTTCCAACCCAAACCAGTCTGTAATTCCACTGGAGTTATCAGGACTGACACCACATGCAGTAACCAAAGCCATTCCAACTACACCCGCATGTCAAGTGGACACTGTGAGGAAACCACATCCCACCTTTAAAGCCGCTGTGAAGCATAGGTTTGGTTTTTCCTCACTTCAAACATTTATCAAGTACTATAGAGAAAAGCCAGACAAAAAATACAAAGGGGCCAATGAAAGGTGCCAAGAGAAGAGAATTTTGTAGCACTCTTAAATAAAATTCTCCCTGCTTTTACCAATTTATCTAGATTATGCTGAATAACCTAAGTTGGATGGGATCCAGAAGGATCACTGAAGTCCAACTTCAAATCAACCTCAGATGTATTTGCAAATTCAAACTGCTGTCCTACAGAGATGACCAAAATTGGATCCACAAAATGCAGGGAACTACCAGTTGGAAATTCCAGTTTTTGAGTATTTATAGAATCACAGAATCCCAGAATGGTTTGGTTGGAAGGGACCTTAAAGTCCATTTCATTTCACCCTCTGCCATGGGCAGGGACACCTCCCACTAGCCCAGGGTGCTCCAAGCCCCATCCAACCTGGCCTTGGCCAACTTCCAGGGATCCAGGGGCAGCCACAGCTGCTCTGGGCACCCTGTGCCAGGGCCTCCCCACTCTCACAGGGAAGAATTTATCCCTAATATCCAATCTACACACATCCTTTCAGCTTAAAGCCCTCTCACCCTATAACTCCTTGCTCATGTAAGTCCCTCCTCAGCCTTCCCATACGTTCATCCCCTTTAAGTACAGGAATTCTCCTTGTCACTTGGGACAGTTGTGGATCCCTGCAGAAAATGTCACACAGCATATCCAGGAGGTCTGACAATCAGCAAGTCACCTGAGAACCTCCATGTTTCAGCCACACCACCAGTTTGGCCATAAACCAAAGTGACAAGCTCCCAACATGCTCCCAAGCAATGTGTGAAACACCATTTGCAATTCAGCACCTCTGGCCTACACAAAAGAGCTGGAGATGTTAGTGTACAAGAAATTATTTAGCACAACCAAGCTTTACTCGCCCCTCAAAGTAATTCCAGATTTAATGCTTAGAACTGAATATGGATAAGCAGGAAGCATCCGTTACCGGTGAACTGGCTGAACTGGTTTTTCATCACAGACATCCCCACATACTCTCAGCTGCCATGCTTGGCACAGACAGAGCAGAGTTGTTTTTGCCCTGTGAAACCAGTCAGCAGGAGCAGTGATGAGGCTCTATCAGATATCAGAAAATCACTTTGACTGGACCCCACCCCAGGCTGTCCTGGGAGGAGAGACTGGCTTCAAAACAAATAACATGAAAAAGAAACATCAGTTAAACTATGGAGTTTTACTCCTGAACTCAAACCAAACGTGAGAATGACTTCTAGTTGTAGGTGGATTTACTCACACAGGTCCTTCTGATAAAATCTTGAAAAAATAAAACTGAAGCATGGGAAGTTTTGGTCTATCTATCTGTTTGGTCTAACTCTGCTATGGCAAGAGAAGTAGACACAGAGCATTCCAGCCAAATGTTGTATTTCCACTTAAAGCTATCATCTTCCATGTAATACAACATATGGATCTGGCACTTGGGGACATGGCTTAATGATGGGCTTGGCACTGCTGGGAGAATGGCTGGACTCAGTGATCTCACAGGGCTTTTCCCACCTAAATGATTCCATGATTCTGGAGTGTTCCTAGGGTTGGATCACTGAGAAAGATGGGCAGGACACAGGAATTCTATGAGTAAAAAACAGTAACACTTCAGAAAACGCACTCAAACCATCCAAAGCTAGAGAAGAATTCTTCCCCCCTGGAGACCAAAGTCATTATTTTAATCAAGACTGAATAATTTATGACCAAGAACTACCTACAATCTCAGAAATAGAAACACCCTGCCCAGTTTATACCTTGCTCAGCACATCTCAGATGGGACGAGCAACCCCATTATCCTCAGGCAAATTAAGCACAAGTCCCACCACACATTTTCTGGCTCACAAAATAAGATGTTAACAGTTATGAGCTCCTACGCCTCCATCCTTCCCCCGCTCCCCATCTGGATCAGGTCTCCCTGGGGAGAAGGATGGAAAGGTCACGCCTGACAGTCTGTAAACACTAACCATCCTCTCTCAGCTGAAAGCCTCCTGCAAACAGGAATTCAGAGCAGCAATAGATAAGTGAACCACGCCTCTGAGAAGCTTTTTATCACAGCCAAGCCGAGGAGCAGAGCCCAGCTGCCGGCACACCGCATCACACAAAGATCTTACACCGTTATTACCATCTATTAAAAGTGTAAGTAGCAAATATGGCATCAAATATGGCCTTTGAGGACTAGCAGAGCGCTCGGCTTCGGAGGGGAAGCAGCAGAAGAATGAAGACCAGACTGTCAGCCACATTAATAATTAAAGGCTGCTCAGAACACCAGGATGACTTCCTGCCATGATTCAAACTTTTTTATAATGATTCCTTCCTACCTTTCCACCCACTCAGCAAGATTGCTCCTCAAAGTTACTTCCATTTGAACGGAGCTGTATGAAGGTATTTCCCTAACGGTGAATCAGCCCAATTCCAGGATTGATTTCACTACAATACAGTTGGAGACACAGGAACAGTTATTTAATGAAAGACACAGGCTTGAAAGGAAATTACTTGCAGCACAGTTAGCTAAGTACAAACCAATGGCACCGTATCCTACATGCATCTTGCTGTATCCTACATGTATCCTGCAAACACTTAAACCCAAATCTACATCACAACCTCTCCTCCATTGATAAACCCACAGCACTACAGCTAGAAACGTGTTAAATCATGGAATGGTTTAGGTTGGAAAGGACTTTAAAGCTCGTCTTGTTTCCACCCCCTGCCACGGGCAGGGATACCTTCTACTAGAGCAGGTTGCTCCAAGCCTGGTCCAACCTGGACTGGAACAATTCCAGGCAGCCCTAGGGGGCAGCTGCTGTTTGTGTTGATATCCACAATCCAGTGTAAGGGAGTGTTTAATAAATGGCACAAAGACACTGCTCACAGCCACACAATTTTTCAGGGGAGCCCTTCAGACGTAGGAAAGGATATTGCAAATGAGAGGTTGGTGTAAAGAAGCCAAAGCCATCCTTGTTCTCCCTTTTCAAAGGAAAAGCTCACTTCCCTTTAATTCAAAACTTCTTTGAGTTATTCTGGATACTCTTCCAAGATAGGAACAAGTTTTGTCAAAGTCTTGGTTTGTGGCACAATTTCAGAAATCTGTCCAAACTGAAATAGTCAATGAATGTCCCCTTCTTCAAATTGAAGCAAGCAGGCCTGATCCAGGTCTGTGTGTGGTTTTGATCCCTGAAGGAGTCACTACATGCCAGAAATAAAACTGCAAATGCCTGGTGGATGAAACAACACCCTAAATGCAGGAATTCAGTCCCACAATTTCTTTTTAAATCTTTTAAGAAGAGACGTTCAAGAAAGCCTCATTTTGTGCTGGGATGGGTGAACTCACCCAGCTCTCTACAGACACAGGACCACAGTTCCTCAAAGCAGCTCCAAGATCATTGCTTTAGGACAAGGCACATGCCTTCCCACTGCGTTTTCCAACATCCACCCCACGTGCCTGTGTAAATACGTCTGGTAAGTCTCCTGATGTGAAGAGCACTTTCTAGACAAGATCTGCTACTTCCCACATGACTTCAAAGGCTAGAAAATCCTCCAGGGCTCTCCACTGACTTGTTATAAACACATAGATACGAGCTCACCAGCTTCCACCCTCACATTGTGTAAAAAGTAGAGCCTTCAGCAGCAGAAAACTTCACTGGCTTTGCCACAGATTGGGACAAAGTGCTCACCCTCTGGAAAAGGGAGAGCAGCCAAGCTGCAGGTAAGGAGAAACATTTTGAAACCAGGACATACACTCATGTTTTTAGCATCTACCAACTCATTTTATGAGCTTACACTCATAAGTTTAGAGGATCAAGCTGGCTTAGCATGCTCTGCCTCATTGTGTGCATTAATAGCTTCCAAGGTGTCAATGCTCTGCCTTTATTAAAGTGCAATTAGTAAAGCCTTCCTTCCCAGCTCTGCTCTCTTCTGCATGGACACACATCTCCAAAGGCTTCACATCCCTTAAAGCCTTCTCACTTTATCCCACTGCCTTTATCTCCCCACTTTTATGACATTGCACTTCTTATCCTGCTTCTGTCCTTCCAAGTGGCCACAACAAAATTTTCTTCTTCTGCAGCCGTCCTGTTACCTACTCCTGGCAAAGTCGCTGTTCTAATAATGAGAAAATAAGAGAGTTTTGAGATTTGCCCTGCTCCTGAGGAGACAAATGAACAGATTACCAAATATCCTATCTTAGAATCACAGAATCTGTAAGGTTGGAAAGGCTTTCTAAGGTCATCAAGTCCAACCATTAACCGAGCACTGCCAAGGCCACCACTTAACCCTGTCCCCAAGTGCCACATCCACACATATTTTCAACACTTCCAGAGATGATGACTTCATCATGGCACTGGGCAGCCTGTTCCAATCTTTGACAAACCTCTCTATAAAGAACTTTTCCCCGACATCCAAACAAATCCTCACCTGGCATGGCTTGAGGCTGTTTCCTCTTATCCTGTTGTTTGTTCCCTTGGAGCAGAGCCTGACCCCCACCTCCCTGGCTGCCCTCTCCTGTCAGGGAGTTGTGTAGAGCAACAAGGTCCCCCCTGAGCCTCCTTTTCTCCAGGCTGAGCCTCCCCAGCTCCTTCAGCTGCTCCTGGTGCTCCAGCCCCTTTCCCAGCTCAGTTCCCTTCCCTGGACACCCTCCAGCCCCCCAGTGTCTTTCTTGCTGTGAGAGGTCCAAAGCTGACCCCAGGATTCCAGGTGTGGCCTCAACAGTGGCCAGTACAGGTGGTCAATCCTTACCCTGGTCCTGCTGGTCACACTATTGCTCACACAAGCCAGAACACTGCTGGGTCTTTGGCCACCTGGGCTCATGTCGACCATTACAGGTCCTTTCCCACCACGTAGCCTCCCAGACACCAACTCCAAGCCTGGTGTGGGGTTGTTGTGACTTAAGTGCTGGGCCTGGCATTTGGCCCTATTGACCCTCACACTTCTGGCCTTGTCCCATGGATCCAGCCTGTCCAGATCCCTTTGCAGAGCCTTCCTGCCCTCCAGCAGATCCACACTCTTGGTGTTACCTGGAAGAGGGCCCTGCTCTGGTGCTTGGCTATTACCCAAACCAAGGAAGGGAAGATGGAAGGTCAAACACTTTCCCCACTCAGACATAAGAAATATCCTTTTTGGGTTTTTTTTTGCCTTTTCATCTCTCACTCAAGAGCTTTCTGGTTAATTCGAGGATCTTCCACTGAATGTATTTCAACTCCCCTGCTGTACTCCAGTAGCACCTCTACACAGAAATCAGCGTTTATCTGTGCTTCCCCAGTCAGCACTACACTGACCTGGTTTCAGTGTCCTCAATGTTGTGCAAAACACCAGAAAAACTGAAAAAGTAGGTCAAAATTCTCTGTTGCAATTTACAGCTGGGAACAGCAGTGACAAAGCTGGCTGCCAACTACAGCAAGTAGGTGCACATCACGTTGGATGCCCCTCACTTGGGAGATTCTTCCCAACTTGGAGGCTGCAGATGCCTTTTAAACATTACAAATTGCTTCTGTTGAATCATTTGACCCAACAATTTAATCTTCAGCTTGTGCAGTTAGTTTTGTTCAGTGCTTCACAGGCAGAAGATAAGGAGGCATACAAACAATATTTAAGTCTATTTTACTGGGAAGGGAGAAGGATGGACAACTGCGGATCACTACACTCATTCATTACTCATGAACGCCCAGGACTGTCAAGTTTGCATCCTGCAATTACAGTTTTTACAAACAGGGATGAATCCAAACGAAACCGTGCCTTTTTCCATCTGAGTGAAGTGAAATTCCAAGAGTTCTTTTCCTTGAAGACCTTGTGAACATGCTAAAACACATTAATTGAGTAACCCCCAACTACTAAATACATTGGCAAGTTAGTTTTCCAAGTGATCTCAGTTGATCGTTTCACAGAGAGTGATCCAAGCACCCATTCTCTAAGTTCATTCCTGAACTTTGCTCCCAATCCTCTCTACGGAAGCTCAGCACAAAAGCCAGGAATGTTTGGGAGGGAAAAACTAATTTAGTTGGAAATTTAGTTCTTCCACATGAGCAGAGTCAAAAAAAAGCAGAGTCAAAACAAAGCATAGAGCATTTTCCAGGGAAGTGGTTTGTGTGATGTGAGATCAATTCATTGACTTCTCTCTCCCAACTGAGTCCCAGCCAAATGTGTGCCAGCAGCCAGGGATGCATATTCCTACAGATGTAAGAAGGACTAGAGACCATAATCTGTCAGAAAAGGAGGCTCAGTGCTGTTTATGAAGAGGTAGATTATACTGGAACAGCTAAAGGAACAGTTGAATGTGGGAATAAAATGAAAAAATCCTCTCATGAAACCTGAGCTCTACATATTTTTGGGTTTTTTTTTAAGCTGGGCAGGGAAAAAGCTGAAGTGCCAGATCAGCACCCCTGTATCTTCTGACATCAGACTCACATCCCTCTGTAGAAATCACATCCAAGTGCCAACACCTGGCTGTGAGCAGCACATCCCTGTCATCTGTGCAGCTGCTCAGTCCATATGCCCCACTAGCCCCAGGGCTGCATTCCCTGCATCCCAGGAGTCCTGCATCCTGCTGTCCCTGCCTGGAGGGACTCCCACACCAACAGCACTTTTGGGGTCTATCTCCTGACAGTACAGCTTTACAATCCAGTGTTTAGAATCATTAAGGTCAGAAAAGACCTCCAAGATCATCAAGTCAAATCTTTGAATAACTTCTCAAAGAACCTACTGGCCAGGATATCCTCTATACTCGCAAAACAGGCTGTGTAAGGCTACATAAGATCAGGTTTCAGAAGAAATATGTATTTATGGGGAGCAAATGAGGAAAAACCTGCCCACAGCAAAAGCTCCACAACAGACTCTGTGGAAGTTCTCTTCTCTGATATCCAGGCATCATAAACCTGTAGGTTATTTTTCCTCTTAAAATACCAGGTTGATTAACAGCAAAAAGAGAGGTGCAGATCTACCTATACCACCCCCTTCCTTCCAGGCAATGGATTGAAGAAGAAAAGGGCAAAGACGACTTCTAGACAACCACGTGCATCCATCATCCAGGATTAACCCACAGCACACAGATTCATGGTGGTTGATGGATGTAGTTTGCAGTTGTGGTATCAAAGTCCTCGACAAGACCACCACGGGAGCTTAGGCTCTGGAGCAGCCTTGGATCACTGGCAGCAACATCACTTTTACAGATTTACAGCCTAATTTAACACAGCTGCACCTCCATCATCTACGACTGTTTTATCTGCGCTCTATCTGGCAAGGAAAAGCAGCACAGTGGATAAATTGCAGACAGGCTCAGACAGCTTGAAAAGACTGGTGAACTTGACAGCCAAACACAACTTCCCTCTGCCCCTCAAAAACCTTGGTAGTCTCCAAATCATGAAGTGCTTTCTTTTGCTTCAAAAAGGAACACAAGTATCAAGTTTAGAGCCAAGGCAGCTTTCACAGTGTGTGTGGGGTGGAGAAAAGCCTCTCACCAGAAGATAAGTCCTTGTGAAGTAGCAGAGATGGGTCAAAGAAAACTGAAGACACCTTCAGTTTGGCAAGGGTGGGTAGAAGCTGCACTAGTGGAACCCAGCTTGGGATAACAGGGAGTACTGAGGTGCTGAGAGCCTTTTAGTTCTGTCCCAAGGTGAATCCAGCACACAACAGTGTTTCCCCTATGGAAGGACACATTCTTGTTGAGTGCCATCCAGTATCCATAAAAAGTGTCAGAACAGCAGTGAGGTGTTCAGATGCAGGGCCTTTGTATTCAAACTTAAATAAAGCTCCAGATCCCCAGCCTTGGCTTGTGGTTACCTGATGGGAACAGGTTGTCTCCTCTCTGTCCCTAGAGAGGGACAGCTACAGCACTTCCAAAAGCTGAGGACAAACAAGCAGAACGGTTTCTTTGTTTCCTCAGCTCAAAATGACACCAAACTTCTGCTAAGTCTCATATAAGCTCCTAAAATGATCTTTAGACACCACTGCTCATATTCAGGATCAGCCTCCTGGTGCTCAGTGTTTGTACCTGATGGCTCAGGAGACAGGAAAACATCTGGACTCTCACAGCACAGGTTCAGTGTCAAGTAAGGGCTCAGTGTCCAAGTGTCCACCACAGAGCAGCAAAGCCTTGGAGAAAACTCCACATCCATGCAACAGGAATGAAGTACTTAATTCAGTGAGATGATTTAGTCACTGGTGCCAAACACACCACGAACTGGGCATGATTCAGCCTGGCTCAAGTGTGTCCTGCAGGGTGAACAGTCACCAGCCAAAGCTTGTGTGGCTGTAAGAGACTGTGCATCCATGTCCTACTGTGATTCCAAGTGTGACCCCAAGCAGCTGTTCTTCACCACCACACAGCCTCATACAAACAGAGGATGAGAAGATAAGAAGGGAACATGCCCAAGAACAGTGGAGTGGGTAGAAGTCTCAAGTACACTCTGTGCAGCTGAACTTTAAGACCCGGCCTGGCAGGCAAAGGCCAGACACCTCACGGCAAACGGGGAGGAGAACTCTGCCAAGCCTGTGTCACTCCATCCCACAGACTCTTGACGGTGCCCAGTAGATTTCATTCAAGGTTGCTCATCACTAAAAACTCCTTGTAAGAGCTGGGTAATAAACTGGAAACATGGTGATGTAAGAACTGGAAGAGCAGCACTTCTTTAAAAAAAAATAGTAATGATGATGCCAACAGGAGGGAGAGTGTATTAAGGGAAAACACAGGAAAACCTGATAGTCCATGATTTAATGTACATTTTTTTTCCTTTTAATGCCTGAGCTTTTACCTTCTCCTTTTGTGAAGATACTGCCTTTTTCAGCAGTCATGGAGAGAGGAGTGGACCATGCTGTCTCTTCATATGATGAGACATTTGGCAGGAATTTGACTGACATCACCTACTTGTTTTGTTTGCAACTGAACGATATCTTGAAGAGGAAACTATGTACCTGAGATGTACATAGGGAGAGAAATCTGTCCCAGCCCTTTAATGGGCTGCTTTTTTGGAGGTGAATTGCTGTCAGACAGAGGTGACTGTCTGACAGGCTTAGAGCACAAGGGAGATGGAAAGGTAAGAACCACAACCCCTAAGTAATAAATCCTGCTAATTCAGGTTTAATAAAAACAGTGCTTCAGCCTAAGCAAACCCAATGCTTTTGCCAGGACCCTGATTCCTTGCCACCTCTGTTTTTGGGAGAGGAAGGTTTTTATTGGGATAGATAAGGTCCATTAAAAACTGCCAGAGTTTGATATTTAAGGCACTGTTACACTCAAAGCCTGAAACCTTCTACAGCAATTTGTCTCCCCTTCCTGGCATGGGATTATAAAATTTCCATTATGCTAACACTGCAGCCCCAAAAAAAGCTGCCCCACTCCAAAACCCACCTATCCCACAGGGCAGCATCCTCATGGCACATAAAGAGCCATAATTTCCTTCCTCTCTGAGATGTGAGACTCCCTCAATCTCCCAACTTTGTGTCCTGATGAAGCAGTTCAGCTGTCAGAAGGATTTGGATTACCTATGTAGACTGAAAGGTGCTAGGAATTACATCCAGACCAAGCAAAATATCTGCTGGAGAAGCACAACTCCATTGGAGGCAGGCCAGAAGATGTTTAGATCCTGTCTCTTGCCTTTTAAATTTCCATTTCTTAAAATTTATTCTTCTTTATTTATTTCTAAGTGAAGCAAAGGTCACTCCATTTGCTGGCAGTTGAGCTGCCTCCTCCCCAGTGCAAGGTCCACTCTTGGTTACTGGTCTAATTCTGTGCTGGTGGCTACACCTACACAAACACCATCAGCTCCATAAAACTCTGCATTTCCTCAGTAGGGCAATTAGGCACCATAATCCCAAAATACACAGTCAGACAGTTGCGTTTGTTCACAGAAAGCAAATGTTTGTGCTGAGTTCCTTCCTCAATCTGGCAAGGAAGTGGCCCGTGGCACCTGCCCACAGGGGGAAGCCAAGCAGGAGCCACCAGCACTCCAAGAGCAGCCACATGGCTTTAAAAAATCATAATACTTGAAGGTTTGTGTTGTTGGTTGGTTTTTCTGGTTTTTTTCTTCCTCAAATTTAAGTTGTCAGCTCCTTAAAAGTCTTCACACACTGGATGGGTATTTTAGCTCCTTCAAAGTGTATTAGGAAGCACCATCCCACACCTCTCATTTTTCTACCTGCTTTAACAGGTGCAACTCCTTTGTAAAATGACACCACGATGAGGTCCATGTGCTCCAGGTGGAGCAGCATCAGTAGAGATGGAGTCTCTGCACTGGCATTCCTATAAGGCCATCCTACACACCAGAACACATCTGGGTAGCACGTGCAGCACCAGAGATGGCAAACACACTCTGGTTTCTCACAGTGACAGTCTGGAGAAGCTTCCAAAATGTCTTCTGCCAGTACCCATCCAGCTCTCACGTGGGCATCAGCAAGCTCATCAAATTTCCCCCTCAAACAAATTTAAATTTGTGAAGGATCAGCCTGGTTGAGACATCACCATCCCTTCCTGGCTCTTCTGAACACAGGCTGGCAAACAGGGGTGGTCAGACATCACCTGCCTTTGCACTGGGTGATGGACAATGTGCCCAGGAGAGTGTTAACGCCTACAAGGACATCTGCAATCCTCAAAACCCCTGCATATCGAGAAAAATACCATGGAGCTGTGGCAGGGGTGGGTTAGGTTGGATATTAGGAAAAAATTCTTTGCTCTGAGAGTGGTGGGGCACTGAACAGGCTCCCCAAAGAATAGTCTTGGCCCCAAGGCTGCTACTGCTCAAGGAGTGTTTGGACAATGCTCTCAGGGACATGGGCTGTCCTGTGCAGGGCCAGGTGTTGGATTTGACAATCCCTGTGGGTCCCTTCCAACTCAGGATATTCCATAAGATGTGACTTGTCAAGTCACAAGCAGTAACTCCAAAGCCATATCCAGCTTCCACGGCACATTTATTTCCATTATTAAGCCAGATGTTTGGAAACGCTGCTGTGTTAAGGTCATGGCAGCGAATTTAATTCATGTCAGCTTCTGCCACTGCCATTGATAACCCTTTATGTGCATCTCAGCACTGTGTCACCACCTGATGCTTATCTGACAGGTCAATCAAAGGCACTTCAACAGTGAGTGAACACCTGAGCTCCCTTTCTGAGGTCACCTTGCTGTTTTGGTTACATCCACTACAATTTGTGCCAGAAGAGCATTACCACTGGAGCTACTCAATGGCCTAAAGGAGGGATACTGGATTACCAACCCACAGCACATCCAGTGGGGGTAAGTGGCAGGAACAGGCAGCGCTGACACAAGCACTCAAGCTCACGGTGCACCCGATGGAGCAATGTCAGCTCAAGGAAGCAGCCTGTAAACCATCAGGGAAATAAGCTGAAGGGATGGTTCTGTTCCAGAGAGGTAATTTTACATGACAACTCTTCCTGCTTCTCTCCTTTCCCTCTAGTTAAGGACTTTGCACAGTTCACGGCCTGGCTCCGTTTGCTCTAAACTCCAGACTCCCTGCCTATGTAAAGGAAATACTGTGCCAAAACAAACAAATCTTCCACCCACTTGGAGTCCAGCAATCCATTAGGAAGGAAAGACAAGGCACACACCACTAAAACTACAAATACCCACTAGTATGGACAAGAGCGAAGGCTTGTGGTTAACAAAAAGAAGGATTTTGCTGCATTCCTCAAGGCATTAGACTTACGTGCTGACACTCCTGTTTCAGAAGTTTCTAACCCTTTCCTGTGTTTATAGACTGGTTTGGATTGGAAGCTCAGCTTGTTCCATACCCTGCCATGGGCAGGGACACTTCCCACTATCCCAGGTTGCTTCAAGCCCTGTCCCACCTGGCCTTGGACACTGCCAGGGATGGGGCAGCCACACTTCTCTGAGCAACCTATGCCATGGTCTCCCCACCCTCAGAGAGAATTTCTTCCCCATATCAAGTCTAACCCCTCCCTCTGGCAGTGGGAAGCCATTCCCCTTTGACCTGTCCCTCTAAGCTCTTGTCCAAGTCCCTCTCCAGCTCTCCTGGAGCCCCTTTAGGCACTGGAAGGGCCTCTAAGATCTCCCTGGAGCTTTCTCCAGATGAACATCCCCAGCTCTCCCAGCCTGGCTCCAGAACAGAGGGGCTCCAGCCCTTGGAGCATCTCTGTGACCTCCTCTGGACTGGCTCCAGCAGCTCCATGTCCTCTCTTTGCTGGGACCCCTGAGCTGGAGTCACCTCTGCAGGTGGGGCCTCACCTGAGTGGGGCAGAGGGACAGGCTGCCCGAGCTGGGGGAATCACCCAGGGCACTGTGGTTTTGGGGCTGCCAGGGTTGTGCTCAATCCCTTTTCCACCCAGCCTGTGTTTGTGCTTGGGATGGCTCTGGCCCAGGGACAGGACCTGCACTTGGCCTTGTTGAGCTCCTCGAGTTTCCCCACAGTCCCACTCTCTAGATCCCTTTGCATGCCATCCCTTCCCACCAGCCTGCTGACCACAACATAAAGTTGGCATCAATCCCACTTAACAAAGAATTCAAGGACCCTGAATTTCTCCACCATTATGATAAAGTCATAGGAGACCTATCCACACATATTCTCTCAGCGAGGAAAATAATGAAGCTCCAGCTAAGCTGTGCAGTGTAACACAAAGGAATCCACATGGGAGTGGAGTCTCTCATCCCTGTCCACAGAAAAAGCTTCAGAACTTGGACATTATTAGATACTGGATTATCCAAAAACTGAAACCACATTTCCTAAGACATCCTTGAATTCACTTACTCCAGCAGCAGAAGCTATAGGAAGTGTGTTCAGCTCCATGAAACTGTATTTCCCATCCTAGAATAACTTAAAAATTCGTGACACTGCAGAGAGAAGCCTAAAGGTTCTTCAAGAACCAAAATTGTGATACAGCAACAGTTTGGTGCAAAGAGATTAGAAAACATCTTTTGGACTCCTTGGATTAGTAGTGGGAGAAACTGAAGCCAATGCCCTGCAAGAAAACACTGAGCAAGGAACGATAATCAGAGGAAGTCTCTGGAGCTGGAAGAGGAAAGTGTTTATTCTACTTCTCACACTCATCTGCACTTCAGAGTAAAGTTTATCTTTTAAAACAAAGCAGAGATGCCACACAGGTACTCACAGAGATCTGTAGCCAAGGGAAGCACATCCTGATGATAATACTCCTTTATCCTGCACTGCCAGGCCCTAGACTAATCACAGCCGGCACATTTCTTCACACTGAACTTCAGCACTTATTTCACAAGTTACCTCACTGAGCAGAGACACAACACCTTTTTCCACCCTATTAGTTTTAACACCATCATCTAAAACAAGACATGGGGGCTTGTCCCATGCAGGACTTGCCTTCAAACCACAGGAGCAGTCAGCTCCTACTGAGCCTCTTTGCCCTCTGAGAGGCACCAACCTCCCATCGAAATCCTCCCCCACCACCAAATCTTCACTTAAATACAAGCTGAGCTCTAAGAATCCTTTGCTGGAACCCTGCCTCCCTCAACCACAGATCCCCTTTAGGTGCTATCTTAAACTGTATTTCCAAGATTAATTACTCCATTACAGCACCTGTTCCCTGTCCTAAGCCAACAACATGACCTTGAGGAAGCTGGAAAAACAAGCCCAATTCTTCTGCCTACAAGGCAGTTCTTCCACAAGGAAAGACAGCACCTCTTGATCGCATCTCCAGACAACAGCCCAGTACTTCAGGCACTTTTTCAAACATTATCTTTTGTGGTTTGAAACCCAAAAATGGCTCTGTACTCAGCCACAGAATACCCTTTTGAATCACCACATGCGGAAGAAAATTCAGGCTATTTCTAGCTGAGTCTTCTCAGTCAGATCATGAAAACAGGCAGGTGGCACAAGGGCATTTCAGATTATTTGTGAGAAACTGATGCCATGACAGTGCAGGTGTGATGGACAAGCACCAGCCAGCGAAGCCCCTGGGAGCACAGGAAGAGCACAGCAATGCTCTGTTGTTGGAGCAAAGGACTTAAAGACTATCTCAGAACCTGTAACATCATTAATGCAACAGTGCTGGACTGGTTTTCCCCACCTGACTGAACTTGCCCTGCTCTGGGGTGAATCTGTGCGGCCTCCTGTTCTCATAGCTCAAGGAACAGTGCCCTGCAGCTTGGGCCATGCAAGGTAGCTCATCCCTTCTTGAACCTGTGACCTTCAGAGCTCATTTGAGGTCAGCCACCATCCTTGTTTACAGGAGCAGCTCCATGTCCCCAAAGATGGCATCCCAGAAAAAGCCAAACTTGACACAATTTCACCATGGCCAATGTAGACATCTACATCAGAAAGGTCTTTTTAATCCATTTTCCATTCCAAGACAACAAGAATTGGAAGACTATTGTTTTGTCACAGAAACTGCCCAAATTTGATTCTCATTCACCTGGAGAAGAAAGTTTAGGTGAGAAGGAAACTGAGGGCCATCTGCCTCCTGCTACAGGAAATATTAAAAATCAGACCTCCCGGCACCTGAGGGCAACACTACAATGGAAAGCAAACTTTCAACCATGCTGGTCTGGTCATCATCCCTCCCAGGCTGCATCTCAGGACAAGGTGAAGCTGCACATGGAAAAGGGAACAACTATAAATATAACCAATCCCTTGTTTGTGATGGATCATTGCTCGACCACATCTATAAAGTACCAGTCTGATGTCTCCAAGGGACCTGGCTTCATTATGTGCACTCTGAAGTGATTTACAGTCCTGCAAACCTCTGCTGCTGCTTGAGGAAGAGAAAATGACAACAACCATGTATTTGCCTGTAGAAATCACATCACCTGCCAGCTGGCCATGAAGGAGGTCAGATAGTCCCCGTCTGCAGCTGATCTCTCCTCTTCCACAGGTCACAAGTACAAATGACGCACAGCACAACCTGGGACCACTCACACTAAAGGACATTTGACAAGAAACAGGAGATGTCACTTCCAGGAGCCAAACTCTCCTGGTGTCCCCTGAAACACTACCTTTTACAGATGAAGATGCCCAAGTATCCTCTGATATCTCTTACACAATTGCATGCTGAGAAAATGAAAGGATGAATATGATTCTATAGTCCTTTCCAGAGATTATTCCCTGGAACACTCTGATACGGGGATGTTAGCAGTGGGGTTTGTTTGTTCTAAGAAAAGGTCAGTGGTAATGTATGACAATTTTCCCAAATCATGTACATATACAAAAAGCAGCTTATACCTGATCCAGGAGGTGATCAGGTACAAAACTTAGCAATCAAGCTTTAGTTTTCCTGGTAGTGGGGTTTTTTTCCCAGGAAAGCAATCAGTGAGACCAAGCCTCCACCACAGCTCAAAACCAGCCTTCTTGGCTCTGTTTACAACAGCACAACCACAGAGTTTGGGTGTGAGTCAAAGCTCCATATGTACAGCAATCCACATACTCGTGGAATCATGGAATGGTTTGGGTGAGAAGGGCCCTTAAAGCTCATCTTGTTCCAACCCTTCACCATGGGCAGGGATGCCACTCACTATGACAAGTCCCTTCTAGATTTGATCTTAGTCTTTCAGACACACAGGGAAGTGTTTCATATTCAATCATCTGCAAGTGCTGAAGCTCAGAAAGGGGGGTTGAGGTGACGAGAAAAAGCTACAAATCCTCAGAATTGAAGCAATTAAGTGTTTACACCTCCAGACCCATGACCCAAATGAAGTGAGCAGCAAGGAAACCTTCCCAGATAAAAATCAGTTTATCCCAGCAACATTTTCTATCCAAATCTACAAGCACTTGCCAGCAGCTGCCTTCAGGTGAACCCCCAAATGGCCCCTTAGCATCCCACAGGCCTGAAACACTACTTCTACAGCACAGAGCAGCTCAGGCTCCTCCAGCCCATTCCAGGGATGTAACAGACCATGAGCAGAGCATTAGTGCAGCCAGGCTGAGACAGGCTAAAAGCTGGAATTAGGCAAAGACAAGACAACTCCAGCCCAGTGGAGCCTCGCAGCATTGGCAGCCATGGGTCAGGGTCACACCTCATACAGCTGGGGAGGCACAGTTACAACAAGGACAGAGTGGGAGGCAAAGCCAGGCTTTGGGTACCTTGTTGGGGCTGAGGGAACAACAGGATGAGAGGACATGGCCTCAGTCTGTGCCAGGGCAGGTTCAGGTCGGACATCAGGAGGAATTTCTTCTCAGAAGGAGTTATGAAGCATTGCAACAGGCTGCTCAGGGAGGCAGTGGAGCCACCATCACTGGAGGTGTTCAAGAAACGATTGGTAGGACTTGTTCTGTTCTAGTTCAAAAGGTGGTGATCGGTCAAAAGCTGGACTTGATCTTAAAGGTTTTTCCCAACCTAAATGATTCTGTAATTCTGGGACGAAATAATTCTGACTGAAGAGCTGAACAGCCCCCGGATTACCAAACAGGTATGCCTGGTACACACACATCAGACATGCACCCCAGTTAATATCAAACTACCCCAAAAGGCACCTTCCTGGTCCTCAATCCATCAAACACCCTCAAGTCTCTCCTTTTCACCAGCTCTGACACTTGTTTGATTTCTCAGTGAGTCAACCCCACTACTGCAGGGCTGCCTGCCAGCTGAATCCCAGACTGGACTGGGTTGGAAGGAACCTGAAAGCTCACCCAGTTCCATCCCCCTGCAATGGGCAGGGACACCTTCCACTAGCCCAGGTTGCTCCAAGCCCTGTCCAACCTGGCCTTGAGCACTTACAGAGATGGGGCAGCCACAGCTTCTCTGGGCAATCTGTGCCAGGGCCTCACCATCCTACTTAGAGGTTAAAAGAATCCTCAGAACCAGCACAAGGATGACACCATCCTTCCCAGTATCAGGATCAGGTTGTCACACGCTGTTGCTGCATTAACTGGACAGAAGGAACTTGGGGACAACTGGACATTTATGATTCTTTTAACACCCCACAGTAAACACATGAACCTAAGGAATTCTGCTTCCCCTGTCCTTTGGTAATTTTCAGTAGCTCTGTATAACAATGCCAGAACATAAAGGCTCTCATTTGTGTTACGCTTAACACACTGGTTATGTTAAACAGCAACAGCTTTCCCTCAAACTGCAGGCACATGTTCCACCCTCACAGGTTTCTGGAACACTGGAATGTAGCACAACCTCTCTCCATCATCTTATCAGGAGAAAACAGGACAGGAAACGTTGTTTCAAAACTGGAAGAAGCAGCACAAGGGAATGCTACTTCAGGATGCTACTTTGACTACCAGTTGCACATCTTACTACAAGAAAAGGATATTCAAGTTACCTCTGGCTTAAATGGTGCCAAAATCTTGTGGCAGACATCTAGGACTTCTCAAAAATGACTAAAGCAAAGTCCAACAAGTACCAAAATCTCTAATTTTGAAGACTGGAGCATCCACACTGTGTTCTGAAGCACTTCCAGCACTGGAGAAATCATAATTCCAGCAGAAGCACCTTTACCCTAAACCAGCAGATACTTTGATCTCCAAAACCTTGAAAATATCTGCAAAGCTGAACTTCTCTATCTAATCCTTACTTCTCAGGTACAGAGCTATCACCAGTATCCCCACTTACAGACCAGTAAATTTCCTCTTGAAGATCATGTGTCCAGTGCACACCTCCATGTTCAAACTGCACAAGAAGCAGCACAACGGGAACAAGATATCTTTGTGGAGAGGGGAAATGGCACAGCTCTGCTTTGATTTATGTAGTCTCTGCAGACACGGATAAGAAAACAACAGACCCAAAAATCCAGGTTGCAGATAATTCACCTCTGCAAAGAATCCCTGTACAATCTTCTCCCACACAAAGTGGTCCTGGATGTACAGGACAAACCCCCAGAATGAGAGACAAGAGCTGCTGGGAACTTCTTGCAGTGACCACCAGGATCACTCACCCCATAGGGTCACTCTCTTCCCCCAGCTGGAAAACTGACATAGGAGTTGCTTTCCCATGGAAATATGAAATAGAGAAATAGGAAATAGTCTATCAAAGCACAAGGTTGATTACAGAAAACGTATGGACAGCAGGATTCCCACGGTGGCATATCCATCAAATAGAATTAATCCATACAGCGTTAATTGCCCAAGTAACAGTAACTGTTGTAAGACAGCTTAATCCCATCCCCCATCCCCCTGCTCCCAACACCACATTTATGGAAACACTAAAAAACACAGACAAGGCCTCATAGTATACCACAAAAATCAGGATCCATCGTTGCTGGAATCAAACTGCAGGGCTTGCAGTGGGATTTTAGCGAGGAAATGGAAATCACACTGGTGTACAATTGTTCCGCCTCTCTGATCGCCTTCACACATTTCTCACAGGTCAATTTTAAAGAACTAAGTCTTGTTCAGTGAAACATCTGGTGGCTGTTGCTAGAGGAAACAGACTATCTGCAACATTTGAGCAAAAATAATGAGTTACATAAAAGCCAGACTGCATAAGCAAGGACAAGTGTTTTGCCAGTCTGTGAATCTCAAAACCTTACGTGAAACCTCGCACTTAATTTCTGGGTTAGAATACAATGAAGTCAATTCACACGCATTACAAAACCCACGAAGATTTAAGTTTTCTTTAAGTTTATGAGGATATAATCATGCTGCATTGGAATTAACTTTCTAGCTAGCAACTGTCCTAAAGACTTCCTGCAAACAGCACAGACAGATGAATTACAGCTTAAAAATGGACCATTTCAGCTTTAGGCACTTTTAGATTTAGTTCAAGACAGAACAAGTTCAAGAGTTAGAGAAGAGGGTTTTCATCTTTCACTATTTGAATTCTCCCATGCCTAATGGAAGAATATCTTCCCTTAATGCTACAGATCACCTTTTCCTCAGGGTTTCTCAGTATCTGGAGACCAATATCGACCAGCTGAGGCTGCACTGGACTGAACAGGAGGAGTGATTTTGTGGGAGAAGTTGAGAGGAGCTCTAATGTATCACCATACACGTCCACAAGACCAACCAGAAGCCTTTAAGATTTCAGATCTTTGATGGGGGCTCTCCAGCTCCTGAAGTCCCACAACTGGAGGGGCAAAATTCCCAAGAACATCTCCAGCAGGCTGCTCTTATATATTGGAATTGCACTTCACATGATGTACCCTTCTACAAATAGATACTGCAGTTTTTTGAGGAGTGCTTAAGCACTTAAATAATCCAGAAGCCTGATGGATGACTAATACAACTAGAAAGCTCCCTGTACAAAAAGAAATTTAGGCTTCCCCACATGACCAGGGCTGCTCTCAGGATGCAGGCAGGGTACAGAGGAGGCACCCACGGCCCTCACAGCTGTCTCCCTGATTTTGGACATCAGCTTAAGGCTGCAGCTGCTGTTGCTCTTGTTCATTTATGCCATCCAGGGAAAAAAAATTGCACCTAAGGCCAAATTCCTCAAGCTGGACGTGGCTGATTGAGCACACTGAGGTCACTAGGGCAGTGCCAAGAGCCAGCTCCTCACCCACATGGATAATGCCTGGTTCTGCAGCACAAATGTGGGAGGGAAGCATCTGGCACTGGTTTCACTGGAGCTGGGAAGAAGTCAGGCCAGTGCACCCTGGGCATCCTGAGGCAGGGAACACACAGGTGAGGACACACACAGACAAGTAATGGCATGAGACAGAGTGCTGGCTCACAGCAGCACCTGTGGAAGTCATAGAATGCGAAAACCAGCGTGTCTTTATATATTAAATTAAAATATACAGAAAGATAAAAGGAGGCAGGAACAGGAAAGAAGCTTCACACAAGTAAAAAAGTATGCTACAAATGCAAACCTTGGGAAATAAGTATATCTGAGTCAAAAAACTTCCCATGATCCCAGACATCTTACAGGCAGGATATAGAAAAACAAGCCCGTGGCTTCAGTTCCAGAAGAAACCCTTCACAACATCACAACAGCAAAGCTTTAGACTGCAGGGGCTTCTCTTTGAGAAAAAAATAATGTGAAAGACGTCCCAGGCAGATGACCTAGCCTCTGCTGAGCTCATAGAAGATATTGAAGCACTCTACTGCACCAGCATGAACAGCTCAAATGAAACACTTTTCAACAATTAATGACACTCCTACTACTGTCACCAAAAATAGACAAATTGGTTTTAGGGAATGAAGCTGCAAAAATAATTTGAGATACAATATCAAGCAAAATTGGAACCAGATTTCTCCTCCAGGCTGGAAGCTGTTGAGAGGGTGAAACTGGCCCATCCACTGTGCCCCTCCACCCCCAACTGAAATTACCAAAAGGCAAGAGCTCATGAAGCTTTCTGCAGAGAAAATTCTAAAGAGAAATTACAATTTAAAAAGAATTTGTTTTGTCACGTCACTTTGGCCAAAAATAGAAACAACATTCCCAAAGGATGCTGCACATTTATGGCCCTAAACAAAACAACCCAATGACTTAATCAGGATCACTTAGTCTGCACAGAAAAAATTGTTTATCACTACATAAATGCATTTTCAGAAGTCAAGAAAGAGAATTCCAGCTCCAGTTTCAGCCTTTATGTACACCCCGACAACTCCTTGTGCCAAGCAGGGACCTGCACTCCCTAAAGGTCACCACCCTTACCAAACCAGAACGCTCACTGGTTTATTCTCATGAAATCAAGTGACCTACCCCCACTGGAATCAGTTCAACACTCCCACCAACAAATACTATTCCATTTGATTTCTGGAGAGGAAAATTTTCTCAACAATTTCAGTACTGAGTTTTCTGCTCATTTTGTAGGTGAGCTGTAAGAGAATAGGTAACTTGGCCCTTATTTTGTTTGTCACACAAACACTTATACACAGAACACAACAGCTCTGCTCTCAGTTCACCACAAAAGACTCTGAACTCTCCCTGCCTTTAATCCTGCCCAATTTCCTTGTTCGTCACTGGCAAGCAACACTGCAGCTACCTACTTCTCAGCTCTACACCTGTCTTTCTAAAAATAATGCCAGGGAAAGGAAATCAGGGATGTAATTTCTCAGATAAGTTACTTTAGATAAAACATGCTGACAAAACTGAGAGGGGGAAAAAATCAAAATGGAAATAAGGAATAAGAATTGAACAACTTACATTTAGGTCTCTAAGCATCCTTCCATAGGCTCAGCAGATATTTCATTGATAATCCAGATAAGATACTGGATTTTTAGTGTCTTGCCTTATATAGAGAATCTTAGAATCACAGAATGGTTTGGGTTGGAAGGGACCTTAAAGACCAGCTTGTTCCACCCCCTGCCACGAGCAGGGACATCTTCCACTAGCCCACGTTGCTCCAAATCATGTCCTGGCCTTTGACACTTCCAGGGACGAGGCAGCCACAGCTGCTCTGGGTAACCTGTGCCAAGGTCTCACCACCCTCACAGGGACCAATTTCTTACTTGTATTTAACCTAAATTTCCCCTATTTCAGTTTGAAGTCATTCTCCCTTGTCCTGTCATTACAATTCTGGATGAACAGTCCCTCTCCAGCTTCCCTGTAGTCCCTTCAGATCCCAGAAGGTGCTCCAAGGTGTCCATTCAACTTTCCCTTCTCCAGGTTGAACAGCCTCAGTTCTCCCTGTTTCCATAAGGGAGGTGCCTCTTATCAAATACAGGTGAGATTGGGTTTTGTAGGAAGGAGCTCCAAGCTAAGGCACTGCAGAATATCAAAGGCATGTGACACTCACCACACGATGTGTAACTCACTTCTTAGGCTTGTTATCCAAAATCACAGGGCAGTGAGTGCTGGGGCACGGGAGCAGCAGAGCAGCCAGGCACTCATATCTGTACTGAACCTGGTAAGAAGAAAGCACGTTTTAGGAAGCCTCTGTGCAACAGTTCACACAGTGACTTCCAATCTTACTGTATTCTGCTTAAAAACAAAAAAAGGCATTGTTTGGTTTCAGATGGATATGGCAACTTTCAAGTACTGGGGATGAAACGGAGCCAAACCCCACTGCTCATAGGAAAATCCTTCTCTTTACCCTGTGTCAGGGGAAACTTGTAGCTTTCCATGCAACAAATTATGTGAACTTCAGTTCAGAAGACAGTGTTTTCTTAAAAAAATAGGTATTTCTCTCTCTTCAGTAACTGGAGGTTTGGTTTTTGGTAAACTGTGTTTCCCCACCTTGGGAAACAGGTTCCCAAACCTGAACTCCCTTGACGCAGTATGCCTGGGCTGGCTCCATCTCCTGCCATGCTCCAGGTACTTTGGTCAAAAGGATGCACAAGGGGGTATTTTTGTTTGTGACTTTCTTCCTTTAAAAACCCTCCAGAGAACAAGGTCCAAACCCTAGCAATTTCTGAGGAGGAAACTGCACTGTAAGAGGGAGAGTGCACTGTAAGACAGGTGGGGAAGTCAAACCAAAATGAAACTATTTCTGGGTAACGCTGCCCAGAGACAGCCTGTTCTGTTCTGCACTCAAAACTTGGGCATGTACCATCCTCTGGAGGAAAATACACAGATAGTTCTAACAAAAATAAAAAATTTAAAAAGCAACTTTAAGTTCTGAGAAGCTCTGACTGTCACCTAAAGATTCTTCTGAAACTGCATGGGAGACTCCCTTACATAGGCTACAAGCAACCAGCTACCCAATGGGTACTCAAAGCTAAGTTAGCACTTTATCCTTATTTTTTCAGCTGTTACAGCAAGGTAACAGTAAAGGTCCATATTAATATCTTAAACCAGAGGGTGTTTTTGCTTTCTTCAACATGAAGTGCAAGACAGACCAAAGCCACTATGGCTGTGCTGCTGCGTGACACCACTTTGACTGAAGCACGTGAGAATTTGGTGTCTACCTCTGCCCTGTCCTTTCAGGAGCTTGTGGTCAGTCCAGTCTGAGTCATATCCCTGCTCTTCTGATGTTGTTCATGGTTTCTGTCCTCGAGAACCCTGGAGGATTGCTCAGTGGCGTTGTAGCAGACTTTGAAAGTCCTCATGAGCTCCCAACAGCTATCATTAATTAATCCTCCTCTACAATTATCCAGCATCAGCTTCGGAATGAAGCCAACCACCAGTGTGAGGAACACACATCACTACTCCAGTGTACAAGCAGTGACACTCATTCCTCTCAAATGAAAAGGCATTAAGGAACTGAATGTAGCCCTCAATATAAAATTTACTGTGAAGCATTTAAGGCCAACTTTTGTTCTACATGATACTAAAGTAATTTCAAGTTACTTGACCGGGTCAGAGGCTGCAGCAAGGAAGAGCCAGCCAAACCTGTACCAAACCAGGACCTAAAAGAAAGGGAAAACACAAGCACCTATTCACATGAAACAGGGATTGCAGCTTTATTTAGCAATTTGTCATCTGCTCCTGGGCAAAAAACTGGAGCATCCCATTAACATGACAGTCCACATACTTAAATGCTGAACACCCTTTCAGCTCTGCTCTCTTGCCACTTGCAACGTGCTGTACTTAAACTTAGAAAGAAAACCAAAAGCTGTGCATAAAAATTCCAGATGGGTTCATGGGTCAGAAACTTACTCAGCTTCCTTATGCCAATCCCAATGTTTGGTGGTGACTCCAAACAAGGAAGTGAAACAGAAGACTCTACTTATAATACACTCCACGGTACAATGATTCACTTTAGGAATAAAGGTATATAAATCATCTCATGCCATCCTAAGGTTCAGGTTTGAACCAGGGGTTAAGCATTAGTCATGTTCTGCTCAAAGAATAAGACAACCAGCACGTTACAGAGGATCAAAGCGTAATGTGGGAAAATCCATGCACTGGTCAGACTCTGCCACTTCCTATTGGCAAGGCCAAGCGACAAAACCTATCCCCATTTCATTCAAGACCTTTTTTAACACAGCTTTTGACCTGAAGCACAGCAAACATGACTCCTGCATTCATACAGATGTGACTCCAGCATCTTGAGAGAACCTGAGGTTCAAAATGCAGAGCTTGGTCTCCATCCTTTCCCTGGCCATACACCCAGAAATCCTGCCCAAAACGTGACCAGGACACCATGAACCTCGTTTAGCTGCAAGCATGGCATGGAGCAGAAAGGCACCTCTGGCAGCAGCAGAAAGCAATGGTTAGCAAGTGAGAATATGTGGACAGCCCGGTTAGAGCACCAGTTTATCAGGGTAATGAGCTCCAACCTCTCTCTTTCCATCCAGCCTTAATGCCCAAAGCCTGACATTATGGAGAATCCAGGGACCACGGCCATGGGTGAAGGGAAGAATAAGGCAGAATGAATAATGACAACAAAAGAGGAAGTCTGAAACTATGATTAGCAAGTGGGACCCTTTCTAGCTCTTGACAAATAATTAACTCTTTTTGCACTTAATTAGCATCTTCAGACACTGAGCCCATTTCCCTGTGACATGTCCTAGCATGGGAGGCCTTAGGCCCAGAGACACCTGGAGCTGAACAGGCCTTGATGTTTTACAGCCATACAGGAGTCGCACAGGATCCTTCCATGAGGATGCTCGGCTTTGTACCAGGCACTTCAGCAAGAAGAGTTACTTATCTTCCAGAATGCCAAAGGCAGGAGGACACGATGCATTCAGGGGTGTGGAGTTGGGCATGGGTCCCACACACCTGTATTCAGGACAAGCCCCTCTGCATCAATCAACAGAACCACATCAATCAACAGACAGCAAAGCTGTCGCTTCCCAGCACACAGCCAACAAGCAGCATGTTGGTCAGCCCTCAAAGGCCACTTTAGAAAGAAGTTCTTTAGTTCTTTCAGGTTAGTCACTGGAATAGAGAGACTGAGTACTCTCCATCCCTCTAAGTATTCAAGACCAGGTTGGACAGGGCTCTGGTCTAGTGGAAGGTGTCCCTCCCCATGGTAGGGGTCAGAATGAGATGAGCTTTGAGGGTCCATTCAACAAAAACCATAATCTGAATATCACAGAAACACCACCACACTGGCTGGAGAAGCCACAAAGACCCCCAAAAACTCTTTGAGCTGTCAGTGTGAGAGAACAGGGCTCCACCAGCAGCTTTAAGTCTTGATGATTGTTTTCCACATTACTTTTCAAAGCAAGGAACAGATGAGAAGTTTGTTTCAGTTTCAGAGTAAAAACTAATGTCCTTGAAAGCATAGTGTGAAAAGCTAGTATTTGCTACCTAGAGTACACAAACAAGTCTTTCACCTCTTCCAGGGGCCAGAGAAATACATGCCAGCCTGAACCAGGGGCATGACTCCTGTGGCATAGTGCTTCCAAGGTGGGGGTACAGCACAGCCACTTTTTGGCTCCGAGGAGGACATGACTTCTGCCACAGCAGGGAAGGTGACTCCACAAATCCACTTCTCCATAGTTCTCCCAGGAAGCTGGTTCACAGACAGTTTTTGGATATTTCATACTTCAGCTCATTATTTTGTTACCAGTTAGCAGCACAAAACTCTGGGTAGGACTTTGAAAAAGCTTCTCATCTTTAGGCTCGAGGTGTCTGTACCCTCTCCAAATTAAAGCACAAGAACAAAATTCAAATTCCAACCTAATGGGCACTGCCCTACTCCAAAGCACAGCAGAAAAGGTACAATGGCTCCCACCAGCATTAGATGATGGAACACAACCTCAAGAGCCAACATGATGCTCCAGCACTTGCATTGAGCTCAAATAATGAGAACCTAGCTTAGCAGTGCCCAAGATGTGTAATTTGCTGGAAATAGGATGTGTAATTCTCTAGAAACAGGATGTGTAATTCTCCAGAAACAAGTGACTTATCTGAAAAGCAACCCATCAGTCTTGGACCAGCAGGGGTTCACATGAGCAGACTCTCAATCAAAGCATTCCACACCCATGTGAAAAATGTAAGGTCTTTGCAGACCATTTCTGGTGTGTGGTAAAGCCCCTTCAGGATACCTCAATTGTGCCAGACAGCTTCAGCATAAACCTTTAAATATATGAAGCTGAAGTTGTGTCAGGGGAGGGTTAGGTTGGATATTAGGAAAAGGTTCTTCCCCCAAAAGGGTGTTCTGGCACTGAACAGGCTCCCCAGGGAATGGGAACAGCTCAAGGAGCTTTTGGATGACACTGTCAGGTGTAGGATGGGACTGCTGGTGTGACTGTGCAGCACCAGGAGCTGGATTTGATGATCCAATTCAGAGGTAAAACAACTCATGTCACATCCTTCAAGAGCCAAAGAGGTGAACCAAGAAATAGGGCACAGCTAGCTTGACCTCCAGTTTGGAACAGCACTGATGCACATGCTTGGTAAGGAAGAGAGCAAGAACACTACGTATTTTTCTACCTCCAGTGGTTTGTACTTCTGGGCCTCCCCGAGTCAGTTTGGGCATCTGAGTGTTCTGGGTGTGATTGCTAGGGTTGTCCAGTGCAAGGTGAGGAGCTGGACTTGGCTGATCCTTGTGCGTCACTTCCAACTCAGGCCACTCTACAGTTCTGTCAAGAACACTCAGCGCAGCCTCTTCATAAGTGTGTCCAGTTCCTCTCCAGACTCACAAAAAGGTTTTGTAGCCACAATAGTCCCTGGCTACCTGAACAATATCTGAACCCACCTCCTGTCAGCTCCATTTAATCCTCATGCACCCCTGATGGTTTTGTGACCTGACTTACCCCCCCACTGACCCTTTAGTGTCAGACAGGTCTAAATAATCACTTCTTGGCAGAAGATAAAGAGACACGAGCTTTGACTGCACAGACTCAATAAACAGCATTTTGCTGTAAATAAATCAGCAATATTATCTGCTGATTATCAGTAGGTATCAAAACCAGCAGAGCAGCAGTGAAGCAGAAAGGACTTCAATGACACATTAAGGCTGTCTGCCTTCAAAACATGGAATGTAGAAGGGTCAAAAGGGGAATGGCATACATTGTTGAGTAGATTTTGCTGCCTTTTTTGCCAAAACCAAACACATTCAATGCCTGAGGAAGAGCTGGACAGAGAGCTGTATGCCTCATGACTACACTTGAAGCAAAGCTCCTGCTTGGACTCAGTAATTTGCAAATTCCTCCCTGAATACACCCCAAAGCTGATATCTACAGTCATTCTGCTCAGCTGAAGAAAAAGAGTCAGCCTTCATCCCACATCGTACTTGAGCACTGCTCAGAACAGCCTTTATCAGCTCACACCAAGGTAAAATTAAAATTATACAAATCTGTTCCCTGAAAGGGAACAGAACAGTGCCTCAAATAATACAAGAATAAAAAATTTAGAGAAAACATGAAGGCAACTCCAGGTAGAGCCTTCTTGCAACACAGGAACATCATGGAATGAGATTCTTTAAATCTTTTGACTTGTCAGGAGGAGAGAGGCCTGCTTATTCTAAATTAAATTCCATGATACGTTTTCCCTGACTATACCTGAGGTATTCCCAGCATTGAGCTGCGCTGCGTGCTTCCAGCAGCAATCATTCCATATGATGTGGTTTGCTGACACCTCAGCCTGGGAGCACAGAGATGTGACAGCTCGGCTGAGGACGCTCATGAAGAGAACTCTAATTTACCCTTTCAACATCAGCCTCTGCTCCCAAACCCTGACCTGTCTGATACAGCTTTCAGAGCCTGAAACTCAAACAGGGAAAGCCCACCCAAGGAGTATTTTACTTTTCACTTTGAGATGATTTAACCTTTTCCCCTGCAGCAGCTGCAGATACTGTGCAAGGAACAGTAGTCTGGAAGAAAGCGAGTGTGTGGCTCAGGCAAAAAGAAGCACATATCTTAACATGAAACATCTGCTTTTTACTCTTTTTTTATTGCAAAGAAATAGAGTTTTTTCCCTTTTGATTTCCCCTGCAGCAAGAGCAGAGGGTATCCCACGACAATGCCCAGGTAAGGCTCTGGGTGCCCTGAGTTCACGGAGAAGAGTCGAAACAGAGCATCCACCTTGACTAAACATTGAGTTATGAAAAATATTTGTAAGTGGGTTTTTGAGCTCTCATTATCTTATGGAAAAAGGCTTTGAGGAAGACTCTGATCACGATCTGCCCAAAGTGCCTCTACACAGTACTCACTCACCTTATACCCCCCCGTGAAGTGCACAGTATGTAGCTTACACACCATTATCACACTGAACTTTGCTCATATTTTGTATTATTATTCTCTTCTTTTCCAAGGATCCCTTTATAGGTTACATGAATCACACAGTTAATATCCTTCCAGCATCTGTACAAGAAATGTTGCCACTCCCAGTGCCTCTGGGAAGAGGGATAAAGCCCTCCTAAGCTTGAAGTTGTACTAAATGGCATTTGCTCTCAGACATGGCCGCGTTCACACTCCAGGTGTCAATCTTAACCCAGACCATCATGCAGTAATACTTAAAAAAAAAAAAAAAAAAAAAGAATCCCATCTAGTCTAAGGAGTTTTCTTGCAAGATTCCTTTGACTCACATCTGAAGATGAGCTGCTTCAGTTCTTCACATTCTTTGAAGTAAGGATAACAGGGCTGTTGGAGCACTCACTGCTCCCAACCTGCACAGCAATGATGATTTGCTCCACATTCCTCCCTTACTACATGGGTTTACTCAATCATTAACAGACTCTTGATTTAATGCTCTTTCAAACAGCCAGCTCAGCTCATACCCCTCTTCAGACCTAAGCACAAGCCAGTAAGCCAAGTGCAGATATTTAAGATCCTTTTTCCTTACTCGAGAGATTCAGAAAGCTCATCACATGCTCAGGTGACACCATGGCTCTCTAAAGAGAGGGAGCGACACTAAATTAAGCTGAGTAGTTTCCTTTCCTCAGGGCCTCTGCTGCTGCTCCTCAAGTTTTTAGGAGACCTCAGGTTTTTTGCTGCTTCTAGTTCTCCCTCTCCACGTGTGAACCCCACAACAATCCACATGTGCCCCAAAAGCTGGAAGATGCCTGCAGCCTAGAACTGACACCAGGACAAAATACCATCTCTGAAGGAAAACCCACACATGCTCTCTGTAATACAGAATAGCCAAAGAGCTGCAGGAACCTGGTGGTTTCTCACCTTATCAGACCCACTGCTGAGCAAGTCTAAGTGATTATGGCAACAGGAGAAAACCAACCCAACAATAGCTGGAGAGCTCTGTGCCAGCTTAGAAACTCAGGGCAGTTCAGGAACAGGTTTGACGAGCAGTATATGGGAAAGGCAGGAGAAAATCTCCCATTTTGGGCATAGCAGGTACCTCTGCAGAGGTAACAAAAAACACTTCAAGCTGTAAACATTCCACAATAGAATGTTCCAATCCCAGGGAAGGTATTGAAACACCAAGTTTCATGTTCAGTATGAAACTACATTAATGGGTCCTCATTCGTGCTTAAAATTACTAGTTTAATAGGTCAATGTCTGATTAAAACTAGATTTTTGGCAGGCACAGATTAGAAAGCTAAAAAAGCAGCCCACAGTTGGTCAGCCATGACATGAACACAAGAGACATAGTGGGATCACCCCTATATATATACACATATATGTATGTATGTATAGATATGTACACTGCATGTAATTAGTATGACACAGAGTAGGACATGAACTTGTGCTGCTTCACTCTTGGCTGCCCCTGCCCCTTTCTGGGCTCTCAGCTGATTGCCAGCCCAGCTGCCTGCTGGATCCCACGCTGAGAAAGCTGAAGAAAGGCATTATGATCACCTCCTCCCACTTTCTGCATAGAAAGGTGGAATTTCAATAATTTTTCCCTTTTAAAGGGACCAAGAACTTTATGTTCGATTCCTTTCTTCATCCCTAATTTCTAATTTTATTTCCCTCCTTTCCGTTTCTACCTATCTCCCCTGGAATGCTTTTACTCCTAAGCCTCAGTACACTGTACAGCAAATCTCCTTTGAACAGCACAGCATGGGAGACGTGTAGATATGGACAGTATCCTGGAAACAGCTGGAGATTTCCTCTCCTGTAAGAATCCCTAAGGCATCCTCCAGAGCTCTTCAGAAATATCACCTCCTCATGCTGCCCCAGGATTCTGGAAAGGCAGGAGGTTCACAAAGGTGGAATTAATAGCAGAACACTTGTGTCAATTCTGTCCATGACAATTGAGGATGATCCAGGGAACAGCAAACTTCTGCAGTTGGCTCTAAGATTTGCCGCTGCTGGATTACAGATGTTGGCATGGACATAACTGCCCAGTCTTACCACCATTCATTTTATGGACATGCTGATCCTGGGTTTGTCCAACCACTTTTTTTGTTTGTCCAACTTCCTAAACCAACAGCATCTATACAGCTCCAGGATAACATTCAGAAGTTTGCTACGTGCTTTTTAAAGAAATCCTCCCAATCCTGAGTCTCAGGCATTTCAGACTGCCCAGGACAGGCACCTTCTCATTCACCTTCAACTCTACTTTCTCTCTCCATATGTTTTCCAACCCTGGTGAAGATGCAATGACCAGAATGCACAACACAGTAGGAGTAGTCACACACTCACCCACTGCAATCCACTCAGTGTATTACTCAACGACCCTAATCCTTAATCAGATTAATATTTCAGCCTTCCAAAAAATAAAACAATGTGTACTACCTGTAGCAAGCAAGAGACCAGTGCACCAATAACAACTGAGTCAAAGCCAGAGAGATGAAGCCTAATGGCTCCAAGCTGTGCCCATACCAACCCAAAGGGTTTTGCCCACTCACCTGCAAAAGTTTCTTCCACAAGGCAAAAAACCCACATCACTCACTGTGCTCCTGAACAGCATGGCAGACACCCAGAAATCCTCTTTGACTTCCCAGCAACTTTTCCCATTCAGCTGGCAGCCTGCTGCCAACTTCAGAGGAGTCTGGCATTTTTGGAGGATGGCAGAAGAGCTCCAGAAGCACTCTGAGTACTCCTGAATACACACTGAAGGCTTCTTCTTCATTACGCTTGTAGGTTGAATTACATATTTAATTAGAAACAGCTTCAATGAGAAGTTGCTAAAGTTGAACATGGAGGATAAGTCTCACTTCACACAAGGAGGCAAACCCACGCACGGAAGCACATGCCAGAACTGGCCACCTCTGTGCACCATCTCACACATAGACAAATTTCTCCCAGAAGCTGAAGTGCTATTTTGCACAGATAAGCTTCATGTTACCTTCAAGGCCAGCATTACACCTCCCACAATTCAGAAATTGCATCTGTATGAAGCTGCTGTGATTCAACTTCCACTTTCAAGCCCTAATCTTAACTGTAGCTGTCAATTAGAAATGTTTGTTAGCAAGTAATCTGCTCTACACACCACATCATGTTTGTTTCCTTTGAAGCCTTAATACCCACTGGTGAGGATGGCTTTGTACCAGTAGATCACTCACGAACCTTTTGCACTGCATTCAGATCTGGAGTTAATTCCTGCCAACAGCCACACTGGAAGCGTTGGCCAATGACAAACACAAAAAGCTGTTTGGCATCATCGAACCTCAAAGCTCTGTCCACCACACAAAAACAGTGTTTACGTGCTGAGAGAGATACAAGTAGAAAGTCCTTGCAGCACAAGGTCATACCAGGCTCGCTGGAAGACTAAATTTAGCCACCTGTGCCTCAGGCAAGTCTGTTAGTTATGGGAAGCTCGGATGCTGGTGTGGAGCACTGGTCCTAGGGTAAATCCCACGGAAGACTTCCATTTAATTGCAAATGATCTTGAAGCTATTAATGGGGAGCCCAATCCCAACCCATCAAAGAGGAGCTGTCTCTGAGTACCCCACAGATCGGCACCGGGACACCGCGGTCCTGTTAGGGCTGGTTTGTTCCAATGTGCAAACTACTACGCTCAGAGTCGGCAGGAGGAGCTCAAGAAGATTTAACAGATGGGGTTTCAGCACAAATATATTTTAGAACACCTCCTTAGCAAGCACATTTCCTCCTCTACCTCACCTCACACTACAGTTCTAACAGCTACACAAGAGCGGGTAGATAAGAACTCAGGGATTATTCCAAGCTTTTGTAAATGTTAGCAGAGTCTGATTGAACAGTTTGTGAAGACAAGCCTCGGTTTACCAAAAAGTGTCTCAGCCAACGGTTTTGTCAAACATTTAATAATTTACCAAGCTAAAGAGGCAAGGGTTCTTCAACTGTGTTAGGTCTTAGGATCACTATCAGTCACGAGCCCACTGAAGGACCACAGCAGTCAGCTGAGGTTTGATGTCCAGGATCACTGCAAGAATCTACCCATAGGAAAAAACAAGTTGAAGAATCCGGTTTCAAGACACCAGTGTGAAATTTCTGAACTATCTGCCTCAGCCCTATGGGGCTCCAGATATGCTCAAGAACCTATATTGATGACAGAAATTCAAAGAGGAGCATTAGCTCAAGCATGCAAAGCCAGGATTACTAAGATGACTGTATCAAGTCCAACCAGGCACAAGGTTTCTCACATTAGATGTTGAGTGTGTATGTTCCAAAAGTCACACTCCATCCCCTAATGCCTCTGCAAACAGATGGTGACACACAAGGCTACCTGAACATCCAGCAGTCACCCTGCACATCACTGCTCTCCCCAAACCTGACCCTGCAGAGGCCCCAGCCAAGAGGATGCCATGAACCCTAGGTCTCCCAAACAAAACCTGTAGCTATCACCGCAAGTTCCCCCCAAACTCCTGTCTTCAATCACACTGTCTCCTTAAAGTCAAAGCACCAGGAAGAACAGAATAAGTGGTTCCAAAACATCCTGCTCCCAGTCATGGAGCTTGACAAGGCAAAGGCATTCTGGCATGCCCAGTAACTCCTAACACTTAGAAGGGATAAAAAACCACGAAGTACAGCGCTGTAACCAGCAAATCCACACAAAACCAAAGAGCTGTGACTTGTGTTGGAGCCTAATACCAGTCTCGGATTTTAATCACAGAATACCAGGGATCTGAGCAGAGATATTCCCCCAGAGATGCAAAGCACAGCCCAGCGATGATTTACCACACTGGCATTGCATCTATCACAAGTCAAGCTGAAGCCTTAGTGCTGCCAACACTGCACAGAGCTGCTTCAGAACAGGAAACTGGTCAAAACCTTTCCAAAGAGAGGACAGCTGGGAAGCAGTATCAGATGCCAAAGTGGCTACAGGCACGATGTCAGCTGCAAGATGATCTTTTGGAGAACCTGAGGGCCTCCAAAGCATCCAATCCAGCACTGGAAGGCAAGCCAGCTGAGGTAGGCCATGGCTAGAAAAATGAGAGAGCAACTACAGAGTGAAAAGTATTCAGGGTGGGGAAGAATCCTAAAATCATAGACTGATTTGGCTTGAAATGGACATTAAAGACAACCTTGTTCCCCTTCCTACCATGGGCAGGGACACCTTCGACTACACTAGGTTGCTCCAAGCCCTGTCCAACATGGCCTTGAACACTTTCAAGAATGTCACTACCTGGAGGAATGACACACAGCAGGTATTTTGGAAGCATTTATTTCCATCTAAGAAGTTACTCAAAACATGTGCTGCCCCAGTCCCTTCCCCCAGCATAAACCAGAGTGCTGTGACCTGCCAAAAAGCGACAGCAAGAATGAGTCGGCATGAAACTCCTAAAGGCGAGACCTTTGAAGTCTAACTCGGACTTGAAAAGAGACAACTACAAAGCCTGTGGCCTCTGCTTCATTAGAATAAGATGTTAAACGTTCTTAAGTTTCATTTGCTCATTGAAACTTATTCTTTTAAGATCTAGGAAATAAAAATAAGCTGCAGAAACTAAACTGGCCTTGTGCATTACAAAGGAAGACAGTTACAAGGTAACTAAGGACGGCCAAGAAGATGGGGCAAAATGGGATTGCTGCACAATGAAGCAGCTTGTTCCAACCTTGAGAAGAGTCAAACTCTTCCGTTACACTTGCCAGAATCGCCACTGTCAATGAACAATATTACAGCTGTATTTTAGAGAACTTCCTCTCATTTGTTGTAATAGATGCAAACAAGCAGCAATCAGATCTGGAAGGAATTTTGAGTGAGGAATGAAAGCTTGAAGATCCAGCAAGTCTGAGAGACTTCAAACTGTTACTCTTCCAAAACCCACCTAAAGAATTTTATATAAGAGAAGTAGCCTTAATGTCTGGGCTCAACCATCTAAAAGGCGATGCCAACCTGAACAAGTCAATGAGTCTATGGTCAATTTATATACCTGATTTATATACCTGCTGAGCTAGACAGATGCAGACAGATTTCCTGTGTTAGTTTTCCTTGTTGTGAGCCCTCCATTAATGTGAAGGATGACAACTGAAATGATCTGAATCTATCCTCTGACTTGTAACTCAGAAATGAATGGGCAAAACAGAGGAAGACTGAGTTTGGCTTATTTCTACAAACAAGGTATTACCTGTGCCAGGGCCTCACTACCCTCACAGAGAAGAATTTCTTCCCAATATCAAGTCTAACCCTGCCCTCTGGCAGTGGGAAACCATTTCCCCTTGCCCTGGCACTCCAGGCTCTTGTCCCAGCTCCCTCTTCAGTTTTCTTAGCATCTCTTTAGGCACTGGAAGGGGCTCGAAGGTTTTCCTGGAGCTTTCTCTTGATGAACACCCCGAGCTCTCCCAGCTTGGCTCCAGAGCAGGAGGACTCCAGCCCTTGGAGCTCTTGGCCTCCTCTGGACTGGCTCTAGCAACTCTACGTCCTTCTGAAGTTGGATCCCAGAGCTGGAGGCAGCTCTGCAGGTGGGGTCTCACCTGAGGAGGGCAGAGGGACAGAATCCCCTTTACCCCACCCCCATCCCACTGCCCACATCGGGGGATCAGCCCAGGGCATGGCAGGGGTTAAATCATGAACTGAGCTCCACAGCAAATCAGTAAGATGGAAGAGAACATGTTTTCTAACGTGAAATAGCTCCAGGAAACACGTCAGACAGGTTGGTTTCACAGAGTTCAAATAGGTTTCTCCTACAACTTGATTTAACTACCTTTGGCACTGATGCACAGCGATTCCTTGTGGGCTGGGAAAAAGGAGTAGTTCTATAGGAAGCAGGTATTTCAGAGTATTCTTAACCTCAGCACAAACTGCATGAACTCCCCAGGCTTTATCACTAGACATTAAAACATGTATATAGGACAGCAGCTACTCAGGATATTTAATAAATGATGTGGCCTCCTCTAATGCACCCCACACAACGTGGCCAACTCATCTATGAGAGCTACAGAGACACAATGACCTCAGGAAAAAGATTTGGGACTGCAGAGAAACCTTCACATCTTTGTAAACAGCCACAATATTCCCAGCCCAAAGGAATGTCATAATAGAACCATAAGAAGATGGGGGGGTGGGGAGGGAAGGAAAAAAAAAAGGAGCAGGAGAGTAGAGGCAGACAGGAAAACAATTTTCCCATCTCCCCAGTGAATATCCCAAATTCCTGCATTAAATGCTCAGAGTAGCAAATCCAAGCTATTCAATTGTCTTCCACAACACAGAAACTGTCAGGCTGATCTTGAGGGTGGAATCACTGTCAACTTTTCAGGCTATTAAGCTGTTCTCTGGAAGAGATTTGCTCAAAAAAGGACGAGCAAAGCAAACCAGAAGATTCAGACAGGTAAGAGACACCTATCCATTGCAGGAGATGGGCTGCTCCAAATGGATCTGACAGGAACGAAGAAAATATGAAAAGCCAGGAGAAAATGGTAATTTCACCCCTATTGAGTTTCATTGTTGCTCTTAACAATTTCTAGGGAAAAAAGGGATTGTTTAAAAGGTAAGGAGAGTCTGATGAACCAGAAATTAAATGGGCCATTTAACAAGGAGTTCAAATATCACCTTCCTCAAGTCAAAAACAAAGGTGGGGAGGTGTGGGGGGGGTGTTAATGTGGAACCTAGAGATGAAGTAGGTATAACAATTCTGAGATTTTACTACTTTGTAGAATCCCAGAATGGGTTGGAAGGATCTTAAAGCCTATCCCATTCCATCCCCTTGTCATGGGCAGGGTCACCTTCCACTATCCCAGGTTGCTCCAAGCCCCATCCAGCCTGGCCTTGGACACTTCCATGGGTGGGGCAGCCACAGCTGCTCGGGGAAAGCTGTGCCAGGGCCTCCCCACCGTCACAGGGAGGAATTTCATCCCAGTAACCCATATAACCCCGCCCTCTGGCAGTGGGAAGCCATTTCCCCATATCCTGGCACTCCAGGCTCTTGTTTTCAAGGGTACAGCCAGCAAAAGAGGAGGGAAGTGTCCAGAGGCAAAATTCAGGCTGAGAATAGGGAGACAATGAGCAAGAGTTGTGTGACAGCATCTCAAAGAATGGCTCCCACACTCGGGCTTGGATTCATTAGGATCTGAGAAGGTTTTGGGACAATTGGAAGCCTGTACAAGAACAAGGACTGAACGGATCAAAACAGCACCACAACAGTGGCCCCTGCAATCAAAATCAAAGGCTCCTCTCACACTGCAGAAGAGGAGTAGAGAAAGCTAGCAGATACAGAGAAGTATATTTGAGGAGGATGCATCTTTGGGGGGAAAGAAGGTGATTCATAAGAGCCTCATCTCCTCAAGAACTCCTACAGATGGGACAAGAATTAGCCATGTGAAAATCCACAGCTAGAAAAAAATCAATACAGTGCAAGTCAGATGGAAATACAAAGACAAGGGTCAGGAGTGTTTCTTCACAAATGCTGGAAGTCTAAAAGTATGATGGAAAAACTCAAGTGTCTGGTTTGCCAGTGGACATAGCAAGTTCATTCAAAACACAGTGGAGAATAGAGGAGCCACTAGACATTAAAACAACCCACAAGGACTAAGTAAACATTTTGAGGACCAAAGCTGACACCACCATTTGAGCAACTCAAGTTCTTTGTGTCAACAAGAAACCCCTTGTAAATCAGAATTACAAGTTTAAACCAGAAAAACAGAGCCTCAGACACCAGAAGCAGCAGGAGCAGCTGTCACACTGTCACCAGTGGGCTGCACAAACAGACACCTGGCATTAACCAGTCCCCACATCCCTCCATGTCATCAGAGCAAATGCCAGGTCAGTGTGTGACACCAGGACCAAGTTCTTAAACAGCAAAAAGTGATTCCTCCCCAGGAGTGGTTGAGAGAAGCAGCAACTCATAGAACATGGAATGTTTGGATGGGAAGTGACCTTAAAGCTCATCCCGTTCCATCTCCTGCCATGGGCAGGGACATTTTCCACAATCCCAGGGTGCCTCAAATCCTGTTCAGCCTGGCCTTGGACACTTCCAGGGATGGGGCAGCCACAGCTTCTCTGGGCAACCTGTGCCAAGCCTTCACCACCCTCACAGAGAAGAATTTCATCTTAACATCTAATTTAAACTAATTCCTGCCCTCAGTCTGGATGGCAGCTGGAATATTGGTGTGAGCCCTACAGTGAGATCTGACCAAGTAATCACAGCCAACCCATCTTTACAGCAAGGAAACAAAAAGTAAATTTACAAGCTTTTAATAAGAAAATAAAAAGGTTAGAAGAACATGATCTATTAGTGTATTAATGAACCATCAGACAACATCTCCCAAAAATTAAAATTGTGTTTTATACGCACTCTGCTGAGCTTGGCCATCTCCTCTCTCCCTGCCTGACCCCAGAAATCAGACTTTTGGTGGCAAAAGACAATGAGGTGATAGCAACAGCCTCACTTTACTCCAAAGTCACACAGGAGGAGATGGGGAAGTGCCCTTGGTTAAAGCTGGTACCTGAAAGTCTCTTGGCCCAGCTTTCACAGAACGATTCAGCAGCATCTAGGCAACCACAGCCCAGGCAGCCATGCTGGGCAAACCAGAGCTGGCCTAAAGACCAGCCTAAATTGCTGCAGGGCTAATTATATTGTACAAAATGAAGCCATGTCTCAGGAGTCAGAGGCTGTTGTCTTTTTTAACCTTTTCCTTCTCCCTTTTGCAGTGGACAGAGCACATCAACAAGGGAAAAGCAGCTGATATATTCCATTGAAAAAAGCAAGAATACTGCATGGCAGAATTCATCAAAGCTCTCTGGAGAGAAAAACTACAGGACAAAAGGAAAAAATCCTTCATGTGCATAAATAACAAAGGGGGCAAAAAGGGGGAAGAACATATCACTGGTCTGTTTTGCAGCAGAAGGGACTCACCAAAAGGTTTTGCTTGACACTGAGCTGTGTTACTCAGATGACAACATTTGCTACTCTGAATAATTCAGGATGAGAAGTAAATAAGAGCCATGACTCCAAGGAATTGCAGTAAAATCTCGTGATATGAGTGGGTGATACAATTCACAGAGCAGCACATCAGGAACAATCACCCTAATGTCAACTTCAAGAAACATGACAGACTGAAGTCAAGCCAACCCTAGGAAGCAGGACTACACCAGAGTATTCCACAAATACCATGGCTCCATGGTTTTAACATCACTAATGAACACACTAATGAGCACAACATTGATAATTGCAGAGATGATAATATAGGATAAAATACCCCTAAAATACTTCTAAAGAGGTACCTGCACCATAAATATAACCCAGCACCTCTGACAATGTCCCTCGTTGTCCTGTGCCCCCTCCTGTCTTACCTGTCTCAAGGAGGCTGAAGCAGAGCTGGCAATGACATGAAAAACAAGAGCCACAGAAAGTCTAAATATGTGAGGACAATTCGGCCAAGAGACTACCAGGAATGGAAAAAGTATTTTCCTAAAATCATGAATATCATGAAGAGAAGTGTGAAGGTTCCTAAATTCAACACCTGGCTCAGGGAGGTCATGAACTGCTGGAGAGAGAAAAATAAAGCACTATTTCCCTGGATTAGATCTGCTGTGATTGTGTTCTCCCCTCCCCAAGCATCTGCTCCTGGTTACCAGTGAGCAGGATACCAGGCCAGATGGATTCCTGGTCTCATCTGGTAGCACTTTTTAAGGCATTACACAGGATTTCATCTGTTAACCTGAAAATACACAGCAGCTGATTGCTTCCTAAGAGCTGGAAAAGAGAGCAGTGCTAGAGCAGGGAAAACAGCAAGTGGCTGTGGACTAGGATGGACTTAGGATCTTGCCCAGCTCACAGCTCCCCTCACAGTGGAGTTCTGAACCTGCCTGAATATTTTCCATTGGTGACTCTGGCACAGCAAACCAAGTTGTTGCCAATACAGAGAACTGGAACAGCATGAAAACTCCTATGGAGGAGCGATATAGATGGGCTGGAATGAGACAAGGTTACACACTTCATACTTCACAAGAAACACTAGCATGAACTGGAAAGCTCTTTAATACAAGGAAAAAGAAAGAGACAGGATATTAGCTTGTTGCCATGACCCATGAGCCACCAACCTGTCCCAAACATGAAGGATACCAGCACAAAGGAATTCTCCATGGCATGGCACAGCATCCCAGAGAGGCCTCCCCTCCCATTCTGTGCCCTGCTCCCCTCAGGGATTAGCTCTGAGCAAACACGTGCAGGGAAGAGAGCGACAGAGAACATGGAAAAGAGTGACTGTGTGGTTTGCAAAAAGTGAGCCAACAGTTGGGCCAAGCTTTCTGAAAGCACCAACAGAGAGAAGAGTTGATTTATATAGGAAGCAACTCTGGCATAAACACAGGCAGGTATGTACCAGCCACAGATAAATTCATTGTGAGAATGTGGTGCAAGTTTCCAGCCCTCACGTCCAGAAAACAGAACTTACACAAAACATAGCAAGGAGCCCAAACTGCCAAACTTGTGAGGACTTTCGGCCAGCAGTTGAAATCAGACAGGTATAGACTTGAAGAGGAAAGCAGAGAGATGAGACTCCTCTTCCTCACCACCCAACAGCTCTTAAAGAATAAAAAAGGCACCAGCCGAGTCCAGAAAAAGTGATTTCAGGGCAGGAACTCTTTAAAGAAACACTTGTATCTGAAAAAAGCTTAGGTGCTAATGCAGGGTGTGAGCATAAAGCCCTGATTTTATCAAGCCAATAGTCTAAAATTTCACTAGAGTCGGCAAGATTTTTGCCAAAAGGCTGGAATATCAGCAGTGCCGGGGTGCCGCTACACCGGCAGCCAGAACTTCAGCACAGAAACTGAGATTTCCCTGGCAGCTCTCACCTCCATCCTCCACTTTTCCTAAGTAAATCTGCCTTTTTTTTAACTAATAATGATTTTTTTTTTTTAATTACACACCACGATATTTAAATTCTTTTCTTTTCTCGTCACACCTTGCCAGCGGTCACCTTCCCTGAACCAGAACTCCTGCTGATATTTATCACTGGCAGCACCTCCAGCTCATCCTTGACTGCAAGAGCTCCAGTGTGAGCCCAACGTCACATGGAAATAACCAGTGTGTGCATCTCTCTACAACAGCAATGTCATGACACCCAAATTCTCTCATCAGTAACACTTCACCACCCAGGTGGCACTTCCAAAACTTGAGCCACTGGCAAGCACTGAGGAATTTTTCAGCCTGAATCTCTGCAAACTCATAACTCAAAGGCACTCTTTGTTTTTTTTGGAATATATCTGTGGGAAAATGCTGCTAATATTTGATAAGAGCTTCTCAACAGGAACAAAGCTCATGATCCTCAGTTCACCCATCATCCTCTCCCAACAGAGATTGAGTTACCAACACAGTATTGAACCACGGATGTAGAGATGGTTTATCTGGGTAAATCACAGCCAGCAGCTGGGAAGCTGAGAGATGGAAAAAGCAGGTTCTGAAGAACTTGGGGAGTGGCTGCACAAGCTGACAGGCATTAGGTCACTAGTAAAAAAAGAGTCAAGTCTGACGTCACACCCATGACAGTGGGACTTCAGGCAGGTCACGGTGAGCCCAAAAACCAAAAATGAGGTAGGTAGAAAACGTCACACGAAGAAACACGGGAGGCAGCTCAACAGAGCTTGGACTCTGCTCAGAAGACTTTCCACGAACAGAGAAGTCACTGTCGAGAAAGGCTAAAGGGGACTGTTGGTAGCAGTGAAACATTTGGAAGGGAAGATGTCACCCTCCTGAGGCAGCTGAGGCTGCCCCATCCCTGGAAGTGTCCAAGGCCAGCTTGGACGTGGTCTGGAGCAGCCTGGTCTACTGAAAGGTGTTCCTGCCCATGGCAGGGGGTGGAATGAGATGACCTTTAAGATCCTTCCAACCCAAACCATGCCGATTCCATGAGTTGGATAGGACAACAAACCCCAATCCTTAGAGTTCCACACTGTGCCAAACAGCATATGGAAATACTTCCCAGACGTAGGGGGGATATACAACTTCTTCACTCAAATAAGTTGCTGATACACCTCCAGTTACACAGAGCACTTCTCTTCCTTAGACTGGGACCACCACCGGCTTCAGCAGTTCCCAAGGCACCTCCAGTTCCTTCCCCGACAGGTCCCTGCCCCGCACTCCCGGGACAGCCCCTCAGCTGCGGCTGCCACGTTCCCTCGACTCAAATCCCGCCGTTCCGCCCCGCCGGGCAGCACCAGCCCAGCACCGCGAACCCGCCCCGGTTCCCCTCGCCCACACCCCGGGGGGAGCCGCGACCCCCGGCCGCCGCCGCCACCGCCCCGCGGGCTCCCTCGGGCCGCCCCACGGCGGCTCCTCCGCCCGGTCGGCCGGAGCCGTTCCCGCCGCACCGGGAGCGCTGGAGCGCCGAGCCCGGCGGAGCCTCCGCCGCGGGCGGCCCGCGAGAACCGCCCCCCGCCCGGGCCCCGCGGCCGTACCTGCTCCGCCGGCGCTGCGCTCCCCGGGCGGGCCGGGCCGGGCTGGGCCGGGCCGGAGCCGCCGCTGCTCTCCCCGCGCCCGCCGCGGCTCCTCCCTCACGGCACTCGACGGGCACAGCCCGACCCGGCAGCGCTCAGCGCCGGCACCGCCCCGCGCGGCTCCGCCCTATGGCCGCGCCGCGCCCGCGCCGCTTCCGGGGCACCGCGGGCCCTGGAAACCGCGTGGCGTTGCCAGGAGGAAGCGGCGGGCGGGAAGGGCGGCGGGACAGCGGCCGTGGAGGCTCCGCTCCCGGCGGGGCTCAGCATCAGCCGGCCTCAGCACCCCGCTGCGGCTCAGCACCCTCCGGGGTTCAGTATCAGCCGGGGCTCGGCAGCCTCCGGGGCTCAGCTTGGTGCTCCGTCGAGACTCAGCATCCTCCGGGACTCAGCGCCCACCAGAGCTCAGCATCAGCCGGGCTCAGCACAAACCTGGGCTCAGCACCTATTGGGGCTCTGCATCCTCCGGGACTCAGCGTCAGCCGGGGCTCAGCATCCTCTGGAGTTCAGCACCCACTGGGGTGTCTCTTCCAAGCCAAAACATTCCTTGACTCTATGGAAGAGGAGCAGAAAGCCACTGGGATTGTCACCTGGATGCTCGCAGGCTGATTCTGGTGAAGAACTTGGCATTTTCCAGATAGATGTTTTAAACTGACGTATTCGTAGAATCACAGACTGCTTTGGGTTGGAAGAGACCTTAAAGACCGTCTCGTTCCCTCCCTGCCACGGGCAGTGCCACCTTCCACCCAACCAGGTTGCTCATTCCTTGAAAATGGTTAAAAACACCACGAGGAAAACCTTCTTCCCTGGCGTGCAGGCCTCCAGCCAGGGGACAATCCCATTATCCAGCCACACACGTAACAGCTTGCTGGCATATGGGCCCCACCAAGGATAAACCACAGGTTTATTTGGAAAATGTGTTGAGACTCAGAATTTAGGCATTAAAATTTTTTATTTCCCCTATTAGCTCATAATCCTGAGGCCGAGCTTGGAAATTTTTCCCTATTGCCATAGTTAACTTGAAAACAAAGCCCAGTTCTAATAAAAATTGACATTTCACTTTAGGTTTTTCCTTTCTCTTTTAAGAGCTGTGTGCGCTCAGCTAACTCAGTATAGGTTTAACAAAGGCTTAATATTTCTTATTAAAACTTTAAAGTTGTCAATATCAAAAGTAGAATGTATCAATCCAGCCACCCGAAAAACCTGTCCTGGCAGCATCCTGTCAAATCCTGCCTTGAGCCTTTGCTCTGCAATGAGTTTATTTTGCTTATTCTTTATGCTGTTATCTATGGAAAATAATAATAATGTGGATATCATAATATTAACAATATCTTTGATCAAAAGGAGAGGCATTTTTGTGATTTGGCTCCCTTTTTTTCTGCTCTGAACCATCCAGGCACTCCCAAGGAGCATCTTAATTCTGAAAAATTATTTATCATCAATTTTAGTCTGAGTAGTTCTTCTGCTAAGTCCTATTAAACGTGTGGATTCTCGTTAACCCTGTGATAATCCTCTGGGAGTTTGTCTGAACACCAGCCTGTGTGTTGAATGAAGGGGGGTCAAAGCTGACCCAAAAATGTTTGGGGTGGGTGAGGAGGTCCCTTGCCTCCTCAGCCCAAACAGGTGAGATTCCAACCCCATTCCCAAATGCCTTATTATGAAGAGAAGGAAACACGCTGCCTTTTTTCTTGCATCTCCGGTCGGGATGAAGCGGCTCGTGGCCGCAGGGCGGCTGGAGCTGGTGGGCAGGACAATTCCCCTTTGTCCGGAGAGTCGGGAAGGACAATGAAGCTCCTGTTGAGGATCAGGCACAGGGAGGCACCACCCCGACACGCCAGCGGGGACCCTGCAGACACAGACCTCAGATCCTTCTGAGTAATGTCCAAAGGGGGAAAAAACAGAGCTTAAAAGTGCAGGTTTTGGCAGAGAGGTGAGAGCAGACGAGCAACTACTCAGAGCAAGAGGGTACCAAGGTCTCACCCTTCTCTCTTGCAATAGAAACAGCCCCGTAACCACTCAAATACAGAGCAGGAATATACATGAACAGGTTTGGAATTAGTAGTGCTTTAGGAGTCGAGTGTATCTCCCTTAATATAAGCAGGCAACACCTGAACTCCAAACCACAGTACACAGCAGGGAGGCTGCACTCCAAAGACTGGGAAGTCAACAATCTTATAAATTCGACATGGTCTAGTAACAGATTTTTTTTTAGAAGAAGCCTTGAAAATCAGAAAAAAACTATGAAGCCCCCTCATCTGGGGATTTGGCAGTGGGTTTCCCATGGTGGGGTAAGAGGTCAGCAGCCTGACAGCTGATGGCCCTGCTCCCCTCCCCTCCGTCTGCATCCCCATGGCCCAGACATCTGCTGTCCCCGCCGACCAGCTGCCCCCCTCTGCAGCCCTGGCTGGGACAGCAGCAGGAGATCCTTCCTTCCAGCTAAATCCAACAGAAATGTGCCGTCTGTGCTGTTTTGGACATGAGGGGAGAAAGGGGTCTGCAATGAAAAGCTCAAAAGTGCTCTGGAGCAGCAGCAATTTGTAATTACCCCTATGAGAAGAAGGAAAAGCCTTAGGCTGTAGGGATGATATAGGATGGCGTCTGTTCCATCACTCTCTCTTGCCCAAACAAAGATAATTTTGCCCCATAAGATTTAAAATTCAATATATTAGGCCCTCAGGAAATTCTTGTTTCCTAAACACTTCCATCTCCTCTCCTAAACACTTTGTTCGCTCACTTTCCAGCTGCTTTTGGAGCATCCGAGAGCTCCTGCCACAACACATGCCCAGTTGTGCCAGCAGTGAACCCCTGAGCTCTCATTTGTGATGCAGGTACATCCAACATCCCCTGGGGAAAAGTGAGGGTGCCCCAGCCTGGGTCAAAAGGAGCTCTTGGACCGTCAGGCATGAATAGCAGGCTCAGCTGAGAACAGTTTATTGCTCATTAGTGCTCTCAGGGCTGTGATATCCTCAAGGTCAGGGGTCAGATAAATAATTTGGACTATTGGAAGAAAATTCCACGGGTTGGGATGGAAATAAAATCTGCTGTGACCCTCACTGCCCATCCCTGACCCTCCAGCACTGCTGGGTTTGAGGAAGCCATGGGGATTCAGCTGGTGGCATGGCAGATGATTTTGTTGAAGCCATTTCCTTACCTGGCAAGCTAACACAGACTCAGGAAATGAGCAATTCCAATCTCTCATCCATACGTTTATATATTCCCTTCACGTTTCCTAAATAAACTGGTCCGAGGCAGAAGGCTCCTTGTCTGGTCCCTGGCACAGCCCAGTGTTTGTAGCTGAAGATGCTGCTGACATCTATGGTCAGCCTGGGGTACTGATGTTTAAGTGTTGGAATCACAGGCTGGATTGGGTTGGAAAACATCTTTAAATTCCTCTCAATCCACCCCCTGCCGTGGGCAGGGACATTTTCCGCTATCTCAGGGTGCTCTGAGCCCTATCAAACTTGGCCTTGGATGCTTGCAAGGATGGGGCAGCCACAGCTGCTCTGGGAAACCTGTGCCAGGGCTTCCCTATCCTAACAGGGAACAATTCTTTCCCAATATCCCATCTAACCCTCCCCTCTGGCAGTGGGAAGCCATTCCCTCTGATCCTGTCCCTCCAGGTCCTTGTCCCAAGTCCCTCCACAGCTCTCTTGGAGCCCGTGTAGGCACTGGAAGTAGCTGTCAATGAGTTGTGGTGTTCATATGGATTTACCAAAATATCATCATTATAGAATAATCCCTTAAAATTACAGGAAATTACTTCAGAAGTGAAAACTACTCTGAAGATATAAAAGTAATACTGACTGGATTTCCAGCTGATTGTTCCCCTTAGGAGGTTCTCTGGACCACACCTCTTGCCCTAAGACTGTAGGAATCCCCTTTCACAGGGAAAACCTGTTAAGTGCTGTAACATTACACCCAGTACAGTGATACAGGCAATTTATGCATAAATTAATTTTCAGCACTGTGCATGACCCCTCTTTACCACATTAAACTTCACGATTACATTGTTGTACTGAAACACTTGAGATTGATGGAAATCCTTAGCACAGGTGTCAGCATAGGTGCAGCTCTCTCTGCATTCTAAGACCCACACAGTGCCATTTTAAGGAGATTTTTATTGGAACAACAATAGCTGGAAAAAACCCCCAAAACAACAAACAAACAAACAAACAAAAACCCAACAAACAAAAAACCAAAAAAAAAATCCAACCAGGCAAGCTTTTGGACATGGAAACCTCCTACAAGTCTGGTCTTACCTATAAATTTTATTTTGGGTTGTCTGCAGCTCCTGAGCTTTAGCACTCTCTCCCTTTCTGATTTTTTCCCTCATTTTCAGAAGAGCTGGGCGCTCTTCCTGTTTCCCTATAGACTCAAAGATTAGCAGCAGGGGCACAGCTGGAGCTAAATCAGCTCCAGCCCTGGGGAGTGTGGGTTGAAGGTCACCCTCCCGTATTCCCATTGGGGCAGGAAAGCAGCCAAGTAAACACCTTCTCCTGCTTTTTGTTCCTATTAAAAACTCAGCTTTAAGACTGCAGGTCCTGATATAAACATTTGGATTTTATCTGTGAAGAGGGAGCATATTTTTTTGTTTATTAGAGGCGAAAGCAGTTTAGCTGCCCCTTAGTACCAAGTTGCTCTTTCCTGAGGTTCCCAGCATGGTAGGTGTGTACCACAGACACACATATTTGATCCCAAGCTCCTTCTGTGCACCTCACATCCCTTCACAGCCTCGTGTGTTCCAGCTCCATCAGATTTTATCAGTTTAACGATGTGTGAGAGCAATCCAGCACAGCAAGGACAGGGAGCTGTTGGAGTGAGTCCAGAGGAGGCATCAAAATGTTCAGAGAATGGAGCAGCTCTGCTGGGAGGAAAGGCTGGGAGAATTGGGATTGTTCAGCCTGGAGAAGAGAAGCTTCAGGGTGACCTAAAACTGTGGCCTTCCAGTGCCTGAAGGAACCAGCAAGAAACATAGAGAGAGACTATTTACAAGGGCCTGGAGTGCCAGGACAAGGGGGAATGGCTTCCCACTGCCAGAGGGGAGGGTTAGATGGGATATTGGGAAGGAATTTTTCCCTGTGAGGGTGCTGAGGCCCTGACACAGGTTGCCCAGAGCAGCTGTGGCTGCCCCTGGATCCCTGGAAGTGTTCCAGGCCAGGTTGGATGTAGCTTGGAACAACTTGAGATAGCGAAAGGTGTCCCTGGCCATGGCAGGGGATAGAATGGGATGAGCTTTGAGGTCTCTTCCAACCCAAACCATTCTGGAATCTGTGATTCAGGTCTCCATGAGCAATTGCTCCTCTATGAGCAGCTTGGATTTCACTGTCACAAGCAGCTCCTCATCCTTCCCCCTTCCCACCTGGCAGCTGCACAGCCCTCAGCCCACACCCCATGGAGCAGCTGATCATGGATAACAGCTGAGGGGATGCAGGTGATGAGCAGATCTGATCAGAGCCCAGAGGTGTTTGCTGCCTCACAGGCAATTTTAGGGGATAAATGGAACTGAGGAGACGCTGGTTTGGCAGGTCAAAGGGACAGGAAAGAGCTGTCAATAGTGCCACTGTGGGGCCTGTCACTGTAATGGTGTTTTTGGTGTCAGGGCAAAGAAGACTGTGGCTTGTTCAGCTTTTCCCCCTTAATTTACATAATCTTTTAAAAATTTCTATTAAGGAGAAATCAATTGCTATTTCTCATTCAAACTGGAACTGCTTTTCTGTAACAACTCTCCTTTTTATCAATAGACCTTTTAGGAAGAGGTTTTTACAGCATTCACTGCTTTCCCCACCAGGCTGACCTATGAGAGCTGCCACTGAACTCTCCTGATGTGCTAAATTTTAAAATTTAATCCCCTCCTAAATTCCCCTTTTCATCTGCTCAACAATACTCTGATATTTCAGGGGGTTTCTGAGGGAGAGCAGAAGCAGAACCCCTGACATTAAGTCCTATCACAAGGCCCCACTTGCTTTCTTCCTATGAATTATCCCAAAAGTTATGTGGCGACATTATAACAGCCACAATACGAGTTTTATTTCCTTTTAGCTGTTTATTGCTCCCTCAGCTTTCAGAGTTCTTTAGAACAACCAGTTTGTTTTAATTAAACATTGCCTCTAATCAGAGCAAGTTTCAGCTGCCTACCCACCTCTCCAGTGTCTTTCCAAATCCAGTTTCCCATCTTTGGACAAAGAAATCTTCATTAACAGCTTTTACTACAATAAAGACACAACACAGGTGTGTGCTCAGAAGGCTGCAGTTTATTAAAACAATGAAGATCTGCTTTTCAAAAACAGAACAACCATGATCATGCAAGTCTTGGACAAGCACAAGGCAGTCAGAAGACGAAAAACAAAAGCTGCCCAGCATGCAGGAGGAACTCAAGCAAACCAAGATAAAAATTAAACCAGTGGTTTGCAATGATCATTAAGTGCCAAACAGTAAAAATTAATTAATTTCTCCAGTGTTTGTGCCATCTCTCAGACTTTTAGTCTTGTACAAAAGATGAAAGAAAGATTAAAAAACTGTTAAAAAACTATACAAATGTACAAAACCCAGCTCGAGGAGCATTTTAACAGGAAAATCGAGGTCAGATCACATCTACTCTTCCTCCAAGCACTCTCTATCTTCGGCAGGATCCAGGGGCACGGGCTGAGCTCTGTAAGGAGCATTATTTCAGAAGTATTAGCAGAAACCAACTCTGGATTGGAAGGCTAACAAAGACCTTTTCCCAAAGCCCATGTGACCCAAATGGCTTAGATAGCCTCAGACAGCACCTTGAGGCATCAGGACTGACAGGGGCTAGATGCAGCTGCAAAGACATTCCTTCCAAACTGGAAAGATAACATTCCACACCCAAACATCCCTGGATGGTCCCTGCATGTCCTGGACCCTAAGGGCCACACACAGGTTCCACACTTTCCTTTGGAAGCTGCATAACCCCCATCTCACACCTGAGCTTCCACCTGACCAACTTATGGAACAAAAAGCTTGTGCAGTTGAGTGAGTACAGTTCTTGCTTCTTCCAGAACACACTGGGAAGCTGCAGATTGTTTTGGATGGGGAAACTCTGTGTTCTCTTCTCACCACCTTGTTCTTATTTGGCCCAACAAACTCCAAATTAAAGGGATGAAAGTTTTCCTGTGCTACAGCAAATGTTTTGTTTCACCAACAGGTGGGATGCACTTAAAAGCCTTTGTCTGCTTGTCCTGCAGGACAGTTTGGGGCTGATTCTTATAGGCTCCCCCTGGCAGTTTGGGAATACCTACAGTTGGTGGAAAAATGGAGGTTCAACCCAGAATTCTCTATGGAAAATAGAGTATCTGTAAGACAGTATTTTATACTGCTGCCTTTTTAGTTAGTAGTGCAGCCTACTCAGTTAATCTCAGAGGTTTCAGCTTGGAAAAACCATTAATTCCTGGCACCTGGAAGTTGTTAGTGCTCTCCTAAGCTTTTTCCAAAAATTCGCTCTACTAGCAAAGTTATGTCTGAGCAGTGAGAACTTGCCCCAACTACCAGTTACTCCATCCATTTTCAGGAACCTCTATAAGGTCCCTCAACACTTTGCCAGGCTTTGCTGAGAAACATTTCCATGGGGATACAGAGGTCAGGAGACACACTGTCAACTTGTCAGCAGCCGCTTGCCCCTTCAAAGATGAAAGTTTCAGAGTCATGGAGAAAAAATAATCACAACTTGCTTCCCTTAACTTATGCCTCCCCTAGCCCCAACACTCACTCCAGGCTGCTGGGCCCAGGCATCTCCCCGTCGGGTGCCCGGTTTTCCTTGGATGGGAGCTTCAGGAAGTCGCTGATGCCCCTTTGCCAGGCGGGCACCGGCCTCGCACAGACCCGGTTCAGCCCCACAGGGCGCCTGTCACCTGCGGGGAGTGAGATGTCAGTTCTGGGGAGGGAGAAGGGAAGGAAGGAGGAAAAGAAGAAGGGAGAGAGGGAGGAAGGAAAGAGGGTAAAAGAGAGGGATGAAATGAAGGAGGGAGGAAGGAAGGAAAGAAAGAGTGGAAGAAGAGGAGGAAAGAGAGAGGGAAGTAAAGAAAAAAGAAAGAAAGAACGTAGTGAGGGAGAGAAGGAAAGAGGGAAGGAAGGGAGGAGGAAGGGCCGAGCCCCGGCGCGCTCACCTCTCCCGCTGGGCAGCGGCGGCCTCGTGTTGATGCTGCTGCAGCCCAGCGCCTTCCGCGGAGCGCGGGCCACCAACACTGCGGGAACAAGGGGACAGCGTGCGCTCAGCGGCGCCATCGGAGCCCGGCTCAGCCCTGCCCGCCTCGTCCCGTCCCATTCCCGTCCCACTCCCCGCCACTCTCCCATTCCCGCTCTCCGCACCCTTGCGAAAGGCGCGTCCACGTTGGTCCACCTTGGTCCGCGCCATCCCGGCCCGGCACTGCCCGGCCCCGCCCCGCCCCGGCAGTGCCACAGCCCGCCAATGCAGCGCGGGGCCGCCCTCCTTCCGCTCCCCTTCCCGCTCTCCACGGCCCAGGCGGGATATTGGGAAGAAGTTCCATGTGAGGGGTGTGAGGCACTGCCACAGGTTGCCCAGAGCATCTGTGGCTGCCTCATCTCTGGAAGTGTTCAATGCCACGCTGAACGGGGCTTGGCATAACCTGGTCTAGTGGAAGGTGTCCCTGCCCATGGCACGGGGTTGGAATTGAACGGGATGGGATGGGATTGGATTTACGGTATCTTCCAACCCGAACTATTCCCGGACTCTATGAACCCGTCCCGGAACGGTCGCTCCGCGGCCGCGTTCCCGGAGGGAAGGGGAGGGAGTGGAACGGTGCGGCGCCGTTTGCCGTCCCCTGCGGAAGATGGCGGCGCCCAGCGGGCTGCTGGCCTGGTGCGTCCAACACCTGCGCGGGGACTTCGGGCTGGACGTGGGCGAGGAGGTGGTGAGGTGAGCGGGGTCGGGTCCGGGCGGGGCCCTTCTGCCCTTTGGTAGGAGTTCCTCCGTCCAGCACGGAGGAAACAGGGTGTGTCAGAGCAGCTGTCGGGAATCTCTGCCCGGGGTTGTCGCTGGGGTGGAGATTTGGGGAGGGGAAGTGGCGGGGGGTGTGTGGGGTCACAGAATCACGGATTGCTCTTAGTTGGGAGGGATTTTAAAGGTCATATCGTTCCACCTCCTGCCATGGTCTTACCATGGTCTCCACAGAAACCTGATCGGAAAAGGAAAGATAAATGACACACCTGTGCGATGGGACCACTGGATTAGACCTCGGAACATCCGCCCCCTCACCCATTTTTATCCACCCCGGCCCCTCGTAGGTACATACTGTCAATCACAAACGAGGATGAGATCCGGGAGTACGTTGTTGACCTGGTTCAGGGCACGGACGGGAAGAAGGGCTGGTTTGTGGAAGAGTTGCTGACCAGGTGGAGGAAATCTGCCCAGCTGCCCTCTGAGCCTTTCCCAGCATATCGGAAAAAGGATGGTGAGTGGTGCAGAGCAGAAAACTTTCAAATAAACTTGGTTTTTATGGTTACAAACAATTCCATGCCATGAATCCCTGTATGGATACTGGTCCCAATTCCTGATTGTTGGGACAGTTTAAGGCCCATTTTCAGTCATGAAGTAGAATCCAGGGACATTTTTCTCCTGCTGGCACTTACCCAGCCTCTCTCTGTGCTTGCTCACACTTCCAGAGGCTTTGGAAGTGCTGCGGGCTGGGGACCAAGGGAAGAAGGGGAAGCGCAAAGGGCGGAACAAGCAGGAGACGCTGGCGTATGCCGAGCCCAGTGCTCACGGGGAGGAGGTGAAAACCCCACTGGATCTGGCCAAGGTGAGTGTGGGGGGCATGCCAGGGAGGCTGGAGGTCAATGGAAAGGCTTGGAACCTGGAGCCTGGGTGTCAGACACTGGTAAAGATGTAATTGGAAAGTGGAAATGAGTGTCTGGGACGTGTCAGACTGGGATGCCCAGGCGGGCACTGCTGAGGCCACACCTCAAATCCTGGGGTTAGTTTTGGATCCCTCACAAGAAAGACTGAGGTGCTGGAGCATGTCCAGAGAAGGGAACAGAGCTGGGGAAGAGTCTGGAGCACCAGGAATGGCTGAGGGAGCTGGGGGGGGCTCAGCCTGGAGAAAATGAAGCTCAGCAGGGATCTTCTGGCTCTCTACGTCGAACCAGGTGGGAGTTGGCATCTGCTCCCTGGAAACAAGGGACAGGATGAGAGGAAATGGCCTCAAGCCATGCTAGGGGAGGTTTAGGTTGGATATTAGAGAAAAAATTTAATGGAAATGGTGGTTAGATACTGGAATGGACTGTCTAGGACAGTGGTGGAATCACCATCCCTGGAGAGATCGAAAAAACATGTGGATATGGCACTTGGGGAGGGAGGAAGGAAGGGAGAGAGAGAGGATGGAGAGGAGGGAAAAGGAGTGAGGGGGAGAGAGAGGAAAGGAGGGAGAGTTAATGATGGGTCTCTGTGATCTTGGAGGGCTTTTCCAACCTAACCATTTCCATGTTTCTATGATATCTGGGCTGGGGAGAAAGGTTGTGTCTGTTTGTGTCTGTAACTGGGAGTAAAATAATCATTGGGTAGCAAATATACCAGCATGGATTTTTCTCCCCCAGAAAGCCTGAGAGGAGAGAGCAGGTGAAGGAAGTTGAGGCTGTAATTAGGAATAAAAGGGATTTCTTTAAATCAGACATGAGGGTGGGAAATTTAAGCCACCACGTGGTTAGAACATCCTTTCCTGCTGTATTTAAACTGTCTCAGTCACAAAGATGAAAGCTTTAATTAGCAACTGAAATACTTCAGAAGGAAACTAGAATAAGAGCATAGAAACAGTAAAACCCAAGAAGTGCTGCTGTTCCTGAGTAAGGAGTGGAACTTGAATTTATGTTTTTAAATGAAACTTTTTGGAGCAGGGAGGCTGCAAAGGCTGGAAGTGTTTGTAAAAGTGCTTATAGAATAAAACACAACATTTTTGAACTGGTAGGCTAAATGTGGACAGTGATGTTTCATTTCCTTGTCGTTATCTTGTAACTTAATTAAAATTTAAAAAACAAGTGAGAAGGATCTGCCAAAGCCACTTAATCTTGTTTTGGGTTTTTTTTTGTGGTGCCAGTGTTTGAATCTGGCAGTGGCACTAAAACCAGTTGGACTTTACTGGGGGGACTGGAAATGCTGCATCTGCTTGTCACTAAACCAGATTGAAACTCAGAGGTGAATCATGAAATCACTGAGGCCAGATCACAGAAGGAGGAGCAGAACTTATTTTACAGCTCAGTACTTGAACCCTCCTGTGTGGAAAACCTCCCCTGTGGTGGCTGTGCCAGGTGGGATCTGGGGAGGCTGCTGGAGGTGACATGGCTGTGGGTGCAGTGGCCCTGCTGCCACCACCAGCTGTGTCTGGGGGCAGGCACACACAGAGTGCACAGCTAGGAACACGGAGTCTAAATAATCCTTGGAAATGAACTTGAGCTGCAGTTTGGAGCTGTTAAACAGGCATGGGGCTGTGCAGAGCACAGAAAGCAGTGCTTGCTGCCCAAATTCCAGCAGCTCCAGCTGGCATGGGTGGCAAACTTCGAGTGCATCCTGGTGTCCTTGCTTTGTTTGGATTCCTTGGAGCTTTCCTGGCAGGCCTGAGCTTGTCTTTCTGCTCAGTCTGGGGTCTGGTCCAAGTTTCATTCCAGTGAGGCAGAATAACACTTGTCTGAGCCTCCTGCCTGCCCAGGGGTCAGTGCTCACTTTCTGCTGCCAGTGCTGCACTGAGAGCACAGTTTATTTGTTTGTTTGTTTTTTCCTTCCCAGGCCCAGGAGAACAGCAGTGGAGTCAGCAGCAGTAGCATTTCCTCTAAGAAGAAGCCCAAGTATGTCAGCCTGTACACGAGGGAGGGGCAGGACAGGCTGGCCGTGCTCATCCCAGGCCGCCACGCCTGCGAGTGCCTGGGCCAGAAGCACAAACTCATCAACAACTGCCTGGAGTGCGGGCGCATTGTCTGCGAGCAGGAGGGCTCAGGGCCCTGCCTGTTCTGTGGGGCCCTGGTGAGTAGCCAGGGACTTACTGCCCCTCTTGGATCTGGAGAAGTTGGCTGGATCAGCCTTTTAGATAGAAGTTCCTCTTGCAGAGTTCTAAAGCTGGGAAAGATGGAACCTGTTAGGAGGTTTGCTCTGTAATTTACATGGCTTTGGAGCTTGTCTGGTTTCTGGCAGTCTCCTGTGTGTCACACCAGTGTTCAAAATCTCTGCAAGGTTTCAGCCCCATCCCAGGCACAGCCCTGGTCACCTTGTCAGGAGCAATGTCCTGCTTTTCCTTCAACTCTTGCACAATATGGATCCTTTGGGATACCTGTTAGTACCCAGATTCAGTTCAAAGGGCACCTTTTGGAGAAAGGGGACAAGTTATTGATGGCAGAGGAAATTCTTCTTCATGTGAGAGGAAAGTATTAGTTGGGTAGAACAAAATGTTTTAAAGCAAATTGGTGCTATTTTGAAAGATCGGTTTAACTCCCAGTGGCCAACAAAGAGAGAAAAACTCTGAGTTAAGGGTTGTGGTTCTGCCTGGGATGGTTCTGAGCTCATCTCTTGTCCTTTGAGCTCAGTCAGCAACATTCTCCACAGAACAGGGAGAGACCAAACTCTACGTTTCTCTTCTAGTAAAGAACAAGCTTCCAGGGTTCCCCCCATGTCAGTGGGGAAGAGAAGGATGTGTGGATTGTCACTGCCACTTTAAACAACCTGAAATGTTGTCCAGGGCTCTGAAACTGGTCAAGCTGTGACATCCTTCTCATGTCATGTCCTTCCCAAACTTTCAATTCCTTCTTTTCCTCAGGTGTGCACTAAAGAAGAGCAGGACATTCTTCAGCGGGACTCCAATAAGAGCCAGAAGCTGCTGAAGAAGCTCATGGCAGGTCAGTAGCTATTCCATACCTCGAATAGAATGAATCCAAATGGTTTGTGTGCATTATTTCCTTCAGACTTCACTGAGCCACTTGCCCTTTGTCTGTGGTAGGCATTAAAGGGATGGATTGGAAGTTGGTTCCTTGGATCCTCCTGCAAGCCCTAGGCAGCATTCCAGGGCTTCAGCAGAGGTGACAGTGTTGAGTGTCAAATGGCAGCGTGTGGTGTCCTTTCCCTGAGGCCCCAAGGCTGCTCATTCAGCATTCCAGAATCAATCACAGGAACTGGATCATTGTAGCAGTCCTTGAAAATTAGGATAAGTCTCCTGTGGAATGTGTGCTGTGGAAGATGAAGTGCTGCTGTCTGATTTGCTGGACTCAGAGAGGTGGTGGTTAATATTTTCTAATGGCTCTTCTTGTCTCACACTTACCTTGGGAGCTAAAAATAGGAACACAGCCAAGGAAAGCAAGAGGAAATACTACCCAGTGTCCCAGCAAAGACCTGTGCATTGTGGGGATGTTTGTCTGAGTTTAGCTGAACTACTGCCAGGGTCATGGTGTTCTTGGTTGGAAAACACACTTTGCTGAAGAACTGGGGAAATATTTATACCAGATCTGGGCTTCTCCTTAGAGCTCTGGAGATAGCAGGAGGATGGAAGTCCTTGAAAGCACCAGCCAGTCTGTTCTATCCTTCCAATAAAGATGCTGGAGTACTTCAGGATCCCTTTTATTACCTGTTCTATCTCTTTTCTCTCCTGCCCCTGCCAGCTCTTGTTTTGTTATCTGTGTAGGTAGAAGCTGGAATGTGGTTTGCTGTTTGTCTTGGGAGTAAAAATTGTGGATCAGTGACCAAAGGAAAATACAGGCAATTGTTTCCTTGAAATGAAAATTTGCAGTGTGGTGAAATATACTGGTTTGTTCCATCATGGCTTGGGTTCAAACCATTTGTGGTTTTTTTGGTTGTTCCTGGTTGGTTGGTTGGTTGGATTTGGGCCCCTTGCCAGGTGGGGTAGGAAGGAAGAGCATTTACTGGGAATAGATTTCTCCATCCCTGGAAACATCTGGTTTGGGGAATCTGGTGTGGTGTGTCAGGATATTGTTTGTGGGAGGCACAAACAGCAGCAGAAGGCTCTGTGTCTCCCTGGAATCTGTCCTGGACAGGAGGCTCTTTGTGGGGGTAACAACAGGTGGGAAGGGTTTGGCTTTTAGGAGGGGACTCCTAAAATATCTGGGGTTGTTGCTGAAGAAGAAAAGCCTCCAGACCTACGAGCCCCTCCTGGTGCCTAGAGGGGCTTATGAAAAGGAGGGAGAGGGACTACTTAAATGGGCAGATAGTGATAAGACAAGAAGGAATGGTTTTAAACAAAAAGAAAAGAAATTTCTTTTAGATTGGACATTGGGAAGAAATCCTTCTCTGTGAGGGTAGTGAGGCTCTGGCACAGGTTTCCCAAAGAAGCTGTTGCTGCCCTAGCCCTGGAAGGATTCCAGACCAGGTTGGATGGGGCTTGGAGCACCCTGGGACAGTGGAAGATGTCCTTGGTGTTCCACCTTGGCAGGGAGTGGAATGAGATGAGCTTTAAGGTCTTTGCAGCCCAAACCATTCCATGATTCTGTGGCCTGAGGCCCGTGATTGGTGATTTTGACTGCCCGAATTGTTAGGGAAGGGTGAAGAAGAACCAAAGACCAAGAGCTTCTGCCTAAACTTTACCCAGACTTTATCACTGTGATATTTGAGTCATTCCTCCTCTTAGGAGGAGGAAGTCTGTGAAATGGGCTTGAATGAAAATTGTGGCTTCAACCTCCCCGGAAAGATGCTGATCTTACTGCAAAGCTGTACTTTTAGCTCCTGGCATGGCATTTAGTTTAGGGGGCATTTCTGCAGCTTGGCCCATCCAAATGGCTTTAACACACTGACTGCTGAGCTGTGGTTTGTTTTGTGTCTCAGGCGCCGAAAGTTCAGGGACTTTGGATGCCATAAGCAAAGGCTTGCTGCCTCACCAGGAAGCAAGGCTCAAATCAGGCCTGGAGATGGCTGTGAAGCACAAAGACAAGCTGTTGGAATTTGATAGGACAAGGTAAGATACTAGATGAGAGACTGCCATGAATAGCATAAATCACCTGGCAGGTAAGGTGCCTTTAACAGAAACATTGGGAATTCCTTCTAAAATCCAGACTGCAGCCTTAACTATGGCATTTGGTGGGACAGGAGTGAGTCTCTGGAATGGATCTCATTTGAGTGTCCTTGCTTTTTGTCCCTGACAGTCCAGCTCTCCAGAGGGATGGGAAAGGAGCAGTTTGGAGGGTGGGTTTGAGGCTCTGCCATGGTCCCACTGTGCTCATCTTCTCCTGTGGGTGTTGCTTTCCCAGCGTGCGCCGGACCCAGGTCATTGATGACGAGTCGGATTACTTTGCCACAGACTCCAACCAGTGGCTCACCAAGCAGGAGAGGGAAGCACTCCAGAAGAGGGAGCAGGAGCTGCGGGAGCTGCGCCATGCCTCTCGGCTTGCCAAAAAAATCACCATCGACTTCGCTGGCAGGCAGATCTTGGAGGAGGACAACAGCATGGCTGAGTACCACAGCAAGTGAGTGAGGGCTGGCAGCATGCCCGAGAGCAAGGAGGTGCAAATCCTTATGGAGAGTGGTCTGACATGCCTGTTAAAGCTGCTGGGGGAAGAGGTGTTGCAGAAGGCCTGTCTCAACAGAACCAATTCAGCTCAAATTCACACCAAGCTGAGTTTCTGCACTAGAGAACAGTGACTGCTCAAATTGGAAATCAGACCGAGCAAGGAAGTCATTTTGTTGGGAGGAATGGGGCAAAAAATGCTTTGAGTCAGCGTGTGTGGGGAGAAGGGAGATGTTCTCAGGGGAAGCAGGGAATGTTCATCCCTCTCATTTGTGCTTGCAGACTGGATGAAACCATTGAGGCCATGAGCTGTGGTGCACTGAGCGAGCCAGCCAGGAGTCCTGGGGCAGAGATGACACCAAACTCTGGGGTTTTGGTGAATCCCCGTCTCCTCCAGCCTGCTCCTTTGGTCAGTGGGGCTTCAGTGGTTTATTCCAGAGTAGTGACTAATTTTGGGAGAGTTCAGCTTGAGAATTGTCAATTCCAGCATGGCTGTAGAACCCCAAAAGATCACAGGATGGTTTGAGTTGAAAGGGACTTCAAAGACCATCTCATTCCATCCCCTGCCATGGGCAGGGACACTTTTCACTATACCAGGTTGCCCTGTCCAACCTGGCCAAGAATACTTTCAGAAATGGGATGACTTCTCTAGACAACTTGTTTCACCATCTCACAACTCTCACAGTAAAGAATTTCTCCCTAATAGCCAATCCAACCCTGCCTGCTGTCAGTGGGAAGCCATTCCCCCTGTTTCCCCTTGTTTCTCAGCCCCTCTTTCCTCCCTTGTGTCCCTCACTGGCCATCTCAGTTTGGGATAGAGAAGGTTTGACAATGCCTGGTGAGTTGGTTTACTGGAGTTTTAGCATCCCGCCTCCTTTTCAGGAGTGCAGAAGAGTTTCTGAGAGTCAGGCTAAGGCCATGTCACCCTTTCAGCTCTATTTTATGAAGCCTCTTCTGCTAGATTCCCATTTTTTAAAGGGCATAAGGGTAATGAAGGAAAACTTCAAATAGGATTTACACTTGATACACATTACTTCAGAAGAGGTGCTAACCTTTTCCCTGTTTCTTTTGAACACTCTCAAGTGGGTGGACCAAACTGGTTTGCTGCCGCAAAGGAAAACTCTTCATTCCATGGAGGCTGGGAGTGAGTCTGGCTTGGAGCGGAACAGGCTGCGGATTCAGGACCGGGAGCTGCAGGAGATCTCGGATGATGGCTGGTGCCTCAGCCTGCACCAGCCTTGGGCTTCCTTGCTAGTGAGAGGCATCAAAAGGTGAAGTTATCCCAGGCAGCTCCTGCTCCACAGGGGAGGTGGGAAGTTGTGTTTCTCAGAGCATCTCTGTGAACCCACTGGCTCTGTGCAGTGGCTGATGCCTGTGATAGCTCCAGGTGTGGAAGCTGTGCTTCCTTTTCCAGTGGGTTGATGGGTTGAGGAGCTGGAGAATCTTTTTTTTTGGGATAGTACTTGTAAGGGACAAGTTTCTTTACAGGGGATGAATGTAGAGAGAGGCTGAGATTTCACAGCTATAGATGGGGCGTTCCTGTGTGGAATTTGAAAAGCAAATAGGGTAATCACTTGAAATATGTTCTGGGTTTTTGTTCAGCATAAAGAAGGCAACAGTGGCACCAGGCTTTGTTTAAAAGAAACCCAACCCTTGCCACTACCTTTCCCCCCTGGGCTGGGAATTGGGTTACAAAAAGAAGCTGCTACTGTTAATAGTGAACAAAGAATCTTCTTTAGCCTTTTTTTCCTTCACCACAATTCTCATTTTGGAGACTGAAGCATTTTCACTTCTCAAGCTAAAGATGCTGTAAATCTTAATGTGCCTGGATTCTTCATCCACGTGTTCTGGGGATGCTCCAGCCACTCTGGTACATGTGCAGAATTCCAGGATCTCCAGACAACTGTTCCATGCAGATACCTAGTCCCTTATTGCTCCCTTGATTGTTCCATGTGCCTTTGGGAGCGTGTAAGGGACTTCTGTGAGCAGATTGTCCTGCATTTGTGTTCTGCTGGCCCTGCTGAGGATTGATGTCCTCCAAAGCCCTGAGGACATGCTCTGCTTTATTTGTGACGTTATTTTTTGCCAATCTCAGCTTTTCTTTGTGGTCCTTACACATTGCTTGAGTTGGGATAATAAGGGCAAAGCTTAGCAGAGAAATTGACTATGTTTGAATGAAAAAATCTGTCCATGTGGGTGATTTCTGCTGAATTTTTAGTCCTACATTTTCCTCTGTTCTTTAGGGTGGAGGGCAGGACCTGGTACACGTCTCATCGAGGGAGGTTATGGATTGCAGCTACTGCTAAAAGACCTTCCCCTCAGGAAATCTCTGAACTGGAGGCCACCTACAGAATGCTGCTCCAGAAAGGTGAACTCCTCTCCTTGGTTCTTGCAGTGATTTGGTACATTGAGCCACGTAATGAGCAGTATCAGAAATCCCTCTCTGCTGAGCAGGGAAAGCTATATATAAAATTAAATTTCCCAGCCCTAGTCCTTCATGGGGAAGATCCTGACCTGGAAAAGGCACAAAAAAAAAGTGTTAAAATTGCTGTTTGTGTTCTTGTGCCTCAAAAAGTAGAAGTGCCTGGAGGAGAGGGAAGGGCACTTGGGGGTTGGAAGACCCCAGCTGTGTGTGGGAATATGGGCTCCCTGAAGAGATGTTTCTTTTGCTGCAGATGTGGAATTTCCAAGTGATTATCCCTCTGGATGCCTCCTAGGCTGTGTGGACGTGACTGATTGTTTATCACAAGAGCAATTCCAGGAGCAGGTGAGTACAGAAATGAACCTTTCCATGCTTGCATTAACCAGTGGGTTTTTAAAGCCGTGGAACTTGCCTCTGGAGGAGACATTTAGTGGAAATTTTAGATTGTGTTGAGAAGACACAAGTTATTGCAGGGATTTATGTGGCAGAGGACTTGAGGGGGCCTGGCAACTCAGGGCAGCATGGAAACATGGACAACTGTGCTGCAGTGGTGCCTTCCCTGCCCTGTGGTGCCAGCAGCACTGACTGCCCTGCCATAGGAGAGAGTGGCTTGGCCTGCACAGTGGGATCATGGTCTGTAGCTGCTGGATCTGCCTGGTGCTTCTTACAGGAGCTGGAGGTCTCAGTGGCCTCTCTGCTGATGTCACACTGGCCTAGCTGGTGAGTGTTGTGTCCTGTTTGGGGCACTGAGTGACCTGGAGACAGAGCCATGGAAGGAGGTGAGCTCTTTCCCACCAGGGAGGATGGACAGGAGAGCCACAGGAATACCTGTAGTGAGGCAAGGCTGGAATCAGGAGTCTTTTGAGACATCTCAACCCGTAAAAGTCCATGGGTGATGATGATGTGTGTCCAGATGTGCTGAGAGCATTGGTAGAAGGCCTTGTGAGGCTGCTCTTAGGTTGGGATGGTTATGGAAATCAGGAGAGGACTCTGTAACTGTTGTACCCTTGGTTAGAAAGGGAAGGAAGGATGTTCTGGGCACTTCAGGCCAGTCAGCTTCACCTTGGTCTCGGGGAACCTCGTAGAGAAGATTGCTCTTAGAAGTCAGTTTTGGGCACATGGAGGAAGAGAACATTAGGAGTTGCCAGTGTGGATTTACCCAAGAATAAACTCATGCTTGACTAACCTGATGACCTTGGATCCAATAGATAGATTGGAGAGTATCTATTAACCTGCTGTCCTGGAGGAGGCACGAATCCCAGAGGAGTCATAACCAGTAGAAGTATTATTCCTCTTTGCATTGGTTAAACCACGTCTGGAAAACCATAAAATTGGTGATAAACTGGAGCAAATCCCATGGAGACCACAAGGGTGGTTAGGGGCTGGAGCCCTGTGAGGAGGGGCAGGAGACAGAGAGATCTTCCACTTCCTGCAAGGAGATTACTGGGAGACAGAGCCAGGCTCTGTGCTGACATACACAGCAGGAGGGTCATAAATTGAAAGGGCAGGGTTCAGTGTGGCTTAAGGAAACAAATTACTCTCAGGGTGGCCCAGCAGTGGGGCAGGCATTGCCCAAGGGGTTGAACAGTCTTTGTCTGGGAAGATTTTCAAGGCTCAAGAGGACAAAACCATGGGCAGCCTCACCTGAATTCAGTGTTGGCCCTGCTTTGGTTGGGAGGTTGGACTAGAGACCTTCTGAGACCTGACTCTGATGCTGTGACTGATTCCATGCCCAAAATCTGGAGCAGGAACTTTCCTTGGGGTGTGTTCTTTTGACTTACAAAACCTGCTCTTAGCACCAACCACAACATGCCTGTTCCTGATCCCATTCACTCATCCCTCTTCACTCCACTGCCCCTTGTGCACATCAGGTTTGGTCTGGTGGGAATCACCAAACCATGTAGGGCTTGATAGTGGACCGTGACCATCTTGTGAGGTGAAATAGATGGGTTCCTTGGGAGGGAATCCACCAGGATGATCTTGCTGTGAAGAGCTGGAGAGGCAGCAGGAGTTGGGGCTGTTTTTCAGGAACTGCTCCTCTGGCCTTCCCAAACCCTGTAAGATTTTTACCTGGGAGAGATGCCTGGAAAGACAGGGAGTGTATTTATGGTGAGGTTGTGTCTCTTAATCACAAGAGGAAGGCAAAGAAGTTAGAGTATGAGCAGCAGAGGGAGCTTTGGGACTGGAATACCATGAAACCTACAGGAGTATTTGGCTTTGTATGGGAACAAGCCTTGGGAAAGAGAGAGGAAGGAGCTCCGAGGCCTGTGTAGGGATTTTCTTTTGTAGCATCCACTAATTTGCAGTTTGGGCTTCAGTGGAGATGCCTGTCTATCTCCTGCTGTATGTAACAGTGGTGGAAAAGTAGATCTTGGTCTCTTACAAGTACTTTTCTGTTTGTCACAATCCCTCCTCTTCCTTTGTAACTGTGTTCTTCAGGCATTGGTAGAATGGCTGTGACAGCATCTCTGATCTGGGAATTGTGCTGTAGGTAACTAGCTTTAATCTGCCCGTGGAGGACCTTTCACAATTAGCCAGATTCTCTGGAAGTCCCTCCCAGTTTGTGGGCCTGCTTGGCCGCAGAGGCACTGGAGGCAGAGCAGTATATTCCAGGAGCACCATTATCCAACCTGTTAATGACAGATTTCCCTTTCTCCTCAATCCTGTGGCATTTCCCAGGTTGCATTTCTCTGGATTTTTGCTGCTCCCGTATTGCAAACTTCTTATAATTCCTAATTTCCTGTCTTTTTTATGGTGATTTTGTCTGTTTTTCCCAGGATTCCTTTAAGCAGCAGTAATTTCCCTCGCTTGTGAGCTAAAATCCAGAGATGTGAGCCTTTCTGCTGTTGCTTTCTGAGGAAATGTCTGGTTTTTTTGGGCTCTCAGGAGCAGCAAGTGCATCTGAAGGAAGCTGAGCTGAATTTAATTGCAGATGTCAGCAAGATGACAAAGTGTGCAGCATCAGCTCAGAAATCTGAGTTGGGTCTCGCCAGCAGTGAGAAATTCCTGTTGCTCACGTGGGTGTTTCAGCCCAGGTTCATCAGCAGTGTCAGCACTGTGATCCAGCCATTTCCCAGTGTGCAAAGTTTCCTTGTAGCTCAGGGAGAAAGGCAAGGAACATGATGCTTTTTCACCACTTAGGGTGTGCAGAAACATTGGGTATTTTCAAGGAATGTGTGAGCAGGCGATGGGAGGTGATGCAGAGCAGAGACCTCTTGGGTATTGAGCTCTTGTGGAGCTTTTCCAGGCGCTGTGCTTTGACTCACACCTCTCCTCCTCACCACCTCCTGTTTGAGGCTCCTGCATGTTCCAGAAGAAATCATTTCACAAGTGTGGGGCGAGCCTCGCTTGCAGGTTATACCAACCTCCCGAGGATGAAATAGTTCCTGGCTTGCTCATGGTGTTTTGATGGTGATCCAGTGTTTTTTGGCAGCCACAGAAGCTTGGTTTGACTCTTGTGACTATTTGTTCCCATAGGCAAGGGAGACTCTTCCTGGTCTTAGGTCTGTTTTTCTTCATCCTGGGGGTGTTCAGCCTGGAGATGAGAAGGCTCTGAGGAGGCCTCAGAGTCCCCTCCAGTGCCTAAAGGGGCTCCAGGAGAGCTGGAGAGGGACTGGGGACAAGGAGTGCCAGGACATAGGGAAATGGCTTTCCACTGCCAGAGGGCTGGGTTAGATGGGATATTGGCAAGGAATTCTTCCCTGTAAGGGTGTTAAGGCCCTGGCACAGGCTTCCCAGAGAAGCTGTGGCTGCGCTATTCCTGGAAGTGTTCCAGGCCAGGTTGGACGGGGCTTGAAGCAACCTGGGATTGTGGAGGGTGTCCCTACCCATAGCAGGGTGTGGAATGAAATGAGCTTTAAGGTCCTTTCCAACTTAATCCAGTCTGTGATTCCATGGTTTTGTGGTCTGTCCCCACTGTGACTCTCCCATTACCTCTCCGCCCTTTCACTGCTGTCACCCACTCCCTGTTTAGCACTGTCTGCAGATTTAATTTCCCTGCTGTTTGCATCCTCTCTTGGGTTGCTAATGAAGATGTTGTGGCACCCCGCTGGTATTTTTCTATCATTATCCTCATTTAAATTTTGGTTTTTTTACACTTGTGCTTAAAAAACCAAAATTAAGCAACGCTGCCCCAGCAGAGTCAGACCCATTCCCTGCCAGAGCTCTTGCATTATGACCAGGGAGGGGTTATTTATCTACATTTTTACTGCATATGTGAGCCTGGCCTTTCATCACCACAGAGAGGGGGCAGTCCTACCATCCTCTGCCCTACCTGCAGCATTTGAGGCCCGACTGACGTTGTTGAGATGGTTTGCAGATCATGAGGACGTGTGGGAAGTGATGATAGAACAGGATCTGGAGTGCTGGAGCTGGCAGGGAGCAGAGGAAGAGTAGAGATGTCCTTGGGATTAGGATCAGTGGCACGTCAGGTACCCTGATCCCAGTTACACTGCCTATTGCGTGAGCTAGTTAAATCTGCTCCTCTGGGTCTTTTCCCACGTGGAAAATAGAGCAATTCTTCCAGTCAGAGGTTATTTGCACCACGTCTTACTGCTCAGAGCTGTGATCTTTGACTTGAAGCTGCTCTGGCAGCAGAAGCTGTGTTCAGGTAGGAGGGTCCAGCCCAGGTGTCCAGCATCACTTGCTCTGTTTGCAGGGAACTGCAGCAGGAGCTGCTTCCTGAACTCAGCCCTGGTTGCTTGGTGCCTGGAGATCCCTCTGAAATCTCAGGATTTCCAGTTGAGCTTTGCACATCTTGCCCCTCCTCAGAGTACATTCTGGGCTCATTTCCTTCTCTTCCTGGCAGCAACCCAAAAATCCCTGCTCAAGACCAGAATGATTCCTTTGTTACACTTTTCAGCTAGAGGTGACCTGGAAACTTTTTTCCCCCTTGGAGATCCAAGTGTTCACTACAGCTTTTCCTTGCTCCGGGGCTGACGTCACTGACACCTTGAGCAGAGCAAGGAGCTGCCCTTGTTTTCCTGCACGAGGTGTCAGTGACTTCAGCAGCTCCCACTTGGGATCTGTGGGATGGGGCAGGCAGGGCTTGGCACAGGACTAAAGCCAGCAGGGAAGTGTTTACATTGATGCCATTTCCATGTGCTCTGAAGTCCATGTTCATTTTGCTAATGACTTTGATCTGAGAGACTATTGAACTGGAAAAAGAGTGTTTCCTGCTGCTGTTTTGGTGGTTGATAGGTGTGTTTGGCTTATTTTGAGTGCAGACACACGCCGGTACCTGGATGGAGCTATTGTACTAGGCTGAAATATTGGCTAATTATGTTTGATGGGAGTTAAGTGTTTATTTTTCATTTCTAGGTGATCACTTAGTGTCCTAAATCTGTACAGGGGAACATGTTGAAGCTATTTTTGTGCCACGAGATTGCAACTATCATTTAAATAGGCTCCAGCTTTCCCACTCAGGAAATTTGGGTTTAAACTCTTGGCCTCCTCTTCCCTCCGTGGTGAAAAGAGCAACAAAAAAAATGAGATTCAGGTGCCCAGTGTACAGAACTTGGTTTAGATTCTCAAATAGGAGTGAAGAAGGTTAGAGGCTTTCTATATTTAGACTCCAGAAGGTGCCTGTTTAGATTATCTCCAAATAAAGGAACAATAGCCCTCTGGGAATATTTTCCTGAGGAGTTAATGGGAGGGAGAAACACAAACATAGACATTGATGTATACTTCTAAGAACAGTATAAATGCATAGAGACTTTTTATGAGGACCTGGTCCCTTAGGGAAAGGTTTCCTAGTGCAGGCTCCGAGTGAGACAAATGCCTGTTTGTGTGGTGCTGTGGCTGTCCTGGCGCCTTCCTTGCCTCCACCACTGGGATATTTGCCTTCTCATTCCTGAGGCACCTCTCCCAGTGAAGGATTTTTAGCTAGGTCAGATATCCTTCCTTCTGGAGCAGTCTAGGTGGCTGTTAATGATTGCAACCCATGAAAGGCCTTTGAACTTTACAGCGCCATGCATTCTCCTGAGCTGAATTTGTCTTTTCTGTGTAGCCAGATGCCAGATCCAGCGGTGTCAGGCATTAGGCTGGCTCACAGGGTGATGCATCTCTTTAATTCAGGTTCTCACCCCACAAAATCCCCTGATTTGTGGTTCTGGGAGCAGAGCAGGAATGCAGCTGGTTTGGATTAGAGACGGTAAGAGATGGGGGAGTTTTTCCATATGGGAAGTGCTTTGGTTTTCATCAGAGGCTGTTCTGAGGCTCCAGCTGCCTTGCATAAGCCAGCAGGTTTGCTCAGGCCACTGCTCAGGCTGTTAAGATGAAGGAGAGATTGTCACTTGATGATGATTAATTTAGGAATGCATTAGCATGCCAAAGAAATCGAATGATAGAGGCCTGCTTGCCCTCTCCTCTGGTTTCCTAGACCCAAGGGAGAAAGTGAAGCCAAGGCTGAAGCATATGACTTAATTAATGATGACTGTGGACTTTGCCTCTGCTACCATTTCAGCAAGCTACTCGTGAGCTGGCAGGGCCTCTTCCCTCTCGCAGATAGGGTCACTGATACTTACTGCCTTCTCAGTGTTTGGGTTTTATTTAATCCTGAAACTGAGGGTTAGATAGAACTGACCTGGAGCCCTAGTCAGGTGCCCCACTGCCTTCCATCCAGGTTGAGCCGTGACCACCCTTTCCACGGTGACCCCAAATGATGTGTCAGCTGCAAAATACAACCCCCACAGTGTATGTACAGTGCCCAAGGACTCTGCTTGCTTAAGCTTTTGTTGGTGTGTCATTGATTTCCTAACCCTGAACAGACTGGTTGCGCCAATGCATTTCCTGGTCCTGTGAGAGATCCCATCCCATCTGAGGGGTAGAATCAATCCTGGGAGCAGGTGCCAGCATCATACCTCCTTGGGGAGCAGCAGCAAGGGGCAGCATGGGGAGAGGCAGCTGCCCAAGTGAACCAGGGCAGGGACACAGCTGCGCTGGGCTGTGTTCCCAACATTTAGGTTTTCTGGCTTGCTTGTGTGTCCTAACCTTGTGCTTCCCAGCTCTGATTATGAAAGGACTTTGTGAAGCTGCTTGAAGTCTGACTGCATCTAGCCAGGTGCAGCTCCATGAGGTACCCTGGTTCCCTGCATATCCCCCTCCCCATTTTTTTCCCCAGGCCTCCCTCAGCTTTTCCCTTCTCCTTGCCGAGTCTGTCCAATGGTGTGGACGATGGGGCCATGTTGGAGCTGAGCTTAGCCCTGCCCCTGCTGTCCCTTGGCACAGGGGGATGAAAACAGCCCTTTCAGCCTAGTACCTTCCCAAATATTATTCCAAGTCCACCCAGTTTCTCCTGAACTGGGGTTTTCAGGTGCTCTATAAACATCTCCAGCCTTTGCAGGTTTACCATGGGCGGGTGTTGTCCTGGGCTGGCATGTGAGCCGCAGGAGGGTGTTGGTGGCTGTAGGTCCTGCAACATCGGTTCAGGGAGAGCTGGGGTGTGCAGTGGCTGTTTCTGGCACTGCTGGGTCCTCTGGGTCTCCCCCAGACTGGAGCCCTGGCAGACTGTTCAGAGTGCACCAGCACAAGTTTGAATTTTAAATCTACATTTCAAAGTCCTGTTATTATTTACTATGCTTTAATTGCTTCCCCTGCCATTCAAATCAAAGTACAGCCTGTAGTGTAGAAACACCTCGATGAGAGCCAGGCTCTGGGCTGGAGGCGGAGAACACTGCCCGGCCAGGGAAGGATCCTGCCGTGATCCCAGCCTGCTGTGCCTGGATCTGGTTGCATACCAGCCAGGCATGCAAGGGGCAGAGCAGCCGAGGGCTGCCAGGCATTGTGGTGGGAAAAAGGGGAAAGGAAGGCAGGCTCACAAAATTCCTTGTGCATCCTGGTGCAGGGAGCATGTGCCAGCACATGAGCTGCCAGCAGCAGCTGTAAGCGCTCAGGAACAGCAGGGAGGATGTTGACTGCAACAATGCATCAAGGCTGCGGTTTGTAGCCTCAATAGTCAGGCAGTTAACTTTTTTTCTCTTTTTTTTTTAACAAAGACATTTTGATTGCCAAATCCATAACCATTAGCAGCTGTGGTTTCGAGCTGTTCCTTCCTCACACGTTGCAGTCTAGACCTGACAGGCTTTCAAACAAAAGTTTGGCTGATGGCTTTTGTTTGGATTTCTTTGTGATCCTACTTTTTTCCCTTCTTTTCGTGTTCTGTTGATTTGAATTGAACATCGACGTGTATCCCTTTGCTAACACAGCCTCTGTGGAGCAGCTCTGCTGCATCTCTGAGCTCTTCCATGGCCAAGGACAGCTTGTAGTGTTCTTTGGGTGGATGTTCTGGATATTTCTGCCTCAAGCTAGAAAATTTGGCATTTCTAGAAGCTTGGATCTGCTTTAGGGTTTCTGTTTAGGAAAATTTTATATTTCTCATGAGCCAAAGGCTGGTTGGCCTATGACCTTAAAAGATGGTGCTTGAGAACGTGCTTGGAGTTGGAAGTGTGGTGCAAGTCTGTGTCATGAAGGTTGTCAAAACTGGGAGTGAAGCACTTGGTGCTCTGCAAGCGCTTTTCAGGACTGGAAGGCTGAATCAGGAGGTGACACAGCGGTGTCACCTGGATCTGCTGTTTGCAATTGGGTGTCACCTTTGGGTGAATGTGGCCTGAAGCACTCAGGGTGAAGGCTGTGTTGGGAAAATTGGCTGGATAATTCCCCAAAGGGAATGTCCTTGTAAAGAGATGATGGAGACCACTGCTGTCGGAACAACAGACAGGGAGCTGATGCCCCTAAACCACTCTCCTTGGAAAAGTGACAGGCCAAATGTGGCTTGAGCACAGTGGCACCCACATCCAATTAAGCATTATCTTTCATATTTGATGGCTTCATTTCTCCTGGATTTGTGTGTTCGTGGTGCAGGCATTGCTGCAAGTGCCCTTATTTGGCTGCAGCACCCCCATCACTCCCAAAAAGCTGCCCGTTTTCTTTTCCCTCTTGCAAACCACTGAAGAAACATTTTCTAGCTGGATGGTGAGCAATTTCCCTCCGGAGAGGAGGAGAAAATGGCTGGTTAGTAGTTAATTACCTGTTACGTGTCTCTGACAGCGATGAAGCTTATGAGGCATGAAAGAAGAGCGGATCTGCCTCTCCCACAAATCACCAAGAAAACAGGGTGAAGGAAGTTGGGCTCCCAGGGGATCCCTTGCATCCCACTCCTCTTTTTGCACGTGGCCGAGGGGTGTCTCCAACACCCCGGAAGAGCCCAGTGTGTGTTTCTGCCTGCTGGGGGGAGCTGATTTATTGCCACTGCTAGATCCAGCAGCCCCGCTCTTTCAGAGGAGATGCTGCCTCCACCAGGATGATTTTTTCCTCTTTGAATGCATTTTATGGTGAACTCTCTTGCCAACACATGGGGTCTGCTTGCTTTTATTCTTTCCAGACAGTGTTGCTTTCCAGTGCTGCCTCTTTTATTCCAAAGCTCTTGGAGAGCAGCAGGGAAATGAAGGCTGGAGCGGGTGTCCTGGCCTGTGCTGCCTGGCAGAGCGAGCCGTGTTTTCCCTGTTGTTCACTGAGGAGCCATGCCAGGAAAATGATTCACCCCTTTCCATCATGAACCTTGCAGAGCATCTCCAGCACCTCCTTGCTGCTGGTGCCTCCGGCAGCTGTAAGATGGAGAGAGTGGCAGTGACCAGGGGAAGGACCACAGGTTCCAGCGTGCAATTCTCCGCCACGCTCTGGCTAACCGGGATGTGCGCTCCGTGGCAAGGAAAGCAGAGGAGAGCTCAGGCTGCATTGCAGGGCTCCATAGGCTGTCGTGTGTGAAACCGGGACTATTCCCACCCCTTTGTGTCCCGAGGCCTTAATGAGAGCAAGAATGCTCCTGGAGGGTTGCTAAAGAAGCTGCCGGGAGCACTCGGGCTTTGTGCTGTGCAGAGCTGCTGCTCCATGCACGCGGTGCCTTTGTTCCTGCCTCGGATGCACCGGAGCAGAGCTCATCTTGTTAGTGATGGTTTGGCTTCCCCCCAGGACATTTTCCTTCTGCTCTTTCCATTCCCCTGCCTTCAGGTCATGGCAGTTGGGTTCAAGCCAGTGCAGCTTATTGAGGAGGGGTGCAGCAACTGAGAGGGTTTTTGACGGCCCTTCTCCGTGTGGTTTTTTTTCCTGTGGAGATGGAATCAGAATGAGCAATGGGTCCCAAATGCTGCGTTGGTATTGGTGATGCTGGGTAAGCCTGCATGGCCCCAGCATTCTGCTGCAGGCTTTACCTAAGTCAGGGAAAAAAAAAAAGTAACAGATTGGTGTGGGGGGAAAATATAGCAAGAATTTTTTTTTCTCAGATGTCAGAGAAGGTGGGTTTGTGTCTCTGCTGGCTCTGAGCTGGCTCGTCCCCTTCTTTGCTCTTTTGCTGTGGGCTGTGGAGCGGGAGGCTGGCAGCCCTGCTGCTATTCCTGGTGGTGACAAGTTGGTGATGGGAGATGAGGGATGGTGAAAACAAAGTGTAGGGAACATTCATTAGCAATTATCCCTGCTTGCAGCTTGAGCTGGGTGGCTGCTGGGGACATCTGATAGCCACTTAATACACGTTCAAAGCACTGGATCTGGCATGAGGGTGAGTCTGGTGGCCGGTTTTTGGAGGAGCCTAGCGCTCAGCTCCCTTTTCCAGCTTCATTTAACCTTGAGCTCTTCCTGCGGGTGTTAAGCTGCCTTCAGATCTGCTTTTCTCTTCCCTCCCACCTAATCTCCTCACAGCTGGGATCTCCCAGACCTGTTAGCAGCAAACTGAAGCCCAGCTGGAGAGGTGGGACGAGCAGGGGGGGCAGTGGTTGCGTGGAGGCCGTGTTTAGAGCACGTCTGTGGGGTGTTGGTGCGAAGCAGCGGGAGAAGCAGCTCTTGGTGAGCCACGTCGGCTGTTTGCAGCCCACTGGCCTCCCACCTGCCTTGTTGCCAGCCACCTACAAGGTGGCAAAAGGTCTGAAAGGAGGCTGAATAATTTTTTTCACACTGTAGTTGCATAACCCCTCTCTTTCGAGCTTCGCTGATCATCTGCAGGATTGGAGAAGGGTAGGTTTGCTCCTTCTTGAGTGACAATCTGGCCTCTGGATTGTGTTTGTTGTAGCCACCTTCTAAATGCCAAGTTGCTTCCAGGTAGAGTCAGTGTAAAGCCTGGAGTACCAGCACCTATCTTATTAACACCCCCCATATAAGAAGGGTGAGTGCTGTTGAATTTAAGAAGGGACATCCCCCATCTCACTCCTGGCTGGGTTTGATTCTTGGTCTCTGGAAAAGAGGGAGCATGGTTTCCCTCTGAATTGACTTTTTATTTGAAAAACTGCTGTTGGAGATTGTCTTTACTGGGAGTCCCAGACTGGTTGGAGTTGAGAGTGACCTTAAAGTCCATCTCATTTCATCCCCTGCCATGGGGTGAAACATGCCTTCCACTAGACCAGGTTGCTCCAAGCTCTGTCCAACCTGAACAACACAACAGGTTTGCTCTGTCCTCTCCGTCTGCCACATCAGCTATGGGTTTTGAGCTTTTATTCCAAGCTCAGGTTTACTGAAGTGATGATGGGCTGCTTGTAGGGCGGAGTAGTTGGGAATTACTTTTTTCTCTGTCTCCTAAACTTCCTGTGTTGCAGACAATAGAGTGGCTCGACTGACCTTTCACAGCAGAAGCAGTGAGAAATTAGGTTTTGGTATTTAAATTTGGGCAGCTTTGGACAATGTAATGGAGGCAGACCCGTTTGGTGTCTTGCTGGCAGCATCTCCACTGAGAGTGGAGCTTCCTAAATTTCTCTGGGATGAATGAATGGAATTCACTCATGGAAGGGGCTGGGTGAAGAAGAGAGCTGGGCTCTTGGCTTGACTCAGCATCTTGTGGGAGCTCAGCTTCATCTTCCTCACCTGGGAGCATCCTGACTCTAGGCAGAGGAAAGGGTTATGGCTCTTTCTCATCTCCAGCCCGGAGGAATATTCTGGATTTTTGTTCACCAGGATGAGGTAAGAGTTTTCTGGGGTACAATAGGAAGCATTAAATGTAGCAGCTGGATGAGGGACTCCCTGCCTCCTGGGAGTGAGATGCCAGAGGAAGGACCAAAGCTTTTTAAAATGCAGGACACAAAGGGATTTGGCTCACAGACAGAAATGCACCCTGGAAGCAAACATGAAAGGTTGTAGTGGAAGCAGGAATTCAAGTCACAGTTGTGGCATCCACCTTGGCCTTGAAATCGGATTGAGTGGGGAACTGTTGGAACTGAAGGCTTGATCCTGGTTTTGAATGAATGCTGTCAGTGGAGAAACCAACTGGCTATTGCTTTCACTGCTGGTGCCCGTTTGGGAGATGTTCCCGGGATGTGGCTGTAAAAGATGTGAGGGGGACATGGTGGTGTCCAGGTCCACCTAGGAGATGGTGGCTGAGGGGATTTGGGAAGCAGAAGCTGTGTTCCAGCAGCAGGACCTCGGCAACACACCCATCCTGGCTGCCCCACCTGGCTGAAGAAGCCACGGGCTGAAACAGGTGTAGTGGAGCAGGAAAGGATCACCTCTGCGGCCAGGTTTGGATAGCCTTTGGTCCTCCAGCCTTGGAGGACCTTGGTCCTTTGGCTTGTCCTCAGGTCCCCCAGCCACGGAGGTGCCACCAGTCACCCAGGTGATGCCAAGAGCGACAAAGCAGTGCCAGCATTTCACACTCTCCAGGCGTTGGCTGGGGATATTCACATTGGCTCTTCCTAACCTTCCAAGATCCTCCTTCCCTGCAGATGGGAAATGAAAATCCTTGGCATGGGCATGGAGCAGTGGAAGCAAGTCAAGTAAGGTGACTCAGCCAAAAAAGAACAGAGAGGAAGAAACCTGTCCAAGCCTGGGTCGGTGCAGCAGGGCATCGGTGCATGATGCGGATCAGTGCGGCTCCTCCTCCCCGGCACGGAGCTGCATGGAGCAGCTGACTGCTTGTACCTCTCTCTTGCTCAGTGCACAGCTCTTACATGCTGTTGTAAAATGAGAGGGCTTGGAAACGCTTCCCCTGGTTGATCCAATCCCAGCGTTGGGCTTCTGTAAATCTCCCTGAATTGCTGGCAATGCTGCCAAACCCTGCTGCAGTGTGGAGAGAGCGGGTCGCTCCCTGCTTCCCTCACCATGCCCAGCTGTTCCAGGGCAAATCCAAACTCATTTTGGCAGGTCGGTGAGAGCTTTTCAAACACTCGGCCTAGGAGTCATTTGTTAGTAACAAATGGGGGATTTGCCAGGACACGCAGCTCCATCTGGTCTGGCATCCTGTCCCCTCCAGCAGCCTTGATGGATCTGCTCGAGGAAGGCAGGGGAGCAGGAAGAGAAAGAGGGCAGTTTTCCCATGGAAGGAAAACCACTTCCGCAGTCTGTTTGAGCAGGGTTTCCTGGGCTGGGGCATCCTCATGGCATGTACTGGCCTCAGTGCCTGTCAGCACCAGCTCTGCAGCTCGTGACAATCTGAGGTGAGAGCTGAGATATACATTTTTTATGACTGTTTTGCATTTCACCTCTGAATGCCAGGGAGGCTGAGCTGCAGTCAGTCAGGATCTTGGTGTGCTTCCTGCATGGGGTGGGTTTTTTCTCTTTTTCCCCCACTTGGTTAATGAAACAATTTTAGAGGTCTTTTTCCAACCGAAATGCCTCTATGATTCTATAATCTGTTTATTCTCTTCCTATAAAATTCCCCCATGTCTTCAGTGTGGTAAAATCCCTCCACTGACTCGGTGAATGGAGCCAGCCCTGAGCTGGCCTCTCTGAGCCATCACCTTGGTATGTAGCAGGTGTGTTGCTCACCCTTTATATGCAAGTGAATATCAAAGAATGCATGTCCCACAGCAGGACAGTGCACACTCTCCAAATCTCAAATCCTTGTGTTTGGGATTGAGCTTTGTGGGGAACATTTGGGGTTGTATCTGTAGCTGGGCCAGCTGGTGGTGCCCACCCTTCTGGTGGTCATTTCAGGCTGGGTTTGGCAGGTTGTTTTGGTAGGGATGCTGGCGTGCTGTCCATGACCAGTTAGGCATTACTGGGAATACTCATTCCCAGTCATCTGAATCCAGGGATGCATCAGGCTGAAAGTCGGTCCCTTGCTTGTCCTGGTGAACAGGTGGGCTGGTGATGGTAGGGCCCCAACCACCTCCCTCTCAACATCCCAGAGTTCTGATCAGCCGAAATCAAGCGTGAAACCACAGGGGTAGCACAGGTCAGTGCTCAAGGTGGCTGAAAGGGGTTTGGGAACACCCAGGGTGAGCGGATCCAAAGAGGCAGCGAGCTCCAGCAGAGGCGCAGTGGGAAGAGTCTGAGCAAAGGGCTTGCAGGATATGACCCAAACATGAAATTGTTCAGGTCTTTTTTCATTAGAAGTTCTTGAAGTGGTTTGGTCTGAGCTGCTACAGCCTCCATATATAACTCATGTCTTGACTAAGATCCCTCTGTTCTGCCCACTGAGCTCTTTCTGTGTCCATGCAGCCGTCCTGACTCTGCTCTTTGTGTCTCTCTGGGTTTCACAGTATCCGCACCTGAGCCAGGAGTCCGGGTCTCCATTTGTCTTTATCTGCAATAATCCCCAGGAGATGGTTCTGAAGTTTCCCATCAAAGGAAAACACAAAATCTGTAAGTAGTAAAGTTTCCCCAGATGCACCCCCGGCCCTCGGAGCCGGCTCCCTTTGCCATCCCAGCTTGCTGTTGCCAGATGAGTTCCCAACCTTTGCCTTCTGCTCTTTGATCTGGAGGTGTTTGTTTAATGGCTTGAATACATCTGCAATTTTTTTTTGTCTTCGGTTCCCCTTTCCCCAGATGTTGCTTCCTTCCAAATACATACTTCTTCCTGCCTCTGCCAACGCTCGGGGAGTCAAAGAGCAGTCTTGTTGGTGGCTGATCCGCTGCTGGCGTTAGCCTTGGTCAGGACAGGAGTTGGTGCAGCAATGCCCAGGCAGATCCAGGCAACCTCCGTGTCCTGTAGTTCCAAATCACGCTCTTGCCCCTGAGGACAGTGAGGGCTTGAACAGCAAGGGCTGCAGGGCCAGATGGATGTTCCCCATCTGCAGGCCGGTGGGATGGGATGTCCTGGCAGAGCGCGCGGGGAAGCGCCGCAGCATCTGTCCGCGCTCCGCTTGCCAGCGTCGTTAGTCCCTTTTACGAGCCACCAGCCCCTCCGCAGGCTGCCAGTTATTCCTGCCCGCTGCTATAAAAAGGATGGAGGAGGGATGCGGCAGCTGGGGAGCCCGCAGTCAGCTCCGTCCTTATTAGCAGCCTCCCCTCCACACAGCCTGGGGAAGGCACCGCACGTGCTTGCAGGGGATGTGAAAAATTAATTTGACGGGCTAAAAGCAGCAGAAGCAGGAAGAGTCTTGGTTGTTTATTAAGCAGAGCTGACAACTGGTTGATCTCCCTCTTTTCCACATGGATCCTTGGGCTAGTACCTGGGGCACAGGAGTGTTGAGATTTCTCTGGACTGGTTAATAAGGGCTTTTTGAAGCACAGAAGAGGGTTATTTTCGTTGGTTTTGAGGGTTTTTTTTCCCTTTCTGCTCAGGGAAGCACCTTTCTCCCACAGCTGGCTGTTGGGGTGTCCTGCAAAACCATTTGGTTTCTTCCTTGCCTTTTTGAGCAGCAGCTGGGAGGTGCATTCAGCCAATGGAGACCATTGCTTGGAGACCTGCAAGCGCATGAATCTTACTTGTGGTCCTCCCCCTAGATGGGTTATTCTGACTGCCAGTGAACAGGCAGGAGTTATTTAGGATGCAGATCTTGGCTGTGGGGGAACAGCCTTGTGGCCCTTGCTTGCTTGTGCAGCCACTGCATCCTTTTCTTCGCTTGTTTTAACCTCTCCTTCGCTCTTGCCAGGCTCTCATGCTCCTTCACTCCCACCTCTGCCTCTGTCTGGCCATGGGTGGGAGAGGGTGAAGCTGCTATGCGGCTCCTGCGCGTCTGCCTCGCCGGGTGCAGGTGCTGCCAGTCCCCTCCCCATCTGTCACATCATCTCCTTTGTGTTGTGACACTTTCCTGCTTGGAGAAGGATCAGTCTAACAGCCTGGAAGGAAGCCGGCTGTGCTGGCGGCTGCCTGTGCTCCCACTCCCACTGCTGGCCCTGCCTTCCCTGCCCTCCATCCCAATAGGAGCTGTCACAGGAGCAGCGCAGGGGGGCTGTGGAGCTGCATGTTCACCTCCCGGAAGGGACATGGTCCGTCTGGGTGATATTTATGACAGCCTAGGGAAGGAGCAGGGAAGCCTTTGACCTTTCATCAGCACAAGGCGTTGTTTTAATAGAAGCTGGCATTGCATCCCAGGCAGTCAGAAGCTTAATTCTCCCAGCTGGAAGCAGAGCAGAGGGAAGGTGCCAGCTCACATCCCCACCTGGGCTTGCTGGCTGCCCTGGTCTCCTTGAAACCTGGCTCAAACCATGACAAAATGCCAGTTTGTCCTGTTGGGAAGCCAAGCCAGAGCAATTTTCCTTGCCAGATAACAGCATGGACCTCGCCACGGTGACATCCGGATGCTTCTCTGTTGCAAATTACTTGTTTCTAGCAGCCTGGGGATGGGAAAAAACCCTAACATGGCTCAATTTTTGCTGCCAGGGTCATTGTTTTTGTGGAAGGGCTGGGCACAGAGTTGCATTTAGAAGCACAGCTCTCCCCAAAACATCCCTGTGTGGTTTTAGCACATGAGGACAAAGCTCGTTGGCCTTTCTCATTGGAGATTTCCTTGAATCCAGGCAAAGGTACCCTGAGGCATCACATAGAAACCTCCCTCCAACAGCCAGCGGCTGGAGGAGTGCAGAGCAGAGGACATGGTGTGAGACGAGAGGCCTTGAATCACTGAGCAGAAAGGGCAAGGGACCCTGGGGCTTTGCCTTATTTTTAGCCTTTTCTTAAAGGCTACCTGTGTGCTGTGTGGTGTTTGCCAGCTGGAAGAGCAGAGGAGCCTCCCAGTGTCATTAGGGTCCAGAAGTGGGCAGGCACATGAAATATAACAGCCCTGGTGACAGTAGGTGGTGTTGGGGGACCAGAGCATGGAGAGAATGTGAACTTGCTGCATTTCTCCTGCCAAAACCACCTCTGGCATCATTGGCATCATGTAAGACCACCTCTGGGGTCAGGGTGGTCTTACACATTTCTTCTGGATGGGCTGGCTCAGCCTGCTTGGGTGCCAGTGGATGCCACTGGAAACAGCAATTGCAAGGAGGAATCTTCTTCCTCATCCTTAGGTGGTGAGGGGAAAGTCTTCTCTGGGGTGGCCAAGGGGATGGAAGATCTCCCAGAACATCTTCCAAGCTGTGCTTCAGTTTGTGGATCTGTGGCATGGTGATCTGCAAACCATCTTTGTTGAACTGGAATTGGGACGTTTTCCTGGTTTGAAGAGAAGGTGATGGTCACTGGCTGGTTAAGAGTCATTTTCTCTGGAGAAGCACCTGCTTCTTATGGCACATGGACATTTACCAGCAGATTTTGGAGCAGTGGCCAAAGTAGAACTTGGGACCCTGGTGTATCTTGCCCTGTCTTTGTTCCCAGCTACAAAGACAGGATGAGGCTGGCATTTAGAGGATGGCAAGATGCAGGGGAGCAGCAGGAAGGCAAGTCTTGGGGAGATGTGGCATTAGAGGACCAGTGACCAGTGTTGGCTGCTGGCTCTGGGAGCTGGGAGAGTGGGGGCATCCTTGCATTTTAACAGGCAGGAAGAAGAGGACAAGGACTCTGCTCTGAGGGAGCACATCACTATGCCTGGCTTCTGGTTTCTTCAGCAGGAGTTGCCCAAAATCCCGTGTTCTGGTGTCGTGCTCCTCTCCCAGGTGGGAAAGTAGAGCTGGCAGTGAAGCCCCCAAGGGCTGTGAAGGACAAGGAGAGGCAGTGTTTTCTCCAGGTCCCCCTGGAGCTGTTAGCTGAGGTTTTCCCTAGTGGCAATGGTAGCAGATGGCCTTGGAGACCACCAACGTGGCACGTGGCAACGTGGAGCAGATGTCCCCATCACACTGGGTGCCCACTGCACCATCATCTCGAGCTGAGGGTTTGTTGTCCCCAATCCTGCCTTTTGCTGCACCGTGGTGAAACACATCCCTGGCACGTTGCTAGACAGTCCCCATCTCCTCGGAGCGTATCAATGCGCATCCTGCGGGCAGGCACAGGGATCAGTTTCCCCCCTGGTAGTGGCAGGCGAGTGCTGGATGTTAATTTACTCTTCTCCTCGCTGAATTTCCCCCTCTCCGGCGTCTCTTGGCCGCGTCGGACACGCTTGCCCCCGGCTCCCCGGTGTCGCGCCTGCGGAGGGAGGCCGCGGCGGCTGGAAACGCCTGGCTCCTCAAGCAGGATAATTGGATGTGACAGGAACACACTAACTAGGAGACCTCGCTGCCTCCAGCTCATTTGCATTGCAAATAGCATTTAAAAATAAAGAGTGATGAGGGTTTGTTGTGTTTTTCTTTTTTCTTTAATCCCCTCTTTACAGGGAAACTGGATGCAAAGATCCACCAGGGAGCAAAGAAGGGGTTAATGAAGCAGAAAGCCGTGGGGTGTGTGACGGGGAGCAGCACTGGTTCCCATGAAGCACCCAACTGCCTCTGAAGGATGCCAGGATGGTCTTCAGCTCTGGAAAGCAGGTGCAAGATGGATCCCTGATCCTAGATTGTTTCTAGGTATTGCTTTATCTCTTGTATTCCAAAAGTATTAAAAGAGACCTGTTTATACCAAGACTTGGCCCAACAGCCCTGTGCTTCCAGGGAGATCCTGCACTGCAGACAAGGGTTGGTGGGAGATGGAGCTTGACAGGATGTGGTTCAACAATCACTGGGCACCCCCAGGAGCAGTGGGTCCCAGAATGGGCATGGGGTGCTCTCTGGCAGCAGACAGCCCAGCTCCATCCTGGCTTTGGCAGGATCTCCCTCTCCAAAAAGTGCCTTGAGGTGTTTTTGGCTCTGTGGGGTCAGACACATGGAGGAGAAGGGCGAGAAGCTGAGGGGATGAGAGGGATGGCTCCCAACAGCCAGAGAGCCTGAGCCCTGCCAAGTGGGATGGGAGGTTTAGGGTTGGAGGTGGGCTCTGTGCCTTCTCACAGGTGCTGTTCCAGCCCTTTGGAATCACTGCTCAGTGCCCAACCTTACATCCTTCTACTGATTTGTACAAAAGCAGCAGCCACCCCCCAAGACCTGGCCCCCAGCAGCTGTGTGTAGAACACCTTTGGAATAAGCTGAATTTTGCCTTTTTCTCTACTCCCTCACACTGAGCCACTCTCCACATTACCGTGTCCATGCTCATCGTGCACTGGTGTGTGCTGGGCTGTGATCCCTTTGTGCTGCAGTGCTCCAGGCTCTGCCTTGCCATGGTCTAAGAGCTCCTCCTCATTACCCTGAGCCCACTCTGCTCTGGGGGGACAGAGTGACCCCCCCAGCATTCCCAGCATCCCTTCTCCTCTTTCCCAGGAATGCGGTGAGAGCTGCCAGCTTGACTGCTTGGCACAGTCCCTGGGTGTAGGTTGTCCAAGGCCTCTGCCCCATGGGACAGGAGCAGGGTGCAAAGCCTTCATGCTGCAGCACTGGAAATCATTCCTTGCCATTTGTCCTGGGAGTTGTCTTCTGCCTCCATTTGCTGCCTGTGGGATCTCTGAGGTGCTGGAAATGACGGGGCTGGATCCAACACCCGCACATGTTATTCCTCAGTGGGAAAATCTTCACAGGTGTTTCAGCTCTGAGCTGCCCACGATTGGCACAGAGTTTATGGTGTGGGAGCTGCTGTTCAATGTGGCCAAGGGTGATGGGATTCTCCTGCTTTCTTCCTCCTCTGGCTGCATCCCCCCATCCACTCTGTCCCTTGTGTCCCACCACTATGGTCCGGTCAGCCATGCTGGGGTTCTTAGAGACCTCCCTGCACTCTTCTTACATGGGAATATTAATGTCTTGGTGGATGTCCCTTGAGAGTGATGGAGAATATCTATGGTGCCAATAGGAGCAGAGCTGGAGGGGGATGAAGGCCTTGGCCAGTCATCCTGAGGTCCTGGTGCCTTTGGAAGGAGGCCTTCCTTTGTGGGCTATGTGGGAGAGGTGGGACACACAGGGTTGGGAGTCAGCACCCAGGGAGGAGGTGCCAGGCTGGCTCCAGGTGGTACAGCTCCAGCTCCTACTCCTGTCCCAGGAGTGCAGCACCAAGACAAGACCATGACTGAGTGGCATCTTGTACCAACTCTGTCCACAAAATTGCACCTTTCCATTGTACCTAGTGCCTGTTAAAATCCCTATCCCAAGGTACTGCTTCCCCAGATGGGTCACCCATCCCGTGCCTGATCCAGGCTTTAATATGAGCCTATGATTTGGCTCCATATTAAACCAGATCCATCTTCTGCATCCACCTCTGAGAGTGGCTGCTGCCTTGTCACCTCCCTGTCCTTTGTCACTCACAGCTTACGTCTGCCTGGTGCCTGCAGGTTTCATTGCTAAGGGTTTCACATCCAGTGTAGGATTCTGTGGGATCTCTGACAGCCGCAGGCAGGCTGGATCACAGGCCCTGCTTGTGGTCATGGCAAAACATGTCATTGCAGCGATGCTGAGATCATTCTCAATGGAGCTGCCTTGCCTGGCAGGGGTTTTATTTTCCTCCTATATTAGTGGCATCACAATTTTGCCAGGAAAGATGTACTGACTGATCCCTGGTTCATCCTGCGTTCCTGTCTGATGCTGGTTTCTTCACCCTTGGAAGCACCATTCCTGGTCTGAGATTTGCTGAACATCAACACCAAATGCCTATAAAACCTTTTACCCAATCCTTGAAAATACTTCAGTAAAAACTGACCTGGTTTTATTAATACAGGTTGTCTCGGAGCCTGCCAGCATTGGCTCTGTGCTGTGCAAGAACAGTTTCTCCTCGTCAGGATAAGGAAGGATTTCTGCTCTTTCTCTCTTTTGGCTGTAAGAGAATTTTCATCCCTCTTTTCCTGTTGCTTTAAACATCTTCTGGCTCCCTCCCACCTGCCCCAGCTCCAAAAGTTGGTGAGACACCCAAACCTCTGGCCTTCTCAGCATCACCTCCTTTGCCAGGGATTTGGGTCTTGTGTTGCCCTTGTTTGGGGCAAAAAGCATCAGAAGAAATTGGCATCTCCTTTGGTGCTCTCCTGGAACCACGCTGGATGATGGCACACTCAAGGAGTGGTGGCACCTCTTCAGGCTGGAATACTTACAGCAGACCCTGGCTGGGTGGATGGAGTTGGTGCTCCCCTCTCCATCTGCAGGACATGCAGATTTGTGCATGTTCCTGCTCCATGCTCGGCGCTGACAGATGCCAGCTGGGATTCTGTATCCTGTCTCCCATTGCCACAGCTTGCTGCACTGGTTCATCTGCCTGGTTTTGGGGTGTCATGGAGACAGGACTGGGACATCCCCACTGAGGTGAACCGAAATTTCCTCACTGAACAGTGGGGCTGATGCTGAGGCTTTGGGAAAAAGGGCGGAGTTTTGGGATTGTCTGGGGGCTAGGGTTGAGATGAGCTGGAATTTCCTCCCCGTTCAGCAGGGCCAGTGCTGAGGCTTTGGGTGGGAAGTAGAGAGTTTAGGGGACATGCCACCTCCAGGGCATGAGAACGGCTGGGGACCCAGGTGCTCTTTCCATCCAGAGGAGTGTTTGGAAAGGAAAAGTGGCAACGTGGTGCACTATGTGGTGGATTTTGAGGTAGGTGTGGATGCCTCGGGGTGGTGATGACTCCCGCCCCCTGCCTTTCTGTGCCGGCTCAGGGAGCTAAAAGCGTGGCCTTGGGGAGACCGTGCCGGGCTGAGGTCTCACAAGACACTGCTCAGAGCGTGAAACACCCCCAAAAGATTCCCCCCGCCATTTCCGAGGAAGCACTAGGGCGGCTCCGGCTCCTAAGGCAGGGAATGCTCCGTTCCGGGCTTTGTCTGTCTCCGGCTCCCGATCCTTCAGGCGAGGTACCCGCTCCGTGTTTTCCCGCCGTCCGGGGACGCCGCTCCATGTTCCGCCCTCCGCGTTTTGCGCCGCGTCCGCCCCGCCCCGCCCGGCGGACCCGGCGCGGCCTGCGCGGCGCGGCCTCAGCGCGTGGCGGCCCCGGCCGGCCCCCCGGCCCCGGCCCCGGCCCGCAGCGCGGCCCCGGCGCGACCTACATGGAGCGCACCTAGGGCGGATACCCCAGCGACCGGGTGAGTGCGCGCCCGGCCGGCCCCGCGTTTTGCGCCGCGCCGCCGCGGGCGGGGGGGTCGTGGGGGGGGGGGGGGGGCAGCGGTTTGGGCTCCCCTCGGGCCTCGGGCACCCTCCCCCCCGCCCCTTCCGCACGGGCTGGGCCCGGGCCGCCGTCGTGAGCCGTGACCGCCGGGACGGGGATACGTGCCCTCCCCCTTTCTTCCCTGTGACCCCCGGGAACGCGGCTGTTCCTCCTCCCGTGACCCTTACGGACGGGGCTCTGGGTACCCCTCCCCCAGGACCATTGGGAACGGGAGTTTCAGTGCCCCCCCCTCCGCCCCCGTGACCCCTGGGAATGGGGCTGTGCCCCTCCCCCCGCCCCGGTACCCTTGGGGAGTCTGTGTGCCCCCCCCCCCCACCCCTGCGACCCTTGGGGACGAGGATACGTGCCTCCCCCTCCCTCATCTCTGGCCGTGGGGATGGAGCTCCGGGAGCCTCCCCGGGGACCACTGGGGACGAGGGTCTGTGTGCCCCTCACCCCCCCTCCCCGTTGCCACGGGGCCGGTGGCGGGTCCCTCCCGTGGCCGTTGGGAAGGAGTCCCCGCGAGTGTTGTGGCCGTTGGGGGTCGCAGGCCCCCGAGGGGTGCGAGGCCGCCTTGGCCGTCGCGAGGGTCGCGCTCAGGGTCCCGAGGTCCCCACGGCTGCAAGGGAGGGGGTGTCCCCTGAGTGGGGTCACCGCCATCCCAGGTTTTGTGGGAAGGATCGGCGTTGCGGGGGGTGATGCAGGCGGGGAGGGGGTTCCCGAGAGGATAGCGGTGTTCCTGGGTGGAGGTGGGGGTCACGCCTCTTGACCCCCGTCTCTGTGCAGGGAGCGTTTGGGGGCACAAGAACAGAGGGACAGCGCGAGCGGAGGTTCCCTGGACCCCAGCTCTTTTGTAGTGCCGGTAGGGGGTTCTCGGCACAAATCCCGGAAGATTTAATGTTCCCCAATGCATTTAGTGACTCCCTGTGAGTTTGGGGCGGGTCAGACCCCGAGAGCGGAGCCCCTCCGGGCATCACCCCTGGGGCCGGGCCGTGTGCTGGCGGCCGGTGCCGCAGGACGAGCCGCCCTCCTTCGAGTCCTTCGAGCCCCCGTTGGCCCGCGGGGCCGATCTGGAGGTGACCCCGCCGGTGACAACGTGGCCGGGTGTCCCGCGAGGGCTGGGGCGGCCGGCGGGGCAAGCACTCCTGCCGTGCGCTCTCCCGCCCGTTGTGTACACGGGGAAGGTCACAGGTTCAGGTCTGGTCTGCGAGACTTGGCTCCCCTCCATCTCCCAGCAGGCTTCCTTTTGCCTTTCCTTTCCTTTTCCCCCCCTTTCTGGGAAGGCCCTTTCCCTTGGAGGAGGCGTTAGACACTCATTTTCCAAAGTGTGCACCGAAGAGCCCCATGGGCTCTTCCCCCCTCCTCCGGAATATCCAAGGGTGCCGGTGTTGGGGCTGGCTTTTGGGCTCCATCGTGTGCAGGCAGTTCCTCGCCTGGACATCCTCAGGAAAACCTATTTCCACGCTTTGTGCGATGACTCCAGCATCAGATTATGCCGCACATTTCTAGCTCTTTGTTGGCAGTACGCGACCGCACATGTACGGCACTCAGAAAATCCAGGCAGCTGATTTTATTGATTAGCTCTTGACCAAAAATAATTTACATTTTATTATTTTGAAGCTGTTTTGGTCGCAAAACACAAATCCTTGTCCTTTTATTCCCTCGTTCATCCAGCGAGGTTTTCTCCTCTCCTGAGAGGAGGAGAAGGGAGATGTGCGCAGTGCCAGGAACGCAGTGTCTCTGGTGCAAAAGGACAAGGATTTAATGTTTCACCTGGACTGGCCTGGCATGCAGGGCAAGGGCTGCCTCTGGTTAGAGCCACTGGAGGAAATTAACTATCAAGCAAGTTGGAATGACCTGTAATTGAGTATGGCCAGAGCGCGGGGAGAGGATTTTATTCCTTTCTCCAAGCCAGGCACTCGGACTTGGTCTGTGTGTTTGGTGAGTCACCATTAGGCTGCTAGTTAGCCTCAGGGGCCAGTGTGTGTGTGCATGGATGTGTCTCTCAACACACTTGTTATCTCTCTGCGTGCTGAAAGCGGTGTGATTTTTTGGGGGGATCCATCTGTCTGTCTGGAGCCCTGTGCTGGGTGGTAAAAATAATCCCTCCAAATAATCCCTCCCTTGCCTCATTTGCTAAGTCCCCTCACACTTCCTTATACCTGGCTTGTCTTATGTTGCTGGTGATTGCAACGCTGCTTCTGCCTCAAAAGCTTTTTCCCTGTAAATTGAGCTGAAAAGGTGCATTTCTGGGAAGAAAGGGCTCACAAAGGCAATTGAGATGCTCTCACATGATGTTGGATCTCCCCAAGAGCTTGTGTGTGTGTCTTTATTTTGAATTAACAAGAAGGACAGACCAGAGTTCACTCTGGTTTATTCTCTTGGAGAACAGGGCTGCCTTGAATCAAAAATTGCTTCCAGCTTATATTTACAGTGTATTCTTAATTGTGATTGCATAAATTAAAGAAAACCAGGAGCCTCCTGGTCTTTCCAACACTTCCATGTGGGCATCATTCCCCAGACAAAGTTGATGTCTGTGTGTTGTGTCTAGGCCACGACAGGTGGGAGACCCACATCTGGGATCTCACTTCTGGGCTCAGCTGATGGTGGTTGAGGACCAAAGTCATGTGTTGTGCCTGATTTAATCGGGATTTCCAGGGTGTAGAGATCTTTCTCTGCATGCTTATGGTGAGAAGAGGCAGAGTCTTGAGCTCGACCTTGGCTGGTCTGGGAGTGGGGATGCACCTCAGCACTGTCCCACCACACCCCGCGCAGCGCGGCTCTGACTGGGATTAGGGCCTGTGGGCGCTGATGCAATACTAGTCCCAGATGTAATGCAATAAGCCTCTTTGTCCCCTTTATCCAGAGCATTATGTAAATAAGATGGTATTTATGGTCCCAGGTATGTTGTTCTGGGGCTGTGTGACATTCTGCGTGTGCTGTGATGCCCTTTGAGTGTTGGCTCCGTTCATTGCCAGTGTTCCTGGCCAGAGACAGGGACCTGCTGGGGGCAGGTAGCGAGCAGGCAGATGCTTCTGGGGTGTGCATCACATGCAGTCTCCCTGTGGAGAGGAGGTGAGGCTGCAGGTGACCTTGCTATGTGCTGGTGACAGTTTAACCATGCTCAATTGCTTGTACATGATGAAGGCAGTGAGTGGATCAGTTCTGGAGTCTGTGGGGTGGTTACCCACTGAGGTGATGGAGAAGTCCACGGTTATCATAGCAGGCTTCCTGCAGGAAATGGACTGCTGGTTCCCCAACCTTGGGCAGGTGGGAGAGTCATGTGTCTGTTCCTAAACCTGTGTTCCATTGCAACTGATGGTGGTTTGTGGAGATATTTTTTGGGAAGCACCAAAGTCTCTGAAGCACCTGGAGATGGCCCAGGCTGTTTGCAGTTCTTCTGTCACGCCTCTTCTGATGCTTCTTGGGATCTCTGGGCATGGGTAGAGCTTGTAATTTTCTCTTGGGTCTTGTCTGCTTACTTGGGAAGATTCTAATTTGGGTGCTTGTGGCAGTGGGTGGAGAGATGAGGATGCCATTGCATGGGGGTGCTTGACTCCATCAGAGTTTGGGGTTGGGGTGGAGGTGTGTTGAGAAGCCCATGTGGATGTGAAGGACCTTTGCTAAGATCAGGGGTAGGTACATAAGCTGGCTTAGAGCATGCAACTGTCCTGGGAGCTCCTTGGTGGCCACATGTGGCTCATGAACCAGAGCTTTGGCAACCCTGGCAGCAACTGGTCTGCTTTATGTCCCCATGCTGGGTTGACTTGGATGAGGAAGGGTGTTGCTTTGTGTTGGGAAGGGGCAGGAAAATAGATCTTGCTGAGATATGGCTTATTTTGCCATGCAGATGCACTTTCCTGCTACCGAGGGTCAGTGCCTTGAGGTATGACATTGTGTCAGAGGAAGGAGTGAGGCTGAGCTTGAACAATCTTACAGTAAGAAAATAGGGAATAGCTGCCTGACCAGGAAACTTGCTCTGGGACTCCAGTTGCTCTTGTGATTGATTTTTTTCTTTAAAGGAAACCAATTCCCATCTGCATTTGGGTGAAAAATCAGTTTTTGTGACAAGCCCAAGAGGTTGTTTTGTTTTTGCTGCAGCTGAGTGTCCTTCACATGCACAAAACCCACTGACGTAGCTGCTGAGTGTCAGCTCAGATGTGGTGTGAGTGTATGAACGGATGCAAGTGCAGTTTTTTTGTGGATGAATAAGGATAATTTCAGGACAACTTTGATATTTTGCATTGAAACATAAAATGCCCAACTTCCACAATTCATTGCCATGTTCATGGTGTAAGAAAAGGAAAGATTATGTTGTTGCTTTATGTTGCTCTTTCCCCAAGCACAGAAGGGTTTTGTAGCATTGGATTTTCCCTCTAAGCTGTTCTTGGGCCCCTCATTCTTCCAGTGGCTGGAATGATGAGATCTCTACAGCGCTCCATCATGTGTGATGGGGCTACACTGATTTAATGATAACAAAATTGATTTTAATGAATTTGCTGAGCCCATTTGTGGTTTGGATTAGCAGAGCATTGTTGGTTCAAGTGGGTCCAAAGATTTGACTCGGAGTTTTCCTGGTGCTTCTCCAAGGGGATGAAGGGTGGATCAGGAGAAGTGTGCTGTGCAGCTTTAAAGGAGTGAAAAGGAGGTGTGTAATGACTTCATTGACAGTAACCACTATGAATCTAATAGCAGAGGAAGAATCCACTCATCTCTGGGAGAATTACTTCTCCTTTCCCAAAGGTTTAGTAGCCTTGTTGAAATTTCTTCTTGTCCTGAGGATTTCTTGTTTGTCTTTGAGGGGGTTTCACATCTAATCCGCACCTTCCCTCTGCGTCCATTGCCACAAGTAATTCCAAGTACACTAGGACTCCCCAAATAAACCCAGCCCACTTTGATGCATGGTTTTCATTGGGTTTTATTGTATTCCTGTGCGCTGGCTAATTCACAAAATTCGGCAATTTGCAATGGGTCATTAGTACGAATTAGCAACTTTCTGATGGATATCAGAGCTCCGCAAATGTGCTGTATTAATCTGGAAGATACACCTATTTATTATCCCTCCCAGGTCAAAAAAATGGGATTTCTCGGCATGGTACTTGCGCTGCTTGCATTTGTCCCTGTCTGCATCTGCCTTCCCTCCTCCTTTACTTCACAGTCTGGTTGTTTTTTTCCCAAAGTGTTCCCAGGCTGATGATGTGACAGGAAGAGGGATTACAGCCGCACGCACTGGCTTTGCTACAAAGGGAGCCTCAGCTTTGGGAGCCAAGGTGCCCTAATTGGTTATCGAATGAAGGGAATTAAAGGCATTAATAGGTGAAGTGGCAGCTCCTTCGGTTTTGGAGCAGTGGAGAGATGTTCATCGTCTTCTGAAGGCTGGGAAACAGCCAAGGCTGGCTGCATGCTCTGCTCCTAAAAGGAAAGATAAAGGAAATAAAGCCCAGAAGCTCTCCTTTCCCTGGAAGCAAGCAAACCAGTGGCTGTCTGTCCTTTCTGACCAGCCCTGCTATACCCCTCTCCTGTCAAAGCAGAGCTGTGGCTGGGAGACATTGCTCAGCTGGGATTACTCCAGTGCTCTTCCTTTGGATAAAGAAGATGGAAAAGAGATACTGACTTTGATGTAGAGTGGCAGTGCAGCCAGTGGTTTGCTGTTCCTGCTGTACCTCTGTGGAGTGTATTCCATATTGGATACCTGCACCTCTGTGACTATGAGAACCCAGTTTGGGGCTGGGGACCAGCAGGGAGGGAGACCAGGAGCAAGGTGAGGAGCCATGTTGCCTCTGGAACCTTGTAAGGAAGGGGAGCAAATGGGTGGTTCAGTAGTGCCCACCCTGCTCCCACCAATGCCCTGAGCTCGGGATGCTGCCAAACACCTGGATGCCTTCCTGCATCTCTGCTGACAGTGCTGGGTGAGCAGGGGGAAAAGGCAAGCTTCCTTTTCTGGCACTTAGTCCAGTGGTTATTTATGCCCATTGATTGTCTTTGGTCTTTGCCAGGTCTTCTTTCTTCCCATCTCCGTGACTGATGCTTCGAGGATCTTTCCTGGTCACATCCGTCTTGCTGCTTCCTTTCACTGCTGGCCATCTTCCAGCCTGCATGGAGTGCTGAAGTTTAGGAACCTCTTGTGTTATTTTTATGTGCCCTCTACCCCCTTCTAGGCTGTGCAAAAGAACAGGCCACCAGTTCAGATACCTTTAGGCCTCTCATAAATCAGCTCACTTTTGTGTTGGGGTTAGCAAGGATGTAACTGCGCTGTAACTGTAAATCCACACAGCCCTTCCACTTTCCCAGTCGAAACCAGCTCTGTTCAAGGGACAGTCATTCTCCAGGTTTATCGCTATGGAAAGCATTGCAGTGCCAAGCAGATTGGCTCAGATGTCTCGTTTTGAGTGTTTAATGTTATTTTTGGCACCAGCCAGCAGCGACACGGCTGGCTGGGCTCAACAAGAATGGCCTTTGTGGTGGTAGAGGAACACCGGGGCCGTGTCTGGTGCTGCCGGAACGCTCTGGCTTGTCTGGGGTAGTCTCACCCAAAGGGCTTCCGTGTTAATCCCAGCTGGTTATTGCTCATGGTGTTGCTTTGCATTTGCTGCTGGTGTGTAGCTGCCAATGGTCTGTGTGTCAGCCTTCGACAGGCAAACCCCGTGGTGCCGCTGCTCTACTCCTCTGGCACTGCCAGTGCCTGCCGGGCACCTGCTGGCTGCCAGTGATGCTATGACACCCACAGGGTGGCACATGAGGATCATGGGGCAAGCAAAGGATGCAGATTTTGTGTGAAGATGGGGCTGTGTTTCTGGTTCTTGTTAAACCATCGCGTGCAGGTCTTCGTAAGGCAGTTACACAGGGGTGTCTTTCAGCATGCAGACACAACATTGAGGGGTAAATCCTTTTTGGGCAGCCCTGATTCAGGGTAGATCTGAGAGCTGAGCTTGCAGGAAGGAAGCTGCTCTGTCATTTTACTTACCGAATACTTTTTCTCCCACACATGTGAGTTTTTCAATTCCTCTTTCCCTATACAGCAAAAAGTTTAGACGCTGGGCACCAGTTTGCGCTTATGGATTTGGGTAAGATTTTGGATTTCTTAGATTTTGGCCATATTCAGCTGCCTGAGATTTTAGAGTCTGCTAGGTTATGCTTGCTGGAAGATGTCTATCTTGGCTTTTTTGGATGAGCAGGCTGTGATCTGGCGCCTGAGCCTTGCTAGTCCCTGCTCATCTCCATGGCAAAGGCTTGGAAGGGGATGTGGCTCACACAGGACCTTGCTGTCAGAGCTGTAACAAAGTGCTGGCATGACTCTTGCCTGCTCATGCTGTGCTTGATGCTCCTCTAGTTCATGCCACTGTGTTATTCTACCACTGTGGCCTTTCCTGCAAACCTGGTTCCTGCCTGGCAGGAGGTCAGTTGGCTTTTTGCAGAGGTGCTGTGTGTGCAGGAGCATTGCTGGACTTAAGGGCACCTACAAAGAGGAGCCATATGGAGAAGTCAAGGGGCAACAGATAAAAATTGCACTGGGAGAGGTTTCATCTCAACATAAGAAAGAATTTTTTTTTACAGCCATTCCCTGAAACAACCCCCTCTGGGACACAGTAAGAGTCCATGCCAGTGGAAGTTTTCAAGATGTGACTGGACTGGGTGGTAGGGTTAGGGTTAGGGTTAGGGTTAGGTCTCCCTTTTTCTCAAAAGGTTGGAGCAGGGGACCTTTCAAGGTCCCTTCCAAACTGCTCTGCTCTAGGGTTCTATGACCTTAGTCATGTAGACATGTACATTCAAGCTTGTGTGTAACAATGGTGCTTGCTCAGCTTCACCAGAGAAGTGACTCCAGCAGTGCAGTTTGGCAGAGAGTGAGCAGATGTTCCAAGAAGGTGCTGTTTGCCAGCCATCCTTCACAGGAATGGAATGGAATGGAGGGTTTGGTGCCTTCATGTGGGTCTGTAGGTATCAATGTGCCTCCTGCTTGACCTGAGGACCATGTGATGGTTCTCTTGCTGATAGTTTTCTTGAAATATGAAGCTCTTGGACTTCCTTGTGAGTTGATGGAAGAAACGTGAGCTGTGTTTCATTCAGAAGTACATACAGAAATGGTACCTTGAAAAAATACACAAGTTGAGAGACATCAAAATCAAATAATTGTAAATCTGCAGAACTGCAGAGTCTCAAGGCACAATTAGATAAAACATTTGGACTTTGGTGATGACACTTGCAAAACTGATGGGAAGATTAAAGAGGTACTTGTTCCAGTTTACCCCATTTCACAATATAAAGGAAAGCCTGAAACTTTTGATCCTCTTTGTGTTCCCCCTTTCTGTGTGCCTCATGTAGCAGGGCTATGTGTAGCCTGTTGGGAATTGAGGGAAGTGAGGGGTTCTCAAGAGGATGTCTTTGCTAGTCAGACGTGTTCAAGAACCCTGGGTTTTTGAGCCCTAGATCAAGTTGATCCTCATGGTGTTGAGGTTATAGAAGTGTCAATAAGAAGCAAACACTAGGTTTTAGCTATTCTGGTGTTTTCTTCAAACACACTGGCACTGTGTGTCTATCTTTTGTGTTGATAGCTTTGCTGGATGTTGTCATGTGCTGCAGTTGTGTGGAGTTTTGCTAGAAAAGTCATGTTTTAAGGTCATGAGTGAATGGGAGTGGGTGTGAGGTTGAATTTTGATCCCAGGAACATCTTTTGCCTGATGATGAATATGAAGTTGAGGCCTGAGTGTGTATTTGAGAGCAGGTGGGTGTTGTGGCTGATAAGTCTCTGGAGCTTTGCTTCAGATAGGGTGATTGCCGGGCTGCTCTGCACCAAAGCGGTCTCTGCTCACCTCTCCACTTTCCTCCGTCTCCAGACTCTCCCAGTGACCTTGTATGTCCTGCTTTTGTCATGCCTGGACTGAAGAATTTCAAGCTTTTCTCAAGAATGCCAGCAAATGACTCATCGCTTGAGTCCTGCCCTGTCTCAGGTTCATCTCCAGTGTCAAGGCTCAGCCTTCAGAAACTTGGGGAGTCCTGGCCTAAGTTTGTTGGTGTCTCAGTGCTCTGGCTGCAGTGCATGCTGGAAGATGTAGTCTTGGTGGGGTGCACCTCCATATTAAAGAAGGGTGGCTCCATTTTATTCAGATTGGGTTCAGCCTTCTCCCTCCTGGCAGCTTGCTGACGCTGTCCTGCTCAGCCCTGAGAGCCACTGAAGTTCTCCGGGTGCCTTGTGTGAGTGCAGAGGCGGGATCACAGCTCCTCCATTCAAAATCTTGCTTAATTCCACATTGAACAGCCTGTTTTGAAGCTCTGCGCCGTGGCGTGTTTTGCAACAGCTCGGACTCCCGCGGGGCGCAGGCGGTGGAGGGATCCTGCCCCCGTTGGGTGGCAGTTCTGGAGGGTGTCATGGCAAATCTCCTTTGTCTGCTACAGCTTGACTGATGTCTGGGGGAGAGTGAACCCTCCTCCCCTGCGTGATTTCTTGAGCTGAAAGCAGCAAGTGAGTGAGGAAGCTCCTTTGTGCAGATTTCTCCGTCTCCTCTTGTTCGTGCCAGCTGGCTCGCGTTCAACATTTCTCTTTTTTTCTCTCTCTTTTTTTTCCCTCTTCTCTCTCCCCCAGCTCTAGAGAGAGGGGGCGGGGAGAAAAGGAACATCTTAAAAAGAAATCTGCAGAAAAGACATGGGAGTTACTTAACAAAAATCTAACCCAAACAAGCCCAGCTGGGGGATTACAGGCACGGTGGTAGGAGCTGAGTGGGGAGTGAGCGCAGCAGCGTGGGGAAGGCAATGTGTCCCCCTGCCCCCCCGCCGCCGCCCCGAGTTTCTTTAGTCGTAAAAGGAAACAAAAAGGGATCTCATGCAGAGGCAGTGGATGGGGAGAGCAGCCGGCTGGCTGCCAGTGGCTGGAGGAAGGGCCTCGGCACTGCAGCCCCTAATGCTGCTGCCTCAGCTGAGGGCTTGTGGGGAGCCCTTTGGGGGTTTGGCAAGCTGGGGGGGCAGCATCCCTTCCTTTGGCTCTTTTGGGAGGGAGCGGAGGGCTCTGCTCTCCAGGGTCGCTGCTGGCCAGAGCAACCATCTCACCAAATCTTCTGCTCCCTGCCTTGTGCCCGCTGGAGGAAATGCTGCATCCTGCAGATTTTCTCCCCCTTTCCCTGTCTTCTTTGCTGCTCCTTCTTGTGGGCATTCCTGAAAGTTAATCAGGGTGAAAATTGCAGTCAGTCATGTCTGGAAGCCACCAGAGGCTAATCCTGGAGCGCTGCAGGCTGGAGCACATGGCTATGAGACAGTCTCCCTATGTGTGGGCTGGCTGCTGCCAGGAGAAGAGCTTTCTCCTACATCTTGCCGCCCTTGGGCGGTCAATCCTTCCCAGCTTTGGTCTCCTGGCCTCCGGTAACCAGCAGAGAAAGCTGGAGTGGTGCGGGTTTGGCGGGTTCTGAGCATCCTGCACTGGTTTTAGCACATAGAGCCAGGGGCTGGCGCAGTTTCCTTGCTGCCTTTTGGAAGTGGAGCTGTTCTGGTGGAAGAGCTGTCTCTAGGTGTGTGTGCAGCCCTGAAAGTGAACTTTCAGGTTTGTCTCTGAATATGGTTTGGCTCTGTCCCAGCCCGTAGATGTGGATTATAGAGGTCTCAGCACCTAATGGAGCTGAATTATTCATGTCTGGTGCTGTGTGTGTGCAGCATTCCCAAGCAGAAAGCTGTCTCCTTGTAGGATCTGCGCTCCAGGACTGCTCTTAAAACGCTTTGTTGGCAGGTCTCCAGGCCAACAAGTGAGCACATGCTTTTCATGTTGTGCGGGGATCAATCCTGCGATGGCAGGAGGTAAGGGGAAGGACACGTTTACAGCTGAATCAATCTCCTCGCTCTATTTTCTGAGATGCTGTGATTTGTGGCAGCGTTACTCCCCCGGCAGGAGAGTGGGAAGGATCTGGATACCACCCGGTGCTTCTCCAGCTCGGGCAAAGGAGGCAGTGGAAAAGGCACCTCTTTCTCTAGGCCATGGGGTGTGGTAGCCAGGGGCTCCTATGCACCCAAAGTAATAATGGTGTGTTAGTTTGGGGTCCCTGCAGGTCTGGCTAGGGAGAGGGACTCCAAATGCTCGTCTGGGTGCAAAGGCTGAGCCTGCAATAGTGGAGTAGAGAAATGGGGAACTGGGATGGGAGTTTTGGGGAGAGAATAAGCTGTGGAAAATGCTTTAGAGCCACATGCAATGGAACATGTTCAGGAGTTTCCCACAGATCACATTCCAGGGTCCCAGCCTTTAGCTCTGCTCTGGAAAGGGCTGATCCCTGCCCCAGTCCCTCTTCCTGTGGTGGCATGTCTTGAGTTCTCTGCCTCACTCTCGTCACAACGTGCCTTTCCCCTGCTCTTGCCAATCCAGCATGTTCCTGTCCGTCCTGTTTGTGGTTCCCTTCTGTCTGCATTACCAGAGCCTGGGCTCCCTTGGCACCTCCTCCGTAGGGTGAGGGTTTTTGCTCCTCTTGTTTTCTAACCCTTTGATTGTTCCTGGCTCTCTAATTGCTGAGGACCCAGCGGACTTCTGGGCTCCTTCATCCTTTTGTTGTGGTAGGAATTGGCAAAAGCTGCTGCTGTTTGCAGAGTTTCAGATCCAAGTCCTGCTCATCTGGTCTCCTTACTCCACATGTATAAGTAATACTTATGGAGATGTGTGTGCGTGTGTATGTGCACGTTTGGAGCAGCAAGGTGAATTCTGTGATGGGAGTGGAGAACTGGCCAAGCTGGCATCGGGCAGGTGTTGCATGGAACAGGTGATGCTACGCATGTTGCAGTACAACCCTGCAGCTTGTCGTTTTCCTGTCACAGCAAGGTCAGATCCCTGCCTGCTTTTCCCTCTGACCTGAGCTCGCCATGGCTCTTTGCCTGCTCCAAATCTGGGTTGGCAACTCTTGAATTTGGAGACTGAACTTCATCCTCTGCTGTCAGCTCCTGTGGGTTGTTCCTGCCCATCAGTGGTCATCTGTGGTCCATCGGTTTGTTGGGATTGTTCCTGGATTCCATGCCTCAGCTTAGGGGTAGGAAGGGGCTGGTATCAGCCAAAAATCTGGTTCATCCAGCTCATTACTGCTTTGCCCACACGCACAAAGGAATTGCTGTGGATGTGTGACATGAAGAGTGTCATGCAGAGGTGAGGTGGTCACTGCCAATCGCTGGCCCCATCAGGGATTTGGAGAGAGGCTCTGGAGAGGCAGGTTAATAGGGTTGGACATACCAGCTTGGAACTGAGGAGCAGGTGCTGGGGCAGGAGTAGGAAGAGGAGGAGGAGGCAGCCATAGAAACACGTAGGTCAGCTTTGGGAAGCTGTTAGCGACTCCGGTGCACAAAGTGATCTCCTGATTCGGCACTTTCCCTGCTGCTGAAATGAGAGGTCAGTGCTTTTCATTTCCAGCTTGCATGCAAGCCCCCCAGCTCATGGGGTTAAAAATCTCTGTAATGACCTGTCAGAGAGCGGATTATTAGCTGTACAGAGCCGAGGATGCTGTGGGGAGCAGATGGAAAATGGTCTGGCTGCGGCAGCCTGGCTGATGAAAGAATCCCTGGCATTTTTACAGTGTTTGCGTCTCTGGAAATGCACCGTGAAGCTGCTTTCCAGGCTCCTGCCTGCTGGGGTCTGAAGAAATTTGTGTGTGTGGTGTGTGGGGTTTTTTTAGGGGGGGTGTTTGTTTTTTTTTTTTTCCTTTTCATTTCTCTTTTTGTCACCTGTTTTTGAAGTGTCACTTGTAAATAGCACCAGGAGCAGGCAGGCCTGCAGCTTGTCGGGGAAGGAGAGGACAGTGCTGCTGGAGAGAAGCCTCATTCCAATGGGTGGTCAAGGATTTCTTAAGGATTCTGGGGAGCAGGTGGCCTTGCTGGGCGGTGCTGGGAAGAAGCTGTTACATGTGTTAATTATGTCTCGTCAGGGTAATTGCCATGACTCGGGTGCTGTGTCAGGTTGCGCGTGGGTGTCTTTTTTTGTTTGCCTCCCTAGGGGAGAGGCTGGGAAGCAGGGAGGAGATATTTTGGGCTCGCCGGGGTCAGCTGTGGGCAGGTAGGGCTGAGCCCCCTCTTCCCAGTTAAAACGGGGTACTTAAACAATGTTTCCCATTGGAAGCTTATCATGGCCAGAGGGGATGGTGGTAAATGCTCCAAAATTTGGGTACTGTGTTGCTCTGCCCAGAGGTGTGGGATGGGAGCCCTTATGCTTCCCACTGCGATTTGGCCTTTGGTGACTGCTCTGACATGTCCCAAATGTCACAGGCACTCTGAAGCTGGGGATTTATTTCCCACCAAGGCACTTGACTTCCCTGGTGAGCAGCTCTTGTCCCTCGCAGCGAGGCTGGCGTGGAGAGGAGCCCTCCCTCTGGGTGGCATTGGCAGGAGAGGAATCAATCCTCCCTCCCAGGGGCAGCACTCGATAATTCAGAGGGAAATGGTGAGCGGGGAAATGTGTGAGTAATGTCTTGTTGGAGCCGAGAGCCGTGACCTGCCAGGGCTGGTATTGATCGAGGACTGGTGCCAGATGGCCGCTGCTGCGGGGGTGGCTGCGGAGCAGCCCCAGCCCAGGGGGTGGCAGAAGGATGCCGTGAGGGGGATTTGGGAGGTTGGGGGTTTCACTCTGCCCAGATCTCTCCTGTCTACAGGTGTGGCTGCCAGTGATCTGCCTGCCCATGGCTCTTCGTGTCTAACCCTGTTCTCTTTGCTCTCCCTTCCAGCAGCGATGCCGTCACCTGGGCAGACCCCAACCACTGAAAGCCCCCCAAGGACATAGGTGACCCCCAGGGCATAGAGGCAGGGAAGAGCCTTGAACCGTGAGGGGCCGTTAACTCTAAGATGTCCTTGAGCAGCGGAGCTTCCGGAGGGAAAGGAATTGATGCGAACCCGGTTGAGACGTATGACAGTGGGGATGAGTGGGACATTGGTGTAGGGAATCTCATCATTGACCTGGACGCTGATTTGGAGAAGGATCAGCAGAAATTGGAAATGTCGGGCTCCAAGGAGGTGGGGCTCCCGGCACCCAACGCAGTGGCAACACTACCGGATAACATCAAGTTTGTGAGCCCAGTGCCAGGCCCGCAAGGCAAGGAGGGCAAATCAAAGTCGAAAAGGAGCAAGACTGGCAAGGACAGTGGGAAGCCGACCCCAGGGTCCTCCCTGTTCACTCCCAGTGAGGGAGCTGGTGGCAAGAAGGAGGTTCAAGGACGCTCTGGGGATGGTGTGAACTCGGGTGGTTTGGTGCCCACTGTTGCCCCGAAGAGCTCAGAGAAGTCGGCCAAGGCGTCTCGCAGTGTGGCTGGCTCCAAGAAGGAGAAGGAGGGTGGCTCATCCAAAAGCAAGAAGGAAAGGAGTGAGAGTGCAGGGGCTGCGGCAGAGAAGGAGCCCAGTGTGCTGCAGCCCCTGGCCCTGGCAGTGAGGGTGGGACAGTATGATGGAGGCCAGGGGACAGAGCCTGCTGCTGCTGAGCAGCTTGGGAGTATAGCTATTGACACGGGAGCTGCACTCAATCCCTTGGGAGTAAAGTCGGAGCTGGAAGATGGAGAAAGTGAGTGCCGGCAGCTGAAAAAGGTGAAGTCAGAGAAGGTAAGAGAGCTGTTGGGGCATGGGTGCCATTGCTGCTGCTCACATGGCGTTGCTGTGACATGGCATTGTGGGTGACAAGGGAGTGGGACTGTGTGTCTTGTACTGTTGGGGCCAGCACTGATGTGTGGTTGGTGCCTTCTGGTTTTGGTGTGGGGGTAGTTTGGCCATGTGATGTGCTGATGTCTGGACATGGCAATGGAATGGCACTTGTCAAGCCTGGCTTCTGGGAGCCATGTGTGAGCAAATCACCTGCAGCCACTGTGCTCTGGTTACCATCCTGCTGCACCCTCTGAGATTTGGTTTTCCCCAGCACTTTGGCTGTGCCGAATGGGTCCAGGCCTCTCTGGCCTCTATTGCTCTGAAGTCAAGGTGATGTCCTGGTGCTTTGTCTGCTATATTTCCCAAGGGGACGCAAAGAGTTTGTGCTGTGCTCTGTGTCCTGCTGGCTTCATCTTGTGTGTCAAGGCTTCCTGCAGCTCCTGAAGGAATTTATTTCTCTCCAGTTGCATCATGTGCGGAGAAGGATCCCTTACCGTGTTAATGGGTGTGGGATCTGCATGGGCATGTGGCTGAGCAAAGGGAGCAGGGCTGACAGGAGTCACCGCCTCATTCCTGGGTCTGCTGATGGTACATGGGCTCTGTCCCACTTGTGGTGGTGATCCAGGGCTGGTGGGTGGTTGTGGGTGATGTTTGACATGTCACTCCTCTGGTAACACATGGCAGTGATGCTGAGCTGGCCAAGCTGCTCTTCCTGGTCACCAGGGGCATGAAAAGCCCTGCCAATGGCAGATTGCCAGTGGAGTGAGCGGCTGCCTGTCCATCTGGTTGGTGCTGGGCTCTTGGTGGCTGTGCCGCTGTGTCTGGATGTGGCCATTTTTCAGGACTCTTCACTGGTTTCTGAGCAATCACAGTGGCTAATGTGATTTCTGGTTCAGATGTGGAAGACTTTGAGCATGTGGAGGTCTGTGCTTTCCTCCATGCCAGCTGCACATGGGGTGTTGCTGGTGTGTGCCTGTGAAGCCATGTGTATGTCACACACAAAGGTGAGCATCACAAGTGTGTGTGTTTGGGTTGGCTTGGCCCTACTGCCATCAACATGTGCCTGAGTGTCAGGAGAGTGGCTGGAGAGTATGAGAAGCAATGGACACCGTGTTTGCAGCCAGAGGTTCCCTAGGAAGATTTCTGCTTTGGTGTGGGATCACAGTGTGGGCACTAGGATGGGTGGTGGGGAGCGCACAGTGTGTTGGGGAGGTGCTGAGACCAGAGATTTGTTGGGCAGCGTATACGGAGAAACGGGCGGTGGGGATGGTCAGCCATGGGATGGCTCTGGGACAAGGGCTACTAAATAGGTTGGTGCTTCCTCCACTTAAGAGGAAGATTCCTGGGGCAGGTGATTGAAGCCTGTAAAATTCAGGAGCAGTGTGGAGACTTCTTGTTCCTTTGTCTGTTCTGGCAGTGGAACCAAAGTGAATGAAACCAGGAAGAGTAGCAGATGCTCTTTTGCATGATGGACTGGAATGGTGCTGCTAAAAGCTGTAGATGCTGGAAGTCCACACCTTTGAGGCACCTGGGTGGGTTTGTGGAGCAGAAGCTCATCTGGGGATGGACAGGGCAGTGTGTTTTGGCTTGGGAAAAGCATGAGGAAGACAGAAGCTTGGGAATTGGTTTTGGGAAATACCTTAACATGCTTGGCTGTTATGTTCCCTCATAGCCATCTGTGCTGGCTGCTGTGACAGCCAGCACTGGAGCTGGCTGGACCTTGGGTTGTACCCTGCACGACTTTGCTGTATTGTTACTATTAAAGATTTATTTCTTTCATTGATACAGCTGCAAAAACTCTTTGCAGTTGGAGATAAGAATGTGATGTGCGGTGTTAGTGGATGAGAAGCTCCACACACCCCAGTCATGTATGCTGGCACCTGGAAACCCCTCTATGTCCTGGGCTTGTCCTCCCATGTGGGCAGCAGGGGAGATGAGGGGATTCTGTCCCTCTGCCCCGCTCAGGTAAGACTGCATCTGCAGAGCAGCCTCCAGCCATGAGGTCCCAACATGAGAAGGACATGGAACTGCTGGAGAGTCCAGAGGAGGCCATGGAGATGCTCTGAGGGCTGGAACCCCTCTGCTCTGGAACCAGGCTGGGAGAGCTGGGGGTGCTCACCTGGAGAAGAGAAGGCTCTGGGGAGAGCTCAGAACCCCTGCCAGTGCCTAAAGGGGCTCCAGGACAGCTGGGGAGGGACTGGGGACAAGGAGTGCCAGGGCATGGGGGAATGGCTTCCCACTTGCAGAAGACAGGGTTAGATGGGATATTGGGAGGAAATACTTTCCTGTGAGGGTGGTGAGGCCCTGGCACGGGTTTCTCTGAGACACTGTGGCTGCCCCATCCCTGGAAGTGTTCAACAACCTAGTCCAGTGGCAGGTGTCCCTATCCATGGCAGGAGGTGGAAAAAGATGGGCCTTAAGGTCACTTCTAACTCAAATGATTCTATCTTCTCCGTGCCAGCACCCGGTGAGGATGGTTCTGCCATTTTACTTGTCCAGATTCAAGCATTACTCCCTTGGTGAAAGCTTAGGCTGGAGGGCTGATCCCTGTTGTGAGAAGGGATTTGATGTCTGGATCTGCAGGAACATGTGTCACTTAGGAGGAGGCATTGTCTGTGTTTCGTCAGCCTCCTGGGGGCAGCTGGATGGCTTCCTTTGGGTCGGGAAAGCCGTGGGCGAGGAGAAGAAAGGTGTCTGGATGGTAAGAGGTGGGAAAGCAGTTTTGTGTCTTGAGGAAGAGACTGAGGCTGGGTGGATGCCTGGGGCAGGGTGGAGGACCAGTGGGATGCTGTGGGGGATGTGGCGTTGGGCTTGTCCTGTCTCCCAAAAGGTGCAGCAATATCCCAAAAACTGCATGTGGAGTCCAAAGGACAAGCCAAGAGCAGAGGTATGTGCTGGCTGTGGGAGGGAGGGCAGCTCCTCCAGGCAGTGCATCTAGAAGATTAAGGTGGCAGGTTCACTGGCCTGGGGACAAACCCTGCTTGGGAAGCAAGAAACTTGCTCAGACTGAAACAGGAACAGCCAGAGTGTGACTCAGCCCAACCTTTGGTCTCCGTCAGCTTGTCCTTTGCTTAACCCTGTACTGCTCCTGCTTCCGTTTCAGGCAGGGAAGCTGGTCCCCATCTGTGGATGAAGAAAAGGAGACTGTCTGTCCCTCTGCTACTGAAGCCTGGAGTGGGTGACCTCCCCAGTGGTCAGACAGATGTGTACTGAGCTGGTAGCCATCAGCCAGGAGGCTCTTTTGTATCTCCATGGCTGGAATAATGAGCACGTTAGCAGGGAGTATTTTTCCTTGATGAGGTGCTTCAGTGCTGCAGCCAGCTCTTCCCCCAACCAGCTCACCCCACTTGTCCCTACTTCTGCTTTTATGTTCTTCCAATATGTTGCTGTAGGATTTGGCAGCCATCGAATCCTTGTTGAGTGTCAGAAGGAGCTTTGCCTTGGGTCTTGCCAAACAGTTTCCATGTCAGCTGGTGCTCCATGGCTCTGTCTACAGGCGAGTTCACCCTTGCTCTCATGTCTGACACAGCAGTGATGAGCCTGTGGACATGGCCCTTGGGCTCCATGGGATGTTTTCCCAGTGTGACCTCATGGCTCTGATTGCTGCTCCCTGGGGTGAAGCCTCTGGAGCTGAATATCCCAAATATCCTTTTTCTTGGTGTGGATCTTGGCTGTGTCCTGGCTTGTTACGTGCTGTCCTCAAACCTGATGCCATCAGTGTTTTGGGGCATAGGTGGTAACTTCTCCAGGGATGGGGCTGATCTTGATGAAATCCACTTGTGATTACCCTGCTGAGACTTTCCAGGGTCTCTGGGATGGGCTGAGCACCTCGAGAGGGTTTGCCTTTGGCTGTGGTCAGTGCCTGGGTAGGTCCTTGGAGCCCCAAAAAATATTTGGAGGGGCAGCAGTAGGAGCTTAAAATACTTGAACCAGGGAGAGAAAAGAGCTTGTGCTGGTGGACCCATGAGAATAGTGACCAGTGGCTGGGTCAGTCCCTGTGTCATTGGGGATGGCTAGGGCTGAGTTGGGGTTTAGTTTGGTTTGCAGGGACACTTGTGCTGGGAGGGAATGGCAGCTCTCAGTGAGCAGCCGAGCTCAGCAAAATGGCCGTGCACGGAGGAGCAGTGCTGCTTTTGCCCCACCAGCCGCCCTTGCGTGGCCGAGCTGGCCTTGGGGCTGGTGGCTGAGTTGGCCCCTTCCTCAGCAGCCCTGCACCCACCATACTGCCCACACCGGGCCCCTGCACCCGCTCTCAGCACTCTGGGGCGTGCTGGCCCAGACGGGGGATGTTAAGCATTAAACAAAAGAGCCTCCCAGCTCTTGGCTGCCGCTCCGGCTTTGTTTTGATTGAGAGGTTGTTCAGCAGGAGGAGGGAGGGGGTTTTTTTTTTCCTTCTCTTCTGACGAGCGTCCAGATGTGATGCTGCTGCAGACAAGGGAAAGGCAAACAGGAGCCGCTGGAGACTCGGCTCTTCTGAAAAGCCTCTCAGGGTCACGTGTGCTGCGGTTTTGGGCAGCCAGGAGGATGGATTCATCCGTGTCCCTCTGCGGGAGAGGGGGTGGAAGCCACCGGTGCATTTTTTTCTCCTGAATTTCTCACTAGACAGAGTGTGGTGCTGCCCTGTGCATGCTCAGACCAGACATCTCTGCTATGGGTGACCTGATAGAGAGGGGCTGTTGTAAGATGGGGGACACTGCAGTGTGTTCACACCAAAACTGGTGTGAAAATGCCCTTGCGGTTCTATGAGAGGACAGTGTGGCAGTAGAGGGAGTGCTTGGGGTCAGGTGGCAATGGAGACAGTGGGGTGGTGCCACCACACCAGTGGCAGCTGCCAAAAAAGAAATACACCCAAAAAAGTACATCTGTGCACTGTTGCTGCTGCTGCTGGTTTCTCCAGCAGTTTGCAGGGTGGCTTCGGTGTTCCCTTTGTGGACCTTCTTGCCGTAATCCAGTGGTGCAGACCTGTGTGGTGCCTCCAGTGCTGGTCCTACAGCCTCAGTGGGATGTGGGATGTACCCCCCAGGTACCAGGTGTCCTGCACCATTAATCCTTTACCTCGAGTAAAGGCATGGTTGCCTTTTTTTAGCCATTTTTCCATTGTTGTGGGAAGGGATGAGGCTTGGTTCTGCATGCAGCAGCAAGGATTGGGGTGAGGGATTCCTGTGTGACTCCAGCTTGAAGAGGTGAGATCTCTCAGTCCCTCTGCTGGGTCCAAGCCCAACAGGAGATGGCCACAGACACTCTTAGGAGCATTTCTTGATGTGGAGGAGAACCAGGATGAGATGTTGGGGATGGCCCCAGCCTTGTGCTTTGAAGTTGTGCTTGGGATTTTGACTAGCGTGGGGTTCCTTGCCTTGGGGCCAGAGTTTGGGTGGAGAAACTCCCAGTGGAGCTGTTTTGGTGAAAGCAGTTGTTGCTTTACAGTCCCTCCAAGGCTGGCTTTCGAGCTGGTGTTCACCCTGTGCTTCGTTTTCCCCAGGGACTTTTCAGGCATGTGGGAAGCCCAGTGCTTGGGTAGGGACATGTTCATGCCCAAAACCTTGGCGAGAAGTTGTTTCCCAGCCTTTGCTCTGCAGGGCTTGTTTCTTTCCGGGGTATGGCAGCCAGCATGACTTGGGCAGCTCAGGGAGGTGGCAGGGGCGTGCAGGCAGCTACCAGCTCTGGCCTGATCCTCTTGCTGTGGTTCTTTTTCTCCAGTCATGCTGGAATCTGCTGCCTCCAGAGCTGCTGACAGAGCTGTGTTGGGAGTCCTTGGGAATGACACCACTCGTTTCCTTATTGTTCCCAGCTCCACCGCCCAGAGCCTTCTGCTCTAGGAACAAGGCAAGAAGGGGGCACGCAGCCAACATGTGTCAAGAGCTACAAAGGAGGAAATTGGCCTCGTTCACTTCAAACCATGGGGTTAGTGCTGGAGTTTTGGCTCCTGCTGAGAGGTTATTTATATGTGGGCTTTCTTTTATAACCACTGGATGTAGCAGGCTGGGAGTTCCAGCTGATCCCACCTCTGAAGGCTTTACAAAGGGAAAATCGCATCTCTCCCTGGTTGCTTTCCCAGATGGCAGTGTTAGGAAGGACTAAAAGGCTGAGTTAGCTTTGACGCCCCACCCATCAGCATTGCTGTATCCCAGTGAATTGGCTGTCATGCCAAAACATGGCCTAATCTCCACCAGAACGGACAGCAGGACATGTGGCTCCCCGTCAAGGACATGGTGGTAGGAAATGGAGCAGCACAGGGAAAGAAGAGAGAAAACCTCCCGGTTCCTGAAGCGTGAGAGTGGAATGACACAGTGGTAATGAAGGGGCTGATAGAGGGGGGACAGAGGAGGAACAGCCCCTTGGCTTCCTCAGTGCCAGAGACTGCAAGTCTGCTCCCCCAGTGCTTTGATGAGAGATTTTGATGGGAAGGCCGGCGGGTGATTGATCCTGCTGACTCATGGACCTGATTCCTCCCTTGAGAGCAAGGGCAACTGTTGGAGATGGGTCAGATTTTGAGGCTAACGGGTTTTGGTAGACTCTGTAGTGTTTTTTTGCTTTGCTTCCAGGCTGGCGGTAGCTGCTCATTAGCCTAATGACCCCAGTTACCCAGCACCATTTATCTGCCGAGGGAGATTTCTTTTAAAGGAAGATTTGCACCTCTGGAGCGCTGTGCAACCCCGAAGGCTTCAAAACCCGGCGAGCTGCTCCCGCAGCCCTGCCGGGGAGCTGATGCAGGGGGAGTGTGCCAGGAATAACCCGCTAATGAGCAAAGCTGCTTCTCCACCCGGCAGCCAGGGAGGCCACGGGAAAGGGCAGCAGAGCACAGGCTGCCTGCTTTTCCCCTCCTATGCTTTTAAAGGCTGCTTGGTTGGGGATTCACTGCCTTTTCCCTGTTTTCTGCAGGCACGACATCTTCTGTGCCACTGCTTTCACAGTGCTGCATTGCTCTGCTGCTACTCTCAAGGATGCTTTGGGCTAGAGCTGTAAAACCCATCTCTCCCGTGAATCCTTGTGTGCAGGGAACCCTGGAGATGTGTTGGGCAAGAGGGCACTTAAATCCCCAGAGCTGAAGGTGGGAAGGAGAAAAGGCAGTAGTGATTGCTGTGGACTTTCTGGGGTGGTTTCGTGACATTCCTACCTCGTGCTGATCAGTGCCTGGAGCTTGAGTGTTCATTGGGTGCAAGAGGAGCCACCCCAGGGCTCGGAGCTGTTGAGCAGCAGCTGGGAGAGCAGCCCAGGGCTGGGAAGCAACTGCCGGGCTCCGGAATGATTTAAAGCCACCAGCAGCCTGACGATATGTTGTATTTGGTGACAACATCTGCTTGAGATATTCCTGTCCCTGTTACTCATTCCTGCCCACGGACCAGATCAGGGAACTGATCTGATGTAAATAAATGTGCTCAGGGTTTTCTGGGGTGAGCTCAGGTTGTGGGCTGGCATGGATGCTGCATGGGCAAGTGGTGAGTGATGGCACTAGGGCTGGAGATGGGGCATAGCAATGATGGTGGCACCTGGGGCTGGAGATGTGAGCATGGCAGTGATGGTGACACCTGCAGTGGGGGTGGGGCCACAGCAGTGGTGGTGGCATATGTGGCTGGACATGGGGGCTTTGCTGGGGCCATGCTGTGGTGTAAAGGTTTTAGGGGCTCACAGGCTCATGGTAGCTTTGGTGAGCTCTGCTCAACCCAGGAAAGCACATGGTGCATGTGCTTCCCATCCCTTCTCCTCCTGTGCCCCCAGCCTTGCCAGCTGAATGTTGCCAGCTCCATCCCAGTGTTCTGTGGGCAGAGTAAATCCCTTTGCAGGAAGATGCTACCCTGGAGCTTTTGTACAGTGTGGTGATGGTACTCACATCTGCTGACTTTTCCTGTCCTTGACACTGAAGTGGCTTTAAAACTTGGTATCTAGATTTACTTTAAAATACTGGCTGGCCCTCATTCATTTGGGATGCTTTTAAATGTGTTGTGGTGAATAGTGTGGGGAGCATGCCTGCTCTGCAGGCCTGAGCTGAAATTCTGGTTGGGATGTGGATGTGGAGGTCACCATGTTTTGGTGAGGGGGCGGGATGTGATAAAGTTCAAAAGTGGATTTTGTCTGGTGCTGAGGGAGTAAGAGAACCCCCTGGGCTGCCCTCCCTTAATGCAAATGCTGGAGCCTGTGTGTCACAGTTTTCCCTGTCCTCTGCATGGATTGGCTGCTCCTGTTAGGCTTGAGTATGGGGTTTGCTGGGGGGTGCACGAGGGTGTTCTGGGTAGAGAAGGCACAGTTGCAGCTACAAATCCTGTGGTTGTGGCACCATGTTTTTGGTTTTTTTCCCAAGCCAGAAAGTAATTTCATTCCAGGAAGCTCACTCACTCCCCCAGTTAGCTGTGGAAATGCAGTGTTGTGATATTTTCCCCAGGTACTATGCAAACAAATGCTGTTCCCAGACTCCCCCTGCTCACTTCCCCACCCCTCTCTCCACTTGTTGGGGTGCAGGTACACTGCCTTCTGTAGTGGGAATGATCCTCTCACCTGGTTAATAGATGGCTGCGGCTTGTTCTGGAGTCAGTTGCATGCCAGGTGGCTGGTGGTCACCATCCTAGGATCAGCCCTCAGAAAAAGGACCCTGGAGCTGTGTCTTGGTCCTGTGTTCAAGCTGGACTGGAGGAGGGAGAATTGCACCCACCCAGTGGGTCATCTGTGGATGGTAGCAAGTGCAGTCTTGGGGTCTGTTGTCTGAAAGGAAAGGCCATCCCAAAAATCACTGGTAGCACTGCAGCTGGGACGCTCCATCATCATTGCAGTGCAGAGGAGAGGCCATGATGTCCATGTGGTCCCACACCAGACATGATGCACACCAAGAGCTATGGCTACTGTGACTACACCAGCTCCAAGCATTTCCAGCTGGTGCTGCCCTGCCAGCTTTGGATCCTGACCTGCCTTCCCCAGTGGGACACCAAGCCCCAAGTCTGCACTTCTATGTCCCCTCTAACCCATCATGGTGTAAAGAATGGATGCCCCTTTGCAAGGAGAAGGGAACAAAGAAAAGGTTCACTGAAGGGGTGATGAGGCATTACAACAGGCTGCCTGAGGAAGTGGTGGAGTCACTATCCCTGGAAGTGTTTGAAAAATGTGTGGATGTGGCTCTTGGGGTTTGGTGGCGAGCATGGTGGCACTGGGTTAATGACTAGACTAGCGGCCCAGCCAGTGGAGGTCTTCTTCAGCATTATGAATCTATGAAAGCTGGAGCCAAGTTCCAGGAATCAAATAGCTAAGAGAGGCTTGGAAGAACAGGAGAGCGCTGGGTCTGGGCTCTATGTGGTCAGAGGCCAGGGGAAATTGCTTTCCAAGGCTGAAAGGGGAGGAAGGCTGGGCAGCAGGCAGCTCTTTGAGGTGGTGACAAAGTCATCAAGCAAAGCTGTCCCATGCTGGCAAAGCCTCTCCTGCCCAGGCAGGACCAGTGGATCTACAGGGTGCCTTGTACACAGAGCAAGGTTTCAGGGTTTTCGGGGCTGTTTACTGTTCTGTGGCTTGGAGGGGAGCAAGGTGACTGTGTCTGTGTATCATAGACCTGGTTTGCTGACAGGAAGGTTTCTTTCTTTGCTCAGCATTAACATTTCAAGGTGCAGGAACTCTCTGGGCATTAGTGTTTGATGGTATAACAGGCTGGCTATTAATGCTCTGCTTTGTGGGTAGGGTGAGGGAGCTGGAGGGGCTGAATTGTGAATGGCTCTTTGAAGGAAACCAGCCTTTTGGTCAAACTCCTATGGCCACGAGCAGAGCTGCCTGGACCTGGGGGAAGAGTCAGAAAAAAAAGAAAGGAGTCACTACTCCCTGGTAGTGGGGAAAGCAGGTGGTTTAGCTCTTGGGGGTGAGTCTGGATCTTGCATACAAGAAGCCAAAGTTGCGTGTGAAACCATACCCAAATGTGACCAAGTATGCCATGGCTTTGCCAGGTCCCTGCCTGGCTTGTGGAAGAGCCACGTTCCAGGAAAAGGCCCTGCTTTACAGGAGCTCACAGCCTGTGCTCCCCCCTGCTGCTTCCTCCAGACCAAGAAAACAGGAGCTTTTAGTGTTCTCTGTGATAGATTCCTCAGTGGTAGCTTGGACCAGCATGTGTCCTGTCCATGTGGTCTCTCAGTAGGGTCAGTGTCTTCCTGTTCCTCCAGGGATCATTAGGAGGTTCATGGCATTAAAAAATGGAAGTGTTGGGATTTTCAGACTGTGTACTCATCAGTAATGCCTTGGCTCTGGCAGGAGCAGCTCCCAGTGTGGGGCCCTTCAAAGGAGGAAGACACAGCAGAGAGGGCAGCAACACATATGGTTCTGGTTTTTCTTGTGTGAACAGAGGCTTTTTTGGGGTTCCCTTGCACCACCCCTGTACACTGCTCTCAGTGTGCTTGAGTCCCAGGACCAAATGCATCTTCCTTCCTGCAGGGATGGGGCTCTCCTCAGCTACTCTTGGCTGGGAGGACAGGAGTCATCTTCGTGGTGACCCAATGGCCTTCAGCCTTTGGCCACAGGAACAAGAGTGACTAGGCTTGTGGGTGCCTGTTGTTTCTGGACAAGAAACCAATCATCCTCCAGGCCACCAGAGCAGACAGATTTTTCTGGGCAAAAAGGGGATCTAATTTGGTGCAGATCTCAAGCTGGTAGCACAAGGAGCCTGTGATGAGAGGTTGCCTTCTCTTCTGAAGCCACCGTCATGAACCAGAACATGTCGAGTAGGGCTGAGAGACTCGAGTAAATTGGATGTTTCTGGGCATGGAGATGTGTTACAGTGCAGTGCTTTACTCCTTATCCACTGCTCCAGTGTTGTGTGTTATCCAAAAGCCTTTGGAAATGTTCTTTCCTGGTTGACCTGTTTCAAACATGATACTGAAGCAGCACCCAGGGAGGTGTCTCAGCAGCCCCTGTCAGCTAGGCAATCCCAGCCTCCTGCCAGTGAGTGAGGCCATTAAAACCCAGTCTCCTCTGGGAGCTGATGGTCTGATATGGGAGATGGAAGGAGCATTGCTTTCAATTTCCCATTGATCCTAATGAGCCGATATGGGAGACTCGGATGGCTTGGCTGTGTTGGGGCCTGTTAGCTCCAGCACTCAGAGTTGCTCTCAGGTCCGCTTTGCTTCTCAGTTCTAGGAAATGGAATAAAGAGAAAACCACTTAGGAGGATTTTAATCAGAACTTGGCAGAAGAACTTAAGGAAACCCAAGAAATCTTCTGACAACCGTGCTTCACGCAGAGATTGCCAATGAATGGAAAGGGCAAAGACAGGGCCGTGGGTTGGGTTTCTTCTGGCTCATTTAATGGGATGCCATTAGCATTCCTGCCCTCCCTGGCTGGGAGTGGAGGGGGAAAATAAGCTTTCTTCAATATGCTGGAGACTTGTCAGCTGGAAATGAGGCTGAATCCTCTGGGAGTAGATGATGAATGTCATCCCAGACCTGCTGGAGATGGCCAGCATGGTTCAGGAGAAGGAAATGGTGTAATTTTTACTAATAGTGACCTTGGAGTTTGAGAGAGTCTTGTGGTATGGTTGGATTTCTTCAAGAGGTTGATCTTGGCAGGCTGGAGAGGTGGGTGTGTGTGAACTTCATGAAGTTCAGCAAGGCAAGTACAAGGTCCTGCCCCTGGGCTGGGGCCATCCCTAGCACAAACACAGGCTGGGTGGAGATAGATTGAGCACAGCCCTGGGGGAAGGGTCTGGGAGTACTGGTGGGTCACAGACTGGATGTGACCTGGCAATGTCTGCTTGCAGCCCAGAAAGCTAAACTGGGCTGCATCCAGAGGAGTGGATCTCGCAAGTGGAGGAAGGGGGCTTTGCTCTGCTCAGGTGATTCCCCACCTGCAAAGCTCCCTCCAGTCTGGAGGTCCAGCATCAGAAGCTGCAGGAATGAGTACAGAGAATGCCATGGAGATGCCCTGAGAGCTGGAGCTCCTTTGCTCTGCAGCCAGGCTGGGAGGATTGGGGGTGTTCAACTGAAGAAGAGAAGGCTCCAGGGAGACCGTAGAGCCCCTTCCAGTGCCTAAAGGGGCTCCAAAAGAGCTGGAGAGGGACTTTGGAAAAGGGCCTGGAGTGTGAGGGTGGGGGAAATGGCTTCCCACTGCCAGAGGGCAGGGATAGATGGGATATTGAGAGAAATTGTTTCCTGTGAGAGTAGGGAGCCCCTGGCACAGGTTTCCCAGAGAAGCTGTGGCTGCCTTATCCCTGGACATGTTCCAGGCCAGGTTGGATGGTGATTGGAGCAACCTGGTCTAGTGGAATGTGTCCCTGCCCATGGCAAGGGATTGGAAAGAGATGAGTTTGAAGATCCTTTCCAACCCAAACTGGTCTGTGATTCAGTGGTGCTGAGCTGTTGCTGCTGAGTGCTGTTGGGAGTGAGAAATGCTGCTATGAGGTTCAAAGCCCTTGTGGATGATGTCTGGTTTCAAACTAAGATGTGTGAGGAGTGGACAAACCTGTTACTGTGATGGGAGATTTCATCAGCTCTCTAGATCCTCACTTAGAGCTGATGACGAGTTTCCTGTAACATCTTTTTAGCCCAAGTTTTTTGGCTTGGCTGTAACTCCTTTTGTAAATTGTTATTTTTGAATATTTGATTAAAAATCCATGGGGTGGTATGAGTAGCTTGACCATTTAGGGGCAGGAAAGTTGCAAGAGCAGTTCTTGCACGTATGTCCTGCAGCTGGGTAACCCAAACCAGCTTTTGTTTTCTGATTCCTGGGGAGGGGAGCATGTAGTTCTGGTTTATGAGTGTGGGCCTGGCATTGCTGAGCAGAACCCCCCCCCCAAGTTGTGTTTATTTGTAGAAGGCTCTTCAAGACTGTGTTGTACCACAGCTTTTTGTTTTATTGATATTCCAGCATCTGGACTGTTTTCCTAAACTTGCTTTCATCCAAGGAGAGATTAAGGGAGTGAGAACTGTTCTGATAAAGCTGCCAAAAATAATCTTTGCTTGAGACTAAGTACCGCTCTTGGGACTTTGTCTTGTAAAACAATTTGTGGGTGAGCACGAAGAACCACCATAGGAAGCCCTGAATGCTCCAGATTGTTGTTCCTGCTGGGGGGTTGAGGGACTATAAATTTTCCACAAGAGTGTTTGAATTTGTCGTGTGCTGCCTAAGGAGATCTAATAGCAGTCAGGGAAGTTTTGGGAGTTTGTGGCTGAGGTGACTGAACCCCTGAGATTGAATCTCTGAGAAGAGAGATTTGCATGCAATGTGGTCAGATTGATGGGAACACTGCTGGTGCACGCATCCATCTTCTCACACCCCACAGTGGATTGCTCATGGATGGGTTGTCATCTCCTGTGACGAGCTGATGTAATGAGGGTGATAGCTGGTGTAGCTTTAGGTGTTGAGGATGTGATGGTGGCAATGTGATACAGATAATTCGTGAGGTTTTGTATGAAGATTTTGTATGAAGATTCATCTGAAAGTAGTTGCGGTTGGTGCCGCATAGGAGTAGTTTGGCTCTCAGCACCTGGGAGGTGCCGAGCTCAGCAGAGCACAGCAGCCTTAACACTGCCCCCTTTGTCATTCTCCTTCTGGCAGTGTTTTTGCTAAAAAATCACATGTCCGTATGCTGTGACTTTGTTTGACAACTTATGCAGTGACAGGGAGCTGAACTTCTTCCTTGATGAAATATGTAGGTATAAGTGGCATGTGTTCTCCAAACTTGCGTGGCCCTGAAGCAAAATATGGTTTGGATGCCATCTGCTTCCTGAGGGGCAGAGTTAGAGCTGCTGGAGGAAGCTTAACACGCTTCTGTGGGCTGAATGTTGCCCCATGCCTCTCCCAAATGACCTGGGATTGACTGCTCTGGTTCTGTTCAGTTAATTCACACTTAACAAGGCACTATTAAAAGCACACTCATAGGAGGACTTTCTAAGGCTCTTGGCTAGTGGCTTTTGTATCCCACCAGGGAATCACACCATGGCCCGTGAGCAGATGATTGAAGTCATGACCCACTGAATATCCTGAGTTGGAAGTAAACCACAAGGATCATCAAGTCCAACTCCTGGTAGACTTGACTCCATAAACAGTTATGATACTAACTTGGAGGAGATAGTGTTGGTGGGACAGAGTCTTCCTACTCAGGGATTTCTTTTGGATCTGGAAACAGGAACTCCATAAAGCACCATCAGAAAGCATTATGAAAAACCACCTTGGTGTCTCTGCCTGCAGAGCTCCTCAAATGCCCAGGATGGCTGAACGCATCTGTGCTGGCTGGGAGCCGTTCTGGCTCCTGCCTGGGGTCATGGTGCAGGATCGGGGGCCTGGCTCTGGAGACTCAGTGAAGAGCTCCAGCTGGCTTGTGACCCAATGAGGCTGAAAGTAGCCGCTCTTCCATCTGGGCCAAGAATTTGTAGGGGTTTAATCACCCTGTCCGGGCATTGGGCTGGCACGCTCTTCCAGTGTCAGATTTACTGCTCTTGGCCCTCAAATACCTAGTGCAGCTTGCTTTTATGGAACCCTGCTTGCTTTTATGGGACCAAAACTGACATCTCAGCATAGTTAGATTTTTTTTAGTATCATTTGAATGCCTAACACTACAGGTCTTCAGCTTGTTTCTTATGGTGAGGTGTTTGTACTGTGTGTACTTTTGAGTGAAGTGTGACCTATTTGGTGAAAGTTTTGGTCTTCTCTCTTACTCAGATCTTCTCTGCACTGGAAAAAGGAATCTTTTATCTGGGTGTAATTTTTGTGGCCAAGGCTCTGTGTTTCTTCCTGAGCCATGTGTAATCTGGTGGTGTTTTATTGGGAAGAAACTAATGGCTTAAGCAGCTGCCTGGGCTTCACCTTGCAGAGGAGATGGTTTAGGGGGAATGGGGATGGAGAGGGGTACTGCCTTGGGCTTGAGGCTTGATCCAAAGTTTCATCCCTGAATCACTGCAGGATGTGGGATGTTGGCATATGGATGTGCGTGCGCTACCTGGAGAAGTTGGAAGGTGTCCCTGTCCATAGCAGAAGTTTGGAACTAGATGAACTTTAAGGTCCCCTCCAACCCAAACTTTTTTGTAGTTCTGTAAGCTGTTTGGCTCTGGCAGGTGACCATTTCAGATCAGTGATGTCCTTCTCTGCAGGTCTTTGCCCCAACATTGCCTGTCTTCTTGTTGCTGAGAGCTTCAGTGTCTCTGCCGTTCCCTTCTGTTGTCCTGGCACAAGAAGCAAGGAAGCTGGAGGAGCCAGGTTTGGTTCCATCCTAGTGTTTCATAGACTCACAGACTGGTTTGGGTTGGAAGGGTCTTTTAAACTCACCTCATTCCACCATGTACCACAGGCTGGGACACCTTCCACTAGACCAGATTGCTCCGAGCCCTGTCCAGTCTGACCTCAGATGGGATAGACACGACTTCTTTGGGCACTCTTCACCCAGGCAAAAGGTGTTTTCCTCCACTTGTGATTTTGAGAATCAGTTTCTCCTGGATGACAGGCTGGGATGTAAGGTCCTGCTGTCCAGAAGATGACAGCCATGATTTTCTGCTTAATGGATCCTGCCTGGAGAAGGGCGCAGAATACATGGTGATGTGAGACAGAACTGGGGGATTGTTCTACTCTAGGACCTCTTGTCTTGCCATTGTCCTGAACCACTTTCAACCCAGGCAGTTTTCAGGATCAAGGTCTCTGGACACAGCTGGTATTTAGTGATGATCTCTCGGAAGATGGGAGATCTCACAGGAGAGCTTCCTCACAGGTTTGTGTTCAGCCTAAATGTGGGCCCAGGAACTTTCCTGCCTCCTTGTGCAGTCATTGGAGCTTTGCTGCTCCCCCAGGAGGTGTCCTGCCTGCTCCTGGCCACCCCCTTCCCACATCAACGCTCAAGGGTTTGTGCAACCATGTGGGGAATTGGGTCAGGGACATGATCCAATTAAAAGCTGTGCTGAGCAACATCGAAAACAGGTTTTAACCAGGCAGTTTCCTGACAGCCCACAAATGCCTGTGTTAGGACAACAGGGCTTTGGACCACAGCAGGAATAAACAGCCATGACTGGATTGTGGTGGGATGGTTTCTTCTGATAGTGGTGCTGGTTCATGAAGGCTTGCTGTGTTGGTAGGCAACTGTAGGGACAACAAACCTGACTCCCACTTGGATTCTGGCTGGTGAGTCTTTGTTTTCTTCCCAGGGAGCCCAGTCTCACTCTCTTGAGTCTGTTTCGTCGCTGCCATTGCTCATGGAGAGCCTCTCATCAGGTGTTTCTCAGGCTCCTTCTCTTCAAGGGCTGTGGTGGAAGGGGAAGACTGGAAATCACACCGCACCCATGCCCATCCTCACTGCCTGGGGTGAGGGGGGGTTGCCTTCAGTAATCCTGACTAATCCTTTAATCTGTATCAACACTGATAGGTATTAAAGCAGCAGATAAGGTTCAGACCATGGCTTGGAGCTCAGCGATATCCCCACCCTCTTCCAGCTAAATCTGGGCTGATTGTGCTTTCTCTTAAGGGGACCGTGCTTGTTTGCCGAGCAGCTGCACTGGGTTGAGAGGGTGGATTAGCTGTTCCCAGCTGGAACATGCCTTTGTTGCTGGGCTCCAGCTTGCCAGACAAGTCCATTGATCTGTCTATGTGTGTTCCTGGTAATCAGCATCCTGTGCTTTCTGGAGCAAACCTCTCCAGGTTTGTGTTTCTCTGCCAGTCTGCAGCAGATCTGTAGCCTCCTGCTTTTTATCTGTGTTATTCACCTGGATATAAGCCTGAAGTTGTAGACACTTCATGGAGTTCTTAAGCAACAACATGAAGCTTTCCTGAAGCAACCAGTACTGCAGATGTGCAGTTCCTTGCTGCCTGCTGCTCACAGCAGGATTTCCCTCCTCCATCACCTCCAGAGCAGGACTTCCACCATCACGTCATTCCTCTCCAGGCCTTCTGCACTCTCTTCTTTTTGGGCGCCTTCCCTCATGCCTGAGATCTGTGATGTTCTCACTTGTATGGCTTCTGAGCACCTCCAGTTACCCCAGTGACCCAATGCTGTGAAGGCAGGACTCAAGAGCTGTCCTGTGTTTGGTGGGCACCATACCAAGGTTGTTCATGCTGGGAAGAGCTGCTCCCAGTTGAATTCATTTGGTGCAAAACAAACTGTCCTATTGTTTTTGCTGTCGTAGGCTCATCCGCCCTTTCCCTGTCCTCTTCCAGCTTCTCCCCATGCTCATGGGTTTGCTCCGAGTTTGCCACCAGTTCCCTCATCAGCAAAGCCATGGTTAATCCTTCCCATAAATCCTTTAAGCTGTCAGCAAACAACCCCCTTCTTAAAATTCTAGCACGCAAGCTCGGCTGGGATGGAGCCTGGCTCACAACCCCAAGGTTTCATTTTTGTTCCCAGATTATCACCTCCAGTCCTTCTTGGTCCCAGTTTTGGCTGGCACTACAGGCTTCTTGCCATAGCTGTGGAGCAGTGGATGGCTCATGGATGTGTGTGGCCTTCTGTGATATATCTGAGGTGTAAAAACGTTCAGGTTCTGGATTATTTAATGAGGAGTTCCAGGTGTGTCAGGTGGTTTGAAGTCACAGGTGAGAATATGTTCCTTAGATTCTTTGTGGATGAAGTCTCACCTCTCTGAGGAGCTCCCTGTCCTGTGGGACAGTGTGTTGGCCCTGTTTCTTGTCTACATGAGCTCGACGTGCAGCTGATGGGGCCAAAATGGGCCAAAAATGGATAAGTAAAGCTTTTTTGTGGTCATGCTCACCCGTCTGCACCCAAATCTCACATCTTTGCTGTTTTGCTCTCAGACATGACTGTTGGCTCTTTCAGGTTTGTTTATTCCTGTAAAAACACAAAGTTGGGTCATTGTTTTGGGCTTTATTTTCAGTGGTGATTAGGTTAGGAGCTTCAGGTGTTGTACATCTTCTTTTGGAGGATCTCTGAATATCCCTTCCTTCGAAAGTTGACAATCTTCCAAGGCATTTGGCAGAATCCAAGAGAACAAAAAAAAAAGATTTCTCAAAGTCTTAACCCACATCTTGAGTTTCTCTTCTGTGAAATTTGGTTTCTTCCTTAAAACTCCAGATGAAATACAGTTTGGAATTTATGGGATTCTCATTACAGGACTGTCATACAAGAACCACAAACCTTTTTCCACTGTTGATCCCAGAGGGAAGGAGGGCTCTGAGACTCCCTGAGGAATATTGAATGGCATCTTGCTGCCGAGTGGCTGCATCTGGGGATTACTCAGTAAAACAGAAGGAAGGGGAAAAAAGGTTAATGCAGTGTTGGCAGCCGACAGCTCCAGAAGCTTGTGTCCTTCAGGCTGCTGTGATTCAGCTTGGTGACTTGAGTGCAGGTGGTTCTTAGCTTATCCCTCAGGTCTGCCAGAGGAAAAGGGATTTGGAGGAAATACCATATTAAATCTAAATTTCTGAAAAATTGATTTCTTAAAAATTGATTTTTTCAAAAAGAGTGCTTATGTCAGTGGGGGCTAATTGTAAAAGGCACATGGCTTGTGCACGCGGCCCTGTGAGCACCCTCTTGGCACAGGCTGTTTTCCTGCTTTCTCAGCTCTGCACCAGTGTCAGGATTCATGGAGCAACCAGCTCTATTCTCATGCCTGTAACACTGTGAAAACCCTAAGGCTGAATTTGGGGTGGGTTGAGGTGGGAGAACACCCATGGGCAGATGCCAGGCAGCTGCAGAGCTGCTCCCATGAGCACTGCTCCTGCTGCCATTGTGCTTTCCAGGAGCTCCGGTGAGGGTCAGCCTCCAGGCATTACATGCTTTCTTGCAGGCTGCTGTGCTTGATCACCCACCACTGGCAAGCACAGACTTGAGCAAAAGCCGGTCACCTGGATCTACAGGGTTTTATTTATTATTACTGCTTTTTTTGCAAACAAGCTGGGTTATCTGCGCTTGGCTGTTGGCACTGCATCCTGCAGCATATGACAGATAATCGGCCTGGCTGCTAGCCCGCAGAGGAGGTGAGGCTCCTATCGATGTGTGACCTGGGAAGGCATGTCAGCTCCATAAATCACTGCCTGCTGCTGCCCGTGCCTTGCGCCTCTCTTCAGCTTCTCGGCAGATTCAATATCTGCAGTGGGGCTCTGGATGACTCCTTGCTGCTGGGTGAGCATGCCATCAGTGTCTGTGTGGGGCAAGGAGGCAGGGCAGTCTTCTGTCCAGTCCCCTCGCCCCCTTTAATGTCATTCCTCAGACAGAGAAAATAACTTGGAAAAACTGCTGTCTTGCTTTGTTCCTTGTGCTGGGGAGCATGGCACCTTATGGACACCAGGACTCCTGCCCAATCCTACTGATAATGGCCTGAGTCCTTAAGAGCCAAGGATTGGTGATAAAGGGTGAGTTTTCTGGGTTTTGAGTGCTGGTGCTCAGTCATGGAGTGCATCAGGTTTCTACTTCATGGGGGTAGACTTACCCAGGTCTCCACTGCTCTGCTGTGCTATTTCCAGAACTGTCCTGGGAATGGCCATGTGCTGGGAACGGGGTCTGTGCTGCTGACCCTTTTCCTAGAAGCGGTGAAATCACCCTTTGGGGTGCCAAATGGCCTATTCCTGGAGGTATCCTCAAAGGAAAGTCGTTGCTGCCAGCACCCTGCTCCAGCCAGCAGCTTTCTGCAATGGAGTGCCTCTTGTCTCTCCTCTATGCACACCTGAATTCACTAGTCCAGCTCCTTGGATTTTTGGGGTTTACTCATAAACAGTAGAAGGACTTGGGATCTGGCCAAGGGCTTTGTTGGACTCACGCTCGAGTTTACTGGTACTGAGTTTTGGGGTGCTTGAGATTGTAGGTAGCAGGAGGAATGAATTCCCTGATCTTGATACAGGCTTGTTAATAGTCCGAAAGCTATTTTCCATTGTGGGTGAAGTGCCCAGGGCGTGGTCAGAGGGAGCACATCCAGGCCCTGAGCCTTTTGAGCACTGGCAGTCCTGGCACTTGCTAAACAGAGCAAAAAATTGCCATAGTGCATCATTCCAACAGTGGGAGGAGAGGTGTGCAGAGCTGAGAGGGGAGGCTGCCTCTGCCTGGCTTTACCATCCTGGAGCAGGCTGGGTTGCCAGCAGGACAAAGAGCAAAGTTAGGTGAGACTGCTCCAAACCATTGGTAGACTATTCCCATAGATGCTTTCCTTATTTGTCTGCTTTCCCTTCAGAGCTGAGTTTTCCAGCTGGGGATCAGGCCAGCATCTCCTTGATTTCCCCTTCCTGGAACATTTTTTATCCAGCTTTTGGTGCTCCTGTGCTCAGGCTTTTTCTTAAGCTCTGCTTCCCTTACCTAAAGATGCAGCAAAGGTGGTCATGGATCCTGGCAGTTGGTTTACTGCTTTTTGACAACAAAGCTTTCTTGGCATCCCAACACCTTGCCTTTTCCAGGTTGTGTTTGAGGAGCTGCGATCTCTGGTATCAAGCCATGGAGGCTTTGCAGGATGACATTTCCCAGGAACAAGTGTCTCTCCTGCTGTGGTCATTGGGACGGGCAGGGGTAGTGATGGGAACTGGGCCCTGCTTTGGGTGAGAGTGACAGTGCTGTTGCAGACCAGGGCTCCAGGATGGTGGTGGGAGGCTCTGTCTCCAGTCCCTGTTTGCTGTTAGCATGGGCACTTGCCTCACTTGGGGCTCTTGGGAAGCATGTGGAAAGGTTTGTGGGTGTGGAGGGGTTAGAGATACCCAGGGCTGAGATAACTGGTTAAGGGACTTTAGGGCTTAAAGTGCAAAACAAGGCATGGTAGTGATCCAGACACACAACAAGAGATGCTCCAGGAGTGGGATGCAGCTGGTGAGGCCATCACAGCTGCAGCTGTAAAATAGTGCCCTTCTGACTAGGGAAGGAGTAAATGGCTCCCTTTGCTTGCTGCACCCCTTTCTCTCTCTCTCCCAGTGCCCTGTTTCTGCTCCTCTTCCTCCCTGCTATTAATTGCTTAGGGTTTGCTGATGTAATTAAAACCAATTGTGTCTGCATCCGTGGTGTTGGCCTCCCTTCTCCAAGGTATTCCTCTGCCTACGTGTGAGAGCTGCTGGCTCAGGAAAGGGCAGGTTTCCATGTTGGCTGGCTCATGCCCATAGCCACTTCCCAGAGAAGGGAAGTGGCTAAGCAGGGCTGTCACAGGGCCCTCTCTCCTGGCCTGAGGAGATGGCTAGCTGACTCTTAGCACTCCCAAGGATGCTAAAAGGCTGGAGCAGGGACCATCTGACTTCCTGCAGCTGATGTGTAACGGTGATAGCTGCCAGGCTGAGGTGGCGATGACTGATGGGCAGGACATCTTGCTGGGCTGGGGGTCATTTGCGCAGCAGCTAAAGCCAGCTGAGCGATGAATTATGGTCTCTGGGCTTTCAAGGGAAGAGAATGACAGTCATGGACCATGGGAGATGCTCAGCTAAAAGAACAGGACCTCGGCTCAGCAATCTCTGAGGATGGCAGCTGTGGAGGCTGTTGGCACAGAGGGCACTTGCTCCACTCTGGGTGGGAAGGGAAGTTGCTGATGTGATGGAGAAAGGCTTTTCTCCCTCTGCCAAGCTGCCTCCCACGTCTCTCCCTGCCTGCATAGCGCTGCCCAAGGCAGTGTCCTCGGCATGACTCCAGCTGCGTGCCAGCTCTGTTCACTTGCTCTAGAAGGATGTCAGTACTTCTCCACCAGTGCTGACCCTTGGCTTCGGTGTGTCCCTTTGGCTTTTCCCATGCCCATTTGTTACTTACTTGCCCAGCTACTGTTACCATATCCAGGAATGTTCTTCAGGTCCCTTCTTCCTCCTGTCCCTTGGTGTTCCTTCTTGTGAAGGGGGTGATCTTCAGGCTTCTTATTCAACTCTTTAATCCTGTTGAACCCCTCCCAGCCCCAGGTCCTTTCCTAGTGCCCATGCAGCTTTCCTCAGGCTGTCATCCCTGCAGCCATCAACTTCCTTTTCTGAGAAGGAAGTTGACTTGCCCTTCAAATGCAAGTGTTAGTTTTTAATCTCCATGGCCAAGAAGCATCTCTGGGATCTGCCATATCAACTCTCTTTCACGAGCAGCCTCTTGGAGCCACTTGGGAAGCGCTTTGGTTGTCCCCACATGACCAATGTGCTGTTGCCATGGTCTCTGCTGTAGAGAAGACCTGGGTGGTGTTCAAACAGGCACCAGTCACCTGCTTTGGCTTGGTAAAAGCCAGCATCAGGTCAGATGTTGGCAGAGATCTCAAATGATTGGAAAGGTGAGCAAGGAGGACTTCTGCTGCCGACACCACTCTGAGCACAGGGGTTACACAAGTATCCATCCATCCATCCATCATTCATCCATCCATCCATCCATCATTCATCCATCCATCCATCCATCCATCCACACCTTGCCTTCATACACTTTCCTGCCTGCTCCCGGGTGTTGTAGAGCTGCACAAAACCTGAGTTCTCCCTGGCCAGTTCCAGTCCCTGGTTCTCCTTTTCCTAGCCCTGACCTGCAAACCAGCAGCTCATTAGCATGTCCTGGCCATCCCAGAGCTGCTGGTTGGCATGATGGGAAACTTCTCCCTCTGTCCAAACAACATCTTGTGTGATTATTATCAGTAAAAAGCTGTTGCTCCTTTTCCTTGTGTATAAGCAGGTATAGAGGATGTGTATGGACATGCTGCCTCTGTGTTTCCACTAGAGATGGTGTGATTAAAGGTCAGGTGGGTTTATTATAGACAGAAATGCCTTTTGGCTGCTTCAGGCTGGAGTAGAGGTATCAACAGCTGTTGGACAACCATTGTGAGGCTCTGGAATACTATCCCACTGGTAATGAGGAACTGTCTCTTACAGGGTTACATTAGATCATGACACTGATCTAGTGGCATTCCTGGGAGGCACCCTGGTATCCTGCTTGTCCTACTTGCCTTGAGTTTGTATTTTTGTTGTTCTTTTTTTCTTTCAACTCTCCAAGATCCTGGACTATAAAAAAGAGGTCTATCAATAAATAAGAGTTAAATGCCAAGAAACATTGTGGGACCGTCTTCCCAAAGAACCCAGGAATGTGGAGCTGTGGGGTGATGGCTTCCCCTGTGCTAAGGACATCCTTCTTTTATGGATGTGACCCCAAACCCTCAGCATTTCATGGTCAAAGTGACTCTTTTATTGTCCCTGGAAGCCAACTGCTGGGCATGGAAAGCCCTGGAGAGGAGATGTGGAGCTCCCTGATCCCACCTCTCACCAAGGCAGGAGGGGAAGTGAAGGAGGTGGAAACAGCCAGCAGGTTGTTGAGCCCAGTTCTGGCTCCTTGTTGACTTTTCTTGCCTTGGGAGAGCTCTCTGCAGCTAGGCCCCTCCCCATGCAGGCATGAGGGTGCTCAGTAACCACCATAGGCGAATCCATTGCTGAGCTCATGGCTGCTTTCCCAGGCCAGCTGGGATGCCCGGGGTGCAGCATTGGTGCTCGCCATTCCTGCCCTCTATTTTTGCTCCCCTTGCTGGGCGTAAAAACCTTCCAGGCTCTGATTTATGGCTTAGCTGTGTCTTTCCAAACAAGACTCGTGTTATCCTCTGTGGGCTGCCTGTTTGAGCTGAGAGCACCGTGCTCCCTCTGGCCCCCAGGGGAACGGTTGAATTTTAATGATGTGTGGCCAGGTTCAAGTCTGCGGTAGCCAGCAAACCTCAATTCTCGAGCATGGCACCTTGGGGCTAAAACTCCCTTATTTATTATTATTATTCCACTCTTCCTCATGCCATTAGGATTTCTCTGCCATAGCTGGCTGGTAACTTGAAGAATCAAATAAATTTTGGCAGGGCAAGAAACGAAATTTACGAAGATCTGGGCTTGCTTATGGTGGGTCTAACTCCAGCAGTATCTTTGCCTTATTTTAGGGATGCCAGCTAAAACTGCAGTGTTGATTGAATATAAACTTGGCCCTGCTACTCCCTGATCTGTCTGCCCACCAGCCGCAGGCATCTCATTTTTACATGTGCTGTCTAAGGTGCTGCTGGGTGGAAGGAGGCGTAGCGACTGCTGGCATGGGATGGTGGTTTTTCAGTGGTGGCTGTTTTCTCTCTTGTTTTGTGGCAAAGGGGAACAATTTCTCGTTAGCTGGGATTCGATGACCCGTGGATATCCCTGCATGTAGCCTGAGAAACACGAGGTTAGAGGCTAAAAACCTTCCTGGAGCTTAATTGGACTAGCAGAAAGCTTCAGCCGTGGGTGGTGTCAGCATCCATCCCCATTTGGTGGAGGCTGATTTGGATTTCAGATGCAAGCTCTTCCCCTTGGTATGGTCTGGAGGAGCTGATGAAGCAGCTACTTGAAGCTATTTTTCTATTTTTATGTGGAGTGCTCTCAAGAAGGAGCACGGCTGCGGGCGGCAGAGTCCTGTGATGCAAATCACGAAGCTCCCTCTGCTCCCTGAGATGTGCTGAAAGCCCCGCTGTGACTCCACCGTTCCTTGGCTGTAGGTGGCCTGCAGGTGATGAGTTACAGTCTGGCTTGGCTCTGGCTCAGCTCCTCTTCTCCCCAGCTGCTCAGCTTCCCTGCAGGGAGCAATCGATCCTCCCCAGCCTTGCTGCCCGACTGCTGGTGGCTGCTGGTCGTTCAGCACAAAACCTGCCAGGTGAGACCTTCAGGCATCACAGGCCAGCTGTGTCCAGCAGCCAGGCATTGGCTCCCGCAGGAGCATCGGCTCTGCCTCCTCCTGGCAAATGTCCCTGCACACAGGGGGGGGTTGGATCTAGATGAGCTTTAAGATCCCTTCCAACCCAAACCAGTCTGTGATTCTGTGATCAGAGCAGAGGCACCAAGAGGCATTTGAGCGAAAGACAGAAAAACTGCTTTACATCCCCAGTGCTGGAATTGAAGTCCGGAGTGAGGGTAGGAGATAGGAGCCTGTGGATTCATGTGGAAAGCTCATTCCTGCCCCTCTTGCAGCTCATCTAGAGATTTCACAGCAATATGAGCATGTGTTGTGCTGTTTTGGGGTCGGTGCCCGGGCACTGTTCTCCTCAGGGATAGTGAGGCAGCATCTTGATTTCAGTAATTAATAAAACCTTGGGAATTGGCTTGAAAAACTTCCTGTGGAATTTTCTGTGTCCTGCAGGCACTGATTCCTGTATATTCCTGATGGGAGCTAATGGACATGGGTGCAAACTGTTGCTTGAAGGGTTGGGCTGAGCTCAGCATTTATTGGCCAGAATAAGAATATTGATTTCTGCCATTTTAAAAATAGCATGATTGAAAGAATTTGCTGGAAAACTGAGATTTGGGGAGTAGCGGGTGATTCAGTCATGGGATGTAGCACATTTTTCATTCCCATGTTAGCATGAGGTTTTCATCTTGTATGCTGAGAGACAGAGGCACATTCCAGACACCAGTGCCCTTTTGGCTACTGGTATGAGACACATGTGGTGACACCGTCTTGCTCACCCACATCCTCGTGTATCATGTGATTGGGCTCATTTCTTGCTCTCGCTTTTCTTGTAACCTCCCCATCAGGCCATGGAACAGAGCTGGCTTTGTGTCTGGAAAGCACCAGGATCTCTCCTGGCAACTGGAGCAAAACCTACAAAGAAGAGGAGATGAGAGCCAAGTGGGCGGCTTCCTAAACGTGCAGCCTGCGGGGGCTGGGACGTGCACATCATACCAAAGCAGGTTTTTAATATTAAATAGATGGAAGGAAGATGTCTCCTTTTGCCTGAGGGATAAATAGATCTGAAACTCATCCTAGACTTTGCTGTTTGTTGCATCTGAAATATGTGTGTCTTGCCCTGGAATCGAGCCTTTCCAGAAGCTGCCAATACCTGGCTACAAACCATGTGTAAAAATGCTCTGGTGTTCGTAGTGTATGTGGGATGTGATGGAAGGTCTCTGGGAGAAGCATCCAATGAATGGGATTTGCCTCTTTCTCCCCCAGTCCATAGCTGTGTGCACCCCATGGTCTGGACATGTTGCTTCTCATGGTGCCATCAAAGCAGTGTCACATCTGTGGTCCTCTGGTGCCTTCCCAGTGCTACACCTCCTCCAGGAGCTGAGGATGCCTCAGGAGGTGCACCCTGCTTTGCAGGGACTGAGTGTTGTCTCCTTCCCTCCCACCCCTTCCTCAAACAAATTTTACAGGCGTGAGCCCTGAGCACCTGGCTTGGCTTCTCATCTGGGATCAACAGGACCTTCAGGACCAAATGCTGTTTGTAGCCGTTGGCAGACAGCTTCTTGTGCAGGAGAACTGCTGAGAAAACTCTGCATCTTGCCACTGCCATTTGTTGGGAGATGGATGGGATAAGAGAACAATTTTTTTCTTATCTCCTTGGCCATGAACCTGCTGATCCAGCCATGGAGGTGGACTATAGAGCTGAAGCTGCTCTCTCATCAGAAATGCTTGTTATCATGGTTGCAGTGTGGAAGAACATCAAGAAAAGATAACTCTGCCAAAATTTAAGTAAAACCCTTCCAAAACCTGGCAAATCTAATCTGAACTTGGGCAGTTCCAAAGCTGCTGGATGTTGGCTCTCTCAAAGGAGAAGGCCTGCTGCCGTGTCTTGGGAAAACCTTGAATGTGACTTGTTGGTGATTCAGAGCCTGGCACGGGGTGGATCTGGGGTGTCAGCAGCACTAAGGGGGTGCTGTGAGGAGTGATGTATGTTGTATGATATTAATGGAGTGTTGTAGGAAAAAAAGAGGGAAGGAGCAGAGCAATGGAAGGATGAAGGATTTTCTCACTTGGAAAATACTGGTGTACTTAGGAACAATTTCCCTGCCAGAAAGCTGTGGCCAATGTCTGTCTTAAACATTCCTCTCATTGATTCATCTCATTTCCTCCTTGCTCCTCTGCATCATCCTCTGCGTAATTCCTCTCTCTCCTTTGATGTTTTCATCCCCCATGTATTTGTAGATTACGGCTGTGTCCCCATATAGCTGTCACTGAACCAAGCTATCCATATTTAGCTCTTCTAATCTCCTCTTCCAAAGCAATCCCCTCAGCCTTGTTATTTTTATGCTTCTTCTCTGAACTTCCTTCATTGTGTCTCTTGTGTCCTTTTCTGTCATGAGTGGACTAGTGAAAGGTGTCCCTGCCCATGGCAAGGGGATGGAATGAGATAAGTTTTAAAGTCCTTTCCAGGCCAAACCATTCTGGGATATTAAGGTGGCATCTTGGAGATGATCCCCTCTAGATCACTGCGAGGTGGTGCTTGACTGTTTTATGTATGTCTGTAACTCCACAGTCCCCCAGTTGTCTTGCACAGTGACTCTGAATGTGAGTGACACTTGCTTTTGGCCCTCTTTGAGGCCTTGGGGGCACAACCCAATGCCACTGCTTTGGCTGTTGTGGACGGTCCAGCTGTCCCCACACCACATTTGCAGCTTGGTTGATCAAAACACCCCCAAACAAAGCCCATCTTTCACTCCACACTCCATCTCTTCTTTCTCAGCTCTGCTCTGAAAACACCAGGGCCTTTTACCACATCATCTCTCGTGCTTTATGAGTGTAAAAGCTGGTTTCTTAGTGGTGTAATAAAACCACATCCGTGCACATGGTTCCGTTGTCTACCATGGGTTCACAGTGACACAGTGGTTGCGGTGGCTTTGTCCATTCTCACGTGGAAGTGGACACTGGATATTGGGATAGATGTGAACAAAGCTGGTCCCTGGACTGTGCACCAGGCAAGTAAAGGAACCCATGCTAGATGAGACTCGTCTGAGCCCAGCTCATTTTTACTTCAAGGCTTAGATCCATCTTCTCCCTTCTACATTTACAAGAATCCAATTTTGTACTGGAATGATTTGTAAATCCCGAGCTGTCTCCCCTCTGATTGACTCTTGTGTACTGCAGCTTTTGAAAGGTATGGACTTTGTGCCTGGATAAGCATTAATTAAAAGTGATTGAATTGTTAATGCTCTGAGTTTGCATGTAGGGTTGTGAGTGTGTGGGTGTGCGTGCACGCGTGGCCGTGCCCTGGCATGAATTGCTGGAGGCCTAGCAGCCACAATGTCCATGTTTTAGGGGTATAGATTTGTGAGACTGAGGTAGAGGAAAAAATGAAAGGCTGAAAAAACTGAAGGAAAGGTTGAGGCAGGCAGATGTAGCTGTGCTATTCCCTAACAGAGAGCTGAGCTGCTGTGCCAGCTTCTTGTGCTCAGCCCTGACCTACCAAGTGTCAGCTTTGGCTTGCAGTCTGTGGTTGGTGATCCTGGCCAAGGTTTGTTGGTAACTTTTGTTTTCTTACTGTCTTCAGGAGCCTGCTTTTTCAACTTCTTTCAGACTCATCTCTTGATCTGTTGAAATGGAGATGCCAAGCTCTGCAATATGTTCTTCATCACTAGAGCTACTTGGGTGGTAGGGCCTGTGCTTGGTGCTCAGGATGCTGGCCAGTGTGCTGTGTAGCACACAACAGACCCTGCAGGCAGGTTAAAGCCACTTGCCACAAAAATCCTGCTTTTTCATGTGATTTCTCTTGCCTGCCTTGCAGATTTGGGTTTTAGGGATGTCTCTAGTTTGTCTGTTTCAACAGCAGGTCATTTGGCCAGGTTTGTGGAGCTGGTGGTTTTCAGATAGCTTTTAACAGCGGGTAGAGCTGCCCGTGCTTTGTGAAAGGTCTCATGGATTTGTATCCTTCTTCCAGGAGATTGATGCACTCAGGCGCTCTGTTAAGCCTTTTATGTTCTCCTTTGCCTGCTTAAATGTGCTGGTCAGCAAGTGCTGTTATTGGCAGCTGTTGAGCACTGCTCACATCCTTGGGTGCAGCTGCCTGGTTATTGTGGTGGAAAGAAAATAAGAAAAAGCAAGACTTTCTCTCACAGTGGTTCTTCCGCATAGAAACCTGACTTGCAGGAGACATGGCTGCTGTCAGTGGTGCAGGGGATGCTGGAGGATGGAGATACAGGAAGCAGCAATATGAGAAGCCAACCACGCATCTGTGATGGTTTGCTGTGCTGACAGAAGGGTGGGTGCAGGTTGTGGGGTGTAATGGGAGACTTGGGTTCCCAGTTGGAAGTCACTTGCTATCATCAGAGCTTTCCTGCTCAGGCAGCACTGCCAGAGGTGAGCATGACTGGTGACCATGGCAGCAGCAGTGCTGAAGAAGGGGCGGGAGCCTGGGTTGGTCATCGTGAAGGATGCTTGTAGCCATCTGTGGTCAGGCTCTATGTTTCTAATCATCTCTGCTCTCCCATGACCCAGATGCATCTCCAGTGCTCTTCCACATGGGATCTTTCCCTTTTTCTCCACCAACTGAGCTGCTTCATATTTTAATTCAATATATGAGGAGACCTGTGGCCCATCTGTGGGATGTCAGTGGTTGATGATGGCTGAACAGAGACCCAATGACATGTGGTGGGACCGATGCACAGAGGTCCCAGCTTGGATTTCTTTCCCATGTCTCTCACTTATGTCACCTGTCCCCTTTCATCACTGCTCTTCACCACCTCTCTCCTGCTGGAGACACCGTTTTTTCCCTTCCAGGAGCAGATCTGATAGTCTTGTAAGTGGTTGGAGCAGGTGACTCGGTGCCAGCATGTCTGCCTTGGATACTATTCCTGGCTTTATTGAAGACACGGTAATATGCAAGACTATGCCTCTGTGGTGTCTGCCTCCTCTTGATCTCAAAAAGCTGCAAGCACTGAGATAAGACGGGCTGTGTTCAAGCAGCGATTTTATTCCCCTCTCTGCAGAGAGAAAGCAGCTCGTCGTAAGTCATGCTGGGTTGTATTTGCATTTCTCCAGCAGTGTGGCTGAGGTTGATAGCATCCGGCTGCCTGCATCAACCGGGTATTTGGATCAGTCCCCCATCACTGGCATGGTGCGGGGTTTTACCTCCAGCATCACTGGGTGGGATGTCTCACCCTGATACTCCCATTGATTGTGGCCAGGTCTGGTTTTGGTGGTGCTGGGGCTGTGAGCTTTATGCAGATATCCTCTTCCAGGCTTTGGTTCCTGTGGCCTACTCACCTGCTGCCAGAACAGACTTCCTCAGCATGGTCCGCCCCAAAGTGCCCAGATAAAAACGAGTCTAAGTTGAGAATGTGCTGCCAGCATTGTGCTATATTGTGCCATCCTTTTGGCCACCATCTCCTCTGGCCATTCTGCAGGGACTTGCTGGCCAAGGAAGATGTTTGCAGGGATGGAGGCAAACCCCCTCCTGAATCTCAGAGCTGGAGCACAGGTGCTTGGCATAGCCAGGAAAGGACATGGAGGCACCTTTTGTATGTAGAGCATTCCCATTACACTTTGGCATCAACAGCCCCACAGTTAGGAGATGCCATGACTCCCAAGTCTGATGGGTGGGAGCAGATGATGAGGAGCACTGGGAACAAGCTGTGAAGGAGAGTGGTGGGGAATTGGCCTCCCTTGGCTTGTTTTTAGGGGGATGCTAAGAGCTCTGGGGCTGGAAAACTGAAACCTCTGTTCCTTAAAACTCCTTACTTCCCACCTGAATTGCCTAGCTCTTTGGTGGTGCTGGCCAGGAGGTCCCACACTCACTTGTCTTCTCTGGGGGGCAAACTCAGCGAGTGTGATGCAGAGCCCACTCCATTCTGCACATGTGGAAGCACATGGAAGCATTAATCCTTTCTTGTGGCATTTACTGCTTCTTGGTAAGGGGGGGTTGTCGTAAATGTCAATCCTTTTTTCTTGGAGCAGCTGCCCTGTGGGCTCAGATTTGCCAACTAAGGAATCCAATATATTTCCCAAGTGTTCCCGTGGTCTGTAGAAATAACTGGCTTTGTTTATTTGAGCTTGTGTTTATCCAGGGAAGGGAGACTTTTGTCTAGAACAGAATCCTTCTTTCACATCTTGATGTCAGTGACCTCAACTTCCTGCTATAGCAAGAGGGAAGGGCAATGGGCAACAGCATTGGGATCAGTGCCCCAGGCCACACTCCTGCCTCCATCTTTGGACCTGATGCTTGTGCCACCATTATTTCCTTGCATGTGGATGTTTGTTGGAAGCGCTTGTTGGCTGCTTTCTTGCTGGAGAAATCCAGCCAGCAGTCAGTGCTGAGTTCACTTCACTGAAGGTGCTGAGGCACCTTCACTGTTTGGGGAGGGGATCTTCTGGAGCCTGTTGCACATGACCTGGGGTCAAGTACCTCCAGTGTGTTGGGATGATGTTGCTGGGAGACATGACTAGAAGCTCTGCTTGCAGGTGGATTTAAGATGGAATCGTAGACATGGTGGGCACCAGATCCAATAAAGGGAGTATTTCAGGCTCTGCATACCCAGCTTTGAGCGTCAGGTTGCAGAAGACTCTTTGAAATTCTTACCAAGGTCAGTGGAGGGGAAGAGGCACTGTGGTGCTGTGGTTTTGGGGTTTAGAGATGCCCACCAAAGACGCTTGTCACCTGGATGGATCTGATCCATGGGGATCTCTCTCCAGGGAGCTGGAAGCTAGTGTTCCCAGCTCCTGCTCTGAAAAAGCAAAGCTGTGGGGCATGTAGTGACAGACCAGGACAGGAGTGAGAACATCAAAGCTCCCAGAGGTTGAACTGAGCTGGTCAATGATGTGGGATGTGTTGACTGCAAGCCTTGAGCAATGCTCCTGTGATGGATCACCTTTGGTCCATGTTCTGTCTCCTGACACACAGTCATGGGTTTGTGACCAGTAACAAGGCTCCCTCTTGGCTTCTCTTGTCTCTGTGTCTGCAGGAGTGGAAGGACCTTGTAAGTGAGAAAAATGGTCCCTGTGCTGCATAGCTTCTTCTTCTTCTTCACGGGAGCCTAGAACCATCTCAGGTGCTTTGGTGGTCTCACCTGGAGTCCTGGCTGACAGATGGGATGCAGATCTGGAGGTGCCCTACACCTTCACACCCTCTCTGCTCCTGGAGATGCACCACAGATATCTCTGCTGGTTGTTCTTCTCAGGGGTTTTGGCATTGCTTTTGGCTTTTATCACTCCAAAATGCATTTTTCTTGCCTGACTTTGATTATTGGGGACAAACCAAAATTCTCATAAATAGGAGTGGGTGGTCTGGATGGTCCAGGGAGTGGCATTAAAATCAGTGGGGTGTTTTTATTTCTGCTTTGCCCTCTTTTCACTCTCTCATTAATAACTGCTGCTGTGATGTCCCCTTGAGGGCAACTGATGCTAAGGAGCCATTGCTACTAAGATGGTAGGAACTGCTCTGTGTGCATCTCCCCATGCCAGCACGCACTGCCGTGCTTCCCTTCATGTGGGACCCTGTCCCACCTTCCTGGGGGGCTACAACAAGGGGTAGGTTTTAATTATCCCCCAAAGCCTGGCATCCCACGGCGTGTTAGCATCACCCTGGACTCTCAATGGATTTGCTTTTCCCCCATTGAGCAGAGGCTGTGCTGGCCGCTGCCGCCCAGGCTTGGCTCTGTTCCACTTCTGTCCTCGGCGGTGGTGAAAGCACGTTCCTCGTGATGGGAAAGCCTCTGCCAGAAACACAAAGGGCTTTCATTAGGGGAGGCAGCGGCGGGCGGACATGGACGGCCAGCGCTGGCATGCGGAAGCTTCACCCTGTGTAACTCCCACAGGGGTGGCTGCAGACACACCAGGTTCCTCCAGCGCTGAGAGTGTAGCCAGTATTTAATCTTAGAGACTACCCAGCATGGAAAGAGAAACAAATTTTATTTCTGCAAGGGGGATTTAGGGCCCAGAAGTGGTATGGGGGGGATACAAGGCGGTACAAGGCTCGTTTTTGGAGCCAGGGATCTTGGCTAGCACAGCCCTGGAGGTGATGTGAAACCCACTGCTGTGGGGTGGGTGTGAGTGCTGCCCACCACTCCCAGGCCAGCATGGCCCTGGGCTCCGTCTCTCCCCCTAAGGGGAAGAGCGACCAGAGGAGCTGCCCCATGGTACGTAGAGGTCTCCCAGCCATCCTGCATCTCCTGACCTTGCTCAGAAAGCACAAGGGTGAAAAGATCATGGCAACGGGAGATAAGACACACATAGAGGGGGAGGTGAATTTCATGGATTGATCCATATGTTTATTCCTCCAGCATGGCTTTCAGCTTTTTGTGGTTGTGTCGCAGTGGGGAACCTCTGCTCCTGCCCTCACCCTTGAAGCGCCATCTTGAACCTTTTTATTTTGCTCTGGAGCTTCAGGCAAGGGAGCAGGAGAGCCGCCTTGTCTCCCCACGGCTGCTGAAAGAGGCTGTTTGTTACAGAGCAGGGTGAGATATGAAATCCCATCAAACCGCCTTGCTTATTAGAGATCTCAGTGAGCTGCTTATTATGCACCATGGCATAATGCAGATTACGAATGTGACCGGGCGATAATTAGCAGAGCTGGAACTGTAATTAAACGCTCCTGTGCTGCGCTGTGGTTTCTGTTGCAGAGTGGAAGGAAGCTGAACGGTCTCAGCAGGTCCCCAACGCACACACACAGCCACCGCTCCCCAGGCAATGGGGGCGAGTGATCCCTGCCACTCCCTGGGCTGTTCCTGGTGCCCACCCAAGCCAGGCTGCCCTTCCTGGTTCCTCCCTGGCTCTTCCTTTGCTGGCGACTGAATTGTGGTTTGCAGAATGTGGCATTGAGGAGCCCCTTCAAAGGAGCCTCACACTTCCTTGGAGCATCTTGCCCTGGATCTGCTGAAGAGGTTGCTGTGTTTTGGGGGGTGATTTTCCTGTGGCAGTCTTCTGAAAGCTGCTCTGGCAGCCTTCTGGGGTGGTTTTATGCCAAAACTACCCTTTTTGAATCCTATGGGGTACCGCTGGGGCACTGGCCGTAGGGCAGCCTTGTAGATGGGTGGTCTGGAGTTGGGCTCCTGGGGGAGAGCTGATTCTGTTGGTGGGAGTTTGGAGATGGTTGTGGAAACAAGCTGTGCTGATGGGGAGGGGACTGTGGGGTCCAACGACTGTTGTTCGAGACCTCCAGGCCATCCTTAGTGCTGAGTGGGCTGCATGTTGTTCTGATGAGCTGTCTAGAGAGAGGATGGATGCAGGACAAGGAGAGGGCTGCAGACAGAAAGCGCTTTGTGTTCTGCTGGAAGACAAAATCCACTTGCCCTATCAGAGCAAGGATGTGATGTCCTCCTCTCTGCTCCTCTGCCTAGAGATTTGTGTCACCAGCGATGTGGAGAGAATCTGTGGGTCAGGAGTTGGTGGGGGGGTGGGATGCTCCAGGCACTTGCTGTGGTTGTGGGCACCCTATTGGGTGGGGCAGGCTAGGCTGGATGTGCAAGGTTCTACTGGAGTTTTCCCTTGCTTAAAGGATGGAGATGTGTGAGTGAGAGAGGGAGCAGGCAAATTTGGCAGCTAGTCAGGACCAGGATGGGAGTCAGCAGCAAGGCTGGAAGGGATCATGGGCTGGTGCCAATGTCCACACTTGGTAACCACTAACTTGGGCTCTCCAGGTCTACTGTTTTCCCTCACCAGAGTTTTAGGGAGTCTGGGAGTAGAACTGGGTGCGCTAGAGGCATCTTCGCCTGCTGGAAACTGGAACCCAGGTCAGCACTTGCTGATGTGCTGACTTTCCTCAGTCTGCTTCTCTTCTGAGGTAGCCCGGTGTCTAAAAATCACAAATGGTGAAGTGAGGAGGTCTAAGCTGAAGAGGAGCCGCTCGCCCCAGAGCTGCTGCAAGTCCTCGCAAGCCAAGGCGCAGGGATTGCTGGTTGTAGCTGGCTTGGCTGATGAACCCTAAAGGATAGGAAGGTCTCCACCCTGCCTTTGCCTTGGCCAGCCACAGAATCAGCCCATCAGCCATCCTCCTCCTGACACTGCTGTAGTCTGCTTGCGTGGCACAGCGGCCAAGGACCTTGGCTTCTCAGCAGCAGGGTGGCTTGGCTGGGCTTCCACTTGGCATATTGGCTTGTTGGCTTTCCAAGCCCGGCTCTGGAATCTGGTTTCTATGTGCAAAGAGAGCACAATGGCTGGATCAGGCTCTGAAGCAAATACTTGCATAGGGAAGAGGGATATGATGCAAATGCCTGTATCTGCAGGTGGTCACAGGGTAGTTCTGGAAGGAGAAGGATGTTGGTTTTCATGGGTGCCGGAGGGAGTCTGCTACTCGTTTGTCGGGTCCTGCTGGTTGAGCAGAAGCTCTTCTAGTAAGCCATCGGGTCCAAAGTCATTGACTGCATTAACATCTGAGCCATAGCCAAGAGGCATCCTCACCGGGGCTAATTACAGAAGCCGTCGGGGAAGGAACTTGCCACAAGCTCTTTCCAGCAGCAGCACAGATACCTCCTGCACAAAGACTTCTGGGTGTGATCTCTGTGACTACAGAGCTCCCCAGGGTTACGTGGGTATGGGCACGCCAGGGCGGGAGAGCCGTGCCAAGATCCTTGTCCTCTGATGGGGTGTGGGACGTGAGGTTCTCCAGGAATGTTAATGTCTGTTGATACTTGCTCTCCCTTCTGTGTTCCCAACAATATTCCTGATGGTGACCACATTCTCCTTTTCCCCGCAGATGGAATCTCCAGTCTCTACACCCGCAGTGTTGCCCTTGCACCTCCTTGTCCCTGTTGTCAACAATGACATCTCGTCGCCGTGTGAGCAGATCATGGTACGCACCCGCTCGGTGGGGGTGAACACCTGCGATGTGGCCCTGGCCACCGAGCCCGAGTGCCTGGGCCCCTGCGAGCCTGGGACCAGCGTCAACCTGGAGGGCATCGTCTGGCAAGAGACAGAGGACGGTGAGTGGCACAGAGCTTCTTGCTCCCTGACAGTGTCACGGGGGAGTTATGGCAGTCCCTTCCTTCCCATGTCCCTGCTGTGTCATTCTTTGGCATGTCCTGGGCTTTCCTGCCACCAGCTGGGTGGTCAGGACAGAGGAGCCGTGTGAGAGCAGTCCATAATCTGTCCAGCAAAGGGAGTAATGGGCCAATACTTGCGTCAGCCCCATGTGTTGCGTTATCCCTTTGCCCAGACAGCAGGCAAAAATCTAAGCTGCCATTTCTCTGCCCTTCGACAAGAGCTGACTTGTTCCAGAGGTGCCAGGGGGAAAGGCCGTGCCAGCCGGCACGGGAATTCGACAGAGTTGACTTCATTTTTGCTTGGCAACCCACAGGTCTGTCACAAAAACGCTCAAACCCTGGGAGGCGGCAGAAAGCTCCTGCTGGATTAAAAAACCCCAACGGAGCTCTCAAAATCGACTCAGTGGGAGATCAGCCTCTCAGCTCTCTTGCCAAGCCAATCCAATCTTTTTTTTCCACTGGAGCTCATCTCATCCGTGCACAGCTTGGTTTGCTTTCCCAGGTCCTTTGATGGGTTTTCGTTGCTCTTGGGGCTCTGCCAAGGAACGCAGGGATGAATAGGTGGCTCAGTGGCCTATGGGAAGTGCTGGAACTTGGCCTTCCCTCTAGCCTCACTGGGATGCTGGAGGTTTCTGCCTTGGGAGGCACAGGGTGAGCTCCTTGTTTTTGTGTCTGGAAGCAGAAACAGTCCAGAAGCACAAAGGTGAGAGAGAGCAGTGGTGGTGGAGGCTGGTTGATGGGTCATCTCAGTCAGGTATCCATGTGCTCCTCTTGGATATCTGCTCCCACTCTTCCATTCCTGTTCTGTGCAGAAAATGAAGCTGTTGGCTTTTATCCCAGCCACTCCTCACAGAGACTCTTTATTATCTGCAATGGAAGCTGAGCTGAAATCTCCATTCCCATGAGCTGCTTCCAGTGAGGTTCTCTTCTTGTCCCATGCTTTGGGAGGGTGGGGGTGGGCCCAGTTTGCCTTAACTTTCTTCCTACTGGGAAACTGGTTTTGAAACCATGGTTGGTGCAGGACCAAGTGCTGCAGTGGCTGCTGAGCACTGAAGTTGTTCCCCTTGGAAAAAGCATATTGAGAAATAGCACCTGAGGTGCTTGGGAAGAGAGCAGTGGATGGACCATGCCAGGGAAGACTGGGATGTCTAGCTTGGGATGAGGACCTCCACACTCCTCTGCTTTACCATCCATTCCACATGGAAAAAAAAATCACCCTGACTGAGGCAGCTGGGAGCTGTGTGCTTTTTCTGCTGCTCCAAGGCAGAAGGATGTCACATGTAAAATCTGTGAGAAGAAACACAAAGCAGGAGAGTTCAGGAGCCCTGCTCTGTGCACCCCAGGGCCAGGGGATCTGCAGGGTGGATCTGCTCTAGAGAAACCTGTGGAAGGTCTGCACTGATCTACCACCTCCCCAGCACTGCGTGATCAGTATCTCCAAGAGCCTGGTCACTTTGTAGGATACAGCACCTTCTGCTGTGAAAACTGAGGCACAGCTGGGGTGGGTTTTGGGACACACAGCAGCACAGAGGAGCATTGGCACCCTCCACTTGTGGGACACCCTCATCTCCTCAGCCCCATCAGCCTGCTATCCTGGTGTAACTTCTCTCAACCCAAAAGCCCTGGAGCTGCAGAGTTCCCTGAAAATCTCAGGGCTGCTGGAGAGCCCAGTGGGCAGTGGCAAAGCTGATGAGAGCTTAGACCTTGTATGGTGGTTTTGGGTGGAAATCAGGAGAGGGTCATGGTGGCCATGCCAGGATGGATGAACTGAGCATCCCTGAGGCAGGGAGCACAAAAACATTCCTCCTTGCCAGTTCCTGGTTGAGGGGCCTTGCCATGGGAGCGATTGCTGTCCTTTTCTCCTGCTCCTCAGCCCACCGTGGAGCTCCTTGCCTGTCTGCCTGTCTGTCCACATTACCCCTCACTTCCACAGCCACCGATTCAGAGCATGCCTTGGAGGTGTCCTGTGATTTCCCACAGCCCGGATATTTTTAGTCTGTGGTAATTCAGTGAACTCACACAGTGATCCTTCTCTGCTGGCTGCTGATGGTTGCCACAGTTGGGAGCGAGGATTTCACGTCCAGTCCTGCACAAAGGCGAGCCCTGATACTGCCTTTGGTCTCTCTGGGTCTGCTGTGGGCCTTGGCTCCGGTCACATGGCATCTCATCCTTGAGTGAAAAGGCAGGGGGGAGCCATCCCCATTTTCTGCCTGGCGTCTCTCCCCTGCCTTCCCATTGTCAAAGATGGAGTCAAGGGCGATGCTGGATCTGGCTGTCAGAAGCTGGAGTTCATGAAATGTTCAGGGATGCAGCAAGTATCTCCCCTTGCCCAAAGGATACAGAGGAGAAAGCTACACCAAGGGCATGTCTGCAAAGCCAGATGAGGTGCTTCAGCATCTGGAGACTCTCCTCAATATCTCCAGAGGGATCCATCTCTCCCCTTGGTATGTAGCAGCCTCATTGGACTACTTGCAAGGACTCCAGAGCAGTGGAGTAGCCCTTGGCTTGCATCAAGTTTATAATCACAGAACTGAGGAATGGTTTGGTTTGAAAAGGACCTTAAAGCCCATTTCATTCCACCCCCTGCCATGGGCAGAGACACCTTCCACTAGCCCAGGTTGCTCCAAGTCCCATCCAAACTGGCCTTGGAATACTTTTAGGGATGAGGCAGCCAGAGCTTTGCTGGGAAACTTGTGCCAGGGCCTCACTACCCTGTCAGGAAGGAATTCCTTCTTAATATCCAATCTAAATCTCCCTTCTTTCAGCTAAAGCCATTACTCTTCGGCCTGTCACTTCTTGGCCTTGCAAAAAGTCCCTCTTCCAGTCCCTTTAGGCACTGGAAAGGACTCTAAGGTCTCCCTGAAGCCAGCCTTTTCTTCTCCATGTGGGGCTGCAAAATCATGGAGAAAAGGTTCTAAAGCCAAAGCCTGGCAGTGCTTGGAATGTTAAGTTGGACAAGAAGGACAAGTCCATCTGAGATGGGAACATGAAGCTTCAATGAACCTGATGGTGTCCTTCCTGCCCTGAACCAACTTTGTCCTCATCTCCCACTGGAAAATCTACCAGCAGTCCATGAGCCCTGCTAAAGGCATCCCAGAGGGCTCCCACCACCAACCATCTGTCTCTGAGCTTTTCTCACCACCTTCTTCTCCACCATTCTGGGTTGGTGTTGGCCCAAGGTCTGCTCTAGCTGGCAGTGAGCACTGTTGTTCATGCTCTCCTGCGGCCATGCTGGTGACACTGACCCTTTGCTGAGCCTGGCTTGCACAGGGATGTGTTTTATCAGAACACTTTCAGTGGGGAGCAGCTGTCTTGGGAGCTCCCCTGGTGCCGTTATGTATAATTCTGATCCTCAGGAACTATTAACTGATCTGATCACACTGTGAAGCATTGCTCTCTGCTGCCTCAGAAGCTGCCAGATCTCCTTCATCCTCCTTGGTAAAGCTGGTGTCACCTGGCTTGAACCATGTCACCTTCTCACCTGCCCATGGTGCCACACCAGTGCTGGTTGCAGTGAAACAAACACAAACCCTGTGAGCTATGACGATCATGGTGTGGCAGCACCTGGAAAATATCAGCACACTGTACATCCTTTCCTCCAGCTCCTTGCTGGGACGTTAGTGGCAGTTTACCCATGGCTCAGATTTCTGTACTCCAGACATTTGGTTTGTCCTTTTGCAAACTTCTCTTGAGGGTATGATGGAGCACAAGCCTCCCCAGGGTTGGCACATGCCAGTGTGGACATGTCCTTGCTTGGAGCAGGAGGGAAATGCAATAGATGGGGATAGAATGGAGCAGATGGAAGGGTGAGAGCAAAGACTTCTCAAATACAATGGATAGTGGCTTGGACTCTGCCTCTGCCAGTTCCCATGGGAACCATGAATGCATCTCATCAGGTCTCATGGACTTAGGTACCTTGAACTTCTCTTACAGGTGGTTCTTCCTTCTCCCAGTCCCTGTCTTTGCCTCCTCCATCTCAGGTGGTGTGGCTGGAGCACTTGCTGGTGAAGATCAAGGCAAACAAGTCACTGAACCCCTCAGCTGTGGGCTACCCCGACTGCAGGCTTCCTTTGTGTGTTTGAGTTTCTCCAAGAGTTCCTTGTTAATCCATCAGGCCTCCTGGCATTTCCCCCTGACTTCTCTTTGTTGGGATGCATTGCTCCTGAATTCAGGGATGATCCTTGGACGTAAACCAGCTTCCTTGGGTCCCATTTCCCTCCAGCACTCTATCCCATGGCACTATGTCAAACAGGTCTCTGAAGAGGCCAGAGTCATCTCTCCTGGAGTCCAGAGCAATGATGTTTCTCTGTGCTACAGTCCTTTGAAAGTAATTGGATGGCCTGGGACAGTCGTGCACCATCTGAGCATCCATCCCTGCATGGTATGATGGGATGATCCTGTCTCCCTCTGGCCCTGCTGGGGAAACAATGTTCATGTTGCCTGTCAAGGTTTGATAGAGGGGACTTCTCCGTGAGAAGACACCAGAAACTTCCCCCATGTTGGACAAGGTCAGCTAAGGCCGAGCCTATCAGCGATGAGGGCAATACCTCTAGGATAATATATTTAAGAAAGGGAGAAAAAGCAGCCCCCATTCCCCATCCCCCTGTGTGGTTTGGGGACAGAGATGTAGAAATCAGGAGTAAAGTTGAGCCTAAGGAAGAAGCCAGGAGAAAGTGTTTTAAGGTTTGGTTTTATTTCTCATTACCCAGCTCTGATTTGATCTGCAATAAATGAAATTAGTTTCCCCAGGATGAGCCTCTTTTGCCTGTGGTGGTAACTGGTGAGTGATCTCTCCTCACTGGGTGAGGTGACAATGGTGCTGCAAAGCCTCGTGGTGTCCCCTGTCTCCTGGCAGGAGCGTGATGGCCATGAACAGCTTTGGGTGCTGTGTCCCAAAGCCTGGGCACCATAGGTCAGGCAGGATCTCTGCACATGGGTAGGGCTTGTGGAAAAGCTGGAACATCCTGGAAGTGATGCAGCTGGAGGGGAAATGACAAAGATTGTTTCAAAGATGATGCAGCTGGGGAAGAAATTCATGGAAGAAGGGGCATCCCAAAGCCAGGGCATCCTGGAAGTGATGCAGGTGGAGGAGGAATTCATGGAGATGTTCTTGGTTGGGCTTGGGGGATTCATTTTTGAAAAGTGGGGAAATGTGCCCCAATACAATGGCTCCTGTTGCCCACAGCAGCCTTGTCTTCCATTTCTCATACGCTGCCTTCCTGAATGGCAGCTTTGCACCATCACTAGCCCTTAATTTTTCCAGCTAGGATACAACTCTGATGTGATCACTCGGTGAGCAGGATGCTGAGTGGTTTGCACCCAGATTTGAGTGGTATTGGTTCCTTAAGAGCTTCAAAGATGTCACCTTCCCATGAAACCAGGTGGGCTGGGAGTTGCCCAAGTGGGATTCCTTCTGTTCAAGATCATCTGCGTTCTTGAAGATGCGAAAGCATTGCTTCCTCACTGCTGCCCTTGTCATGCCTGTGCCTGCTCATCATCCTGCCATGGGAGGGGGACACAGTGGGTGAAAAAAGCTGCTTAGGATCTATCCTGGGGTTTAAATTGTCCTGGGTTATTGTTGGAGGATTAGGAGGGGATTTGGTATGATTGGTTGCAGCGGGTTAAATATAGGCTGGTGTGTATTGGAGGTCTGGCGTTCCAACAGGGAAGGAGAGACGATGCTGGCTCATTTTGCCCCTTCCTCTTTCATCTCTCTCTTGTGGCTGTGGTGGTCAGGAGGAAAAATGCCAGCACCTCCTTTCTAACATCACACACTGACCCCGGGATGCACACAAGACTCCAGTGGTTTGCCATGCCATTAACTTCCAGCGGCTCACGTGGTCTTCTCTGGCTTCAGAGGGATTGAACTGGCGGGGAGAGCAGAGGGACTGGGAGGGATGGGGCCTGGGTTAACACTGCTTGTTCCTCAGTGGCTCCTAGGTCCTTGGGCAGCTCCTGGGAGGATCCTACAGCAGCTCTCCAGAAGTGTCCTGGGAATGGTGGGGGGGTGGGTTGGGGTGTGGGATGCAACCAGGAGCTTCTTTGGGTTGTAAGGAAAAGGGGACAGGCTCCTGCCTGCCAAAAACTGCTGCATTAGAAAGAAAAGGAGACCACATTCCATGTGCCCTCTTTGGGATGCCTGGAACCAGCATCCCACTGTTCCCATTGATATTTCCATGCGTGGGGCTGTGGGTTCCCAGCAATTGGTTTCTCCCTCAGGTTGTCTCCATCATCACATCCTGGCCTTGTCTTTGTTAAGGCAAGTCCCCAGCACCTTCCTCTGAAGGCAGAATCCAGTGTCTCTGGCTCACTGGGATGAGCCAGTTATGGCTCTTGGCCGTGTGCTGAGACCATGTCCTCTCATGATCTGCTTGCAACATTTTCCAGGAGGAAAAGGAGAAAGAGAAGGTCTGCATTTCATTTCTCTTTCTGAAGGAGCCCCACGTGTCAGGCCTTGGCTCCATGTATTATCCATGCCGAAGCCTGCAGCTGGCTGCTGGCATAGCACAGCGGGGGATGTGGGCTGAGATTTATAAACATGCTTCAGGCGCAGCTGCTCCGGGCTCCCTCAGCTCCATCCATCTCCCGGGGCCGTATATCTTGCTGCACTCATCAACCCTTGCAAACGCGTTCCCGAGTTTTACCTTGCTTGGATAAATGTGCCTGGCACAACAGACTCTGCTCCAGTTACGCGGAAATCCGAGCGATCCGTGGCAAGGAGGAGACACCACAATGCTGAGGGGTGCTATGGAAGACCTCTGTGCCTCCCAGAAGAGGTGCTGAGGGGCCTTGGCCTCGGTGTGGGTGTGAACCAGGCAGTTCCTCTTCTGAATTAGGGTGGAAAAGCTGAAACTCCAAGGTTTTCTGAATGCCCAGTGACTTTTCTCCATGATGGGAGGATGTGGCCCCTTGGATGGTTCTCCAGATGGAAATACAGGGCAGGGGGATGCCCCTGGAGGTGCTGAAGCAAAGTGGCCCAGGGCAATGGAGGGTTATTCTGCCAGGATTGTGTTTTCCTGCCAGGGACAGTCGCCTGAGCAGGAATGCTGGGCTCAGCTTGCCATCTAGTGGCAGTAGCAGCTTTTTCTGGAGGGTCATTAGGTTCATGGCCATGCTGGTTCATAGCCCTGCTGGGGGGTCTGCAGCTGCACTTTGGGGTCCACAGCCTTTTTAGGGGCTTTCTGCATTTCCCCCAGGGGCTTCCCAGCTTTCTCCCTGGAGATCACATTCCCTACCCTATCTGAGCACACAGGGAGCCAGTGTGGATCTTCAGGTCCCCCCTGAAATCCCACAGCCTTTTGGGTGTCACTGGGTTTTAACATCCTATAAAAGTAGGGAACAGGAAGAGGGGTTAGGTGAGACATGCCAAGGGAAGGGAAGAGCTGGGAGTCTCCAGCTCCTATTTTGGTGCCCCTCCAGCCCTGAGCCCAATGTCTCACCTCTTCGGAGAGCCCATGACCCCTTGTCTACCCTCCTTCAACACTAGAGCTTAGCTCTTCCCCCTGCCTGTCTTGAGGGGCAGGTTCCTGGCACTGTGGGATCACACCTGGCCCCATCCATCTGACCCTTTCCCCTCTCCTTGCAGGGATGCTGGTGGTCAACGTCACCTGGAGGAACAAGACATATGTGGGGACGCTGCTGGACTGCACACAGCATGACTGGGCACCTCCCCGGTAAGTGGTGGGGGGCTCTGGGGGGCTCCTAGTGCAGAGGGCAGATCTGGCCCTCTATGGCCCTCACAGCACCCAGCACACTCTGCTCTTTGCCCACGGGGCTGCCACAGGGGTTGGCATCTCCTCCTTACCCAACCCAATTACTCCCATGACTCTTTGCACCTGCAGTCACACGTCCCTTGTGCTGGGACCGGAGATGGTTTAGCACATCCCAGGGGACCTCTCTGGTTCCTCTTTATCAGTCAGTGGGGGGAGAAGTCTGTGGGATTGTGGGAGTAAGGGGGTCCCCACTGTGCCTTGGGGGCAGCACAACCCAGCACAGCCATGTCTCTGTTAAAACCTCAGTGTCCTCCTCCCTGCAGGTTCTGTGACTCTCCCACTAGTGACCTGGAGATGCGCAACGGCCGGGGCAGGGGCAAGCGCATGCGCCCCAACAGCAACACGCCGGTCAACGAGACGGCCGCAGCCTCGGACAGCAAGGGGACCAGCAACAGCAGCAAGACCCGGGCGGGAGCCAACAGCAAGGGCCGCCGGGGCAGCCAGAACTCCTCGGACCACCGCACCCCGCCTGGTGGCACCGCTGAGGACGTGAAGGCCAGTCCCTCCTCTGTCACCAAGCGGAAGAGCAAACCCCTCTCCGACATGGATCTGAACTCCAGCTCGGAGGACTCCAAGGGCAGCAAGCGCATCCGCACAAACTCAATGGGCTCGGCCACGGTGCCACCTGCCACAGTCAAGGTGGAGCCAGCTATCCTGGAGCGCAACTGCCCTTCTCCCATCCTCATCGACTGTCCCCACCCCAACTGTAACAAGAAGTACAAGCATATCAACGGGCTGAAGTACCACCAGGCCCATGCACACACGGATGATGACAGCAAGCTAGAGGCAGATGTGGACAGCGAGTATGGCGAGGAAACCTCCCTGCATGCCGATGTTGGGAGCTGCAACGGTGCTGCTGGGACACAGAAGGGCTCCCTCTCACCTGCTCGCTCGGTCACCCCCAAGGTGCGTTTGATGGAGCCCCACAGCCCCTCCCCATCCAGCAAGTTCAGCACCAAGGTCCCCTGCAAGAAGAAGGTGGGTGGGGAAGGGGACACAGACCTGGGTGCTCTGTCCAATGATGGCTCTGAAGATGGTCCTTCGGTGGCCGATGAGACGAGTAACGATGACTTTGACTCTTTGGAGAAGCGATGCATTGATAAGGACAAGTCAAAGAAGGCCTCTGGTGCTAAACAGGAGAAGATTCCTTCCAAAAGCTTGAAGTCTGCCAGACCCATTGCACCAGCCATCCCCCCGCAGCCGATTTACACCTTCCAGACTGCCACGCTCACCACAGCCAGCCCCGGCTCCTCTGCTGGCCTCGCCACAACTGTGGTTCAGACCATGCCCAACAGCCCCCAGCTCAAACCCATCCAGCCCAAGCCAACGGTGATGGGAGAGCCCTTCGCTGTCAACCCTGCCCTCACCCCTTCCAAGGAGAAGAAGAAGAAAGACAAGAAGAAGAAAGACCCCAAAGAGGTGGAAAACCCTTTGACTCCTGGCAAAGCCTGCAGAGCAGAGGAAGGTAAGAGCCCTTTCCGGGGGGAATCCAGTGAGCTGGGGATGAAAGGCGAGGGGCTGCTGAACGGTTCATCTGACTCCCACCAGAGCCGGCTCGCCAGCATCAAGGCTGAGGCGGATAAAATCTACAGCTTCACCGACAACGCACCCAGTCCCTCCATCGGCGGGGCCAGCAGGCTGGAGAACACCAACCCAGCCCAGCCCCTGACCCCACTGCACGTTGTCACCCAGAATGGGGCAGAGGCCAGCTCGGTGAAGACCAACAGCCCGGCCTACTCGGACATCTCCGATGCTGGGGAGGATGGGGAAGGCAAACTGGAGAGCGTGAAGGCAAAGGATCCAGAGCAGCTGGTCAAGGAAGGCGCCAAAAAAGCTCTTTTCCCACCACAACCGCAGAGCAAAGAGTCTCCCTTCTACCAAGGCTTTGAAACCTACTATTCCCCTGGCTACCCCCAGGCTAGCCCAGGACCCCTGAACCCTGGTGGGCAGTCTGCAGCCGAGACACAGACCTTGAAGCTGAAGAAGGATGAGGAGCAGGAGAACCCGGAGGTGAAGGTGAAGAGTGAAGGCTGTGAAGAGAAGAAGGCAGAGCTTGGCAGTGGCTCCAGCCAGCAGCCCTCGGTCATCCAGCAGCGCCCCAACATGTACATGCAGTCCCTCTACTACAACCAGTATGCCTACGTGCCGCCCTACAGCTACAGTGAGCAGGGCTACCATGCCCACCTGCTGAGCACCAACCCTGCCTACCGCCAGCAGTACGAGGAGCAGCAGAAGCAGAGGCAGAGCCTGGAGCAGCAGCAGCAGCGAGGGCTGGAGAAGAAGGCAGAACTGGGCTTGAAAGAGAGGGAGGCGTCACTCAAAGAGGAATGGAAGCAGAAGCCACCCATGCCCCCAACACTGACCAAAGCCCCGAGCCTCACAGATCTCGTCAAGTCAGGGCTGAGCAAGCCCAAGGAGCAGGGAGGTCCTGATATGGCCAAATCTGTCATCATCCCCAAGCTGGAGGACTCGTCCAAGCTGTCCAGCAGCCAGGTCGCTGAGGGGCTCAAGGTGAAGCTGAGTGAGGCTGGTCACCTAGGGAAGGAGACGGCTGAGACAAAGGCTGGCTCTGAGTGTGGCCGGCAAACGGAGGTGGACCCTGTTCTCTGGTACAGACAGGTAATGCCATGCCCTGTCTGCCAGCCTTGGGTTTGCTCCTGGAGGAAGCCGCTCACCAGGCTTTGCTGGGGCCATTACCTCAGAGAACACATGTTGTCCTCTGCTTGTGGTGGGACTCCATGAGATTCCCTTGGGGCCAGAAAAAGGATGGGGCTGTGAGGCCATGGATGAGCTAGGGAGAGCCCGGGGAAGGGGAGTGGGGTTAGCTGGTCTCCTCCAAACCCAGCCTGGATTTGGGACCGGTGGGGCTGTGGGGAGGCAGCTGCTCTGGTGGTCGGCTGTTCTTGCAGGAAGCGGAGGCCATGGATGGGCCAAGGAGAGCCCAGGGAAGGGGAGTGGGTTTGCTAGTCTTCTCCAAACGCAGGCTGGTTATGGGACAGGCAGGACCAGGGGGAAGCAGCTGTTACAATGGCTGGATGTTCTTGCAGGAAGCTGAGCCCCGGATGTGGGCAACCTACGTGTACCCGGCAAAGTACTCAGACATCAAGACAGAGGATGAGCGGTGGAAAGAGGAGAGGGACCGAAAGTTGAAGGAAGAAAGAAATCGAAGCAAAGAAGCCTCGTCCAAGGAGGACGGGAAGGAGAGCACCAGCTCCGAGTGCAAGCTGACCCCCACCGAGGAGGCTCGCATGGTGGGGAAGGACCCCAGGCCCAGTGTCCACGTCCCCGTGTCCTCACCCCTCACGCAGCATCAGTCCTACATCCCGTACATGCACGGCTACTCCTACAGCCAGTCGTATGACCCCAACCACCCCAGCTACCGTGCCATGCCCACCGTCATGATGCAGAATTACCCAGGTAGGGAGCCGGGGGCTTCAAGGGCTGTCCATTCCCAGCTGTCCCTGCTCTCGGGGTGGGGGATGGCTGTGGGACATCCTCTCACACACATACAGAGCCACATGCTCCCAACTGTGCTGCCCAAATATTCCTGGTGCCCTGACTGCTCTTCTCCCCCCAGGATCATACCTACCCTCCAGCTATTCCTTCTCTCCGTACGGGAGCAAGGCATCTGGCAGTGATGACAGTGACAAGTCCCGAGCCAGCCCCAGTGTGAGCTGTAAATCCAGCTCGGAGTCCAAGGCCCTGGACATCCTGCAGCAGCATGCCAGCCACTACAAGAGCAAATCACCCACGGTGAGGGTCAGCAGCGCACTGGCTTCGGCCAGCTCTGTGGGATAGTCCCTGGATGCTGTAATGAGATGGGAGTTCTGCTTGCCATATGGTTTTGCTATTTCTGCTGCTGTGGGAGACCTGCAGCCATGCACCCAAATCCTTTGGGATGGACCAGGCAAGCCTGTGCTCCCGCGCTGGGGCTTCTCCAGGCCCTGCGGCAACCAGGTGACACTTGTCCTCAGCCCTGGAGCTGGCAGGTGGGATGTGGGGACTGTCTCCATCCCATGGCTCCTCCTGGGCTGAGCTGGGAGACAGCTTGGACCCAGTGAGGAAAGAATTGTCCTCAAACAGGCCCTGTGTCCTCCACATGGCTTTTGGGCCATCCCACCCCACTTCCCTTCAGCATCATGGGAACATTCTGGGCAAAGGCAGAGAGTATCCCAGTATGTGCTCTGGGGTTGCTGGTCATGTCCCTTAGCATGTGTCTGCTTTCTCCTCTCCAGATAAGTGAGAAGACATCTCAGGAGCGGGATCGCAGTGGCTGTGGGGTGGTGGGGGGCGGCGGGAGCTGCAGCAGCGTTGGGGGAGCGGGTGCAGGGGAGAGGAGCGGCGACCGGCCCCGCACGTCGCCCTCCCAGCGCCTGCTCTCGACGCATCATCACCACCACCACCTTGGGTACTCGCTGCTGCCAGCGCAGTACAACCTGCCCTATGCAACAGGTGAGAGTGGGGCTGGGCTGGAGGGGAGCTGCACCTGCCCTTGGGTCACGGGACCCTCACACTGTCCCTGAGGTGCCCGGCCCTGTTTACCAGTTCCTGACACTTCTTCTCCCCGCCAGGTCTCTCCTCTACAGCCATCGTTGCCAGCCAGCAAGGCTCCACTCCCTCCCTATACCCACCTCCCCGGAGGTGAGAACGGTAAGGCTCTGCTCCTGCCGCACCTCCAGTGGGCGGCTGGGCCGGGCCCGAGGTGGCCGGGATGGGCACTCACGGGATGCCCTCGAGGGTTTAGGGTTTGCCCTTGGCTTTGGGGCTCACGGGAGCTGATTTGCCCTTGGGTCGTGGCAGGATGTGATGCACCGGGATGCCTGGGCTGTACAAGACGTGTGACTGGCTCACATGAAGAAGCGCTGGAGACTCCTTTAGACATCAGTTGAATGGTGTTAATTGTACTGCTTGACGTTGCTGCCGTGATCTGAGGCAGACTGTCTTCTCCCCTCGTCGGACACACACTGACTCCCCACCCCACCCCTTTGGTGAGTGGGTGAGCTGGTACCTGCGGATGTATTTATTCTACTGAGCACCAGCACTCGGGGTGGAGGCGACTCACCTGCCTGGTGCATATGAAGAGGAAACAGAAGCACTGAGATTTCTTGATGAATTTGGGACCCTGCCGTGTCTCTGAGGTGCTGCTTCACAACAGGACTGGGGGCAGGCGGGGACTTGGAACACGGGACCGAGCCTGCTGTGTGGCTACAGTCTCAGGAAAGGAAGGAAGGACTGGCTCACAGAGCCTTGGTGGGTGTCAGGAGGCTGGTGTGAGCCAGGCAGGTGGGTGGCAGCCTGGCTGGAGGCAGCTCTGGGGCTCTCCCAGTCCCTCATCTGGTCCTGCACCCCACAGCACCCACAACTCTCTGCCTATGGGCAGGAGCCACCACTGTGTGGCCAATGGCCAGAGTGGGGCTGGGAAAGCTCTTGGCCCCAGCGAAGCAGCCTCTGCCCTTGGGGGCTGGGGCTCCATGGGGCTGGGGGCAGCAGGGTACAGAGCTGGGGGCTCTGTCTGTCACCCCACAGGCTGCCAGGGCCCCCAGGCCATGCACGGTCCAGACCTGCCTGAAGCTCCCGCCTGTGGCTTTTGCTTTGGTTTCTGAGCTGCAACTCTGCAAATCTCAGCCTTTCCTCTGCCCCACTACCATGGCAAGTGCCCCCCAAACCCTGGGGCAGCACGTCCTGCTGTGGAGGGGCTGTGGCTCCCCTTTTCATTCATCTTTTGCTTTCAGGGCGGCTTCCCAAGGCCGCAGGCAGGGCGCAGCAAGAAACAAGCACACTTAGGTTCTGCCAGAGGCACGTGGGGCCACGCTGGTCCCTGCTCCAGCCTCGTGCCAGGGCTGGGGGCACCAGGTCCTGGAGGAAGATGGTCCCCACTCCTGGCTGCTCCCCACCCAGCTCTGAGGACAGGGGCTTTCTGGTCCTCTGCCCCAGCCCCAGAGTGGCTCTCCCCAGGCCGACGCTCTACCTCGGCCCCGCAGCGGCCGGGCCGCCCCTGCTCTCCCCCGCCTCTCCCGCTGCCCGGCCGGGGGACATGGGGGCCATCGGTCTCAGTTGTGTGTGTCCGTGTTGCACCCGGCCCGGAGGGCTGCTGTAAGGGGATGCTCTGCCTGCTGGGCTCTGTACATATTGTAAAAAGCAATTGTTTGAAAGCTGTTGTTTTGGGTTTTGTTTTCTTTCCCCGTTTCTTCCCCTTCCCACTGTACCCAGTTGGAAAGGAGGCACTGGCTGCTCTCAGCAGCACGGTGGCCCCAGCCTGCTCTTGTTGTTTGACTCATTTTTCTTCCACTCTTTGTTGTGTTTGGAAGGAGTCAGGGCCATGTGGCGCGGCACACTCCGCAGGGACAGGGTGGGTTGATGGACCCACCCCACACCCATCACAGAGCCACATGAAGCCACGGGACTGGGGACTGGCGGGGTCAGGGTGCTTTGGAGAGCCCCACGTCCCACCCGTGGAGGAGTGTCTCGCTGGCTGCTCCTACCTCCAGCCTCGGCCGGCCCGGCACAGCCGGGCTCCCAGCACGGCCGGGGCCCACAGCGGCTCCAGCGGCGCAGAGGAAGTGCCTGGGGGTGTTGGGGTGTGCCACAGACTTTGCTGGCAGTCGGAGGGGGTCGGGGGGCTGCTCCCCACCTTCCCAGTTGGGTCCCAGTTGAGTCTCCCTTTAGGTGTTAAATGAAACAACAGTTTATGCAGAATAGGTTTGAGGTTTGACATTTCCCGGGTTCTCTGGGCCAGCTGTTGCCCACGGGGCCACCCCCAGCCCCGGTGTCAGACCGTTGGTGTTTATAGCTCGTTTCCATTGGCGTTGCTGTGTTGGGTTTCATTTCAGTCTTCCTGACTCTGCCCTTCTGTAAAGTGTACATTATTACCGAGTTCCTTGTTTTTTTATATATATATATATAAATATATATATATACAAACTGTACTCTTCTTGCCTTTGTACATTTAGGCAAGGAGGGAGAATAAATCTTTTTAAGAGACAATCACAAACCTGTGAGGGTGGCTTTTTCTTCCCATTCCCCCCAGGTCTGGTCCTTCATCCCCAAAAACTGTGGCCAGTTATTTTTGGGGGTGGCAGAGGAGGTTTCCCCATCTCGGGCATCTGAGAAGGCTCCTGGTGCTCATTGACTCAAGGCTTCTGCCCTGCGCCCCTGGATCCACCTCTGCCCCAGCACTCATGGCTCTGGTGGGTGCTTCAGCTCAATTCAGACTTGATAATTGGAGGCAGAATCCCCCAGGCTTGAACCCCTGGGGACCAAGGCCCTGCCCAACACCACGGTGCCAGGGTAGAGGAGGTACTGGATGAACAGGGCGGTCACAAGGCAGGGTTTGGCTTCTCCAACTTCGCCATGGAGGTGATCTGTTTGGGAGGCAGCACTCAGGCACATCAGAGGCACCTTCCAGATTTTCCAGAGGGTGTTTTGGAAGGCATTTGGTAATCTGAGAAATCCACATTTGCCCTCCTTTACTTGAGGCAGGGCAGGAGAGGATTTGAAATTGTCAGAGAAGCATGTGCAGTGGCATAGCCTTGTATCTCCAGCACAAGGAAGAGCTCAGATCAGCCTCACTTCAGCTCCTGGGACCAGAATCCTACACCTTACCTGTCAATTTTACCAGTAAGAAGGAGCAAATCCCATCAGCTGGGATGTGCCAGCCTGGGGCACCACAGAGTAGCAGCTGGCCGCTGGCACATGCAGGGACACCCAGGAGGTACCCACCAGTCTCGGGCCAGGGTTGGGGCAGCTCCAGAAGGGATAAAACTGCACCCTTCTCAAGCCAGAAGCAGCACTCAGCAGTTTTAGCCAGGGAACAGCCATTCTCCAGGGCTCCTCTTGCAGAGGACAGCCCATTTGATTTTAAACTGATAGATGGTCTAATGCCCTGCTGGAGAGGGCAGAGCAGAGCTCCTTTCCCTCTTGGTTTCATGGAGGTGAAGAAGGGCAAGAGACCCAAATTTATGATGATCTATTCACTCATATCCCAGCCCCAACTCTCCCAAACCAAACACTCACCATGGTGGTTATGGAATGACTCAGGTTTAACTTCCAACAGAAGGGCAAGAGCATCCGTTGAAGGGCAAGAGCACAACAGGAACAATCCCACAAGAAGGAGCCAGGCCAGGAAGAGCTGAGGGCATGGCCCTGGCCACATCCCCCTTCCCTGGGGCCTGTCAGACTGAGCCAGCCACGATACAGGGCCACAGTACAGGGACAGGGCACGTCCTCTGGCATTGGACAGGGCTGGGCTCAGCCATGACCTCCAGCCAGCACCACGGCCCCTTCCTGGAAAAGCCCCTGGATGGGGAGAGCATCCCACTACCTGCCCCCACACAACTTTGGTTTGGATACAGCCATTGGTGGCATCTCAAGCCTTGAGCTTATCCCTGTGGGAAGCTGAGCAGGAGCAGAGGTGAGGGCTTGGGGTTGCTCCAGACCCATCCTGGGGCAGAGGGTAAAGGCAGGAGCTTTTCTTGGCTCTTCGGACTCTCCCAACAACCATGGTGCAAGTCAGGAGACTGCTCCTCCCAAATAAGCAGCCCCAGGTGTGTGAAGTTCATCTGAATGCCCCTTTTATTGAATGCCATGATAGTGTAGTGGGAACATGGAACAGGGTTAAGACTGCGTAAAACAAAAGCTGGAAGAGCAAGAAGTTTCAAAAAAAAAAGGGGGGAAAAATAAAGGTTAGACCAGTTAAACCAGCATTGGAGTGGAGATGCATGGGGGATTTAACGTAGTGTTAAAGGATAAACTTGAGCGTCTCCTGCACGTGCCCCACACCAAGCCAGGCTGTTTTTAAGGTCTTGAGTGGGAAATGAATGGGTCGTGTCCCAGCTGAGCCCACACCGGGCAGGCAGGAGGCTCCAATGGGGTTCGGAGGAGTCCCGAAGGTGGTACCGACCCCGGGGCTCCCACACCATGCAGCTGCATGGGAAGAGCTCCTATGCCAGTTCATAAATATCTTCCTTTTCCTAGTGATGATTACATGTGTGATAGATAGTTCTCTAGGCAACATGTTTCAATGAGAGTCAACTCTGGGGATACACAGCCCAATCTAACAATGAGAAATGCGCTTGCAGTCCAACAGAAGCTCTGCTTCCCTCTCCTCAGGAAAGGAGGTGGTCCTCTCTCCCCTCCACAGCGTGTTAGGGTCCCACTGGAGTTCCCCTGTGCAGCTATTCTTCATCGGAGGAAGAGCTCTGATCCAGGGGATACACCATGAACATCACATCCGGCCGTGACGGGACAGCGGGATGGCCAGGCCGCACGATCTCAAAGCCCAGGAAGCTGAATGTCTTCAGGAGTGGAGCTACCAAAGAGAAGGAGATCTGTTACCAGCTGGAATAATCCTCTTTACCTCTCCCTTGAGCCATCAATATCAAAGTGCATGGGACACCCTCTGTGAGTGAATCCAGAGCTTCCTATGCAAAGCAGCACAGCCCTCTCCAGCAGGGGTTTTTGTCTCCTCCCGTGCTCACCGCAGCTGCTCCTAAGTGTGAAGGAATTTTAGCTGTGCAGCCGAGCAGCTTTTTCCTCATGTTTCTCCTGCAATGTTTCTTCTATCCCGTGAGAAACAGCAATGGTTGATTGTCTGCCTGCAGCAGCTGCACATCCCTGCTTTCCCAGGATGCGTGTGGCCATCCCATAGGTTTTGTCCTGCCCCAGCACCTCTTGAGCGCCAAGAGAGGCCAGCAGCAAAGAGGAATCAGCTTCGGGACAAGGCAGACATTTGCTGTCTCCACAAGGAGGTGCTGGAGCTCAGTGGAAACTCCAGACAGCTCTGCACAGGTCGGGGTGGGACCCCAGGAAAGCCACTTTGGGGTACATGTGGGAATTCAGAGTGGGGCCAGCCCAGATATGCTGCTGTGGCACCATGCCTGTGTCACTGAGGCAATGGCTGCCCTGTGACCTGTGACACACACCCTGGTGCACTGTCCCATCCCTATGGCACCCTCGGGCAATCAGCTCCAGGACACTGAGTGACCACACAGAGGAGCTCCTGAAGATATTTTCTGGCAGCACTGAATTTCAGCTGCATAGACAAGCCCCCAGGATCTGGACCACTCCAGAACTCCTACAAACAACCCCTGGCATTGGCTGTCCCCTGTCCCCAGCCTGCATGGGGACCACCTCCGCAACCGGTGCTAGTGGTGACATAACAGCCAGGACTTGATTTGGAAATTATTCCTGGCATGGTAATGAGGGATGATGACATCTTCCTGGGCTCAGCTCAGCTTTACTAAGGCCCTTTGTTTCAGAGAAGCCGGGACAGCTCATGAAGCTGCGGAGTAAAATTAGAATTGGGGTTGGAATTACTGGCTAGGATACAGCCTGGCTGGTGGGATTTAGAGTGACATGCTCCCAGCTTGGTACATCCCCCAGCCGCCCGGGCTGTAATCCCTCACCCAGCATATCTATCTTTAGATCCTAATGCAGCCCCCAAAGCCATAAGCATCTCCAGACTGGGCCAGGATTACCTGTAAGCCTGGAAAGGATAGAAGTGCCAGGAGATCTTTAAAAAGCTGATGAATTTCAGGGCAACAGGCTCTAAGTGCTTGTTTTCTATCTAATAACTCCTCCCTGGTTTCACCTTCCATGTCACAGCAGCCTGGTGCCAAACAGAGACTTCACTGCTCACCTAAGGGGGAATATTAACTGACACTGGATGAGAAAATCAGCCCAAATCATTCAGGAGCAGCTTTTTGCACCAGACTATTTAATGGCAGGGCAGCAAAGCAGATGAATGGAATCCCATGGAATCCTGGATTGGTCTGGGCTGGAAAGGACCTTAAAGCTTATTGAGTTCTACCCCACTGCCATGGGCCGGGACAATTGCCACTAGACTAGGTTGCTCCAAGCCCTATCCAGCAGATCTGCTGAAGAAACCACAACACTTCCTCACCCTTACCCTCTAGAAAGGGCTTATTTAATCCACAAGAAACTATTCCCGTAAGAATTATGCACATAACAATCCCTGCACTAAGAGGACCTTGCCCTGGGATGACCAAGTTTCTTTACAGCTTCAGCAGCACCAGGAGCAAACCCGAGCGCAGGCCAGCCCTCACCTCGATCTTCTCTGCTTTTTCTGAAGCAGATGAAGACATAGTTGACTTTCATTTTTTCTTCAGCAAACTCCAGCAGTGCTGACAACCTGCCAAGGAGGGGGAAGACAAAAGGACATCAGCTCTGGGAAGTCCTGTCCTGAGGAAGCCTCTGAGCATTATCAACTGTTCGGATGTTTTCGGACACAAAGATTGTTTACAGCTCCCTTCCAGCTTACAATGGGTGCTGAAACAATGGGCTTCCTGCCCTGCAGATTCAAGAGCTGTGCTTGCTCTGAGTCCTGATAAGTTCCTGTCCTCACAGCCACAAACACCCTCCCCACTCGTGGTGCTTTGGGACTGAAGCCTTCGTAGGCAGGAAGCGGAATATCGCAGCTGCTCCCGAGCCAGGCTGCATTCCCTGGCAATGCACATGGGGGATCTGGGAATTCTGTGCTTTTTGAGAAGGAAAACAGCCCAGAACCAAGCTCATGGCAGGCAGAAAAGGGGAACAAACCATCCCCAGGGAACGCGTGCACAGGCAAAGCCATTTCCTGAGCGCATCGGCTGGATGGCACAGCTGCTGCCCCCTGAATCCTCGCTTCCTGCCTTTCCAGCTGGATTCTTTCTGCCACCTCTTGATGGAAGCAGTGCTGCAGTAACCCTTCTGTGAGCCTCCAGGGTGGCACACAGATCAGCTGCTGTCACTTGCAACCACTGGCGCTGCCAGAGCAGTGACAAACAGGCCTCCACATCTCAGTAACCAGCTGTCAGTGCAGCACAGGAGATTAAATTTGCAAGGGTTCTGTTAATATGTTAATGAACTACTTTAATTATGGCCTCTAGCCTCTCCTCAGATGTTTCACCCAGCTAAAAATAACCTGACAAAATTGCACTTTAAGTCACAATGACACTGGCAAATAAATCCCCTCCCAGAAGGACCCATTCAAGGGAGAGCCCAGAGATTTATTGGCCAACTGGAGAAACTACACAAACATTTATCTGGACTCAGAGTCAAATGAGACAAGTGTGAGACAGTAACAGCACTGCCACTTCCTGAAGGTGCCCAGTGATGGGGTTTTCCTTAATTAGCTCATGTCACTGAGGGATGAAGCCTACTTGAAGATTTAGGAGGAGCTGATTGCTCCACAGAGGAATCCAGCAAAGCCACATCTACACTGCAGCGGAGACCTCTGGCACAGCACTTGGCAGGAAGGAGCTGCTCTGGAAGCTGCGTTTACACAAACTTCCCATAGCAGAGCTGTCTGGACAAAACATGACTGGATTCTGCCAAGAGAAAAATCAGAGCTCCTGGCAGAGCCCAGCGCCAGTGCGGCAGGGCTCCAAGAGCAGATCCACCTACTGACGAGGAGAGCATCAATAGGATGGAGGGGTTTTTATTTCCCTGAAAGAGAGGAAAATCTGCCAAGATAGCCTCGCCAAGTGGCCAGTGGAAAAATAAAATGAAAAAATAATGAAATATCAGAGAAAACCTTGTTGGCTTTCCATACTAAAGTATACAAAGATTCACTCTGCTCATTTATTGCTTGTTTTTCATTAGTGTTGGGACTCAAAAAATGGTAACTCATCTGGAATATCACTGGGGGGAAAATATTCCTATGGGAGACTCTGCAGACAAGGGAGCAGAATGTGTACAGACCACAAACAGAGCTGCCATTGCACAGCCCATTTTCCCTGCACACAGCATGGAATCCCATGATGGTTTGGTATGGAAGGGACCTTAAAACTCATCTCATTCCAACTCCTGCCATGGGCAGGGACCCTTTCCACTAGACCATGTTGCTCCAAGCCCTATTCAACCTGGCCTGGAACTCTTCCAGGGATGGGGTGTCCGTCTACAATCACCCATGTAAGCAAAGTCCTGCCCCCCAGGAGCCATGGCTGCACCTTTGGGATCCAGAACTTACCCTTCTTTGCTTCCATCAGCTAATAATCCATCAGGGATTTCCACAAAGAGGCTCTGGTTTGAGAGCACTGCATCCCAGGAGGAGGTCTTCACCTCTGTGACCTTGTACTGGAAGTGGACAATGTGAGGCTTCCCTTCATGCACTGGGACATCTTGGCTAACAGTGATCTTCTCATCCTGGGAAAATGAAAAATGCTAAGTTCTGAACAGCCAGGAGACAACTGGAGAAAGCAAATGCAAAGAAATGGTCTTAGGGTTTTACTGAGAAGAGGATTATGCTTTTCCCTTCCCCTTTTGCTGGCTCAAGGACACATCACACAGTTCTCAGCCTTCAGAGTGATTTCGAGCCATGTTTTTCTGTTAAGGGAATGTAGTTTTACATATTGACATATATTAAATTTCTGAGTAGAAGACTCCACTCCCTCACTGCAGGCTCCAGGCACATCTGGTGGTGCTTCATGAACCGCCCTTCCAAGAACTGGACCCAACACCCAACACGGAGCTTCTGCTGCCGCAGCCCAACCAGTTTTGGTGCCTCCCCAATCCCCAACACAGCCTTTCTGTTCCAGGAGTGACCACAAATTGCTTTCCCAGAGTTCATAACCAATGGTTTGCCTCCTGGTGTAAGGGAGGAAAACACAGAGCGCAGGGAAATTCCAAAGCAGATCTGAAGCTTGTGAGGAGGTCTTCTCCAGAGACCACAAACACACACGTCCTTCCCCAGTCCTGCCCCATGAGGATGCCAAGCATGCAGATTACTTGGGATCAGCTCAGCAATTCCTAGAAAACAATTCAGTGGTTAAAGCTCCATTTCTTCAGACAATTCCTGCAGGCACTTGGCTTGCCCAGTAATGATTTCCACGTTTCAGAGCAAAGAGTCCCTGCAAAAGCAGCAGAGCCCTGAGTTAATGCTGTTACTGCAGTGCAGCTGAACTGTCCCCTGTGCTTGGTGACAGCTCGTGTGCCTGTCTCTCACATTCACAGGCACCTGCACAGCTTTGAAGGGCAAAAGTAAAGCAGATACCCAAAGTCATGGGACACCTGGAGAGCCATGTGTGCCTCCCTCCTCAGCAGGTGGGTGGGCAGTGGTTCACTCCACTGGATCATTGGGTGAGCAGCTGTCCAGCTTCCACATGTTTTATTTTAACAGGGCGATTAATTCAGCAGCTCCTTACAAGCCCTCAGAGGCTCCTCAAGCCACTCTCCCCGTGCTTTAATTCCTGTTACCTCCTGCCTTAAAACAGGTGCCCCTTGGTTTGACTACTGTATGACAGAGAAGCCTCCACATTGGTGACAAAGGACATTCGCACTGGTGACAAAGTAACACCATGTGCAAATTGGGAGTTGCTTGGCCTCCAAAGCTGAGCAGAGGAAGCTGCCTTTCATTGAAAGCCCACAAAGCTGAGCTGAAAAACAAGTTTACACTTCACCAGAATAAATATCCTGTAGGAAACAAGTTTATTCATTGAGTTTGAAGGAAGTCTGAGTGGCTGAGTGCACCAAGAAATGCAGAGAGCTGCTCCAGTGAGGTCAAGCTATGGCTGTGATGGAGCTAGCAGAGAGAGGCAGGGCTGAATACAGAGATTCTTAAAAAAAACAAATCCAAGGGGCTTATGTGCATATCCTTCAGCAGTGACTTTAGAGGACCCTTTACAGTTGTTTCAGTGCAGAAAGTGTTTCTGTTCCAGAAAATATCCTTCTCTCCAGAAAAGCTCACAGATCATGCTTTTCCCATATTCACAAAACTAAAACTGGGTGAGGAAGGTGAGGAAAGCAGGCTGGGATTGACACATTGGAGGTGTGCCTTTGAGTGGGAAGACTGGCACTGCCATAGGAAGGGAAAAGCATTCTGAGCCATTTGGTTCAGAACTTCCTTGTCACCAGAAGTTATGTCCAGTGCTCTAAACCCAGTGAGGTTGTTCCACTGAAACCCCCCTGTGACAGCCCAGGAGCCAAAGGCAGCAGACCACAGGGATTAGCAGAACCAGTTCCCCCCGTTCAGTGGGATTTACGTTTACACAGCCTGGCTGGGGCAGCTGACACTTTATTTCTAGACATCCAAACAGAGCTGCTGAGGAAGAGAAAGGCTCTGTGGGCTGCTCCTGTGAAGCAGCAACAGCAGCTCAAAATTCTTTGGAAGCTGCTCAAAGCAAAATCCTGTTTACACAACAAGCACTCGGTTTTAGTTCCCCCTGGAAAAATCCCCACACAAAATCCCCCTGCCGTGTTCCTGTGGACAAAACCCCTTGCCACCAGACTGAATTCTACCCAGCTGCTCAAACCCTGGCTCCCCAGCCCTCCAGCTCCATTTCAGCAATAAAAAGCCACAAGGACCAAACTTCCACTTGGTTCCAAGTCATTGAGCACAAGATTTTCCAGTCGTGCTCTGCTCCTCAGATGTCCTGGGAAGGATGGGGGGAGGCCCTGGTGTGTTGGCAGGGTCAGAAGGAAGGATGTTATGATCCACCCTGGCCAAGTGGCTGGAGAAAGCTGTGGAAGCACCCGCTGCTGGCATGTGCTACACCTGCAGCCTCCTGCCAAGTCTGCCAGCCAGGGCACAGCACCCACACTGGCATTCCTAGCTCCAGCAAAGCTCCCTGGATGGAGGGCTGAGCTTTAAGTCTCAACACAAAAATGCCAACGCTTACAGGGAGCCCTGGTTTAAAGCAGTGATGTATCAGAGTGCTGCATGCAGCAGCAGAGGCAGGTGTGTTCAGAAAGGTCATCCCTTGGACTGGAACAGCTGATACAGCTGGAAAAAGGACTTAAGCTTTTGGATCCAGATGCCTTTCCAGGTCATGCTGGTGGTTGCTGGCTGAGAAGCTCAGCTGCTGTAACTACAGCACTGCCAGACTGAGCAGGTGACCAAGGGGGCAGACAGAACCCTGTAACCACTCCAAGGTCTGACACACCTCAGATCCTGGGGTCAGTTCTGGGCCTCTCGTTCCAAGACAGACATTGAGGGGCTGGAGCAGGTCCAGAGAAGGGAACAGAGTTGGGAGTGAATCTGGAGCACAAGTTTGATGAGGAGCAGCTGGAGGGGGCTCAGCTGGGAGAAAAGGTTCATGGGGGACCTTCTTGCTCTCTACAACTCCTTGACAGGAGGGTGCAGCCAAGTGGGAGTCATGCCCTGCTCCTAGGGAACAAGGGATGGGATGAGAGGAAATTACCTCAATCATTTCCAGGCCAGAGGAGGTTGGATATTAGGGAAAAAGTTTTCACTGAAAGGACTGTCCAGCCCTGGCAAGGGCTGCCCAGAGAAGTGGAGTCACCATCACTGGAGGGGTTTAAAAGCCTTGTGGATTTGGCACTGGGGATAAGGGTTAGTGGTGAACATGGGCAGTGCTGGTGAAACAGCTGGACTCAATGATCTTAGAGGGTTTTTCCAACCCAAACTATTCCATGATTTTTTATTACAGAAGGGGCTGATTTTCTGACAGATTCTGCTAGTTTTGTCAAGCAATAAATCCAGGAGGAATTCCATCCATATTTCTGGGATGCAGCTATCTGGACGACATCCCCCCGCCTACACACCACTGACAAAATCTGTGCAAGTTCAGGGTTGTACTGGAATCAAACACTCCAAAGTCTCCAAATCAGGATTCCTTCTACCTTCCTCCTCCAAGCTGAGCCCATTTTCTGCCTCTGGGCCTTGCCTGGTGCACACACAAGGCTTGGCAAAGCTGGCTGGCAGGAGTTCAGTTGCAGGGTCCCATTTCCCACCCAGAGGGGATTCATTACTTGTCCTGAACTCTCCTGAAGCTATAGCTATTTTTGTACCTTCTTTCTGTGACAGGAAGCCCATTGGGCTGGTTCTCTGGAGTTTGTATCCCCCAAACATCTGTGACAATTCACCTTGAGCATAAAACTGATGAGACCTTGTCACTGGAGGCTCAGAGGCTGACATTTTGCAAGGCAAGCAGGTGAGGAAAGTGGTGAAAACTCATCAAAGGAAACTCTGAAAGCAACCACAAAGTCTGTGATTCTCTCAGGAACTCCAAGAGGAGACTCTGGGAGCTGTGGCTCGAAAGGGTCTGTATCTTTTCATCAGGTAAAGTCTGTGTGCTGCCCACAGGTTAATTAAAAATCAGGTCTAACACCTATGACAACATCCCTGGCTCAACAGCCAAATTTGCAAGGTGAGCATAAATTCAGTCTGCCTCATCTAAATGGAAGAGCAGTCCTTGTCCCAGAAAGGAGACAGATGTGAGCCAAGTCACACAAATGCCAGTTACCCTACAGGAAGGAGCAGCCAGGTCTCCTCATTTGGAAGGAAAGGTCCCACAGAATGAAGAGGAACACAAAATGAGACAGCTGCAGACACAAACCCATCCTGATCTTGCCCTGCCCGTGCTCATGTTCAAGAAACAGCCCTGTCTGGGAGCTGTCTGGCTGCCTCTCCCATCTGCACCTCAGGGGTTAAGGCAGCTCCCAGGCCCTGACAGCTTCACCTTCCGGACCAGGGCACAGGAAGGAGCTTATCAACCTTTCCCTTGCTGCATTTCACCTTTCTGCTTCTCGCTTCCTCTCTCTGCCAGACATTTCAGAAGCCCTTTCACGTTTTGATAATGCAGGCTCCGTGTACTATAGCTGCAGCAGGCCCCTGGGGACAGGCTAGTGAATGATCTGCTGCACAATGGCCTTTCATTTCTTAATAAACAGGTGATATTTAAGCAGGAGAGACCTGTCTGCAGCTCAGTCCCTGAAAAACTACCTGTTCTCCCACTTATTATCTTGGAGTTCTTGGCATTTATTCCCATCAGACTGTGAAAGGAACTGAACACAGCTGTAACATAGGTACAGGGCAATGTTTAGATGTTAAATCTTTCTCACCTTATATATCAGAGCTGAAAGAGAAGGATCCCTGCCACCCCCTCGCCCACCGGGGATCTTCGACAGTGGGTGAGGGGCATCAGGAGCACCACAGAGGCCCTGGAACGATGTGCCTGCAGCACTGCAGCTGGGGACAGTTACTCAAAGGTAAAATACTACTGCAAGAAAAAGAGAGAGAACACCATGTTACATTAGCAGGGATCACATTTCAGAGGATCCAGCCTCTCAAACACCCAAATCATTCATATCTTTGCTCCTCCACAGCCCCCAGATGTTAACACTGAAGCCACCCACTGCCCCAAGTGGCACCAGAACCCAGCGTGTTTTGTTAGGAATGGAGGAGGGGTTGGAGCCAGGAAGCCAGAGAGAGTGCTGAGCAACCTCATGCTAATAAGGGAGGCCTGGAAGGCTGCCAGGAGCAGATGGCTGGGAACACATGACCAGATGAGCACACATTTTCTAGAGACAAATATCTACAAATAGATCAACAGGGCCCAGGAGGAGAAGGTTTAAGTTTCACATTTTCAAACCCAGGAGAAGTGAAAGGGTTGGCTCTTCAATATGTTCCACAGTGTCCACAGGAACATTTTCACACACACATGAAGCGCTATGCAAGCATCCTCCACACCAACCCTAAAAAATTCACCCCACAGAGCTACTTTGAACAGCAAGAAAATACATTTCCTTTGCAGCTTCCAAGTTTGTTTGGAAGCCCTACTCACAATCTTCCAGAATCACTTTGGACATAGGCTTTAATACCTGCTCCAGCTTCTAGGAAGCTCATCAAAGCAAATTATTTTACCTCTGGAGCCTTGGTTCCTCTCTCAGCACCACACAAGCTCTGTGCTGAGACCCAGCAATGTTCCTCTAGCACAGCCTGCAAAAGCCATGCTGGGAAAACAGTCCTTTTCCAGTGCTCCCATTATGAAATACACCAGCACAAAGCTATGGAAGCACCACCAAAACAACATGGTGAGGGAGGGTTTTCATGAGCACAGAGCAAGGAATGAGGCTAAACTGGATAAATTCTGCAGCTGTTCTGACAACCACTGTCTGTCCTAAAACTTCTCACTTGAAGTTGGTCCCAGTGCAGTGGTTTTCCACAATAATCCCTCTCCACGAGGCAGACAGGCTTAATCCAAACACCAAGTACAGAACTGCACTGTCAGAACCACCTGAGATGCCTAGAAACATGGAATCAGACTGGTTTGGCTGGGAGGGACCTTAAAGCCCATCCAATTCCACCCCGACACAGGCAGGGACACCAGGCTGCTCCAAGCCCCATCCAACCTGGCCTTGTAACTTGCCTGTGCCACTTGCAAACAAACTACTAAAATTTGGCATTTTTGAGTGCCAAAAACGTAACTCATGAACACACAAGGCAGAATTCACCACGGATCTCTGCTTATCACCTACCACTAAAACTATCTTTCTACAGGAAACACTAATATTCTTCCTCCACATATTCCCACACCCAGGTTCACTAGACAGGGCTCTGGGGCAGCATTCCCATGTGCTAGAGCAGGCACCTCTTGGAGAACAGGCAGTTTAAATACACCAGGAGATGTCTGGGGGCAAAGCAGGGTGTTCTGTGCTCCCTGGTGTGCCTGGGGCTATCAATGGGCCAGTGTGTGTTCAGTAGTAGTGGATGTCGAGAGGATGACAAAGCACTTTGTGCCGTCCCCACCCCCGAGAAAGCTGTTGGCAGCTTTGTTATTCCCTTCCCTCCTCCCTCTACCCTCCAGCCAACAATGTACTATTGATAGCTCTTTCCAATTTGCGGCCAAGGCATGGAGAAACTGGATAATGAAGTGAAGTTGTGGGAAAAAAAAAAAATTAAAACAGAGAGGCAGTTTTCACGCAAAGGAGCCAAAGACATTTCCCGGTTTCACTTCCTCTGGCACATGCAGAAGTCAAAACACCGGCCCCCTTCAGCTGCTGCCTGCACATCCCTGGCCCAAATCTGCACACCTCCACCATCCCCCCCAAAATCAGGGTCCCTGCACGCCAGCAGTATCCCCCCCAGGGTTAGGGTTCTGAGAGCAGCAAACCTCAGGGAAGAGAGTTCGTGTGGGGCACAGATTAAAAGGGCTTTTGCTTTCTCCAGCTGTGCTTCAGCTCCCTGGGAAGAAATTCATGCTAACACCCAACAACGTGTGATCCCTTCATCCACCCTTGCGCAAACGGCGACTCTCCCCGAGGCCTGTTTATAGCTTAAAAGTTAGGCTTGTGCTCCCTTCTGACGTCTGCCCTCCTTGGAGAAGCTGCTTTCCTGCAGCTTGGTTGAAATTAAGATGCATTTAGATCACATTTCCGAGGAGAAACTCCTCAGTACAAGCTGCTCGTCTGCGCCCAGCCCGAAAGGGGAGCTGCAAGTCGATGTTATGCTCTCATCCCGCGGGTGTAATTTTAACTCACTAAGCTCCCAGCGATCCCAATCCCGTGCTCTGTCCCTGGGAAGTGCAAAGGGCAGCTCCGCAACTTCAGAACCCCATCATTACTGCTCCTAGGCAGCCCTGGTACACAGAGCCAGGCTGAGACCAACACCAGCACATCAGGGGCTGAAATCGACACATTTCCATGTGTTTTGGGGGTTCTATTTGTTTTGAACACTTAGACCAGATGGAAGGACCCACAGAGCTCCCCTGACATTGGAGAAATTACTGTTTTGTTTGTTTTCCTTTCTGCCCCTTCCCAGAAAGGCTCTGGAGATGCAGCTGCATAATAATAGTAATAATAATAATAATAATAATTTTATTATTATTATTATTAGTGCCACTAGAGACATAGCTAGGAGCCTGATTTGAGGAGTAAATTGTAAATAACCATCTGATGAACATAGCACAGCTCAAGCATCTCCCACACAGGCAACGGACAAGAACCGAGGCTGCTTCATACGCATCCTCTGGGCTCTTACTGGCGACAGAGGCGCAGGGAATGACACTCTGGGGACTCTAAACAAGGAACAGACACACAAGATAAATCGGTCAGCTGAGAAGAATACACAGATCCTGCAAGTTCGTGCCTGCTGATACCCAACCTGCCCGGAAAAGCCGCCCTCCTCCGGGCAGAGAGAGGTGCGGGGGGCGCGGGGAGGGAGCGCTCGGACCCCGCCGCGGCCAGGGCTGCTCGGCGAGAGGTGCTCGGGCCCTGGCGAGCCCAGACCCACCCCGGGGCGTTCCTCCAGGGGGAAACGACGCCTCGATGGGGTTTTAACCGGGGAAAGGCCGAGCGGCCTCCCCACGTCCCGCGGCCTCCCTGCCGCCTCAGCGCCCGCCCGCGCCCCGGGCCCGCCCGCCGCCGCCGCTGCCGCCGCCGCGCTGAGGAGCGAGGAAGGGCGGAGAGCGCGCTGCACACCTGTCCTGGGTGTTTATCATGGTGCGCTCGCTCCGGTGCGGCTGCGGTCGCTGCTGGCGCTGGTGCCCGGCTCTGCCCCTCCTCCGCTCCGCTCGGCGCCGCGCTCCAACTGACCCCGCGGGCCCGAGCGCGGACACGCCCCCCGCGCCGCGCGCGCCCGGCCCCGCCCCCGCCCCTGGCCCCGCCCCGCGGCGCGCGGGCAGCCTGGGAACCTGCGCCCCAAACAAAGGCGCGCGCCCGGCCACGCCCCCGCCTCGCACCGCCCCTCGCCCGTGACGTCACGGGCCGCGCGGGCGCGCGCCTCCTGCGTCTGTGGAGGGGGTGCGGGGAGCGCGTGTGGGGCTCACGGCTCTCCCCTGGCTCCTGGTTTTCCATGGGGTCTCTCTTATCCCCTCAGGCTCCCGGCTCTCCCCTGCCTCCTGGTTTTCCATGGGGTCTCTCTTATCCCCTCAGGCTCCCGGCTCTCCCCTGGCTCCTGGTTTTCCATGGGGTCTCTGTTATCCCCTCAGGCTCCCGGCTCTCCCCTGCCTCCTGGTTTTCCATGGGGTCTCTGTTATCCCCTCAGGCTCCCGGCTCTCCCCTGCCTCCTGGTTTTCCATGGGGTCTCTGTTATCCCCTCAGGCTCCCGGATCTCCTCGTGGTCTGGTTCTCCTCGGGTCTCAGTTTTCCCCTCAGGCTCCCTGTTCTCCTCGGGCTCCCGTTTATCTTCAGGGTCCCGGTTTTCCCCACGGGTTCCCATTCCTCCCCTCAGGCTCCCAGTTCTCCCGGGCTGCCGGTTCTCCCCCCACGTCCCTGTGGGGCAGGTTAGCCCCAGGCCTGTGGCCTGGTCCGTGGGAAGTGACAAGGCCCAGGCAGGAACAGGGGCAGAGGTGGTGGCAGAGGAGGTTGGATAACAGGGCCGAGGAATGAGTAGCTGAGTACTGGTGGAGCCACACAGAAGAAGCCACTGGTACAGAAGTAAGAGATTGGGAAGAGATTCCTCCCTGTGAGAGTGGTGAGGCCCTGGCACCCAGGTTGCCCAGAGCAGCTGTGGCTACCCCATCCATTGAAGCGTCCAAGGCCAGGTTGGATGGGGCTTGGAGCAACCTGGGATGGTGGAAGGTGTCCCTGACCATGGCAGAAGGGTTGCAACTAGATGCGATTTAACGTCCCTTCCAACCCAAACCATCCCCTAATATGATGATTCTATATCCTGCTTAAAGTAGGTTGCTAGTGCATAAAATGTGGCCTGGGATACAACAGGCTCATAACCCAGATAAGTAGGAGCCAGAGTAAAGAATGAACACACGGATAACAGAATGTGGAACTGCCCATGACAGGGTTCTGCAGGGGCTTTTGATGAGCAGTGTATCCATAAGAGAAAAGAAGTCACACAGCCAAAGATGAGGCTCCTGGAGAACCAGGCAGGTGGAAGAACTTGTGGCCTTCAGTCCTGCAAGAGCGCTTGGTGGGTACTGAGCCTTCACATGGGGTCAGTCAGAGCAGCCCTGTGGAAGAGAAGCTCTGGAGTCCCTGTGGATGCCAGCCCCCAGGGTTGGAGTCCTGCAGAATCTCACATTGACCCACCTGGTCTCACACCTGGGCATGGCAGAGGCAGCTTCTGAGTGACAGGGCAGGCTCCTGAGTGACACATGCAGCAGCCTGAGGTGCGATGCCCCAGTAGGCTCAGGGGCTCTGGGTTCTGACAAGCAGCCCTGGACTGAGGCTTCCCAGTTCCCAGTGCAGTGGCGCTGCCCCTCGCTCGGCAGGAAGGGACCAGATGTTCTGCAGAAAGCTGGACATCAGCCAGGGCCCAAGTTCAAACAGAGCCCATTAAATGGCCTTTTCCCCCTTCCTTCGCATTTCCAGCCCTGCTTGTAGCCCTGATTCTATTTATAATGCCCAGGAAAAGCAAACTGAGACTTTCCCACAGTGCCGGCTTCTCAGGCGATTGTTGTTTGGGAAGCTGGAATGTACATAGTATTATTTTTGCATCTCCCTGGGAAGGGTTTTTATTTTTTATTGCGTGTCACTCCATGTCCCCATCTGTGCTGAGGAGGAGAGTGTGTGAAGCACAAGGTGTCTGGTGCTGCTTACAGCTCTCCAACACTTTGCCACTGCTGGTTTAGGGGTCTGTGCCCATGAGCCTCTTCTGGGGAGGGTGCTGGGTGCACTGAGAGGTGTCCTGACAAGCCATGAGGATAGAGGCCAAAGAGGGGCGTCACTCTCAAGACATGGGAGCACCCGTCATGTCGCTTGCTCTGTGGCTCAGTGTCCCCTGAGTGCAGAGGAGAGAACACCAAGAACCCTGCTGGGAGCAATGGGTTCATCAGTCCTGCTCTGCCTGGAGCTTGGCATTGAGATGTGCCCTTGTGCCACAGTTTTGGGGTGGCAGAGCTGCCACATGAGGCCTGACAGCCAGGCCGTGGGGTCACTGTTTGTGAGGTGCCGGTGCCAGCAGAGGCCAGCAGGTTTTTCATTTGCCATTCTTGGCCATGTGAGGCTGTTCCCTGCATGGAGCTGCTGTGGGATGTTCTGGGCATGGCTGGAGCTGCCCCTGAGCTCCCATCCCCCCGGGCAGGCAGGCATTTCACAGAGCAAAAAACACCTCGCTTGGACTCAGGTCCTGGCTGTCCTCTCCCTTGTCACTGTCACCTGGCCACACTGCCCACAATGCTCCTGGCTCTCTCTTTCCCTTCCCTGCAAGGTCCTGCACTGCTCCATTCCCTCTGTGCCTCAGGGCCTTCCTGCTCTCTCTGGGTTTTATCGCCCTGCCCAGGATTTTAGCAGTGAGAAATGCTATTGCACCATATTTTTGGACAGTTTCTTTTTGCCACAGCCAGTCTGATGAGGGACAGACACCTCCAAATAGCTTTACTCTGTCATGCTGGGTTCTGGGGTTGACTATCCCAAATTCTAGATGCAAAACAGATGCAATCTGCAACCTCTCTGTTTTAGAAGCTTTCAAACACTAATTGAGCATCTCTTTAATTATTGTGATTAGATGTGGACCATGTAGCTCTTAAATATACTTTCCATAAGGACAAACGATGGAAAGAAGTGATCAGTTTTTCCTCAGCTAGGGGAATGCAGATTCAGAGCCCCTCTGTGCCTGGGCTAGTGACACTCGTGGGCTGGGGCTGGGCAGGTGGCTCTAGCCTCTCAGAGCTGCCTGACACAGGATGGAAGCTCCTAGATGGGAGAGAGGCGAGGCCAAGGCAACATAGCTCAGTCAAGCCTTCTTGCGTGCAGGGCTGACAGCAGAGACACTGCCCAGATGTTCAGGGCCAAGGAGGCAAGTGGGGTTCCTGCAGGACAGGCTGTCCCTCCAATATTTGCTCCGTGCTCTTCCTTGGCTGCAGTCCTGGCCCTGCCTGTGTGTGAGAGCGCGCCAGGAGCGAGTTCACCGGCTCAGTGGCTCTGTGACCATGCAGTCACAGCGGCTCTTGGCGACCCTGCGGTGACGCGGTCATTCAGATAAGGGAGACAGCCGTGCTGCAGAGGGGATTGTACCAGGGAAGCGCTGGGATGCAGCCTTTCTCCGTGTCTGTGCCCCAGGCAGGACTGCAGTGTCCTCCCCGTGCAGCGGAGTGCAGGCAGCATTGGGGTGCGTAATGGGTGTCACATTACACCGACAGGTCCTCGGTACCTGCAGAAGTGCTGCATAGCTGGCTGAGCTTAAAAGTGTTGCCTAATGGAAAACACTTCCAAAGGTTTCCAGTCAAAGAGGGAAAAGGGTTGGTAGATTTTAGTGTCATTAATACCCTGTAGTTATCTAAAAACATTGTTAGAAATGTGTCATTCAGAACTTTATAGGGCTGGACACATACCTGGGGATGTAATTAAGTTTTCAACAGTACCTTTTCATCCCCCTTCTTTGACTGGTGTTGGTTTTTTTTTTTTTTTTTTTTTTTTTTTTTTTTTTTTTTTTTTTTTTTTAATGTGAGGATCTTGTTTTCATAAGGAAAAAAACCAAAAGTGAACCCTGCCAGAGAATTTTGTTTTCATACCTCAGTCCCAGCCCTTCTGCCAGTTCGGTCTTCCTGTGCTGACATGTCTGTGTCTGTTACAACCAAAACAGCACCAGGAGCTTTCCTGGGTCTCTGTGTTTTGAGGTGAGCTCTGCATAAATTCCTCAAAGCTGGCCCTTTAGTGCATCTGGAATTGTCTTCAGTGCCCATCTGCAAGGTGGGTTTTAATTATTTGAACAGCCAAATTGGTTGGTGTCACTCACCTGTGTCTTCACATCTGCTTCACATCTGTAACAACAAATGAGGCTCCTTCCACACCGTGCTGATAGTTTTCTGCTCTCCCTTTATACTTCCAGCAGGATGACTTGATTTCTTGGCAGACCTGCCTGGAGCTGAGGGTCAGATTTAAGGCACGTTGCTGACATCAGTGGCTTTCTATTTTAATGAGCTTTGTCAGAATTCGTTCTTTTGCCATTAAGCGGTGCCAGCGTGGAGTTCATGCATGAGCTGAGCTGAAACCTGCTCGGTGTGAATTAGTGATGAGGGAAAAGGAGGTCAGAGAATGTCTTGTTTCAGGGAATGGTGATAACTAGTGTGTCCAAGGTCTGGAATCAGGGAATGGGCAGAAGAAAACTTAAAAATCCTGACAAGGGATGAATTCCCACTGCTGTTCTCCTTGGAGGCCTTGTCCCTCCTCATGCCTGTGGGATGTGCATCAGCACCAAGCAAAGGTGTTCCCGTGCAGCATGAATTTGGGAGGTATTGGGGTGGGCTGAGGAGCTGGATGGTGTCAGGGAGATGAGCTGGTGATATGACATGAGGGCCCACCATGAGAGGGGTCTGTCACAAACGTGTGTCATTGATGAACCCTGTGCTCCAGAAGGATGCTGTGGGTCAGCATCAGTGCCTTTGGAGAGGCCTCTGCTGCTATGATGAACTGGCCATGTGGAAGACATGCCAGAGCAAGTCCCTGACTGTCCCTCCAAGCAGTGAGTGTCAGGATGGGTTGCCCTGAAGAAGCAGAGGGGTTTTACTGGCAAACACAGAAAAAAAAGGCAGTTCCTCCACCTATGGTGATCTGGCACAACAGAACCTGGGAATGGGGTGTGATGGAGAAAGTAATCCATGGAGTAGCCTCCAGCAAGCCAGGAACATGTAGATGTGAGGTTGAGGCATGCAGCTCCTGGCTCTGGACTGCATCAGCCGAGCTGGCAGTGAGGAATATCTGTGGGAGCTGGGGTTTGCTCCGGAGGTCATTTCTTCCTTGGCCAAAATAAATACTTCTGTGATTCCCTGTCCCTGTTTCCACTGCCTGTAGCTTCTCTGCATCATCCCTGCTGCTCTGTGCCCGAAGTTCTTTTCCTTGGCTGCTTGTGGAGTACGGCACACTCCAGGATACTCTGTGCAGGGTCTGGTGGGTGGCACAAAGAGACAAAAAAGGGATAAAATCAAAGACAAATTGATAAAAAGGAGCATACAGGAAAGCCCTTGGGTGGTGGGGAGGTGCCTTGCTGCTGGCATTTGCACATCTGAATCCAGCCGGGGCTTTGTATTCCTTTAAAAGCTCTTTCAATTATTTTTACTATGAGCTCATCTTTCCTGGCACATCCTTGATCCCTGTACATTCCATACTGGCATGGCAGGTGTTGTTCACCTCCCTGTAATCATCCACATGTAAACTGGGAACAGCAGCTCTGCTGCTTGTCCCTGGGGTAAAAAAAGGTCTTGTCTTGGCTACTTGTAGGCACTGTGTGAAGGTGGGATGGATGGACCTGGAGGTGTTTCTGATAGAGCTGCCTTTAGCTAAAACAGGGCCTGTGTGCTGCCTCTGAGAAGTGGGACTTGCACAAAAGCTGGTTTTCTGTGGTCAATACTTTAGGAAATGTTCCTGTGAACAGAGGTGAAGTTGTTGAAAAGACTGGGTGGTGTGTTGGTACATGGTGATGAGCCACTGCTACTCCAGCCAAAAATCCAAAAGGCCTTTTGGAGTTGCACTTTTAAGACCACAAGCTGACTGCACACTGCAAGGACAGTAAAAAAATTAAAGTCTTGTGTTTGCCTATGGCATTCACAGTACTGAGTGAGGCTTCTTAGAAATTTCACATGGCAAGAACTCAGAACTGTCTCTGGAGGGAGCTTGTTTTGTGTCATTCATCTTAACCTATGGCTGTATCATAAAACAGGAAGTCTTGGAAATCCCAGATCTGGAAATCTGGAGTCCCTGCAGATCTGAAATACTTAAAGTGCTGTTCCAAAGCTCCCTGAGCAGAGGGTGTTCCCTGGTGAGGTGACACCAACAGCACCCTAAGCCTCACTGTCCCCACATTTTAAGCCGACTAAGCCAAGGAGTAGGTCCCCTGGATCTGACATAAGGGAGTTTGTTCCATCCTCCAGAAGCACTCGTGTCAAGTCTTGGGGATGCTGCAAGGCAGCAGCAGTGGTTCAGGGCTGAGGATTCACCCCTGGCTGCAGAGCTCCTGTCTGCTGACACCTCCTGTGCTGGTGGTGAAGTAGTTGGAAACAAAGAGCCAAGAAGCTCAAGGACCTGTCCAGGCAAAACACCTCCTTTTGCTTTAATAATTTTGTTTTTCTCAATTCTACACCCCCATAATAATGTGTCCAGGCCTGTTTCACTGTACTGGTTCACTCAGAGGATGCATTCTGAGATCCAGATATTTCTAGAACATGATCATGCCTCTGTCTCATCCTCTGGAAAAAAGGTAGTGTTGTTTCTCTCTTTCTATGTCACACGTGCAAACATGGATTTTGCCAGCTGGGTTTGGGGATGCAGTCCCTGCAAAACACCCAAATCTGTGTGGTTTCTTTCTGTGCCTCTGAGATGTCTGCTGGGCACGTTTCTGTTCCAGTGCAGTCGGATTCATAAAGCTCCTGTTTTTGCAGCCCCACAGGAATTTGCAGGCTCAGGGAAATCCCTGGGGGCTCCCTGCAGAAGCTGGCTGGGTGTTAGCCCTCTCCATCCATTGCAAGCAGGGCCAAAGGGCTGATGGAATAAAATTTTTCTGCAAAGCCGCCTGCCCTGCTCCGGCTTCTGGCTCCTGTCAGCAGCTGCAGTGTGTTAGCCACAAGCCAGGGTGCTGCTATTTCTCAGGTTGCTCATTTTATGGAGATGAGCTCCTTTATAATATCCAAATACTGTTAAAATGTTCTTCTGGATAGTTTTATTATGAATGTCCGTGTATGTAGGTGTTTGTCTCCTTGCATTTTGCGCTTTTTGGTCTAATGGATATTTTTCCAAGTGATGCAGCTCACTTATTTATTCACAATTTCCAAAATTTCTTCATTTTTGGATTCTTTCCTGTTTCAAACCCACCAAATATGCCTTTCCCTTGTGATTCAAAGTTACTGAGGTTTTGGATTTTTAAAGATTCAATTAATTTACTCCTTTAAAATTACATTCTTTATTTGAATCTCACCAAGAAACCACTGCTTGGGCACGCAGAGGGAGAGAAAAAGCTTGGATTTTGGAGGAGCTGAAAGTTTAATTTAGGAAGGGCAGTTTGAGAGAAGAATGAGCAAAATGCCATGAGCTCTTTTACAGATAAAGGTCTACACTACCATCGTAGAAGGCTCAAAAGCTCAAAACTCCCATCATCTGGAACTCTAGGGGCAAACTGATACAAAGAAAGTAAAATCAGGGTTTCTCATGCAGTTTCCTGTTATGATAGATGATGAACGACTTTTGATGAATGGTTTTTATCTTGCAAAGATGACAGCAAATCTTTTGGGGGTTGTTGGCACAGCAAGCTGAGTGTGTGTGTGTCTGCCTGGGAGCAGGGAACACAGCTTGGTAGGTTTTGTGCCACCTTGTGAGGTAGCAGAGGAGGATCTTTTATTCTCAGAGTTCCTGAGGGTGTTTGTGGGTGCCTGCAGTGATATTCTCTGCTCCTCTGCCTGTTGGTCAGCCCTGTCTTCTGCAGCCGCTTGGGCCTGGGGTGTGTTCTGAGTGTAGTTTTCCAGTATTGTTAGAACTGCAGTGGAAAACAGGGTGAGGGTTTGTCAGCTCAGAACATGGCCAGATGCCAAACCTTTTCATCCCGATTACCTTGCAGTTCTCCTTGTTCCATGGAAGTGTTATTTGAACAGAGCTTTGCTCAAAGAATGGAGAGGAAAGAAACAAGAAAGAGACAGGAAAAGGGCCTCCCAGGCTCTGCATGGCTGTGCCTGTGATTTGGGACAGGAACACCTTTGTGTTGCAGGTGACTCCAGCTGCATTCTTCCTGGTGAGATGACCATCAGGAGGAGTCTCTGAGAAATCAAATGTTTATCTCCAAGAGCCCACAGCTGAACACATTTCCAGAGACCTCTCTCCTGCAGGAGACCCATACCAGCTGCAGGCTGGGCTGTAACAGTTTTCACGTTGTGCAGGGGCAGCCTGCTGTCCTGGAGCTCCAGTTCTAACCTCCAAGTGATCCTAAGCTCCAGAAAATCTACATGTTTTTGCAAGAAGAAACTTGAGAGGATGTCCATCAAACAGCTGAGTCAGGGATTCATGAGCTGTCATTTGTAGTGCTCTGGAACACTGATAAAAAGCATCCCAAGACACGTACATGGAGGGCATTCCCAAATTCAGTTTTTGGATAACTTTGCCCTGCCATGTGTGTGATGGGTCAGTGTGGAACATACCTAAGATAGATGCCTCTATGAGCTCTGGTGCCCAGTCAGAGTGGGGAAGCACTGTTGCTCCCTGCCTTCTCCTTCACATCTCTGGAAGAAGGGATGGGAACCACTGCAAGGCTGGAAGCACCTGCCTCCTGCAGTGCCCCCTTTCAGCCGGCCCTTCTGGAGCAAGGGGAAGTGGTTTGGGGCTGGAGCCAACCCTGGGCATTTTACAAACTCATGTAACGGCTCTGCTCGGGATACAGCCTTGTGCTGCACATGGAGCAGAAATCACTTGGGACCAAGTTTCTCAAGACCTGCTCTCCCAGAGCATCCACAGACCCGCTGGGGGCAGGCAGAGCGGTTCCTGGCCACCAGCGGATCCCACCCCGGGTGTCACGGCCATGGGGAACACCACATGGAGGCCGTTCCCAGGCTGAGGCCCGCTCTTGGCCTCTCCTTCCACCCAAATCACAGCGCTTCCGCCACCACGTCCCAGAGCCATCCAGCAGCCGCCAGCCACAGGAAGTGCAGCAGGTCGTGGGAACTGGCCTGAGGAGCGGCGGCTGAGCCGCCAAGGGAGCCAAGAGCAGCGCCCAGCACACCGCCTCCACTCCCCCGGGTGAGGAGTCGTGGAACGCCGTGGGGAGCTGCAGGGCACAGGGCACACACACCTCCAGCTCGGGCACACGGCCCCACACTGCCCGGCCTCATGTTCCCATCATGGCACCCCATGTGCTCCTCACCAAAGTGTGGGTGCCCAGCACGCCCTTCACCCTGCTCCCTCCTCAGCCATCACTCCCCCGCTGTACCCCTGTCTGAGCGGGCACTGGGTGCTGCATGAAGCTGGGCAGGTTGTTATGGACCAGCTGAAATGCCTCATGTGCCTTTTAGTGTTTTCCTTCTCTTTATTAAGTGAAGAGCTGCCTCTGAACACTTAAACCTCAGAGCGCTTGGGAATTATTAAAGTATCACTTTTAGCCCTGACAGCATTTTTGTTAAAGTATTTTAAAAACTATTTGCCAAATTTTCCTTTCAGTTGATCAAAAAGGGCTGTGTTTCAGAGTTCCTTGTCCTCCAGATCACTCCCAGGACTTGCTGGGGGCGTTATCCTGCAGGAAGAGCCCTGGAAATATGAGTGCAGCAGTGCCCTGTCCCAAGCACAGCCTTGCCAGGCCTGTTTCTACCAATGGGCCTGTGGGGCTTTTATGGGATATTCAGTTCAGCCACCATCTTCCAGCTGTTTTCTCCATGCATTTCCAGGTCACTCTTGCAGCAGGGCTGGATGCATGTGAGGAAGGTGGTTTATTTGGGACAGGAATATGGGATTGCTTGGAAGCCAAAGGAAGCAACAACAGGGTGGGGAAGCAATAGCAAGATGCAGAGCTTTTCCTGTAGAAATTTCTACTTGTGGCTGTGAAAAAATTCTGACCCAAAGCTGTGGTTGCCCTCTTCATTGGTCTTTGGGACACGGGACAATGATCACAGCCTCTGGGAGGTGTGGGATGGATTTTCAGGCAGCTGGTGGGTCATATTCTGCATCATTCCCAGGCTGGTCCATATTTCCCTGGCTTGTGTCAGTTGCTGAGGGTGTCCTAGGCTGTGATGGAGGGAATCCAGGTGTGAGAGTGATGCTGAGGGGGCTGTACCCCATCTGCCCTGCAGCTGGAGGGGAGCACTGTGGGGTGAGGGGTCCTTGGGACCAAACCCAGGCTTCATCTTCACCCTGCAGCCACCTTGTTCCGGCTGTGCCACATCTCCAGGCAGCCTTTGTCAGTGTCACTTGTCATCTCATCCATTACCTGGTTTTTGTCCCTCCCTTGGACCTCCCTGGTCCTCTGTCCCCTACATTCCCACTAATGACTGTATTCTCCTTTTTGGGGTTCATGTCAACTTATGTGGCTCTGCAGGGGCACAGGTGGCTGGTGTGGGCCAGGAGGGTTCCTGGTTCCAGAAGGTGACACCAGGAACAGTGCTGTGTCTCAGTGTTGCTGGCAGTGAAAATGGAGAGCTTAGTGCATTTAAATCCTGGCTGAATTTTTGGGACTCAAATATATTTTTCAATATTTTAATGCCAAACCAGGTTCTCACCATCCTGCTCTACTCTCCCTGCAGCAAACTCCTGCTGGAGAAGGACAGGGAGCCAAGCCCATGCAAGACCCTGTAATTTCTGTTCCTGTCTTGTGTCTCCCCTCAGTGGTTTCACGCTTTGCCCCAGAGATTTCAGCTCTCGCTGTCTGGCGTCACACAGCTGAGCAGCAGCAGAGGTTCCCAGCTGAGCTTTCCAGCAGTGGTTTCCTTCCATCAGGACAGTTGGGGTCACTCTTTCACAATGAGCGTTTTCCTCCTGAGCTCCAGTTGCGCTTTCCAATAGGACGAGCTCTGAGCATTGCATCCTGTGCTGGCTGGGATTTCAAGCTCTCAGGACTCTTCACTGGACAAACACAGGGTCAGCAATATCTCTGATTTTAATACTACAACCATGCAGGAATAAGCTTTTTCTGTGGTCTTGGAAGCTCAATAGATTAGTGTTCAAGTTCCCTGGGTTTCTCTGAGTGTGGATCCAGCAATGGAGCTGGAGTCTGCTCCTTGTCTGACCATTCTCGGCTATCATCGGTGGGGAGGGACTGATCTGGCTTAAGCTCATGGTGTCACCCTCGGGTCTGGCACGTAAGCACATGCAGTGGCATTTGTTGCAGCCTCCTTAGCACCCCAAACCCTCCATGGTTCCATGAGGGGGAGTGTGAGGTGATGTCAGGACCCTGCTGGGCTTCCTGTGAGGTCTGATCCATGTTTGTTTTTCCCCTCTTCTTGGTGTGAGCAGGCACTGACCCACCGAAGCTGTGCCTGGTCTGCCAGCACACACCCTGCAGCACCCTGCCCAGCCGGGGAGAGGAGCTGAGGCCATGGTGGTGCATGGGACCAGCTTGTGGGGGGCACAGCAAGGGCCCCCCTGGTGCTAGGCTGCAGGCTCGTTCCTGGTAGTCAGGCTAGAGCATCCTCAGGGGGTCCAGCCCCACTGCAGTCCTGTGTGAATGCGGCTGCTCCCAGCCCAGCCAGCTCATGTGCAGCCATGTGGGAATGTCCTGCCCTGGGGGAGGAGGTGGGGGGTCAGGGGGGGAACTGCGGGGGTGGGAGTGAAGCATCACCCAGTGATGGGAACTGATTGTACCATGGAGGGGGTCTTCAGGGATGAATGTAGTGGTGGTGATAGAGCCCAGCTGGCTCTGCCTGATGTGTGATAAGCCAAGTGTACCAGGAGCGTCTGTGGTTCCTGCTGTCATTGGGTGGCAAAGCCCTGGACCCCCAGTTGGGACAGCGGGTAGCAGTGACCCAAAGCAGCAACCACTTAGGAAGAGGAGATTGGAGAAGACCTGCCAGGGCTGATTTGAGGAGCAGGTCACCCAGGTGCAGGGTACTTTGCAATTCCAGGATAGTGGCTCTGTGGTGTCACACCAGGGCCTGGCCATGCTGGTCCTTGAAGGATGTTCCCAGTGCTGGGAGCCAGCCCCAGCCTGGCACACACGGAGGCTGAGGAGATCATTTGCTGTGTTAACAGCAAGGGTGGGGGTCCCATCTGCTAAGCATGGGGACAAGCCAGGCCTGGTGACACCCTGCTGCCACCTCACAGGGGGCAAGGTGACAGCAATGTCTCAGGCCTCACTGAATGGCCAATCTGTCGTGTGTCAGGGAGGTGTAAAGGGCCATATTTGCATGGGCAAAAATATTTCCTTCTCTGGGCTTAATCCAAGGTCAGGCTGGAAGGAGTTTGGAGTGACCTGGTCTAGTGTAAATTGTACCAGCCAATGGGTAGGGGGGTGGAATAAGATGATCTTGAAGGTCTCTTCCAAGTCAAACTGTGATTCTATGATCCTGATAAACAGGCACCAGCCCTGCATGGTGCTCCCTTGGGAAATGGTGCTGGCAGGGAGCCTTTCTCACTGCTTTTGTTTCCCTGTGCTCCCTCTTGTGTCAATCCTGGAAATCCCATCCCCTGGCTTTTCCTTTGGCGCTTACCTCCCTGGCCCACATTAGGTGATGTCTCACATGCTGCTGCAGTGTTTATCCCATCTCCTTTCCCATCATCCTGTCCTTACATCTTGCTTCTTGTGAATATTTTCACAAGGACGCCTAAACCTCTTCCAGAGGGGCAGCCAGGCTCAGATATCAAGCCCTGCCACCCTCTCACACCCATCCCTGTAAGTGTTCAAGGCCAGGCTGGACAAGGCCCTGAGCAACCTGGTCTAGTAGAAGGGCATTAGAAGAAGGTGGGCTTTAAGGTTCCTCTCAACCCAAACCAGTCTATGATTCTGCTTGCATCCAGCATGTTGGATCAGCTCTGGCAAACCAGCCTCTTTCAACAGAGCTGGACATCTCTCCTTCCCACTGCCTGGGGTTTTCACAGGTGACTTTCCACCAGCCCCTTTGTACCAAGCAGAATCATTTTGTGCTTCTTTCCTGTGTCGGGCAACAGTTGCTGTGTTATTAATTAACCCGGTTACTCACATAACCATAGTGCTGGACTCACTGTTGTTTAAACCAGTGAACCTGAGCCTCAATTCACTCCCTTCTCTCCGCTCCGAGGTACTGCAGCTCCAAGGAGGAGGGGAATTTTGCTCTGTCAGCTGCCCTAGGTAGAGCTGAAATGCAGAGGGCAGTGAGGCATTTGCAGGAGGGGAAGGAACCCTTTGCCTGGTGCAAGCTCTCCAGGGCTGCAGGGCTCTGGCTGTTCCCAAAGCCTGGGTTCTGTTGGGTCTGAATGTGGTCGGCTGTGGGGCCGTGCCTTTGCTGCTGCATGTGCCAGCAGTGCCACTGTTCCTTCCGCCTCACCGAACAGCAGCCAGCCCGAGCAGAGCCTATTTAATTCAGCAAGTCATAAATTCATAATGCTTATTTACCACACAGTACTATCAATATTTGATAGTGGCCACTGGCCTGCTGCAGCGCGGCCTGCAGAGGAAGGGGATGGGGCTGGCCCGGGGCTGTGGGGGGCTGGCAATGGGGCTGGCATGCAGTGGGGCTGCCCAGGTCAGTGTGGTGGTGCTGAGATGGGGCTGGAGAGATGTGGGTTCCTCCTCCTCCTCCCCTGCAAACCTGCCGGGGGTGGGATGAAGCCTCAAAGGCTCTGCAGAGGGATGTGGGGGGGCTGGGCCGGCAGCTGGAGGCTGTCAGGTTGAGGGAGGAATGAAGCAGGGAGCTGGGTGCAGGGGGGGACCCGGCTGTTTGTGGTTAGGAGGGGAATGTGCAAACCTCGGGACACACATACACCATTTGGTTGTCCCCAGAGTGTCCCAGGACAACGGTGGGGACTGGCCTGTCCGTGCCACACGGTGCTGGCGTCCCTCTGCAGAGGTTCGGAGACGGGCGCCTGAACTCGGGAAGCCCCTTGACCCCCGACCCCGGCTCACTAATTGCCTGTGAGGAGGAGCCCGGCCCTTCGCGGAGGGGTGAGCAGGAAGGAACCTTCTCCCCGAGAGCTGCCGAGGCCTCAAGGAGAAGGCGCAAGCGGGGGAGTTTAGCTGCGGAAAGACAATATTTTGCAGTTCACTCCAAAAGAGCCTCTTCCTGCTTATGGATCTGGAGTGTTTTGCTCATCGTAAGCAAAAGTTGCTGCAGCTGGTGGCTTCCCCTCCAGCTCCTGCTGGATATGCTCTGCACTGGGAGTGCTGAGGGTCTCAATTCTTACTCCTTTGGAGAGGGCTGCTCTCTCCTGCCTTCCCTTTGTCTGAGCTCCCTCTCCCTTGTGTGCAAAGGGTGATGGAGGGAACCAAGTGTGGCTGTACCCCTGACAACCCTGGGCTCACCCAGGAGCCATCCCAGTTTCCCACTGAAGGGGTGCAATGGCACAGGCTCGGTGTGCGGATCAGGTGGCCAGTGCAGTTTGATGAGGGATGGAGCTGATGCCGCTCAGAGATGCCTGGTGAGTTGGTGCCTTCCCTGGCATCACTCAGCAATCCCTGAGCACCCAGGCTGTGACATGCAGCCAATAAGGTGGCCCCCAGCCCCTGGAGCTGCAGTGGCACCCGCTTGCTGAGTGGTTCTCCACTCTCCTGCCGTGCTGAGACAAGCCAGGCCAGCCTGAGTGACAGGTCTCCCCTTTTACGGTAGCTGTTATCTGTCCCTGGGGAATGTGGCCCCAGTGTGGCTGAGTCTGTGGCAGCAGTGCCGACAGCCACGCTGCCTTCCCTCCTGCTACCCCGAAGTTTCCCATTAGCCAGCCACTCCCTGCTCTGCTGGCTCCTGGACCTGCTGCTGCCATTCCCAGGGGATGTAGCAGGAGTTAAAACCCCCTCCCAGCACATTGGAGTCCTGCCCTGCACTGGCTCTGCTGGGAGCAAAGAGGGCATGTGTCTGTTGGTGGCTTGCAGCTCCATGATGGGTAGGGATAGCGGGGTGCCAGTGCATCCTTTGGCAGTGCATCCCAAATCCCACAGCCTTTACTCTACCCCAGAAGCGTTCCTGGCTTGAACCTGAACTTCTCACCCAGGACGTGACTCCCCACACTCCCCTGGTCATTGCAAAACCGGCGCCGGTGGGGCTGCTCTCCGGGCTGTGGCTTAGGGGATTTGGGAGCGTGGCAGATACGGGCAGCTCTGCTTTAATTTACAGTGATAAGTGTTTATGGGCCTTATGTACAGCCCACACTTCACTGTCCACATAGTCAGATCCCTCCTCGTACAGCCTGGAATGGACCAGATTGTGTGGACTGGGGTGAGGAGGGGGATTTCCCATGATGGAATGAATGTCCTCTGTACCAACCGCTGTCGCCTTCCCCCTACAGCGAGCCCCGCACGGGGGTGTGGCAGTGTGGGAGCACAGTGACCACACTGCTTGGAGGGGATGAGTGAGATCGGGGGAGCTGGGAGGAACTGGGAAGATGGGGTCTGCCTTGGCACTTGCCAGGAAGCCACTCTGCAGTGACCTGGGATACCTAATGGATGGCTGTGTGCATGGAAACAAACCCTCACTGCTGTTGCATCCCTGGGAGCAGAGCAGGAAGACATGGTACACCTCCAGAAGAAGTATCCCTCTTGGCCAGTGCTCCAATAGGCTGCTCCGAGTCAATCCCCAGCAGAATCCCTGCCAGACCACACCATGGCTGCTGTGGTGACTGGGTGGCTGTTTGCTGCAATGCTCAGTTGGCTCCCAGCCCTCTTTTTTGGGTGCCCATTCCTCTGAAAGAGTCATCCTTGCTCTGTGGGAGATACTTAATTGCTTTAAACCTCTCTGAATATTTCATCCCCCACCCTGTGAATGGTTCTGCTGGGGTTGGTGATGCCCCAGCCTCAGTTCCATCTGACACAAGTTCCAAAAAATGTCAGGTTAGTGTCCCACAAGCCTACCTGTTAACTGGGGCCATAACACCAGCCTGTCCCACCACGTAGCTCCTTGTCTTCCTTGTCACCATCTCCATAACATCTCCCAAACACAATGTTTTTCACCCATGCTGGTCCCACACGCCACCATTGGTGTTCAAGGATCTGGCAGGTGGATCCAATGGGTACAGACATCGTGGCTCCTTGGGTGTGCAGGGATCAGAGAGGTTCAGGGATGGGCAAGGTTGCCAGGGTTAGGGATTAGAAGATGATGCATGTGCTAACAGTGGGTACAGAACTTCGGGGTGCAGGATGGGCAGGAGGAACAGGAATTACATGGGATACAGGCATTAGCAGCAATGCAGGGAAAGGCCTTGCAAGGAGTGCCAGGTTTGGTACAACAGTTCAGCCTTTCAGCAGTCAACCCTTGCTGCTGAGTGTGTTGAGGCACCCAAGTTAGTCATTATTCTGATTAATTCCTCAGCAGTTTTGACCAAATAAGTCAAGAAAGTGGAAAAATATCTGAAGAGCTTCTTGCCCCTTGCTGTCTTGCCTGGGGTGGAGCTGGGAGCTCTCTCTGTGGTGCCAAGGCCAGTTGCTGGCCCCTTGGCTGGTTTTACTGGTCTTGAGGATGGAGGGAAACTGAGGTTACCCACCCTGGGGACACAGGCCTGTCTGGCCCCATCCCACTGCCTCACCCCACTTCTTGTGGGGCTCTTTCTCTACCCCACTGCTCGAGGAGTTAAAACCTTCCCTCCAGCCTGGCGTTGTTCATGGAAAGTTTATATATAGCCTTTTGTTTTTGCCAGCGTCCCCCTTGAGTTTAAATAGCTTTTCCCCGTCCCTGGTGTTGACCCCGGATGTATTTATAGAGAGCAATCAGATCTGTGCTCAGCACTGAGCAAACCAAGCTCCTGTCAGTCCCCCGAGGGAGGCCCTTCCAGCAGTGTGGCCTCACAGTGAGCCTTGCCCTCAGGAGGAGCCTCCAGGGCTGGCAGGGGCTGCCCAGAGGGTTCAGAGCTGGGGCTGTGCCAGCCTGGGCATGGCCTCCTTTGGGATGATTCTGCCAATTCTGGCTGTGGAGCAGCTTTTTGGATTGCCATCACTCGGGTTCATAGTGACCTGTTCAGAGTGTTGCGAGACCAGTGCTGTTTCTCCTCTAAAACTGTGTTTCGTGTTGTGGAAGTGAACCATGTCCCCAGTGCCACTGAAAGCTGGGGCTGCGAGGATGGTTTAACTCCTCGGGGTTAAACATCAGGCTTCTGCCACCTCTCCCACAGGCAGCCAGCTCCCCCCGCGGGTGCCAGCTCCGCTCCCATCCCGGAGGTCCGTGCTGCTGGGCGGCTTCCCCTCCAACCTCAGCTCTTGACTATTTAAGGCAAATCTCCTTGCCGGACTTTTAAACAAAACCCGGGCTCCTCTCACTCTCCTCGTTTTAAATAACTCGCCTGGCGTAAACAGAATGAAGCATAACACTATAAATCAGGCATTCCCGGGATCTGCCTGGCAGGCTGCATGCAGGGGCTCACCAGGCCCCCGAGCTTCCCTGCGAGCTCTTTTCAGGGCCTGGGGGGAGTGATAAGAGGGCAGGAGGGGCTCTGGTGGGGCAGGCTTTCCCAAGGAGACTAATGTGATTACAGGCTAGCCAGCCTTTGGGGTAAAATAATTAAGGTTGCAAAATAGTTTTTTCCATCACAGCCCCTTGCTTTTCCTTCCCCCTGAGGCTGGAATTTTCCAAGCTGTATTCCTTGCGTGAAAATGAATTTTTCCAGGGAAGTTTGTGCTGGTGGTGGTCAGTGATGCAATGGGTGTTTCATAGGGATTTTGAGGGAAATGCCTAGACTGCAGACGAGACCTTAGCATGTTCCTTGCAGCAACGTGGGCACTTTGCACCACAGCTCATCCCATCAGCCAAAGGGATCAGCTCAGAAAAACCGGCCCCTCGGTGTTTATGCCCCGTGGTTGAAGCAGGACAGAAATAATTATAGCTCATCTCAAGTGCTTCCCATGATAAAACTCTTTTGTTTTCCATGGTTTTAGGGCTTTGCCAAACTTTCATCTCGAGCTGAATCTTTCAGGCTGTGTGTCCGACATACACCAAGTCATCTAAACAACCCAGTTTAAACAAGTCTGGCCTTGCCGGGATTGAAAACTGGGAAGATGTATTGTGTTGGTTTGCTGCCAAGGCTGGAAACTCCAAGGGGTGAGACTTGGGGTGCCCTGGGGATGGGGACGGGCCAGTAACTGTGCCTGTTGGGAACTCCAGGCTGTGGCCAAGCTGAGGAGTGTGTGAAAACCCCGCAGGTGGTGCAGGAGCCTTGGCTGTGGTGCATCCCCCATGTGGGAACAGCACTGGGAAGGGTGTTGCTGTGGCACATTGTATTTCATTGTACCCCCAGCTCCAGGAGGGCAGGAGGGACAGTGGAGCCATGCTGCCATCCCTGGCCTGCCCCAGTGCTGCCTTCCACCTTCCCTTCTCTGCCCAAAGACAAGCAGGGTGGATGGTGCAGCCTCTTGTAAGGCGATGCTTCATTTAGCTCTCATCCTCCCGACTTGTTAATACCTCTCATTATTCACATGACTGAGGAACAGCCTTCAGAGTTCTGGCAGCTGCTTTTACACAGCAGATTGCACCCTTGGATGGGCAGTGTCATCTCCAGGAGGGGAGCATGGGTCCTGCTTGGCCAGAGGAGGATGGGAGGGTGGAGTAAGCAGGAAGCCTCCTCTGTGCCGCATCCATGCTGGGATGGATCTCCCCCATGCTGGGCAGTATCACACAGGGTGTCTAACAATGGACGTGTCCCTGGCTCAACACTGGGAGAACAGCAGCGAGGAGGAAGGAAGTTGCAAGGAGACTTCTTTCCTACCCTTGAGGGCACCCATGGACACCTACCCTGGGGTGGGCGTGCAGAGGGCTGCCTGAGGGGAACCCATGGGAGCTGGGAGTGTCCTGGGGAAGGACATGATAAGCGAGCTGATAAAGAGCTTTTCCAAGCTTGCAGCTGCCACAGAGAAAGTGCCACATCCAGGCTGGAACGATGCTCATGCCACACATCCCCTCTTGCTCTCTGGCATGCTCCAGCAGGCTTTGGGACTCGCGGTGCATCCCAGGCCGGCGCCAGTGGCTGGGGAGCAGAGCCATGCCATTTGTGGCAGGATCGATCACTTGGGTTTTTGACAATAGGTTTTCCATGTTGGAAGGTCATGTGTATGTTGGTTGTGTTGCCAAGGATTCCTCCACAACAATCCTTTTGTTTTGTTTGACAAGGTCTCCAGTGTGCAGAGGGCTGGGCATTAATAACTTTGGTGAAAATGGGACGCCTTCCTCTCGGGGAGTTTAGGTTAGTGTGTTCTGCTGTGACCAGGGGTTGTGTCACATGGCACAGCTCAAAGCTGCCCATCTCCTCCCTTACAGAGGTGGCCCTCTTTGGCTGTCCAGATACTTAATGGCAAACTTTGGGAGTATTTCTCCCCTCCATAAGATCCATAATGTCTGTTAATTAGGGATGAAGATGATGTAGCAGAGGATGAGGCCTGCAGAGCCCTGTTGATGGTCAGAGGTGGCTCTGGAGAGGATGGGACATGGTACTCTACTTGGTAGCACCTGGCTGAGGGATCCAAAGCTGCATCTGCTGGCACCCTGAGGGGTCTGGGCCAGATCCTGGGGGTAGGACCACACATGAGGGCTCAGGACACCAATAACACTGATGGTCTCTTAGTGCTCTGTCCTGTCCTTGCAGCTCCACATCCCTGTTGGCACTGAAGCCGATGTTCTCACTGAGCACTTGGTCAAAACCTCACTCAAACAACTGCAGAGCAGAGAAGGGGTAGGATCTGGGCTGGCAGGACTTGCCAGAGGTGCTGTGCCTCCTCCCTGCTGCTGGAACAGGTCTGGTGATCACTGGTGCCACTTTGTTAATGCCAAGTGCCAGGCGCTGGAGCAGAGCTGTGTCTGCTGACAGACAGTGATAGTGGGTCTGGGGAGCCTTGAGCCTGTCCCTCTGCCACTGGGGCAGCTCCTGACATGGCTCCAGTGAGGAAGGACAGACTCAACTGCAGAAATCCCTCCATTACAGCTGGCATGTGACCACAGCAACCTGGGCAGCTCCCAGCTCCTCTGTGGATGAGGCAATGGAATCATCCTGTTGTTGGTGAGGTCCAGCTGCACTATGAGAATTTTAGCCCACAAAAGCACCATGGTGGTGGCTTCAGCTGCTCTCATGGCTGAAAAATGGTGGGAGGAGCTGCAGGGGATGGACACAGAGGGAGAGCCCTGATGCTCCAACATGTCCATCAGGTCTGGGCACATCTGGACATAGAGCTGAGACAGCCTGCACCCCACACTTCAAAAAGTCCTTGTTAAAAGTCAGCCATGGATGCCCCTTGGGCAGCAGTTCAGTGCAGGAGTGCTACAGCTGGGTGTGTGGCCATCCCAGGCACAGGGCTGAATTGGTTTGGGGCTTTTAGTTAACAAATTCTCTATAAAGGATTCCCCCTGCTGAATTCCCTCATAATTAATTTGCCTGGCAGTGCAAATGACACATTAATTATGAAACTAAAGAGATAACAGTGCACTGTTTCAGTGCTTCACAAGCAAGGAGGAGCATTGTCTTCTTTCTTCTCTGTATTTCATCTTCTAGGCAAAAAAAAAGTACGAGTTTCGGGGCAGACTAAAGTTCTGTCTTCATTTCCTAGATGACTAAGTGACAAATCCCTCCATGAAGCTGTGCTTTTTCCACCATATTGCCAGCAATGCTGCATCTGCAACCCATCAGAGAAAGTGTTCGGGTTTATTGTTCCTGCTCCTGGCTCCAAACAGGCTTTTCTGTTTGGTGCTATCTTTTTATTCAAACTGTGTAAACACAAGCTCTCCTCACCCGTTTTTGGTCAGGAGCCCGCTTGGTGGGTTCATGGGGCACTGCAGCGTCCACGGAGCTCAGCCTGGGCGGTGCTGCCAGGAGCTGCTCTGAAATGCCCATAAAAGCAGCTCTGCAGCGATCCGATGCATCTGAGCAAACATTTGCGCACACCTCCGAGCCCTTGTCTCTCTCAGTTAGCTTCAGCTCGTCCTCCTGGGGGAAGGCGGGGCTGGAGAAGACGAGCGGTGACGTACGGAAAGGAATTAAAGTTTGAAAGCACTCACTGCCGTCCTCAAAGCAGCTACTCCAGGCATGTGATGCTGGATGAGCTCTGCAATTCCACTGCTGCTTGTCTCTGCCCTGCACCCACTGGGCCACCCAAAGTCCTGCGCAGCTCCTAGGATGGGGCTAATTTCATCCTGTGATTTGGTACCCAAGTATCAGTTGTCTCTGATACTAATTTTTCTGCCACACCTTTTATCCTCTGCCCTTTGTGGTGCTTAGGGCTGTTGTAGAACCACGGTGTTTGGTCCAATGGAAGGACCAAAGCCATGGGAGAGGTTGGGAGCTCCTCTTCAGCTTGGCCTAGACCAAGTGCCATCCCTGCTGTTTGGACACAGATACACCAAAAAGAGGCTGCAGGGTGGGAGGAATGGCTGGGTAGGCTCTGTGTCAGGCAGAGATGCGGACTGGGAAGGGGGGAAGCACGGAAGGTGCTGGTGAGGGGTCAGCAAGGAACTGGGCTGGGTTAGTATGGCCAAAAGATGTTGAACAGGGGTCTATTTGCAGCTTGCACCTCCCTAGAGGGGTAGTTACAAAGACGGTGGAGGTACACTTTCCTTGATAGCAGCAGCAGATGATGTAACATGGGGCAGCAGCCACACATGGTGGCTTGAGAGAGTCAGGATAGGTGTTAGAGAAGACTTCTTCCCTGCTGGATGGTGCAGCCTTGGGATGGACACCTGGAAAGGTGGGGTTGGTCCATCCTTAGGGGTTTTCAAGGCAGAACCAACCTGACTCAGAGCTAGGACAGTCCTGCAGGATGTTGGGTGGGTGAGTTCTGAGGTCCCTTCCCACCTTTGCTATAACAAGTCTCTGGATGTTTGGATGCTGAGCCATACCAAAAGCAGCCCCAAGGCCTTCACCTGCCTGTGGCCAGAAAGTTCTCTGAGAACTCATCTGAGGCCCTCTGAGGAGTCTTTGGTGACACCAGCACTCAGCTTGCATGTGCCCAGCACTGGTCTGAGCAGTGACAGGATGTTGTCTGGTCTCACTGCTTGCTTGGAAATTAATGTTCCTCCATGTCCCACGGTTGGTGGCCTCTTTCCAGCCAGCATAGCAAATCCCAGTCCAGAATAATTAACTGGAAAGACTAAGAGCATGAGACAAGAGCAGCTGGAATGGGCAGAGGATGGAGGAAGGCAGCAGAGCAGTCTGGGGAGATGTGGGATCTTCTGGACAAGGACAGGAGGAGGAGAAATTGGTGCCAGTGGCAAGCAGAGGAAATCCTCCCTTCTCTGTACCTCAGAAATGTTGGAAGTAGCATGGGAGCATCCTCTCTGCCCTGGGATAAGTGCCAAGGCTCAGCTGTTGTCCAAGATAAGCAGTGAGAAACAGCAAAGACAATCCAGTGCCTCAGCCAAAGTGTGGCACTACCTGTGATGGGCTCAGCAGGAACAGGGGCCTAAAGTGGCCCCTATGACAACCACCATGATGCCCAAAATAAAATCCATTGCCTTTCTACAGGTGGGTGAAGGAGGTCTGGGGTCACAGAATGAGTGGGCAGGATGCAGGAGCCCAGCTGGAGAGAGATATCCCTCATTATCACCTTAACCAGCATCCTGAGCTGGTCACCTGCTTGTTCAAGTATGGGAAAGAGCCCTTGGATAATGCAAAGCTGAGAAACTGTGTGAAAACACAAGACTGTCCACAGCTGGCTGTCATTTCAAGTTTCACCTTGATTTCCCAGCTGATTTCAACCTGTTTCTGTCTCAAATATTTTGTTAACCCCCTTTCTTGGACCAACCTTGTTGGTTGCAAGTACCTCACTTTTAGTCCTTTTCCCTGGTGAGGCTCTGCCATTCCCATTGTTTGCAGGCAGGACAGCATGGTTGGAGCTGCTTGTGTGGGACATTATCACAGGGTTCACTGTTAACTGGTCCACCCTGATGAGGAATTGATGTGGGAGAGGTAAGTGGATGCTGGATGGGTCACAGCATCACTTCTGCTCTTCTAAGCATCAAATCTTAGTGGACATGATCTGGCAAGGAAAAAGCTCTGGTGCGGCCCTTGGCCAGACTGCAGAGCCAGATGCTGTTGAGTGGAAGATACTTTAGGAAGAAAAGTGTAAAAATACATCACTGTAGGACATGGGTAAGCAAAGCCCAAATTGAAGTGTTGTCTGTTCCTGCTCTGGCTCAGCTGGTGTGACCTTGGATCACATACTTAAAGCTGAGCATCTCTAAGTGGAAGTGGAGTCCTCAGCCAAAATCTCTGCAGAGATGTCACCACTTTCTGGTGGACTGGCTCACCTGCACAAGCTGGTTGCAGTAACGGCTTCATTTGTCCCACCTTCTGTCCATCCCTTTAAGTTCCTGGGGGGAGAAAACATCCCCTCTATGTGCAGCTGGTTGGACCATCAAGAGCTCCATGTGCTGAAGCACATGCTGCAGTGCTTTGGGAAGGGACAGGCTGCCTGGGTGTGATGTTTATGAACATATCAAAGGGACTATGAGCCACAAGATCCTGGGATGTAGGGATGCTGCCACAACATACAGCTCTGAGGGGTGGGTGTGCAAGGAGGACCCTTATCTCCAGCCCAATGCCATGGATTTGCCTACAAAATAAACCAGAGGTTGTGGCCATCAGTATGGTAGTGGCATGGTGGACCCACTGCTATTGCCCCAGCGTGATGGAGACAGAAACTCTTCTGCTTGTGGCCAGGGTTTTCCTGCTCTGGAAGAGGCAGAATGTCTCCTCTGAATGTGTGTGCAGCATGGGGGTCCTTGGGGGTCTGATGAAAACCTGCTGCTGCTCCTGACTTCCACCCTTTTGTGCCTTCCTCCACTTGCCTCAGGCTCCACACTCAAAGTCTGTAGAAAGTGAAACACCAAATCTAAACACAGAGAAAGGGCTGTGGGGTTACGCTGGTTTTTGCTCAATTAGCACAGGAAGCAAATATTCCTGGTCTTTGTCAGGGTGGGCTCTCTTAGAGTCTTTGAGGAATGGTAGGCAACACTCTTCCTGGGAGTTATTCTTGCACAGCCTTAGGGGACCGTCCCCCAGTCTTGGGGACAAAGTTATGGTGAAGGGCGGTATCCCTGAAGACTGGAGAAAGTCCTTGCTCTGGTCTGGATCTGTCTGTGCTGAACTTCCATGTGTGGCTTGGGGGAGCTTTTGCTGTGGTGCTCAGAGCTGGTAGGTGAAGTCTCTCCAAAACCCTTCTGTACATTTAAATAATGTACAGCATTATTTAAATGTACAGAATTATTACAGGACAGCATTTTAAATAAATAAATTGGGGTTTTTTTTAGTTTAAAAAGTTGGAGTTTTCTCCCCTCATGCAGGATCTGGCAGGGATCAGGCTCTCTGGCCTGGTAGCTTATTACAAAAAATGAAAAAGAAGTGGTCACTTTGCCACTGTGTGAGGACTCCATACACAAACCCTCTGTGCCGCATGCAAAAAGCTGCTGCTGCTAAAAGCCACGAGAAAGCAGGGAAACATAAAGCTGATGCTTCCAGGAGGATGTTTCATCCCCTCCAACACACCTTCTGTGATGGAATTACTTGGCCCCACATGCACTTGGCTGTGGGCACCACCTTGTCCACGGTGTTTCCTGTATTTCCTTTCTGGTGCCAGACTCGGAGTGCCGTGGGTTGTGCTGGATGGTGCTTGTGCATGGGGATGGCTGAGTTTAGGGTTACATTTTCACTAGTAGCCAGGTGGCAAATGGTGTCAGAAGCTGGGGCTTGAAGAGGGTGGTGGACTCAGGTGTGGTGGGAACTCAGCTGTGGTTACCCCAGCCAGGCTCACACCTCTTCACAACATACACATGAGCAAAATTATATCTCCCTGAGCTCCTGCTGGAACGAAATGGTCACTCAGAACCAGGTGTGGACTCAGTTTGACTTTGAAGTGAGTGACATTCAGTGCCATGGGGACAACACAGGGCTCTCCAGCCAGGCCAAAGGAGGACAGGGAACAACACGCTTGGCTTTTGCAGTGCAGGGGAGCTGTGGGACCCCCGGGGGCAGGGCAGGGCTGATGTTTCCCCTCTTTCACCTGGCCTCGGTTCTGTGGAAGCAGCACGGACTGTACACAAGAAATGCTTGGTTAATATAACAGGGCACAGATCCCTGGACATCTCTCACTTGACCCAAGCTCTTACACTTACCCTTCACAGAGGGACCAAGCTGGGGGATGCTGTATGGAGGAGTAGGCTATGTGATCCATTTTCTGCTCATGTTATCCAGCCGCAGCCTGTGCTTTGGGATGTGGCCAGTTGGGCACCCATGTGGGCAGAGAGAAAGGAAAGAAGATGGATAATGACGGTGGTGAGGCACTGGCACAGGTTGGCCAGTGACTGCCCCATCCCTGGAAATGTCTAAGCTCGGTTGCATGGGACTTGTAGCAACGTGGTCCAGTGGAAGGTGTCCCTGCCCATGGCAGGGGGGTTGAATGAGGTGAAATTTAAGGTCCCTTCTCACCCACACCACGCATGGATTCCATGATTCTGTGTCTCAACCCTGCTCCTCCCCCCAGGCCCAAGAACAGAGCTTTGCACGGGGCGCACATCGATGTCCGTGGGGATGGTTGTGGGGTTGCCCTGGCAGGAGGAACCAGGCTGTTGTCCCCAGGGGACGGGGAATGCCGTCGGGGCACTCTCGGGGCTGCTCTCCTGAGGCTCAGGGCCGCTGTCCCGGAGTTACAGGATCCCCGTCCTGAGCTCTCGGGGCTGCAGTTCTTGGGGCTCGGGGCTCTCATCGGGGGTCACAAAGGTGCCCTCCGGGGGCTCCCGGAGCCCCGCGGGGCTGAGCCACGTCTCCCAGCCCCGGGGATGCGCGGAGGGAACGGCACGGCCCCGCCGCGGGATCAGAGCCCGGCGGGCCCTTTAAGAAAGTCGAAACCCGAAAGTTCATCAAAGTTGACAAAGTTTTTCGTAGAAAGGAGGGGAAAAAAATAATTAAAATAACTCGAGCCCAACAACAAGAAAAACCTCCCCGCGGTCCCGGGGGGCCGGGCCGGGCCGGGATTGGCGGCGGCGGCGGCCGGGGGCGGCCCCGGGCGGGCAGGCGGGCGGGTCCCGGCCCCGCTGCTCGGTGCGCGGTGGCGGCACCGGGAGCGGCGGCTGGGGCTGGGGCGCGTCGGCCCCGCAGCTGCGGCTCGTTGCGCTCCCGCTCGGCCCCGCTCCGCCCGGCCCGGCCCTTAACAGCGGCGCCGTCCCGGGACGCCGTATGTGAGCCGGGAGGGCAGCGCCGTACCGCCCCGCACCGCCCCCGCGCACCGGCACCACACCGGCACCCCGGCTCGGCCCCGCGGAGCTCCGGAGCAGCCGGCACCACCCCCCACCCCAGCACCCCACCATGAGCAACCTCAACAAGGACACCGAGCACACCAACAGCGGCGGCACCGTCGAGGAGGAGGTGGGCGCCGGAATGGGAGATGGGGCGGCGGGGAACTGGGAGCGGCGCCGGCACTGGGACGCCCAGCTGGGGATCGGGACGGGGCTGGGGCTGGGTTGCGACGGCGGCGGAGAACTGGGAGCAGCGGCGGGACCAGGGACGGGGCGGCGGGGATGGAGCGCCAGGGTGCTGGGGGACGGCGGGTGGAGCGCAGCGTCGTCGGAGAAGCGGGGCTGGGGTATTGGGGATGGAGCAGAGCGATATCGGGGACCGCGGAGGCGGCACCGGGGCATCGGGGAAGCCAGGAAGGAGCGCTGTGCCTCTTTTGGGGAATAGAGGACTCGGGTCGTCGGGGAAGCAGAGCCCAGATGCCGCGGCTTCAGCGGGCTGGGAAGCTGGGGCCAGGCTGTGGGGACCAGAGTACGGAGGTGTTGAGGAATGGGTGCTGGAGCCCCCGGGCCGTCCCGAGGAGAGGCTGGGGCCCGGCAGGGCGAATCCCCTGCTCAGCTCAGTGTCCCTGTATCCCTGTGGGGCAGAGGGCTGGCAGGTCCCTGCTCCATCCAGCGCAGCCGGTGCCCGTGGGCATGGTGTTCTGTTGCCAAGTCCCTGTAGCTGCAGGGATCCTGGATCCAGCACCTTTCTGCCCATGTGGGCTGCAAGGGAGACACTTGGACAATAGTGGAGGAGCCCCTGCCCTGCTCTGTGTGTGCTAGCAGCCTGGCTGGGGCTGGAGGACTGTGAGCTGACCTGGCAGCAGCCCCTTCCCCCAGCTACCACTGCAAGCCAGAGCCTGGATGCCGCTGGATTCAGGGCTGGGAAGGCTAGTAAGGGTTGGTTTGTCTGTAGCCACATGCCAGAGGTTGCAGCCTTCCACATTTGAACTTTGGCTGTTGGAACCATTGGCTGATGTCATCACTGCACCCCTGGAGCAGGTGTTGGCATAGAGGGTTACTAGCTGCCCTCCATCTTGGAGAGGGCTCTGGAAAATGCCTGGCCTTGGAAGCGTTTTGCTGCAGTCCTCCGCGCCTGGCCCTCAGGACTGGGGAGGTGCTCAGTCCCCTCCCCTCGCTGTCCTCCGTGCGCTCGCGCCGCCGCAACATGGCGCCTGGCTTGCTCCACCACCCACCGGGCCGTGCGGGCCCTGTGCGCCAGCTGACCGGGGGCTGTCATGTCCCCTGGGCTTCAGCCCCGGCCAGGGTGACCCGACTGATGGGCTGGAATGGATTGGCAGGTGGTGGCTGTAGCGGTTCTGTCTGCGGCGTGGAGCAGGGCACAGGTGATGCGATGATGCAGTGGGATGTGGATGCTGCTGGTGGGATGTCCCCGTGTCACTGGGTGGCACTGGTGTGGGTGGGCTGAGAGCCAGAGCACCTGGGGCCCTGTGCCGCTCCCAGTGGAGGGAGGTTCGGTACCTGGGGGTTTCACAGGCTGTGTGTGCGTGCGCAGAAGGCTCAGTGCAGCTCCTTGATCCAATTATTCACCGGCCTGCAAAGCTCCGCGAGGCTGATGCCACTTGGGGCATCCCATCCCAGTGGCGTTGCTCCAGCTGGGCTGGTGCCTCACAGGTGGTGGTTGGGTGAGCTCCTGGTGCTGGGGCAGAGCTGGTCTGTTCCCCACTGCCAGATGGTTGTTTGGCAAAGTGGGTGCTGGAGCATTTCAAGAGCCTGGAAATCCTCACACTCTGGTGAGGCTCGTCCTCCCAAGAATGGAGCTTGATGGCTGGAAAACTGAGTTAAAGATGGCATCCCTGGGGAGTGGGCAGGGGTTGGACAGAAGGGGCTCCTGCTCCCCACTGTGCAGCCTCCAGGAGCGTGCGGAGAGGGGCACGGTCTGTCCACCCTGTTGGATGGTCTGTGGCCATGCTGGATGTGTGTGTCACCCTGCACCCAGGGCTGCAGCAAAAGACCCGCCACCTTGGTTAGGCTGGGACTTGTAGGGGGTTAATGTCCTGGACCCTGGTGGGATTGCTGTTGGAAAGTCCTTTCTCCACCAGAATCCAACAGAAATAAGGCTGTGGTTGGTGAGCACAGTTTGGGCTTCATGGTGGCTACCCTGAGCCTACTCTGAACACTTGTTTTTCCAGTACCTCCTGGCTGACCACGAGCTGTTTCTCACTGCAGAGGCTAATGGAAGCATAAGGAGTGACCTTGTGTTCAGGATCCCAGCATGGTCTGGGGGCCCAAATTCCTGCCCAGAAGCTCCCCTTGATACAGAGTGATAAATACATTCAGTGCAAAGTGGAATCCTTCAGTCCTAACATATGCAGGAGGGTGTGCTGGAATATTTTCCCACACTGCGTGGATAACACTGCCAGATCCTGGCGCTGGGACTCTACCACCCCACCATGCGCCCCTTCCTGCTCCCCAGGCGCTTGCAGAAGGGCGCCGTGTGCCCAGATACAGCGGGGCAAAGCTCCCAAATTCAGCCTTTCCCTTTATCTTATCTGTGAGCCCCTGGATCTCGCAGCCGCTTCCTGGCTGGTGACATGCGGAGGACAGGAATGCCTCTCGCTCCTCTCGAGGTCGTTAACGGGAATGTTAAACAAACAGGGCCTAATGTCAGTCCCTGCTGTTCCTCACCAGACACCTCCCCAAACGGGATCCCTCCCCACTTGCTGCTATCTTCTGTTTAATTTTCCAGGCAGCCGCTGATCTGCGTGGCTGCATCTCTGCTGGCAGTCCCGAGGGGTAGTGTGGGACGGGCAGCTGCCTAGGTGCTGCACTCCCACCCCTATGGCCGGCAGAGCTTTTTCCGGCAGCTGGAGAAGCTCTCAGGCTTCCCGTGGACACTGTGTGTCGTGTCCATGGCTGCATAGCAATAAAACCCTGCGTGTTCACCCTGCTCTCGGGAGTGCCTGATGCAGACATGTTGGTTCAACTCTAGAAATTAGTTCTTGCTGTCCTGGGAAGTCACTGGGAAGTTGTAGGTCTACCAGGAGTGGGAGAAATCTGGAGCTGGCTGCATAGATGCCCAAACCATCAGCTGAAGTCTGTGGTTATACTGTGTGTCCCCTGGTCAGTCTGAAGGGCCTGTTGGCAGCTCTGTTGGTGGTGGTGGCTGCTGCTCTTGAGGTAGAGTGTGGGGCTGGATCCTGGACTGCTGAAGGTGGAAAGCATTAAATGTGAAGTTGTGCTGGGAGAGCCCAGGTGAGGATGTGGCTAAACCCTACCAGAGAGGATCATCTTAAGAAGAAATACTTCCTTGTGATAGGGTGAAGTCCTGGCACAGATTTCCCAGGGCAGCTGTGGCTCACATCCCTGTAAGTGCTCAAGGCCAGGTTGGATGGGGCTTGCAGCAACCTGGGTTGGTGAAAGGTATCCCTGCCCATGCAGAAGGTGGAATGAGACGGTCTTTAAGGTCCCATTTAAACCAAATCATTCTATAATTCTGTGTCTTTCTTCCCTATTAGTCCATGGGAGGCTGTGGGGTTAGAAAACTGTGGAGAGGCAGAAGGCTCTGGCTTCAGACAACTTCCTCAGTAGCAAGTCCTAGATCCTTTTTCCTTAGCTGCTGCACTCCAGGGCTGCGGGAACTGCCTGGGAATGCTGGTGAGTGGGCTGTGTATGTGCTGGATGTCTGTAGCACTTCATGGACTGGTGCCAGGCATCTCTTGACTTCTGTAATCTCTGCTGAGTGGACCTAGATACTCGTGCATGTGGGATTCCAGCTCTACGGCTGCAAACAAATAAGGTTAGTGTGAGTTCTGGAGTCAAATGACTCCTCTGATGCTGCTCCTCACTATGAAGAACGTGAAGCTGTAGTAGTTACAGTCACCACTCGCTAATTCTCTTACACTTGGCCTGGCTGAAGCAGGATGGTGCCTCAGAGCTGTTTTCATGCATCCTAAAAGTCCCCTAAGTGTTAGATGCAGCTTTCTGTCAGTGACAGATTGTTGGCTGAGCAGACACCCTGGAGTCACCATACACACAGGGGTTCTGGGAACTGTGTGTTCCCAGACATCCTCTTGTGTTTGAGTTGAGCACTGAGTTGCTCTGACAGGAGAGGGATGTGGGAACTCCCCATTATATCCTGTGTCCTGGTGCCTGTGGATACCCTCTGAGGGAGTCTCCTCCCTTTCTTCACTCTTTCAAATCTAAATTTCTTAGACACGAGTCTGAGCATTGACATCCCAACTCAAACTAGTCCCTGTGATGGGGTAACTTCTTTCTCCTGCCACCTGGGCTATTAAATGAGACCTAGCTTCAGAAAATGAGTCTTCTCTTTGGCTAATCTGAGGAGCTGCTGAGCAGGACTTTCCCTCCTTAGCCTCAGAATTAATGGATTTTGGTGGTGCCTGTTGAAGTTAGGAAGGGCCAAACTCTGTTTCCCTTGCTAGGTCTCTGCTCTCACCAAAGCAGGAAGGATGCCCTTTGAGATGTCTGGAAGGTAGCTAAGAGTAGTTCAGGCTTTGTTGTCTTTCCTCATAGCTCTGCTTGAGGATCTAGCACTGTAGGAATTCAAGAGTGAGTCTTGCTGGAACTAATGTGGCAGGTTGTGGAGTGAAAGATCCTTTGAGTTTGCTGGTCTTGGCCATGCCCAGTCATGGAGACTTTGCTGCTGGGATCACAGAGCAATGAGCAACACTGCTGCCTGTGCTGGAGCTCTGCCTGAAATAAAGGCTTCAGCTTGAAGCTTCGCTGTGGCATGACTGTAGAAGTGAGGTGGTTAGATCTCACTACAGTACTCAGCATCTTCCTTCACCATGTGGGATAGTGGAAGCAAGTTCCTCCTGTGTGCCTGCCCCTGATAAGGGCAGGGCAGGGGGGACAGCTCCACCAGTGGAGCTGCTGAAATGGCCCCTACTGAGTGGATCCTGAGCCAGCCCAGCACATTGGATGAGGAGGGAGGAGTGGCACCAGGTGACCCTGCCCCTGACACAGCAGAAGTGGGGGCTACAGGCTTGGCAAGGATGCTCTGGCCACGGCCCCATAGGGTCATGGTGTGCTGGGGTGGCTGGAAACCTGCGGGCCCAGTGGGTGGTGTTACCCTTGTGGAGGTTCTCCAGCCGTGCTGCACAGCCCAGGAGAAGCTGTGGCAATGTTTGACCTCCCAGTCTGGGATGGTGTCTTCCCTCCTTTGCTGCAGGTGGTGACAGGTTCTTGCATTGCTCTGGGATCAGTCTTGGTATGTGCCTGTGGGTCAGAAGCTTCTGGGGGATGTGTGTCCTTCCCATCTACTTCCATAGACAGGAGGCCTATGTCTCCCTCAATGTGTAACTGCCCTGGATCACCTGTAGCAATGCCCTGAAGGGCAGCATGAGCCATGGATTGGGAGAGAGCAGGCAGAGGGCATGTTGTGGGTTTGGGTTGGCACTTTCAGTCCATATTTTGGTAGCACAGCCCTTCCCTGCTGTCTAGTGGCGCTGTCTTGCCAAGAGCTGGACTAATGCAGTGTTGGCTTAGTCCTGTGAGTGGCTGTCATCCTCCTGGTGTCCCCAAAGGTCTCTCTGTGTTGGGGGTGACACTCCAATAACTGCTGTCCACAATGAAGAGCTGCTGTGAGCTTTCAGCTCTCCATTATCTGGGTTTTATGGAGGACTTGCTTGTTGGGCCATGGAGGGACCTGACATGCTGCATGGGGCTGGGGCATGGCCACTGGTGTGCTGCCCCAAATTGGGTCAATTTGATGAGAGATTCCTCTGTCTCTGGATGTCTCCTGGGAGGCATGGGACTGAAAAGTGCCCAGGAATCATCATGTGTTGGGGTGACTGAAACATCTGAGAGAAGAACATTTCTTATGGGGGTCCTGTTTCCAGACCCATGTCTTCTGCCAGTCTCTACCTTGGGCAGGAACTCATTTCACCATTGTCTCCTGCCAGGAGAACAGGTGCCTGGGTGTGGGCAGGAAAAGCTGGTCCATAGCAGGTAAAGTCCATGGCTCCAGCTGATGGTGACAGGTGTCTGCAGGTCCCCAACACCAGGGAGTGGCAGGTGAGGGTGTCTGGAGCCTGGGGCTTAGTGTGGTGGCTGGGTAGGGCCAGCGTGGATGTGAGTGTCCTTCAGCACATTGGCTGTGGCACTTGTGCCTGTCCCCTCTGGCTTACTGGACCTGTTGGCAAGGTGAAAGGTGATGAAGGCAACCTGAGGGTACTCAGCCAGCACCTCCCTGTGCTGGGGACCTGCCCTGTTGGACAGCAATCTCTTGGGAATTGTGGGGCTGACCTTTCCAAATGTTTCATGGGCTTAGAGCCCCTGTTGTGGTCCAAACCCATCTGGGTGCTGTCCTTCCATGAATTCATGAGATGCTGCAGAGACACGGGTGACGGGACTTGATAGCAGGAGGAAGCATCCATGGCAAAGCCACACCAGCAGAGCTTCCTCTGCCAGGGCCAAGGTCTATTCTTGGGTGCTGTCCTGTTGTGCCTGAACTTATCAGCTCCCATGTGCTTCCTGCTCTCCCGGAGTGGGGCTGGTGCCTCTCCGTGCTTCCCCCTTGTTGGAGTGTTTTCCTCCCCTGACCACAGGGGTGGTTGAGCCCTGCTGACATCCCTGCCTGATGTAGGGGAAGAGCAGCGCTGGGGAGGGGCTGCTCTGGCTATGAGCAGTGTGGAACACCGCAGCCTTGGGGACAAAATGCTGGTGCACTTGGTCTGGCTTGTGGTCAGCCTTCTTCCCTCTGAGCCCAGTTGGTCCTCGTGTGCCTTTTGTGCAAAAAGCTGTTTCTGGAGGGAAATGCCTGAAGCCTGCCTTGCTTCGAGTGCTGGGGGAGGTTCAAGGCCCTTTTCCCATCTGGGGATGGGTGAACACCTTTCCAGTGGGTGCGAAGCTCTGTGCCTGCCTGGGGCTTCCCGCTTGGAGCGGCTCCTGGCCTGATCCTTTGCCGGGGCTCAGAGCGATCCTGCCTGAGGACACCGGAGCTCTGCCAGGGCTGGAATGGCAGAAGACCCCGGCTCTTGCCACCTCTCTTCGGATTGTTGGAGGGGAAACTGAGGCATGGAGTAGTGCAGTAGCCAGTTGCAAACCCCTTCTCTCGGGATTCTTGCCCCGTGGTGTGGAGGCCGCCCTGCTTGCCTGCCGAGCTGTCCCTCGTACAGACCACACATCTCTCTCCCAGTTTTCTCCTCCCTCGTGGTTCCTGGGATTTTGTGCTGAAGACCAAAGCAGCCCCGGGTTGCAATGGCAGGGCTCTGCAGCTCCACGGTCCGTGTGAGACAACGAGAGGAGGATTGTGTCCCATTTTTCAGCCCCGCCACCGGACTCCGTGTGTTCCCCTCCCCGCAGCCCTGTTGTGCAAGCTCGCCGCCCCATTCCGCTCCCGTGCCTTATAAGTCCCGGCTCCGGGGGCAGCCGCAGCCTCGCTGCATTCCAGCGATCTCACGTCAAGTGGCCCTGGCTGCATCGCAGTGGCCAGGACCGGGGCACTGTGTCCCCCTCTGGCCTCGCTGGCGATTCCATGTGCCAGGGAGGCACCCCACGGAGATGCTCTCCAATGGGAAAAGCTGTGCTCCATACCCCCGAGATCCTGGCACCACAGAGTGGCTGCCAGCAGTGGAGAGTGCCTTTGGGATGCTGTGGCAGAGCTTGTCCCTGCCCTCAGCAGGATGGCATGGGGCTGGTGGCATAGGAAGCAGGCTCAGTGAACACAGTGGGAAATGGCTGGTTTTTAGGAAAAACTGTGACTGGGGTGGCTTCCTGGAGAGGAGGAATGTCCAACAGCACAGTGTGGGGGAGGCATTAGCACACATTCCTGCTGTACCTGTCCTCAGGTGTTTCTGAACCACAGCTGGTAAAGGCTTATGTGCTGCAGGTGCTGGAAGTATGGATCCAGGACCAGGCCAGTTTTCGAGGGCTGCAGCAGCCCAAGCTGTGCTGTGGGTGATGGAGTTAAAGGGCTGATCTCTCCAAAGGGGAGGGTCAGCCTTGCTGGCTCTGGGAGGGGGATTTGGAGCAGTCTTCTAAAAAAAAACCTCCAGTCACTGCAGCCTCAGGGGGTGCGTTACCTGTGCCCTTGCATCAGACACTTCTGACATAACTGGACCCTTTTTGGGCTGCAGGGCAGCTCAGAACTCCCTTTAGAGAGCTCTTACTCCAAAGCAGCTGTGGCCAGGAGCTGTGGGAGTTGTGCTGGTCTCCTGGCAGCGCTGGGGCTGTGGTAGCACAGGGCAGGTGCTGCTGCTTGGCTCTCTTGCAGCCTTGGTGTGAAGCTCCTGGCTGTGCTGACCCAAAGTGTGTGTCTCTTTGGGGAGATGCAGCTGTGTAAGGACTGACACTGAGAACTTGAGGGCTAAATGGTTTGCCTGTGTCCCTCCCTCCCTATGCGTGGGAAGCTATGCTGGGATCCTCCCTCTCCAAGAGATGGCCTAGATGGTCTTGTCCCTCCTGGCATGAATCCTGTTTTCCATGGCTCTCCTCCATCTCTGTCAGGTGTTTAGACTGGGGACATCCCCAGAGGGGCAAGGATGAGGAAGGGAGAATATTTTCTGCAGGGCCTGCAGCAGTGTGACTCTACTGGGCTATCCTAGGTGAGAGCTGTTCCCTGCCCTGCTTCCCCCCATGTGCCCAGTTCAGATCAGTCCTGGGTGGGATATGACTGCTTTCACCTGGCATGTCTTTTCGATGCCAGGATCTAAGAATGAGCAGAAGGACTTAGGCATTTTTAGGCAGCAGGACCTAAGAATGAGCAGAAGAACATGGTGTTCCTGGAGATCTGCTCCTGCTGGGATGTCTGGACATGTAGTTTGGCCCAGGCAGTTCCTGATCCAGCCCTGGATGGATAGTTTTGATATTTATTTTGATATTATGGTGTTTTTGTTTGTTTTGGGGTGGTTTTTGTCCTGTGCCTTTTCCAGATGCACTGTGGGGAGGTTGGATTTGGTGTTTGGTGGCAGAGACTTGAAGTAGGACATATTTTAGCAGAAGTTATCCTGTCATGGCAGGTTGAGTGTAAGGGCTGGATGCCTGGGTTTGTCAGCCCTGGGTGGTACTACTGGGCTCTCAAAGCCTGCAGGGCTTGGGCTGACTGCAGAGTCCCAGTTTGGTTAATCCACTGGAAGATGCTTGTCTAGACCCTGTTGCCCTCATCTACAGTTTCCTCTCTTTGGGAGCAGGGGAAGAGGCTGGACCAGGCTGCCCACAGTGCACAAGAGGCTCAGACTGGTGAGCTGCCTCCTGCTTTTCTCCTGTGGTGTAACCTAAACCTCCTTTGCTTTATGCCTGGTGTTGGAAGTGAACTCCCTATGGCTTAGCTCACTCTGTCCCTTGAAAATATTGCTCAGGTCTCTCACCAGCCTCACTCTCCCTTCACTGAATAATTTGGTCTCCCTCCTTCCTTACCCTTCTCTAGATCACTTATGGATGTGTTGAATTGCAGAGACCTTGTAAAACCAACTGCTTGGTCTTGTTGCTTCCAACAAGCTCTTTTGAGCAGGGACTTCCTTAGTTTGTCTTGAGACCCACTTTGGAGAGGTTTTTTTGCTGATGGTGGCATTTGGAATTGCTCAGGCTTTGGAGCAATGGTAGCCCTTGATGGGTGCTGTGGTCTGGCTTTCTGATGCCTTTTCAATGCTGTGGTTGGTGACAAACAGGATTTGGAGGCTAAGGGAAACTTACGGCCAGCGAGAGAAGATTTCTTGCTCCTGTCCTTGGCAGCAACTTATGGGGCTGGCACTGGGAGCTTGTTACCTCTGACAAAGAGCTTTTTCTGGGCACCTGCCTTGCTCTGTTCAGGCTCAGCTCTGGCTCCCCCTTCCCTGAGCCACCACACATCTTCCATCCTGTCACGCCTGTCGCAAGGACTTACCAAGTGATGCATCACGGGGCCATTTAGAGACCCAACAGGGATGCGGATTTCTATCTGCTCGGAAGAAAAATCCATTCTGGGGGCTGAGCACACTTGCATCCTGAAATATTGAAAAGGGACAGCGCTTTCACATGGCTGAGGCACATGTGTGCCACCACACTCTGCAGTCCTCCCCTGCAAGAGATGGCTGTGGGTCTTCTGGGAGTGCACTGCAGGCGCTCTGTGGAGCTCATGCTGAAGCGCAAGCACTGAGGTCTTTGAGGCAGCCAGCAAGCCAAGAAACAGTGGCACTGTCCTCTCTGTCCAGGCATGGGGTGGCCTTGGAGTGGTGCCTTAAAGCATCAGATGTGAGGTGGGGTGGTTTGGGAGCCTGTCAGACTGAGCCTGGGCTTGGAAAGTGTTCCTTGAGTGCTCCACATGGCATCCTGCTTCCCAAGGCAGGGCAAAGCAAGAGTGTGTGGTACAGCCATCCATACTGAAGGCTCAGGGGAAGGGATGGGAAGGATGCTCTGGTTCTGCTCCTGAGATGTGCTGGGCTGGAGAAGGGCTCCTCACCCTTGTCTAGTGGGGGACAGTGGCAATCATTAGTCTCAGCATGCACCAGAGAGCAGGAGCACCCTAAGCCTTTCACAATCACTGTCCATCCTGGGGGGCTTTACCTTGGGAAGGGCATTTGTCTGCCTTGGCAAGACAGAGCTCAAGGAGGTGAGTTTTCATTTGTAAGCAAGAGAAATTTCCCTGTGTGGAGGAGTTGCAGTCTGGCTGCCCCCAAAGAATTACAGAGGCAGGGGCTCCTGTGTTTCCAGGTCTGTCTCCAGCCCTGGAGCAGGGCAAGCATATGCTGCTTAGTTTGGTGGTAAAAGTGGTTTTGGATGCAGCCCACTCTGTCTGGGGAACGGGAAATAGCTGAGCAAAACAAAAAATGTGGGAGCAGAGCCCTTCTGCCCTGCAAATGTAATGGGGTCACTCTGTGTTGGAAGCAGGCCAGGAGATGAGTTCTGGCTTGGGGATCCTGCTCCTTGTTAATAATGACAAGTGTCTTTATGACCTCAGTTGTGCATAACTTCCCTTTGCAGCTCTGTGCTGATTTACAAGAAGTCTCTGCAGCTTCATCATGCTGCTTCCTATGGAAATAGTCTGCCAGCCAGTGTGCAGGGAGAAGGTGCTCATGAATGAGTCTGACTGTTGAGCAGAGTTCTCCCAGGCCATGAGCCTTCAGCACTTTCTTCTTCCTGGTTATTCAAGTGAACTATTATCTATAATTTTAATGGATTATCTATTGAAATCCTCCCCTGGCACTGTATTTTTTACTTTGACATGAGTGTGTTTGGACTTGGTCCATGACTTGAACAGCCTGGGAAGAGCAGACACCTACAGGGGTTTGGCCTAGCGCAGCTGCTCTTGGCTGGGCACAACAGAATAACTGCTCTGAGAGTGGGTTTGGGAGCAAATTCTGAAGGGTCTGAGATGTGCTGGGGAAGGAGCTGGGATGGACCCAAAAATCTTCCTTCAGTGATGTTCTGGGGCTGTTGTAGAAGTCAAAATCTATGAGTGGGGCAATGAGATGTTTCTCAAAATTGAGGGCAGTCTTTGAATTTGTGATGGAATTAAAGTGCCAGGGTAGGTTGAGGAGAGGAGATCTAATGTGTGTCCTGTGGAATGATCTAGAGAGAACTGAGGTTTGTCCTGGTCCCATCTGAACCTTTGGGATGCATCAAACTTAGTTCTTGTGGCAGTGTGTGGTCTTTCCAGTTTAGCCATCAAGGTCCTGTCAGGCTGTGGGGCTGGTGTCCATGCCTTGATCAACCCAGGCCATGATGCCAGGGACTGAATTTTTGTCAAGACCTGAATCCTTTGAGGTGGGGACCAAGGGGCTAGGTGTGTTTTATCCTGGACAACACTCCTCTAATGCAGGGAAGGGTTAGTGGACCTTTGATCAAGGTGTCCTGTTCTTACTGCACTTAATCTTCTGAGCTGTGCTCTGTGCTCCTGCTTTGGCACCAAACATCTCCTTTCAGTACAGCTGGTTGGCCTCTCCCCTAGGTACGGACGCTGTTTGTCAGTGGCCTTCCTGTGGATATCAAACCCAGAGAGCTCTACCTTCTCTTCCGACCATTCAAGGTAAGAAGGTCTCTTCACACCTGGTTTTTGGAGGGAAAGATGCTGTGTTGTGGATGGCCTGGTAGCAAAGGTCTGGCAGGGAAAGTAGGGATGACAGGGGAACCTGAAGCCAGCATGGGATCCCATGACTTGTGCTCAACTGGGAACCTCCAGTTGATGCCTGTCATTGGAATTGTGCTGTGTCTAAGCTTGATGAAACCTGCTTGCTCAGCCCTGCTGCTCAGCTGGACCAGCTCTTCCTTGAGGGTGTGTCCTTATCCCCCAAATTCTTCATCCTTCTCTAATAATCACCTAGGCTGTCTCTGGGGAGGTGGGGTTCCCTTGTGTGCACTCCTGTAGCACTAGCCAGGGCAGGGTGCTCATCTTTGTAGCTGGATGAAGAGCTAGAAAATGGGATTCCTTCCCAAAGGGCCATGATGGAACAGCTAAAATACCTGCTCTGCCCCCAGTCTTCTCTACTGGTGGAAAAGAAGTGTTGTCCCTGTTTCTACTGTGGCCCCTGCCCTGTGGAGGGCTTGGTGCTACAGGAGCTCCTGGAGCTGTTGTGTTGAGTCTTGGTTGTAGTGTGGCCTCTTCAGGAGCCTGACACTAACTTGCCTTCTTCTCTCCTGCAGGGTTATGAGGGGTCACTGATCAAGCTGACTTCAAAGCAGGTACCTCTTTCCAGCCTGTGCATTTTTGGCTTTTGCTAGCAAACTGGACATGCCAGGAGGGGGAGAGGGGAAAAATCCCATTTCACTGTGCAAAGCTCTGTCTGGGCCAGCACCAGCTACACAGCAGCGTTCTGTGACCCAGCATGTTCTGAATGTCTCCGTGTCTTCTCTTGCTGCCCTGGGTGAGACCTGAGGCTTCAGCCTCAAACCTTGTGCTGCCATCAGCCTTCCCCCCTCCCATGCTGATCAAGGCATGGAGGCTGGGAGGTTCTCAGGGTGAGCAGTGTCCCCACACAAAAGAATGTCAAAGCATTTATGGGTGGGAGCAGATGTAGAGCAGGAATCTTGGGCCAATGACCCAAACTCTGTGCAGCTTAGGATGGTCTCTTCTGCTGGTTGCCTGGGGCAGAGGGGGTGGCAAGGCAGCCTGAGGAGCTGGAATAATCTACCAAACTGAAATTGGTGTTGTTTCTTTTAGCCAGTGGGTTTTGTGACCTTTGACAGCCGGGCTGGTGCTGAAGCAGCGAAGAATGCCTTGAATGTGAGTACCCAAAGTGCTGGGGGGCTGAAGGGCCTGGGGGCCACAGGCCTAGCTGGACCCAGAGCTGAGGGCAGAGAAGGGGCACGGTCTACCAGCTGTACCCTGGACTATGGAAGTGAAATGGTCCTGCAGCATCCCACAGGGAAGCAGGAGAGCTGTTCAAGGCTGACATCAGCCTGGGCAAATGGATGCAAGCTGTCTCCATGTAGTTTTTGACCACTGGAAGACAGCTCTGAGGGCCTCTAAGGGTGTGGGGACTGTGACTCAAGAAAATATCTTCAGGATGGTCAGTATGGAAAAGAAACCCAAAAGGATCCCCATCCTGCAGGAGTGTTGGTGGGATCTGGTCAGCAAGACGTGGTTCTGCTGCACTGTAGACCTTGCCTTGGGCTTTGTGACACCTGCTAGTGCCTCTGCTCAAGTTGGCAGAAGGTGTAGTGGCACCACGGATGGGAGGTCCCACACAAGTGGGGTTTATTCCAGCTCCAGTATAGACAGTTAGCCCAGCTTCAGCAGACAGACCTTTCCTGACCCGTGTTGGTAGCCATCCCTGCTATAGTGGTTGGTGAACTGCACGTACGGAGCAGAACTGTGTCTCTCATGTTGGAAACAGTGGTCCTGGGCCAGCCAAACATAAAAATGAAAGCATGTGAGAACTTGAGTGTTGCAGTGAGGTGACAAAAATCTGGGCATGTGACCGCAGTGTGGTGGCCTTGGTTCCTGAGATAGGCTTTGCTCCATGAATAACCACAGCCTGTGCTTGGGTTGGAGCTTCACCTTTGAGAAACTCCTGTGCTCTCTCCTGTGACAGGGCATCCGCTTCGACCCTGAGAACCCTCAGACCTTGCGGTTAGAGTTCGCTAAAGCAAACACAAAGATGGCCAAGAGCAAGCTGATGGCCACACCGAACCCCACCAACATCCACCCTGCCCTGGGCGCACATTTCATTGCACGGGACCCCTGTGAGTATGCTGGGAGGGGCTTGGAGGTCACAGCTCCAACCTGAGAGATGCCCAACTGCAAATGCTGCCACAGTGGAAAGGAACCCAGACCCACGTCTGCTCTGCCTGAAACCTGCCTGGGGCAGGGAGGCCAGCAGGAGAACGACAGGCATTTGGCTGACATGGAACTGTTGAGACCTGAAAGTTGGATTTGGTAGCCCAAGTGATACTATAAATCTTTTAAAGCATCCCTAATTGTAAAGCATAAGGGATGAGTCCTGTGCCATCACCCTCTGTGTAGCTGGTGGGCTGAGTAGCCCCACTGAGGCTTATGGGGTGGCCTGTAATGTGCCTCTGAGCCCCCTGTCCTGCATCCTGTGGCACCACTGCTGCCTGTGTGGACCAGTCTGTCCAAAGCCCATGTGGGCCTGTAATGCAGCACATTCCTGTCTTCTCCTGGCAAGGCTGGGAGGCCAGAGAAGCAGATTTTATACCTCATCAAGATGGCAGTGCAAAGCTTTAGCCTGGGGTGGGAAATCCAGAGCCTGTCCCCAAAGCAGGCTGTTGGGGCCAGCTACCGGGACGCTGTCCCCTTGTCTCCTCCTCCTGTCTAGATGACCTGACTGGAGCGGCTCTCATCCCAGCATCCCCAGAAGCGTGGGCTCCCTACCCGCTGTACACCACCGAGCTGACCCCTGCCATCCCCCACGCCGCCTTCACGTACCCGGCGGCTGCTGCTGCGGCCGCTGCTCTTCACGCTCAGGTGAGTCGCTCCCCGCCTCCCTGGCCGGGCCGGGCCCTCCTATCTCCCCGCCACGGTGCTCTCGGTCCCGCGGTCTCCGCTTGGCCGCTTCGACCCTGGCCTCTGCCCCTTGGCTCCTCCTGGGCAGAGCCTGCTCCAGGCTGCAGGGCAGGGGCGCCCAGCCCCGAGCCAGCCCCAGGGAGGGTCTGAGTGGCCAAGAGCAGCTGGGTGATGATTTCTGACCCTGCAGGTCCAGCCTGCTTTCCTGCAAGGGGCAGGCGGGTGGGAGGAAGTCAGGGCTGGATTTCTGACTGGTCCTGTTGCTCCCCGTGGCCAGAGAACTACACTGAGGCACTGCTGGGAGGAAACACTTCCTGCCAGCATGTAACATAGCTATGAAATGTCATCCCAAGTCACAGTGAAAGCAACGGGCCTAGCTCTGTCCTAAATTGAGGGGCTCAGCTGGGACCCCATGGGCCAAAGGCTCAAATGCTTCCAAAGCTGGAGGAGGGTGTCCTGCAGGAGATGAGTGACTTGAGCCTTGCCAGAGTGAGGAACTCTGATTTAACAGGGTGTTAGCCACCCTCGGTACAGGCCAGTGAGGAGAGACATTCCATGCATGAGCCTCTGCAACTGCAGGTGGTGGCACAACCAGCTGCCTGGTATCCCAAGGTTTGCTTGTTGACAGCTCAGGATGTAGGGATGCCTGTACTGGTCTGACACGGATGCTTTAATGTACAGAGACCACATAAACCTTGAAACCATGAAACATGCAAAGGGAAATTCAAAACAGAGTAGCAGTGTCCTAATTCCAAGTTAAGGTGCTTGGTTTGAAGCACTTGTCCAGGAGAAGCTGGAACCCCTGTCCCTGCCCTGCTCAGTGTGACCAGCCAGCTGTGCTCTGCCTGCTTTTGTCTCTGCTCCCATAGTGGTGCCTTGGGAGACTGGGGCACTGGGACTGAGCGTTGGGGCTTAACCTCTGCTCTCTGCCCTGTCAGGCAGGATGTTGACTCCTACTCTTCCCTGCTTAAATGGAGAGGAAGAGGAGCTGTGTCCTCTCACCTTGCCATCCTGGCTGGCAGTGAGCTGTCCTTGGGCATCCTGTTGCTTCCTGCAAGCTTTGTGATGGTAACTGCCCAGCTTCAAGCCAAGCTTGCTTCCCAAATGCCATGTGGAGTGGATGCAGACTCCTGTCCTCTGTCCTGCCCCTCTCACACCTGCAGGCCTCTCCTGCTTCTGCCCTTCTACAGGTGGGCTGTTGTTGGTCTGAAGCTCCTGGGGAGCAGGGAGAAGTACATGGGGGTTCAGGACAAGACCAGGAAGAACACTGGAATGTTCTTTCAAGGATTTCCAGAGCCAGGCTGGTTCTTCACTGGGAAGGCTGTGTTTGCTGGTGTTTTCCAAAAGTTGGTGATGGTGCCCACAACTATAGGGCTGTGCTGCGCTCCTCAGTGGCCCAGGAGAGAGGTGTCTTCCTGCCCCTTGTGTGTGTAGGGTGCTGGTCAAGGTTGAATTGTCTATGGAAGGGAGGATCAGGAAAAATCAAACCCCTCTGGCCTGTCTGAGGTGGTTGAGGGAGTTGAAACTTCTACTGCAGTTTCTTTCAGGATGGTCATTGGTGACTGTATAGGGACCCTGAGTGTGAGGGTCAGACACCAAAACTTTACGGTACAAAGTGGAGGAGAGAACTCTGCTCTTGTAGAGTGGAGGGTATTAAGGAGGCCTCCAGCTACATCTTTTCCCTCTGGGGTCTTAGTTCCAGCTGGTGAGCTACTGGTTTCCAAAGAGGTTGTCTGGCCTCACTGTAAGACCCTGAGGAGTTCCCTGCCCAAGGGGGTCCATGGGTGGTGATGGGCTCTAAGCCATAGGAGCCAGTGCAGCCCCTCCAGGCTGTGGCTGGACCCAGCTCCTTTCCAAAGAGGCCACTGGGCAGTCCCAGCCGCTCCTGCTGTGCTGAGCCCATGCTGAGCCTGCAGGGGCATGTCCTGGCACAGGATATGTTACCAATAAAATTTAGTGGGGTTAAACATTAGTCGTGCTGGCAGCTCTGGGCTGGAGTCCTGTCCCTTGCAGAGCTGAGGGTAGAGCACAACAGAGAGATGACTTTTGCTCACAAACTGGGCTAAAAGCTGTGCCCTTAGTCCCCATGTGCTGAGCCCTCTGCCCTCACTGGGAGGGGCTGGCTCACTCATGTGGTGGGCTTATAGGTTATTCCCCAGAACAGTCACAGCTCTTCCTCCTGGTGTACTGGTGTTGGCTGAAGGGCATCCATGGGGCTGGCCAGAGCTTTAGCTGCTCCACAGTGATCAGCCTTGAGGCAGGCAAGAAGTTGGAGGATGTAGCTAAACCAAGGTCTTGTCACAAGAGATTTAAACTTGAAGGGCTTATCTTGCAGCGCTGAGTTCAGCAAGGGGGAGAGGAGGTGGCCTGGCTGGGCCACCTGAAGAGCTGCCCAGAGGGCTGGCAGGAGGGATGAGGGGCAGGAGGTGGTGAGAGGCTGGCCTGGCCTCGGGAACTCTTGGTAAGCCACTCTCAGCCGATGGCTGCTGCTCCTGGCACGTCCATGCCTTGGTGATGCTCCGGGCAGGTACCAGGCTGCTGTAGCTGTGGCTGTAGCCTGCCCCTGCCCCACTGGGGACTCTGCTGACTTTAAGATTGTCCCATCTGCCTTTCCTCCCTCCCACCCTCTCTCAAATCCCTCCTTTGATGTCCCTAGTGAACTCCAGCCATGATGCCAGCGCAGGCTAGCCCCGAAGCTCAGAGCTGTCCCTGGAGATGGGACGCCCTAGTGATGCCTTATTGCAGCTAGTGGAGTGGCTGTACTACAGCTCCATTCCTAGAAGTGTTAAGCATGATGGCAGCCACGTCTGGAAAGACTGGTAAGGTAACCATCTCTCCTCCAAGGTGCACTGTGGGATTTGCAAGCTTCTGCCCATCTCTGTAGCCCGTATCTCCTTGGCAACCCAGTGCATGGGCCTCACGCTACCCACCCACCAGAGCCTGGGGAATGAGATGCCAGGCCTTCTTTCTAACCCACATCTCCAACTTGGCAGCACATGACATGGCGCACACAGCATGGCACCATCTTACATCAGCTCCTCCCAGCTGAGCCAGGCTCGGCCAGGCCCTGCCCGTGGGAGGGGAGCAGCCCGGTTGAGCTGGGGCAGAGACCACCCTGCCACTCGGCCTGAAAGAAACCTGGTTTCTCCCCAACCTTGACCTTTCGAGGGCAACCAGAAATACACCTTGACCTCACTCCTGGCACACGGTGGGGGAGGTGAGTGACGTGGTAGTGATAGCACACGACTAAATTTTAGTGGGCACCTTAGACAACAGCACTTGCCGGTCACTTTGTTCCAGAATCGCATACCGGGACAGACCCTGCCCTTTATCGTGGGTCTAATCTCACCTCTTTCCTCTCTAGTAATGGAAATGAAGCCAGTTCCTACCTGGAGCTTGGCTTCTCCCTTGCAACCTGAAATCACAGGCAGGACACAGGTCGTGTGAGCTGTAACAGAGGGAATCAGCAGCCTTGGGAGAGAGGGGTGTGGTGTAGGAGACTGGGAGCTTGGGAAGAGGGAAGGGCCTGGGACTGGTTGGCAGGGGGATGGTTGATGTTTGACTGAAGGAAATGAGCCCTGGTTCAGTTCTCCCTGCAGTGGTTCTGAGCGGAATTTTTCCTCTCTCTATGGAAGTGATGATAAGAAAAGAAGCCTCCAAAGATGGGGGCCCAGGTCTGCCTTTGCCCTTAGAAAACTGTGAGGGGCAAAGATGTGCAGAGCTAGCCTCATGGGAAGGTGGGAAGAGCTTGACACAGGCATAGAGACAATGATACAGCTGGTCTTGTTCTGCTTGGGCCTGGTAGACAGGTCCATCCATTGCTGGTAGGATGGAGTTGGGCTGCATTGTTCTCTGAGGTGGAACTGCTGGTTTTGGGGGGCCTCTAAACCAGGCTATGAGTGGGCAGCAGGGGATGCCAGGGCTTTCCACGCTTATAGAGCTCTTTTGCAGAGATGCTTCCAGCTGTGGCAGCACCCAGGAGGGCAGGACTTGCTGTGGGAAGCAGGGGCTGGATGCAGGATTGGCTCATAAAAATACAGCCACATGGTGCTGCTGGGGACACAGCTGATGTGTTGGGTGCCTGGAGCCCTGCAGACCCTGCTAGGTGCTTCCAAGGCAGTCAGCCAGGTCAAGGCCTGAGGGCACGGAGATGCCTCTCTTTTTGGGAGTGGGCTGCCCAAGGTTCCCTTGAAGCATCCACTGGAGACATTGAGGAGATGGCAGAGATGGGTCTCTGGTTCTGGGACCTGTCCAAGTGAGTGGTGGTGGAGGGAGCAATCCTGGATCATGGCTGTGTGGTTGTGCAAGAGCCTGGAAGGACCTTGGGACTTTGTAGCAGTGGGTTGAGGCTGATCCCGTTGATGAAAGCAGAGGTTGGTACTCCAAACCCTCTTTCCCCTGCAGCTAAGCTGACAGACCCACCCTGGACTGGAGACAGTGATGAATTTTCTGTCCCTAATAACTTGCTTGTTGGTGCTGTTGTGTAGGGACTTCCCAGGATTATTTCTCTCTGGGCAAGCTCCATATGTCCCAGAGATGTGAAGTCTCTTGTTCAAGACATTCATGGTTGTGGTAACTTTCTAAACTCCAGTGACTTAGTGGTGGCATAGCTGGACAAGCAGCCCCAAGCCAGCAGTTCCCTCCTAGCCAGGGAAAAGCAGGCAGGAGATGCTCTGAGCATCCTCCAAGCAGAGGATGGTCCTGAGCAGCTGTCCTCACTAAGTGGTGGGCAAAAAGGACTGATATGCCATCAGAAGAGGCTTGTGGCCAACAGTGGCTCTCCCTGGCTGGCTCAATCCAAAAGAAAGCAACACAATTTGCTGTAAAAGGGGAAATGCTTATTTGCTGCAGTCTGAGGGAGGGGTGTGTCTCCCTGAGCCATAGGGGTATAAGGCATTGGATTGATGGGTGGATGCACGCCTGTTAAAATGTTCCTAAGCAGGAGGATGGATCAGTGCCTGTCTTGTCCCACATGCCCTGGTGTGGGATGATGTGCTGATCCTCCAGCTCTCCCTTGGCAGAGCTATGCGTGGAGATGCACACGCTCGATCCCACTGAATCTGGTTTTCCTGGTGGTGGGCTGAGCTGCTCTGGTCCCCCACCAGCCCCCTGAGGGGCCCTTGAGCAGGTGGCCTGGGTGCAGTGCCTGCTCCTGGAGTGGGCATGTGTCCAGCACACCCCAGTGGGTGAGGTGGTGCCTCACATTCCCATGAGCTGCGTTTCCAGATGGAGCAGAGCAGCTCTTGCCAGCCACCAGTGGGGACTGCCCAGGGCTCACACCTGGGGTGCTGCCTGCGAGGTGCTCGTGGCTTGCCAGGATCTGAGGATCTCAGGAGCACCAGTGAAGATGCTGCTCTGCCCTTCAGCAGCTGGCAGCAAGATGCAGCTCTTGGACGTGTTAGTTGGATCCTACCAGCTCCCGGGAGCACAAGGAGTGCATTGTCCCTGCCTGCACCGGGAGCCTTTCTGGTCCCTGGGGACCATTCCAGCTGTAGAAATACATCAGAGCTCCAAGAGTTGCTGGGGCTGGCTGCAGACCTAGAGGTAACTAAGGAGGAAAGGCAGGTCCTCCAAGCCAAAGGTGGTTTGGCCCTTGCTTCCCCCTTTCCTTCTGAAGGACTTGCACTCCCTGAGAATGGTGGACAATTGGATACTTAAATTCTGAGGGCAATTGGAAGAGACAAAGGAGGTTTTGACAAGGAGAGTGAAGGTCTGATGGGCTGTTTCTCTGTCCCATTTATAATTTCATTGTGATTTCTAGGCAGCTGCTGGTGTTGTGCTGCAGAAAGGGAGAGGTCCCTGGCCTCTGGGAGGTGGCAAGCAGAGGCACACATTTCTCCTCTCCAGCTGTTTTCTGGGACAGATGTTGAAGGCAGCAGCACAAGGCTGCTGCAGTTGGCCAGCAGTGGCTGCCTCATCCCTGTGAGCAGGAGATGTTTCAGTAGTGTGACCAGGCTCCTTTCCAACTGTGAGCTAACGCCTCTCCAGAAACAACTGTGTCTCTTCCACTAAAAGCCCCTCCTGTTCTGCTTTCCTCACCCAGTACTGAACAGCTCCATTAGTTCTCAGCCTCCTCCTTGACAGATGTAGTATTTTTAGGGGTGTGAAGAGAAAACTGCCTTGGCAGGTGCCTAGAGAGTGTCCACTTGGCTATCTGCTGCCTCTGATCCACTGCTTCCTGTGCTTTCTGTTGGCTTCAGGAACATCCCTCCTACTGAGTTCCTGCCTCATCCCATCAAGTCCTTAATCTTTCTGTAGGCTGAAAGACCTGGCAGGTCATTCCCTCACCCTGCCAGCATGTCAGAGCCTTGGATTTTACCCAGGATTGTCACGTCTGTAGCAGCTCCTGTGGGCTCCAAGCTGAACCCCTCTGAATGCAGGGCTGGGCTAGTGGAGCCACGGTGGGTCAGGCTGGGTGGGTTTGGTGTGTGAGCGTTGCAGACCTGCAGGAGGAAGGCAAGGAGGGGTGGTCCATTGCAGTGATGGTTTATTAGCACCAGAGCTAGGAACAGTCAATGTTTTAAGAGAAAACCAGGACTTCTGTTGAAAGTGGAGGTGCTGAGGCCCTGCAGGTGGGCCAGAAGGTGGCTCTGAGGAGGATGGAGTGCCACCAGGCTGGGTTGTAGTGGCTCATGTATGGCCTGGCTGTGCTGCTTGGCTGAGCCTGCGTGGGGTGGAGGCAGCTCTCAGGGTTAAGCACTTACAGCCTTGTGAATGAAGGGGGAGTTTCCTGTTACTGCTGGGCAGAAGGAAACTGCTTCCAGCTGTTGAGGGGAGGGGTGTGGAGTGGGAGACACTGGCCAGGGAGGACGGCTGCAGAGGAGATGTGGCTCTGCTGAACAAGCACCTCCTGGTGACAAGGTTTGAGGGGAGCAAGAAACCCCTGTCCTTGCTCTGGCAGCTGCTGTGGTGGCCCTGCAAGTTGTCAGTGATGCTGCAGCCCATTCCAAGCCTTCCTGGGTGAGGTCTGTGTACAGTGTGGTGGCCCTGACTGGGCAGCAAAGGTCCCTCTCCCAGGCTAAAGGAGAAGTGAAAACATGCTCTGTGTGGCACTTTGGTCCCGGCACTAGGTGGGACCCCTCACTGGGGAGGAGGGTCTTGGTAGTGTCCATGCCCTTGATTCCCATGGCTGGACTGATGGGGATGCTGTGCCATGAAGTGAGGTATGGGGCCAGCTGAGAGATGATTTAGTGGCACCCACTTGCCTTGTGAAAGTGTCTGGCAAGAGACCAGCAGATTATGGAACTGTGGAATGGTTCAAGTTTGAAGGGACCTTAAACCAATCTCATTCCATCCCCATGCCATGGACAGGGACATTTTCCACTAGAGCAGGTTGTTCCAAGTCTTATCCAAATTGGCCTTGTTCTGAGCTGAGAGGCTCCTGTGAGGACAGAACTTCTGCTGACTGGCAGGGCTCATTTAGGAGCCACCTTCTGGAGAGGGAGGCCCATAGCTCACAGAACATGGCTGCAGTTCCTGTCATTGCAGCCCTCATGCCTGTGAGGGGAGAACTTGGCCACTGCAGGCAGCAGTGCCGAGGCTGTGGCACTTTGCTGCACGTGTCTGCACATCCTTGGGAGAGGAGCATCTAGCTAGGCCTGCTTGGGTGAGGGGACAGCTGTGCCAGGATGAATGTGACAAGGGGAATGGCTCACATGGGGCTTCGGGGGATTTTCTGCCACTTTTCTCCCTATCTTAAAGCCAAGTCCATCATTGTGCTGGTTCCCAGAGCCCTAGACGTGCTGAGGCTGTGCTTCTCTCCTGGCAGCTGGAGAGGGAGGAGCAGGGGGTGGCTGCTGTGCTCCAGCAGCAGAACCAAGCTGCTGGATCCATGCTTGGTCAAGTGGCACGGGCTTGTCTCCTGCTGCTCTCAGGCACTGCTGATGCAGTCCAGCCAGACACACTGGCCCTGCTGATCAGATGGGATCATCTGGAGGCTGTGGGGCTGGATGTTGCTAGCTCACTGTGTCTCTTAAGGGACTGCAAAGTGTCTGTTCAGTTACTGTCCCTTGTTTGCGTGTCCCAATCCAGCCCCTTCCTTGGCAAGGAGCAGGTCTGAGGAATAGATGTGGCAGCAAGCACCTGACAGGGAAGCCTCCAAGTCTTGCTGGTTTGAAGCTCTGCCAAGCTCTTCCCATTGTGTGGTTTGCCTGGAACCACTCCTGGTAGCAGGGTTGGGGCTTGGACAACTCCATGGGCATCTGCTGTAGTGGATGAGCCACTTCTTCCCCCATATATATCCTGTAGAGGTTGTCTGATTTTAGTGTGTGGTCTTGAGGTGCCTCCTTTGGCTGGCTGAGAGTGGAGCTATTCAGGCAGTATTTGGAGCTCACCCTGGAGCCTCCTGTCCCATGCTGGAGACATCTTTGCTCCATGGACCTTGCATATGGCTCGAAGGAGCTGAAGGTTTGTACTCTGGCTGAGGTAATCCTGGATCATGGACCTCTGCCGTGTCTTTCTTTTCCAGATGCGCTGGTATCCTCCCTCTGAAGCTACCCAGCAAGGATGGAAGTCTCGTCAGTTTTGTTAGTTCGTTAGTAAGTAATTATTTACTCTTGGAGTCAGGTCTTTGTCTTGTTCTTCCTTGGACTCTTGGGGGGAGGAGGGATGGGAGCTTGGGCTCAGCCCCACACACCCACCTGAGGATGTGGCTGGGTTTCCTGGATGGGTGATGGGAGCAGGGAGATCCCCCAAGCCCTGGGCTGGGGAGGGGGCTGTGAGAGACCCTCAGGACACAGGTCCAGCTGGCCTGGCTCACCACGCTCCTCTCCTGCAGTGTCTCTTCTCGGCTTGTGCTCCTCCTCCCTGCCTCTCCGCAGAGGGATGTGCCAGGGACGATGGCTCCGACTCCTCTGGATTTGGTATGTGGCCAGCGGACAACGCGCCTGGCCCCACCACGCTGCCCCCGGGGCTGCCAGCACCCCTTTCCCTGGACTGTGAAGCCATCGTGGCCCCAGCCACGGGCTGTGTGCTGCCTCCATCCCTCCCTCACGTAATCCCCAGGACCTCCTCCCTGACTGAGCTTTGCCATCTGGCTGCACTGAAACCCAGCCGGGGGCCAGGTCCTGGGCTTCCCCGGCTCGCCCTGCCCCGGGGGCAGCTCGGCTGAAGGAATCGAAAGGCAAAGTGGGTTTTGCATGTTTTCTGGCATGAATTAAAACACTTAACTTGTGTCTGTGTGAGTGTAAGTTTGTTTGTTCTAGCGTTTGTGTAACCGTTAGCAACAGGTCTTGGCCCAACGGATTGATCCATCAAGGTTTTCCTCTTGCTTCGGTGAAGACTTGGCTTTGAGAAATACTAACTGTCCTTGTCTCACCCCTTCTCTCACCTCCACCCTCCCCAGGATGACCAGAAAAATTTGAAAAATGCTTTTTTTTCTCCTTTTTTTTAAAAAAAAGTACAATGCACTGGGTTTTTGTTCTCATCCATTCTGCTCGTTTTAAAGTCAGGGTTATTATATTATTTTTTCCTTCTTCAGACTTCTATATATAGAACAGCTGTAAAATATCTAACCTCTTTTTTTTTTTTCCCACATTCTTCTGATTGGAGAGCATCCAGTCTTGCCAAATAATCAGCCATCCTTATGGGAATACCGAACAAAAAAAAAAAGTACGAGTATTTTTGTACCATGTGTAATAAGGAAATATTTATGCATCATAAAGAATTTCTTGTGTGTTTGTGTGCAATTAATTATTATTATTATTAAAGAGAAATTGTAATCCTGTAAGATAAGTTAATGTTTAGTTAAAAGCTTGAAAAAGAAGGGTTGTCTTCTGTACCAATGATTCAGTCAGGCATATAGTAAACAAGAAATTGTGCAATTTTTGTTTTAGCATCTTATTGCTTGGTATTGAAGTGCTTTAAGTATTATCTGACCATGGCTGTCTCGCTTGTATTAAAAGATTTGAGAATAAGTTGCTCTATAATTGCTGATCCTATGAGAATGTGAAACTGGATAATATATGAAATGCAACCAAAAAAAAAAAAAATATACCCAGAGGCTGCTGTGACTTTTTCTGTGGTCTTGGGTGTTTTCTTGTGGGAATGGTGTGGGATGCTTTAGGCCCAGCCTGGCCCCTCCCTGGTCCCGTTTCCCAGGCTGGAAGGATGTGGGGCTGGTTTGGGATGCAGCTGAGGGCCAGGAGATGGGGATGTTCCCTACCCTGCTGGGAGAAGGGCAAGTCCCTGCCTGTACGGGCACGTGCTGGGGCCTTGGTGGTGTGGAGCTCTGCTGGAGGCCTCTGCAAGGGCAGCCCTGAGCTTTTTTTGGGTGTTTTTGTTCCCCCTTCTCAGCGTCTGTGGAGGCTGAGGGCGTCTCCTCCGTGCCAGCAGTGCAGAAGGAGATCTCCATAGAAGGCAAACGTTCCCCATGGCTGGAGCCTTTGCCTCGCGCCTGCCCAGGTCCTGCTCTGATGCCTGTGCCTGATCTCCGGCCCAAACCCTTCTGTGGCCTTATCTGTCCCCGCTAAAGCAGCGGTGGGAATGGCAGTGCTGCGGCAGGGGCTGCTTGTCCCGGTGGGAATCTCCGTGCAGGGGCCAGGGGCTCTCCCTGCTGTGCCTCCGGAGTCCCCATGGCCAAGCTCGCTGACTCCTGCGCTGGGGCATTCCGGAGCTCTCCCACGCAGCTTCCCGCCCCAGGGATCAGTGTTTTCCTCTCTCCCCAGGGCTTCGAGGGCAGCGCTGAACGAAAGCAAGGGAAAAAAAAAATTAGTAAAAGAAAAAGGCAGGTCTAAAAATAGCCCCCTTGGCCCTTGTGCCTGGGAATGGACTGGAGCGAGTGCTGTGCAACGGGAAGTGACTCGCTGTGGGGCTGCGGGCTGCCCGCACCGGAGAAGGGCTGCCAGCCCCTTCCCGTGGGATTCCCGGCTCTTCCCTGCATCCCGGCTCCCGCCCCAGTCCCAGCTCCAGTGGGCCAGCTCTTCCCTGCCGGGTCTGTCCACATCTCGCAGCTCTGCTCACCTGAGCGGAAACACTCCGGAGAGCAGCGGGGCATGGTGACGGGAGCGTGCAAGGCTTTAAATTATAGAGCAGACCTTTTCCTGTTCGTTTTGGGGTGTTTTTTTTTTTTTTTTTAAAAGCCTTTAGCACATGCATTAACATGGCCAGGCCATGAATAATTTACGCCCGGCTCTACTAAGCTTTTACACTGGCACCCGCTCGCCTCGGAGCTAAAGTAGGTCACGTCTGCTGCGAGGGTCCCCGGGCGCCCCTTCCCCGGCCGCAGCGAGGCCGGCGCAGGCGTGCGGACACACGTGTGCCCCGTGTGCGCTGCCCCGGCTGCTCCCGGCGGGGTCCTACTCAAAGGGACGCTCGGGGAGGTGATTTGGGGACACGGAATGTCCCCCAAAATATCCGCGTCACCAGACAGGATGAAGCTCTAGGTGCAGGAAAGCTCTGGGTGGGGCATGAGCTGCTGGCATCACCAGGGAAAGGGTGCAGGTCCGTGGCATCTTCGGTCCTTGCGCTGCTTGGGCACGTGGGCTAATAGCCAAAGGACAAACCTACCAGGGAACAGAGAAGATGATACTGAGGCTGGAAAAAAAATAGGGGGAAAAAAGGCTGCTTAGGTCATGCTTTCGTTATACACTTTACTGGAAACTCCTTCTCTTTTCCTTGTTTTGGAGGTGGGACAAAAGATAAATCTTGGAGCTTTTGGACTCTCTTGAACATGCTGTGCTCTGCCACGGTGTGTGGTCTGGGCACTGAGGCAAGGAACACTTTGGGAATAGAAAATCCAGCTGTTGTGATCCAAAAGAGGCTCTCAGCACGGCCGTGCTGGATGAGCTGCTCCCGTTGCAGGTGATTAGAAATGCTCACAGCCAGCCAGGGGGGCAGATCCAAAACTGTCCCTGCTGCACCCAGAGGGGTAGGAAGGGATTCAGGTCATCTCACACCAGCATTCATCCAGTGATGTGCTGCTCACAGGAGCTCCTGTCTCTGAGTCAGGGGTGTCCCACAGCGCTGATGCTCCCCTCGTGTCCCACACACCTTTGTTGATGGTTAAGGGTCCCCAGATTCAGCTCAGTCATGTAGGTGATGATCACTGCTTTCCACCCATTTCTCTGGGAAATGTGATGAAGAACAATTCAAAGGCTTTTGCAAATGATCAAACCCCAGCAATTCCCATCTGCTGGTCTGTGCTGCCACCGTCCCCTTTCTTGTCCCCTCTCAGGCTGAAGCCTGTCATGGCTAGAGATCATTTTGAACATCACAGATAAACTGCCCGTTGTTTGTCCATCAGGCAGAGAGCAATGGCCACAGCTGTGAGGAAATGTCTCAGAGAGCCCCAGCTCCATCCTGCAGCAGGATTTAGCAGCTACTGCTCCCTGCTGATTTCCACAAATCATAGAATCACAGAATTTTTAAGGCAGGAAAAGTCCTCTAAGACCATCGAGTGCATCCATTCCCCAGCTAAACCAACCTTCCCAAGCACCACATCTTTGAACCGTTTCAGGGATGGTGACTCCACTACTGCCCTGGGCAGTCCTTTACAATGCTTGATAACCCTTTCAGGCATAAATTTTTCCCAACACTCAACCTAAACCTCCCCTGGCACAACTTGGGGCTGTTCCTCTCCTCTTGTCCCTTGTTCCCTGGAAGCAGAGCCCAACTTCCCCACCTGGCTGTCCCTTTCTGTCAGGGAGTTGTGCAGAGCTAGAAGATCCCCCCTGAGCCTCCTTTTCTCCAGGCTGAGCCCCCCAACTCCCTCAGCTGCTGCTGGTGCTGCAGCTCCTTCCCAGCTCCATTCCTTTTCCTGGACACGCTCCAGCCCCTCAATGTCATGAGGGGCCCAAAACTGAACACAGGATTTGAGCTGTGGCAACAAGCTGCATCTCATGCAATGTTGCTGGGATTCCCCAGGCAAATATGTGCTGTCCACTCCCGTGAGGGTGAGGAGCAGGTCTCCTGTGGTCAGGGAGCATCACACATCTATGGGGCCCAGCCCACGGCACGTGGCCAGATAAAATGACTGGCTGAGATGTATCATGATGGACGAACTCGGTAGCACCTCTGGAAGAGGCAGGTTGGGCTGGCAGGTGTACAAGCAGGCTCAGCCAGGCCTGAAATATCACCAGGAGGGCAGGAAGAGGTAGGGAATGATGGACATCAAGCAGGGAGGAGACAACGTTCTGGCTGCCTCACGATTCCTTATTGCACAGTGCCCCCTCTCAGGAGTTTTGCTTGGATATCACCACACTCTCACAGCTCCAAAAACACCTCTGCTCTTCCCCTGCCAAACTTGTTGAATTATTCCCCAACCCAGCAACAAGTCTGTAGAGACTTGGAATTGGCATCCCAATCCCCCGTGGAAAAACACAGGTGATAAACTACGGATGCCAAAGAGATCATGTAACAAAATGCACCCCGAAAATAACTGTTGGGAAAAGGTGAGGGGGGACAGATCCCACCCCCAAAGTGATGGATGACATCCCAGAGAGGCCTTGGGACTCAAGATGTTGCTGCAATGGGATTCTGAGGGTTATTAATTACAGGAGGTAACTCCATCGCGATTCGAAAAATACATGCATCGGGTCAGTTCCGCAAAGAACAAAAGCTGCTCTCAGCCAGTCAGGCTTCAAAGGCGTTGTTATTTGGGATAGTGTGATGAGAAATGCACTCCTGGTCTGTGCTGACAAGACAGGCACAGTTTATCAGGAAAGCCAGGAGGTGGCATCCGAGACCTGAGCACAGGAAACCGTAACGCTCCTCCAGCAGGAGCTCGACAGCAGTCTGCAGCTCGGGACAGTGGAGGAAACCTGCATGAATTCTTTCATGCACCTTCTTCTACTCCTTGGGATGGGGAGAGCGGAGATACTTTAGGCAAAGAAGCTCTATATTAAGTTAATAGAAGAAAATATTTTATTTTTTTTCTGGTCAGCTACAGCGTTGTTATCAAAACTACACTGAATTTGAGCTGGAACAGGACGGGATGGGGGGGGTGTTGCTTCACAGTCCAGCCGGGCTGAGGTGGGATTATCACCACTCGGGCCGGTCCTGGCTCGTTCCAGCTGAGCCTGGGAATCCCCTGAGGCTGGAGGTTGGAGCTGTCCCTCTTCTGGGTGCCTCTCCCATGCATAGCTCCTGGTATTACTCATTTTACTCAAAAATAAATGTGATGACAGAGCCATGACACACTCGGCTCTCTATCCATCCCTGGACAGCGAGTGGGAGCCTCCCCCGCGGGGAAGTGGGCAACCTGTGCAGCTCCTTTGGCGAGTGAGCCTTAGATGGGCAGGAGCAGCGCTGTCACCTGTCGGTGTGTTGGGACAGACGGCAGATGGCACTGGGGGATTAGCACCGGACAAGCTGGGATGCCTGAAGGGAGAAGAGGCCACTGCTGCACTTGCGGGTCTCAGCCCAGCGCAGGCAGGAGACCAAGAAGAACCAGCTGCAGCAACCCCTGGGACAGGGGAACACCAGCTCCCGATAGAAACCTGGAAGGATCTCCAAATATGTCCAAAATGTCCTGTGGTCTTGGTCTGGGGTGCTCAGATCAGGAGGAGTCCCAGCGTTTCCCCTGGGATGTAGATGGGTTGGAGTCTCTAGAGTGTTTGTCCTGCAATGCTCTCCCATTCCCTCCATTTTCCATGCTCCCTAGGCATGGGAGAGCATGCCTCATCTCTTGGGCTTCATCCACGCCTCATCTCCTGGGCTTCATCCACTGGGCTTCTTCAGGTGGGATTTGCCTGGTGGGCTTCATCCATGGGCTTTGTCCATTTGGCTTCACCTGCTGGGCTGAATTGTGGCTGACACACTCCTTTCATGCTCCTCTGGGTGTCAGGAGTGAGTCTGACCTCCTGATTCTCTCCTGGGTTCCAAGTCTCCATGGTTCTTACCCAGGACATGAGTTCCAGCAGGCACAGGGAGAGTGGCAGCTTGTGCCAGCATGTTAAAGCCAGTGGAGCAATTGGTTAAAGCCAATTGCTGCCAATGGCAGCAATTTCTGATTGTCAGGGCAGGCTGGTCCCACCACTGATGTGCTTCCATCACTTCCCTGATGTCCTTGGCATCAAGCTGAGGGCTGGGCTGGTTGCTCAGGGCTCTATGGGTGACACCAGGGTCCCCCTCATGGGATAGCTACAGTGCTCTTCTCTCTCTCGTGGCAAAGAAGCAAGAGCTGCCCACCCCCAGCTGGAGTCACTCAGAATGTGCTGGGGTTCCCCAGGGATCTGTCACCCCTAAGGATCATGAGCAAGGTTTTGGCAGAAGAGCCTGATTCTTGCAGATGTCTGGGAAAGGCTGGCAACTACTCTTTGTCCCCAGTGTCGCTGGTGTCAGCCCGAGCTGGAGCATTCCTCCCTCAGTAAGAAGTGTTATGGCTGCCCAGCTCCAAATATCTGCCAGCACCTCCCTGCCAGGGGTTGTTCATGTCTGCCAATGCCCCCAGGGGGTCTCTGCACTGGTGGGTGACTCTGTGTGGCATTTCCAAAGGTGCCTGCTGGTGCAGGTGGATGCCAATTGACTGATCCTGGGCCTTTCCTGGGGAACAAGTTCTACCAAGGCAGACAGTCTGAGCCCTCAGTGTTGCTACAGGGCCCTGATGGGGTGAGAAACACTTGATAACATCCCCCACATCACAAAAGCTTCCTGTAGCTTCTCCAGCCCTCCTGACAGACCTGCAGCTGTACCTCTGCTTCCCAAATCCCACCTGGATGTAATGAGGAAATATGGGGAGGGGTCAGAGCACCAGGAATGGCTGAGGGAGCTGGGGGGCTCAGCCTGGAGAAAAGGAGGCTCAGGGGGGACCTTGTGGCTCTGCACAACTCCCTGACAGGAGGGGCAGCCAGGTGGGGATCAGGCTCTGCTCCCAGGGAACAAGGGACAGGATGAGGGGAAATGGCCTCAAGTTGCACCAGGGGAAGCTTAGATTGGATATTAAGGAAAATTTCTTCATTGAAAGGATGGTCAAGCACAGGAACAGGATGCCCAGGGCAGTAGTGGAGTCACCACCCCTGGAAATGTTCAAGAACTGTGTGGATGTGGCACCTGGGGATATGGTTTAGTGGTGAACACAGCAGTGTTGAGAGAACAGGTAGACTGGATCAACTCAGAGGCCTTTCCCAGCCTAAATGATTCCATAATTCTGTGATCTTGTTCCAGCCTTGCCTTTGTGCCCCAAGCACACGAAAATGCTGATGAGGACCCAACAGGGTAAAATTTGATTGATTAAATGCCCCTATTTTAGGTTGCCCCTCTGGTGTAGCACTTTGATGTGGACTGGGAATCAGCAAGGGAATACTGCTTCTCCATGGAAGTTGACACATGTAGGTAGTTGCCTCTTTAGGGGCGATTTTTGGGAATTGGAGAGAAATTTTTCTCATGTGGATCAGCCTGGCTGTGTACCCTCCTGAAACGCAGTAATTGGATTTGAACAGGGCATTTTGACACGGACCTACTTCCTTAAATTTACCAAGGAAAGGTTTACATGGAAATCCAAGAGACCGCTGTGCCTGTTGTCTTGGTTTCCTTCCTTTAAAAAAAAAAAAAAAAAAAAAAAGGGGGGGGGGGGGGGGGCGGAGAAAATGGAAAGGAAAAAAAAAAGAAAAAAAAAGGCAATCCTGAAAAATGTTTCCTCATCACAGATCCAAAAATTCCAGGGTGTCTCCTGGGACAATGTGCAGAGTTCCTGTGATGGATTGGGCTTTATTAAACAGACATGGAAAGCTTATATCCAATATATGTAAAAAAAATGTGGTGGTGGAACCTTAAAAGCTATGTGAGCATTTCATGAAGGCTAAAAATCCTCTCTTAGCATTTCAGAGTTAAAAAATATTATTTTTCATTTCTGGTGGAGATGGCCTGTGTCTGAGGAGCAATTTTGTTGGGAAATGGGAGGAATTTCAGTTGAATACAAGGGGAAAAAATTACATTGAGTGTGGCAGAGTGACTGGACAGGGTATGGAGCAGTGGTGAGGGGCTCCCTTCATCCTTGGAGACCTCCAGAATTGCCTCCAAACTTTCCCTGTTTCTTGCAATTTAGGGGACATTGCATGGGAGAGGGGCAACTCTGGCTAAACTGGTCTCTCAGCCACAGTCAGTAGTCCTTTATCACTCAATAAATAAGGATGAACAGATATTTTTGCTTTAAAAAATAGTTTCTAGCTAGAATGAAAAATGTCTATTGTTTTAGGGACTAAATATATGACAGTGAATGCAGAAAATGTTTTCCAGAAGGTTTAAACCTTTCTAGAGTGTTCAAGCACTTCTTGGTCTTCTCTTCTCTTCTCTTCTCTTCTCTTCTCTTCTCTTCTCTTCTCTTCTCTTCTCTTCTCTTCTCTTCTCTTCTCTTCTCTTCTCTTCTCTTCTCTTCTCTTCTCTTCTCTTCTCTTCTCTTCTCTTCTCTTCTCTTCTCTTCTCCTCTCCTCTCCTCTCCTCTCCTCTCCTCTCCTCTCCTCTCCTCTCCTCTCCTCTCCTCTCCTCTCCTCTCCTCTCCTCTCCTCTCCTCTCCTCTCCTCTCCTCTCCTCTCCTCTCCTCTCCTCTCCTCTCCTCTCCTCTCCTCTCCTCTCCTCTCCTCTCCTCTCCTCTCCTCTCCTCTCCTCTCCTCTCCTCTCCTCTCCTCTCCTCTCCTCTCCTCTCCTCTCCTCTCCTCTTCTCTTCTCTTCTCTTCTCTTCTCTTCTCTTCTCTTCGTCTTCCTCTTTCATGCCTGCCCTTAACAACTATTTTTTTAATCTGTTTGTATTCTTACAAAAGATTATTACAAACAGACACACAAATCCTAAGCCAGTAAGTACACCTTGGGTTTCTAAAGAAAATATGTTGTGGTGAAGAAAAAGGTGATCTCCCAGCAGTGTGTGTTTGTGCATGGGATCAGAGCAAAGCTGCCATGCATGGAAGGTTGTTGAGACAGAAACTGAAAGCAAATGCTGGTGACACTCACAGAAGGTGCTTTGGGGTGAGCGCTGAAAAAACAAAAGGTTTGCTCATGTTTTTCTCAGTGGAAATAATCAGAACTATGGGCTTTTCCTTTCTGGGCAAAGTTTTAGGCATGAATGTCAGACCTGGCAGCTCCAAGGATGGAGAGGGACTGATCAAAGCCAACATCAGGATGAGAAAGGGGAGAGTTGGGCAGAGCTCTTCAGGGTAAAAACATCCCTGAGCCACCACATCGAATGCTTTGTGCAGTGGACTGTGGAAAACAGTTTTTATAACTCCTTCCATTTAATTTCATGTGTCTTCCTCCGAGCACAGCCCTGCATGAATGAGGCAGGATGCAAGGCAGCATTTTAGGACAGTCCCAGAAGAAAAGCCAACTGGTAGAGCACTGCTAGGAGTAGTGAGGAACAGCATCTCCAGAGCCTGTGATGAAAGAGAGATGCAAGGAGAGGAGACATCTCCTCCCTGAGATAAAGGAGCAGGGATGGACACCTTTGCTTGCACAAGCTGTTCCACAAAACTATCCCAAAAAGAAGAGTACTTGACTGGGGTGAACCAGCTCCATGTCAGCCCAGCACACCGTGTGGGGCCCGAGTCGTGCCCAGTAACAGATCTCAAGGATTGATACTTCTCAGAAATGCCAGCTGGAGTCAAGAAAGCATTTGACACTCTTTGTTTCTTACTTAGAGACATGTGCCTTGAGGTGCCCCGACTTGCCCACAGAAGCTGCTGCTCAAAGCAGAGCCTTTGGGTAAACATGGGCAAACCCAACCTGCTCAGTGGAAGTTCTGGGGCTAGAGGGATACACACACTAATGTCCAGAGAGTGCTCCTAGGCACAACTTCCTTACCTCCCACTCCCATGGATTTTGGACTGATTTACACATCCCTTCTCTTTGTCACTTGCATGGAACTCTTTTATTCCTTTTCTAGGATCTCCTGCTACAGTGGTACTTCTGATCATTATTAAAAGATGCGTAAACTCTTTGTGGGGGAAATGGGTCAGCTGGTCTAGATAATTTTGAAAAAATTCCTCCAGGGAAAAGCAAACACAGACTTTACACAAGCACGGATGCTTATGTGACTGAGGCTTTTAGGAGCAAAGCTTGAGCTGAATGCCTTGTTCTGCTGATTTGAACCAACAAGTAGATCACTGAATCATGGAATCATGGAATGTCCTGAGTTAGAAGGGATCCAGCCCAACTCCTTGTCCTGCCCAGGACAACCCAAGAATTCCCCCATGCATTTGAGAGCATTGTCCAAATGGTTCTGGTGATAGTCCACAATATGCAGCCCGTGAGCCTGAGAACTGGGACCGTGCTTGGCTCCCATGGAGGCTGAGATGAAGTTGCCAGAGGAATTCTGGCAGTCTCTTGAATGAAAAGTATCTGTAGCATCAGTAAAATCGTACTTCAGAGAGAAGGGGATCAGAGCAGGCAGGTGGGGGCAGAGCAACACCACTAAGAGAACGATGCTGGTGCATGGACATGGAAGGGTGGGATTTGTCTGCTCTTGGGGTGGCAATGTCAGAGCAAGGAAGGAAGCAGTATGGGAGGCTTCAAAATAGATTACCAAGAAGATCTTGCTGATTGTAAAGCAATTTTAAAACCTCAGATACGTGGGAGTAGAGAAGGGCTGTTTGTGGGCACACAGAGCAGGAGTTAGTCACAGAGCAAAGCAGAGATTCTGTGGGTTATGACCCTGACCCTCAACTCCACCAAATTCCTGGGTGATTCTTGCAGTCTGCACCCTGCCCTGGCATAGCCTGCCAGTCTCCAGCATGACTCACACAGCTACATGATTTACTGGGAAAGCACATACAAAATATTAGGTAGACACATGGCTCCAGTGTCAACTACCAACCTATCCCAGATCCATCACTACCATTCAGACAAAGCTCATTTGCAGAAGAGTTTGATTGTGAGTTCTGTATTTCTCAGGGCGAATATGCAGCGCAGAGGGACTGTCAGCCACTGTGCTCCTGTCTCACCTCAGGCTTGGGGACAGAGTGGTTGTCCTGCAGGGAACAGCCACCTCTCCCAGGAAGGGGGAACACACACACCTTCATGCTCTAAAAAATCTGGCACTCAGTCCCTAAATGTTTGTCTCACAAGGACATGTCAACTGATTTCCTGAGTGGTATTTCCCTGGGGACAGTTGAGTTAAATATTAATTGATAGAACGATATGAGGTGTCATGCTTTATCAGCAGGCAGAGCTGAGAGCACGGGTGGACAAGGAAGTCAGGGCTGAGGATGGCTTATGTGGAAATCACAAATCTGAGTATGCAAATAACTCCATGTTTAGTAAATACCCAACTGATGGAGTCATGGCATTTATAGAGGAGGTGGAGGGAAGAGTGGCACGTACATGAAGGGGTGGATGAAAGTCTTGACCCAGAACAGAACAATAATGCAAAAATTAGCAGCCACAAAGGCTCCCAGGGCTGCCTTCTCCCATTGGATTATCTGATTATTATTTCAGAATGTAATTGTCCCACCCGGAGCTATTCCATAGGATTGTTGAACTTCATCCTAATCTTGTTGGGTGGTAGGTCACTACCTTACACAGCCTACCACTCAAGGTCCCTTTGGTTCAGAGGGGAGATAAGACTGTCACAGGATGATGGCTTTACAGCTGAGGTACAGTTATCACAGTTAGTACCGTAATAACTAATTGACTTATTTTTCCAACTCTGTCAAAGGTGATGGTAGGTCTTGGACAGGAATCTTAGAATTTTCTGCGTCAGTTCGAGAGAAAACACTTTGATCTAGCTGGTCAGAAATAGAATTGTGGTGTTGGGATGTGGAAGAAGCTCCAGAACCATCCTGTTGAGGGTGACAACACCTCCTATGCAAACACAAGAATCCTTTGTAAGGTAAGAGGAAGGAGAATAGGAGCATCTGCCTCCAATGTGAGTCCTGCTTGATCTGTGCATGGAGATGGAGAGTTCATGCAGATGGAGAGATTTAGCCCAGGCTACAGAGAATTCAGCCTTTTGATTGCATTTTGGACCAGGCAGAGGCTTACCCTGACATCAGAACTTAGTGCAGCTATTTGGCCACTCCACACAGGATCCCCAGGACAGCCTCACCCCGAGGCTGCCCCAGCTGTGGGACTGCTGAAGGATCACTGCAGGGAGCCCTGGGTTCCAAGCACTGTCCTTCCCCTCCATGGGGACCGGTGGGTGTGTGACCTGCAATGCTGCTCTTTGTTTTGGGGAGTTCATCCTCCAAGACATGGGGATGCATCCATCTCCCTGAGGTCATGCCCCCACTCTCCTCTCTGAGTTAGTTCTGAGGTGTTTCATAATTTGCACACAAGGAAAACAGACACTGAGTCTGACTGCTACAAATGAACTGAGATATTTTCATGTCAACAAAGCACCCACCTCCTCACCCAGAGAGGCCACAACGTCCTGATCACAGACTGTAAACAGGCAAACATTTGGTGGAGTTGATGCAAAGTGAAATGGCTCTGGTAGTAAGGATTGCTGTGCAAGGTCACACCATGGCTATGACATAATCCCACAGCACTGCTCTTGTGTGCCTGGAGGAACGTGAACAGCCGCCTCGCCAGTGAAAGCCAGACACCCACACACATAGGTGAGAAATTAATTAGGACTAGAAAGTCCTAAGTGTGTTTTTGCCTTTGGGTGGCAGTCAAAAGGGCTTGTCAGGCAATGCTGAAGGCAAACAAAGAGAAATGGACCATGGCAAGGTCTTCAAAACTTCTTTTAAAGGAGTATCTTGGAGGGTTTGTAGTGGCTGGTGAAGTCCTTGTGGTCCTGAAGGAAGGGCAGGCCCAGGAGACACAGGCAGCAAATTCTGGCAGACAAAATATGGAAGTGTGGAGTGAATCTGATTCAGAAAGGAAGCAGGAAAGACAAGGGAAGAAAACTGAAGGCAAAGTGCTGACAGTCATGGCAGAGAGGAGCAGAAGAGCTGAAGGAACCAGTTTCCCTGCCCCAACAAAAAGTCACTTTTTGCCCAAAGGCTGGCAAGGAACTGACGGGGGAACCTAAAGGACTTGTACCATAGCAAGAACCCTGAGTTCCTGGTGAAGCTCCCAGTCCATGCCTCCAGCATTTTTTTTCAGATTTAGGGAGCCCAGGCATCAGGCTGTGCTGTGCTGGTAGAGCTGAAAGATTTCACAGTGAATCCCACATAGATAATTTGAGTGGCAAGTCAAGTCTAGAGGAAAATACACCCTAAAAAGGAAAGGCACAAACAGGTGCCTTGAGAAAACAAACGTATCCAGGAAGAAACAGCTTTCTGTTATTGATAGTGATCACTGATTTTGATATCCCCACCTTTCCATAAAATGCAAATATTCCTTCTTCCATGGATGTGTCAGGAATTATGTTGCGGTGTGAATGCTGAGTAAGGTGTTTTGTTACAGTTTCCCGTGAAATTGTTCCCCTGCTCTCAGAGTAACCACAGTGATGACTGTGACTCCAATAACTGTTCCAGGGAATGAAAGGGAAAAAAAAAAAAAAGTGAATCAGTCTTCATGTGCCTGGGAGGCAAAACATTTTTAGGGAAACTAAATTCATAAATATATCTATTCACTTAAGGAGGAGGAACAAATAATATTAGAAACACAGGTCATTTTTAGCTGGTTCTGGCAATTTTACATGATAAATCCTGTATATTTTCTATTTTTCCAAGAAGTCAAGCTTGGGAAGCTTTCAGCTACAGAATGTTCTTAGAATGCTCTTCCCTCTAGCGACCTATGACAGGACCCGAGGGAACAGACAGCTGGAGCTGTGTCAGGGAAGGGTTAGGTTCTGTACGAGGAAAGGGATCTTCCTCAGAGGGTGGCTGGGCACTGAACAGGCTCCCCAGGGAATGGTCAGAGCCCCAAGGCTGCCACAGCTCCAGGAGTGTTTGGACAACTCTCAGGCACTGTGTGGGACTATTGGGGTGTCCCATGCAGGGACAGGACTTGGACCCCATGGTCCTTTTGGGTACCTTAAACCCAGGATATTCCACGATTCAATGACACTGGAGGGGATCATCTATTTGAGATGTTTATCAGCTCCATTTGAGCAGAAAACTTCTTTTCCCCAAAACCCAGAATCCCTGAAGTCTCCATTTTTTTTCCCTCAATAAGCTATTTCTGCAGCGGAGATAACCATAATCCAATCATGTCATGTCCAAGCAAGCCCACAGACCACATTTAATTGAATTTCAGTCAAAGTGCAGGGTGCAGTGCTGTCACCAGCACGGCCTGGAGCTGGAGCTGAGGCTGGGATTGGGCCTGGAAGCAGGGGCTGGAGATGGGGTCGGGGCTGGAGATGGGGCTGGAATTGGAGCTGGAGCCGGGGCCTGGAGCTGGGGGCTGAGGCTGAAACTGGGCCAGGAGCCATGGCTGGAGCAGGCACTGGGGCTGGAGCTGGGGCTGGACCCAGAGCCTGAAGCTGGAGCTGGGGTTAGAGCCTGGAGCTGTGGCTGGGGCTGGAACTGGATTACGGTCTGAGGCCTGGAGCTGGAGCTGGGGCCTACAGCTGGAGCGGGGGAAGCGGGCCCGGAGGCGGGCCTGGAGCTGGAGCTGGAGCTGGGCCCGGCGCTGGGGTCGCGGCTGGAGCCGGCCGTGCCCGCTCGGTGCGGGGGGCGGTGCCGGGCCCGGCGGGCGGGCGGGGGCCGGAGCACAGGCGGCCCCCTCAGCAGCGGACCTTGAACCGGGGGCCGCACCGAGCTGAGCCATGGCGACGCCGGGGCAGAACGTGGCCGTGGTGGTTCACCGAGCCGGGGACCTGCGCCTGGTACGGGCGGGAGGAGCCGGGGCCGGGCGGGGGCGGCGGGGCGGGAGCGGCTCCCGCGGGCCGGGGTGAGCCCGCGGCACTGAGGAGCGCGGCACCCCCGGTTCCTGCCGGCCCCGGTGAGCGGGAACCGGCCCCCAGCTGCCAGCGGGGCGGGCCGCCGCCACCCCCTGTCAGCGGGGTGACCTGGGGGGGGGGGGACCCAAATTCGGGGGTGGCTGGGCCCTCCCATCGCCTCTGTGGGGAAGCCTGTGGCCACTTCGGGCTCTTCATAGCGTTACGGGGAATAACCCAGACAGGGAAAAAAAAAAACCTAAACCAAAACCACCAGCTCTGGTATGCCTGGGAGGTGTGATATTTTTGCAAGAGAAATAAATTCATAGATACACTCATTCAAGCAAGCAGAAGGATGCAACAGTATCGGAAGCATAGTCTATTTTTAGCTGGTTCTGGCAACTTTGGGTGTCCTAGCGTGTATATTTTCTCATTTTCCAGTCTTGGAAAGGTTTCAGCTGCAGAATGCTCTTAGGGGACACAGGAGGGGATAATCTTGAGGTATTTGCCACTCTGAGTGGCAGAACCTTTTATCCCTGAAACCAGAATCCCCCAGAAACTTCACCCTCACCCCTCTCCACAATTATCTATTCTCACAGCTGAGCTAGGCCCGAGCAGGAGTGCAGGGTGGTTGTTGCTTCTTTGGGCTGTCAGAGCCCAGGTGGACAGCAGGACAGAGGGTTTAGGGGGAGCAGGGAAGGGGGGTGCTTTTGTTTTGTACTTTTTTAGTACTTTAGGCTCGTTCTGCTTCTGCAGCTGCTAATGCTCGGCTCTTTCTGGGTGCTGAATCACCATGGTGCTGCTGGAGAGCCGTGATTTCCAGTGTGGCGAGTGCCAAAGCAGGCAAGGAAGCTCTCCACGGGCAGACATTGGCAGGCAGCTTTCTGTACACAGAGTTCTGGCAGGAGGGCTCTCGGGAACACACAGACTTTGGATACATACCTTGTTTAGGGGATGATTACCAAGGAAACGGTTGATTTTTTTTACCATTCCAGCCCAGCTAAAGCGACAGGTGCCAAAGCCTGAGTGGTGCCATATAGGTGGTTCCTGGCGGTTTCCAGGCAACTCCCAGGCACCTTTGACACAACTGTGGTTTCCCTACAATCACATGCAGCCTGACTACCAAAAGAAATCAAAATGCCCTGAGGACTGAGGTGGTTCCTCTAGTTCAAGAACAAGTTTCTAGTTTCCAAACCCCTGTGATTTAAGAAAGGTGTCAGACTTGTGAAGGTGGACACTGGCTCCATCACATCTGTGTTGCTGGTCTCAAAACTGGCTTACACCCAGACGTGTGAGTTTTCCTTGGATATTTGTACTGCTGGAGACCTTAGAGCTGGTCACCAGTGCCCTCCTGCCTCACTGGCAGCACCTTGTGTGATCTTCCTGGGCTCCCCTGAAGTTTCTTTCCTCCATGTGGATGGTGCTCACTATATTGACCCACTGGTCATAGGAGTAGCCTTAGCTGTGAACTCTGAACTTGTTATCTGTTATTGATACCCAAAGCTGGGCAACGCCATCTTCCTGTAATTCCCACACCTTTCTTGATTTTTGGGCATGTTTCCCATGGGCAGAGTTGCTGTGATCCCTGTGCTGTGTGAAAATGTGTTTGCTTTGTTTTTGTTGACTCTCCTCTTGTCCTTAGGTAGTTGCACAGGCTCCTCTTTGCTGCCCATTGAGGATTTATTTGTTTTATACTAGTACCACAGCCTCTCTTTCTATGTCTCCTTTCACAGAAAATGTATGCTGCTTTGACTTTACTGGTCACCATTTCTGAGCTTCTCAGTGAACAACAGACAACAAGCAGAATTTGTGTCTTCGGTGTTCACCGCTTTGGTCACTCCTATTTTCTCCAAATCAGGCTGGAGAATTCACTTCCCATAAAGATATCTAGGTTTTCTGGGCACAGTAGTTATTGCCAGGAAAAAAAAAAAAAAGTGGGTTTGGGGTTTTTTTCACACACACATTTTCAGCTAGAAGTTGGCTTTATCTCTCACTGTGGACTTTTTGTTCACTCTGAGGTGGTCTGTACCTCTGGTGTGTCACCAGATCCTGTGCTTTCTGCATTTTCTATAAAAGAGGTTACATCTAGATTGACCTATTTTAAGAATGATGCTCTGGGCTGTGTTGTCAGTGTAACAAAACAAACCCTCCACACAGAAAAATTGCAGATGCAGGTCAGAACATGGAAAATTTCAGTTGGTTGAGTCATATCAGAACATGTTTCCAGATTTTGTCTTTCCATGATGTTTAGAATGCTGAAGTACAAAATAGGAGTTGAGGAATATGCTGGGATTTCAATAGTTAAAATGCAAAACAGTGCTCCCCAAAGTCTGAGCAGCAAATGAATTTTTAAGGGTTTACTGTTGGCACTACTCAGGAGGGTCTTTTCTTAGAGGCATGATCCTCAGGGTGGGTGCTGTATTGTCCTGACATGGTAAAATCCAGCAAAATTATTCCTTTGGCTTTTGAAGCAGCTGAGGGAGCTCGGTGAAGGCAAAAGCCCTGCAAACCTTTTGGGTGGAAGGGTAATATGGGCCACTTTTCTAACTCTGGTTTCATTATTCATCCCATAAAGAGGTGCCATGGCAATTACAGAAGAATGTGAATGTATAAATTACATATATAATAGAAATAGTTATGTATATATTATGTATAAATTATATTATGTAATAATAATACTGGTTATTATTATTATTATTATAAATAATTATGTAATAATAAAATTGATGCAGGTTGGTGAGGCCTGGCACATGTTGCTTAGAGAATCTGTGGCTACCCCATCCCAGGAAGTGTTCAAGGATGTGTCCTAGAGCAACCTGGTCTAGTGGAAGATACCCCTGCCCATGGCAGGGTGTAGAATGAGATGAGTTTTAAGGTACTTTCCAACCCAACCCATTCTGTGATTCTGTTATTCTATGGTTATGCCATAAAAAAAGATTTGTATTCTTTAAAACAATAATATAAAGCCTGTAAAATTAAGGCTTTATAGAACAGGTGGTTCAGAATCTTCCTGGTTACAGAAGGTGATTTTTTTTGTCAGCCAGTGGGATGGATGAAGGATTCAGCTGAAGCTTGGGGCTGCTCCAGTGCAGGGAAATTTAGTATATGTCTCTTGTCTGGGCAGGAAAAGGTAATTTACTGCAAAATAATTTGGAGAGTGGATTTACAAGCTGGCAGTGTGCTTATTCCTACAGCTACCTTTGTTACTCCACAGAGCATGGAAAATGAGGGGAGCTTAGGAGCAGGCTCTGCGTGGCACAGCAGTGTCTTATGGAGCAGGCAGAACCAAAAACCTTGTCTGCTTACGGATTTACTTGAGCTACCCAGAGCTAAGTTTCCACAGATATTCCCAGGGTTATGAACAAGCAACTAAATGCTTTTTATTTTCCTTTTGTCCATAGGAAAACCGTCCAATCCCAGAACCAGGTCCTAATGGTAGGTCTACAGAATGACTGATTCTGGCTGCTTTCTTTACTTCTCTCTTTGTTTTCTCATTCTCTTTTATTGCTCCTTGATAATATAAAATATTTCTGAGGAAGTACAAAGTTATCCAAAAACCAATTGTGTACCTGAAACAGATAGTGCTGCTTTTCCAGCTGAAGAGCTGGAGCAGCCACAGATAAACCCATTTATCTGGCTTTTTTTTTTTGCTTCCTGTTCCATCAGTTCGTGTATGTCACAGTAAATGGCTCTTGGGACATGTCAGATGATCTTATGCAGGACTAAACATTAATAGGATGGGCATGTGGGCTGATAGAAATTTGATTCACTAACTCTCCAGGGCTGAAATCATAGCTTTGGGAGAAGGAAAAATTAAATGGACTTGCTATTTTATTCCTGCTCCAGCAATAATAACGTTCCTCTTAAATTGAATTACTTTGTTGACCATATTTTTATTGACATTAGCTTCTGTCCTACCCTATTTTAAGCCTTCTTGCTTTGTGAATCATTGCATAGCTTTGTATTTCAGCAGGTGGCACATGAGTGTGCCAGTCTTGTAATGTGTGCACACACAGTTCTGGTGTATTGATTGAATGCTGGTGAATTTGGATGTGTCAATACTGGCTTGGCCTTTGCTCTGGGGCCCAGGGACAGCCCATGTGCTGCTCTTGCAGTACCTAAATAGGTCAGTTATTCTACAAGGAACCTTTCCTCCTTTTCTGGCAGAGGTCCTCCTGCGCATGCATTCCGTTGGCATCTGTGGCTCCGACGTTCACTACTGGCAGCACGGTCGAATTGGGGATTTTGTTGTCAAGGATCCCATGGTGTTGGGGCATGAAGCTTCCGGGACTGTCGTAAAAGTGGGCTCTGGGGTGACTCATCTGAAACCAGGTATCTGGAACCAAACCCATTTATTTGTTTTCCTCCTAATCAGTTCTGAGAATGTGTCGATAACAGGCTGTGTTTTTATGTCATGTAAATTTATCTGACCCTCTGAATTCACGGTGTGACCTCCTTCAAAAAGTGTCACTCCACTGCTATTAGTCACCCATCTTGGCCACTACTATATGATAATTCTTAGGTAGCTTTATCGTGGGATATGTTGAGCTGGCCTGGCTGTATTTTAATGCAGAGCAGAGTGTATGTTCCTACAAGGTGCCTTTTAAGGAAGCTTGATAAAGCTTCAGAAATCACATCTATAGCTCTTGCCAGCAACCTGCTGTGAGTGTCTCTTCTCTGTGTGTGTTCTTGAAGGAGTAAGTGGTCTCCTGCAGTGCAGAGGTCACTGGAGCAACTGCTCCAGGCCCTGTGGTGGGACCTCATGAATATCCTAGAAAATGGACTGAGCAGGGAATTTTGCAAAGTTTGCTGATGAGAGCAACTTAGGCAAGGTGGAGAGGATGTAGGGGAGAGCCAGCAAAAGTTACAGAGAGACCCAAGAGGTGCCAGTGAGATGCAGGTGAGATTCAACGCAGGCAAACACAAAGTGATATCCACGACAGAACAAACAAAGCCAGCTTCATATCTAAAATGCTGTGCTGACCATCACTGCTGAAGGATAAAAAATTTGGCTCCATTGGCTCCACAGCAGTGAAAATGAAAATCACTGTTAGGAAGGGGACAGAGACTCAGAGGGTGTCAGTGCACATCTGGAACTCTGCATGCAGTTCTGGTCTCCTCCTTTCCAAAAGGATGTAAGACAAGTGAGAAAGGTTCAGAGGAGGACAATGAGATGTGGAGCAGCATCTCTGACAAATGTCCAAGTCAGGAACTCAAGCTGAGAGCTAGAGAGACAACTCAAGGATGTGAGGACTCATGGAGGGCTGGGTGAACAGGTTGCCTGTTCTCTGGTTGCTTCAGCACCAGAGCAAGGCACAGTGAGGTGCAGCATTTACCTGAGATGTAGCAGATCATGTAGTTTACATAGTGGAAGGAAGCTGTTGAGTGTCACTAAATATAAAGAAACCACTTGCGGCTTGGGAGGCCCCACAGCTGTGTATGATGTGGGGCTGGGAGAGCATTCAGTATGTGCTTGTCCTGCCTCTGTCCTGCCAGACACCTGTTGTTAGCCAGCTCAGGGGGGATGCAGTGGCCTAGATGGCTCTTTACTTCCATCCTGCTTATCCCCACGTCTGCCTGAAAGCCTGTTGGTGGAGAGCTTTGCTCAGAGGTTTGGCTCTGATTCCTCTGCCAAATAAATGTGACGCTTTGTGTCCCTTGTGTACTTGCAAGTTGCACTGTGCTCACACTGTTTTCTCTGGTCTGTCCTGCTTTGTGACTGCAATTAAATAATAGCTCTTTGTCCTGCAGCATGTGTCCTTCTAGCACCCTGGGCTACTCTGTTGTACCACCAAGCTGTCCCTGTTACAAGATAAATCCTGCCGTGCTCCCGGGTGTTCTGCACCTTAAGCTTCCTTCACAGTGAGGGAGGTGAGGCCCTGGCACAGGCTGCCCAGAGAAGCTGTGGCTGCCCCATTCCTGGAAGTGTTCAAGGCTGGGTTGGACAGGACTTGCAGCAACCTGGTCTAGTGGAAGGTGTCCCTGCCCATGGCAGGGAGTGGAACAAGCTGAGCTTTAAGGTCCCTTCCAACACAAATACTTCCATGATTCTATGATTACCAAGCAACAGCCCTTTCCAGCTGGCAGCATGGTAGCTAGCTGAGCTCACCTGCTCCATCCTCAGTATTTCCTTTTCTACAGATTCAGCAAAATATCTGGTCACAGTGTGATTGCCTGAGGGCTGCCCCTTCATCTGCTGAGGTTGGCTGCAAGGCAGCTGGGGGCAGGTGTGTGTGGGGCTGAGCTTCCATCTGTGCCTGTGCCTCTGAAGCACCATCTCTTTCCAAGTACCTGGGAAGATCTTGGTGATGAGGCTGCTGCGAAGGGAGCGTTGGGAAGCAGCCTGGTGTGTGCAGCAAGACCTCCCTCACGTCCCTCCTGCCTTTATGGTGCCGGTGTTTCTGTGGTTTTTGGTGCTGCTCCTCCTTGTGTGCCACCCTGTCCCTGACCCACTTCATCTGCTTTCATCCTGGCAGGTGACCGTGTGGCCATCGAGCCGGGTGTCCCGAGGGAGATGGATGAGTTCTGCAAAAGCGGGCGCTACAATCTGTCCCCGACCATCTTCTTCTGCGCCACGCCCCCCGACGACGGGAACCTGTGCCGTTACTACAAGCACAGCGCCAGCTATTGCTACAAGTCAGTCCGTGCTCCCTCCACAGAGAAATATGCACTCCCTGGGGGGAGATTAGCTGCAGCAATCACCTCTTGGCCCTTTGGAATGCTCTTTGTGTGATCTCAACAGGTTTTATTGCTTTCTGATCCATAAATAACATGCCTAAGCTTGGATGGCAGCCACTTTGCAAAGGGTTTGTCAGGCAAGCGTTTTATCCCCTCCAGTGCCAGACATAAACATTTCTTGCATGTCTCCTGGGATGTCACCACTGCCTTACCCTTTAATTATTTTCCTTTTCCCATTTGCTCCCTGCTCTTGGTTTCTTTCCTGTCTTTTTTCATATCCTTGCCTTCCTAGGCTGGTGCCTGAAGGTCTTTGAGCTGAGTTTTGGTGCTGCTTTTCAAGAAACACCAGGGTGACTGCTGACATCTCACTCTGTTGTTTGAAACAAAGTCATCCCAGTTTGAGCAGAGCAGGAACAGAAAGCTGAGCTGTTTTTTCATGTGTCTCTGAGCATCTCCACTAAGCTACCAGCATTACAACGTATCTGTCTTCATGTCCAGTTCAGCAAACTTGAATATGTTATTAATTGCGGCAGCACTGGCACATTGCTTAGAAGCAAACTGTGCTTAAACACTCTGGCAAATCATAGAATCCCAAAAGGGTTCGGTTTGGAAGGGACCTTAAAGCTCTTCATTCCACCCCCTTCCATGGGCAGGGACACCTTCTACTAAACCAGGTTGCTCCAGGCCCCATTAAACCTGACCTGGAACACTTCCAGGGATGGGGCAGCCACATCTTCTCTGGGCAGCCTGTGCCAGAGCCTCAAATACTCCAAAGACCTGAAAAAACTGGTACAACGTTATACCCACTTAAGTGCCTTTAACAAGGAATTAAAAATAGCCCAAGCAGTGTCGCCCTGAGGCTGCTCCACCTGTGGAGCTTGTTTTTTTTCAGTGTGTGTGGAGCTGGTACTTCCATGAGCAGGAATGTCCTTGGGATTGATCTTTGGTGTCTGCATGGAAAGCATTCAGAATCATGTCAGTCGGAAGGAGGCACTTGACTGCTCTTCTCCTGAGAGTCCTCAGGCAGGAAGCTTTCAAAGCAGATACCAAGCAGCTACTGTCAGGATGAGGTGCTGGTCTGGATGGGATTAGCATCTCACTATCCAGACCTGCTGTCATTGATTTCCTGTGTATCAAAATAACATCTTCTGACAACATCGCAAGTTTTTGCTTGAGAGGACGTGGTTGGTTTATAGCTGGCTTATTCCAGGTTTTTGCTTTTTTCTCCTATTTGAGCGAATATTACTTTGACTTTTCCCTTCCCAAGCCTGGACCTGGTGCTCCCAGTTTCAGATCAGCAATGCTGTGGCTGGCTCATGTAAAGCAGATTCCCTGGCATGCAGTCACTCCACCAGCACAGATTAGCTAAGGACAGATGATGGCTGAGCTCAGTGGGCTTTTGCACATTTGGGCAGTTATTGTGTGTCCTGCTGGTGGACAGACTCTGTGTAGGGTGCTCTGAGTAACTTGATGGAGGTGGGATCATGCTGTAAAGCTGCCCTCCCCATTGACAGGGCAGTGCCCAAACCCAGCAGTAGCAAACGAGATGCCAAACTCTGTGACAACAGAAGTCGGACCTTTAAAGCCTCTTGGAAATAAGGGATGTGCAGCTATCTTACAGCTGTCTTCCCACAGCCATCATTTCCATTTCTTTAGCTTCACATTGGCCTGGCTAAGATCTGACCTCGAGCTTCCCAGTGCTGTCACAAAGACCCTTCTGGCAGGCACAGCTCCCAGAGCTGTGTGAGAACCCACACTGGTGGCTTGCTGGTGGGCAGTGCTGTGGGGCTGAGATTTATTTCTTTCAGCAGTTCAGAAGGGTTTCACTTCCTCTGCTTTTTCCCATCATGCTTCCCATTTCAACCCTTATGCTGGCTGCGTTACAGGCTGGTTTTGTCCAAAAGGTGTTTGATACCCACTGCTGCAGTTTGCCCCTGACTGCTGGGAGGATGCATGCTGGGACCAGTCCACTTGTTAAAACACTTGGTGCATCAGGGAAGGTGATCCTGGGTGTTACAGGGAGACCTGGATCTGGCTGCCTTTCCTTTCCAAAGGTGGCATCACCTTTGGCAGCAGGATGTTTTTAGAAGCTGATTCAACCCTGTTGAGGGGTCTGGGAGCTCACTGGTGGGTGAGCCATAGGGCAGCTTTGGGAGGGGTACATATGGAACTGGGGGGTTTTTTCCAAAGGGAATGAGTGGCAGAGAAGTCCTTGTTGACTCACCAAGTACTGGAGAGTTGATGTGGGGAAGTTTGTGGGTCCCTGGGTGTGGTGCTTGGGCAAACCTCACTGATAAATGGTTCAAGTGCACTTGATGCTGCTTCAGAGGAGGGAAAGAAGCAATGGAACCTCTTGAAGTGCGTTCCAGCGTATTTCTCTGACCACAGGTGGCAGTGTGTTTTACCACTGTGTTTTACACCCATACTTGTTCTTTGTGCATCATGGCTTTCCTCATCACTCTCATAAACTACAGTGGTGACTGTTCCTTGTGTCCCATTCTTGCAGGCTTCCAGATAATGTCACCTTTGAGGAAGGAGCCCTTATCGAGCCCCTCTCGGTGGGAATCCACGCCTGCAAAAGGGCAGGGGTCACTCTGGGAAGCAAAGTCTTCGTGTCTGGCTCTGGTACAGTGATCATAGTCAGTCCTTGGGTCCCTGCCTGCTGGGAGGGGATGGGCAGGCTCAGGCTCTGCTTCTGAGTTCTGCTGTAAGGGTGGGTCATAGCAGAGCCACAGGCATGATGGGGCTTGGGGCTGCCAAAGCCTCCTTTGGCCAGGAACACGCTGAACTCTGGGCATGTTCAGAGGTGGGGCTGATGCTGCCTGGCAGTGGTTCATGTTCTCTTTCTCCCCTTTGGTACCCAGGACCAATCGGCCTCGTTAATGTGATTGTTGCTAAGATGATGGGTGCAGCAGCCGTGGTGGTTACAGGTAAGTCCTTTTAGCCCTTTCAGAGTGTGCCTGTTTCCCCCCATACAAAATCACAAAATCGTTAAGGTTGGAAAAAACCTCTTAGATCGTTGAGTCCAACCATTAACCCAGCACTGCCAAGCCCAACCATGTCTGTAAGTGCCTCATCCACATGTTTTTTAAACAGTTCCAGGGACTGGAATTCCACCACTTCCCTGGACAGCCTGTTCCAGTACCTGACCACCCTTTCAGGGAGGTTTGATTTTAGCAGGTTATTCTTATCTCTGGTAGTGCTGGGTAATGGCCCAGACAGTGTTTGCACACTGTTATCTGTGTGCAGCCACACTGTGCTTCTCCACTTGTCTTTCTCTGCCCTTCCATCTGCTCCTGCTGGGGGTTTCATTTTTCACTGGTTATCCACAGTCACTGAAATGGCCTTTTCAGGGTCTCTGCATTTCAGAAATGGATGTTCCGTGCATAACTGTATCCTGGACGTTTCTAGTTGAGCTGCTGCTTGCAGGACTGTCTTTGTCCAGCTGTGTTGGGAAAACCTCTGAGGAAAGAGATCCCATTTTTCTAGATACCTTCTCCAGGTTTGCATCTCTTAATGATGAAGCTTTTTCTAGAGTCCACTCACAAGCTGTCATTTATGGAGATTTCCCCTTGATGCAAGAGCTGAAATGAGTCTTCATCACCTTTGCAGCTGTCCTTCAGGTTGTTGAGGCAGCCATTCCAGCCCTCGCTTTTTTTGCCATGCTAACCTAGCCCAGCTCCTCCTAGCTCTCCTCAGGCCCTCTCTCTCTGTAGCTTGACTAGAAGGATGGAGAGCTGGAGTAACCTCAGGATGTTCTCTGGTTGAAATTTCCAGCTGGGGGTTGAACAGGGTCTGCAAATGGTGCTTCCAGCTCCCACTATGACTCTTCAATCTTTCTGAGTGGTGGTGGCCAGGAGGAACAGTTAGAGGTGCCACTGGACACTGAGCACAGATTGCTGCAGTTTTTATGTCAAAGCCCTAAAGGATCTGGACCTTTCAGATTACTCACCTCTCATACTGAGACAGGTGTATTTTTGACCTTTCCATTACTGTGTTTCCATCTTTGGGTCAAGAGATAAAATTCAAGTCCCACCCTCTTGCCTTCACAGAAACATCCTTCAGTAGTAGCTCAGGTCAAAGCACAAGGCACATTATTGCCTTCTCCTCCCTTAATCCTTTTGCTGTCAAGTCCAGGGCATTTTTAGCTGTGCTGGCCTCACCCTGCAGGTATGTGTGCTTGATGGATGTGGTCAGTCCACACCTCAGATTTTGTGAAGTCATTTTGTCATTTGAGGATGATGTTTGCTGTAGCAGGAAAAACAACTCTGCCTCCTGAATCACACACGAGGAACCTTGTGCCCAGCTGGGCTGGTGCAGGGGCTGGGGGTGGCCTGTTCCCTGGGTGAGGAAGGCTTGGTGAGTTGGGGTTGGTGGGGCTGAGGCAGCTGGCTCACCCTGCCCCTCTTTCCTGCTCCAGCCAGGGTGTATGTTCCCCCTAGTACCAGGAGCTGCTGCTGGTACGGGGACCTCTGGCAAGCTGAGCTGGCTGTCATGTGCCACAGGAGGTTTCTGGTGCTTGGTTTGTAGGATCAGCAAGCTTGGATACATGGAATTACCCTTTCTTATCTTCATGTGCTAGCCTAGGTACTGATTCTGACTCATGAGTGTCTTTTCCAGATGAGAGGGGTTTGGCTGAGGTGCTCAAAGACACCCATGAAGGTGCTGTCCCAAATCAAATATTTGTACGTGACACGAGCTGAGGAATGGGTTTGGTTTGGCTTGTTGCTGGGAGATTTTGCTGCCCGTTTCAAGGAACTGCTTTTTGTTTTAGCTTTAGGAGCCAACACCTGTGAGGTGCCCGTCTGCCCACAAGGCCCTCTTGTAATTTTACTGCCAGATTATTTGAATTCATTGCCCTGTATTTTTGTCATGTGTCTGTGAGGAGCTTTGTCTGTGCACCACTTACGGCTTGAAAAGTTTATGTTTGTTTTGACAAGCTTCTCACAGGTATAGAAATATTTAGAAAAGCTTTTTAGTGAGAACTCATCTCCTACGGCTTCTGTCTTTGGCTCTTCTGGAGCCAAATACCAATATATCAATATATCAATGTATCAATGTATCTCTTGATATATTTAATGGACTCTAGCTGAGTGAGAAGATCAATTTGTTTCATGGGTCCTCATCTACTGTTCCAAAAGGTCTGTGTCTTTCTCCACTTCACTCCTGAGTGGGTGTGATTGATATTTATGGGCAACCTTCTCCTGTGCTTCTGCCTTGCTGTTGCTCTAAAAAGCTGCATTTCTCCTTAGATACATGTGAAAGATCAGCCTTCCTCCCCTGTAAGGGAAGGGGCAGTTTAGGTGTTTATGTTGGGCTGTCTTGCATTGCACTGTTTGTCACTGAAGGTGCACTTAAAAAATCCCGCTTAAGGGAAATTATTCTCTTTGTTCTATCTGTATCTGAAGTTCTGGGTGTTGATGCCTCCAGAAACCCTGGAATTCAAGGTCAGGGGAGGTGAGTAACTGTACAGAGCTCAAGTCCTTTGAGAAAGAAGATCAACACAGAAAATCTGAGAATAATCAAGAGTATTTATTTGCCTGTTAAGCTGGCTCATAAACCATCATGAGAAGCTTAAGGGTAATTTGATATCTTCATTGCAAGCAATCAAAACTTTAATTAGCTCCAGAGGTTAGGAAGTGCAAACCAATTTCTGACTAGAGGCAAGAAACAAGCCATTAATTGTTTAACTGACCAGTTTCCCAAGAACTGTGTGGCTTTCAAGTCCAAAGGACTTGATCCTTGCCAAGACTCACCAGTGTCTGGAGCTCGGAACAATCCAGTGACCAGCAGATCTAAGTGCTTCACTACGTGCTTCCTGGTAATCCAGGTGTACTGAGATGTTTGCAGCCCTGGCCAGGGCTGACAGTGTTGCTGCTGCATTCCATGTGCTGCGTAGAGGCAGGGCTTCTTTTCTGAGCAGGTCAGCAAACCAGAGGCCAGCTACAGGGAAGATGTGGGATTTTTTGCTACCTGAGAGTGATTTTGAAATGCACTGGCTGCCTTGTTATTCTAGGACACTGCCTGTGGATTATTTCTACCAGAGAGAAAGTATAAAATATATAAAAGATCTAAAATATAGAATAGAATGTCTATAATATTTATTATATTATATTATATTATGTCTATAAATATTTATATATTTATATATTATACATATATAATACTTTAAAGTATGCATTTATAATTTAAAATACATTAGTGACTCAGCAGATGTTAAAAATGGTAGAATCCAGCTGTGTCTGCTGTGAGCTGGTATTGTGAGACCAAACTTCACAAGGAGTTTAGTCTTGACTTGAGAGGACTGTTGAACCCCTGTGGTCTCCTTGCTATGCACTGAGATTTGGGACACACCAACCATGCTGGGCAAGTGTTTCATAGCACCTGAAGTGCCTCAGAAAGCCCCTGGCCATGCAGCTGGTGCAGGGGAAGTCTCTGAGTGCAGCTCAGCTGGGGCCAAACACGACCCCACACACGGCCTGGAGGCCAGTGCTCAGAGCTTGGGAGGGACAGATGTGACTCCTGCAGCCACAGGAACGAGGCTGTGTTAGGTGATGCTTCCAGGGTGATGCTGCCCTTTCTTTTCAGCCTTGGCTTTTCCTCTTTTGTCTGCATTTTATTGCCCTTTGTTACCCTTCTTGAAACGCCCTCCACAGCTCTCCTGGGTGCTCAGCTTGGTAGGTGTGCCCACAGTTGGCATCGTGAGCCTTCCAGCTGCCCACGGGGGCTTGTCCATCATCTGGCCTGCCAGTGAGTGCCATCATTTTTGCTGTGGGCTGGGCAGGGTAGAGCCTCTAGCCTGGCTTGCTCCCAGGACTGTGTCTGAGTCAGAGTGGCTCATGTTGGAGAACTGGCCTTATCCTCCTCCTCTTTCCCTTGATATTTTCACCCCACCCCATCTCTGACTTCTCTGAAGACTGTGCCATGGTGAGAGGGGTGTTTTCCTCTTTGCTGTGTGTGCCCCTAGCACAGGCATTGTTTTCTGAGTCTTCAAGTGCAGGACCTCTGGGAGGAGACCACCCCTCAAATTTGGGTCTATGAAATCTCAGCTGTTACATCTTTTCCAGTGCCAGCATTCAGACCCCTGTAGACCACTGCTTTAGTGTAGGGATTCCTTTAGTGTAGGGTGATTCCTTCCTGGAAAATCCCACTCTTCTCCTCAGCTGTCCACATCCTTGTTTCCAGAGGTGACCTGGTTACCAGTGGTGCCTGGAGAGGAATAGGTGGCTTTTTTTCCAGGGAATGTGTGATGCCCCAGCAGGACAGCTTGGTCCACAGTACAAACCCCCTGTGGATCTTCAGGTGGTATTTACATGTACTCAGAACAGAGTACAAGAGTACAGCCATGCCCTCACAGATGTTTATCATCAACAGCTTTGTTGCTCCGTGGAGTGTCTCAGGTCCATCTTATTATCAGATCCACTCCCTTTTTTCTTTTGGGTTTGGCTGCTCATTCATCTGTGACAGAAACTGAGAGATGCTCAGCAGCCTCCAGAGCTGCTACAAGGAGGGTAAAGAGCAGGACAGGTGTGTGACAGTGCAGACACATTAAATGTTCATGACTAATGCATTCTGCAGTTTGCTCAGCTGAAGGCTCCTGCTGAGGGTTCCTTGAGGAAGCCCTTGGTGCGCTCATGGTCTGTTCTCATGGTGTACTGTTAGAATTGAAATGGCCACATTAATGATTCTCCAAACCTGTTGTCTCCTGTTAGAAAGATTTCTTGGTGCTGTCCATAGCCAGGTGATTTCTGGGCCATCAAGGAGCAGGGTCAGAGCAGCCATACCCCTGTCTTACGCTCTTTGAGATGTGGCTTTTAGGGTGGGAGTAAATAATGTGGACAGCCAAGAAGGAAAAAGACAAGAGTGGTGGGGGTTTGCCTCATTATAGGCTCTCCCCTAGGCTAACTCGCTGAGTGCATGCAGTGAGGTTTTGTACAGTCCATTCTCACCAGAGGATGAAGATTCCATGGGAATTAGTGAAGCTGTTTCATCAAGAGTCATTGCCAGAGGGACAGTGGGCAGTGTAGCCACAGCCAGAGGCAGGTTTAGGTAGGACACAGCTGACTCTGGAGTAGGTGCCTGTCTGCCCTGACCTCCTGCTGCCTTTTGCCTTTGCCTGCACTGAGGTTCCTCTGCTCTGCTGTGTCAGGACAGCAACCAGGACAACCACAATAGCTTGGCCACAGCTGTTCCTGATCTGGTTCCTTCTTGTGGCGTCCCTGCAGTGCCCTTTTGAGTTAAGCTTGGCCTTCTGGTTTGTCTTGATGCACTCAGTGTTCTGGCAGTACCAAAGTGAAACTAGGCCATCTACAATCTGCTGGTCTTAGAACACACTTCTCCAGTCTGGTGGTGGTGGCTGTTCCTTCATCCAGACATTGGTGTGGGTTTCATCTGTGGGTTTGTGCTTCAGCCTCTTTGAAGCACACCCTCTTATGCAGCTGGGGAGCCTTTGGCATCTCCAGTGTCATTGAGTTGTCCTCATCGCTCACCCTTCATCATCCTCATCATCTGGAGCCCCCAGCACAGGAAAGCTGTGGATCTGTTAGAGCAGGTCCAAAGGAGGGGAATGAAGATGTGGAGGGTGGAGCCCCTCTGCTCTGGAGCCAGGCTGGGAGAGCTGGGGATGTCCAGCCTGAAGAAGGGAAGGCTCCAGGGAGAGCTTAGAGCCCCTTCCAGTGCCCAAAGGGGCTCCAAGAGAGACAGAGAGGAACTTAGATCGAGGGCCAGGAAGGACAGAACAAGGGGGAATGGCTTCCCCTGCCACAGGGCAGAGATAGATAGGATATTGGGAAGAAATTCTTCCCTGTGAGGTTGATGAGGCCCTGGCACAGATTGCCCAGAGCGGCTGTGGCTGCTCCATCCCTGAAAGTGTTCAAAGTTGGAAAAGGCTTGGAGCACCCTGGTCTAATGGAAGGTTTCCCTGCCCATGGCAGGGACTGGAACTTCAAAGTGGAGTGGAGCTTTGAACTCCCTTCCAACCCAAACTATTCCAGGATATTTTTGATCATCCTTTGCTTGCCAAGAAGGAGTGAATCCTCACCTCTTCTGGTTGTGCACTGCCCTGTGCACACATGTAGTGAGCAGACGCCAGGTTCAGGTTCTTTCTCCTCTTTCACATAATGCTTCAGTTCTTGACTTGATTTTCTTTCCACAGACATATCTGCCTCTCGCCTGCAAAAAGCCAAGGAGGTGGGGGCAGATTTCACCATTCAGGTGAAGAATGAGACCCCGCAGGAGGTGGCCTCCAAAGTGGAAAGTCTGCTTGGCTGCATGCCTGAGATAACTGTGGAGTGCACAGGAGTGCAAGCCTGTATCCAGGCTGGAATTTATGTGAGTACCACTTGTTCCAAAGGCAGACCAGTGATGGTGTTGGTCTGTTTTTTTCTGGGATGGTTCAGTGAATGAGCTATTTCACTCCCACAGTGCTTAATTTTAGTGGGCTTGGTGTGGAGAAATAAGCTGCTCCTTAGACAGTAAACGAAGAGAGACAAATAAAGTGTTAACATCAGCATGGGGATAATTGATTTGATGCTTGGGTGCTTAACCACTTACCAAGGAGACCCCAGTAAGATCCCCAAACCCAGGGAATAGACAGCACCTTCCATTGAAGTTATGTCCAAATAAGAAGAATAATCAAGAAAATTAATTCCAGAACCAATGAAGGAAGCAATTAAGAAAGGGATGTTTTGCTGCCGTGAACATCCTAACAGGAAGATGGAGAGAAGGTTAATGTGGAGTTTCACAGTGAAAGGACGGGAAGGGGAATGGGACAAACTGCAAAAAGAGAAATTCCAGTAGAGCATCAGGCTCTTAGTTTTAAGTCTCTCCCACTGAAATCCCAAAGTACTTTTTGTAGTCCTAAATGCCAGCCATTTTTCAGAATGGGGTTTTCAGAATAGGAATTTTGGATTCCTACCAAAATCCTTCAGAGATTTTCAAAACATTGCATTTTTAGCTTTAATTGCCATGTGTTTCACTCTCACAGCATCCTGCCTCTCCCTGGCTTCTCTGCTGTGCCCCAGGCAGTCCATTGCAGCCACAAAGGGTGGCCTTATTTTTGACAGACCCTGCACAGTCTCCTGCAACTGTGTTCTGCAAAATGTAACCTGTTTGTGTGTTTGCTCTCCAGGCCACTCGTTCTGGGGGGACCTTGGTTCTGGTGGGGCTGGGGCCTGAGATGGTGACGGTGCCCATTGTGAATGCTGCCGTGCGGGAGGTGGACATCCGTGGGATATTCCGCTACTGCAACACGTGAGTCTTGTGCAGGGAGGGCTCCAAGTTAAAATTCTTCAGAGCTGTACTTTCTTGCTAATGGAGAAAGTATCTTTTCTTAATCTGTAGCTGTCCAGGTAGGATTTATGGGATGTTGTCACGCTTCTTCTTAAAATGACAAGTGTTATTAAGTAGGCAGTTTGGGAACTAGGTTAGCTGCTGCATCCCTTTATATCCCTATTGCTCTAATTTGGCCCATTCATGGTTGGACCATGACCTTGGAGGCCTTTTCCAATCTCAGTGTTTCTATAATTCTAAATGAAGTGGCAGTGCAATCCATATGAGAGACTCTGTGCCAGAAAAGAGGCTGGAAGCTGACTGAGGATTTTCCTTTTTTCTCCCTGCACTGAGTCCATGAGTTTGAGCTCCACCATGGTCAGTGTGCAGACAAGAGGCCAGGCAAGAGGAGAGTGGAGCATTGCAGTTTTGATTTTCATTCAGAGCTTCCAAAATAGTAGTTTCCTGATATTTTCACTTGCTCCCTGTGATTTCACTTACTCTCCCACCTGTCTGTGTAGTGGTGCCTGTCTTTTCAGAGCTCGACAGCCCAGAGCAGTTGGCTTGTCCCATCTCCCACCTAAACCAGACACTTTAGGTTCCCTCCCCAGAAGATTCTTTGCAGGCAGAACTTCCCTGGGCTAAGGAAATAATTGTGATGATCCAGGCTGCTCCATGCTCTTTTCTTGGACTCCAGACTGGTGGCTGCTCTCATCCCCTGCTCTCTGCTTCCCTTGCAGGTGGCCTGTGGCCATCTCTCTGCTCGCATCCAAGCGGATCAACGTCAAGCCCTTGGTTACACACCGTTTTCCCCTGGAGAAGGCTCTGGAAGCCTTTGAGACCACCAAGAGGGGTGAGGGGGTCAAAGTCATGCTGAAGTGTGACCCCACTGATCAGAGCCCCTGAGCTGTCCCAGTGCCCAGCCTTCATCCCTGCTGCTCGTAACTAGAAAATGACACATAATGAGGGTGAATGGCACTGGGATACACCATTAGAGCATTAACTGGTAACTACAAATGGACAGACAATAGTTGGAATCAAAATGCTGAATTAGAGATGATGGTTTGCACTGCTGGTGGCTCTTCTTCACAGACCACATGTGCAGGAGAGCCTGGCCAGGTTTTTCTGTGCCAGGGAGGGTGTCACTGCCATGTGGCACAGCAAGGGTGGAGGTGCTGGCATTCCCCCTTCCCATCCTGCACTGCACTGCCCTGGCTGCAGCATATCCTGCATGGCAATCCCTGGATGTGAGATAGCCCTATGTGAATATCCCCCCTTCCCTCGTGGGTGCTCAGGGACTGTACAGTCTGTGGAAAAAAGCCTGGTCCTCCCCACTCTACGGGAAGCACCGGCACATTCAGGTCATTCTCTCCAAACTCTTCTCAAAGCTCAGAACCAGAGTTTTTGTGAAACTTGGAGGTCAGCTGGGACCACGTCTGCCGTGTCACCCCCCAGCAGCTCCTCGTGGGACCACTGCAGGCAGGGCAACTGGAACTGCTGAGAGCCCTGTCCTTATGTGCCTCCCATGGAGGGGCTGTTGGGGGGCAAAGCTGCTTTTGATGTCGGGGGGAGCACAGTGAGACATGAGGGGACAGCATCACTCAAAGATTTTACCACTGCAAACAAATAATAATTATTTGGGAATATCAAGCCTTCCTGCTGAGTTTGTGAGCCACGAACAAGGTACTAACAAGGTAGAGAACACCTAATCTTTGGTTAGGAGTCACGTTAATTTTAGTACTGATCATATGTCAATTTTAGTATTGAGAGATCAGTTCCTTCCTTGGGCTGGTACTGAACTTTCCTCAATAAATTCTGGCTGCCTGAGACCTTCCAGATGTGTCCCTTGAAGTGTGTGATGGTGGGTTGGAGGGGTTTGCAGGGGACCGTGCAGACCTAAGCCTTGGCAAGGGTGCAGGTTGAGCTCAGTGTTGGCAGGACTGTGAAACCTCAAATGACCCAACCACTTGCATATGAAATCTCATGTTTATTCCAGATGTGGCCAAGTTAATCCTGGCAGAAATGGAAGGCCCCAAGTCCATCCTGAATTTTACAGGGATGAGACATAACCCAGGGGTACTTTCTGCAGCTGCAAGAAGTGATCAAAATATGTGCTCAGCACATTCCCATGCTAGGAGGAACCCTATTAGCATGGCTGGGGATTCAGTGGCCATCCCAACTCCTGTCAGGTTATCCTGGGGATAACCTGTGTGGTTATGCCCATTGGCATGGCTGGAAGACCAGTGGCCATTGCAAGATTGTTCTTACTGGGAAATGGAAACTTGCTCTCTGTAGTCTTAGGGGGCTGTTTAGCATCCTGAGGGCTGGAGTTACTCCCACAGCTCAGCCTGGTTGGGCTCCTTGTCTGATCTGCTCCCTCATCAGGTCTTGCTGGGGGCATTGACACTGCGGGGGGGTTGCTAGGGGTGATAGGTCTGGTGGACATCACAGTGGGGCTGTGCCTGTAATCCTCCACTCCTGACTCCACATATGTCACTAGTGCAGGAGAAGCTCTCTCTGACTTAGCCCATTTTCAAGTGGGCTGGAGTTAATGCTCTGTGCCAGGAGCAAGGCCAGCACTATGCCACAAGTATTACAAGTCTCCAGGTGACCAAGTCCAACTACAGGAGGCAAGAAAGTGTTTTAAGACTTCAGTCAGCTTTATTTGAGCTCAACCACAGCCTGCAAAAGTAGCAGTGATGTAAAGCCAGGCGTTATCTAAACAAGCACACCCTGATCAAAGGACTATGACACTGCTGGAAGGAGCCAATGCAAACACAACCAAGACCCTATGCAAACCCAGGGAAAGCTCGGAGAGTTAACAAGCAGGCACTGAAGAGTATGTGAGGAAAGATGTATCAAGAAGAGGGACAGTGGGGAGCTCGCTGGCTCCTCACCCCGTCTGTTCACCACACGGGTCTTGGAACAAAGTGCTGTGAATTCAGGTTGTGCAGGCACCAAGCTGTTCCCAAAACTGGTCAGAGACATTTCCTGAGTCCCCCAGCACAGCACCACCTGTGTCTTGTGTGATTAAGGTGGCAGAGCTGTCTTTAACTCAAAGGGTGGGTTTTTTGGACTGGGACACACCAGTGTGGCCCTGGGTGTGGGGCTGCAGGGATGTGTGGATGGTAGCAGGATGCTCTGGGCTCAGGGGTTCACACTGGGGCCATGTAGGGCAGTGCTGGGATGGCAAGGCTTTACTAGCACACCGGTCTCTGCTCTGCGGGTCTCAGTATCCCTGCTCTCGGCTGTGGATGGCTTTCACCTGGGGAGGGTGGTTGGGTGGGAGCCCAGGACCATGGCTGCTAGGTACTGGGGTGAAAAAGTGCAGCTACAGCCAGAGGGTGGAGCAGTGTGGGGCAGGGTCAGAAATTCTCATAGTGATGTGCAAAGTAGGTCTGGTCCTTCTTGTTCATCTGCCGGCAAGCCTGTTCCACACTCTTTGTCATCCCGGGCGGGCCACAGCTGAACACCCCGATCTTTTGCACCTGGAGAAAGAGGGAGCCAAAGGGGTCAGACTGCAGCACCAGTTCTCCCCACAGTCCAGCCCTTCTTGATCCCTTGCTCTCGGACAGCTTTGGGCATGGATGCTGGCTGAGAAATCTTTGTCAGCCTCCAGAGGCTTTTGGGGAGGTTGTCACATTCCCATGGAGCTGCCAGGGCTATGGAGAAAGGATGGGAGTCCCCCAGCTCTGGGCAGTCCTGCAATAGCAGGGGATGTTTGCCTGGTATGGGGCATTGCTGACTCTTGCAGCTCAGCCTGGCCCCAGAGGGAAAGCAGGATTCATTCCCCTTCCGCTCTGTTCTTGGTGCAGATGCCACTGAGGTCTCCAGGACCTTGGGGACAGGCTGGGACCAGTCCACAATGGTCAGTGGGTGCACCTCCTCCTGTCCCCAGCCAGACACTGACCTCAGGGTGCACCTCCTGCAGCGAGTTGAAAAAGGGTACGAAGGGAGGGCGCCCAAAGTGGGTGATGGAGCGCAGCCCCGTGAAGAGACTCTTGTTCAGCACTTTCTGGAAGTGCCGCTCGCAGATGTACTGAAAGAGAGATTGGTGCATGTCAGATGGCCCAGCACAGCCCAGCATGGCCCAGCACAGCCAGGCATGGCATGGCCTGGCATCCTCCCCATTGGATGTCCAGGCTCACCAGCATGGTGGTGCGCAGATCGAACTTCTCAGCCAGCTGTGTGATGTAGATGTGCACAGAGACCAAGTCGTTCTTGTCTGATTCTTCCACCTCCCGGATGATGTCGGTCAGCCACTCAAACTGCCGCTGCGTGCGTGTCACCCAGATGAAGTAGATCTGTGGCACATTGGAATGAGGCCCAGAGTGGGGCCAGCATCCTTATCAATGTCCATGGACTCCATGGAGGAGTTTACCCCCATAGAGGCCAGCAGCAGCAGAAGGCATCTCAGAATCACAGAATCAATTAGGTTGGAAAAGACCCCTGAGATCATCAAGTCCAACTTCTCGGGGGGGCTTGTCTTTCAGATACTCTTACCTTCTTACACAGCAGCTTGGAGTTTATGGATGACTTGAAGACCAGGTCCTTGAGAATGGATGCGAAGGGTGTCACCCCGATGCCTCCTCCCACCAATACCGACACCTCAAACTTGTTCCACTCCTGGTGGCCCTCCCCAAAGGGCCCATCCAGGTACAGCTGGAAGGGAATCAGCTGTTAGCAGAAGTCTCTGCTTGCCCAGGTCTTGGAAACCCTCAGGGCTGGAGAAGTGCCTCAGGCTTGGCACAACCCGTTGCCAAGATGCTCTTGGGCTCAGATGTCCCCATGGGTGACATCCTGTGCAGAGCTCACCTTGGGCAGTGTTCCGAGGAGGGCCAGGCTCTGGGGAGAGTAGAGCTCCCGCAGACGGGTGGTCCAGGGCCCAACGGCGCGGATGTGCAGGCTCAGCGTGTCGTCATGTGGAGCTGAAGTCAGCGTGAAGGGATGGTACTCGGTGGTGCCCAGGGCCACGCAGGCGATGCGCACCCACTGCCCAGACTTGTAGTCAAAGTCCTGTGGCCGCTGGAACTGCAGGTGGGTGACACCTGTGGGGAGATGGGGGAGGGGGCTCTGTTAAGTTGGAGATGTTGAGGAGTTGATGCTCCTGCATCGCTGCAGCCCCTGATGCTCTTGCGGGGAGCCTGGGCCGGGCTGGTGCTCTGTGGCCAGGGATGTTGTGGTACCTGAGGGCAGGAGCTCAGCTTTCACCACACTGATCTCCACCTTCTTCCTGCTCAGGCTGTGCAGCTTGTCCGCACTGTAGATGAGAGCTGGGATGATGAAGTAGATGTAGAAACGGGGCTGCTGGATCAGTGCGTAGCTGCCATGGATGATGACCTGGGCAGGGAGCAGAATCCTTTAGCAAGGTGAGTCGTCACCCCAGGGATGATTTGGCAGCAGCTCAACAGCAATGGGGAGCCAGGACTGGGGCTACCATCTCCCTTGAGAGTACCCCAAGCTATTCAATCTCATCAGCTGCACTGACTTGACCTACTGGCTTGCAGTGCATTGACACCGTCCCTCCCTTCCAGCCCAAATCCTTTACCAGGATGTAGAGCAGCACGTAGAGGTGGTGAGTGATCCAAAAGCCCTTAAAGCTGACGTGGCGGAAGTGGTGGGTGGCAAACACGTACATCACAGCAAGGACCACAAGTAGCAGCACTCCTGTCATGCCTGTGAGAGAAAGAGTTGGGAAGGCCTGTGGGGGAGAACAGGGCAGCCCCATAGGGGCTCTAACTGGACTGGGCAGAGGCTGCCCATCCTGGGCACAGGTGTGCAGGTCTGTCTGCTAGGTGTTCTCACCTGGAATAGTCTGGAAGAACCACCAGTAATACTTCTGTGGGAGCTGTGACCTGGAGAAGGACAAGAAATTGCACCATGGAGTGACCAGAATGAACTAATGGTTTCCATTTTAATTTCTGTCCATACCCCATGCCCAGGACACCCTGTCTGGATTCTGCTTCAAATTCCACCTACCCATCATTTGTGAAGACACTGGAGAAGAGGCAGGACAGCACACTGAGAGGTGTGACTGAGAAGATGTAGACGTTCACTACATGACCTGCAGTGTGGAGCACTGTGAGAGACAGAAACAGAGAGAAAGAAGCATCACTTGATGTAGATGGAGACATGTCAGACTCTGCTGATATCCCCGGGGACCCAGAGATTCCTCCTCTTCTGTAGTGCAAGGCATCTGAAGCTTCTCCCTGGCCCTGCCATGGCATGATGGGCTGGTCCTCTGCTTGTGGGTGGCAATTCCCCAGCAGCCCACCTACCTGAGAAAATCAGGGCTGCCATGGCAATCCAGCGGTGGAAGTCGACGGCGGCATCGAAGGGGATGTAGTGATTGAGGAAGGTCTCCCGCAGGACGGTGATGAGGTTGCGGCACATGGTAAGCAGGATGTAGGAGTACATGAAGGAGATGGAGGCAGCTGATCCCCGGGAGATGATGATCCCCACGAAGGTGGTCTGTGCAATGCCAGTGCTGGGGGATGCAAAGGCGTAGTCTGCAGAGAGAGAGTGGAGGGGGTGTCATGAGCCCAGCGCCGAGGGCCATGACCCTTCCTGCAACAAGGGGACAGCCACCTGTGTGGCTCCACCAAAAACAGGACACCAGGGATGGGTTTGTGCAGGGAAAGGGGCGCAATGACCCAGAACTACTGGATGACAGGGTGTCCTTGGAGATCCAGGGAGGAGAATGTTCACCTGAGAATCTGCACCTTGGGACTGTGGCCCCAGTTGGGGAACCTAATATAAGAGGTGTCCATAAACTGGACACCAGTTGTGGATGACCCTGCCCAGGTCATCAACACTGGAACCAGTCCAGTGCAGACCACCTGGATGGGTGGGAGCTGGAGGACATCATAGAGCTATGTCTGTGTAAGGGAAGGACTGAGGGAAATGGGCTTGTTCAGGCTGGAGGAGAGGGGTCAGGGGAGCTGGCTGTCTGCAGCCATTTCATGGGTGTACAGAGCAAGTCTTTCTCAGGGATGCACAGTGGAAAGATGTGAGGCAAGAGCTTCACTGTAGAAAATTCAGGTTTGAATTCTTGAAATTCTTCACAGGGAGGATGGTCAAAAACCAGCACAGGCCCAGCAAGGTGGTGGAATCACCAGCCTTGGAACTCTTCACACCTTCTCTAGACAAGGCCTTCAGCAGCCTCATTCAGCTTTGGAGAAGGGTTTTCTCTGAGCAGGGCATTGGACCAGACCCTTCCAGAGATCCCTTCCCTTCCAACCTCAATGATTCTTTGGGGACCCTCAGTCTAGGGGAGGACTGACACTGTTGCCCAAAGTTGTGCTGGGCATGTCCCCATCATGCACTAGCAACCCCTGGGTTTGATGCAGGGAGCCCAGGCCCGCACAGCAGGGCAGGGTGGGCACTCACAGTAGGCTCTCTCAGCAAAGACACCAGCTGTGATGGCAGAGAAGAGGACGACACAGACGATGTGGCGCCGGTAGTTCTCAACGAAGCGCTTGAACTCCTGGATCTTCTGCTGAACTCTGTTCCTCTCGTACTTCTTCCGCTGTGCTTCTGTGTACAGATGCAGCTGGTACTGGTTCACCCTGGCAAATACAGGAGTGCTGGGGTCACCGCGAGGTTTCCCTGGCAAGCAATGGCTCAGGGCCCAGGTTTGGGTTTCCTCTCAAAGTACCCCTGCATATCAGTGACAGGGGTGACCTGCAGAGCACACTGTCAGAGGGTGATCTCAGGTCAGCCTGCTCTACAATGCTGTCAAAAGCTGGTAGCAAGTGTAGAGGCAGTGACTCACAAATGAAACTGTAGATGAGAACGGTAAAAGAAAATTTCACAGTAATATTCAACTGTCAAAATTATCCACAAAAGGGGAATTTACATAATTGGTGCAATTAAAGCAAACCAAGATATTCTGGCCATCAATAACAACAGCTGAACATCTTCCTTGAAGAAATACTTGCTGCTGCCAGACCACAGAGGACCAAATTCTCTCCTGCAACTCTTGTAGGCAACCCAGGTGAACCAGCAGCAGCCCAAGAAGCAGAGGGGCACAGACAGGAATTGTCACACAAGACCCCTCTCTAAAAACCACTATGCAACCTCTGGTGTTGGTCTCTTCATTTGTTTGGGGGTGGTTTTTTGTAGAGACACGTCACCCAGACCCAGCTACAGCACTGTCCTGCCAAGATGGGACTGTTTCTGTATCTCCTTGGCCAATGAATGCTTCCTTGGAGCAGTGCCATCTGACTAGAAGACTACCCGGTCTGACATGGAGATGTGAGAAACAGCAAACAGGATGAGCCTGAGCCCCAGAGGCACAGCCAGTGAGGGGACTCACTTTCTTCCTGGTCTCTTCCTCAGTTCTTGGCCTTTTCGCTCCATGTAGTGACTCACAGTGTCCAGATTTGGGTCTTTCTTCTCCTCTGAGATGGTTCTGTGGAAATAGAGCTATGTCTAGCCCAAAGCTCCAGTTGCCAGAAGTGCTTGCCAAAATTTTCCCCCTTTCTTTGCTTCCCATCCCAGGCTCAGATGGGAACATGTCCAGCTCTTTCCCACAAGCCTGCCTCCATTAACTTCAATTGCATGTGGTCTGGATTCACTCCAAGATAACCTCTCTGTCTGAAAAACAATGCAGGACTCCCATCTCCACACAGAGGATGCAACAGGGCTCTGCAGGAGGCAGTTCCTCCCTTCTGGCTTTGCCTGGGGAGGACGGCAGTCCCACTGCAGCACCCAGCATGCACTTCCTACTCCTTCCCCAGAGCTGGGAGTTCCAACACGTGGTGGGAGCATTTGTTGGAAGGCTTTGGATGAAGGATAGATGAGCTAATGCAGCAAGAGAAGGAATAGCATCAGTGACACTGAGGAAGGGAACTTACCCTTTTGGGTCTCTCTTTTTTATGAAGGAGACACAGTTGTGCAGATTTTGCTTGAACACCTCAGGGACACCTTTGAGGAGACAAAAGGACAAACAGCCATTCAGACAGTTCAAGACAAAGTTTAGGAATCTCCTGTGGGCAGGGAAAAGCCCTGAACTGACCCAAATATGTCACACATGAAGTAAGAGCTGATGCCCCATTACTGCAGTTGAGGTGGGGAGGCTGATGGGCCAGGATTTGAGAGTTCCGTATTAGGTGCTGCCCATTGCCTCCAGCCTTGCAGAGACTGGGGTGTCCCACTGCTCGTGCCCACTGACCTTTGACGCAGAGCTGGGTGAGCCGCAGCTCGTTGTCGTGGTCCCGCAGCATGTAATGGAAATTCTCCCATGTCAGCTCATCCCTGTCCTGAAATCCTGAGGCCCGGAACATGGACTCCGTCACCTGCTCTGCCTGTTCTCTTGACAGGCAGTTGTTGGAGATCTCAATGAAGGACCTGGAGGAGGGAGGGGAGATGGAAACACCAGCTGAGTCCCTCAAATAACACAGGGCAGAGTCCCAGACCAGTTTCATGGGAGAAATGGGCTCTTGGTTGCAAGTATTGAGTCCATGGTCTTCATGGGCCTGAAGCACGGAAACTGGGAGCTGCTTCTGAAGACATTCTGAAAACATTAAGAGAGAGGAGGAAGAGTACCTGAGCATCCTCAGAAACTCCTCCTTGGAGAGGAACCCATTCTCATCAATGTCATACATCCTGAACATCACCTTGGACTTCTCCTCTGGGGACCCTGGTGAGGAGAGAAAGAGGCAAAGTGAGAACAAGACCCTATTTTCATCAACAAAGATGCTTTCATAGGTTGTTTTTGAGTGTCTGGACCCTCCAGCAGGGAAGCCTCACCCTTCCACTTGACTTTCTCAAGTGCAAGGTGAAATATTGGGTAGACACACATTCTTTCTTATGCATTATTTTTCAAAGTCAAAGTGTGCTTTTGCAGAGCAATGATTTTTCTGCAAGTTGTTTTGATTGAATCTGGCACTTAACACCTCCACCTATGAATCCACCATTCCAGTGGTCATTTAGGGAGAATCAGATATCAGACACAGTTGCTATGATCTCTCAAGTACAGGATGCACAGTTCCTTCAGGAGAAAGGTCAGACATGTCTGTGGTGGTGGAAGGCAGCTCCCCTAGTGAGAACACAATTATGTTGTCATGCCCCATAACCCAAGCTGAAGCTGTCCTGGGTGAAGGAAATTTTAATGTGTGTCAGTGTCTACAGGTTGACCTGCTGGGTGAATCTTGTCCTCCACTCTGACAGAGGCTAGAAATGGGTCCAAGGGCAGCAGATGGAGGCATTAACCAGCTCCAGCTCCCACCTTTCATGAAGACCACCAAGATGTCCAGGAACTCCCGAAAGGAGATGTAGCCATTGCCATCTTTGTCAGCCAGGGAGAACATGGAATCCACAAACATGGAGTGTTCTTTGAGCCCCAGGGCTTCAGCAAACTCAGCCCTGCTCAGCTCACACATAAGAGACTCCTTTGCCTTCTTTGAAGATTCAAAGCTGAGCTCCCCGGCATCGGATCTGTTGATTTCCAGCACCTGCAGGTTGTGTCCCACAAAAGAAATGTGGTGAGTGATGGCAGAGCAGAAGGCTGTTGTTTTCTTTCTGACATATTGCATGAAGTCTGGTGGCTCTCTGGCACAAAACTCATGGCAGACACCATGGAGAAAGTCCTGTGTCTCTCCTACACAATGTGACTTTTCACACTCCACATGACTGACCACTCTGGAGACCTGTTACATCACCCAATAGTCTCTTTGCTATTTTAGACACTTGTATCACTGCAGCAGAGCTCCCTTTGTCCTCTGCAAAGGAAAATGTCCCTGGGTCCTGGAAGTATTGGCAGCTTCTTTGTGTGTGGCTTACCAGCTCTTACAGAGAGCACCAGCCCCAATGTTCATTGCTTAATCAATACAGAAATACCTTCCCCCACGAATCAGGGCTTGCTACACCTCTACACACCTGAGCAAACAGGTGCCTGAAGAAAGTCTCCAGAATTTGTTTTCTCTGCTCCTGAGTGACTGCCCGTTTCATCAGGCTCTGCTCCTTCATCTCAGACAGATGCAGGTCAAATCTGCTCTCCTTCAAGTAGTCTCCTAGCTTCCCAACAAAGATGCTTCTCTCAGCCTCCTCACTGAAGAGCAGCACCTGCAAAGGACCCACCGACTGGCTGTAATCATCAGAGGCTCAGCTCCATGGTATTTTCTGGACCTGGTGGTTCTCAGGAGGCCACAACCTCCCTTCAAGGACTCACACTGCTCCCAGTGCCCCTAGCTGAGTGGTGCAGAGGACTGTGGAGGGTCCAGGGGAAGGTGTCATAACCCAGGCACCATGGTACTTACCAGGTCATACTCCTTGGGGCTCTTCAGGAGCAGAGCTTTGTTCCCTTTGTTGTTGGAGAGGATCACCTCCACTCTTTGGTGGGCTTTCAGGTTGATGCTCCGGAGCACAGACCCTCTGCTATCCAGCACTTTGAGCACTTTGTCAGCTTGGAGCTGAATGTAGACAGGAGAGTTGTCTGTCTTGGGCCCATGCCACTCCATGGCTGGTGGGAGAGAACACAGAACTCAGCTGGAAAGGTTCCTACTCATTTCAGATTATATATATATATATATATATATATATATATATATATATATATATACTCATTTCAGACTCATATTCATTACTTCACCAAGAGGCAGTTTGGGAGTGATTTCATGACCAGCCATATCTTAATAGAATAATGATGATGTCCTAACTGCAGAGCTCAAGCACATGGACACAGGAGGAGTACAGACTATGGAGCAGGGAGGCAGGATTTTTCCAGTGTGCAGAGCAAGGAGATAGTGTCCCTGTCCTGGAGCTATTGGTGCAATTGCTCTACACGGGTTTCCTTCAGGTAAGGTGTGATGTGGGGAGGATTGGAATTACAGGGGCATAGGATGACTCAGGTTGGACAGGTTTCTTGTCCAGCCTCCTGCCCAAAGGAAGACCAGCCACAGGTCAGTCTGCTCAATGCTTTATCTAGTCAGGTCTTGGATAGGATGGGCTACCAAGTTCTCTGGGCTCCCTGTTCCACTGTGCTCCTGGGGAAACAGTTCCTCCTTACATCCCATCTGGATATAAGCCCCAGGCCCAGCCCTGCCTCAGGGTGTGCCCTGCCTGCAGCAGCAGCAGCAGATGCCATGGCAGGGTTGGTGGTGCCACCTTACCGTGTACGGCCTCGCCGGACACCTCCCTGCGCACGCTGGTGCCCTGCTTCCTCTGCAGCTTCTTGAAATCTCTCTTGCGGAAGGCAGCAACAACCCAGGCAACAAACAGAGTCACTGGGGACACATGGGAGAAGGAGGCATGAGAGAGGCATGACACATGGGAGAAGGAGGCATCACCAAGCTCCTTTACCCTTTTGGCTCCCTCCTGGCTGCCCAAGGACCCTGCCAGCTCAAGCACCTCAGTAGTGACCAGGACTCAGCAGCTCCTGCTGGGAGGTGCTTTGTCTTTGGGCACTCAGCCCCTTTCTCTGGTGAAGAGGAGAAGAGTGACAGGAAGAAGAAACAGAGTGACAAACCCAGGGGCAGACAGCAGAGGATGACGATGATGATCCCGAAGCCTGCGCCACTGCCTGCGAAGTAGTCCAGCACCATCATGGGCATGCAGTTGGCCAGGTGTTGAGCTGTCAGCTGCTGGGGCTGGGGGCATGGGTCCCCTGCAAGGGGGAAATAGGCTGTGAGTGTCATTGACCTTGCACCCAGCTCACCTGCATCACCCCCAGGAACTTCTGTGTTAAGGTGATGATGGGATTCATGGCTGAGTGACCCAGCACTGCAGAATTGGGGTGCTTGATTTAAACTCCAGATCTTGGGGACAGCTCTTAGGTTTGGGTTCAACCTTTGCCTGCCACAGAAAACCAAGCACAGAACTGGACTCAAGTGCTCTGGAGGTTCAGCACCATTGCCTCTTCTGTTGGGATGGGCTGACCAAGAGGCACCCTGGGCCACAACAAACTGAGGCTCAGAGCCTCTGCTCATCTGGATGCTGCAAATGCAGGCAGTCCTGGTATGATTACAAGGAATATACACCAAGGGAACAGAAACACCTTGCAAGGTCTGGAATGTTACCCAGATGAAATGCTTGCAGTAAATGGGAAGAGTGTGGCAAGATTCCAAGAGGAAAAGGCATTTTGCCAAACAGTAATATGCATTTTCCTCTTGGGATCGTGTCTGTACTTCAGGCCTCTTTCAACATCTGCATCATGCATCAGCGTATTGCTCACAAGCAACCCTTGCACTTTGTGCCCATTTTGCTGGCTTAGGGTCATAGCAGGTGTCAGGCTTGAGAAACTCCAAACCTGATGTGTTCCCTGTGTCATTTACCAGCTGTGTCACTGGGATGACTGTCTTTTCCTTGCTGCCGTGCTGGAGTCATTCCCTCCCTGTGTCCCCTCATTGCACGTTGCACTCACCCTCTCTCCAACTGAACACGTGGGGCTGGAGGTCTGTGGGTTTGGCATAGGTGACAGAAGTCAGGACACTGTGAAAGGTGGTGTTACGGATCTCCCTGATTTCCTTCTCTGTGAACAGCCTGAGGAAAAGGGCGTGGAGACAAGGGGTTTTCCCAGGTGTCACTGACCAGCAACAGGAGGGAACTGAGGAAGCTGGAGGATGCTTTTTCCTCCAGCCCAGTGAATAACACAGTTTTCATGTGTTACTGGGGTTAGCAGAGCAGCTTCCAGACAGGGACAAGGCCATTACCCATTCTTGGTGTTTTCGAACCAAAACCTGTCGCCATCACGCAGGCGCACAAACTGTTCCAGGATGATGGTAGAGAAGAGGGAGCCATCAGCCTCCAGCATGCCTCCAGGGAGCAGCTCCAGCTCAGCCATGTTGTTGGCATACAGGGCAGCAACCTTCTGCAGGACCTGGTGAGAAAACCCCACCACACATCTCTGAGAACAAGGCATTCTGCCAGGGCATCAGAAAGTGTTGGCAAGGCTTAGGAGGTGTAAGGAATGTGCATTTCCCAGGCATCACACACATCCATGGGCTGGGAGGGTGCTGAGTCCCACACAGCCTCAAGCTCATGGCTTGAACTTGAGCAACTGAGCATCAGTCCTAGAGCATCTCAGCTCTAGGAGGAAGAGTGCCCACTGGCATGGGAGTGTAGCCCTGGGGCAGGATGGCTTATTCATGCCATCTAATTAAACAGTTACCCCAATGCAAGAATGAAAATTACACAGTTACCCCCCTGCAGGCATGAAAATCAGCCAGGGCAGGACATGCACTGATCTCCCTCTTCCTATGATGCTGCAGAATTCAGTTCCTGCCTGGAATGTCCCATCATCCTTTGGCCCACATACTTTCCTTGCCCCGACCAATTCCCTGTTACCTGTGGCTCCAGGTGTGGGGCAAGGTCTGACCAGTTTTGGAGAGGTTTCAACCCAAAATGCTGCCGGACTTGGTTATAGGTTGGCAGGCCAAAGTCTCGCCCACGCTGAACCCAGCTGGCCACGTAGTCGGTGCGGGAGTACTTCAGGGGCCCATACCAGTAATCTGTGGGGGGACATGCTTAATGTGTCCTGTGGCTCTCTGCACCTCCATTAAAAAGGCTGAAATGTGTGGTTGGGTGCTGATGGAGGAGGCAGTGGGACCTGCACAGCCTCAGGTGTGGGGGTCCCCCGCCAAGGCACAGCTGCAGTACAGACCTTGGAGATCTTCCACCACAATGTTGTCCTCCCGCTCTGCTATCTGTGAGCTCATCCCCAGCAGGAGGTTGTCCACGTCTTCTGCCTGCTGCAGCCCGGGGCTCTGAGAGGCATGGGAAGAGAAAGTGATTCCTCTTGCATGAGGGAGGACAGAAGGTAGCCCCACAACCCTGAACTGGTGCCCCCAGGGGTGCAGACTCTTGGTGTAGGGGAATCGGGGACCTCTTTCAGGCTCATTTTCTCAGCACCAGGTCAGCCTGGAGGTCTGAGCCTGACACAGCTGAAGGCTGGGGATTCTGGATGGGGAGGATCTCTCACCCCTTGTCTGGCTGTCATGCTCTGCACCCAATTTCCCTTACAGAACCCTGTGGAGTGCTCCATAACACAGAGCAAGGGATGAAGCCCCCTGGCCACCCTGCCACATCCTCAAGACCCCTGTGCTCCCTCCCCCGTACCTCTCTGCTCCAGTAGCTGTTGCAGAGCCGCACTGCTGGGAACGAGCCACTGGAGACAGACACGTTCTGGAACCGGCACTTGGAGTCTCTGGAACAACAGAGAAGGACTGAACCCATGGCCCTGAGCCAGGGCTGCCTGCAGCTGTCAGGGCTGGGCTGTCTCAGCCGAGGGCAGGACATGGGGAAGGGACAGAAGCCATCCCAACAAAGGCCATTCCCAGTCACCAACCCAGCTTGGGCATCCCCTCCCCTCACACAGGCAGTCCCATAGCCCCTCCAGGCTTCTCCTACCTCTTGTAAACACCTGGAGGCACCATGGTGGCCAGGAATTGCCCCGCAGCCGCCACGAACTCTGGAGAGAGGCTGGGGTCCAGGTGCTGCTGGTAACCTGTGGGGCAGTAGCCAGGCTGGAGGGAAAAGGGCCAAGCTCCCTCTCCCTATCCACCCACCAGCTCCCCTGGTCCCCCACCCATTTCCAACACTCCATTGCCTGCCTACCCCTCACCTTGGTACTCCGGGACCTGTGTGCCCAGCAGGGTCGGCAGCCACTCATACAGAACAATGCTCTAGGGAACAGGGAAGCTGGGTCAGGGCCAGAACTATGCACGATATTGGGGGATCCCAGCAGAGCTGGGGGAGTCCCATCCCTCACCTGGAAAGTGGCAATGACCCTCTTGCGAGTGTGCTGGAAGAGATCCTCATCGGACCAAGCTGGATGCTTCTGGGCCAGTGCTGTGGCCACATGGTTGTGGTACCGAAACCAGGCGATGCTCTCAGCCTGCAGGAAGGGGTTCTCGTTCCCCCAGGCACTCCCCAGGTCTGTAAGAGCCACCAGGACCATCAGTGGGGGATGTCACCACTGGGTCTAGCTTTGCCCATGGCTGGAGGAGCACACCCAGCCCTGTAGATCCAGTGTCCCCTTGTCCCCTCACCCTTCCTCCCTCTCCAGGCAGACCAGCAACCTGGGCAAGTGAGAAGCAGTACCGGGCCCACAGCATGGACCAAACGTTGGACAGGAGAGGAATTCAAAGCAAGCTGAGTGGCTCTGTATCAGCAGCAGCCCCTTTCCCCAGAGGAGTTCACCTGGGATCAGAGCTGCTCTCTGACATTGCTGCCTGGGCATGTGGCCTCTGGAGTTTCTGGTGTGTCCTTGCTGGGATGTCTTTGCTGGGGCTCAACCTTTCCTCCCCCTTGGGAAACTGCCTGCTCCCCCACAGCCCTCCTGACCCATATGTCCTGCCTCCCTGAATCTTCTGCTCTTTCCCCTTTCCTGGGGTCCACTCTGGGCTCAGCTCCAGAGACCTGCTGCTCCTCCTGCTCCCAGTCAGGGATGAAAATTGGAATGCCACCATTACCGTAGATCCCCTGGGGACCGCCCTGTCCCGACGGATCCAGTGCCTTCCACATGGGAACCCTCCCGTCCGTCTGCCTCGGGAGGCTCCTGTTGGGCCCTGATGCCAGCTGTCCCCCCTGGAAGCTCCTCAGGGCATCGCTCCAGGAGTGTGAGGAGCCGTAGATGGAGCTGCCATCCAGCCAGCCTGTCATCTCGTTGGTCTAGGGCAGGTACAGGGAAGAGGCATTAACAGGTGTCAGGATTTCACTGGAAAGGTGTAAAAAAGAAGGTCTGGAAAGCCTGAGTCAGTCTCTTTTGTTCTTGTAAAAGCAGTCTGTTTTAACCCTATTTTAACAAAACCTCCCAGGACGCAAATAAATACACAGACAACCTAGTCAAACCTCAGGAATTAGTGCCAGGTAGAGGAAAAGACCAGGTATAGGCTTTTCAAAAGTACTTTTGGGGTTGTTTTTTCCCCAATTATTTTGCCTATGCCCAGAAGCAGACATCTGTGAGTTCCTGTGTAGGCTTGAAGGGGACTAAACCCATCTCTGGGGAAACTGGGAACACTGTCCCCTCTGACCTTGCAGCAGGAAGTCTCACTGTTCCTGGCAGCATGTCCTTGCCAAATGTTTGCATAGAAACATACTTTTTATTCTAAAAACATGCTGGAGTTTCCAATATTTTAAGCTTTTAAATGTTGATAAAAACATGACTTTCTAAACTCATCTCTTCAGGGTTTGTCACATGAAAGGTTCAGGGGGGTATTTCACTTTGGTGATTTTGGCTGGGAAAATCTCCAGCATGAAAGAAATCTAGGGAACACAAGCAGAACGGCAAAATCCAGAGAAACAGGGAAAACCTGGGTTTATTTTCCAAAATGACTGAAATTCAGGGAAGAGCTTTGTGGCAGTGCCAGCTCAGCTTTGTGATACATTATAAAGATGGGACTTGGTGTCTAAAACAACGTGTGATAATTAACTGACCTAATTCTGACCTTTTCTTTGTCCAGGATGCTTTGACCTTGGGCAACCACTAGTGTTGCTCAATGTGAAACTTGGAAGTTGACTTTGAGTTAATTTCATTGGTTCAAACACTTGAGAGATGTATATTTTTAGGGACATAGTAGCACTCTTGTTTTATTTTTGCAAATTATCTTGACTGCTATAGACCCCAATGGTGGGTGAAGAAGAATTTAGACGAAAGGCAAAGAGCAGAGGAAGGCACACCTACCTGTTCCCGAGGGTTGTTGGGGCTCTGCCCCGTCTCTGCTGCCCAGCGGATGCGCTGGAAGGGCAGGACCACATCTCCAGTGCCGGCAGGGTCAAACACTGGGTCTCCAGGTGGGATGTAGATGTTGAGGAACTCAGCAGGGCAGCCGGGTTTCTCTGTCTCCAGGATGTCCAAGAGCACGTGGAAACCTGACAGACATCAAAGCACGGTCAGCAGCTGCCAGGTCTGCTGCCAGCACCTGGAGCAAGACACCAGGGAGGGCAGCTGTAGGGAGGCTGAGGGGCCCACCATGTGCAGCAAGGGTGACCCAGGCTGGGTTGAACAGGGCTTGAAGAAACCTAGCCTAGTGGAACAAGATGACCATTGAGGGCCCTTCCAACCCAAACATTCTGGGATTCTATGATTTCCCCGAGACAGATATCTCCAGGCCTGGAGACCTAAGATCCCACTGAGCTCCTGGGAGAGAGAAAAAGCTGCTCCAATTTGCAGCAGTTCAGCCCAGCACAGCTCTTATTGGATCTGTCTAGTGTTTTTGCCATGAGGCACCTCCACTGCTAAAAGAAACAAGGAAGTTGCCAACTGACAAATACCAGCACTTGAGTCAACTGGCAAAGGTCACCAAAAAATCCACACAAACTCTCCTAGCTGGACAGTGCTGTGGCACACAAAGGCTACCCAAGGCTTTGTGGGCCTGATATCCACATGTGGGTCTGCTGTGGAGGGCTGGGTGAGGAGCACTCTGATGCATGGCCTTGGGTGTGCAAGAAACCACCATTTTTCCACCCAAACCACCATTTTTCCAGTCGATGTAGGGCCCCAGGTCTTACCAAAGAAGACAGCCAGCACAGTTGTGTTCCTGTGGGAGGGCAGCCCCGAGGGCCCTCGAGCTATGGCATTGCTCAGCTGGCGGGCGTTGGGCACGTGGGGCTCCTGCAGAGCCTGGTAGACGCCGTCTGCATAGTTGGCTGGCAGGAGACGCAGCAGCCTGGCTCCTGCAGCACCAAAAAACATGGAATGGGTTCTGTGGTACCCGGTGAGAGTCACAGCCATAGCAGGATGTGTGTTCAGGTCCCAGAAGACAGAGAGAGGATAGCACAGGGCCAAGAACATGCAAGCTTTGGTGTCATCACCCAAAACTTCTTGCAACACTGGAATCAGTACTCTTAAAACCAGGAGGGATCCTCCATCCCCCATCGTCCTCTCTTCCAGTTGTCCTTGTCTTGTCCGTGTGCATCCCTGCTGCCCCCTGGAGGTCTGGGGTGGTGCTCCAGTGGGTAACTGGAGTGATGTTGAGCTATCCCATGCTGACTGTGCAATCCTACAAAAGTTTGGTGTTTGCCAGCACCATCGGGAACAGCCGGAGAGGCAGTGAGACAAGTGCGAAGATGAGAGCGAAACATCTGATTTTGCATGCACTGCTGGTCCCAAAACTGAAAAGCCCAGAGGCAGGAGGTCGTTCCTCACTGATTTTGAAAGGCTTGTCAGCTGTGTGATGGGCTCCATTTACTGGAGCTCCCCAGAACTGGGGGAAATCCTGAATTCCTGCCTTGGTTTGTGGCTTAGTTTCTATATGTTGGTCTCCAAAACTTAAGGTCTGATCTGTCTGCTCTAGAAGAGGAAGACCTGGTCTGCCAGGGTTGGTTTATCCTGTCAGGCTTTGATGTTACCAAGGGGCTGGTGGCACACATGTAATGTAGAAGAGCCCTTTGGACTCAGAGGAAGCCGTGCAATGGCCACTGCACCTTGTGCCAGTGTGTCACCAGAGCAGTGACTAACCTGGGCTGCCAGAAATGAGGATTCAGAATCTTCAGTGTTTTAGATAAGATCCTGCCTGATCTGTCCTGGTCCTTGGCTCAGGGACACCTGGAGTTGAGCCTATGGGCTGGCTGTAGGCACAAGGAAATAGTTCACCAATGGCACAGGGAAACCCTGAATGCCTCTCCCAGTACCAACCAGTACATGGCATCAGCTCTCTGCAGGGCAGAAAATCAATAGGTTCAGCATGCCTGGACCATGAACTCTTCTGCCTTGTGCTGAATCCTGGTTGAACTGCATGTTGATTTTGGCTAAAGATGGTTTTTCGCAGCTCTGTGATCCCTGACCATCACGGAAACACCTGCTGAAAACAGCTGGATCCCTGCCTTGGATATTCTGAGTGATCTCACAAAGGCACAGCTTTGCTCTGGGACTGATCCAACACCAGCATGACTTGCAGATTGTGCCTGGGCTGCAGCAAAATGTGGCAATGCCCAGGCAGGGGTTGTGTGGCCCCTCCATACTGCTCTAACAGGGCTCTCAGGTGCATCAAGGGACCATTGAGGGCCATGGGAGGTGGCATTGTCTGCTGACCTGCCTGGTTCAGGCTCATGTCAGAAAGATTTCTGTCTCAGCCAAAAAGCAAGCCAGATGCCCAAGGGGCAGCTGACCTTGCCCCATCCCACCATTCCCATTCCAAGACCTGGCACTCACCCACGGAGCCATGGCTGTGGTGCAGCAGGTTGTTGTACCAGCCATCATAGCGCTGGACCTCCCAGGAGATGCTCTCCTGGGCTCCTGAAAGAGACAAGACCCACCTCATGAGCAGCAAGAAAAAAGCATGGAACAAGCATCACCACTAGAGAATTACTTATATTGTGATCTTTTCCCATATTCTTTCTGAAGCTTCCCAAAGATGCAGGTTTTTTAGAAAAGTTTTGCACTCCTTTTGAGGGATAATAGCTAAAATTAGAAATTCATGCTTGTGATCCTGATGTTCCCAGATCAGTTTGTGACCACCACCAGTCTAATCCCAAAAGACATTCCTTTTCTCCTTCCCTCTCACTGGATCAGAAACCCCTCCTTACTTCTGACTCACACAATGTCCATGTGAGTCAAGGAAAGACTTGGTGCTTTTGTATCAGCATCAGCCTTATTTCCTTCTTGTTAATTTTTATTACTTTTACTTTTTACTTTGCTAATACTAGCAAAGACATCGAGTTCCAGGTTACAAGCGGTGTACTCATCTCAGCTGCCATAGGGCAGTGTCTCAACCCGCACTTTGCTCCAGTTTTTCTTATTTCCTCACAAACTGCATCGTACAATCATAGAATTTGTGTGGGAAGGGACCATAAACATCACCTGGTTCCATTCACTCTGCCATGGGCAGAGACACCTTCCTCTAGATTAGGTTTCTCTGATATGATGTCCTGTGAGTCAGAGGAAATTCCCCCGAGGAGCACCAACCACCCAAGATCTCCCCTTGGGTTCTCTTCCCCAAAATCACACTTACTTCCCAAGGTCCATGCTCCTGTCAGAACCACAACCAAACTCAACATCATTGCTGCAGGTTGCATCAGCCCCTGGGTCTTTGGAAGTAGCGACCTGCAAATGGAAAGGAGAGGAGAGGGAGGGAGCTGGAGGTGAGCTGTTCCCAGAGGCTGGAAACATGGAAAGACCAAAACCTCAGCTCCTTTTTGTGGTTTCTGCTGTTGGGTAAAACCTTGCTGCTGCCATCATCCATCAGCAGTGGCTCCTGATTTGGGCTCTGGGAAGCTGGCAGGAGTCATGTTAGACCCCATCACCTTGGGAAAGTTCTGTCAGGATGTGCCAGCTGACCTTTCTGCTGGAGCAGGACCCGTGGCCCTGCCTTGGGGCATCCCAGTCACAGACTCACAGCTCATCATCTAGTTGTGTCTGCTCCACTACAGAAAGCCCTTCATTACAGAAACAGGCACATTTCAGCTGGAAATTTTTCCTGCATTGACCCATCCAAGTAAATCCAGCTGTGAACATGATGGAAAAGCCTTAGCACACAGTCAGACATCCCAAAGTGTGTGAGTACTGCAGACAGGACAACTTGATCCCCTCTGAGCTAACCTGATGGCCATCCCTCCATCATGCCTTTCTCATGATGCTTTACCCCCTCCCTTCCCACAAAAGCTCTGGATCCAGAGCAGATTTCATCACTGGGAGTGGAACATTTAAAATCCCAAGCAACATTTGGCAGAAGAGAGGGATTCCCAGTTCTGAATTGTGATTTAGAGTCACAAATGTGACAATTCCACCTACCACTGGCTTTCCATGCACAGAAATGCCAAACCTGAATTTAACCCCAAGGCAGGATTTTCCACTAAATATGGCTCTTTGTCCCTGTTTCAGTGTGTATCCAAAGATCAGCACTATTTCAGAAGAGCTGTGCTGCCAAGAGATGCGATGCAGCAACGCACAGTTGCAGTTTCCTACACTGTTCTGTCATATCCAAATTAATATTTTTAAATTTCTTTTGTTATTTTAATTAAAACCTAAATAAAATCTGGTTTTGGAAAGGCTTACACATTACCAGCAGCTCTGTAAGTTTTATTTTTGATTTCCTGAGAATTGTAGTGGGAATTTTTCACCTGTAACTCCCAGTGGTACAAACTACAAAACCCAAGTCCATGTTACATTGTCTGCTTGGAAAACAAAGCGGTCTAAGACTTAAGTATTATCATTGTCACTCACATTAATTACATTCATCAATTTAAACCTCATGACCAGGCTGTGAGCAGAGCATGTAACCTGTGGTCAGTCCTTCTGTCAGAGATTTCTGTACTTTTGGTCTTTTGCACTGGAAAATAAGTTGTGTCTCAAGAAGTGACATTTCCACACTCCTTGACCATCACAACAGCTCTTCCACCCCACATCCTTTCCATCCCACAGCCCTGTGCTGAGCGTGGTCTGGTGGATGTGAGATTTACATTGTGCAGCTGGTGGGAACTAGGGGCCCTGTGAGCCCCATTCTGTACAAAGAACATGAAAGTTTGGCTAATGGTGACACATGGAGATGCCTGTGACCTCTTTCAGGAGTGGCAGAGCGTTGTCACCACCACCACATGGGACTGGGACTCTCCTTTCCTGCCTGAAAGCTCTCCCTGTTGAAGCAGCCCCTTCCCTGAGCATTGGCAGCAGTTGTTGACTTGTGCAGAGAGGTCCACGTGGCCTCCAGTGCCGAGAAAGTGAGACACAGAGAGACCCCAGAGGCACAGCTAGATCTATCTCCTCCTGACTTAAAATGTACAGTTGCAATCCTCATCCAGAGTGAGGTCTGAAGGTGCCACAGAAGTGGCTCAGGAGACATGGAGCAAAGCCAAGGCTCATCACCACAGCCACAGCACAGATTGTCTCCCCTCTTTCCCTGGGTGTTCTCATAGAGTTCCAGCAGAACAAGTGATTCAGAATTCCTTCTGTCACTGAGCACATCTCCTTTTTACTCACATATGGGAATTACTCTTGTCCCAAGCCATGATATAAGATAACAGATAAAGGGTTCACCAGTTCTCATGAACCCTTTATTTCCTTATGAACCAGAAATTAAAATCTACTTATTGCCTTATCAATCCAAGACTCTGGATCATGGCCAATGTGATATGGTAATAGTGATGATCTTGCAGATTGACCTTGGAAGCCTATGGTGCAGCTTGTTGAGGGAAAGCTTGGCAAGTGTGGATGCCTTCCTGTTCCAGGAATATTGTAATGATGAGCCCTCCACTCTGCTTTTCCACAGGTTCCCTGTGCCACCTTTGGAAACTCATTCCCTTCCTCTGCATCTAATGAGACTAAGCTTGCCAGCCTTGTCCTCTCCCATCAGAGAGGATCCCTGTGCCCTGTCAAAGCCTGGAGTTTCACACCCTCCAAAAAATGTATGCCAGATAGTGCAAACACAGAGCTTCCCACAGAGCAAGGATCTCCTGTTCCATCTGATCCCAGCAGATTTGGCTCCCCTAAAGTTAGGGCTTCAGCCTCCAAGAGCCTCCTGGGCTCTCCCCGGAGCCACAGGCCATCTGGGATGATGGAACACACCAGAGTCCTGAGAGAGCATCAGCCCCACAGCAGAACCTAAGTGTGGTCACCCAGAGGACAGCAGATCCAAGGCATTCCAGAAGCCTGGAGCCTGATCCCTACGGTCCTTGTGAGTCACAGCTAATTTCTATCTCTTGCCAGTGCTGGTGGGACACACTTGGGGACTGCCACCTTCCCCCCACACCAGCCAGTCCTGGGATTTCAGAACGGGCTACATGTCCCCACCCTTGCGTCCCAGAGAATCCTAGCCACTCCATGGACAACCTGCACACAGGGGTGAGTGGTGCCTCCAGCTTCCCCCTGGGACTGGATGCCCCAATGCCCCAGAGCACGGCAGGGACTGTGTCCCCTGGAGGAACGGGAGGGGTCTCTGCCCGTGCCTGCGGTGTCCTGTCCCCGAGCAGGGACACGCTCTGTCCCGTGCCCTCTCCCTCACCCGCAGGGATGTGCGTGGCTCCACCGCACCCTGCAGGTGAGGACACGCACGGCCCCAGCTCATCACCAAGAGCCCCTCAGCCCTCGGGACGTGCAGTGAGTGACACGGGGACATGGCCCGACCCCTTCCATCCCCCGGGCTCGGCCCCATCCCAACGTGTCCCCACAGCAGGAAAAAGGAGTGGCAGCAGCCCCTGTGCCCTCCAGAAGTGACAACAGAACCCCCCGCAGGTCACAGCGTGCGCGGCCCCGGCCGTCACCCGCGCTCCCGGTCCCGCAGCTTCCCCGCACGTCCCGATCCCGCGGACCCAGCCCACCCACGCGGGCAGGAACACGCGTGGCCTCGGCCCCTCAAACATCCCTGCAGGTGTGGACACGCATGGCCCTCACAGACACCCACAAAGGGGAATGTGAGCGTCCCTGATCCTTCAGTCCCCCCGCCGCCCCCACGAGCACGGACACGCGTATCCCCAGTCACTCAATGTCCCTTTTCTCCGCGCAAGCAGCGACACGAGCGTCCTAGATTCCTTCGAGCTCCCGCGCAGACACGTGTCCCGATCCCCCTCTTAGGCATGACACGCGTGTCCCCGGTGTCCCACGGCCGCTGTCCCCCCGGTGTGACCCGCGTGCGGGCTCACCTGCGTGCGGCGCGGCGCGGCGCGGCGGAGTGCGGCGGGGCGGGCGCTGCGGGTTACATACGGCCCGCGCCCGCCGCCGCCTATAAGAGCGCGGAGCGCGCCGGAGCCGCCCGGGCCGCCGCCTGCAGCAGCAGCAGCAGCAGGAGGAAGAGGAGGAGGAGGTAGGTGGTGGGAGGGGATGTCCCCCCCGCTCCTCAACCCCCAACCCCACTCCGGCCCCTCTCTTTGCGAGCGGCCCCCGGGGTCCCGGCTCGCAGGGGCTGCGAGGGGAGGATGCTTCCCACCTGCAGTTAACCCTCGGTTTCTACTATCCCATCCTGTTACAGGGCCAGGAAAGTGCAGCGAGGTTGCCCCCCTCGCCCCTCTTTCCCCACCTGCGAATTGCAGGTCTGATGATTCAGTTTCCAGGGGACAGGGTTTTTTTTTTCTTGTGCAAAATACCAACCTGCAGCCCTGAGCAATCCAGCTAGGATTGCTGCTGGCTCTGCCACCGAGAGTTTTTGGCTGAGCACTTCCAAAAAATCCTTTTATCTCGATTCATTCTGGAGGAGGAAAATGGAGATTCTGTAATGAGAAACTTCTGGGGTTTGGGCAAACTTTCTGCCTCCTTTGTCTTTCTCTCCTCCAAGTCCAGAATATTTTAAAATATAAGAATAAATTGTCTATTTCTGCTGAACTGCTGATCTTTCCTTGAAGATGTTTCCAGTTTTTACCCCCTCCATACACTGTGACAGAGGGAACCACAGGGGCTCTAAGGTCACAGCAATGCTTCAGTGTGAAGGATGCTTTGCAAGGTGCAACAAGTCCCATTTCTCCTGCTGTGAGATGTAGGCATCACTTTCACACTTGAAAGCTGCAAAAATGCCTAAGAGCTGCAAAAATGCCTGAAGGGCAATCAAGGGAGAAAGATGGGCAGACAGCAAAAAAGTTGTTTCCCTGGAAATTCTCTATAAAACACGTACGGAAATGCAAACATACATTGATGTTGGTTGAAAATTAAATTTAGGTTTAACAAGACAGCATTCTCCATGTTATGCTGTGGTTTTTAATTTTTTTAACTCTGAAAAGTTGTGTTTTGGTGAATACAGACTTATCTTTTCTGCTTCATTGTATCTCATAGGAAATTTGGGCAAAGATACCAGGAAACAAGTGGAATTCAAGCCATTATGATTTAATCTGTTCTAGGTTAAATTACTTATTTATTTCTTTTCTTGCAGCAGCTCTGACTGTTTTGTTGGCACTTTTGCTGGACTTCAGTAGCATCGAGGATCAGCTCAGCTCCTGCTTGCCAGGTAATCATAGCGCTGGAAGGCTGCCTTTCTCCAGGTTTGGCTTTCCAAGGAAATAACCCAAAGCTGTGACAGCAAAATAGCCCCAAAGAAGATTTGTAAGAGCACACGACAGCTCTGTTAGTCTGTAGCAGTCAAGCTAAACTCAGGTCTGGAGCCATTGTAAAATCCCAGTCTCCGTTCCACTCTTTGCTGTTATTATCTGGGTTACCAGACAGAAAGTTATTCTCAAATCAAATATTGCTTTATGTATTGAAAAGCAATTCACTTGTCCAAGCAAACTGTTTTATGATAGTTACTGTGATCCCTCCTTACCTCTAGGGATTTGGGACCAGTTTTTTGTGGCTGAATTGCTCTGGGTTGGATCTTACCTAAAGTTATGATTAAAACTGGTTTTGGAAAATGAGAATAAAATCACATCCTCTGTACAGGAACATAATAAAATGCTGTTTGGACATAAGTCAGATCAGTTCTGACATCCCCTGACTTTAGCAAACTTCCTGGGGCAGTTACATGCAGAGAGGCTATTAAATAAGCAAAACAAGAGGACTAAGCATATTATCAGTTTTGGCAAAAAAGATCTAACCCAGGCACGGGGAGAAGGTGTGTAATTGCTGGAACTGGAGTGCCAGTGGAAGTTCAAAGTCATCTATAGGAATGACACACCTTTTCATTGTATGTAATTCAGTTCCTTTAGCCTTGGGATGTGCTCAGAGTTTTGAGTGTTCTTTGGACCCTCATCCTGCTTCTATCCCCACCAGACCAAGTGCAGGACCAATCCTTCCTCTTCCTCCTTCACTAGACCAGCAGCTCCTGGGAAAAACTTCTTGGAGGAAATGGATGGGAATGGGAGTAGTGGGCTTTGTTCACTTGGCACTGCTGGCCCTTGGCTGGGGATAATTTTGCTGTTGTGAAATCCATGTTTTAAGTGGTTCCTTGTAGTCTTGAAGGAAAATGTTTCTGCAGAGGTCACTGGCTTGGGTACTTCCCCTAAGAGTTCACCCCAAAGTGGAAAGCCCTGGCTGCACCTGCTGGAGGGAAAACCCCGGCCCTGTGCGGGCCTGCTCAACAGGTTCCTGCTCTGGGGCTGCTCCTCACACTGCAGCAGGACAGGGGCTTGTGGTTCCTTGGGCTGCCACAGTCCCTCAGGCTGCTGGAGCCCTGCCCCAGGCACCTCCTCTCCTCCACTGAGGGCTTTTGAGTGGCGTGTTCTCTGCTGGGGAGTGTTCTTCCCGCCTGCTTGCTTGCAGCGTCACATTTCCTCATCCCTCTGGGGACCCTTTAGGTGAACCTCCCTCAGCTGGTTATTCCAGAACTGAGCCACCACAGGCTGGAGGCATCCAGGCAGGGCAGTGCAGGGTCTCCACTGTGACCACCTCTCTCCCACAGGTTCCTGGAGGTGCAGGATGACTCTTTTTGATGGCATCTACCCCTTCTACCCGCAGCAGAGGAAGGCTGCTGTGTTTGACATCAGCACCATCATAGTCATCGTGGTCTTCCTGACATTGGCTTGCAGCTTCCTGCTCATCATCCCGGGCATCCGTGGACGGGCGGTGCGTCACCCTGGGGATGGGCAACTGCTCCCCATGTTCTGGATGCTGGGACCCTCCTGGGTGCTCTAGGGTGAGGCAGAGGAGAGCCAGGGCTGTTCCTCCCTGCCTGATGTTCCCCCTGTCTCCCTGCAGAGGTTGTACTGGACTCTCCGTGTTCTCCTCAGCCTCTTCGTGGGAGTGGTGATTGTCGGTAAGTGCTGTGCCGCCCTTGGGGATGGGTCTGGGGGCAGGATTAAACCCTGGGGCAGGGTCTGTGTCTGGGAAATGTGAGTTGGGGGTCACAACCACTGAGCTGTGGGGCTTCCCAAAGTAGTTTTCCCTTCCCTGGTACGGGGGCACTTGGAGGTGCCTGTGGCTACTTCTGGGAGTTCTGCTGGCTGTAACTCAAACAGCCCTAGCTCTGTCGGGCTGCCCAGCCCCATGTTCCTCTGACTGTGTGTATGACCTGGCACGGGCAGGGTGCAGGAACAACCACAAAAGCATGGATGAAATGCAAAGAGCAGATTTATTTTCATTCCCTCGCCCTCCAGGGAATCCCCAAAGCAGCACTGCGTAGAGACAAGGAGGGGACCAGCACCACAGAGCTCGATCCTTGCCAAAGGATCACCAAACCTGCTGCTTTCACCTGTTTCTGGGATTTGTGGAGGCACAGTTCACTGAGGTTCTTTGATCTTTCCTGTAACAAGGCTGGATCTCAAGCTTGTTCAATAGGTGTCTGAGCTGTCTAAGCACAGATGTTTTACTTCTCCAACACACAAGGCTAGACAGTGGTTACTGTGATCTGTGGGTTTTTCTACACCCCAGCTATGCATTGGTTGACTGTTTACAATCCTCTTCACCGATTTTCCATTATTTCCCCCCACTGTATGAGCGCTCTTGTGCTGCCTGAGGCTGCAGCCATGCATGTTTGGAGATTGTGAGGAGCCTTGCAGTGGGAGCAGGTTGGAATGAAACACAGTAGGGCAGAAATTGCAGTAGTGGGGCAAAGACCTCCCTAGGAGCAAGGTCAGAGGAGATGAAGGAGAGGATTTAATTTAGTAAAAACCAGGAAATCTCCTGTAATAACTGATGATGGAAACCAGGCAGTGGGATTTCCAACTCAGACAGGGCAACAGGATGGGTAAGAAAAGATGTGCTGAGGGGATAGAAGATGTGTGGTGGCCAGAGAAAGCAGCCCTGACCCTAAATCAAAGCATTCCTCCTGCTGTGAAGGACAAGATGGGTTACAGGACTGCTCAGATAGGGGTGATGAAGAGGAGAGATAAAGATAACCTAAAAGATTCAGCTCTGATTTGACCAAGCACTAGATGTAGGTAGCCAGACTGGGACCAGCTGTGGGAGGCATGGACCATCCCAGCATGCGGATGTCACCCTGGGGATGTCCAGGTCCTGGGAGATGCCACCAGAGCCACCGGAGAACCTGGTGCCGGGGTGGAGGCCAGGGCTGATCCCACAGCCGTATCCAGTTCAGGCCTGCAGAGCCATGCAGCACCACTCTGTGACACGGCTGCAGTCGGGCTCTGCTTGGCCACACGGGAAGAACAAATTGTTCTGAAGCCAGCGTCAAGAGTTTCTGGGGCACACTCACCCCTGCAGCCAAAAAACATTCCTGTGGAGCTCCCACTGCATCAGTGCCCTGACAAGTTGACTCAGCAACTGAACATTTTCTCAGGAAAGTTTTGTTCAGCCTGACATCAAATCTTTGGCTTTTCCTGTTGGAAAATGAAGCCCACTGCAAAGTGGAACTGCTTCAGAAAAGTATACCTTGTTCCAAAAAACATATACCAGGAAAGCTTCAAATTCTTCTTTTTTTCCCAGCTGGAATGACTGTCCAAGCTGTGATGACACTTCCCACCCCTCTCCACTGCCTCCTTTTGACAATGACTTTTACTATTTGCTAACAATGCAATTTAGGGAGCTGGATGTGTGAAATGAGACTCACCCCTGTTCCTGTGGCTGACAAACAGGCTCATCTCTGAACCCTGTCCCTGGGTGGTGTGGTGGCTGCCATGGTCAGGAGCTTGCAGGGAAGTTCTGGAGAGGATGTCCAAGGAGAAATCAGATCATGATGTTCATCCCTGGGGATCTGAGCTCCGCTGTTCCCGGATCCAGGGAGTGGATGCTTAGCAATGGGAGGACCTGAGCTCTGCAGGGTGTGGGAGCGGGTTGGGGCACGTCCTGGTGGCTGAGTCAGCATTCCTGCCCTCCTAACACTCCCTTCCAGTGCCATGGTGGGAATGCTGCCACTCACCTGTGTGATTCTCCCCTTGAACACAGCAAAGCCTGAAACCGGACCTGCTTTAACCCCAGCTTTATTTTTCCTGGCAGTTGTCCAGTTCACAGGGGACTGGGAGACTGGCTGGGTGCAGGCAAACACCTCCTACAAGTCCTTCAGCCCTGTCCAGGTGAATGCGGACATTGGGCTGCACATCGGCCTGGCTGGGGTGAACATCACGCTCAGGGGTGAGTCTGCTGTCCCCATCTGGAACTCTGGAGTGGCCATGGCCTCGGGAGGTCCACAGCTGCCCTTGGTCTAGGGGCCCTTGGTCTGTCTGGAGGCTCCTGGGACCCTGCTGTGCCCGTGCTCCTGGCTGGCAGTGCCCAGGTGCTGGCACAGCAGCACCTCAGCTTGTCCCTCCCGCAGGAAACCCAGTGAACCAGATCAACGAGACCATCAACTACAACGAGCACTTTCCCTGGAACTTTGGGGCGGATTATGACCGCAGCTACAGCCAGGGGCTGCAGAAGGGGCTGCCCAGCCCCATCCTCTACGTGGCAGAGAAGTTCAGCACGCAGAGCCCCTGCGCCGTGCACAGGCAGTACCGCATCGCCGGCCACTACGCCTCAGCCATGCTCTGGTGAGCCCTCCTGTCCTGGTGACCCCTTCTGTCCTGCTGCAGGCACGGGAGGTGCAGGGATGGGAAGAGCTTGGCTGCCTTTCCCCATGGTCCTTGGGACGGGTGGGATTGCATCCTGCCAGGAGGGAAGCTGTGTGCAGGGAGGGGTTCCTGCCAGGCACTGTAGACACTTTAGGATAAGCAGAAAGGAAGTCCTGGTTCTCCCTGCTGGACAAATCCACAGGGCTGGGCAGAGGAGAGAGGAACATGGTGCAGGTCCTTGCTGTGATGTGGTGATGATGGCAGAAGTCCATCCCCATGGTTGGAGTTGAAGCTGCTGTCCTTGGTGGCTCAGAAAGGCCCATGGACACATGAAGAACTCTCCCAACCCTACCTGTGAGGGTATTTTGTATCTAAGATTGGGATCAGGTGAGGAAAAGATGCTGCTGCTGTTACTGTGGAGTTGATCTTGACTCTTTGGCAAGGTCAGAGAGCCTCCTTGGGCTGGGGGAAGAGCTGGTCCCCAGCTGGCAGGAGATGGTCCCTTCCACCACATGTTGGCCATCAAGAACCATTGCAGTGCTGTTCTCCCTGCTTGGTGTTTGACAGCAGGGACACAGAAACTAGGGAAGAAGCCTGGCGATGCCATGGAACAAGAGCTCCTGGGCCATAGCTGAGGCCTTCCTCTGTAGCCCAACTCCTCAGCAAGTGCAGAGCTACTGCACATGACCTTTACCTGCTTCTGCATTTATCTCAGTCCTGGGTGCTACTCTCAGGGTCTGCACTGCCCCATGTGGGGAACAGCAGGTCACTGGGATGGTCCAGATACACTGAGTGGGCTGCCACAGCCTCCCCTAAGCTGATGCTGTCTGTGGGCTGAGCAATGGGAAGAGGAAATCTGTGTTTCTGCCTTCTGGATGTAGCAGTGTGAGCCTTGCACACATGCTTGCTCAGCGTGGGGATTGGGGATCATTCCTGCCTGCCCACAGAGCTTCTCCACCTCGTACTCCACTTGGAGCTCAGATTCCTCCATCCACATGGAAATCCTCACGTAGAGCATCCTAATCCATGGCACTCACACCACTCATCTGTTGGTCTTCTCTTGTCTCCAGGGTAGCCTTTTGCACATGGATCATCTCCAACATTCTCTTCTCCATGCCTGTCCTCATTTATGGAGGATACATGCTCCTGGTCACGGGGGCCTTCATGATCTTCTCGCTGCTCTCGTTTTCCACTGTCAGGAGCTCCCCGATGTGCCTGATCCAGATTGGGACCAGCACCCTGCACGTGGCCTATGGGGGATCTTTCTGGCTCATGGTAGCAGTTGGTAAGAACATCAGGGTGCCCCAGGTCACATCAGTGTGTCCCTCTGGATGTACAAGAGTCCCAGTGTTTCCTTCCCAGGTGGGAAGTGCAGCTCCCCAGAGCCCCAGCCTGTGACTTGGCAAAGCAGGTTCTGGCAGAGATGAGGAGAGGGACAGGAAAAGAGGAAACACCATCCTCACCCCAAGGGCAACAGAGGCATTTATAGCTCCTGAGGTGCAAAGACATTGGGATCACTTGCCTGCGTTTTCAGACGCGTGCCTGGGCTTTGAGGATGCTTAGAACAGCTCATACAATAGAAGGCCACCTCCCATAAGCAAAGGCATTGTCCTCTGGCAGGGGACAATCCAAGGAGAGCTGTGGGGTGGGGACACTGCTGGAGTGACAGGAACCCAATCAGAGAGCTTGTTTGTTTCCAGGTCTGCTCTGTTTTGTGCTTGGGATCACCATTGTGGCAATGCACCACCTCAACTTGGACCTGCTGAAAACTTTCTTTGATCTCCGTGAGGACAATGCAGAGGAGTACCAGGAAATGCCTGAGGTGTTCATCAACCCTCATTTCGTGAACAAGGGCCTGTCTCCTGCTCAGCCCTCTGAAATCAACAGCAGCTAGAGGAAAGTCCTCACTCTTTCCCTGAAGATGGACCCAAAAGGGCAGAACGAATTCTTCTTGATGTCCCCAGAGATGCATTTCCCCATCCAGCTGCCTTTGAAGCCCACACTGTGATAAGTCCTTGCTGCAAGTCCCTTCACAGACTGTGTCTCCCTGAGGGTGCCTCTGGAGGCTGTGCTGGCAGGCTGCCATCAGAGCAGCTCACAGCTCCAGAGACATGAGCTGCACACTCACCTGGGCATCCCTGTCCCAGGAGGAATGTCCTTCCTGCTCCATGCCCTGCACATGTGCAGGGATTCTCCAATGGTCTGTTCCTGCTGAAACTGAGAAACAGCTCACGGGTGACATTTCTCCCTGGGAGCACCTGCCACTCCAAAGGCCTGGGATTAAACCTGCTCATTTCTTTCCCATACATGACTTTTTGTAGTTTAGGTGTATCCAAGAAAGCCAGGCATGGATTCAGCTTCTGCAGGCTGGATGCTGCAGGAGCTGGGATTAAAAAAAAACTGCTCCAGAAACAAAGACTGAGTAAATTTACCATGGAGTTTGCCTTGGGGGATGTGGTGATGTGATACTTTTCACCTTCAAATTTGAACTTTATTAGACAAAACTTGTAGCCTAGTGTGGGCCAAAAAATGGCATAGGAAAGGAAGGAGAGTGAAGAATGAAGTTATCCCTGCCCAGCTGGAGCACACTTTGGCTGGGCAGCAGGGGCGGGAGGGAGGGGATTCTGTCCCTCTGCCTCACTCAGGTGAGACCCCACCTGCAGAGCTGCCTCCAGAGAAGGACATGGATCTGTTGGAGTGAGTCCAGAGGAGGCCATGAGGCTCTGAGGGCTGGAGCCCCTCTGCTCTGGAGCCAGGCTGGCAGAGCTGGGGGTGCTCACCTGGAGAGGAGAAGGATCCAGGGACACCTCAGAGCCCCTGCCAGGGCCTAAAGGGGCTCCAGGAGAGCTGGAGAGGGACTGAGGATGAGGGCCTGGAGGGACAGGGTGAGGTGGAATAACTTCCCACTGCCAGAGGCAGGGTTATATGGGATATTGAGAAGGAATTCATCCCTGTGAGAGTAGGGAGCCCCTGGCACAGGTTGTCCAGAGAAGGTGTGGCTGCCCCGTCCCTGCAAGTGTTCCAGACCAGGTTGGATGGGACTTGGAGCAACCTGGAATAGTGAAGTTGTCCCTGCCCATGGTGGGGGGTGGAACAAGATGAGCCTTAAGGTCCCTTCCAACCCAAACTATTCTGGGATTCTATATCTGAATGCTGGAAACCTGGGCACCTTCATTCCAATTAATTGTGAAGTACATAATTTCAATATTTTGACTCTTCTTTCTGAGGTCCTTGCTGGCAAGTTCCTTATTTCTGTCAGATGATACTTGTGTGTCGCTAATGTGGTTTATTCTGTGCAGGAATTATTTAATAAAACTTTACTAAAACCCCTCTCCTTTGAGACACTGTGGACATTTAGGGGGCTGGCCTTCTTAAGAAGGGGCCATGGGGCACATCTGAAGGTCACTTCTGGCAAGCCCCCAGCAGCAGCAGCATCCTTCCCATGGAGGCAAATATCTTGTTGGCACATTTCAAGGTCACCCACTAAGAAACATTTCCCATGAGGAGCTGTGAGAATGTAGGAGAGCTTCAAAAGGACTTTAACTAGCTGAGTGCTGGGGCTAAAGCTGTAAGATTAAACCAGCAAAACTCCCTTGGGAAAAGGAGGATCCTTCCTTGAGAATTTCTTCCACCCAGACACATGAGGTTTGAAGGCACTGATGGGAAGATGGTGCAGGAAACACAAGTTATTGGGGCTGGTGTGGGACAGATCCCATAACCTGAAGACACAGGAGGCTGGGGGGTTTCCCAGCCTTTGGTCATCACATCTGGCTCTCTGCAGCCTCATCTCCTGCTTTAGGGGATGATTCCTGCCCAAGAGCATCCTCCCATGCCAGAGCAACAGCCCTCAGAGGGACACCTCTATCAACAGGCAAGTGAAAGGGAAAGTCAAACTTATTTTATTGAGATAGAGGGGAAAATAAGTGAGCACAAAACAGAAAGAAAAGGTTGTGAAAACCTCAGAGAGGTAAAGGGGTGCAAAGCTGAAGCGTGCACCCTCCCTGCCTGTGTGGGCAAGGGTGCTGCTGGCTGCCAGCAGCCAGGAGTGGGTGGCTGCCTTGGGCACACAATTTCAATGTCTCTTGCCCCTGACAGGAGCATTTCCACAGCTGAGCAGGAGGAACCCAGACTGGGGGTGCTGCTCACCTCTCCCTATTTGGTTATAGCTGATATCCAAGGCACTGTTGCACCTTCTATTCCACTTCCTTCTCTCCTTCCCTCTCTCCTTGTCTGGTACCTCCAGCATCCCACTAAATTGTGTTCCTCTTTGCCATCCTGCTCTTCACCTCAAACTAAGAGGAAATGTTGGGTACAGGGCACCCTGGGGAGCACAGCTCCATCTGCACTTCCTCTGACTGCTAATGGGAAGAGCATCCAAGGGCAAGGGGACTTTGTGAGGGTCTTCAGGGTGAGGGGGCTGTTGTGGGCTCTACTTGCCCTTTGGTTCATATCTATGAGTCTGCAGTTACTTGCTTTCTCCCCAGTTTGTTCTGATTTAATCTCTGTATCCTGGGGAGGACTCAGGGTTTGTTGGGATGGACCAAGGGGGAGGACAGTAAAACAGAAAAAAACAACAAAAAAGGAAAAATAAAATAATAATAAAAAAGTAAACTGTTGTATTTGAGACACTTTTTCAGTTCTGGATATTCTCATCACTTGGTTCTTGCCATGTCACTTCCCACCTGGGCTCCTGGTGGATTTGGTGAATTCAGGAGCAGCATCTCCAGGCGCTGCCCTGCCTCAGAGCTGGGTGGCTGTCACATGGCAGAGCTCTCCGAGGGGCACCGTGAGCCCATCCTGGGCAGAGCAGCTGGGCTCAGCTGGCAGGCAGGACTTGTCCCACATCTCCCCTTTGCTGCTCTTGTCCAGGCTAAAGATGAGCTTCAGCTTCTCTGGCTGCACGGAGTTGAGAACGACGACACCCAGCCCCAGCAGCAGGCACAGCAGCCCTGCAATGCACAGAGAGACAGTGACAGCCCTGCAGGAGCCCTGCTGGGGCCCAGCTCCATCCTGCTGCACACCAGGGACATGTGGCATGCCCCAGCAGGTCAGGCAAAGGTGCTGATTTCTCTTTCCCCATGTTGATTCTAGCATCACTTTGGGCTCCCCAGTACCAAAGAGAGGTCAATGAACTGGGGCAGAGAGTTGGGGCTGGAGCCTACTGTGCACAGGGAAAGGCTGGAGGGCTTGGGCTTGTTTAGCCTGAAAAAGAGAAGTATCCAGGGGGAATTAGTAACCATCTGCTACTGGAAAAGGGCTGGTCTCCCTGGAGGAGGATGTTGTAACATGGAAAATTCTGGTTTGATCAAAGGAAACAATTGTTGCCTGAAGTGGAGCAGGTCCTGAAAGGCAGAGGGAGTCTCTATCCAGCAGGTAACTTCAGACATTCAAATCTCTTGACTGCTCCTCTCTTTTTCTCCCCAACCTTGATAATTCCAATCTAAAATCTTCTAACCTAAATTTATCATTTTCTGTGACCAGCCATGGAGAAAGAAGGGACGAGGCGTTTTGGGGCATCATCTCTGTAGGGATGGAGAAGAAAAGTCCCAGAAGCAAGCTGAGCACTCACCTGCTGCTAATGTCAGCCAAAAGGATTCACCATAGCCTGTTCTCAAGGACGCTGAACCGAACTGGATGGGGCACTTCGGGGTGTTTCTTGCAGCGGAGAAGAAGAGCAGTGAGGAGAGGATCAGAGTGGCTGTGAGCAGAAGCATGTGGCCACCATAGAGCAGGATGGACATGGAGAAGAGCAGGATGGAAATGAGCCACGTGCAAAAGGCCAGCCTGCAAAAGGACCACAAAACTGAGCAGAAAACATCAGGCTTGGAGTATCTACTCAGGTCTCATCTCTATATCCCAATGGAGGGATAGAGCCTTGGGCAAGCTGCTCTGGCTGGCCTTGCTTCAGCAGACAGCTGGACAGCCTGATCTAAGGAGTCTCTTACAACCCAAACAACTGTGCAGTGACTTGAGTGGTGCAGCTGTGGGACAGATCCCTCAGCAGTGAAGAGGAACTCTACACCTGGGAATGTTCACTATTGAATTTCCTGAAGCCCCCAAGCACCTGGGCATGGTTTTGGCATCAGCCCAGCTCTGGGTGTGGGGCTGGAGTAGAAATCTCTGGAGGTTCCTGTGAGAGAGTGAAATATTCATGTTCAATAGCTCGAACATTTGGCCATTTGCAGAGGCAGCAGGTGCTTTGCTGGGACCAGGTTCCTCCCTAAGAGGGGAGAAGGAGGGGTTTGGGGTGTGTAGTGGCAAGCCCTCTGATGTAAGACAGAGGACCCACCCCAGAAGCTCTGGATTTTGGGCCCGATGAGGGAGAAGGCTGATAGGAAGCAGGCCCTGGAGAGGTAGGGTGATTTTTTTTATCGTGCTAATGTCCTCCCTTACACAACTGGCTCAGCTGAAAAACTCCCCTCCCCTCCCGGGAAGGTGCTGTTCACACGGGGCATTGTTTCTGTTCACACCTTGGTCTGAGGGATTTATTTCATCCCTTCTGAGGGGGCAGAATTGGTTCAAAACTGGCAGGAGAGGCAGGGTCATGCCTTAGAAGGGGTCATAAGCCATCAAAGACCCCCAAAGCACTGGAGACTCTGAGCCCTTCCCCTGGAGAAATACACCAGATCCAAAGTGTAAAATGCCCCTCTGCAGGGAAGGTGCCTGGGCATTCCCACCCAAACCTGGACTGGCACTGAACTCTGAGTTTTGTGGGACCCCCACCACTGAGACCAGAAGAGGATCAATGGGACACTGTCTGGTTCCATGAGTGGTCATATCTTTTTACTTAATCTGTCTCTCACTCTCTCTCCTCCCCCTTTCCTTTTCTATTTCTTTCTGTCTTTGTCTACCTCCTATTTATTGGGACACAAAATCCATACTATTGACTTCAGCGTATGGTCTCATTTGCACCTTGAGTGGAGGATCTCTCTAATACTCAGATTGTGACAGTCCTGCCAAGGTAACTTTTTTTTCTGATTCTTGTGATTGTCCACAACTGGTCACCCCCAGGCAGTTCCCACGTGTTCAGAGGGACAATGGCATCAAGGGACACCTTTGTTTGGAGAACTGCACCATTAGCCATGCCCACACCTGATTCAGCACCTGGAGTGCACCCAGCTGCCAGCCCTACCCTGTGCTTGGAGCTTGGATTTAGCTCCCTGGGGAGGTGAGCCCAACAAATTTTTCTGATTCAAAAAAAACCCCAAAAATAAGTTTTCATGAACATTTCTGCCTTGAAATACAGGAATGTTTGGGTAGGGAGATCATTTTTCCTGAAAATAAAAAAGGAGATGGGTACAGAGACCTGGAACCTACATTCAAGGGGAAATTGCAAGACTCGCCTCCAGTGCCTTTCCCCCCACCTCTGAGACTCGTGGGGGTGCTCTGGGACTCCACAACCACAATACACACAAGGGCTCTAAGTTTCATACCAAGAGATGAACTCTGAGCACCCTCTTGATGGTCCCTCCTGCTCCCCTTGGGCAGGTCTGTGCCCACTTAGATGTGCAAAAGAAGACCCTTCACAGTGGGTCTTAACCAGAATTATTTATCTTGGTCCTTGGGAGAGATCTCGAACCATGAGCCCCACAGTTGTGTCTGTTCTCTCTTCAATGAATTTTTCTCAGGCTGCAGTTTTGTACATCAAGGCAGAGGACATGTAAGAGGAGGCTGGGGACATGGACAAAGATGCTCCAAGGGCTGGAGGCCCTCTGCTCTGGAGCCAGGCTGGGAGAGCTGGGGGTGTTCAGTGAGGACAGAAGGCTCTGGGGAGAGCTCAGAGCCCCTGCCAGGGCCTGGAGGAACTCCAAGAGAGCTGGAGAGGGACTTGGGCCTGAAGGGACAGGACGAGGAAGAATAACTTCCCACTGCCAGAGGGCAGGTTTAAATGGGATATTAGGAAGGAATTGTTCCCTGTGGGGTGGTGAGGCACTGGCACAGGTTGTTCAGAGAAGCTGTGGTTGCCCCATCCCTGGAAGTGTTCCAGGCCAGGCTGGACAGCACTTGGAGCAACCTGGGATAGTGGAATGTGTCCCTGCCCATGGAGGGGAGTTAGAGCAACATAAATTTTAAGATCCCATCCAACCCAAATCACTCCATGATTCCACAATTCCATGACTATGACAGGCCAGGAAGCATGAGAACCCCAGATTGTGCAGAGAGCCAGGGCTTTGGCATGGCCTTACAAGTGACAAAGGTGGCCCCATAAATCTCCCTCAGCTGCCCCTAGTGTTTCCCAGCTCCCCAGTGCACAGGGCAGGGCTGAGCCCTGGCTGTCACTCACCAGAGGGTGAGGGACACGTAGTGGCCGGCGATGCGGTACTGCCTGTGCACGGCGCAGGGGCTCTGCGTGCTGAACTTCTCTGCCACGTAGAGGATGGGGCTGGGCAGCCCCTTCTGCAGCCCCTGGCTGTAGCTGCGGTCATAATCCGCCCCAAAGTTCCAGGGAAAGTGCTCGTTGTAGTTGATGGTCTCGTTGATCTGGTTCACTGGGTTTCCTGCCAGGTGATGAAGGCTAAGGATCTTTCTCAGCACTGCACGCAGCTCTAAGGCTTCCTGGTGTGGGGACAGTATCCAGGGGCACGGGTGCCAAACCTGCAGCCTGTCCCCTCCTGTTGGGATATGCACTCACCCCTGAGTGTGATGTTCACTCCTGCCAGGCCGATGTGCAGCCCAATGTCTGCATTCACCTGGACAGGGCTGAAGGACTTGTAGGAGGTGTTTGCCTGCACCCAGCCAGTCTCCCAGTCTCTGGTGAACTGTACAGCTGTGAAGATTGAGGGGTTAGTTACAGCCTGACAACAAGGTGTCTGGTGCTGGAAGCACCTGCCAGGATGGTCACCATGGTCTGAGCATCACATGCCTCATCTCAAGGTCAGGACTGTGCTGTTAGCCCCGGGGGGCAGAAGTCCTCTATGTCCTCCTCAATATCAACCCCAACCCATGACCCTGGAAGCCCCACTTGGGTTCTCCCCAGCCGCAGTGTGGGCATCTCCCACACCACACCCTGGTGGCAGTGGGGCTGATGTGTGGGCACTGTCTGGGCACTGCTTCTCATCTAAGCCCCTGCCAAATTGCCTGAATTCCCTGGAAGCTGGTGGTGGGCTTTTGGTGACTGCCCCAGATATGACCACCAGTCTTCAGACTGGAGGCAGATGGATGCCCTCCACCAGTCACTGGAACCACCTCCCAGACACAAGACGTGTGTTCATCCTCCCAATGAACTCATCCTAGGGCTGGACTTGGCCCTTGACTGATCTATCCACCCTCCCCCAGCTTTTCCCTTCATTTCTGGGCACCCATGAGCTTCCCCCCAGGACCCAGCACTCACTGAGGATCACTGCTCCCATGGAGAGTCCCAGCACCAACCGCAGGAACCAGAAGAGTCTCTGTGAGCAGAGTGGGGGGACAGGTGTCAGCCAGATTGTACCATGGGGATCTCAGCACCAAGCACGTAATTTAGAAACATGAAATGGTGAGAAATAGACCTGTTCCTCCCCTGGGGAGTGACCCCATGTGCTTTGTGGGTGGGTGGTATGGGGTACACCCGTGGCCGGGGCATCCCTGCTGTGATGAGAGGGAGGCAGGGAGATCCAGACAGAGGAAGAAGACCAGAAGAACCCATTGGAGAAAGTTGTGACATCCCTTTTTTTGGGAAGAAGGGTGGAGACATTCCCTCTAAAAGTCTTCAGCTGCAACTTCCACACTTATCCAAATCTCACGTGTTTGGATGTGTTGACAGCTGGCCACAGCTGTAGAAAAAAAGGAGTGACCAGGCATGTGTAGAGGGTCCCCTGGGGACAGAAGCCCCTCAACCAGCCCTGCTGCAAAACTGAGCGCACAACAAGCACCTGACACGGCTCCCAGCAGGGTCTGTTGGGCACACAGAGCCCGGTGAGCAGTGCTGGGACATGCCCGGTCCACACCCCCTTCTTTTATTGAGGTTTCTGGGAAGGTGGGGTGAGAACTTTGAGCCTCACCCTGCTATTCTGCTGTGGTGAAATCATTTAGGCTTGTTCACAGAGAAATCCAGCCAAGATCAGATGTAGCTCCCTCAGAAATCTGGGGTGGTAGAGTTTTGTGTCTCTGGGGCGAGTGTTCATGCTGGGATGGGCTGGAGCTCAGCCCCGTGGCTCTCTAGAGATCCCAGAGCTCTGGCCACGAACCTGCGGGCAGATTTGCTTGCCAAGTCTGTCATGGAGGCTGGGAAGGAGGAGGAATGTGGGATGCACAGGCAGGGACCAGAGCCCTGAACTGCCCCTGCCCCTCCACTTACCCTCCTGCCCCGGATCCCTGGCAGGATGATGATGGACGTGGCCAGCATGGAGAGGAATATGGTGACAATGACAGCCCGGGTGGTGTCAAAGGGGAAGCAGGCATTGGCTCCAGGGTAGAAGGGGTAGGAGCCATTCCACAATGTCATCTTGCTGCCTGGAAGGACTCAAAATTGGCACCCAGAGAGACAGTGGTGAGAAAATCATCTCCACACATCCACTCCAACCAGCCTTCTCCACAGGACTCTCTCCTGCCCCCTTGCCAGCACTCTGCTGGTCCCTGGCACGGCTGTGTGTGCATCCTAATGCCCGTGGGGACTGCAATCCCACACTGAGCATGCACTGAGGTATCTCCCACGGGAACCCTTCATCTCCACAGCGAACAGCCCACAGCAAAGCTGGTTTGGAGCCACCAGGGCATCTGCTGCAATTCTCACATTGTCCCCAAAGAGGGACAGCAAGACGTGCAAACACCACTGAGCCGCTCACTCCCCTCCTCTGTTCTCCATTCTCGAAATTTTCCCTGTGCTCCCACCCTCCCTAGTTCAGCTCTTTATCCAACAGCCTGGCCCCACTGTGCTCCCCGCTGTGCTCGGGGCTTTGGGTGAATCCCTGCACAAACACACGCTGAGCTCCATCGGGATAAGCGCCTATGGAGTTAACTCCTCATCGTCCGAGGAAACGGGAACAGCCCGGAGGGGACAGAAACCGCTGTCCCCGGCAGCGCTGTGCCTGCCCCGGCAGCGCTGTGCCAGCCACTCCGGAGCCAGATGGGGATAAGGGTGGGACGCTGCTTGGGAGACCAAATGCTGCTTTTACCACAGCACTTGACCAACTCACTTTCCTGCTCAGCATCCCCCGGGCGCGGGGGCTATCCCTGCAGCAGCAGCACAAACACCACATCCCTTCCCCAGCCCGAGCCTACCTCCTCTGCAGCCGCTGCCGGGCTGGGAGCTGCGAGGCGCTCCGGGATGCTCCGGGATGCTCCGGGAAGCGCCAGGAAGCGCCGGGATGAGCCGTGCTGCTGTCTGCCCGCCCGCTCGCACTCCCTGCCAAGGCTGCGGGCCAGGAGCCAGCCCTGGCGTGGAGTCACGGCTCTGCTTCTCCCGGCGTTTTTTAGAGTGCCCGCCTCCAAAGGTGGTTGGATGATCCAGCCTAACCCACAGCGGACCAGCTGCTCCGGAGCTCCTGCTGAATCCCTGGGCACGCAGGGGAGCTGCGGGCTGGCACAGTCCTGGGAAGGGTTTGCCTTCATCTCCCTGACTTTTCTTGCAGAACAGTAAAAACTCCAGTTCCATATGGCATGAAGACCCTGGAGCTGCCGGGCCCCTCTGGATCCTGGTGGGACCAGAGGTCTTCAAAGCCCTCCCCTGCCCTGCCTGGTGCAGGTTCCCAGCTGAGATCATCGGGCTGGGGCTGTGGCTCCATGGCCTCCCTGACCCTGCTCCTGACCCCATCCCGGGGGGAGTTTCCCTGGGAAGGTCCTGACCGAGCTCTTGGTCGCTGGGCAAGGTGTCCAGAGGTGCTCCCAGCCCCATTAGGCAGAAGATGCTCAGGTTTGTAACCTGGCCATGGCATGGAGATCATGGAAATTCAAACTTTTGGGGTTTGCTCCTGTACTTCGGCATTTCAGCTGGCTGAAGAAGGTTGTGTTGATAGTGGGAAGGACCAGCGTGGCAGAAACACTCCCCTGACCCATTTTTAGGGTCTTCCCCCTGAAACTGGCACAGCCATCCCCTGGGTATTTCATTTTTGCATCCCACTGAATGGGCTGGCTGGGTACCCACCCCCTTGGGAGAAGGAGGTGAAAAGTTTTCACTCATGCCCAACAGGAAATAAAGGCAATTTTTGGGCAAAGACTTTGCCCTTTCCCCTCAAATCCCCACTTGGTCTGATTCAGTCCAGAACTCTGAATTCCCCTCCAGGAGTTGTTTAAAATTATTAAAGGGTGGCAAGGGTGATGTGGCTGGGGAATGTGTGTGCAGAGATGTGCTGTGGAGCTGTCTGGTGGGGACGTGGCACCAGCTCCAGCTCTGACAGTCTCTGCAAAGCAGAGGGAGACGTGGACTTCACAGCAAATGGAGCAAATCCTTAGGGGTGATCACATGGATATGTGGGGCTTTGGAACTGTTGGAAAAGTGGAACCACCTCTCCCTGCAGTGTGGGAGAGGATAACTGAGGGGGTAGCTGGTAACTGGCAGGATGAAAATAATCAGGATGGGGAAGATGCAACCATGTGAAATGATTGTGGGATGAGGGTCTGAACCATCCCTCGTTGCACTCCCTGGAGCTGGCAGAAGAAGCAGAGGGATGAGCCCTGCACTGGCTTGGATAAATCAATGTGTGGAGTTTGCCTTTGGAAGGGATTGAGGCACAGTGGGTTTGGGGCTGTTCAGACAAGCATCACAAACATGGCCTTTGGAGAGATACCCTACTCTCAAAAATGAAAACAAGGGGGACAGGGTTCCCCTTCTTCTCTAAAGAAGGTGACCAGCACCACAAGGTTTGTGTACAAGGATGTCAGGGGAGCTGAAATCCTCTGGTTCTCCCACCTGTCCCCAGCATGATGGAAATGGGGCGTGATTGTGGCAGTGGGATGCTCCCCTTCCCTAGAGTGCTGATGAGATCATGTCCTGGGAAGTGCAAGAAAACTGCTTGATTTACCCCTCACCCAGCACTCTGCATATAGGAAGGGGTTATTATTACAACTGGGTGTTTGTGTTTTCCTCCTTTTTAAATTTAAATTTTTCTGAGCATTTCTGCAAGGTGTGTAAAAGTGTTTTTAATGGTGTGTATTTCATCACACAGTTTCCAGGGAACATCACACATTTTCCAGGGAGTTTCTTCTCCCACTGTCAGCACCTTGCCCTTGTTGAGGCAGCCTCTTCCTCGGGCAGCTTCTGCTTCATTCCCTCCTAGAGATGGATGCTCTGATTAGAGATGAGTCGTTTGATCCAGGTCACTGGAGGGAGGTGGGGGCAAGGGGAGGAGCACCCATCAGCTCTTGTGCAAGCGGATGTGGAGTGCTGGGTCAGCCACCCCTCTCAGTGCTGGGAAGTGCAGTGAGGAAAGAGTGGGTACATGCCTGGGCAGGGAGGTGATTTTGGGGATGGACAAGGAAGATTTCTGCCTGAGCCACTGGAGCCAGAAAGATAAATGTGGTGCTTGTATCCAGGAATCACTCTGCCCCACAGCTGTCCCCATCACCCCTCTGTCTTCCTCCCGGACAGGGACAATGCTGCAGCTGGGGTTGAGCTGGAACTCTGTTGTGGTGAATCCCATCCTGTGGATCCTTGCCCAGGAATCTTTGCCACAGCTGAATGGCCCATGATGGAGCAGCTTGAAAGGAATGACAGAAGGAAGAAGGGAGGGAAGGGAAGGGAAGGGAAGGAGGAGGAGGAAGGAAGGAAGGGAAGGGAGGGAGGGAGGGAGGAAGGAAGGAATGACGGAAGGAATGACGGAAGGAAGGAATGACGGAAGGAAGGAATGACGGAAGGAAGGAAGGAAGGAAGGAAGGAAGGAAGGAAGGAAGGAAGGAAGGAAGGAAGGAAGGAAGGAAGGAAGGAAGGAAGGAAGGAAGGAAGGAAGGAAGGAAGGAAGGAAGGACACCCCTGATCAGTTCCACCCTGATAAGCAGAGAGGTTGCTGTGGCCTTGGTTTGGCTCTAGATATATTTGCAAGAAGGATCTGTTTTTCCAGGTCTATTTGGAAGTTACACATTTTGAGAGAAGGAGAAGGTGTTGCTACCCACTACACTGACCGGTGGGTTTCATATCTTGGGATGGAGACAGCTCAGGGTCAAGTGAAAGGACTGCCAGGAGAAGGAGGCAGAGCTCAGCAGGAGTCACACATCATCCCAGTGGGAAATGAAACAGGAGGGGTTTCAGCCACACTTTGAGGAAATCCTCATCTAGAAATTGTGCTGAACGTTCAGCCCTCTGCCCCTGCCAAGAGCCATCATGCAGGAGAGGAACAAGTCTCTGGACATGGTTTAGACCTTCTGTGGCACAGGACAGGAAGAGCATCTTGCTTTGGGTACTTGATCATCTCTACTTCTAGTCCCAAACAGCTCCTCTCAGCTCCTGCCAGTGTTACAGGTTTCCATGTGTTCTCAGAGACACAGGGGACAGAAACCTGTGCCATTGCCCTCCCAAATATCCCCATTCCACCCTGAGGCTCCGTGCTTGACCCATAAGACCCATGTCTGAGTGGGGAAAGGGCTGGGGCTGGTCCCATTCCTTCCCTTGCTCCTTCCTGGGGTTACCCAGCTTGGATGAGGGGCTGCAGGCTCAGCCCTCATCTACTGTTGGCAGGTCCCAAGTGCCCCTTGCAGGCTGCCCTAATCCCAGCTCTGCAACAGGGATATGGGAAGGGATCCTCAGAGGGTCTAAGCTGATACCCTGGGAGGTGGGAGGGGAAGAATGTCACTTCCCACCTTGCATCTGTTACAGGTGTTTCCTCTCCATCAGAGAGCAAATGGGTTTGCCAGCTCCCAAACTGCCCCTCCAGACTGATCCCAGAGTGTGTCCCTCATCTGACAGGGCTCTTCTGCCCTGGTGTGGGTCTCAGGAAGTGCATCACCTGTGGGATGCATTTTATCAGGGATTTCACTGTCCCAGTTTGGGGAACCTTGTCCCCACAGGTAACAGCCCTTCCTGCCAGTTTAATGTAACCATCAGGGAGTTGAACTTCTCCTAGCTTTGCTGGGGCTTGTTAATGATGCACTGTGTGGTAATTAGCACTTTCATCCCTGGCTGCAGCTTAGAGAGCTTTCTCTTGTAATCCCTGGCATCAGAGGCCAATTTTAAGCAACAAACGTTTTTCCATGGAAGCTCCTCTGTCTTATATCTCCCTGCCAACCTTGGAATCCCTTCACACCACCTCCTGAGGGGTGTGAGCTTCCAGACCTCAGATCAGCAGAGTGAACGTTGTGGTGGAAGATATCCAAGGCAGATTTGGGGTTGGCCAGGTCTCCTATGCATGTTCTCTACCAGCTCTGGGTGTCATAAAAGCTTTGATGGATGATGGCATCGGTTGTGGAGACAAATTTCAGGAGGAAGTGCTCTGGAATGAGTGTTCTTTCTAAGGAGAAAAGGCTTCAATAACTCTCTTTTCTTCTGCCAATGAGAGAAATGGATACCAGGGGATGAAAGTGAAAAAAACCCCACCCTTGTTTATTAATAAAGCAAGATATCTGCAAAGCACAGAAAGAAAAAAACAAATTGAACCTTACACCCTGCCCCTGCATGGCTGAGAGGCAAAGATGGTGGCTGCCCTTCTTTGTCTCTGGCAAGGGAGGAGAAAATAATTCACACAGCAGCTGGGAGCCTGTTGGATTTCTGGCATGGGCCTTCTCCTCACAGCAGCCAAAGTTGGTGGATTTTAATGTCCTTTCTCATGTTGGTTTGTGTGAGAAATGATTGCTCACTTTAAATTTGTAAAGGTTTATTAAACCTCAGCAGCACAACAAAGGGACTGAATAAGGAAAAAGGGGCAGTGCTGGGGCTGAGCTGCAGCCAGAGGCTCATCCACAAAATGGCAGCTCTGCCCTTTATACCCCTGGTGTTGCACCAGCCAAATACAGACTCAGCAACAGTCTTTGTATGCCCCTGGCCCCTCACAAAGCCTGCCAGTTGACTTTTCTTTGTTCTCTATTGAGACTTTCTTGAAACTTGATTGGAGTTGAGGTGTTCTCATGCCAAGTCCCCCCAGCAACAATACAGAGGGAGGAAAAGGGCATTACAGGGAGAACAGAGGATGTCCAGAAACAACTTACAATAACAGAGTTACACAGCTAAAGAACTTCAAATCTCAACAAAACTTCCCTTAACACACAGACAGCATTAATCTCTTAATTGCGAGAACCAATCATGATTCTAATGATCATCATTTCATCTAACTGAGAACAGTTCAAGGGGGGGAAAAAAGGCCAAGAGGATTCCTGGGGAAGGGAAGGGAAGGGAAGGGAAGGGAAGGGAAGGGAAGGGAAGGGAAGGGAAGGGAAGGGAAGGGAAGGGAAGGGAAGGGAAGGGAAGGGAAGGGAAGGGAAGGGAAGGGAAGGGAAGGGAAGGGAAGGGAAGGGAAGGGAAGGGAAGGGAAGGGAAGGGAAGGGAAGGGAAGGGAAGGGAAGGGAAGGGAAGGGAAGGGAAGGGAAGGGAAGGGAAGGGAAGGGAAGGGAAGGGAAGGGAAGGGAAGGGAAAAAAGGCTTCTGGCTTCAAGCTAGCTAAAAATTAATCCTGCAAAAAGAACAATGCAGTGTCCCTGGTCCATCCCAGAGAGATTGAACCAAAATCACACAGGAGCCCAAAGCTCCCCACCCCTGGGTCCACCTTAAAGCAACAGCAGCCATTCTCTGGGCATAAAGCAGACAGCTAGGGAATAAAGCATCATTATAAAATCACCCCAAAAAAATGATGTTCAGAGCTCCTCCCTCCCAGTGGTCCTGTCCCACCAAAAATCACCCTGGGATGATGTCTTGCAGATGGTGACAGTCCTGCTGTGAGTGAGGGGTTGAACCAGAGGCCTTCAGCAGTCACCCACCAGAATTACACGAGGCTGAAGGCCCTGTTTCTCCCACCACAGTCCCACAGATCTCCCAGCAGAGGTGGTTCCCTAAAACCTTTCAGGGTATGTGTTCCCCATCCTTTCAGGGAAAGGACACACAGCAGGGAGCTGGGAAGATGGCCCTTCATGAAAGGACAGGGTTTTTTAGGGTCTGGGCCTGCCAGACAAATGTTCCCAGGCAAGAAAAACAGAGTTTCCCTTTTTGCAAGTCCCAGGTAAGTATTCCCACAAGTCCTGCTCCCTTATGCTTTTCCATGGCACCTGGATCCAGGTCCTGGAGCAGGTTGCTGCCCCCCAAGCCAGCAACATGACCAGGCTGGAGTTGCTTCTTGAGTCCCTGCTGGAGGCTCCCTTATCAGTGCCACCACCCTGGACCAGTTTTTGCTGGTTTTGGCTTGAAAACACTTGGAACAGGTACAGATTCACTCCTGAAGGCAAAGGTGTTCCCTGGCACGTGAGAGGTTGGGAGATGTCAACAACGCTGTGGGAAGAGTGAGTGCAGGAAATGGAAAGAAAGGAGTGTCCTCAGTTCACTCTCTCTGTATCCTACCTGGAGTAGGAAGGGGTCTTACTGCATCCACCTCTGCCTACTCCTTTAGGACTGAGATTGTCCTGAATTACTGCTTGGCTTTCCACAGTAGAAAAACACCTCGGTGTGGTGGTACTGACCTACACATATGTTATAAAATCCATCAATTCCATGGCAATTCTGCAGCTCTACAATTCCTGGCATAGTCTCAACATTGTACAAGAAGTCCAAAGGTTGGCTGGGCACATGTTGGAGGTGGCTTATGGCCCCTTCCTCTGCAGCACAGCAGGGCCATGAGCACTCTGAGCTGTAACTGGTGCAATTTCCCAGTGCTAGGTCAGGTGTCTCCTTCTCAGTGTATTTTGTGCTCCACAAGACTGAAGAACCAAAAAATTTATGAATACATTTTTCCTATTGCAGACTTTGGCTTCTTCTCAGCCCTGTATGGGTTAAAATGAATAGAAATGAGAAGAAAAAGGCAGTGAGATTGTGCTGGACCTTCTCTCACTGCACTCCAGCACCCTGATGATTTCAGGAGTCCCGTGGCGAGTGTCCTGTGGCAGAAGGGCTCTCATCCAACCCCACAGCTGGTTTTGTCCCTGCTGCTCTAGAGCTGTTTCCATCCCATTAAAAGATGTTTCCATCCCATAAAAAGCCCATAAAAGAAGACTTTGTGGGTCTGTAGCTGGGATGATCCGTGTCTCTTGCTCCAAGGAGCAGCACTTGGTGCACACACACTGCAAGAACATCTCCTGAGCAGGGTCATATAGAGGACTTTGGGTCAGACACTGCCCTGAGACCTCCCAGACTGGGCAGGCAGGGAACTCTGATTCTGCCAGCACAGCCAGGCACCTGTGCCTCTTTCCTTGGGTTATTCACAGCAGGAGAACATTCAGGATTTCAAGGCTCCATGTTCCATGATGTCCATGGTGTAGCTGCTGAAGCACAGCCCATCCCAGCCCAGAGCAAGGCATTTCCCTGGGGCCAGGATGAACACATCCCTTGGAGGAAGATTTGGCTTGGGACAGCAGCACTTGGAGTCATTTCATATCCCAGAAGGCTGGGATTTCTCCTTGGCTGAGAAAGAGGGTCAAGGCAAGGGCTTCCTCTAAAGACCAGAGCAGTGAGAACAGGCTGGTGTCCAGGGAGTTTGGCCCTTTCTCATTTCCAAGTGAAACTGGAGAACTGTTGTTCCAGTGTGAAATGGATTCCGAACTGCTGGGGCTCCCACAGAAGTACCAGATCTCTGGGGGCCTCTTGCTGTCTGTCCCTGCACATTCTCTGCTAATCTTTAGTGGAATCTCTTCTTGAGGCCTCAGCCAAGAGCCAAGGACCTGATGCAATGAAAGTTTTCATCAGAAGAAAAAGAAAAAAAATTCTGCGGTTTGAGATAAGTTTGATGACTGAAAGATCACAAAAATATAAAAATACTAATAATACTAGTGATACTTCATACTACTACTAATGAAAATATCTGTAATTTCAGAAAAAATATTAAAAGAACACCCAAGAGAAACAAGGGATACACAGTTCATGGTCAGCATTTGCTGACCAATGCCCAGGCTGCCCCTGAGAGCAATCAGAGGCTCCTGGCCAACCCCTCCCAGTTTATATACTGAATATGATGCTCTGTATTATGGAACATCCCTCAGGTGTCCTGGCCATGCCTCCCCCAGCTTCCTGGGAACTCCTCACTGGCAGAACGTGGGACACTGAAAAGTCCTTGACTTAGAGTAAGCTCAGCAACAGCCAAAACATCCCAGTGTTGTCAACATTGTTCTTGTCCCAAATCCAAACCACAGGACCAGCTACTGAGAAAAAAATTAACTCTACCCCAGTAAAACCAGGGCAGTATCCACCCCTTACTCATGTCACTGATGGTGTGCCAGGTTCCACACTTCCCAAGACCCCATCACCCCTCCTGTGTTCTGATGGGTGTACACATACAGATCATTCCCTCAGTGGATGGACTAAGCCTGTAAAAGTCCATTGAGTTCATTTCAGCCATGACACTGGATTCCAGCTTTCAGGGAAGCAAAACCTTGTTCCATGTTAAAGCCAGTTCTTGTTCCATCATCATTGCACTTATCCAGTTTCATCCAAGTTCATCCTTTGCTGATGTGATGGTCGGGGGAGTCAGGTTCAGATCCCCAAATCCAGACAAGTGCTGTGAGGTGCCTGGTGGGATGAGGAGAGTATAGAAGTGCCATGGAAGTGACAATACACAGCCTTATGTTCCAATTAACTTCATACAATTGAATTTATTGGCTGTTCTCATCCAAGATCAACCTCCCTTGAGGCACTCCTTGGCCTTTCCCATCCTCCAGCATCACCCATGAAGTGCACTCAGGTCCTTGAGTAAAAGGAATTCACCTTTGCCTGAGGCAGGAATAACCCAGACTGTTTTCTCCAGCACTGCACTGCAGGAGCTTTATCCCATTCTACTGTACCTGCAGGTTTGGATTGGGCAGGGCCAGCCCAACAAACAGATCCCCTGATGCTGACTGAGCAGTAGTTGGCCTTTGTTAAATGTTAATATCCCAATGTTTGAAGGCCCCATCACCCTCTCAGTGTCATCTTTACCAGTTCAATTTTTCCAGAAGCTGGTGAGTGATAGGGAAAAGTGAGCTGGTGGGTCATATCATAAGGAAAAGGCCTTTGTACACCTTATCACAGAATCACAGGATCACTGAGGTTGGAGATTTCCTCTTGTCCTGTCCCCGTTCCCTGGGAGCAGAGCCCCACCTGGCTGTCCCTTTCTGTCAGGGAGTTGTGCAGAGCCACAAGGTCCCCCCTGAGCCTCCTTTTCTCCAGGCTGAGCCCCCCCAGCTCCCTCAGCTGCTCCTGGTGCTCCAGCCCCTTCCCCAGCTCCATTCCCTTCTCTGGACATGTTCCAGCCCCCCAATGTCCTTCTTGGAGTGAGAGTTCCAGAGCTTCCCCCAGGGCTGGAGGTGCCTCAGCAGTGCCCAGCACAGGCACTGCCCTGGGCTGTGGCCGCACTAGTTTTGTTATAAGCCAGTTGCTGTTGGTCTGTTTGGCCACTTGGAATCTCTCTATGGTTTGAGATCATACACTGCATTTAACCTCATCTCCTCTGCCCTAGGATGCCCTGCTCCCTGGAAATCATTTGGATACAGTGCCAAGCTCTGGAAACCCACTTCCTTGGATTGTCCCAGCCTCTGTCCTGGCTGGATTTACCTTGGTCAGCTCAGGGTTTGATGTTCATACCAGGATGTGAAGAGCTTTCCCTGGAGAAGCGTGGGGGATGGCAATGGAATTTGACTGTTTTGCTTCCTGATGGAAGCCTGCTTCCCTTTCTGCCTCCTTCCCTCCCTTCCTTACTGCCTGGCTTGTTGGTGTCCTGTGGAAGAGAGGTCTCCAAGTACTTCAGAGGAGGGAGCACCCCAGCCTGGAGCCTGATGTCTTTGCAAGAACACAGAGGAGGGTGTCCCCTGTCAGTGATTCCCTAAGCCTGGGACAGCAATGACACCAAGTGGTGGCAGTGGACTTTCACTGACATCCCTGGAGCCAGCTCCTACTCTGAGTCAGTCCCACAGCCAAAAAAACAAATGTCAATCGTGAAGGTGACTTGTACCTATTTATCTCACTTCGTGTTCTTTTCCCATGCCTGGGGTCATGCCATGGCCTCAGGTTGTGGGGGAAGCCCAGGAACAGCAATGGTCACAGCTGTCCATGAGCTCTCAGGGCTTCTGAAGAAATGTGTCACAGCCTGAACACCCCAGGAAAGTCATCCCAGTGACCCTGAGGGGCCCTGTTGCATCTCTGCTTGCAGTGTGCAGAAACAGCAAGTTCTGCTTTGAGCAAGGGCTTGAGCCCCAGCAGCAGTGAGGAGGGTTATCCTCAAACCAGAGGAGCAACGGGAACAAATCAGAGCTGGGAAAAAAATTCTTCACCCAAAGTGAAGAATTTATTCATTTTCTAAGCTTGGGCACAAAGACTCTGGAACTTTCCAAAGAACATGACCTGGTGAGTGATGGGACATTGTGCTGAGCCTATGCATGCTGTGGGCCAGCAGGCAAATGTCAGAAAGATGGATGACAGGGCAGAGCCAGCAAATTGCCAAAAAATGATGAGCTTCCTCAAAAGCTTTCCTGACCCTCTCAGTTTGTAATGTAAATTCAAGAGGAAATAGTGCTTTAGGGCTTGAGTAGTTGTTTGCCTGTGAGAGAGAAACAGAAACATTGAAACAGCTGAGTAGTGGACCCAGCCTTTCTGTATGGAGGTTTTCAAGCCCTGAGTAATCCAGTCTGAGCTCAGGGCTCATGCTGCTTTGGGCAGATGGCTGGACCACAGATCTGCTGAGATTTTCTCCAGCCTGAGTCATTCTGTGCCTGTAGGATGGTGTCCCAGGCAGGCATGACACTCAGGGCTCGGGGGCCCAACACTGCTCCAGTCTGTGCAGCAGTTCAGAGGAGGAGGATGAGGATGCTCCATGGTGGAACATGCACTCCTTGAATGGAACACTGCCATGGAAGGCACTGCCTGAGGAAGACTCATCCATGAAAGAGCAGGTATATCCCTCCTGCCTTCAGCTGTTGCTCCCACTGCAGGGACTGTCACCTGCAGTGACAACAGGGAGGAGGAGAGGTGCAGGAAGTGAGCCTGGCAAAGGGGAGGGAAGGTGCCTTCCCCAGGTGTGAAAATGCTTGGGGGGGTTGTTTTTTTCCAAAACTTGAATCAAATATTTAAATTAATTGACAATAAATTAACTTATATTCCCCAAGGCAAGGCTGCTCTGCTCATGGCAGCAGTTAACAAGGGACCTCACCCCTCTTTATCTCAGCCCAAAGGAGAGTGATGGGGGGCTGGGGACAGACAGACAGAGAAGCAGCTGGACAGGTTCTGGCTGGATCAGAGGGAGAATGAGGATCTCGCCCGGGTGCCTCAGGGCCAGGAACCTGCTCCCCCTCCCGTGACCTTGACAGGGTGCTCCCATGACACATCAAGTCAGGAACCCCATTAGGCTGTCAGTCCCTCACTGCTGGCTGAGGGGCATCTGGTTTCCTCCAGTGTCAAACACAATCCACACTGCCATTATTTTTCTTGCTAATAATTAGTTTTAAGTCAAGGCTTTACTTTGGCTAATGAAAAGGTGAGCTGGGGGTCATCGACATCCCAGAACACAGCAGCGAGTCTGGGCAAAAAAGTGGATGTTAGAGGAAGGATTCCTGCATGAATGACTGCAGGACAATGGAAAACCTCGAGCAAAGCTGGAGCTGGAGATCATGAAGGACTCACAAAGGGAACAGGTGATGCTACAGATGGGCTGTTCCCCAGCAGGATGTAGAACCTGGGAGGCTCAAGGTGCTGCTCTTCCCAGGGGCTGCAGCCAAACAACTGCTCCAGAGAGGAAGAGGAGGCTTCACAGGATCTGAACTATCCTTGAAGGGATAGGGAGCATGCTGGGAAGGTCTCCTACCATGGCTTTGATCCCTCTACTAGACATTGCTGTTCTTGGGCGAGGGGCTCTCCTCCTGTGAGATAAAGGATCAGGTGGAATTTATCATCAGAATTGCAGTGAGCAGAGTGTGAAAGTTTATGGTTTCATTTATGCCATCACTCTGGGCTCTGCTGCCAGGTTTTGCTCTTCTGCAGACATCCCCAGGGCCATGGAGATGCTCCCAGGAAAGGCTGACACAGTAGCAATTGCTCAGCTGTGGGGGAGAGAAGGCTCAAGAGGGACCTCAGAGCCCCTGCCAGTGCCTAAAGGGGCTCCAGGAGAGCTGGAGAGGGACTTGGGTCAAGGGCCTGGAGTGACAAGGGGAAATGGCTTCCCACTGCCAGAGGGCAGGGTTAGATGGGATATTGGGAAGAAATTGATCCTTGAGAGTGGTGAGCCCCTGGCACAGGCTGCCAAGAGAAGCTGTGGCTGCCCCATCCCAGGAAATGTCCAAGGCCAGGCTAGACAAGGTTTGGAGCAACCTGGAACAGCAGAAGGAGTCTCTGCCCCTGGAATATGGCCACAAGGTGTGCTTTCTAACCCAACCCATTCTATGATCCCATGACCCCCACAAGTGGCTGGCAGCCATAGGGTGCCTCTGTGAGCAGCACTTTCAGAAGGTACAGAACCAGAGTCTGCTCATGGACTGTTCCATCACCCATTTCAGCCAGGTCCCAACTCCCTTCTCCAGCCATCCTGCACAACAAAGGGGGTTGTACCTCTGCCCTGTGAGTGTTAATGCACAAGATGAGGGTGCACCAAGCCATCATCACAAAGCAGCCTCATAATCAGACAGGGTTTGATGGCCAAGGCCAACGAGTAGTTAACCCTGAGGTGCCACAAGGCCAGGATTCTGACTGAGCCAGAAGTCCCACCACTGCCAGGATAAGATTTTGCTGGCAATATTCCCAGTAAAGGGGGTCACAAAGATGATCCAGTGGTGAGTGGTGTGATCAGCTCGCCCAAGTGTGCTGTTTTATCATGTCAGGGTCTCCTTCAGTGAGCAGAGGCTGCAGGAACTGAATCCCTCTGAGCTGTTGAGAGCCAGGAGCTTCCCCTCACCCTGCCCCAAGGTGCTCCCAATCCCCATTCCCCCTGCACAAGCCCTGGGGGTCTGCCTCCCTACCCCCACAGAAGAGTCTGTGCAAAGAGCCAGTTTTATTCACATGGGCACATCAGAAGACACAAAACATACAGGAACTATACAGGATTGGGCAGGGGTGGAGCGGTAGGCTCCGCTTTTCACACACAGCATCACTATTAACAATATTTCAGAAAGAATAAATAAAAGTGATGTAGCTATAGAAACCCACAAGGACGATGCTCTGCTGTTCACCACACACAGCTGACCTTGCAGACCTCATCCTCCCCAGCTGCACCTCTTCAGTTTGAAAAGTACTTCTCCAGCACCTTCGATAAGAGCCCTGTCTCCTACAAAACAAGACACAACAGTGAGACGTGGGGTCATGCACACACCCACCACCAGCACCACCCACACTGGGTACCGTGGGGCAGATCAGACCAACATCCCATGCTGGACCACAGTGGCACTTTCAGGGGTGGCTTAGGATGGCACGTGAGAAGGACAGAGCCAGAAGCCTCCCATCTGTGCTCCAACTGCTGAACCACCACTCCAATGTCAGACGGAAACTTCATCCCAGGGAGGCAGCAGCCACTGGGCTGAGCTTCAGGGCAGAGCCTCGCTCAGCAGAGAATGTGAGGTTAAAAAGGAGACAGCAAACACAACAGGGAAGAGTCACAGAGGAGTTTGTGGGATTGGCACTGACCACAGGACCCAGAGCTACGCGGGGCAGCACCTGCCTTCAGGCAGAAGGGCTCTGCCCATACCCCTGCAGCTGTTCCATCCCATGCCCATGGTCTCTGCATCCTGGGGAATCAATGCCACACACACAAGGAGATGACAAAGGATGGGAGGGATCCTCCTCTGCCAGCCCAATCTGTCACACAGAACAACATGGCAGCACTGTGAAGCCCCAGCATGGTGAGAGCCAAGCCCTGTCTGCCACACATGGCTGGGAAGTTGAGATGGAAGCAACAGATCTTGAGCAGGGCCGGGAGTTTCACAGGGCAGAGCTATGAAAAGCCTGTGAGGAAGGTGGGAACATGACACATAGATCGGTTCAGGCCGGGTGCTGACACCTGGTGTCCAACAACAGTCGTGCTGAGGGGGAAAGCTGTCAGGGTGGCAGGAATTTGGACTGGCACTGTGACAACCACAAGAGCAAGAAAAAATAAGGTCACACAGAACAGTATAAAGTGGACAGCACTCAGAGGCACTGGGGAGAAGCAGTTCTGTAATATCCACAACAGCACAGATGGGAGGATGCCCTGGGGATGGGTGGAAGAAAGGAGCAGGAGGGCAGGAGCTGGGGAAGTGAAGAGCTCAGAGGTGCCCAAGGAGCAAAACCAGAAACAGCACCCAGCTAGATGACCAAGGGGACCAAGGCACTGGCCAAGGAGAGGCTTCAGGCTTTGGGAAGAGAAAGTGAGGGGCAGGAGCCAGTTGCACATCAAGCAGCTCAGCTGTGATGCCACATGTGGGCACGGCATCCCACCTTGCCCTAGAGAGGCACCGAGGCAGGCACTGGCCAGCACCTGCATGGCCACAGACAAATCACCTCCAGCAGCAGAGCTTTGGCCACTACCCAGTGCCACAGCTGGCCACTACCCACCCCTGAGCACTGGCAGGGCTCTGGCACCCAGCTGGAACCTGTGGCACAGCACCAGCACTCAGGGCACCTTTGCACAGGCACATCTGCAATGTGAGCAGCGATCTATGCAGCAGAGAGCCCCAGGGAGCACCTTTACCAAATTCACACCACACGCTCAGAAACAAGGCAGGGCAGCACATCTACCAGCTCTCCTATCCTCTCAACAAGTGTCCTCCTGCTTAAAGGTTCCTTGAGGGGATGGGGAAGGGTCCAGAACCTCCACAGCCCTCATCTCCTTTCCAGCTGCATCTGAGAAGCAAACACTACAGCAGCCCAGCACAGCACACTGCACAGGGAGTGGGGTGGGCTGGTGCCTTCAGCCTTCAGCCATGCCCAGCTGTATCTTCACTGTGGAAAGCCCTCTACCCAATGGGAACAGCTCTCTGGGGTGCATTAAGTTTACCTTAATCTGCTGAAAGTGAGTCCAAAAGGGGCTTGACCAGTCCTGCAACTCTGCTCCCCTTGTGCCAAAGAGGAGAAAGCCCTGCCTAACCCTGCACACCAGAAAAGTCTTTACCTGCATGCAGTGCTACTGGGCAGCTCCTCAGGTGTCTGGCTCAGTGGGGCAGCACAGGTGGGACTGACCTAAGAGGATTTCATCCTTTTTAGATTCCCAGTTACTTCCTGCAGTGACTGGAAAGGGTGAGACACCAGACAACTGTGCAGGAGGCAATAGACAAGCAGAGCCACACAGACTAATTCCATCTCTGGATGCAGAAATTCCATCCCTGGACTGAGCAATTTGATCTCTGCATCCTGCCTGAGGGTCTGTGCCTGTGCATTGCTCCCAGGGGCAGGTTTTCCACTAGAAACTGAATGAGCTCCAAGGTAAAAGCCAGTTAGGCTTTTAGGATCTGCTGATACACAGTGGGACCAGTGGAGCTCCTGCCCTGTCCCTGCTCCCAAAACCCACTCTGCAGCAGCAGGAGCAATGCACACCTACCCTCTGCAGGGCTTTATGCCCTCAGCATCGAGGGATCCCAACCACAGTGACACAGAGCCAAAGCTCTCTGCTTGACAGATGCCTTTCCCTTCACACACTGCATCCCTCTTGGTTTCCTGCTGTGGAAATAGGAGGGAGAAAGGATTTCCCTGCCCTTGGAAAAGGGGACACTATCCTCTTCTGCATTTATTTGGCTGAGGAAGACCCAGGTGCTTATTAACAACCTCTGGAGACCACCACTGTCACAGCTCCATCTCACACCCTCACACCCTTCCAAGGCACCTGGGACTATTTGTCACTGCCCAGCCAGACACAAGCCTCAGGACACTTCTCCTCTCTCCCTTTATGGTTGGTCTTAAGAAGTGGTTTAAGGAGGGTTAAAAAGAGGGTTAAAGAGGGGACTGCACCTCTAGCAGCTGTGCAGGTGCTCCCATCTCCAGCACTGCTCCTCCACCTCTCTGCTCTGAGCATCTCCCTCCATCTAAGTCAATATTCACCTGGTCAGTCAGGTCATATTTCCCTTGGTTCTCATCCAATAGCCTTTCTTGCAAGAGGATTTTCAGGAGCTCCCGGGTCAGCAGTTCCATCATGTCCTCCAGCAAGGCTCGTAGAGAGGGACCAAAGACCATTGGCACAGCAGGCTCCTCCGGAGTCTCCAGGTGTGGGGAGCTTGTGACACTCTTCTTCCCCATGAAGTGACCTGCAACACCACACACGGTGTGTCTGGGGGGATGCAGGGCTCCGGCTGAGCTCTCACCAGCCACCCTGCACCAGCACGAACCAACGAGGAGCACCGTGTGACCTAATGCCCAAACCAGCTGAGTCAAGAGAAACCCAGAAATCCCAGGTCCTCACTCCCCGTGGGAGTTTTGGGAAACTTCCCTAGAAGATCTCTGGGATTACAGAGATGCCACCCAGGGATGCTGAACCTCACATCCCGGGATGCCGGACTGGTCAGTTTGCTGGGGATGTCAGACCTGCTGCTCAGGGATGCAGGTGGAGGTGACTTCACGCCTGCCTTGGCATCCCCCTGCCCATCGTGGTACTGCCAGCATCCCTCTCTCCTCATGGGAGCAGGGGGCTCCGCACAGGCAGCCCCAGGACAGTGCAGGAGATCGCCGTGCCCCGCACATCCCGCGTGTCCCTGCGCCCCCCGCCCGGTACCTGTGGCCCAGAGGTTGCCGCGGGGGTTGACTTTGATCTTGGCGGCCTGGCTGCGGTGCTCGGCGAAGTCGAGGTGCACGGCGGGTCCCAGCGCGGCTCCGCAGCAGCAGCAGCAGGAGGCACCGCAGCGCCATCGCCGCCGCGGGACCCGCGCCGCCCGCCGCCTCCCGCTTATACCCGCGGGGCGGGACCTCGCTGCGGCCCGCCCGCCCCGCCCCGCCCCGCCCCGGGCTGACACGCTCCGAGCCCCCGCCGGTGCCCGCCGTGTGTCATCCCAGCGCTCCGAGCCTCCGCCGGTGCCCGCCGTGTGTCATCCCAGCCTCGGCCGGCGCGGGAGGCGTGACAGAGCCGCCGCTGAGGTGAACAGTGGCACTCACCACTGAGTCTGATCCCCATTCCCAAATCTGTTCGTCGTGGCTTGTCCATGCTTCCACCTTCTCCATGCTGTCTTTTTGCACTGGAGCTCAGCCAGGAGCTTCATTTGCAGTTTAGCTCAAACCATCTCCCAATACACATACCTGCGCACCTGATTGTCGGGATGGATCATCCGAGGATCCTGGCCTCAAGGACCTGCCAGCTCTGCCCAGGAGCACCAGAGCCTGTGTATCACTTCTCAGCTTTTCCACTCCCTCTGAGATGATTTTGCAGACCACTCTTTCCTGATTGCTACACCCAGACCTTCCATGGATAATCATGTTCCCCATGAGCTCCTCCTTTTCCATTAATGGGATGGAGCTGTGCCCAGCCATGCCAGGGACACAGACAGTGGGGGCCTGGGACACGGAGTGTGTGTGTGCCCAGGGCTCAAGTGAAGAGAATTCCAGGTGAAACTGGAAGCATTTGATCAGAGGGCTCCAAGGCACAGATTGTGCTCTGATTTCTGTCTTGCCTGCAGCCATCAGAGATTCCCCAGGTTCCATATTTACCCAGGGATACTCTCAGGTTCTGGACCACTGTAGGTTGGGGTGAGGTCTGCTGGGGTAACCAGGGTCAGACACAGTCTGGCAGGTCCATAGAGAGGAGGAGGGCCTGGGGGCAGGTCAAGCCAGTCACTCAGTCAGGCACTGCTGAGCTCCCACAACACAGATCAATGACAGACTACAAGTCCAGGGCTGAGCTCAAGTGATTCCTAGATCCATGTGGATAGAGGGAAGTCCCAGGTGAGACCCACAAAAGCTAATTAGTGTCCTAAAGGCTCTGACAGCTTCTGTCTGTTCTGTTCCATAACTTTGCGAGGAGGTGCTGGTCGGTGGGGATGAGATGACCCAGTTCTCCTGGGAAATGGCTGAGGGAATTCATTCAATGCCCTTCTTAGCATGTGCTACTGTTCAGGAGAACAGGGCTGGAGGTGACACATTCCCCTTCAGCAGCAGGGGGGTCAGAGTTCAAACTGCAAATTCACTCTAGGCTTACAGGAAAGAAAAAAAATCCCAAAGTGTTCCTGTGTTACCAGGCATCCTCCCAAAGTGTGTGAGTGTCCCCTTGGGTGCCCAGGTCAGCATGGGCTCCCTTACTGTTCCAGAGATGTGCCACGATGATGGACAGGGCCTTCTCCTCCCTCACCCATCAGGTATGACACTTCTGCCAGGCTTGTGTCCAGGTGTGCTGGAGGTCCTGGGCTCGAAAGGGGGATCTCACTCTGCTCTCTCCCCACGCTCCCTCCCTGTGTTCAGCAGGAGAATGGCTGAGCAGGCACTGCTGGGCTTGCCACTCGAGGAGGTGACCCTTTGGGGGGCCACGGGGTGCATGAACACCCCAGATGTGGCATTTGCAGCACTGCAGCCCCAACTCTCCCATTCACATCAGGCAGCCTCATCTCCCCCACTGAGTCAGCAGAGAGGAGACCTGAGGCCCCTGGTCCCAGTGGTGCTGGGGGACCACTGCTTGGGCTCTGGTGTCCCCTCCCAGTGCCCACATGCCAGTGCTGCATCTGGACACACAGAAACACCCCCGTCCCTTCTCTGTTTCCTCTCTCAGCCCATGTTCCTCCCCCAGTGTCCTGCACTGCCATTGCACTGACAAAACACAGCTCGAAATGGATAGACATTATCCAAAGCCTTTTCTTCAAAACAGTTTCAAATTCACTCACGGTGGCCAAAGTGATGGAAATTCAGGGTGTCTGGAGAAGGTTGGGGATGTAGAAAGGGCAGGAGGAGGATGTGAGGTCCAGAGAAGGTGCTGGATGTGAAGGAAGATCTGATCCTGGTGCTGCCCAGCACTGGCACAGCAGAGTCTGGCTTCTCCTTACCCTGGGGAAGGGGTGTTTTTTGGAAAGCTGAACAGCAATCCTCCACTGTGGGGAAGAGCAAGCTGAAGGGTTACCTGTAGGATTAGGGAGGATGAAGCCAGGGATAAAGTGATCCCAATTGCAGAGGGCAGATGAAAGAGCCCCGGGCAATTATGGCACCAACTGAAGCGTGACAGGGTTAAGTCCCATTCCTTCAGTGCTCCTCACAGGCAGCCCCAGGGGACAAGGGATGAGCAGTGGGAAGCTGCAGGGTTTCAAACAGGACAAAGGCTTTTGCACTGCTCTAATTAAATGCACAACCAAATGCACCCAGAACTTCCTTCTTTTTCAGCCAAGGTGGGAGCAGAGGAATGGGTATTTCCATCCCAGTGGCACTGCTAAGCAAGCTCGGGAAAGGCTGGGGAAAGGCAATCAGGGAGCTCCTGCCCTTTTGCAGTGCCACCGTGAACCCTCAAAAACTGAGGGGACGTCAGATTAATTGCTGAGTACTAAGGCTTGACCTCATGATGTGTGTGGGGGAGATGTGAGCCCATAATCCTTATTTCAAGTCTGGAAAGAGCACCAGAACAGCTACTCAGAGATGTGTTGGAGGCTGAAGTGGGACCACAGCTCAGGGCAGGCAGTGGGGCTTTGTTGGAAAACAACTGGTGAAAGGAGCCCGAGCTCAGCACTCACTGAGCAGCAGCAGCACCAGTGCTGTGATCCAGGCAGGGCTCCAGGAACAGCAATTCCCTCCTCCACAGCAGCCTTGGTAAATACCAGCCCCTGATACCAAGAGAGAGACCAGATTTTTTTTCTGAATTTTCCAGTCTTCACAAAGTTGTTCCTAATTTTAGGGAAAATAACTGGCACCCAGGACCTGCACCAAGACCTGAGCTCCAGAGCCTGGTGGGGTTTGTGGTAGGTTTTCTGCCTCTCCCTTTGTCCCACTTGGGTGGGTCAGAGCAAGGCACCCAGCCTGGAGCCTGCTGGGACTTCCAGCATTCCAGGTAGGAATTGACACTGCAGTGCTTCTCCACCACTTGCTCTCCCCAGCTCAGCAGAGATTCACCTTCCCAACAGCTACCAGCCTCCAAGGGAATCTTCCCAGCTTACATATCAAAAAAAAGCTGTAGAAATTCTACTTTATAAATTAGTTTTGCTGGCAGAGGTCAGCACACCGACTTTCACAGGTGATGCAGGAGATGGGGCTGTTGGCAGGGTCAGACATAGTCCTGGCAGGTCCATAGTGTGAAAAATGAAGTTCACTTTTTGGGAAAAATTTAAAGTCTAATAAAAAAATTAAGAAAATAGATAATTAGGAGAGATAAAAGCAAAATACATTTTCTCGGCCGAGGGTGCCTGGCACAGAACCAGCCAACACACCGTCTAACAGAGTTTTTTTCTTTTTATACATGAGCCTGTTGCATATTTAAAAATTCACATGCATGATTCAAACATTCTTTTGAGTGTGAATTCTTTTGTTTAGTCCCAACTCTCTCTAACCATTCTATCTGGCAGACCTGTCTTCGGGTAGCTCCATTCTATCTGATAACACAGGTCTGTAAATTCTTCTCTTGGGGCTCTGGTCATTTTCATTTGGACAAGATCCTTGATAACAGAAGTTTAATCGCTTTCTTGGTCAGCAATCTTCATGCAGGAAAACAAAAGACTCCAGTGTTCTCACACTAAGATGCAATCATAAGGAGTATACACTCATCACATTTCTAAATTCTATTAACAAAGAAAATACAGTACAATCTTCCCACATTCTACATACAGTATTCAATTTAATATTTGCGAAAAGCCAACTATATACTGTGCATTTATAACAATAGTGAGGAGGAGGGCCCAGAGGTGACTCCTTGGAAAATGGCAGGCTGCCGATGGTTATGTCCTCGAGGCAGAGGAGGGTTTGCACAGAGCTGCCCCTCCCCTCTCTGCAGGATTTACCCTCCGGGGCTGGGTGAGAGCAGCCCTGCACAGCCCCACACCTTCCAGGAATGTCCCTTCCCACCCAAAACACCTCAAAGTTCCAGGGATCTTCAGCTTCCTCAGAGGGAGCAGGGGTTGTTTTGTTCTGTTTTTCCCCAGCAATTGACACACACAGTTTGCTCCGGGTGGTTGCTGACCACAGAACTGACATTTTCACAGCACAATCTGTAACAAGCCCAATGTTTCAGATAGTAACACTTAACTTGGAACCTGTTGTTTTATAAATAGAGTTAAAATTGGTTTTTCTCCCTGTGCACCATTTTATATTTATGTACACTTAAATTTCATCTTTTTTATTACCCAGTCTCTTCCCTCTTCCCTTCTCCCTTTTGTTCTTTACCTTTTAGCAAATCATTTCCTCTGTAAGGATCTCGCTACCTGTTCCAGGGCTGCTTCCTTCCTTCAGGAGCCTTTGCTGAGGGACTTTGCCAAACACCTTTGGGAAATCCAGGTGGATGATCCCTGCCATAGGCCTCCAAATTCCTTCAACAAGTTCCAAGTCTACTCTTAAGGTGTTCTGTTCCTCACCAAACTCCTGTCCAAGGAGGGATAAGAGGAGCAATAACAGACCTGTGAAACAGGCACTAGTAGCAAATCCTCTAAATGCTCCTAAAGATGCAGCAGGATTTCACCCAGTAAAGAAAGGAAAACACAACTAAGCAAAATAAATGGATGCAAAAACTGCACAGCCAAAAGGGCCTCACCAACAAATCTAACAGACCAATCTGAAAATACCCTGGTTAAAGGGCTTTAAAGGAAGGTCCATTTTGTTCTTTCTCTGCTTTGCATTCAGGTCTGGAGTCCTCAGCACAAGAAAGACATGGACCAGTTGGAGCAAGTCCAGATATGGCCCCAGAGATGCTCTGAGGGCTGAAGACCCTCTGCTCTGGGGCCAGGCTGGGAGAGCTGGGGGTGCTCACCTGGAGAAGGATCCAGGGAGGGCTCAGAGCCCCTGCCAGTGCCTGAAGGGGCTCCAGGAGAGCTGGAGAGGGACTTCAAACAAGGGCCTGGAGTGACAAAACAAGGGGGAATGGCTTCCCACTGCGAGAGGCAGGGTTAGATGGGATATTGGGAAGGAATTGTTCCCTGTGAGGGTGGTAAGGCCCTGGCACAGGTTTCCCAGAGCAGCTGTGGCTGCCCCATCCCAGATGTCCAAGGCCAGGTTGGACAGGGCTGTGTCCCTGCCCACAGCAGGAAGTGGGACTGGCTGGATTCTAAGATCCTTTCCAGCCCAAATCATTCTGAGAATCCATGCTTTGGCACTGACTCTGCAGCCCCAAGAGAGGTGGCCAGGCTGGCAAGGGAGACTCCATGCTGCGGAGTTCAGACTTCCCAGGCCCTGCTAATACCCACCTGGGCAGGCAAATATGTGCTCAAAGTGATGGCTCTAATAAAAAACAAATACAAAGAGCAAAGGCCTCAAATGCCCCTATTTGTCTCCTTCACAGAGCTCCTGGTGGCAATAAAACTCTTAGTACCAGTTAGGTTGCTTCAGCTTCTTCTTCACCATTTTTCCAAAGCCAGGTCCTGCCACATGCCTGAGGATCTATTTTGATGCATTTTTCTCTTGTTTACAAAGATTAAATCCCTCTGTTACATCCATTCATCCATAGGCAATAACTGTTGTTTAGAAAAGATAAAATTTGACATCTTGCACATCTTGTTTTCAACTCATTTTCAATTTTCATTTAAGCTGTAAATGAGCTGTGGTTTTCCCTGAGGTCTCCCTTTCACTCCACACTGCTGGACATATACAAATAACTGCTCTGCAAGAAGACTTAGAGAAGAAAATCGTGTTTTCTTCCAGGCAAATCCAGGCCCAGCTCAGAAGTGTCCCAGCCAGAATTATACAGCAGAAATCTGACATCCCAGTTTGAGTGAATCAAGGCTCAGAGAAGTTAATTTCCTCCTTTATATTTTTCCTTCAGGTCTGTTTCTATGGGGAAAGGGGAGGTTGGAGAACAAAGGTGATACCAAGACGTTCAGCAGAGAGAGATGCAGGAAGGGTTTTTGAATTGTTAAACAGAAGGAGCACAAATAGTCAAAAGATGGGGAGCTGGGCAGAAGGAGCAAGAGACTGAGAGCATCTGCTCCATCCTGGATCACAGAGGTTCTGAATCACAAAGGGTGAATTCCTAGTCCATCCCTATTGTCTTGGTTTTAAAAGAAGACAGGTATCTGCTAAAGAGAGGCAGGGCCTCTCTTGGAATGGATAATTCAAATCTCTTTCTCTCAAATTATTATAATTTAGAAAATTAAAACGGCTCTCAGGCAGAGATATGGGGATAGGAATAACAGTTCTTTACTAATAGGTATAACAAGGCAAACAAACAACAACAACTACAGCAATTAATAGCGAAAACAGAACCAGGGACTTTGACGGAGCTTGGTTTCACAAAACTTGGGGCAGTCTGGTCTCTGGGGACTTTAAAAAAAAGGTACCAAGCTGGAACGGTGGGGGATCCCGGGCTGGTGGATCGGATGAAATTCGGAGCTCTGTCAGTGGTCACTGGAGGGCAGGGATGTCTGGCAGGGAGGGCAGTGCGGGCCCGCGGTGCAGAGCAGCTCCAAAACAGCGCCGAGGCAGTGGGACAGGGCTGAGACAGCTCCAGCAGGGCAGCAAAAGGAGAAATCAGGATTTCCTGGGCACACGAGCAGATGATGGTAGCTCTCTTCAGGATCAGATCCCGGTGGTGCCAGTGAGAAACTCACGAAGCAACGGCAGCCTCGTCTTCTCTGGACGCAGACCACATCAAAAGTGCAGCTGCCCCCCAGCCCCCGTCTTTCTCCCCCCCCACCTCGGGGGGAAACTCCCGGAGACAAAGGGTGTAGCCAAGGGCCAGCCTCCACCCAGCCTCTATGCTTTGTTTCACCTGAGCACTGATAAGTACCCAGCAATCAGCTGCCTTGCAACTCTTGGGAAAAAATTCTATAGGTGAAAAAAGAAACAATTCTAACCCCCAACACCTATTTAGACTGTTCTTCTCAGTGAAGATGTTTATTTCCCCCAAGGTTTAGGGAACCCTGCTAGATCAGGCATTCACAGGACTTGCTAGAACAGAACAAGTGTCTGAATTTCCCCATGAGCTGGAGCAGGTTTAACACACAATGTGCTCAACCAGCACACCACCACACAGAGGCAGGTCCTGCTCCATGGGGAAGAAGGACTCTGTGTGATGGAGCTGGTGGGTTTTTACAGAAATTGAGGGATAAGCAGGGATGAACAAATGTGAAGAGGGACTCCCATGGCTGGGCAGACTAGGAACCCACAGCAAAGCCACCCAATTAGGGCAAAATAGAGCCACCAAGGCAGATTTCTTGGGAAACCCTCTGTGTTCCATAAGAATCCAACCTGCTCAGGCTGGTGGATCTCCTTCAGCAGACACCTGTGGCTCCTGACGGGTGAGAATCTGGGTGCAGATGGCAAAGGGACAGAAGTGTAATGAGGTTGGGGAGAGGTAAAAGGCACAGGAGGCTGTTCAAGTGGTTCAAAGCACACTGTGGGTGCTGTTCCTCTTCTCCCAGCAGTGAGAGAGTCAGATCCATCACCCACCACACATCAACTCCCATGCTGAGCTGGTGGCACTGTGGGAACAGCACAGGCTGGGCCCTTCTGGCATCACCCCAGGGCACCTTCCTGGGGGATGGAACCAGGACATTCCTCATCTGATTGAGCCGCAGAGTCACTGGCACCGTGTGGGTCATACAAACTGCTGCTTTGCACTGCCCCTGCTCTGGCACAGGAGCCATCCCCACGGCATGTGCTCTAGGCACCTCCTCTCTTCCTTCTCTCCTCCTATGTCTCCTCTCCATCTCCCGGTCAACTTTTGGGCTGTCCTGGAAGCTGCACGCTTTGTTTGCATTGTGCATTTCTCCAGCAGAGTGGTCTTCAGGCACAGACCAGGTTTCATCTTGAAGATGCTCCTTGGAAAAAAATAGACTTGATCTGTTCTGATTTTAAGAGCATGAAAACCACCATGAAATTACCCAATCTTATTAAAGACAGTGGGGAACTGACCATCTGACAAAACCTGAGCCCTGTGAACCCCTGCAAAGCAATAAGCAGCAGCAGATCTGGATGAACCACTGTGATGCTCATTGCTGTTTAACCAATGACCGTGCATTAAAGCACCATAAATACACAAAAACAGCCTCTGTCTCATGGAGCTCCAGCTTGCAAATCACCCCTCACAGCTCACTTCCCAACCATCACGCTCTTGCTTATGCTTGTTTAGCTTTGATACAAAAAAAATTCACCCACTAGAATTCCAGCAGCCATCAGACACAGCCCAGCATGGCTTTGGTTCATGAAACAGCTCCTGCCCGTGAAGGAATCCGTGCCCTGAACTGCGGATGTGACTGAATTATAATTAAGCACTGGAATTGCTACCAGAAAACCTGCCCTGTTTGGCTGTAACCAGCCACAACAGAGACAGGAAAAATCAGCCCTGGCAGATTTCTTCCTTCATTTTTTTCTCTTTTATAAACCAGACCTTTCAACACACACATACTTTACAAGCAAATCTCATTCCTGTGGTGACACAAAGATCTCTATCCATTTCCAAAGCCTCCAGTGTCACTGCCTTTGCTGGAGCTGCCCAGACAGTTTCAGCTTTAAAAAATAAAGTAGCATAAAACTGAAATAAACCATAAACACATCAAGTTCTACCATCAACCACCCTGGCTCTGTGGGAGCTCAGCAGTGCTCCCAAACACTCAGCATCAGCACCGGGCCAGCCAGAGATCCTGCTCACTCTGTGGCTTTTCTGCTCAGCAAAGCAGAATAAATCTAGCAGGGACAGAGCCAGCAACAACTCTGTGTCATCCTGCCCCCATATCCCCAGTTTCCAGCCTGTGCAGGCTCATCCCCAACACTCCCTCATCCCACCGTGGCAGGAAAGGTGCTGCTGGAAGGCAGGAGGTGATGTGGGAGGTGGCACAGGTGGTGGTGGATGTTGGAGCTGTGATGGGGTTGACTGCTGAATTATTCTTGCCCTAACTGGAGTCAACTCCCCATTTCACAACTGCAGGTAACAGAACCACATTCTCAGCTGCACAGAGCTGGAAACAGGCAGAACAGGGGCTGCACAGATGAATTCTCAAATGCCACATGGCAGCCCCTGCTTTAGGGCAATTGTTCTGTTCTTCAAGCACCTGCTGACCCTGTAGAGAAGCCTCTGAAGCTGGGCTGCAGCAGGGGCTGCAGTCACCCCTTGCCCCAACCACCCTGCAGTTTTAAAGCACTTCCTGTTCAATTCCTTCACACAGCACCAGATGAAAGCTGGGCACATCCTCCTGCAAGAGCTCACGTAGGCCCAGTGCCCCCCAGCCCAGGGACTCCTGACATCAGCTGCCACCCTCTGGACACACCATCCTGCCAAAGAACTGCAGCCTTTGAGAGCTAAACGTGCTCTGTAATCCTTTGTGGTTTAGCCCTTTTTTTTGGCTAAATTAACTCAGTGACAGGAACACAACTGCTTTTGCATGCTCTGAATTTTGAAGGTCTGAAAGGGAGAGGACTTGGAAAGCAGCAGCAATTCCAGCAAGTGCTTATTATCAAGGTGTTGATTAGCAGCTTTCAGACAAGCTCAACTCAGCCCTTCGTGTGAGCCCAAGTCTAAAACTCATTTATGCACAGAAGCTTTTTAGGCTCAAGGCAAAGCAGGGACAGACTCAGGCTCCACATGAGCTGCAAAGGCAGAAATGCCTCAGGAAGGTGCTCTACACTGACAGCAGCTCTCAAAGATTCTTTGTTCTCTCCGTGCTGCCTGGGTTTGACTTTTGACACAACATCCCATCCTTAACTCAAGAATTACAGAGAAGCTTTATCCACATTCTCCTCTCAAGGGCTCTGACACTGGGGGCAAGAGATATAGAATTTATTACCATTTTTATTATGTTATGATTACTCAGAGCCACAGACTGGAGGCTCAGTGCTGGGGGTTGGACCTGTTCATAGACTCTTTGCAGTGCCCTACAGGTGATGTTTGCTTTATCCTACACAGGGAACAAAGCACCTGGCAACATCAAAACCAGCAAAATGGCACAATTCACCTCCAGAGATGGGAGAGCCCTGACAAACCCAATCAGAGACATATGCAAGAAACTGCAAACAGCCATAAACACCCCACTGGGTTTTGTCCTTGCTTTTCCTGACTGCTTTTGCTTTACACAAGCTGTGTGTAGCTGCAGTGATCATCTGCAATGATTCCTGTTGCTCTGGAATCCTGGAGAAGTCATGGAGAAGAGCTGATAAACTGCAGCATCATTGCTTTGCACCTCTTCCCTGGGCTCTTTCTGCCAGCATCTCCACCAGCAGGATCACAGGCCTCAGTGAGAAGCTCAGAAGAAACAGCTGCTGCATGTGGTGACAAGTGGGTTTTTTATTTCAGACCCCAGGGCAGTCTGTAACTTTCAGGTGAGCTGTGAGACGTGGCTAGCTCAAAGGACACCTGAAGCCCTTTTCCAAAACTAAGCAATTTTTATTATTGCATCCAGCTAAAATCATCCCTGTCAAAGAGCTGTGGGTATTTCCCATCTCAATTCCCCTGTTACTTAGTGCCAGAATGCACAAAGTAATCCTTTGCCATCTTGTAACCCCAACACTTGGCAGTCTTTAGGCAGATTATTTCCGTGCGATTTACACAGGGATACTGAATGTTCTACAGCTCAGGACAGATTATTCTCCAAAACAGAGGTGAGAGGAGCAGCTGCTACTGCTCTGTGAAGAGAGAACAAGTTAGATGGTGGCTCTAGGAGTGAGTGTGTAACAGCAAAGCCCAGGTATCCCCCAGAACCTGGGCAAGGAGGCTGCTCTCATCAGGGCAATAACAAAAAACGTGGCAAGAGGCAAAATCTTTATTCCAGTTCTGAATTGGAAAAAACCGTCATGGCCACAATTCATTGTTGGACAGTTCAGTAAGCACGAGGGAGGGGGCACCTGGCCCGGCCAGGCACAGACTGAGGACACCATCCCAGAGGCACTTGGAGAGGAAGCTCAGCTTCAAAGTACAAGCACTAAACATTTTGGCTCAAATTTTTAATATAAAAATTCACTAAAAAGGCTAAAATGTGACAAACCATTGGAAATACTGTGACAAACATTCGCCCTTACGCAGTAAAAACCAAAACAAACCCAAACTGGCAAGAAGCTTTGAAATGCATGCTTTCTTCTTTCTCCTGGTACATCGGACCATCAGCTACTTTTAAACGTTCATCTAGAAAAATCCATGGCACCTTCACCTCGTAGTTCAGTGCAAGGGACTACTCTCGATGGACCAGCACAAATAAACCCAGTAAAAAGAGGACTGCATACTGGAAGAGAGAGCAGAGGAGATACATGAGTGCACACTGACATCTACAGCAGCAAATGTGCAGGGCACAGGGTTCTGCCCATGTTCTCATGAAGGAATTATAGCTGGGGTGGGAAAAGCAGGCAGGAAATAGACCTCTTACCTTAAATTTTGGATAATCATTCATTAAGATAGTCACTATTCCAATATAGGGCACAAACCTACAAGAACAAAGGTTTTCTTAAAACAAACACTATTCCAGGGTGCAGAGGGAGAGCCAAGCATCCCAAGGGCTGGTGACTTCTTCCTCCCTGTTGCAGTGGGGCTGAGTGACAACCAGCCCCAGAGTGTTTTTCAGCCTATGCCTGAGTCAGATTTCACTTGCCTGCAAGCACTGAGCCTCCCAGGACAAATCTGCTGACAATTCTGATCCAGTCTGAGCCCATGCTACCCTTATACCTGTGTCCATCCAGCATCAACATCTCAGGATGCAGCTCACAACTTGATGCCTTTGCTTAGGCCAAACTAAGAACTGAACTCTCCACACTCTCAGGCAGGGTACAAAACGCAGCTCAACACAAGGGGGGATTTACCAGATGGCTTTTGGGGACAGCATTTTCAACTTCACTTACCCTCTTGCTCGTCCTACTACGTCCTTCTTCTCCAGCCAGTGCTGCCCCTGTTTGTAGAGCCCTCTGTCATCCACAGCATTGTTGTCTCCCTTTGTCAGGAATTTGATGTCTCCGTTTTGCCTGGTAAAGACAAGACAGCCAGGTAAGGCAGGACAAAAACTTGTTAAAAGCTGTTCTACAACAAGCATGGAGAGACCAACACAAGGGCACTAGAAGCAACCATGTCCTACAATTCAAGGAGGATAAAAGAGGGAAACTCTGTCAAATGCAGCAGAAAGCAGATGGTTTGGAAAAAACTGCCATGGGAAGAATGAATTCTGGCCCCAGCCAAGCTTCCCAGCAGAGTTTCAGAACAGAACCAGCACAAGCCATTTCTAGTGCAGGTGCAGCTATTGCCTCTCGGCTTTTGACCCATCTTGTGTTGATGCTTCTCTTGCTTCACACAAATGTTGGATTCTGGTCTCCCTACTAGCACACAAAAGGAGAGGTTGGGATTGAAGCACACAGCTCTACTCAGCAGTGGGCAGAAGCAAGCTGAAACTTAGAATTGGTTAGGAAAGGGGGACAGGAAAAAAAAAACCCAAACAAATAATACCATGATGACACTGCATGAACTCACGATGTGCCTACATCTGGAATGCTCTGGGCAGTGCTGAGCCCCCCAGATCCTTTTCTGCAATGGAGAGAAGAACTGGCAAAGGTTGAGAATTGGTTAACAAGGTCTGGAAACACTTCCATACAAGAAACTACAGACCAGGACTCTTCAGCCTGGAAAAGACAGAACTGATGGGAGATATGACATAGTCCACCACAAATGATAGCAACAATCAAATAGCTTCTCACTCTCTCTTCCAATGCAAGAGCCAGAAGGTAGCTCAGAAGTAATGGGTTAAAACCAGGCAGAGAAGGTGCAGAAACAGCCACAGCACAAACTAAACCATGTCTCTCCACAAAGGTATTTTGGCTGGCAAAAAATTATATTGGCTCAAAACTTGACCCGATACTCCACGTGAAAGAGGAAACTAGGTTATTCATAAAGAACTAGGACTTTGTGCTTGAAATTGTAACCTGCAGAAAGCAGGGAAATTATCACTACATACTCTTTCTAGTCTTTAATTAATCCTGAGATGAATTAATTAGCTTGCAACAAACAGGACATGGAGCAGATGAATCTTTGCTTTGACCAGAAAAAAGCTTTATATTCTTTCCCAGCTATTCCCTTTCAGATGCTGGACAGCAGCCCATGGCACTGCTCATGTATTTGCCACTGTCGCCTTCCTGTGGCACCTGCAGGCAGGTGCTGAGCAGGAGCATCCTCAGTGCTTGAATCTTAGCTCTCACAGAAATGACAGATGGAATGCAGAACAGGAAAGCAGGCAGTTCTTTGGAGCTCAGGCTGTTTTCATCATGCCTGAAAACCAATCAGTGCCTTGACAGGAGAAGCCCGGAAAGGAAAACGGGAAAAACCCACAGCTCTTTCTCCAAAGCACATCTGGCTTGTTGTGTGGGAACAACAACCACTCCAGGAGGTTAGAGACACTGTCTGGGAAAAGATTAAGATCCCCAAAGGTGCAGATAATGTAGTTTAGCTCTGAAGAGTGATGGTGTAGGAGTGCAGCACCTTATTGAGCAGAGTCAAGGCTCTGTCATGATGCAGTGTGAGAAGCCTATGGTACCCTTATCTGCTGTCTGAGGTGAGTCAAGTCTGGTCTGGCTGTCCTGCTCCAAAACCACTAAGTAAATTTTGACTGCAGACTCTGTGTTAGTAATAAAGAATGAATTCAATTTGGGGCTGAAAACAATAAGAAAAGGCCAGCAAGTAAAAGACATTTTCTCACTGACACAATATTGATGTGAACTGGGGCCTGGGTTGCCCCAAAACCATAGAGAACACTGTTGCTGTTTTCCTGCATTTTGACACTCCTGTCAGCTTCTGCAGAGACTTTTCACTTCCAAACTGGCACTAGAAAATTATTCTTTAAGTAGAGAAAGAAGCAACTGACAACCCAAATCCTGCCTTCAGCTCCCAGGTTCAGGTGGCAGTATGGGTTTTTCAGTTTATCTCCCCTAATAAAAAGATTAGGTTTGTGTTTGGTTGCTTCAGTTAAATGAAACCTGAAATACTGTGAAATGGTTTCACCTTCCCAGGATTGGCATTATGGCCCTGCTACATTTAAACAAAAAATAGTGCTGGATACCCTAGTATCTAGAAACAGAACCAGGTTAAAAAAAAGAAAGGTGGGCAACATCTGGAGAGAAAACGCTGCACAGAACAGGGGAGGAGGAAAACTGCATTTCACTTGAAAGAGTTCCCACAACATCACAAAAGATGCTCCTGCAACATTAGGTGTCAAATTCAGCCTGTAAACTGACCTTATTTTTAAATCAGTGGTATCAAAGAACAGCACTTTGAAAACTGACACTGCTCAAAATTCTGCATACAGAATAAAACTGAACAGCAAAGAATGTGCTTTGCCTACTGGGAGAGGCATTGTCTCATTACCTCAGAGCCAGGATTCCACTGTGTATTTACATGCACAAGTCAGGTCAAGTGGTCTGGATATTCCAACAGCTTTGGGAAAGGGACCCTCTCCATCCCATCGGTATCTCAACTAGAGGAATCCTCAGATGTCACTTGGTACAGCTCCAGCTCACGTCAGAAAACATTTACTCAGCAGAAACAGATGCTGGGACCCCAACCAGCTGCTGCCTCTCAGAGATGCCTCGAAGAATCAGGGATTCAGCTCAAGATTCAGTTCTCACTCAACTCACACGGTTGGCTTGTAGCCCCACAGACTGGCCTGGAGAGGACACAGTTCCATCCAGCAAAACAGGAAAGTTCATGACTGCAGTGGAAGCCTTGCTTGGAAAACTAAGCCCTGTTCAGCCACGAAACCAATGCCTGTTCCATTCCTTCAGACACACAACCTCCCCAGTGCTGAGGGTGAACAGTACACAAAGACTCTGAGGGTAAAAACGCAACTTTCTAGAGAGACAAAAGGCCCTGAGTCTGCATGACAGCAAAGACAGGACCACAGAGACAAGCTCTGAAATAACTCACACTACACAAAACACCCCCCTGCCACAGCTGTGCCCCACAAACAAGGCTCACTTCACACACAGACACAGCCATGCTACAGCAGACAGCACAGCAGCTCGGGACAGAGGGGATGGCACAGGAGACAGTAAGTGGTGTCAGGCTTCCAGTGCCTAAGGGGGCTCCAAGAGAGATGGAGAGAGACTTCAAACAAGGGCCCTAAAGTAACAGGACAAGGGGGAATGGCTTCCCACTGCCAGGGTTTGATGGGATATAAGGATTAAATTCTTTGCTGTGAGGGTGCTGAGGCCCACAGGGTGCCCAGAGCAGCTGTGGCTGCCCCTGGATCCCTGGAGGTATCCAAGGCCAGGCTGGATGGGGCTTGGATCAGTCTGGGACAGTGGAAGGTCCCTGCCCATGGCAGCAGGTGGAATAAGATTGGCTTTAGGGTCCCTTCCAACCCTAACAATTCCATGATTCTACAGTTTGGAGTCTCCAGGGCACTGGCACAAACTCTCAGCTTGTGCCTTCTGCTGGATAATCCTTACAAGTTAACCAAGTAGGACAGATTTTGTCTGTCTGAAACTTCTGTGTTACTTCCTGGATATCTATGATTGACATCCCACCCACTTGTTTACCCAAGCAGATGAAGAATACCAGTTAGGGAAACATCAGCAGTAGAATCCCCAGATTCTTAACATACTTCTCATGGATTTTCAGGACACGATGGACTATAGGAATTTCCCTTCCTTCTATCCTAAAGACGACTATTTCTCCCACTCTGATTGGATCTTCAATTCGGTTCGTGAGGAACAGGAGATCTCCTCTGTGGAAAGCAGGCTCCATACTCCCACTGAAAAAGAGGAGAGGAACAATTGAACAATATTTAAACACTCAGTACCAGGTTTCAGAGTTCGTGGACTGTATTAACCCATAACAATGGCCCTTCAAGAAAAATCTCACAAGAACCTCATGAGAAAGAGAAGCTGTGGATACCCCATTTCTGGAAGTGTTCAAGACCAGGCTGTAACCTGGATGAAGAGCTTCTGAGAAAACCACCTTGGAGACTGGGCAACTGTGTTATCAGGTTTTCAATCACCATATTGCCAGCAGTTTGGATCTGTAGGGAAAAGAGCACTGCCAGTACCTGGTGTTACAAGCACACCCAAAAGGAAAAGCTTTTTTAATAAGCAAAAAAGCTGATGATGAACATTGGTTTTTGATTTCCGAGCTCACCATTGGCAGGGCAATGCTGGCAGCTCCACAATGATGGGAAGCTTTTTTTATTTTAATTTATTTTTTAGAGATGGATAGATAGATGGATTATCCTCAGGCACAAAGCACTGAAAACATCAGGCTCTTGTACTCCCATCTGAAACAGACAAAAGGACTTGCCAAAAATTTGTTACTATGATTCATTGCTTTGCTTAATTATCTCATTTCAGGCACCACGACTCAAGTTATTTTTCTTCTGTCTTGTAAAGGGCAATTGTTACCAACTACTTATCCTTCCTAATTCCACATAAATAATGCAAAACAGAACAATGAACTTTAAGTACCGCGTGCATTTGTCTTTTATCTTCACAGAGCACAGCAGATGCCATTCAGAACAGCAGATTGAATCACTGAAGAGGGGATGTGACCCTGTCTTACTCATTGGGAGGAGCAGTGGGAAACATCTGCCTTGTACTTCACATCAGGAGGGAGTTCTGGTAAGTGGCACTTGGTCATGGCATTACAGCATCTCTACATCGTGAACATTGACACAGAAACACCAAGAAAAGGCCAGTGTGGCCATGGAGCAGGTGCAATATCCATGCCAGCATCCAACGGCAGCCCAGGGAATTTGTCCCAGGCAGCAGGAAGGTGGGAGTAACACTGGTGGTACCCACTGCAGGGCACTACTGCAAGGACAACCTGTGACACCCAAAACATACAGTGACAAAGTGACAATTCTTAAGCTCAGGACCACCTCTGTAATGGACATTAAGTCATTAAATCATCACAAATGGGTTGGAAGGGACCTTAAAGATCATCCCGTTCCACCTCCTGCCATGGGCAGGGACACCTTCCACTATCCCAGGTTGCTCGAAGCCTTGTTCAACGTGGCCTGGGACACTTCTAGTAATGGGGAGCCACAACTTCTCTGGCCAGGGCCTCACTGCCCTCACAGGGAAGGATTTCTGCACACTGACCCATCTAACCCTGTCCCCCGGCAGTAGGAAACGGGACACTCCATTGTCCCGTCACTGCCTGCCGGGGTATAAAGTCCCTCTATTTACCAGCCCCCTAGCAGCCGGCTGATAGAGCGAGGTGAGATGCTCTTTCTACCCACTCCCTCTTCCCTCGCTATTCCCGAGCCTGGACTTGTAAGGAGCTTCCCGCCCGCTGGGGCTGTGGCAGGAGCCTCCGTCTGACCCATCCCTATGGGGATTCCCCTCGGGGGGCCCGGCGATTCCCCAGCCCGGTTAAACCCTCTGGGAGTTTAAGCCCCCGCATCCCGGGACTGACCTGAGCACCACCACGATGGGACTCTCGCTTCCCGTCACCACCATGAGCCCCTTCCAGATCATGAGGGCGGAGGACACGATCATGCCGAAGTTCAACACCTGGTAGTACAGCTGGGGAGGAAGGGGGTCGGTCAGGCCCCGCCGCCAGCGCACGGCAAGGCGGACCGGCCCCGTCCGCCCGCTCGGCTTTCCCCCCCGCCCCCCGGCCCCTCCGGCACCTGCCGCTTGTTCATGCGCCGCACATCGTCCAGAAAGTCCAGCGACAGCATCGCCGCCGCCGCCGCCGCCGCCACCGCCGCCCGCACGGCCCCGCTTCCGCTTCCGCCTGCGCGGCCACGTCACCGCCGCTTCCGCCCCGCGCAGCGACGGCTCCGGGGCGCCGCAGCGAGAGCGGGGCCGGGAGCGCCCGGAGAGCGGCCGGAGAGCGCCCGGGAGCGCCCAGAGAGCGCCCGATGAGCGCCCGGAGAGCGCCCCACGCACCCGACACTCGCACCCAGCTCAACACCCCACCCAACGTACACCCCACGTGCAACCAAACACCCCCTCCAACCAACACCCCACAAGAGAACACCCATCCAGCTGAACCACCACACCCAAGCGATGCTGCACTCAGTCAAAAGCCGTCCAAGCAATGCCCAATTCCATCCACCCCTGTTCCAATCAGCCCCATCCAGTGAACGCCACTTTCAGCCAACACCCACTGAACCAACCCTATCCAACCAACACCTGACACCCATCCACCCCTTACCCTTCACACCCCATCCAGCCAACATCTCTTCTAATCTACACCCCCATGTGACACCCCACCCAACCAACCCCCCACCCTACCCACACACCACATCCAACCAAACACCCCACATCCAACCTTTACTCATCCAACCAACACACCATCCAGCAACCAGACAGCTCCAACAGGCTGTATCCAAGCATCGCAAGACCAGATGGTGATGAGCCCAAGCAAGGAGATAAATAGTTCTTAAATTATTTAAACATCGTCAGAGTAAACAATAACAAGCGGAATTCTGGCTCAATAGAATGAAAAAAAATAATGGTATAGACGGTAATTGTATTACACAAAGCATGGGTGTGACAAGGAATGAGGGAATAAAGAGAGAGTCAATGTGACTACATGGAAAGAAACATCTCCTAAAGGATGGGTAATGCTGAGCCACAGCAGGAGAGGAGTTAGAGAGCTACTGACGGAGCACCAGCCCCTGCCATGCTGCAGGGCAGTGCCTCCCACTGGTTCCAACACCTCTGTGGCCTGTGCTCTGCTCCTCTCCCCTCCAAATGAGCTGTCAGGGAGCCCTGGCACTGGTACATTGGGAGCTCCAGAATAGTTTCACTCCAGTTGACCTCACTGACAGGATGGGGGATGTTATCCCCTTCTGGCAATGGTGCCAATCTGAGCTCCCCACTGGGATGAGCCACTGAGCACCAAGCCTGGCAACACCTACCCCAGGATGGCTTCCAGCAGTGCAACTCCACAGACTAATGGCCAATGTGACCCTGAGGGGACCAGGTCCTCCTGAACACTGTACTCACTGGGGAGGACTGGGGCTACAAAATCCTCTTTCAAGGATGATTCGGGTCCAAGACAGCTCATTAAACTGTGCTTTGCAAAATAATTGTTGTTATTTGGGCAACTAAAGAATAATCAGCAGAACTTACAGCTCGAACCTTTCCCGTGTAACACAGATCCCAGATCAGCCAGCACGGTCCTGACAAGCGCGTTTGGCTGAGCCAGCGTTATGAGTTAAAATGAGTAACACAAAGGCGGGATGGGGAGAGAAAAAAGAAGCCATAAATAGAAGGAGAAAGAAAGGGAGATTGGGAAGGCAAGGCTGGGGCTCTGGGCAGAGGCTGAGGCGGTGGCGGTGCACACTCAAAGGAGGAGAGCTCGTCTGAAGCTGCAAAGTGCTCCTGGATCCTCAGGAGTTGGCCAAGCCCCACTGAGGATTCTGGCCCTGCTTTCCCTTTTTACCTCTCTGGGCTGGCAGAGAGTTAGTGCTTCGGATGCAATGGCAGGGTTGGTTTTGTTTTTTTTCTGTTTTAAATTTCCCTTACAAATAGGAGTTAACGGAAAGCAACCTCCATCCCAAGAAATCAACAGAGTATTTCAAAGATTTGCCCCATCCCCACCCTGTATTTTGAGTAGAAACCCCCCAACAAAAAACCCCCAATCAACCAAAAGGGCTTTTTTTTGCTTTTAAGTCTTAAGAGACTTTGAATGATTGTTCTGTGAGGTGCTGTTGGGGCCTTCTGCGCCACACATCTGACTGTGCTCACAAAGAGCTGAGTCACTTTTGCACTCTTTGTATTTGTTCTCCTCTTCCACTGTAGTGTTCAACTCGCCATTGTAGTCCTCGTGTCCATTCTTACCCATCTCTGTTTGTAACTTCTGCCTTTCGTCTTCCTCCTCCTCGTCCTCCTCTTCTTCCTCCTCCTCCTCCTCATCTTTGACTTTATGAACAATGAAGAGGTGTCTGTTCAGAGAGATGAGGGAGGTGTAGCACAGGCCGCAGAACAAGCACTGGAAGGTGGAGCTGTCTGTCTTGTGCCGAGGTATGTGCTCCTGGAACTCAGCCTGGCTGTCTGTCTCGAAGCCGCACTTTGCGCATTTCCAAGGCGCTTTCAGTTTTTTGGCCGGCGGCGCATCCAAACCCGCAGTGCTCTCTGCCTGACCCAGCTCATCTGGTGCCATCCTCTTTGGAGATTTTGCCTTAAAAAAAATAAGATTAAAAAGTTACTTTTATCATTTAGAACCCACGGAAGAGTGAGTGCTAAAATTCACAGGCATGTCTGAAGATGTCTGAGGGTGAAGTCACGCCTTGGGATCCCTGGGGCATTCCCTTCCCTACCCATACCCAAACACCTCACCCGGTGCACAGGATTTCAACTGCTGTCCTGTGATGTGAGATGGGAATGCTGGGAGAGGCTGGCTGGGCAGAAACATGATGGAGAAATAGTTTAGAATCAAGGAATCACGGAATGGTTTGGGGTGGAAGGGACTTTAAAGCTCATCCAGTTCCATCCCCTGACATGGGCAGGGACATCTTCCACTATCCCAGGGTGCTCCAAGCCCTGTCCAGCCTGGCCTTGGACACTTCCAGGGATGGGGCAGCCATGATTTCTCTGGGTAAAATTTTGGTTTGGCGTGGGAACAACTTAGACTTTGGTGTGGGAAGGAGGAGGCCACAGAAGAGGGAGAGCTGAGGGACACAGGGGTGGTCATTAGCCCAGACAACGCTACTCAGATTGAACTATCTCCCCTCACTAAGACTTTGTCTTAGTGGCATCTCTCAGTAACTCATCCCCTCTATCTTAGAATCTTGCAGCTTCTTCTCCCATGAGGATGACTCACTTAACTATGTCCCTGCAATGATATCCAAAATGTGTATTTTTAAAATAAACGGAGCAAAAAAGCCCAAGTAGCCAACCCTCCACTCCAAACAAATCCAAACCAAAATCAGTAGAACAGTTAGATTTGCTATACAAAATTACACATTCCTACTTAAGACAAATGCAGTTCTCATAGGTAATGGATCTAGCAAGTATTTTAAAACAGAAAATAAATATTTTATAACTAGCAGAAAAAATAAGGGAGAATGAAGAAAAATGTGCCATGCTCATGAATGGGGTACCAGGGGAAAACAAGGGTAATAACAGATTATGAAATAGACTGAATAAATGCCAGTAAAACAGAGAAAGAAAATCTTGAGAAATGCAAGATGCAAATGCATGTTGTCCTGGTGCTGGTGCAGCTCAGCTGTGCTCACACTGCTGACCCTGACCCCACCAGAGGGAACCAGGCTGAATGGATTTGAGTGAGGGAAGGAAATCTATCCTATGGATGGGAGGGTTTGACTGGCACAAGGCCACAGCTTGACATAACACCCCGAATGAACAGCTACTCGCCAAGTACATTTAATTGTACATTTAATTTTCCATGAAAATAGGTATCAGTTACTTCTGCTCTGTCTCTCTCTGGAGCTTTCGCTTTGGCCATCTGGGATAAGTCTGGGTTTTTGATGCCGTGCATGAGGCTGATGTGGTTCTCCAGCATGAATGGATGCGGAAATGTCTGATTTTCATCTGTGCAGTACCTTGGAAATAAAAAAAAAGGAAGAAAATTTATTAAAGGATACGGTCTTTTTATTGTGCCAAACCAAGAGGTGTCATTGGAGACAGACTCGGGTGATTAATGTACCATTAGATTACCATAATACACAGCAAAGCATTTTTTTAATAATAAACCATTACCCTGAGAGCAATCTAGAACAGTTTAGTTTGTCACAGTGCTCGTGAATGACAGTAGAGCATGTCTTCTTTACAGTGCTAAATAAATATAGGGACTAATGGGGGTCAGGCACCCTGTGACAAGTGTCAAAGAGGATAAATGATCAAGATGGAAAATATATGGGAGAACAACAAAAACGGACTCTGAGATGAGAGAACTACACAGAGAGAGCTGGTGACTTGTGTGACACCTAGGAGGCCTGTGGCACAACCCAGTCCTGCACCCAGAACTCCCAGGTACCAGGGGGAACCAGCATTACATCCACCACACTGTACCACAATACAGTCAAAATTCTTACCAAACTGCTCGAATTCCAACTTTTATACCAACAATCTAGGCAGAAACACTCATGAACATGTCACTTAAATGTAACTCTTCATGTTTGAATGTGGCAGGACTCCAGAGTTGCTACACAGCCAGCTGACATCTCAAAAAGGAGCTATGATGGGGCTGTGCCATCTGTACCTTCACCCCTGGATGACTGATATCTACTGGAATAAGTGCCAGGCCTTGCAGACATATAAACCAGCCCCCCTGAAGTGCACAGAGAGCTCTGTTAGCAATTGAGAAAGCCAAATTTGAGTATCTGTGTTGTTCTGGTGCTTGCCAGCACAACATGGTGAAGGTGAATCAGCTACACGTGGACCTGTGCAAGGATAAGCGACACCAGAGTCCTCTGAAGTGCCCTAATTGCATCTGAGACAGAGGCAGCACGGGATTAAAGGCAGAAAGGAGCTAAGTGTCTCTGGGTAACAAAGACATCTTCTAAAAAGACAGAAGAAGATTCCTACTGATCTTCTAGTAGCTAGAGGGAAATTAAATAACAGTCAGCAATGATGTGAAAATGCAGATATGCTCATTGAATACTTCTGGGTTTTAACAGGAATTGCTCAGAGGATAAATCAATATTTTATGATGATAGAATTTTTCTTCTTAGTGGAGGAAAGCTGAGAGGTTATTAAGTGCTATTTATCAAAAATAAACATGTTGAAAATCAAGTGTTTCAGACACTTTGTACTTAAGACTTGGAAAAGAAGAGTAACATCTTCTAACAATAACCATGTGAATTATGAAAGAAAATACACAATACATCACAGTATTTTGCAATTTGCCCTAATTTAGAATTCTTTTCACGTGAGCAGGGAAAGATGCATGCCTAACCTGAATTACTCCAGTGACTAGCATGGCAGGAGGGTGTTCAATTAAGTCCATCACTGGTTTCTCCCTAGAAATTTATCCAAAGCCAGAGACCAAAGCAGGGCATGGGGAGAAAAGAAATCACAGCTGGGAATGTTAGAAGCCAGAGGAAGATCACCTACAAGCAAGCATGCTGGAGTCACAAAAATTGTCAGCAATCAGATCCATGACAGATTTTATTCATGTTTTTCACATGGAAACACAGAAGAAGAGGGTGACATGAAGTTAAGGCATCAAAACCCCTAAAGAGAGTAACAGATCAGAGTGATACAAAATGCCAAACAGGAAGAAGGAAAAGAGACACCAGAACCTGAAGAAATGAGGAGCAGGGCATGTGATGCCTTACAGAGCACTGAGAAGAGTCAAGGAGGAATTCAGAGACTGGAGGGTAAGATTTTTAGAGCAGCGCTCTACAAGCTAAGAGCAATCAAATGGAAGACAGGACAAGAGACCTCAGATTCAGACAAAGAGCACCTCTTGGAGATGCTTAGACAGTATTTCAAGGAAGCGGTTTCATCTGCAGAGCGCTGTCATTGCAGTGAGTCTGCCGTTACAATGACTGAAGAGAGCACAACCGCTGTCCAATTAAGACCTCATCAACAGATTCTGTGAAGGAGCAACTACAAGCTGGAGAATTAAATGCAACCACAATTCCCTTGGATTGCTAGCTGTGTTTTCTCTGCTGGCATGATCATTGCCCCTTGGGTGAACCAGTGGATCTGCAGCTGTGTGTTGTTCTGAAAAGTGACAAGGTAATGCACGGCAGGCTGGCATATCCTAGGCTATCAGAAATTTCCACACAAATCCTTCTCCTCAATATCTTATGCTCACTTTGATCCTGAAGCATTCTACTTTAAAAACAACTGATCCAGAGAGAACAGATTTACACAGATCAGGTGAGTGTAACACCCAAGACCATCAACCACTACTTAAAGCTGAATGAAACACAGTAGGAACCAACATTTCATCTCCTCCAGAAGTTCCAAGTCAGAGCAGTTACAAGAAATGGAAAGTTTGGAAGTCCTGGATGAAAAAATATCTCAGGAATGTATTCCCAGTGGTAATGCCTATACTGTATCCATTTACTAAAAGCTGTTGTGACTGACTAGATAAAAGAAAAACAAGTACTTGAGGAATGTACTTGTACTCTTCAGATGAGGTTTTAGCAACTTCAGTGCAGTGAAGTGACAACACATGTCAGAAATGCTTGCATTAAACCAAAATTTTAGATAAATTAGAAAAATCCCCCAACCTACATCACTACAAACTTCTTTTCCAAGCCAAATGTGCTTTAATCCTGTTTCAAAAGGATGTCTTGGAATGAGACAGGAAGGAATTTTTCACAGTCACTCAGCATACAACTTTCTCTGCAGCAGTTACAGAGGTAGATTCACAAGCACTGGATTTTGTCCTGAACTGAGACTGTATCTACAGTTAAAATATGTTGACCAGCAATGATTTTCATTTACCACCGATTTCCATAACTTGTCTGAAGTCTCCAAATCCATTTTCCAACTTTGAGGTGTGACTTCCCAAGCAATTCCAGCAAGATTAGTTCTCCACTGCCCTGCAGCCTGTGCAGTCAGTTCTGCCCTTCTAAAGCAGTGGCAAGATCTGGTTCATTATTAGGACTTTACACATCTTTTGCACCCAAGGAGAAGGTGCAGGACTGATGCATGACCACACCAACCACAAAGCAGTGAAAGACTGGCCCAATATTTTATTGGCTGTTTCTCAACGATACAAAATGTAAATCTCATTTACCTCCTGCAGATATCAAATCACACCTCCCCTTACATTTCCAAAAGACATTCACTGCACAGTCAAAAAGCAAGGTCTTGTTTTAGCCACTCAGTCTCTTGTGTTTAACACGTTCTTCTCCTCACTTTCCTTCAATAACTTACAGTCTGGAGTAGACAGGAGCAGCAGGGAGGTGCAGACTTGAGTTATTACAGACTTGTAATAACTCAAGCAGACTTGAGTTATTGCAACCTCCAAACTTGAAGGATTAGACAGGTGCTGAAAATTTGCAAAACCAGTTTGCGAGGCGGCGTTGGGTACGTACCAGCAGGTGTAGACTTTCTTTGCTGTGTCGTGGTTATTGCGGATGTGTCTGCGCAGGCTGTTGGAGGCGTTGAACGAGCGCTCGCACTGGCGGCACGGGTATCTCTTCATGGCCTGGCAGGAAAAGAGAGACAGCTTTGAACAGCACGGACGTGGAAGGCACTGATTGGATTCTAATTCCCACGCTCTTCACCTGGACATTACCTCTCAGATGCAAAAAAATCCCTTACATAACATGTAATTCTACTGATAGAGATCAATGAGATCTGGAGAACACATCTAGATTCAGCCCAACAGTTGGGTAATACCAGCACTGATCTTATAAAACCAGGACTGCTTAAAGCACATGCTTGATTTTATTGATGTTTTTATTAGGAATTACATATATGCTGCTCCTGTGGGTTCATTTCACTACTGGACCCCGTGCAGAATTCACTCAGTGGAAGGTCCCCTTGGCCTCAGAAGGCAGGAGGACCCCAGTTAAGTACAAGTCCACTTGCCCTTCTTGCTCCTCGTAATTCAGCACAAGAAAAGGGCAAGATGCTAAAAAGCATCACACAGATCCTTCTGTTATCCATGTATGATATGATATCCACATCCCCCTAAGAAAGTCTCTCCTGTAACCAGCCTCCTCCAAAATTTTCCTACAGCCCTTTATATAATCTGCATGCACATTCCAGTTAACATTTTCTTAGACTTGTTTAATGAATACATATATGTATTAAACTGAAATATTTGGCCAATTTCCTACTTCTGTGACATTCAAATGGGAATTATCTGCACTCAGCGCTCAGCCTACCCTCATCATCTTCTCTTGAAGTGAAGACTATCATCAAGTGGGACAATCCAGCCCCCCCCAAACCAAGCTAGAAGGACTCGAACACCATGATTCAGATTCCCATTCATGGCTAGGTGACTCAGGATATCAAACAAGAAGTCCTGACGCCAAAGTACTGAGAAATCTGGCTGCACACAGCATCTTGGCCCATATTCTGTCAGCAACACGGATTAGCTTGACTAAAGTAGGTCAAGGCAATGCAAGGCTTGAGCTGGATGAAACACACAAAAAATTGAGATTTGCAGTTCTTGTAACGACAGCCCTTCAAAGGGGCCTGGAATGCAGGAGACTGGTGTTCTTCCCCAGTTCACTAGCTCAAGTATTTCATCCAAGTCCTTACCCTTCCATGATTTCTCTTCATGTGGGACACATAAGTTTCCCGATCAGGGACCCACTGTGAACATTCCTTGCAAGTCCAACCAGTTCTTCTCAGTCTGGACTTGGATTCGGAATTATGTCCTTCCACCCTCATGTCTTTCCTCATCAGAGGAGAGGGAGAAGTCCCATTGGCTACCAAAAGCTCCTTTGGTGAGGTATGAACCTGGTTCCTTGAAGCCTTCTCAGACTTCTGCCGAAAGTTTGAGAGCTCCTCAGGATTACGGGGGACTCCATGAACACCCTGTAATACATAACACCCTGTACATAACAGTAATAGTGGAAATGCACATAACATTTACATGTAATTCATATTTCACACCTTAATTTATAAAGAAATACCATCTACTATTTAAATACATAATTTAAATCTCCACTGGCCAAACAATGTGTTGTTGTCTCACTCCTGTATGTTCTCCCATTTCTCCTAGAAGCTGCTGCAGTGCTTTTCCCAACAAGAGATCTTCCCAAGAAACATAAAGCTTCTATTTCTGTTTCCTGCATGACAACAGTCGCTCCTTGGTGCTGCCTGTTTAGCATTTTGGATGAGCCCTTGGAACTCTGGTTAAACAGGGAAGATGTAATGGAAGAGAAATTTCAATTGTCATTATTTCAAGAGCCTAAGCTCTAAAACCACAGAGCTTTGGTAAGCTCTGAATGAAATATTTGCTGGTATCCTGGGGGTTCCAAAGCTGCTTCATCTTTGCTCAAGGGATGGGAAGAGAAAATGTTTAAGTTTCTCCAAGTCTATCTCCCTCAATTCCACTCCATCTATTGATATTTACATTTTTTTATGATTCAAAACTTTGCTCCTGACATATAAGATCAAGCATAAAGCCAAGAACCAGCCTTATAAGGAATATGGCTCTAGGCTCCTTGGTTATTCAACAGGCCAAAATCCAAAAGTCCCCCAAAAAGTTATTTTAACAAAGAAAATCAAACATAAGGAAAACAATCTAAAAATGAAGAGCTGTGGGAAAGCTAAAGCAAGTAAAACAGCAACATACCAAAGAAACCTCAAGAAACTCCCCCAGGAACAACAACAGTTCACCCACACAAAAGGCTAATTTAGAGGTTTAACTGTGCACAGTAATTAATAACGGGTAAAGTTTCAACACATGAAAGCCCCAGGCATTTGGAAGTCTTTCTGTGGGTTAGACACCAAACAAACCTCCAAACACAAGGTCTCAGCTGAGAAGTCTGTGTGCTTTGCACCTGGCCCAGCTAATGACCACAGAAGCCACGGCACTGCCAGCTCCTCTGGAACACAGACACATCACCTTTCTCCCCATCTGGAATCTCTGGAGTGTTTCAGTGCCCATTACCCATTGCTACACCACTGGGGTAATGAGGAGCATGGAAAATTGAAGTGATTTCTCTGCAGAATCAATACCAGGAAGCAGAGCTAACTCCTGCTCTGTGGTGCTCTAAACCTGAGGAAGATGAGGAGGCACACAGATCCTTTATTTTGCATGTAGGCGCACACTAGACAGCACCTCCTAAAAGCCCTACCACACAAAGATGATCTCAGAGGAGATGGGGGAGTGCAATTACTACCCTGCCACAGCCAAAAAGCCTTCAATTACCTCAGAGGTTAAAAGGCAGTTTTGTGGTTAAGATCTCAGGGTGCTGATGCACAAACTGCTGCAGGCAGGTCCCTGGGGTGGGATCTGACAACAAACCACAAGGTATCTCAGCTCCAGTTTTATAGCACTGGGGATGAACATCTCTTTGAAGGTCCTAACCTTAATCTCAACTCTATTTTCCTAGCTATAATGCACCAAAATTAGCAATCATCGACTTCACAGGAGGGCTTCAAATTGTAATTCATTACTGCATGCACTACTGCATGCAAAGCACTTCCAGATTTGCAAGTTAAAGGCATGAGGGAGAGAGCAAAGAAGGAGTTTTGAATGGGTTTTGCTTTCAGGAGTGAGCTAACAAATCTTCTGGCTTTCTCAGTGTTAGCATAAATAAAATAAAGTCACTGATCAAAAAAAAAAGTGGGATTTTTTTTTCTTATCAAAGGGAACAAAGACTGCAAGCTCTCTATTCAGAATGCCACTGAGAAATCTTCTGAGAGGATTTTCATGGAGTGTTGTTAGACACTGAACATAAAAACATCCTGAGCAAGATAACAGAAAAATGTAGGCCTTTTACATTTATGGGATAACCAGACCTGTAAGGCCGGTACCTCCAGGGCAATCACTTCTGCCTCTCTCAGTCCCCTCTTGCAGCCTGGTGTGGTTCAGAGCAGCAGGGAATCAGGCTGTTAAATGCTATGTAACCTCCCTCTGAGACAGCTGCAAAGGGGCCAAAGCTCTCCAGATGAGCACCCAAAACAGTAGATTCAGCTTTCACTACATAAATTCAGTAAGACTGTGGGCAGAGAATAATTGTTCCTGTCTCCTAACCAAAGAAAAAGCTGCCATATGAATTTAATTACTTTCTTTGCGTTTAAGAGGCTGGGGACTCCTCACTCCTGGAAGTGTTCAAGGCCACAATGAACACTGACAGTGCCCAGAGCAACCTGGGATAGTGGAAGGTGTCCCTGCATGGGGTAGAATGTGATGGGCTTTAAGGTCCCTTCCAACCCAAACCAGTCTGTGATTCTGTGGCTCTATGAAAATAGAAGAGTTAAAAATCAAAGAGATTTACCTGTAAAAACAAGTTTTTGTCATACAGCTAAAATGCACAATGATGCATTTTAGATGAGATGGAACTGCCTGCATTAAGACCAACTAACACAAACTCCACTGACATTTCCAGATCCTGTAAATCACTGTAATCTACATTTTCCACTAAGATATTCCTCAACAATCTTCCACTTCTTGAACAACTTGTCTCACATGGTTGATGTAAATTCTCTGTGAACTCAAAACATAAGATCTTGTACCAATAAGGGAGAGAGTTACCTACCTTAACATGCTGCATTAGCTGCTGCTTCTGCATATACACCAGCTGACATTGTGGGCACTTAAACACTCCCACTAACAACTTGCTGGTGTTCTGCTGGAAGTGCTCTTGGAGCAGCTTCTTCTTGTTAAAGACCATCTCGCAAGAGCATTTGTAGATCACCCTTAAACAATTAAAGAAAGTAAATTCAGTCTCTCTGCCTCAAGAAAACAATGTAAAAAGTTATCTCAGCAACTGCAGAAAGGGATGGACTTCTGAGGAGGGCTGTGCTCTCCATGTATTGTCAACACACACCCACGTGGGCAACTGAACCAGTAACTCAACTGGGAAGAACATCAAAATGCCTCAGGCACATACCACAGCTTGCTAAAAATAAGTTTACTTCTATGCATATGCATAACACTGTGTGTGTGAGCACAGACAGATGGGAGCAAACACAAAGCGTACCAGCCAGCTACACACTGCTTTCAATCCCACCTTTCCATAGTTCCTCCCTTAAAGCACAGATTTTTGGCACTAGCTCAAGCCTTGGAGGAAAAAGCTACAGAGTGGAAAAATCAGGAGGCTTCTCTCTAGTGATTTTTGGGGGCCACACTGCCTGGGATAACTCTCCTCTTCCCTTCAAGTGCCAGATGCAGCAGTTGGCCTGGAGCCATCTACCAAGAGGTGCCACTGAGGGTCCTGCTGGACAAAGAGGTGACAATTAAGTTCCTTTAATGGATGTTTAGCTCTTGCCTGACCAAAGTCCTCTCCTCCTACCCAAGGCATGCTCTGGTTTGGAACGGACTCCTGCTGGCAGACAAAGCAGCAGATCATTTTATACAAGGACAGAAACCAAAAATAGAAAAAAACTGTGAGGGAAATGGGGAATCCTGGAACCACCCAGCGAAGGAGAAGAAGAGATAAAGCTAAAACACTTACTGAGTAGTCTTGTGAGGCTCTGCTGGATGCTGGCTGGCCACGTGAGCCATGGTGCTGTCGGCAGACTTGAAGGCCTTCGGGCAAAAAGAACACTTGTGGAAGACTTCGCAGTGTTTCTCGTGGATGTGCACTTTGAGCATGGCGAGGGTCATGAAGACAACTCCACAATGGATGCACCTGGGGAGGCATGACAAAGAGCTGAGTTACAGCCACAACACCACTTCCAGCACAGTCCTGGATTGGCACAGATGGAAGGACTGGGCTGTGGTGAGTTCTTGATTCAAGCAGTTCAATCTCTTCCATATTAATGTGGAAGAGTCAAGGAGGAATATAATACAGGAATTCTAGGTGGAACTCACAGCTAAGTGTTAGCAACAAGCAAACAAGATCTATAAAAGAAATCTTCAGAGGCTAAAACAACCCCAAAAAGAATAAAGATGTGGTTCAACAGAATGCCAGCCCTGTACCTGTGAAAGCCAATTCCAGCACAGGCACAAGTGAAAGAGTAAAGTAAAAGTACTTGATGAGATCTCCCTGTGGCAAAAAGCAGCACAAATACCAGTTCGTCCCCAGTACAAAATAAAGAGAAAGAATATCCAGTTGGAAATCTTCAGCAATTGCTACTCCACTGAGCGCCAAAAAATTACAACAGCAACGATACTGAAAACATCAACAGAAACTCCAAGGAACTGATAAAGCTCACTAAAATCATTAAGATACAGGTGCTGCCTAGAAAGTGCTTGTCTGGAAGGGTTGTCTGGGTGCTCAGGGAAGAGAGAGGGAGAAGCTGAAAAGGATTCTTCTCAGCAGCTGAAAACAAGGCCCCAAGAGGAGAGCACAGCCACCCTGCTGTTCCCAGCCTGCCTCTCCTCCAGACACCTGTGACAGGTCTCGCTTAATATTCCCACCAGATGGCAACAATCAGCAGCCTTACTTCATTTAATACTCCTCCCAGATCTGCCTGCTGTGCTCTGAGAGATGCCACACTCCAGCTTACAAGGGCATGTGAGGATGCAGCCATGTGTCCTCACCTGCCTCGAGCACACCAACTGCAGGCTTTGCTATCCCACAGGTGCTCCTCTGCTGATCTGGGACCAGAACAGCCTCTCCCAAAAGACAACTCCTGTCATTCCATCAAAGTGACACCAGTGGAACTCTGTTTAAGCCAGCACTGCAAGTACAGATGTTAGAGTAGGGGAGCCTGGCCTGGTAATGCAATGGCCAACCTTGTATTCATGGGATGCACAAGGGATAACCTCCTGACCTTATAAACAGGTTTTCCCTTCATTTCCCTCCTTTCCCTGAGGGCTGTGTCTGCTCACAGTGCTGTTTGGGGCCATGTGCTCAGTGCTGCCACGGCACTGCTGGCACAGATGGACCCCAGCTATCGTGCACTGGAACAACTCCAAGCCTGTATCAAAAACAAACAAGCTGCTGGAATATCCTTCCCTCCAAACCAGCCTCCCAACAGCGTTTAGGAAACAAGCCCAGGCTTTGAAGTTGCACTTCAAAAGATCATTAGGCAGAAGCCAGCCTGAAGGAGCCAAACTCTCTCCCACATTTTTAAGAAAACACAGAATTGCTGTTTTCTTAAATTTCAAGAGGGAAGCAGTGACAGAAGCTGGTGTCACCTTTGGGGAAGCATGAAGACATTCTGTTGTGGTAGTTCTGCCTTCAAGCCTGATCCTCAACCACATGAGGCAGGAGGAGAAAGACTTTCTAGTACAGTAACACCAGGAACTACATTATTATGGAAGAATAAATTCCCCAAGTATAAATGGAAGAACAAATACTAATCCTGGCAGTAAGGAACGGCTGATACATCCAGGAATATCCAACAGACTTCCTCCACAAATACTCCCTGAACTAAAAAGAGACGGTTCTGCCTGATGCTTGATTTTGGGAAGTACTTCATTAAGAATGAGGAATTAAACAACCACTAACTCAAGGTCAAACGATTACAGGTTAATTTAATTTACAGTTAATGGAAGTCTAAACAACAGCCACATTGTAATTAAGAATCCCAGTGCCAGAAGGACAAGGTCTGATAAACTAATTAGCTGAACAAAGTGGATGGAGGATGTCAAGGGGCTTGCCATGTAATTCCTGCAAATTGCAAATCCTGCTATCATCCCCAACACTGCTGGATCCCTCAGGGCAAGGAGGGTTGGCTAGAAGTCTTGGAAAGCATCCTGTGAGAGGAGGTAACAGCTACAAGATGTTGTATTAACCCTCTGAATGCTTCCTACGCCATCACCTTCCAGCCCCTCAATTCTCCAAATGGCACCAAGCTGAAAAATGAGTCCCAAATTGGTGGGGACAGCTGAAAGGGGCTTGGAAAAATTGGGGAAGGTGACCCTTGAAGCCAAGAAGAAAGGAGCATTAAGGACAATCTTGTTGAGTTTCACTTGTAATTGTGGAAGACCATTCTCATTTTCAGTGCAATCACTAGCTACGACTCAGCTCCAAATAAAACAACCATACCTCAAATTTAACTGAAAGCATAGGGGTATGAGCAGAAAAGGAGACAGAATAAGGACTTATCGCAAAACCAAACCCAAACCTGTGCTCCAGAAATTCAAGAAAAACAGGGACATAAAGAGTAGGAGTGAATGTTAACCTGATCCTTGAAGGGATTTGAAGAATTCCTCAGCTTTTCAGCTCTGCAAGTAAGAAATGTGAAAGAAAAGAATGAAGTCACTCCGTGACTACAGGGCAGATGCCACAGATTATCTAGATACGGTTCTGCAACCAAAATTTATCTCTTCTGTTTTCAACGTCAGTGACATCAGCCCTGCAGCAGAGACAGGCAGGTAACAAGGACGGCACAGCCCAGACATTGACCTGTCTAGTGGACTCAGCTTTCACAGATGAGCTTCAGTAGATGTGAATTAGAGGAGAAGTTAAAGAAGTTCAGCTTTTAGAGAAGCTGGGTAAAGCTAAAAAATCCATACATATAATTTGTGAGCTTTGCCTTCGTTTATATCTTCGTTAATGTCCCTGGCACAGAGATTAGGTATCTGCTAACGACATCTGTAGTCAGATGGAAGTTCTTGTTGCTGGATTCCCAGGTGCTACTGAAGTCCTAAGAACTGCACCAAACCCAAGTTAATTTTCTGACATCTCCTCCATTCTCATTTTTCCATCTCAGGGAAAACATTTTTTCCCCCAGCTTTCCTCCTTTCCAGATTAACTCTTTCAAACAATCCCAGTGTCACAGCCATTTAATATGTGATGGAATTAATTCTTTATTGTGGGCTGGGTCTCCTCGAATCAGATCCCACATTAAAAAACCTTATCTGTATATAATTAAACTCAGAATCAGTTTGTTATGTGCCTCTTGTCTTCACAGTTGAAAGAAAAAACCCTTGAAAACCTCAGTGTGATTCAGACCAAACCACACAGCAGAGCTTCCTGAATTTGCAGACATCTTAAAAGCACATCTCCAAGAGCAGAAATTGCTCTGTTTGTTTGAAATCTCAGAGTATTTAATGGCAACCAAGAGGAAAAACAGAATTTTAAGGACTCAAAAGATCACTCAGTCTCATCTCTCAAGTAAATCATCATGTGTTACAAGCTGTGCTGCATCTTGGGTGATCTAAATGTACCAAGGAGGAAAGCCTTGTAGGGAAAAGTAATGTCTTAATAGAGCAAGCAGTTTAGCTGGAGAAAAGATATTGTACCACATCCAGAACCTTGGGAGCCTTCTCCACCTGTCTCAGTTCATGAAAAATGTTTCGAGAGTTGCAGGGGCACAGAAGGAAATAATCTATGCCCTTCTCATAAAGGCACACATCCTCAGCCCATTACAACTGACATAAATATAAATTCAAACCTTAAGGAGATTTACAGGATTAAGATCTGCAATCTTTTTGCTGTAAGTATCAATCCTGAGACATCCAGCTGCAACATGAATTCAATACAAGAGCTTTTCAGCTCAAACACGCCACAAAATAATGTCTGCTCTCAGAAACCTCCCTTAAATCCAGTTAGTAATTATTTCCCATTTCAAATGTGTTTTGTCATGCAGAAAACCATGCCAGGCTCCAGCTACATCCACTTTCATTTCTGCTGAAAGTAAGACACAGTTCACAGTCACAGAATGTTTTGGGTTGAAAGGGACCTTAAAACTCATCCCATCCACTCCCTGCCATGGGCAGGGACACCTTCCATTACACCAGCTCCAAGCCCTGTTCAACCTGGCCTTGAACATTTCCAGGGCTGGGTGTCCTGGTTACAGATGGGACAGAGTTAATTTCTTCTCAGTAGCTGTGACAGTGCTGTGTTTTGGATTCAGAATGAGAATAACACTGATAACACACTGATGTTTTGGTTTTTGCTAGGTTGTGTTTATCTTAAAGCAAGGACCTGTTTTTGTGTGTGTGTGTCTCCTGCTCTGCCAGTGAGAAGGCACACAGAACAAACTGGGAGGGAGCACAGCCAGGACAGGGACAGCCACAACCTCACATGCACAACCAAATGGCAGAGGTGTAAATCCCAGTTTCCCAGGGAGCCTGAGCTCCTGAGCTGCACACACCTGAAGCCAACTTTGCGGGAGTAGTGCAGGCAGTTCTCCTTGACGTGGGTCTGGAAGTACGCGGAGCGGCACACGGCTCCGCACTCGGGGCAGCAGTACGGGGACTTGTGAGCGTGGATCCTCTGGTGGGCACAGTAACTGCACTGGTTGGGCAGCATCATCTGGCACACTTGACACGTCTGATGGAAGAAAGGTTACATTAGTTAGTTGTTCTCTACTTGGGTTTTTTTCCCCCCAAATTCACCCTAGAAAACTTCCAGGTTTCACAGGTATATACCTCTAGCAGCAGCATCAACTCCACAAAGCTCTTTAACTAGTCTCCTTATCAACTTTTCCCAAATCTCCCACAGTTAACCATTCCAAATATAAGTTCCATATTTAAACCGTATCTTCTATGGTTTATTTCCTTTTTCCCTCATAAAAAAGAAAAGCAAACTCTCTCACCTCTTAGCTCTGATGATGTTCTGAATGCTCAGCACTTTCATTTCCTGACTTGAGAAGGAGTGCACTTTTCTCAACAAGCACCCACCCCACCCCAAAACATCACAAAAAAGGAGGACAATAATATCCTGACTCCAAACATCTGCTGCTGAAGGCAGTCCTGACGTGCACCTTCCCCATCAAAACCACTGCTGTGTCTCTTGCAAAATTTCTTTGTATCAGATGAAATTTAAACTTTCCAAGACCACAAACTATGTGGTTCCACCCAGAAACTTCCTGATGACTAGAAATAACGCAAAGCCTCTTTCTCTCCCTGTTTCATCCTTAATGAAATCCATTTTTACACACACGCTCACTATCAAAACCTCTTCACAGAAGCATCATTTACTTGACATGTAAAGTTTTTATGTGAATGTATCATCCCATTTTCAACAGCTGTTGAAACCTCTGCTCCCTTTCACAGGTGTCTCGACTCTCTGTACTCCTTCAAAGCCCAGGAGCAGCTACTCATCCTCTGTAGGATGCACATTACTGGATGCCTGAGCAGGAGTAGAGCTGGAGCAGATCCCAGCCCACTCTGAGCCCTCCAAGAGTAAAAACTCTCTTCCAACATTTATAATCCCATGCAAAATCACTCCTCTAACTTAAGAATGAACAACAGCACACAGCTAATTATGGATTATCAAATCAAGTAATTTAACTAGATAATTTCTGTGGACTGCACTGCTGGCAGCCAGGGTAGAAACATGCGACAGAAACCCCTAAACCTGACAAAAAATAAAATAAAATTAATGGCCAACTCTCTCTTCTGTATCATTGCTATTTCAGGTAGCACCTCTCTGATGTTCCACTACATAACATCCACCAGGGAACAGTAAAAACCCTTGCAGGTAAGAGAAAGCATCAATAAGAATAAAATGCAAAGCTATGACAAAACCGAAAGGTTCATGGGGTGGAAGGGAATAAAAATGAGGCACTCGAAAATTGCCTCATTTGGCAATTTGGCAGAAATTGCCAAATGCATAAAAACCTTCAGATGTGATCTGTGATATGGTGCAACACAAGTTTAGAGGAGAAATGGTTTCTCCAGGAAGGAGAGAAATGAGTGGAAAAACCACATGATAGGACCCCCATGTACACACCCATAGGGAATTAAAGGAAACTCAAGAGCATTTCAAATGCTGCAGATGTCCCCTAATTTCAGCAAAGAAAACCAGTGCAAATGGGCCATGGGAATGGGAAAATGTGAAATAGAAACACCCCCAGGATCTCTCTGCAAGGAGCTGAGCAGGACCTTTAATTCTCCAATGCACTCTCAAACCCCCAAGTAAGAGCTACAAGAAGTAAGTAATAAGCAATAAATTCATAGTAAATAAGAGCAGTAAGTAATAAGTAAGTGATAAGTAAAAGCAGTTGCATTGTGGTTAAGATATTTTTTTCTAACTGGCTTGAGATTTGCAATGGAAAATTTATCTTTCTGGCCTTGTTAAAATGGGACTCTTCTTGCTGTGATCTCAACTAGTATGTAAGGCAGAGTCAGCACGACCACAAGCTGAAAGCACCTTTGCCCTAGAAACTCAGTGAGAAGCACTCTCTCCAGATTCTGCCTTGTCAAAGCCAATTTAGTTTTGATTTTAAGTCAGTTTGAGGCTCACCTCTTCCTCCCCCGCATGTCATACCCACTGCTCCCAAAATCAATCAGCACATGTTGAAAACCTGAATTTTCACTACTCTGAGTGTTCTTGTGCTGGATCTAAAATATGCCAAATCCACTCAATATTTGATGAGCTCCACACCTGGGCACTGCTGCCTGGGGATGTCAGAGGAGCAGCTTAGCTCCCATCACCTCCTGCATTATGTGAAAGGCTCCACAGGAACCAAAACCATGCTAACATATGGCAGAAAAGTTTGGGGACTGTGAGCAAGAGGGACCAAAATTGTGGTTATCTACTTTAGGCCTGGCAGGAAGCCTGCAAGAAAGTGTGGACACATGATACAGGAATAAAAAGCAAGACTCAGTGAGGATAAGGCTAAATTAATTCATTGCTCCTGCAGACACCAGGGAAGGAGCTGGAAGGGTTCCCACACTGACACCACACACCACAGAGGGGACATAAACCAGCTGAAGCCTCCAAATTCAGATGGTCAGGCTACCTGGATTTCTCAAATAGCTTTACAGCATCCTTTACTACAGGATTTTGAGGAAACTGAGGTACCACCACCACATCAGAGAAGGAGTTTGCTTGCATAAATAATAGTTAGAAGAAAAGAATAAGCAGTCCTTTGACAGAGCAAGGTCCCCATGAAGTTTGGCTGGAATTTGGGCTCGTTGAAATAACCTCAAAGTATCTGGGGAAGTTAAACAGCAAAGACTGATGGTCATAACCCAGTAACTCAGCATGTTCCAGATAAGGGCTGACCACGAGGGGTGGCTGCAAAAAGAACACGCAAGGCTGAGGGTAATAAAATGAACCAAGCAAGGAACATACTAGAGCTCAGGAAGGTTCCAGTGGGAGAAAAAAACCATAACTGGTATCTTCCTGCTCACACTCATCCTTTTCTCAACACCTGAAGAAGACACAAGGCAGACATCCTGCCCAGGAGGATTATAGTTGGTTCTGCTCATTCCTTTTGTACCAGGAGCTGCAGCACTTGTCAGGAGCCAATGTGCAGCTACGCTGGGCTCCCCACCAAACCTTCATCTTGGAAACCGAGTGGTTCTTCCTTTTGCAACTCTCCTGCTTCATATGAGAAATTAACTTGGTTCCAGATGTCACATTTTTATCTCTCTCCTAGTTTTCCATGACTTTTCAAAGAAGTCTGGCAGCAATTTGAGACATTCATTAGTCAGTTATTTCTAAAACATGTAACCAGGACAGGATTGAGTTGTGTAATGTCTGTGTTTTTCATATACTCCCATAGCCTACGCTTTAATCAAGGGTTATTTATTACAAATTTTCTTCAGTTCTGGCTTGCCTGCCACATTTCATTTGGGCTTTTCTTCCACAAGTCACATTCACACACAGACAAATGCTCAGAAGCTCAGCCGTTTTGGAATACTTGAGCTGATTCCCATTTTTACTTATTAGCTTCTTCAAAAGGGGAAAAAAATTAAATATTCACTGAGATACAGTGCAGATTGAAAAAATATACTACTCAAAAAAAGTCTGTCTGTTAAACCCAACCCTGCAGTCACAGAGGTGTTTGCCAATCAGGGCAGTTTTAGTAACACACAGTTTTGCCCCAGACAATGCCTGTGGGAAGGGAACTGGCATGAGCAAAGAAACATTCCAGCAGTTTTAGTCTCTTTGCTGTTCCAGAGTTAAGTGATGGTGATGAAGTCTACATCTACTTAAGAGCTGCCTCCAGACTACAAGGGTCCACCTTGACATGATCATCATGGAGCTTCAGTTAAAAACACTTAGGGCACCGACCCTATGGCATGGAACCAGGGTTAGGAAAAAGATTCACAAGCCAAATTATCTCAAAAAAAAAAATTACTAAGGACTCAAAGTTAAACAGTCATAGGGAAACAGAAACTGTATTTGCAGGTTGCTAATGTTTTAAAGAATGCTTACCCCTAACATATTCAAACCAAAAATCCCCTACCAGTGGTGCCCTAAAGCCCCAGTTCTTCCCCAATCCAGCCTTTTGCAAGCTGTAATTTTTCTACTTCAGGCAGAGCTGCAGGGGCAGCCAAGGGATCACAAACAGAGATTAGCAGGATCCTCTTCCTATTAAAAAAAAGTAATGACCAATTACTACTTAAAGTTAACCTTTAACTTCTCAGTAGCTCTCCTTACTGCCTGGCTGGGATCAATGCCAGCAACCTGTATCCCTCAGCAGGGATGCTCTGACTGTAGTGCTGCGATGTGCTGGCTCTGGGAGCACAGCTGGCACACCTTCATCTCTGCCCCTCTGTGCTCCCCTTCCCGCATCCCTCTGGGATGTTTGTGAGCTGTCACTTCACACTACAGTCAAGCTCCAGATGCTTGGAGGGCTATTTTTGACTTATTTCAACCATCCAGGTTACAGCACTGCTATGCAACGTTTTACCAATGTGAGGAGAAGCAGTGGGCAGAGAACTGAATCTGCTGTCGCTGTGATAACTGAACTATACTCCTGCCAAGGCTCTCTCTAAATGAACACACATCATTGCATTAACATGTTCAATTCATGGGTGAAAAATACCCCTTCAACAGAAACTCAAGATTATTCATTTGAAGAAGAAAAACCTAGAACTCTCATGTAGAGATTTTATCCTAAATAACCATCTCCAAGCACAACAGCTATTGTTATTTCCCTAGATTATAGTTGCCTATTTTGCCAGCTTAAGGAGCCAATGCCATTGAGGGACCCTGCCTGACCTTCAGCCAAAGGACATGATCACAAGATACCCTTTAATCCCAAACTTCTCCCATCCATTCTCTCTTTTACCTTCAGCTCACTCCCCTCTCACATCAATTAATCCTCAGCCTCATTGTTGCATTCCACCTCCTGCCATCAATTTTTTGTATTTGAATCCTTGAACCTACTAACTCTTCAACACTCCCAAATCCAGTGTCCTCCTCAGACCTGCACCAACTCCTACACACACATCTCAGTCATCCCAACACACCAGGATGCTTAAGCTTCAGTAAGGTGCTCCAATAAAAACTTATCTCTGGAAACTAAGGCTGTTGAATAAACACAAAATGCATTTTTTGTACATGGAAAAATCCCTGGTGAAAGCATCAGTGTAAATCTAGAAACTCGACAGCTTAGAGAAACAAAGTGGAATTGCAATGGAAAAATCCACTAGCATAATAGATCTTAGACAATATGGCATTAAATCAGCCTATTTCTGAATTTGCGAAATCTGTAGCTCTTTTTTCTTTATGATCTCAGCTGTAATTTCAAGAATTTCAGTTTCCACATCTTTTGACCCACTTTTTCAGGTTTATGTGGCAAGATTTTGGTTGGGAGGGGCTGCAAGGGTGGCCTCTGTGAGAAGACACCAAAAGCTGCCCCCACGTCAGACAGAGCTCTGTAATGGACCTGTCACTGACCAAGACTGAGCCCTTGAGCAGCACCTCTGGGAAAACAGATTAGGAAAAGGTAAAAGATGTTATGCAGCACCTGGGAAAGAGGAGTGAGATGTGAGAGAAACAGCCCAGATGCCAGAGCAGGTTCCCTTGCACACCATCATGAATCCATGGTGACGCAGGTTGTCCCCCTCTAATCCATGGAGGACCACACTGGATGTGCCCTGAAGGACATGCAGCCCATGGAAAGGATTCATCCCAGAGCAAATCCTGAAGGACTTCAGCCTGTGGAAAGCACTCATGACAAAGCTGTTCATGACAGACTGTCTCCCATGGGAAGGACTCCATGATGGAGCAGGGGAAGAGTGTGAGTAGGATGGCTGGGTGGGCACTTGGTTCCAACTAGAAATCTGAACTCCCACTTGCTAAAATGATCACATAGTGTATTAACTGAGTTTTCACATCCACACTTCCAAGTCAGTAGTGTGACCCCATATGCTACATGGGACACATTCCCTCTCCTTTCTTACAGGGGTGACATTAAAGGCTTCTGCTCTTTCCTCCACCCTGCAGGGTTGATTCCTGCCCATCCATGATGATCATCTCGCAGCCTCCCAGCTCTGTCTTTTTCTTCTCACCTTGCACCCCAATTTCTTGTCTTCCTGGCCTGTCCTTCCCAGAGAGCCTGTGTCCCTCCATCACAACACTCCAGCCCTGCAACATGTCCCTTTCCTGTGATGCCAGCACAATCAGAGTCCTGCATACAGATCACAGAACACAGAGTGGTCTGGGTTGAATGGGACCTTGAAGCTCATCTCATTCCACTCCCTGCCATGAGCAGGGACACTTTCCACTAGACCTGGCTGTTCTAAGCCCTGTCCAATCTGGCCTTGAACACTTTCAGGGATGCAGCAGCCATGGCTTCTCTGGATTGGAGATTGTATTTACTGCCTGTGGTGTTTGAAGCAGCAACAGACACTTCAGAGGGCACCTCCTCACAGCAGATTGAGCAGATCATCACCTCTACCTGGGCTCTCACTCCCCTGCCTGTCACCCACAGAGCTCTCCAGCCACAACTCCAGGCTGCCTGGAGCAGCATCATAGGTGCCCAGCTGGAAGAATGCAGGAACAAGATGAAAGCATGCTGGGGAACTTCCTTTTAGTGGCAGCAGACACCAGCTTCCAGCCCCATTTCCATCCTACCCAGGACAAGCCCCCTGTCTCCAGCTGTCCCCTCCTCCTCACTCTCAGCCATGTCCTGGCCCTCAGTTGACAACCCTCCAGCTGTTCTCAGTCCTCCCTGGGCTGCAGGACCACCAAGGCCAGGCATGTGTGGGGAAGGAGGAGAGGGTGGAATTGTTGCCTCATGGCAACAGATTACACACACTGATTTATTTAAGCAGGCCATGGAGCCGCACCCTGGCTTTTCTTCCTCACCAGCCTCTCCTCCTCATCCTGATGCTCTGGTTTGGCCTTGGGTGCAGGCTCTGCTACCCTGCCACTTTGCCTTCACTCCAGCAATCCCTGCCTGGAGCTCCATTTCCCCAATATGCTTTCATCATAACTTCTTCCATCCCTTTGCTTCTACAAAATCCACAGGGAAAATTTCCATATAAAACAAAATCCATCCTCACTGGTACCTAAGGACTGCATTAATCACTCTTGTTTTGGGACAGGGAGAAAACAGTGCTTTATGGGGCCAAGGGAATTTTTTGCTGATTTTCAACCCTCTTGTTTTCTAAATTAAAACATGAACTTGGAGGGGGGAAGGAAGAAAAATAGGAAAAATACAGCTGCTGCCTTTCTTATTTTGCTGCTGGGAAATTATCAGGGCAGCATGTGGTTCTACTAGCTCCTGGCAAGTTTTATCCAGTAAATTATAAAGCATTGATTTAAGATGGGGAAGGAAGAAGAAAAAGTAAAGGCAGCAATAAAATTGCTTTTAAATTACTTGCGTAAGTGGTATATAAACAAGACACGTCACAACTCATTGAAAAATTCTCACTGGACAAAAAAAAAAGAGAAAAGAACAAGAAAAAAAGTAAGGAGAACAAAAGGTTCAAGAAAATTCAGAGGTTGCAAGTTTATATTTTGTACTTTATTCAAGTTGTTAGCTACCTTGGTGGATTTTGGGTGGTCAAGTCAAATAAGAAAGGAAAAGAAAAAAGGATTAAATATCTCTGGTTACCAGTAGATGGACAATTATGCCCGAGAGGGTCAGGAAGTACTTTTAATTCTTGCATATGTTATTGTGCACTGGTCTGTCTTTACCAAGAAAACAAATAAGCTCCATCTCAAAACCAGTTTGTGTCTTTCATTCCGTTACTTCTGCTGCAAAGCTCTTCCAGAATTCATTCCCTTGATGATTACAGACTGTCCTCTGATTTTCTATGTAAATCTATTTCAGTCTGTCCTTGCATCATTATTGCCCCTAAATTTAAAAGCTCCTTTCTACAAAGATCACACCACATACAGGGTGAGAGTGGATACAGAGGACACTCATTAATAAAAAGCACATCCTAAATGCAAGAACCAGGAGCTGCATGGGCTTTTGTTCCTCTCCTGTAATTTGAGCCCTGAGAAATGTCTGATGCTGATAAATGGCCCAGAGCAATTCCTGTGAGTACAGGAAGTACTTCTTGTGGGGAGATTTAGTTTCTGGTAGGGGAAAAAAGTGCCACTATAGTCACCTTAATCCTTTGTCTGCTTCAGTGCTAAAGGAGACCCACCCTCATTTACCAGGCCTTTTCCAAGCTAAACTCATAAAGGGGTTTTAATTTCCCCTGAAGAGATCATATTTCCATTTCTGGTCATTCTTCTCTCACTTATTCCAGTCTATCCTGATAAACAAAACAATACACTCCTCTCCAGCTCAGATATTTCTAGCAAGAGGAAGCATTACCACAGCCTGACTGTGCTGCAGATTGACATAAGTCTCCTGCAGAGTTGTGTCACCTCAGTCATTCAAAGACCTCTCAAGACCAAAAATACTGCCTTTAGTTGTTTTTCATTACATTCCTGCTCAGTCTTCAAGATCATCTAGACCCTCCTGTAAAATACTCCCTACTTTCCATGACTTCTTATTTTGTTAGTTTGATTCAGCAAATTTTTTAACACAGTCATCCTCTAAGGTCTCCTTAACACAATTATTAACTCCAGAGATACCCAAAACCATCTGTCCTAGGGTGATCCTCAGGAGATCTCATAAAAACCTGATCCCAGCTGCAATTATTTCTGGGAGTTTACCTGATTCTGCTTCAACCTCACAATCCAACTTCTACAGTATATCCATTCTTCATGCAGTAGTCTATCAACAATCTCATTAACCATCAAGGAGATGAGGATAAACTCATTTCTCTATTCCAAAAATAAAAATTAATTTGGCATAAACTACACCTACTTAAATACCTTTCCCCCCCATCACCCCCCCAAAAATCTTGCTCTAGAATACACCACTGAATCAGACCAAACAGACCTGAAGTTACATGAAACATCTGGTACCACCTCTTCAACATCTGAACAAGTATAATGCCTACAAAGAGAACAGCTTCTGGGTTGAATAAATCCAACCTACGAGCTATTCAAATTCCCATACTGCTTCCTTCTTGCAGTTCAGCAATGGAAAAGCAGTACACAGGTCCCATTGAGCAATTTGATTCACAAGCTTGTAAAAATTGCAGAATTGGCCTCACTAGTTGCCAAAAAAAGGCAAAGTCACTCTGATCCATTAAGATGATCTATTCAAAACATACATCTAAAAACCCAGTTCTTTATGTTTTTGAAGTGCATTATTCAAGCCTGTATCCTCCCTGCAAGCCATGGAGATCCCATCCCACCACCTTATTCAGCTGGGAGGAACTGCCTTCATCCTACACATATTCTGTACCAAAATAAACCCTGCTGTACACTGAGCAACTGCAGCCATGCACATGTTTAAAAATACAACATTAAGGTCAACCTCTCCATCCTTTTTTTTAAAGTTCTTTCCTTTAGAAAACCACAGCATCTTCTCAACCACATCATCATCACTCTCTTTTCCTCCCACCTGCTCCAAATCTCCTCCTTTCCCTGCTGTCCAGACCACATCCCAATCTTTCTTCCTTCCTGCAATAGAACTTCGACCCGGCCATGTCATTCACATTTTGGCCACACCTAGGAAAGTTATTTACCCATTATCCATCCTATTTATGTGGGATTTACCCACAGCTATGCAGGAATGTAACACCAGGTATTTCCCAAGCCATCATCCGGAAGAAAGAGAAGACCCAACAAACCCCTTTCAAGCAGCTCTGGGAAACCTGAAAATGTCAGAGTAATTCACAAAGGCATGGTAAGAAATTCCAATTAAAGTGAAAAGTCTTAAGTATCAATACAGGATAAGTTTTATCATGGAGTAGAGCCAGCTTAGTCTCCTCCCCCATCCAATCCAATCATTCCTGCCTCTTATCACAGGGAGCTCGTCCTTCAGCTTCTGGGTAACTGAAAACATCATAGCAAAAAATAAGTCTCTTTCCTGCTATTTCTTTTCTCCATCAACCCCACGGGATCAGCTCTTCCTTCTTAGCAAGGTGCCACACCAAAGCCATGTCCAAAACAGTTTTTGAGTTAAAAGCACCATAACTGAGCACTTCAAAGCCTGTTTGGTTTTGCAAGTTACAGTCAATCTGGATGGGCACGCAGATTCGGTGTCATTTAACCAAAAAGCTTCCAAGAACATGGATCAGAAATCACCTGGCTTATTTTCCACAGGTCTCCACCTTCTAGTACGAACCCAGGTGCTGCAGATAAATTGCCTTCACCCTTTCCCTTCAGCTGAAGTTGCTCTTCCATTATACATTCATCTACCCTTTCCAAGCATCCTCATTTTTTAGGGACAATCTTGTACCAAGCATCTGAATAGTCACAGATTAAAAGCTTTTGGCCATAATACAAAGGGGACCTGCCCTGCTACTTCTTGAAGCTCCTCAGAAGACATAAATCAAGCCATGTCTTTATGTGGAAAGTATCAGTACTTCCTAGTTTCTCAGTGAAACATGGCAAAGAGTTTGTGCCTGAATTCTGTGATTGAATAAGAAACTTAAAAATACAAAAAATTTCCAAATTATCAGATTGCAGTTTTTTGCTGCCTTTAAGAAAGACAATTACACCCCATACCACCACTTCTAAACCAGCATTTCAACACAGTGAGATAGACATAAGATATGGAGGAAGAAATACACAGTTTTTGTTCAAAATGCACAAAATTATGATAAAACTCTAGATATTAGTCTCTTGAAATCTAGGGATATGGTTCATAGCCAAGTTTGCCCACAACAATTAATACTACTTCTGCATCCTGACAGATTGTCCCACCACTGCAGTGTGCTGTGGATCACGCACGACAACTGGTATGGACTGTGGTTTTAATTAGATGTACCAGTATGTAAATCAACACCACCTGCCCTGTGGACATAGTGGCTTTGAACCACAACCAGGGTACTAAAATATGTTCACTACAGGTGTTACATCAATGCCTTCCTCAGCCACACAGTTTCAGAGAATCAGAGAATCCCAGACTGGTTTGGGTTGGAAAGGACCCTGAAGACCATCTCATTCCACTCCCTGTCCCATGTAGGATCACCTTCCACTGGACCAGGTTGCTCCAAGCCCCATCCAACCTTACCTTGAACATTTATGGGGCTGGGGCAGCCACAGCTTCTGTGGGCAATCCACACCAGGGCCTCACCCCGTCACAGGGAAGAATTTCTCTACACCCAATTTCTACCACTGCACCAAAAATCAAGTGTCCTGGCAGAACTCTGCAGATGGAAACCAGAGTTTTTAACCACTTCTACCACGTAAGAAAGTGTTTGCAAAATCAGTCACTTGATTCTCTCCTGCTTATACCAAAATTTCTCTTTTTTCTGACCAAAACAGAAAGAACCACCCAAGGAATTAACTTAATGCAGAGTCAGGGTATTGTCTTGGAAAGGGGTGGCCATGTTCCAGGAGTTTATGACACACATTTCAGCAGCTTCCCCTACGACCTTCTCACACCATGATTAATAGTATTACATTCATTAATACCCTACATAAAAAACCTTCAGCTTTGCAGACTTGCAGACTTCTGCTGGGAGCTACACTGTGTTACCCATGTGGGACACATGATGTGAAGGTCATCCATACCTTTTCCCTTGGACAGCCCAGAGAATCAGGGATGCCTATGAGACCACTGAATTTCACCCATCCTCAGCCCAGTGACACCAAACACCTGGGATCTGGTAAAAGGCAGTGGGATGGTTCCCATCAGCTACTGCTAAACCCACACACACAATTACAGGCATGGGGCACAAATGCTTATTTCCTTTAGAAATTTAACAACTTTATTGAAACAGATGTTCTGGGAACAGCATGGAGCACCACCAGGCAGCCTGGAGGACAGCAGATACAGTGGAAAAGGACTCCCAGAGCACTGCATGCATCCTGTGGAGTGTAAGCATGGGAAGATCTAACAAGGACAAAATGGTTTCAGAAGCTCCAAAGTAGCCTCTTTTTCCAGTGCTTCTTTTCAGAAAAATATCACAAAAATAATCTCGCATCTAGCAGAATTACTTGAAGTGAGAGGCGTGAACTCTATTCTTGGTTAAGTTACAGAATAAATTATTTGATTACAAGCTAAAAATACTTACTATCACACATTCTTTTCCTCTTTAAGGAGCCCTTGAATTGATAATCCCACAACAGAAATAGGAAGTACATTTTTAATGCCACTGATTAACATTTTAGTTCACTTTGGAGCACTCACTGTATCCCTTCTCCTGGAAGTTTTAATGCCAGACTGCTGACATTTCCTAAAAAAGCATTGTAGTTGAAAAATAAGTTTGGGTGTTGACAGAGTGCAGTGCTCACTGGCCTGCCTCAGGCAAGAAATCTGATTACGTGGCCACACTGATCCCTTTTGGCCTCGGCATTTTTTACTACATCAAAACCATTCAGCCATAATCTGTTTTTTTTTGGTGGCTGATTAGTTTAAGATAACAAAGCATCTAAATGGGACCACAGCAACCTCAATACTCCTGCAAGCCATTCAAGTGGCACAGGGAGGCTATGGAGAGTGCAGGTGCCACAGCAGAGATGTGGTCATCCTCCCAAATGATGGCATGGAGTACCGGTTTGTGCAGCCCTTGCATTGGGAGCCAGCTCTTCTGGCAGCCACACTGACCTGGAAAGCTTTCACCTCATCCAAAGAGAAGGAGAAAGGAGTCCTCCTCTTCTTCAACTGCAGGTTGATTAACACTTAAACAAGACTGACCACGTCTTCCAAAATAAAAACCATAAACAAAGCGTATGGTCCTCGTATACAACAATAATCATCAGCTCTTCATCAGGAGAAACCTAAGCTGGAGTTTAATTTAAGGGGATTCCAACCAGGTCCATAAAGGTGGTGGAGATCTGAGCAGGACAGCACATGACAAAGGCAGGAAGCCACTAAAAAGACCCTTGAATCAACTCTGCTATGCAATCATGGCACCCACTCACCCTGTACCACCCAAAGGGCAAAAGTAGCCAGAATCAGTCTCTCACCCACATACCACAGCAGGCCTGTCCAATACACAGCTGACCAGACCAACAGAAACAATAACACCCGATGCACAACACGTTACAGGGAAGGTTCTGGCACCAGTTCCAGGAAAGGCAACATTAAACTGTGCCAGATCTCCTCCAGCCACGCTTACAGCACAAAAACCTGTTTCAGGTAACGCTCCGCTGATCCTCCCCTACAGCTTTTTTGCATGCCTCATCCAAGCAATCTTTCATCTCCATCACCTTTCTTTGATACTCGAGGATCTCCATAGTCTCCTTACTATGCTCTTTTTACTGGCAAAGGGTGGAAAGAAGGAAAGCAAACAACACTAATCATCTCTTCACGCGCACCCGTCTGGGCTCATGTACATTCCAAATCCTCCCCACAAGCACTTTTTTAGGCAAACTAACTCATTTGCCACCGATGCCTACTTTTCCCCTTGAGGACAATCTCTTTAAACTCGGAGAGATTTAACTAATAACATTAAAATGATGACTTACCAGTCTCTCATTATCTTCTGAGGTTCTCTGGTAATGAGCTGCTAAAGAAGTGTAATCCTGCTCCTGCTTGTTACACTCCAAACACTTAAGTCCATGACGGATTAGCCTCTGTGGGTCCTTGTAGAGAGGCAAGGCTGGCTGAGTGTTCGCAGAACTCCCTACCCCGCCTCCTGAAGCAGCACTGGACTTCGGTGAAGGAGAGGACGAGAGCAAAGTCTGAGGAGCTGGAGAGACTGAAGAGCTTGTAGGAGAAGGTGAAAACATTTGGTCTACGGAAATTGGTTTCATGAGCAGCTGAGAACACTGCATGATAAATCCTTTGCTCTTATGATCTCGTGCATGTTTAAGCAAGCTACACTTATTAAAAAAAAGGAGCATAGTTGAACACTGAGTGCACATGACTTCAATGTGAACACTTCGCCTACTATAGTGTTGAGTCAGGCTTTTCTCTAAGGCAAATGAGTCCCCACATTCCAGGCAGCAATACCCAGAGGCAGGTAAATTAATACTAGTGTCAGGCGGGGGGCTAAGGTTGGGAGTATATATCGGCACGGGATTGGCACTGTGTAGCACTTTCTGGAATGCCTCCATGACAACGGGAGCAGCTTTCTTGACCTGGTGCACCAGTGGCACCGACATCTGTGTCACTTGAGGCTGGTTTCGCCTCTGTGCCGATGTCTTTGCTGTAACAGAAGCAGCAACACTGTGAGGGACCAAGTTGAGATTTGCCAAGTGCACAGCTTTGGGAAGAAGGCTGGAGGTGGTCGTGTTGGATGGCTGTGTCACGGTACCCTGCTGCTGCCTCTTGACCCCCACTTTTATGGCACCGCCACCACAGTTTGGCAGTGGAGATAAGGACACAGTACATGTGCTGTTTGCAATATCCATTTTCATACTGTCTGAGTAAGGACTCATTACATTTGACAGCTGGATAGCCACAGCAGCCCCGCTTTTGGTTGAATTCCTGCCAGTCTCACTTTCTGTAACTGCACTAGTGTCAGGGGATGGGAAAGATTTGACAAACTCTTCGGCAGAAGAGGTTTCCGCAGGTGACTCTTCTGAAGATTTGCCCAACTCATCATTTTCTGGCAAAATTCTAGTTACAGTCCTTTTAATTTCACCGGAAGATGTCTTGATAGTCTTTATTCTAACTTTGGGAATAGCTGGCGGAGAGCCAGCTGCCATGGAAGGAGAGCCTTTCCCACTGCTGTCGCTGCACACACTCCGAGGACTCTCAGGCTGCTTGCCAGCCTTCCTCACCACCTCCAAGGGGCTTCGGGGACTCTTTGGTGACTTGGGCATTTTTGGACTTCCCTTCGTCCCGTCTTTAAAAGGACCAGGCTCCTTGGTAAAATTTGGCTGATCGCTTTTTGGAATACACACAACCTTTTTGGCCTGAAGAGCTACTAACGCTGCCACACAGGAGGACAACTTGGAATGAGCTGGCTTTAGCCTCTGCCGAGGTGGTATTGACGAAGACATGTTTATCTCGGGCACAGACCCCTTGCCGTCCCCTAAATTATTGTGAGGGAGGTCTCCAAACACCAAGCCTTCTCCAAGAAAGCTGTTGGTATCTAACAAGTCCTTGCTTGACTCTGCAAACCTATCCACTGTTCTGTCTTGTTCTCTCCTGCTCATTTCCGGCCGATTCTCTGGCTGGCAGTGGATTTCCATTTTCTGTTCCTTTTTACAGTACTGATCAAACATGCTTAATTCAGGTTCTGGCACCTTCCTAAGATGATCTAGGACTGAAGCCCCTGTTGGTACATATATTGAAGGTGGTGGAAAATAGGGAGTTTGGGCATGTTTGGGTTTATCCCCAATACTGTTCTCTTTGAATGTATCCTCTGGTTCAGGGCTGGAAATGGGGCTAAACTGACTAAATGTTGGCAAAGGCTCTGACTTGGACTCGTCCAGTTTATCAGAGTAACCTCTTGAGCTGTCACCATTAATAAAAGTTGACTCAAACTTGCCATAATTATGGACTAAAGCATGAGCCTCAGCTGGCAGATCAGAGCCACGAAACCCATTGTGTAACAGACCAGTTCCAAGGTGATTCCCCTCCTTTTCTGCCTCAAAAGACTCCTGGCGACTTGTGTTCTTCACTATCACACTCACAACAGGTGCATCAGAGGGAGGCAGAGAGTGGGATAAGGACACATTCTCATCGATGCACATTCCTGATGACTTCAGGTGATTCTCACTCTCCTCCCCAGCTGATGGAATGGTCTCCTTAGCATCGAGACTAGTTGGATCAGGGATGTCAAAAGCAGCCAAGAGGTCATCAAAGTCGGGGGTTTTCATGTCCCCCATGATGAAAGCTACAATTGAAAGCACAAAAAATACTTTGTCAAGTACATTTCCCCCATAGACAAACTTTGTAAGACAAGACTCATGTGCATCAACATCTTCTGTGACAAATATCACAGTTGCCCAAAGCCCAGGATGTGGACAGAGCCACTCCTCAGAGGAGCTTCAAGCAGCATGGTGAGAGACAGCAAGCATGCCCTTATTCCAGGATCCCCAAGAACAGTGCTGGTACAAGCATGACCTTCGAAACTACACCAAGCTCATGCAGGGGACATCTTTTCAACCTGTCACAGGCACCTCTAATCCAAAGCCAGCCATCATCATGAGCCTCAACAGAAGGTTCTGAAGTATATTAGCAGAGGGATTTTTGTAGAGCCAATAGGCAGCAATCGCTGCTGATTGTCACATTTGAAGAACTCAGTCCTTCCTCCAGGAAGAACAGCAGTGGCAAACAGGTGGCCCAAGAGACACAGACCTGAAAAGTGAGATCCTATCCTGAGAAATTCAAATAATAGAAGTCTTTGGTCAATATTTCAATACAACAGTTCCAAGAAGGGTTGTTTGAAACACAGGCAATCCTTAATTAGGATGTGAAGCAAAAACCGCCCAAAGATAGATTAAAGAACTATATCCAAATCGTAAGAAGAAATTGTGTTCCCAGCCAGCTCTTTCTTTCTAAGCTCTTCAGAAAGGAAGTGGAGACTTGGAACACTCAACACAGCAACCTACAACAGGAATAATCAAGCTCTGGTGAGATGCATGAAAACTGACAGCACAGAATTACTAGAACATTTGTGTTCACTACTGTCAGGGATACTGGATACCAAAATATTTTCAAGTTGGTACAATATAGAGACTTCACAAACATTTAATGAGTCATTCTTTGAATATATTTTATTTAAACTCCAAATTTATGTGAATTGGTGCATGCTGTACGTAGGGGAGGGGAAAAAAAACAAAATGTGTCAACAGAACTAGTAGCACACTAGTTCCTGCTTGGCAAGGAGCATCCACAGGCAAGGTAAGTCCTGCCACACTCGATTTGGGCTGCAACAACCCTGCCAAAGCCAGCAGCGTGACTGATGGGGTGGCAGGATTCCAGGACAACGGGAAAGAACTGGGAGCAAAGGTGCAGAGGCAGACAGGAGGACCATGGGACAAGGCAGAGGGAGAGAGAGAAGCCATCTGATGCCTTCCCAAAAGGGGCCTGATTTAAGGCTGCTGTCATTATTGACAATTCAGTTTAGAAGTTTGTCAAGCATCACATTCAAACCAAACAAAGCTCAACCCTTCTGGCTGGGCTGCTGGAATGGGGAACAACTCCTGGGCCAGGAGAAATCACTTCAGAGTGGAGCACAGGGACACAGTGGTCTTTGAGCTTTAGCTCAGCTGTTCCTCCAGACAAGTCCCAGAGGTGCTGCTTTAGTTAATCTACTGCAAAACACTCTGCAGAGATTTACTTGGCTTAAAAGTGGCTGGCTGTGGCTGAACTTGAAACTCATTCTTAAATTAAACCACAAATATGAAGGTCCAAAGAGGTCTATGCAATAATTTACAACCACATCCCTCAAGGAATCACAGCTGGGCATGAAATCCCTGGAAGCCCAACTTATCCACATACTCCACATCCCCAGCACTTGATAAGGACTTTGGAAACAGCACAGATTACTGTAGTTGGCAAAGGCACGGACCTGAAACTTCCTATTCCTTTGGGTGGGAAAACTTGTACCAGCTGGGAGAGAGCTAGGCACCATGCAGCTCCCAAAATTTCTGGCACACAAATCCTTCCGCAAGGAAGACACTTCATTCCATAACCTGGCATGCTTGAGTTTTGTACAGAGAAAAATGAGCCTGCCAATCACTCTTGACCTTCCCCTTCCCACTGTGGAACACCTCTCGGCATTTGTGTTTTAAAATGCAAGACAAAATAAATCCCACGTATCTGCAGCATCTCAAAATATCCTTTTCTTGGACTAAACCTTGCTTTTTCAGAAGCATTTGTGTTCATCTTTGAGTCTTATAAAACACCATTTTACTGTCTTTGCAATCTGAGGGCAAAAGTCTCTACCCAAGTATTTCTCCATAAAACTGCATCTTAAACTTGCCATACACAAAGCTACACTTTCTCAGAATAACATAAGTTTTGACCCAGATTCTAGAGAATGTTATTGACAAAAGTGATTTTTAAATAACATAAATTTAAACTTTTTACTTAACACTGTTTACCTCTGATCACAGATAACAAACAGAAAAAGGATATTAAAGGAAATTATGTAAACTAGCTTGTGAGGAAAGCTGAAAATAAAGACCTCTGTCCTTACTCCATCATTCTTCTGCAAAGGACTGAGAACCCAAGCTTGGGATCCAATGAAAACATGGAGGCTGAGATTTGCAAAGCTGTAGAAGAGGTGAATAAAATGAGCAAAGAAGAAGGACTTACGAAGTAGAGAGTGTATTTCAGTGTGCAAACTCAGCCTCACTTTAACACATTTCTCCAGGAATCAGGAAACGTAGAAGGCTTCAAGCCATCAAAAAAAACCAAAAAACCCTGGGGAAGGATGTGAAATCCCAGGGCCGTGTGCTATGGATAAGCTTCAAAGTCAGGGAGAGGCACCACAAGACCCACATCCTGCACTCACTCCATACAAACCTTTTGCTAGTAGTGCTATTCCCAGGGACTTTTGTAGATTGGAAGTAGATGCTCTGCAGCTTTCAAACTAGGGAGGAGGTTTGAGACTGCCACTTAATAGTGAAGCATGAAACCCCAATTACACCAAGGAAATTAATCATAGAACGGCTTGGGTTGGAAGGGGCCTTGACGGTCATCTAGTTCCAATCGCCTGCTGTAGGGAACTATTTATCATGTACATTGCCATTACTAAATATTGGTAATTCTGCAAAACAACGGTGTACAAGGGAAAACATCTGCCAAGGGCTGCTCAAATCGGGCTGGTGTCTCCGGGAGGGGATGCAGAGACTGCATGACACTAGAATCCCATGGGAAGGCAGGGACAGCAGGAGCCGAGAAGCGCGGGGCAGGCAGGGGATGGGGGAATCGGTCGCGCAGCGGCTGTCAGGGCTGCGGGGAAGGCACGGGGCAGCCGCAGCGGGCGGAGGGCTAAACCGGAGGGCGGCTCAGTGGCAGGCGGGACCCGGGGCTGGAACACCCGTGAAAGTTTCATGAGCCCGGTGCGGCTCTCGGTGCGAACGGGGCCCGCTGGGCTGGGGACTCGTCCGGCCCGTGGCACTCCTACACACGCAGAGACACAGAGACACAGAGACACAGACCCACACGCACATCCACACACACACCACCCCCAACCCACGCCGTCCCCACCCGAGACAAAGGCCGGCCCCGCCGCCCCCCGCGCTGACAGCCCGGCCCGGCCCGGCCCCGCCGCACGTGGGCCGCCCCCCGAACTTAGTTTGTCCCGACGCCGCCGGGCCGGGCCGAGCCGGGCCGCCGCGGGCACCGCAGCCGATCCGGGGCAGGGACCTGAAGAACGGGGAGAGGTGGCGGCCTGCGGGCCGGAAGAGCCGGTGCGGGCGCGCAGGGCTCGGTGCGCCGGCGGCGGGGCCGCCCGCCCTGCCCGCGGGGCGGCAGCACCGCCCGGCCGCGGGGCCGGCGGGAGGGAGGGAGCGCGGGAGGGCGGAGGGCAGCGGGAGGGGCGGGCCCGGCGCGGCCGGGCCCGGGCGGGCGGGCAGGACTCACCCACGCAGGCAGCTCCTCCGGGCCCACCGGGCCCGCGCGGCCTCACCCCGCACCGGGCACCAACGGCCGCAACATGGCGGCGGCGGCAGCGGGTGGGGCCGGGGGCGGGGCGGGGCGGGCCGGGCACAGCGGAACCGCCCCCCCTTCCCTTCCCTTCCCTTCCCTTCCCTTCCCTTCCCTTCCCTTCCCTTCCCTTCCCTTCCCTTCCCCTTCCCCTTCCCCTTCCCCTTCCCCTTCCCCTTCCCCTTCCCCTTCCCCTTCCCCTTCCCCTCCCCACCCCAGGGACTCACCACCCCGGGCCTCCGCCCCCGGTCCCCCTCCGCAGGCTGCTGACAGAGCCGTCCGCGGGCCCGGCCCCGTCACGTCGCCGAGGCCCCGCGGTCCCGCTGTTCTAAGGTTTCCTCACCAAAACCTGCCTCGTGAACGGCTCCCGCTGCAGTCCCCGTTCCCTGTCTTCAACTCCTTCCTCGCTGTGTCCCACACCCACCCCGATGCGGTTTGCTCAGTTACACTGATGGACCCACTGATCTCACATAAAGGCGAGAGCAAAGATGTGTGGAGCTCCAGGCTGGTGAGCCTCACCCTGATCCCTGGGAAGGTGACGGAGCCAATAACCCCTGCAGCCGTTTCCAAACACAGCGAGGACAAGGAGATGTCTGGGATTTGTCAGCACAGGTTACAAAGAGCTTCCATGCCTGATAACCTGATGCCTTCTGCATCGAAATTACTAGAACAGTAGATTTAGATTCGAGGTAAGCAAGACATTCTTCCCTGTGAGGGTAGTGAGGCCTTCTTGGTTGTCCAGACAAGCTGTACTTGCCCCATCCCTGGTATCCAAGGCCAGGCTGGATGGGGCTTGGAGCACCCTGGTCTAGTGGGGAGGTGTCCCTGCCCAGGGTCTGGAACAGGATGAACTTTAAGGGCCTTTTCAAGCCAAACTGATTCTCTGGCAATTTCAGGGGATGAGGGGAGGGTGGTGGATATTGTTTGTTCTCCACCCATGTCCAGTTCTGGGCTCCTCAGCACAAGACAGACACGGACATAGTGGAGAGAGTGCAGCGAGGTGCCGTGGAGATGATGAAGTGGTTGAAGCATCTCCCCTGTAAGGAAAGGCCAAGACAGCCCGGGCTGTTCATCCTATGGAAGAACAGACTCAGGGAGGGCTCATCAATGTCTACAAGTACCTACAGGGAGGGTGCAAAGACGAAGGAGCCAGGTTCTTTCCAGTGGTGGCCAGTGCCAGGACCATGGCACACACTGATCCACAGCAGGAAATACTTTTTCCCTGTGATGGTAATCACAGGCTGCCCAGGGAGGCTGTGGAGTCTCCATCCTTGAAGGAGTTCAAAAGCAGTCAGCATTTTCTGAGCAGCCAGCATTAGCTGGCCTAGCTTGAGACAATCTCAGGAGTTCTGGTCCAGCACCAGACAACCTCAGGAGTTCTTTTCCAACTTCAAGTACTCTAGGATGCTGTGAAGCATTTTGTATCAAGGTGTGGATATGCACACTCCTATCATAATAAATAAACAGTATTTCTTGAGGTTGTCTTCCCGTGAACTGACATTTTAACCATCTACCCCCAGTACCAGGCATACAGCATTGCTCATACTACATTTGTTTCTCATCTAGTTAAATAATTATTCTTTTCTTTGTCATCACGGGAAAAAAAAAATGCTTTCTTTCTAAATGACACATGTAGCCTCATATCCTTGATTTCTGAATCAGTGTCATCACTTTTCTCCTTTTGAAGGCAATAGCCAGTTTCCAAAAACGAGCAAAAGGACAAAGGGAGTCACAAAAAGAAAACATTTTCAAAATTGCCACGCTTACCTGTAATTTTAGCACATCTAGGAAAACCTCTAAATTGTATCTAGTAAGAGAGATGACATTTGTTACACAATTTACCAAGAGCTGTCACAGTCCTGAACAAGTTGTAGCTTGCTGGGAAGCTGTGGTAATTTGAAGGATTGTGATAATTAAGAAATGTAATGCCAATGGGAGTTTAGCTCCATCCCTCAGAAGGCTGAGAAGGAGAGACAGCCCTGGAGAGGCTGGGGTCCCTTCCTCAACACAGCAGATACACAAAAGGCTCTAAGGAGAGTCAATGTCTTTCAGCATGACCGAAAAATCACATTCCTTTTCTTATTTTTAGTCCAGTGTGGTGATTTGACAAATCTGGAAGCAAAACATCTTCCTCCTCTTTGTTTGTCTTTTAAAAGTTTAAATTTGTCCCTTCAGGCTTGTTTTGTAAAGGTTGTGGAATCCCCACCCTTGGAAGTATCCAAGCCTAGACAGGTCTTGGAGCCCCCTGATCTAGTAGAAGGTATCCCTGTCCATGGCAGGGGTGTGGAAGGGGATGAGCTTTAAGGTTCCTTCCAACCCAAACCTGTCTGGGATTCTGTGATTTGATGTGGAAAAGACAAAAGCTGTTTTAAGGAGACAATGTACAGAGCAGCTCTCTGCATTTGGGAGGTGCTGAGGCCTGAGCACAGAGCAGCGTTGGTGGGACCCACTGGTGGCACTTCAGAGAGGGAAGCCCTTGAATGAAATACTCTTAAGTTACCTCCAGCTACATGTGGGACCTTAACTTCTAATGCTTAAACTGTTTGGGATTGTTGATGCTTGTTTTTAGCTGGGGGAAATGGTTCTTCCCAGGTGCTAGTGTATTGAAAAGTGTATGGAGGCAGGCAGGCTGGCAAGGACAGTGAGACCCATTTTATTTTTAATAACAAACATCACAAATGTCTAAGCAACTGTCAGTTTTCACATCAGCGATTCGCTTGTCTCTGCCAGAGGTCTATGTTGCAGTGAATTACCTTGAGCTGGTTGCAAAACTTGCGCATTACAAAACTATAATTAATGTTTCAGAAACTCTGGGCAACATTTGTTGTTGGCAGGGTGAGTATGAATCCCCAGACATAAACATTCCTCTACCATAACAGCGTAGCCCTTGGTATTACCTAAACACACACAAAAAAAAGAGGTGCAACTTAAACCAGGGTAATTAATTACACAGATATCTTCTGTATACATTTAAACCATTTACACCTATCACTTTGGCTTCTTGGTCTCCCTCACTCCCAGGGCCTGCCCTCTTCATTGCCCCAATCTTTTTTTTCCTGTCTTTCTCCTTATTGACACAAATATTGATGACCCGGTGCATCTCTTCAATGAAGATCTCTCTGTACAACCACTGATCCACCATAAACTCAGGAAAACCTGCCTCTACTCCACATCCGTGCTCACTCAGCACAACTTGTAGTGGTTGTGATACTCTCTTACAGTGATGGAACCCTGACCTTAAATTCCTGACTCAAATCTAAGAGAAAAAAGCCATGCATCCCAGCGAGTTTGGGAACAGATACAAAAACCATAATGTGGCAAAATCCCAAAAGAGAAGGACTGTTTCCTACCCTGACATGCTTCTGAATCCCATTTGTTGAATTTGGTGGATTCCCAGTTGGAGACATGATGAGATAGATGGATTTCTTGCAGGGAGTTTGCAGTCAAACCCTGCTGAAATGCCAAGGATGCACGTTGCCCATATCAGCTTTTTCTGGTGCAATACTAAACCTGTTCTACTACTCAACCAGAAGACGGGGAGAATAACTTCCAGCCAGCCAGTCTTCTTCCCCCATGAGAACTGCAGGCTCCAGTGCAGTATGGACACACTCCAAGGTCTGGGCAAGCAAGGACCCTTTGTGCAATCCTCTGTGCTGACAGCAGAGCCCTGGGCTCCGCATTGCTCTGCCCCAGTAGAGCTGACATGACCATTTGAGGGGCTCCTCATGGCTGCTGAACATGAGTGGGATTCACAGTGACCCCTCTCCTTCTCCAGATGCCTCCCCAGACTCACTCCCACGCCCCAGCCTATGGCAAGAGAACCTTCTCCAGATTCTCCTCTGATGAAGCAATGTCTCCTGTGGCTGCAGCAATGGGCCTGGGTCTGCAGTGGCTGGGGAGCACCATGGCTTCCCCATGCATTTCCCAGGGTGACAAGGGCTTGAGTTGTTCTTGCCTTTGTGCTTCCACTTGCCCCATGCAATGGCAGTGGGACAGCTCTGCGAACCTGAGAGAACTGATCCAGGCCTGTAAACCTCTTCAGGGAAGAAAATAGACTTTGAATCATCCCTCATCATAGAATCATAGACTCATTTCAGCTGGAAAAGCCCTCTAAGATCATTGAGTCCAACCACTAACGCAGCACTGCCATGTTCACCACTAAACCATGCCCCCAGGTGCCACATCCACTTGTGTATTAAAGCCCTCCGGGGGTGGGGATTCCAACACTGCCCTGGGCTGCTGTGCCAGTGCCTGAACATCCTTTCAGTGAAGAAAATTTCCTTAATATCCAACTTAAACCTTTCCTAATGCAACTCGAAGCCATTTCTTCTTGTCATCCTGGGAGCAGATCCCCACCTGGCTGCCCCCTCCTGTGAGGGAGTTGTGCAGAGCCAGAAGGTCCCTCAGGAGCCTCCTTTTCTCCAGGTTGAGCCACCCCAGCTCCCTCAGCTGCTGCTGGTGCTCCCACCCCTTCTCCAGCTCCATTTCCTTCTCTGGACATGCTCCAGGTTCTCAACATCTTTCTTGTCATGAGGGGCCCAGAACTGCCCCCAGGATTCAAGTTCAGTTTACACATAGTCTGACAAGTGGTTGTGTGGGCAAAAATGAAGACTGAGGTACTTGACTCCCAGGTGGGATCCAGCTGGAGGGAGAGCTGCTGGAATAGAGGGATCAGCAGCATCAAGCCACAGCCCACACTGCTCCCAGAAATTCTCCTGAACTTTGGTAAAAAGTTTAAACAAAGCTTGAAAAAATTGCAGGAAAAATAATTCCGTAAGGGTTCTCTGTCTTAAACTGCCAGTAGCATACTCCAAGCAATATCAGCGCAGTTGTATCTTGAAAAACTTCCCCAAGAAAGCTCAAGAAATTGCTTTGCACACTCACAAAAAGAGGGATAGGACTGTAGATGCTGTCAGTACATTGTACAGGTGTAGCTGAGGGGTGAGTGGAATGTTTTTCCCAGCAGGAGGAACAGGCAGCCAACGTGACCATGTTTAAGGTAAGGTAGGAAAGAAGAGGTCAGTAGATTAAATTCTTCTGCTTCAAATTATCTCACAGAGCTAGCAGAGGCATTTAGGAGAACATATGAATATGTTTCCAGATGTTAAACAAAGATTAAGGGCAGCATAGCCCCAGAACAAGGGGTTAATGTACAGAAGCTGATTCCACTACTAGAGTAAGGAAAAAACAACTCAGAAATGAGAGCTTCTGGTGCACAGGCCCTCCCACCTCCGGACCGTGCCACTTCTGCCCTGGCCCTTACATACTTAAATACTCTTCTTCATGCTTCTGGTTGTTGAAATGACCTCTGGCACTTTCCCAGGTGCTCACAAGGAGCCCTGCTGATCCTCCCCGTGGAGTAGTGAAAAGGTCATGGGGGACTGTGAGGCATCTGAGCAATTCAATATGCAGCTGGGTGCGAGTGGGGTGGCTCCAGCCCCAGGCAGGGTGGCACATGCTGAGGCTTTATCCCACAAGCTGTGCTGAGGAGCTGGATTTTAAACTGTTCCCAATCTAGGGCAGAGGCTTTTCTTCATAACTAGGGACAAGAAGATAACCAGGAACCAGAGGATTTTTCTTCTTGCTCTCCAAACCTTCAAGTTTCTAGGAATCCCACAGGTGAGGCAAAAAAACCCTCTGTGTTTGACTTCCACCCTGTCATATTAATGTCATACTAACAGCATACTAATGCATTTGGATCAGGGGCTGAGATCCACCTGCATGGTGTCCCAGTGCATGTCCCCTGAGCAAATCAGGGTGTGCTCCAGGGCACTCTGCTGCTCTCACTCCCTGGGTAATCCTTCCACCAAGCTCTTAGTCAAGAGAAAGACCAGCATCTTGGAAAAACTGCTAAATTTTCAATTTGGTTTCGATTTTTTTTAAAACAAATGTTTTGCCTTCAACTCTGTGTCTTGCATTGTTTCACACATAAGGGCACAGCCCCCCATATCTACTGCAGGGGGATAAATGTTGACAAGTCGGTGCAGCCTCAGCCTCCTACATGTCCTGTGCCTCCTGCATCACCTCTGCCTCTACCTATTTCACCTTCACCTCTTCTTCCTCCTGCATCTCCTGGACCTCCTGCATCTTCTCTCCCTCCTGGGTTCCTCCCATTCCTGCTTTGCCTTTGGCCCTTGTATCACCTTTAGTTCTGCATCCTCTGCCCAATGGGGCAGCCCAGACTGGTACCGCACAGGACACAGTTCCATGCCCCTGTGAAAGACTTACTGGAGACTGGCTGGAATTAATCAGCAGGAATTACTCCCCTGGAGAGGTCACAGCTGTCAGCCACATGTTGCTGGGCTGCAGCTCCTGAGAAGCAGTATTAGATGCAATATCAATTTCCTAAAAGTTAGAAAGTCATAAAATCACAGTATGGTTTGGGTTGGAAGGACCTTAAAGCTCATTTTGCTACACCGTTTGTCACAGGCAGGGACACCTTCCATGAGACCAGGTTGCTCCAAGCCCCGTCAGTGCACAGGTATCATAAGAAGTGCAGGCTTCTGAATACTTTTTGTTCAAACCAAGCTTCGAGAGAAAGGAAAAAAGATAGGAAACTCTAAGGGGGTCAGACAAATGGGCTTTTCAGGAAAGGAAAAAAAAAAGAAAACAACTGTAAGATTTGTTAAGAAGAAAATTCTCTTTATGCCTTAAAAACATGATGGACTGTGCTGAGAAAGCACTGTAACAGCACAGTCAAAAGTCATCTGAAAATGAAGTTTTCCATTGTGGGCCTCCTTTGACCCCATTAACTGCAGACATTATAGCATTTTCATGTCCTTTTTTATCCTGTTAGGCATCCATGGGGCCCCAGTTAAGCAGGTCTGTCACTCAGGACACTGAGCAATGGGCTGTGGTGGCTCTGATGTGTCAGCGAAAGATGTTTACTGTAGGACAAACAAATGTCTCTGGCCTTCAAGAAACAATTTTCCAAAGGTTGAACTCATATTGACTTATGCCAGCGCAGCAGAGAAATGTGCTCAGGACTCTCATTGCAGCCTACCGGGAAACAGCAGCATTTCCTGTGAGGGAAAATAGTGGAGAGGAGCCAGGAATGAATAAGCAGCCTTATTGCATTGTGGATCATAAAACCTCTTCCTATGAAAGGGCTAAGTAGGGCTCATTAAAACATTGATGAAGTCAAAGAATAAAATTACAATGAGGTATACAGGACAAAATTATAACCTCCAGGGACGTAAGTAGGTTGAGGTGGGAAGGAAACAGGTAATAAAGGAATTAGCCTCTTTGGGAGGTAGCATATGTCATCTTCTCCTGGAGCATCTTCCCATGTCATAGAATGTCCAGTGAAGAAATCTTTCCTAATATCCAACCTAAACCTCCCCTAGTGCAACTTGAGGCCATTTCCTCTGGTCCTACTGGTATATGTCACATTCCTCGAGAAGGATGTACGTCACACAAGGACCTCAGAAAGAGCCTCTGCACTTCTGCCCATGACACAGGGACCATGTGTGTCTGGGACAATCTTTTTGTTCCAACTCCTCAGAGAAGGTTGCCTGAAGGAAGCCACTGGAGTTTGCTGATGTGCTGCAGGGTTGTGATGTGTTTCTGAATGTCCTAGAGGAGGAGCTGAGATGGGCTGACTGGGCTGATGGCAATGGATGAGCATTAAATAGGGACTTACTTTGTCTCATGGAGTGTGTGTTGATTTGGCACAGCCTGGGTTTTGGTAGTGGGGGAGGGCCACGAGGGCGCCTTCTGTGAGAGGCTGCTGGAAGCTTCCACCATGTCTGATGGCTCTGAAAATAGACGTGCTACTGGGCCAGTTAGAGAGGTTGGTAACTCCCCTGTGATGACATATTTAAGAAGAAAATCAAAATCCTGCAAGAATCTTTGTATTAGTGTAACTTGTTGGCAGTGGTGGCTACGAGCAGCAGTTTTTCTTCTAGTCAGAGAAAAAGAGGAAGTGAGAACATGTGAGGGAAAACAACATGGCCGCTCCGAGGTCAGTGGAGAAAAGGAGGGGGAAGAGGAGCCTCAAGCATCAGAGCTGAGATTCCTCTGCAGGCTGTGGTAAAGACTGTGTTAAATCAAACTGTCTCTCTGTAATGCATGAAGTCCATGGGGGATGCAGAGATCCACTTGCAGCCCGTGGAAAAAGTGCTCACACTGGAGCGGGGGGATGCCAGAGAAAGCTGTGATCTAGTTGGAAACCCAAATAAAGAGAGAAGGCCTCTGCTTCCAGAGATAGAGAGAGGGCCCTTGCTTCCAAACTAAAGCAGCCTAGCCTTAGAGGACTGCAGCCCGTGGATGAATGACCCATGCCAGCTTTGGGATGACTGTTTGCCCGTGGGAGGGACCCCACGGCATAGCAGAGAACAGACTCCTCTCCCTGAGTGAACAAAAGATCTCAAGTGATGAACTGACCAAAACTCCCACACCTTGTCTCCCTGCGCTGTTGGTGAGAAAGAAGGAGGGGCTGGGGGGAAAAAGGTGTTTTCAAAAGTTTATTTTACTTCTGATTATCCCCCCGATTGCTAATAATACATTTACTTTATATCTTTAAATTTGAACCTGTTTTGCCCTTAGAGTATTTTTTATCCTGGTCCTTATCTCAACTCATGAGCCTTTCATTAATTTTTTTCCCCACTCATCTGCCCAACTGTCTGTAACAAGAGAAGATAAGTGAATGACTTCTGTGGGTGCCTGGCGTTTGGCCAGAGTCAAACCATGACAGAGTGAAAGGCATCCATGACCCAAGGAACTCCAGACCCTGACAGACACAGCCATGCAGGCCACTTAGAAGGACTGATCTTACGCTTTCAATAAATCTTCTGCCCAAAATCCTTCCATTTTTCCTCCCAGATTGATTGTAATTTTCAGCATGATTTTTGATGTTCTCCATTACATCCTTGGCAGAACTGTCCCAAACCAGTGCAAAGGCTGGACCCTCCAGGTGAGATCTCACTTTTGATGCAAAGTGATTAACTTTGACATTACCATTTCACAAGCAGCAGATGCTTCATTCAAATGCTATAGCACAAAAGAGCTGAAAAGTATGTATATCCAGAATTAAGGTCCTGGCACAGGCTGTCCCATCCCTGGCAGCATCCAAGGCGGGGTTGAACAGGGCTTGGAGCAACCTGGGGTAGTGGAAGGTGTCTGTCCATGGCAGGGGGTGAAACAGGATGAGGTCCCTTCCAACCCAAACCAGTCTGTGATTGTGATTCACTGAAATTCAAGTCCAGGCTGGAGCTTCTCCCTGCCCACAGCGGAGCTGGAGCTTGGTCCATGGTTACAGCTGTGGGTCATTCTGCTTCTTCTTGTGATTTTGGCCACCACTGTGGGGCCATGGTGACTCCATGGCCTTCAGGAGAGGGAGACTGGGGGCAGGCAGTGTCAGGAGGAGCTCAGCAGCAATGCCAATGTGATGGTCTGTGCAGGTGGGCACCCACGAGGCTGCAGCAGCTCTCAGCAGGCCCAGGAGGGACTCCAGGGGCTCCATTATGCCAGCAGTGCACTGAGAAAGACTATCCCCAAACTGGAAATGGTGTGTTAGTGATTAAATTGCAGATTTTCCCTAATTAACACAGATGCCAGAGAGACACTTTTAAAAGCATGTGAGAAACTCAGCAGCTGTTGAATTTGCATAGCCAATGTGCATGAAAAAGCCCCATTGGCAAGAGAACACCGTGCTCCAAGAGGAGCTGCTCTGCACTGTCTCTGACCTCTCAGGCATGAGCCTCCAGGGACACCTGCAAAATAACCTCAAAAAAGAGAATTATATCTTGCAGTAATGGGAGGTGTCATTTGTATCTCCACCAAACACAAGGGATTCACCACCTTCTCTGCCTCTGCTCTTGGCTAAATGTTTTTGTATTCCACAGGCAACGACAACCACCTTCTCTTTCCCCAGTAGCTGTGAAAGACGTAAACCTGCTGCCTCAGCTAACCTGCCCTCTGCTCTCCAGGAACAATTTCTTCTTCCTCTCCAATTACTCAATCCATTAACACAATAAAACTATGCTTAGAAGGATTTTTCCTTGTGAAAGTGGTGAGACTCTGGCACAGGTTGCCCAGAGAAGTTGTGGCTGCCCCATCCCTGGAAGTCTTCAAGGCCCAGTTAGATGGGACATGGGTAGAGTTCCCTGCTGAAAACCAATTCTTTGCTGATGTTTCCCTTGATAGAAATGATGACAGGCTGCCTTGTGCTATGTTGGTGCTCTGCTTTGCTCTGGAAAGCAGGGAGGTTATCTGGCTTCCACGAGCTCCCTGCACAACATTGGAGCTGTTTGGGACACAAGGTTTAGCAAAAATCAAAACCTGGGGAAAAGACCAGTAACAACAAAAAATTAGAGAAGATCATGGGCTTGGGAGGTCCGTCCCAGAGGACAGAGTGAGCAGAACATTATTTCTGTAGCTTTCTCTGGATCATGAACTGTATCTTACCCAGCTAGTCACTCCTGCACGGTGTGGTAAAGGTCCCTCTGGACTGGAGGCTGCAAAGCAGCTGTGCCACACACTGAGCTCCTCCTGTGTGCAGCCTGGCACAGGATCCCAGGCAGGGGCCTCGAGGGAAGGACATGAGCAGTGCCCCAGGGGTGCATTGGTGCTCACTGCTGCAAGCACTGCTGCACAGGCACAGTACAGGAGCTTGTTGGACCTGTGGGTGCAGCTCTTCATTCTCACACTGCAAAATACACAAGGGCATCAAAACAGGCACGTCAAACCCTTGCCAGACTCCCAGAGTGCTCCACCACCCCAGCTCTCCTCCAGACCCCTAAAATCACAGGCACATTTACATTCCTCAGGAAGTTTCCACAAAAAAGCAGTCCAAGGACTTCCCAGAGGATCACCTGAAAGATACAGAAGCCTCGAATACCTGAAGGCAAAAGCAGTCATTAAAAAGGCATAAACAAAGGGCATCATGACTGTTCTGCCACGTCTCCAGACTTAAAAGGAGGCTGAAATAACCTTTATATAATCCCATTAGCATTTTCCAGCAAAAACAAGGCATTTTAGGAGGCTGAACAATATCTTTTCTTATCATCCAGAAAGGTTAGAGGTATTTATCTGATTTAATATTTTATAATTTATATGAAGTGACACAGAAGAATAAAGCAGACAGGCTGAGAGGTGGCTGCAGTGACACAGTAGAAGCCACCCTCTGCTCTTCCAGCAATGCCCAATGGCCTGGGCATGAGCCAAGCCTGGGAACAACATCCCTTGACCATCAGCTCTTCAGAAAAGTGGATTTTGTGTTGTGCCCTGCTGTGGTAAGGACCCCAGATGCCAAGGTCAGTTCCCCCACACAACACTGCCACTTGACCCTATTTCAGTATCACATTTGCAGGAGCTGGTGCTCTCCCATCACATTCCCAGGGGATAAAACACCTTATAGAATCATAGGATCGTGGAATTATTAAGGTTGGAGAAGCCCTCTAGGGTCATTGAGTCCAGCTGCTGGGTCCACCACTATACCACGTCCTCAAGTGCCACATCCACATGGTTTTTTGAACACTTCCAGGGATGATGACTCCACCACTGCCCTGGAAGTGGTGCCAATGCCTGACCATCTTTTCTGTGAAGAACTTTTCCCCAATATCCAATCTAAACTTCCCCTGGTACAACTTGAGTCAGTTTCCTCTCATCCTATCCCTTGTTCCATGAGAGCAGTGCTCAATCCCCACCTGGCTGCACCCTCCTGTCCAAGAGTCATGGAGTGCAAGAAGGTCCCCTCTGAGCCTCCTTTTCTCTGGGCTGAGCCCCTCAAGTCCCTCAGCTGCTTCTGGTGCTCCAGAGCCTTTCCCAGCTCTGCTCCCAGCTCTGGACTCACTCCAGCCCCTCAATATCTGTCTTACAGTGAGGATCCCTTGCAGTGAGTGTATCTTCAGCCTTCCTGTCCTCTGTCCTTTCCCTTGTTGGGAGCACAGCCTTGACCAAACTGCTGCATCCTCCACAGAGGGAAGGAGTGAGATGTCCCTTCTGTGGAAGAGGGAGGGAGAGTGAGAGAAGAGGGAGGACACAGGGGTCAAAAATAGGTTCCAGTTCCCAGGAGGACCCAAGGCAGTGGGTCAGGCACCATTGCTCTCCACAACAATGACTCTGAATCTGGAGGAGCAGCCAGCATCCCTCTCTGAGACCCCAAACTGCCCCATCCCACGTGCCCTGAGGGCAGGTGGGGACCAGAGGCCTATGGGCACCCCATTGCTCCAACTGTGCACCCCTTGAGTAAGTATTGCCTATTTTTCATCTCTGGTAGGGAATGGAATTGAGGAGGTTATTCTTTGCTGAAACATTCTGGAAAGTCAAGCTGAAATCTCTCACTTGTCTCTTCCATCTGTTTATTTTTACCACTTAATAACACGTCTGTCTCGTCAACTATTCCTGACACTGTGGCAAGAAAATCCAAGTCAGTGAAGAGAGATTTATCAAAGAGACATTAGTTCTTCCTTACTGTGTGACACCACGTCAGTTCTCCTGCGCATGAAGTCTGGTCTGTAATTTCAAAGTGTGTCTTCTATCTCTTTGAGGGGGTGGTATGACCAATATATTTGAATTTGTTGCTTGTTATGCAAAAGGTTATCCAAACTGTGAAGATAAGAAGCAATTTCAAGCGCTTCAAGGAGCCTCCTTTTTTTTGATGGTGTGTTTTTCTCTTCACTGCCACATGCTGTTACAGACCTAATTTCAAGGGATTAGTAACAATGGCAAGAGTCACTGAAATAATCTGTGACAGAGGACAGAACTCTGGGACAACATGAAAAGCCTGTGCTATCAATAATTTCTCATCATTAATAAGAAAATCGTGGTCTGCAAGGACACCAGACCTACTTCTGCCTCTGCTTTCCAAAGAGGTGCCCCAGGTCTCTGCAGAGGTGCCCAAATGAAGGTCAGCAGTGTGAATCTCCTCAAGAGTCATCTTGGGTTTGCTTGACCCTGGATGGCTTCACTCACCCCTTTTGTTTCAAACTCTGCTCCTGATTTCATTCCTGAACCATCCACCTGATGGGGAGGCCTGGAAGAACGGAATCTGAACCATCTGACATTTTCAAATGAACTGTTTTCCCACTTTTTCCTTATTTTTTTGCCCTGCCATGAGCTTTATTTTGTAGGTTTTGAATCCAGCTAAGCTGAACCAAGGTCCTTGTTTGCTTCTTGGACAGGGAGCAGGGATATTTCACTGAAACAGTCTTGAAACTCCTAGTTTGGTGTTCAGAATCATGCTGAACACAAGAACTTTTCTGGGCATATTCTGGCAGCACAGCCACAGCGTTGGTTGGGAGGGATATAATCCAACATTGTGTTGGAAGCAGGACAGCTGCCAGCATTGGGAAAGAGCAGAGCAGAGCCGTGGATGTCTCCATGTGCAGAACATGATGCATAAAGGCTGTCTGTGACACAGATTTAATGACACAGCACCTGGATTTAACGATTCCCTCCTCACTGGTACTGAGCCTGTGTCTCCCATTACTGTCTTGTGCATGGTCCCCTTGTGCTCAGAAGTTGACTTCCAGTAGCTGGTGTTCCAGAAGTGATCCTCAGCTAACAAAAGCAACCCTCAGCATTTCAGAAAACAGGTGGTTTTCTGATGTGATTCCCTCATCCTACCAGTTCACAAGATCTTCCTCTTTACTCCTTGTCCACATGAAAGGCAGCATTAATTTCTAGAGAACATGATAACCTGCCCTTTGGGGCAGGTCCTTCCTTCCCTGGGAGTGAACAGCCCCTGAATGCCTTCGGGATCTCTCCTGCCTGTATGAGAAGCTACTTCCAATAACAAGGGAAAGACCAAAACTATGTTGTTGAATCTTGGAACTTCCCTGCGTGTCCTTCTACATGTTTTATTCCATCAACAGCACCATGCACTCTGCCCTGTAATGTGGAGTAGGAAATGATCTGGCAGGTTCTGTATGTCATGGAAAACCTCTTAATGTGGAAAATAAGGAGAACCTACCTTTCTGAAGAGTAAATTCAGATTTACTCCAGTGAGGGAGAAGGATTTGTTCCAAAAAGATGGCAAGAGTTAAAGAGCTGGTAAATTACATTACTCAACATTGCCCCATACTGAATTTTTTCCCCCCAGAAATGACTCCTGAAATGAAGGACCTGTCTTGTGTTTCTTTCTCTCTTTGGTTGAGGCTGGAGTGCGGCTCAGATGAGACAAATCCACCTTTTCCTTTCTTTGATCACAAAAATGCCAACTGAAAACAAACCTTCCGGAACCTGCTGCCAACAGAAGGGTGCCAGGCTGGAGTGGATCTGCCAGTGCAGATAACACACCTCTTGACTGCACTTGGGCCCAGGGTTTTCCAGTAACAGACTGAAATGCCATTTCCAAGATCCCCTGATTTCTCCGATTTCCACTGCCTTGTTTTTTCAATCCTTTTGGGTACACTTGCCTTGTTTTGTCAGGAACTGCCAAACCTCAGCAAATGAGCCTAAAACTGCATCCCAAATGAATTCTGTAGCAGAAGAAGAACGTATCGGGCTGTTGCCCAAGGTCCTTCCCTTCAACACATCTGCTCTAGCAGAGAGGAAAAGAAGGGCATCTATCTAAAAATAAAATTATTGAATATTTAGGTGCTGCTATTTTCGTCATACATTGTTTTAAAGCTTCAGTTCACTTGATGCTTTTTAAAGACTTGGGTGAAGGAAAGCACCTGTATTACCTACAAAAATGGTTCTAGGTGCTGTTTGTAGCCGCTGGGCACAGACTGGCCCAGAAACAGAGGAAGTGGGGGGCAATGGCTGTAGGAGGTAAGGAGGCAGAAAGGGAATGTAAACTGGAGCTGATGTCTTGATCCCACTTTGCTGCTGCCTGCTGCTCCTCCCTTCCCACCCTTCCAGGTGGCCCAGTGGGTTGTGGAGCCCAAGGTGCAAATCAGAAAAATTGTGGCTAAGAGACACATGGTAATCTTGGGATGCCTTGTCTGTCCTGGATGCTGGGAGATGGAAACAGATTTCCAGGAAAATTTACTGGCACTAAACAGTCTAACCACCATGAGGGAGTTTGGATTTCACATGTAAAGTTGGTTCCATCCCCTCCTACAATGACTGCAACTGAGGCTCAGGACACAAAGACTCCACCTTTGCAATTCAGCAAGTTCCCAGACATGACAAATCACCATCTGAGGGAATGAACCACCATGGGAATGTGGTTGGCTTGGCCTTGGCTGCAGGGTCTCCTTGGAGGAGCGGGAAAACTGATGACAGGGACAAGTGCTGTGGTTGGCACCAACACAGGAGACCACCTAAGCCACCCAAAAGCCACACTTACAAAGCAGATGGAGAAATCACAACGAATGAGGACTTTTTTTCCATCTACACATTTCACCTGACATCATTTCATCCTATCTAGTCACTTGATCCGCCTTCTAAATCCAAACTTCAGTATTTTTAGTTACCTAAAAAAAGAAACAATGCTCACCCAGAAGAGCCTAGAAGCTCAAGCTGGAAGCATGAAACCTCAGCAGATCAATATTAAGTTACACCCTGGCAATTAGAGGGAAAATAAACACAGTTAACTCAGAGCCAGGTGGAGCTTTGTGCATTAAAAACACCAATAGTGTTTTATTCAGAAAAAAATAAACAGCCTTACTTTGAATGAGAGAAATATTCAGATTAGATGACACTTGGCATGATAATGTGAGCCAGGAACAAGCCAGGCCTCAACAGCACAGAAGGGTGTGAATAATCCTCACAGTGGCAATGAGAGCCCCAGCTCCTCCCAAATGCCTGCCAAGCATTCCCCCTGACCTGTCCCCAGTGGCTGTTGGTGTTGAGTTGATCTTTGGTTCTTCCTAAAATGAGTTTGTTATTTTCTTGTTTTGCTTCTCTATCAGCCCATCTTACTTAAACTACATACTCTAAATTTTTTATTTTTTTGAGCTTTAGATTTTTTTTTTTCTAGGAGACTTTCTAGTCTGCAGCCAGCTGGGGCCCCTCTTCTTTCCCTTGGCTCTACTCACTGTGAGAAGAATAAAAGCCTCCTCTGTTCTCTTTGGACAGGTTTCCAGCACTTGTAAAATGGTTTATCTGGAAGCAACATTTCAGATTTTTCTATGCTGCAACTGACACCACAGACAGGGATGTATCTTCACCGCTGAAGGAGAGCAAAACTGAGAAAATTCTGCCTCCAACCCTTTTTTAAAGCAAGACAGAGCTTGGGAATTCTCCCCACCCCACTACCCTTGATCTCTCAAGAAGTTCTACCCTCTAACCTCTTTCTTCCACAGGATCACAGCAGCCAGAAGGGATCTCCAGTGGCCTCTGGCCCAGCCCTCAGCCAGCTTGGATCAGGTCATTGGCACCTTCCTCTGACCAAAGTGAACTGTCCTCCAGAGATGGAGACACCACACTTCCCTAGGGTCACTGGCCCTTACTGAGCAATCACCTTTATCAAACATGTGCTAGGGAGGGGGCTGTGCCCACCCAGGCTGACATGTGGGCCCTGTTCACCTGTGGCTCTCCCTGGAAGGCTGGTTCTCCATGTAGTGCTTGAGGCTGCCCACAGCACAGACACGCAGATAAAACAATTTGCACTAATAATAACTTGTTTGAGGTTATCCTCTCTCAATCCTGGTACATTCTATCTCTCCCACAGGACATTCTGCACCTGAGAAGAACTCAGAACTGCAGAGGGCCGAACACCCTTTAATGCCCCTGTACCATGCTGGAAGGGGCAGGTGTCAATGCACCTGGTCCAGTGGAACACCAGCCTCCAATGTAAATACACACACCAGATGGAACATCTGACTTTCCTTTTCCTGGTAAGCCACTGTCTCCCCTCCCTGTTATAAATACATGCTTCAGAAATACATAAATGCATAACTTAACACCTGCTTTGACACAGGCATGGGAAGGAAACCACACTGGGACCCCGTGGAGAGCCTACACTATTTCACCTGGTTCCCGAGGTGCAGCCCTGTGTCCCTTGCACAGGTTGGTGAGATCCAGCAGTCGTGGCTGGGATTTGAGCCAGAGGGGTCTGTAGTGTTTGTGGGCTTGTCACATTCAATGCAGCAACATTTGTTTTCAGGCAGAAAACATCAGCCTGTGCCCTTGCCTTGCAGCAATGCTGTTTTTGCCTGGCCATGTTATGACTGGTGAGTGGCTGTGTCCTCTGCCAGACACCACAATGACTCCCTGCTGATCCTGATACTCCCATGGGACAGGCAATATTCCCAGTGGGAAATGAGGCCCTGCACACCACAGGGTGCAGATAGGAAAAACCTTTCCAAAAAAGCAGCCTTGGCCTCATTCAGACAGGGCGATGCCAAGCCTGGGAAGCAGCTGATGGGTTCTGACAGATTTAGCACTCAAATCGAGGCCTCAATTAAAAGAGCAGCTCCCAAGGCTGAGGCTCAGGGCCCATCCTGCCCCGGGCCAGCCCGAAGCAGCGCAGAGCAGAGCTCGCCCAGGTCGCTCTCATCGTTCTCCTCGGGCTCGCTGCTGAAGTTGGAGGGGCTGCTGCTGGGCAAGCTGTGGCCAGAGCCTGTGCTCAGGGACCCCTGCCCCTTTGGGTCCGTGCTCAGGGACCCCTGCCCCTTGGGGTCTGTGCTCAGGGACCCCTGCCCCTTTGGGTCTGTGCTCAGGGACCCCTGCCCCTTTGGGTCCATGCTCAGCACCAACACATCTGGCAGGCATACGCTGCCTGTGCGGGCAGGAGCTCGCTGGGAGTCTGGCTGGGAGTCATTCCTCTGGCTGAAAAACTGCCTCAGCAAGGATTTGTGGAGGGTCATTTGCAGGCTTTCACAAGTCCTCTGTTTTGTGCTTGGCCGGATGTAATGCAAATCCAACTGCAGGACCACATCTGTCTGGAAAGGGAGAGCAAAGAACACAACGTGAATGGGAGAATTAGATTGGAAGCAGAGCTTTCCTACTGCTGCTGCTGCTGCCAGAAAGGAGCCTTGGCTGGCTGCTGTGCAGGCTTACAGCCCCATGCTGTGGCACGATGGAGCAACACTACTGCCAGAGAAAATGAGCTGTACATACTCATACAGCTCACGGCGCTTGCAGGCCTCAGCCATGGATTTTGGATTTCAGGACTTCTCCTGAAATCAGGCCATGTGGGATCCCATCAGCTCCATCAGGGCACTGTCACTGCCAGCATCACCCTTGGGATATGGGCACAGGGGAGCAGGAGCAGCAGCACCACGGCCAAGACTAATGCACATGAGAGAGGAAAGCATGAACCACTTACAGCCCTGGAAGTGTTCAAGGCCAGGTTGGATGGGGCTTGGAGCACCCTGATCTAGTGCAAGGCGTCCCTGCCCATGGCAGGGGGTGGAATGACATTTAGGTCCATGTGAGCTTTAAGGTCCCTTCCAGCCCAAATCATTCTGGGATTCTACGAACTAAAACACACCTCACACTGTAAAAGCCAACAGCTTTAACCAGCAGTGCTCCACAGGGATCTACTCACAGCCTAGGACTATTTTAGAATTTTATAGAAGATGAAGAAATAAGAGAATAACCCCATTCATAGCAGTCCAACCCCTGAAAACAGACCCCCAGCACGGCACTGTGCCTGAAACACCTGTAAAGAGCAGGGAGATGTATAATGGAACAAGAAGATTTTGGAAGGCAATGCCTAGTCCAGGTCTCCTGTCTGCTCTTAAAAGCAATGCAGAACAACTGGGAAAAGGTTAAGAAAAGAGCTCCAGGAACAGTCAAGAAGGGAAAGCACTGCCATATGCTGAAGCACATCACGTACAGAGCAAACAGAACTTGCTGTAGGCAGATCCAGGCAGCAGCTTGAGAGCAGCACTTGGTGTAAGATCCACTGGCCGTGTGTTAGAGGAGGAAGAAAAATCCAAGTATAAACAAGGTGCATACTCCTGTTTGAGGAGACACAAGCCAGGAGACAAGCAATTCTACTTCTCTCATGCTCTTTAAATAGTTTGAGGGTGTTTTGAAGTATGCCAAAGAGACACAGCTTGGATCAGGCTTGGCAGTGTTACTCTGATGACCAGAGATCCTGGCCAGCCCATGAGCTCATCTCTCAGGCAAGCACACAGCTTAGTGAGACATTCCTCCACCTGAAATAACTGGGCAGGTCTGACCTCCCCATGGTTGATGGGGCAAAAAGCAGCCTCCCTGGCCAGGCAGCACAGAAAAATAGAACAATCCATGACTGGTGATGCCTCTCTCTGCTCCCAGCAGAGGCTGCTGTGGGTCAGCTTTGATAGGAAGGTCAGCCAGGGGAGACAACACAAAAGCAAAGAGCATCGACTCTTGGCCAGTGGATTCTGCAACCTGATTGTAAATCAGAAAGGTTTTGCTGAGGTGGAGAAGGTGAGGTTAAAGGACATTGCTCTCCTATGGAAACATGCTGGGAGAGCTGGGTGTGTCTAGCCTGGAGAAGAGAAGGGTCCAAGATGACTTTAGAGCCCCTTCCAGTGCCTAAAGGGGCTCCAAGAGAGCTGGAGAGGGACTTGGGACAAGGGCCTGCAGTAACAAGATAAGGGGGAATTGCTTCCCACTGCCAAAGGGCAGAGTTAGATGTGCTTTTTGGAAACAATTCTTCCCTGTGAGGGTGGGGAGGCCCTGGCACAGGTTGCCCAGAGAAGCTGTGGCTGCCCCATCCCTGGAAGTGTCCAAGGCCAGGTTGGACAGGGCTTGGAGCAACCTGGGACAGTGGAAGGTGTCCCTGCCCATGGTGGGGAGTGGAACGAGATGAGCTTTAAGGTCCCCCCTAACCAAACCATTCTGTAATTCTGTGATTCTATGATTCTGTAAATAGGGTGGCTTTTGTGCCTCGGAGATCAACAAGCTCCTCTTCGGTCTGGATGTGATACTGACATAGACACATGGCCAGAGAGGCATATCCAGCTCCAGCCATGCAGGTGGGGACACCAGTTCCATGAGAGTGCAGGAGAACTGTGGAAGTTTGCACCTGGCTACTCTGTACCTGAATTTTCTGCAGTGCACAGAGCTGGAAGACGCAGTCCAGCTCCTCCCGCTTGTACACAGAGGCCAGCAGAGTCTCCACATGGTCCAGACAGTTCTCCCTCTGGATGGCCACATCATCCGTCTCCTGGGTCAGGAAAACAAGAGGAAATGCAAGGAAATTTCAGCATCAGCATGAAGCACTGAGGCACAACTGCCCATCAAACGTGCTCAGGGCTTTGATTACACATTGCCTGGTGGAAATGCTGTGTATCCTAATAGAAGTACTAGAGAAAGCAACAGGAATGCAGAGGTTTTACACACTTGCCTTGTGCATATCAGTGGGAAGACCCTGAGTACACCTTACTGTGAAAAATGGGGTACAGTGGGATTTTCAGCAGAGCAGGAAGCAGCACCAGCTGGTATCAAAACCACCGGTAGTGTGTCATGGAGGAAGCAAGTTTTCCAAAGCCACAGCTGGAAGCTCTGAGTTGTGCTGAATGCTGATTTAGCCCCCTACCATCTACAGAACTGCCAATTCTTGCTGAGTTACTCAATTTAACCAAAACAGCACTGTGTCTATGAGATCCTCTTCAGTACCAATTGAATCATGGAGCCACTAACACCCCAGAAAGAGACAAGGGAATAATGGCCTTATGAAATCATAGATCATGGAATATTCTGAGTTGGAAGGAACCCACAAGGGCCATTGAGTTCAACTCCTGGCCCTGCAGAGACACCCCAACAATTCCACTCTATGCCTGAAAGCATTGTCCAAATGCTCCTGGGGCTCTGGTAGCCTTGGGGCTGTGACCAAGTCCTTCTTGCTTTGGATTTGAGCCTTCCAGAATGGGTGACAGACCAGAGTCTTCCCGCCCCTTCCAGAAGGCTTCCCTCTGCCAGCTAGCTCTGGCAACCGTCCCAGTGTGATCCTTAGCAGGAGAAGTTGCACTGGGCATGCTGGTGAAGGAGGCTGTTAGGACATTTGGGAAATAGAAGTTGGAGAAGCCGTGGGAGCTCTTCCTGACCTTCCCTGAACTGCTGCCTGCAAGCAGCCAAAGCAATTTGGTTCTGGCCAGGAGGGTAAGAGGAAAAATGTTGGATCCGAAATGCTGGCTGGGAATGCAGGCATCAGGATCACCCCTGCATGCAAGGCTGGTGGAACAGGAGTAGAACCATCACTGATCCAGTAGGTCACTGGAGGCTGAGGAAACACCATTTATCTCTGTGCAAAAGAAAGCCAAATCCATCTCTACACTTGGCAGCTCATTACTGGAAAGATAAGCTTGGAGGGAGGTTGGGGAAGGTCAGGCCAGTGAATGGAGACTAAAGCTGGAGACCAAAGAGGCAGGAAGCACATCAGGCAGATGCTGCTGACACAGAGCTTTGGCAGCATGGCTGCAGAAAGGAGGGTGTAGGACCCTGCCATGTCCAGCCAGCTCCATCCTCCAGCACATGCTCTGACCTGCAGAGCTGCCTCCAGCCCAGGGATTCAACAGCAGCAGGACATGGAGCTGCTGGACCAAGTCCAGAGGAGGCCACGGAGATGCTCTGGAGGCTGGAGCCCCTCTGCTCTGAAGCCAGGCTGGGAGAGCTGGGGGTGCTCACCTGGAGGAGAGAAGGCTCCAGGGACACCTCAGAGCCTCTTCCTGTGCCTAAAGGGGCTCCAGGAGAGCTGGAGAGGGCCTTGGGACAAGAGCCTGGAGTGACAGGACACAGGGAATGGCTTCCCACTGGAGGAGCAGGCTTAGAGACTAGGGAGAATGTCATTTCCACTTTGGAGCTTCCTCCCTGCAATTCAAACCATTACTTACTTCCATGTTGGAAACAGCTTTTTATAGATTTCAACGCCCTGTAAAATCAACACTTTTGCTTTTCTTGCCTAAACTACAATTGCCTTGCTCCTTCCTTTCATTACTTTTTCTGTGTTTTAGTTGGCACTTTTTTTTCATGAAGCACAGACCCAAAACTGGACCCAGTGTACCAGCAATAGCCAGAAGAACCAGACAGGATCTCACACAAATCTCAGAGCTCTTGTTTGCAACCTTGCCACAGTTTTGTGCCCTGTTTTTGCCACTTCAGCTGTTTTGGGCTCTGACCAGAACTGGTTCTCCACTCACTGCCTATCCCATGCTGACACTACTTTTTATTCTTGCTCATGTGGAGGAACTTGCATCTGCTGAATAACAGCCTTGGCCTCAAACTGTACCTTCAGTTATCCAAATCCTTCTAAAATCTGCTTTGTAGCACCTTGCAGAGACACTTGGTGTTATGGGATCTGTGTATTTAATAAGAACATCAGTGAAAATAAAAACCAACCCAACAGCTCTGACTTTCCAAAAAGCCCAAACATATTCAATCACCCTCCAAGAAAGAGAGTCTTAGTTTTAAGTGGAATTTCCTGTGTATCAGTGTGTGCCCATGGCCTCCAGTCCCGGCACTGGGCACTACGGGAAGAATCCGGTTCCTTCCTCTTTGTGCCCTCCCTGCAGGTATTTGTAGATCTGGATGAGTTCTTCCTGAGCCTGTCCTTCCACAGCATGAACAGCCCTGGCTCTCTCAGCCTTTCCTTACAAGGGAGGTGTTTCAACCTCTCCATCATCTCCACGACCCTTTACCGGAGTCTCTCCAGTACGTCTGTGTCTCACTTACGCTGAGGAGCTGGAATTGGACATAGATGGAGGATAAACAATATCCACTGCCCTTGCCTTGTCCCCTGAGCTCGTCACTTTGATGCAGAAAGCATCAGGTTATCAGGCATGGAGGCTCTTTGCAATCTATTTTAACTGCTCCCAGTCACCTCCTTGTTCTTTCTGTGTTTAGAGGTTATTGGCTGTGTCACCTTCTCAGAGATCACAGTGAAGTTGACCCTCCTGGAGCTCCCCAAATCTTCATTTTTGCCCTCCTGGATGGCAGGAGTGACACTGGCTTTCTTCCAGGACTCAGGAACACCATGAGGAGGTGGAGAGTGTGTCGCAGTCTCATCTCCAGCTCCCTCAGCACCCATGGGTGTTTCTGAATGTCCAGTTTGGTGCTCCCTGACTTGGTCCTGCTCGTCCTCCAAGTGTCTCCCTTGCTCCAGATCTTCTCCTTAGTTTCAGGGTTCTGGGAGTCCTGAGATACTTGTAGAAGCCCTTCTTGTTGTCCCCAGATCCAGCTCCACATGGGCTTTGGCTTTCTGAACCCCATCTCTATAGTCCTCTTACACTACCTGCCCCTGCTTCTACCCCTTTTCACGTGTGAGCTCAGTTAGGAGCCCCCAGCAAATCCATGCAGGCCTCCTGATGCCTTTGCTTGACTCCCTGTCCATCAGGATCCTTGAGAATACACCAGCTCTCCAGGCCTGTGTCCCACATGCCCGTGGTTCTCCAGCCTACTGACCTTCAAGACATTCACCTGGGCAAGGAGCAGCCTGGTGTGCCTGCTTTAGCAGGAGTGTTGGACTGGATGATCTGCAGAGATCCCCTCCAAACCCAAACATTCCATGACTCTGTGATCTCAAGGGATCAATTAAAGCCCTGACACATGAGATTCAAAGCCTGTCAGCTGACAGCAACTCATTATCCACAAGTATCTGCAGTCTGCTAAATTCCCAGCCTCCACAGCCTCCTGTTCCACAAACTAATTCCATACCATACTCTCCTTTATCATTTCTGCCTGTGTAGGAAAAAATGGAAAAAAGGATTTTCTAAATTAATTTTTTGAGACAATTCATAATTATTCATAAACCTTTCCCCATCGTGGGATGGTGCACAGGAATTGGCAAGGCCAGGTTTTAGCTGGCCCAGAAACAGGGATACTCTAAATAAATGGGGGGAAGGTTGATTGGCAAGGCCATTATGTCAAACAGCTCCAGATCAAGTGTCTGGAAAACAAGGAGATCCAACATAAAGGTTTTTTAAAAGTAAAGATTTAAACAGTATAGAGAAAAAAAAAAGGGAACATCTTGGGTCATATGCTAGAGCAGCCTCTCCCTCTAAAGACAGTGCTTGTCAGGTAAAAATGGAAGTCAGGCAAGACACAAGGACGGGTGGGAATATGGGACAACTGAAGAAAATGGATCAGTGCTAGAAAATTCCATCGTAATTATTCCTGGCAAAACCACAGCAAGCCCGTTTAAGTCCCTTTGATAACCAGAATGTGGCAAATGGTGGGAAAACTCCCATTTCCTGAATGAAACAGCTCTCTGGGATCAATCCCCAGGGCTTACCACCTCACATTCAGCCTGGTGTTGTTGGCCTTCAGCCTCCAGCTCCTGCAGCTCAGCACGTGGGGTTTAGGGGGCCCCCAGCAGCCCTCAGCATCCCCCAGGAGAGCTGACACAATCCTAGAAGGAGCCTGGGGTCCCCTGTGGGCATCTCAGAGATCCCACAGGGGTGGGGTGGCTGCTGTGATGTCTGAGGTGGGGCAGGTGACAGTCATGGAAGGACACGCTGCTGCCTCTGCAGACGGCACTGGAGCTCAGTGTGAGCCAGCTCCACCATGCACTAGGACAAGAAGAGGGATCTGGCTGTACTGGGGTCCCTTTTTGTCTCCCTGATCCCTCTTCAGACAGCTCCGGAGGCAGGAGGGGGCAGCTGGGTCCCCCTTCCCCCAGTAACTGAGATGGGGCAAAACACAAATACATGCTCACACACACAGACACAATTCTCATGCATGATGCTCACAAGGGGAAGCGATGCTGCAGCTTAGGAATGGGCAGGATCAGGCTCCAAACCTCCTGGATACACCACGCTGCATCAGTGACCCCAATGTGCTGAGGAGCAGCGTCCCTCCACGACAAACAAGGGCCAAAAAATCCACCACAAATGAGCTACGCCTCGGGAGAAGGACTACAGAAAACAAGGAAGATGGTTACAGAAAGGAGCAGCAAATTAAATCCACTGAAGTGGCATGGAGACCATCAGTAAAGCCCACACTGGGTACATGATCTGGGAAGAAAGGTTTGAGAAAGAGTTCAAGGAAGCTGGTACAGCTCAGCTGGGAAGGAATATATTGTTGCATTAAGATACATTAGCACAGCAGGCTAAAGGAGGCATAAGTCAAAAAGCCAGACCAACTTTCTAACATAGAAAACAGAATAGCTCTCGGCCTCAATCAGATTAAATGCAATAATTTAATCAGGCAGGCCAGAAATCAATCTGAGGGATAACTGGTTAAAGGCATCAAACTGCTGCCAAATCTTTTTTGTGATGCATGAGGAGCAAGGCAGGGAATCCACTGAGATGTGGAATGAGCCTCAAAGAGGTGTATGCAGAGGAGGGGATCCTTTTCACCTGGGATCAGCCGTTCCCAGCCCTCAGGATTCAGCCCAACCACCCTCCCCACCTGTGACCTGGGGAGAGCAGCCCAGGAAGGCTGGCCAGAGCACTCACAGCGAGCTGGCGGAGCAGGAGCCGGGGGTCACTGATGTGGGCCAGGGGTGGCTGTGGCTTGGCACACACAAACATCAGGTTGGAGAAGAGCCGCAGGAAGTGGAGCTCCACCCGCAGCCCACATGGGAAGGTCACTGTTTTGCTCGGCAGTTCTGGAAGGGAAATTCAAGCACAATCAACTCCTTGGAGGGTCCTGTCAACACCTCCCTGCACTGCAGTGTCCCTGAGGGGCACAGGCACTCCCCATTCCCTCCTCCCCACACCCTGCATGGCTCACCTTGGCCGTGTCCCCAGGGCTCCGTGGCTGCTCCCAAGGGACAGATGGGGTCCGTCAGGGACCGGGCTTCCTTCAGAGTGTGCTTGATCTCCATCACCTGCTTCCCAGTGACCAGGGGATCACGGCCAATGTCTGTGGGAAAGAGTAGGAAGCACAAGGATCACTCCAGGTTCCTTACTGATCTCCCTGCCTTTCAGGCCCTACATGAATGTCTCTCCATGCTGCTCGCAGGCTACTGAAAGCTCCCATGGGGCATGGCCTGTGATTTGGATTTTAGGAAGGAAGGCTGATTGGGATGGGATGGGATGGGATGGGATGGGATGGGATGGGATGGGATGGGATGGGATGGGATGGGGTGATGTGGAGCCACTCAGTCTCTGCTGTCTCTTCTCATCCCTGCCACTGAAGTGAGCAGTTTCTAGCTTCTCTAACCTTCTAACACATCCTCCAGCATGTGTGTAACCTTCTTCTCTTGCAGAATGTGTTTCTTCAGGTATTTCATGAAGATTCCAGAGCTGAACTCCCCATCCTGCAATTCATAGGCTTCTGCATCTTCGCTCCTGCAAGAGTAAGGATATTTCTTCAGAGTCCTTGCAGTTCTGCAGGGCATGAAGTCCAAGGTGAGTCTGGGGTGGCCAATTCCATCCAGACTCTATTGGCTGGGTCACAGTGAGCTTCTCAAGGAATAACACAAAGTGCTTTGGTTGTGCCTCAGAGAGGATGGGCAGGCACAGGATGGGAATGGGATAGGACAGCACAGTCTCCTTTGCCAGCCCAGAAGGGTGATGAAGGTGAAAAGCCAGGGGAACTGGCACTGGACCAGTAAATAACACCCAACATCTCAGGAGGCTTTGGATGGGCTGCTCATGGGACATGCACCTGGGGTATCAGGCTGAAGAACAGGTGACAAGAGCTGATGTCACCCTTACACACAACTTGTAACTGAAGCACAGGCTGATGGCAGCAGAAAGGACAGAAGTGCCTGAACAGCAAACCCAGCAGATGGAGGGTGAGAGCCAGAGGGAACATGAAAGAAGCCCTCTCCAGAATCCTCTCTGTGCATGAAAGGATGAGAGGAGACAGGGCTGTGCCAAGTCTGGTCCCATGTGAGGGTGTGGGGATGGTGAAGTCACTTACGTGGAATAGCCATAGACAGTGTTTCCCCAGGGCTCCAGTGGCCGCACCTGGGACAAGGCACATCCTGGGTTGTACCTGGAGAGAAGGCAAAGGCACAAGTCAGTGTCAAGGACATCTGTCAGCTGCACAGGACAAATCCCACACACTCCTCATGTCCAACTCTTAGGGATGGCAGTAGGATCAACTCTCACCTTGGATATAACCAGAGAGACTAAAGCTGGGAGTCCCACCAAGAACCCAAACCACAGGGAAAGGAGCAGGTATGCCCAGCTGTGATTTATCTGCACTGGTAAGCTGCTCCTTGCCCTGAGCCGGAAGCTGTGGTACAACCTGGAGTGTTGCTACCTCCCTATAGAGGCTGGATTTTAACAACTCCAGGCAGTGCCACAGTGCAAAGAACACACAGGTTCACCATGGCCCAATGGACAACTGTCCCTCAAGAAGTCAGAGGTGCACACAGCACCATGGTTATGGCTCAATTGTCTTTGCTGAGGGTCTGGGACACCCCACGGGGCACTTCCAGACCATGCACACACTTTTGCCTCAGGGAACCAAAGCAGACTATGGATGATACATCCCCAGATCTCCCTGAGAGATGGGATCAGGACCCACACACACACAAGTCTCAAAGCCCAAAACTGGTCCCGGCATTTTGGTCTAGATGCAGCTGAATGAGCACAGCCCATAGTATTTCCAAAATCAGGTAGATTCATGGTGACAGGATCTGATTTCCAACAAAAAAGATATCTTGGTTGCACTGAATGGTTAAACCTTGCCCATCTGACTGCAGCCAGACTGACAGCGTGGGGACAGGCTGCCTCCAGTTCACACCAGTGACTCGGAGCTGCTCCCAGTCACACAGCGACAAGAACCAGGCACAAGGGCAGTGTTAGTCCATGTAATTCAATTCCAGCACAGTTTCCTGGGGCTGGAGCTGGCACACTAAGGAGAGCAGAAAGGACAGAGGTATTGCCAGCAGCCACTGCATCACCTACTGCTGGTGGCACAGTCTGGAGATGTTTAATGGCAGGATTCAAGTGGCTTGTGTAAGTTGCTCTAAAGATGATCAAAAGAGAAAATGTGATAAAGGGGACATGTTTCTAAATCTGAATATTGATTTATCCGCTCTTCAACTGCTCTTAATTTAATGCAGAAATCTTTGGTTCCAGGTCCAAGGATAAATCAGGGAATTCCTGGAAAAGGCAATCACATCCGCCCAAAATCAGCATATAAATGTATGAGGCTACACACAGGCTCTGTGTTCTGATTCCTCCCCTGCTAAGGCTGAGCATCTGCTCCCAGTTGGCAAAGGGAGATGTGTTTCTCACCACCCTGGCATTTCTGATGCCAACACATGGGGTGAGGAGAAACTCTGGGTGAGCTCCCTGTTAGCACAGACACAGCTCCATGCATGAGCTGCTGACAGATCTGCAGCATCAGTCTGACCAGGAGGGCATTGGGAAACGAGGCCCTGGGAGCCTTGTTTTACAGAGTGGGGTAAACACACACAGCTATAAAATCCAGATGCTTTTCTGAGCTGAAATGGTGACTTCTCGAGAAAAACATGACCTCAGGAGAGAGCTCCTGCCCCCATAAGATCAGGGATAACATCCACTGCATGAAGCACTATGCTTGCTGTGGAAAAGGGGAGGCGTGAACTTTGGGGAAAGAGGGAGAAAACCAGCTGCACAACTTTGCCTAAATATAACAGCAGATCTCACACTGCATCCTCTTCCAGAGCACCACTGAGACTCCATCAAGCAAAGGAACCAATGGCAATGCCAAGGAAGGAGACAGTGGCTCAGAGGGAGACAGCAGCTCAAAAGCTGTTTTATACATTGTTAGCACCTGCGCTGGTGGTCCCTGTGCAGCCCCCATACTGCCTCCCCATCACACCCTGCCCTCAGATGGCACACCAGCAGCCCAGAGCTGCACCAGTCCATCTCCAGCAGAGTATCCATGAGAGCCAGGTGCTCCTGCTTGGCTGCAGGCCATCCCCTGCCTCTTATCATACTGGGGAGGTGTGCCAGGGAAGCAACACACTCTGCTCTCAGTGGCCAGCAAGAAGGGAGAAAGGGGATGCTCCACTCTGGGGAGCTCAGGGCACCATCAAAGGACATCAAGCTTCTGCTCCAAAGCTGTGGGGCAAGTCCCAGCACAGCCAGCTTTAAGCTATTCAAAGCAAGCAACCCCACCACTGCAGCTAAAAGGCATCAAAAATTTATCGTCTCTCCAGGGGCTGGCAGCTCTCTCATGGTATCAAAAGCCCTGTTGTTTTTCCAATTCTTAGGGCAGGAACCACAGCACAAAGAGAGAAATATGCCTACATTTCCTCTCCAGGTCTTTTCTGACCCGTAAATCTGCCTCAGGAGCAGAACTAAATGAACTAATGACAGCTTCTACTGCAATAATCCACCCACCTCTGCTGAGATTGGACAAGTAGTAATTTCCTGCAGCAGGACAGAAGTCTGCAGGCCAAGGGAGGATGATGGGTTTTCCACAGAAAGTGGGAAAATGCTGATCTCTGACCTCAGCAGCAGCAGCTTCACAACACGACCACTTCAGAAGGATTTAAGGCCAGTAAAAAACACATAGCAGGGCTTAAAATATTTTCCCTGTCATGTTGCACTCCTCTCACAGATGTTAACAAGAACACAGCCAGGAGAAGAGAGGTGAACTGAACACTCCCAGCCTGAGCACGTGGGAAATATGGACCAGGAAAGCACACAATCAGCAAGATCAGGTCAGATGGGTCAGGCTTGAAACACAAATGACAAACCCTGTGCTGAGTTTCAATCAACAACTTATGCCAGGCAGAGCCAACCCTCCACAGGCTTGAGGAAACCTGCCTGTATCTGCCAAGCTTCTTCACCTCAAAAAACCAAAGGAGGGTCTCCAGCCTCTTCTCTCCAGCAGATCTCAGACAAGGTCTGATGCTCTCTGCACTAATACATGATTGACCCATCTCCCAGGACACCCTGCAGGACCTGACAACGTGGTTGATTTTATGGCATAGATCAATAACCTCTGACAGAGGCTCAGCGGCACCATGGGCCGTGTGGCAACCACAGGGGCTGCCAAAACCCACAGCAGGATGGCCACCCTCCCCCAGCCCTCGGAATGCCCAGCCCACGTGAGGAAGGGGGAAGAGGCCCCTACCACTTCCTGCAGGTGTCCAGCAGGATGATGTTCAGGGCTGTCTGCTGCTGCTGCATCTTCTGGAGGATCTTCTGCACGCTGATGCAGTTCTCAGGGGCGTAGGGTTGTGGAGCATCAACAGGCACCATGTAGTTCCTCCCCAGATGTTCGTACCCGTGCCCAGCATAGTAGAACACAGCTGGGAACAGGGAGAGGAGAGTCTGAATCGGGATGATCATGACCTGCAGGTCTGTAACCAGCTCCCCATGGCCACGTCCCACCTCCTGTCCTGAAGGAATACTGGTGCAGGGCAGATCTAGACCAGTAGTTCCAGTGGAACTGGAGCTATGCTGACCTCACAATTTCAACTTTTTCCCAATTTATTCCCGATTAGAGTTGGAAGCAGCTCCAAGAGGCTCTTCCTGCACTGTTTGTGTCCTGAAGGCCCTGGGTTTACAGGCTTCCAAACCCCCTGTGCTACAACACACAGGCTCAGTACCTGCCAGGCTGAATTTCACCACTGTACAATGTTTTGGTTAGTCCTCAGCTCTTTGAATGAGTAAGGCAACAGAAAAGGATTTTACCAAGATGGAAAATACATCAACAGCTATTTAAATGAGAAGCTCTTCAGTTTCCTAGTTTTGGAGAAGAGATTTACAACTGACTAGGTGATGGGAAACATTCTCAATTTCAAAGTTCTGCCTGTATTCACACAGCTATAAGCTGGTGAAAAATTAGACACAGAGAGAGATGAGTTCTTCAGAACATGAGGATCATGTACTTCAACAACCTCAAACCAGGCACCAGCCCTCTTAGGCAGAGGAGGAGTCAGACTCATGCAAATGCCAGTGGGAAGCCCAAGACCCAACAAGAATTTTGGGTTTTACTTTTAAGCACATGAAACTTCAGTAATGGTTTCTGCTTTCCCAAGAGATGGCAACACAGAGCCATCCAGGTGGGAGGCCAGCACTGGGGAGTCTGGCATGGCCTACGCTGGGGCTCCTCTCCAAGCCCTGTGTTCAGTGCAGGGCTGGCACAGGGATCCCCAAGCAGGCTGGAGCTTCTCAAAAGGAAGCTGCACAGTGCTGACTACCCCTCCCAGGGACCAATGACACTGCTTGGGGGCTGCTGGTTGGTGAAAGCCAACTTGGGGAATTGAAATGGGTTAAAAATAGCTCTGCGAGGTGATGCAGAGTTGTGTTACTGCAGCTGGGGGACAGTGAAGAGTGAGAGGTCAGAAATAGGAAAAAGCAGCTAAGAGGCAACAGCAGGAGAAATTCTTCACTCAGATTCACTGCCAAAGCCCACACTTCAGTGAGTAACCTCTCCTCTATTTTTCCCCCACTGTTCCTTCCCCTGGACTTGGCAGGACGCTCACTTTGGTCTGATTCTGCAAGGGTGCAGGGAGCTGAAGGGCTGAAAGCATGATCTCATCATGTGGAAAGTGGAAAACATGATCTCATAGTCAAAAAGACCTTAAGTCACCTTTGGTTTCTATTCTCAGGGGACAATGGAAAGTTTCTCAAATGGCCATTTTCACAGGTGCCCATGAGATTTGGGTTCCCCTTCTTGTGGATCGCCAGCCAAAGAGAGCAGGCTCTGATTTGCAGAAGCTTTAAACTTTCATAACTTGCAAATCAAAGCCACAAAATTCTCCCCTAAGACTAGAAAATAGTATAAAACAGGAAGCCTTCTAGAAAAATTGTATGCAGGTTGGGCCCCTTGAGCCACTGAGCACCCGTGGCTTTCATCCTTCTGCCTGTAAACGCAAGGGAAGTGATGACATCTGTTACCAGGCAGCATCACTGAGGCTTGGAAAAATATGAAATATAACAGGAAAGCCCACAATGAATGATCCAATCCTTAAATCTTCTAACTTTTGAGGTTTTGTTGAGTACTTGAATGTACCACCAAGTGCTCCCTATGCTACATTAACCACAAAGACTGGTGTTCAAATCAAAAAAGGTGAGTTTCACATCACCTGTGCAACTCCTCCAACCTCTGCCCCACTGAATCTCTCCTTCTGAACAGGAAAGCCAAAAATTTGCCCAGAGAAGGAAAGGGATGTTTTATTCTGAAATCTTCCCATATTGCATGAGTCAGAACTGCTCACCACAGAAAAACTTCTGCGTACCAAAATAAAAAGGGGAAGCTCCAAGCACTGCTTAAAATGCAGGAAATGACAGCATAAGTCTTAATAAAGGCACAACTCCATATTCCTAGTATTCCACTCACAATCTTCTGCTCTCGTCGCATTTCCAACCTAATTTTTTTGATTTGGAACTTTTTAGAATATTCAAAATAACATTCACGGGGATTCCTCATTTGCCTGAGGGTGGAATAATTAAATCACTTAAGAGGATGTTTGGGGCCTTCAAAAATTCTATGCAGCTTTTCTAAGATGAGATCTGGAGGAAAAGCAGCCCGATAACCCATCACCCCCATACAGTGAATTGAAGAACCTTTGGATCATAAAATCATTAGGGTTGGAAAAGACCTCCAAGATCATCAAGTCCAACCTTGGACTGAACCTCACCATGCCCACTAAACTACATCATGCAGTGCCACATCCACTTGGTTTTTGAACACTTCAGGATCCAGGCCTGGGAGCTGTGCTGGGATGGTCTGGAGATGTGGAAGAAAGTCTCACAACAGCCCACAGTTCCTGGAGGGACAGAGACCAAAAAGCCCAACTGCCGTCATCAGCACAGAGCATACAACAAGGGGCAATGAGCACTAACCCATGGAGGTTCATGTTCACCAGTCAGCCCTCTCCTCCCTCTGTATGTCTACACAAAGCTCTCCTGACTTCAGCTCTGGTGGTTGCTTCACAGGAGGTGGCACCCCCAGGTTCCTCAGGCAAGAACACTGGGATGCCACAGGAGCGTGTCCAACACGCACACGGATGTACAGGACTGGCTGTCACAGGCACCTCTGGGGCCTTTAACAGACTGCCTGAGCTGTTCCTGGAGCTGCTAACTCACCACAACTGGGGCACTCAGTAGGCAGCCTGACCCAATGTCCCACCATTAAATTAGGATTCCAGCAAATGTGGCAAGAATCCTGAACTCAATCACTGCTGGATCCAGCCCACACTGGGGTTCACTGTCTTCAAAGAATAGCACACCACTCAGCCTGGAGAGCTGTTAAGAAAACCTCAACCTAAGCAAGCATTGCCTCACAAACACTCAACTCAGCTGTTAGGATTTTTCCTGACAGCACACAAAATCAGTTTTGCCAGTATCAGAGGCCACGAATGCAAAGAAGCTCTAGAAGTTTAAATAAGGCATAACAATATGAAAGGTTTGCTGTTTCCAAGCATTTTTTCTCTCCAGTGCTTAAGAAGGGCCATGGATAAAATGCTATTTGGTCCTCATGTGCCATGGATAGAGGGTAAGAATGGCAGCTGGGATGACTGTGGCCTGGGAGAGGAGGTAAAGCCTGAGATAAAGAGGATTTCAGAGAGCAACAACAAAAGGAAGCTGCAAATGAAGTCATGGGAATATGCTGTCATAGGTGATGCACTCAGATAGAGTGCCACAACTGTGCATGGCCCTTCCCACCAGCTCAGCCTCCCACAATGAGTCAGTGTTTCCCAGAACAAGGTGGTTGTGCAGCATTTACACTGGCTGATGTGGCCAGGTCCCCATCCATTGCACAACCACCAAACCTCACGCTGAATGCCAGCCTGGAATCAGCCCACACTGACTTTCACTGTCTGGGTGCCACTCAGCTGGCATGTAAGCCTCACACTGAGGTTTGGAAGCAAAAAAAAACACCTGCAAGGTGTTTTCAGGGTATCTGTCAGGCTGAGAGAATCTCAGGGACCCCAAAGATGCTATTTTCACCACCAAACCTGAACACCTGCGATCCACAAGATCTGCTGGTTGGGTTTGTGGTTGAGGAACACTTCCTTACTGAGCACAATGCACAATTAAGCACAAAGCCCAACCTCAAAGCCACCTGCAGCTGGGAATGCTCTTCTGCAAAAGAGTTGTCAGGGGCCCAAATTAGACCTTCAGGAAAGAGAAGCAAGGAAATCATGACCAGATGCAGCAGTCAGGGCTCTAAAGAAGCTCCCCTCCTCGCACATAAGTGGGCAGGGGGGCAATCAGTCATTCTCCTCAATTCTTTTATCCAAGGAAAAATCAAAACCCCCTTTCCCATTCACTATTGGAAGCACTGGCTCCCCAAAAACTTGGTTTGAGTCCACGTTGTTGGGACTGGAGGTGAGCCACATTTTGGAGAAACATCCACTTTGCCTGACTATAACCTGCCAAAACTAAACTGCAATTATCCAAAGGCTCCTGCCAAGCCTGGTCTCCCTTGAGATAGCAACATTCAATTTCTTCTCTTTTAATTCAAGAGCTGTTCAGAAAATTGCCTAATCCCAATGGATTGGATGGCTGAGCTGGCTTGGCCTTACCATAGACTCCCTTCCCCAGGAGCTGCAGGAAGCGACTGACGGCTGTCGCCATCTCAGCCTTGTTCAGATCCAGCAGGGAGACAACCTGGAAGCCCAGGTGCTTCAGAAGACGACTCAGCTCAAACACATCCCTCACAGGAGCCATGAGGTTGGGGTGATGCTGGTAGCGGTTGTTGCCCACTAAAAGTGCTATTTTGCCTGTAGCTAAAACAAACACCAAGTGAAAAAGCTGAAAACAGTCAGTGGGAGGCAAGATCTCATCTCTTCCTGTTGGAGTGAGGCTATGGGCAATCTAAGGAAAGAGTTAGGCAGCAAGGATAGTCCCTAGGCTGCTGCAAGCCTGGAGCACCCTCTAGAAAGGCCTTGGCTTTCTGAACACTTCGACAAAATACACAATCATTTTGACAGAAAGGCTTGAAAAATTTTCACTTAACAACCAAAATCCCTGGAATGCAGAGGTTCTGCTCCGCCTGCCCTACTGTGACCACAGGTCTGGTGTGTGGGAGGGGGATTCACTGAGCCAGGCTGAGGGGTCCTTTCCCTCACAGGGCTGAAGGAGAGAAACCCATGGCTCCTGCTTTGATTTTATCCCCACCTCCCACTGTAAAAAATGGGATTTACATCAGTCAGTGGTGGTGGGAGTGAGGAACTTTGCCCTGCTCTGAGGAGGTATTTCAAGCAGGGATGAGTTGTCATTTGAACAACACTTTTAAAATCATTTCGCAGGGACAGAGCTTAAGACTCAGTTACTCATTAGGAATAATCTTACTCCACTTGCTGAAAAAGATCAGGGCTTGGCAGGGAATGGGACTCATCTTATGCTGTGCAGCTCTAACCCAAAAGGGCAGAGTCCATGGCAGTGTGGTCATAAAGGCTTGAAGGCAGAAAAAGCACTCCCATTCCTTGTCCTTCCATCCACCCTGGGGCCTAGCTTTTAATTAAGGGAATAATTACTCAGGAAGAAAAGATGACAGTACTCACCAAAAAACTTTCCCGAGCCACATGTACCTGGGAAAGAAAGAAGGAAATTATAAGCCTGGGTTCAGTGAGCCTGGGCCCAGCTCCCCGTGCCAGGTCTGAATTCTGCTCCAATATCCCCAACAATGCACAGCTGGATCAAACACACAGAGGATCTGCACAACCAACATTCCTCAGACAACTCCTTCATAGCCTGACTGCTAACCTTAAAGACACTGGTCTGATGTTAGGAGGATTTATGAAATCCAGCCTGATTTATGACATCCTGAGCGTTGGGAAGCAAAGCCTGGAGAAGTGGCAGACCAGGGAAGGAGGGTTTACATGGAAAAGCTCGTACCTGATGTGACTCACCTGCTACCTCGCTGCAGCAAAAGCAAAGGAAACACAATGACTCAAGGTCAATAAGAGCTTCAAAACAGTTTCTCCCCAGAAAGGTCCAGTGCAGCGGAAGTTGCCCTGTTTGCTTTTGATTGCAATAATAATCCCAGAGTTTTTCATCTCCCTGCTCTGCCTTCCCTGCTGTTTTAGCAGTTCCGGCTCAGAAAAGCCACTCACTTTGGTCTACAAGCTCTCCTGCCTGAGCACTTCCAGCCTCTTAAGATTGTTGTTACCCTAACAGCTTCAGCTTTTCCTATTTCAATCAGAAATAAATTTTAAAATCCAGCCCAGGAGAAAATTCTAGAACCCTATATGCTCTAAAAGAAGAAACTAGGGATAAAATGCATAAATCTCATGGGTCTTGAAGACCTTTGGCCCCCAAATCAGTGTTGCTGATGCACGAGAGATGCCTGAAAAGCCATAGAACAAAACCACCCATCCTTTTCCACCTCTGACAGAGGCACCTGTAGAAGCTCCCCAGCAGTAACACATTGAACCCAACCCAATCTGGCGTCCTTTTCTCACTGTCTGTCCCCTCAGGATGTGTTTTGCCAGCTGTGAGGAGGCAGGGAGCATGCTCCCTGGCTACACAAGATCAATTTGCACTTTGGAGAGATTTTAAAGCCAGCCTAAAAGGCAGGATAAGAAGCTTATGGCATAGAAAAATCTCTAGGTGGAGTAAAGAGCCAGTAAAGTCAGCCCGTGCTATTCCTGACTCACATAAGGAAAAGGCAGAGGGCCAAAGCAGCCAGAGGTGGAGCATGCCCGAGGCTCTGGGAACACATCCTCTCCCTGGGATCCATCACTCACACAGCATCAGCCCTGAGCTGCCAGCCCAAGGGGCCTGAACCTTCCCAAATAAACACCATCCTCTCCAGCTCTGTATCCATACACATCCCTTCACGTCAGCGAGACTGGAAATGAGCATGGCCACAGAAGCCTGCTGCGATTTGGCCTGGAACTGTGAAAGCAGCACCTTGGCACGGCAAGAAAATGGCAGAGAGCAGCTGAGAGCACTGAGCCTGCCCTTACACAGTAGGTCTCTGACGCACTGCAGGGCCCAGCAGCATCCCACCTGCCGGACAGCACATCCCTGCCTTTAGAGGGTTTTCCAGTCACTGCTCCCTTTGCTCCCTCAGAGCCCCAGTATCGAGGAATCCTGCTCATCATGGTCCTTGCTCACCACCTGAGCACCTCCGGAGAGGGCCAAATTCCTTTGTCCCCTCTAATTACATCTCACAGCAGGCGATGTGCAGCAAAGTGATGTGGGCTGGCTCTGCTCACCGATGTGAACGTCCACGGCGTTGGTCCAGTGCTCTCCATGACTGTTGGAGACACAGCAGAGGTACGTGCCAGAGTCACTGACCTTGGTGTGAGTGATCTAGGCAGATCAAAAGTTAAATCACATTATTTATGGTGAAAGTCTGAAGCTCCCTATCAGGACCTGCCAAAGGCACTCATGTTCATGGAATAAAAAGTATTTCTCCTGCTGTTTGCAGAGACTTTGTCTCACAAAGAATCAGCACAGAGACACGAACCAGACCAGTACCAGCTGCAAAGACTCTGGTTCTCCAGCCCAGGATCTTGCTTCGAGAGGGACTAAAGCCACCACTGAGTCAGGGTAGCCATAGCTCTGTCTATTCAAGCCCTGAACACCTCCAAGGACGTTGCTGCATTTCTGGCTTCAGCACAGCACCATCCACCTCCAAAAACAACCTCTTCTTAGTGCCCAGATTGAACTTTCCCATCAGAATTGCAATCTAAGGCCACCACGTAATACCATCTAAGACCATCTATAATACCATCGACCGTTACTGAGAAGAGATTGGATGTCTTGACCTTGTGGCCTTCACGTGATGCCCTGAAAGGAAATCTCCTTTCTTGATTCAAGAAGACAGCACTGATTTACACTCAGCCAGAGAAACAAAATAAAGCCAGCCCCTCTACCACCTCCCTGACTCTATTCTGTCAGGACCAACCACATTTCCTTCTAGTTCTCCAGCATGCAGACAGCATTCCCACAGCTCCATCAATCCGCAGTCCCCTCCACACACAGACAGTAACTGTTCTCATGTCTCTGCACAAAAAGGCACAAGGGATGTGCTGACACCCCTTGACGCATCTGTGGATTGGTCACCTCTTAAGAGGAATACCCACAACTTTGAAAAAAGTCCATAAAACATATTCCCCCTTCATGCAGAGTATCCAACCAGCTACCAAAGCAGCAGGATGATACTTGAAGGGCTTTCTCACAACCTTGCAATCAGCTTCTCCCATTACCCACCTCAGCACCCAAAGCTCCTGTACTACCCCCAGAAAACCTTACCCAGAGTTTTTTTCTCTTCTGCTGCTCCAGCAGGTTCCCATTGCGGTACCACTGGTAGCTGGGGGCTGGGACCCCCATGGCAGCACACTGCAGCTGCAGCGGCTGCCCCACCTCCACCCGCTGCTCGCTGGGGTTGAGGACAATGACTGGTTCTCCTTGCCACAGCCGAGGGGGCAGACCTGCAAGGCAGCAAGACAGAATTGGTCCTCCCTCCACAGGAACAGCAAACAACACCATTTTTGACTATCATTACTGCACCTTTCTCCTTGGGGAGCAAGGAAACCTTAGGAGCAATGTCGGGGATGGTAAATGCCACACCAAAGCCCTGCCTCTGGCTTCCCAAACCTGATCCTCGCCCTTTCCTGACAAAGGTGCAGTCAACATTCTACGGTCAACCACACCCCAAGTTATTTTTGATCAGCTTTGAAGTAGCCAGATGTGTTCTTCCAGTCCCAATATCCAGAATATCTCTGGGAAACCCATGGCAAGCATGAGGTGCAAGTGCATGTGGACAGGGCTGGGAGCAGCCTGGTCTAGTGTAAGGTGTCCCTGCCCATAGCAAAGGGTGGAACAAGATGAACTTGAAGGTCCTTTCCAACCCAAACCATTCTGTGATTCCCAAATACATCAAGAAGGTAAAACACAGGTTTGTACCTCTGGCAACACACTGATGGACCTCTACCTTCACCCAGTCAGAGAAGATGGCATTTCTGTGGAGGTCATTGACTCTGCAGGTGTAGAGCTGGGTCTGCTCTGCAATGATGGGCAAGTCTTGGTTGGTTGCTCCAGGAATCAGGCGGCAGTCCGACTAAAGGGAAAACACAGACACTGGGCAGCAATCCTCTCCTCACTGCTGGCAGCAGAAGGCACTAGGAAGCCCCTTGTAAGAGCAACAAAAGTGGAAACCCCTGGTCTCCTCCCTTCCTTCAGTTCCCCCACTGTGCAGGAACCCAGCCTGGTGCCATACACAGGGCCACCCCATCCTTACCTGGTACTGACAAAACCACTGGTACTGCAGTGAGGTGCATCCCTGGGCTCGGCACCGCAGTGTGAAGGAGTATCCCACCGGGACAGAGACAGAGACCGGCTGCTCGGTTATGGTAATGGCTGTGGAGAAACAGCATGTGGAGGTGGGAACAACACTGCAGCCACAGCCCAGCAGCTCATTCTCACCCAGTGGCCAAGCACGGTGGGCTTCAAGAGGGACACCCATCCCAGCTGGCAGGGAGACTGGGAGAAAGGGGATGCTCTCGCGCCCAGAGAACGGAGACAAGGATGGATGGTGGGTGTGTAGGTGGATGGACAAGAGGATGGGTGGATGGATGACATGGGGCTCTTCTGGGTACTCTCGCAAGTGTAGCAAGTGTCAGCCCGGCGGCTGGTACGATCACTCTGCCCCGTGGCCACTCACCTTCCTGCATCGCTTCTCCGGCGGCTCCTCCCCGGCCTGGGCGGCCGCCGGCCGGGCCCGCGGCGGTTCCTCTCCCCGGGACGCGGCGGCGGCACCTGCGGCGAGGGACGGCGGCGCTGGGGCGGGTCGGGCCCGGACGACGGGCCGCTTACCCGGCGCGGCGGCCCATGGCGGGCTGGGGGCTGCGGCGCCGGGCCGGGGCCCGCACTCGGCAGCCGCCGGCCCCGCGGCCCCGAACTTCCGCGCTCCCGGCCCGCCCCGCGCCCGCCGGCACCGGGGGCGGCGCCGCCACGCGCCGGGGCTGCGGCGACCCCGCACGGACCGGCTCCGCATGGCCCGGCACGGACCGGACCGGCTTCGTATGGCCCGGCACGGACCGGACCGGCTCCGCATGGCTCGGCCCCGCACGGACCGGCTCCATATGTCTGGCCCCCTCCGACGGGGACGCTGCAGAACGCCCCCCCCGCCAAGGCTGCCCGCACCTCCAAGCCCACGAGCGACCTCTCCCACTCCCCAGGGGTGTCCTCACCTCCACTGGTGACCTTGCCCCCCTCCCACACTCCTTAGAGGTGACCTCCCCACCGCCACTGCTGACCTCACCCTCATTCACACGGGTGTCCTTCCCTCCTCCCTACAGTGTGTCGTCGTCCTGTCCTCGTCCTCCTCCCGCCCCCCGCCCCCCCCCCCGCCATCCTTACAGGTGTATTTGTCGATATCCCACAAATATCCTCACCCCCTCCCCACGGGTATTCTCACCCCCATCCCCACTGGTGACCTCACCCAGTCCCCACAATAGTCCTTGCCCCTTCGCCACAGGTGTCCTTGTCCCCATTCTGACTAGTGACCTCAACTACTTCCCAGGAGTGTCTTTCCCCCCTCCCCATAGTGCCCCCTCCACTCCTTACAGGTGTACTTGCTCCTCTCCTCACAGATGTCCTCCCCTCCTCCCCACACTTATGGGTATACACACCTTATGGGAATATTTGCCCATACCCCACGGGTGTCCTCACCTCCCTCCCCACCAGTGTCCTCCGCCCCATCCCCACCCACATCCCCAGTAGTGTCTTCACCGTGTCCCCGCAGGTGTCCTTGTCCGTCTCCCCATGGTCACCCACGCTCTCATCCCCACAGCCACCATGCCCACTGCCCTCACCCCCCAGGCTCCCCGGCCGCACTCACGTCTCTCCTGGGGACCACGGCCTGAAACGTTCATGGTGGAGCCAGCACGCCCAGGAGTGGGCGTGCGAAGGGAAGGGAACCCCCCTCCTCTGAGAAGTCCCCGCCAGCTGGGCCGGGCATCACGAGGGCCCCAGGGGAAGTGGCGCTGGGCCAGCCCTCCGGAGGTTGCACAAGCCCCTCTGGGACAGAAGGGACGGGTGCAGGAGTCCACAGCGCTGTGCCGACGCTTGCACATGCAGGGTTAGGGCAAGGTCAGGCTCATTAACCCAGAACTCGGCACCTTTCCAGAGACAGCAGGACTACAAGGAAATTTGCTGGAAATTGTGAATGGAGAAGACAGAGGGTGGCCAGGGAGTGACTGACTGTCATTCCCAAAGAATTTTGAAGTGACTGGGAAGGGAGTGTGACACAAAGCTCAGAGGAATAAAGCAGGGCTCAAGATGTGCAGTGACAAGGTTCCCATTCTCAGGGCAGACAAATTCACATCTGGCTGGCTTCTCCCCATGTTAATAGTCCTAGGAAGCAGGTTTCCATAGTGCCAGACAGGGACCAGGACTTCAGCCCGAGGGGGGCCATGGACCAGTTAGAGAGGAGGCTGTGAGAGACTCTCACTCTGTTGCTGAAATTTCTCTGTCCTGTAGCTATGGACTGACCAAGGAAAAGTGAGGCCATCAGGGATGTCACTTCCAGGAGGCAGCATGGAAGGGCACAACCAGGGGCATCAGGATGGCAGAGAGAAGCAGTTGTGGCCGAGTGCTCGTGGATCCATGCTCTTTGGAACCCAGGGCAGGGCTGAGCTGTGCCATAGGGTCAAAGGGACTAAGCAAGGCTGAAGGATGCACCTCAAACTGCTGCTTTTCTTTTATAACAGATGGGGAAGAAGGTGGTAGGAAAAAGCCAAACCCAACACAACTGGTAGATCGAGGAGAGACTTTCTCCCTCCGTGTCCTTTCCTTTGTGAAGAATGGGATAGTTACACTGCAAAGGCAGGTACACCCTGTCCATTCAATCTGACCCAGAGCAATCCCTACTCCAGCAAGGACTGGTCCTCTCCTTGCATGGATACAGGAAAGGTGGTGCATAGCATAGGACCTTCCTTTGTGCTCATCTCCCCAGCTGTCAAATCACACAGCTATTTTCTATTTTCCTGTTTTCTCCAGGGTCCAGCTAGGCATTTGGAAATACACCCTTGCAGGTTGAAAACCTGTAAATGATTGTAAATGAAGGTTCTGGCTGAGTATGTGCCAGCAGCTCTGTGGCACTAGTATGCTGCAGACTTATTATCTATGCAACACACATAGCTAATAAAAATGATCATTATATTAACCCCAGCACTTTCCCATAGCTAAAGATGACCCTTCTGGTTGATGCAGAATCTCTTCAAACAGCTGGAGGTTGCTGCATTCCCTGTAGACTGTTTTGCCAGGCTTGAGGGAAAGAATCCTCCTCCAAATACCTCCTCAGAAAGCCCATTGTGCTCCTCCTCTGTCAGAGCCCTGCCATGGCACCATCTGCTAATATTTGGGGAAGAACCAGAGGTGAGAGCTTGTTGGTGGAGTGCAGGAAGAAGCCTGTCATTTTAGAAAGGGAGGAACGTAAGGGTGCAGGATGGGAAAGGGAAGGATAAATTGTGCGAGAGGAGTGAGAAAACATCTGTGACGGTGTGAGTCAGTGCTGGATTTGGAGGCAGGGGAAGAAAGCTTTGCTAACAAGGTCTGAAGCCTCGTTTCTGGCTGGCTCAGGCTGCAGCAGCTGAACGCGTTTCCCCCGGAGCCAGGAGCAGAGGGCACTGTCACTCTCGGAGCAGACTGATGGCAGAGCAGATGCTGTGAGAGGAAGCTGTCTCAGCAGGCAACGGGCACAAAAACCATTCAGTGCTTGAAAGTGCAGAAAAAGAATATAACCCCTGCGCATCTGAGGGGAGGATCAAACACCACAGCAGGCTCTTTCTCGTCACATCTGAGCTAAACCTGCGCTCACCATCCAGGCTTCTCTCCACTGACGGAGTGCAGCACCGAACCATGGCATGACCAGGGTGGGAAGGGAGCTCTGGGGGTCTCTGGTCCAGCCCCCCACTCAGAGCAGAATGTCAATCAGCTGCTCAGCACCCTGTCCCATCCACAGTCAACTGTCTCCCAGAATGGAGATTGCCTGCCTCTTGGGTCCCTGTGGTACTGCTTGATTCCCTTCATAGGGCAAGTAATTTTCCTAATATCTAATCAGAACTTTCCTCCTTGCCATTTGCCTTTTGGCCTCTCATTCTATCATTCTGCACCTCTGAGTCTGTGCCCTCCTATGAGGTAGTGAAGAAAACAAGTTCTCCATTTAGCCTTTCCCTGATGCATAAAACCCAGATTCTCTCATCCTCTTCTCAGGTGTCTGAGCTCCTTCAATCTTTTTGGTGGCCTTCATTGGACTTGATCTAGCATATTAGCATCTTTCCTGTATTTGGGAATCTGAAACCAGACACAGTTCCAGGCCCAAAGCAGAAACCTACCTGGTCTGGACAGCCTTCTTAGCTAGTCTGGGCTCTGTTCTATCAGATCAATATGCCGAGAGACTGGGCTCATGGTAAAATAATGTGTAATTCACATGCTGAGATTTCAGGTTTCCTGAAGCTGTGGGACCTGAAAGTCCTCTTTCTCCTTCCAGAGAAAGGGATGGGAGCAGGAGAATTCCAACTTGGGTCCTCCCAGCCCAGCATCCTCCTTCCCACATTTGGGCAGCAGCCAGAGCAGAGCAGAGTGTGAGATCAGGGCTCGCACACACGGAATATTCTTATGCAGCTCAAATATTTGTGAGCTGAAGGTAATAACTTCATACTGCATAAACCTCAGGAGATTTTCTTTCCACAGATTTGTCCTGTGGATTTTATTAATCCCTGTTGACATTGAACAGCCACAGCCATGTGTGGGAGTAGCCTAAAGCCAAGGGGAGAGAGGAAGCATCTCCCTTTCACTTATTTTACCTCCTGCTAATTTGACTTGTTCTCCTTGTCCCTCTCAGCTGTGTATACCTTAGTCATGGGCACCTCAGTAGATTGTTCCAGGCTGAAGAGTCCCAGTCCACAGTTACCCTTCATGCAGCAGCCAGTCTGGACCTTGGCTTGTCCTTGCTGCCTTCTCCGAGTTCTGCATTTGGGTTTTTTGGGAATCTGCTATTTTCTGTTTGAGATGGATTCTTTCCAAGTGATATTATCTCACACAGAGCCCATGGCTGGATATTGAAAATGAGTATTGTGGTTTCCCTAATGGATCATGTTATATTTGTTTTAAGCAATTTCATCTGCTATTTCACTGCCTGGTGAAGGTGGGGCCTTCAGTCAGCCCTGTGGGACAACCCTTCTCCATATTTCCTAGGACCATATCCAAATATCTTAGGAGGTCCATCTCCTTTGCATTTGCCAGGACCAAGAATCCTCTCTGGTATCACAAATCCTGCAATTTACAAGCCTGATAATGTGATCACCTGCCACTGTTGTGTCATCTGCATGGGTGATCACACACTCTGTGTGTCTGTGCATACCCTGGTGCCAGTCCTTATCCAAAGTCACATTCCAAATCACAGTATTTGCTGAGGAAAGGAATCAGGAGGGTCCTGCACCAACTGATCCATCACCTGCCCTTCTGCTTGCTGCCACATCTGCTGCCTCTCCTGCCCAGGGAGAATAACCTTTAATCATGTTGTATTTCCTGGAATAGAGCAATTTCCCATCATTTCCCTGCTCCTGCCATAATCACTGCAGCCATGGGCAGGCAGCTAATCCACCGTGAATCTGATCCATCCATCATTCCAGTCCTAGAGGGATGCTGTGCCACCAGTGGCATGTCTACAGCACATGATGCAACAACTTGACGAGCAAGAGAAAGGTAGAACAAGAAAATCATTCCATTTTATTACTCATTATATTTTCATTTGGTATTAAATCACTGCTAGTAATTGTTTGTGATATGTATCCACCTTTTATATCTCTCTTTTGTGCTGTCTTTTTTTATGGAGACTGAATAAATACCATCACAGATTTTCTCTTGGGCATTCTGGGATAAAAAACAGGCTGCCAGGCTCCTGATGTGAGGATGTGACTGCCATGCCCACACTGAGTGGTGCAGCCCACCAGGGTGGGAGCCTTGTGCCTGCAAGGAAGGATGTTGTAGCTGATCCTAAGAGATCACAGAATCAAGGAATAACCCGAGCTGGAAGGGACTCACAAGGACCATCGAGTCCAACTATTGTCCCTGCAGAGGACAGCCCAACAATCCGACCTTGTGCCTGAGAGCATTGTCCAAAAGCTCCCGGAGCTCTGGCAGCCTTGGGGCCATGACCAGTCCCTGGAGTGTGTTCAGTGCCCGACCATCCTCTGGGGAAAGAACCTTTTCCTGCTACCCAACGTAAACCTGACACAAGTTCAATGCTGCACCGTCGGGTTCTGTCAGTGGTCACCAGAGAGCTCTTTGAGGTGTGAGAAATGCCCCGTGGTGGGGAGGTTATTATAAGGAAAAGTTCACTTCTTCCTCAAAAGCTGGACTCGCTGGCAGCGGTGGCAAGAGGAGGAGGAGGAGGCCGGGCAGGCGGCCCGGGGAGGCCGGGCAGCGGCCGCCGCGTCACGATTGACAGCGGCATGTGCGGAGCGTCTATAAACGGCGGCGGTGAGTGACAGGGCGGGCAGCGACGGCCGCGAGGCAGGGCAGCCGCACTCCGGCCATGAGCTCGACCCGCAGGGCCCTCGCGGGCCTCTACGGGCGGGGAACGAGCCACATCGACGGGGCGGAGGAGGCCGAGAACGCGGCCTGGGCCTCGCGGCCGGACCGACGGAGTTACCTGCTGGGTATCCGGCCCCAGAACAGGTGAGCGTCGCCCCAGGGGAAGGCGCTGCTGTGGGTGCTGTCGCCGAGCTGGCCGCTGCCGTGGGTGCGGGTGACAGCGGGCGCGGGGTTTGCGGGGGGCACGGCGGCGACAGGCGGGGGACGGAGGCGCGCCGGGCCGAGCCGGGCCGGCCGCGGGTGCAGCGGGGAGGGCGGGCTGGCCCTCACCCAAGCCGTGAGGCTGCGGGCTGGAAGTGGTGTAGCCAGCGGGCCTGGCCATCCCCGGGGAGCTGCTCCAGGGGAGAAAACCAAGCGATGGCTCGGGCTCTCCAGAGGAGCTGGTGTGCTGTAGACCAGTCCCTCGCCTCCCCGAAGAGAGCGGAGGGTGTCGCAGCTATTGCCGGACAGGGCCTGTGGCATCGCACATTGTGTATGGCTGGGCGGGTGTGTGAAGTGGTGGAATCATGGAATAGAATCATGGAATATCCTATCCACAAGGGTCATCGAGACCAGCCCCTGGCCCTGCACAGGACACCCCAACAATCCCATGCTGCACATGAGCTGGTTGTCCAAACACTCCTGGAGCTCTGGCGGCCTTGGGGCCATGACTGCTGCCCTGTGGAGCCTGTTCTGGTGACCCACCACCTTCTGAGTGAAGAATATTTCCTTAATATCCGATAATCTAACCTATTTTAACTCCCACTTGTACAGCTTCATGCTGGTCCCTCAGGTCCTATCGCTGGTCACCAGAGACCAGAGATGGATTGATGCTGCCTCCCCTCTTCCCCTCATAAGAAAGCTACAGACCCCAGTGAAGTCTCAGTCCAAGCCGTCCTTATGAAATCCTGACAAACAAGAGTGTCTCCAGTTAAACTCAGGGAACAGCACTGACCTTCCTGCCTTCATTGTAGTGAAGTGGCTCACTAGACAGAGCGAGGGGCCCACTGGGCTCTGTGCGCGGGGGCCTTATCTTATTGCCAAAAAGGCATTTCTACACTGTAGATAGGGGCTGAGCAGCAATGAGATCAACATTCCTGGGTCAGGAATGGCCTCCAGCACAGGGTCTAGGGTAGGAATAAGGCTTTGTTCACAGGGAGAAGGTATGATAAACATGCTGTCAGCTGAGCCTGACTGAGGTTAGCAAACACAGAATTACACGGTGATGTGCCAGCAGTGCCCAAGGTGTCGGTGATTGCATGAGGCATTCAAAAAAGCCTTGAAATTGCTTTGCATTCACTGGGAATGCTCTTCAGTCTGTAAGCTCTCCAAATGAATGTGCCTCATTGTTGCTGATAGTTTATAAATAATCCATTTCCAGCGTGTCAGGCATTGATGCTTCAAGGAGTCAGACATTCATAAAAATAAACGCAGGACCAAAAGAGATAAAAAAGTGCTGCTTGGAAGTCAGGTGTTAAAACTGGGGTAACGCCAAAGTGAAGTTGCCTAAATTCAGTTCCTTTGTGCTGGTATCATGCTGGGGTATGAGCTAATGGCAGACTGGCTGCACGCTGTGACATCTTCAGCACCACTAAATGCCATACAGGGTCCACAGCCTGTGGCCTCAGATCATACTGTGAACTGGAAATCTCTTAACTGAGCCCAGTGACTCCATTCTGCAGATTACAAGCAGAGAGAGGCTTTAATAAAGAAGAGGTTGAGGTGCTTGGGTTGCCTACAGCTTAACTTTTATTTTCCTTGACTACACTCAGGTTGCAGCTTTAATCAGTTTAATCTTAAAGGAGGAGTCGTCTATCCTGCAAGTAATACCTTCAGTGTTCCCAGCTGGATTCCCAAAGTTTCCTCTGTTGAGGAAGGCATGGAGCAATGTAGCACCCATACAGGCAGCGCACCTGGTGTCTTCTGGCTGCACCACCACTTGAGGCTTTGCTCAGGCAAGTGGTAAATTCGGCCCATGGCTGTGGAGCTCTGAGTCCTGAACCTCTTGAACTTGTCAACCAAATTCTGCCATGGTTGCACCCAAATTTCTGTCACTGGATACCCAGTGCTAGCAAAGGGACTCTGTGCTGCCCCACTTAAATCAGCAGTACATTCAATTTCCACAAATTCTCCAGTCATTTTTCCAACCACTTATGTACAGGGTCGTCAAAGCCTGTGGCAAGGCAATTTCATTTTGTCTCTTAACCACTGTCTGCCCCGTCTGTTGTAAGAAGCAGTGACTAAATAATCGCTAAATGGCAAAATTGACCTTTCCCTGAGTTCATGGCAACTTCTAGGTTCCCTAATGAGTTAGGGAGGAGACATATAAAAGTCTGGTTCCCTGCAGAGCCCTGCAAGGGCTGAAAACTTGAGCCAGGGTTTTTGGAAACTGTTGTCTAAGATGCAGGGCAAGGGCTTGAATGAAGTGGAGCTTTTTGTGTTGTAATGAAATAATGTATCATAACAATTCTGGAAAGCAAGTGAGTGGAATGATGTAGCAAGGAGACTTTCAGAAAGCAATTATGACTTTAATTAAATCCAGGAACATCTGGAGAGCTTGCCTGGGAGAACTTGAAAAGCACAATGGGCAACATGCAGAACAGCAGATAACACTGAGCAACTCTCTGTAACAGAATGGATTTGGATTTGCTGGGTTTGAAGCTAACAAAGGCAATGAGACAAGTGATGCAGACACAGAATTGCTTTGGGAGGCTACTGTAGTAGTCAGAAAGCTAAAATGGATATTCTGATCCAAAGAAAATGTGTTTTTTTTCAGGTTTCTCTGTTTCTGTCTTTATATGTATATAGAGAGTATGTTTAACCAAAGTATTTACCTATTCTCTTCTTAAAGCAGTAGAAAATGTAGTAACATGGTAGAGATACACAAAGACGTGGAGAGATCTTTAAGAAAAGAAACTGACGTTGGAAATCCCTGCTTTTGGGGTGACTTATGAACACGTTCTGCTCTGCGGTTCCAGCACAGGACGGGAGCTGTTGGAACGAGTCCAGAGGAGGCACCAAGATTGTCAGAGGGATGGAGCACCTTTGCTATGAGAAAAGGCTGGAATTGTTCATCCTGGAGAAGTTTTTGGGTAACCTTGTCACAGCACAGCTGGTCTGTAGCTGGACAGACACATTTAGTGATAACAAAAAATCTAATTCGGCTAAGCCTAGCTCATTCTAGAAAAGAAGTAAATAAGTCCCTGAGTGAGCAATGATAGAATGGATTTGAACTCAGACAGAGACCCTAACTAATTCTGGTTAATCCTGAATGCAGACATATCACTGGCTAGAGAGCTGGGCAGTGTTGAGACCCTGACTAATCAGTTGTCCAAGCTTGGGAATTTTGAACTTTCTATAAAAGGAGGTGGCCATAATAAATCTTGGCTGTTTGTCTCATGATCATCAGTGAGTCCAGTCGTGAATCTGTCTCCAACCTACAATCACAACGTAATATAACCTAATTGTGGCATTCCAGTACCTGAAGGCAGCCTAAAAGAAGGATGGAGAGAGACTCTAAGGGCCTGGAGTAGCAGGACAAGGGGAAATGGCTTCAAACTGGCAAGGGGCAGGGTTAGTTGGGCTATTAGGAAGAAATTCTTTCCTGTGAGAGTGATGGGGCCCTGGCACAAGTTGCCCAGAGGAGCTGTGGCTGCCCCATCCCAGGAAGTGTTCCAGGCCAGGTTGGATGGGGTTTGGAGCAACCTGGTCTAGTGGAAGGTGTCCCTGCCCAAGGCAGGTGATAGAACAAGATGAGCTTTAAGGTCCCATCCAGCCCAAACCATTCTGTGATTTGATGTTGAGAGCAGTTTGGATGGTCTTACTTGGTTTCCCTAATCCTATTGGAGGAAAGGGATGTCATGTAAATTGAAGGATATTAATTTGGTAACCAGAACATGATTTTTCTAAGTTTTAACTTGTAGAATTTTCCAGAGGTGGTGTCAAGGGGGCCAGAACAGTAGAGGTGTTGAAAATGGCCATAGATAGAACATCATCCTTTTATTAGACAGAGTATTCAGGGTATTTACTCTTTGTGCCCTTGGGAACGGATCTTTTGTAAGGATTTTTCCTGTGAGCAAACAGTGTCTTTCCTTCATTGGTCTTTTAACATATCTGATATTGGGCAACGTGAGGAGCAGCTAATGGCCACAGTGACTTTCCCTCTGCTCTGGCTGCTGACAGGATTTTTTATTTTGAGGTTGTTTTATTTTAAACAAACCTATTATGTCTCAAAGCACTTGACTATAATTATTTCATGAAGTGAGAGGAGGAGCTGTTAGTCCTGTCCAGGCCTTAGCTGCATTCATCATGGGCCACAACTCTCAAAACATCTTTTTAGGTGTTCTTGTAAGAATTAGTGAGTCTAGAGAGTGTATTGTGCAGAGGTGCAATTTTATATAAAAGCGTCATCTGAGTGCTAGGCAAACCTCTCTGCTGGAAGCGATCTGCACCTCTTACCTCACACAGGTGTCTGCTCCTCAGTCTCATTTTAGCATTGCTTCCTTGCTTGAATGTCTTTCTACTGTCATAGCTATATCATATACAGATATTTATAGAGTGTAGTGACATTGCCTCTGATCCTTTCTTGGATAACTGCTCAGGGTGGCAGTTGAGCTCAGGAGAGGGCCTTGCCACCTGGCTCTTCTGGCTGGAAACCATTCCCAATCTTGTCCCTCTTGCTTTGCACATAATATCAAACGAAGGAGAAAGCTCTGTTGCTATAATAAAGTGTGCTGGAAGCTGAGGAGCACTTGGTTCCTGAAAAGCAGGTTTAGTTCAGTCGAGTTCCCTCTTTAGCAGCTGAGTGGACACCTGTAATGTCCAGCGGGACTTTGCGTTTGGCGAGGAGTGGTGTAACCCCCTGGTCAGATGCCAGCTGAGGCACCTGAGAGCACTCAGTCAGTTTGATTTGTGGGATGGAAGTGTCCCAAACTCTGGAAGGAGGGACAGCCAGTACCCACTGGAAAGGCAAAGCTAAAGGCATCAATGACTCATTCCCACACCCTGTGACCTGCAGGACAGAGGTGTCTGTTTCCCGTTGCTGTGACTACCTGCACAGGGGTGTCTGGTTTGAGTGAGGCTCCTCGGCAGTTGTGCACTCTGAATACCAATCCTCAACAATTCCAAAGGGAGATTTTTCAGCTCCCTTTCTATACTCCTGTCCATATGTCCATATCCCCTAGAAAGCCAAGTGGAGCTGAGTCTGTAGGCTGATGAGTTGATGCCCCTGAAGGCCACTATTAAGATTCTGAGTATATCACATGTGAGAGCTGTGCTCTTCTCAGGAAACCTCATAAAAGGGGATGTTTCCTAGGCCAGGGATACCATTGTGCAGAGGGGAGAGTGTGGTCATCTCCAAGCAAGGCAACTCTCATGCCACAGCAGAGGTAGTTCCCAGGAGACAGAATTAAAACCTACTCTACCCTTGCTCTCTTCCAATGAGGGGAGGAAGATCTTGAGTGAATGAGGTTGTTCTCTCACACTGACTCAGTCTCACACTTCACAGCATCACCTGGTCCAAGAAGAGGAAGATGGAAGGACTGTTACAGGCAGTTTTATTTTCATTTTTTTCTTTTCTCTGCATAGTGAGCTGCCAGGAGGATGTCACCTTTCCTGGGCATCTCATTGTCCAATATTTACTTTGCTCTTTTTTGCCATTTCTCATTCCTTGGTGTGTTTCCAAGTTTAATTTGGGCCATAGAGGCAGCAATAATTCAGAGTTAAAATACACAAGTCTGAGCCATCTTCAGAGCATTACAGAGGCTGATACAGGAATGTGTAACTTAATTTATTGTTTTCCACCTTCTCTGTTAATGAAATCTATCCTGAATTGTTACACACAAGTCCACGTTCATCTCAGCAAAAAGTAAATTACCTGCAGAAAAAATTGCCACGTTTCTGCATCTCTGACATCGATTCGGTCTGTGACCTTGACAAGCAAAGACTCAATACATCTGTTTTCCAGTCAGTGAAATAACAATGTGTCTTGTACAGCAACACAGCACTCAGAGCTGCTTTATCACGGGCCTGCTGATAGCTCCTGCCATGGTATATGAACACCAGCACACTCATTCTGTGTGTGCAGGGAGTGCCTGATAAGGAGCGGGACACATGGCAGGAAAGCAGCTGTGAGCACAACCATGCCTACATGAAAGCCTCAGTATTTGCTTTTAAATGTTGAAAAGGGTTTGCTGCTGACAGCTGGCAGGCGGGTTTCCGAGTGGCTTGTATTTGTCTCAAGTAGTATTAAACTTGAAGGCAGGCAAGTGCATAGGAAACCTTATACTTGGAAGTCTTCATGTGCAAAACTTGCCCAATAATGCCATGGATCAGAGAGCCAGCAAGGGGGAATGTCTGTAGGAAAGTGCCAGTCCCTCTGTCCAGCTCCCAGGATGGACAGGCTGCCTGCTTTGGCTCTCCATGGGCTTCCCAAGGAGCTTTGGTGCAATGCTGATTCCCTCAAAACATAACTTGGACGTGTCAGCTTTGCTGTCATGGACACGTTTTGCTGATTTTTTCCTTCACTGGACAGCTTCTGTGGGTCAATTTTCATGCTGTGGAAGAGCACTGAAAAATATTGATCACTGCTGCAGCTCAAGCAGCTCAAGTCCGGGTGCTTGTCCATATGAGGATGGAGCCACCTTTAAGCCTATTTCAGGGTCTCCTGAGCTCTTGTTCACTTTCATGTGAGGAATGAACTGGAAGGAGAAAGATTTCTTTATCTCAGTGAAAAGAAATACCAAAAGAGAGTAATTTCATGGATGATTACATGAGAGGGTTAAAAAAGGTGCCAGACTGAAAATCTATGTTTTTCAAGTAGTTAACTTTTTAGTGCCGGTGGATGCCCGCCCAGACCATCAACTTGAGTGGTTAAAAAAAGTGAGTGGTGTTGACAGTTCTGCCTCCTGCCCTTGCAAGACTGAAATTTGGCAAGTGCATGAAAAACGAAGAAGGCTGTCTTCACTTCCAAAGAAAATTATGAGTAGTTGAAGTGCTAAAACCTTTAGGAGGATGATAAATGCCCAAAGGAGTTTGAAAGCATATGATAAAATGAAATTTAACTAAGTACTGAGACTGATAGAAGGGATGTGGTGGAGAGGTATGATGCTATGGTCCAGCACATAAGAACAGTTCTGTATTTTCAGAAGTAGCTTATAAAAAGCTGAGCTTCTTTTCATCAATGGGAGGTGCCTGAGGAGGCTTCATCCCACTGGTGCTGGACATACCTAGAGCAGACCTTTTTGAATTCCACTTCTCCAATAGAAGGAAAGGCCTTGATTCCCTACTTTAAATGTGTTCCTAAGGATAACATAAGTATTTGCCTTTATCCAGTAACCATAATGGCCCTGAGCCTGCTCGAGGGAAATACATCCGCTGCTGATGCTGCATTTCATTAGCAGAGCCCTGTGCTGTGTGTGCTCATAAGTCCCTGGGGAGCCCGGGGCACAGACAGCCCAGCCCCAGAGAGGATCAGACCAGGCACGCTGCAGCATCTGCTCAGGAGCCCCACGTTTCCAGCAGGGTAGATTGGGTTCTGATGTAGCTGTGCTGTCACAGCTCTACATGGATATGCTGGAACGTAATTGAAGTGAAGCGCCAGCTGCCTGCAGGCAGGGCTGTGCTGGCTGCAGGATCCACAATTTGATCGTGCTCTCTGGGGCTTAAATCTCTAGTCTGAAAAGCAAATTTAGCATATTGAGGTTAAACTTCAATTAATGCATAATGGCCTTTTTCTTCTGATAATATCAAGACACCCTCAAGAGATCCTCAGTTCAGTGTTCAGCACTGTCTCAGGATGTGCAGTGAATAAAGCCCATGTTGTCTTAATACTGGGGATTTAAAAAAAAAAAAGCACTGTCAGTGCTTACTGTTTGATCACATCCATGAGCACAATGGGTTCATGACACAAGCAGCCTTTGTTCTGACTCTTGCTATTTTCTTTACATCCAAGCCAAGACACATCCCTATTTGTCTTATGCAAGAAATCATGATTAAAACCACACTACTGCCTGCACTAGCATTCTAGCTAGCAAGGATTCGGGGGACTTCCCTTTAAGAAGAGCTTTACTATTCCTGGGAGTAAAAAAATGTTTTCCCTTTGCAGTGGTAAGCAAAATGTTTTGAGACAAGTTAAACCTGTGAGTTATGTTTCCAGACAGACAGAGGTGCCTGGGGGCCGCCCAGAGCACAGTGGGATCATTTTGGGTGGTTGTGCTTGGGAGGAGTGTGGGAGGAGGAACCTGGATCCGCAGGAGGTCAGGACAGGGTGAGAGCAGCACGAGGTGCAATTTGAGCTCTAGAACCTCTGAGGGTGTCTGTGAGTGTTGAGGTCAAGGTGAGGTGCTGGTCAGTAAGGCAGGTAGTGCAAAGTTGTGCCTGACAATGCCAGAAAGGGCATGGAGCTCACAGGGATGTTGCAAGAGGTGGAAGGACACAGCTCCTCTGTCTGGCTTCTCCCATGGACCAGCACAACACATGAAAGATGGATCAGGTGAGTGAGTGATCCTCAGCCTGTTACTGTGAGCATTTGATTTTCCCAGCTGGATCACACCCAACCTGCACATCCTTTGGCTGCATGACCAGCAGTTGGCACTGGGAATGGACCAGGATTGTGTGGCTGGGGGTGGAGAGGGTGAAGCTGCTGCCAAAAGGCCAGGTGCCACCCATGTTTGTTGGGTTAAAGCTGCTCCTGAGCAACAGTCCAAAACTTCTGCTGTCTTTGCTCTCCCTGAAGGAGAAGAGCCAGTGAGCCCTTCAGGTTTTTCTTCTCAAAGGAAATATGCAATTATTTGTGTAAAGTGTCAGGACTTCAAGCTGAACTACTTTTTTTCTTAGTGTTCACAAGGAGGTTCTGCCTCCACAGGTGGAATATACAGTTGGCAGGAGCAGTTTTCAGAATCTCTCTGTAGTCATTTTTAGGGAAAGACTTCGAGTCCTGCTGACTTCCACATGACTCACATATTTGGGTAAGAGACCTGAAGAGGTGCACCTTCAGGTGGCTCTCTCTGTGGTTCTTTCTGCTGCCTTCTGTAGCACCATCCTAGAGCACTGAAGTCTGGTGGTTCACTGGTCTTGAGAAAAGAGGCTGAGGAGGTTTGATCTCTCTGCCTGTAGGGATGTGGCAGTCTGGCTTGGTATATCCCAGAGGGGCTGCTCATGCTGCATTCATTTCCAAGGCTATATGGTGAGGCGGTTGCGTAGGCATAACATGTACCTCAATGCAAGTAAATCACCGAGCTTACATGCTGCTGACTAGCTTGTCCCTGTTAGTTTTAGACTTTCGATTGCTGTGTGGGTGAGCTCAAGGCTTGAGGAGCTGTTCCTGACTGCTGCAGGTCAATGCACAGGGGTTGTTTCCTACAGCCTGCAAGGGGCTGCTGCCAGTCTGGCAATGTGGCTCTTTAGCTAGGGCATGAGTCCCTGAAGACACTGCTTTGGGAGAGCTGGTGATCACTGGTAAGTATCTCATCAAGATGTCTTGTGCAGGACTTGTGTGTTTGATTTTGTTCTCTGAATTGGTTAATGCTACTACATGTTCCCACAAAGAAAGCAAAATGTGTAGGTTCTTGTAAAGTCTACTTCTGTTATTTTATTTTAATGTTTTGCCAGACCTTAATGATTTGATTAGCAAGCTGGAAAGCAGTGGGATCAGAGAGTTTTCAGCTTCTCCCAGGAGCTGTCCTTGGAAGCACAGAGGGCACCCAGCTCAGGCCACCTGCTTGCCAGCAGAGAACTGGGCTGGTCTCATCCGTACTCCCGCCTGCGTTTAACTGGACGTCTCCTGTGGTGGAGTTGCCTGCTTTAAGCACAATGCTGCGGATGGTGCATGGAAGGCTCAAGGTGCTGCTTCTTGGAAACCTACTTGTATAAATGTCCTGACACTGATTCTCTGCAGTTAACGACCATTTCATTTTTACAGCCTTTGATTTCAATTGACAATGTGGCTTGCTCGTCCTGGCAGGCAGCCTAAGGCAGCTGTACCTTCTTTTAATAGGAACTCTGACCTCTGCAAAATGACTCATCATTAATACGTCTCTGTAACGGTTTGTTTATTTCAGCTCCTTTCCGTGCTTCTCTCTCTAATGGTTTTTATGCTGTTTTTTGCTTAGCTTATCAAGCAGCAGATTCTCTCCCTCCAGTTTAGGAAGGTAAAACTACATTGCATTAAACTACTCTGACCAAACACTTTTCTGAATCTGTCTGCACACGATTAACCTGTAATGCTTTGGTACTAATTAATTAATCAGTCGAGAGCCCTGAAGTGATCTAACAGCCTCATTCTGCATGATTTGATCCCTAATACTTGCTTGAACTGCAGAAAGAAAAGTGAATGTTCATCATAATTCCTGTATTAAGGTGCAAGAAATATTCCTCTTTCTTAGCTGAAGGATGGGTGTTCAGCTACTTCTTTATATTAAAGTGAGACTTCCATACAGAGACATTAAAAATTGGATGTGACTGCCCTGAGACATCCAGAGAAAAATTTTTCTTCCCCCTGCCATTATTGTGAGGATCCTCATTCACTTGGACTTTGCCCCAAAATGCACTAGTACAGCTGTACTTTGCCTTTGGCAAAAGAACACATTTGGAAATCAGTTGGCATTTCTGGCTTGCTGGAGTGGCAGGTAGAAGAAGGACCATGGAGGGAAAGGCCTCTCCAGAACACTTCTATAGCTCTGGGATTTCTAACCAAAAAGTCAGAAAAAAAAATCATGACAAGAGGAATACACTTACCAAGTCTCCTTTTCCAGCAGGCTTTTGTATGGAAATCCCTCTTTAATTGAAAAGGCTACTGAATTGCCAGGGGTCTCTTCCAGGCTCCAGGGCTTTTTCTGCCCCAAAGATGCAGCTCCAGGAAGGCCCAAAGAAAAAGTGGCTAGTGCTTTTGTGTCCAGTTCCTCAAATACTCTGAATTCCTGGTTTAGAAAATAATTTGAATTGGACAAGCCTCCATGCAGCTGGAGTGAGTCAGCTGAGAGCCCCACAGTGCCAGAGCCTTCAAATCCTGCTGTGACCAACACAATGGTTTCTTTGAAAGACAACAGACCTTCCAGGCTTCCTGCCAAGTGTCATTGGGCAAGTCTCTGATTCTTCTGCCAAGCCTGTGGAGCCCCCAGCTTCTGAACACAGCTGCTTTCCAAAGCCATTCAGTAGCCTTTGCTGTATGTATTTCACCTTGTTGTGGGGTTTGCACTGAGTGGACCAGACTTATTCCTGGTGCTGCCTGCTGATGCTGGTGGCATGGTGCTGGGATTAAACTGGGTCCCAAGAGCCACTATGTGTGTGTGCATCACTTGATTATAAGATACTGATCCAGTTGCCCACCTGTTGGGGTATGAAATGTTGTTTGATGCTTGGGAAATTCCTTTATGTGGATCTGAAAGGCATTTACTGGTATGGGGTGGGGGATCTGTATTGAAGGGAGCATTTAAACCCTACCAGTAACTGCCTTGTACTGAATTGTCTGCCTTGCTCTGTGGAAATGGGCATTTTTTTCCTGGGACTGGAATTTGGAAAGGTTGCTCTGGTTTGAAACAGCTTTTGACTCCCACAGCCCTCTCCTGGCCCCACAGTTGAGTGAAGAGATGCTTGCCGGGGCCAGTGTCCTAGTAACCATTGATTTCCACAGAAAAGAGTCTGAGCTGTGGAATCTGTTATTTTTATACCATCCCACATGTGTTTGGAAAGAGACCATGCTTAAAACCCTCATTCAGTGGATGAATCAGGTTTGCAACATCCTGAGCTTCCCCTGTCCTGACCCTCATCCAACACAAGGTGCCTGGGAGCTGGGTGAGGTTCCTGCTGCCTCCCAGTGGGTTGTTACTCAGGGATTCATCTCCCTGCATCTCTTATGAACCCATTCTAACAGAAGGCAGAGGGAAAATAATGACATTGCAGCCTCCAGGTAAGTTTTCAGGGTGGATGAAACAAGCAGTTGCTGTGGCTGTAGCTCTCCTGACACCTTCAGCCACGTGTGCTTAGTCCTTGTCAGTGCACCTTCCCTTGCTGGGTCATAAAATGAGGATAAAAATGTGGGGCTTTTTGGGGTGCCCTGAAGCAGTTTGCTTCCTTAGCAGGTAGAGCCTTAGTGGCAGCAGCACCAGCATCCTGCCTGCAATCTGTGCAGCTTGTGAGGCTGGGGTCCTCCTCATGGAACCCTCACCACACACTCTGAGCCCTTCTGCTCAGGGTGGAGCTGTGTCAGGAGTGGTTTGGGCACTTGTTCCACCCCCTGCATGTTTCTGGAAGCTGATCACTTGTTTAAGGAATGTCTTTCACTGCTGAAAATTATATAAATAGAGCTGCCAGCTACCGGTTCTCTTGCAGTATTAGCTGTTTCTCCCAACGTCTTTGCACTTGAGGCCTTGGGGTCCGCTCTCCTGTTGTAAATATGTGGAGTTTTATTGCAGAGATGAAATCAGGGAAAATGAAATCAGAAGCTCTTCCCTTCCAAGAGCCTCAGCATTATCTGAATGAAAACCCAATTTGGAATTGAATAATTTCCCTTTATTTAAGAAAGACCAGATTTTCTGGGACATCTCCCAGTGATGCTGCAGTAGGGCTGGCAGTACTGGATGAATATGGTGATCCATTACACTCATTGAACAGTGCTGAAATACCTGGAGAATCCATGGTCCACTTTTCAGCATTATAGATTGCACTGTTACTTCTGGCTATTTGGGTGTCCCAGCACAAACTTCAAGGTCTGAGCCTGAATCCCTGGAGTAGGGAGTGTGAGTGCCTACCTGCAGCAGTAAGGGGTTAAACAGGGAATTCCTTCCCAGCTAATTCCTGGGTTCAGAAAGCTGCTAGCCAGACTCAGGTCATCCTTGGTGAGCTGTTCCACAGCTGGCAGCTTTTCTTCCTTCTAAGAGGGCTGCTGTATTCAGGAGACATGCTCAATTCACACTTGGCCTGAAATGACACAAATTCTTCACAAATAAAAGAAAATCCCAGTGAACAGAACAACTCTTGAAACAATTATGGTTCAGAACTGGGAATTGACTTTGTTAGGCAGAGCTCTAAGCTTGCTGGCTGGCCAAAGAGATGTTTTGGTATAATCAAGAGCTAAAATGGGCCTTCATTCATCCAGTGGGTGAACATTCATTGCCTTGATAGCCATAAGGGCTAAGACAATGGGAATGGCTCCCAAATGTCACTTTAAATTGACAGTCATCTTAGAAATCAGTCAAATGCCCTGACATTGGACTGGACTTGTGAGCAAGTGCAGAGATTATGGGAGGGAAAAGGGCACGGACAACGAGAACACAGGCTGCTGAGGTGAGACACAAGGTGGACCCTTTGATTTTTCTGGTGCTTTTATCTCTAAGAAATGCTTCTTGAATCTTCCAGGAGCACCTTCTGCGCAATCATTTCTCAGCTGACGGAGGAAACACAGCCACTATTTGAAACCACTATCCAATCCCGTGCTGTGTCCGAGGACTCTGATGCTAAATTCACGTGCATAGTGACAGGTAACAGTGTCTTCAGTGAATAACCTGGTCCTGCCTCACCTGCTGGACTTGTGCCAGCTAAACTCTGCAGCAAGTGATAACAAGGATAACAAGCCCTCTGTTGTTAGAATGCCAAGCAAAGGTTCAGCAATTGCATGGTGATTTTAGCTTCAATTTAAGGGAGGTGGGAAACACCTGAGAGTGTAAAGAGGCAAAGGCATAAGCTAACATCTCAAACAAGGCAAATGAAAGACCAGAAAATGGGATATGTTGGTTACTGCTTGGACCAGCTACATTTTATTGTCCTAATCTCTGCTTCTCTAATCCTGTACTCCATAACTCAGGAATGTGCAGTTTTGAAGACAAAAGCTGTCGTGCTGCAACCAACATTGCTGGCTGTAGATGGTTAGAGCACAGCTACATTTGTATCAGTGATAAACTTCTGTGTCTGTCAACATATGAAATAAAAGCTGGTCACTACCCAATGAGCTAATATCTCCCATTGGGCAGGAAGGGGGTAAGTCAAGAAGAGGAGGAGGAGGGAGAGGCCAAAAAAGAGGGCTGGTGCTAAGGCATTGTGGCATGGCAGCACATTGGTGTAGAGGCAAGTAGCTCCCTTGCTGATGAGATATTGTTCTTTAAATATGGAGACTCTAAAACCTCTTCTCTTGATGTACTTGTTAACAACTCCATAAGCCTTCCTGACCTCACTAGTGTTAATTACTCCAAGAGGTTACTCGTGAGAGACATGAAACAAGTTGGTAAGTTTTGGAAGGAGGAGAGTATATCCAGTGACCCTCTTAGGCACAAGGACCAAAGCTTTCCTAAGGAAATATGGTTTGTTCCTAGAAACAGGCTGGAAATACAGAAGCACAGTCTCAGTCCTTCCAAGAACTGCCAGCTATGAATTCTTGGCTTTTCTCTTACGGATTCCCTTGTTCTGAATGCTGACCTTCTGAACTTGCAGGTTCATGTATTAATTTTATTGAGGGTTAACTTCAGCAGACCCCTTCTTGCTGCTTCTAGAGCCAAAGGAGGCTGCTAGGAGATGCCTCCAAACCACTTTAATTGGGGAGTCGTAGAAGGGCTCTTCCCAATTTCAGTTTTCTGAAAGCAAAACTTGACTTACTGTGCAGTACCATGGAATGCGCCATTTGGCAAGTGTCAGAGGTGAGAAAATGTTTAGGTGTGTTGGCAAATCCAGAATAAAAGTCCTGGCTGCTCTCACTGGCTTAAATCTTCACCAGCTGCACCTTTGAGGTTGATGGTTCCTTCTAGCAAATTCCATCTCTTCCTGGTGTGTTGCACCAGGCAGAAAACTTGACCTGATACTGGCCCCATTTCCTACTCAAGTGAAGGAAATTGTCAATGAGTCTCTTTCAGCATGTATCATATTTTTGTGCTTGGTAAACTAGGTTGAGAGAGGTCTCTATGCACTTAGAAATTTTCATGGAAATGTTTTTTAAATCATCCTTGGACCACCTTTGCCAGATGGGCATCTCCTGTTTGTGATCCTATGGACTGCTTTAGGAGCTCAGGATCTCTTTGGGAGAGAGAGGCAGGAGGTGGGAAGCATACTGACTGCAGTCTGGTTGGTAGTTCAGGTGTCTTGCCTTGCCATGATGTTTGTGTTCAACTGGGAGGCGTTGCTGGGAGCAAGGAAATGGCAGTGATATCCCTGGCCAGTGACCAGAGTGGAACCAGTTCAGTCCCAGCACTGTGGCTGGAGTCCAGGGACACTTTGATGGAGGCAAAGGGCAGACAGTCACCTGCTCCTGTTTTGACGGTCAAGACACAAATATGGATACATGACCTACAATAGCATCTTACTTTTTTTATTTTGCTGCTTCTTGACCAATAATGAGAGTTACAGGCTAGTCCCTTGTCTGGGAATACTTGGACTAGGACTTCCTGGGCCTGTCGTAGGAACACTGCAAGTGTTTGGAGAACCAATCTCCAGAATGTGGTGAGTGGTGCAGGCAAGGAGAAAGCAGGTCAGGCAGAGGCAGATTTCTGTGTGTGGAGGCACAAAGCCTTTTTTCCTCCTGGTGCCTAGTTCAGCCTGCTACCAGTATCCCTGCTATGTCTGATTTGATTTTTTTGGGTCAAATCCTGAATCAGTTATGAGCTGTTCTCTTTTTTTAGACAAAAGTAGTTTCATCCTTTGTTCTCTGAGAGATGTGAAAAAGGGAACAAGAACATTTCCATTTACTGTGCAGCTTCATCCCACATCTCTGCACCAAGTGCTTTCCTTGGTGGGTCTGTCTGGACTTCAGGGTCTCAAGAGTCATCACAGCTCATTCACAGTGGATATTGGGCTTTTCTCTTCAGAGTGGCCCTTCATGGAGGTGCTGCCACAAGGATTTTCCAGCTTTTTGGTCGCTTCTGTGTAGCATTGCCTGGGAAGGAGAGAAGTCAGCTGATGAAATGGGAGGAGTTGGATGAGAGGGCCTGGGTTTCTGGCTGCTTGTTAGGGGATGAATCCAGCCAGGACAGGTGATGGCTGGATCCAGCCAAGACCATTATACATCAGGAGCAGCCCAGCTGGTTGTACAGCTGCCTCTTCAGTGCTGTTTCAGTCCTTCTTCTTAGCCAGGTTCAACCCCTCTGATCTGGCCTCACAAATCATCGTCTCAGGAGCTTAATTCCATCACTGCCTCCATGGTTTTGTTGCAGAGTACAGAGGAGAAAGGGATCAGCCCACAGCTTGGGGAAGAGAGTTGTGGTAGGGTGAGTAAACAGTCACATGCTTAGTGGATGTGGTTTATAATCAGGTTAAAGGAATTCCAGTTGCTGCATTTGTGGTGACCCTCTGAGGGAAGTGTTTGAAGGATGAGACTGAAGTGCTTGGATGAAGAATGTCTGGAGACATGAAGTGCTTGGATGAAGAATGTCTGGAGACACGCAGGGGCTGTGAGAGGGGTTTGGGCATGAGATAGTGACTACAAGAGCAGAGAGTAGGCTGCTGGGAGATGAGGAGGTTTGGCTTTGGGGCAGAGGACAAGGGAATGATGGTGAATGAGCACTGCTCGCAGTGGAATGCAGGGCTACTGCTCTTGGTATCTGTCCCTCCTGTCAGCATGGCTAGAAACTTCCTTATCCTTGCGTGCTGGAGGAGTTTAAATCCATGAAGCCAGGAAGGGTAACATCTTACCATTAATTGTATTCCCAAGACTGTTGAAGCCCCTACTCCTTGTAGGTTGTGTAGAGTAGAAACTGTGGATATTGTTTAGTGGTTCTAAACTCTTAATACCTTCCCAAGTTTCAGAAGATAAACTTCTCCCCCTTCCGTGCCCCCAAAAAATAAAAAAAAAAAAGAAGAAAGTGACTTGAAACAGAGTTTTTCTGGGTGATTTTAGATAGATATATTCGGAACTGTTTGGGATAAATATTTTAAGAACTATTTTGGTTACAGTCACCAAGCTTTGAAGACTTCTCAGATTTTGACAGTTTTCAAAAAAAGCATGTTTGATCTAAACCTGGCAATCTCCATGAAAAAAAAAAATCCTTGCTCTGAAAAGCTTCCAGGATCCTGTGGTGGCTGGCCATCACACTGGAGCAATGCTGCTGGAAGACACACATGCTGAAGATGTGGAGGGGATGCCTGCCCTCTCCCAGGAGCGCCCGGCACCGCTCTGTCTGCAGCTGTGGGGCTCTGGCTGGGGGCTGCAGGGCCCAGCTGCTGGCAAATCCCTCTCTGCACCAGCTGCATGGGGGGCTGCAGCAGTGGCAGGTTTCAGAGGGATGAGTGCAGATCCATGAGTGGCTGCTCAGGGTGTCTCGTGGTAAGGGTGGGCATCTGGTGCCTGCAGCATGGCAATGCCCACGGATGGAACCCTCAGTTCCACCTCATCCCACCGGACAAGCTGCAGATGCTGTGCCTGCAGGGGATGTGCCATGCCAGAAATGATGCCTGACTCCTCTTCCCCCCCACCCCAGACTGAATTTATTCCTCTGAATAAATTCTTCTGAATTTATTGGCTCAGCAGCCCAAAGATGGATGTCAGCAGCATCAGCAGCAGCTCTCCTCCCCATGCCAGGGAGACTCATCCTTGCACAGGCATCTTTCCATCATCCACTGCTTGGCTCTGATTACAGCCCCTGGGAAGGGATGGATGGTATTTGGACAGGCAGCTGGGACCACTGTACCTGCGTGGGTGGTAGGAAGCCTTTCAGCATCCGCCTGCCTGCAGACTTCCAGCCAGCACTTGCCTGCAGATTTCCCTCTGGCTGCAGGCTAAAGCTTGCAGTATGAGCTGGTCCTGGCACTGGCCTAGCATGGCTGTAGCTCCCCAGAGGGAGCAGGCAGCCTCAAGGACACAAGTGCTACAGGTCAAAGGGAGTTTAAGCTTAGCAGGAGGAAAAGCCTTTCCTCGAGACACTGCATAGCTATGGAAATTGCAGCTCTTTCCGGCAGATGTCAGCTGGGAATGGAATCAGCTGTGGAGGGCGTGGGGGAGGACGGGACATCACAGGGCTTCTCGGAAACTATCTGTTGACAGTTCCCAGAATGAAGGGCTGTGATTGCTGCTTCTTAGGGTGTCAGGAAAATCTACCTGCCAGCTCTCCCTGCAAGATGGACTGTGGGGGCCTCCTGAAGGTCTTGTTTGCAGAACAGCCCTTGGGAAGGGTTGGATTGCTCTGGGCAGTGTGAGCTTGTGTATGGAAATTGTTTTGTTCATCATTTCTGGAGCAGAAAGAATTCACCACAGATTCATTCAGCCTAGGTTCCTGCTGCCAGTAGTTAATATTTTATGAAAAATATAAGCAGCAGCATCAATCCCTGATGATCCGATCACTGGAATGCTCTCATGGCTTTCTCCAGTTGCCAGTTCAGGGCGCATTTTCTTCAGCCACAAGTACCTGAGGGGAGCAGCAGCAAGGAACGGGCTGTGACAAGAGTGGGGCAGAGGAGGAGGACAGAGAGCCTTGCAGGAAGGGTGTTGGGCAAAAGTCATGGCTTGGTTTCCTGGAGAAGAGGCGAAACAAGGCACTACCCAACAGAAAGCCAAAGCTGCTGATGGCAGCAGTGGGAGGGGATTGCAGCAGCAAAGCACGTGGGAGATGTACAGACAGTGAGGATGGAGAGAGGGGATGCTGGGGCAGTGCAGAGTAAGAGACCTTGGAGAGGGAGGAAGAATAGAGTTAAATCCAGTCTGTAAGGTGTCTGGGCTATGGGGGTGGATGCTTCTCATAGAGGAGAAGAGGAAAGAAAAGCTACTGAGACTTCTCTTGCCAGCCCTGTCTGATCCCAGTTGGCTAAATCCCTCGAGGAGCCAGTGGACACTGAGGAGCCACCACAAGCAAGGGGTGGGGACAGGGGAACCAAAGCAGTACAGGAGGAGATTTGGCATGTACTGCTTTTCTGAGCAAAGGCATATTGGATTGGCCAAAACCTGGGTGAATTCCTGCTGATGAGTCTCTGCTTCTGGACTCAGTCCTGCTCCAGGACCTTCATGAGAGCAGGAGTAAGCTGGGCTCAGGCATTGCTATGGGCTGACAACATCTTGGGTTGGTGCATGGAGGACATTTGAGGTCCTGGTTAGCCTTGAAACCTGTGGCTTGGTATCTGGGAAGTATCTAGAGAGCATCTTGTCCCTGCTTTCTTGTTACTCCAGAGCCATTGGATTGCGACACTTTGGATATTCCTGGAAAGCCCTCATCAGCCTCATGCCTGGCATGTTCATGGGAGCTGACCCTTGCCACATTCTGGAGTGTTCTTGGGGTCTGGTGGAGTTGAGGAGCATGCTGGACTCCTTCCTTTGGCCCCACAGAAAGCCTGCAGGGACATTGCAGCAGATAAGATCCTGAGCAATCGACTGTAGCCAGGCATGATGTGATCATTGAAATGTTCATCCCATGTAGCCAGGGCCTGATGTGATCATTGAAACTTTGATCCCATGCCCTGGGGGTCGGCTTGGCTGCGTGGTGAGCCCTGAATGAAGTGCAGAAACCTCTGCTGGCTGCTGGCTTGAGCAGTCTTTGCATGAACACTGTACTTAATCTGAACTAGAGCTGCTGTCAGTGAGCAGTGAAGGCTGTGGCTAGCACTGGTCCATGTGGGACTCACATGCTGATCCAACACCTCTGCTGATGGTGGTGGAGAACATGGCTGCATGCCCAGCCTGCCAGCCAGCCAGTCACACACATCATGATGTCATTCTACTGAAAAGGCAGGTGACATCTGTTGTCAAGTGACATTTGTAGGACACTGAGCTGACTGTGATGCAATCAAGGTTGTTTCTGTTCAGTGGAAAGTTTCGGATCAGCTTACAGGCTGTGACACTGTGCAAAATGCTGAGAGCTCCATGGAGGGGCGAACGTCTGTTCTCCAACCATAGCCTTGGCCTCATTAAAACATCCCTCTTCACATAAAAGTGATGGCATGCTCACCTTCTCCCAGCCAATGTTACAGGAGATGAGCGTGTGATCCACTCCCCTCTGTTCAGGAATGAAGTGCTGGGATTTTTTTCTCAAAAATAGCCCTATTCCTAGGAGTGATAAAAGTCTGAGATAAGCCCATTAAGTTTCCACTGTTTCTGTTGTGCAGTTTAGGAATGTGGTGAGCCCAGAATAGCATCTCTCCTGGTGTGCCAGATTGTTTTGCTGCTGATACCATGCTGTCTGTGCTCCTGTGCAGAATGTTTCACTCTCTGAGGTACCTTCCATGTCCTCCCCAGGGTATCCACAGCCAGAGGTGACGTGGTACAAGGATGATGAGGAGATGGATCGCTATTGTGGCTTACCCAAGTATGAGATATTCCGTCATGGAAACCGCCACACCCTGCAGCTCTACAAGTGAGTAAAGGAGCTGGAGAGTGGCTGGGTTTGGTGATGGGAGCTCTGAGTGTGTTCTCAGTGACTGGATAAGCTGTCAACAGCGATGTCCTCCCCACCACTTGGCTGGCCCCTTCAGCTCCCCAGTGTGAGTTCACACCTGGCCCTTCCCCTCCAGCTGTGGCTCTCCAGTCACACCAGTATGAGATCCATTACTGTATCCAGGGATAGCTGCCATGCTGGAAGCAAGAGGAAGGGAAGAAGAAGTCCCTCTCTCTGGAGCCTTCCAGTGCTGAGCATTAGGGCTGACAAAGGTAAGGAAGGGGGAAAGCACTATCTGCCTCCAAGATGATGTTCAAGGGAATCAAGTTTCTGGAGAGCCAGGCACACCTTGTCCACAGCAGGCATAGACCCATTGTACCTTGAGTCCTGGATTTGGGATGTCAGACAGGTGTGACACTGACTGAAAATGCAGGATATCAGTGTTGCTGATAATCCTGCCATCCTTATGCTTCTGGCCTGAGCTTTTCTGTTCCCCCAGCTGTGCTCCAGGTGTCCATCTCTGGCTCACCTCTTCCAGGAGCAGGGATCTCTGTGGGTCAGGTGTCCTCAAGGGGTGACAATAGGGATGCAGGCAGGTGCTTGTGCTGGTGCCTGTGACATGGGATTGGAAGACTTTGGTAACACAGTAGGGTAGAGGAAGAACAGGAGTGTCTTGTGGGCTATGTAGAGCTGAGAGGAAAAGATCCTGCAGAGGACTGACCAAGAACAGTTGGGAAGCCTGGTGCTGCCTGTTCCTCCTCCATCACAGCCCTCATACCAGAGTTACAGGTGGAGCTAGAACAAATTTATCATCAAACTTACTTGTCTATTAGTGCAGAGAGCAGGCAGAGCCAGGGAGGGAGGCCAGCCCAAGGCCTCCAGATGTCCTGTGGTCACCTCATGGGCCACATCTTCTGGACTCTGTGGAGCAAGAAGTAGGAGAGCATGCATACCTGTGCATCCAGCGAGCATCCTGAGGTGGATGGGTAGGTCTCACACACAGCTTTTGAATTGCAGGTGCCAAGAAGAGGATGCAGGCATTTACCAGGCCTCAGCTAGAAATAACAAAGGCATCGTGTCCTGCTCCGGTGTGCTGGAAGTGGGAACCATGACGGAGTTCAAAATCCATCAGAAGTGGTTTGACAAAATTAAGAGAAAAGCTGAAGAAAAGATGCAAGAAATAGAACAGGGCAAGAAACGAGGAAAAGAAAATGTGGAAGTGGAGAAGTTGCAAGGAATGAGCCCTGAACGGCTCCAGAGGAAGCGGAGGCTGGCTAGAGATCAGAATCTCCGGTCAGGAGACTCTTCATGGGAGAAGGAAGAAGCAGCAAAAGTGCATGTCGCAGATTCACAGTCCAGGTTACACAAGGATATTGCTGAGACAAAGGAGCAGGCACTCAGTGCAGTGCCAGGCTTCCCAAACAAACTGGTGGCACCTCTGAAAGCAGAGGTGACCACCAACGGAGATGCCACTTTGGAAAGTGGGGAGGAGAACGGGAACAGCTTTCTCACGTACATCTATGACACAGTGGAGAACTTGGCAGCTAAGCCAGGGGCAAAAGACTCTGCAGCTAAAAAGAAAAAGAAGGTGGAGGCTCCTTCAGCAGCAACACAGGAAGTTTCTAAGCAAGAAGAAAGTGGGAAAGACAGGGCCAATACATCTTCAAATCCCAGGTTTGCTCCTCCTGTCCCCTTACGCAGGAATGCACGTTTGAGGGCAGCAAGTGATCAAGAAGTGGAAACCAGTCCAAAACTGAAAGAGCCTGGGAAAGCTATGAAAGAGGACGTTAAACCTAATGATGACATGTACTTCTCTTTAAAGGACATGTATTTTGATAAGCAAGTGAAGCCAGCGGCAGGGAAGGAGGAGGTGGGAGCCAAGGATGAGGCCAGGACTGAGGCTGCCCTGCAGCCTGTGGCAGTCAGCAGACAGACAGAGGATGCTCCATTGGCCTCTGAGGTGTTGGAGGCAGGACCTGTGCTGTCCGAGGGCCAGAGAGGCCAGCAGCAAGAACAGAAGTTGGAGGGAAACAAAGAGGTAACTAGGAGAGACAACAGCCAACGCAGGGGTGGCAACAAGAAAATATCTGTGCTGCGATTTGTATTGTGGCACTGGGCCTGGGAGGCTGCGTGTACACCTTGGGATCTGCTGCCGAGGCTCCGCAGGTCTCCACTGGTAAAAGCACCCAGAAGGGCTTTTTGGATTTTGTGAGCCCAGACAGCAGAGCTTCCACCCTATCTCCAAGCAAATGTCAGCTGAGGTGGTGAGAGATGTAAGTCGGGGCCATTCGAGCAGCTGCTCTCGGTGGCCTGGGGCTCTCCGGTTTAATCGGCAGGCTGACCTCATGCAAAATATTTTCAGATCAGGTCGGCAGGGAGCACTGAATGGTTATTTATAGCTGGGAGTGGATGCCTTGTGATGGCATCTGTTCAGTTTAACAAGGGAGCTTTAGTTAAGGAGCCCCACATGCAGATGAGCTACCATGTGAGCTGCACTCTCAGGGCCTCGAGTTTTGTTTACAGTGCAACACGTATACAGTAGGTCTGGACTATTTTTTTGGCCCATCCCTGTTGGAAAAACTCTGTTGGGAGACTCATGGTGGTGGTGATGAAGCGCCAGGGCACAGCACCTGCTTCTGACCCTCAGAGCATCTTTTAGTCAACTGCTATTTTTGTCACCTAACCTGAAGTATTTGCCATGAAAATATTAGACTGGAAGCTACTGGACTATTTTTCCCCCCGTTTTTCTTTAATGGCCCCTTCTGTCATAAAAGGTTCTCTGAGTCCAGTTTGCAGGTGCTATCAGAATTTGGAGTTTGGGCTGTGGTAGGTGCACACTTTCAGTACAGACAAGGCTCCAGGTGCAGCACCTCTCACTTGGTAGGTAATGCACATATTTTTCAGAACGTGGAAAAATCCACAATGCGTATGGGACTGATGGGTGCTCCAGTGGAAAAAAAAAAGAGTCCTTTCTTCCTCTCTTAAATTTCTTTAGCCATTGGTGGGGGTAGCTTTGCTGGGAAGAACTTGCTGTGTTATGCAGTGCACACCTGGTTTCTGGCCTTGCTGCTGCACAGTGCTGTGAACTCATCTTCAACCAAACCCACCAGTATCACATACTGCTGCAGAAATTATTGCTGTTCAGGTCAGCCCATGGCAAAGCCGTTTGTTTCTCCCCTCTCTGCTCATTTCAACACCTCTCGCCCCCAAAAAGGATTGAAAAATGCTGGTGTGCTGCAGCCAGGCTTGGGCTGTCATCCCTGAGCCTTTGACATGCATCAAGATTTTTTTCTCTTTAAAAGCCCCACTCACAGAGGGAAACCTGTGACTTGTCAGCTGGTATGCCTTTGAGGAGACAAAAGGGAATGCTTCTGATTTGAATTTGAATGCTTCAGCTTGTTGATGCTGCTGGGGAAAGTCCTCAAGCTTTTGTGAGAGCAAATAAGCTGGTTTAAAACCGTTTAAGGCCGATTCCAGGCGTGTTTCAGGATATTTTCATCCCCCAAGACAGGGGTTACTTTTCTTTTTCTTTTTCTTTTTTATTCTTAAACAAGAAAGGTCATGGCATGAGTGTTTTCCTAGCTTTGGGACATAGCTGGGCCTTATGTTCAGGATTTCTCTTCTGACTGGATTTATCTGTAGCAAAATGCCAGACTGTAGCCAGACTCTGAACATCCTCCTCTATAAGAGCAGAGAAGAAACTAGATTTGCATGGTAATCACTCTTGCCAAAGTTTTAAACTGATGATTTGATTATATTTCTTTAATTTTATGGGTAGGAACGGCCTTTAATGATGCTTCCCCCACCCCAGCCCTTCAATACTCATGTTGCCCTAACAATTAGAGAGGGACTTTGGACAAGGGCATGGAGTAACAGGACAAGGAGGAATGGCTTTCCACTGTCAGAGGACAGGGTTAGATGGGATATTGGGAAGAAATTCTTGACTGAGAGGATCATGAGTCCCTGGCACAGGTTGCCTAGAGAAGCTGTGGCTGCTCCATCCCAGGAGGTGTTCCAGACCAGGTTGGACAGGGCTTGGAGCAACCTGGTTTAGTGGAAGTTGTCCCTGCTTAAGGCAGAGGTTGTAATGAGTGGGGCTTTAAGGTCCCATCCAACACAAACCATTCTATGATTCATTTATTTGCTCGGAAAGGGCTTGCTGAGAGAATGGTGCTTTCCTCTTTTTCCCAAGCTACCAAATGAAGCAAAAGCAGCACAAAATAGACGTCTAAGTGCCACAGCCCTCCTTTCCCATGGTGTTCATTTTGGGGGGCTTAACGCCCAAGTCAGTGACCTCAGGAGAAAATCCTTAGCAGCAGATCCTCCAGGGTGGAAGTGGGACCCATTGTGTGCATGCCCTGTCCCTGTGCCGCTGTCCTGGTGATGCTGACAGAACATCAGCCAGGCAGAGCATGTACCATGCTATAGCTGCCTTCCATACAAAAATAGACCATGCTCCTTGGCTGGGGGATTTCAGCAGCTCTCCTCGGGATAAAGCTTGGCTGTCACAGCAGGCAGCTTGCTGACACGTTCGCTGGGTGCAGCTGCGGTCGGAAACATTTGAGCTTCCCAAACGTCAGAGAAACAGAATGGTTGAATAGTGCTGATAACGTCAGGGTGTACAGTTTCTCTATAAATCATTTGGGCAGCCTCATCTTGATAGTGTGTGGCATGCTGACTGCCCCATCTCACAGTGGAGATAGGGGAGCACTCAGTCTTTAAAACCATCAAGGGAATTATGCAAGGTGTCAGCAATGGCTGGTGAAAATGGGAAAGTTTTGCTCTTTGGGAAGGCACTGAGTCAGAGATTGGATTAAAAGCCACTGAATGATGTAGAAAGGCAGACCTCTTGCCTCTGTGCACAGCAAGGGTGTTGAAAGGCAGAAGGGCTGGAGCTGATTAAAAGAGGAAACATTTTGTACAGCCTGACAGGTGGGACCCACTCCTGTGAGACGATGGTGAAACCATCAGACCCTGGATGACTGAGTAACACTGGTATCAGGGTAATTCCCATGATTCAGGAAGAGTTTGGGCCGTGCTGTATGGTACAGGTGGTTGAGAGTATGACTGCACAGACCCAGGCAGTAACATGATGCTCATTTCCTTTTTTTTTTTTTTAACTAGGCTGCAACAAGAGTTGGACAATCTCCTGGTGACCTAAAGCATCCAGTGTCCAGTCCAACCAAAGAGACCAGTCAGCAAGCTAGTAAGCTAGAGGAGGTCAGGAAAGAAGTGCCTGTTTGCCAGGAAACCAAGGGGGCTGTGAAAAGGACAAATCCTCGGTTTAGACCTCAGGAGCCACCAAAGCCACCAGCACCTTCTCCAGGCCATGTACAGTCTGGCAAGGAGCACCCAACCCCCAGGAAACAGGCAGAAAGACATTCCCGTGCTCTTGAGGACAGAGAGACTCAGCAAGGACTGTTAAATCAAGAAAACAAAAGCCAAGGTGGGGAAGAGTCATTGCTAAAAAATTTGACTCCTCCAGAACCTGGAGCAAACACTCCTCTTGAACAAATCCCATGTCAGACAGTCAAGGATGGGAAGAGCAAAGAGGCAGGAGCAGAGTTGTCTGGGAGCCATCCTGGTGTGAGGACAGGAGAGAGTGAGGCAGCAGAGCCATGTCTTGGAGCTGTGCCCAGGGAGGCAGGGGGGGCACCTTTGGGCCATCAGAACACCAAAATGGCAGCTCCTGCTTCAGTTCCTCTTGCCAAGGAAGAGCTGCTTCCTGCTCCTGCAGTGAGGCCGTCAGAGGCTCGGGAGGCACTGCTGGCAGCTGATGGAAGCCCAGGGATGGAGGCCACTGCAAGAGAGGTCCCGTCTGCAGCCCAGCTGCTGCCTCCTGCGAGTGGAGAAGCGGAAATCACGACGACAGATGGCTCTGCCCCGCGAGAGATGTTTTCAGCCATCAGGTTAGAGGAGGAGAGTGCCAAGCCAGTGCCCATGGGACCTCAAGGGAAGGAGGGAGGACTCCTGACAGCCACAGCTCCGTGCCAGGAACCAGCAGCATCTTCAGGGACTTGGGAAGGAGTCTCTGAGGTTCAGCCACAGGTACCACTGGTTCTGCCCAGCTCAGAGAAATCTCAGGAGATGTCTTTGGAGGAGAAAATGCAGCACAAAAACCTGGTTTCCTCCTTGAAGAACTACCTGCTGCTACTTCTCAAAATGTCAGACAGCAGTAAAGATGCCACAAAAGGGGACACTGACTCTGGGGACAAGGAGCAACCAAATACAGAGGAAGGCATGATCCCAGAGATAGGCATTGCTGGCCTTAGCCCTCGTACCTCAAGGAAAGTTTTGGAAAAAGTAGAAAACAACCAGCTCTTCCAGACAGCAGAGAACTTGCCTCTGACCCCCAGGACATCCAGACGGATCACAGGAATGATTAATGAGGAGTTTGTTACCAGCAAGGAGATGCTGGCTTGCAGGCCTGTGCCACCAAAGAGACGCACCTGGGGCGCTCCTGAGGCTGAGGGGCCGCCCCCGCTCTCAGTACCCTCCATCGTGGTGGGCAGCATGCCCACAGCAGGAGTGGCTCCTCATCTTTCTGATTTGCCTCCAGTGAGCTCTGAAGAGAGCCCTGCTGACCCTCTGGCAGCGCTACCTTGTGCCACACCAGAAGAGCTTGCTTTGGGGGCCCGGCGCAAAATATACCTGCCAAAACCCAAACAGGTGGGGGTGGAAGAGGAGGCAACCCCGGAGAGCCCGGGGCATGCAAGAAGTCCAACTGTTTCACCACGGCAATCCAGGAAGAATGCAGCCCTGTTGCATTCTCCTGCCCCAGCTCCATCCTCTCCCTCAGAGCAGTGCTCTCCAACCCTCATGAGGAAGATGGCCACGTTGGAAGTTCCTAAGCTGTATGAGGAGCCTGCAGCTGATACCTGTGGTGCTGAAGAGGTCCCTGGAGATGCTAAGCCAGAAGCACAGCCAGCAGAGTCCCAGAAAACAAATAACCCCTTTAAAGGTGAGGGAAGAGAGAATGTGCATGAAGCACGTTCCCTTGTTGCCACAAAGGGAGCCAGTGATGGGGCCACATGAGTTTTGTGCATTTGCAGGGTTTTCAGCATCAGCCTTTGGCTGTGTGAAAGGCAAAAGTCTCCCCCAAGACTTCCATCCCAGTGCAGGGAGGGATGAGGAATGCAAGAGGCAGCAGCTCTGACACTGGCTGTCTCCACAACCTGGGCTTCCCCAGCCCCAGGGATCACAGAATCCTCTTAGTTTGGGTCTCTGTGTTCTGGTCCTCATGAAGCCTGATGCTGGTAGGGGATCCTGAGCTACCTGGTCAAGTGGAAAGTGTCCTTCCTCATAGCAAGAGGGTTGGAACAAGATGGTCTTTAAAGTCCCTTCAATCTCAAACTGTGATTCCATGACTCAGTGGGCATCACAGGGTGCACAGTCCTCTTCCAAATCTGTGGTCAATGCTAATTTGATTCCTCATGGCATTGAATTAAAAAAGGTGTAATCTTGAGGTTGAAGGAACCAGGTGATACTCTCACAGGAATCAGCACTCTTGCAAAGTAAGGGTAACCATGATAAATCCCTACTTCAGTAGACGTATATTTCCTCCAATATTCCATAGTGGTTTTCTGCCTTTCCTCTGGCCAAGCCTTACTGGGTATTGCAGTGCTGCACTGTTGAACAAAGTTGTACCACTTGTATCCCATCTATTTATCCCAGTGGAGCTCTGAGACCTTCCCTGGGAAGGCAAGTGTTACACGTGCTAACACACGTAATACCCAAAGCCCTGAGCAGCAGCGTGGGCGTGGGCTGGCCTGTCCCCAGAGCTGCAGCCAGCACTCTGTGTCTCACCACCCATCTCTTTGCACCTTGTCCTTAGCTCCACAGGTGGTCCGTAAGATCAGGGCAGAACAATTTTCCGATGCATCGGGAAACCTGAAACTTTGGTGCCAGTTCTTCAATATATTGAGCGATTCTAAGCTGACATGGTACAAGGACGAGATCCCTGTAGCTGAAGCCCAGAGGAGGTAACCTGTCGGCTCCACGGCAGCCCAGTCCTTGTTGTCACCTGTCACATCCTGCTCCTTGCCTTGACTGGGGGGAAGGTGGCCCTCTTGCTAAGGCAGCATGGGAAGCTCAGTGCATGAAACAGTACATTGTGAACTTCATCATATCAGTGCCCACGGGGGGAAGGATTGCCCAGATGGGGAGTTGCTGCCAAATTTATCTTACATGCTCCATCTGGAGTGTCTGCTTTGGGTACCCAAACCCTGGGGAGGACAGAGAAGGTATTATACCCATCACAGAAATCAAGAGCTGGATGTGAACTGCGAAACTAGGACCCCAAAGGATCCAAGTGAGGGTGGCAGCCTCTCAGCAGTGCCAGGAGGGTCTTCCATGCAACAGCCTCTGGGAAAAACCAGCTCTGGCTGTGTACTCCCTACCCCTCGGCACTGCCCTTGACAGGGAGAGCATATTCAGACAGCTGGTTGTATCCTTTGGGTCTACTGTGATCAGCAACTTGTCCTCAAGCCCAGAGGATTTCCATAGGGACATCATCCACATCAGTTAGAATTTGTCTGATGCCATTGGTGTCCCCTGGGCTCCCTTTACAATGAGCAGACAGTAAGTTAGATGAATCTGGGGCAGATATTTGAGCTGGGGCAGACAGGCAGGAGTGGCTAATGGCTTCCAGCAGACCAGAGCAGACCCTGCTCAGCCAGTGGGTCTCAGGATGAGGATCCCACCTCTTCCCTCTGTGAAGCCCTGACCCAGCCTCACTCAGGGGCAAGTACCTTTATCAGTCTGCAGCCTAGTCCTGGCCAGATAATGCAGGGCTTGCCTGGAGGATAAGCATCTCTGTTAGTACAAACCACAGGGCAGGATTCCTGATGTGCTGTGGGAGCAGCTGGGCTGCCCTTGGGATGGCTTCATTTGTAGCCTTCTTCCATCCCCCCAAGGGCAGTACCTTGCCCACCCACAGTGCCTGTCACAGGGCTCCCATGTGGCCTGCCCCCCACCACATGGGGATGTGGCCATGCTCCATTCTTTTTCCAGTGCTGGCGATGAGGGCCAGGCAGCTTTGGCTGTTGTGCAGGCATCCCAGAAGGATTGTGGAGTCTATCGGTGCGTGATCAGCAACGAGTATGGCACTGACTCCACAGATTTCCTGCTCAGCCCAGAAGGTGAGGAGCCCTCAGCAGCCTCTCAGAGCTTCCGGGGTGTGCCATGGGGTGGTGTGGCCAACTGCAGAGAAGGCTTGGTACCAGGCTGCAGTGGGGGAGCTGTGGCACATTCTGTAATACCACCTCTGAGGTGCTTTTGCCTCTGTGCCACCAATTGATTCCCACCATCCCACCCGCCATCCCTCATTGTGCAAGTGCATGGGGCAAGGTAGAATCCTGTCAGGATCCCATCCTGACAGGACCTTGACACCTCTTTGGTTTCTGTCTCTTCTAGTGTTGTCAGGATTTATCCTGCGGGAAGAGATTGAAGGTAAGGGCCATGTGATGAGCTGTGACTCTGCCCCTTGCTGAGTGGGGCAGGCAGCTCTGGGGCAGAAGCAGGACGTGCCCATGTTGTCCCCCCCTCACCAGCTCTTCCCCCCACCAGTTGGAGAGGAGATCGAGATGACACCCATGGTGTTTGCCAAGGGTTTGGCTGATGCAGGCTATTGGGGGGATAAGCTCTTCGGGCGCGTGGTGAGCGAGGACATGGAAGTGGGAGCTGGTTTCCTGCGCAAAGCCTGCCGTGCCAGAGCCATTTATGGCCTGGAGCCTGTCTTTGAGTCCGGCCACACCTGCGTCATCAAAGTGCACAATTTCATCGTCTTCGGGACCAAGAATGAGAACAGCCTTATTGAGAAGAACTATGATATCACCATCCAGGTGGGCATCCTTGTGGACCACCATCCACCTTTCTCTCACCTTCCCCCACCTGTGTGTGAGTTGGTCCCCAGACAGTCCCCAGCTCTGTTTCCACTTTTGCTATTTCCTTCCACTTTTGGAATGCTCTGGCCAGGGGGCTGGACATGTCCTTGCCATTCTTGGCTTCAGCTCTTCCATCTGAGCAATGTGAGCTGCTCAAGACTTTCCCATCACCCTTTGACCACCAGAACAGGGAATCAATTGGCAGTGGTCCCAGGGAGGCACTGGTGCAAGATGGGACAGGTTCTTGACTCTTCTGTTTGCATTTCCAGGAATGTAAAGTCCAAAACTCCAGCCGTGAGTATTGCAAGATCTTTGCTGCTGAGGCACGAGCCGTCCCTGATTTTGGAGCGGTGCCTGAGTAAGTGATGTGCTACAGCTCCACTGGCTTGATGCCCTGGCAGAGCATTGCAGGGGACGGTGGGAAGATTCCCTGTGGGCGATGGGGCATCCCAAAGGCAGTGCACTCCAGTCCCACGAATGGAAGGGATATTGGGAGGAAGGCAAAACTCAGGGTTGCAGACCATGATGTGAATCTCCACTTGCAGAGGAGGGTGAGCTCACCATGCTGACATTGTCTCTGAACTCCCACGCAGGATAATTCCTCTGTACCTGATTTATCGTCCGGCCAACAACATCCCTTATGCCACAATGGAGGAGGACCTCGGCAGGCCCTGCGAGCAGTACTGTGTCACTGAGAGGGATGGCAGCTTGGTGGCACGAGGCACCTCAGAGATTGTGCTCAAATGCTGCACCTTCCAGCACTGGGTTTACCAGTGGACAAATGGAAACATCCTCGTGACTGACATGGAAGGTAAAAGGATCTCCTGTGTGGTGCCCATGGCCCGTGACCACCCTCCAGCCTGGGAAAGGAAGAAAACCCCAGGCTTACCCTCCTGCCTTTCCCTCCCCGCATGCCCCCCTATTGCCCCTCTACCCAGGGCAATGACCTGCCCTTGGTGGTGGTGGCTGTCCTTCTCTGGACAGAGACTGGTTGTCCTCTTAAATTACAGGAGTGGGCTGGAAGTTGACCAATGTGCGGATCGCTACCAACCTGAAAGGGTGAGTGACTTGCAGCTCTGGAGCAGGGTGGCCTTGGCTGTTCCCAGCTCTGCAGCTTACCTGACAAGGGCAATGGTGATAACCGTGGTCAGGCTCCATCCTCAACTCCCTGCTCTGGTGGGACATCTCCTGGTGCAAAGCAGGAGCTGAGGATAACTGTGTTGGCAGGTACCAGGGGCTGAAGGAGAGCTGCTTCCCCTCCCTGCTGGAGCAGTTTCCGGCCGCTCACAGGTGCAATCGTTACTGCAGCATCCTGGGCCTGAATATGCTGGAGCCAGCCAAGCCCAAGGGCTCCAAGAGTCCCTGCCTGGGCAGGAAGTCTGCCCAGTCCAGCCCCCAGCTCCAGAAGAAGGTGCTGACGAGTCCTCAGGGGACCCGCAAGGCTTCTGTGAGCCCCAAGAGCTCCCGAAGAGCTGCAGAAACAGGGGAGGCCCCAACAGCCTGCAAACCCAGGTCAGGAGAGAGCAACAGAGCTGGCTGCCCACAGTAGTCAGAGCTGCTGCAGCTGAGAGTCCTGCTCTGGCCTCCAACCTGGGCCCAGCACGTGACCAGTGTGGGAAGGGGAGACCCTGGCAGTGGCCTTCTCCGTGGGGCTCCTGCCCGGCCTGCAGCGCTTGCATTGTGTGGTGTGTGCTAATTGAGCGGCTGGGCCAGGGCTGCGGGGGCTGTGAGCCACCTCCCCAGTACCTCTCTCAGGAGCTGCTGCTGGAGCCTGTGGGGCCGTGTGCCTCTCCATGCTCGGACTCGCTTTCCTCTCTCAACTTCCCGTACGCCTTCCTTAAGGCAGGGGCAGAGCTTCTCCCTCGGGCTTTGCAGGCACCATGTCCTTGCCTGGCTCCTCAGCAAACTGGGAGTCCTGGACACCCTCCTGGTTCCGAGCACCTCACATCCCTCTCTGTGTCCCCATTAAGTGACCGGGGCAAGCTTTGCCAGTGCTGTCAAGGATGAGAACCCCTGTGCCCTGGCACACCCTTTTTCCTGCAGAGGGTTCCAGCAGTCACTGCAGGGCTCCTCTGCTGTGGTGTGGGGCTCAGGAATGTTGGCTGGTTCCACAGCAGGGTGTTTATACTGGTACCAGCAGGTGCACAGGGATGGGATTTTGCACCCCTCCTCTCCCCTGCTTCCCAGGGAAGTCTCCCACCCTTTTTCTGGGTGGCTGCTGAGGGTGGCTGTGCTGCTCTGGATGGTGGCTAGTGCTACAGTAAGGATGCTCTACCTCACATGGGATACCAGGGAGCAGGGCAAAGGAGTGACTTCTCCATACCAGGCTCTGCCTTGGCATGTGGAGGTGTCTAGCCCACAGGACTCGCTCCTCCTTGCTCCCGTGCCATACACAGACCCTATGCCCCAGCCCCAAAGCATGATTTGGTGCTCAGCATCACTCCTGCTTGGCACATGCTGGACTCCAGCAACAGCAGGCAGTACCCACTCCAAATCCTGCTATCCCTGGCTCGAGGCAGTGATGGACAGGCACAGGAGCCGTCTGCTCCATCACCCTGCAGAGCATCCCCTTTCTTGGGGCAGTGCAGGAGGGTGCTGGGTGCCAGTGACACCAGCCTGCAGGGTGGGGTCCCAAGCAGTGGCTCAGTGCAGCCTGATGGAGGGAAGGGGCCGGGAGTGTTGCATGCTCTGGGCTCCTGGTCCTTTGTCGTTGGGTAACTGTAAAATACCAATGTACATAACGTGGCTGCGTTGGTGACTGGGTGCTCTCAAGTGCAATAAAGAGAGAAGGACTGGCCTGTTCCCTGGCACTGTGGTCCCTCTGGGAGAGGTGCACCCAAGTACAGTGGGATGCATTGGCTTTGTGTTTGGGGGAAGGAAACATCTTCAAGCATTGGCTTTATCCCATCCATGCCCCGTGGGAGAGAAGAGAGGGGCTGGGGCTAGAGCCTAAGGCTGGCAGCAGATGGGCTCAGCTTGCAAGGTCTGCAGTGGGCATGGAGTGCAGCCCCAGCAAAGGACCTCGTGCTGTGTGGGATAGCCATAGTCAGGGGCCAGAAAGGGTCTGAGGGGCAAGCACACAAGGGTTTCCATAATTTATTTGGGAGCTGCTCCCTTGTGTCCACAGGGCCAGCACCTAAGGCTGCACGTTGCAAGGTGCACACAGCTTCCATGAGCACTGGAGTGGAGAAGACCAAACGCTCAGGTTTCTGTTGCATTTTTTTTCTACCTTTGGGGATAGGCCTTGTAGGCCCTGGTGTTCCCCCAGTTCTAGATTGTCCCTGCACAGGATGTGTGGTTGTAGTGCACGCAGCACTCTGTGAGCCAGAGCACACTCTCTGTCTGCTCTGCCCATGATCCCGTGAAGGAGAGAGTTCCATTCTGGAGCACTGAGCTGGAAGGAGAGACACAGGGTCAGGACAAGCTGCTGTCCCACCACCTGAGTCCTTGGGCAGGGCCAGATGGCTCTGGGGCCCTTCACACCCACCTGCCAAAGAGCTGCTTACAGCAGGTGTACATAGTGTAGCTGGTCGAGCTGAAGTTGGTGGTGCTGAAGAACACTGCGCAGTCACCCACCTGTGTTGGCACATGGAGGAGACCTGGGGGACAAGGTCTCCTGTTGGGACTTAAGAGGGTCCATGGATCCAAATTCCATACCCCAAGCAAGCTGTGAGCCCTGTACCCCATGCCTGCTCACAAGTCCCACACCTTGACTGTATTTGCTTGCAAATCCTATACCTGGGACTGTGCAGGTCCCATGAGCCATCCCACCTCACCGCCCAAGACTTTAGGGAGCCCCTTGCAATACTCCAAAAGTTGCCTTTGAAATATTCCAGCCCAGAGGAGGATCAAGGACCCCAGGAGAGCTTGCTGGTCTTGGGCTGCCCTTGGCAGAGCCATGAGGGGAGAGCAGGGTTTGAAGGCTCTGGCAGAGCCATGGGGGGACAGGCCAGTCACCTCCATCCCTGAACGCTGCATTTATGGGATCTTCAGCCCTGTGCCTGTCCCTCCCTGGATCTCTCTGGCCCTGCTGGTGGTGGGCAGAGACCTACCTGCCAGGCAGGCATTGAGCAGGGAGACGCAGATGCCAGTGAGCAGGGCCCGCAGCACCACGGAGGCAAAGTCACCCTTGCGCTGGGGTGCCATGGAAGCTGTGGGGGCAAAACAGACACTGGGGTGTCATTCAAATCGTTCCTCTGCCTCTACACTGGGTGGGGGACAGATAGGGACGTGTCCTCAGTCCTGAGCTGGCTCTGCCACATAATGCCCTGCCCACCCCCACTCCTGCTGTCTGGAGGATGTGGTGATCCTAGCCAGCACCCAGTGTGCTGTCTGCCCATCCTGGCAGAGCACTGTGCCCACCCTGCACCCATGGGTGATTCACCAGAGCCCTGAGCACTCCCAGTACTGGAGTCTCTCTGCTCTTTCCCCCGTGGCTGGGTGACACCTAGGCTTGAGGGGACATGCATATACTCTTGCCCATGGGTGCAGTGCAAAATCATCCTGGTCACCTCATGCAAATCCTGTTTCTTACCTCACAGAGACTGAACATAGAGGCTTGAGGGCAGCAAATTCCTCCTGCCTCAGCTGAGCTCTTGCTCCCTGACTCAGGACCCCACTCCCTGAGTGCCCAGGTACTCAGGACACAGGTCACACTTACCAAGGCCTCCCAGAGAGATGCCAATGGAGCTGAGGTTGGCAAATCCACAGAGGGCAAAGGTGGTGATGCTCTCAGCTCGCTCCTGGAGGGCAGAGTGGCAGGGGATGGTCACTTCTGCCCAGGAGCAGCCCCAGAGCACCCAGAGCTGAGCACCACATTGGAGCTCCCAGATAGACATGATACAGAGAAGTCCCCCACCCCAACCCCTTCTCCATCAGCTATTTTTGGGAGCAAGGATGAAGGCTTTCCCTGGAAGAGGCTGAGCTGTGGGGACAAGGGGCCCTGTAGCACCATGATCTGTCCTATCAAGGAGCAGGATAAATGGGAAAGGGCTTCACTGACTCCTTCCTCCCACACCATTACAAACATCCAAGTCTAGCTAGACATAGGTGCCCTCCCATACCCAACACCATCATCCTGGTTCAATGATCTTAGAGGACTTTTCCAAACTAAATGGTTCCATGATCCTCTGCCTGCCCACCACTTGTCTGCCTAGCCAGGTCCCATGCCCCATTCCAGCTGGCTCTATCCCTGCCCAGTGCCTGGCAGGGTGGTGGTGCCCCTCACAGATATCCACTGCTTCCGGTTCCCATCCCACTCCTCCAGGCCCATCAGACGGTTCTTCTTGTATGTGGCCAGCTGCTGGTACGCCACAAACTCATTCAGGAAGATCTTGATCCCCAGGAGCTCAGCCACCACTGGTGAGTCTGCCCAGTCTGCCCCCATGAGAAAGGCCACAGGCATCAGCACATAGGAGCAGATCACCTGGGAAAAGTATTCCAAAAGGGAATGACTCAGAGCTGACCTGCACAGCCCCCAGATTGGACATCCACTGCCAGGATGTGCCAAAAACCCAGTGAGGGTCTCAGCAGCCCACTGAGACAGCGGGCAAAGGTGGGGATGGGTGAGGGACGCAGGATCTGGCAGCTCAAACCAGCTCTGGGGGATACCTGGAAGGTAAGACCCTCGATGTCTACCATCGCCCCGAACCAGTGGAGGGCAGCGTTGATGAACTCCAGCACGGCCAAGAAGGCAATGAGGTTGGCCGCAATGTTGGCCACGAGCCCCACAGAGGCAGCAGCCCCATTGCTAGCAGCTTCCAGGATGTTCTGCTCTTCACTGCATGGAAAAAGACCCCAATGTACTCATCTGGCTGGGCGTCCCCCATGCCAGGTCAGTGCTCACTCCATGGATGTGTGCACACCACAGGCCCTTCCAGCCTTGGGCCACCTGCAGTGTCCACTTGTGTCCCAAAGTGCCCCCACGGCTTCCCTGCAGTAGAAGGACACATGCAGCCCCACTCCAGTGCCCCTCTCCTCACACTCACCCTTTGGAGAGGCGGATGCTTGCTTTGCCCTTGAACTTGGACTCCTCCACTTCAGGGTAGACAAGTTTGGCCATGGCGAGGGCGCAGGGCGCAGCCATCACAGACGCTGCGATCAGTGATGCTGCATCAATCTGCAACGTGCAGACCAGAGCCATAGGCACCTCTGTGCCAGGCTGTGCCCCATGACCTGCCACCCCAGGGCATCCCAGCACGTGCCTGGCATCAGCCAGTGACACTCAGAGCAGTTCAGGGCTCTCCACTTGCTCAAGGTGGGAAAATTGGTTTTCCTATCTGAGCAGCCATGCACATGGGGCAGCTCGCCTGGATAGAGGCGATTGCTGGAGCTGCAGTGATTGTAGCCTTGGTGATGTTAATCTCTCCTGCTGTTTGACTTAATCATAATGGTTCTTGTCCCTTCCTTGTTCCTTTTTACCAGTATCAGAGCAATAGGTTGGATAACACTGTTAACTTCTACCTGCTGATGAAGGGCTAAGCTCCCAGCCTCACCCCTCCCTGACAATGTCTCATTTCTCTGACCTTCCACCTTTGATTCCCCATTTAAGGAGACTAATTAATGTTTAAATAGCAGGAGCTCAGGCAGCAGGTTAAGGGGAAGGTTTATTCTGAGCACTGATGAGCTGGAGAGGGCATCCCTGGGGGCTTGGTGCCAGAAGTGCCCAGGCAATGCTGAAGGAGCAGGGATTGTTCCGTTGGGAGAAAAGAAGGAGGGGGGTGGGTATTGCTGTTTCTGTTTAAAAGGGGGTTGGAGGGGAGACACTGCTCAGTGATAACCAGTGAAAAGGCAAGAAATCACAGACACAGTGTCAGTTGGATATAAGGAAAAATGGTTTCCTGTGTCTGAGGCACCTGTGGGGGAAACCAGAGACCTTGGGGAAGATCTCCATCCATGGGATATTCACCACCAACGTGGACAAGGCCCTGGGCATCCCCTCAGTTGCCATAACCTCAGTTGGCAGGACAGTGGATCATACACCCTCCCCAGAGAGTCTTTCCAGGCTATATTATCCCATGATTGTGGGATTTGCCCTGCTTGCTGTGCAGCAACATACGGTGAGGGTCCCATAGCACTGCCTTCTACCTGGCAGGGCTCTAGGGTTCTGGCCAGGCCAGCAGAGGTGTGGCTGGATGAGGTGTCTTTGGGACAGTGAGTCTGAACACCCTGCTCTCATCCTGCACATGGAAGGGGACCATGAGGCACCTGCTGGGGGTCTTCTCTCATCCTCAAGCCCAGGGCAGTTCTTGCATGTCAGTACCCTGTAGCAGGGTACTGGATCCAACTGCTCGTGCACTCACCCCAAAGGATATGTAGGCACCCATCACGCTGCCTGCGATGGTGGAAAAGCCACCAGTCATCACAGCATGGAGCTCTGACAGGGTCATGTCAGCAAGGTATGGGCGGACCAGCAGCGGGGCTTCGGTCTGTGGAAGAGAAAACCCTGCTGTCCTTGAGATGGGGCCATACAGGGCCACAGGTCTCGTAGGGAGGGAGAAGACCCTTTCTCCAGGGCAGGCTCATCTGCAAGCACTGAGGAGCTGGATCTGCTGCCCAGGACCTTACCTGTCCCACAAAAATGTTCCCTGCCACACTGAGAGTCTCAGTGGGAGTAGTGCCCATTGAGATTTGAAGCAGCCAGGAGATCTGGGGAAAGACAAAGCCACTGTGTTGACAGAGGCTCCTGGCACCCTGCCACCATACCCATGAAGCCAGGCACTGTTTGGCCCCTGCATGAGGTGATCCTGGGAAGCACCCCCAGCCTGGGTGGAAACATCCGCTCCAAGGTTCAGATTTTTTGGCATTCTGAGAAGGACACACTAGAAAGACAGGGCTTGTGTCTATTCTTTTAAGCAGGACAAATCACCCCAAATCAGCACCATGACAATTTTCCCGGGACATGTCTCAGCTGACCATAGTAGACAGAGAACACAACAGGTTCTTCTCCTTTCCACTGCCATCCCAGATCCAGGAGTGAGGCCCTACCTTGAGAATAAGCCACTGCATGACACCGAGGTAGTAGAGGATGGACATCACACAGCTGAAGAAAACAATGATGGGCAGGGTCTGCAGGCAAGGCACAGGGTTAAAGCAGAGCTGAGCCACATATCCCTGCACCCATGGGCACCAGGCTGGGGATGGTGTGGCACTGCACAGCCAGCCCACACTACTGGGGTGCCACAACCCTCGGCCAGGCTGGCAGTAGGGACAGGGACCAGTGCAAATCCTCCATGGCACTGAGGAAGTCCACAGGTGTATACACAGCTGAGGGAGCTCTACCGCAGCAGATCTGGCTGCATTTAGCTCTGTGCTCTCCAGGACCCAGCAAAGAGGCAGACCAGAAGAAAACCTCCCCATGCCCCATTCCTTGGCTGACCTGGAAGGCAAAGACTTCTTCAATGAGTGTGTTCCCAAAGACAAAGCTGGAGCCAGCTGTGGTGTAGCTCAGGAAGTACTGCAAGGGAAGAAGTTACACAGGTAGAACAGAGATCTTCTTCAGGTCCTTCCCTGATACCTCCTTCTGCCTAGTGAGGGGCTGTGCCCCCAGTCCCACAGCTCACTTCACTGCACACCAGAGAATGACCCTCTGAGACCTAAGATGGGGATACTGGTGGGCTGTCCCAAAGCCACAGGGCTCTGCTACAGCCTGGAAGAGAGAGCACACTGAGGGCTCTGGGCTGCTGCAGAACACTAGGGAAGAGCTGGTTTCCCTCCAGTCCTGAACAAAAGTGTTTGTGAGCATGCAATCCCTGCCATGTTCCCTCCCCATGCCACACTCTGCTTTTCCTGGTAATCTCAGGGTCCAGGCACAGGATGGGATGAGTAGATGCAGTACCTGGACCTGGTCTCCCAGCCACTGGAAAGCTTGCATGCCAGGAGTCGTTCGGAGGACAAAGATTCCGAGTAAGAACTCCAAACCAAGACCCCAGAAAACGGCTCTCCAGGACACCTGGGGACAAAAAGCAGAACAGGAGGTGAAATGTTTTCAAGGCTTACAGGCTTCCCCTTCTGGTTTCCAGCTGCTGCAACAGCAGCACATGACAAACACACTGCCCTGGGGTAAAGATCATGGGGACACCAATAAAGTGTCACAGAAACTGACAAACATGGGTTGGTGACAGAGCCAGAAATGAGTTAGTGAGACTGTAAAACTGGCTGGAACATAACCTGCCAGGCTGACCTGGGATACAAGCACAAAGACCTTAGGATGATTGGTAGGACACACCCGCTAGACTGAAACTGTCTGTTCAATAACCCTTTGGAGGAGCAGGATGGAGGGACTGCCCCAAAGCATTTGCAGCAGTTTGGGCTGAAAGCCACCAGGACTTCAATCATTTCTGACCAAGGCTCCCAAGGCATCTGAAGCCCCGGTGTGGGTCTGGTGCTGGGTTTCTGGGTCTGACCCACTATGAGGGACATGGCAGAAAACAGGACAGAGGCAATACAGGGGAGCCCTGGGTTGGGAAGTGGGAAGGAGAGCAACGGGAAAAAGAGCAGTGAGGTGGCTTTGTGGTCTCTCCACCCAACTAGTTCAGCTCCCCAGGCTGTGCCCAGCTCTGCCCAGCTGTGCTTGGCTTCTGCTTCCTCCAGAGAAGGGGATGCCAGGGAGAACAAAGTGCTTGTTCTGCAGTGCTGGGTGGCCACCTCCTGCGAGGGGACTGATGGTCAAATCACACCTGAAACACGTACCGCACCATGGTGCTTGGAGAAGGCAAAGAGGAACAGCACCAAGAAGAAGAAGCCACCTAATGAGATGAGCTGCTCTGGGTTTCTGCCAGTGTCCAAAACCAGCCACACAATCAAGCCTGCCAGGAGGGCCACGCATAGGATCCTGCAGAGGAAACCCCAGACTGTCAGCAAGATGATGTCCCCATAGGGAGAGAAGCTCATGAAGGGCAGTAGCTGATTATGATGGAATTGCCACTGTAAGGTCCATGTATCTGAAGAAACCTGGGGCTCAGGCACAAGTAAGGGGTGTGAACAGCCATCACACTACTGAGGCAGAGCAGCAAGACATTTCTGCAATGGCTTTTAAGGGTTCCCAGGCTGGGCCACACTTGCCATTTGTGAGGTGCCAGCATGGCACTACAGCACATGCCTGATGCCAGCAGCCGTGCTTGTGCTGGCAGAGCCATGGGAGGGCACCCAGGTGCTGGGAGGGATCTGGCCCTGCCTTCCCCTGACTCACCATTTCAGCCAAGGCCAGGACTTTTGGAAGCACTTCCCAACAGGGTGGAGGAGCAGCAGAACCTTTGCCCCACAGTACTTCTTGAAGATGTCCCAGCAGATGAAGAAGGCAACCACGGCAGTGATGACCACCAAGGCAAGGGCTCGCTGGAAGTTGAGGTAACAGGCCGCAATGAAGTAGCACAGGTAGGCTGGAGAAGGCACATTGAGAGTCAGAAACATCAACGCTGTAGGATCACGGGTTCATAACTCACTGGGGCTAACCACGAGGTTCATTTCCTCCCAATGTCCTTCCCTGGCCACCCTTAAGGATCCCATCTTTGTGTGAGGAGACCTTAAGAGCACCAGCACAGCAGGGACCAGAAGGGGCACAGTAAACCCTTTGGGCAGGTAGAGAAAAGGCAGGGGGACAGTGAGGTGAAGATGGAACTGGGCAGCTGTGGTGGGGTGAGGAGGGGGCAGTGAGGCTGCTGGGAGTGGATACAACCTCCACACACTTGACAGTGTTCAATAAGTGGAGTCTGGAGGCACAGCCAGCCAAAGGGGTCAGGATATGGAGTCTCAGTGACAGGAAGTCCTCACCTACTCCAAGGAGCCCCAGGACGACTATTCTCAACACCTTGGCATGGGCCTTGCAGAAGTGCTTTGCCTTGGATGCTGGCTGCAGGGCCTTCCTGGGGAGAGTCATGTGCAAGAGACATGAGAGACACAGAAGATGGACATGGAAGATCAGGCCAAGCCAAACCACCCCAACTGCAGCCAACCCACCAGACCAGGCTATGACCATGGCTCCTGCTGGGCACTTCCAGCAGCAGGAGGTGCTGCAGGTGGGCCATGGTGAGAAACCCCAGCACACTCACCATCACCTGCTGTGGGGACAGACACCTGCCAGTGGCACCCTACAAGGCTACATGGAGCCATCAGACACTGCCCCTGTGTGCTCAACACCACCCTACTCTGCTCCCAAATCAAGTTTGTCTCTGGCAGAGCTCACACATCTGTGCAGATTATCCCACCTGCAGTAGGAGGAGAATCTCCCTTTCCTTTCTCTTCTCTCCTCTTGGCTCTCACTGCATGGACCACCACATTCCTCATAGTGTCTCTTCTCTCCCTGGAAAACATCATCAACTGGAGCACGCTGTACTGGGAAGGGAAGGGAAGGGAAGGGAAGGGAAGGGAAGGGAAGGGAAGGGAAGGGAAGGGAAGGGAAGGGAAGGGAAGGGAAGGGAAGGGAAGGGAAGGGAAGGGAAGGGAAGGGAAGGGAAGGGAAACTTACCTCGAAGCTGAAAGCTGGGTTATCTGTGCCCTTCTCAAGGCTGTCCAGGGTTATCTGGTTTCCTTCCATCTCCAGAAGTTCCTTTGCTTCAGTGCATATGGGAAACAGCACTGGGAGGGCCCAATGCTGGCTGGGGAGAGAAAGATGGAATCACCTCCGGGATGCTCAAATGTCCCACTCTGCTTTTCAGTTTTGGGTCTCTGAGAGGATAACAACCCTCGCAGTCAGTATTCAGAACAGGTCCTGCCAGCACATCAAGGGACCATCCTATGGGGTCCTCAGGCCATGGTGCTGGTGTGCTGAATTCCTTATTCTCCTGTAACTCTGGAGAGGTCTTTACTCTGCCATGCTTCCAAGGAATTATAGGAGAGGACTATATGCAGCAGGGAGTGCTGGTACTCCTCCTCCAAGTTGGTGACAATGTCCACCAACCTCTGTGAGCCCCTTTGTAAGAGGGATTTTTCAAAAAGTATCCTTCCTCATCAAAAGGTCTTGGTAAGACCAAGTAAGACGAGGAAGAAGGTCCTTTCATGCTGATAATTAACACAGTGAAGGAACAAGGGGTAGGAATGACTGGTAGTTTGCATAGGGACTGGTCCTAAAGGAGAATAATACTGGGAGAACTGGTCCAGCAAACCCAGAAGAACCAGTGTTATGCCAGGGCAGGAACCCTTGGAGCATCATCCCATTTGGACACCCTCCCGGTTCCTCTACCTGGAGAAGGATGAGGGAAGAGCAGAGAGTCGCAGGCAATGCAGTGATCAACTGTAGAAGCACTTCTGTGTGAGGACAGAGGCAGTGAGATGTTGTCTTTGCTCTGAGGAGAATTGTAGAGGTCTGTGCAGAGAAGGAGATTACTCGGTCATCGCCAGTTTCTCGCAGTGTCCATGAAGGGGAAGGCTCAGCCCCAAATGCAACAGGTGAAGGTGGGGAGTTTTGGAGAACATCTCTCTCATCGTGGGACCTCATGGCAGCTGAAGGTGGTGTGGGCAGGGCTCCACAGGCCGGCAGAGCCACCATGGGGAGCCACTGGGGCATGCTGGCCCCCATGTGTCCCTGGGTTCATGGCTCCTCAGCAGCAGGGCAGGACCCAGGGCCATGGTGGGAACCCAGGACCTCACATCCCCCCCAGGGCCTCCAACATCGCTGGTGCTCCTGGTGCTCAGGGATTTCTCTCCTGGACCCTCGCAGAGATCAGGAGGATCCCCCTCCCCAAGTCCACCACCACTTCAAGGACACTCCCCAGTACCCAGCTGGTCTCAGTGACCCCTCCAGGATCTCACAGAGTTCCAGGACCACCCCATGTTCCTGGCTGTGCCCCTGTCTCAGGCTCGGTGCCTCCCAGGACCCCCGGGCTGATGCCACCTCCTTGTCCCTCGCCTCACCAGCCGCAAAATCTCTTGTTTTGGTGCAGTCTCATTGGCTGCCATCCCCTCAGGAGCGGGACCACACGGACAGGCAGATAAGGAGGGAGGGAGCGGAGCCCCCAGCGCTCCCCGTGTACCGGCGTCCCCAGGGACTCCTGTTCCTAGTGTCCCCTGCAGCCTCTGGAGCAGAGCGGCCAGGGGACCCTCTGCTCTGTGTCCCTGCACTCCACGCTCTCACAGCCCCGGTGGCCTCATCCCCCTCGTCCTCACATCCCCCGGTGGCCTCGTGCCCTCCCTGTCCCCACGGCTCTCCCGCCCTGGAACCCGCTGTCCCCCCGCACTCACCGCCAGCCCCGCCGGCCCCGCAGCTCCCGGTCCCGTGCCCCGGTTACCCATTAACAGCTCGGTCCAAAGAGCTGGGCCGGGCCCTGCGGCGCCGGGGCCGCCCCGGCTCCTCCCGGGGCTCACACCCGGCGTGCGGGGGGGCCGGCGGCGTGGCCGTGCAGGGCAGCGTGCCATCCAAAGAAAGGTCAGCCGGGAGACTTTCCCCCAGGCAAAACGAGCTTTGAGGAGAGATACTGGAAGTAGAAATCAAACTCTTACCATACCCCAGGAAATGTTTCCCAAAGAAAACCAAAGTGGGGCACTTTGGCCACCAAAGCTTCAGTGGCGTGAAATCATGTTCCCTGGTCCTTGAGAAGGACGGGGTGGAAGCCAACAAAAACATCCTCTTGTACTGTGTGTTGGAAACCACCTTTTCACGCGGGATGATGGGAACTGCACGCCCAGGTTTGTGCATTCTACTGGTACCTCCCGCTCTTTGTTTGCACAGGGAGCGGTGCAGCGATGTGGCTCCGAGGGTGGCAAACGGGTTGGCAGGAGTCAGTTCAGACATTGGTGATTAATGACACCGCGGGGCACTCAGGGCACCACGGGGCACTCAGGGCACCACGTGCCACACGCTGCCCGTAAACAAACCCCGCCAGTTCCACGCCTTCTCCCTGTGGATTTTGGCCAATCCCGGCGCTAAAGCTGGCCAGGGTTGGGGAGGGGCGAGTGAGCGATGGCGCGGGTCAGGCTGTGGGTGACGAACGGGGAAACCGTGAAAGCTGCGGGTGCGACGCTGGTGTAACCTCCCTCGCCGCACCCGGGCGAGGCCCCCCAGCCCCGTGTGAGGCACTCACGGGGCACCGAGAGGCGGCGCGGCCCCGCCGCACGTCACCCGCCGCACCAACAACAGCCGCCGCGCCGCTCCGCTCGCCCAGAGCCCCGGTAGCGCGCCGTGATCGTATAGTGGTTAGTACTCTGCGTTGTGGCCGCAGCAACCTCGGTTCGAATCCGAGTCACGGCATCGCCCGGAGCGGCGGTACCACGGCACACGGGCTCCGCTTTTTGCCGTCGCTGTTTTCTGCATTGGTTTCTTTCACGATTCAATTTCGTTGTTTTCTCGTATTATTTTGAACTTAATTTTATAATTTTTAATTTATTTTAACTTCTTTATTTCGTTAATTTATTTTTACTTATTCTATGTAATTTTTTTCTGTTTAATGTAACCGTTTTTCTTTTAGTTTTTATTTTTACTTTGTTTTATTCTTATACTTAATAATATTTTCTTTAATTTCTTCCATTCCATTTTAAAAATTTATTTATTTATTTACGTTTATGTCATCGAATGTTATTTTTCGTTTCGTTTTTTCTATCATATTTTACTTTCATATTTAATTTTATTTTAATGGTTCATTTTATAGTCTTTTAAATATATTGTTTCATTGTTTTATTATATTTACTTTTCTTTTACTTAATCTAGTGATATATTTTTTATTATATTTTATTTTTATAATATTCTATTACTTAATTTTTAAATGCTATTTTTATTTCAGTTTTACTCTTACTTTGTACGTCATCCTCTCCTCTCCTCTTGGTCTATTTTTAAATTTAATTTTATGATTTTATTTATTATTTCTAAGTTGATGGGGGTTTTTGTCTTATGTTATTTTGTTGTTTTCTGTCCCTCCTCTCCTTCTTCCTGGCGCCCGTGGACCCCCGCGCTGGGCAAAGCCCAGCTCGGTCCGGCCCCGCAGCCCCGCCGGCAACCGGCAAAGAAAAGGGAATGAAAAATGAAATATCGGCGCGACGTGACAAAAACAACAGGGGATGCGATGGTTGAGGGAGAAAAGTCGCAAAAGAGCGGAGCCCGTGTGCCGTGGTACCGCCGCTCCGGGCGATGCCGTGACTCGGATTCGAACCGAGGTTGCTGCGGCCACAACGCAGAGTACTAACCACTATACGATCACGGCGCGCTACCGGGGCTCTGGGCGGGCGGAGCGGCGCGGCGGCTGTTGTTGGTGCGGCGGGTGACGTGCGGCGGGGCCGCGCCGCCCCTCGGCGCTTCCGCTCCGCCCCCCGCGGGCATTCCCGCGGGGCAGCACCCGAGCCGCGTCCCGCGCTCCCCGCGGTGGTGATGGGCCCCGCGCCGGGACCCCCGCCCCGCGCCCGCCCCCTGATCCCAGCGCGGGCCGTGGCCCCGGTGCTCTCACGGCCCTCACCTACTCACTGGCCCCAGCCCCGAGTCCCGCTCCGTGTCTGACCCCACCTGTGGCGTTCACCCCCTCATCTTCATCCTCTGCCCTTGGCCCAGCCCCCTGATCTGACCCTGATCCTGCCCCTTCTCCTCATCCCAGCCCTCTGTATCCTAGGGCAACCCCATTCACCGAGCTGTAACCTCACCGCTCGCTCCCCTGCGTGTTTCTCAGGGAGTAAAGTTTCTCCCAACCACAGGATTAATGAACGACTGGGCACAGAGAGATGGGAAAAGAGAGGGTCTGAGGATTTTACGCCCCGGAAACAGCAACAGGTATCAGTCTGTGCTGAACTCCTTGTTTCTCCTGCTCAAGCACCAATTGATACCTAATGACATTGCTCTCACCACTGCTGCTGCTTTCCTGCTCCCAGTATTGAAGGTTCTTTCATTTTCACAGATATGCTAAGAATTCCAAACACCTGGGATCAAAAAGATTTCTTGACATAAAATATTTTAGAGTGATCGCCGCATGACTCATTCTTTCTGAAGAGCTGGTCATAGAAACATCAGCTCCTTTGTATGGGATGAGCTCATCACTTGTCACACATGTGCACCTCCCATGGGAGGGGATGCAGGGAGTGGCAGGGGACTCCTACAACCGTGCTGGCCATGTCCCTGCACCCCATCCGTCCTGGTGTATCTGATGCAGCTGGAAAATCCTAAATCTAAACCAGTCTTCCTGAGGCTTGGGGCAAACTGGAGAAATGCCCTGTGCGCCTTGATTAATCTGTGAAGTAATTGCTCCTGCCTCTCTGAGTTCATCTCACTCCTAACCCGCCCAAAAGAGCTCAGAGTGGTGGAGGAAGACAGAATGGGTTTTTTGCCATTTTGTCCTCCCTTTGTGTATGCCCACCTCATCCCGTCCTCAGCAGTTTGCTGGTGTGCACCGATGGTCCCTCAGCAATGGGGATCCTTTGCAGTGGGAGGTGCTCTCCCATGTCAAACTGGCTGACCAGGAGATGGTGAAGGGGTATCTGAATGATCTGAGTGTCCATGTGCTACTGTCCTGCTCCAATCTCACCTTTCTCCCTCTCTTGACCACCCACCAAGATCCCAGTCCATGCCTCTTATGGGGTTGCAGGGATACTGCTTTTGTTCATCTGTGTCCAACCCTGTCACCATCTGTGTCCTTATGCTGGAACAAAGTAGGTGCAGCGACACTGGAAGGAGATATGTGGTTCTCCTCCCATGCCCAAGGAGTTTGACACCATCATCATCCCCTTGACTGCACCAAGGACACAAACCCAACCACCAGACACCTGCAGGACAGGTGTAGCTGAGCTGTAGAGGTAGGATCACTGCAACCTCTATATCCCAAGTCATGAGCTTGTGAAGGAAAAAGTCCTTGTGCTGCCCTGTGCCTGTTCTACCGTGCCTTCCTCCACACTGCACAATGCCATGAGCTGGGCCATGTTTCTGGTGAAGGGATGAGCCCAGCTCCATGTTGGCCTGGACAACTGCTGTGTTGGGTCAGGACAGTGTGGTGGGTCCCAAGGGAGGCAGTGGGACCCACAGGAGATGGTGGGGCATGCTCTGGCACGACATGCTGTCCACGGCTGGTGGGGACAAAGAACCTACAGTGGTGCACAAGATGACCAAGAGATTCCTCCTCAGGGATTTCCATGGGCAGGCAGAGTGGGACGCCTGAGGCTGGTGTCACCATGGCCTTTATCCCAACTCCTGGCCTGGCAGGATGCAGAGCCCATGTTTGGGTGGGTGGGTGGATGCTGGGCACTGCTCACACAGGGCTCCTTGGTGGCATGGAGGAGGCAGCAGGGCTCCTGCTTTGGCTGCTTGGCAGATGTCTCTAGAATGTGGAAGTTGACAGAATTACAATTACCTCAGCTGCTGGAACAGGCATGGCTGAGATAACCCTGCAGCAATACAGGAGAGTCAGCCAAACGTGGGAGTGAGCAGGGAGGTGTGAAAGGACACAGAGATAAGGCACCGGGTGTGGATGAGAAGGAAGAGGCAAAAAACTGCTGCCACCCATCGCTGGCAGTGGTGGTCTGTCCCAGTACAACTTTCTGCCATAGGCTGCCCTCCCCAACAGAACTGGGATGTGAGCACTCCTATGGAAACCTTGCCAGGTTGTCAGGGCCCCAGCTGCCCTTTGCCACCTGCTTTTTAGTCCAGATGGTTTGGACCTGCCAGGATGTGTTTGCACAGCATGAAGCAAAATAGATGAGCTTGTGGGAGCATTGAGAGCCCCATCTGTCTCCTGGGTAACCTGATCCCTTTAGGATGCTCAGCACCCGGGCAGGATGGCTACTCCAGGCAGGCTCCTCTGCTCTTCCCACACTGCTCTGTCCCTCGATGTCTTTTCTCTGAGCCTTCTGACCCTTGTGGGTTGCATTCAGTGGGATTTTAAAGGTGCCTGGAATGTCAAAACACCAGTGCAGCTAGACAGAGAGTGCTGCTGCGCCCAGACGTTGCCTCTCTGTGGCACAAATATAAATCTTGCAGCTGGCACAGGGACAAGCACAATTCATCACTGCATGGCTGTCTTGGCTGCTCTGCCCCTCGAGCAGCCTCTCCAGCTGTTCCCTCACTGGGGCAGCCCCTGGCCTCCTTTCCCAGTCTCTGGAAGGCAGGTGGGAGGCAGAGGAATCCCCACCACCTCCTCTTTTTCTTGCAGATTGCTGAAGCAGCCACAGGAGCAGTGCTGGTGCTGGGGAGGCAGGACGGATGCCAGGGCTGTGAGGAGGTGCTCTGTGTTTTACTGGTGATGGAAAAGCAGTGGTGCAGGCCAATGCTGTCCTCTCTGGCTATTCAGAGGCCATTAATCCAACTTGGAAACTACTCCGCTGCATAAATCCCACCTTCCTTCCTAAGGAAATCAGAGCAACTCTACCATCTAGCCCAGCATCCCATATTCCCACACCCATAGGCTCTGCTGGGGCAGAGCTGGATGCTGGCAGAAGAGCAAGGAAAGATTCTGGGGCTGAGACAATTTGAAGGTTTCTGTGCGTTTTAGGAGTGAAGGACAAAACACCAGGAGACAATTGCAATCAACCTGACCTCATACTGTCCCCACCATCCTCTTCTAGGGCCACTAAGACAGCCTGAGGGCTGGAGCTCCTCTGCTTCTCTGCTGGGAGAAGTGGGGGGCTTAACCTGGAGAAGAAAAGGCTCAGGAGAGACCTTAGAGTTCTTCCAGTGCCTAAAGGGGCTCCAGGAGAGCTGGAGAGGGACTTTAGACAAGGGCTTGGAGTGACAGAACAAGGGGGAATGGCTTTCTACTGCCAGAGGACAGAGTTAGATGGGATATTGGGAAGGAATTCTTGGCTGAGAGGATGGTAAGGCCCTGGCACATTTTGCCCAGAGAAGCTGTGGCTGTCCCATTACTGGAAGTGTTCCAGGCCAGGCTGGGCAGGTCTTGGAGTAGCCTGGTCTAGTGGAAGGTGTCCCTGCCCATGGCATGGGGTGGATTGAGATGAGCTTTAAGGTCCCTTCCAACCCAAACCATTCTGGGATTGTAGCTCATGAGACATGGACCGAGGACTGAATGAGAAGAACTTGAGCATTCCTTGACATGAGTGTTCAGCTGTAATGATCTCCAGAGGCTTTATGAGCCCACAGCAGCACATGAGGTGGGTCCTGGTTCTTCCAAAGCCTGAACTTCAAAGGACATTTTCCAGTCTGCCAGCAAGAAAACTGGATGAGAAGACAAACAGGATATAACAGACTGATTTTCTGCTCGTTTGTATTTTGTGATGCCCTTGCCTGGCTCCAATGCTCAGAAATCAAAGAAAATGGTACCCAAAAACGTATGGAGTAGGGATTTATCAAGGCTGTCCTGTCCAAAACCCAGTGAGCACAGCCCAGAGCAGCCTCTTGAGCTCTTTCCTTGTGTGTTCAGCATGCAGCTGAAGATGAAACATGAGGAAAGTGTCCCAGGGGAGAACCAGCCATCCTGCAGCCCTAAATAAATGCTGCCACATGTCTGTGAGTGCCCTGCCTGATTCCAGATGCCAGCCCCAGCTCTCACTCTGCCTTTGTCTGTGCATAGCAGGAGCCTCCTCCCACTGCAGGGATTTATGGCCTGCACAGAGCCACCTCTTAACCCAGCTTTGTGCTGCTGAATGGGCAGAAAACAGGCCACCAGGAGCTGCCAGGCAGCCTGCCAGCCCTCACCTCTCCACTTCTTGCACTCCTCTCTGAATTCACCTTCATTTTCTGCCTCTCAGCCCTTTCAGAGGAACTGGGCTGGTGGCAATTGCAATTGATCCCCTCTCTGCGGGAGGAATGGCCACTGATTTGCTCTTGTGCACTGAGCCCGTCTTCCTGACAGCTGATGACAGCCCTATTAAGAGATATAAGGGGATACCAGGAGTGGTTCACGCCCCACAGGCAACATAAAGCTAGTGAGTCTGTCTGGAGAAGGACCCAGCTGTGTGAGCATGGCTGTTGCAGCTGGATTAATCAAACCCACCATTAACCCCTTCCCGGGGCACTCAGGTCCCCTGCCAGCCCCCCAGCACAGGCCCCCACCGGTACCTTGCTCTGATTGAGCTGCAAATGCTCCAGCTCCTTAGTTTGCTCAGCCTCAGATCGATGAGTGCAGGCAGCTCCAATCAATTCCACTTTACCACTTGCTATTGAGTTCAGATCCATGCTCTCGCAGCTGGTCCCGCTTCCTCCGTTCTTTCAGAAGAGGGATTCAGGCATTTTATCCCAGCTGGATGCTGTTTTGCCCTTGCAGGATCAAACCCTTTGGTGGGAGCAAATAAAACCCCATGAAGGGCCAGCAATGAAGGGACTGAATTTGTGCTATAGCTGAAGTCCCAGGAGCATCCACCTGGCTGTCAGAGTGTGGAAATGGGTGGCTGGATGAGGCCATGCAATTTGCATGATATAATAGAGCTGTTGCCACCAAGCCAGCATCTGTCATGAGGATTTCCTGTCACAATCCTGGTTTTGCTGCAGGAAAGCTTCTGTATTTTGGTTCCCCTGTCCCCATGGGAGGTGACTGGGGAGAATTCAGCTCTCTGGGACTTGAGCCCACACAAAATGGTTTTGCAGGAAAAAAAATATCAAAGAGTTTACATAATAGCTGTTTGGAAATTTCCCTCAAACCTTACATTTGTCAGTGAAAGAAGTGTTTCTCACCCTCTGGGTGTCAGTCCTGCAGTTATTTTTCTCTCATTTCTTGTCACCCAGCTCAGTGGCCTCTCTCCAGGATGCTGCTGAACCTGTGGAAATGAAGTTCCCCAGGGCTCTCCACACCTCGTCCAAGTGTTAATGAAATAACAGACCACACCACAGAGCAGTTGTGATGCTCAGGGTCGTGATGTGCAGAGGGCTGTCAGCACCGAGAGCAGAGGCAGGGACCAGGCTCAGCATGGCTGAGGTGATGACTGAGGGATCTGGCTCCAAGCTGGCAGATGTCTTTCAGCAAGTTGTCATCTCTTCTTTTGGTCAATTAGCATTGCCTCAATTATACTATCAACTGCATAATGATTTTTTTTCTTTTTACAGAAAGGTTGGGGAGCTGTAAAAAGCGCCTGCAGAAATTTGCTCCACTTGGTAAAGACACACGATTTGCGCATATCCTGCCCAGGCTTTGATGATCTCCTGGTGCAAATGTGTAGCAACACTTCCCCTGGACATGATCCCTGCCTCTAAAAACTCACAAGTCTCGTTTGTGCTAGTCCCTGTATTTAATATGTATTCATGGATTTTTTTTCTGTGGATTTGTCTGGTCTTTTTCCTAAACCACGTAGCATCTACAGCAGCCCCTGGCAGGGAGGGCTACTGTGTGCTGAGTCTCCTCCTTGTGTTATTGCTGTTATTTCAGCCTCTCCCACCTCCCCCAGCTGTGCAGATCTCTGCTCTGTGATCTCAGCTGTATCTTTTCTGTGCCAAAAAGCCCCAGTCCTTCACAGACCCCATGTGCAGAGACCTTGGATCCTCCTGTTGCCCTTCTCTGCACATTTTCCAGCTCTGCTGTATCCTTGGAATAGGGGGACCAGAAATGCATGCAGACTGGGACTGGCTAGGGAATAGTGACACCTCTGATTTAATCTCTCCTTTCTCTTGACCTTCCTATCAGCTTGACAGAGAGTCTTTGAGGTTTTGACTTCTGGTGAGTGCTGAGGGGACAGTTTCACAGACTGTCAGAGCTCCCAGTCTCAGAACGCATCACTTTAGACAAGAGCCTGGGCTTGGTTTCCCCATGTGTGTCACTTCCCTAACACTGCCTTTTGTCTCATTTTATTGCCAACTTGCTCAGCCTCTCAAAGTCCTCCTGCAATTCTTAGCATGCATCCACAATTTCCAGAACAATTCGATATTATTGCAGATTTTGCCATTGACCTCATCTTGTCGAAAGATCTGCGTGTGAAAATGCAGGGACCTCTGCTGGATCACCCTTCTGGCTTTTTCCAAGAAAGCCACTAGCTATGGAAAAGAGAAATTCACTGCAAGAGAGCTGTGCCGACTCTTCCCCAATATGTCATATTTATCCATCTGTTCCCTAACGATGCCAGTTTCCTCCTCCGTATGCCAATTTTTGTTCATTTGCAGAGAACAGATGTGTCATTTATCAGTCTGGGACTCCCTGGCTGCCTCCCAGGAAGCATTTCTGGTGTCACAGTTGCCACCTTCCAGTCCCCATGTCCCCTGCTGTACCCAGCCCCAGGAGGTGGTTCGGCTGTCACCCAGTAGATGTGACATCCTCTTGGTCCCTGCCGTGCTGCACAATGGGGTGTATGTGGATTGCTCCGGGGGATGAAAGGAGCAGGCACACAGGCATTCCAAAGCTCCTGTGAATGGCTTTTATTTGAAGCCGTGGAAGAAGTACCTGGAGATTCAAGGAGCTGCAGGCTTCCCTGCAAGCCAAGGTCGATGCTGGCATCAGGGGAAAGAGTCGACCCAGCACCTGACTCAAGTGACACGCAGCTGACACGCAGCAAGTGTCAGATTCAGCCCCCACATTAGCTGGGGTGACTCACCCGGGAGTGTGCAGGGGCAGAGACCTTCTCCTCTGAGTCACAGGAAGCTGCTGCCTGGGGGACGCTGGGCTGTGTCCGCACCACCCAAGGTTAAACTGGAGGGGAAGGTTTTCCATGAAGACGTGGCATGATCCCTCCCCAGCCCAGGGAGGGTCCCGTGCGCTGTTCTTTGCCCAGCTGCCAAACAGGGCTCTTGTCCCCAGCCGGGGGTGAGCACCAGGAGCACTCAGGGCTGCTGACACAGCTCCTCCGGCCCCGGAGGATGGATGAGGGCTGAGGATGTACCCGGCTCTCCGCTGGGCTGGCAGGAGCCCGGAAGACATTGCCTGGCTTTTTCTTCCTGGTGCGTGCTCTGACCTGTCTGGATTTACCCAGGCAAGCAGCTCCTTTGGTAAGAGGAAGGGCAATGCTGTGAGCACCAGCCCAGAGATCTCAGCAAAGGGCTCCTGGATCCTTCAGAGGTGGAGATGAGGGTGGGAGCAGAGATTCCAGTGCGGAGGACCAGCCCTGCATCCTTGCACACAACTGCAGAAAATCCTTCTGCCTCACCTATTCCCATGGTCCCTCAGAGTGAACCACAAATCACTTCTGTACAGCTACGGGTTGTTCTCTTCCTATCTGAGTGTGCAAACACCTTCACAGCCATCCTTCCCTCCTTCCTGGGGGCTCCATGGGCTGCGGGCAGTGCCAGCAGCAGGCAGCCCCCAGGGCTGCACGTCCTACCTGGGGATGCTTCCCGCTGCGGCTTCATGAGAGAGGAGCTCAAATGTGGAGTCTGGCACGCAAGTGGCACAGTGTGTGCTCCCTGATCCTCTCCCATCTGCCAGTGCCACCCCACGTCCCCTGCCAGTCCCTTCACCAACACTCCATGACAGCCATCTGTCACAGTGAGCTGTGGTGACTTGCAGGCAGAGTGGCATCACAGCCACCGTTTTGGCATCCGGGTCAGTCTCTACAGTGCAAGCATCAAACCTGGGTCCCAATGTGCATAAGATATGGAGCATGTAAACAGTTGGGATAGGAGCAGCACCAGCTGCAGCACGAGCTGCAGACGGATTCTGGCTTTGGCAGTGGGAGTGCAGAAATCTGCCACTGCTCCCCCAAACCTGAAGTGAACCACTGTGAAAAGAGGGATGTCACCAGCCTCTCGTCATGACTGCAGAAAAGAATATGAGCAGCCTGTGCCTGTGCCCAGGCATGCAGGAGGTGGTAAGGTCTTTTGGTCTCCTTCTGGAGGCCCCTTAAAGCTCCCCAAGCACAAAGGAGTCTCCCAAGGAGGGTCTCACCTCGGCTGTGTTCTCTTCACTTGCTGCCTGGGTGGCTGGGCCAAGGGGAAGCCAATACCCAGGGGAAGCTCAAATCTGAGGGCTCAGGTGAGTCCCTGGGCTCCAGGGATTTTGATGCCCCTCCAAGCTCTGCTGAAACCTGAGGTGAGAAGGTGATGCCTCAGAGGCCCAGATCAGAGAACAGGGCTACACTGGGCCAATCTGGAAGAGAAACAGGCCCAACAAATGGTGAAGAGCTGCTGGGGTCCTACATGGGCATGGACTACAGACCTTTGTCAAATCCCAGCGTGGCCCCAGCACAGCTGCCTCTCCAAGGAGGGAGCGATGTGAGGGATGTGCCAGGACTGGATGAGAAGGAAGAACCTCTGCAATTCCTCTAATATGGTAGTACTTAAAAAAACCAAACACCACCACAAGCTAGATCCCTCCTCGGTCCCCTCTCTGGAGACACTGAGCGTGTGTTTTCCAGGCCTGAGGATTTAACAAGAGCCATCTCCTACAGCTGTTGCTGAACATCCTCCTTGGTTACTGATAGAGGGTGGAAGTGCTTTCAATCTCAAGTGCCATTAGCCCTGCTTCCTTCCAAATGCTGGACAGGCAAATTTATTGAGAATCTCTGTGTTTTCTGCATTTTAATAAGTCTCTTCATCACCATCTGCTGGGAGCGAGGTCTGCTGCTAGACCACAAACACTGCCTGGTGATCACTTTGTTCCTCGCAGATGCTTTTTCTCCCAATGGCTTTTGCATCTTGCAATCCCTATGCTTTGAAATTTCCAGTGCTGTTTTCTGGGTTTCAAGGCTGTCTTCTCCCTATGGAGGAAGCTCCCTTGGTGTCCAGTTGGACCTGTCAAATCTGGAGGAGTTTCTCAAGCAGGAGTGTGCTCAAGGAACCAGCAAATCTGGGACTCAGTGGGCTCCCTGGGCACATGTCGAGCATGTACCGTGCCAGGCTGGCACAGCAAGCTCAGTTCCTTGGCAGCCCCATCCTCACTCTCCCTCCTGCACAGGGCTGGTAGGAAGGCCACCATGAGAAACTTCTTTCCCCAGCTAGACACCCTCACAGCAACATCCCAGCACCTGTGCCCACACTGTGCTGGACCACGGCTCATGGTGTGAGGACATGCAGGAACACACTGTGGCATTGTCCCTGCTCACTGGATGCCTCTGCACAGATCCTCAGTGGGGCCTCTGTGTGGGTCCCGCTTTTGGAGTATCCTGTCTCTGGCCCTTTTCTTTCTCCACGGCCTTCAGGGGATTCAGCCTGAGAGCCTGGAAGCAGGTTTGGGTGACGGTGTGTATTTAGGAAGGGATGTGAAGGATTTGGGGGCACAGATCTGGAGACAGGGCTGGGGGACACAGTCTCGGTGGTGGGTGAGCTGAGAAGGATGCCGGTTGATAATGGCTGTGTCCGGGGGAGCAGTCAAAACGTGAATGCTTCTGTTGCTGCAGCGGCCCCGGGGTCTGCTGCCATGCTCCAACACAGTGCTCCCAGTGCCCCATTCCTGCTGCATCCCAGGGGATGTCCTCCAGCCCGTGTGCTGCGGATCGGCCCTGCATGCTCGCTCCAACATCTCTGCATATCCAGCTTGAACCCAGCGTTCTTTCCAAGCACTTTCCTGCCTTGACGCTGCTCACCCCTTCCCGCAGTGTTTCTTGTGGGGGTCCGCAGCGCCAGCCTTGTGTTTCAGTGTCTCCCTGGAACGAACTGCTCCGGGAGTCCCGCACGGGGCTGCTCCCACCAAACACCTCGCAAGCACCGAGTTTGCACCGACGAGATGAGCTGGATGACCCTCGTGGGCTCCTTTCAGCTCAGGATATTCTGTGATCCCATGAGGGATCCTTTACCGCCCCGCCTCGCCGGCTGCCTCCCCGGCAGCCTTTCTCCTGGGGCCGAAAGCCGCTCCGGGGTTGCTGGGGGCAGCGCCGGGGCCGGATCGGGCCCGAGGCCGCCGGGATCCAGCCCACGGGGGCCGGCCCGCAGCGCCGAGGAGGGCCGGGCGCGGCGGAAGGCGGCGGGGAGCGGGGCGGGCCCCGGGGGAGGCGGGCCGGGGAGGCCGGGCCGCGCTCAGGGCCGCGCCGGGCCGTGCCGGGGGGAGCGGGCGCGGGGCCGCGGCGCGGGCGGGGCGGGGGAGGCCCCGCAGCCGGCGCTCCGGCAGGTGGCACTGGCCGCCTCCCCCGCGCCCCCCCGAGCCGCGCCGCCGCGCTCAGTCCGCCGGCGCCGATGCTGCTGAGCGGAGCGGCCGGCTCGGAGCGCGGCGGCTGCAGCGGCGGGGCGGGGGCCGGCGGTGCCCCGCAGTGCGTGGGCACCATGGCCCGCTGGCTCCGCGAACACCTGGGCTTCCGCAGCGCCCGGCCCGCGCCTCCCGCGCCGCCCAAGCCCGACTACCGCGCTGGGCCGCCGCCTCAGCCGCCCCTGCCGCCCGGGGGCGCGGCCGAGCCGCTGGCCGCCGCCCAGCCCGACATCGTGGCGGCCTACCGGCTGCAGAAGGAGCGCGACTTCGAGGACCCCTACAGCGGCCCGCCGCCCGCCGCCGCCGCCGCCCCCGACGGGCCCCGCTACGTCTCGCCCAAGCACCGGCTCATCAAGGTGGAGGCGGTGGAAAAGGTGCCCGCCAGCCCCCCGCTGCCGCCGCCGGTGCCGGCTCCCCCCAGCTCGCCCCCGGCCGGCCCCGAACCCCCCGACGAGCCGCCGCAGGAGGTGAGTGACCGGACACGGGGCCCCGGTGCTCTCCCCGCGGTATCTCGCCACTTGCGATGCCCCGAGTGACCGCGCCGGACCCTCGGCCCTTGCCCTGAGGAGCAGGACCAGGACCCCTGGGGCAGTGCAGCCTGAGCGCCTCGGTCACGGAGATGCCCTCGGCGGTCCCGCCAGACTGTTGGCATCCACAATAAGGAGCAGGGTTAGGATCCTCGAGCACCGAAGGGGGGGCACGGCCCGGCTCCACGGGGCTCCCGTGTCGCGTTCCCCGCTGTGCCCCGGCAGCACCGACATGCCGGGCACACATCAGCGGGAACGGGGGCGGCCCCGGCTTCTCCTCCGGCTCCCTTGGGAGGCAGGTATGATCCTCAGCGGGAAGCGCGCTCGCAGAGGAGCACAGGACCGTCTGCGGTGCCCTCCGACGCTGGGGCCGGTGACCCTGGGCCTCGCAGCGCTCCGTGCCTGGCGGATCTCCCTCTGCCCGCTTGCCCGGGCTGCCCGTGCCAGCGGCGGTGGCCGGACCCCCAGAGATGCCGCGCTGCTTTGTCAGGGAGCCTCAGCGCCTCTTTGTCTACCGCCCCCCCCGCCGGCTTCTCCAGGGTTGAGAGCAGAGCCTGGAGCTGCCGGTGCTGGCAAGGAGGCGAGAAACATCCCCGGTAAGAGGTAGGAGCTGGGCAAAAGCTCCCCATGGGGGACGGGCTCTGAGTGGCACGGAGACCTGGTGGAGGATGAGCCCAGCCGGGGCTGCGGCCGTTGGTGCCGGGCCTCCCTCCTGGAGGAGAGGCTGATGCGGGGACTGCGTAAATAAAGGCAGGAGGGGGTAATTAGTGCCCGCTAGCGCTGCTGCCTGCAAGACGGGGCTTGTCAGGCGAACTCGACGGGATTGCAGATCTGGCTGGCGGAGGCAGTCGTGGATATAGTCAGTGATGCCATCCGTGGACTTGGCACTGTCGGGGGGCACAATGAAATGAGCACTTGCAAAAATCGGCTAGAGAATGTTTTAAGCAGATAGAAAAACTTGTTGCTGGTGGATCTTGGGAATTTGCCTGTACTGACTAATTGCTTTTGGGACATTTCTGGAGTGGCCTAGCAGAGCTCCCCTTTTGAGCTGGGTAAACTGGGTGCTGCAGGCAGCAAAGGGACATGAGGGTGGCACTGGTAGTAGGGACCAGAGTGCCACCATGGTGCTGTGGTTTGCTGAGGCAGTGTGGATGGTTTTTGCTCTGGAACATGTGTTGTGGGATGAGAGCAGGAGCATGTGGACTCGGGCTGTGATGTGCAAAGGGCTGAGCCAGAGCTGTGAGAAGCAGGGACTGCTCACAGGTACAGCCAGGCTGTTTGGGGATCCAAAGGCTGGGGAGAATCTGAGAAGTTTGGAGAAAAGTCAGTGGCTGGGATACATTCAGGGAAACCGCAAACCGTTCTAGGCTGAAGAAGACCCTTCATTTTTTCCAAGATAGGCAGTGATTAGATTACTGATAAATCTCCTGCATGCCACTGTAGGGAGGAGGCTTCTAATTCCTTAGGGCTCTGGTATGTGATGGACACAGAGCTCCAGAGCCTGGGCAAAACTGGAGTAAAAGTGGGAATATGTGATAGTGCTTGCAGTTGTGCATTAATAGAGCTTTCCTAGGGGAGCCAGGGAGCATCCACCATGTGGAGCAACTCTGTTGGGCTGAAAAGCCCTTTGCAGTTCTCATCTGCTGGGCTGAGCAGTGGGAGGATTCCCCAACTGCTGCAATATCATGGTGGCTCTTCCTAGAGGTGGTACAGGAGGATGGAAATGCCTGCTGGGGGGTTACTTCTGCTTGTGACCCTTGCTCTTGGTGATCTCAAATTGTTCTGGCACAGGGAAGGGATACTGGAGCTGGGCTGGAGCCTCTGCTGAGATGATGGTTGTGCAGGGGGCTCAGTGCTCACAGACTTAGGAAGAGGCTGTGGGTGCTCTTTCCTACCTACTGCAGGGACTGAGGCTGCAGACCCCTTGGACTGTGGTGATGCTGGAGATTAAAGGAGGAGTACAATTCTGTGTACAGACAAAGCTGCTGGAGCAGAGAGGGTTTTTGTTAATGACTGATGGGGAAAATCACTCTAATAAAATGTGCAGCCCTTGCAAGTGGGGTCGATTAGGATGGACAGAAGTGGAAGGAGTAGTCACTGGTTCCTGATTGTGTGGTTTGGCTGGGACCATGTGGTTTGTTGTGGCTGGGGGCTGACTGTGTTCCCTGGGCACCCTGTGCCTGCTGTAGCTGTTGTGCCTGTTCTGGAGAATGGAATGGGCAGGAATATCTCGGCACATCCTTCCTGTCTGGGCTGCACGATGCTTTGCTGCTGTAGCATGAGCTGTCACATCTTTGTGCCTTCTGTGAGATCTGCAGCATCCTGTGGGGATGCATTAGAGTGACCTCTGTAGTGGCTTGTGCTGCTTTCCAAACTCTGCTGGAAATGGTGTGGACAGCACAGGTCCTCTTCAGTCTGCTTGGTCTGCCAGGCCTTTCCCCACAGCAGTGCGCAATGGACTGGTCCTGTGTGGTTCACCCAAGCCAGGTGGATACTCTGGAGATGTCTCCCCTGCTGCATTTGGATTAGGCACAAGAAGCAGCGCCACTGGGATGCAGTGGGGAGAGGTGCGATGAGGGAGCTTCTGCTGCCTGCACCCAGGGCATGCTCGAGGATGGGCTTGGGGATCTGCCTGAGGGCATCTTTGTCCTGTGCCTACCAGGACCAGTCGCTGCTGTTCTTGCTGGGAGTGCAGGGTCAGTGCTGCAGGGTGTGGGAACAGCCGGTCAGGAAGCTCTTGGGTGTGTGTCTTTCCTGTGGGAGCCTCCTTGAACTGAGTCATCTTACGCGATGCCGATGCTGCGCTGTCTGTACCCCGTGCCCTCCTGTGCCACGGGTGCAGCCCCAGGCTCCCTGCCTGGCCCAGCCATCCCCTGTGGGCAGTGGACTAGACCCTTCTTGGAAGGTCAGCACTTGTTTGCTTTTGGGTTTGGCTTCAGTGTCTGCCAAAAGCCAAGCTGCCAGATGTGTAAAACTGGAGGAATTTTGCACCTGACAGAGTTTGCATGATTTAACCAATCTTCTGAGGATACCCTAAATGCACTTTATCTCTAGGGCGGGAAACTCGTTTTTAAGGTGGAGGATCTCCCCAGGAATCCTCTGCAAACCTCTGGCTAGAGTGGAACATCTTGTTGTGGCAGAAGGTGGTGGCAGGTAGAATATTTCTGGGCAAGATGGGACAAAGAACCCCAGCTCTGCTGTGGGATTTTGGTGTCTGAACTGTGAATGCTCTTGAAGAGCTGTGATCTGTCACCTTCACTGGTGGGCAGCATAAAAGCTGTTTGTGAGAACCCAAGTGACAATTTGGTTCTTTTAAATTTTTTTTTGGTTTTCTTTTTTTCCCTTATTGTTGGCATGTATAATAGAGCGAGACCAGCCTCAGTGCTGCAGCAGGGATCTGGGTGTGCATTGCTGTGGCAGATAAAAACATGAAAAACACTTGTGCTCAGGCAGGATATGTGTCCAGGTGCCAGTGGTGTTTGGCTGCTCCCTGAAGGACTGGTCTGCAGCAAGAGCTGCCCTGGGATGGTGGCTTTGCATGTCAGGCTTTTGCTTTTCACCCAAATTATTTCAAATCTAGCAAAGCTTGTGCTGTGTATAAGCAGGCGATGCCTCCACAGCTGTGTGGTGGAATCGGCAGGCAGTGAGCAGCTCCCTCAGCAACATGGAACATGAGCAAAGCATGGAAATGCCTGGCCTTTGACCAAAGTGGGGGGGCTTAGGGCACCCCTGGGAGCTGCCCTGCCAGGCTGTGGCCCCCTCCAGCTCCTGGGAGCAGCCGTTTGTCCTGTGGCTGCTGCAGAGAGCCCTGCATGGCTCATAAAGTCCAGTACTCAGATTAGGAAATGTCAGAGATGCAGTTTCCTGGGAAACCATAATACGGCCCCATGTGCAAGGGCATTAGGATGTGCCCAGTAATTGCATGATCCCTGCTGTTTGCCCTGTTCCTGGCACTGGCTGGAGCCTCCAGCCCCTCAGTTTTGGGGCTTGAGGTACCGTTCTTGTGGGCTTGCTTGTGCATCCCGACGTTGTGATGCTTCTGGAGGCAGTAATTGCCTTCCCACCTTGTCTGTGGCTCTCTGCTGTAGTAGCTAACCATTTAAAAAACAAATGGATTTATGTTCTCATCACCCTACAGCTGGGACACTTTGCTCCTATGAAGTGGCATCCTTGAGGCAGTGGAGAAGCAAACTAGTGTGGCAAACTCCCCCCAAACCCAAGGAGCTTGCCTCTAATCAGAACCATTTGCCCTGGGTCCAAGCTGAACCCAGCAAACCACATCCTCTGCCAACAGAGTTGGTCTAATCTCTGCGGAGTGCCTCTGCAAACTTCTGCAGGCAAAATACCCAGTTTTAGGGGTCTTGACAGACACCTGTTAGGATTCTCCACCATCCTCTGCTTTCTGGACCTGGAAGCATCTGTGTGGGGGCCACTCTGTGAGCCTGCTGGAGCTCGTGTGTTCCTCCCTGGGAAGCCAGACCCAAACACAAGGAAGTACATTAGGGAATAAGGTTGGGCTTGATGATCTTGGAGGTCTTTTCCAACCCTAATGATTCCATGACAGTGATGACTGCATGTAGGGAAGTCTCTCGGTGCTGTTTGAAGCTGCTCTGTGTGTATGACACAGAGGGAGGGTCCAGGACTGGCACCAGCAGCAAGATACGTCTGTGCCTGTCTTGGAAATGTGGTTCATGGCAGGTTTGAATGTGGTCAGGTTGGGCTTGGGGCCCAAGGAAGAGACAACTAACCCCAGGAGGGCCAGGATCTGCATTTCACAGCCCCCCAGCATGCTTGGAGCCATGAGAGCTCTGCTAAGAGTTAGCATTGGATATGGCACTGCCCATTCACCCACCCTGGCTGTTGAGCTGGTGTATTTGTGTGTGTAGGGATGCTGCTGGCATGCCCATGCTCCATCGTCTTGAGCACATTTGTGAAGATGCTGTTGCTGTCACAGGGATGTACTGTGCAGGTATTGAGGTGCAGCAAGAGCCTCTGCAGCTTTCAAGGCATGGGAGAGGCCATGGGAGCTCCCAGCTATTAGGAGTAGCTTCACTGAGATCTTGCAGGCAGCAGGTGGGAAGCAGGTCCTGGTTGACCAAGCAGCTGTAAAAATCACCAGCAGCTTATGTTTCCCCTAGGGAATTTTGCTCTGGTGGTGGCAAGCAAAGGGCTGCAGACCCCTAGGCTCAGCACTGCTCCTTCGTGTCCCCAGTGCCTGATGGGGCCTGAGTGATGCTGTGTCACCCCTCAGATGATAGAGGAGAGAGCAGATTGCCTGTCTTCCTCTGCAAAGCTGGGGACTGGCTGCTCCTGCAGTCCTGTCCTCGCCTGCTCCCCCCTGCCTGGGGTGGAGCCAGTCCTCTGACACCATCTATCTTCTGCCACCTTGCTGAGGGGTGAAAGCATCTGCAGCTCCCATCTCTGGACCCTGTTCTACTGCTGTGGGGCAGCTGGGATGTGATCTGGGGATGATCATGCCCTGGCATGGAGGGACCTGGTCTGGGGAGCTGACCCAGTTCCCCATGCATTGGCTGCCCATGGAGCTGGGACATTTAGGGAGGAGGTGGTGAGCCAGGCACAGAGAGCCGTGTGCCTCATGTAGCTCACAGGGATGCCAAATCTTGGGACTGCATGGAGATGTTTACAGTTCAGTTCCTGTTCCCTTTTCCTGCTGAGTTTTCTGTCACAGGCTATTGTTGGGCAATTTGCGCAGGAAGGAGGGAGAAATCTTTTGTTTTAAGCTGATTATTGGAGCTGCAGAGGAATGTGTGAGCAGCCATGGTCTCTGTGGCTGGCCAGGAGAAGGGGCAGCGTAGTGGTGAGGATGGAGCCTGGCACCAGGTGGGATTAGGCAACTGCCACACCATGCTTGGGGCATTTGGTCCTTGCTGTGGGACATCTGCATAGCCCATTTTGTGGTAGCAAATCCCCCCAAACTGGGGGTTTGCATCCTGATAGGTGACCAGACCCTGCTAAGGTGCTTGGGTACACTTGGTTGCTGCTGGAAATATTGCCTGGCCCCACTTTGGGAGCAGGCCTTGGGGCTGGAGGTGGGATGTACAGCTCCAGGCTTCTTGGGGACTACAGTGTCATGTGATGGGGTACTCTGACTGGGAAGCTGCTGAGATGCTAGAGCAAGCATGTGGCTCCAGTGCTGGAAAGGATTGAGCTCTGGGACATGTGCCATCTCCTACTGCAGGATCCTCTCCTTTTCACTAATAAGCACAAATCTCAGGAATTTAGTGCTGACCCTGTGACATGGCACTTGAGAAGCTCCTGGTTGTGCTTCCTGGAGGAAGGTTTTATCTTGTCTTATTTAACTTAGGATGTGTCTGGGGATGGTGTGGAGGCCTGGGAAGGAGTGGAGAGGAAACCATAGGCTATTCTTAGCCCTTTTGTAAGAAAAGCTCTTCAAATGAGTGCACAGGAGCCCTGGAAAATAACCAGTGAGCTCCTAGTTGTGCCAGTGCCAGCTGACACCCCTATTTTGGGATCTGTGCCCCTTCTCCACCTTGGGAAAGGAAATATGGCTGTGTGCAGGAGAGCATCTGTGTGCCATGGAGGGGTAGGGCACTGCTGGCAGTGCACCACAGTGGGGTCCTGGCCAGGGCATGTGTGTGGGTGCTGGCAGTTGGGGCCTGATGGTAAGGGAGGGGCAGAGCTGCCTTCTGCTCTGCTTGGCTCCATCTCAGCTTTCAGGACAAAGGCTGGAGCATTTCCACGGCCGAGTGCCGGTGCCTGGAAAGCTGTCAGCTGCCTGCAGGGCTCTGCACGGCTGCCATGATGTGGGTTTGGGTTCTCGGTGGCTGCTGTGGCTGCTGTAGGAGGAGCTCATGGTGAGCTCTGCCTTCCACCTCCCAATAATGGCAGAGAGTGCCTTAAGCCTTTTCCTTTTCTTCCCCTCTTCCAGTTGGCTGTCCTGGAGGACTACGCAGATCCCTTTGATGCAGCACAGGTGGCAGGTGGCCAGGCAGGGCTGGAGAAGGTGATGGAGAATGATGGATATATGGAGCCATATGAAGCCCAAAAGATGATGGCTGGTAAGGTGGAAGGTGTCACGCAAAGGCCACTCTGTACACCTCTGGTCCCTGGGTTTGGTGGCCACTGTACTCTGTTCCTTGCAGCCTGTGTCAGCATCGGCTCCCCCACATAAGGCAAACCTGGGTGATGGTTGTGGTGGGGGACAGCCATTTTGCAGGCAAATTTTCCCAGCTTTATCCTTGTACACTGGGTTTGCAAAAGCATGCAAGGACTGTCTGAGCACTACAGGCACATCTCTCCCTGCCATGCTGTCCCCCAGGACCCCAATTGCCAGGCTGAGCCAGGGGAGACCTGACATTCCGTGCATCTGGCTTAAAACTAAGATGGATGTGGGAGCTATTTAATTCAGTTAGGACTGGGCCAGAACATGCTGTGTCTGCTGCAGCAGCAGGGCCCCCAGTGGGCCTGTCTGGGGCTGGAAAGCTGGCAAGCTGCGAGCCTGTGCTCCTGAAGGAAGTGCTCAGGGTCACCATGCTAGCTCTGGCTCTGCTTTGCAGCTCTGTGGTTTTCCTGGAGCAAGTGGTTTCTGGAAAGCTCATGCGGCTATTTGAAGTAGACCACTATATTTCTTGGAAAAACCAGCAAGCAATGGAGAGGCTGCTTGTGCCTATGGGAGAGACTTTGTTTTGCTTGAGGGAAGGGCATTTTATTAACCCAACCACTCAGGGTGTCCAGGGCAGAAACCCAGCCTCACTGCTTGCAGGAAATCAGGCTCGGGGTACTCTGTCCCCATGGACCCCATTTTGCCAGGCTGCCCAGGAATGGGGGTGTGGTACCATGGGGATTCTGGTGCTGCCAAGCAGCTGTTCTGCTTCTGACAGCTGCTTGCCATCCCCTCCCTCTGCTGATGCTCCCTACCCCATTTCACCCATGGGTGACATTGAGCCCTGTCATCTAGCACAGTTTTGGGGACCATGGCCATGTTGGGCAGAAGCTCATGGTCTTTTCCCTCTTCTCTGGATAGAGATCCGCCAGAAGGGCTTACGGGAGGCTCCCGCCCGGCCGCTGCACCTCTACGACACTCCTTATGAACCTGTGCTGGACATGGACAGTGAGTGCCCAGCTTGCCCCAGGCCCAGGGAGTCCCGGCTGCCCGAGGATGATGAGCGGCCCCCGGAGGAATATGACCAGCCCTGGGAATGGAAGAAGGAGCGGATCTCCAAAGCCTTTGCGGGTGAGTGATGGGAGCAGCCATAAAGCAAACAACACTTTTTGTGAAGCTGGATCTTTGGGGTTCCTTCATCTTCTGGGGGTCAATAATGTTGGTCTCTGTATTTCCATAGCTCAGGGAGTGCTTGTGTTCTTGCAGAAGCTGTTTGAGCAGGGAGCCAGGCTGGACAGAGTGATGGATAGAAGTGCCTTAGTAACCTGTCCAACACCTGTCTCCCATTGCCTCTTCTGTGCTCCAATCACAGCCTCTGTGATTGGCTGCAATCACACCAATTGTGATTGCAATGACAATCACACCCTCAACCTTGCATTGCAAGGGCAGGTTCAACCCTGGGCTCAAGCAGATCCCTCCTTCCTCAGGGCAGGAGGATGCCCAAGGAGCCTTCGTCCAGGCTTCGTCCAGCCCCCCTGACCTATTTATCCGTGCTGTGGGATCAATTGTGTTTGTGTTTGGTAATGAGGAAATCCATGCTGTGCATTAGCGCTGGCTCCTTGCCGGTGCTGGCTAATTGCTACGCTCTTATCTAGGATGCATTTTAATTGCAGCATTGTGTGCTGCAGCTGGTACTGAGGGTGCTCAGGCTGGTGGCACTCTGTGGAGATGATGGCAGAGAGACATGTGGAAATTTGGGGTTGGGGAGCGGTTCACCTTTTGGGTTTGGACACTGCAAGCGGGAGATCTGTGTGCTGGGCTCAGAGCCACAGTGCCTACTTGTGCTTGGGGCTACCGGGTCCCACAGCACCCCACGCCAAGGATTCGGCGTGTCGGGCTCCATCGTGGAACAGCATGCTCTGCTGGGCTGCGCTTGTGCTGAAGTGTCTGTGCTCTGGGTGAGCCACCTTGCTTGATATCCCTGGGTGCAGGTGGTGTTCACACGTCTGGCTTACATGCAGGTGCTGCCCAGGCCACTTCAGGGCTGCTCCAAGTCCCAGAGGAGTCACGTCGCTGTTCCTGGACCACGCTGGGACCTGCTGCCTGGTTTTTTCTAAAGCCAGAGCAGATCCTGCTGTTTCTCGTGTGCTGTTTTTTCTTTCCAGTTATATTTTCCAGATATTTTTTCCAAAATATCTCTGTTGGCCCGTTCCCCCTTCTGGGAGTCCATGGGACCCCTGCAGATGGGCAGCTGCTACTAGCACAAGGCTGCAACCCACTGGTGCCTGGCAGGGAAATGTGGACCCTGTGGGTCGCTGGGAGGTACCTAGAGCAAGACAGATGCACAGGCAGGACAGATGGCAATGGAATGCTTGGCAAAGACCCCCAGACAGACGAGTATGTTGGTGATTGCAGGCTCCCCCAAACTCCAGAGAGGGTTGGCTGGAAAAACTGATGGAGGAGCAGGGTCTCTCCATTGGGCACGTGCCCCACCTCAGACCTGTCCCTGTTTGGTACTGTGGAGAGGATTAGATGGCCAAGCTGGTGTAGGGCTTCTGGGATTTTAGTCCTCAGCTCTTTCCCCTCACAACTGCTCTCCTTCTCTGTGGGCCTCTGGTGTTGCTGATGGTTTTTTCTAAACCCTTTCTTTCTCTCTCTTTCTCTCTCTCTCTTTCCCACCCCCTCCCCACCCCCCCATCCAGTTGAAATCAAGGTCATTAAAGACCTGCCATGGCCCCCGCCGGTGGGACAGCTGGACAGCAGTGAAAGCCCCCTGGATGGGGAGGCTGGTGCCCCCATCCCTCCGCAGCACAGCCAGCACAGCTACGAAGACGCCAATGGTGGGTCTTGCGTGACAGCGGCGTGTCCGGGGGGGCTGCAGCTTGCTGTGACTCTGGACCGCTGTGATGCCTCGGGGCTTGCCCTGGGCAGTGCCAGACACGACCCTCCTCCTCTGCCCTCCGCAGCTCCTCCTGGCCCCTTCAGTTGTCATGTGCTGGACACCAGGTGTTTGTCCTGCTGCACCTTCCTGCTGCAAAGAGGCACAAACTCTTCGGTGCCTCTTGGCTCGAAGCAGCAGAGCTGCTCTGGGGGATTGTTCCATGGCATGGCGGAGTCGTTACTGTCCCTTTTGTTCTCTCCTCTTTGCCTCCAAATTCCTGACGTTTGATGGCTGCTTTTAAGGTCTTCTCAACAACTGCACTGAGTATTTAGCTGATGTTTTCTTGTGACTTTTTGTGCCCAGGTCCCTTACGGGTGTGTTAGCAGCTAATTCAGATCCCAGTGCTGAAGTTGGGCCTGTTTTTTCCCTTCTTCATCATTTAGTTTCCTCTGCTGTTTTATTATGTTGCTGCTTAGTGTCAGGAGGACCCTGTGGATTCTCCACTCTTGCTTTTGCTGTTACAAGCAGCCAAATCTCCCAGGTACACTTTGTCATCTCAGTTTTGCCTTGTTGTGAAGCCTTTTTTGTGTGTGCTGAGCACAGAGCCCCTGGGTAAATCCCCTTTGGATGCTGCTGGCAGTCTCACGAAAGCCAAATATTGCTGCTTCTCTTTCAACCCTTTATTAATATTTTAAGGACCTTGCTCTTACGTTGTGGTGAATTAGAATTTTGCCAAGAACATTAGGTGGGGGAGTTTGTGGAAAGCCATGACTGGATTGTTACCAGTGGGGAACTGGGATGGAGCCGTGCCTGCCTGTGTGTCACTAACGCTGTCCAGGTGGGCACTGTCACGTGCCAGGTGCAGATGTCTGATTTCCTTATCTGCAGTTACCCAGATCCCTGCAGAGCTTCATAAGATAAAGCCAGCGTGGCCTTGGCTGCCTCCTGGGTGGGCTTGAGCACAGGCTGCAGGTGATGCCTGATTTTGGTGCTGGTGGTGGGGGCACTGGAGAGCAAAGTGGCTGCTCTGCCAGGGCTTTGTTGGGTATTTTCCAAATCCATAGGGATGCTGCAGGCTGAGATCAGTCCTGAAGGAAGAAAGGTCTTGGCAGGTGGGAACTATCTGATCCTCTTCCTGCAATGAATGCAGGTGTCAAGAAAAATTAATCTCTTTGCTATGCAGCCTCTTCTTTTCCCCCATCATTTTTTACCCTCACAGTTGCTCTGACATGCATCCTGCTCCTGATGAACACATCAGTTTGTCATTTTTCTTGGTTTTAGCAACATAGAGTCTTTTTTTTTTCTCTCTGACTTACCTTGCTTTGTTGTGTTAAGTTTATCTTGCCAGAGTTTTGTCTCATTTTCTATTTCCCTTGTCTGGGGGTGAATGTCTTGAAGGATGTCTTCCTCCTAAGGGCTTGTTTTTAATATCCTGTTTAATCATGCACATGCCTCTGTCTCCTTCTGACAGGTGCAATGCATTTTTTTGAGCCTGTAATGCAATGACTTCGTGCCGCCAGCAAACACTTGGGCTGTTTGATTGTCTGGCTTTTTAACGATTGCCCCAATTTTTTAAGGTGATGAGTTGAAATTGAAGCCAGTGTGTGATGTACAAGGGCGAGCATGGTTGGTGAAAAGCCAGAGCGCTGCAGGAGCAGGGCTTGTCAAGCCATAATGCTGGGCACCTCCTCCTTGAGCTGTGCTCAGGGTGGTTTATGCCATGCTAAGCTGCAGAGGATTTTGGCTGGGTTTGCTTTTGGCTGCCTTCCCCTCCTCGCAGTGCAGAGGGGGGCTGCAGTGCTGCTCACCTGCATAGGGCCTGGACAGGGTGTCACTCAAACAGCTGCCTTAGAGGATGCCCTGCTAGAGAAGAAAACATCCCTCTGGCTATTTTTTGCCTTGCCCTCCAGCGGCCAGGAAGCATGGAGAGTTGTCCTGTCTGGGGCATTCCAGTAGTCCCAGGGCATTTCTGGGCTCGGCCGCCTCCGGGCTGACTGTGCTGCCACGGTGTCGGCCCCTGGCAGCCCCACACTGTGGCAGCTCTGCACGATCGATAAGTAATTTGTGCAAGGGGGTTGGTGCTACAGGGAACAATAATGAACTCTTGGGAAGAAGGAGAAACAATATTGTTAATGTTGAAATCATCCTGCGTGGAAATAACAGGCAGTGGGAGGCCAGGTCCCTGGGGCATGGCTCGGTCAATCCCTCCCGCTCATGGCTGTGGCTAGGCAAGTGGCAGCATCAGAGAGGTACCTGCAGTCAAAATAGCCCCTTCCAACCTCGGGGAATTGTTTTTTCACCCCATGTTTATTTGTGCCAGCAGAAATGTGTCCATCGGTTCCAAACTGACTGTTTCCATTAGCTACATATATCTCCTCTTTTTTTTTTAAATTTAATTTTTTTCTCTGAGGTTGGGGAACCTCTTCTTGCTGCATCTCACTTAACTCTGTACCACAGCCACTGAATCTATTTTTGCGTTAGCAACACCTCCTGAGCTTTTGAAACCTCCCTGGAAATGTCTTCCATGGGCTTGGCTACTGGCTCCAGGATCTGGTAAGGTGGGGACCCAGCCTGGGCTCTGCAGTGAGCAGCAGCCCAAGAGCTGCCCTGCTCTTGCTTAGACCAGAGGGATGGGGTGGTGTGAGGTGACCCAGTGTGATGTAAGTGGCTCTGGCTCTTCCTGTTAGGATCCCAGCCTGTGATGCGTGTGTGTCTTGCAGGTCCATCGGAGGGGCTGGGGTACGGCCGCACCTCGCCCTGCAGGGAGGAGAAGGCCAGGGCTGTCCTCAGGCATGGCTCCAGCAGCGTCAAGAGCACAAAGACACTGACGGCTGAGCCTGGCCCCTTTGTCGGGGAGAGGATTGACCCTGCCCTGCCCCTGGAGAGCCAGTGGTGAGTCCTGCCTGCCCGGAGTGGCTGCCCCATCCTTGCACCTGCACTAGGGAGCCCTCTGGCCACACCATGAGGAGCCCTGGGGCAGACTTGCTTCTTCCTTTCTCCCTTGGCTCCACATTTCAGCCTGTTTGTCCCTGCCCCTTGTCTCTCAACCTCCTTCCCTCTCCCTGAATGTGGCTGCAGTCCCTGGGGAGGTGCCGGGGGTGCTGGCATTGCTGCTGTCCCAGGGCAGAGCCCCTCCCGTGGTGCCTGCTCTGTGCCCAGCACAGCCCATCCCTCTCCCCCCAGCTGGTACCACGGGGCCATCAGCCGGACGGACGCGGAGACGCTGCTGCGGCTGTGCAAGGAGGCCAGTTACCTGGTGCGCAACAGCGAGACCAGCAAGAACGACTTCTCCCTCTCCTTGAAGTGAGTGAGCCTGGCAGGGCTGGGGGGTTGTGCACCCATGGCAGAGGTGACCAGGTACCTTGGGTGGGTGCCCCAAGTGAATTGTGCCCATGCTAATTGCCTAATGAGATGACCACGAGTGGACAGAAATGGCTGCATTATGAAGTCTGTGGTGTGGCACAGGTTTCTGGTTCGGTGTCTGGTAAAAACATCTCTCAGGAAGATCTGGAGGCCCACTGCTCTTCCTTGGCAGTGCTAGTAATCCCTCAGATGGATCAGATGATGTGCCTCACTTCTCAGTCAAATGTGTCTGGTTACAGCTTCCAGCTCTGTTTCCTTGTTGCCCCTTTTTTTTGTAGCTTAGTTTCAAGGGAAAAGTAAGTTTGTATGAGCCCATTGTTGATGAAAATGTGAGTACCCATCCTTGCCTCCCCAGCCCACAGATCCATCGCAGAGCTGTAGAGAGGGCTTTACCCTGCTGTGGTTTGCCAGTAGGGAAACCTTATCCCCACAGCACAGCTTGGTTTCTGCTTGGGTTTTTTAGGGAATCTTTACACACTCCCCAAGTTTTCCGGATTCCCTGAATGCCAAAATCGCAGGAAACATTTCTGCATGTGTCCTGACAGGGGGGAACTGCCCACAGCTCCTCATCCAGCTCTTTCCTGGCTCTTGGGGCAGCATGAATCCACAAAATCAAAGCTGTTACTGTCTGAAAATGATGATGGATGAGCAAATACCTTCTTGCTCTTCTGCTGGACAGCTATATTAACTCTGTTCCTGCCAGATGGGAAACAAGTATTCATTGAGCACTTCAGCTGTCTCTGCCCAACAACAGGCCCCATAACCCTGCATTTTTCTCAGTACACTTTGAGTTTCCCCAGTGGTCTCTCTACCTGCATTGCTCCCTAGGGATATCAGCCTCTCTGTTTATTTCCCAGTGGCACAATTGTGAATTCGATTGCTCTCTCTCCACATTTTTTTCACTTTTTGTCGCCTTCAGCACCAAACTGGGGCAGGAGCTCCACTGAAAGTACACTTTATTCCTTCTGCATTTAGAGCTTTCAGATCAGCCAACAAACCCTTCTGGAAGAGCTCCCTCCTTTTCCTTTTTTTTTGGTCAGAATTTTTACTGATACTGATGTTTTAATTTTCTGTGTTTTTTCCTTGCCCTGGCTTGTGAGAAGCCATTTTGGAGCAACAGCTTCTTCTGGTTGGTGAGCTGCATTTGAAGCTGCAAGAGGTCTTGCCATCACCTTGTGAGTGGCATTAGCCAGCATGTGTGTTGGAGAGCCTGCGAGGTGGCATTCCATCAACAAAGGTGGCTTTCCATCACCTCTACACAAGCCAGTCACCTGTTTCTTAGTGGTTTTTCCCTTACTTCTTGCCATCATCCTCAGTCTTACGGCAAAATCCTCCTCTCAGATGGCATGTGTGGCTAGGCCATTGTGTGCAGCAGTATCCCACCTTCCCCAGCCCATCAAGGAGTTGCTTGGGCATTGCCTGTCCTTGCAGAGTTTGTGGAGAACCCACAGCCCTGGGAGCAGGATTTTTACTCCACTGCCTTTCTCTGTAGAGCCTGTTCAAGGAAGATCCCCTGGGATGCTTTTTATATAGCTGATAGCTGTAAGCTGGCTGTCTGCAGTTCTCTCTATTATTTAACTCCTTTTTTTTTTTTTTCCTTGAGGAAAGAGGCACAGCCAAGGAGTTGGTCTGAAAAGCGTTCCAATGCTGACCTAAAGTTTTTCGGTGTTGCTTTACGTGAAAATATGCACGAGAGAGCAGCCAGGAGCAGGTCAGGTAGCTGGAAGGATTTAACCTTGCTGTGACAGTCCTGGCTGGTCCAGGCTAGATAGCCCCATGCTGCCTGTTGTGGACAGGGTCATGTCATTGCCTCAGATGCTTGGAGAGTGAGTCGCTTCTGGCTTGTGCCTCCACGAGAGTGGCTGGGGCCACACTGCAAAGCTTTGTGTCCTTCCTTGTGCCTGCAGAGGTGCTCAGTAGGAGCAGCACTTGCCCCTTGTCCTGGCTGCTGGTGTTTGCAGCCTGTTCCCTCAGTCATCTCTCTAGGGATGTGATCTCATCACATCTCTGAGCTTGTGACAAAGACCTGTGGAGCAATTTGGGCAAAGCACAACCAGTATCATCTCTCCACGGTTCCGTGTGGCAGTGCTCCGGTTCCCTGCCACTGAGACACAAGACACGGCCAAGCGATTGCTTTTCCTCAGCCCATGTTGGGGGGCTGTGGCCGTCTCCCAGGACAGCTGGCTCCTTGCTTCTGTCTCTAAATGGATTGCAAACCTATTCTGCTAATGCAGCTGGGCTGTCCATTATGGCCCGTCTCCAGCCGGGGGGATGGGGCCGGGCTGTGCAGCACTAGAAGCGGCTCAGCATCACTGATGAGGTCCTGTCTGCTTTTAAGTCATCAATATTTTGCCGTAATGTGCAATCCAGACGCTGCAGACAGGCTGCGGCTCTCCTCGGAGACGCAAATTAATAGCAACAGGGCCATTAGTCCATCACTTGGAATCAGCGTTTGTGGCAGGATCTGCCTGCACAGCTTGGCGTGGCTTGGTGCCTGTGCTGTGCCGGGAAATGGTCTTGCTACGCTGAGCGGGTTTTATGGAGCCTGCAGCAGTGGCATGAGGAGAGGGGGAAGGAGAAAATCCTTTGGCTGTGGGCCAAAGGAGAAAAACCTGGTTTGCCACGGTGAGGCTGGAGATCTGGGAGCTGAAGTTCTAGGAGGTGAGAGGCTCCTATGAGAGCCAGAGCAGTTGCAAAAGGGGCTTTGTCACATGCAAGGAGCAAAAGCCACTACCCCTCTGTGACCCTACAGCAAGTGCCCCTCTTGCTCTTACCCAGGTGATGCCTCCCCTACCCACACACCACCGGATGGGCCCTACACACCCCACTGCATGGCCATGCTCCCCAAGGGGACACAGTGCAGCATCATTGGCCATGTCCCTCCTTTGCTCTGGGGGCTTTGTTGGAGTCAGCCAGGAGCAGGATGGTGCAGGCAGGGCCGTGGCTGTGGACAGGAACCAGCAGTGTGCCCCTCAGCTGCAAGGGCAGGCTGCCTGTGTCAGGGGGTCAGGAGGTGAGGGGAGGCTGGGGCCAACTATACCCCCTATAACCCTGCCTTGATCTGTCCTTGCAGGAGCAGCCAGGGCTTCATGCACATGAAACTGTCCCGGACACAGGAGAACAAGTACGTGCTGGGTCAGCACAGCCCTCCCTTCGACAGCGTGCCGGAGATCATCCATCACTACGCCAGCCGCAAGCTGCCCATCAAGGGGGCTGAGCACATGTCCTTGCTTTACCCGGTGGCTATCCGTACCCTATAGCAATCACCCCTACGAGCCAGGCTCAAGGCTGGGTGCACCCAAAACTGGCCCGTCCACAGGGCTGAGCGCCGCTGTGCCAAGGATGGGCTCCAGACCGTCAGCCCATGAGCAGCTCGCTGGGCACAGCCAGTGCTGTTGGGGATTGCTGCAGCCAGGCCCCTCGTCCTGCTCTCCCAGGGGCTCCCGAGCAATGGTTTGTGTGCTGGCACGGCACTGGAAGGACCCCCTGTGCAAGGAGCTGAGTGGGGCGCGCCGGCTGTCACACCTCCGCACCTGCCTCCTTGGCAGAGCTTGGGATGCCAGGACTGGAGCTGGGACCTTGGAGAGTCCAGGGAGGGGGGCAGTGTGTGCGAGTACGGGGATAAATCATCTGGTAGCAGACCTGAGGTACCTCCATGAGGGTGCCTAGTTCTGCCCATGAGAGACAAAACAGCTGTGCCCACAGGTAAGGAGGCTGGCAGGGGTGAGCAGGACCTGCCTGGGGCCAGCAAGGCATGCAGGATGCGAGGCAGGCTGCCCTCACCTGCACCGGTGCTCAATACTCACTGCCATCCTTTGCCAAACGTAAACAGTGACCGGCCTTGGCCATGTGTGCAGCACCACTGCCTAATAAAGCGGTGCATGGTTGTCTCCTGCTTCATGGGACTCTGTGCCCACACCCCACGAGGAGTGGGATCAGTGTAGCAAAACAGTGGAAAGGGAAATTTTGTTACACAAAAGCTTTAAGGGAATTGATTTTCCCTGCGCCATTGCATACACTGAGATTGGCGTGCCCTTCAACCAGTGTACTCCTCTGAGACACAGGTGACACAGAAAGCTGGTGGCCGTGTCCTTGCCATGTCTTTGAAACCCTTTGTGGGCAGTGATGAGCGGTGTTACTCCCTGTAGAAGAGGGTGCTCTTTGGGATCTTTTGTCTTCTTGTTTTCCTTCAACTCTCATGAATCTTAGGCAAACTCCCTGAATTTCACAGAGCTCCTGATCTCCTCTGAGAATTTACTGGCTCTGGTCCTGTTGTCTTCCTGACACCTTGTCTTTGGGCCAGCTTGCTCCTCTCTTTTTTTGGCTGAACCTCTCTCTGGTGCTCTGTATTGTTTCATACATACCTTGCCCCTTAACCTTATTTCTGGTATTGCTCCTGTACCCTTGCATACATTTCTTCTATCCATGCTTCAGCCTAAGCTCCATCCTGCTATTACTCCCCAGCAGCACATTCCCTTTGCCCTCTGCTCTCTGGGTGGGGATGACAGCAGCAAATTCACTGCTGGACCAGCAAAACCTTTCCTGTTAGTGGAGCAAAGCCCTTGGGCATTGGTGGGATGAGTTAGCAGTGTCTTGATGAAGGCTTTGTGAAAAAGCATCATCCTCCCCTCTGTCTGCTGCCAGGAAGAAGCTGTCCCTGCTGGTTGTTGGGGGGAGGGTTGGGACTGAGGTGATTGATGGGACTATGGGGACTTTTGTGTGGGTGAGTGCTGCAGCCGCTGCAGGAACCCTGCTCTGCCCTCTGCGGCTTTGGGGTTTTTCAGACTCGATCTTAGCTGAGAAATGCCTGCCCTGCAGTTTCGAGCTGCTGTGGGGGCCGTGGGCATGGCCAGTGTGGTCTGTGAATGCAGCCCGTGATTGGGAGCCTGCAGAAGTGTGGTGAGTTGTTCCAAGATGCCGCAGCCTCTGCCGCTCCTTAAAAGGCAGCAGATTGAGCTGGTCGGTGTCTCCTTACAGCCCACTTGGCTGCTGGCAGCTCTGGCTGCCTCTCTCCATCCAGGGAGGCATTTTGTCCAGTGGGGATGGAGGTGACTCCAGTGGGGAGGGCTTTTATCCCAGAGCCTGCAGGAAGGGCTGGAGATGAAGAAATCTGCACCAATGCTGCTGGGTGCCCTTTCTGCACTTGGAAAGGTTTCAAGTGCCACTTAGCAGCCCTGCTGTGCCCTGATGGCTCCAGTGAACAGCTCATCATGGGGAATCCTCTATCTTGGAGGCTGTGGGTGGGAAAGAAGAGGCTTCTTGTGTCAGTGCAGCTCCTCACATAGTGTTTTCTTGAGGAGCTTTGGCAGGGAGCAAACTGCCTGGGAGGCAGTGCTTGCTGTGCAGCCTTATGGTGAAATCCTGCTCAAGCAACCTGGCTCCATCTCAGGTGCATCCCTGCTGAGCACAAGGATGAGAGAAATGAGACCTGTGTGCATTGCACCTGCTCCCCAGAACCAGTCATGGACCAGCAGGAGTGCCCTGCAGCTGGCCTGTGTATCCAAGTGTTTCAGCAAAGTGGCTCTTGATTGTTGCTGTGGGAATTACATCCCTCCTGAGCCCTTTCTTCTCCAGGCTAAAGAAGAAACTCCCTTGTTCTGCCCCCAGCCATCCTCAGCAGGACTCTCTGACTCTCTTCCTCTCTTCATGTACTTGGAAACGGTATCCAGGTGTGGTCTCACCAATGCCAAATAAAGGGAAATAACCCCTTCCTTTGTCCTGACCACCAACATGACTCCAATTCTAGCATCCTCGGTGGTAGGAGGTGAGCAGCTCCCCAGAAAATTTGAACTGAATTTCTCTTGAAAGGGTATTTATTGCTTCTTTGGCCATCCTGTGACTGAAGTGAGCATTGTTTGGGAATGGGGTGGGTGAGGGCAGGCATCCAGCAGGGTTAGAGAGGTGACAGGGATCCCCATTCATGAGGATGCTAATCCCCAGGAGGGACAAGAGCGTAAGCAACCTTATATGGCTTTAAGGTTAACCCTGTTGGGAGCATAAAGTTAGACCAAAGACCTTTGTTTGTAATAATTCCTAATCCACTTGTCCCAGCAATCCCCCGTGCCCTCCCAACTCCCTGTGCTGTGTATCCCTCCTCCTGGTAGTGAAACAACTCTGTCATTCATTGCCTGACCGCTAGTCCCTCGCTAAGCCCTCTATAATCGCTGGGCTGGTTTAGCATACTGCAGGTCCTGATAATGGAGGAAGGAAGTTTGTTTTGTAATTGGATTAGCACTGCTGGGAACAGCTCCTGCATGGTGTCAGGGCTGAGCTGGTGCAGCCCTGGCCTCGTGCCACTGTGCCTGGTTGAGGGTAGCTTGGGGCTGTGCTACCCCTGCACAGGACTTCACTGACCAAAATTATGCTCACAGGGCTGTCTCCCATGAAGACAGGCTGAAGGAATTCAGGCTGTTAAGCCTGGAGAGGACAAGACTCCAGGGAGACCCTCAAGCCCCTTCTGGTGCCCTCAGGGTCTCCAAGAGAGCTGGAGGGGGACTTTGGACAAGGGCCTGGAGTGACAGGACAAGGGGGAATGGTTTTAAACTGAAAGAGGGCAGGTTTAGATGAGATACAGAGAAATTCTTGGCTGAGAGGAAGGTGAGGCCCTGGCACAGGTTGCCCAGAGAAGCTGTGGCTGCCCCATCCCTGGAAGTGTTCCAGGCCAGGATGGATGGGGCTTGGAGCAACCTGGGATAGTGGAAAGTGTCCCTGCCCATGGCAGGGGGTGGAACAAGATGAGCTTTAAAGTCCTTTGCAACCCAAACCATTCTATAATTCTATGAAAATGTGTAGTTTTGCAGGATGGAGCAACCAAGAGGGATAAAAGACTGATAGAAAGTGGAATTGGAGCTTGCCCACTTGGGAGGCTGGGTGTGTTCACTGAATTCTGTCCCTAATGTCCCACCTGCTAGAAATGAAGCCCTTTGGTTAGTTTAAGCCTCACATCACCCATCCCAGCACAAGTCATCAAGGCTCCTAAGTACCTCAGAGATAGGAGAGAACCAGCAAGTGATCCTTGTGGGACTGGGTTAAAGCCCCACATTGTCATCCATGCCCCTTTCTGCTCCTCTGGCCTGGAGAAGATCCTTGAAGCCCAAGCCTAGTGATTAGTTTCAAACCCCAGCCCTAACAAGGACGCTTAAGTTACTTGAGTATCCCTGAGAATGCTGTGCCCTGTGTTTTGCCTCCAACTACAGCAGTCTACAGGAGGATCAGATGATAGCTCAGCTGCCCCGGTTTAGAGCAAAGGAGAGAGATTTGCTCCTTATCCCTTCAGGCTGCCAGTGGAATGTGCAGGGTAGCACATACATAGCACACATGTGCACTGGCACAGAAATTGCCCAGTGAATGCCTCCTTCCTAATCTTTTCCTAAAGACCAAATGTTTGACCCAAAGGACAAGTTTCAACTTCTGACTTGGAGACCACCCTCACTCAGTCCCTTCAGTATGGTTCCCAGCATCCTTTCAAAGCACTTGCTTCTTGTCCTGTTTGGAAATTGTCCCAAGACATCTCTGCTTGGATGCATCCACCTAATTTTAAATCTACACATGTGAGCAGTTCTCTCCTTTTCCTTGCACAATTTTGGAGGCCTGTCTCCAAACCAGCGTGCTCAGGCACATAGGAGATTGTTTTAAGCTAAAGGAACATCATTTAGATTAGAGACAATAAGTATTTTACAGTGTGGGTGGTAAAACCCTGATACAGGTTGCTTAGAGTGGAGATCCCATGTGTGGAAATATTCAAGGCCAGGTAGGACAGGGCTTGGAGCAACCTGTTCTAATTGAAGAAGTCCCTGCTCACAATAGGAGGTTGGACTAGATGACCTTCTGACTCAAACCTAGGATTCTATGATCTTGCAGGTGAGACCATCCCAGTACCTTGCCAGTGGTGTGGCTGTGTCCCTCCCCATAATATCCCAGGCATGATGCAGGGCCATCGGGGCACAAGGCTGGGTCACCTTTTGACAGACTCACAGGTTGCTTGGGATGTGGAGTAGGAGCATGTGTCTCCTGTGGCTTGGTGTAGGGGTGGGATGGGGTCTGTCATGGCAGTGCCGGGGGGACACAGTGACCCCTCTGCTCCGCTCTCTGTTAGCACCGCCGCTCCAGGGCCCGTGTGTGCTGGGCCAGGGACAGCAGCGACAGACCATCCCTCCCTGATGGCAACAGCTCATTTCCATTTAGATAGAGAAATTTCAATCTCAGTTTGCCAGCTTCTCGCCTGGAGGAGCGACTCAAGACCCAACTTTACAGTTTTCTTCCCCATGCAAGGCCAGATGCTATCCGTGCTCGGGGACTGCAGCGCGTTCGGGGCAGTCCGGCCCAGGGGACAGTTGGGGGCGAGAACATGGGTTCTCCGTAGCTCCGCCAGGCCCCACGGCATCTCCGCACCCGAAGGTGCTGCACTGCCCTTTGCGCGCCCAGCGGCCCTCGCTGGCTCCTGCCCCGCTCAGAGGCAGCGGGGAGGCCGCGCGGTGAGCGCGGAGGGCAGCGGGGCGGATACGGGACACCGGACACTGCACATCGGACACTGCACATCGCACACCGCACATGTACACCGGACATTGCACACCGCACACGGACTCCGGACACCGCACACCGGACGCTGTCGCTTTGCGGGCGCTGCGGCAGCGCCAGGCACCAGGCGGGGGGCGCGGCTGCCGCCTGCCGGCCGCGCCGGGAGCAACAGGGTCGGGCCGGTGGGGCGGGGCCTTACGGGGCGGGGCCGTCAGGAGCCGCGGCCGGGCCGTGTGGGGGCGGGGCCTTACGGGGCGGGGCCGTCAGGAGCCGCGGCCGGGCCGTGTGGGGGCGGGGCCTTGCGGGGCGGGGCCGTCAGGAGCCGCGGCCGGGCCGTGTGGGGGCGGGCCCGCGCAGCCATGTCGGAGGGGGCGGCGGGAATGGCGGCGACGGCGCCCATGGCGGAGACGCGGCTGCGGCGGAAGCAGCTGCTAAGCGCGGAGGAGGCGGAGCTGTTCGAGCTGGCGCAGGCGGCGGGCAGCGGGCTGGACCCGGAGGTGTTCCGGTGAGCGGCGGGGGCGGCCCCCGCGGGAGCCGGCGGTGCCGCCGGAGTCCCCTCTGACGGGTGCTCCCGGTGCCGGGTGTGTCCCCCGCAGGGTGCTGCTGGACCTGCTGCGCATGAACGTGGCGCCGCTCGCCGTGTTCCAGGTGCTGAAGTCGATGTGCGCCGGGCAGCGGCTCCCGCCGGGGCCCGAGGGCGGCCCCGCCGCGCCGGCGCCGATGCCGATCCCCGCCGACACCCGAGGTACGCGGCGGGCGGGGGCGGAGCGAGGCGGGCGGGGGGCGGTGCCGGGCCCTTCCCCGGGCCCTTCCCCGGGCCCTTCCCCGGGGTGTTCCCGCGCTGATCGCTCCGAGGATGGGCCGAGCCCGCCGCCCCCCGGCTCCGCGCTGCGGCCGCCGCGGCCCGGAGCCCGCCTGGCGCTGCCCCGCGCCCGGGCCCCCGCGGGAAGGGGCCCGAGGATCGCTCGGCCGAGCCCGGGGGGCGGCTCGGCCCGGGGGGCCCGCTCGGTGTGAGCCCCGGCTCGGCCCGGCCGCTGCCCGCGCCCTGTTTATATTGATGTTCATCGGTTTTAGGCAGCGAGGGTGCCGCGGGGAGGTTCTGCAGTACTTGAGCTGCGTTTTGTAGCCTCCTGGCTCTGCTCGCCAAGCCCTTAACAGAAAAAAAAAAGTTTATTCTACAATATTATTCAGTACTGCTTTATTTGTATATAACTGAAAACAAGTTAAAGTTTCCGGGCTATGAGGAATCCCTGGAAAAGGAGGAGAGCTGTGTTGCTTCCTTTACTCTAGCCCCATGTGCGTGGTGGCTTCTAACACTCATGCAGCGGTTTCCATCCTCTAGAGATGGTATTTCTGTGGGAAGATGAAGTAGAAGCCTGTGGGGGACTGTCAGCTAAAATAGTTACTGCTTCTGAATGCATTTATCTCTCCTTGCTACTCTAATCTCCGTGGACAGTAACAACCATAGCCCTGAACTTGTGCCATATATATATATATATATACACACACATATATAAATTATTTTATTCCTAACCAGTTCTAATAAAATTTCTGTTTCATCCCCGAAGTGACTTTTGGCTCGCCAGCTCTGTGGATTACTTCGAAAAGGTTTAAAAAGAAGTAACTAAAATAAGTGCTGTCACTAAGCCTGGATTCACAGTGGAAAAGTTCACTTCTCTTGTGCTCAAAAGCGTGTCAGAAAGGGGCACTGCTGATGGTTGGGCATGTTTATTTTCTTGGCTGTGCTTGCAAGTCCTGTCAGAAGTGATGTTGAGAGGGGATTAATTTGAAAAGCAGTTAGTTTCAGGATAAAGGAGTTATGCCACAATCTGGCACCTTCACAATGGCAGAGCTCGAGGAGAATCCCCTCTTTGAGCAGCTGAGGGGAACTCAGGAAGTTTGCTGAAGCCCAAATGGAGTGTGTGGGTGAAGTGTCCAGGACTCCTTGGACTCACCATGAACAGGTTTCCCTTTCTCAGGAGATGCTCTTGGTTAAGAATTCCCTGTAGAGAAGGTGGTTGTGGTGAAGAGAACAGCCTCACATGTGACTGAGAAATTACTCTGAATATGCACAGGGCCAAGGGAAGACACCTGTCTGACTATCTCCTAAACAAAACAGGAGAGATGCAGCACTTGGATTTTTTCAAGTGTGAAGCAGTGTGCCATTCTGATACCACATTTAAGAGGAGACATCCCAAAAGGGCAGAGATTTTGAACTAAAAATTATGTTAAATTTTGCTCTCTCTTCTCTTTTGGTGCTCTAGCTGCTATAGGCTGCTCAAACTATGAAGGAATGTTGCTGAGGTTTTTGTTCCTGTCTGTCTGTGATGTGGAGCAGCTTTTCTTCTCTCATGTATGCTCTCTGAGTGGTACTTTCTCAACAAGTGAGGCTTTTTTTCCTAGCACTGGGCTACTGCTATGAGCTAATTTTAGCTAGTAGTGGGCTCACTCAGGTTTGAGACAGGCCAGTTTTTAATAAGCATTAAAATTCTCGAGAGAAAAAGCCAGAAGCCCTAAGGTAGATTTGATGTGCCCTTAACTATTGCCTTCTACCACGCTGCTGCAGGCACCTTAGAGAGGCTGAGATTACAGGAGTTAGTAGTTGTCTGAGAGCTTAATTTGATGCTCATTCTGCATCTTTAGCAGAGCATCTCCTGGTCTGAGTCAGATTTCAGTCCTAGTGTGTCCAGCTAGGCTTTTCTCTTTGTAGTAGCCCTTTAAAATTGACATGTTGATATCCTGGAGTGCTCTGGGACAAGCCCTTGGAACCAAAGGCGAAGTATAGTGAAGTTCAGGGAATGATGGTGTTGCTTGTGGTAAATATTTCCAGTATTAGTTTGGCTTTCAGTGGCCAGTTTGGCAGATTGCTGCCTTATTTCCCAAGGTTAAAGTATGTCCTCAGTGCAAGTTAATGCAATGGAATTGCTGAAACAGGAAGATTGTGCCCATCAAGTCACAGTTTTGCTGCAGATGTGGTCAAACATTAAATGCTAAGCTTGGATTTTGCCCTCTTTGCAAGCTGTTGCTTGGTAATGGTGATGAAGAGGCACTTGGGCCTCCTCTTTCCTTTCACATTCATCTCTGACCAAATTCTGATGGACAGCATTTCTGTACCTTGTCAGAAGGCTTGGTCTTCCCAGCTGTGTCAGGGTTTTTTTTTGTTTTCTGTAAGCTTGTGTTAAATTAGAGCCCTAACTCACATTGAATGAGTTTTTTTAGTTTCTGCCAGCCCAGGTGACTTTGCTGTCACACAGCACCCACAGACATCAGCTAATTCCTTTGTGAGTAAAATTATCATTGAAGTGCTAATGCTCAGAAAATGCTTGAGGCAGAATTTGAGCTTAACAGGGGCTTATCACAACTTTAGTCCTGTGTTTTCATTTCTGTGAGTATAAGAAGTGCTGGTAAGATTCTGTTAATATGAAGGATGTATTTTGCCCAGACCTCCTTATAAGAGGAGAATTATTTGGGTTGGAAAGACCTTAAAGCTCATCTCATTCCACTCCCTGCCATGGTCAGGGACACCTTCCACCACCCCAGGTTGCTCTAAGCTCCATCCAGCCTGGCTTTGGACACTTCGAGGGATGGGGCCGCCACAGCTTCTCTGGGCACCCTGTGCCAGAGCCTCACCACCCTCACAGGGGAGAATTGCTTCCCAATACCTGATCTAAACTTACCATCCTTCAACTTGAAAAAGAATCACTTCTCTCTCACTGAGCTTTCTCATTCTGGGCACAGTCCAAGTCCATCCTTCAGGTAAGTGTTAATAGGGTGTCTGAGGGTGGCCTCTGGGCTGGATGTGGTCTGCAGGAGTGTTCCGTTTGCCTTGCCTTGCCTCCTTTCCCTTTGGGAGCTGCTATAAATGGGGGGAACCTAAGCGCTACCTGCTGTTGGCTCTGCAGTCCGTTGTTGGAAGATGCTGCTTCCATTTAAGAGGAGGACAGTGCAGCTTCCATGCAGGACCAGGCATTTGACTAGGGGAGATGGCTCTTCTGCACCACTGGGATTTGTTTGTGTGGTTGCAACCCAAGCTCTGTGCTTGTAACAAGAGCAGCCATTGTCCTGCTCTAGCTTCTCAAGCTGCTTCATGCCTTTCAGCTCAGCCCCCGCACTCCCTCCCCTGTCAGAAGGCAGACAAGTGGCTGAAGGAATCCTGGTCTCACCAAACATCAGCCAAGTCTGCTCTCTCCAGCTGTATCAGTAGTGAGATCCTGGCTTAGGCTTCCCAGCACATTGTGGTGCAGGGAGGCTTTTAAAAGCAGCTGAAATAAGACTGATGCAGCAGTTCTGATCAGCACTGTTGGTGGTAGGGGATGCCCTGTAGTTATTTCAGCTTTTGTGCTGATAAAGCATCAAGGAGTCTGAAATGAGTAGCTCTGTATTTTCCCACAGAACACAGCCATGGCATTCTGTACTGGCTGGTAACTGAATCCATGACAGCTGCCTGCAAATTGCTGTGTATGGGTATGGGAGCATCCATCTGGCACATTTAGCTAGATGCAGCGTAATTCAAGCTACGTTCAAAAAGGTCCCTCAGCATTTCATTTGGGAGAGAAAGTGCTCATTTGAAATAGAAAGAATTTCCCAGGTATCTTTTTTGTTTGTGAGGGGGAGGGTTCTGTTAAGGACAGCAGTGTTGAGTTTGGCCTAGACTAGACATGTGTAATTAAGTATCCCATTTTCTCACATACTATTTCTGTGCTTTCTGTTTCTGTCAGCCAACCCTCAAGTCCCTGCTGGTTCCCCTGCAGTTTTCTACCTCTCTCTACACATGCATATGTCAATGCCCTGAGGTTTTTTTAGGCTGATCTTAGTCTTTGATGCTTTTCTCACTCTTTGCACTCCAACCTCTTTTTTCACATTCTCCACTTCCCCAGAAAGAATGTCTTCCCATAAAATTACTTCCTGAAGCTTTGCCCCGGCTAATTTCTTTTCTGAATGTGTTGTTAACATGAGCTTGCTTTTCAAAACCTGACTCCTTTGTGGGCCATCACTTGGTGTGTGGATTTTAAGGCTGCAAGGAATTAATTGACACAGGAAGAAAGGAGCTGTGCATAGCAGGGGTCAGAATTCTCTCCTGCCCAGGGAAACTCTCACAAGCTCCAGTGCCTGTTGGAAAAAAACACTGAGCCCATCGCCAGCCATGGGTGCTGTCAAAGGTTCACACCTTTTTATGGTCTGTGTGGAAAAATATGCTGTGGACAATCACAAGTCCTTTTCTGCCCCTGCATTTTTAACTACTTTCTTCCTGTGTAAATACTTAGATACAGTCAAGGCCTCAGAATTGTGAGTGTTGCTGTTCAGTTGTTTAGTAATACTCCTTGGTGCATTACACAGCTTGTTGCCAACTTTGTCCTTCTTGTGTGTTTTTCTTGCCACCTTTGCTTTTTTTTATCCTTCCCTGTTTATCCCTTTTTCTCACTTGTTTCTTTCTCTTGGTGCAGTCTGTCTTTAGCTGTGACCAGCCTTTTGGAGTGGTTGACTGTCAGCAGTCTTGAGTGCTGCTGGCTGGCCATGCCAGCTGCTTTGCATTCCTCTTCCACTCAGCCTTGAGTTATCTCAGGGTTCAACCTGATGTGGGATTTGTAGTGTAGACTTCTGTATTAAGGAGATAAGGATAATGCTGACAAGGAGAATTCTGTGTAAAGCTGTGATAGGGCAGAGGGAATCCCCTTGGAGATGCAAAGGATTTATCTCATGTTTATTTAATCTGGGGTTTATACATTATACAGTGAATTTTCCTGCAGGTTATACTGACTATTATGCTTTAATTGTAAATTAAATATCTCCATGGGATCTGAGTGGGGGCGATGTGTGCCTTGCACCTGAAAATATTCCAGACACTTTGTGGTCTGCATGTCTTCTCTGAAAATAGATATGTAGAATGACCTATTGGTGACTTATACAGGACTAATTAAAGGACTAATAGAGTCTTGATCATGGTTTTCTTACTTAGTTGCTCATACTCAGGTTTTTTCCAGCACTCCATCAATACCACTCCAATGAGTGGATTTCCTGCAGTCACTGAGGAGCAGTTAGGTTGCCTTCTGGATCTTCTCATGCAGCTCTCACTCCTTCCAGCTTTTCCTAGCATAAACAGTAGACTTTAAGCCTTTTGAATTAGAGGCCTTGATTCGTGTTTTGTGAAATGATGGACACAGTAAATACATGGGACAAGTTCTGTGCACAGAGCATTCCTGATGTGAAGTTGTTGCTGTTCCTCTCCCTTCCCCCAGGCTTACATTCCAAAATGAGTATTTTTTTCTGTATTGTATTCTGTATGATGTATTTTTTCTGTCTTGTAGGCAACCAACTTGCTTCAATTTATAGACCTCTATTATCTTCTGGTACAGAAATTATCATTATGTCAGTTATTTTAAAACTGACAAAAAAAATTCTCAGCTGTGCTTTCTTGAATGGCTGAAATTGCCTTGGTTAAAAATTCCTGTACATTTCCTCTCCCAGGAGGTATTAATAAATTTTGATGCTCTCAAAATATAGGTCATGGGTAGTGAAGTAGACTTTTCTACTTCAGCAGAAACAGCAGACGAACAGCTTTTATTTGTTCTTCCTTATCCCAGGAATAAATTGCAAAAAGTCTAGGCTGGAATGCTCACAACCTGCTGTGGCTCTAGTCCCAAATGAATAGGTGGCCATGGAGGTCTCTCTTCTGTCACACTTTTCCCATGGGAGGTTTGCAGGGTTACCTGAGCCTCTGAGCTTTCCTCTCTGCTGGACATCGAGCTAAATGCTGCACTGGGATAATTTTTTCAGTACGTCTTTTCAGGCTGATTATCAAGTTTCTCTCCCCCCTCCCCTGCCCTTTTTCATGCTCTGCAAGGCAAAAGCTGACAGAAAGGAAAGGGATTTAGAGGAATACTGTAAATGCCAGACTTGTCGTGTGGTTTTGTTGCACAGTAATGAGATACGAGTTTGAATGATAGCTCTGAGTGACAATTCATTCCTTCCCCCCACTCTACCAAAGAAACTCTCAAAAAATCAGAGTCAGTAGAGCTCTCAGAGAAAAGTGAGGGACTTCTTCTTCATCTTCTCTTTCTGTAATCTTATGTGCAAGAGAAAGAGAGAAAATGAGATATCCCAAGCATGGTGGTGAAAACTAGCAAAATGAGGAGCAACCAGGGACACGTGAGAATTTGTAGGGAAAAGACTCGTGTGTTTCATGTTGATCAGAGATGGGAGAGAAGCTCCTGTGGCTCTGCTGAGCAGTCTTGAAGGGAACCATTTATCAAAAGAGCAGGAGAGGTGAATGATTTGGGCTTTTGAGTGATGTTTTAGCTCTGGAAAGAGCCCAGGTTATTTATTAACTGTTGAAGATGTGGCAGCAGCTTTGAAGATCTCAGAACTGTGTTGCAGAAGAGGACTGTTTGTGGGGCTGATGTCAATATACACTGCAGGAGATATCTTGAGAGTGTTGCAGCCCTGGTATCCCTGACTGTGCTACAAGTGTCTGTACCAACAGACATTTATGTATGTATTTATTCATTTACCAATGAGAGAAAAATGTATAGTCCTTGTTACTGCTCAGAGGCTGGAAAGGATCCCTTGAGGAAAGCGGTAGCTTGAGTAGAGAGGAAACTGAAAGAGAAGAGCTTTAAATTTCTACTTATGAAAGCATATTTGGGGTTTGGGTTCTTTTCTTTCCTAAAGCTGGCTGATCTTTTCTTGCCTCCTGCTTGACACAAGGGTGTTTCTTTCTCCCTCTGGTACTTAAGACTGCTTGTATGCACATACCATTCTTCCCAAACTGTGCCTGGCTATCGAGGAGATAAACAGCTCCTGCTTCTGGGGTCATCTTTGGGGAGGCAGGTATTTGATTAGTCTCTCTTGGCTTGTCTCTTGCTTCTGTAGCTATTTGGGCTGCAGTTATTCTGTGGCAGCCAGACACATTCAAGATACTGCCCTCTTATCAGTCTCACAGAGGAATGACTTCTCTCCCTGAGCCAAGCAAATCAAAACCTTAGGTGATAAACTGACCAAAACCCCCACCCGCTATCTCCCTGTGCTGTCAGTGGGAAGGAGGGAGGGGTTGGGGAAAAAAAGTGTTCTTAAGGTCTTAATTTACTTCTCTGATTTTGTTAGTAAGAAACTTACTTTGTATCTTTAAGATGAGCCTCTTTTGCCCTTGGAGTGTTTTCTCCTGGTCCTTAACTCATGAACCCTTTGTTAAATTTTCTCTCCTCTGCCCAGGTGTAACATGGGAGAGTGAGTGAATGGCTTTCGTGGGTGCCTGGCATTTGGCCAGTGTCAAAACATGACAGTCAACAAGGAAAATATCAGTGAAATCCTTTTGTTCACCTGTAGTACTTGAATTACAGAGAGTTTATGGTCATTGAGCTGCTTTTGTGCTTTGGGGTAATTGAATCTGTTATCTCTGATAGTGTAACTGAGGGAAGCACAAACTATGCCTGTCCCTGCACACTTCAGTAGCTGTCCTTGTCTCGTACATCACACAGGCTGCTTCCAAAAATATTGTGGGTATTCATGCAGTTTAACTGGTTTGTTTTACTGTGATTTCAAGGCTAAAGGGATGGAGGGCATATGCTTTAGTGCAACTTCTCTTCAGTCAAATGACTCTTTCTCCCCAAGTTGTTTCAGCTGGGTCAGAACATGGAGGGCCTGACTCCAGTAGTGCGTAAGGGTACCAGTGTGTGTGTGTGCACACAGCTGGAGTTGGACGTGGGTTGAGGACCTGCCCTCTCAGCAGACAGATAGATGCATGTGAGAAGGGGGAGGACATTCCCCTCAGGACATGTCCAGGATTGCTAAAAGCATCATGGTGAATAATGCTTTTATTCCTGCCACTTTTTCTCTCAAATACTGTGAGATCACGTATTACCTTTGCACAGCGTGTTTGCTTTCATGAACAACACTTGCTTTAGTGAAGCTGCTTGAAGTGCCTGAGCTACAACACAGCTGGCAAGGCTGGTTGGCTGATGTGGGATGGTGACTGCTGGCACATCACTGCCACACTTGACAAAAAGAGTTTTTCAAGAGCACCAGACTTGGCTGGGATAAGTGAATGGATTTTTGTGCCACCCAAATTTTACAGATTAATAATGGCCACCTGCTTCTACTTGGAAGTTCTCAGATTGTCTTTCTGGTGCATCAGGGTGTTAACTGGTAGTATTGATGTGAGTCCTGTTCCCAGACAGGGAACTGCTCCAAGGAGACAGGATGGTCTGGTAAGTAACTGTGCACTGTTCATAGGACAGATGATCCAAGATAATGATTTCCAAACCATGTCCATGGAGACTCTAGACTATAGAGCAGCTGTTGATATTGTGCAAGTTGCACTGTGAATGGTTGCCAAAATGTCACTCTTCATTTTAATTGCTTGCATGTAGCCCACTGTATTCCTGTTTAGTTTTCTTGTTACTATTACTCATTTTTATGATGCTTCACGGAGGTTGCAGTCTTTAGTAAAAACTGTACATCATGTTCCTTTTATTCTCTTTCTTAAAGTGAGTCCTACTTCTCACCGGAGGGAATGGCAGGAAAAGTCAGTGTCCCTCATCCCCTCCTGACATTTGTAGTCACTCCTCTGACAGGATCCTGTTGCCCCTTGCCTCCTTCAGCTTCTGCCTTTGTACACTGCTGCTTCCTGCTCCTGCTCTGTCTCCATCAGTTGTGCCTCCAGGAGGGGAACTCTTACCTCCCAAACTCAGTAAGAACATCTGGAAGTCCTGTTTAGAAATCTGATTTCCTGAAAACCCCAGAAAATGATAGGATATATGAATCTGCTCATTGAGTGACAGAAGTGATATGGAGAGAAGCGTGTGTGAACTGATGATGTGGCAACAGTCTCAGACACCGGTGGACACTGGCACATCCTTTCGCTTATCCCAGCTGGAGATGTTGGAAGCTCTTGGTGTTCCAGCAGTGCTGTTTGCTGTGCTGCTGTTCCTGTGCGGAATGACTGGAACAAAGTTGCTGGTTACATTGTTGATTAAACCTCATGACAATTGAAAATGCTTCTATTGTAACTTCTCTGGGTTTCGTGGCACCGACACCTGTTGGGCTGAATTCACCAAATTTGCTTTCTGCACTGGATGCTGAAGATGTTTGTGAGATCTAATGGAGTTTTGCCTCTTGCATGGTTCCTGGGGGAACGCTTGTGGCTAAGCTGCTGTTTGGTGATGCTTGGGTTGGGATGTGAGAATTAATGGATGTGTTTGTTATTCAGGGAGAAATAAGACCAGCTCTGCTGTCAGTGGGTCACAGATTCTGGCCGAAAGAAGTAGCCGGGAAGGATCTGCCCAGAGGATGCCCCGACAGCCGAGCGCCAGCCGTATGCAGAAGGCAGCAACCTCTGGGAAGAACAGCGGGGGAGGCAACAGTACCTAAATAAGGCCTTAGAACAGACAGATTTTGATGCTTGACAATGTAAATAACTTGTTCTTGTTAAAGCTGCTTGTGTTGTATGTATTAACCTAAAAACATGATTTGTAATACTGAGAACACAGCTGTTGGTTCTTATTTGCAAAACTTTCTTTGGCCACACAGATTGCTAGGAAATGTTCCTGCATTTGGCTTGCCCTATTTCCCCATGTGCCTATTTACACCATTCTAGCACCGTTATCTGCAACTAGATTGATCTCTCCCAAGACTTAATCCCATGTTCAGTCCTCCCAGTGGTGCTGATGTGATTATTCATTTACAAAGCATTACAGCCCCCTTTGCCTCAGGAGCCAGGTCAAATGAGGAGGTTGTGCCAGATTAAGGGAGGGAACAGCTCCATCACTTAGGGCAAGACACTTAAAATACCTGAAACAGGCAAGTGGGTTTCTTGGAGCTCAAGTGTTACCATGCATGGTTCCAGAGGGTCTCCAGGCAGTAGGGTGCCTCCTAATGGCTCTAGGAACTCAGGGGCTGTTGATGAATTCCATGTCCCTAATTAGGAGAAAGTGCCTCCATTCTATGGGAGTTAGATGGTGATTCCTAAACTCAAGATGTACCTCTCACAGGCCTGCTTTAACAGGTGCAAAAATTAGATTTGCAAGGTCTGAGTTTCTCCTGCTCTGATCAGATAACAAGGCACACCTGGTTCCCTCAGTAAAACTGAGGTGGTGAAGTTCAGTTAGCCAGGCACAAGTTATGGTCACAGTGCTGGGCAGCAGGAGAGCAGACTTTGGCCTATGTGGGCATCTGCTTGATACAGTCCCATGGGAACAGGCCCTGGAGGAAAGTGGCACCCAAGGAAGAAGGCTGATATTCTAGAATATCAATGCTTAAGAGTGGTCCCACCTGAGAATCCAGGTACCATGAGAACCCTGCATCCCCTGCCTGAGCTCCAACTACAAACCTGAGATCCCTTCTTGGAGCTGCTGACCCTGGCCCCTGTCACCCCCCACCCCATGTTCAGCCCCTCTCATAACCTCAGCCTTGTTCCCTCCAGGCTCTGGGGAGCTGGAGATGCTGCTGGGGGCTGCAGTGACTGGGGCTTGGCTGGGGTGCAGCACCTTGGCGCAGGGGCTGTCCTCTGTGGCACTTCAGCTCAATGTCCTTGGAGCTGTAGGACTCCTGAGGTTGCCAGGGACACAGGAAGGGACAGGGCAGGATGTGGGGTGTTTTTGAGGGATGTTAGGGTCAGCCAGGGCTGCAGGGAACCCTCCTACTCCATGAGACAGCATTAGGTTATTTGATTAAAAGCTCATCTCCTGGAATGAAGACAAGCAGGGGGAGGTGGAGTAGCCCTGGGAACCTCCACTGTGCTAGGGATTCTGTCCCAGATGCTCCCAGGGCTCTTGTTGGGCTCAGAGCGTAGCTCCCATCCAGAGGGTGAATGGGGCCACTCTGCAGGTTGCTTTCTCCCTCCCTTTCCTATCTTCCTTTGCCACATGGAAAAAGGTCCCTGACCAGGTAGCCCTGAAGGAGCAGGCACTGCCCTTCCATGTCTTTACAAAGGTGCTTAATTTATTCACCATATAGGCTATTTCTATATGGTCCGTTGCTAGGGGCAAAGGTCACAGTATGGGATACAAGAGAAGAGCATTTTTGGATTGTGGCTTATGGGATGTTCAGGGGAGGAATGAAAAGTGGGGAAAAGGAGGGATCAAGGTGGTTTTGGGGAGCCATAAATGTGAGAAAATAGAGGGATAAGGATATGATGGCCTGTGTGGCATCTAATGCCCATCTACCTATCTGGGATTACAGACACAGTCTGTGCCTCCTGGGATTACACACTGAGCCTCACTGGTGGCTCCAAGTGGGGGACATGGACATTTGTCTCTCTTGGGGCGCTTAATCAGGTGCGGGGGCAGGACACTGATGTACTTTCTGTGCAAACCTGGTTTCTGACAATAATTCACTGTTTAAGTGGGCAATGTTGACTGTAGCATTGCCAAGGAGGCTAAAAAATCCACAGGTAATTTTACTAGATTTGTTTTATAAAGCAGTTAAAGCAGATAAGCAAATCAAACTAATTAAAGCTCTGTCAATATTTGCACAGAGATGTCTGATATCAAATGGAATTTGTACTACCTGAGTGACTTCAGAATTCTCAAGATTTTAGAAGGGTAACACAGAATGTGCAAAGATTGACCTTGGCAGAGTGACCTTGGGCAGCATCCTGACTCAAGGGAGGAGACCTCAACAGTCCTTCTCTCAGGACAGCTGACCCCACTGCCCTGCCTGCCCACCAAAGCTCCATCTGTGCCCTAGCTGATTCTTACCTTCATCAGATGGTCACAATAAACCTTGCAGGCCGAGGTCTGACCTTCAGCCCCTCCATGGCACCAGCAGGTGCATTGGTTAGTGCCACACACCTGAATCCAGCCATGGCACGGCTGAGGTCAGTCCCAGGTCTGGAAGGCTTCTGGAGACAGTGCACTTGCCACAAGCACATGGTGAAGTTTATCCTTAAACTAGAATGAACACCTGCAGAAGCAGGAGTAGGGAAAACAATGAGAGAGCCAAGAAACTCTCCAGGGGACCATCCTCCAGGGCTGAACAGCGCAGGCAGGATCCCTGTTTTCCTACAGACTATTTCCCTGCATCATCATTGCCAAAAACGGGAGGACCGGATGGGGAAAAAAAAAATTTGAATTTCAGGAAAAAGACTGGCTGGCCCGTACGGGGGTCGAACCCGCGACCTTGGCGTTATTAGCACCACGCTCTAACCGACTGAGCTAACCGGCCACGCCGCTGCGGAGCCCGCCCCGCCGCCTCGTGGCCCGACAAAGGCCCTGCCGCCCGAGAAAAGAGAGCAAAAACATCACTAGCAGAGGATGGTTTCGATCCATCGACCTCTGGGTTATGGGCCCAGCACGCTTCCGCTGCGCCACTCTGCTGCTCCTACACCTATAGAGCCACAAGCACATCTGGAATTCTGCCCCGCCCCCCTGCACGCGGCAGCGAGCACCGCAACACCGGCGGCACCAACAGCCCAGGAACAAACACCCCGTGAGCCCCAAAACGGGGGACAACGAATGAACGCACTGTGGTGCCCCACTTCCTGTTATAGCTTTGACCTCCTCCGGGAAACCGCAGGCTAATCCCCACTGTGCTGCTGAGGGCAGAACAGAGACAAAGCCTGTCTGCTATCTTCTGGTTTTTGGCTTGCCTGGTAGGAGCTGCCATTCACCTGTCGTATACAATCACCCGTCCATCAGATTTTAGGAAAACAGGCAAGCCTCTTATGAGGAATGTATAAGAAGGAAGGTGGGTGGATTTTTGCACAAATTTCTCACAAATTCGGGAGCATGGTTTCCCAAACTGCTGTCAGTGGGAAATACAAATATTTTGGGAAAAAAAATGGATGAAAATTTAAAGCCTGGAACTGGGGCTACTCAGCACATCACACACCTTGTGTCTGCCTTGGACAGCACCACTGTGCTCACAGCAGCCCTGTTACAGCAGGACTCAGGCACAAAAAGAGGATGTGCTGTCAGCACTTGTGATGTGACTCCTCATTTTGAGGAGAAGCTGAGGATGTCATCCATGTGCTTACCCAGCACAGAGCATGTTTTGCCCTGAAGGGTTACTGGCTGTGAGTTCATCCCTCTTCAGTCCCACAGCCTCTTTCTAACATGCACAAGGAAGTGTGTTGGACCCCTGGGAGGTTGGTGTTTTGGTCCTGAAGCTGTTGACCCTATTGAGATGTTCCTGACTTGTACCATCAGTATCTTGCCACCTGGGATACCATGTACTACGGCCATGCTCAAAGAAAGGGACCTCTCACCTCTGAGACAATTTTGGGTCCAAGAACTGGACCACTGCAGATGCTAAAGAAGGTGGAGAAGCCACCTTCATTGACTTGGCTTGAAAGACAGGTGTCTGCCAAGAAAGGAGGGAACCTCCCTTGGAATAGAACATATAACTCTCTTCCTTTTTAATTATTATAACTTCAAAATTAAGGGGCTTTCACAGAGATATATGGGAAAAGGATTAACAGTTCTTTACTAGTACGTATGTATAACAAGACAAACAAAGAACCCCGGCAGCCACAGCAGACAGAAGCAGGACCCCAGTGCCAGCCTTGTCCCGCCTGTGGCACTTTCCCCTTGGGTGCAGTTCTGGGCACAGCCGGCAGGGGCGCTGCTGGCTCCCGGCAGGGCAGGGGCGATGATTCCCCCGCGCCTGCAGGGGGCGCTGTGGCGCCGGCTCGGCCGCCTTTGCCCATGGTAATGGCGGTGCTGCTGGCAGGAGAGAGCGAGAGGGGCCTTTGCAGACTCAGGGGGGCAGCTAGTCTCAGTGCCACTTGGGAAGCTGACTGGACTGCAACAGGAAATCTCAGAGCAGCAAGGTAGAACAGCAGAGGTGAGCACACCCAGGGTAGCAAAAAAGGTGTAGCAAAAACTCTGGAGCCATGCCAGGAGCTGAAGGGTGCCTGGGCAGGCATGGGCTGGCAGGTTAAAGCATAGCAAGAAAGCCCAAAGCAGCAGCAGAAAACAGTGGGGCTGGGCAGTGCAGGCGGGCTTCCACAAGCAGCTGCTGGAAGCAGCCAGCAGAGGCTCCCTCCCGAGGGAGTGAGGGGTGCCCTTCCCAGTGAGGCTGTGTTATAGATGGGTGGTGTGGTGATTTGCTCTGGCAATTTAAGAATGGATATTATGTGTTAAAAGATGTTTTGTTAAGATTTAAAATTCTTTTGATGTGTAACTGTAGTGGTAAGTTGTTTTTGGACATCCTCTGTTCTCCCTATAATCCCTTTTCCTCCCTTCTGTATTGTTGCCACCAGACCACTCTGGTTGTCAGGGACATGTGGGGGAGGGCGTGCCCCTGTGCCCCTTGCATGGGGCAGCCGGGAATAGGGGGAGCTTGTCGCTGGGGGGACTTGGCATGACAACACCTCAACTCCAATCAAGTTTCAAGAAGGTCTCAACCAATGGACAGTAAGGAAGATATGTAAGGAAAATGCCGAAATATGTATGACAGCTTATAAGTATGTATTTGGGTGAAGCAACACCAGGGGTATAAAAGGCAGAGCTGCCATTTTGTGGCTGAGCCTCTGGCAGTCAGCCACGCTCCCAGCGCTGCCTCCTTTTGCTTTGTGCCCCCTCTTTTATTTGACCTTCAAGGCAATGAGGATCATGTGTCCTGACTGAACAATGTGGCAAACTTGAATTTACTTAGTCTGGGATTTTCAAGGTAATGGGATGAACTCGGTTTCAATCAGGGTCTCTGGCAGCCTCAGCCTTAGGGACAAGGATGATAAAACCCAAAACCTGCTTTTTCTGCAAATTCCCTTTTTACCCAGACATCCCCCTGCGTGATCTGTTGTTTTGATAGGAAAATAAACTGCTGCAGCCACAGTTCAGAGCCCTGACAATCACTAGTAGCTGCTAGCATGACTTCTTACCACACAGCACTTCGAGCCTGACAATCCTGACCATAGGCATTATTATCTACTTGCCCATAGCACATATTCCAAATTTAGATCTAAGGAATCTGTAGCAGACTGTACCGAAGGACTTACTCAAATTAAGGTGTGTGACATCTATTTTCTTCCAATGTCTATCCAGTTACCTCACCATAGAAGTCATCAGATTAAACAGACCTTACTTGCCCTTGTATTCATGCCAGCTGTTCCCAACTGCCTTCTAGTCCTTCAAAATGGCTTCCAGAACGATTTCTACCTTTCTGTTTCCAGATACTGAGGTGAGACTAGTTCCTCAGCTCCTCCTTCTTGCCATTTTTCAAGAAGGGGGCAATGTTTGCCTTTTTACTGCCCCTGTGGTCACCAAGACCTTTCAAGGACCAAAGAGAGTGAAGTCATAGAATTACAGAATCACAGAATGGGTCAGGTTGGAAGGGACCACCGTGGGTCATCTAGTCCAACTTCCCTGCTTAAGCAGTTCGGATCCAGTCTCATGAACTTTCATATCCACAGTTGATCTAAGTGGTTTATCTGAGTCTTCTTACAGTGCTTTTGCTCCCACATGCTTTCCTAGCAGGCTTAAGGGATGGGGGCCCCGGAGACAAATCTTATGCCCAGAATGCAAAGTAAAAAAGTCACTGCATACCCCAGCATTCCGCAGCCTTTTAAGTGCCCTGGGTTGTTGTCCTAGGTTACAATGTAAAATTGTGCCCAAGGTATGTATTCTATCCCCATGAGCCGTTGGAGCCAGGGTGGGGCAGTGTTTTCCTTATCTTCTGTTAATGAGCCTAACAATGCCTTGCCACATGACTCACAGATAACTTCCTCCAGGAGTTATCTCTGTTTAATGGGCCATCAAGGACCCACTGCATGACTCATAGAATGAGATCAGCCCATTGGGAGATGCTCTGCCCAGGGGGAGGAGCCAAGCATTCCTGCCTGGATAAATCCAGGGTTTGGGACAGCACAAGCAGCTTTTATCCTCTGGACTTCCAGAGGAGACAAGAACTGCCAGATGTTTCTACAGGAATCACTGCTTCGACAAGACCATCTCATCTGGACTGCCACTACCACCCTAACTAACGGGGTGTCAGGTTGTATTCTGACTCTGTCAGGGTTTTTTTTTGTACTATTACTTTTATTTTATTTTACTTTATTTTCTTTTCATCTTATTAAATTGTGTTTCTGACTTGGAGTCCTTCACTGGTTTTGCTTTCAAACCAGCACAGTTGTGAGGCCCAGTGACCCTCAGACTTGCAATTTTCTTAGACATTCTGTCAGTGTTCTCTTCTAGAAACTCTTCTTCTTGCCCTCCGATTCCTTGCCAGCCAACTCCAGCTGAGCATCAGCTTTCCTAACTCCTTCCCTGCATGGTCTATCTTCTTTCTAGTCTTCCTTGCCCCATTTTCACCTTTAGTGCACTTCCTTTCTCTTTTAAGCCATGAGAGTCAGGAGTCACTCCAGAGGCTCCTGGTATCCTTTTTGAAGCAAAACAGCCACCCACACAAAAATAAACAAAAAGTAGAAAATAATCCTCACTATTGCCCACAATAACATCTACAACTACCTCACGGCAGGCATGAATCAAAGAACTCCTGACAGGCAAAAGCAGTTTGTTCCTCCCTTTCTCCCCTTCATTACATTATTGATAGCCTAGGTTTGGTTCTCCTCACTGTCTCCCTCGTCATTTGACAGTCAGATTTGTGTTCCTGTACATTCTTGTTCATTGCTTTCTCCCATTCCTATCTTCTTTTGCTACATGGAAAAAGGTCCTTGACCAGGTACCCCTGAAGGAGCAGGCAATGCCCTTCCATGTCTTTACAAAGGTGCTTAATTTATTCACCATATAGGCTATTTCTATATGGCTTTTGGTAGCTTTGTTTAATTGCCTACAACTACTGCCCATGTCTGGGGGATGAATTCACACTGTCAAAAGAAAGCCAGTGTCAGGGGGTGTGGGAAATGGTAACTTCAGGTTCCACCAGCATAACATCACAAACAGTATCTTTAGGATCTTTTATACATGTCTGCTGGTGACATGCGTATATAATAATAAGGTATTTACTTAACACAGAAGTGAAAGTGGAAAGCTGCTTGTATGAGGAAATGCAAAAATGCAAAGTAGCTCCGTTTAATCTTAAACTGTCTGCAACAGTATAAACATCCTACCTCTTCCTATGCCCCACTTCCCTGGGGAGAAAAGCAAAGGGGAGTGATAAGATTAATGGATCAAGGTAATGGCAGTTTAATAAGAAGAGTAAAACACTAGCAAAAAATGAAATTAATTCACTGCTTCCCATGAAGAAGTGTTGTGCAGCCTCTTCCTAGGAAGCAGTGGCTCCACATATCTAGCTGTGACTTGTGAAGACAAGCACCTTAACCACAAACATACCCTCTTGCTCCTCTATTCCAGGAGCTTTTATTGCCAAGCAAAATATCCTATGATATGGAATATCCCCTTGGGCAGTTTGAATCAGCTTACTGACTGTCCCCCCACTCATCCTGCTGGTCTTTGTGGGACTTGGAAATGGAGAGAAAAACATGACTCTGTACAGCTCTATTCAGGAACAGAAAAAATATTTGTGTTTTATGAACAGTGTTTGAGCCACAATTGCAAAGCACACACCATCAGGGTGGCTCTGAAGAGAGTTGACACCATGCCAGCCAGGCACAGTACAATCTCCAGCTCTTACTCCATACCCTCTGAAATATTCTCTTATTCTGTAATGTTTGGATTCACTCTCTTGTCCCTGTGGCTCTGGGCCTCACCACATGGTTGTTCTCCCTGCCCTTCCGTGTGAGAAACGTGGTCAATCATTTGTGATGTTTTCCCTGTGTTACAGACAGTTGGTGTGTGCAGACACAGCCTTGTCCGAACTACTGATTTTTATTGCTTTCATAGTAGTGATGATTCCTTTTTCTCTGATAGACATTTCTTACCTTCTCATTATCCACACTGTTCTTTAGATCCCATCAGCTGTGGGCCAGAGACGACCCTTCTCCACGTGTGCAGCTCACCTGGTGTGGTGACTCTTTTCCACAGCACAGCTGGCATCATCCACCTACAACTCAAGGCCAGTCTCTCATCCAACTTGAAGAAAATGGCTTCCCTGTCCTACACAGTTATCACCCTAATGCTCAACACCTACAGCTTGAGGAACCAGAAATTCAAGCAAATGCACTGATAAGTAGTTCCTTAAGAAGCAGGTGGCTGTTTATCCAATGTCCAGGTGATGGATTCCTTGTAGCTCCAAAGAACATAAGATATTCCCTTGTAAAAAAGTTAAATGAAAATTAAGAATGAACTGAAATTCCTTCAAAGAGACCTGTGCTATTTTAGCAATCCTTTGTTCATTTAAAAAAAAAAAAACCAACCAACCAAACAAACAAAAAAAAACCAACAAAAACCCACAACTTTCTTCTCAATCAAAATAGATTGGATGGTAAGAAACAAAACCAAAACTACATCACCCTCCTCCTACCTTCCCTTTTTTCAAGGGTTCCATTTCATGGTATTTTTATTGATGATCTGGACAAGGGGATTGAGTGCACCTTCAGTAAATTTGCAGACAAAATTGGGAGGAGTGTGGATCTGCTGGAGGACAGGAAGACTGCAGAGGGACCTGAAAAGGCTGGATCAATGGGCCAAAGCCAATGGTTTGAGGTTCAACAAGGTGATTTGCTGGGTCCTGTGCTTATGTCAGACCAAGTCCCTGGAACACTCCAGGCTGGGGTTGAGAGGCTCGAAAGTGCCTGGAGAGGAAGGACTTGGGGATGCTGGCTGACAGCAGATGAACATGAACCCAGGTGTGTCCTGGTGGGAAAGAAGGCCAATGGCACCTGGTCTGTACCAGTCATGGTGTGTCCAGCAGAACCAGGACAGTCAGTGTCCCTGTGTACTGCCCTGTGTGGGCACTGCTGAGGCCACATCTCCAATCCTTGGGTCAGTTTTTGGCCCTTCATGACACGAGAGACATTGAGGGACTGGAACATGTCCAGGGAAGTGAACGGAGTAGAAGAGTCTGGGGCACCAGGAACAACTAATGGATGTTCAGCCTGGAGAAAAGGAGGCTCGGGGGGACCTTCTTGCTCTCCACAAGTCCCTGATGTGATATTGTAGCCAGGTGGGGGTCAGGCTCTGCTCCCAAGCATCAAGCAACAGGAGAAGAACGACTGGCCTCAAGTGGTGCAAAGGAAGGTTTAGGTTGGATATTAGCAAAAACTTCTCCACTGAAAGGGTTGTCATGGACTGGCATAGGCTGCACATGGCTGTCACCATCCCTGGAGGGATTTAAAAGATGTGTGGACGTGACACTTAGGGGCGTGACTTACTGGTGACCTTGGCAATGCTAGATTGATGGTTGGAACTTGAAGATCTTAAAGGTTCTTTGGAATCCAAAGGATTCTATGATTCATTCCTGAAACTTTTATTTCCTCCCTTTAATGCCCGGTGGGGGGGTTGTGGTCAGTTCATAACAGTTTGCCTTTGCTGTTTCTCCCTCCTCCCATTTTTCCCCTGCTCCAGTGTACATCCTCTCTGGGGCAGCAGTCCTTCAGGATAAATCTGTTTCAGTGTGGGCTGTCTCCAGGCCACAGTTCTTTTGGGGAATGCTCCACGTACAGGATTCAGGCAGGCAGAAGTGTCCCTGACAGGTCAGGGGCTGCAGCTGTGTGGCTGGACATGCACATGCTCGACTCATACAGCCTGTCATGCTGCTGGGCCTGGAAAGCTTCCACCCTCATAAATACAAAAGCCCTGTGAGCATAATGCTAAAATTATTCTGCCTTGCTCTAGTTCTTCATTTCTGTAAGTACAACTGGTTGTTCTGGTTTTTGCTCTTTTGTCAAAATAAAACAATGAACACCTGCAGTTTCCTTTCATATTGAGATGATTTTGGGGTTTTTTGCAATAGCTGTGAACCGTTGCTCCATCATCCTCCCCTGAGCCTCCAGGGCTCCTGGCCTCTGCTCATCTCTTCAGAGAATTCCTCAGTGTGTGATGCGTGTATGTGCATGCCTGGGTGTGAGTGGAAGTGTTTTGATTGGCCACAGAGGTATATTCCCTAAAGCATCTGGCTGGCGGTTTACAGGACAAAAGTGCATGAGATAATTAAGAATTATTATTTTTCAAACCTTCATGCTCTGTCTGAACATGCAGAAATGCAGTTACAAAAGGCAAAGCTGAAATGGAATTGCATGTGGTCAGGGATGTCAAAGACAACAAGGAGGGTTTCTGTAAGTACCCACATGACAGAAGGCACACACAACCCATTGGTGAATGAGCTGGAGAACTTGATGATGCAGGACATGGAAAAGGTAAAGGTGAGGGGGCAGAGCAGACCTATGCAGGAGGTCCCAGGGCGTAATGGTGAACACTTTAGATTCTGCATCCAGTGATCCGAGTTCAAATCACAGTAGGACTGCAGGACTTGTTCCCTCAGGCTTTCCCTCAGCATGCTGACACCCTCACAGCCCTTCTCCAGACTCTGTCTCAGTAGCCTAGAACAGAAGAACACTACTTCTGTCCTTATGGAAGCCATGTTGTCTGTGATAATTTCTATGTACATTAACAAGGTTTTCCACAATCTTGCCAGGCACTAAGGTGAGACTGATCAACCTGTAAGTCTTCAGGACTTCCTTTTTTCTCTTTTTAGAAATGGTGGTTATATTTCTCCTTTTCCAGTCACTGTGAATTTCACATGTTGGCACAATTTTTCAAATTTTATGGATAATATTTTAGCAACTTCTGCCAGTTTCTCTTAACCACAAGCTGTAAGAGAAATTAGGCTGTTTTACCCCTTAGTTACCAAAAATATTATCACACTGAATTCCAGTAAACTTCAGCATATCACTGTGGTGCTGGAGCCTGGACAGAATAGGTCAGCAGCCCTACATATAGGTTGGTGACATAGGCTGTCTGAGACAAGCAGTCATGATTGTTAACCAGGTCATTTCAAATTAAGTTCCCACATGTAGCACAGTTTGTTTTCAATAAAGAATCCTACATATGAAATGACTCTGTGTAATGAATACAGACATTGTACATACCAGCATCCCCTCTGAAGGGGAATGAAAAAGCATTTGACCAGCTGGCACTGCAGAGATGGAAAAGGTGGAGGATGGAGAGCAATTTCATTCCAATGTGACACTTAGACATTTTATAAAGAACAAGCCTCCTCCCACTATACCCTCAAGTTGCATAACTGGCCTCATGAAGTGCAGTTCATGCCTTGGTCCCCATCTGGGCATTGTCAGTCTTCATCATTACCATGCCACAGCAGCATGCTTCTCTTGCTAAGTGCAACCAGCTGCAGCAGCAACACTGAAAATCCCTCTCATCCAGTTCCTGTACCACCAGTGAGGAGCCCAGCCCAGAGCCACCTCAGCTGGAAAAATGCACTGGTGAAAGAAGAATGTCCTCCACAGCCCCAAGAGCTGGTGCTATATGAACATTTTTCATCACCCTCATCTGAATCCCTGGGAACGGTACTGGGGAGAACCAGGCATGAGAAGAAACCTGTCCATTAAAACAAGGTCTGTCATGGAAGGGAATAGAGGACTGGACTAGAAGCTGAGGTTTGTCATCCAGGGCTTCAGGAGCACAACACAGCTTGTGGCCTCCGTGCTGCTGTTCGGGAGCAGGTGAGACAACAAAATTTGGCTTGCGTTGGCCGGGAATCGAACCCGGGTCAACTGCTTGGAAGGCAGCTATGCTCACCACTATACCACCAACGCAGCTGCATGTTGCTGTACTGCCTGCTCCTGCACTTCACATTCCACCCAGCTCCAGGCACAGGCTGCCTCATTCTACTTCTATGTGCACTGCTGCAAACTGCCAGAGAGTATGGCTGTTTCTGTGTGTAAGATATTGGCTGGGAAACTCCAGCTAGGCTAGACACCAGCCAGAGAAGATCAGCACCAGGGAGTGTCCAGGCTTGAAGCAGGACCCTGGACAGATCAGGACTGAGCTGCAGGTAGAGACTGCACAGACCTATGGTGGGTGTGTGGGAGAGATGGATCTGTGTGTCCAGTACCAATCTTCAGTCCTGAGCAGCCAGAGAAGAAGGAAAGGATCAGACAGTCTCTCTTGTTTATGTGAGTGCTGGTGGTACTTTAGGGGACCCTGGTAATGGCATTGCTCCCCTCCCACATTGTGCCAGTGTAGGTGCATTTGTGAGTGCATACCTATGGTTGGGTCAGCACAGCCAACCGCCACTCCTGCTCCACCTTCAGTGAATGAGAAGCATAGAAAACAGGATGAGAATTCTCCCAGAACAAAATAAACACTGGGACATGGCTTTGCAAAAACTGTTGTTGGCAAAGCAGACTCAACTTGGGGAAATTCATGTTTGGCCATACGAAAAACGTTCACATAGTGAGTAGCAAAAAACCCCAAACAAACATTAAACACAACCTTTCCTTGCTGTTATCCAGGATCAGCTTGTCTGCGTCACTCAACATTCTTGTAACTGAAGCAGCATGGCGTTAGGAATCTTCTCGCTGTTCTTCCTGACCCTTCTATTTTTCCTCCTACCTCTGTCTGGCATTGTCTACCCTCTCTGCATTATGTTTTCATGGAGGCCACAAACTGCTGATAGCTCAGCAGTCTGACATGGAGATGGGACCATCTGTGTGCAGCACACAGCAGCCCCTTATCTCTTCCCACAGAGACCACCCTGCAGCATTCCATGTCCACTCCACTCCCAACACCAGCCATGACTAGCCAGGACAGTGTCCCTTGGGAATACCTGCTTGGCCCCGATCCTGGATCACCCTATAGGTGAAGGTCACAGCAGCAAACAGATTAGGACAGACAATGGTCCCAGGTCTTTGAGTCAAGCACTCACTGGGAAGCTGGGGATTGAGCTGCCTGCAGGGAGCTGAGGAAGACCTGCATGCCCAGTTGTGGGGCAAGGCAGAATTTGTGAAGGAGTGCCCTAGCAAAAGATAGTTTTGATCCATCATCCTCTGGGTTATGGGCCCAGCACACTCCCACTGCACCACTCTGCTCCCCTGGGCCTTGGCTGCCACCGCCCCCAGCCGGGCCTGATGCCTGATGCTGTCAGGGCACTGCTGGCCCTTGCTCCCTCCCTTCCTCTCTGCTCAGCCTCTCCTGCCCCACAAAACAGACTCCCTGACAAATTCATCTCCCTTGGGCATGCGTTCCACAGCTCCAGAGCCTGGCCTTGCCCATCTCCCACACCTCCTGCACAGAAGCCTGCATGGCCACCTGCCCTCTGACCATCCATTCTAGCACTGCACGAGCTCAAGACACTCCCAGGGGCAGGCTGCAGCCTTGGGCCTTGCTAGGGCACCTAAAATCCACCAACATCCTGATGACTCAGCCCTGCCCAGAAATCCAGCTCCACTCCCAGCACAGTGCAGGACTGCCCCTGCCTGACAGGTCAGTTGTTTGCTGGGTAAGAGGGGACACAGGATCCCTTTGTTCAGAATTACCAAGCAGAATCCTGATATTAATGGCTGTGCACAAGGAGGGGTCCAAGCCCAACAGAGGAGTCCAGCCTAAAGGAGGAAGGTTTATGTTTACAGTACAGTTCTTTTGACCAGTGACATGAATCTTTTTTGGGGGGGCTACTCAGATGCTATTGATGACATAATCACTCTGTGCTTTTCCTTTGTAGGTGGAGAAGACAGGTCCTCAGTGGGGTGTTAATTGTCTCTGTTTTAAACAAAGTCTTTTATTATCCATATGGGATGCTCTCAGCTAGCAAGAGCTGGTTTAGGTTGGACCTTCAGGTCACATCTATTGTGAGGTAAAAACTCTTGTTCCAAGGCAGTTTTTTGAATTAAGCAGGCTGTAAAGCTGTTAGTGCCTTGCCTTTCACAGGGGCTGTGACACCTTATCCTGGCTGTGCTGGGCTGCACTCCCCCACAGGTCCTGGCTTGCCCTCTCTCCTGGCTCAGCTCTCCCTGAGAGTCTCTACCACCTGTGGGGTGGTACCTGTGCAAGTACCTGGAGTGTCACAGCTGCAGCGTGGTCAGCTGCCTCCATCCCCAAAGGGGTGTGTGCCCCACAGTTGGCAGGATTCAAACCTGTGCAGGGAAACCCCAATGGATTTCTAGTTCATCGCCTTCACTGCTCGGCCACAACTACCTGCTCTGGGCTGCTCTGCTCATCAAACCCCCTGTGCCACAAGACCAGCAACCAGGTACTTCAGGCCAAGGCTCCACTCCACGTTTGCAGTTGGGACCCTCATGGAACCAGACAGGCCCTTGGGGCCACATTCCAGAGGCCTGAGAGGCACAACCCCCGGGGCTTTGGCTGCAGCTCCCTGAGCCTTGGCTTCAGCCAGACATCTGAGATACCCAGCCCCGCAGCCGTGGTCATTCAACCTCTCCTGTGCTCCTCCCCCTGACAAGCCCTGACTGAACCAGCTGCAAGACAAAGTATTCCCTTAACCAAACCATCTGGGTGGTGAAAGGTCTCTCACCACATCAGGTGCTGTTGCATGATACAGCTGGGAACAGCCCTGACCATTAGAGCAGCATCAGCTTCCCAGCCACACTGGGAAGCAAAGGATAGTCAGTTATCCCGTGACCCACACTTGTTGGGTTTTGATGTGAGTATTTCACTGAGCCTGAGGGGGATTTTTGATAAGTACACTTACACTCCTACATGCAAATCCGTACTTCTCTCCACCTATGTGAGTGTTGATAGTGGAATGGAAGTTATTTTAAAGCTATGATTAAGACATTTTTATAAGTGAAGCAATTCCTATAGAATCATTCTATTAAATCAATGATCAAGTGCTGCTAAACCCTCTTACCCCTTTCAATTTTGCATATATATTATTTGAACCATTACCCTTCTGCATTCCCTGCCTCCACGCAAATCATGCTAAATTATCCCAATGCAATTTTCATCTCTGTACTTCTGCATTCAGTAATTAACAGAGTTAACTCTACCATTGAAATCTGATAAAGTCACATTGCCTATGTCTAGATATAGAGAGGTTACTTTTCTACCTTTCAGTCCATAGTCATATACTCAGCTCTTCCAGATAGTTCCCATAACACCAATAGAAGATGGAAGTGTCAAGATTGATTTTCCTATGCTTTTGTGAAGAAGCTTTGACTAGACTGAAGAATTACTCAAAATATCTCTATTAACTCTCACAAGGAACAAATCGGCACCCAGCCCAGGAGCACCATGATCTCCAGGTTACAGACCCAAGCTCAGTGACTGAGGTTTTGGTGCTCTAGGGTAATTTCTGGGAGTTCTTTGTGGAGCTGCTGGTAAGCTCCAGAGAGCAGCCAGTGCTCACCCTGGCAGAGCAGGTGGTAGCTGAGAGAGGAGGAGAATGAACAACCACGACTCTCCAGTGATGCTGCACAAAAGCTTTAATGAGGAGGTGCAAAAGCAGCGGCACAGAACAGAGACTGAGGAACGCGTGTGCGGGGGCCAGGGAGGGAAAGAGATCGGCCCCTTAGGAAGGACAAAGGGGATGATCCGGCGGCTTCAGCAGATCTGACCGCAGCGGGGGAAAGGCAGACACAGGCCTGACCCGCCCAGCCCAAGGGAGCCCCCAGAAGAGATGGGAACCCCCGAGGTGCTGAGGGAGCTGCCCACAGCAGCTGACAGAGAGGATCCCACGGCTGTGCTCTGAGGGAAAGAGGTGATGATGGGGCCCGGCATGGTCACCACCACAGGCGAAACCTCGATGTACACCGTGGAGTCAGCGCAGCGGGCGATGCAGGGCTCACTGCAGCTGCTTGCAAGGGGGGTTGGGCCACAGGGGCCACAGGGCCGTGGGGGACAGGGTCTGCAGCAAGACATCTCTCGGAGCAGGAGGCAAAGCTGCAACACAGAGCACGGAGCACCAACCGGCCTCAGCATCAGTCTGTCTCTCTGTCCCTCAGCTCTCTCCAGGGACACATCTGGTCTTCAAAACACACTCTGTGCCTACAGCTCCCACAACCCTCCTGGTGCCCTCTGAGTGGCACAGCACAGGAAGGCTGCCCCACTTCAGGAATAGGACCCAGCACAGTGGCTTTAAGGCCCCTGTGGAAAGACTGGTCCCAGCCCATCTCCACAACAGACGTGGCTGTGTTAGAGATGTCTGGGGATGCACCAGAACATTTTGTTACACCATGGCAGGTGCAAATTCTGCTGGGCACATCCCCCTGAGGCTGAGCCCATTGATCCCCTTATGCTAGAACAAAGCCCCCTCTTCCCAGCTGTCCCCAGCCACCAGCATGGAAAGGCTGATGCCCCTGCAACAGTTCTGTGTCAGGAGCAAGCTGAGGCAGCCTAAGGATCAACTTGGGCAGCCTCCCAGGCTGACAGCAGTTCAGCCCACAGGGAGAGATGGAGCAGACTCAGGCTTACCTTGTTCCTTGAGAAAAGGGAGGCCAGAGACGAGAGTGCAGAACCTGGAGCAGCGCAGCCTTTTATGCTGCATCCCAGAGCCCTGTGGGGCGACAAACATTCCTTGTTTGTGAAACATTCAAACTGCTGGGAGTGACCACTTGTGAGGCCTTGGTGTTGATGAAATACCTGCCTCTTTCATCTCAGGCATTTTTCTCCAGTTTCACACCACCCAACATGGAAATGATTCATCTGTGTCCCAGCTTCCTAAGACCACTTGACTTCGCAGTCCCAGACTGGTATACAAGGTGAGTTTAGATGAACTTGTGTAGTGTCTATTGCTTTTGTCACTCATTCTTCCTGATGGTTTATTTGGCTCCAGTTACAGTTGAATTCAGCCATGAGAGACCTCAGGTCAACTCTCAGAGGAGTGCAGTGCAGATACTCAGGCTAATCCTGAGAGACATTTCTTCCATGGGTCATCAGAGATGTACAGAAGACTGTGGGTCAGTTGAGACAAAAAGTCAATACTGCACAACAGCAGGGAAGAGACACAACTCTTCAGGAGGTGGCAAAGCTCAGTGGTGAGGAAAGTCCATGTTCAGCTGGAAAGATGTCCCCTGTAGGCCTGAGTGACAGCCATGGGGAATTGCTTACAGTCCACAGGCTGTACCATGGCCTAGTTTTGTGATCAAAGAGATGCTGTGTCCTTCCCTGAAAGAGACTCCCAGCCACATTGACCTGTTTTGCTCAATGTGTTCATCCCAGAGGCCAAGAGACCTGGATGCAGCTTTGGGGAAAAGGCTGAGGGCAGAGAGCCCAAAGCTCATGGCTGTTTTTTCTGGGTCAGGGATGGGATTTTCCATTCCATGCATTTTACATTTCAAAGGGACACTGGATCAGTCTCCCAGAGCACGTGGGTGTCATCATGATGTGGGAGAGTTGGGAAAATCCCAGATCTCCAGGTAAACCTGAGTCATCCAGTGTGGACTTAGATGGACTTGGTGCCTCAGATTCAGGCATTCAAGGGATAACAGCGCTCATATCGTCAATCCTCGTATCCTTCTGCTGCAATGAAGGGCATTTCCCCACCTTTTATCCCCATTTGTGGATCACCTGGTGCTCCTCTGCAATCTCCTGCATTTGCTGTCTCCCAAAGCAAGGCCTTTTGGTGTCTGCTCAAGGGCTGTAGTGACTCAGAGTACCCCAGATCAACCCCAGAAGGTCTGGATGGAGCTCTGGAGGTCCTGTACTCTATTAACTGCTCTGGGCAGATCAAACTGCCCTGATTCCTCAGCAGACTCTGGGCCTTGTCCTGCTGACTTCTAAGCACTGACACAGCTTAAGAAAGAAGTCACTGTCTCTTGTGCAGCTCTCCCAGGCCTGTCCTTCATCTTCCCCCAGGGAACACTGGGATTTCCTTTATTGCTATTTGGGATTGCTGCCTCTCGCCCTTTGGCAGTGCTCCTCTCATGAGAGTCTGGCTTCATTCTCTCCAGAACCTCCACAATGTGGTAGAGACAGCAGCTCCATGCCCCCCTCCACACCTTGCTCATCGCCACCAGGCTGCACAAGTGCAGAGCCTTCAGCCTCCCCCCATTCCAGGTGCTGCAGCCGTTTTGTTCTGCCTGGCACTCTGCCAGTGCCTCTCTCCTCCCACCACCTCCCTTGTTTCTGGGGACACCAAATGAGGACACCAACCCAGATGTGGCCTCTGCTCTGCCAAAGAAAGGGCAGCATCCATGGGGTGATCAGATCCCAGGCTTATGGAGTGAGAGCTGGAGACAGGCAGTAAGGAACTCTCAGGATCAGGGGTGAAAGCTCCCCAGAGGACTCAGAGTGAAAGCTCTGTTGGGACAGACATTCTCTCTTCTTTCCAGCCCTTCTGCCCCAAAAGGGTTCCTTGTCACTGGCCTGAGAGTGCAGTGCATAGCATGTGGCATTCACTGCACATACCCAGCCTTGTGCTCTCCAGGCTGCCACGGCATGTGCTCACTAGTGCAGGCAGCCTCAGTGTCATCTCCTGGTGGTTTTCCCCCTTGGGCACCTGGAGGCTCAGCTGTAGGAGCTCTTTCCATCTCCTGGCAGACCCCCAGGGCCTGGAAAAGCTGCCTGAGGGACAGGGACCTGTCTGACAATGGCAGTGTTCTGAGGACAATAGGACGAGGCTCACAGCTTCTGGAGGCAAAGTTTGTTCTTCTCAGAGCAGGAGCAGAGGACTTCCAGTGGTCTCTCGCAATCTCCATTATTCTGGGTTGTCCAGCATGCCGTGGGCTCCTGAGCAGCCACCAAAAGGCAATGCCTTTTGGGAAGCTGCAGCAACAGCACAGGATTACAAAGATGTACAAGGTGGTCTATGACTTGTCCTAAAGGTCTGGAAAGTACCCCTGACAAAGGCAGAGATTTTGGAGGCAAGAGGCTATGTGCTCTATGTGGTATTCCTGGAATGCCTGAGTCCAGGGCACCATGTGCACTCATTTACACATCAGGATGATTCAGGTTTCCCTGAAGCTCATGGATTTTCCCAACTCTTCTACAACATGATGACTCTCACATGCTCTGGGAGACTGATCCAATATCCCTTTGAACTGTGAAATTTATTGAATGGGCAAAGTGATGCCTGCCCCAGGAAAAAAGAGCCATGAGCTTTGGGCTTCCTGTCATCAACCTCTTCCCCAAAGCTGCCATCCAGATCCTGGCCTCAGGGGTGGACACACTGAGCAAAACAGGTCAATCTGTGTGTTGTCCTCTTTCAGGGCATGCCTTTGATCACCTTCCTACCTGTTGATTTCCTTGTTTTCTAGAGGATCTCAAGCTGCAACCTGAGCTCTGGTTGTAAAATGCATGAGGGCCTTGTTTAGTTTTCAAGGGACATATGGCTGTGGAGATTCCCTTAGAGAAGTCCCTTGAGAAACAGTTTGTTGAGTCCTTGTTGTTCTACTCTTGGTTGTGAATCTGCCTCTGTTCCCCAGGCTCATGAGCAGAAAAAAGCAGGCTGTGGCAGAGATTGCTAACAGATAACAAACAGAAAGCAAAGCCCTCGTGGTCTTCACTTCTCTCAATGAAGAGCTTCCCTCCAGCCCACAGTGATCCTACTTTGCCACTATGAAGAGCTCAAGGGTACAACTTGGATAACTAACTGTGTTTCAGAATTTGCCAAGGAAATATTGAGTCACAAAAAATTCCTCATGTATCATCTTTAAAGTACGAAAACAACCCCCAAATTATTACTTTTAATATATACACCTAAAAATTAACACCTAACAAAAGCAAACTTTGAACAAGCATACTAAATATAGAAGCTTTAGGGGAAAAAAAGCCTTCAGGACTTTAGCTAAAATGGCGGAGAGAAAACAGAGTAGTTTTGCTATTGTTAAGCTTAATATATTGAAGTAAAATATTATTTTCATAAATTCTGTAGCAAGATTAACACACTAATTCTCATCTGAGTTTAAGACCTAGTCCTCAATTTTAAATCTGCAACCCTTAATCAAACACACAAATGTAGTATTGAATAATTTCTTTTGTTATTGGAGAAAGCTATAACTGAACTATTAAGATGCCCAGATGTGTGGTACACATGAGAAGGTTTGAACTGTGCATTTCAAACCGCTGTCTGACAAAAGCCAAGTTAAAAAGTAAGCAAATACAGATATTAAAAAAAAAAAAAAAGTTCAACCAAGTACCAGGAACGTCAGTAACATCCAAAGCTTTTCACATGAGAAGGGATGGCTGGTGTCAAAGAGCTGGAGAGGTGAAATGAAAAGGCATCATTTTAAAGAAATTAGAGGTTTAAAAAAAGCAGGGGTCCTGTAATAATCAGCGTGTTGGCTGCAGCTCTGTGCCCCCATTTCATGCATTTCAGTGCACAGGATCAGCAGACCCAGTAACACAGCAAACAACAAGGATACAAAAAATACTTATATCTCATGGCTAGGCAGCTGGATACCCAGAACTGGCCAGCTGCTGGGTGGGATATTCCCTTGAACTTTCACACTACAAGCAGATCACCAGGTTGTAGCTCTGTGCCTTTTATAGGGGCTCGATGACCTGCCCCACTTTTCACTTGCCTTCTGTCAAGACCTTGAGGAAATGGAACTGGTGAACTCACAAGGCAGATGCCATCAAGGGGCTCTGAACAACCAGCACCACTGGCAATGCTTTTTTTATTATTTGCAAGTAATCAAATTTTCTGAAATTCTAAAAGAAAACTATAAATAAATATTCTTACACATTGAGTATATTTTAAAAAATCAGTTTATAACTTATTTGTGGTGTGGACTTCTTTTCAACCACAAATATAGCTTAGGACATAAAAATTCAACAAGACACTGTGAGGTTTTTATTATTAGCTTGCAAGGAATATTTAAATCTTATTAGGACTTTCACTTTATTTTATTTTTCTTGTTTTTTCCTTCTACTTAAAAGACATTTTCCTTCATCACTAGAAAATGTAGATTGGAGCTTAATCTACCATGCAGACCTTTAAAAGAAAGCAATATTCATTTATATGTTCTACATTTGAAAAATGTCAGATAATCAGAAACATTACCAAAAAAGTAAAATCTGACACCTTTTTTCAGTTTTGGCTGCATATGCAGCAGGAAATGTTTACAGAAGAATTTTTAATTCCCTGTACTTTACTTAAGCCCAACAAAAGCAAACAGCAGACTTTGTAATATACACATAAAATTTCCCAACCTGTCCATCTTTCAGAATGGATGAAAAACCATGAGTGATTTGCTGGATGGCCCTACAGGACTGTGCCACCCTTAAGGGGGAGGTATCCAACTGCCAAGAATGTGCAGGCTGTCTCAGGGGTCCAGCACCAGGATATGCAGAAGTCTCCATTTCTTTACCAGGTGTGTTTAAGATGTGCTTGGCTCTTCATAAAATACGGGAGAGGTAACAAAGAGACTGACTTGGAAGCCTCAGGAAACCAAGCAGCTCACACAACCAGTCAGAACTTTTGGTGGTTTTAGGTTGCTTGATTATGGTAAAAGTTCCAAAGGCTCTGCCCACATTCCAGCTCAGAACTGTAACCCACTGACTGCAATTTTACATAACTTAAGTATTCACTGCTTCTTCTTGAAAGTATAAGGAGGTGTCTACAAACAATGGCCTCATGGTAGATAAGACCAGATATAGAGAGGTGAAAGAAGAAATGGGGGGAACCATAAATTTCATAGGAACTCCACTAATTGACACAGACTGTTACTCACTCAAGACTGTGGTAAATCTCTGGATTTAGAGAAAAAGACGGGGCAGGTATAATACATTAGAAGGGGGTCTTAGGCATTTCAGGGAGGCTGTACCTCTCAAGTACCTCAGCCTATGGGAAAGAGAGAGGGGAAATTGGCCAGGAAATCAGGATAAAAAGGAGGCTGCATCCCCTAAAAATTTTGAGAGACCCCATGGGGAATGGCTCAAGACCTCTCCCTTTATTCAAATAAAGTTACAGGACTTCTTTGTCTCCTTTTTGGACATAAATCTCCGGTGTTTGTGGGTTAGTTTTTCTGACATTCTCAAACTGATAGTTGTTCCACAGCAAACCTAACTCATTGCACCTTGTCCAACTGTAAAACACTTTCTACCAGAGTCTGGCAGCTACAGTTTTATAACATCATTTCTCACTGAGAAAAAACTGCTGGCCAGCAAGTCAACCCCAATATTAGGATTTCTCAAAATCAGCAATTTTATTAATAACAAGTGTTCCTGTGAATGTGAAGTTTTACTTTGCCATTCTCACAAAAAAAAAAGTGTCCAAACCATTCTGCAAAAATTATGTTGGAAGCCTCTCCATTTCTGACTAGCTAAACAGAAAATTTGGTGGTCAAACTCGAAAATAGTATCCATCACTTGTACCTGTCAGTCAGCACATTATTTGTGTGCCATACCTTTTCTATGTGAAATTACGAAACAACAGCTCCCCAAACAACTTTAAGCATGTTACATGAAACCACACAAAGTGGTTTCTGTTATATTCCAGAACTACAGCAAAAGATATAAATGAGCCACAATTAACTCTGTTCTTTTTGGTTTTCAGTACACAGAGAAATGCGGAGCAGCTGTCAGAGGACGAAAATTACTATGCCTCAACTGAAGTAGTAGGTGAATCATAGTTCACATTGGCTGCAGATACTTAAAGAACCTCAAACAATTCTACATTTAAAATGTGTATTTTTGTCAAGTCCGGTCTCATTGTTACATCAGTAGAACATGTAAATTAATATAAAACTGAAAGTTGATGACAATTAGAAAAAACAGAGCTTTAAAACTTCGCACATTTTCATTGATACATTAGTTTAATTCACTCAAAACATCTATATTGCATACTCTCAGAAAAAAACCCCAATAGCTTCAAAAAAACAGAACTCAGAAGACCAATTTTTTTCTTTTAAAAACACAACCAACAACTGTTACTAGAAAGAATATGTAAGAGTTTCTGATTCAAGAGAAGTGAAATGGCACCATCTAGTGACTCACACATGAGAATGTCAGAAAAGTTGTCACTTCTTTTACTTCCTCTCAACGTCATACAGTCAAGTTTGGAAACAACAGTAAAAAGTAAATGTAAAAAAAAGCATGAATGCCAGAACACTTACTATGGAACAAGGAATTGAAAGTCAAGTGTTACACTCAAGGATTATTTTCTACCAAAGTAGGTACCTATGTCTTTAGTATATTAAAACATTTTTGGAGGCACATACAATATAAATTTAATAGTTACATACTATTGATCCAAATATCTTCCCAGGAACACCAAACTGGTTTTTAAGCAATGGCAACAAAAGATTCTTCTATCAGTTAGTAACACACACAGATGTCAAAACTTATGAATAAAATTTGAGTCACTTTGGATGCATCTCATTTTTCACTGATAAATTCAAATAGCAGCCCCTTTTCTTCAATTAATAATAATATCTCATATTTGCACAGGCACCATGATTCTATGAGTTTATGTTCACTGGTTCACTTTTCCAGCAGATTGCCCAAAGGCTGCCGACACAGAACATTTCTAAGCTGTTCATACAGAACTAAACTTTAACTGCTTCTAGACAGATTGCATAGGTCTTATAAAATATCCCAAGAATTCATCCACTAGAAAAATACAGACAAAAGCAAAATTTTTGCTAGGTTTTATATTTGTATTCCCCAATGATTTTCTTGAAGGAATATATTGAGCAAAACCTTAGTAACCAGTTACTCAATCCAAGATCATGTGCCCTCTGGAGGACTATCCAGGAGGGCTTTTCCTTCCGGAATTGCTACATAAAAAGTGAAAGAGCAAAAAAGGTGGCGCAGACAATTTTCACCAGTTCCCTCTTTTGTTCGTAGCTTTCCATGTGTATTTAATAAATAACAAAGAACAGTTTCTTGCTAGAAAATTTAGGTCTCTAGCAAACCACACCACTCTAAATTCTTAGGGTGTCCTACTCTAAAAAGTGGGGCACATTGAAATTATAGCCTCAAAAAAAAATGAAATATATACTTTGTTTTAAATTCTCCTTTTTTCCAGAAGGTGGCCCTCCCTATGAAAGAAAGTTCAAGACTTAACCATATTAATTGTGTTAGAGCCCCAGTTTGCACCAATGAAACAAATTTTAAAATTACAATTCCTAAGTTTTATTATTTGGTTTAAGGCTGCAATAATTTTATTTTCGATCATCAAAATTAACTTTTGAGAAATTATGTTGGCACAAGAGAACTACTGGTATTACATAGTGTAAGCTGTTTTGTCCAATATGATTCCACACTTAAGCAATCTCCAGTAAATAAGAAATATCCTATGACTTACTTCAAAAGTCTGTCATAGGTAAATCAGAATAATTCCTGGAGTAGCAAAGAAAACACCACTCCAAAGATGACAGTTTTCCATACTAATGCTTAATGGTTTCCCCCAGTTTCCACAGGAACAAAACACACACGGGAAGAAAGCAGCAGGGACACCAGATGGAAAAAAACCCCTGAACCAAAGAGGGGGCAAAAAACCTGAAGATCACTTACAAGTGAGAGGAAAGGTGTTACACATGAGAGGAAAGATGTGTACTAATACTTTTACAAACCATTTGGTGGGTGTTAGCGTCTTTGAAATGGGTCTTAATGTTTCTACTGACTTGGGGCAGCAGGTTTGTTACCAGGAGTAAGGCCGGGAGTTTAGGATAAAAAAGAGGCTGTGCCCTCTGAAACCTTGAGAGAGAAAACCCCGTGGGCATGTGGCCCTGTGGACTCTCTCCATTTATTCAAATAAAGTTGAAGGACTCATCTGTCTCCTTTTTGGACATAAATCTCTGGTGTTTGTGGCTTTTCCTGACACACATATTGCATTTTCCACTAGCATTTGAAATTTCTACTGAGGATCTCCACAAGGCAAATAAATTGGTTAGAGACTTGTACAGTAAATACCACAAAACAAGTACATGCTAAAGCATGCCATTTCCCTCAACAAGAAACTATTTTTTTAACTTTAAGAGAAATTTAAACTAGTGATTTCATCCCTAACGTGGACAGAGTGGTTGAAAACCAGTTAAATAACCTACCCATTTAAGCAAACTACATTAATGGTGAAAGAGAAAGGACTACTAGCCTAACTACATTGTGTAGGAAAATAGAGAAAAGCAGAAGCAGCTTCTAAAAACATTTCTGGTAATAGTCTGTTTTCTGTCATAGCTACGGTTCTTGGGAATACCTGCCAGTGACCAGAAATGAACAGGGACTTCAAATGAGCATGCACAAAAGCGCAAATGAGATAGTATGTATGAAAATGAAGGGCCCGCCCAGACATCAGAGCCGGAATGGGCCCCGCTTGGCGGGCTGGGGCTCTGGGCTGGGGCTGCCCCGCCTGACACCCCAGTCACCTGCGCAGGGCGCTCTCCCAGCCATGCCGCTTACCATAACCCAGCACTGGGACCTTCCTCAGGAACGCCCCAGGAATAACCCAAGCGCAGCGACCATCACGTGAAAATCCCTGGATTTTGTATCCCCAGGCACCACGGCACGGCTGCGAGGGGCACACAGGCACAGCCCGCACCTGGAGAACTCCGTACGGTGGGGTCATCGCCCAGACTGAGGCCGCGGGACACGGCGCTGGGGACATTTATGGCCACCGAGGATCGCTGTGGGGAGTTTGAGCCCGCGAGGCCGTGCTCCCGGACCATGCTGGTTTCCTGGGGAGCCGTGCCCGCCGGCACCCCGGGAGTGTGAGCGTGGGGTACCCGCAGAAGTGTCTGAGGAAAGGCCGAGGCAGGCGGGACATGCCTTCCCCACCTCAGAAAAGCGCATCTCAGAGCCGTCCCCATCCCCGGCCTCCCCTCCACCACCGTGCGCTGAAAGCTCCGACTAAGTGCTGTCCTCGCACCTTCTGCCCACAAACGCGGGGCCGCCGCCCTCCCGCAGTGCCCGCCCTGGGTGTGCGGCTGCCGCCGGCACCGACCCGCGGCCACGCCCGCCTCACGGTGCGAGGAGGGCGCGGGCGGCCCGAGGCCCCGCGGGCTGGCGCTGGTCCCCTCAGCGGGGCGGGCAAGGGGCCTCACCGCCGATCTCCTTACCGGGACAAGGCAGGGAGGTCTCGCCGCTGATCTCCTCACCGGAACAGGTAGGGGGGCCTCACTGCTGATCTCCTCAGTGGGACGGGGCGGGCAGAGGGGCCTCGCCCTCGATCCCCTCAGCGAGGCGGGCAGGGCGGTCTCGCCGCCAATCCCCTCAGCGAGGCGGGCCAGGGGCCTACGCGGGAGACAAGGAAGGGGAAGGGCTCCAGCCCTGCCTCATGCAGCACAAGGTTTGTCCCTGCCCTCCCTGCAAGCAGACGAAGCCTGTGCAGAGTAACGCAGCCCTGTCTGCCTAAACAGCACATGGAATTTAATTAATTAATCAAGATCTGGTTTTAAAGGCCAGTCTGTCCCCACACTCGGCACAAGGAGCTGCTTAGCCATTTCCTAATTTCATGTACGTGTGCTATTCTGGAAAATTGCATATGAACAGTATGTAAGACACATGTAGTTGCCTTTTGCCTGTGTTTTATTGGTTCAGAGCACAAGTGTGAGGGTTACAAAGTCATTGCAGTTTGGGTGAGGAAGCTCAGAAGCAGCATTTGGCAGCATTAAGACAGGGACGGAAGTCGTTCAGCCTTGTTGAAGAAATAGTGTCCTTCATCTAGAATACAGACCAGAGCTAGTTAGTTCCTATGCTGCCTGGAGGAGAAAAAAAGAAAAAAAAAAGGGGGGGGGGGGGGAAGAAGAAAAAAATAGTAAGTAAAAGTAGCAGTACAGATTTGTGAACAGCATGAAAATAATTCAAACATTCACCTTTAAAAAAAAAACCAGCATAATTTGCACTTCACTTGTAGTTAATTGGGTAAGTGAAGTCTGCACTTTTCCACTGCATACAAAATTATGTCTGTGGGTGAGGCAGCACGGAAAGAGAGGATGCAGTAGAGAAGGGCATCAGCCCTGGGCCCTGCCAGCTCCTGTCCCAAAGGAAGTGTCACAGGAGCATCATCCCTTTATGCTGTTCTACAGAGAGGTTAAACTGAGTCAGAAAGGTCAATGAGCACAATGGTAGCATTTCCCTGAGAAATCAGAACCTGTTTTGAAGCAAGTCCAGGGATCTGAGAGCCCAGTACCAACACGAGGCTTGGGACACCAGTCAGAGCTGTGTGTCCTGGACACGCCTCTGGAGGGGTGGCATAGGCAGAAAAGGTCACAACTGCAGTAAGTCATCTCAGCCACCGACTCAAGGAAGCTATTTAAGATTAACTAGGGTGAAATTCTCAAGTCTTGGTGGATGTTCACAGAGTTCTTGGTCACTCTGAATGCAGTACTGTGTATTCAGTAGTACAGTTTAAGTTACACACACTTTCCACAATTCATTAAACCTGTTAATTCCTCAGATGGGAAAAACGCTCATATCCTGCTCATAACTTTACTTCACAAATAGAACTAACATTAAGTACGAACTATGTGCTCAGAACTCGTGCAGCATTTGTTCACACCAGCAGCTTCTTGCTGATGTGCTCTGCTGAAGACAGTAAAAAAATTTTTAAAGCAGCTGCAACACATCCAAGAGCACAACTTTTTAGTATGTTTTGCATTCCATGCCATGTCATTTCTTTAAACCTCCAGATGGTGAGAACATTATGCAACATAAAAGCTTCATTTACGTATCTCATCTCTTGAAGATTAGAATCTTTCTAAAGAAAAATTAGTGCGAAATCTTATTGATGATTTTGGTATAGCTCCAGAATTCTTAAGAGCCCCTGGTCAACCAAGTTGGAAAAAGAATATTTTATGAAAAGGAATTCATCAGATTATAAAAACTGGATACATTCTACATGTGCACCAACAATTTGCCTCTGATCTGCAAATCAGAAGTGTGCAGAATTTGTATCATAATTGCTAGTCCACAACCAAAAATGGATCAAGAGAAGCTGCAAGAAATCACCATTTTTATGTAGTGTAGGTATATCTACTATTTCCTTTCAACAAATGCAGAATGCAAATGTACTTACAATGTCACTAACTACCGTGAGGACTTAAGGACTGCTGAGCATCTAAACCCAGTTCACATCTAGGGGACATGGAAGATAATGCTTAAACAGCTGCTCCTAAAGCAGCAAATTTGTCTGCCAGAAGTCTGAAAACAAGCACAACAAAGCAAACCAGAATCAAGAAATAGTAAGGTGTAACAAGGAGGGAACTCTAGCTTTGTGTTGCTAAGGACAGAGACAATATATCCTTTCAGCTAAATACAGCTGATGAGGGGAACACGTTGAAAACACACTTTAGAATCTGTAATTTCTGAGTTTCCCATTTATTTCTTAGGCTGTCTCAACTATTAACTTGCTTTTGGCTTGGGTAGATAAAACCCTTCTTTCCTTAGGTTTGCTAATTTTTGTACCAGTTGCAAGCTACTTCCAAAGCACAATAATCTGGAAGGCAGAAACTATTGCTAATGTAACAGCTAACAAGTATTTGCCAAATCTGTCAATTTGGGATTTGTTCCTCAATGCTGAAGGACACTGGACAAACAATATTTGCTATATCAATGCAATGATATTTGTGCTCCAGGTTATTTCAGAGTCATACCATTCACATAATGCTGATTTAAAGCAACAACAACAACAACAAAAAGAGAATGTTAACAGCTTAAGTCAGTAGATGATTCTTAATCAAATTAGAAATCATGTCTCATGTTACCTTTACAGGCATTGCTTAGAAGTTAATTTAAAAGGGCATTTCATGACACTATATGTCTGGAAAAATGGTTTCTTAGGAAACTGACAGTCATCAAAATAATATACTTAGATTTAAGCAATCACTACAGAAATAAAGGATTTTTCTGGACAACTCTAAAGACCAGTGAAGTTTAGGAACAAGCAAAGACAGACAAAAACCCTTGTGCTTTATCACTAGTTAAACTAAGCTTTACAGATACAACTCAGCTGGACACCTTTCCACAACAAACGTATCAAAAGCAAAGTGGAAATGCCAACTGTATAAAAACTACATGGAATATTTCATACAAAATACTCCAAAATGATTTTCATTATGTAACTTTTATTTGAGACACACATTATAAAAAAGTTCACAGGAAATAATAAAACTATTTGACTATGAAGGTTTTCTTAGGAGCTGGGTTTGGGTTTTTTTGTCTATATACATCAATACACATTTAATGATTAGGTTTACAAGTTAACCACATGACAAGTTCACTTTTATCTGCAGGAGCTTTTCACATTACACCTTTATACCAGAGGTAAAATGTGCTTAAACACACACAGCAGAACACTTCTATTTCAAAATTAAGCATTTTCTCAAGGACTATACTTTTTATTCTGAATTTAGTAGCTATATAGCATTAAAATAATGGTAATTGAAGTTTTATTTGCAAAAATGTTCGTAAGGCCATAGGAATGCACTGAAATAGTTAAATTCACCAGAAACAAGAAAAATCAATGTAAATCCTGCTCTTTTTTGGAAGAAAGAAATACAAGTTTTATTTAGAAGAGTGAGAATGGTATAAGCAGTTCAATGAACAGAGGAGAAAAAGACCTATTATCACCTACAGACCAATCCTTAGCAAGTTTAACATTGCAAAAATTCCGTTACATTAACAACCAAACAATAGATGCATTTTCACAAATAACACATTCATGTATTTTACATATTATTGATGGACTTCCAAATCATTATGCTTTCACAATATTTTAATGTGATATGTACATTCAAGACTTCTTTATTCACTTGTGAAAATGATCCACGTAATTCGCTTAACTTCAGCAGACTAGTATGAGAAAGTCACAATGGGAAATATTTTCTGTAAAAAGGACTACAGGTCTGAAAAGTCAATCAGCATTTTTGAGACTGTCCCCCAAAGAGAAAAGTGAGCTGCATTAAGTTTCATGAGTGGTTTAAGCTTTAGCAATATTAGAACTCCCAGATAAGTCAGTAACATGTTCTATACACACTCAACAAAAATTCTTGTGCATGTTTTGCTGAGCACAGACTGAAAGCTAAAATTGCAAAGCACTGAGACCGGTTTGTTTTTCATTTGGCTTTTTTAAAAAACCATTTAGAAAAATATGGTCAAGATAATAGTGCACAGGGCAGGGGCTGAGGGAAAGTTCTCCTAAAACTCCAAAGCATAAGCAGCATTTTTGTTTTATTGAAATCCACCAAAAAATGTCTGCTCTCTTGAAAGGTTAATGGCAATTTCTGGAAGAAAACAGAAATACATTTGCTGCTAAATGAGTAATAAGTATATGACTTTCATTCTAATGGACACTAGAGTACTAACTAGTTGACTGAGGTATAGTTAAGAGTCCTTCAAAACTTAAGATTATATAGTCTTGAGCAAAATAACAACAGAGACTGCACAAAACGATCATAGTGATATTAGAAAAGCCTGTAATACCCAGCATGTGATGCGTAGGCAGAACACACCATTATCATCACCCGCTTGTCTAGAGGAAACCATAGCTAAAATATCCCAGGAAAACACAGCTGATTTGCATGCTAAGATACAGCACATTTTTCCATGTCTGACAGGGCAGACTGTACACAGAAAGGTCTCTACTGACTAAAAGTTAGCACACTGATAAAGTGCAGCCACTCAGCCATTTAATACTGCTGGAGAAGTGGGGTGGGGGCAAAAACATAAAGAAAGAAATCTGCGTTTTACCTTATCCATAAGATCACATGAAATTAGAATTCTTCAGTTTCAGCAGATGACAACAAAATTGCATTAAATTCTTCTACAAATAGAAAAAGATGAACTGTACACGAACAATAAGCAAAGTGAAATATTTACTGCAGTACTTTCTCATGCATAAAGTGAATTTCCTATGGTCTTACCTCACATTTATGTACAGTTTAGCACAGCTAAATGTAAGAAAATAGCAAGTTTTTTCTCCCTCCCACCCTCCCCCATACAGAGCAGATACCCCAATTCGCTGCTGCTTCAAGAAGCACTTCATAGACTCTACTACTTACAGGCTCTTTCAAAGGGAAGTTCATGGAGACTAATATTGAATGAACACTTAACCACATAGTGAAGACAGGAAAAACAATACAAAGCATTCTGTAAACAGTGCCAAACACAGAACATGTCAGTTTTGGTTTGCAGACAACCCCTGAGATAAAAATCAAAGTATTACGACACCAAATAAGTCAGAGGTAAATTACTGAAAATAAACAACATTCATAATTGGTGTCACAACACTTTCTGTATAGAAGCACTTTTTTTAACCATACAGAAAACATAACTGCTTTAGCCTGTCCAAGAAAAACGTCAAGGGTAGACAACAGAGCAGTTAGGGTTGCTTTGTTTGTTCACTAAACCTTGTTGCCATGAAGGTTTCTCTGTTCTAGTGCAGCAACAGCAGTTTATGAGATCCACCATCTAGTTACAAGAACTACTTCTATTAAAGTACATGTGGGGACAGGCTGATAACCACCTAAAACTTTATGCAACCAGCTACTAAGGTTAAACCTTTTAAAATCAAATCTTTACATCTAACGCTATTGGCCTGTTCGCTTTCAAACTATTTCGAACAGACCCAGAGATGACAAATTCAGTACCTGACACAACAAAATGGTTATCTGTGGTAGCAACTAACTCACTGTTTACAACTCCGGACAACGAAGTGGAGCAAAAGCAAGCACGTCAGATGTTTCCTTTGACAATGACAGAACACACCCATCCCCTAACAGCAAACATGCTGGACACAAACTTGGAGTTAAAGCTTACAATGGTCCACGTTTGGCACACCAACAGAACTAAAGCACCTGTTTTAATTGCTCATTGAGGAAAATTTTCAGAAGACAATAAAAAAGTAGTAGAACAAAGACTACGTTATACAATGCTCAGTTGAGTAAAAAAAGGCAACTATGTTTCACCTCTGCTTCTAACAGTCTAGGTCACTGTACCAGTTTTTGATGAAAAAACAACTGCTTGAGCAGACCAAAGACACACATTCAGCATTAACTGCATAACTAGGAGTACATTATAGCCCTAATGTGAGGCTTCCTTAGTGCCAATGCTTACAGACGTTAACGAATTATCCTTAGAATTAAGAGTAGAAATGGAAGTCACCTTTAGAAGCAGTCATTTCTAAACAAGTGAATCCACAAAGAGCTTACTCAAAACTCATGCATTCAGCTTCCACAAGCCACTTAAGTGATAGTGACGAGGCCAATTTGTGGTGATTTCAAATCCAGCGTGTACTTCCTCATCAGAAACAAAAAAAGGAGCAGACAGTCTGAGCTAACAAAGGGAAGTTAAGTGAGGAAAGACACTGTGTTTATTCAAATAACTGAAAGGTGCATCTGTGAATCAGACAGTGACTGGCAATTCAGAACACAACTTTGCTAAGTCTGGTAAAGAAAGAAAAGCAACATACTACATTCAGAATAGAAGCCATAGCTTCTGCATAAACAGATTTGTGCATCTAAGAGACAAAATCTGTACAAATTGTTAAATGCCAATTGTTTCAGTAATTCTCATCGCTAGAGCAACAACATCCATACTGCATGGCCACGAGTATACAGCATAGAAAATAATGAAAATGAGACATAATTTTTCACCTGGCTCTTCTGCTTGAAAATAAATTTGTTTAAAAAAAGAAAGAAAACTGTGCACAAATCTGTTAAGAATCTTACTTACAAGTCAAACTGTGCAAATACAAATGTAAGATTGTGCTGTAACAGGCAGTAAGAGGCCAATATGGATGTGCAAAGTTAAAAGAAACATAGCAGCTTTTGCAACAGGCAATAAAACAGAAAGTAAAAAACGAAAACAAGTTAAATCTTGCATTTGTGTCTCCACTTCATAGCTTCCATATCTGAGAAAGAAGAGCCTGACAGGTCAATAGGCTTAGTGAGCAAAATCCACTTGGTATTTGTGTATCGCAGTCTACGTTCAATGGAGCTCTCAGCAGCAGCTTGGTGGTATTATTTCTGAGGCTTTGTGACCCTGTGCTTTCAAAGAAGCAGAAAAGGTTCTAAGTGTGCTGCAGTCTTATCATTAGAAGTTCATCAAAGTAGCGTGCATCGAAAGAAGCTGCTCTTCTTAGATCGGTTTTCTGTTATTTTTACTGGCCCACCTGCCCCCGATGAACTGCTGTCATTCTGAAAGAGAGAAGAGTGTCAACATCATAAAATGCTGCAAACAGTATCTCTAGCTTTCCTAGTCTCCCTCCCCACTTCCTCTGCTTGCAAGGCAATAACCAGAGCAGAGATCTGATGTAACTTAAGCTCCTCAGTTATCCAGACTTCATTAATCACTTGGTAGGAAACCCAAACATTTACGTAACAATCCAGATCTCAAGAATTAGCTGAAGAGACTACATAATAAAACACGGATCATACTATTGCATTTTGGAACAACACATCAGTTTCAGACAGCCCAGTGTTAATGTTCATGCAAAGTAATGAATGGTTATGCACTGATGTGTAATAAAGTTTGATAAATCATTCTGCTCAAATTTGATGTAGTTACTAAGGTAATCCCCAGGAGGTTTTTTGGTAGGGCTACTAGTCAGTATTAACATAGCTGTCTGTCCTCTTACTGTATCTAGTTTGTATGCTAATTGGAAATACAAACCATTTTTCTGTTGAGCTTTGTCATAATGTCTCGTGCAAGTGTGAAAAACGCCTGGTCAGGAGTGGAAATAAAGAAAAAAACAAACAAGAGTTAGTCACAAGACACATTAAGAACATGATAAACTTGGAATAGCCAGACACATTAACAATACAGTGTTCTGCAGGCCACTAGAAGCACTTTGAGTTGCAAGACACTCTATGTACAACATCTGTATATTTAAAACTTCAGTAAACATGCTTTAGAAGAAAAAACTATTTATTTTTAGTCTCCATCTCACCAATCGTTGAAGCAAGTGAACAGACCTGTCCACTGGGGGGAGAAAGAAAAATCAGCTGAAGACAAGCCTGCATATACTAATCCTGTTTTTATTCCCCTCCCAAGCTGAACTGTGCATCACAATTAAGAACCCAGAGAGGTTTGAGCAGAGCAAGCCTGGGAATTCACATTAAGGTTAGCTTGCTTTCTGTCCTCCAAAAGCTTTACTCCTGGACTATCTATAAGGCTATTTAGGCTTCCAGTATATCTATAAAAAACAAACTAAAAATCCATGAGTAAGTACTCTGGCAAATCTCAGTATCCCAGAGTTTAACATATGAAGGAGCAAAGAAGCTTCTGTAGCAGGAAAATTCTGCAGTTCTCCAGGAGCAGGAAAAAGCAAGACTTTAGGCTATCTGGAGAGCCTAATAATCTACAGATAGTTCCACAATGTAAAAAGTATAAACACTTCCCCTCTCATTGTGTTTGGAATATACCCAAAGACAGGCACTCATTTAATGTAAATAAATCACAACAAATAAATTAATTCACTTCTGATCCCAAGAATATCACAATTGTGTAATTCCCTGCAAGTGAAATACTTGGTGGAAAGTAAACTAAATCATTAGTGATTGCCAAATGCTTACACCAGCTGCATTTTTTAATGCTTTCTTCACCATTCACGTGACAATTTGAAAAAATATTCAGAGACCCAAACATTTTGAAGTAAGCACAAATTACTGTTGTGCATTTCATGACATGCAGAGGTTAAAATGAAACTGCCATGTCATGACAGAGCAAGTCAACCCTCCAGAGGAATTCAGGTATCCACCCTGGTATTGACTCCTCATGGTCTCACTTCCAGTGTCTGCTCTAAGAATCACAAGGACACTGAAAATCAGGTCAAGCTAGTCCAGGTGCAGCATGATGCAGATCAGTCCGTTCAAACTCTATCCTGTATAACAATCACCCCACAATCAGAAAAAAACCCACGCCTGGCTGGCAAAACATCCCTCTTGTATTTCAAAGTAACAAAGCCTTCAGTTTCTAGTTAATTTGTTAGATACATGATACATTAAGTAGGTGTTTGCAGGACTTTTAAAGGGTATGCCATAGAAAGACTTGTAAATAATTAGGTATAAGGACAACACAAGTCTACATTGTTGGATGGATAAATCTTAATTTAACTGCGTTTTTTTATTATTTTTTTGTGCACACTTCTCATACAGCTCAGATCTTCCCCCCACCCTCCCTGAGATGACACGAGTGATTTATAGTAAGACAGATTGGACTTGGGCCACTCTTCTTTCCGACTCCATTTCCTTATGCTCTCAAAGAGATCTTGTGGGTTTAGCACAACATTTATTTGCAGGAAAACAGATTATAAATCTATAAATAGCATTGTGAGTCTTCTTCCTTCTCTAACATGAGCTTATGACCTGGTGTTCCAGGTTAATACACAAATTTTCATTCTCATCTGCACAGCATGTATTTAGTAGTAACCTGAAGGCTGTGACACAGTAGCATGTTACCCTGAAAGTAAAGAATCCCATTTCCTGCACAAGGCACTGTTCTAAAATTACACCTATTCCTTGTCCAAAAGGACTTGAAATATAACTAGCAAGGCACAGACATCTAAAGCAACTGTTTGCTACAGTAATAGCAAACCACTCTTAACACCCATTTTTAAAACAATTCCAGACACTGCCAGAAAACCAGGAACAGTTGGATCATAGCAGTAGACCCAGGAACACAGCTGGGACTTCAGGTCCCAGGTCAGGTGAGAAGGCCCAGCAGACCATGGAGCATATCTCCACAGAAGTAATTCAAGAAACACCTAAGTGTAGAACCCATCTCTTACCTCTTCCACATTTATGCTGGATTTTGCACTTGTCTCCAAAAATTTGATTCCGTAATCAATTGCTAACTGGAAGAGAGGTTAAAGATTTTCAGTGGTTTTGAAGTTCCTTTGTAAAAGGAATGTTTCACACATAGGTTCACAATAGAACTTGCGTGCTACAAGCAGCTTTAAAAACCAAACCAAGCAAGCTTCACTTTTATTCTCTCTTGCAAGAACATTAAAGACAATTAGACAAAGTATTAGAACTCATCATACCCTCACATAAAGTCAGAACAAAAAAAGACATTAATTTCTCACCAAAATACTTATATAGGCTCTAAAAGAACATTAAGGTAAATCCTTTATTGATACATATTGTGGACCAGATAACTACAATACAATCATCCCATAAGCTGTGTTACCAACAGCTAGACTACTTCAGCTGTACACAATAGATTTTGTAGTATTCTTCCTCACTTGTTTGTTCTGCAGAACAACTAATTAATTCTTTAAGCTTTAGTAATAGCACTTATAACAAGAATAAGCAACCACCACAGTGAATTGAGTACAACATGGTCAAACTATACAGAAAACTTTATATTGAGATCTAGAATACTTCATGCTATACCAAAGGTCAACATTCTTAACAGGATCTTGCCCTTAAGACAACAATACCATTAAGTTTATTCAAACCTGAAGACAGTTAAGTGCTATTTAAAAACAAAAAACCCCAAGCCTGGCATCCTATACATAGAAGTTTCTGAAACAAGAGATTTGAGACCCATTCTCTCTCACATACCTAAAACATACCAAACATCCAGAAGCTAGAATCCTACAAGAATTAGGCTTCTAAATAGGGTGAGTTACCAAATCTTACCTTCTCCCCTTTTTCTTTTGAGACTTGTCTTTTTTCATTCATATCACATTTGTTACCCAAGATCATTCTTTCTACATCTGAAGAAGCATGCTGGAAGAAGAAAAAATAATCTCTCAGGAACAAAGTGCATCATTGTTGAAAAGAAACTTGTGTGTCAAACTCCTCCACAACGGACTATTTTATTTTAGAGAAATTATCTAATGTGAAGGCATTACTGAGAGAGGCTGACTCTTGAAACAAGCAATTAAAATATTAAAATAGGCTGAAATAAATACTCCTAGATTACATTTGCCCATGTACTGTAACACATCAAATGTGTGCCACGAGCTCTGTAGCAGGTTGCACACATGCACAGGCATTTGGCTATTCTGGAAGTGTAACAGTACACACTTTACTTGTATGTGGTGCATGGCCATATATTGTTGGCTACTGCAATGGAAGTGAGTAATTACTTGATTTTTATTTGTCCTGGGGAAATCATAAGATAGAACAAAGCACTTACCTCCTCTATGTTTCTTATCCAATTTTTTATGTTGTCAAAAGACTTTTCATTTGTGATGTCATACACCAGCATAATTCCCTAAATAGAGTTAGGACAATCTAGTTAGATGAGCTAGTACTATTAGCTGAGTTTTGATGTATGCTATAGTTTTAATTCTAGCCCCAAAAAAATTCAACATAGATTATATGTAAATAAGTCTTTTCTCAAGGCTTTGCCATGGCTTGGAATTTACCCAGAATATTACTATTTAACTTTTTTTTTGCCACTGTTAGTTGTCAAACACACCACCTATATAAAGCTTTTAATTATTAGCCTATAGTCAGGGCAAGTTTATAAATTCTACTACATCAGCAACCAGGACTCCATGGTTAAAGTCATGTTTAGATGCAGCAGCTTTAAACAGTCCAGGATATCAAACCTGTCAGTTCCAATCTGCTGGGGCTACCAGACACTTTCACTCCTGGGACTCTCCCAGAAGCTTTAGCTCTTTCCAACAGTTCTGTACATACACTTGCATGGGATCTCAACAGTTAGCAAAGCATGGGAAACCACTGAGGCACTGCATTAAAGACAGATTGCATGCTCCACCTCCATTTCCTAAGCCTTTCCAATCATTCCTCATAGGACAAATAGAAGTCCTTGGCCTGGACTGGGGAGAAGACCAGGTCACTGCCAAAGCCTTTTTAAGCACTGGAGAGCTCTAGTACAGAGCCACAACCATTATTATTTCTCCCTGTGTTCTGTAACAGCGAAGTTATTTGGACCCACAGCCTATGAATGTCACGGATCTGTTCATACTAAGCAGCAAGAACCTAAAACAGCAGCACAGGGAGTAACCACCAAGTCAAAATTAAAGATATTCCAACATAAAATATCTCAAACCATATATCATAAGAACCATTACAAGTGTTGTACCACAAGGGTGCAGGCTCTAAATCAATTATTTGACTTCAAGTCACACTCAGTGGAGGAAAACATAACAGTAGGTGTTGCAGGTGATTGTATTTGTAGCCCAGACTTTGCATTCTCTACTGGCTGAAGGAAAAGCAACTCAGTGAAACACACTTTTAATATTAAAATAATTCATTGTCCATTTTTGAAACACTTCAAGTGTTCAAAGGGGTTGACGACATTTTAAAAAACCCAAACCTATCTGATGCAAGCTCGGTAACTTATTTTATTAAAATCTCCAGAAATTTTAATTATATTAAAAAAGACAATAGGGCTCGAAGTTTCATCACAAAAAACAGGCCTAGACTGAGTACCAGCACATTTAAAAAAGGAAAAACAAATGAACAGTAAACCACAAACTTCATTCCCCACATCTCAAGCCACAATTACCCAGTCCTCCAGTGGAAGACTTACACGACACAAACTCAGCAACAGCAAACCAGTTCCACTAGTTGTGTTTAGGTATTTTCAAGTGTGAGCACTCACCATGGCTCCTCTGTAGTAAGCTGTTGTGATTGTGCGGAATCTCTCCTGGCCTGCTGTATCCCTACAATTCAGTGAAAAAAAGGATTTGTTTTACACTCATCTGTACTTAGAGATGTCTTATTAAAAAGAGTAACACTGCATTGATACTTGTTCATTAGGAAAAACACACCTTTGGCTGTTTGCACAAGTTTCTTCAGCCCTCAGCACTTTCCTCACTCCCAAGCTAGCCTCCCTTACATCAGCAGTTAGAGCAGCACCAGAAACATGGCACAAAACCACTCCAGTTTTCATGCAAGCAATAAAACTCAGGACTACACAGCCTGCCCTCCAGTAATTAAAAAAAAAAAAACCAAACAAAACTCTGATGCATCCATGTCCTGTCTTAAACAAGTTAAAACACACAGCAATAAAATATTTCAGGATAGTGCACTGTCACATACAGTTTGCCGCTAAGGTCAGCCACTACACCTCAGGGTGCTGGTGTTTTGTCCTGGGTGACTTGAAAGCAGTACCTGTGAGTGAACCAGCAGACCCAAGTGTTTGGACACCAGTCACACCTCAGGAGAGCTGAACTCCAAAGGCATGACAAAACCCAGCTTTTTAAACCTGTATTACAGGCAGAAGATTTTTATCAGCCACTTCTGGCACTGCACCTTCTTACTCACAAAGATTCTGGCTCAGGAGACTCAGTTGCCACTAAGCCACCATGCAAGGAATGGGAGCATTATCACTCACCTGTGCAACCAAGTATCAAAGTACCAGAGGAGATTACATTTTATTGGTTTGCATATTTTAGCTTACAGCTATTGAGTTAATGTTTTTCCTCCACACGGAAGAGCTAAAAGCACATTTAAGATGACAGCTTTTGATAAAATAGGAAATTGCTGTAATGCTTGCATGTGAACAGGCTATTTCCAGTGCTACTGAAGCAGAACCACTCCAAGAGCAAGCCAAAAGAAAGCATAAACCTTATGGACAGACAATGAATAAAAGGTATGAAACTTCTGGTAGCCTGAAGCTCAAAACTATGAAGTATTATTTTCAAAGTGAATTCAAGTCACTGAAAACCTGAATTACTTTGGAATACTTACCATATTTGTAGCTTGATTTTCTTTCCATCTAATTCTATTGTTCTGATTTTAAAGTCGATTCCTGCCAGAGAAAGAGATACTCTTTAAGGTTTGCAGTTAATGAAAAGGAAGTGTTCAGTTTCCTTTTGGCAATTTGGTTAAGAGCAAACTTAGTCAAAAGAACTACTCTGAAGTTGTCATTTCTTCCACACACTTGAAAGTGCTGAGAATGCACTTTTCAGCTGTATCCAACATGGCAAAGATAAATTATTCTGCACAATGAAAGCAGGCCAAACTCAGACTCACTAGTAGTTCATCAAGATCATTAGAGGAAGACTTGATCTCCAAATCCTTCCATTTTACATCAATAAGGTCACTAGTGTGAATGTGTATTTCTCCTGAACATCTGACTAGTCCCTGCAGTTTAAGTCAATTCCCTGGTAGCTGTGACTCAGTTAAAAATACTTCCTGTGACCCCTTAGTTCCTTTTCAAAGCCAGCATCTACTTTTGAAAACTGATGCTTGATGCAATCTAAGCAGACATCACAGTAAATGGTAATACAACACAGGAGATATAAGACTCCTTTTCCAAGAATACTCATTTGGGAGCAATTAATATTTTCTAGGAAGCTCCAAAAAGTATCAAGGAAACACTTCTCTCCTTTTCCCTTTTCCCTTTATACTTCCACATGGTACCCCCCATCAGTTCTCAGATTGACTTTGAAAATAAATTTCAGATTTTAAGCTAGACGTTTTAAAAGATTGAAAAAATTTAATTCAGAAGGGCTTAATAATGTTTCTTAAAGGTTTAGAGGGGTGAAATGGATTTCCAAAAAGACTAGCCTTAATCCTAACTACTTTAACTTTTGGATCTCTAAATCTGTATTATGACACAGGTCAAATTGAGACTGCTCAAGTCTTATTACTACATGACTGCCAGATTTTTCAATCCTGTGACAGCACCCCTTAAATTAATTGGTATGGAAATGAATGGCCCCCTTGTTCTTCACTGCATCTTAAATAGTTATTTGATATTTAGTTGTAGTTTGTAAAAGATGGGGTAAGTTAGAAGAAATTAAATAAACTTTCTCAAGATATAATTTAACAATTATCAAGAGTATCTTAACTGGAAAAATGCTGTTTCTAGCTTTAGGAATTCATCCATCCGTTAAACAGGAAGCTATGGGAGTTTTTACTACACCAATGTTCATTAGTTATCTGAAAGCCATTCCTCTCACATGCAATATTACTATTTAAATATACTGAAAATAACAAGTTTCGACCACTTAATGTGCCATGGATACGTAGTTCAGCTCATTAGTTAGAATACAAATTATGAGCAAAAATATCACATCAGCACTTAAACAGCATACAAAATTAATTGCGTTAATTTAAAATGCTATGATTACTAGTACAATTGCAATTTCACAAGATTCACTAGTAGATTTACAGGAAAAAAGATACTTTCATTAATTCAAACTCTTCTACAAATGACGTGAGAATTATATGCACTTGCAAAAAATCCCTATACTTTGTAAAGTAAGTTTGTCAAGTGTTTCCATTTTACATTGGAGAGGATATTGCCTCCCTTGTAAAGATTTTTCTCCTGATGAGGTGCAATCACAGCTGCAGAAATCACAGATAATTATATTCAGGTCCGAAAACAAATAACCTTTGCTCTGAATAGATTTTGTTTTGGCCTCAAAGGTTAAAAAGCACAAATACAGATTTCTCTGGAAAGAGCATTTTATCATGGCCACAGCAAATTAAATCAGTTTTTAAAGTTCATTTGTGTCCAGGCCTGAAGCTTTAGGAAACAACTATGAGGAGAACAAAATTCAGAGACTGCTGTGGTTGAAAGAGAATTCTGCCTGTACTGTGAACTGCTGAAGCTCAGACACATCAGTGACAGACTCCTGTAGGGGTGGCTTTCTGAGAAGCACTCCTGACTGCAGTGCCAGCTTCCCATGTGCACCAATCCAGGTCCTGCACAGACTGGTTCCTTGTGGTTACTCATTTCCCTTGCAGCACTGAAATGATTTCTACAACCACTCCTTTGATGACTTCTGAAAGTCAGGACCTGCACAAAAAATATCTTCTCAGAACTTAAGATTTCTAGTATGAACTTCACCAAAATTCTCAAAGATTCATTTCAAAGCTAAAGGAAGAATATGAAGGGAAAGGCTGTAAGTACCTCTGCAACTGTAACCTTTTGGAGGTTAAAATTAACTAGAAACTGATGTTTCTTTTTTTCTTTCACTTCAATATGAGGAAGTGGTGAGCTGCACACATTCAGAGCTAGCCTGGTGACATGTGCTGCCACTTCCGCCCAAGTGCTCTTGCATTGCTAAGCACAAACCACAATCTGGTTACAGCTACATAAAAAATTACACCATGAAAAACACTCCAGCAATAGCATTTCAACACTAATTCTTGACAGAAGATTTCTGTTGTTAATCCACTCTTCTTTTGCACAGTCATACACTGGGATACAAAAGTTTGAAAAGTTACTTAGGCCAAATAAAGAGGAGTCATTTGTGAATTAAAGTTTGATTGCAAAGGATCACATAGTTTGCAGTTTTAAAACGCAACATGAAATGCTGTTCTTTCAGTAGGGAGAAGAAGCCCAGAAACATGTGGATGTCCATCTGAAGTTAAGTTTTAAAAGCTTTTTGAAAACACAGACTCAGATTAATTCTGAAGAGTGCAAATACTAAAAGGATAATTATCTTTTAACTGCTAAACTGCAGTTGTCACATGAAAGTCTGACACACTGGTGCCCACCTAGCATATCAGTAAATTAGATCAGAGCTATACAGAAGCATTTGTTGCAGGAATCACAGCCTGCATTCTGCAAGGATAGAAGCAGAATGTGCAATTTGAACTGCACATTAGTTAGGGCTGTAATTGCTTGCATTTCCCTTGCAGCATGGGGTAAAAGTAGCTGAGGGCTTATTGTTCTTCAAAATTCTTTCCAGATCCTTGCCAATTATAGGCCAGGGATGCATCCTCTCTCCTCACTTTACTGAGAGTATTTGCTTCCATAGCTTCCAACAGAACTCTGTCTAAGAACACACTGGGCAGCATTGTTAGTGCCACACGAAGGCTCTCCCAGAAAACCGTGGGAGCTGTATGTTGCTGTGTCTACCTTGCATTGCTCTGCAAAGCTAATAAAATTCAGGGCATGCCTGCTCAGTGACACACAGCCAAATGCCACAGGCCAGGGGGACTGGCCTCACCCAGCCTCTTTTGGTTTAAGCCAAGAAGTCATGCCCATCTCATATCCCAAAGCTCTTCTGCCACTACCTCTTCCCCTACGCCACTTTCCAGCTATGTTTCTTCTTATTCCAACACCCCTGGGCAGATTTTACCCATAATGAAGCTGCAGTGCAATAATTTTAAAGAGACGTTGTGAAATATTAGAAAGAGCTCACAATACTACAACAGAAAACATCCAGGACTGCCCAACAGCACGTATGGAGCAGTTCCTTTTCCAGCTCTTGTACCAGTGGTTTTCTACCATGAACCTTAACAAACCAGCCTGACGCAATTCTTACAGGAATGTAAGGACAAACTGAGCAGGGAGGCTGAAAAAGTTCATTTTGTTACTTTAGTTTTTAGAACAGTAGCTTACTCTCAGGGCACCACTGTTACTCTTTTGTTCTCCCCCCACCCTGATTTTAACCCTGTAGCCATCAGAGCCAATGTCTCAGTTTTTTCATGCTACAGTTATCTGTTCCAGGACTCCACTACAACTTTTCCCTACATAGTACCACTGCTTGGACAGATTGTCTTGTTTCTTCTTTTCAACAAAATTGCTGTTGCAGAAAATGCTACAGCACAAAGAAACCAAAGAAACCAAACTGAAGTATTCTGGTTGGAGCCAGTAAGCTGTTCCAACTGTACCAGAAAATAATTCCTGAAGGTAAAGGTTTCTTGAGACTTCAGTCTGCTCAGCAAAATGCTTCTGGAAGGGTCATTTTCTTGAACGTTTTCTACAAGCAGTAGAAGGCAGACAGAAAAGAAATTTATACAAATTAGTGTAAAAAAAACCCCAAAACAAAACAAAAATTCCTGCCACCAGAGGGAAAATATTAGAATTCTTAATCTTTACCTTTATTACCCAGTTCACCGGTATTTTAAGTTAATTTTTCATGTGGCTCAACACTAGTTTGCAGCAGCAGGACCTTATGTGTGCAGCTGTAGCAAGAAATCAGACAGGAAATCAGCACCATTCAGGATGTAAATAAACATCCATCTCTGATAGCATACACTAGCCTGTATATCTAGCCCAGCAGAGTATTGCTCCATCTCTGACAAATACTTTATTCATTTTTTTAAATAAAGTTTTTAAATAAAGTTTATTTATTATTTTAAATAAATACTTTATTTATTTTTTAAGTTTTCAATGTACTGGCATTTTAATTTGTTTTTTGGTTTTATTTAATATATAAGCCAAAGAAATTTTAAGAAGTCAGTGACATAAAAATTGGCAAAGAAGCTGTGAAAAAATGAATACCAGATCAGCTTGCTAGAAAAGTCTAGTCCCATCTATCAAAGAACATAAAAGATGCACCACAGTTTATTAAAATGAAAAGGGAACTGTTTTGCATGACCTGCATATAATAAAAGCCCCACCCTCTTAAAGAAGCTGTCTTCCTATTTGTCTAAATTTTACTTTACTCCTTTGAAGTAAGAATGGAAAAATGAAGTAGAAATGAAACTTTTTTTTGAATGGGATTCCGTGATAAACAGAACTTTGAGGCACTCACCACCACTGGACATAGACCCAATAAAAAGGATGGGAGGGAGAGTCATGGTACAAAGTCTCGCTACCCTTTTGAGCAAATCAGCATGGGAAAAATTGGAATATATGCATTAAATTTCAAGCTGGGCTTGATCCAACTTTACAGCATTAGTCCTTTCTAGCCTACTTGGTTTATATGTGAGGTCGTGGGGTTTTGATTTTTTTCAATGGGCTGAGCTGGAAAAAGAGAACATCTTACAAATTCTGTACTGCAAGACGTGTAAGAGTCTTAAGATATACAAAAAGAAAGGAAAATACTTTCTGCAGTCACTTGGGTTAAGTGAATTAAAAGCAACTTTGAACCAAGGGAGTGGATTTGTAACTTACCTTCAAAAAAAAAAAAAAAAAAAAAGGAAGTGAGAAGCAGCACATAACTGAAAAATCAATATGCTTCACCCTGCTTGTTGAATCCTGGGAGAGAATTACTCAGAAAATACTTCTCCCTATAGGCTGTGCATCTTGTGAACAGCAAGCAGCTGAAGCTGCACAGAAGAGCTGAGAAACAGCAGTGCTCCTACAGCACAGCTGCTACAGCTGCTGCTGGCCTGCTCATCCTTCCCAGGGTGCCTTGGAGTCTGAGAGCACCAGCACAAGGCTGTCACCCCTGAGACACAGCAGCTGTTCCAGCATCATCTCCTGCTGAATGCCAGCGCATTTCTCTCACACTCTGAGGGGCTGTGAGCACGGAGGGCCCTGTCACACACCTCTGCCACCACCAGGTGACACACACCAGATACCAGCACTGATCACATACAGGAACAGAGCTCAAGAGTTTCATCATCTTCCATGGACAGACCTACAGAGCAGTACTCCAGAAACTTGTTCTCATATATATCCAACAGCTAAGGGACATCAATTTGTTCCCACAGATTTTCCCCACAGTCTTACCCAGAGATTACTCCCTTTTTCTGTTCTCAGCAGGAGGTGTTGCAGGGTTTGGATTAAATACACAATTATTTTTTCATATGGTTTTCAAGAGAAAATTTTCTTGTGCTACATCAATATACTGTCTCAATCTACAAAGGTAGATAAATGAAGCTTCAGAAATTTGATTTAAAATTAATCCTCCTAGAATAATTATAGTAAAAATAAAGAATTACTAAGTAGGAGTCAAGATCACTGTAAAAGGCAGGGTAGAGAACCCTTGCAACATACCAGTGTGTCATGCAGCCTCATACAAAAGAACAAAGTCTAATCATTTTGAACTTGAACGTTTAGCTTTAGTCCATCATAACATCTGCAAAGAATTTTCAGATGATCTCAGCAAGATCTTCTATCAGTATGGTAAATTAAAGAGGCAGCAGTCTTTTATTGCACCCATTCAAAAATACAGCAGACTAACATGAAACACCAACCAGGGTAAAGGTCAACATTTTTTCAAAAGTTGGAAAATGAATTATTTTAGAATTAAACGCAAGTGCAATAAGTATTAGTTACTCTTTCACAATTTAAAGGGACAAACTGTATTCCATTCTTTCTGGGCAGCCCACAAGAATCCACAACACACTAGTAACCTCGAGTGGGCTGAATAGGCTCCTTCAGGTTAACTGGCCTTTCTTCATCTAACTCTTCACCCACACAAAGAACCTAATACCAGTGTTGCACACAATGAGGCAGAGACAGAGCAGTGTCTTGCACCTTGGAAGTTACTAATACAGAAAGGCTCCGAAAGTTTAGACACTGGCAAAGCAAATATATAGAAATGACTGAAGTAGGTAAGGCAATAAAGAATGGGGATGCCATGTGCATGTGTAACATAAGGCAGTTTCCTTGAGACTTATGACCAAGATCAGCTCCACGCTCAGGGTGCCAAGCAAGCCGCCACTTCCTCCAGCACGTGTCCCCTCAGCTGTGGCACAACTGCCACTCTAAGCTTCCTTTCTTAAGATAAGCTACTTTCTACTTATAAGAGAACAAGGGATTCAGAATACAATTTTTAATCAAGAGAATTAGACCAGCCTTTGAAACATCCATGTTTCTGACAGCTCAATAGCCTACAGTGTGATCTGATTACCACACTAAGATCTGAATCCAGTGCTCTTCAGCCACTTGCTCACACCAGTGCTCCTGTGAGTTCTGCCACAACAACTGTGCACTGCAGTGCTTCAGTGTGGACACTGCAACACCCTGAACACTGAAACTCTCCTTTCAGTGTTTTGAAATCAATTTACAGATTGCTTTGAGCAACCTTTGAAATGCATGATTTAAACACCAAAAATACTCAATATAAAATTCAAGACTACAAAACAACATAACACTAGAAACTTAATACTACTTGATATGACTGAAGTTACCAAACATCACAATAGTCCAACTTTAAAAGGTCTGAGTCCCTGCAAAATGTATTTTAGAGCTTACAATCTAGATACTATGAAAGTGCACAGAAATTAACTTATGATCTACCTCTCATTCTATTTTGAATGTAAGATAAGCTACACTTGATAGTAACTCAGTTTCATCTAAAATAATTTTTAAATAAATTAAAATTATACTATTGATACAAGCAGCAAAGTTTGTTTATTTTAAGGATTATTTATAGACTGCCTGTCTCTAAGAGGAATGCATTAGTTTAGTTGCTTAGAGAACATATTCCTTTCAAGCCAACATGCAACTGGAGAGCAGCAAACATTAAAACTGGCCAACAGACTTGAATTGAGGCTATCCTTCCACAGCTGAGACTGGGAGGGCACTGCCAGGACCAGGTGTCACAACCGAATCCTTTTCTCCTTTGAACTCACTCATCTGTGTGAGTTCCATAGTTCAGCTTACCATCATCTGTAACAACTGATGGCATAACCTGAGAGCACAGGCACTCCCAGCCAGGTCTCTTCTCCTGTGAGTAGCACAGCACACACTCTGTTGAACCAGGCATTAAATTGAAGCCCTAGTTAACAAAGACCCAGGGGTAACCCACAATTAGCCTGCCAGCAGCTCCAGTGTGGATCCTGGAGCAGGCTATCACCCGAGCAGCTGCAGCTCCATGGCAGTGCAGGAACTGCTCTGTATGGAAGAGAAACAGCTGCAGGGACCTCCCAGGGACCCAATCCCACACTCACTCAACTTGTAATGCAGCTGTGGGAGACCTGCACATCTACTTTGAAGCTCTTCTTTTCCTCAGGTCTCCAGGATGTGCAGTGTACAGCTTTCTACAACATGAAAAAAACCTCCGCCATGTGCTTTAATGGGTATGAACACCAGATTTCCCCATGTAGAAGGTGGTTTATAAATACAAAAATTTGATTTTTCTTTCAGAAGTCCAGTGCTTAATACAAGATGACATGTGATTGATCCTTATCAAAAGCATAAACTAATAGGTAAGACAAAAAAAACAAAGCAAGAAAACCCCGACCCCAAAGTGGAACCCCCAAGAGCAGAAAAAAATGATCCCAAATCTCTTGCCTGTAAATTACCTATGTTTGTAGGTGTAGAAAACATACAAAATTATGCCTTTAACCAAAATAACTCTAACTGAATATTGCTGTCAGGAAAAAGACAAAACCAATTACTATGTCCAAAGCTAGCATCTTAAGAATCCAAAAGGTTGAAAAGATGGCTTATTAAAAAAGTCCCATGCAACCAATATTGCCTTGCCACCACAACTTAAATTTCATTGTTTATTATTCCTATACCAAGCTTCAGCTGTGACAATAAGAACAGGCCAAAAAGAGTAGGATTGGTTTTGTTCCCTAATTTTTGGTGCTGGTAAATCTATACATCTGGCTAGGGAGAAATGGAGATGCCATTTCTTTAAAAAGCCTCTTAAAACTCTTAAAATTTTCAGGGCTCTACATGAACTGGTTATTCAGAGTGAGGAAATAAAGATTTTGGGGGGCCAGAACATTGTTTGTTTAAAACAGAAGAGGTGCTACATGAAAAGTGAGCACACAGAGTGTCCCAGGATTCACAAAGCAAAGCAAGAACTGGCAAGTCCATGACTGCTTACAGACAACATGCCCTCACACAGTTCAAACAATGCACTTTGTACCTTCTATTCCAGCCCTGCCTCTGACTGGCAACACATAAAAACCCCATCAGCTGCAGATTTAACACAGGTATGGAAAACACCATGGGAACAGCTGGTATGGACAGGTGATCACTGCTACAGCCCAACAACTCAGACTGCCAAACACTTCCATGATAATTTCAGGGATGCTACAAGAGCATCAGAGATAAAACTAGTTAAAATTGATAGCATTAGAGCAGGTATAAATTGCACATGACAATTGTAAAGACAGAAGTGATAAAATGTTTGGAAATTTTATAGGAATGCACAAACACTCCACTCACTTTAGAGGGCACAGACCTGGTTACACTGGAAGAAAAAGTGGAGAGAACATGTGTATTATCAGGAACATAAAAATGCAAAAAAACCCCAAAAAACACATATCAACAATATCAGTAAGACAGCTCTTCACTTTAACTGATACTCTGTTCAAAAGGATCCAAGAAGAGCAAAATGTTTCATCTGTCAAGAATTATCTTTAAAATAAATATCGTTAAAATAAATAATCTAACCTAGGAACTTCAGCTAGGGTCTGAAATATAGCTGTGTTAGAAGCAAGCATAGAAAGTACCTAGTGAGGCAGCAAAATCAGGCCAGAAAGTCAAAGCAGAAGGTTTAAAGTTACTGAAGTTAGTTTTATAGACAGCACTCTCAGCAGCCCCAAAACATCATTTTCATCAGAGGCTTTTTTAAACCCATGTTTTAACATGGGGGGGGGGGGGTGTTGGTTTTCCTTTTGCTTGTTTGTTTGGAAGTTAAGGACATGAGAGAAGAAGGGCTGTTTTAACTTCTTACATGAATGATAAAATAGGCCTTTTCTGAAAGGTTTTTACTACCTATACTAACAGGCACAGCCACCTAATTTATTAACACACTTGTCTTTCTGGCACATAGCTGTTTTCTTCTCCTACATAATGCAAGGTTCTTTTAATGAATTCATTTTAATTAATTCTTTCCTTTCTTCATCTGCTTTTCCTGCTTTGCATGTTCTAAGTACTCCTCTCTAGATCACTTCTGCTAAGCCAGAAAAGTTCTCCCAGGCAGTTACTCTGACTGCACCTTCTTCCTCCTTTCCATACTTGGGTTGACACAGATACTCCATCTTTAATCCCTACAGAAGTCACACCATACAGACAAGATCTTTTGAAACAGTAAAGGAAAGCTATTGCTCTCTGGCAGGTGGAAGAAAGGAGGATTTTGTTGGGAGGTGTGTGGGGAGGGGAAGCAGTGTATGTGTTCCCTGGCTGACAGGCATTTCAGCTTTGCCCAATTCCTTACACTCAGCCTGTTTTTCCCCAATCTCCAGATGTGGTACCAGACTCCTACTAGTGACCAGCCTGCTTGACATGCTCTTTGATGCTGCCATACATATAAGAGGATGCCACTGACAATCAGCATCAGGGTTTTTTTTCCTCTGGTGCCCAAAGCAGAAGAGTCTGCACAAAGGCAGCAAAATTAACGCATCTTAAACTTGGTCAACTTTTGTTCTCCCTAAGAGACAAGCCTTCTGACACATACAGTACTTTACTTGCCTATAATTACATACAATCTAATTAAAATTGTCATAGCTTACATTTAACAGGAAAGTTTATTATAAACCACAAGATTAAACTAATATTAGATGCAATTACTGGTCAAAAACCCTCTAAATGGCACTAAATTACAACCCACTGCAACCTCTATTGGGACAGGAAGTTACTGACCTAAGTTTTGAGTTGCAAGTTTGGTAATTAAAAGCCTCTGGATCAAGTTTTGGGTCCCACAGTAAAAGAACGACAGAAAGCTTGAGAGAGGGTCCAAAGGAGGGCCACGAGGATGAAGTATCTGGATGGAAACTTTATTGGGAGCAGCTGAGGGCACTTGGGTCTGTTCAGCCTGGAGTTGGACTCGAAGATCTTTGTGTGTCTGTTCCAACTCAGGATATCCTGAGTCTATGATTCTAACTCTGTACAAAAGCCTGACACAGTTCAACTTTATTGATGTTATTATTACTCCTAGTTTATCCACATTAGAAAAGCATCAGAGCTGTTTTATATATCTAGTCAGCCTGATGACTTGACATTTAAGCTACCATAACATCCAATTAAAGATAAAAAGCAATATAATATCCTTTGAATTAAAACCACCTAACTTCTACCACAAAACATGAAATAAAGCATCATTATTAAACACCGCATGTATTATTATTATTACTATTATGAATTTCAGTTACATTCTGAAGTAAGACAGTCCAAGATGTATTTCTACTAAAAGGATCCCCTACTACAGAAGGGCTAGGAAATCCATTCTAAAAAGTTCATTAAAAATTCCCAAACACAAGATGTGTCTTCAATACCTCTCTCAAAGCCTGTATCCATCAACTAAGACATTTTTTCCTACCCTCATTCAAAGTTAGTCTCTGCTCTTAACTTTGAATTCAAACCAAGTCACAAAAGCAGCTCGAAACTGCCCTCCTGTCACTCAAATAACCAGTAACACATAACCAAGACAGACCTCCATCTGCCAATTAGGAATAGGCATCAACACTCAGACATCTGTCACAGTGTTTCAGAGTAAAACACGCAACACAAAAGCTGCAGCAGCGTTTTTAATAAAAACCAAACAATTTCAATTCCATTGTTGGCTTGTTGCAGAATGCAGTAAGGTAAAGTAACCTCACCAGCAGATGAAAATCAAAGTTAAGATGTCCTTTGCTACCAGCTAGTCGTTAGTATCAAAATTAAAGTTACAAGACACACAACCTTTAATGCTCTTAACCTACAATACCTTCAGCTACAACTTCCTGTTCAACATCAGGATATCATCTTGCTGACCACCCACCACTGACCTTGAAATTTAGAATCATTCTTCCACTTTCGTATTTACCTCCACAAAACTGTCTTCCCTATTCCATGTAAACCCTGTCCTAAAGAGATACCCTAGTCCCAGATCCTACAAGCTATGAACACACACTCCCACTCTGTAGACACGTGTACCAGTGCCACCTGAGTGTGAGTGAACTCATCCCAGGCACTTCAAAGTCTACTTGACAATCTGTACTAATGACCATTAATAACGTATTCCTGACAATGCTTTCCTGATGCTTCCCTGCCTTCCCTCCCCTGCTCATCTATCATTGATGTGTTTTCTTCTACAACTCTGACCATCTGGAGAAGCCCAAAAGAAACTGATGGAATAAGGACAGGAAATGCTGAAGCTTAATGGGGGGTGGGTAACAAATCCCAAACTCCAACAAAGCAATAACCAGTCCTTCATCCATCATACAAATAAGTAACCGTGAAGAAGAATAGAAATTTTCCATGAGGCATGATTTGACTTGAATACACTAAAACAATTTCCATTACACATCACAGACGTGGAAATTTCACTGCAAAAGGGAAGCTGATAATTTTGCTTGACAAAGGATTTTCATCGAAGTGTTCAAAGGTCAGCACACCCGTGCTTGCCTGCTGGAGTAGTGTCCTATTTTGGAAGATGTAGACTAAGGAAAAGTTACTTCTGTAAAATCAACAAATGGTTTCAACTCTCAGATACACTACCATCTCGTGAGTGACTTCCTGCCAAGTGCTGATATCATCCTGGATTAAAAAATCAAATACAACAAATTTTGTTTCTGTCAGCAAGCCTTTGTACTAAATCAGAAATGCTATCAGCTACAAAGATTTGACTTTACTCTCATAGAAACCAGTTGATACAAAAAAGCTGAAAGGAATGCAAAAAATAAACCTTATTATTTCAAATGATAAGCCAAATCCAGTTTTACCAGACAGCACTACTTGAACAGCAAGTTAAGATACTTAGAAACTGCTAAATTAATGCTTCTGATTCTTGTGTATCACACTGAAACTACTAGCAAAATGCACATGAGATATTCCAAGATAAGTTTTGCTTTAGGAGTTGTTAAGTATGAAAAAGAGCTGACTCAACTGCATTTTACTTTCCATGTAGAAATGTGCAAAAGCAGAAGTTTCCACTCAGGAAGCAAACTAAACAACACAATCTTACATAACACACCCCCGTTGTAAAAAAGTTTTATCCCATGTTCACAGTGAAAAGCTGATCCTCACTAGGGACCACAGCAGTATTATGCCTTGCCAGCACTTTCAGAAATTCTAACAGAGCTACAGAGCCCTGTATAAAAAATTAAAAGCTGCTGAAGGGCAAGGACCTGTCGCGTCTAAAATTGCTTAAGGCCAATCTGTGCTTTCACAGAGTGAAAATACATCGCTTTGAATAACCCAGAGATCACTGGTTCACTTCTCATAATGGGTAACAAAAGTCTGCTGAAGTTACTAGTTATGCCAGGTAGTAAAGACAAAGACATGAAGGCTCTTGCACCAACAGTCACCCCAAAAACAAATAAAAGAAGTCTGGTGAATTATAAATACATATGCACTGCACTTTTATCACACTTCTTATGCAACTGTTGGCCAGAGGACACCAGGCTGGAAGTCCTTGCTGTCTGAACCAGTACAACGTTGATTATGATTATGAGCATGACCAAAGTCTCAAGGAGAAAAGTCAAAGGAGCATTTCCCAACCTCTAAGCAATCTACATTGATGTTGTAGCCTTACAGGCACGTTTTGCATGACAGCAAAACAGAAGGGAATCTGCAAAGTACAACATGAGTATACCATGCACAATGACAAAGTAACAACAATTCATTACTGACTTATTTCTATAACATGAGCATTCAGGAGAAGTAAAACAATTATTCTATAATGAAACAGTATTTCCATATCTCCCTCCTACTTAATTTTTTTTTCCTTTTGGGAAGTGTTTCCATTGCTTTGGTAACTGGAGTGCTGTAGTTTAACCCTGATTAAACTACTAAAGAACAATAGGAGTGGGATTTTAAGGAAGTTATCTGGTACTTGGATATGATGTGGGCCCTTCCATCATGACAACAGAGATTGTTTTAACTTGGATCTAAAATCTAAGAAAAAAGTTGAAACTGTCAAAAAATTAATCCCATCATAGTTTTAAAAAACCCATCTAAATGACTCACCTCTCTCACAAACAGCATGTAAGTACATAAGATTAAACAATAAAATTTGATGTCAACATATCTCAAACATACGCCTTCTTAGACTTCTACCGTAAAACCAAGTCTGATCTTGTTAGCAGAGACACACCAGAGGAGAACTGAGGGCACATAATATCACACATACTAATTAAAATCACTGTTAATTGAACACATCATAATTACCATCCTACTGCAGAATTCCCTTCACGGAGAATATACAAACCAAACAGCCTAGCAGCTCATACTCCAGGAAAACTCTGTGTACACAAACAGGAATGCTAATCCAGGGACCTTAAAACTTGAACTGGCAGGGCAGCCTGTCTGGGAAAGCACTGCATCCCTGCACCTCCCTCCACACCTTGGTTAACTAGGACTTACCATCACAGAAAATAGAGCAGAATTGTTAAAAATGGAATTACCCCAAGCTCATCAGACCGACCAGTTGTGACTGTAAAATCAACTAGTAGTGAGAAGCCACTAAAAGACAGAGAAAGGGCATGTGAGCACATCTTCAAGAACAGATTACAGCCACATGAAAGACTGACAAGTAATACACACAATATATGAGGAAGCCTGAAAAAACTCCAACTATTTTTATTCAAGCATAGGTCAGCACTTTTATGAACAGTTTCACTATCTCCTGCATTGTCAACTTTCCTGTTTGGAGGTTCTTCACCAAAAAATAAAAAGGTATTGGAACTATAAGAAGGAATACGTAACTGTGAAATCACAACTATAACTTATGGAATTAGAAGTACGCCACAGTTATTAATAAGTTTCTTCAGGCTGACTCGTTTTGAAAATAAGGCCCTTGCACAAGCAAATATAAAGGCAGGAAATGAGAGCAAATCCTATATTTACTGAATAAGGTAAGAAAAAACAACAGCATATTCACAGTCTTCAAGACTTCAAAGTGAATCAGTAAGGAAAAAAAAGTCTATCAAGGGGCTAAGCAGTTCAAGAAACATCAAGAAAATGGTTGGAAGACAGACACACCCATTTATGTTAGCTATCTCTTTAGAAGTATAAAGAAGTAGCACAGTACCAAAGTAGGTTTGTTTTTTTTTAAATGATACAGCATTTATTAATGTTTACTAAGCCTTTTATTCTAGCACACGTATAGAGTAATACTTGTTAAGGTAAAATGCTACTCAGGCCTTAATCAGCTGGTGTTACTGATACGGCATTTTGAAAATGGTTGCAGAGAGAAAAGAAATATGCCAGAAAAATGCAGAAAAACTGTTCTTAAAGCATTAGAAATGACACCACACCTATTTTAGTCAATCACATGTGCCTAAATAAAGATTGTTTCTTCTTTGTGCACCAAGTTCTGCACAATAAAATGTCTGAAAACGATAGGGCATTAGGGTAACATAAAACAAGTTCCACTATTTCTTTACCTTTAAAGTAAGTCTACTCATTATCTTAGTGTTAGCTTTTTTAAGTCAGCATTAGTTTTGCCCTCCTAAATACTAGTAACCTCCGCTGCACTTTTCCCCTTCATCCCCAAAACAGTGTACCTCACTTTGAAAGTGACCTCATCTACAAGTAGCTGAACATAAATCTCAAGTCCTGCCACACTGTAGTTTCAACTCAACTCTATCTCAGTGAAGGCCTTGAAAATTTTGCTTACATTTATTTCAGCAGAGTATTTTAAAACTGACAACTCTTACAAAAATATGAGTCACAACAACCTGTTTCGATATATCACACCTCAGTCATTAGAAGAGGTTAGTGAAGATTAGAAACAAACCCCTTTCCACAACCAAATTTAGGACAAAATTCAACTTCTGTCGAGGAGGTTTCTCCATCTAGTCACTAAGGGGCTTCTATAGTCGACTGAGGAGCTCGTACGGAACTACTTCGAATCTCAAAAACGTGAGTACACACATGCATTACAAGTGTGGAAGGAAGAACCGAGACTTGAACCACCTGCCCAGAGCGTTCAGTCACTGTCACTGTGCAGCTCGGCACGAGCCACAGGCAGCTCGAGCAGCCCCTGCCCTCCGCCACTTTCTCAAAATTTGCACCTAAACACGAGACGCCGCACAAGGGGGGAGCCGGAGCAGCCGCCGTTCTTCTGCCAGAGGCCGGGCTCCGATCGCTCCGGGCAGGGGCTGCGGGCTCGGCGCGGGCACAACAACGGCGGCAGCGCGGCCCGGCCCGGCACAACTGTTGCTGCGGCCGGGCACGGCAGGCGCCGGGGCCGCTGCAGGAGCGGCTCACACCCTGCGGGCCCCGCCAGGGCCGCGGCACCTTCCCCCGCCGGACAATCGCTGCCGAGCGCTGCCGCGCTGCGCTCCCGCTGCCCCCGGCCCCTGGTCCCGCACGGGGCCCGGCACGGCCCGACCGCGGCCCCGATTCCGGGCGGCCAGACGGGCGGTGCCCCCCGCCCTTCTCTCCCTCCTTCCCTCCCTCCCTGCTCGGCCCCGGGCAGGACCCCTCTCCCGCCGGGATGGCGGCGCCCGGCCGTGGGCGCGGCCCCTCACCGATGGTGGAGATGAAGGTGGTGTTGAAGGCGTCCTCGCTGAAGCGGAAGAGCAGGCAGGTCTTGCCCACGCCCGAGTCCCCGATCAGCAGCAGCTTGAACAGATAGTCGTAAGTCTTCGCCATCTTCGCCTGGGCTCGGCTCGCCGCCGCAGCAGGAGGGGGCGAACGCGGGACGGAAGGAGGGCGGGACTCGGGCGGGAGGGCCGGGAAGCGAAGGGAAGGCAGGGGAAGGAGGGCGGGCGGAGGCGGCCCCGCGGGCGCGTCACGGCGCCGGAACCGCCGGGCCCGACGGGGGCTGTGGTCCGCGGGCCCCGCGCTCCCTCAGGGACGCTTGCGGCCGTGCTGGCGCTGCGCGGTCGCCTGACCACGTCCCACGGGGCTCAATTCTCTCTGGGACCTAGCAGGAGTTGTAAGAAGAGTCATGTATTTATGTGTTCAAGTGGCACGCTAAATAATGGCGTAGTACTCTCACGTCACCAATAAGTGAGTCTAACGTGTGACCTCAGAAGTTTTCATGTTGCCCTGGCCATGTCAACTCAGAAACAAACGTGCACACAACACAAAAATTATTTCCACGCTGCCTCACGTAACGTTGGAGACGGGGGTATTCGACAACAAGATACCTACTCTATAACAGTTCAAATGCTTTCCCCCATCTTTTTTCTACTAATAATCTCTTGGTGTGAGGCAGCCTCATTATGTATTTATTATAGTGTGTTCCCCACAGGATATCACAAGGCACTATAAAAATAAATAGCACTACAGAAATACTTCAAAATGACAACAAGGACTTACTGCTTTAATTTAATTCAAAAATTGTAGCCTTCAGACAAGCTATAAACAGAACTCTCTAACACTATAAATCACTAGATCAGTTCTCAGTTCCCTCCTAGCAAAAACAGGAAAAAGATTTCCCCAAACCATTCATTAAAGTTTCTATTAGTTATAACCCAGCCTACTGTAAAAGGTCCTTTCTCACTTAGGGTTTGTTTTTTTGTACATGTGTTAACTTGGCAAATATTTATGCTGAGTTCTATAGAGAATGAAACAAAATTAGTTTTGAATATTAAAGTTCTCTCATTCACAGTTAGCCTCCTGCAAGCACACAAGAAATCACCTCATGACAGTAAACAACAATTTGATGGGGTGAAATAGGACTAAGCTAGTCTAATGCCTGTGCTGTATTTGCGCACTGAGGAATCACTCCAAATACCTTCAGCCATTATAATCCTTGAAAAAGCAAGAGGTAGTCTGCTCCTAGTTATTAATTATCCAAATTTTTCCCGTTAAGGGTCTCAGTTTGGTGGTATTCCCAGCCAATATGTTTGTGGTAGCTAATTATGAAAAATCCATTGACAGATGTGATGTAAAACCCTGTACAAGGTGAATTCAGTAAGAGCTTGTCATGAATGCTAATCTAATTTCCAGTTAATTGGATCAAAATCTAATTTTATATCTGTACATTTATGTGCTTCATCGTAATTCAAGTGAAAAAAATATTTTTTCTTATTTATAATAATTGTTTGATTGAGCCCTCTGGAAAACCAGGATATCATCTGATAGAGGAGAAGGAAAGCTGCAAAACGAGAATGGGAGGAATTGCCAGGGGGGTTTTGGTGGGTTTTTGTGGGTTTTTTTGGTCTTTGGGTTTTTTGGGGTTTTTTCAACACAGCTGAGGACCTCTGCCTTGTTCAGGCCAGAATTTGGAAACATGGCTGCTTAGATCATTTTTGTATAATTAGCAGTCGGGCTGTTTAAATGTTAAGATGAGTTGTTACACTACTTATTACAATAATTGAGTTTATAAATTATAATGGCAACCTGGCACTGAAGCAGTCAGACCAAATTGGTTAATTATTTCAGTCTAACATGAATAATTGGATTATAGGAAACTGCAGATGAAAAACTACTCTCTTTTCCTGTAGCTGTACTTTCAGAGACATGAGTTTCTGTGTACTGTAATTATGGCCATGCTGAAGATTACTACACAAACACATTTGAGCACTGAAGAGAGAATTTTGGGGTTAATATTCACTCTTGAGTTTTATGGAACACGTAGGCTTTCATATGTCTCTGGAGCAATATGTTTGTGATCGCCATCTGTTACTCAAAAGCATTTTTATAGAAAAATAATGCAAATTACGTCCCTCTTCAATTACACTGGTGCTTTGCAATGGTGCGTTCTGTTCTGATTTGGAAAAGTGCCAGTTTGCCACATTCAAGGGACAGATGTTTACTTAACCATGAACTTTAAAAACAAGATATAAAAATTAAGTTCCAATTTTTTATTTTCTAGACTATGAAAAAAACTTGTAATTGTTCAATTGTATACCTTGTAATATGTTACTAAAACTTTGAGGAGTACTATCAAAGGTGTTAAGGTTCAATAGCCACACCTGTATGATACCTGTTCCATGAAAACACTTTGGAACCCAGTCTTCGTTATTGCATCAAATTGGAAAAGTTTACATTTCGTTTATATTGCATTATAGTCAAATAGATCAACAATTCTTTTCTTTTCTGGCATGGGAGTACCACTGAGGGGAACACTGAACATGTAGGAAATAGAAGAGATCTGAAACAACCTTTTGTCACTATGTAAAAGCAGATGGGACTGTAACAGTTTGATTCTGTTTTGTACATTTCAAAAAAGCAGAATTTTAAAACCCTTAACAATCCCTAAATTACTACCCTACCTTTTTGCTGAATAGAATCACAGAATCATTAAGGTGTGAAAAGAGCTCTGACATCACTGACTCCAACCTTTGACCAAACACCACCTTTTCAATTAAGCCAGAGCACAAAGTGCCATCTCCTTTCCTGAACCCTTCCAATGATAAGACTCCGTCACCTCCCTGGGCAGCCCATTCCATTGTCTAATCACTGTTTCTGTGAAGAAATTCTTCCCAATGTCCAACCTAAACCTGCCCTGGAGCAGCTTGAGGCCATGTCCTCTCATCCTGTCACTTGTTCCCTGGGAGAAGAGCCTGATCCCCATGCGACTTCACCCTCCTTTCAGTAGTTATAGAAAGTGGTAAGTTCACCCCTGAGCCTCCTTCTCTCCAGGCTAAACACCCTCACCTGTTCCTCATCAGTCTTGTGTTCCAGACCCTTCCCAGCTCTGCTGGCCTTCTTTGGACTCACTCCAGCACTTCAATGGCTTTCCTGAATTGAGGAGCCCACTGGAGGTGCCCCCCAACACAGGGGAATAGTCACTGCCCTGGTCCTGGTGGACATCCCATTGCTGGTACAGCCCAGGTGCCATTGGCCTTTTGCCCACCTGGGCTCACGCTGAGCCACTGTCAACCAGCACTCTCGGGTTCTTTTCTGCTGGGCAGTTTTCCAGCCCCTCTGCCCCAGCCTGTAGTGCTGCAGGGGGTTGTTGTGAACCGAGGACAGGACCCAGCACTTGGACTTGTTGAACCTCCTACAGCTGGCCTTGACACCTAGATCCAGCCTGTGCTGATCCCTCTGCAGAGCCTTTTTGTCCTCCAGCAGATTCTCACTCCCATCCAACTTCGTGTCGTCCATGAACTTCCTAAGGATGCCCTCAATCCTGTCATCCAGATCATCAATAAAGACCTCAGAAAGGACTGGGCCCAGTACTCATCCCTGGAAACACCACTAGCGACTGATCCCAACTGGATGTGGCATCATTCACCACCATGCCCTTTGCCCAGACATCCAGGCAGTTTTTATGCCAGCAAAGAGTGCATCTGTCCAGGCCATGGGCTGCCAGCTTCTCCAGGAGACTGCCGTGGGTGGCAGTGCCAGAGGCTTTACCAAAGTCCAGGCAGACTGCACAGCCTTTCCCTCACTCATAAAAGGAGATCAGTACCATAGCTCAAGCTCACCCAATAAACAGGTGACTCCTAATCAAGGTATGGCAGAATTCCATTAGTCACTGGGGTGTAGGTAAAGTGCATCTGTTAAAGCCCTCAGTTTAAGAAAGGAGCTAATAGGAATACCAAAATCTAATGACTACCTCTACTCATATGCACTAAGTTAAAAAATCTTTACATACACGTTAAAAAAGCCAGAAAACGCTTGTTTACCAACACCTACATTTTAAAGAAAAAAAACCAGATTATATTGCTACTTCATTCCTACTCTCATTTTAATTTCTCAAATGATAGACGTCCTTACTTGTAACTTTCAAAGGTCCTTTTCCCCCCTTTAGTTCAAAGGTGAGACTGGTTAGGTAAAAAGACAACTGTGTGAAAATCTGTTTTCAGTGAAGCTCTTCTGCTCAATGCACACAAAATTGTAGAAAATGCTGCATCTTAATTGCTTAAGTACAAGGTTTTAAAAAAAATAGAGTTTAAAACATGTTGGTAGAACTAATATCCTGTTATTTTGGCACTAACTGGAATCAACAGGTCCAAGTCCTACAGACAATAATCTTATGAGGCAGTTCTGCCCTGAATGCCACCTAACCACAAGTAACTGACATGAGCTTTGCTCCTTAGCTTTCGAACTCTGCTACCCAATATAATAATATTTTCGATGCATATCTCTAACAACTCCGACTTTGGCAGACGCCTCTGGAATTCCTTACTGCAGATGACCATCGTGTGACACTCCTTTAAAAAAAGTCACTTATTCCCTGTTTCCAGTAAATAAGTCTTTCACTGAAGGTAGATACTGCTATGCTCATTCTACACTTTGTCTTACTGCATTTGATAGGTTGATATGTCCTGCTTTTAACTCCTAGTTTTAAGATCAATGCATTGGTTTAATGTACAAAGAACAGTACTCTCCTTTACTATAGTGATCTAAATGTATGGATTTTCCATGTGGATATATTGCAGAACTTTATATAGAAGAGGTTAAATGAAGTCATTATTGGGGAAAAAAAACTACACGAAGTATGTACAGTTCAGTTCCAGAAGGAAAAAACACTGTAAGATTCTTATCTGTAAAATCCATTAATTTCAAAGTTTGCTATTACAGTAGTGCCAAAAGTGGACTTTCTTCAGTTTCCACTGCTAATCTAAACCATCTGAGCACAAGCATATTTGAACCAAATTATTACATGCCACAGTTTACACCATCAATTTACAATCAATTAAAACTTATTCCGCAGTATAGGCAAGACCACAGGCCACATTCTATATCAAACATACCACTTGAAGTGAACTTATTTTGGGTGCAGCTTAAAAGTGGTTAGTAAAAAGAAATCCAAATGCTCTTAACAGTAGTATTACAGAGACACCCATCCCCATTTTAGTATTCTAGACAACCACTCTAACCATTATTCGAGTGAATTTGTGTTTTTAAAATCAGTCACTACACCCTTCATCAGTGACCATAGGCAGGTTATACAACGGTCTGTAGTAAAACCTCCCAAAAGCCATCAGATAGCAAATCCTAAGAAGCTGCCCAAATTCAGGTGCAGAAGACCAGAAATGGAGCAGAAAAAAGCAGTACTGGGGCAGCAGGTGCTCATCACAGTGAGGCCTTGTAGGCTGTCCCAGCCCAGCAGGAGCCCAGCACAATGCATGTCCTCAGAGACACAGATTCAGCTTTCAAACACATGAGCCTGACACTCACAATGCAGGAAAAAACCCAACTGTCATTATGTTGTTTTAAAACATTTCCAGATCAGCTTTTGGAATTTTTCTGTTGTCATTCTAGGAAACAGATAAAGTTTCTTGGTTTTGCTCTAAAATGAGATCAAAGTCTTTGCTTGCTGGGAGAAGGCTGGAAAGAGGAACTTGTTCTCTTAGACCTGAATCTATCTGTGTCTCAGTAGGCCAAGCCACTGTTGTACAGACAGCATTTCTCTCCTTGCTAACTGACACTTAAACTCCATGCTGCGTTTCTGTTTTCTAAAGAGTACACTTCATTAAAAGCTTCAATTGTAAGATTAAAGGTAATGTGTTAGAATTGGCTCACAGAGCAGGTCACTGAACTACAAGTTGTTACAAAAAGGAAATGAATCTACAAGCAAAACCAAAATAGAGAACCAGAGGAATGTGTCCAAAACACATCCTGTTTTCAGATCATCCTGTGTGCCCTTCCTTCCACTGAAGCCAATTTCTAATGTGACTCCAAAGTCTTCCTTAGGCACCAGAGGCTCTTTGCAGGAAAGACCTCTAGGGAAAGCTAGGAGGAAGAGGTGAAGAAGGACAGCACTTCAGAAGTTCTATTTGATTGTAAATGGGGCTTTATACAGGGTGAAGGTATTTTATTTATCACAGAAAAACATAATGCTCTTTCAGATACTAAATCAAAAGCCTTAAACAATTATCCTTTTTCCATTCTGCTTGCACATAAATAACATGCATTTGAAAAGGGCAGGAAGGTAGTAGGAGCAGCTAAAACACAAGAACTGACTCTGCTGGTAACTGGTTTATGTTCTTAGCTTCACAGAGCATGCAGAGGAAAGTATGAGTCAGAACCCTTCCTATTAAATTCCCCATGATACAACAAGAAATACTTCCAAAATACCTCTATCTGTGTGTCATCCCCACACCAGCACACAAGGAAAAAATGCTAACACAGCATGTCAGTGTTACAAGGCTGTGACAGTGAGAAAAAGAAAACCAATCTAATGGCTTGAGGCACTACAACACATGGGGCTATTTTGGCAGAATAATGTAAGAGTTTGGGGTGGAAAATATTTTGAAAGTTGTTATAGTGTCAGCACTGGAGAGACCAAGCCCAGCCTTGAGAATATTGTTGTGAGAATTACATGCTTCTGTAAAATTACATCCTCACTCGTGCTCATGGCAAACTTTTCAAAAAATTTTTTTGCTAAATGCATCAGTTCCCTATCAGACAGTGTCCTGACATATTCCCGTTGGACTTTTGGGAAGACTTCATACCAAGGGATTTTTGTAAGGTCTGTTGTGCCACCAGGAGGATTTCTATTGAATTACACTTTTAAATGTTCCAGGATAAATACATGGGATTTTGCAGATTACATTTGTGATTACAGAAAAAGCACTCAGCCTCTTACTAAAAAAAAACCCACTGATTTTTTTTTTAAAGTTTCCACTGTCTGCAATATTTTTTATGTCTCATGAGCTCTCTAAATTGATTTAAGCACACGAATGATAACTAACAGAAATACTTCAGCCTTTTTCTTTCTGACTGGGTTGGGAAACTGCAAAAGAATATGCTTACAGGTACAATTTCATGCCATGTATCATTTACTACGAAACAACATACAAATGTTCAGTTCTGGATTCCTCAGAATAAAAAAGACAGGGAGAGGGTCCAGTAGGGGTCCACAAAGATGATGAGGGGTCTGGAGCATCTGTCTTGTGAGGAAAAACAGCGGGAGCTGGGCCAGTTTAAACTAGAGAAGAGAAGACTGAGAGGGGATCTAATTAATGCATATAAATATCCTCAAGGAGAGCGCTAAGAGGATTGTGCCAGGCTTTTATCAGTGGTGCCCAGCGATGGGACGAGAAGCAATAGCCATAAACTAAACCACAAAAGGTTTCATCTCAGCATGAGGAACAACTTATGTGTAGGGTGGCAGAGCACTGGAAGAGCTTCCCAGGGAGATTGTGGAGTCTCCCTCTCTGGAGACATTCCAAACCCACCTGGACACGTTCCTGTGTCACCTGCTCTAGGTGACCCTGCCTGGATGATCTCCAGAGGTGCCTTCCAACCCTAACAATTCACTGATTCCGTGCCATATGAGCGATGGTTTAGTCAGCATCTCGTGTGAAGTCGATGCACTTCTAAGCGGCATGTATAACCGGAGAAAGCCAGCCGGTGCCGCGTGTGGGTGTGTCGGAGGCACAAGCGGCGCTCCAGGGCAGCGGGCACGGTCCCGCCCCCGGCGCACGGCACAGGCGCGGCCCCGGCTGCGCGCCGGGCGGGAGCGCGCGGAAGGGGCGGCCCGGCGGCGGACATGCCTGTGAGTTGTTTACGGTCTGGTGCAGCCGTGTCTGGGCTGCCCGTGCTCGGGCACCGCGGGGAGCTTGGGGGGCGGGGGGGAACGGAGCGGACGCGGCCGTCCTGGGTCTCCGGCCGGCGCTGCGGCCGCTCGGGGTCGCCGCTGTTCCCGGCCCCGGCAGCCGTCGGGAGCCTCAGGGGGCTGCGAAGGCGCTGACGGGGCCCGGGCCCCCGGCCCTGCAGCCTTTGGGGGCCCGGCATCCCGGCCCTGCAGCCTTTGGGGGCCCGGCATCCCGGCCCTGCAGCCTTTGGGGGCCCGGCCCCCCGGCCCTGCAGCCTGGGGGGGGTCTGCCCTGCAGCCTGGGGGGTCTGCCCTGCAGCCTGGGGGGTCTGCCCTGCAGCCTGGGGGGTCTGCCCTGCAGCCTGGGGGGGGCTGGCCCTGCAGCCTGGGGGGGGCTGGCCCTGCAGCCTGGGGGGGGCTGGCCCTGCAGCCTGGGGGGGGTCTGCCCTGCAGCCTGGGGGGGGCTGGCCCTGCAGCCTGGGGGGGTCTGCCCTGCAGCCTGGTGGTCCCCGGCCCGGGCACTGCAGCCTGGCTGCGGCCCCGCTCGGGGCAGCCCCGGGGCGCCAGCCCCGCTCCCATGTGGCCGCGTAACGCGCAGTGCGCTTTTCCTTTCGCCCCACCCAGCTGGCCAAAGACCTACTGCATCCCTCCTTAGAGGATGAGAAGAGAAAGCACAAAAAGAAACGTCTTGTGCAGAGCCCAAACTCCTACTTTATGGATGTAAAATGTCCAGGTAAATACTTGAAATGTTCATACGTTACGGAAAGAACAAAACTAATTTTGTGTACTGTTCATATAACGGTTGTTGATTATTTATTTTTTTAGCTGAGTTTGGTTTATCTGTTCTGTAGAGAAAAGGGTCTGTATATTGCTTTGGGTTTTTTTAAAATAAAAGTGTTTTCCGTCTTTGGATAAGGTTAATGTAAACAAAAACCAGACATTTCTTTTCTGGAGGTTCTGGCATAAGGACTTCTTTAGTTGGGTTTTTTTTTTCCTTTACAAAACCCTTGTAAGCAGGGAAAAACCCAACCCCCCAGATTTTTGCATGTATAAAAAGCGAGATTAAATGGATGCCTTAAAGCATCCATAACACAAGTTTCAATCAGAAACCAACATTGTTTTCCTCCTTCTGTAGTTAGTTCTGGAAAAGCAACTGGAAAAACTTTTGACAAGGATATTTGCAGGGATACTGCACATATGCATAGAAAGTAAAACATACACAACTGCCTTTTTTGCATGTTGCTGTTAAGAACTAAGCTGCCATCTAGCTCGTATACAAAGGTTACAAGATGTTGCCTACGTCCACTTTTCACGGGTCTTCGTTACTTTGGCTCAGAGATATCTGTATAATCAACCTCTCTTTTATAAACTAAACTATGGGATTTTCGAGCACCGTTACAGGAATGTCCTCAACCAGTGAACAGCTTTTTCTATTCAGGACAGTTACATCCATATGGCCCAGTGTGGTAACTTCCTAGAAACTGCTGCAGCGTAAGAGGATTCTAGCAGTAAGAAAACACTTACTTACAATAGTAACCTTCCTGGCTTAGAAGCAGGGAATTATTGATGTACTCAGGTTTTCTTATCATCTTATTCTTTCTTAGTAGCCTAAGAAGCTCTTGAGACATTGTATTCCATGTGAAAGTGAGGCAAATTAATTTAAACAGGTTGAAAGTAAACTGTGGTTGCTTTTTAACAAATACAGGGTTGAAGGCTAAGCCTCTGGGGTTTTTTACACTTTCTTCAAACCAGTCTACATGAATGCATACACTGCCATACACTTAGTGTCAACATAGGCCCATAGGTCATTGGTTATCTTCATTATTGTTGGGTTGCTTTTTCTGTCTGAGGGATATATACAGCAAAGCAGGAGAGCTTCAATAATGATAGAATCTTATGTACAAGGCACTGAAAATAGCAGATGGCCTTATGTGTCCCTGGGCCAGTGGAATTGGAAGTTCCTACCTAGGTTGGGCTTGTTTCCCTGCCAAACCCTCAAATGTTAAAAACTCATCAACCTGGAAGTTCACATTCAATAGGGGAAAACCAAAATTTGCTGTGATTAAATTTTAGCTGTTACCAGTTTTTCACAAACAAAGATTTGTACAGTTACTCCTAGTGATTTAAACAGAGATCTGTTATTCTGTCTAATAGTACTTTTACCTACCAAGCAGACCATTTGTCAGAGGACCCTCCTCACAACATATATTCTATCTTAGCATTCTGATTCATGTGTGCTGAAAATGTAATCTCTGCTCACCTTTACCTATTTATTTTGTATCTCCACATCCAGATTAAATCCTTTACAGGTTTTTCTCCCTCCAAAAATACCTCTTGGCTAATTAAAAATACTTTTCAGGGGAAAAAATTGAAAAGCAGTGAAAATCCCATTTTTAAGCCATGTATGAGTGATTACATTCTTTCTTAAGTCATAGAATTTATAAGTCGTAGACAAAAGCATTGCATAGGAATTAGTGAAGTTATTCTGTGCAAGTCTTTCCATTTAAATATTATGTTAGTTTTATAGAATGCAACCAAGCCTTACATGTACCAATTATTAAACAGAAAGCAAACACAGATTGGAACAGCCGTATTTATATTCCCAGCTGCCAGACTTTGTCAACAGCAGTGTTCTACTGTTACAAGTTAAATATTTCTCCAGCTACATGGGTTCTTCTGTTCAGCAGAGAAGGCTAATCTGGAACTGCTGAACTTCTTTGCAGGAGGTGTGATAGGCAAATTAGGGCATGTCAGCCACCAGGGTCTGTTGATTTCATATGGGAGTCATACCAGTTTCTGTTCCCTAACTTGCTTTCCTATGCATGTAAGTAAAGGCAAGCACTTCAGAACACAAGAATGGTTTGCTTCATTTGGCTTGGTGTGTTGTGTAATGAAATATAGATGCATTTTGGACAAGTGTATTTAGAGTTCCTGATTCAATGGACACATTAAAAAATGGTGCTAGAAATACCCAGTGGAAGTTTCATAATGCTGTTTTTCAGGATGCTACAAGATCACCACTGTCTTCAGCCATGCTCAGACTGTAGTTCTGTGTGTAGGGTGCTCAACTGTCCTGTGTCAGCCAACTGGGGGCAAAGCCAGGCTCACAGAAGGTAAAGGCAATATTATACAACCTAAATATGCCACTTACATAAATGCATTTTATAGCTGCAAAGATTTTAGCTTTGAACACTGATTTTGCAAATTGCTTAGTGTTGGCTAGTAGAAACATTGTCAATAGGCCCAGAATTTGGAATTTTTCCTCTGATTCTTTGTTTTTAAATGGCTATACAGATATGCCAGGCAGTTAAACACCTACATTGTCATCAAACACACTTCATTTTGGGTGACTTGTCATTCCCTTCAGCTTATGCAATGAATACTGCTGTTTGACTCTGAGCTATGTTTAGAGTGTTAAAAAGCACCATCAAAGGAGTAGGGTACTTTTGCCAGGCTAAAGTAATTCTGTGCCATTGCTAGTCACTAATGGCTTGCCTGTTTGTTTTTAAACAGCCCTACTGTAAAGCAGTTCCCTGGCTCAAAGAAAATTTGTTTCATATAAATTATAAGGGAACAAATAACCACTGATAATGTATATACAGATAACTGGTATAACACCATTCTCTTTGAGTGCAGCCTAATGGCTAGGTTATATGAAAAGCACTGGAAACACTTAAGGATTTAAAAAATGTAAAAATTAATCCAGATTTTATTAATTTCTTGTTTAAAGGGCAAAAGGTAAACATGCATACAAATTACATGTAGCAGTGCTTATATAATGTGCTACTACACAGGGGTAGCAAATGTGAGGATAGAATACCTGAAGTAAGGCTGTTGAGCAGTTGAAATGGTAACAAGACATAGCAGCTGTTTCAGTCTGGGGTTTGTATCACTAAGGGATGGAGCAGTAGACTGAAATTTTAAAAGGCATCTGGAAGAAAAGAAATAGTACACCTTAATCTTATTTTAAGATGAATTGCATGACAGTCATGTTGTTCAGGTTGAGCCAGAGAAGGCTTACAGTGCTAAATCTTCACCTCTTGTGGTACATGAAATTTAAATTTAATCCATGAATTTTTCTACTTACATTGGAAGGACAATTTTTCAAGGCAGTCTAACAATTTAAGGACTATTCATATCTCTACTCATGTGATTTCTTTGCAGGCTGTTCATTTAGAAGAAAGCAACACTGAACAGTTCAGCATGTGATTTTTGGATCTGTGTTCCTGAAAGCCTTACCAGTTTAAAAATGCCTGTTACAGCAACAATGTAATTATGATTGATTTTGTACAAATTACATGCTTCTGCTGACTAATCTGCTGGAATCTCTTTTTCAATAAAGGATCTGAAGTGCAAGTTTTTCCTGTAAGTTTGCAGACAACCAAGCTCTATTTTTATAATTTTATGTTTAAACACTAGAAACCTTGGACTTCCTGCATCCTTCCCCTTGCTAATCATAAACTACAGCAGTATAATGCATACAGTGACAGAAACTGCTTTAAGAATTTATTTTGTGTATTTTATTAACTGCAGCTACTGTAACTGCAAGGGTTGCAAAAGGTGGATAAGATTTAAAATGGCTCATTTGCTTTCAATGTTGCTGTAGTCCCTTCCCCATCTTGGGTAATACGGTGATAAATAAAAATGTAAAGTTACTCACCTATGTTCAGCTGTTTCTCTGGAATGCATGGATTTTCCCTCCCGATAATTTGATCTCAAGACTGCACTTGGTATTCTAAACTGAGATTTCTATTCAAAAAATAAAAAAAAGTACTCCTTTGCAAAGCACTGGAAACATTCAGTATAGAGAAGGCAACTGGCATATAAGCAATTGTAAGGCATGAACTACACTAGGAGGTGTGAATGGTATCTAGGCTCTGGTACAGCACACCCATGCATATTGTTAGTATTAAATATTGTCATTAAATGTCATTCCTTCTTGCAATAAGGAGAAGGGTTTAATTAGCTTTTGAAAGCCATGCCTTTCTAAATGGCTGGTAAAAATGGATTTTGTTTTTAACCATGAGAAAATATTCAAACAAAATCTTACATATATCTTGTTTTACTTAATAATATCTCAAGTTATGTATCAACAGCTCTTTAAAAGTATCAGGTATCTTGGCAAGCTTGGTAGGATTTTCTAATGAACTAATATTCTTTTTCTGACTTTGAAAAGTCGTACGTATCTGCTCATTAAAAAAACCTGATTCTACAATTTGTTGCATTTGCAAGGTAAGTTTTATTTCTGTTATTTCAAACAGCAAACATTTAATTACCATATGCAGAAGGAGGTGTTTGATACAAAAACAGGTGTACTGATGGAATACACATGCCTTCTAAGAAAAGTTGGTGTTTATGTCAGTGCCATTCACAACAAGGGTTCACTCACAAGTAAGTTTATCATGAAAGCTGCTCTTAATTGCCCAGTTTCCCACATATAATGCCAGCCCATCAAATTACTGGTTTTAGAACAAAGATCAAAGTAGCAATATTAATTGTGACCTGAATACATATGCTAAGGCCGGATTGATTCCTAGTTTCTCATATCTCTGCCTTCCCTACCCTAAAAGATAAGAGCTCATGATTAATTTAATATCAAAGCAGGGACTGTCAGGGACCCATTTTGTTCCAGGTACTGGAAGATGAAATGTAGACATCAGAGCATCTCCAGTACTGCACATGTAACATCAGAGGCTTTTTAAAAGCCTTAAGTTACAGGAGATCGAGTATAAAGAACATGGTGTGCAAGTAAAAAATAGGTGGCTAAACATATTCTATGTGGGGAATGAGATACTGGCATAAACCTTGTGGTATTAGCAATGCCTTAATTTTTACCCTTTTTAATTTTCATACATACTTCAAATATTTACATTTGTTAATGTTTGGTCATATGCAAACAAGCATAACAGTAAACCTACACCTTCTACATTCTCAATCTTTGTCTAAATCCACACAACAGTTGGCAAGTGAAACTTGTTTTCTCTCAAGTATGCAAAATGGTGTTAAAACAAAAGAAATACCCTTTGCAAAACAGATACATACATTGAAAATCCTAAAATAAGTGTTACTTTTAAAGTTTTCTGTATTTAAAGCATTGTGTTTGGCCTATTTCTATTCAGATGCTCAACACAAAACCAGAAGTGCTTATTCTCATTCCCTGTCTAAAACTAGCACTGACTTCTGCTGTTTCCCCAGCTAGTAGGTGCTCAAGACTGGGGGAAGGACCCCAGTACTTCTGTACTGGAATTGTCAGACAGAACCAAAGACTTTAGAGGAAAAGGAAATAATTTACTGCCTGATCAATTAAAGTTCATTCAGAAGGCTTCTCTCTGTTGTTTTCACTGATTGGATACTCTTGAGATAAAGACAATACATTATTAATGAATAAAAAAGTGACATTTTGGTGAGTGGGCCAGAAACATCAAGCAAACAATTTTTAAGGTACAATAATGATTATAATTACGAAGAGTATACTAAACTAGTCTTACTAGCTGCAATTAAAAATGTAGATAGAACACTGACCCCTCAAAATCCTAAATTTCCTGGTTTCTTGGTCCTGGGTAATAAATATTACCATAGGCATAGTGGGAACAGAGATGGCAGCATGCTGTATCATCACAAGGCAGGTAACAACTGTGAAGATAATGCATTAGTTTGGGAAAGAGGCAGGTTGGGCTATCTTCTGCTAGCTGCTGTCCAAGACATCCTGCTCATTAAATTCAGAGAAGCAGAGCTGCTAAGCAGTGCAGGAAAGGAAGTACTGAAACCTTTCCTGAAAGATGTTTCTGTTTTGTCTCAGCCTGGAAATACTGTCTAATGTAACTGCAGGGAAAGTGAGGTGGGGGTAAATCTTTGAGATGGCAGACATCTCCCCTGCCATTGTGAAATAGATAAAATGGACACTTCAGATGCTATTTTATTCCCATGGTAAAACTGAAGATGGGAAAATCTCACACCTCTAGTCCCACCTTCAGCTCTGGGCCCCTCACTTCAAGAAAGACATTGAGGAACAGCTGGAACATGTCCAGAGAACAGCATTCTGCTATTTGGGTGGATTTGACTCTAGAAATAATATCTTTATTCCACAATAAACTAATTTCACGCATTCTCTGTGTCAAATAAAAATGGATGAGAGAACATCGAAATAAAACGATTTTTACTTACATTGCTCTAGATTCATTCTTTTTTAGCTCTTAATGCACAGCTCTGATAAAAGCCTGCTTCTGGTATAAATCTGCATTCTGGAGGTAGCTTCAAGGTTTGGGTTTTGTTGTTTTTTTAAGCAAATAAGGGAAGTGGTATGTGAAAACAAAAAGCAATGGTTACACAATTTTTCTTTAAAAAGTAATACTGAATAGTTTTGGCAGACTGGAACTGTGAGAATAACAAGCAACATATTTGTGTGCTCAAATCAAGAAATGGAATTTTTCACAAGTTTAACATTCAAGGTAAATAATTTGTACTTCTTAGTGCAAAAAAAAAGCTATTGTTTTTTATCTTGATCAAGTGTTTCACTAGTTGGTAAAAATAATCTGCTAATATAATGATAATTTACACAGGTACTACAGAAAATCACCTTTGACTGTTACATTCTCATTTTCTGTAAGTTAGGAACTTCCCTGAGAGATGAATTCCAGTTAGACATAAGTTTAGCACCACTAGCAGAGGTTAATGAAGTGAATTGTTTATGCTTTTTCTTCCCATATTCTTAGTGAACATGAAGTCCAATTACACCCTTCACCCTTTGCTTTTCAGTGCAGTGAGTTCAGTCACATCCATCTCCTTTAGCCTGCATATTGTGCCCGTTTTTCTTTATCGAATTCCCTTGCAATCTTCAGGGCGGTGCTGTTGAGAGAAACCGATTGCATATTACAGATAATGGTGACAATGACTCCTCTCGGGGGTGCCACTGGCCAAGAACCCAGAGTTTCGGGGTCCAGCTCCTCGGGCAGGATGAGGAGGACGCTGCTGGCCCCCACGGCGCCCCCGGTGTGAGATGCGTAGTGTCTCTGCTGTCTGCAGCAGCCATACTGCTGGTTTTTCTCTACCACAGCCCAAGCCATGGCGTATTTACCATCCCTGTCCCACGACACTTCTGTTTTTGGCACTGGGGTCCACATCATTGCAACTGTGCCGGGCTTGAGGTACCCTGGAAGAAGTTTGCCGTTCCTGTTTTTAAATTGTCCGGCTTGATAACTGTACAACAAGGCATTTCCAAATTTCAGGAGGTCACCTACTGATGACAGAAAGCCACCACCAGCCCACTTGTAAGAGTTGTCTACATACGGTGCATTTACCAGCCGTCCCTTTTTGTTGTAAATATAACACCTAAAAGTCAAGAAAATTCAACTTGTCATTCTCGTATACTATGCACAATGATTTTATGCTGCCCTATCTTAAAAGAGCAAACTGAGCATGTTTTATTAGCTTGTTCTCACAAACATTTAGAGGGTTTTTAAAATACATTTTTAAAATATATTTATTGCAGAAAAATCAACAAGTAATTCAGACAGAAAAAAACTAAGGTGACTTCTTAATTATTGAAGTTAAGAAACTTCAATGACAGTACTAATCCTGCTTAATCTTAGGATATACTAAGAGTAAAGACAATATTCAAATAAGAGATGTGGCAGAAATAAATAGATCAGCCAACACAGATTTTTTTTTTTCTTAAATCCCTGTGCTAGATATGAAGTGTTTTGAAGAACAACATAAAGAATTCTACAACTGAGGCTTAGGTGACTGCTCTCAGACAGGAGTTTCCATTTATGGCTGATTTCCCCCCACCGCCCCATTATGGTTGCCATACTCTACAAAAAAGCAAGGAGCATTAAAGTCCTTTAGCACACACAGTTCTTTGATCCCTCCCATATTTCAGTTTATAAAAGGATGTACACATGTTCTAAAAAACCTTGACTGTACAAGGTTGATAATTCACAAGAACATCACTATCATCCAGATGAGCCTCTGAGCCAGAGAGCCTCTGAAATTTTGCAAGCAAACTCAACACCAGCACAAAGCTTCTTAGAACAGAGCAGTAAAGCTGTGTACCAAAAGTAAATGTAAACTTTGAAGTCATCCCTATTATTCCCCTCACCTCCCATATTCACACTTAGACCAAGAAATACTTATTTCTAGTATGTAATTTTACATGCTAATTACAGAACCTATACCACAGCATTGGAACCAGCTACATGAGTAATGCTGAGGTAACATACAACACTTCATTCAAGTGTCTGGGAAAAGAAAAATTGCACATCCTTAATTCAGCTGTCTTAATTAAAATAGAAAGGACAACAGTTGTTGTGGAAAAATTAAGAGTTCCACCTCTGTTTACCTTGCTCTGTTATATATCATTGCTTCATTGTCATCTAGGACAGTTGACAGCATATCCAACTCACGAAACATTTTCAGCATATAATCTGTAAATTTTTGTCCTGAAGCTCTCTCCACAACAGCACTTAAGAGAGTAAAGCCATACGTTGAGTACAAGAACTGGCTACCTTGAAGAAACACAGCGAGAAAGGGAAAAAAACCCACATTAATTGTGTGATGCTTAAATGGAATCATATGTGCAAATAAAACTATATCTAGCAATTAACAACCATTGTTGATCCTAGGCCTAGGAAATTCTGTACTGCAGCAGACACAGATCCTATTAAGAGAACAGCACTAAAATCTTCCAGGGATCTCTATGCACGGTAAGGTTTCATGCCAAGATGTCAATGCTGACATTTAACATCCTTTCCATGAGATTTACCACAGCAGGTCTAACAAGGATGTCTGGATTTGGAAAGCTAACACAAGCCATAAAATTACTGCTTAAAAGATGCTCAGCTACCGTGACTTGTTTGTGTGTCCACACCCTGGAGAAGGGAAAACAACAGCAGTACTCACATTTTTCAAGGGTATTCACTGTGTTTAGCACAGTGTTTCTAGTTCTAGAATATCCCAAAAGATCATATGAACACAAGCATGCATATTATTTATGACAATAGAATTTATTTACAAAACAATGTTTCATTTTTTAAAAATCTCACCCTTGTTCTAATACCTTCTATGAAATATTTACATATTGAGCAATTGCTAAAGTGCCTACAGTTGAGACAGATCTCTTGCTTGAAGTGGTTCCTAGAGCTCTCCAAGATGGTGAGTGTTTAATTTCCCACTTTCCTATCCTTCTCCCCTTAAATGAACATTATTTACTCTTTATCAGCAAAGCATGTAATTTACTTTAACCTTACTTGTTCAAAACTTACACCTGAAGTTCCTCAAAGTCCTCTCTAGACCTAATTTAAATAATCCCAACAATAAATTACTTTAGTAATTCTGTGGTTGTTTTTTCTGTAGATTTTTTTTAGGTCTGATTTAGTGCCTCAGTAAAATTTTTTGCTTTTGGTTCCTATCTAGAAGGCCCAGAACATGACTTCATCAAGTTGGTATCTGCTTACAAAATACTTTGTAGATACAAATTTGTTACCAGAATTATATTCTGCTTTAGCATTTATAAATCCACTAACTGGTATGTTTCAGAGCACTAACTGCACTACTTACTGCTCCTAGGAGAAAGCTCTTTTATATAAATATTACATATTTATATGTAATACGTGGTTTGTGCAGAACAGACCAAATACTTCTCTGTTGAGCTTTTAATAGGTCATGTGAAGAAAAAAAAAGGGGGAGAAGCAGAACAAATGACATGGTCATGTAATATTTATAACCCCACACACAAACACTCATCATTCGACTCTACTATCATCATTTCATGTAAAACTATTTGAAACAAAACTCTCACCAGAAGAGCATATTTTGGTCTACATTAATAAAAACTCACCTGGTTTAAAGAATAAAGGATCATTTTTAAATATCTTCAGTGATTCAATCACACTTTCAAATTTTTCCTTCAAATAATACTCTTCCTGTTCAAACTCCTTGTCGCTCCTGCCAGGCTTTGAATTTCGGCTTTTTGTCTCACTATCATGTTCTTTCTTCTGTTTGACACAATCAGTTTTTTCAATCCCTTTACCTTCTTTTTCCTTTTGTTCTTTATCCTGATGGGATTTTGTTAGCTTAAGTGCTTTGTTTACTTTTTCCTTTTCTTCTTTTACTTTTGTAATATCTTTTTCATAGTGACGAATCCCACTCAAGTGTGAAACTAAGAGTCTTGTGGTAATAGTCACCTAGGTAGACAGGATAATGTGAGCTCTCTCCATTAAAAGACAAACACTAAATCATAAAAAATGTAAAATTCACAATGACAAAGAAGAGACAGTGGTGTAACACCTTTTAAATATCACATATTAAACACAGTATTAAAGAAAAAAGTATATATGTTGACACACTTAATATAAAAGTGAAGATCCAAATATGCTTTTTTGAGCAGGAAACATAAGTACTTGTCTAAATGATTATGAGTGTTTTGTAAGAATAGGTCCAGATCAGGTACCTGTGCACAGATAGCTAAGCAGTGACAGGAACAAATCAACAATCCTTACCAATAAACAATTATATACCTTTTCACCCTCATAGACCTTTTCTGGAAATTCAGGGACATATTTCTGCACTGGAGCATCTAAATCCAGTTTCCCCTCTTCCCACAGTTTAGCAACAGCCATCATTGTAAGGCACTTGCTGATACTGGCGATGCGCATGATGGTCTCTGGCTTGCACACCACACGGTTCTCCACGTCAGCATAGCCCAAACCTTTAAGGAAATAAAGACACTCTGCTAAGTTCTTTGCACAGAGACATGCTGAATTAATTATATGCAATGAATTAGATTTACTGGCCCTTTAAAATATTTTTCCTCCAGCTAAACAGGGATACAAAGTATTGGACTATCCCAGCCCCTGCTTCAATGCAGTTAATAACATTTTACTGTAGTAGTACCAGTTAAAAAGAGCCCATTAGATTAGACAATGGCATCCAAAGTTTCTGATGAAGACTACAACAAACATAATGATGAGATTAAAGATTCAGCCAAAATTTATGCTCCTGAGGTCAAATATTCAGTGTAGAAAACCCAAAGACTCAAAAATCTAGATCATAAAATAACTGACCAACAGTCATAAACACTCCTTTTATTGTTCTGAATTAATGGCTGAAGCAGTAAAGGGTCTTACTTTATAAATAGAGAAACGGAGAGGGGAACTCACAAATTCGTACCAATTACCTAAACTGTAAGGTTTCACAAAACCGAGGTGTTACTATGTTTCAACATCACTCAGCAGGACTTCAATTAAAACACAGCTTTAGCAGTGTCTGTAACAGTGTTTTCCTATGTAACCAACCCACATGTCTGGTAGCAAGAACTGGAATTAATAAGGTCCTATCAAGCTACCAAACTAGTCTGAAATTTGAGCCAAGTTTGAGGAAAGTTCAAGTGATGTTGCAGCATAAAAGCAAGAAAATGCAGCAATGGCATATTTGCAGAAGGGCCTGCAAGCAACACCCCTCTGTCTATATAAAACTGTAGTCTAAAAATGAACTGCTCAGGGAAAAACCCCAAACCTTGACAAAATACAAGAAATAAAACAGATGACATGCCATTTCTCTTATATAGTTAAGGGAAAGACCCTTTCTCTTATATAGTTACTACTCAAGTGCCTGGTGCTTGTCAATGCAGATGCTGTTCCCCCCAGTGAAAACACCTTCCAAACCTCACACCATTCCCATCAGCAAGAAAACATATTTAGTACCGTGGTCACAGAACCCATGCAACTTACACGTGTTCCTACTTTGCCCCCCATGGAGAAGGGAGGAGACCCAAACAACCCAGAACTGGGTTTTTTGAAACTCATGAAAATGTTTCTGAGAACACATTTTTATGGGGACTTTTTAAAACATCAAATGTCTACATGATATGAGCAGTACTAACAGACTCTACTTAAAACAAAACAGTGTAACCAGAAAAATCAATTGCAATTTCTGAAAGGATAACACCTATTAAATCCCAATACCTTCCCAGTAAAACTACACCTCTGCCCACAAACAGGAGACAGCTCACCAAATGTAACCCATTATTCCTTTGACTACTAAGGAAGTTCCTCTGGGGAGAACAGTTCTTCATCTTCTACATATATTGCTACCAGACCACTGTACAGGTCTATGCCCAGAGTACATTCAAAGGCTAATCTGAAAAATTCATGGAAGAAAAGTTCTCCAATCTAATTGTTGAGACATGCTAGCATAGTCAGGAAGTTAACAACTCATGAATTCCTGGAAATGATTGAAGTTTACCAAGGAAGGTGTCCCTAAGCACCCATTTCTGACTATTGTCCAGAGATGGGACATCAAGTAGATTCCTAATCCTTAATCTGATTAATTTGTCTGAATTGTTCATTTTTAAAATGTTCATCACTTCTTGACAGTATGCACAAATACAACTCTCACATACTGACCTTCTGACCAGACTTCCTTTCCATCTACAGAAACTCCAACTAATATACCTGGGATTCCTGCTTCATCCTGCCAAAAAAATGGATAGAAGATATTTAGAAGGATCTTTACAGTTAAAAACACCTCCTCCCAAACCCTTGAACTGAAAAAGCTACAAACCCCCTGCAATTAAACCTGCGTATTTTTGTCAAATTATAGTTGAAATTTTGTTGTGTACCAGTTAGGTTGAACTGGTGGTACAAAAAGCAAAGCTGACATTTTAATTGGGGAAAACATACCTAACAAGAATAGCAAGGTAGTATTTTTGCTTTAATAATTCAATTAAATTAGTGAAGAGAACATGCAAAAGAAACAACACGACACAGTTAATATGCAACCAGCAAACTGCATCACCTACTAGCAGGCAAGATTTCAAAGAAGCTTCAGCTGGATTTTCGAAGTAACTACAACGTGCTTTTTAAACAGAATCACGGAATATCCTGAGTTGGAAGGGACCCACAGGGATCTTAGAGGCCAACTCCCGGCCCTGCACAGAACTCCAGGAACCCACCCTGTGCCTCCTGGAGCTCTGTCAGGCTTGCGAGCCGTGACCACCTCCTGGGGAGCCTGCTCAGTGCCTGACCACCCTCTAAGTAAAAAACTTTTCCTAATATCCACCTAAACTTCTCCTGACATAATTTCCTGGTATTCCCTGGTCACAGAACACAGAGATCGGTGCCTGCCCCTCCGCTTCCCCTCATGAAGAAGCTGCAGCCCGCAGTGAGGTCTCCCCTCCAGGCTGAACAAAGTGCCCTCGGCCAACCTCCTCGCGTGGCTCTTGCCTCTCCTTCCTACAGCCTTTAAGGCCCCCCTTGTTCTCAGATACCCCATACTGTGCCACACTTCCACAGCCCCCTGTATCAAGCCGGCCTAAGCTGCGCCGACAGCCCGCAGCGGTCCCCCCGCTCGGCACCTTGATCCTCCGCACCAGGTCCCTGCTCCTCTCCACGGCCGCGCCGAAACCCCGCGGGGGCGGCAGCGGCGGCTTCTCCTCCTCAGACTCGCCTCCCGCGGGCGCCGCCCGGACCCCCAGCGCCAGCCCCAGCGCCAGCCCCCAGCCCCAGGGCCGCGCCCCGGCCCCGCCGCCCCCTCTGCGGGCCGCAGGGAGCCGCCCGGGAGCCGCCGCCCGCCGCAGGGCCCGCGCCAGGCCCGCCATGGCCGGGGCGGACATGGCACCGCCGGGCCACAGGCACCGCCTCGCCGGGCCGAGCCCCGAGCGCATCGAGCGCCGCCGCCTCACGGAGCTCCGGCAGGGCCTGCCGCCGGCGCACGGCTGCGGCTGCACCGCGGGCTGCGAACGGGCTCGCTCCGCCGAGCGGGACACGCGGCACTCGGGCCGCTTCTCCGGGGCTCGGCACCGCCTGCCGGCCAGGGCCATGAACAGAATCACAGCAACAATTAGGTTGGAAAGGACCTCTGGGATCAGCGAGTCCAGCCTGTGACCGAACACCGCCTTATCAACTAGACCAGGGCACCGAGTGCAACGTCCACTCTTTCCTTGGACACTCCAGGGTCGGCGACCCCAACACCTTCCTGGTCAGCCCATTCCAGTGTCACTCTTTCAGTGAAGAAATTCTTCCTAGTGCCCATCCTAAAGCTCCTCTGGCGTAACTTAAGACTGTGTCCTCTCATCCTGTCACTTGTGTGGGAGCAAAGTCCGACCCCCACCGGCTACACCCTCCTGGTGTTGGGAATTCTACAGGGCAATAAGATCTCCCCAGAATCTCCTTTTCTACAGGCTAAACACCCTCAGCTCCCTCATCAGACTTGCACTCCAGATCTTTCCCCATCTCTATTGTCCTTCTTTGGACCCACTGCAGCACCTCAGTGTCCTCCTTGTCTTGAAGGACACAGAACTGGACACAGCACTTGAGAGGTGGCCTCACCAGTGCCAAGTACAGGGGACTTAGAGCTGATTCCTTTAGTTAGCCACCAAAAGCCACCAGCTGTGTCCATGTGCAGTTGCCGGTGGTATTTGGCAAAATGAGCCAAATCCCTGTGAATCCTCCCCAAAGACTTACTCTTTGAAAATAAAGGGGTTTGAAACACAAGTCCTCTCTGCTGGGTAACTGGAATGCCCAGAGCCCCCAGCAGGCTCAGCATGACTCACTGTTCCTCCTGATGGAGGTGGGGTTGTAACTCCTACCAGCACCAATGTGGCTCTGACAAAATAACCTGGTTTTAACCAACATGTTCATTGCACTGATGCATAAGAAAAAGATAGAGAAGGTGAAGAATACTTCAGGCCCCAAAATAATTTCTTAACTTTGCACTTCCCAGCAAATGTCTGCAGAATCAAATGAAAAAAGTCTGCTGCTAAACATATGCCAGGCAGAAGTACAGCAAGCTAGGCTAACACCCAGATAAAACCTTTTAACTGCAAGATGAGCATATTTGAATTAGGTTTGTCAGGAATTACTTACAACAGCTGAATCTTCCAGCAGTGGCTATAGTGTCTGTCAGGTTTCAGCCTGGAAGAGCGTGGATGGCACAGCTGGCATATGCAGAGTTCTAAAAGGACAGACCCCTCACTTCTGCTTACAAGTATGGCACACTTTTTTGAGATTCCAACCTAGGTATTTCAATCTTCTTCATGTCCAATGATTTCAAAAATTGCAGGATTTGGCAGAAAGTCAGGCCAAATAGCTTTCATGTGTGAAGTCAAATGCAGACCAGATGCTACCCTTTTCACTGCAGGCATTTATTGCTCATTAGTATTCTCTCAATAAAACTCCATTGCTTATCACAGTACAACTTCATATCAAACTGCTACAAGATGATGTATTTACTTTCTTGTAACTCATTTTCACTGTGTTGAACTGTCTCTGGAAGCATTTTGCAGCAGGACTCTCTGCATTCTTACATGAACCTGCTCAGCACGAACACTCTTTGGCATCACACTTTTCAATGGGTCAGAAACAGCTTGCCATTTTTCTCTGATTGTCTTAATGAAGAGCTTTGTGCTAAGTCCAGTAGCACAATTTGGCCTATTGTTATCTGTTTTATCTTCCTCTAAACTGCTGGGTTGCTAACTTTGAATTGAGGTATCAGGCTTACAATGTTTTGAGGGTTTTCTACTCTTTTTCTACTGAGAGCAATAGAAAATGAGGACAGCAAGCACTAGGCTGATCCAATTGTAATTTAACAAAAAAGACAACGTTTTTCTTCTATTCTTGTCCATCAGTGACTCAGAAGCATAGGCATGGAGTCTCAGCTGTAATCCATCTTCTATATGTAACATAGCCAGAAAAGTCAATCTGGAACCCCCTCTGGCACTGGAAAAAACTCCACATGGTGGGTTTAGCACTAAACCAGCTGACTTTTCCCTTGCTCTGCCTTCTTGCCAGGCTACACTTACTGGATTTGTGTTGAGATATTCCCTATTCAGATGATAAAGAATGCTGTGACACAATGGGTCTCTCAGCAAGGCAGGGCTGTGCTCACTCACCTCCACTTGGGCCCTGTTCTGGAGTCTCACCATCAAGAATCCCTTAAGGTTTTAGAGCCTCTAAGACAAATATCAAATGCTCAAAATAATACAAGATCTTCAAACAAAGTGCTGGTGTATCTTCCCAGTTACCTTGCTCTTCAGTTGTATGCTACAGCATTCACTGGCTTTTCCATAACACTGTGGTGATGTGAGCTGGGGAACCACAGGAAGGTGGGCAGCAGCTTTTGTGCTGTTCTGCAGTGGTGTAGCCCACCAGCAAAAGGTACAATATGGTCTCTGTGCTGTTGATGGTCACCAGTTTGTGGAAACATCAGGCATCTGCAAATTGTGAGGCTTCATCAACATTTCCTAAAACATAACTCTTGGGTTAAAAAAAAAAAGTCAGGAATTTTGAAGACAACTTCATCACTTCTGTCAGTCCTCCTCCATTTCTGCAAATGCTTTTGTAGATTCTGATGTCTCAGCAATGTTCAACAGATGTTATTATGGCTGATCCTGCTTGTAGGTCTGGACTTTGACCACATTATTTTTTGCTGTGATGATCTCATTTGCTTTTCTAGTTCACTGACAAACTCTGCTGTGACATACCCCTAAATGTAACCCTTCCATTGAAAAAATTGGTAATGTTTTTAACAAAACAACATGTAAGGTTTGAAAGATAGAAAACAAGTGATTAGCATTAGTATTCCCTTGATAAAGGGCTGGTCAGACCTGAAATCATGAGCCCATCTCTGCCCTTTCATATTATTAGATACCACTTGTAACTGCCACAGACCCAGACTGAAGCTTGTAGGATGAATGTGTAGGAAAGGGTTTTAAAAATGAAAAAAGTAGTAGTGTAAGGAAGCTCCTTTGTTTTCTTTTTTAGAAACAATGTGAAACAATGTTTTATTGTGAAACAATGAAATGGTCCATTAATCCAATGGATTCCCATTATTCCAGCTGGATTCCAATAACTAAAGACTAGCTTTTGTGAAGATTTCTGGATCTTAAAGTGTTGAATCTAATGGAATATAATTAACAGACAAGAGCTAAAGTTGTCAAAAAGGACTGTAATTTATATTTGTACCAGATAAAATGAAGAAAAATTGGAAAACAGCAATTAAAATACTATCTATGTATACATAAATATGTGGAAAATTCAAGTTGATGGAAAATGCAAAGAGTGAAAGGATAACAATTACCTTGATCAAACCTGATGTTTCTACTCTCAGCACAGGAAGGAAATAAAAGACCAAAATTCTTTCTGAATTAGAAAAAAAAAAGATATATAAAGGGAATATTAGATGTAGAGAGAAATTCAGGCTCTGCTTTCCCTCTCTTTTCAGAAGCAATTTCATTTATTTGAGAATCAAGAGACAGCATTTTAATTTCCCTCTGGCTTGAAGCATTTGTACGGTAGAGGGCAGTAAAAGCCCTCACACATTTAACCAGTTGCTAGCAAAAGGAGTGGTTCCACTGCCGTGGGAGCTTCCTTGGTTGTCACAGAGTTACTGAACTCAATTATTACAGTCTCCTCACCCACATAAATTTTTTGTTTGGTCTTGGTCAGTATAGCAGTTCTCAGAGTATTATTATTTATCAAGTAAGGTAAGAGCTGCATGATCTCAGTGTAGGTACCACTGCAGTAACAGAGCTGCCCTACCAGTGTCCACCAAGAACATTCCATGCTAGGACAGCCAGACCCAGCCACAAACCCAGGCACGATACCCCTAAAGGTACAGAAATAAGGGCATACTCGCAGCTCGAATTTAAGATTAAAATTTTCCCCAAGCTGTTTGGGTTGGTTTGGGTCTTTTCCAAACTAAGGTCATAGGTCAGCTGAGAAACACTAGTCGGTGTTTCTGACTAGTGTTTCTGTTCAGGAACAAATCTTTAAGCGTGTAAGATATTTGGACCAAGAGAAAGAGTAGGATTAAAAGCAGTGGGTCCTCAGACAGTGAGATCAATCTGTTTATCATCAGCTCTGCTTCATTTACTCAATTTTCCTGTGTACTCAGGATGTATCATCTGGGCATTATATACTTTCAATAAAATAGAATATGCAAGTTTTATAGTGCCACACTGTTACTGCCTTAGTTTCAGAAGTTGCATGCAGTCTGGCACAGTTCCTAAAAAAACAGGATGGGAGTTTGGAAATACTTTGCATGTTAAGAAAAGGAATGCTGAAAAGACCATGCTGCGGTTACAGATCAGCCAAAGGGCACACACACTTATTTTTCTTCTTTGCAAAAACATTAGTTTTAAAATTCCAGTTTTGCAGTGGTGATTTCCTCATAGTTTTAATTCAGGGTCTACTTGAAACATTTTTGGACTCAGAGTAAAAATAATTTTCACAAGCTGAAAGTATGTAGTGAAGGAACATTTGTGAAATGCATCAGTGTAAAAAAGAGAAAACTACCACACACACACTCTCCCTCCAAAGGAAAGAAAACATGCAGCATGTTTTTTCTGTTTTTCCCGAAGTTATTCTCCAGGTAACAGTCTCTTCTGGTAGAAAACAGCACAGAGAGGACTGAACAATTTTGTGCCCGAGAATGTGTTCACATTTATCATAAGAATTCAGTTGCTGTGTGTAACCTTTTTACCCTCTCCAGCTTTTCTCCCACTTACTGGGCAGAGGTACAAGACACCATTGAAAATGATGGTGTGCATCACCACTGCTCAGAGTGCCAGAGGGGCCACACAGCATCGGTGAGTTTGACTTTTCCTGTTGTATCTTTTCAGACTCAAGTATGTTGTCAAAACAAAGTAGCAAGCCACGGAAGGTGTAAAACACCTGAAAGATTAAACATATTAACAAGGTATTGTGAGGCTCATATGCCCAAAAATAGAATTAACACGTGCAGGCACTTGGGAAAACTTTCTGGCTTGCTCTAGAAAGAGCTCCTCACAACTGGATGATAACTACCTCTCTTTACACCCTTTCTCCCCAAAATACAAAGCTGAATGAAATAACATGTCCCAGAGTCTGTGAGTCAAAGATGTGGCTGTGAGGGCTCTGACAGCCTGACACTGGTGAGAGAAGTGAGCCAGGCAACTGCACTCAGCCATCCTGAAGTGCCAGCACCGAGTGCCTCACCAGCAGCACAGCAGCTGTCTACAAGCCAGGAAGGAAGACAACAGGCACATTTGCTTGGACAGATACAGCAGCAGGAGGAAAAATGTGGTTCCAGATTTTCTGTGTGAATCTTCAGGCATACTCTGTCTGAAGAATACAGTCCTGATTTATATTTACTGTACTTATCTGCTCTTCTAGAGAGAAGGCTCTGGATCCTGCTCAGTACCTAGTCCAGCAGTTTTCCCAAGCCATTCAAAATGATTTGAAGTCCCAGCAGGTATTTTTACTGATAGTTACTGCCATAGACAAAAGACTTCTCTGCAGTTTATTCCAAATACTCACCCAGCTATACCAGGCTCGTTGCCAGCCCATTTTCCACACATAAAATGGGCTGCTCTGATCATCCACTCTTGTGTGCTTTCACCTTCCTGTGCTGCAATTACACCTTCATTTCGCTTTGCAGACATGTTCCGTGCCACTAAAATTGCTCTTTGTGGGAACAGAGTACAGATAGCTTGAGAAACTGCACAGGCTAGTAAAAAACAGGAAAAGGACTCTTATCAAATTAGTAACATCTCAGGTATTTGGGTGAAGGCATTTGGCACTGGGCTTGCATATTCTTATGGAAGTAAGTCCATGCATACTATAAACTCCATTCCTTTGCTTCGTATTTTTCTTCCTAAGCTTAGATATATTTCAAAAGAGCGACTCTAAAGATATCTAGTTACTGTATGCTACACAAAGCAGTAAGAAGGGATTTTAATTTATTCCCTTTCCATTTAAGTTGATAAATCAACTTAATTACATTTGCACAGGTTTATACTGCAATAGGGTATTTGCAAAAACTAAACTAGGTATTTGTTTTGTAGCTTTGCAAGCAGGGCTATGGGAAACAACTAAGAAAAGTTTTAAAACTTTGCTGCTGAGGGAAGACAACTGCCTGGGATGAGTGACTTCTCTAATATGCCCTAAGTGTAAGACAGTTCATCTCTTTTGACTTGGAATAACCCATCAACTGCTTGAATTGGAAATACTGTTGTTTACTTCTTTTACCTTAAACAAAACCAGGACCATTTCCTTGTTTTAGATGCTACTTGTACTTTCTGGTGTGTAGCAATGTACATCACACACTTAACTTATAGTAATGCCTTAGTGTGATTAACATTACACAGTAGAACAGTTTTACTACCTGCACACTCATCTCAATGTCTGCTACTCAGCTTGGGTTCTTCTCATCCTTTCATCACCAATAAAAGTAATCTGCAGTGTGAAGGTAAGCAAGATAAGGACACAGTCATCAGAGGAGAATCAAGCTCAAGGCGTGCTGGTGCTGGAGGGGAGGCTGTGCTCTACTTAGTGGATGACGACATTTTTTCCAAGTGCTGTAATGAAAGCTAACAAGTTCCTACTTGACTTAGTGCCTGGCAAATTTAATCAACAGGTGTGAGTAAAAAGCATTTTTTATGTGGGCCTGTTGTGTTCCTGTAAATTCTCAATCAGGAAAATAAAATAGAAGCAAAGGTAAATCCTGTGTTGTCTGAGAAATACATCTATAACTGATAAGTGACACGCCTGATGTTAGAGAGTAATGTCTTCATTATTGATTCACAGGCAAAACAGACATGGTCAAAAGAGAAACTGGGAAAACAGATTTTAGGGCTTTCTGGCTTTAAAGTAGTTTGAAAAGGGATTTCTGCCATCTCACACCTTTAATACAGTATGCAGTTGTCCCACTCAGATCAAAAAGAACTGCTCAGCACCTCTGAACACCAGCTTTTTCTTTAGAAATTGAAATATAACATTGCTCATTGTGGGCAGCTGTTTGGTTTTTAAACCTACATAACAAATGTCACAGCAGCTAAAGACCCAGCAGCTTTGACACAAGAGAGAACTTTTCATTGTGCAACAGCCATTAAAGCTCAATTCTGCAACACTGAGACTTTGCTCTAATGGAACTGTTTGTTTGACTAACGCTTAGTCAAACAGGCAGGCCTTAGCTGTATGTACTCCATATGTGTGTATGGCCAAAGCTGTGTATGCACCTGGGTGGTTTGGTAAAATGATCTTTAAAACAACTTAGCTGAAATGGCACAAATCCCTACACAATCTGCACTCCATTTAAACTTGGATTTTATCATTTTTCTTTAATTAAATCCAAACTGTTAATAGCTTGTGATTCACAAATATAGTGGATCAAGAGTAAACCCTTCCTATCAGCCCTTTTGCCAGCTGCAGTGTTCCTACTGCTGGCAGCACATATGCTGAAGGAGAGGCAAAGGGAGGAGTCAATAACTTAATTGCTCAAAATGGCAATAATGTCTGTATCTCCTGCACACAGACACGTAAGCCCGTATGCTTTTCATTCCAATTTATGACAGTAAGTCTCAGCACCGAGCACCTCCCATGGACTAACAGCCAGTTTGGGTTGTTAGTTGGGCTGTCTCTTGTATCCACAATCCTTCCCAGCAGTTGCTAATTTCCTGGAAACGCCTTGCACTCAGATAAAGCAGCATGTGAATATAATAAAAGCACACACACATGTGCCACATGTTTGCTACCTGCTGACAAGCAGCAAAAAATTGTGGGTTTGTATTTTTACTTTCATTTTTTGAAGTGTTGTAATTTCCTGGTTAAGATGATTGATAATGCAGTCCTAGCATAGAGAAATTTTACCCAGATTCTGCCAGTGTGGTAAGAACCACTGAAAGGATTTTTACAGAAAAAGTTCCTGTAGACTTTAAGCCCAGATGAGGTTGACAAAGAATTCCTGTTAGCTAAACCTTGCCAAACATCTTCCCCTGTGGCCAAGGAATGTGGTGGCAGCACAGACATGTGGAGGCTGTAGGAAGAGGACAAACCATAACAACACAGCAGCATTTAGAGGGGAGGATTCATCCCTCTGTCGATCACCTTCATGTTCTCTATACCCTCCCAACCGGCCTTTAGCCCCCATGTACAATTCTATTTTCTTGTTTCCCTTCCTATTTTCTCACCTAATTAATGTTCCAGATTTTTTTTTTCCTGGACAGCCTGCAGAAATTACATCACCCTTTTACCCTATTTCATATAGTCTACATGTGTACAATAAAAAATAAGGAAGTAGCACAGCAATCCAGATTAAGTAGAAAGAGGTCTGGCAGGCTCATCCTTTCTGGCTGCAAAAAACCCATAATCCAGGAAAGATTCTGAAGCATTTTCCCAGGCTATTTCTCCAACTAATATTCTTGTCAAGAAAAACATAATAAACTATTGGTTGGGCCTGTGAAGAAATGCTCTATTTTTAAACTGGAAACTCACATAGATCTCCATGTTAATATCAATACCAATGTGTCCCAAGTTAAAACAACTTAGCAGAGCTTTGCAGTTACACCACTCTGATTATTATTACATTTATAAAATGTACTGCAGAAACAGCAGACCTACATAATTTTCCTTAGTGCCAATGCCAACTACCACTTGGTGTAGCACTTTGCAGGTTTTAGCTAAGGAAACTCTGTTTGCCATGAGCTTTGGTTGTGGCAGACCACATGGATTCTTCCTCAACATTTCTCTTTGTGTCTCAGGGCAAAGAATGAAAACTACTCAAAGAAAGGAACAATCCCAAGAAGGAGATCATAGTCAGGCCCTGGAATAGAAGGGATTCAAAATACTGTGCTGGATCATGGCCTCAAACATGTATCAACCCTTTATAGCCATGATCCATATAGTCTTGCTGTGAAGAATTAGAGAAATGTTCTCACAAACCTGCATGTCAGTGTGTTATGACGTGGTACTGGCAGTTGCAGCTGGTTCTGCAGGACTTGGGGTTTTTGTGTGTCTTTGCTCTATTTTTTTAACGAAAAAGATGCTGTTTAATCTTCATCCAGCTATTCCTCAAACCAGCAGAGACAGGAAGAAGCCAGTGCTGTGGTGTCCTTAAGGTCCGCAATACTCAAATCCAAAATACTATGGAATGGCCTTTCATTTTGGTGCATTATAAGTCAGGAAATAATAAATGGAAAGGAGTGAGGGGTTTTTATGTGTCTGTAAGTCTTCTGTCTGCTTCTGTTTCCCATTGTTTCCATCTGGACTATCTAGATTGCTCACTAAGCTGCTGGCAATGAGGGGCATCCTGCATTTATGCAATTCTTAGCTGCAGCTTACGAATTGGCAAGGCTCTGACTTACAGAAAACTAGATGGGTTTGCAACTGAAGCCAAGAAGATTATGCAAACTTGTACAGATTCTCTGTACCTTGGAAAGAACACAACACACACTGAAGACAGTAAGTTATACAGCTTCCCTCTATTAAAAGAGCTATTCCTGTGTGCATTTTCAAAAAATCCTCCATGAAGATAACAAGCATTATCCTTGTTTCCTCCGCTTTAACCTTTTTGCTGCAAGTCTCACTTACTCTTTCACTGATATTCTTGTTTTATTATTAAAAGAAGCCCACCCAGAGGAACATCTGAGGAAAAAAAGTACTCTATTTTTCTATGTGTTGAGTCATGTAGAGTATTTCCTTCTCCAGTTTTAAAATTTAGTTGGCTAATCACTTTCTTCTTTTGCTGCCACTGACGAACATGACAGCAGACGTAGACACGTATTACATATTACACACAGCCCAGTGTAATAGGTATTCCTATGATATTAACAGTATAGTGAAGTTTGACAACCCAGATTTTGAGTAGCATTTAATACACATAATACCTTACAGATCCAGAGCTGAGGCAGTGCTCTACAGGTGCAGCCAGTATACTGCTTTAGCCTTGTTTCCTACTCTAAGCTCTTTTTCTTTCTTATCTCTCACCCATTCAATAACTCTTGACTGAACTGATTGACCACACAGAACTCTGAAAGATAAAATATATTTCTCTAAGTTTTGTGAACATAAGGAACCATTAAGACAGAACACGCCTCTGAGGGTCATGATGGAAGGAAAGCACATCCTGCAGCATGCCTTGTATATTATTCGATATCAGAGAAATCCCAAGAGGGAGCAGAAGACAACACAAATGTCTCCGTATCTGGAAAATAATTCCTTCCACATTTACAGCCAGCCATGAGACAGGAATCTGCAAGAAGGCAGGTTTTGCCAGTTCTGGTGCTCTCAGAACTACTCATTTCATCGAGAGAGGTCAGCTCAAAAACCAAACCAGACAATTACAGAGCATGGCAGCACAATTAGGATATATTTTAAACTGCCAAATGTGTTTTTGCATTAAAAGAAAGGGTGAGTAATTCTCCAAACCATGACATGTATCTTCAGGAACGCTGAATGATGCAGGGTTCCGTGATTAAACAAATTTTTAGTTAAAATAGTAAAGTAGCTGCAAATTTGCTAGAATGGGGTTAAATTGGGGCTCAACTTACTCGTTTTTACAAGCCAGTGCTTTGTAGCTTCATTGACTTTTGTTTGATTAGACACTGTATCTAAAGAACCCACGAGGGGTAGTGGCTTATGAGATATGGTAAAAACAATTTTCCTGCCCCAGCAAATACGCCCTTATGTGTATTTATGTGTCTGTTGCTGGTTGGCAAAAAAGCCACTTGGTGTGATTCATCATCATCACATTCACTGCTCCATTCAGCTCTCCTTGGAACTGGAAAGCTTTTATTTACCTATTATGAAGCTTTATGGATTCATCTGCAACAGTGCACTTTGGGGAAGTCTACTCTGCAAACTGAATTTTTTCAGATTAATTCTTATCTCTTGACTTGCACATGCTTGCCCTATTAATGGTAACATACCATTAAGAGATATGAAAACCACAGCCTTCTTGTACCCTTATGCACAGCCAGAGCTGAACTCAGATTCCCCAAACCACAGAGCAGTTTGTGGTCTCCCAAAAAGCAATTTTGAGCAGCAAACAAAGGGTCTGACCTCACTCAGACACATTGTTTAGGACTCAAGCACAGACCAAGGGACCATAACAGCAATCCAGCGGGGCTGGCAGCACACTCAGCTGTGTAAGACTCGTAGCCCAGTGCCAAGAGCTCCTCTGTTCTACTCCTGCACAGCCTCCAACTCTCTGGGTGGCCTGGGCCCTACCCTACAAACAATTCTCCGCACAATAGTTCCTTCTCCTGACTCCAGCAGCACCAGTGGAAGCCACACATGCTTGGGGACTCGAACTCTTGAGCTCAACTACCTGACACTTTATCCTTGTGCTAAGCAAGGAAGGAGCAAGAGATTAGAGTAACTTACCTCTGCACTCTGGTTGCAGCTTTATCTGTCAGTCTCCAGTACAAGCTAAGGCCTTACAGGAGCCTTGTAACATGCATTTTACTCCCCAAAACCACAAGAGAAACATGACGCCAGGGATTTAATCCCTTCCATTTAGGATGGCTTGGCAGCAGCCAATAAATCACACAAAAGCTTGTAATGTTACCAAATTCCTCCCTTTAAAACACCATCCATAAAAGCCAGGCTCGTACCAGTACATCTTCCCTCTCTGACTCCCACTTAACCTGTAATTATTGTCTATTACTTTACCCCTTTACCTGCTTACACCAGTGGCTGATAAAGTCATCTCTTTTCAGTGGCTTGCTAAGGGTCCACTAATGGAAATTCTTTGGTGATCTGGAAGGTTATCTATACCTGTCTCCTACCAAGCTCCTTGCTGCTAGAGGGATGGACAGCATCAGCTTTCAGCAATATACTACAGAAAAAGAAGGAATAAAAATTATTTTTCAAGTCCTGAAGCTGCCCATTGACAAAACACAGAATTCAAATAAAGAAAGACACCTACATAAGGTAGAAATTAGTAACCAGTAGTGAAAAGTTGAGCGAAAGTATCTCTTATGACGGTGACACATGATTTTTGAAGATTTATCACTATATTGAAGTAAATTACATATTACCAGGTAATATATACAAATAGATGGTGGTGTTTCCAAGAGCATGGCCTTCAGGACTCATTTCCCTAAGAGGTCTGTGGGAGTTCTACAAAGGTCTTACCAAAATCATTTTGTTCAATGATGAGTGATTCTGGAAAGTTCTCTCACCTACTAGAGGATAATTGCATCCTGCCCACACCTGGGCATGCGGCCAAGTGACAGGGACAGGCTCCTGCAATATGGGCCTCAAAGAGCCCCTCTGAGCAGCTACAGACCCACATCTGTCCAAAGCACCACAGCTCTGTACACTGGCCTAACAACACAGAAAAGACTGAGAGCGGTGTGCTAACAGTGTTTCACACAATGACAGACACTGCACACATGCAGAGTTTACGCAGGGAGGCACAGGAAACCGATGTGATGAAAAACAAACCACAGGAGAACAAAATTTAAAAAATGTCCTAAAATGTGCATTTTATTTCATATAATTATACAATGTTTACATACAGGTATACTTTTAAGACTGCTCAAAGAAAGTGTGAAAAAAGTGAGGCAAGTATCAGTTTAAAAATTCCTCCCCTACCCCAAACCCCCACAAATAAAATACATTTTAACACAATCTCTTCCAAATTAATGTTTTGTCCTGAATTTATTGAATCTTTCATTTCAACATGAAAAATACAATTGAATGAAAACTCAAGGAGAAATGCTGACCTACACTTCTGTATTGAGTTGCAAGAATACAATTTAAAACCTTCAGAAGCCTTCACTTGTCTCCATTGCTTATATATCTTCATTTTACTGAATTAGAAGGCACAGAAAGTCCAAATTCTCACAGATCAGTCAAGTTCTGATAAAAATAAATTACTGTGCTGGACAACTCCTGACTTGTCTGATATCAAACAAAAGACTTCAAGTAGAACCTTTTGTTCAAAATAGCACCATTTCCACCTGATCTCTCTTGAACATGAACCATTCTTCTTGTGTAAAAACCGTAGTTGGCACTTGAGGTGGGACACTTTCTGCCACAGCCAGGATTCTTCAAAGACTAAGCATACCGAATTGCTGAACTCTCTACAAAGTGTAGGTAACATTTTTGTTGGGAAATGGCACGTTTAAACCATAACGTAATGTCGCTTAACCCGCATATGGCTTGCCCATTTTGGTGTTTCCCTGACCCCTGCTCGATAATTTAGCAGATGTTCTTGTGACTGTGGTGAAACTAAAATAAAGACATGTTTTTGGGGCTTCACGGCAAGCAGGTGTAAAAATAATAAAACAAATAGTGTGGTTGACGCTAAGAAGGTTTTCACATGTTGTTTAACTCCAGTAAAGTTTGATCCAGCATCTGATGCATACTAAGGTTTTCTTCTTTGGCATGCGCCACTTTCTCTGTTGTGGGATTAGAAAATTAAAACATGAATAGCAGTTCTTTGGAGGCACTGATTCTCAGAACATGAAGGCATGCAATCATCATTTCTCTCAGAGGGTTTAGAAAGTTAAGAAATGTGCATGCTCATAAATACCAATGTTTCCAGATAACACAACTACAGAAAATTCCAAATTAATAAAACAGCAAGTAATGCAAGTTTAGAACTGTTTACAGTTGCATTTGTTAAGAAAATGCACTGCCAACAACATTCTGGAAGCTCTTTGCTTATAGATATGTGAGATAAGTGGTTTTTTTTCTTTTTTTTTTAAGTAGGCAATAAAGAAAATAAGTTCTTTGCAGATACACAAGTTTCACAGAATTCAAAAACACAAAGAACAAAAAATTTAAAATTTTTATAGTTTTCAGTGAAGTGACATTTAAGAAATTTATTTCTTCTAGAAAATAAACTCAAAGTTAGTAGCCTTATGTTGCATGCACACTTTTATAGGACAATCACTTAACACGCATAGTTGATACAATAAGTGAGCATAATGTTCTGGTGGTGCATCCTACCGGGATCCAGTAATAGTAACTTCATACTATGCAAGCATACCTTGAAACTGATTGGGAATTGCCAGATGGAGCTCCCATTCTTTTTTTTTAAATGTCAAATACAAGCCAAATTCATAGTAAGGCAAAATTATCACATCAAAGCCTCCAGACAACACAGCTGTAAGTATCCTTTAAGCTGGTTTTGAAATACAGAAATATGAATTCTAGTGAATATTCTTCTCTCACTGTGGTAAAAGTCTTAAGGCCAATTCATGTTGCAGCACAAACTGAGCGCCTTCCTGCAAGCCAGGCTGTTGCTTTTTGGATACTGTTAGCAAAATGCTGTAGCTCTTTGCTTAAGTGAAAAGAAGCTACTGCACAGCAGAAGAGCTTAATGCTCCTCTAAAATAGGTGTGCAGACACATAATGAAAAGCCTCATCCAAAAGAAGCATTTCCAGATTTTCCCAAGAGAAACTGAGAATTTCTTTCATTAATTTACCACAGAATCAACAGCTAAAAAGCACCCACATCAATTTCTAAGTTTCTTACTTATTTCTACATTTACTGATTCATTTTTAAAGGAAATTTGGAAGAAGGTGTTTTCAAACGAGTTAACAATATAGTCACACTAAAGTTTAATCCTCATTCAATGCCAGCTTTAGTTCATTAGTTAGGCGACTGTTTTGCTCAAGTTGCTGGTAGAGTTGGTCTGTACAGGCAGCAAGCAGGTTAGAAGGAAAAAAAGAGGCAGAATGAAGACAGATTAGACAGAGAAAACAGTTAAATAAGAGTTAATAAAGAAACTGGTCACATGACAGACAGTTCAGTAACACAGAGAGAAACATTTTACCTCTGTTTCTAGAACTCTAGTAATTAAATAGCTACTCCAAGGAACAGCTATTGTACCAAATGAAGAACTGGCTAAGAATCCTGTTGTGGGAACAGCTGTGAGACACAAACTGGAATACAAATGGAAGAACTGCAGCTATATTCCTAGAAGTACTAAGTCATGCTTAAGTCTTCTGTACAGTGTGTGAAAAATTTGTTTTATGAGTGCCATTTTCCTTTGCAAACTATTTAAGGTGTGGTGGAACCTCATCTGCTAGAAGAGAGAAAGCAATTGCACCACAGCCAGCATAAGTAACAGCAGGCGAGATGCCAATAGGAAACTACTATCAGGAGTATGGACTCTGCCCATACTCCTTTCCTAAGAAATCTGATGGGCTGAAATGTTATTTTTGATACGCAAATATACTTGTGTTACTGGAATCAACACATTTTGATACCTTTAAATTGCCAAGCTTTACTTTGTAAGAAAACAGACTCACATTTGGTGAAAATAAAAAGGAAGGATGAACACCTTGCTCAAAAACAACAAACAAAGAGGACAATTCATGTTGAAACAGAAGAGCCACAGCCATGTTGTGACAGCACGTTTAGTGAGAGTTGCTCTGCAGAGTGAATAAAATGTTCCACAATGGCTTTTGACTATCTTGTGTTCTCACATTGTCCATGCTCTTCTCAATAGCCTGACTACACTCCTGACCTCCTGATCCCAGATTATTCCCCTACAGGAAATGACTGTTTCTGATTCTTTTCCACAAGCTGCCTAACAGCTTCCACAGGAATCCTCTTCCCCTGCAGGCACTGGACAAGGCAAAGCTGTGCAGTGAGCTGGTCTGCAGGACATGCTTGTATGGTGAGCAACTCCTCCCAGCTTCCTCCCCAGCCCGAACTCCCACAGACAGCTCAGTAAAGCCAGGGCACGTTTCACAGCTCTCATCCTGCACCAGTAACGAATGGATCTTGTCCCTCTCATCATGATAATGTCATATATATGTGGAAAAAAAATGAAAACCTTAGAGTAACTAAAATTTCACTTTGTCTGGCAAAGCGTATATATAGTTGTTATTCAAAAATGAATTTTCAACTTACGCTTACCATCATCACAGAAATCTCCTCTCTGACTAAGGCAGAGATTTACTGTATTTCTCAACGTCCAAAACAACTAAATCCCCCAGTAAAGCCGGGAAAGCACTTCCCAAATGTACAGTGAGCCCTTGGTTGCCCATGGGCCACGTGTTCATCTGCTCCAGAGGCAGAGCCTGGCTCTGCAGCAGCCCCAGCAGCCGAGCAGGGAGTTCTGGCTCTGTGCAGAGCCAGCAAAGCTCAGCCTCTGCTCAGCAGAGCCCAGAGCCAGCCCTGCACTCCTGGGAAGAAGCCTCAGGCACAAAATCAGCCAGACATGGCAGGTGCAATACCACAACTGAGTGTGACAAGAGTGCTGAACTACACTGGAGCAGGAACCACAACAGCTCCCTGGAGCGCAGATCAGTGCAGCAGGAGCAGCCAGGAGTTCTGCATGCAGCTACCTGGGGATCTACACTGCCCTGCCCATTAATCTGTCATCCTTCAGTGCAGAGCTGATCATGTACGACTGACACAAAAGGCAAAATTTTAATACTGATGTTTAAAATCACTATGTTAAAAGTTGGCAGGTTCCTACAATGGATTTTGCTTTTTTTTGTTTACTTTTCTTAAGAACCACTAGTATTGCAAGGAATTGAGTGGACAAAAAACTGCTAAAACAATGAACCAAAACACACTAGATTAAGAAGCTGGAGTTGCTGTAGCATATTTTACACTGGCTCAAATGACAAGTTACACTTGACCACATTCCCCCTAACTCTTGCATTTGTGAAGTTATTAGCCTCATTTTACAAATGCTCATCCCATTATATTTGGTTAACTTTTATATATCCCATTCTATTTGGTTACCCTTCACACACAGCCACTTACTGTATGTCAGTTGAGGAGTAGTAAGTTACTGAACTTTATTACTTGAACTATCTGTGACTGCTGACATATATCCTGTATTTGGGCTTCTCCCTGCAACCAGCAACATTAGGATGTGTCACAGGCAGAAAACTGGGATATGCCAAAGTTATCCAGGAGGGGAATGCATCCGTTCACAAAACTTATTTGGAAAACAAGTTTTGAGGAGGAGAAAAAATCTAGTTTAGACTGCACTGTTGAATAACCTTGAAGCTGAACAAGAAAGAGATGTTTACACTATTCTGCAAGTTAAAAACTACAATTCAGCTACGGTATAATGAATTGATTTAGCTTTGGTGACTTACGAACTTTAGCAATATATAGAGTTACAGCATCACCAGAAATCAATCTGGTTTTCACTTCCATGTGAACTGGAAAATAACTTCTTTCACTGTGATGTAAATAAAGTTAAAATAAGGCAATAAACTCCCTAGTTGCAAAAAACAATACAAAGAAAAAGCACAAGATGTCACTATTTAATGCTTCATCCTAATTAGACAGTGACAATCAGCTGAAACCTGAAATCCATGATGTTCCACTTTGCAGCAGAATAATTTCATTAATAGTATAATCATGAAAATTTTCCTACTCCAGCTTTGAAACATTTCTCATGAGTCTGCAATTCAAACTCGCAAGTCTGAACTAAGCACAAGTGGAATGCTACCAAAATCTCCCCATGAACTTCCAATTCTATTGTGCCACTCAAGAAAAATATATTGTAAAAACTCCAAAATGTTAGAAAGCATCATCTTTGCTGAATACTGAGTTGTGAAAGAGGGAAAACTTTTTTGCAAGACATTTTAAGGATTATTTTGGGGTGAAAAAAAGAGTTTAAAGTTTTTGATGCTGCCTCTTTAAATCTCTCTCAAATATATAAGTTAATGAACAAACACATTTAAAGAAAGACAAGAAGTCTTCAGCATAAAGCTAGGAAAAGATTTCAGGCTTTAAAGTGAAAAATCTGGTTACATCAAGGATGTAACTGCTCTCTCAGCCATGCTCCCACGACCAACTGACCCCAAGGAAGTAGTGTCGTTGCAAATTTTGTCCTAACAATAACAACTGGAAAAATTCCTATTATATCTATTTGTCATTTTATCTGCAGCAGAGTTTGAGAAAAAATAACATAATAACTGGTCAGTTTTCAGACCATCCCACACGCTGCACTCGCTGGCTTGGCATTGTCAACATTCAGGCAAAAGTGTTTTCAGCTAAAAAATGCAATCCCTAATGGCATAAAAGCACAAATTTTATTAATAACTTAAATAGTTATTTAAATAAATAAAAGGCAAAGGAATAGCAAAAGGGATACAGCTGGGATATTTATTTTACATTGAGAAATGTAGTTTCTGTACAGCAGAGCACAAGTAGAGCATGTTCTGAGACAGGTGATAGAAGAAGAATCAACTAAGCTAGAAGACAGGACAATGAACCCATGAAACATCCAAAGCTTGGAAAGGTGTTTTATCCAACCCGATGAAGATGTCTTTGGAGAACTGAAGCAAAGAAAATTATCTGCATGAAAAGAAAAAGTGAGATAAGGTAGAAAATGAAAAAAGGTGCAGTAAAGACTTCCAAAAAAGCAGCAATGGCACAGCAGAGCCCAGCATGCTGAGATGACTATGCTAGAGAAACAGCACACCATGCTGAGACTGGAATGATAATGTCCTCATGTACCAGTAGAGTACAATTTTAAGTCTGTTTTCCACTTAGAAATATCCCAAATTGAAGAAATATTGTAATCTCTGTATACAGAGGAGGAAAAAAGAAATCCATTTGCTTGATAAGCCACTGAGCAAAACTGTATGTTGGGAAGGAATTTAAAAACAAGAAATCAAAGCATACAAAGCAGGCCAACATTAGACCTCTACTAAAATGTTGGTAGAGTGGAGGAGGAAAGTAATGAACAGACATGGGGACAAAAAATCATGAAGAAAAAAACATTTAAGAGATGGGTGCACACAAAATACGTTTCAAGCTCTAAGCAAACCTTATGTCTTGTTTAAAGCATGCCTGGGCTTCCAAAAGGGAATGCTGGGACTAAACATTGCACCTCCTAAGCACTTGAGAGCCACAGCTCTCCCCCTCTCCCATGTCAGCTGCAGTGTTCATGCATGGGAAGGTGGAGGTAGCACAGCTGACCTCTGTTCAGAGTCCGTGGAACAAGAGTCAGTTTGTGTCAAACACTGTACTGATGAGTCACCTTACAGCTGCTGACTCTCCTACTTTCCTGCCACTTTTTAGTTTTCTCTTTATGACTAAAGTCGGTATTACCACTTCTTTGGTGTATGCAAATAAAATTACAACTGCTATTCAGAAAATACGCAGAAGCAACCTACGATTCAATTGTTGCCTTTATGGGTTTAAATGACAAGGTATTTGAAATCCACTTCCACATGTGATTCAGCTGGTAACAGCTGAAATTTTCAGAGCAGTTATGGAAATTTAGATGAATACTTTCTACTGCAATTGATAGAGAACACAGCTAAAAAATCTAAATTTCTCTGATATTTTTGCAGGAACTTTGCCAGAGCAAAAGCTGTGACAGCAGGTGAAGGAATATACTCTGAATTCAACAAGCACCACAGCAATTTTCTTTGGTAAAACGAACATGATGGGCCTGGTAGATAATGTTTGAACAGAGGTGAGCTGAAAGGATAAACACAGAGCTACAAACAAAGGGCAACCACAAGACACAAGGATTGCAGACACACAATCAAAGAGTAACCACACGCTTACAAAATCACCATGAGTATTTACCAGGCTTGGCACAACACTCACCCACACTTTGCCAGGGTAAAGCAATTGTTCATGGTATTTTGTACACCTATTCTCTCTAAAGGAAAGCATCTCCCACTACACAGGGAGCATCATTTCACAAGGTACTGCGCAATCAGTGAGGGCAGGGAAGCAGGAGCGGGCACAAGCTGGGAAGACATTTACATGGAAGTCATATCATTGAGAGCGTGGTCCAGCTCCTCACTGATGGCTTTGTACTTCAGTTTCTGAGCATAGAGCTCATCTAATGTTCCCCCAGGGAAGGCAGAGGTGTGCAAGGAAATGGAGCAGGATCGTGGGAGGGAAGGTGAAGTTGGTGGCATGTGGATACCATCCAGAAGCCATAAGAAGTGGGAAGAGTGCACAGAAAGAAGTGTTGTGACAGACAAAATGAAACAAAATTAGAGAAGAATAAAAGAAAGAAAATGTTGAACAGTTCTATGCAACAAGCTTATTAACTGCACTGCCAGTAGGGCAACCTGTGATATACAGAAAACCAAGAAGAGTACAAAAGAAACAAAAATCCATGTTTCACTGGCCTGGATTTTTGTTTCAATGCTTTTTAAATTTTAATTAGGAGGAGACATAGGAACTAGGGAGAAAAGATCCAAAAAATGGGGCTCCATTATTACCCAAATGGGGTAATATCCAAGGAGGATATTACCATTTTCTACCATTTTTTTTAAACCATTCTGGTTTGTGTGATGTCAAACTCAGCTTCCTAGAGCAATTTTTGTTCCTTCTAAACACTTATTTTTCTTTGCTTCCTTCCTGAGTCAGGGATCATAAATGTCAGCAGCTACTTAAGTATTTCATTGCCTTCATGCAGAATCCACCTGCCACGCCACACAATTTAGCTTCTTCAAATCCTACACTTAGTGTAATGCATCTAAATAGCAAACTCCATATAACCTCAAATTACAAAGTCCTACTGAATTACATTCTCCAGAGGCAGAAAGCACATCCTACTACTCTGCTGTAGTTCTGATAGATTTATCAAAACCTTACAAACAAACACTGTGAAGTTAAATAAGCTGTTCTTCTGATTATGTATACAATCTATTAGCTTTACCAAACCCCAACAACTGATCTATGCCACAAAATGCCTGCCCCAACCCACACTTACCACAGTAATAAATTAGGTTAGCTTGCTACATTCGTAACTATTGCAAACATAATGCAACTCCTCATAAGCTTTTTACTGAGATGATAACACTTGTCACCTGATCATTTACCCTGTAACACTTCTATATTTCTAAATAGAAGAGTATAAAGCAAAAAAATGGAAGGAGTCTTGAGAATATAAGAGAAAAAGTAACAGGCAAGAGCAAAACACTGTTCACCTGAAGCATTTAAGTTATCTATACATTTCATTTGGAAAATATTTTGTCTACTCTTTAGGCAGACCCATTTATATAAGTGGGACAAGTCAGCCCAGTAGAACTGGGTAATAAAAAAAACCAAACAAAAACCCCCATACAAGAGAAGAATAAGAGATATAGTTCCACAGTAAGTAGAAAAACAACCCCCATACCTTCTAGGTCATCAATGCTCTTCTCCAGCTTGGTTACTGACCTCTCAGCAAACTCAGCACGGGTCTCAGCCTGAAGTCAGGACAAACACAGACTACTTTAGCAAACACACACACAGTACTTGGGAGTAGAGGAAAAATAATTCAAATGAAGAAAAAAGTACAGTGAGAGGAGGCAAATAATAAGGCTAACATAAACTAATTTCTAGGGGAGATATTTAACATTAAACTGTTTCCAAAATGGTATGTTCATCCTTACAGCACCAAAGTAATGTTTACATTAAAAAAAAAAAAAAATCAAAGGTGCATTGGAAGATATGTTGCAAAGAACAGCTCTAATTTTACCTCCTTCAGTTTGTCAGTCAGAACTTTAATCTCCTCTTCATACTTGTCTTCTTTCTGTGAGTACTGTAATTAGAAAGAAGATCACTGGTATTAGATAGGTATTCTAAATATACCAAAAAGACCCACATTCAAAACTCTTATAATAGATTATGTGTACACAAGAAATTGTTATAGGTAAAACAGAATTAATTCCACTTGGGAGGCTGTGGTAATACAGTTTATTACAAGAGTCAAACTTTCCTTGAGTTACATTCCAGTGCAATATGGTGGGAACTTTGAGAAGAAATTAGTACTACAGTTTTAAAGAGGAATGTCTTTTGGAGAAATTTAATGTTAGTACACAGTGCCATTTTTAGGGACAGTCTATAATTAACACTTAATCTTGTCAGAGTAGTCAACAGAACATGTGGCCAAATACTACTGACCTATCTGGAACCACAAGATAACGCTATGGTCCAACAGGAGCCAAATATGAATTGAGTAGTAAATCCAAATGCCTTTATTGACAACAGCCCTGAAGAAATGCTGCAAAGTGATCAGCACACAAAGAAAACCCCAGAGGCTAGATGACAATGTAAGGGACACATTCTCACATAAGTCTCTAGCCTACCTTCTCAGCCTGAGCCTCCAGCGACTTCAGGTTGTTGGTCACAGTTTTCAACTCCTCTTCAAGCTCAGCACATTTGCTGTTATTTTGGAGGGAAGGCAGGAAAGGGGAGGATGGAAGATTCAGTCAAGCAAAAGAAACAGGAGAAAACAGGGGGAAAAGACAGAGAAAAATGAAAACAATTACAGGGCAAAAGAACGGCCTCAAAAGCAGCTGATCCATCACAGATTGAAAGCAACTCTTTGTGATGCCAAATACCAGTTCAAGTGCACATTAAGACAATGACCAGACAAATTTATCTACAGCTCTTGGCTTACACAGAAACATTTACAGAGCTTTTACACGTGAGACAGTTCAGCTTCTTTTGGCTGCACAGGAGATCAAAGATCAAAATCAATAAATAAAAAAAAAGAGACCAAAGAAAACCACCAAAGCAAGATGCAAAGAGAGTAAAGAGCATAGCAAGGACTGATTTGTTACTACTGAGTGACTTAACCGGCTACGGAAGCTGAAAGGCTTGGGTTGCAGTTAAACCTAAAAACTGTCTATTAGTATCAGTACCTTATCCTCTGCAGCCATTAATGCTTTCAAGGTTTGATCCATTATTCTTAACTGTTCTTCCAGCTGTCGGACTTGGCTGTTAGTGAACACATGAAATGCACAAAAGCCATTCACAAAATCAGTGTGCAGGTACAGCATGCAGTGACAAAACACACGCGCACACACATAGCAACACATTAACTTTGGCACTGACCATTTATTTCAACGATTACAGTAAATGAGCAAAACATAGCTTTGAGCTGAACACAGAGTGTGCTGCCAACGTTTCATGCAGTTACAGTTCTATTCTAGCACCTCACATACATCTCAGGGCAGCTCCACACTTACCTTTCTGATAGTTCAGCACGCTCCTCAGCGCGCTCCAGGTCACTCTCAATGATCACCAGCTTACGAGCCACCTACAAGGACAGGCAAGGGACAAGCAGGGATATTATGTTGCTGCACTACATTTATTATGTTGTCTATACTATACAAACTATATTATGTTGTCACCTGTTTCAAGAACCTACAAAGCAGGGAGCTGGGCCTCTTCGTTTTTTGGTCAACACATGAGTTTTGATTATGTGATATCTTCATTATTCATTTGAAACTTAGTTATCTGATATTTTTCAAGACCTCCCCTTCATTCACCAAAAGGCAACTGAAAAATATTACTCTCCCTAAGAGCTTAGGGAATACTCTCAAACATTTTAGTGAAAGATCTAAGCACAGATCTCCCGCCACCTTGTTCCCTGAGGTATCTGAGTGCCTGATTTTCCTTCCACAGCTGTGAAGGGAGGTGTTTGTGATCTTTTGAACTTAAAAGGCAAAAGAGAAAACCAAAAATTACAGGCACAGCCTAATGGGCTTTAGAAAGAGGTGACCTGCACTCAAGAACTGACCTCTTCATACTTGCGGTCAGCCTCTTCAGCAATGTGCTTAGCCTCTTTAAGCTGGATCTCCTGGATTTCCATCTTCTCTTCATCCTTCTGGGCTCTATTCTCAATGACCTTCATTCCTCTGAAAAACGTGAAAAACAGGAAATGCAAGGTTCAGGGCTTGCCAGTTTATCTCCAGCTCTACTACTTGTGGTATGTGATTTTCAGACAGTTGTATTCAGGTGAAATGCACATGAGACCCCGAGTCTTCACACCATAGATTTAGTCGTGTGCACTTCAGAAGTTCAAGGAACATAAAATGTTAGGAAGGAAGAAAAGTGTGATTTGTTTAGCTCTCACTGTAGTTCAGCAGTAGAATTCTTTTTCATTTTAAATTGCAGGAAAAAGTCATCTTATAGAAAGGTAAACAAAGGGCACTGCTTCTAAAGACCTACTAATAAGACTGAAAACATCTGTGCTTTTACACTCATTAAGAGCATGTTACAAACCTTGCAGGACTGAAAAGAATCATATCTATGGGCCAGACGCCCCTGGGTTTTGCCATGTCAGAGCCCTAGAAGCTCTATGTGCTCCCTAAAACCAAAATTTAAATCCTCCACAACAAGAAACACTGTGTGTTGCATGTGACTGATCCAAAATTACCTTAAATGTTTCCAAACACACTGTGAGTCTCTGGCACATTCTTTTCAACAGACTGCACCCTTAACAATGTAGAAATACACATGCAGAATGTGTAGGTTTCTTTCACACTAAGAAGTTCTATCACAGGTATAAAATACAATTGGAAGAAGAGAGAAGATCTTCCAAAGTCATAAATCTTGAGTTCCTAACTTACATGATGGACTTCTGGAAATCTGAAGGAATTATCAGTCTCTTTTGTTTGCTCACCTTCACGTACCAATCTTGCCAACAGGAGAACCAAAGCATCTCCCAGCACTTTGCTATTCTCCACATGAGATTTTCTACCCACAACGAAAGCACGAATCACCCAACAGCACAAGAGTATCACAGGGAGTTGTCATCCAGTAAGAGAAGTCTGGGCTGGGCCGAGCAGTTTACCCAGGATGTGGCATGATACATCAAAAGACCTACCACACTTAAATCTCATCTTCACAACTAGAAAAGAATCCAGGCCTAGATATTTTGGAGATTTCTACAGACAAGCTGTAACTGAAGTCCATGTACACAAAGGAAGAGCAGATTACACATGTTCAGAGACCTAGGAGTGGTTTAATTTATTTCCCTAACCCACACCCTGGCAATTATGATCTTTGTCATAAGGGTAAGAATCCATTCAGGTGTGGCTCCACCCACCTTTCGCTCTCATCTGCAGCCTTCTCAGCCTCCTCCAGCTTCTGCAGGGCAGTAGCCAAGCGCTCCTGAGCCCGATCCAACTCTTCCTCAACCAGCTGGATGCGTCTGTTCAGAGAAGCTACTTCACTCTCAGCCTAAGCACAGGAAGAACAGAAATTAATTCACAGTATGGCACACATCTTCCCCTGTAAAAGGTTACCCCATTACCTGCTAGTGCCATATAACAGTACTTCTGTTATTTCTGACTTCATCCACTAGAGAAGTCCATACACAGAGATGTACATGATTGAATTGTGAGGTTATTGCATAACAAAGGAAAAAAGTGATTGATGCTTGCTTTCAATGAAGCACATCAAGGACTGTACAATTTGTACTAGAAAGAACTGCACGGAAGAATTATGCATCATTACCCAAATATTTTCTGTTATTGTATTTGCAGACATTAATTACAGACCATCCCTTTTTCTAATCAAATCAACACAAACTAATTACTCTATTCCTCTGTTACCCCAATGCCTTTATTTATGACCTTTCACCATATTTTGTAAGCATTGTCCCCACATTTCCTTGAGTTCCATAAGAAGGGTTCAGTGTAAACATGTAAAAACACACCTGGATCAGCATTTACAATGAGACAGCTGACAGAGAGGGAGTATGAGAACATTAAAGAAGTGCCAGAATACCCAGAAATTTTGTTTACAGACAAGCTGTGCAAGAGTTGACAAAAAAGGCACCAGCAAGCGCCCTGGTACAGGCAGCAATCCCTTAAAATATTTTTTCTTTTTTTTCCTCCCATAGTTCCATCCTCAATCTGCCCCTAAATTTGTCTTTCTTGAATTACCTGTTTACTTAACCTTCTGTACAACACTTGCAATTCATCTGCCTCTTATCATTACAAGCTATTACATATTACAGCCTCAAACCTAGACTTGCTTAAGTTGCAAAGTAAGTTCTAAAACAGCCTTCTTGTGGTAACCTCATCATTAAACTTACTTTGTTTCAAAACTGTATTAAGCACAAAGTATATATAAAAGGGTAAGTATTCTAAAAAGTTAATTACTTCAGAGAATAACACTTAATTAGTACTGAAAACTAACATATATGATATATATTTGCTATATCATTTCCAATGATGTCTAGCTGAGAGGAAAACCAACCCTCTGGCAAAATAGATACCAAAAGTATCAGTTTGGTACTTTTTCTTCTCTAACCAGAGGTAGCTAGATACAGTTGCCCACAGCAAAGATTTTGCTGTACATAACACAAGAAAGAATAACTTACAGGCCAGACAAGTAAAACTACCTTTGACATAAAAGTAATGATGTCCAGCTAGAATGACTGAAAGTAACACATAAACAGAGAAATAATTATATCTTTTTACATTAATATGCATTGGCAGTGAACATATAGAACCAGAAGGAGACTTCATCCTTAGAAATCCACATTAATCCAAATATAAAACATTTAGCTATGTAATCATGCAGTAGTATTCCAAACCTGTGGTTTTGGACTTCTGGCTTTAAAACAGTAAGAATTTGAACTTTCAGATTTAAGAAAGAAGATGACCTTTCATAAAGGCTACCCTAGGGAAATTTGTGATGTTACAAGTTAATTATTATCATGTCAAGACTCCTCATCATGATAAGAGCATAAAATGTGCTTCAAAAACACAGGGTGACTAAAGTTCAAGTTTTCACTTCCTGCTCCAGTAACTTACTAAGGGTTTACCAATCAGCCTTATATGGCCCCAGATATTCTTCTGCAGAGCAGAACTTCTCTCCTTATATGGCAAGAAAGGAAAAAACCCCAGTGACATTTGGGGCACTCCCACTGCTACCATGCAAACATAACCTGTGTTTCTACCGTGGCACTTATACACCACATATTTTTACAATGAGTGATGACATGGATAAGTTACCACTGGGTGTTAATTATCACTATTATAAGGGAGATTCTGTATTCCAGGAGGAGGAAGAAAAATGCATTTTGCAAAAGTAATTACCAACAGCTCCTTGAGATGTATGTATTCAAACCAGAAGATTCTTTTTCAAGGGAATGGTTGTTAATCACAGCCTTGAAACTTTTAACAATCTGGTTTAACAATCAAAAGCTGGAGGCTGTGCTATGTTTTGGCCACAGCTGTAGCTTTTTCATTGTTTGCGTATGCGTATGTTGCACAGGAAGAAAAAACCCTAACGTAACAACCCTAGCTGGTCACACGCCATGCATGTAAGGCATTGCACTGAGGGAAGGCAAAGATTCACACCTCAGCTTGCTTGCTGCAGTGCTCTCAAAGCCTCCTTCCTCAAGCATGCCGAAATACAGCTGCAACAATAAAATCCCTCATCTGTACCCAGCACTGTAGAAAAAGCACACGTCTGCATGTGCCTGGGAGTTCAGTTTTCAGCCTTTATTCACCCCAGTACTGACCCCTCCACACAAAAACTTAAATACCACGTAAATGAACTCTGCGGAATTCCACATCATCCACATACACCAACTCCAGGAAAGAGACAATCATTAACCTTTAGGGTCCTAAGCGTTACTGCAATGTAGCTGAACTCTTAAGGGAAGACTCCACCAGAAGGCTGTAATCACTCCTCCAGCATTATTCCTTCTGCCACAAAAGTTAACAGCAAATCTTTCCTTTTCAATAGAAATTCCTTAATATGTTGTTCAGAATAATACATGTTACCAAAAGTAGGAATATTTGCGTCCTTTACTCCACAAAGCTTACAAAACAAGTTTTTTAAAAACAGAAACCCTTATGAAATGACTTATGGCTCTTCACTGAAAAAACCAGATATGCCAAGTGATCTGCAAGAATGCAATAGTTACACAAGCACAAGTAGCCATATTTTGTTCCATAAGGAAGATCACCTGCAAGTAATCAGGAGGCTCTTCCTTTGAATGTACTGCCCAGAATGTGCAGAAAGGCCCATACTATATGGAAATCAAATAATCACCATTTTTTCTATTGTAATAAACTACACAAGAGCTTTGTTCTTTTGCTTCGTTTTTATGCAACCACTGAAGACACTGAAACTGCCTCAAAGAACACTGTACATTCTACAGCAGCAAACATTAAACTACAGCTGCTGGAACTCCCAAAGGTCAGTGATAAGACAAACCCTATCAGGTTTTTTTTTTATTGGGATTACCACCAATAATTACATCTCTGCTACATAAGCCTATGCTGCTCACACCTGATCTTGCCTCTGCCTAAAATCAAGCCTACTGTTCCTCCCCCCTCTTGGCGAGCAGTTTTGATGAGCAACACACACTAGAGATGTACAGCGACTGGGGCTGTAGGCTCACACTGTCGGGGTGTTGTCAGGTACAATGGGCCAGCTCAGGTTCAGTCTTACGTACTTCCCAAAAGTCGCCATGCTGACTTCCCACAGACGAACTCGTCTAGATGGGATAAGAGAACTAGGACTTGTGGGGGGAAAAACCCCATAAAACCTTGCTCATAGCCTAATACAAAACAAGCATCTCACCTAAATCCAACCTCATTCCAGCTAGGGGTTTTGCTGTTGGGCAGCACGCCTAGTGCTGTGTCCCTGCGCACCGCACCTGGGCCCGGCCCACGCAGCACTCGGGTTACCGAGCCGGGGAACGCAGCACTGCGGGCCAACCCCGCGGCCAGCCCGGCAGGTAACATCCATCTTGTTGGACACATCTTCCTCGGCGGCAAAGGAAGCGGCCTCCTCCGCCGGCCGGGGAGGCACAAGGGGCAGCCGCGCCCCGAGACCCCCGCCCCCAACCCCCGGGCCCCAGCCGGGCCGAGGGGCGGCCCTACCTCCTCCCGCAACGCCCGCTCCTGGTCCACCTCCCGCTGCAGCCGTCCCGCCCGCTCCTCAGCGGCGTCCGCCTGCTCCTGCAGGCTGCGAATCTTCCTGCGCACGGCCTCGAGCGAGCTCATCGCCGCCATGCCCGCGCCTCGCCCAGCCCGCACCGCCTCCCTCCACCCGCCGCAGCCCCGGAAGTCCCCCCGCACCGCAGCGCCCCGGGGCGGGGCTGCCTGCACCGGGGCGGGGACGGAGGATGGTCCAGCCGTCCCGGGGATGGGACGGTCCTGGCCGGGGATCGGCCGGTCCTGAACCGGGGTGGGCCGGTCGTGGCAGTGAATGGGCCGGCCCTGGCCCGGCCCGACCGGAGTTGGGCCGGTCGTGGCCGGGGATGGGCCGCTCCTGACCGGGGCTGGGCGGGTCCGGCCCGGGTTGGGCCGCTCCTGCCGGGGCTGGGCCGGTGCTGCCGGCAGCGCGGCCGTGCCCGGGGGATGTGCCGGGGCAGCAGCGCCGCCTGGCGGCACAGCGCACGAGGCCCTGTGCACCGGCCCGGCCCGGAACCGGGGTCAAGACCCACCTTTCCTCCCCCTGCAAACCGGCCCCACATGGCATAAAATGCCATCGAGCAACCCGCCAGATACTGCTGTACCCGGCGTGGCTCCTGAGACACGGGGAGGGGAGAGGAGAGGGGCCTGCAGCTGTCCCCTCTCAGTGGGGTGGCTCCGGGAATGTGCCTGGCTTTTGGGAGATGAGTCATACCGGACAGGTAAGATTTTCTCGTCCCAACGGAAGGCGAGTCCATCCCAGCGAGCCGACACTCCCTCCCTGCCTCTGCCCTTTTCCTAAGGCTTGGAACTATCCAAAGTAATAAGGCAAATACTGGGTCAACTGCAATGCCCCAAATTCACTCTTCATTGCCAAACAAAGAAATACGTCCCTAAATTGTCAGACATATTCCATGCATACAAATAAATAAGGCATTTACCTCGATGAAAACAAGCCAGACACTCTCCCACCCTCCACCTGAGGGAAAACTGCAAATAAAATCGCCCTCAACTAGCTTCCAAATACTGTTTTCCAGCAGGGAAGGTGGCGTGGGGACCAGTTAGGAAGATCCTTAGTTTCACAATGGGAATCTAGTAGCATTTCTCTTGCCTTCATCCTAGGCAAGCTATTTCCAAATAGTCTGCATACTTTTCCATATAAGGAATATCTCCCCTGGATCTATATGCGGTTCCTTTGAACAAGCTAAATAAACGTCCTGCTAGGAAGCTGCCTCTCCTGTGGCAGCCATGCACAGAACAGACATCTGATCCACATTATACATGGATCCCTCTCCCCTGTTCCTTTGAACACTTCTGTTTGTTAAGTTCTTGAGTTCTCTTTCAAAGCTATATAACTTACTTGCCATACTGAAGCTAAACCTTTTTTTTTTTAACTTTTATTCCTTTTAGAATTAAAGTAAGAGAAAAGCATGTTGTCTTTCATGCGAAGTTGTTGTTGGTAACATTTCCTTTTCTGAAAGTATCCTTTCTCCCTCTGAAATACTTTGCTTGCTTCATCTGTGGCAACTCCTTTTCATTATGGCTTTGAGGTTGACTTTTAAAGCTGAGCTATAGGAAAAGGAGGATCACTGCTTTGGAAATACTGTAGTTTCATCTAATCCTGTAATTCGGACCTGAGATTTACTCAAGGATAATTGAATTGTCCAACAGCAGCAATAGAGACCAGGACCTTAACTGCACAGACAATATACTCTTATGGTTCCATGCATGCGATCCATTAAATGCATGTCAGGGACAGACAGGTGGGTGGGATGAGGGCCTGGGAGAGGCACAAGCTCTTGCCTTATTACCATATAAAGTGCTGAGCTATATATATCTCCCAGCTTGCTCCCAGGATCCCTGTCCTCTGAACTGCAAAACTAGCAAGTATCATCTTCCAGACAATTTTCCATCACACAAGACTGAACTTTTCTTTGACAAGTGAAGCAGTTCCACTGATTTCCAGGGGGAAGGAAAAAAAGAAGCAGGAGAGAACCTTTTATCTCAGGGACAAGTGAACCAAACCAGTATCTAGCAGCAGTTCTAACACATGCATGCCTAGGAACAGCTCTCTTGAAAACAGAACTAGCAGCCCTTGCTCTTCTGGATCTCCCTCTCCTGCACCTACTCACTATTAACTCTCTGCTTCTGTTTTACTATCAAGACAGTGTTGTTCCAGCCTGAGCAGTTTTACCCATCACCTGAACCGATAAATCACCATTTCTTAATTTCACATCTAGAGCAGCAAGTACACATGAAAAGCACATGTCAAGTGAGCAGAAACCCAATCAGATGCCTCTGATAGTGTGCAAACCTCATGCAGGGAGGCAGTGCTGTGTTTCCCACCTCTCTGTCCAGGAGGTGCCTGGACCCTGCCTTCAGCAAAGCCTTGTAATGTTGCTGAGTAAGAGTCCAGGCTGTCCTGAGCAGAGGGGGTGTGTGGTTTCTCTATCGGGCTTGTGGTGAAAGGGATGGGGGTAACTTACATCTGTGGCCTTTTTGTCAGCCAGTTCCAACTTTTCCTGTGCATCTTTAAGGGACTCGGAGTATTTGTCCAGCTCATCCTCAGTGGCCTTCAGCTTCTTTTGTAGAGCCACCAGCTCATCCTCCAGCTGTGATACGGGTGGAAAGCAGTGGAGAGGGGAGGGCAGGCAGTAAAAGGTGCAGCAGGCAGCGTGATCGTGCAAACGGAGAGGTGTGAGTGCAGAAGAGACAGAAAAGGACAGACAGACAGAGAGAGAAAGAAAGAGAGACAGTTAGATCCTCTTTGCTTCCAGCAAGGGCACGATACCTTGGCAGCATTCTCCTCTGCGGAGAGGAGGCTGTCCTCAGACTTGTGTAGCTCTTCCAGCACTTGGTCCCTTGAATCCTCCGTCACACGCAATTGCTTTTCCAATTGCACAATGTCATCCTCTAACTAGGTGCACAAGAGGAAATACAACGCACAAATATGTTTTTCCCTTGGCTTAGAAAACTGTGAAAGTAATTTATAAATCACTCTCCCTTTCTCCCTCCTCCTTCAGGATCTCCCAGAAACGTGCAAACAATGTGTCCTCCTCCCCAATCGAACAAAGCCCCAGGCGTAAAGGAGGGGGGTTAGAGAAGGACAAAAAAATGGGGCATGCGTCCGGAGAAGGGCGGCAGGGCAGCTGGAATCGGACACATCTGCTGAGTGATGCTGGAGTGGGCGAACACAGCTTTAACTGTCCTTTGCCAGATCGCCGCACATCTGTCCACTGCTAACCGGGTCTTCTGTGCAGCCTCTCTAAGCCGACCCCCTGTGACAAAGGCACAGAGGCCACGCAGCTGTCCCAGGGCCCTGCTCCCCAGCTGGAATGGTGAGGACGGGGGAAGGACCTCCTGCCGCGACCCTGGGAACCTCCAGCCAGCGGCTGCCAGGCTGAACTCTGCCTTAGGGAAAGTTCAACCAGTTCTGCAGGGGCGCGGGGGTGGAATACAAGGTACGGTTAGGGGGGGAAGAAGAGGGGAGGAGGGGAAAAAAAAAAAAAGAGAAAAGTCTGGAAAGATTTGCGCCCCGGCGCTGGCTTCGCCCGGGCCCTCGGTGCAGACCTGCTTGCTTCTCTCCTCCGCTGCCTTCTTGTCCGCTTCGGCTTGCTCGGCTCTGTCCAAGGCGTTCTCCTTGTCCAGCTTCAGCATCTGCATCTTCTTCTTGATGGCATCCATGGTGGCGGTGGGCTAGGGCGCGTCCCCGCGCGAACTGCTTCCGAAATAAAAACTTGAAAAGTTGCGGACCAGCCCCAAGTCCGGACGCAGGCCCCCGGGGGAGCGGAGCGGAGCTGCCGGGCGGAGGGGTTGATCCGTGCGGGACGGGGCGCCGGCCGAGTGCAAGCGGCGGGCAGGGAGCGCCTCACAGATATGTACTTTCCCAGGGGGCTGACTGCATTCCTCAAGACATCCAATACTTTTTTGGAAAGGACTTTTTTTTTTTCCCTCCCTCCTTCCCTCCTCCTTTCGTCCCTACCCCCTTCCCTCTCTCTCTGCCCCCCGGGTTTTTTTGGGAGGCACAGCCTTCCCATTCGCTGCCGCCTGCCATTTGACCGTAGATATGACTATATATGGGATGCGATGGGCGAGGTAAAGCGGGGGAGCAATTTGTTCCCATTTCCAAATAGGCAGGACGGGACATTTCGCTGCTACTCCTGGGAGGAAAAAAAAAAAAAAAAAAAAAAAAAAAAGGTAGCAAGCCGGAGCGCTTGGAGCAGAAGAGACGGGCGCGAAGGCTGCTCGCAGCGGGCAGAGCGTCTGGGTGGCACCAGCCCCGTGCTGGAGCCGTCCCCACCCGTGGAAATCAATCTGTTCTACAACAGGAGGGTGGCGGAGCCGATCGCATCGGGCGGCAGGGGAACGCGGGGCTGCGGGGCACGGGGGCTGCAGGACGGGCAGTAAGGGGTTAACCGCATGCACGTACGGAATGAACGCGTTCGGAAACCTTCCCCCGGCAGGGGAGGAGGAGAGGAGGAGGGGGCACTTCTGCTCAACAGCCAGCCTGCCGCAAATGTGGGCGGCGGGGCGCTGCGCCGGCCCGGGCAGCGCCGAGCACGAAGCCCAAACTTTGCGGCGAGATCCGAGCAGGGCTGGGCTTCCGCCGGGACCCAGAGCGAGGGGAAGGGGCTGAGGTGCGACCCTGACCCCCAGAGCAGCGCCGGGGCAGAGCAGAGGTCCCGGCGGCTGCCAGTGCTTCCCGGGTGCACCGCTCTCCTCTGCAGTACCTGGCCAGGGGTCCTGGCCCTGCAGAGAGACGTGCCTCGGTACTGCGCACTCCAGGGCGCAAAGAGTGAACAGAAAAGGCGGACGAGACCTACTGCGACCCTCGACGGAACAGCGGTGGGGCCATGCCCTGCCGAGGGTATCCAGCTGCGAGGGATGGAGCCCAGGAGAAGCTGGGGCAGGGAAGCTACAGAGGTGACTTGCACCCTTTCGAAATGCCAGCGAGGGACAGCAGCAGATAGACAATTAACAAAATTACATATAATTAAGTGGAGACCTATTTAATTCACTTCTGGCATGTCTCTCACAGTCGCATCAGCAGAGTGAGCAAGACACAACATGTCCTCAGGATGCACGCTCCCTTGTACAACATAGAAAGCACAGGGATGTGCATGAGTCCCACAGGATTTGGGTTGGACAAAGAGAAAATTAGGCAGCCTCTTTGTCTACACTCAGTACTTGTAGCAGAGAATTCTTCCCTGGTGCTGTCACTGGATCAGCTGAACCAATGTTACTTTGCAGGAGGAGGGGACATCCTACAGCTTCTGGCCCATGGTACTTGCCAGGGCAGTGCAGGCTGGATTTGCAAAGCAGGCCTTGGAGGCCAGCTCCTGGAGAGCTTAAACAAGCTGAACCTCAAAGCTACAAGATAGCAAAGCCCCGGTGAGGGTTCAGACCAACAGCTACCATCCCCAGGTCCTCAGAAAGGCCATAATCTGAATCAACCTAGGAACTATACAAAATTCAGAGGCTCACAACTAGGCATGGGGATTCCTGTGTGCTGCTCCTAGGGAGCAGAAGTCCACTGTCAAAAGAGAAGCTTTCCTTATGCCTACTTAAAGAAAAGATGATTTCTCACTGCAGTCCTTTCTCATTGCATTGGTTTAATAACCAAACTAGGACAACAGTAACAGTAAAAATTATTGAGTAAAACATTACACTTCCACAGAATGTTTTAAAACACAAGAAAGTATTGAAAAAGTCTACAGATTTAGTTGCAACCAACACCAAAGTGTTGTTTTTCTCTTTGCACTTATCTTGATTTTATACTATAGTCAATTAGATCAGTTTAGGATCTTTCTGAGATAACTGTAGTGAATATTTAAAAGATACTTAGTTACATATTGTTCAACAACCTTTGAACCAAATTGCTTTGTTAGATGTATCAGTATGTTTTGACCCTAGTTTAGGAGAACATATTCCTCTGCCACAAAAGATGCCTTAAAAAACACAGAGTATTGTGGCTGGGAATTCTCTGAGGTAGCTCTTCTCACTTTGGGGAAAGAAAATGTCTTGCGAAATTAAACAAATAGCTGTCTGGCTAATTTGGGAGTGGTGCTGATAGGCTCTTAAAAGAATGCCTGTGCAACTCCACTTTTCTAAAAGAATGTTAGCCATGACATGGGAGCCTCTAGGATACTGGAGAAGGTATGAGATATAGGCAGAAGGAAAGGAACTTGAAGTTTAAAAAAATACCTGAAGGATGGTATCACCTCCACAGGGGGAAAAAAAAAATTGAGGTTCTACCTACACGAAAATGTCCAGTTAATAAGCTTTGTTTATAGCAAGATGGCCTGTATCCATGGGGCTGAACTGGCTAATAGTGATTTAATTTTTCTTTTCCTCCTGGAGAGAATATGAAAAGTATAGACATGTATTAACATGCTTGCTATACCTTTCATTAACTAATTCAATTACTTGGAAACTTATGTTCCAGCTGGCCAAGAAAGATAGGCTTAGAAATTAAATAGCTTGTATAGTCTCTCCCTCTTTAATTGATATGTGAAGACAGATTATATACAATTATTTTTACTTACTGAAAAAAAGGAGGCAGCACAAACTCTGTTTTTATGACATAATACCAATTGTCTAATGTTACTTGTCACCTCTTGTTTTTCACCACAATGGCTCATCTCATCTCATCATCTCATCTCATCTCTCATCTCATCGACAAATGGTGCAGGAACTCCCTAGCAGTAGTTTCACTTTCTTCTGGGCAATACCTACTGAACTCATTTTGAATTCTGTTAATTTAATTGGGCTCTTTAAAAAATCAAGACAGCCAACTCAAAGCAACAAGAAAGGATACCTGGTTTTGAAATTCACAACTCCTTCTATGAGCAGGTGATGCCACACTTCAGTGACAACTCAATACAGAGGGACCTGTTTATATAATGATGTTTCTGTCATGTCACCTATCCCTTGATGCAGGCAGAAATTTGCCTTGAGGAGGATCTGCTCTTTGGGCATAGATTGGGTTGGTCATAGGGGGTTGATTCTGGTAACAAACAAAAGGGTAGGTGGACACAATCACTTGGAAAAACTTCAAACATGCCCTTGGAGTTGCTTTACCTACTTTTTCTCCTAGGCCTCTTTTTGTTTTGGTTTGTGGGGGATTTTGGGGGTTTGTTTGGGGTTGGTGGTTTTTTTTGGTTTTGTTTTTGTTTTGTTTTTTTTTAAGGAATGTACAGGAAATGACACCTAACAACTGGCTCTGCCAGTTCTATAAAACATGCCTCCTAAAAGACTATTAAGGATTCAAGTTAGGTCAGTCAGAGAGACCTCACAGGCCTGTATGTGTCATTTGAAAAGTGGAGTGTTCCCTCACAGGAAGGGAAATATAAATGAAATATAAACCAATTTCTTAAAGGTCTCTGAGACCTCTGCTACCCTTGTAAAACAGGAATGCTCCTTTTGGACAAAGGAAGCCAGCAACACGAGTGTAGGATATTATCAAAAAAATAGGAAATTGAAAACATCTGTATTCACCTACAAAAACAAATAAAATAATACTGATGAAATCAGGCAGGTTTTATTAGTACAGTCAGTGCATTTTATTCTGTAAGGATCTCCAAGAGCTTTGCACTAAAGAAATTGAGGGACAATATTTCTAAAAGAAGCATAAAAAAAGCAAATTTTCCCTGGGGAAATTGGTCATCTATGCTCCAGCCATAAGGCAAGAGAAGGCCCTAAATAGAAGGTAGGAATCCTGATGGTCAGTTCTCTGCACAGCTCAGTAGGCAGCAAATGAGTACAGAAATACTCCAGCACATGCCAGTCATGCTTAATATATGCTGTAACCCTCTAAAAGGTTTTCTGTAACATTTCCTAGGTAATGGTGGAGAGCAGTTTAGCTTTTGTAATTATGAATTATGGGATGATTTGTTGGAAAATTAAGCTTTAAATTATTTAATAATTTTCCTCTTCAGAACTAATGTTTCTGTTTGGTTTGTCATTCAAGAAATTAGTGAACTCCTTAAGTATAAAAGTATTTATAGCATAGTCTTCTGCACCTGCCCTGATCTATAATCCGAGGGTCTACTCAGATACCACACCAAATGCTAAGAAGCTCATGACCTAACTCATGACTTAAGATCTTAAAATAGCTCTGAGAAGGTCTTTTTTATTTTTTCCCTAAGACTCCTTTCACTCTAATTGCACTACCGTTGTTCGCTAGATTTCAGCTGAGCAAACATGTCTACCAAGTTTTTGTACTGTGCTTCCTTTTAAAATCAGATTTGCTTTACCTGGTAGATAGGAATTACTAATGTCATTCTCTGAAAAAAATCTACAAAAAACAAGTAACGAAAGGCAAAACGCAAAGTTCACCCTTGGTAAGATGTCTTCCTACATCCTTCTTGTTATAGCTTCAGAGTGTTTCAGACCAAAAAAGAGATTAATAGATCATTTAAAACTGTTTATCTGTATTTATATATTGTTGGATTTATGTCCCACTCAGTGAAATCTCAAGACACTCAGTTAAATCTGAATAAAGTAATCTTCTAATTTAAAAAAAAGTATTTATAGTCTTGAAAAAAATACGCAGTCCATTTTGATTTAGAGTATGGTATTGTGCAATAAAAAAGAATAACAGTAAAGAGGCTGAGTAACAGAAAAGGGCAATTAATATGCAATGAGGGGGGAAAAAAAGAAATACTAAAATCAGCTGTACCCAAACACCAAACTGAAAAGAACTGTGAATCAACAAATATAAAAAGAAGCAACTCTTCTGGTGAGAGCCCACTCATGACCTTACAGCAGTACAGAAATTGCTTTAAATTTTGTGATCTCCTCTGGTTTACACTTTGCCAAATAATATCAGACACAGTTCTCCTGAATACAATTGTGAAGAAGTTGTGGACAAGAAGAAGGCAGATACCTTCAAAGGCAGAGTTCCATCCTTGTGAAGCAGTTTATTTGCCAGTGCTCTGAGCTATATATAGATAAATACACTATCATTGTAACATCTGCTGCCATATCTACAAGACTATGAGTGTCCTGAAGTTTAGCTTTGCAGATTTGTTGGGGGCTTCTCCTTGGCAGAACACAGAGCAATTACCATTGCATACCTCTAACAGATTTGTGCTACTGCTCTTACTGGTACAGTAACATATGATAGCAGAACAGAGCAGGAATGAAAAACAGGAAACAAGAAACCTGATTATATTTCTAATGTCCACCCCTTGATATAACAGTAGAGAGATGCTGTAGAGAAATATCAGGGCAGACAGCTATTCCTTCTCTTGGCTGCAACTGGGAAAAGTCCAAGTGTTTTAGGAATGTCCTGAAATCATATATCAGAGTTCACAGCAGTTCATACAGCAGGAGCAACTCCTGCAGCACAGAAGAAAAAAGAAAAGCTGCTGCAGTAAGTGAATGAGCAGAAGTTGTTGGGCTGTACATGTGAGTGCACTACTCCTGACAGGATTTAGTTTTGTCTTGTGGAGGTTCTCAACTATCACACATCAAGACATCGATCTGAATTTGGACAGGATGTAGGAAAATATGTCCACATTCATACAACCTAAATTAACCTATCTGCCTATGACTGATGACCGAGGAATTTAGACAGAAGCCTTAAGAGATTTCTACCAAGAAGAAATAGCAGAGTGGGAAATTTCTACTGCATGATTTTGACTCTGGGAAAAGCAAATTTTCTGATAGCAAAAAGTTAATATTACACTTAACCATCAGGAATTATTCTGTTTCAATCAAACTCTATGTATACATCAAGAAAATAAGTAATTAAGCTGTGGAAATTCATTATATAAGCCTAGGAGGTAAAAAGGTTATTTGTGGAAGACAGGAGACTTTTTATTTGATCTGAATATTCACCTTTCTGGTGGGAAGATCTTGAGAACCAAACTGACCGTGCCTTCAAACAGTGTAAATTTTTGTCAACAGCCAACCCTGCCAGGTCTGGCCAAAGGTTTTTTTGCCGTCAAAGTAGACCCACTGGGGAACAAGAAAACAAACCAACCAGACAACCAACCAACCAGCATTTAAAAATAAAAGAAAACACTGTCTGCTGAAACCCAGAGAAGTTTCTTTTTTCTCTGATCTGAGTATTTTTTCTGAGAGGAAAGAAAGGGAAGAAAGATGCATGCAGCCTTATCTTATAAACAACCATTCATCATGTAGCTGAACAAGTAATACTTTATCCTCTTCACTTCAGACCTTGTATTTGTACAGCCTGAGACCTGCTGCCACAGCAAGAGAGCTGTGAAAATGTTCAGTCCCAGCTGAGGAAATAAGAGTGCAGCCCAGGTGCAAACTCTCTCCTGACATCTATCTCCATGTGTCCCAGAACCTTATCTTGGTCTTTCCTATTGTCCCTGATAGCAAACATGCATTTGGTATCTGAGATCTTTGCCACTTGATATGTTATTAGCATGACAGATGAGATTCAGCAGTAGTAAACACAAGAAATCCAATCCACAGGAATAACAAATAGATACTAATCTGTCCTCTCATTAGCTCCTTTTTCTTTCTCTGAAAAATTTCACTAATTACTTGGCAGTTAATGGTTTTTATTGTTAAAGAAATTACTTGATGTTCTCATTAACCTTCAAGCTACTTTTTGCTATAAAAAGCTATTTGAGCAGAACTCATGGGTCTGTATAATTTACTTTTTCATACTGCTCCCTGCCCCAATGAAAAAGAAAAAATAAATTCCCAGATTGTTTTCCAGGAATCAATCCTGATTTGAATGCAAATTCATCAAACCTCAGAAGACATATTTTTAATGTTCCAGCATAAGATCCAAATTACCAGCCACAAAGGGAATATCTGAAATAGCAAGTTGACAAATTCAGTGAAGAATACTATTTTTCTTCAGAGAAAAACTATCTTTGAGTTAGTAAAATTATCTCACATACCATGACGCCAAAATTAATGGCTTTCCATTCGTGTGGGAAAGCTACTCACAGACGTTGGACACAAGACTGCCATGGGCTTGCCACACAACAGCCCTTGGGCAACAGCAGAGAGAGAGAACAGTCTCTGCACACCCATCACAAAGGTACCGTTGGAGTTAATGCAGTGTAGCACAGCATGTATATTTCAGCATGCAGGTGCCGGTTTCAAGCATTAAGGTCATTGCAGATAATTAGAGCTCACAGCTCCGTTTGGTTTTGCAGGTAAACTGGCCTCTATATTTCAAATTTTCAATCAGTTTTACTGAGTAACACATTGGTTTGAAATCTGTCTAGAGCCTGGTGCCACACCTCCCCCGGTTTCTCACTGGCTCCGTAATAGTGGGTGGCAAAGCAGCAGTTTGGAAGTGTCAACAATAAAGCCGCAGGAAGTGGTAATCCTCTGCCTGTCAGAGTGTTTAACATCCATCTCAACCATCCTATGATCTGCAGGAATTGTTAATCAAGCAGAATTGAAAACTGGCACTCAAATGGCATAGCTGCTACAGCTGGATAATAGCCTAGGAGCCAGCCAGGAGCTAAAGTTTCATTAGGAGCTATTTTAACATTCATTTGTCTACAGGAACAACAAGCTTAGCAAACAACTGGACTGTTACCAGAGCCCTCTGCCACACTCTTGGAAGCTCGTGGCTGAAGTTAACGTTTTACAAAGAATCACCCACACACCTTCCCACTGCAGGCAGCAATGAGCTTAACCAGAGCCCAATTCCATAGTGGCCTTTTTGCAGAAGTTTTACTTTGTTGATTGCAATTTCAGTTCAGCAGTTTACAAGGAAAGATGATCATTTCTAACACAAAGGCTGCACATTCTATTTCTAACACCAATACATCAAATACAAATCCTGATGAAACTGAAGGCTGCTCCTTTAGTACACAGCTCTAGAGCCAAGGCTTTAAAACTTACAACTGCTGAGGGTTAGTGAGATTTAGATATTCTGGACTCATGAATCTAAGCTACAGAGATGAGTAGGACTCATGAGTGGGACAGTCTGACTCATTCCATCACCGATGGAATGAGGGTTCTGCATGTCAACAGCTATTCCTTCTGAAGACCTTGTTAAAACTGACAACTACTACAAGTCTAAAACAGAGGCAGTTTTTGGATCCTTGACAGGTTGCCAGCTCAGCTTCTCTATGTGCAGCTTTTAGTTTTTGGCTATTACCACAACAGCCTGACAGATTTTTAAGGCAAGATCTGGCAGTGTTTGCTCATTGCTCCTGCTTTTATTAACAAATCCAGTAACAGCAGATAGGTAACAAGTGCACCCTGATGACAAGTGAATAATAAGGAAAAAAGTGAGACTTTTAAAACATTTTGCAATGTATTTCAATTTGAGTGTTTAACAGGTAAATCACATTTTAAGATCTGTTGGTTTGCTGAAATAAATCCTCAGTTAAAAGGTGGGGTACATGCTGAACAGTTAAACCTTAACTTGGATTTGAAAAGCAATACATGTTTTTGTCAGGGCTGCTGCACAAAACAGGATTGTTTTGCATGTTATTTTCTTTGCAAAAGAATAGCACTGGTTTCATTCTGTTGTCTACAGCTGCTCAAGTCACTAAAGGATATGGTACGCTTCACCTGAGTCCTTCTTGTTTGATCCAAATACTCCCCACATTACTTTGATGTAAAGCAAGATACAGATGCCTGATTCTACAATACTCCAGGGTATAATTGCATTTCCTATACTTAGGACAATGATATATTCAGAACTTCCTGGTATGGTTACTGTTTATATTTTCTTCTCACAGCATCACTTATTACCCAGTTCACTTTTACAGATCCTTTGGGCATGTATGTATCACATAATGAGCACCCTGCAAAAATCCCCAAGCAAGTTTCAGACAAGTCAGTGTCAGAACTGAAGGATGTTTAGCTGCCTCAGCACCCAAAGGTATAAACTCTAATTAGCACTTACAGCACTGCCAGGACCAAATTCTGCTTAGTACTTCTGCATGATAACTGCCCAACATAGACTCAGCTGCCTGCTTGGAGGTAAAGCTGGGATTGCTAATTTGGGGCTATTCTCTGCAGAGCAGACCTGATCATTGGCTTCTCTAATTAAACAGGGTATCTGCAGAACCTCCCCTGTTCTGCAAAATACAGCCTCAGGATGGATGCATAGATAAAACATCTAGTTCTGGCTGTTGAGTGCTCTACATATAGGGAAAATGCATCATATGTTGATGCATTATATGATGAAAAACATATAATAAAAAACTTGGCCTGAAATGTTATGCATGGATTATTTAATATTAGTGAACAATTTAAAACCAAAAATAACAGGATTCTTCCACCTCCTACCTGAGGTGAATCAATTAATGGTATTAATACAGGAGCTTGGTGTTGAGAATAAGCTCTTTAAGTCTCATTTTATCCCTTTTGAACTTTGTATGACATTAAATTTCACTGCTTCCTGCATGCAGTTTATTTTGTTTAGCAACTGCTTTCAGAGCATGAAGATCTTAAGCTCTGAAGAATTCTAACAAAATAGTTGGGGCACAACGTTTTCGGTTTCTTCCTCCCAAATAAATAATTTATTCAATAAATGACAGTGCCAAATTTCATAATAGCTTTGAAACATGTCCTTTAAATTTAAATACAGTAAACAAAGGACAAACTAAATCGTTTCAATGGATTGGATTTCAAAAAACATTACATGTCTTTTTTTAATCAAAAGAGGAGTTTTGTAAAAGCTCATGTAACATTGTAGATATTAAATAAAAGGAAGGAACCCTCTTCTAAATGAGGGCTTATCCCTGATTCCCAGCTAGTGTCTTTGCCATGTAACCTACCTGCTTTGTGCCTCTGATTCTGAATCTGAGAAAAAAATTAAAACAGGTTGAAAAATTGCTATTTGTGAAGCACTGTGAGAACTGTACACAACTAAGAATACTGCTATATTCCACTACATTGCTGTTAGCAAGGATATATCCTACTCATTTCTAGGCATCTATACAGCACATTTTAGCATCAATATATCAAGGGAACTGGGTGAAAATGTTACTAAAACTTTAAAAATAATTACATGAAGTACCATTAAAATCACTGGGACTAGAATTCATATAGAATCACACCAAATATCCTTTTAAGAGATTCTTGTCTTCGAGAGAATTCAGCTGGTGACCAAAAATTTGGACAAACAGGGCATGAGACTACCTGAGCCTCTGGTCAGCTTTGCCATGGCCAACCTGAGCAATCTCTGACAAAGCTGACGTGCACATGCTGGCTCTGAGGAAAACACGGATTACTGCTCTTCCTCTCTTATATTTCAAATATGAGCACTCAGCCCTCAGTGAATTTTTTTTTTTTCAGATCTTAGGGCTGCAGAAGCCCATTTTACACCACAGACAGTGTAACAGTAACAAGTCATAGTCTTAAGTTCACAGATAATGTATGAAGCAAAACTCAGACTCAGGATAGTAGATTATTTGTTACTTCATGGCACATTTTTTGTTTGAACTTACAAAAAACTCTCAGGGTGTATGTTACTCAGTACTGGAATTCAACATAGAACCCACACTGCTTATTTTTAAAGCAAAACTAGACACTCAAGATTAAAAGAAAAATGAACAAATCACTGAGTGATTTTCCCTGCCAGCTGAACATTTTGCAACTCATGAAAATTTTGAGAGAACCCTCCATTCAGGGGTTCTTAATTTATAAGTAAGGAAATTTCCTAATTCTCTTTTATTTTTTTAGCATTCTAAACATTCTCCCTCTTCTGACTTCCCTTATTATTTTAAAATCAGATGAAACATTGGCTATGTTAATGCTAATTTTTTTCCCCCAGAATATCAGAAATTTGGCCGTAGAAACATGACTGCAAGAGCACTGGGACTAGATCAGCTCCTGCTCTCCTTTCTTCACAATAAATCATTTACTCCAGAAATAGCTGAAAACCTGTCTGTTGGAAGACAGTTATGATGACTGGGGAAAGATGACAATTTTCAGGACATTAATTTATTTTACATGTGGGCATAGGAAGCAGTCACTGAATGCAGAATACATAACCAAGATGAGATTTTCCAGAAGTTCCCAAAGAAGCCCTCAACTCTATTGAGAGTCAGTAGGCATAACCAGTCACAGGTTTTATTGAGTGGAAAAGAAAAATGAGGAAGAACAAACCTAGAACTACACTTTTATTTGTCCCTATCACAGGCTGTGATAGAGCACAAGAACATAACAACACGAAACAGGTTTGATGAAGAGAGGCAGAATGGGGGCAAAATAGAAGGCAGAGTCCTGTGGCCCTTGTTCATTCCCTAAATATTCCCTCTGAAACCAAAACTATGTCAGGAATCTCAACTTTCAAAAACAACGTCTTTTTCCTACTTAAAAATGGCCTGATGGATGATGAAATTCAAACATAAGGAAAAAAAAATCCTGGAGTGCATCTTTTAATGCCAAGTGTCTGCCTGGAACAAATTTTTGTGGTTGCATATTAATCCCCTCAAAACAGCATAGAAATGTTGACAACTGCAACAGTTATTCATAACGGTCCTTTAGTCCTTCCACAAAATTGCTAAAATCTTATATTTAATTATCCCTGCCTAACTATCCCACAGAAAAAAAATCCCACTGACCAACTTACCACTGAACAAAACCCCATTAATTTTGACCAGTTAAACAAAACCCCGCTGATTTTCAAGAAAAAGATCCAGTATCTGTCTGTAACACCAACATGGGTACTCTTTGTTCTTAGAATCCCAAACTCTTCATATGCAACCAGAGGACTACAGGACTGGGTGAAAACCTTTTGGGTTCAGGGACACTGGTGGCACAGAGATCTTGTTACACTGGGCAGCAGCTGCTCCCAGTGAAAAGGGGGTCTCACTGCTGCATTACTGCCTTTGAAAATCTGCATGTGATCTTATCTGCACTCTGCCTTTACAGGGGTTGCCTACATCTCCTATAGAAGCTTGTGGTGGGTGAACCAGCCAAAACTACTGCTGAAAAAAATGGTTCAGCAGAATAAAGGATGCAAAGACATGCTTTCAATTTAAAAACCCCAAAGTAAATCACTTTTAGCCTTTACCTGGTGGGGTCAGATGACATTTGATTATCAGCAGGGAATTATCCAAGATTGCTGGCAGTTTTCTTAGAAACAGCTGATTCAGAGTTTCCTTTTAGATGAGGTTTTAGTGTGCATCATTTGAACCACTTTAACATTTGCAACTTATGCACTTGACTATGTTGCCACTTGACTACACTGCCTGTAGTGTAAATACAGTAATTTTATACTACTGTAAAATACAGTATTTCTTGTCATATCTGGCTTAAGGTTAGAAACAGGCAGTGTTAAAGCTACCATGCCAGCAAATTTAATAAAACAGTGTGGAGGGCCAGGAGTCTTTTGTTCCTCATTATTGACCAGTTTCAAAGCACACCCAAAGGAGCAGGGACCAGAACTTGCAGGGAGTAGCTGCATCAGTGTCCATTAGTCACGGGACAGGAATTTCCGGGTTTCAGACTGAGTTGATTTGAGAAAGCAGAAGGATGGAGCAGAGACACATCAAAAGCAGATTTTAACTGGAAACCAGCTGGGATGCTAATAGACAGTTTCACCAAACCAAATGAAACAGCTTTCAGCATAAACCCAATAATGATATGTTATTGGGGATTCTTTCTGAACACAATATTTTTGATGTTGTAATTCTAAAATGTAGAGTGCAATAGAACACACAATATTTTAACTTGTCTTTGTTAACACAGAGCAGTTGGGGTGAAACAAAACCACACCAAAAATTAAGGAGCCCTCTCTTGATGAAATGGTAACTAAACTTTTCACAGAGGAATTTACCACAGAAGAGTGCAATGGAAATCTGAAACATCTGGAGGAATACACATTACTTAAAGTAAAACTGTTTTTTCCCTTCTTTTCCATTGCTATTTTAATACCACCAATATTATATAATATCAAGAAAGATACTTAGTATTTTTTTTTCACTATGCTGAAGATTTCAAAATTTTAGGAGGTTGTTTTGTCTCATTTGATGAATTTTTTTAGTATCAAACATTTTCAAAGAACAAAAACTTCTGGAAGAGGGTTTCTGTTGACAAACAGGCTGACAAAAATGACAAGATCTGTGAAAGGAGAAATCATATTAACAGAGAATTTTAGAAAACCAATTAAAAGTTAGGAAGGTTGTCAGAGAATACTGATTCTAAAAAAAAATGACATTTATTTTGATTCAGAATCCTAATTCAGAATGATTAAAAGCCCTTGGATTCAGCTCTTCCAATAATGAAAATTTATTCAGAGAAATCATCATAAAGTCTTAGGGATGTTTCAGTTGAAGGGGCTCTCCTGTAGTTTTAACTGGGCAGAAATGAAAAAACTGGACAGACTTATATCAGGAAAATTCTTTACTTTTCAGAGAGAAGTAATGTACTTTGGGAAAAATGTTCTGAATTTCACTTGTTAATAACTAACTGCTCAGATAGCCGGCTAATTGCTGACAGTTCTGTCAAAATCTGTTCATTGGGGTGATGAGGTTCGAAAGGTTAACACTCAAGTGGAAAAGAAAATAATTACAATATTAAAAGGTTATTGGAAAGGGAAAGGGATACCTTCATCTGTATTTGTGGCTTCAATTCTGGCAAGAATTGCCCAGAGCAACTGGGCAAAAGCAAAGCTGAGGAGAAAGACTGGTGAGGGCATTACAAAAGGTAAAGACTTCCCTTAAAAAAAATCCCACGGATGAAAGGAACTTGTTTCTTTTTAAAGGAAACTAACTACAATTAGGCTATATAAAAATAACAAGTGGTGCAGGAAAAGATAATCAAGAATTTCTTTTTAGCTACTCTTTAGAAGAAAAATGAAGCACTCAGTAAGGAGCTAGAAAACAAAAAAATTAAAACATGGATGAAACATGAACCCATGAAACTTCCTGCAGCAGATAAAATTGAGGCTAATATTTTTTCAGATAAAACCAGTTATGAGATGATGAGGAAGCTAAACACCATGGGAATTCTTCACAGCAGTTTTTTAGCCCTTTATGCTGCCCCTTTTACCCCTCCAAAGAAACAAAATCAAACCAGAGACTCAAAGAGAATATAGTGCTATGCTTCAGGAAGGAAATCAATAATCAATAATTAAAAAGAAATAAAATATAGGCAGGTTCTGTCAGAATTGCTCTTTACAGATTTTGGATATTCTATTTGAAACATCTGGCTCTGGCTATAGAATCAGACTTCTGGACTACATTCATCTGAGCTATCATGGCAAGTCTAGCTTTTGCCTTTATATTGTGCGTATGTAACTTTTCTGTTTCCCTATCTGTTAGAGACACAGTCAAAGCTTCCTGTGTTTATGGAATGTCTGCAAAAACCACTCTTTTTTTGGACAGGGAAAACTGACCACAAGTGCTGAATGTTCAGAGGTTTTCTCAAAAATCATCTGATGATTAAAAACAGGCTTTGGGAATAGAACTCTCTCTCTCTTCCATCTCCAAGAGCAGTGTGCTGATTTAAATGCATGCATTTTAAAAGGAAGATGAGTGGGGTGGGAGCTGTTTTGGTTTTTTACTGTTTGTTTGGGATTTTTGTTTGTTTGTTTTAATAAGGGAAAAGTAGAGGAGTTTTTTTTTCCCCTAGTAACAAGAACTTGGATTGTGTCAACTTTGAACTTTTTGAGATCAGTTTCATTTGTGTTTGGATCTCAGTTGGGCATGTTATCTCACTGTGCACACACATACAAAGAATCCGCAGCATTTTCTGTGGAGTAAGAGAAATAGCAAGCAAAAGCCCAAACACCCTCACACTTTACCCAAAGTGCTAACTCTTGCACCAGTTCTTTGAAAAAGAATCACCACACTGGCTTGGGTCTCTCCCTTTCTTACAGTGTCTGACTAGAGAAGTAAGAAATGAGTAGAGTCTGGAATAGCATTTGCTAGAACCACAGTCCAACATTCTCAGCAGAAAAAGAGAGGAGCACTAGTGCTGATTCCCAGCTAGTGGATATCCCCTTAAAAACAGGGTGAGCTGGTATTCACTACACCAAGTTCTAGCAAGGAAATGCTCTCAGCCTTACTGTACAACTGAGGAGCTGAGATGCAGAAAAGTAAAGCCACTTACCTACTGTAGAAAATCTCCTGAGAGATGGGACTTACACTCAGGTCTCCTAAACAGGAAAACAGTGAAGCAGTTGCTGGAACATCTCTTCTGGAAGTCCCATTCACTCCTTACCTTGCTTTCATGTTCTTACTTAGTTGAAGACTTTACCCAGATACAGAAAAATATAATGTAATATTGAAACACTAATCATTCATTTTCCCTTTGCACCTTTTTTTGATGCAGTAGCAAGAAAAAACAAAAAAGAAGGAAAAAGGTGAGAAACCATTTTTCTTTGTGAGGACTTGACAATACAAAGCTCAGCTGTAGGACAAATTCTGGTAAGACTGAGTCCACCAGCTTTGTTTCCTCATTACAACTGATCACATAACGAATCTCAGCTGGATACTCCTCACTGTATTCCTTTCTCATTGCAATGAAGATGTGTATTGGACTCTACGAAGAGCCATAGGCAACGTCACTAACAACTAATTTTATAGAGACAAACCCTCCCTCTCCTCTTTCTCAGAGAGTTTGCACAGCTGAAACAGAGCTAAGAGTTGGCACTTGCCACTTGCCAATTCATGTGCCACACAATTAAGGGTGGGAAGTCAAGAACAGGTTCAAATGAAGCTGCAGAGCAATTTTAGGTAGAATATAGTTACTCATACTGGACTTCAGCTAGGAAATACAATTTATTAGCACCTGCAAAAATTAGTAGCTAACTTATGCTATAAGATATACTGGACAAGACATGAAACATGTCTCTTAGATCCTTCAGTAATGACCTGCCAAGGAAGACATGGGACTTTTTGCTTCACATTTGCTATTGGTTCCATTTTCAAACCATTGTTATTTCTGTCTTTTTGTCTAAAAAAACCAGAAAAACATTAGAGGTGGAAGTGGTGCAGCATAGTCAACAAAGCACACAGAATCAGCAGCAACAGTAAAAAACCCTGGAGTTGAAGCAGTCCAATGCTGCTTCAATTGCTCAAAAACAGAAGAGGGCTTTGCACAGCTCTTACCCTGAGGGTAAAGTAACTTGGGTAAGGCCCTCCTGCTAGGATGGTCCCATACACCCTTTAACAGTTTTGCAAAAAAGGTTGCAGGAGCCAAAAGTATAATTTATTAGAAGCTAGGGTGAAAGCAAATGACTACAAAGGGTGAGTGGATTAAAAAAATAATTAAAAATGGATCCTTCTGTTTTTCAAGCAGCGTTTTTTAAAAAGTCAGCTTTACTAAGCTCCAGATACTACTCCCTTAGAAGATTGCCTGTGGAGATATTCACTAACCAAGGGTATTTTGGAGCAGCTGGTTTCCTTTAATACTTGCATATAAGAAATTGGTATTTCTCTCTCCCTTTCCCACTGTGACTCTTTGAGCTTGTCTCAAGTGCCTTGGCCAAATTAGTCAGTGCCAAATTAGTCCACTCAGGCCAGACTCATTTCTCTGGCACCTGCATTTAACAGCTCTGGCCAGTAGACGAATTTTTGGGGGCAGGTTTCATGTGGCTTAATTTTGAAATAATGAGAGAGAGGGAAATTTAAAAATAAAAGAAATAGAAAATAGGAAGGCAAGCCTGAGGAGGTGGTGCCATCCATCCATCTGAGAATGCAGAGTGACCTGATCGCACACTTCACACTTTACTGCTGCAGTGCTGGAGCAGGTGTGGCAATGGTTAGCAGTAAGGACTGTGTTTTCTGCAACAACCTGCAGATTTCCTTGAGATGTAGAAATAAGCAACAGTTATGGAACAGTATTCTCGGATCACATCATGCCAGTAGATGAAATGCTGTTTTTTTAAAAGGCAAGGACCCAATACAATAATCGTACATCTACAAAAGCCAGCAATTTATTACCTTAATTTTATTTCCCATTTATAATTATGTGAAAATTTGAGACAGAACACATTCTGAAGGTCATGGATACTCTAAAATGGCCTTGCTATTTTACATGGAATATGTTCTGCAGTGATGGGGATCAGCATAGGCCTCTAATAACATCTTCTAGCCTTCATTCTTACTAACATTTTTTTTTAAATAGAGGTATTCTTTCAAATACTTGTGCTTCTGGAAGGCGTACAAGAATTATATCTTTAAAGTGATAGGTCTTCACAATGGGAGGACATTAAAATGGTGAAAGATTATTCTTCTGGAACAATCATCAAGGGTAAGAGAGAGAAACCCAGGAAAGAAGCACTAATGAAGAAGTCCTAGGAGATCAAGTATAGGATGCATTTGAGGTGATAAATTTGTGAGAAACTTCAATTAGATTATTCCCAAAGGAAAACTGTCTGGTGAACAGAATTATTCATAGTTGGATTATCTTACTGTAAGTTCATGATGGAAGAAACCAGTTCTGTAACCCAATTAGCAATGAAAAGACAAGAATAACCCTCCCATCTGTGAACCAGACAGGTTCCACTGTCTGTGTCTTGCAACACAAACCTGTTTCCTTTTGGTTGTTCTGGGGGTCTACCATGTTTTCAAGCAATACAATTCATTACTTGAAATATCACTGGGATTTTGTGACAAATAGCTATTAGTAACTGATGGTTTGAGTAATACAAGATACAAAATCCGGAAGTCACAGTATGTAAAAAACCTAATCAGAACCTTTCTCTTCACTAAATATTCACATGGAAATTTTCTTTTGGGATTCAGAGATTTTTATGCCACACTGTTGTTGTCTTTAATGACAGACTTTGGCAGGCAGAATTAATTCAGAAGATTTCTGATCATACTTGGGATATGTAAGTATAGTGCACAACAAAGACAATGAAGAGTTCTTTACTTTGATATTGACTGCAGTACTGTCACCCACTGGGAGACATTACAGGTAAGTCAAGCAAAAGGAAGATGACAGATAAAGGATACAATAATGGAGAATTTTGCTAATAATTGGAAAGCACTTGGAGACCTCCAGGCATGGATATCTCTATAAAATAACCAGGTATTATATTCAAAGTAGAAGCTACAAAAATGTGTACGTTTAAAATCCTGATAGAATTGTTAAAAGGTTCAACCTCTAGTGCCTTTTGGCTATGGACTGTGTGATACAGTTTTATAAAAACAAAAGCCAGTTCAGATCTTGGAAGTGGAAAAACCTGCATTGTTCTGAGCCACACCAGCTAATAAACCTTGTTTCTCAGCACCAGTAATGTACGTGGAGGAGTGCAGCCTTCCTGTGGCCACATTGCCTCACTCTGTGTGGGCACATCCATGGCACAGGCTGAATTACGAAAGAGGGAGCGGGAGGTTTCACACCCAGATGATGGCACAAAGTGAACAGTGCCAGAGCTGGGACTCACAGCTTGCCCCAAGAGAATCCCGTTTTCACTGCATTGATTTCCCTCAAGCCAAATCTGCACTTTGATGTCACTTTTTAACACCAGTAGGTTTAGCAAAATGACTTAAGGATATGAATGCATGAGCTAGTTAATTAACACAGGGTTCGGGACAAATAATAAATTATAATGCAAGCAACTTTTCCTCTAAGTATTGTGATTTAAACAGCTACAAATTAAATTTAACACGAGGAAAACCAAGAGAAAGACTTGGGACAAAATTCTTACTTTCTTCCCACTCTCCTCCCTCTGCCCAAATCTAGAATTAAGATTGTCAGAGAAATCAATCAAAACGCTGTAAAACAGAATTTGCTGTAGAAATGTCACAGGTAGGTAAGAAAGATGTATCTTGCCTTGGGCTCTTTCTTGCTTAAGACTCTCTAGAAATCCCAGCACTTGGTGCAGTGATCCTATGAGTTTCCCACAGCAGGCAGTGGGAATGACAAACATTCTTTTCGAGGCTATCGCCAGCAGTGGAGCCCTCACATAGACTACTAAAAATCCCTTAATCCCCTCCACTTAACGCTGACCTAAAGAAACAGAAGATCAAAACATAACCTCTGGAATGACCTTAGTCTGCTCTGTAACACCTCACCAAAGGTCAGGGATGTCAAAGAGTTCCCTGCAGGCCCCTACTGTTCCCTAAGGAATGTGCTGTTTATCAGATCAACCAGAAAGCTCCTTTAGAAATATGTAACATATACATGAGGCCTACTGGCCATCTTCTTCATGAGATCTACATGCAAAGCAGATAGCAAAATTTACATGTACACAACCAAGGCACTGAAACAAAATCTGTACAAATCCAGAGCTGAAAAAACAAAACACCTCAAGGCTGCAGCATCAACAGACTGATTCACTGTATTGCTCCCAATTTTAAGTGGAAGAGACATGAAGTAAGGCCTAGAACACAACTGCAAAGGACAAGACCACTACTCTGACACATCCTGCTCTCTTCCAAGTATGGATAAATTTGCAATGACTCAAGAAAAAGAAGGCAGGGAATGCTAACCTAGACCCTGGAAAACTCTGAAGGCTAGCAGAGCAACTCTCTTTTTTTTTTTTACAATCACAGTTTGGTGTCAGAAGAAATTTGAAAACAGGTCATCATGTCTACTGGACTTAGGGTTTCCATTGGCAGGGTAGCAAATAGCACAGTCTACCTCCAAAAATCAACTTCTGGATGAGCTGACAGAACCCCAAAGGGAGCTGCTGCTTTCCCAAAGGGAAGCCACTGTTGCTTCTGGAGATGCTGCAAGGTTCTGCAGACTGCCCAGGCCTGCAGACCTGAAGAGTTTGATAGGATCAAAGTCCAGAAGAGTAAGGTGAAAAAAAGTTCTAAATGCCATATCAACTAATCACAAAACTCAGCAATCTGAGATAAATTCTGTCTGCTGATCACAAGCCACTGGAATAAAGATTCTCATGTTTCTTTTTCCTACCTGTTTTATGCTAGTCTGAATTTACTGGAAGTTCTAAATTATGATCACATTTGTATCCCAGCATTTATCACAAGTTACATTTCTGGTTTCCTAAAGAGGCAGTTGCCACTAAATTGAACAGCTGGTACTTTCTGTCTTTAATCATTCTGACTCTCAACAAACACAAGAAATTAAAATCTAGATCTTCCATAGCAGTGCTCACTTGCCAGACCTTTTTGATGGCCATTTAAGTTTAAAACCAGATGGCTTATTCCCCACTGACCATGCTTTAAAGAGCTAAGGGGCCTCAGAGATTATCAGGCCATTTCCTGGGATGCCATGTTTGATGCATAGAAAGGACACTGCCTCTCTGGCAGAGAGGAAGACTCTGGGCTATGCTGCTGTCATTCCCACAAACACATCTGAGCTAGCTTGGTAGCACTGTTGCCATGGTGGTACAAGGTTAACTCAAAAACCACAGCTTAGGTATTTAGCCAGCTTTTAAAATTGATTTTACAGCCTGTTTAGCCTTAGCTATACTACTGTCAGTGTTAAAGTAGCCTGTTAAAGGACAAATGTATAAAACCTTTAGTTAGTGCCTTCCATTCTACTTCTATTTTCTGCTCTGGTATAGTCTCTGAAAGGAAATGTCTCCAAGAAAGACATTTTCCAGGGAATTTCTTTCTAAAATCTAAAAAGCAGAGATGGAGAAACAGAATCATGTTTAAAGCAGCTTAAAAGGAAATGCTGGGATTCCCAGAGGGGCTGAGAAACATGTGGGCTTGGGATGAAAAGAACCAAGCCAAGAGCTAGCTGGCTACTTCCAGTTTCCACACCATAAATCGTTACATTCTTATGTCCAGTCCTCTTTCACATGTAGAAAGAAACTGAATACAGTAGGATGTAGCAGACAAGGAAGAGCTTAGCCAAGGGCACACTGCATCAGGGACCTTTCGGACTCTCTAGTAATGCAAAGAAAAAACTGGCACAGGGCCCAGCATCTCTGTAAATCAATACAGCTGTTTATTTAAACCAAATGGCTGGCAACCATATCAAGCTTTGATTGTTGTAGACATTTCCAAAAGGAAATGAATAAAATTTCAGGAGATGACAGCAAACCCATGTAAGAACAAAAGAATTCTTTCCAGCTAAGTTTTATTCATTATAGGGCATGCTTTCAGTTCACTGCTTCAAGCCAAACAACAGGAGTACCCAGTATTAGCAGAATCATTGTAAAGCCCAACAGTCAACCAGACAGATACTTCTCCCCTCAAGTATTCCTGACTGCAGAAAGTTCCTAAATATATTTGTAGTCATGAATGACATGGGCTTAAGCTTCTTGGTAATGTGTGAGAATCCAATCCCTAGATTTCACTGCCAAGTGCGTTAAAGACTGGCATGGACATGTGCAGTGACATACAATCCACTGGGTGAGAAGCCAGACTTGGCATGACTCAGGCCCAAGATTCTGTCTGTGTACAGAGACAACTGCAACACTAATTTTCTGCAATGTGATATCTCACTCTAATCCATTTTTTCCCTTTGGGGCCATGGCTGCAGATACAGAAACTTCTCACTTAGAAAAAGATAGGAAAAAAACACTTAAGAGGGAGAATTTACATCTTTTCACTTTCCCTCCCACCCTATCCTGGATCACACAAATGTTGGTGGGTGTTATCATCGTTTTTACATAGATTGCTTTTGGTGCTCCCTTTCTATCTATTCTCAAGGTTGTTATTAGTTTTTTAATAACCTCTTGAGAGATGAAAACAGATACTCTTAAAAAAAGCTACAACCTTTGACACTTCTAAGCTATGTTGTCACACTTCACTGGAAAGATGAAAGGGTAGGATAAATTTGACAGCTTCAAGTGAGCATGGGGAACATGAGACTAAAGTGTCTTCTTTTTATACTGAGTAAGAAAACTGCTGGACTGTGGGTCAGACTCACAGTTGGTGCAGGAGGGTAACAGACATCACTTTGGCCTGTCGCTATTTACTGTCAGTAAAATAACACGAACCTCTCCTTGAACACTTGTAATTAGGTACTGGGAGATTTCTGGTTTGTGCAGCACCAAAAAATCAAGACTGAGAAAGTTGTAGATTGTAAAGCAAGCATAAATTATATTTCAGCCTGCATTATGTCATAGTTGTTGCAGAAGTCACAGATTCCAACATATTCATATATTTTTTAAAAAATCTGTAGTTCCTGACACACATGATGCTTTGACTACGAATATGTTTTCAGAACTGAGATATTTTCACATAGCTGTGAAATTCACATTTTCCCTAGCTAAAACCAGGCAGCTTCAGGAAGTTAAGAACCATTACTATGATAGCAAAGGCTCTACAGAGCTCTACAGACACAGGATTCCTTTCATGCCATGCCCATTTGATTAAAAACCAGGAGGACCATCTTGCTATTGCAAAGTCTGGTTTTGAAGAGAAATAAAACTAATGTGCCTGAAGATTGCCGACTGCTAAAAGATGGTAGGAGAAACACTCTTTGTCACTGTGTAGTGGAGCCCTGTAGGGTGTAACAGTCAACAGGCAGCATTAGTAAGTTAAGTGTTTAGTTAGTTCTGTCATTCACTCCTGCACTTTCAGATATTGCTGGAGCCTCTTGGACACAGTGATGATCCTAAAATTGGTCCTTCAATTCTCAGTAAAAGACGTCTACACCTTGGACACAACTCAGAGACTCATGGTGAGAGGCAACAGAGAAACAGTAATTTGTTCTGCATTTTTTTTTGTTACTATGATGTTATTGGTAGAAATTTTGGACAATCAGTCTTTGGCATTTTAAGCCTGACTATAGCCACGATAATGTAAAAGAGAAGGAGCACTGAAGAGTTTCTCACAGGTAAGGGTGCTCCAGCTGGCAGCCTGCAGGACTCTCTCCAACCTGTCCCTTTCCTGTGCCGAGCTCATCCATCTGCACTGATGGATGTACACCTGACTGCACCTGTGCACAGCAAGAACCTTGAACATCACCCACTGGCTCACACAGGCTCTAACTGAGGCCCAAATTCCATCTTCACATGATTGTTCTGCCCTAATAATACATAATTGGCAACAATATGCACTCCACAGCACAAACAATCCTGTGTTACATTTTATCTTCCCCTCAAATTAATGCTTCAGCCATGGACTAATCTTTGCTTCAGGAAAAGAACATGGAACAGGGAATCAGTCCTATATTGCTTCAAGCACTATCTGGGCTTCGACTAAAAATCAAAGCACTCACTTAAAGCTGTATCAACAAACAAAAAGAAATTAGAACATTATGTGATTAAGAACAGAGATTCAGAGTCTGATTTTAGATACCACTGCATCTGTCCGGAAATAAGCACTCCCTTACTTGGCTGTCAACAAAGTCAACATAAACCTTGTCAAGCTCCATGACAGGGAATGTAATGCCTTCCCTGCCCAACACAGTAATGCATCATTAAGTACAGTAATGCATAATTAGGTCTGGTATTAGAGGCAGGAAAGGAGTCTATACCTTTTCTGAGGTAGAAGCTATGTCCTGAAGAATCTAACTGCTGCTTTCAGAAGTCTACTCCCTCAGGAAAAATGTGCTTGCTCTGGTCTTTACTGGGGCTGTTGAAATATTCCTAACCCTGTAATCAATGGTGAAGTACAGATGTAGCCTTACTACTGGTCTGAACATAAGGACTTCATGATATTATACATATGATCAAGCACATGCAAAATACTGCTTCTCAACAGACTGAAAAGTACTTAATGATCAACAAGAGCAAAAATTATATATTTATATATGGTATCAGGAGTACTGAGTGATCTTAGCCACTTAAACACTGAGTAGTTCCTCACATTTAACTTTTTCAACCCTTCTCCAGACACTGATTTTCAAAATACACATAACAGAAGGGCACTGCTACTACACCTAGTGACAGGCGTCCTCTAAAACTCAGGGAGAGATCGCACAACTTCAACCACTTCAGCCTCTCAAGTCCAAATCTCATGACATGACTCACAGAGTCAAAACCATACTGTGATCACAAATAACAGGATAAGGGGGATTCACAGATGAAGGACATGTTTCAGTGTTTAGACAGTGCAGGAGGACACATGGCAGGAAATGCGCTACCTGCTCATCTTCACATCAAAGCAAGCACATTGCTTCCATTCAAACAGGAGAGAAAGAGACACATTTTAAATACTCATTCTTTAAGGGATCATAGGAAATTTTAACCTGACTCTTCTGAAATCCAGGTCTAAAACCAGTACAAGTATATCCATCTTGCTACACATGTCTCACACTCAAATTTCTCTTGAAGTTCATGCTGAGGACATGCTGAGATCTCTGCAATACATATTGTAAGGACTGTTACAACAGTAAGAGTAGAGAAGTATCTTAGTTCAAATCAAATATGTTTTCAATGAAAACAAGCTTATTCTTACATCTATTGGGCAGCTGAAGCGAAGTACAGGAGCCAAGAGCAAAAAGACACTATTGGCTTTTTAACTGTGCAAAATGCTTCAGGGTTTGGCAAGCTCTCTGTTCCCATTTCTATCACACCTCTGTGTGCTTCCTCAGTCTTTCATCACTTTAAAGCTGAGTGCCAACAGTTACAATGTGAAACTCAGAAGTCCATAAACATGGGAATTCAGAGGCATGAGCTGTACACACGCTGCAAATTGCTATTTCCCTAAGAAGCATCAAGTAGGGCCCCCGTCTCTCTTCCCAGACAAAAACAAAACAGCATTTCCAAAGGCAACAGGTGGGAACCTGGTTTTGACAGCACAACTTTTTCATGTACTATGGAACATGTGGAAGGCTTGCAATGGGCTAAAATGCTGCTCTGCCTCCAGGAAATTCCATGCTGAATGGCACACTGTTTGGAGCAGAGAAGGGGAGGAGGAAAAAAAACAGAAAGAGAAAAAATATTAAAAAATAAAAGAACAGGAGTTGGCTTAGCAAAATATTATTTCTGGATTCTACACTAGTAGATGCATTAAAGCTGCACATCTTGCAGAGCAGAAGGGCTGAGCATCTGTACATATTACATGAGCATCTGTATATATTCTCTAACTTGAAAGAATCTGTGGGAATTGTACAGAAGTTGTGAAGACTGATTTTGAAAAAATGGAAAAACAGCTCATGTTACACTTACATAGCATACAAAATAACAGTGTCTGATATTATCATTTCTGTAGAAGGTTGCTAAATTTTATAAACTTTATTAAGAAATAATTAGGTGGAAGATTGATTGTAATTATGAAGAGTACACTTTCACGCTTATGAAAGGAGTATTTCTCAACAGGAGGGCTTTCAAATCTGGAGTTAGTTCTTGCACTGGCAACTGTGCTTTCTTTTTTTATTTCCTGTAGCCAAAACAAAAAGCAGACTTCTGTGGCCCAGGGCATTTCTACTCTCAATTGCCACTCACTCTTGTGTTAGGGCAATCTTTCTTAAAACATATTGATTTTCTTTTGTTTAAATTATTAAATATTTTCATTGTGTTTTTTTAAAAAACTCTGTTGATTAAAAAAAGCACAACAAAAAAAGCCCCAAACCACCACTGTTTATAATCCACTATCCCTTTATCTCCTACCCAGCCCCTTTTACACAGGGCTACTTCTGAGGCCATTTACTTGTAGCTCCCTTCATAAACCCAAGAAAGAAAGAATCATGTCGAGCTAATGATCAACTAAGACTGATGCTTGTTCTCCAAAATCTAACATTTGATCAACAATAATACAAACATTTGTATGTTTGCCCAGTTAGTAATAATGAAAAAAGAAACCAGCTGAAGATTCTGTCACATCCAACCCATTCCTGAATCTGTTCTACAAGAACAAAGCAGTTCTCTGCAGTGCAACATAGCTCAAAAGATATTTTGGATCTCAAAGAAACAACTGTGGAAATACAGTGTGACTTCTGATGTCTTTTGACAGCTGTTGTACTGAGCTCTGCAAACTTACCTTGGTGCTTTGGGATTGAGGCCATAATGTTTGGTGGTGGCTGGTTTTTTCCTCTTCCAACATTACCACATTTATCTTTCTAAATGAAATCTGCTGCTTTTTCACCAACACATCTAACTCAATCTTCCCAAAAACAAGCTAGCACGTGGTACTTGGAGGTGTCAAAGACAGAGAACAGAACTGTTTATGTTTCTTGGCATAATCTACATTCACCCTACTTTAGGCCACAAGTCTCTGATATTGGCCACAAGAATAAAAGTTAAGTATTTGGAAATGGAGCCGTAAATTTCACACTGATTCATTTGAAAGGAAAGGACACAGGCAACTCAGTCACATGTGTATTGCTATCTTCTTATTCACAGATGAAATAATTGATAGGTTTTTGGCTGGACATCATTCTGGTTAGAGAGCAATAAAGACAAATACCAGCAAAAGGCAAGGGGAATTACAGGATTTGATAGCATATGTCAATAAATTTTAGAATTTGTGGACACAGCAGCAATACAGATGATGCTGATGGAAGCTCTTTCTACTACTTCATAATCATTCCAAGCACTTCTGGTTATTGCAGATTTAAAGTACAATGCCTACATAAGAGAAAAGATCTCTTACATGTAATTACATTCTGCTGCTTCCACTTCTCTGACTGGACATAACACTATCACCTTTCCAGTCTCTGCAAAAGTGTAAGCAAATACCTGCAAAGAAGTCTTTAGTGTAAAACAACCTTCTAAATTTCTCATATTGATCATTCCAAAAAGTGAACTTAATTTCTTAGGGACATGCCAGCACAGGAAGGACGTGGACTTGTTGAGCCAGTCCAAAGGACGGCTATAAAAATTACCTGAGGACTGAAATACCTTTCTTGTGAGTAAAGTTGAGGGTGTTCAGCCTGGATAAGAAAAGGCTCCAGGAAGACCTTATTGCTGCCTTTCAGTACAGTAGTAAAGGGGGGTTATTTTGAGCAGGGCCTTCTGTGATATGGGTAATGGTTTTAAACTAAAAGAAGGTAGATTTAGACAAAATGTAAGGTCAAAATGTTTACAATGAGGATGATGAAACACTGGAATGGGCTGCCCAAAGAGGTTGTAGGTGCTCCATCCCTGGAAACATTCAAGGTCAGGTTGGACAGGGCTCTGAGCAAACTAGATCTAATTGAGTATGTCCCTGCTAGTTTCAAGAGGGTTGGACTAGATGACCTTTAAAGGTTCCTTGCAAACCAAACTATTCAATGACTCTATGCTGAAAACATGGAACTGAAAATGTTGTGGCAGCAGACATAGAATGAATTAAAGGAAGTACTTGGCAGGTTCTTTGCTGAGGTGGTATCCACATTATCTTGATAAAAGGTGGAGGGAAGACACAATGGCTAAAAGGTGCAAGTCTGTTGTGTTCTTCTTTCCCAGGACACCTTTTCTTCAGAGGTAGGGGGTGACCGCGCACAGGCCTTTTGTTTCTGACAGAACAGTCATGTTGGCTGGCACTCCACGTATTGAACTTGGAGTCTCCCAAGCTGAACACATGAGCTACCACAACCCAAACTCAGGAGCTAACACATTCTGGCTGAGGCAACAGCTGACTAATAGTCTTTTGTGGGTTGGGCACAGAGAGAGATTTACTCCACAGTCTCACTGACACGTTTAATTTCAGTAGTTTTTGAGTTTACTGCTGGTAAATATACATAAAAAGAAGGTGCTGTGGAAAATTTCTGCCAAGCTGCAGTCCACTTGGGTAAAACCAGAGCACTTGCAATAAAACCTGAAGTTGGAGCAGGCAATGTATGCTCCAGTTTGAAAGCACAGTGAATTTTCGCTTTCATCCTTCCAGCCCAGTCATACCACAGGCATTTACTTTAACAAGCACTTCGAGATATGCATTTAAAACACTGATTTGCCTCAATAAAAAATTCTGGGATCAAGGCTTCTCATTTAATATTGAGAATGACTCATTGTACCTTAAATGTTCGACCTGCCAAGGCATTATTGACTATAGATTTGTAACAAGTAAAACTACATAAATACACACATCAATTATAAAGGTGTTTGCTATGTAAATGCAGGAAGGGGTCTCAGATTTCCAGTAATTCCCCTTCACCCAGTTTTACATGCTCATCAGGTCTTCATTATTACAGCTTCAGGTATTCCTCACATCCAGGCCCTGATAACAAGGGGATGGGTTAGCAATGAAACCAAAGGGAAGTGAGGGCCAATGTTCCAACATGCTTCTTTGCCTGAGGCTAATGTTAATTCTAAAGGCTTGGTATCAATCACGTTTTTAAACAGTATAGCTTTCAGCTAACTAACACATAGGTACCAGCATGCTCATGATTCCCCTCCAGAAAGCTCTTCTACAATCTGCCTGCTGGTCACAAATGCATGAAACAACAGGCAGCATTTTGATCTCCTCTGGTGCTCTTTTTCCATGTTACTGGAGAACTCCAGGTTAAGGAAGAGGACACTACATGGGCATCATTTGGAAGCTGCTCTCTTCTATGGGTTTACTGGATCTTCAGCTTAGTTCTAAACACCATTGTTTTCAAGGGTTTAATTAACTGATCAGTATTTGCTCTGTCAAGGCAGTATGGCAGGGATCCTGCTCTGGAAGCAGTTATGCATTTTACTCCTTGGGAAGATCTCCAGATGTCAGAGCTACAGATAACAGTGGTAAGCTTTCAGACAAAGACTTTCCCCTCAGTTAGCCATCTGTGTTTACAGGAGGTCAGGATCAACCTGAAATAATTTGCCTTGGTAGTCTGGATATGTTTGCACAATGCCTATTTATGTTACACCTGGCTCATACCAACACAATGAGCTACTTACTTTCATTATCACTAAATACATTACCAAGCTTGAAAGAATGCAGCTGTTAGAGATCGAGGAGGATCCCAGTGCACTCCTTTGTTGAGAGCAATAAATTTTGCTCTGCAAAGCACCTGTACTTATTTAAACCTCAAAACCCAGAGCCAGCCTGAATCGAGATAGGAAAAAGGGGATGTGCAACATGATACCACTACAATTAGGGAACAGCAAACACCATTCACACAGACCTGTGAACTGGAAGGCGGACATGCATTTATTTTACTTGCCAACTCAACTTCTTAGCTTGCTTCCACAAAACCTAAAACTCATCTGCCAAAACCTACTGTAAGGGTTATGCCACCTTCATCCAAACATTACCCATTTCTCATAAAAAGCTTACAAAACACCAAGAATATCTGTAAAGGAAAGAACTTATTTCAATGGAAGCAATTAATGAAAATACAGGTGCTAGCTAATTTGTGACTTATAAATGCAATCTTCTTTGTAATAAGTGTGTCCCCATTAACAAGTGCCTTATAGTTTAATAGTCCTCAATATCTAAAAGGTTTGTCACTCAAAAATCTTGGGTGAAGGCTACTGTAACACCGTGACATGTTTTTTAACAAATGGTTATTTGTGATGATGTCAGAAAGCATAGTTAACTCCTGAGCCTTTCTGTACATGGTGGAAGACAGTTTATCATACAGCATCTATTATCATCTGGCACTGAACTGGGCTGTTGAAGACCTGGACTCCTGTCCTTACTTGACTGCATGCTCACATCAGTTCTTTTGACTATAAGTTAAGTGTATTGGTGTTTACATAAGTTTCTTGAAGCAGACCCTCTCTACTCAGTGCTCCTACAGCCCTGAGGGGTTCTCTCCTTTGTAATTGATTCCTCTGCAGATAACTACAACAAAAGTAACACAGAAACAAACCAAGCTTGGAGAGTGTGGTTCTTCTCATCTGTTTTTGAATGACTTCACGTACCTCACAGCCAGATCCAGTGATTGACATCCATTCTAAGGCTTTCTGAAGAATGGAAGAAAATTAAGTCAGTTCTGTTCTTCTATATTTTGGACTAGCTAAGTACATCCTCCCTTACCTATTAATTTCATGACAGATTTGTTTAGCTTAAAAACCCCAGATAATTCAAAATATAGAAACCATTTGTGTGAACCTATGCTATGTGTCTACTAAGTAAGAGTTGGCTGGATACAAGGCGATGTAGTTGCATGAGATTGCAGGGATATTGCTGATCCTCCTAAATCATAAGTCAAACTCTCTCACAGAAGTGAAAAGTCTAACACCTTATTTGCTATGATTTTATAGTAATAATAAATTGAAGTTGAATTTCGTTCCAGATTTTGAATTTACATGACCCTGACTGGGTTTTTTTGCCATACATAGTAATTTAAACAAACAACCTCAGCCTACCTTTGCCTAATCTGAGATTTTTATGCACTTAAATTACTGTAGGAGCCAGGCGGTGCATTGGGTCTCATTGGGAGTTGGGTCTCACTGAAAATCATCCTGTAGCGCATGGCCCACGCTCTCACTGAGCAGACTGGCAGAGGTGGTACAATAGGGGGAAGCTGTCTGTGTTTCAGTTCTGCTTTTTATTGCTTACAAGGCACAACAGGCTGTGAATCTCTCAATACAGGTTTATCACATACTGAAGAAGCAGGAATGCTATTTCCACTGAATGAAACCTGGACACAAAATTGGCAGCCCGGAAACAAGCAGATTATACATTTCCATGCCAGAGAGGGAAACTTTGAAAAATTCATAGCATGCAAGAGCCTAATTCAACATCTCAGTTTATTTCCTGCACTGCAACTGTTTGGGAATTTTCAGGGAATTCTGCTGCTTGTCATCGCAAGCATGAAAAATATTAAACAAAGTAATCAACTGAATGTGCTCAGAAATACAGGTTGCTTTATTATGTCAGAATCACATACTGCAGTTCTTAACTCTCCTAGTAACAACAAAAGGTTATCTGTGAACATTACAGGTGAAACATTAAACCTTTTAAAATTTCTTGGACAGAGATATGATAGGGATGTTTCAATTTGCTACATTTATTGTTTTAATTTCTTATTCAATAATTTTGTTTGGTTTGTTGTAGTTTTCATTTTTTTACTAGAATATGCTACGAGGTGAGAAGGAAGCTCACACTAAGCTCCTTAAATTCTTTCTGGATCTTGTTTCCAGCCTGAAGAGAACATTTCATATGGTTTTCTTTTGCTGGTCTTTAAAGCTCTCTAAGCAGTGTTTGTACCACAATAGACCAAAGTGACAGAAATTTCATAGCCACAGCTCATCTTCTGTTAGAAAAAGGAATCTCGAAACTTTCTCTGATATTGTAAGATCATCAAATTTACCATAAGTGGCTCCCACCTTTGACCTCATCTACTCAGAAATTCCTGTCTGGCTGCTTTCTGTCTTGTTTTTATGCATGCATACAACTTGGTTTCCTGTTCAGGACAACACAGAATGCAACTCTCTCTTCTTTCTGATTAGTCAGAGAGCTGCCTGCATGTTCCCAAAATTAAAAAAAAAGTAAGTACAAGTGATGCTACAGCTATATAGTCTTTAACATGCTGGTCATCACTGTTAATCTCACCCCACTGTGAGGTTTAGAAATATTTATTCCCTTTGTCATTGTTTGCTTAAGGATTGTCAGTCTCTGCAATTCATAAATGCCAAATCAAGTTCCTCTTGCTTCTAGCTTGCCCCTAGGCATTGAAATTTGCTCCTGAAACTTTTGGAGAGGGACTTTCCCACAAACTCACACTTAAGCCCAGGAAGAGTCCAATTTATCCCTCCTCATGTTACCCATCTCAGAGAGCTTGTTCACATAGCACCACTCTGATGCCCCTACTCCACATGGTCTCTTACATTTGGCTGCTGGAGGATCCTGTGGAGGATTCTGCTCCCACTGACTTTAATGCTTCTCTGAAGCTGGCAGTTAGACAAATTGATTCTCTCACTCTTTACCTTGTTCCATCAGCCCTGGAAATTACTCTTTTGCAGATATATAAAAACTGATGAGTTGCTTTTTTATGGCACTCCAATGCATGTGAGTCATGTTTCATGAGAGTGAAAAATCCTGTCAAAATTCAAAACACAAAATAAAGAGCACTGAAATATTTTTTATGAAATATTAATAATATTGAACTATTGAAATTAATTGCTTTGATATTTCTTATTTCATAACTAGCATTCTGCACCAGAGTTTAATGAAACACACAATCTAAAAAAATTGAGATTGAACAAAGTATATAGATATATTTACAAATATTCTTCATCCTCATCTGTCTCTGTCCCAGATACATAGACATAAGTGCATCTTCATACTTCAAATTATAAACACAGGATCATAAACATATGGAAAAAATGTATTGCCACTTCAACTACCTGTCAGCAGATGCAGGCATACAATATCAATTTTCCATTCATCAGTGTTTCAGACATCCTCCTTGAAACATCACACTTGCTTCTCACTGGTCCATGAGTATGTTTCTTTGCTTCATTAGATTGCTCTGATGTCTAAATCTTGAACTAATCTGGAGCACAAATTGCCTCTGACTTACTCAATCCTGACCAGGTTTTCTTAGCATGATTACAACAGCAGTTCAGGAACCAAAATGTCACAGCATATGGAAGACTTACTTCTAGGGTAGGAAGTTACTAGACCAGAATGGTAACCATTTCTGGTTGCATTCCTGGACATGAAGCTAATCTGCTGCTGAGCATTGGGGATACATGAAACACAACATGACTTGAAAAAGTCCAGTTTCAATGCTGAAAAAAATGCAGGGGCAAATTCTGGTAGGTTTAAAATAAAACTTTACAATCTATCATAACATGCAACTTTCTCCATCTTCTTCAGGAGAAAAGCAATAATGAAGAACACTTCAAGTTTTGTTCAATTTCTCTCTGTGTTTTAAGCCTTTTTAACTGCATTGATGAAAAGCTTTAAAAAGGCATAATTTCTTCTGGGAACATGTGCCTGCGTCATGTTGACACCAGCAGATATAAATAGCTGTGAGCTGTATCAATAGCTATTTTCAGAGTGGATAGAGTCGGGCACAGTGGCATTAATTCATGAGAGCAGGAAAGGGAGGCAGCATAATCAGCTTAAAAGAAGCATGAGAAATCCTTCATGTAGGAAAGACTGGACAATGTCTTGTAAGGAGAAACTCACCCATGCAATTTCTCAAAGTGAGGTAAGGTCAATAATTCTGTCTGGAATCCCAGCTCTCTGACATTATCAGCTCCTGAAGTCACAGTGAGTTGAGAGAATTGAAAATTCTGGCAATTTGATGACATCACTGAGTAGGATTTTCTCTTGTGACTTGCCTTCCTTAGAGGATATAGAGGGTTGACATCCTTTTAAAAGAAGAATGCTACCTTCCTATTCATGTTCTAGATGTTTGTTTTCTCCCTTGAGAGCTGGCGTATCTAGTTACCCCTGTTCGATGTCCTGCTGAAACAGAGGTGCAGTGGTAGAAAGTTAGTATAAATTTAATATAAAGGCTGAAACTTCAAGAGGAGGCCTTGAGCTCCTTCCTCACATTTCCTGTTTACCTGATGATGGCTCTGTATCTTCTAGTCAGAAGTTGAGAGCACACAGAAGCAAAAGGTTCTGAAAGATGAAAGCTAAATTGAATGCAGATGACTTGAGGCTTAGTTATGGTTTCTAAAGAGTTTTTATGTTGTAATTATACTCCATTGCTTGTTACACAGTGATGCCTACACATGCCAGTTCAGAAATCAAAGTCCTGCATTATGGTTGGTACTGCCTCAGCATATGCAAGTGAGTTTCTGCTCCACACACTGGATTAGTTCAACATGAAAGAATCAAGCAGAGGTTTTGTGATGGAAGCATGCAAACACTAGCACTCTCATGCTATTCTGAACTCAAATGCCCAAAAGGAACTTGTGCACTCCAAGAATGGCCAGGAACAGGTGTGAACTGAGAATATCTGTTGTAATCTGTAATGGTCCAGAGAAAACAGCTCGGTATGTACCCACAATAGAGAATAAGAAAAAAAATAAGGTAAGAACTAAAATTTTTTATTCTGATACTAGTTACAGACAATGTTACAGGACCTTGTCTTTATTTAAGTAACGTGCCCTGCTTTCCCATCTTTCCTTCCCTATTATTGTTTACTGTCTACATATTACAGAGGTCAATGTCTTGACGCTGTTCAGGCTGATAAAAAAATTACAGGAGGTTCCTCTCTGATGACCCATGGTATACACAGTAACAATGTTATGCCACACTTCAGAAATATAGAGTCACTGAAAAAAACCTGTAAGAGTCAAAACTGACTGTGAGGAAGTTGATCCACATTACCCTGTGGTTTACATACTATCCTAACCTGTTTTGCTGTACCTATCACAGAAGCAAAGAAAAAGCAGAATAGCACTTACCATCATCTGGCTGAACTTACAGTTCAGTCATGGAAATCAGAAACATTATTCTAGTCTATTCTAGCACTCAGCACAGAATATTCTATTCTGTACCATATTCTGTGGTAGAGGTGTAGCAAAGCTCAGCTCTGTTCTCTCACAGCTGAGCTCAGAGAACCCTCTCTTGCTTGCATGTTCAGCCATAACCTTGAAAGATATACTGAGGAGGCCAATCAAATTGTTCCCCACCCAGGGCAGGAAAAAGAAAACTCCTAACAAACCATTTCCCAACCCTTTCCTCAGGGTCTACTTCCAAACCCATATTCAAATATAAGATAGGCCAATTCAGAGAGCAAAGCACCAAATTCTCTCATCTGCCCTTCCTGCCTAAGGAGCAGGAAGGAAAGGGGAACACCCTTCTTCTGATAACCTCAGCCCCAGAGGCTGCTTGTTTGCCCAACACCTTTAACTTGGCTGTAATGTGACCCAGAGCACGCCAGCTATTCACTGTACAGACCCTGGCTCACGTCCTGAGCATGAAAAAGAACACATGAACACCACCTAGGAGGTTTTGCTTAATCATTCAGCTATGCAGACTCAGGATCCTTACAAGCAAACCACTCTGGATAGAGAAGAAAGAGAATACTTAATATTCTTTTCTAAAAACACAATTAGAGATGTTTCCTCTAGAAAAATCAACGTTCTTGTCTCAAACTGGAATTTAATATAGTAATTTTTATTTTTTGAATGAATTTGTGTGGTCAAGCTACAGTTTTGAAAGGAAACCTAATCCATATAAAGCTAGGAAAATTGTGAAATATAATCTAAAAATGTCTTTCAAAGCAAAGGCTAGATCAAAAGAAAGATCCTCCAGGACAGAAAAAGCAGCTCAATTGAAGCAGCCCAATTTGATTAATTATGTACAAACTAAACAAGAAATCCCTGGAAGAGAACTTGGGAGACCTGCTCTGTTGGCTCTAGTGTCAGATGGCCAGCATGCCTCCTGCTTTATTGGCATTTCATATACAATAATGCATTTGAGATGAAAAGGAAACTGTGCCTGGTGAAAAAAAGGAAGAAGTGAGAAAACTGCTTCATCATAGGAACAGATGAAAGAGTACATTTATTTTTTTACATGGCTGTGAAGAAATTCCAGTATCATTACTAGTTCAATTTACAGATAATCTCAATATAGGATCCAAAACAAACCATGAATATGCAAACAAAATCTGTTACAAGCAAAAGACCTTGAAAACAACTGAACTTCTTACAAAAGTAAGAGGTGTCTCTGGAATTTGAGGTTTAATTTATGAGTCTATTGCCATGCTAAGAATTGTTGTGTATGCCTCCTGAAAAGAGGAGAGACCTGTTACACCCCAAGTGAGAGGATTTAGAAGGACAGCAGATTAGTAATCACTCAAATAGAGACTTGTTGTGAGCTATGCACAAACAGAAGCAGTTCATCCAACACTGACACACCTTCAGAAAAATCTGTCCTGTGATTCACAGATGAACTATGATGCAACCTCCACTGCTCTGCTCCCAATTGATAATGGGAGTCTCAGGTACCCTACACAAAAAGAAAATCTTCTCTCTTGTTCCACTGTTATTCTTTCGATTCACCATGGTTTATAATGGTAGTCTTGCAACAGCCTGAGGGCCCAAGAACAGACTCTCACAAATGATGCTCTGTTTATGACAGGCTTTCTAGGATTTACAAGAATTTTGTCTTGCTTATCTGAGGAAATCAATTGGAATAGATACATGAAAAGAGTAGTATCCTGCATAGACATTAAAATAACCTAAGTATCTTATCCTAGGATCTGAAGGACAGGAAAAAATATCAGCCCAAGGAAGACCCAGAGAAGGCTAAGCAAGCATGAAGAATTGGCAGCAAGAAGGCTAATAATTTTTCATTATGCAGTTTCACTCAACAGTTTTCAGTTTAGGTTCTTTTTCCTAGGAAATGTGAATACACATACCATACCTCATCTTTAAGTACCAGCAAATCAAGTTGCTTACTTGATTTCCAAAAGCTTGCCTGTTTATCATTCTCAAATTCCACAATACAGAATTGATATCATATGAAGTAGATTTAAAATTCTCTTTGATGCAGAGCATATCTTGCTGATTATATCTGAAAGACATCTTCTAATTTCTCTAAGCCAAATAATCACATTTTTTATTCAGCCATTTGTTTATTGGATTATGATCTATGCAAGGAGTTGGACAAGTAAACAGAGTAAACAAAAGCATATGACTGTCCTGCTTTAAAAACACCACTGTGTTCAGCAAATTTGCCTTGTCTTTCTTCACCTGTTTAGCATTTTAATAAATTGTTAACAATTGGTCTTCTACCTGTAGGCCTAAATCAAGGTTCTGAAAATATTTGGGAAATATGGATCCATTTTAGGTCCATCTCTGTCCATGTCTTACCTTTGAGATGTCAGGTATGACTTTCTAGGTTCCCTCCTTTCCTTGGTGAGAGACCTCTGAGGCTGGTGATGTGTTAAGTACAGCAGCCAGGTCACCACACAGAGAAGGGACACCACCACCACTCACACCTTACTGCACAGTTGTGCCTTTTTAACCAGGCCCCTCTCTTCTGTAGAGTGGTTCAATTCCTGATCAGGCAACAATGCTGTTTAGCTTGGTAATTTTTCTGCTTCCAGTTGGTAACCTTATGCCAGTACTATCCACTCCTCTTTCCTTGTCATGTTTATCATCTGTCATTGCTTGGAGAAATAAAACACACTCGCCATAGGCTGAGGAAAACAGATTCTGAATCACTACTCCCTGCTGGTAATTTTTGAAGATGTTGCCTGCCATGGAACAGTATTATGTACCAGTGTGCTGCTCACAGCACCAAATCTCAACCACTGGCAAGGGAGAAAAAAGGGTATCTTGTTATAATTTTCTTTGAATTTGATGTTAAAACTCAAAAAAGGGCTTCCTTCCTATGAGAAAAAAAGTGGCCTGCCTGACAGCAGATCCACGCTGCCCTTCCTCAACAAATACACACCCAGGATCACAACACACCCAGCCCACTTGGATACTGTTGCACCCAGCCCACTTGGTAACTCCTTCCTGTCTAGCTTGGGCCAATACACTGGGAAGTACACAGCATCTGAGAGACAATCTCACTCTCTCATTCTTTTCCTTTTATTCTCACATTCTGTATTTTGCCAGTTCGTGCCTGTTGTGCTCCTTCCTTACGGGCTTACATTTGCGTTTCTGTAGGTCTTGGCCAGACAGGAGAGCAGCAGCTTTTCCCTCTTGGAGCAGTCTCCTGAATTAACTTTTCTGAGCAGTGTGTAACTTTTTCTTCAAGTTTTTTACTCTGTTACTACTACATTAAAAAAAAAAAAAAAAAAAAAGATGTCATGTACAGGATACCTTCACAAGTTCACACAGCTCATCATGTGCCTACAGGTGGGTCTGGGCTTAGGAAAAACTCTTAGCATGCACTCTGTTCATAAGTCTGTAGCTCAGGATAGTGTTTGCAATACCTGCCACCATGGACAAAAATCCCTTACAGCATTCTATAAACTAAAAGCCTCTCCTGATCGTGTCAGGCTGATATATGTGAGCTGTTGGGCCAAACCCAGCCCTATTCAATGGCAGCCAGGGTAGGTGCACAACCTCCTTAAAGCAGGCTGCTAGGACTTTCTCCCATTTCTTCACCGGGATACCACAGATACGTGGGATGGAGAGGGAGGAGACAGGTCTGGCAGCTCGAAGGACTCCCTCAAGATGAGGAAAGCAGCCTCTCCTCCCATCCCTGGCAGCCGTGTTGGGCACCTGCCCTGAGGCACCTCCGCTACCCTCACGGCGCACCCGCCATTTTCTCCCGTGCTTTTTGCTCCGCCTCGCCCAAAAGCGAGGGAAACGCCCCGGAGGCCCTCAGGCGGGGCTGCAAAAGGCGGGTGGAAATGACGGCCCACAAGTGACGGTTTCGCACCTCAAAGAAGGGTGAAAAGGTCTGTGAGGAGAAAAGGTGTCAGATTTGTTTTGGCTAAGGCTTGAAAAGACGTCATGGGGGGGTAACGCTGCTGCCAAATCCCGCCCTCACTCCGGCAGAAAAAGCCGCTCTTTACCTGAGGTGCCCGGGGGGCTGAGGGTGCCGTGCTGAGCCCAGCCAGGCTGCAGTGCTAAGAGCCTGCCAGAGACAGCCCTGGGCACACCCGGGCTCCGTGAGTAACCACCAAAGCACCCTCATGCCTGTCCGGCAGCGGGGGACAGACACGGCATCTACACAGAAATACCAACGTGCCAAAACCCTCAGAGGAAAGGGCAGTGAAAGCGCCATTTTGCTCAGCGACATGTGGGTTGAACTATACAATATCAACCACACAACCTTTATAACATGTATAGATAGAGCAGACTATTGTGCTGATGTAAAGATCAGTGGCAAAGGGAGATTATGAAATGGCCCCCAAACTTTGACTGCTCTCCAGAGATCCTCACCACAGTGTTAAAAATAAACAGGGCAGAAGATCGATTTTAACTCCTTTTAGTGCCTTTATTAAAATGGGGGAGCTCGAGTGGGGTCGCCTGCGCCGTTGCCGTTGCCGTTGCCGTTGCTCCCTGGGGACGCCGTTGACACCACCGAGGAGTGGGTCCGTGGCGATCCTGCTGCGGAGCTGCTGTAGGGCCGGGAGTTCGCCCTCACGGGGGTTCCCAGGAGCTCAGTAAGCTCAGTCCAGCCTAGGGGTGTCTCTCCCTCCGGCTACCTGTCGGTTGCGGGGAGAATCTCTCCAGCAGCTTGGGGAGTCTCCCTGAGCGGCCGGAGGTCCCGCCCTTGCAGCAGTGTCCTTCTCAGGTTTTGATTCTGGGTGGGCTCGCTGTCTTAGGGGTTTTGGCCACCGGCCGGACATCTTCTTGGAGCTAGGCCTCATGGGAGTCTACTTGATTTCCCCAGTGGGCGGTGTCTCGTGGTGGGATGAGCCGGCAGGGAGCAGCAGGGGCCTAAGCAGGCAGGGAGCAACAGAGGCCTGACCCGGTGGAGGGGAAGGGGGAAACTTGGGATTTGGGAAAGAAGGGAATATGTAACTTGGATATTGGGGATTGGGAGGATGTGGGGGGGTACAATGCTGGCACGAACAATCTGGAACAACAGAGTAAGGGACAAAATAACTTTAAACATAACAGTGACAACATAACAATTCAACATGCAACAACATATAATAGTGAGTAACTTGGAGTCTTCTTGGTTTTATTCCTCTCAACAGCAGCCTGAAATATTAGCCTCATTCAAAGGTCCTGCCTCCATGCTGGCATTGATGGAGCAAAGATACGAACCTGTACAAGTGAAGAGCTCAAAGACAGCCTCTCCCCTTCTGGTGTCTCTGCCATGAGGGCAGCAAGCTTTGGCAGATGGTCAGAGTGGACAGCAGGACAGTCATGGGTGAGAAGGCTTTAGTGAGGTGTGTCATTAACTTGATTTACTGAGATGAATCAATGCTTGCCTGTCCAAGCCTCCAGTCAAGTAAAACATGTCAGGCCTTGCAAAGAGCAGAGCCCAGAATCCCACTCACCTGAAGTCACCTCTGAGACACTTACCTGCAGGGAAATAACAGCTGAGGTAAGATATTGAATACCAGCCATAGAAATGACTGTATTTGTTTTGTATAAACTTGAGACAGTGGCTATCAGCCTATATTTCTTATGTTTCTCTGCTTTGGAGTAACTTACTTGATTTTGTCTGTTTCCTGTGAGGTAGGATAAATTTCACTTTAAGGGTCGTGAAATTTCAGAGACTTTTGATTAGGCATGGCAGCTCTAAACATTGTTCTTAAATCACCGGCTTATATTGAAGCAATATGATGACCCACAAGTTTATAATCACCTGACTACCTTAGGAAGAACAGCGACAGCTCCTTAGAATTGGTAGAATAGTCCTTGAAACAATATCAACAATTTATCTGCTGCCCATTCTGCAAACCTGAGAAAAACTTTTCTAATGTCAGCACCAACAAAAAATAAAGCTTTTCTATAGTATATTAGAGTTACTAAAAACTGGTATTTGTGCAGAAGAGAATCACTTTATGGTATCAGCGGAATTACGGAATACAAAACCTCCTGCAACTGCAGGGTAGGCTGGAGTTTTGACACCATTTCATTATAAAGTACACTCGCACAGTTGTGCCCAAACATGCCAACATAGAATTTACTGACTGAAGTAAGAGGTAGCTGTGACTTACAGTGTTCTTAAAAAAAAAAAAAAAAGGTTGTTAGAATATTATGTGAAAATAGCAATACACTCATATTGTGAGGCAAGCAGACACCTCTAACTAGACAAGGGCCTATTAGCCTTCCACGTTCTCTTTATGCATCCTCAAAAGCAACACCACAGAAGGTGTTCAACCTTGCTCTGTGTACGATTTTCACCACAGAATTGCTTCTCAGAGCCTCTGGTCCAAAGTTTGCCTGGAGAGACAGGTAGGTTCCATTTTTTAAAAGCCTTGGACACCTTCTGTCTCAGAGAAGCACGGGGCAGATTCACAGAGCTGCTGAGCAGCCTCGGGAGGCTCCCAAGGATGTCCAGGGCAGCAGTGACAGAACGGGAGGCAGCAGGAGGCAGCAGAACGAGAGCAGCATCCCAGCCTCAGCGGGGCTGTGGCACAGCAGGGCACTGGCCTGCAGGTTCCAACAAGACCTCTGTGTTTCCTGACTGAACTCAAACAACCTGAAAAATAAGTGCTTTCAGTATTTTACATCTTTCGTCAGAGATCCAGTGCCTGTCTCCAGTTTTGGAAATCTTTGTACGTGTGTGTGTTGCATGTTATCAAAGCACTACATAAAATAGCCTCTTTCTGGATTTAGATTAGGTCTGAAGGTTTTTTGCTGCTTTACTGATGAGCAGAACTAAGTCGTGTTTTCCTTTTTCTTATTTGCATCTTCCTTGGGTCCTGGCAGTTGGGTTAAGGAAATGGAACTGAAATGTTTATGGGCTAATACCTCTTTTTTTATTAATGCTTTGGTCTCTAGCTCATTATTCTTTACTAAGTTCACTGCAATAGGTTAATCCTGCTGGTTTTAGGAAATAGATCAGTCATCCTCTATAGCTTGATTTTAATTAACAACACTAGATAGGCTCTGTCCTCTAGAATATTAGTTTGGAATCTAGGAAGTACTTGGAAGGAAAAATCAGGCTCTGCCTATTTATGTGGCTGAGAGTAATCCTCAGCTACCACCTAACCTTCATGTGCAGGATGTAGTTATGCCTTAGAACAGAGACTTTAAGGGAGTCTTGTTACTCTGTAATTCACGAAGTCAGCCTCTCCGTTTACTGACAAGAATTTCCACGATTTATACCTGGACTCCAGAGAATTGAGGGTTTGTTTTTCCCCCTTCCTTTTTACAGCACGACTGGGTTGATTATGTCCAACATTCTTATACTCTGGAGTCTTCAGAGTGACTGAGTCATACTTTTTGCCAGTGTTTCTCTGGTCTAATATGGGCAGGTAAGAAAAAAGTTTGTCAATGCCAAAAGCATTTTCCAGAACGCTCCCTGTAAGGCTTCAGACTGAATATTAAAGACTGGGCTAAAGTCCAGCACAATGAATCTACAGAAGTTTCATAAGCTAAATTGAAGAATTAAACATTTCTGGAGTTTCAAGCATATCCATAGCACCATGGGGCTGAGTGTGGTGTGCATCTGAAGCTCTTTAAAAGGCTCATATGCAATTTTCTATGCAGTTTAAATAGTATGGTGTAATAATTTGGCATTTAAATTGTGTCTGCTGAAAGATATGTGTACAAGTTAACATGAGAGTATTTTTCTTTTCATCTCAAAAAATGGTTGAAATTGGTAAAATCATTTCAAAATATTTTTGAGGTTTATTTTAGGGAGGGGGGTGTTATTGGTTTAATAATCTGTGAAAACAGGGCTTAATTATGAAGCTGGCATTTACATACTGATCCATTTCTCCATAAGAAAGTCACAGAAGTCAGCTCTCCGCACACCTGGAAACACACAGCAGCTCTCATGTCCAGCCCACTGTGACATGAGCCTGCACAAAAAAATTCATTGCCAATTTCCAGAGATTTCACATGCTACTCCTGAATGTCTTAATTATTTGGATTTAATTACCACAGCTCTAGTTGAGATACACTTGTGGTTGGCTTTTCATCCAAACTGTGCAGCTGTCCTGACTGAGGGAACAGTTGTTCAAGAAAAGGGACTTAACTAATTAACAGAAAATAAAAATACACATGTTGAGAATGACACACCTATGATTACACCTAGGTTAATAGATAAGATAGTGGCCTGGAAACGTGCACTGAGATCAACTCTAAATACAACTTTCTGCTTACCTTCTGACTTCTAGCAAGTCCTGGTGTTCCGAGTTTTCTTTTCCCCATCTTCAGTTTTGGCTGGTAATTCTGGTTAAATTAAACAGATTTACTGAGTGTATTCAAAAAGCTTTTAAGCTCTTGCATTGGTTTGTGCATCGTATGTTTGTATTGTGTATTATGGCCCATGATGTATGGCTCCAAGGCCCTTATAGTCAGATTAAAACATCCTCTGTGCTGAAGAGCTGATCTCTGTGGAGGCTCTAGGACCACTGGAATGCTAACACCAGTTCTGATCCAGTGTTGAACTGAGATATTCAGAAGAAAGTCTGGGGCCTCTGCAATGTTCAGTTAGTTTTGTCTCTGATACTTCTGCAGTCCTGACCTAATTCTTCACTTAAAATGAGAGACTTGGTTGAAGCAAAGGCGGTAGGTTGATCTGTTCTGAACAATCAGAAGCATGTCAGGTTAGGGTGAAGATAAATACTTCAGGTCTGTCATGGAGTCTGATAACGGCTTAATCAAACAGCTGTGGTTCATTGCACCTGTGTGTTCTCCCCTCTGTGAATGCTAAAAGGCTGCCTGCCTATATTAAAGCTGCTGCTGGCTGCATACAAAATTCAGTGTTTATTTTAACACAAGTGAAAGAGCTACCACAAATGGCAGTGCACACGATCCTCAAAGTGAAGGAATGGCAAACACGCACATACAGGAGAGAATCCTCTGATGGAATTCAGCCTTTAGGAGAGAGCCAAGAGTTGTACAGCCCTCCATCTCCTTTAGGATACCAGTGTGAATGTGAGGTCTTGGCAGACAGCTTCTGAAGAGAGGCAAAAGCATCAGAGGGAGCTCACAGCTGCAGTCAGCCCTGGCAGATACAATTTCATAGCCATACTTGGGATTTCTCACTAGGCTGAACTTCTGGCTGCTTTCTACACTGAATAAGGAAGTGTGAGTGAACACCGCCTCACGTTGGCCTTCTCATATTGGGATTATTTGAAATCTCATGATAGACAATGACAAAACAAGTCAAAACTACCAAAATACTGTGATAGCAGTTTTCATTAAGGCACTTTCTTTTTCTCCCTGTCTGAAATTTTTGATACCAAAAAGTACATTTTTGAAGGTATTTCTCCATAGCAATTAGAATGGAATAACTGTAAATAACAGAGACATTTAGATTATGTCTGAAATGAAACAACTACCTTCAAAACCTGCTGTTGTGGAAAACTTCAGGGAAAGCAAGACTGTGATCTTTCGTCACTAACCCCATTTATAAATTGAATCTCACGCCCTCCCATATTTCCTTATCTGATGTTAACTTGCCTTTTAAAAGACAGTGAAAATTCTCTTGTTCATTGTTACTAATGACAAATATCAACTCATCTATTTCCAGCATCCCATTTCGTGAGCTTGATTTTTAACATACCCCTTAATATGGAAATACTTTTACTGCTTCTGAATGTTTATCTGGTATTCCTATGACAGGGTTTAATCCTGGCATTCATTTTTGTATGCAATTAATCCACTTAATGGGTATTTTTATGAGAGACTGAAGAAACATTATAGTGAACTACCCACTTCAGTCCACACAAAGAGGTGGACATCTACACAGTCTGCTGGTCATGTCAAACTGGAGTTCAGAGAAGCAATCAGGACACATTTCTCTGCCAAGTGTATTATTTGAATTTAGGTTTCCTCAGCTTTGGGCTTGGGAATCCCAATACTTAGAACAGCTCCAGCTATTTATCCTTGGGCTTGCTGCAACTCATATTGTAAAGAACATGGGGGAGGAGCTGGCAAACTTAGCTGACTAAAGATACTATAATATTTAGGAAATGTTACTTGCTGATATTGGCAGGTTTCAATTAAATGGCAGTGGCTTGTGCTAAATATCCAACCCAATAAATGTAAAAGCATGATCAAAGGAAGCTATTTATATGCTTAAAGATACATATATGTGTGTTCATGTAATGATAGTCCAAATACAATAGTATCTGCATTAGCGAGTAGAATGGTGGAAAAGTAATAGTTTTGGAGCAAATCATTTGGTTCTGAGGACCCGAGTTGGCCCACATACACTTTAAGGAGTTTTTTTTCAGGCTCACTCCAGTCTTGTCTGGACTAAATTCTGCTTTGGGGTCTGACCACATCTTCTGGTCTCACCTAAAGGGTACCTAGTGTGTGTGCCTCAAGGCCACTGAGCAATGCAAACAAAAGCACAGGAAGTAAGATTAACAAAGAGATTCACATCAAAACTACAGTCCTGAATCTAACTGCAGATGCTAATGAAGATGGATGTTTTGTCCCACTGACAGTGCAAATGTGTGATGTGGTCAGTGCTGTACCATTCTTCTGATAACCATTTGCAGAGAAACCCTCAATACCTTTAGATGTCCATTACAGTGTGACTGTACCAGTAATTTTTGTTACGGACATGCAGCCTGACCTTTCTCTGTGTTTGAATGCCATTTCAAATTCATTGCTGGCTAGCAGAGTTTTAAATTATGTTTAGCTTTCTTGTGGCACCTGAAGCTTGTAATGCCACACCATAAATGCACTATGCTGCCCATTGTCTGTAGAGCTGAGAAACTGTTTGCTTTACAGTGTTTTTTATGAACAGTCTGTAAATCTTTAGTCAGCTTGGTCAATCTCTATTTTCCACTGGCCTATAAACTAGAAGGGAAAGTAAAATATGCTAAGTTGATGCTAAAATACCATTACATACCTCACTGATTTAGCAGGGAATAAACAAAGGGCAGATCTTGCCTTTTATAGATGCAAGCTTCTCTTTGCCAAAGTTGTATAATCTGCCTTTGCCAAAGTTTAATTACACACAGTGTTTGTGGGCCTTTGGAATCACAACCTCAGTTAATTTTCATTTTTAAAAAGTCTGTGTTTAAGCATCTCCCCATAAGATTTTTTTCATCACAAGCAGGCTGTCATGAAGGAATCAACTGAAAAATGACATATTACCTGTGACTAGAGATGCTCTGCATCCTTCAAAGAGACAGCACATGTATGTAGACATTTGTGAGCCATCATAGCAAATACTTTGCTCCATCAATGCCAAGGACAGGAGGATAAATTGTGATACCCTGGTCTTGCCTGATTACTTAGAAAAGACCGGTGAAATCCCAGATCTCAAAATTGCCTGAATGCTGCAACAGTCAGAATCCACAGCAGTCAGAAGTGGGATAAGAGGGATCATAAAGTTCCATACCCTGTAAGCTCAGGACGCTACAAATGCAACGGCTTAATCATGTCAGCATTACTACTGAGCATCCTAATGACAGGCACTTAGGGAGACATCACACATATTTAGGACATGCCTGAATGCCACAAAGCCCTGCTTATTATTGTAATAGCTCCTCAGAATACTTAAAAAAAAAAGAGAAAAATATAACTGATTAAATTACCTTTGGGCTAAAGATATGCATTCAAGAATAAATTAGTCCTGCTGTACATAGCCACTCAGAATTAACATTTGCCAGACACTTTTCCTTCCTTCTATCACCACTGTGCTTCAGATGCAGATAAACACAGGCTTTGACAAAACCTTCACTGACAGATTTCCAAGGTCAGGCAGAGAATTTCTGTTCAATCCAAGTAGCTGCTTTTTCAAATGCCTCTTTCCCAGCTCCCCATTTTTTCATTTGGTGGCTACCACCACTTACTTAAGAGTGGGGTTTGGCTGTTCAAGAGGCAAGTGGCAACAGTAAGCAGGATCTGGTAGACAGCAAGATCATGTAAATTTTGGAGTGCTTCTTTCTGGCCACTGGAATGAGTTAGAGAATGGAGCTTTAATCAAAATCCACTAGACTGGAGCTGTTTTAAAGCTGCCTTTGCAGCTCACCTGGCAACAGCAGAGTTAAAGTATATTGGATTGCCTTGCAGGATAGAATCCAAATGTTATAGGAACTTGTACAGCAAGAGATGGTGGTGTATATTGGATAATTAAGTAGCCCCATGCTCTGTCTGGCTTACAGACATGAACAAGGGAAAAGATGGTTTTGCAGTTTATTTGACATTTCTTGCAAGATAACATTGTGTTGTTGAGCTCATGGTTTATATTTACATGCCTTTTCCTGACATCAGACATCCCTGCTTACCCAGGACTACCCACTGACCTCTGCCATTGGAAACTCAGACTTAAGTCCCTGCACTATTGGAATTAGTCAGGAATTTGAAACGTCTCCCACATCTGAACAAAATGCAATGCTGTTGCTGCATCATTAAATTGCAACCTTGCAATGTCAAAGTTGTTGCTAACAACAAGGGAAGAATCCCAACCTGGCAAATGAGAAGGAGCAGGGCAACTGGAAGAAGATGGCAATAAGCAATATGTCAGAGCAAAATAGCTGCTTGGGAGGAAACTCAGTAGCTGTCAATGCATTTCTAAAGGCATTAGCTGTGCTAAGTGAGGGTGACTTACTTAAGTATTTGGCCAGTGCAGGAGGGCCCAAATCTTCAATGTCATGCTGTACCACAAGTTTGTATGGACATACTTTCTCTGATTTAAATTGCTTCTTCTGTCTGTCAAAGAAGCATACCAGATTTGGCCAGTGGCCCTCTACTTCTCCTCTGAACCAAAGTAATGAATGAAATGGGAACCTGAGCATATTTCATCTTTATGTTTTCCAAAATCTGGTTTACGTTTTCTTTTTGTCTTTCAAGAGCAGATACTAAAGGATTGATTCAGTGGGTCAGATCTCCAGAGTTGCATAAACTATCATGGCCTGTATTAAGGTAATTCTAATGAAGCCATTTCAGTTTACACTGGTTGAAAGTCTCATGAAAAATCTTACCCAAGATGGCCATTATTTCATTTTGGCACATTTACACTTCTGTGTTTCATCAAATGACTGGTATTGGCGTGAGAAAACAGGGAAAAGAAAAACCATCTGGATATTTGCATTCAAAACTAGATGTTACTAACTTATTTGTGTTCCCAAACTCAAGGGAACTTGCAAAGGCAGGAAGTTTCCCTTGCTTTGAATTCTTACCTTTGTGGTTCAGAACATACCAACTAAAAGTTAAAAAGCAGGAAATCAGGGATGTCATCGTTTCTTGCACGTTGTCCCCAGACCCTGTACATTCCCTAGTGCTGGCAGACTGTACCTCACCAGAGGAATCCTGGCTGTAACATTTCCAGCAGCAGATTGAAGTGCTTGACACCAGCGAGTGCCAGACAAAGTGTGTTACTGAGCTGTGTATGATAAGCCTATCTCCAGCAGCAACAACTACTGTAACTTACCCAACTCATTGCCATACCAATTGACATTTTAACTGCACACACACTGCCTAAAGGATCTAGGGAATTTGACAAGGGATTAGTTCAGATAACTTAGCATTATCACCATCCTACCAACATTGTATCTTCTCTCTACAATGATCTGCTTAATGGCATTGTCTGGTAAGCAGCAAGCCTCAGCTTGTTACTGTCCTTCATGTTAAGTTTTTAAATCTTGGCAAACAGAAGTAGGGACACTCCTGAATAATACTGCACAGCAGTCTGTTCCCTCACACTGACCTGGCAGACATCTGATGTGCTGCAGAAATGCTTCCAGGAGAGTTGCCTAAGTAGGATGGCACAGGGTTGGGATGTCCTCTTTAATTCTGTTTACCTGCAATTATCTATGATGATAAAAATGTTAGTACAAATTAGAGATTGCTTTGAATCTTTCAGAAAATACAAATATTAAACAAAAAGGCAGGTCAACTGTCCAGCATGGTCTATGGGATTTCCTCTTCTCTGGGAAAATTGGTTCATATCATTCCAAGTTAGATGAATATCCACATCCCTGCAAAGCTCCCTAGGAACTAGAACAGTATAAGATCAAAGCACCTCTCAGTCTCTAGTGCATTTAATCTAGCCAAATATCTCTGTGAGGTTTACATGCAATTATCTGACTTTACAGATGAGGTAGAGACTAAAAGACACGAGTGAGGTCATACAGGAAGTCTGTGGGAGGAACTGGCTATTGTGATCTCCTGGGTGAGACACCATCTCCAGTGGGGCACTGGAGGTTTGCCTTTATCACTGCAGCAGAGTCTGAAAGAAAACAAGGAGAGTCCCTGCTGACAGTGAATGCATCCATGTGAACACATAAAGGGAAGGAATGAAGGGAATTTTATGTGAGGCTTTACAGCTTTGATCCATTTGTTTATGGTACTGTGATGTTAGCAGAGAAAAGCAAGTCTCCTTGGGAAACCTAGGAAGAATGTAGCTCTTCTCCCTGCCATGGTAGGCTTTGGAAACGCTTGGGATGAGAATTTTGGTTCAAGCTGTAGGATATTTATTAATGTAACATAATAGCTGACGCTTTTTCAATGCCTTTGATCGTAACACACTCTGCACACTAGACTTGCTGTGCTGGATGTAGTATTTCTGACATACTGACATTTGAAGAGCTCCATGAGGAGCCAAATGTTGTTTTGGTCCCACACCACTGATGCTGAGGGAAGGAAATGTGGCAAGAATTAAGAATGCAATGATTCAGCTTGGAATTTAGCCAGAAACACCCAGCTTCTTATTAAAAAAAAATCTAATTAGATATTCAGTTACAAAATATGGAAAGAGTAAAAAACCCTAGGACCATAAGCTTTTCCTATGCTTGAAGGCAAGGACTGGGAATTTTTTCAGAATGCCATTATTAAGATTCATTCAAGTTTATCATTGTACTTTCAGAATTGCTACCTTATGACACCTCTAGGCCAAGATGCAGCATCTCCCTCAGAGGCAGCACCCCTTTGTCTCTTGCAAAGGCAAATAAACAGCCAAGTCTTATATGTGACAGACTCTGCTTCTATTTTCTTTCAAGGCCTGTAGGCATGTCAGTCTCTTGGCAGAGCTACATGGAGCTGTAGACCACATCCTGGAGCATCTGTATCACTCTGGATAGTGCAGGGCCAGACCAGACAGCTCTCAGCTCTGTCTTCAGCCTGGGAACTCAGTCTTGCAAATTGAAGACTTGTGCACCATGTTACTGGAAATTTCCCAACTCTGTGGGAATGTCTATGTAAGGAAACAAAACCTGCTTGCAGATCTAGCCATGTATCGATCTAAATAGTAAGGCAATCTTACAAATGTCTGTTTCACTGGTGTGTCAGATTAAAACTCGCAGATGGCCACAAAACTGAACGTTGCTTTGACCTGACAGGATAATATGTGCCATCTTTCCTATTGTAAAATAATAGTTCCTGTTTCTACAGCCAGCCTTTCCCTATGCCTGAGGAAAACGCTCTGTAGTTTTTGTTTAAAGGAAACCAAACCAATCAAATGATAAACCCTAGACTTTAAAACACTGATTTATAGGCCCAATGTGGTGTTTAAGTGTGCAGAATCCAGCACTCTAGCATCAGACTACACCATTTCTCCTCCTAGAAACAGGTGGCTTTCAGACCTGCTCTGGGGTAGAAAGGCAAAGACAGTCATTAGCCTTTTCAACTTGATGGTTCTAATGAGGACCAAAACTATTCAGGTGTAACACTGAAGCTACCAGTGCCACCCTGTAGCTGTAACTGAGCCAAGGGAACTAATTTTGCGTAAGATCAGCAGTGCAGATGAGAACACTCCCTTCCTTGTGAATCAGATGAAAGCACAGAACTCACCCCAAAAGAAGGGAGTCAAGTGTGCTAGACCATGATCCAAGTGTGCTAAACATGTTTCATCATGTTTCGCTCACATTAAAATCACCAAAAGACTTCTTTGTCCTTCCTCTTAAACACACGGGATTGGCTGCTAGCTGAGGTATGACACTGAGGAGAAACCAGGCTGCGCTGAGGTGTGCAGTTCCACAGGACTGAGAAGGGTTTGCATCCTAATGGGAGAGTAGTCACAGGCAGGGAATTCTTTCCCACTGCTGCACCCTGAAGAAGTGAATTGAGACATAACTTCACAGCCAAAGTCTCTCCCATTCTTTCAGGAAAACAGAAAAAGCCAGCTAGGTCTCTGGAGAACTACAGCAACAACACGTAACAAACAGCTACTGGAAATATGGTATGAATACTGGCAAATAGACATTTATTTCTGAAGCTGAACATGACTTCTAAAGACACATCTCATGAAATTACTGAGGGAAATTACTGGGTCTATTAAGCACAAAGAGTCTATAGAGATTTATTGGTTTCCACCTTTGTTTTCCTTTAGATTTTAGGGGCAGGTGAAAAGTTTTATATGCACTTGCTACTTACTCTTCTCTGTCCTGTCTCCATCAGCCTCTTCAGCATGAAAAGCTTACAGACTTCTGTGGTTAAATTCTAAATTTTCCCCTGGTTTTATCAAGCACCATAATATGATGCTCTGTTTCCTAGCACACACCTTAATTTCCTTAGGGATGTGGTGATCCCAGTGAGCTGCTAAAAATGATTCCTCCAAACCAATTCAACATGACATACTGCTGCTTCAGGCCTTCCTGTGTGACAAGATACTCTTGCTGAATGACTCCTTCTTTTCACACCAAACTTACTTGGGAAGGAAATCTAAACATTCAAATCAATGCTGGGAAAATTCACAGCACTTAAGAAGAGTTTAGCTGCACAAACTGCAAAGCATCTCAGGGCTCAGGTAATTCAGAGATTATAATGCACTTAGAGCAGGCCCTAAAAATGTTACATCCTTAGCAAGTATGATACAAGTACAATGCTGAAGACTGAGAGAAGTGCATGGAGACTGACTTTAGCTGTTTTGAAAGTCTGATTTTCTGTTTCTTTTTCAAAATGGTCAGCATCTCTTTAAAGCTGTTTGACAACTCTGAAAATGGAAAGTAGAGCTTTCTAATGCATGTTTAACAGCAGTCGGGGAATGTTGACAGGATGCAAAAGCCTTCTCTACAACCAGACAGGGACTATGAAGAGAAGTAGCCAAATATGGTCCTGCTTCAGCATTCCAAAATGCCTTTGCAGATTCATGAGTCTGAGCAACAGCAAGTTTTCATACACACACAGGAAGTGGATTACAACAGAGTATATTTGCAATGTTGCATTTTTACTGCAAAAAACCCCTACAAGTAGTCACACACAACCCCCTTATTTTTTCTCTTTTTTAACATAAGGTAGTGCCTGAAGAGTGCCAGGGAGGTGGCTAAAGGAAGCTCCTTCCACACCAGTGCAACTGAGCCCTTCCCAGAGGCTATGTCTCTTGGCAAATATGAAGGAGCCAATCTACACAGCCCTGCTTTGGGAAGGGTTTCAGAGCTCCCTGGGGACAATTGCTGGCATCCAAGTTAACACTGAAGGCATTTTGGAGTGGTCACTGCTTTACTGTGGGCACAGCAGCTAAGTTAAATAAGGACAGAGGAGGTGTATTGTGTGGAATTGCAGTCCTGATCATGCTGACAATTGAGGAAGTGGTTAACAATTGCATTTTTGTATACAAAATGGATCTTTGTCTGCCTTATCATGATGACTTGTACCTCAAAGAAGAATTATCCTGAGAAGAAGGAATACAAAGGCTTGGTGTTAGCTTCTTCCATTTATAGAATTGGATTTCTCACAGAAATATAGCAGAGAGGTACTCAAACTAGTCCTAAATGAGAGATTGGACACTAGGAGTCATATAAAAAAATACTTCTGAGGAAGTCCCTTCCTTCTCCTTAATGATAATACTGAGACATTTCCCCCATTTTGTTTCCTTTTCCTGTCCAGAGAAGTTGATTCTGAGCTGAACATAGCAAAAATGAGAAAAACTACAACAGTTTAGTTTGAGGAGGAAAAAAGGGAACAAATTCTATCACTGTACTTCCTAGGTCTCATGCTTATGTGCAATACTGTTCTGATTGAATTTTATTTTTAAAACAGTTCAAACAGAGCTGTCTGCAACAATCTGAGAACTAAAGGAAAAGAAAATATCTTGTTGGCCATTCCTGAAATGTAATTCAGTGTTTCATACCAAAAGTGATTACACCAAGTGGTTTCCCCCCCAAATCCTATATCTGTTAGACTCCTGAAGAAGGATGCTTCACTACTCTCTAATTTTTAAAGACCCCTAACCATACAAACCTTTTCCCAGGTTATAGGAAGAGTTCTCCACAGGTATGTGAAATAATTTATTTTCCTATGTCCCCCATGCCTGATGAGCACTGGTTCCACTTCTTGTGCTTCTGTGGATTTTAGAGGCGTGGGTAGAACTCTTTCCATGAGAAGGGGATAGGAATGGTACCTGGCTGTGCTGCTGGTAACTTGGGGTAAGTGTTGTGCTGGATCTGAACTGTGGGCTATTCCAAGGTATGTTTAAAGAAGGTAATGTTCACTGGTTGGTCTACCTCACCCAAATGTCTTTGGAGATACTAATAAAAAGGAAGCAAAATAGGCTAAAAATAACCTTCAATGCTAATTTTGCTTCTTGTCAGATTATCTCATTTTTCTAATTGTTATATTTTTTATTTAAAATAGTTTAGACGTTATACCAAATTAACTTTTTGCCCAAGCTAAATCTTACTTACCTCTTCTAAAGAGAAAAATTAATTCCATTATCTGTATTCACTAAGAGAAGAGGGGAAAATTGCTAAGAGCCATATAGCTCAGTGGTAGAAGAAATTCAGCTCTCAGGCTTGAGGGTTGTAAATCCTCAATGTTAATGGAAGCTTTACACAGTGAAAGAGTGAAAGTACAATTTCTGCATAGCAGTAGTGACAACAATATGGGGGAAAGCTTGGCATATGAAAGCAGACACACAAATTCCACCCAGCTCCTTGTTCCTTTGTTTCCCAACATTTGTTGAATTCTTTCCACTTTCCATGGTTTATTTAGGAGTTCTTGCAGATGTTTTAGATTTCATCTAATCACAGTTAGGCACTGCTTATGTTGGGTTTTTATAAAACAATATGAAATACATAATTTAGTATTAAGCTCCATTTTCCAAAGCCTCTATTCCCCCGTGCCTTTTGTTCTCATGTTACCCATAATAAAAATGGACTTTCTAACTAGAAATTATTCCACCAATATTTTCAAGCTTTGACCATTCTGTCTGTTGGTAGACATTTCATCTATCTCTGTAGTACAAGAATGCTGTGTGGAATTGTGCTCACTAGCACATTTGCAATTTCACACTGTACCTGAAGAAAAGCTGTGATGCAGTTCAGCATTGCTTGCTGAAGAGGTTGAACTGTAGTCATGGTTTGGGATCAGGTGGTGTAGCACAAGCAGCAGCTTTTCTAGGCATAGAACCACCTGACACAAATGGGAGGACACACCTCCTAGGAATAGCCCTCTTCCTGCTTGCCACTGCACATCCCTGCAGCTGGCCAATGCACACAGCATCAGTGTCTGTGAGTGAGCGATGCAGGAGCATTGCTCATCTCTGCCACCCCTGCTAGGATGTGGCTTGATGCTCTGCTGTAGCTGAAACCCTGCCTTGAAGACTCTGCAGGTTCCAGACCACCTTCATGCCAGAGAGGTGCTAACTGATCAAAGCAGCTTTGAGAGGAGACAAGTCTGGAGCAACATTAACAAGGCTAATTTTGTTTGGTAGGATGAGGTCAACTGTGAGTTGCTGCTGAGAGAAAAATCCTCCAGAGAGTCCATTGTAGGATGATGTTTTCCTACTTCCTTCCTTCCTTCTTTCCTTCAGTCTCTCTGCTCCTCTCAAGCAAAGCCAAGTTAAGAGGTTCCAAGCAGCTGTATGCCAGAAGCACCAGTTAAGTTCGACAGAGCTTTTCTCTTACATTCTGTGTTCTACAGGCAAGGAACAAATGGAAAATTAAAAAGTGAAGCTTCACCCAAAATCACTTCCTGAAACAATCACTTTCTCATCAACTCACCTGTCTTTGGTGGGCAAAAAGAGTGAGCAGGAAATGCTTTCCAGTCAAATCCCAGTGATCAAGTGCAAAGACAGCAGAAGTGGGTCATTCACACAGGCATACAGGAACTGTCAGCACCAGCAGGCTGAGTGAAGAGCTAGGGGAAAGCTCCAAGCTCACAGTCAAATCATCACCAGAGCAAGATGAGAGAGTCTGTGATTGCAAGGCACAATGTATTTCAGTTTTTAGAGTGACAGCACTTTTCTGCTATTAATAAGTTTAATCTTGTCTGTTGTGGCATTTGTCCAGTAGGTGGAAGGTTTCCTTAAGACCCAGGATTTATTCCCTGGTGAAAAGGCGCAATCCAATTGAAGAACAAAGCCATGGAATTATCCTTTTTGGTTTGGCACACAAATCCAGATATTTTTCTGTCTCTCAGATGAAAAGAATTCAAAATTCACATACAGGGAATATACAACACTTGCAAGGGAAGACACAGTACTGTTTTCCATGAAGTTTCAGCCGTACCTGCACTCCAGGGTGGAGTTTGCCTGACATTCTGGAAGCAAGTAGGATCTTCATAGCGACTTTGCTCCATTTAACACAGAACTGTATGTTAAGAAAGTTACCAAGCTTCTAGCTAACTCGTGTGGACTCTCTCCCTTAGCTGTTTTTCTCCTTGGCTCCTGGAAGCAGCTAGTTTTAAGGGATATTTATAGAGCAGGGTGTGCTGCTAGCTCATCCAAACGGTAGGCCTCCTGCAAACTTTTAAGAGGCCTCTGCTTGTAGCAGGCATAATTTTCCAGATCTTTTTAAATGTTATTCTGGGCACTAGTCTATACCCTTACGAAATTCCTTGCTGAGCAGATTATAAGGACAGGCAGTGACCCAATAACCTTCATTTTCCTGGGATGATGCAATAGCTACTTCATGCTCAGGAAACAGAGCAGGCTGAGCAGAACGTGAAATGAGCTGCTGAAATTCCCAAGTCAGCGTTTTGTTTCCATGCCATTAAGGGTAGAATTTCAAAGTGTAGAATGGTCCTTCAAGTTCTGTCTTTTATGAGGTCAGGCTAAATGCTTCCCTTTTATATATGAAGAGAGGGTGATCTTTGCCAGAGTCTGCACTGGGTTTGCTCTTATTTTGATTTCTGCTTTGGTTGAGAGCTCTGTGTAGCAGGAAATGCAGTTTTCAACAGCAGTTCAGGCTCTGCTGGAAAGTGGTCCCTGCAAGAAGCAGTGAGCTGCAGAAGCATCAAAGCAATTTAGCAGCAGCAGACTCTGTCACACACAAATTCCTCCTTTCTACTCAGTCTCAGCTTCAAGACTATATCTGATTTGGGGCAGTGAAAACGACCATGAATGAAGGAATAAAAGAATAAAGTTCTGAAGAGTTGTCCAGGCTGTGAGAGAAGTGTAAGGATTTCACCACAAACCTGACTGGTGAAGGGAAGGTTATAAACACCCAGGACCCTTGACAAGAAAACACTTAAAGTGCAGTCTACAAGGATCTCCAGCAAAGCATTAAAAAGTATATTAAAACTGATAGATTGGGTGAAAGCACCAGAAAACGTTCTCTACAGTAGTACTTGCAATAGCAGAGAAATGGACTGGATGCACTAACACAGTTGTGGATGCTCTAACACACTTGTGCATGCATTGGCTTGACTGCAGGGACTGCAGCAACTGTTTAGACTCTGGGTAAATGTTTAGATTCAGTCATTCAGGATGATTACCCTGGAATCCTAACACTGGGTTCCCATCACAAAGTAAATGCTCTGTAAAGGACAGAGACACAAAGGCCCTGAGGCCAAACCCTTACTGTGACTGTTAAAGCCTGTTTCTTATTCTTGATGTCAAAAACAGGTTGACTTCTTCTCCTAAAGACTAGTCCAGAATTTTCTTCTTGCCTAATCTAATTCAGGACCAATACATATCAATTCCTCTTATGCCAACACTACTGTGAATCTAAATAGCATCCTATCTCCCAAATCTGCACTTACCTTCTTGCTTTTATGCAGAGGAGCCATATCTAGCTCAGTCTCTTATGCTTAAACAAAACACTTCTCTCTTTGGTTCTCTGAACAGACTCTCATTTCCTTTTGATTTCAGAATTTCTGCCCTTTGAAATGCGGTGCTTAGCAGCTCAGGATTTCTGACCATGGAAGTTTCTGTAGGGGGAAAAAAAGTTGTCAGAGCATTCAAAACTGGTACCTAGAATGAGCCCTGCAGGAAGCAGCTCTTTACAGAGCTCCCCAGGGCTCTGGGGCAGCAGTTAGTCTGAAGAGCTGCCAAGTGGTTTTTGAGCAAAGAGATGCATTTTTCTTTGCAAATCTAAACGAAGCAAGGGGAACTCACTGCTGATGGAAGGGGCTGGGTGTGAGAGGGGACAATTACTGCTAACACAATAGAATTTTCCAGGGACCATGTAATGTGTAGAAACAAAGCTGCAGCAGGATGCAAAATTTCTCCTTAGGGCTGCAACATAAAGAATAGTCTGTTCTTAGTCCAGAGGGAAACTAAATCAGATGAATTTGATCCCAAGTATCGAACAAAAAAAATGCCAGGCATTTTCTGGATGTCTGTGTTATTACAGGGAACAGCCAGGGATGAGTTATTTGTCTTTGAGCTATACAGCTGTTAAAGTTCTAAGAAATGAAGTCATGGCTTTTAACATGCCCCAGTTATTGCATGTATTTCTGTTTGAACTCTAAGGTGGCTTGGACTCTCAGAAATGCACAGATGTCTCAAAAGCCACTATTTACTTTCCTGCAAGATCAAAAGGGACTAAACCAACATTTGAGTTCACCTGATTTTAAACATAATTCTGTAATTCATCATAAGTGGCGTCACTGCAAGTCTGACTTACCCTTTCAACACTGTCATTTTTACTGGCAGGGAGCAACTAGAGATGGTATAATCCTTGTCTGGAAGCAAATACCTGAAACAAGCCTCAAATGGTCTGCTTGCTGTCTCAATTCATGCATTTTTGGAGTTTTGCTAAACCATTCTATGAACTTGAAAGTAACATAGGTTAGGAAAATCCAAGTAAAGTTCCTCCAATCCTTATCTGTTTCCCTTTTGCAATACAGTAAAGATGCAGCAATGCCTTTCATTATGTCTATGAAAGGATGGAAAGCTGTTACTTCATGTTTTGACCCTCTGCCCTTGGTCATAGGAATTATTTTTCTGTCTCCAGCACAGCATTTAGACTTGCCGGTGCTGCAGTGTTTGGCCAGCCCCATTTCTAGGACACATTCACACATACCCAAAGCTGTGCTGGCTTCTCAGTTGCACTGCAATAATGTGACTCACCAGAGAGAGAACCTCTGCAAATCACAGAGCCGCTCCCTAACCCGTGCCTGCCTTACAGTCTCAGAAGGAAAATACAGGCAACTTTCTATTCTGTATCCAGCAGCTCTCCCTCCACTCAGAGGCAACCAGGATACCAGGAACCACACAGCATGTTGGCAGGGAGGAGGAAGGGTATGAAACAACAAAATAAAGGGGAGTACCTGCTCTCTTTATCAACTGACATCGTGAATCTACTCATTATGATTCTACACAGGGACCAAGCAGTTTCAACTCTGTTGCAAGCAAGTACTTTTGAAAAATGACTAATTGGAAGGTTCTTTTTTAATGGGTGTTATCCTTAGGATAGGGGAGATCATCTGATAGGTCCTGACCTCTTCTGAGATGGGTACAATGGCAGCCTGTTTTATTTTACAAAACATTTAGTCCACAAAATACTCAGCATATTTAGTTCTTCCAGTTCCAGGAGAGAAGTAGGACATTCTTTGAAGATAAATTTTTGCATCTAGCCCATTTTCAAATAAAAAGATGTTGGACAAACCAAAATATGAACGATCTGATCATGTAATAAGGAGCCACTCCTGTGATTTGAAAGAGATCTGAGATGACTCCTGAACCGTCAAGAAACTAACCAGAAAATTTTCTCTGTGGCTTGAATTGCTGAGCAACAGCATCTGGAAGCATCATAGGCATGTCACAGCAGTGGTTTAGTTTGAGAATTACCCTAAATAGCCTTATTATCACCACTAAATGATAGAGTATGGCAACTGGAATGCAAGCCAAACACAATGGAATGACCGATGAAGCTCTTTTTCTGAGGTCATCTTTTTGAACCCTTATTTTTTTTGCCCCACAGTTTTCACATGTGAAATCTCAGTAACACAAAGTCCCAGATCAGAAAAGATCAGCAATAGATATGAGATCAGCAATATGTCATTAAAGTTCCTACTCGCTTTCATTTTTCTAAGGCAAAAAGAAACATTCTCAAAGTTACACTCATGTTATAAATGATCAGAGGCCAATTCCAAATAAAACAACAAAATTTATTCTACACAATTTCAACACCGAAATAAAGCCACAATAAAAAGAAACAACATCGATCGAATGCCGGGTGGACAGAGAGGCGGTACAAAAGTACCCTCCGAACTCTGCCACACTGCTATGTTTCAGCCCGTGGGTTTTATACAGTTTTTTTACCCTAAGGCTAAGTTTATTGAAAGTCCAGGTATGCTGTGTTTCCAAAAGAGTCCTGTCTGCATGAAAAAGGTTGCTTGATAATTTTTCCGGAATTCATCTTGGGAGGGGTGATCTTGATTGTCCAGGATCTCTACCAAGATTGGTATCTAGTGGTTGAGGAGCTGTGAAGCGAGGGTCCACCCTTAATGGCCGGGCCATCTTCTGGCTTTGTCTTGTTGTTACAGTAGTAGGTGTGTTTGGGAACTTCGGAATCCTGGAGGCATTCTCGGGTATCTTTTTATTAATAGCTTAATCCCACACGAATTTATTTATTTTACTTATTACAGTCCCCCACCTTTTTATTTACCCAAATAAATTCGTGTGTGTTGGATTGCCCTTCCTTAGTAATTGCTTTTGAGTCGTGGCATTCTACTCCTTTTTCTGATCTACAAAATTTAGTATTGAGTGTCATAAAAGAAATAATACCCTTTTCCTTTATCTTTGGGACAATCATAATGCTCTTGATACTTCAGGTTCCTTCTGGTGCCATGTTTAACTATAGTTCACATTTCTTCCTGAGGGTCAGCCTCTGTGGGCTCTTGGGGGGGGGTCCCCCTGTCCCTCGGCTCAGGACTACGAGGACTTTCCATCACAACATGCCTCTGCCTTTCCTTTCGCCCACGGGGTTGCAGCCCGTGGCGGGGTAATCCATCTTCTCGGCAGCAGGCATATGCTTCTGGAGTCCTGTTAGTCCGAGCTGCAAACCTTCTTTTAAAGGCACTCCATCTGGACAACCTGATTGTATCGGACCAGCAAGGTACTTTGATTGTCTTTCTGCACTCGACTTTGAGCACTTCAACTTTAGCGTCTAATTGCCCTTTTGTCCCCTTTGCATATATATAATACCATTCTGGAGAATCTAACTCCAGCAGACCCAAGTTAGTGGCAATTACTAAGAAATAGCTAGTCTCTTTTTGTTCTTTTTCTAAACAGTTGGTACATAATCTTTTTGGCCTACGCCCCCCTCTACAGTGAACAACCCAAATCAATTTACAATATACACACTTGAAGTGAACAAAGGGAAAACATTCACAATCCGGTCTTTCACACCTTATCTGATCCCCTTCATTCATCGGTGTTGTTGCAACCTGACTTTCAGCTCTCCAAGTGATGAGGTCACTCTCCATTTCTGAGTAGTGTATTGTGAGTCCACCTTCTTCACTCTCGAAGCGTGGGTCCACCCTTTTTCTGCTGTCTTAATTGCTGTATCTGTGGTGAGAAGAACAGTGAAGGGACCTTCCCAGTGAGGTGCTAGAGGTATATTTTTCCAGGTTTTTACTAAGACTTTATCACCTGGATTTATTTTGTGTATTGCAAACCCCAAAGGGGTACTTTGAGAAATGAGCCCTTGTTTTCGTAGATCTTGTAAATTCTTATTTATGGCAATTAGGTATGGTTGAATCTGGGTATCCTCTATTTGAGGGTGTCCCACAGGCATTCCATGTTTATAAGGCATTCTATAGAGCATTTCAAATGGTGATAACCCTGTTTTTGAATGAGGCATAGTTCTTATGTTCAAAAGAGCTAAAGGAAGACATTTCACCCAAGACATCTTTGTTTCTATCATTAATTTGGACAGTTGAGTCTTTAATGTTTGGTTCATTCTTTCTACCTGCCCAGAGCTTTGGGGGTGCCAAGGGGTGTGGTATTGCTATCGAATTCCTAGAGCTTCTGTAGTCTGTTTGATAATTTTGGAGGTGAAATGTGTTCCTTGATCAGAATCGATATGATCTATTATCCCATAGCGAGGGATAATTTCTTCTAGCAATACTTTTGATACTGTCTGGGCAGTAGCTCTTGCCTTAGGGAAGGCTTCTACCCAGTGAGTTAATTTGTCTACTATTACTAATAGAAATTTATATCTCCCCACCTTAGGTAAATCAGTGAAGTCCACTTGGATTCTTTCAAACGGGCGATAGGCAACTGGGCGTCCTCCTAAAATTGTTTGTCTGTAGGTAGCTCGATTAATCCTCTGGCAAACCATACACCCGTGCACCTCCTGTTTGGCTAATTCATAAATCCCCTTACATCTGAAGAATTTCAAAAATTGTTCTGCTAGAGCCTGGGCTCCCCAGTGTGTTTGCTGATGCAATCTTTTCAGAATTTTCCTGGTGTATTCCTTTGAAACTAACTCCTTTCCATCAGGTAATTTCTACCTCCCTTCCTCTAGTTTACCCCCTATCTTTTTAAACTCCTCGATTTCTTTCTGAGATGGGCATGGGGGATATTCCTGAAGTTCTTCTCTCTCAGCCTCAGGGATACTTATTGTGAGCAATGCTGCCCTCTTTGCCTCTTTGTCAGCCAGATTATTTCCCCTGGTCTGGAATTGCATACCCACCTGATGTCCTCTGACATGGACAATAGAGATTTCTTCAGGTCCCCTAATCGCCTCCAAAATTTGTTTTATTATTTCCCCATGAATCAATCCCCGTCCTCGGGTGTTAATTAGACCTCTTTCTTCCCATATCTTACCAAAAGTGTGTGCAATTCCATAAGCATATTTTGAATCAGTAAAAATAGTGCCTCTCTTCTCTTTTAATCTCCTGAGTGCCCTTAGTACTGCATATAACTCACAGGCTTGGGCAGACCAGCTTGCATTCAGGGGTCCTGATTCTACCACTTCCCCTGATTTTCCATCTACTATGGCATATCCTGATTTTCTTTTACCTTCTAATACTCTTGCTGATCCATCTACAAACCATTTTTCTCTTTCTTCCAATTCTTCTTCTCCTAAGTCTGGTCTTACCTTGGTTTGCAGTTCTACTATTTCTGTACAGTCGTGAACAGTTTTTTCTAATGCATCTCCGAACAGGAACTGGGCTGGATTCTGAGCAGCTGTTGTCTTGAGTTCTAAACCATGTGAGTGTACCAGGATAGCCTCATACTTTAGGAGTCTGGCATCAGTGAGCCACTTATCTGCTTTTTGTTGCAGAATGCTCCTCACATTATGTGGTGAATAAACTACCAGGGGGGCCCCAAATGTTACCTTTTTGGCTTCTTCTACTAACAATGCAACAGCCACGATGGATTGTAGGCATGTAGGCCATCCTCTACTTACCGGATCCAAAAGTTTAGAGACATATCCTACAGGTTTTTTGGTCCCTGCCCAGTCCTGAGTTAGAACACCATAAGCAGTGTGATTGCTGACATCTACAAATAACTGAAACTGCCTTTTTACATCTGGCAAACTTAAAACAGGAGCAGTTATCAGTGCTTCTTTCAACTTCTTAAGCTCAGCTTCATCTTTTTCTGTCCATTTTACTCTATCTGTGTTTAGTCTTTCATAAAGAAATTTTACCTTTTCACTGTATCCTTCGATCCATTGTCTGCAATATCCTAACAATCCTAACAACTGTCTGATCTCCCTTTTTGTCCTGGGAGGGGGCAGCGCTACAATTCCAGCAACCCTCTCAGGGTCTAGTTTCTTCTTACCTTTTGAAATCTAGTGTCTAAGGTATCTTACTTCGGGTTCAACAAACTGTAATTTTGATTTTGAAACCTTTAATCCCTTTTCTGCTAGGAAATTCAGTAACAAAATTGTACATTCTCTTACTTGATCCTCCCTCTGGCCAGCTATCAGTAGGTCATCAACATATTGCAATAACTTGGCTCCTTCAACCGGTATGAATTGACTTAATAATTGTTCAAGAGCCTGACCAAAAAGGTTAGGAGAATCTACAAATCCCTGAGGCAGAGATGTCCACCTAAGCTGCTGCTTTCTGTTTGTTTCAGGATCTTCCCATTGAAATGCAAAATAATCTCGGCTCCCTTCGGCCAGAGGGCACGCATAAAACGCATCTTTAAGATCAATTACACTGTAATAAACATCTTCTGGAGATACCCTATTCAGTAGGGTATAAGGATTGGCTACTACAGGGAACTTTGTTTTTGTTCTCTCATTCACTGCTCGGAGATCTTGAACTAATCTATAGCTTCCATCACCCTTTTTTACTGCTAGGATGGGAGTGTTGTGCCTTGACATACAAGGCTCCAAAGTCCCTTTTTCAATTAGATTGTCAATTACTTGTTTTAGTCCCCTCCTCCCCTCCACTGATATGGGGTATTGTTTAATTCTAATAGGTTCCTCAGGCTTTTCTATTTCAATTGAAATTGGCTCTATTGCCAATCTTCCCACTTCTCCTTGAGAGCACCAAACCTTTTGATTAATTTTGTCTTCATCTTCAGTAGTCAGTTTGTATAGGCTTACTACTAATTGTGAATCTTTTACCATCAGATTTATCCCTAGTGCTATAATCATGTCTCTACCTAACAAATTATAGTCTGCTTCTTCTACTAGAAGCAAATTCCCTATGCAAAATTTAATATCTGATTCAATCTCTACATCTTTAATTATTGATACCTTGAATGGATCTCCCTTTGCCCCAACTATTGTTACTTTATCCTCACTTTTTAAACAGCCTTTGGGCAGTCTCTGTACTGTGCTTCTCTCTGCCCCTGTATCTACTAAAAATGTTACCACTTCTTTTTGGGGACCTATTTTTAGCTTTACTAAGGGCTCATTTGATGTTCTAGTCCCCAAAATAAAAAGCCCTTGACGCCCCTAATCTTCCTGAAAAATTTTCTCATCATTTATTCTTTTTCTACAATCTCTTTTTAGGTGACCTTTCTTTTTGCAATAATAACACTCTGGGAGTTCTCCCCTTGGCCCTGGGTTCTTATTTGGCCGGTCCATTTTTCTCTGCGTTGTTCCTACCTGTTCCCAGCTCTTCTCTTGCTTTTGTACTTCTCTCACAGCTTCAACAAGAACTTTGGCCTGTATTTTTTGATTTTCCTCATCTCGTCGCATGTATACCTTCTGGGCTTCTCTTAATAATTCCTGTAAGTCCTTGTCTTGCCAGTTTTCTATTTTTTCTAATTTTTTTCTTATGTCCTCCCAAGACTTTGCAACAAATTGGGTTTTTAACAACACTTCTCCAATAGGGGAATTAGGGTCTGTTCCAGAATATACCTGTAGGCTTTTCCGGAGTCGGTCCAGCCAATCTGAGGGAGATTCATCTTTTCTTTGACATTCCCTAAACACCCGACTAATATTTTGTCCCTTCGGCACCGCCTCCCGTATTCCCTGGATAATTATATTCTTGAGGTCTATCATGTTCCGTCTACCTTCCTCAGTCTGGGAACTCCATCCCGGGTTTTGGCTAGGCCATTTTAGGTCTCCGGGTGTGCTTTGGGGGTTACGGCGATTCCAGTCTCGGATCCCAGCCTGTCGAATTAAATCTCTTTCTTCGGGGTTAAATAGTGTTCTTAAGATGGACATAAGGTCCTCAAAGGTGTATATGCTACTTCCCAGAAAGTCCTCCAGCCTTTCTGCTACTCCGAATGGGTCATCTAATAATCGCCCCATTTCTTTCTTAAAAGCTCTCACATCTCCTGTGTTAAGTGGAACATTTACGAATCCGATAACTCCGGGTGCGGTAGGGATTTCCCGTAAAGGGAAGAGGTTATGTTTGTCCTCTTCATTTTCACTCCCCCCTTCACTCATGAGCTTGGCCCTTCTCCGAGTCCTGCTAGCTGGAGGAGAGCCCGCTGGAGCTGTTTTTCCGGCTCCCATGGGCTGCGGGGGAACAAGTGGCTGAGAAATCGGGGCTTTTTCCCAGGGGAAAACTGCTTCTTGTGGCTGTGGGAAAGGCGGAGTCTGCGTGGAGGCTTTCGGGACTTGTAGTCCTGCCGCTTGCAGGTACGGCGCCCCTGGAATTTGTGGAGACGGCACTACCCATTTTGATGGTGCGTCTAAAGGTATGGGAAGGGGTTCTTGATCTGGGGTTTTTTCTGGAGGCAGGGATAGGAGCGGGGCAGGCAGTTGGGACGTTCCCCAGAGATTAAAGGGAGGGAGGGATGTGGCTTGACCTGGTCCCATGAACTGAGCCCCCTGCAAAGGACCCGAGGCAGGCACAGGCTGGTTAACAGGTCCCGGAGGGACAAAGGGGGTTGCTGATACAAAGGGAGGGAGAAATTCTAGTGGATTCCATTCATCCTTTTTTTCTGAAGTTTCCCTCTGAGTTCTTAGTGCAAACAGTCCTGCTCTGGCTTCTAACCATACCTGAGCATACTCTCTTTCCTCGCAGGTTACTGATTTTTTTCTTTCTACATAGCTGCAAAGAATCCTACATATCCACTTTTCAAATGTGCCGAATATCGGCCAGATCACATGTTTTTGTATTTCCTTACCCCCCCAAACTTTGATACAGTAATAAGTCATTTTTTCCTTTGACTTACCTTTCAAAGAGGGGCATTTCTCCCAATGCTCTAAGATCCATCCCAGTGGGCTTTCTGGTGGGATTTCGAAAGTACCTTTTCCTTTTCTGGGAGCATGCCTTTTCTCTGATTCTTTCTGATGTTTACTCTTTCCTTGCCCCATTTTTTTTTTTTTTTTTTTTTTTTTTTTTTTTTTTAAAAGAAAAAAAACCAAAAAAAACTTTACCTTTTGATAATGGATCGCAACACTAAATTCCTTTCTTAGCCTTAGCTCTGGCTAAGAGCAGGGGTCTCCTCCCTGACTGTTACAGTTTGCAAACCGGGTCCCGAATCGTTCGGCTTACTTACCCGTCCGGTGAGCTGAACCGGGGGTCTGTTCGTCCGAGGAAAGAATCTTCGGTTTGCGTCCTGGGCGTATCAGCCCGTAGCAAAAAGAGTTTACCAATTTCCTGAACCCAAAAGGAACGTATCCTTCCTCTTTTTGCTTCCTGTGATCGATTCCCCCAGACTCCCCTGAATCTGGGCTTTGATGAGTGAACGAGCTTTCCCGATTCGCTTCCCCGTCAGCCGACCAAACCCCTCGCGGGAAAATTTGGAACTGCGGCTTTCAGGTCCACTCTCGTGTCGTGGCCAGGCCACGTCTCATTCACTCACTCAATCACACCCACTCAACCAGGCAGTACTTACAGCAATTTTCCTGCTTGGAGATCTTCGTGCACGGAGAATATTTTATGAGTGAAAAAATTGTTGCCGCGGCTCCGAAAAGACCTTTCCCTGTCTTTTCCCGGGTTCTCTGCTGGATCCAGGCCTTCTCCCTTTTTATTGTGGCGCTTTTATCTAATTTTTTTGGTTCGTAATACAATAGGTGCGAAGGGGTTTCCTGCGTTGCCGGGCTGCCGAAAATCCGGCAGGGCGCCTCCCGTGCAAAGGGATTTCCTCCGCAGCCAAATTGTATCCGAGTCACGGCACCAAATCTGTTATAAATGATCAGAGGCCAATTCCAAATAAAACAACAAAATTTATTCTACACAATTTCAACACCGAAATAAAGCCACAATAAAAAGAAACAACATCGATCGAATGCCGGGTGGACAGAGAGGCGGTACAAAAGTACCCTCCGAACTCTGCCACACTGCTATGTTTCAGCCCGTGGGTTTTATACAGTTTTTTTACCCTAAGGCTAAGTTTATTGAAAGTCCAGGTATGCTGTGTTTCCAAAAGAGTCCTGTCTGCATGAAAAAGGTTGCTTGATAATTTTTCCGGAATTCATCTTGGGAGGGGTGATCTTGATTGTCCAGGATCTCCACCAAGATTGGTATCTAGTGGTTGAGGAGCTGTGAAGCGAGGGTCCACCCTTAATGGCCGGGCCATCTTCTGGCTTTGTCTTGTTGTTACAGTAGTAGGTGTGTTTGGGAACTTCGGAATCCTGGAGGCATTCTCGGGTATCTTTTTATTAATAGCTTAATCCCACACGAATTTATTTATTTTACTTATTACACTCACATACATTTAGCTAAAAATCACTACTGACTTCATAAGGCAAAAGTTCAGTCTTAAAAAAATATCTCTTAAAACATAATCATTAGACTGGATCTTGAGAAACTCTGCTGTCCTTTTAGAAATATGTTGTCACTTCAACTCATTTACCATTAAAAAATGCAAACAAAAGATGAATATTTAGAAGAGAGAAAATACTCATGCTTATATAGCTGAAGGCAAAGAGTAATTGCAGACAGACCAGAATCACTGCAGCTGACTAAAGGCATCTCTGAGTAAAGTTTAGAACAGGTTCTGTGGCTAAAAGTGTCACACTAAAGGCTTCAGTGCCTCAGGATTTTCATTGTATTTTCCAGGAAGCTTCGGGAAAGCAGGAGGCTGATTTAAATAAGCTGCAGAGCTTTCTCCAAATTATTAAAGCGGTCACTTCTCTTGTAGAAAAAGCCAGAGAAAAAGAGTGCAGTAAGTCCTAAATGGAAGGGAACTGAGGCTGGTGCCTTAACAGAAGTGGTTACAACATAAGGCAAAGCCAAGGAACTGAGCAAAGATTCTTGCAGATTAAATTCAACCCTGGAAGACAGGATGTTTGTCTAAAACCTTGGCAGTGAAAGATGGTTGTTCTTGGCTCTAATCACAATCGCTGTTTAAGTCCCTCTGCTATACAGTTACCAATAAAGAATGCATTTGATTTCTCTGGAACTGACAGAGTGCAGAAACATTAATGCAAAAAATAATGTATATGTGAACTAGATGGGAATGAAAGTATTAACCCTTTCCTGAACATGGCTACTACTGGTCTATCTAGTTCTATGTAGATCACACAAATTGGACTGGTTATTGCATTCAGGGCAACCCTGCTATATGGATTTGAAAAAATTATCTCCCTTCCTGCAACATAATTTTGCCAACTGTAAAATAGGAGTGACTAATTTGTAGTGCTCTCTATAAAGGCCAAATAAGAAATGGTTTCTAAGAGTAATTATTTTTACTCTTATTTATTATTTTTTAATTTTTATATAATTATTTTTTAATGCTTGAAATCTGCTATGGTGATCTTGGAATGAGTATGATGGTGGTTCTAATAGCATTGCAGTAAAGCCCACGGGTCAAGCATTGTCTCTCTGAGGTCTGAAAATGTCATTTGGAAATCTCTTAAGCACGGCTTAATCCCAAGTTGAGGCAACTATATTGCACACAGAATATGAAGGATTTTTTTTTTTTTTAAATAATGTAAATATGTGCTACAGCATTTGGTGAACTGGGACATAAATACTTTTTCTGGTTTGGAACCAAGGCTGATAAACTATTATCTGGCAGTACATCCTCAAAACACGTAAGGTACTTATAGGCAAACTGGAAAATGTACAATACAGTGCAAACACATATTTATAACGTACCACTGCCCCAGAATCTGACCAGTCCTTCCAAGACTTAATCAGGCCAGCAGTTTGGTGACTTATGTTCAATTTAATATTTTAATCGATAACTTAGAATATGCAATGCAATTTGAATGCAAAGATCATCAACTATAACGCGGGAAGAAGCCTCCCTATTAACCTTTTTACTTGGTCAATGGCCACTTACACAATACAAACAGCCACAAGGACCTGACTTTGAACCCCATTCAGAGAAGATGGAGCATAGCACAGGCATTTATTCTATAACAAAAGGGTTACACTAACAGCCTAGGCAGTGCTGAATATTGATCTGTGTGGCATTGAAGATTCCAATTAGCTTTATTAAATTCAGTGCTTTAGGAACAAGAATTATATTTAGAAAATAGCCAGCAACATTTTCTCACTGTCCTAATGCAGCCTCTTTTCCACAACTTGAAAATGCCTCTGACGGTTAAATTAACATTTGATTCAGTACCACGAGCATATTTTCATCATCAAAAGTTCTGGCCTTCTAAACTTAATGCTCCATGTAATTTTTTAATAAAGAGATGTTTAACTTGATAGCAAAACCTGTTATATATAACCATGCCAAAAGAAACCTCCTTCACCTGGATAAACCCTCACAGTGGACATTTTAGAATGGTACAAAGTCAGCAGCCTTTATCCATTTTAAATATAAATAATCATACTTCAAGAAAATAACTAGGATGGAAATAAAATCATGTTTGTAAAATAAGCTTTACATCATCCACATTAGGCATTGAGTAAACTCCACATAGCAGTATTTTTCCTGCCACACTAAACACAACTGACTTGCACAGGTGCAAAACTGAAGTGTATATATTGATAAAAGATGTTCCAGGAGGAAAGAATCCAACTTACATAAAAGAAAGGTAAAGGCAAACAAACTTGTAAAGAAAGGTAAGGTCAAAAGAGATCCAAGCATTGTGGTTTAGTTTTCAAGTTTTTAGGCAATACTGTGCAAGCAAAAAGGATTAATTTTCCTAGAGCCTCTAAAGTAGTGCCAGGAGTGTTTTGAACACAAATTACAATCATGCTACACAGAAAATACAAACAGGCAGCAAACTTGCTAATTTTCTTTTTTCCTAGTAGTTTAAAGTATCTATTTTCACAGATATTTAAAAAGATTTTAGCCTAAAACACACCTAGGGTCTCTATAGCTCCCTGGCTCATTATTCATTAACTAACTAACCATCACTAAAAAAGGACCTTCTTCAGTCTTGTTTCTGTCATGAAGAATGAATGGAAAAAGGTATCACATGAGAGACGTAATATACACATCTGGTGAACCACTTGATGAGCACACAGAATGCCCAAAAGTTCCCACTCTGACATGAGTGTAATTATGCCAGAAACAGCCCCTTCTGGTAACAACATTAAAGTATTTGCAACGCAGCTGAGCAGTGGCAAGGTTTCTGGCACAGTTTTGTATGGAAAATTGGAGTACCTACACACACAGTTATATTTGACTTGGAAAAAATGCTGAATGAAATGTAAATCATAAAAATATAAAAGCAAAACTTGCCTTTCCCCCCAAAAAAACCTGAACAACACCAAGTATCCAACACCCTTGAGTAACTTTGATTTTTCTACATATTAGTGTGGTTAACATGTACTTTAAGGATATTGAATGGTCACAAAGTATACCTGATACAAAGATACTGACATATCATAAAGTAAGCACTTCTTGTTTTGTCTGTGCAGCACAACTTGAAATGGAACACTCTCCTCTGTCACCTGGGAATTTTAACCACTTATAGGCAACTTCAGCCTTATTTTGCTTAAGGAGTAAAATAATCCTTTGCATGACGACCAGTGCAACATAAGCCACAAACACTTGCAGACAAAAAGAAAAAATCTTTTAAGGGACTTATTGCTGGTGAAGACCAAACTAAAATATATTACTTATTTATTTTTATGGCCAGATAAATAGTATACATAAGGTTGTGGCAGCATGACTACAAACTTCATTATGCCTCTCTTTGGGCTAAAACTTTAAAAGGAAGGGAAGACATTAAAGTGAGAGCTCAAACCCCCGGAAACCCCAGCATAAAATTTCAAAACTGTCTTGAACAGAAAGTTCTTCCACTGCAACAAAGTGCACTAATTTGAGAAAAAACAGGGGTTTGTACTGCCTTTTTTTTTTTAATGTTTTTTTAAAAAGTGACAAAATGGCACTTACTTATAGCTCGGTAAATGAGGGCAATTTGTAACAGAGTTGCAACTCACATGAGGAAACACTTTTTGCATTTGGCTTCATAAATAGTGCCACAGAAATGTGATGTTCCATTAACATGACCAACCACAATGCATTTCATGTAAATAACATGAATATGGCAAAGCAGGTTTCAGAAATTGTGACTATTATGGGCAGATAACTCTGTTACCATGATGCAATTACATAAGGAGAAAACTTCTACAGTGTAAGCTGCCTGCCCCTAAACCAAGCCCACTCCCAAAGGGGAAAATCCCAAACCCCAAGAGGTTACAAAATATGTAGGGATGATAAATGCCATATTCCTGGGCTGAATATCTTGTCAGTTTGATAAGGACTGATGAAAAACAAAAAGGCATTCATGATGTGAACATACTTAGGTTGAGGAGGTTTCTAGATTTATGTACTCCTCCCTTCATTAGGAATTAAGTAATGAACATGCAGAAAATCAAAAGGAAAGGCACAGATGAATAAAAGCCTGGAATTCAATTTTTGTTTCAAAACTTTTCTAACTTTTGAGCCTTCTGATGTATAAAAGTTTAGACAAATGATAAAATATTTAATATTTTGAATATTTGGGGAAATTACATTAGACTATTAGTACACGAAGAACTTTGAGGCATTTTGTTTTTAATTTGCATACAATTTTCAGAGTGAATTCCACATGAAGAAGGGTGATATACAACAGAGCTCATTCATCATTTCACAAGTTAACAGAACAAAGTAAACATCTGTCCTTCTTATTAATTAGCATCTACCCTTTACTCCAACTTGTCACTTCCTGCTGCAAGTTCCCATGCCAAAGAAATGGATGGACTAGTTCCAAACGCCACAGATGTTCACACGTGAACTTCAGCGATATTGCAAATTATAACAGCAAGAAAAAGACTGAAAGACTTTGGATGACCTTATATTCTCTTAATGGTTCACAAATGAAGACCCAAAATTCCGAGTAAAAAAATACTTCAGTTGTCCAACTCAGCTATTCACCTGACTGTGGTTCCTCTATGGAGCACACAGCTAAGGAAAAAATACTTTCTGTCGTGTAAGAAGGGGCACTAAATCAGAAACAGAGAAGTCTCAAAATAGCTGTGCTAAAATGGACTTCCCAAACCCCTTTCTCTGGAGCACAATTTGAACATGCTCTTACCTTCTACATACTGATAGAGTTTTTTCTAGCAATATAATTTCCATACATAGTTGCATTTGACAAGGTTTTTTTGGCTTATATCAAACTGGCAAATACCATCCTGACCAAAGTATATTACATCAGTATTATACCTACAATAAAATAGTGGCATGATGTTAAAGACAACATCATCTTTCTTCATGCTTTAATGAGATCAAATAACAATTAAAGGTAGGTTGAAAGGGAAGCAGTAACAAATCTGTTGCAGATCTTTCTGAAAAAGAGGTCAGAAAGTGAGGCTATCCAGGTAAGACAAGAGAAAGGCATAAGCTGCAATGGAGTTGAACCTACAAACTGCAGCAGAAAATCCCCATCACTAGAGCAGTCTTTATTTAGGCCTTACAGCAATAAATACCAGTCTAGCCTCTGCCCACAGACTTATGGGAAGCCTTTTTCTTGGTGTAGGATTCCAGACTGTGACATTCTTCAGTGAGTTGAACAAAAAAAACCAAATTGATTGTGTTGAAGTGGCAAATCAAAGCACTTGGAATTGCACATCTCTGATAGTACAGGGTTTGCTTTTACACACAAGCCTACACATCACAGCACACCTGTCAATGCCAGTGATTCCATTTGGGATATACCAGGTTTTTTCCTCTTGTGATTGAGGATTCTCCAGCAACTCTACTGAGTCTGAAATACATCAGTATCAGAGAGGAGACAATAAAAACCTTTTTACACTTCAATATTTATTAATTCTCTAGCAATTTTTTTGCTATATGTTTAGTACTAGTGTGAAAAAATTCCTGATAATTGTCTCATGCAGGTAACTTAAACGAGGAGTTAGCACTATCTAAACTGATGAACCTACCACTAGGGGGTTACTGGGGAGTCTACAAGACAAGTATTTTCTGCAGCAACAACTAAGTGGGGATGTACAGAACACAACAGGCTCAGCTGAACGTACCTGGCAGGATCTAAGGACAGCACAGCCTTCAGAAGGGCTGGAGGGGCAACATCCTTTGACCTAAACAGACTTGCCATTATTGTTTAGGAGGGCTTGAGTGGAGTCAGAGACATGTTGCAAACTAATGTTAGGAGAGATGGTGTTTCTGTAGTTAAACAGTTTTAGCTTTTGCTACTTAAAGTTGCTGTGATTTGTGTTCTCTCTTTGACATAGTAAAATATGTTACTCTACCCAACTTGCTATTGTTTAGGTCACAACAGAGATACTGAGATCACACTGTATTTTTCTGCAGGTGAAGACAAAGATTGCTGCTATTTCTTCTCTGCAATTCCTTGGTGAATACTTTTTCATCAATAGCAACTATGAAAAACTCTCTAGAGTCCAAATTTTTAAAAAATATATTACAGGAAAAATTGTAAATCTACTTGTAAATCACTTACTCTTTTCTCCTACAATTCCCACAGGTTTCAAAACATAATAATTATAAATGTAATTATTAAAATAATAACAAGAGATGTGATAGTCTTTTGTTGTACTGGGCATTTCCCTTTTTTAACTGAGATACATTCTAACAGAAATACCACAGTACGAACCAGATAATTTCAATTAAAAAACAAAATGCAAACTATTCAGTCCAATGTTAGAGCATGTGTATGTGTGTATAATACTGTAAAAGTAGTCACACATTAGAGGTATATAATTGAAACAGCATTTTCTTCCATGAACCTGCTATTATTGAGGCAGTGACAAGGTTTCCATTTCTTTGTTTTTTGAGCTCTTTAAAGAATGGCTATTGCCACATTTTGTAAACCTAAATACTGTACAAGCAGAAGCTTGTTGGTATCAGGTAAGGAATAATACTAGTAGTGCAAACAGCTGCAGAGACAATTCCTCCAGTTTTGGGGTGAACCAGCTATATAACACTGAAAGAGGATAGGCTTCTTCAAACCCACACTCGTGCATGTTTCTCCACTCAGCCATACATCTTTCTCCATCTTGGTCTTCTTTTTACAAGGGTACTTGGGGGAGGGAGAACCACCAGCTCATGTGATATTTATCATACAAAAGATTTCTTGACTCTTTTCCTACTTAATATTATCAATGTTTTAGAACAAGTCAAGGAACGATAAATACCTCAAGCATCAGGAAAGTGACAATAATACTGACTTAGTATCTTTAGCAAAAAGTGAAACATTCTCTCCTGAGATATAAATCAAGGGAGGAACAGGAATGATGAACCTAACACTGTACCATTATTTGATCATCATGCACCTTAGCTGAGCAGATGGGAAAGAACAAGTGTTTATTGCCCTCTGCTCATCCAAAGCTATGACAGGCAGTTTATTTAGCTAAGTGCTTGGCATGCCAGTATGTTGTCAGAGCAGTTCTCAATGTGCTGTCCCCCTTTAGCTTATTTCTTTAAAAGAAAAAAAAAAAGAAAGAAAAAAAAAAAAAAAGAAAAAAAAAGGAAGAAAAATCTCAGCAGGTTTATGGTTAACCCTCATCTTCTCTCAGCTCTGTTGGTAGAAATTTGTATTGCTGTTGGCGGATCTGAGCCAGTTTTTTCCTTGCCTCTTCCAGTTCTCTTTCCTTCTTCAGCATTTCTTCTTGGGCTGCAATAATCTAGAAAACAGAAGCAGCAAGGAATACTGTCTGTAAAGTAATATTTCTTTCTCTATGACACCACAATCACAGCTGACCCTTGTGAGCGTTCTCCAGAGAAGCACCAAATTTCAATGACTTCATCAGGAATTGCTCAAATTTTTCCAGATGCCAGGACTAGGCCATTAAGAAAAGTATGATATTTCCACTTGTTTCTTAAAGAGGACTAAAAAGAGAAAAACAATCTACCACCACAGTTTCACCATGCATCCATGATGAATTTCACAGCTCTGCATTCTCCCAGCATTCAGCAGGGTGGCGGTTTAGAACATGTAGAATAATCACCATGTCTTAACATAATGTCTGAGTGACAGTAAAATTGAACATTCCTTACTGCAGGTATCCACAGTATTTTCCTGCATCTCAGACTGCCAAAGAAAAAATGACAGTAGTACAGACATGCAGAAATAATCCAAGTCCAGTATCTTTTAAGAAATGAGCACAGCATATGATGTACCTCATTCATTATAAGGAATCTAGAGGTTGGTACCTCAGCCTTGAAATCTACTTTTAAATATTGTTATTATTTACTAATAACTATTATGGTCACAGTAACAAAACATCATTGGTTTTTATCTCTGACTCTCTATTTCTTTGCTTAAATATATGCAAAATCATTGTTTCATTAAGATTTGGGAATATTTAAAGTACATACGAGATTTCTGAAAAGATCCACTCATTTAATCAGAACAAAACTAAAAGCTATTGGACAATGGTAACTGCCATTACAGCAAATGCTCAGTGCAGAAGTGCAGATACCATGTAGCACATCACTGTGCTCTTATGTCAGGGGTTACATGCTAATGAGGCATCAAGTAATTTATCACAGACTTCTAAATAGATTTGTCCAGCCTGCAATGCAGCAGGGGGCCATTGTAACACCATTCATTTATGTGATGGTTTTTCCCTGCTTTATTTCTGGAGTGATTGTACCAACCTGAGCAATGCCACCCACAAACTTGGTTTTGACCACAACGTCATCATCCTCTGCTTTTCCAAATGCTGCTTTTTGGGCTGCCCTGACAAGGTTGTCTGATGCACGCTTGACAGCATTTCCTGCAGCCTTTGAGAAAGATAAGAAACTTAGTCATAATACATAACTAACATGGATTTGTCTGAACATCAAAACAAACATCTTTGCTTGACTGCACAGGAAAGGAATGGGGTTTTCTCCCCCAGTGAAAAGCAAATTCATCTTTGAAAATCTGTGGTACAGAGAGAATAAAATTCCTTTGTTTAAGAAGCTGAAAGTTGAAAAAAGTCACAAATGAGATATTTTTCTTACAGTTTGAAATAAAGCAGTGGATGAAATTACAAGTTATATTATGCTGATCAGACTTTTTTTTTTTGAGAAGAACAGAAACTAAGAGGTAGTCTATAAAGATATTATAAAACAATTAAGTTTTTTAATTAATGGACTTCAATCAGGGCAAGTTAACAACTTACACAGCCATGATTATCTCACATTTAGACACATTTCTAAAGAGAAACAGTCAAACATTTGTAATAAATCTTTTGTTGTCTGAACTGGATACTGTCAGCAGGCCAAACCAGGCTGCTCCCACATGCTAAAGACACACACTGGCACTAGGAAGGGAAGCCACAGCTTCCAACCTTCCATCCTTCCTAGGAACGACCAGCCCTGAACCTGTCCCCTCACCTTTCCCTGGTCTTATCCCATATTTCAGCTGTATCTCGCTTTCAAGTCTTCCTCATTGAAATGACCCAAGAATAAATTATTTGAAATTTGCTCTGCTCAGTCTGGAGCTCATCCAGAAAGAATGGAAACATTTCCAATTGTTTCATTAAGTTTTGGAAGATTCTGTAACAGTGCATTCCAAATTTACATTCATGGGAAACACAGTTCAAATTGGGGTATGAAGGAAAAAACCAAGACACTCAGAATCCTGAATCCAACCTATTGATTGAAGCTATGTGAAAACATTTCTGCTGGGGGCAAAGCCAGCTGAAGTGTCTCAGTAGTTTTGGCAAGTCCACCAGTAAAAATATTTAGTAGACATCAACTCACTGTTTTTGCTATGATAAAGGACATGATTTCCAAGTGCAAACTGCTCTTCCTTTCATTATTCATTCTGGGACTAAAATGAAGCTTGGTAAAATGGCAAAGTTCAATTTCAGTCCATGCTTGGGCTTGTTTCCTTTTCCTTCCAATTTCTCACATTCAATGTCTATTTAATATTTGCCCACAATGACTAAGAACCCCAAATTTCCTGTCAGAACTGAGGAAAATCTCTAGTAGTTGTTTTTTTCCTGTTTCTATTATTTGTTCTGCATTTAAAATTCCTTCCGGCTCATCTTGGCACGTAGATATTACAGAGCAGATTGAACTATGGACAGAACCATCTTCCAATTACTGACACCTTCCCCACACCCCTCTGCCAATATCAATCTACATGGATCCACTATAAAGCAATAAAACCATCTCAGCCCCATGACATACCACTGTTTGCCATAGAAACAAACATTTTTCACACATTCATGTATTTATTTTTTCCTCCAAAATATTTAAACTATTTTTCTTCTTTGAAAAAAAGGATGACATCAGTTCCTCCTGCTCAGACAGATACTTAGTCATATGTATTTCTGCTGAGTTTGTATTTCTGCCTATCCATATGTGAACTGTTGCACTGAGTGTCTGCTAGTAGTAGCTGTGCAAGTACAAGAAAAAGGGGAATTTTCACTGTTCACTAAAGGTGGTATAAAAAAGTAGCTGAAATAGTTCTTACATTCCAGGCTGAGCCTACAGGGCATGATGTCAGAGAAGGCTGTAGTCATTTTAAAAATTGCCCTCCTCAAACAAAACTTCTAGAGACGTTAGATTTTACCCATCAAAACTGTTAATTCAGCAGCAGTTCAGAGAAGCTCAGCATGAAATGGATATGTAGCATAAAAGGGAACCAGTTTCATGTAAAGAAGCTCACTCAGACTTCAGCTGAGATGTTGCATAAGATTCTCTTCTTATTTTTGTCTAACAATGATTCTCCATTTTAGAAATGCTCTATCTACAACTGCTTTCTCTTGCCTCCTAGAAACAAAGGAAGACTGACCACAATTCAGGGTAGCACTTAGAGAAATACTTTGTTGAACACATGCATGATCTCGAAGTGTTGAAACAGTGTTTACATAGCATTACCATGGGTTTTAAGTGATTAACAACACAAGTACCTGTAGCCTCCTCATGGCTTCAGAGTCATGATCAGCCTTCACTTTGCAAGCCACAAGCAACTGTGCTGTAGAAGCTGCAACTTGTTTGGCAGATGAGATGAGTTTCTCCTCACTAGCGTGGCCTTGAACTGAGGCATTTGCTGCTTCACAGAGATTGCTGGTTGCAGCTGCCACCATTCGGGCCTAGAAGGCAGTAAAAAAAGGTCACTGTGTATTCTCACAGGGTATTATTTCTTCAGAGAAAGTGCCAGTTTTCTCAAGAGAAGTAGTTACTCACAGCAGAAATAAGTCCCTGAGACCACTGTCCATCATCAGCTGCATTTGCAGGGATTGCTCCAACCTGAAAAAACAGTTCAGAGATGGCTTACAAAAAAACAAAAATACAATTGCTTTGTCTCAGAATTAGACAAGCAGTAATCCATGAAAAAAGGAACACCTGTACCTGTGACCATGCCCAGCACATTCAAGAGCAGAAAATCCAACTGGAAGTCAGTTGTCAGAGTAACTGTACTTCCAGCACACATCTGTCTGCTCAGGAAGTGTCCAACTTACTATACTGCTTCAGCTGACCCGTTCTTGGAACACACAGAAGTAATTACCAGAATAACCAGTAATTAGAAGACTACTGGTGGTTGAAACCACAGCTGAAGCAACAGCTGAAACAGCAGTTCCTTAAGTCCCAGGCTTTAAAATAACTTACTTCTCTCTACATAATACATTTGAATTTACATTATTCTTTCATCTCTTCTGATTTGAGCACCGTGGGAAGGTACAGATCAGAAAGCTTCACAGGGAAGCCACCTAAGTGCCTGATAATGGCACTTTAGGAGAGCAGCCCACTTTTCTGCATGGCTTTTCCACTGAAATGTACATGGCATCAACAGTACCAGCAACAATTTGGAGACAGTTTTCTTCCCGTATTAGATGAAAGCAATGAAACTAAACTCTACAGTTAGTGCCAGACCCACACTCCCAGCTGCCTGGGTCTGGGTGGTTTTGAGAGAGAAACCGAAAGATGTGAAATGTAAACATGGTCCAGAAACTTGTGTTTTAAAAGAAATGGAAACAGGCATTTGTGCATAATGAGAATTCCAGGGAATGAAATCAAATCATTAAGTACAGCATCAACATAAACAGAAGATATGTTCTCTCCATAGCTATGGTGACACTTTCATGTAACTAAAAAAATCAGTTATACAAAAAAACCCCACTAGGTCCCTTAAAGTATTTAGGTTTCAAGGTTTTTTTGCCTCATCATCCCTTGAACACCCATTTTTAAGCAGACCACATATTAAGTGCTCATTAGCCCTGTTTGAACCAAAAGCACAAGCTTCCCAGAAGCTTGAAGCCCTTCAGGCTGAAGCAGACAGCACAGCCTGACTGTGGGATCCGTGATACAGCCAGCTCTGAGTTAAGAATCAGGTGAAAATGGAAACATAACTACACAACAACAATGGCCCTATAATAAATTGTTCTCACAGACAACATAGTTGGTTGATGTTTAGATTTTATGTTTCAGAGTATACTAACTGTGAAAAATAGAGATGGATATGAAATGATTTACAAAATCTCAATTCTGATCACACCAAAAGGTTGCCATGTGTTGTAAACATTCCTTCTATTGGTTCCAACAATAACTACAAGCAGGGCCACTTAAATGTATCAAATTAACATGCAGGCGTGTCCCCATTGGGTCACAAGACATTGAGGGCATAATTACTGAGGCTTTTTGCTGTTCTGGTCCAGAGCAGTATTGTACATTGTGACATTTGGGTTTGGATCCCCAAACTGTTGTGTGGGACTATACATTACTAGTCCCACTTGAATCACAGAGCTTCAGGAAGTGAAAAACCCCCACAGTAAAACTCCCCACAACTGAATCATTTGAAGAGCCAAGCACTTGATCACACTTGTGAGGTTTAAATGAATGTAACCGTGGGATTTTTTAACTAGGACCAGGTGTGGGCCACATATTGTGATGAGCAGTGAACAACTTACATTTTCATTAGTCATTCTCAAGCTTCTTTCCTACTGTTTTTAACAGAACCATTAGGAGACTAGATTCAATTTCGATGCTTTCCTCACTACTGTTGCTACATGTCCTGTTTACCCACCTTTCCCTGAGCCACCAGTTCCCTCTGGGCTGCTGAAGCTGACTTCACGAGGGCACTGGTAGCAGCTGCAATGGATTTAGCTGCTTCCAGGATCTGTTCTTCAAAATCCAGAGTCTCGTCTGCTTGCTATAACCAAGAAAAAACAATGTTACACATTCACCTGAAGGCAATTATGCTTTCAAGACTGAGGACATCTACAGAGACAAGAAGATTCTGGAACACATCAGTGAAGTCAGTAAGACCTATAACATTTTCTGCAAAGGAGTTGTGTGTGGACTAAAGCAGGGAGTCAAAGTATTAGCTTGCTCTTGTGCCTGCTCACACTGAAACAGTATCACACAAGATACTTAAACAAAGCCATCAATTTTCTAATGCATTACCTCCACTAGAGCTATTCTACACTACGTTCAGAAAAGGGCAGGTCTGAAAAGAAATTCTTGTTTTTCCTATCAAGATTATCTCTGTAGTGCCATGATAATGGCTTCCAAGATTGCTAAACTAGGGAAAGCATTTTCTAAATACTTAAAGACTTAAAGCATTGAAAAAGAACAACGATAGATGTGTGTTGTCTCATTCACCTGTACTAAGGAATGTAAAGCAGATACCAAGCAAGAGCATAGATTTATCAGCTTTTGATAAGAGCTGTCATTGCACAGAAAGCAGCTTTGTGCAGCAGTCCAGTTTAGTGATCTTGGAGATAGGAAGTTCCAAAGGTCTGTCTGGAACACTTCAGTCATCCAAGTATGTCTTTCAACAAGCATGTGCAAAACCCCCTAATGAGGTTTCTTACTATTTAAAATGCAAATTCATTGTTCTATAAAAACTTTCCTGACTTTTAAATAATTTAAACACATATTGAAAACATTTATCCATCTAAGCACACTTACTAGCTTTTGAACAGTTAACAAAATAGAGATGAACAGTTATTGTTATTTTAAAAAGAACCAGGCTTGGGCCATGTATTCCAATAGTTTTTTTATACTAAATAATCCAACAGAATGTATTTTTTTTGTGATCCAATTAACAGCTTTCTGAAATCCAAGGCCATATGACAAGAAGGGCTAGTGGCTACAGTATCAGGACATCCTATTTTGTGAGAGAAACAGGTTTTGAAGTACAGGTTTATTTTAACTATGGCAACTGCAACATTCTTGTGTCACACAACTACCTTTAGAAACACCAGCCAGGGGGGCCATGAATTAAAAAACTGGGCACTTCATTTGCAAGTCTAAGCACACCCATCTAAATTTAAGTCAGGTTTAGTTCTGTTACTGCAGCTTGATGAAATAGTCAATTATAAAATAATAAAGGATAGTGGTAAGTAATTACAAAATGGTCCATCAAGCAGCATGGAGTCCTACAGCACTTAACATAACTGTCACATAACTAAAAGTCCAGGAGGTGAAACAATAGCATCCATAGACACCAGAAAAACTGAATCATCTGAAAATCAAAATCAATGAGTAGATAAAGAGGTTTGGCACTTGAAAGTTGTTTGTTTTTTTTTTTTTTTTCTTTTTTTAGGAAAAGCCACCTAATCACTGAAAAATATTTGTCTTGCCTTGCTGCTGGGCTATTCCCATCAACTAAAATACATGTCTTTGTAATAACAGAAACTGCTATGGAAAGTGAGCAAGTCATGTTCCACATAAAATTTTGGCAGTGCTTGCAATGCCACATCATGACCATTATTATACTAAAGTGCAATCACATCGACCCTCTACAGGCCTCAAGTGTTATTTATGAAACTCTTATTTCAATCACAACATTGCCAGAGTGATTAAATGGAATCCAGTAGAGTCTCTATCAGAATGATTGTCCTTATTAAAACAGATGCATTATTGACTTTGATTTGACTAAGGACTGAAACTGAAATGTCAACAAAAATACCACTGACTGACAGTAAATTTAGCAGACTGTTACTTCACTTTTACTTTTGTCCAAGGTTTCTTGCTATCAAGTTTTTAAATTCTCATTTCCAACATAAAATATATTATGTGCATTACTCTTTATATGTCAGCACTGTCAGGAATTTAAACGAGTGAGAACTTCAATATCTGCTTATTTATTACAAAGGAGGTGTCAATTTTGTTGACATTTTAAAAAATGCTCATGGCCGTAGTCTGATCTGTTGGACAGCTGTGTATGTGTCCAGATGGAATTCAATTTGTGAAAAAACAGCCACCAAAAAGATGCTGAACAAAAACAGCTGTTTAAACTCAACTCAGTTCAGGGTTGTGAGTGGACTAAATATTGCACACAAGTCCTAAGCAAAAATTACTGCTTTTCAAAGAGAATGCCAAGAAATCAAAGCTTGCATTATCAAGAGTGCCATTGTACAATGATTGGATTAACTTCCACAGTGGAGCAGCAGGTAAAGCTCAACAGGAAAACAGGCAGCTAAACCTCAGTATCTCATCTGGTAACAGATTTTTTTCTCCCTTGTTTACCAAATCAGTTTCTTTCCAATTATATTGAAATCTGGGGCTTGGGGGAACAAGCCATACCTCAAGTTTCTCTAACTTCCAGGTCTTGCATTCTCTGACATCTCACAATTTCTTTTACTTTTGGGAAAAAAATTCTCTCCACAGTTGATCCCTTCTGTGAAGAATTTATTTTTGTAGCAGCCTTACACAGCACTCAAACTGTTGGCTTTTCATCTTTTCTAACAAATCCTTATTTTCTAATCCTTCTCTGTGGTTTTCCCTTCACCATTCTCAGGTGTGACACACATTTAGGGGCTGGATACTCAACGAGGGAGGCACAAAGCTTAGCTAGCACTGCAGGTGTGTTTCCTGCCAGTGCTCTCTCCCAAGAGCATTCCTTAGGAATAAAGACAGGAAGCAGCACAAGACTGAGCACAGCAAAATGCCCTGCAAGTAATTATTTCACCATTTCTGTTATTAAAAGAGTATCTCCTGGACTGTCTTAAGTTCACACTCATAAACAGTACCCTCACAACTTGTCAGTTCACAGCCTTCATGAATAACGTTGAGAGCAATGATGTGATGTGATAGATGGCAGAAAATATCACACTGTGAGATTTTAGAGCAGGTTTCTTTAGAAAACCAGATCTATGACATAAGTGATTAGCTTCTCCTTCCTCAAGCAGCTCCCATGAAGGTCAGCATCTCATTTTCCTCAAGCCTAAACTAATATGCTGTTATTAACCATGTACTATAATGGATTGGAAAATGAAATCACCAGAACAAAATTAGGCTCACTACAAAGTCTTTGGAATGGAATATCCTAAAAATGTTGATTATGCCATTGAAAATAAAACAAAACTCATACGTTTTTATAGTGCATTTTAACCATTTTTCTACAGCATCTCCATTATTAGGGGTAACATAAATAAAGTCAGGGTTAATAGGAAAACAACTGAGTCCCCAATCTCATTGCAAAACAGTAGTTACAAAAGAGAAACCATTATATCTTCAAGCACCTCTCATCATCTACTTTATAATGAGCAAACCAGTATGAGTAAGTTACTGCACTGAGCCATGGAAAGCACAATAACCATTTCAGTGAGAGTCAGTTCTTGGCACAGCTGCAGCTATCGCAAAGAGCCCTATACAACTTAGAAATCTCTTCAAGAGCAACTCTACTGATAAAGGAGCCCTCCATGTATGTATTTTATACCAGATTAGATTAGGAGTCTACAGGAAGTCTTCTAAACTGCTTGTGAGTGACTGCACTCCTTCGTATTGCCTTCTACTATGTTAAAACCCCGGAGACAGGGCAGGACACTGTAGGAATATGTTTGATATATAGTTGGATTAAATAACAACCTAATATATCAAACATATCACACAGAGTCCTGCAGAAAAAGGCATCCAGATTTGATTCATCTTGGGTTATAAAAACAAAGGACCAACTGCTGAAAGCTACCAGCAGGGAACTCTTACTGACTACAAGACACTCGTGTCTGGAGGCAAAGGCCTGCACAGAGGCATGAAGAACAGACAGAACAGGGTTGGGACAGCAATGCTCTCTCCTGTTGTACCTCATCTACCAGATCTTTTTACTTAAAAGTGGGTTTTGCCCAGTATTAGCACAAATACTTTATTAGACAAAATAGTTTTCTTCTTCAGAAAATTACTAGTTTTGGGGGTTGTTATTTTACAGGAAGTAGCATATTGGCATAACAGAAGGAATGTGTGTCTGCATTGCAATACACCTGACTCTCCAAATGGAAAAGTGAAAAAAGTAAGAGTCCACATTCAGGAAAAATAATTGTACTGAAGAAAACATGACAGCCAAATCCTGCTTAATAAACCATAAATATCTCATTGCTTCTCAGATCATTTCCCACCTTGAACACTGCAAGGGGAATACTGAACAGGTTTTGTGTTACAGACAGTAGTAACACTTGCTCAGGAGAGTCCTTGAAGTTCTTCCAAGCTATGAGCTCAGAAGACATACAGATATTTACAGGGTGTCAGTGGGGCTGTGGACTAGTGGACTAAGCATTTTGGGAGCACATTCACCTGCAGCCAAACAACCAGGATTTAAAGCAAACAAAATAAGCATTGTACAATAAAGCTCGGGCAGCAGTAGCAGAACTGTGTCAATAGAAATTGTTCTCTGGGATGATTCCCAGTAGCAGAAAATGAAGATGTTTCATGCTATTGGTGTCAGTTTCAGACATCAAGGGGAGTATGGTAAGTGCTAAAATATGAAGAGGAAACAAGGACAAGAAGAAATAAAAAAAAAATCCGGAAGTTTAAAAAAAAATTAAGTAAGTGGAACAAATGAGAAGAAACCCTACCTTTACCTATTAGGGGTTTTTTAGAGGTAAAAGACAAACTGGAACACAATGATCAAAATTTCAAGCCTAAATCAAATTGCTCCCACTCCCTGCACGAATAAAAAAACTTTACCAAAAAATAGAGAATCGGTCATCAACTAGTAGTGATGAAGACAATGGATTTCCTGCAGGTAGACATTCTAAGATTACCAATTCAGGGCTTCTCTGCATAACCAAAGCAGGATATTGTCTAGATAGTTCCATTTTAGAAAATAACTCCTATTCCTGCATTTCATAGACTGAGCACAAGACAAAGCAACCCTTACTTTAAGTATTCCTACTACAACATTCCGTATGTTGTTAAAGATGGGCATTAGAAAGACAGAGCCTGTTCACCACAGGAAATCCAACTCTGGGAGGATGCAAGCTACAAGTCTGCAGCAGAAAAAGTGCTGTTTGAGCCACTCTGTGATCTTCCTAGCACCTTTTGATGTGGATTAAAATCCCTATTGTGAAAGGGATTAAACATCTGAAAAGGATGCAAAGGCTGCTGAAATCCCAACTCAAGCAAACAACTGGATATAAATTTTAGTTTCAGAAAATGACAAACTGATAAGTCACAAGCAGACTGGATACTCAAATTAACATGTTAAATGGTGAGCAGGTGTGAGAACTGTATTCACTGGGAAATTACAATGACCCTGGAGGGGCTTAGATGTTGGAAGGAAACTGCTCCATGGTTACCAGGCAACACACATGTGCTATTGTGCAGTGATTGTATAGAAAAGGTGATGGAGGACTTTACCACTCCTCAGACTCAGCCTGTGGCATCTCATTATAAAGGACCATTTTTCTTTATAAACAAAATGGATGTACTTGTTAAAAAATGCAGACAAAGAGCATTTCTTTTTCATGAGCTAATTTATTCCTATCACTAAGCAGGGAGTGGGGGGTGGGAAGTCCTCAAAGGCTGAAGCTTCCAAGAACTATTTCATCTGATGCTCCTAAATAACAAAATACTACCCTGCACCAATACAATCATCCAACACTGAATGGTCTTGAGGCTCTGCTTTTTACACAGACTTCTCATTAGCTTTACTTTGAAAACAGTTTTGCACCTACAAAGCAGCATAAAGAGGAAAATAGATACATAGTCCTTTCCTGAAGTCAATTACACAGCCAAAACATGTTTTTCATTTTAAAGAGATACAACATTGTAATTTCTACTAAAACCTGCCTGTTAACACCAGGCAAAAGGTAGCAATTCTCTGGGATCCATCAGTTTCATATATTCCCTCTGTATTGCACATGAAAATAGTTGGCCTAATTTTATAACATCTTTGGAGACACATTTGAAATGACCTGGCAACATGCAACACTACTTGATATAATGAAGTCTAATTTAATTTCCTTTAGGAAAATGACAAAAATGATCATACAATGTATCTGGTTCTATACTGAAACAGCTACTTTCTAAGCATGGCATAAAATGCTGGTTTTAGATTAGTTTCCTAATTTAAATTCCTTTAGATTAGGAAAATCCTGCAGGTCATTTACATTCTCTTGAATCCCAACTGTGTTAGTGCTGCTTTCTCCTGCTATTGTACACAGATTCAGATGTGAACAAAGGGGCTCCAAAAGAAAGCAAGTAAGAATGACTACACACCAGTAAAATATGTTTGGAAACAGAAAGGTAAATAATCAACAGCAATGATGCTGTAACTCTTACAAGCATTTCTAACATTTGCCTCCTCTTCCTTTGCTTGCTTATGGCTGGTGCTTGACTGACTCCCTGAAATGCACCTTTTTACCCTCTACCCTCAGGGTAAGTGCCATCCAGAACAGCATTTTGAGGCACTGAGACTCATGCAAGGTTTGATTGTTTACACCATGATCGTGGCCAGTAGCAAAGTACACACCAAACTATGGGCAATGTGCATCCTCTGCCTTGCTAACTCAAACAAACAATGGGGATAGACACTCACCTTGGGCTTGGCTCTTGGTTTCAGCTGCTCTAACTTCTTTGCTGCAGCCTCAATTGATGCTGCAGCCCCTAATAGCTCTGTCTCTGCAATGACTGTTGGGTCTTCTGGATCCACCCACTCTGTCCCTGAAATTAATGGAGATGAGACAATAACTTCAGTGTCACTGTGAGCTGCCACTCAAACAGGGGGAACTGCAATCACACCTCAAGGGTCCAATACAGCATGTACATCCCAGAAAGATGATTTTAGTGCCATAATGGCATGAAACCAGTGGTTTATGTCACAGAAAAAAATGTAAAGCAGAAGGGAAAGAAGTATTTAGCAGGACTATTCTCTCATGAAAGTAACTTATTTAATAATTATGTAAGCAAAGAAGCTTCAAAAAGGGATACTGTCCATACTGGGAACAAAACCAGCTATCACTCAGCTTTGTGTTTATCAGAGGTCTTACTCAGATGGTTCCTGACTTGACCAAGCCACAGCGTACATTGAAAAGTCTGACAATGTTAGAGAGAACAGGCTACAGCCAACACAGTCACCCCCAGCACACTGCAGTCACCCCCTGCACAGACCTGGCAGTCTGTTTGCTGGCAGTGGTTGGGGATGAAGTTAGCACTGACTGAAGGAAGCACACTTTTGGCAGTGTGTGTCTGGCAGTGGAGTAGAAAAGGCCAAACCAGCTTCTGTGTCACATCTGAATGGCAGCTTTTTTTTTTGCTGTTGACTTTTTGGCATTTCTCTTTTCTCAAAGAAATTCTGTAGATCCACAAAATGAATACTTGGCTGGAAGTGGTTTCAGATTTTTGGAAGTTGTCAGTGCATTATTATTTTTGATTTCCTAACACCATTCTCTGAATTACAAGATTCAGAAAGCATCCATATTCTGAATTGAGGGAAACAGTGAAACAGCCAGAAGAAGTTCATAACCTCTAAGGGTATTGTCTAAAAACCATTTCTCAGCTCAAATGCTGTACAGGAAGAAGACATTCTATATTAAACCCTAATACTGGCAAATAAACCAGGAAAAAAAAAAGAGAAAGCAGCAAGTATAAATACAGTCAACCCTAAATTTGTAAAATGTAGCAGTTCCTCTTTGAAAAAAAGGCATTTCACTAAGGTTAAAACATTTACATGTTAAATTTGTTAGGAGACGATTTTATTGTGTACCTATAAATGAAAATGAGGAAAGAAAATTGTAAATGGTTAAAAACCATTTTACTTCCCACAAAAAAAGCTTCTAAAGTGAATAAAGACATCCTCTACAGGCAGCAAGTATAAAAAGAAATAAAAAGTGATTTTATTATTTTAACGAATATGAATTAAAATTCAAAAATTGCCAGAAATTAATAAATGTGTCCAAAGATGTGAATAATATGAAGATTTTTAAAAAGCACTTAGAGAATAGAAGAAGTCTGATATTGGCTTGCCTTGTAAGCAAATGGAAACCAAAATTTTGAAATATAAAAAAGAATGCAGAAAAAGCTGAAGATTCAATGAAGCTATTTGACCAGGGAAATAGCATAATGTAGATTACTGTTCTGTGAAAAAGAGTAACTGTATTAAGAGATAAGGAAAGAAGGAGGAAAGAATAAATGGATGCCATAGGTGAAAATTGCTTATAGTTCAGATTAATTTCCAAGGATCATGTACTGGTAACAGCAGGAAATAACTGAGGAGACCCTGCAGTGTACATTACACAGAATATCAGATCATCACCCCTGGAGTAATGAGCACACCACACTGATATCCTGGCTTCCCAACTCACCCTTCATTGCTTCTGCTGATTGGATAAGCTCTGTGACAGCACCTGCGACCCGCTTGGAGAAAGAGGCCAGCTGATGCTTTAGCTCTGGAGTTGCTTTTTGAAGAATCTAGAGAAAGAGAATGCACATTAATAAGGATTCCAGAATGCTGGAAGATTCCCAAGGCACTCTAGTGAAAGATTTATCCTGTATAGCAATTGTCTGAGAGCCCAGTGAGAGAACTGTAACTGTCAGTGAAGCATTAGGAGCAAAGGCTTTCACTACAATGTTGGATGCACACCAGGAAAGTGGCACTGCCTTGCACAGCTACAGGAACTGACAATGTTGTTGGAAGGTCTCAATCCTAAACCTAGGACAGAATTATCCAAAACAGAGGCACACATTTGAGTATCTGGGAGGAATATGCAGCTTTAGCACTCCATTCTCAGGTATTTTTGTCATTGTACTCATGCATCAGGCTCAGTCTTTTCACACTCTTGGAGAGAAGGTGATTTTCAAGTACTGACAGACTGGTTCATTCCTGTTACTGAGAGACAGAATTACAGAGTTCTGGAAATGCCAGTTGCCTGTTGTGGAAAAAGTCAGCAATGGTGAACACAATGGAAATGCCATGACTCAAATAGAAGGAAAAGATAAACATCTCTGAACTGAATTTGTATCAAGTATTAAACTGTGCTTCTTCAAATGAAAAATGCTAAGACACTCAGAGAGTGAAATTGAATTCTTTCTCTGAACAGGAATATCTGCATTTTTAATTACCATATTGTAAAGAAAAATGTTAAGTTCTGGAAGTTTATGTATACTCAAAAGCTCCTTCTGAGAGAAGAGTGACAGACACAGATAGAGCTTTAAGAGCAAAACAAAGGGTTGAGTCGTGAAAGTCACATCCTGCACACAGGTGTGCATTTTCATAATGTTTTCCAAAACTTTTCTGCAAGCCTCTCTATAAGCACATTGAAAACAGATTGTATCTTTTTGCCAGAGTGTTGCCATATTGCAGTCAAATGCATAACCCATTTGTTTTGACAGAATAAACTAAACTATGATATTTTCCTAACTTTGCCTGGTGAGAACTCTGCCACACAAGGAATCTCTGGAACTGCCATATCAATATATGTGTGTCTGGTCTCCTGTCAACAAGTTTCCACAGTAATCACAAGTACCTGAATCCTCAATAGCTAAATAATCTGCAACACCACTAAGAAAATACAACAACACAGTTACAAACAAAATTTATACACTGCATGAACTCTTATCATGGCACAAACTGAGCACTGAGCATCTCAAGGGTTATCTTCCAAATATAAGCAAAAAGGTTAAAATCAAAAATGTCAAAAAGCCACACAAATGTGGTCAGGACTATAACAAAGAATGCCATTATTTACTGAAGTAACTGTGACATTAGTACTATCTGTGACAGTGTTGTCAATGATTGAATTGAAAAAACTGAGTAAATTTTACGACTAGGCTGTTAAAGAAAGAACTGTGTTGTTTTAAAGCCAGTTTAGAACTGTCAGCAGAGTCTCATCACCAGAGTCATGGACAACCAAAGCTCCAGACTTCCCCTGAATTCAGCATGGATCAGCACTGACCAGGATGGAGCATGTGGATATGCAGGAGGTCAGGTCAGTCTTGAACCTTGCTAGTACATCTCACAAGGAGTTTTACTAAGATGTGCATGCCATACAGCTGGAATTAGCGTGTTCCTGGCCCTACCCCTAGCTAGGTTACTAGTGGAATATTCCTTTGAGCAAACATGTCACTTTTGTGCCACTTGCCTAATGCAACCTCTACACATGTTAATACACTGGCTTGAGAAATTTTAGATATTGCATCTGACAACTCCTGCACCTCACGAGTATCATTTCCAAAGAAATACAGCTGTTGAATACCCCTTGGCACCCCTGTGTTGAGGCACCCATGCAAGCATCCCTAGCCTGACTACTAAGGGTATAACTGAACTTAGTGACAACTGTATCACAGGGTGCCAGATGGAACAATTAAGACATCCCTAATTCCACATGATCTAGTGTTTCTGGATAAATTAAATGAGATTGCAGGCCTAGGGGTTCTAAACCACCAGAGTTTGCTAAGGCAGCCAACACTGGGGAAGGGGAAGGGGTGGTACAAGGGGGCAGAACTTGCTCATGGCTTTAGGGCACTGAATGTAAAGAGGCTTAAGGTAAGAAAAGCCTGTTACTTCAGTAAAATGGAACATGCCTTTCTTACCTTAAGCCTCTTGACTTATGTAGAGAGAGAAATAAAATGAGCAAAAATTGATTCAAAAATTGATGGCACTTATTTTGAAACACATACTGCGAGTGTTCTAGGGGTCAAATCTGAAAAATTCCCCACAGTCCTCTGAACTAAAAATGGATCAGACATCTAATGCTAAGTCACTTACTGGAATATAGCTCTAAGAATTCCGTTAGTAAGTTCCAACTTTCTTGAACTATTTTACTTGCGTGAGGCAAGCACAACTGTGACTGTACTTTTATTTTATATATAAATTTCAGCAAGCTGATGCAAATAATTACACATGCTCTGTTCTCAGCAGAAAAACTGATTTGTTTTCCTAATCAGCAGTTAGTGGCTGCAAATTTCAGTTTGAGACTTAAATATGTCAGCTGAGAGCCACCTAAAAGAAATGACTGTTCATCCATGAAGCTGATTGCTGATTTAAGTCTTCTCCAGAAACTTCAATATCTCATAAATGTCAGTTCAAACACATTTTATTGCTTCCTACCAAAGTAATAGCAACAGAAGAACAAATATGGGATAACTAATATATTATGTGATAATTATGTATGGTCAAGCAAAGCTCACTGACAGCAGGATTCATGAAGTTGGATTTGAGTGCAGAAGTTTTATGCAGATCTTTGGGGGTGCCATTTCTGATGTGTTGGAGAGTTCTTTGTGAGGCAGTGCTGGCTGGGGATTTTGGGATGCCTTGGAGTAGGGTGTGGCTGCGAGAGGCATAATAGTGCTTTCCTAAAGATTATGTGACCTCTTCAATCTGGGGGACACGCCTGTGCCTAATATGTCTGCTATTCACTCTGGGCTTAAAAGAATACTGAAATGTCTTATTTTAATTTCTTTGTCAAGGACCTTTTTTAGTATTGCCTCTAGATCTGATCCAGAATGCAACTCAATTTAAGTACTCCAATATTCCTTCCATCTCACAGAATGAGCTGAAATAGTGAGTTTCCTTTAGCTTGCACTAACAACAAAACTTGATAATCCTGTGACAAACTTACAAAAATGTGTCACTAGCAGTCACTATAGAAAGAGGGCTGCGAGATTACTCTCCGTGGAAGCACCCCAGTCCATGCATGCAGATGACTCCTTACCAGGAGAACATGCTCCAGGAGTTCCAAGTATCCCAGGGTACATTCTGTCCCAAAGCGCAGGGCTCTCTCCCGAACTTCCTCGCTCACATCTGGGTGATACGATGCTTGCTGAGGAGGCAAAACAACATCAGTATCCAAAACAGCTCCCACAAGAGAAGATCAACACAGAGAGATGGGAGAAGGAGAAGGAAGGAGATTTTTTAAAGTGTGGAAATAACATTTGAGCTTAAGGGCCGGCCATTTCTGTTGTAGGCAAATGGTGCTGGAAGAGCAGCAGAGCTCCAGTTCTGTAAAGGTGTTAGCTTGATGGAGAGATTTAACACAGCACCAGCAGTGCTGGAACCATCTGCTTAAGTACAGAGAGAAGCTGCAGCAGAGTCAGGCCTTTGTAAAGATTGCCACTAAGTGTAATGTCTGGCATCTGACATAAGCCTGACTAATTCAACCATTTTATTTTTAATAAAAAGTGAAACCTGCAGCCTCTTCAAGCCATGTACTTTCTACAATAAACTTCTAGGGACCTTTTTTATTGAGCAGAAGCACCACTTGCTGCCAAGTGAAAGTTCCCAAAACGCACAGCATTTCCTCTCACAGAGCAGCTCCTTCCACTCCTGCAGCCTCTCATCTCCCGTTGGGATGGGGGATTATCTCACGGCTCACGGATTTTCGGCCCTTCCTGCAACCCGCAACATCCCGAGCCAGGGCCGGCCCTGGTCTCTGGGCTCCCTCTGCAGGGAAGCTCGGGATGAGCAGAGCACGGAAACGGCCCCTCCTCATCCCACCAACAGCCTGCCTGGGGAAAGGAGATGGGAGGAACAGGATGGATTTTCCTCATTTTCAGCATAATTCAAATGTGCTGCCAAAACCCAAAAAGTTCAGAACAGTTTTGGGGTTTTTTAAAATTTTCAAATAGGGAAAAGGGCCCCCGAGTGTTTCTTATGCTTACATTGTAAAGCATCCTAAAATGTCTCTTCTGCACTTAAATATTACTGTAACACAGGAAATTAGAGCAAGCATCTGTAGGAGGGAAATATAAAGTTCCTTCTGTGTTTTATATACATAGCTAAGACTGGTATCAGAGTATTTTGGGAGCATTTTTAAGGTTCAGTATAAATTCCATATACTTCACAGCAGCCTAAAGAAGTGACAGAAGTTGTTTTAGGAAATCATTTTCATAACCCAGAGACATCCAAATCCACATTTCACTACACCAATGGGGACTCACAACAGAAATGTCTTCCAGCCTTGGGCAGGTCTGCCCAAACATCTCAAACTGAAATGTATCTGAAGAACCAGAACAGACATTTCTTTCCTCATGCTGAGGCTTCCTTCTCTATCAGCCTTCATTTTCTGTCCACATGCTTTCCCAGCAGTAAGGCAGCCAGCACTACCCCCCCTCTGGTACAACCCCAACCCTGTCAGCACAGCTGGCTGCTGTGTGGAGGAAGGTGAGTTTGAGGGGCTGCTGTGAGCTCTCCTCAGAGCTGTCTCTCCTCCCAGGGCCTTTGCTCCAGCCCAGGCTCTGCTTAGCTGCCTCCAGTGCCACCAGCAGCAGCCCAGCTAGTGCTGAGAAAAGGTGAGAAGTTGTTTCCCCCAATCTACTGTCTCTGGAATGATCTAAGTGATTGCTCACTTCCATTGCTTCCTATGGGTTTGAGAGGCCTTTCATATCTATTTCCTTTCCAACAGCAATCACTACAAATAGTGATACTCTGCACAGGTTAATTACTGCATTATTTTATACAAATACATAATAAGAAAATAAATCATTTTCTAAGGGCCTGCTCTAACATTCAATAAATGTAATTACTGCATTTTCACTGACTTTAATGAGAGTTGTCTCAGTACCTCCCACAATAAGCATCCTTATTGTCTTTTGAAATAGCATCTACTGTAAGAACTGAATTAGTAATGAGCATTGTAAATTCATCTATAGCAGATCAAGCACAGGCATATATTTAACTGTTAATTCAAACTCCTTATACTACTTGCCTTAGGCAAAAGGCAATTAAATAGAACTTCCATTCAAATTCCTGACACTGGGGAAGTCAGAGCTACGTTCTGTACAGTTCTACCATAGATCATACACATGCACTTTTGTCTTGGCCCAAAGAATGTAAAAATCTGGTAATTTATCAGTGCTACTTCTACACAGTAGCTTAATGTCATTATGAAACCCCTCCAGTGTTTGTCAAATATCACAAAACCCAAGTCCCATTGCATCACACAGCTTTTACAGGATAGTAGGGCTAAGACTGCTGGCTTCTATCCCTAAAATTCAAGGAATGTGGCTTATCATGGAAATGCCATGTCCAGTAATCAATCTGTAGGATTAATGGCGTAAGATTTCTAAAACTCTGAGCAAAATTTGTAGAAAAAAATTTCTAAATCAAGTCTGGTTCAAACTGCGTATTTAAAATCTTTGTTAAATGATCCAGCTATTTTCTCATACATTTTAGATAATGCATAAAATTAGTATTCTTGGAGACTTTTATTCCTGTTTGTCTAATAAATGGTCTTGGTCTTAAGAAAGTAGACTAGATCTTAGGTCTTGGCACTGTAAAATGATTCCCGGGCCCTTTTCCTTCTGAAGGCTCCTTTCTTTGTGAAAGCAATTCCCTGGGAGATCACAAAGGTTTTTCCACCATCCCAGACCTCCACTGTTCCATTTGCAGGAAGTTTCATCCTATCAGCCACTTACAATGCACAAGCCACTCAGAATCTTTAAATTAACTGGGAGCAAATGTAAACATAAAAACATAAAAAAAGGGATGTTCATAAATAGATGTTCGATAGTATGTACTGGGCTGTGCATGCATGGAAGGATTTTATAATGTTACTAAAACCAGAGGATTCTGTTCCTGAGAATCTGCTGCCTGTTTGGAAAGACGAATCAAAATCTGAAGCATGCAAAGTGGTCAAGAATTGTTAGGCACTAAAAAACCTGCTACAAAACTAAGTCAATATAAAAAGTTTCATTTGATGGTTTTGTATAAAGACAGTTCTAAATTACAACTTGCACTTTTGAAAGAGGCTCATTTTTAAAACAAACATAACCGTTCTGTTTGGGCAGTATTAGGCTAAAAATCAATCTGAGACTGATGTAGGCAGTTAGGATTTGACCAAATACTGAAAATCAGACACCTCACTGAGTACCATTATTTCACTGTCACCTTCCATACATGGAAAGACAAAAGTAAATAACTATGATTTACAGGCAAATGCAGTTTTCTACTACAGTCACTACTGAAAATCAAAAGGAATGACATCCTCAATCCCATTTTTTAATCATCTATGCCTAGATTTTTTTATCATCAGAAAAAAGCCAAATGGCTTAACAGTCATTTATCCAGCATACAGTGTAGAAAATAGAGCTACACATTTTTATAGGGCTACAGTTATTTTAATAAAAAATTGTAATAAAAATTGCACATATTTTTGAAAAGCACAAAAGAAATTGAGCAAACCAACAGATTTAGTCAGGGGGGAAAAGAACTACTAAAGATAGATCAGAGTGATTTCTTTCACCATTCCTTTCACTGTTCTAGGAACATTGAAATTATATTTGTGACTACAGGAATATTTGTATATTCTACTACTTGCACAGATTGTTTGTCTTCTAACTGGAAGCCTGGAAATTTCAGCTCAAATAAAATTCCTCATTTTCACAAAGAGAAAACAGTAAAAATTAGTGCTGAGGTTTTTTTGTGTGCATGGCACAAAAAAAATCCTTTCTGAGAGAGGTTCCCTTAAAATTACCCATTAACTTTCTCATATGAAAAGCAGAAAACTGAATAAAACAGATAACATTCTATGGATTTTGAGGCACACAAACACAAAAAGATCAATCTTAGGCAAGGAAGGGAATCTTTACCTTACAGGCTGTTAGCATGTCAGCTACTGCTTTGCGGCTCAGATTTGCTGTAGCGATCACATCCTCCTGCCTGCATGAGTTCCCAGCTGCAACAGCTTTGGCAGTTGCCATGGTGATTCCTTTCGTCATCCGGATTGATTCCTCAGGTGATGATGTCTTTTCTGGAACCTCGCTCGACTGAAACACCTAAAAGTGAAAGCAGAAGGGAAGTCTGATACCAGTCCAGTCAAAGCAGGACAACCATGAGAGAGAGACAGCAAACGGAAGCAGCCTTTGAACAGCAGGAAATTAGAAACATATCTGGAGTACTTGGGTATCATTCCTGCTTGTCATGGGCCTGGATCTGATAAGCCTGCTCACCTACAGACACCAGAGAGAAACAATCAGCTGAGGGAAGGAGACAATAAAAAACGTTAACCCATTGATGTCATCTGCATTTAACTACCACATGATAGTTATAGGCAGCTGTTCAGAGCCTTACTGGGTGAAAAGAATTACTGTTCCTTTCATTACATTCTTTTCTCATCCTGACTGCTGTTTAGGCTGGTCTACCCACGTGAGGAGACCATTCCCCTGTAAAGGCTGGAACCTACCAAGTACTTGTTGATAGCACAGAGCAGTAGAGACTGAGAACATCACCACTATAATATTCAAATGTGTCTTAAAAAAGCAGAGGTGGAGCGTTGACTCTTAGGCTATATTTAGTCTTCCTTAGAAACCTAAAGATATAATTTTGCAGGGTGAATCATGTGAAAATAGTTCAAATTACCTGACAATACATGAATTCTGGCATAGAGGAACTGTGGGAAGATGTAGGTAACAAGAGCTGCGCAACCTTACTTTGATCACATATTTTCTTTTCCTGAACTTTAGTCTGTATTTGCTTGCCATTCTTTTACTGTGCAGGGGCAATTTGGAGTGCACAATTAATCAGGAGGTTTCTTGACCACACACAGTGCAACCTAAGCAGGTGGTTTCAGAATGCAAATGTCTGGATAAAAATGAGCCTGGTCAATCCTGTGCTCCCCGTTAATCAGTTTTTCACTTTCTCTCTCCAGAAATAGAGGCAATGTTAAAAAATGAATTCTAGTTATACACGTGAAGACATCCCTTGACGTTGCTCAGAGTCAGCCCCTGGAATTCCAGATCAAGCCTGACACATTTTCTTGAGTACCTGTGTGCCACCCTCTGTTCTCCCCATGAATGAGATGACAACACCACAACCACAGGTCCATCCCTTAGCAATGCTGACAAAAGCAAGAGGAACATTTCAAACAGATACCAACCAAACTGAGAAAGATGTGTTAATGCACAATCCTCCAGTGACAGATCTGAACAAGTTTTAGCTCAGAGTTATAGGATGTGATGTAACAGCAAGGCCTTCATGAGGATACATGACAGTAATTGTGAGATGTTGTACAGAACATGCCTGATCAGGTACCAGATCAGGAGCTTTTATGACAGCCATATGTATTCCCAGTGACTATAAACAGATATTTAAAAAGAAAATACTTTAAAATAAATTTCTTCACTACAACAGCTTTGCTCACACAGTGAAAACTGGATGCTTGATGGAGAGCATTTGACAAGACAAAATGGTGCCACAGTGCAGTTATGGTGTAAGAATTGCTAATCCATAGCCTATTCAACAAAGCATTTCCTGCTGAAGACTGTGTCTACAGGGTTTGTTTTTTTTACAAAAATGGACTGGAAGTAAAGGAAGGAAAAAAAATCAGGCTTCTTCACAAACACGCAGGTATTAATTTACGTCACTCACTATAATATGCTAGTAAAACAAACCCCCTAACTATAATTTTATGTCTTAAAGAGGAAGGAAAACAATTGTCATGGTGTAACACCTAATTTGGGAGAGAATTCCACACTATCATTAATTCCTGCTTACACAGAATATCAATAGCAGGCCATGTATCACAGGTAGGATCATTTCATAATAAAGGAAAAATAGAAACAAGTTTAAACTGCAGGCACAGTATGAGAGTGATGCCGAGGAGACACTACCAAAGCCAGGATCAAAAAAAAGTGAACAGCATCAGATCAGAAAATAATATCTGTACTGAAAGCTTAGGGTCTAGAGAAAAAGGAAGCAGTTGCTGCCAGCTTTGTACAAGGACACTTGCAAAAGCCACTACAACTATTGAGTTCTGTACCGTGAGCTCCTGTTTGATGTACTCAATTGTGGCCTCGAGGGCTCTTGTCCCTCGAGTAGCTTCATCTTCTACTGCTTTAACAGTCTTCAAGAGGGATGTCACATTTGTTACCATCACCTGAAGAAGAGAGAAGTGAAGACAATAACATGTGAATCCTTCCTCCTGTTTTCAGAGGTGGCAGGGTATGAAGCAAGGCAAATTAAACTGGGAAGCACTGTTACTTCTAATAGGACCTAAGAGACTCCATGAATTCTACTTGTTACAGGACTAAATACCAACTCTTGTGTTGGCCATGATACCGTGATAAATAAACAAATAAAGAAACGAGGCAATCAAATAGTTGAAGTCAAATGTTTGTTTATCAAATGTGATTGCACAAACGCTTTCAAATAAAATTCAACAATAAGGTTTTACCTTGGCAGCACCTTTCAGCTGGTACATGGATGGATCATCTGCTGGTTTGCTGGCTGCTCCTTTGGTAGCACCAATGAGATCAGAAAGGGCCTTTGCAACATCCTTGATAGCATTGATCAGAACAACCTATGGGATAAGAAATAGCTATAAGGCTCAGGCAATAAAGGGAGTCTGCATGAGGGTGTGGTTTTTAGAACACAGCTAAAAAAAACCCTCTATGTTTTTTCAAACAACTGCAATATGTTTGCCTGCCTCCATTTCACTGCAATCCAAACAACTGAAGAAATACTAGGGATAATCCATGCTGAAAAGTTGTAGAGTTAATTGAAAAACAAGACAGGTATAGCTGGAGAATAGCAAGAGTCTGTCAGCCTACACAAATTATACAGGGCACAGCCCAGACATAAGCTGGGTAAGCAGCTTTAAAGACCTGCAAGCTCTTCAGAACAAAAATGAGATGAGCCAGAGTTCCAATCACAAGTTAGTAAAAATGAGTCAAATACTTTGCCAAAGCATCCCAGCTGGAACGCAGCAGTGCAATAAAAGCAGAAGGGTTACACAAAGGCTTGACTAGCTCTGCTCAATGCTTGACTCTCTTGACTGTATTTTAAACAAGTGATATCTGAGTAAACCCAGAAAACTCCCAGAGGAGATGAACCATATTGCTGCTTAAAAGCATAAGTCACACAAAGTTCTACCAAATGAAAACTGGTCTCTGTAAGAGTATCAGAAAATCTTAAAATATCTCACCTGTGTTTCAGGATCATCAGATCCCAAGCTAGCTGCTCCCAATTTTACTACCTCAGCAAGCTGAGTGATGGTGTTAGCTGATGACTGAGCTGCTTGGGCCAGTTTGTCCTGACTTGAGGCAGCGCCAGAAACCAACAACTTTGTGTCTTCAACTAAAGCTTTTGCTGTTTTCAGAATATTTTCCCTGTAGCAAAAGAAGAGGAAGCAGGGATGGAGTGGAAAAGGAGAGGGAAAACATGTGTTTTCCAGCGTTATGGTGACTACCAGCTACACAAAACAGCTGATCTAAATCATTGTACCAGTGTCCATTCATAACATAACACAGGTCAAGGGTGTAAGTTAAAAAAAACCAAACCAACTATTAAAAAGCAGCAGAGAATCTGGGGCAAATGCAGGGCAGTGTAATAAAATGAGCCCATCTTGAAAAGAAATAGATTGGGCAGTAGCATCAGAGAGCATTGTATTTGAATACTAAAAGAAAATCTGGCCATGCTGTGAGAAAAGTACCAGCTGTTGAACATCCACATTAATCAGCATATTGTAAGAAAAACTAAAGTGATCACAGGGGAGGAAGGTAGAAGGAAGAACGGCAACAGTAACAGAGAGCGTGTCCTGGCCAGGGTTCCCCACCTTCTCCCACCCATATCTGTGTTTTGACATGGACAACAACTCCAAAGCAACATCTAGGTAAAAGAAGAAATAATTTTGAGTATGCAGTTCACAAACAAGTCAAATCCCAGGTTTCCTATTTCTCCTCTAATTCCCCTGCCTCATTCAGTTCCATTCACAGGAATCCAAAAATGTAAAAATTCATCTCCATGTCCCAGTCTCTTCTGCCAGTTCCACTGTTCCCCTGGGCATGCACTCTTTCCATCTTTTTCAGCAACACTGACCTGTGATCTGCAAATGATTCATTGTTCTCAGCATTAAGGGTTCCAGCAGTAGCAAACATGATAGTGGTGTCCAGATCTGCAATTATCCCAGACACAGCACTGGCTGCAGTAATACAGGCTTGTGTGCCTTTGTTCCCTGCCTGGAGGGCAGATAAAACCAAGGAGACCTAGAAACAACAAAAAGCAACAAGGTGGTCATCAAAAGAAAGTTGGTCCTGTGAATCATTACTACTCTATCAGCTTTAACTTTACTTACAAGGGGCTGTCTACCTCTGCCTAAATTGGGAATTGTCACTGCTCCTGGGATACATCATGAAACTGGTACAGCTGAGAGTACATTAACACAGGCTCAACCAATGGCGTTTGGTGAAATCTGAAAGCTGCTGGCACCAACTCTCAGTGTTCATGCCCAACCAAAGGAGAGAGTTGCCATCAAAAGAGTTCAACAAAACTAACCAGGCCATTTATTTGAAGGGGATGTTTCCAAGGGACAAGAAGCCCCACAGAGTTTGAAGATGCAGTTCTAGGCAGTTACTTTGGCCTTGTCCTAGAAGGGGAGGATGTTGCTACAGGAAACCATGTGACTGACCAACCTCACAGTAACTGTGGCCAGGGAGTGCTTCCTAAGGCACAAGAGCCATCTCACATCTTAGGATATTGTTTGAACCAATCTCCCTCTGATAGGAGGTTGAAGTTTTATTGCAAGGCCTGAGGAAGGACTAATCATGGGCTAATCCAGCACATGAACACTGAATGCTTAAAGTAAGACCTTTGGGTAATTCAGACTGTACTGTACTACAATGCAAAGTTAAAAGAAACAGTTTCCTGAATCCAGTTTGACTGGTTTACTCCCAGTGGAAGCTTGGTAGACAAACACCATGGGGTAACAAGAAAAGCTGTCTTACCTTTTCTGTGACAGCACGAGCACATTCTATCAATTCCCTTTTGGTGTAGCTGTCTGTAGGGCAAATCTGGAGAGCTCCAGCTTTTTGCACAAGAAAGATACACCCATGGCCAAGTTCCTGCACCCGAGTCTTGATCTGGAACCCAATCTAGATGGTAAAGAAGGCATAGGGAAAAAGGAAGAAAGCAAATAAATAGATGTCATGCTGATACACTGTGTCAACAGAAATGGAAACACCGTCTCTCTGGTGAATACCAATATTCCACCCACCACTATATCCTCTCGAAAGATCAGAGAAAAAGCACAGCTGTAATTCCATCTATACATGAAACACTAGCCCATAAAATGCTCCCTGATGAAAAAGGGCAGGAATGACCCAGAGCCTGGGAAAGAGAAGGGGTAAGGCAGGTACCCAAGTCAAATGGACATAACTGAAGCACACACAACCTCACATTTAAACAATGCTACTTCATCATCCAGAACTGCCCTGTCAGCGTGAGCTGTACTCAAGGTACAGCACACAGTACTGTACATTGCTGAAACTGGGTCAAAAAGTATGTCAGTATTTGATTCTCTTTGCTTGGTTTTGAACCTTGCACAGTCTTCACTCACCAGAATCAACCACATCCATGTGGAGCACTGAAATGGGGAAAATCCTGCTATGACTGCTTTTGATTTGTTAATAATCCTGCATCCTAAGATGTGTGGTCCCTGTTTTGAAACATGGCAGTTGTAGTTCCTGCATGTATGCCGTCATTCTGGTGGGATTTGGGATTAATACATGAGCAGGAATCATCACAGCCATTAGTATCACAAATGGAATTATTTTAACCTCAGGCACCAAGTAACATGCAGAAATGGTAATTCAACTTAACAATATTGAGCCAAGTGCAAACCACTGCTTTTCACATAGCTACTGAGCACAAAACATTTAAGTAAGTGTATCAGCAAGATGTGTAAGCACAAACTCAAGAACTCTTTAAAGGACTTTTATGTAGATAATCTGGAGATAGATACATCTGGAGAAAGTGAGATACCCTCTTACCCCATCTTGACAAAGTTTGTCTATGCTCCAGTAAGAAGAGAAGGGTTAAAGGGCAGTTGGTGCAGTTGTGCTCAGAGAAGATGCAGCAATTCCCACAACAGGTTAATACAACTAAGCCCGTCCTCCTCACTTAGCGCTAGGCAAGTAAGATGCTTCTCCCACATCACATTCCAACTCTGAGCTACGGAGGATGTCCTTCAGCAAAAGATATTTGTGCTCCAACTGTTTGCACGAATCTCACTTTCATGAGAAGTTATACTTAAAATCACTTACAGGCAATATTAAAAAAAGGCATATACATATTTGTAACTTGTCAAACCATGCAATCTTGTCAAAGATTGAAGGAAAGCCACATAGTAACAAGTTAAGAGTTTTAAGAGTTTTCTTTGTATTTGCAAGTTGCCTGTAAGTGAAAGCCCCAAGTAATTTAGGAGGTTTTGTTGTGGTCTATGGAATATCCACTTTTATCCTGAGCTGTTTCTTTCTAAAGCCAGACAAAGGTTTTGACAAAGGGTTTCTGTTCTTTGATTGGGCAATTCTTATAACAAGGCTTGTCACCTTTACTGTGTTCTTCACAGTAAAAGAACACCCTTGTTAACAGCACCGTGTATAGAGAATAAAGAGGTCTAAGAAGTGCAGACCTCCTCTGGTTCTGCCGTAGCTGCAGCCATTCGGCCCTGGAGAGCCAAATGCCCATAGTCATTGGTCATTTGCGATGCAAGTCCTCCCAGCTCCTCCGGGTTAGTAACCGACTTAGTCATCTGGAAAAAGAACACAGGCAAGAGAAAAAGACAATTGACAGGCATGAGGATAACTTGTTAATACACCCCAGATTAGGAGCACACTCATCTGTTTGGCCACGCTGATAGAATGGGGTAATCCACTTGCCATGGAAGGGACGTGTCCTGCAGCAAGAATTCCAGAGGAAACTCAAGCAAACATGCTTTATTAGAGTCATGGCAACTGGGCAGTTGCTGCACATATGGAGGAATCAAAGAGCAGCAGTTAGAGCCAATACTTCACTCTTTGACACAGAGGGGCCCTTGGCCAGGGACAGTTATTCACACTGGAAGGAAAGGGGGGGTTGTGTGTCACAGCTACCTTATTTTGTCAAGGGTGAGCTAATCCCCATCAGCCTCAGCTGACATGCGGAAGCATGGAAATGGAAAAAATCTAAGGACCAATGCAAAACGCATCTCACATGTGGGACCAGGATGGAGAAGAAATAGGCAGGATGACACAGAATGTCAGTATAAATAACTGAATCTCTCTTTAGAAAATTCCTACCTTTTAACAGAGATAGTTCATCTGTCTCAAATTAATGTAAGTAAAAACAATGGAAGTCCATCCCTGGGACAAAACTAGTTTTAGACAAATTTCTACTGCCATAGATAGCAGAATCATGGACCTGTCTTGACTGTAAGAGCAATTGACTTGGTGAAAAATCCTGTCTGTAGCACTCATGAACAGCCACCTCAACTCTCTCAACAATGAATTAGCAACCACAGGGTTGTTCCAAGGGAAAACACCTTATGCATTACTGTGAAACACAAGTCAAGAAAAATCTCAATTCAACAGGTGTCACTTTTTTCTTTTTTTAAACCCAGCTGAATCAGAAATTAAAGATAAGGACACTGTGGGGTGCTGATTTGCATTTATTCATTAAGCAATATAGGCCTCTGAAAACACTGATGTTATTTCACTGACTACATGAAACAAGTGTGAAAGAGTGTCCTGAAGTCACTGATAAACAAAAGGTGGCATTTCAGCCCAGTTAAATGGGCTGATGAAAAAGCATGTGGTTTTCCTTTGATTTCTCCTCAAAAACGAGCCAAATAAGGACCTTTTGTGCACAACACAATTCAGTGCTCCTCCTGTAGAGGACCCCTCTATGATCACACCACTAAGATGCAAGAGTTAAATTGACAAAATCATCACTCCTTTTGCTCCATTACCCCAAAAGAGATAAGGTGACTGAAAATTTGATGATCAAGAGTGTCTCAACACTGTGCAAATAATTCCACGTTCCATACAGAGTTTGGACCCTGTAAAGGTAATTTCTTACCATTTCCTGTGCTGTAACAGCAATGGCTTTTGAGTATTTCACCACAGTGGTCTGATAATCAACAAAAGTTCCTTTTGGATCTGGAGGTGTACCTTCATCCAGCTGCAAGACAGAAAAACACAGCATTAAAAAGTCACAATAAAAAGCATACTTTACAGGCAATAGGAAAATTGTATTATATATTCAATTGTATAATCTTTCTCAAATACGCAAGTGAAAATAGTGCACCAGGATGTACAGAGAAGCTCAGCAAATACTTGAGCCCAGGTTATGAGCATGGAAGATGCAGAGAATGTAAAGTGCAAAGTTTTGGAGCATGAGGTTTGCTTCTCATGCAAGCTCAAACAATCTGCTCTTCTCAGCTAATAGAGAAAGAAAGGTGCAACAGCTACAAACCAAAATGCCAGAAGATAATGTAAAATTTCTGTATGTGCTAAGGTCTTCAATCTTTTAAGTCAGGATAGGAAGAGCCAAATATTTGGATTGAACTCATGTACACTTTGCAACTGTATATCTTCAGTAGAATGCATTACAAAGCATAGCAGAGCATTTCAGGCTTGGACATCATTTTCTCTGAACGTAACTTGCTTCAAGGTTGACCTGCTGTTCATTTAACATGAAAGATAAGGGGAAAAAAAATGAAGCAAAAATAAGAGGTCACTTGACCTAAGATGATAGTTAAATGCCAGAATATTACTGAACAAACTCTTTTGTAGGAATTCTACTGACAGGTACCATGTAGGTTTTACCATGGCTCACATCAGTTTTATTTTACAATATGCAAAAGCAAATAATCTTCAGGTTTCCTGTAACATTTCATGTCTGAATCAGCACCAGTTTGTCCAGAGCTCTGCAATGTGGATCAGCTTTCAAGCACAAAGTGAGAAAGGGGTCAATTTCTATGCTCACCTTGGTCATTGCCTCTGCAATCGAGTCTACCATACCTCCCACCATGCCAACTTCACTTGCAGCTTCATTTAAAGTGACCATGATGTCATCCACAGCCTCCTTCATCAGCTGTGCAGCCTCAGTGATGGCATCATGGGTATGAGATGCCTGGTGGACACAGAATGAGAAAACTGAGATAGTCAGAGGATGTTCTCTCTGCAAAATAATGTGTGAACCAGAAATGTAAGAAATTAAAACAGTAAAGGCACTGAAAATAACACTTCTGGGCAAAGATGACAAGTGAAACACTGCAGCAAAGGAGACAGAACAAAATTTGTTAACTCCTTCAAGGAGCCATGGCACACAACACTTTCAGCCTCAGGTGCCCCAGGTTTTTTAAATGTCCTCTGTAGATGGTGGCTCTGTAAGGCACCAATCACACCCAAGTGATGGGTGGGCAAACATCCCCATCCCATTGGGCCATGCACCAAAAAAACCCTAGTTTTTAACCATTTGCTTGCTCTATGAGAGCCTAGATAGCTGCTGTTATACTCTGTGTCCTCTGAGAGGATGCTGTGAGAGAACTGGAATTTTGTCTTGGAGAAATGTTTCCACTCTCAGGAGACATCAGGAGAGCTGTCACTGGCACTTCCACTGCAAACATATCACTTGACTGTACAGCAGGTACATGCTGGGTTTTCTGCCATACTTGCCTTCTCCCTCACCCTTAATGCCACAACCACCTTACCTTGGGGTTTCCTCCCCCTTCTTTGGCAGCATACAGCATCTGTAAGGCAGATTCTGCTAGAGTCTTGCTCTGGTCCAACACAGTCATCTGTTGCTGATGATTCAGTGTCTTGGATGCCACACCAACTGCAGCTGAAACAAGTGGTTCGAAGTAACTTGCCAGCTGTGTTACCTAAGGAAGCCAGAACAACCCCAGAAAGCCATGAATCACACTTCTCAGGTGAAGCTGAGAAAACACATTCCCTGCTTACCACTGGGATGTGGGTTAGCTGAAGGAGCACAGTGCACTGTTGGGTTTGGATCATGTGCCCAGGGATCGTGTCTCCCCTCACTGTCCAACTCCTTTGCAGAGCCACAGGTCTCCTCCTCCAGAAGCACATGGTCCCCTGAGGTTGTATGTAACTGTTCAAGACTGTCACAGGAGCCATGTGCTATTCAGGAGTATCCCTGAAAAGCATCTCCTCTGGGCAAGGGAGGAACCTCTCAATCTTTGTTGCCTCTACAGTTTTCACTCTCAAGAACATATCACAAGATGAGATATGTGACATATATTGCTATGTGAGAAACTTCTAAATCTTGCAATAACCATGCTAGATATGCTTTTAGAAGTGGTAAGTGCATTCTAACATTTGTTTTTTTGGATAGACATCTTATAAGCATGAGTTTGACTCTGCTTACACTCCATATATAGGGAAGAAATTTACATAAAGCCCCTAACCAAAATCCTCAATGAGAGTATCTTTTCTCTGGCCTCAAATGTAAAAAGGTTTATCTGGTCTTGGCTCCAAGTACTTGAAAATTCTATATTTTTTCTTCTTACAAATGTGTTCTCCTGTTCTCCCATAAGAAGAGAAACTGCTAAGAAATTGGGATCTTCCCTAACATTCAGCTGGCCGGGATTTCAAATGCCTTTGTCATGGCAGGACAGTACCTTGTGCCCCAGCTGAGCTGCCTCTCCCCGGGCTGCAGTGGCTATGGGGTCGATGAGGTGGCCGATTTCCTGGACAACTGATGTCAGCTGCTCCTGTAGAGCCTAAAAGAAAGAGAAATTGCCAGTTGCTATCACAGCTGTTCTCTTATCCAGCTGTACCAAGCTTGACAATCACCCTCGGACCAGCCAACATCCTCCAAGCTGTTCAAGTGACCTGCTATGGCAGAATGCAGAAATCCACACTGCTGGTTTTCCTCACTTGCTGGCTCATTTCTTTTCCCTTACCCTCTTTCAACAGCAGCAACCCTGAGATGGGCCTGCTCCTTTTAGGTTTATATGACAAATTTGGGGAGAGAGTGCTGACAGTAGCAAGCTCAGGGCTAGATGTCCTTTCTCACTGCAATGTGATCAAGGCCCCCCCGATATCTCCCAAACTATTTTTGCCCTGACAAAGATTTAGTATCACTGCCAATCAGAAAATTGTCAGGAGCACTGATTTAAGTGTGAAGAAACATTTTTCAAAGCAGAAAATAAAGTGCAAGAACAAAAAAACTCTGCCACAGATTTTGAAGTGAGTGGGAGAAATCCACTGGCAAAGGAAAAATGTCACATCTCTGAAGGACAGAGATGAGGAGTGACCTCTTGAATACAATCTGCAGGGCAGCAGCAAACATATTAAAAGCATATTAATAGCCTGATCAAGACATAAATACTGGCTTTTAATTCAGAGGCACTTGATATCTTGGCAGCCATCAGGATTAAGGTCACTCTCATGATAGGAAAGAGAAAAAAAATATTTTTGCTCTTTGTAACATTCCTTTACTGCTTTATAAATAACTGCAATTTTTGGTAACATTTACTTCAGTTCAATATGATGAACACGATAACTTCATCATTTCAATAAAAATGAATTATGACATTTCCTGCAATGACTTCTTTTGCACAGTTTCATTTGGTATGACACGTTTCTAGTATGCAGTGTTACAGCCCGAAGAAACCACTCCAATACATGCATAATTTCAAGGAGCAGCAGTATGAAAAGACAAATACCAAGATGAGAATCTCAGTGTGAGTTGAAACAAGGAAGAGGGCATAGAAGGAAGCTCTCTTAAAGTGAACATATCAATATCAACTTCAAATTTCACTTATTTAAGGACAAGCTAGGCATTACAAAAAAAGAACATTGACATTTATGTCATTGGACTTATAGTAATAGACTAGCTTCAGAAACAATTATATTATGAATCTGCAGAAACTAATCCTGGCTTCCACATGGCAAGGCACCACAAAAACTCTATCAGTCTGTCATATCAGCAGAGGAAGTCAGGGTAATATGTGGGTGGTAGTAAAAAATAACTACTTGCATCCCTGGTGATTCTGGGATCTTTGGAGAAATGGTACACTTTGGTCTGTGCACGACTTTGCCTGAAAAGACCCCAGTAAGGACACCTCTCCCCTCACTGGCAGTGGATTGTGCAGTGATTGAGCAGCAGGGTCCACACTCCTGTTTGTGCCTGTGCTCTGTGCCTCACCTCCACAGAGATGTCATCCCTGGTGGCCAGGCTCTGGCTGACAGCAGCAAGTGAGGCCTGCTCAATGTCCCTGATGCATCTGTTGATGCCATCGATGGAGAAATCACATTCTCGCTGCCCCGGGGCCTTGTCCCTGCAAGACAAACACACTAAACTGAGCATGGTGGCAAGGAGCAGGGTCTTTCAAAAATGCACACTCAGAAAAAAAACCCAACTGTTTCCCACGTATTGTGTGTTGGTACATGATCTACATGGAGGTAATATTAGCTAGTGTTCATTTTCTATGGCATTCTTTATTACATTTACCTTAGAGTGAATTGGGGATGGAACCAGAGCAGGAGAACAGAACACAAACACAGAACAGCCCTGTGCTGCAGGGTGCTCCAGTCATCAATTGTGATTAAACACCCAGTGTAACTGGGGACATATTGTGCATCACAGAGTAATTTCCATCAGTGAAAAATAACAGTGCTAATGGCCATATGGCATTTTTCTTTCTGAACAGTTGCTCAATTACTACAAAAGACATACCTGATAGAGGTAATAAGACTCTTGATAGAATCTGAGACTGTATGGGAATGCCCTGCTAGTACAGACCATGTAGGAGGGTCTTTGGGATTGATAGCCAGAGAACGGGCAGTTTTGATCAATAAAGATGAGCTCTCCAACATTGTCTTAGCTGAAACCAGAATTGGCTCCTGTGCTCGTGATCCCTGTGGTCAGGAAGGTAAAAGAACAGAAAGAACATTTAAATTATTATTTGAGTTCATCCACACTTTCTGCTCCTAAAAGTCTATTTAAATAACAGCATTAAAATGGAATTATAATTTCCTCCATTGTACTATTGTATTCACAGATAGTCAACACAGAAATAGAACAAAAATAATCAGTCCAACAGCTTTCTCTGAAACATACTTAAGAAACATGTCTCAAGTTAAATGCATTTTCCAGCTGAGAAACAAGAGAAAACAATGCCACTTGTCTAACTGCAAACTACAGAAATACCACAGAAGATAAACTTTGTCACAACAATTGTTGTAATCAACAGATGTGCCCTTTCCCCAGTCAGACTACTAGCTCCAAGTGACGACTGATGACTCTTGACTGGATTATCATCTGTATATCTCTTTTATTGCCAATAGTCTGATAGACCCAGGTACCACAGACCTGGAGGAGACACTTTGATTTCAGTTACAGCCCCACAGCTGTAAGATTGCAACAGCTACTGCCTCATCTGATATCACCATCTGGATCAGAGCCTGACAAAAGCAGGAAGCAGCCCTTGGAGAGCCAGTAACAACACATGACCTCTACTCCAAAGCTTTTACAAAGCTTAAGGGGTTTCCTTTTTTATCTTTTTTTTTTTCTCCTGTGAAAAAACCCCAAATCCAATGAATCCTTCATTAGTCTCTTCACATTCTACTCTGCTGTAGTTACACAGTTTGAGGATGGAGAACTTGTGGGCAAAAAGGAAAAAACCCAGCAACATCACTTTGATTCTTTTCAGAACTAACCAGGTTCCATTTGTTAAAACTGCTCTTGAGGGAGAACAAAGGGGATATTTACTATTGTATATATTGCATGGAAGAATCCAGCTACTAAAACATGCAAATCACCTGTGCTGTAAGGCTTTGCTAACAGCAGAGTTGCAGCACTTAATGTAACCAAACTGTGCAACCTACTGGTAGAAAAGTCAAGGTCAGAGGTTAAACAAAAGACAGCAGAATGTCCTGCAAACACCCAGAAACCCAAGGAAATATTTTGGGGTCTTTACACTCACTCTCTTCCAACATGTGATTAATTCAACATTTTCAACTTCTGGAGGATGGAAATGCAGTATCCTGCCTTACCTCAGTGCTGATCTGTGCTGGGATGCTGACAAATTCTGGGTTTGAAGCAAATGCCGTCAAATTTTCCACAGCTTCTATTAAAGGTGCAGTGGCAATTCTGCACTTGTTGCGGTTCTCCTCAGAGAAATCTCCATCCAATGCCTGGAAATGAAATCAGGATTGAGCTCTGTCTGAATGGCTTTCTTTAGCAAAATTTTAGGAAGATGGTTTAAGTCTTCCTAGTTTTAAACTGCTGTGTTTATGATACCTGAAAGCTCCTCCACAAACAAGGTTGATGCAAAGAATGTGATCTTTTAGGTGTGCTTCTTTCCTCAGCTGTTACTGACCCTAAACTTTAAACTGCTGTGAGTTTTCTGTCATTGCACTCCCATGAGTCACTCAAGTCTCTCTCTGATGAGGTCCCAGGACCTCACACTGCAAAGGGTGGAGGGGAATAACTCTCACCTTTTTGTGGTTTGTGAAGGTGATTGTTTCCTACAGACTGATTCTGAATTTTTTTTAGTTATTTCTGTTTTAAGCAAACCAGTAATATATTGCTCTCATTTTCACCCAAGTCAACCAATGTCTCTCACAATCTCAGAATAAACATTTCAGCTAAAGAAATCAGATTAGATCTGATTAGTTAATGGCTTCAAGAAGGGTTCAGAATTGTGAATTCTCCATGGCTTCACAAGTATTACTTCTGCTTCCATGTAAAAACCTACCCCCTACCAAATTGCTGACAGGAATCTGGAAAATAAAAGGTTACTACTAACAGAAGACTACTAGCAACACAAATGGCTTCTATTTGGTTGCCACTATTATTTACTTCCTTTTTTTTCCCCCTATAGATAAGGTAAAGCAGTCAGAAATAGGTCCAAAAATCTCCATCTACTGGGGAAGTTAGCACCATTAAGACCCTTCATATTCAGTTACTTGCAGATTATTCTTATGGTGCAAGATCATTAAATACATCAATCCTGAGTGGTCTCATACTGGATGGGCCAGCTGCCTCTCCTAATATTAAAAACTGTCCAATTTTTTTCCTCTTGAATTCAACAGTTACACCATTGAACACGTTTTCCAATTCAGCTCTTCAAAAATTTAATTAATGATTTTTTAAACCATGCATATCCAAGAAGGTAAAAAGATATTCCTAGCTGCTCTGATTCTGCCTCAACAGGGGAAAAAAAACCAAGAAAACCCTCTAAAATCACAAAGGAAGAAGAAAGCACAATTAAGCAGCATTTGTACCTTGATAGTTTTAACCAGGTTTGCAGTGCTGTTTGCAACTTCCTTGGCAGACTGCACAAAGTGTCTCTTGGCAACAGGATTTGCTGTTTTGGACGAAGCAATGCGACACGCGTTGCACAGAGCAGACGTGTGTTTGGCCACGATGGTGGCAGCTGATAAGACCTGCAAAAACCAGCACAGCACAGGCACAGTGTCAGAGGGGTGGGACAGTGACCACACTGCAGCTCTGCAACGCCAGCATCCAAAGCCAGGCACCAGAGTCAGCCCAAAACCTCAGACTGGACACAAAGCAAGCCAAGCCCCGTGTGCTGACAGGGATGGAGTCCCTGTGACCCTGTGCCCTCACCTGCGAGGGGCTGCTCGCTGGATCCACCAGGTTCTGGCAGGCCATCTGGATCGCTTGGTTGGCACGGGCAAACTGAATTGGGTCAACGAGGCCCTGCTGGCCAGCCTGGCTGTTTGGGTCTGAGATACCGACCAGGTAAGCAGCCTAGAAATGGGGAAAGGAACAAAGCAATCCTAATAAATCATGCCAAATCTGTCTGGGATCTCTGTGAAGCTGGCCATATGTCATAGCACATGGTGGTCAGAGATTATTCAGAAATCGTACTGTGAAGCACAATTACCATTTATTTTTAGCAATACATCTCCAGAATCCACTGAAAGCAAGAAAACACCCTTACACTTGAGAAATTTAATTAGTTGAAACAAAACTAATAGCCCACTGTTTAGACAGCTGCTATCCCTGACAATGTTTCTTGTCACTTGCACGGCCAATGGAGAGAGCTTTAATGGTTAGAGGTACTGGCAAATTATTTACTGTACTAGCCATGGTTGGAGGCAGTGGGGGCTTTTGTCAAGACTGCAAAAGCAATCCAGCAAAGGCAATTCTGCTGAGTGCAGGTCCCATCAGGCCTGCAGCTGCTGGTCTCACTGCAGCTCAAGGTGTCTGTCACCTTAATATGCCAGTAAGGCAACTCAGAGTTAGATGTGGAGGAGATTTAGTCCATACCAAGGCACTACACATTTGGGGAAATCAAGAAGAGGTTTTCAGATGCAGAGCATGATCCCCCACAGCCAAATCCTTCACTAAGGTGACTCCATCAGCTCTTTATAGTTCACTCAGTTATCAGATCAGTGAAACCACAGAGATCAGACCCTAATTTGTTGTAGCAGCTTAAGAATTTTGGTTATTCCAAAAGTATCTGAACAGCTGAATCAGATTTCTTCTTAGTTCCAATGTCAGAAATTTGTAGTGCTCCTTAAGAACTTTTACAAACTAGAACTTGATTCATTACTTTTAACTGTGGCTTCTTTGTGCATTTCTTTATAATACAGCAGTTGTGAGCTTGAGCTGCAAACACAAATTCCATATGCCACAGCTTTGCTTTATCCTCAGCAAAGCTTCCTTCTAGATGTCATTTCCCTTTCTTAGGAAATACACATTATTGCACTCTGCTCCTGCAGTTTGTGCAATTTCTGGATCTACGCAGAATATGCCGTGTCAAAGTCATCACTTGCTTAATCACAGGGAAGTGAATTTCAGATTTACAAACTCAGAACATGAGCTTGATAAAAAACTTAATTGCTTTACAGCCATCAGTCTCTTACCTGAGCTGCTGCCTCTGTGAGGCCACAAAGAGCCTTGGATGCAACTCCAACACATTCTCCAAAGACTAAAAGATCTCCAGTTTTTGCATTCTGGGAAATGCCCGCCATTGATTCTCCAAGAACCTCAGGAATTAAAAAAACAAAGTTATCTTCCAAATGTGCATCCCTACCACCTAGAGGCAAGCCAATTGCTAGCCTGAAACCAATTTTGGCACACAACCCCCCCCCGGACTTGGCTTCCAGAATTTTCAGACTTCACTGAACTGGGCACATTCCTCTGTGTGGTGTGAGGGATCATGGCCAGCGACCCTGTACTGACAGGGAACATAAGCACTACTACAGCTCAAATGACTACGAGGGTACAGAATTAACCCTCATTAATTCTGCTGTCATCCATTAGTCAGCACAGCTGGCACTGTGTGCATTTCACAGACTGCAGAACATGACAGCCAGTCCTGCAGATGCTGTTGACACATCCAGGATCATCTTTGTAAGCAAAGTCACTGAAGCTCAGTGGAAATGAAACTGCACCTAGACTTCTGCAACCATCTTAGTGTCAGAATGCACATGAATTCCCACATTATGTCCCACTGAATTCAGTTCACTTGGCTTTAAAATTCAAAATGAGCTCTGACTGCAGTAGAGCATTAGATGCAAGATGACACACACATCCACTAGGTGCTTTCTTTTCCTTTTAGAGAAGAAGGAATATGAGACAATTCCAACACATCAAATGATACGGACACCAAAAGCCAGCCTCAAAGGAAGATGTACAGCATGGTTCCATGAAAAATAACTGAAGAGGTTTCCCGATGTGCTGGGGTGTCTGGACTGCTCAGACACTTGGCAAAGCTGTTCTGCACAGAATGATAAGATGGGGTTTCATTGCCAAGCCCCTCATCCATGCTTTGGGGTGCTCTAACACAGCAGCAGTCAAAATACAGCACCCCAAAGTATGACATACTGTCTAGTGCACAGGAGAGGAAGGGAGAGAGCAGAAGCTTTCAGAGCATTGTGCACCAGTCATTTAATTAAAAATTTCTTACTGAGGCAATACACCTCCTAAGTGACCAAAACCTGAAATTACCTGTAAGAGACCTACCTCAGGCAGAGTTTATCAAGGATATAGCAGGCATTTTAGCTAGAAACACTGACTGCAGCTCTTAACATTCAATATGCATGTGGAAACTTCTGAAAATCCAAACACACTTTATTACTGACACAGAGATGGGAAAAAGAAATTACCTTTGAGTTTTCCATTACGCCCTCAATACAATCAAAATAGGAAAGGTCGCTCACAGGTTCATTTGGGTTATCCAGCATTCCCTTAACTGTCTGAAATAATGGAAGAAACTGATTATTGACAGAGTCTGAAATACTGACCTGAGATGAACACAGACCATCACACCTATCCTGCTTATCCCAGTGTAACCTAACACATTTGTCTCCAGCAAGCAGCCAAAGCTACACACTCCCTGAGGGTGTGCCATGCAGGAAACCACACCTGACAGGAACTGAGCTGTGGGAGCTCCATGTTTGTGCACCTCCAGCCTCCTGGAAGTTCAGGTTTACCTCATGGTTGTGATAAGTGATATATGGTCAGAGCTGCTCAGCTTGACATGAGGAAATCAGGTTTTCTGTCAGGTGTCAACAGTGTAACACATGTTTTCAGTACTATTTTAAATTTCATGAACGAATTTAAAGGGGTGATAAGAAAAACAGCTGCCATTTGTTGAGGGCTGTCTGGAAACACAAATGAACTGAGTACACATCCACCACCTGCCTGCCTCTTACAGTGTCAACAGATTCCCCAAACACAGGAAAATTTTCTGTCTGTAAACTACATATAGTTGGGTTTAATTTCTTTTTCTGGTTATTCTGAGTCCTGAAAACAACAGTGTGACAATCAGTCATATATTCATCGAGAAAAATGAATTAAATTAGATAACAAAATTTGTAAAAAGCTGCAAAATGCAGGAGGATAATTCTTTTTTACATAAAAATATCTGCAGCACACCTTTTTTCAGGTTTTAAGGAACACTATATTACTGCCAAATATAATGCAGAAAAGACTTCTAATCCTTCTGATGAAAGTGAAATCAATTAAGCAGAGAAAGATACTGGCAGCTATTTCTGACATTTGCTTTCCACCTAAAGGAAATCAAGGCATGATTTTAAACAATTATCAAGTGAGAAGTCAGTAACAGGAGCTGTTCAGACAAAGAATACGAGGGAAACAAACATTTGGGGGCCACTTTTATTGAGAAGAACTTTTGAAATGTAGAAATACCTCCAGTTCTCTGAGCGCATTATCACATTCCTTCTGCCCGGGAGCTTGCTGGGTGCACAGTGTGATGAGCTGGTTTATGCTCTCAGTCACAGCTCTGTGGAGAGCAGAAGAAAAGAAGGTGAATTTTAAAGTTGAACTATTCCTCTTAGTGAAACTTTTGTCATTAACTGTACACTGCATAAAGATATAAAACTTGGATCTTCTACTACACGGCTGAGCCAGCAGCCAAACTGGTGGCACCTCTGGGAAAACACTGGTGACAAAGGACAGAACAGCATCTGGCAGCAGGCCAAGGCAAACATATTACAGTGGCACAGTGACACAGTGTAGCTGCTGAAAGCTATTTCAGCACTTCTCCAGGTCTGACATTAACTCAATCGTTTCTCAACTGCCACCCCAGAAACCCTAAAGGATATAGAAACAGGTGTCTGATACAGAAAACAATGGCTGAATATAAAGTAAATGTTATTTACCTTTCTCTAGCAAAGCCTTGTGTCTTTTCTGACATACTGTAATATACACACACACACACAATCCTGCTATACATCTCTACAGGCTCTTAGCAAAGTGGGCTTTTTCTCTTTAACCAACAGCTGGTATTTTCCCCTAGGTTTATATCCACAGAGAGCAAGTTATGCAAAGGCATTATATTCCTGTGGGAGTTCACAGCTCTTGGACAGAGGCTGAACCTGACATACAACACTCAATACCAGTTTTTCTGATGAATGCTCTGATAATAGGCAAAATTCATTATAACTACATTCATTTTAGACTCGTGACTAACAACTCATGAAAGTGGCATCTAGAAGAGGAGTAAATCAGTGAAATTGGAGTGCATGGAGAATATGCTCTCCTCTGGCCTTGGAAACTGAATGACATTTGCATTACTTTCCCTTTCAGAAAAGAGGCACTTGATAACATATCAATAACATGATGACCTTGGTGGATGGTATCCTACTATTACAGAAGGAAACAGGATGTGCTTATTACATTTAACATGTTCATGTTAATTCCAGGGCAAAAAGAATGGAAACTAATAGATATACTTGTTTAACTGAGACTCCTACCCTTGTCAGCAGCTTTGGTGTCCTTGTGGAGGACCTGCTGAACATCAGTGATTGCTATGCATCAGAAAAATATCACTGCATACACATATAGAAATAAATAAAAAAAATGTAAAGTTCTGTTCACTCCCAGAGAAACCTCACACAAAAATATTTTGTCTGCTGTTGATTTTAATCTGAGACACAATTCATGCTGACTCAGAATATCAGCAGTTGAAGAGAGAGAATTATCAACTTTGTAGAGGCCACATGGTCTCACAAACATCTACACACCAGGTACCTCTCCCAGGAATCCATCCAGCGTACAAACATTACTCTGAAAACCATTTGGACATGGTAGAACCAGGAAGGTGGCCCCTCAAACACCAATTCCAAAGTAGAAGAGGACTGCTAGGACTCAAAGGCCACATCTGTTTTCATCAAATACAACACACAAATACTCGGACTCTGCAGGGAACTCAGCCAGTATTGCAGTCCTGTCAGGGGTGGTCAAGAAAAATGCCTCCACAAGGAAGACAAAGCTACTGAAAAAGCTCAAGTGTCTCTTATAGCTGGTGCAAATGGGGAAGAAAGCAAAACAAACCCAACAAAACCCCAGACTAATCATAGTACCACAGATGATGACAAAAATGAGAAGAAAAGCTATCTTATGATAAGGAAGCTGTGCCTCTATTTTCATTCTCATGAAAAGAGAGAAAATAAAAATATTTGACCCTGATTGTGTCATAGCAGGGAAAGAGAAGAGAGCTCTGGCAGGCTTGTCACAAGCCAGAACAGAGGATCTGAGAAGGGAAGTACAGTGTCTTCTTAGCACCTTAAACACAAACTGAGAACTGCTGCAGTATTTACTTCACTCAGGTATGTGGTGTCTGTGTAAGGTCTCACACATGCACACACAGAGAACAGCTGTCTCACCTCCCTTTTTCTTTTACATGCTTCCACAGAGGGAATACCAACCTGGCAGGAACTTACAACTACCTGGATTTCACTGGGATGAAATTCCTCTGCACTCCAATCAGGAATGCTCCAAGCCTAAAGCACAAATCTGGAGCAGTTTGATGCTGCAGCAGTAACAAAATCTCTTGTGACTCCTTCTCTTTTAAGCAGCCTATCTTTGGTTATCTATAATTTTCATAGATGCTATTTATTTCCAGGGAGACAAGACAGATGTATTTTTTTTAAGCAAAATATGATGAAGTAAAGTAGCATAAGTTCTTAATGAAGTCCTTTACTGAGGGAGTGGATTTATAATCCTTAAAGTAAGGGTATGCTCCACTGAAGAAAAGTAGCATCTAACCCTCTCAAGCATTCCTGATGCACACATGCACACTGTTAGTGATAGGTAGCTATGATTTTTAAGCACATTTTATCTAAGAATATTATTTAATTTCTTTGCTTTCAGGGATTTAGAGGCCTAATGTTAGCCATTGCCCTGTCAGAAGACAGATGGTGAGAAAACAGTACATAAAATACACTGATTCCTTTGAAAACCAAGCCAAGTCTTCAAATATTGGTTCCTATTTCCACCAAGGGTAACAAGTCATACCAGTTGAAGAACTACTCCAACATAAGCAATTCTCCTCTGGCCTACCTCCATTTAAACAGAACTACAGGTTCCAACCAATCAGTTAACTGTGCACAGCAGAAGAATATATAAGCACAATATGAATACTACAGAGAAAAGCAAATATCCCAAGAAAACAAAGCAAGCAACACATCCTTACCTTGCTGCTGCTGCTAAGAGGTTCTTGGCATTAGGAGCTCCAGGATCAACAGACAGAGACTTGGCAGCCAGTAACAGCTTGCTGGAAGCCATAGAGATGCTCTTGAGGTTACCTATGACTTGAATCTGGTCCTCTTTAGTCTGGAAAGCCACAGCAGCATAACATTAAGTACAAAATTAGGAATCAAGAGTGTGCTAAAACCACACATGGAAACCCAGTTTGTTTATTCACCTGAAACCACTGACATATGTGAGCTCAGATGGCCCAAGCCTTGGTTCTCCCAGACAGGTGCCTCTAGCTTCACTTACAGAAAAACAAATAGCTTTGGCTTCTAACAGTGGTACTATTCACAAATGAGCAATGGAGAAACTTCACTACTTGTTGAACAATGCTTTTGTTGTCAGGACTCTTACGTGTCTCTGCCTGGCACAACTGCTTCACATTATTCAGTCAGTGTACACTCTGTATCCTGGCATCCTTCGTGCAGCCCGCAGCTCTACAGCATCTAACTGGGATTGCTCACACAAAAATATCCTCCAGAAAGTCACCTCTCCCAAGAAAATAAGTTTCTATAAGCCTACTTCGGTCAACATCCTTGACTTGGATGTTCTATTACTTATTTTAAGCCATTGCTTGAAAAAGGAAACCTGTAAATACAGTTGCAGAAAAGTATTGCATCTTCACAGCAAACAGCTGTGACTAGATTTTTCTGTCAATGATCAGTAGAAGTGAACCCATTTTTGCTAACAGTCTGTTCATAGTTTCATGTAAAGAGGTTGCATATTATTCAGCTGATATGAAGAGCTTTCACTCTATATTTACTACATTCTACTTCCTCCCTACTCCTACATTCTGCTAGTCACCCAAAATACCTGGTACTGCTTCTGTTTGGGCCAAATAACTACACACAGAAGGCCTTCTCTTGTGAGAGATCAGCCATTAATACCAAAGATGGTTACCATCCCCTGTGTCAGCAGATGAGCAAATTCACAAGGGCCACAAGGTCATCAGCAGATTCTCATTTCAAGCAGCCATTTGCAGTATCATTTCTACCTTTGCCTGCATTGAATCCCCTCAAACAAAACACTCTAAAAGTCAATGTGGTCCACAGCTAGAGAGACAGTCAGGTACCTCACTACTACTCACTTTCAGAGAGTCACCTGTATATGGAGCCTAAATCACTTCACACACCTGGAACCTGAATGAAGAAGTTCTGATGGAGAATAACCACCAACCACAGCCAGATCTCTCTACTCAGTTCTATCTACAAAGTATCTGCTCTAGAGAGACATTTCATAAATGACTTCAAAGGACTCTCACACTCAGCACCTTCTGGCCATTTTCCAGTGGCAATCATTTCTTAGGTTTGCAGGGTCCTCCTACTAACCAGGGCGAAACCATCTGCAGATTCTTTTTTCTGCAAGTCCTCCCATCTCTTCTGATACACAATTCCTTTTAATATGATGACATTTGTTATGCTAAATCATTGCCAAATGACCCATTATGTAGCTCAGCACAATTGTATCCGGTAAGATAAACTCAAGGTGGTATCTCCAACTACCAGGAATGAGCTCAGCAACATGTGACAACATTCCTGATTGTTAAGAGTTCATCAGAGTAGAACTCTGCCAGATTTTAGATCACTGAACACAAGTCCACGTGCTTGCTGTCAGATCCAAGAATGGCATTTTGGGCAGCCCTCTTCAAGGGCTTGCTCCACTCTGTAGCAGGTCCACAGCACCACAGAGTGATATCAAAGCATCTTTTCCTCCATCTACTTAAAGCATTTCAAAAGTAGCAAAGAAAGGTGCGACATTTTGAACAGCATTCACCCAAATTATGCACCATGGTAGTTCCACCAAAATAGAAGCAACCCTTTCCACAAGCTCAGAGGTTCAGGACAGCTTTGTACCTTGGAAGCTCAAACTACACAGAGGAGTAGGAAGCTGTATTTCTGACTGGACACAGAAACAAATACCAACATCCTGTGGAAGATGCAAATGCTGAGTCCTTTCCAGATAATCAGCTCCAGATGACTCCCTCACAACAAATACCTCACAGAGAGCACACTGTGCTGCACTGTAGAGCTACATAAACAGTGTATGCATTGCCAGAGGTTATGGCCAAGATCACCCCTCAATTAGCATCATCAAGAACTTACTTGTGCTTGGCCAGCCATTTCAATACCAGCATCAAGAAATTCATCAAAGTCATCACTGAATTTCCCAGAGGCTGCAGCCAGCTCCCCACTTTGGCCCCGTGTAGCATGGACAACTTCTCCAGCTGACTGATTCAGGTCTGCTGCTGCCTGGTTTAGTTCACTCTGAGCTTCTTGAAATGACTTAGAACTTGGAGGTAGCTGTAAGAGACAAAGTTCAGTATTTTATTGTCTGTCACACCACACCAGCCTTTCATGACTGGAGAGTTCAACACATTCTGAGAACACCAAATGCAATGGAGTAATGAGCTGGAACTATGGGACAGCTGTCAACCAGAAATCTGTCCAGCAACTTGTGTCTTGCTGTTTCTTTCAAGGGACAGACAAGTCCGTAAGCTTTTCAAGGGACATAAGTATTGGCAGCTCTTCAGAATTACTCTAAACTCTCTCTAGTAAACCAGTTTGGTAAAAAAATACCTGGTTTTATCAAAAGGTATTGCACAAACATATCAAAATACAATTCCTCCTTCATTCACAGGATAGCAAGGTCAGTGATGGATGCAGAAAAAAAAGCTGTTCAAATAGTGTAACCTTCTGGCAAATTACCAGTGCAAAAAGGGTTTTTTGACATGAATGCAGCTAAACAAAGTAACAATTCTACTCTTTACAGAAAGTGACCAAGCATTTTTTGACAGATCACAATGCTCCTTCAGTGAACTGATCACTTCTAGGTGAGAGATGAACTATAATTTTCTAATTTTCATATTCTTCAGAATAAGTCATAGTTGCCATTTTCAAGACCAAAAAGTTAATACCAATCTATGAAATTTTAATATTGCCTTCAGAAGTCAGACATGTTTCACCTTGCCCAGAAAACTACAAAAACGGTATTTCAGTCTAAGCAGCAGCTGCCTAAAGGTGCATAAACTTAAATACAGCTTACATGAAGTATACTCAGGGCACATTTACTAAATAATGATTTGACACGTGGAGAACGCAGATTTGCTGTTCAGTTTTCTAAAATATATTTCCACATTAAAAGCCATCTTACCGAATCAACAAGGAGCTTCTTGCTGGATTCCCCAATACTCTTTAAGGCCACATCCACATCCTTTTGTCCAGGCAGACAATTCACACAGTTATTCAAGGAGTGAGACACTGCTTTTGCCACCTACAACACACAAGTGAACACATTCATTCACACTGACAGGGGCTCAAGTGCTCACTAATAGGAGGCACAGCCTCTACTCCACAGCCAGCAATTCCCACATTCTGACCCTTACAGGAACATTTTTGAGGCTTGCAACTGTCTCAGTTTGCTGACCTGCAGTCTTTGTTTATGCTCATCCATATGATAGGATAGTGTTGGCAGGGCAGCCCCATAACTGCTCCTGGCACCTGGGATAAAGGCTGCAGCACTGCAGATAAGGGAATGCCCCTGAAGTTAACCATGTACTAATCAGAGAAATTCATGGCATGCTACTTTTTACAAAGTTCTGATTAAAACAAAGGTATCTTCATAAGAAATTATTCACAAAGCTGGCCAATTCTAGAACTTTTCAAATCAGTAAAAAAAGAACCTGTCAGTCCTAAAGTATTCAAACATAGTGGTGCCACACATGAATGCACTCACTTTTTGAATGTAACATGGATATAGATCTTTTATTTGAAAATTATCAGTTTAATTGTTATCTACTTCTGCAGTCAAGCAGTTTCCTCACATATGTTGTGGGTAAAAGCACAGAGCTGCATCTCTGTATATTTTTCTAAGAGATGACTAAAATACCATACGTTTTACCATCTGCATTGTTTAACACAGGCACGCTGTTACTGTCTGAGAGCTGTTGAAAGGAATAGAAAGCTGACACACCTAGCAGAATGATTTTCTGTCCTTCTCTCTCCTTATTGAATGCTGATTTGGAGTAAATTCCCTGCGTGTTTGACAACTCCTGCAGCTGCTCAAGTCCCAGCTTACCTGGGCTAATCTCTGCTGACTGTCTGCATCCCCCGGGGCAGCCAGGGCCTGCTTGGCCTCCTGGATCAGCATTGCAGAGCCTTCCATGACATCCCTGGCTGAATCCAGCATGGCGTGAGCTGCCACAGGGTCACTGGTAGATGCTGCAACCCCTCGTGCTGCCTGAGCCAAAGTCTTCAAGGCCTGAGCAGTTTCTCTGGCAGCAACTCCTATGGTCACATGTCACCAAGGATTGTATTAGTACCTTTAAAGACAATCTTTGTATTTCATGACATGATCTTGCAGATAATGATCCTATTGCAAAATAACACTGCAAATGCAATTTAAGAGAAAATTTTCAGATAGGAACACATTTGAAGTCCACAGTATCATTTGCTTAGAGAAATGCCTGTAGTGAAGCCATAAAGTAAATGTTATAGCCCAAAGACCACATTCTGGGCACAGGTCTCTACACCAGTGACTGCATCTTAGTGAAGCACTGAAAAAGAAGAAAAGCTAAAACCTGTACATGAGGAAAAACTCATACTCCAAGCTATGGGGGAAGTGATTGTCTGCAAGAATGGCATACAGCAGTCCAGAGCCACAGCACAATAGCTTAACTTCAAGCAATCAAAAAAGAGATTATTAGGAATGATACAACTTGCTGTAATCTAACATGACTGTGAGTAAAAACATATAAAAATAACTGAATGAAGTCACAGAAAGGATGTAATAAAATTACTTTCTGTGATCTGTCTGGCCTATGTTAAAGGACATCTATCAACTCCAGTGCTAAGGTGTAGGACTACATGAATAATGGTCTCACTCTGTTTCTGAAATTATTGGAAAGGGACTCGTTGCTTTGTAGGGTTTCCTACAATCTGATAATAATAGAGCTACTAGACTTAGCTATTCATTATCAGCTGCAAGTGTCTGTACTCCCTTGCCTGATACCCAGTGCCTACTTCTGCCCAACTATGTCATAGAAACGTGAGCCATTCTGATGAAATTCCATCTGCTTCAAATGAAAGCAACTGTAAGTTCTAGAGCCCAGATGCAATTATAAATGAAGTGGTAATTGCCACAATGCATTTTATCAGTAATATTAGCCAAAAACCTTATGGGAGCATTTGCAACAACAACTTTCATTTCTAACAGAAATAAGGACACTGCACATTTTAACATTTATGAGTAAACTTTTGTCCCTCCTGTAGAGTATTTTTCTTATTAAGGTGTTTTTTGCTTCTAAAATAAAGCACAGGTACAAAAGTAAAATGTAGGATCTGTGTGCCCAGGTTTCCTGTTGGTTTTACCTCAAACTATGCAAATGTGCTCACTGAATCAGCCAGAGCAGCTGCACTGTACATATGAACTGGTGACACCTAGGAAGGGATGCAGTTCTGAATGTCACCAAGCTGTCCCCACTATGTTTGTATCCTGTTGCTTCAGAACTTATCCGAGGCACCCTTTAAACCTTCTGTCAGGCTGTAGCAACATTTCCAGTGGCACTGACCTTTAAAATGCAATACATTTTATTTCAGCCCTTCACAGGGTTTCAGTGGCACATATTTACAAAAACAACAGATGTCCCAATCTATCCTGATCAAAGACAGAACAGATTGAACCACTGTTCTTTTATGAAGCACGAGTCACACTCACAATTCTTTGTAACATACCACAATTCACTATCAGCACTAAAAAAAAATAAAATGGAGTAATTCTTTGATTTAAGTAGTCTGTGACAAGAAAACCTGTCATCAAGCATTTGCTGGAAAATAGGTTTCACAGAGCTGTTATGAATAAAGCAGTACCTGTGTAGTGCTCGTTGCCCTGAGCAGCACAAGTTAACAACTGGGCCATTGAAGAACCAACTGCTTTGGATGTGCTTCCCAGGTCCTGAGTGCATTTCTCAAGCTGTAAAAAATTGCAAAGGACAAAACACTTAGTTTAAGCTCAATGAAAACACACTTCATTTTAAATAGTACTGAAAAATTCCTCATTCCACAAAAACCTAAGCTTTCACCTCAGCTACCAAATACACACACAGTTTCTCTGAAATCTGCCTAGCACATTTGCCCTGTCCAGGATGAAATCAATTAACATATTAGGTAGTGTGAACTATAAAACTACTTTATAATTAGCAATGGAAGTAAATATCTTCATCTAGGAAGGGCTTTTTTTTCCCCCCAAATAAACCATTTCACTTTCTAAGCCTGAACCAGAACTGGCTGTCCTGATCATTACTGAAAAGAAATTCTTTTTGACAAGACCAAAACATTAGTGTTACCAAATTCTAATTTGTACAAGAGAGAAGGAGGCTCTACAGTCCTATGAGTAACTCTACTACAGAACATACTGTTGGTGTAGTAATAAAATACATTCATTTTAAAAGAATCAGTTAAAAAGCCTATCAGCATCATCATTATCCAAAGCCTCATGACTTGTTTTGCCTTCAATATTTAAGTTTTTTAACAGCTAACTTTGTTTGTTTTTAAATGAAGAACATCCTTCCTCAATTACAGTTTCTCCTGGGAGAGGTTTTAACTGTCCATCCACAGCTGCCATCTTCGCATCTTGCAGTTCATTTTTGAGTGTCTGGACCGTATTCAAAGCAGAATCAATTTCCATTGGGCCACAAGCTTCATGAGCCTGTTCAGAAATCAGATCAGTACCACTGTCAGCAGCTGTATGCAACCTTCAGAAACAGTAAATGCTTCAGATTGAATCTCCCCTCCCAAATTATTTCTCTTCCTACTTTAGAGGCCATTGTGAGCCCTCTAAGTGTTAGACATCATGGATTCCAAACTCCTGAACAATATTTTCAGTCTGTGAAGAGAATAACACTCTGCTAAGAGGCAGCAGGGGAATGAGGTGCACTTGGCTTGTGTACATGCCCCTTCAATGCAGGCAGCCCAGGGACTGAGAGAGTAACTGCTGCACTCTGGACTTCCCCTTTGACCAGTGGCCTGATTGTGCATCATGACCAAAATCACACTGACCCCCTGATGTGGCAGCCCACATTCATCAGTAGGAGATGGAAATTTTAGCATTAGCTCAGGTGTAGCCACCTCAATGCTACAATCCTTGTTTCAGGCCTCAGTGTACACACATGCACACAAAAAAGATCAGACTTTCCACTTGCATTTTTTTTAAGCCCCACAGTTTAGAAATCTGTGTGTGAAACACAGAGAGCCTCTGCTTCCCTGAATTTTAGAGATGATGATTCCAGTTCACAATTACAGCAGTAAGCACAGCAGAGCTGTAGCTGGGCTCTCCCTGGTTTGGTGGGGCACAAGATGTGTTCCCTTTTCCCTGTTCTCCCACAACCGTTACAGCAGCTCAGAGCCTTGATGTGCTGCTGTGTATACTCTGCTCACATTTGTCTGGCATGGAAAGGGTAGCACAAGCTTCTTCAGTTTTCTTGTCACTTCTCTCTCCCCTTTCTTTTGTGACACAAAGGCCACTGGGAGCTGAGCAAAGTGTGCACAAAATATAGCAGAGAGAGGTGAGCACTGCCTGAGCATGAGCCATTCCCTCAGGGGAGACAAAACTCCTCTAGTTTTAGCTGATTAAAAGCAGTATTTACCTACCTTCTGGGAGGCAGTTCGCAGCTCAGCTAAGCTGGTAGCAAGATTCTTTGCACACTGACTGAGCTGCATTGCTGCTGCTTGATCAGTCACAGTGGGGACAGCAGCTTTAGCAGATGCCACCATTTTACTGCCAGGCTGTTCAAAGAACAACAGTGAACACAATTGGTTTTACCAGCTCATTTTCTTTAAAGAAGGCTTTACATTCAATAAACAAACTGCTTCCTCCATTCACACACTCAGGAGGTTTCTAGATTTTTCTTTAATGACTATCACATTCCTGCTCCTTAAGCTGGAGCACCCTGTCACAATTCTGTCACATTTCCAAGTCCTCTGCAGCAGGACTCATCTGTGCTTGACTGGGACAATTACTCCAATGGTTCCATGTCTGCCTAAGGCCTTGGAATACACATGTAGATTACTGAAAAATACTGAAATGTGAACTGTTGCCATTTAGCATTCATGTGGTACAATCAGGTTGAGGTGGCAGACAGATTTCTATGTTTCTAAATATTAACCTCTGCCAAAATTCTATGGAATTAAAATTGTAATTCAAGCAATACCTCTAGACAGAGATTACTGGTAATACAACTAAAAGCCTTTGCTGATTCTCATCATCACCACTGTACACACATACAGCCACAGGGAGATGGATCAATCATGTGAATGACTCCAGAGGGAATCGCAGAGCAAATACTTAAAAAGAGTGCGAACATGGTTTGTGATCCCTCTGCCTACATAGGACCAGAAAAACCTACCAACAGCAACCACATTTAAGGCAAGACTAACTGATGCCAAATAATGACCATGCCATTACACAGAGAATTGGTTTCTGGTGTTATTTCTTGTAATGTTAGCAATAAGCCAATAGTTTTGTCATCAATATTCAATATGCTATCTTTCTATTTTAAGATGTTTTAGAAAAAGCACAGTCAAATCTTGTGTTTTTCCCAAACCACCAATCTAGATCTATTATGCACGCTAATATCTAAAAAACCACACTAGTATTCTCTTTTATTTCTGAAGAATTCTGAATCTTGTTGCTGCAACACTAAGTTTACCTTGCCTAAAAAGGTTACAACAGCCTGTCAAATATTGAGACTCACACCTCTACTTAGAAAGATGCTAAATTCTCTCCATCTTGTTCTTTAAACTCTTCCCTAGAAGGCAAGTGTGCAGCAATGAATGTTTCTTCTCCATAAACATACTTTGTTTTTTTTTTGTTAATGTTAACCTCAATGCACTGGTTAATTTTAACCAGTTTGCACTCTCCACAGATACAATGTATTTTAGCCACTTTTCCCGAGGAACTAAATTCTCCCCGTCTACAGCTCATAGTTAGCAGTGAACTTCTTTACATGGTTCTTAACAATTTACTGGATATTTATCACAAATGAAAACATACAGCATTTAAAAAAAACCCTTTTGCATCTACTGCAATGATTGGTTCACTTCACCTGAAGGAAATTCTGGCTGGAATTTATTAAAGCCAGCTGGGCACTGAGGTCTTCTGCCTGAGCTTGACTTCCTCTTACACCCTGCACCAGCTGAGGAATGTGGTCTGCAACATTCTGAAATGGACAAAGGGAAAAGATTTTTAGTAAATAAATAAAAACTCAAAATCCTCTGAAAATAAAACAAGCAGGCTTCCCACTCCCCTTAAAGACAACTGCAGTATTCCTAAGTAAAATACTCCTGTGCTGTCACAGAATTAATTTAGGGTGCATGGAACCAAATTACTATAAAATAGGACTTCTTTAGAGACGTTCTATTTAAGAAACCATTTTTCAAACTACTTATTAGTTAAAGGCTCCTGCAAGACAATCCAAGATTTTTATGCAGAATTGTGTACATCAAGTATTAATTATTTCCTTTGCATATTTCAAATGCCAGTAGTGAAGATGATAGATTTTTTCCAGAGGATGTCCTGCCTTCAGAAAAACATTCTCTTTTACACACAAGCACCTCAGCCTACTTTCCCTTGGCTTTCAGCAACACAAACTTCACAGCATGGCTGGAGCATTTGCAAGCATATATTGCTAAAACTTTACTCCTGGACTGTCCACATTCATGGTCCTTGTCCATCCATTTCACAGTAACACTTGAGCAGTGCAAAACTAAATTACCATCACCACAAAAATGCAAAAAAGTAGATACTGAATCTTCTGTTATCTAATAAATGAGCATGAAGACAAAATTAGAATGAACAGTAAACAATAGTTATCAGGTTGCACTTTAAAAAAAATTATACTGAAATAGCAGCTTTCTACAACACAATTCTGAAGTGTACTTGAGCTATCTTATTTAATTCCAACCTTTCTTAGGATTGCACCATGACAAGTAATTGCAGAATGTTGGTGTGGTTTTTAACAATACTGTCTTTAATGGCTTTGTTCTTGTTCCCCACATAACTGCCCTTTGATGCAGAAGAAAATCCTTCTGCATTCTACTGTCTTTTGCAAATATGGCTTAAACACAAAAGGGAACAGCTTCTCATCAGATTCTGAATTCTAGCCTGGAACTATAAAAATGTGCTTGATTTGGGGAATACCTTGAAATCTGTGATCTTACAGCTTTAACTACAAGCTAGGAATCATGGTAACCCCCCCCACTGTAAGGTCTGTCACTTGTGTTTTTATGGTGACATTTAAGGTCCCAGTTGCTTGGAGGCAGAACATCAGAATAGCAGAAGCAGTTGTTGGTTATATAACCAATTATATAACTGATATGTTAAATAAGAATTTCACACCATTAAAGTATAAATCACTATTGCTACTCCATCCTTCATTATGGAAAATCCAAAGGCTACTTTTATCCCACAACAGCCCTCAGTACCATTTCACTGCATGCATCAATCAACAGCCTGTTTTGATGATCAGGAAGCTGATCATCCACTGCTGAGGATCACCCTCCTACACTGCATGCATGGCCAAGGCTTAGAATCACAGTCAGGGAATCACAAATTCCTGAGCAACTGGACCCCTCTGTACAGTGCTTCCAGCACAGCTCTGCCTGTGTTCCATCACTGACTGATCTGTACCAAAACTGCAGTAAAAGTACTCACTTCAGGTGAATTGGTTGTTACTGAACAGCTGCACACATGTGCACCCTTTTCTAAGGTGTGTGACAGCCACGCATTACATGGCACTAACAGTATCTGTTCAGCTTTGCAAAGCTCTACAAACAGCAATGTGTGGGTAACACAGTAAATGAGGGTTCTGCAGAATCCACACACACGAACACATAGAGTGTTGGTTTGGTTTGTTTTTAAAGCTCCTTTTGAGGTTGCAACAGTATTATAGAAGGTGATCCTCACCACTTCCCCATAAAGCAGAGTTCAAGAGTCATTTGTCATGGGCTGTGCTGTGTTTACCTTGCAGCTCTGCACAAGTTGCTGGTGGGCTGCTGTGTTCTTATTGGAAACAGCTGCATTCTGAGAAGCTGCAATAGTCTGAGTAGCAGCAGCTGCAGCTTGTTTAGCTGCGATCTGTGGAGAAAAAGAAAGTTAAATCTGAGTGCTAAAACTGAGTAATACATAGGATGAAACACACATTACTATAGGTAACTGACAGTAACAGCATCAACAAATAAGTACATTTTTATCCCTCAATTTGATTTGCCTTAAGGAAACCTCAACTGAAAATCATTGCTCTTAAGGTGAAAATGATTTGAATACTGTTATCCATCTCTAATTTGCCAATAAAGAAAAAGGCAGAATTAGAAGCATTCCGTGCCCTTACTCTTTCATAGCTCAGGTTTCAACAGGAGGAAGATAAATGAACTACAAACAGCAGAAATGATCTAAACAATGAGCTCCTTATGAAGGCCAGAGGAAACAGACATAAGTACAAAGTGCTTCACACTCCTACGTTGATAGCTCTGACCCAGGACACAAGGGAGCCAATTTCTGCCAAGATTGCTCTATGGCAAAAGCAAAGGTCCTAAAATGACACAGAGGTACAAAACACTGGTATTTCTCAGTCTAAAAGCATTGTGAAGACCTTCTTCAAATATCTGTGAATGTTATTACCAACATCTCTCTATTACAAAAATAAAAATTTAACAAGGTACTTCAACACATTGTACAACACTAACTGGCCCACTAAATAGAAGCAAGCATGAAGTTTATTACACATTTTACTCCTTTGTAAGGCAGTATATGTTATAATAGCAAAACATAAAATACTCTTTGTATAAAACTTGCTTGAATGCAGTTAGAAAATTACAGACATCAGCCTTTATTTCCTAAAGTACTCTTGATTTTTAGTTCTAGACAGATACAGGAACTTAATGTACTTCTGGAACATAATCGTGGTACTGCATTTGAATCAGACTAATGCAAAATTAGTTGCAAACTAGGAATTATGATTTTTTTTTTAATCTTTTCTTCATTTTAGTTGGGAATGTGAAGATCAAACTTTGCCTACCAAACAAACTTCCATGGTATTTATCCTTACTAAATTGCCTTTCTCCCTCTGGGCTGGGCCACTAGATGGTATGTATCTTTTACTTTTGTTTCTGCTTCTTGACTCTGAGTAATTTCCCAGTTTAATTTTATATGATGCGATTCAACTTTGTACAGAAATTCATATGGATCTCTATATCCTAGTAAAGCCACCCAGATACTGTGTGTCAACGGCACACCACAGAGATAAATTAACACAGCAATGAAGCTGTTTGAGCTCAGCTGTTTAATTTAAGGACTAAGCCACCATCAAATGCCTTCTGAGTCAAATCCTTACACCACTTTACTACATCTGTGATACAAGTTACTCAGTTTTCTGAGGGCTATGTTATGATATACTGGCATGTCTAATTCTAAGCCTTGTACTCTGGAACTGAGCTTACAGCACTGTCATTCTCTGCTTAGCACTTTCACTGTATGGTTTCCAACCTCTAATCTGTTGACAATTTTCTTTTTGATGGCATTCTGTGCAGCAGCATTTGTAGCAACCCGCAGTCCCTCTGCTGCTTCTCTCAGACGCTGCTGTTGATCCTCATTCTCAGGATTGGCTGCAGCTCCCTGCACAAAATTTCCAAACAAAAACCATTAAGTCTGAGTAAAAATGATTAGAAAAAATGTGGATGAACATCAAGACTTAAGTTCAGACAGCATCTGCTACACTAGCATTCATTTTCCTTAGATTATCAAAAGGAATGTTAGAAAAACACTGAAGTATTACAAAACTTCAAAGCAGAAAGTCTGTTTCTAGTGGAAGGCTGTTACTGTCTATGGCTCCTACTTAGAGGAAGAAAGCTAAACATTTGCTCCGCTTCAGGTGCTTGGGAAAAAAGCCTTTAACTGCTTCCCCTATGATGTGAAATAATGTACTTGTATGAATAAAGGTTTTTTTAAAAAAACACAGTTTTTAAAATTCCCAATTCAATATGTCTTTCAGTAACTGCAGTCCAAAGCTTGAAGTTTAACACAGTAGATTTTCTCCATTTGAAGTCAGAAAATATTGGAAAGTCAAGGTTAGGCAGCCAGGCACACAGGCCTTCTGGAGCCCCAGCAGAATGGCTGACCCTGCTGCTGTAAAAATCATTTCAGTGCAGGATCTGGCAAACAATTGAAAGGACATATTCCTCCCTAGCAGATTGAAACAGGTTTCCAGCACAGAAAGGGAAGGAAAGTTGTGATATTTGCCTCTTGTGAGAACAAGGAGGGAAGGATGTGGAGGGGAACAACACAGGCAAGATTCTCCAGGTGGAGGAAACTTTCTTAGACAGGGGAGTTGCTTTGTAATGACTCCAGTAAGAGATTGCTGTGGTTCTTACGTTCCATTTGCACTGGTACAAAACCCTGCACCACAGCAGGGGCTCAGGGCTGGTGGTAACTGCCCTACATGGCTTGAGTCATGACCACTAAGCACACAGGAAAGCAAAAGCCGGTGCAAAAACATCTTTTAAAATCAAAAAAATCCAGGTGGCTAATAAATTGTTTTTTGGAATGTACGTAGGGAAAGTCATTAAATGCCAAACTTTTACAGGATAAGAGAAACTGTCTTTACCATCAGCCAGATCCTATCTACAAATCCCACATACCCTCTCTTCATTGCGTACAGCCTTACAATTTTAAGCTGACAATTCATTTTTCTGGTACCTTTGCAGCTTCAACCATGCGGGCTGTGGAATCTGCCAGGAGCTTTGCAGCAGCCAGAAGCTTCTTGGAGTTCTCCATGTCAATCTCTGCTTCTGCATCAGACCTCATGGCATTGACGAGGTCGGAGGTGGCCTGAGCCAGCACCCTCGCCTGCCGCACCATTTCACCTGCAGAGGCATTTCACAGCTGCAGTTTTACCTCCTCCTCTCTGCATTTCAGTCTTGCTTTCAAACATCAGCATTGTTTCACAATGCAAAAATGAAGTTACATTTGCTGAAGTATTTTGTCACTTGAAAATGATACACAGATATATATAAGTATAACTTGAAAGTTTCATAAACAGATCTTGGATCCCAATATAAATGACAGAAACCATTACAGTGGAGATTAGGAAAAATTTGCAATCTAGATAGTAAGACAAAAACACACAATCAGTATTTTTAGGAAATTTTGAATATACAGTTCAAAGAAACTCCTGTCTCAGCAAAGATTAATAATTTTGCTTTCAACTCACAGCCTTTAATAAAAATTACCCATCTTCTTCCTGTGTTTCTGGGGAATTACCTTTAGTCTAATATAAACTCAGAACTTGGTCAGAAAACACTTAGCACCATTAAGATGATTTTCGCCAAAAACGTTTTGTTTCTCATTTTAGAAGCTGCAATTTTTAGAAACATCTCAGAAGAAAAAGCAGACCTAAGTTTAAAAACCTACAACAAAATCTATGCATAGTAACACCCATCACTGTGAAGTATTTGCCCAGGTGCCTGTCTTCGTATTTGGAGATGAGAAATTGCTGCACAATGCTATGAAGTGAAGCAGTGGCAGAAAACAGAAAAAATATTAGCATGTTCCTTTGTTATTGATTGCTTTCACTGAATATTTACTCCATCTAGCACACAACTATATGCATGTTGCTGATTTATATTATGGGCTGGATCACTACCCATCACGACAGCACTAGCTTAGAAGCAGAAAACAGATGAGAAGATGAGATGTATTTTTTACTCTCTTGACTCCAAAGGTGCACATGTGAATCGCGGCAAGCTACTGCTCCTGGAAGTCACTCACCAGCGTCGCCCATGGAGCTGAAGATGCTCTCGGTGACACACATGATGGTGTCCGTGGCCTGGTCATAGCGGCCGATGGGCTCCCCCCTGCTGGCGAACTGGCGCACGTGCTGCAGGAGGTCATTGAGGGCCTGGCTGACGATGCTGGCGGCGGCGCTGACCTGCTTCAGTAACTCGCTGTCATCCGTGGCAGCCTGGCAGGCCCGCACGCAGTTCTCCACAGAGCGGTCCACCAGCTTCCCCGCCTCGATCAGCTGCTCCTGACACACCGGGGAGCTGATGGTGGGACTCACCACCTGTGTGGAGAGAGTAGCCAGAGCACTCAGGAAAGGCTTATTGAACAGTCCATTCTCAAGGCCACTGGGAACACACAGCAGTACTCCCTGGATGTTCTGCCCCTTCACAAACACCAGTGCCTCACCTTAGCACAGGCCACAAGCTGGGAAGTAGAGAGTGCACACTGGGTAGCAGCAGCAATGACCCTGTTCTGCAGGACCGTGTCCTCAGCCACCTGGGCTACATTCTTGGCCTTCAGCACCAACATGGCAGCAGCGTTGGCAACAGCTTTGGCCAAACTCATCAGAACATCCTGGTAAAGTAAAGGGAAAACTCAGTCTGCGACATCAAAACACATTCAGGTGTTAATTCCTGCAAATCAAGTTCAAACAATTTCTTCCCATTTCCCCACTTAAAATCCCATCCATATACTTCAGTTTTTTAGTAGGATGGAGTCTTCCTAATACCTCTGCTGTTAAAATGACCTGGTTTTGCAGTAAAGAAAATACGCTTATTTATAATTTCAACTTCACAGCAGACAGAAAATCTTGCATTTCAAAAATCAAACCCACTACTTTTTGTTTTGCTTTTAGATAAGATAAACCATCCCTTTCCTTACCCACTTTCTTCAACACTTGATAACACAGATAAGAATGCTTATATTCTCTCTCTTAGCCAAGAGCTGTAATACATATATTCAACTAGGAATACAAATGAGAACTCTGATGAAGTTCATAGATTCATTGCTGGATGAAGTGTTAAGAAATGGCCTGTAAGTTGTATTAGCAGACACGTTGCACACAGGGCACTCCAGAGGTCTATCTGCTGCTGAAAAGTACTTTCCCTTGCTTCTGGTGCAAACACGTCCTTGGCATTCAGTGAAAAAATCCACACGTGTTTTTTACAGAGGATTTAAGAGCATTGGTCTTAAACTGTTAACAGGAAACACTGTTATAAGGCATTATGATTTTATAATTGATGCTACTACTCATTTTAAAGAAATTTTGTTTGTAATATAATGCCTTTTTCTATTCAATTTACCAAAAGATTTTATTAACTTCTAGTTTACATGTATACATACAGACACAGTAAACACTTACACAAAACCCACTATATTTGATGAGAAGAAATACAGTGCAAAAAGCTCTCAGTGAAGCTGTATGTATCTGTATGATGCACAGAACAAAGTAGGAGCTCCTATGAAATCAGCACTCTGTGATTGTGTAATTAAAACCAACTTCTAAATGCATTCAATTAGCACAGAGAAACTCCAGCATTTTCTAACCACACTTTGAGCAGCCTGGTTTTATGCAGGGACCTCCTCATTACAGAACTGCACAGTTCTGACAGTGATAAGCAGCCCCCTGATTACCTGGAACCTTTCATCTGTCTCATTCTCTCCAATTTGCCTCAGCAGCTCCCCGCTTGCTTGTCCAATACTTCCAGCTGCAGTCAAAACCGTCTGGCGAGGCTGGGAACAGGGAACAGTGAAATGCATTAATTCAAAGGAAATGAGCTTTACTTGCATTTTAGATTTCCTCAAGGAACTTCTGCATTAGTGTGCAAGCAATATGGCCAAAAGAGGGAACCTGAGAAGCTTTTCTATACTCACCTCTCCTGAAGTAGGTTGCACAGCCTTCAGCAAGTCTGAGACAGCACTGGCCAAGGTCCGAGCAGCTTTCAGGAGGTCTTCGCCACTTCCAACTTCATCATCCATGAGAGCAGCAAGCAGTTTCACACCTTTGGACATCTCAGTGAGGTTGGAGGAGATGGTTGTAATTGCACATCCCACAGCAGTGTAATCAGTGTCAACTGGGTCCCCTGCAGAGCAAATGTTTTTCAATGATCAGAATGCTTTAGTGGCTGAAAGGGAAATGGGCAGCTACAACAAGCTACACTCTGGTGAGAGATAAAGGAGACATTTCAAGACATCCAAGCAATGCTTACTAAGTAATGTGTCACTTAAAAAAACCCATTAGATTGCTATAAATTTTCTGATTTCTACATTTCTTCTGCAATAATCTATCCTCTAATAGAATGTTGCTGAGAAGTCCACAGTTTTAGCCTCTTTCAGTACTAAAATACTAAAAGAACCTAAGGTAATACAGTCTTTTCTCCTTTAAGCCACTCGCAGCTCCCTCAACTTGTAATTTGCGGAAGAAAAACCCTGTCATTGACCAAAAACACTGTCAATAAAAACATTATCTCTCCTTAACAACTGCCAGGTCAATGATTCTTTCTGGTACCTTGCAAACTCTCTCTACTCCCTTGAATAAGCAAGCTACATTTTATCTTCACTGACTGCTACACCTTTAGAGAAACTGAAGATAGAAAAAATTGTGTTGGGAGGGACACCAAGTTTGTTCCACACATGAATGCACTTAGCTATTGTGTTTTGAAGAAAATTTTCTGCAGCTGCCCCTCACTCAGTTCCTGTTACTTGATTTAGATTGACAAATAGGAGACTGCAAGGAAGTTCTTCCCATTGAAATTTACCTGCTGTAAGGTTAACAACAGATGCAGTTCCTGCAGTGATTGCATCAACCTGAGAGTGTATTTCATGTTTTGATTCATCAACCTTGTTCTGAACCCATACTCTTGATGCCTGAAGAGCAATAATGAGAAGAAGAATGAAGGACTGCAGTGAGGTTCTGTAAGACAAGGTACTATGTACATATCCCATTCCTTTGTGAACTTTTACAAGTGAAACAGAAGACAAGTAGCAGTGAAATTAAAGTGAAATATGAAAGCAAGCATCTTCTTCTCCTGATTCATTCATTACAGGTTTGCTCTCACAAACAGCTGCCCTTTCAAGGTAAATGCCATAAGAAAGGCTAAACACTCTTGACTGACAATCCCCCATAAACAATAACCCTCTGGCTCCATCCTCCTGCCCTAACCTGGATCACAAACAACAGAATCATGTTTTGTTCTTATTTTCCATGTCACTGCAAGGCAGTAGGTCCCACCATTAATATTGTCCATAGTTTGTGCTTAACTGTACATATGCCCATAAAACAATAGCATTCCAGGCACGTTTATGCAGGGAAGTCTGCTACATCTGATCTCAGGAGACTGATTAGAGTGAGGGGTGTCACTGTACATGAACTCCTTAAAGAGAGCACAAAACTTTTAGCCCATCTTATTTGTCAATATCACTTTAGATCTGGGGACAATGACCAAATCGGTCTGTAAACAACCCAAAGGCCTAAGGCTCCTTTCTGTGTGGATTACAAGAACTCACCATGTCCTGCCCCAGAGGTGGCAGGTTATCCACTTCACTGAGGTCGGCCTGTGCCTGCTGAACGGCGTGCATACTGGTGTTGATGGTCCCCATCAGGGCCTGCTGAGCTGAGGTCTGCAAGGCAGAGCAAGGCAGTGGCTGTGCTGTGCTCCAGAGGGCAATTTAAGCACATGTCACATGTGCATGAGGAGACCCTGAGTGCCAGCAGTGCAACAACCACACCAGGCCATTTCAGAGAGCTGCCTTCTCCCAATGGAGAGAGCAAAGCCCTCAAACTCTTCTCACAGTCTTGATTCTGCTCATGCCATTTTACACTCTGCTGTACTTTCACACACGTTAAAGTGCTCAACTTTCTCGGCTCAAACCATGGCCAACAGACACACACAAACCCACTGAGCTGTCTTACTGATCTGCATTGGAGCAACAGGAAAACTCAATTTGCTCTAGGAGATCACTACTGATTTCCTGGGGCAGCCTCCCAGTGCAATCAAGGATGATTCTAAAACTAAGTTGTCATCAACACGTATAAGTTATCAGAAAACTGAAGGGGTTTAGGCAGAGCAGGATGCTGTCTGTACTGGGTGTCTGTGGCAAAGTTCTGGCTGCAGGGTGGCCTCTGGGAGAGTTAGCCAAGGACTGCCCCAAGCTGGGCACAGCTGGTTCTAGACAGCTCCAACAGACGCAGCACAGTGCAGCAGCCACACTGATGGCACCTCTGGGAAAACATTGGTGACAAAGGGCAAAACATTGGTGAGAAAGGGCAGTGAAGGGACAAAGGAGTTCAAGAAACAGCCTTGCAAATGCCAGTGCCTGACAGGGATGTGGAGGGGATGGCTCAAGTCAGCAGAGCTGAGTTTCCCTTTGCCTGTAGGAGAGAACAAAGTGCAGCAGGTATTCCCCTGCAGTCTGTGGAGAGGGCTGTGTTGGAGCAATACCCCATATCCACCCTGCAGAGCACAGAGGACCCCACACTGCAGCATCGCAGGGGATATTTCCCTGAAAGGAACTACAGCCCATGGAGAGCCTGTGCTGGAGCAGAGCCTTGCCAGGACAGAGCCCAGAGCTGGAGCAGGCTCTCCTGAAGGGAACTGCAGTTCACAGGGGATCCCCACTGCAGCCAGTTTATCCTGAATGGCTGCAGCCCACAGGAAGGACATGTTGGAGCTGGGGAAAAGTGTAAGGAGCAAGGAGAAGCAGAGAGGGGCTGTTACAAGTTGACTACATGTGAGCAAGGAGTAGAATATTCAGAACTGAAGTAGTGAAGTTGAGTCTGTAAAAAAAGGGGGTGAGAAGGATTTTTAGTTTCCATCTGTTTCCCACCATCCAACTATATTTTGATCAACAATAAATTAAATTCATTTTCTCCAAGCTGATTCTGTTTTGCCCCTGAACATAACTGATGATCTCCCTATCTTTATCTTGACTTATACTGATATAAAGCTTTATAAATCTTATGTCTTCCATACACACTTCTTTGGTTGAGGAGTAGGAGTGCCTGCTGAGCAGCCATCTGGCAAACAGCCAAGGTCAATTCACTACACAGACTACACTTCTAGTTGTATGTCATGATTTTAAGCATTGATTATATTCTCTAAATGTTGTTCAGAGCTTGTGAAACTCTGTCAATTTAAATGAAAAAAGGCACTATCAGCTTTAAGCCTGCTAAAAACTTTCTAAGTTGGTCAGCTAGTGATAAGCTAGAAGTAAGTCTTATCCTTAAAATTGCTTACTTTTGCCAGTCTTTAAACCTTTTTTTTTCCCTTTGAATACTAGTTTTAACTACTTAGAAGTAAAGAAAAGGCTGGAAGAGCCTGCTCTAAAGAAAATGAGGAAATAAGTCAAAATGTGACACCCTAAATATTTAAGGGATACTCTAAACTTCTCTTTGTTAGAACAGTCAGGACATCACAGCCAGGACTCCTGGTCTCAGAAATGTGTGTAACATTCTGCTTCTGACTACTTGCTGCACAGCCAGGTTTCACACACAAAACAAGGAGGTTTCTCACAAGTGGGGGCATGTGTCCTCTGTGCATCTGGCCAGTTGTGACTTGCTGCTGAGGAGAAGGCATGATGCCAATGTTGAAGGTCTCGGGGCCGCTGGAGCCGGAGCGCATCACGGCCGGCAGCGCCACGGAGCCGTGCTCCACCTTCCCGGTCCGGTTAAACTGCTGCTGCAGGATGGTGGGTCTGGGGAAAAACAGCCAACACACAGTCACTGAACTCCTGCAAATCCACCTCTAGCAGCTCTTCCTCCTTTGGGTTTAAATTGCATCTCACAATATTTGGAGAAGCTAGAAATCTTGATGGTTTTTCTTTCTAACGTACTGGAGAAAAGACAGTCTGGGGTTTCTGGCAGATCAGTTATTAATAGCATTAATGAGAAGACAGCAAGGAAAGATGGCAATGTGCAGTTTTGTTAAACATGATACAATAGCTTTACCCCTTTTAAACACAGGGCAGACAGAACCAGAACAAGGTTTATGGTATAACAACTGCTTCATTTCAGTTGTATCACAGACTGATCAATAGAAAATAGAAGCATGAACCTTGTGGAGATCTTTTGCTCCCTAGAACTGGGATAAAAACTTTCTTTCTTCCCCCTTAATATAAACAAGCACACACAGTACTTGCAAATAATCTGGCAGTCTACCAGATACTGGGCTGGAGAATAATAAATAAAGTTACTGCCATCCATGGTCATGAACTGGCTTGCCAGATATATTGCTCATATTTAAACATGATTCAACCTTTAATAGCTAGAAGCGTCGACAGAAATTCAGGCTGTAACAACAACAATCTGCTGAGGGGAAAAAACATGATTTCATATATGAAAAAATCTTGTATTTATCTACTACAAGCTTTGGGCTTCTCTGCACAGCACTTAACTAACAGTATACTCTGGAAGTGATTTGGAAAGGGCCACGTCAAAATAAGCACATCTGAACATGTGTGATCCATCAAAAGACAAAATTTCCCATAAGGCCACATGAAATACCTAACAAATCTACCTCATATAAACCATATGCTTAACAATAAATCAAATGGACTTTTCACATATACACTGCTGACACTGCCACCCTCAAGAGTTCCAAGAAAAGGCCTGAGTGGCTCATTACAGCTTATAATGTCACAAATCTTTTTATTGTCCCACTGCACAGAAAGATTTGACATTCCTTTTCAAGAGTGTGGCCAGCTCTACAATTCTGTGTTTTGCTATATTCAGTTACTCTCCCACCAAAACCATAACCTGACCTACTTGCACCAAACCCTTTCCTCTACCCACACCACACATCTGATGAAATAAACCAGCTCTGCTTGTAACACTGCATACAACTAAACTGACAGGTGTCAAATCTACTGGAAACCATGGAACTAGCAGACACATACAACTAAAACCTTGTAAATCATATATGAAGGTGAAAAAAATACTACAGCCTTTTAGCTCTGCTTCATTATGCCCCTCTGTGCCCCAGCATTTTAAACTGAATTACAGCTTGAGAGCCTTTGTTCAAGGATCTAGTTAGCACAAACTGGTGCCATAGCTGGTAGCCCTAACCAGCAATTTTTGACAAATATCAGCTCTTCAATCCTAATGAATCTAGGAGCCTGCTGAATTGCCTGGGGACAGTACCTCCTTCTATTGAAATACTCTGTAGAAAACCATTCGTGAACAGTAATAACTGTACTACTTCATTTGAAAAAGCTGCTGCAGCTACACTCTTAAATAAAAGACCATTTCCTCCTGTTGCATGCACTTACTTCTTAGGTGAAACAGATTCTTCCAACATGGTTGATTCCTCATCACCTTCCAGCCCAAATCTATCTTTACTTTGTTTCTGGAGGGGGGAAAAAAAAGAGAAGTTAATGTGTGTTTCTTGCTTTCCCTTCACCATTTCCTTGCTGTTTATCACAAACCTAAACAAACGGCCTGCAGAGCCTTGCCTGGTGCTGAACACCACCTTGTTGGGCAGTGAGTGACAATACAACCTCCCTCAGAGAGTCTTCAGCATTTAACAGCCCAGGTTCTAAACCCTGGCAGATGAAGTACATAAAGGAATAAAGCCTGCTGGTGGCCTTTTTGAACAAAGGTATAAGGAAAGTGCTGAAATGTTACTGTATGGTGCTACCTACTGATGCCTTAAGATTTTAGCCTTGATATTTTTCAAATCCTGTACTGCATTAGTACATAACTCTAAACTCCACATAAAATGTTAGTTAAGTGTCCACATTTTGGCAATCCCTCAAGGCCTGAGATCCAAGGACACCCTACAGCCTCAGGCCCTGAAAAGTACAAACAAAAGTGAATTGGGGAGGGGGAGCAAACTGGGGGTGTATGACTTCACTACCCAACACTAATTGGAGGATTAACCTCTGATATGTCAATAGACCAAACTTAGATCTATCTGAAAAACTCATGCCCATCATCCATTTTGGGTGTAGCCCCTTGGGGAACCTTTGTCTGCCCTTAATGTACCTGAAGGCCCTTCATGAAATATATCCACTTTATTCTTTTAACTTTGCCTGGCCTCTGTTTCTAGGTAAGCCTGAAAAAGGCATCACTACCAGTAGGAAACACATAGTCATAAGTAAAGACAATAAATTGAATACAGTCCCAAGTAATTTTATCATTGGTACTTTACAGCTCAGGACAGTCTGACTTCAGGCTGAAGACTGAGGCAGGGGTTTTTTAATGCTAAGAGAGATTTGTAAATATACATAAGGGCAGTAAGTCTAAACCACTAGAAACAACAGGAAATTACAAATCATAGAAATAGTGCCTTATAAAAAGAGTCTATTTCTACTTGTTGCCCAGTGCAGAGAAACTGTCTTCATTCCTTCTTGCTACATGATTTGTAGTCTGAGTCCATAGAGATGAACATAAATAGAGGAGTACCCACTATGACCTTCCATTCAAGAGGAACTCCTCATGCACACCTACATGAACACACGATTTTGGAGAAAGAAGTTCTTACTATTAGGGTTTGATTTTATGCATGAACTGAAACTCCCTATTTCTAGTCAAGTTTGTGTTTTACTTCCATAATCATGTGAAGTAAAAAAAAATTACTGTTTTTAATTTCAATATACACTATTCAAGTTCTGGGTTCTCTGTCACTTGATTAATGACCTATGACTAAAACTGCAGGACATGAGGGGTTGGGTGGAGTGGGGGAGAACACTATACTAACAACACCTGAGCAGAAAGAACTGTACTTATCAATGCACACTGGAAAAAATGAGTTGGACCAGTCCAAAACACACCAAGAAGTAACAAAAAGCAACTGAAAGCAATATACCCCACTTTGAGGCATCCATCACAGAGATAATGTGGGCTCAACAACTGTGAACTGCACCTTCTCATACGAATCATGGGTGTTTATGATTTAACCTGTTCCTAATTCATTCACTCTAAACTGGCTGTGTCAGCAGATGGTAAAGAAAAAAAAAAAATCAAAGGACTGGGAGTGGAAATTCTCACATTTGTATTCTATCAAGACAGAAGGCTGCTTTCATTTGGCACTAGAGAGCAATGCTACTTTTGAATCAAGTTTTAAACCATCTACAGAAACCTGCAATTTATTTGATGTTTATTAAACCTGAGCCTGACAGCCTCAGAGAAAAAGGCATGTGATGAGTTCTGTGTGATGAATTCTGGCAATCCTCCTGAACCTCTTATTATGTAACACTTCATGTTACATCCTACACTCCTCACATGAACAAAGGCAATAAATTCTTCTGAGCTACTTAACTTCATGATTTCTTGCTACTGAAATCTATTACAGTAAAGAATGATGTCATTTGGAATGTCAATGAAGTAAAAATTTGACAAGAAGCAATCAGTGCTGTTTGGAACACCTCACTTTTCTATACAACATGCTTAGAATGGGACCATTCAGCTCCATGTTTGTTGGCAGACTTGCCATTTTTTGCTGTTGCACTTGCTTGCTTGGGAATATATACTTTTAAATTCTGGAAATTCTTATCAGCCCTTCCTCTTTCCTGCTAGGCACATTCTATAAAAACAAGTTTCAAGGCAGTCTGACCTCTTCACAAACTTGATTTTATCCCTTTCTGCACAACTGAGGTTGAATTCTTTGCTTTACTAATCACAGCATTTTTAAAGCAATGGAGAACATCCTCTGTACATGGTTGGCTGATGAGGTGTATGAAACTGTTGGGGCTTTTTATGGGTTTTTTTCTGTCCAAAAACCTTTCTCAGCTTTGGTACATATATACAAGAGCACCTGGACAGCTATTGTGTAGTCCTGGCTGTAGTTTTAAATATTGCTTCTGGGGTAACTTCTTCCCACCTGATTCATCACTTTGGACTATAGCTTAAAAATCCACAGCTGAGGCTTTGGACTCTTCCCTGGATATACACTCACTGTCACCAGGTCACCTTCCAGACAGAAAAACAAAGCCCAGCAGTGCTGTACTGAGCCTGAAACATGCTAGAGATGTAATAAATAGCCTTGATTTTTCCAGAAGCAGTGTCTTACTTGAAGGTAAAAATAAATAACATCAAAACACAACACTGACTCCATGAGAGAAAAACTGCAATTTGCATATATTTGAGTTTTTGCAATGGCTTTTTTGCTACATGCCAAGATGTTAATACTGTACCTTCTTTAGGATGATATCAATGTAACCTGCAATTAATTGAGAGATCTGTTCTCCTTCAGTGGTCTGTACTGAGTAATAGCTTTCCTGATATTCACCAAAATCCTGAAGAAAAAGGGGAAAAAACCCAAAGGTTATTTGAAAATGTGAAGTAAGTAAATTAAGAAACAGTACCGAACATGAGTGAGAAAACTCAAATTTTGAACTTGTATAGACATTTTATTATATCCAACAGTAAGTTAAACTTCTCCAAGATTCTAAACAAGTCTGTATGCAAGACTGAGGGAAGAGAGAAGAATGCTTTTTATTTCAATCACAGATGTTTCATAAATTGAAATGCCCAAGAGTGTTCATCATTGAAATACCGCAATGTTCATCTAACTTGATTAGATTCACTTGAGGATGGAGAAAAGTTTTTTTAGAATTTAATCCTAGAGCATAATCACCCATGCAATTGGAAATTAGATGCACATGAATGCAGTTTTCTAGCCTCTGCCTCTTGCTCCATCACTTTAAACAACTTTTTCATATACAAAACGTATGTTGCAGTTGTCTCCTATAGACTAAATAATTAGGAAAATATCACATTCATGAAGCTTCTCTAAATTTGTAATTATCAAAAACATGAACGAGCCAGCTGAATTTATGTTCATATCTTGCAAGTCACAAAGTACATTATGAATGACAGGCGCCATAACTATTTACACAAGTGTGAATAATAATGCTTTCCTGTTTCATTAGCTAGGCACAAACCAGATTTAAACAGTGGTTTGGTAGATTTCAACAGTACTTCTGAGGAACAGGCCTGTCTAGAAACACCAAACTACAGATTGAACCTGGACTACAGTATGTGCCAATTTCTTACTTGAGGACTCAGTGACTCTGTAAGGGTAGAAAATTAGAGATAGAACAAGTTACAGTACAGAAACTGTTCTAAGTCTCCTTGTCCTCTGAATACACACAGAAAGATTACCAGAGTGAAGCTTTTAGGTGAGGCAGCCCAGCGTTTCACAGTTGTCAGTGGCCATTCCTGCAACACCTCCTTGGTCTTCTCATCCACACGCATCACCGAGTCTTTGGTGACCCCCAGCAAACGAGGAACCAGCTTGTTTTTGCCTTTCATTTTTTCCTATTCCATACACAGGACAAAGGAAAAGCAAGATAGAATATACTGACAAAGGGAAGCAACTGGCATGCAGACAGTGACAATTTAAAACTCCAGGCTTAGTTTGTCTGTTTACAGGCAATGATTTTCAAGCAATGCATTAAGAAGCTCTGGTCTTTAGTGCATCTTTGCTATTCAGTTCAAAAGACAACCCCTCTTTTCACTCCTCCAGGAAACTGAAATATCTTAGTGGTTGAGGTAACAAAGCTTTGCTCAGTGGGGGACCTGAGATAATCCATAACCAAGGAGTCAGGATGGCCACAGCAAGAGCCCCGTTACCTTGACAAGAAAAAAGGACACGCCGTAGGTGCGCAGAGAACGCGCCAGCTTCACGTACTTCACTTTGGCTTCTATTTCAGTCATCTCACCACAGTTTTTGTGCTCCTGTAAGAGAGTTCAGTATCAATTAGGAAGAACCAAAGCTTTCTAGGAACAAACAAAAAAAGGGTACAGCTTTTATCTATTTCAGGATGTTTAGTTAATAATCATTACAATTAGAATGTTTGAAAAAATACTGGGTAGAAATGTTACCAAAACTATCATATAATGCCTCACATCAGAGAAAATAACTAACCTGGGCAAACAGAACATTCCTCTTTGACAATCAACATTCAATCTGTGCTTCAGACCATGCACATTAAACCCCTTCTGACACAGTTTAAAATTCTAGATTTTACTGCTATTTGACACCATTAGGTTTCATATAAGTAATGACTCTTCACTCAGCTTTTAAAAGTCATTTAAGTGTACCAACATCCTTTTTTTTCCTCCCAGAAACAGATCATTTATTCCTGCTTTGTGCCGAAAACTTCTGATTCATGACAGCCTCACACCTTCTACTTGACCATTTCTCATGTCATGTAGGGACTTCCAATGGGCTTTTTCTGCCAGTTGCAGCATTACCCAGTTTTTTTTCCCATCACATGAAAATAACTCTACAGCTGAGGAACAAACAATGGTTTTTCTGAATAGCTTGTCTTGAAATACTCATCTAAACGTGTCTTGTAAGTCAGTCTATTTATTATTTAAACAATTTGATCATTAGTAGATTAATGATATGTGTAAGTAGTGACAGGTCTTTGTATTCTTGGTAAATTTTACGTATTTAAATTTCACCCCAGCATCTGCTCTCCCGTCCAGACCACTGTGCTGAAAACCACATCCAAATGTCTTGCTATTGAAATCGTGCTGGTGGGATTCCCTGTCCCACCCCACCTTCCCCTCAGGTGCTTCTGAACTGCTGGTTGCCACCTCTCTCATGCTGACTGATGGCAGCAGGGGGAGCACCAGGAACGTGGGAAATGCCTTCTTATTCCACTTGTTCCCACCTCAACAGCGTGGGAGCTTCCAAAGCAGGGGCGCTGGGAGGAGCAACTGCAACTCCAAAACCCTCCTGCATCCCAAGAACACAGGCTGCTCCCATCTGTCACCTTCAGCATGGTGAACACAACCAGGATCCCAAAAGAACAAGAGCACAAATGTAACACCTGCCAAGCTCCAGAACTCCATGACTTGGGCAACACCTGGGTTTTTTTCAAAGACAGCTCACATATTCTACCTTGTTGTCAAATCATTGCCCAGATCAGTGCCCTCACCAATGAGCTTCTGGTCCATGCACTAAAGCACATAATGATTGAAACTACCACAGGTCATAGCTGATATGGGCAAAACCCCCATACTATGAACAGCATGGCCACAATACTCAGAAGTGAATGAATCTGCTTTTTGCTAAAACTACAATGTCCCTGCACCACCTAAAGGTGCACAGAAAAGTGTCAGACACACTCATCCTCAAGGAAGTAATGAAAACTCCAGGTAGAAGAGAGTCCCTAAGTTGTGGGATTCTTCAGCTGGGAATGTAGCAGACAAAAGAAAGGATGTGACCTGCTCCTGCCCCTGAACTTGTCTCCCTAGCTGAGATCACAGATCTCTGGTGTGTCCTTCCAGAAGCCATATGACTTCATCTCACCTGTTGATCTCAGAATTTTCCAACTTCCATTGTATTCCCAAACTTGCATTTCAGTGTGCAGAGACACCTGGTGCATCTACAGTACTCAGACTCTGACATCACTTCTAACAATATGAGTACATTTTACCATTGATACTCAACTGCTCCAGTCTTTCACAAGGGGGTGATTCCCACACACACCACTGAATTCAAGCACTAACAAGCAGAACTGAGGCTCCCGTTTGAATGAGGCATGAAATTAGATCTGGCTTTACTAAACATGTGTCTATTTTAGTACAAATATGCATCTTTATATTTCAATGCAACTGACAAAAAGATCTTAAAAATACTGAATTTCACTCTCTCTGTTTAACAAAGCACATTGGATAATCATCAATGAAGATAATAATCAGGACAATAAATCTGCTGAAGAAATAAAATAAAAGCTGTCAAATACTTCATGCTTCATTTTCTGATAGCTATATAGTTCAAGTATATACAAAGTATATGCCTGGGAAATCTCAGATTTTTCTTAGAAAGGTACTGAAACTGTAGTAGTTTTTTCAGCCTCACAATTACCTGAAATACTCTCTTTTCAGCCCCTCTTTGTTTGGTATATTCTTTAGGCAGGAATTCTTTCAGACTAGGGGAAAAAAAAAGAAATTCCAAAGTTAATGGTTCCTTCTCAAGGAGGGATGCTGTCCATACATCTTTACTGGCACTAGGTACCCCAGGCTTCCTATCATGGGTGTTAAATATCTCCATAACAAAACAAAACTAAGCAGAGAAGTGCAAGTGGTTACCTTACCACGTGAGTTGCTGCCCTATGTAGAACCTTTTCATGCTTTGAAAATTCATCAGAAATAAACTATAGCTGGGACACTTTGCATTCTTAAATTACAGATGTCTCAGCAGCTCAGAGGGTTTCACACCTAAATGCAGCTACACTTAGTGTAACCTGGGAGAAGGGGACATGGAGCCTTGAGCCAGCTCTGTGTCTGACACTGCTGTCACTTTACAGCAGCACTTTGATTTACTGACATGTGGGACCAAGTTCTTCCTCTGTGTCATCCAAGAAGTGTTAGAACACTAATGCTGTACTGAAAAACTAGAAAGTAATCTAAGTGGACACTTAATACCACTGTGTTGTCTCAAAGTAAAAAAGAAGCAGTTTTAATTTCTGCAGCACTCAGATTCTAAGGCTCTCAAAACATGGGTTAAACAAATTCAGCCTCTGTGATAGAGTTCAGTCAGAAGGAATCCTTCAACACCTCATCTGCCCCTCCTTGCTGTACAATAAAATAAGCTTTATCTCAGCCAAATTTCACCCTAACCTGAGGGTGTACCAGCATCAGTCTTTAACAAATAACTGTTCTGGTTTGTACCTTCCCTTCTGGAATATTCTGCTCTGATGAACCCATGTCATATATTCAGCAGGTCATTTTCCACCTGAAGAAACTTGAAGTTAAAATACTTAGTCTCCAAGGATTCCCCCTACTTTGGACTATTAAGAATCATAGGAAAAGTATGACTGGAGAATGTCCTCCTTATTTTGATTTATTCAGTAAACAAGCAACACTTAACACTGAAGGCTAGACTATCTACTAGGATACAAAGTTAGAAGTTTTGAGAAGGATGGATGGTTTTAAACAAGATTGGCAAAAAAACTGTTCAACTGTTCTGTGGGAGTTGCTTTGGTTTTCTATCTTGAGAGTGTTTGTGGGGTTTTTTTGTTTATATTACTTTCCTTTTTTGTTTGTGTTTTAAAAAACAAAAGCCTGCCATTGCAGACAGTGAAAACATAGCTCAAAAGACTAAATTAGGATTTTGTGCTTTAAAAATATTATTCAGTACTGAGATCACACATTTTGTCTTTTCCATAAAGTTCTAGCATTCTAAAACAAAGTAATAACAACTTGCTAATCTTTCTTCTGATGTTCTCATAGCTACATCTCACTTATCCATGATAAAGAAATCTCTTCTTGGGGACTTATTTACAGAGACACATCATGGGGTAGGGAAGGCTGAAGAGCCAAATTAAAACTGTAGATAAGGACTGAACACAGTTTATTATCCTAAAAAGCTGGTGTATCTCTTATGAAACAACTGGTGGTTTTATACAGAATTTCACAGGCTCAAAACCATCTTAGTTAAATTCAGTTCCAAGGAAAATTAAGAAAACACAAAACCCAAACCTAAATTAAACAGAGTTTCATTTCAGAAATCAATTTATATAAACAAATTACAGCTATCAATGTTCTTTAAATTCTCATCTTTTATTAGCTAGAGTTTATTTTCTCAGCTATCTGTATGCAGATAAACTATCAAAACCATTACATTTTTAAGCTTGCCTACTTACTTTTTAATTAACATAACACTTTAAAAAACATTGCTAAGCAAACATTACTTGGAGCCTCATAAGCAGCAAGGGTTAAGAAAACAACTCAGTGCTTTGCCCACCAAGCAGCAATGGTAATACCCCTGCACACGTGGGTAGCAGTGGGATTGGAAGTTTTTTCCTTCTATCACCTTCCACTATTTTTAAATCAAGAGAGGAGTGATCACCTCAGCTGAAAGGGTGAAATGCCAGTTATGAACAGACTGAAATTAAAATAATTCTACCTATAATCCAGGTATTTTCTTTACAGACACAGTTTCACTTTATTTTACAGCTTTTTAATGGAGTTACCAAAAAGAATGGAAATATCTTGTAATTTAGCCTTCTTTAATCCCTTAAATCACGCGTATTAGAATGGACATTGAAGTCAGTCAAAAATAAAGCTAATAGTAAGCAATGTTGATTTAACTTGGTTTACACTGACTTTCCAGTTCCTTAAGAAATCACACAGGTGCCAACTCTGAATGTTTTTCATTAGCATAAATGTTGAAAAATAAAGCTAAATTCAGCAAACCAGGTTAGACTCAAGAATTGAGCATCAAGCTCACTTATCATTTGCAGCTTTTCTGTTTGCCAGTGTGCTTGCAAAGAAGTGGAGGTGTGCAGTTTGAGGTGCTCCTTTCCTACCTGCAGATGAGCAGTGTGAGCTCTTTATTAGATGTTCTCCCAGCAATTTCAGCCCCAGGGCACTCTCTGTAGGTGCCATGCAAAACTACATCTGTGCCATGAAGGGCACGAAGAAGGACTACTTTTAAGTTGATAGTTTAATGCTTTCACAATTTACTTTGGCAAGAGCTTCAAGGGAATTCCAACAGCCAATACCAAGGTCTTAGCAAGATGCAGGCTATAATCTTCATCTGTGCCAAGAATATTTTAGCAGTGACAAAAAAGGATACAAAAGGTCTCTCTACACAAATATATTGTAGACATGGCAAACTAAACGAAGCTGTTTCCAAACAATTTCATTAAATACTAGTGCTATTCTGTGCTGTGCTGGGTTTTTTTGTAGGAGCTGACAGATTCTCCTTAAGGGAACCTGTAGCATCTTAAGTTTCAGTAGTGAGTGACTGGATAGCTCTCAAATGTATTTCACATCTTGAGCTACAGCATACAGTTTATATAAAATGAAACTATTTTCTTACTTGAAAAGAATCAGTGTTTATGCACCAAACAGTAGAAAATAGTTGGATGAAACTTTTAAAAAAACTCAATCTTTTTCAGGAGGATAAAAAAAAAACAGGAAGTTTTTTTTTGGAAGGATGAGAGATGCATCTTCAGGAAAAAAAAAAGAACATTTAACTACACCATTTCTGTATATTGTTCATAGTGAGACAGGATCATTTGGCTCACTTAGACTCACAAAACAAAAGCATGAGGTTTCACAACAAGGCTGTGATGATGACTATGTAAAATAAATGTATCACCACTAAATCATAAACATGTACACTTCAAATTAGGAGACAATGACCAGGAACTTACAGTTCTGGAGCAGGTTCATCTACAGAGGAAAAAACTGAATTACCTCCAAATGAGAAATGCTTAATTCTATGAAACTGATTAAACACCAGAACAGAGAGCAATTATACTTGGTTACCTGCCAAGTTTGGTTCCAATACAATCAAAGCCCTAAATGAAAATAAAACAACAGCAGAGAAAAACACCCTACAGAATATAAGAAGGTTCTGAATTTTGGACTTCTGGTTCAAAATGGTTTCCACTGGAGTAACATTCTTTTTCTAATAGATTGTTCAGTTATTAATACCTTTCTTCTCTATTAGGATAAAAAAAAAAAAGATAATGCACATTATATGAGAGATGACTGTTTCATGATGGACTCCAAACTATCCAGCACTGCATACAGAGCAGAAGTGCCATCCAGGCAGCAGCTTCAGTGAACCATAAAACACACTCACTACATGGGAGCTTATAAAAAAGAAAAGAGAAAAACTTTCCACTGAAAAAAACAAACAGTACATTAGAAAATCCTAAAAAATTTAAGCAACTGAATGCTGTTCAGCAGTTGGCAAAAGCCACTGGTTAAGCTTGTGGGAAACTACTGCTTCAAAAATTAAAAGCAACTATTTCTGGGAACATCTAACTCTTGAAATCATTGCCATGACACAACAGTAGCTTATCATGAGATGACAGCCCAATGGTTTGCTACAGAAATACTCTTCAGTGAGTGGAGTGAGAGGGGAAGAACAGGCAGACAAGGGACAAATCCCAGAGAAAGATTGTTGTGTAACTGCTCACAGCTCTAGGAAATAAAAACCAGGAGTACACTGAAGCTGTTACACTGGGCCCCTGGAACTCTTAGACATCAGTAATTCTAATAGGAAAGGCTCATGGGCCAATCAGGAGCAGAGAAACAGTAAAAAGAAAAACTGATTATTACTTAAAACTGAAAGATATTTATTTGCATAACTGAATTGCTACTTCAGGAATAGCCTTCAGAAGGGATGTGTTTCAAACCGCCAGTGCTGCAGCATTGCACATCCCACAGCGAGACACCCTGCAAAGGGACTCCCTGAGATACCCAAAGGGTAAACTCCCTGTAAACCCCAAAGGGGCTCACAAAGGAAGCCTGAGGCAGCACTGAGCACTCTGCCAGTGGAACAGGACAGAAACCGAATACGCACCCATTGTTTTGTGCCTCCAGTTAAGGTATTTATGAGGCTCATATGTAGGCAAGGCTTGATGGACTGTGCAGTAAACAGCTCTCTTTTACCTTCCTACATTGCTTTCCTCAGACCTGGGCCCTCGGTTAATTCTACTGCAGGTAAACCAATCAGAAAATCAAAATCAGTTGAAAAATGGGACATCTAAATTTCAGTCTGTCCTAGGTTACAATGTAAAATTGTGCCCAAGGTTTGTATTCTATCCCCATGAGCCGTTGGAGCCAAGGTGGGGCAGTGTTTTCCTTATCTTCTGTTAACGAGCCCAACAATGCCTTGCCACATGACTCATAGATAACTTCCTCCGGGAGTTATCTCTGTTTAATGGGCCATCAAGGACCCACTGCATGACTCATAGAATGAGATCATCCCATTGTGAGATGCTCCGCCCAGGGGGAGGAGCCAAGCATTCCCACCTGGATAAATCCAGGGTTTGGGACAGCACAGGCAGCTTTTATCCACTGGACTCCCAGAGGAGACAAGAGCTACCAGACGTTTCTACAGGAATCACTGCTTCAACAAGACCATCTCATCTGGACTGCCACTACCACCCTAACTAATGGGGTGTCAGGTTGTATTCTGACTGTCAGTGTTTTTTTGTACTATTACTTTTATTTTACTTTCTTTTATTTCTTTTCTTTTCCTCTTATTAAATTGTGTTTCTGACTTGGAGTCTTTCACTGGTTTTGCTTTCAAACCAGCACACAGTCAAACTTAACCTGCCCTCCTGAAAGCAGTAAATTAAGTAGCACAATAAAGATTAAAGGACGAGCCTTGTAAGCAGGACCTCTGTCCATGCCTGAAACAAAGAGCACAGTTCTAGAATTCCATTCATACAGTAACACAAGAGGGTGAATCTGACCAACTGAATATTGCCACTAAAAAGTTTGGAAAATTTAATTTCTACATTTCTATTCAAATGACAAAATGTCTTTCTGCTCTTGTACTTTCCTGGTACTAAGTGTGTACCTAACTGGCACTGCAGGAGGAGCCAGTGCCTTGTGCTATCTAATAAGCCACTGCCAAAGGTCCCCTTCTCAGCTGAGGTTGCTGATTTGTGCAGTAAAGCTCCTTTCTCTGGGAGATTTGCTATTGAAAATATACTGAATCTGATTACCTCTGCTTGGAGTAATAAAATGTGCTTAATCTGTGACAACTCAACATTAGTTACACTTGAGGTCACCCAAAGTTAGAAGTTAGAAGTGTTTACTCTAAAAATCCAGGTTTATGTTTGTGTTCTACATGAGGTCCAAACTGGATCTGTACTTGAAAGCCTCCAAATTCACAGGCCTTCTCAAAGGACACAGGATGGGAGCCATTCAGAATGTCATCACGAGCCTAGAGGAGATAAACCAAGATATGTCAGAGACACCCAACACAACTATTTCATCTCAAATTCCTTGAAAGCTTGAATACAGCCAGCAACACAACCCTTTCCTTCTGAACATCTTTATTATTCCACTCTGGATGTGTATGTGACTAATAAAACAAAGAGTTAGATTATTTCATTGTGAGTATCTCTGGAAACTTATTGAAGCTATGATTGTATCAAAAAGAGAACTTGACAGCCATTTCCTGAGACATATATAAATAAAATACAACATGCACAGACACTTCTGCGTATGTACACACACATATACAGATGCATGTGTGTGCAAATACACACACTGAAAAGCTTTCATCCCACTGCCTCATAGAAGGGAAAAAGATCTCCATAATAGTAGGTAAAAACAAAATTGCTGTGACAGATATGGCAACAGGAAAAGGCACACAACATTTTTCTTCCTTATGTGTAAATTCGGTGGTCATTGGAGAGGACAGATTTTATAGCTCTGGCAGTAGAAGGCTCACCTACCCATAGACAAGGCAATGACAAAGCATTATCAACACATACTGTCATACCAGCCTGAATGAAATATTTTAGTGACAGAAGTATTTGATTTAAAAAATCAGCAAAGCCTCTGTACTGTGTTTTTGGAGGGCTAGACAAAAGAGTAAAACTAAAGCACATCCAGAACTGGAATTCTAGAAGATGGAGTATTTGAACAGCAAATTTTTTCTAACTAACCAACACAGGTTTCCTCAGACAAGGTAGAAAGTACTATACCTGAACATAAAGCAAATTAAGCTGAACAGGATCTCTTGAATCAACATTCTGGTCTGAATAAAAGAACTTTCGTCTCAAGAGCAGCGTTTCATTTTCATCCACCCCTTGCTCTCTGAAGGTCCGGCTGTGATCCAGCCAATTTACTGCAACAGAGCCACAGACATGCACGTTGGTAAATCCACAGTGTTGGGAGTGTTAAAAGCCATTGTGAAACTCATGGGATAATTGGCATTTCCACCGTGGGGGGAAACTCCACAAGAAACGTTTCTTTCATTTCTGTTTCTAGTCGTCAGTGTTGAAGGTTTGCTACAAATGAGAACTGAAAAACAGCACTGCTGAGAAACAAGGATATTCTACAGCATGAACATTGTTAATATTGAAGAAACAACTATAGTGATGTTTTACCACTAACTTTAGATCTTCAAAGCTTCACAACAAAATAAATTTACCACATTTTACCTCTAAAACAAATTATTCTGCTTATGTTTCTTATCACTGAACACAATTTTAAAACATCTTCCTGCCACTTACAGTTAACCTTAGTGTCTTACAGTAAACCAGAAAAAATTGTTATCATGACTTAGCACACAAAACAAATCAAATACTGTCTAGGTTCTTTGGCAAACTTCACTTACAGTTAAAACTTATACCTTCAAATACAAAATTACCATTTGATGGCTTCAGTAGGTATCAATTATTAAATATCCAACATTAATGAAGGGACAAAAGCAACCCTTCACACTTAAGTTGGAATACCCCTACCAAACATGTACCAAAAATCCTCCAAAACACCTGCTAGCTCTCAAAGGCATTAACTCACCCATTCACTTCATTTAAAAAATACTCAATTGCAGACAGCACTACATATAAAGGGATGCAAAATACAGCCAGGAACCAACTGAAACACACTGAATAGTCTAAAAATGCATTCCTGCATGGCTTCTTTGCATTATACCATGGAAAGATATTAATCAAAGAATTACCCTGGAATACATTACTCACAATCATCATCTGTATGAAGCTTTGCCTTCAGTTTTTCCATTTTTCTTTCATCACGTAACAGTGTTCTATCTTTCTTAAGTGTTCCTGTACTCTCCTCTTTCTTCTCTTCGATGCTCTCCTGGATTAATGAATATTCCTCATAATTTGTTATTCCTGGAATTATAAATAAATCCAATAGCTGACCTTATTTTTCCAATACATCATTTCTTTGTCATATGCTGCATTTGCCTCTTGCAGAAAGGTATTAAGTATGAGGTATTTTTTTCTGCTGCCTACCAAGAGAAGCTGCCAGTTTAAAAATATGAGAGAATGTAAAATAACTGTAAATTCCAAAATGGAGACAGACTATAGTAAATTTCCATTCATGGATGCCTACAATTGCTTCTTGAGGACTGAGTAATTTCAGCTTGCCCATGACGAAAAAGAAATGTGGCAGAGCCAACTGAGGAATAGAAACCATGTGAAATTTATGATTTGTTGTTTAAAGTGTTATGACTCAACTGTTCTTGTGAATTTTACATGAAACTGAATCAAAAATCAATTCAAAGTATTTAGCATATGTGCTCAGTTGCTCCCATTTCTTTGTCCTGTTTGGTTTTTTGTGCTTTTTGGGAAAGCATGTTTATGTTACACCAGACAGCAAATTAAATGCTCACCTACATGACCACATTCATGAAAATAAGTCAAACTAATTTTTGAGGTAGTTACAGCACATTATAATCCAACATAGAAAACCTCAAAACTAAAATAGATGATTCATTTTCCAAGTAAAGGAATACAAATCAAATTAAGGCTGCTTGAATTCCAAATGAGATTTAAGCACTGTTTTAAGACCTAAATTAATCCATGTTGGATGCTTACTTGTGCATATATTAAATATGAATTTGTTTTTGAAAACGTCTATTTAGCTAGGTATTGAGACAGACTATAAGCAATATGACCCATTTTTGACCAGCTGCTCTGGATAGCTTCTGTATGTTGTTTTACAAATGATACAATTTTGTGATCAACTCTTAATCATAACACCACAGAGTCCTAAGCTTGGGTACATTTCAAGGTCAGCAATGTTCCTCTTTTATCCAATTAACACCAAGCATAAATTCAGTTCTAAACCTCTACCTCATTGCAGGAAAGACTACATAAAAGTAATGTACAATAAAAAATTGGTACCTGTACTGTTGGATACTTTGTGCCTTCAACTGCTAAATCCTGAAGTTTAAGGATACAGCTGACTCTCTACAGACTTTGATAAAACCTGGACAACAGGTTTCAAGAAAGTGTTTGGTAAGTAGTAACTTAAAACAAATGTAAGTTTTTCACATGTATGCCAATTTCTAGCCACATAACATCCTAACAATCAAAATTTAAATATGGTAGAAAAATTCTTAAGAATGTGGGTCCCAAAACCTTACCTATCCTGCTGCAAATGGTAACCAGCAATTCACCCACTGTTTTAGAATCATCCACCATGACTGTTTTCACTGAACCATCCAACATACGTATTTTCTGAGGTCTCTGTTTCTTTTTGTACTCCAATATATCCTAGGAAGTAAACACAACTGTTTCTAAATGCTTTTGGAAGCCACCACAAGCCAACCCACGACCTTAGACGCCTAAACCAGAATTCCCTTCCTGCCCTCCAATGGATTTTTCCTTTGTTACAGTATAGGCAAACGTACTCATTTAATAAACTTGAGAAGTGACTACTTTTAGATCTGCCTATGTCATTTTTCAAGGACTGTCCTAAGTGGCAAGACCTAGTCAGGGCAGGACAGACCAAAGTACCTCTGTGCTGTGAAATCTAGCCCAGCATTTCAAAGGACTGCAAGGCTGTGGCTGTAGCAAGCTGGCCATGACACGAGCCAGTCTGACCTCACCACCTCAAGGATACAAGAAACCAACTCTAACACAAGGTCACATCAAATAAAAAGCATATAACAAAAGTTATTTTTCAACTTTCTGTTAATCATTCTATGAAGACACTACTGACCACAGTTGCTCACAGTCACAACCTGAATGCAGGAAAAAACTGACATGTGAGGCACAGCAAGGAAGAGGACTAGGTCAAGTTCAAGAACAGACTCAAGACCCTCCTACCCCTCCAAATGCTAAACATTCTTCTTGCTGTTTAGGAAACAAATTTTCTATGAACATGGTGATGAAGGAAGCAACAGACTTGCACCATACCCCATTTCTCAGCATGTAATAATCCAGTGTTCTTCCAGCCTCCAGCCATATACCTTTCCGAGGATCATCATCTGACAGGAACAATCCATAGTCAGAGGCTGTGGAACAGAACAGACAGAGACACATTGAAAAATATCAAACCTAATAAAGCCAACATGGTTTTATTCAGGGCTATTCAGCTTCAGGGTTAAGCCTCCATTACACTTACCTTCCATCCCTAATAAACTTGGATAGAATTTTTTTCTTTCTGTGCTTCATGGAATATTTAGTTTAGCAGCAGGGTACATCAGGCTTTAGAGAAGACTTGAACAAAAGCTTCACTATGCCATCACACTCTCTGTGTATTATATTTGTAACTACTTTTCTTTGAGACAACCTTTTTTAAATGCTCACAGGTCCTGCTTTGGAATTGACTAACCAAAAATACAAGCAAGTTTGGCCTCAACTATAGTGTACTATTTCAAGCAGCAGTTCTATTTTCAAAACACAGCTTGCTTTCAACCCTCCACAAAATGAGTTTATTATAAACTTAGTAATCTTTCTGGTAGATGATTCAGGTTTAGGTATTTAAAAATATACAAGGTTTCTGGAATTATATCCATAGCAAACACAGCAAAAAACTTGTCTCTTTTGAAGGCTAAACAATGTCAATTGATTCTTCCAGAAGTAAATGATAAAATTTTCATTGCCAGACAAAAACAAACCCAGGCTAAGGTTTCAAAGACTGAACTCCAGATCCACAAAATGAAATATCATGACTGTTAATTTAAGGCCTATCCATATGCATGAAGAATCAACACAGATTGTACTTCACAAACAACAACCAACCATTCAGCAGCTAAGCCTGCTCTGTTTGCAGCCCTGCAGGTTAAGCTAATGCCCCTTCTCACGGCCAGCAGTGCAGTCTGCTACAGCAGCTCTGGCCCTACCTTGGTTACTCTCAGCCATGTATTAGGACCCCTTGGTCAGAAGGCCAGGTAAAAATACCTACAATTTTCTGATAATATTTCATCCTTAAATGCCATGCATAGCAATAATTTGACAGCATTTACCTTAAACACATGATTACTTATGCAGTTATATAAAACACCTGACAATTGATAGAAGTGCAACTGACTTACAGATATCCAGATTAAAAGGAAGAACCCTTCCAAAAACAATTAAGTCAGACAAAAAACTTCCCTGCTGACCTTAATTAAAAACTCCCCTGAAAGGTCAAGTGATCTGTACATATAGGGATGTTTATGAAACACATTCAATACAGAATCACTTCTGTAAGATTTTGGAAGTTGTGCCTATAAATAGGTTGTGACCTTTAGAAGCAAAGCACCTTGCACAGAGCACAGAAGTCCCAAGGAAGCACAGACTGCTTTGAGACATATCTGTGGTGCATGTACCTGGTAATGAAACAGCAGGAGCTGTGCAACTTGCACATGAAAACCATGGCCACCTTTGTGCTGGGGCCAGGCTTGTGGCAGAAGTGAAATGTGCACAGCTGACAGCCATAAGTACATTTTCTGTTGTGCAGAACCAGTTTATCAACTGTACTGCACCACTCTAAGTCTTCTGAACTAACAGGCAAACACACATTTTAACAGCCACCAAGAAAGGGAAAGGATATGTTGGAAACATTTCTGTTCATCACTCAACTTTATTTTTTGAAGTTCGTAATTGCACTGCAATCATAAGTAAAGTCCTACTAAAAAGTCTGAGAACTCCTTGGCTTTTCTTTGAGGTTCATAATGTTCAGGGATATTTATTACTCAACTTCTCCAAATTCAACAGCTGTCTACAATCACTGCCTTGAGAGACCAGCATGGTAAAAATGCACAACTTTTATCTGAAAACTGAAGCTCTGTAACTAGATTTCCAAAGGACTCCTGCAAAGGAGAAGCAATTCTCAGTAATAGTAATGAAGCCCATTATTAGTAAGTTTTTCAAACAATTCAGACAAGATTTTTGAAATGGCTGTAAAGGTTAAGAGCTTAAACTTCAATAAACAACCTGCTTTAAGAATTACATTCAGGTAGCACTATATACAAAACAGCATCAAAGGGCTTTGAAGTATCTGAATTTTTTGACAACTTTGTGTTAAAACCAGATCTTTTGTCCATGGTGTTTCCCAGTCTGTGTTCATCTACTTTGCTGGATAGGTACCGGGGCAGTTACATTTGATTAACATGTAGCACCATGGTGCCTATGGTATACACAGCATGATGATGATTTTAGTTATTAAGCAGTTTCAAACATTTCTCTTTGCACATTCTGGAGGTATCTAACCATTATTTTGTAATTGCTGTTGTCCCTTCCTTTGCTGAGGCACAAAATAAGTCTGTGCAGATTTTCTTAGAAAACATTGCCAGAAACACTGATTTAAGTAGGTAATACCAAAAAAAATGCTCTCCAAGCAGGAGAGCAATTTCTCATCTTTTAGGCAAACAAGATATTTATTTAAGAAGTCAAAGTTTCACTAAAAACATCCATTGTGGGAAAACCTTTGTATGGCTTTGTTAGGACAAAAGGAAGAAAAACAACTCAGCTCCTTTCTGTTGCTTAAAAATCTGTTTGCATTTGTTTCCTTTCACTCCAGAGCCCTACAACTTAAAAAAAAAACCAAAACACCAAACAACCAAACTCTCCAACACAAAAAATAAATGAAGAGACAGGACAATGTCAAAAACCCCCACGGTTTTATGTCCAGTGAACTGAGTAAGGACAAATGCAGGACCTCACCTTGCCCTGTTTGAGCCTCTGGCACTCGCTCACGGATAACTCTGCAGGCATCGTACACAGCAGTGGATGGTTCAAACTGCATCGTCTTCACCACATTGCACTGACGTACACAGATCTTCAAGGAAAGAGCTACCATGGTGCCAAGTCACTTGCAAGTTCCTACTAAAGTACCTGAAAAAGCAGTAATGGCATTATTGCTTATAGTTTTCCATTTAATGCTTTAATATACTTAGCTTTTCACTAAACAAATGAAACTAGTTCAGTAGAATGCCATTTATTCAAATGTAATTCTATATAAGTCTCATTAGTATCATTGAGCTAGAAACTAGCCAAAACAAATGTATTTTTTTTAGTATAATGGAAATTCATTTTTCAAAAACTTTTGTATACATACTACATGTTCCCACTTTCTTTGAGGTAGGTTGAAATGGTGCATAAAAAACCATCATACTTACTGGGTATATTGGCAACATATTTACTGCTGACAGAAAATTATTTTTCCCTCACCACACATTTTTATTAGATCATTCAGACCAGCTGGTAACCAACAGCTTAAAATAACTACTTTATCAAAAGTAGGATTTTCTTCGCACATAACCACTCTTTCCTGAAGATTCTGAAGTGTGCAATATAGTGTTATGGTTTTTCTCAAGTCTCCACAAAGACCTGCAAGATGTTTTTCGCCTGTTGCACAGCTACAGAGAGCTTCAAGAATGAGTTACTTTTCATTTCAGTTATATTTCAGAAACTACACCAAAACTGACAGCATTTTTTTATAGAAACAGGAAGCTACAGATGCTTTTTGTATTGTTTCATTTTGTAGATAGTCTGGGTTTTGTCTCCAGTGCCTTCCCTTGCTATTTTAACAGTCCAACCACTCTTCCATCACTAGACTTTCCACAGTGACCTCCAAGAACTCTTCAGAACTTCAATCTTTTCTCCATAAATACAGAATGCACTAGAATCCCCAAATAATTTCTGCATAAATTTATGTGTGTGTTTTTAAATAGGAGTTTCCCAGAGGATCCTAGTGACTAACCTGAAGAGCTGGAAGTTTGTTTTCCTCAAGTTCAGGGGCCTGACTTTACTCTTCATCTGATCCATATCCCTCAGAACTGCCAATTCCAAGGTGACTGCAGTCCAGATTGCCTCCAAACTCGGCATTCCCGATGAGCCCCTGCTGGTCACCAGGACTGCGTCCACTCTGGAAGGGGTGGCAATTGCTGTAGAAGTTCTCTATGCATCCCTGATTCTCCTGGACTGCCTAAGGCTCACAGGGCTACTTCTGCAGCAGCTGCAGGGGTGGATGGAGTCCCCCAGCAGGACCGGGGTCTGTAATGCCTCCTCTTGCTGGGGCAAGCACTTTGTCACTAGGCTCCCCTGGATCAGTGACCTGCAGCAGAGGTTTTCCTTTGTTTCCTCAGACTCTGATTCTTACCCACAGGCTTTCAACCTGCTCACAGCTGTTCTTCAGATACAGCTCTTGGCATCCTCTCCCAATGTAGAGGGTAACACCTCCCCCATCCCTTCTGAAGGGCTGCTGGCCATCAAGAGCCACACCCCAGCCATGGGATTCATCTCACCAGGTTTCAGTAAAGGCAACCAGGCCACAGCTTTCTAGCAGCAAGGTGTGTTCTTGTTAGTGTGGCACAATGCTCTACTGGCTAATTTAAAAACAAGCAGGGGTCCTGTTTCTTAGAGAACACTCTCAGGTTTCCATCTTTTCAATATTTTCACTTTGTGATCATGCACCACATAAACCATAAACATGCGTGTCAAAGAACATCAAAAGGCAGCCTAGCACAGTGCCTTGCACTGCAACATGATGCATCCCTATACTGTCCCTGCCAGATGCTCATTTATTCCATTCTGACAAAGCTCCATCCAAATGAAGTCCACAACATCCACAGCTAAGCTGCTCCATTTTTATTTTTCTCTTTACTATTTCTACATTTTTGGATGCTTCTCCCTCACACAAGTTTTCAACATAGGTTCTCCACTCTGCAAAAGGATATATTTTTTCCTTCCCTACATAAACAGACATGCAAATTTATCCCTGATAGCTTTAATGCACTTTTACAAGTTGGGAACCTGTTACTGTGTCCTCCCCCACCACCACTCCTTTTTTTTTTCCCCCAGGAAAAAAAATCAACCCAAAAAATGAAGGACCTAAATACGTCAGTGGTCTGGTTTCCTTCAGTTCAGTGCTCTTGGTTTCAGACACACCAAAGGATGCTTCATCTGAAAAAGAGCTCATGACCTATCAGCTTCCTCCAACACTGTGTTCTCAAACTCAAGAGAAAGGTTTTCATTTGCCTCCTCCAGATTATCCTCAGGCTCTAAATCTCCCCACTAGGTTTTCAGTAATAAATGGGACAGGCAGTTTCCATCTCCTGGGTAACAGCCAGAACAGGACAGCTGTTTTTTCTCAAAAGAACTAAGAACTTGGTCAAGAAAAAGGGCTGAGATCACAGAGAAAAACAAGGGGAAAATATCTTCCACATTCCCTTTATCTTCTATACATTGATTCACACCACATTTAAATATTTCTCTGTGCAAGTAATGGACTCTGTGCTTCACCCCAAATCACTCAGTCTGTGAAATGGCTGACCAAAAGTTAAAAGGATCCTGGAAATTAAGAAAATTCTACATGAAATCGTTTGCCTTGTACTGTCTAATTCTCTGCAAGTAATAAAGTAGGAAATTTCTAAATCAGACTGTAACTGATCTGTGCTTGTAAGGTGGGAGACTGGAATAATAAATTATGAATCTGACAGCTTTGGGAAAGATAGCAGCAGCTTTGAGCTCTTAAAAAAGCCACAGAGCATAACAGAAAACCCAGTGCCTGCAGATATGCATCAGTGTGTGTATGTCAAGGCCTGGAGCTGAACCATCACAGGGCTCACGTTCTGGAAAATCTGAACAAAACAAATTTTTAACCAGTACTTGAATTAAGACAAGCAGGCCTCGGTGTGCTCACAGAGATACCTTGCCAACAAAGCAAACAAGCAGAAATACTTCAAACACATATTACCCAAGATAATAAGATATAAGGTAAAGTAATAAGATATTATCCCAAGATGTTATCAAGGACAGAAAAGTAGAATAAGAATGAGACAGCAATAAGGTTCTTTAAGCAACTTCAAGCTGGAGGAATGTGTGCCTCTGGGTTAAGCAGTGATTATTATACATGATTAGCCAGAACATCTCTGGCAGGAGCACCCTCCAGCACGGGAGCAGGAGGGAAACATTGTCCCAGCTGGGTCACCATGGGCTCTGCTCCCTGTATCTTGGCAGGGCAAAGCTTAAGCAGATACTTCTGATGCCTTAAATTTTAGCTTTCATGTTTTCCAGATCCTGTGCAGCCTAGTTCTGAGCCTCATATTAAGTGTTAGTCAGCTCTCTTCACCATAGGTAGACAAAACAAATCCTTTCCTGCTGAAGACCAAGGACAATGAGTACAACTTTCAGGCCCAAAAGCACAATGGTGGCTGAAGGGAGGAACAAGAAGGATGGGACCTCACAGCCTGGAGCTGTAATTGGACAATTAAACCCTAATATGCAAATGGACCAAAACTTATAAAAGTGTGAGACCTTGTGACCAGTCAGCCATTTGGTGACCATTCTAAATCCACCTTGGCTGTAGCTCTGGTCAGGCTCTTGTCCTGCCTGAGGTGTACCCTCTAAAGGCCTTTCAATAAACCCCTACTTTATTCTCTCGCTCTGTCCAGTCTCTGTGTAAGGTCAGCCTTCCCAAGGCATCAGTTTTTTGGTGACCATGAAGGGACAATGAGGCATCTGAAACCCCCCCCGGACCAGAGGAACACCCAACTCCTGCTAGGAGCATCCAGCTAGGATGCTGTTACTACTAAATTACAAAAGGTGTGGGCTTAGAAGCAGATACATACTCCACGAGCAGTTAAAATATTTTTCTTTAATAATTTCTCTTCATTAAAAAAAGCTTTCTGAAAATCTAGGGACCAATATTTACAAAACTAAACATCTCTTCATATCTTGTTATATAGGTATTTTCAGTGAAACAATTTGATCATTAAATACAAAAAAAATGTTCTTTGATGAAAAACTTGTACATATTAAAAGATACTAAGTATCTTTTTCCTGAAATGAAATAAATCCGTGAATTCCCTATTGCAAGACACAAACAAATAATTCAAACAAAAGCTCCAACATATTTGTTTGAGAAATGTCCCCAAATTAACAGGAAGAAAGTTGATGCCAAAACACCCCCACCCTTAATGTCCACTGGAAATTAATTTAAAATTGCTTTTCCTCCTGGTGTCATTCAAGAGGAGCAAAACAGAACTAACCAACACCTAGTAGGACTGCCAAAGCTGAGTAACAAATGAATTTATTCATATCCTACTGCACCTCTTCCTCCATCAGTCCCCTAAGTAATTTCCAGAAAAGTTTTTTCTAACTAAACAGTAATTCCTACACACTGTGCAACTATAGTAAATGAACAGCTTTTGCATGGATTTACTCTCAAACTTCCTTGTCCCGCTTCTGCTTCACCACCAAATGGCTTTCCCAACCAGCTCCTTAAAAAGCCTTCTGTAACAGGATGCAAAATTGAGTTGTCTGCTGTTTGTGAATGCATCTCTGTTAAAATGTTAAAAGCATTGAGATGGATGACACACATATGATCAAGTTCAGACTTGCCCTAGTTAGAGAGCTTCCATGATTATTTGTCAGGCTCATTAAGTGAGGACCAAATCAGTGTAGGATCCAACTCTACCCTACTGGAAACTTCACAAGTCAAATCAATACTCTGATGCAAGCCTCAGGCAATGTACAAAACAGATCTCCAGTCCACAACACCTTGCTGAGATAACTAACATGATAAATCCACAATTACAGAAATTCCAGAAAGGATTTCCCAAGAAACTAAATTGTACCTGAGAGTCCAGCTCTGCTAGACCGGGAAGGTGGCACTGACCTCATCAGTGCAGTACACACAGACACAGACCAAAGCAAGGGGCAGCAATGTTACCTCAACAAGCATTTCACAAGGCCTCTCAAGAGACATGAAACACAAGGTAAATGGCTGTTTCTCCCAATACTAACAAGGACAGATGTTTGCATCTCATAACTTCAACAGGAATCAACTAGCATCAAGCCAAAAGCATAAAATAAAACAAAACAGCAGAATAAAGATGCATGGGAGAAAGGGGATTTAGAGGGGAGACCAGTTAGTGCACACTGACCTCCCTAAACATTTACCTACTCATCTGGCTTAATTTGTACCATTCCTACCCTCATATCTGTGGTGTCTGAGCTGATAAGGCCATAATTTTATCTGTATATTCTGAGCTGTAATGCTAAGCAAACAGCAAATGCAAAATGTCAGCTCAGTGCTATGAGGGTATGTGCATTTCACATCCTTACCAACTGAGTGTTGAGGTAGCACATAGCCCAAACCCACCTGCATCTCAAAACCAAGCAAACCTGGGACAGCCACTGACAGTGCCAAACATGGACCACGCCCATCCAGTTAAAGGAAAGTTGTCACTGCCAATGCTATGGTTAAAGCAAAGCTCTGCCATGATTTAGTAAAGGTCTGTCTCCCTGGAGATATTTCTTAACTGGTTCATTCAAGCTTGAGCAAACACAAATCTAGGTCATGAGACTGTCACAGCCTAAAAGCCTGTATGTGTACATGCTAGTTGTATTTTTATACTAGACTAACTTTGTAACAAAATCCAATGGAACAGAAGTCCTCTATCCTTTTCAGTATTCCCACCAACTACCTGCTGGCACTGGGCACCAGCAATACAGGAAACCTGACATTTTCTGTTGTTCACAGAGGTTGAGCATCTAGTTCTATTGTACATATCAAATACTTGTTTAGTGGACTGGTGCCTGCTGAGATCTCCATGAGCAAAATGCACTCTGAAGCACAAACCCAGCTGAACTGATAGCTTTGTATACTTCCAAAATTATGAACGCAAATGAAAGCATCACCCTTCAAAAATCAAGCAAAATGGAACCACAAGGCAGGCAGACAGGCAGCTGATTGCACAGGCATAGAGAGTAACAAACAACACCCATTTTACTCTGAACTCACAATGGCACCTTTGTCAGCATCTTATCAGAAAAGAGGTGACACTGCACCTTTCAAGGAGCCCTCTCTTCAGTGCTCCTTGGCTGTCTATTTGTAACTCCTTTACACCACAGTGCTCTCAACAGGGCTTAAGGGCTGCCATTAATAGACTTGCTTAGAAGACTAAGCTGATTCTCCACTAGAGCACGGTGTGGGAACCAAACTATCATCTGTGGGTTGTACACCTGAACTGTATATCCACATGTCACACCACAGCCACCATCAACTCCTTGCTGGACAAGACACTGTGAAGATGTCATCACTGGTTGTTGCTACTCCACTGGGAGCTGTGTAGTGAGGTGCTTTCAGGGATAACTATCACTCACACACAAATACCACACTTGTAAAGACTGGACTGGAAGTTCTCATGTCAGTAAGGTTACAATCTCTTCTGGTCAGAAAGGAAACAAAACAATATCTCTCAGTTTCTCCCTAATTAGCTTAAAGATGAAGGCAAGAGCAGTAAACCAATGGAGCAAAAGTTGATGTTCTAAATGGGCAGTAAGTACAAAAATATCAGCTTGGAGGGTGCAGAGTAGCCTGACAACGTCAGACACCACATGCTGTCTGGGGTGGCTCATCAGAGCTCTTGAAGCTTGAACAAGCAAACAAAAAAGCATAACCCCTCCTTTCATCAGTTATAATACAAGGAACTTAATACTGTACAGCACTAAACATTGTTTATTCTGTTTGCAAGTATGCACAGACAATTAAAATGCAAGAACTCTCACGTGCCCCTCTGCCCTAAGAAAATCCCTGCTCAACCACTATGGCTGTACACACACCCCACATGTGCTCATAAGCAAGTGTACCTTAAAAACCTTCAAGAATCTCAGGAAAAATTCACTGCATTTATCTGTAGCATGCAGTATTAAATTTTACAAACTTGGGAAAAAAAACCCCACAGAAAAACAAAGATTAACCAGGACAAGCTTTAAAAGACTACAATGAGAGCAGGCTGTAATTATTAGTAAGCATTAACAGATACCATTCTCAGTTCACACTTTATAGTCATACAGCAATGGCATTTCTTTTGCTAAGAGCCCAGCAAGGAAGTTCCCTCAAGCAGAATTATGTAAGAGACCAAAATATTTGGGTCTAATTAAGAGTTGTTTATAGGACAGTCAGCTTATTAGCAATTGAACTTCAGCTTGCTTTTTAAGTCAAAAGGCATATTTGCAAACTAACTTGCTTGTATGTATCTTCAAAAGGAAGTATGAATTACAAGGAACTACAGGAGGAATGTCACTGTCCCAAGCAGAGCTGAAACAGCTTTTAGATAAGATAAGCAAAGAGCTTGACTGGAGCTAGCTGTAACAGAGAAATCACAAGCCTCAGGAGCAAGAGCCTTCACTATGGCAGTCAATGACATGCCTTTGAAGAGGCCTTCCAGACTTTTTTCCTATTTTGCAAGAACACTGCAAGAGAAAACCAAAACCAGAAACATGAGTTTCTGTAGAAATCAGAAAAGAATCTCATCCTTTGGCTAGGTTCCTCTCCCAAAGTCCTTGGGAGGACAGTAGTAAATATATGTATGCACAGACTGTGCATACATATATTGGTATATAAAACTATCAGATGGTATCTGATGTATAGAAGGCATTTTTATTTGGTGTGGGTTTGGTTGAGGGTTTTTTTTTTCCTCTTTTTAAAGGGTTTGTTGTTGGGTTTTGGAGGGGTGCTTTATATTTTTAAACCCAACTCCTGTAAGGTTAATCTAGGTCCATCTCAAGCACTGCAACTTGCTTACAATGGCATATAGTCTTATATGTTTATACAGCTTCAAATATACTTTCTGATCTCTAGTACTTAGGTAAATTATAGGATAAGAAAAATAAATTATGATTAAAATAGTTCCTATTCTGTGGGAAAGTTTGGCTGATAGAAAACCAATTTTCCAAAGAAAACTGATTTTCCAAAGCAGCAGATGCGACGAATTGAAACATTTCAACCAGATCCTAAATCACACTAAGAATAGTAACAGGCCAAACTATGAAGTGGGCTGTTAAATCCAGGCTAGTACAGTTCTGTATATTCACACTATTTTCAATGACTGTAATGTTTTGAAGGACAATTTTAAAGCTTTTATGTCCAGGTCTAAAACCTTTGAGTATGCTCAATTCAATGATTTATTTTCACCCCGCCTCACTGAATTAATTGAAGCCATCACTCAAACTTCTGAGCTCCACCTGCCATTCTTGGGAAGCACCACAAAGTTGGAGGTAATAACCACTTGGAGTTCTTACTTGAGCCATTTAATGACACAGCCAGGATATGACCTCTTGGGTTCACCTGCTGTGGTCTAACTCTTACTCTGCATTTTCTATTTTACTTCTTAAGTGACATGTTTTGGCAGAGAAACATGCAAAGTCCCAGATAAACTGTCATGATAAATCATACATGGATTTTTCTTTTGCTTTCCTTCCACCCTCCTAACATCATCTGATGCTGCCTAGGAACTTTTTAGTCATTTTCTTTAAGAAGAACAGCAGTCGACAGTTACCTCATACACATCTAGTTGATTATCTACCTTAGGAAACATGAAGGCAACTAATAGGCTGCTCGAGTTTCTTACAGGCTTTATAACCAACCTTCCTTATTTGTTACAGAAGCTGAGCTATTTAATAACATGAAATCCACTTAGCTACTGAAATCACTGAAGTAAACCCACATTGATAATTTTGATCAGCATCACCATCCAGAATTAGACAGGGTTGAGAAGTCTTCAGAAACAGCTTTTCTTCACAGAAGGAAATTAGTGAAGCTCAAATACAGTTATTTTTTGCCAGTCCTGTGATGGGGTTAATATGGAATCGTTCTCTGCTCTCATTGATTCCATCTGAAATGGTGGATTTAACAGGCAATGAAGTTGCTCTCAGTACGTTTTGATCCATTTATCCCAAAAATCAATTAATACAATTATTTAAAACAGATCACTTAAACAGGAAGTGAGGCAGAAAAAAAATAAACATTTATAAAACGTTATTTGAATGCATGCAAGCCAGCATTCTACTTATTTAAGTAAGAACGTGGAGGAATTCATACAGCTGGCAGTCATGCTGGCAACCAAACCATGCTCTCCACAAAAAGCCTCATCTGTTCACCTAGAATCTTCACAAATTCAAGATGAAGGCAAAGGGATTTCTGACTTGGAAAATTTATTTCTTGCAGGCCCATTTGAAAAGCAGGAGGCTTGGTAAAGAGCTCACTCATTTAGTGAAAATTCAGGTTGACAGCTTAGAGACTGACTGTCATTTATATTAGGGAAAGCACGGCAAAGTGGGTTCCAGTCAAAACTACAGGTAGTGCTTAGACAAGCTAACCCACTTTTTCTCTGTTCAAGTACACAGAATGCACTGAAATCCCTTCTATGTTAAAACAGCCATCTACAGAAAAATGACATGCACTTGAAAATCACATAGGTCAAGATAAATCCAAATGGTAGCTTGAGATACCATGTTTATGATAAATAAAATAAGTAAGTAGAACTTCAGGATCTGAGTTTCTCAGGAATACAAATTCTAGCAAAATCACTGACAAAGAAAATATTCATTTATGTAGTGATTTTTGTCCCAGGACAGTGATTTAAACAAAAAAATCAATAAAAAGGCAGCTAAGGGAACAGTATATACTATCTGTCTTTCCCACCAGAATACAAATCCAGAACTTGTCATAACAGAACAAACCCCCAGCATCCTATATGGTCAGCACGCAGCCAAAGCTGACTTCCATAATACACTATGTATAAATATAAAACAGCATTAGATACTGATGATTCTTCTCATTAAACCCCATCACTACATGCTGTTTATACAGGTCAAATAACATACTACAGTTACAATAATAAAATATTGGTCAAAAGGCAAAGGAAAACATTCTTATGATAAACCACTGTGAAAAACCAGTAAGAACTGAAGAAATGGTAAGTATGTGCAGTAAAGACAAAATCTTAGAATTTACTCTGAGGTAAAAACATGGTCATTTAAGAAGCCACTACATTCTAATACAGGATTAAAGAAAATCATAATTAAGATTCAGACTGTGTTAGCATATAAAGAAGCCTTATGGTACAACCAACTCTAAAAGGATTACCGAAGTTTCTAATACTTAAGGTATTTGATTCTCTGATCTGTACAGATAATATTTTATAGAGCAACTTCCTTGCTTAGGTACCTCTTACTGTGACTAACATCAAGTATTACTGCAGTTTTTTCAACAACAGACATTTTGGCCAGTCATTTCTAGCTGTGTAAACAGAACTCTGCTGCCATCATGGATATCTGTTTAAAACAGAATGAAGCACTGAACACAGAAACATGAGTAAAATTATCCAGCTGACACTAAGCACGAACTAGGCTAAGACAAAAAAAAAGCCCAGAGGTTAAATCTGGAAGGGTCAACATCAACCTAACAATCAAACTGGCAGCAGTACTTTTGACAGAATTTGTTGCAAGCAAAATGATTTCCTGTTGGAATCCCAATATGAACCACAGAACACGTGGTTATGGGCCTGGAGTCAAAATGGAAAAAAACTCAGAGTGCTTCCTACAGATATCTTTCAGACTTTAAGACACATTTTTGGTGTCACTTACGCAGAGTGTTACCAGTGTTGAAATTGAACATAAATTTTTCCCTGCAAAAACAATTGGACAAGAACAGTGATCCTGCTGATTCAACCCAACTCAATTTTTTTTCTGCACAAAATAATATTGAAAAGGCTTCAGATAGGAATCATAGCATGGAGTCCTTTAGCAAAAAAGGTACATGACACCTCACTGGAAATGACTGGCCAGAGACACTTGCAGTAATAATCTTGAAAAGCCATCAAGTGACCCATGTAAACTATTACATGCAATGCCTCTCTGGATCTTTCAATACTGCTTGCTCCATGAAGAGGCAGACTGTCCAGGATCAGGTGGGGAATCAAGTCCACCAGAACAATTCACTTAATGGCATTTCTTCAACCTTTGCTTTACATGGTTATATGCATTGGAACTACTCCACAGGCAGCTGAGCTGGATTAGCATGTGAGAAGACACTGGACACTACCTAAGGTAAGTATGAATACCTGTGAATGTGAAGTGTTCTTTGAAACTATTACTGTATTATTCTCCTACAGCAATCAGACTAAACCAGTTTTAAAAAAATCTAAGTACATAAAAAAATAAGGGGAACAACCCATATAAACTCAAGCAGCTCAACAGGTTGGGGTTTTTTTCTCCATCAGCATCATGTAAGTTCACTACTTTAGCACGCTTTTTGCCAAACAGTACTTAGTGGAAAATTCAAAACAAAGCCAAGCACTTCTTAAAGCTAAATTATAATTAATTCAGTTATGTTTCTAACCCCTTAAACACTCAGGTCTCTATCCCATCTACTGTAGTACTATCCAGACAATTTTTTCTCACAAGCTATCACAATTTGGTATCAACATGAGATTAACACAATTTTTAAAATAAATTACCATTCTTTATCAATTTTCATGTCATGGAGATAGAAAAGGCTTTACAGAAAAACAATAAAAATAAAAAACCTGCACGTCAGTGAAGACAGCAATTGTAATCCAACATACATCCCTCATTAGAAATGTGGTTACATGGAACTGTCATCATATCCTGGCAATGCTGGACAACTACAGGCAACAGCTGACACACAGTCTCAACTCAGATGGTGCCATGCCAAAGAGAAAACAGCAGATCATGCAATCTCCTTGCAATGGGTTTAAATAGCTACTAAAAAAAGCCTTTTCTTGTTCTTCCAGCCTCCATCACCTACTTGAGATTTACCACACACACATTACCAGTCATAGTTTACAATTTTTAGAACACTAATGCTTTGGCAGATGTACTACAGCAAGGCTGAACGACCTTGGTGCACACTCCCTTTCATTTTCTGATGCCAGCACCTGAACAGAGAGGGAAGGGAAGGAACAATGCTGTGTCTCAAAACTCAACCATTCCACACCATCTCAAAGGCTGAGTGCCACCTCTAAACATTTTTTTTTGAACCTCAGGTTTGGGCAGAGATGTCAAACTCTGCTTTTTGATTACTAAATTATTTTTTATTAAAAAGGAACATTTCTTCCAAAAGAAGAAACAAACAAGGAATGGCTAGTGAAAAGAGCTTTGAACAACTATTAGAGAGATAGAGGAAAAAAAAGAGTAGCTGAGGAAAGGAAAAAGACCTATAGCTATAGACTGCAGAAAGCTCAGTTACTACCAGAATTGGCAACACTAATGAAAATAGAAAAGCTGAGCAAGAACAGTGTGTTAGCACCCATCAAATCAACATCTCTGTCACAGCCACAAAACAGGACAACACAGAGACTGAGCTCCAGCTTTAAGAGTACTCCATACCCCCAAGGTAAAAGCTCACAACTACTGGATAAGGAAGGACCAAAATCAGAAGCTGTAACCCTTATAAAAATTTGTGAACAGGGTTAAGTTTGAGAAAAACCTAGATTTCAGAAGGGAACTGGATTGAACCCCAAAACATCCACTGCTTCTACAGCAGAGACAGAGGAATAAAGAAATGATGAAACACGGCTGAACTTTCATCAGGGTGTAACACTGTGTGCAAACACTATATGTCCTTCAGATTATACTGAGTCTAGTACATTGCCAACTGTGTGCTAATCTGAAGTCAAACCTCCTCCTACACCAAATGTGCTCAGAAAGAGCACACCTTACCAATAAGCTCAACATCAGCTTGGCAGACTTAAAATGGTTGAAGCTGAATTCACATATTTTGTTATTGTTCTTAGCAAAGCCTGTTTCAAGATGTACCTAAAACACCCTCATTTAACCCTGTCCTTAGACATATTTGACACAAACTGACACGTTGCTTTAATTATAGGCTGCTTTGAAAGTTCACTGAAGACCTTTTTCAAACATGGAGAATTGCAGGACAAAATTCCATTAGCGACCTTTCAGTATTTCAAGCACCATTTCCAGATGAGCAGTCAAAGCCAGAGACACATTTAGAACAGTAATGTGGACAAGGTCAAAGTAACTCCAACAGATTAAGAACATGGGGGAAGATTTATCAACATTTTGCCCAAAGCCAATTTTACCACTTAGTGACATTTTCTTCTGAGAGCACTACAGTACAGAAATGGTATTATATCTGTGAAGTTCATCTAGTAATGATTTTTGCTTGTTCTTTTTACCACCTCTTACAAGCATTCAGATGAAAGAGTTAAGTCATCTTCGCAGCTATTTGTTTCATACCAATGAAAGGCATGGCCCTTTTTTCCTAAGGCTTAGAGAAATCACTTATTACACGATCATATTCTCCAGTCTCCCTGGCAACTGTTTCAAAACAGTCAATGTCTGTCACAGGTTAATCTCCAGGCTGTTAATTACAATATTTACTTGGCACTTCAATATTCATACATCACATTTATTTTTCAGCTCAATTTCTCTCTTCATAAACACAGCCACAGAAGTATATATTTCACATACTCACTAAAAAGAATTTTATACTAATATGTACAAGCTTTTAAATTACTGTAGGTTTTATGTCATTATATGCATAACAAAGAAAATTAAACAGGACCTTACCTCAAAATTAAACTTCATTTAATAGAAAATAAGTTTGTCTGAAAGTACTGTTTGATCACATGGAAGGCTTCCAGCAACCAAGTCTGTAACACAAAATACAACCAAGTTACTTTCTTACCCCCAGTTCAATAATTTCTGTTTTTCAAGTACCTTCTCTGTCAACACACTGGAAAGAAAACAACTCAGGAAGTTGTAAGTTTCCTGTTCCCTTCAGGAGTCAGAATTTGCATTGCCAAAATGTCTTTGTGCTCAAGAAAATAAATTTCAGTCCCGGCTTCTAAATTACTCACACATAAGAGCTCATAATAAATGAATTCATGAGTTTTTACAGGTAAACACTTTGGAACTGCCTAGTCAATTATGAAAACACTTGTAACACAAGTCTGGGTGATAACATGAATTAAACTATCACATTGACCTCTCAAAATAATTTATTTTGCATTAACTGTGCTTTTCCATGGTTTACTGTCCCTGTGTGGAATAACAGCCTAAAGCATTGCAGCTCATGCCTCTCTGGGCAATCTTCCTTCTGAAAGTATGATCACAAAAAAAAAGTAAAAAGAGAATTTTGTTCTGTTTTTAAAAGACGACAAACTGTTTCAAGGCTTTGTCTGTTTTGAGGAGGTGGGTTTTCTTGTTTGTATATTATCAGGCTTTGTTTATTAGACTTTGGGGGGGTTTTTTCCACCCAGGTTTCTTAGGATCATTAGTCAGTTTTTACTCTAAACAAAAGCTAATACATCATGGTGGTTTAATAATTATGAGGATGGGCAAATCGGTTTGCACACAAGCCATTTAGCAATTGTGGACCCCCACAGTGCTCTGAAATAAACATCAGCTTCTCTCCTCATATCTCAAAACACCTCCAGGCACAGCATTATCCAGACCTAGGTCTTGCTGCTAAAAAATGTTTGTGTTCCATGTGTGCAGTTATAGAAGACTCTCATCTCCTTTTTTCATCTCCTGGACAATCTAAAAATTCAAATGAAGTTCTGATCCACAGCAGCTACCCAAATTTGAATCCAGTTTATGCACCAATTAGAAAGACCAGGATGTTAGAGAATAAAGTTATGCTTTCATACAGCCACACAGCAGGGAATGCCTTTTAGCTGAGAAAAGCTCACGGCAACAAAAGAATTATGGCGAATTTTAACCAACCAAAGCTGGCAAAAACATTTCTGATAAAACAAATTCATCACTGAATGTTTTTCTTGTCTTGGTTGGTTAGAATTTTTTGCTTTCAGTGGACTTTAAAGCAACATCAGCTCTATTCCAACACACCTAATAACTGCAGGTTAACAGATTTAATGCAGGCCCAGAGTAAATGCAGTATACTTCAGACAATTATTTCAGCACCCAATTGATCACCTGCATTAAAATTGGCAATGCAGTAGTTTGCTACTTTGAAATTTAGATCCCTGATCACACTCATCCAACTTTTCAGTGCCTGCCAAGTTTCCAGTAATGCTCAAATAATGTACAATTACATCTAATTAAAGCTACAGCAGCACGTGCACCTGATGGGTTTCCCACTAAAACAAAGTCAGGATAAAAGCAAGTTCAGCACACAGAACATCTGTGTATCTGATGCATTCCCTTAGGTGGCTGTGTCAGTGCATGAGGGATTGATCTGCAAGGTAATATCTGTATTACAGAAACATGTCAAATTCCTGTTCAGTACAGCCCATACACTCACCAGCCACCCTACTTCCTAAACATCACTATGTCCTTCTCCATATTTGCATATATTTAAAGCTCTAAAATTTGTATCAAGTGTAGTTGTGAAGTAGTTCAGTCACTTGCAACTGCTACCTGTCTTTGTTCTCAGGCCTTTGTTAGCAAAGACACCAGAAGCCCTTTCAAGCCCCCACATTCTGTAAGCACAATGCACCAGCTGGAAGCATCTCCACCTCTGCTCAGAACCACCAGCAATGCACGCTGACACTTTCTGGACTTGTATCAAAACCCGAATTTTGTTCTTTCACATCTAGGAAAGAACAAAACCAGATGTAGCAGAGAATGAAGTGACCTTCCCAATATTGCTTCTTTCTAGTTGCTGCACAAAGACCCCCCAGATAAATGTTCCAGTTCAATACATGTTGCTACCATCATGATAATTTAAATAGGTGTGAAACTGCTTTGAAATCTGCCCTTTTCAAATGCATTTCCAAAACAGAATCATTGCTAAAAAAAAAAAAAAAAATTCAAGCAAGCACAAAAACCCCCAATAGTTTGGTTTTTTCAAGCTCTACACCGAACATGGCTAACTAGAAATTTATTTTTCTGTAGTTTATCAGGAGGGTCTGTCTACTTACTTAAGTGTTAATGAGACTAGGAAGGAAGGAGGCAAGGCAACTGCTGCCTTAACATTCTACATCAAGGGATGAAGCAATACAATTCATTTGCACATACTACCAGAGTAACTCAATGAATAGAAAACCATGTTTCAAAATGACAGCTTAATTTTAAATAGTAGATTTTAAGTCATCAGAATACTTAAGAGTAGAAATATGAATATATCTTGTGGAGTCTCAGGAAAACAAAAGTTGCTTGTACTATGATATATCTTAAGACCAGCCAGAACAAATGTGACTGTGGAAACAACATTCATTTTTCAAGTGGGTTAATTACTGCTGAAGCAGCTATATATTTTTTACTTATCAACACGGAGATAAAGAGACCCTAAAAAAACTATTAATCACTGTTTTTTCATTCTATTGTCCTCACTTCCTGGAATGTAGTCAGAGATGGAACTAGACTGCCCAGAAGCCCAGTCAGCAAAGCAGCTGCCCTGAACCCAGGATTTGTTTACAATCTGTTGGAGGGTGGGAACAATGAGTGCACAAAGCACCTAATTCCAGAAGTTTACACAGGGCTTTCTGAATATTTGGAGTATTTCTTAGCAGTAGCCCCCTGGCTCCCCTCTCCCCCTTCTTTTTCCTTAGCTGCAGCTACATTTCAATGAAATGCTTTTGGTTCAAGTGCTAGTGATGTTATTTACAGAACAAGAAAACTGAATAAAGAAAAGCACTGAAGTAGAATGTACTTTCTCAATTCTACTGCAGATTCCTACACTATGAATTAGAAGTAAATTACAGTTTTGCCTTTATAGATATTTCCTAAGTATTCTCTAAATTCTTGGTGGTAACAGTTTAATTCAGTAGCATTTGGATTTCAGGCTCACTGAGATTAAACATAAATTCCAGCATCATTTCATACTACATTTTCTGAACATGGAAGACATTTCTGCCCATGTATTTCTTTGGGTTTATGATGTGTTTTTCCCTATGCTGTGTTTTGTGGGCTGTTCTTTTTGTTTGTGCTTCTTTGATTGTGTGGGTTTGGGATTTTTTTTCCACCATAACCAAATCCAAATCCACGGTCCATTACACAGGGCATGTTTTCATCCTGTTGGCATTCACCACCCTTTTACTGTACCACCTCTGCTAAGTGAATCTGCTAATAGCCTAACATTTTAAAGCTACAGACAGGGGAATACTCCTTTGGGACATTGGGAAGTTTAGTTTAGGACATCTGGAACATTGGGAGGCTTAGTTCTATGATCAAGTTCCAAACTATGTTCCTTGCACATAATAAAGATATTGAAAGGCTGTTTTGGGCTGGTACTAATCCAGAAGTTCTGCAGTGTGTCACTTCTTTAAATGCTAGTTCTTTCTTACCTGGCTCTGTTACTTGCTTCAAGACTATTTTATAAATGATCACAATTCACCTGTTCGAAAGTTTTCAGCATTTAGGCAAATTTGACAACCCCCCTTATGAAACTATACTCTCAAATGCAGTTCTTACCTACTTGGAACAAAATGTTATTCCTTAAAAACTGTGAAGTTTCCTAAAGTGGTGGTTCAAGCCAGACTTTCTGGGAACCTCACACATGGTTGTCTGTGAGGAACCTCACAGTGCTCATCCCTGCACTGGTCTGCCAAAACTCAGCTTTCAGCCCCCCAGGACCTATTATTGCTTCACTCTTATCAGATCTTAACTACTGTTTTTCAGCTGTCAATCCTTACAACAACCTGTACATCTGGGATAATAGTTTTGAGAAAGTCTGACAAGGTAGAATAAGTAAATTCTGCAACACAAGAGCAAAGTATGGCATTATTTTCCTCTCAAGGCTTCATATCTGTATATAGCAGGAAAAAAAGTATCTGTTGTAATCACTTAAAGTCAACTATACGCTGACTAATTTTCAAAATTATGTAAATTTCATCTCTTACATTATGCTGCTGACCCAACTTTCTGTGATTAATGTTCATCTGTTTTCATGAATATGAGCTTTTTGTCAGGCAAATATTACTTGCCTTCTGTTCAGGGCTCTTCAAGAGCAATCAATAGCTTTTCATAAAGGAGCAGTTATTCAAAGTTTATTCTGAACTCCACCTTCCCATCTAATTAAAAAAAAAGGTTCCATTTTGTTTAAAGTAAGTTGTACTCCTATTATGATTAAAGTTAAACAGTAACTCTCAACCTTTTTATTACTATGATTTTTATTACAGCTACTACTACAGAAAAAGCTCCAGCAAATATTCACATTCAGTCACCCTTGGGAAGTCCTTTAAAACACATTTGCCCAGAATAGTCATCTTGTTGGCATCAAATGGCAAAGGCTCTCCTGTGACAGAGGCAGTAAGTTTGACTTGACTGCAGCCAGGCCTTGCTGCCCTCCTCAGAACCCACACACTGGGAGGTGCCACATGTCAAAGCCACCAACTGTCCTGTCACCACGTGAGTGACCCTCACCCTCCCAACACCACTGTGGGAGGTGGCCACATAATGATGAGTATCAACCACTATTACATATGGAGACTTGCAATATGTGTGAGGAGTTTACTACAGCCATCATCAATGGTCCTTCATTTATTCTAAAATCTCTGGCTATAGGTTTGAGCTTAGAATATAGTCTTTTAAATCCAGAGCTAAACACTAATTTACAACTGTATAATACGATGTACAGTAATTTAAAATGACAGGTAAAAATGCAAAACAAGAGGTCCTCAAAAATGAGTACATGGCACTTTCCTCACCAAGGTACCATTCACACCAACTGTAGTTCCTTTATTTCATAACACACAGTCTGCAAGCAGTTTAACAAATGTAAACAAGGTGCTTAGCCTAGCTTTCCTAAGAACTGCAAGGGTAGCTTGCCTGAGAACAGTTGCAGTGCTCTTCTGGATACCAACACCTGAGCAGTGAACACAACCCCACGTCAGAAATTCCTCAGCACAGGGACTATTTTCTTTCCATGCTGTGGTGCTGTACACTCTGAATATCCAAATACGTACCAGCACTCAAGTCAAAATTAATCAGATTTCTCATCCATTTATGGTGCTAAACATTACAGAATCAGTTATTCAGCAGTCTAAGGCAAAGATTCACTGGTTCAGTGGCACCTGTTAAGTTTCTGCCCTCCTATGGCAATATAAATAAAAATAATACATTTTGCATGACCTTTATGAAAAAGTGTGAATTCAGCTATCATAAGCAACTAACATAAAAACAACAATATAGGAACTTGCACTTTTTTCCTTTGTTTTTAGGTCATGAATCATTCAGGCCTCAAACCTTTCTCAATATTCTACAGTGGGTTCACATTTCCCCTCAAACTACTTATCCCAAAAGGCATATCAATCCAGGCTGTAACAGGCTGTGTTCCCAATCCCCAGTGAGATTGTTTGTAATGTGAACACTTCCACCTTGAATGATGACACACAATTCATCATCCACTTCTGCCTAAACACCCGCAAATAAAGTCATTGCTGGTATGGCTGATAGAAGTTGAGATTTCACATCCAGGGTTGGTGCATGAGCTGAAGAGGCAATAGAATAACAAAAGTAATCTTTCAGTGGGTAGGTAAGAGAGAGAGAGAAGGAAAAAAACCAACCCCACAACAAAACAGCACCAGGTTTTGCTGTTGGTACAATTTCTTCAGAGCATGTTACCAAGACAGGGCACCTGCCATTCCAATGGTGTAATGCTCAGGCTGTCTGCAGTTCACAAAGTTTGCCAGCTAAATCTGTTCACAACAGAACTATGGCCCACTCACACTGTAGCAGACAAAAGATACAATTTACTTCTTCGGCATGACTAACAGGAAGTCTGCCAACTTTCCAAACATACTCCTGGAAAGCTGGGCTGCTCTATGTTTGCATCCAAAGGGTTAGTATAGTAATAGTTCAGAGTCCAGATACAGTGTTGGAAACCCAGCTTCAACAGACATACAACTTGAATCTTCCATTTTTATACTACCCTCATTACTTCAGTAGACTGAAGAGCTTCCTTTTAAAGAGCAGTGGTTTGTAAAATTTCTGTATCTTCACACCAAGTTGTTAAACACTTAATTTAGGCAACACATTAACTATCCCGCAAGGAAACACACTGAATCACAAATACAATATTCAAAGTTCATGTTAGCATATAAATTTATGATGAATGGAGTGAGAAAGTGTTTTCAACTCAAACCAGAATGATACAAAACAAATTTAAATTCTTTATTCTGTTTGCATATCAACAAATCTTTGATAGCGCAGGCCAGTCTGCATTACAGAGAATCTCCAAACAAACAGCACCAGTCCCAGACCTCCTGGGAATGAAACTGGTTACCAAAGAAAACACAACTACACTGAGGTGTGGGGGAAGTGATTCTGGGCCAATTCTATATACATACACACGTGTATGTACATATATGTTGTTACTTCAGACATGCAAGCACACATGGCTATAGCTAGGTGTTCTCCACACTCCATCATATCAGCACACTCTGCATTTTCAACACAGTCAAAGCAAGAAGTTCCCAACAGGAGGGTCTATTGCATAGATACACCCCAAGGTACACCCCAAACTGAAAACCCCATCAGCACTTCGGAAAAGACACAACTTCAGAACACTAGAAAACGTGGAGAGCATCCAATAAATCATTTCTGGGGGAAGTAAAGGCCAAGGCACAACTTGTTGATTTTCTTGTATGCTTGAAGCTCATGTTCTCTCAGTACCATGACTTGGTATCAAGCCTCCTATACAAAATTTCAACATTAACCATGATTTCTAAACTACTTTCAATACAGTTCCCTGCCAAAGAACAGGCATTTATGCAAGTGAGTGAAGACACATCAAACGGATGAAGAAGCAGAGTGTCTGCCTCCTGCATTTACTCCTTGAAGGAGGTACATGTCTTTTGATGTGACTGTGGAAGGGGAATTTAAAAGGCAGCTTTAATCACTACTACTTATTAGTGTTCCTCAGCGACTGAGAATTTAGTATGTTTACAGACTGTACACATTACTGCTGTTCACTATAGCAGAAATGCATAAAGCAGTTCCCTTTCTGCCTGATTTGCCTTGAAGGACATTAAGTAACATTTCAGAAAGAAACAGCACTTCTTTAACTATGCAGCTGCCAAATCAATTCTTTCTGATTCAAATATGCTTTGAATTTCATAAGATCTTTCCACAGCCATAAATCTTTCAGTCCCAAGCACTTCCTGTCATTTTAATTACTTCCCTTCAAGTCCCCTAAAGAACAAAAATGATGCTTTGCAGTGTTCACAGACAGGATGGAGGCACTTACTGTGTCCTAGGGGAGAACACTGTCAGGAAGGGCTATTTAAGCAGGGGAAGAAGGAGATGCAATGCTGGAAAACACATACCTAGGAAATACATACTGTTAATACTCAATTGAAATTGAAAATATGAGAAGCTCAACCTCCTTCTCACTCCCACTTCCCAGTAAATGGAGGAGAGATGCCTTCTCTTGACAGACTGAGCTTTCCAAGCACACGTTTCTGGAATGAGAAGCACCAGAGTTAGGTTGGAGAACATGATATAATTCTTTTCAAGTTGCTTCCCCTATTTCTAGATATGTGGTGGTCTTAGACCAAGGGATTTTTATATAAATATTTTATATTCATTCAATAGGGTAAGGAGCAAGCAAATCTCCATCGTGCACTGATATGGTCTTGAACCGAGCCAGACCACCAGCTATGTACACAGATTGTCAAATCCCAAGTAATGTCCTTTCCAATCACCCCCATACTGGAGCTGCTTCCATTTCAAATCTCCTGCCTCACTATGGTTCACCTTGAAGTTACCTCCTGTAAGCTTCCTCCACACACCAGCCCAGACTCCCATAATCTTGCTGTAAATAAACTTAAATCAGGTCACCCCAAGGCAATTTGCTGAAAGAGAAAGCATTGTTTGCCTTCATGTCAACTAAGCTACCTAAATACTGCAAAAAACTTCAAGTACTCAGCAATCTCAGTCACTCAGAGCTGGTTTCAGTTGTTTAAGGTGACTGTAGACCTGCAACACTGTGGCTGCAGATGGAGACGATGCCTTTACCTGCATGGTTGCCCTGTACAGCTGGAGGATTTCATGGCTAAAAAAACCCAAAAGAAACTTCAATCAAAACTCCTCTCTCCCAACAAAACCACCAAACCCAAAATAAATTAAAACAGAACTATTCTGCATTGTCAGCATGTCAGCAACACATCAAACTGTTTATATGGAAGAATGAACTGACTTCTAACACTTTGAATAATAAATAGAGATCCCAGAAAGATATACTCTCACTGATTTTCCATTCGTTGTCCTGGAGTTGAAGCCAAAAAAACCAACTAAATCAAGCAATTTTCCTATCTGGTCTTTTTGAAACACTGTTACATCATGTGCACAGAACGAAGGCTTTAGAAAAGAGGAGGTAAAACATTGCATTCTTAGCTCCAGTCAGCATATTGCATTTCAGTATTTTCACAGTAACATACAGCTGATATCCAAAGTTAATTCCAGAAGATTTTTTGTACATCTGCCCTAGGGACTGATTCCACCGCATTGGAAAAGCACATCTCAAGTGTTTATTGCTTCCAGATTTTGAAAGGAGAAATTACTGTTATAACTCAGCTGAGTTGTCTTAACAGCTCTGCTAAAATCTCTCTGGTTTTCATCCCAAAGTCTCACTTCAGAAAATACATGTTTCCTGTGTATTAATTCTCCAAACATACAAAGTCCATATTCAACGTTTAGGCAGAAAAAGACATTTAATAAGGAATATGAACGCAATCCAACACTTAGAGTGCAGGCAACTTGAAATATGTAGCAAAGTTTTGGGACCTTGAGTTACTGCATACAACATTCCCTAACTTTTTTCCCATTCTCTGCCAAAAAGTCAAAACACTATATTCAGAATTTGCACTAAAAGCAAAATTTGATAATCATGACCTGTGTCCAATTCTGCAATTAATGGTTTTATTGGATCAAGTTAGCACAGAGGTGACAACTGACCTCAGTGTCGCAGACATGTGAATTATGTCATATGAGAAGAGCAACAGCCAATCCAGGCAGACTCCAGCTAATGAGAAATGAAGCTGATATGTAACATTCACACCTGGAGGCCCAGTAATGCAACAGCTCAGCTACAGATTGAACCCAGCAACCAGAGAACAGGCACTAATCAGAGATGCAAAAAAGTCTGAAATTTCTGCCCAGAGAGCTTTTGCTGTGAAAAGGCACAGATCTTAAAATTAAAATAAAAGAGACTTTCAAGAATGTAAGTGACTGTTGAATGCAACAACTGAAATACCTGCTCAGTAACACTCATTTTGGTCACAGATCACAGGACTGTATAAACCAACATTAGGTAAATGATTAGCACGACATTATACATAAGCCATTTTGGATGAACAGAGCAAGTGAGCATGTCCATGAAAACTGGTGAAACAATGCAACTGTACTTTGGTAAGTAGCATTTAACAGGTCAACAGGCCAAGTGGCAATATCTGAATTCAACCTGCATCTTTATTGCCCTGTTCCTAAATCTGTGGTTTAGATATTAAATGAGTTTTATCATAGCAACTTTTAAATGCTCCTCATCATGCTTTAAGTGATAGATTCCACTTCTGTCATAGTGCACTCCAGAAGCAGCTTCTAACTTGTCTGAAAATTCAGTGCAGCTCAACTCAGAGCTGTGCTCTGGATTTACTTTCACTCCAGCTGCTCTCATGAATGATTAACACTCAGGTCTTACTACAACTGTGTCACTGGCTCCTTGGACAGCACCTAGCTGTACAAGCAGATGGACAACAAGCTTTTGGAAGCAATTCTGCCAAGAATGTCCAAGCCAAATGCTGTTTTTGGACTGGCTTGAGGACCAGCATGTGGGAAGTACCACACTTCTGGTTGACATGTTTGCCACTTGGAATGTTGCCCTGAACTGGCAATTGGCAAATATTTACAGAGGAAACTTTTTCTTGGTTAGAAAGTGACAGGGGACACATCAGTCTCAGGGCATGGAAGAAGACAGATCAAGTCTTGTATTTAGAAGCACCACTGTAGGATCAAATAAAGACTAAATGTCACATGGCATTAGTGTAGCTTCAAGAAACAATAGGCAGAGCAGCAAAGTTTTAGCAACGTAAAATACTCAATTCCACAATATCCAACTCTTCTGAAATATTTCTGAATCGCTGGAAGGGCAAGGTTCCCTCTCAGTGAAAAGACCAAAGATCAGTATCTTAAATCTGAGAAAACCTCCACTATTGCCTAGAACTTAGCCAGTGCATTTGAGAAAGGCTCATCTATTCTGGCACTGTTTCTATCTCCTTGTATCTCTGCACAGAAATCTATGAAGGTGGAGTATTAGCCTCCAATTGCAAAAGTCCATAGAGGCACGGACCCAGAAATGAAGGCTTAAGAAAACTCAGGTGACAGGAAAGACTTTTTTTCACAACAACCAGATGGCTGGAGAAGCAAAAAACCCTTATTGATGGACAGTCTGGATCTCTGAGCTTTGATGCCCTCTGTACAAAGGACACATATGCCTGAAATGACTGAATTACTTCAATTAAATTAGGATACTGAAATTCTAGTCACAGGGAAAGCAGGTGGGGAAAAAACAGAAGTGAAGGTTATTCATTCCATTATTTTCCCTAGACATACGGGTATGCATAAGGTTAACAATCCTAACTTGTTTGTAACACAGGCAGCAAAGAGAACATTCAAAAAATGGTAAAACAAGAAAGTAATCTGATAAATAATGCTGACACATGAAACAGAAGAGTTGAGATGAAATGCCTCTGTACAAAGGAAGGGAGTATAAAGGTGCTATACAACTATCACAGAGTAGACTTTAAAACAATAAATTCAAATTTTACAACAAAATTGAGATAACAGAAAAAGCATGAACTAACAGCTGTATCTGCAGAACCTTCTGCCTTGATATCTGTGCTTCAATTGAACTGACAGGTCATTGCTGCAAAAAACCTTCACAGAAATCAGGCTTCAGGGGAGAAAAGGACACCCAGCCATGTTCAGCCGCCCAATAGTTGCAATTCTAAGACAATAAAAGATATTCTTAAGAATTTCAGAGATGGAAGTAGCTGCAAAGAGGGCAAGCGTAAAAATGATCAAGACCTTGGCAACTTGGGGGGTTTTCACAAGGGAGCCAAATGTACCCTCACAAAAACACAATAGCTTTCTTCAAGCTCATGAGGTGGTTTATAATTCTCCCAGAAACTTCTGTGCTCCCTACTTGAAGCCCAGTTTCTCCGAAGTTTTCATCTTCAAGTTGCAAAGGAGGTTTTTTTCCCTTTAACCTTCATTTCCAGCAGCAACTGCTCCACAATAGCTTTCCAATTCCTCCTACCAGGCACTCCTTTGAAACAACCAAGTTTTAGGACATGTTCCAAGGCATCTCTCATTCTCCACAGGGATTTAGAAGCACTCTCAGCTTTCCCACTGGTCCAAAAAACAAGCAGTTGTTTTGTCATGTGGTCCATTTTCACTATTTTCATGAATGTAGTCACCCCTCTGAGGACTAGAGTAAGCTGTCAGCCTTTAAAAGTGACAATTTCAGCAGCGCTGCCAAGACCCCCAAGACTACATTTAGAAGAAGACACCGTATGTGCAACCACACAACTCTCCCTACAATACAGCTGAATGCTAAAAGTTACACCAGTAAAAACTTACTGAAGTCACATTGTACTTCCATATCTCCCTTTGTGGCTGCAAAAGCCCTGCTTTAATCCAGTTGTCCAGAGCAAGCTTCCCCTGTAATTCCAGGGCTTTACTTCACAGAAGGCACTGTGCACAGCAATATGAGCTGGAGAATGAGAAGACATTGTCAACAAGCAAAGCACGTTTCAGCCACATGGTCAAATTCCAGTGGTGACCTGATTCCGTGATACCAGCTAACAATACTTGAATTTAGCCCAGAGGAAAAGAATCCGTGTTTCTGTGGTTATGAACTATAAAATCTAAATTTTCAAAGGTCCCTGCTCCAAATTAAATGTTCACACAAAAAGAAACTTCCAATAATGAGACAGTTTCTAGAAAAGTTCAGGGGACTGCATGATTCAGTCTCCCAAGGAATTCGCCTTCCCACACAAGCTGTAAATTTGAATGATGCTCAGAATAGGTGTTTTTCTATCTTTTCTGTAACTAAGATTTGTAGACATTAATGTCAGAATTTGGCCAACAAGTGGCCAAATTTCCAAACAAAACAAAACTTTAAAACAGAAGTAGTGATTCCAAGACAATTAGTTACTTTGCTATTTGATACCTGCTAAAGATAACTAGAAATTTGAGTTCTTTTTCTGGACAACCAGCCATCCTGATATCACTCTTAAATTTATTTCTAAGGAATGTCTAGTGTTAGATTAGAATAAAAACTGCCTTAAGGAGTTCTCTGTTGGAAAACTGTTTGCAAAGGTTGTTTTGCTGTTAGTTCAAAGTCAGGGCGGGGCATTTCTTTTTCTTAAATCAAACTATGGTGAAAGTTAATTCTTTCTTACAAAAATACTTCTGATAAATTTGGGTATTTTGGACCAGTATGTACAGTGTTCTTCACTTAGCAGCTTAATTCTGGATGCACAATGCGAGGTGTGGCAGACCATGTGCATGCTCAGAGAGTTAACTGGTAAACAGCTGATTTAGCTTGGCCCACACTGTGCAAGAAAGGGGCATCAGAACTCCACCCCAACTGTACAGCCCTGCACTGCCAGCTCTATTTGTTACTTAACTGCAAATGTTTCTGATAATGTTTTCATTTAGAGATAGGGAAAAAATATCACTGGCATGTGCTCTAGCCAAGATGAATACCTTTTGTACCTTTTCATATGCTATGCATGCTCTGTTAGAGCATTTTTAGATAGTTTCAGGTAATTTGACAGCTATGCTGTTTAAAGTCACAGTTTAATCACCTCTGACTCTGGCATGGTTTGTTTCATATGAGGCTTTTCACTGTCTTGTTTTATGCAGTCTAAGATGAGCCTAACAAAAGGAATTTACAACATGCACCAGAGAAAGGTGAATATGTACATTTTTCAGTACCACTGTCCAAGAGGGCACTTTGGGTATGCTAAATGACAGCCTAGCCAAGTGGAAGGAAAAGTAAACCAGATTCCAATCCTGGAGTTTCACATACAATTGTGAGTATGACGAAAAGGCAGGCCAACACTGAGATCTAGGCCATGAAATAGCACCTGAGTTACATACCTAGAGAAAGACAAAAGTGGAGGACCTTACAGTCAGTGAACCAAAGCTCACTGATTCTTTCCTAGCATTCTCAAAGGGTAAACACAGTCCTTTCAAACAATATGAACAACCAGTAAGCAAAAGAGGCAACCAATTTACAACAGGCTCTCCATATGGGGAGATTTCCAAATTTGAAACCTGTTTACTGTTTGTAATTGTTCTCAGTCAGGGAAATCTAAGTTTTAAAATGTTCTTAGCAACATTCAACTGTTTACCTTCATTTCTAGCCTACCTGATAAACAACCTTGACTACAAATAGCTTTATTCAAAATTATTCATTTATTGAGTGGAAGATCAAAACCAACTTACACATGTTATAAGAGGAACCTGGCATCCGATTCCCTTCCTGTTTGCTGCCTCACAGAGCTGACATCACTTCTCATGTCTGCCCACAGTTTCTTATAAACATCCATAATTTCATTAGAACCATCCAGAAAAAGGCCTGACAGCCAAGTCCATTTTTGGAACATTAGTTTGCAACCAACGTATCTGAGAGCATCTGCAATGCAGAAAAATCCAATCAAGAGCTCGCTGTCCCACCACTGAAGGTCATTTATGCTCCTGACGTGCTCCCACAGGTTTCATCCGGAAAATGCAGTTTGCAAAGCTGCCCCTTTCTGGCTGTGTCTCTCCTCACTATGTGCAACGTGCTCAGTCAGGAGAATCCTACATGAAAACTGCTATGGTTTAAAAACCAAGCAAAATCCAGCTACATTAGGTAACTTTCTTACCAGTCCAACTATAAAAAGTTAATAGTTAAAACTTAAACAAAGAACAGAGGCCAAACACCAGTGTCTTTCATTTCAGCACTTACATACTATAAAGTGCAATGAAATTCAATTGCAGCCGCTCAGGCTTATGTCATTATTTCTACTCTATGCCACATTTCTTCCGACAAGACAAAATTTAACTGCTTAATCAGCATGCCAAATTTCATGCAATAATTATACAGAAATCTTCACCAACCATGTGTTTCTCCATTAACAGTCAATTAACATATTCCACTATGGACGCTTCAGTACAATTTCAACCATTTCTGCCATCAAATGGAATAGATTATGCATTACATGACAATTATGACAACTTACACTCTGACACCTTGTTACTTAAGCAAACCCATAGTCCCCACAAACTAAACACTACCATTTAGCCTAAATTGATTTGCTTCACATTAACTTCATCACATCAGCTCCTATCTCCCCTTATAGTACCTCAGCAGAACGTACAAATAAATTAAAATTAAATTACACTACCACATGAAAAACTGTTTACATGGTATTGTTATAAAAAATATCTAAGTCCTTCTTATTTTCAAAATCTAGATTCCAAATGCTGGACTTCTGGGCTCTGCTGTAAGGATATATTTAGTGCTGATATACTGCTCTCATCTCAGATTACACTATTTAAATCTAAAAGGCAATGCATGTGTTCAAGAGAACTGTTAAGAGTAAACATGAAAGTCCTGATGGAAAGTTCCTGTGGACTAGGTTAAGCCTTATAGAGATATAAAATCAGGCATTACAAGGGAGAACTTGAACATCTTGTTTGTTACACTTTTTAGCCTTCAAAGGTGCCTGTACTAATTCCTTAGTTCAAAATGGGAAGAAATGCTCTCCCTATCAGTGGAGCAGACCTTTTCCCCACCAGGCTGAGACATAAATAGGGCCACCACACTCTCAATAAGGCCCAGATAAAAGCAAAGTCCTGTAGTTTCCAAGGCCTTTACCCTTGAAAGGGTAACCCACCACACAAACCACAAACGGAAGTGGACCAGAACTGAGTATTTCTTTTGTACACCCAAGCTATGAAATCTTCCACAGCCTTGAACAGGTGCTTGACAGCTTGAGATTGTTTCAGCTACCTCCGTTCTCTGGATATGGTGAGGAATAACAGTGCCCTTTCCAAAGCAAATATCCAGCTTTCAGAGGACCAGTAATGACTGTGCAACCTGAAGACCAGAGGGTAGAAAACAGCAGGCTGAAGGGGAAGATAAAGAGAAGGGTTTGGCAGCAATTCCTCTTTCCATGTAGTGCTTATGAAAAAACTGTCTGTGGCATTCACATTGGTGATAAGGAGCTCAAGACACACCAGCACAGGAGGCTGAACACCTGGGAAACCACCACTTGTGGCTCTCCCAAACAATTGCCTTATGCAAGTCAATCCCCTTCAGAACTACTGCTTTTGCTGCCCTATCACCAGAGTATTATCCTTTAGTATTAGGGAAAAGTCACCCTTTTGCTGACCCATGCTCAGAGCTCAGATTTTCACTTGAACCAACTTCACTTGGAGATGCAATGGGAAGAAATACAGCCCCTCACTTGTACCTGAATGAATGTTAGCAGTATTAAGCAGATCCTAACTGTGTTTAATTCCTAACCAAAATCTGATCTCAACCACACACATGGCACCCTAAATTACTACCAACTCTAAGTAACAACTGAAAAATTACTCTAGGTAAAGAAAATAATTTACAATATTTGAAAATGGGAAAGAAAAAATTACTTAAAGTAAGAAAAAATGACAGAGTTGTCATATTAAAGAAGCTTGACCTTTCTGACATCGTTCCCTTAAGAGCCTTCTGCAGCAAGCCGGCAAAAAGCCAAGTCAGGAAATTCAGGCTGCAAAAAAGAGAAAGCTGACAGCATGCAGGTGATGAATCAGTTAAGTGTGCTAAACAAGGAAGCAATAGGGCACACTGAAGACAACAGCCAGGACCACAACAGTTGCAGTGGTTTGTAGAAAAAGAGGTTGCAGAGGCAGCTGCAGCATTAGAAGAATTAAAGCACCAAATGAAGACTGAGACATCCCAGCATCTCTCCTTCCAGTTAACTCAACTTACCTCAAACAAAGTTCTTGTTTAAAGACAATCCTAGTATGGACTTTAGCAGTTAAAAAATTTTACATTAGAGCAACAATTACAATGAAAATACAGGGTTTGTTTGGGGTTTTTTTCCCCTGTGTAAATGGAAGGATGGATGAACTCCTGTTAAACTAAACAGAAGCTCACAATAATGAGATCAAGATTCAAATATAACTTGACAGTGACAAATCTGTACTGACAAGTTTGCAGACACCTTTCTCTTAACCACATTCCCTGGAGGAAAAGAGAGTCTGAGTAAAATCCCCAGATGGTTTGAAAGAGTCAAAGTGAACAGTTAAAAACCAAGGGGCCGCCTCTCACTGAATGTAAACTGAGTGAATGTAAATCCTACTGAGTTTTCTATCTGGTGAAGACTGGCTCTGATCCCTCAGTGCTTCTACTAAGGAAGAAAAGCTGCAGACACTTATTTCTTCCTACTTTTCCTCATTCAGCTCAACCACTGACAGCCAAGCACCAGTGCTGGATCTTTAGATCAACAGACCTTTACAGTTTTAACTTCCCATTAACTATTCTGGAAGTAGCCCAAGTGTATCATCAAAGCTCAAGTACTAAGAACACTGGGAGAAGTGCTACAGTGAGTGAAATTTGATTGAAGAATTTTTACACAATCAACGTAAAATTAATTTGTCAGAAATTGTATATATTGGTTTTCCATGGCACTAATGCATCTTTGATTTTTTTTTTCTATTTGCTTCCCTGACCACCTTCTAAATGAGCATGTGTTACCCTGCTGACACCACTCATACGAACTTCAAATCATTTGACCCACTTGAAGACAACAGTGGCATAATTTGAAGCACTTTACTTCACAGAAAAAACACTAAATGCCCAAGAGAGTACCCTGGCCTGTACCCATGGAATCCATACACAATTTAACTCACTCTGATCTCTTGCTGACATTCTGAGGTGCCTTTATGCTAGCCCACAGATGGAGATGTGTGCTAGCAGCCGTGCAATACAAACACTGAAGACAGGGTGAATGGCACATGGAGCAAGGAAATGTGTGGCCACAAGGAAATTACAGCAAGCTCCTCACTAAGTTCTGTATTGAAGGGTATTTTCCAGAGGAACTCAGTTTACAGTAGTGACCATTTGCTTCTCTCCAACCTGTAATTCAACAGGTTTTATGGCCTATTTCTCCACAGATTTTTTGGTCCCACACTCCAAGTGAGTCATAACATCATCACTGTGTCACCTATTTAACTCCCTAGAAAACAAACACTTCTTTTACTGTTCTTGTCACCTAGAATAGATCTCCTTAGATCCCAAGCTAAAGTAGGGCAGAAGGAATTTTGTTTCAGATACTCTGGCAAGAGTATTACAGAAGAAAGACAAACAGGATGCCAATGTACATCCCAGTGATGAAAGCACCTTCTGGAACTGGCCCTAGATATGCAATTAAAATTCAGTCTGGTATTTTATAACCCACTTCAAAATTAAAGATATCTAATCACTTAGTGAAAGCAAAATAATTCAAATAAACTCATCACACAACACCTGCACATGTAATTGCTAAACAGGAAGCTTTCTTTGTTTTGCATAATACCTTAATAAACCACCTACTGGATTTGTGAGGTGGTAGCATTTTTAAATCCCAGCTGCAAAATAAAGATTCCAAGTAAACAAAAGCAATCTCTTCCTCAATTTACACTGAGCTTTCCTGCAAGAACCTTATGAAAGTATATACTAGCTTTTTTACCCAGGCAGGGAAAGTATTTTTTGATGATCAACAACATCCACGGTTATGATGCAGAGTCTGTTACAGCTTTAGAGTTTTCTAAAAGTTTCCCAAGACTTTTTAAGGATCATGACAGCTGTTTATAAAGTTCCCACCCATCAAAGAAGAGTTGCAAAAATATGGAAAAAATCCTAAGCTGCAGAGCAAGTTTCCACAGCTTTTGCCCTCTTGAGCTGCTGCCTCACACAGAAAGCAGCACGTCACTGACCCTGCAGAGGCTGAGAACCCACTTCTGGGACAGCAATCAAAGCTGCTGACAAAGGGGGTAAAACAGCTCCTGCTCTTTTACACATGGCAGAGTTTGTTCTGTAAGCTAAAAGGGAATATGCATGAGACACTCCCATTTCTTGAAAATCTTTGAAGTCTCAAGTATTAAACTCCACTAGTATGTTCTTTATCTTACATAATTTCACGCAGAAGCTTTTTTTCTATAGTGTTGAGCACTTCAACTCAAGAAAGAACAACTTTAACTCTGTTCCCATCTCTTATCTAAATAAGATCTTTCTTTAAAGAACTCTTGATGAAAAGACTCTACAAATCATAGATGCGTGAGGGTCATTCCTTTCAACTATTTCAAATATCAGTCAATGACCACCTGAATACTGGAAGCTGTTCTAAATTTTCTTCTGTTAGCTGCATTTCTAATTCCTATATACCTCAAATTCCAGGAAAAGAACTATGTTGTAATGATAATATAAGCGCTGACAATATAAAACCAGATTTTTCACTCAACACTATGTATCATGCTTTGGTACTACAGCCCCAGCATAACTGGCAGCTCCCCTGACTTTTGGGTTCTATTATTTTACTGCCCCTAAAATGTTTAAGCTTTCCTTCTTTCTCTCCTTAGTTACTAAATGTATCTTGCCCATTTATTTAACTTGGTCAAAGCAGATATTTTAAGCTCCATATTTCTTTATACATTTTCAAAAGATATTTAACTTCTCATCCATTTACGTACGATGGTAACAGCTTCTGACACATCCTGAAATTACCTGGCTAGAATTGCTTAATTATTTATTTGAAGTATGGAAAGCATATACAAGGAAAAAAATATTTGGCAGAATATTTAAACTGAAATTCCCTCTCACTCTTTCCTACCTCTCAGGAAACAGGCTTTCTCTATAAGCCAGATCTCAGAAAGCTCTCCAGATATATAAAGTTGACTAATAAGATATGCCCTGATTACCAAGCATCACTTAAGTTCAATACCATATTCAAAGTCACATAAATTGGACAGTTTTTCTTTGAGAGCAGCACATAAATAATCCAAGGGAGAAAAAGCAGTGAGGTAGACAACTCTGGAAAAACAGAGTAACAGGAATAGGAAGAAGAATTCTGCTAAAATGTAGACAGGTGCAAAAGGCCCTCCTACTGTCTAGAAGGCTCAGAGAACGTGAACCAGCGTGCAGAGGGTTTAGTTAAAACGCACACATTTTATACTTGACTTAACTGTGACTTTTTAAATACTAAAACAAGAATAATGCCTTAGCTTTAACTTCAGGACAAATATTTCAAGGCCTATTCCAAAGCAGTAGGGTCCTTTCTTACTGCTGAAAAAGGCAGAAGGGGAAGACCCCTTGGACCACCCCTTTAGCTTTACAGTCAGCAACAATTTCTTACAAGCTTTACATTTCTTCAAATATGAACTGACACAACTTTCTAAAACTCATAGTATTGAAGTCTTTTAGGCTGCTTAAGCTAGCTCTGCATCATTATTTTATGAGCAGTTCTTTCTTACAAAAAGAACCTTAAGAATCATCTTTGAACTACAGGCTCTGTCAGCACAAAAATACTAAACCAAAAGTTGCACATCTTGTAGTTGCTAACATCCAGTCACCAACCCCATCTGCAACAAACTGTGCTTGGCAGCAGGACCCAAACACAGCACCTGAGGCTGTAGTAGGTTTTAAAAAAAGCTGAACAACAACGCCCTGGCAGTGTCCTGGAACTCCATCTGAACAGAAGTCAAGGACACTTGGGCAACACTGTGGGGTTGGTGACACAGCACGAGCCCTAACTATAACAAAGAATGTTCTGGTTGCAAATTCAGTGTTGCCCAAGATCAGCCCTTGCAAGCCAAAAAGCCAAGTTGGGAAGCTGTGCCTGAACAGTAACTTCATTGTTGGACTGACAATGTAGTGGAGCTTGGCTACACTTGGGTCTGTCAGGCTCAACACTCCCCACTCTGTAGGAGAGGCCATTTTATTATGCTCTGTCCTCCTTCTAAAAAGCTAGCATATGATTAAGCCTATTTAAATAATCTCAGAGCTTTTAAGAGTTACTCTACATATATACACAGTGAGAAAGAAAGAGTATAAACTATACTTTGTTTTTTCTTTGTTGCTTTCAAATCTGGAACAGAAGAGGCAAAACTTCATGGCAAGTGCTGTGACCATTGACGTAAACATAGTAGCAGCCCCAAATACCAGAGATAAATATCAGCAGGGCAGTAAGCAGCTGAAGCAATCTTTAGGTGCGAAAATTCCAGATAAGTCAGAGTGTTTGCACTTCAAAATCAACTCAGTATCAAACTCAAGTTAGTAGTCAGACAATTAAATATAACTAATACTAAGAATCAACTGTATTGACAGAAGAAAGCCATGCCAGTGGAGACAGGAATGGCAGTGGAAGAAGAAAATGAATTTTATTTACACTTGAATGTTTGCGTGCCCAAAAATGGCCTCAAACAAAATATTGGGGAAGCTAAATTACCATGCCAATCTTCATTAAAAGAGAAAAGAAAAATTAAAAAGTCAAATCATCTGTCACATGATGAAGAAACCTTAGTTTTCAGAGCAAGATAACTGCTGAAGACATCAATAGATTCTGTCAAAGAGATGTGCCGTCTCCCATCACACTTGAACTGAAGTGTTTTCATGTTTCTGCCTCCTCTCATAGTAAATTGAGGCAACGATAAAAAAATAATCTAGCATTTCCCATTTCTGAACTATGATAGTATGACATCCTGGCAACAAAACTCAGGGTTTTTTTCAGTTCAAGTTTCAGTTCTCTATGACCCAATTACTGCAGCATGACAGATATTTGGAATACTATGCAGTGTTTATTATGGCACTCCCAGTAAGAGGAACCTAATGAATTGCTAAAAAAAACACCAACCCAGCTTTTTTCTTTTTCATTGTTTTTGCTATAACATTTTTTTCAGTAACTATTATCTTTATTTTCCATTCCTCTACAGATAATACCATTTCCTCCAGAGTAGTTGTTCAAATAGGATATCCCTGGTTTTATCCACAACTTTGCAACAACAAAACAAAGCACAAAGCAGCAAAGGCACCCACCAGTCCCCTGAGGCTGCTTCAGTAGTCTGAAATGAGATGGAGTGATACATTCAGCTGTTCATCATAGAAAACACACATTGGTGATGACAGAGTTTGCATGTGCCTAAACCAGAAAGGCCTTTTGGCACACCTGCTAAAGCTCCAGCTACAAAGGTGGCCAAGAGGGGAACCAGAAAAGAAAAAGGCAAAAGAACTCCCTAAGCATGAGATCAGTGGGGAAATCAAGTCAGCTGCTTCAGCTACAGTGCTTCAGTCCCTGAAGCCAGCTCAGACATCTGGGCAGAAATACCAGACCCTGGGCAGAAATGCCACCAAACAAGACGCTCCCTGGGCATTTAGAAAGAATGCTGCTCGGGTGACAAGACTTGTTTCCAAACTAAGCAACTGTAACAAAATGTACTACAACACAAATCTATGTATTTACCATGTAGCAGTATGCAAATAACTCCTGTGAATAATTCACACTGAGATGAGGTGAAACAACACATACACATGATGTCCTGTCAAAGAAAGAAGTTCCTCACAGCAAACTCCAGGCTGTCAAATGAAATCTGATCATATTGTTATTTTGAATACTTTATAGTGCTCCTCCTCCTGTTGATACAATTTTATAGGTTATGAGTCAAATAGTTTCCCTAAGACAGTAAGACTCTAAAGAAGATAGATACATTAGGAGAATTTTCTGCTCTTTTTTACATTTAGTATTTTAAGGGATCCAGATGTAAAATGCAGTTCTAAGGTAGCAGTGTCTAAAGTTTGATTACTGACCAACTACATACACTAACCACTTAAAGCTAAATACAAAATAAATGCTGGCACTGGCCACTTGTTTTGCCAGGTTTCTTAAAGCACACACAATCTGACTGGTGCTATCTGGCATTGAGGTATGCAGAGCATTAAAATGCCAGTAAAATATTCCCCCATACCATTGTACTTACTGGTTCCTTCCTGCCAATCTGGGATCTCTGAATAATGGAACAGATCTACAGGACAGCCTAGCAGCAAGCAAGACTTAGATGTTAACTCACATCAGAGTACTGCTGTGGGGAGACATGTGAGGAGAAAAACACTTCAAATACTTTATCTAAGTTAAGAGGTTCATAGAAGAAACAGCATGTTATGACATTGCTTTCCAAAATGACAGACACACCAAGCCAAAAAAGAGAAAAACCTGAACAACTTGACTTGTGGCAGCAAAGCAACCACATTTCAGTCCTTCAGAGTAAAGTTAATAACAAACTAGGGCAGCTCAAATTGCAGAACTGAGCTGGAATGACCTGACAGCAGCAACTGCTGTCCAAACACACATGAGCAACAGCAAACCTACAGTGTTTGATCAATGCTTCCAAGAAAGCTCATATTAGAGACGTGTGGAGAAGAAACTCTTGATAGATAATTTTAAGATTTGCAGTGTCACTATTTCTATCACCCAACACTTGCTTGTAGACAAGGTATCTTAATTTTCAAGATATCAGTGATAAAACACTACAGAGAATCAGTGACGCTTCAAGCACTGACTCTAATTGTTTCTGAATCCAGTTTCTCCTTAAATGCCAAAATCATTTGTCCTCACTGACATCTATGAACCTGAAGGCCACAGTCTGAGGCTGTCAAAAACTACAATAATTTTGCCAAATCGTAACAGAGTACCTTTAAGAAATGCCAAGTTTTACATATTTCTAAAAATCCCATATTTCATTCTCATGCAACTCATCAATTCAGCATTGACATATTTAGGCTAAATTTCACACAGCAAACTAAGCAAAGTAATTACACTAGAGCCAGTAAAGGAATAAATATTGCAATCCAAAAAAGATTTTCAGTCTTCATGAGTGTTAAAACATTGATGCTAAAATGTTAATTTGAGAAGAAATGTATCTTCTACAACTCAAGTGCTTCTTCATGGACCTCATCTCCCTTTCCAATCACTAAAATTCACATTATGCAAGTCTAACAAATGTTTCTTACTTTAATACTAGCCCTTGAAACTTTCAAAGTGCTTACAAAGTTAAAAGAATTACAATGTTTAAACAGGACTTAGAAGCTGCAGCTGGTGTTATCCAGTGATGCAAATACAAAAGTAACCCTACACGTGCATGCGGATACACAAGACACACAGCGTACCCTTTACTCCTGACTAGTTCCATTACCCCAACCTCAGTAATGAACATGCCACTACAACATTTTGTTAGATGCTGCAAGCATTAATTTACAAGTGCTTAACTTTTCACCATAAAAATTATCTAGGAAATAGTCATTTGTTCATCTTGAAACTACAGCAGCCGTCACTGCCATTCACTTCAGTGCTGTTGCTCTTCTAGACAGTAAAGCTGGATGTTTCAAAAGACATCAGATATTCCCAGCATGAGCACCTGCCCTCCTGCCCCTCAATTCTACACCTACTGAGGGTAAGGTACAAAACAATCTAAAATATTAGGGGGTTTCCCCCTTTGATGAAAAGAAAATTAAGAGCATCAATAGCTTTCCTTCAGTTTTAAAGTTCAGTAGAAAGAAGTACTTAAAAAACATGTACAAGTTATTTTAAGTCATTTCATCTTGAGAGTTTACAGATAAGGGCAATGCTAATCTTATTCAAGAAAACTGAAGCCATGCCAGAAATAACTGGGGATTCAAAACAAACCTACACTGTAATCTATTGTTAGGTATCTATCTTACCCAAATTCCTTACCGAAATGATCCTGTGCCTGCTGCCACCAGCAACCTGACTTTATTTAAGTATTGCAGACCTGTCAGAGATATTACTGAAATAGTACCTCAAACATCAAATGCCAGATTGAATTCTGAGGTCTCAGCACTGCAGACTTCAGCAATCCACCGGATGGGAACTTTGGAGAACACAGCACAGTCGGCACTGTTGTAGCACTGGATGAACTTGCTGCACTCTCGGGGCATTTTTACAAGAACAGCCATTCCCAAAATGGGAAATTATAATCCCTGTATTTTAAAGATATAAAATGTAGTATTATACTACACAATTCCACAATAAACACTCAGAGATGCCTTCTCCTGTGTCTGCAGTGCCCATTGCAGATCAGGGATGAGTAAGGACTTGCAGTCAATCTGCACATAAATACTCAGAGCACACTGTAAGCAGCGCAGACCTCAGATTCTTTTCCATGGCATCTGGGCTGAATTAAAAGATGCTTCAGTTTGTGCATGTCAAAGTCCTTGCAGTGTTGAGTAAGAACTACTGCTCAGACCCAGCTTTCAAATCGTTACGTAGACAGGAAAGAACAGATTGCCAAGGTACTGACTACTGATAAGCTGGTCACTCAAAAATTATTAGAGCAATCCCAGATGGAGCACACAAAACTGATTTCATTTCCATGCAGTTCAGCTACTTAATTACATTTCATACATCCTCCCAGGCTGATATTTGTACAAATATTCTGGTCTTTTGCTGTTTCCTTCAAAAACAAAAATCTAAGAAATAGCTGATAGTGGTTAATGCTTCTAAATCTGATGATCTATATCACCCCCAAATTATCCCTGTCTCAGGAGATAGTTAATGTTCTGTCAAGACTATTATACTTCACTAACAGGCACACATTCCACAATCTTCTTTAATTTCATACAGGACAAAATACTCAATTCATGCATGGTACAAGTAAACAATGGTCTAGGCTGCAACAGCATAGCTTTGCAAAGAGAAGCAGATGAAATTGAGCAGCTTCCTTCATGTATTGAAGGGCACTGAAGAACCCACAACTGTAGCTGTTTCTTAATCTCAACAACTGAAAGTACAATCATCACTCATAACCTACTTGTGTCAATCACAGAGAAGCTGAACCAGACAAATCTGGTTTTAGTTTGTCTGACATAAGCAAAAGGATGGAAAAGGATTGACATGAGCCTATGACAGATGATGTATTTTAAACTAATTCTACCTTTGCCCACAGTTTTGTTGTCTTGTTTTGGGAAATTACATAAAACAACTACTAATGTCAAATCAATTTAACTAGCACTTGAAGTCAGCCACCAAGCCTGCCTTCATTCTGCCTTCAAAACTAGGTTACAGTGATGTACAAAATAATGGAATATCACTAATTATGCCCTGCAACACACTTAACAGATACAGAGCTTTTCACACTGCATTACAGGTTTCTTATACAATCCACCAGAAACCTTTTATTAGGAATCCTATTGTCCAGTGGCACTACTTGCAAGATCAAGTATCAATCATACAATCATATTTTAAATGATCAAATGCTTCCCCCCAAAACATTCACACTTACTGAATTGCAGGGTTGAAGATATAAATAGTATGACTTGGAGGTGAGGTGTAAACTGGCCACCAGTATCAACCTGCACGTGGACAAAGATCTATTTTAAAAAGATAACTGATCAGCTAGTGAGGTACACAATATACATAATTAAATGGTTGAGAACAGTTAGCATTTCTAGTATTAAATTAGGGTATATTTTTACTAACATATAACAGATATATATATATCTGATATAACAGATCTTTAAAACTATGTTTAAATGTGGTCTTAAAGAAAACACACATCAAAACATGACTACGGTGTTTTGCCATTTATTTCAAGTGCTTTGCTTTCACAACAGTACAAGAACCACAGCCCTCTAAGAGAAAGCAATATGAACAAAGAAAAAGACTTGCCCTCTCCAGCTGTCATATACACAAGATTTCTTTCCTTCAGATTTCAGGCACATTAACAGCTTCTCATGATTCAACAGGGTCCAAAGGAATGCATGAGGCACACAAATTAGCACATGGGCACCGTTTCAGTACATATTGTGGCATCTCTAACGCCACTAACTAAAAAAACAAAACAAAAGGACTTGTAGCAGAGACACATTACCTGCTTATGACCTCAAGTATATAGTTTTTGGAATGCTACTACATTTGTTGCAGCATGCTGAGGGCTGGAAGTCACAGAGCACTCATTGTAAGACATGGCTTTAACCAAAATAGAAAGCCATGAATGGGGCTTGACAGCAGGGGAATCCCCTTCCTTTTTACTGCTATTTATAACTGAAAGCAAGTAAGGTCATTTCCAATCTAACAGGCAGTTCTTAAAGCGACTTTTTCTGCAGGGAAGGGAAAAAAATGAAAGGTACAAGTATTCCAAACACAACATTCTTAGGCTTCATCTGCTAGCAAGACACACTGACCATTTCTACAACACAAATTAATAAAAGTCAACATTTAGTGTTCTGTGTAGAGCATTTATTTTAATGCCAAATGCAGTGAACTTGGAAGTACCTGGCACTGAAATAAGGAGTAAACAAGGAAAACTAATACTCGCTTTCCCACAGCTTTTCAGCAGAAAGAAAGACTAGATTTTGCATTGTTTGGGCTCATTTGACAATTTCGTTTGGCTGCAAGTCTGCTCCATCAAGCAGACTTCACTCCTCGGAAAGAATTTCTTTCAAAGGGAATTTCCAGTTTCTAGCTCAACCCAGAAAAAGTGTGCAAACTGATATACATCATTACTTGCTTTCACACAACGAAAGTATCAAAACACACAGCTGATTAAAACTTTTGTCCCACTGTTAGGCAGAATCTCTCCTAACACTCTCTAACTCATTTAAGTTTAAAATAATGAAGAATTCTTTCAAATTTTGAAGGTCGAGGAGAAGGACACTGGAAGTCAATTAAGTCTTCCACTGCCCAAGTAGTTTTCTGACCCATCTTCATCAAGCAGATAGATATTGTACTACAGTCCACTTAAGCTATTGATTTCAGGAAAAACTGAAGGGTGGTCAGCAGTGTAATGGTAATCTCATCAGGAAGCTCATTTGTAGGTGTTTCTGCACACAAGATACTGTAAAACACTTTTTTGCACTGTTGGATGGGCCAGGAAATCATCACAACCACAGCAACCAGTGGAGAGCTCTGCATTCTCTTTGATAACCTGAAACAGGAAACAGTCTTTGAAACCATAACCACGTTCACCAGAGTACTTAATACAGAAAACTGATGAGAATTCTGTTCTTGAAAGTTGGCACCAAAAGTTTCACTCCTGATGAAAGGCTGTCATAAACTAACAGCATATTAATATAACTTGCCTTGAAATGAAACAAAAGGGTTTCCAGAGCAAAAGGATTTCCAGAGCAAAATACACATGAAATTATACTAACTGTTGATGAGATTCTCTTTCAAACAGCTCAAAAGTAGAAGCCAGATTAGGGGCCAGGAAGTTTGACACTAGTCGAATTAACATCCTCTTGTGTAGAGTTAACCTGCCCCAAGTCTTTCAAAAACTGTATTTAAGAAAAAGATGACAAGTCAGCCAACATCAGCATCTCCAGCTTCACAGTATTTGCTGTGTGCCCCAGCACACAGTGCGTGTCACACCCACAGCAAGGGCAGATTCCTCACTGCTTTGCAAACAACCGCTGCGTGTCTAAATCCCACCCCTTAATGTGCTGTGACGGCAGTATTTGTGCAAGATTCAATAAACACCACTGTATGAATAAGACGCCTATTTTCACACAGAATAGACAATCTGAGAAGAAAACAGCAGTAATGACAATTGCTCAATGTGGATGATGCACTTAGTGATGCTGGAATAAAGTGAAGTTTGTTACTTGGTAACAAACATTTCTTGCAAGATTTGGAATTGGATATTTGTTGCCAAACATATCCAACCCTTAAAAACAAGGGTTCTCTTTAGTGTTAGCAGCAGGCAACTGGAAAAGATGTTCCCTATTAAGAGCAGCTGAGGAGGAACCAAAGAAAAGCAAGTGTCTGTCCTGTAACCTGACAGCCTTCAAACAAAGAACTGCTTCTTACAGAGGGCAAGTGGTAGCTGGACACAGGAAATTATTTTTATGGTATTCATCCCAAGTGTTGAAACCCAAACCTTCCTAGAGGGACACATTTTTTCCAAAGTCTTTATTTTAATAAAATAGGATTATCTCTTTACAAAATAGAAAGACAGAATATTAACTCTAGCAATTTTTGAACAATGAGGGTTTGCTATGCAGACAGACACTCACCTTCCAAGGAATGACTCCTTTATTGTCACAGGCTGTACACCAATATGCAGCTGGGAAGTATTTCAATAATGCTTCCCACAGCAGCAGTTTGGGGGGAAAAAAATGTCCAAAAAGCTTTGGGGTATGGGGGGCGGGGAGTGGGGCAGCATAAATTCAAAAACCAAATCAAATAACCAAGATTGAAGAAGCTTAGTTTTGAGTTTTAGGATAAAGGGTAACAGAACATAACTGAGATTGGATCCATTTTAAGTTTAAGGATACATAATATTTACAGCACACCAAAATGAGCTGCTCACATTCCAGGTGCAAGCTGCTGAGCAAGATCTTTGTACTTTCTCTATTTGGCCATTAGAAACAAACAAGTAACTTAAAATCATACACTTAACAGTTCATCCTAGTTTTAATTTTAATCAAACTTACAACTTACCAAATCCTAAACAAGGTACAAGCAGAGAGCAAGCCACAATCTAAAAACCTATTTACAAGTTCTTCTAGCTGATGTGCTATTAATGCTTAGGAAGCTGGAATAAACTCAAGTTAGATGTCACTGCAAGTTAGGGTCAGTTACAACACTGAGTACAAAAAGAGAAATATATCCCTGGGGAGCTGGAGCATTTTTAACTTTTCCTGAATTGCTGCCAATTTTAGGCTTTTATTTTTAATAATGCAATAATTGGAATATATTAGTCTCTTTTTCCCTGAAAAAAATATATACTTTTGCAAATTAAGAAAAGACTTTTCACATTACTTATACTGGTGTGCAACATCCATTCCCTGAGTTTCTCAAGTATCATCAGAATACAGCAGTTCAGATTTGTTATTTCCATCATGCCCAGTGAGTATATGAAACATTATTGGAGAATGGCATGAGAAAGAAAGGGCAGAGGGATGCAAGTTTATTAAGGTTCAAACTCAAGCTGTAGGTCAGAATATGCCTTCAAAGTCAGTATTTCAAATTAAATTTTCAAATCCAAACTTGACATTTCAGGAACTCAATTTGCTGTGACACACAAAGTTACTTTCCCCTTGCCCATCAAGGTTTCTGCCTTTACCTTTGACAGAGCAATTAAATGCCTGTAATGCTTCTGAGAAGGGTAAAATCCTGATTGTTCAGCCATACTGCATATGCAATGCAAGGAAAAAACCATTCCCCCAGGCTGTCTCTGCAAATTGCAGTGCTTGTGGCTGAAGTTGAAGCCTTCTGCTGTAACATGCATACCCACAGCCCATACGGCTGCCCAGCTCTGACAGCCAAAAGCCACAGAGCTCACAGAGGGGCTCCAGGCTGTGGGAAAGTATCAGATGACAGAACTTTGCCTTTGACTATCAAACCCATTCTTCTCCAAAAGAGAATGCAGAAACAAAAATTGGATACCAGTAACTTATTGATACTGGGTATTTTACTCCATCAGAACACTACAACAAATACCTCAGATTTCAATTCTATGTCTAGACACTTTGTCTCTGAAACATAAAGACTGGTCCCTGTCTCTGAGCCCTGTGCTGAACCACTCAAAATCAACACCATGTACTCCTGGGTCTATTTATCCTTGCAAAGTCAAACAAACCATCTTGAAGTTATATTATCTCCACTTTTCAAAATAAATGTATATTTATTCTTTCTAACCATCAGCACTAAATAAGTGAATTTATTTTGATGTGAGGGTTGAATTATAGTAAGTAATCAACTGCCAAAGCCACAGACTGTACTCATTTAGACAGATGTGACACATATATGTGCTTATTTTACAGACACATTCCCTCAGAGCTGTTCCTCCTCATCCTCAGATTTCAATAGTGCTTCAATGACTTTGAGTCATGCCTCTGTGTATAACTAACTGAAAATCAGGGTTCAGTAGATTAGAAGATATCAAGTACACGCAACAGAAAGCACAATTTCACTCTCTCATTAATAACTTAGATTGTCTTCAAGTGTAGTAACTGTCATACAGCAAGCTTATTCTTTTGACACTTTATGGAGGCAGCCCTGAGTACTATTTGTAAGATTCTTCTGAAGTAATTTGTAAAGTGTAATTCATCTCTGCAGACCACCTCAAAGGTTTCCTGTCGGTTTTTTACTCGACACTACCACAGTGTATCTCCTGTAATTACAAACCTGGGGTTTATGTTCTATATTGTATACAGTTTTCTATACTGCCTGAAGAAACACTTTTTGCCACACGAAGCCTAAACGCATAGGGCCTAGGAGTAACCTAGAGCCCTAGGAAGTCAAATATAATTTCCTTAGTTTCCAAGATCCCATGGTCACCATGGAGACCTTAACTATTACTAGCTCAATTTTGCATTTCCAGCTTGTATATCTGTTAGGAGCACCTTAAAAAACAAAGCAGTCACAAAGGTATCTCAGCAGGACGAGAATTTGAAACAACAGCTCAGAAAATGCAATTAGCTGGTTCAGTGTGAGAAGGTATTCACCATTAACACATACCTCAGAGGTCTAGAAGTGGGCAAACCTCTTCCTTCCTACCCTTTGTTTTATGTAGGACTAAACCTAAGTTCCTATGTATTTGGAATCATCGAACAGCAGACTCTAAAGCAGGACAACAGAGCATGCATGGGAAAAGGAGAGCGTGTGTGAGAAAACAAGATTTTTTTTCAATTCAAGGATTTCAAAGCTGAGTTATTGGGAAGTACCTTTTCTCGACTATCTGCTAAGCACTGTCTTTTGCCTACGTTATTTTCTCACAAATACTCAACACTGCTTCCTTTGCTCAGTTGCAGGAAACAATTATTGCAAGACTTGCCACCAAACAAGCCAAGAACAGACATTTAAAACCACCAGTATAAACAAACAAATTAGATTGCAGCATCCTGCAGACTTTGTCATAGACTCTCAGAGCAGTTAAATATATCTAGTTACCTCTTCCAGCTCAAAGACTCAAACTCTTCTAAAATAAATACTTGCTTTGAGGGCTTTAGTTTCTTATTCATTCTCCTAGGAAGATACAGCACTGTGTTACTCATTTTCAGTATAACATCTACGTTAGAGAACCTTAAGCACACTCAGTCTTCACTCCTCTTCAGTGAGATAGCCGCTGGCCGCTGTGTGTTGAACAGGTCATTTAAAGCTTTGCATGATAGAGAAGTATTATTTGACAAAGTAGGTAACAAAAGGATGCTGGAACTGCACAAGGTCTTCTCTAAATCCCCTCTTCAGTTAACTATTAGTCAGGATTTCTGCCTTCCACATATCACTGGAGCTTTTTTGCTGAACACAGGTCCCTTGTTAATAACCCCTTGCACTTCCAGACTGTGGGACATGCACCAAGATCTGCACACCACCTGAGTTACATTTCATTGTTCCCAAGACATCCACTATGGAACCAGAGCACACCTAACAATGACCCAGATCCACCTGTTTACATTCTTCACCAAGCCTTATAACTTTTTTTCATGCAAATAGCTCAGTTTAACCCCATTTTGCACCAGATGCATTGTGGAGAAAGAGCTGGTTTCATGCCAGCACTTGCTAACAACTAGAAGTCCAAGAGAGAAGCCCAGACTGGCCTGCCCTACTTGCCCCAACTCCTCCACTCCACGTGCAGTTGTTTCACTACCCAATGGTCATTCACACCAACCAAAACATGAGATTGTCTCCAATGCTGGCAAAAGACAGCATTCCAATAGCTACCAACTAGACACTCATACTCCTCAGGCAAGCCTGATTATACAAATTCTAGGCTTTCATTAGCTTATTACTTATAAAGAAGCATTTTCCTATTGCTTAGTTGAATATCCCATGAATGTTGCCAGAAGAAAGCTTTTCTAATTCTAAGCTACTTGGAGATATCTAAAGTATGAATTGCTTAGATTCAAATGGCAACTCCTAGCAAGCACAAGTATTTCAAGCATCTGTAGACTGACCAGGAAGAAACAAAACTGCTACTAAACACTGTTTAGAGGCCCAGAAGGAAGGCAAATTTCACTTGCACAAGCCTCCAGCACTCTGATTCATTCATCACATGTAACGGGAGAGTTAGATCTCATAGAATACATGTAAAGAAAAATGTTCCAAATAAAAGAAAGCTAAATTAGAGACTTCTTACAGAACAACTCAAATTCAGAAGGAAATAGCAAAACTGTTGAAGACATCAGAACAAGTGTTGATACAAAATACAGCTGTTCTGTAAGGTCTGTTTCTGTGATGACATGGTTGCTTTCTGTATCTGGTCATAATAACACAAAGAGTATTTGACAAAGTAATATAGTTCTGGTTAAAATAGTGAGAGGTAAACATGAAGCAAGAAATTCGGCATGAGTATATAGTCCAGAAAAAAAACCAACCCAAAACAATTAGTCAATACACACTACTAGAAATCTTCAGTCTTTACAAAGATCTAACTATAGTTTGCAGTGTTTTAAAATGCTTTTCTCATTTTTCTTTCTGTTCTATCATTTTCTGTCTTCATTCTACATTTCTTCCTTTGGTTTTAAGTGTCATGTAAACAACTTTTAAAAAGCAACTCCCTGCTTTATCTTCTTTTTTCACCCAAAACACAATTATCTGCAATCCCACCTTGCTTTTGCATCTTCTTCAGGGGCTAAAATTGTATTTCACTGCTTGGCAGCTACAGAAAGATGAGCTACATGTACATGAAAAGATACACTTTTTGGGTGGGTACCAAGACAGTACTGGTGCTTGATAGCAGATGTTTTGCAGGTACTTGGAACTTATCTGCTGAAGCCTCAGGCAGGATGGGAGCTACACTATGTTGGCTGCTATAAGCACACTAGAAGAATTGCTGTCCCTTCTTACAAGTCCCAGATGCAAAGAAAACCAAAATCAACAAAACTTACCAAAACAAAACCTGCATTATTTAGGAATGCTTATTTCTAAAAAGTTCAACTGGCACAGCCTAAGACCACAATTCACAAAGACATGCTTATAGATACTTGCATGCTGTCACAACGCATATGAACCACATAACTAAATACCCTGTTTTCAAGTATGGTAACATGAGATAAATGAAGGCAAGAAATTCTAACCAGGAAATACACAAATGGTTTAGGGCCTTTAGGGCCTTCTACAACTGTAAATCTTGCTAAAATCACCTCTGATCCTGAAGACTCTGAAGTGTTATTATGTCAGATACACAGATGCCAAGACAGATCTTATTTTTGTTTTAAAATCCATATGCAACAGCTGACTTCCTGTTCCCAGGGAAAGCTACTTGTCACACACATTATGAGGCAAAATCAACAATCTAATCAGATCTGACAAAAAGTGGGCCAAAAAGAAATTGGAATTATGATGATAACTATATGAAATATGGATTTACATCTACCATCAATAACGACGAACGTCACTCTAAAGACATGTTTTACCTTGAGACATTAGATAATAACATGAAGTCATCATGATTAGCAAGACATTTAAAAATTAAGTACCCAGTGAGGTGAGAATAAATCTTTACAATTTCTACAAGTCATGTGATACTTTATATAGTGCTTCACTTAAAAAACACCCAACTACCTAAACTTAAATGGCAAATCTTCAAAAGCCTTTTTTAGGGTTTCTTTACTGCAGAAGAGACAAAGGCATATAGCACAGCGGAAGCATTCTGGTCTTCCTACTGCAATAAAAAATGGCTGAAATAATACATGGAAGACAACATGGCACCCCTTTGTCAGCAAATGCTGCTGGAAGACTCACAGAAAACAGCTGAAGATTTGAGGAAACGAGTATTAGAACAAATTATGCAGTGTGGGAGGTGTGCTACACTGTTGGCTGACCTCACAGATGTTTCTGACATGCCTCATCATAGGGTATATGCTGGATTTTCAACAGTGAAACACACTGGGAGCTCCTCTTTGGCCAGTTACTCCAAGAACAATGTATTGGAGTAGACTCAACAGTAAATTATTTCTTTAATAGAAACGATGTTTTATGAGAAAACTGTGCAAGTGTTCACACTTGTGTGATTTTATCTGTAACCTTTACACTGGAAGCCTTTTATTTTTTGTTCCAGTTAAAGCAGTTACTCCATAACCACACGTGAAATTCTTTCACTGCATTATTCATAGATAAATAAACTAACATAGCAACACTGGAGGCAGAAGTGCACCAGGCGCTACAGGATGCCATTGATCATATAATTTTATAAAAATAAGATCTTCAAGCAGTAGAATACCTTGTAACAAGATGGGAGTGACCATGAAATTCCCAGAGTAAGCTTTGCTAGTTATCTTGTGGCAAAGGGCTTAAAAGAGTTGTCAAACTTAATGACACACCATGTGTTTTTTCCAACACAGGCAACTGTTCAAAGCTGGCTGATCTTTTCTGTGATGACAAGGGGCTGTCAGCATTATCCTACCTACCAGATATTTTCGAATAAATACACACCTAAGGTGTCCCTTCAAGGTGAAGCTGACGTTTTAACAGGGAGCAAGAGAGTAAGTGCTTTCCAGAAGAAACTCACAGAGATTGTTTTGAAAATAGATGTTTGCAAACATTTCCACTGAAAAAACTTCCTATAAAAACCTCCGAAAGCTCTACATAATTTCCTAAACTTTAAAATCTTTTTGAAAACCCCAACACTGTTTAAAAATCCTCCAAAAGAAATGCTTCAGGAAAAGAGAAGAATGCAACATCTTCCCATTAGTCTGCAAGAAGGACTGACTGACATCAGGGAAGGTGGAAATTTAATAGATGAATCCCAAGAAGAATCTCTGCATAGTTAGTGTATGGGAGTGGAGAATTAGTATCATTATTTAGTAAGCACAACCAACAATGCACTTCTATTTGGATCTGCCTCTGTGAGGTGTCTTATTTGGCTAGGAAAGTCCTTAAAACCAAGTATGGAAATAAACTGAACCTAAAACTGGCCCTTAAAATGGCTGTATACAAGTGATGAACCAAGATTTTAAAAAATTTAGAGAGGCATGGCCAATCACATAGCTCTCAGTAAATTATTCCTTAATGAAAGTAAAAAAGGGTTTTGTTAAAAAATAAAACAGATTTTCTAACTATTTGTCTTTTCCTTTATTAATTTCTAATTTTTGTGTATGTTCTGTAATGTGTATAATAATAGTAGAGTAGTATGTGTGCAAATCTATAAATATATATATTATTTATAATATATATTATAAATCATATATTTATAATGTATATACTATAAATAGCAGGGTAGTATGTGCGCAAATCTATAAATTATATATTATTTATAATATATATATTATAAATCTCACAAATCTTTTACTGATAAGGGTGTGAGATCAAAAAAATCTTTCAAAACCATTGCCTCAAATGACCCAGCAGGCTGGCAATACTATCCCAGAGAAGTCAAGGCAATGACTGATTATACTAAGATCCACATGGAAAACAGGGCTTTGTTTTTAGTATTCAATATAAAGTACTAGAGGATTTTTTACCCTCATATGCAGATGGCATTTGTAACGCTTCAAACTGCAATTTATCCCTGAAAAGGAATGATAATAGCATTGAGGCAGGAACACATAGTTCCCACACAGATATTCACACTCATTACTGAGCCACTTTCATAGCCTGGCCTTACAGTTGCTCCCATACTGGTCTGCTTGGTTCCTCAGACCACATGTACCCCTCCTCCTGCTTGCAGGCTTCCTTTGTCTGTGTTCAATAACCTCCAACTGCACAACTGCTGCATAAGTAGCTCACCTTACCCACACACTTGTACCACAGTCAAGGTGGTTTTCTGCCTCATCTCTTCATCACCGAAGCCCTGCCATTCCCTTGGGAGTGGTATTACAGAGTCAGCTAAAGCCCTGACATGAAAACTCTAAAAATACATTCTCTGCCTAGGACAGAGAGAACAAATTTTCATTCACTCGTACACCACCTGTGATCCATTTGAACGGACCCCTTACATATCCAGGTCCCCTCTTTAATGTCTAGATTTGTTCTGTACTTAATCTGTAGTCTGCTCTGCCCATGCTCACAGGCCAAGTTAACTATCCTTTCTTCACAGGTTTTAGTCTTCTGTACCCACACCTACACTAATCAGCTTTTTAAGTCTCGTTAGTACCACAGTGCAGCCGAACAGACAACCCAGCAATCAACCAGGCTTATCTGGACCATCCTCACAACCACAGTCACTGATTTTTTTCTTTAATTAAAAAACCCCAAATATTCCCCAGAGTTGGTACATACAACAACATCTTGGGCTCTTGCTTGGGGTCTGTACATGCTCAGCTGTTGCACATAACATTTCCAGAGTACTTTAAACATCACAACAGAATGATCTCATTTCCCACAGCCTTTGCTTTTTTCAGCTGAAGTTGGACATTTATCTCTTCCTCCCTGTACCAGTGCCTTTAGTGATACCCTGACCCAGGAGACACCACTGGCTCCTTTTGCTTGACCCTGCATGCTGGCTGTGCAGGAATGACTCCCGCTCAGCCCTTTCCCCAGGGAGTTCAGACACTCCTTGTCAACAGATGTGCCCTCATACCACAACAAAAAAATCTAAGAAAATCTTTCAATCCCAAATGATAAAGACTTACAAGAATTACAAGCCACAGTGAACTGAAATATTCAAGTCAGGCTTCCTGATTTCATTTACAAGCCTATTGCTAAATTCTGATTCTGTCATGGTATCTAAACATACTTATTGTGTCTAAGGATTATGCCCGTCAGTCCTACACCACCATCACATTCCCAACACCATAGGTCTTTTCTCAAACAGGTACCATCACTTCTTCAGACACTGATAATCTGTCTTTCCTGCTGCTGTTGTCTGCCAAGAGCCACTTTGCCATTTCCTGCTACACAGCACTTGGCACGTGTAAATTGAACAAAGGTAAAATGTACTTGCTGTAAATTACTTTAAGCCTAATTAATGTTTCAGCTGTACAAATTCAAGCCAGCAATTTTTGGAACTGTTTTATGCTTATATTTATGTTAACTACAAACAAAGTTTAAATCTCACATTGCAGAAAAATCAGAACTTTCCCTCTAGTACAGAACACAACTGAAAACAAACAACCGGATAGGCTGGACTTGAGGTCGCTGACACAAAGGGTTACTCACCACACTGCAGATATCAACTCTCAAGAAAGGTAAAGAGAGATTATATGAAGATAAACAATATATAATAAGAAAAGGATTACACAAGGAAGACCTTTTTAAGTGGAAGACAGTGCCACTGTTTATGAGGTTCTCACACCACTACACCACATACTTCAGCAAAACACTCAACTCCTCAATACATTAGAGCAACAAATCTACCACAGCTGACAAATGTAAATTGTTATTCAGCTCCAGAAAGTAATCAGCCCATGTAGTACCATTGATTCTTTATCACCTCAATTGTTATTTGCTGTGATTTAGAAGACAGTCTCCTGCTTGTTCTTGGGTTATATGCCACTTTTTCATGAAAATAAGTAATCTCAGCCTTAGGAAAGCTGCCATAGAGTAAGACACGAGGTTCATTTACAATTCACTTTAGCCCATACTTTCTTCCTGCTGCCCAAACACAGAAAGATGAGCTACCTACTGAGAATGAAAGGAAGGCAGTTTCAAGTGCCAGCCTGGCCCATCTTGGCAGGAAATCAACTGGTAGCTGCCAAGTAAAGGGACTACAAGTAAGTCAGCACCGTAATACTGTAAAGATATTTTAAGACAAGCCTTACTGTTGTATAGTCACCCTCACCTTGTGAAGTCAGTCAGTGCATTTTCTAGCTTTATGGAGATACTTGAGTAAAAAGGTGCTGGAGCTTTGAGAATTGAGGGGGTGGATCTCTGGGGATGAAATTCCAGCTTGCAACTGGAAGTGGAAAATATCAAAATGTTATCACAATTGCTTCAAGTATGCAGGCTAATTCAAACTTAATTCCAAGATAAGCATGTGTGCACACAGCACACCCAGGGAAATGGTTCTCTGACTACTGTGAAATGGATTTTCAGCAGCATTAGCAGGGACAGAAAGCTACAAAATTCATTGTACACAGTTAAAAGTCTGGTGTTAAAACTAAGCACAGGGCTCCTTACCCGCTCCTCATCCTCAGGCATACCAGCCTCACTCCAAAGGTGGAACTTCCCTGCACCCAGAGACAAAAGGCACAATTCTCTAAACACTGATCAGACCTGGGATTGCACCACATGCTGTGGATCAGCACTTACACATCTAAGGAGCTCAGGCTACCTTCAAGGCATTCTTTGTGTAAAAGGAATAGACTGTTTAATCACAACAATAAAAAGAAAGTATAAAAGAGCTTAAGACACAGCATGATGTCCATAATCATAATCTCATCCACAGAGTTGCAAAATCCTAGATTATTTTGCTTAACATAGCCTCTGGAAGTTGTAAGATAAAATACTCTGAAAACCCCCTCTGCTTTATCATTTGCATCTCCTTTGCCCCAAAATTTTTGCAGTTCAATTTACTGTGTCTTTTTATAACCATATGTGGTCAAAAGCAAAACTCTGGAAGCAAAAACCTGCATTCTCGTTCAAGACTACCTGAAACTGCAAGTTCCACCTCCATTTCTCCCAACAGAAACACTAAACTCCAAAAGTAAACAAATGAAACATAACACTGCTTTACTGAGACAGCCTCCCCCCATTTGCAACAACACCCAACATTTTGCTTGCTGTTCTCAATTTGCATCAGCATTCTATTGTCTGTAGAAACATGCATAAGCAGACTTGCCAAAAATTTTAAAGATTCAAAAGCAGGGAGGAGAAAAGAATGAAAGCTGGTAAAATGGTCTGTAAAGACATTCACACTTCTTACCTAATTAGGGCCTGGTGCAAAAGCAGCATCTGGAAAACGCTGCTTAGCAAGAAACTCTGCATATTAAAATAAATAATATCAAGATGTCTCCTCATTTGGCAACTTACCAAAATCTCCAAAGGTCAGATAGGACTGGCAGCTGAGAATCAACTCAAATGATGTTTTCAGTACTATAATGCTAAAATTATGGATTGGAGGGACACTTCAACAAATGGTATTGCTCATATTTCATGAACATGCAATACTGATATCCCAACAGCTATCTGACACTACAATGCCACAAAAAGGAATGGAGGTGAGATGTTTGAACTACTGTCTAGACATGGTGACTAATAAAGTACTGCCATTTTTGCAAGCCATCTAGACTGTATTTGCACACATTTAATAAATACATATCATATAAAGTGACATTCTAAATATTAATACCTCAGAATGTCCTTGCTATGTGGAGTCAAATCTTTGTAGAAACCATACTAAATAAAAGAAAGTTTTCAAAGCAAAACTTCTAAGTCATCACGCAGTTCAAGCTATGCCACAGTTAGACAGTTCCTTCAAGCCCACTCCTCCCTCTCCAAAATAAGACTTGTAGTGGTGCTTCATACTGATAGTTATATTTATAACTGTAGATGGATTTCCTAATATAAGTAGAATTCAGTCACTGCATTAGCTGGCAAATGATGAAAGAAGTCTAAGTAAAACTGTGAAACAAACCAAGCTCAGAGTAAAATTACTTAATCCTTTGCAGTTCAAATGCAAGTTCATCTTTCTCAATATTGTCTACTTGTAACCAATCTATCCATCACACGCACCACAAAACCTCTCGCCCTCTCAGGCACTACTACAGTGCAATGGCATGTTTCAAATCAACTTAAATTAGGCTGTACTACATTCCATTACATGATATCATGCAACAGATGTTACTCCAAAAACACAGAGGACAATTATTCAGGATAAACCCCTGTAATCTGAATGGTAAAATGAATGGGTATCCCATATGAAATGGCCATAGACTTTATCTAACTTTATACTGAGATTCAGAACTTGAATATTATCCAAGTTTGCCATAGTTAACCCACTTAGATTGGCAACCAGAAACAAGAAGCATTCTTATCTTACATAAGCTCAATAATTTTGTCATGAATAGATAAGCTAGAATTCCACTTAACCCTTTAGTTGTGCAGTGACTAGTGAGTTAAATGAGGCATTAGGAAACTCCAACGAAATGCACTTCCAAGAGGCAAGAGACACTCCCTCTCCCTCCTCTGCTGTGTGGTAACCTTGAACCTCCCCTGAAAATGTCACCTTATGAAAATTAAAGCAGGAATGGTAGTTCAGCCAACTTAACTCACAGTTAACTTGTCTAACAGCTGTTCTTTTGGAAGTATGGCTGACCATTACATCATATAGATACGAAAGCTTTTCATATACTACAATGTGTAAGGTATTTTTAATCAACATTGGCAGCTTGCATTCCTACTTAAAACACACTGCCATAAACATACAAATAAGTCATGTTTTACATAAGCAAGGGCAATCTCAGAAGTGTGTTGCTTCTTTGTTTTTAAATCATAGGGACATTGTTCTATAGCCATTGGGCTCTTCTGAGAACGCAGAACTCTTCAATGCCTCTAAGTAACATACTTCCAAAGCCAGAACTGCCTTGAATTTTAATATGGCTCAAACTCTGCTCCAAAATATAGGTCTACAAACAAACTTTTAAAATATTTGGAGGGAAGTGGGCGATTGTTTAATTTGACAACAGGTTTTTCTTCAATCAGTGAACATTCCCACAATCTTTCTAACTAGACGTCATAGCAGCATTTTAAAACACAAAAAGTAAAGCCTAAAAAAACTGAAATGGCTGGTCAGCAGAACAAAAGCGCTGTAGAAGGTGAGCATAAAGCCAGCAGAGGTCCCAGTTCTCAGTAAGGTGTTCCCACGCAGTGACACTGCGCCGGGGCTCTCCAGACACCCGAGGGCAAGCCTGTACACACAGACAGATATCTGCTAGGAGGGCACGGGACAAACACAGGTATCGGGACACACAGGCGGACCCCAGCCCGGGAGGCCGACCGCCCCGCTGCAAGCACACGATACACGGGAGGTTTTGCGCTTTGCTTAGCCCTGGACACGAAGCCTCACCGGCGCAGGTATCCCGGCGCCGCTGGATCCTTGCACGCCCCAGGCCGGCCCGGAGAACAGCGAGGCTGCGGAGCAGCCGCCCACCCATCCTGGTCTGCGCTGCGCAGGGGCGGCCGCGTTCTCCCCTCCCCGCCGGGCTGGCCCTGCGGGACCGCCCTGCGACCCGCTCCAACCCCAGCCGTGCCACCGGTCTCGTCGGGAGATGCGGGCAGAGACAGATTCACGCGCATGCAGCCGCGGCAGGATCGTCCTTGGGAGGTCGTCACTTCACCACGTATTGCGAAAAGGTTTTTTCTACACCACGGTCGCCAACAGCGCCCAACAGCGAACAGCTCCGTTCCCCGGGCAAACCCACCTCCGACCTGGCCACGCCACGCTCCCCCAGGCGTGATGCGAGGGGCCGGCCACCCCAGCACCTGCCTCCTATTCCAGCCCTATACGGCCCAGGGAAATCCTAAAAGAACGCTGTGTCCCTCTCATCCCAGCCCGGCTCCTGACGAACGATAGGTGAGCCGAGGCCACTCTCCCCTTCCCGGGGCTCAGCCCGCACGGCACTGGGCCGGGCTGTTGCTGTCCTCCCTAGAACCGGCAACTTGTTGGGCGGGCAGCGCTGCCCGCGGGTGAGCCTGTACGGGAGAAGCAGACACCAGGCACCGGGCACCGGCGGCTGCCGCCGCTCGGAGGCAGCCCGCATCGAGAACCCCACGGCAGCCGAGCGGCTCCGCGCTCCCGCCGCTCAGCCCCGCGCCGAGTCTTCCCCCTCTCGGCGGCTCCGCACAGACCACACGCTCTATGCAATGTGCAACGGCGGGGCAGGACGAGGGTCCTCGCGGGCTCCTACCGGGAACGCTGTTACTGTGGCATTGCGGAGCGCCTAAGCCCCGCCGCTCTCTCGCTTCCTTCCTTCTCCCCGCTCGCCTCTTGCCCGCTCCCGCCGGCTCCGCCGCCGCCCGCAGCTGCCGCCGCAGCGGACTCCAGGCGCAGACCCCCGGCGGGGAGGGCAGGAAGCGCGTCATCACTCCGGGCCGCTCCACCGCCCTCCGCCCGGCCCGGCCCGCGCTGAGGGACCCGCGGCTCCCGCCCCGCGCCCGCAGACCGGCTCGGAGCTCCCCCTCACCTGGGCCTGAGGGAGAGGCACCCACACCGGCCGCAGCCTTCACCCAGGCGTGAGGAGCGTCGTTCTCGCTCCGCCCGCCCAGCACCGCTGCTGCTAGGGCACGGCAGCTCCTCAGGGGAAGGAGGAGGAGGAAAGCCGGAGCAGCCCCGCGGGGAGGGGAAAGACCCCACAGGACACCCCCAGCAGCGGGGCCCTGTGGGGGCACGAGGCGCGGGGCCGCGCGCCCCCCGCCCAGCCGAGCCCTCAGAGCCGCGGCAGGGACGGGGCCAGAGCGACAAACGCGCGGGTACGGGCGGCAGGCGTGGGGAGAGACCCGGACCGCCCGCGGAGCGTATCCTGCTAAGCGCTCACGAGTCACGGAATGCATTAGGTTGGAAAAGACCACTGAGGTAATTGAGTTCCAACTTACGACCGAACATCACCTTGTCAAACAGACCGTGGCACTGGGTGGTGCCAGACGTTTCTTGGACGTGTCTAGAGATGGTGACTCCACCACTTCCCTAGGCAGCCCGTTCCTGTCTGTAATCACCCTCTCTGTGAAGAGATTCCTCCTGAAGTCCAACCAAAACCTCCCCTGGCATAGTGTAAGACTATGTCCTCTTGTCCTGTTGCTGATTGCCTGGGAAAAGAACCTGACCCCCACCTGGCTTCAGCCTCCTTTCAGGGAATTGGGTGGGGTGATAAAGTCACACCTGAGCCTCCTTCAGGCTAAACACCCTCAGCTGTTCCTCACAGCACCTGTGCTCCAGACCTTTCCCCAGCAGTATTACCCCTCTCTGGACCCATTCCAGCACCTCTGCGTCCTCTCTGAATTGAGGGGCCCAGAAAGGGACACGTGTTGAGGTGTGACCCCACCAGTGCACAGCACAGGGGAAGAATCACACCCTTTGTCCTGCTGGCCACACCATTCCTGACGCAGGCCAGGATCCAACACCAGCAACAAATGAACTGCTGGAGCAGCAAAGGAGGCTCAGGGCTTCCCTTACACAGCTTGTATCATTTGAACAGTTCTAACACTGTTAGAGTTGTAAAAATGCTTTTCACACCAATATATTGGTACAAATATGAGAAAATAAATACCTACTTCAGCTTAGGTCCCTTACATGAATTAGTGCCATATATACTGGGGCCTCTGTAAAACTGCAACAGTTGAAAATCATGCAGTTAAAATAATTTCACCTGATTTGGCTGAAATACAGTCATTAGTAAATGTTTTTACTTGTAACCAGCTTAAAAGAGCTGCATCAGTATACAGCTGGTTTTGCCTTTTAGAGTAATCTTGCTCCAACAAATTAACCTTAAGAACTAAACTCACAATGCATGGTGACACAGTCCAACACAGTTACACGGCTTGTATCAATACACTTGGTGGGCATGTTTAAGGCAGTCTGTAGCTATAAAACCCAACCAGATTATTTTATACACCCACCCTACAGAATTAAAAGCATCACAATTTTAATGTCCCTAAGAATTACTCTGAGCTGTACCAGCTTTATCAAACAAGAAGTGGCTGCTCTGTTAACTAAAATAGAGGCTACACAGGATTTGCCTTATAATATTTTGCCTTATATATATATTGCCTTATATATTTGCCAATACTTGACAATATATGAGTTCTACAAATGAATTATTATCATCATCTGTTATTAAAGAGATACTGTCTAATCTGTTATTAAAGGAAGCGATAACTAAAGTATTTTTTATAGTTCAGAGGTATTTTTGCACATGTAAGTTACCCATGAACAGCCATAACATTTACATAAAGACCAGTTTGGGGTGTTTTGGTTTGTTGGCTTTTCTGTTTGGTTTGGGTTTTTCTCCTGGCCTTTTACTACCATGATGATAAGCTTCCAACAATGTGGTTTTCCCTGTGTGGCATAAAACTTAAACTCCCCTCTAAAAAATGCATAATGATACATTTCATTCTTCTCTTCATGCAGTATTATCCTATTTCCTGGCTGCAATACTGCTTCCAGAGAAACTTCCTGTGCTCCATGACTATACTTGTTTGCATTATCTTTTTCTGCCTTCACTTTTAAACCTTTTCCTAACCTATGTGTTCTCTCACGTATTAGCATGCAAGGCCACAATTCCAGTCTCTGTTGCCCTTGTCATTTCTGTGTTTTTCTGTTTCCTCTCAGCTCACAGGAAGGCTGTTTAAATCTCTGTGCTGCACTGACTTCCAAATAGCTCCTTTGAAACCTCTGCAAAGAGATTTCAGCAAAATGTCAGTAAAAGTAGCCCCCAATCCCAAAGAACAAAATTTCACTACAGTGTGGAGTGCAATGTCAACATCTTGCTCCCCTGTGTCATTTCTGTGTCTTGCTCCTCCCAATACATCTGTGTGTCTGGACACATTTACTGTCTCCCTTTGTACCCAGCTAGTGACTTGCTTTGGAGCAAACCAGTTTTTTGGTTCCCTCCCCCCCCCGCATTTGCATCAGATCAAATACAAGGTAGTCTGAGCACATACCTGCATTCTACAGTATGAATCCTTGATAAAATTAATGCAATAATAAATGAGGTATTCTGTCAATCTGTCATGTGAGGATTCAGCTTTTGTTATTTCAGTAATAATTCTAGGCTTTATTTGTATTCAGAGATCATTTTGAAATTAAGGCATTCTATTGGACACCTGACTTCACTTCTAAGGTGGTCTTTTCCTGCCATCTCAGCTGTTCTAACACTTTATCTTTCCATCTTCTCATTACCAAACCCCAGAACTTTAAAGGGTAAGCGTGTTTTATCAGAGAAAGAATTACAAAAACCTAATGTCCTTCTTCAAAGTGAAGTGGGTCTGGTGTGTGAACATCAGGGACGTTCTCTAATGGTTTGCCTTTCCCACAGGTCAGGAGACAGACATTAAATGATCTCCCAAAGCAGTCGTGAAGCACCCTCACAAACTATCCCTAAATGCTGTCATACTTGTCATACTTGTTCACAGCCCTCTGTTAATCCTTGTATTGCAACTACTTCAGCATTCTGGCCCTCTAAATATCCTGTGGATGAGAGCAGCACTGGCATATTTCCTGGTGTTTATGGTGAACCAGTCTGTGTGCAGGGACCTTCAATGAAGTACATTACGAACAATTTTCTCATCTATGATTTCAAACACATTTTAAATCACTGTCTCAGTACAAGTCCATTAAAATGCAGCCTAAATCATACCCAAGCCTGTAAACTAGATTCTGTGTGTGTGACAAGACTATTTTGATAACTACATTGGATAGCTCAGAAAGATATATTGAAGACATTTATAAAAGTGACCTTTATAACGAGTCAAACCTATCCTTGGTAAGTAATACTCAGCAAAGCTCAGCACTGGCAGTATTACTTTAGCATTGCAGGTGGGAATGGTTCTGAGTGCTCTCAGCCCTTAATGGCCCTGACCAGCCCCACCTGGGGCCTCCACCCACACTCCCTGCCCACGTGGCCCTGGAACTCAACATAAGATCAGTTCTGGGCCTGGGGTTTTTGGGTTCTGCTTTATTGATGTAAATTTTTTTAGAGCATTGGGTTCTTTGTTGAGCTTGTCTGCTGTCCTAATACCTGTAGTGGGTAGTATAGGGTGGTTTCTGCAGTTTTTGTGTTTTGGTGGAGGGTCTTTTTGGTGGTTTGTGGTTTTTTTGGTTGTGGTGGGGTTTTTTGGGTTTGTTTGTTTGTTTGTTTGTTGTGTTTTTTGTGGAGTTTTTTTGGTGGTGGGGTTTTATTTCCTGTATTAAAATCTTTGGACTAGGGAATATTGCAGGAATATCTTTGTGTAGCTGGTTCTGGTATTCTACCAGGCTTCCTAGGAATTTTCTGTGGGGATCCAGTCCAGGTTTGTGGTGCTAATTAAGATGAGTTCTTTTTGTTCTGCTCTCTTTAGTCACAATAAACAAGTGGGTTGCTATCTAGACTTTATATTATTGAAGCTGTAACTTTATAGTTTGAAAATTTTTATTGCTCTGCTTGACACCTATTTAGGTGTTCACAGAAAGGTTACTAATTTCTTTGGGGATTTTGTAATCTCCTCTGTATCATTTTAACTTTATGCTTTTCAAAATCTAGTGCAGCCCTCTCCAGTGTCTTTTTAGTTTTAATTTGTGAATCCAATTAGCTCTCTAGCTGATTTTTGCGATTCTGATACTGAGCTGATTAATTTCTAATTGCCATTTGTACTTAGGCTTTTAATTCTCTCTTTGGGCACTACTTTACTAGCTGAGTTTATTGATAGTGGAGCATATCTTCAGATTATTCCCGTAATTCTGGATTCTTTAGACTCTTCCTCAGTGCTCCTAGGTATTTTAAACTGCAGTGCTTCCTTCTGCTGATTTGGTATCTTCTTGATACCATGGTACCTGGTATTGTGAGCAGTTCATGGGCTTTATGAAGACTAAATTATCTCTTCTCCCTTGAGGCTTATTGCTGTCCTCTGTCTTCATCAGCATCATAACCATCTCCTCCTCACCCTCCTTGGGCAACTCCCAAGACCTTCCTGAGCTGTGGGCAGTGGCAGCAAAACCCCCTGTGCTGCAGGTGGACAGGGCATAGGGGAAGGAGGATGGTTCTGATTTTCTACCCCATTGCTCACCCCCACCAGTAGCTGCCAGGTATCCACCAGTAGGTGTAGAAGAGCATGTGCCACATCTTGTGTGCAGCATGTTCAGTGAGGGTCTTGCATGTGTGAGAGGGAGTGAATTTGTGGGTGACAATTTTGCTGCTCATCTGGTGGAAATACTGTCTTCCTTTTTGGCAACATCCTCTTTATTCCATATTGCACTATACAAAAATTACAGCATTACTGTGCTACAACCACCATGTTCTTAAATTACATGGGTTTCTTTATTCTTGTAATGGACCTTTTCACTGGTCCTGCTAAAGATCCAGTTTTGTAAGGAAGTAGGTCATTACGAAGAGGCATTACAGCATTGCTGAATCTTACTCTTCAGATTTACACAGTAACTTTCAGAAATTGTTTTATTAGAAAAAAAAATTCTTAGGATGTCAGTCCTTAAAAAAGATATTAAATAACTGAAGGGATCATGTCCCTCTCATCTTATGGTAGAGGATTACAGTATTCAAGGGAATGCACAGCAGTGTAGCAGTTTTGTTGTGATCTAAAAATTTTTCCTAGCTCTGCTAACTGTAGTTATGATGAAAGGACAATATACTGTCTGTCAAAGCAGGATTAGCTGATCTTATAAATTTTTTTTTGGCTTTGCATTTACAAAATACAATATGGAAAAGAAATTGTATTTCTCTCTTATGGGGGTTATATCTGCAAAAAATCAATCAGCTATTTCTAAATGAGAAAATAAATTTGCAGGGTTGACATTGGTAAGGAACACTGAAGAGCAAGACTGCAGAAAACAAAGAGAATATTTTGGTGCCTAAATTTCAAGGGAACAGCTACAAGAGAATGAAGGATAGGATTTTAATTCAGATCTAGTTACCACAGAAAATGTCAGTCCTAGCAAAGTTAATGGACACAGGTTTGGTGGTGTGGGAGGTCAGGAGGCTAAGAACCAGAGTCTGACACTGCACTCACAGTGGCAGGATCATAAATTGATCCTGTGGTCAATGTGTCTGGCTGCCCTTGAGTAGCCAGATTTTTTGATGATTTGTATAATCAGAAAAATTCTGACTCCCTAACAGCAGTGTTTTCTGTAACGTTGTCCCTCAGAAGGCAACCCAAGTTGTCTCTGTGGCTTCTGATAAGCATATTAACACTTCTGTTTGCAGCTGAGTTACGTTCTGGGCTGATGAACACTTCCAGGTTTTCAAGAGTGCTGCAAGACGGATCAGAAAATGAATGTGAGGACTGTTGTCCAAAACCCACATCCAACATCCATCTAAGTGCTAATTCTCAATATGAACAGTAAGTACCACAGAGTCTTTAATGCAGGGTTCCAGTTATTCCTGAGTAGCAGTGTACATGCTTTGCCAGGTTTGTTTTCAAAAACACCTACTAAATTAGTGTTGATTTTTACAACTCTGACCTTCTCTTGTTTTCTTGTCTGTATCCACAACATAAAGTTTGCTGTATAAATTGCATGTGAAAATATTGTAGTTTTGAAAATAGAATTCAGCCTTCTAAACTGCTTGGCTATTACATGGTGTGATCCAAATTAAATGTAACTTGTATGGAATTATGCTGAACTTTTTGCTTTGTCTGAAATTCATATCATGCAGCAATAATGGGTATTTTTTCAATTGCCTGCGTTTTCAGGATGTTGATAAAGCACTGGAACAATGCCAGGTATTTTAGGAAATGCATTACTGTTTTCCTGGATCACCCGATGTTACAGTACATCAACTCTGTTTCCAGAATAAAGAGTAATTTTTATTGTATTTCTTTAACTAGGGTGATTCAGTGTTAGACAAAAATCTTTACCTTTAAAATGAGAGATGCTGTTAGCACCTTTTTTAATACTGCATGTTATCTAGGTTATTTGTCTGAAGACATATAACTGTTTCCTTTTCCTTCTCTAATGTCCTTCAGTGACTGGTAAGAACTGTGCCTCATTTTTATCAAGTTGTTCTATTGTTCAGAATTGATTATTTATGATTTTTAACAAAAAAGTCTTTAAAAACAATGAAGCACAGACTTGGACATATTTAAACGAATCCAACATGTGCATTGTCTAAGTCTGTGTGGTACCAGAGGACAGAGCTGTAGTTGACACAGGATTATTTCCTGCTGGAGTTTTGCCAAAGAAAAATTGGCATCATTTGCTCTATTCTTTATTGCAAGACTCCTCTAATGTATGTGTTTAATAAAACATGAACATCTGCACCCATTGGGTAAACTCCATGTGTACCAGCAATGTAACTTCCAAATCAGTTTGTACTTGCAAACTTTTCACTCGAGCAAAACCATTCTGGAGTATCTGCTTTGGGGCCATGTGCTACTTTAGCAGGCAGTACTTGGGTGTGGGTGAGGGTCTGTAGTGATGCAGAGTCCCATGGCAGGTGCAAAGGAGAGCTGCTTTATTGCATAAACCAGACCTTTTTAAGCAGTTAGCCCATTATCAGTTACCTAGTTTTAAAGCATAACAAACAATTCAACCAACCACCCTACACCATGGTGTGAATATGCAATATGACTTGTTTTTTCTACCTTTCTACAATTCAGCTGAGTCTCTTTCCCACAGTCCTTTTCTACTTAGCCAAAGTAACAGGCCTGAGCCCTGATTTTACGAGGCCTTTCTTTTGTAACATTTTACTTCTTGGTAACTCTTGGGCTTTGAGGAGCTGAAGTATTTGATAAGCTTTGTTCCTTCCTCTGCTTCCCATTTAGTTGCTGTGTTCCCTTTATGGCCGCACTGGGATTTCCATGGCATGGCTCCAGGCTTCTGCAGGCAGCCAGCACTGCTGCGATCATTGATCTCCTCTGGAGAGCCAAGGAATGAAATCACAGGCAAACGGAGCTGTGTTTTGGGATGGTTACTTCTAAGATAAGGCACGTGGTGGGCCAGAGACAGGAAGACATTTGTCATCTGTGCTGTCAGGAAGCTGCTTACGCTGATTCCTCAGTCTGTTTATTCCTGACTGTTTCTGGTGCTTTCCCTTGTCCTTGTACCCTGATGCTTAAGTGGAGTGGGTGCTGCAGTCAGGTGTAAGGTGAGCACTGAGCTGTGAGCAGGGGCAGGTGGGCTCATGTGTACTGCCCAGGCTTGTGATTCTGGCCTTTCCCACAGCAAGAGGGAAGCCCTGCCAAGGGCTTCTGCTATAGCATTTACTGGCCTTAGTTTAAACTAACTTTTCACACACCTAAGATGCTGGTTGGGTGTCTTTCTAGATACTTGTATTCTTGTTGGGTGTCTTGTTAGGGTTTTTTTTAAGTAAACCTGTTTGTTTTTTTTAAGTAAACCAAATCCTCAAACCTGCTTAAATAGCAGTAGGAAAACCCTTTTTTTCCTTTTTGTTAAACAGTATATAAAAGCATAAGCTTCATGCGGTAGAAATATGCCAGTGCTTTTGCTCATTGGTATTTTACTGTATTGCTGACAAATACTAAAATCTGAGGGGGAAAAAGAGAGGGGGAGCAAAAGATAAGGAAACTTCTCATAGCTGGTGGCAATGCTTTGAATAGTCTTGAGCTCTGAAAGGGATTGCAGTATGTGGGTAGAATTTTGCTCCATAAACAAAGTGGTTGCATAGAACTAGACAGTCAGTAACTTGGAGGATAAAAGGGATTATCATAAAGAGGAGAGTGGATTTTTGAGAATCTGTCTTCTACAAGAAAGTCTTAGGTCAGTTTATCCAGTGCTCTCCAAATGGGTGAAGAATGCCACATTATAAAAACCTGATGAAGTAGATCAGCTTTTACAAGGTCTGTGTGGGAAGAAAAGAGCCACTTCTGCCATTAAGTGGGAGACTGTAATTATACATAATTCATAATTCTGCATAATGTGTCTTAAGGGTAAGTGTGCAAGTAGAATCCTTGTCTGGCAGTGCTGAGCAAGCAGCCTATCCCTGTGTGCATGTTCTTTGTGCACATCAGGATGGCCTGTATTTAACTGAAATGATGTCTAGATCTTGTGGCATTCTTGTTTGCAGAGTCATTTTATAGACATTTGTGCAAGTGCTGTTATTTCTGCTTCCTTCAGTAATCAGAGCACATAATTTTGTTCATGCAAATGAAACCAGGTTTATAAGAATAACAGTCTCAACCAAGTAATTAATCATTTCTGATTATGATTGTCAAATTCATATATAATCAGCTTTTTAGCCATGGGAATAGAAAATTACATTTTCCCTCAGCAAAATGAAAAATTCATACTCTTCATATGAAATCATGGACAGCACATAATTAATACAATATTCCATGTAATTTATATTTCTATAAAAATAGATCAGTGCATCCTTTTTGTGTCGTATGAATCCTTAGACTGTTTTGAAAGTAAGCTGCCTTTTCTGTGACTTCATTGATAAATCTCTTGATTGTTATGGTCTTTTGTTGATGTATTAAGCCAATAATGATTGAACAGCCTTTTAAAAATTATAACAGCAGTCACTAATGAGAACTGTACTACTTCTGGCATGTCTGGGGGGAACATAAATGCAACAGCCATGACTCTAGATTTAATGCTCAGCTGTGCGACACCTTTGGACTTTCTGGTTTTGGGGGACATTTATGTTTCAGGGTTTTTGTTCATTGATGTTCAGTTGCCCTGTCTCCTGCAGGGTGGTGGGAAGTCAAGGATGGCTGGCACTGCTCCTCTCCCACACTCTGCTTCAAGCACAGGTCCCTTGTATTTCTCTAGGAAGCCACGCTGCCAGCCCTGTGCTACCATCAACCCCTTCTCGGGACATTATTCCCTGAAAGGGGCCAAGTCCATTGCTTTTCTGCTGCTTGTAATGCAAATGAAGTGGGGTGCCCTGGAGCAGCTAATGTACCCAGCTAGACCACTAGAACAGGGCTAAACATTCCCCAACCTCTTCTTTTTCATTTTAGAGATCTCATAACAGAAGAGTCTTTAAATCTACTAATTGTAATCAGAGCTTGTGTATTTGGCAGTTTTCCCTTACTCCCTGACCAGCTTTAGGGTTTCTGCCAAGCCACCCCTTCCTTCCCACAGCTGAATGCTTTGCAAGGCTGGACCTGAGACAGCTTGTCCCAACTCTGGAAAATGGATCCATGGATTTCTTCCCACAGATGTAATGAATTCTACAAAATTTGCTCTTCCTTGGATTGTTTTTATGACCTCAAGAGCAAAATTCACTGTTTCAGTGCAGACCCGCATTCCTTCCAGAATGGGTTAGTCTGCATTGTGCTATATGCTCCTCCTCCTTATCTTGCAGGAAGGGGGAATGAGAGATCTGCAACTTTTGTGTGGATAAATCCCTGATGCTTTACTTGCTGGAATGTATTGCATATGAACATGCACTATTATGCATTTTGTGGTCAACTGCTAAGAAAAAATGTATCCCAAAGCAAGAGAGCAGTACAAATTCTCTTGTACCACTCTAGCCTTGTGCTTATGAGGTGTCTCACTAATGGGAACTTGGTGTCATTCTTGGGCTTTGCATGCCATTCTGCACCCTGCATTGTGCATAGCTGACTTTAGAGTTTGTATTTTTTTCTTTTCCAAGTACCCTGGCAAAAATTTGGTCATTCAAATAAAGCACAAAACAAGTTCTTTGCCTTTTGAATGCAGTAGGTGTCTGTGAACATGTGTGTGCACGTACATGCCTACCTCATTTACCAAAGAAGCAATTAGTAGTGACCTTGGCAATTTGGGCAGAGGTGATTTTTTTTTTCTTTTAACATAATGCAGCAGATTTCAGTAAGAAACTCAAGACAAGGTGGGAACTGATGCATACTGCACATAATTTTGTTTCAACTTTGCAGGCAAGGTTATTGGTCGTTAAATAACTTCTAATGAGGTGAAATTAAATGAATGAATGTATTGCATAGGTAGAACTCAGAGCTGATTTGGGGATTTTTCTTTACTTTTGAATGAGGCTAATCTCTTGGTGCTTGGCAGGGCCAGATCCAGGCATAGGCAAAGGAGGCAGCAACAGGGATGGCAGAATGGGCTCTGGCAGAGCTCTGAAAACCAGCCTGGCAATTGCTGCTGCCAGGAAAGGGGATGATGAGAATGTATGAAACAGCAGCTACTTCAGGAAAAATGGGTCATGTGAGCCTTTGCTGGATCCTGTTCACTTTTCTGTAGCTGAAAAAGTCGGCTCTGTGTGTAATATATGTATTCCATCCTCAGGGCTGCACAGTGTAGTTTGCTTATGCTGATAAGAAGCCTTGAGCCAGCTCTGGTGGTTGGCTTGCATTCACTGTGTCTTCCAAACAGAATGCATGCAATTACTCATTAGCCACTTCACAAATCAAACAGATACTGCTTTAAAAACAACTATTGATGAATAGTGGCAGACATGCATGGATATTTAGACAAACTACTTAGACCCACGTGAAATGAAGCATGAAAGATTAGCAGAACAACTGGGGAGAAACTCATCTGTTCCAGCAGAGCAGCAAGTTGTGGGCTCTTACGTGGTGTGCAGGCAGAAGTGGCAAGGTGGAGAAATGCAGGAGAGTGATCCAGATGTCAGAGTTGCAGAAAATGCTCGTGGGCTTTTGTGAGCCTTTGTGAAGAGACCTAGAAGCAGCCTGTTCTGAATTGGTGGAGGAAGTGAGGCATAGAGAATAAGCCTATGGGATAGAGAATCTGTCTATGAATAATCAGTCATTAATAAGTGTTACTTTTTCCACAATTCTATCCAGAAGAAATTGTAATAATGTCTCCAATTGTTGCTGAGTCCAATGAGTAACTTTCTCCAGTGGCATGCTTCCAACTGTTTTTGTCTTCTGAGCTTTCTGAGTTTGGAATATTCTTCCCTTGCCCAGAAGTGGCCACTAAACTGGATTTCCATGTAGGAGACTAGACTGCAGATTCTCCCAAATATCTAAATAAATACAATACAGGCTTATTTACACTGAATTGGCAGCAGCCACCTCTGTGAGACAAATACTGATGGATTTAGCAGGAATGCTGCCACACCAGGGGCAAAAATGAGTTTCCTCTCACTACTGGGCTTTGAGGAATGATGAAGTGTCACAATGTACAGCTCTCAGTATCTGGGGATAACTCATCCATGCAATTAAATGTCAGTTGATCTAACTGTTACAATACTCACCCCCTCCCTGCTTCATTAAATGTATTTTTCACAGACCTTCAGTAACTATTGGCACCTTTAGATCCCTTTTGTATTTGTCAGGAATTCTTTGCATTGCCTCCTTCTACCACTCTAACAAAGCTCTGTGTGTCAGATTGTTTTTCTAGGCCCTGATTCAGCAGCCAGCATCAGGATTGAATGTCTCAGCAATAGCAGCACAGTCAGAGTCGGGACTGTGGCAACAGTGAAAATGAAAAACTGGTTAGGTCTATAGTGGGTGGCATCCATCTTCTTGGAGGAAAAACAGTCCAATGAGCAAGGATCAGTTTTCTGAAGGAGCCCATCACCTAAAAAGGCCAGTAGAACCCTGCTGCAATTTTGAAATAGCTCAAGTTCTGCTAGTCTGTGTCCTATCTGTGAAAAGGCTAATTTTTAACTGATTGATCCTGCACCTCTTGAAGCTGATGGCACAAGTCCTGCTGGAATCTGTGGGGCAGGATTAGGCATTCCCATAGCTTGCTGGTGAGCTCTGGCACTATTGCTGTACTGACAGGGAGAGAGTACACAATGAAGTGATGAGACAAGCCCTGTTTTGTGGCCAATAGGCACTTATGGTGTTGCTGAGTTGAGGCCATCAGATGAGGTAGTATCTGAACCTTGGCCTGCCAGACATCAGGTCTATCTCTGTGCAAGCATCTAGGGAATCCTAAAAATGGCTGGCATGGTGCTGAAGCAACAGCTACATCACAGGATGAATTGTCCTGTTTTATCAGGTGTTTTTTAGAGAACTGGGAGCTGTAACCCTCATGACTGTGAGCTGGACTTTTTCCTTTCACTGCTCCTGAGGTTGCCAGGATCGCCTTATAGTTAGGCAGTTGTACTGCAGCAAGCAGTACTATACTCTGCTACTAAGTGTAAGCATCCTGCCTTAGGAATGATTTTGGCATTCCTTCAATAGTATGTAACAGTGCCAATTAGAGATACCACACAAATTAGAAACACAGCTTGCACAGAAATGTTTTGTATCCCTTAAGTGTTTAATTCAATTGTATCCTAATACAAATCTACTCTAGCTGTTTTAGTTGAATTTTACTTAGTATTACTTTATGCTCATAGAATTGGAATGGTTTAAATATTTCTTAACCACCTAGGGAGGAAGAAGTATCTCTCCTGCAGCAACAGAACAGACTCTCTAGGTGTGCTTTCCCCTGTCAGTGCCAGCCCTTGCTTTCAGAAGCTGGCATGCAAGCTTTGCAGATATCTCATGCTTTCCTTAGCAAACAGAACTTTTTGTGTATCATGCATGTTTGGGGGTAGGAAGGAAATAGAAAGGAAAAATATTTTTTCTAAGTATCTTTTTTTGACAAGAGACTTAAGTAATGACTCAGGAAAAATGTGAGAAATTTTTCTGCTTTTTGCCTGCCTAAAGAGAATTTTTCATCATTGTTGGTTGCAGCCCAGGAGTAACAGATGAGAAAAGGATTTATAACTGCACTTTATGTACAGGTTTAGGAACCTGGGATCCATTTTGTAAATGTTATGATACTCTTATCTTCCACAGTCTTGCAAAGTTAATGCAGTTTTGTGCAGCTCTGTTACTCAAACACAGGGAGTGGAATGGGGAGGAGGAGGGGAAGGCTGTGCAGTGCTGCAGCTACAATGTGGAGTCATCTGTGCCAGAGTGGTAACAAGAGATGTGCATGCTCCAAACACACAGCAAGGGACAGCTGCTCCTTTGCCTAGGAGAGAGGAAAAGGGATGTCACTCACACCCTGGGAATTGGGCATGGTTGGGCAGCATCTCTTGAATATGCTTGCAATGGTTATATCTCCTTTCTGTGAGGCAGATGCTGACCTCAGATAGGACTGGCCAAGAAAACTCCCCAAAAAATAAAGGTTGGTACTTGCTTTACCACTTTGTGACTAACTACAGAGGAAAGCTGATACAGCTTTCTTTCAGAACTGTCTCCTCAAGTAATACAGCCTGTTAGTGTAAGTAGGAGCAGCCTTTTTGTGTTAAGATTTCCAATATAAAATCATCTTACACTTGATGTTCACCCTTGCTTTCCTCTCTTTTTGTGTTTTGCACTTTGGTAAGGCAGATTTCCATTTGCTCAGCTGAAAGGTCTCCAAAGCTGAGCTTTTGCAATCTGTTGTGAGCTAATAAGAGCAACCAGGGTCTTGCATTACCATAGTGCTTTTGTGTTGAGGCACTGCAGGGTACAGGGAAAATGATTACCAGGTACTGAGATAATGCCACCCTCAGACAGGGGGGCATATGCACAGGTCTTAAGTGAGTGTTTCAAGGAGCGTCAGAAAATTAACAATGACATGTAACAAGGGGTCAATCCAGGTCAGCCTGCTGGTGGCTGGGCTCACTATTGCTTTCCTGTTCGTAAGATAGGTAGTGTGTCCTCAATGCAGCCATCTTCAATGCTTATTGCTTCATTCCCCATCCTACGTACCCAGGATCTATCAGGCCTCCACTGGGACTCACTTTTCGCTTATCTGAGAAAGCCATAAGACAGGTTTCAAGCTAAACCCAGATGGGGAAAAATAGTTTTCCTCCAGTGAAAAAGGGGAAATGAGGGCAAAATGAAAATGCTGTAGTGACTAAGTGCTTGAACAAAGTGAAGGTACTTCTGAGTACATGAAGGACTAATGTTCGTGGAGAAGTTGAATTTCAAGGTAGCATCCGGTTGTATTGCACCTGAATTAAAGGCAACTGAAGTGATGAACATGCATTGTTTAGTCATGATCAATAAAATCTTTAATTTCACCCCAGAGTTTAATTTCAGCTCAGGTATGTGGTGTTCCATGTCAATAACTGGCTTTCTTACTTGAATTAACCCTATAACACTCGTCGTTTTAGGGGTAGAGAAAAGGCTTTGACTGGTCCATTGGAATCTCCAGTTACCAGAGCCCCATCCGTACTGACCTACAGCTGACTCCTTAAGTCTCAAAGGCTATGCTGCTCATAAAGCAAGGAGGGCAAGGTCTAGGGGCTGAAGATTTGGTGTCTTTCTGCACACCCCAATTAGTGGTTGGAATTGACAGTACCTTGTGAGGGATGTTTTGGTGTCTTTTCAATAAGGACTGATGTTCACATTGCAATACTCAGATGGAGGAGGTTGGGTGAGGTGTGTCCTGACTAAAAGTTGGGGAAGGGGCTGGAGACAGCTGGCTGTTTGACCAGATGTACCTGGGGAAGTGGTGTGTGCCTGAAATCAGAACACATTTTGCTGTATATTTCAGTGAGAACTGAACAGCCTAGGGGCTGAATTCAGGAATTGCCTGTATAGATAGACTTAAGCAGTGCAGGCTGGAAAAGCACCTGAGCTGTAAGTGCAAGTCACATAATTGAGATGTTATTTAAAATCTCATTTCAAGAGACCCTACTCATCATTGAGTTTGTAAGTACATTTTCAACTGTGTCACTGCACACACTGTCACTCTTTTGTGCTTTGCCTTCCTGAAAACAACTGCAAGCACTTTTCATTGAGCTGCTTTGCTTAGGTCCTATTGAAGGGCAGCAGAAATCCCAATCACCTTAGAGCCCACCAGGTGTCCAAACCTCTCCCCTGTGCCAGCCAGCTTGTCCCACTGCAGGGGAGAGCTCTAGTATTTGAGTACAGCTACAGTCCAGCCCATCACAAGATACTTCCCAGTTGTATGGGACTAGAGGTGTGCAACAGCTGTGAGTGCTGGGAAAACAGCTATAAACTGGTTACAGTTTGAAACAGCAAATATATTTAGACAAGGAGTGCGGGAAGAAAAGGGAGAGCATAGCATTAGATTTTCTATGCATTTTTAACTGTGTAAGGAGTCAGTTACAACTTTATAGTTTTGCAAGGAAATTTATGCTGCTTCAGAAAACTTGGCCACAGGGCAACAGGGTCTACCAGTCTCACAACTCAAAATTCCTTTTTGGCTCTTGCACAGATTTTGCAGATGTTCCTTGTGTGCTTAGACATTGTTTCTGCTAAGCAATTCAATGAGGGAATGGTATCTTCCTGCCCAATATTGACATACAGCCCTTCCAAGAGGGGAGCTATGCTAATCACCGGTTCTGGGGTTTTTCATGTACAATGTTTGAGGGAAAATAATCCCAAACAAAATCTATGAGGTAAGATGCATTTTGTTTATACTCACTAGTTGATGTATGACATTGACTCATGTCAATGGTCAAGAGCTCTCAAGCTTTTGTGGGGACTTCAGAGCTGGGATACAAAGTATATTGTGCTGCTAGAGTCCTGTTCAACACCTTAAGCACAAGTGTGTACTGGAGAGTGTTTCCCCAAAAGGAAGGAGCCATTATTTCAGGGAGCATGGCCAGCTCTGTGCTTCTGCAATATATTATATATTCCCCTATGATAACTCAGAACTGGGCTTTTCACATCATCAAGTAGTAGAAAGCTGTGATTTTTATCTGCATTTCTACAGCTGACTTGTCAAAAGATGTAACAATTAAGCTCACACACATCAATGCTTTTGAGAGTTATGTCCCATTATCGATTAAGTCAAGGATTGACTTAGTGAGTTGAAAAATCATACAGATGATGCAGTGTACAGCTTTATTTTCCTCACTTTTAAATTCAAGACAGAGCAGTGAGATCTTACCATCTCGCCTTTTGGCAGATTTTTGATGCATTGATTGCTTTATAACTTCTTATTCTATTTATTGGTTTATAAAATTTCTTCAATTTGCTTTGTGAATATTGTTAACATCAGAAGAAGGTTCAAAAAAACACCTGGAGACAGACATATATGGTCATAGGCCTGAATCATTTTGGGGACTCTAGGCAAACTCATTACATGGCTACTGTTTCACTGATAAAACTTATGTAAAACATTGATTGCCGATGATCTTAAATTTTCTTCTGAGTTTGTTACATGCCCTGATATCCTGCAGAAAATTAAAGCATCTGGAGAAAAAAAAATTCCCTCTTTTACTCTGAATTTGCAAAAATGGAAACCAACAGCTGTTTCAGAGCCAAAAAGAAATAAAAAGCGTGTAGCAGGTGGTACCATGCATGTACATCTAATTGCAGTCTAACAGTCTGCAAGCCAGCTAGCAAATAGTGAGGAGTGAGATCATAATTTGGGCACAGAAGGGGAGCAAAGACAATGGGAAAGCAAGAGAAATAGTTTTGGCTCAGGAAATTAGTATCTTTATAGGGGAGAGAAAGGAGTGTAACTAAGAGCAGTGAGCTGTGATATCCTTTTGTTTTTGAAATGTTGTCCTCTTGACTCATTGCTGTCTAGAGAAACTGGCTCTAGGTGCCAGAAATCGTGGGGATATGATGGCATGTCTGCTTTTTATGGGTCAGTGTGAGTGACCCTGATGGGCCTTGTCAGGTGAGATGCAGCTCACACGGGGCAGTTGCACATTTGCTGCTGGGCCTCCTTTCACATCCTCTGTGTGTGTCTGCTCACACCTGTGCTTTGAGGGATCACATATGTGAACAGCCCTTTTCCTTTCCTCATAACGGAGCTTTCTTAAAGCTCTGGGTTTTTATGGTGTGGATCTCAAGTGCTTCAGTGAAAATAATGTTCAGGATGGATGGAAAGACTAATGTGGGTAACTCTGGAGGCACAATTGCTAAGCTGGGTCAAAGGGAGCGTGGCATCTATTTGGCACGTGATTCTCTTCTCAGCTGTGCAGTGAAAGTCTGAAGTCAGCAGGATTACACAGAGGTGAAGCCAGCATGACTGAGAAGAGGGAGCATGAGCCCATTCCCAGCTGCTTTCTCTCCAGAGGTCTGATGATGATTTATTTTAATGCTGTTTTTCACTGATGCCCCCCACAAGGTATAATTTGTTTGCATTTTCTGTGATCAGATCGATCTTCCCTCTTACTGTCAGCCATTCACTGATAGTAATCCCCTGTTAATTCTTTCTTTTAATGCTATCTCACTGTACAGATAAACCATAAAGGATTTCTTTGCCTGGAGGACATGTGCTACTAACTTAAACTGATTTAGGAAATGCTTTTCCAGAATTTCACTGGGCAGCACACTGAGGGCAGTTTGAAAATATATTTAAAATTAAAGCATTCAATATAATAGCAGAAGCCCAAGAGTGCTTTATTCCCCTTGTCTGGCCGTCCTTTCAGTGGGTGAAACGCACTCCTGCATAGTACCAATAAGATCATGTACCTCTGGAACCATCCTTGAAGGGTTTCTATCAATGTAAGGGTCATAGCAGCTCCCTGTTGGCAGGGCAGTACTTAAAAAAACGAGAAGAAAAGTCTACAAACCTGTAGCTTATTTTGCAAGTTTCCTTTAGAAAACTTAATTAAGCCCAGGGTCACTAATGTTCCTCACAACCTCTAAGGGGCTTTGACTTAGATCTAACCACAAGCAGAAGAGATCTGAATTATATTCTTAGAGGAGAGCAAATTGTTGACAGGTGAAGTTGGGTGTTGTTGATGACTTTGCCTGAAAGAACTGATCTTTGAATGGACAATGTGGGCTAAGTATGTGGGGGCCTGGAGCTCCTCTGGCCTTATTGCCACTTTAACTGATTTTGGACTTAATGATCTTAAAGGTCTTTTCCATCAAAATCATTTGTCATTCAATGGATCACAATCTTCATTGCTTTAGGAAAGTTGCTCAGCAGTAAATTGCCAAGTATAATATTTTAATTAGTTAAGATCAGTTGTTCTTTCCAATTTCCACTGATCACAGTAAAACAGCAATTAAGAGCAAACAGCACAGAGTGAGAGTGCTGCTGCCATGGAGCTCAGTGTTAGGAATAATCTAAGCCAGAGTACTGGGCTTATTAGTGCCTGAGCCATTTGCAGGCCTGCAGTTTGCTGAAGAGTTCTGCTTAATTAAAAGCAGCAGGGACAAGTTGATGACTTTCTGATCCTGGCCTTACTGTCTGAGAGTGCTGATGAGGCAGACTGTGCTGTGGCACAGAGTGGATGAGCAGTCTCTGCCTGGAGGCCAGAGATGGGATTTTCTCTGTGAAACAGCAGCTTTCAGGTGTATTTTGCCCCAGGGACACATGAGAGGGGCTGATCCCTGCCCTCATCTGCATAATAAATTAATGTCAGGGATAGCAAAAGACTGCTGCCCAGGAAGTTTATCATTTATTAATGTAGGAGGAAAATACAGAACCTGCTGGATCGCCTGGCTGATTTCACACTCAGCTCTGAGGATGGTGCTGCCCATCGTGAAGGAAGAGCTGTGCTTCCCACAAGCAATGCCTGGAAAAGGTATTCTCCCCTCATGTCCCTCCTTTCTTAATGATCTGTCTGTGAAGCTCCTTGTAAGACTGGTGCTACAAGAGGTATTTTCCAGAGCTTTCATTGTATTTGTTGTTTTAAGTGAGACAAAGTAATGGTGAAAGATACTTGTGAGTGCCAGGAAGCAGAGGAAAGCATCTTCTGCTTCACACACTTGAGTAGCAAAAAAACCTACAAGTGTCTTAACAGCTGAAGTTTTGGGTTCTGCTTTGGGTGTGTGAAGCCTCAAAGTGAAACATACACTACAAGTAAATTGGAGCCTGCTTTAAGCATTTGGGGTGGAGGAGGTTCCCAGAACACAAGTGCCATGTGCTCCACATTGCCTGCTCCAGCAGGAGCTTGCTGGCCCTGGGGGATGAGAGAGGGAGGCTGAGGCAGGATTCAAACTTCAGGCTTGCCTCAGGGAACCAAAGGATGAGGAAGCCAAACAATAAAGGGTTTAATTTTGTCCTCCCCACTTAAGCAGAGTTCCTCATCATGAAACAATTTTTACCAAGTGCTAGAGAATCTGTTATAGCCACATGAGCCTATTTCTGCTTTTCCAATGGGAATGTGTGACAGCAATAACTGCACATTATTTTTCTTTATACAGTAATATCTGGCCAAATGTTTAAACTCTGTGTTTGGTAGCAGTAGTTAAACAGTTTTTCTCATGCCTATGGATTCCTGAGTTGGAAGGAATTTTGTCAAGGAAAATCCTTGCATTTCTGCCACTCTTCTGGCTTGCTGCTGTGAGCCAATGTTGTTCTCCAAGCACCCTTAACCTAATTTGCTACACATCTCTGGTTGTAAACCATTAATAGCAGATGTTTAACATGGGAGTTCTGGGGTGTGATCCACAACATGCCCCAGAGCTGCTGCTTTATCCCAGGATATAATTATAGTATCCTGTGACTTTTCTTCTGTTTTTCCTTTAAATGAAATTTCAGACAATCCATTTCCTCATGATAACAAAACTGTCACTATCTGTTTTCACCCTTTCTGCTCTCAAAGATCAAACCAGCCAAAAGGCTCCACGAAGTCCTGAGCCTTTTCCCAGAGCTGCCTGAAGTCTTCAGGGCTCTTTACATTGATTCCTGGAATCAGATTGCTCTTATTAGTATCAGGTTAATTAATGGATTCCCGGCCCCCCCCCCCCCCCCCCGATAGTTCAAGGGATTGTTGTTCTCCAAGTATTTTTTGGGCATTAGGAGTTCTGAGATAAGGGAGGTAATCATACATCATCTGTATGAAGCTTTGCAGGGTCAGGGCCATAGCAGGCCCTGTTTTGTAAATGGAAAGTAAAAGTGGAATGCTATCTCATTTCTGAAAATACTGCTGCAGAAACACAGCCTAGGGGACAGAAAGCCACAATCTAGAAATGTGGAAATTTTAGGAAAACTGTCTTTTTGTACATGGAAATGCTGAGGGCAGTCTAAGGGTGAAAAGTCTGGCTTTGAGATTTGCTTTGAAGGTTGGACTTCAGTTTACCAAAAGCAACATCTGTTTCTTAGTGAGATGCTGCTGGTTAGTGGAACTACTCTGAAATGTATTCCACTTTAAGGTATAACTCTCATGACTACATGTCCTACCCGTCAAGATATTGTGACCAGTTCCACCAGTGTGCTGTGCCACCTTCAGGTAGAAGAAATGTTCAACTAAATTTTACTCTCCATAGGAAAAAATTACTCCTCAGTTATTGGTGAGTTTTCTTTTTTTAATGTTTAATTTGTAATGACTAGGTAAAGCTGCCTGGAGTAGCTTGTGGTCTTAACTTGCTGCTAAGCAGGAATATTTCCCAGTCAAATCTGAAGTCAAAATGTAGATGAAAGCTGCCATAAACAACTAGAGATTCACTGTGTTTCATCTGTAGAGGAGGAAATCATCTGGAGGTTGCTGTTCTTGATGTACTTTACATACCCTTCCATGAGCAGCATTAGGATCCCTCTGTGAGGCAGCTCCTGCAGAATTCCCCAACCTAGTTCTCCATCTGCCTCCCACTGGGAATGGGGCTGTCTGTGGCCAAGGGAGGAACAGCAGAGTCTCCGCACACAACTCCTGGAGCTGGGCTATGCTTGTGGCTCTCACCCCATCACAGTGTGACTGCGTGGCCTGCAGGCAGCTGCACTTGTTGTTAGGGCACAGCTTAGAAACTCTCCTCCTGCAGTGACATCTCAGTCTTTGTAGCTCAGGGCATGGAAAATGATGGGAAGTGATGTTTGCCAACTCACCTGTCTTTGATGTGTTAAACACTCCCAGTCGAGATCCAGCATGTTTTGACAAGGTGATTTATCCTTTCTGAAATGTCCTTGGCTTGCTGCCGTGTTCCTCCTGGTGAGCCTTGTGTGTACCAGCAGGTTGCTGCTTCCACACAGACACGTCATGGGTGCCTTTAAGCTTCATACATACTGTCTGTGCAGGACACACTGCAGCCAGCCAGGAAGTCCTGAGAACATGGATTTCAGGAGCATTACAGAGAGATCCTTCCTGTGTTTTTCAGTTTAAGGTTGCTTTGGATCTGTGCTCTTTGGAGAAGGACACCTGTGGGTGTGACTGGACAGGGGGGAAGGTTATTAAGAACTGCTCGTTTAATAAAGCCTGTCAGTGTTTTGCAGTGCATAGATCAACCCTGCCATGCTTTTGGAAATCACTGATTTTACAAGTTTCTGCATGACTACAGGAGTATTATATGGCACAGTTGTAGAGAAAACTGTCAACATTATTTGTGCAAATCATGGGGCATGCCATGTGGTGTCTAACTTGACAGCTTTAGCCTTGTGTCTTGAAGGAAAATGGCAAGCATGGAAATCCTAGGAATTATTCTCCTGAAGAATAACTACTGACATTGTAATACCTAGTTAAGGTGCTAGTAGTAGATAATTGTCCATTTGCTGACTCCATGTTGTCTTCCTTTGAGGTATGAAATGATGTCTAAATGATAAAAAATCAGCACATAGATCCATAACTTTTCTCTAATTTGAGTTTTTGAAATGGGTGTAAAAAATACATTCTTTGCATGCACAAACAGATTTAGTTTTCTAATACACAGTCCTGGCAATGTTTTCTTCTTTCTCTCTTTAACCTTGATAGAAGTGATCTTTACTGATTTTAAGGTTTGTGGAGACTTTTGTTTTGTTTCTTTTTTACAAAGGCTCATTTTTATTTGAAAACAAAAGTTATTTTTAGCCATTATCTTTCATATTTAAATTTATTTTGAGCACAAAGAAGATGGAGAGAATAGTTTTTCTCTCAGTATGTGAGATTCACCTTGCAGGTGTCAAGGTAACTTTCTATGAAATGAATTAATTTAGGTTACATGAGAATAACCATCAAATTAGACTACATTAGGCATGGGACCAAACTGCAGAAAATATTCTTCTATTGAGGCTATTAGAGCAGAGCTGGTTGCATGAAGGGTTTATCTATGCTTTTGTGTCTAAGCAGGGAATCTGACATGAATGTAGCTGAGGAGGACACTGTGTTTGCTGGTTGCCTGGCTTGAAGAAAAGGAGGCTGAGGGGTGACCTAATTCCTCTCTACAGCTTCCTGGGGAGGGGAGGCAGAGAGGGAGGTGCTGAGCTCTTCTCCTGGAATCCAGTGGCTGGATGTGTGGCACTGATTCAAAGCTGGCTCAGGATGGGTTCCGACTGGATGTCAGGAAGCATTTCTTTGCCAAGAGGGTGGTCAATGCCCCAAGCCCGTCAATGTTTTAAGAGGCATTGGGACAAGGCCCTTAATAACATGCTTTTCACTTTTGAGGAGCCCTGGATTGATCTGGCAGTTGGACTTAGATGTAGATCCCTTTCAACTGAAATAGTCTGATCTATAAATTATGAAGTTGTACTGCCTGATTTAATTTCTGGTTTTACTCTGAGGAAAATACTAATGGTAATTCTCACATTTCATTAATGGGGATGTATCCTGCTATAAGCTGCAGCACAGTAACTCTACAAAGCCATGACATAAGTGGAGCTCATTAGTGCTGTGACACGCTACATCTCTGTGAGAAGACCTAATTAGTTTGGTGGACTTTTTTTTCCTGAGAATTCTAGAAGGCAGTTACCTGGCTGTGGGAGAGGCCTGCCCTGAAATTGAGCTGTTTGGCACTGTAATAAGTTCATCTTCTACAACAGAAGAGTGATCCTAACAAGACAGTCTAGGGGCAGTTCTGCTTTCACCAGATCACAGAATTGTTGAAAGAAACACAGAGTCTGTAATACAGAACTGTGGGAAATGTCATGGGAATTTTTAGGTTTTCATCATGTTCAGCCCTATAAGATTTAAATGAAACATACACTAACAATGCAGTTTGTATAGCAGTCCCTTGAATATGTTCCTTCTGTCTTGCTGCAAGGTTTGATCCTGCCCAAACTGAGCACCTCTGCCACTGCCATGGATTCAAGAATACAAATTAAAGGCACTTGCAGAGTATTCTATGGAATGTAAATCTTTTAGAGGAAGTGCAATTTCCATTCTTTGTGTCTATATCTGCATGACTTGGCTGTGACCTTATGGCTGGCCCCTCAGTGAGCATGTCCAGCAACAAAATGATCTTCCTGATTTGATATCTTTTATATTGGTAATAATAATTCCCTGGAGGAAGATCAGGCGCTTTCACACTTCAGAATGGTGGCCATACACAGGGATACCAGCAGCCTCCTTTTGGTACCTGAGCCCTTTTCCCCTTTGAGGTTTAAGATTAATCACTGGAAGTCACTGAAAGGCAGCAGTTGGCCAAACCTTGGCTGAGAGTCACATGTGCATTTGGAGTTGGAGCTGTGTAACACAGCTCAAAAATCCCTGTTCTTTTTTTCCCAGAAGCAAGCAGTCTTTCTGCCTATTGGTGGTTTGTTGGGGTTTTTTTCTAATTAAATAATCTCACTTTCTTTTATCTTCCTCTCCCAATCTAGTTCAAGTCTTCTTTAGGATCCTTTCCATCAGCATACCTAAACTACCCAGGCTCTCTAGTAAACCCTCTGGTCCTGGGCTATCTGCTCAACTTTGCTGTTGAATTTCTGTCCTGGTTATCTCTCTAGAAACTTGCCTTTTTGGGAATCTGGCTGAGTGGAATTGGGAACAGCATACCTTTCTTGGATTTTTTGCATGGCAATTCTCAGCTTCTCGTAACAGGACTATGTAACATGCTATCAAGAATGAATTCCTCAGTTCATACCTTTAGATTTTTACAGTTCACTCTGCTGTGACACAAGGTACTTGAGATACTTGGCATAAAGTCCCCAAGTGCCTGAAGGGCCCTGCAGCTCCTGAGCTCTTGCTGCCAGCCCTTGGGCATCTGTTCATTCATTTGTTCATTTAAAGGAGCATGGACATTTCTTGTGAAGCTATGCAGAAACTTGTCTTTGCTGATGAGAAGATATAAGCTACTCTGTGATACAAAACAAGAAAGGTCAGGTTGGCAGATTAGTTTTGCTGAACCTCTATTACTACTTTGTATTACTATGAAAGTAATGCAGAATGATTTGGCCATTGATTTAGAAATGGTGAGCAGTCTGCTAACAGATATCTTTGACATTTGTCAAAGTGACAGGAAGGAATTAATGTGATATACAATGTGCTATATTTGATCATGATACCAATCTGTAACAAAAGAATATGTCTAAGTGCCTCTCAGTTGATTGAAGTCTTCTTTCAAGAAGCTACAGCTGAGTTACTGCTGCATTCTTTAGGAAAATAAAGCTAAACTGGGTTCTCTATACTTACAAAAGCTTGTGGAAATTCTGAATATTTTAGGTAATGTAATGCACAGCTATTGCTGTTGCTTTAAGAATGGTGAGCTGTTATGTGCTGTCTCATCCAGGACTGGCATTCACATCTCCCCCTTTCACAGCAGAACCAGAAGGGTTTCTTTATTTTTTATCTTTCCAGGCATTTTGGCTGGGCAGGGAGTGTTTACCCCTCCCCTGGTGCACATCCTCCAGGGGCTGTCAGCTCCTGCAGCTCTCCCACCTCTCTATCCCGTGGAAACCACTGGAAGGGTTCTCCCGGCAGCTCCAGGCCCTTGAAGCAGTCAGCTTCAGCCCTGGTTTGGATTCTGATTTATTACCCCGGACCTCCTCGACCTCCGGCAGAGGCGGGGCGGGGCCGGCAGGGGCTGCCCGGGACCCGCAGGCGGAGGCGGACGAGGCCCGGACGGACCCTTCCTGAGCCACTGGGCCCAGTGAAGTCGGAGCGACAGGAGATAAATAATATCAGTAACACACCAAGGAAAACTCCCCACTGCCTCCTGTGTTGCTAGGAGATCGCGGTTTTTTACAGCCCCTGCCCAGATCCCCAGGGTTTCACCTGTTGTTGTTGGTACAGGGGTTGTAATAAAGACTTGCCACGAATTATATCCGGTTTCAAAGTGGATTGTTGTAGGGACATCTTTTATAGCAACAGGAAGCCTTGTTGGCAGCATATTTTTAATTATGCTCTGAAGCTAATCAAGGAAGAAGAACCTGTTCTGAACACAGGAAGCTACATATACACATTTGAGTGCCTATTTCCACGGGGCAGGTACAAGTGCTTAAGTGTTGCTGAACTCCCAGCACATGAGCAATCTGTTAAATAAAGTGCCCGCTTTCATAGGAAGGGGAGGATCCACCACCCGGTGTAAGGCACCTGCTTCCTCTTTACAGTCACTGGAGGGAGACAGGCAACTGTGATCAAGGGACTCTGATCACCTCTGGAAAAGCCCTAACTCTTTTCCCTGAAGAGTAAAGAGGCTGAAGAGAAATCACGTCCCTGTAACAGGTCACTGTTTTATTTCATCACTGCCTGATGCTAGCTGAAAACTTAGTACATCTGAGGCTGGTAGCCACGATTGCTGTGTGTGAACAATTTCTGTGATCTGTTACTGAAGGCAACAAGGTTTCCACTAAAATGAGCCATTTCCTTACTTTTTCTCCATGTTTAGAGTTAAACTTTTCTTTGGTATTAAAGGCAGAGGTGCATATATTGAAACAAGCTCTCTTACTCCTTGGAACCTACATGGTATGGTATTGGTCTGAATGGATAACAGCTCTAAGGTGCACATACTGCTTCCCAAAAGAGACCATCCTAGCGTCTCCAGTAACTCCTCTTACTGCTCTGCTGTAAATTCCCATTGGCTGGAGGAAGCACTAACCCTCTCCAGAAGACTCTAATTTAGATTGGAGATTATTTGAAGCATACCCACATCAAGTAAGTTCAGCTAAATAAACAACATGAGCTCCTACAACTGAAGTGTCACTAGGATGTTTGGGGTGTCCCGAACCTTTTTATAAAGCACGAAGAAAGAATTTTCTCAGATTTTAATCACTCGAAGATTGTTATGCAAATGGAACTTAACTGGTATAAAACAAATAGGAGAGAGGCAGAGCTTACACCCAGGACATGTGTGTACCCAGCTAAATCTTTCAGCAGGTTCAAAATGTTCCCTGTCCCTGTTGCCCACGGATTTGTTTTCTCTGAGCACATCTCGTCTATTTCAAGCGCTCGGTAAACATGCACTTCAGCTCTTCAGCGGAAAGGGGAAGAAGAATAGTATTTGTACACTATCCTGTGTTACAGGCTTCAAATGAGTATTTAGCCAACCAGTTTGGCAGGCCTTCCTGGCTTTGCATTAGAGATTCCTATTTGCAGCTTGCAGAATAATTACAGAGTTTGCCGAGGTCCCTTCAGGCTCCGCTGCATTGGTGAGGAAGTTCATGGATCCCACCTGGCTTTGTGCAGGGTCTGCTAAGCATTTTGTGCCTTGTCTTTCCCCTCACTCCATCTGCATTCCCGCTTCTGTTGTTGCTCGGTATCAGTGATAAGAACAGTGTCAGGGTTCCGTCGTCTCCTGTTCTTTGTGAGTAACGAGGGGGTGGACGCACATTCAGATGTAGAAGGGCAGCAAAGCTCTTTACAAATGAGCTTGGAAACCGCAATCCCCACTTCCTACTGCTCGAACGCTGGAAAGCTGCCAGGATCTCCGGAAGAAAATAATCCCCAAGACAATGTTGCTTTTGTCCTGGGTCTGTTAGTTATCTCTAAACACCTCGGGACGCCCCTGTAAGTAGATATTAATTTAAAACAAAAACAAAAACAAAAACTGGGCGCAGGGGAAGGACAAGGGGCAGGGGCCGGGCGCGGGCAGCCCCGTCCTCCCCGCGCTCGCAGGCGAGTGCCAAGCGCCGGGAGCATCCGCTGCTCTGTGGGGGCGAGAGCAGACGGCCGAAAGCGCTTTCCCGTGAGGGGCCCCTCCTGCAAGTCCCTCCCCGTTGCTCCGGGCATGGCCCCGGTGCCCAGCAGAGCGTCCTGCAGGGCAGCTGCGGCGCCGCTGTCGCTCCTCTGCTGTCCGCATGAGCCGGAGGTGCGGGGGCAGCCCCCGCCCCTTCCCGCGGCTGGGAGGCGCCCGGTACGGCTACAAAAGGGCCGGCCCGGGCCGGGCTGCGCCGTCCTGCTCGGAGCTGCTGAGACCGAGCCCGGGGAGCAGCGAGCCAGGGCTGCTGGGAAGAGCGAAGCTTGCACTTGTCAAGGTACGTCCTCTGCTAAGGGAAAAAAACACGGCAGGGATTATGCGAGAGGGACGTTTTCCTCTAGTGAGGAAACTCGATGCTGTTTTCTCTCTTTAGTGGTTTAGTTCCGTTCTTGCACCATTTGACTTTAAAGGTAGTGTGCTGGGTAGAGGGATTGAATGGGCTTGTGCTAGTCCTGCCTTGAATGGCACCCTCCGTGTCTTGCTTGGCTGTAGTGTGTCCAAGAAGGATGTTCATGTTTTTTTCTCTCTGTGTGTCGGCAGGTGGATTTCTCCTTCCAACTTTTCGCCTTTGAGGACCTCTTGCCCAATTACAGTGATGTGGTTCTTGGAAAAGATCAGAGTGTCACATGAAAATGGAAACCTCCCCAGCTCTTCCTTCTTGGGACTGCCACAAGGCTCAAATCTGCCAGATAAAGCCCGACTGAGAGCTGCTGCCTTTCCAAATGTGATCACTCCTGACAGAATCCCTGAATTCTGCATTCCCCCCAGGCTGACCAGCTCCGGCTCCATTAAGGGCAACGGCTTCCACCACGATCACAGTTCAGTGGATGCAGCTCTTACTTCTGATTGTAGCCCCAGCTCTTTCCCACATCTCATTCAGGTGGAAAGTGTTGAAGAGGAGATCGCAGCCCTGGAGGAAGAAAGCACCAATGCAGACCCACAGTCCCAAGCAGCGCTCTCCCTGCCCCACTTTCCCAGAGCCTCCACTTCTTACGGCTTCTGCACTTTGCTGGAGAGTCCCCACACCAGGAGAAAGGAGTCCATCTTCCACGGTGACCCCCGCGGTGCTCTGCCCAGCCTGAAGCTGTCTCGATCCAGAGCTAACACCTTCAGTGGCAAAGGGAGTATGTCCAACCCCATCGCTATCAGCTTCGCTTCTGTGAGACTGCCGCCCAAGCACCTCTCTCTGCACAGGCAAGGTGCCTGTGACAGTGACACTGCCTCCTCAAGTGATTCCTCTCCTTTCAGTTCTCCACTTCTCAGCAGGTCACCTCCCAGACCCTGCTCCCTGATCAAAGCACAGAGTCAGGAGGGATTGCTCTGCAGAGCACTGAAAGACAAGAGCAAATACACTGTGCCCAGGAACAATTCTCTGTCTACAGAGGAGAGCAGCTCCACTGATAACAGCCCCAGTGCCATCAGGAGAGCCTCCGAGGGGCTGCTTGGCATGCGGAGCTTTAGCACCTCCTGTTCTCCCATGTTTCCGGTGGAGCTGAGCTGCAGCCGGGAGAGACTGCTGGGAGAGAGTACCGTGGTCATGGACAAGGGAGGCGTGCTGAGGCTGTCAGCTGAATACTGCTCTGAGAACGAACGGCTGCGGATCCGCCTGATCAGTGCAGAGGGTTTGTATGAGGATTCTGTAGAGCCCAAAAACATAAACTGCTGTATCTCCTTCTCCCTGGTGCCAGGGAAAACACAGAAGCAGAGAAGCACAATTATAAAGAGAAGCAGAAATCCCATCTTCAATGAGGACTTCTTTTTTGACGGCATTGCGGAAGAAGAGCTGTACAGCCTCTCTGTCAGGATGAAAGCAACAAATAAAGGGTGCAGTATGAAACGGGATTATACCTTAGGAGAACGGGAATTGTCTTTAATGAGTATGTTGTCAGTGTAGTGCTTCAAATATTCAAATTGTCTTCTGAAAATTTTCTACTAAATAAAGTTTTAGGTTGACTTTAATGGTGTTGGGTTTCTTTTTAAGAATACTTAAAAGCACTGCCTTTCTTGATGTTACTGTCATGCTCTTGTGCCTTGTTTTGCTGTTCCACACTTCAAACTCTGAGATATTAGGTGTTAAAAAGTGGCTGTGGAGCAGGCCTCTGCCTGTAGAGTAGGACAGCAGAGGGGAGAAGGGCTAGTTTGCCTTTAGAATAAAGGACTGGGCTGTTACCAAGTCAAGGCTGTTCTTGTTTATGGCTTTCAGGCCATAAATTTCAGGTGGATTCAGGTGGAAGTGTTTTTCACTCCTCCTGGCCCGTAAGTGGGTAACAATCTGTGCACAGAGCACACCCTGAACTCTATTGCAGCTCCTTGGTACAACACGGGTTCAATGGACCATTTTGACAGCACTCACATTTGCACAAATGAATATTTTAATGAGCTCTGTGTTCGGAGGGAGAATGACATCTTTTACAACATGTGGTTTTGGATTCCCAAAGCCGGTGTAAGTTCGTGTTGAGAATAACAAAATCAGCTTCTGAGCAGCAGCTAAAAGCCACTGGAAGCAAGGCTGTTGTTACACAGACCTGCAGTATAAACACTTGACCAGCCTGGGTGAGGTCGCAGCACGGTCAGCATCTTCTTTTACCTTCCCTTTCCACGGTCGGTTTCACAGCCCACAGAACCAAGTTGCCAGGTAATTGCGTTTTGATCAGGAATGTACCTGAGAGCTACAGCCCTCCACAATTCAGCTATTGAATCCTTGCTGGAGCTGAAGCAGATAAGGAATCGGTGCAGCAGGGCAAAGGACAGTTTGGGATCTCGGCATTGAATTGATGCTTCAGCTAATGACTTGATGTATACCTTGCTCAAGTCATTGTCATACAATTAGTGCAATCAATCTGTCCTGTCACGTGGTGAGTGGCTGAAGGAGTTGCTTTGGTGCCAGGGGAAACACAAAGGTGCAGAACTCCTGCACGCTTGAGACTTTCCCTTTCTCCTCTCCTCTCCTCTCCTCTCCTCTCCTCTCCTCTCCTCTCCTCTCCTCTCCTCTCCTCTCCTCTCCTCTCCTCTCCTCTCCTCTCCTCTCCTCTCCTCTCCTCTCCTCTCCTCTCCTCTCCTCTCCTCTCCTCTCCTCTCCTCTCCTCTCCTCTCCTCTCCTCTCCTCTCCTCTCCTCTCCTCTCCTCTCCTCTCCTCTCCTCTCCTCTCCTCTCCTCTCCTCTCCTCTCCTCTCCTCTCCTCTCCTCTCCTCTCCTCTCCTCTCCTCTCCTCTCCTCTCCTCTCCTCTCCTCTCCTCTCCTCTCCTCTCCTCTCCTCTCCTGTTTACTAGGGGCTGGGTAAAGTGGATAAATTAATGGGAGGAGGCAAAAGTGTCTTGAAAGTCCAGGCCTGTTGCTGCCTCCCTTGATTAAGTCACAGGCTTCATTATGTGAAGGTAGATAAGCCTTAATGGAGGAGCAATCCATGCAGGCAAGGGGCAGAGAAAACAAAAGTTTACTTTTGTGTTCCCTTTGAGGCTGTAGAAATAAAGCCTTGCTAGTGCCCAAATACACCTCTTAAAAGTTATTTCACAAAGATTTTAGCAGAATCTCCTTCTGGCCTATTCTGGTTAGAGTCTAGTTGTCTGCAAATCATGGGACTGCCCACAGGAAGACTGTGATATTCCTTGGCCAATGGATAATTTGATTGAATTTCAGGAGGAAATACTCCAGGAAGGATAGCAGAAAATTCCTTCTGATGGCAGAAAAAGCCCAAAGGATGTTAACTGTGACTACAAATGCTCAGAAATGCCTACTGCTAATCCTTGATCCAACTCACATGAGATGTTTCTAAAAACAGAATAAATGACAGCTCACACAGGTGAATGGCTGGGTGTTTTCCCAGAAGGCAGCTGAAATAAAATGGAATAATAATCCCTTTGTGCTAAGGGAATTAATTAAATGTACTGACACATTGCTCAGATGGAGGTGATACACTGTCACTTTTATCCTTGAATCTGGGCAAATTGACCATAAGAGAAAACTTAGAGGAAGTGGGCAGAAGTGAAATTAAAAAATGTGACTTCAAGGAAGAATCAATAATGTTGCAAAAAAATAAGCCAATTTAATCAGTTATTGCAAAGGGTCTTCTGATGGAAGGCAGAGGCTCCCTCTTCAGGCTTGTCATTCATCCACCGTCACATTTTTAGTTCTTGGGGTTTAGGGTCTCCTCACAGGTATACTCACATGGAGAGATTGTCTGAGACAACACGGAACAGTTACAGGCCTCAGGGGATCCTGTACAGTCACACAGTGCTGGGTATTTCCCTGCCCTGTGGCCTGGGCCATGCCAGTGCTGGCCTGCAGGGACACACAGTGATGGGATGGTTCCAGGTGGGGAAGGGGCTTTGGGGATTGTATCAGCTGATCCCTGCTGGAAGCACAGTCAGCTCCAGCAGCTTGCCCAGGACCATGTCCTATACTGGGTTTATAGTGTCTCCAAGGATGGAGACTCCAAAATCTGCTTGGGAAACATAGTTCAAGTCCTTACCAGCAGAAAAGGTTGGGTTTTCTTTCTGCAGAAGTGAAATTTCCTGTATTTCAATCTGTTCTCGTGGCCTCTTGTCCTGTCACTGGACACTGCTGAGTAAAGCCTGGCTCCATCCTCTCCACTGCCTCCCAGCAGATATTCAGACACGTCAATGACATCTTCCCTGAGCCTTCTCTTCTGCAGCCCAATGGGCATACTGCAGTTACTGCCACAAAAGAAATGAGCTTCTGAAGTCTCATCTTTTATCAGGCAGGGAAGGAGTTAAGTCCTTAAGAAAGTTCTCCCTTCCTGTCACAGGAAGATAGGTTTCCAGCTGGGCTTATCTGGTCAAGTGTTTAAACAGGTGAAGGCCACCTCTTTGGTTGGTTGAAAGGAAACTCAGCTGTTTTTAAGACCGATAAATTTCTGAGAAAGCCCTCATGGAAGTTTGATGATAGGCCTGCAAGTCAGAGGGGTACAAAGCAAAGCAGTAGAAGACCTGCAGGCCCAATTCAAAGGCAGAGTTTAAGCCTGGGAAGGACAGAGGGACTTTGCCTGTGTTTCTCTGGTAAATAATTTAGCTTCAGGTTTTCTTGATCATTTTCTTCTTTAATATAAGAACTTTGAATTAAGTACCTGTTCAGGTACATTAGACTAGACTAGCCATGACTGTAACACCTGATGGAAAACAGTATTGGTGGGCTCCCCCTCATTTTAGTGTGCTTCTTTATATTTTAGAGTATTTGATTCATTTTGAGTTTTGGGGTGCCACTTATCAGGTGTTATTAACAATGCACAGCCATAACACAATTTGAACACTGAATTTACCTGACTGTTAAAGGGCACAGGACTTGTTTTCCTGTGCTCTTAGAGGTGAGCTAAGCTGTAAGTGGTGAACACCTCCAAGGCTGCCTGTGCTGCAGCTGCTTTCCGTAAGCGTCAGCCTTATTGGGGCAGTTACGTAAAACACCTGCATAAGCAAACAAAAAGGCAACTGGATACTTCAGCCTGGAAAAACTCATGATGCCTCAATGCTTGTATTAGAGTCAGCAGCAAGAAGAAAACCAACCTCCTGCATTAGCAAACAGCACTCAGAGTTAAGAAATATTATCTTCAGAAGTTTTTGGAACTTCTAAAATACCATGAAAATATGGGAGCATGACTCTTTCAAGCTAAACTCCTGTTTTGGGTTGTCTGATCAGCTGTGTTCAGTGGTGCTCACTGGTTGGAAGATCACACCTCAATTTAAATTTAAAAAAACCCATCAGACAATTGTTTGAGGAAAAGAAGGTCTTTGTGCCAAGATCCTGGACTCATGTTCTGCTAAGCAAATATTATTTGTTTCAGCTGCACTGGAAGTAATACTTGTGCTGGCCTTTTCAAATGCAGTTATTTTGAGCATGCCTCTTCAGTTCTGGAGAAATGTTACTGCAAAGCAAGGCGTATGTTTTTCTTTCCAGAAATCCACTCAGGTTATCTCAAATACAATTTGAGTTGCAAAATACTGGCATATGGTACGGTAAAATGCAATTCCTGTAACTGAGCTCCATTCAGGTAAAATTCAGAAATAAAACCAAGGGAAGAAAATCCATGTGACCTAAAAAGCCAAACAGGACAGATCTGTAGACTGGGGATTAGGCAGCATAGTGTCTGCAGTATCAAATTCTGCTGGTTGCATCACTTTTTCTAAGCTGCTCCCATTTCTCAGCCTGCCTTTGGAGAGGCACTGCTGAATACAGCACCTATGCTGCTTCTAAGTGCTTCATCTGGGAGGGCTTTTTGGGGAGGGTGGTACTTCTGCTCCTGGAGCTTGGCTCTTCAGTCAGCCATAGGGACTGTGGTGAAAAACTGAACATATGATGGGGCCTAATGGGCAAAAATTCTTCTATTTTTTTTTCTGCTCTAGGTAGTAATTGCTGTGGGTAACTCTTAGTTTCCTTGAAGAACTGATGAAAGAACAATTGAATAAATCTGTGAAAAGCCTATCTGTGGGTTGCCAAGCTGGAGAAATTGTCCTGGAGAAATCTGTGTCAATGGGATTGCTCAGTGTTAGGACCTGTCTTGCAGGACTGCTAGGGAGGTCATGCCACAAGTTGTGTGCTCACCAAGCCACACCATGCTCACCATCCCCGTCCCATGCTCACCATGCCCATCCCACACTCACCATGCACATCCCATGCTCACCAAGCCACACCATGCTCACTAGGCCCATCCCATGCTCACCAGAACACCCCACGCTCACCATGCCCGTCCCACGCTCACCATGCCCATCCCACGCTCACCATGCACATCCCACGTTCACCATGCCCATCCCATGCTCACCATGCCCATCCCACACTCACCATGCCCATCCCACGCTCACCATGCCCATCCCATGCTCACCATGCCCATCCCACGCTCACCATGCACATCCCACACGCACCATGCCCATCCCACACGCACCATGCACATCCCACACTCACCATGCCCATCCCACACTCACCATGCACATCCCAGCCTCACCATGCCCATCCCATGTTCACCATGCCCATCCCATGCACACCATGCCCATCCCATGTTCACCATGCACATCCCATGCTCACCATGTACATCCCACGCTCACCCTGCCCATCCCATGTTCACCATGCACATCCCATGCTCACAATGCCCATCCCAGGCTCACCACACCTTTCCCAGCTGTTGGGCTACTGGGTTGTTGTCCTGTGATTAGGTTGGAGCTCCAGCTTGCACAGGTGCCTGAACTGTGGGCCATGATATCTGGCCAGGGTAGGAAAGGTGATGAGTCATATCTATTGATAGCTTTTTGCAGCAGGATTAAAACAAATTGATTAAACAAAAGGATTTAGAAAGCCTTACACTCCCAAAATGAATAGCATAATTATTTGCTATTTGTTTTTGAGTACTGTGTGCCCTGAACCAAAAAAATGCGTGTAAGATTAATCTGCATATTTAAATGAATGGCATTTCAGTACAGACTTGATGCTGGTGACTGTCACTGAAATGTACTCTAATATTATTAATAGTGCTTTAGAAGCAAAGGCTGATGCTGAACAATCTGTCCTAGTAGCAGAGGTGAAGTTTGATGTTGTGGAGGTCTGTGAACTAACCTACTCTGCACTGAGGTGATTGATGTAAAATACAGGAGTGATGCCCAAAGCACATCTCAGCCTGGGCTGTGCTCAGTGCTATGCTGCCTGAAGAGTGGGGTCTGCACGCTTGGGGTATTTTGTGCCTCCATTAGGATTGATAAGCAAGTCATGTTTTGTGCTGCTGCATCTTGGCATTTAGAGTATCCTTTTGAGAGGAAAAGAGCTTCCAGTAGTTCTTTGTTTCTGGCAGGAGCAGAAATAGGTGCAGCCCAGGTTCCTGGGAATAGGTGGCAATGGAGGCGAGGTACTGGGAATTGAGCACAGTCAATTGGATGAGAGGAAGGGTCCAACAAACAGGAGTGAATAGAATTCACAGCCCTTTTTGCTTAGATAACCACCTCAGGTGACCAGACAGCTCTGTCTTCTGGTTTTGTTATTCCTTCTCCTGCTACTTTTCTCTTTCTAGCTATAAATATTCTAATGCTGCAAAATTAACTATCCTAAGTGGTACAGTGAGAACCTGACCTTGTCAAGCATTGCATTTTCTAGACATTAAAGAACTGAACAAGATTTTCCGCTTTGCCTCTGTTCTGTTAGATCTAAATGATTTTTCTACTTACCTTTCTCAGCCTCTTCAGTGCAAAGTCAGGAAACGTCTGAAGGAGCACAAGGTGAAAGAAGGTAATCTGAAAAACCTTAGAGTTGCTTCTTTTTAGTGGGAGGACCAGACAAAGTTCTGTGTCTTCGTTACATTGCTTTGATGAAGAAGCACTTGCAGGGAAGCAAGTCAGTCTGTCTGTTTAAACTGTTGCTGTGAATTAGAGGAGGTCACACAAGTTTAGTTTCCTGATGTTTGCATCCCTGTGTGCTGTGGTTTTCATATGGCTGTCTCACCAAGTTCCTCCGTTGCCTGTAAGTAAGAGCTCTTCCCTCTCCTAAGAGGTGAGAAAGACATTGAGAAATGTCACTCGGGTAAGAGGTTTATACCAAAGGTGCTCATTTGCTCCTGTGCAGAGGTGAAGGATGAGATGAGGTAGCTTAGAATGGCATTGTATGAATATTCAGGAGCATTTCTATAAGCTCCTCATCAAAGTGTACAGTTCCAGGTGAAACTCCTTAACTCAAACCTTTGTTCTGGTTTTGGTGGGATTTTTTTTCTCTTTTTTGTCAAATCTTCCTGTGCTAACCACTGGGTGTTTCCAGTGAGCAATAAACCTGAATTTACCATACCAGTAAATATAAAAGCAGTAATAGATATTGTCCTGAAATCCCAGAGCCAACTTCAGCTTGCCTCTGAGGTTTCTGTGATTCCACCAGATTATTTTATTTGTGTATTTTTGATTCTAGAAGATACCCTAGTTGTAAGCATGTGCTGCTTGATCCTTTCTGACAGCCCAGTGCCCACAGCAGAGCTGTACCTGCCAGAATTGCTTTCTGTTGAAATCCCAACTCTTATATTTTGCAGAAAGCATTGGGCATTGGGCACAGCTGGTTTCTGCAGTGCTGGATGCCCCAGCCCTGCTCCTGCCTGCCCTTTAACAGCATGACAAAGCTTTGGTGTTAGACAGGCTCAGCATGACCTGCTGCCCAGCCTGCAGGGACTGCTGTGCTGAACCTGACAATGAAGATGGAGCTGAAGTCGAGCAGAAGAAGGATCACCCAGTAAAGCTTGTTAAAGGCAAATAGCTCATGCTGAGTGTTGGCAAAAGCAATGTCACAAATGGTGAAAAAGTGACTGTGGTGGTAAATGCTGAGTTTCACACCCCTAATTAGCTGCTGTCAAAGCTGATTCAAGGCACTAATTCAGCTGTGCAGCTTTGGATCAGCTGGCCTGTGGGGGAAGAAGGAGAGTCAAACCTTCACAGATGATTTCTAATGGATAGGAAAAGTTGTGTAGAGCCCTTTTTGTGTTGTTTGTCTGCCACGTGTGCTCTGCTAGGGATGGAGGATGGCTGGGTTGGGAGCGAGGGCATTGTCAAGGGATTCTGTACAGGAAAATATCCACCCTTCTCAGATGGGTGATTAACCCTGTGCCCTGACGGAGGTTGCAGTGCACCAGAGAAATAATTTTGCATTTTTAAGATAAAACTTCTGATTTCTGTTCGGAAAAGTTACAAAACCTATCCCACAGCTTTGTTGCTTATTAACCCAGCTGATTTTTTAGCAGAATGTTTTGCTGGGCTATTTCCTCTGGTATAATCCAGAGGAAGCTGAAACAAGACCATTAGTATGAAAATACTGCTGAAACTGAGAGCTATTCTTAACCCACTGGGAACATTGAATATTTTCCAAGTGTGCATAAATCCTAAGCACAAATCTAATTCAATAGTGGGTTTCCTAAGACTTGTCTTAACTAGATCTATTGGAAAGGAACAGACACATCTAGTAAATGTAGACAAAGAGGTATGGGAACCAGCTGGAATATTTCTGTATTGTTCTAGAAAACCATGTGACTATTTTTAGCCATCAGTTTTGAAGAGATCTTGCTAGGATTGAATGAGTCAAGGTTGCTTCAGGAATGGGACTGGGTGGAAGTTATGGGACAGCAGACATGTCCAGCTGATAGGAACTATTCGTCACCCTTGGAAGTTACTACATGGGCATGGGAGATGAGAACACTTGAAAATTGCACAAATATGAACAAAAACAAAGGGAGATTTAATCTGGGGGACTTTTTAAAAGGTCAAAGTGCAGCATAATCTCAGAGAAGTTACTGGAACAAACCTGATAAAGTCAAAAGCCAAAATGCAGAGTAGGTCTGCCAGTATGGAACTAATCTGCTCCATTTATTTATATTTCCACTCAGTGTTTGTGTTGTAAAGAAATACTATTTGAGGACTGAGTACAACTCACATTTCACTTTTGCTTGATAAGAACTTTTTTCCTAAAGAAAATTAGTCCTTGTAATGGCTTTGGCCCATGGCTTTTTGTCAGCTTCAGAATCTTGGCAGGGACCCAGAGATCCCCGAGTCCATCCCCTTGCTGACAGCAGGGTCAGCTGCAGCAGTCTGCCCAGGACTGTGTTCAGTTGGATTTTGAATATCTTCAAAGGATGGAGACTACATCCTCTCTGGGCAACCTGTCTGACTGCTTCCCTACCCCCAGAGTAAAAAAGTGGCCTTTTTCTCCTCCTCCTTCTCATGTGTCATCTTTTGTGTAAATGGAATTTCCCATGTTTCAGTCTGCACCCATTTCCTTTTGTTCATTCTGGTTGCACTGAGAAGAATTTGGCTCCATCTTTGCTTCCTCAAATCACACTACCATTGTTCCTTTTACTCAGTTTCACCTTCCAAACACAGGAGATGATTTTTCTGTGCATTGCTTATTTTTTGCTGATACCGGAAATGTAAAAATATAAGATGTCTCACCCATCTTGGCTTTTTTTTAAAGTACAACAAATATCTGTGGTCTGGCCCTGCTTACATTACATGCAAAGGGAATCTCAGAATGTCCTTAGTGCCAAGTTAAAAACTTTTAATACCTATGTGAGATGCATTGTCATCAGTATAAAATGCAAGTGTTACAAAACTAAGGAAGACTTAAAACCTGAACAGTATATTGACAAAAATAATTTGGCAAGGCTGAAGTCTTGCTTCTTCAATAGATTACCAGTGCACAACATTGGGATTCAGTCATGATCCATTTCTCTGCTCCTTACACCTAAATTAACAACATTTTTGACTGCACAGGCTGCAGGATTAAAGCATGTCAAATCAAAGGGTGAAAAGGTTTGCAGTATGTAATTCCAAATGCATCAACCAGACTGACAGCAGTTTAAAAGTGAAGGCAGGAGTTAATGTTTTTCTGAATAGTGACCCTGAACCCTCGTTGCATAACAATATGCTAGATAAACATGTATTATCATATATGAGAAACAGCAATGTCTGAAGAGAAGTTTTTGCCCAGAATACATCAGAAGAGCAAATTCTTTTTACCATGGTCTTGAATATACCAGGCCTATAGCTACCACCTATGCAACATTTAAAACAAGGGAAAAAAAAAAAAAGGCAGGACTGAGTTAGTGGTAGCAGCAGTGGCAGTAAGATCTGTATTTCTGTGTGTCATGCAGGGGAACTTTACCCCTTTCTGCTTTCCATTGCTCCCTCTGACATTGTGCAGCCTTCTCCATCTGCCTCACTGTGCCCTCCTCTTGATCCTTATTTTGTTGTGAGATGATTGTGTGAGCAGGTGGACACCTCAGATGTGGGCTGTCTGGAGAAAACCAGAGTAGTCCCAAACTGCCCTCTGTGCATGTAGACTTCTGAGGATAAATCCAGCTAAGTAACCTGAAAATTATTCTATTTTCACCTATTATGTTGTACGGATTATGAGGAATAACAAAAAAGTGAAAGTAGCACTTATGTGCCATTGGTCTCCTTAAAAAAAATGTAGGTATAATAACAGCAACAACAGAGACAGGGGTATATTGAAGGGAGGCCTGAATCCTGAGACAAAACATGAAATATCCCCAAGTAAAACAGTGCCAACAATTTTATAGATCAGATAACCAGAAAAAGATCATTTTCTAGTGGATACATTAGGAGAAAAGCTGGGGATCATCCCCACTTTAATTCACATTCAGTAACATGAGTCTTTTGGGTTCTGCAAAGCCACTGAATTGTCACTTACATGTCTTACACTGCCCTGGTGACTGATTTGGAAAGAGCTGGCAGCACACTGCAGTTTGGCTTGTTAGTGGTGCTCTCACACACTGAGTAGTGGTAGGTAGAGGAGACTTGTTAGCCACACACAGTGGTTAAACAAACACAGGCCGGTGCTACCAGATTTTCTAGAAACTACCAAAAGAGATATAATAGCACATGAGGGGAAAGGAGCAATCCAGTACACCACATAGAACTCTAGTTCTATAGGTTTCTTCTACACCATGTCCACTTCAACATCACTGAAATATAAACATTAACAAAATCCATTGACAGAGCAGGACTTGCTCAGGTATATGAAGCAGAAAACATTTAATGAGGAAACTGGTGACATTAAAGTACATCATAAAACACAATTATTGACCTCCTAATTTAATGAAGCATTGCACCTCATTGGAACAAGCAGTTTGTGCAATAGAGTAGTTTAGAAAATAAGAGACCTACTTATATCTCCTAGTACTTTAAAGTGGTTCCAGAGGTGAAAAAAAACCAAAAAAGCAAGGCCATGGTGATGTCAAGCTAACTGTCCAGGTGGGGAAAGATCTTGGATTTGCTAGTTCATGATGTGCCTTGACCAAATGGGGTTTTTCCACTCTCCTATTCCCCCACCCTTTCCAGTTTCTGAGTCTCTCTAGACAGGTACCAATAAGTGTTGCCAATAATGTAACAGGATTCTACTCTGTGCAGGTGAGAGGGAAGCACACAGCCAGATCTATGTCCCTGCTCAGTGTGTATGAAAGCAGATTCATAATTTATGCTGCTGCTGAATAAGTCCAGGCACCAGTGCATTGCAATGATTAATTTAACAAAGCTTACCTAGAAATGACACAATAGCTAATGGCAGGTTGTTTCACTCTTGTAAGTGCATATTAGCTGTTACTTTTAAGAAAGAACAAAGGACTGAAAGTCTGTTTTTCCTAGTCAGTGTGACTGATAAAATGGGAGGTTGCATATTTCTGACTTTTCCCACGTAATTGCTCAGGTGTGTGTCAGCTGCTTGAAGCAGCTTTGGCCTGCAAAGGAGAGGGTAACAGTTTCCCCTGTGCGTGATCAGGGCTCAGTACAATGTATCACCAAGGCCAATGCTTATCCCTTTCATGAGCCCACGGGGGGTACACACAGAGCTCAGCCAGACTGCCAGTACCACCAGGCTTACTGGGTTTGTTTTGGAATTAACAGTTGCTTCACACCTGGGACACAGCAGCCAGCCTCCAAGTGCACCTGGACTAATGTTTTGAAGAACTTTTTGCAATTGTAACTATGTGCCTGTCAGCCACTTAGTGCCATGAGCTGCTGATGTTTTCTTGGCGCAGCTTTGACTTACCAAACAGGTTCTTGAGGCAAGGTTGGCCAAACAGTTTGGTTCATCAGCTCTGCAGTGAACATTCTTCCCAGACTGCCTCAAAACTGTCAGATCACTGGACCTGTCATGAAAACAAATTAACTTGATATAAAAACACTTCTAACCTGTAATTGAATGTTTTTGTCAGGGAAATTGCCGAATCCTCATTTCACATGAACAGATATGTGAGTCATTACAGTTGAGCATGTTTATTGTACATGGCAGTTCTTTTCAAAACACACGTTTAAACAGATGGCTTATGTTGACTATTAATGCAGTTCCTGCAATTAAGTTCAATCTGAACGAAGTCGACAGAGACTGACATTCTATTGACATCAAAGCTGCTGTATTGCATCTTCTCCCTACGAATGTTCAAATTTGGATCTGCTACTACAGCCTTACTGAAATGTCAACTGTGATAAGTCACGATGCAACTGAAGAGGAGAGATAAGGTACCTGGCGTCTTCCTGAATTACTTTTTGACGGGGATTTATTATTTGCATATTCATGCTGCTACATTTCAATGGTGAAAGTCCATGTTTGAGCAAATTGCTGGAAATAAACACAGCAGCAGGAGGAAACTTGTCTCTCTGTCTCTACAGATGTGGTGAGCTCAACCCACAGGCAAGTGAACTCCCCATACAAGGAACCCAAGTCCGTGGTGGTGCTGTGCTCTGCCCACCGTACTGCCCACAAATGCTGCTGTCAGGTTTATGGTCCTGCAGGCAAATGACAGAAGATAGGAATGGCCACACAGCTGGTGAAACCCAAAGCTCTTGTAGTGCAGGGTTGTGTTGAGGCAGGATATTGCAATAGTGACTGGCAGAGGAGTGTGAGAGCATCTCAGGTGACACAGGCCAGACCAGGGCTGAGGTTGCTTTGGGGCTTTCTGATATGCAGCCCATTTCGCTGTGTTTAAAAGTGCCAGACAGGCTTCTCCTCTGAGAATTTTTTGCAGTCTTTGGAATTGATGTAAACATTCATTCCTGCAGCAAAGTGCATCATACTTTAGCTGTGCACTCTGTGAAAAAGTGTCTCCCCTTCTTTTAAACTAGCTACTATCTTCATTCGACAACCTGCAGGTCTTTCATTGGAAGAAACACCAAACAATTGTTCCCTATTCACTGCCTTTTGTCACCAATGATTTTACAAGTCTAGTCTATCATCTGCTGTGTTTTGCAGCCTGAGGGATTCTATGCTATTTTTATCACTTTTTCCTCTATTAACTCATCAGTAATTTACTTACCTATCTCAGTCATTTTCAAACACCTGTCTGCAGCAGGTAATGCGTTTGCCCTGAAGCTGCATTTGTATTGCTGCAATTCAGCAAAGAGGATATTCAGCCCCTAGTGATCCATTTAGGAATTGTTGACTGTGGCTTCTGAAGTGACACAGAAGTAGCTAGATTTAGTGAATTAGAGTAACAGGAATAGTTTGACAAGCATGTCATGTCTATTAGATACTGCTTACCTTTCCCTCCTTCCTTGGTACTCTCCTAAAGCAAATTCCATCTTTTCTACTTCTTCTACTATATTGTTCACTTTCATTTAGTAGTGGGAAAATGTACATTTCATACGTGTCTTTAAAAAGAGATGTTTTCAAATGTCCTTTCATTATTCAGTAGCAACTTTGTAAACATGCATGGGAGCAGCTTTCACACAGCACAGAGCTGTGCAGTAGTTAGGCTATTTTTCCTATCTGCTCTAGCAGGGCCTGTGACACACATTCTTGAAAGACCTCCAAGTGTCACTGCAGGATGCCGGACATGGCTGAGGTTGAAGCAGAACAAGGTCCCTTATATTTCCTAGTCTGGCACATGTTCAGTGTTGCAGGGCTGGCACTGCCCAGCAGTGAAAATGCTCCATGCTGGAACTCCAGCGTCTCTTGGAGCAGAGAGCTCATTTGCAGTCACTCTCCTGCAAATACCCAGGCAGCCATAGTCAACAATCTCATTAAGTCTGAACATCGATACATGCAACCTAAACCACAAATAATTACCATTCTTCGAGTGGAATTCATTGCTGGAATTAAAAAAACCCACTGTATTTCTGGGAAAGACTCTGAGGAGCAACATGCAGTGCTTACATCTCTTCTGATTTGTTTTTTATTAGCTTTAACAAAATGTACGCCTCATGAAGAAGAGGAACAGCTATATATCTCATTGCATAGGTTCTGAACTTTCATTTCAGTGAAAATATTATAATAGTAATGAACTTTACAGAGTTATTATTTCAGCACGCTCAGATAATATTCTGTAAAAATCAAACAAACCTGCCAAAACTCCACACCACAACCACTCCCCTCCCCCAAAAAAACAAACTGCAAAATCCCCCAAACTCCCCCAAAGTCTATCCCAAAAAACACTTCACCTTAAACCCCTGAAAACCCATATACACTGTCTCACAAAGCCAGTGAAATATCCTGGCAATAGTAGGTTTTCTCTTTCAAAAGCTACAGTCAGTGTTTTAGCTGACCCACAGTTCTAGGAAGGAAATCTTGAACCCAAGGGAGGACAGCCTGGATGCCTATCCAGTAAGATGTAACTACAGCAACCATGAGGCACAGCTATTTGCCTTTATAGAAAGAGAGGAGCAAAGTTGTTCTGTAGCTTGATTAAATATTTGTGAAGCTGATTTAACATCCTTTCACCAGGTGAACGTACCATGCCCTAAACAGCTGTGTAAAAATAACCTATGAAAATAGATTATTTTTATAACTTTTCTTGAAAAAGGGCTCCAGAGAAGTACAGGTAATGAACAGGTAACAGAAATATTAGGAAGCTGATTACAATTGTAGCTCATAAAGCTGGCTATTTAGGTTACTTGATATTTCTTGTCATTGGAGCTGGATTTCAGTCATTGGTAACTTTGTCAAATCACAAGTTTTTGGTCTCATGCTTGCTAGCCTGGATGTTAACCTCAGACTGTATTTTAGTGAGAAAATTATTTAATATTTCTTGTTTCTAGTCAATCTGTGTGTACATGAGCTCTAAAGAGTAATTAAGCCTGTTTGGCCCATGCATGCAAACAGTCAGACTTTGCCCATCAAAGCTGCTCTGGGCCCAGCACAGAGCTTGTATCTTTTTGTGCTTGCATTGATCCTGTGCTAGAACATAATGGATGTATGATAAGAAGGAGGAGTGAAGACCAAGAGGAGGGAGGGGTCACCTCAGGGAGCTGGCAGGGCATGGCAGCCCTCTGCAGGAGTGGGTAATGGCTCTGGGAGGACACTGGTGTCTGGGGGGGACCAGCCCAGCTGGCCAAGGACTAAGCAGGAGAACAGCTCAAAGAACAGGGGCTCTGAGAAGACAAAAGAGGGAAGAGAGTCAAACTAGCAGAAGAGGTAAAGCAATAGAGATTTGGGGGGGACTGTAGCTGCACTGGTCAAGGTAAGAAAATCAACAATAGCAGCACATTCTTAAGTAGCAGAAATTGAGAAATCCAAAATCCAGTTTTTTGGATTTGAGGATAAAATATCCCAGGTTAATAGAATTTATTTTTGAACGTGTGTTTTCTGAAAGTTGTTTTAAAACAACCTATTTCAAAGGTATAACATTAACATGATTGCTACCATCACAGGAAGCAGACAGATCTTTGCTGGAGCAGAAGCTTCCCAAGTAATTTCTGAAGGATATTGGGATGGGAAATTGTTGGTCAAAGGGCAGGGGATGATGGGGGAAGGCAGCACAGGTAGTCACTTTGAGTCAGAGGAAACCTGATGAACGCTGTTGGTTAGCAATGAATGCCTGCAGGTTACATGCATTCATTGAAGAATTTCTCAAATCCAAATTATGGAACAAATTGAAGGAAAAATGGCCACCTTATGGCCACCACATTTCTTGAATTTTCCTCCCTACATTTGTTAAACAAATGGTATCATTTTGCTGGTGCCTTATTTTCAGCTTCCTGTTTTTAAGCTTATTGGCAAATCCTCCAGTCCCAGAAAAACTAATTTACTGAGAGATTATAGAGTGGTTAGTTTGTGTTGGTTTAGGCAGACATTCTGATTTTGTCTGACATTAAAGACTAATCTCTACTTCCCTTTGGCTTGTGGATAAATGCAACAAACTTCCCACAGTCACGTGAGTAAATAAGGATCTTTACAGATAAAGCAGGAAAATTAGTGTAATCCTCTTTGAAAAGTTGTATTATACTTCAAAACAGCAGCTCTCATTGTAGCCTTGTGTCTGTTGAGCATCAGTAGGATTCCTGGTCTGTGCTTCCCTATTCTGTGCTGCCATCTATGAGGAATGGAGGTCTTTTTGGCAGTGGCCCTGATAAACTGCTAGGCCATAAAGCTTGATACTCAGAAGTAGGTGTGAATGATGTTCAGATGTTTATTTTGTGGTTTGTATTAATTTTGTGGTTTGGTCCTCCCCCCTCAGCATTTGCTACAAGTGAACAGATTTTGCTTTTTCCATCTAGTGGCAGTCTGTCTGCATGTATCAAAGCACCAACAGGTTTTTTCCTTGCTTGTATGCAGAGTATGAACCATCATTCAGGGAGACATCCTGTGAGGCATCCTGGCCATGCTGGCTGCTGTGGCACAGTGGAGGTGTCCTCTTTCTTCTCTATCATTTGCCTTTGGCAACTGAGTGTGTAGAAAGAGGTGATGCAAGCAGGATACACACACCTTTAAGCTACAAAGCAATTATTTGTTGCCTTATGCACATAGTTAAGACTGACAAGTCCCCAGGCTAAGGAGAGCTGGCAGGGACCTGACAGCAGCAGGGGAAAACAGTGTTATCTTGTTCCCCAGTACCGGCTCACCCTCAGAGTTGCCATCCTTGAATCCTTGTTTTTGATTTCGGTCTTTATGCCTTTCCAGGAAGTGACATTCTCCATCTCAACAATCTTGCCTCTGTAAAGTTCTCTTTCTCATTTTGTCCAGCCCCAGCTGACAAAATCACGGTCTCACAGCTCTTGCTCACAATTTGGTGGTTTTCTCGGAAGTCTGAGTGAGGATTATGCTGCTGTACTTCAAAACAAAGCCTCAGGTTACAGACGGCTGAAACAAAAGGAGGAGGGTAACAGAGGAGGTGCTGCCATGAGCTCTGCTATCTGTGGCTGTGTGCTGAGCAGGCTGGTTGGTCTGGGAAGTCTGGCACACACAACCCCCACTCCATTCTGTGCTGGCACACACAGCTAAGAGCCCACAAGCTTGGATTAGGTAAAACTGCATGGAAACCATTTTGGAGCATCATTAATGAAGAATTAATTCTCTCAATTGCCTAATACTGAGACAACCCTATTTATCAGGATCTGAAAGAACCACCCTGGCACCACACAGTTCCTGTTTGCCTTAGAAAAAGAGTCATTCATAAGCATCTTCCAGGAAAGTGCTCATTCAGCATTCCTGATGGAGGAGAGAACAGAAAATTTTCATGGCTAAGCACTGCAGATTTGAGCTCACAGCGAAGAAAGGGCAACCAGAGGATGTTACAAGCCTGTTAAGGACTGATGAGCATGAAAAAAGTCTATGCCAAATATTTCAAACTCTGGTCTTATGCTATAAAAATTGATAACTCTTGTGGTTTGTTCTTTGGTTTTGTTTGTTTGTTTTTCTGTGTGTAATTAATTTTTCTAAATTTTATTTTCTTTGCTAAGTATATGACAGCACTGAAATTCTATGAGTTGAAATGCTGTGCTTGAAGTGAGAGCAGTTGAAGTAAAATCATCTGTCATAAAACCCAAACGGTGACCATGAAATTATAACAGATGTGAGACTGAGAAACTCAAGCTGCCTGGACACATTGAGTAAATGCTGTGCTGGGATGCAAGGCAGGGTAATTGCTTGGTTCATCAAGCAGCCAGAGACCCACAGCATGAGAAATCAGTCCTAACATACTCCTAAACCAGTATGCAAGATACATAATAGTGGATGAATAGTTGTGATTTACAGTAGAGACTATCATGTACTCAAATACCAACCCTGGAGGAGGAAAAACATGATTTACTACAGTAATACATAAAAGAAGACAAATGAAGAGGCTTCTGAAAGGAAATCTAATATAAGCTGTGCAGAGAGGATTTAAAGAACTCTTATCAAAGACTTGGATGTATGCACTCCTATCTAATGTGTTTTCAAAAATACTAAATCACAAAGAAAGTGGTGTGGCTAAACAGGAATGGGAGCCTTGTTAAAGTAAAGAAACACACTCCAAAAAAGAAAAAAGCAGATCCAAATCATAAAAATTGAGAAGAGCATAAGCCCTCGTTTTAGAATTAACTTCCCCCTCAAAAGGAAGCCACAAGAACTAAGCTGTATCCCTATCAGTCTATTATTCTCCTGTACAATATGTTCACCTGTCCTCCAATCATGCTAGTGGATACATTTGAATTCATTTTTCTTCACAAGTAGTGGCCTACTCTCATGAAGGCCTTTGTTTTTAGAAGTCCTAACTTGTGTTTCATAAGAAACTTGCAGAGGGCTGTTAAATATGAATACATAATCTAGTTCTGTGTGGTGATTTGTATTTTATTATTTTAAATGATAAGGGTAAATATTAGCATCACAGAAGTACATCATACAGACTCAACTACTATAAACTGAGCAATATTTTAATCCAACCAAAATGACAGTTCAGATTAGATTGTGTGTTTACAACTTTATGAGATCATTAATCTAGTACAGTATGTAATCAAAGTGTGTGCCCACCAAAGAGAAGAATTGCTATTTGTTAATTTTGCATGAGGTGTTTGAAACAGGAGTTGTTTCCCTTTGGTAAAGGTCTGTCTGTAACAGAGGACTTCAGCAGCCTGGGAGTGCCAGGGCCAGGATTTGCTGAATGAAGGGTATTGACTGCAAGAGAGGATAAAGCCTCTTTAGTCAGGGTTAAGGAACTACAGAGATCTAAGCAGGCCCTTTTCTGCTCCAACACTTTCTCCTGAAAATTTCATTGCAGTTGCAGAGCTATTGTTTACCCTCTTTCATTATTTGTTGCCTTTACCTATATGAGCACAAAGCTTGCCAAGGGCTTTGCATAAATGTTCATCTCTGCACCAGCCTTGGGACTAACAGCGGTAGATCACTATGGCCAACTTTCAGATCCTTCTGTTTTGCTCTCAATTTAATCAACAGGATTATGAGCTGAGGTTTGCTTTTCAGCTAGTGATGGACTGTCTCTACAAACCAGTACTGTCTGATCTTCTGCACTGGCTGACAATCAAGTTAAATTGTGCACTTTGGACACAATCTGTGGAACCCAGTCCTCTCCAAGTGGGAAACCTTTAAACTTATGTCTTCTTCAGAGCTGGTGTTCATTCCTCTATGCTACAAAAGCAAATCTCAGAAAGAATCCAACTATCTATTTCAGGTCAGGTAACTGGAAAAATTCTTCTTTCTAATTTTTAGTTAATCTGAGAACACATAATAATTTATGTGCCAATTGTGTTTTTCAAGATTATTCTTCTGTGTCCACTGAAGTTTTGGAGTTTCTGTGTAATCTGAACATATTTTCTTTCATAAAAAAATTTACAAATCTAAACTGCTGTAAATGTACCTTAGTTGCCATGTCTTGCCTTTACAGTACATAAATCAATTGTAAATTGAAGTTTGAACTATTTAAATCCCAGTCTAAATTCTATGATTACATATTCTTAGTGCTTTTTACATATTCAGTAAAAGCAAGTATTATACAAAATATTTTTAAGTGAAAAATGTACTTCTATACAGCTTATTAGCATTAACTATGGAAAAATTGAAAAAAAACCCTTTTATCCAATCACAGCCTGAAAAACTCCTATATGATTGAACTGACTAATGCCTTTATTAATTACGAGATGCTTTTATCCTTTCCTGACTACACTGATTCCCAGAAACAGTGGTGCTTCTGCACACAGTTTAACTCCCTTGTAAACACACCCATCTGCTCAGTGTTTTCCTTCCTGCATAACTTTTACCTCAGTGGTAAAAGCAGCTCACTGAGGGCATTAGGCAAGAAGTACGTCTGTTCCTGCAGATCACCTTGTTAAAATGAAATGGGAAATCAGGCGATGCTCTCAGATGATCCCTATGTTGACAAATGCCAGCTAGAGTTGAAGGGTGTGGGTGACAGGACATTTCAGTGAATATATCTTAAATGTTTCTGTGTCAAAGAACATTTTTTTTTTAAATTTACTTCTTGATATCTCTGCCTTGGAGACTGTTATAATTTAAAGCTTTCCTCAAAATTGTGTATTCTCAAAGTCAATAAAATTTGATGTGATTATTGGCCAAACTGTTGTGTCATGGAAATCATTATTATTCCACTGACTTCAAATGTTTCTCTTGGTCTCAAGAGAAGTAGTGTCACCTTCAGATTTGACCCTTTTAATGGCAGAAGTACACACAGAGTGTTCCTATGGAGTTTAGAACAGCAGAAGGATTGTTTCAAACTCTGATAGAGACTGGGGGTGGGCCCCTTTCATGCTGGTGACAAGTTTCAGAAGGATGCCAGCAAAATTCAGCTCACCAAAGGCACTTATACTGACCACCACTGTACTTTGTACACAAAAATCTCATGCTCCAAGTGGAGCATGAGATTCTATGGAATTTTCCAAGAGCAGCTACCAGTTTCACAGGTCCCAGAGCCTCTACAGGGAAGAAATGTCACTGCAGACCAGACAATTTCAACGACACAGTCATAGTTCCCATGTTACTCTTGTGCTGCTATACTAAAATGCTGAATACAGAATGTGGTCTGCTGGTTACTGTAACGGCAAGTGTTTGTTGTGCTCCCTGTTCTCATGAAGTGAACACAGGCAAACGACATGGATTTTGTGTGTTTTGTGGGCAATTGTACCCTTAGGCGTGCTCATCTGCATTGATCCTCACAGGAGAACACTCTCTCACCAGAGAGTTTGCCAGCTTTCAAGCTGAATTTTGCTTAGAGGCTGTGCATCTCCATGCTGACTTCAACCTCTTCCAGAGGATCAGGAGGTATCTTCCATGTTTGGCAGTCCTTTTAAAGTCAGGACTGACTGTCCTGTTCTTACTAATTTTCACTCTGTGTAGATCTTATCCTGGGCATTTTAGAGGAGAGAAAATAAAAATTCAAATGACACAGACTGTCTGCAGGAGAAAAGCTTCATGTTGGCTCAAAGCATCTGGGTATCTACCCAAGACAGAATCTGGTACTATATAGGTGAATAAGTTGAATAAGGGCAGCATGGACAGGCAGGCTGCTCCAGGTGTGCTGGAGACTACTATTTAGAGGTGTCAGCTGGATCAAAAACTTTTAGTTAGGTATTTAAAAGGATTTTTAAACTGAGGCTAAACTAAAGAAAGGTTTGAACATGAGTGGTTTCTGATCTAGGAGAGGAATTCAGATAGATCCCTGTGTCCATGCAGTTAACCCTTTACATGACTAGGATTTGGAATAATGTGTAAGGTAACAGGCAACTTGATGTGTGTATATAGTTCAGGATTACTTTGCATTCTTTAATGCATAAACAAAAAGATTTGTCATTCCAATAATCTGATTTGCACAGACTACTGCAGCACAGCACGAGTGCCTAATTCAGGTACATGTTTATTTAACAGAGTACTTCTTTGTTATAGTAACATCAGGAAAAAAGTACATATGGTTCCTGCTGTCAAAAATAAAGATGTAGAAACATGGTAAGCAGAGGCTCCTAATTTCTTTCTCATCTGCCAAGTACAACCTTTCACCTAAAAAACCCAATCACCTGTGAAAGGTAGTTGTTAAGCTATTATTTTATTAGGTATTATTAAATAGCTTCCTGCTGATAAGTGACAGCTTACAATATGTACAATAAAATACAATTTGTATCCATTGGCTTCAGCCTTTCCAAGTCATGTATGCTGAATGTGCAGAGGGTTAATGTTTCATGAGAAAGGCAAGCTTCTGGAATCAGGTTTATCTATAAATAGCTTCATTATTGAATGTTGGCATTTAGGGCTGTGTAATATTCTGAAAATTAAGAGTTTGTGTTTTCCAGTATTTTCTCCAAACAGTTAACATATAGTCTAGGCCAGATTGCCCTTATCACTTCCTAAGCAGTATACAAGAGGCTGTGGGGACAATCCACTTTGTACTGAAGAGGTCACAAAGACTGGGATACAGCTGGAACAATCAAAAAACCAGCCTTAGCAGGATGTTGCCAAAGAACTCGATTCTTTGGCATTTCTTCCTCTAGAGCAGTATCAATATTTACATGAATCTCCTGTTCAGGTGGTGGCAGTGCTGCACTGTCGCATTGCCTGTGGGGAAAAAAGTTGCAACTCTTGGTTACAGCTTTAAGTCTCTGAATGTTAGAAAAAGCCAAAGAATACTAAAGTTCCAGAGAAGATTGTGGAAGGCCAGATATAAGAATGACATTTGAGGCAGACTTTTGCCCTTAAAATCAGGCATGAACTGCTTAGTATCTCTTACCTGTTGAGAATAAAGAATTTAAGGGCAGATATTATGCGTTTGAGTTCAAGTGCAGTATTCAGATATGTTGTATGTTGTGACCTTCAAATGCCTCACTTCTGGAATAACTGACAACTTGCTACTTACATTTGGCTATGTACCTACATCTTACTGAGAATCCTGGTCTAATAAATACCCAGATTATGCATATAAAACAATAAAATTGGAATGGTAAGTGTACTTATCTTCAATTGAAATACAATAAATTCTGAATTTAGATAAGCTTTAAAAATGCCATTTAAAAGTTAGTTCCTAATATGAAAGTTAGCTTCAACAATTAAGTGGCAATATAAGGACCATGTTTTTCTGTAATGAGAGATTACAGTAACCCTCAGTCTTTGCAATCTTGCTGAGGTGTGTGAAAGGTGTATCCCCAAACCCAGCAACTTACCCTCTCTTGAGTGTGGCCTTGCAGTGTCTGGAGAACATGTGACCCACCGGGGAGTAGCCTGCACAAATTCAGCTTTGAACAGCAGATTTTGCCCCTCTTCAAGCACCCAGCACTGTACAAGAGGGTAAAGAAGAAAAAGAACACATTTGCATTAAAAAGCTGCTCAGAAAATTATAATTCTCTCATTATGACTTAGTGGGTTTTGCTGGAGGACTCTTCCAAGTCCAAGTGAACGTACAAAACCTGAAATTTCTAGGAAGGGCAATGGCTTGGCTTTGGATTAGTAGATGTTTATGCTTTCACAATGAATAAATTCAAGTCTTTATCCATGAATGAATTTATAGTTATAATTTAAAATAAATATATTTGGTCCAGACTAAACTACTGTTGCTTCCTTCCCCACTTAAAGGCAGCATATTCATTAAAATAAGCACATTTTTATTTCAACCAATTTTCCATCTAACTAGTGGCATTTTTGTCTTCACAGCGTATCACTGAAACAAAAAGCTATGACTCTCAAAAATTCTATCAGATAAAGCCCTCATGAAAAATTAAGTCAGATTCTTCTTATGATAGAAGTTAGCTGTTTTTTGAAGATTCCCTGGCTCAGGATAAAATACAGCAATATAATTTATATTCCAAACTTCAGCAGGTATGACATGCACGTGATCAATACTGATAAGATAAACTAAATCTCTTGGCCGAGAAATTTCATGCAGAAATGCAGATTGTATAATAAATCTTTCAGGTGCCAGTAAGGTGCAGTAGATAAAGGAAGTGATTCTTCAAACTCCCTTGAAAACCACCTGTCACAGTCAGATTGGCCATGGAGCTATCCTCATCTGTGGATACAGCATTATTTCATACCATGTGGTATTTACACTTTGCCCTCCTTGTTTTTTCTAATCACATGAAAGCTGTAAAGATCTTTGGGTCTAGGCTTTTAAGTAAGGTCAGTGGGAATTCCAATCTTTTAAATCTACATTTCTCTGAAAACGTATTTATAGAAGACAGTGAGGATTTTATGCAAGGTTTTTCTTGGAGAATAATGGGTGCACATGTATTTATTTATTTATTTAGAAACAGATGTGGCATTTTTAAAGGAAATAAATGTGCCATTTATAGAAGGAAAAATATAATCATTGTGTTAGGATTTAGACAGCATGTCTGGTTTAAAATTATTCTGAGAAACACAGCTGGGGTTTCTGCAGACGATTGAAGTTATTTTTATGAATAAGACAAGCTTCTATTTGCATATCACTTAGTTCTTACATATTTGTGCATGGCAATTCTTTTCTATTTTATTGTTTCATCACAGAGAGTAAGGTCACACACTGAAACTGCATCACAGCTTTTTGCAGATGTCAGTTCTTCTCCTGGGAACTGAGACTCCCCAGCTGTTACAAGGGAAAAGGGAAAGCAGACTGCTATGTGTTGGCATCTCCTTAGTGCATCAGACATCTTAATAGATCTTAATCTGTTGAGTTTACTTATTGCTAATAAGATTAAGTGTTGCAAAAATTCCTAAGAAATGTCTTAATTGTTTGCAGTGTTTTAAATAGTATCAGTTGTTTTAACTATTTTGCTACTCTAGTTCTTCTAATTTGGGTGTTTATTCTAGTATTTGACATAATTTTTTAAGTACCTTTTGTTTTCATGTTTTCACTTACTGTCTACAAGTGCATTCAGCACTAATGAAATCTCCTGTGTATTACTTAGAAAAAAGACTAAAAAGAGTGCAAAATGAAGTTATTATAAAAATTTTAAAATATAAATAAGACTAACCCCAGTATCAAATGCTACTATTTTACAGCATACCAAACTTTTTTTTAGAAAAGACAAATTGGCAAGATCATGAATATTGATCGTTTCCATCTGTTAGGTCCAAAAATATGTGTTTTAAGTATATAGTTACTTCTGAGACTGTAACAATGCAAAATTGTGACAAGGGAAACCCTCAGTAGCTGGAAGGAATGAAATATCCCTCATAATCAGAGTCAACAAGGAACTGGCTGCTCAGAGAGGCTGTGGCATAACTGGTTTTTGGAGATTTTCTAATGTTGTCCAAACACTTTTGGCTTCTGGCAACCTGATCTAACTCACCACAAAGTCCTCTTATCTCTGTAGACTTTGTGATGAGAGTTGATGCAATATTATCTGGCTGATTTCCCAACTGCTAATAGACATACATTCTATTTAGTGAGGTACAGTGGATAAAATTTGCCATCTGTTCACTTGCCAACAGTCAGAGAGTAGGAGCTGAGATTTTATAACATTAATGCAGTAAAATAGGAGAAGAAAGCTTGGTTGTTGAGCTATCAACCCATGTACTCACCCCAGATAAGAACTGCTGTGGCTATTATTTATTTATGTATGCAAGGTTGTGTAACAGGCAGATCTAAACAAATACTTGTTGTTGCAGTTATTCATAAAACTGAAGCTCTAACTGATACTTTCAATGCAGATTTCTTGTCTTTTTTTAGCCTTCATATTTTTGGTAAAGGTTTCCCTAAGAAGTTTGATCAAATCTTGCCACATAAAATAGCATACCCAGAAACTTAAGTATCACAATATTTTTTTAATATTTTCTTTTTAGTAAATTAGTGCAGTGATGGAATCATGAGATCCTGTTATTTAACAAAGTGCTGCTATAATATAAAAGAAGCTTTTATACTGCAACTAAAATATGTTTTTCATGACTTTCAGCTGAGTACAACTAATTATTCAGTTCATATTTATCAAAGCAATCATTAGGGAGAGGCAAGTAGAGTGCCTGGGGTTTTCCCCAGGGCTAATGAACATTATCTGTGTATTCAATGAATGGTGGGCAAATACCAACATTTCTGTTTGTCCCGGATCTGTTCTCCTAGATACAGAACTCATAGGTCATAGAACTGTGGATGAGAAGGTTTTAGGGTTGTTTCCTTCCCCCCACCCCCTTTTGGACTGTTCACCTTTCTCATTGAGAACACACAAGGAATGGCACCTACCTACAGACAGAGCAGCATTAATGTCATTTTGGAGTGGTATCCTATCTGCAAGGGAGGCTCAGGAAGATTAACAAAGGATTGCTGGTAACAGAGGTGCAATAATATGTGTCTTTGTTTTGAAGTAGTATTGCAGTTATTAAACCACGCATATGGTTGACAAAGTATCTAATAAAATTACTCACAGGTTTTCCATTCTAAATTCTATTTCTTTTTATTTTTAAAAATCTATGTAGTATTTACTGAAATGGGATATCTGACACAGATGTGACTGGCTGGTGATCTTTTCCAGGTTAAATCACACTCTTTTGGGAGCAATTTTTGATCCACCAGGCCTTATGCTTATGTTTTCTGGGAAAGCATAGAATTATTTAGGTTGGAAAGGACCTTTACGATCAAGTCAAACCTTTTGCCCTACATTGCCCAGGCCACCACTAAACCATGTCCTTAAGAGCTACATCCACAGGTCTTTTGAATACCCCCAGGGATGGATACTCCAGCCCTTCCCTGAGCAGCCCTGTTCCACTGCTTGGTAACCTTTCAGTGAAGAATTTTTTTCTAATATCCAACCTAAGCCTCTCCTGGGGCTGCTTGAGGCCATTCCCTCAAACAAGATGATTTTATAAATTCATAGAGTTCTTTAAGTTCTTTAGAACAACACTTTAGTCAATCAGGATATTATTTAATAACATAAAACCTACTTTTTGTGGTTTTCAACACCCTTTATAGTAATGATTAACTTTTCTTTGTTTTTGTTTTGTTTTTTTTCTGTGCAGAAATGTTGACCATTATGAAAAATGAAGTAGAAAATGGATATATCATCCTAGCTATATCCTATAATTGTTACAGAGAAAATTTACTAGCATTGATTTGCACAATTGTTCTTAAATTGACACATAACTGCCCCTGATTAGCCAGTACTTTTGCTTAAGCTTTAGTTATTCAGCTATGGTTTGTATATACAGAAATTAAAATCTTTCAAATCTTCATTTTTAAAAATCACAAATGAAAATTCATTACCTGATATAATGGCAGCAGGAGGTTAAGTCACAATTTCCTCACGTTTTCCTCCATTGTCTCTTTCCTATGGCAGGAAAAGCCAAGACTGCACAAAACAATTAAACAAATAAATTGAACATAAAGGTATATATATGTGTACGTGTGTATATATATGTGTGTGTGTATATATATATATAGTAATGAGGTACAGGTATGGCCTTTGCCTCTTAACACTGTGTGAAAAGGTGACAAAACCTTTTGTGCTGGTTGCATGGTCTGGACTGCACTCCATGGTTTACCACGTAAGGTTTGACAATCTGAAAATGCATTTGACACGTGCATTTTGATGAGGGTGAGTGGCCACAATTCAAATAAAGCCAAAAGTGTTCCTAGCAAAGCTCTCTGGTTTAACCTTAACTGCAGCAAGAGGGAGCTTGCAAGCCTGAAACACAGGCTGTAACAGAACCAGAGTGGTAACAATTGCTGATGGACATTTCTTTTGTCAAATATTTTCCTTCAACTTTGTGGTTTTGTAAAATCTTCTGGCACTAAGCTCCACAATATACTTGAACGCTGTTTGAAGCAATATTTATCTCACTGTGATCATATTTATGGGACGTTGATGTATTTTCACATACTTTTGAGGTTGAATCCCATTGCTAATATTGTTTTCTGCTCTCTGGAATACATTTTTAGACTGAATGTGCCTTTTTGAGCTTCCAAGTGCTGTGCTTCCATGAATAATTGAGCTCCTATGAGTTCAGAATGACTTTACAGAACCAGTTTGAGATTAGTACCCCAGAGATTTAAAAATTTGTTCCAGGGTTGACATTGCTACCTGTAGGTTCACCACATGGAGTAGCATGTTCTTACCTACATTCTCTGCAGCGCTGTTACCTCTAAAAAAACTGGGCTTTGAGATTTTTTCTCATTTGTGTTTACTTCCTCTGTGAGCTTCCTGAGCGGCTAGATTAGCTGTTTAAGCATTTTAATTAACAGTTTTAAAATAAATAGTTTTCTAACGCACTGTAAGCACACCCAGGTTCCGTCAATCCCAGGTGAACTGACGTGAACAATTCGCCCTGGGACGGCATCAGCACGGGCAGGGCCCCAAACGCGGCACCGCGGCCCCACAGAGGCGAACGGGCGGTGCCCGAGCGGCCGGCGGCGGGAACCGCCTGAGGGGACTTGAGGGGAGCTGAGGGCCGCAGCGCCGGGCGCCTGCCCCGCACCCCCGCCAGCCTTCAGCCCAACCCGCACGGCTCTCCGGGGCTGCTGAGGAGCCGAGGCGCGGTGCTGGTGCGGGACGGTGCCTGCGGGTGAGAAAGCGGGGCGCGATGCCGCTGACGGGACAGTGCCTGCGGGTGAGAAGCCGGGGCGCGGTGTCGGTGACAGGACAGTGCCTGCGGGGGAGAAAGCGGGGCGCGGTGTCGGTGACAGGACAGTGCCTGCGGGGGAGAAGCCGGGGCGCGATGCCGCTGACGGGACAGTGCCTACGGGTGAGAAGCCGGGGAGCGGTGCCAGGACGGTGCCCGCAGGTGCTCCTCCCTCACGCGGTCTCTTCGCTCCGCGAAGCGCCGGCGGAGCGGCGGCTGCGCCGCGGTGGCGGTCCCGCACCGCACGGGGGCGCCATGTGCCGCCGCGTCGACCCCGCCCCACTCCGCCCCGCGCGCTCGTTCGGCTCCGAGCGCCGGCGGCGGGCTCGGGATCCCCCGCTTCAGCCCGGGACTGTCCGTGCTCGGTGCTGCCGCCGCTCCGCCGCTGCGAGCCTCCCCAGCGCCCCGCACCTCCGCACCCCGGCAGGCGCTGGGCTGCGCCCCGCCCCGTCAGCTGACTGCCGGGGGCGCGCCCGCGCTGGGTCACGCCGCGCTCGCCGCCCCCTCCCCTGCGCTCTGCTCCCCTCCCAGCCGGCGGCCGCGGCTGAGGGGCCGCCTACGCCATGGTGCTGGAGTCAGTGGTGGCGGATCTGCTGAACCGCTTCCTGGGCGACTATGTGGAGAACCTGAACAAGTCTCAGCTCAAGCTGGGCATATGGGGGGGTAAGGAGCCCCTTCCCTCTGCCGCTGCGTGTCCGCCGGAGTCTCCGGGGACAGGGAGCGGGTCTCGCCGGCGGCGGTTACCCTGTGAGGGGTTCGCGGGCCGCGGAACTGCCGGCCCCTCTGAGGGGGGCGGTGCGTTTGCGGCCCCCTGTGAGCAGCGGGCGAGTTCCGGGGCCGCGGCCCTCCGTGACGGCCGGCCGGTGTGTGGCCGCACACGTCCCCGCTCCCTTGGAGGACCGTCTGTCGTTGAGTGCCCGTGGTCTCCGGCACCCCCTCCCTCGCGTCGGTCTGTGGGGCGGGGGCATGGGCGCACGGCACTGGCCTCGGAGCGCTTCGAGCGAGAAAACCGCCGACATAGATAAATCCCCTGTTTTTTCTCCTATTCCTTCTCTCGGGTGCTGAGTGGAAGCACGATGGTGCTGTTGGATCGGTGGGCGGGCTCATGGCGCAGTGCCCCGGGTGGCGGGAGCGCTGGGTGCCGGTGCAGCTGATGGGGTGCTGGGGAGCCGTGTATTTCCCTTACCGGTGTAAATAATGGGTGTTAAACAGCCAGGATAGTGCAGTACGTGGAATAGCTGTTCTCAGTGAATGAATCAAAACATTTCCGTTCGCCACCCTGTAGTCATGCAGAAAACCAATACTGCCTAGGGAAGCTGGCTGGTTTAGGTGCCTTCCGTAGGTAGGTCATCACCTTATTTTTGCTCTTGTCATGGTTGTACGTATTTTAACATTTATGCAATATTAATACCCATACTTCAAATGGAATATAACTAAGGAATCTGGCATTAAAGCACTCGGGTATATTATATAGGCTTTTCTTGGGTATAATTCTGTGCCAGTGTTTCATTTAGAAATCCTGTTATATTGTCTGCGTCAGGAAAAGTTAATGTGTTTGTAAAAATAGGCATGTGTTTTTGTGGCTCTATAATTCATGATTTTTCTTTTATGTGAAATCATGAAAAACAAGATACCATTTTCAAAGTTTACCCTATGTTGATAGAACTGTAGTTGTCATTCACGCTAAGTGAATAATAAGAAAGACTTCCTGTTATTGTGGGTGTATTTAATAGAGTAGAAACATATAGACATCTAAGCTGGTGATGTTTTTATCATCTCTTCCAGCTGAAATTTTGTCTATAACCCATGTTTAATGGCGTGTACCAATTACACATTTATTGTGCTATTCTGTACCTGGAATAAGGTTTTCAGGTTTTGTTCATAAGTACTTTGGAGGATTGTGGTTGTGTTCCTTTTTCTAACATAAGTAATATTTGAAGTAATTTTTTCTGTACTTCTCTTTCTTCTAAACAGGTAATGTGGCACTTGACAATTTACAGATAAAGGAGAATGCATTAGTAAGTATCCTAATAACTTCAAATTGGTTTTACGTGTCTAAAAACTGAGACTTAGGATAAAATATTGCTCACTGTAGGCTCACAGAAGGATACACTGTCTTCTTTTTTACTGGTTATTGGAAGTAAGTTCTTGCTTAACTCCTCCTAATTTTGCTCATTTTACTGAGACAGAGAAAGAAAAGCTGTGGTTGAAAAACAAGAAGTAACTTGCATTAAGTTCCTATACTCTTGTCTGGAAAAACAACTGACTTGGCTGATTTTCATGTTCTTTAATTTGGCTAATGAACATCTGTACTACTGAGAGAATCTTGTTCCAAAATTTAGTGTGTTTCAACTTCACTAAAGAGAACTGTTATTCTTCTGTGCATTGAAAACACAATTTGATCTTTATGTGACCTGATCACTGCCTTCTCTTTGTTATTCTAAAGTTTCATATTTTACTTGTCCATTTCATCCATTCCTGATAGCTTTGTTGTACTTCAAATCTATTGCTACAAATATCTTCATATCTAGCAGATAAGAAAGGAAGGAAGTCTTACTCTGTCCACGCCTTTCCTTCTTATGGGGATTGATTCAGGTTCCAGCAGTTCTGATGCAGAAAATTGCAAAGTCATGTATGTGACTGACTAGAGCTGAGAGTGAGCTGAGACCAAGTCAAGAACATAAAATAAGGGATGGTTCTGACTTCTCAGCCTTACAAGTGCAATGTGTTAGATTTTCATGCAAAAGTAACTAAAGGAAGGTCAGCATTGAACACCACTTTTAGAGAAGTAGCCTACATTTTCTTGAAAAAGAAGGGATCAAAGGAATATGATATGGTCCAATTCTTCTCTTTCTTCCTCTAGTTTGCCTGTTTGCTGCTGTGTTGTTTTCCTTCTAAGGTTTTCTACTAGAAACGAAGTAGCTTTTAATTTCTGTATGTAAATACGGTACTTTGTGAATGTAATTTAAATTTATTTATTTGATTTTTACTACTTCCATTTAATACTTTATTTTTGTCATTTATAGAGTGAACTGGATGTACCTTTTAAAATAAAAGTTGGTCAGATAGGTAAGTTTTAGTTCCTATATGACTATTGCAATGGAAATTTTAATGTAGGCTGTAAGGTCAATGTTGCCCCTGAATTTCTTTTGTCAAGCTTCTTGAATGTAATTTTACTCACTGTTGGAACCAGCACAGAAATTCAGCGTGACTGACATTGATGTTATCTGGCAAACCCTGTTTGTGTAACTTTACAGGCTGATAAGAGAAACATATCTGAGAGGCTCTTCCTGGAGACATGCATGATCAAGGGAGCTGTTTAGTGTAGATGGAATATGTGTTGTTCTTTAAAGGACTGATTAGGACTATGAAGAATTTAAGTTAAATTCCTGAAACTGACAAATATGCCAAAGGTTTAGGAAGTCTTAGATTTTTTTTTTTTTGTAAATTCCTTTCCCTGGTGATCAGCATTGCTTTTTCACATGCAGCATTTGTAGGAGATATATATGTGTTGTATGTATTCTTCTACTTCCTGGGAAAATCATATCCATCCCAGTGAATTGAACTTCAAGTCATGATCTCAGGTTTTGATTTGAAGTACTCTGACTCAGGCTGTGACTTTTTGCTTAAAACTATGGCTTATGTTTTTTCTGCATGATTTTATCACTTCAAGGGCTTTATAAAATGTTCATGCCCATATGGTTTCTCCTAACCTTCTAAGGTGTTTAGGACCTCAAGATACAGGACTAGTGCTCTTTAATGCCGGAGGTGTTCTTTAGACTAAGCACAGTGGAGATGTTTGTTTTGTTGTAACTGTATCTGCTTTGTTTAGATAAACTCACTCTGAAGATTCCCTGGAAGAATCTCTATGGGGAGGCAGTTGTTGCAACTCTAGAAGGCTTGTATCTTCTGATAGTTCCTGGAGCAAGTATGTAAACTTCTCAGCAACAGTTCAATAATGGAAGAGAAAAATGTCTAAGGGTACCATGTAAATGAGTGTAGTTCACATGAATTTTTACATTCTGCTCCCTCGGGGAAATTTCTAGACAAATGCTGGCAAGTTAGTAGAGGAAGGGTGGGAGAAAACAGCACTTGCTGCTTTTATGGAGGTCCTTAGCTGTATCCATTCCAAGTTCAATTTCACAGCCAAGTTTCCTCTAAAACATGCTTATCCTGAATCCAGATTTGTGGCATGGTTTAGATCTTTAGCTGTTTATCTGCTCCTAAATGATAACAGTCAAAGGTAATAATTCCATTAGTGCTGTTTGCAGGGAGAGGGAAGAGGGTCAAAGAACTTCATTAGTTTTCTCCGAAATCAGAACCTCTGGTATTATGAGAAAACTTGCAAGTTCTTAGACCATGAAATATATGTGTAGAACAACTTAAAAATCTGTCTTATATTGCACAGACTACTCTTAGGAATCTGAATTTCCATGGAAAAATTCTCCTGTGAAATAATGCATAATTGTGTAAAAACAGCAGTTTTGGAGGCTGGCTGCAGTGGTCACCAATGAAAAAAGAATAACTTTTCTCTCAAACAAGGTGTTTTGCAACATGATCTTGTCTATGGTGTACATTGCTTAATAATGCATTCATATAACTTGAGATTTAGGATTAATGCTCTCCCAACTTGGCTTACAGCTGTTAAATATGATGCAGAGAAGGAAGAAAAATACTTGCAGGATAATAAACAAAAGGAACTGGCAAGAATTGAGGAAGCCTTGCAGAAAGCAGCAGAAAAAGGTACTGAGTTAATAATGCAAATCTCCATTGGAATTTGAGGACTTAGGCTGTGCTGTGAAAGAAAAGTCCTGCTTTCTAACTGACTTAATAAATTTTGTTTTTTCAAGTGTCTAGTAATCTTACTACATTGCTTTGAAACGCTTTTTTACTCTAAAGCTTAGAAATGTTGTTTGTTTATTTACCATTCATTTATCCAGTCAGCTTCCATGGGAAATGGGAATTTATTTGTCTGGTATGTCTTTTTTTTTTTTTTCCCTTGGTGCTCTGGGGGTACAGGACTATACAGAACAATAGAAAGTACATGGCGTGAGGGTAATGTTATCTTGCTTTGGCATCTCGGTAATAGATGTTTAACTGTGTGATTTAGAGGTGTGTGTGTGGTAGGTTGTTCTTTGCTGAAAGGAACCTTTAAGGGGAGCAGTAAGGCTTGTAAACTTTTACTGCAATGATAATGTTTTTGTTTCAGTTTCTGCTGTGCTTTTATGATGTACTGAGTTTGAACTTGATGATGTGCTGGTTTGGGAAATGAGACTCTTGTGAGCAGGAAATAATTCATGACAAAACAAAACAATTGAGCATGAATATAGGAACCTTAAACTTTTGTTCTAGGTAATAAAAAATGTTAAGCTCTCAATTAAGTCCTGCTAACTTATTTTCTGGTGGTGATTTTTTTTTCCTGTTTGCTTGTATTGTAGTAACCAATACCTTTAATAAAATTATGGTATCAGTTAGGCTTGTCTGGACAGAAATCAAGCTCAGAACCAATGGCAAGTAACTACATATGTTGGAGGAGAAAGTTATACTGAAGTTTTTGTCTGAATTGAGACCTGTTTGTTGGCTTGTGTAATGGTTCTTCAGATGCATTTCTACAATACTTGTAATGCTGCAACTCATGGAAGAGTTACTGAGAAAGAGATGATGCTTTCAACACTTGGAAAAAAGACAGTTTGGTTGTAATCCCTTTACTCATTTATTTCTCCAGTTACAGGAGACTCTGGCCTTTTTCCTACTGTGCTAGTTTGAGAGGTACATGTGCCAGTTTCCTTCAAACAGCAATCTGACTGCAATGAAGAAAGGAGCTTTGCTTTATTTCTTGTCTTTAATATGCCAGAAAATATAAGAGGGCTAAGACAACTTCAGTGAATGAATTTTGCAGCCATTACTTCATACTGGGCTGAAGGAATGTTGGTAGAGGTTTAACCTCAGTTATGTAGCACTTGAATCCTGTATAGCAGCAGTGTTTCAGCCAATGCTCTTTGCACCAGTAACAATAAGATGAAAGGATAATGTAGTAAGATCAACCTAAACTAATGGGTACTGCTTGAGGAATTCCAGTTCTGGAGCTTCATGTATTTAAGAGTGAGTCTCTGTCAGTTTTCTTTTTCAATAAAAACTTAGTACATCCAGTGTTTGTAATGCTTTTGAAAAAAAATTATCACAGAAAAATGATACCAGTAGCTCAACTGATTATATAAAGAACAAGAATTAGATTTAGTCATGTTTTGCGGTTTTAAACTTCAAGCCTTGAGAAGGAAAAACAAGAGGAACATTTAAATTGGATTTTTTTCTACTCTAAATTGAGAAATTCTTTTATCGTATGATCGTATTTCAGTGGTAGCCATTTGTGTTTGTGGTGCTGTACTAGAATATTGTACTCAGGGGGACTTGTGTAAGTCCTGTGTGAGCAGATCGTTTGCTTTTGCTAGATGTAGAAATCTTGGAGCCCATGTTGCCCTACTGAACCATAAAATTCTAAGAAATTCAGCTCTCTCTCTAGGCTTTTAAAAGCACACGATAGCTGCTGGAAATCTAGGAAATATATTGAATAGAAAGTTGTCAGTGTTCATGAGTTCTCAGCTGTATTTTCTTTTCTGATTAATACTTGATTTATATTAATATGTTTAGAATCTTGATTCAGTCCTTGGATTTAAGAGTATAAATGGGCCTGGAGATATTTTCTTTTGATGTGCTATTCAAATACTGAGCAAAATGGTCGTGGCACTGCGTTAGTAAAGTAGTATGAGGGGGAAGTGGAAACTGCTGACATAAACTGTTGAAACTACTTTCTTTTTTCTAAGCTGTTACAATCTGTCTCCATCAAACCTTGTATATGGAGACCAGAGGCTGCAGGTCTTTTGCTGGTTACAAGAAAATGTAAATGACATGATTTTCCTATGTAGGTAATCACTGAAACTAGATATTCTGAAGTGACTTGGGCTGTCAGATACTGTAATGGAAATACTACTGTGTCATACAAATTCGGTGAACTTAATATTAAATCATGAGTTCATTTTCTTCTTTTAAACCAAATGCATTTTTTTGGTTATTTGCTGCCCTGTGGACCAAGGCACACACTCACAAGACTCCTTGTATGGGTTGGAGAGTCTGGTTTACAAGGACACCAAGCCTGGTGGGTATGCATGGTTAGTTACATTTTATATGTGCATGATGAGCAGGCAGTTTGGATTTTTAAAAGCAGCCAAATGTAGAAGTGAGAAAACAATACTTGTTTGGTAAACATCCACATATTGGTGGTTCTAGAAATAAGATTTTAACGAATGTGGATTAAAGCAATGACTTAGTCCTCTTTTAATTGAGTGGCTGCTTTAGAAGATTAGGAGACCACCTAGATTTCCATCAGTCATGTTGAGCTCAAGGATATTATAAAATGCTTACAATATTCTACTATAATTTTGCAACACCATCTTTAGCTATTTGGAGGGTAATTACCCTTACTTAACATGTCTAGGCTTAAGGTAATAGACTTTCAGGCTGTCTTGAAACCATGGACAGACAAAATGAACTGGAGCAGATTGAAGGCATTAGCATGCTTTCCCTTGCTTCACTTTATTTGCATTGCTTCAAGTTAGACAAGGAAACAGCTTCCCTTGGAATTCAGAGGAACTACTGTTATGTTGTATGTGCTTTATTTTTAGCTTCTGAAACCTGGTTTTCAGAGATTTACGCTTGGCCGAAATTTCTTGCTTGAGCTGTTATCTGAGCACAGGTTTAAAGTGAGCTCAAAACCACACATTTAGTTTCTCCATAGTAGTGGATGTGGGTGAAGGAGAGGAATATCCTGTTTCCTTAGTTTTATCATACATGGGAGTGAAAGGCTGAGACCTACAAATTCAATAGTAAGTGAAGGAAGCTGTCCTTTTAAAGTAACCTTGATAAAGGATAACTTGAACTGTTAAAAGGAACTATGCAAAATAAAATGTTCTTATTTGTCTAGTTTTTCCTTTTTATTATTTACATAGTGACCACCCTATCACCTTACCTGCAAGACAGGTTGCAGTCTTGGCAGGCAATTTCCCTCCTTTGTTTGAACAGCCTGCAAATGATACCAAGTTGTTCCCCAGGGTTAGGTTAGGTTCAGTGTTATACTTGCTTCCTTCTTGCTTTAGTGGGATACACCCTTGTCATGCTCCAACCCCATAAAGATAAGCACAGGCAGCACTATTGCTGAGTTATTTTTGCTTGGGTGGCCAGAGGGGAGAAAGAGACAAGGGAACTCACCAAACTGGTTTTCTTCAGAATTGTGGAAAAGTACGAGCATCATTTGGTTAATGAAATGGTTGTGATTGTGTGGGTTGTAATACGTGTGTAAATAATGGAATTTAATTTCATGTAAAGCTTTTCGAATCATCATTTTTGTATGTCTTTTTTGTGGTTTTTTGTGGATTTGTTCTTTCAGAGTGCTTTCACACCATACTGCTGATTATCATGAGAATCCTATTGAAAAGTGCTCTTTATTATACATCTATACCTTTGCCTTGAAAGTTATGTCCTTGTATGGTGGAAGCCTCTTCTGGATTTATCTCTTATGCTATGAGAAGTAGCTAACTGTTTGCTTAACACAGCTGCGATTCTTGAAAAGCTTTTAGTGAGACCTTCCAAGCCATACTTTAAGACAAGCTAAACTTTCTTCCATATTTTCTTATGCTTTCCTACATTTCTGCTTTACTAACTTGAATTTTATCCTTTTTCCAAAAAATTGCTTGCATTGCAAAAGGACGTAAGCGTAAAAAGTACAAAAAGCATTTTAAGAGACCCTTTAAAGGTCGTGATCACTCAAAAGGTGGGTAAGAGTTACGACTTTTAACTTTAAGGCTTCTTTTTGCTTTCTGTTTGGATTAGTTTTTCATAGCCTTGGCTGTCCATCCAATGAGACCTTTTTCCTCCTGTTTGAAAGAGAGGATATAAATTGGAGAGAGCTCTTTTTGCTGTTTATCTGTTCTCTGGACTCAGTGAGACTGAAGAGAGTCCTTGTTTCTCTTTACCTGGATAGTTGTGCCTGTTCCTTCAATTTGAGCTATCTGTAGCATTTACAGCAGAACTATAAACTAGTGGCACTTCACTGTGACTGTTGGAAAAACTGCAGGTGTGAGTTACATCTGTTTGTCTGATTTTTGTCAGATGCCAGTAACAGAAAACCTGAAACTGATGCTATAGCAGTAAACAGTCTTTTTCATCACCTTTTAGCTCTCTGTTTTAAATAACTGATTTAGTGCTGTGACATATTCAAACAGGAATGAAATTGATGTTGTTCCCCAAGAGGATAATCATTGTCTGTAAACACCAAACCATGCAGGTTTTCAGCATTAGCATGTGTCTGAGAATGGGTTGCCATGTCCCATGTGGTTGTATTGTTATGTATTTGGTCTTGGAGGAAGCTGCAGCTGTACACAGACTTGCAGTTGGAGGGAAAACCTTGTGGGAACCCAAGATAAGCTTTGCAAAGTATCACACAAATTGCTGCTGGTGGCTGCATCTGCCTGCAAAAATATTAATGATTCCTTGCACTTAAAGGTCATGAAGCTTTGATCAGGACTTATGTCTTTTTTGTTGTTGTTGTTTAATCAGTTGATAGGAGGAAATGTGTGTTGCATGTAAAAGTGATACCATGTTTCTGTTTCTTCTGAGTTCCTGACTTAATTTTTTTTCAATTGAAATCAAATGTTCCCTTGACTAAAACTGTGTTTTATCATGTTCAGTAGTGAAGTCTTTTCATTTTTAAGATTTCCTGAACCTCTGGAAGCTTTTAAAGAAAATTTCTTATTCCTTTAGCAAGATGTATGGAGTTAGATACCTGTGTTGTTCACTGTGCCTTGCATATGTAAAATGTTAAAACAGTTAAAGTAAGCTAGGTCAAAACCTGTAGTCCTTATTTTTCTCTATAACCATAACTATTTCTTCAACCTGAGCCATCTGTAGCATTTCCAACAGAAATATATAAGCTTGGTAGGCTGATCAATAGCATTTGCTGGAATAGCCCCGTTATAGGGAGGGTACTGAACACAGCAGTGCAGCCTGTAAAGGCAGCTGGAGGACAAGCAGCTCACTCATCCAGCCACACTTCAGGTAAAATGCTGAAACACAGCCTGAGATGGTAGTGTCATATAGTGAAATAATAAGGGATTGTAAATGTTACTCCTTGCCTTTGCATGTATTATTCAAGGGTATTTTGTGCTAAATTACTCTTAATCATTTGCTTCTTGAAACCCCTCACTGAGGGACTTTTAAGAGAGAATCTTTTACCTTGGAAGGAATAGGCAGGTGTATATTAATCCAGAACTTGCTGTGAGCTAAACTGTTTGGACTGAAATCTAGACATGTATTTTCTTGTGTTTAAGTTGTGCAAAGGCAGCTAATATCACGTCTTCAGAATATGGATGTGCAGAAAAGGAAAAAAATACAAATATGTAATCTAGATAAGTGAAAACTGAAATGTTAATTTAGAGGAAATACTAAATTTACATTGCTGTAGTTGTTGGTGTAATGAAATTCAAGATACAATTTTTACACTAAATAATGACTTTTTAAAAATTTTGTTCTAGACAAACCAAAGGAGGAGAAGAAGGATACTTTCTTAGAAAAGCTTGCAACTCAAGTTATAAAAAATGTGCAAGTCAAAATCACAGGCATTCATGTTAAATATGAAGATGATGTAAGTAACTGGGACATACTGTCTTCATTTTAAATTGGACTTCAATGCAGTTCTGATTCTCTAGTCCACAGAGAAACCTTTTCCACCTTGAAAAAGTTGCTGTGGTTTCTTCTGCACGTCTTCAAATAATTTGCCCCAGATATGAATGCCAGAAATATGGATATGTGAAACAGATGTTCTCTTCCCCCTTGTCCAGTGCTGCCTTCCTCACTAAATGTCTGTGGGCAGTGTCTGTTCTCACATATTGCTGCGTGCAGTGGATGCCCAGAGTTTTTCAGTGTCCTGGGGAGAGTCCAGAATGGCAGAAGCTGATGGGTTTACAGATGGGTCTGAAGCCAAACTGTTGGAAACACTTAGTTAATAAACAAGAATGTTTGTTTGTATGGAGCAAACTGGTATTTCTAGTTTTACCTTCCTTTAGGAAAACAATTAAGCAGCTTGTTATGAGACAATTGAATTTAAAAGAAAAGCACTGGATAATAGGGTATTTCTCAAATGTTTCTTTGGGACTGTTTTCAGAGACAGTAAAGAGGTCATAGAAGTTCATATCATAAAGTGATATAGCTGACTGAGATATGGTACTCTAATTTTTTTTTTTCCTGTATGACGATGTTAGAATCCAAAAAAAAATTTTCAGTTTGAAGTCCTAAGTCTTTACACTGCAGCCGTATTAGTTTTGGCCTATCTTAGTGGGTTCCAGTAATGTTTCAGTTAGATTAACCAAGCAAAGGAAGTTCCTCAGAACAGTTCAGGATTTCAGTCAACTTTGAAGGATACATCTGTCTGCAGCAAGAGAAGTACATACATGTTATTTTTCTCTCTTTGCAGATCACAGACCCACAGTGTCCGATTTCCTTGGGAATGACGTTGGGCGAGCTTAGTTTACTGGTAATGTGTGTGTGAATGAGTGTTCTTGTGTGTTCAGTTTTCTTGTCTTTGGAGTAGCAGAAAGGAAAAGGAACATAGTAAGAAGATACAGTGACAGTGTGCATACAGCTGGAAGTGAAGGCAATCTTTTATTCATGCAAATAGTACTGGCAGTTGGAGCAGGCAGAAGGGAAGAGGACTGAGGAACATCACACTTCTGAGACTTGGTGATTTGTTCTAATGATCTGAGTGACCTTTGAGACCAGGCAGGTTATCTCTAGGCATAATAAATGAGGGCAAACATTGCATCATGATGATCAAGAATTTGGTATTTTGCCAGGCCTTTTGAGAAATGGGGAGAGGATATTTCAGCTAACTTCTCTTTGCCTTAGCTGTTAAGTATTCCATGAGTAGGATGAGGAGTCGAATATCAAAGTATGAAAGTAAACTGACAGATTTTTGTATATGTTATCTTGATGTGTGTGTATGCAGAGAAACTGGATGCATTTGTTGCTTGGAAGCATAGGATAAACCCACAAATGTGTTAGCTAAGATGCACAAAATTGCTTTTATCACTTTGAACTTTTAGACAACAAACGAGAACTGGACACCTTCTATTCTGAATGAAGCTGCAAAAATAATATACAAGGTAATGGTTTTGGTTTTTTTTCCTACACAAGTGAAGAAAGCAACTGATCTTGGAGACTAGTAAACCTGGGGCTCTAAATAGAGTTGGAAAAATAATTTTCTTTTTGAATTCTCCCATTTTTATTTATTTTTGATGTATGTTTAAGCACAAGTAGAGCCCAAATAACTTCTTCTGTGAGGCATAAACTTAAACAAACTCTACAGTTCAAATAATTTCTCTTAAGTGTGAATGCCGATCCACTCGTTCAATGCATTATACAGCAAGCCTGCATGGAAGCTTTGATTTCAAAGAGGTCAAATGGCCATTTCCTAATCTAATTTGTATTCCTAATATAATTGGGATTCTGGGAGCTAGGCAGTCTCTGTGTTCTCCTTGCCCACCTCCTGAAGTACCCTCTGAGCCTGTGCAGAAAGGAGTATGCAGAGATGTAAGGAATTACAGGAACAATATAAGAAGGGTTTAATAGTCCTGGCTTCTTTATTAGGCCAAGTACCAGTTTTGTGCACCCTTGCCCCTGTAATCCAGGGTCATGTTTAACAGATGTGCATGAACACATGCTTTCAGAACTTGCAATTCAATTATCATTTCAAAATAGTATTGTCAGATTAAATACATCTCAATGCTAATGGTTCATTTGCTGTCTAGTCTGCTTTCATATGTTTTCTGTTTTCACAAATGGAAAGCTAAGTTCAGAGAATGGGGCTGAATGCAGTTTGTTGCATGTTTTCTTTCCTATTCAGCTTTTGTGCCTGGACAGCCTCAGTGCTTATTGGAACATAAACAGCGAAATGTGTTATCATGGCTCCCGTGAACAAATACTGGTAATGTAGAAGAAAATGCATTAATTACTATATTCTCTGGCTCTTGTAGTATTCAAAACTACACCACACTGATTTCTACCCCACTCCTCACACTTATGGTCACTGTATTCAGGGTCATATGTTAATCCATTGCACTATTGTCAGTAATATTTTGTGAATCTCATTTGTTATCAATCCCTATAGGGTTTAAACATGATGTTTTTGACCCATTAAGTTTATAAAGGTGTTCTGTGTGTACTTGTACAATACTACTTGTTTCCTTTTTTCTTTTGTGCTTATCTTTTATGGATACCTTTATTATTTTTTATTTTGCTCTTAACAAAATATGTACTTAACCCAGTGAGCTTGAGTCTGACATCAAAGTATCAAAACTGTGAAGTGCTTAAAACCATCCAGTTATTAAGAACAGCCAAGTTCATTTGGCATTGCCTGTCTGTGGATGTTTTCCTTTATTTTCTCTGAATCTCGTCTGAAGTGAAAACACAGATTGATATACAGCTTGAATTGACAGCTGCAAAACCCTGCAAAACACACATGAACTTAAGTTGGTCTACTCAAATTTTTGAGAACTCTTAACAAGTAATGCTCTCAGCAATTGTTAAACAGTATCGTATCCCTTTACAGGATCAGCTGAAAAGAGGAATTCCCTGTAATGGTAACCAGCCTGAAGACTACCAGTACAGTAAGTAAGCTAGGAATGAGTGCATCTTAACTCTTCTGAGCATGTTAGTGTACAACAGCCTGACCTGATCCTGCAGGCATGGCCATACTGTCTTAGAAAAAACATAATGTAATAGAACATATCAGGGCTTGTATGCTTTTTGACTATTGTGGTGCTGTCTTAATTGTTGTTGGTAAGAATTGCATCCTGATTCTGTGGGGATTGAGGAGGCATGTTATCTGTTGACGTGTTTGATCTATTACTTGTTATATTTAATTAAAAAGTCCATCTCAATTTTTTTATCTTCAAGTTTTCAGACCAGTGTCAGCCTCTGCAAGACTCTATATCAACCCATATGCAGAAGTAGAACTGAAAACTCCTAAGATTGATTGTAATGTAGAAGTACAGAGAATTATCATTGAATTCACTAAGCCACAGGCAAGTTGATATTTATCACCCGTTTCAGTTTGTGATGAGCTATAGTGTTTTTTCACTGGAAAACATTCCTTTGAGGGATTTGTGTCCTTATACGCCTGTAGAATTTCTAAACCGTTTAGCAGGACTGTGGGGAAAATGTAGGCTTTTTTCCCTTCTGTGTAACAATCACTTCCTGGTGACTCTGACACTCTTACCTGTGGACCCTTTGGGAACCACTTGATCTGTATTCAACCCTTCCAGTAGCATTCCTTTCACCTAGAGAATGCAATCATGTGCAGCCCTTATCTTACTAAACTATAATCCAATATTATAACTGCAGAGGTGCCAAAGTACAAGCAAGGGTGGGAATGAATGGAGTGTGCTGGCTTTGGCAACAAAGCCTGCTGAAGTATCAAGGAACTAATTTAGCTGGCTCCTCAGCAATTTTGTGTTCTCATTTATTCCAGGATACTTGCAGTTAAGTGGCTAAAGAGCTTTTTAGCTCTTATCAATGTCTAAACATATATATATATTGAGTTCAGAACTGTACCAGTAAGGTTCACTAATGTAAAGGCATCTCTAAAATGAGGGAAAGTGCGTTGACAAATGAATATGGTTGGTTTGAGAAAGCCTGAGAGTTTGTGCTGAGCAGGCTGGTAAAACTACAAATTGTTGTTCTTGGAGGGAAGCAGGGGCTTAAAGTGGTGTCCTTTGAGAAGAATGGGTACAGTTGGTCCACTTTCAGATGCAAATGAAAATGCATGGACTTAAATCTCTGTGTAGTTAGAGGAATACTGAAGGCCATGGTGTACCTGCAGTTTGAGCACTGCCTGCAAGCAAAAGCTGAACCTCTGCTAAGAAACTTGTTTTCCTGTGTTTAGTACCTCAGCATGATAGACCTCCTGGAGTCCATAGATTACATGGTTCGCAATGCACCCTACAGAAGATTTAGGCCAAATGTATCTCTCCATAAAAATGCCAGGGAATGGTAAGCTGTGTACATTCATGCATTCTTTGGGAGATGCTGGAGTCTTCTCCAGTCTCTTCATTCTCCTTCATGGTTAAAAGTAGTTTTAAAACTAGATCACGTGCTGATATAACTTTCACAGAGCTTTGCTTAGCCCTTAGATTCAAGTGATAAAAGATCCAGTTAATGAAAGTCTCACTTGCTAAGTTGAAGTCCCCAAAATTTGAACAAAATGCCAATGCTCTCATGAGGTTAAAATGTAATTTTAGAAAGGCTAAAGAAAAAACTCGGCAAATGTTATACAAGGGAAACATTTATCTCAACTGTAGGTTTTAAAGATTTGAACTGATACGCTTTTCATAGGCTTTTTTCAAAGTACTAACTAATACTGATTATCAAAGTGCTTAAGTTCACTTAATGCTGTAACAGCCCAAATTTGCAAACATGCAGAAGTCAATAATGAAGGTTGTAGTTCTTCAGGCATTAAATGTAAGCCCTGTGTCCATTTCTCAAAAGTGATGTTGAAAACATTAATTTTTTTATAAGCCAAGCTACTCAAATCAGAAGTGGTGAACAAAGTTTTTGAATACTAATAAACTATCTCTGCAACATGTTAGTTGTAATGCACAAATGAAATGGGAAATTGTTCACAAGTGTGGAATTATTGTAGGTGGAAATATGCAGGTAACAGTGTTCTTGAAGTTCACATCAGAAGACGTAGTCGAATGTGGTCATGGAGTAACATAAAACAGCACAGGCAGCTTCTGAAGAGTTACAAAAATGTGTACAAGAACAAGCTAACACAGAGTAAACTGTCAGAAGAAACACAGAGGCAAATCCAGGTATGAGTCTTTTTTCTTTGGAGGAGTTATATTTTGTTCCCTCTGTGAAATAATTCTTTAGATATAATTGAGAGTAATCCAGGTTGATGGTTTTACAAGAGCACAAGAGGTCTGTGAAAATACCTTTTTAATCTGAAGTTCTGTGTAACCTGTTGTGGAAAGCAAAATAAAATACTAGTAAAGTGCCATTTAAACCAATATATTTTTATTTGAGGATTAATGAGCATGGATACATTTAATGAAGTGCAAGAGTAATCTAGTTAAGAGAAAAACTAGACTGCCAAACATGAATTTCATCTTCTAGTGAACTTTGCAGCTGGGGGTGGGATATACCCCATGATAGAAATGAGCAGAGCTAGAAATCAACTGGAGTTCAAATATGAAGGAACTGGTAGAAAATTTATAGTGGAGAGCCTTTCCTAAATGTGTGGTAGTGGCAAATAATTTGATCATACATTTTTCTAGGACCTAGAAAAAAAACTTGACGTCTTCAATACAATCTTAGCAAGACAACAAGCACAAGTTGAGGTAAGGAATCATTTTTGTTCAGTAATATTGTAGCACTTCAAATAAGATGGTTTTGTCATGATAGTATTCTTAAAAAAATTGTGCTGATAGGTATGAGAGGATAGGTAGGTTGGAAGACAAGTTTCTTGTCCTTCCAGGACAAGAGTAAATTGATTTCCAAACTGGAAACCCGTTCAAAAGAAGGTTCAAAAGTTTTAAATGGTACAGGATCGGTCCTCAGGTTTGTTACTACTAGGTTAAGGAATCTGCTAGATTAGGGAATATAATTGCTTTTTGTACTCTTTAAATACTGTCTTTTTGTAAGGTTCCTACCTTTTTTAGTCAAAGTGCTGGTGAAATGTGTAGAAAAAAACTGTCCAAAGTAAATGCATGCACAGATACACAGAGACATGTCCCTCACCCTGATCCTCTGTCAAGTGGGTCAAAGACTTTTAATTCCTTGTGGTGTGGTGTTGCTATCCCTCAGTTAAATGCATGTTCAACTTGCATACATACATGGATTATTTACAGAAAAATAGTAATACTATAAATAATGCAGTTTGTCCAACTTGTTTTAATTTCTGGATTCTAGACAATAAGATCAGGACAAAAATTACTGAAGAAGAAAGGCGCTGAAGCAGAAAAGAAAAGTGGAGGATGGTTTAGTGGTTTCTGGGGTAAAAGAGAATCTAGGATCAAAGAAGATGAAGAATCACCTGTACCTGAAAGTAAGTGTGGATTGTAATGCACTAATGTCTAGAGAGATTTTGCTTCTTCTTATACATTAAAAAAGAAATGATGGTATTTTTCTTCCTACTATGCAGGAGAGGGCATGGCATAAGCAGTGCAATGCAGTATTGATCATTTTATGGCACCTCTTACTGAATATTGAGCTGGCAAATAAGGCATTCTTCTAAATTGGCCATAAGCTTTTAAGAACCTTGGTGAGGAGAAGAATATGGCACTTATAGCTGTAGTGATAATTGGCAACAGTTGGAATACTGTTTCTGGTGATTTGCTGTCTGGATCAGAGGTTGGATCTACTAAAATTCCTGAAATCTATTTTCATCATGAGGAGCTATGGATGCTTTTGTAATAAAAATTATATTGATTTCTGTGCTACATATATACCACCATATGTGAAGACTTGTGTGAATCATTTTTCAATCTGGAATTTAGTGCAATATGAAGAATCAGTGAATGTATCAGCAAGCTTAATGTAGGAGGCAAATGAGGAAAAGTGGTAATTGTTATTTATTAAGGTGCAAATTGTGTGGGTTTTTAATTTTTAGCTATTGATGAACTAATGACACCAGAGGAGAAAGCAAAACTTTTTACTGCTATTGGATATAGTGACAGCTCCCATCACCTTTCCTTACCGAAGGAGGTAAGTAAACCTATGGGATGGTTTAAAAAAACAAACTGCACAACAAATTAAGTGTAAAGATGACTTCAGCTCTCCCATTACCCTGAGGAAAGATGAAGGCTTCAGATTCAGGTAGGAAATATTATTTGATTCTTCTGAAGTTGCTGATCGATGCACTCATAAAATGGTACATATATTGGAAGTCAGAACCCTCTCTTGGCCAGGCCAAGACTTGACATTTAGCAGTAAGAACAACAAAGGCATACAAGCTATGTCTTCTGAAGTGTAGTTATTGAATGGGATTGTAATGATTTTGGTTGATCTAGTGAGTCCTCTACTGAGTGTAATTTAGCTATGCTTGCTTCAGGGTTTAAAAAAATTTCCTTAATGCTGAAAAGACTGAGACTATATTTGCTCAGCATTTGTTGAACCACACTGTTTTATGTTAAAGAAATGACTGGTAAACATTGAATAAAGTAAAGACTGTACTTTCCTTTCTGCATAGAGATGAGTTTCTAATCTTAGTTGCCTGGAAGAATTTAGAAAGACACATTTCAGTTTGTTAAAATGAGGAGTTCTGAAAAATTATTCTTATTGGAGTGACTAATTTCAGTTTCCTCTGTTCTTCTCACTAGTATGTTGCCCACGTTGTGACACTGAAGCTGTTAAGCACTTCTCTTACAATTAAAGAAGACAAGAACGTGGCAGAAACTCTAAAAGTACAGATAATTGATCTGAGCACCAAAATATCACAGCGCCCAGGAGCACAAGCCATTAAGTAATTGGATTGGTATTTTCTTTTTGTAGAAACATCCCTGCCCCTCCTCACCCCACTCCCCAGCTTCTTAACTTTTCTTGGGTAGTGCTTGTTGTATATTGCCTTGTAACTTTGTGGGCATTCTGTAATTGTACTCTGTTGTAAAAACTATAATTTGGTAGATAACATAGAATGGAAGGAGAAAGGGAGTGCTGTCTGTTAGTTTTTATGAACAATAGCAACCTCTTTCTTGAATATAAGTGTCAAAGTGCTGAATATGACTTTTGGGGAGTGATAGCTAAGCCATGTGAAATGGTGTGGCCAACACACTCCAGCCAAACTACTGAATGTGTTACTGCTTACAGAAATGAAAAATTGTGTTTGTGCTGTAGGTGGGAGATCAGACAGAGGATAAGATACTGATACCTTTCTGTGTTTTAAGAGAGGGCAGACCAGAAATATTGAACAAAAGTTATTGGATTACACAATCAAGGAATAAGATTTCCAGTGTCTGGAAAGTGATTTTGTGCACTTTTTGCTTTCATTTGCAGTTCTTTCAGTTCAGGCTTAATACATAAGATCACCAGCTCAGTCACTGACTCTTGAAATATTTTTACTAAAAACCATTCTGGGGAATTTTCAAGGTGCAGCTTGAATGCTGCAAAGAAACAAAAAGAGCTTTGACTATTTTACATAAATGCATGCCATATAATTTAGTTTGCAAGACTGAAGCTGTAGAACAGATACTCTTATAAGTGTCATGTTTCTAAAAAAAGTATTTCAGTTATCTCAGTAGAACCAGGTATATGACACTGATTGTGGTCATATATGTTGCCTCCCAATGTCAGGCATTTCAATGGTGGGAGGCACAGGACCTGAAAATCAGTTTCTTATGTAATAAGTACTTCTAAGGATGAGTGAAGCTGGTGTGGTTTGGTGGTGTTCAGTGGCTTTCTTCAAAGATGTTTTCCTACAGACTTCTCTTAACACGATTGTCAGGGCAGTTCTCAGTACAGAATTCTCATTTGTACCAACAGAAGTCTGTAACTGCTTTTTAAATCCATACACAATAGTAAACATTCCTACACTTTTTATTTATGGAACCTAAATATTCTGCCTTTCTTTTCTCTTGCAACTGATTCTAACCTTTGTCCAATTAAGTGTTTTTAACTATTCATCTTCTTTAGGGTTGAAGCAAAGCTTGAAAACTGGTATGTTACAGGCCTGAGGCAAGAAAACATTGTACCATCTCTTGTGGCTTCCATAGGGGATAGCAAATCTTCTCTGCTGAAGATTGAGTTTGATATTAACCCAGAGGACAGTACAGCTGACCAGAGCCTTACTATTGAATCACAGCCTGTGGAAATAAAATATGATGCAGTGAGTAGTAACCAAAACTCTCCAGTATTTCTGAGTGCTCTTTCTCTGCTTTTACTCTCTTGGCTCTGTCCAGATCTGCTTTTGAATTTTTGTTGAATAACTTTTATGTGTAATGCTATATAATGCTAATTCTTGTATTTTTTTTTTAAGAGAACCATAAATGCAATGGTAGAATTTTTTCAGACAAGTAAGGGCATGGATCTTGAAAGATTAACAACAGCCACATTAATGAAACTGGAAGAAATCAAGGAAAGAACTGCTACAGGTAAGATAGTAACAAATCTCAGTGAAGGTGAACTCTTAAAATGTTCGGGTAATCATATGGAAACATTTGGCTTCTGTTTTGATTCATGACCAAATAGTAGGATTGGGATTTTTCCTTGAGTTTGGTGCCCTCATTTCAGCTGGGATAGAATTAATTTCTTCTCACTTGGCTGCTTGGAGATTTAGTGAATGTCTAGTGGGAAAGGAGCATTGAGTTTAGGAAGGAATCAGAATGCTATGAAAGTCTTGCTTCAAGAGGCTCTATCTTTCAGATAACATCATTTTTTATGCTGACTGTCACAGTTGTTTCACGTGTGAATAGCATTTACATTTCTATGTCCTTTCTTTTTTTTAAGGATTAGTTCATATTATTGAAATGCGGAAAGTCCTTGACTTGAAGATTAATCTGAAACCTTCCTACCTTGTGATTCCACAGACTGGTTTCTACCATGAAAATTCAGATTTGCTGATTTTGGACTTTGGTACATTTCAGGTATGTAAATGATGTCTCTTATCAGCTCAGGGGAAACAAATATTCTCATTTAACATAGCTGTGGTCTGGAATCATCTAGCTTGCAGAAGGCAGATGATCATCTGTGTCAATGTATTTTTAACTTACCATATTTCTAACCAAATAGATTTGGGTCAGCAGTTTGATCAGAGTTGTTAGGGTATCTTTGACGTACTTGTACTAGTTAATCCTCCCCAGGAAACATGTTATAATCATGATTGTAATACTTTGTCATTTAGTATCTTTTATTTCTTCAGCAGAATACAGGAACTTTTGTTTCCTTTTTTGTGGAATGATGGCCTTTCATTAATAAAAGAGATTATAATTTTTTCTCTTGAAGTTTGAAAATTAATTCCCTTGTTTCTGTAAAATGGAAAGATTGCAATCATTTAACTTGATTTAATGACTGATTAAATACTTATTTTAGTTGTAGTCCATAAATAAAATTATGGACTAATAATGTCTTGTGTCAATGAAAAAATTTTTTGCACGGCTTCAACTAAGTGGATGAATAGAAGTAATAACAAAAAAAAATCTACTTAGCAAGAATAAGTGAACTGTGGAATGATTTAATATATTTTCTCTGAAAGAATAAATGTCAGTTATTAATCCCTGTGAATCATTTCATCTTCACTAGAATGAATAGCATGTCTGTTTTAAAGACTTATATTTATTTTGTTTGTTATTTGTTTAGCTGAACAGCATAAATCAAGGCAGTAGTGAAGCTTCTAACTTTTCATCTTTAGAGGAGATTATGGACAAAGCCTATGACAAATTTGATGTGAAAATTAAAAATGTTCAACTTCTTTTTGGAAGAACAGGTAATAAAACAACATAGCTGCTGTTCATGCAAAAGGATTGTCAAAGGCTACCTACCTGTAATAAATAAATATGTTTTTTAAAGAAAAAAAGACAAACTAAAATCAGTAGTTAATGAAAAAATTAAATGTGTATTAAAAATTAATGTGTATTAAAAAAAATACACATTAGGTGCCAAACTTTGAAAAAATAGTTTCTCTTCAAACAGCTGCTCACTTTTTGTTTGGACTTGTGGATCACTTTGATGGTAGCAATGAATGTAAATGCATAGAACTGTTATGTTTTCTATCATATGCAGGAAAAGCCCATCTAAAATTGACCTTCACCTAAACTTAAGTTTGTGTAATCAACAGAATGCCAGGTTGCTGTTCTCTCTTTTATCTGTCTATCCATTTGTCTTTCTAGTGGTCGATGTAGATACATCTTCTAGTGCAGAGTTGGCTTTAGTGCTGCTAAGGCAGTAGTGTTCACAAATGGGATTAAAAGCTCTTAAAATACTTGACCTAAGTTGGTTTAGGTTTCTTTAGTTGCTGAGTGGGTTTTTTTTTTTACCTTCCTAGTGATGCCATTTGATTATTTTAATGATGCCTAAATTAAATAAATTAGCAAGTGATTTTTTTTTCATCTAAATTTACTGGACATTTTCAGGTGAAGATTGGAAGAAGGCTCGTTTTCAACATCCCTCAACTTTGCACATTTTGCAACCTATGGATATTCATGTACAGTTGGCAAAATCAATGGTGGAAAGAGACTCCAGGATGGCAAAGTAATATATTAATGTTGATAAGACCTGTGTAGAATTACTTTGTACTCAGAGAAAAGAAAGCTGTGTTTTCCTTAAAGGTTCTGTTACACTTTGTAATTTGAAAGTATTAAATATGAAACCAAAATAGGTTACTACTGTTGGCAAAATCTTCTTTGGGTAGTTGTTCCTTGAACCCTTTGCTGGTTACTAACTACTGCTCAAGTCCAAGCCCTGTTTTAATGCAGAATCCCTGGCTTTACTGTGATGTGATCTTTATATAGGAGTGTCCATATTGGTAAGATTTAAATGAAGAATTGGTACCTTTTTATATAGGAGTTTAATCAGCTGTTTTTTTTAAAAAAGGTTTAAAGTGTCAGGAGGACTTCCTTTGGTGCATGTCAGACTCTCTGACCAGAAAATCAAGGCAATCTTTGATCTGATTGATAGCATTCCACTGCCTCAGAAGTCATCTATATCAGTTCCAAGCACAAAGGTAAGCTGACTACGACTAAAAAAACTTTAAAAAAACCCCAAACAATGAAAAAACCATTACTAGTGTCTTCAATGACACCATCAGAACATCCTGGGCTTCCTCAAACAAGTGGTGGAGCCTTTGTCATTGTCCTGCTGGTTTCAGTATAAGTGTTGGTAGAGCTGGCCTTGCCAAAGAATGTGGGGGAGGCATTGTGGAACATTCACCTCCAGTAAAAGATATGAACATATCAAGTTATATAAACTTAAAAATACTGTGTTGGTAATTTTTCTCTTTTCTTTCCCTCCAGGTACCAGCTATTCCCACAATTGCTGTTGTTGGTAAAGGGTTACTTAATACACCCCAGTTATTAGCAGAAATAGTGTCAGGTGAGAAGCTACAGATGTGTCTTTGTAAAGGTCACAGGGCATAACTTAGGGAATAGCGAATATTTTCATGCTGTTACTGATGTTAAAACATGTAAGGACAGCAGAGATGAGCATGATGGGTCATATCTACCCTCATGTGCATAAAGAGATTTGATTAAGATGCTGATGTTACCTCAGCCTAATAAACTTGCTTTTTCTGAAAAGCAAACCTGCTTTCTTTTCAAAATTAATATTATGCATAAGCAGCCTCTTCAAATGAGTGAACTGTAAATACCAACTGTGTTAGCTTGTTCTGACTATTTTGCATTAGCAAAGCTCTACTTTTTCTGAAAAGGCTGAACTAGAATAACACATTACTGAGAAATTACTGTATTGACACTGGATTTGAGCATTTATTTTCATGGCTGTTCTAGAGAAAAATTTCCTGTAGTGAAACCTGGACACTTGTTTCCTGGAGCTTCTCCTATTATTACTTTCTTATGTGTTCTTGAATGTCTAATCATGCCTTTAGACTCTTGTCCCGTCCTTAATAGGGCTTAAGTTCTCATCCAGTGGGTAAATAAGGAGTATAGATCTAAAGTATATTTTGTCAGGTTAGATTTAAAGTGATCATGCTGTTAAAAATGCAATTGGAATGGGAAAGAGAGGGTGGGATATTTAGTCCTGTTTCTGGAAAAAGTTTACTGAGGAAGTAATTTCATTTCTGTAGACTCTGAAGAAGAATATTTCGATTTTGAGGAAAGCTCGGAACCAACTGACAGTTCAGTAATTCAAGGAGAAGAAATAAGGAAAGAGGAGGCTGCTCAGGAGGAGCTGATAAATCTTCAGCTGAAGTTTGAAATTAAAGAAGTATGTCTGTAATTCTATTTTCCCCTATCTAAAAAGTACTTTAGAAAAAAATCCGATGTTCACTTACCCAGTGTTCTCCAGATTAGTGGATGCAGAAACATAATCACCAACTAAAAATCCCTCATACACACATACATATTTCTATGCATATGAGGTATTTCTTGTCTGTATGTGATGCATATAAATAAAACCTAATGCATACACATGGATGTATTAAAAAGAAAGAAGTCTCCTATTGGAGTAGAAATTTATTTAGTAGAAAAATATTTTTAATATTTAGTAGAAAAAATTCTATTTTTAGTAGAAAAAATTAGTACCCACTCATAATTAGGGGGGTAGGGAGTGGGAATTTTGCACTGGAGAAACAAAGTCAGTACCTAGGCAGATCTCTTGCAAGGAGAAAATCTCCAAATATTTTTTGTATTTTGTATCTTTCACCATCAAACAATCACTTCTCCTTTCTATTTTATACTTTCAGATCTGTAATAAAAGCAATGCTTCCAACAAAGCAGGGAAGGCATTCATTTTGCACTTTTTTTGTTGTTGGTTTAAATGGTGAGAATACTGCATGTGAAAAGATGGCATAACTGTAATTCTTGTTCATCCAGGTTTTAGTAGAACTCACCAGACAAAAGAAAATTGAAGAAACAGTACTTATATTTGATGTAATGCATCTTGGGACAGAAGCTACTGTCAAAACCTATAATTTGGCAGCTGTATCTTATTTGAAGAAAATAAGCTTGGATTACTATGGAATTGGAGGTAATAAGCAATGGCAGAGAAGTGGACTTGTGTGTGTAGTAATTAGGCAGAGCTCTCCTGTGCCTTGTGCTCACTGAAATGCAAATGTTGTTCCAGTTTTCCAGTTAATGTGCAGCTGTCCACTGGCAGTGCTTGTGCCTCTAAGATAAGAGCTGATAAGCTCTGGACTCTCACCATAGTTCTTATGGGATAAATATATAAAATCCAAGCTCGGTCTTTGGATGGAGAAGGGATTTCCCATTTTGGACTTGGCAAAGAGAAACCAGTGACTCATATTTGGTGGTGCAATGTATTTTAGTAAATGGTACTGGAAGTTAATCCCTACCTTCAAGGCACAAATTGTTTGGTTCTCTGAAAGAACAGAAATTATCCTAATTCTTGTTTATTTCATGTGGTGTTTTACAGGTAAAAAAGCACCCATTCATCTAATTACTTCCTCAGACAAGCCTGGCTTAGACCTTCTGAAGGTGGAATATGTCAAGGTATACACAAAGCTTTTAAAAATTTTAAATCATTTCTACATATTCTTAATATATAGTCTATATATAGTCCTAAACCTACTATTCAGAGCTGGTTGGATTATTTTGTATCTTCTCTTATGAAGAGGACAGTGACTGATTGGAATTAATATTAACCTTCATGCAAATCTTTATTTTCAGGCTGACAGAAATGGGCCACAGTTTCAGACAATTTTTAAAAACACTGAACAGATGATTCAAGTGAGTGCTTGCAGATTTTATTGCTTATTTTCTTTTGGTTTGCTTGCTCAGAACAAAGGAATTAAGAAGAGCTGTTTTGCTTTCTTGTTTTCCTGCCTTCCAGCAGGAGATTTCAGGAGTTAAAATGTCCTTGAAAATTTTTATACCACTTAAGAGCAGAATGTTTGTCTGTTGAACTACTGAAAAAGTGTCTGTCTAGCTCATGTGGGTGAAATTGAAACTACTGTAAGAATGCAGCTTCTCATGCATCGGGGATCATGACATTCAGGGGCCCAGTATGAGAAGCTATAGTGGAGTCACAAAGTCTTTCCCTTTCATGTCAGATAGTCTGTAGAGTGCCACGTATTCAGCACTCTGTTGGCTTTTATAACTGGTCTAAATCCATGTCTGTGTGGGGTTTTTTTTTACTAATGGTGTATTTTTGAGTCAGATTTTACTCTAAGGAAAAAGACTGACTTGAGGCATTCTTGAAATAAAGTACAAAGGATGGTGTTTTCTGTGATAGGTCCTTTCTCCACTTTATACCTTTATGGCATTATTTTGCCTGCCTAATTTTAGTGTGAAGACTGAAATATTTCACTTGTTACTTAATAGTTTAGAGCGTCTACAGATTTCATCTGAGAGCTGTAGTTACTGAAATCTTTTTTGCCCAAAAGCAATTCCTGAGGCTGCAGCAGAAGATGAGTTTTAAAACTCCAGTGCTTGTGAGTTAACTGTCTTCATACTATGGGCTAGTGCTAATGTAAAGAGAATTCAATTTCCTATCCATCCTCTGGAGTTGCTGTTGCCTTGCAGCTCTTCAATGGGACTTGTGTGCCTGGAAGAATTGCATTGGGGCTCTGGTTCCAGTTTCAAGTACATTCAAGTGGACAACTTTTATTAAACTACACAGCAGGCACTTACTTAGCTTTTGGACTCCTCAGTGGATTTCTTGAGGAATACCCACATTCTAAATATCTACATGTCAGCCATGTGCCATTTACCCATGCTGGTAATGCTGTTATTGCGAGGGCATTCAAGCCCAAGGCTGTGTTTGACAAAATTAATTTTGTATCACTGTTTTTGTACTGAGGAGGTTATAGGTTAGCAGTTACAGCTGTAAGAGCTGGGTTGTTGCTAGGTTTCCTTATTTTCTAAGCTTATCCCCTTTCTACTGTACAAAAAACTTTTCCTTTATGATCTCTTGCTGGCCACACATGCAACTTTTCTATTTCTAAGGAATGATTCTGTTGCACTGGGTGCTTTTGCACCTCTTACACTTCTGAGTTACTGTTTGATCATATGGAATCTCATGTTTTCAACAGGTAACCTTTTCATCATTGAACCTCCTGTTGCATACAGAGGCCCTTATGTCTGCTGTCAGTTTTCTAACAGCTGTTAGTCCATCAGGCAGTGAAAGAGGCGGAGAGACACCATCCAAAGAAGAAAAGCAAGAAGATGACTCTAGAGTGCAGAAAGGTACAGTTGTGTTATCCAAATGATGGTTCTAGAAAGACGTGTTGTATGCTGGCAAAGCAAATCCAGAGAAACACGATTAGCTTTGTAGAAATAAAGATGAAAGTGAAAATATGACTCATAGTTACCTTGAAAATATCACCCTCTCTTATTTCTAGTGTCTAAACCTTCCAAGGATAAGGATGTGTTTGACTTCAAGCTTTTTGCCAAGCTGGATGCCTTCTGTTTAAATATTTGTGATGAAAAAAAGAACATTGCAGAGATCAAGATACAAGGTATTAAAATCTTCATTAGAAGTAACTGCTCTGGTACTTGAGTTTCAAAGCAACTGCTAATAATTGGACTAAAAAATAAGGTGCAAATATGCAGCATCTGTTTTTATGTATTTGTTTATTTATTGTCGTCTGTGCAAAAATGGCTCGTAGTCTTGTTTTCAAAGTCAGCCTTCAAGTCTGTCATAATGTTTTGGCCTCCAGCTAGAAAGATGTGCTATGTTATTGCTCAGATAATTAGGTTCATCCTTTGAAGGAGTTTGATTATGGGTGGCTTTCCATGTTGTAGTAAGTGTTGGATATTTTTAGGTATACCATAAAATTATTAAGGAAAAATAATTATGTAGGATAAAAAACATCTTCAAAATGTTTTATTTAGTTTTTAACCCTAGGGATTCGTTTGAGTTCCTTGTTTTGGTTTTGTTTTCTTGATTGGTTTTACCCCTTGTAAGGGCTATCAATAATTTGTTTCACTTCTGACTGGCTTTAACTGCCATCTTCATAGTTGCCAGCACTCTCTTACGAATATTTAAGAAAGTGTGATATCCAAGATTAGTACTGCAGTTCATAGTCTTTTGCTTGTGCCCATCTCTAAATCATATCATGTATTCACACAAGATTATGTATGCAAAAGTATTGTATTCAGATAGTTCAGTATAGTAACATCTTTTCTGATGGAAAGTCTCAATGCACTCACTCAATAGCTTGCTTATGGAGGAGTGGATTATTGAGTATTTTTCTATGAATAGTAGCTCAGTTATTTCTAGAGACGACTGCTATTGAGATAGTATCTGTATTAGAAGTGTTTCTATTTTGTTTTGGTTGGAGCTGTAGTACAGTCATTCTTAAAGCTTAGTAACTTTTCCTCACTTCCTCTGCTGGTGTCCCCACCCTGAGAATAGCTGTTACTTCTGCTGTGCAAGACTGTTTCTGTTTTTTACTTTGCAGGTCTTGACTCATCTCTTTGCCTTCAGCCAAGTCACACTGTATTCTTTGCCCGACTTAAAGACATAGTTGTCACAGATGTTGATTCAAGGACCCTCCATAAAAAAGTACTCAACTACAAGATTTTAACTTTTATTTGATTCTTGGTTAGTTTGATGTGTGTTAAAGTGAAATGTAATACACCACTCCTCTAAAAGTATTTGATTTGTCGTGAATAAGTATTTTCAAATAGGATGTATCATAAAGAATAATTTTCATATTACAAGAATGGATGTCTGAAAGGATTAGAAAAACCAGTAATCTAACTTGTAATCTGATAGTTCGTTGTGTTAAGTGCCTTTGTGGAGGCTGCTGATGGCTGGTGGGTGCTGTTTCTCTTTCTAGGCTGTGTCTATAGTGGGAGATGAAGTTTTCAGTTTCAATCTGACATTAAATCCTCATGCTACTGAGGGAGAAGCCTACACTGACATGTCAAAAGTGGATGGTACCGTATGTTTGAAAGTGGGCTGCATCCAGCTGGTGTACCTTCACAAATTTCTCATGTCTCTCCTGGTGAGTCTTATTTCCCTTTGTATATTTCTGCAGCATTCTCAGATTAGTCTTCTGGGCTGTGCCTTCAGTACAGTTGGTAGGCTTCAGTTTCTGAAAGAGAAGGGATGGGTTTAATTTTTCCTGTGTACTATTAAAAACTTTGGTAAGTAACTGGTTTAAATTTCAATCGGGTCACTTCCCACCCTCAGCTTTGGAAATAGACAAAAACTTTGTGCTATTGAGGTAGTTTAGGGGTTTTATGTTTGCTGCCCTTTCCACCCAAGCAAAATTCTGAGTTCATTGCAAACATACCAGAGCTAACACTACCTTGCAAACCTTTCTGCAAGGTAGGTGTCATGATGCCTGCAAATTAACCAGTGTAAATATCAGTGTGTTTGAGTACCCTAATGATAGCTTTTTCAATAAGGCGCCAGTGGGCTTTCTCTCATTCAACAGGTTCTTTAATAGGAATTCAGTAGTATTCAAGAAGGGCAAGAGGGGCTTTCAGAATTGTGTGCCTAAAAGCTAATGAGTTAAGGAGTCTTGTAACTAAGGAAAGAAATAAAAATAGAGATGAATTTAAAATGAGTGGATTGCACTGGTTAGTACTTCCTTGACCCTCTATTAGAGGTCATGACAGAAGGTACTCAGTTGTCTTTTCCTGTGGAAAATTCAACAGAGTAGGCAACATAATTGGTGAATGATGATATAAAATGAGAAAGTAACCTGGAGTGAAAACTGTTTACAGACATTTCTCCATTCTCTTCAACTGCTTTTCCAGACCTTCTTGAACAACTTCCAGACAGCCAAGGAGAAACTGAGTGCTGCTACAGTCCAAGCTGCAGAAAAGGCTGCCACCAGTGTGAAAGACCTGGCCCAAAGGAGTTTTCGGCTTGCAATGGACATTCACTTGAAAGCACCAGTTATAGTTATCCCCCAGTCCTCCACTTCCCCGAAGGCAATTGTAATAGATCTTGGCTTGATTAAGGTTCAGAACCAGTTTGTTTTGGTGTCCTCAGAAGGCAGTTCACTGCCTCCAGTCATTGACAAAATGGATGTGCAGCTGACAAAGCTAAAACTGTCAAGGTACAGTGACTAATACTTTGTAGAACATTAATGTTCTTGCCAAGAAACCATGGTTGATGCTAGTGTCAAATATTTGGTATTAAAATGCCTCTTGTCTTAAGGCAATTAGATCAGTAATAAAATCAGAAACTGTTTTGCTTAGGAAGGCGTTTGGTGCTACATTTGAGATTTTAAGATTTTTGAAAATCTAACATGTGACTTCCAACTTCCCAACTGTTTTCTTTTTTTTCCTTTCTGTGTTTCAAGGATCACTTTGGAGACAGATATGGCACATCCAGATATTCAGATACTTCACCCTATTAATTTAAGCCTGTCTGTGAAACGAAATCTCTCTGCAGCTTGGTTTCACAAGTTACCAGTGTTGGAGGTCACAGGGTATCTGGATACAATGAATGTAAGTCTTGTCAGAAGGTGGTGATGATACTTACTGTGAGAGCAACCCTTCATGTTATTTCTGGACACAAAGGGGCAACAAGCTGCAGATTTTTAGTAGATGTGGAGTGGATTTCAGCAATATAACAGGATTTAACCCACCCAGATGAATACAGTGCTTTAAAAAGATCACATAAATGGTTTTGTGACCAGTTCTCTGAGCAAGAATTCTTTAAAGTGTTTTGTTTTTTCTGTGTTTGAAAACAGAATCTTCTTGAGAGGAGTTTAAATTAATGCAAATATTTGCTTTATTAACTCCAGCTTTCTACCCTCCCATCACCCTTGAGTGGGATACTTGTTTTTTGTGGCATTTTATGTACTGTGAAAGAAAGTACCAGGGACATCTTGGGTGAAACTGAAATTAAAATATCATGAAGGGACATGTCATTGCCAGGAATCTATTAAAAGCATACTTGCATTAAATGTTGCAATGTATACTGATACAGCACTGGAGATCAAAACCTTTAAGCTCCTCAGACTTTTACCATAAGTGGTTGAAAGAATTTAATTTTCTTATTGAAGGGATTATTCTGCTGACAAAATAGCTGTAAATAAGCACTCTTCTTGCCAGGAAACATTGTTCTGCTTTGTTAGCAGGTGATAAGTTCAAGGAACAATGTGTTTTTCCTGAGAATTGTGATCTGCAACTTTTTAGGTTGTGTTAAGTCAAGAGGATTTGAATGTCTGTCTCAAAGTGTTGACAGAAAACCTGGGTGAAGCAGAAGAAACTCAAACGGATGCAAAATCAGTACTGCAAAAGGAAGGTCAGAAATGGAATTTGTTTGTCATGAATACTAAGTGTGTTTGCTTTCAGGAGTAAGGAAAAACATTTATTATCTAGAAAGCAAGTTTAGATCTGAAACTGTGGTGATAAGCTGAGTGTAAGTGATAAACTCTTTTTAATTTTGCAAGGACAGTATTCGTCCTTAGATACTTCAAAAAACTGGGAAGATGACAAGACAAAGTTTGGTCATTGTGTTAGCTACACAATTGTGTTAGTTGTCAAGGAACTAGCAAGGTATTGAGGTATCAGTCATCTTGTTGCCAGAACATGCTTCTATTTCCTTTTCATGCTCTGAAGTTAAAGGCTCTGCGTATGGTAATGTTGCTAGCTTATCTTAGGTGAATGTAATCCATCTAAATGAGTAAAAGAATTGGATGTGTTTCTTGAGCTAAACAAATGGTGGCAATTTCAAAAGTTAAGCAATATATTGAATGTTCCAGGTAAAATGAAAGAAGTGGAGAAATCAGTTTTGATACAGGATAAGAGTGTTCCAGAAGGAATGCTGTCTGAAAAGAGAAAAATAACATTAAATGAAGATGTAATCAATATGCTACTTAATTTTGAAATCAAAGAGGTATGTATCCATCTGTACAACTTATTCTATCTGAACCCAGTCCATTTTAACAGTTTGACTTGGCAACAAAAGGAAAACAAACAAGATTAACAGAGCAGGGGCCAGGGGAAATCTTTAGCAAATATGTCTTCTAGGGTCTGTTTATAAAAATGCAAAATGTCTAGATTGATGTTATGTTTCACATTTAGCTGAGGAGATAATGCCTGTGTATAACTGCTTGCCGTGTCTGAACAGCTTCACTGAAATATTGAACTTATTTCCCTTTCCATTTTCAAGGTTGTAATAACCTTGATGAAGCAGGTTCAGAAGGAGAGATATCCATTGCATATTCTAACTGTGGTACAGCTTGGAACCAAAACCAAAATTAGGAATCATGAATTGGCTGCAGCAGCATATCTGAAAAAAATTACAATGAGATGCACTGAAATAAATGGTAAGTAGAGAACTGATACAGCCAGTAGAGTGTGTGCAATAGGATAACATGTCCTAAAGCAATAATGCGGGGGGGGAAGAGTAATTTAGATAGAATTAATCTGTTTTACCTGATACCAAGTTTTACTGCCATTGCTAGAGTTAATGTATTTGAGTGAGTTGCATGCTTTGAGCAGCAATGATGTTCCTGAGAAGTATTCCAGCTGTTCAGTGTGTTTTGATGAACTTCTGGTTCTGTGCTTTATGACCTGCTTTATGACCAGTCCTGGCAGCACTGGAAATGCAAGTGCTTCCTTGATTGGTCAGGTAGCAATGCAAACTGACAGTGAAATAGCCATTTATCCAAAGTACAAAAGTAAGGTTTTGAGTGTGAAAACATGAAGGTAGAAATGCAAAGAACTTTCAATTTTGATCTTGTTTCAAGAGCTAGATAGGTTAATTTTTACTTGTTTAATTTAAAATGAAGTGAATATAACATTTCCCAAGATAATGCTTCATGTGCAGCTTCTCAGTAAAAAAAAAAATAGCTGTTTACTTTCACTTTCAGCAAAAATAGTATCTAATTAGTATGTAACAGAATTAGCATGGAGACATTGCATAGGTGGAGTAAAGCTTGTGAGTGGAAACACTTCACATTCTCATTTCTTTTTTTGCAGACTCAAAAGGAGATCCTCTTTGCATTCTTAATTCCTCCAGTGAGACAGATGAACATCTTCTGAAAATGGAATATATTAAGGTTTCAATACATTTTCAGTAAAATTACATGGGGAATAAAATAAGGTTTCCATTCTCAGCCTGTAGATTTGTATCTAAAGCTTACCCAGGCCTTCTCCCAAATACCTGTTTTTCAGTTTCGTGTTTCATTTAATTCTCCACTGCTTTCATACAGTGCTTGCTTCATAAGTCAATGCTATTACTGAAATCTGTCTACCAAGACAAACATTAGTTTGTGTTCTGTGTACAGCACAAATGAGTACCTTGTGACACTTAATAGGTGTGATGGTCTTTGCCTGTGTAAGTGAAGAATGACTCTACAGGTGATAAAACTCACATTTGAAGAGTGAAATGTTGGTAGCTTAAAAAAGGCCTTCAAAAATTGCATGAATGCTTGGGAATCTGACAGGTTGTAAAACCAGAGGGCTCCTCAATACCCTTATCTGGAATGGTATCATTTACATAGTGAAAAATAAATTAATTTGTACTGGCAAAGTACTAAGCATAAATTGATCCACTTTAAGTAGATCCTAGATGAGAGAAAGTTTTGTAACTAGCCAGTTGAACTTTCACAAAAAATGTGCTATCTGTCTCTGAGCAGAGCATTGTGAATACACCATTCTGGTTGTCTTGCTTGTGCCTTACTTGTTTGTTCAGGCTTCATCACTTTTCTTTGTTTTCTTTTGCAATTGGAATAATCCTTGTGTGTGGGCTAAGTTAAAATAGTTCAGTTAATTAAATAGTTCATAATGATTATTAATTATTGGCTAATTCAATAGAGGCTGACTGTGTCCCTTTTCTTTTTTTTTCCCCTTTAGGCTGATCCTGATGGACCAGACTTCATTACTACTTACCAAAGCACCAAGCAAAACATCAATGTAAGTACTGGATATATTTAATTTGTTTTTTAAACTTTTAGAATCGTAGCAGCTGTGTTATTTGCTCCTTTTTTCTTCTCAATGAAGAAAGAGAAAAAAGAGGAAACAAAACCAACCCAAAAACCAAAGGCCTGACTCTCATCATTAAAACCTACTGCTTTGTATTTAACTACTTCAAAGACAAATCCAGGTAGAAAAAGGATTTTTTTTAACAGAAGTATTTATTGTATTAATTTTTTCAAACTAAAAACTAGATTTTAGCTGAGGCCTTTAGCATGTGCTTTGTTTCTGGAGTGATGCAGTTAGCAGAGAGAGAAATCAGGGCCTTATATTTCTGAGCTTGTAACAGTGAAATTGAGATGTGAGCTGAAATGTCCAAGTAGCATTCTCAGGGGCCTTGAGTGCAATTAGTCCTTTTACTTCTCCCAAAGGCAACTATTCATGAGTAATTTTCCATGGTTCAATGACTTCTGAAATAAGCATGCCATTCTGCTTTTAAATGTTTCCTTTAAAATAGTGGTGGGTCGAGCTGCTTCTTGATGGCCTTCTGTGGAATAAGTGACTGATGCTGGGTTTCACTAAGTAATACTGGCAGGAATAGTTGCTGCTCACATACTCCCTGTTCTGATTGCAAGTTTTGAATCTTAGTGGGGTTTTTGTTGTTCTTGTTGTACCATATCTACTAAAATATCTTCATATGTGGTTCTGAAGTTGTCAACCAAAATGCTGAATGGAATGAAATGAAATGAAATGAAATGAAATACAGCAGAGTTAAAGTGTCCTGAAAAGGCACAACCACATGAGGCATCAATTTTTAGATTGGCACAGTTCCTCTGGAGCTGTTTTAAGCTTCCCTTCCGTAGCTCCCTCGTCTGTTCTGGAGCTTTTGTGGTGTGAAGTTGAAGGGGATGGAGATAGGAGAGACAAATACTTGTGAAATGGAGCAAGAGGCTTTTTTCCTTGATTCTGTGATAGCAACTCTGAGTTGTTAAAGTATAAACTGCTACTAAATAACAATATAACTTTGTCTCCTTGCCTTTGTTTTAGGTCATCTTTTCATGTTTGGATATAGTACTTCACACAGAGGCTTTGCTCTCCATCATGAGTTTCCTCACCTTCAGTGTTCCCTCAGGTGGTCTTCCCAGTGCTGATAAATCATCAGACCACAAGCCTCAAATAAAAGAGCAGGAAAAAGGAAGTACTCTTAGACCAGGTAGTGTCATATTAGAAAGACTGTACTTTTGTTGCTTAACAGCATCTCACCTTCAGTTTCAAAGGATATTATTGCAGATGACAGCATTGCAGTCTATTTGGTGGAAAACAAAGCATGCCCAACTGTAAATGGGGAGAAAACAATCTTATTAAAAAAATCAGCAGACGTTTTTCCTGTTGCTTAATTTTACAAATTCTCCTTATTCAATATAACTTCTTCCTGGGTGGTGGTCTGATTTTTATAATGAATAAATGATGTTGCAGTGTGCAGCCTTCCCAAAGGTTTAGTGTCACAACCATGTAGCTTTCCAATCTGAGGGCTCTAAAGAGTGCTTACATTGCTGAAAGTAAATACTCCTCTGAGGAAGCAAAGAGAAGTTTTGAACTGCAGGGATGGTGTGTTTATTTCAATTATGGGTCTTTGTAACCTTGAAATAGTAAGAGCTTTTGCATGGAAGCTTCTGAATATTTTGTCAGGTCCTGTGTTGTTGATTCTTGTGCTTGTAGTGTTGTTTGTGAAATTCAAGGTTTTCTAATCCTAAAACTATTGGGATTGAGTCCAGTGGCTGATACACTTTGTGTTTGTGCAGTGTTGCTGCAGCTTATACGCCTAAATTGGCTTTGCTACTTGACACAGAGGAACGTTTCTCATGTGAGACAGTGTTTCAGATAATGTAGTGTATGCTGCATTCAGCAACTGATGCATGAAAAGTAGGTATTAATGAGGAGAAAAGACATCATCTTGATGGCTTTTTGCCTGTGTTGGTTGGTGACAGTTTGTGTGCCTGAAGGAAATGGTTAATAAATGACTTCTTTCACATTTTTGACTATGGATTATCATATCTTTTAGGGAATGACTGCAGGTTGCTTTTGGATAATTTATATATGTACAAAACTACTAATCTAATATTTGTTTTAAACAGTGGGCTTATAATACTTGAACTCCTTGTATGTCTCCTATGTTTCCTATCCAGTGTCTGGTGATGCAGCCCATGATGATGTCTGTGAATTAAAACTCACTGCAAAGCTAAATGCATTCAGTATTACAGTGTGTGATCAGACCTGTAGAATTGCAGACATAAGAATACAAGGTAAGGTGTCTTTTATTTAGATATTTGATGAAGCTGGCTGTAGCCAGAAATAGGCTGTTTCCCCCCATTCACTTCTAAAAGGCCAGTGTGTGCACTGTCTCTAACATGTGATTCAATATATTTTGATTCTACAAAATGATCTGCAAGGAAAAAGAAATGTTTGACTCAGAAGACAAAGACAATTTCTAAGTGTAGTAAAATTAAAAGAAGTGAAGGCATTATGTTTTAGATAACACACACTTGCATTTTTAATAGCTAGATCCTAGATAGTGTTGGGGAATTGTACTCTAGTCTTAGAATCAAGTTACGTTGGCAACTTTGTCATGTGCAGTAAGGCCCTGACTTCTCTCTCAGGCTTAGCATTCATTGTTACATAGCAGAAGGCTGGATTCCAAGCTGTTATTATTCTTTATATTCAGTGGGTTTGTTTGTTTGTTTTTAGCAGAAGTGTTTACTTAGAAATTTGTTGAAGTGCATTTATTACCTTCTTTCTTTTGTTTCATTCAGGAATGGATGCATCTGTGGCTATGAAGCCTAAAAAGATTAAAGTATTCTCCAGACTTGAGAACATTGTAATTACAAATGTTGATCCAAAAACAATCCATAAAAAGGTGATGTATTGAGCAGATTGTAAACAGCTGAAGGCACCCAGTTCTTCAAGTGATTTAGTGACAGCACTGTAGTTTAATTTGCTGTGTTATAGAATGCAATGTACAGTGTAATACTAAGCAAAATATATTGGTTATTTCCTTCACCTCAGAGAAGCAAAACATTCCCCCATGTAATATTTCTTTTTAATTACGTTTGCCCTGGTATGTTTAATTCTGAGTAGCAGTGGTTAAATATTAAATGGGCTATAGATAAGCATGTGGGAAGAGGCATATACTATAAAATAGGTGTTTCTGTTTCCCTTTGTGCCTGCCGAGTGTCCTAGTACTGCTGATAAGCTGCCATTGATCTTGTTGGGGAAATATTTTTTGTTTCAGAAATACCTGGTAGTATTAACTATGTGTACTTAATCTTCTAGGCTGTCTGCATAATGGGAGATGAAGTGTTTAGATTTCACATGTCACTTTATCCAGATGCCACTGCAGGGGAAGCCTATGCTGACATGTCAAGGGTGGATGGTAAAATGTCTCTGAAAGTGGGCTGCATCCAAATAATTTACCTACATAAGTTCTTTATGTCTCTCTTGGTAAGACATTAATTTAAGTTTTTTCTTGCCATTAAAAGTTTTTTTTTTAATGAGATAAAATGCAATCAGCTCTTTTTGACCTGTACCTAGTGGTGAGCTGATATGCATGCACATAGAAGTATTTTGCTGAAGAGTTACCACTTAAGTTGCACTGCTTTACAGAAGATTGCCAAGGAGAATGATAACAAAAGAAGTAATGAATGGAACTGATAGCTTTAATAATATCTTAAAAATGAAACAGTTAAACAAAATGTAAGCTTATTCATGATTTTAACATTTTTCTCTTTTGAAACGAGTGTGGTTGAATCAGGAATTTCATATTTATACCACAGGTGTTAATTTTTCTTAAATTTACATTTTGCCTGAGGCTTGCCTTTTTTTTTTTTTTTTTTTTGAGAGGCATATTTGTTTTCATAAAACTCTTCCTTTTCTTCATTACCTATGAGCAGAACTTCCTAAACAATTTCCAAGCAGCACAAGAAGCCCTGACTGCAGTCACTGTGCAGGCAGCAGAAATGGCTGCTTCCAGCATGAAGGACTTTGCTAAAAAGAGCTTCCGCCTTCTAATGGATGTCAACTTGAAAGCCCCAGTCATTGTTGTCCCTGAATCATCAACTTCATGTAATGCTTTGGTAGCTGATCTTGGCTTAATCAGAGTTCAGAATGAATTCAAGCTGGTGTCTTCAGATGAATCTCCTCTTCCTCCTGTCATTGACAGCATGGATGTGCAGCTGACTCACTTGAAGTTATCAAGGTAAACATGGAGCTTTTTCCTGAAGTGTCTTTGTAAAGAAAAATGTTCTTTTACAGAGCATGTTCTGTATGCAGCATTTTTCTCTTATTTAGATATGGTAGGCAATGAAAACATACTAAAACCAAGCAAGACACCTTGCCAAGTTAGGTTTAGGAGTGCTTTTAGATAGAGACACAGGTCTACAATCTGTAAACCTTCTTGGAAAGAAAGGAATGATAGCACAGTAACTTGAGTTCATCTGGAGTGCATACGTGGGTGTAAGTGCATATAATTTTATTCTTAAATTAATTATGCCTGTAATTTTGCTAGATTAGTCAACATTTTTCCTCTGTTACTTGCACTGTCTTCTTTAGGTGCATCATATCTACAGATCCACAACCGGATTCTGAAATTCTGCGTCCTGTGAGTTTGACTTTACTGGTGCAGAGAAATTTAGCAGCAGCATGGTATCATAAATGCCCAACAATTGGTATCAAAGGAGACCTAAAACCAATGCAGGTAACATCATGACTGATAAGAGCTATTCAAAAGTCACACAGATTCTCAGAATAGTCCTTAGCTTAGTTAAGGAGTTTGTAAACTCATTTCAGTTTGTGTCCTTTACAGTATGTTCAAAGACTTCCAGCTTGATTGTCCAGTTTATTGATTTGTTAGAGCTTTGATATTGTATAATGAACAGTTTTGGTGTAGCTGCATGCAAATGGAATAAAACCTGGTTTTATTTTTCTGGAGGTCTGTTGGAGCTATCCATTGACTCAAGAGCCAGTAAAATCATTGAGGTTATCTGTTGAGTTGTCATTTAAAAACAAGGTTTAACAATTCAAATTCAGGTTACTTGAATGTTTAGTAGCTGTATTAGAAATGAAAGGTTATCTCTAATACACAAAAATTTAAAATTATCTTTGCAGAGGGAGAGCTCTACTTTTTTTTTCTTGCATTAACCATATCGATTTAAATGGGTAAAACCAAACTGGGGCACCTTTTCCTTATTCCTGAGCCTTTTTTTCTTGTTTATTCCTGTATCAGTGCTGTGGCCAAATGTCACGTTGGTGATGCACAGAGAAATAAGATTTAAAGGAGTACCAGCAAAATTAACCAAATCTAGGAAAAATATTCTTACACTGTGTACTATGGGCTAATCTTGTCACTTAATGCTGCTTGCTTTTTTTGTGATTTTGTAATATTATGATAGGATACATATTCATTAAGTCTTTAAAGGCCTACTGAATGACAGTTGTTTTAGTGTGTACAATGCAAATCCTGGCTTTAATGTTTTCTGGTCATATTTTTGGATTACTGAATTGTTGAGAAGTCCTTATATTTATCAATTACTCATATTTTTAATAAGCAAAGATCCTTTACAAGTCTAGAAAGTGTTTATCATATCGCTTGTTGTTTCTTGTAACTCCTGTAACTCCTGTTTATAACAAGTAACAAATGATACAGGAAGAGTGGGCAAATAATCTAGATTGTTTTGGGCAGGATAATTTTGACTATCCAGTTTATTATTTCTGCTGGAAGCAGCCCAGTGTTTCTCCTCAGTGCTTGCATACTGTGTTGGAAGAAATGCTGTCAGCAAAAATGAACTTATGGCTTTATCACTTTACAGATTGCACTCAGTGAAGATGATCTAACTGTTGTCATGAAAATTTTACTTGAAAACCTTGGAGGGGCTTCTTCCCAGGCAAATACTGTGCAAGAGAGTATTGAGGATACACAGATAGCTAAAAAAGGGAAAGCTCCACATGAATGTGGTGACTCTGAGGGTATGTTCAATTCAAAGGCTGAATATGTGTAGGCAGAGGGCTGTTTGCAAATTCAAATATCATATTTTTCTGAAGCACAACAAATTGTTTTAACTGTTAAAAATATATTTTATACATGAAAAGTTGTAAATAAGAATGTATGCACTTACATAGAGTGTGAGCTCCTGATGGTCAGAAGTTTTTGTGGTGTGGTTTTTGTGATTCATTTCTCATACAATGGTATTCTTCAGTTTATGTCAATCACTCTTCTAACTACATGTAGTTAAAAAAGAAAAAAACAAAATCATCCACTCCAGAATGTTAATGCACAATTATAACAATTGAGAAAGATACTAGTATTCAAATAATGTGTCAATGTAAACAGTGCATGTCTCTGGATGAAATATTGTTAACACTTTGCCAAAACCTGTTTTTTCTCCAAACTTAACGTTTTCAATGTCAAAAAATTGCTGTTTAACCAACAGTTGAATTGCTCTACTGTGAATAGAAATGAGAAGGAAGAGTAGTGCAGATTCCTTGAGCAGTCTTGGTGCTTTGTGTTATTCTTCATTAAAGTGAACAAAGAGCTTCAGTAAACTAGTGATGGCTTCTTTTAAGGTTCTAAACAACTCTGTGCTAGATAATTTTAGTATGCATTGGATAGAACAAAATTAAAAGTGTGAATTATTTTGAGTAGTCTTCTGGATTTAGATCTTTCCCTCTTTTTGTGATTTTCTGATCTTAATTTAGAAAACCCCAAACACCAAACCAACCAACCAACCAAAAAAAAAGGCAACCAATTACAAAAACCCCCAAACTAAAAGCAAGCCCAGTGTTCAAAGAAATGTAAAAATATCTTCTTTTCACTGACAGGTGCCCTTGTTGATTCTGGACAAGAAAGTGTTTCTGCAGTTCAGTCTTCTGTGGAATGTTATACGTTGCTTAAATTTGATTTCAATTTTGAGTCCCTTTCTGTAACTCTCTACAACAGTGACCCGACTCAGGTTTGTAACAAAGCTTTTGCCAAATGGGTGGGGTGGGCAGCCAAGGCTTCTCTCATGGACAGCAAATGAGGTTATATCAGCTGCACTGGCTTTGTAATGCTTTCCTAGTGGAGCTTTGAGCTTTCTTAGGCAGACAATGTCCTTAGGAAGAAGAAGGTGTGTATATTTCTGAAAGTCACACTAAAAATATTACTAAACCACCCAGCATTTGATTTGGTCATTCAAACTTTGGTTCCAGTTATCCAAAATAAAAATGAATATTTGAAAAGCAGGAATTGTTAGCTCAGACAGTGCTAGTTCTATGCATGCTGCCTCTAGAGTTAGTAAGCAGATCCAAGTTCAATATGGCCTAAATTTCCTCTTGCATATCCCTGAGCAATCATGGGCATCCTCTCTGTGCTGAAAACAGAAGAGAAAGATGTGAAAGGTTGTCTTGTTTTTGTGACTTAATAAAGTCTGCTTTGTGTAGATGTGATGGTGTATGCCTTTATGTCTTTTTGTATAGTGGATGTTATTTGTGTATAATTTTTAAGATGTTCTTGTGCAGTGAGCATCACAGGGAAGAAAGACACCGTGATGGGATTTTATTTTAATTTCACTTGTTGCTGTGGTGCTCTTGTAGATGAGTTAGTGTGATGAGAGAGGAGGGATCCTCTGGTAAGGGATCTAGAGCTCAAATAGACTATCCTTCAGTGATGCATTCTGAGCAGCTGCTGGCAGTGTGCTGCACAATCAACTGCACTGCAGCCCAGCAGGTGTTTTGTTTGCTCAGTGAGTTTCTTGTACTCATTTGTATGAGTGGAGGACTGATGACAGCAACAGGCTCATCAGATCCTTCACTTCATGGATGATGATGCACATGGCTTGCAGCAAGGGCAATGTCTCCCTGCTTGGTTCTGTGATAACTAACCCTGCACTTGGCCCTTTGTAGGAGTCTCAGCTTTCGGTGCATAGTGACAAATTGCGCCTTGGTGAGCTCCGGCTGCATCTCATGGCATCAGCAGGGGACATGTTCTCAGATGGCTCCATGGAGATCAGTGTTAAACTCAAAGCATGTACCTTGGATGATCTCAGAGAAGGAATTCAGAATGTGACTGCAAGGTAGGTTTGAATGCATCAGAAAGGAAAAAACTTTTTCCTAATTCTATACTTTGCATCACATGGAATTGATAAAATGCAGTAGTACTGTCAGTTGTGGCCTGTAATACTCTGTGCTTAACCAATGAACAATGTCATTTAATAATGTTAAAGAAGTTTCTACTCTTTTGTGTTGATTTCCCAGGTTATCCAAAACAAAAAGAAATCTTGGAGGCTGGCATTTTACAGTAAACTGTAGAGCAGCTGAATAGAGAGCACCAGCCTCAACTAGAGTTGTGTGCACTGAAACTTCAATATGATTGTTATGTGCTGCATTCTTACTTTTAAGAGTGTAGTGCACAGTTTTTAAATTGAAATTACTCTTCTGCTAGAAAAGCCTCTACCCTCTTATTTCTGGAAGAAACACTGCTTGCTTGTGTAGTAATTCTTTATAAATGGCATGGTGAGAAATAATGGCTGTACATCTTTGTTTTCCTAGATCTATGTGGTATGATGTTTGAGATGTTTCTTATTAAACTTGTTTTCCAGGATGATAGACAAGAAAGATGACACAAATGACACTTCTATGATTGATATAAGATATAAGCAGAATAAAGAGGGAACCCAAGTTATTGCTGTCCTCGACAAGCTGTACATATGTGCTAGTATGGAATTTTTGTTGACAGTAGCACATTTTTTCATTAAGTCAATGCCAGCATCTTCAGCTGAAGGATCTGCACAGTTCCAATTAAAGCAAGTTGCTTCTGGGAAATCCAAGGCAGCAACAGGTCTGTAAAACCAATTTCCACCCAGCTCCATTTCCCTTCTTTGCAGATTTCATTCTGAAACTAACTAATCCAAAAGTTTTCAAGATGCTGTCTTGGTATCAGACTTAAAAATTAATTTATACTTCAGAATGTGTAGATTGACCACTGACACAGTAGATAGCTTTCCTCTTTCTGGTTTTTCTATTTAAGCTGACTTTTTAAACTTATTTTCACAGAAATATCTGTACGGCCAAACATGACAGTAAAAGCTGTGATTATGGATCCAGAAATTGTATTTGTTGCTAATTTGACCAATGCTGATGCCCCTGCCTTAAAAGTTTCCTTCCAATGTGACTTTTTTCTGACATCAGACAAGCTTGCACAAAGGATGACTGCTCAAGTGAAGGCCTTCAAAGTGTTGGCCTGTGCCTTTCTCAAAGAAAAACAAGGCAAGAATGTTACTACGGTAAGGAAGCCAGTGTTTCATGGTGAAAAAAGTGATTAGAACTGATGGCAGGTGTGTCCCTTGGCTGGCATATCCATAGCACTCAAAACTCTCAGTTTTCATACCATTGCTTGTTCAGAAGAGAGGAGGGGCCTGTGGCATGTAAAGGTGAATCTTTTTTCAGTGGATGCAGGACTTGAGCCCTTGGAGCTCTGTCTAAAACCTGTAAATTACTTTAAAAGTAATTTACAAATTGAATTTGTAGAAACTGTATGAGGGGTTTTGAAGCCCAAGACCTTTTGCAGTGTTTTTCACTGCCTGGTGGTTTCCTTGTTGCAGTAGAGTCCTGAGCAGCCTTTTGTCCAGAACTTCATCTGCACATTCCTGCCAAGGGAGCACTGAGCCACAAAGGTGGCCTTTGTGGTTCATCCCACACGTGCTTATCTTCCCTTACACATAAGGTTTTTTAAGGATTCAGGGATTTTTTACCATGTTATAACTGTCTGTGTATTGGGTTTTTGTTTTGTCTGGTTTTTAATCATTATGTCAGAAGCTTTTATTTCACTGGCTTTTAGCCTTCCAGTACAAAATAATGGTTGTCCAAACTGGAATGCAGGATTTTACTCTGAGACATGTTGTTCCTTCATGGGATCAGTGCCCCTTTGGCCTATGGAGTGACAAAATACAAGACCTTATTGAAAAGGTTACATTTAAGGAGTTGCCTTAATAATCAAATTGTTTTTCGCTCAGGTGTTACGGCCATGCTCTTTGGTCATGGAAAATATGGTGCACACTTCAGGGTTACAGACTGTGGCAGTAACAGTTGAGGAACTAACTATTAAGGTAAGATTATTAAAAGTTTCTTTGGGAGAACAGCTATGTTTCTCAAGCTGGGGCTTGGTTTTTATTGTTGTGTGTTTTGGTTTTTTAAATATCTTTAATTATTATTTTTGTTTTAAAAATATTTTGTTTGCATATTGTTATTTACATTTGTTATTTCCCCATCAGTTTAATTCCAGAAATAAGCATTTTAGAACTGCTCTGTGTTGGAAAAAGTCATTGTGTGTTCATCATTTTGACAATCCCTTGACTGAAAAGGAATAATTTAAATACTTCAGATTCTAGGATTCCTCCTACCACTTCCTTCCAAAGTTAGAAATAACTCTTTCCCCTGCTGCTGCTGCCACTATTTTCAGGATATTTTGCAGGAAAGGAAATCAAGAGAAGGTCCATGAATGGATTCTTTTCTTTGGAAATTAGGTTGCAGCTCTTTAAAGACTTTTCATGTTTGCTATTTACATTTATCATAGATTTTGTATTTTAATAGAAGATTTTTTCTTTGTTCAAGATATCACCAATAATTTTGAATACTGTCATGACCATTATGGCTGCCCTAAAACCCAAAGCAACAGAGGAGGATTCTGGAGGAGCAGCTGAAGTTCCTGAGAATTTGTGGCAAGTGAAGCCTATAGATGAGTGCAGTGCTTGGTTTCTTGGTGTTGACATAGCCACAGAAGCAACAGAAACTTTTAAAGACCATGAACAAATTCTGAAGCAAGAGAAGTTTGATGTTGTGGTGAAGTCGGTTCAGATGACCTTGGAATGTGGTCTGGGACATCGAACTGTCCCTTTATTGTTATTGGAATCTACATTTTCAGGTGTTCTTAAGAACTGGTCCTCACTGATGGAGGTTGCTGCTGATATGTCACTGGAGGTATGTGGGGTCAAATTGTTAGCAGCTTAAAACACTTCTGCAGATTGCTTGAGTTCAAGTAACTTTTTAATACACTTGATATGTGCTGAATTAATAACAGGCTTAAATTGTAATGCTCTCAGGAGTTCTTTGGTCAGGCAAGTAAGCATAACATGCTTTGTACAGAAAGTTGGAAGTCAATAGATTTTAGTGGCAGTTGCTGTGTGAAATAATCTAGTCCTCTGTTTCTGTATTATTTATGCATATTCAAGTTCTGCTGTGTGAACAATGAGCTTGGCTTACTTGAATATTCACATTTAACTCTTGTTGCCCTCCTTTTGTTTGTTTCTCCAGCATTGTGTTTATTGGTAAGGTAGAAGTTACACTCTTTTTTCAAAATGAGATACCATTCCAAGATGGTAGAAGTCACTTATGGAGACAGCATGTTAAAATTTCACACAACCAGATGTGCAGCTGCTCTGTGCAATGCATTTACTACCCCTTGTCATTTTACCAAATTGCCTCATTCTTCATTCTGTTCTTGGATATGCAAGTAGCCTTCTTCCATTGCCTGGTGTGCATCTCATGGTGGAGTTTGGATGCCTAATTGTGTACTTCTGGGGGACATCACTGTGCTTCCACAAGGGATGAGCAAAAGAGCTGAAAGAGAGCATCCAGAACTACTGAGTCCACAGTTTCTTTTCAGATTTGCAGTGATGGAAGCAAATTAAAAACTTGGTTTTTTAATTTGGTCCATTCCAGTGGACCAGATACAGACTATAGTTGGCTCAAACTAATCATTATTTCATAGTAAAATAAAGTAATTGTGGCATTGAAGTTCCTGGTCTCAAAGTTGTTCTCTCCAACCCTGTGGGAGAAGATAAGAGACTTGATTATGTTAATTGAAAGTGTTAAAAAGGCATGGTGTTACCAGGATGGTTGGTTGCTCTCAAAGCAAGCCAGGGAATGAACTCTTCAAAAGTTGTGTCATTTATGAATGTATAATTTATTACAATTCTGTGTATTAGTTTTTAAAACCACTAAAAGTTAATACTAGACCTCCAAAACATGAAATGATGATTTATTGTTTTCTTATTAATGTTTTTCATAAGAATTGCTTTGTATTTAGATACCTTATTTAATTTCGATTATTTCTTTAGGTTCATTATTACAATGAAACCTATGCAGTGTGGGAGCCACTTATTGAAAGAGTCGAAGGAGGAAAGAAGCAATGGAATTTAAAGCTGGAGGTATGTAAAGATACCTGACACTATGTGAAATGGTTTGAATGGGCAGCTATTTTTTAAAAGTTTTATGAGGCATTGACCTTTTGAATGCTTGCTTGAAGGAGCTATGCGGTTTTACATGAGAAAAAAAATCATTCTTTAGAGATCTTTTTTCTGAATAATGTGAATTATCAGTGCACGGACACAATGAAGCATGTAATCAGGCAGGGGGAAGAGAAACTGACTTGCCTTCTATGTTGGTATAAAGTTTCCATGTTTGTTTAAAGCATCTGAGATTTACAAGGCAAAGTAGATATTACTTTGCTTGTGAAATTGTCAAGTGTAGGTCAAGTAGTTTTTTCCTGTTTTAACATAGGAGAAAGTGACCTATAGGTTTGTAATTGTCTAATGAAATTTGTCTTTTAGATGAAGACTAACCCTGTCCAGGAGAGAAGTCTGCTGCCTGGGGATGATTTCATTGTTATTCCTGAGCCACAAACAGCAATTAACATCTCTTCGATGGATACAATGAATATAACAATATCTAAATGTTGTCTTGCTGTTTTCAGTAACCTAGCCAAGGTAACCCCAACAGGCAAAAGGTGCTCAGTTGTGTGCTTCCATAGGAAATTCTGAATTTTCTTTGCTTTAAGAACTATATTGGCTGTGGGTCCATGGCTGTTCTGCAGCTCTGACAAATGTTCCCTGGAAGGGCTGAGGAGTTTTATTCAGATGACTCCTTTAGGTTCAGCAAAAAAAGTGGTGTTATCTTTTGAAAGAAGTAACTTCTGTTATGTGCCTATGCAGGAGTTAAGGAAGTGTCATACATGCAGGTTAAGTGAACATGAAATGCTCTAATAAACACAGCTGTTTCCTACAGTACTTCTGAAATATTAAAACAGAAATTTACTCCCTTTCCATATTTTCTGCTTATTAAAGTGTGCATTTTAGGATTGGCCTTTAACCTGCAGGAGCAGAATGTCCCATGTGTTAAAAATACTTTTTGCCCCTATTTTTCTTGTGATAGTAGGTGTGCTTATGAATAGTCGAGGCTGCTTTTCACTCAGGGTTTTTATTTTTTTGGAGTGAAGAAATTATGGTCACTAAATCAAGCTGTTTTTACAGACTGTGACTTATGCCTACTTATTTCTGAAGTCAAAATGAACAGCAGTTCTCTAAGAACTTGCTTACACTGTAAGTCTGTACTGGCAGTCAGTCACTGTGGCTTCTGTGTAACCAAACAAAAGTTTGTGAGTACAAGTTGTGATTGAATTTGGAGTTTGGACATGTTCCATCTCCTAGCTTCTATGTTCCAGATCTTATGTTTCTCTTACAACCTAAAACTTAGAAAAATTCCCTATGAGGAGCATGAATGCTTATTGTAGCATCAACATTTGCTGCAAATCACAGAATAAAATTAAATTCTCTGGAAATAACCTGTACCTGAAATATTACTATAGAGAACATAGGTCTTGGTGTATATAATTCTTCCCCTCTTTAAAAAGGCAGTTGATGGGAACTGTCTTTTCAAGCCCTTATAGATATGTTATTGTGGCTATTTATGGATGACATGTTGTATATGTTGTTATTTACAGGGATTTTCAGAAGCAACTGCATCCACCTTTGACTATTCCTTTAAAGAGACAGCACCTTTCATAGTGAAAAATGCCCTGGGTGTTCCTTTCAAAGTGTTTCCTAGCTCCAATTTCCGGATACTGGGTTCAGTTGAAAAAGAAAACATGAATGAGCTGGAACCTGGTCAGAGCATGGAACTGGAATATTCTGGTTTTGAAGCACCCCAGCGAGGAAGGTTGTCTGCGTTGCACCGACAGGAAAGCTCTGTCTTCTCTTTAAATTTAGGTACTATGCTAAGGAGCACTGTTTGTTATGACAGGCTGTGCATGGGAAGATGGGAGTGTAATTCAATGTGACAGAAATTCAGGTCAAGTGTGTTGTGTTGGAGTTATCTTTGAATATTGATGCCAACTAAAAAAACCACCACAAAACAGGTACAGGGCTTCTTAGAAGATGGAAAATTCCTCTGCTCCAGATTTTCAAAAAATTAAAAGAGTGATATTTTTTTCCTACCCCTTGGGAGAACTGGAAGACATTCTAGTGGAGTAGTCATTGGTAGACATCTTAGAGACCACTGTGACAGACTTGTGTGTTCCTGCTCCTGTTACTTCCATTTCTCCTATCATTACTTTTATTTGGCTTTCTGGAGTTACCCAGCCACTACTTGAGAGCAGTTCTGATTCTGTGTTTTTAGCTTTGCCAGGAAACATTGCTAAGAAAACAGGTTACAATAACTACTAATATGTAATGATCTGAGCTTTTCCCTTTCCATCACATCCCATATGAAGGTACTTGGCCATGATACAAAGCTTGTTCTGTGTTTGTTAACCCAGCCAGCAAATACCTTTGCTAACAGCTTGCAGTATTTCCCATGCTGTGTATAAATCATAATCTAAAGTTGTGGAGTTGAGGAGTATTTGGACCCTAAAGCTTTCCTTCAGTGGTACTCAAGTACCATTTAAGGTGCTTTTGCCAGATGATATTTTGGTCCTGGTTGTTGCTGAGTTTTGAGAAGCTTAAGTACTGTTCAAATAGAAAATGGTAATGTGATTTGTGTTGCTAATAAAGACTCTTGTCTGTGTTTATGGAGCAGAACTTCAGGGCTATAAGGAGGTGCTCAGCATTCCTGTGGCCAAGCCAGGCCGCCGCCTGTACGACGTGCGAGCTGCTGCGACTCCCTCGGACTCCATCGTTGTGCAGATCGATGCTGTGGAGGGAAATAAGGTCATCACTGTGCGCTCCCCTCTGCAGGTAAAAACTAAAAACCTGCACAGAGACCAAACCCCTGAGACTGTCACATTATGCCCTTCTCTGACCCAGAGATGGGGCGACTGAGTGGTGTTTTAAAAACTTCTATTCCATTTGCAGTCTCAGGTGAAGGGTGAGACAATACAGGTGTTGTAAGTCATGCCATCACAATCAGAAGCCAGCTATTTCCTAATTGCAATACATTATATGCGTTTCTTGGCCTATCAGCTTTTACCACACAATGCTGTTAATGCTTTAAAACCAATCATCTAAAATTACCCCTCGTCGGTCCTACCACAGTTCATCTTTCCTAATTCTATTTGTCCAAAGTATCTAGTCTTATTTGCAAAGCCATCCTTTAAAACTTTTTTCTAGTTCCATTTCTCGCTCAACAATATCTGTCCTATTCTTTAGCATTTTTAAGTCAGCATTTCTTATCTCAAAGTTTGCATACAGGTACATACTATGTGACCCTTCTGTCTGGCTTTAAAAATTCTCTACAAATCCATTTCCACATGAAAGCACTGCTCTTCAATGAATCACCTTCCTTTTCTTCCTTAAGGCATTGTTTTGAGAGTATACTTTTCCAAAATGTTACTTAAAGGCCAGTTACTAAGAATTTTGTTCTATTTGTTACATGAATTTTCCTTTGGTTTTTCCCTTTTCTGTTTGGCTTTCTAATATCCTCAGCATTGGGGATACTTTTTACGCTACGTGACATTTTAGGCATGTTTTTCAATTCATGGGACTTGAATAGAGTTTTCTCATGTATTTGTGTATTAAGACAGCTCAAGTCTGATTTCTAGAGGAATTTGGATGAATCTACTAATGTTGGTTTCCCTTAATGTTACTAATACCTTTTCCTTTAAAAATTTGTGCCATAGAAATGTAATGAAAAATTATTCATTTTGCTTCTAGATCAAGAACCATTTCTCAATTCCTTTTGTGATCTATGAACTGGCTAAAGGCTCCAAGTTGCTGAAGCCAGTTGGCATATCCAAGCCAGAAGAAGAGTTCCATGTTCCTTTGCATTCATACAGGTACATTTTCTCTGCTCTGTAGGGCTGGTCTCTGTGGCACTGATGCACAAACACAGCATTAGTTTTGAAATCTTAATTTGCACGTGGAAATCTTGCTGGACTGGACTAAAACTGCAAAATGCTGTCTTTGTTAGGGAATTAGTGTGCTGCGAAAGCACTTCAGAATGTTAGCCATGACTTTAAAATGGATTGAGTTAGGTGTCAGTGCAAAGCCATTGTGTACAATTGCTGCTGTTTTCCTACAGGTGCCACCTGTATGTCCGACCAACAGGAATGTTTGAGGGTCAGTTCAAGGAGTCTACAACTTACATTGCCTGGAGGGAAGAGCTACACAGGAGCAATGAAGTCAAGTGCTTGTTACAGTGCCCAGCCACTGAGACCAGTTTCTTGCCTCTGGTAATCAGCTCAACAGCTGTACCTGATGAACTAAATTTTATTTCAAGTTCTGTAGAGGAGCTGGATCCTGCCTACATTATCCACCTTTACCCTACACTGACTGTGAGGAATCTTCTACCATACTCCTTGAGATATTTACTTGAGGTAAGTTACTTTATGGTTTTATTTGTAAATCCTTTACTTGGTTTTAAGTAAGAATACATTTACTTAGAATTGAAGGTGAATGTAGTGTGGAAGATGCTGAATGTAGGGTTTTGTATTTTCTATTGTAAACGAATGAGGCAGATAATTGATTCTGGATGTTTTGGGGATTATTTTAAGTTTGTGTGTACCTGGCCAGCTCTGTCTTCCTCCTTTAACAGGAATCCTATACTGGATTAGTGTTTTTCTTTTACATTCTTTTGAGATTCTGTTTGTATTTTGCGATCTGTCTTTAGTTTCACAAGAACTGTCAGAGAAAGCATCTGAAATTTCTAGAGCTTCTTTTTTCTATGTAGAAAATGCAAAATCTCTCCATTCTGACACTGTTTCTTTACTGATGACTATTGTGAAGTCTTGCTCTCACAAATAGGAAGAATCTTTGAGGGATGCTACACAGATTGTTTTCCTGTCCGTTCAGTATTTTCAGTATCTAGTATCTCTTCCTTATGGCTGAGAGATTTCAGTAAATACAACAGGTGTGAGCATTTAGAACAATCCTTGTTTGTTCTGTTTTGTTCTCCTTGCATAACTGGTTGTGGTATTCATTTGGATCTTTCTTTCACTTCTGTGCAACATCCCAATGGCACTATTCCCAGTCTTCCTCACCTCCATTCTACTTCAGTACTTGGATTAACAGAATATAGAACAGAGTGCCGTTGCCTTGACTGAGGAGCTAGAAACCAGTAATCCATATCTATTTCTGAAGTCACTGTACCTGTACAGGGGTTTGTGCTTATTGTCTTTACATCCCTGGGCTAATCAAGCCTGGCCACTATTCCATACAGTGAAATATACTGTTTATCAGTAAAAATATTTATCAGTAAAAATTAGAAAAGCTACTGTTGTTGGGTGCTATTGCCTGAGAAAAGTTGTGCTACCAAATAATATGACAGGACTGGCAGAACTGTGCCTTGGGGTTCTTTAGTGTGAAAAATCCTGGCTGTACATCTGCAGCATAGTCTAATGCAGTGTTATACCCAGTGTTGTAAGAGTATGAGTAAGAACTCATTGCCAAAATCCTTTGGAAATCACGGAGGAGAGAAGGAGGGAGTGAAAACGGGATATGTTAGAACTAGTTTGCCTCCTGAAATCCAGAATTAAGCAGTCTTTATTGCTCTGCAAGTAAAGTGCTGTTGATCTCAAATTATTCACAGGCTCAGTCTCAAGTGAAAGTGATTGGAGATTAGGACATGGGTTACTGACATGGGTATGTGAAGTGAACATCCTACAAGAGAATTAAATGCTGGTTCTTCAACACCTGAATTTTATGTGTTAAAAACTTAATTTGCCTTGTCTAATTGTGCTACAGGGAACCGCAGAAGCCCGTGAATTAACTGAAGGGAGTGCTGCAGATGTTTTTCATTCAAGAATCAATGGAGAAATAATGGAGCTTGTGTTGTTAAAATATCAAGGCAAAGACTGGAATGGCCATCTTAAAATCTGTGATGGGATGCCTGAATTTTTTCCTGTGCGTTTCACATCCCATTGTGCCTCAGAGATGACGGTGGATGTTTACATCCACTCGAGGCGCTTTGGGAGCCACATGGTCCTGTCCGTGTACAGCCCCTACTGGATTATCAACAAGACTTCCCGTGTGCTCCAGTACCGAGCTGAGGACACTCACGTGAAGCATCCAGCAGACTACAGAGATATTGTTTTGTTTTCATTTAAAAAGAAAAACATCTTTAGTAAGAACAAGGTATGATTTCTTTAGATGGCAGTCTTCAGGCCGTGCTCTGAGGAGGAAAACACATGCACATTTTATATAAGGAATATTTTCTTGTCATTTTTAAGTCTAAAGGCTTTAATTTGGCTGCTGCTTTCTGTGGTACTTGGACATTTAAAATACACACAGTAAATATTCTGCTTTGTGTTAAACATGTTCCTTTTGTTTTGGTTTTGGTATGATGTGATGTTTACACAGTCAAGTGAAAAGCACTGCAGTAGAAGTATTTTTGGAAGTGGCCCTTAATTCCTTTTAAATAATTTTTTTTTTACCTAACAGTAGTTGAAGAAATGGTTGAATAACAGTGTTCATTTGATTATTTCCTTCCATCTCTTCAAGTTTCTGAAGCACCACAAAGTTGTGGGGTTTTTTCCCGTCTATGTGTGCTGTCATGAGCATGAGTCAATGAGGCCTACTCTGCTTTTACTTTTTACCTTTTACTGGAATATCTTTCCTAGAACTTGATCACAGATTAATAAATCAGAATATGAATAGTGATACTACATTCTTAGGTTGTCCTAATTTATGGAAGGTGTTAAAAGCACTGAAGTGTTGTCTTTATATTGCTATGTGTGATATAATTGCGCTCCATAATGCATTACCTACAGAATGAAAATGAGTTTACTCAATTACTTTGCATGTTGTTTTTTGTGTGCAGATCCAGCTCTGTGTTTCGACTAGCACTTGGTCCAGTGGTTTTTCCCTTGATACTGTAGGAAGCTATGGATGTGTCAAGTGTTCAGCTAATAACATGGACTATCTGGTAAAATCTGTTTCTGTGATTTGTGAAGCTCTCTTTGGGTTCTTTTGGCTTGATTTCTTTTCTAGAAATGTGTAGTACATGACTGTTCGAAAATAATGATGAATGTGCATAGTGGAGATAATTGTTCACAATTGTTTGCAAATGTTTACATCTGAACTCCTTATTCAAGACTACATTTCCACAACTAAGCAGACTAAAGAGGTGTGGGGAGCTGTGTTTTCTTGTACTCTTTAACTATTTTCTGATTGTAATAGTCATTTTAAGCTGTCATGATTTACTCCAGAGGCATTTCTAGTAGATTTTCCCCACAAAAGCTACAGCTGCAAAATGCTACTGCTAAGCCTGTCAGTTTACTCTTGTGTTAGGTGTGTTGCATAATCTGCTGATTTTACATCAGGTGGACAGAACAGGAGTGTTGTGTGTTAGGCTTTGTAATTACACTGATGTTTGCTTTTCTATTTTTTCCATCCTGGCTTTTACTCTTAGCTTGTTGTTGATTATGTGCTCAAATTCTCCTTGTTCAACAGGTTGGAGTTAGCATCAGAATGAGCAGTTTCAACCTTACCAGGATAGTAACCTTCACTCCATTCTACACAATAGCAAATAAATCTTCTCTGGAACTTGAAGTTGGAGAAATTGGTCCTAATGGTTCTCTTCCAACTAATAAATGGAATTATATCTCAGCTTCAGAGGTAATGTTTCATGGTTTTTTTCCTTTTGATGTTATTGTTGACATAACTGGTATTTAGGTGTCACTTAAAGGGAGAGCAGTTCTCTTATGGAAGCTGTCTCTTCCGGTGGCATGACATGGATATTTTACATCCCAAGGGAACCTGAACAGTACAGGCTGCATATGCTGGTACATTAATCAAGTCCTTCAGTTTAGGTAACTTAGTAGGTGTAGATATATTCATCAGGAGATACTTGGGTAAGAACTAAGGCATGTGAAATAGTCACACAAACCTGTTTATTTTACTGCTAGGTTACCATATTGAACATACATGAAATGCTGAAGTCACGTGTATTTCTTGTCTTACAGTGTCTTCCATTTTGGCCTGAAAACTCATCTGGTGAACTTTGTGTAAGAGTAGTTGGCTATGAAAGCTCATCCAAACCATTCCTGTTTAAAGCCCAGGATAATGGGACTCTGCTGAAACTGGAAGAATTGGTGAGACTGACTTTGTGTTAATTCTTCATTTTAGCCCTATGGTAACTTGACTTAACGAAATCATCAAGATCAAAACTTTGTGCCTTAAGTTATGGGTACACTGCACTTCATTCAGTTTTGTTGCATAAAAAAAGTTACAAATCAGGTTTACAGTGTTGTTAATGTTTTCATAGCCGTGTAGTGACGTTGATTTATTTGTGACAAGCTTATAGGAAACTGAACAGCTCTATTGCTATTTAGTTCCAGTGGTATACTGCACCTCTGACATCTTGGGCCTTTTGCAGGGGGTATGTCTTGGGTGCCTTCAGTTTGTTTAAATAGGTAACAAAAATACATTCTATTTTAAGATTCCTTGCTAAGCTGTTACATGTTGGAGACACACAGTTCATGGTTAATTTGACTGAAATGAAGAATATTATAATTTCAGAACTCACCCTAGCCTAGCATCAGGGAATGTGTTTATGAAGGTAGCATGTTCAGTAGTCTTTGGATGTAGTGCTTCTCATAGTTCTAACTTGATTTAATGCACAGAACTAATACTGGGCTTTGTCTAATTCCTCTCCAGAATGGGGGTTTGCTGGTAGATGTGAATGTCTCGGAGCATTCCACTGTGATAAGCTTCACAGATTACCACGAGGGAGCTGCCCCAGCTCTGATTGTTAACCACACCCCATGGGACTCTCTCAGATACAAACAGAGGTACGTGAAAGAAACAATTCACCATTGCTTATTTAACCAGGGGATATCCCAGTTAAACATCACCAAGATATCACATGGGTATGACCAAGAGGTGATAACCTGCAGCTGGACTTGTCTGGGGTGAACAGCTTAGGCCCTTCATGCCTCACTGCTGGAGGGATGGAGTGTTTAGTACTGGGTTTGCTTGCACCACTTCCATCAGTGCTTCTAACCAGTGAAGACTGTTATCTTCTCCTTTTCTTTTAACCTGCAGTGGATTACAAGAGGAAATGGAGTTGAAACCAAGGCAAGTGTGCCTCTTTGCCTGGACAGATCCAACCAAACCAAGAATATTGACTTGGGGCTACTCTCAAAGTTTTGGTGAACATGACCTGCTTAAGGTAAATTTCGTAAGGGGAGAAGTAAATGCTGAACCAATTTAGGACTATTTCAAAATTAAAACTGTCTGGGAGAAAGCTTCCTCAGTAGCTTTGCATCTGTCTCATCCTCTAGGAGACTTACAGCTACCGTCAAGAAGCAGGATTTTAGATGTTTCAATTAAATAAAGTCCAATGTCTCTGTCTTTAATTAGCTGCCCACTTTCACCTCACACTAATGAATTCTTCAGAGGTAGCTTGGTTTTTCTGTGGAGTAGCACAGACTTAAAAAACTGAAAAATATTAGTAGCTAAAAGAAGGGACAGGAAAGCAAACTTGAATTTCAGTTGTACTGGAAGTGGGTTTAATTTCACACATTTGAACTCAGACAGAGCCAGTTACAGTGTGCTTTACTGTGTAAGCACTTCCTTGTGTCAAATTTTTCACATTTAAAAATGGTTTTAGTTTAAAACCAATTTCTTTACCATGTAATTATGATTACATTCATGATTCTTTGAGGCTTTTGAGAAAAGGGCTTTAATTATCTCAATTTTTGCCTTACAAAAAAAAAAAAAGGAGTATCTGCTTTTGAAGAGCAGAGATCTTAGTAAAATTGTTTGGTTTTACTGTTTCATGGTTTATGATTTATTGCCTTCTTTCTACATTACTAAGATTCCAAGTCTTTTGCTTTGCTCTGAAGGCCTTTGTTTCCTAATGATTTCTAATATCATTCTAAACCACAAATATTGCTGGAATGTTTAGTTTACAGAAGGGGAAAAAATATCCCAACCTCCAACTTCTTTCCAGTGTTAGGGTACCAGGTGCAGCCAAGTCAGGACAATGCAGTGAACTGAGCAAACAGGAAGAACACTGAGTTCTGGTTTATATTTGTCTATAAACTTGCTTATAAACATAGAGCAACATCAGGGATTTACTCAGGTAATATGCTTTTTCTCTCCCTGATACAGGATGACTGTGGCCAGTTCCCTTACAATGCCAATATTCAAATTCACTGGGTGTCTTTCCTGGATGGACGCCAGCGAGTGCTGCTTTTCACAGATGATGTGGCATTGGTTTCTAAAGCACGACAAGCAGAGGAGCTGGAGCAACCTGATCAGGAAATCAACTTGTCAATCCATAGTCTTGGGCTTTCTCTAGTTAACAATGAAAATAAAAAAGAAATCTCTTACATAGGAATCACTAGGTACTGCACATGGAAGTGTAAATATTCCTTTGAATAATCAAAATTTGGCAGCATATTATAATTTTAGCAATAGAATTGAAGGGGATATGTTTCAAGTTAAATTAAGTAAAACGTTTTTAATGAAAATAAAGTTTTGTATTTACTCCTATTGTGGAATTAGAACCAATAGAATTTAACTGTCTCCTTTTTTAAACTTATATTAAAAAAAGACATAATAGGGTTTTTTGAACCTGAGAAATTAGAAAAATACATTTTATATGATTTGTACCATAAGAAAGGCATTAAGTATTCTTAAATTGTTAACTTTGTTATTTGTCTTGCAGTTCTGATGTTGTTTGGGAGCGGAAACCAAGGCAAAAGTGGAAACCATTTAATCAGAAGCAAATAAACCTATTGGAACAAGCATATCAAAAGTACCTATCCAAGAGTGCTTTCCAAGGTCCTGGTTGGCATAAACTGGACAGCAATACTGAGGTATGTGTTGAGTTTCAGTGTTTAAATGCTTGCAGAACAAGTGCAGCAGTTTAAATGGATTGCTGGTTTGCTAAGTTGGGATAAATGCTGTGTGAAGAGAAACAGAAACAAGAGGCAAGATTTTTATTTAAATAGATACACATTTTACACCATAGAATGTTTTTGTTTTGTGGTGATACTGAGGCCGTACTGAGGTATTTTCCAGGCTTGTATTATGAAGCAAGAATTTCAAAGGATTTTTCTTTTGTGTAGTAGAAAAGGCTGCTTGGTGTCTGCATGTTAGTTGTGAACCTCTATTTGCGGTATATACCCTAAATTCTTTGCAGAAGTTTTGGTTTTAGCTTCTTAGTAAGGTGCAGTTCCCATTACTTGATATAGTAAAGGAGTCTGCAGTGTTCAAGGACTCTTGAAACGAATCCGCTTACCTGAGCTTGTTCAGACGTTAATTATACATACCTGTATTCCATGCATAAAGAGTGTATTCAAATGGCTAAGTCCAGTACAACCATTTTATAGTACCATAGTTAGGCTTGTTTCCTATATCATCCTTTCATTTGAAAACCATGTACATACCCTCAGCTCTTTGAATACTTGAGTTTTGACCACTACAGTAGTGCATTTATAGTACATGGTTTCAAATCTTTTATCTGTAGGTCATTACATTTCACTCTCAATAAAGGAGAGCTTTATGTTTCTGCTTCTCGTGACTTCAAAGTTTCAGGATCAGGGGAAAAACGTCAGTTGGGAAAGTAGGTAGCTGCATATAAATATCTTTAATTATGCCAGTGTAATATAAAACTCATGAAGAAATAGCTACTTAGATGACACAGAGGTTCCTGCTTGGGACAACTAAAGCTGCAGTGTAATGTCCTTGTCAGACCAACTGATCATTTTCACTACTTTCCATGCAGTTAATTAGATGGAGAAACTCAGTAGCCTTGTGATCTCATAATAAGGAAAACCACAGGGTTTATTTGCTAGTCTGTTAACTAGTAATGTACCATTTTCTTGTTTCCCAAATTAAACTGTGTCTTAGCTCTGCTTTCTTGTATTTGCAGGTGAATTTTAGTAAGTCTCCGATGGAAATGTGTCTCCCAGTCCGATGCAGCATCCGCCGTAACTTCCTGTCAGGAATTCAGGTTGAATTCAAGCAGTCACCTCACCAAAGGAGCTTACGGGCTCAGTTGTACTGGCTGCAGGTACCAGCCTTCCTCTGCTTTCAGAACTAAACAAACACATGAAGGCTTGGATTTTACTCATTTATGTGAAGAAGTATCTCCACATCTTATGCATGTGGTGCTTTGCTTGCTACATCAGAGTAGCAGGGATGCTGTGATGGAAACATATTGAAGAACTGTCATCCCAGGATTTTGAAAATAGGATGGAAAGATGTAAAGCAGGGTGCTATGATGGAGAGTTTATTTATGAAGAGCTGTGTTTTGGTGTTTTAAAACAGACCTCAAACTTTTTCAAAATTTACTGTAGTTTTTACATGGAAGTGTAACATTCTACAGAGTATATCTAGGAGTCTAGAGCCCTTTAGTACAAAAACTGTCTAATGGGAAGTAGTGAACAGACATTTAAATATGCTAAAAGAGTATGCAGTAATGTATCTACGTGTAATATTAACACTGAATTAATGTGCAACACTTGCAGCAGACAAGCATAGTCCGGTCAGTGCTAACAGTGTTGCTAAATTTGCCAGTAGAGCACTTTAGCAGGTACTAGTGAGAAGTGTTCAGTGCTAGAGGGAAATAATGTTGAGTCATCATCGTTGCCATCTTCATCTCCATTTGCTGCCCTTCACTGAGGACCCTGATGCTTTTTCTGACCAGTTGGTGGGGAAGTTTGCTCTGTCCTTTTATCTTTAATTTTATTTTTGCCTTTGCCTGAAGGTGGTTTGCACTATACAGTCAATGTGTGCCATCAGCTGCACACCTTGTAAGTGAATCTTTGCAGTGTGAACCTCTCTAAGCATCCCTTGTGCAGCACTTGCAACCATCTGACCTTTTATAACTGAATGAGTAACATTCCACAATGATATCAGAGTGATCCTTTTGCTCTTTTCTTCTTCCACCCAAATAAGTAGAACATTCCTCTTGAGCACTATTTGTAAACAAGTTACTCAAGCCTTCTAAAATGGGAACTGTATTTGATTATCATGTCACTAAAACATTCCTGTAATTATACAATAATTTTTTAGGTTGATAATCAATTACCAGGATCAATGTTTCCTGTTGTGTTTCACCCTGTGGCCCCTCCCAAGTCGATTGCTTTGGATTCAGGTAAGAGAAAGCCTATAGGAATATCAGATTTATTCAGCCTTGAAAGCAGGAGCTTGTCAATTTAAGTGTTTTTTTCTCTTTAGAACCAAAACCCTTCATTGACATCAGCATCATCACTAGATTCAATGAATACAGCCAAGTCCTGCAATTCAAGTGAGTATAACAGTGTGCTGTGATGTAATACGTCTAAGAAGGGAACTTTGTTCTAAAGTTTGTTCTCCTATCCAAACCACTCTTGACTTCAGATTGAGTTTTTAAATGTCTCCAGAAAACAAACATAGCTCAAAAAGGAACTTACTTTTAGAAAATAAGGAGTGACCACATGAAGGGACTGTTATGCAAATTCTTTAGTAATCAGAATTATTTGCTTCTTTTACTGCAGTATCAGAGTTGTGTCTGTTTGCTGTGCAGTGCTGCCCAGTAAGCACTTTTAACTATAAATTGACAATTGATATTGTGGATTGCAAATCTTAATATGTGACATTGCATAGCAAGACTTCACATGTGCAGGCTAAGCATGTAATATTCAAGTTAAATTTATACAAGTAAACATACACTTTTTTCCCATTTTAGGTACTTCATGGTTCTTATCCAGGAAATGGCACTGAAAATTGATCAAGGATTTTTAGGAGCACTTAGTGAACTTTTCACTCCATCTACAGACCCAGAAGCTGAAAGACAAAGGGTAATGTATGGGAGAACCTGACTTTTGCTGGAATGTGACCATAAGTGATTGAGGAATTTCAGTGAATATCAATATAATATAAAATGGAAAAATCACCCAGAAATTTTGTGTTTGTTATGGGTTGTTTGGGGTTTTTTTGCCATCCCTGGGTTCGTTAGTACACTCATTTAACTAGTTAGTTAACTGTATTTAACTATGATTATTTTTTTCTACTGTTTATTTATATATATATAAAAATGCATTTATATAGAATATGATTAATTGTATTACATACATGGATGAGATTAACTTCCTCTTTTTTTTTTAATATTGAAACCAGTCTAAATTAATTCAGCAAGATGTGGATGCACTTGACACCGAGCTGATGGAGTCTTCCCTGACAGACCTGTCAATGCTCAGCTTCTTTGAACATTTCCATATTTCTCCAATTAAGGTATGCAATAAAGAGATTATTGAGAGGTTGATAAAACATCCAATTAATTTATTACAGTAAATACATCCCTAGTGGGGATTTTACATTCTCTAGAATTCAATACTTTGTTGGAAAACTTCTGTTGCCCATGAGTACAAACAGACCTTTAAGCATAACTAACTGGGGTATAATAATGCAGAAAGTCAGATAAAATATTGGATAAAGTAATGTATCATAAAGGTTTTAAAATACACTTCCCAGGGATTATCTTCATGTGTCTCTTGAAGCAGTTAGATTTTTTTGGAGCAAGGGAAGAAAAACCATCAGTAGATGAAATGATGGTTTTCCTCAACTTTCATCACTGATGTGTTTACATGTGCAGCACATGACCCATCTGCTCTGGTTTGGCTTTTCTTTGGTCTTGATTTGTCTTGTTTCACTAATTCTGCCTTGACAGTTGCATTTGAGTTTGTCTCTGGCTTCTGGTGGAGAAGCATCAGACAAAGGAGAAGAAATGATAGCCATCCATTCTCTGAATTTGCTGTTGAAAAGTATTGGAGCTACTCTAACAGATGTGGACGATCTTATTTTCAAGTAAGCAAATAAAATTGACTGGGGTTGTTTGTTTGGGTTTTTTTGTTTAATACTTTGACTAGAGCTGCTGTACAGTTAATAATTGGATCCATGGTGAACCTTGCTTACTGACTCTAGTATAAGTTTATACAGCCATAGGGGAAAGGGAGGAATGGAGGGAAGATGGGGTTTGGGATCCTTTTTAAGGCAATAGTCTTCGGGATTCTCTGAAGGAAAGCTGAGAAGTATTTGAATGAGGAAGGATATCTTTAACTAATGTGTGATTACTTATCTTTCAGACTTGCTTTCTTTGAAATTAAATACCAGTTCTACAAGAGAGATCAACTGAGGATGAGAGTTATTAGACATTATAGTGAACAAGTAAGCTTATTTAGTCAAGCATTTGTGTTAAATTAAGTATGGGTCTTAAAGAAGATTTTGTATTTCTTCATCAAATACTTAGTTGGTCGCTCTAATACCTTACTTGGGTAGTAAATTAAAAATGTATCAGGCTTAGGTTCTGACTTATGTGACAACAGCTCATAACGCTGCTTTTGTTGTTTTGTCTTCTTCCCTCTCATCATTTAGTTCCTGAAACAGATGTATGTTCTTGTCCTTGGATTAGATGTTCTTGGAAACCCATTTGGTTTGATCAGAGGTTTGTCTGAGGGAGTTGAAGCTTTCTTCTATGAGCCATTTCAGGTATGAGTTCCTGCTTCTTTACCTGTATCTTTATAAAAGGCTGATTGCATGTACTGCTAGGGTTACAGTTTGTTCTCACTGTGCTCCACACCCTGAACAGGCAGGCAGCAGTAATTTTTTAATGTTAATTTCAAAGAAATAACCTATTCAGATGGCCTTATTGCATCAGTGTAAAGGGATTGATCGTTTTTCTTGAAACAGATGCATTGTTGTGTCGTTTTCTGCTATTCCTAATAAATTTCATTTTTAGGGTGCTGTTCAAGGGCCTGAAGAATTTGCTGAAGGCTTTGTAATTGGTGTTAGAAGTCTTCTTGGGCACACAGTGGGTATGTATTATGTTCTTTTTGGTGAATTCCCACATTATTTTCCCAGTGAGTGTTTAAGGTTGTCATACTGTTGCCAGTGTTTGTGATACAGATCATTCACACATAATTTACCTGAGACCATCTAAATATCCATTTGTAGACTGAGCAACCAATGTGAGAAACATTGCATATATAACTAAATTAGTAACATGCTCTGGATAAATAAGAAGCATAATTTTAATGGTCTTAAAATGGTTGGAGAAGCCTGAGAAATGTTCTTTACATTTACCTTAGATTTTTATTTAGCTGTGTCTTGACAGTAATTAGAAAAAACACTATTTCATCCATTATGCTATGTAACATGTAGTGAAGTGCTGGAAGTGTTCCCTATTGCTGTATGTATGGATATCAGACCAGATTCTGGAGTCTTCTCATGGACAACATGTGGCTCTGTGTGAATTCATCATATCTAAACTGAATATGAAGGGAAATTGCTATGAACTTGTTTGCTTCCTATGTGTTGTCTGCTCTTAAGCTATGAAAGCACTCTTACTTTTGCTCTCTGCCCTGTTCCCACAGGAGGGGCAGCAGGGATGGTGTCCAGGATCACTGGAACTGTTGGCAAAGGCTTGGCTGCCATTACTCTGGATGAAGAATTCCAGCAGAAAAGGAGAGAGGAAATGGGTCGGCAGCCAAAAGACTTTGGGGAGAGCCTGGCCAAAGGAGGAAAAGGCCTCTTACGGGTATGGGTTTGGAGATGAGTGTTTGATGTGCCAACTTGCTTGAAAATCACCTGCAAGAAAGTTTGATATCTTTTTTTGTTGGTTAATTACCTAAACAGGAGACAAACAGGCAGTGGGTTCATAGGAGACTCAGTGTAGTGCATCAGCTGTAGTGTTTGAGGTCATGTTTCTGGTCAACCTGAGGAATTGAAGTTAGGATCTTAACAGGAAATAACACCAATTTCTCCTGTGAATTGTCTAAATAAATAAATAGTTACTCATGTTCAACAAATGTGTTAGGTAATTAAGCTACCTGGGCCCTTACTTGACCTTGCAGTCAGTAGTGTCATTCAAGTCTTTCCCTCAATTATAGTTTTCTTAAATATATAAAGTAAGAGAAAAAACAAAGCCAACCCCCCCAGGCAAACAGTGTTTCTGATACTGAACTTTACATTATAAAGCATTGAAATAAGGTTGTGAGACAACAGGTTGCCCAGTTGGACTGACAGCATTCCAGTTTCTCATTGGGAACTTAAATATCTTTGTTTTAGGGTGTTGTTGGAGGTGTGACAGGAATCATCACTAAACCAGTAGAAGGTAAGCACAAAGGCTGCACTGCTTAAGTGGTTTCTCAATACTTTACAATTTAGTTTGTAATTCTAAGAAATATCAGTCCAAGTATGGTGATGCTAAGGCATTGCAGGATTTTTATATTTCTTACTCAAATGTGAATTTACACGATGATTTCCTCAAATATCTTTATATCTGTTATTTGTTTTACCACCTTTTAAACCTTTGTATACTCTGTGATGTATTTTGTTAGGCCTGCTGTAGTACCCAATTTATTGTCTGAAGTTAGAATAAAGATAGTAAAAATAAAGTAAAAAAATGACCAGCTGAAAAAAATTTTTGGGACTCTAAAGGTCAGAGAAATCTTAAAAAACAAATTTGGTTTTATGTCTGAAGTCATTATTTGTTCTTGTTACTTCATGAAAATGATAGATGATGAAAAGTATCCAGGATAAAATGCCGCTTATTAACCTTCAAGTGGCAGTGATTTAAATGTTGGGAGTCACTTGTAACTGTGTGGTATTTTATAGCTTTTGAGAGATGCTTTGATATGTAGTCCTTGTCTCTTGGGAGGGTGACCACACCACCACACCTGCTTTCTGAACACTCCTTTGGTTCTTCCATAGTTATATATCACCAGGACCATGTCATTTTGAGATAGAAATAGCTGACTTCTATCATACTTGTGCATCTTAGTGTCTTCAGAATATTTTGTTACTACTGTCAACCTATAAAAACTCAGCTCTTGGCCTATAGTCCAGACTGAAAGTGTGAGAAGGAGGATCTTGCTGCAAGGTAAGATCTCAGTCCTGGGCCCTTCAGAGGCTGGTAGGGTGTTAAGTGAGCAGTGATGTGTGAGCAGACCAGGAGCAGTGGGAGGCTTTCCACAGACAGCTCTTTGTACAACAGGACTTCATGCAATCAGTGGCTGTGGGCTGTTTCCAATACAAAACAGTTCCCCTGTAGCAGTAATATTTAATTCTGTGCTTAAGTAGGTCATGAAAACATTTATTTTTCTGTTTCTATTCTTTTAAAGGGGCTAAAAAAGAAGGTGCAGCTGGATTCTTCAAAGGAATTGGAAAGGGGCTTGTAGGAGTGGTAGCCCGCCCGACGGGAGGCATTGTAGATATGGCAAGCAGCACCTTCCAGGGAATTCAAAGGTACAGTGCAAGAGAAAGATTTGAAGTACTCCTCCTGTGTTGGACAGCAGGTGTAAAGTACTTCAGTAATGTCACATGATTATTAAATACAAAAAGCAGAATGATACGTGAGCTTGAGAAATGTCCAGTAGCGAATGTATTTTAAGGAATGTATTTTATGATGATGAGGTTGCTGCTTTGGAGAATACATTGCGATGATGTTGTTCAGGTAGACAATAACTGATCAGGTTTTTCATTTTGCACTTTCCCCTGAGGAGAAATGTCAGTTAAATTTGCTCTGAAAAACAGACCACTGAAATTTTCAGAGTAAAACTTCCCAGCCTGAAATTTGGTTCGCAGCGCACATCAAGGGCTCCTTGTGTTATAATGGAACCTTTGAATAGCGTGTTAATAAACTTGAGAACTCTTAGTAAATTATCTGCATCTGGGAATAAACTTCTCCAGCTTATTCTGTAGTTGTTTAATTGGCTAGTGCTACTTTTGATTTATTATTAGCAGCGTGTCTGTACTATTTACATCTCCAGGGTACCCAGGATATGTAAGTGGGATGTGTGGCAAGTGAAAGGGTGACTTCTTAAAGATGTACTGGTGAAACTCAGGATTGTATTAAGCTTACCAGAATGATGTTGCACTGTCTGTGGCAGGGTGGCAGAATCAACTGAAGAAGTGTCAAATCTGCGTCCCCCACGCCTCATCCGTGAGGATGGCATCATCCGGCCCTACAACAGGGTGGAAGCTGAGGGCTATGATTTGTTTGAGGTATGTTTTGCATTGTAAACACAGTTAAAATTCTCTAACCTGCAGGATTCCATAAAGGATTCAGTTGCAATCAATCTGTGGCAGTCATTATCTGAAGTAAAAATTTGCCCCAGCCTGTTCCCATAAAGCAATCCTGGATGGCTGGGAAGGCCCAGTGCTTGGAGTAAGCTGAATGCAGAAAGGAAACTGCAGCAAAGCTGCTATATTATCTTCTCCATTTTATGTTCTGTAGTCACTTCTCATGCTCTGGAAGGAGGTGGTAGGATTAAGAATTATTAGGATTAAGATGTAAATATGTGAAAAAAACCCCCCATTTTGATAGTTCCAAAGTTTTGTCTTTATTATAAAGCTGAGGTTGGTTTACAGACTAAGCAACTTCTTAAAAAGATTAATAGACCTTGAATTGTTTGGTTGTATCAGCAGTTAAAAAAACTGCATGAATTTTCAAAATACCACTGTTTGGTTTTTCCTTATGTTGTTCATAATAGCAATCTGTCATAGCTACAGGCACTGTGTGGACATTTAGCCTGCTTTCTCATGTGGATGTGCCTAACATATGGAAGATGAACAACATGAGTTTTCAAGTTCTTGATAGTCAGGATCTGTTTAATTTGTATTTCAGACTTTGTGTTCTTAATACTTATCTTTAAATGCTTATTCTATTGCTAAAAAGTTGAAGTAAATTAACTGTCTACATTAACATTTTAAGACCAAAACTTGGATATTTGCTACTTGTTTGTACATGGTCTTTTAATCCATATTCCCTGTTCTATTTCTAACAATTTTCTTTCTCCTTCTCTCCTGGCATGCAGCAAGAACTGGAATAATGGAGTAAACATTTTCCATATTTCTTGTCTCTTTCTGTTGCAGTTTTTCATCTGCCTTAAGTATTTAGATAAAGGGCATGATTGCATTTACTGTGTCCTCTCCCCTTCCTCACTATCTTTTCTGTGAAGCAGTTGAATAAAACGGTGTTTTATGTTGTCTAGGCCCAGAAAACAAACTGGAATAACCATCTTCAGTAAGATTAGATGAGTGAATCAGATGGGAGAGACAGGGAGGATTTGTTTCCTGTATATTTATTTTCTGAGGATGCTTAGCTCCTTATGAATGGCAACAACAGATTCTTTTTTCCTTGGAAAAAAGAATCATGGTAGGTTAGGTCCTGAGTTCATTTATTTATTACTGCTCTCCTAGAGGTAGGGCTGTGGACAGACAGACAGAGCAACATCTTGAGCAAAATTTAAAATAGTGATAGTGAATGGAATTTACTTATGGGAAAATGCTTGTAATTTCATGACTAGAAGTGCTGTTTTCATGGAAATGCTGAGAAAACCTGTACTAGTGTTTTCTGTCCTTGCTGTAGGCCTGTCAGCAACTCATCTGCTGGCTCACTACTACTCCTGGTTCTTTATGAGCTTTGCTCAGTTAAAACCAACTAAGCTGGATAGTTAAAACTATCCAGCTTAGTTGGTTCTGGCTTTTATTCACAGAATCTTCAGGGGCTTTGCTCTTCAACATAAAAAAAAACCCATATAAAATTCCAGCTGTTAACAGGAATTTACGCACATACACATATATAAATAAGTATATATCGATTTCTATACTAAGCAGTGCCATAAATTTCATTACTAATACAGCATCTTAGAAATTAGCAAGCTAAGCTTAACAAGCTGTTGTCAGAGCAAATTTTTTGCCTATCATATGGGAAAAAATGTTGAACAGAAGCATCTTTGCTGGTAATGCCTTTTAGAATGTAATGGTCAATTTAAAGATATTCAAAAAACATTTAGTGAGGTTTTTTAGAGGATTAAATGAAATTAAGTTGTGATATACTAAGCAAGCCAAATTTTTTCTTCTTGAGGTTTTTTTTTTACTATGTTTTTTACATCTAGCAAAAAGGAAAAGGTGGCACAATCAACACAGAAAATTTGATATTATGCAGTTCCCCCACATCTAGATTTGTATTTTTCTTAAAGGGATAGATTGGAACTGGATACAAACCAGGAATGAATGCTCTGTACAGTTCACTAAATACAATTTGTTTCTTTCAACAAGTCACTTAATGGAATGCAGGAGAGGTTTAATGAACTATTCTTGATTTTTGTGCTAGAGGTCAGTGTTGGGAAGGCTTTGTTTTCTAACACAAGTTAGCAAGCAATGTAAAGCAAGATAGGACAATGTCTTTACATGGAATTGGATATTTAATGAAAAAGATGAGTCAGTTCTGTGTGTATTTACAAATTTAATCATGATAGGTACAAGTGCTGTTTATTTTTGGATCCAGTTTTGATTCTATGTTACAAGTAGTTTAATCAGAACCCACACCTTCTCATCTACTTTGCCTACATTTAGTGCATATGTCCCTTGAAAATAAATATAGGCTCACACACTGGAAACCTTGTAAGGTTACCTTAAGGAACAGGTGCCTCGATACTATCCAGTGATTGGATGGAAAAATATTTTACTTAATTACTTTTGTGTGAAATGTAGGCATTAGAGCTTGTCTTAGAGGAGCAAACATACAGGTTTTAAAAGAAAAGGTACTTTTTCGCCAGGAAAGTGGCGGTTTCAGTGCAAACTGGGGACCATAGCCAGGTGGAGTAGATCAGTTCAGTTTGTTTTTGCAGTTCCTTGTCCCAGAAGTGCTAGATCTGTATGTGGGCTGTGCAGGGATATGCTCAGCCAATTCCCAGCCTGGGCAGTCAGCTCTGCCGTGGTGCAGCCTGTATGTCAGCTCACAAGTAGTACACACTGTGTTCTGTGAAACATAAATGCACAGCATAGCTGCAGAACAACAGAATAGGGCAGCTCCAGGAGAACTGTTGTCCAAGGAATCACTTCTCAAGAGTTTTAATCATGAGGTGAGGAGTGTTTGAGGTGGGGTTTGCCTGAGCAGGTGGTGGGAGCCTTTGCTGTGTGCTCGCAGGGGCTGTGCCCAGCGAGGGGCTGCTGCTCACCCAGCTCCTCAGGGCTGGCACCATGTCGCTCATACATTATTCAATGCCTGTGGCATTACTTTGTTTCATTTCCCAGTTAAAGCATGGAGCTTTATAAAGAATGCAGAACACCTCATGAATAATTGAGTCAGGGTGGTGAGACAGTGTTGTGTGGCAGAGCATAGACTGTGCTGGAAACTGCAGATTCTATTTCTGCTTGACTCACTGTTCTACTGTGTAAATTTGCATTGGTTCTTTCATTTCCATATAAAATAAGAATGAGTTAACTTCTTCAAAGTGCTCTAGTATGCTCATAAAAATAACAGCTTTTATAAAGATGTCTAAATTTAAAGGGTGTGCAGATCATGGAGTAATTTACATCAAGTGCAACCCCCTTTTTACATAATGCCACCACCATTGTGCTGGCGTCTATCAGGTGTATTGAGAATAGCTCTGAGAAATACTGCATCTTTTAGGCACAGGCCTCTGTGGGAACTCTTACTTTGGTAACATATTGCATGTAAAATCTAAAAATACTATTGGGATTGTTTCTGAAGTTGTGAGAAACAGGCTTTCTCTCCAAAGCTTTGAGTTTGAATAGAGAAACATGCTTATGAATAAATCTGTTTAAATATGTGGCATGTCTAATTTCTTCATATTCAACAAAAGGATTCAGAATATGGATTGCAGCCTTTGAATTACAGTCTTCACATGATGGTGGGTTTTCTATTTCTTCAATTTTTTACTTGTTTTTGAAACAGCTAAGGTTCAGGTATAAAATGTGAGTTCATTTTTTCATTTTAGTCTTTTGCTGCCATGTTTCTTCTAATGTTTTAAAGAGACTTTGAGATAAGCAGTCTTTCTGGCATCTTTGTTTCCTTTCATGTACAGTTTCAAAATTTTTTAAGATGGTCAGAAAGGGGTATTTTTTTACAGAAGATGTTGGTTGACCCTATGGTTCTGGTTGCTGAAAAGTGCTGGATTAAAATGTATCTCAAAACATAACATCACTAGGGAGCAAGTCCAGGAAAACACTATGCTGTTGATTTCAGCTCTTGAATATTCATCCAGTTTTGAGATTAAAGGAATTTTTGGAGTCAGTTGTGATGTATGATGATGCTTTAAGATATTTGTTGAACTTTTGAGTATATAAAAATAAAATGCAAATATAAAAATTGTCAGACCTTCTTTTAATTGATTCTTATGTATGCTGATCTTTCAATTTTGGTTATTTAAACTGCATAGAGTTAAACCTGTTAATCACAGACAGACAACTGTGGAGTCAAGTGGAGCCTCTGTTGTAATCTCATTGGTTTTATGGGTCTGTCTAAGGAAATGAAAAAGAAATGGCTATTTACAAGAAATAACTAAAAAACATACTGAATTTTTAGTCCTTCCTCTTTAGGTTATTGTTACTAGTTTGTCAGAAACTTGAGGTATGAGAGCTTGAGGAAGTTACTGTTATACATGCTGAATTCTACATGAACAGCTGTAAAATGAACTGAAAGTCATCTTTGCTCTGAAGAATATCAAACGGATTTTGGGGCACCCATTTGCTAAAGGTTGATCTCAAGTGTATGCATCCTGCATGCAGGCATTCTTCCTTATGGTTCTCCATGTTTCTGCACAGGAGCTGCCCATTTTCCCTTAAAACAGATTGTATCATAAAAAAGATGCTTGCATTGACCTGGAGGGTACAAAGCTAATATACATTGACTTTATACTTACATAATTGTCTTGCTAATTTTTGCTAATTAAACACTATTTATAAGTGTCTTTTTTAAAGACTTATTGCATATTAGGAAAACCAGTAGTTGACACAGATTGATTCTCATGCCCACTTTGAGGCTGGGTTCCTACTGGTAGCATATTATTAATTTCCTACTTTTATCTTTTTCTGCATGATGTTTTGATGTGTATTCCTTTCCCACAAATACATTCAGGTATCACTCTGTGAGTCTTGCTGCCTTTAATCCAGTGGGATTTATTGGGAGCTGACTGTGAGCCTGGCTTCTGTGCTGGTCTGTGCTGTTGATGAAATATTGTAATCCTGGTGACATGCTCTGGGAAACATTATACTTTAGTCCAAGAGTACGTACAGAATGGGAAATCTGTAAAAAAAATCATTACTAGTTGCCAAAAAAATCCTAGGAACACTTCAGTGCTTTATTTCAAACCTTTTTTCTGTATTTGTAGGTTGTCACTTGATTGTAGTTGTCTAATCAAGACATGATGAGTGATTTAATCTGCACTTTCATACACCTTTGTATTTTGGGTATTGAACAGTGATATCAGTGCTTCAGAAGCCTGATCTTGAGGTGCATTGAGAATTTGTACCTTGATAGTTTTTCTGAGGGTCTGAGTCATGTACCTTATAAAAATACATGACCTTGGGAGGGTTTTCACTCCTGAGTGAAGCCTGCAGCAGGGGGTGTAGCAGAATGAACATTATTACACAATTACTGGCACAGAACGCAAATCAAAGTTGAAGAAACAGTCTGATACAGCAGTGTCACTGTTCTGCCTTGGAGTGGGACAGATCAGACTTCTCAGTGACTCAGCCTCAGGACTGGGAGCACTGTGAGAACCTGCCTTTAAAGAGGGAACTTTGCAGAAGGCTTTTGAACTCAAGACACCAATTTGATTTGTGGTTTTGGGTTTTGGTGGGGTTTTTTGTCTGATTTGGTTGTTTGTTTGTTTTGTTTTGGTGGGGTTTTTTTGTTTGTTTGTTTTTGTACAGTCCCAGAATTGTTTTCCATTTCCATTTCAGAAGTTGCATATCAGAAAGCTGGAAAAAGAGGTGTATCGACACCACTGTGCAATTCCAAGAGGCAGAAAAGCAAACCTTATTGTTACCAACAGGTATTAAATTTTGAATGCTTTCTCAGGGCTTGACATGATTTCAAATTGGGGATTAGACCTCTGGTGATATCTAAACTGATTGCTATTCTCTGCCTATCTATTTTCCTTCTCTATTTTCTTCTTGATTTTTAAAAACATTTTATTTTGTTTCCTTAATGGAAAATGTAATTCAGTTGTGATGTCAGTGCTGGATACTAATTTGGGAATACAGTTTACTCTGAGATCAGTGACCCTTTCATCATAGTGGAGGGAGATATTCTTTTCTTTTTTTCTTTGCTTTTGATTTTTCAAATTAGCTTGCTATAAGTGTTTGCAGTCAAGCTAACAGTTTGATAATAAAGGTTTATAATCTTGTTAATGAAAAAATATTCTAAATGAAGTCTGAAGTCTTTGTACCAGCATGAAAATTGTTATTTAACTCATCTGACAAGTTTTAGAATTCAAGATGTTGGGAGTCCTGAGTTTGAGGACTCAAAACTTTCTAAATATGTTTAGGTAATGAAAAGGATTATGATCTCCACATTCCACAGGTCACCAGTTTGCACCTTGCCTGAATGTATAAGAGCCTCATCCATAATAAGACGAGGGAGGCTTCCCAGTGTGGCTGTTTAAATAATGACCAGCACACCTCAGAATTCAGGCTGCAGATGGACAAGATTTCAAGGCACTGACAAAGGCCATGACTGATAATTGGGCAGTTTAGTTGTTTGCAGCCTTGGATAAATGTACCCTTCTCTCCTGATCCCAGTTCTTGGCCTGCTCATACTGTGTAATGTCTTAGATCATCTGTGACAAGTGATTGTCCCAAAATGTATTAAGGAATGGGTCCACTGTGACTGAGGGGATGCTTTTAATCCACATAGAAAATGCCTTCTTAAACAAATGCTTTCATTTAGCTTAGTTTTTCTAGCAAAGTTCTAGTCTCAGGGAGAAACTGAGTATGAACTTTTTTTTTCTTGAACAGGAGAGTGATATATGTGAAAGAAGTGGAAATCATAGGCCATTTAACAACAGAGTGGGATTACTTATTTGAGGAATTCACGAGTTATCCCTCCTATGAAGCAAATGTTTTAAAAATCACTGTTTTGGTAAGAAAAACATGTAAATTTTCTTCTGTTTAATACTCACTAGTGGTCCATATATGCTTTTAACTTATTTATGGTTCTAACTGCTAACTAAGGGACTGTGTGACAGGATTTAGTCAAAGTTTCTTGAAAGTATGACAGTTGGGTTGGACAGAGACCAAGATAAAATCTAACCTGTAGTTGGCATTCAAGCCATTTAAGTATCAGATTCTGCATTCTTGTTTTGTGAGTCATCTGAAGCACATTTTTGTTCCCCTCTGCAGCAGGATCAAAAGATGTTCCAAAGAAAGGACAGTAAAGGTCATGAATGTGTAAAGACAGTTCAGCTTCAGGACGAAGCTACAGCAAGGGTATGTTCCTTTTTTTTATTATTTTAGACTTCTTTTCTTATTATATTGTTGGCAGTTGTTGAAACTCAGCATGTAAAAAAGATGGTAATGTTCAGAGACTTGTAAGAGAACAGGCCGCTGTGCCTGAGGACCATTTACCATGGGTTTGTGTTGAAAAATTTGTTTTACCAAGAGTGTGATGACACCAGATAGTCCAAAGCATTCAAGAGGGTTTATGCAATAATAATTTAATGTTGAAGCTACACAGTCTTAGGGTTTGTATGTTAAAGCTCACTAAAGGAAAATAATTCCAATATCTAAAGTACTAGGTTGTATTAAATTCCCTGTAGTCTGTAGGATTCTACATACCTCCTCATTATTTCAAGATGACCTAAGCCAGGACAAGTGGACCTTGTATGAAAAGGCTTACTTAGATTCCTCCCTCCCCACAATGTTTGTTCCTGTTGGTGCTGGGGAGGCTGGAGTATTTTGTGAGCCTTTGTTCTGTGGATGGTTGCATCTTGCAGGTAACTTACCTAAGGTGATCTGTCAATTTGGATAAATTCCAGGGTACTTCAAGAACAGAAAAATTTACCTAGGAAACTATGTGTGTTACTGTAGTGTGGTATCAGGTGATGAGAGAGGAGGTCCCTGATACCAAATGTGAAATCAATTGGATCCACAGTGTCTTGGAAGCATGCTTGAAATTGTGGCTCCAGTAAATGGCAAGTCAGCAGATGGAATCAGAATCAGGGCCAAATTGCTGCTATTAAATTGATTGAGCCTCCTGAAAGAATGGGTTAGACTGGGAAGGAAAAAAATTGCTATAATTTTGAGGCATTTCATGTACTGGAAGAGTCTCTCTTAGTTCTTTACTGTGTCTTGTCTAAAAAGGTTCTTTCAGCTTTCTCTTACAGCATGTCGTCCAAATCACACATGTAATTAAGTGATTGAAATCCTTTTAGTTTGTCTGTATCTTGGTGGCATGGCCAAAGCTGGAGCATTGCACAGAACACACAGGTCACACTAGAAGGATACTTCCTTGTGCTTAATTGCCTTTTTTGGTATTATTTCCTAACTGCTCTTTCCTTTGCTAATGTTTGTGCTGGTATCTATACATTAAAAATCAATTTTTCTGCTCTCAAGTGCAGCACTACCATTTACCTTTTGTGGATTTCTCTTTCTGTTCAGCAGTTGAATATTGTGCATGTGAATGAGGAGCTAAGTATCCAACTTAGGCCAGCCTGTGTGTGGGGGGGTTTACATGTTTGTTGAATTAACTATGTCTTAGTAGCACCTTATGGAAGAAAAGTGCTTTAATTGGTTTTTGCTTTCTCTGTGTTTTTACAGAGGGTTTGTTGTGCCATTCAGGAAGCCCAGACAACACGGAGACAAGAGAAGCTGGTGAAGAGAGCTTCCTCGCAGTTGAGGAAACCTTAAATCCTGTCTTGATAATGACAGGATTTGTCATGTTTGACATTTGGTATGCAGTTTTCTCCCTAAAATTGATTAGAAGCAACATGGAAACATTGGGCAAAAAATAAAGATAAAATATCTGAGGTCTTCTTTCAAAGTGAACAGCCATTAACGCTTTAGTTTTAGAAGTTATGCATCTTTTGAAAACAATGGATTTCTAAAACGTGCATTTCAGTTTAAAAATTACAATTTTTGATAAAATGTTTTCCCGCTCTGAAATTTTATTTTCTGCCTTTTTTAACATCAGAGGTTCTGAAATGAGGTGGTTATGTTATTTGCACTCTAAGGTTATGGTTTACAGACTGGTGGTAGTGGTAGTTGTGGTTCTGGTGTTTTTCCAGATAAAGTACTTCTGTTTGTGATTGAAACAAATTACAAACTCTATTTTAGACAACATTCTTGTTAAATTTCTGTACACAATTTAGCTAATATAATTTTATCTCTGAGTGTTTAGTATTAGAAAATACTGCACTGAAGCAATGTAAGAATGAGTATATATGAAAGAAATAGGCTATTGTTATCTGGAAATGTTTACTTTGGAATGTTGTCACATTGTAAATGAAAATCTGCACTTTAAAGATGGAAAATATTATTCACCTCTCAAGTGCCTGTTTATGGTTTTGGTTGTGTCACTGTAGCCTAAAGAATTCTCCAGGAGGAACAGCACACTGAGTTTAGCATTGCATGTCAAAAACTTCAATCTAAGAAATTAGCTCTCCATATTTCAGTGTGTAGTTACTGCACTGGAAGAATGCCATCTCATTAAGTTAAAACTCACTTCTGATGCAACATTTCTGTTGCAGTTTCTCTTCCTGAAGGCTGTTAGCATTCAGTTTAACACGACATTTAAACACAAAGTGTTTGCCTGGTATGAATAACCCCATGACCTTCCTTGAGACAAGTTCCATTCTTAGCACGAGGCACATCCATAGGTAACTGAGTCAAGGGCTATATGGGCAAACAGGTTTGAGTTCAGTGAACTGAGAGCTTTTGCTCTCAGTCTTTGGCTATCAGATAAGTAAATCAGTGTCCTTGGAAAAACTCATCAAAGTTTGACCTTTCCAATTTCCTTTTCTTGCAAACAGTGATTTCTGTTTCTTACTTCTATTTTGTATTAGATAATAGCTGTAGATACAAACTTGATGACCTAAAATGACATTATTTTTCTACAGATCCTTACAGTACACCAGGCCTGGATTTTTAAACTCTACACTTGAGGGCTGGTGCGTTGTATAAATGCACTTTTAACCTGTACCTATGAGCTCACCAAAGTTAGAAAGCTTAAGACATTTGAAATTAAGCTGCCAAGCACAGAACTTGTAGAGAGCATTGCCCACATGATTTTATTGTTGTATGCACATGGCTATTAATTCACTTTGCTACGTGGGAAAAAATGTGGTAGAGCCTTTAATTCTGTGCTATTGCCTCTTTTCTAGAAAGATCTGCTCAAACAATAAATAAATCAGCTGTCCAGGTTGTATGTATATCAAGTTCATGTTTTAAAAAAAATGACAATAAATTTTGATATTGCAAGTATTTGTACTACGATTTAAAGTTTTGTTGCTTCTGATGTGCATTATGTGCTGTTGCTTTGCCTCATGTCACTGACACTGCATGAAAACAATTGAAGTAGGAAGGTACTGCAGAAGAGCATTTACAGCTCAGCAGTTTTTGCATCTTGTTTTCTGACATTTAGGGACAGTTGTATGTGTACTGCCTCTTAATTCATACTTGAAGATAGAAGTCGCTTTAGTCTACTTCTACTTAGTGCATGTTCAGACAGTACCATGTGCCTGGTTTTAGGTGAATTGGAGCTTAAAACACTTCTGAAGACACCTTTCTGACTCCAGTCTTCTGTTTGATTCCCTTATATACTTCCTCATGTTTTTGGCAAACTTTCTGCCTTGAATTGTAAATAGTAGAGATTTCATTTTCTCACTTTCTATGTCATTAGGTTCAATGAAGAAACTTCCTATTTAAAATAGTCTGAAGAAGCAGTAGTTTTTATTTTGAAATGCACATCTTTGCAGTTTGGGTTGCCAGCTGAATTTGAGCTGCTAGATGACCTCCAGCTGGAGGATAAATGACCTTCTTTACCACTTGGATCAGGAGGACATGAGGGAGGAATTCCATTTCTTGCTTAAATGAAGATGGATGTTTGGGATGAATCGGTTTCCAGTGCTCGTCCTGGGCTTGCCTCTAGTATTCCATTCCTCTTTATCATGTCTCCTTCTGCCTTTGCTTTGTTTTTAAGCAGCCTTTGCCATAGCTGTAGCCTGTGCAGCTGCAAATGCTGTTGACTCTACCTGAGCTTTGCTCTCTAACTTTGGGAACTTTCTTTTCCTGTTCCCTGCCAGTTCTTTTCCTTAAGCTGGTGCAGTTTCTTGAAGTGCTGACTGAGGAAGTTAAGGGACAAGGAGAGTCTCTTATCTAGTCCCTATCTGTGTGCCCAGCATAGGAACAACTGCAGAATTAAATCCTGTTTGTACAATCTGTTGGGGTGAGAGGGTAAGTATGTTTTCAGACAATCTTGAGTGATGAATTTCGTGCAGGTGCTGCGATGCAGGTGAAAAGCTTTTTCAAAGATTTTGGTGAGTTTTTTGTTTTATTGGTGTTTTGGTTTGTTGTTGGTTTTTTGTTTTGTTGTTGTTGTTGATGATTGTTTTGTTTTGTTTCATTTTTTAAAAGTATTTGGAAATAAATTTTTTCTCCATACCTTAGATTTTATGCCTCTGTGAAGCTGTTGAGTTTTTCAGTATTACTGAGCTCACCAGATTGCCAAGCTGTTGACATCTTCCCAGACTTTTCCTTTCAGTGAGCACCCAGAAGCTTTTTACTGTCTCAAGGGCCATTTTTTACTGAATATTAAGACAGTAAAATTAGTGTTAATTAGAACTCCAAGCATTTAGGTCAAGCCTGGGTCCTTGCTTAGCTTCAGTTACTTCTTTGCTCTCTGTCTCATTGTAGGTTTCTTCAGCTCTTCAAAAGCATTTTTTTCACAAGGTGTGGATGAATGTTTAGTCCTTGTGACTGTTTCTCAGTCTCTTGCTCCTGAAACCTCAGCCTCCTGAAACCCTTCTGAAACTTGCTCAGTCCTTTGCGCTGTGCCCTCCATGCCCTGGCATGCTCAGTTGTCCCCTAGGTAAAGAACAGTACAGCCTTCCTCAGTGTAGATCTGTGACCTAGTAACCATTTAAAAAGACACTAGCAGAAAAATGATAATACAGTCAAGCTGTTTCATTCAAAAAGACATTAATATGCCTGTGCTTACATTTTTAATTCTTTAAGAAAAGAGGATGATGTGAGAACTTTTGGAGATAATGGCTATATGTGCTTCTTCACAGGATAGTGCTATCAATTCCTCTTAACTGTGAGCTTTAAGGAGCATTTTACTTTGATAATTTTCCTTGAGGTTCTGTCCAGTCTGGAGACAAGTAAATATTCACATGCTGAAATGTATTTTGAAAATGCAATTATCTTCTTTACTAATTTCTTACTTGAGCTTGGTCCATCTCACTGTTAACTGTTCAAGGGGGTTTTAGGCTCCCTTTCAATGAGAATTTTATTGGATTTTATTTAGACTTTTTCCTCTCAAAGTGACCCTCTATTCACTGACTACTGCCAGTCATTCTCTACAGAATTACAATAAGCCAACCACTTACAAGCACTTATATTACAAGCACTTATATAAAGTGGAATTTTAAAGAAACAAACAGCATCCGACCATTCTTGAAACTCCTCAGATTGTGGAGTATCATTGCAGATCTTTGCAGCCTGAGTCCAGGTGGTCCTGGGCAACACATTCTGCCTGACGGTGCCTGCACTGTGCAGTCTCAGGAGATGCCTTTGGAGCCCTGCTGATCTGGGATTCTGTCACAAGAAGAAATCTAAATTATCCCCTCTCCCCCAACACCAAAGAAAATTACCCAGGAGATGAAGTTTTGTGTTTCCAATGATAAAGTATATTCATCCAAAGAACTTCATACCTCTCACCATCACAAGTAACCGTTTTCTCAAAATTTGCAGAGCCTGGAAGATTGCTTGGTTTTTTATGGGCACAGAATAGGGAGCAGTTTAGTAGTAAGAGAATAAATAGTTTTGAAGGGGATAAATTGTTAAGTTGAAGGAGGGGATAAATAATGCAGCTTAACAATCAGTACCAGTTATTGCTGGCAATAACTAAGCTTTTGTTGTAGTGTAGTAACACAGAGATTACAGTAGGTAGTAGTAGAATCTATCCGAATTTTGGGCTATGCTTGACAACAAGGATTATTTATATCAGGGTACCTTGAGTCACTCAGAAGATTTAAAAATAAAACTAAAAAGATGTAATTTTAAAAGTGTAAACTGACTTGTGAAACCTTTTGAAGCTAAAAAAATTATTTCAACAGGTTATAAAGTCGCATTTAGTCAAACCTGAGTGTGAAGACTTAATTTGGAATAGATGCCACTGGACAGACCAGAGAAGTTTTAATGTAAGGAACAAGCGGATTTGAGAATCGACACATAAAACTGCAAGTCTCATTGGAAAAATCAAAGCTTTTTATTCAGCTTTGTTTACAAGCTATTAAGCTTGTTTATTAAGATTTCCTGGGCAAAGTATGCTTTGGAGGGAGAGGGCAGTTCACAGTTAAACCTGTGATGCCACATAGCAGGAGAAGGACACATCAAAGTTGGGGGGAAAAGCTGTTTTACAACTAGATGTCTAATAAAAATTTGTTGCAGTTATATGAGTATTTTTTTTAGTTTACTAATGATCCTAATGCAATTCCATCCCTTGGATTATGGATCTTATTTGCACAACCACTAAGTAATAGGCAAATACATATATCTCCAGACTTCAACATTTATTATCTCTGTGCTGCAATTTGCTTCTGTTTTGGATTTTTCTAGATGTTTGTCATCAACTAAGGTGGTACTTTAATCTAGTTACCTCAGTTGTCTGAGGGAGAAAGGCTGAAATATGAAAGGAGAAATAACTCTTAAAAGGAAAAAACTGACCTGTTGAAAGGAACACGTGAATTTAAAACTTGGTTCAGTTCACTGTATCCTCACCCTTCCTGTAAGTCAACAAGTAAACCTGTAGTTTGGCAACATTTTATATTATTTATTATGAAATGAGACTGTTAATTGTTTATCCTGATCTGGTCTTTAGATTGCATAGAGGCCAGGGGAACAAGGGAGATGGGAGGAACTCCATAATATTGACTTGGTAGGTTGGGAGTGAAGGAAAGTGAAATCAGGATAGTGATAAATCCATAAAATGGATGGGTCTTTAGAAGTAAAAACCAAATTATTAAAAAGCTATTTTGGTATCCTGCCACAAACTTCTTTTACATCAGTAATTGGGAAAATATCTAGTTTTGAAGACCAACAGCCGTACTTGAAAACAGTAACTTTGTTAGATTTTAACTAGGAAAAGAAATTTTCCCTTGGATTTCGTTCAGAGAGGTAGAGCCATTCCCAGGTGCATTACTGGAGTCAGCAGATGGAGCACTGAAAATGCACTTTATTGCTCAAATGAGAACACTCTAATTCTAGTGCAGGTCTTATGTGTGTGTCCATGTTGTTTCTAGACTGCTGTTATCAGAGGCAAGTACAGTAAAGATGTACAAGTCTGCAAAATGCTTGTCCAAAACAAAAGGCTTAAAAAGTAGGGAAGCAGTTTGTGTGCTAAATAATGGAGTGAGTTTCCAGGGATTTGAAATGTCTCCCCATCAGGTGTGACATGCATTCCTCTCACATGCAACAAAAGCTTTACAGGTAAATCACTGAGCTGTACAGGTCTGGTCTCTGCAGTGATAAATGTGGCCCTGAATCTGCCCTTGGCTTAGTTGATGTATGAGCACTGGATTGTGCTTGTAAAGCTTCCTCTTGTGTTTGTCATCTTCATCTCTGGCTGTGCTTTCCCTTTCCCTGCTGGAAAAACCTTGCTGTTGATTTTTCAGGATCTATGACATTACACTAAGGTGCTCATAAGGAATCCAAAAAGACTTCTGCAGCTGATCCCATAGAATTGTTGCACTAATTGTCAGTAAAAGCAGCACAGAGGGATATAACTGAATAACAAGAAAATGCAGGTTCAGTATAATGAGAAACTTCCAGCAGTTGAACAGCTAACTTTTTAGGGCCTTCTCCACATTTAACAGAGTTGAACCAACCTTGAGTAACTGATGCTGATAAACATCAAGAGCAGACATTCTCTAAGTTGCTTTGGAATTTAAAAAAGAAAGCAGCATATTACTTACATCAACTCTGAGTTCATTGCAAAGATGATTTAAAGTTGGACCCTGGCTGTAGCACAGCAGAAATCTGTGTGCAATGACTCGGATGAGTGAGTCAGGGTTGCAAATGAAGGGATTCTGCTGTAAGTTGTTGTTCCAGTAGGAACCCACAAGGTGGGGGAATGAACCTTTGTATTTGACTGCTGTTGTCTTCTGTCTTTCCTGCCCACCCTCCTCCTGCCTGGATACCACTCTTTTATAGTCACCTGCTCGATGTGGTCAATGCAGAGCATGGAGCAGTAAATCAAGAGCCTGGCAGAAGCTTTTCGAGCTGTAGATCCAAATCTGGAGTTTTACAAGTGTTGAAAAAGCATACTGCAATGATCATTCACATGTTATTTGTACTCAGTGTAATAAATAATCTAAATTGGTGCAGATTTTCATGGGTACAGATTTCTTTAGTGGGGAATGTTTTAGTGTGAAAGCTTTTCTGTGTGGTTTTTACTTGCATGTTCATTCTGTTAATGGTATTATTGATCTGCAGGTGGCTGTGTAACAGGCAATGTCCCATTTTTCCTCTCTGTATCTGATAAATTCAGAGAGATCTAAGGCAGCCCAAGAAGCCATCAGAGAACTCTTTAACAGGATTGTGTACTTTGTGCTGTTTAGCTAAAGTTAATAAAAATTTGATTTTGCTTAGTACGTTATGGTAGATACTACACCTCTTTCAAATAGTATTCTAAAATCTAAGAGTAATACCTGAAAACAAAACAACAATTAAAAATCAGAAATACTATTCTGCATTTTGATCATGACTTCTGCTTCTTGCTTTAAAGACTGCCACTATGAGCTGCTGATAAAGAGAATGAGACTCCATTCAGCTTGTGGGGTTCAGTTGTAGGAGCCATTCTCACACCCCTGAGCATCCAGTGTCATGGATGTTCCTTTGCAGCATGCAGGAACTTAGGATGCATAAGCTCATTTGCTCTTTTTCTGTCTGTATTGTTTGTTGCAAGTCTCTGTCTGGTTTTAGGATCCTTTCCAGTTCCTTCTTTCTAAAGATCTCTTCCCAGTTTTTTTGCAAAGTAAGGCTACCTAAATGTTTAATAATTTGGCTGGATAAGATTGGCTGGATCTTTTGCAGGCAAAAGAATATTTAGTGAGAGAAAATATTCCTGGAAGGGCATATGGGATAAAAGACAATCTTGATTGTAGGGGAATTACATTCTAAACCAGGTTATTTCTGGTATTATCAGGCAAAGAGTACTCTCTGTGCTGGGTTCTGAGGGCTGCTCAGCCTCTCCTGCCATCACTCACAATTTCCTAACCTTGTAGCATTCAGGGCTGAGAACTGAGGGGAGGACAGGAAAGAGGGACATGAGGCACTTGCAACATTTCTGCCTTACTCCTTTTGTAGGCTCTGCCTAGCTGCTCCCATCCTAGTCAGGGGGAGAAAATCCCTTGCGACTTTGTGGCTCATTGAATGGATCCTGGGTAGCCAGCAAGTAACACAAAGATTGTATTTTAGTTCCCAGTTTGGCCTTTTTATTCATGGAATTCTGCTGAACATTGTGCCTGGGTTATATCTGCCCTTTTCCAGGGAAAGCTTTAAGGCTTCCATTGGCACATAGGTAGCACTGATACACTTGAGATAACCTCAGTAACAAATTCTGGATGGCCTCTCATTTCCTTCTGATAATTTCTGTGGCCCATGCCTGACTAATCTAGTGACATTTGAAGGATTTGGGAGCTTACAACAAAGGGGCAATGGAGAATGAAAAGTGGAGAAACCTGGATAGGCCAAGAGACTTGAGAATCATGTTCTGACTCCAGTGCTTGCTCTCAGTGATCTGTACTCACAAAGTTTAAAATCTTAATATAACCTAGATGTCATAAACATTTATATTTGACTTGTAAGATGTTCTTTAAAACTTTGCCTTAGATACAGGTAACACTTTTTTTTGTCATAGGTAAAAGCCAATGGAGGAATTCTTCAAGTTTACTCTGTTGATGTATTACATGTTCTACCTCTAGCTCTTATGTTGGCTGTTTCATGGCAAAAGTTAGAAATGCTAAAGAATTAGTAGATGTTTTTAAACTCAAGTTGCATGCTGAAATGGGGAGTTTCATTTGAACGAAGTTTTAATTGAAAATTGACTCCTTTCTACAGTGTTTCCATTTTGGTTGACACTGAAGAATTGAGTACCAGAAAAGAAATTTAAAAAAAAAATTCAGCTGGAAGCTGAAACAGGCTGGTTTTGAAGTGTTCCAGTGTTGTCTGATAGGAGGTTCAGAGGCTTTATTGCTCCTGCTCCTTTCTGTGTGCTGAGGTCTGCTTCTGGGACAGATTGAATACTCCCACTGGCAAAGTGCAGTCAACAAAATGCCCCAAAAGCAGAGGCAGGAAGCAAAGAGAGGAGCGGGAAATTCTAGCAGAGAGGCTGTTGGCAGGCTATTGATTAACCCACAGCAGATACACAAGTGTGGGGCATTTTCAAAGGCCTCTGCCACATGAGCAACAAGTAGGCAGGGAAACCTCCAAGTCCTTGTAATGCCATCAGTCAAACAGATGCCAGTGGGCAGTAAATAGGCCATGATTTAGGATCCAGTCACCAGTGCACCTAGTGAAGATAAATTGATACCAAACCTGTGCAGGGTGAAGTCTGTCAAAGGTGTGAGTGGACCTGTGCACTCAGGAGCAGGGCAGCTCTCAACTGGCTTCCCAGGCAGATTTGGGAAGAGAAACTGCTTCACATTTCATGTTTATAAATATACAAAGAAAATGGTGTGAGAGCACAGCGTGTGTCTGAACTGGGGCCACCTGAATTTCTAGCACTTCATTTAAGAGACTTACTGTGCAGTTTTGGTGGAACCTGAAATAGATTCAGTTCATGAGATACAAAGCAATATAGGACAGAAGAATAACATTGTCTTTGCAACACAGGGTGAATGCTTTTATTACCAGCTTTTCTTGAGAAAATGTGCTGCTCTTAAGGCATCCAGGTAGAGATCATAGCATAAGTGATTGCCTGCATAATATATTATTCAGCTGTTCAGGCCTATTCTGTTACAGGTGATAAGGGTTTGGGAAAAACCTCTTATAATTAAGACAATTAAAAACCCCATTTTTAGCATTCACTCTGGACTAAAATGGGGACAGGGAAGCACAATATAGTTTTACATTTCTTTCATAAAATTACAGTAAATGTTGTAAGAGTGGATCACAGGGAAAATGACTTCTCTATTGAAACTTGCACATACTAAAATATTTGTGGGAATGATGAAGATGCCATGTGCTAGTGAGTACTAATTTGTATGGTCTGTATTAGAATATAGTGGTGATGGTAGAATATGAAATTAAGAGAGTTTTATGTCTTTTACAATCCTGTCAGCTTATAGAAGCTAAGTGACATGCAAGATGAGGTAGCTGAGACCTCCAAAGAAGTTGTGACAAGAATAGTGTGTTATGGAGCATAAAAACTGTTTTGAGCTTGGAACATTGGAATGCCGTGAGAGTAGCAGACTCCTGCAGCAAGACATATGGAAGGTATCTTAGCCACTTGATAAGCAATGCTGTAGCCACTGCTCACAATAATTTAAAGTTTCCTTTCCCAGGTGGTTGACTTAGGCACTTGGTTCTCACTGAGAAGGGCAGAGCTGGGGATGGCAGTGCTACTTTGGGGTTGGTGTGCAGTTGCTGACATTGACTTTGAGGGTGTCTTACAGCAGAGTTTGTATGTGCTTTTTAAAGCCTCACCCTTAAACACTCTGGCTTCCCATCTGGCAAGCAGGATTGCAATGCTTTTGTAACTGACTGGTATTTGATGTTTAAAATTGTCAAGTAATCAAATGTAATTAATGTAAATATTGTTAACTCCAGTTAAATCTCTGTTCAAGTGATTCTGTGCATTGACAGAGCAAGTATGTCACTAACAAGGGATGGTAGATGATTGTTGGTACTTTGATGTTTTATAAACATCAGAAAATATTAATCCCTTTACACACGTTCACTTTGGCTGATGCTGAACTAAAACATGCCAAATATATCTACCTCTTCATACACCTTGCCCCTCACTTCTGTAACAATTAGTTAGAGTTCCTGTGGGGCACTTAAAAATACAATAATAATTGCTACACAATATTTTTGTAAAATCATTCCCTGAAATCTTAACAGCTGGATAATGTCAAACTTGAATTATTTTTTTAAGAAATAGGTTTAAAAACAAAGTGATTCTTTGCTATGCAGACCTCCTACTCCCTGCTTGATCAGATTTAGTTCCCTATTACAGCAGCACACAAAAATTGGAATAGCTGTTTTTTGAAATGTGTTTTTTCAATCCTAGTAAAAGCAAAAGTTTAAAACTTAAGAGTTTTTTGCAAAGCTGATTGAATGTCTTGAGCCAAACCTCTCAGGAATGGCACAAAAATTAAACACAGTGGCTTGTTAGCCTTCCAAATAATGTATGCAAAAATTTAGGAAAGAGTGTTCCTGTTCAATTTTCATAAATGAAATATTGTGTTACTATTTTGTTAATGGGAAGGAAAGCGGATTAGTTAAAAGGGTAAATATGTTGACACATTGATTTGAAGAAGAGTTGTTTGGGTTCAGTTAAAAAGTCAAATCAAACCAAAAGGCTTCTGTCCCTCTTCCCTCAATGAAGAATAGCGGCACATCGGTCAGAGCAGCAGCTGCCTCCCACATTCCAGGTAACCATATGCTGATGAAACTTTTCTTGCTTTGATTGTATCATGAAACCTTCAGAACTTAGTGGTTTTGTCCTAATGGATGCTGAAGGAAAAAGTGAAAAAGGTATTACTGGAACAGGAAATTAGATTTTTTTCAGAGCTCTGAATCTAAGCTAGGTTTTAGACTCAACCTGCTCCTCTTACCTTTTCCTATTAAGCCCTAGGAAAAAAAATTGTCTGCTGAATATATCAGTCTTTGCATGATACTGTGGAATGGAGAACATGAGGCAATGCTGAATTCTCCTCAAGATACCAGTATTCTAGAGAGGCTGGAGCTATATTTCTCCTGTGTGGGTGTTTGAGCATTTGAATTGGCCATCTGTAGGGACAGCAAACTGCTTAAACTTTGTTTTCTTCTTTGTGAGATATTCCTGTAACAGTCTGAGAATTAAAACGGGGTTCTGATCTGCAGAGGAAATGGAGATGGTTAGCTGTTCCTTTTTAGAAAAGATATAATGCTTATCTGGAGAATTTTCCTAAGAACTTTAAAAGCGTAGTAAATAAAAGCAGTGAATATTTTTAGGTTATATTTAAAATCGGAACTCTTTATTTTGTGCATTTGGAAGTCTACATTGAGTTAGTTAAAATCAGAGCTCTGTGCTAATAAGCAAATTCTTCCAAAGATTTTTCACGAAGTTTAAAAAAAGCCTTAAACTCTTAAAACCCCAGAATTAGCTACATGTGTTTTACTTGTTTCTGTCTTCATTATTGGCAGTGCTAAACCAGTGAGCACTGTTTATTATACCTCCAACCTGACTCAACGTGCTGAAATTCACTTTCTAAGGCATTTATTTCACTTATGCTATAAGAAAACTGGCTTCTGCTGTGATGATGCAGTTTTCCCCAGACTTGTTTCTAGTTCACAATGAGGCTCACAGCATTGCTCCTGTGTGGAGTTTCTACAGACACGTATCCATTACTGAGCCATCAGGATGTGTAAAAGCTCCATGGCTTGCCCAGTCACTGCTTAAGTTCCAAAGTTTTCCTGAAAACCCCTCAATTACAGAGCTTTCTGCTTGTGACAGTTCTTATCTGTCTCCATTGTCTTTCTTTCCAAAGAGACAATGATTTAAGGTTTGCTCGAAACATAATGCAAATGATCGATGGTACCTGACAGTTGCCATTGTTTATCCAAACAAAATATTATGTGCAGGGAGGTCTGGACAATCAGCCTGGGGTTCAGTTCTGGTTTGGGCTGAAGCTACTTTTGTACACAGTGTGCATTTTTCCTCTTGACCACCTCCAAAGGTGTTTTTCAGTGGGAAGTGTTAGCACTGGCAGGTCTCAGAAAGAAGTTGTGATACCAAATTGTAACTACCTTGCAACAACTTTGTTTCTTAAAACAAACTTATGGGAAGGCTGATGCTGTTAATGAAACCTGATGATAAAATTACTTTAGAAACAACTGTTCCATGGTTTGGTATTAAATTCCTCCACACAAGATCTTTGTATTCTGTGTTCTGTTAGACCACAATTCTTGGCAGTGGCTCATTTAAGGAAATCCAGAAACATTGAAGCAGATCCAAGTTGTCTTTTCTTCTGGTCATATTTATTTGAAACTTAAGTACCATAGAGAGACAAGTGCTGAGTAGTTACTTTTGTAAAAGTCCACATTTTGGTTGCACATAGGCAGTGAGAGTGGAAGCTGTCTCAGGGAGACAGTGTTCTACGTGGAACAATCTGTTTGTAGAAAATATCTTCCAGGTTGGATCCTGCATTAGCCTCAGGAGAGAAGCTAGCAATCAGGTGCCATTTAGAGGGATTAAGGAATTAAGTTCTGGTTTGTTTGCTTTGTTTTTGTTGAATGTTAATGTTTATTTCATGAAGTTCAATTAGCAGACTGTAGCAATTCCATCTTGGGTAATTTTCTATCAAATCTGTGAAAACAGGAGCACATAGTGACTGGGTTTGTAGGAATATGAGCTTTTGAAAACCTATAAAGAATTTCCTTATTTCAAGAGAATGTTTGTTGCACTGATAGCAGCTGAATTTTGTATATTAGGAACAGTGCACTGGTTTGGAGATTTCATCACTCAAAATGGAGGTGAACTTTAAAACCACTTTTGTTGTGAATAATTGCTCTGTTTCTGGTGATCAAGATGCACTGACAGGTAAAAAAGAAAAAGACAATGTCTTTCTATGAAGACAGCAAGTCCTACATGCACACCAAGCATATCAGAGCAATGACACTATCACAATAAAGCAAATACACCACTTAAATTTCACAAAAGGTTTCAGTATTAGCTGAATCTTAATCTGTTACAGAAATAACCTTTGAATTTCCTACTATATTGCATCTGAGAAAAGCATGGTCAGAATTTTTGTTGATTTTGAGTAACTCCAAACTACTGTAGGGGATACACTAAAATGCCAGGTTCCACATTTGTGACATGTTGGGCTCCCACCCAATATGTTTACAGCTGGATGTGAAAAATGTTATTTGGTCTTGATAGGAGTAAAAAGGAGTGCTATAGCTTCAATGGAGCTTTCAGAACGATCTCATTAATTATAAAGGCATGTGTAGCCATATGCTTAAATGGCTGACTAAGCTTGAACATCTCCCAGTCCTGCTGGAGCCCTTCAAGGTTGTTGAACTGAATGTAAACTTCTTTTTTTCCACCCTACCGTCCCCTCAGCATTTGGGCTACCATAAGCTGATCCAAATCTGACACTGCACTTCCAGTGTTGTTTTCACAGTGAAGAGCAAGAACCTGAGTGAGGCATGATGTTTGAATTGGAATCTGATTGCATCATTATAGTTGAGGCCCTCCTGAACCTGAATCTCAGAATTCACAACAGCTTTAGTGATATTATTGGTTCAGTATGAGTTGGGTCAGCAGGCACTTTGTACCTCATTTGATTATAAAGAGTTTTCTTTCGTTGGTTCTTATGGGCTGCTTTTGCTGCACAATTCTGCTTTCTGCTCCTAGTTTTTGTCTCTTCTCTCCTTCCAGCTGTTGACTTTGGACATAGCTTCATTCTTGGTGTTACAGGTATCCAGCAGCTATTTTACCTACTGCCAGGGCCAGTGCTATACTAAAACACCACCAAGAACATTGCATTACAGTTGGAGTTGATAGCAGATACCTGGCAATTCCCCCATGTGCCAGTCACTGCCGTGTGAGTAAATACAGTGATTGCTTCAGTAAATAATCATCCTGCTGCTGCTGGAGCTGAATGTTTGCCGACAGTATTTGTTCTCTTGTGGCATCACCACTGTTTATGCAGTGAACAAAGCAAGTAAGTGTTAAAAAATACCTCCTAACCTGGTTCAGTTTTCTTGTCCAAGGCACAGCCTGGCCTTGCAGACGGTGGTACTGGCACAACCAAATGGGCAGCCTGGGGGCAGCAGGAGGCAGCCAGGTGGAATCTCCCCTGGGGTCAGGATGGATATGAAGGTGCTATCTGGAAGCATATCCTAAGCAAGATGAGTTTAAATGGTTTGGTTTGTGAACAAAAGTTCTCTCTGGTGTGTGATGAGTCGTTTTCCTAATCAGCCATGATTAGGAATACAGGAACTGTATGTTCTCTTTATAAGTGATGTCATATAGCAAAGAAAAACCAGGTTACCTCTTGGTTTTTCCTAGTGGAAACAGAGTGCAAGAACCCCAAAATTAAAGCAAGAAGCTGGAGAACAGAGCAAAAAAATATGTCTGGAAATTAAGGATCTAGCCAGTGAACCAGAAGTCTTTTAGATAGATACAGACACACCAGGGTATCCAAAGCTTAATGATTCTACAAAAAAAATACTGCATTTTGCAGTGTGAAAATTTGCAATATGCTATACCTTTTGTGGCGAAGAAATACAAATTTTGCCCCTGTAAATTGATGCATTCCTGTACAAGTTGAGATGAATATGCATTAATGTAAATAATAAGATAGGCAGAACTTGCCATGAATTGTTGGTTTTTTTGCATAAGCTTGAAGTGTGCCACAAATATCATATTCAATAGTGTTGACAATTCCAATAAGTTCAGAGCCACTGTAAGGCAAAGCTGAAGAGCACCAAAGCTGAGTGTCTCCTGACTGTTCTGTAAGGTAAGCTGGGGGATAATGTCACTGCTTCAGGGCTGGGGGAACATGAGGTGACAGTAGGATGAAGATGAACCAGCTGTGGCCATAGCACACCCAACTGCCTGTCCAGCACACTTTTTGTTGTAGGAAACTTGCCAAAGATAATTTATAGGAGTGGTTTGCATGCTCTGATGTGGGAACTAGCAAGGAACAGATCTGATTTCTGTTTAAAACAAAAGACATATTTGAAAGATAAATTAGACTGGTAAGATGATCTGGTGAATAACTTGGAAATAGTATAATTTGTACCTGTGGTAATCAATTCCATAGCTCATATTCCAGCTGCTTGAGCAGCAATTTGTGTGTGTGCAGAGTTGATGCAGGTACTGAAGGTGTTATGCAGTCTATGATCCCAGCGCCTTCCAGCCTTGCTGACTTGTAGTGTGGTCATATCTGAGCCATAATTCATGTTTGGCTTTCTACTGAAAACGCAAGTCTGAAGCTTTTGTTCATGTTCAGCAGCAAATCCAGCTCAGTTGGCTCCACAGTTGCTCTCAGTCCTCTGCTCTGCTGTCCTCTCCTCTTTTTCTGCTTGCCAACATGTGCACCAAAAAAGACTGCTGAAGATATGGTGCAGACTTCTACTGTCTCTGTTTAGCAGCTATTTTATTGATAGCTATTTTATAGTAATATGTCAGATGCTAAGTATCAGTTAAGCTGACAAGGGCCATTTTCAGCTGTCCTGATGGTGCCTGTGGTGTAGATGCTGGTGGCAAAGCAGGCAAAGTGACACAAGCTGCTCTCCATGTCCAGCGGGAAGATTTTGGGAAGTGCTGTTTCACTGAATGAATCTTGATTTTGTTACTGTAGCTGACACAGGAACCCATGGCAGAGCTGCTGTTTCAGTCACCCCATCTTATTCCACCCAGTGTCAGTCATTACCCCACAGGGAAAGGGAACGAATTTGTCCTGATGACTAGAGGCAATTAGAAACAAGAACAAGGAAAAACCATCCCTTCCCAGAAGTTATTGAAGGGATTGACTACTTTCACAGCCAATACCCTGCAAATTAGGTGATGCAAAGTTTGCTGGAGATGATAGTTATGAGGTGTTAGTGGTGTTAAAAATGTGAGACCAAGCAGATTCCTTAACACAGAGCTGGTAATCTATTTATCCCCTAACTGTGAACAAATCAGACAACACCAAGATGAAACCTTAGCTACCCACAGAGAGGTTTAGCAGCTTGTCTACATACGTGCATGCACTCTGTTACTGCATATAGGAATTAAGTGAAAACATCAAGGAAGGCTGGAAAAAAGTTTTCCTGGTGTCTTCGTGCTCATTCCACAAGCTAATCTTTTGAACCTTGTTTGGAGCCTAAAGTCGATTCTGTTTCTCTGTGCATGGGGGAAGCAGACTTGGCTCTAGAGAGGTCAGAGGAAGGAACAGACGTGTCCTTGCATTTGTGCTCCTTGTAGCTTTAGAAAATGTTCCTTTTTCCAAAAAGAAACAGGGACATGGAACACAAGGGGAAGCTGCTTTGTGCAGCTTTGAGGTGTCATGAGGCTTCTCCTTCTTCCCATCCCCTGTCCCCAGATGGGAGAGAAAAATGCAAAATGCAGAGTCTCTCTTTGTGTTCCTGATGTGCAAGACAAATTTGCAATGTTGTCTGGCATTTCTTTGGTGTATGTGAGCCTACTTTCTTGAGTAAAGGAATCCAGTTCAGTAAGGCCTGCATGATCTATCAACAGGTATAAAAAGATATAAATGAGAATTAACCAAGAAAGTAATTTTTTACAAGTCCTGAAATATCTCTGCTTTTAGGGAAGGTCCCTAGTAGAAATATATTTTTTAAAATTTATATATAGAAATATGTATAAAAATGCAGTTACTTATTTATTTTAAATAAGAATTCTTGCTTGATAATTTAAATAAAGATTCTCTAGGGTAGCAGTAGCACAAAGAATTCCTACTGTAAAAGTTCAACAGCAACTTGAAATGCATTTTTTCATTTTAGGTTAAATATTTGTGTGTATGTGGTTGTGTGTATGTTGGTCACATTAATTAACTTGCAAGGTCCCTCAAATACTATGATTCTTAAAGGAATCTCTTCATAGGTGAACTACCTGTAGGATGTTTTATTGTGAAAAGATCTCAGACTGAACATAGATTTAAAAATCACTAATACATGAATATTGTTACCATCAAGCAGTGTATTCCTTGGAGTTCTGGGATATTTGTTAAACTGACAATTCTCTGTATAAATCTGTATTTATATTTTAAAAGTGAATGAAAATATCATCAGAGATCAAAATTGAGGAAGCTTGAATCCTTACTTGACCAATTATTTTTATAATCCTAGCAATACTGTTCTTAAAAGCATTGATTTGTCCTGGATTCAAACTGGATTAATATCTTAAATGTCATTCTTTAATGTGGGGGACCAGTGGTGTAAAAATGGAGGAAAATGGAAAAAAAATTAATATGCTATGTGTCTTCAGTTTTTTAACTCGCAAGAATCCTAACTTTCTAAGGAAGAGTTATCACTGGTTTGTCTACAGAAAAAAATTGTTAACAAGTGGATATATACAGCATATATGAGGAGTTTAAAAACCTTCTTTTTCTTGTCTCACCAGTTGTTTCTTCATGTAGATTGTCCTGAGGCCTTTTCTCTACTGTGTGATGCAGTATATTTATACGTATAGAAAAGAGAAAAAGCTCACTCAAACTTTATGCTTCATGATTGAGAATCTTGAGTAAAAATATTCTTGGTGACTTCAGTCACTCTTTTCTGATTGTTACTTTACAGTTTTCTCCCATATACATTCCAAATTTTCAGATGCAATAAATTAAACATCTGCTATACTCTGTTTTTAAGAAAAGCTGAAAATTTGTATTAAATAATGCCCACAGCAAATGTATTTGCCTTTGGCTTAGCCTCTGGCTTGAAGATTGTCCAAAATTTGATGTTACTCAAGGAACATGATTTCCATGGTTTTGCCTTGTTAACGCTAAAACATTTATATACACTGTGTGTTGGGCTTATTAATAAACTCCAGTTGTGTGTGACTATCCCAAACAAATTTTCCTGGTACTGCTGAAATGGATTTCCCACTCGAGGAGACTGCACACTTACTCTAAGAGATGCAAGGCCTGACTGCTATGTCATTTGCAGTTATTTCTGACTTGGGATATTTTATCTCTGTGCCAGCTGAGTGGGAATAGCTGCTGTGAGGGAGAGTTTCCTGTCTGGAAAGGTCACTTAGGAGCTATTGTCCTGTGGTGTTGGCCAAAAGAAGCCAAAACAAAATCCAGCTCTGCAAAAATCCCAGAACCTGCACTGATTGCCTGGCCTGGGCTGTTGCGTTGGATTTGGCTATTTTGAGTCATCTGACATCTGCCCTTTAATCACAGTGTCTGGGCTGTGTCTCACACTACTTTAGCAGTGGTTGCTAAGTGAGATGCTGGGGTGACATTTCATCTTAGCTTTGGCATATTATGGTTGCATCATGAATCCCTCTGTCCCAGCTACTTACATTTATGTAAGATTTGGCTTATTTTCACAAATGGGCATAATGATAGCCATTAGTATTGGCAAGACTCAGCAGCTGCAGGCTTCCTTAGAGCAAAGTCCCTGGCTATTTTTCCAATAGATTGCGATCTTCATTAATGTGAGGTCATTCCCAGTTCCTTCTTTCATTCATCCCCATCCCAGCAGGTCAACTTGAATAAATAAACTAAATGAAATAAATAATCTTTCCTTTTCAGTTGCACTTGATATGCCACGATGCTACAAATTTTGAAAGTGCCTTTTCTAAGAGCTGGTTGCAAACAGCAGGGAACCCAAATGCAAGGTCATTTCTGTCCACATTTCTTTTAAAAAACCCTATCCTGGAGTCTGTTCTTTTCCAGCCTAACGCCCTAAGGCTCCTTTGCAGGGGAGCTGGAGAAGGGGTGTGCCTGTTGCAGCTCTTCAGGCTGACAGATACGGTTTCCATCGAGCCAATGCAAAGATATTTGGTGCCTGAAATGCTAGGAGCAGTTGTGTACCATGGTAAAATACCCTTCCAGCTCTTTTTGAGGAATACAGAACCAAGCTTATTTTAGTAATGGTGGTAATAACATATAAACATGTATACCAGGTGTGCCCAGGTGGGCCAATGGCACCTGGACCAGCCATGGTGTGTCCAGCAGCACAAGGGCAGTGACCATCCCCCTGAGTTGGGCACTGGTGAGGCCACACCTCCAGTGCTGTGTCCAGTCCTGGACATTGGGGTGCTGGAGCAAGTCCAGAGAGGCGCAGCAGAGCTGGGGAAGGGACTGGAGCAGAGGTGTGACAAGGAGCAGGGGAGGGAGCTGGGGGTGTTTAGCATGGATAAAAGGAGGCTTGGGGGGATCTTTTCCCTCTGTACAACTACTGAAAGGAAGGTGCAGTGATGTGGGGGTCGGTCTCTCCTCCCAAGTAGCAAATGACAGACTGAGACGAAATGGCCTCAGGTTGCACAAGAGGAGGTTTAGATTGGATATTGTGAACATTTCTTCAGGAAAGGGGTTGTTGAGCACTGGAAGAGGCTGCCCAGGGAAGTGCTGGAGTCACCATCCCTGGAGTTATTGAAAAGACATGTAGATGTGGGCTTTGGGATGTGGTTTAGTGGTGAGCTTAGCAGTGCTGAGTTGAGGATTGAACTCTATGACCTCAGGGGGCTTTTCCAATCTCAACAACACTATCATTTTATGACTGTAAATGATTCTGTGATGCTGTATGCTCTTCACTTCTCTAGCTGGTTAGAGTTTGAGGAAAGGCAAAACTGGGAGTTGTGGGTACAGGGATGTCAGTTGGCTTTCAGCCTCCTGATGCTTCCATACACTACTTGAGCAAGAGAGGGGACTCAAACAGGCTTGTGTTGCCTCCAGCCTGGGACAGGCTTTATTGCAGAATACCAGTTAGCCAGGTTGTAATTCATCCAAGGTCTCACTGCAGCTCTGAAGTCTCCCCTGTGTTTTTCCTGTAGTGCAGTACAGGTTTACCAGTCAAGTGGTCATGAACAGTGATCTCAGAAACAGCTTACAGAGCTACACAAATTTCTGGAGATGGAATGACACATTCTTTTCCTTCTCAAGACGGTAGCAAATTGTATGATTTGGATAAAAGCAATAATTAATTCAGATTTTTTTTAATCTCAAAACAGCTTTTCTACTGCTTTCTAAAGTCTGAATCCAAGAGATAAGAGGTCAAGGAAATACCTGCATCAGGGATTCCAGCTATTTAAAGTTCTTTGTTGAGATCATTGAAAAAAAGTCCTGGTGAAAATGAAAAGTTAGCATCAATATGAGGAACATATCTTTCTTGGGAAGTGACAAAATAAATGGCTGTTAATTCTACCATCTAAGCAGGAAATGCTAGTGTCACTTCATGTAGTGCATTCTGTGTTTGCAGAGCATTTGGTTAAAATAGAAAACCTGGTTAAAAGGACACAGGTTAGTTTTGACTTGAAGTTAAACTAGTTTAGCAACTTTTGCAGGAAACTCAGATAACTTTAATGCCCTGTGCAGGCATTGTTTACTTGACAGGCTTGTAACAGCTACACTGCTTGAGCTCCTAGAAGACAAAATTTGTTTCATACCTTGAGGGTGCAAAGTCCCAGGGCAGCAGATGGCCCTATGATTATTATTTCCAACCTGTCTTACCTGACCATTCCTTCCCTGTATGAACAGCTGTTTCATTCACTTCAGTGCAGCCCAGCCCGAGCGGCTATTTTTCTTCTGCCCTTTTCTTTGCACACAACATAAATCTCTTCTTTCCTTTGACCTGGCCTGCAGTTTCATCCACCTGTGCATGCCTTCAGCAATGTCAAACTCTTGCCAGATCCACTTCCCTTTTTCTAGATAAATTCTTTTGAAACTAAACTTTATTTTTCAGCAGTGCTGAATAGATAGAGGCTTCACGTCTTAGATACTCACCCTGGGAGTGCTCAGTGGGTGTGAATTTAGTCCATTTACTCTGTTTTAGTGGCCTCAGCCCAGTTATTGAGTGGCATCAGGCCCTGAGTGTTAGCCAGTGAAATGACCCCACATTGTGAAACTTGCAAGTTTTTAGCTGTGCAAAGTACTTCATATAAACCAGTGAAGTTAATTTTGTCTCTAATATTGTGAAGGCAAATGTTCAAATTAGAACATGTCAAAATTAAGATGTTCCCAGACAACCTCAGGTTGGCCTCCTTATGAGAAAAGGCACTTATAAGGTGATTTTTAAATCTGTAATTACATACCTTTTCTGCAGGACCTCATTTCATTTACTGTGCAGGATACTCAGAACTCAACAAATGAGCAGTTTTTCAGTGTTTCATTTTATTCTTATTGCACAGGCTCATGTCCTATTTACTATGCAGTACTCACACTGTACTGAATATGGAAATAATGATTTCCATGAGGAAATTCATCGTTCACAGTTAAGAATTTATTTTTGGAATGCCACTTTTAGACAAGGTGGAGGCATTCCTTTCAATTTTGGAATGGATAGCTGGGGCAGGCAACAGTCTGGTATACACTTTACTGGATGATGACATTTTCAGAACCTCAGTTACCCATCTTTTGTTGTTTTTAACTGCAGGGGTGATTCTTGCAGTGATTAACTGTGCTCATATTCTGCGGATCACATTACTCAAGATGGACCCCCATAAAATGAAAAATAAACAGAAACTACAGAGTTTCTGCCTTGTGTAATTTGCACAGCATCACAGATTCCTGGGGACAGAGCCAGCAGCAAAAACCAGAGTAGGAAACACGACAGGAAGTTTGTTCTTTTGTGCATGATCTTTTCCTCCTCAAGCTTTCCAGATTCTCTCAGAAAGGAACACAGAGCAAGGGGATGCTCCAGGCACCAGCTGTCTTCCTTTTTCTCTCCAGTATATTTCCTGGACACTATAATTTTATTCCCTGAGTTATCATTTTGTTCCCTGCTCCTATCACAAATTTAAGGACTTGCAGATAATGCACAAAGGCAAAGAAAACTTGCTGAAGTTGCACAGTGGATCCGAGGCTCTTTCAATCTCATTTTTTTTTAGGTTTCAGTCCCATGGAAATTTCCCCATTATCACCTCCTGAAGGAGGTAAGAATTCTCATGCCATGGTGTAACAGAGTAACTTGTAGCACAGCAAATCTCTGTTGTTGTTGTGACTCCGTGTCTTTATTTTATTATATGGATATTACTTCCCCTCAATCAAATGTCTTCCTTCACAACCAAGTGTCTGCCTTTATCCACCTTGAAAAAGCTGATAGCAGTTTCTTTTAGGTAACTTGAAATGCAAATAAGGATATATTTGAAACAAACTAATCCCTAAAAAGACTTGATGAAGTACTTGTAAGCTTATTTTTCTGAAAGCTGAGTCAAGTCCCACTTAAACATCAAACTGTCTTCCTGCACACATTCTACACAAAATAATGAGTAAGTGATGCTCTGAAAAAGCATCACCAGACACACTGCTGATTATGTTCTGTGGGTTTTATTTTTAAAGTAGAAACAGTCTTTTACTAGATCTAATTCTCTGTTGTGAGTAAAAATATGTATTCCCAAAATAGGAATATTGCATGGCAATTTGAAGATCTAAAAGACAGTAGCTTTAAAAAAGAAGATGCTCCTGAAGAAGTGTGTAGACCAGCCACCTTAAGCTAAAATCCAGCCAGTTATAGGTGTGTTCTACCTGTAGATCTGCTTCTCTTTGAATGTAGAAATATTTACAGGAGTACTAAACAGCTGTAGAACTGAGGGGGTTTATGCAAAATTGTAATATAAATGCAGTTTTATTCATTTCTCTGGAGGAAACCCCCCACTTTTTGCAGAGAAAATTGGGGAAGAACAGATGAGTTTGCCTTTAGGTTCTAAACAGAAGATCTGGAAATCATTCAGTGTCTCCTCTTCAGAATCTCTGGAAGACATATAGTGAAGAAGGTGATTAATGGCACGTATACATATGAAAGTTAGCAGGATCAAATTTGATTATTTTTGATAAACATGGCAAATTGAAAAGTCGAAGATGATGCACAAAGGTGATAGACCCATTTTAGTAATACAGTTGGGGGGCATGGTGTATTCCTTTCATCTTTCTGGAGATACAAAGAAGAGTTTATATTGAAAGAAATAAAAGGTCGTTTCCTGTAATGACTGGATTTAATTTCCTGTCTAGAAATATACTCATCTTCCATCTGCAAGCCCTGTAACCCTTGCAGATTACTGAAAGGCATCTGGTTCAGACCTGTGAACATGAGAGAACATCTTGCATGTTATTTGAGTCCTGCTACTCTTTCTAGGAAGACAAAATTACTTTTCTCTGTACTATAATACTGTGAAATCATAAGTGAAAAAGCCATAAATGGTGAAGAGATATTAAAATTAAGTAATTAAAAAACCCCATAACTTTAAAAAATAACTAAGTTAGGGAAACAGAACAAAACTTTAAATTTTCCACTATATGTACAAAGTTGTTTTTTCAGGCTTAGCTGTTGAAATTCAATTCAACAGAGATCTTTAATAAGCCCATGTGAAACAATTTACAATAAGAAATATTTTTTAACATAAGCACAGATTTTTTTTTTCCCCCAGGAAGTGCAAAGAAGGCTGAAAAATCTGTGTTAGGTTTTAATGCCCTGCCTGAACTTACTGCCTTGAGGTGATGACAGATAATACAGTTCTTACTTGTAGAAATAGCTATGGAAATGTTACAGAAACCATTAAAAGTGGGAATAAGAACTATATTTAGAATATTTCTCTTACTCAGCAAGCATTGTCTATTAATTTTCACATTAAGTTTCATCAAGACCATAATTAATTTTGTTTTTAGACCACAGATCAAAAATTGCTTTTGCTTTTCTAAGAAGTTACAATATCAGAACAGCAAATCCTGGGGGTCTGCTATCCTTCCTAACATACTAATTCAGTCTGGTCGTCTTAGGTTTTGAGGTAACTGTCCTTAAGCCACTACAGGCACAAAACTTGAGAATTCCTTAGCACAAAGGATACTCCTGAACACTATTCCTTAATATTTCTGAAGTCAAGCATTTCAGCAGATAATAGGGCTATTTATTTGGCAAAATTTGATGTAACTTCTCAGGTATTTCTAAGAGTGAAATGTATATTATCAGTGTGTTTCTTCTGGAAGCAGGTGGCAAAGTGTATGGACAGGGATCTCCTAGTGTATGGACAATCACTGAAGTTGGGTGTATGAGATCCTGGCTCTGTCTGTTGTCAGGAGTAGGGTTCCTCCTCAGAGTACCATGCGCTGTGGAGCAACATTTCCTGACTGGGATATGGGCCTGATATTTCTGAGCCTGAGAGAATTTTAGTCTGCTAGTAGCAGCTAACTTCTTTCCCAAGGGAAAACTTCTCATCAAGGTTTACTTCTCAAAGCAATCTTGTAAAAACAACTATTCTTTCTCAAAACAATCTTGTCCAGGTGGTGTTTTGCTATTTCTCTAGTTTAACCAATGGAATTAGAGAGGTGTCATTCCCAATCACCAATCATATCAATTCTGTATCATAACAGCTTATAAAAGAGTAGTAAGAATTAGACAATAAAGCCTTTTTATTTTCTTTGCCTTCTGAATTTTGGAGTTTATCATCTTTCTTTTGTGTTCTACAGCGACACTGGGATCCTTTGTTCCACAGGGAAATTGATTGTGAAATCTCACTCATAACCCTTTACAAAGAGGATGGACAGATGCATATACTTTGTGAAGAGCATGTGATGAGTTTTTTATGCATTCTTCATGCAGCAAAAGAACTCAAGTGGTTTCACAGTGTGAAAAAATTGATTATGTTAAATAAAATCAGTTCAAAATTCACTCACATTCTTCCTAAGGTCAGGCTTTTGGGCAGAACTGGCAAAGAAGGGATTTCTGCTCACCTGCTGAGCTAAACTGCCCATCAGGTGTTGGTGGCTCCCACAGGAAGAGTCTGCCCTTTCTGTCAGGAGAATCAGGTACTACAGCTTTATTTCATAAACTGCATTGTTACTGGACAGCAGCTAGGAAAAAGAGAGACTCCTAATTAAAGCTCACACATGGAATGTCCTCTTGAGATGCTGTTGAACTGACTGAGGTCTGCTGAAACTGAGCTCATCGGATGCCTCTTACCTTGACTTTCATGAAATTGTTCTCCTAGGATTTTGCTAATTTGTGTTAAAAGAATCATGAGCTATGTGGACTTAACACATAATCACACCAATGTGTTTTACACATTCTCTGCCCTGAGCCAACTTTGTTTTTTCAAGGTGCAGAAAACAGAGGACTGAGTTAATAGGAAAATTCCAAGTTAATGTTTGAATCCAAATGGATTTGTCTTAGTGGTTTAAAAGTGTGAATTTAATCCTCTCTTATATTGCATTTATACTGTATCAATACGTTAGCATAAGGTTGAGGTAAGAATTAAGAAGGAACACTTAAACATTAGAAGTAATATGAAATGTAAAATACAAATGAATGTAAATGGGAATTAGGGAAAGAATAATAATACCAGGACACCAAACTGTTAAAATTAGTGTTGTGAACTATTAAAAATAATTGATGTTAATGGAATAATGTTCTTAGCTTTTGAGGGAAAAGTTCCCCTTCTGAATTGAAGGTCAGAGTGCTTGCCCTTTAAAATGCCAGCTCTGTTGTACTATTTCAAACTTTCATTAAGTGGTCAAAATGTATTTAGGAAGACTTCCAGTTCCATATTTTAGAACTTTTAAATTTCACAGGAGTAAAATTTAAACTTAGATCTAGGGTCTTTGTTGCCTTGAACACGTGTGTTTTTAGGGGTAATTAGTTATCCTGTCAGTACCTGTTACAATCATGGCATGGAGGTTATAGAAAAGGGCAAAGGATGAAATACAAAAACTGTTTAAAAGCTGTCATCTTAGCAATGCCAAACCAGTATTTGGTCTTGTGTATGCTGGTAAGCTCAGATAAACTTGTCTTCTGGAGAAACCTCTCCATGAAAGACCATATGTAAACTGCTACAGTTTTTTCCCAAAAAATACCTCAAATTACAAGACATAGCTTAATCCTCCGTTCAGCCAAATAATACCTCAAATTACAAGACATAGCGTAATCCTCCCCTCCCCTTCCTCCTTAAACTAGTTTATCACTTTAAAATATGATACCAAAATTTGCTGGACCTGAACTGAACCAAGATGCAGCCTTCCCTTCTCGTACTTGCAATAAAACATGTTTGTAGCTCTATCTTAACTGCATCTGTGGAAGGAGTTAATGCTGCTCTGAGAAGCTGTGCTGCCTGGGTAGCTGCCCTGTCACCCTGTTATCCTGATGTACTTCAATTGATACTGTTGACAACGGAGAAATGTGTGTTACAAAACACTCAAAACATTTCCTCCCAGATATTATTCTTCTAGATGCAGTTCTCTCCAATTAGCCTGTCTCCTTTCCTTGTCTGAAAATACAAAGGCACACAGAACATCGGAGGCTGATAAACTGTGATAACAGTTGCATAATAAATTTCATGAAATAATTTTTGCCATAAAAATAGCAGTTCATAATTGCTTTTGGGATATTTGAGTTTGTGATTCTTCTTGGATCATTCTAATTACTTGAGGTACTTTTTGGAGAGGTTTTATTTTCCTTTGGGCATGATGATAAACAGTTTGATACTCAAATGGGCAGATAAAACACAATTGATTACACAGTATTTTGTTGTTCAGCTGGATGCATATCACTCATGGCTGCAGGACAAGACAGCTTTGAATCTCTTGGGAATTACTGAATGAGATTAGTATTTTTACTCTAATATTTAAAAAAATTACAGTTCCAAAGAAATCCATGGAGCTGTAATAGCCATGAGTTGTGAGGGTGTAAATGTCACGTTCCAGCCCTGTAAGAGGGGAGTGTTGTGAGACATCCTGAGTGCAGGGTAATTGGAATCAGGCAGGTTTAGCTCTGTCTGCCTTGGCTGTGGGAAGGGCTTTGCAGAACCTTATCTCTTCCAGTAAACCCAGTCCCATCAAACAAAAAATACAGAATTATATCATGATTTTCTGTTATCAGTTGTTGACATGCTGATATAGATTAGAACTTGTGTAGCCCAAACTGTTGAGGGTTTCAGATGTCTCTGTGTCTATTCGTAACAAGTCAGTTCCAGCAGCACATTCCTTTTGCTCTATTCCTTCCCATGGGAAATGTACCATTTCCCTTTATGAAGTTTTGGTTTATAGTCCTGCCTTGGCTTTTTGTGATTACCTCTTGAATATTGCACCTCCATGCAGAAGGGAGTTGCTGAGTGCATTTGATTTATATGAGGTATATGAGGATATGAGGTTTTAGCTGGAGTCTACACTTTCCTTTTTTAATTTTTTTTTTTAAGCTCAGTTCTTACTTTAAATGTACAAGAAGTCAGCTTATCTGCTGGTAGCCATATAGCATCTTGTATTTGGGAGATTTTAACAGTTTCTGTGGGATGTACACAAAAGTATTGCCAGCTTCTGGAAGTCTTCAGCACTGAACAATGCTGTTCTTTTACAGGTTTTCTTTTTGTTCTTTTCCTGCTTCCTTTAACAGACTTGTATCAGCTTGATGCTACAGAAACTTTCATGTTGCCAGACATCATGAAAATTATTGCACTGCCAAAATCACAGAAACACAGAATTGATAGGGTTGGAAAGGACTTCTGGAGATCATCCAGTCCTACCCCAATATAAAATATCTAATTCCAGGCATAAAGTATGAATGCCTTTCCTTTGCTGGTCTCCTTAAAGTACTATGTCATATCTACAGCAAAAAGTGCTTTTTGGTTAATGAATTATTAAGCTTTCTAATTTTTTATGAGCAGCTACTGGGATTGTGCTAGTGGAGTAAGCAAATAAAGTGTGTTCACTTGTAGTTTGCGCTGACAGCTGTTTTGGGAGCAATAGAACAATGTATTTTGTGCTGAAAATAGGAAATAGGAACAGCAAAGACTGGCTGATACTACCAGGCTTCTTGGAAGTTTAAATAAAACCAGTAAGTGTATTTGCAAAGGTAATTTCCCTTTCTTGACAGGAAGAAAGTATCCAGCATATTTACAAAACCCCTTTTTCTAACAAAATGTACCTACTTTTGCAATCTTACAATAAATGCCAGTGCAATTGCCATCTGCTCTTATTCTGCCTGCCTTTTCCATCTGGATACAAACATACCTCTAGGATAAACAAACTCCCCTACAAACTCCTTGGTCCTCTAGCCCACCTCATCTGCGGTAGCACTTGCACGATGATGTGGCCTGGCAGGAGTTTGATCAAGGGTGGGTTCTGGCGCTGCTACATTATTGAGTTCAGGAGAAGGGAGTGCTGAGCAGGCACTGAGTGGGAGTGCAGTGAAGATGTGTCCATTTAGAAAGGCTGCAGTGGATGGTTTGGTGAAATGGGTTTCCATACCCAAAGCTGCTTGCAATGCCTGCCTATGGTCATAACCCTGAGCACCTGCTGTGGGCATCATAAATGTACAGAGGAGCTTGTCTGCATGCCTTTATGTTTCTAATGCTGACTAGTTATTAGATGGCTGAGAAATGATTAAATCTGAACTGTATTTTGAACTCTGCAAGTTTCTGTTGGCTTCTCCTCCTTCTTATTTAAGGGAAGTTAGTCTAAGCTCTTCAGTTTCATATATTGTTTTTAAGTGTTAAATTAATTTACTCTCTCTTTACTCAGTTACTTATTTACAGTAACAGGAAATAAGGGTTCATTTTAGAATACAAATTGCACCAGGGTTTTCAGTTCCTCTCCCATGGCAGAGGGTTCACAAACTGGTGCAAATATGTGGCTTGACAGTGAGCCAATAATTTATGTGTCCTAGGAACCTGGCTGCTCCTTCCTTAATTCTTCCAGCATTCATGTTTCACCTCTTGCTGCTCTTGCCACGCTGTAGAACAATGGCACATGATGTTTTTGACAGGTGTTACTGGTTTTCTAAGGCAAAGGTTGAGAAGGGGTACAGCAGGTGTGTGATGTTCTCAGATCTGCTCTTACACTTGGCCCACTGGTGTTTTCAGTAACAGATACCATAATACTGTTTGTACCTCTGGATGTGAGGCTGGGAAGTCTGGCCTTAGCCATGGCAATGTCAGGATGGTGTTTGGGCATCCATAGGGAACCAAAGCCTTAGCGGAGCACCTTGGGGACCACTGAAATATACTCTGTGAAATAGATACTTCTTTTTCCAGCTCACTGGGACTACATCTCTCTGAAGGACTGAGGCTTTGTTGGTATCAAACACATGAATGAAAACCATTGCAGGAGCCATGTAAATGGCCATTGAATCATTTGTGTTTTACTTGATGAATACCTACTTGAGTAAATCACTTTCTGATCAAGAAATTTCACCTATATCTCCTTCTGATGTAATTTGTGGTACAGTTTTCAAAAGCCTGGCACCATCCAGTTTAATGTGAATGTAGGAGAATGGAATCTGCTGGTTCAAATTAGTGACACCAGGTTACTTTTATATATAAAATGCTATGTAAATAATTTTCCTGATGATATACCCCTCCTCTACCTCTACTCTTCCATTGATTCCCCCTAGTTTCCTTCTATTTTTCTTTAAGGTAATGGTCCCAGTCTCTTCCTCCAGTTCAATCTGGTCAGTTTTGTCCTGTGATTGAATAAGAGACAGGCTAGCCAAAAGACTGGGCTAGTGCATCCAGAATCATTAATTCAGTCAGTCAAACAAATGGGAGGCAAGAGAACAAGAAGCAGTGACCAATTGGTCACATGGCAGGGGATCTGCCCTGGAGCATGGAACACACTGAGCTCAGCCCCTGAGCTGCATGGTCACAAATGCCATAATGATTTCTTAGCATGGCCCTGGCTGTGGTAGCTCATGCCAGCCTGCTGAGCAAGCTTGGCCAGGCTTCTTGAGATTCACAGATAAGATTTATTCCTGAAGCCTGACCTACATGAGTGTGTATCTAAATGTGTGAAAGCTGTGATTTGATGGCAAGCAATGAAAGGTCATAGAAAAAGCAGGCAATGCATTTAAATCAAAATGATGAAGCTGGGTAATTTCATTAGCAACAGTTGTATTTACTGGAAGTCACAGATGGTGCAGTTTAGCTTATGGCCAATTTGTTAAGACAAAATAAGTATAAAGAAAGAAATATTCCAAGTGAGAGGTGGTTAAAAATTAAATAGGCACCAGATGGCTCAAGATTGTCCTTCATAGAAATTTGGTGAAAGAAGACATAAACAATCCAAAAGCATTTCTGAATGGGACACTTAGAGGCTGGCTAGTCCTTTATCAGAACTAGGTTGAAAAGCAGAGCAATTAAACTTCCCTCATGTGTTAACATTTGACATCCCAGCAAAATATTCTAGGTGAACTTTCAAATTATCTTCTATCTGATATGTTCTTTAAACTGAGAAACAAGATAAATGGCATAACCAATAAATGTTTCAGCCTTCAGCTACCTTTAAAATAAAAACCTTCAGCTTTTATTTAAGATGGGGAGAAATTTCACCGTGCAGTGTATGTTTATACATCTAGATGTATGATGCCAATACATGAGCCTTTACGCTCAGAGAAATGGCAATATTTTAGTTCTTGCTTGCTTTGGAGAAATATTAGCAGTTGTTACAGTTCCCTGATGATAGGTTACAGCCCTAGAGTGTATTCCAAGGGATACAAGTTCCTTTTCTAGACTGCAGTGCAATTATTTTCCTGGCCCTGGAAAAATTCACTTTCCACATTTATACACTTTATTTATTCACTAGCACAGATAGTGAGGCTTGGGAGTCAAAAGCTATTAATATTTTTTGCTTAGTGGCGAGCACTGCTAAAGCTGATTGTTAGCACTGACACCTTTGAACTCTCTTGTAAAACAAATAACAATACTGATTTCCCATGTTTCTGGGTGGATAACGTGATTTTATTTTATAGAGTGCCTTGATTCTGTTTTCCACTCATGGGCACGTTTTGTCTATAATAAAGTACATCCCCGTGCAATACCAGTGAATTTAACAGTCAAAAAAAAAAAGGGAGGAAAAAAAAAAGTAAAAACATTACAAATGATTCCAAGGAAAAGGAGTCAGCACGTGCTCTCTGGTTTTATATGGAGCACTAGATATAGGTGATATCAGAGACACAGCAGAAATCTCTTTCAAGCAAGCTGCATATATGGAACTGGTTTTCCCAGGAGTGGGAGTGGGGGTGGAAAAAAGAAAAAGCAAAGAAAAACAGCCTTGAATGAGAGAGGCAGCTGGAGACTGTGTTGACTAATTAATGAGCAACATACACTTAAGAGCTTTTACTCATCCTGTACCAGCTTTGCACATTTTCTATTGCATGTTACAGTCTCTGGGTATGAAAGCTCAGCAAGTGGTGCCTGCTTGCAGGGAAAAGGCTACACTTGAAAAAGATGGCTGCACTCACTGAGGGGAAATGAAAGCATTTACAAATGTCCTGGAAAAGCCTGGAACAGTCCAGATGGGGAACATGATTTGAAGAATTTCACAATTAAATGAACTTAAAAGAAAAATCAGAAATGATCCAGGAATAATTTTCCCACGTGCCAAGGTAACAGTAACAGACATGCACCAACCACGGCCTTGCCAAGGAATTACATTCTGCCATAAGAAAGATTTTGGGGGGGGGGGGGGGGGTTTCAGTTTGGTGGGAGTTGTTTTTGTTTCTGTTTTTGTTTTCAGCTGCCAGAGCTGCACCTATAAACAGGATGCTGATTTACAAGCATGGCTTTGTGTTGAGAAAGACCTTCCATGTAAGGGTAATAATGATTTTGAAAAGATACTCTTTAAAGACAAAAATACAAAAAAGGATTTTTCTAACCTTGACTAGAAATAGCAGACTCTTTATTTTATGTATCTGCAGGGCTTTCTGTGTGGAAGGAGAAAGGGGGAAGGGTGGAAAGGCAGGCTAGGAGGAAATCAGGATCTTTAAAGTGTGCACTCTGAAAACTTTGTAGTCAGCTGCTGCCTTTAAGTTATTGCTGCTCTTTGCAAGATGGTTCAGCGAGTCTTTTGCTGTGTTTCTGAAAATCTGTCCCTTTCTGCCTGAGTTAGGCCTGCTCTGATTGTACCCAGGAATGGTGAGCCCCACAATCCCAGCTCTGGTGAATTCTGACCCTGCCAGTTCTGCACCTGCCACCCCATCCAGCACACCTTGATCACCCTTGCTGTTCCAGCAGGTGATCCTGTTTCATAAACATGGTTCTCTTTTGTGCTTGTAGGCAAACCCAAATGTCCCTGACCTCACAATTGGCTTGATTCTGGGGCTGGAGACTAACCCCAGCTACAGAAACTGTTGTGTGTGATTCGTTGTTACCTGTGTTTGAAGCTGATCGTGTTCCATAGTCAGGTAGCCTCTTGCTGCCAATATCCTTTGTCAGCAAAGTGTAGGGACAGGAGCATAGGGGGTGGAAAAATTAAAAAAAGACTTATGGGTGAACGACAAGAAGAGTTGGGACTTTGTAGGTAGTTGAACAAATGCAGATGCTCTGAAATTTATGTCAACTCCTTGTTAAATGTGTTAGAAACACTACAGCAGAGAAAGTATAAAGCTGGCAAATTACATAGCAAGAAATCTGTAAATGGAATGAATGTTCAACTCCACATCCAATTTCCTACCATAGCTGCTTCATGATTAAGCAGATCAGATGCTTATAAGTTTTAAAAAAAGTTGGAGGTGAATTTAAACTAAATGAAAGCTCTGATACATTCTGCATATCAGTAGAGAATAACTGAGGCTTAGTTGTAAACAGCTGGTAAATGCTATTCCCCACGGGATGTAAGGGGTGTTAGGGGTGATGTTCCTGTCCTGGTGTTCATTTGTGGTTACTTTCTGCTTTTGAAATCCTCTATTATTTAGACCACGTGTGGGTTGTTAATTTTTGGTATCCAAAATAGTGCAGAACAATTCTTGATCCTTCTGTTTTTCTTACTGCATGTTTGAGTATTCAACAAACTTGTTTAGCTGACTAGTTTTATTGTGCTGTCCTGTTAGATGAATATGGATTTTTCTAGCAAGCCTAGGCCTTTAAATGCTTTCATTATGGAAGTTTTGTTTTCAAATGTCTGTCATCTGTCCCAGAATGGTAACATAAGGTAGAATTCTTTTTATAAAGACCAAAGGAAAAGGTAATTTGAGAGCTTTGTGTATTGTGTTGACCAAGTTCTTCACAGCTAGTGGATTTGCCTGCTAATGGTAGTGTTTGGCTTGAGCAGTGAAAACTGAAGGAAAAAAGTGCATCCTGGTGGTTATTCAGACTGTCTGGTCATCATAACGAGTCCCATTCTGTGCCAGCAGAATAAAACTCTATTTAAATCTGTTAAGTTGAAAGCACCTGAAAGGAGTTATTGGTCCAATTCATCATTCCCAGAGGTGCTTACTAGCAGCATGCTGTGGCAGGAACTCTCTGTTTATAGCCAGAAGAAGGTTCAGGAGCCTGACTGAGGAGCTCAGTTTAGGTGAGTTATATGAAAGGTTTTTTCTGATTACTTTGCTGGTGTGGGGGATATGCACATGTAGCTGAAAACAACAAGGGATTTCTTATACATCTCATTTAGCTGGTGCTGTGTGGATTCTTGTGCAAGGAAAGACTTTCCTGGCTGATGTTTAGTCCTGCAATAATTGTTCTGCTCAAAACTCATTTTGAAGAGTTCTTGACTTTGCATTACTGACTCTATTAATACCTATTAGAGCCAAAATTGTAAAGTTTCTCTTCTCAGGGCACAGATTTACAAAAAGGTTTTTTTTTCTTTTTCTCAACAGATTAGTTATGATCCTGTCCTTTATGGTCTACAATAATAATCTTTGATCAATAGGAAATTCTATTTCTATAGGTTTGTGGGTCTGGAGTCTGCTCAGTTTCACTGACCTCAAACCTGTAGCTTTGTTCTGTCACTGAAGCTCTACCTGTGTGCACATCAGCAAAGTGATCTGTAAAATTGAACAGTTATCCTAAATGTCCATTGTGCTTGGAGTTTTGCATTAGTGGGCTAATATTCATTAGCTTTGTGTTCAGCCTGTGCTGATATATGTAAAACCAGATTTAGAGTCAGATAAACATACAGGACCTGGAAACCACAGCATGAAAAGTTTGCAGTTCAACCTTTGCTCTCTCAGGGGCTGACTCAAGGTCAGGTATAGCCCCTCCATTCCTCAAAATTCATCCTAGTGACCCATTCAGAACTGGCAACATTAACTAGGAACATAAATCCTTGAGATGGAAAACCTTGGGAAAAGAAAATTCACAATACATTTCATAAATAGAAGTATATAACAACAAAAGTTTTCCAAAGTCCACAGAATGCAGTGTTTAAGAAATTACAGCAACTCTTGGATGGAGTTAGATTGATCCAGGAAAATAACATTTGTAGCAGTTGAAACCAGGTGGGAAATTATAGGCAGGCAGAATAGGAAGGCAGTTCATGTTCTTGGATTGTACTGGCACATTCTTGCTCCTGCCCCTATCTCAGGAAGGTCGATAGGTTAAAGGAGAAGAGTTCATGAGGAAACATCTGGATCCAAACTCTGGAGAGACCTGGTTTGCTCCAGGGGTTTGTGGAGCCACACAACTTAGAGCTCAGCACGAGCTGCCAGGTTTGCTTTACCCCTCCTGCACAGCAGAAGGGACATTTCTTTTTCTTCTCTGGAGGTATGTGCATATCAATAGTGTACCATGACTTGATTATTTTTCTTTTCTCCAGTTAACTCTTTTTCAAGATGAGAAGATCAAATTCATAATGACAAACTATACAGGAGCTGTGTGGAGAAGTGTGAGCTGGTAGATACAACAGCAACTAAGAGCTGTCAGCCAGCCATGAAAACTGACATGTGATACTTGGTACTTTAAGAGCAATTTACATCTTCTAAGGACCATACTATATAAACACTAATTAATCTCTAATTAACTTATCTATATGTATTAGCCAATTAATCTCTAATTAGTTTATTTGCAGATTCTTTCACATTGGGAACTAATTTAGGTGAGGCATAAACCTCCTGGGACTAGTTCTGATCTCTCAAAGAGGTGTAAGTCAGGAGGATGTATAAATCCATTCTAATGCAGTCATAGGGATACAGCAGTGAAGAACTGCTCCAAGGAATGTATAAATAAGGCTCTTTGTGAGTTCAGAGAGAGATGCTGTGCAGTGGTGAGAAGCAACATCAAAATGCTCAGAATTAATTAGCCAATGTTGACGGGGTTTGATTACAGAGTTTGGTTATTTTTAAAATTTATTTCTTCACAGGGTGACAGATTACTAGAGGATTAAAAGCATTAAAAGGAGTGTACAAAAGTGACTACCAAGCCTGAGCTGGCAAACTTAGTGCTAATGCAGCTGTTATGGGTAAGGCTCAATGATGGGAGGAGAGCAGGGAAGGAAAAAACATCCTGGCTGAAAATACCCTTCAGAGTGATCCTTCCAAGGCCTGATGACCTTTGGCCTGATGATCCCGGGTCTTAAACTCAGCTATATTTTGAAATTACAGAAACAAAACCATGTCTGGTTTTCAGGGATGGCAAAGGTTTGCAGAGTTATCTTGTCTCTGGACTGCTGTGTGGATGAGTGTGAGGGCAGCAGCTCATTTCTCCAGCATTTGCAGAGGTTGTAACTGATGTGACTGGGTCCAGGACGTCCATTTCCAGTTTCCCTGCTGTGTACAGGAGAGTGAAACTGTTCAGAAGCCAACTCACCATAGGGATGGCACTGCAAGGGCAGGCTGGCTCTGTCCCCTTTGGAGCAGGCAGGAGCCCGGTGTGCAGGCAGAAGGAGGAAAGGTGCCCCAGCTCCTGAGCATTTCCAGAAGCATTTTGCTTTGTGTCTTCAGGTCATGAAATATGAATATAAAGTCTGAGCTCGGGCAGAACTGTTATGTGCCATTTTATTTGCTATGCCATTGGGAGGGAAAAATCTGTTGGTTCTTAGAGAGTTCAAAAGGTCCTCAGTTTACAAGCTCCTCATATCACTTCTGTTGAATTAGTTAAATCAGCTGAAGCAGCTGGACTACCCCTTACTAAGACTGCAGGAAACAGACTGCCAAATGCTGACACTGGTCATGAAACTGCTATTTTATTTAGATGTCCTTGCAGCACAGAGCTGTCTGACATCATGTTTATAGCCTATATGCAATAGAAATAGAAGAAATCGTATACATTTTTGGAGGTAGTGTTCAGATTCAGTTGTAATAATTCACTGTGTTGCTTCAGGGCTTCCATATTGCTTTGGGCATAAAGCTGTATTATAAATTACAGCACACAAAGCTGAGTTTGACCTACCAGTTGATGCATAATAAACTGACTTAATTCTGAATATTAACTACATATTGTGGCCTAGAGGTTTTTTCGTCTCTAAGTGTAGTACTGAATTATACAAGAATCTTTTTCTCGTGGGTGAAACCTAAATATAAATACATTCCTGGTATTAATACCACACAGAGAGGTGCCAATGGCAGAATATTTTCATCCTAAATATTTCTTATGGTAGCAGAAAATAATTTCTGAATATTGCCAAGTACAGGACGTAATTATTGAGATTTTTCAATAGGTAAGCATTAGGAAATTATAAATATCTGAAGGATTTTTTTAGTTGTCACTGGGCACAGAGAAACACTCTGGCTGCAGTGGCATATTGTTCCTTGGGGTGTCCAGACCTGCCTTTCCAACATGTATTTTAATGGATCCTAGCTCAGGTCTAGGATTTAGCCTTAGGCTGAAGCTTATGATAAACAATTTCAGCCCTGGTGAAGATGTCTAAAATAAAAAAGATATAAAAACCATCTGAGAATTTAAATTCCACTCACAGAATTTTTGCAATGGATCAATAATACATGATACTATAATCTGCAATATACTTGCCCACCAATACAGCTAGAGATATGTCTTAGGAGACTGAATCAAAATGTGCTCATTTTATGTGAAAACATTGCTGCAGAAAGCTACAGACTGGTTCTTCAGATTACTTCATAAGTATTTAACAAAACGCAGATGATTGGGAAAAATCCTGGGCTCCTATATTTTTTATTAAAAAAAAAGAATCCTCACATTATACTAGAGGTAAATGTGTAGAGATAATATATAGGATTTTCTGTGAAGTTCTTTGGCATTCAAAGGATTTTTCCAAAAGAAGTACAATAATAATATGAGGTCCAGGTATTTTATATTCTTTATGAATTTTATCTCATACATAGCCAGATTTTTTATTTTACTTTCAACTATTCATCAATCTAATCAGACTTCTAAGAACTGTGGCTACACCAGTATAATTTCAGGTTTGGGTTTTGTTTGTTTTTATAATTTCTCTGGTTTTGTTTAGCACCAGGGTCGTGCTGTGCCCCTCTGCCAGCAGGAGGCACGAGCTGAGCTCTGAACTGCATTAATGTCAGGATTTATCTCATTTTGTAAAATGAGATAATCCAGGAGGGTCCCTAGGGAAGCTGTGACCTCTGCACGTGCCCAAATCTACCAGGTGGTGGATCCTCCCAGGGGATCTCCTTAAATCTGCCAACTATTCTCAAAACATCCTCACACTGGGGCAGTATAAAATTCTCCAGAATGCTGGATGGAAGATAAAAGAATTTGAGTGGATGTTCTTCATTATGACAGCTCAAAAGGAGACACGAGCAGAGTATTTTTACCTCTGCTACCCTCCTGCCTTGGGGGAAATGGAAATAGAGAAAAAAAAAGTGGATTTGGTCTGCTTGGGATCTTCCTCTCCCCTTTCCTTGCTGAGGAAGGAGAACTGAAAGTACCAGACCCACAAGCTCTGCCCTCTAGCGAGGTCCATAGCTGTGGGATCAGCCTGGGTAGGCAATAATCAGTTTCAGCAATTTGATCTGAGGCAACGTGGCCATCATTTCTCTTCAGGTACCATTGTGGTTACTAATACCAGCCTCTTGGTGTTCCTTGCTTTAAACAGTTCAGGTGGAACACAGGTGATGCAAATTTGTGTCGCATGCTAAAAAGCATTTGAAAAGGTTTGATTCAAGAGTACATCAAATAGCAAGTCACCAGAAAATAGTTTTTAAGGGGAAAAAAAAAGCCAATTTCAAACTGTTCTGAAAATAGCCTTGAATTAGTTTTTAACTACTTAGATTTCACACACATACAGTATTTCTGTCTGTACAATTTCTTACAATATTTTTTCCTGGAATTAAACCCAGTGATATTATCTCATTTTCAGTAGAGTCCTGGTGAGAAGCATACAACAAACAGCAGTACCGCCAAACATTTCCAGATACACACTTCATCCATCATAAATATTTAAAATTCAATCATCAATCAAAAGAACTGCACATCTCCTTCGAGTGATCGGCTACTAATAGCCTAAGAACTCTGTTTTTTTCAAAAAACCAAATCAACAACAACTCAACAAGTGGTTTTTACAGACTTCCCTGTGATCAAACCCTTCTCTGTTTTGCAGCAGGGAGAATCACAGGATAGCTCCATCTTCTAACAATCCTCCAAGCAGCAGCCAAATTAGCTTGACATCTGGAACTTCTTTCTAGGGGTTGTTCCCAATTGCAGCTGTGTTTTGGAGGCAGGATCTGGGTTTTCAACTAGGTACTTGACTGTAAGAAATGATGATTTGAATGATTGTATGGTTTTTCTTGTCAAGGAACACAAATATTCTCACACACAGGAAGAATATTTTGTTATGTATGTGTAACCATGAGAGCAGAAAAGCTGAGAAACAGATGTAGACAAAGTTTTAAAAAAACCCCAAAAACCCAAACAAACTTCTTTCATTTTTAGACTGAAAATGGAAAATCTATTTAAAAAAAAAAACAAACTCTGCCCATTTGAGTACTTCAAACTCGGTGCAGTTGCTTTGCAGGAATGAAAGGTTCTTGGCTTTGCTTTTAATTCTAGCTCACAGTTCCTGTTTCTTTAAACCTCAAGCTTATGCCTGGCAAATTTTGAGTGAAGCTCATCAGTGGCAGCAGGATAAAATTGCAGTGATGAGTTCTTGTCTTGGCTCCCTCTTGCCTGGCAGGGTAGAGTGTTGGTTTGTTCTTTTATTTATTACATGTTGGCAATTGCATTTATAAGAAAATAACAGCTGATATTTATGTGGTATCTGAATATATGTAGCTTGTTACAGTCAGATTTCATCTGTTTGTGCATTTATTTAAAATTGTATGTGTGAGGCATCTGATGATGTGGCTGTATCTACTCTTGAGTGCATTCCAGGAGGGTTGGGATTTCTACATATCCTGGATGGCGAAGAGACAGAGAGACTCTGCTAGAGTATATGAGGCTTTATCTTTTAGCTGGACATCCTTATTTTTGCACTGTTCCAATCCAAAGCCTGCCTTGAGTCCCAAGATTCTGTCATTTCCAGGTATATGATGGAGTTAATGAGACACAGAGTGAGCTTGATGCCTCGGGAAGGGTGACCTGGAACAGAGACTGGGCAGAGCTAGGGAATAAAGTAGGGATTTACTGAAAGGCCTTTAGGGTACACCTTGGGCAGGACAGGGCCTGACCAGGGCTACAGCCAAGGTGCACTTGGAATGGTCAGAAAATGGACGACCGGTCACGAGCTCTCACACTTTCATAAGTTTTGGTCCTTTTGCATATTGGGGTTTAATTGTCCAGTTCCAGCTCCAGGCTGTGAGGTCCCATCCTTCTTGTTCCTCCCTTCAGCCACCATTGTTTGTGCTGTTGGGCTGAAAGTTGTCCTTGGTCCTGAGCAGGAAAAGGATTTGTTTTGTCTCCCTACCCTGTGAAGAGAGCCGACTGGCACTTAATATGAGGCTGAGAACTGCACCCCTGGGCAGCACAGAATCTGAAAATATGAAAGCTAAAACTTAAGGCATCAAGCTCATGTCCTTATCTCCTGCCTCCTCTCTTGCCAGAGAAGAATTCAGCAAGTTACTGACACTGAGCCAGCCTGTACAAATAAAGAGAGCTGGATGTTTGCAGAGCAGTAAAGGCTCTTTCCTTGCAGGTGTCTTTTCCCCATGCCTCGGGCACTGTGGCTCACCTGTTCCCCTCACACAGGTCTGGGTATGCCCCTGTCTGTGCTCCTCACAGGCACAGTGATCTACTAGAGTTACTGCACGCCAGGTCCTGTGCGAGATACACACACTGTGGGTGCTCTTTTGGGAGATTGTCCTGCTTGGAGCCATTCAAGAGTACTGGGACTTGCAGATGTTTACAAATCATGCCCTAAAAATAACAAATATATATGTGTATATATATATATGTGGTGTGAAAGACTCAGAAGTTAATCCAAGCAAAATTGGATTAACAACTTCCCAAAAAGTAGTAGTAGGCATTAGCTCTTCATTCTTTCATGAGGTTCTGAAGTTTTGGGAACTTCTCACTTGTGAGTTATCAAGAACTAGATCTGCATTTGTTAAATTAAGCTAAGCTCTGTTTCCAGTTCCAGAGCATCCAGAACAAGTTGCTGTGAGACATTCTGTGTACAGGTGGCCTTGAAGGCAGCCATGTTCTAGCTGAATGCTTTATATCATAGAATAATACAAGCTGTGGAGAGAGGAGACACAGATAGAACCCTCTCAGCACACAGTAGGATTCAGGGAGGTTTGCTTTAAACCCCAGGCAAGTTCTCTGCCCTCTGGATGGCACAGACCCCCTCCTAAGAATTTGGCAGTTGTAAGAAGAAATGCCTTGGCTCTTCATGTAAGGGCTTTTCTGTCTGTATTGGTGCAACTGTGAAGTGAAATTTGTATTAAATTTTATCTAACTGGCAGGCTGTGAGCCCCCACGAGTGCTGGTTGAATGCTTTGGGACCAGGGTGTAAAGCAGCCTTAACTTCTCCATTCCATAGGAGCAGTAATGGCCTAACTGGGGAAATGACCTCCACTGGTGCTCTTTACATGGACCTGATGATGTAGAAAGTGTGAAAAAAATCATAAATAGAATAAAGGAGACCCTGGCACTGGTAGAAAGTAACTGAAGTTAACTCAGATACTTCTGGGACTAAAACATTGCTGAGGGGAGTAGCTAAGGTCAAAGCAAGGTGGTCTGACAGAGGAAAGATTCCTCCAGTTCCTTCCTGATCAACAAAATCCTGATTCTTCTTTACTTGCACTAAGGATTGTATGACTCCTGTACATGCTTGACCTAAGAAGATTTACAAAAAGCTTTGTAGTGCTCTCCACTTTGGCAGAAGGGGCTGCTGGAATCGAAGCCAGGGTAATTCTTACAGCAGGATAACAAAACCAGTGGCATTCCTTAAAAAATCAACTTTTTTTTCCTCATGAATTGAAGCAAAATCCTGTAGCAGTCAGTTGGTAAAATATTTGCTGCCTTGTGTTGCCTATAAAGTAAAATATTTATAACATTTATAATGTATTAGATGAAAATTGGGTGTCAAGTGGCACTGCAGTTTCCACAGCTGCTGACTCCAGTACTTGTCCAATAGGTCTGATTTGCACTCTGGGGGCTGGTGCAGAAGACAAACAAATTCCTTGTGCAGTGTAGGATTTAATTTTAGACTCCATGCTGCTCTGTTCTGTACCTTCGTACTTTATTTGTCATCATGTAGATCTCTGTAAAATGGGAGCCACCTCACCCAAATGGGGAGGAGGCCTCAGCTACATGTTCAAATATCATCTACTGCAGTTCTGGGTAGCACCATTTGCACATTTTTCTGAAAGATAACAGGGACTGGTCCAAGAGCTTTAGATGTGCCAGAACGTGGATAATTGAGATTTCATATAATTACAAATTTAGTATTTCTTCATCTAAAATTTCTTTAGCAGAGATTCAAAGGTAGCTAGTAAATTCTCCAGATATAAACTTCTCAGTAATGATAATTTCCACCTATCCTCATCCTTCAAGATACATAATGCTCAAAATCAGGTTTGAAGTATAATCTTTTACCAGGAAGTGAATTAACACATCCCCGAACCTCTTCTCGTTTGTCTTGTGGTGCTGTGGCAGAAACACTCAGTGGTGAATATTGACTGTTCTGCCAGCTGGAGGTTGACACTGAACTTCATCAGGATAGAAAATATGGGAGAAGTGGAGATGCCCAAATGGTGAGAGTGCTCATAATGTCCAGCCCCCTGTTTGTGTGGCTGACAGCTGAGTGTGAGACGGAGCTTGCTCTACCAGAATTGTTGACTATTTCTCAGCATGCCATCAGCAGACAGACTCCTCTGTATTTTTAATGATGTCTCTCAGCTGTTTTGCATGCAGCTGCTGACACAATGCTTTGGAAAAGGCCATGGGCACTAACCAGGAGGGGTGTGCTCCATGGAAGTGACTTGGCTGGTAACAGGAGCAGGATCTAGAGCTGACTCATGGATATGTGGTTGGGAGTCCTCAGGCATTCCCCTGTGAGGCACCCTGCTCTCTGTCAGGGGTGTTTTCTGCTGGCCATAAGACAGGCAAAGCTTCACTTTCGTTCATCTCTCTAGGTAAGCCTTGGGAGAGTTCTATCAAAATCAAAAATGCATATTAAGTTGAATTTTTTTTCTAAATACCATGTATAGGCAGCTCAGTGAAGGAGTTTCCACTGTGATTAAACAGCGTTTGAAGAGGAAAAGATGCTGAAAACAGCAAATATCCTGTTGAATCTGATCTACTAATGGTAAAATAGTGCTGTCTTATCAAATCCTCAAGACATTAAATGTAGGTTAAAAATCTTTCACTCTAAAGGCTGTGAAATCAGAACTTGCCGTATTTATTTTGCAATATTATCTGCTTATTCAGAACACGATTCTTATATGGAATATTTGTGAATGTAAATGTTACCTTTAAAAGACATTTCATGATTTGGGTAAAGGTAGTCTGCCTGCACAGGGAAAAAATTATCTCATGAATGATCTCCACAGAGATTTAAATGGTAAACTGGTATTTCTGAACTTTAAGAAAACAGATTAGGTAAGGAATTCAAGGCTGTGAAATATATTAGATGCATTACACCTCTAATTAAAAAATAATAGTGACAAAATTTGAAAGGAAAATTGGATCATAACAACAGGACGTTCCTTGTAGGAGGGAAAGAAATACCTTTTCCTTTTAGTTGCACAGCATGGTTTCAGACCTGTAAGCCAGACTGCTGAAATACAAATTTAGATACACAGACATTGACAGAGGTGACAGATCCTCACCTCTGGAAACCTGAATAACAACAATTCAGTGCATGTAGAAGGATGAAAATTATGCTTTCACTTCTGATGCATGGCATGAACTCTAGATGAGCAGATACAAATTTCAGCTTGTATGAGTTGACTATTTAAAAAAAAAAGAAAAATACTAGCTTGGAGAAAGTGCCTTTTGGTGAATCCTAAAAGAATTCTTATGACACGTTTAGATTTTTTCCCTGTGCTGCTTGCAATGTTGATCATCTCTGGTGGAGTAAGTGATAAAGTACCATCTGACTGAATGCTAATGTTTTCGAGCTGTCAAGTAGTAGATTATCCAGTTTGTTGTACACTGTGCACATGTGCACCTGCTAATTTGAAATGCTGATCCACCAGAGAGAATCTAGGCTGCCCAAGGAGTCAGCTCTGACCCATTTCTTTGATATATGACTTGGTCTGTCTTTGATATTAGCAAAGAGGTTTTCTATCCACTTGTAGTTTGAGCGATAATAGCTTAAGGCCTGAACACTGTCTGTGACTTCCACTCTATTGTGAGAATCTGTATACCACACAAACCCAAAATACAGGGAATGTATGAACTTCAAAGGAAAAAGAAGTAAGAAGATAGCAGAAGCATCTTTTCTCCAATCCTCCGAGGTTAGAACAAAAAGCGATCTACTAAAGATGAGCTCACAAAAAATGTCAGACTTCGTATATTTAAAATAGAAAAATGTGACATTTTTCCCAGATTAAAACATGTTAATGGGGAAAAATTGCAGCCATAATAAATATTGTATGAAAAGCTGCCAAGTAAAAAAGCCTTGACAAACTCAGGAGAACAAGGAACTTCAGTTGATGCTGCCACTTTATTTTCACATTATATTCTGTCTACTCTTTCTGTGTATGCAGAACTGTTCAATGTCAATAGGAGTTTGGCATAAAGGGCAGATTAATTTAGACATCACATTGATACCTGTCTTCTAGAACAGTGTGTGGGCCCGTGCTGCTGTTACCATAAGATATTACAACCTCTGTGGTCTCATGTAGAACCTGTGTGATCCCTACACACATCTTAATAATTTAATTTTTTCTTTTTGTGACTGACCAAAAAGACTGGGGGAAATGCCCTGGCATTTACTGTCAATAATGATTAATCTTTTAAGTACTTTAAAAGAATGTATCAATTTTGAAATAAAAAGGTGTTAACATATAGGAAATGAAGCAACATTATTGAGAGTCATTAAAAGAGGTCAGACTTTGCAGAAAGATTTAAAAACCAAACCCTTCAAATTTTATCAGTTAAGCTTCAAGTGTGTCTCATAAAAGCAGTAAATCAGCACTAATGCTTTGGACATTTAAAAGTGGATACAGATAATTGACATTCTATATATGGAATGTCTTATGGGGTTTCAAGCTGGTTCCCTTTCCATGGATGCTATCACTGGAGTCCAGCTGGCTGAGCATGTGGTCTGAGGAGGGAATTTCTAGTCTGCTCATGATTTGGGCATGTGCAGAGGTGTGTGCAGAAAGCAGCCTTGTTAAAGGTTCAAACACAGATGTTTTGCGAGCATCCAGAATGCCACAGCTGCAGAGCCTCGAGGGTCACTTACTGCTTTGTCCACTCTTGCTTGATGCCTTTTGTCCCAGATGATGGCCCTCTGCCAGGATGTGACTGTGTATGTCAGGATTCTTTGTTCAGGTCTGAAAACTTAAAACTTACCTGGGATTTGTTTTCCCTGGCCACAGGAGATGGCAACTTCACCTCTTTCCATACTAGATACAGTGGTGATCCCTCACACCTTACCTGCTCAAGGGTCAGTGTTGATCACCAGATGTTTCAACAGCATAAAATTATGCTTTCGTTTCTGATGCATGGCATGAGCTCTAATGAGCAGATACAAATTTCACCTGAAAGAGGCTATAGGTCCCTCATGTACTCTTCAGGCCATGCCTCCCCTCTTTCCGTAGATTCTTGGCTTGAAAATTGCTTTGTATTTATTTGTGAAACACTCTGTAAGTCCAGCAGAGCTGCTGTAGAACAGCCTGCCCAAGTTTGTGGAAGAGCAGTCCTTGGAAGGATGTTAAACACCCAGAGACTGCTCTAGCTCAGGAAACTGCTGAGCTGCAAATGCCTGGCACCTCAGCTGCAGTCAGTGCTCCAAAGGAGCAGCGTTTATGCCTGTTGTGCATTTCTACTCTGCCCTGGGGACCTGCTCTGGGTCTCTGTTGGAAGCAGGAAAGCAGGACTGGGTGCAGTTGCCTTATATCAGTTATCCCTGCTGAAAGAATTCCTCTGGCTTCTTTCCACTGTGTTCCATCTGATTCCAAGGCCAAAGGTGAGGAAGGCAAACCAACTATTCAAAAGGGAATTTTCAGGAAGACATAAATGAAGCTGTGCAATGGTAAAAATTACTTGTATGTTGGACGGAGGCAGTTTTGTGATGGTGGCAAGAAGCAGTGCTTTGAATCAAAATAAATATAAGGCTACCCTATCTATTCTGTGCCTTATTCTTTTAAAATATCCTGTGCTATTTTCACCTGAAAACTGATTACATTTGCAATAGTTGGTTAAAAGCTCTCAGATATAGGTGTGTCTTAGGAAATTTTCTTCCTCTTCAGTAATTTGCCTTTTGCTTTTCTGGTGTTGTGCTCCAACCATAAAAGCAAATGAAAACTTTTTATTTCTGAAGCAGTGAAGTACAAAATGCAGTAATGCACTGATTAAAAAGAGATATGGAGGTTAAGTTTAAAGAGATGAAGAAATGGTGAACCAACAATGAGTATATTAGGGTAGTGCAATAAAATACAGAAATTAAATTTCATATATATAAAAGTTCAGATAATTTTTCTTTTTTTTTTTCTAATGTAGGATAGGGGAGTTGAAGGGCACAAAACAAGTTGTATAAAGACTATTTATTCTTCCCAGAAGTGCATTGCTATCATTCCTCCCAAACTGTGTGGAAATGCTGTGTATATTTTACTAGAAATACTTAGTTTTGTCCCAATACTTGGTAAGAGATGATATCCTCAGAAGTCTGAACTGTCCAGTGTTTTCTTCTGCACAGAGAACTTGGAATACACATTTAAGTATTCACTGTCTTTCTGAATTATACATGTAATAGTCTGCTCAGTGAAATGTAAAGCCATCATAATAGTCTTAAAACCCAAATGATCCAGATTCACCCCAGAATGGCTGACTGAGCAATTGTAATAGCACTGCTTCTGTGTGTGAGGATTAGCTAAATTCTGCTCCTTTTATCCACAAAGCTGGATGAATGTGCAGTGTTGCTGTCCACCGCCTTACTAGAAAGAGATCTGTCTTGCTCTGTGATTCTCATTGCTCTGGTGTACTGACTCATACCCTTCTTCAAATACCTCGTCAGAAACCCAATGCAGTCCCCAGAGCTGAGTTTCCAAGTCTGTCTGTAAACACAGGCACGTTTACAACATGGAGAGCCAAATTTCTTTCTGTGTGTGACAGACCATTTGCATTATGTAAATAGTGAGTAATTCCTGTAAGAAGGGATTCAGTTTTGATATAGAAACAGTGTGCAAGTTTCACACTCTGTGCTTAGTGATCCTTGCTTTGCTACTGTTGGGGAATAATGTAAAGTGGTGAAGAACAGACCATAACGAGAAGAATTTACAAAAGAGTTGAAATTGTAAGTACAGACAACTCTCTCTTCTGTATCTCATTGTGCATAGTTCAGGTTGTTGCCCAACACAGGAACATGAAAAAGCTATCTCTTATGGCTACAAAGGTAAAATGGGGAGGAGGAGAGCAGAGAGAGAGAAATTATGCAGCACAGGCAGGGGAGCAAAGCCTTTTGATACTGTACTTTCAGACTCAAAACTTAGATTAATGAGGACAGAGCTTCTTAGATTGCTTTGGAGTACTGCACACAAACTTCATCTGAAAGGAAAAGGACACTTTCAATGTAACCTTCACTCCATAATTCTGAACAGGCTGCTTGCTAGTAGTGTAGAACATTTCAAATGTCTCTAAATATTAGAGCATCAAGCCAAACAAAGAAAGAATAACTTATTAAGGTGTTAGCACAATGTGAGTGACCTTCTTGATGTGACATTTTTCTGGCATAAGAAACACTTCCAGCAGATGTTTAGTAGTTAAAGCTATTTGAGAAGATTTTTCTGCAGAAGTGTGAGCCAGATGATTTAAACAACATACAACAGGCTCTCTACCCTCACAGGTAGCAACAAATTTTTATGATAAGGATGTATAAGAAAAAGGAGGTGCTTCTTTCTGTCAGAAGTGGAGATGCAGAGCCCTTCTCTCCTGTCTCCCTTGCTGCCTTGTGTGCTCTAGGACAAACGTACCCCATTTCTCCTACCTCTAAAGTCGTGGGGGTCTTTGGGTTGTTTTGTTGTTTTTATTTCCCATCATGCTGGTTTAAAAATTTATCCATTGTCTCTGAAATGTTTTGAGCATCCCACTGAAGAATAGGCCCAGCTTATGTTTGAGGGCAAAAGCAGCCTGTCCTTTTCTGAAGGGCATTTTTACTGAAGTGCTATTTATGTCAGGAGTATGACACAGCATAACCTTTGTGTTGGCAGAAGGAAACTTGCAATGGGAGGTGGTTTAGAGCTGTGTAGGAAATGTGTTTAGCCACGAGGATTTTGAAAGTGTCCCTTGGTGTGTCTGCAGAGGGGAAGAATCCTGCCGGTGCTGTGTTGGGGGGTGAGGAGAGCCCCGAGCCTCGGTGCGTGTGTGGGATCAGTGCCTCCCATCCCGCTGGCATCCCGCACATGCCAGGCTGCTGAACACTGGGGACATGGAAGAATGCCTTTCTCTCTGACCTGAAAATCCGCTGTGGACCTAAGAAACCCTTTCTGATTAGCATGTCTTTGAACTCGATACATTCCTGGGAAAGCGCTCTGGGTTTTGACCAATCCACTGCATTCGTATTTCCTGATGAGGAAACTAGAACGGATCGGGAATTTTCTGCAAGTCTAGATGTCCCGTATTTTGTGGGAAGGAAGAGAGTGCATATGTGCTGAATCCCTCTAGGTTGCTGTCCTGATCAGAACGTACCTTTAATGAGCAGCTCGCTGGAGTCTGGTGCCTCTCAGGTTTTGCCAGTGCCCTGGAGGCTCTGCTGTTGCCTGACATTTGCATATGAAAGAATTTCAGCATTCGAGTAACACAGTAGATTTTTCCTCTCTGGCAGGAGAAAGAGCAGAACACAGTTCACAAAATTCCATGCACCGTAGCTATGGTACTTCCTTGAACTGGGTTCCAAGTTCAAAGGCTGTGCTACCAGGGTAAGTACTGGTACAGTCTCATTTCTGCTAGAACTGCCTTGGGCTTTTCCAGAGCCATGGTATCATTGAAGTTTTTGCAATGTGTTTATAGCAAGATCTGCTTTGACATGCCTGATTTTCCTAGATTAATTTTATGTTGTAAGCTCTAAAGAAGGGAGAGAAGCACTGCTTTCTTCAATGAATAAATATTTTCAAGAGAAAATTTCAAGTGACACATCCCATTCTTCTTTTTTAAATGGTGAGTGGTGAAATGGCTTCAGAATAGGAGGGGAAAGCAGTCTTTTTCTCCATATAAAAAAGTGAAATGAAAACAAGCTGCAGCACCTGAATAACTCTGCTAAAGAACAAAAATGAATTTCAGCTAAAAAGCTTTAAGTAGTGTGGGGAGTATAGCATTATGTATATATAACGTAGGGTTTGTTTGTCAGTTTGGATATTATCTATTCCCAGAGAGAGGGACCTGTGTCCAAGTGAGGTCACTTGGCAGTACAGAGCCAATATCAAGATCTCCCACAAGTCCCTGCTGTTAACAGAGAGCTCTTGTCCTGTGAAACAGAAGACTGGGATGTGTCTGCCTTGCACACCCTCCCCACTATAGCCCCTGTGGGGAAGGTTTGCTGCTTTCCCCTTGATTTCCATGGGTGCTCTTTGCCCTTTTGCCCACAAACCTCTGCTGTAGCTGAACATTTGACTGTTGAAATTTCTGGTGTCTCTGTGAGTCCGAACAGGGCCCACATGAAAATGTCTGATTCACAAGCACCATCAGAAATCTAAAAGGCTCTATCCAAATCAGTAATATTTTCTATTTGAAAATGAGATGTTTTCTGCTTGAATCCCTCAGCCTGGTAACTGGAAGAGAATTCCTTGAGCCTTACAAACTGAGCCCATTGGCCACACTGGCTTTAGGCTGGAGCTGCAATTCCAGTTAAAGAAGTGGCTGGGGAAGGAAGGGGGCAGGTGAATTATTACAGATGAAATGTTGAAACACAAAAGTATAGAGTCGGTCCATGACAAGCATTTTAAAGAATGGTACTCTCAGTATTCAGCTCACCTCACAAATATCTTGACTGATCAGTTCTTGGCATGGAGAACTGCAACTGAATGAAGCCTCAGACTCTGAGATGCCTCCCAACACTTGTAGTCATGCTGATATCATTAAATGTTCTTAGTTTCCTGCATGGTGCACTTGTTCTTGTATGCTCTTAATTGAAAACTTCCCCAAAGCATGGCGTGAGGGAAAGTGGCAGGCACAGCTTTCCTCTTTAAAGTATTAAGATTATTTTTATTTTGCTAGAAGAAAAGCTTGAAGTGCAGAAGTAGGAGAGTGATGAAAGAAACTTGTGGCAAAGACAGAAATGGAGATTGTAGTCTGTGAAATCACTGATTTTGAATGAGTAAAACTGTCTGTAGCAGTGATGCTCTGGCTGCTTTTGCACTGTGTGTGACTGTCCATTAGCAAAGCTGCTCTCTGCCCACCCCTGGCTGAAGGCTAACTTAGGACAGCTAAATATAATTCTGAATATACCTTATTTCAGAATTTTTTTTCCCTTTTTCCCCTTTACATTTTACCCTTCAGCTTGTTGGAATTTTGTGAAGTTCTTGGCCATCACCCTCTGGAAATAAGCTGTACAACCTAATTGTAAATTAAAAAGAAAATTATTTTCCTCTAACTGTTGTGGAGAAATATATTTCTAACCAGATGTCTTCCCACCAGATTTCTGTTTATTCCTGTTTACTATGGTCAAAATAGTCATGTCTCCCTGCATTTAGGTTGTCTGAGGATTAAACCTCTGACTCTTTCAGCTCCATATATGGTGAGGATTTTTTCAATGCTTCTGATCATTCTTAGTATTTGCCACTCATAAAGCTCTCCATCATGTTTTCCTACTTCTTTTCAAAGTCAAAAAACCTCAATCCAATAAAGGAGATTAGATTTCTGAATTACATATATGGAATCAAAATTGCTTTCCTAATTTATTTTCTGTATAATGTGTTTTGCATCTTAGGGTTTTTATTATCTTTTGTTTTGGGATTGTTTCTTCATTCAGTTATCTGCAAAGATGTACATGTCTGTCATGATGGAATGCAGAGCCTGTAAGATGCTGCTGTGATTCAGATTATTCCTTCTAGTGTAGAATATTTGGCATTTAATTGCATTTGGATCTCACGTTTGACAATGTTGCTTGCTCACCAGGCTCCCTCTTAAGAGCTTCATGCTCTTCCTGTCATGATTAACCTGAATAATTTTGTGTAATCTGCGTATTTTGTAACTCCATTCACCTTTGACGTAGCAGAAGGAATCTGGCTTGGAGCAGAATGTTTGAACACGTTGGAAACCACCTTAGGAACCGAGTTATCAAGTTAGTGCTGCTTAGCTCTATAAGGGGGCCAAGATTTTTTCCTGTAATTTGGATTTGAAGTTAAACCCAGGATATAAGATTTCACTGTTCAAGTATCATTGCTGACATGCAGCTCAAAGGAGATTTGGGGACTATAATGGCAGCTTTTCTGTTCTTTATATGATTTTTTAGAGAACAAATTTTTAAAGAAGTGATTCAAAGTGTCATGAACAGTGACGCTGTAAGAATCCCATGTTGATTTTCTCAGGTCAGATTGAGAGGGAGGCTGTCTTATTGTTCTGTTTGTAAATGATGCTGTTGCATTGCTCATTTCCTGCTTTCCTGTTGTTCTTCTGAGACTCTTTTTGACTTTGTGAACAGTCTGTGGTGTACTTAAACTGATGTGAGTAAAGGAATTGGTGAGAATTACTTAAAACTCTTTAGCTTTCCAGTTGAAGCTCAGTACAAGAAGTGTTTAAGATTATGTTTTCAAAATGTCAAAGAATCAAAGGTAATTAAAAGCCCTGATCTGGGTCCCAGGGAAATCAAGAGAAGCCTCCTTGGCTGGAAGTCAATGGTTATTTGTAAACTAGAGAAACAGCAAGTTTTAAAAGATCTGCAAACAAAATAAATTAAATAATTTGGTGACATCTTGATTCAAAATTTTTCTACCTAAAAGCATCAACCTGTCCTTGTTTGATTCCCTGCATTGTTCCATACGTTTTACTTTTGTATGTGAAGTAAACATTAGTATTAGGGCGTCTAGTCATGAAGATCCTGTTACACAGAGTACACTTAATTCTGCAGAAAACAAAGAGCAATGCTTCATTTTAATGCTCTTTGTATTTTAAACTCCAAGGATGATGTTTGTGACCAGGGGAAAAGAAATGGGAAAAAGTACAACTGTATTCGGATTTTACTGGAAGTGTAACTTCATTCTGTGGATCATCCCATATTTTGTGTATTTCATTTATTGGTATGGATCTAATAATACCTGAGTAGTGTCTTTAGTAGCTGAAAAAGATAATTAGGAAGCATGAGAGGAAACATGAACCCTGTGTAATAGTCCCATACATGAAAGAGGGCTAATGCCTGGCTTTATCTTTTTCCCTGAAATAGGTTGCCTTAAAATTCCTCTTACAGTGGTTGCAAGGACTCCTGTATATCCTTCATGGCCACAGAACAAAATATTTGCTTTTAAAGCTTGAATGTACCACCAAAACATGCTCATGAACATGTACCTTAGCAGACATAAGGGAAAGAAGAAAGGAAAGATAGTGTGTCTGCATCTCTTGAGATACCCCTCCCATTCAGATGAGGTGATTATTGCATACTTTAAAAATGCAGGCTTTACAGAAGGCCTAGCTTTCCTTAGACCAGCAAGCACAGCTGGAAAAGGGCTTTTGTGACAAAACCTTTTATGTTTCAAACTTTTCTAGCTGGTCTAGTAGAAGATCCTACCTCTGCCTATGTCATTACTGTGTTTTGATAAGGAAAAAATACCAATATGTTGCTGGACTTCAGGGCTGTAGAGGAGCTGGTTTTGCTTTATGTCAGTGACCACAGAGATCTGCTAGGGGCAGTGCAGGTAACATTGCCTCCATTCAGTAAATACAGTGAATAAAAGAATTCAGTCAGTTATTCACTGAAATATTCAAAATGGGAATACATGGAGAAGGATCCCATATGAACAACTGTATGTGATGGGTTTATCACCTTGCAATCCTGCTTTTTGCAAGCTAAAAAGAACTCCATAAAATCCTGGAGAAAGTCAACACCCAAATGGTGAAAGTATTGCTTCCAACAGGGTTGTGGGAAGCCAAAGCAGTGTGGATCTTTGAGAGTGGCACAGATAATGTGTCTGTTGGTTAAAAGTATTGAAAGAACAGCCAGTCCCTGTATTTATAATATATACTAGCCAATTTCTTCCACCTGTCCTACAACGCTCACAGCTTTGCCCAACAGCGCCGTTCAGGTCTGCCTTTGCTGCTTTGGAGCTGTGGAGTACCTGTCAGGGCCATTCTTGCCTCACATCTGTGTGACACCTGGATCTAAACTCCTGAACTTGTCATTCTGTGTGCAGCCAGCAGGTCACCCAGCCAGGATAGTGCCAGCATGGCTCAGACTCTCCTTCTGCACTCCTCTCCTCCCTCTTCCACATCACCTCTCTCTGCTCTCTCCCTCCCTGCCCCACCCTGCTTCCCCCCTCCCAGTTGCTTTCCTCAGGACATTGAGTGAAATACTTCAGTCTAAAAAGCTTGAGTGAGCTGTGAAAAGCTTTTTATTACCTGCCAGAAGTCACTTGTCTTTGCAACTCTTGCAAACTCTTCTGGTTATTTTTACTTGCAGAGTGTTTTTTCCCCCATTCTTCAGCTGCTGGGCAAGATGGCGTTCATTTGGCTTCAGTTCTGACAAAAGATAAATGAGCTTTGGGCCCTCAGTGATTCACTTTGGCTGCCAGAGGGTTCCAAAATAGAAAACTATTTTTCATAACTGCAATGTGATATGAAGTGAGTTGCAGCAGGTGCTCTAACATATACTACAGCCGTCTGCAGAGTGGGGAATTCATTAAAGTTTCCTCATTTGTCCAAAAAAGTCACCTTTCTGAGTGGCTAGCATTCTGTCTTTGCCAGCTGAGGGTACACTCTCCTGAAGCCAGAAGGAGAGAGGGGGTTTTAGTTGTGTAGGAAGTACATCTTGAAATGGAACTGTGGAGTTAATTTGTTCATCTTGTGAAGAATCATTCTCACTTAGTAGATTCATCATTTACTTTTCCACTCAGTGTAATTTGATTTGCCGTTTCTCTCAGGGATGCAGATAACAGGGATCCATTATTTTCTTTGCCTTTATCTTATTTTTAATTGCATTTCAATGTCTTTTGCTTTATAGATTTGCTGCAAGTAGCAATTTGAATCGTAGTTCTGGAAAACAATCAAGTATTTAGCAACTGACAGTGTGCTCTTGATAGAAAGCTTCCTTCCTTGGGCTCACAGGGAAGAAATCAAGGATGCCAGCTAACCTGATAATTCAATGTGCTCATTCCATTTCTGTTTAAAGGTCTGTATTTTCTTGTAGAGAATGAGAATAAATTCTCTGAGGTATCAAAGCATGTCAGAGCCCATGCAAACAAAGCCCAGAGAGGAATCCAGAGGAATGGGCTGTCTTAAAGGCCAAGCACAGATCTTGCACAGGGCCCTACCTGCAACCCCACTGACATAAATAGAATACCATGTAACCACTCAGGTCCTGCAGAATCAGCTCCTGAAGAATTTATGCTCATATAATTGCTCAGACATGGAAAATGTAATAAATATTAATGTTATTCTCAAGGAAGAGTTTCCAAAGAAGAAATGCACAGATAAATTTAAACTTATGCATATTTTAATCCATAAAATATAGATTTTTCTTAAAGTGCTGGAGTATTTAAGGTTTATATACAGCCAGTATTCAATACAAATGTTTTCATACTGAGTAAGATTTATGTGGCCATGTATTGTACCTAGAGGTCCAGCACACAGCATCATGTTTACAAGCACATCTTTACCAACACACATCTTTCTTCCCTGAAATATGGAGCACCAAATAAGCAAATGTTGTCAGTGATGTAGAGGCCCCCCTTGCACTGCGAGTACCAGCATCACAGCTTCTCTTACGGTTTGTGGTTCTGTTTCTGCTGCCTGGCAGGAAGTCAGTGATCCCAAGGACATTGCCAAAACTCACCTCATAAAACCTTAATAAAAAGTATCCCCTCTGATGCAGAGGGGTAGGTAATGGATGGCTACACCTCCCCCCATGGGCTGAGCTCCCAGAGTGTGGTTCATTCTTTCTGCAGGATTTGTAGTACGATTTTTCACTGCAAAATTTCATCTCAGTGGTTTTTTTACTGCTGAGGAGCGATGGAGAAAAGAAGAGGCTACAGACTAACTGGCAGGGAAACTGAACATTGTACAAAGTGTCTCTAATATTTGTTACCATCCTCAGCCTCCAATGGAGCTAGAAAAGAAATCTCTGTTACAGATTCATCACTCCTGCCATTCCAAGGAAAAGCTATAAAATCAACCTTCATAAATCCCCAAAAACTAGAAGCAAAGCTAGGAAAAAAGCCTTGATTTCCCAATTATGATTAATAGAAAACACATTTTAAAAGCATGTTGGAGAGGAGTGGTGGTCAAGACTAATGACTTCAGGCTTCTATTCAAATAATATAAATCAAAAGGAAAAAAAAAAAGGTTAGAAAAGCAATAAGGCAAAGCAATTGTATTAATGAAGTGATCTGTGGTACCGTGCTTATTCAGCCTGTTAGGGTTTCTTACAACAACACCGTTTGTTACTCACTGGTTGTATGTGATTAATGTTGACTTTGTACCCTCCTTTTCCTGCACTGATAGTGCCGTACCTCCCCCGAGACTCACAAGGCAGAATTTGTCCTTTGGTATGTAAGAGAGAAAAAGGGAGAACAATAAAAAGAATCTTTGGTTTCAGCTTTTCCAATTTATCCCTGTGTCTGGATAGAAGCTGGATATATGGTGTGTGATCAAGAGCAGCTTCCAAACAGTACAAGGATTTAGGCTTGAGTGAGGAAGAAATCTTGGCTTTTGTGGAAATGCTGTTCTTAACCAATTTCATGAAGAACAGAATGGCGAGCTCATCTTTGGAGTCAGAATTCTCAAGCTAACTGCTCTTCAGGTCTCCCCCAGCACACTTTTTGCATCAATATGAAGTGTAGAAACACATATTTCACATGATATCCATAAGTGTTTTGACAGATGAGATCTGGCAAATTCTTCTTGCACTGATTTGCAATGTTAATTAGAACAGGAAAAAAAAAATAAAACAACCCCAAAACTTTGGCTTCTGTGCTGAAGCAACAAGTGGCAATGGCAGTGCAGTGGTTGATGGTGGTGGTGAGGGCATTGCCTGAGCCCAGCTGGACTCCCCCAGCACTGCTGCCTCCTGAGCTCTGGGTCAGCTGTGTCACTGGAGCAGGACTCTGTGGCACTGTGGGATTACATTTTCAAATTAATTTCTGCCTGGCAGTTTCTTGTGCTTTACAAGTGGATAAATCAGAAATGCCTGGTAGCATTTTGTACTCCACTGCATGCGGAAAGCAGGAATAAGAGAATTTTAGAATATTAAGCTCTTAAACCATTTATTAATTTAAATATTAATGAATACTAGAATTAGAGATGCCCAGGTGCTTGTTCTTCAACCCAGATATATTTATTATGTGGTGTTTTACTTACATAGTAATTTTTTTATACTATCACATGCATATGTAAATTTGATGCAAGCTAAAAAAAGCGCCAAACCAAAATTGTGTGGATGTTTTCCTTTATTTCTGGTATTGACAGCTACACTCAAAGTTGAAATGTCTAAATTAAATAGATCACATTCCTATTTGCAAGATCAGATGTAGGATATTGTGTCTGTAATTCTAGAAAAGAACTATTTACAAACAACCCATGGAACAAAAATTATTATCAAAAAGAGAGATTTTTGTTTTCTTCTCATGTAGCAGTTGGAACTTTTAAGAAAACCAACATAACCTTTAAAGTCATAATTTTTTCAGCATTATGCCATTTCAGTTTTTTTAACATTTCAGTATTGTTTGGTATTTTAAGATTGATACAGTGGTCAAACTGGTCTTAAGCAGACATTGTTGTGTTTGAGTGATTGCTGCAGCTGAATTCCCACCAGTGAGTGTAAAGAGTGCAGATTTCTCTTCTTCCCATGCAATGTCTAAAATCTGCTCAGCTCTGAGCTGTCAGGTTTTCAGAACAAAAAGGACAAGAGCCATTACCATTGCCACACTGGTGATTGCCTCAAAAAAATAATGGAAAATATGTGTGCTAAGGTTTGTTGTTGTGTTTGTTTTCAGTCAGATTGATTTATTTGACAGGCAATATCGATAAATGATGAGCTTGATAATGTCCTAAAGCAGCCCCACTAAAGTGGCACTGTAGGCTGGTGGTACATATGTGAGACACAAAGATTGGAACAGAAGGAATGAGGGTTTTTTTTCAGGAAATAAGCAGTTTCTTAGCTAACAAATTCATCCTAGGTTTAACAAGACAGTAGTTTTCCAGCTGGTCATCTCAGCTCTTGTCATCCCTGTGTCCTTATCTAGCCCTTGACAAGCTGCTGCAGTCCCTAAAAGGGTCCCTGACACACACACTGAGATTGTTTCCTGCTTCTGGTATCCCTCATTCTGCTAGAGAAGGAGCCCTCCTCTGATCCTCCTCCAAGCAAGGAAATGTCTGTCTGTATAAATCCTTTGGCCCTTTTCTTTTTTACATTAGATTGGTACTTTCCATTCAAGAAATGAATCTTTCACGTGTGTGTAAAAGAAAAAGCTTTGGAAAGTTTGTGAGTCCATTTTGCTGGCTTGGTATCCCTGGTCCTGTTGTACTTTGGGGTGTTCATTTCTACAGAGAAATGTGGAAGGGACCATAGAGCCCAACTTCATCTGGTATGGGGGTGCAGACATATGGATCCCTGGGAAAACTTTAGGGGTCAAACATTTGATTAGCACGTTTTCTAATATTTAGCAAAATCCCAGGGCAGATCTGATGCAATGCCATGACACCTGTCTTTGAGGGTCGTGGTACAAAATGTGGATTTGGGGTTTGAAAGTCACTGGTTCACCACTGTCAGCAACACTTTCCTTTCACCTATTTCTCTGTCTGCAGCCTTTCAGAGCAACATATATCATAGTCTTACTTATTATTTGAAAATAAGAACCACATCATTTTCTGCACCCAGTTGTGTTCTTAGATTGGAAACAATGCCACCTGCAGCTCTAAATACCCTCCTTTCTCATTATAACAATATCCTTAAAACCCAGTCATTTTAGGTGTTATCAAAAGACCTTATCTAGAGATGCCTGCTGTAGTTAACGTTGCATCAGCGTTTTTATTTTAAAGACCTTTTTCTCAGGCCTATAAACAGGCCATAAAAACTTAGGTGAGGCAGCCACTTTATATAAGAAATTTTTGAGCTGTTGGTGAAATTGGATGTTAAAGGAACTCTGTCAGGCATTGCTAAACTACCTATCAATAAAACCATCTCTATTCTATTGTTTTAAATCTAAGTGAATGTTGAGATTTGGAGGATGTTAATGTTAAGCAATCTCCTGCACTGCTGGAAATCTAACAACAGAGTGGTGTTCAGGCTGTCTGAGCCGACTTCTGCCTACCACAAAGAGAGATGCACTGTGACACAGGGGAAAACAAATCTCTGAGAGGGATGAAGCAGACCTGTGAGCTGTAGTCTAGGCTTAATTTCTGTGAATCAAACTGGAAAAGGATGCAATTCAAACCTAAACTGGTTAGTTTGATTCCCCTCTGTTTTTAATTGAGCACTAAAGAAATGAGTTGTTAATGACATTTAACTCAGGTAAGAAAAGTGTTTGACAAGAAAGCAGAAAGGCCACTGAAATAATTTAAGTCCTTCCAGAAGCTTTGTAGGCAATTGTCCTTCAGCTGTGGCATTGGCAGACAAGCCTGACATCTGCAAGTGTGTATTTGCTGCATACACAGATCCCTAGGAGCCGCAGATGTGCTTCAGTTCACCTGGTTTTCAAAACTAAGGCTCAAGCTCCCCTCTGTTCAGGATATTCTGGCACTCCTGGTGGTTAGATTTTGCTTACTAATATGTACTATCTGACAAACTTAGGTTGAATCAACTTGAGGTCTTCTTAAAATGTTGTTCTGAGAAATTGCACAGTAACTGAAGGGTAACTCACTGTTCCCTGGATTAGTGCATTTGGGAAGAGAGGGCTGCTGCCAAACATGCCCTCCAAAATCCTCAGTTTTGCCATGAATTCCATGACTATGTCCACATGTCTGTGCTTGAAAGGGAGGTGATTCATGGCACATGCTGCATTTCTGCTGGACAATTGGGAATCTTCAACAAAGCAGGAAAACTTGTCTGTTATACAGGACCCTCTTTAGCTATTGACATCTGTGTCTCTGGCTGGCACTGCAACGAATTCTTTTGGAAGGGACATCCTGAATCTGGAGCCAAAGTGTTGTGGAGCAGCAGGTCTAATCTTAGGAATTACTCTGGGAGCTCTTTTCTGTTGGCTATCCTGCAATTTTGAAGGTTGAACCTTCAGCTAGAATCTGCTCTCACACTGCTCCAATTGAAGAGTCTTTTGTTCCACCAGAGCTATTTCTGTAGGGCAGCAAGGAGCTGTGCATTCCCTGAGAAAGCCTTTTACCATGAAAGACATCCCACACAGAGGCCTCTGATCCTGTCTCAGGAAGCAGGCTGTCTTCTCAGGCTTTTCTGCCTCATCAATCTGCATTGTCTAACCTGCTACACCCAGACCTGAGCTCCTAATGTTTTCCAAAAATTGAATGAAAGGATGAGGCCACTGTGGGTCCTGTCAGCTCTACTTTGTAAAGGGCAATTAGATGACAAACCAATTAGTTTGGGAAACATATTGGATACATTTATAATGTAGTTATACTTTGATAGGCACATCTCCATTGTATCTACTGCATCAATGCAGTGTCAGAGTCAGAGCTGCCCTCGTTATATGTTTTGAATACAATTTGGGTGTTACAAAAAGCTTTTATGCAATTCATATTGTCCACAGCAGAAATGTGGTTTCAACAGAAGTAAAAATCCATCTTTGACTAGCAGAATTATCCTGTTCAAATGATAGTGTTGTTCCTCAAGAATAAATTCTGTGACAAAGCTAATATTACTTTTTGGCTTCATATTAAAGTCATCTTCAGAGCATGAGCACATCCCAGTATGAATATGCATTGTGAAATTCCTTTCTCTGTACATTCTAGTAAGAAATGAGATCTGTGCACTGCAGAGAGAGACATACACAGCAGAGTAAGATAATGCCATCCTTCAGTCCTCAGCTACAGCAGCTATACTTAACCTCCAATACAAAGCAAATTGCAGAGTCCAGTGAATTAGAGATCATTACGGGTCAAAGAGAAATTGCTTTAATATCATGATGGTTCTCTTTGTTCTCAACAGATGACACATTAAAATAAGAAATGGAAAGGCTGCTGTGAGCTGGTTTCCAGCCATGAAATATTCTTCCATGGAATCCCATCATTATGCCTGTTAGAAATACTGGTTTTTTCTCAGCTACAGTGACACAAGGAAAAGGCCTTGATAAAGATTCCCAAGGACCTGGGTCCTGTTCCATTGTTTCACCAGTGACCTAATATGTGAAAATCCAGACCCCAGAGACATTTGTGCTCTCTGTGTCTCTCTTTATCTTCTCATTCTGTCTGGGTAGTGCCCGTGTCAAAAACCACCATGGTGTTTGTGCATTGCACTGGAAAAAACCGTAAGTGCTCCTGTAAAATTACTTTTCCATATTAAAAAAGCTTTTTTTCTACCCAGATATTATACAGCTGTGAATATTCAGTTGTTCTGTTGCCAGCTGCTGGAATAATGTGGTCCCCAAATGATGAAAAATGAACTCAGGTGTGCAGCCTTTCTGAGGGCTCTTAGGGCTTCTTCAGCAGTTTTCTGTAGCTGGGCCTGTACCAGTTCTCCTGTCAGTCCTGTGGCTCGCACAGATTAACAGGCACACACATGGACATGCCAGATTTTAATTGCTGATCCTGTAGCAGTAACAAATCACATGAATAATCCTCCGAATCAAGGCAGGAACAAACCACTCGAGAAGTCTGCAGCTATGGGTACTGACTTGTGGCTTGTATTTGAAGCATTTTAAGGGAGCCTCATCTTCAAAACCTGCTGAACCTGAAAAGATTGCTCCTTATGGACAGATATGCATGCTCAAGCTGCATGGGTACTGATGCTTGTTTGCTCTCTGAGGACTTCCAAAAGTTGAAATGTTAAGGGCTTGCAAATTCCGTAAAAGGATGCCATTCTCTTCCTTCTCACCTCTCAGTAAACAAGAGAATAGAGGAAATGGAGATTTGCTATATCTATTCTCAATCCCATGTTCTTTTTATATTGCACTCACTTCCAGAGTCCAATCCAGCACTATGTAGTAACTTGGTGGCTTTTGAAATATTGGCCCTAAAATACTCTCCCTTAGGCTTGAACCTAAAAAAACTCCAAATGATTTAAAGTGGTACATGTCAAACAAATATACAGTGTAGTTTATTTTTGTGTTCCTTTCTTTTTTATTTTTTGTCATATCCTGTCTTCTGTTGAGGCTTTATATTCCTGAGAAAATAATTTTTACTGTCCCTCTGTACTGTAGGAAGTACAAAGACATTTTTCTGATCAGCTGTGCACGGTGGTGATGAGTTAAGGTCAGTGAGAAGCATGCTAGGAAACACAGAGTGATACATGTGTGTGTACTTCCACTGCTCTGGATTCACATGGACTCTCACACTCTCTGTCCTTGTCGTTCTGCCTTCCTCTACTTTTCAGTGAGTGTTAGATTATGTGAGCAGACTTTAAATTCAAGTTAGAAGTGCTATTACAAAGTATGCTGAGCAAGAGGACAAAAAGCAGAACACTTGGCTCTGTTGCTGTTTTGATCTCTTACTTTATGATATCTTTTTAAAGGAAAAAGTGCAAATAGCTGTTCGATTAAAAACATGTTCTCTCCTTTGACAAATAGTAGTTCAAGAGTGCCTCTCCTGAGTTTGTTTTCTGAGCCTGGTTTCAGATCAGATTATGGTGAGTTGGACTGCAAAACATGAGGCTGTGAGGTTTTGTCAGATAACCTGAAGGGTCCCAGGGCAGGTCTTCTCCAGGGATAAGGTCTGGCACAAACGGCTCAATGCAGCACAAGGGAGTGCTTTGTTTTCTGACTCTGCTCAAACCATGCCGTGCAAGCTGCTTCCAGAAACAGGGAATGAAACTGGATTATTTGTATGCTCCAGCACAGCAAACCCTGCAGCTCCATACAGAAATGTTAGATCTGTGTTTTTGCCATTTCTTTCTGAAAATACACACACTGTGGTGATACTGACTTGCTTTGAACTGTTTACTGCAAAGTGCTTTTGCAAAAGAAGCATCAGTGAGGCCTACATTCTTGCCTATATAAGCTTTTGCATGTATTTTGCCACTTGAGTCCTTACATTTGGTTTAAAAGCTTTCTGTAAGACCCTGGGTTTTGCAGAATTGACTTTCTGAAGGGAGCTGCTGCTTGGTTCACACATGGAATGTTTTTGCAGTGCAAATGCTGCTCTCATTTCTACCTGTGCCACGCTGTGACTTTCCCAGAGGTTGCACAGGTGTGAGTGGTGTCAGAGTTGAAGCCCATGAGGCTGCCCAGCTGGTCCAAAGAACTGAACTGGGCAGTGCAGGCAGTGCTGCTTTGCTGCTGTGCTCTGTGGTCAGTGTGAGCCTCCGACTGCAAAGGGACTCGGTCCCTGAGCCCTGAGATGCTCCAGAACAGAATTGTTCTCTAGTGACATGTGAACCTAAGGATGTAGATAACTCCCTCAGAATCATAAAGAATCTGTAGCACAATCGTGGTGAAAGGCAGCTGAAATCCTAACGTAAGCAGAGGTGAGACTGAAAATCCATGCAGAGATGATCTGTTGGGTAAGAAGGTACCATCTTCACAGTGTCACATCTCAAGGGTAGAGCTGCATGTCAAATATCTTAAAAGCTACAGGAAAACACCACCTGGATATGTAACAAACTGTCAGGTTTATTCTGGGATGACAGTATTTTGGATAAAGAATCTTCCTGAGTCTTTGTGATGTTTTCTTAAATCATTCTTCCACAGCTTTCCTGGTAATCTGGGCAAATCTGTAAGAAGGTCCTTGTTTGGTTCTCTTGGATTTTTTTCTCCCAAATGGAGAAAGTTCTAATATTTTTCAGTTGGCTTTTAAAAGTGTTTTTAATTTGCTTCTTTGGCAGTAAAAATCCATTTTTACAGCCATGGGCAAAGCAAAAATTTCTGATATATTTCTGGCCAGTATTCTTCTCTGGTATTTTACTTTGAGGTGACCTCATCATGGCCTGGTATGGAACTCATTAGCAGGGAGCTTTTTTGCTGTAGGATGGCAGAGGAGAGGGTACGTATTAACTACTCCTAATGACTGGGCTGCCAGGGAAGGCTACTGTCCACAGTGATTGACAGGTAGAATCAAGTCTAGATAATTCATTCTCCCAAAGTAGAAATAAAATAAAAAGGATTGAAGGATTTCTTGGGGAAAAAATATTCTAACCTAAAGATCTCTCGCTCTTTTCTTTTTTCTTGTGTCTCCCAGTTTGTAGTTTCAGAACAGTGAGCAGCAGCAAATGAGTAGTTTCTGGATCTTTCCTTGATCTGGGGAGTTTTTGTCTTTATATTTGCTTCATTTTTTTCATGTAATTTTTACTTTTCCGAAATATTTGCTTCTTGAGTTTATGTAGTTAAGTGCAATGATTTTCTGTAAATGGAAGCATGCTGCTCTCCATCTTGTATTGGTGGAAAAAGTGGAGAGAGAGAGGAAACTCAGACCTACCTGTCACCCTCAGAGATTAAGACAAGGAGCAGCAGCTCTGTGTATTTGCAGCTCCTGCTGCAGCTCCAGGTTGGGCTGTGCACTCAAACAACTGGTGGAGATGGAAGAAGCAGGAGGGGTGACCAACCCCTGCTCATCTGGGGCTCACAGGCACATGTTTGATGCTGTGGCTCTGAGTATTTCCATCATTGCTCCGTTTCTGGAGAGATTTGAAAATTTAATGTAAGGTATTGCCCAGTGATTTTCAGGATTTTTGCAGGTTTTCAGAAAGCAGAAACCTCAAACTTGTAAGTGATGAGTAAGGGCCTTTCAGGGTATGCAGCAGTTCACTTGGAGTCAGCTGGAATCAGTGGGAACAGCCAGGCCCTCAGCAGTTTGGTAAATGAGGGCCATTACTTAAGGTAGGCTAGCGGTGTATTTAGAAGTGAGCCTGAGGGAAATCTGCTTCCCTTCCTTTTAATGATTCCTGTTCATCTACAGAGAAATGCAACTCTATTTCTATACAGAATGGGAGGCATAAATGGAAGAAACTTTCCCAGAGTAATTTATTTTTACTCCTATTTTTTCAGTTAAGGCTTTAAAGGGAGGTCTTCCTGCATTTGAAAAAGATGGAGGGTAGCATGGCTGTAATTATTCACTAATAAGCAGCGTTAAAATAATAAGATCTCTTCTCTCTATCTCCTGTTTTGTGGTAAGGGCTTGTTTCTTCCTGTAGGTTCCACCAGAAACCGGTGCTGGAAAGGGTCTTCCGAGTGTGTAGGGTGCTCTGAGGAGGTACAGAATGGCTGTATGAATATTGACAGCTGAGAACCTCAGATAAAGGAACAGGAGCCTGAGGCTGTGCAGACCATTAAGGGCAGGCACTTCCTGCCCGCTGCCTCCCCTTTGGTAACTCTGCTGTTTCCAGACAACTGGAGAGCAGGCTCCATGGCCTTGGGGTGAGCAGGCAAAAGGGAAGGTGTGGAACTGATGCCATACAGGCTGTACAGCACTGTGAATTTTCTGTGGTTTGAGGTGAAGCACATTCTGTAGCCTCTGTGCCCTCATAGGATGAGGCCAAGCTCCTCGTTGGATGTTCTGGATATCGTGGTGCTGTGTGCCTGGGAAGGATGTGGGAATGGGATATGATCTAGCCCTGCTGCTGCCCCAGTGAGCCCCCTCCACCACAGAAGGAGCCTTTGCAGTTATGGAAGAGGATTCAAGTGCATGAGTGGTCTCATCTCTATTAGCACAATAATACCTACCAGTTTCATTTAAAACATTTACTTATAAACACTTTTCTGGCTTAGGGCTGCACATCATTGAAGTTACAGGGGTTTTGAAGGGGCTAACAGTTCTGTGAAGTCTTTGGAAAGCTGTTTTGTTAATAGACATTATAAGTATCTTTAGAAAATGTCACAGCAGAGAGCAGCTGTCTACAAACTTGGTGCTGGGAAGGAAATAAGATAGGATTGGATCAATACAGGCTAGGTTTGTTTCTTCCCACACCTGCTTTATCTAAGATTATCAAAGCCAACAGCAATGATACCTCTTCAGTTACTGTCACTAGGAAAGTCTAGCGGATACATTCCAGCTGTTTGGCCTCAGATTTCACTGTCTCTGCTGGAATACAGCAGTGATCTAAAACCCTGAGACAAGACAGAAGGACTTCTCAGCTGTCTGAGACAAGCTGGCACAAAATAAAGTATTGTGGACCTCCTAGCTGAGAACACAGTAGCCAAAACTACCGAGTGGCTGCTGTAAGATGGAGTGGGAAGGTAATGAAATGCAGCCAGAGGTAGCTGTAGCAGAGCATATAAATTGACTTAAAACAGGGGGGAAGGATTGAAGGACTTTCCCAGAGTGAATGATTTCGTAGGTTATTGATTTGGGCAGCAGTTTATTTAAACATTAAAACTCTGAATGAAGCAAGTTACCCTGAAGAAAAATGTGTCAGGTGCAGAACTTGTTACAGCTAACTGGTTAGCCTCTGAGGACTTTGTAAACTGTCCAGATATATTTATTATAGAAAATATTTTCTTGAGGAAAAAATAGACTCTTACCCCCTCCAGAGTACGCTGTGGTATTTTCTGATGTGAATGCTTGAATTCTGTGGTCTGTTACCATTACAGTTACTGTGTAGCTGTGCTCGAGATTTTTAACAACCTCTCTCCCTTTCCCAGGGAAGGAGAATAAAAAATAACAACTTAAAGAAAAGAAAAATTACTGCAACAGTTATATCGGTACCCATCGAGGTGTATGATTACACTTAGTGCTCTCTCTGTGAAGTGCCCCTCAGCAATACAGAGGCACTTAGGAGGAACCTGTCATTCAGCAATGGACAAGGAATGACAGTGCATTTTCCTGCATCCCTCATGGCTCCTGGACATCTGAGAGGATAAATCCCAGACTTACAGGTTTACTACCAAACAGGATGGTTAAAATAAAAGTAAGGCATTTAGTAGTGGGAAAGGCTACAGAGAAACCTTATTTTATACTTACTAAGGACCAAATCTTCAGCCCCTGACAAAGCAAAATGAAGGGATGCAGGAGAAGCAAGAGGAACAGGCTCCCTCCACCCTGATGGAGCCTTACCCTTTGGCAAGGGTAAGGCTGGCTCATCCACAGGCTACAGAAGGTTCCAGAGTTTCTGTGGGTGCACTGCTCATGCTTGGAGTGTTGATTTTAGCTCCTGCCTATGCAGTCCCTGCTCTGACACCAAGAGACCAAGCTGAGTCACCTCAAATGTGACACACCTTAAAGTTGTCTCCATGTGTGCCTGTAAGAGAGAGGAGACTTAGCTAGGCTAGGATCAAAATCAAACTTGTGATCCCTCCAATACCTGTTATTTTTTGGCAATATGAGCTTTGTGGAGGCTGAGCTCATGCAGTCAGCTATGACTGGCATGATGAAATGCTCTCCCAGGTTTTGCAGCTTAGGCTCAAATGTTTCCTCATGTCCATTTTCCTGATTACCCTACAATTCCTATTCATTCATTGCAAATGTCAGATATTCTGAGAGCTGCTGCAGCTGCTCAGACCTTCCTTACGGATAGAACTGTCACACACAACTGGAACCCCAGACCCATCCAGCCAGTCCTGCAAAGTAACAGCATTTCACAGCAGTTGAATTCTTGTTTGCATTGGTTTTGGATATTTCACATGTGTGTCTTTCTCTTGCTTTTAACACACTTACAGAATGAGGAATGGTCAGCAATTTACTGCACACAGGGAATAGGAACAGCAAATGGGTTATTAGCATCACAACACCTGCAGTTTGTGTGAGTTGAGAGGACAAAATAAGTGTGATTAGCATATAGGGTAGGAGTGCCTGATCCTAAAGCTGCTCATTTTGGAGCTCTAGCTTGTCTGGGTTAGTTTACCCCCAGGAGTGGAGTGGCTGCTGTCCAGCTTGTGTGGCTCCTTTCCCCTAGTTAGCAGAAACACCCACACACCCTGCCCACTGTGTTGGATTTCAGAGGATTGCATTTCTTTGTTGTGTTATTGGGTACCAGGCCCAAGTGTTTAATGCTGTTGGCATTGCAGCTGCCTGAGTACAAGTCTTGTTACCTTAATCCAGATTTTAATGTGTCCTTCATTACTAAATAAATATAACACAGTGAACACTAAATCAATAAATTCTTACTGTCCCCAAAGCAATTATTGGAAAGCCAACAAACCAGACATTCAGGCTAATTTTAAAAAGAGAAACTTAAGCAGGAGAGCACATTGCCATCCTCTCTGTGACCTGGACTGAGAGCTGTGTTGGCACAATAAAGGTATTGCAGGGTTCATGGTCCCTGCTCCATTTGAACACTTTTGCTTGCCTGGGTTTGTAAGGTTGTCTCTATTGGCTTTTTGCTCTGGTGGTGCTAGAAAGCATAAACTTTTGTGCTATGATCCCTCTATTTTATCATAACAGTATGTTCAAATTTATTGGGATTTATCTCAGTAAATAATGCTATTCTAGGAAGATAGGGAACAGGAGACACCAAAGAACAATTCAAATACGTCTGTCATGTATTCCACCTTAAATTTCTGGTAGATACTCTACTGCAATTCTGCATCCCCGGAGGTTTTGTTGTTTAAATATTTAAACAAAAATTACTAAAGCTCTAAGAATGATGTCTCATGATATTCAGTGACCTGAAGATAAGCTGTATCAGCCCTCAAGAAGGTAAAGAAAAGACTTGCATGTAGAAGGTGAAATATAGTCTCACTGAAGCTCTGTAAGTGAAATCACCCTTAAGATTCTCTTATGCTAGGATATGTTATCCGACAGGCCAGGTCTGGAAAATGCCTGTTGTCTTAACTAATTAAGATACATTTTTGACAGGGCAGATATCGTATCATATCACATCATCTGAGCAAGTTGTACACAAGCTAATAATTCAATTTTTCCAAGCAAAGCTAACTGTGCAGCGTAAAAAAGACCTGTCACGGGAAAATGTCAACATAGCAGAGGAGCTGGAAATCAGTTGGAATACATTCTGAGGCCCCAAACTAGCTGCTTTGTCTAGCTGACTGAATGTACAAAGCCTCAGCCCAGGAGAATATAGTCTGTTTGTACATTTTTGCACATAGCAAAAGTAATTGATGCTGTCCCCTTCATGTGAGAAGAATGTAGAACATGGTAAATTTTTAACCTAAAAGCATTTGCCATCGTACTCTCTTGCAGCTAGGCCTCCTTACATTTTCAGTTTTGACAAAGAAAAGGAAAGCTAAACTAGAAAACATCCTCTGCATTTTAAATATCCTGTGCATTGCAGAAGTGTATATTTTGGTGGCAGAGTGGTTCATCAGAACTTTATGGGACACATTCATGACAATGAATTACTGTGAAAGAATATGTTTGCTTTAGTGCAGACAAAGCTGTGGCTGCTGTGGATCCTGGCTCTCCTGGGTGATCTCTCCTGTGCAGGGCCAGCCCAGTGGCTGGACACAGCCCCAGGTACCTTCTTCAGCCCTTGAGAGTCTGAGAGCAGGGACTTGCTGTGCTACAGCAAAGCAGCCTACATGTATTCCCAGGATGTTTGAGAACATGGAACATGATGTGAATGGGAGGAAACTGCAAGGAGAGGTGGCTGGGGACCCTCTAATTTGTATCTGATGAAAGTTTGATGCCTCTTCTTATAGAGAAATAACTGAGCAGTGCCCCAGTGCACCCTGCCATCCCTGGGGAGGAGGGACAGGGTAAGGTGGTTGAAAAGTCAGCTTGCTCCACTTGCCACACTTTTGTTGCTGGATTAGCTCAGTGCAGCTGTGGTCTAAGGGTTGCTTCCTATGTGGTGGGGCGTGGGAGGGGTGTCTGTTTATTTCTTTAATTTAAACAAGAGCAACGACAAAAGCCATGATAAAACACAACAAAACACTTCTGTCTTGGGCTCAGTAGTGTACCAGCAATTAGGTTCTAAAGCAATTAGGAGCAGTAGCACATACAATAAGGCACACTGTGCATGGAAAACAGCCCACCCTGGCAGTGCTCTAGCAGTCCATGCATTAAACCCTGCACATAAGCGGCCAGAGGATATTTTATGCTTCTGCTGTTCTTGGGAAATTGCTATTTCAACTGTCCTGTTTTGAAGATTAAGGAAATGGATTCGCTCAATCAAAATATTTTGCTGTTGAAAAATAATGGCAGATTGAATCACGTAATATCATAATGTAAGTTTGCCATAATAATAATTTCAAAATTATATGTTTTCAATCAACAGATTGCTGTGAATTTGAAAAGTAATTACTCACCTGTTTAGCAGGAAAGTAAGGTCTGACAGTCTTTGGTGGGGGGAGGAGAAACAAACTGCATGTTTAAGAGGTTCTAGCATTCCTCTGCTTTAATGCTCAGTAAATTTGAATCCTTGTGGCAACCTAGATCAGAGCCTGGTCTTGGCTGTGTTGGCAGTGGGAGTCGTCCTGTGCAGGCAGCCCAGTTTCCCTGTGCCCCAGTTGAGTTGCCCCAGCTCTGTTGGGTGAGGTGCAACTCCACTTCAGGCCCATATGTAATGAGAGTCCCAGATGGCTTTGTGCAGCCAGGTTTGTGCCTTTTTTTTGTTGTTTTCCTGTGTCTCTTCAGCGAAGCTGAAATTTTCTTTCCAGTTACACCTGGTTTTTAACCCTTCCTTCATCAAAAAGGTAACCAGATGGTGATTTGTTTTTCCCAGGGGACCAAAAGCAGTGCAGGCTAGCACTGGAGCTGCTTACTTCTCCCTGAGCATTCCTCTTCTGACCATGGCGTGCACATTTCTGGGAACCTAAACCAGCTGTGGACAGGCATTTCTTTATGTTTTGTGGTTTTCTAAGCCAGGTTTCAACCACTAGACTTTCTAAAGTACAACAACTGGTGTTGTCACTGTACACAGCTTGATCCCACATGAACCCGTGCTACTCTGCACAATAAAACCCATCGTATGTTTAATTCTAAAAACAGGCTTTGCCTAAAATGGTGATGTGAATCTCTTTGAAATAGATCTGTATTAAATTTTTATGTGTGAAACTGGGAAAAACTCGCCTTGCTGTATTACCGATTTGTTACATTAAATATCCTTGGTGTGGTCCATGCCACATCTCCAGCAAAATGCAGCTGTGCAAATGGACACGTTCCTTGGCTTTTGTCAGGTTGCATCAGTCAAAACAAATGCTGCCTTCTGTTCCTCGGCTGCTTTGCCCACGCCTGTGCCCTCCTGGTTCCTTTGCTCAGTGGAATCCCTTTTTTGCTCTCATTCTGTCTGCTACAAATGGTTAGGAGTGGGAGTCAGCAGAAGCAGTTTGATTTTCATTCCAAGTGAGGACAGCAGCAGGCAGGGCAGAGCAGCCAGGCTCTGCAGCCCGTCACTGGGGCACCACATGGGTTTCAGCAAACTGGGGAAGTTGGGTTGATCTTAGGAAGCATTTGGGTTTAGATTGATTCCCCCCTGGAAACCTGCACAGATCTGATCAGTAAGAAAACAACAATTTAAGGAAGAGTTAAAGGCAGATTAGGCAGTAAGAGAACAGGATAATTCTGGCCTTTGGACAAGAGGGCTTGTGCCTTGGCCAGCAGCTACAGGACTGTACTGTGAGAGTGAAGGAAAAGCAGCTCTTTTTGGGAACCTCCCTGCCCTGCTCTTTGGCTGGTTTGGATGGGTCCTCACCCACCTCATCAAATGACCTAAACCTTTTGTCTCTTAATTCCATGACATGCATCAAGAAGCCACAACAGCCTGCAGTATTTTGGTGTTTTCTCTCAAGTTGTCATTAAAAGACACTTGGAAGCAACGTGAGCAGCAACCCACTAAATGTACACTTCTTTAGGACAGGATGTTTCCAGCTGCTGTCTCTTATTTCTACTGGTACATCCAGGCACTGCAATTTCTCTGCCTGTTGATGTGAGAGTGAGGCTGTGCACAGGATTTGGTTGTGGCTGGACAAGCTCATGGAGACCTGCAGAGCACAGTGCCCAGAGCACCTGCACCTTGTCTGTGTTAGAACAGCTTTCAGTAGCTATGGTGAAATCCCAGAGAGCTGAAAGGAAATTTTAAATGATCAGCAGCCTCTCTACTTTGAGCTACTGCACTTCTGTTTACCTGGCATTCCCCTGGTCTTGCACCTTTGCGAGTGTAACAAACCCAACAGATTTTAGCAGTGCCAGTGTGGCAGTGACAAGTCTTGTGGTCTGATCAGGGAGTGAGTGGGTTCAGGCCTCCAATTGTGGCTTAATTATTTACTGGAGAGTAATACCTGCAGGGAAATGCAGCAGCTGCTGCTGGGTTTAGTCCCGTTATGCTGGGTTGCAGTGGACAGTGTGATCTGAAGGGAAATACTATGGGAATTATCTTAATGGCCCCTTTACTTTTTTATTACCTTAACTTAAATTTCTCAGAACACCTGTCAATTCAACAAATAAGAAATTTATATTGGTATTTTTTTTTCCGTTTTGGTTTTTCAGCCTCTAATTTTTGCATAGATTCCGTTATTTTGCCTACTTCTGTTTGAGATGCTCCAATGTTATGGGTGGCTACCTAAGCAAAACACTCACCTCCTTTGGGATCACATGTCCTCTTGACTCTAAATTTCACTCTTTTGAAAACCATTTCATAAATGGTTGTTAAAATATCAGAGATAATCAAGTAAAGCGATGAGTCTGTCCCCTAAGAGAAAACACAATCAATTCATAAAATATTCCCTGCAGATGTCTTAGAAAATGTTCCCTCTCCTCCTGCAATTCCCACCAGCACTATGACATGCTTTGCATTGTAGATATTTTTCCTCAGTGTCAGGCATAAGGATTCCTTACAAACACCATCCCATCCCATTTGCATTCCATGGAGTTTAACCTGGGGGATGTTTCTGGGGGCATCCACAGGCAGAGGTGAGGGTGGATACGAATGGTCTGCTGTGCTGTGCTGTAAACAACTCCATGGATTCCTTTTGCTGAGCAACCACTTTGGGTAAACTGGGTAATTCTCTGCTACTTGGCTAGAAAGGCACTCTGGCCTTTTTAACATGGATACAGGATTTTGCCTCCCCTGTGCAGGTAAGGGATGTTCAGGGTGTCCTTGCAGGGACTTGGCTGTAGGTTTGGATGCACCAGAGCGTCCGACACTGCGGGCATTTGCTAAGTGGTTTGAGAGCAGCACACAGGACACAGTGACCTGGAATCTAATGCTTCCTCATATCAATTATCTATTTCAGCTTGATAAATTTCCAAACCTCAGATATTTAGCAAAACAAAAGCAAAATGTGGTCTGGCTACTCCTGAAGCAGGAGCTTTGGACTTGGGTAAATCTGTGAAGATGCCTGATCCATTAAGGAGATGCTCCTTAGCCAGTCTATGAATTTTGCTCAAGGCCTAGTTCTAATGTCAGAGAATCACCCTGGATTTGGGTCTGGATTGCCTTTATCAATAGAGGACCTGTTCTGACAAACATACTGCACCACAAACTGCTTGAAAGTTACCAAATTCTCTATACATGTAAATGCTTGAAGAAGGAATTGACTGACTTGGTCCCTAAAACCTGCCCAAATAATATTTTTCCTCTGGACCTTCTCATATCAAAGTGACATGATGTAGTGCAGAGAAGGCACTGTTGATTGGATTAAGTTAATTCTTCATTTTGATATTTAATATAAGTGTTTGTTTGAAATTTTTCATACCACCTGTGCCATAATTACCTATTAGGGTGTAAATCAGATGTTTTTAAACCAGTGATGCTGCTTTTTCTGTCTCCTCCAGTATGACCTGATCCTGGTAGATGTTGAGGGTTTGGTTGTTTTGTTTTTTTCCAAATGACTCGAGGGCCAATAGTCATGACTGCTGTCATGTAAAACACCATCTGTGATTCTGGCTTGGCTGTGCTATGTTCCAGATTGCACAATGCATGAGCAATAGTTCAGATTGTGGTACTGTGTCGCTCTTTTCATGGTGCTGGATGTACAAGACACATTTCCTTAAGGACTTTTCTAAAAGCAGTGTCTTGAACAAACAGAGCCAAAGCTATCAGTTTAACAAGATTTGAGGTAAATACTTTGGAAATGTTCATAATTACAGATCACAGGCTGGTGAAAATCCCCATAATGCATGGGTTGTTAGCAAGCAACAATGGAGTATGTAATTTCAACCAAATTAATAGAGTTTACTGAGTGTAGTAGTTAAGCTAGAGTGAATGAACTTAAAGAGCCACACTAACTGTGGCCAATATAATGGGGAACACTTACAAGTCTGCCTAAAATTGTAGGCAATTCCTTCAAATCTAAGGGTTGGATTTCTGCAAATGTCAGGTTCCTGACAGGAACCACAGGCCCGTCTGCCTTAACTCTCAGTTAAGGGTTTGGAGGCTCCTGCTGGCCACAGTACAAGTTAACATCTATTTCATCTCCTATGAAATAAAATAGATTGAAGATAAACTTAAGTATCATTCAAACCTGATGAGAACAAGAAGAATCTTGCAGAAAGAAGTCCTGTAGGAATAAATGACAAATGCTTAAAACAAAAGGTACCTAAAACCTCTTCTGAAACTGTGTAATCCTGCTGTTGAGAGCAGGGTCCACTCTGTCCTCTTGCTGTTAGGGCCAGACAGAAAATACCCAGCACCAAAGCCAACGTCTGTCTCCCAGGAGCAGTACCTGTTAATGAAAGACATCTTTTCTTAATATGTGAAGAGTAATGGGAAGGAATGAAGGAGGTACCGGAGGGTCAGCTAAGAGTGAAGGTACACTTGATCTTCCCCTCCCCATCATTCCCATCAAAGCTGTTGCTGTTAGTGTCCATTGTCTAACGATGCCCATCTGTTATGTGAACTGTGTCTCTGATTTATCTGTTAGCTATCATTATCTGTTACGTGGGGATGCACCGGTGTGCCTAGGTGGGCATTAGCCTGTGGTAATCTCTGTTCCAGGACTGCCTCGCAGTAGCTGAGGCTGACTCATGGCTGAAGGTCTGTGGGGAGGATTTTTGCCTGTCTGGGGACTACAAAGGGAATTTGAGCTGTATTGATCGAGCAACTTGAAATGACACGACCAATCTGAGCAAGGCTATTCATCAAGTGTGTGTCACACTGGAGTGCTGCATGTTACCTGCTGGGGATGAAGTAGGGAGAGCAGCTGATGCTAGCTAAGAGCCATGTCATGCCTCTTCTCTGCCTCTTTACCATGCCCTGGTGTGGCACCAGTGAAGCTTTTTGCAGGCCTTCAGCCACACCCCGCTGCACTTCCCTGTGCACACACCTCGTGAGCCTTGCACGTTTTCCCAGCTTGGCTCAGTCAGTGCTCAGCAGAATCTTGTGCTATGGTGATGCCCTGCCCACCAGGGCAGGCCAGAGTTATTCCTCCCTCTCATTCTAGGTGAAAGTCTGGTATGGCAAGTGTTTTAAGGAGATTTTTGTCTTTCACTTCTGGGTTTGCTGAGAACTTTCTCTACTCTGGTGTCCTCCCTCCATCCTTTCTAATCTCCCGTTAGAAAGGAGCCATAGGGAGATGAGATCCTTGCAGGTGACCATAACCTGAGAGCCACAGGCTTTGTGTTAGAGTCTGGTGTCCTAGATATAGGATGTATATACTGCACTATGTGCATGCTTGTGAAAACAGAGAGAGACACAATTAGCATATCTGAGTCCAGCGCAACTCTGTGAACAAGATACTAATTTTTATTTATAGCCTTGTATGCATGTAGGTGCATATCTAATTCTAGCTCACCACAAACGAAATAGAAGGTTTTATTTATAGATATGTGTACAGTATGTTCATCCCTATGGAATCTCTGTATTGTTCCTCAGCAAGACTGACAGCTGACAGTTCTGACCAACTTGACAAGGTGTTTTTGGATAGATTTCCCAATATTTAAGACTAACAGCCAAACTTTCCACTTTTAAAGAAAGATGAAAATGGCAGATAATCAGGGTGTAAATAATTTACAAAAAAGAAAACCAGTACTGTGTTAATTTGAACTTTATTCTTTAGGCTAATAAGCTCTGGATTACAAACTCCACAGCTTGAAACTTGCCTTGCCTATTTTAAAAACTAATTGGAACTGAATACAAAAAGCAGACAACCATCACTGAGGGCAAGAGTAGAAGATAATTATTCTGTTTCTGAAGAAAAGCTGTGGCTGAGGGCTGGCTGCTCTGGAGAACAAGAGCAAGACCTCTTAACCCAGAGTGGGAACTCACCCTCCACGGGCAGTCAGGAGCTTTAAGTGTCAGGTGGCAACACAAGTTTTGAGGGTTGTGTTTACATTGACCAGTACATAGGAGTGGTAACATTTGAATTTGTACAGCAATTGCTGAGTGCATCTGAGGTTCTTTGGTCCTATACAACTTCAGGGGAGAAAATAATGCCCCTGCTCTGTAGAAGTTGCAAACAAATGGAGCTGAGAGTAGACAGGGAAACAAATAATTGATTCAATTTTTCTGCTTCCTGAACTAGCAGATTTGTAAACAGCTGGAGATCCCAATTTTATTTCAAGCTACGCACATATTAAGATCAAAGCCATATTTCTGAAGTTTGGTTTATGAATTAACAATATTCTGAAAATAACAGTAAGCTTTGTTTTTAGCTTAGCATACTCAGGGTTTGTACCATTTCCTGCCCATGCCTGTCCTTAACTGTAAGTTTGGGTTTTGCTGCTCGAAGGCTGCTCCAAGTTGATTTGCATCTCTGTGGGGTAGCAAGTCAGCCCTGCCACTGAGTCAGCAAAACTTCACACTTCCCTGCAGGACCAGCAGCAGCTCCTGGGAGAGGATATTTCAGGCAAGTGCCATTAGTCTGTCACACGTTACACTGGTCTAAAGCAGTTCACATGAGCAGCAGGACTGAAAATTCACATTGTGTATGATATCTGGGATTTGCTGCTTCAGAGACTACAGGGAGCTCCTAACTCAAACCTCCACTTCCTCACCAAGCACAACTGGAAGAGTGAATGGGCACAGGGATGCACAGGCAAATCCATTGTGTAAGCACAGGAGCAGGGTTCCATGGATGTGACAGCATGAAAAATGAACTTGCTGCATCTGAACTCCTCAGATATGGTATCGTGTTCAGGAAGCTGCTCTCTCCTCCATGTCTGTTGCTTGCAGACAAGGATTCTCCTCCTGGCTTCCAGCATGGGTCAGCCTGCCATCAGCGTGGCATCAGCAGAGAGAAACAAGCACAGCTTGGGGAAAGGATCACTGCCAGTCAGTGCTAACAAAACTCACCTCAGATCTTTTTCTCTGTGCATTATTAAGGTCAGTGAGCCAGATTGTAAATAAGAGGCCTAATTTCCAACAGACCTTACCTGTGCTACTTCCTTGGAAGTTGGCAGAGTGTCAGGTGAGACCTGGCAGATGTGACTGTGGCAGTGAAAGCTGTCCCTGCCAAACCACGAGTGCAGCCTTTGCTCCAAGGTGCTTCTCCTGTTATGCCAGAGAAATGTTTGCCTGTGCCTCAGTCATCCCTGCTCACACCTGACTTCTTAGCAGCATGCCACCCTTTGGTTTAAATGAAAATCAAAGCCCCCCTTGCCTTAACCCAGATAGGTTTCTGTTACTCAGCTTCCACACACAGCTGTACTGACACAAACAAGAGTGGAGATCTCTAGGGGTGGGAACAAGCAGGTAGGCAGAGGGACACACAAGGCAGAGGTGAATTTTGGCACCCCTCATTGCTATAAAGGAAACATTTGTGTAACTGGAACACTTTGACTGACTGGGCCCAGCATGTGAGCCTTCAGCTGCTTTTGCAATAGGGCAGAGATGTAGGGTGGGGAAAGGGGAGGCTGACACAGCAGGACATTAATGTCAGCCAAACCCACCATAAACCCACAATGACATTAATGTCAGCCAAACCCACCATGCCTTGTCACTCGGAGCCCTTCATTTAAGCCATGCATGCACAGCATCTTTCAGTTTATCAGCCTTGTTTCTCTGCCAGTGAGCACTTAGTGAGCAAATTTTATCCCACAGCCATTTGCCAGGGCAGTGATCAGCTCTTTGAAAACAAAGGGTCAGATCTGGGAGCAGCACCTAAGAAAGGCTTTGTTCAGTGCACTTGTAAAGTATCCTCATGTTCTAATTGAGGAGAAAGCAGGGTGAGGTGGGGAATGAAGAGCAGAAAGCAGAGAGCAGGGGGCAGTTGTTCAGGGGGGTGGGCAGGCTGCCTTGAGACAAATGTTTCTTTCATTTTTTCACCTGTAACTGTTGTGTGGAGTGAATCTTTGTAGAGGAAGAGGCTGCTATAGCCAATTGTGCTGGTGATGCTGTGCCATCACCACAGTGGTTTGTATTCACAGTCTTGTTACTTCCTGAAACCCTGAAACAATAGGAAAAATGCATTCTCCGTGGCAGTGCTAGTGTATGTATCTCTTGGCAAACAACTACAATGAGCCTAGCCGGGATTTTAAAGTACAACTATTAATTATATGCCTTGTGCTAAACATTGATGAATTTCTTTGTGGTAGAAAATATGTGCACATTTCTTCTAGGCATTAAAGCCTTTTCTCTTTGGTGGTGGTAATTAAAAAACAAGGACAATATGACTGGCAGAATGCACTGGGTTTTTTCTTTTTCTAAGAAGACATAATTTATAAATTAAAAGCACTATGTCTCAGCCAAGAACAAGCTGGTCTTCTGAACTATGGCATGAATGTCATCAATGAAAATGAAAGTAAAAGATGAAAAGCATCTTCTTTTCCAGTTAGAATGAGCATTTTGCTAGTATATTCAAATTGCACAGAGAGGTGTTTGTAACCCTTCCTCACTCACTGGGACCAGTGGCCAGGGAGATCCTGACTCCTGAGAGCAGCCCAGGAACATGCCCAGAGCATCGACACTCCAGAGGTGAACAGAGGGAACATCCCAGGAGTGCCTGTGTTCATCTGGGCAGCTCTTGTTCCTGTGAACATAATCACACCGATAGGGGGGTGCCTGAAGGACCTGCTAACAAAGTACAAACATGGAAATAAATTCTTAGATACACTTTGACTTTACAAATTACTAACCACCCAAAGGAGCAAACAAGGGCTGCTTTGCACCCTTCTGTGGATATGGCCAATATCTGCACCCCACATGACACTTCCTACAATAAACACCCATCCAAAAGTGAGGTGCCTTTTCAGCATTGGTTTAAGGATCTCTGCATTTCTTTTACCATTAAAAGGGAGATTTCAGCCCTCCTGTCTTCCTCTTTCACCTCTTTTCCTTATCCCAATACTGGTGAGAGGCTGATCTGAGTGAAATTTAAGCCATGAAGTAAAAGGAAAGATTTCAAACAGTTCAGGTCCCACCAAGCAGCCTTTTCAAGGGAGCAACTGAGAAACACAGGGAGGGGAAGGAGTGCAGATCCACGTTTTTCAGTGGTAATCTGATCTTAGATCGATTTAAATAAATCATGAATTAATCCATTCTTAAACAGAGCCCAGTGTCTGAGAGTTGGATTCACTTAATTACTTTCCATGTTAGCAAGGTGCATATCCTAAACTGATGAAGTTTAATGGTACTGGGAGGGGTTTTTTTAATGAATATAATTTTTAAAAATTTTTGTTAGTTTGTGAATTGACTTTTCAGTGTTGCGCTCCCAATTGCTGCAAAACTAATTTTAGTGTTGGAAGCTCAAAACCCTGAGTCTACAGCTTTGCTATTTGTTCTCAGTCCCTACAAAAGGAGGTTGCAGTTCTCATCTCTGGAGTTAATGGTTTAGGTGGTTCTGCTCTGTTGTGGCCACAGAGGAGGGAGCTGTACAATTAATTCTCTCCTATGGTGATTTTATTTGTTTTGATGACACTATGTTATTCTGTCTTCTGCTTGTCAGTAATTTAACAATCTCTTTATCTGGAAGCTAATTAAGAGTTGAGCTGGCTGAGTTCTTTTCAATTAAAAGCAGAGCAAGCATGATATTCTGTTTTCAAAACTGTGTCCCTAAACTTTAAACATCTCCATGAAAAACTGAGTTTTCCAAGACCTTTCCTCACTCCCATTTTTGTTCTCTTTCCCTGTTCTCTGTCCCTTGTTTCAAGATTTAATTTATTTTTGGCAGGGACAAAACTGGGGGGCTGGGGGGGAAGTACAGAGAGCTGGGAAATAAAACATCTTTTTCAACTCTCCCCACACAAGTACCTGTCTTTCCATCGGTGCAGGTTAGAACGAGCTGCAAATGCATTTCTGTGGCCCCAGTATGCCTGCACCGTGTGAGCACCTCTGCCCTCTTCTTGATATTTTTAGCCCTGCTTTTCTTTGGTGTGCCTCTGCTCTTCCTCTGCACTAGAGGACAGCGTACCTGCCTCTGTGGTTCACCCGTTTGCACTGCCCTTTCCTGACCCCTGGCATTTTTTCCTAGAGGCAGTAGGATGAATTTGAGTGGTATTCAAGCTCCAGGCATGACAGTGCCATAAGTCTCTGATGACACCGGGTATCACAGGAGCTGCTGAGAACGCCGCTCAGCTTTTGAGAGCTCTGATTATGCAGTAGGTGTCTTGCTTTGTGCCCATATGCCGTGCACTAAGGGGAGCTGAGCCAGAGAGGAGCTAATCTCAGCTCTTGGGCCATTAGAACAGCCAGGGCCTGCATGGCAGCATGTTCTGCCTGGGGCCATCCTCCCACTTGGCATCTCCAGCCTGATGGGGCCTCAGCTAATCCCCTTTGGGTGCAGGGCCCCAGTGCCGAGGGAAGGAAGCAGCATCTGCCTTTGCCTGCGCTGCTGTGAGGAGCTGTTTGCTCGTGCAGGAAGGGCAGCAGGGCTGTGTCCCACTTACCCTGGGACTGCAAAGGGAACAGGAGCTCAGCTGAGTGCTGGGGAACTCGTGGGTGACAGCCAAAACCCAGCAGTGAGGGATTGTGGTGTGTGTGATGTGTGTGTGTGTGTGTGATGTGTGTGTGGTGTGTGTGATGTGTGTGATGTGTGTGTGATGTGTGTGTGTGTGATGTGTGTGCGATGTGTGTTGTGTGTGTGATGTGTGTGTGTGTGATGTGTGTGATGTGTGTGATGTGTGTGCTGGGTGTGTGTGGTATGTGAGGTGTGTGATGTGTGTGCTGGGTGTGTGTGGTATGTGAGGTGTGTGGTGTGTGTGATGTGTGTGGTGTGTGTGATGTGTGTGGTGTGTGTGTGATGTGTGTGCTGGGTGTGTGTGGTATGTGAGGTGTGTGATGTGTGTGCTGGGTGTGTGTGGTATGTGAGGTGTGTGATGTGTGTGCTGGGTGTGTGTGGTATGTGAGGTGTGTGATGTGTGTGCTGGGTGTGTGTGGTATGTGAGGTGTGTGGTGTGTGTGATGTGTGTGTGTGATGTGTGTGATGTGTGTGATGTGTGTGTGATGTGTGTGTGGTGTGTGTGCTGGGTGTGTGTGGTATGTGAGGTGTGTGATGTGTGTGCTGGGTGTGTGTGGTATGTGAGGTGTGAGGTGTGTGTGATGTGTGTGATGTGTGTGATGTGTGTGCTGGGTGTGTGTGGTATGTGAGGTGTGTGATGTGTGTGCTGGGTGTGTGTGGTATGTGAGGTGTGAGGTGTGTGTGATGTGTGTGATGTGTGTGATGTGTGTGCTGGGTGTGTGTGGTATGTGAGGTGTGTGATGTGTGTGCTGGGTGTGTGTGGTATGTGAGGTGTGAGGTGTGTGTGATGTGTGTGATGTGTGTGTGATGTGTGTGATGTGTGTGCTGGGTGTGTGTGGTATGTGAGGTGTGAGGTGTGTGTGATGTGCCCTCCTCCAGAGTGAATGCTGATGGCAGAATGTGCCTGACTGTCCTGGAGGATGAAGAAGATGGGGTGGTGGGGAGGAACCCTTACCTTGCTCCTCGTTTGGTTTTTTTAACCTTCCTGAAATATTGCTGATTTCTGAAACTTCCAGAGATGTCTTGATTAAACACAGAAATAGTGTCAGAGGTCCTACAGCTGCCAGAAGAAGAATGAGATTATGAGGAAAGTTGTGGTTTTGTTAGTAAAACACTTCCCCAAAGTGATGACTTCTGTGTAGTTATTTAGCTGGTTGGAGTGTGCATAGATTTAGAGTACAGAGCGCACAGAGCCATCGGACCTGCCAGGAATTTCCCACAATGGTGCAGCTCTGCCTTTTTCCAGGACAAGAGGCTACAAACGCTTCTGGAAGCCCTGTTCTGCTTGGGTATTTCATTTGTTTGTTTTTAAATCTGACAGTGAATTCAAAATATGTACTTAGAGCAGGAAGTGTTCTCTCCAGGACTAAGAACACAATTGCAAAGAAAATAAATAGGAAACATAATATGTAAGTTTTCATCCACTGTTCCTACATAGAGGTCCTAGCATCTTTTGTGTGGCTTTTTTTTCCAGAAAATAAAAGTGGAATTTTACTGTGAAGAAAACGAAGGCAGCTTTTCCACAGCAGTTGGATTATTTAGACTGCTTCTTTTAATTTCTGCTGTTGCATGAGCTGACTGGTTTTTTAGGGTGCTTTAATGCAAAGTTTGAGCAAGAAAAAGTGACCTTGTTATGCGAATACCTAGTAGACATTCAATATGCCAGCAGGACTAGCCTAGTAAAGTTAATGGCTTGAAAATTCAATTTGAAATGGTACTTTGATTTAAAAGAATTTATCTTTGCAGTAAATTGACATTTGAATAACATGGTTAATTCTACCAGCAGAAGTATTAGAAAGCACTGGTGTTTATATATCATTCTCTTGTGGCTGCTAAGGTAGTTGTCTGGCACAGTGAAAAAAAAAAAAAGAAATCAGAAGATGAAAGGAGAAATTGGACATTTGAAATTCAGCTGCAGGATTTCAGAGTTATCTTTCCTTTTTTTTTTTTTTTTTTTTTTTTTTTTTTTTTTTTTTTTTTGTTTTTTGTTTTTGTTTTTGTTTTTGTTTTTGTTTTTTTTTTTTGTTTTTTTTTGTTTTGTTTCCCTGGGTTAGACTAGGTAACTCCCACGGCAGATCTTTTATATTTGTCTGATTGATAAATATGAAATCAATTGACTTCACTTTGACTGTTATTGACCAATACCGAACTGTGGTTTGAATCTTTCAGGGATATGTGAGGAAATGTATAAGGATAATCAAGCAAGAATTCAGCTGGATTTGACCCATTTAAGAACACATAGACAATGGAAAACTGGGGAAATGCAGTCTAGTATCTGAATGCATTTAGAGTTTTGAGATGCTGGTGTGAGACTTCTCTGCTGTTCGAGCAATGCTCCTTAGCACCAGTTTGTTACCTACAGAGGAGGTCTTTTTCCGTCTGTTTTTCCCTACTTAATGACTTATTTGGAAAAAAAAAAATCAGAATCTGTATTTGAAAGACCCAGCAGGCTCCACCTGCCACACTGGCACAACCTGCTGGAACAGCAGCATTTCAGACTAAGTAATGCTTTTATAGGCAGTACTGAGCAAAGTGCTTTTCTGAGCCAGCCCGCCGTTCTGCGCTCGGGGCAGCAGACAAGGGGTTATGTGAACTTGCCTGTGTTGAGCACAAACATGTCATAGCCAGTTTTAATCCTTAAGCCTGCTTTTGTTTTGAAGGTTCTTGTTTGCTGCAGGTATCTAAATTTAGCCATATTTTTGTCAGCTAGAACTTATGTTACAGAAAAGAATGCTAGCAAATCTCAGCAATGTCACACTTCATTAGTCATGCAAGCACTTAAAAGCAAGGTTAGAAACACAAAATTCTGGAGATTTGTGGAGGCAGTTGTTTAAAAATGCCACACTGAGCTTTTTAGGATTTACCTTCTGAAAATGGACCAAGTTAGAACATTAAATTTCATGAACAATGCAGCTTTCTTAAGTTTGGGAAAGGAGTATTTAAATCCGGAAGAAAAGCTTCACTGGACGTGCATGCTCCTCTTTCTTTGCAACATTCACAAGTCCCTAGCATTCTCTTCCAGGTTCAAAGGCAGAATACAGTATTTGCTGACAGCCTGCTTTTCTCCCTGGCAGTGGCTGCGGGCTGCTCGGCTCCTGCAGATAAGCTCGGGGCTCTCCCAGCATCCCATCCTGAACATCCTTTCCCCTCTGGCTCGGCTGCTGCCCGCTGAGCACAGCTCACACCAGGCTGACAGGCAGCAGGTCCCACACCCAACACCTTCTAACAGAGCCAGGGCTGATATTTCTGTTGGGGAGATCTGTTCAAGTAGCTGTATACAACAATTTATCTTGCATCTATTGATGTGCACTTCCTGCAGTGTGTTCTTGAAAAGAGGGAAGCTCCTCTCACAATTATGCGCTTCTTTTTTTTCTTTTTCTTTTTTTTTTTTTTTTTTTTTAGTATAGCTGAGTGGAATTAACAGGAGCTATTAAAACCAGAGTCTTTATTCCCTGGAATTTTTCAAATTTAGTACCTTTTTTCCTACTTTTGACCTTTGGCTACTTGTGAATTTGGTAAGAGAATACCTTAAAAAAACTATTTCTTAGTAAAAACATGCACGGGAAGTTCCAGTTACATGCCAAAAAAGCTGAGCTATTTTAACAGAATATGGAAATCTCATCCTTCTTGTGTCAGTGCCACTCTGCAATGATACTCTTGAGCATCCTGAGGTTTGGTCCAGTTTCCAGGCAACCTTTGTGTCCTGTGATGCCTAGCTTGGGAAAAGAGCCATCAGAAGCACCAGAGGGGCAGCCTGTTGGCACGAGGTTTGTGCCATGGATGCTCAGAACATCCCAACCCTCCTCCTCTGACATGCACAGCGGCCTGGGGATGCCCAGAGTGTCCTGGGGAGCACCACTCTGCTAAGGGAAGGCTGAGCACTCACCCCAACAGCCCCCAGGGACCAGCTGGGCACGGCAGGAGGCTGGCACAGAGCAGGAGGCTGAAAGCTCTCCCTGACAGCAATGCCTTGGGAAGGGTGACCTGGAGCGGAGACTGGGCAGAGCTAGGGAATAAAGTAGGGATTTACTGAAAGGCCTTTAGGGTACACCTTGGGCAGGACAAGAGCCTGACCAGGGCTACAGCCAAGGTGGACATAGAATGGTCAGAAATTGGGCAGCCAGTCACGAGCTCTCACACTTTTATAAGTTTTGGTCCTTTTGAATATTGGGGTTTAATTGTCCAATTCCAGCTTCAGGTTGTGAGAAACAAGATCCTTCTTGTTTTTCTCTTTAGTCCCCCGTTGTTTGTGCTGTTGGGTGAAAGTTGTCCTTGGTGTGCAGCAGGAAAAGGATTTGTTTTGTCTACCTACTCTGACTAACACTTAATATGAGGCTCAGAACTGCACCCCTGGGCAGCACAGAATCTGAAAATATGAAAGCTAAAACTTAAGGCATCAACAGTGGTGCAGAGGGGACAGGCAGACAACAGAGAGCCTGGCTGGTGGAAGGGCAGAGCCAGAGATGGCAGGGCAGCCCCACAAAGCTGATTGAGCAGGGAGCAAACATGCAGCCAAGGGAAAAATCATGTGCAAGAAGGTTTTGTTAGGAACTTGTTAGCTGTTGTCCTCTTAAAGCTGCATTTAACCAAGGGTCTGAGTGGAAAACTGGGTAAATTCCCATTTATCCACACTACAATTGTTACAGAAATAATTCAGAGGAAATGAAGTACATAACCAAGTGTCCTGACTTTGTTTCTCAGTTGTGAATTGCACCCAAGCACTCTGTCCTCACAGCGTGTGACAAGTGGTTTTATATCTCCTGGGAACTTCAACAGTTCTCAAAGTAAAATTCAAGGCATCGTTGCTAGTGTCATCTTCATTAGACTGGCAGTTGCAAAGTAATGTGGAAACAGATTCCCAGATTATTCTAAACCAGAAGATACAAGAAACATTTTAGGCCTGAAGACTTGATATCTCCTGTCAGGGAGAATATTTGGTTTGGCATCTCATTGCAGGGGTTTGGGATTGTTTTTTCTTTAAAACTTTAGTAGCATCTCTGTTTCTGTAGACTCAAACCTGTGGATTCTTCCATAAAAGAGCTTTTTTTGCACTTAGACAAGTTTATACAAATTTTCCTCTCTCCAAATCATATTATACATTACTAATATTACTGAGGACTTCTCTGCTTTTCTCTGGGCAGGGAAGATAGTTTGTAGCTGTAATTTGTACAAACAGCTGTCTGTGTCAGTGCAGTGCTTTGCCCACAGAATCACATCTCTAATTGGAATAATCCATTTTGGATTATTGTTGAATAATGGGTGGGAAATTATCCACCTTTTTCCACAGAATTGTGTATTCTCAGTGGTGATATGTTTGTTTATTTATTTGAGTTCACAAAATATCCAATTCTGAACTCATAAAATGTCTACCGATATAGAGAGCACTCAGGATTTAAAAAGATAAAAGGTTTCAAAGCAGAAGTCTCTAGAGTTCTGTGTGCAGACTGTACACAGAGTATAAAATAAACCCTATAAAGGGTATAAATACAGAAAGATCACCTGGAAATAAAGGGCATTTTCAGAGTGGCGTTGTTAAATTGGATTTATGCCAAAGTCAGAAGTATCAAAAAATGAAATCAAAATTCCACTATTTCAAGTGGGGTTTTTTTTCCCTTTCCTCAGCTTTCCCCCTTTTCTACAGCTGCTAATTTTACAAGCTATTCTGCTTCCAGGAACAGCAAATGTGAACCATAAACATCAATGAATTGCACTTAACATGGTTCCCAGAACAGATTTCTGAAGGCACCACAATGTGAAGTTGTGGGTAATTGAGGCCTCGAGGCATTCTTGTCCCTTGATCTTTACCTGGTTATAGAACCTCATCTTCTGATGCCAAATCCCATTAGGATACCCCAAAACGACAGATGGCTCTGCCTGACTGCCAGTCGGCACAGATGTGATCCTTGGTTTGGGATAAACAATAGCACTCTTTTTCTCATGTAGTAACCTAAATTTTCCTGGCCAGAGTGTAGCTGCTCTGGGACAACAATGCAGGTTGCTCTGTATAAATTCAGAGCAATGTGTATGAGTGTATGTAGAAACATGGCTGTAAAATTTCTGTGAAGCAGAATTACAGATCTGGGCCGTGGAAAGCTGTACTAACACAAGGTGTGAATTTTAAATCACTGACTGTTCTAATGCTCCTGCAGAGCATGCTGACCACTGAGCTCTGCTGTGGTTGAGTGTGTGAGAGAATGGCATGACAGCAGTGACTGAAACACCAGCACAGCACAGGAGACACTGCTCTACAGACTGGCCCACGGGCTAATCTAAAAACCTGTATATATTATTCAGATAGCTATTGGCAAATGTTTTAATAAACACTGTAAGTGTAAACGCATCCTCACAAAACGACTCAGACCATTTAACCTTGCTATTATACAGTTGGTAAACAATAAATATTAATACAAAGCAATCATTTCCATATCCAAGGATATGGTACCTCGCTGTTAAATGTCTTCTGCATGGCTTTTATTATTGCTATTAGTGACTTCTCTAGTTGAGAAGCAGCAAAACTCTAAAGCCTAGAGGAAGCACAGCACAGAGGAAAGGGCATCTTTAGATGGCAAGAGAGTTCCTACATGTATGGGTACAGGAGTGGTTCGTGGTGTTTGTGTACTTTACTGCTATTCATGTGGGATTTGATGGTCACTCTGGATCAGTGTTTATATCAAAGACTGTTTGCTCACTGGAAGCACAATCCCCCACACCTCTGTACCCACATCCATATGCATTCCCAAAATCTCCAGTGAACTTTGGGCCGGCATTCTCAGATTCTCAGTTCTGAGGCTGAGACAGGTCTGGTTCAAATTTCAGAAATGTGAAGCCACCTTAGCCCCTCACTGCGGCTTCTCTGTTTGTCTCCATCTGAACAACGAGAAATCAAAGAACTCAGACTTTGCTGCTTGCTTGGAAAATTTAGACACCGTGGTGCAAATTCCCAGGAGCATTTCTCAGTCTGCAGTCGCTGCACCTCTACTGTTTCTGGAAATCTACTTGAATATTATTTTAACAATAACCATAAATCCTTTCAGTCTGCTTCCCCTGGGCTGCAAACAGCAGAATGGCTCCTCACAAACTGCCATGTGACATCCTGCTTGTGCTGCTTGGGGACATTTGCTCTGAGCAGCAGAACTTGCTCCAGATTGGTGGGGAAAGCTAAGCTGTAAGGGCAGTGACAAAAAGGCCACAGACCTACTCAGGAGGCTGTGGAAGCTGAAGAAAAATTTCAGTCTGGGAGAATTCTGTGAAGTGTTTGGTAACTCCTGGAGCCATTACTCAAGATGTAATGTTAAGGTTTCTACCAATGCAGTGCACAATGATTAATTCATAAAAGGTTGCTAATCCCACCTTAGAATAATTTGCAACACTTGTGTTGGCATTCAAGTGAGATAGATGAACTTTTCATGTACTAAGAAAATCAGGTGTGGATTTCCCTCAGATTTGAAAGGGAGGAAAGTAGGACAGCATTAGTAGCTGATAGACAGCCAAAATTGTATTAATCAGCTCTGCTGAGGAATTGTTTGGGCTGAATTCTGCACCCATGGGAGGAAGAGAGAAAATTTGAACATAAATCTTGGTCTCTGTAAAAATAAAATTATCATAATTTTAAAAAACCCTAGAAAGTCTGTTTCAAAACCTGTTAAAAATTTGGTACGTTGCTGGTAGTGTTTCCATCACTGATGCAGTGAATTCTGGATATCCCCTTTCTGTCTTTCCTAGACATCACAAATATGCTGATTTCATGCACAAGATGAATGAAATATCCTCTAGAGAGGGTAAGTGAGTACTCTAAGTGTTTGACCTGAGGTCATCCAGTGCCTGGGCCAGGAGACATCCACACATCCCAGCTCCAGCACAGGATGCTCCTTGCATTGAGCCTTGGCATCCTCATTGAGTGTCTCTGACCATGAATCCTATTGCGTTTTCTTCTTCAAATGCTTCCTGGGTCATCCTGACAAGTTGTTCTGTTTGTTAGAGCAGCTAAAAATATTTGTAGCTGAGAATGGAATCTGTGCCTCATCTCAGCATGATGTGATCACTCCTTTGTGGAGCACTTGGGTGCCAGGCCCGGCGTGCAGAGCTGTGCACATGTCGAGCGCTCGCCCCGTGGGGAGGAGGTGGTGTCCACTCAGCACAGGAAGGACCAGCAGAGTTTGGCCATCCAAAGCTCTCCCAGGGATGTACAGAGGGATTAAAAAATGAATTATGATACCCACTGCAGTTACCATTGGGTTCTGAGACAAGGAATCCCTTCATGCTTTTGTGCCAGGTTTTACTGGGCTCAGCTGCCTTGGCTCACAATTGGGTTGGCCTCAATGAAGAAAACTGGGAAAGTGCTCACAATTTAACCATGGACCTGGCTGCTGTGCAGGGGCTGGGAAAGATGGGGCTGGGTGGGGAAGCCTTTGGAAAACACAGGTTCTGCAGGGCAAGTGTGTCCCACCAGTCCCTGAAGGGCACCCACTGCAGCAGTCAGAGACGCCCTGTGGGAAGGGGACGTTAACTCCAGCACAAACCACAGCCTTCACTGCAGTACAAACACACAGAATGCCCTTCCTCCTCTTCAGCTTATATCTCTATCATGAGAAATACCCACTTATTAGAATGGTTGTTAATTACATTTTCCCTAATTTTTTAGCAACTTCTTGCTTTGACATATTCAGCTAAATGAACAGGGAGAAACTTGCATTTGTTTACTTGTTCTTTTAGAGATAAAACACCTCTGTGCCTCAGCCTTTGAAATACTGTGAGTGATGGGTTTTGAAAGTGAATTTAGAAAATATTCTGAATTAAATATTTATGTTTAAGCTTTTACAAGGCAATCTGAATAAGCCTTTGGGTTTTTTTCCACAGCAGACTTAATTGTGCCTAGCCATATACATGAGTTTGATTCCCTAGCTACAAAAGCCTCCTGTTGTTTTTTGTGGAAAGTTTAAGCCCTCTGTAATCTCTGTGCTAAGGTGTTGAGCTAGGATAAAATTAAGAGGGTTTTGCCCACGAATTACACTCCTAAAGTGTTACAGTCTAGATGAGTCCAGAGAGTGCAACTCTACCCGGCTGTAATCCCTGGTAGCTCAGAATAGGTTAAATGTACAATATTCTCACTAAGAACCTTGTGCAGGCTGTGGTATTGACTGTTGCAGGCTTCTCTGCACTGGCAGAGTGAGTGGGGAGGAGGGAGCACAGGTCAGGGGCTGACAAAGGGCCGGAGCTGCCGCGCTCTGCAGAGGGAGTGCAGCGGGCCAGAGAGGAACTGCACATCCCTGCTGACAACTGCAAGAGGGAAACCTGCACCGTTCTGCACTTCCCTGCCTGTCCTCAGAGAACAGGGGCATGTGCTGGTTTTTAGGAGCAAGGAGAAGAAGTCGGGGAGCAGAGGCTAAAACTGAGCATTCTGCTGGGAGCGAGCAAGACTCCACTAGATGTCCTTCATGTTCACATAAATGACACCGACACATTTCACTGAAAGGGCTGAAAGGTGCTTGCAGGAGGTGAGGGAGGACACAGCAGTGCATGGATCTGTGAGCACCTCGGGGTTCCTTTCTGCATGAAGTGAATTCGCCTATGGTAGTGAGTGGCTTGCTCAAAAATGTGGCCTGTGACACCGGAAATTGTTTTATTTAGTTAAAACTACTCTTTAGTTTGCTGAAACCAAAAACTAACCCTTTTGAGAGGCTGGTTATGTATTACAATCATGTTTACACGTTTTAAATGGCAGCAAGGTTTTTTTACACACTTCAGTTTATAATATATTATTGCTTATGCTGACTAAGGTCACTAGGAAATTAGTGTGGGTGCCAGGAGTTTCCCAGACACAATCTGATGGAAAGCTAATGCTCACTGAGGCTGTGGTGAGAGAAAAAGTTCAGGTTCACAGTTCAGATGAGGAAGATGGCATCAATGTCACTGAAGGAGATGATCTTTAGAACTATTAATACTCATATTATTAGTAGTTATCAATAACTTCTTCCTTGGGACATAATGAGATGGGCAGATTGTCCAGCCAGCTTGAGATCTCTAGCTGTGTTCACAGGCCGGGGAAAGTGTTTGTGACCAAATGCAGAGGTGTAGGCAAAGAGGAGTTCTGATGGAATTGGTGACATTTATATACTGAAGAGCAAAATATTAGACCTTTCTTATTGGTTCTCTAGACAGGCAGTGGAGAAGTTGATGGTAAATATGGCATCCACGGATGGCCTGGACAGTGCAGTGAGGGGGCTGCTGCTGATGCTCAGTTGGTGGATGTGGGCCTATACATTAATGCTCAGAGCATTAGTCATGGGAGTGGGCAGCTGCAACCTGCAGTGCTCAGTGGAGAACAGATCTCCAGAAGACAGAGAACACTGCTCCTGATCTGCTGTTCTGTGCTGGACTGGTGCTTACACCTTCTTCTTCCCACTTATTTACATTCTAGTTCTCCTAACAGGAGAACTGAGCTTGGAAAGGGAAGAGAAGGGCAGGAATGGAAGGATGGAGAAGTCAGAGGAGAGGAAGTGAGAATTGCTGAGGAGTTGATTCTTGGACAATGTGACTGTGGTCTTAGCAGAAACATAGGCAGATGCTTTTACAGTTTCTCACTTGGCTACTTTTTGTCTTTTTTGAATGGGGAGGGAGGAAGAATTTTAGCAGCCTACACATCTTAGCAATGTGCACAGACCAAGGCATGTGAAGTGATCCACTGTTAAAGAGCAAGGGCAAAATTAGTATCAGTTATACCATTGCAAAGGTGTGTGATGAATTACACATTCTAAGAAAGCACTTTATATACACTGGATTTTGAGTACTATTGTACTTAATGCCTGTTAGTATTCAAAAATGATTGATTAATCTGACATCATGTGAAAAAACTGTGTCTGTGCTGTTCCTCTGTTACATTACAGCAACAATATCTCAACTTATTGGGATGTATGGCAAGTGGCAGAGATGCTGTGGCCATATTCAACAGAAGAAAGTTGAAAAATAGCCATGAGCTTCTGGTTGGTATAAAAAAGGCTTGGGCAAGAGAAGGGCCTCAGAGTAAAGACAAGTTGAAGAAGATTGAAGGATGGGTAGGTTAAAACAGGAATTCAAACAGATGTGGCAATTTATTTTACAATATAACCATAAAATGCCACTTAAAATGCCTCATTTGTATTCTGTGTCAATGTAAGAGATGTATATCTTTCAGGGAGTTACAAAATATACACTTTTGTGGGCAAGTATAAAAAGCCTGTGATCAGTGGAGAAACTAGCAGGGGTTTGTGCTGTCAGGACAGCATGACTGAACTTCCTGGGACTGGCTCACTCAAACCAGCCCTCCATCTTAGGCCATTCATTCTGCCTCCCTTTTTGACATTTTACCACTTAGAGCATTTAAACATCTCTTTTCATCTTGTAAGTCACAGGAACTGGTTAGTGACATGTCTGCTCTGGACTCTCATTTGCTCATTGCAGAGAGGTCCCATCCATCTCCCACAGGATGCTGAGGCTCTAAATAAGGCCTTTGCTCACTGATCTGCATTAGGCAGTGTCTCCCTCCCTATGAATGGGGGCATTGCTGCAAATGAAACCACTATTTTTCAGGATTAAGGGAAGCAAAGGGTAAGATAAATTTCAGCTTTAAAAGGACTTGTCTGAAAAGACACAAGAGATATCAACAGTTACTAAGATTTCAGATTTTCTGAGCAATAACCCTGTAGAAACAATGTGTGACACCATCAGTGAGTCTCACAGTGGCTTGCCAAATCCACTTGTGGTTCTGCTTGAAATTAAACTTCCAAATAAATTCCAGACATTTCCTGAAAAAGTGCTGTTGGTGAGGACTGCAGCATTTCCAAAGAATTATTTTCAACCTCCAGTTCTGTAGCGGAGCTTCCTCAATCTTTCTCATTTAGGGATTAATCACTTCTCTCCCCTAGGAAGATTGTGTTCTCTTAGTTTTTGGCCCTTTTCCCCTGGAGCATTATAGGAGAAGTGGCACAGACTCTCAGTGAAGTATTTTACCTGTGTTTCCTGTACATGAGGAACATGTTACCATACCTGCTACTGGGGCCTGCTCTCTGCAGTCAAGGCAGAAAACTGGTCCAGAATTGATTCCAAATAAAAATCCTAACTAAATTCTGAGTTTTAAGGTTCCCAAATCCTGCTTTTTCTAGGAAGTGAAAAGTTATTATTCTAGGAATAGTTTAGTGCTGCTGAAAAGAAGTTAGCACTGGGAGAAGTATTGGCACAGATTACCTTTCTCTAGGTTCTCCTTGAGTTTAAATCATTCCAGTATTTAGCCATACTCCCTTATCCAGCAATAAGCATAGTCTTCCTTGTATTTGGACATACATTTCTCTGTGTTGTGCTAATCTGCAACATTCTTAATTAATTGAACAGTCTTTACAGCAGATTTAATACTTTATTTGCTGTTGTAGAGAAAGGTTAATTTTCTCCTTTGAAGTTGTCTGCCTAGTGGGGAGGAAAAGGTTCCCTGTATGAAGATTTAGTCAGTGGTGATTTGCTTAGAAGACCAGGGTAAAGAGAGTGTTCATCCCTTAGGACCTGCAGTTTTCCTGTTTTTACAGGACACTACACTCCAACCATTGACTTTTGAAGTCTCACTTAAGATTGTCACTCTGAGATCAAAACTTAGACCTGTTGTGAGCAAGTTCATGTTCCTTTTTCCTACCCTCTCCCTGCTCCCTGTTTTACCATGAGGTATTGTGACAGCCTGACATTCATCCCCAGAGCAGTCAGCTGGAAGTGCTGCTGTGAGGTGCTCCATCTCTGAGCAGTGATATGTGTATTTGTTTTCTTTCTCTTTCTGGAGGAGTGCGTACTCCTTGGATCTGCTTTCTGGATCTGGAGGAGTGTGTGTGTGTGGAAGCTGCTTTGCTCTGCAGTGGTTGCCCACAAGTGCTGCTCAGGCACATCTTCTCCAGCTGCTCTGCCTGGCTGGGAATGAACTACAGCAATGAAAAATGAACTGGTCATTTGCCTAGAAATCCAGGGGTGCAGGTACCTAATTCTGCAGAGTTTAAACCCATGTGTGGCACATCTGTCTGGAATCTCTGATCTGCCTCTTGTTTTCTTGCTCCCTAGTCACTCCTTCCACCGATTCAATACTCTCAAAAAGAGAATTCCCTCGCTCTCACATCTTCTCCTCTCTACATTGACTGTTTTCCAAGAGACTGGTGTTTCCACCATTGCTCACAGGACATTTGGCCTTGAGGCAGTTTGTGTAATGTCTCCCAGTGAACTCTTTCATCTTGTTGAACTACACTATCAAGATTTTTCTGATGCCAACTAATTCCCTAAATATTTAAGCTAGGTTATCTGCCAAGAGTGGTGTTAGCTGAGGAGGAATACTGCAAAACCTAGAAAATATGTCAAAATAGAGTTATCTTCTGAAAAATAGCACTAAATAAAACCTCATAGAGCTCCTTGTTTATTGCCTCTCATGACTTAGAAGTTTATTGATCTTAAAGGTCAAATAGTCGTTCTCCAGATCTTCGTTGTGGTTGGGATTCATTTTTTGCCTCTAAATAACACAGCTAAAGGAGTTAATTCTTCAGTGATAATGGAAAGTGGAGTTGTTGTGACTGCAGGCCTAGAATTTGTTTTCACTGAAGTGTCCATAGGTGGCTGTATCTACAGCATTTGAGAATTGCTCTGAAGAATTACAAATTTGTACCTTTTAAGAACAACTTTCTTAGAATTTCAATCTGAGTGTGACATATCCTGTTTTACTTGTAGCCTTTTCCAGACACCTTGCTAAAAATCTCCAGACTGAGTTCCACTGTCTGAAGTGGGTTTAAGTCTGTTTTGCAATTTCAATAACAAAGAGGAAGAGGGAAAAAACACAGAAACAACAGATGAATATTTGTGGCAACACAGCTAGACTCTGGAGCTAAGAACACCCTTCCTGGGGTTTTCTGGATGGTGTCAGGCAGGCTGATGTTCTCTGTGTGAACCTGCTCATGCAGTTTAGAAAATCTTTGGCAGATAGCCATTATTTTTGCTGCACATATATGCAACTTCAAGCACCGTGGGCTGCTTGATATGCAAAAATTATGCATAGACCTTGGATTCTACATGTTAAGTAGGAACTAGGGGTTTATCCAGCATTGCAGACACCGATCAAATTGTACAAGTTTTATGAACTGTACTTTCAACTACAAACAACCTGTGTTTCCTCTGGTTTCCAATTTTGCCTCTTGTCTGAAAAACCCTCTATCAAGATTTAGGTCACTATGAGGTAAAGGTATTAACTACAGAAGTTTCAGGGAGTGAACCTGTGAAACTTCCCAACCTTAGACAGCACGCCACACACCTCCCAGACTCTCTGTGTATTTCCATCTCTCATCCAGCATGCAATGCACAGCGTAGATGATTTCATCCTGGCCAGGTGGAGATGCCTTAGAACGCTCATGAAGTACATATAATGGCACCTGGCCCCTCCTTCCTCGCCTGACCTGCTCCCAGGCCCTTGGTCCTGCTATGACAAGGGAACATCTGCAGGCAAGGGTGTCAGAATTCACTCAGAATTTAGTGCACAAGACTGCAGCCCAGCACCCTCAGTCAGGTGCAGCATATCTGTACAAGAAGTGTGTCAGATTCAGGGAGGCTGGCAGAAATAATAAATAATGGTGGCCTTAGGTGGTATCTTTGTGGCCTCAGTACTCTTAAAGGATTTGAGACCAACAGAGCCACGTGCTGTGCTAGAAACCTTTCCAGGCTTTAGCAGAAGGGGAATGCAGGGGTACAGAGCACTGCCACTGCCAATGGATGAGGAAACTCCCTAGCTTTTAGCTAAAGCTGCCTCAGTTCTTTATGGGATCAGCTTCTCTTAGCAGCACACATTGTTACCCACAGTAGTACATGAGTTGGTATTTGTAGGTAGTATGTTTGAGTTGGTGTTTGTGTGTTATATTTCAGTTGGTGTTTGTGTGTTATATTTCAGTTGGTATTTATGTGTTAGTGCAGGGCCCATTGGGGACTGGAAAGACAAGAGAGAGCCCAATAAGAAAGAAAAATCAAGCAGATTGGAGGAAATAAGTAAAGAGTAATGAACAGTATATTTTACTTTTGTCTTGTATGTAAATCTCTGGGAAATAAATGCAGTAGCCTACTCTGTCCTTGTGTCTTACAGTGATGAGAATTAGCCCTAAGCAAACTTAGCAGAGAAATCACATGTTGTTAGTATTTTCATATTTTTACTATTCCTGGAAAGACTGAAGGCTTGGGCAACACGAAGGAAGGAACAATGATGCATTCTGCTTTTCCCCTGGCTAGACATTCCTCAGAAAACTTAAATATATTGACCAGGCAATTATAGAGCAGAGACTGCTCCAAACAGATGCCTTATTTTAACATTCCAACAATTATTCTAATTCTGATTCAAGTGACATTTAAATATGCTTAATCCTGAATTTTTATGCATTATTTTGCATAGCACAAAAAGATGCAAGCAAATGTACTGTAAACTGCAGATTTTATGTCTTTAACTTTTGGGCCATGTAGTAATTTGTTTTGCTTTCACCACAAAGCACCGTTGGTTTGGTATCACTTTTTCACTAGTTGGTTTTAAAGCATATTCTTAATCTCAAGCTGCATTTGCTATAAAAACAAAATTGCTCCTGAGAAGCAGTATAAAGCTGTGTTTCTTGGTGTTATGTGCTTTTCATCGTCAAGAAACACACTGTTAATCTCAGGGAAATGTTAATCTTTGGGTGTACACAAACAGAAAATCTTTTTTCTAATTTCATACTTAAAGATAATAGGCTGATTCATATTGGAAGCGGTGAAGCCTGGAAGTGAAATAGGTTTAAATTTACAGCTAAGCAGACTATTTTATGTTTTGTCTTGCTTTAAAGAAAGATTCATGGCTATTTACAAGTAATTGTGCTCACAGAGTAAGTAATTTACGTAGTTATATATCTTTTTCCCTGATTAGAGCTTTAGTTTCTTTTCCAAATCTTAAACCAAAAACAAGGTTTAAAAAAATTAGAATCGGAAGGCTAAATGCAGAAACTGTATCAAAATGAACTGTCAGGAATCTATGAATAGAAATAGTTTTTTGCAAAAATATGTTATCAAGGAGTTCTCTCAACTATATTTGGCATTTTTGGAGCAAGAGTGTTGGTGTTTTATTAAAGAACAGCTCCGTGTAAAGGGAGAGTTTGTGGACCCTCATCCTGAAATGTTCTTGAAATGAATATAGGAAATCTCAAAGGTGTACTAATGCTACTGTGGCAATATCCAAAAAAACATTATTTTTAAATGTTTTCAGAGCACACATCAACCAAAAAGCTGTAAATAATCTACAGGAATGCTGAACTGTCACAAAATTATTTATGATGAAAGCAAAGGTTATAAAATATTCATCCTTTTTTTATTCATGTATGAGGGTAAAATTAAACAAGGGGAGCAGCACACCTATTTTCTGTGTCGCCTGCTTACCCTCTTACTGCCAAATAATCCTGGGAAGAGGTGGGCTGGGAGCATTCCAGTTACAGCTCTGAGCAGAATTTTATATCATTATGTCTCAGGCTCTCTCAAATTTGTACTTAACCTGATCACTTGGCCAACAAAGCAGGTGCTCCCCCACAGCCACACAGAGTATTAAAGACAAAATTCCAGACCCACCTTTATGAAGAAGGAGCTGTGTTTTGGGGCAGCAGCTCATGTCTGCATGTGCAGTCCTGTGCTGTCCTCACTTTCCAGAACTTTGGGCTCAGTTAATAGGGATGGCATGAAAAACGTGGGGTGTGGGGTCAGGCTCCCATGTGATACATAAGGCAGATCTCTTCAGGTGCTGAAATACAGTGCAGCTGGGGGGTATTTTTGGTCACAGACTGAATTCTTAGAAGTTTATTTAACAGCAAAGCAGCAGCTGCTGTTGCCATTTCAAGCAGGATGCCCTGTGCTTTAACTGTGGTTCTGCTTCAGCAAAGGGCTCCCAGCTCTAGGAGCTCAGCACAGCTCCGTGTGAGCTGAGAAGCAGCACAGGTCATCCACAGGGTTTAGGGGCAGCAGTTCCCTCAGGAGGATGGGCTTGCAGGCATAAAAATTGACATTGGTACTTTTATCTGTGACCCTCAAAAAGGTGGCACCAAAGAGCACGCCTATGTGCTGTCAGTTACTTTCAGACTGGCCTAAATGTGGGCATCAGGGCAGAAAGTAAGGGTGAAAAGACACCCAAAGGTGGAGGTTTGGATAAAGCCCACAGCTGAATGCTGAACAGTTTCTCTCTTCAACTAGCTCCAACATGGGGGAAAAACCCCACACAAACAAAAAGAAGGCTCACTTGGGTGCGTTCCTGTTTGTATCTCACTCTATTTCTGCACCATTCTGCCCAGAACCTGGAATATGTTAAAGGAGGCCAAAGGGGAAGAGAGGAAAGAGCATGGAGAAGGGGCTCTAGGGGAATAGCTCTGTGCAGCCCCTGTGATCTTGTATAAGTGCCACAAATAAAGGAATGCCACCCCCTTTGAGGATGAGGATCAGGCTGCTGCAATCATCTATTTGACTCTGTCCTGGTTTAGGGCCAGCTTGGGAAGAAACCTCCCAACGGGGTCCCTCCAGAAAGAAAATTCAAGCGGTGCCTCCCCGAACTGGTTCGGGAAGAGGAGGAGGCCTCAACCCTAACCCTAATTATGGGGTTAGGGTTAGTGTTAGGGTAGGGGTTAGGGGTTAGGGTTAAGGTTAGGTTTAGGGTTTGGGTTAGGGTTTAGGGTTGGGGTTAGGGGTTAGGTCAAGCGTCAGGGTTTGGGTTAGTGCTAAAGTTGGGGTTAGGACTGTGGTTAGATTTAGGGTCAGGTTAGAGTTAGGGTTAGGATTCGGGTTAATGGTTAGGGTTAGGCTTGTGTTACGGGTTAGGGTTAGGTTAGGGTTTAGGTTTATTGTTGGGGTTGGTTTAGGGGTATCCGCCCTCCTCCTCCTCCTCCTGCTCCCCCTCCCCCTTTTCCAGTGCTGTATTCTATTCTCCCCCTGCCATTCCTGAAATTCTCTCTCAGACCCCAGCTGTAAACATAGTTACTAAATGCATACCTCATAAATGCACTTCTAAATGCAAATGGCCCCATTTTCTTTTGCTTGCATAAAGCCATTTGGGCCTGCATGTGGGTGTGCATCATATTCAATTTTTCTGTGATTGATAGTCCCTCTTCCAGACCAGAGGGAGAGAAAGAGAAGTGGAAGTCAAAGCCTCTGATTTTTATTTCAGCAGTAGCCAGGGACATACATCTGTGTGCAGAATTTGGCACTCAGCAAATCTAACTTTTGCCAAACCAACAAGAGTAATTGGTGTATACAAGGCTCTTGTGAAATGAAAACACACATGAACTAAGTATTTCACATCTCAATATTGGAAGTTATTTTTAGGGTTCATTTGGGTTATGCATTTATGATGTGGGTGATTAATACAGGGTCTTTAGCATGCAAATGGTGCTTGTAAGCAGAAGCCAGATGATTCCCTTGGGAAGTCTTAGTGGCCTGGCCATAAGTAAGTGCACCACAAACATGTGTGATGACATTTTCCTGCAGCACCCCCTTGGAATACAATCCCAAGCACAAATCACTCTTGTGATGGGTTGCAGACATGAAGAGAGAGGGGTTTCAGTGATACACAGATGCTGACTAGATACTGTGGATTTTTCCCTGACTGTCGTGACCATACTGTGTATTGTTCTGTCACCAAGGGCTGCACTTAATAGACATTACATGGAGGAAGACATATTGATTGGAGCTGGTTATGTAGCACAGGGATGAAATTGCTTTTTCTAAAATGCTTCTTGGAAACAAACACGAGTGTTTAAGCCCTAGCTGTGCATTCCTAGCAATAGACCTTGCAATTACAAAATGACTATTTCTGGAGCAGCATTAACTAACTTGTTATTATTCTTTGAAACATTATGATTTTTATATGCTGTAGATTATTTTCATTTGCTTCCTGGTATTTGTGTCTGTAGGGTGTCCTGGACTCCCATTCTTTTCTCTGTGGACAAAACGGCTAGAATTTACACAGGAAAGAGAGCTAAGTGCCCTATGAATCAAAGATTTCAAATACTGTATGCCTTATGATAAAATCAGAATTGGATACCCTCAGTGTTTGACTGAAATAGCGCTGCAGTATGTAGGGTACTTATGAGAATTTTATGGGGAAGGCATAATATTACCAGCTCTTCATTCCCTTTGAGACAAAGCTTGGTGAAAAGGGGGAACAGAATTTAACCCTCTTCCAAATACTGAAAAATGTTTTTTTGTACTATAGGTCATTAGTGCATCAGGTTTATACCTTCCTGAAAGTATTGGTGAAAAATTGGGTGGTTTTCACACAAAGCTCTTAAGGAAGCTCTGTTTTCCTTACGAATAAGGACATTCAATACCCATGCTGCCAACATGACATGGCAGAAATCTCTGAAATAGGGATTCAAGTAATGCATTTTTCCATGATTCATGTGAAAACTGACAGCTGTACAGACAAAGCTGGTCCTGCTTTAAAACATCATTTTCTGGCAAAGAGAGAGGATACCTTAGATGAAAATTAAATTGGTTCCTAAAGACTGTTTCAACAGACTTACCAAAAATCTCTCAAAAATCTCTCAAAGTTGAGTTCAGACTGAGAAGTACTGCCAGCCACATACTCTGCTCTTCCATGAGCTTCCTTCCTCCTTGGCACTGGTTTGGCTTGGAACCTCCTTCTAAAACTGAACTAGTGGCAAAATGTTTAAAAAGAAAGAATGCAAGAGAAGGAAAAATAGAAAACAGAAGAGGAACGATAATGTCATCCTTGATTTGAAGACGTCTACTTCTGTGAGCTTTAGAGCTCCTGTTTTTAATTTCAAATTGTTTTGTGCAATGAGCATCTGAGCTCTGGGAGGTTTGTGCAGGCTGGGCCCCGTGGCATGGAGCTTTGTGCGTCACTGCACAGGCCACACACACTTTGATGTCTTTACAGGTACCTTTAGAGAAGCATAACAAGCACTTTCCTGAAACTGCTTAAAAATAATTTCTGAACAAAAATTAAAGACCATCTCTTGAGGTGATAAGAAGAATGCCCAGCTGCTTTGTCTGGCATAAAGCAGCCAAGGGTGCGTTACGCTGAGGGTATAGGTGCTTTTAAATAATAGTATTGGCTCTGAGAACCCAGCTATGGGCTTGGTCTGGTCACCCCCTGAAAGAACAAATCTTTCTTGCTCTACAGTATCAGATGTGGTCCTTGTCTTATTATGTTTTTAATGGTGCATGACCCATGTTATCTCTCTGCATTAAAATCCCCTAGATAATAGCCATCTGTGCTTTAAAGGCTTTGTAGGTAAACTACAGCTATTTAATATTTTCTTTTATAGTCAATCAGCCTTTTCCTTTTCGTGAAGGAGACCACAGTGATGGAGTGATACAGCCTAGCACTGCTTTGTCTGTTACACGATTGTAATGTTTCCATTTATATCACAGTGTCCTCTGTACTATTCAGATTCAGAAAAAGAAAAAAACCCTACTGCAGAGTTAGATTTTCTGTTTGTAGAAATGCATTTGATAGCAGGGGGAGAGTGTGTTTTCATAAAGTTCAATTTTGTAATAAAACCCAATTTCCTTTTCACATCAGAGCCACATTATGACAAAGGAATTGCAGCAGGTGTCTTTCACAGAGGGAACATAATTGTGAAGCTTGCTGGCATCCTGCTTGCTCAGGCTCTCCAGCACTGGCAGCTGGGTGAGGGGCTGCTGTTAGAGGAAAGGCTTTAGCCCAGCTGTGGCTGGATGTGTCCACAGCAAAGGAAGCAGCAACAAAGCATGCAGGACTCTGCTCTGGGGTCCCTGTCCCATGTCTGTCACCGTGTGCTGTCCCCTATTCCACTGAGGCAGGTGCTGCTGCTGAATTCACGCTGCCCCAGAGGGCAGCAGCTTCCTCAGGTGGTGGTTTTGGTTTGCCTGTCATCATTGGCACAGGTTGCCTGAGCAGGTGGTGAAGTCCCCATCCTGGAGGTATTTAAAAGATGTGTAAATGTGAAACTTAGGGACATGGTTTAGTGGTGGGCTTGGCAGTGCTGGGTTAATGGCTGGATTCCATGATCTCAAAGGTCTTTTCTAACCGAAATGATTCTCTGATTCTACCCCCATATGAAAGGCTCTGGGGTCACACTTGCCATGCTCCAGGGTAATTGTGCTACAGAACAAATCTCCCTGAGGACAGCGAGGGGACTGTCCCTGCCTCTGTGCTGAAGCAGGAGAGGGAAGAAAGGGCACTGCAGTACGACAGGGCTGACCACAGCCAAGCCTCTGCATTTTCTGTGTGGGAGGGATGCTTCAGACAGCCTCTGGTGTGTAACAGGACCCTGCACTTCCTCCAACCACCCTGAGTCCTCAGTTCTGGGCTTGTAAGAGGGACAGAAGAGTGAAACAAAAGGTTGATTCTCTCTCTTCCTCTAACTTTTGCCTCCCAAAGCACTCCTTATCACATTCCTCTTAAGAGGGCACGGCCTGACACCACAGTGAGATGGGCTGCTGTGATACTGCAGACTTAGAGCATGTGAAGATCTGGATGACTTTCATCTTTGTAGCCAATGTGCAATTTCAAGAAAAGGGCACCCTGCCATGGATATTGTACCTTTGTCACTAGCACTTAAAACCTGTGTTGAATCAGAGAAAGCACAAAAGTTAAAATAAAAAAATTCTCAGTGCAATAGCCTGCTGGATATCTGCTGGATTTGATCTGAATAAGCAGCAATTTCAATATTTCCCTTTCCAAAATGCCCTTCTGTGTTCTGGATCCAAATGAGCAGCAATTTCAACATTTCCCTTTCTGAAATGCCCTTCTTATTCTAGTGAAAAACTTTCAGGTACTCACTCCAGGGAGCTGATTCATTACAGTGACCTCAGACAGGGCTGTCCCGGCTGGACAGGGAATGCTCATTTCTCCAGCCATGTTAGTACAAGTCCCAGATCTGAACGACTTAATTTCATGTTTTTATTTCTGGCTCATAATGTGAAATGTTGAGGCTGCTATGCCCAGAGCCATGTCTGTAGCTGCCCTTTTGCTGATGAAGTCTACCAGCCCAGAAAGAAGGAATTACCACCAGTGTTTTGAAATCACCTGAAGACAAGGTGCCCTGCTGAGCAGTGTGTAACAGCAGAGAGCAGGATGCTCCCTGATACTGTTTCCCCTGTTTAGTAACCTCTGATTGTTGTCAGTACAAGGCTTATAAAACCTGGTTTCTATCTTCAACTGCGTGTGCGTATCTCTTGTTACTGTCTCTGTGCTTAGGTAATCACTCACGTTGACAGAGAATTTCCCTTGTTCTTCCAGGTCAGAGACACTCCAGTCATTACATTAATAAGAACAGTTTAAGAATGGCCAACAGCAAAAGCAGAAAACACCATTTGCTTTCTTTAAATAAACAGCTCACCTTCCTGCAACTTCAATAATCTCTGCTTACCTCTCTCATATGTTATGTCATAAATTTGTGTTGTCTGTGAGCTTTAAACTCCTGCATGTTTCATAATTCCTCAGATTGCATCCTTGGCAACAATTCTGACTTGCACCCTGTCATTACTTGTGTTGTCCAAGTATCTGAGATCATGTGCAGTGTGCTGAGAAATTGATGGAGCTCTAAAACCACTACTACCATAGATACCTTGTAGTAAGTCTGTAGGAAAAACTCTCCTTTAAAAAAAAAAAAAGTCTTCAATTAGTTTTCAATAATATGAATGTTGATAGCTTTTAGCAAGGTCCCAATTTATGCAGGTTGTTTGTAACCCAGCATTACATTGGAGGCGTTACTGAATCATATGGGAAGTTTTCTTCTGCTGTGCTCTTCTCATTCAGGGCTTTTTTTTTTTTTTTCCCTTTTCTTTTTTTTAAATCAGATCTTTGTATAAATGACACTTCACAAAAACAATTTGTTCTTACTTCAGGTTAACACGTTCACTTTTCCATGTCAAGTGTCCCAGTTTCAAAAAGCTGTGAACTCCTAAAAGCAATTTAGCACCATCGGACCAGTGACAGATTTAACTCTGGACAAATCCATGCTGAATTTGTTAATCTGTCAGATGGACTTTTCAATATACAGCCTGCTCATTTCTTGCAAATAAACACAGCTGGTGCAGTGGTATTTGCTCCCAGTTTATGCATCAGGCTTTACCTTCTTATTCGTGCGTCCATACCCTTAATCTTCTGAAAATATTTTCTGAATGAATTTTCTGTGTTTAATATGTGGCTATTTTTCACATGCAACCAGAAATTTCCTGCCATGTTCCTGCTCCTAGGAGACTCCTGGCTCCAGATCAGGGATCCAGAGCTAAAAGGGGCTATAAAACCCTGGAGAAATGAGCAACCTCTGGTCTCAGCTACAAATTACATGAGGAGTGCTCAAATTTATAGATACAGATTTACATTCAGAGGTGCATCAGGGAGGTTTGTTGACCATAAGGCATCAGAGTGTTCATTACACCTTTGAAATTGATCTACTGACATAAGAATTTACAGAAAATGTATTTTTTTGCAGCCAGCACGGGAACCTGCTGTGACATTTGAGATCTTATTAACCATTTTCTTTCCCATCATCTACATTGAGAAAAGATGGTTTTTTTAAGCAGAGAGAGGCTTATTGGGTTGTTGCAGTAGTGGGCTAGTTTGGGCTCCAACCATTGATTTAAATGCATGCTACCTGCCAATAGCTTCAAGGGGAGCTAGTGGTTGTTTGTAGTGTAAGACACAAACTCTGCCAAATAAATCCAATATTAACAGTTTGTCTCCTCCCACCAAATACTTCAAAGCAATAGGATGTTTTGAGACAAATATTGAATTGTTATCAAAATGTCTCAATCTCTCAGTTCAGACTTCGACATATTCTATAGGGAGTTTATTTCTTTAGCCAGAAATATGGCATTGAGGATTCCACTCAGTAAGTTCCCACTCAAGCTATAGATTTTCTGTCAGAAAAAATAAAATCATGCTTGTATACAGCTACATTTAAAACATATGGCTCTGCTTTGGCATCTGTTCTTTTTTCTATTTAAAGACTTGGAAGTGTATAATAAAAGGGACTATATTCTGTGACTATAGTTTTGTTAGGGATTTTACACTGATATCACTATAGCTGTTCTTTAAGAGCTATAAAAATAGTTCTTTGCTCTTTGGTCTCTGGATCATAGCTTCTTCACAGGAGCTGTACCACCTGAATTAAAATGTATTCAATTAAACTGATAAGGGACTAGACCTGGAAAAGGTATTAAAATTTGTTGTAGAAATGCAGCATAATAAAGCTGAAGGTTTGCATAGCCACAGACACAACTGGAGGCTCCTTTTGCACTTCTGAGCTTTCTAATCTGCAGATAAGTAGTGTTATATTTGTAGTAGAGTAAAACACATATAGTGACTTCAATACCTATCTAGACTAAATTTGGAGAGCAAAAAAAGGTGTCTGAAATTTGCATGTAACTTTTCTTTCTGAGCCATACACTTTGCTTCTCTGTAAAGTGTATCTGTTTTAAAATAAATTTGTTTTATATTCTGATGCCATTTTTACTTTTCATGTTCCAGCTTCTGAGCTCTCAGATTGAGTGTTACAGCGCTATGGACACAAACATGGGAACGATCTTGATTGTTTGGCAGTACCTTCACACTCACTGATCAAACACCAAGAGCCATCTGATTACTTTGACAAATCACAGCAAAGAATACAGTTTACAGTTGGATTATCAGGATCCACAGAGCAAACGATGTGCTAACATATTCATCACCTTCAAACATGAATACATTTGAGGAAATCATGATCTTCACATTGATAATCTTTGAACCAAAGTAGGCTGAATTTAGTGAGTAAGTTACTCATGAATTATTTGTTCAGCTCTGAAAACAATGATGAATCCTTTAAAAGTAACAGCAATTTTTTTGATTAATAGAGAGCCTTGAGAGCAGCTGTTTTGACTGTATCTGTGTATTCATACTGAATGGACTCTTTCTGCACTAGCAGGCTAATGAGAGAAATAAAACGTCCACTGCCAAGAGAAAAATCCTCCCATTGAAGTTGTTGGGAGTCTGACCATAGATAAATAAAAACAACAATCCCCTACAGGTCCCTGCATGATCTTAACAGTCTGAGTAGAGTGCTGGCTAATGGTTGAGATCCAATGACTGCAGTCAGCTTCTTTTTTCAAATTTTTCTTTTACTCAGCCTTTATAATATTCTCTTTTCCTTTCTTGCAGCCTTCAATTTCATACACATTCTCAAATCCCTTGTATATTTATCCAGCTGTTTATTACAGCGGATTCAATGAAAGTTTACATTAAATGACAATATATATCTGTCTATCTCAATTTCACATTTGAAGATAGTAAATAGTGGTAGGGTTCTTTTATGACAGCACAGTTTTGGCCCTCAGGTTCTTAAATCAGCAATGTCACTTTATGGCTTTTAATTTATATTTTTTGGGTACTTCAACCTGACATATTCTGAGCATAAGACATACATGAGCACTCAATCTAAAAATGTAGATTCATTTCTGTGACTTAGAGAAAAAAAATTACCATATAATAAATTCTTGGTAATCTGTCTTTCCTAGGGCACCTACAGTTTTTACCGTCTGCTCATATCGACTTCTCCCGTTTGGTCAACTGGAGTAGTCAGTTCCTTGAAACAGCAGGGATTTTCATTACATTAATGATTAAAGATTTTGAGATGGGTGGAGACTTGAGGAACAAACATATCCAGAGTCTTTTCTTTTCAAATGCTCTTTGATTTTTAGCTGTTTGTTGTTCCTACAAAACCTTCTTCACTTACTGCCCTTTGCGGATGCACTGACTTCCAGAAGCTCCCTCACTTACTACTCCTCAGGGAAAATATTTTTTTCTCTATTTTTGAAACCTACTCATGATGTTACTTTTTGTCTTTTGCCAACCAACTTCTTTAAGAGAAGTTAGAGGAGCACTTAGTGGGATGCAGATTAAGACCTTCATCACTCTCACTATTTCTTTTTGCCTTATAGGACAAAAGGTCATAGTACAGCTGAAGGAGAAGGATGGAGAAGGAGGATTGTGGTGGAAATTGCTCCATATTACTTTCCAGGGAAAAGTCCCATGTGTGTGGAAGATATCTAATGACAGTGCCAGGGAAAGAGTAAAACAGGAAAGTTTCAAAGGTCCAGGAAAGGCTCCCAGTTTGAGGCCCAGAGAAGAGGCTACTGTTCATGATCTAAGAGTGAGATGTAAGCAGGAAGGTGGAAGGAACACAGAAAGCCCAGGCAAAGAGCTGGAGGTGAGTTTTGTTTAGTTTGCTTTTTAGTTTAGCCTTGCAAGGGTAGGATTTGGCTTTGGATAGAAGACTGCAATTACAGGAGCTTGTCTGAAACAGTGGAGGAAAGGAGGAGTAGGATAAAAAGATACAAGAAATTGGTTTTACATATCAATTTAGGGTATGTAGAGATCTTGATAGAATATTTGTTCAATGGTGAGTGTGAAAATTTGTTGATAAAATCTCTCCACGTCCAGTTTACCTTTGTCATGCTGACTGTGGCCCTAGCAGGTGTTTTATATCATATATCATATTGCTTTTAGTCAGAATGTCATTGAATCATTTAGCTAAAATGAAAACTTCTGAGCATTTTACCCCACAGAGCAGAGAACTACTCCTATGATTTTGTTGACATTTGAAGAATAATGAGTTCAGTTATGTTTGAATAAACATAAAGCTGTTATTTCCTCAAATGACTTTATTCACAATGAATACAATAAATCTGGTTTGCCCTTTTTATATATTGTAGATCCCAATTCAGATATTGAAATTACAATTCTCTCACAGCTCATCTTTATGTGAGCATGCTGGTGAGCCAGTTTTACTAGGAAGAATATCTATAGAAAGAGAATTTTAGATTCATATAGGTGTACATGTGGGAACCAACTGTTGTATTTCCATGAGGAGTTGCACCAAAAGCACTAAGCAGCTATTGTGTCATGAAAGCAAAACCTATGATTTACCCGAGAGCTGTAAATCAATGTAAATTTATTGAGCAGGGAAATTCTCTTATTTATGCTTCCTAAATAATTTTCTAGCTTTATATTCCATAAAAATAGTATCAAATTTGTTTTTAAAATACAGAGACTGGTTATTTTTTTTCACAGGGGGCCAATTTCATCACATTATTTGCTTAGTTCCAACGTCTTTGTTTAGACAGCTACCACATAGACTTGTTTCTCAGGGAAAAAAAAAGAGTTTTCTCAAGCAAAAAGAGTACAATTACAGAAGGGCATTTCTTTTGTCTCTTTTCTCTGAAGAGAGAAACTGTTCTCACCTTGAATGAAATCTTCAAATCTGGTCTCAGGTTAGTGTTCTTTTCTCTCAGTGATTTTCCTCTGCGAGCCTCTGTGTGCTTGACAAAGCCAGGCTGCCTGTGCCAACACCTGACTCGAGAGCCTGTGTGTCCCTTTGTGTCCCTTGCTGGGTCTGTCCCTCAGTGACACCTCCCCTGTGGCACTCAGCCTCCTGCTGCTTCTGGTCCCAACTGTTCAGAAACAGTTCTGCTATTTCCCATTTTTATAATTTTGATTGCATTTTGACAAAAAGAAAGGCATTCCCCTCACTTGCTCACACTTCTGTATCACGTGGCTTGCATCGAATTTCCTGGGGAGCTCTTTGCTTTACTCTAGGGTTTAACACTAGATGTTCTAATTGCAACTTTTTTCTCTGAGCTCAAGTGCTCTCTAAACATTTCCTTTGTTGCATGTGAGAGAAATGCATGACATTTGCCACTCTAAAACCTGATATGTCTTTTTCTTCTAAAGGTTCAGGTAAATGTTCGCCAAGGGAATGTTGGAGGGAGGCTTCTGCTTCTTAAAGGAGAACCACTGACAGGGGAGCTAAAGGCTTCTGTTGGAATTTGGTGTGTGTGCCCCTTCCCTGGCCAAAGCCAGAGCTGGGACTGAAGCCTTGCATCATTGGGGCTGCAGTCCTTTCAGAAGTCCTTTGCAAAAGCAAAATCTCTCACAAAGCAGGGGAAGCTGAAGTGACACTTTCTGACACTAACCGGCAACCCCTTCAGATTACACCAGGTCTGTATCTTATTTTAGTTCCCCTTGTGCTCTGAAGTGTTTTGAGGAGTATTTTTGGACCTTTTTGGAAATCGTGGGGAGTTTGGCACAAAGGCACTGTATTTTATCATGTTCAAACACCTGGTGAAAGAAGGCCTCCAAAGCAATTTTGGGAAATGTGAGTGAAGAGCTGATACATTGACCCACGGGTTACGGTGGGGAGAAACGGCTGTTGTAATACACTTTGAAAAAACCTTTTTGCCTGCATGACTAGTACTTTTTGCAAAAGTAATGTAGACTTTAATAACCTGTAGGCTTTTGTGTGTCAAATTGCAAGCTTTAATAGCCTATTAAAAAGCACTGAAAGTCCTTAATTCATTAAGGTGCAGATTCCCTTCTGTACAGGTACATTAAATCCTGAGCTGTATGTTGAATATACAAAGGAAGTTATGGTGGGCAAAGGAAAGTTCCCAAGTCGATTCTTGCCTGGAACCTGCAGAGCACTGACCATCACTCTTTGGATTTGTCTGCAGAAGGAATAGTTCCACAGGGGAACTGCTGTGCAGACAGCCAGTGGGCTACAAGGGGCATCAAGGCATCTCTGTTGAGCAGATGGAAAGAAAGGCTCTGGCATGCTTTGCAGAGTATTTTCCCTAATCTTTTTACAATGAAGTAGTAAAGGAATTGTCCATATTAAAAGAAGATATGGAGAAGATTTGAATACGCTGATATTTTTTAACAGGAGAAAGGGAGCCTTTCAAGTAGTTTTCATGAAAACAAATTTCTGGGGCACCCAAACCTGGTTATTAAAGGGTACAATAGAACCAACGGGGCACTTGTTTTGGTTCTATCTGTGGAACAATCAAATATGTCAGTATATTTGTTGTATAACTCCCTTAGCAGCAGATAAATCAGGTTGACACTGATTTATTTAGTAAAACATCAGCAGGGAGACAACAGGCAGGAAACCGAGGCCCGTGAGATGTCGTGGGGTGCCCTGCAGCTCCTCGTGCATCGATCGCTGCCTGCCTTCGACAAACAGAGACACTTGTGCATGGCAGCCTCCTCTAATTAAATCTGTTCCTCCTCCTCTACACACAGGGAATCTGCAGCTGCCAACGGGGCACAGGAACGGGAGCTGTGAATTACTCGGTGCAGTGGATTTGCATAATTTGGGTTTTTCATTCCTTTTCAATATCTGAGTTCCATTATCTGAGCTGACTTGGGGTCGAATGCCTGAAGCATTTCTGGCACCCCAGAGCAATGTAAGGGCCATAGTTGTGATCCTTAGGGAAATATAAGTAACACACTCTCTGCAGAAGGATCACAAGTTTCTCTGCAGACCGAGGGGATGTTTGTGACTTGCCACAGGACAAAAGGGAGAGGTATGGGATAAAAATCTGATGAACTCAGGGTTGTGATTCATTCGTGCACTTCCCAGTGGCTGAAACAGCCCATGAACCAACTGAAACAGAGTTCCTGCTGCAGAGCAGGGAAGGACCAAGGGACTTTCTGTTTCTCTTCAGCGTTGCAAATGAGGTTTCTGCCCCCCTAACTCTGCTTCCTTGGTTCTCCTAGGGAATTCTCGTAGATAGGTATTTCCTTGTATCAATCAGAGGGAGATAAAGCAAGCAATCTCTAAAGGAAAATACATAAGAAAAAAATTACAAGCATCACAACAGCTTTGCAAACAGAATGGCATAAAGCCTACCAAGCTGTCATGTCAGCACCTCCCCAGAGGAAATAATGGGAAAAAATTGAACATGGAACATTTTTACATCTGAAAAGGGAATATGAGGTAGAAATCAGAACCATTTTTTAAAGCAAGTGTATTCCAGGAAACTTGCAATATAAGTTCCAATAAAGCTCAAATAAAGCCCCAGTGAAACTGATTCCCTGTTTTACTTAATAAAATGTGGGAAGTGAACCTTGAGCTAAGGCAGCGGTGAAGTGATGCAGCATAGCTCTGGATCAGGCAGCCCAGAGGGATGCTGTGCAGCCCTGAGGGGAGGGGAAGGTTGGTGAAGAAATGCTTAGAGGTTTTTTTTGACATGCTGCATGGATTTGCCTCTGTAGAGAGAGGAAAGAGATACAGGCAAGATGGTTCCTTGGGCTGGGTACACATAGAGGGATTGCTTCCTGGTGCCCTGAGTGCACTGTGACACGGGACTGGGAGCTGGCAACTGGATAGGGGCACCTAAAGTTGTTTATTTCCCACACAACCTTACAGCTTGTTCCCTAAATTTATTACTCATTTGTATCTATCTGAAATTTCCCAAATGAGGCATCTTTTGCAAGAGAAAGGAGATAATCTTCAGGTTCCCCCAAAGCAGGAAAGGCCTCATGGTGTCCCTGCAATGTGGGAATGTGTAGGCAGATTTGGAAGGGGCAGAAAAGCTGTTCCCTGTGAGATGCCTCTGCCCAGCCCTGCAGCACCTCTGCAACTCTGGGGTGCACAGCCCAGAGGCCACTTCACTGTGTTGAGAATTTCCAGGACAGGGGAGAAGCTGAAGCACAGCATGGGCTGTGCCCTGCTTTGTCACCTGGTTGGAGAAGAAACAACATTCCTCTGCCCCCATCCCACGGTAACAAAGCAGCTTCATCTGTGCAATTCTACAAGGAAACATGTAACAAACATATCCTCAGAAAGTTATACAAATGAGGTAAATGAACAAAAGAACTAGATCATATATTATACTGGCCCAATTAATTTTACTGAAGATTCAGGGACGTGAACCCCTATGAGGTTACATCAGCAGCATGCATTGTGAGCAGATAATAAATTTGTGCAGGCTAGCAACTGGGGACAAAATTGCTTTTTAATATTTCTGCTGCAAAATTGGCTTTCTTCAGTTGTGTCATGTTGTTCTTATGTTTGTTCCTGTTTCTAAGAAAAATTACTGTAACCTCTTTGTTCAAAACCTTCAAGAGTTGATGTGCTCACAGTGCTGGAGAGAAACTAAATGCTGCCCAAAATGTTCTCTCAGTAAAGGGTAAGATGCTTAAACGCTTAAATGTTAAAAACTTGTTTAAAAATTAGTTTTGAGAAACCTCTGGCAAGGAAAACTAGTATTAGAAGGGCTGTTTCCAAAGTGATCCAGGGAATTCCCGTTTCTGTGGGAATGGTGATGTTTTCTGCTACAATAGAAGAGATTCCTGTGGAAAGGGGTACTTGATACTTTCATTAGGAAACACAATCATGATCTGGATTTCCAGATACTGACTTTCATAGTACTAGTGTGTTATCTGCAACTGAAAGGTGGCCCTTTTTTCATTTGGGCACAATATAGGGAGTCTCATTCTGTGCTTTTATGGATGTGTGGGAATAGGAGGGGAGGCTGTCAGGGATGTCCTTCTCTTCTGTGCACACTTGAAAGACACAAAAGCTGTTTTTATATTCCTAAGTACATAATTTCAGATTTGGACAAATATTTACGACAGTAAACATGAATGTCAAACTCCAGTGGTAGTGGCAGCATTGTTCTTTCTTATATACAGAATTTTCTTAGTTTGTTATAATAACTCTATCTAAGGGTAGTAAACTGTCCAACTTAGAACGCAAGGCAGTTATAGTTTCTGACATCTAAAGACTGTCAGATAAGAGGATAAATCTGTGACTAGTGTAATTGATAATAAAATGTAGATCTCCATTTTCTTGATTTTATTTTAGTTTTGTAATTAAGAAGAAATAGTCTATTTAAATAAAGTAATTTATGCTCCGTGTTGAACAGTGAATTATTCCACTACTGTTTTGGGTTTTTTTATTGCAGAACAACTCAAAGGCCCTATATTATTCTACCTAGGAAACAACCAGAAAAAAAAAAAAAAAAAAAAAAGAAGGCGGCATTTTTCACAGGAAAGACAACCAGTATTCAACTCCTTCCATTCTTGTTGGCTTAGTAATATTTGTCTGGATGTGTGAGAGCAGGGTAGGAGGCTAGTGAGAGATGTGGAAATGCAGAAGCTTAGGCAAGCATGGCAGTGAGAGCATGCAAAGCTGTAGGTCAATGGCTGGCAGATGGCTTACGAGCTGAGGAGGCTGCTGGCAGATGGTATTGACAGTGTGGACAAGACAAAGATTTTGGCTACAGAAAGGGAGCTTTGGAAAGATGCTAGAAGTTTATCTTTCCTGATAAGAATACTGTCCAATTTGGATGCACATCACATCTTGGTTTTTCTTGGGTTTTGTTTTTTCTTTTTCTTTTTTTTTAACCACAGAAAAGGTAGACAGGCTTTGCTGCTTTAGGAAAGAAAAAGTGACTGAAACAGAGATTGTGAGGTCTGTTATTTGGTCTAGTTCCCAAATTCTGACCATTCAATAACAACAAAACCCCCTTACTATGTGTAATTGGCACGTAATTATTTGTGATTACTAGTCTGATTCCTCTGCTGCTCTCACTGTTACTGAACTAATTACGCCTCTTATGCAACATTAGCAAATTAAATCATTCCAATTATCCACATTTATATCCTTGTGCTTTCTCTACTGCCACAGTTCCTTCTCATCGCCCTGTGTGACGGTGCCTGTCACACTTTCATTCGCAACCTACTTTCTTGGGAGGCAATTAGTGGATGCTGGGGCTGGCCCGGCTGCGAGCCCCGTCCGAGCCAAGCGAGTGCCCGAAGCTGCTCCTGAGGCTGGGGACGGGCAGGAGCTGCGCTGGGTGGGGGTCACAGCTATGGGGGTACCCCAAGCTCAGGTGTCCCAAAGGCAGAAAGCCTCTAACTCTCAGAGGGATTGAGGGAAAAGAGAATCCCTTCAAATGAGGTTGGAACTGGCTTAAAACGTCACTTTAGACACACACAAAAGGCGGTTGCTACTCGCTTTGGAGTTTGTTCAGTTTAGGATGCCAAAATACAACAGGCAGTGAACAAGCTGAAAATATGGTAGGAAAGTGCACGGTCTGCTATAGACATGTTTGTCAGCAAGGAACCTCTGAGCTGGTTTGGCAGCAGTGAGAACAAGGGAGTTTAGGAACAGCTCATACCTTCTCTCTGGGCGTGAGGGCACCAGCACAGCTGATGCTGTGAGGTAAGTGCTGGCTCTCCATCAGGGCCCTGACAGCCCTCCATTGTCCGAGCCTCACCTGGGGCCTCCCCGCCTGCTGCCCTCGGCCCTGAGGGAGCCGCTGCAGCTCGGCCCGGAGCTCTGCCCGGGCATGGATACCGCTGCTCTGCACCCTTCGGGGAGCAGCGGGCCCTCACCGTCCTCTGACGTGTGCACAGCTCAGCCTCTGCGGAGCTGAGTTGAGTTTGTGAGAGTGACGGCACAGAAGCCACTCCGAGTTCAAATGGCCGCGTCCGGCCCGGCCCTCAGTGCCGGGGGCTGGCATCCTCAGGGTAGGGCCAGGGCTGCACCCCCTTCTCAGGCTCTGCCAGCAGCAAATGGACCCGCTGCTCCTGTTGGTGTGCTGACAGGTAAGCCAGGTGTCAAAGAGCTTTGCGTGTTGGTCAGGAATAACTCCTGTGCTTTTCCATCCTCCCTCCTAAGAGAGGTATTGCTGTAGCTGGGATGTAGATGTACTACTTCACGCGTTGTAAAATATCAGCATTACTGTTTTCATGGGATTTGGGCTGCATTGCATACTTAGAATATTCCCCTTCTGCTATAGTATTGTGTGGAAAATCACTCTCTGAAAAGCCAGGGACCACAGAGACAGAAGTTCTGCAGCTTGATTCGAATAAAGGGGGAGAGCCGCCTGGGCCACACCCCCGCGGGAGCTCGAGTTTTTGGAGGCTGCAGATTGGGTTTGTCGCGAACTGCCCTGCTCTTTTTCTTTTCGGCTCAGGTACGAGGAAGGTACAGCCTTCCCGAACCGCCCACCACATAGCCCTCCTTGAACATGCATGGCCATTTTCCCCTTTCACAAGTTCAAACTGTCCGGGTTCTGTAGCAAACTTGATGTTCGAGCAGACCCCCACAGCCGCTCCTCAGCACCTGGCTGGTGTTTCAGACCGAGTTGTTAGTGAAGACATTAACACCCATTGCTTACACCAATCTAATGTTATCTTTCAAACCAGAAACTACCAAGCAGAGGTGCATTCCCACTCTGCTGCCCAACAAATGCCTGTGGGGACTGGGTAAGGAGCTCCTGTGTGGTGCCACCCGCAGCTGTCACCTCCTTCCTTCCTCACTCACCTGGCTGAGGCTGTGCACTGCAACTTGGGGGTTGAGGACCACAGCGGAGAGAAAAGGTAATTATGGTACCTCTGGCTGTAACTTCTGTCTTTCAGTTCAATATTTATTGTGCTGTACCAAAAATACTGTCTGCTTACAAAACACTTAACTGCAGAACAGCTCCTCTCTATTGCAGGGGATTTACTGTTACCTGGTTAGGCCTCTGAATCATAAGGTGAACAGATGCTTTGAATGTCTTGTTATATTTTTGTTTCCTGCTGTGACAAAATCTCCCTTTGTTACTGTAATATCTATTTCTGCTGATTTTCAGACACAGCAACTTTAAATGACAAGCCAACAAAATACGTATTTTTAGCATTTATCCTTAGGAAAGGAGCATGGTATACTCTCATTAGGAAGGCCTAAGTAGAAACATGAGTAGACAGAAGCATAAAATAACTTTTCAACAAGAATCCAGTGAGGCCTAGGAAGGAAGTTGGTTTCCTTTGCCTAGGCCTTTTAGAACTCAGAAGAGACTACAGAGCAAGTGTCTATCCAGGCTTGAGCATTCAAGAGTGAAGTACCTCTGCACCTTTCAGACTTTTCTGAATGACTTTTTTCCATGTGCAGAGCTGAGGGCAGGTGACAAGGGTTGATAACTAATCAGACAGGGGAGTTGTTCCCTTTCTTAATAGGTAAGATCTTGCTTTATTAGAGGGCTAGAAGCAGATATTTAACTTGTTTTGTTTGTCTTTATGATATTTTCTCAACCAACAATGCTAATGCTGTGTGCTAATGACCTAACCTGGACTTCTTAAGACAGTGCTTGAGAGAACATCCAGCATTGCTAAGCTGTCAGGGCAGGACCATATTGTAGAAAACCCCTAAATTCAGCAAACCTGTTTTTAGGAAAACCTGCCCATGTACTGTATCAGCACACACTCTCAGCCCATGGTGTTTGTCACTGCTGTGGAGATCAATGGTGTATTCCAGAGCGACAAATTGTCATGAGGAGTGGCTGAAACCACACCTGCCTGCGTGGCAGTAACTGTGAAGAGCTCTGTGTGTTTGTGATGACAGGTGAAATTTAGGATGGATGACCAATCTTGCAAGGATCTCTTCCAGATTCTCACATAAGATCATGTATAAATCTTCCCGCTAATGAGCAAGTGAGGAGTTTTCATCAGCCAAGTTAATTAGCTCTGCCAGCAGCCTGAGGAACTTCCTGGTTCCCTTGGCTTCCTCCTAGAAGAATGTAAATGATACACAAGGATTGCTTCTATGTCTTTATTTTTAATCTTGCTGCTTTCTGTGCTTTTGAATGTGGGCAGCAACTGCAAGATTAGAATTTAGAGTGGTGAGGAAGACTTGGAAGATTTCTGTTGAATGGTGTAGACTGTTCTAATGCCCTCCTAGTGGGGACTGCTTTGGATCTCTGGCAACTAGAAAGTCTAAACACGAGCTTTTAATTACTTAAATGCAAGCTGATTGGTTGAGTTTATGTGGTAATAATCTGCATCAACAGGTGACTTTCAGTCAGTGCTTACTAATGGTGCTGGTACAAGGTGAGTGATGTTTTCTTAATACAAGTATCTAACCTCGTACAGGGCATATCAGTGTTAGTGGCAGCTGTTAGTTCTACTCTTCAGTTTTCATCTGTTTAATGAAAGCTTCTGGCAGTTATAAAATGTTTTTGCAGTGGTTCTGTGATGATTTGGTGTTCTGCTTTTGAAAAAGTAAAGTTTTGAAGTTGCATACTTATTAAATTTACTGGCATCTTCTTGACAAGATATTCTTGGTGTTAACTGCACTTCTCAGGTACTGCAGTTCTGGAGGCACGATCACAATGTTTAGTGAGATTCTGCCATCCATTATCACCAACACCACCTACTTCTGCAGAGCTGTAGCAGTGGGCGTGATGCTGTCTGGTGCACATTATTGGCCTGCAATTCTGTACACAAGGAGAAAATAAACATCCGACTTGCAATAATGTGCTTATACATTTTAATTTAATTTCGGGATTAATATTCAGATTGCTAATTCAGGAATGGTTTTTTAAAATGGGAAATTGTGCTCCCCTGGAGAAGTACAGCTCTTTCTCCTCATGGCATGTATGGCTGCAGCAGAGTGGCAGCGTTTGGTCAGCAGGGCATGCTGTTCACAGTGTGCCAAAACCTCCTTACCTGGTCTAGATAGCACAGAATTTGGTGTAGACATCTGTTTGTGTCTCAGCCAGCTTAATTGCTGTGACCCTAATGAATCCTCTTTTCCAGTTCAAGGCAAGCTGAACCAAATAAAATACATGTGTCTTTCAGAATGACATGAGGGAGGAGAGCAGATGCTATCCTAGTGCAAGAGCTTATTTTATAGTCTGAATGGGATATGATAGAAAAATTGCTGGTAGGTTTTCTAAGGCATAAAGCAATATTCATCAGTCCAGTCATGTTACCATATAATGTTACTGTACACACCAGAGATGATGGCAAATGCTCTGTAACTGATGCTAAAAGATGCAAATATTTGCTGTATTTTGTACACAGTGATGAAAAGTTGTGACAGGGACCAAAGACTCCTTTTATGATAGCAGCCATCTGGTAAAATAGAAAGGCACAATATTTGTGCAGGATGGCTTACAACTTTAAGGTAGGCTAAAATGCTGCCAGACTTGCTCTTGTTGCTCCTTTCTGATCAAGCAGAGTCTTTCTCTACACGTCAGAATGACTGATAAACCTCAGGTTTATCATTTGAGCCAATAGTCATTGGCCAATATTTATTTTTAGTTAAATAATGAAACAATGAGCAGACTTTGTTGAAGTCATGTAAGGGTCTAGAGTGTCTGCACTGCAGGGTTTCATCTTGCTCAGGGGTGAATATAGAGGTACTTGGTTGCTTCACTGCCTCATGACCTTTGTTGTTTTAGAAAGGATGAGGAGGGAAGCCCTTGTCTCTCAGATACTTCTCATTCCTGAATTCCTCAGAGCTCATCCAGCTTTCATTATTCTCCCTCTGGAATCCCTGTGTGAGCTTCTCAGCCCCTCTGTCTCGTTCACTTTTCAGCCTTCCTCTCCCATAGCCAGTGCAGGTTCCTGTGGTGCACAGGTCCTTTGCTAGGCTCAGGGCAGGAGGCTGCTGGTTGTGTGCTGTCCTGGCTGGACTGAGTTTTCCCTAAAGAGGCCAGTTATTCTGTGACAGGTGCACATATAATAGTTATTGCAGAGAAGAATTTAAATTACAAAATAACTTTAATTTCCTTACAGCTAACCTCAAAGGAGCACGAGCTTAAATAACCTTGGCTAGATTTTGAGCTGCATAATGTATAAATGACCTGCACTGCAATACATAAACACATGAAGATTATATTCGAGTTCAATAGTCTTATTTCTTGCACTCTGATTGAGGAGCAGTAAAAAGAACAGGATCACTTCATCAGACAATTAGTTCCTCTGGGGGGAAGGGACTGTTTCTCTATGCAGGGATTAATGTGTTTACTGGCTTTATAGTAGGCTCTATACTACCAAAACACAAAGCAAGTGGTAGCTTCCTTTGACCTAGCACAGGATGAGGATAAGGTACCCATGATGACTTAATTAGATCCGTCAGCTGTTCTTAATTCTGTTAAGCATGGAACTTGGGGTGACTGAGTGGAAACAGCAGTTTTGGGTGAACTTTGTTACACCCTCAGGTTGATATGGCAGGAATCTTTTAACCTTTATTCCTATGGAGCACATCTCTGCAGTAACTTGAAGCTGCTCTGAGATTCTGTGCCACTGATGGCTGACACTCAGCCATACAGACACTACATACCAGTGTCTTTTGAATTGTAGATCTGATGAGATAGAACACACTCACCTCTCAGCTAGAGCAGACAAACAGCAGTGAAAATGGAGGAAAGTGGAAGATGGTATTTGCAATAGTAGTTGTGGGTTGTCAGTAGCGACCTGCTGCAGGGAGATTATTTCCTTAATTTTTGTCCTGTGATTGTCTTTAAGCCAGGCTGGCTGTAAGACAGTGACAGACCAGCTGTTACTCAGAGGGGAAATCCTACAAAGCTTGGCTGGAGGCATATGACCTTTTCTTCTCAAATGTTGACATTATTTTGTGTTTTGTTATTTCAGACTTTGATTGCTAAGACAGGTTTGACATGAGCTTCCAGGCTGATACTCTTCTCAGCTCTACCTTAGGAATTCAGTGTCCCTCTGATGGCCTGTTAGAGGTCTCCACACAACAGAGACTATAGCTCCAGTATTTCCAGTTCAGCTAAACCAAAGAAACATGGCTTAGCTCTGCCTTTGGAGTGTAGGATGACTCAAGTCAGCCAACTCTGCCTTCAAAAAATATTTCTTCAAGTGGTTGCAGCCTGAGGTAAATCATTCCCACTGGAACTCTCACGGGCCCCCTGGAAGAGTTGTCAGCAGATTATCCAGTTTAATACCTCCTCCAGCCCCCATGCCAATCCTGCACTTCGCCAAAACTCAGTGCCACTAAGGTTCTGTTGTCTCCCAGTCCTTCACTGAACCTGGGGTGAGTCAGCTCCCTGGGGCACGTACATTCCGTTCTGGCGGTGGCAGCCTGTTCGGGCATTGCCTCTGTGAGCTGAGAGGACGTGCAGTCCTGTTTGTGGGGCTGGCACAGCACCTGCCCTCCCCTTGGGGCGGGTACAGCCTTTGCATAAAGGATGAGGAGGCTGTCAGGACGTTGGCACAACACCTTGCCCTGTGGCCTGTCAGTTTGGGCCAATCTTGCCTCTTATCTTCTCCGTTATCTCAAAGCCTGTGGTATGTTCTCAGTGCAGCAGCCAGGTGTAGGGGACTTCTGGAGAGAAGAGGAAGGAAGGAGGCTGGCGGTGCTTCTGAGAGCTCCTAGTGTGCTGCCTTACTTCTTTCTCTGCTCCAGGTTTGTCCGAAAGCACTGGGAGAGATGCTTTTCCTACAACTTTAACATCTGACTGGGTTTAGTAGCTTCTGGCTTGTGCAAGTGTAATGGCTGAAAATATTGTGTGTGAATGATGTTAAATATTTAATAGTATATCAAAGTTTTGGAGAGATGCTGCAGTAATTAGCAAGTGCTGAGAAAGTCAGAATCAATGCAGAGAACATTAGAAAAACTGAAGGATGATTTTATAGAAGCTACACAAGACACTGCTAGAAATGAATGGCGTTGTGTGGAGTGCATCAAATGTATTAATATTGTAAATAAACCTTGATCAGTGGATTTTTTTCTGGTCATCTTTTGTTACGTTATAGGTGTTCACAGTGGGAAGACTGGGACATGTTTCTACTGTAGCAGCCTTGTAGTCAGGCTATATAACAGAAGCTTCTGGTGCTGTTTGTATGTTTTCAATTCTGTTGGCATAATCTGGTCCAATACATTCAAAAGCTTTTTAAAAAGCTAAGATGCTGGGCAAAGATGCAAAGATTTTAGATTTCATTCCGTAGTCATTTTCTAAACTAGAGTGAGAAAGAGCTTTCCAGAACTCTTTATTTTCACTCTGGCTATTTGAACTGCAAAGACCAGTGTTAAGGATTGTTGGGGAGGTTGGTTCCTACAACGATTATTTTGTAAATTCCTTTCTTTACTCAGCTCTTACAAGAGAGGCAAATGTCCATCTGAATTCAGGCTTGTTGGGCTGGTTGTACCAGAAAGATTTTTTAAATTTTAGAGCTTTTTTCAGAAGTTTCAGATACAAGAATTGCGTGAATTGTGTTTTGATGGTAACCAATGTTTGCAATCCCCAAAATAACAGTACTGTCATAAACTAGGATATTAGCTAGGTAACTCTTAGAAAAAACAATATAATGTTTCAATAGATATTCGCTGTCCTTGAAACAAGTTAAAAGAGACAAAGATAAATATTTTGTTCTAACCACAAAATTAGCATATTGTATATAAAGTATTCATAATGAAATTCTACTCAGAATTCAACAAAGCTTCTCTGATTAAATCACAAATGGACTTGTGATAATGGACACTTCTGCAGTGGTGCTAATACATGGATTTTCTAGGAAAAGAAGGAAAATAATATCTTGTGAAATAGTTCTGGTTATGAAAATGGTTGTATTTTTCAAGTGCAGGTATCTCATACCACAGGAAGTAAAGGTCATATATTTTCTAAATTCAGTTTGCAATATAAGATATCTCTTTTCAAGTAATGGCAAATAACCAAAATAGGACCACTGCAAAAGCACATGAAATGAATTGGTGTGTGTTGCAGCAGTAGCTCAGACAAAACTGAATTTTGCAGACCTTTAATTACTAGTTAACTAGATTCAAGATGGATCTGTATATAAGCTAAACAATAGATACAAAAGAGCATTATGCGGAACACAACATGCCTCTAACCATTGTTTGTTCCACTTGATTTGAAGTTCCACATAACAAGATGCCATTTGGACTGAGATTTACTGCATGCCTTACCTTTAGCAGTTATGCAGAAATTTTTTAATCATCTATACTCATTACTCCAATTAGAAGTTAACTATTCCTAAGCTTTATTTTTTTTAGAAATGTATTTTTAAATGTATATTTCATTATAGTAGATGGGAGTATAAACTCACAGCTCTTGGTAGCTGGAACTGTATAACTGTAGCCACTGTGAACAGTTACAAGCACTGTTTACTTCACTGATTTCAGGCATAGCTTGAGCTATATCTGCTTTATGTACATGCACAGACATAAGTGTTTTGAAAGTATCTTTCTGTCTACACGGGCTTTGAGTTAGCTTGGGCAGTTACTGGGCAGTGAGTGCATCTGACCTCTTTGGGGTGAGCACTTGGGGATTTATTACCTCTGTAGGGCTCAGGTAGAGGACTGTGCTTGAACCTGTGGAAATGAAAATCCCTTTTAAGTTTTCCTCTGATTTATGGCTTGGTACTGTCTGATGTGTGGAACAGCCTGGATGCTGCCTGTGGGAGGGAAGGCAAATCCCCCTGCTCTGGCTTTCTGTCATCCCTTCAATAAGGAGTTCCCAACTCTGGCACTGCAAGGACGCTTCTCCTTCCAGCCTCCATCTTAGTGGAGTATTTTGCCTCTTGCAGCAGTCAGGGGCACAGCTGGGTTGGCAGTGTACCCTGTGTGATCTCTGGCTTACAAAGGGGTGACCCAAGGCTGTTGGAGGGTGAAACACTGTAAAAAAAGTCACATCTGGAGGGAGCACCCTTGTCACTCCATGTAAGTAGCTGTCAATAGACACATGACCCTGGCAGGGCCCAAGCCATCTGTAGGGAACCAACTGGAGTTAATGTGAGTGAGCAACAGCAGTTCACCACAGCTGCTGGGACCTATGGTCAGCATCATGCCAGCTACTGCTGATAATTCCACATGTATTGTGTTAATAAGCACACTTCTTATTAATTAAATCACAGTCTATGCATCTTGTCCTTTCTTCTGAGTGTCCAGAACAAAGGAGATCTCCCCGTGTCGGTGTTGCACAGGTTACAATATGGATCCACTATTTTCTGCAACAAAAGGGTCTGCTGAATTCCATGCTAAGGTCTACAACATGCATTATTTTTCAATTAAATAACCAGAGAAATGTGAGCTGTGTTTGTATTCCTGTGCAAGCAATTGTAGCACCGTAATAGCAGGTATGAAAGAGCCCTATTGCTTTCTGCAGTCAGTGGGTGTTTATTTGTGGAACAAATGGCACTGACAGTTCATCAGAACTTAAATTTGCAATCCACATTAGAAATTCAGTAATATCTTTCATCTGTACTTGCAAATATAAATTGCCCTCTGCAGAATGGCTTACATGAATTTCTGAGGAAACTGTCAAAGGGTATTACAGTATGTTTTTCAAGAAGAAAAATGGCTTCAAAAGAATCTGCCCCTTAACTTTATGGAGGAGCTGCAGCAGTGCTCTTTGATTCCTTGTCCCAGCTTCTTCCAGCTTTTCTCACTCCTTTGGTCACTGTCTCAACATGCAGAGCGACAACAGAGTGAGGGACTGGAAAAGCTTTGGTTGTGAGGCTTTCAGCCCTAGACAGGAGATGTAAAGCTCTCGTGGCTGCACAACAGACCAGAAAGGACAGCTGGGCAGAAATAAGGAAACAAGTAAACTGTTGGAGTATGTTACAGCTGTAACTTGTCACAAACCATTGTAGTTGCTTATTCTCTTCTGTGCTCTCCACATTTGTGCATATCCTGTGGTATTTCATCTCAGGTCTGTGAGCAGTAACAGCAGCATGGAATAAGTTTTCTTTTATTGCTGAAAGAGGGGGAATAGATGTCTGTTGCTTTTTGTTGTGATACTGCCAGTGGAGAAGAATGAGCAGAGAAATGGTGAAATGCTTGTAAATTTGTTCTGGTCCTCTTTCCCCACTCTTGAAGAGGATGGTGTGGTGGGTTTGGGGCAGTCTTTCAGCAACAGTAAAGCAAATGGGATCAGTAGCTTAAATTTCCACCTACTCAAGTAGAACTACTGAGCCATGTGTTATGTCATTGTAGACTTGAAAGGGTTTACTTTCATAACAGAATAGAAAGTAAAACAGGTTGTTTAATTGAAAGTAATCCATAGACACCTACTGTGTAGAAATCCAGGAATAACTGGGCTGTTAGAAGAAAGATCAAAGAGTGTTTTTCACCTTCACTGTTGGATTCATTATAAAAATGCATGATTCATTACACTTTAAGTGTCACGTGTATCGACTGATTTTGCAGATTAAGCAGACATCAATATAAAAAAGATTCTATATTTTATCAGCAAAAGGTATCAAGTTGTACCAAATTTGGAATACTAACTAAGAAAAAGATCTCATGCTTGGATCTGATGAAAACATAACACAATTATGTTTCATATAAAACTATTTGGACACACGTGTAACAAGGGTCCCTGCTTTGAGCACCTTGCTTTCACAAATTCTAGTACAAGGAGAGGCGGGTCTTCAGCAGGTGGGATTTGCACAGATGGTGAAGCACAATTCTCTTGACACTGGTGATGTGTTAGCCCCTCTATTGCCTGGAACTTGGTTGTTTCAAGCCAGGCCACAGCCCCTGCACAGTGAGAAACCAAACATAAAATTTCTGACTATTACCCCCTTTAACCATGGAGAACACACATGACTATTTTCACTGTCATGACAGTCTGGGAAGAAATGATAAAAAAACCCAAACCCTGCCATTTGTTTCATTGTTTGTTGCTTGGCAAATGCTGTCAAGGGAAGGTCAGAGAATGCCCACTCATCAATACAAGAAGGTGATAAATGTCAGATCATATTTTGTACATATTTCCTTTGTAAACACTTTGGTTGGATGTATGTATGCTTGTTTTAAAATTAGATGCATCGAAACACACAAATTCTGTCCCTCAGCTGCTTTCTGTGTTTCCTGAGACATAAATGTATAGAGTTTTATGATGGGAATTCTCTGTGGATGCACAACCTGAAGTGTATCAGCATGATGGAAATAGCAGAAGGGAATATTGTCCTGCTTTAATCAGTGAAATTTTAGCAGCCTTTTAAGGCATAGCTGTGTCCAGTTGTATCAACTTAAGGGAAGAACTGTGAGATTTTCAGAGTGGCAGTGGCTGCGTTTGAAGTCCCCTCCCTCAGGCCCTGTGGGCACTGTGGTCTGGGTCCAGGCCCTGGCTGCAGCTCAGGACAGCCCTCTCTGAGCCGTGAGCTGCTGCTGGCACTCGCCCTGCCACCGCTCAGGATTCGATCAGCATGTGCATATTCCTGACAACATCATGTTCTTGACAGTCCTCATGCCGTGTTCTTGGTGCCATGGAGATAACCACGGTGTCTCCTTGCCAGTGTGGCTCTTGGATCTGACTCCCAAACTCCTTGGGTTTGACTGAGGAGGGCAAAGGCAGTGCCAGCTGGGACTTTCTGACTGGTACACCCAGATTTTTGGCAAGGTGCAAATTAATACCTCTTCTAGCAGCTGTTGATAAAGTGATCCTGAGGGAAGTGCTAACTGTGGGCATAGCTCAATCCAGAGAGAAAAAAAAATTTGGAAGTGCTTTATATGAGTAGTCTCCTGCATTTAGAAATAGGTAGGGTAAGGTAACTTATCCTTTAATGGATAAGTTAACACGTTTGTGGAAAACTTCTACACACCACATTGGGAAAGAGGAGTATCACAATTGACTCAAGAGACAAGACACCACAGGCTGGATTTCAAAGATATGCAGTATTTAATTACTGTCCTGATAGTGACATAATCACAGTATCCATCCAGTGCTCATGGAAACCAGTTCTGTTTTTAACAGTGTTCAGGGAGGTCTGGACCAGGATACAGTCTACACCTGTGTTCATGTTTGCTTAACAATAATATTTTTGAGGTGTGACTAAATAACATTAGATATTTGCATAATGTCTCTTACCTGGAAAATTCATGTAACTGCTGAAAATTAATTTAAAGCAGATAACTGCTTTGACTGATCAAAAGCACAGAAATGTCAAACACTGCATGTCTTTCTTCCTACATTGTTGCAAGGCATATGGTTTTGGTGATGAATTCTTCCCTGGAAAGGAAGCTCAGCGTCGTTGTTAGGGTATCTCCTTGCACTGGGTGACAGGGTGCTATAATGGCCATGGGCACATGAAACATTGAGAGAGAAGGCAGGGTGTGTGTTACAGTGCATTGGTTACGCTGCAGCACTTGCTGTGTGTGCTCTTACCTTGCAAAGCCCCTGCTGGACCAGGTTTCCTGCTGGGGGAGAGCCTGTACCCCTTCCATTCTCCAGCCACACCAGAGAGCCCCAAGTGCTGTAAGTTCCTCGCTGGCTGACTTTGCAATAGTTCATTTGCATGCTGAGTCTTGGTTTCTGGTATTTGTAACAGAAATGCTGTTTGAATTTCAGAGGAAATAAATTTTGTAGATACCCAGTTATACTGGGACAATGTTTCAAAAAATGCTTTAAAAATAATTAAGCACTGTATAACTTTGGGGACTGACAAGACTGACAGATGTGCTGAAAAAATATCCATAATGTCTTGGCATACGCATGCTAATATATTTCAATGTTTTATTTTTAATCTATTCTCACTTGCCTCTGTTGCACCCTTTCTTCTCTTCCCCTTGAATAGGAGCTTTGCTGTACTAGCAAACAATAAAACTTGTTCTTTGAGAGAGGAAAATATTTTCCTCTTATGCAAAATAACCTCCTTCTGCTTGTGCCCTGAGGGGTTATTGGAGGCTACTGGAAGTGAAATATCTCCAGTAGCAAAAAGGCTTTCAGCCCCACAGTTGTGGTCACTTAGTAAGTTCAGCTGAGAAACCTGGCTGTTGAGGCAATACATCATCATGGTGCAGGTGCAATTGTATGCCAAACTCAGTAAAAATATTTTGCATATTAAAAGATTGTTTTTAAACTTATTTCAAGGCCATTCATTTTAGTTTCCTGATGGAAATACGCTGTCTAGTCAGCAAGAATTTAAAGGAACACGTTTTGCTTTGCTCTTTACTATCATGAAGCGCATTAGAACCTGCAGGACTTCTAGGGCTTGTGTCTTGTCTATAAAAGGGTTATTTGATGTAGAAAAATCCATTGAGTTTGTTCCTGCTTTCTTTTTATTAAAGGTAATCTTTCAATCACATGATGTGAACAAAAGTGGTTAGAGGATTTCTTTCAGTTGAGGAAACTGCCAGCTACTCAATGAATTCTGTTTCTTTGAACAGTTTTTAACTTAAGGATAGATGTTACAAAGATGAATTTTATTGTCCAAGTGGGACTTTATGCACAGCACATTCAAACACAAAGAAATTCCCTGATATCATTAGGGAAAAGTGCTGGTCTTGGTCTTACGATGTAGCCATCGGCAGTCAAGTTGTAGCCAGTTTTATGGTCCAGAACTTGATTTTTTTTCTTTTTCTGTTCACTCTAATACTTCCCTTTCTCCTTTAGAGATTTTTTTCTACTCCCAGTTCTCAAAATATTTGAGAACTGTAAACAGGCATCATAACCAACAGAACACAATCTACAGGTATAATTAGCAGGAGGAGAAGGATCCTCAGAAGCACAGGCAGTTCCAGAGCAGCCAAACCAGGCTGTGCTGACCTTAGAGCGGGGAAGGTGCTGTTGGTGCAAACATCCCCAGGATAACTGAGCATTGGCACACACCACTGACATTCAGGGCCTTCCATGTTAGTTTTGTTGGGAAGGGGAGTCATGGCTGTGTGTGCTGTGGCTCCTTTGGCTGGCAGGATGACAGCTGCAACAGACTGTCAATATCGTGTGCTCGGCTTTACTTTTCCCCTCAGGGTACTGCATGTTTAGCTCAGCTGGTAAAGCCCTGCACATCTCTGCTTGATCTCTGTTTGTCCCCATAACTGCACGTGCTCAGTAGGCTACACTTGGGCTAGTGCTCTCCAGCTGTATTACTCCTTTTACTACAAGTAACTGCTGCAGCAAGGGGTGAATGTGTCATTCTGATAGTTAAACATACCTTTTTAGATTTTATTTCTTTTTTCTCCTTATCTGCTTGCCAGTACCCTGCCAATAGACATCATTGGGCTGGGATGCTCTCAGATTTCTTATATTTAATTTTGGGTCCTACCTGAGGGGAAATGATTACTCTGTACTGCAGACAGAGCAGCAGTACTTTTTCTTCCCTTGTTATACTTATCATGGGTCCAGTTTGAATTATATTAATCATACTTTGTTTCTAATTCACAGCTGCATGGTGAGTGGAATCTTTGTCTTTCAGTCTCTTTTTGCTGGTGCCCTCACTCACTTCTCCTGATGTCTCCCATGCAACATGATTTATTTTTGAGTTTAAATGCAATTTCATATCATCATGGTGCATCGGTCTGTGTTACTTTCCTGTCTTGGAAACTTATTCGCAGTACAGAATGTGGTGGGTTTTTGTATCTGCCATTACTGTGCATTGACCAGCTGATTCTAGACTGGGTTTTGTCTTCATTGTTTTCAGTCCAAGTGTGACCCTTTAATCAGGCTTAATAGATAGTCTGCTCTTTCATTGTTAGTCTTCCTGTAATCCATAACTGATGGCCACTGCTCAAGTTGGTGATGTTACAGGAGAACATGCAGAATATGTAACTGTTGTCTTTTAACAGCTGTAGTTTTCATTCTGCTTCTTCCTGTAACTATTGTTAGGTCTGCTGTGGATTTTGATTTGTAAAACCAAATAGTGTTCCTACTTCTCAACCATGGGATAAAATATCTTAGTTTAAAATCACATCAGATTTGTCCCTCCAATGGGGACAAGGCACTTGAAGGGTCAAAGACTCCTAGTTTACTGTGTGGATTGCAAATACTCAGGAAAATGTGTTTTCATTAATATTCATGGAACACTCTCATTCTGCAAACATTTGTGTGAACAGTATTTGTCAGAATCTACTTATTATACCTAAGCCTCCAATAGGAGTTTAACATCCTAGGCCAGCATTTCTTTCAAGGCTGTAACAGGTTATTCATTTCGTCAAGCAGGCTGTTTGCAACACTTTGTGTTTAACTGCATGTCAGCCATAGGAAATCACGGATAAGCTACAAGATTGGCTTCTCCATGGGAATTCACGTCGGCTTGCACACAACTTCTTTAGCTAACTCTATTACTGTACAGTTATTATCAAGTAGATATATGTGGTGCTGACAGCTCCTGACAGGAGAATGCTTTATTACATAAAGTTTGCAAAGAAAAAAACCTTACAACATGACAGTCTTTTATGCCCAGAAAGCTATGTATTGGACAAGAATCCACATAATTAATATTAATTATAATAAAGTGTGACAATCAAGGAAGAATAACATAAGTCTGCTTGTAAGTCAAGACCTCAATAGTGTGGAAGAAATAGAGCCAGCCAGAGTTGGATGATGGAAGAACACTGGTGCTTGAATAATTTATGGGAAAGCACAGTATATTGCATGTGAGGTCTGGAGCCTTTTAAAGGCCTGTGAATAAGATGACAAAATTCACTCAGTTCAGGTAAGTAAGAGAGGAGAATGGGGAATTCACATGTGATGCAGCATTAACTATTAATAAGAGTTAAAAGGTCATGCAGTTCCCATGTCAAGTGCAAATGATCAAGAACAAAAATTGCCAAAAGATGTATGTAATTTTTAAGGAAACAAAAGCAAACATGACCTTTGTAAAAGCTTTGATAATGTGAAGACTTGTTAGCTGCATGTTTTTGGCATTTAAAAAACCGAGACTATTCCATTTTGTGAGCAATATGTACAGTGGGTATTAAAACCGAGCATGAAGTCTGCAGGAGCAGTAGGTACACAGCACTGTTACATAGTTTGGGCTATAATGAACAGCACTCTTACATGGTTTGGGCTATAATTGGAGGTGAGTGTGAGAAGATAAATTCTTGTGTGAATCACATCACTTGTGTGAATGTTTTGACCTCATGTAATATTGTTTCAGTAAATTATGGCCATGCTCTTTAAAAAGATACACTGAAAACAAGGCAGTAATGCTGTGGGGGATGGAGTGTTAAGGATGTCTTGTGCTGAATGAGGATTCTGCTACAGATGTGAATAAGGGTATTTCTGGGGAAAACATAGTTCGGTAGAGAGATTGTTTAACCTGAAAGAAAAATATGATTGAATTTTTAGGTTTGTCAGCAGGATTTAATAAGGAAACTTGAAATCTGCTGGTTTTCCAAAGTCAATTAGTTTGACCATTAGCCTTGTCAGTGATCAGCCAGGCCTGTCCTCCCTTCTGTGGCTATGAAAAGGTGTATCTGACATTTACAGTGGTCTGATGGATGTTTCTGGGCAGTCCCTTTTCATTTACTCAAACAGAACAAATCAAATATTGCAATGCGTAAGCAGGAAATGAGAGAGTTTTTGGTCATTGTTTTGTCTATGCAGTTATCAGTCTATCAATTCTCTCCTGGCCAGTGAAGCTGTTGATTTTGTCCTTATTCTTACCAAGGAAGTAGAAAGAGGAATCTTAGGTTTGAGGGGAGAAAGGGTAAGCACGTGAACTCTGGGCTGCAGAGCACACCTGTGCAGGGCTGAGACTGGCAGCACTGCTTCCAGCCCTGCAGCACAAGGCTCTTATGAGGAGCAGGCCTTTGAAGGCCCATTCCTTTGAAATCATTGCAGGACAGTTATTTTGCAGCACAATCATTCAAGGGTATCTGCCTTGGTAGCAAAAGCCAGCCACATAGGAATCCATTCCATAAGTAAGGACATAGAGTCTGTGGCAGTGGGCACACCTTGGGCTTGGGCAATGAGGTACTGCAGTTCTGATCCATCCTCTGTCAGATATTTGGATAGTAAACAGAGTTTATTTTGCACTATCTTCCCTTTCTTGTTTCTGATGTGACAGATTTGTGTTAATGTATATCGTTGCACCATAGAGGTTGTCACAGGGAAGTGAGAAGTTCTGGCAGCTGAGTAAAGGGTGTTTGGGAACTATCAGTGTTGGGAATGGTGTGGGAAATAATTTGGAAGCTGGGTATGAGCATGTTGTTTCTGCCTTCAACACTGAAGGAGTAAACAATATAGTTTCATCCTGCAATTCAACAGAAATATATGAGTAATTGACACTCTGCATTACTATTGTTTTGATTTTCAACAAATCCAATAGTTGTGTGGAATGGGTTCTCATACAATTAGTATTTTCTTGGTTATCTCTAACTACAACAATTAATGGTAAAATTTTTCTGTTCTCTCATCTGGGGTGGTAGCTGTGTGGGAGCACTGCCTTGTTGGTTTGCCTGTTACAACACCTTGAAACAATACAGCAAAATGTCCCTTTCAGCAGAAGAACTTATTCCTCCAGAAAGAGGAAATAAACATTGCAAATACATAGATCCTTTAGCTGTGTATTGTGCTAGATGGAAAATAGGGGCAAAGTGTTTAGAAGCTGGTTTATTTTTCAGCAAGCATTTGTATCTGAGAAGCATTTATGGCAAGTAGTAGAATCTTTTACTGCATCATATTCAGCATTTTGCTGTGGTCGTTTCTACTAAGGAGCTGAAACTGCAATGCCTACAGAAATAGTAAATCTACGAACCAGGGAGTCTGTCCCTGTCTAGGGAGTTGGGTAGGTGTCCATAATTATGGCAAGGTGATCACTGAAGACACATGAAGATGTGATTGTAAGAGCAGATGGGAAAAGGCACTTAGCTGAAGAAGATCTGTTGCTGTAACTGAAGTGTTTCAGGAACATGCTTTAATCCTAGCTTTAGGTGGAGTTAAGCTTTTGAATAACCAATAGGAGTTGGCTGGCAAGATGGTCTTTTACACGTGTATATGCTAATGTAAATGTCATAATGCAAATTTAAGCATTCAAGAACATTATGTGGATTTGGGAAAATCCCTAAAATTTTAATTCCATAAGCAAAATATTATTTTGGCAGCACATGACAGAAATAATCCTGCTCCCAGATGTTTCATACTGTTGCAGTTGAGACTAGTTGCATGGTTGTCTTCAAGACAGCTCTAAAATAACACAAAAGCTTCTTGGAATATGAAGCAACTCAATTATACAATGAAGCAAAGAACCATGTCTGAATTCTTAACGTTGCTCAGCCTTCTGGGGAAATACAATGGGGAACAGAGCCTTCACCAAGAGTAAAGTATGTCAGCTAGAGGACAGAGTCAAAGAAAACTCTTGAAACCAAAGAAGGGAGAAGTCACCTTCTGCACATTTTATTTGGATGCCATGGTGGACTGTGTGCCTGTGTTCCAGGCTGGGTGCTGACAGCTGACTTGGGCGCTCTGGGGCTGGCATGGAGGAGTCTGAATATTCATTTATTTCATGGCATTAAGATTTCCTCACTTGGTTACGTGCCTATTTTGCCAGCAAGTTCAAATGTAGTTAAATTTCTTACTCCAAGAACTGAGTCTTAGTGGAAGTTGCCAGGTGCAAAACACAAAATATACAGAAATACTTGGAAATGTGTTAATGTATTGTTGTGACAGGTGCGTATCCTCCATTTCTATTTCTTTAGAAACTGTGAGCAATCTTCAGGTAGAGAAATGCTTTTTAAAAGTAATCAAGTTTAAATGTTTGCTTTTATTGACCTGTGTTTCAGTGTCATAAACTGAACCCCATAAGGAGTGTGTGTTGCTGTGCGGGTGACTGAGCACAGATTGCCCAGAGAGGGTATGGAGTCTCCCTCCCTGGAGATATTCCAGAACTGTCTGGATGCAATCCTGTGCCATGTGCTCTGGGATGACTCTGCTGGAACCAGGAGGTTGCACCAGATGACCCACTGTGGTCCCTTCCAGTCTTAGCCATTCTGTGATTCAGTGTTCATCAATGCTCAAGATAATTCTTTACTGTTGCTTTTGTCACTGGGAACTCAGGTGTGTGGGTTTTATTAAATAAAGCTGTAAGGAGAGAGCTTTAGCCTTCCTCCATCTAGGACATGCAGCAAATGCCTTTCAGACTCCTTGTGCTGCCTTTTCTCAAGCTGCAGTGAAGACTGTGACTGTTCCCTCTGTACTTCTGAGGTGGCTTTGCAGGCCCACTGCTGCCACTGCAGAGCTCTGCTGCATTTGGGGGGCGGGCAGCAGTTGGACAGACAGATGGACAGACAGACAGCTGTGGCTGTAGCAGGCCATGTGTCCATCCTAGCGCACAAAGCAGACCGTGCAGGAATCCATCCCTGCCAGGTCACACCTGCACACAGCCTGCTTAGGTGGACATCTGTAAAGTGCTGAATTGGACTTATTTCCCAACAACTAATTGAGAATTAATTTCCAAGTACTTTGCAAAACAAACACAAAAATGAGGTGTTAGCTCAACAGTGTGTTCTACAAGCTCTAACAGAAAGTTATCAGGCCACCCTTGAAACTGGTCCCAGTTTGGTTGCTGACCCATGGTGTGGGGCTGCCAGGACAAGGTGACAACTCTGGGTCTTCCATGGCCTGGCCCAGCCCAGTACCCGCTGTGAGGAGCAGTGCTGGGTGCTCCCTGTGCATCATGGCCCTGCACAGTGCTTCTGCAGGATTATTTTAATTGATGTAACTGGGGGGTGTGTGTTTGTGACACGCAGTACTTGGTTACCTGGCTTTTCATAGCTGATCATGGCTCTCCTGTGGTTTCAGTAAGGTCCTGCTTAACAGCCTTGTGACAACAGCTGTCCCAGGAAAATGGCAAAGTGTGACAAAGAGATCTGTGCACACGGGGGGGGTGAGACTAGCTGTAACCTGGATGTCAACGTCAGTGACAGCCTTCAAATGAGTTTTCTTGCTTACAGCTCTCTTTAGCTACTTGCTTTCCTGTTCACACACTGTTGGTTTTTCCCTGTTGCAGGGTAAATCGGATCTGAAATCATCTGTGCAAGTGCAAGAGGGGATTTTCTGTAGGGCAAGAGTCTTATTCAAGTTGGAAGTTCTCCCTGTGGACCAACACATCCCCCTTCTGTGAACAGACTTCTCCTGGAATGCTGAGGGTTTGTTTATGGTGAGTACAGTTGTTATAAGCAAGATATGAAATAGAAGGATATGAAAATAAAACCAGAGGCTGGGAATCAAGAGAGGTAAGACTTGCTATATTGTTTTATATAGTGTATATTTTCTGATTTTGCTCTTCAGCAATGTACAATTGTAAGTATTGCACATTTTAAAATTTACTCCCTTACCCACTGGGTGGAGGAGAAGGACAACTTGTTTTCAATGTGGTTTAATGGTACAAAGCCCAACAAATTCACTGTCACATGCAGCACGTTTTTCTCCTCATTCTTTCTGCCCTGGAGTTACCCTTAATTGTTTAATGTGTTGTCATGCTATAGTGCCTCGTACAATAGCTTTGCTTGGCTGCCTGCTTGAATGGGGAGTGAAGGGAAGGAGGAGGATGGATTCCCCCTCCTGCATCTCCGTGCAGCAGTGGAGAGTCCTTGTTAGGTATGTTTGGGTTTGGGGGGGTGGAGCAGAGTTTAGAGTGTGCTACAGCTTTGTGGGATTAGCAGAGGCTTGAGGGGCCCAATTTAATTGAGTGTTCTGGCTGTACTGCTTTTAATGTCCTTTGCAATTATGGATACAGAGAATATCTGGTATCTAAGACTGGAGTGAATTTTGTATTTCAAATTTTGTAATATTGGCCAGTTATAAAATAAAAATACAAGTAGAAGGAGAAGACCCTTATAAATTGATGTTTGGTCATATAATAGTTACCATAAGGGAGGGCTGAATATAAGAAGCTTAGAGTGAGGCTGGACATATTCCAAACACTTTTTACACTCTTTTGAAAAATTTAAGGAAATAGCATGTTGAGCACTTTCAACTTTAATTATGAAAAAATAAATGGTAAAATCAGACTGTCTGGCTGAAATCTCTTGGACTCTTAACAGTAACATACCTTTCTGTATGCCTAATGTAGTATGCAGTTACATGGGTTTTATTTTACACAGAAGCTAGAAAAGTCTAGATTTCTATTTTGAAAACACTGTTAGATAAGAAGCTTGGTTTGAAGTTAATGACATCCTATGAGACATTTTTCCCCAGGTCCTGATGCTAAATGGAGGAAAAGAGGAAACATTTAATTTTCCTCCATCACCTTATGATACCAGGGTTCTGGTTAGGCAGTCCCCTTACATCCTTCCTCAGTAACAGGCCCAGCCTTTTCTGTGTAGTTAACCCCCCTTTAACTATGGAAAGACACAAGTACCCAGAATGGGAAACTAACCCAAGCTGTTAGCCTCACTTTTGACCTCTGACAATGCTTCACACTCCTGAGCCTTCCATAAGAGGATCTCCACGTGCTCACAACCATTAACAAATTCAACCTGCCAGCTGCCTTGGTAGGTGAGCACTGTGTTCCTATGCTGCCCCTCCAAATGGGGAAGCCCAGAGACACAATTTCTGCTTTATTGCCTGAGAAAGCACTTTGCAGAACATACGGAAGCACGGGCTTGCCTGGAGGAGATTAGAGCACAAAAACAACCACAACAGATCAAATGGATGGGGGAGAACAAAAGAGATGGGGGCAAATGAAAAGGGGAGAAAGGCTGCAAGCCCGTGTGGTCACTTTGGGAGTGATATGCAAATCTTTGTGCTGTGGCTGTGGATTTCATTTTGTAAGGCTTGAGATTTCTCTGTCGTATTTGTAGAGTTAAAAAGCAGGGACAGGTCTGAGAAGGATCATGGACACAGGTCAAGAGAAGCTAAGCAGCATGCAATTCAAACTGGTAGGAAGAAGTTTAAAAGTGGTTCATCTACCACTGACAATGAAATAAAGCAAGAAAAGGCTGGCAGGAGTGAGCCTTGGCTGACTTTGGTGCAGCTGTGGAAAAGCCAGAGGTCTTTGCCAGCACAGTGCTGCCTTCCCCCAAGGAGCACCAACAGGTCACTGGGGAGCAGAACCAAGCAGCTCCAATGGCTCTACCTCAAACTGGCTTTTATGCATTTCCTGACTAATCAGCCTTGGGTGACGCACGTATCTGAGATGATTTGGAGGAAAAGGGAATGTTCTTTCTGTGAGATGATGTTAGGAAGATGCCTTTCCACTGTGCTTTTTGTTCTTACCTATTTTCATGCATCTTATTAGGAGATAGGAAGCCTTCAACACTGAAGAGAGGGCTGTGGCATCAACATGTGTTATTCAGGATTCTAGAAATTGCTATTACTGTGTTTCATTTTATATCCAGAAATATATTGCTGTTGAAAATGAAACAGATTGGTAGACCTTCATCTGTAGGATGAGTTTTGTGAAAAGTTGCATGCAGAGAAGGGCAAAATAGAGCTTGACTACTGAATGTTAGAAACATTGGCTATATTTTGATTAATATTTGTCACTAGCACCACTTAATGTCAAATGCTTATTCAGCTTATGATTTAAAGTCATTCAATGCACTGCATAATTGTAAGTAGGAGACATTTGTGCATCTGGTATTTAAATGGAGTATGTGTACTTTGCATTCCAGAGCATCCCTAAGCACTGCTGTTAGAATTGTCATTTTAAAAATATGTTTTGTCCTGCTTTTAGAGCCCATTTAATCTTTTCCCCATTAATCTGCTTTCCCTAAACCTTTCTCTAATTCTTCTGAAGGATCCCCCACCTGCTGTGCAGGCTACACAACACACTGAATCTAATCATGTCTGGAATTATCATTTTTATCAGTTTAATCCATATTTTTCTGTTATTTGCTTTACAAAGCCTTAGACATTTTATGCACTGTGGTAAGTAATGGAGCAATTGTGGTGGTTGGTGTCTTTTCAAAAAAACAGTGACAATACAGTTAAAATAATCAATTTAGATTATTTTCTGGAATGCAGCATTAGTATTCCATGGAAGTTAAGCGTGATCCTTAGAATTATGGAATATATTTTAAACTTCAAATTGTAGATGAGTCAAGAAATGTCCCTGTGTTTGTTCAAGCAATCCTTCAAATTTGTCCTGATCAACACTTGCATGTTCTTGATTGCACACTCTGCATTCTGCTACCTCCCTAAATTTCTTCACATACCTTTTTTTTTTTTTTAAGCAGTCTTAGATTCATATTTCCTTGAATGCTTTTATGAAATAATTACAGCTAAGATAGAAACTGTTTTCTTTATCCTGTGATTTCCCATCATGAGGTGCAGTTTCCAACATTTGAAGAGAGCAGTAGCTTAACTCAAGCAGGTGCTTCTATGGAGGTCATCTAAATTTACAGCGGTCTAAAGAAGAGAATTTTGTTTGGTGTTTCAATCTCTTACTCCTGTCACCTGTGGGTCATAGGCAGATGCTGGTACTGGCAAGGTCCTCATCAACCAGCAGCTCCCAGCAACAGCCTGCACTCATTTGGAAGAGAATGTTTTGCCACAGATGCTTGGGATCCAACTAGATGACTTCGTGTAGATGCCCCAAGTGAAGAACTGTGGAGGTGCCATCCTGGTTTCCAGGTTTTATCCTTTACTTCATTTATGTCAGAGCTGTTTTTTCTCTCCTGCCCTTCACTCCTTGTTTTGCTGTGAGGCTCTGGGATGCTTGGCAACAGCTTAGCTGCTTGTCTACGTAAAGGTCTGGTAGTGCTACATTGGTAAGGCTGTTCTGTAAAAATGTAATTTAGCAGAGTTTTTGCATAAACTCTGAGACTGTAAAACATTTGCAGAAGAGCTATGATTTGTACTATTTTCATTCAAAGCAGGACATTAAGGCTCCAGCCACATTTCATTATCCATTTGAATAACATTTTTCAATTTAAAGCTCTCTCTCTAACCACGAGCACTAAATTAATACTAGATTCTCTCTCTGCCTAGTGGGAACACTAAATAGATAAATAAAAATCATTGCAGGATAATTGTAGGTGCTGTGGGCTGAGAGCCAAACCAGGCCAATTCAGCCTTTGAGCCCTGTCTGTCTGTCTGCTTTTCTTTTTCCTTGCCCATCAAAATAGGGTATTCAATTATAATCTTTTTTCTGCATACAGTGGCCCAGAGGCATTATTAATCTCGGTGCATTTGGAGAGTGAGTGAAAAGACTAAAGGTTTGGGGGGGGAATCTCTCCCCCCTGTAGCTGTATTCATCACTTAGGGTCTTTGTCAAAAATGTACTTTTCTTTCTCCCTCCCCCCATTCCTTGGAGCATAAGCTGGAATTGACTCCAGAAGTTAAAGGACAATGGAAGCATTAGCACAGGGATTACGGATCTTCTTGTGCAAGATGGGGGCTGGGGGGAGAAGGTACTGGCAGGATAGAAATTCAAAATTTGTGGCTAGAACAGTGCGTACCACTACATCAGAAAAAGCAATAGTGCAATCTCTATTCACATGAAGCTTTTCAGGTACCTGAAAAGAGGATGCAAAACCTGTTTCTGAAGGTGGTACATAAATACTTGGGTTGCAAGTTTAAGTGCCTAAAGAAAATTTTAAAGAGAAAATATTGTGTATTAGTGCATTTTCCAATGAAAGAACAGTCTTCTGGTAGCTTGTGACTTTCTGTAATTGATTAAATCCAAGTCCATTGGATAGTTTCTGTAAATGTTTTGTGACTGGTTTTAGTTTGTTTGTTTTTGCCTTTTTTTTTATAATGAGCCCTTACCCATAATATTCCCATGGGGACTTTAAGGTTTGGAGAAACTGAATGTTATGGCTGCAATACAAAGGATTTTGGTGACATTTAGCTGTGTGAGTAGCCCTAAGTTTGAATCAGGTGGTTCAGCACTGTCAATCAATTCAACATGATTTTCAAGGCAATTTCTGCAACAGGAGGGGCTTGGACCTGCCATGGACCACAATGGGGCAATGAGCCAAGTCACTAAGTCATAATCTCTATCTGATGTAGGTTAATCATGAATTTTGGCAGTCCAAATTATCAAATCAATCAATGTTGCTCTCTCCTAGTGAAGACACTAAATTTTGGTGCTTTAACTTTGGGAGTCAAGCTGATTTGTGCACCTCAAATTAAAGGAGCATTACTGCTTCCTCTGCTTCAATGAAATTGGTTCACCCCATCACAGAACTACTTACAGAGCTTTTCCCATCTACCCATGTTGGTCTAGAAGACACTCTTTGATTACTGTACTCTTTAAAAGCAGACTAAAGTGTTTATTTTCTTTCTGTGGTATTAGATCATTCTAAAGGTTTGGGTGCCAAAATATTGTTTTAAATGCCTGGGCATTTATGAGTAGGAATTTTAGAAGAAAATCTAGTATGTTGCCCAACTATATTCTCAGCGATGCCTGCCTTTCTTATATCCTACTGGCCTAATGAAAAACCACGAGAAATTATTTTAATGACAAATAAAAAAATGGCCCTAGCTTCCCTTGCTCACCCTCCACTTTTGCTAGAACTGCTTCAATGAATACTCAAAATTAAAAAAAAACCAAACCCAAAACAACTAAGTGATCTGTTAGATCACTTTAAAAACAAGTTTTTAAAAAAACAAACCAAAAAATTCCCCAAATAAACCAAGCCTCCAAACTTGTAGAATTGCTCAGTGGAAGACTTCACGCCTGCCTACTGGTAAACCAGTATTTTTCAGAATCTGATTTAACCTGGATAATGCTTTAACAGTGTCTTCCAGCATAAAAGCTTTAACATTTCACATCAGGACCTTGATTTACTTACCATCTGCTCAGAGGTCTGTCATCAACAGAGATGATTTCTAGCTCCCTTCAGATAACTGGCGTTTGGCAGAGTTCTGCTAAACAGTCTCTAACCTTGAAGACAAGGAGTATATGATAACTCATGCATATCAGCTAACTTTTAAGTGGCTTAATAGTCTCTTTTCTTAAATAAATCTGCCAAATACTTGTTTGGTCCTGGTTTTCCCTGAATTTTCCTTTTTTATCCTTTAAGTCAATAAAAGTCAATAAGACCTTGGAGGTAGAGAAGAAATTATTTTTTCTGTTTTATTTTTATTTACCATTAGCATCCTTAAACTTACTTTTCGTCTATATATTTTTTATGATTCTTCCAGTGCTGTTTCTATTAGAAGAGTTGATCTGGAGATTTATGTATTTGTGACAAAATAAAAAAAAAAAAAAGTAATTTTTTTAGTGTGTTGTACCAGTAAAGTCAAGCAAATTATTAGGATCAGTTTGTCATAAGTCAGGCAGTCAAAAAAACAAGTGACATTAATTTTAGCTTTCATAACAAGTTTGATGTTTCAGGAGGTTAACAATACATTTCTAAGGCTGTTGACTTAATGATAGCATTATTCATTAAATTTATAGAGCAAAAAACTATTTCTGTAGAGGCACTGGCATGCTTAAGAGCCTGCTTAGATTTAGGTTTGGATGTTAAGCTTAGCAGTATTTGCTATATATAGTCCAGACCTAAGCACGTAGACCAGAGTTGCTATTAGATCAAGGCCAAAAACTTTTGTGAAGTTAGTCATTCTTATAATTTAGCAGATAATTACAGAAGTTTGAAACGACATCATCCAAAATTACAGCAGCTCCTGAAGCAGTGGGGATTCTGCTAACAAATAATGTCATTGCCCAGGGTGCACGGTAGACTGGCCAGCTACCAGGTGATGTCTCTCAATGTATTGGACTGATTGCAGGACAGATGGGTGGGTTCTCGCTGTATGTTTTATTTTTGTTTTCACTCTTGGTTCAAAATCTGTTTTTTTAATACATGGGGGGTTTTTTGGGTTTTTTTTTTTGATTGATTGGGTGGGAAGGATTTTTAGGATAAGCTGGCCAGTTGTTTGCAGACAACTGGAAAGTCTGAGTACTGCAGTTGGGCCAAAATCAGCTAGGAAGAGTTTGTGTTGTGACCAGGACACTGTATTCTTCCTAGTCAAAATCCTCCTCTGTTCTGCCCTTTCATTCTGGGAACAATTCTGACTTGCTCCCTGTTTCTAGCTGTAGCAATAACAAGCAGTGTGCTGCTGGGCAAAGAGCTGAACTCAGAGGAATTTGATCTCTGCTCTCCTTCCTGATTTTTTAAACAGGCTTCAACCTGCAGTGCCCAAACCCCTTGGCCACTTGAAGAACAATTGCTGGAACCTTTGTCTTCATGGTGAAATTCTTCTCAGCAAAAATTCCTCATAACGTTTTTAGCCTCATCTCATCAAAAACTGTCAAAAATAGGTCAACTTTTCTTCCTTCTGCCAAAAGAAGCACCAAGCAGTTAGAGATGACTGTGGTGTGAGCCATACTTTGGGACAGGCAGGTACATCCCTGTAGGCACCCTGCATCCACAGCCAGGGGTTCTGTGTTTGCTCCAGGGTTGTGGGTTTGCTTTCAATATAATTTTTGGGTTTTTGGGGAGGAGGACTTGAAAGGCTAGTTGGGAGTTCTACCACAAACTGTTCTTCAGTCTTTACATCGGAGTTGCAAAAGGAGACTTTTAATGCTTAATTTGTCAAAGCATTCTGCAGTAATTTCTTGGATGGTTTGGGTATCAATTTTAACGGCATTATGCCTGATGTGCTTTGTTTCCTCCATCTAAGATGAAAAATTGAATAGCAGAACTCTGAATAGTGTCCAGGTGCAGCAACACCTTTCTGCATTGCCTTTCGAATTCCTGACTGTGCACTAGGACTGCAATTAATTTATAATAAGGTTTGGCACAAGGCACCATAATTTGGCTCTGAAAGAGCCAAAATTAGCTTAGCTACGATTAGCCTATGAATGTTTTTATACTGCTTGTGATTGACAGGAGTCCTGTGGACTTTGTACTACAAATAGATGTGATTTATCCCTCAATGAAAGTTGCTTTGTTTACTTCTAGGCACATTAAAATAAGAAAAATCACTCTGCAAATGTGTTGTTCTTGAAACCCTGATGCTTGTTGATTAGTGCCCGGGCAGTATTCACAGCATCTGTTTGTATTGTAAACCTCTGTCAGCTCTGCCTGTGCACATGTTCCTTTTTGTTTGTGGCTGTCTATGAGAACAGCCTGGGAACATCTTCTGCGTGTACAAGGAGGGCCATTTGCTATGCATGAGACGAGTTTCTGTGCCCCTAAGTGCCTTGTGACACAGGTCAAAACCAGTGGGGTTTTTCACTTAAAGGTATTTAATCTAAATACATATGAAAAAGCTAGAAAGATTATATATTTCCACAGAAATTGTAGGTTCCTGGTTTGGCTCTATTGTAGCACGCATCAAGAATTTATTGTGACCAAATTTGGCGTGTTCTTGGTGGGATTTTCAGGAGATTTAGCATCTGTGTGGCACTGACCTACAATGGAGGACCTGGAAGGGTTAGTTCTGAAAAATCTACATGAGCTTGGAGGAGGTTGGAAAGAAAACAATATACCATGATCAAACCTACTTCTCTTTGAGATTAGTAGTTCATTGGCACTCGAATGTTGATTTTTATAATGTATATTTAGCTAAATTTCTGACCTTGTTTCCTTCCACTATTTAATTTTCTTCTTCTGCAGCTCCGTTCCATGCTCTATTTTTTTGTGTGTGTGTGTGTTCTGTGAATCTCACCTCTGTGTCAATGTTCAGGCCATCTCTGTATCTTTGACCTTCTGCAAGGTATCTCTTCTGTTTCCAAACATCACCTGCACTAATACCTTAAATTGCTCTGACAGTCTTTTGAGCAAGTAATGTGTTACACTGAAAGATCTGTATGTGTAAACCTCTCCAAATGCTGTATTTTAAAGAGAAAAATCTCCCTTATGGTAAACAATTGAGGCTTCTAGAGGGAAGGTTGGATTGGTTACCACATTATCAGCCCTTCTGAACTGGTGAAGCAGCACCAACAAAGAGATTTTCAACTGCAAATGCCTGAAAGAAAGAAAGAAAGGGAATTTTAAGTGGACAGAAATTTGTTTCTGCTTGCTGATCCTTGTCTGGCCTGTGATTCTTTAAGTCATTCATGGATGGCATAAATTAGAGTAACTTAAAGGAGCCAGGATAAATTAGGGCAAGCTGTCTCGGAAGTAAGGAGCTGAAACCAGGGATGTGACACCACTCTATTTTCCCATTCCCATGTTGAGTGGTGCTCTGGCATAGAGGGAGGGTCTTTCTTCCCTTTTCTCTTTTTTGTTATAATAATTTTAGGTGCCAGAGATGGCAACATCATAATTATTTTTTTAGTGTGTAATATTCTTTTGATACACTTTTTGTATTTAATTCTCTAAATAGCCAGCCCTTTCCTTAAATGTCCTGGCTATATTTCCCTGATTTACTTTCTCATGTAAGGCTGTAATGATCTCTGGAGCTGCCAGAAGTATTAGATGATTCTGTTAAACATTTGGAAACTGTCCCAGTTTCTGCTTCACCTTCAGAGGGGGTGATCTTCTGTTTAAAGTCCTCCATTGATCTTCTGTCTTTCAAAACTTCTCCAAAATGCATGAGAGCAGACTGCAAACGTAAATCAGGCTTAAAGAAAATGTATTCTGCTATCCTCACTAAAAGTAGGTAAGTAGAAGGTAATGCAGTCTGGTCATGAACTACCAGCTAAATGAAAGGGCCTGGATCTTCTGTCATCCCCTCTGTTACTCTGGATCCAAAATCCCACAGCTCCACTCACAGCATGGTTTCTGTCTGGAGATTTACTCTTGGAGCGAGCAGATACACTGAACTTGTGCTAATTCAATCTGATTGGTTTCTTTATTAAATAGATATTCTTTCTTTTTCTTTTTTCCACATAATTCTTACAGATCTCAATCTTTTGCACTGTTTTCAACTTCTGGGAAGCCATTTGCGTATAACAAATATTTAAGAGTTTTTAATATTTACATAAGCTTTGGGAAAACCATCCTCATTCAGAAAGCAGATGAAATTCTGCAGGATACATTTTGGGCTCAGAAGTGGGCCCATCTTCCTATGATTATTTTGAGTGTTTTGATGGGTTTTTGTATTATTTAATAAATTTTCAGCATGATCAAAATCTATCCAGAAAATATAGCATCATCCTACCAAAAATACAGTCTAGAACACAGCAATTTTGCATTTGCCATGTCCTCTTCTCCAAAGATTAGGTAAGGGAGTTTCTCCACTGCTTCTGGCTAAGGAACTTCAGTGCTAATCTCTGTGTGCCTTAGGGATGACAGGAGAAAAGACTTCAAATAATGTTGATTCTTGATCAAACTTGATTTTAATGAAAGTGTCTTTTAAAGAAGAGTATGTAATTGACCTGTCTTTGTTCAGCCTAATGTGATTGAGAGGAGAATTAAATAATAACTGTCAGACACGTCACTTTTTTAAGCATACAGAAACAGCTACTGTCAAATATGCAAACACAGAAGGGAAGGAAAAGCCTCACACTGCTCTGTAGTTTCAGCTGAGATGAATTACATCAATAGATCTCCTGCAATTCTAAATCCGTTTCAAAGAGTGTTTGCAGTATAATAAAAATATACTTTCTTACTACAATTCTGAATGTCAGGAGTGGCTGGGAACAAGTCTGACTAGAATAACAAATTGTCACTAGTCAACTTTCTAGTGGGTGTCAGTGGGCACCAAGCCTATTATGCTGCAGGAAATTTTCACTGCAAATGTGTTAAGAGGCCCTTTGAGTCCTCCTGGCTGGCTCAGTGTTCCTTGCTATGCACACCAGTGTGCTGTGCTTCACTAACAGGACCCCATTGTACAGAACTGAAGATGTAAACAAGAAAAAACACAAGCAGGGAATCACAAAAACAAATTTTAGGTACATGTCTTGCTGGAGTTCTCTCTCTGTTGCTTTATCAAATGATGAAAAGCATTTAAAGCATGTTAGAATTAATTAGGAGACACGTGGGCAGGAGAATTCTGTTCATCAAACAAGGAACCAGACCCAGAAGAAGTAAGGTTTGGAGCACCCTCTGGGAAAGGATCCTGTATTCTGGGGACAGGAAGCTGCAACTAGGAACCAGTGCTGGAAAAACCCTGTGGTGAACTTGGAAAGGCTAACTGGCCATCAGAGGTTCAGGTTTGATGAATGTTCTCAACACAGCCAATATATAGGGGTGTGTATATGTAATATTTGTGTGTGTATTTCTTAATAACCTTACAGTTCTGGAGAAGTGATGCCTTGCTGGGTTGAACAGAATTAACAGTAATAATGCCAGACTGTCTGAGAGCCAGAAGTGGCTAAAAGCTTGTCTAGGACAATGAGGATTGTCTCTAGGTTCTTTAGATGGAAACAGGTTGAGCTTGAGTTGAGCAATACTTAATTTATAGAGTAAATGAAGCATTACTTGAATTATCACAGTAAATGTGAGTAACAGTTTGATCTGTTAGGGGTGCAAGGAGCCTCCTGCTATATGAAGTGCAATTGGCTATTTATCTTGGTAGACAAATAGAGAGGGTAGAAAATAATCCAAATCCTGCAGTTGGAAGTGAATACAGTAAACAATCAAAATCATGGCTAATAAAACACAGAAATCAGTACTTTGAGTGAAATAGCCCACAATAAAATCAATTTTAACACCATGAGCTGCCAGAAAGTGTGGGTTTTTTTCAGCTTCAATTTTAGAGAGATAAGCCCCATTCATCCTGGGAGGTGTAGAACAGTGGGTCTTAGGAGCTTCTGGTGGCCATATTTTGCTTCAAGCAGCTTTCGAGCACTGCTGGGAAAACAGAGAGTGTGATACGTCCCATAAAGTACAGCATTTCTGCAGGATTCAACCAGTTAGCTCCAATTAAACTTGCCAGCTAAAAGGCAGTGACCATAATTTGTGCCCTAAGTAAACAGAACAATTTTATAATCAATCCATCGACTTCGTTGCCGCTGATGGAAAGGCTTTACAATCAGCACAATATGTTCAAATCATCGCTTTCTCACAAAAACCAGAGCAGGAGGCTGTGCCTGCTGGAGGTCGTGCAGAGCCCTGTTGTGCAAGGCAGTCAATAAAGAATTACAGTAATCTAATCCTGAAGAAAGACAAAAGTGTAAATGGCCTTTCCGAGGGCTTCCTGAGATGGAAGTGACAACTCCTTGGCAATAGCCTTTGCAAATGGTGCACAGATGATGTAGTGGAGATGAAATGCTTCTCTGTGGTCTAACATGATTCTCAAATGTTTCCATCTCCCAAAGAAAGCATTTGATTGCAAACCTCAGAAATATGTGCTGGAGGAATAATCTCCTTTGAGCTTCACAGCCAAGAAGCAGCATGATTGCCTTGTTCAGGGAAAGTTTGACATGGAATTGAACATCCACCAAAAATGCTACTGCGTCTGTAGGAATTATGTGAATTCTGGACAGAAATACCAGAAATAAGCTTAATGCAGTCCCTTATAAGAAGAGTTTTGCTTTTTCCTGCAAAGAGCTTGCCTTTTTCATGGAATAAGCATGTCCCTAGAATGTGAGACTTGCATATGAGTCTGACAGAAAGTGGCTACCTTTCCCATTATCAAATATGTGGGCCTGACATTTTTAAGTCTGAGAGATTTTTAGCCTGCTAGCAGCTGCTAACTTCTTTCCCAAGGGAAAACTTCTCAACAAGGTTTCTTCTCAAAACAATGTTAGAAAACAACTATTCTTTCTTAAAACAATCTTCTCCAGGTGGTGTTTTGCTATTTCTCTAGTTTAACCAATGAGATTTGAGAGGTGTTGTTCCTATTCACCAGTCATGTTAAGTTTGTATTGATATACCTTATAAAAAGGTGGTAAGAATCAGACAGTAAAGCTTTCTATGCTTTTGCCTTCTGAAGTATTTTGGAGTCTATCATCTTTCTTTCGTGTCCTACAGCGACACAAATATAGCAGAAGAATCTTTTTTTTGATCCAGATCTTCCTGTGTTACTTTGCTGTCTGAACCCCAATGGAGCCTTGCAAGGGAGAACTTGGAACCTGTGACCATGCCAAAGCTGCTTGCATGCTCCTGTGGATATCAGAGAACAGATCAGAACACATCAACATGCAGTTGTGCATACACTTGAATTTCAGATCAATTTTTTTAAGGTGCTGCTTCCACTAAGCAGCAAATTCAAGTATTCAAATGAGCTGTGGGGAGATCTTGCCAAGAAGACAAGGATGGGCCTGTTGCAAAGGGCACAGGGCAGCTGTGGACTGCCTCCAACACAAGCAATGGATGGTAAAGTCCAGTGTTTCATTTTATGTAAGACCTATATGTTCCTGAGGTCTGCTTTTTCCTCAGCTTTGCCTTATATCCAAACAAATTTGAAGTAGATATACAAAGATACTCTTACAAGTTAAATTTTGTAATTTTTAATTGTCTGCTCTGTAAGTTTTGATGAATCAGGGAAAAAACACTTTTCTGTATCTTCCTTCTTGACTTCTTTTGAGGGGAGGTAAGAGGAGAGCAGCATCTCTGACTTGGAATCAGAGCACAGCACTCTTTTTCAAACCTTCTGCTCAGAGAAACAATGGAAGTTGCAGGGATCAAAAGGGTGGGAAAAGGGTGCAGCTGAGATTATGCTTGATCTGTGACAAACTCTATTGTGAAAATGAGACAACTTGGAACTTCAAGGCTGAGCTAGAAATAGGAGACTGGGATTGAAGCTGAGATGGAAAAAATACTCCAGGAGAATGAAACGCATTAAAGATAACTGGGGAAGGAGAAGGGACAGTGATAAATTGTGAGTGACAAAAGAAATTAAAAAAAATAAAGGCTAAACCAGAAAGACTGAAAAGGATATGGAGTGAAGTTCATTTTCTTGAAAATAACTGGAGTAATTAAAGTGTATTGAAATCTGGAAGAAGCATAAATTCTTAACATAAAGATTATCTAGGAAATAATTTTTTCAATCCAGAAATTCATTACAATTTTGCTGGCTCTTGTTCTTACTGCACTCTTGTGGTGCCTGTTTGCTTATAGAGTTGTATATGTGCATAGGGATGTGCTAATACTACTACCAATCTTAATTGAAGCAGACATTGAAAAATGCACTGATAATGTTGTAGAGACAATTGGTAAAAATAATTTTGAAAACAAGGCAAAAATGATAATTTCTTTAAAGTTTGAAGATTACATGGCATGTAAGGCAGGAGTTATACTCATGGAATGAAAACCTACATATTTTTTTCTATGAGGCAGGAATCTCATGAAAAAATTTGTGTGTTATTGTATAATCAAAGGCTATGATATTTTCTCATGAAGGAGTAAAAATAAACAGATGGCTTTTTATTCTTTTATTGTGATGTTTCTCTGATTTATCTTCCCAAACTGTTTTTCTTAGTTTGACTAGCTTGTTTCTTTCCTCCTTTTTTTTTTTTTTTTCCTTTTTTGGTTCTCTTGGGGGGCTTTTTGGTTATCTTTTTGGTTACAGCCCTATTTTTTATGAAAATTGAGTGTGGCATTTTATTATGGCTGAAAATTCCTACTTGACCTCAAGGTAAGCATTCGTTAAAATGGATTTTGGAGACTCCTTTAAAAACTCATTCTGAAGGAGCTGCTGTAAATAAGAGTTTCTTTGTAGCATTGACAAACCAAATACTGAACTACTAAGGACTCTGAAAAGAAAGCTGATTATAAACTGCCTCTGAAAATTATTATTTTTCTAAAAACCAGTTTATCTGCCTCAGTTTGCTCAGAGTAGATGAAGTAACACCCAGCAGTGTGAATTCAATTAAATGGATATGTGTAGAGTCATGTCACTGTGGTGTAATAAGCAAGTAAATCTAAAAAACCCCCACCCTTATCTAAATTAATGTTGATATAAAATGTGTATCAAGATCACATCTAAACATTTGAGATACAATTAAGGAGTTTAAGAAAATCTGAAGAGAGCTTTAAAACCAAAAGGATGATGAAACATATTAATAAAATTATTTGTATGGTTCAAGATTTTCTGGGACTGCTTTCTGTAGACCTGAACTTGGAAGTCATTATTCATTGTTATAGTGACTGAGAAGGTTTTCTTAGAAGTCTAATCAGTAGAAAGTTCTTTCAGGGATTTTCTTGTCTATATTGTATGAAAATCACATAGAATTTAATTTTGCAGCAGGGAATAGAAGATGAAACTACGATAACATGGGAGTAGAACAAATAAAATTCTTGCTATACATGCTCCTTAAAATCCAAAAATGAATACATTTGGGCTTGATCTAAAGTCTCCTCTTATGTTAAGAGTCTGATAAGTTTTCCAGTCTCTGAAAGTTATGATTTGGAAATGTTTTTGCACAAGGAAGAAGAAACATTCATGTCTTAGGGTAAGAATGTGAGAAGTTTTGTCTTTTTCTGAGGCTCTTTGAAGAACGTCTTAGACGAATTGTGATGTTTGCACTCCAGTTCTGAAAATACAGAAAGCCTTAGTTCTTGCCACGTGTCTTTTAACTGGATGCACTCAAATAATTCTCTTTGGGATCACAGCAATACCTCTTTTTAGAGTCAAAAGTATTTCCATCCAAGTTTTTCCACTGAAGAACAGGATGAGCCATGCAAATTATGCAATGTGTAGAAGTTTATCTGTTCAGCTTATTTGTCTCTGGTTTTAGATAGAGAAAGGAATTTAGCTTGCAGTTAAGGATAAATTAGAGGAGAACTGTCGTGACCCCTCTTACTGTATATTGCATTAGATTCCTTAAAACACTCTTGAAGTTTGAGTCTGGTACATGAAAATCCCTTTTCTGCTTTTAAAGAATTCTCCAGTTCTGTAAGCACATAGTTTCTTTGTGTTCATTTATTTAGCAGCAGCAGAGAGTGCTCCCTTCCTTGAAGCCTTGGTCCCAGTCTCTTTTTCTGCAACAGGACCGAGTGCAATGTATCACTTCAGGGTAACACCTATACAATTTCTGCTTTCCTTACACTCTCAATTGTGGTAAAAGAATTGTGAATGAATGTAGCAAGAGGTCTGGGCAGTATTTCTTCTACATTCAGTCAGGATTTAAACAAAAATACAAGCCTTTGCGAATCCTAATGAACAAGAACTATGAGCAAAGTTGCATTTTATGGTTTTGGAATAATCAGTCAGACATATTTATACCATCTGGTGGTGTTAGTTATTGTTCTGGTTTGTAACACAGCTATTCCTGGAATAACATCCCACAAAAATGGCCATAAGGAAAAGGTAAAACTCGCAGGGAAAGTTTAATAAAGGTGACTTCCTGGTGAAAACATCTGCTCAAGAACCAGAGGATTGTGGGTGAAGGGGACAGTGGAATGTCAGGGGGGTGTGAGCTGAGCAATAAGATGTTGCAAGCACAGCTCCTGGCTGAAGCTCTGTAACCCTTCCTGGTGGTATGGGAAGAGCAGGTGAGCTCATTTGCCTCGCTCACAGACCAACCCTTTCTGACAATTTTCAAGTCAGTGGAAGTTTGAAATTAGCAAGATGGGAGCCGAGACAAGGCCTTTGTATTTGTCAGTCTTTCCACCTCAAGCTTTAGGTTGAAACAATGATGAAACACTGCCAAGGCTGATGTGTTTCATATGAATTGTCTCTGTGCTCTGGGAGAAACACCCACAGGTCAGTGGTTCCTTCCAGCACTTTACCTTTGCCTCGGCAGCTGCTTTTACAGACCTGATAAACTGCACTTTTGTGCATGATTTTCAGGTAGACTGATACATCTGGTTTTTAAAAAGTTAAGCCTTTTAATTCTCTATAGCTCAGAAAAAGGGAAGATATGCAGTCTGTCTATCTCCCACTGTTTCTCTGGTACCTTTCCCAATTTTGTTTTGTCTTAGTTTGGCGTTTTCCCCCCAAGACTTACAGTAGTTGTAAAAATGTGTGGCAGCTGAGCTTTTTCATCAAGCATCTGTTGGGGACTGAACTCAATCAGATGAGAAACATGAATGGCCAAACCAGATGCACCAAACACTTCATATTTTCCTCCAGGCCTGAAAACTCTGCTGACATTTGCCTAAATACAGCTAAGACCTAGGCAATCTCCTTATTTTGACAAGAAACTTAAATCAAGTTTTAATTAAAAAACTATTTGATTTTTTGAGGATGCCTGTAATTAATACTATTTGTCTGACATTTCGAATACTTTACTCATGTAATTTTCTCAGCTGAAAGAGGTTTAAAGCACCAAAAGTATAAATTATATCTTGTTTTATACTATAAATGTTGAGGAGTGAAAGTTTTTCCTAACATAGCTTTTAGAAACTTCTTTTGTATGTCAAAAAGTAGCACTGATACATAGTTTGAGTCAGAAAAAAATAATGCTGAACGTCATACTTTTAAGCACAAGAGTTTTCATTACAAATGAGAAATGGATTTCTTTTATGAATTATATACCCTGTGGTGATTTTTTTGCGCACTCTCAAAATAATTATTTTCCACTCCAACACAAACCAGTAAAAGCTGCAAAGGCTTTCTCAGATACTGGTGTATCTGTAATTCTTGTCTGTGTTTGGCAGTGCACTCTTAGACCAGTGGCTGCTGAAAAGTTGCAGGAAGCTTCTAGGCCATGGTGACATATGAACAATTTCAGCAGGAGCAGCCAAACCTTTTGGCAGTGAAGATATTTTTAAGGAGCTGCAATCACAAGGTCAGAGATGGAAATGTTTACTGGATTGAGATTGTATAGAACTTATGAGGAGCTAAACTGGAAGTTTTGAGTGTGCTTAGCAGTCTCATGACAGTTCCCCAAATATTGGAGAGTAATGAGTTGAAGCTGGCCCATTTAATTTAAAAGCAGAGCTAAGCAGTTAAACCAGTCAAGGGCACGTTCATTAGATTTGAGCAGAATTTTCCTCTGCTCACTGTGACCCTCCTGGGATGGATGAATTATGGTCCCACCAACACTGGTTCTGAGGTGATGCTGGGAGGTTAATTTGCATCTAAACTGGGAAGTTTCTCTGCCCTGGAGGTTCCCCTGTAGATTCCCAGCTAGAATCAGTGTACTGTGGGCTGTTGTGCTCCTCAGCATCTCTGCTCCCCCTGCGTACACTGCAGCTGGCTTTGTGAAATGCTAGGAGAAAGTGTCTCCTGGATCTCAGCTTCTCTTGGATTTGAACTTCAGCAGAAGCTGGGAATACAGGAGGATGAGGACACCACTGTTTGTCGGAGAGAAGCAAGTTGTTAATTTGCTTGTGAGAAGGCACAGTCTTCCAACTCAGTTTCTGCTTATTGAGGGTTCAGCAAGACCTGAGAGGTCCTGTCACAATGATCATTTTACAGTTGTTTTCAAACATGGAAATAGAGATTTGTATCTTTGTACACTGGAGATCATGTGTGATGGTGCCAATCAGCAAACTCGTGTCTGTGGAAGAAATATCTGTCCTTGAGCCTTTTTAGGTGCAAACCACAGCCTGATGATGCTACAGGATGGACATTTTTGGTGTTGAGGAGCAGGGATGGCAAATCTGTGCATGTTCTGGATGTCTTCCCCCAGAAGGGCAGGTATCAGTGACAGTATTTGCACCTTAGTTCGTGTCACTTGAGCAAGTCCCCTACCTCATCAAGTCTGTTCACAGCCTCCAGGGTAGGAAACTGTGTAAGGATGTATCTTAGGGAGCTGCCTGTAACCATTATCTTATAGACTCACACTGTTCTCTTCCTCACTTGTCTTCTGCTGGTTTCAACAGCAGAAGTTGTAAATATATCTACCTTGTGCTCCCCTGGGTAAAAGATGTGCACCTTAGCTGGAGGAGGAATTAGAACTGTCCTAAAACTTTTGTGAGAGCTCTAACTGCTGAGCTATTAGATGAAGAAAGAGTTTTTCCTGCAGCTTTTTATAAAAGCCAGGTGTACCCTCTGGTTTATGGTAGAAAAGCCTTTGTATGGGAAGTTGAGAGAGTGGGGGCAGCAGTCTCCCTGCAGTGAGGATTTGCTCACTTGGTGCTGCAGCCTTAAGACATCTGTGTGAACCTCATGTCTGCCTAACCCTCCTCCTGCATTGAGGAGGAGCCCTGGGCACCAAACTGGGCCCTGGGGATTGTTTTAAGCCTTGTTTGACTGTGAGTTAGACATTGTGAGGCTCAGTGTCATTGTGCAGAAACCTTTCTGTGAATTCCCTTCCAAAAGCTCCTGAGTGCTTTTGAAAATACTTAATTTTTTTTTCCCTAAGCCTAATTTTCAAAGGTGATCCAGGAGCCTCTACTGAAAAGGGACTAGAGCTTCATGATGTGCAGACAATCAGCACTATCCAAAAATAATTCTCAGGTTGTGCTCCTGTGTAACCATTCTCAGTTATTACTATGTTATAGTCTGTCTTGATATGACCTCTGCAAGTAGTCTTTATTCTCCTATTCCCATTTCAAACATTGTGCCAGTGCCTTTGAGAAAAATTCAGATAAATCAGTGGAAAAATCGGTGTTCTAACTAAAGGAAACATAATTTGAATTTGTCAGAAAACTACTCAGAACATTCCCTTGAAAAACAAGTTTCAGGACAACCCTGTTTTTAGTAGACTTGCATAAACCTGGGTGTTATTTATGAAGATGTGTAACTCTCCCTGATCGAAAACCTGACTAAGTATCAAACCTCATTTGTCTCTCTAGATGCAAAATGTAGCCCAGTTGATATAAGGTCATGGAGTACAGTCTATTTTCCTGTGTCATTTTAGTAGAGTGGAGATGGATACAAACTAAGAGTTTACAGGTACTTTTATCAGTGAGAAGGGATAAAAGTGAAAACTGAAAAATGTAGTAAAATGAGTGGTTTATGAAGATTACTAGAATCCAGGAAGTGGCATTTAGTTTTTTATTTATCTGTTGTTCAGTAAATCCCTCTCTCCCTTTATGAACACTAACCCCTGCCATTTTCCCCTCAGAGACTCCCCTAAAGCTCCAGCACAGAATGCAAAATTCTGTAAAAACTGAAAAATTCTGTTTGCCTCTTCTGGTTCTTTAATGATGCATAGAAACTTGAAACAGGAGATGATTTTTCCTTTCTGGGAATGCTCACAGATTAGTGTATGGCTGTTACTCTAGCTTGTGTTTGTTTATTTTATCACATCATATAAAAGACCCCGACCAGAAAAGATTAAAAGCTTCCAAATCACTTTTATGGAGAAATAAGTTAAGAAAGCTCCATTTTTAGCTTGTGCAGCATAAATAAACCCACTAATGAGTTAAAACATTAATATAGAAACAACACAGAAGACTTAATACTCAGTATGGAAGTGTCCATCATTCTGTACACCCATAGCTCTCTACTTTGTTAGGCCCCCTTGAGTTCCAAGCATGATTTGAAATTGCCCTTCAAAGTCTGTAGCTTGAGCATCCTTCTTCCTAATGAAACTATAGAGATGTGCCCAAGTAAGTTCATCCAGAAATTGCCCTTTCTGGAGTTACAACATGAAGGGAGGTAATGCAAAGCTTGCCAATTTTTCTTTTAATCTTTTTTAAGAGTCTAGAAGTGTGGCTCTTGGTCCATAAATTAGAACAACTGTGAGAAGCATTCCAGTAAATGACCAAATGTAAATGCTCATCTGTGAATAAAGCCAGTGGTAGTGTGGACTCATTTTTGAATCTACAGGACTTCCTGGGGGCAACTGCAGAAATGTATTAATTCTCTTTGTCCTTCCAGTGCATGGAGAACATTCTGCTATTAGTGGGTTCCATAGCACTTTGTGAACTGCACACCAATCTGATCTTTTCTTCTTTTAGGAGAGCCAAATGCTTTAGCTATTTTCTCGAGCATTTAGAGATTTTGCCTTTCAGAATGTTCATCAATTGCTGCTACTCTAGTTAGACACAGGCAGTACAAACACAAAACTCCCAGTCTTGCTTGGCTGAGCTGGCATAGCAGTGTATGAACCGCTTGCATTGGGAACCTGCTGGGATAAAGAAAGTAGCAGTGACCAAACACTGAAATATCTGGGATTCTGCAGAGGCAGTGGCACTAAAATTGAAAGCATTAAACACAATCTTGATTAAATATGAAATAGCTGCACACTAACCCCTTATACTTCCTGGCAAGAATAATAATGCTGCTCTAATTCAGAATGAAATTAAAATCAAACAAAACAAATTCTCTGTAACCAAAAGCAAGTCTGTGGCAGGGATGAGTCAGGACTGGAGTTTTGAAATTATGAAGTGGATTTTATGCAGGAGCCTCTCTCCTTTTCCCTGTTGCCAGGGAGGGTTCATAGGCAACAGACTTAATGGGTTAGGCAGACGACTTGTTGCTGACTAAGTCACGAAGAGCTGACACCTCTTCTGCATCTTGGAAGGCTTACATGCTCTTTGGATGTTTGGACCAATGACGTGCCTTGAACTCTTTTCCTAAAAGAAATTTTTTCCGTAGCTTTTTACAAATTTGGAGTAAATCGCTTGCTTATTTGAGTAACTAACTCATTTTGTTCTTTCTGCTTTCTCAGAGGTAAAGCACACTATTCTGTTAGCTGTAGTGTTAGTTCCCCCCAGTAGCAGGGAGACCTTGGGTCAGATTCATCCAGAGGGATAACAGATATTTTCAGCTATTGCATACTAATGAATAGCTGGCTCTTATTATTTATCTACACCAGAAATTTAATGAATACCGTGAACGCTATTTATTGAATTCTGTGTTTGTGGACAACAGTGCTTCACGAAGTGCAGATCACTGAATACCATGGTCAAGTTACTGTATGTATGCAGTTAAATATAAAAATTTCTTTATTTCAACCATGCATGTCCTTGTTCATTCTTTTATTTGCCTTAATGGCTTTCTGGCACCATTTAAGCACTTTAGAAGGTGGGCACAGTGTGAATTCAAGACAGTCACAAACCAAGGAGCATCTGCATAAAAGCTTAAATATGTTAGTACTACTTTGTAGTGTCATACCTACGGGGAAGAATGGGGATTCTGAAAAAGCTGACGGGTATCATGGTTAAATGATTTCTCACATGACTGGCTCCTATCAGGAGACTGCTACAGCTGCTAGGCTTTGGCAGTGCTCAGGTGGCTCTCCAAATCCTCCAGCTGTAGGTCAAGTCCTGCTTTCTGAAGCCCTGAGCATGGAGGTTTGAGGAGCTGGAGCTATTCCTGCTGTGAGTTTGTGGCTCTGGTGACTGGGCAGCTCTTCTCAGCCAGGGTGTTGTTTTTTCCCAGCAGGAGCAGAGCAAGGCAGAAGGGACAGGGCCGAGGGGGAAAGGCAGTGAGGGCTGTGATGAACATCCCTGGCTTTGCCAGCTCCCTGCTCTAACCTCCTCAGTGGCTCGAGCAGGTTGCTGCATCTGTGTCACTCTGCCTGACAAGGACAGAGGGATATTGTTTAACTATTTGTGGTTATTTTGATGTCTTGTTTCTTGGTACTGGCAAAACAAGAACTGTGACTTGGCTTAGGCTTCCTTGGAGCTAATTCTGAAAGCATGAAATCATTCCACATATGTTTTCAGCAAGGGGCTTGTTTTGAACCTCTATGTTGTTTCTTCTGCTTTGCTGATGGTCCAGAAACCAAAGCACCAACTATATGCAGTGAGTGGTTTGATTACACAGTGAAGGGAAATTTATTTCAGGGTGAACACAGCGATCATGGAGAGGCTTGTTGTTGTCATGACTTCTTCTAACTCTCCTCTTGATGGTTCCATAGATGCTGTCAAGGGAACAGAATTGCTCTCACGTGACCACTCAAAAAAGACAGCTTAGTTTTTCAACAGTAAAATAGTTTATTATAATTCTGGGACCACAGGTACCACTCAATTTCTTGAGCTTAAATCAAAACTTTAAAAAGAGGGGACATTTAAAAAGAGAAAACCTGACAAACCTTATATTTTAGGGGTTTTTTTCCCCTTTTTTTTTTTCTCAAGAGGAAGCTTTACTAATTTAAAAATATTGTGGTTTAACAGTCCATTTTCAAATGCAGAATATTAAAGACCCTATTCCTGGTATTTATGAGGTCTGCATTCAGCAAAACACTTAGGCATGTATCACGTAAAGCACTTTATTAGTTTTACTCTTCATTAGTTATGTGCTTTCCCCAAACCTTACTTCTCCAAATCCCCAAACTTTTAATGCATAAATATGTGTAAATACATTAACACTGAGTTTTTTGCTTTCTGGATGCTCTGCTCTCCCATGAAGTCTGAGGTATCCATTCTATTAATTGTGTGTAGCCAAAAGGGGCACATAACTCTACTCACCTGAGACAGAAAGTCCTGACTAAATGTGTGGTTGTCCTGTGTCCAAGTGTGCAGTCCAGAGCATGCAGAAATTTGCTTATAAAAGGGTTGTATGCAAGCATGGTAATTTTAAACAACTATTCCATCTTTGAGTATTAAAAACAATTATAGGCTCTTAAAAAATACTGCTGGAAAGTTTTAATGATAATTTCAGAACTCTTCACCTCCCCCATCCCTTCCCCTCTCAGGGGAAAGCATTTGGAGAGTTGGATTCTTAAAAATCTCACATTCCCAGACTGAAGTTCTGCAGAAAAACCTACTGTGGTAATCAGTATGTTCATCTGGGGAAAAAACAGAGCTGAGCTATTTATTTATCTTTAATTATAAGTGGTTAAACAAGGAGAATAGACTTACAGTTCCTACTGAACTTAAAAAGACTCTGATTTGTGCCAACTAAAAATTAATTAGTAAGGAATTTTTAATTTCAGCATCCTAGACCAAGAATCTATTCCTTGATAAAGATGTCCCCATGGAATAGAGTTATGAGATGAGATTAGAAGGAATGTAAACTTTATATCACATCAAGCTTCCACTCTGAGCACCGATGCAAAGGGCATTCCTAAATTTTTATTTGTTTTGGTGTTGGAACATAACCTCAGAGCTGACCAGACAGGGGCCCAGCGTGCCAGATGAAAGGACACAAGATCCCATAATGTAGATGGAAGATTTTGAGGTGGAAGAGTATTAAGGGCTTTTTAATCTGAAGTAAGAAATTTGTGAACCTGAAATGATAGAATAGCGAATACCACTTATTTTGGAAAATCATCACAGGCTGCTGCTTGCCTCATGTCTGCTTGATGCAGAGGGGTATAAAGCACTTGTATTAAAAGCCCTATCAACTGGGTTTTTTGTAATTAAACCTCTTTCTCCTGGTTTTTTTAGATTTTGGCATTTTGTGGGGTGTGGATATAAAGTAGGGAAAGCTTTAAATTCCCCATGGAAAACAGGTGATCACTAGATACAAAGTATTTCAGGCTGGCTTTTGTTTTTTTTGTGAGAAATATAAATCTTTTGGCTCTCAATGTCTAAACCAACTGATTTCAAACAATTTCTCAGCAAAATTTTCCAAGAAATTTTACAGCATTAGGGAAGAGTTTAAAGCTAATATTTGTTAGTAGTACAGTTTTACACTCAGACAAACCAAAAATTCTAAAGTAGAGCTGCTATGTTGTTCTTGTCTGTTTGTATTGATTTATGAAAAGCCACAAACATTAGTAATGAACTTTAAAGTGAACCACTTGTTATTCCTTTGAAAATTGTTCTCTGATCTCTCAGTTCCTTATGGTAATTGAAAATCACAATAAAGAACTTGTAAAGCTCTGAGTCTCAGCGGAGGGGAGGCACAGCAGTGGTACATGTACCAGGAAAATATCAGTGCATTATAAAGGTTATAGAAAACCCAAAGAAAAAATGTATTATTGTAAATCTAGTGCTGCAAATATTTAATTATTTCCTTCTCTCCTTGAGCTGGAGGCAAATGATTGCCATCATGCCAAGGTGATAACAAGCACACTGTGAAATCTGTGTTGATTGCTTTGGGTGAGTAGTGGCAGGCCTGCAGGGGTGAAACATGGTGGAAACTGCAAAAAGAATCGGGGAAAAGTCCTGTGGACTTTGTTAATATGTCCATAGGGTAACATTGCCGTGAAGCATGTGGAGAAAAAATATGTTCACTTTTCTGTAAGCAAGCTGATTCTCATGTTAGTTATTCACCACCTAGGATCTTAATCTTTGGTAGTTTTGCCTGAGTTTCTGCTTTATGTCGTTTTCAAATGGTGGTTAAATCTCTACAGTAGCAACGAGGATTTCCATGAGGAATTATGAAAGAATCCTACGTATTATGGAAGGTAGTAAAGAGAGAAGGAAATGTAACACAAAATTTACTGTAAGTGACAAGCTGAAATGGAAGAGTACTCTAAGAATCTATGGAGTACAGCAGGTTTTACTTTTGCTTTAAACTTCAAAATAACTGTGTGGGTTATCATGAAGTCTCCCAGTCACAAGATTCAAACCTCAACTACTAAAACAAACTTTGTGTAGGAAAGAGCTTTCTATTTTTACATGAAACCTGTAAGGCAATTTTTTTCTAAATGAGAGCATATAGTGTGTGCAAATACATTTGTGAGGATATTTTACATAGCCTGTCCTTGCTTTTAGATAATGGCTTTCTTTTAAAGAAAAATGATGAATCTTTCAAGAAGGAAAAGAGGAGAGATGCATTAGCAGTCTCAGTCAGGGCTGCATTCGTAGGCCTGGAGAGATTCAGAAACAGAGAGCTGGGATCTTTCATTGCCAGGCTTGCTTAGGCTGAAATCTGATTTGAGGATGGTTGAGGCTCCTAGTCTGAGATACTGAGAATCTCTCTCGTGGCAATTCCTGAGCACCCTGTGTGCATTTGTGTACCTGATCATGTGTAAGAATCCCCATGTTCACTGTTCAAAGGCAACCAGAGAGCTCTCCAGAGCTGTGCCCAAAATGGAGTGACTTTTTCGGCTAGAAAAATCCATGGTTGGATCAATTTAATGAACTCTCATTTGTGATTGATTTATTCAATTGAAGAAGAAGAAATTGGAAATATGCAAGACCTTGATGTTCCTTTTAAAATGTGTTTCACAAATTTGTTTTGGGTTTTGCTGGTTTTGTTTGATTTTTTAACAGAAAATATTGTTTTACTTTGAGACATATCTCAGCATCATTCTTATGAGCAAATTAAAAAATCAAGGCACAAAACACATCTTTTAATTTCAGGTCTAATTAAATATTTTGTTTGGTTATAAGGTACTTATTTTTCATCAGATGAAAAAAAGCTGAAAAAATTGCAAGGCTTATTTTGGGTTTCGGTGCTTTATAGAACATGAAGACAACTCTAACAACCACCAAATTTGTTTTTACAGTATGAGAACTGTCAGTTGTGAAAACTAAATAGTTCTGCCCTCCTCCCTCTCATCTCCAAACACAGAGAAAACCAGATCTCCTCTGTCTTACTATGCCTTTGTTCCATTAACGTGCTGGAATATATTCACTATGGAATTCCTCTTCCAAGGATTCTTTTTTGAGCATAATACTTGAAGTTTCATATTAATCCTTCTAGTCTGTAAAAAATATATAAAATTTTGGACTTACTGTTACAAAAGACACGAGCTGCTCTATTGTGGAGCTTGAAGCTCTCAAAGAGTTAAAGCAGGCAGCAGAATATATGTTTTCTTTAATACAAGTTGACCTTTGCATGCAGTAGACAGCTTTCCATTTTCCTTGAAATAAAAATATTTTACTAGATACAGTGTTTAAATAAATCAAATGAGGCTTCAAATTATGTAAAACCTGACCATTTAAAATAAAATTACTACTTTCTCTTCTCCATTTCTGGCATAATTCAGTTTTAATGCTCATCTAAGCCGTAATGTCTCTGCTGTGTATTTGGGCTGCTTGCTTATACTGATGGGTTGTGTAATTTTTTTATTACATGTACAATGAAGGTAATTTTTGTGTTTCTAAGCTAGAAGATCAAGTTCTGTGACCTGGAGAAAAAAAAGGCAAATCAGAGTGGGTACAGGTGCAGCTCCTTGCTGTTGCAATGGGGAACCTGGGAGAGCTTTCCACCACCTGTGTGGAACGTCTGTGAGATGCCTGGGTTGGGATGGAGTGGGAAGGGGCAGATAGTTTGTACAATCACTTCCTCACCTTTTGGAAGGTGTGCTGGTGGGAATGGTGAGGTTACTGGTGGAAACTCATTGGGAGAATGACAGTACAAAATTATCATCTAGACAATAGGAATTTATTTTTTTATCAAGAACAAGCTATTTTTTTTCTCCTTGCTTTAACCTGCTTTTAACCTATTATCATTTTTAGAGAGGCACATCTTTTTGCACAAGGGTGAGTTATCAGTCTGATATTATGGATGAATTCTATAATAAATGTGGTATTTGAGGAAACAGCTCTTGAGTAAAAACACAGTGAGAAAGGTAGTACTGAACCACGAGTTAATTAGAAATCAACCACACCCACTTTAGACTGAAGTGATCCAAGGTTTCAGAAATGACATCTCATTTTCTGATTTTCACTAAAAAAATCTTCCATTTTCTTGAGGATGAAAATGTATCTCTGGATCAGATTTTTCTCTTCCCCGTTTCCCTTCAACTCTCCAGAGAATATGGGCAGGCTGAGTAGCTTCTCTAATTCAATCAGCTTACCTTTGTGGGAGGAAGAAGTTCTCTGCAAGCGTATGGAAAGAAAGAAAAGTCTTCATCTGGCTAAAGGAAATTATTCAATAATTGTTTAAACTATCTGCAAGAAAACAGCAGCAAAACCACTTGCTGAGAGAGGTGGGTATCTCTGGGCCTTTTACCTTAATTCACTCACAGAAAACCTTGAATTGTTAAAAACTGACATGTGCTACTCTTTATATCAGGAGATGCTGATTGTGGACATTGTGCTGTACAAATAAGCACAAAGGATTCTTCACTTTGTGTGTTGTGTCCTTCTCCACTTTCTTTCAGAAACAGAAAATCCAGTAAGGAATGAATCCAAATGGCAGGAGACGAAAGTGGAAATAGGGGCTTAACAAACAATGAGAAGCAGCTCATAGTTTACACGATGAGTTTACAGCAGGAAGAAGGAGATTCCACTGAATCTGTGCTGTGCTAGCTGGTTAACAAATGCTCCTCAGTCTTTAAAACAAACAAATTTATGTCTGTGAGTGCAAATTCCAGCTGAACTGTTTGATGAGCTTTCCACTTTGCTTAGTGATAAAGGTTGTGGGAAAGGGTCCACTGAAGCTGCATCCAGTCTAAGTGCCTCCAGCACAGTTGTCTTATTTCTTTCCTATTATTTTTTATTTTGTTTTCATCTAGAATATGAGAGAATGCTGTTCAGGTAGTGTTTAATTTAATTACTGCCAAATATTCAGGTTCCATACCTGTAGTTTACCAGTCTGCCTGTTTTTGCTGAAGCTTAATGGGTTGCATAATTTTGAGGAGGTTGCTGTATGTGTTTCCAGTGGAAGCAGTTTCTTGTCCTACTGTAAAATTTAATCAACTGAAGTTTTGTAAACCATTAAAAGATATGCCACAGAATGCAGTTACAAAGAATAGATGTATATATTTTAAACTCTTCTTTGAATGTTGGTATATAAGCATGATGACATCAGAACTGTACTGAAGCCCTGGTTGGTGTCCTATGCCTTGCTTGACTCTGATACTTGCTCTTCTGAATGTCTTCAATCTATGATTTTTTAAATTTCTTTTTTCCTGCAAAGACATCAAAACCACAGGGATGTGTCCAATGGAAGTAAAAGTGCATTACTCTGAGCAACTTCTTGCAGAGGAGGAACAGTTGTAACACTGCCATGCTATTCAAGCTTATTTATCTCTGCATCAGTATGTTCTGTACAACTGCTAGACTGGAGCTAACAAAGCTTCCTAGGAAGGCTTGACAGTCCCCTGTGACATGTCTGGTGTGGCCAGGGGTAGCCCTGACCCCAGAATGAGGGCTGTTAAGAGTCTGGATGATGCTCTTAGTCTTAGGATTTAGTTTTAGTTCTGTCCTGTGAGGAGCAGGGAGCTGGACTCGGTGATCCTTATGGGTCCCTTCCAACTTGGTTTCCTGGTTTCATTCTATGGTTTCATGTAACTCCTGGGTCAGAAATGTACTTTGGCATTCTTTTTGGAGGGAGGTATTTGAACAGCTGGGTTAGTTATGTGTGTAGAAGACCCTCAGTGACTCAGGTTCAAAGCAGGCTTGCACATTAATAGGCAGTGAACGCTGGCAGAACGGTGTGGTGCCATTCTTGTGTGAGCTGGGGTTTTGTTGCACATATTTGTGTGCTCTCTACCTCGTGCCTGTCCTGCCCAAGAATTGTTTCTGTGTGTCTGATGGCTGTGCGCATTACATATCTGCCACTTCCTCTGCCACTGAAAAAGTGTCCAGACCATCTTTATCCCTCCTCTACTCCAGAATCACGTAAGATTTATGTGGCTTTTTCAATTAGAATTTTTAAAATTATTAATCATTGCATCTACATGCAATCAGCTAAGTCAATAGGAGATGTTTGGTGATACTTGTCCCGTTTTGTTCTATTACTGATACTTCTGGTAGGATCTGTTACAGGCAATATCTGCAGCAATTTCTAAAGCCCTCTTTCATCTAACTAAACATTTATCCTCAAGTTTCTCAGCATACCTGTCTTTGCTGCTAATGCCATCTCACTTGTTGAAACAAGCTTAGTGATCAAAGTTAATGAACCATCTTGGTAGAGATTGGAAGCTAGAAATAGACTGAAGAACGAGGAAGACCTTTTCTATGGCCAGGAAATGTCTTAGCAGAACAGAAGGAGGACAAAAGTTGTGATGGTTTTCATCCCTTATATAAATCTCAAGTGAACTGTCGCCCTATTTCCTTTGCTCATGGTGCTGTCACTTTGTAGGCACCGTCTCCTTTTGCTGGAGCAAAGCAGCTTTGTCTTTTTGCTTGTGGAGGTGCTCCTAGATTGTGGCCTCTACAAACATGCTACAAATTTGTCTTGCTTTAGCTGGTTCTAATTGCTGGTGATTTATGAGAAAGATGTTGTGAAACAACATAAAATTAATTTTTCTTCTCCATTAATTCAGATGTTCTAAGCATTTGGGTTTACTCCTGTGATTTCCTTCCCCTCACAATTTACTTTGAAAACCAAAGCTCTATTGTGTTGTCCTATTATTGTAGCCTTTAGTGTTTCCTTCTCCTTTCTCTTCTAAGTAAATTGAAAAAGGGTTTAGGTTTAGAAAACAGGGAAAAAGATGCACTAAATGACAATTGTGTAACAAAGGTAAGTGTACAAAATATCAGCAGCCTTTAAGAGATAAAAGGAGAAAAACCCCACTCTACACTCTCTGATACTTTGAAGTAGCTGCTATACTAAAAGCAGTCCTGCAAAGCACTCACGTGAATAATCCTTACTGTTGCAAGTAGTCCAATTGTTCCCAGCATTGGTGAAAGGCAGTGGTCTGGCAGCTTTGAGGAATGAAGTTCTTTTTTTTTATTAGCTGGGCAAGTTTCCCAACACACATTGCCTGGTCAGCCTGCTAAAACCCTGATCTGAAGAGGGAGGGATAAGCTTTCTCTCAGGCTCACAGGCAGTTTGGCTTCCACAGATCACATAATTCTTACTTATGTTTGGAGGCTGTCAATTAGCAAAAAGTAAAGGGAGAGACTTTGCAGGCAATTGCAGCTCTAATCCACCAAACTTGCCTCAGAGAAGGACCACCTTACTGCCCTCTGCAGATTCTGGAGAGGCCATGCCCAACGCCTGTGCCCCGTGCCTGTGCCAGTGCACGTCCCAGGGATGCTCACAGTCTCCACATTAGTCCTGAGGAGCAACCTGTGCTCCTGCTTCCCTCGTCCACTTGCTCTTCTTCTCATGCTGCTCTCTAGAAACAGCTTCCACCCAGCCTGAAACCCTTTCACTTGATGCTACTTGGTGAAAAACCTGGTAGCCTTTTGTGTCCATACCCTGTGTGCTCCCAGGCCTGCCCTAACCCAGTACTTAATCACAAAGAACCAGACTGGTTTACTCAGTGGGCAAGGTCTGTAAGCTCAGCTCTGACCGCCTGAAATTTATTCATGCTCTGAAAGTGAATGCAGAGTAATTTTTTAATGCTATTTTCTTCTGCAATCGCTGCCCATTCCTCTCAGGTGGAAGCAGATGACAGGTAATCAGAACTACTGTGGTGCTTGTTTTCCAGACACAGATAATTGGAACTTCAGGACTTCCAAAGCAACCGACCCAAGGTTCTACCCTTCCACCAAAAGAACTGTCAGCAGTGCAAGATGTAATCCAATTTGTGGACAGGCTCCAGGGGCAAGTAGGACCCATGGTACGTTTCACAGCTGTTCCAGCAGACACCATTTGTGGGAGAGCAGTGCAGTACTGGTGATTATACTGCAGAATGTGGAATTGCTCAGAGTTTATCTAAAAGTTTCATCAGGTACCAGCACCGGCAGTGTTCAAAGCTGTAGCAGCAGTCCTGGTTGGCAGAAGGTGGCATATCAGCTGCTTGCACATGATCCAGTGCCATTTGGAAAAAGCTTGAGCCGCTTTCAGTAAAAATATCATGATTTGGTCTACTCGGGATATGCTTCTCGTCAGAGCAGTCAAAGCAGGCAGCTTTAGCACCTTCTGTATAGGAGGCAGTAGGCTGCATGAAACATGGCCTCTGTTGTATGGCAGAGATGTGTTCTCCAGGGTGTGTTTGTGGCAGCTGTTGCTGGATTTTAACATCAGGTAGTGGACAAGGAATTGACCATTACTGAGACTCTTGTGAACTGCACAAGGGTGCTTGAAGAAGTCAGACCAGATCTGGAGGTTTTCTGGCACCTTGCTAGTCACCTTTTGTTCTATGTCAAAGCGCACTTCATTGAAAGAGAGGTATTGTCTGAAACGTTGCCTTCTCCGGCTGCGTGGCTGCGGAACATGTGGGTCTTGAGACGCTTAATACAGCTGGCATCTTCTGATGCGGCTTCAGCTGAAGCAGTCATGGGGGAGGGAAGACAGCCCTGCGTGGAAGCTCTTCCCGCTGGTACCGGGGCTGCAGAGGGGAGCTCCTCGCGGGCCCGCTGGCCCTTTTGGCCGGGCCCCACCATCGCGCCGAGCCGTCGGGTGCCGGCCCGGCCCGAGGTCGGGCTGCCTCCCCGCCCGCCCCGGGCAATGGGAGCACCTTCTGTGGCCCCGGCCCCGCTCGGGGGCCGCAGGGACCCCGCGGCCGCCGCCCCTCCCGGAGCCGCCCGCTGCCTGGGCGGGCGCGGCTCCCGCAGCCGGGCCGGGGCCGCGCCGGAGGGCGGCGGTGCCGGGCGAGGGGCGCGGGGCTGGCGGAGCGCGGGGGGTGCGGGGGCGGGGGGGTGTGCAGCTCTCGCTAGCGCTGCTTGTGGTCACAGCTAGGCAAGCTCACATCCCATCTGGATCACGCTCGCTCTCTCCCTTCTGCTTTCCTACCATAGAGTTGCGCTGGAAACAGAAGATAGAGGGAGTGTAGGAGCTCGCCATCTCCAAGCGATCTACATTGGGAAAAACATGGAGTCGGCTCCGGCAGCCCCCGATCCAGCAGCCAGTGAGCCGGGCAGCAGCGTCTCCGAGGCGGCCGCCGGCGCCAGGGACACCCCGGTGAACCTGGAGCCTGCCCGGAAAAGCGATGCGCCGGCTCCCGTCCGCAGGCAGAGCTACTCCAGCAGCAGCAGCAGCAGAGGTAGGGAGACTTGGGGAAGGGGGAGGGGGCCGGGGGAGTGGGATCGGGGGGTGGGTGGGAATAGGAAGAGGGGGGTAAGAGAGAAGGGGGAAATGCAGCAATTTAATCCCCTGGTTTATTGCTCGTGCTTGTTGAAGCCGCGCACGCAAACAAGCCGGGCTTCTACCCCCTGCAAAACCTTGCAAACTTTTATAGGTTCTTTTAATTGCTGCAGGAGGAGGGACAAATGCAATGAAAATATTGAGCGGTGTTCGGTGCTTTCCTATCTCTCTCGTTTATTGCCTGTGGTATCCGGATGGGTACTGTGCCCCTGAAATTACATAATTTTATAAATATATAAAGCAACAGCGGGAGTATTGGGATTCAAGGGAACAAACTTTTAAAGCTGCAGTGTCCTTCCTCCCCCCCTTTTTTCTCCCCCTCGTCTGTCTCCTTTTGACAGTTTCTCAACTGGTGTGCTGTGGCTTGTTGTGAATGGGGGATCTGTGATTAAACAGGAGATTTGCGGTTTGCGGGTGACTTATTCACTCTGTTGCGCGCTGTTTTCCCTTAATTCATTTAAGTGTATCTTAAAAATAATTTCATCGCGGAGCGGATGATCTCGTAACTGCTGTTGTTGAAGGTGCACAACTTCGCAGAGGCTCTCCGTGCGCCCGGGGATTGTCTTGCCGCTCCCCGCCGGCCCCCGAATAAAAACGCCGCAAACAAACGAGCCCCCCTTTCCTGCCGCCAGCTGTCAAAGCCCTCTCCTGCCTCAGGTTGCGTCTCGGAGCCGTGCGGGGCAGCTCGGAAGGTGCTCGGGGCGGTTGAAGTTTGGCGTCAGCCGCGGTAGCACCCGAGCCGGCGGCGGGAGAGCTGCGCGCTGCCGGGCGGAGCGGTGCGGAGCCCCGAGGGGCCGTGAGGGGCCGTGAGGGGCGGGCTGCTCCCGCCGCGGCCGCGGACACGGGCCCGGCTTCAAACGCCGCCGGAGTTTGCCGAGACGTGCGAGAGGGAGGAGGCTGCGGCTTTAATTACTTGTAAATAATTTATGAAGCGTTGCTCCTACAAAAGGGGGAGCGCGCTAGAGAGGCTTCGCTCCGTAAAATCCCTGGGTGATGGGTAAAAATGAATTAAATAACGCTATGTAATAATACACACGGCTGTTGACAGAAATGACGGGCGGAGAAAAGTACGTGCCCGGCGGGAGCGCAGCCCCCTCGGCAGCCGCCGGCGGGGCTGGGGCAGCGATGCCCGGCCGGCGGCGGTGGGGAGAGCGTCGCTCCTCGGACGGAGGGGGTTCGGGTTGTAGGTTGGAATATGGCTGATCATGTGTTGGCTTGTGTTTTACAGTATTTTTCCCCTTTTGGCCACACCCCCCCTTCCCAGGCAGCTTCCCACTCAGGGAATCCGCGTACAGTAAAAGCCATCGAGATGACACACGCCGAAACATTTAATTAGAGGCGATTTGCGAGCAGGGAGCGCGCCGTTCGGCGGATGCCGAGGCGAGGAGGAGCGGGCTCGGCCGGAGGAGGCCGGGTGGCCACGGGCGTGTGCGCAGGGAGCGTTTGGCTGCGCGGGGTATATTTAGAGCTTGCGAGAGTGGATTTGGAATGCAAGCGCCTTATGTAACGAGGTTAATCAGAAACACTGGAGAAAATTTCCTTAATTTGTCGGGGAGTTTTCTGGATGTTTGCGGAGCCGGCCGTAGTTGGCGGGTGTTACACAACGCCCCCCCCTCCCGGCTCTCCGGCCCAGCGCTCCGGCGGCGCGGGCAGATGGTGCTGCCGGGGAGCGGGGCCGGCGGGAGGGAGCCGGCAGCCGGCTACGCCGCCTTTGGGGAGGGGGACAACTTTGGGATCCCATCAATTATGTAACACTCGGCTGTCGCTTCTGTATGGACGCGAAAAGGAGAGGGGGGTGCTGGGAAGCCCGGGCGGCTCCGGCGGCGAGCGTGGCTTTTTTTTGGCGGTCCCGAAGCGTTCGGGCTCTGGTACTGCTAACCCGCTGACCCACATGTCCCTCCTCCCCCGGGGCTCGCTGGGCAAGGGGAAGGAGCGGGGGGCTAGGCACTCGAGGCACACGCCGCCGCTCGCCCGGGCTCCCAGTCGCCGCACGCAGGCAGGCTCTGCGTTATGTAACAGTCTGAGTGGGAAAGCGAAGGTCAGTGATGGAGGCATCCCCGGCAACACAATGGCCAGAGCCCTGCGCGCTGGGGCTGTGCGGGCTGGAAAGAGAAATAAAGCTCGCGGCAGTAATTGGCGTGTGGTTTGGAAAGGCTTGGGAAGGGAGAGGGGAGAAGGAAAAGGAGAGTGGCAGGGATTTGGGGGGAAAAAAAAGTGTTTGGGTTTTTGGGATGATGTAATGGAGTTGGCAGAAAATACAAGTCTACTCCTAGAGTGCAAACAGTAAGAGAATTGTAGCTGGCATTCTGTGCTAATGTTGCATAAATTAGTGTATTGGAAGTACACTGACCTATACAATACACACCAGCTGATTGTGCCTTTCTAATAGTTAAAACCTGGAGATACAGAACCACACAGGAGAACATGACAATGACAACATTTTGGCCTCCTTGAAGTCAGGACTTGATGGATGGATTAGATGTTAGGGGTCCCTATAGACTTGAAGGCTTGGGGGTTTTTAATTTTTTTTTTAATCTATTGAAATAGCGCTTGATTTCTTGCCTTTTTTTGTTTTTAATAGGGTCCTTTATATCTTATGGCAACAATGTGACCTTAGTGTGTGACTAGTATAGGTGAAATTATTTTTAGAACTGTTACCTTGTAAGCTCATATGTTCAGCTGTGTATTGAGTTCAAATTTACTTGTTTGGGTCACAGTTCTGCCATGTGTTCTAAGCAGGCAGCTCTGGACTCTCATGTGAGCTGTGTGGAGGATAGATACAAATACATAGATATTTAGGTATATGTACACATTTATACACCTCTCGAACTGTAAAAATCCTTATTTTTCACTCGACAAACACTACAAATATTTGTTTCATATTCTTAATTTTCATAGCTGCACACGCTGCAAAGCTGCTTTGCTACGCCAGGGTTTATAATAACCAGTGTACATAAGGAATGAAGGGAACAAAATTAAAGGGAGGACTGTTGATGGAGAAGTGGGGAAAGTTTGCTGTAGAATAAATTCTTAAGTGAAGCTTTAGTTGCTATAATACTTTCATTTCAAAATACTTTATTGCTTGACATGCAAACCTGTCTGTACTGCCAGATCCTTACCTAACCTGGTTTTTATTTTGCAGAGGTTTTGCTGGTTTTGTTGCTCTGTAGAATACTGGAAAACATAAACTGAGTTACCAAAAGCACTTTTCAAATAGGGAGTTGTTATGTGATATATTTAGTATATGGGGGCATGCATGCATACTTGCATGCTTCAAAAAATTCCCTGCAGTCTGATATTAAAACTGATTGTTAGGAAATTGTCACCATACTGGAAAAAGCAGGAAATGGATAAAAAGCCTGGTTTTCCCCAGAGGGATGTTTTAACTGCTGACAGTAGTTGTTAAAATTTTCTACAGACCAGTCACTGACCAGCAGGTTGAATTTCAGTATGAGTGTGCATGTGTGTGTGTGTTCTGCAACAAGGATTTGTGGTTTGCCATGCTTGGTAGAAGGAATGCTTCCCTTGCCAGTTCTGGCCCTGGACTGTGGCTTTTATTGACATTTGCTTCACTTTGCAGGCTTTGACATCCATGGAGTTCTACCCGTGCTGCAGTCTAAGGCTTAATATTCTGTTAGTCCCCCTAGAAATAGTTGTAATTGAATAAACTCTGTTTAAGTAGAGAACTACTGTCTCATTAAAAAGCAAAGTACATAAAAAGCTTTTAAATCTGCTAAAAATTGCTTAGTTTGTTTGGAACTGAGCTCTTGGTCTCAGAGGTAAGTCAAGAGAGGATGCCTTGCTGAAAAATATTTAAGACAGCTCTTACATCATTGGATGATGCTATGTGCAAATATTTTTATGATGCTTAATATTTAATAATTGAAAACTGCAGCTATGTAGGTTCTTCTTTTCTTGCTGTTGAGGTTCTGAGTGTATTTGCTGTTTTCCAGAACCCTTCGGAATTTTTTATCATGTTGTCTGTTTATCCTGATCCCATCTCTACTGGTAGATTGTGGCATGTTGCTTTTGTGCTTTTTTTTTTAAATTTGGGTGATGCTCCACAAGTAGGGATGTAACATCATTAATAGTGACAACAATAGGTTTGTGGTGTTCTCTTCTTTGGAAATACTTTCTGTTTTCCTAGATTTCATCAATTTCTGGATTTTGACTATTCTACAGAGCATAGCGACAATACAAAATTCTGCATGTTGTTTTCAGGAGGACTCTCTGAATTTTGTAAATTTGGATGCTTTCTGTAGATCCTTTGGATTGCCTTTGTCATCATTGAGGACTATTCTGCATGCACCACTGATTTAGTCCTATTTTGGAAGATGATATGTGCTTTGAATCCTTTAAAGTACAGCATTGTTTTAAACATTTGTAGCATAGGAGCAATAATAGCAGCAGTGTGTTGTTCTCCTAGGAACGATGCAGTTCTCTTATTTCAATAAACCGTAACCTATTCTCTTATTTTATTTGCTTGAGAAACATCTCAGGAGCTCATAAAACAGTATGTAAATACTGTTATCATTCAACCAAATGCTGTAATTTTACTAAATAAAGAACATATTTTGTAATGGAGATTAACGGGCTGTGTGACAATTTCAGTTTTGGATATAGCACTGCATCTGAATGGAAAGGGCAATTTCAGCTTTGGGAGGTTGTCTTTTTTTTCTTTTTTCCTTCTGATATTTGTTTTTAAGCTACAAAAATAAGTGTTGGGGGAATCTGAAATGACTCAGTCGATTTTATTGGATTTAATCTGAGAGCAATCCCAGTAAAAAGGGGAAAAACCCCAACCTTGTTTTAAATTACTGTGATATCTGTATCACTCTTGAAATTAATTTGTAAATAGGTGATCCGTTCTTTACTGAAATATTTTTAATTTCAGTGACAGGCAGTTGTAGGAGCAGACATTAAAAAAATGAAAAAAAAAAAATTAAAACTCGGAGGATATCTAAATGCACTGGCCCATGTGGGTGCTGTGTATGTTCGGGATTGTTTCCAGGCTCTGTGCCTCTCGCTGCTGCTCGGGGAGCAGAGGGGCTGCAGTGGCAGCTGCAGCTGCTGTCACACAGCTGTAGCAGGCAGGGACAGGACGAGGGCAATGCTGGGCCCAGGTAGTTCACAGGAGCTGTCAGAACGCACCGATGCATTGGCTCAGGGCCTTCCATTCCCCTGCGGCAGGGCAGTGTCATCCCTCGGCTGTCTGTCCGTCCTGGACCTTTGGCAAGAGGCTGCCTCTCATCCCAGGGCCTTTGGGCGGGATGCTGGAGTGGGGAGCAGCGTCTGCTTCTCAAGAGAAGCTGAATTATTTTCCTCTGAGAGACTTTTACCTGGACCTGAGCTTGCTGTGGAGGTTCTGTAGTTTCTTTGGCTTTGGCAGAAGAGGAAGTTCTGGTGGGTAATGTGTCGAAGAAACTTCCTGAATGTGTGGAAGCATCCACACTTCATATGCAGATTTCTACTGTCTTGTTTTCTTTGACTCTTTTTTTGCAAGTATCTTGTGCTTCACCTATTGCTGAGGCTGTCTTTGTAGCCCTGATAATCACTCTGGAAATGTACTTTACAGAGCTGTTATGTATAGGTTTTGTATATGCTCGCAGCTGGCAGACAGGTCAGGCATCCTTACCTGCACAGATTCTTACAGATATGAACAGGAGGGCCCTGCAGAGCAGAGTCTCAATCCCCTACTGTCACTAGATCCATGTTGCTCATTTGGTGTCAGAAACAGATCACACTTCATTTTTAGGGTCGTTACGGACTTTTTTTGGTCCCAGCTTTCTGATAGGAGGCTCCTCTACAGCTTTGTTGTCCGATGATTAGAAACCTTCTTTTCACTTCAAAGTAACTGTGCTCATGATCACTTGGCTCACTTGCTTCTTTAAATGTTTTCTATAAAACCTCCTTGGACTGAAAATGAAGAAGAGCCTGGTATTTTATTTTGTGATAGCTGAACTAACAGTGAGCTCTGTTCTATGACTCACAGTTTAGCACTTCAGCATATCTCTTGTAGATGGTCTGTGCTGATAGAAACATGAGAACAGCTTGGGCTGAGTGTCATGAGGAGTTAATTGTCTAATTTCTTGAATGTAAAGGCTGTGAATTATTCTTCATACCGTTATCTGAAGTCTCATCTAGGTATGTTTCACTCTTGGCAACAACTGAGCTCTTCAGAGACTAAGTGTATTGGGGTGTGTATTTTCATGAAGAAATTGTGGGGCTTATTTTACAGCAGTTTAATCTTATAGTTTAGCCTCATTGCACTGTTCATTTGGAAGGATCCCCAGGTGTTTTAAACACTATTGGGAACCATTTTGCTTATTACTGAAATCCAGCCACTTCTTGTGTGGAATCTGACAGCTGTTTAATGGTGCTCAGCCATGCTAAGCAGATCAGAACAGAAAGTGAAGAATACCATACCTGATTGAAACACTCAGAGGGATTCTGGATACAGATAATATAATTATCTGCATTGGAATTGGGTCAAACAGCTCTATTCCTGTAGAAAATTACTAGATATTTTCAGTGGCAGTGTATGGTCAAGAAATTGGTTTGAAATACCTTCCTGAAAATGATACCACCAGCAGCGAGATAATTGAAGATCCTGCTGCTTACCCTATTGTGATCACCAGTTGCAGAATGATCAATGTTTTCAGGTATTTCTGGATGTATTAATTGTTTGGTTCCATGCTGGTATGTGAAATCTTATAAACCAGGGGAGACGCCTGGGATTTTGCAGGTCTTGCTTTGTAAAGCAAATTTCTTTACTGGTGAATTCCTTAAAGAGGGAGTTGCTACCTGAGAAATGTGCTCATATTCAGAGAGGTCTTAAAACTGGTTCTAGGGGATCTCTTGACACTAAGCCAGTAGGGACTGGGGGAGGTGGGTGTCAAGCCTTGTCGTGTGAGGATATTGGTGACTGTGGGGAAAATACAGCTCTTTTCCAGTTGTCTTCAATTTCACTTCCCATGTAATCTAGCAGAACAGAGTATAAACAGAAGAAAGATCTGCAAAGGAACAGAAGTCAAAATTCATGATCAACTGAATGTACATAAATGTCCTAGTAATAATGACCAACTGCAGAGCCTTTCATTTGTAATTTAATCTAATAATTTCCATGCACTTCTACAGGAACACACTATGAAGCTGGCAACTTCTGAGAAATTGCTGTGCTGTTACAAACAGCGTTTGAGCTGGCATTATAACAGCATGATAGATTGTGAGATGGAGAACAAAGTTAGTGTGGAAACCGAGCTGAGAGAAATTGCCAGCAGAATGTGAGAAAGCAGAGTTGGATTATGATAACCTCCCTTGTAGAATCAAATTAAACCATTTTTAAAGGCTTTGTTGATTTTTAGTTTGTAGTTGTACCATGTATTTACTTCACATGGGTGCAGGAGATTAATGAGGCAGGTGTGGTGATCATGGGGTGAAAAACTGTGGTGCTGCTGTTCTTTTTAAATGTTTCATTTCATACAGACTGTGGGGTATTTACAGCATTAATTAACAATATGTCTGTGTGCTTTAGTTCTGCAACTGTTCAAATGTATTGAAAGTATTTAATATGCAGAGGCGGTGGAAATTCTAACTCCTAGAAAGAGGTTGGACAGAGAACCCCCCTTTTTGTTTTTTTTTAAGTTTTATTACACTTAAAATATCTTTAAAAATGGCATGCTTGTCCAAAGAGGTGGTTTGTGTGAAGAATGGGGAATATATGGCCAGGAATTCTGCAATTAGTTTTGACAATATGGCTGAAAGAAGACAGAAGGAAAAACAAAAATCAGTGCCCAGAGGTAGACCATATAGCAAAGTGCTGTTGAGTGTGCTTCCAATGGAATCCCCAGCTCCTGACCTGTGAGAGAAGAGTTTTTTGCATAGTTATATAAAAGTGTATGGCGTGCACTTCTGAAATAAATATATATGCAAAACTGTAGACACCATGGGGAAGATTTAAATTATGTATTAGTAGAGCTTGGCCTGACTGTTTTGGCGCTGAAGCAAGGTCTGTTACATACAGTCAAGGATAAAACCAAGGCCAAGACTTGTGAAATACTGATTATAGGGTTTATTTTATTCCTGTAGTGGGATTACGAGAATACTTTAAAGCAGGATTTCCCCTCAGTTTCTCTTCAAATGCAGAGGTAGGAAAGAATGCCTTTTATGAACTAAGAGAAGACTTTGCCAGTCTGTACCAAATGTAAATCAGAGGCCTCTGCTGCATTGCATCTTTTAACTAAGGGCAGAAAGGTAAGGTTTATACTATTTCTTTGTAAGAAATCTTGAAATTTGATAGGACAGGCTGAAGTACACCTTTTGCTAATACATTACTTGAAATAAAAACCTGTCAGCATAAAGCATCTCTTAAATCCTGTGTATATTTAAAAAAAAATAAAATAAAACCCATCTCAAAGGAAACCAGGGCACATCAAAAACCTCTCTCTGTGTCCTGCTTCATTTGTGTAATCTTCAAGAGAAGTTTTGTTAGTCACTTGTGCTGTCATTACAGAAGTTAGGAAAGGGTCCTTTACTGCCTGCGTTGTTAGAGAGGCCTTTCAAAAATTCTGATGAAGTACACTGAACTGTTGACATTTTGTGTGGAGTCAGAGTGCTTCTGAGATAACACATGAAAGTCAGAGCACAAAAGCAACTCTTGCCAGGACTGATGCTTGGAGGAATAATGGACAAAGCAATGTGTAGTGCTGGTGTACTTTCAGTCCCTTAGCAGTCTTGCCAATCCATCAATAGCCAGACAGGCTTTACACTTTGAGAGTCTCTAAAAACCAAACCACTAAGTTGTTTCTAGAGATTTCATTCCCACTCAGCACTCTCAATGATTGTAATTTTCTGCTGGAATCAGGTGTATTTTTAAGAAATGATTCTGATTTTCATGAATGTGAATTGCCAGAGATCAGATTAGGTCATATGTTGGCAGCATGAAAGCCACCCTTGACTGTTAGAAGTGTTCTGGTCTACTGGCAGGAGACTGGATCCTGGGACAGTTTGTGTGTGCTTAATAACAGACATCGTGGATGATGCTGATGTCAGTGATAGCACTTCAGTGTGGGGCAGAACTAGGGCTGCAAGTGTAGTAAAGATCAAGAGAGAGCTGCAAGTCATCAAGAACTGCACTGAGAAATAGTTTAAGAAAAATAAGCAATTTTAGCACCAATGAAAATGACTCTGGATAAAAGATGAATTAACTGTAGTTTTCAGCTGGGTGAGTAGTTGTAATTATTTTGGCAGATACATTGTTACCCTGCTGTAATTTTGCTTTCAGGATCATACTATGGCTTCATTTCTGGAGAAGAATTTGTATCCCTACTTCAGAACAGCTGTTAGGAGATGAGCAAGAATTTCCTCAGGTACAGAACCTGAGTTGCACTTGTCTGTTGCTCTATATGGAGTATGTTTGCTAGGTTTACTAAAGGTTTTACTTTGTAGCCACTGACATCTTAGCTCTATTCTTATAACAATCAAAAAGTATTTTTTGTTTTGTGATGGAAAAAAATGAAGGGAAAGGTGAACTGATTGTAAGGATTTAGCTTCAGAGAATTTAATAAGCTGACTGTTGAGGTGGCCTGCCTTATTGGCATTTCTCTCTCTTGATATTGGCTGCCTCTAACATGATTTGATAACTGAATTATTTTCCTATTTTGTTTTTTTTTTCTGAGTAAATCACACTATGCTGCTTTAGAGATTCATGGTTCTAGTTCATGAGAAGTTGCAGTTGTTAATTTTTTGGATAATAATACCCCCCTGGAATTACCAGGAGGTCAGCAGTATCCCAGAGATGCTTTAGTGTGACATACAGTGTAGTATCTAAGACTGTGCAACAGAACAAGGGAAGATTTCTTTTTCTGAAACGGAAGCAAAATCCTTCCAAAATTCTAGCTGGTCATTAACTTTCCACAGCAGTGCTCAAGGCAGCCTGTCACTAAAATCTTTGGTTTCAGGTCTCTGAAGAACGCTCCCCCGTACAACATTCACCTTAGAGAGGATAAGGACAAAAGCTTCTGGATGAAGGCAGGATTAGCAGAGCAGCTAGGTTTACAGATAACCACGGGCTTCCATTTAGTGAGCTGTGTTTGGCCTCAGTGTTGGGTTTCCAGCATTCCCCAGTCCACCTTCCTGTTGTTTTCAGCCCAGTTTAGAGACTGTAGAAATGGCTTGTCACAGATCTCTGCAATTGGCAAGTCTCCTCAGGATTTCTTCCACGTACCCTTTGTTTTCTTTGCCACAGCAGAGGTTCAAAGCAGAATGTCTTGAGGGATTTGAGAGCAAATGATCACAAGTGGTGAGGTGGGGACTCAATGCCAATACTGAAAATATTTTGTTGCATTGCTTTTCTCTGCACACAGCAGAACGCACACTGGAAGCAAACTTGGCTCTGGAAAGGCAGCAATAGAAAATGTAAAAACAAACCCAGAAAGGAAGTAAATGAAGCCAAAGGGGGAGCAGGGTAGTTTTGGGTAATGAACAGTAAAAGAAAGATGTGGAACTTAAGGAAGAAGTGTAATGAAAGGGCACAAAAGAAAGATGACTGATTTGGAGAATGGCCTGGAAAAAAACCCCAAACATTTGCAAAAGGACTGGAGTAGTGGGGAAAGCTGCAGTGTCTGCTGAGGAGAGGGGAATTCACAGCCTTATTTCCTCTGTACAATTAATATATTCTTATTCTGTGATCGTGCCTTTGCTGTGGAATGGAATAAAATGTGTTTTAGTGCATGGTGTGGTCTCAAACGGTTGCCTCAGATTTGCTTCAGCACCCTATTGTTTCCAATGAGCTCTGACTAAATTCTTTTGCCATAGATGTTGTGCTAATGTGTTATATGAATTACTTGTCTTATCTCAGTCCTGTGAAATTAGAAGCCCTTTCCCACAGTGTGTTAAGCAGATTAAAATGAAAGCCTGTTTTTATGGTCCAGCAACAGTGCAAATATTTGGGAAAAAAAAAAAAGGAAAGAAAAAGAAAACAGTTGTGAACTAACAGTGGGGTGCTGTGGGGACTCTATGAAGCAAACACATCTTGTCACCTCAATGGTGAGATGGTAAGTTCCAGGCTTCGCTTGGAAAGGTTTATTCTGTTTTCCCTGGTGCCTTAATTTGGGGAGAAAAGCTTGGGATTGGTAGGTTTTATGAAGATACCTGTTGTTGTTGGTGTCATTTGACGGTAACTTGTGAGGCATCTCTGAAGAAGTTCTCTCTTCAAACCCTTATCAGTGACTTGAGGGCTGCATTTACCTTGTGGTAGGCAGACTTGGGACAGAATTTGAGCTCTGGAAAAGCACTAAACATAATATTAGAGACTACTACCAACTGTTACTTTTTTGTAAGAGAAATTACTTTAAAAAGTAGAAGTGATGAAATTCAGGATTCATCTTATTCTATGTCTTGAATTCCTGTCTTGTGTCCCTTCTCCCTTAGGAGCAGAATATATTTTAGTTACAGCAATATTTTATTTCAATTGACTTATTTAAATCTTAGTGTCATAACATTGCAAGATACTTTGTAACTGTTCTCCTACCTGTGTGGGATTTGTCACAAAAAGTCTAAAGCTATAATGAAATTATTGTGGACCTGACATGCTCAAGACAAAAAGAGTATCTTCCTGTCTTCCTGTGTTTGGGCAATAACTTAATTAAGGCATCATGTTATTGTAATATATGTGAGGGGACACTGTAATATGTGAGATGGGACAGAGTAATGGTGGAACATCAGAGTGAGCGTTTTATGTCTTCTGGACTCTGCTCCTGTTTCATTCACTCCTCTTATTTCCTTGCATGGAAATAAAGAATAGGATTGTATGTTGCTACATCAGAAATGTTGCTCCTTCAGGCCTATTCAGGTGATGATCAGAGTTGAGAAATCTTGGAAGTGCTTATGGGTTACACTGTATGGAGCTTTATGCTGAGATGTGTTGAGTTTCAAATTGTGGGGACACAAAAAGGCAGAAGGTGTAAGAGAGGTGCCCCATTATTTCCTTGTCTGTGGGGTGAGTTATCAGCACCAGACCACTGAAGTGCTGTAGAAGGTACTTGAAAGTTTGACTTTTTAGGTGTTAATTTCCCCCAGAAGGACAGGTATGAAGAAGTTTGGCATTTTTCCCTCTGTCAAAGCTGGACAAGGAGGCAGCAGCTGTGCCTTAATGGTTTTTCTTCTTGCCCAGCATCTGGTCTAGGTGTCCTTTGGTCAGACCAGCTCCATGCTCGTGTCCTGGGATACCTGTGGGTTTTGTTGGCACAGGAATTGAAAATTCCACGCTCTCACTGACTCTGCAGTCTGAACTGCTGGTGTGGGTGCAGCTATGCCAGCAGAAGGGAGCATTTATCACTTTGTTGTGTGTCCAAGTGTAGCAAAACCAGCATAATTGTTTTGGGTTTTTTTCCTTAAAAATTGCCCTCTATTGAGTTTTAGCTTGATGTGCTGGAGGTAGTGGGGGCTGGGGAGGATGGCAACTTTATTTGTCACTGCTGTGTTAGCAGAGGCTCTGCTCTGCAGGCAGTGCTTAACAATCCTCAGGAGATTGTAGGGCTCTGTCTCTGCTTAGCCCTTACCGAGGTGCAGTTATCCCACTGCTGGGCAGTGGAGTTACGTGGTTTAATTGCTATGAAAGAATTCGGGTTCCTGAGCAAACTGGGCACTACAGACCTGGGGGTGCAACAAAAAGATTTTGCAGAATGTTATGTATTAAAACTTGATAAAAAATAGATGCATGGCAGCGGTAGGGGTAAGCAGTATTCCTTCTTTTGGTGGAAGTTCTTATGTGTTATAAGTATTTTTCAGCTTACTTTAACCAGATCAGCACAGAGAAACTTGGTTTTAGGCTGTCTCAGGTAGTGTCTGATTTTTGCAACCACATTTAAATGTAAATGTAAGCAGTTGAAGTTTTTGTGTAATCCTGACATCTCTGTGTGATATTTCTCCATAAAAGTAAATATTTCTCCATTACATTTTTTCAATGTAATATTTTAGATGTAAACACATTGCTTTTGAGTTGCAATTTTTTTTTTCATATTTTTCCTGTGTGTTTTAAGCAGAGAGACTTATAACTGCTGGACCTTACTGAGGGAAAAGTTTTATAGACATAAACCAAGAATGTATAGTGAATAATAAAGCTATATTAAAATTAAAGCATTAGAGATTTTTAATACCTTTAAGGTAATTTAAATTTAAAACATACTTTAGATTTAAATCATATGAAGCGGTTCTGCATGACTTCCACCAGCCTTTATTAAGGACTAAGCACTCTACTTGCCAACTTCTAGAGATTACACTTTTATTTGTAATTTGTCTTCTAATGTGCAGTTAATAGCAATATGGCAATCATTCAGTTTTGCAAAGTCAGGTAGGCTTCTAATCTGTAGAGACGTACCTAATACATGTAATAACACTTTATTCAAGGCATTGCCATAATAATTAGCCTCTTCACATTTTCCTTAAAGACAATTTGGAGGAAAAATTCCTTCCAGTGACACAGATGTGGTTATTAATTTGTTTCCTATTGCTGTTTGAATGTTCTCATCAATATTCCAAATGGGAGGGTATCCATTCCTTCACAGTTGTTTCAAACCTCGCATGGTGAGACTGGAAGGACGCAGTGTGGATGTGATGTGCTTCTCTGACTATCCCATTTGTTCACCTGGATCCAGAGTTGCTGTGCTCAGTACCATGGGACAGGGGTCTGAAATGTCCGTGCTTTATACTCGTTTGTGCTGCAAGAGGTTAATTCAGTGTGCTGTCTCTGATTGGAGTCTTTACTGTGGCCATTGAGATAGTTACCAAGAGAGAAAGGTCTTGCTGGAGAGCACAAAAGCAAGAACCACAGACTCTGTTTGAATTCCCTGCCAGCAGTGTCTACTGTGGTTCTGTCTACCTGGTCAGGTCCATACCTACAAACTGAGAGGGATGATTGGGCTTTAAACCTTTTCCCTGGGCCTCCCTTCCCTGTTGGACACAGCTGTGCTCCCCTCGTGTGTGGTATGCATGAGGTGGCAACGGCACTGCTTGGGACCGAAGGGTGTTGGGAAGGCTCTGATTTAGTGGCCACACTACTGCAGTTTCTGAGCTTAAAATGTCACTGTTGGCTCCACATAAGTTGGTATCGTTAACCATCAAAGACTGTTTAATGTGGACTGGAGTCTCAGATCCGAGATGTGAAAAGAATTGAAATACAGTGCGTTATGTAACTTTAAGTTGCTAATATGCGGCTGTGTTACAGAGAAGGATTAAGGGCAAATTTTATCCAAAGGCACTTTCAGGAACTAGAGATATCCAAAATATTGTTAGTCATCCCTTCAGCTTTTTATTAGCAGTATCTTGCTGAGACAGGTGATTGTTAAAATGGGAAAAGAAGTCTGGTTGTTAGTTCCAGTCTGAAGCTGTATTTAAGGGAACCTTTTCCAGCAAAGGGGAGGTGGATCACTGCTGTGGGCTTTAGCCAGAGAAACAAACCTGACATCTGCTTTTTAGTTCGTGTGTTCAGCACTGGAAAAACTGGTGTTTGATAGACTTTGGAGTAGAAAGGAGGTTTGTGTGCCCTCCAGAAGCTGGAGAAGAGATGGAATCCTCACTGTCAGTGGGAACGGACTCTTCTCAGATCAACCTCCAAAACAACAGTTACCATAACTGAATATTGCACTGTGCATGGTACACCTCATATTTCAAACACAGATCAAATTCAGCAGTAGGTTTGAAATGGAACTGAGCTTCCAGAAACCAGCCCAAATGTCAACAGAACCCCTCCAATCTTAGTATGAGGAGCTTAAATTGAGGCATCATGCAAATCCTGTTAATAGTGTAATGACTCTCCATTAATTCTCATTGCTGTTATGTCCGTTGATTTTCAGCTACTTGATTCATCATGATTTTGTCAGTCCTACTGAAGACTCTTTTTATATTCAGCTATTAAAAAATGGTTTTGGTTTCTGTTGACTCTAATTTTTGTATCTTTCCTGAGATCACTGATGTCTGAATTAAAATTCCCACTTTAGGAGTAGAAATATCTGTTGAAATTTCTTTTTCCTTACTTCCTCGGTACCTACATGTTGTCCTTTTGAAGTAGGTTGTTCTGCATCCCAAGAGATTAGGTAAGCTTCCGGTCTCCTTGCTGTTGGAATCTTGCTAATGCAACTGTTACCAAGATATTATGTGTTAAATATGCAGCAAAACAACATTGATTTCTTGTCTTCTTTTCTGTATGGTGGAAAGAAGCGGAAGAAGTTTTACTCTTAGCATTTATCACACCCAGGTGGGTGTGGGAGTAATTTTTCTAACACAAGAATTATTTCTAAAAATGTGCTTATATTTATTCAAACAGTTTGTTTCAGCTTTCATTTCTGAGCTGAGCAGGTTTCTAAAGAGTTCTTTTTCCAACGTGAAGATGGTGGATGTTAAGATTTAAGTGAAATATTTATAGTCCTGGAGGAAAGGTGGATCATCAAGAAAAGAAAACGAACATTGATTAATTGATAATGATGCATGTGCTGTATTTGCGTTCGTGGAACAGTTGTGAAAATTTATCTCCCCTTATGGGTCTGTGTCACTTGAAAACTCTGAGTCATTTTTATAAATGAGATCTGTAAGCTTTTCTGTATTTTAAATTAAGTGCCAGTTTGGAAGATGGAAGTGCCAGGATAGGTACTTCCTCCCCTTGAGGATAGGTCACAGTAGAATTCACAACTGGAGAGATCCAAAACGTTGTTAGTCATCCTTTCAGCTTTTTATTGTCTCTGCAGAATTAACCAGCTGAATAAAGCTATGAAGGTTCCATTCAAAGTGTTTAACAAGAAGTTTTATCAAGTAATTCTAAAAGAGCAAAAGAAGATTTCAGGTAACAGCAAATGCAGTGATATCCCATTAGTAGAGATCATCTTCAGGCTGATATTTTTTAACTGACAAAATTATAACAAATGATGAACTGTTGGTATCAAAATTTAATGGCAAATTAATGGAGACAAGGAGATGTTTTCATTTCAGAAAATGGATGTGGTGAACAACTGGAGCAGATGCAGGTTTGCTCATAAATAGCTAAATGGAGGCACTGGAGTACTGCTTCTGAAAGATAAACAGCCGGGAAAGAGTTAGAGAAGTGTTGATTTTTGTCTTAGTAAGATAAGTACTGACAATCAAACTAATAAAAATTATGTTCCAGTATTTACTGACTGGTATGCTTTTTTGTGTTCAAAGGAACTGAGGTCTCCCTCCACTGAGAATTAATAAGCTGTGTTACACTTGCCTTGTGTTGGAGTAACTTTAACTATTTTGCTTTTTCTTCTCTGTGCTGCTTAATGCTCCAGCCTTCTCAGTCTCTTGCCTGTAGGTATTTCTCACTTATTTATTTCTTATATGTCTTACTCCTCATTTATAGCCAGTGTTTTTCATGGTGAGTAAACTTTGTGATAGTTTAATGAAATTTAGCTTTGCTCATCTCTGTCCTAACAACCTTCCTTCTGGCTAGACAAAATTAAGCACCAGTCTCTTTGAAGACATTTTTGTGTACAGATTTTTTTCAGGAAACTTTAACTGATTGCTGAAAGCATCTAAGATTATGGGCTGGCAGTAGTCACTACCAATTATGAATATTGAAGAGGCACTATCTAGTGTTTCCTAGGAAAAGTCCCTATTTAAACCAGTGCTCTGGTAAAGGGAGCTGCTAGCCCAGCCATGCTTTGAGGTACCATCACAAGAGGGTTTTTTTTTTTTGCCATGAGGCTGGTTACCAAGGCTTTTGTTTTGCTTATATTCTCTCTGTGAGACTCAGCCTGAGGAAAAGGGATGTTTTTTGTGAAATCCTCTGCAACTTAATTGCTTAGGCTAGATGAGAGCAGACTGCAGAGCCCCACAGGTGCAGTTTGTGTCACTGGCCTCTGCTCACTAGAAATGGCAATAAACATATGCAGGGGGTTTGGTGGCTCTTGGAATGTTCCCTGCACAACCCTTTACTTTTAAATCAGTTGTGTAGGGTTTGCAAAAAGTAAAAGTAGTGCTGGGTCTTTGCTTTTGCCTTGGTGATGCTGGATATGTGATCAGTGTTGTGTGGTATGAAATAGCCATGCAATGTAAATAACACAAAATAATAATCCTAATCAAACAAGCAGAATAAAATTCAGCTTGTAAAATGTGGGCTCCTACAGGCAAAAAGACAGTATTCATAAAATTAGTTGCTGTAGGAGTGGCATTGCTGCTATTGTCATTGATACACTGCACAGTCAAACCACAGGCATTGCAATGTACATAAGGACTTTTTGAAGTGGGAATACTTTGGTCATTACTTTTTCTCTTGCTTTAAAACCAGTGTAGGCTCTGTTTCTTCCCCAGTTAGGCTGATGTGTGGAAGTTGCACCTTCTGTGGCAGGCAGGGCTGCCAGTGTCTAGCCTGAAGTAAAAAAGAGTTATTTCCTCCTAGAGTGATTAGTACTCTTCAGTTTAGATTTGACAAGTAAGAGAAGGTATATTCTGCTGCCTACATCAGATTTCCCTGTGATCCTTACATGGAGGTTCAGTGTATGCCAATGACCCTGAAGAGTTCTGGCAGAAATGAGGCAAAATCCTGAATGGATTGTCTCTGGAACCATAGATCCTGAGGAGCATGTGGAAGCTGCTGTTTGGGCTGAGGAAAGACATATGAAAATATTGTTTGTGTCATAGCTGATTAATGGGCAAATAAAGAAACCTGCATAATACAGAATGGGAAAGAGCAGAAGATGAGAAACCTCTTCTGAGAGGCTTCTGATGTCTGAAAACCAAATGAGTGAGTAATGTTTTGAAATTGCTGCAAGTACTCAGTGTTGATAATAGTAACTTTAAGCCATGGTGGAATGCCCTGTGTGCTGACTCTCAGCTGCATTATTGCCTGTCACAAGTCCCAGCAATGCAAAGAGCCCTGCTGGAAGGTGTTTGCCCAGCTTCCTCCCAAAATCAAACTTCACAGCTCTTCTGCTCCTTGTTTATTCTGCTGCAGTGGCCTTGAAGCTCCAGCCATTTTCCTTGCAAATGGAGAGTAAAGTCTGCATCACCTGTTTTGCTCATTTCCCTTTCCTAGTTGTTCAAAAAGCATTGGAAGGAGAGGAGCAAGTCTCTGTGGCTGATAAGCATTATTGTGTTTCACTTTCCACTGTGAATAGCTGTGGTAGGGTGTTCAAACACTTCTTCTCTCCAGGTATGCAATATTGATACCTTACTCACCCAAACTGCAGCACAGGGAATTGTCATCCCATGTAAGATTCCTGTAACAATCCAGGATGTTTGCACAGTAGGTATGTATATCTAAGTTCTTCAGAATGCCCTGTATGGTCCAACATACAGAAGCTGGCACCTTTAGGGGATAATCAATGGGGTGACTCATCACCTTGAACGTACCTGTTTCTCTCCTGTAAACCATACAAATTTAAGCCAGCCCACTGCAAATTCACATATTGACACCATGGGTGCTTCAGGCCAGGTGCAGGAGAGGAATTTGTCTCAGCACGAATTGCAGGAGAGAATTAGAGATGGGTGAGTTCATTTAGGGTGCACTTCCCCCACTTGCACTTCTAGGGCAAAAATAAATCGAAACCAAGTGATCTCTTTCTACTTTTTCCTTCCCGTCAGAATTAAAAAATAATTGTTGGGAGGTTGAGTACTGGATCTTTGTGTTTTTAAAGGGCATAATTTTCAAATTGCTGAGCATCATTGTGAACCCCAGTAAAGCTGAAGGTGATTTCACTTAGAGATGGAGCCCTGTGTTCTTGTTCATGCAGGAGGAGTTCTTCCTTTCTTGTGACTCTTGTATTCTTTACAGACTTATGCAGTAATCAGAAAAACTCATACTTGTAATCCATTGCGAACGAAAAAAGAGATAGTCAAAACTATATTTTGAGAATAGGTGGCCCACTGCAGTTAGTCTGTGGCAGATCTAATGCAATTATTGTTACAAACTGAGACCTTTTCAAATTCCTTTTATTCAAGCCCGATGTAATATTTTTCATTTTCAAGTAATTTATGTCTGCTACCGATTGGGAAATGTTTCAGATAGAATGACATTTCCGGCTCTATATATCCAATATAATTTAAATTTTTATGGCTGACTCTAGGGCCTAAATGTACTTGCATGTGCACTTAGGAAGCTGCTGTCAGAATCTACACATTGCATAACTGAGTGTAGAATCTGGCCCTCTATATACCACTGTATTGTTAAAAAACCTCATCAAAGCTAACAAACAAAAAGCAAACCAAAAAACTCCAAACCCAAACCAGGAATCCTCATGAAGCTGTCATAATATTACATTTTAATGCCTGAAAGTCTTCCATTACAGTAATTTGAAATTTCACCTTTTATTTATACAAGTCTTCCAGGCATTCTCATTTTAGCTGCTTCTTTCTGGCTCTAAAGAATCAATGATTTTACTCTAGAAACATTCATGGATCAATAGACTTTGAAGATTAGCGGGTCATGGCCAGGTACAAAATGCATGTTGTAAACCCCAGGCTCTTATATTTGCTTGAATCCTTCCTCAAAAAATACGAGAGAAGGGGTAGCTTTGAACAACAGACCTCTTTGAATGGATTAATTCCTCGTGTATTTCAAAGGGTTGAGAATATACCAGAGAAACTACAAATGTGGAATTAATTTTCAGTGACTTGAGAATTCAGTTAGCTGACAAATAGTTTTCTTAGATAAGCCAGGATGCTGTGGATGAAAGGAGGACAGTGAAAAAGGAGTGCTGTATGTGAAGTTTTTGTTTTTCCTCTCTTCCCACCTTGTATTATAGATGGAGTTGCACAGAAGCAGCTGTCTTTGTTACTTTGCCTTTTGAGTCACATCTTCCTGATTTCAGGGTTTTGTTTCCTGTGCAAGACTGGACACTAACACCTCTAACCTCAAATAAAGATAAATAAGGTTAATTTGCATCTGCTAAGCGTGCTAAATTAATCTGTGGCTCTCCAGCACTCAGCTGCAGCTCCTGAAATGGCCTGTCTAGACTTTCTGGAGAAGCTAAACCGGATTCAAGCAGCTTTTGAAGCTCTCTAATACTTGTGTTCCAGTGCTAGGTTGCTTCATCTGCTTTTGCATGAAAATAGTGGGGTTTAAAAAAAGGTGGAAGGTTTGAAGTGGCAGATTAGTTAACAGAATGAACACAGATGGATTTCCAACTTCTGTTTGTTTCTTATCAATAAACTAATCGTATGATATTTTCATTCATTTTCCTTCTTGCTCTTCTTACCCTCAAGGTTGTCATCTTCATATTTCCTTTCATTCTCATTCTTTCATGGGGATTTCAATTTTAGATATGTTTCCCCCCCCACTGCTATTCTTCAAGCCATCAGTTTTGGTCATGTTTGACAGAAGGACAGATGTTTCAAAGATAATGACATATCCGCAAGTTTTCTGAGAACAGGCGTACAGAAGAGGCTTAATTGCAAGCAATTAAATGAAAGTACTTATTATTAGACACTAGAGAATCCATATAGAGGAGTGAGTTTAAAAATTATTCCTCTGCAGAAAAAAAAATGGCAGTGGAGATTGTAATTGATAATGAGCATCAGACCCCTGTGAAATCTTATTTTAGCAGTGTCAGGCTGGGTGCTGTGTGTGCAGCAGGCTGATTTACCAGGGAGGCTCAGGAACATGAGTTGCATTAGTGGTAAGTCAGGTTCTTCATCCACTGCCTTACTAATGTGAAGGAGTTAATTTGTTTACTTCTGCAGCTGGAAAGGCTGTGGCCCTGCAATGACTGAGTCCTGTCTATGCACTCCAATTAGTAAATTCCCTGACAAGGCCTGATCCACAGTACTGCTGGGAAACGAAGGAAAATCTTCCCCAGGGCAATATTATCTGCTTTCCTCCTCTCTTCTGGCATATTGCTGCTTTTTTGTTTTAATGCTATGATATAACATGGAAACCTGTATTTGGAGCAGCATATTCATAGAAATGGATGTTTTGGGGGCTGGCTGTATGGATTTCATCTGTTGTGAAAATGTTTTTCTTCTACTGTATGGTTATCAGAGAGACTTTGTGGGCTTTCCCTAACGCTTGTCTTTAGGGAAAAGAGACTTAGCTCAGTAGTTGCAAAGGGCACTTAGAATTTTTAGGGCCATTGACAGTTTAATTCAGGAACGATCTAATTAGGGATCCAGAGAACTGGATTCACAATATCCTTAAGTATTGACTGTCCTGAGAGATGCTCTGGCAGATGGTTAGTTCAAAGTGAGTTTACCTTGGGCTCAGTTTCTTTAGACTGACAGCTTTTTTTACTCAATTAAATGAGACAACTGTCAAAAGCACAGACTCTGAGTTGATGCAAATAACTCTGCTGCACAGATAAAGCTTAAATGTGTTCCTTGAGTCAGCTGAAACTGTCAGGTGCTTTGAGTAACTAGTTCAGCCAGCCAGAAAGGCACACTGGCAAGTAGAAGAAAAGGTTGGGAGATGCCTAAAAATAAAACAACTCCCAGGGTTTTGTTATCTTCATTGATTTTACCTTTTGTCACATACTGGTATGGCATGTTGGGAACTAGTCCTTGCTTTCTCTCTTGTATTCGTTTAAGGAAGGAGTTCTCGTTATGTTTTAATTATCCTCAGAAGTTTATTTGTTGTTAATGTGCCCAAAGTCCTTAGGCTATGAAAGCATGAAAATAATGAGCTATTATTATGATGGAGCTGTCAGGCAGTCCCTAAACTAACTGTCCTTTGCTCTGAGATTTCAATTGTTTGCAAATAAATTAATATGGTTTTGGTGTTTTTCTGACAATTTAGATATGTGATGTTTGCAGTTAAAATCTCGAGAGTGCTTTTCACCCTCTCTTGCTCACCAAGAGGAACTAAAGTAGCTCTTCCTGGTGCTGATCTCACTGAGCAGGCAAGACCTTGCCTTTCTGTTCCCTCTCCTCAATCCTGCAGCTTCCATTTCATCACAAGTTACTGGGTTTCCTGAGCTTTGTGGAGTAATGAGGAGGTCCTGCTGATGATACATAGCCATTTGAATGATGTCTTCTATGCACCAAGCTTTGTCCAAGGTAAATTGGAAATGAAACTGGTTGAAGGAGGCAACATATGCTCATGGGTGAAACAGAAGCCACTTGTCTGCTGCCAAGCTCAAAATGAGTTCTGGGCATCTTAAAATCCTGACTGTAACTCTGAAATAAGAATAGCAGCCATTGGAGAAGAAAAAGCCAAAACATGGGGTGCCTGTGGAGAAGGCTGTGTTATATAGGTGTGCCTAGAAATACAGAATGCTTGAATGAAAACTTGTTAAGGCTTTAATACTTCTTAATTGAGACAAGGGGGGAAAATTTACCTTGCCCTTACACTAGATTTCCTTTTCAAGAAGAGGAGTGGGACAGGGCATGAGCAATGCTCACCTAGTGCCAAAGCATATGAACTGCCCTTACCAAACCAAACAGCCCTTTATAATGCTTTTTGTATACCTTCAGACATGGACTCACCGAAGCCTTACCATTTCCATAGTCTAAAATTATTAGAAATATTGACAAACCGTTGTGACTTTAAATTTTTAAGATGTCAGCAGAACCTTGGGAGGGTGAGGTTTGGATGGAGTACAAAGACAGGAGCCTCTGTCAGCATGTTACAATAAGCGTGTCCCAAGAAACATTTGTTATACATTGGTAGCCCTTGACTTGCACCTTCCCTTGGATGGCTAATTGATTGCTTCCATTTCCATTCCTCAAATGTATTGCAAATGGGAAATTTTCAAGTCTTAGTTAATGAATCTTCTGTGTTGTTACTTAGGTGTGCACCTGGGAATCAAAAAGTCAATGTTCTGCTTTGGACACATCCTCCTTGCCAGCTTTGTTGTCAGCTTCCTGACACTGCTTCCAGTTTTCCCTCCTTATAATTATACATTACCCTGTTTCTTCTACTGCCATCAGAGTGTAAGTCATAGAGGAGTGTACAATACCAAACTCACATAAAATAAATGTAACCAGTTCAGCAGTAAGGAGGTATATATTTAAAATTTCTTCCTCCCTCATTAGGATGGGCATTTTTAGAAATTGTGTTATTTTTTGGCATTTCAGTTTGATTCTGAAAGGAACATTGTCAGCTCAAGTGAAAAAAAAGTCCAGTCCAGTGAGTTGCATAGGGTTTTTGCATTTAAAAAACATATGTATGTCACTTGATACGTTTAATTGACTTATTTGAAAGTCTTTTTAAACTAGGAGCATTAAGCTCTAATTTCAGTCTCAATGAAAATGCTGACTATAATGGAAGTTAAAGAGGAGCGATGAGAACATCAAAGGCCTTGTTATGTCTGTTAGGAAGCAAGATACAGAACTGTCTGCAAGCCTGGAGGGAAAAGGAATGATGAAGCCAGGAGTAATTGGAAAGATGGGTGTGGCTTGTGGGTGTAGTCAGCAGGCATTGAGTGTAGCAGGAGTGTCTGGGCTGATCTAATCTGCGGGGTGGGCAGGGCTTCTGGTGCCCAGCTTGTACACACAGGCTGGCAGCCAGCTCCTGTCATCTTCTGTTCCAGGTTGAGAGATCATTGTTTAGTTCGCTTGTTAATGAGAGAATTGTTGATCAACATGAGAAATTGGGAATAAGGATTTAAAAGCAGTGCATCTACCTGGCATAGCTGCATTAAAGTGGTGCTGCAGAGGAATGGTTCTGATACTAAGAGTATATCTTCATCTGGCAGGTATTGGTGGAAGAAGTTCACATGTATCCTGATGTGAACATAACTGAGGGGTTGAAGAAACTGCAAATTACTTGGTCAAACCTGATTCTGAGCTCTTCTCTCTATTATCATCACCGAAGATTCACTTTTTCTTTGTAGATTAATATTTTTGAGGGGGGAAGCAGTGAAAGTAAAAATAAAGAGAGCATTATGGCAGTCACTGACAATTTTAACCTTTGAATTCCCTTAGCACTCTGTGGTACTCCATGGGCAGGTCTGTGTCAGACAGGCTCTGAACCTGCAGGATTGGTTTGGCCCATCCCCTATCGGCTGTTTGGCCAGCAGGTCTTATCTCCAGGGAAGAGATCTCCGGATCCAGAATGCTGGAGCAACCAGATCTCTAACCACACATCAGTGTGGTGATTATGCCAGTTCATACCTTTTATTTATAGAACCTGTGTGTTTGGGCAATTGATGAGGCTCTCATAATTCCTTTCTGGAGTTTCCTTAAAGGGAAGATGGAGGAAAAAAACCCTAATGTTTGTTGTATGATGGCTAAGCAGTGAAACTGCTGGTGTGGAAGTGGTTGGGCTCGGCCAGCTGTGCACAGGTGACCTGTGCATGTTCAGCTGGATCCCTTTGGGTGTTGGGCTGTTGAGCAGTGCAGTCAGAGCTACTTCCTTGACTGTCTTGCAGAATGTCTGGAAATCCCTGTTAAATTCTGTAAATCCTGCTTTTCTACCCCAACGAGATTTGCAGTTGAAAGAAAATGAACCCATTTTTCATAACACAAATGGTAGATGACTTTGTAAATTTATCAGGCGGAATATTATTTTTTAAATTTTGTGAAGCTCTTGGTTTTTCGTCACCATTCCATCCTTTTTCTGTTCTCATCCTATTGCAGTGTGTTGTACTTTGCTTATGAAGAGAATTATTTTGATGCGTTTCAAGAGACAGTCAATTGTGCTTGTCTTTTAAATATGTTAAAACATATGTTGCTTCAGTTCATGCTTTTGTCACATCACAGTCAGCTTCTTAGCTTTCAAGGTTTCAGTATATTTCTTTGGAATGCAATAATCCAAGAAAAGCTTTGTCACTGTCTATTCCAGACCTGTGAACTGGAGGATAAGTTGTCAACAGCAGGTGGAAGTGGCTCAACAGTGGAAGTCACTGCAATCTTCTTTCCTTCTGCAATGTCCTCATTCATTTAGGTCTGAAAACAAGTTTCTGTTCAGGGAAGTGAAAACTATTCTATCAATGAAGAAGTTGATTTTTACTCTCAAATACATGCAAGCATTTCCCAGCAAAACCTGAAGGCTTGGCTTGATCAGGAGGTGATACAGCTATGCTGGTAGAACAGGGGAGGAATCTCTGCTGGTAGAAGGATCTCTTCACCTAAGAGCAGCTCTTCAGCTGTGTAAAATGCAAAAGAGAAAAAAAAAAGCGCCCCCAAACCAATAACTTTGTGGTATTTCAAATTTATTAGAATGTTGCATGATAAGACACTAACATGAGCCTATAGTCAGTTTCAGGGAGGCGTTTCTAGAAATGTTTCAGTTCTGAGTTATTCACATATTTACTGCTGCTTTTGGTGTTTATTTTCTGATGTTGGTTGAGCGATGTTATCATTCCCTGACACTGCTCCAATGTCAGTGCTTATTCACCAGTTTCAGCTAAAGGTAATTCAGTGACTACTTGCCTCTTGATAAATGATAAAAGAAGGAAAACAGATTAATAGATTAATATTAACTGATAGTCATAGGGAAGCACTAATTGCAAGTGCTAAAACAGTTTCTGAACAGTGCTAATAATACACTCTATTCTCATTACACGGCTCCCTGTTATGATTTTATCACGGCACAAGCACGTGCACTTTGGCTCCTCACTGCATTAAACCCTGGAATAGTCTGTGTTGTTGGTGCCTGCACACGGAGAAGGGAGCCAGCTGCCTCAGCAAGCAGCTCTGCCTTGCCCAGGATTTGGTACTCTTGAGCTCACTGTTGCAGTCGCTGTCACCACCAGCTTTCTGTGACAGGCACTCTGGGGCCTTGATGCAGGACTGACCCACCCTATTATTTCTGTGCAGGAAGGAAACAAAAAAGGGTCCTGTGTCTTTAAATTTCTCTTAGTTCACATGGCCTGCCTGGCGATAGACCTCTGTCCTAAACCTGCAGAGTTAAATTTACCCAGAATGACAACTGTATACTCAGGGTTTAGTTACATAACAGCAGTTGCTGCGTTTCACATTGCACTAATCCAAACACAGCGATAAAGCAGGCCATGGAAAAGCTGGCTGGTTTTGGTATGTTACACAGGCAGGAGGACACAGCTTTTCAATTTCCTTTTCTATGTTGCTGATAGTATTCTATGACTTGGATCTTTGACCATCCAGTGGCTAATTTGGTGCTTTAAGTGATGTGATAGCAGAGGATGCTGTTTGTTGCACAACTCTGTTATGAAGATGGGTGTGTGTAACATGCATGTGCCACTGTGTGCATTTAGCTAAGAGCATTACAGCTGGCGTGCTGGAAGGTGCTGTGGAGGTTAAACACTGCTCAGCTGTCAGGGACTCTTCCAAAACTGCTCTTACCCCAGCTCCCCACAGCTCTTTCCAGGTGTACTCGGAGGAGAATCTGTGTGCTGGGTTAAAGCAATTACCTCTGCATGCTCACTAGTGCGCCGGGGACAGATCATCTATCATGGATTGTATCATTAGTGTGTTATGGCTCAGCTTGGGAGCCCTGCTGAGAGCAGCCCCACATGCACTGGTGAGCTCCTTTCTGAGTGCAGGCATTCAGGGCCCCACGGGAGTGTTTGCAGGGCCTTGCTGAATAATAAAGACATTTCTCCAGCTTCTCGTGTGTTTAATCAAAACAGGAACTTTCCCCAGAAGTGAGGAGAGGTACTAGGGAAGAAGGCAGAGGATGCTGAAGATTTGTATTCCTTCAAGGGCTTGGAGTTGGGAGGCAGGCCATGTATTTCCTTGAAACTTCCTCCACATTATTGCTGAGCCCCTGGCCTTCTCCCTCATCCATCTTTTCTTTCTTTTCTTTTCTTTCTTTCTTTTTTTTAGAGAGCAGCAATAGCCTTTGTGTATTTCATGCTAGCACCATGTTTGCCCCACGGTAAATACCAGTGAATAACCCCTGTGCCACAGGAAGAGCCCCAAGGTTGGATGTTTGTACCCCGGATGGTCCCTGCAGGGGTTTGTGTGTATCTGCTGGCAAAATGCTCGTGGTCTGCAGTGCAACCTGGCAGGGAGCCACGGGAGTCCGTCCTGCCCCAGTGCACGGAGCCCTGGTGGGTGAAGCTGGCGAGGGAAGGAGCTGCGCTGTGCCCGGGGCAGCGCGGCAGGAGCGCCTCGGAACCGCGCTGCAATCCCCGGGGATTGCTTTCGGCCCTTGGGGACAAGCCTTAAGTCTATTAAAGGAAGATGATAAAACCAAGTTGCTGAAAGAACAGAGGTTACCATAAGCTCTCACAGGGTGTTGCCAGTGGTAGGAAGGTGACATTTTTGTGTTGAGGCTTTTCAAACTGGTTTGTAGAGCGTTCAGAAACATTGTCGGCTGTCAGCCATGGACAGGGACACCAGTTTAAATTTACCCAGGACTCAAATGCGTGTTCAGAACAGTATCTCACTCTTGGTAAATACAATTTACCTATGTTATCCTTAGCTGTGCAATTTATTTGGGTTTTCCTAACGGTAGGCTTTCTACTAATTTCTATGCATAGAACTGTTAAGATTAGTTAAACAGCTATATGCTGGCTTTCGAAAGAGTACACTGAAATTATTTGCATGGATACATTACCTTTGATCTCTCACACATCCATCTTTAAATTTAGAGCTTTTACTACTTGCTCAAGAATTCATAAAAATATAAAAATTATTTTCGTAAGCCAAAGCAATGCTGCAGAATGCAGTATAAAAAACCACCTTTAATAGGTGTCCAAAAGCAAAAGGTTTTATTTCTTTCTGCCTCAAGCAAAGCTTACAGGAGCTAATAAGGAGCCATAGTTAGAAGATAATTTAAGTGTTCAGGGGCTCACTTTTGTGACAGGATAATCTAAAAAACCCAGTATAATGGATTAAAATTTTCGGTTTGTATTTTTCATTCTGGATGGACAGAGCTCCATTTGTGAGTGTTCCCTGATATTTGTCTTTTATTTGAGAGCTAATGGGCTTATTTTTTCTTTTCAGTGAACACATGTACTGTTCATCCCAATTAGAATGAGGAGATATAAAACACTTGATGATTTTTTTTTCCTTTCCTATTCAGCTCTCTTGTGTTTCATAATTTGTGTTCCATTTCTTGGACACTGTTATATGAAGAGCCATTTTGGTTGCTACTTTCAGGATGAGAAGACTCAAGAGAGTGTTGCAGAGAAAAGTAATGACAAAGAAAAATAATTGCTGTTGCTTGAACATACTGGAAAAATCTTTTTGTTTGTGGTATATAGCTGGGTTTTCTAGCTTCATTTCTGTATAGTTAAATCCAAATTCTTAAAAATGAAGGTGCTAATTTGAATCACTTCTTTTGAAAATGAAACCAGAGATGATAGAGTTATAGTTTTGGAGTCTGAATTTGAGATTTTTAAGCATTAGTAACTGTAGAGTTGATGCATGATGGGGTTTTGCTTTCAGAAAGAGGATGGAAAGGGTCTGGTCTTGACCTCTGAGTGTTAAATGGAACTTTTAATAAGGACAGCACCCTTTTCAGACACATTTCATGTCCATCTTTATATATTGGCTGCTTAAATCTATGATTTATTCTCTTGAGCAGCACTGCCATGTAGTTTAAATACTTTATGGAGATCTGCAAAGTGGAAATGGTCAGTGCCTTTGATAGCCTAGCTCATCTTTGGCCTTTTGAAACCTTTTCCTTCCCCTATGTGTTTTTATTCGTCAGTAGGAATAAATTTCCATGTGCCAGAAGTTCTGATTTGAGAGCAGTGTCATGAAGTTGCCATGGGGTTTTTTTTGTGTGCTTCCCTCAATGGCCCAGGCAAGAAAAGCAGTGAAAGGTTTTGGGATTTTTGCTGCTAGTGGTGACTTTTTTTCTTTTTCCTTTTAAACAAGGTAACTATTTTCACCTCCTCCTTATGGAAAGACACAACGTGAAGCTGCTTGTCTCCCAGCTGCAACAACATTCAGAAGAGATTTTAATACAACAAGTTCTGTCACTGATGTTCTGAAATTTTCCTGGAATTTCATGGGTGTCTGAATGCAAATTTATTCTTCCCCCCCTCTTTTTTTCTCCTGTTTGAAGGTTAGTTTTCTTTAGGGTATCGCTTCATTCCTGCCAATCTGATAAAGCTAACTTAATTAAAAATATTACCATTAGATCATACAGTTCTCTTTATTAGTTTAGTCCATGGGGCTCCTTTTCCACAGGGAAATTATTTACTTCAGAAGTTGCAAGAGTAGCCTTGGCTGGCTTTGTTTAATGCAGCTGCTTTAAAGCTTTCCATCAGATTAATGTTTTTCCAGGTCTTTTCTTGCAGGTACGCTGTTACTCAGAGATAACTGTGATTGCTCAGATCTGTGGCAGTTGCTGCACAGCAGTGCTGGGATTGGAGGGCTTTATGGCAAAGCATACACAAGGATTTGTTTTGAATGGTTGGTTATTTACCCCCTTTCTCTTCTTTTCTTTCCCTCTTCCCTACACCCCCACCCATATTTTTCCTTCCAAGTGAAAAAGTTGTATGGTGCTCTATGGACTGTGGGAAGTATTTACCTTCTGCTCAAGGATTTTTTGGCTTTACTTGGCAGGGAAAGGAGGGAGGGACTGCTAGAGAGACTCTCCTCTCTTTCCCACGAGCAGTTTTAAGCAGTAACAATGACAGCTCATTTAGCTGGAGGTCTGGCCTGCAGGCTTGTATTTACACTTCCTATTCCTTGTATTGTGGAGGAGCCATACTGGAGTGGATGCTGGAAGCAACCTTTATGTCATGTGTCACAGAATCTCCAGATACAGGGTAGAGGAGTAGAGCAGAGTGTAAATTCTGTGCTCTAAAACAGTTGTGATGTGGCTTCATGTAGGTGATTCCACCTCCGTTTTCATCTTGCATTTTCCATGCTGTGTCTGATGTTCCTTGTGAGTATTCCCTTGCCATGTGTGCCCTTCCTGGGCAGCCTCACGGTCTGGGCTCACACTGGACACCATGAACAAGCTGCAGGCCTGAAAGCACCACTGGGCACAGTCGTGCTCCAGACTTCTTGTGGACCTGTCCAGGAATGATCTCTCATTTGAGGCCTTTGACATGGGGCTGTTTTTCCAGGTGTCCATCTGTGACCTTACTGCCTACATGTCTGCATTAGTCTGTACAAGAATTAATATTGCTTGTGCTCAGGCATTTCTTAGGCTGATCTCTGAAGGCTGAATCCATCCTTGAGGCCAGGACCCCTTCTCCAAAGACTAGCAGTCCTACTGAAGCAAAAGGGAGTAGGCTTTCTCCCCCTCATCTTGCCTATTTTATTTTCATGGGAAGTGACTGCTGTAGCTTAGGCCATGCTTAATGCTAACATGCAGGCAGCGTTATTTTTCAAAATGCTCCCTCCCTCATAATTAAAATTCATGAACGGTTCCCCGGAGAGCCACCTGAGGTAACAGAGTCTTTTCAGTGCGCCATTAATATACAGGAACACTGAATACAGGCATTTGGCTGTGTTCACTCTTCCTCACTCTTCCCTGGCTGGCCGCCTATATGTGTTGTGGAACAACAAAACTGAAATCTGGACAATTTATATTTCAGTAGTGATGGGATATTCTCTCTTTCCCTGTCACTTCACATTAAGGACCTGCCACTAATAAAACTAATTAATAACTCTTGGCTCCACACAGAACACTTGGACTCCCTAGTGCTGGCACCGTGCCACAGTAGCTTTTGAAAGAAGTGCTTCATCTTAGTCAGGGACAGGATGAATATTCCCTGCAGTTCTAATTGGACCAAGTGGCTCTGCATTTCAGAGGCAGCAGATCAGCAGGCTGTAGATCTCTAGGTAGGATCTCCTTTCAGAAGCTCTGAGACAGGGACTTACAGCTTGTCTGGGTGCAGTGTCAGGAGCCAGAGGAGGCTGAGCACTGCTCAGGACAGGTGATTTGGGGTGTGAGGCTTGTCCTGCACACACAGAGCACTTAGGGGAGATGCACCCAGCACCTGTACAAACCAGGAGGTGTAGGCTGGATGGTTCCTTGCTCGAGAGGACAATGAAGCACTGTCAGATGGATCCCTTTGGCTGTTTTAAAACCATCTGATTAAATGATAGAAACTGTACTGACCAAATGACAGTCTTGCTGAAAAGTTTCTTTTCTCTGGGAGGCTTTGTTGGCGTTGTGATGCCACTTGTGGGCGTATTTTGGTTTTTTTCTTCTCGCTACTGACATAACTGTGCCAGTGAAATTTTGTAGTATAAGCCGGTCTGTGTTGCATAAAAATACTGTTCTGCCTTCTACCCTCGCTCCTCTCTTTCCCTTTAGAGAAATACTATTTGCTTGCACACTCTAGCACTGAGACCCTGTCCACTGCTGTATTTCTCTTCAGGTAAAGGAGGCAGGCCTTGGTGGCCTTGGTGCTCTGGGATGCCATGGTGTGTGTTTATTCATGACCAGATCATTATAAACAAGAATGTTCTGGCTGATACCTGTGCAGCAGTTTCTACATTCATTTGCTCCTGCCAGGCAGCTGCAGTTCTTTCCTGACACCACCTTTCATACACATGTAATTCAGAAGGGAAACTACTACAAGGAATATGGTTGAATGTGAAGTTGGCCAGAGACCTTTCATTTAAAAAATAATTAATGAAAACCATTAATGTGAATGTAAAGGAAACAAACCACAAACAGCAAGCTTTTGTATTTTTTTGACCTGACAAAAAGGTATCTGACCCCTTACCACCATTCTCCTCAGCTTTCTCAATGTGCCTCCTTAAAATCAGAGCTTAGTTTTTAGGCTAAGGTATTTTTCAGTGCTTTAAGGAGGGAGAAGGCTTCAGCTTATAAAAGCAATTGATTGGGTTTGTAGCTGGAAATACCAGGCATTGATTTTAATATCCCACAATGTATCAAGCAAATGAGTATCTTTTCTTCATCACACCCACCAGCTTACTGTCAATATAAGACACCACTCATTTATTACTATTAATTTGTTATGGCTGTGGATGTTGCTTTACTGACAAAGGTGGATTCTCTGGCAGAACTCGTTGTGTGAGTTAAATGAAGCTGGAGGAGGTGGCAAGTGCTGGATTGGAGGTGGAGAAGGATGGCAGTGGTGAGAGCACCCACAAGCCTGGCTGCCTCATTGAGACTGAAGCTTCCATAACTTCGTGTGTGTGTGTGTGTGTGTGTGTGCACGGTGGGCTTGTCTCAAGAACACGTGGGACACATTTCTTCTCAGTTCCCAGTGCTTGCAGTGCCTTGGCAGTCACAGCAATGAAGCTGCAGCAATTAATATGCACCAGCTGCTGGAAAAGGAAGGAGTGCTTCTGATTAACTATAATCTTCTGTTGGCAGAAGGAATAGATTGTCACATATATATGAAGTTGCTGCTTTTTCAGAGTCCCTGTCCTATTCATTGCAGAGATGGTAAAAGATGGGAAGTGAATCCAATTCTTTTATGGTGACGTAGTGCCACTGACTCTACTGTCACTGCCTTGGAACTACCCCAGTGAAACTATGGAGAAGAATTTGCCTCCTGGTCTCGTTGCCAAGTAAACTTAAAAGTGTCAGTATTAAATTACTGGAGAGCAGCCCCTTGCTCTGCAGGTCCTGGAGAAGTATTAAAATCCATGTTGTACTGTCAGACGCAAGGAAGAGTCCCCAGCTCCCAGCTGTATGCTTTTCCTAGTCTCATTCTTCCAACAGTTCCCCTTGACATTGCATTTTAATCCTTTCCAGCAGAACAGCCAGTTGGCAGCCTCATGGTCTCAGAAAATATAGTAGTTGTCTCTTCCCCCCCAGCATGAAAAAGGAGGAAGGTTGGCTGGAATTATAACTGGTAACTTCAGTTCCCTCATTACTGAAAAAGCTTTCAACTACTGCCATCTCCTTCAATTTTTGTTGGTATGTCAAGAATAAGAACGTGGCTGGGCAAAATGTTTCTCTCCAGTTTTGTTGCACTCTGTTGTTTTAAGTTACTTATTTATGAAGTCAGAGGAGATGTGCGAGTGCAGGATCTGCAAGACTCTCTGTTTTTCCTGGAATTTGCTGTTCCCTGTATATCTGCTGTGGCTGCCCCTCCACCCCCCTCATGTTTGTGTCTCTCTTTATGGATGATTTTTGGTAATAAAAGGGCTGCATTTTTTTTTTTTTTTTGAACAACACTTCCCTTCACGGAAATAGTCAAGCTAATCTTTACCCTTATTCTTTGTAATCAAATCCAGGTATTCTAGGCAAAAAAAGCAAATAGTTTGTTTCTTAACCTAAGAAAGACATTTTTTTAAAGAGGTGTTTTATTTCCTTTTTTTTTAAAGGTATGATCCACAAAAGGATGTTGTTGGAGGAAGGCAGATGCTGGTTTCTTAAGTTACCACTCTGCTGCAAATCACGGTGTAGCTGAGGGAGGCAGGAGGATGCTGCTGCCAGAGACCAGCAGTGTAGGGGAGCTGTCTTGGGGTGATTGTGCTTGAGGATTAGGAGAGAGCATCAAAGGAGCCATGGGCAGTCCCTGTGACAAAATGACTGGGCGTTGAAGCAGCACCCAGTTATGTAGATTATAGGAGTGAGAAATCAGATTTGGGTTTGGCACAGGTGCTGCTGGAAGCAAAACTATTGTTGGATATGAGTTTTGCAGTGTTATCCTTGTAAATGAGAGGCCTTTGTTTCAGGGTATTGAACAATCATGTCATTTTACTGTTGTTGAGATGCTTTGCTCCAAGGTTATTCCCTCTATAAGTACATTTTGATACAATTGTTCTCGTTTAGAAGTGGGGTACTTTCAGTCAGAATTTAGCAAGTTAGGGGCTGCTTGCCTGGGGTTCTTGTCTCCTTCCAAATATTTGCTTAAGTTCTTTTCAAGGAAGTTATGACATGAGTGCAACTCCAAAAGTGCCTCCATAAAAAATGAACTCCAAGTGCCATAGTTCAATTCCTGGATGTGGAGGGAACACAGTGCTATGTGTTGCACTAATTTTTGGAGACCAGTATAAGGCAGTGAGAAGTCTGGAAGCATTTGTACAGCTGATTTCTCAAACAGGACTGCTGAGAGATGGAAATGCAGTGCTGGTTTGTGGTCAGCAGTCAGAAAGAGCAGCCCTTGGTGCAGGGGAAGGGTCTCTGAGAACACCTGGTGTGTGTCAGAGCCCAGCTCCAGCTCAAGCCCCGACTGCCGCACTGCAGGATGGATTCTGGCAGCTCACCTTTCCCTCCTTCTCTGGGCAGAGTGGCCTGGGCTGTTCAGGGAGCTTCACTTGGGGAGTTCCTTCCACAGGTTCCAGCCCCTCTGCTGGTCAGTGTGCTTAGGGGAGCAGGGAAAAGAGAATTGGTCTGTGTGCAGCAGTGCAGTGAATCCTTTTATACACAGAGTCGTCGAACAGGAATGTAAAAATCGAGGAGGATGTTTCAGTGAGTCAGAAGCTGAAACGGAAAAGAAAATTGAGATACTACTTAGTGCTCCAATTTGGCATGCAGGGGATATTCTAAAATATCTTGTTGGTTCTGTTATTGTTGTAGCTTTATTTTGGAAGTTAGGAAAAATAATAATTTAGAGCCTAGTCTCCTCTAAGTATGCCTGTTTAAAGGCTTACTTGTTTAAAGAGATGATTTATTTAACTGGGTTTGGGTGGCTCTAGAGCATTGTTCAGTGCTGATCTTATTTACCATTTAAACTTATAGTGAATTATAGTGTTTGAAGGGTGAATACCATTTGGCATCTAACTCATATCTTTGGCTGTTTACTCTCTAATGAAATAGCAGCGCAGGCTTTGATTCCTGTGCATTTATTATCTATAAGAATTCTCAGCTTTTGATTCATTGTAAGATTCATTCCTCAAAATATAAGATCGTTCTTGGTTCTGTTACTTTTGATGATGATATAAATATACAGTGCACTCTGTATTGTTTAAGCAAGTTGTGCATGAAGAAAAAAATTATAAATCAAGAATTGAGGTTTTTACAAAGCCATTATCTCAGGAATTTCTCTTTTCTGTTGGGTTCATGCCATACCCTTTATAGAAAAAAAACATCATTTATTGGTAACTGTGAACGAGTATTGGATATAACTAGTTGAAAGTTTTGGCGTTTTGTACTTGCCTAAAAATTCTTGAATTTCCTTTGACATTTGACAGCCTCAAGCACTGGAGATTTCCCCTGTATTTTATAATTTTGTCAATCTCTCAGTCTCTCTGTGATTTCTAGGTAATGTTCTACATGGCTAAAACAGACCCGAGAAAACAGACAAAAAGTGTGATTTACCTGGTGGGGCTTGATAGTTGCAGCACTGCTCTGCCTTTGGATTTGTCAGAGCCTTGGTGTGTAAGTGCTAGTGCAGTCTTTGTGTTTCCTTACACAAGTTAATTAAATAAGGATTTATGACTTCTGATTTATTCCCAGAAGTGCTTCGTATAAATGTTGTACGGGAATAATCTGTTGATAGCCTCTCTTGGTGGTGATGAAGGATTTAAGCAATGTATAGTTGCAAACAGCACAAGTTTCAGCATGTTCATCTTTGTGCTGAACAAGACAGGGGTAAGGCTGGCAGGTACAACTCAATTTGGAAACAGCAGTTTCAGAGGAGCAGCTCTGAAAAGCAGAATTCTGGTGGCTATGGGAAGCACAGTCAGGCCATTGGCAGCTACTCCAGTGTGGCATCTGCCAGGTTATCATTAGTGACAAGAAAGGCACAGAGTTTTTTGTGGGTACATGAGTTCTTGCAACACTAAAAGTAGTGCAAAAATATCCTGGGTAATGTGTGATAACGTGGTGAGCAACATAAAGTGTCCATGTAAAATCTGTGTAGTGGTTTTTATCTTAAAGTGCTTTTCAAGTGTTCATAATAAATAAAACTTGAATCTAGAACTTGTGGCAGATATGTTACTTCCTTGACTGAAAACTGGTAGTCCAAGTGTATTGCCTATCTAGGGAAGTCTCACACCCACTGACGACCAGATGCTGAGAGGGTGCTGGGAAGAGCAGAATTACATTTACACCCCTTTTCTTATGCTCTGTATAAATGCACTGGAAATGTTACAAAATGGCTTCTTAGCATTCTCTCACATAGAGTTGTTTTTAGGAATCCTCTTGCCTCAAATGCTCTGGTTTTCCAACTATTTTATGGAAGAGCACAGGAATCTGCTGCTGCAGCAACTAGAGAGTAACAAATCACCTTTCTGGTGTATTGGTTGCCATAGGTTTTGCCATCCTGTGATATGGTATTGTTTAGATCATGCACGTACCCAGGAAAAGGATGTCTGCCTTAAAACCCAAATGCTTAATACTCTGTTTCTCTGTCAGAAATTTGGACTAACTTTATGTGATTCCTTTAAAGGCTTTTTGCTCCTATCCTTCCCCTTTTTTTTTTTTCCCTGGGGAAAGAAAATATTCAAATGTCTGTAGTATGTATTGTTCTTAGAAGATCCTACAGAGGCCAAACAGTCTCTAGTGTAAACCTTAAAATCCTAATTTCCAGTTTGCCACAATATGCTAATGTGTTCTTGCTCTTTCAGACAGGTTTGGGTGTTAAAACCTCTCAGCAATGCTGTAATCATATTGTTGAGAATCAGGGCATGTTAGGGAACTTCTGACTGCAGAAGGTTTACATCAGAGGTCCTTGAATTCAGCCCGTCTTCCTGTCTGAAATGCCCTGCCTGCAGGTAAAGCTGCTTCGTGGAGTTCCAGGTAGAAATCTATGACACAAGAAACGTTTCAGAAAATGTGGGGTGCCTTTAAAAATGCCACATAACCAGAAATATTTTTGGCCAATGCCTGTGTTATGTCTCTGGCTGATCTATTTTTTTTTTTTTTTAACTTCCTTGTTTGTGCAATCATTTCAAGTAGAATTGGAATTTATTCAGCAGTTTTGAATTCTGACACATTCAGTCTAGGAGTTAGTTAGTTAGTTAGTTTTCATAAGAAAGAAGTTTCCTTGCTTTTTTATCAGTATGGAGCTATTTTTTTCATGGAGTATGGAATCAGTTCAGGTTTGTGTAGACGTTTTAAAGTTATTTTCTTGTGTAGAGCCTTTTTTTTTCCTTAATTCAAACTTCCAAGTACTTTGCAATGGTGTTTTTATGCTTAGTTTTTTAAAGCATCTGGTATTTAGCACTTGAAGGACTGCTTCATTTTCCATTTTGCAGGCAATTTTTTAAAATGCTTTTGCATGTGTTTGCTTTTGGCCGATTTGTTGTCTAGATTTTTAGAAATCTTTTTTTATGAAAACAGCATGTAAGTCTGTTTTCCTACCTTGAAGCTATCTCTGTAGGCAGTTATGTTTATGTTAAGGCTGAAGTCCATTCTATAACTCCTCCTTCCCTTCATCCATTATGTAAAAAGAATAAATAATGTAGTTGAGTTGTCACGTCTGCTGTATACATCAGGACATACCTACCTGGGTGCCATTCTACAGTATAGAATTGCATCAGAAAAGCCCTTTCTGCCATTGGGGTGTGCTGCTCCTGTCTGACAGGGACGTTGGGGCATCCCACCTTTTTTCCATGAAAACTTTTTGTCTTTATGGGATGCAGCCTGTGATGACCTCTTTTCGACTTGCCAGTTTCCCACGGAGTGGAGGGGATGCCTGCAAGAGCAGCTTAAATGAAGTAAGAGATGCTTCAGCTGCCATTTGCTGAACAGACTGTTTGCAGGCTCAGTATTATAACTGAGAAAAAGCAAAGGAAGGAGGCATTGCTGTAGTGCGGAGGGGAGATACAGACTGGGGAAGGAGAGGAGGGCTTCTTGCTCATTATTCAAGCTCTAATCAAGTGGAAAAGATAGTTCAGTTCACCATTTTTGTGTGATTTCCTCCTGCCCCAAACACTCCTGACAACAGAGATACTGTTGAGAGAATGCAAATGATTTCAGAGGTGCCGTGACACTGAGGCCTGTGTGGATATCTGGGGTTTCATGTGAGGTAAAGAATGAGAGAAGAACCCTCCTGGGGCCATTACTAACACTTTGCAGGTTGCTGTGTTTAGCGTGGCAGTAATTTTTTTCTTCTTTAGGTAGGGGCTCTTTGAGTGCAATCCTAGACCCAGGTTTGCATTGTTTACGTGAGTGATAAAACTTGGCTGGAGCAGAGCTCTTCCACCTGCCTACTTGGTTTCTTTGGTATCTTTTACACCTCTTATCAATCCTTCAAACCCATCTGTCTTCCAGAGTGCCTGTTTTACAGAAAATACTGCCTCCTCACCTGCGTGAGCTGAAGCTCCAGAGATACCTGATCTTTATAAAATACCATCTTGGCAAGGCTGTGTAAAACAATACAGTGAGTAGAAGATGCTGCATTATTGCATTGAATGGTGCCTCGATAATGGCATCTCTTGTTCAAGTAACTGAGAGAACGAGGCAGAGACTCTGTCCTCTGGCACTGGTGCCTCAGCACTCCGGGGCAGTGTCTGGGAATTCTGAACGTGCCCTGGGGGCAGTGTGGCTCTGTTTGTCCCCAGGGGCAGCCTCAGGGCCCTGCAGCCCCTGGCTGCCAGCGCAGCATCGGTGCTGCCCCAGGAGCAGCCCAGAGGAAGCAGCCCCGTGCCTGGGCACTGGTGCCAGCAGGAACAGGCTCCTGCCTGCTGGGGAGCTCTGAGCAGCTTCCTGAAGGGTTTATTTTGGGCTACTGGGGCCTCATGCTGGGTCTCTTTAGAAACAGTTCCCTCCTTCTGCAAAAGACAACAGGATGAACATTTCAAGCTGATACAACTTAAGTGAGATGGGGATTACCTTGCTATGAAGCGAGTTAATTGTGAATTTAAGACATGCTCCAGTGGTCATTTCTTGGCCTGAGTTCTTTAAAGTTTCTTAACATTCACTGAAGGATCATATGCATTTTGAGAAGATACAGAGATTCTTTCATATATTCACCAGTTTTAAACATTCACTTTGAAACGTTTCATATTTAATACAGGGTTATGAATATGAAAACATGGTATTTCAGAGTTTTGGGGAAAGTTTTAACCATGGGCTTCTACATGTTAGATTTCCCTCTGCATAGATGATGATTTGTTTTTTAAAATAAAAACAACCCCCATGAACTCTAAACTTTATATAACATCCAAGAACACATTTGTCTTTTCCTGTGGTGTAAGTGAGAACATATATGCCTGTATAAATATATACTGGCACATGTTTTTTGCTTTCAAAATGGCTTGTGGGCCATAAGTGAACAGACTGCTCAGTTACTATGCCTGGAATGCTTATTTAATACTTCCAAATTTAAATATTTTTCTGTGTTGATTTGTTGCAAAAGAGTGCAGTCAAAAATATAACCTGGCAATAAATTTATTTTTCTGAAAGAGAATTACTTATTGGATGAAACATTCATTTCTCCAGCAAATGGTTGTTTTCTCCTATACTACAGACATTGCTTTTCAGTGCTTATAACTGAAGCAGGAGCACTAAAGACATTGAATGGGAAATACTTTCAGTGTAGTATTTGGTATAAGAACGTGTAATTCTGGTCTAGCAGAGAAGTTTGAAGCTCCCCTGTGAGGGTGGGGAGGCCCTGGCACAGGTTCCCAGAGAAGCTGTGCCTGCCCCATCCCTGGAAGTGTCCAAGGCCAGGTTGGACAGAGCTTGGAGTAACATGGTCTAGTGGAAGGTGACCCTGCCCATGGCAGAGGGTTGGAACTAGGTGACCTTTAAAGGTCCCTCCCAACTCAAACCTTGTAATGAGTCTATTATTTATTTTTTAAAATGTGAAAGTGCAAATTAACATGCTTGTAATTAATGTAAGGATGTGAGCTGGTTCACTCAAACTGAGTACAATACATAGTCTCTTGCTGTTTCTCCAAGCTGGTACTAAAGTAATGTTCCATTAACGTAAATAAATAATATTCTTCAATACTCCTGCACATCCCATAAGCTTTGCTGGTGATACAGGTTCTTGATCTGAAAATACTTTCTCTGATAAGCTTCCATACATTTGTTAAGGCAGCCTTTCTCTCACAGGTCACCTCATTTGCTAATGACTCAGAATTCAGATCAGGTATTTGCAATGGAATTAACATGCAGAAGGAGTATTTCTCAAGGTGTTTTTCTCCAGGAAAAAAAAAAAAAGGCAGAATTCAGACTACCATTTAGACATGAAAAACACTCTTATTCCCATGAACTTGTTTGCTGTAGGGAATATGGGGAAAGGGTGAATAACAAATTCAGTGGTGGTGTGCTTGGAGATGGCCTGCAGTTAAGGCCTCAAATTATTTGGGCAGTCTGTCTTTCCAAAGGCAAAAAGAGGGAAGAAACAGATTCCATCTCTCCATGTGGTGCAAGGAGGGTGTGCATTGAGATAGAGGACATTAACAATGGCTGGGGAAAGGGTTGTTATTCTGGTGAGATTTACAGGGAATCTCTTCTCAGGTGACTCGGGCCATTCAGCAGAGAGCGAGGAAACATTCCTGGAGTCAGTCTGTTTCCTGATATCTGGATGATGGCTCTTACCTCTCATGCTGTTCCTTTGTGCTGGTTAGTTTGGTGTCCCAGATTGATCAGCTCAAAGCTAATTTCAAAATACATCCCCAGCATTCACAACGTGTTTATTCTTATGTGATAATTGCTGGTGCAGAAGTAAAGTTTGTGAATTTTGTTTCTTTCCAGCTGGGAGACTTTTCCAGACTTTTCCAGACATTTGTAGGGAGCAATGCAGATGCTATCATCTTCCCACCTCTTCCCCCAGAACCTCAGCAAGACTCTATTAGGTAAATTTTGAGCAGAGATGGGTGAGATGATGGGGGAGAAGGGTTGCACCTTGAAAAGATCACTTCTTACTCCCTTGCAAGTGTTTTGTCTCTGTCCTGGGCTGATGTGTAATGTCAGTCTTGTCAGACTGCCTGCACCTCAAGTATTCACCTGGGTGTAGGTATCATGCCATAGGCACCGGAGAATAGCTCTTTTTTGGGTATACTTCTGTCTGCAAAGACTCCCAGGCCTACCTCTAGTAACTACACCTTGGAGGAGAAGGAATGGTGGAATGTCAAGAATTCTTAGCACTTGTATTGGAAATAGCAGACAAGAGCTTTTGGAAGTGCTAGAGAAGAAAAAACATTTCAGAAAAGAGAAAGGACACAAGTTATCGTCTCCCTCCAGAATGTGATGCAAATTTGCTGAACTCTTTGTACAGATTTCTGTCATAGACCCTGTGACTTTGGGAATAGCAGGTCAGGTCACCTGTGCAGCTGCTCAGAATGTGAAGGAGTATGGTGACCCAGCAACAGGAGAGGAAACAAAGTGAGCACTGAAACACTTTTCATCACTGTGGTACTTGTTAATGATTCTTCTGGGTAGCAGCAATAATGAGCAGTTGAAAGAAGTACTTTATGTACCCTCAATAAATTGCTTCCAAACCTCATAATTGCCACAGTTCTGGCTTTCAGTAGACCTGGTAATGAATTTTTGAGTGGTGTCCACATGTTGTGCCTGTTACTGTTCTTCACTTTCATCCTATTTGGAGTGATCTCATCAAGGGATGGATGATGTTATCTGAATAGAATATATTTATCCAATACTGGTCACAGTGGTGATGATGAAATGGAAATAACTCTGCAACTGACTGCAAGTGATTTTTTAAAATTCATTTTCCAGTGATGCCACCTTTTTTCTGATTCTGCTGTAGTGCAGATAGGTGTGTCATTTCAGGTAGCACTGCCTGAAAAACCCAGTGTATTGACTGCAAGAATACAGGATCCAGCAGCCTCTTAAAGGGTACTGTTATACATGGCAGAAAAGAGATGCCTTCTTGCCTTGGAAGCGTGGACACTGCTGAGGTGTTTCAAATGGCACAAAATGCCTTAGGTTCAGATGGGCGTGATGAAGCTTAAATGTCCCTTAAAGGCTTGTGGCATGTGCCTGTGATCAGAATTTAACACAGCTCTTGCCTTCTGCTGACGAAATAAAAGGGAGGAGGAAGCAGTGGGGTTTTTTTTTGAAAGAGGAAAGTAGAGAAATCTGGAGAGACTTTACCTCACTTATATGAGCTCTTTCTATATGTATAATTTAACATGGCACCTTATATATAATTTAATGTGTGAAATAAACATAACATTTGAATTTCACAACTGGAACTCTTCTACTTACAGAAGTGCAATTTTTTCCATCTGTTTTTAATTTTAAAATGCAGTTTCTGCAATGAAATGAACATGTGTAGGGGCTTAAACCACTGAATCCTAAAGATCACATGACACCTTTCCCCCTTCCTAGGATAGTGAGTTTAACCACTGTATAAAGTATATGTTGCATTGATGTCAGTGTCATGACTGATAAATCACTTTCATCCTGCAACAGAGCCTTATTTATAAATAGCTCTTTAATAGAATGCCCTAAGTTTGCAAAGATGTTTTTCAAACCCCTGAGAATACTGGCTCTTGCCTCAAAGAGCTTATAGTCTAAATGAAGTAGATAACCAGGTAGAAAGGATCAAAGAATAGAGGAGAAACACAAAGGAGAGAAGTGGTGGATAGGGGGGAAGGGAGGTGGGCATAAATCTCAGGAGAGCAGGACTATCAGCTTCTTGTTTTTAGAGAGAATATTGTTCACTGGCATTATAATTGAAATTAGATCATGTTTTGGAGCAGAGCTCACTGAACAGACTCACTGGTGTTGAGTTTTGTGGAGGAACAGAAGGGTGTTATTTTGTGTTAGAGGGGCTGTCTTAGGCATCAGGGGTGGCATGAATATGCTGCTTGCAAGGGGATTTTACAATAGGTGAACAAGTGGTGTCAATAAGCTCTGCTTCATTGATTTTCATTCATTCCAGCTGAGAATATAACCCAGTGGGAGCAGTTAGGAGAAAGTAATAGACCTAGAGGGGAAAAGCAGGTTTTCTTACCTGTGTAAAGCCTTTTGCCTTGCAATCTGAATTGCACTTTGCTCCTCAGCGAGTGCTTTGGTGCATCATGTCCAGCAGAAGCAGCTCACTGGGCTGGTCCTATGGAGAGACACATTAAGGGTTACTCATACTGTCTCTTCCTGCCTCCTCACATGCAGGGCTTTGGCAGAGACTGCAAAAATGGGATGCTACACTTATTTAAGGTTTCCTAACACAGAGAGGAAAATAACCCAAACCAACAAAATTGATTTCGTTTGGTGCACTTTCGATTAAATGGATGGCTGTGCTTGTGTATAGTGGGGTTTTTTTTCTATTATGCCAAAAGGTTGCTTTTTATGTTGCTTGCTTATTAGAGTCTTTGAAATAAAGAATAAATAAACCTGAGAGTCTAGGTATTAATTTGTGACTTGCCATTATATTTATTAGCCACAATCTGTCAGCATTCACTTTCTGTATTTTATTTTGACTACAAGGCAGTCTTGGCCTTAGTATTTCACTTCTAGAGCTCATAGTATTTTTGCTTGTCATCATCCTGAATCTGCTCCAGGTGGAATACTAGCAGTGATGCAGGAAAGCACATATGATACCTTGAGGAAGAAAGAATGTTTGGAAACTGAAAGCTGAGCAGAAGTGATGGATCAGAAAGGGTTTAGGTGACCAAGTAGTAACAAATGTAGTAAAAGTAGTAACAAAGTAGGAAAATGTTTGGATAGGACAAGTAAGGCCACTTGTGAAATTTCATGCAGTACTTCTGGCCAATTTATATGCCCACTTCAGCTAAACAAATACAACAAGATTTTTTACATTACTTGAGAGTGAAGATCCAAAGGGTTGGCCATAGCACTTATTTTTATTATACTTGTGTTTTGTTCTGAATGTAACTGGTTGTGCTCTGAAGCTGCACAGCTCAATTAAGAGGCTCCCCCATCCCCTCCCTCCACATTTGTGTCCTTGGTGTCTAGTGGGCAAAGTGCTCCCAGTCTGTTGAGAACATTTCTGTGCCCTCTGCCAGTGACACCTGTGTCTCTTTAGGTTGGGGACAATGAGAACCATGTTGTTGGGAACTGAAATCTTGGCAATGAACCTGAGCATTAGAGACAAATGAGGGGGGTGTGGTGGAGTATGGGAGAAATTTTTAACTTTTTGATGGTCCCCTGTGGAGGATGACAAGACATTGTTCTGTTGCTGCTGAGAGTGGATGTGAATAGGGCCTGAAAGCATGATGGTGCTGACTTGTTCCCTATTCATTGGAAATGGAAAGCAAATGGAAGCGTGGAGAATTGAAGATTTTTGCTTTTGGCAATTATTTTTTAGAGAAGTAATGTCCTTGCCATTCAGTTGGTCTCATAAAATGTCAGAAGCCATTAATGGCCAACAGTCTGGTTATAGAAGCTTTAAAGATACTGGAATTAGGGAAAACTTTCCCTTTCAGTCCATATGCCTTCACTGGTGGTTGTAAAATATTTCCAGTGCACAGAAAAATTTGCCAGTCCAAGGGAAGTTAACAAATATGAAATACAGAATCCTTGTAAGACTTTGAAGATATTCCAAACCAATAGAAGATTAAGGAAACTCACTCTCTGCTTAAAACCAGTTCTAAAGCTTAAAAATGTGTCTTGTGGAAATGTGGCATTTGTATGGGCCAGAAGTGTAAAAAGTCTCTGTGTCTTCCTGAATGCAAGAATTGCCAATATAGAAGTGATGATCAAAATGCTTGATAGTGCAGTTACTCATTATTAGCAAAGACTGGAAGATAGTTTTAATTCCCACCTTATAACACCTAGAAGACTGGTGTTGTGTCCAGGCTGTGGATATGGTTCACGTAGGTAAAATATTAAAAAGTAGTGAATTTGGAAATATGAAGTGTTGCTATTGCCACTGTATGGTGGCCAAGTTATTGACTGTGCCACAAGCAAACCATTCTGCTTCCCATTTTCTCATTGTAATGTGCTGATTTTCTTTTATTGCATGGCCATACCTACATTGTTGTTTTTAACTTCAGCTTAGTGAAACATCTTGCTGATACCTTTTCCATTAACCTTGCTTGGATGAAGATAACAGTGGTGTAGCATAATATTTTTTATTGATTCCCTCCTTTACCTCCCTGAATTGCTAAGCCAACACAGAGAGGAGTGAATAGCTATTTTTAAAATACCTGTTGTGATTAAAAACTGTAGATAAGAAACTGACAATTTTTCTCTTATTCTGCTCTCTAGGTTGTCAGCTTTGGAGCAATTTAACCACCAGCTGAGAGGGTGGACAAGTAGTGCCCTCTTAGATGTCTTTGCAGTGCAGGCCATGAAAACAGCTTTGGATTTATGCAGCGCCTCACATTAGCCAGTTTTCCAAAAGCAAATCGACCTTTGCTGTGTAATGTTTTATGTCAAGTAGGAGATGGGACCTGCTGTGCTTGTGCTGTAATTTCCTTTAAATGCAGGATTAGATGTTCTGGTGTAATGGTGATACCAGTTATTATGTCAGTTGGTGTTTGCTCTGTTCCCCCTCCCACTTTTTTCAGTTCAGCTTGGGCTCCCTTTAAATATGTCAGTAGAAATCCTTACTGCCACTTGGGCAAGCAAGGGAAGCCCTGAACATCTTGGCCTACAAATACCTGCCTGTGGAGCTTGCCCTGAGCAGGTGTAGGCAGCAGCAACATCTCCTCCACTTCATCCAGTGCAGCTCTCGGAGCTGGGCCTTTGGCTGCAGGCTGGAATAGCAGGGACAGGTGGGATGTGGGCCCCCAATCCCAGGCCTACAATCAGCAGTTTGTCCAGTGCCTTGGAACAGAACAAAAGAGTGGCTAAAATGTGTGCTGGCTTACAAGATTCGAAGTGATACATTTGTCTGCTGGGCCGCCTTCAAGCTGTAGAGAGAAAAATAGAACGAGCTTAGTTTTTCCATAATCTCCCCCCTGTAGCCCAAAGGAGACTACACGACAGAGATGTCTTCTCTAATCTTCTCTTCCACCCTGCATTATTTTCCTTCCCTCCTCCTTTCCTTCTGTCTCACAGCTCCCCTCCCCACTCACACACATGCAGACTTTTGACAGCACACCAGTTTGATTCTTGAGCTCCCTTTTTAGCCCACATGGGTGTCTAGTCAGTGCTGCAGCCCCGGCTAATACACGAGAGCTGGAATAAATGTATAACAGCAGGTAGCAAGTGACTGTTGACAGGGTGACATATTGACTTAATATCTTGTGTTATGTGATATGAAGGATGTGCCTTTTGGTGTGTATTTTCATTTTAATTTTTTTGGTGTGTTTCTTAGACAGACACTTGTAGGCAGTTTGGAGTAATTGTCTGAAATCATTAACATGTTTATTAAATAAGGGAGCAGAGTGCATTATCTAGCAAATCAATTATGTAAATGCACAAAAAGCATGAGAGATTAGTCTTTAACTGTTGCTGAACTGCATCCACTTTCCTAAATTATACATGAAAGTGGGGTTTTGCCAGTGTGTATGTGTAGTGTTAGGCTCCATTTTGCTCTTTTGGAGCTTTAAGTAACATGGATTAATTGGTACTGTTGTGCAAGAAGAGGGCACTCCTGATGTACACTAATGAACACCAGTGTGCCTACATCCTTTCTATACAGGGAAACAGATGGTCTGGAGTGGAGAACAGAAGTAATCTCAATTGGAGGGTCTGGATGACAAGATAAACTGACAGTGAAGCCCTAGCAATTTATTCTCTCATCTAGACTCTGGGAAAAAATCTCCAGGAAAATCTGTTAATCTCTAGCATTTCTAACAGTATGTTTTCTTTCTGGTGACTTACGATCAAATGAGACCATGCCTCTACTGTTTTACCAATCCTTCACTCCAAGAGGAGGTGAGAACAGAGCTCATCACTCACGGCATGCTTGGAAAATTCACCTCTCTCCTTACAGCTGTATGAATGGTGTGTGTAGGGGACCATGTGGTAATAACAGCACAAACTGCACTGCTCCATTTTCACCCACTGCATTTGCAGTCATGCTCAGCTGGAATGAGAACAGTCTGCTGTGGTTCAGGCAGCTGTGATTTATCCACTTCTCTGAAGCATATTGCACAAAAAAAGGGGAAGTCTCGCATCCTATGGAAATAGTGGGTACCTGTGCAGGTGTCAGAGAAGAGGTTATGGATGCATTTTAAAAGTGAGTGAAGCTCGTAGAAACATTATTATTCTTCATTCTTACATATGTGTATGGTCTCAAGTAGTTGCTGGGGCCTTCCCAGAGGTTATCACTGTTCATCAAAGAAGGAGAACGTGTACCACACTAATTGTTTTTTTGCCATACTGTTATTTTCCTACCATGTCATCTTTGGTGTATTTTCCACAGAGGTGTGCAGAGGTTGGGCCACTTCCAGATGTCCAGCACACAGGAGGCAGAATTTCCCTATAATGCTGATTTTGCAGATCATCATAAATGCTCCAAGTGTCTTACAGCACAGTTGTCCTCAGGACATGCTGTAGTTTCATCCCTGGAATGCCATCACAAATAACTCAGCTCTTTATTTCCTTTGTTGTTGTTTCTAACCTGGCTTGAGTTTGGGTTGCTGAAGTGACAAACTCCTGCTGGCTTGAAGAGTCACATCCTGTTACCAGAACCCAAGATTGCCTCCCAGGAACTGAGGAACTTTCCTTTCCTCCTTTCCTCTGGTGCTCACTCTTGCCCCAAGTCCTGCCAGGGAGGGTGGTGCAGAAAGGCTTTGCAGCCTTACATCCCTTTGGACAGACCCTGCACTACAGTGACAGTCATTGTGCCAGGTGTTGCAACTTATCCTAAAATCAGGAACCATGTACAGAGCTGGATATAAAGAATGCACGCTGCTTTCCTTTATTCTGACCAGGTGAGCAGCCAGCCGCTCTCTGAGTGCACTTCTGCTCATCTGTGCAGTCACACTTGTCAGAGCTGGCTGTTTGCTGTCATTGGAAGACTTTCAGGAGTGGGTATCACTGGAGACATGGCAATTCAGCTAGAGACAGTAAATTATATTACTGTACCTGAAAGTAGGATTCATTTAGTTTCTGATGAAATTTTCAGTTGTGAAAATCTTGTTTAAAGACAGTGCCTTCCCAGGAATTCTCAGTGTGAAAGTAACAGGACATTAAGTGTGTCATGTTTATTAATTGTCAAAATTAGATCAATCATAACAGAGCTAACAGATATGCCTGTTGAGCTGAAAGATGAAGATGGAAGAGCAAGCAGATATCACCAAGGAGCTGAGAGATGCCAGGAGAGATGACAGATGTGGCTGGATGAGCTGAAGGGGGATTGGAAAAATGCAGTCCCAGTCATTGCCTCAGGGAAGAAATAGTAAACCTTGCAGACCTTGAAAAAATGTCTCAAGTGAGCAGGAATGGAGGAGTTTGTTCTGTGCCATTGTCTCTGACTCACTTGCAGTGTCTGCTTCTTCCTCTTCTTGAGAAGTTGCCATAAGGGAATGAATGCTGTGATAGCTTGGATTTGGGATTTTATTCATGTTTAGATTAAAAAGCAGACTGTAAAATATTATTGTGCTGGTGCTGATCCTTTCTGACCTTTGCAGCGTCCAGGCTTTGGCACCTTCAGGGACTTGTGAGTCTTTAGCCTGCAGTGTTAAAGAACTTTATCCTGCAATGACTCACTTGGCAACAGATTCCTGTACCTGGGCAGAGAACAGGAATGAATTCAACGCTGCAAGGTGAGGGATCCAAGTCCAGCTTTCTGCTTTCCCAGAGACTTTGGGAAGGCAGATACACTGGTGTGATCTGTGGGATTGTTTCTGTTCTCTGTGAGGCAGGCAGAGAACTCTACAGTAATGTGAGAAGGAGCGCTGGGGTTTGTGATGTGCTCAAGGGGTTCTGATAACATGGCCAGGGAGCTGTTAGATGTAGAATTGATAAAGCATGTCTTAATAAGAAAACAATATAAATATATGAAATATGGCCTTTTGAATATATTTGAATATAAACAGAATTCAGATATATATATATATATATTCATATATATTCAAATATAAACAGTATTCCATGTATCTGGAATGTGCAGGTAGCTGTTGCACTGAGGTTTTTAAGTGAAGACTGCACTATACCCTTTTTTGTTATGTCCAGTAGCTTAAAAGCTCATTGGGCCATACTAAAAAGAAAAACGACAATATATCCTACTGCATTTAGTGAAATATCCCATCCTTTTACAAATAACTTGTTTTTCAAAACCTAGAATGAGATCTAAATTCCAGAGTGGCATCTTTGTAAAAGTAGAGCTCATGGGGCTTTTTCAAATGATGAAGGATGTACTTCAGACAATAATATGCATAGGTATGGCATGTCTATAAAAGTTGGTTCAGATAGTCTGCACAACACCCCCTCGTTGATGCTATAAATACATCTTTGTGATGAAGCCCAAAATGGGATGAAAATATTTTGATACTGTGTTTTTAACTTTTGATACATCTCTTGGCTTGAAAGATAAAAGGATTCACTCCTAGAATTTACACTCCTCTGATGTGATTAAAACCAGAGAGGTGTACTGTAAATAGAATATACTCTGTATGATGATAGGTATGGCTTAGTGTTTTTGAGCAGGAGGTTTCTTACTGTGGAAAAACAGCTTTTCTTGATAAGTTGCTTGTCACTGTTTTCAGCAGCACCTCCTTTCATCTATTATTCATTTTGGAAGACTTAATAGTATGATTGGGGTGTGGGCTGATACCAGACACCAGTAGAGTATAACCCCTGCAAGAATGAGATCCACGGAGCTATTGGGGTTAGAGAGGTAAACAGACAAATGCGTCTCTGCTTTTTGCAGAACAGTTCCCCGTCCAAAAAAGAGTCACACTGTTACATGCTGCAAACTGTCTCCACTAGTCCCCTGTTCAAATCCTGACTGAGCAGACAAAAAGGATGAGTGTCTTCACACCTTGTAAGGTACGGTGTAAAGCCAGACCCTCATTCTGCAGTGAAAGGAGTGGCTGTGCCCCTGTTGTCCTGTAAGGATTGTAACGTGGTGCACTCTCTGGGGAGGCTGCAGCTGATATTTTTCTCCAGCCCATGAGCACAAAGTGGGGTGTCTGCAGAGGGTCTGCAGTTTGTTCCCCATGGGTAAGTGTGAGGTCTGCAGGGCTGCAGTTTGGTGTGCATGTAATGACTGTGAAGTCCTGTGTGACCGTGGATTTGTTGCAGTCGCTATGTGCATATAGATGGATATATTTATAGAAGAATCACTGTGAATGTGAGAAAGAAGCCTTTGAAGTGTCAAGCCAAATATTCTGGGGGGAAAAAAGAAGATTTCTTGTCTACATCAGAAGCTTGCATTTCATGTAGACTTGTCTTATTTTACCCAAAATATCTGCCCACAGGTCAGGAGAGCTGAAAGCAATAACAATAACAATAATAATAATAATAATTGGAAATGTAGGGGGAGGGAATGTGTGTATGGGAAAGGATAGAGGGAAGAGGGAATTAACAAACATCTCTAAAATATTTTTGTTCTTCCTTAGTCATGACTTGTTTCTTTCCAGTAGCTTTTTCTCCTGCTTCGCTTCCTGTTCTATCACGGACCTGCCAGGGCAGACAGAGCAGTGTTGCTTCCCCTTCAGCCAGGCCCCTGCAGGTGTCCTGCTGGCCAGGAACAAGGGATGCAGGACAGCTTGCAGTGTTCTCTGAGTAGGCTGGAGCCCCCCAAAGCTCCAGGTTGGGGTTAGGGGAGGTCTGGGATGGATTGTGCCCCACAGCTCCCAGCGTGGAGGCCACCACAAAACCACCCCAGGCCTGACAGGAAGATTTCCTTTGTTCGTTGCTTCCCTTTGGGAAAGAAAAGGCACACAGATACTCCAGAGTCACAAAGGAAGGGGTCCACTCATCTTTCATTTAGCTACCACTGTGATATTAGAGTTGGCTGACTCTTGAGTATGGATTAAAGCCAAGGAATGTTACCGAAAAGAGGCTTTTTGCAAAGCAAAATAAAATACAGATGTTTTTCGAAATTAACTCTTCAGTTGATGGCAGTGGTTTATGCATCATTTCCATTCCAAAAATAGAAAAGAGTCATTTTTGTCAAGAAGTGTTTCAGGCTGCAGTTCCTGTCTGGTTGGTCTCTGTGTGCATGTACTGGGACAGCTCAAAACCTTCCCGTGGTGCCTTCAGTGAGAAATTCTTGCTGTCTCTTAACAGGTTTGAGACTGAGTCTCTCCTTTCTTTTGCTGTATCTTTATTTGGATACAATATGTCCTTGTCCCAATTGAAATGTCAAAGTTTTTCTCTAAAATATACAAACCATGAGAGTAATGTTTACAGTGCCTGTAAAACCTTCAAAAACATTTTAGTGTTAAGGATGAGAATTCTTATTTTCTTGCTAGTAGGTAATTACTTACATAGTGCTTATTTTTTCTGTTATTACATTTATTCCTTCTTCTTTTTAGTATAATGTGTAGTACTGAAGCAAGAGAAAACCAAGATGAGGGTTGTTTTAGAAGTGGAATGCAAGAGACTCTGTTTTTAAAATACCATATACTTTGTAGCATTAAGTCTTCGTGCTATGATGAAAGGTTGTGGGCTAACAGCATCCTCTGTTAAGAGCTGGTTTGAGTCCTGAGCTACTAAATCCTTTCAGTGGGGTTTTTTAACAAGGTTTGGGATATTTAGCCAAGCTATTTGTTGCGTTCTGTATTTAAAATTTTGGTGTTTTAGTCTTGTTCTTGGAGAGTGTTGGTAAAACAGCAGTGGCACTAATAGATTCCTTTGGTGTTTGGGAGACATGGAAAAAAGGAATGTTCCACTCAGGGTAGCAGTAGGTTGCTAAATGCTGGCTTTAGTGGTGTCCATTTTGAGTCAGGTCAGGGAGACCTAGCTGAGGTGAGTGAGAGTGGGAGTTGAGATGATGTTAAAATGTTCCTTCCAATGGCTGCAAGTATCAATAATTGCAAATATTCATCTTTTCCTGGGAATGCCTTGGACTGGGCCTGCACCTTGGCATTTGCGTGGCGCTGCTGCAGGTAAATGTTAACATGCAGCAAACACTGCAGGAGGAAGCTCTGGCTGCCAAAAGAAGGGCATTTTTCAGATGTATTGCAGCAGTGCTGAATGGGAAGCTGAGAATATGCCTTCTCCAAGAGATGTAAAATATTAAAGAAGCCCGTAGCAATAAATGGAAGAGCACCCATTGGTTAACAGCGTTTGGCTATATATCAAGACCGTTTCTGGAAGTAGATCTTGTAACATAAATTACTGAATACTGAATTACTGCAATGTGTTAAGGATTCCTTTTAATTACAGGATGTTAAGGCTTCAAAAATAAAATTCTTCAAAGTTAATCATGAAGTAAAATAACTCCGTACTTAGCTGAGCTTCAACTTCATTAAAACTGTTCAAACGGCTGATGGAGCCCTAATAAGTTTTGTTCAAAGATATGACATCTTTGAAAATTTTCTGCAAATCTAACTCTATTATCTTTGATACTCTCTAATTGGATATAGCAATCACTATTCATGTTGTCTAGTGGATTGCATCCATGATAAGGTGCTGTAAATGTATCCTGTTGTCCTGAAATTAGCAAATCCAGGGATTGTAAGGGCTATTTTCACAGCAGTATTTAAGCCCTTCAGGCAAGTACAAAATACGTATTTTGCCTTATATAAATATAAAACCACTTTGGGGAGTGAAAAATAGAGGGGGGGAGGGAGTGGAATAAGCAACATTCTGACAGTATCAAATCATTAATGAGGGCACTGGTTTCTAAATTATTTACAGTATATTCCATGTGCTCAACTGTTTTAGAATTGTTAATATGGAATGTGTTGTTTGTTATATACAAACATTTTTCTCTCTTTTACTTTTCGATATCCTTTTTGCAATCTAATTTAATTACTGATGCTGTTTACTCTCAGGAGCTGTAAAGATTTTTTTTTTTTCTTCCGCAAAGTAAAATCAGTATTTTACAACAGACTGTCCTCTTAGGAGAAGCTGTTGGTACTGTGTGGAGAACACTATATAAGGATGTAGTATTTATTTTCCCAAAGGGAGGCAGGGCAGGATGGGGGCCGGATGCTGTGCCCCCTTTCCAGGAGCCAGCTTCTTTTTCTTCCTTGGCTTCTCCCTCCCTGCCCGGCCAGGGCAGCCGGGTGCTGTTCCTGTGCCCTCTCCTCTTTGGGAGCTGTTACTTTCAGGACCATCAGCTTTTCATCCTCTTTTTGGTGTCCCTTAAAGCAGCTTAAACAGCAGATACAGAAGTAGCATTTTGCCCTCTGCTGGGAAGCAGGGTCTGACAAATCAGTGGTGTGAGCTGCTGTGCCAGCCATTCAGGGGAAGGAGGCTGTGCAGGCCTGGGGAAACTCCCTAGGCTGTGGGATCCTGTGCTGGGCTTCATTTCCTCAGACACTGCAGCAGCAGCAGCAGAAGTTGGTGTTTTCCCTCTCCTTAAGGATGATGGTTGTTTTTTTTTTCCTTTTTGATATGATTCCTTTTATGTCAGTGTTGTCACTAGAAATCATCTGGCTATTAGTCAGGCTCCTGTGAATTCCTTTGCCCCAATCCCTTCTAACAATCTGACAGCATTGAACTACTAGATCCTGCCCTGTTACTGCTTTTATGGAACTGATTTGCAGTTTGAAAAATCAAACCCAAAAAACAAGTGGGAATGGCCTGGTTTCTAGTACTGATTTAGAAGTAGGCAAAATACTTTTTGCATTTCTGGTGTAATTTCAGCTAAAGTTCTTGGAAGGATAATAAAGACTACTTTGGGTTGGAAGGGGCATTTAAAGGTCATCTAGTCCACACCTGCCCTCAGAAGAGCAGCACATCTTCAACTCAGGTTGCTCAGAGCCCTGTCCAACCTGGCCTTGAATGTTTCCAGGGATGAGGCATCCACAACCTCTCTGGGCAACCCCTTTGTGTTTCATAACCCTCATTGTAAAAAATTCTTCTTATGTCTCATCTAAATCTGCCTTCTTTTAGTTTAAAACTGTTACCCCTTGTCCTATTGCCCTGCTAAAAAATTGCCCCCATCTTTCTTTTAGTCCAGAAAGGAGCAGTTCAGTCTTCCTGGAGCCTTCTTCAGGCTGAAAAAAAGCTTTATCCTACTCAGTAGCTATTGGGTACTGTGGGGGTTCTTGCTACTGTTTTCACATTGGATCCTCCCTGAAACACAAACTTCAGTCACTGTAACTGAACCAAATTAGTTTTTGTTTCTTACAAGTTGTCACTTCATCTGCAGTTATGCCCCAAAGCAGTGTTTATTTTGCTGTATTTTTTTCTGAAGACATTTCTTTGCTTTAGGAGAAATAGCCCAGGATCAGGGGATAAAATAGAAAATAGACCAGTGTTATTTCCTCCATGTCTTGTGAAAACGCCAAATGTATGTTTTGATTTTCTGCCCAGCTGAAAAATCATGTAGCTTTTAATAACTTGAATTCCCCCTATTGTTCATGTTTATAGTTTTAATTAATTTCATTTTAGGAAGCTTGATGATTTATAAAAAAACCCAACCACTTATGAAAGTTGATTTAAAATCTGTATGAAGCCACATTTCCTTGAGAGCTTATGCTCTGTGTAACACACAAGTTGTGTACTTGTGAAATCAAGCTGCTTTATCTTTATAAACACCCCCTCACCCATATATTCAGTCTATTTTTTTGTTGTTGTTTATGTGTGGACATGTTTCCATGTGTATTATGAAATGAAAACTTTTTTAAAATAGTTAAAGTATTTTTGTCCCAGCTCAGGTGCCAGCCTTTTTCCATTACTGTATTTTGAATCTCGAAGATAACACTGATAACATTCTTGGTTGTTATGGACTGCTACAGTGGGCCAATACAATGCACGACGTGGAGTGTCTTTATATCATTTATCTTCCCATCAGACAATCCCATGCCTCGTAACCTGTAGCATTTCTGTTGGGTGCACTCAGTTTCACTTGTTTGATAATTTGAGTGGTGAAGACTTAATCCTTCTTTGTTGTCTTCCAAAGGAAACTGTCAAGTAATAGTGATACTAAATCTACTCAGGGGTGAGATTCAGAGCTGGCTCTGTCTGCACAAAGCTGTATTGCAGGCACTGCTGAACACAGATTGGAGAATCACAGTAGCTGTGAAACTAACTCAGAGATTAGAATTTATTGCTGTACAAAGCCCAGCTTCCCTTTCTTTTTTCCTGAATGGGTGTTTTATGTGTTTTATCTCAATACTGATTTCTCACTTCTCTGAGTGGAGGGTGTCAGCACAGCAGTGCCATACACAAATGTCTCCTTCTTGCTATGTGACGCCAAGGGAAATTTAGGCTGGATGTTAGGAAAAAGTTTTTTATGGAAAGAGTGATAAAGTACTGGAATTGTCTGCCCGGGGAGGTGGTGGAGTCACCAACCCTGGATGTGTTTAAAAAGAGACTGGATGAGGCATTCAGTGCCATGGTCTAGTTGAGGTGTTAGGGCATGGGTTGGACTCGATCTTAAAGGTCTCTTCCAACCCAGTGGTTCTGTGATTCTGTGATGACTCTTCCAAGAATACAGGAAATAGATGGAAACAATGAAGTAGGAGTTAAATATCATCTGCACATATGTAGGGCAGAGGAATCCATTGTGGTGAGCAGAGGAGCTGTGTGAGTACTGAGGGACAGCCACAAATGGAGAAGGTAGAGCCTCCCCAGGTACCTCTGACCAATCAGTCAACAACTGTTGTGATGAATGGCTTCTGCTGGCCTGTCCTAGCAACAGCCACGGTTAACCTGGCACAGATCAGGGAGAGCAGTGCAGGAGGAGTGATTTTCAGATTGTCCTTTTACGTGAACAAGCTGGGAAAAGGCCTGTTCAGATACCAGTAAAAACAGGTCGCTTGACTCCTTCCAGGAGGCTGTAACTTGTTGGGATGTGAGCAGGAGATGACTTAACAAACGTACAGGGTAATGTATGAAAGAAGTGATTGGGGAAAATAGAAATAGAGAGGAGAAAAAGGATGGGAATAGAGAACAAGGGAAGGTTAGGAAAAATACGAAGTGGAACCAAGATAAACTGGCTTTTAGAGTTAAAGGTGACAGAAATTACAGTAGCTGTTCATCTCTCTAGCTTGGCTGAATGCAGAGGGCTGTAAAAGTTAAGGTCCTGTAAAAGGGCAGGTCAGCAGTGTGACTTCATCATTCTGTGCTCCTACTGCAGTACAAGGGCTTGAAAAAGGGAACAAGATGAACTAAAGGCACATGGGAACATAAAACCCTCCTTTTTCTCTGTAGAAGGACATTATGATGATTCAGCATGAAATACAGGCAGTAATGCACACTGCTTTGAACTGGAATTGTTTTATGTGCTTAAAACAGTTGCTGCATTAAAGGTGGATATCCCCAAAATTTACACTGTCTCCATCCAGATGAAAATTATGTAATTGAATCAGGTCTCTGCCCTATTTAGTGTCTTCTTTTATCTGACAATGCTCTGTGTTGGCTGCTGTGAAGGAAAGTGTAAGAAAACCTACAACACCCAATTAGGGAGTCATGTGGCTGTATGTGGTATTTTTTCCATCTCAGCTAAAGACTGGCTTCTGCTGCAGAGCGTTTGGATTTCTGTCCCTTCCACATTGCCTGAATTCTGTGCAACACAATACAGGGTATTCTCGTTAGCTCTGTGCACCTTAAAACCTTTTAAAATGCTGCAACACCAATATCCTGTGCATCTAGATCTCTGTTCTTTGTCTGTCTGCTCATATTCATTCGTGTTGTGATGATTGTCTTGAGTTGGTCGCTGGCACACTGTATGAAACATGATAAAATATAAGGATTAGAGAAAGTGGGTAGATTAAAAAGAGCAAAGAATTTTTTTAATGTACAAAGGTTCTAGCATACGATATCCTGCAGATTTCTGGCAGGTTATCATAATAGTTTGTTGCTGTTAAAATACAACAATTCTGTTAATTCCAGCATTTTCAGTTCGGAGAAATAACAACACACCAACCCTTCCTTTAAGGATCTGATTTTAGATCGGGTGCTTTTGCAGCATCTTGGGTAAATGGAATTATCTCCCAAGTACGTTCAAATCCTCACAGCATCTCTCCAACCAACACAGACACACAGGACGTGGCAGCTTACAGCTCTGCTGGAAACTTGTGGGCTTGCAAGTGCAGATCTTTCCATGTGGCTGTTGGAAAACAGACACTGATGACCATGCGTAGGTAGAAGCCAGTGTTCATGCATTCACCTGGGCTGAGACAGCACTCCATGGGAGAGCCCAGTCCTGCTTCTTGGATGGGATTTCTCAGTCACACGACTATTTAGAGGATGCTTTGGATTATTCTTGGTACTTGAAAAATCTCCATGTTTTTGTCAGTGATTTTAAGCATTAAAAATTGTGTACCTGCACTATCACTTGGATATTTGCAATTGATGTATTCCGAGGAAATGAACTCTCTTTGTTGCCAAATAATATCTCCCTACTTGATGCTGATAATCCCTACCAGTTGTATTCTTTTTCAGTTTTGTCCTCCAGTTGTTCCTTACTGTCATGCCCAAAGAGACATTAGTACTTAGCCCCAGACACCACTGCAATTTGTCTGATAGCTGTCATTGAACTACAGGCAGTTCTAGAATGTCACATTTTTCTGTTAAGGAAAGTTTTTTCTCCTGGCAAAGTGTTTTAGGTACCCTTTTTGTCTATCATGCTGAGCTGAAACTGAAGTTCACATATACCTCAAACATTTGCCTGAGAATTAAAATTCGGGAGGAGCGTATAGTCCTCTGTGCAGTGGGATTTCAGAAGGAAAACAGGAGAAATGATAGTCCCTGCCTTCCTCTGATTTACAAATGGGAGAGGGGTTTTCTCTGAAATACTTAGGAGTAAAAATAAATGGGCTGAGCTTTTATCCAGGTTTCCAGCTGTCTGGCTTACTAAATAAAATAGAACTGATGAAGCACAGACTTGTTCTCCAAATATAAGAAGCCCTCAGTGTGCCTCAAAATACCAGTAGGAGAGTAAAAAGAGGTTAAAAATTTGGTGAGAATCATTAATGGAAATTGAGCAAACAGCTCTACTGTCAAGAGGGAAAAATAGTTTCATATATGAGTGATGATGCGTGTCCTAATAAAAGACATCGTTTCACACCCACCAGGAATAAGACATATTCTGTACTTTTATATCCTATCTTGTTTTGAGTAGGAAGAATATCTTTTTTAAGAAGAAAAATCTTTCGTTAGGAAAATGAAGAGGAAAGAGGTTTTCCCACATGCTGGAGAAATTGATGAATCATTTCCATCAGGGTACGTGCAAAAGCAGAGGAGCTGCCATAAGAGAAGGAACAGCTGATTTTTCCAATTGACCTTTGGCACAGAGATGATCTGGTCATGCTCTAACTAATTTTGACAAAGGTGTTTTTAATGAGGGGGAAAAATAAAAACTAGGGCCCCTTCATCAGCTGAAATGCTAAATATGTTGAAATATTTTCTGCTGAGTTTTAAAAAGGAAGAGTTAAAACTGCAGTCAGAGACAACAGATCCAAGGGAGGTGACAAACAGGTGCCACGTCACACTACCTTTGCTCTGTAGTCTCGAGTGGGAGGAATATTTTTGCTGGATGGAAGGTGTGTGTTCAGGTGAGGAAGTTCATCCAAGAGAGGCACAGCCTGAGGCTCTGAGTCACACAGGCTAAATCCCATTTTGAAATGCAGGTAAGGTGCGTGACATGAAAAGGGGAGATGTTCAGTGTAGGGTTGTTCTGGGAGGAACCTGGAGGACTCAAAGCATTTAAAGAGGGTGTTGAAGTGGGTGGCAATCACTCCTTCATCTCCTGTCTTTTCTGGCATACTTTCTTCCATCCCTGGTCCTGTCCTAGAACCCATCTTCACCTCGAAAGGCAGCAGCTTCCTCCGGGCCACCTTTCACTTCCCACTACCTGTTGGGAACTGCAAAACAGGAGAGAAAAGGCACCACCTTGTAGCAGAGGAAACACTGAAGGGAGCCTGGATGGGGAAGCAGGGAGGTGGCTCTGTGAGGAAAGTCATCATCTGTGATTGTCCAGGGGCTCTCAGATCTCCAGGCTGTTCACTTGGGTACAGGCAGGAGCTGTGGTGGCTGCAGCCCTTGCTGGCAGCTGTGCTGGCAGCTGTGCTGGCAGCCTTCTGCTCAGTGCCTTGAGGCAGCTCTGGGCAGAGATACCCAAGCACAGACCTGGGGCTCTTCCTGTGCTGCCAAGCTCTAGGTGGAATGAAGCTGCTGAGGACAGGACAGTGGGCACCCACACTTAGGAGGCAGACAAGAACCATCACTCCATTTCTCACTGAACTACAGCAGTGTTTTGTATGAAGCTGGGTTCCAGTTTTGCAGCTGCAAGCTGCTGGCTAAATGGTTTAAGAACTTCTTGCCTTCTAATTGACTATTATGCAAGTTCTTTATTTCTTCTAATAATTTCTTTCACCAAGTGATATTCATCACAGTTGCTGTCCCTGACTTCAGAAAAGACCTGGCTGATTGTATGCAAGGGAGTATCCAAGAGCAGAGGAAATGGAGGGATGGGTATGTACTTGGACCTGACCAGAGAGTTAAAAAGAACTATTTTTACAGATTTTGAACAGAAGGACACAATTTGAGGGGTGTAGACGAAGAGTTGTGGGTGAAGTACACCACCTCTCCCAGGTGACTTAAATAAGAAGCACCTAATTGTCCTACAGGTGGAGATGCATTGGCATTATTATCTAACCTCTGCACTGCCAGAAATACAAAACCCAGAGAAGGGAGAGTCTCCAGCTGCAGCAAATGCTTGAATGGGAGCTGTTTCTGTAAGGCAGGAAGGCCTGAGAGGAGGCTGTTTATAGTTATCACCAGCTGGAGACTGGTTTTATGAGTTCATCAGTAAGATGAGGCATTTCTCTAGGTAAATGAAGGCTCAGTCAACAGTTACTGTGATCTGGAATCTCTGAGGTAAGCAGCAGCCTGGGAACAAAGTGATGCACTGCTCTTGTTTCCTTTCTTTGCAAACTGCTTGTCAGCTGAGTGGGAGAGGCAGCCAGGGATGGCTGAGGGAAGGGAAAATCTGTGCTTTGTTCTAACCCCTTGGCTCGCTCTTTCTGGAACTTACCCAGGTACCAACTTTGTTTGGTGCTTTAAAAGAAGCTTCTTTTTTGAGGCCTCTCTGAGGTTAGCTGATCCAGTGTTATCCAACCCCAGATACGTATAGGAGAACCTCTTAATTGCAGCAGGAACTTTCATGCAGGATTTTCCCTTGGTTTGGCATGTTCCCATGAAGGTTTTTGGGGGGTTGGCTTTTGTTTTAATGAATTACAAGGCCTTTAAGAAGTGATACTTACTCAATATTTCATTATAAGGAGTACTTTAACAAACGGTACAATAAACTGTCTTTTTCATTTTAGTGGTGTCCCAAGGAATGCATTAGTCTTTGAAGCTGAAACACTTTGACATCAGTCTGGGTGATGAGTTGCTATGGTTTCAAGGGCAGTGTTAGTGCTAGAAAAAGACCACATCCCTGAAATGTGCACACGCCGTCCCGGGCTCCTATATATTTCATGACCAGAACATAGGAAGTCGCCTTCCACATCAGCGCCCTCATCACGGGGCATAAGGAGAAATGGAAGGAAGATGTGCAGCTGGATTGCTGATGGTTAATAGCTCTTCCATGCAGTTGGAGTGGAGCGCTGGGGACGTGGCAGTTTTCAGCACTAAGATGGAAAGGCTGGGCCTTGTGCGAGCTCCCCACATTCGCAGGGGGCATTCCCAAGGCAGGCGGGAATCACAGTGGGAGGGAGAGGTTTCTCATCTTCATTGGAACAGACTCAATGCAAGCCACATGTTTTATTTCTTGAAATACTTTTTTCAAGCTGCAAAAGGTGGCATGTGTATCAGGTACCAATCACAACATCGAAGTATTTGTGTGTACATGCTTTCTCTGAGGAAGAGACAATACAGCAGGATTTTTTTAAGACGTAAAATAATTTTTAGTAAGCAAAAAATAGGTATATTAGAATCTTGCTTTACTTATCACTTAAGCATCTTTAACTAAAAATAGAACCCTAATCAGTTTCCCCTTGAGTCCTTCAGCTTGCGAGTAGGAAATAGATAACAGCTGGATGTTTAAAACAATACAGTATTTCACATTATTTCTCAGTACATTGTAAGAATATGAATTCCTCTGAGTTATATTTAATGCAGATAGCTCTAGAAAATATCTAGGAGCTTCACTGTGGATATTGAAATGCATCTCTGAAAGAAAGAATGCTTTCCTTAAGTCTTAATGAGTGCCCTACTGATTTGTACTGAACAAACCCTCCTGCGCACAGCCTCTGTTCCTGGTAATGGTTACTGTGACTGATGCTGTTACATTGTCCTCCAATATTTCAGTTCCTTTCTCAGTACAGCCCTGATGTTTAGAACACTGCTGACATCTGGAGCTGTGCTTCACTTCTCCCTGTGCCACGCTCACCTTTCCCTCTCCTCCCAGGTCAAACAGCACAGCCTCTCATCGAGCCCTTTGCAGGCCTCAGGAATGGCTCCCAGCTCCGTGCCCTGCCAGCCCTGGGAATTCTTCTCCGTACCGGGTTCTTCTCTAGAAGCTGAGAGGTTATCAGGACTTGGTGGGTTCACAGAAACACGGGGAGGGGTCCCATGGTCCTCCTATTTTTCCTGCTTGGTTTTTTTGGAGGGTCTTGATCCTTCTTCCTTTGCCTCTTTTTTTTAGTTTTTCAGTCTAACTTGTAACATCTGATTTTTCACAAAGAAAGTACCCTGTAATTTTGGAAGTAATGATTTGACCCTTAATAAGTTTACTGATGTGTAATCATCCAGCAGGATGGAGGGAAACCACTTGCAAATGAGCATTGTTCATCTAGAAATTCAGCCTTCTCACCAAAGTGTTCAAGGGAGGAAACGGTGCCAGAGGAGTTCCCAAGACTTTGAATTCAGGGATTTCAAACTCAGAACAGCTGTATGTACACTGAGGCTTTTCTGTTCATTTGTCATCTATCTAACAAGCTCATGGCACATATGTATATTTGCTTGTGAATTACAAAGAAATGTTTTGGAAGTCTATAGGGAATCCAGTTAATCAGTTTGATTCATTGCAGTACTTATTAGCCATGATGGGTGAGCCTCTGAAGGTTTGCCATTTTCTGTCAGTAAAGTTCAGTGTAGTCTAAGCCAAAATTGTTGAAATGAATGTCTTAACTTTTATTACCCAAAGAAACTGTCATACACCTCTGAAGATTTCAGATGGAATAACGCCACTTTTTTAAACTTTTCTTTTTTTTAATTTAATTTTGTTCAGCTGAAATCCATATGACAGACATATACAGATTGTGGGAAGGGGGAAATATTAGTTAAGGCCTAGGTCCTGCCCAAATCTTATGTGGCCATTTAGGTAATTTCTGAATTTTTTTCTCTTTGCCAACTGCTACTTAACAGCTTGTAAAGATCTTTTGAAACTCTATTACTTTATGCATTAGAGATTTGCCTGCTTCCACCCTCCCCCTTTTGGGATTCTGTTGGGCTTTTTTCTTGCATACTGTGCCAACAGCAGATTTTGCCTGAGTATTCTTTTTCTCATTAACATCAATTGAAGTGAGACATCAGAAATCCAGGACCATTTGCAATGACAGGACAGTGCCAATGCTCTTCCTTTCATAACCCATGGGAATAAAATCATGCAAAGCACCATTTCATTATTCACATTATGATAGCCTGCATAAATTACAAATCATAAGCTAGGGGAGAAAAGATCATTATATACTTTGTCAAACATCCCAGTTCAAGTTTTGAGAGGGAATATGAGAAAGAATAAAAAAAATCAAAATAATATCTCCAGTGGGTTGTGGAAATGTCTGTTTTCCTTTGTTAATAATTTTATCACAAGGCATTATCCTACTTTGGCAAGTGAGGGTAAATGCCAGGCCTTGTATTTCTTTGCTGCTTTACAGCAGGTGTATATACTGAAGATCATACACTTGTTTGGGTTTGCTTTTTTTTCTCATAATGGTGAAATATTGAAGGCACAGAGTCGAAATTTTATCCTTTATACAGCCTTCACTTGGTTAGAGAGGAGGTGAAACCCCCCAGCATTTTGTGCCCCTCATCCCTACTGAATTAAGCAGAATGCCCAGCACACACTTTGCAGTGCCAGGACCTTTGTACGTGCCACAAAAAAGAGATTCTTTCTTCTTGAACTGAACAGTGCACAATGGCTTCTAAAAATCTAATTCTTTATAAAGAAATAATTCAGCACCTGGCTGTGGTTTAATTCTAAAGCTCACTGAATTTTTGCGTTTATTTCACTGTATTTAGTTTTCATGTAAAGATTCTGAAGAGAGAAAATACAAGGATGCAGTGACTAGTGAGCATTGATCTTGGTTTCATTAGACAAAACATTTGGGTTGATTAATGAGGCAAAATGCCATTTAATTCATTGGAGAGAAAGACATCTTGCAATTATACTTAGAGCATCCGTGCCCTTTTTTTGTTGGGTTTTGGTCCCCAGGAGCAGAATAAAGCCTTTTTCCCTATGGGACCAGGCAGAGGAGCCTGTCAGAGCTCTGAGCCACTCGGGGTTTGTGCCCCTCAGTGCTCGAGCTGGGGGTGATGTTGGGATGCAGCAGTGCCAAGGGGGTGACAGCAGGCTGTGCTCTGCCACGTACCCAGGCTGCAAGAGCCTGCTGAGGCAGGTCATAAATACATTTCCTGCCCTAATGTCTGAAGTCTTGGCATCTTTTCGAGTTACAGAAATGGGGAGGGGTTTTTGGGGGGTTTTTGGGGGGTGTGTTTGGTTTGTTTGGGTTTTTGTTTGTTTGTTTTGTTTTTGTTGTTTGGGTTTGTGTTTGTTTGTGGGGTTTTGGGGCTTTTTTGTAGGGGGTTTTTTGTGGTTGTTTTGGTTTTTGGTGGGTTTTTTTGGTGGGTTGGGGTTTTTTTGGGCTTTGGGGTTTTTTTTTTGGTTTGTTGTTTTGGTTTTTTGTTTGTTTGTTTGTTTGTTTGGGTTTTTTTGGAGAAAATGAGTTAGAAAAGAAAGATGAGCTGTCAATCTTTAGGTATCACCTTGGATCAGGGTTATCATCTCTGTAATTAAGCATTGTTGTTCCGGGAGAGCTTTTGGAAGTGGAGGGGGACACCTTCATTATAAGGTATTTAGGAAAATTAAAGATGTTAAAGTAAGAGCTGAATTTCACCTCTTGTCAGAATTTGTTTGGAAGAAACTGATAGAACTTACTGACTTTGACGCTTAGTAAAAACCTAAACCCACTAAAAAGCCAAACCTGTGTGATTTTGCTAATTTTCCTGATTGCCTGAATAAGAGATCTGTAGAGAATAACAGTCTTATATCTGGCTGGGGAACAGGAGGTTTCTTTTTTTCTTTTTTCTTTCTTTGTGGGTCATGAGAAGCAAGTGTGGGTTTTGAAATAAGAGATAGGGCAGATAGAAAGCCTGAGTTCCATTCATTCAAAGATGTGATTTAATAAGCATATGATTCCTTACTATTCCTAAGAAGAAATTAACTTTAATAAAAAGGATCAGCAGATGGCTTAATTGAGGGGAGAACCCAGAAAAAGAACCCTTTCTATCAAATTTAAGGTGTAAAGGAGATTGATGTTGCATCTTTTCAAGATTAATGAAACATAGCACATTTCCAAAGTGGCATTTTAGGGTGGTTGCAAGGCAAATTCAGCATCTTTCAGGGCAGGGGATTTCATCCCTTCCCGCATGCAAATGACCCCAAGTTGCAGTGCTCATGGATCGCTTTCTTTGTGTGCCAACTCTCTGGGACACAGGTTTCCAGTGTGGCTGGAGCCAAGAGTCAATGAATGTGATAGGAATTGGAATGTCCTGCTTAATACCCAGAACCTATGAATTTGTGCTTGTGCAGGATCACTCGCAGGAGTCGTCAGGAAGTGTGCAAGTTGTTTACAGCAACAACAACAAATCTCTTCAAGATGGAGGAAAATAAAGGACATTTAACAGTCACTTCGCATAGTTCTTCATAGATTGAAGTAAAGTTCAGTATTAAAGATTTAAACAAAGCCAAAACATAACCAAAGGCAGTGTTACTGTAACTCTAAATGTCATACATCCCTTACAGAAAGTATCTCTCAGATTAATTATGGAACCCCTGGATTCCAAGAAATCGGTTATAGAGGCAGGAGGGATGGCCCTCCAGGGGGAAATCTAAAGATGTTTCATGCCAGCAATAAAAAAATTGTTAGGCAAAATAATTGCCTAGGAGAGGCTTTTAAAAAATAAAATAAAATACAGGGAAGTCATCAGCTTGAAGTAAGAACGGAAAATGAGAAGATGACTTGAATGCTATCTAAAGACTTACGGAAGAATAGACAGGATTTTGTATGGTTGTGTTTGAAATGGATGGCCAGTTTTAAAGATTTTGTTCAGCCCTCCTCTGGAGTTACCTCTAAGTGCTTCAGAGGTTTGGGCTTTCCCTCCCTGTAACATAGCAGGAGTAGCTTGCTGCTTTGGTCTGACCTGTAAACAATACCAGGGCTGTGTTCCATTTTGCTGGCCCTGTTTCTCTGTGCCCAGCTCGAGCAGCCCAGCTGGCCTTTACTGTTTCAGGTACCACAGTTGTTGGGGCCCTTGGAATATAAAAGAATTGTCACACTGTGGTGAGGTACAGTGACCATGGAAGCTATTGTCTCTGAGATATATTCTGATACATAAGTTAAAATTTGCAGAATGCTGTGCATTATAGTTAAAAATGCTAGAATAGATGCACCTCTGTCCTTTCCCTTCCTTTTCAGGTATTATTTCTTACCTTCGTGATCCATATATTTAAATACTTGGTCTTATTGTGTTCCTTTAAAATCCAGAAAAATCATGAACTGTTTTCAAGCATGTACAAGCACGTGCCAGAACAGCTTTTGCAGGTTTGTGCTGACTTGGATGTAGGGCCTGGCAGGGTTCAGGTCTGTGCTGGGGTATGGAGGAGCTGCAGCAGCCTGGGCTGCCTGGGCCCTGCAGTGGCAGCAGGAAACACAGCCAGTTCCCTTTTGCTGCTAGAGGCATTGCTGTACCAGGTTTGCTGAAAATTGGAGCTGTTATCTTGTTAGATGCAGGAGGAGTGTTCTTTCCTAGTCTGTGTGCTGCCACCTCGGGCCATTTCTGCAGTCAGGACATCCCTCCAGCCTTGGCCTGTTTCTTGAGCCTCTCTTCTTTGCCTCCTACACTCAGATAACAGTGGGGCCTCCTTCTGCTCCTCCAGGGTACAGGGGTACGTGCTGTGAGAGGGCAGGAGGTGTCACCTCCTTGTTCTCACTTGTGCTGTGCCAGTGTGCTGCAGCACTTCTAAGGGCAGGCGGGAGGAGGTGTCAGTTTCTCTGTAGTTTTAGGATGGGGCTGTGTCAGGTTCTGGAGACTGGACCTGTTCAGTGCTAGAGGATTGCAAAGGTCCATACAGGGTGGGCTTCTCTTCTGGTTTTGGGGTGCTTAAATTTTGGTCAATGTGTGTGAAGTTCCATCACACTCTGGGAGCAGGTTTTCTGTACTTTTCTGTACTTTCTGAGCAGCTGAAACAGAATCACAGTTTGAGCTGTAGATATATCAGCCTGCCTGGTCTGTAACTCACACCTGATTCCATTCCTTTTCCCTTTGGCAGCACGTCAGGCCATCTTCTGTTCTGTAGCTTGTATTGCCTGTCCCTTTTCTCTGCCTTCACCTGCTTCTTTTGGTTGCTTGTTTCTCTTTTTTCCCTTTTAATGCTCTCTACTTTCTGGAAGAGCTGCATCCATGTGTATTACCAGCATAGGGAGAGAAGTGTAACTGGGATCAGGCAGAAGGAAAAAGAAAACCAGAACACTTCTACAGGAGTCCTTGGTGTTTATTGCACAGAAATGATGCTTGTCAGATAAGGGTAAAGGACACCAAGGCAAACAGAGGAAGGGATCTGGGGAGCCAGGGCTGTGTCATGGCATTGGTGCTACGGGAGTGTGCAATACCCAGTGCACAGCCTGAGGTTCTTCTTTTGGATGAGGGAGTGCAGACCTCTGTGAGATGTGCAGAACAGGAGATCTCAGGTTTTCTACCAGTTCTAAGGGGTTGCTGTGGCTGCCTGCACCTTCCCAGTGAGCCAGGGTTCAGGAGAATGCTCAATTCTGGATGAAAGGCTGTGGAAGAGCTCCGAAGACCTTGTCACAAGTTGTTACAGGAATTGACACCAAGACAAATGACACCAAATGACACCAAGACTTTTTCAGAGCTGGTAATGGGCAGGTTGTTCAGCCTGAGGTTCAAGTCTTTGTCTTCCTGGGACCTTTGGGGCAAAAGTGAGCTTTACCAAAAACAGTTTGCCAGGAATCCAAGATACTTGGATTTTACAGGTTTGGTTTTTTATTGTGCCAGATTTCATGCTAAAGTAGGAATAAATGTTAGGTAAACAGGAAAGTTTGACTGAATACTTTGTACTTGTTGTAGGTTCCTAACTCACCCTCTTAAAGCCAATCTATTTTACCTTGAAATTCAGTTTATCAGATATGAGGAAAGGCAGAAGTGTGGAATTTGGACTTGACTTCAGCATTTTTGATTCCTTCTCAACTGACTGGTACACATCAGCCAGCTCGGTCAGCATGTTTGCCTAGGAGCAGCCTTTAATTTGCAAATTTATGGCTGTCAACACGTCCTTCCTTCATTCTAGAGCTGAATGTAGATGCAGGAGGCTGCCTGGGATCATCAGCAGTAAGGGCTGGTTGTGAGGATGCTCAGACACATCAGTGTAGTAGGAAGCGCGGTGCAGGAGCACCAGGAGCTGGGGGAGCCTGAGCTCATCCAGGCTCTCTGGATAAACTGGTCAGTAAGTGGTGGAGGTGGAACACAGTTAAAGACTCCCAGCCTGCTTCCCTGCTGCTCCAGGACACAGCTTGGTGTGCCTGGCATGGAGCCACAGAAACACTGGGGGCATTTCCCCCGCTCACTGGGCACTGTGTGTGCCTCTGGGCAGCTTACAGAGTCTGTGGCACAGTGGTTTCATACAGTGTGGCAAATTCTGCTCTGTTCCAATGGTCTGTGAGCACTGGCAAAACCTCCTTGCAGGGAAGGGAGGGCACTTAGAGAGTTCTAGATCTTTATTTTTTCAAAGCGTTGCGACGCAGAGCCGCAAGTGATGGTTTCATCAGTGCTTTGCACATAACCTGGTTTATGGCTCTCAAATTGGTTTTTACAGGGCTTAGGATAAAAGGCCGGAAGAGCTTTTCAGCAAGCGTTCCTGAGCTTGATGTGCGGGGCTGACTGGAAAAAAGAACAGAATTTTGTGTTTGAAATGGTTGACAGAAAAAAATAAAGCCCTTGCAAACCTCTCTGCTGCAAAGAGAAATACGGCATGTGGCGATTGACAGATTTACGTATCCAGATAAAATCTTCCACTTTTCCAAAAGCAGAACTTTCTCTTTATGCAATGTTAGTTTCAAAGCTTCCAGCTCCTGCTGTGCCTAATGGCAGGTATGTTTCCAGCTACTTCCTTTTCATGCCTGAAAATGGGATCATTCTCAGGTCTCCTCATTGTCATCAGGTAGCTATTCCCTTTCACTAATTTCCCCAAATGAGTTGTGGCCCACTCTGAAGGCTACAGGATTCATTAGAGTGAAGAATAATAAGAATGTCCTTGGTGTTTGAACAGGAAGAAAAGATCCCAAAGGCTGCCAGAGATAAAGATCACCCACTGAAAGGATAAAAATGAACAATGCTTCTTGTAAGGAACCTAAAAATACAATACTCGACTCTGGCACAGGGTTTAGTTACTGAAATAACAACTGGATTGAACAGTCTCGGGATTATTTTGGTCTCAAGGAAGTATTAAGTCTTACAAGGTAAAACAAAATGCATATCAGGGAAAACATAGGTTCAAGTCTAAACTGTATAGAGAGTTCTGGGGTTGGCCTGGGTTTGTGTCAGGGTACAAGGCTGGAACTTAGAAGATCCTTTTTCAGTACTTAACTCTCCAACAAACTTCCTGAGTAGATTTGGATTGTTGGTTAATGTTTTTATGCCTGTTTGCTGTTGGCAGGGTTTTTGGAAGTCAGATGGAAGTGACCGTGAGTTTCTGCTTGAGAAAGTGGGCTGTGGGTGGGGTTGGCTGCTGTGCTGAGTTCTCTGTTCTCAATAAGACAGAGCAAACCAAGTTGAGTACACTGTGAACTTTGTGACATTTGTCAGGCCGATTACTGTTGCCTTTAAGCAGAATATTTATTATGTGAACCTCTGCTTTAGTCCCTTGCTGAGTGGTAGTTCTGCATTAATAATTAAATTTTCCTTTCTCTACTGTAACATGAATATGTATGCACAGTATATGTTCTCATATGTAGAAATGACATTTAGCAAATGGATCCTGCCTACTACAGTCTAGTTTTTAAGACACTGTAAAGAGGCACAGCTCTGCATCTATTTTATAGTGTATAGAAACACACAATTTCCTGTTGTGCCAATGTTTGTGAGTCCTGCTTCAGATCATAGAGCTGGAGGAGAAAGAAGAAAAAAGGCAGCTTTTACAACTGCAGTCACTGCAACTAATTGTTCCTACTAGGTAAGGATGCATCCCTTTTACTGGCTCTCTGATGATGGCTTTTTGTTTCTAGCTACAAGCAAATCTAATTTGCAAATGAAAAATTTCATTATAGCAGAAGTTGCCTGCAAGGGAATTAAAGGAGGTACATTCAAAAGAATTCAGCAGATTGTAAAAACGCTTCCTAAAGAATGGATTTATGACCCCAATTCACAATTAAAATAGCAATTGCTTTTAAATAGCTATTACTTTTAAAAGGTTAAATATACTGACAATAGAATTTTAAGGGAATAAGGCAGCTTAAGTGAGCAAAACCTGTGGTAGGTAATTGGCAAAGCTCACTTAATATTTTTTGTTTGCTATCCAAGAGCTATTCACGATGCCACTGTAACAGTATGTTGTTGCTACAACAGAGCTGACAGTTTTCTGAGATGAAAAGGAAGAGAATGGAATTAATCAGACAAACTTCATCATCCAGTCTGGCATAACTGAAAGTGAGTTCTGCTACACTTGAACTATTTTAAATAACTTCATGTTTTATTAATACAGTTTTTTTTTCTGTTAACCTCTTCAGCGCTTTCTGTCCAGAGTTCCTCTGCGACTTCTTGTCCTTTGGAAGGCTGTGCCCTGATGTCTGGCCAGTCATGGCTGTTGTGCACAGTAGAGAGGAGTGCTGGCAGTGCCACATGTGTCCCTCAGGTCACACACACCATGCCACACCCAGGGTGGCGATGGGGGAGTGTCAGAGCTGGGTGTTCCTGCCTGGGGTAGTATTGGAATTCTCACTGATCTAGATGTTTTCAGCTCCACGAGGGTTCAATACACTCCAAGGGTATCCAGCACTTCTCAGAATGGCTCAGAGTAATTGTGAGATGGCTGATCAGGTGTGCTTTGAAAAGCAAAGGAGAAAATAACAAATCAAAAGCCAAAGCCATGCACAGGTGCAGGAAAGCCCTTACACCTGGCTAAGGCACCCCAAAAAGCACCAGGCAACCTAGAGCTTGTTTTTAAGTGTCCAATGATCAAGGAGGGATCATTTGTCTTGCTTGCCACAGAAACAGTCACAGGTTTTGAGAAACATTCCAAGATCCAATAGGTGCCCCTGTGCTGGCAGTGAGCCAACCATGAGAAGAAGGGCGCAGAACTTTCTAGCTCATCTTCCTTGTATGTTCAGAGGTAAACTGAAACTCTTTTCCTTACGTCCTTGGGTGTGGAAATTGCAATGCAGCAGGGTAGAGATGCTCCTGCTGCCCCTTCTGGGGAGCTCCCTTCCCTGGCATGGGCTATGCAGAATGATTGGTGTTTTAGTATCACCTGCCAGGAGCTAGAATGTTTTCTTTTGCTTTTTGCTTCTTTTTGCTTTTGTCCACAGAATGGCAAAGAGAAACAGCAAACTATAACTGTGTTGTGGTGTCTGTTTTAACCTTCATTCCAGAAAAACTAAGATACCTGCAGAAGAGCCAGATTAGTGAGAAACATTTATCATCTTAAATAAACCATATGTGTTAGGAATTTCTTAAATTTGAGGTAAATGTGACTACATAGAAATAAGCTTGTGGTTGTGCTTGAAGACACTGGCAGTGTTCTTGTTCAGAAGAGACAAAATAATTTTCAGTATCTTTTTCTCCAAGCCTGCTTAGTATCCAAGTGTTCTGATACTGTCTGCTTTGTTTGATGTTGTGCAGAAAGTGCCTTGCAGACTTCATGAGTCCTGTGTCCCTTGAGAGGGGAGAAAAGAGAGAAAGAACTAGGGATCAAAATTTTCTTGGATTTTAACTTGGACATTCCTTACGGTTTTTCACTGTACTTATCTCTTGTGTTACATACTTATAGGCCATGTTTTATGTCCATTGTTGGCATAAGGTTTTCTCAGGTAAGGGATGGTGTCCTCTTTTTTAATTCAGTTACCATTTGACCTGTAAATGCTACAGTTTGGCAATATTTTGATATGTTGGCCTCTTTGAGAGTGAAAGAAAAGTGTCTGCATAAAGATAGCTGTGGTAGCTTCCAAGGAAATTGCCCAAGCTCAAATCTTTTACATATTTAATGTCAAGCCATGGATGTCTTTGTGCAGAGGACACAAAATGCTGGTCTTGCATTAGCTTGTAAATCACACTTTCCTCAAAGGATCACTTTGATTCCTTTCCCTGTCTTTCCATTGAAGTTGCAAATTGCATCCACTGTGATGTAACCTTGGTGTGTTGGATATTTGCCCTGAACCTATGATGAATTTCTGTTTCCATCTGGAGTTTGGGTTTGCATGACGAGACAGGGAGGGCTGGGTGCAGCAGTTCAGGCAGGGAGGAGAGGGGGCACCCTGAGTCCGTGAGCTCTCAGCTGGAGGTGTGTGAGGTGCACCTTGAGGCCAGGGAGCTTTCACAGCTGTGCCTTGCTGGCTTTTCCACGGTTTGCCATTACTTCTGTGTCTCAGGAACACAAAATGCACGCAGAAGGAGGAGGAAATGGGTGTTTGAAATATTCTATTGGTAAAGTCAAATGTTCAGCTGCTGCGCTTCTTGCAAGCAGATGCACATCTGTTCCTCTACCTGTGACATAAAGTCTGTAATGAAGCCATGATTTTGTCTGGTTACAACATGTGAAATTGTATCATTGTTTTGAAAAGGTTTTACCTTTAGTTCATCTTTTACAGGTTAAGAATCTTTTTAGAAAGGATTCAGATTTACAGTAAGTTTTATTTTGGTTAAATATCCTATCCCATTTTTTTAGATAGTATATTGCTTTAAAGCAGTGAATGTGGGGTTGTGATAAATTGCTCTAAGCTAGAAACTACCTTTATATACATTGCATATATGTAGCTTGATACAGAGCTTTCTGTGAAGACTGAGAGAAAAGTCCTGCTGGTTGACACTGTCCTAGAACAGTCCATAGGAACAGATCTGGTCGCTCCTCTGGAAAAATCCCAATTTTACAAGAGCTGTGTTCTAGGCTAACGTCGTATCTTATTTAATGTGAAATTGCAGTAGCAAAGGTTTGAGAGCCTATGAGGAGAGGGCAGCTGAATTGCCTGCTCTCACAGTTACTGTGCTGGCACTGCCTTCTAGGACCTGTTTTAGTGAAAACAAGTATTCTTTATTCACAGATTATATTTCACTAACTGTGGCTTGGGTTTTGGCAATGAGATTTCATGGTCTGTATGCGGTCTGAGGGACCTCACTTTGGAGAAACCAGGAAAGAGATTTAAGCTGACCTTATGTAAACTGCTGCCACGTGCCATAGGTGTGACCATGATCCGAGGTGGGACAGCAAGCATTTTAAATGAATATTTAGAAAAACCCAGCTGATTTCCTGACACTGAAATCTGGTGGATTTCAGCACTGGCATGTTCCTTTGCTGGAAAGCTGAACCTGACTTTCTCTCTCCTCTTGCCTTTGAGCTGCACTTCTCCAGTCAGTGATTGTTCCTAGTGCCACTGTCGCTTTGGTTTTCCTTGACTGTCTTTTTGCTCATTTCTCTTATTATAGTGCTTTAAGTATGACTAGTCAATTTGCTTCTTTATGTGATGTGGAAATGTTTCATCTCTGCTTTACAAACACTGACAGTGCTTTTTGGCACAGGGACTGCCAGCCAGGCTACTTTTTCAGACTCTTAGAGGCAGCAAAGTTTTGAAACAAAAGTTTTCTTTTTTCATAAGCTCTGAACTTTCAGATTACAAATCACTTTCTACATGCTAATAAGCTTAGATAAGCAGAGTACATGTTAACACTGTTGTACAGATGGGGGAACCGAGATACAGGAACATTAAGAAACTTGCTTGAGGAAGTCTGTGGGAGCTGACCTTATTCTGCGAGAGACCCACGCACCATCCTTTTTCTTGTCAGATTCTTTCTTTTTACTTAAGCCCCTCCCTCCAAGAAGTGGTTGGTACATAGAAAGCTCTTTTGGATTCCATCTATGTGTCTATATTTACCTAGAGCTATGATAATTTATTGCACGGCATTCCATGTGGGACTGCACTGCTCAGTCAATCGCAGAGCGTTTTCCAGTTTTAGAAAGCAAGGGCTGCTTTGCTGGTGATCTGGCAAGCTGCAGTTCAGAGGCAACTGCACCAGGAAGCGAGTTCTGCAAAAAGTACAGCGGGTGTGTGGTGTGGAGCTGACTTGCATAAAGAAAGTGTTCCTTCACCTCAAGTACCCTGCAGGTCATGAGCCTGCCTGTGCTGAGCTGCACGCTCTGTCCTCCTCTTTAAATAAGAATCTCCAGTGTTTGGTACGGAGGGGAAATGGGTGCTGTTCCTCTCTGGCAGGAGTGGATGTATGGAGTTAAACAGTATAGGGAACTAGACATTTACTATTACCATGGCAACTTCAGATGATGATTTATTAAGCCATATTTTTTTCCACAGTGGAGACTATGCATTTTTGTTGGTTTGAGCTCTCCAGAGACGTGCCTTGCCACTCCCTAGCATGTCCTTTTCTCCCATCCAATTCTTTGCTTCTCTTTGCTGAAATTAAACAATAATGGAAATGTGTTTGTTGCAACCTTTTTGTCAGGCAACAAAAGCTTGGTACAGACTATGGCTTTATCAATAAATCCACCACTTCTGGTTACCACCTTGGACTGGGACACAATTCCAATGACTGGTGTAGCAACTGGGAGCAAAGGCAGCACGAGGGAGAGGGCTTCTCGAGTGCTAAGAGAGCACGAGACACTGCAGAAAGAGTGGGGGAGGGCTTTTTGGCCCTCTGTCTATTGATCTTTAACTTTCCCTGTTGCTTTCATTCCTCTGTGACCGTCTCTTCCTGCTCTTGACCCTGCCGTGGTTGTTTCCATAGCCACCCCCAGCTGCCAGTTCTGTGCCATTATTCCTACAAGCGTGCCAGAGCTCTTGGAGCTGCCGTGCCTCTTTGGCATCCTCAACCTGCTCTGCTGATGTAGCTCGGTGGAACTGTGCAAGTTTGGCTAAACCTGCCAGTTTTGTAGTTGTAAGGTGTTTGCAGAGGGCCTCAATGGCTTCTGTGGCCACGGTGGCATTTGGCAGGTGTGTGGTGTGTCAGCTCTGGAGCAGGGACACGGTGGGCTCAGGACATCGCAGCCGCTCGCTCGGGGGCTGCTCTGCAGCCGGGAGAGCCGGCTTTGTTCAGCCTTTGGAATGCCAGCTCCATATAGCCCTGAGTAAAGGCTCCAGATGCAAAGACAGGGATCTTGATAAATTATTCATTTTTCAGCTGCGTAGACATAGTTTGAAAATCTTGAGGATGATGGTAACCAGGTCCAAGCAAACAAAACAAATAGAGCTGTTTCCTAATACAGAATCAGGAAATGAATCTATGGAGCAGAAAAGCTCTCTCAGAAATCTGTCATCTGATCATGCATCTGTCTTTACAAGCAGATAGTGATTTTTTTTTTTTATGGCTCTAACCTCTAACAACATTAGTCCGCACGTAATCATTGCTTATTTCAAGTCCGTGTGTCAGTGGGTTGGGTTTTTGTTTGTTTTCATCCTTTGAAGTACAGAAATGTCCTCAGGATTCTTAAATACCATAGTTGTGATACATCTTGATGTGTAAACTAGTTGTCCCCTACCAGTTTCTGCTGGATACTTGCCTTTTCCCAGTCACATTTATTCATGTGGTGCAGTTTCATTATCATTTGGCCATATTTATGATATTCCTTTTTTACTTGATTAAATCATTCATTATGGACTTCCTAATGTGATAATTATGTAATTATATGTTCATGTATTTCAGTATTGATTGCATAAGTGTATAAATAGCTAATGCATAGCTTTGTTCTTCAATGAATACACCCAGAGTTAACTCCACCAGAAAGAGAACACATACCTACACACCTGTGTGGCATGTAACTTGTATTCTTTCTGTAAATGCTTCCAAGTTACTTAAGCTTGTTTTATGACAGCAGAGCCCACAACCCTTCTCTGGGGGAACATTCTGCCTGGTTTTGCCTTTTCCTCCTGGGAAATCTGGACTGCACTCTTCTAAGGCAGGGGTATTTCCCTGACTTTTTCTAAAGCATATTATAAAGTAATAGAACATAAATTATAAGAGCATTAATGGTCAACATGCTCTAAGCATGTGGATCAGTCTTGCTAATATTCCTTAGTTTGGCAACATAAAGATATCTTTATATAGGGGAGTTGTTGAAGTTTACACACGTGATTACAGCACAAAGAGTGGGTTTTGGTGTGAAGGAGTGTCTGAGGTCCAGTGCTACCTCAGCTGTGGTAACATCCCTTTGCATCCTACAAGTATTATTCCATTCTGGTACTTTTTAAATTGAAGACTTAGCTGTGGTGGAGGAAAATCCCATCTTTTCAGTCTTAACTATATGGTAAAAGGAGGTTTCTAAACAACATATAAATTTCACCCTGACATCTCCCCCCCCCCCCCCCCCCCCCCCCCCCGAAAAAAAAAATCATTCTGTCGTGCTGGACAGAGTTTTTAGGAAACATTTTTCAGTTTCAGCTCAGCTGTGCTCCTTGCTATTGTGTGTGCTTGCAGCTGTCACACAGTTCTATTGTTTGACCTGTGCTGCTAAAATAATTCATCGCTCAGTGTTCATTGCCGAAAGACAGTCATATATCTCCCAGCAGCACTCATAAATTTGCCTGCCTTTTGGATTTTCACATAAAACACAGCTAGGAAGTGTTTGTTAGCTCTTGCTGTTACCCCATAGAAGTGAGGTGCAGTAGAGGAGCTAAGATCTGATCACAGACCAAAGTTGAAAATTCCTGTTGTTGTTGTTTTTAGAAAAGTCAGCACAGTCTGTTGCAGTGATGATACAAAACCCCACTCTGCCCAGCTCACCAGCTGCTGCAGGGACACTTTCTGTAATTCAGTGCCTATTGGGCACATCAGAGAGCTGGTTCTGGTTCCTATTATACATCAGTATGTATGCATGATGAAAAAAACCTGTGCTAAAAGCGTCTAGGAAGACGGAGAAGCAGGAAAAGGGACAATTCATTGGCTGCCTTTGCATTTTAAAATCCTTTTCTGCTTGACAACCTGAACGAACTCTTTGGGTAAAAAAGTATCTTTAACAATAACAAAGAGAAATTATTGATTTAAAAAATCTTCAATAATAAAAAGAAAAGATTAAGGAAAACCCAAACAAATACCCCAGACCACACAGGAGCCCCAGAGAATCACTGGCTGGACTTCACAGCAGGGTAGCTGCAGCCTGGATGTTATTATCATGTCAGAGCAGTCTCCTGGGAATTGCTGCTGCAAACTCCGAGGGCCTGGGGAGACCTGAGGTAGCCAGGAAGGAGGAGGGGAGGAAAAAAGAGAAAAAAACCTGAAACCATCCCCAGTCTCATAAACAGATTCTTAAAGCTAATGGCAGAAAAAACCCCTGCAAACACAAAAGGCTGTATTTGGCACTCCTGCATCTCTAGTAGATTTCAGAAGGGAACTTTTATAATTATCTTATCTGACTTTGGTTTAACACCAGCCAGAAACTTTTGTTCTGTACATTCATAGATTTTTCTCTCCACCTGTGGGACTTCCATGTAATTTGGTGGCATTGAAACCCTTGCTGTAAGCAGCACCTCTGGCCACTGTGCTGCAGGTGCTGAACTGATTGTGGAAGTCTTAGGAAGATGGGATGCTTTACAATATTCCAGTGAAACTGGAAAACCGCTGAAAGGATTGAGTCTAATAAAGGAAGTTCACTGCAGCAGTGGGAAGCCTGTGTCCCAGTGCAGAGCTTGGAGGCATCTGGCTTTGGGAGCATCCTCAGTTTTCCTGCAAACAAGTCCAGTTCTCCACAATGTTAGCAGCAGGTATCAGAAGCCAGGTTAATGCAATACCTTTTGCATTCCACGAGTGGCACAACAGCCTCATGGCAGAAAGCTCCCCATTGAAGTGAGGGTGAGAGGAATAATTCAGGGATGGAAGAAATCTTGCTTTGCATTGGTGACATAATGTGGGATGGATGAACAAATCCTGGGCACTGTCTCAGTGCTGTTCTCCACCAAGGCTTTCAGTGTTTGCTGGTTTGGAACGTGGCTTCTCCAGCCATTATGAGGAATTGCCCCCTTGGGGACACTGGGAATTGTCAAGACCTGGCGGGGGAGGCGTGTTCTGGAGCAAAGCAAGTCTTCAGCCACTTCCAGATGGAATACAGGAATATAAAGTGATCTGGCAAATACCAGTTACTAATGGCCAGTGTCCCAGTGTCATGAGCCCAGTTGAATTAGTTACAGGGATGCTTTTGAATCCTGCAGATTAAATGATAAAGTTCACCACGAACAGCAAGATATTTTCCATTTTTGGAGGGGGACAAGAATTTTGTCCCTAATTTTTTTTTTTTTTTCCAGTGAGGACTTTTTTCAAGAAGTTAGATCAAACTCAGACATATTAGCATGAGAGCAATTCATGCAAGGTAGGAAAGGTTGATTATAACAAAAGAGAATTATTAATAGGAGAATAATTTACATCAAGGAGATAGTGGGAGTAAAGTGAATTTTGATGTTTTGAAGGTTGATTGGGTAGGTGGGTGTGTTGACAAAAACAAGACAATCATGTCTTCTTCAAGAACTTAACAGGCTTCAAGGATTTAAAATAAAATCTATGAGCTCTGTGGAAAAAACAGGATAACTTTTTTGTGAAAGTCCAGAATATAGCTTCAGTTATATGCTGACCTTTCAGATCATGCTGTCACCAAAGCATTTTCTTTGAAATAACATTTTTGTTTTAACATTTCTAGGGATAAGCACTACAGTTAAATTTTGTTCATCTATATAACTTTTCTGTAGCTTCTGGAAACCTTCAGGATAATATTCCCAATTTCCAGAAAACATTTTCCCTCTTGCAGAGGCATATGTTGTGGGACAATCTTTGGTGTGAGTGATGATGTGTTTCAGTAATATAAAAATGCAGACAGACTCCTTCACTTTGGTTTTGTTTGGGTCTTTTAGCAAGTAAATCTTAAAATGTATTTTTAATTTAGGTTAACTAAAAGTCTTGGTATAAAAGCAACTTGTAAAATGGTATCTGGGGAAAAGCAGATAAATCAGTGTGGTCGTTTTCTTGTACAGTTAAAATGTAAGTTCAGATCTTAGAGGTGTTTTTTCAGCTATTGTATAACATGGAACAAGTCCTCAGGTGGGTTCTGGGTTTTCCCTCTTTCCTTAGCACGTGCACTAGGACAGCTGTGTCTGTTCAAGGCACAGTTCATACTGAAATGTAACATGGGAAGCTGGCCTGGTTGGAAAGCTCAGCAAACAATCAGATCCTGCTCCACTCCAATAGATGCTTTGGTATTTTGCACTTCAGCGTTGGTTCATAAAATTAGTGACTCGAAGAGAGAAAAAAAAAATAGGAACAAAGGCACTTAGAGCATGTCTGTGAGAAAATAGCAAAGGATCACTTAAAAATGAGCCAGCAGGGCTGGGAGGTGGCACAGGGGGAGGCATCGTGGGGCCAAAGGTCCTTCCTCCCAAACTTTCACCCCTGTTTCTGCCATTCTGCCTCATGCTGCAGAAGCTGAGGGAGCTTTGCTCTCCCTTTTGCACTGGCCCTTAAGCTTTTGCTCACCCTTAAGCTGGGTCGTGGAGCTGAGAGCACGTTTTGCTCTGTGCTCTTCCTGCACTCAGGTTTGTATCAGCACATCTGCGGGGATTTTGGAGGCTGGGTAAGAGGCAGGCAGGGCAGTCACAGCTTTGTGCAGAGAAAAGAAAGTTTTTGTAGTGTTAAATCCAAACTGATTAAATCCTACATAGCTTCTACATCTGAATGTTGTATTAAATTGCTGTGTACTTTCTAAACGTTTAGAGGGAGAAAATAAGGGCAGCTGAAGGTGTTGGTGACGTTTTCATGGCACCTTTCTCTGTTAGCAAGTTTCTAGTCTCTAGATGCTTTTGTAGAGTACTAAAAAAAAATAGTTTACTATTTGCACAGCATTTTGGGTTTTGGTCATTTCAGTGCCAGATTTAGCAGTGATCAAACAGAAATTTGAAGAGAGGGAAGCTTTATTGACATGTGTGTCCCTTGCCCTGATGCAGTCCATGGTGTCCCAGGGCAGAGGCTAAAGAGGTGTAAAATCAGGTCAGTTCAGGGTACCTGGACTCCTTTATTTCTTATCCAGTATGCCTCTGCGTGTTTTTGTGGGGTTTTTCACTAATATGTAGTTAAAGGAAGCAGAACATGATTTTCTAGTACAAGAAAGGAAGGATGTTTATTCAGATTGACTCTTTCATTGTGTCTTGTACTTTCACTGCATCAGAAATGATGTATCTTTTTGATATATCTCAGTATTATAACCTGGTGTATTTCTTGCTGGTGGATTAGGCCATCTGAAGAACTGACGTGTCAGCCAATTGTTTCGGTTTTTAGTGTTATTACTTCTATATCACACTGGTTTGGGTTACATAGGTACAGTTCTAGGTGTTTCTGGGCATGATCCTGAAAGATATTAGAGATCAAGGCTACAGGCTTTTTAAAGAGATGTTAATCCATATTTATTTTTACAAAGATATGCAAACACAAGTCAGCCCAGTGACTGTTGTGCCTGGGGAAACCTCCTGGGGTCTCTGAGGTCAGAGAGCTGTCACCAGTTCCCAGCTGGCGACAGGTGATCTGCATGTCCCTCTGTTCTGAGCACCTACAGAGAGGGAACAGCACAGTCCTGTCAGCATCGAAGGCAAATCCTGCAGGATGCCCTTTGGTGTGATGGCCCCTGCAAGGAGAAATGGAACAGTCATGCTTTCAAAAGCTCAAATAAATAACTGCTGGCACTCACAGAACACCAGTCCTCCATTTGGGAAATACCACTTGATGACAGAGTTGATGAAAGGTCCTCAGACATCAAACACATCAAGTACAGCTAAAAAAAGCCATGCTATATATGGTCATTCCTGTGTTTAGGAAGACATTCCTTCTGTTGTTCTCCTTTGCTTATTTTAGTCACCCATTTCATACCTCCTCTTCAACACTTGACCCTTTAAGATAACCAATCTGTGGTGACAATCCGTATTTTCTTCAGGAAACTGGGAACCAAGCAGACTCTTAGTGGCTGTGCTAGGAATCCCTGATTGTTTTAATTACTGCTTCACATCAGTGCATCCTCAGCTTTAGGTGACAGATGTGATTCCTAGGTTTAAGAACTTCTGTAAACTCATTTGTAGCATTTGTTTCTGGCAGAGAGGTCCGTGCAGTGACAGGGTGTGCTCAGTGCTCTCTGGGGTTTGATCTGAAGCCCTTCTTGCTTCTTCTTGCAAATTCTTTTTTTGTTGCAGCAGTCTGTGCACCAAATGCAGCTCTGGCTAAACTGCCTTATCTCAGACACACGTTCATGGAGAATCACTGTGAGGTGCTACAGCAATTTGACAAGGATCAGAGCTAGTTTCAACACTGTTCAATATTTTTGTCAATTACTTGGAATAATCTTTCTGAATTACTGCTGCTTCATTTCCAGGTAGCACAAAGAGTGGCAGAATGTGAGAAAAGAAGGTAGTAGACACTTTACACAAAAAGCTCTGAATTGTTTTGCCTGTTTAAGCAGAGGACCTAAAGTAAATAAATTAACTTATCTAAGAAAAGGAAGTATTCCACTGGGAGAAGATTCTGTCAAGCAAAGCAGAGATGGTTCCCCTGACCAACAGCTGGCCACGGGCTGCTAGTCCAGAGCTGTGATGCTGCAATACTTGCGTGTGTAAATGGCAACGGGAGCTGGGTGAGAAGCTTTGGCTGCTCATATGCCTGTGTACCTTGGCAAGACAATTCTCAAACAATTACGGTCATTCTGATATCCATGTCCTAGCAGGGATGTTGAGAGTGAAGCTCAGGAAGTCAGCACAGAGTGCTTGGGGTAGGAGCAAATGTTTGGTCTTCAGTCACTTAGAGCATCATCCCTTACACTTGTCTGTGACTAAAGTGGGTGTCTGTGGGGCAGCAGTGTTTAAGAGTCTCCAGAGAAAGCAAATTCTGGGTGCTAAAGGAAATGGGAACCAGTGGCTGAAATAGATTAATTCAAATCAAGAGTAGGTAAAAATATTCAGTTCTAAATGTGGTTCAATATGGGATCGGATTACTGGGAGGAAAAGCTGCTGCCATTTCCGGACATCTGCAGCTTCAGCTTGGATGCTTTTCTGTTAGAAAAGTTTTAATCAAACACTGTGGGCCCCAGTGCTGGGGTTAATGATGTGAGATGCAATGACCTGTGATATGCACGTCTTAGGATATGCAAGAATAGATCATCCCACTTGTCTTTTTTTAACTGTAGATTCTATGAATTGATGGATGTCTGCTAGTGATACAGCTTGAATAACTCTTTGTACTTTGCCCTAATTCTACAAGTCTTTGTACAAATTTTTCTCATTATAATCTTAAGAATACCTTACACATTATTCTCTCAGTCTGCTAGCTACTATTAGAAGCCCATGTGAATCCAGTCATTGGTGTTGTAAGAATTACTTGGGAAATTCACTTTCTCATGCTGGATTTTGATAAGATGGAGGTAATCTTGACTTTTAACTCTACATTCTTGAAGATAAATGTCGAGACATTCAACTTTTTTTCATGAGGAAAATTATAATAAGTCTCAGTGTTCAGAAAATATAACTCGATGCTTGCATGTTCAGCAGCACAGAGTGCAGTACCTGGTAGCTCTTGAATTTTCTGTTCTTTGAAGATCAGGTATTGGTGCCTCTGAAAAGCCTGGCTACTGCAGGGGAGCCATCTGGCTGAATTTGGGGTTGCAATGGTCTCATGATTTTCTGGTTTGTTATTTAATGCCACTATATAGTCATGTTGCAAAATATGAAATATGACATCCAGTGGCTATTTTTTTTATATCCAACCTTTATGGGAAGCAAGGGCAGCTTGTGAGTGTCTTCACAGAATTTTTAATATCTAAGTAGTATTTTTCTTTTGGTTTTTTTTGTGTGATGCAGCATAACTTATTACTGGCATGCTTAATACTATTTTGTAAAGTATTTTTGTAAAGAATCAAAGGTAATTTGCTCTCTTGAATTTGGAAATGTATTTGCCTTTCCGAATATACATTCTTTCAACAGTATACCTTTGTCTCTACACAAATAACCATTCCAGCATAACTTATTTTCTAAGTAATGAATTGATAAAATTGATTGTGTGTTTGTCTTCTGTGTTTGATTGTGAAACTGTAATGAAATACTGGAGTTTAAACAATGTGAGGTTTTTTGATCTGTGACAAGTCCTTAGAAATAAAAAAAAGAGGATTGAGTGAAGGAAGGGATAAGCCAAAAGATATTCTGATAAAATTATACTTTGTCCTCTCAAACAGCTTCTCTAAAGTGAGGAAGTACTTCTCTACAATATAGGATAAGGAGTATGTTAAGTCCAGTTGACTTTATTAATTTAAATTCTGGTACAGGCTGTGCCATAATGCTGAAGACTTCTTGTGTATGTGTATTTGAATCCATGATGCCTTTCACAAGCTGCATGATGAATGAGTTCGTGTACCTCATACTCACTGGAAGCAGAACTGTCACTTCACCAATGGCTTGAAATCGTACAAGAGCAATGGGATTGGTGTGCTTTTGTTTCTGTGGACCTCAGCACTGCTATTTACCTCGTTGGTCTGACAGGTCCTTGCTCTCAAGTTGGGAAATAAAAATAGAAGTGCAGGATGGAATTTCTCTTGATGTTCCACAGTGACAGCAATTTTTGCTGATAAAATTGCAGGAAGAATATTGCAGGTCCAACTGCAAGGTCTCTTGATCTTTGACACTAGCTGGTGGAGCATTCCTGCTTCTCTAAACTTGATAAAATAAATATATATATCTGAAAAAAATGCCACGTAAAAATAACTTATTTAAGAAAATTACTCGATTAACATGCAATCAAGCAAAAGCTTCTTTTTACCTGCAGCTCTCAACTGGCAGTTGTGGAAATCAAAAATCTTTCCATGCCCTCTTTGTTTCTTTTGACTTTGTTTATGTGTGCCTCTGTTCCTATCCTGCATTGATTTTGGTTAGCTTGGACACATTCTGTAGGCTCTGAAGACACCTGTCTGATGCTCTCCTGGGGACTGGGACAGATCAGTGGTGTCTGTGGCCAGGCAGGAGCTGGAGGGGGAGCACAGGCGTGTCCTGCCGTGGGGCTTCAGAGGGACAGAGTGGGAATGGGCCAGGAGCTGATGGTGCATGGCACCCTGGGCCCATGGAGGTGGCAGCAGTGCAGCCCCTCATCACATACAGACCTCCTAAGGCAGGCACCTCCTCAGGGCTGGGAGTGAGAAGGAGGAGCTCTGGAAAGCTGGGAGCTGACCCCAGCCCCATGTGAGTGGAGCAGCTGATCCTCACCCACACTCAGGCAGTGCTGGCGGCCTTAGTGCCTTCTGCATAACAAGTCTGCCTGCAAAGGATAATTTCAGGGCATTTAGAGTGGGGATCATCCTTCAGGAGGTCACTTGTGATTCCCCAGGGTCTGCAGAGGAGAGGAAGAGGCATCCTCAGGAGTGAGTTAGTTCTGAGGCAGGTGCTTTGCTGTGGGCTCAGCAGTGGCCTGGGCCTCTTGCTGCCAGCCTGTTCCCGCAGCAGCCATGGCAGGGCAGGAAAAGCAGTGGGGGAGGTGGTTTGGCTGTTAAGTCGTAGAAGCAGGTATGTGATCTATAATCACAAAAATGGTATTAAAGAGTGTGCACGGTAGTTTGTTTTTTGGGGTTTTTTGTTTTGGTTTTTTCTCTTTTTTTAATCAAATGCTATTTCTGAGCTCCAAGGGCTGACAGCTGTTCTAGTTTTGCTTGGGGATGTTTTCGCAATGTGGATTAATCAATGTTATGAACTGGGTCCGTGGGGTTTTGGGAATGTAATTGGTTTCAGATGACACTTTGCTAGTCAATCTGTGAAACAGCCGAATGTTGACACAGCTGAACAATTCCAGCTGTTTCCACTCACCCCTTCTTCTCTCCCTGGATGCACCAGCCTTTTCCCTCTCTCATGTCACCCTTTCTTATTGTGACTTTGTAAAACAAATTTGGGATTGCAGTTTCTGTCATCTTTCTTTGCTTTGGTTTTGTTTCTTCCTAGAATACTTTCAAAATGCATTATTTTAGGTATGTTTGCTGATGTCCACTTTTATCACTGTGAGCCTAATCTGTAATGCAGACATTAACTCTAAAGCACATTTAGATGTTGCTTGAAGGTATCCTTTTGTCAGGTAATTTGTAGAGATAATTTGAGAAGTTTGAAAATATGTTTACACTTGTGCCAAACCCTGTTCTTTTAGAAAAAGTAACAAAGAATGCAGGTAACCAAAGGCAGAGATGAAGTGGGAGGACTGCATGGAGATGTGCTGCAGACCCTACTGCACTGCTGCCCTGCCCTACCTGCCAGCCTGGTTTTGCTCACACTTCTGTGCTGTGCACCCAGACCTTAATGACAGGAGAAGTAACTCCCCAGAAGGGAGTGGCTCATAAATTGCCTATGCCGTTTATACTTCTAGAATTAATTATTTTTCTCTTCCCTGCTTTTTTTGCCGTGGTGTATGGTAACTATAGGTAAGCCCTGAATATGTCATGCCACCTGCATCTAGAGTTTTTAATATGGTATCAGTGCCTGTTCTTGATTTGTACATAATCAATCCAGAAGAAAGAGATGCAATGCAAGAGCAGGCACATTTGTTTTCCATGGTATTTTTTGTGCTGACTTTCAAGACATTTTGCAGCAGGACCTACAGAATGGCCCAGGCAGTTGTTCCTTGGAAATCTGTGTGCTCAGACACCTACACACACTGACAAAGATGGCCCAAGGCACTGCTGGAGTGGTCTGGCTTTGTTCTGAGAGCATTTGGCCACTGTCCCTCTGGAGAGAGCCTGATGCCTGGGTGCTCAGTAGTAACTGCAATGGGTGCAATTTGCTGTTTAGTATTATTTCCCCATTAAGCAGTTGGATGCCTTTTGAAGGATGTATGCTCCCTCTTGTCTGTGTGGCTCCTCTGATGGCAGACTATTCTAAATTAAAACTGATGTGTGAAAAACTCTGTAACAAATCTGCTGTTTGCAGACAGCACTCAGCTTTGCTAAGTTTTTGAAACAGCAGAAAGCACCCACGTGTGTTGAGCCTTGTAAATCATCTCTCTTGTATTAAAGTAGCCTGTAAAGGAATGGCTGATCCTGTGCTAGTGCTAATGCTTCACCTACAGGGGAGTCTTTGCTTACTACATAGGGCCTGTTCAGAAAATGGAAAATGTACACTGAAAACATGGTAGGAAAATGGCACCTCTCTGAGTACCTCTCGTGGAATTATGTTACACTGGGAAAATTTCAAATTTGCACAGTGCAGTTTTCAGAGAAAATCCTGATTTCATTAATTCCTCGTTTGTATTTTTTACTACCAAGGTATTCAATAAGAATCTCCCATTCTATAGACTTCATGCTGACAGTGGACACTGGGAGGGTTTTTGCATTTTTTCTGGGGAGGGAGACTTAGGAGGCATAAATTCAGTATCAAGATCTAAGCTAGCCTCAGAGACCCCATTTATATAGCAGGATAAAGCTTTTTAGATTTTTCTAAATTTTTCTATCTTTGTCCCAGAGATTTAGGATTCTGCCTAGCAGTTCAAACCAGCATTAAAATCCTCTTGTTGACTGAGAGCTAGTTGTCATGATTTTTCATTCTATAATTTTTAGAATCTGTGAGAAACCCTGGATTCTCTTGAAGAGCTGTAGCATTCTTTCTTCTGCTTTATTGTTGAAGACCAGTTTTCTCCAAAATAAAGGCAGACAGCATTTGGACTTAAAGCAAACATTTAAATGCACTTGCTACTTGTGTGTATGACTTGAGGTATATCTCAGTGGTAAATTGGATCTTGCATTTAATCAAAATGATATTTCAGGTAAATTGGGATTTTGTCTTTCTCTGCTGTACCAGCTCACAGCTAGTTCTTAGTTCAGGAATGTCTACACTGAATTGAGGAGAGAAAAGTGAGGGCTAATGCTCATATCAATTCAGCAACAAAATGACAGCTTTCCTTTAAACTGAGCAGACATTAAACACATTGAGGACATGTATGCTATTCACTCTAATGTTCTTTTCATCATTCTTCAAACAACCAGTAGAGGTTTTCTGTTGTACAATCTTTGACAAATCTTTCTTTGTATCTCTGGTTCTCTTTTGTTCTGTTGAACCACCAAAGGGACCAGGTTCTTGGAAAGATGGAGGGAATGCACACAACCAGGATGGTGTGGAAAGCCTGTCTGTGCTGTTGTGTGGCAGGATTCATACAAGCTTGGAGCTGCCACTAGCCCAGGTTTTCTCAGTGTATCTCTTGTCTCCCAGTGGAAATTTTGCACAAGTAGAAAGGAAAGAATTGGGCTGTGGATTTGCAGATCTGCCCGTGCTGCAGCAGTAGCACTGCCTGATGCTGCCTCTGCTCAAGTCCATGGCCATGGATGTAGTGTGGGGGTGCAGGAGTGTCCTGCTCAAAAATTTGCTAATTTGGTAACTTCCTTCTCTTTGGAACGGTTTAGTGTTATCATACCAGAATCCAAACAATCTACTAGTTATTAGTCATTTCATTGTATCTTCAGACACACTTCTAGAAAGAAATGTATCTTAGGCCACAGTATGTTATGAACAGTTGTGCTTTGTCAGGTTAGTGTCTCTGGCTGTAACAACCAAAAAGTTAAATTAAAAGCTAAATTAACTATTAAGTATAGTGTGTTGCAATCTCTGTTGCAATAGAAGAAGCAAGTTCATCAGTAGAACCTACTCTGAGTGTACCTGCTATAAACGTGAAAATTCATCTCTTTCTACAGTGGAATATCCCTGCACTATCCATTTTTATTGCTTTGTCCCTCTCTTCTCAGTAAATTATGTGGTCATTGAAGCCCACATGTTCTCAATAATCTCCTCCAATAGCACAATTTTCAGAAATGGGAAAGATTGCTGAAAAAGTTTCTATTAGCCGGTCCATTTCCAAGTTGGCTTTTGGTAATTCCAAATCACCAGTTATTTCAGAAATGTAGGCAGAGCCATAACCTCCCCACAGCACCAGAGGCCAGAGTTTTAACCTGTGGGCAGGGGGAGTCATTCCCCTGGCTAGTGTGCCTTCTGTAAATTGCTGGGAGAGCTGTGGCTCTGAGGAGAGCAGCAGCACCCTCCATCAGTGCCTGCCCACAGTTTGTGTTCCTAGGACTGGGGCCTGGAAAATGTTTTGCTGTGTGTTGTTGTGGCAGCCTGGCTCTGAGCAGCGGCCCTGGGGACTGTCACTGAAGTAATGGGGTAGAAGGCATCAATAAAATATTTTGCTAGTGTGCACTCATTTGTGTCTTCAGACATGAGGCTTTTAGGAGTGCAGGAGTGATGCTTGACAGTACAGCGCTGTCTAATCACACATTCACGTTCCTGATACCCAAATGCATCAGAGAAGCCTTCATCTCTGTCTTCCCCCTCAAAACCCACAACGCTTTTTAGTTGTTTTTTTTCCAGAACAGGGGGTGATATAATCCTCATATCTTTGTTATTTTCTTTTCTCTTAAAACTTTTTTTCCTTTTTTTTTTTTTAAATAAGTTCGAAAGGGACTTGATATGTATCAAGGAAGCTGGTTTATGCTTTCACAAGCCTTATTTCAGTCTGTTTCTCTGCTTTCTGGAACAAGCACAGCAGCAACTTGCACACACTGGGTGTCACGTTGCAGAAGTTTCTGTTGGAGCCCTGCTCAGGAGCAGATCCTGGTGGTGTCTCCTCCATGGCTTTGGTGCCAGCTGGTGCTCCTTGGGCTCACCTGGGCCCTGATTGCTCTGATGGCCCCGAGCAGCCTCACCTGGGGCCTCACGTGAGGCCCTGCCCAGTCTGGGGGAGCCCTCACAAACAGCTCTGGGCCACCACCAGCCTTCTGTTCCTCCTTTCTCTTAGAATTTAGCAATGCAGCCGCATAAAAACTTAACAGCCCTTCCTCAGAGAGTGATAAGAAGAGATAATGGGACATAAAGAAAAATTCCATCCTTGATGATATCATCCTGTGCTGGTAAGTTGTTGCCATTGTGGTGTGTTATGATACTAAATTTTTGACTCATTGGAAATGCGGCTTGAGTCATAAAGTCCTGTACTTGTTGTGTTTTGGGGAGTTTGCTTTTTTTTTTTTTTAATAGTAACTCTTCCTCCAAAGAGGAAAGCTGAAAAGGCAGTTTAGAGGAGCAGATAAGAGTACGTTGCAATTCCAGTTGTTGTGCAATAAAAAAAGAGAACCAATGCAGGTGGTAGGGACCTTGGCTGGTGATTCAGTGATTCAGGAGGTCTGGTGAAAATAGAAGTCTGTGCTCTGCTGCAGGGAGTTTGCTGATTTTGTTTCAATCCACCTAGTCAACACCTAGCTCATGCTATTAAGAGGATTTTGAGAGCTTCACTGGTGCATCAATGAGCATTTCAAATAAAGTTTTTTTTCAGAATGTCACAGTTCTGTGTTCAAGTAGGATAAAAACTGACAGTTTTGATCTTAAACTTAACTGTTCAGCTTTTTAATGCATGAAACCATGTCCTACCTCTACTGTGGCATCACAGACTCTGAGAAAAAAAATGATCATCAGAAAAATCTTTGCTGCATTGAAGTTATCATTGATAGAGATGAAATCAAGGTCAAGATACCACAATGTGTAGGAGGAAGCTGGGTGAGAATTAGCAACTTCATCTACGGCTTTGTATCTCAGCTCCTTCCAAGTTGTCTTTCTTCCACTGCCTCTTAGTGACTGCAAAAGAGCCATGAGAAATTGTATCATATATATAATTTTCCCCATTATGTGAGATCTCAGGATCTTTTTGAAGATAAGTTCAAATAGATTCAAGCTGATTCAGAAAAGAGGCCATTTAAGAATTCTTGACTTTTTCAAGTGGTTCACTTCATTTCACTTTGCTTTGGAAGGAGGTGAGAGATTTCCTCCTGGTCGAGCCACCTCACAGGCTGTGTAAGACATTGGTTTGTGAAGAAGTTCAGGTGCAGCTGAGCTGGGATTATTCTTTATGAAGAAGTTGTTATTAATTATAAGGCAGTAGCAAGTTTCCCTTTCTTTACTCTCTTCTCCCTCTACTTTCTGGCATGTTCTCTAATAGCCTTAGCTATCAAAATGTCAATAGTGTATGTCAGACACAAATTCCACTGTCTCTGGGAGGCTGGGTTTGGATGTTGGTGTGGAGGTAATTTGTGTGTTACATCCTCATCTTGTTCTCTCTGAAGGCCTCTCTGTTGTCAGGCAATCTGTCCTGGGTCAGGTGTGAGAAGTGTGGGCTCTCATTTTCTTGTTCGGAAAGTCAGAGTCTGTGACTCAAACCCCAGCAAAATTTGGGGCTGCTCCCAGTTTTTCTGCTTACCACTCTGCCATAAATTCCTTAGGGAGTGTGCTGCTTCTCAGATACACTGTGTATGGTTTAATAAACTTGATACAACAATTTCAATGTTAGAAGTGGGGTGTCACATTTCCTTTTTTCCTACTTGCCTGTACAGTCTCCTGTGGATATTCAGAGCTTCTCTTCAACCTGTTTTGGCTGTGATTTTCGCCTTCTCCCCGCCTTTTGCCATAGCACATTTCCTTAAATAAAGCACTTGACTTCTTAGCAGAAGGAGGTGCTGACTTCCCGGCCAGGTGCCATACCTGGCAAATTTAACCTCCTTCTGTGTCAAAGTACAGTTTCCTTCATGGATTTTATGCTGAGGGTGATGCAGGTGGCCTGAGGTTGCCCTGGTGTAGCTCTCAGGCAGAGCCAGGAGGACCAGCCCGGGTCCCTCTGAGCTGACTGACCTGGTTTGTGCTGCAGTTGGAGCAGAGAAGCCTTACTCTTTCTCTGAAGCCTTTCTCTTTCTCTAAGGTCTTACTCTTTCTCTAAAGCCTAACTCTTTCTCTAAAGCAAGGAGCCAACCCCCAGCTCTAGCACCCAACACATAATGCCTCCTACAGGATGGACTGGGCTGTGTGGTTTGGTTCAATAACATCTCACATTTGGTATTTTCACTCTGAAGGAGGACCCTATGAATAAGGGCTGTTTTTCCATCACTCACTGTGCTTTGTAACCTCGTAGGATGCAGTAGTGCACCATTTTGATACCAGCAAATTGAGTTTTTCATGAGTTCAGTGGTCCCAGCTCTCTGGGTCAGGGGTTGGCATGGCTAGGTGTGCCAAAGGTGCCCCCTTGGCATAGGGGGAGCTGCAAGCCAGAAATTGGGCTGGCATTGCTTGTGATGCCAGAGCACAGGAGGGTCAGGAGGGGATCTCACTGGGAGCGCTTTCAAAAGGGACTTGACTGCAGCAAGCCCCAGTATCGACACCAGGAGAGCATTTAATGTGTGTACTTGGGAGAAAGGGCAAGAGTAGTCAGTGTCCATCCATTCAGTTGAGTTATTTGACAGGTACTTACCTTTTCTGCAGCCCTTTGAAAGGCTGATTCTGCTCTTTTTTTTTCCGTTTGTTTATTGCATAACTCCAATACAAAGAAATTCCTAAGGCAAGAATGCTAAAGAGGAAGGAAAGAATAAGTGATGCCAGTTAAATTTTCATGTATTTATGCCTTATTATGGCCTGACAGTCAGAAATAATATTCTTTTCCTTTTATCCTGATCTTCTCTTTTGACTGTGTATTAAAAAACCACCAGCAGTAACAAAGTGTAAAAGATTGAATTAAATCCTAGTTAAAATGACTTCACCTTAAATAGTGGAATATCTTAGATCTCTTTCTCTTCCTTTTTTCTTTCTCTCTGTCTAGTCTACAGAGACTTGGCAGTCTCAGATACCCTTGGGTGTTCAAAGGTAGATCAGTCTGTGGCAGGGCTGCCTTTGATGTTTTCACCTACAAAAATGTCACATCACAACTTGCTCTGTTATTTCACATTGAATGTGAAAGATTCACTAAAAGGTTAATTTCAAGTCTTGTTGAATTTTATACCATTAAAGTCAGTGCCTTTTCAAGGATGCACCTGGAATGGTTTCAGAAGGATGAGAGAAGGGGTTGGTTTCGAGTTCCTGCTGCAGCTACAAGCTCTCCATGACCGTGTGCTTTGGGTGCTTTGGGAGCACAACCCCTCCTGCAGGGAGGCTTTGCCCTCTGCTCCCTGGGGAGGAAGGAGAACAAGGATTGCTGTGGATACTTTAAATAGCACTACATCTACCAGCAATACCCTTACCTGCTTGAGACCCTAATTTGATTTGTGTTCAGTCTTGTGAAAGATGAATGTGAAGGGAGAGAAACACTTATATACAAATCTTTTGGAGGTCTTGAATAATCCTGAATATCTGTTTGGATTTCTGGAATGAACTGTAGAGTAATTACAAATGCCTGAGTGAAATGCTTTTGAAACAGTTCTACTCTTGGTTCTTCTCCTTCCCTTCAAGACCTGTGTCTTGAGGCAATGCTGCACCTTTGTATGGGGACTTTAATTTCTCTGTGGATGCAGTAAATGTGACTGGAGAAGGCTAAATGTAGATCTCTTTGAGTAAGAGATCTGTTTTTCTAAAAAGTTCTTCAGCCTGGAGAAAAATGCTTGTTTATCAATCATACCACAAATAGTGCATTTTTAAGACTTCTGAATGGACACATGCTGAAGGAATAGGAGATAGAAGTTATGTTTTAAATTGCTTGGGATTTTTTTAAAACAATTTCCAAGTAAGTAATTATATTTTCTGTTTCTCTCAGTACAGTGGAACCTTTAGACTTAGTGAGGACACTTAGAAAAGGAGGTGACCTTTCTCCACCTCTGCTCCTCTTTAGCAGAACTCAGATAAGTAATTTAATTGGTTACTGAGCTTGATGCTCTGCACCTCCTCTTCCCCCCCACAAATAATTCTTGCAAGTGAGCAGTGAGAAGTCAGGTAACTCGCTCCAGTGTCCTCACATTTGTCGTGTAGGAGAGGCTGGGATTACGTGCTTTGTCAAGCTGTGCTCTTAAGGATGTGTCACATTTCCTACCGTTTTAACACAGGAAATGTCTCTGTCACCAGGCAGCCCTGCTTTTCTGTGCATCCCCTAATTGTGTGTGAACTGAAGGTGCAGCTGGAGAGCATTTCATATCTAATTGGTGTGTGAAAGCTGAGGGCAGGAAAAACAATTAGGAAGTCATGGTCAACTTCGAGAAGGGCCATAATTGAGGCAGAACTGAAATTAAAAATTGGATTGCTACTGAGGTGAAGTGGAAAGGATGCAAAGGAACAAAGCTGTAAACAGCAGAGCAGCTTAGGCTCCAAAGTTCCACTTGCTGCAGTGGCTTAGAGACCCAAGTGCCTTAGGGATACCTGACGTGGAGCTCAGCTTCCCAAGCCCCTTGGCATTTCAAAGAAACGTCTGTGGGTTACTGTGGCTAAATTTAGTGTGTTACAGGATGTCTCTCTCCCCCTTTTAATCAATTGCAGTCTATTGATAGCCCGGGAATAAGGGCTAACTGCTCTATTCAGCTGCCTGGTTTTGTCTTCATTTAGCAGCAAATAAAGAGGTAGAGGTGCTAGGCATACATGCCAGTGCTATTTTAAATCCACCTAGTCAAGAGTTTGAAGTAATTCAACAAAGGAGTTCATTTTACTGTTCAAACTGTAACAGTTTCTGTGTACACTAAGTGATAATGAGGCCATTTAAAAATCCTCTTCTTGTCACTTCTAATAACAGGATGTAGGTTTTGTAAGAATGTATTAAAATGTGTATCACAACAGCTCATTGCCATTTTACTGTTTGGCTGACGGGTTGTAAACTCTGGCATGTTCTAATGCTAAAAGGTTATGGTCCAGCCTGTCACTTTTATTGTAGCACATGTACGTGTAATGGCTGGTTCTTATCAGTGTCTTAACTCTAATTGTACCAACATAAACTCAGCTTATAGCTGTGCAAACAGAAGGGTGGTGTGTGCCACCAGCCCCTGGGTGAGAGCAGCCCTTACCTGGGACACAGCGACCTGCTGGGGCTGCGGGCAGGCTCAGGAGGTGGCACAGCACACCAAGGGCACTCCTGAGCATCTACAAAGCAAGAAGTGCCTGATGTGTAGAACGAGATTTTGTTCTTGCTTTGTTGGTCTTTCTTTTGCTGTTACCTTTGTGTCCAAGGAAGATGATCTTACCTGTCATTTTGCCAGATGTTTATTGAGGTGGTGTGTCAGTGTTTGCATAGGGGCACTCCCAATCTGCTGGGATCTAGGGATTTAAAGTTGTTATTTGGGAAGCAGGCAGCCTGTGCTGGTGATGGCCTAGTTGCCAAGTGTGATACCACTGGAATATTTTAGTTTCAAATAATTAGATTTTAAGTGGTCACTAGCTTCATTTCTTTGAATTTCTGTGACCTTAGTCTCCTTTCCTAGAAGCTTTCACCTCTTGCTTGAGCTAAGAACAGCGAGGCTTGGGCAGTGCCTGGGTTTCTGTGGTGTTGGCATGGAGTGTCACATGTAAAGAGCTGCTGTGCTCTTAGCACAGCCAGAGCAGTGTGTGATTTAGACAAGCAGTTAGAGATTTTGTCAGATTTTGTGTGTTAGTGTTTTTCATGTGCTTTCCTGATGGGGTTATTGCTCTACATTTACTTGTAAGCTCGTTTAGGATCTCTTTGGACAAAAAGCACTACTGAGCATGTGAAGGTTTTCTTAGCAAAGATGCTGGGTTTGATGGGCACTATCCTGCAACTTGGAGGCTTTCATCATTTTTTAAATTTAAACGAAGTCGTTACCTCTTGTGTAAAAGACAAACTCTTCAGTGTGCGAGGAGAGGAATCCAAGCCATAAATAGTTGCTGGGATAGTATCTGCGTTCTGACGTAGCTGACGGTCCTGTCCTGGTGCTGTTGCTGCGGTCGCTCCTTGCTCGAGGCTGTGCATCTGCTGGGACATTGCCGAGGCTGGCGAGCCCGAGGGCTGTTTCCGTGGCTCAGGGGCTGCCCCTGCTCCTCTCCCCTTCCTGCCGCTCGGCCGTGCCCCGAGCGCGGCGGAGCGAGCGGGGCCGCCGGGAGCGGCAGGCTGCGGCTGCCCGGGCTCGGCGCTCGGCTCCGACAGTACATGGCAAGCAGCACTAGGTGGCACAGCCACCCTGGTGCACTGCCCGCCTGCAGCCGCAGCCGCGCTGGAGCCCGGCCCGTGTCCCGGGCTCGCACAGCGCATTCCTCACACTTCATCACCGCTCCTGGGCCGCTGCCCCCGGCCCGGCCCGGCCCGGCCAGCGCTGCGCCTGCCAGGGCACTGCCAGCGCAAACATCAAGGTTTTGCTTACTTGGCGGAAAAAAATTTCAAATGATGTTTCCAAAGCTCCTTGAAATCTCGTTTTACCAGGCACTTACCTTAATCTGCCTGTTGAGTTACCAGGTTTCTGTGAAAGTCCGTTTCAGCCTTTTGGAATTTATGCCAGTATATAATCCAAGTTTAAATAAAGCACTTTATAGTAGGTGCTTATGTTTTAAGCACGAGTTTAAGTGTTTTCAATAGTGAAATGAAGGGTTGTGCTGTAGGGTCTGTGTTTAAAATTCAGTACCAGTTAAGCATATTGTTGAGCTGGGACTTCTCTTGGTTTTTATTTATGAAACTAGTTGGGAAACCTTTGAAAGATATATAATGGTTTCTTTATTCGATTCTTCTTTGGTAGAAATTGAAGTGTAGGCTGGACTGTATAAGAGGTGAATGGATCTCAGTTAAGTTTACTCTGAGGTGTTTTGTTTGTTTGTTTTGTATTTTTTTTCATTTTTAAAATTAGAATGTCTTTAGTCTGGAAGACTCAGAAAATCCTCAGCAACTGATGAGTGTCTATTTTTAAAGTAAACTCTGTGCACTGTGATGTGTCAGTTCACTTCTCCAAACCAACATGAATTCATAGACACACTGATTTCTCAGCACTGATTTTAAGTGAAGTGGTACAAATGTTTCTAAGAATAAAATGTGGGTTTCAATTTACAAGAAGGAGTTATGATTTAGAAGTTAAGCAGGCAATAGTTTTCTTTTAAATCATAGGTATGGGTTGCATCATTGTGTATGGGTTGTATTCATACTTAACTGCCTCAATTGAGTGTTTTCAAATGCAGTGACAGGTATTAAAAAAAATTCTGCTGTTTAAAAAGAAAGCATGGCTTCAATTTCATTTGTAAGGGAAGATGCTGTGAGAGATTGTGGTGGCATAATTGTTACTGCTGTTAACGTAGCTTGAAACCCATTCTGGCCACCTAGCAAAAGCAAAAGTCTCTTCCAGGATGTCTCATCAAAATACTTCTAGAAAATCAGAGTAGTGTGGGTGAAATAGATGCCAGGGCTGTGAATTAAATATATAGAGGACTGGAGATAACTTGCCTATAACAAGAAATGAAGATTTTTTTTTTTTCTGAGGGCTCCCCATTGGCAGAATATTGCACAAATGCCACATTTATTTTCACTGTGAAATAAGATTTCTTTATTCTAGCAGAAACATTTCTGTTGAGACAGTGGACAAGAGTGGTGATCCTAGAGTAGATTGGAGGGGAGCTTGATGTATACATCCCCTTGGAATGTACTGTTCTCCATGTGGAGATCACGTGGAAGTATTTGAGATGGACACACATGCATTTCCTCTGGGCTCAGTCCCATCCCTGGCTCTATGATAAATATTGCGAGAAAGCACCAGGGTAATCTTGGGTCCTTGCTTAAAATAATGCTGTAAGCTTCCCACACAGGAGAGTGTTGGTTGTTGAAGGGGATTTTTATGGCTCACACTGGGACTGACGTCAGACTCGCCCACAGCCTGGGACTAGAGAAATTCTGAAGCTGTGCAGATGAGCAGTTCCTTCCTCTTGAGCAGAATAACCACGAGCAGGTTTGGCTCCCTGGATTTGATGCACTGGAGATTTTTGCAGAAGAAAAGTAGCTCTTCTCACATCGTTGTGTGAAAATAAAAGCGTTCCTAGTGGAAAACATAGCTTTTCCCTGTGCATGTCCTTTGTCCATGTTGATTTTTTTTTTAATTTTTGTTGTTGTTTTGGGTTTTTTTTTAATGTGTCTTGAAAGTGTGATTTGTCCATTTTCCTCTTACTTATCACTTCTGGCCTGCTGGTACTCCCAACTATGTATTTCTGTGTGTGCTGATAAGTGTGTGCCCCAAACTGTGGTGATCTGTACTGCTCTATGCCTTACATTTCTTTGCTTTTTTCCCCTTTTGCTTTGATACACAAAGCAACATGGCCAAAAAAATTGCCACAAGTCAGTGGGAAAACACAGAAGAAATCTCCAGGTCATTTTTTGCTTCCATGCCTGTTAAAAAATTGAAAGAGTTCCATTCCCTGACTCCAAAAAGTTCTTGAAATGAGAAGAAACAGACTTAGCAACGGGGAAGTTAAAAATGGAGAATATATTTTCTGGATCTTACTAGACAGCCTTAAAGTCAAACCCTCTTAGCATTAATCCTGCTGGAAAGAGGAGTGTTTGCTTTAGAAATGCTGGTTTCTTCTTGGCAGTGAATGTGATGTAAAGACGACAGGCAACACCAAGCCCAGCCAGACATCCTCTCCTTCTCTGGAGCAGCATGGAGGAGGTGAGGACAACACTGAGGGCAAGCTTGCTTCTTTTCCTTCCTGCAGTGGAGAGGTCAGGTTTAGGTACACCATCTGCTCCTGCTTTTTGCCTTAGAAATTTCTGTGTAGCACATAGCAAAAATTATCTATGAGGAGTTCTTAGAGTGGAACATTTGCATGGGTGGTGCCAGGAATTGTTCTCACTTGGGATGCGGAGTTGCTCACACAAGCAGCTTGATAAATTCAGTGTTGATACCTGTGTGGAACTGGGCTGTACTTGCTTTGTTCTTGCTGAGGTTCAAGTTCAGCTAAATGAGATTCAGATGGGAAGGACACCAACTAACTGTCACAGCAATCATCTCTCACACAGACTTCCAGATTCTACTTTTGTCAAAAGTTTTCAATGGCTGAGTGGCCGGGCACTTCTCAAGTCGTATAGCTCAGAGCTGTAAGGAAGGTTTTAGATTGTACCTTTACTTTTTTGTTTGCTTTTCTGTGGATAGCACTATTATGTCTTAGTCTGCCAGAATCTCTCCACGGTGTTGTGCAGTCCCTATAAAAATAACTTCTGAGCAAACACAGTAGAATTTGAACCTGTTACAGTTCCATCAGGGGATACTACAGGTTCACATCATAGCGTATGACAAATAGAATCTGAAGCTAAACTATTCTCAACTAACTCTGTGAAAGCACATGTGAGGTAAACACTCTACACATTGCCTCTTTTACTCAAGGAAAGTACCTTGAATGTCCCCTAATTTTCTGCCTCTCTTCCCAGGCACATTTAGTGTTGTAGATAACAAAGCTGATCAATACTGATGGTGGAAATGTCAACATAAATAAGGACAGACTGCCTTAATGGTGGTGCTTCCAAAGCTGCTCAGGTGAACATGGGGGCACCTATGTAGTCTTTCCAAAGTGAAACTATTTTGTAGGGTTTCTTTAAAACCACTAAGGCAAAATCCCCTTTAATAGGAAACAAGATGTAGGGCACTGAAAAGAGAAGCTTTTTCAGGAAACGTTTTCTAAGTTGGCCATAGAAGAATAGTGTCCTTCAGAACAAGCATGGGAAGAAAAGCTGCAGCAGGAGTTGTATTATGTATTTCTAGCATTCTTTACAGGGTTATCTTGATGCCTTCCCAGCCCCCAAGATATACAAATAATTTCCTGTGGCTGACCAAGTCTGTGCATTCTCCTGTCACAAAAACAAGTACAGGGATATGGATGCTTTGAAACTGCTTCCAACACCTTTTTTTCCCCTTTTACAGATGAAAGCTTTGAAGATTCTGTTGTCCATAGCATGCTTCATTTTTATTAGAAACAATCTGAAAATGGTCAGCTCTACCCAGATGCCTGAAAATAAAGGAACACTCAGAAACACAGTTCTTGTTATACTGTAGTTTGGTGTCATACTACAAAATTAGTTCAAAATGCCAGGAGTGCTCTTGACAGCAGTGTTACCGTGTAAAAGTTGCATCATGATTTTACAACCTGTTTGCTGTGTTCATCATGAAAAACCATTTATTTACTTGTGTATGCACAGTAAGTCAGTAGGGATTTCTGCATGCAAGCCGTTAATCAGAAATCAGGGAATTCAGGGACAGCTGTGTTAGTCAGCTGCTGTTTTACTCCATCTTGTGTCATTGTTTTAAATCTGTGTTAAGAGTTTTATTGCTTTTAGCATGAAGGTAACATCCATCTCTCTGATGTGTTTAAAGATGTGCTCTGAAAAAGTGCACACATAAATATATGATTTTTAAAAAAACCCAACCTAATAAATAAAAATCCTGAACATGAGTGAAATGAGAAAAATGAAGGTCAAACTTGAGATGAAACCTAGAGAGGGGAATGTCAAATGTTTAAGGAGGTGTATTTTTAAGATACTATAAGGGAAAATATAAAGTAACAGTTACCTGAGGAAAAGGTGGAAATTACTTGAGATCAGTGAAGTCAGTTTGCTGAAAAGGCACTGGGCAATCCTTCCTCCTTTTTTGTCCCTCTCGCTGTTATTTAATCTGGGAGGAAGAGCTCTGTGGTTGAAAGCCACCAGGAAGAGTATGTAACCACAATCATGAAAGCAATTATGGAGGAAGCAAAAATCAGCAGCTTCTTTCTAGGAAGGTGAATTGTTTATCCTAGATGAGACAGGCTGTCTGATACAGGTCAAGGTGCTAGATAAATGTAGAAGAAAAAATGAAATTTGTGGCCTATTGACAAAATGATTGATGATTGAATGTGGCTGAAATGTCACTTACAAGGTACTATGATTTGGGGGTCTCCTCAATGCTAGTGACTTTATTGCATTTTTAAGAGTTTCTTTAGCCCTATTTTTTTCAAATGTTGTCATTTTTTCCTCCTGTAACTAATTCTGAGCATGTTCTGTACACTGCAGGCAGCTGAGCTCTGCTTTCTGACTTGTGAAAAACCCTTGTTCACTATTAAGAGACAGCTTCTTGATGAAGCCATAAGTGGGTACGCACAGGATTTAGACCCAGGCCACTATTCTAAACCCAGGGTAAGTGAAATAAGATGCTGTGTTACCATTGGCAGTGCGAGATATGAGCCTGGTGTTTGTAGTGAGCTATGTAAGAGGCAATGGAACAGCTTGGAAAGGAGATGGTGAGAGATGAATTTGTGGCAATGCAGCCATAAGCAGAAAGAGTAGGATGGATGGAGATGGTGTTAAGAAATTGGTAGAGCTGGTGGCTAAATATATGTTGTGAATGAAATGAGCAGTGCTGTGTAAGCCCATGGAAAGATAGGAGATTTCCAAGAGAATGCAAATGAGATGCATGAGTAAAAACCAAACTTGGGGGCTGAAGGAAGGATGTTATTGAAAGATAAGTAGCACAGTTGGCTACACTGAAGATGACTGACAGGTTGAGGAGAGGAACTGCAAAGTATTGATTCAGAATTGTGGTTCAGAGTCTGCACTGATTTCAGGCTTGTTCCATGTGACAGGGAATTCATTTTGCAGCTCCTGTAGTGCACGAGGGCAGGAGTTCTTGGCAGTAAAAATCTGAGCATTAAGGTGATAATAGTGAGTTAAGTCAGTATTTCTAATATGGAAAAGATTAAGGCTTGGCTTGGATCAGAGTCAAAAGAGAAGATGAAGGAGTAGAGTAGACAGGAAGAAAAGATAGTGGGCACCAGAAAGATAAAGTGATCAAGTATTGCCATGGGGAAAACAGATGATTGGAGGAAGAAAAAAAGTTGAATGTGTCCTTTATCTTTGGTAGCAAAAAAGGGTGACATTAGGCATGTGTCAAATTGAAAGGAGGGGAAAGATTGTTACGCTTGCCAGTGTTCTTTGAAGAAATCATTAAAATCCTGTGCAGAAAAACAATGGAGATGGACAGATAAGAGACAAATGCAGTTACAAGACAGGCGTGATGGTGATGCAAGATTCAGTGAAATCAGAGAAAAAATTGTTTTGCAGGGAAGCTGGCCAAACAGAAGGAGTGTTTATACTGGAAGAGGTCAACCTCTTTTTTTTTTTTAATCATTCAGTTTGTGTTATGGTAGCAGAAGGGCACGGTGTGAAAGAGAGCAGGAGCCAGATCTGAGACTGAATCATCTCTGACTTTTCTGGTCTTGCATTGCAATGACTCAGTCACACCAGTAAAAGTTAAGGAAGAATAGGAGAGGGAGCTGAACTACTTCATTTCTTCATTTGACCTGTCACCATGACAAAAGGATCATTGGATGAGAGAGGAAGGTGCAGACAAACCCAAAGAACATCTGTCTCTTTAAAAACAAACTGACAAAACCCCCGAACAACACACACCTCTCCCTAAGCAAAAAAAAACCCCAACAAACACCAACCCAGCAGCAAAACTCTGGGCTCCCTGTGGCTGAGAGGTTGCTGTGGCTGTGCTGGACACAAAGGAAGGGGGGAATGAGGGCTGGACCCTTTCCGGCTGCTCCAGCACTCCTGGCTCCCATTGACTGCCTGAGCACATCAAACATTTTTGAAGTTCTAAGGTTCTAGTAGTTGCTCAGAAGACTGTTTTCTGTCCATAGGTGTTAAAGGTTGGTGCAGGTTTATCCCAGGTTCTGTGAATTCCAATATCCCAGAGCCTGGCATACCACACAATCATTTCCAAATACTAAAGCAGTCTCTCTTGACCTGACTGTTCCACAGAGATGTGATCAAAGTGGGGCTGATGGAACCCGTGACCAGCTGGCTTGTCACAAGTGGTGACAGGGATTGACTGAGAGGATCATTTTTGTCCTCACTCAAGCCCTTGCACCAGACCCTTTCTGGAACCACAGAAAGTTGTGGCTGCCAGCTGTGGTGGTCAGCATGTGTTTCCCAGGTTGCTGTTGAGGTAACACCAACCGTTCGGTGGGAAAAATACAGGAATTATTTTCTATAGTAATTTTTTTTGCTTTCCATGGGCAGGTGAGTTTGGCCAAGCTTGGCTCTTTTAATTAAAAGCTCTCCTGTAATGAAGATGGAAAAGTGTAAAAGAAGTGCAAAAGGAAGTTGTGTGTATTCCTGTATATATTCTTGGCTGGCTGTGAAGTGTTCAGGAAAAGTTTTTTCATGTATGTCTGAAATAGCTGTCAGTTGATTCAGAAAATGTGGGTAGTACCAAACTAAGCCATCTCCTTACAGTAAATAATTCTTGCCCTGCCAGAAGCAGAGTAGAAGGATTTACAAGCTGAACAGAGGTGATTCTGAAATTCTATGAGAAAAAGGCCTCTCTGCTTTTGATTCCCCAGATGAGCTCTTTGAACTGCAAGTAAAAGCAAGTTCCTAGCTTAACAAATCTCCTCGTGTGTTTGGGTCCTTAGTGGGGTGTTTCTTACAGAGGCCACTGTCACCTTGTTGCAGGTGGTTTATTTTCCCTGGCAGCATAGCAAGTGGCCTGTTGGAGGCAACAGCACAGAGCAGTATCATTATTTGCTGTTTGGATGCTTAACTTGTTTGACTGCCTTGCAGCTGGCCTGAACTCAGAGCTGCAGAAGAACTAGGCCTTGGAGGGACACGTGAGTAAAGCAGCCCTCAAGAAGGTGAACAAAATGTAAGATTTGTGAGACACCAATTCCTCGTAAAACTTGTAGCCCTGGTTTTCATCCCTCTTCGGAGCATTCGCTTTCCTGCTTCTCAATGAGTGTGTTAAGTGAGCTCTTCTCCTTTACTGCCAGGCAACTGCTACTGCTGGCTTCTCAATAGACTTCCTCGAGTTCAGATCCTCTAGTATATATATATAAATTGTAGCTCTGCTTGATCCAGGCCTGATTTGCAGTCTGTAATGATTTGATTTGGGGTTGGTTGTATTTACCTTTACAATACATGCAGGGCCCTACTTGGAATATTAGCGTTGACATGAGACTTGAGATCTAGCATCTGGATGTGAATTTACATTTTATGAATATTTGCTGTTGCAGTGAGTCAAACAAAAACCTCAACAGAGAGAACAACCAGCACTCCCAGGATAAAAGCCTGGGATTGGTACCAGCATTATTTTTCATTCTTTTTTTCCTCTTTTTCCTTCCCCTCAGAGCCTCCTGATAGCCCACATTACCATTTAGTTGTCATTTGCTGCTCCCTGGCTCTGTTGGTTTCTCAGCTTAGAAACAGCTGCCATGTGATGTGAATGATATTTTAAAGTCCTGTGTTTGAATTCTTGTGATAGCAATGTGCAGGGAATTGGCAAGCTCTCGGAAACAAAATGGCATGCTTTATTTTGTCACTAGAAGTATGTTCAATCTGCTATTTGATTCTCTGTAGCATTTTGATTAAGAGCTCCAGTGAAGTTATGTGAAAAGTGAAAATCCTCTTTATTCTTTCTCTCCAAGAAAATGAGACACCCAGCATTGTCAAAATATTTGCCTAATCTTGCAGATTTGGATACTTGTCGTAGTTCTTCTGACAGACCAAAACAATGGTCATTAAATGAGAAGCAGATGCAATAAGTATGCAAGCAAGCTTACGGGGAGAGACTGAGGAGAAGCTGCCAACAGAACTCACTAAGCACTGGAGAATAAAGAAAAACAAAACCTTTTCTTGCTATTGTACCCCATAAATAATAATTTTCCTCTAGTAATCTAGGCATTGTACTTTTCTGCATTGGTGTTTTCATATGTTCTGGTGCAATATTGACTTCAAATCCAGATGCTCCTTTTGGCTTACTTGAATATCTTTCTTGCCAGGAAGCGAAAATGCCAAAGAAATGCTTTAGCTTGAGTTTTTGTGCATGCTTGTTTGTTTGTTTGTTTTGAGGTTTCTTTGTTGAGTTTTTTGGGTATGTTTTTTATTTTTGTTGGTTGGTAGTTGTTGTTGGGGGTTTTTTGTGGTTTTTGTTATTTCCCTTTTTTGTTTTTTCCTTTTCACTGAAGCGCTGTTGTTCTAGGACTGAAGGACACTGTCAAGGAAGAGAGTGGCTATGTTATGTTCACAGTTGTGTATGATTGGGAAGACAGAAACTGCCTGTGTGGTTGGGAAGGCAGAAAATATGATAAATTCTCTATCAAGATGTAGAGCATGTTTCTTAAGCAGCTAGCTTTTAAGGTCTACTTTGTGGTTGCAGAGCTGTGATGTAGACTCAGGACATTGGTCCAAAATCTGCCTTAAATTATAGACAGAATTAAAGCTTTTCAACTTTACTATTGCGCCAGGTATTTCCTCAAACCACAAGAATTAAAGGTTTGCCTTTAAGAAAGGGAATTGAATTATTATCCAGAATCTCCATTCCATAATCTGTATATAGTTATTTAGTTGATTGCTCTTAGCATTCATGTATTCTAGTATGTCCTTAAAGCTATCCATAAGTTACAGGTTTTAACTGGCATGTGATAATTCTACATCCTTGAGTTAAAAATAAAACTAAACGTTGGCAAGATGGTTGTGTAACTCTATGCAGTTGAAACTCTCCCTGCTGCCCCACCCTCCAAATCCTTGCATCTCTTCTGGGATTGTGCATAAACACAAGCATGCACTCACATGTACATGTATGCATGGACAAGTCCCTTTCAGCGAGAACATAAAGAAAATGCTGGGTTTTGTGCAGATGACGCACAGTAAGGATGGGGATATCAATGTTTAAACAACGTATTGCTGACAAATCAATGCAGTGGGCTGCCTCTAAGCCAGACCTAGAGGAGTGCAGCGTGTTGTGTTACACTGGCTCCTTGTTTCTTGGGGTGTGCTGCCGTCAGAGCAGCTCAGACTGACTTGGTTTGTATGAACCTGTCTTGTATCAATTGTGCCCTTTCTACTCCAGTCCATCGGTGGGCAGTAACTCAGATCAGATGGCTCTGAAGTCTGTCTGCAAACGCTGAGCATCTTTGGCATCGGGGTTTTAAAATTTTTTTTAGTGAATGCAAAATGTGCTCAGGACTTTAATCTAAAAGGACTAAATCAAAGCTTTGCTTTCACACTCCCATCACATTGCCTATGGCTTGGATTTGTTTGTGTATGAAGGCTGGTCACTAGAACTCACCTGTACAGCTTTGGATATGTCCTTCCATGTATTTTGTATATTCTACTGTATCCCTGTCTCATCCCACAGTTAATTACAGCTGCTAGTAGAAAAGCTGTCATGTCAGGCAATGACAGGCACTGCTGGAATTGTGTTTTCTCAGACTCTGAGGGCAGAGTGAGGCACTGCATGGCTGGCCCTCCTTGCAGACAGTGCCATAGGAGGCAATGATTTTTCTTTGCTATCAAGGGCATTGAGCTCTATGAGAGAATGGGATCTCGTCAGTCCAAGGTTTATGAGATGCAGAGTGTTTTACATGCTTCTGGTGCCTATTCACAGATTCAGTGTTGCCATGCTCTAGATAAAGAATAGCTAAAAGTGTCTGCTGTTGTATTTGACTCTTGGGTGTTGCTATAGTGTTTGCTTTAGATTCTTCTTAGTTTCTTATTTTTGCTAGTTTTTAAAGGATTATGCATGATTTTTGAGATAGGAAGCATTGTAGATATCATAGTGTGAATTCTAGAATTAGAGGTATATATTTCCCTAATCACTTCTTTAATTAATGTTTTGTCTTGGGTATGATATATTTGGAGTCTGAGAACCTGAGAGATACCTGAAACAATTTATTTTATCTATTTTTCTGGGGGCAAAAAATTGATACTACTAAAAAGAAAAATTTGGAAGCAGCTAGTCAGATAATAATTCTTTTCCTGTAGTTCTGTGTCAGTGCAGAAGTGGTTCTTCTGGCCAAGGCTTAAAACCAGTCAAATCAACCCAGTACCCAGGTTTAAACATCTGGAAAAAATATTATAATTCTTGAGAGAGAGACAAAAATGTTGATCATTCACTGTGGTTAGAGAGACTTTATTCACACATGTACAGGTCCAGTGTGCATAGATGATACTTAAGTATGAGTGTCAATTTTGGATCTCTGTAACGGGTTTGGATCTTTCACTCTCAGTCTGTTCCAAGCTGGGTGTCTTGGTTTGAAAGACAAGTGTCTGCCAAGGAAGGCAGGATCTCCCTTGCAATGGAGAAGTATGGCCCCCTTCCATCCCAAATATTATAACTTCGAAATTAAGGGGCTTTCACAGAGATATATGGGAAAAGGATTAACAGTTCTTTACTAGTACGTATGTATAACAAGACAAACAAAGAACCCCGGCAGCCACAGCAGACAGAAGCAGGACCCCAGTGCCAGCCTTGTCCCGCCTGTGGCACTTTCCCCTTGGGTGCAGTTCCGGGCACAGCCGGCAGGGGCGCTGCTGGCTCCCGGCAGGGCAGGGGCGATGATTCCCCCGCGCCTGCAGGGGGCGCTGTGGCGCCGGCTCGGCCTCTCCCTCACGCGGTAATGGCGGCCGGGCCAGAGAGAGGTTCAGGACTGCAGCAGGAACCTCGGAGTGGTGGCTGGCATGGCTGGGAGGAGCAGATCCCAGAGTAGTAAATTAAATGTATCAGAAACTCAGCAGCTATGGCAGGAGCCCTAGGGTAGCCCAGCAGGCAGGGCTGCTGGATTACAGTGTAGCGAAAAACCTGGAGCAGTGGCAGAGAAGCAGCAGGGCTGGGCAGTGACAGCCCGGCTCCTGAACGCAGCTGCGAGAGGCTCCCCGGGATGGGGGAAGAGGCTCGGGGTCCCAGGATTTCCCCTGAGCCACCCCAGTAGATGGTGAGGTCCTTTCCAGTGAGGTAGGGTGTTAATGTCCCAGTACAATGGCCACTCCCACATGCAGAGCTTAGCTCACAGTAGGAGAAGGCAGCAGGAGACAGAACTCCGCAGTGGGGGCAGGTTCTCCCCACAGTGAGCGCAGCCTGTCTCCCCTCCAACGTCGAGAACCAGGAGAGGAGCTGAGCCCAGCCCCTCAACCCTGCCTCGGCCAAAATCTGAGGTATCCAAGGAGAAAACCCCCAGGTAACAGAGTAGCCAGCTGCACCCTTCCCTCACCTTGACCATTTCTTCTGTCTCCCTTAAGTATTGGTTGTTATTGTCTCTTAGCAACAGACAGGAGGACAGAATTCCATGAGAAAAACAAAGGGAAGAATCCTAACCCCCAGCACTAGGGCTGGAAGTACCATTCAGAAACCAGCTTCTGCCCAGATCTCTCCTGGAGGTTGGTTTTTTCCTCCCCCCAGCATGCTTTTAATGTAATATAATGTGTCTCATTGTTCTGCTGCCTGAACTGCATAACTTGGGTTTATTTTAGGCTGACCCCTGAAGTCCCTGGCACAGGTAGCTCTGAGTCTCAAGGGACACTGACACAATTGAGAGAGCTGTGGCCCAGAGCAGGGCACTCCTCATGAAGCCCTTCAAACACAGGCTGGATGAAACAATGACCTCTGGAAAAGGTTGGGTACATTTGATGGGAATGGAGTTACACACCGTTTCTCATGTATTAACATTATAATTTTGCATTTATTTATTTTACTTTATGACTGTTACTTGTCTTAGCATACAAATGTTTCTTGGATGTAATGTGATGCATTTTGATACCCTTAGAATGTAGGGAGGAACAGCTGAAGCACCAAAAGTGATCTGAATTTTCCATTTGCTGAGGATTTAGTTGTACAGCCCGAGCTGACTGATGCTTCTGGAAATTAGACCACTGGTGTAAGTGCCTGAGCTTGAACTCCTGACTAACTCCTGCTGAAGGGGCGACAAGTGAGAGTTTGGTTTGTCACAGCTGGGAGTAGAAGCCTTAACTCTTCCAATGAGCGCTTCAGCCACTAAGAGCTTCCTATTCCCATTGATTGGTTCCAAACTCGAGTTTAAAGCTAGTCATAAATTAATGTAAGAGATAACAGGAAGAAGTGCTTTTCACATGTTCAAAATGTTGGTGGTTTTTTTCAGGTTGTAGTTTCTTCGTACCAGCTTCAGCTGGCTTGTAAGGGGACTGTAGCAAAACCAACTGACTTGAATTAATATTTTTTAATCAGTGAAATTAAGCTGAGGGCCAACTGGAAGACTTTGGTTCTACTGGAATAACATCTCTGATTAGCTTGAGGCTAAATTACTAATTCCAGTGAGGGATTTTGAAGTTTTCATTTGGCTTAATGTGTAAAGCCTTTAAATATTCTGTCATATTTAGTAATCTGAAATACCAGGACCCTGTGAATCGGTGTCTAAAAGGCTAAACCCCAAAAAAATAATGCTAAAGTTTTTGCCTTAAGATTCTAAATTAAATAGATGTTGCCTTTAGTGACATTTTCAAAATCTCTACGGAGCAATAGTATATTATTTGAATTTTTTTAGTGTGACAAGTTAAGATTTCAATGCAATTCAGTACACACAAACTTAGAGCATTGACACCAATTAACTCTTAAACAAAAGCTTTAATGTTTTCTGAATATTGTACTCTAATGATGGCAGCTTGGTGAGATGCTAGTTCATGTTTGCTGTTTAGATATGTATCTACTGAAACGAATATAAATTGAGTTCTAGCTCCTCTTGATTAGTAATCTATACAGCTGTTAGCCTGAACTCTAAAATCTGGGGCTTTACAATTCAGGAGGGGGGAAAATGGACAATTTCAGCAATGAGAAGAGGCGTTGGTGAGCTAAATTAAATGGCTGATGATAATTGCGATAGCTTACAAAGAATGATGCTATGTTATTTACAAAAGCTCCTTTTTGCATGGAATCTGATGTCTTCTCCCATGAGCTTGCTTATAATTCATATTCCACTTTAATATGCCTGCAAAATGTGCTTTCTTTCTGTATACGTATTATTTTTAGGATGTTATGTTTCCTTGGTGCATACACAATGAGCCTGAAATCCTGTAGGAATGTGTTTAATTTGAAAGTTTTATCCTCTGGGCCTGGTTAATTCAAATAGGAGGCTCAGAACAGTGCTGCAGTGCCGGCAAGAATGCGGGAATGGCAAATCATCTGCACAAAGGCAGCAGAGAGCCCAGGTGGCTGTGGTGCCTGCGCTGGAAGGTGCCACTGTCCTCAAGATATGCTCTCTGAAGCTGCTCTGCTTCCTCCTTCCCTCTGTCAGCGCTGGGAAATGAGGGCTCGGCCAGCTCTGCTTTCCTTTATACCCTGAGCGTCGTTCCTCGGCGTTCCATCACGACAGCCTCCCCAGATCCGCTCTCCTCCCGTGGCACGGGGCGTAGCAGGGAGCTGCCTGCCTCCTCTGCCGCTGAAGCGGTGCCTAGACAGGATTTGGAGAGGGATTGCTGGTATCTTTTAAAGCTGGAAAAAATGGAACTGTGGCCAGTTCAGGCCTCCACCCTATATTTTTTTGGTAGATGGAAGGAATACACTTGCTGAGCCCGTCCTTCTCCGAGATCAGTAAGCTGTGTTTGTTCTGCAGGAATGTGAGGGCTCAGGAATTCCAGTGTGCAGTCTGCTGGAAAGCGCTGCTGGCTCATGGGCAGCAGAGGGGAATGGGCCTTGCAACGATGGCTGGGGGAGAGAAATGAAAGGCATTTTTTATAATACCCTGGGCAGCATATGCAGGATGTTATGTCTGGCTTGGACTGGGCTGACGTGGTGCATCGGATTTTTTTCTTATAATGCTGGAAACATGGCTATAAAGGAAATTCAGAGATAGAAATGGAACAAAATTAAAATGAAAAGCAAGCTTTATATTTCACAGTGAATAATTTGTAGCATCTTTCCTCAAAGAAATTGGGCTGCCACTAGAGATACAAAGCAAGCAGCATAAAATTTTGTGGAGATTTATAATCCACTTGAATATCCAAATTATGGCAGCCCCATTCTGTGACTTGGGAAAAGGCACAGTTGTGGGCAGCTGTGGGGTGGGGTTGGGAGATGCCTCCAAGCAGCTCAGCTAAAGGAGGATTCCAACTGTGTGTTAGAAGAGAGGAGACAGTAGGGTGGAGAAAACGAATGAGAACTTCTGGCTTGTAGCTGGCCAGGGTTTATACATGCTGATGCAGAAAGGGAAGGTATTAGCTCCTTCCTTAAAAGGGGATGTGCATTTACTGGAGTCATATGTCCTTTTCTCCAAGTACCTCTGGAGGGTGGAGTGGGTCTTACGACTTTTCCATTGCTGCTCATGAGCAACTTGCTTCCTTTCAGGAAAGGAGTTGCAGTCAGATTTTTCTCTGCTCTCTCTGATGGTAGACTTGTCTTCAGTTTGAGACAGCACTCGCCTGTACCTTTCTTGAAATATGTCTGTCTTCACTGGCTTTCATTTTGATGTGATGCAGGATGGGTTTCCTTTCTATTGGCAATCCACAGGCCCTGGGCAGTCCTTGCTCTCTGTGGAATTCACCAGTCACACCCCAAAATGTACCCTCTCCTCTTAGGAACAGAACTGTTGAAAAGCCAAGAATTGTGCATATGTGGGGGAAATCCCAGTCAGTTCTATACACCTGATCAGTGGCTGTCAGCTGCCTCATTTATTTCAGTGTAATAATAATGCAAGTCCCTGAGGTTGATTATTGTCTCTGGAGTTTGCTGTGTGCAAATGCTTTTCTATTCCAATGAATTCAGTAATCAAACTCCCATTGACAGGGCCAGTGCTGAACAGCCCCTGGCTTACAAAAAATAAGCTGTGGTTTTCTGGTTTGGTTTTTTTTCCTTGATTTAGGCTGAGACTTACAGTGCCCAGGAATTTTTGTGTCCCCACTCCTGATTTTTGTATACAGTCTAGATAAGAAATGAAAGCTTTCTTTAATCATTTTAAGTACTAGGAGATAGAAGAGAATGAAAAAGCCATGCCATTATATCTGCATCTTGCTTAAAAAGGAAATGCTTGGTCTGAAGAAAAAACTGACAAATTGGTCGTTTGAGTTCATTGCCTTCTTCAGCTTTCAGAAGTCGCAGGGAAAGAGTTACTCCCCTTGCTTCCCTAGGAGTGTACACTGGGATTTCTAGCTCACATTTATTTTGCTGAGACTTTGGAGCCAAGTTTTTATATGTAGTTTTTGATGTAGGACCTAATTAGGCCCTACACATCTTAATACTTTTTGCTACATCTGCATTAAAGATGGCATTGCATATATTTGCATACAATTTACATTTAAAAGTTGGCCATGCTGTGTGCAATAATCATTTTAACAAAGTACCATTGACAGTCAATATACATATCCATGCAAAATACGTGGGGGTTGTGGGAATAAGCATACAAAAACATACGGGTGCACACTGCTGTCAGTGTCAAGCAGTTTGCAGAAATCAGGGATTCTTTTTTAACATCATAATTTTGTTGGAGTATTTCCCACAAGGAACCAAGAGGAGCTTAAAGATGAGAGCTCCTGCTTTAACTACAAGCTATGTGTGCAAGACTGTGGAACTGTTCTAGTACACCAAACATCCCCCAAGTCTGAGCCCATCCAGTGTGGTACGAGTGCCATCACCAGTCAGGATGCCCAAGGGTGACAGATTCCTTTCTGGTACTTTGGCTGTGCCCACTCTGAATTTAAATGGTAGTTAAAATCAGATGCCTGGGGAAGTTAGCGGTTATTGTATTTTCATTCTGGCATGTAAAAAGATGGTTTGTTTACTAATTTGTTTTCAGAAGTACTGCCAATGGTCAATTGTGGAAAATCCTTAAGGCTTTTTGGTGTTTTCCTGTGGAGGCACACTGGCTTGGTAAATTTTTCACTTATCTCACATCAGAAAAGGAATCTACTAGTGGCAGGAAGTCAGCCAAAAAAAAAAAAAATTGAAATGAGTTACCTTGCAGGGCAAAGAATCTGTGTGTGTTGACACTTAGGCCAAACATTTAGTCCATGAGATGCAGATTTACATCTTGACTAGTCAATTTTAAAAACACACCAACAGAAGTGTCTCTGTTTTACTTGGCAAAAGTCAGCTTGTTTTTTTGTTTGGGGGGATCAACATTTCTCATTTCATGCTTGTGATGATGTCAGAACCTTTTCAGACTTTTTTAAAAAGAGCATGAAAAGAGCCTGAAGTCAGCTGGTGCTTAGGCAAGTAAAGATCAGACAGAGGCATGTTCTTTTCAGACAGACTTCAGAGCTGATCTCTGGGGTGGAAACTGGGAGTTGGACTTTCATGCTGCGGATGAGTTGCACGAAGCAGCAGAGTCAAATGTTAATTTATGTCTTGGTGGTTAAGTAATAGGAAAAATCAAGAAGGATTAATAAAATCTTCTCATCTACAGGCAAATAGTTTCACTTCTTTGCATTTACTTATCTGCCTGCTTTCATCTATGTAGACATCACAGGCAGCTGAGGTTTGGTAAGTTGGCAAGCTGATGAATTAAGGATTTGATTTTGCAATATTGAAGTTAACTGGCCTTTATCCATCATCTTGATCAGATGCTGTAGAAACCTGTGTTCCTCTGTTAGGTGGGAACAGAATGAATCCTCACTTTTGCATTATTCCCAGATAAATGGAAAGGGTTTCTAAATCATGCACTCAAACTTGGTGTCACAAGTTTCTCCAGTCTGTTTCCTCTGCAAATTGAGCACAGTTGAACTCCTCTGGGCAGCTCTGAGCTGACCTGCTGTTGGTACAGCAGTGTGAAATTGGCTGAGCCACTTCAGTGCTGTATCTGCCCTTATCAGGCTGGCTTGTTAACACTAGGTTAACCACTGTGATACTGATGTAACTAACTGGGGGTGACAATTGCCATGTGCACTTTAATCAGCTGTGATTCTGCCTATACAGTGCCCTTATAAAATCCAATAACATTTCATGTTAATAGTCATTATAACACTGACAGTTAGTGCTTTGGATTGTCAATGAGGTGAACGTTTACGTCTTAAAAAGTACATGGGAGAGAAGATTTGCAGCAAGGTAAATGCTTCAGAAATACTGAAGTTAAGTCAAGGATTTTGGCCTCTTTAGACCTTAGTGGTTTCCTGCTCCCTTCTCTGTGCTGGGCTTCAGTTTCCCTGCAGACAGTGCAGCACCTGCATGAGGTGTATGATACCTGCTTTGCCTTTGCAAGTTTGGGACAGCACCAAGTTGGGAGTCTCAGTTCAACCCCTGGATCTCTAATGGCTCTAACCTCTAGTGGCTGTGGGAAAATTTACCTGAAAATAGCTTGGTTTACTCCCCCCCAAAAACCCTACATTGTGTTTAAATAATTTAATTATCTATTAACTTTGTGCTTCCTGAAATTCTCATTTTTTCTTTTTTTTAATAACATCACCTCATCCAAAGGAATCAAAGAGCTTTTTCTGAAGGGGCCCTTTTCAGACAAAAGGCCTTCAGAGCAGCTTTTCTGTAAGTGCATTCTCAACCATATGAATTCTAAAAAAAAATAAGTTCTAAAAATTATTTTCATATCTGCTTAGTAAAATATGAGCTTAGTTTCAAATCCCATGAACTCTGAAGTTTCCCCTCCTTAGAGAGTGCTCTTCTGAGGTAACATTTCTGCTTTTATATTTACAGACAGACATTCTAATTATCTGGATGATGATAATGAATGTGTTTCTTATAACCTATTCTGTGAGGTTTGAAAAAGCTGCAGGGTGATTGTAGATACTGCTCTTGTCTTAAATGATGAGAAACTAAAACATGAGAGAAGAATGCAGAAAATGGAATATAAAAAATTCATGTTTTACTAATGAAAATCTTCCAGATTAAGCACAAAAAGGAGAGGGAAAAGGAAAAGAAACTCCCACAGTAAACAAGTGAGATGTTTGAATCCAATGCAGAATGCTCTATGTATAATTGATGATTAGAATTTATTTTGATTGTGCTACTCTTTTTGCCTTGTAGTACTAAAGCTTAACTGCACTCTAAAATTTGTCAGGAAGGAAATGAGTGGCTTCTAGGTTTCTATTTTTCAGTACGTATAAATACCAAATCTTTGTGGTTTTTGTCACCTGGAGAGTTATTTTGGAGGATTAGTTAACATGAGTTTGCTGTTGATACCAGCTACAAATAATGAGTTACACTGGTATTTAAAATGCCATCCTTACAGATCAATTTTAGCAATCTCCTGAAATCAGTTAGATCCTTCGTGGTGTGCAAATACTGTCTCAGACTGTCAGCAGACTTAGGCAGGTGCCATGTATGTGTTGATACTTCATGCACATTTTTCTGTCCTGCACATTTCTTAGTGCTGCCATGTGCCTGGGAGGATTGGAAGTATAAATTCAGACTTCGGGGGAGGATTTAAAAACTAATAGTGAATTCCCCCTAAGAGAGGTAGGGAGGATTCCCAGATGCTGCTTCAAGACTTCTACATTTTTGTCATTGTACCATGGTCAAAATTAGGATGTTTGAAAGTCTTTCTGTTGAAAGAATACGTGAGAGAAAAAGAGAGATCCCTCCCAAACCTCCATTACCAAGGGATTCTGTGGCCATTAAGGTGGCCAGGGGCTGCAGCACTGGTGTATGAGGAGAGGCCAGTGAGCTGGGTGTGCTCAGCCTGCTCAGGGAAAAGGGGGATTACAGTACACGGTGGGACTGCCTCATTCTCCAGCTTTCTTCTGGAGAGCTGTAGAGGATGGAAGTGACCTTTCCCAGGTACGTGCACAGCAAGAGGACGAGAGGCAGCAGGAGCACACCTGCAGCAAGGGCGACCCCTGCTCGGGCTGGGAGTGCTCAGGGACCTCAGTGGGTTTTCCAGGGAGGCTGTTGTGTCTCCAACCCTAAAGAGACTTTCAAATCCAACTGGCTGTGACGCTGAGCTACCTTTGAATTTAGCCCAGTCATTACTGGCCTATAATGAAATAAAATTTTCTTCTTATGGTGTTTATAAATGCCATGTAATGGTTTTCAATGTTACATGGCTCTTTCTGAATGAAAACCACTGAAATTACTGGGTTTTATTTGAATTTTATCACTAAACAGCCTTTGGCATTTAATAGCAAAGGAATGTTGTTGTTGTTGTAGCACATGCGCTCCCAAATGTTGGAAATATGGTGGCATATGTTCTTTTAGTGCATGTTTTAAGAATTGCTATTAACTTTTAACAGGCAATATTTTGAAATTGTGAGAAATTAAGTACAAAACCTCATGAATCTTTTGTACTCGTTTCATGCACTATAGAGATCCTTTGGGAATGCTGCCATTATTTCATAATTGCATCGCTTGGCTGTTACTCATTTAAACAGAGAGCCACATTTTTCCAAAATAGTTACCGTGACCTTTGGGCAATTAACATATGGCTTGTCAGAGAGGTGTTCAGCATTCTTTAGAGTGCCTCTGATGCAGTCTGATGTGCTCTTAATACTGGGGGAAAAATTCAGTTTGTAGTGTATTCAGTCAGTCTATGCAGCATGCAGATCTCCAGGAGCTGGGGATAAATGTGTCTGAGGAGGGGCACTGCAAGGCTGCATCTAGTAGAGCTATAATAGAAAGTAAGAGAAATCTCTGCTGTGATTTGTGCTTAAATTTATGCTCTGAAATGATAGAAGCACAGGCTAAGCTGGGAATCTGTAAAGTACTTGGCAGCCTGTGCATTACCAGTCAGGAAGTATTTTAGAAGTCAGTTCAAATAGGGAGGCTTTGCATAGCTGTTTTCTCCTATTAGCTGTTTAATGCTCAGAATTGTTCCATGTTTAATTAGGTAGATTTGGGTTCAAAATCAAATAATTTGAAAATTTAACATGAAGAGGAAATTACTTAGGAAATTGTGCTCAGGAAATGAGAGCACTGTCAGTTTATTCCTTCTCTTGGTCACTCAGGTAAAGCTTCAGAACATTTTTTGCATTGCAAATGGACACATTGTTCCTAAAAAGTTCTAAGGGAGACAAGCTAGCAGTGTTTGCAGTTCATGTGTTGATTAATCTGCCTGCTTTTATTTATTTTCCATTCAGTTGTGCAAATGAATAAACTGGTAAACTTTCATCATGGTCTGACCCTCTGTAGCTTATCTTTCAAAGCACTTCAGCAAATATATCAAAATGCAGAGCAACACTAGCAAAAGAGGCCTTGTGGCCAGGTTCTGTCCTTGCAGAACACTACTGTGCTCAGGACAGATGGATGCTTTGGATTTTTTAAATGTACATCTGTTCACCATATCTTGGTATTCTGCATGTAGTTTTATTGTTCTTTTACAGACTCTGAGCTTTGAAAAAGGCCTTGTATTAACTTTGACATAAATTTTATCCTATTACCTAAAAAAGACAGGGAAACTGTGGTGAAGAGAATGCATGTAGTGTTGTTCAGAATTCAACAGCACAAGGCTTTTTGTACCAGAGTTAATTTACTTGTGCTTTTTACCTACATTTTTGTTGTGTGCATCAGTTTTATAAAGATCACTCTGGAGCCAACTTGAAAGAATTTTGCTTGATCCTTGCACCTTGCATTGGCCTGGAGCCTCTTCCAAGCAAACGTCCTGACTTGATGCTTGTTGAGGCATTTGCAGGTATCCAGGATTATTCAGAAGCATAAGTAGCCTTGAGGAGGAGAAAAGGTCACAAGCTCACTCTACAAAACAAGAAGGAAAGGATGTATTTTTGTGCGTTAAAATAGTGGGAATTCTTCTTTGCCTTCATATTTTCTTTGTCAATGGATGCTATATCTTCTGTGTTTAAAAGTAAATTAATCTTTCCTCTGTCAAGAAATACTGTCAAGGCAAGTCTGAATATAATAGGTCATTGACATAATGGAAGAAAATAGTGGCAATAGGGAAGAAAAAAAGGTGTTTTTGTTGTGTGTTATGAGGTGAGTGCCTGTTGAAAAATGACCGTGTTCTGTCCTGTGACATCCTGCAGGTGCGGGGTTGTGCCGGCCATGGGACAGGGCCATGCACAAGGGGTCTGTGATCAGCTGCACTGAGAATTCCCTGGCACTGGAGGTGGGACACTGCCAAAGGCACTGCAGGATGAAACAGCACCAGCAAGGAGCCCTGGTGTCACGGGGAACAGCTGAGGGAGGCTCTGCTCAAAAGGAGCAAAACACCTTTGTCTTGCTTCCCTGACTGATCAGGTGGTGTTCCCTGCTTCTGGTCAGTGGGGTGTGAGGAAAATGCATCAGATCAGCTCTCTGGTTCATGTGTTTGTCTGGGACAGCACCACTGCAGAAAAAGATACAAAGACTGTGCACAGCACAGCCGTTCATCTCACCCTGCTGTCAGGGGCTGCATTAAACCCTGCAGGGTCCCAGGGTTTCTCCTGCTTTCTTGGCCTTTGTGATGACCTGTGGCACTGAGTTCTGCCAGTTGTTCTGTGAGTTTGGCTGGGTCCCCTCCTGGTCTTTCCTGTAGAAAAGCATAAGCCGTTATATATTCTGTACCTTCCAGAGATATTTCTATTCTATTGGATTATTTCTTTTTACATTTCAGATGCCCAAATTTCTCAGGCCTATGTGATTTCCTACAGTGAAATTTCATATTTTAACTGTCATGAATTTGGGGGTTTGCTCCTGCTGCAGATAGAAACAACCCTTGGTAAACTGTTTCTTCTGTGTGAAAAGCCTTAGAATGAGGGAATATGTTCCTTTTAAGTGGTGTTATGGTACTTTGAGGATTTTAGAGTTAAAACCAAAATGTAGAAGGAGAACAGTCAGTATAAATCTTGTTCCACTAGAGACTGGGGGTGTGCTTCTGCTTTCACTTCTGCCCTTCTGTCAGTGTTCTTCCTACCTTTTTTCCCTGCCCTCCCTCAACCCCCCTGTACAGAGTGTGCCGGAGTCACTTCATTCTGGTCAGCCTTTCTTAAGCTTTCTGTGCATCTGGACTTAAAGAAAAGGTTTGGCTGTACCTGGAGGCCACAGTAGGTGAGGCCCATCTCTTTAGTTCAGAGAAAAATCCTGCTTCCCAATATATCTTTTTTTTTTTGTACTCAACAGCACTTTCTCAAAAATGTCTTCCACACAAAATTAGAAGCTAAGAGGAGTGGTGTTCTATGCCAAGGGAGCAGGGGATAAAAGGACTCACAAATCCAGGCATCTGTTAATAGCTCTGCAACCAGATTGTTACATGACTTTGTGAAAGGCTGATAACCTGTCTCTATCTCCCTTTCTGCTACTAGAAAATGTGTAAATAATACTTTTCTCACCAGCTTAATTAGTAAATGCCCACAATGCATGAGAAAAGAAATTGCTTTTTCAGAGTTAATTGCAGTGATGTACCAGAAGCCCATAAACTCACCCTTCTGAGAACTGTCTGTACTGACTGCTGCCAAGTGTTTTCTTCAGGTCGCAAATTTATGAAAACTCACAGCCGAATTCCTTATGTTGAATATTGCAGAAGATTTAAACAAACTACTTATGTCTATATATCTCAGGAGATTAATGGTTAATCCAGGATCTAGCAAAGGTAGTCTCTTTTCTTCCATCTGGTATTATCCACTATCAAAGTTAGCTTCAGTTTCATTCTAAAAGGACAACTGATCAGATCACCAACCTGCATGGAACCCCTTATACTGTTGTTAGTTTGTTACAGATAATACAACTGCCATTTCTTATGCAGTTAAGCATATTTGTTCATTAAATTTCCATTTTGAGAGTATCATTTGGGGTGGATCTGTCAGACCAGCAATATGCCAGAATTGTGATCCTTACTGGTCTATAAATGTGTCTTTGGGTCGTCTCCATCACACCCCTAGCCAAAAGCTCCAGAGGAGTAGGTTGTATCCTGGCAGGGGAACAGCAGGCAGGTGGCTATGGCTGACACAAGTTCCATTGGTGGCACTGACTTGAGCTCCTGTGTCAGGGCAAGAAATGTGCCTTTTCCTGGCCCTTCCCTCTGCTGTTGTTGAATGGTACTTTCCATCACAAAGCATCATTGCACCTCGGCACACTGTCCCTTTCACACCACTCTCTGTTTCTGTGTTGGGAGTGCAAGTGCAAGTGTTTGGATGCCCACAGGGATTCAGGGCTCAGCAGTTACCACCTGAAGCAGAGGAAGTACCTATGTAAATATAATTATGGGTGTTTGCTCTCTGTTTCCTGGAGTCTGTTCTTGGATTTCTTATGGAGAGCTTTACTGATGCAAGGTATGGTTGTTTCCGTTGCTGCTGCTACTGCTGCCTTCAGGGAGTGGCAGGTTTCCTCACTAGGTAAATAAAATAGAAAGAGGTGGAGGAGGGATTGTCAGATGCTCCAGGGTGCTCTACTAATACAGAAGTCAAGAAAGACACAAATTAATACATGGAGAAACCAGTGGAGATTCCTGTAATGCTTATTGAGGTAATGTGAGAATAATGTCTTGAGTTTCAAGCCAAAGACTTTGTCACTGGTAACGGAGGAGGAGACCTGAGTGATGATCTAATAGCTCCTGTCTGAGCTGGAGACAGTTCCTGCTTTGCACATTCAGAGGAGGAGGAAGAATGGCATTGCTGATATTCCCCAGGTGCTAACCAGGGGCAGAAGTGGTGTCTTTTTATGGCAACCACTATATAGGATTTCTCTGTACTAAAAAACATGTAGCAAGGGCTGTACTAGGTCAAATCAAGCCCAGTATCCTGTCTCAAACAGTAACCATATGTCTAAGCCACTTAATATCAAATCAGACATGACAGTTTTAAATTCAGTATGAGCTTTCAGAGGAAATGGAAGCTTCCTTCCTTTTTATGAAACTACTCCTCTACTTCCTTCTCCGTGTATTCTTTTAGCACCCTCAGAAGCAATCTGATGTTCAAGACCAAATTAACAGGATTCCCCCTGCTGTTCCTACTGGATTCAGTTAATATAATGAGTTTATTGTTAAATTAAGCAAAATAAAGCCTGCCATATCGCAGAAATACCACTGAGATCCCATAATTTCAACCTAATAGCCAATGTCTGTACTATGGGGTTATAACTTAAACGGTGGAGAGTATGTGTCTGTCAGACAATGTTAAATATTTCTCATAAGAGCTTTGGACACGTAATCAGTCAGAGAAACAATGTGCCTGTGACATAAACGTCAATAATTTTATCCCTAGGGCAGTAAATTAATTTCCATGGGCCTTTCTTACGTTGCCTGTGTATGCTTAAAAATTCACAAGGTGTTTTCATGACTCAGATAATCTGCATTTTCTTACTGCTTGCTGAACCCAGACACTTCTGAAGAGCTGTGGCTCAGGCTGCTGGCTCAGGGGAACATTCCCTGTGATGTTTATGGTAACACAAAGGGTTCTGGAAGGGGTTGGGCCACACCTGCTGGCAGCACCATCCACTGCCGTCCCTCCTTGTTTGGCATCTCTGCTTCTGAATTCTTTTCTACACCTCTGCAGTTCCATCCTATCATAAGGAAGTTTTTTCTTTTTTTAATTAGATTGTTTTGTTCTACCATCTGTTACTTCTCTGCCCACAATATTCACTATCCAAAAGTTCTCTTATGGTTTTTATTTTGCATGTGCATGCCTGCTTTTGTGGCCAAATGCAAAAGCCAGCTACAAACAAAATGTTTGTGTGTTCTCATGTTGATTCAAGTATCCAGAGTTCTGAGGTCATAGGACACTGATATCCATCAGTGACTGCTGGATTTGTACCAAGAGATTGTCACTGCTCAACGTTATAATTGGTTGTTTCTTAATTTAATTTTACACACTTGTGCTGGGTTTTTTTCTCCACCTCTGCTGTTTTCTGTGATATGCCTGCAAGAACTGCAAAAATTTTTGGCCTTGGGACTTGTTCAGACTTGGAAAAAATGCAAGATTTAGTTTAGCTGTTTGTTGTACTTGGTTCTGATCTCAAAATGAGACAGGCCTAGTTGTGGGTTTGTAGGCTTGTTTACATTTTGAGAGGATTGTAGGGCTTGGGTTTTGGTCCATCACTAATTGAAATCCCATTAAATGTAATGCCTGCTTTTGATGAATTTAATTTTGATTCAATTTAATGTTGTTTGGTTGGTAACTTTGAGACATGGGGCTTTGGCACCAGAACCTGAGGTGATTGCATAAGCCCCTCTGAAATGAAACTGCTGAGAAACTGCTCATGCTTGCTTTTACTTGGGAGTTTATTTAATCTTCGGAGACTAATGTGTAGCTAATGTCATTACCTTCTTTCAGACTTTATTTTTATAAAATACTAAAAAACTGCCCCACTCAGGCACTACTTATGGAAACTTATTTTTCTTTCCTGTAAAAGACCTCTGCAGGTTTCGTGTGTTTTACAGTTTTCCACCAGTCAAGTGGCACAAACGTACTAGCTCTTAACACCAGAGGCTTGCTATTCCAGCTGAAAAATGGTTTGAAACATTAACTGTGTACAGGAAGTTGCTTTTCTGGTCTCTTAAGTGTTTCTAAATCTCTGATGGATTTTTATTTTTTTAAAATTCTTGCCTCTCTTGCCTTCCCCAGAAATCCATCTGCAACTCAGCTGATCACAAGAGTCTTTGCAATCAAGGCCTGCTTAGAGTTTACTCATGAAAGCAAGTGTGAAATCTTTGGCCACAAGCCAACCCTGTCCCATAAGGCTGAGACTGCTGAAGTCTTCCCAGAAGCTGAAAGAAAATGAAAGAGGAGAACAAGCCTGTATATTCATAAAAGTAGATCTCTGAATGGATTAATGTTTAAGAATGCATTATTTGCAGGTCACCTCCAAATGATTTAAATGTTACCTGTGAGGTTCTCCTCTCGCCTTGGGAGGTTCAGAGCTGCTCAGAGTAGAGTGTGCAGAGTTGGAAACCTGGGGCTTCTCTTGCTATCTTGGTCACTCATCTGCTGGGTGGCCATGGGTGAATCATCTCACCTGGATTTGTCTCAGTCCCCACATGCAGCTGCTGTGGTATTCTGTAATATGTGAAAATCACTTGTTGGGAATAGAAGTTGGCTTGCACCATGGTGATTTGGAGTGCAAGGTTAAAATCACAAGTGTATGACAAATTGCAGTAACTCATGGAAATTTATGTGGCATCCCCAAAGGAGCTTTGACTCCATTTGGAATATTAAATGTTTTGTCTTAAATGTAGTATTATAAATTATTTGAGGCAGACATTCACTTGCACTGGTACAGTGACTAGCTCCAGTGCAGCCTTGGCATGTTACCATTAGTAAATCAGTTCTTTAGGGTCGGACCTGAGCATTCAGGTCCACAGGAAAGGTAATATGAAGAATTTTACAATATCTTTGTGGTGAGGGATTCAATTATGTCTTATTTTTCTCAGAAACTTTCTCACCAGACCAAGTCTATCAAACAGCCTTGCCAAATTCCTTGCTATTGCCATGGAAATCATACTGTTTTATTGCTTGAAAATAGCATACTCCATTATGTGTGATGATATGAGTGTTTACAAAGGAAACCACAGTGCAGTCTGAAAACAGAAGGAAGTTTGGAGTAGGGAGTGTTTTACAAGAAGCCTTGGAGCGTGGATGCTGGCCCTCTGACCTACCTAGGCCTGTCGTTCTGTACATGCAGCTACTTTTCTCTTAGTGAAGTTTGGCCCTTGAAGGAAACTTCCTTGGCCCTGTGTGGTTGTACAGACGTGGTCAGCAGGCCCCAGGCTCTGTTTCTTCTTTGAGCTGACGTGTCAGGTCCTTCCTCTCAGGATTTAAGGCATTTTATGCTTTTTTTTTCCTGTCCTTTGTCCTCCTCAATTCCTTCTATATTTTTTTTTTCTTTCAAGTTTTCTTCCTGAGCGCTTGACAAGGATTGCTCTGTGTGGCTCCTTTTACTGTGGAATTAGGAAAGTAGCAAAAGATGATGTTCTTTTTCATAAGACTTTGTAGGGAAGGGTGGGTGAACAGCAGTAATATGGTGGTGGTTGTTATTTACACCTTCTTTGTGGGTGTCACATGTTTGTTTTTCTTCCTTGGGGGATAAAAAGTAATAGGTGAAGCAGGTGAAATATTTGAGGGAGAAAACTGCCTCAGTGAGTGTGCTGCCTGGAAAGGGAAGTAGGCACAAGGACAGGCATGGACTGTTCTCCACACGCTGTTCCCTCACAGGAGCCCCTTAGCTCAACTGAGGAGAGACAGACGAGAGCTCTGGAGCCAAACTGGGACTCCTGGCAAACATCAGAGCAGGCTGAAAATACCACTTTGAGTTAGACACAGTGATACAGTTGGAGGTGTGACAACCCACACAGAGCAGTTTGAGCAACTGTGCTGGGGAAAAGCGTTGGGTTTATCTACTGTTAAATAAGACAACATGTCTAGCTCTGAGACAGGAGGAAGGATGGAATTGGCGTGGGGAGCAGAGAGCATGAAGAAGAAGAAGAAAATCTTCTCCAAGGTCACCTTTTACCACAGGGATGGGAGATTGAAGAGGACTTTCCTGCTGCTTTTGATGGCTAAAAGCTGCTGTAGTCCTGGCAAATCTCTCAGGAATGGTTCAGGAAGTTCTGCTGCCATACCTGGGGCAGACAGTCATTTATCTGAGATGCAGTGCTCCGACTGCTAACAACCAGCTCAAATTGGCTTATTTTTTCACAGTTGTCACAGAGCCAGCCACATTGTCTCAGCTATGTGCCTCTGAACAGGGAAGTACAGACCCAGAAAAAGTTTTGGAGTCATTATTCTTATGTGTTTCTTCTCCTTCTCTCATCTTGCCCTTTTTTTTTTTTCCCCCCTTTCCTTCAACTGTGTTTATAACTCTCCTTTCCTTTGTTACTTTGAAAACTTGGACTTTTTCCATTCTCTTCTCCTACAGGGAGATGCTCTGTCCTGACAGTATCATAATATCCACTGATAAAGACCTAAAATTACCTAACTCGTTCATAGTCTAAATCCCAGTTGAGCCCTTGCTGAAGTCTAATATCCTTATGGCACCAAGGAGGGTTTTCTGCTGAGTTGGAGGGGAGGATGAGTTAGAGTGGCTGATGAAGCACACCCTGTTGGGGTGGTGATGATTGAGTTACGAATCTCACAAACTGCTCAGTCTCCTTCTTCCCACAAAGCCGTTTCTGTCAGGGTCTACACAAGAAAAAATTCTACCAAGAATGTCAACCAACTTCTGCTTGAGCTGTGTGGGATGTTATCAATAAGGACCAACACTGCAGCTGTGCTCTGACACCTTCACCTGCCAAGCACCCTGTTGTCTCCCAGGTCTGGAATTGATAGCAGCTGGCTTCTGGTTTGTACCCAAAGGGTGAGTCTGTCAGTGAAAGGCCATGTGTCACATAGCCACCACATGGTATGCCAGGGGCAGTTGCAGGTGTTTGCACATCACTTTGTGATGGGTTACAGGTGTTTTCAAAGATCAGGAGACTCATTAAGTGACTTGTCCCAGGTTAGAGACAAAGCCAGGAATGCTATAAAAACCATCTTGGGCCCCAGACCAAAAGCTTCTGGGCATGATCTAAAGATTAGAATTTTCCAAGTCTCCTTTACAGCTCATTTTCCAGGGGTCAGCAGGAATGCCCCTTCCCTCCCCTCTCCCCAAATTTGCATCTGTTGCTCGGAAGTGGGAAACTAACTGTTTGGGGTTGATGGCAAAGGGGAAAGTTCCTACTCCCCTCTGAGACTGCAGTCAGAAATGAGCTCTTGGAAAGTAATCTTACCCTGTGTTAAGGCAGTAACATTTTCTGTGCTATAATAGCTGGTGAGTGAGGTAGTGGTGGAACTGACAGGGCGATGATACTGGTGGTATTTGGAGACAGCAGCTGCACAGCTGGCAGAGTCACTAAAACAACAACTGAACTAAATCATTGGGAGAAGCAAATCCGGTGACATGCTTGGGAGCATTTGCTGTGGAAGATTTGTGCTGCAGGACTCGGTTACAGGTGCTGTGACTCAGGTGTCACTCAGCCGTGCGTCAGGCCGCAGTTCTGACATCCCACTGAATGGTCTTTAGGAGGCTGTGTGATAATGACAGTGCAGAACAGAAGTTCCTCCATGTGGAAAGCACTGAAAATGTAGGTACTTGAAGCTGGAGATTTATTGGTGAAGTGAGTCCTAACTATAGAGGAACTGTAATAAGAGATGGTATTGTGTTTCTTCTCAAATTATTTCCACTACATTTGTCCCTCACCAGCCACTCTGCTGTCCTTGAAAGCACCTACCACTTTTTCTTTATGTTTCCTAGTGCCTGTTTTGGTTTCTTGCTCTCACACTCCTGTAAGTAAGCCTTTTCTAATTTGTACAGATAAACTTAGACCAAGCACAAAGGGAATGGGTAGTTGTTAAAAATAAAAAAATACCAATTAGGTAACTTTAGGACATACATGCACACCTCACGTCTGTTAGGCAAAAAGCATTTATTGTCACATTTTATTCTAATTCAGTAGATAGATAAGGGGATGGCTCCCAGGTAATGTTTCTAGTGACAAAAGTCCTGCAATCAAAATATTTCAATCTCAATGACTTATGGGTTGTGAAATTCAGTTCACTATTGTTGGATGCACTCAATAGCCAACAGTTTTCTTGTAAAGATCTTCGTTAAGTAGCAGGATCTTTTAATGATTTTGGTTTTGTGTGGGAAGGAGTTGATGAGATGATCCTTCTAGGACTTTTCATATTTACAGCTAAAAATGAACTATTCTACTCAAAGTCAGTAATGAATGCTTGCATTTCAAGAGAAAAAAAACCATTTTGATTTTCTCAGTAAAGTGAAATTCTTATTTGAGAGATTGTATTTTAATCCATCTTTCTTTCTAATTAAGGTGATTCTGAAAGCTGTTCAATTTCTGAATGGGCATGTATTAGTCAGTAAGGATCTCATTATGGAGTACTCCCACTCCTAAATATATGCTTGGCAGTCTGCTTTGCATTTCAGCTTCTTAGGTATTTTTATAACTTATTGCTAGAGTGTTGCACTGGTGGAAAATTACTCATTTACTGGCTACTACTGGTTAAATTATTAGCCAGCCAGAACACACAATGAATATAATATAGCCTGAGAGCAATTGCTAACAGAAATGTTGAAACATGGGCTGTTAACTGAAAGACTGGTGGTTTGAGCACACCCAGGGACAGGTTTCCCTTTCCCTGCTCATGGCAGGGGGGTTGAAACCAGATGGTCTTTAAGGTCCCTTCCAACTCAAACCTTGCAATGATTCTGTAATACCAAGGTCACAAAGGAACCAGGAGTCTCACAAATGAAAGTTGCCTCAAAATGTGCCTGAACAAGGCCTTGTGATGTGTGTGGGGAACGTGTGCTTCTGAAATGTTTATGTCCCAGGCAAGATCTTGATAGTGGAGTTGCAGTGACTTGTGGTGGGATCTGGTGGGCACCCTTCAGTTCCTTGTGGGATCCAGCTGGGTAGGGGAGAGGGACAGGCAAAAAGGGATGTCAGGTCCTGGGTCAGAGCAAAGGGATGTGCAAACCAGGCCCCTTGAAGACAAGTGTTTTCCTCTTTTTGACAGCACCTTGAAGAGAACAGGTTACTCTTATTTAACAACTCTAATTACTGGGAAGGATTTGCAGTAGGTGCTACCAGAATTCCTTGTCTAAATCTCTTGGAAAATCAGTTTAAATCTTTTCACAGTGAAATCTGATTTTGTTGTTGTCCTTGTTATGATTTGTGGCGAAGGAAATCAGTGTGATTTAAGATTCAGTGCAGAAGAATGACAGAGATAAAAAAGATGTAAAACAGTGACGTGGAAATGTGGAACAAGTCTGTGCAGTGAACAGTGCAGGCAAAGCCTGCATATGAGGAATATATTCATGGTAAGGAGCAGAACTCTGTGGAAAGGGAATTTGGGAACTCCTTACCCATTGACTCATTTCCAGACTCTTAATAAGGTTTTAATAGGTTCTGTTCAAGCTGACTTCTTGAGGGATTGATAGAGAAAAAGCATAATTACCACAAATCCATAATGGTTCTGCATGTTGTAGGATTCTGAATACAGAAGGGTGACCCTTGTGTTAAGTGCTGTTCAGCAGGACGTGGCACGTTTCTCAGAGATCAGTTCTGGCTGTGCACGCACCCCTGGGAGCAGATGGGGTCACCGAGTGCTGCAGGACCTAACCAAAACACGGGTGCACGCTGGGGTGGAGCTCCCTGCTCACCATGAGAACTCTAAGGGGGCAAATAAAATGGACTTTTTTCATATTATTTTGATCACTTCAGACATCTGATAGCATCTTAGGATGCTAATGATAGAATCCACTTCCTTTTTCTACTTACTTCTTCTGTGTCCTGATGTACAGGGTTCCCATCACTGAGAAACTACTCTTTTTTTGTAGGAAATGGGTGTAGTGGAAGTTACAATCAAGTAACACTTACTATGCTACAAAGACCTTTAAAAATAACTCTTGTGCAGACTCAGACCAAACAAATAAAAGGAATTATTTGTAACATATATGCTTAAAGTGGCAGCTAGTGTTTTACGTATTGAGAAAGCATAAAGCTTGCTTCTATTTATAGTGTCATTTAAAATTGCCTGGATGTAATGAGGGTGTTTGATCACAGGCTAGAAGAGTGTGCTAGGTGGAACAGTCTTTCCTATTTTCTTAAACGTGTCAAATCTGGAGAAAAAATTGAAGCACTTTAGTTGAGTCATCTGACACAGAAATAGGGTAAAGATTTTTGGAAGCCTGGCTGTAAATAGGATTATTTACCCTTTCCTACCTCAGAGGACAGAGTTCTTTTCAAAGCCTTTGAGCATGTCATATCTTAAATAGATACCAAATTGTTATATTAAATAATATGAAACTATGTGACAGTAAATACAATATAAAGAATGTGACCTTGAACTGCCTTTGAGGATGCAGTGTTCTGAGAAAAGCTTTTTCTTTCTCTTCTGATATTAAAACTAATTTGTGTAGTGGAGCTATGCTGTAGAATTGTTTGTGTTGATGTTCCGTGTGTAGATTCTTTAAGCACATGCTTTCACCAAGCACATGGGAAATGAGCATTTACAGAAGAAAGTGAGTGTAGTAAATATTTTTTCCTCCCCCTTCTCTTTCAGTGAGTAGATTCTGCCAAAGAGCACACATACAGCTCTCTGTAATCCTGCTGTTCTGGGGTCAGGTTGTCACCTGGAACCAGTGGCAGAAGGGGAACTTTGCATATTCTTTACTGTATTTGCTAGAAAGTCTTTTTGGAAGATTATTTAGATGTTGTTCTGCTCATGCTTTGGGTTTGAGTGGTGAGGTTTTGGTAGTGGGAGAAGGTGCCAGAAGCTTTCCCTGTGTCTGACAGAGCCGATGCCAGCTGGCTCCAGGATGGAGCTGCTGCTGGCCAGGGCTGAGCCCGTCAGCCACAATGGTTGTGCCTCTGGGATAACAGATCCACCAAGAGGAAAAACCCTGCACAACAGCAATTGCAAATGGGGAGGGGAGTGAGAATATCTGAGAGAAACAGCTCTGCAGACACAAAGATCTCAGGGTGAGTCTGTTTGGCCCGTGTGGTAAATGGTGCGTGATTTCTGCCTGTCCTTATCTCAACCCTTGAGGCTTCCACTGCTGCACATTGGGACCAGTGTGGTGTGTACTATCCACTGAAATCTGGAAGTTGTTCTTTCACATTTTGAATTTTCATTTCTTAAATATACTGAGGATAACCCAATGCTTTTTCTTTTAAGAACACTAGTGAAATAGCCATTTAAATATGCAAAACCTTCAGGTAAGTGTAATACAGTTGTGTATCTTGACATGCAGGTAAAGATTGTAACTGAGCTTCCAGAAACTTTTCCAGTATCTATTCCCATCTTGGAAAGCAGAGATACTGTACAGTCCAGTAAATTCAAATGAGATGTTTCCAAATGACCAGTGTTAACCAGTATAACCAAAAAAAGAATTCTTTTGTGACTGCTCTTAAAACTAGTTGGTGTTTTATAATTCAATACACTTAATATAGCAAGGAAGCAAAGCAATTACTGAATTCCAGATGTAAAAGTATGTGATTTCCTGAATCTCTCATAATTTAGAAGATTTTTCTGTACACTCTGTGATCTGTAAATATGTGAAAGATGCTTTGAGAGGAACATATAATATCTAGCAAAGTAGTTGTAAAATTTGCTTCAGGTACTTCCTACCTTATGGGTTTTGTCTGTGAGCATCTTGGTGTATTTAAGTTATGGAGGATCTTACCACAGTTGAATTCTGATTGCCAGGATTGGGGAATTCTTCTATGTGAGAAACACTGAATTTCAGTCAATCCCAAAATATTTGGCTATTTGGAATCAGCTGGGCAGTAAAAAGACCTTTAGCTTGTTCAGATCCACAACGCAGTGCTGTGTAAATACAGAACTCTTCCTAAGCTGACATCAAGGTATTTTAAGAACAGTTTGTGTTAGTTGTGCACTTTGACCCTGATCTGCCACTGCAGGTGATACTGTGGGGAAAGAGGCTCTTGACTCTCTCTGCAGTTCAAGATTGTTTTTTTGATGTACCTGCTTCAAAATGTATTTGAATTGAGCCTTGATTTAGATGATTGCTCAGGACACCTTTAAAAATCAGCTTTGGCCCTGGTAAGGAAAGGTGAAGGAAATGGGAAGAATCCTTTACCCTCTTTCTAAAAGTCAGAATGTTTTAGCAAATCCAAGCCTGGTTTGTGTTGGTGGTGGACACTGGTGAGATCCCCATGAAGTTTCTATAATACAAAAAGAACTAAAGTGGCATAGGTTTTATATAGAGTAAAAAAGGTGCATATAACCCCTGCCTGGAAGGGCAGATGCCCTATATAGGCAGATGCCTATATAAAGGATGTAAAAGGATAATCTACATCCTTAAAAATTAGTTCTGTGATTCTCATCCTATGTAAAATGAGAGCAGTCTAAAGGGGCTTCATAACTAGCAGAGATGGGCTGTAAGGAGTCAGGATTGTAACAGGAGGAGAGGAAAAGGGAAGATGCAGAACATCATAGTGTCCGTGTGTGCTGGTGGCCTGTAAGCTCCTGGATCTCATGGGCTTCTTTTGTTTGGCTTGTTCAGGTAATCCATGGGCTTCAGAACTGAAGATATTCTCATTGTGAATGACAAAGCTCGTTTAGATCAAATGCAGAGATTTCTGAAGTGGATTTCTCTCTCTTTATGCAGAACTGTTGGTAATTAAAATGTGTATTTTCCAGCTGAGAGGAAACGTGGTTACCACTCAGGCTTAATTATTATACCATATTTATTAAGTAAAATATTTGCTTTATTTTATTCATTACTTTACTTATTTAATAGTGTTAAATAACCAAAGTACATCTTAAGATTGGCTGTTTATGTCAATAGTAATTATCCTTACGTGACTGCCTAAGCAGCTACTTGTTTTCCCCCTATTGGAGATGAGGGTGGTTTGAAGACATTTAATGCTGCTATACTGAGTCTGTAGTGTGACCATTTCTCTTATTTGTGAAAGCAGGGCGATCATCTGTGACTGAATTCAGTTGTAATCTGAATGTTTATTAGGAATATGAAGTCATTAGCAAGCTGATTCTTTTTTAATTACCATTCAGGGATGAAAGACTTTGTTTACATCTTGGTTTACATTTATTTGATACTGCAATATTTGGAATGTGTAAAATTACCGTGCTGATTTTATTTTTCCATTGTCCCCCTTTTGGTTACTCATGGTAAAAGGCCTGTTTATCTATGGGAGGCAGCACTCGGGTTCCTGTGGCTGTGTTGGCTCCTGTGCACTCGTTCAGGACGCTGTGAGTGAGTGTGCAGCTCTGAATGGCTGGGAGCTGCTGGGGCCTGGCTCCCTCCCTGCTCCTGCCAGCCCAGTCCGCTGCTGTGCCTGTAGCCATCCCCCCATCATCCTTCCAGCCCTCCACTCCTCCATCCCTCCTGCAGCTGCAGCAGGAGGGGTGACCGTCAGCCCCCAGCCACCCCCCTGTGCTCCCTCCCCAGTTAATCCCACCATGTGCCTGCATGCTCAGCAAGGGGGATTACTTTAAGTCTGCATATTTTCATCTTTGCTGGGTCCAGGTCAATTTACTGGCTGGGCACAGTGAGCCAGGAACAGATTGGTGTGGTGCAGAAGCAGCCAGCTGAACTTTGATGAAAGGCAAGGCATCAATTTGAGATGTTACAATGTTTACAGGTTCTGCTGGATAAATCACCCGCAATCCAGGCAAAATAAACAGCCAATTTTTCTTCTTTTCCTGCTTTGTGGCAAGGTGATTATATTTAAGAGAAGTGTAGGAATTTCCATCTTACCAGTGACACTGTATGAGAACCTGCTTAGCACTGAATAGTGACAGCAAATGCTGAAGTGGAAAAAATATTTTCATCCATCTGCGCTAATCTTCTTTTACTCCAAGATTTAACGGGGCAGGGGGTGGGGGAGAATGAGAGAGAGAGGAATCAGAAAAATCTTAAAAGCTTGGCTTAAGCTTTTAGCTTTGCCAGCTCATTCTCTAGTCAATGAAGAAAGTGCCAGACTTCTGCATTTGTAGTGGGGATATTGTGATTTTATTTGAACAGTGATGCCTGCAGACTTTATTACCAAAAATAAATAACTAAATAATGGTCTCTAAATGTGAAGGGAGGAAGGAAAAAGCCACAGCTGAACACAACTGATTTTTTTTAAAAAAACAGACAGGAATGCACAGTGTACAACTGGAAGAAGCGTTAATGAAAAACTGTAGAAATCTCCTGATTATTTCTGTAGCTACGTAATTTAGGTCCTCCTATGCCATAACATCTGTGATCACCTGTGCTATTGTGAAATGCACAGATCTGTGCCCTGCTGATCACATAACAAAGACAGAAGGATTTAAATCTTGCAATTTCTGCTGTCTTTGCTTTTACCTTGTTAGATATCACATTCTCAAGGAGTTTTTCAGCTTGGAAAACCTCGAGTATTTTACTCCTTTTTCAGCATTGGATCAGATCTGAGTCTCATCTTGCTTACTCGGTGACTCTTTCCTACCCAAGGCAAGGCTGGTCCTTGCCACCATTGGGAACTGTTACATTTTAGAGTGGTGTGGACAAATCTTTGCAGAATTCTTGGAAAATCAGCTGATAGCTAAGAAGGGTTTTGTTGCTGTAATATACAATGAATTAATAATAAAATTACTTTCAAAGAAAAAAAATTGAGAATGGCCAACTCCTCAGAAGTCAGTCCCTCTTCTCCCTCAGGGTGGGTCAGCTAAAAATATTTCCATGTTGTTCTACTTAGAGGAAGGCCCAGGCAAAAGACCAGAGGTAGGACAGCAGGAACAGAAACATCCGTTTGAATTAATCTTTGGCAAAATAACTCAGCACTCCATAATAATAGATTTTAAATGTTGTTATAGTTTGGACGTTTTCATCTTTCCACATCTCTGCTCTTTTCCTAATGTTAGCTGGGGAGGATTTTTTTTTTCATTCTGTTTGGCTGTGTGTATTTCACTGTATATTTCTGCTGCCTCTTTGCTTCTGGTAAGGAACACAAGAAGACTTACCTTGAAATTCAGCTTTATGGCCCTCAGGCAGTTTTGTTGTTTCTTTGGGCGTTGTTTGGGCTTTTTGATTTTTTTTTCTTTTATTAAGTTGGTTTTTTTCATCCCTGCTAATGAAGAAGTGAAATATGGTTCAGGTTTAATGAAAAAAAAAAGCACAATAGATGCACCAGTGTTACATATTTTGACAGAGGTAATAAAGCAGCAAGGTAATGTAATAGCTGTGTTTCAGTTAGGCTTGAAACTCGAAATCATGCATGTGCAATTAGTCCTGGTGAGTTCTGTGATTGTTTTTTGAAGTGATTGTCAAGTAGTTGTGAAACAAGACTCCTGGATTTTCCCATGTGCAGTAAATATTTGAGCTTGAGGATTTGGGTATCTTAAGCTACTGCTGATTGTACATGTAGACTGGGAGGTTAATTTTGAATTAATCTCTTATTTCGTTATTTGGTTAAGTTGCAATTTTCATCATCTTTAATATACGTTCTAACTTGTGTAGATTTGGTACAACCAAAATAATTTCCAATAGGTAATATACTAAGTGGGCTGTGAGACTTTGCTATGTGATGACAACCCCATTAAAAGGGATACTTCTGTGCTGCAGTGCCTGAGATCCTGAGACCTGGCTGATTTTACTGTACTGACTGCTGGATTGGGAATTTGCATTGCACCAGCAGTAAGATACACAGTTTCAGGGCACAAAGGGAAGTTCTTTGGTTCTTTCTGTGCAATTGGAGACACAGAGAGAAACATTTCTCTTCTCGTTTTCATGCAATAATACCTGCTGTTTAATTTACCTTGGCTTTAGAAGTGTCAATATTTAAAGTGCTGTTACCATTGTGACCCACAGTTGGTGGGCCACATTTTCTGCTGGGTATTTTCATTTTGCTTGGTGAAGTAAAGATCGTATCCAACACAGGCTATAGAATTACCCAGTGCTGCCCTTCAATTCACTGCATAGTCATTCAGCTGGTCCCACCTGACTGTTGTTTTCTAAGAAAGTTAGAAGTAAAACGTTTTCCTTTGAATGTTTGAAGGTGTAATTTTGTATTTGTTGCTGCTCCTCTCTGAAGAGGAATGCCAAGAAAATTGTCTGGAAATCAGGTTGTGAGGTTCCTGTAGTTCACTACTAAGAGTAGGATCTCTCACATCACTTGAGTGAGGGAGGAGAGTCTGATTCTGTACCAGAAGGTAAAGGCTTCTGCCTTTTTTTTCTTCCATCACCCTAAGAGGCTTTTGGCTCCTTGGGACTGAGGTGTTGATTGTTTTCTGCTCGTTTTTGTTGCCCAGAGAACTGAGGTTGCCATCCTGACAAGACTAAGACACTCCTGTAATGCAGATACCTACAGGGCAATTTCACTTGATCAGTTAGACACATTCTACTGTCACTTCAGTTGCTGCTTCAGACATCACTTATGCCATCCCCCAGCCTACCATCACTTCCTTGCCTTCCTTTGGATGGCACTCAGAAGAAAGATATTGTCATATATCCAGGACTTCAAGGTCCAACTTGGCAGTAAAAAGTGTAACTGCATTTGAAAGAATTTGTTTTCAGGACATAAGCAGAGGGGGAAATGTGTGTGAGAGTTTTGCTTTTATTCCAAACGTACAGGAGGTGTGAAGGATTTGTTTGTTCAATTGATTTTGGGGTTTTTTTTCGTTCTTTGTTTCTCAGTGGGGTTTTTGTTTTTGGGTTTTGGGGGTCTGATACCAGCCCAGGAAAACAATCTAGCTAGTAATTGCCGTGTTGTCTTTGATAAAACCACTGTTTGCAATGTTTGTTTGCTTTTGCTAAGAGCTATGTGAACCTCTATTCTCATTCTTTTGGTTCTAATCTGAGTCTTTGTGCTTTTGGGACAAATAGTCTGAAGGTTGATGTTTTGCCAAAATGAACACTAGAGCACTTGCAAAACGAATTAAAATGAGAACTAATGAAAGCCACTTTGCTTCTGAATGAGGAGTCTTTCAAATAATTCAATGATCTTAATACATAGTAATTTTCACTTTAGTTAATTTGATTTAACTTGAATTGAATGAGGCTATGCAGACAAGCACCAAGTCCCATTGATTTTCTGTGGGACTCAAGCTCTTAAAGTACTTGCAAAAATGATAAGGGTGCATTTGAAAATGTTGACTGCTCTTGTCCTTGGATTAAGAAACCCTTCAAAAATGTTGTGCTTAGTTTTTATAGTACCTTCTATGGTATCTACTTCTATTTTAAGGTTTTCTTTCTTGTCATTATGGGATCCGTCACAGCCACTCAGAAGCTGCTGATGCCACCAGCTTGGAATTCAGCTCCAGAAGTGGCAGCCCCCACATATCAAAGGAACTTATCCTCATGTACATGATATAATTAAGCTGCTGGAAGAAAGAGTATGGGAGAGCCTTGGTACAAAATTTTCATCCCTTGTTCTTGTAAAAATTACCTGGGTTCTGATTTATTTACACCACTGATAGAAATATTTGTCAGCTGAAAAAATGAATTGCACATCTTCTAGATAGATATGTCTGTGTCCTATCTGTGTTCTATTTGTTGTAGATGTATGGAAACTTTATTCATTGTCCTGTTAACTGTGATTTTAGTGTTTCTAATAGCTTTTGTGATGGATTGCACTGGCATGGAGATGTACAGAGCTACAACTGCACAGTGACATGAGGAGGAATGGAAGCAGTGTTACATCAAATGGCATCGGTGGTACTGTGTGTAATAAGACAGGAAATCCATATACTGTTAGCTGGCTCACAGTTGGCCATGGGTAATTGAATAATTGGTCCTGCACATGGCTGGAAGGCCGTGCTGTTAATTACTAATTTCTTTGCAGGATACAGAGCATCTGCTTGCTTTGTTTAGTTTTAATAGTCAGTGGTTGACAGAACACCTTCTGGGGTGTTTGCTTAGATCCCTGAGGTACTTATCAAAGCCATTTCTATTCTAATAAGCCATATATCTAGATGCAGTGATTTTAGGATCATTTGTAGGTTATTGCTCTCTCCAGTGTTGTTTACCATGGCAAACACAAAAGGTAATAGTGACTACTCTCAGGAGGTACCTTGAGAGGTCACCAGAGCCATTCCTGGGCCTGAATGTAGCAACTTCATCTGGAAATCATTCCATGTCTGACTAGCAGATGTGTGCCCTCCTGAACTCCAGAGATGGACTGTCTGTAGTTGTTCAGGTAATCCATGGCAGGTATTTCTGACATCCGATCAAAATTTGCTCTCTTGAAGTTCAAGCTCAGTACTTGCAGTGCTGTCTCAGGTGTCAGGGAGCAAAAGGTGATGGACCCTTCGGCAAGCTCTCAGTTATTCAGAGGCTCATGTAATATTTCTCTTGCCTTGTGGTACCTAGACCATGAGTCAAAGAGTTTTTTTAATGTTACCTTATGTCCATATTTCCTACTCCTCTGTGATCTTGCCAGCCTAGCAGCACCTTTTTTCAGATGCTTTTAGAAGCAGAAAATCCTCCCCAAAGAGTCTCTCTGCTGCTGCTTACACCACCTAAAGCTGAGCATCTTACCTTCATTCTTGCTGAATTACCATTCATTTCATGTCACTCTCCAATTTGTGATCATTTGAATTCTCATCTTATTCGTGCTGCTTGTGACCCATCCCACCTTTAGACTGTTGACACTGTAAAATTATTATGAAATACTGCTACTAAATTACTGTTTCCTAAACAATACCAACAGAAAACTTAGTCCAGCAGGTAAAAACACATCTTCCTAGCATGCCAACATTTCTTTCTTCCCCTGACAGTTGTTCTTCTTCTAAAATGTTCATGCTTAGATAGTTTGAAGCTGACCCTTCCAACCTTTTCATAGTTTCAGTTGTCTAATTGGAACCAGTGTAGGACTGGTACATAATTCATGTGCAAGGGACTGTGTGTCTGAGTTTGGTGTATGTTCACTGTTTCCTACTGACAATGCTGGGATTGATCAGTTGTATGGATATCCTGTGCTAAGCCAGGAGGCCCTAGGATAACATACCTGTGTGCTGCTTCTCAAGAATTGTCTTCTAGCTATGGTTCTCTCCTCCCTTTTTTTGCTCCTGCTTTGTACCTTAGGAGTCATTTAGAAAAAATATCTCTTTTTTCCTGCATTGACAGTGTAAGGAAAAAATTATCCTTAGGAAATCACTTCCAATACATTGTTTGAGCAGAGAAACCTTTCACAGATGATTACTTGCTAAGGGAATTTAACATTCAGTCTTATTATTAGCATCAACATTCATAACTCAGAAGAACTGAAAAATACATGATGTATATTAGCTTGAAGCATCTTGACCTCGATGAGAATTGAGATGGGCTTTGTAATTGTAAAACACAGAGGACAGAGAGATCATGAGGGCTTTAATACCACACTTCTACACGTGCTTGTATATCACTTGTAAGCTTTTATTGTGTAACGTTTGTAAATGCCATGTTAATAAATGAATATGAGTCTCCATAGTTTCAATTTCTAAGTAATTGTCTTTTCTAGATAATGACAGGAAAAATGCAGAGAGCACTCCTCTGTGGCCATAAGCATTGTTCCTTCCCTGCCAGCAGAGCTCTCCCTGCATCAGATCCCAATGAGCTCAGACAGGCAGATAATGCCAGGGACCAGGTCCTCCCCCAGCTCTTGACAAAGCACCACTGGGGGTGGGAAAAGAGAGGACTTGGGTGGCTCCAATTAATGATGGCCCGATGAGGTAGCTGGAAGAATGCAGGAGACCGTGACCTGATTCTGTGCATCATGAAGGAGGTGGATTTGTAAATAAAATATCTGGTCTTTGATTATTATCAGTGAAGAGAGAGAAGGGGGGAAAAAACCCAAACACAAAAACCAATGTTGAGCTGAAGCATTCATTTAAATACTCTTAAAAGCAAAACAAAATTAAAATCACTCCTTGGCATGATTGTGAGATAAGACTAAGTTGGTATATGGGAAAAGCATGTTTAATAAATAGATGTTATATGAGACAATAAAATAATCGAAACCGCTCCTCATAAACTTAATTTCTTAATTTAAAATGTATATAAATTGTTTCTGTAAAAAGTATAAGAAAATCTGTTGAAATGTTAGTCACTAAAAATGTATATGCAGTCAAGAAAGTAAAACTGCCAAGGCAAGGCGATGAATTAATTTTGCAATATTTAGTGTTTTTAGAGCCTCTAGAGCAGTATTCATGTGCCTGAGTACTTTAGTTATAGCAAAAGTCTGTAGATTGCTGACCTTCTTGTGTTGGATTTTTTTTCAAATTAGAGTAATGATTAGCAAGCAGCTTGCTGGAATTACTGCACGGCTTTCTAGAGAAGCTGTAATTTGTAAATGAAGCTTGTGAATACGGGAATGGACCCAGACTCAACAGTCCTGCTGTAATTAGTCTGCAGAAGTGCATGTTGTGATGCAGCATAGCCCAAATCTGTGTTTTGCCTGTCTTGCCTTCTTTTGTGTTCCTGGTGATTGGAGGAGGCCCAGGTAAAACCTACACTGATGGTAGGGCATAGAGTATTACAGTTGAGTACTGGCAGCAGCTTATAATTGTGCAGAAGTATAGGGTTTTTTCCCCCTAAAGGGGGGTGATGTATTTGGGAAAAAAATGCTGCATTAGAAACTTGCAGCTGACAGTGCCTACATTCAAGAAGCAATTAGTGCAGCAGCTGAGAGGCCTTGCCCCAGCTTGTGTATTGGTTACTGACCACAGATTCTTGGCTCTTGATGGATGGTTAATGGATCCTGTCATGAAACTTTGGATGGGGTTAATAGTATCAAAAAAAGAAAAAAATTACACATTCTAATACAGTAGTTCTGTTAGTAATTAGATAGGAATTAAGTTGTTAAACAGTTATTAAAAATTGGTAGGAATATCTGCCAGGTCTGCTGGCATCAGGGATGGGAAATCAGGCCTCCAGTACTGTAAGGAAAAATTTGTGGTCTCCTGCATATATATTATCTCAGCCTCAATTTAGTAACTTCCCTTAATCTAGTTAGCTCTGTCACAGCACTCCAAATGAATTTAGTGTTCTCTGGAGCCCTTTCTGGATATGACAGCCACACAAAATGCAGGCCTTGACAGCAGAGAGGGTTTCCTTCCTGCTCAGAGGAAGGGCTGCCTCCTTCACACTGCACAAAGTGGAACTAGGAGTGGGAATGCAAGAGAGGAAATCTATGGGAAGTTTCATGGTAAATGCTGACTTGAAGCAGCATCAACATGATCAGTTAGAACTGAAGGATGGTCTCCAGAAAATGTTCCATCCTGCTGTTATAAAGTCACCTTAATGAGCAGCAAACAAAAGGTTGCCAAGGATGGTTGTGACTGATTGCTGACAGAGTTGTGGTTGCTGCAGCTGGCCAGGCTCCTGCTGGCAAAAGACATAATATGTATTGCTACAGGTCATATAATGGTAAATGAACACTTGCTGCCTCTGTGGCAAGTGGATTGATTATTGTGTCCACCTCCAAACAGGTCTGCCTTTGTTTTACAAGTAAATGTATTTGCTCCTGCTGTGCTGAAGTCAGAAGATGAGTTCAGATACACACAGCTCAAAGCAATCGTGATGTGTACAGGAGCTTGTTTCAGCTCTTACAAAATGGCCTGTCATGTACTGTATAAAAACAAATAACTGTGTCTAAATGTACATTATTTTTTCTTGCAAATGTTGATTTTATTTTTCATGGGTTGATGTACCTAGAATGTTGATACAAGATAACAGACAATATTTGATTGCTAGGCACTGGCTTCACATCATAATCTGTGGTCTGATAAAAAAGGTTTCTATTGATAAATACCATTCTTAATACATTTTAGCTTTTTTAGTATACTTGGAGAAAAAGAGAAGTGCCAGAAAGCCTACCTAAAAAAAATTTCAGTTTGTTTGGAGCCCAAGGTATGCAGATGTTGTTTTAACTGAAATGCAGCATCCACTGCCTAAAATGGTAATTTGAGTATTTCCACAAGGACTGGTCACTGCTGTGCAACCAGAAAGAAAGGAAGGATGCTGTCACCTGAGAGCATGGCCAGTGAGATTTCTGGGCTATGGGGGGAACAGACCTGCTGAAATCAGCACGAGCTCTGCTACCACTCAGTCTGATTTGGGGAATAAACCACTTGAAATGATGATGAATCCTTCCCTGGGTTACATATAGGTGGTAATTGACTCTCCAGCTATGGCCAGGTTAGGATGAGGGCTGCTGAAGGTCAAGGCCCAGTTCTGCTTGGTTTGGCACCTTTGGCTCAGGTATCTGCTAGGCTACCACTGTCAGCTGTTCGACAAAAGCGCTTCTGCAACAGTCTCAAGGCTTTCCTCTTTCTTCCAATAGAGATTGGAAAGTATTTTCCCACTCTTAAATGAAATACAGTTCTTGTTTTTGTGCCAGCCACAACTGTAACTTCTGGCAAGAGTCAGTTTGGACTGCAGTCAGCACCAGGATCACGGAGGAGAGAGAAGTGGCCTAAAGCTTCATCTGCCACCCACCTCTGGAGCTGCATCAGGCATGCTGGGACCTAAGCCCTGCATGTGTTGTGCATGTGCCTCCCTTAATTAAGTCTGACAGGGGGCTGAGAGATAACATGCTCTGATCAAAAGATTTTCTTAGAACATGGTGGGGCGCTTTTTCTTTTTCCAGTTAAAGGCATTAGTACATATCCTTCACATGTTTATCCCTGTGCATATTTACATAAACCTGATACGTATCCTGCAAATCCAAATATTTTTGCAGATTGTGTCTTTGAGCAGTTTGCAATGAGGCATTTTTTGGAGGGTTTTTTTGGCTCTCTAGAAATCCTTGCTTAGGATCCTACATGTTCTCATATGCTAACATGGAGCAAATTTGCGCTGTGCAGAATTGGACTTAGGTGCTTGTACTGTGGTGATGATGGCCTAGCACTGAATTATCAGAGGTATATACAGAGCTGATACCCTTGCTGTGTCACTTGAAAGCAATTTTTCTCCAGAAATTGTCTGCCAAGTGATTTTTTTAAATTGTGTTAGGTAAGAACCAGGAGCTACATCCAACTTCTTAGATTTAATTGCTTTTAGAAGTATTTCTAATGTGAAACAACTCTGTCTTGTAGGAAACTGGTAGTAAATTATGTGAGCGAGTGAAGACACTAACAAACCAGGGCAACCTTTAGAACAAAGCAAAATAAATGCTTGCCTGGGTCTGTGTCAGTGGGAGGCCACTGTGACCCCACAGCAGTTAATTTGTTTAGCATGTTGCTGCTGTTATGCTAATTAGGTATTTCTTGAACCAAGAGATTGCCAGCTCCAAGTTTCAGACTTTTCTTTCTCTTAAGGAAAAAAATAAAGGAAAAGGCAGATGAAAGTTTCTTGCAAGTGTACAATTGTAGGTTGCCTGTGCCTTTCTCTGTGCTTGGCTTTTGCAGTCACTACAAAGCTCGTTTTCTTTTTTTTAATAAAAACATTCTGGTAGCACTAGGTCAATCTCAAAAGCACAAAATTAACAGAACTGTATTAGATTGTAAGGGTTTCAATGCTTAAAAGAAATGGACAGTTTTGCTGAGGAAGGGCCTCTGCTTGCAAGCTGCATGTTCTTCACAGAGGTGAGGAAGCCCACTGACTTTTCAAACCTGTAGGGTAACAGGTTTAGAGGGTTGACATTTACTGTCAAAACATTATTTGGTCAGTCCAAAGATCAGGGACTAAAATGCTTTGGTCTTGATTTTTCTTCTCAGCAAATATTTCTGTCATATCCAGGTAGTTTGGGGGGATTTTTTATGTTCTGCTGTTGAGCTTTCTGCTTCTCCTTCTGTATCACACTTAAAAGACTGCTAAGCACATACCACTCCAGTATGACAGTTTGGAAGGGTTTTTGTATTAGCACTCAAAAAGGAATCACTTTCAAGTTACCTTTAGTCTCAGTGCTGGTAGAATTGTGCCAGTTTGCATTCAGAATGTCACAGTCTAGTTGTTGGCAATGATAAATCCCCATGCCTGGTTCACACTGTTACAGGCAGCGTGCCTTCTTGCAGACATCCAGTTCAGGTGCAGCTGAATTTGCCTTCTTGCATGCTGCAAATTCCAGCTGGGATCTCTGAGTCTCTGTTTCAGGTCACATTCAGTAAATGTTGCACTTTATGTTCACAAGGAAGACACAAAACTGCAGTTGGGTTTTGAAGTGGTGTAAATCTGGAGCAGTAAGACTGATTTAGCTTTTTACCCTTGCATAGGAGTAAAGCCAGCTCTCAAACTTATTTGAGACTCTGCCTCAGTCTACTGTCTTACAGTGCTGCCTTGGGTGTCCAAAATGTCTTTAGTAGCTTCATATCCAGTTGGGCCTCATAAGAACCACCTTTGAGCTGATAAATTTAAATTTATGTAAGGGACTTGGCCATGAGAAAAATTCCTCTCCATAAAATGCACTGGTAGCCATCAATTGCCCTTCCTATTGGAGGCAAGTGTGAGGCAAAAGCAGAGCTAAGCAAGACTGCAGTAGCAGTAATTACCGAGGTGCTTGTTTAACCAGGCAGCAAGTAATGAAGTCAGGAGCTGTAATGTCACATCAACTACATTACCTCATTTTCTTCTCTTGCAGACACAGGGAGGTTAAAAATAATGAGCCTGTCTGCCTCTCCCCATACCCCTGAGCACATTGAATCACAAGCACCTTCTTTCTAAAACAAATTTATTTCTTGCCGGCCGCCTTCCCAACAAAGACTTGCCTGTGATGAATACCAGACTTCACAGCATATTTGTCAAAGTGGTACACCTGTGAGGGTTCCAGCACAAGATGAATTTTGGCAGGCCAAGGGAGTAGAGGGAGGTACCAGGCAAGGAATAAATCTTAGTGTGTTACACCAGACTGTGAATGAGCGTTCTCCTCCTAAGACTCGCTCCTCTGACAAGTTATGATAAATTACGCTCTTTGTTGACACCTTCATCGTGTTATTTATGGCTCGTTAATTGAACTGAAAAGGAGACTTGTAGCACAGCAGGGGATCGTACAATGCATTCCCACTAGGCTGGAACCTGAACCAAAGAACAACAAAAGGGAGGAAAAAGGTAAAGTAATACATGCATGTGTGTACTCTCCACTGCAAAGAGCTGCCTGCTGTAAGAGACCGGTCCAGAACCGCAGCAACTGTTCTCAGTCCTCTCAGAAACATTCCTGTCCAGTCCTCCTGGATCTTCAGTTAAAAGGATGGATGTTTGTCTTGTTCCCACCTTTAATCCATGTGTCTGTGTTGCTCTGTGCCTTGCTGAAGTGTGGAGTATCAATCCCATGCAAAGGCAAGCATCTGGCCTGTGTTTCTGAACCTGACCAGCCCTCACTTCCCTAACAGCAGTTTTCCCTGCTTTTTCCTGGTACTGCCTTTCCTGGAGTGACGTTCTGATAACATGGTAGGTGAAAAAGAAGGATGCTGGTGTGGCACCACAGAAGTATCACATTTGTACAGCAACACAAAATTCTGTTCTTTTGGGGCAATATGTACCTAATTCAGAAACACACTGATATGGGGAACCTTCCAGCTCTCTGCCACTGCTAAGGGCAAGGTCTTGTTACCAAACATCCTATTGTGGCAGCATAGGCAGGCATTTTCTCTGAGGAGGAGTAGTGTAAACAGGAAAGGGAGAGGTACAGGATCTGAGCGGGTGGCTCTACACTTGTTGTGCAAGAGTTGTCTGCAGGAAATATAGCTGTAAGTCATTGTGGGGGATGATAAAAGAGAGAACAAAATCTTCAGTGGATAAATACTGAGGCAGACAGGCTTGTTTCTGTGAAGAATTATAGATTTGATGCTGAGTCTGAAATGGTTCTAACAAGCTCTGTCCTGAAAGAAAATTAAGTAAACTGATGCCTGAGAGTATTTATCATGCATGAGTATTTTGAGAAAAAACAGAATGCTCCAAGAAAAGAGCATGTTTTCCCATCAAAGGGATTTGAGATAATCATTCAGCTCCTTGCTGGAGAATACCATCTGAAATTCTCACATTTCCATGGCAGTATGAGCAGCATCATTTATGGATTTGCTGTTCGGGCTCCTCTAAAAGGAGCCAGGTCCTTCTGTAGTGCCAAGGTTGAGAGCTAAAATAGCGAGTGGCAGGTCCCTTGTTAGTAGGGTCTAGAAGAGGGTGTAGTTGGGCTGGGTGTCAAGAGATCTGAGATTCACTCTGGCAGAGTTCCTTAATCAGCTTTGTGTAGGTACAGTCAAACTTCTTGAACCTCATGGTGTGGTGTGTGTCTTTTTTCAGGTGTGAAATAAAGCTTTACTTTTGTCTTAGCTAGAGATTGAGCAAGTGGTTTGGCAAGGATAGAATTTAACCTGGTAGTGAAAATTAATTCCTCTTCTGATCGCTTTCCAGCCTCTCAAGTGAAATATAGGTGCAGTGTCTTTATGTTCCCCTTTAAGGATTTCCTGGTGCAGGGGCAGCCTCTCCTGTGTGCCATTCTGTCACTGGGGATGACGCTGTATTTTGCCAAGCTCTTGGTAAGTGATGCTCAGTTCCTGGGCATCAGGAACATGTATGCAGCCTTTGCATATGTCATCACATGTATGCAGCTCCCCACTGCTGCCCCTCGGAAGACTGCTCATGTCCCCGAGTGGAAAAGTGGCCTCTGTGTCTGGGCCTGGGTGTGCCGTGTCCGTGGTTTCCGTGTGAGCCTGCATGCTGTGTGCAGCCCCTGGGCATCGCTGGCCGTGCTGCTGCCTGTCAGGCTGTGCTGTGACAGGGACGGTGCAGGAACTGCACTGGAGCTGGGCTGCGGCTCCCTGCAGGGTGCCAGAGCTCTGCAGTGAGTGTGGAAACAGGATGGTAGCTTGTGGTGGTGAGGGCCTCGCTGGCCCTTCTGTTCCCGGCAGAGCCCACCCTTCTCTCCAGGGCTGCGGATGAGAGGAGCATGAGCAGTGCCCCTGTCGGGTTTGCTTCCTCTGTGGTGTTTGTGCACGGCGTTGATAAAAGAGTTAAAGCAGAGTAGTGGCACTGTGCGTGTGGAGGCACAGGGAATACTCTATTTATAGCGCTGCTCTCCGTTCCCTCCAGGGAATTGTCGGCTGCGTGCTGCAGAAGCGGCCTCGGAGCACACTCCAGGTGCGGGTGGGTACGGCAGCCGGGCTGTCACCCACCCCGGGCTGTCCTGGTGTCCTGCGGGGCGTGGAGCCCCCCGGGCAGCGGCAGGGCCGGGGATGGCCGTGCCTGCCGGGAGGGGCTCGCTCCTCTCTGCGGGTCTGCCCGGAACAGATGCTGCTCTTTCATTTCCCTGGAGGTCTTTAATGCCTTCGCTTCGAGGTGATGTAAAAGCAGTATGATTTGGCTTGCAGTCATGACAAAGATGGAATTGTAGGGGGTTTGTTGCCGTTCTTTGGATTTAGGGAATGGGGTCATTAAGAGCAAAGGAGCATTAGACCCAAAATACAAGGTGGTTTGCAGTTTCAAACAGCCCACACCCATGGTAAATGGCAGCAGCCTTTGTTGGTTACTTGCCTGTGCCTAATTCCTCAGGAAAGTCGCTGCTGCCAATAAAAGGGTATCAGCACAGCTCCTGGTCTGGACAAAGGGTTTCGGTTTCTCACTTCATGTGCTACCAGGGTCCTTCCCCTGCCCTAGTCCCCAAAGCACCCCATACAAGGGAAAACCCTGAGGTAAGACTTGCACACACCAGTTTGCTTGGGTTTGCCACCTTCTAGAGCAGTAATTATACACATTGGATAGGTTTCAAGTTTAAATATTGAAAAATGTTTTTACATTCTGTTCCGAGCTGAAATGTCATCTGGCAGCCTGATAAACTGGTTTCTTAGGGATCTGTCCAGTGCTGGAAAGTATCGTGCTGCCTTCTCCCTGCCTCTTCTGTTCCTCTGTGTAGTAACTTCAATGTGAGTGTTGCCTACAGGCCTTTTTATGTGCTAAACACCAGGGGCTGTATTGCCAAAATATTAGCAGCTACTTCTGGAGCCAGGAAATGCGACATTGCAGGTTGAGTGGGAGCAAGGAGAAGGAAACCACACAGATAGGAAAAGTCTGACAGAAATTAGGCAAGTAAGAAAAAAAGTTTGCTGCAGGCTAGTTTCAACCATCACTTTTGAAAGCAGCTGTAACTAACATCCAATTCTACTGAAGTAGGGCAGAACAACCTCCAGCACAGCACTCTGCTCTCTCTTCTCCATCTTTTGGTTGGGAGCTTGGTGCTTAGAAAGACCTTGGTTTTCATTTTGTAGTTGTGCCCTTCCTATAGCATTTTCTCCCCAACCAGCTGGGTTTTGTTTTCAGTTACAATAGTGTGTGATTTTTTTTTTTACAGTATCAAATTGAGCATTAAGCCATTTCTTCAAAGTTTTTACTGACAGATCATCTTTCCCACTTCTTAATTTTTGATTAAAAACTACTTGTAATAACATAAGCCACATTGCTAGCACAATAAACAGGTTCATGAATGAGGGACTTTCACTTAAATAGCCTTGTGGAGCTGCTGTTTCCTTACCAGTTCTTCAGTCTTCCCTGTCAGTTTTCCAGGATTTTGACTGCGTGCACTCATTTTGGCTCACTGCTGCAACCATTGGTATGCATTTGCAGCATGTCGTGGTGAGTGTGGTAGAATATCTGTATGAGATGAGGAGCTATAGTGAAATAATTCTAGTTTGATACCGTATTCAAGTTCATTTATGCCAATTATTTTTCCATCCTTGGTGATGAGACTCCAAGTTCACACATGGTTTCTTGTCTTTGTCCATAACAGGCAGACTGAGAATACTTTGTTGTTGTTTGCTATGAATTTTCAACCCTGAGATGGTTGTGAATTTTCCAATTTTTAGCTTTTATTGATCGTATTATGGGCACACTTGAATTGATATTCTGCATATTTGCATGTGCCCAGTGCTTAATTTCCAGATGTTCACACAAAAGCACACGAAGACAGCACCATCTCTTGGGCTTGAAATACCCTAACCCTGGGAGACACTCCCCTGAATTAACTCTCTCACATGGGACCATGAACTGCAAATTGAGGATAACTGGGGAGAAACAGTTTACAGAATTTATGTAGCCTGCTAGGCCCTTTAATTCCTGGACCACTGGTACAAAAATGAGGCAGATACAGCAGTGCCGTGTCTGTGTCTCAGATATTGAAGCAGCTTTTTTCCACAGCTACCTCTGTGACACAAGTAGAAACCAAGCACTGTGTGGTAATGAATATAGCAGAAAGAAGGGTGTTAGCACTGGTATCTGTTTTCAAATTCAGCAATTCAAGTCTAAAATTCAAGTCAAATAATTTTTCTTTTTATCCACTAAAATTCTACAGTGAAGGGGTAACATTTGGACAATTGAGTCATCCTTGACAACAAATGTGAGTAGAATCAGCAACTTTAATCAGCTCATGGGAGGTAAGTGCCACCCACACCACAAAATATTGGCTTCGGTCTCTGGCTTTCTGCACTGTTGTTTCTTGTTGATTTCAAAGCTAAAGGAGGAGGGGAAAACAACCTCCAAGTCACCCTTACATAATACTTTGTTTTGTGAGGGTTCCACTAATCATGTCAATACTGAGCCTCTAGTTTTTGATAATTACACTGGAAATGCCCAGTTTGTACATAGTAATTCCAACTATAATTACCATGAAATTATATAACTACAAATTACCCTGTCATGTGGATGGACTAAATAAGCATGTACAGTACCTGCTCTGTGATAACAAATTAGAATTACATGGTTGGTTAACTAGCAGTAATATGAGATTTTTGAAGTGGCCAAGCTGACTAGTTATGTGAGAAAGTGTTGGATTTTCTTTCTGATGCTTGGTTAGATTTCAAAATAGTAGATTATTTATTTCCTGATATTTCTTTATGTGGAAAAAACAAAACAACTTTGTTTGGGATTTGTTTTTACTAGACACTTACATTGTATTAAATAGTTTGCTTGGTCACTGCCAGCTGCTGTGTTCATTCTCCTGGGTGCTGGTTGCTGCTTGTGGGACATGGCTGGTTTGATTTGGGGTTTTTTAGGGATCTCTAACCTAATGGGTTAGAAAGAGATTGCTTGGCCTTTTCTTTTTTCTATCAAAGAGAGGTTTTTTTCATTTGCGGCAAAAAATGCTGTTGATTGATAGAAGAGCTGTAGAGATTAGATTCAGGTGCAACCTTTCCCTTTCATTTGAGGAAGGGGAAAATCGTGTCTGAAACTCATATACATGACAAAACAGCTCTTCGTTGTGTCAGAACCTTCTTTCAAAACATCCATACAGTAGTTCTTTCTTACAGACAAAACAGAAATAACGTCGGTCTTTCTTAGTTGCTCTTGACCTCTGACATGACACGGTGGGGAAGAAGGGCACGGCTGGAGGCCGGAGGTGCGGTGCTGGGTCACGGGGAGCCCCGGCAGGCTGGAGGCCGGAGGTGCGGTGCTGGGTCACGGGGAGCCCCGGCAGGCTGCCCCTGAGCGGCCCCGGAGGAGCTGCCCCGGCCGGGGGCTCACGCTGGGCCCTGGGACGGGCTGGCAGCGGAGCTGTCACCTCGCCGAGCGCCGAACGTTTGTGAGCCGAGAGGGCCGGGGTGCTTCTGTAATCACACACAAACCAAGGTACAATGGAAAATGGCCTCTGCATTTCGGGCAGAGTGTGCAGGACGGGTGGGACACGCACCCCCTCCGAGCCGGGTGCGGCGGGGCCCAGGCCGGGCCGCTCCGCGCTGCCCGCGGCCGCCGCCAGGTGGCAGCACGGAAAGGCGGCAGCGGCGCCGCTGTGCCGGGGATGCCTCGGGAAGGCTGACCTGGAGCGGAGACTGGGCAGAGCTAGGGAATAAAGTAGGGATTTACTGAAAGGCCTTTAGGGTACACCTTGGGCAGGACAGGGCCTGACCAGGGCTACAGCCAAGGTGCACTTGGAATGGTCAGAAAATGGACGACCGGTCACGAGCTCTCACACTTTCATAAGTTTTGGTCCTTTTGCATATTGGGGTTTAATTGTCCAATTATAGCTTCAGGTTGTGAGAAACAAGATCCTTCTTGTTCCTCTCTTCAGTCCACCGTTGTTTGTGCTTTTGGGCCTGAAAGTTGTACTCGTTGTCCTTGGTCTTCAGCAGGAAAGGATTTGTTTTGTCTACCTATTCTGTGAAGGGAGCTCACTAGCACTAAATGTGAGGCTCAGAACTGCGCCCCTGGGCAACACAGAATCTGAAAAATATGAAAGCTAAAACTTAAGGCATCACTGGGGCTGCATTTGGGGTGGTTTGAGCAGAACCAGTCGCTGCAGGCAGGGCTGCGGTGCTGCATGCGGGGTTTAGTGCCTGACGGTGCCTCCTGCTGCAGCCAGGCTGCAGGGGCACCTCATCCACCTCTCTAATACACCTGTCTCGTTTTTATTTGTTTTTAATCTTAGAGCATAAAGTCATCAGGCCAAGGAAAAGGCACCTGAAGTTCTTTCATTGAAACTTACAACTTCTTCCAGTGGTAACTGAAGCTTCATGCAAAGATCTGGGCAACTGTGCCTTTAATCTGCTGGAGCTGCTACAGAGAAATGTGTAACTGAGAACAAAATGCTTGTCACTTTTTGCCCTGAGCCATACTATTGCAAGAGCTGAGCTTTCTCCAGCTAACTTTAAATTAATTTTCATGCCTTGATTTCTGGTTTCTTTGGTCTATTCTTAAATAAATTACGTGGCCACCTACATGAGGGGGGAAATTGTTGAAGAGGTTTACAACCTCCATTCTTTGTTCTTGTATAAGTTTGATTTTTTTTCTATATTTCTTGCTGCATCTTTTCCTTATCTGGCATCACCTCTTCTGAGGGATCCACTTTTATAGGAACAAGTAGTTCCAGCTGAAGCTTGCCTTGTTTATTTGCAATTGCAACTGCAAATGCATGGCTTCAGTTCACAGTAGTTTATTTCTGACAGCCTCATTGGTTTGTAGCTGTGGGAGATGAAAACTAATAGTAACAGGCTTAAGCAGTGGCAGCAGCCCAGAGATTAATAGTGAACTCTAGAGTAATCTCTGGAAATGGTCATCCTTGCTGTCCAAATCCAGGATTTGTAGACATTTCTTTCAGTTGGTGTATTAATCACTTATGCACTGCTCTTTCTGTTTCAAGCAGATGTGAATGGTTCCATATGCAGATATATATCTATGTATGAAAAAGAAAAGTAACACAGGAATTCTTAGCCTAGAAATTATTCAGGGTTGTGGTTATTTTAGTTTGTTTGTTGTCTGTCTCCTGCTTTTCTCATAGCTGAGTCCACCATGTCTCTTTGGTCTGTCATTCAATTAAATGCTGTGCAAACCTGTAGGAAGTGTTCAGAGATTCATGCTGGGAACCTATTTCAAACAAATATCCTGTAAGGTGTGAATAAACATTAGGTATATTACAAATTGCACAGGGGCTATGGCTAGCATGCGGTGTTTATGAATGTGAATAATCACAATTAAATGTTTTCTGTTCTAAGATTCTTCTTTTTCTTTGTCATTGCTAAACAATCCATCTTACAGAAGGTGCTGACTGGGAACTTAGCAGCAGAGCAGTTTCTCATGACTCTCGTTTGGTAATTGGAACATCTCAGAAAGCTTCTGTGAGAGTTTGTGGTAATTTTGGTTGCACTGAATGAGATAATTCAGCAATCAGCCAGTTTTTTTAGCTGGCTCAGTGCTCAGACTCTTAATAAGGTCAAGGATTGAATTTGGGTAGTTTCAACTTGAAAAAAAATCAGAATTATTTAGATTATTTGAAGTATTTGGGGGGGAAAGCATAATTATTTAGACTATATCAAGATGTTTTCAGACTATCAGTTTCATTGCATAGAACTTGCTTAAATAACCTGAGCTGTTTGATTACCTTAAAGCTGTTAAGAGATGTAGTAAAAAGGTAATTGACTAATGGAGTTTTAATCTGGAAGAGGGGGGTATGTTTTCATCACTTATTTTGATTTTTTGAGTACCAAAGTGACTGTTAATTCAGGTATCTGCTAATGGGACATTTATGTAAAAAGCACAAGACATTTTCTTCCACAAAACCCATTGCAGTCTCTTTACAAGTGGAAGATTTCTGTGCAGCACATCTCCCTCCGTTCATTGAATGTGTTTGTAGGACACATGTTCTTGGTCACTTTTGCTCAAAGGCTTTGCTATTAGTGCTCCTGGAATCAAGAGAAGTCCCCTGAAGGATGTGAGTTACTTGTTTAGGAGGACAAGATCTGAGTTACTTGTTTAGGAGGACAAGGTCTGGTACGATGGTTACCTGAAGGAGGTTTCTGAGCTTGCTGTGCAGCGTTCGTTGAGCTTTCAGACTGGTAGCACTGAGCTTCCCTTCCAAAGGGAATGTTCTGTTATCTGGGGGTGAGTTACTTAACTTTGCTAGTCCAAAACTTTCCCCACTCAGATTTAATAGAAAGCTTCTTACATCATGGGACTGTGTAAATAACTACAAAGCATCCATGGTTTAGTAATCCCAAAGTAAGCCAAGGCCATAAAATGTATTTTCCACTGGTGCAGCACTTTCCCATTCCAGAAATACTTAGTGTGGTGTAGTAGTTCTTTCCGTAACTTCAGTGCATCAGCGGTCCTATTAATGCAAATAATTTTATTCTTATTTAATTCCCTCCTTCTTTTAAGCCTAAATATCACCAAAATTAGATAGGTACCTGGTCCATTTGAAATTTAGTAAACTGAGATGAAAAAATGGTAGATGAAATGTGAACAGGGAGCCTGGTAAATGGGAACAGAAATAGAAATGATGATAAGTAGAACACTGCAGTTGGTGTGTGTCAGAGGACAGACTCTGTGGAATGGGATAGTTTGTTTGATACAAGTATTTGTGTCCCTTGACAATTTTGCTCTCTATAATGTGCCAAACCCCTGAATTATTGTACTGAAATAGAGACCTCTAAGGCAGCAGGCAACTGACATTGTTTGCAAATTGGTCTGGAGTCTGAAGGTTACTGTCTGACAAAACTCTTGTAGCCAGCTTGAAAAGAGATCTGAGCACATGTAACTGTCCCAGGAAAAGAGCCAGCATCTGCCAATCCCTACATTGCTTCTACAGTACTGATACTTCTCATTTTTGTCATTTGTTGCTCTTTTAGACCAACAAAGGTATTCTGAATTTCTTCTAATAAGAGTTAAATTTTTCAGGTTGTGACTTTGTAATTTTGATATTCCTCTGTGTTTTCTAAGGCAGGTGCAAGAGTTCTGAGTGTCTGTAAATGCCAGTTATGTGCTATTGCTCTAGCTGAGTGTATCTGTGGTGTGAAGGCTGGCATGCCTTGGTTCATAGCTTTTTTAGATAAAAGTCATACTTTTCCCACCTGAGAAGCTTTGTAAACACACTCCAGAGTTCCTGCTCAGTACATAACCTTGTTGCTTCAGAACTCACTAATGATCAGGATTTATTCAAGGATTTTAGTGCAATTTTTCTCAATGAAAGAGATGAGAATTCATATAAGAAGACTCTTCTGTTCAATTTCTGGAAACTGTTTGAATTTCTTAGTTTCTTATATTATGGCTTCACTTTGAATCTACCTGCATTCTTATTTGCATTCTTTTCTATGCCACGTTCTTGCATGCACCCGATTCTGTGTGCTGCTCCCGCTTGCAGCCAGACCTCGCTCAGCTGGGGAAGAAGCTGCACTTGCACTCTGGCAGTCACTAGAACGCTGCTCAAGGAGGGCACACACAGCCTACGCTGCGGCAGCACCGTGCCTGAGCTGTGGGAAGGCACCAGCATGGTCTCAGCTCACTGGAACTCTGAGAAGTGCCCATGCAAGGCAGAGCACGGCCAAAGGCTCCGCAGTTCCACTAGGAGGAGAGGTACAGGGGCCTGAGCCAATTTCCTGAGGTGGCTGCTGCCCTGATCCAGGGCAGTTTAGGGACAGAGGCGCTCATCATTGGGGCAGAGTCTGTAGTGAAAGTGTGATTTAGAGAGGCTGGGAACTGAGGAGGTGCCCGCTGATGCAAACAGGATGGCTCACATTCAGAGCCTGACTGTGCTTCGCTAACTCACTGCCTAGCACAAGATGTTTCACTTAAAATCTAGGACAGTGGGGTTTTTCTCTTGAAGTCTGTGTTAGGAAAGCCATAATTATTAATGCTTTAGAAAATTATTTATCAAATGTTCTGAGATGTATGTTAACTTAGTGATGAATCAAAAAAATATCTGAAGTTTGTGATTTATTCTGCAGACATAGAATCAGCTTATGGACTTACACAAGGAGAATTTCTTGTTGGTTTCTTGTTTTTAAGGTAGACTAACCAAGGAATTGTCACTGTTTTGAGGAATGCTAATGACTCTCTTGCTGTTCAGATGAGTCAACCAACCAGTGACTTTTAGGGCTGTGTGTTGCCTTGGTAAGGGTGCAAGGTGAGGTTTTTAAATATATGATGTTATGAATTATCATCTCAAGGAATCAGCTCCTTCAGGAGAACTCTTCACTTCTGAACCTGAAGTTAGGCCACTGATAAGGTTTCCTGGTGAAGCTTTTTATTGTAAAGATAAAATATCTGAACAGTGTGAGCTTGGAACTTCTAACTGGCCAAAATTTACATAGTCAACGTCTTTAACCAGTGACTGTTGTAAGCAATTTAATTTGATTCCCCTTAGGGATGCCTGAAGAAAAGCACATCTTAATATGGAGCAACATGTACAGTGTGAATGGAAGTAGAGAAGTAGATAGGCAATGTGCTTTGCTTTTGGTAGGGTCCCTTTGAGCCTTGGCATTCAGCTTTACAACTAGAACAAATCTGTAATGTTGCAGTTGACAGTTTTGCATTCCTGTTGCTTGTGTTGACTTGAGAAGGATGCCTATAACTCATCAGCTTAGCATTCACTAGATCATTTAGTTGCATCTATTGGAAAATTCTCAGGAAGTTTAAAGATTACAGCTGTAGAACTTAGGCTGCAAAAATATTAGTCTGTAACACTATAGATTGTTTACTTTTTATAGTGTTTATTTATTATTGGAAAATACATAATAAAAATCATAAAATATGATACATGAATGGAACAGCTCATGTAAACTCTGCCATTTGTATCAGGAAGTGCTTAGGCAGTACTGCCAGGAGTTCTTTAATGTATGTGGATTAAGGCAGTACCTTGTGCAAATTCTTCAGATTTCTGATTTATCCAGTAGGTGTTCAAGCGTATGGATTGGTGGAGCAGCCAAGATCCTGAAGAGATGTCTGTTCCCATTTTAGAGATTCTATAAAAATGTTGCAAGTATTGGTGCTCCTGGTAGCTGCTTTAAGCTGGATGCTTGTGTTCCCTGTGAGACAGGAGGGGCGGGTTTGTGAGTCCAATATGTGTCTGTCACTCCTTGTAAGAGTGGCGCTGACCACTGGGAGGCTGTTCCGCTGACAGTCTCTTGTCAGTCAGTAGCCAGGTGAGTTTGTCTTCCCAAGATCTTCAGAAGCAAGTTTTTCTTCAAGGGAAAACATTCATGTTTCACATTTAAGATGTTGGAAACCAGAAACCACAAGGTTTAAAGTTTTGAGTTCAGTTTCTCCTATTAAGGTTTTGGTGTTGTATACCATCAGTATTTGCACCAGGAGGATTTGTGTGTGATTTAAGGGTGTCTTTTATATGATTCATCTGTTTCAGAATTGCTAAGGGAGCCAGCTAATCACGAGTGCTGAACTTGGTGACCTGTTCATGATCAGCCCATAGACATTCTTTTTTATAACAAAAAGAAATAGCAATAGGTTACTGTTGTTAAATCAGTTATATGTTATAAGTTATTTTTATTTCTATTTTGAGCTTTACATTGGAAAAGTTCTGCATTGCAGTTTGGACTCTCTTGAGCATTCTGAGATACTAATGATAAAAGTACATTGTGTGAGATGTTTAGAGAAAAAAAAACAGAAGAAACTTAAGGTGGGGATCATGAATTCAAGCAGTTAATCTATTGGACTCATGTGTTTGCTTGATTGGATGAACCAGGGTGTGATCACATCCACAAGTGTATGGTTTTTACAAGCAGCTGAAGATTGGTACAAGACCAGTGGACAGTGCAAGTGTTTGTGTGGTACTTGATGTGACACTCTGCTTTCCAAGTGACTGCAGCCGTGCTCTGGAGACTGGTGGGCTGAAGTGTGTGCAGCCTCTCCATGTGCAGGAGCTGCTTTCAAGATGAGATTTCCCTTTCTGCATAGGAAATACTGCCAATTCTGTGATAAAGAAAAAGGCTCCAATTCAGTGAACAGCCACCTTTTTTTTTTTTCCCTTAATGGCCCATTTGTGGCATAGAAACAAAACCCTTGTTTGCTTTTAGGTTACACCAACTGTTGCTTAATAGTTGTGGTGGTACATAATTTGCCAAGCTAAGGCTTTTTTTTTTTTTTTCTGGAAAGGAATTGCTGTGGTGAAAAGAAATTGGGTACTGGAAACTGTTTGGACAGTATTTGAAAAACATAAACATTGGCAAAGAAGGGGGTCTGTTCCTAAGCTAAACATGGGAGTGATTTTCTGTCTCACTATCGATTTGTGCTCAGGGCATACAATCCAGGGAAGCTTGGTAAGCTCCAGTCAGAAAAGCATTTGAGAAAAGCACACATATTGTTCCCGTCCGGGAGGTGAATGTGGCTGTGCTGGTGCTGGCACATGCTGGCCCATTTGCTGAGGAGGGAGAACTCCTCTGTTGTTCCTAGTGCCTGTCGATGGCAGTTGTTTATTTCCCAGCAGCTCAGAGTGAGACAGATGCTGCGTTCTCTTTGTGATGTAAGCTCAAGTGACAAGTCAAAATAAAAGACTTGTCCAAATTACTTTAAGACAATAAACATGATGGCTCCTCATTGACAGCATGTTAAATATTAATTTCTCAAACTGTGAGTTTGAAAGGCTTTGACATGTGTCAAGATTCTGACTATTTAAAACCAATCTTCCACAAAAATTTCTTACAGATTGAAAGAGCAAATATTGACTTGTATGACTAACATAGACCACACTCTACTCTTTCTGCATTAAAAAGAAATAAATAATCTAACTCTGTGTATTCCCTAGACACGACATGGGCTATTATTTGAAAATATGTAGCTAGCTGAAATGTTGTTAATTGCCTTTCATTGATGGTAGGCAAATGTTCCTAAAGGTACTGTCCTAGCCAACAATAATACCAGTGAAATGAGGAATGAATCAATGTTGTTGCTCTAGCAGTTGCTAAATGCTGTATTTGCTGTGAAAAGTAGAGCTTGTATAAAAACAAAAGGGAAGAAATACAATCTGTGCTTCTGAGGAAGGCAGCACTCTTCAGATACCCCTTGTGAGAGCAGGAAAGGATATTTTCTAAGATCTTCTGATACTAAGGCCCTTTTACTGCTGTTGAGAGAAAAATATCTCTGACAGAGGATTTAGCTTCTGCTAATCCTTAAGGGACTTGTTTTGACAGACTCTCTTTATAGAAGATTTTCTCAGTAACTTCTGATTTGTTATAAAAGAGCAATTACTGATTTGTCCTCAAGCACCTTTTTGATGCATGTTTGTTAATGAAGTTCATGTACATACAGGAATGGGGAGGAGAAGCCAGTTTGAATTGTTTACTGTGAAAAAGCAGGAAGATTTGGATTTTACTGGATCTCCATTTCACTGTCTAGGCCATAGGGTACTTAGTCTGGATTTCATTTAGTGTGTTATGTGGCCTGCTCAGCAATTTGTGGGAGTGCATCTTGCTTTCTTGACAGTAGACTCTGAATTTTTTGCTACCCTTTCTAAACATGAAGGCTTTTCCTTGTGTCCAGAGTAATGCCCAGTATTAGATTTCAATCCAATTCTTCATATTTTGCACAGGTAACCAGGAAGTCCTGGGTTTGTGGTGGTTGTGTTAGTTAAGGGGAATAAACCAGCTTTCTTGTATTGCCTGTGTTGCTTGTTCCTTTTTTTTATTAAGAACTCAAATATCCAACTTCATGTCCCTTTTCACAATCAAAGACAGTACTAAGAATGCACAGAGAGCAGCTCAGCTGTGTCAGTTTTCCCAGTTTTTATCTGTGGCTCTGCACATGTGCTCATGTTGCACAATATGCAGGATAACAGGCCTGCATTACCAATATTGTCTGCGTCTAATAAAAAGCTGTCACGCTGTTCAGCTAAAACGATCTTGGATCACATTCCCAGGGTTTCCCATCGTTCTCCTGACAAACTGTCTCATCCCTCATCTAGAGGCTCTATGTGGCTGACACTGTATTTGATTCATGTGCTGGCTTGGCTTCAGAAAACAGCTGACGGTTAACCAGTGTTAATACAGTTGGGTTTTTTTCTCTTCTAATCTGAACAAGCCCAAATATTACAGAGCATACTGGAGTGATATGAAAATTATGTTTCAAAGGCAAGTGTGGCCTCTAAACCTCTTCAATTTATTTCAACTATTGGCTTTTAAATGTTTTCCTTAATTCTAATGAATGCACTTGGTGTAAATCAACAGTTTGTGCTTGCTGCAGAGACTGTGCAAACCATTTCAGGGGCAAATCGCATTAACTTCTATCAAACATAATAATGTAATGCTTCTATCTTGGGAGCAGTGTAATTTTTGCTGTAATGCTAGAGACATGCTGAAGAAGTGCACATCTCTCTATAGTTAAAGTCTGCAAAAATTTAAGAAAAAAATTCTCAGTTTGGGGACAATTCAGGTGACTGCCATTACATATTCCAAATCACATTTACAACTTGGTTTTGTCAGTGACCCAACAGATGGAAATTTAAACTCCATCCTGTTTAAAATTCAGGTCTGGAGAGTAAATAGCTGTTTCTTTTGGCAAAAAAATGGGTAAATTTAGAAAAAAGAATCATTATTTATTTATGATAAAGGATAATTTCTTTGATAGAAATGTCATGTCACACCTATCTAACATCAAAGAGGGAGATAAGGAACTATTCTGCTTTTGTTTCCATTATTTTTATTCTGTCCTGACTTTCTGCTTTTCAAGAAACATTGGCTTTTGTTAGAGTTAAAAAACCTTGCAACAGACAGCTTGCAGAGCTTATTCTGATAAAGTTGTCTAGAAATCTCTTGAGGGAATGAGCTTCTGGTAAAATACCAGGTATTTCTCACTTCTGGCAGTTCTGGAAATGTTCTGAAAAAAGATGTTCCTGAACTATTATGGAAATTACCATGGTGGAGCTGGAACACAGATATGCAAATACCTACATTTGAGTAGAAAAGTAACTATGAAGAAAAACTGGCATTTTAGAATCTTCCAGGGAGGGCTCTCTAATCTTTATGATGAAGTCAATAATGTCAAGGGAAGGGGGAGAAGTAGCCTCTCTCTTTCCAGAGGAATTTGCTTCTAAAATAAAGAAAGCTGCCCTTGGACAAAGGTCTGTTCAAGTGCCCACAGCAGGTTCAGTGGAGGAGAGGGAACATTGTGTGTGCATCTTGCACTTCCTGAAGAGACTAACTCTGTTAGCAGTGCTTTCCATAGCTACCATTTTAAAAAGGCAGCTGCTAAATGGAGAGGATGTGAGGAAATGTGTGCCCTGTCCCTACTAGATGAAATTCATCTTTTTAAGATAAAGCAGTGCCCCAGTTCCACCAGGTATACCTTACATTGATGTGTGAATAAAGTAGTAGACTCCAACTCATGGTAACTTCCAGTGATACTAATTAATCTTGACCCATTTGTTTTAATTTGACCCAAAAGTCACACGGTTTTCTAATATCTTAAGGAAGAGATCAAAAGGATGAGGCCAACATTTGTAGCTACGTTGGTAAAATGTGACATTATATTTTTAAATAAGGGGAAAAGGTGGAAATTTATGAGGGAGAGCTATCTGGCATGTCTTATGTAAGGGTATCTATTATCTGCAAGCAAAGCCGTGTAGAAAAAGCATCAGAGTTGGACTAGATCAGTTCCTTGTGTGGTCCAAACAGACCAGGAAATGCTGTTAATGCCTGATAACCATGAACATTGGCTCTGCTACTTACAGAGCCCTTCAAGAGAAACAATGCAATATGTTTGTGCTCCACGTTGCTCCAAATTCTGTGACCCTCAGTGGTCTCGGCGTCTGACTGGGGCATTGCATCCTTCAAATGCCTTTTGCTGTACTCACACAGGCTGTGAAGATGAACAGCATAGACCTGCGCTAGTTTTAGTTTGTCATGGGAGCTTCATTGATTTTACAATCATCCACAGGTTGTTTTCATTCCCTGCTTGTCCTTCTGAGAGTCAGGTGATCCTCAGGAGCTGAGGGAGCCTTGTGCAGCCTTTCCTTGCCTCCTCCTGGCCATGAGAGTCAGTTCCCAGGGTTTCCAGCTGCCTGTTCCCTCAGCCCTCTCCCAAGGATGGGTTTCTCTAATGCCTCGTTATGGGCAGACTTTTGATCTTGGACTGCATAAAGAAGAACCCTAGAAGAGAAAAAACTTTTGATCCATGTGTTTTTTTGAACTTAAACAATGTTAATTTTTCTTCAATGCACAAAGCTTTTTTCCTGTGTCCTTTCTTAGTGCCTTTGCTTTTCGTGTTTGAGGTGTTCATCAGTCTGTTACCAAGTGCAGTTGAAGAGGGGCTTGCTCCTTCCTACGTTTGTTATTTATGAAGGTGTGTCCTGAGAGAGTTGGGATGCAGAGCTGGGTTTGAACTCACAGGTCTCCTGCACTGCAAATAAATGGCTTGTCACCAAGTCACAGGTGCTCACAGCATGATGGTGAAAAACAAGGCAAGTCCTGAGCATTCTGATGACATTTCTAGTACCTTAATTGATTCAAAGAGATTTTTGCTCAGTTACCTCATGAATATTCTTTGGACAGAACCACTGTAGGATACCAGTGTGTTGAGAAAGCATCTTTTTTCATTCATTTAAGAATAAATATTTGATTGTCTCTATGTTTTGAGAGGGCCTCAAACATCCTGTGATCAGATGTAAAACGTGTATTTGTCTTGTGAATTAAAACAAAGGAGAAACATGATTTGTGTGATTACTTTATGCCATGCATAGCTTTGGTTTGAAATTACAAAATCTGTCCTTAATCTCTAACAGAATTCATTTTGTAAGGTTCTGTGGGATCAAGGTAAAAGCACTGGAAACAAACTGTAATGTTACATTTGTTTAGAGATCATTCCTCACTTTATGAACAATTAATTTCCAACTCATTGAGTCAGTCCATAAATTATTAATAACAGAGGTCATAGAAAGGCTGGTAACATCGGACAGAGGTTGTAATGGGAGTTGAAGGGAAGGTCTTCAATGACAGAAAATACTGTAGGTTTGTATCTCACACAACGCTTTAGTTGTTTTACCGTGTTCTGCCTAAGAATTGTATCTAGGTGAAAAAAAGGTGGAGGACTTGAAAAATGTCATTGTGAGGTGTAGTTGATAAATGGTGTTGTGTCCAGTTTGGATGGCTGTGCTCTCTTACAGAAAGTAGTGTTGGAGAAGTATTTAATATATCATGTAGATCAAACCTTCAAGTGCTGTGGACTTTGTATTGTGAAGTGAATAATAGCTACAGCTTGCTGGGGCAGCAGTTCAATGCAGGTCATGTATTTAGAGCACATTGCACTTGAGAGCTGAGCTCAAAAGCTTAGCAGCAGACTTCCAGAAATCTGCTTGAGTGGCCTTGAACAATACTGAATCAAAACGCACAGCCCTTAGTTTCAAAAAAACTTTTTTCCCTACAAGGGCTCTATGCTTCTAAAAACAGAATGGAGCCAAAAACATCAAGATATTTATTGAATTGTCAGGCATCCCAAATTGTTCCATCCCTGCAAGTCACTGCTCCTGGAGTATTATTAGAAGGATAGTCAGTATCCTGGCAGCTAAACATTGTGTCTGATATTTTTTGGAGAAGTCCTTCAAAACCTACAACTAGGCAGGAATAGTTCCTGTTATAGATAAATTGATATAAATTCTGCCCGTGGAGCCTTAGAGGTCTGGAGCTGCCTGTGGTTCTTTATCCATTTGTTTTATCTTTGAAGTATCACTTTGTGGCAGTGTCCAAGTCATTCTGGCTTTGTTTTGCCTAATATAACTTGAATTGCAGGAAACAACTGCTTCTACAGAGCTAATTTGACAGGAACTGTCTAGACTTATATTTTTTTATTATAGTTTGAAGATTAAAATGAGTGGCTGGATGCTTATTTCCCTTGTCTAATCACGTAATTACCTTGGTCTAATTTTGAAGGTGTCCAAGTGTGTGGGAGAAAAGAAAATTTCAGAGTGCATATCTGAGGACAGTGCTAATGTTTTGATTTTAAAGACTAAAATACAGAGCATTTCTGGATCTCTGTGACTGCACTTTGTTTTTATAATGTAAAATTATATGGCAGCAAAGCAGTTTGCCTAGTAAAGCTCCTGAATTAAGAGAGAAGTTAACAGAAATACTGTGTTCTTGTACAATGTCCTGGTCACAGAGCTCGGCTTTCCTTTTTGTGACAGTAGCTCTGAATATTGGAAGGAAAACCTGAAAAAAACCTAAAAATATTCAAGCTTGCTCTATCAGTATCCTATGATTTATGTACTTTAAATAGATGTAATAAATCCATTACCTTGATAAATAGTTTGTTATTCTCTTAGTGTTTTAGTAGGCTTTATAATTTCTGAGGGCTCCATCTGAAAAGATTTTATGAGAAAAGATGATTTAATTGTAGCTCAGAATAAAGACTTATTTCTCCCTGCATAAATAGAAACTAATTTTCTGAAGTAGAAAATTAATTCAATTACTTGAAAAAGTTGTGAACCAAAAAGGGAGTAAGTTCATGTTTGCTGAGCATTTAAAATGTGTTTTGAAAACAAGTCTTGAGTAATCATCCAAAGTAACAAGTTTGGACAAACAAATGACAATGTATTGCAAATAGGGTATAACTTGATTTGTTGTTGCACAAGAACATAATTTGCAGCGTGGACAGAATCTGATGTCCTTTTTCTACAAATGATGTCCAAATCTCTGTTGATAGCAGGTCGGTGTGAGCCATGGTGGGGGCAGGGCCTGTGATGTTATGTGGTGCTCCAGGGGGAATTCTCTGCCTGGGTAAAGGCTGTGTTCGCATATCTGGGATTGCTTCATGCAAGGAATACAGTATGGATGGCCAGATTTCAGCTGAAGGTATTGAGAGTATAATAATTAGTTATGCTTCACAATACATTTTAATTCATTTATACATGTTAGAGAGATGCTACACATTGCGGCACTATGAGGTGGAGCCTGGGAGCTGAAATTTGCATGTGGTATTGGGACTTTTCAGACATTCTATTTCTGTTTTCATAAATTTTTTTTTCGGTTTAAAGCATGCCATGAGCACTGCTGATCTCAATGCATTCTTTCCAAACCTGCACGTTTCTGCAGGGGCACTGCATAGCTCATGTTAAGAGTATTTAAATAGCAGCAATGCCATTGGGAATGCTTTGCTTGAATAGTCCAGGTAGTAATAACTGGGCTTGAGAGGGATTGTGCATGAGGTCTGTATAGTAGGCAATTTCCTTGTGTGACTATGGTGCAATAAATTGAACAACCCAAAAGCAGGAAATTCTGTGGAACTTGTTCTATTTCTTTGTCACTAACAGTTGGTTATAATTACTGTTGATAGCGAGTTACCTGCTGAGAATCAAACCAAATGAGAGTTTTCGACCATTATAATTTGTAGAGCAAAGTTCTGATGCTGCCTTTGGTTGTGTCTAGACAGACTGCCTCAATCTTTGTCAGCCCCCAGTCTCCAGCCTGAGCTAAACTGCAGAGTGCTGTCTGGGTGCTTTTGAAATGTGCTATTCCAAAAGGCTGAATTTCATTAAATAGTAATAAAACTTGGCCTACTTAAATTAAAGGCATATCTCCTTTTTTCTTTAAGCAAACACCTGCTTTCAGGAGGATGTCTGATGAATATAATACTGTTACAAAGCTCAAATATGACTTAAGCCTTTCTCATTTTTGTCACCTGCTCTGGGGAATGCCAGCTGTTGCTTTGTTGACTCAATAGTCAGCAAGTCCAACAATCACAGAACATAACTGTGCTGTATGGATGGTAAAAAGTATAAGCCTCTATCTTAAAAGCAGCTGATTTTGTTAAGCAGGAGCCATGGGTAGAGAACGTTGAATACTACTCATTAAGTCAAATCTGGCTTGGGAGGGTTGCTTCATTTGGGAGATCGGTCCCAGCAGCAGGTGCAGCACAGGGCTCCAGCTTTGGCTGGAGGATGACAGTGGAAAGGAGGTGCCAGAGGATCTCTCATTACCGTGGAGCAGAGGGCTGGTGATGCTGGGCTGCCTGGTGTTTGCACTGCAGGCAGGAGGTGAGCCTTCAGAAGGCTTGCTCAGTTGTAATGTGAAGTGATTAAATATTCCCTGGTGGTTGTTAGTTTCCTGCCTAACTAAGTGTGCTGGGCTCATTTCTTATTTCTTAACTAGCTGTGCATCCATTTCCACCTTCCTGAAACCTTTTACAGGTCCAGGGACAAATAAATCACTTCTAGTGTATTCCCAGGATAGTCTCAACTAAAATAAGGATATCAACATGAAGGACAATTGCAGTGTTGAGCTGTCATCTGGTCCCCACAGGTACCATGAAAAATTACAGCCAATAAAATAACATTTTTCAAAATGTGACACTACTCTTAAATTTTTCTTCTGCAATATATGGATTGTAGAGAAAATTTCTGTCCACTTGAGTACAAACTATTCTTCAAGTGCTCAATAATAGATTATAGATGAGTTGTATTATTAATTTCTAATAGTGTAAATGTTTTACTTCAACAGTCATTTTCAGGAGGTCAGACAGTAATTTTCTATGCTTTGTTATCATTTTAAAGGTATTTCTTATAATTAAAAAAAAAGAGAAAAGTTCAGGGTTGAGCCAAAGCTGTCCAAAGCCATGAAATCTTGTGTTAAAATAGAAATAGAGGTCATAATTCAGCTTTTTATGCCTTAGTAAGTGGTCAATGTGTGCAGATTTTCCATTGTTTTGAATGTCTCTTAGAGGACCATAGCAGCTGAAAAGCTTACTGTGATTTTGAGTACCAGCCTAATGATTAAGAGGTAAGTTTGTCCTTATCCCAATTTTCAACATCTTGAGCATGATATTAACATAGATTTAGTATGAGTTTCTGTGATGTTGCTTAAAACTGGTTCAAAAAAATGCAAGCAAAGTGTATATCTGCAGTTCCTAGAATTTGAACATGACTGTTATTTATACACTATTTATGCATATGTATCCCCTGACAATTGGTACCAAGAGCATCATTAAATTTAAGGGATTTGTATTCCCACATGGAGAGGTGAAAAGATAATTCTGTGAGGATCTGCTGTATAAATATTTCGACAGCAACCGGGTGAGAATTTTCTGTCCTACTATATATTACATTTTTCTTAATGGACTCCAACAGGCAGACTGTCGGTCATTTATCTTTGTATTTTGGACATTGTGTCATTTTTGTGCATAAATCAGGTGCTAAAGACTTTCCTGAAAGGGTTTTTGAAAAGACGCTGATGACTCCTGTGAGAGTGGTACCGCCCTTCATGTGGAGGATATTCCACCATTGTTTGTCATTATTAGCAGAGCCTGTGGCTGTAGCTCTGAATACATTACTTTCCCAGGCTTACTGCTACACAAATGCCTAGTTCTTAATATCAGAAATAGAAATCTACACAGAGAAAAAAATTCTGAGTTCTTACTGTGTAGCATAAGGTCTTCATGTAATGGAGTAGTAGCTTGTTCTAGATCCAATAAAAGATGTCCAAGTTAAGTGGAAACACATTGGTGCCACTGGTTTGCTGCTAAGTTGAAAACTAAATTGCTGTACCTCAGATCTGACAGTTATAACCACTGAGTGCATGCTGTGGTTACCCTTCACAGCTTGCTCTCCTTCGCTGGAGAGACAACCAAACTGAGAGGACAAGGAGAGCAAAGCCTGAAAGGACGAGGTGTGATGTAGAGCAGAGCCCTGCAATGGATTGTTCAGCAAAATGGGAATGCACCTTGCAATGGTTAATGTCTCCAAATGAAGCAGTTTGAGCTCCTGTACAGACAAAAAGCAGTTACAGCATTTTAGAGGCATATTTACATACAAACAGCTTTTCTCAGTTGTTTTAAGGAACCTAGAAATATTTTCTTTCTCCCACTCTCATCTTTCACCTGTAGTTTTTTTCCCTGAGATTTTTTTGTACTCAGAGCAGAAAATACAATGGTTGAATTTTTTAATTTTATAGCCATTTTCATTACATTAGACATATAAATGTATTGTACTGCTCTTTTTAGGGAAATGTGATATGTCACTGAACAACAGTTTGGGGTTTATCTGTGTGTGGTTCTGCAAGATACCCATTTATAAAGGTGAACAATACAAGAGGGCCTTATGATGATCAGTTCTGGCTTACGGTAGAAACTAACACAATTCTGTGTTGGCTTCAGCTTCCTCTTGTCTCTAACAAGTTGAGCCATTGAATCAAAATTCACTTGAATTTGGACCTCTAAAATAGGATGTACTTGAAGCCGTTGAGGCCTCTTGTGTCCTGTTTCTTATGAGTTTGGCTCAATGCTGTGAAGAGACAGCAACACATGTGTACACCTGTGCATGTGCCAGAGAAGTCCAGGGAGTAAATGTGATTTGCAACCTCTTTGGATTAAAGGCAGTTTAAGAATTTGTGCTGCCAAAGCCAGGCGTTTATTTAGTGCAGGCTTCATTTAATTCTTTGCAAATGGTTACAAAGAATGGCTGTAAAAACAAATTGGTGCAAAATATGGTGACTTTTTGCGAGTTCCTTATGTCAAGGCCCTTTGAATTTCTCACTTGGTAGTTTGTGTGTAGCATCATTTCTTCACACAACATAACTTACATAGGCAAGCATGGGAGTTCACATTTTAACAAATCTTGGACAATTTTGATGGCAACCTAAGGGCACTGAAGGAAGTCATCACAATGTGCTGGATTATAGAACTCTATGGAAAGTAGTATGGAAACGAAAAGAAAGTTTTTATTGGTAGAAAGAAGTGAAAAAGATATTCCAGAGGTTATTTAGTGCCAGGACTCTGTTGTATGCTAGAGTATCTTAGAGTTCCTGTCCTCATATGCATGAGAAGAATTTTGAAATGGCTTCACCATTACTTTAGAAATGTCGTGTCCATCTCCTATCCATTTGCTTTGGACTGCAAATCAGTTGCGCTGTGACTATCATCCCAGCTCGGCCCATTGTGCTGCACAAGTGGTTCCTTGGGCTGGGTGCCTTGTTTGCTGTGCCCCAGGCTGTGCTCAGAGGGCAGTGTGTGTTTTCTCTTGGCCGAACTGCTGTGTATTTTCATGCTGAATTTATACCACTGTTTCTATTAGCAGTAAATAGCGAAAGTACAAAGCACCTACACCCCTGCATGCCAGCACTGGGATGGAGTGAAACGCTTGGCTGAACTGGCAGCCAGGCCTCTTGCCTTGCCTTTGGAAGTGCTGTAGCACCCTGTTGACCAACATGTGCTACAGATGCAAGCTGACACACAGTTCTAGTGAAGATCCAGGGTTTTTCCCTGGCACTCATTTTGCTGAATAGGCGTGATTTCACTTTTACATTGCTACCATGTGTGCAGGATTTAGAAGGAATGCTGGTCTTCTCTTCACACCTGTGGTGGATTAAGGTTGCAGAATGGGCAAAGCATCCTCAGCATTTTAGTTGAGAAGTCAGCTACAGACATAAACTGATCAGAAGTTATGTGACCTGCAGCTAATTATTTGTAGGTATATGCCTCAGTAGGAAGAAAAGGATTTGCTTTAGTCTTTGTGTTAAAAAATCTCTTAAACACATTTGCAAGAGGCTGTGAAGCACACTAAGAAGCACATTGCACAGGCAAGCTGATGTGCAGGAATGGCCCTCAGTTCCCACTCAAAGTGCAAACTTACTAAATACTGTCAATAAGTTTATTGGTGGAGAAATCTTCATTCCCCTCGATGGCTGAAAGGTGGGACAGAAAATAAAAATCAGTTGAGGATCCTAAAGACATTGGAATGAAAGCCAAAGCATGCTGTGCGTCTCTTGTAACGCTATAAACAATCTGAATGTGATGTTATCACCACTTGTTTCAAGCAGTGTTATTTTGTGTGTGATGAAAATATTTTGGAGGACTCTGATTCAGGAATAAGAGGCTTGCTGAATTTACAAGGCAAGGGTATGAGATGGATAAACTGTGAGGGAATCCATGTTATTGTTCTCTAGACTAGATTAGTTAGGAAGCTTTGAAAATTCTTTCATGAAAATTGTTCCTGTTGAGTGTGAGTGGAGATGAGTTAGGACACGTCGTTGAAGGCTCTTTGTAAAGGTTTCCAGTTATGCAGCCAGTCTCCAGAAAAGCAGAAAATGCCAACTGAACTGTAAAGCGTGATTGCAGTTGTAGCATCTGGGTTGTTTTTGTTTATTATGCCATGAAAAAGCTCAACACTCTTTTAACAAAGGACCTTCTCCATAAAGGGTTTGGTTGTTACTGTATTGGATATAGGAAGTGAGGGAAAGCAAAAGAAGCACCACCAGGGACTGGTGCCTGTCCTTGTGCCTGTACCCTGAGCACGAGTCATCCAGCTCCAGTGAGAAGCACTATCAATTTCTGTGAGCTGCGAAACAAGACAACCTGACTTAGAGGGTATTAAGTTCAAGTGGGCTGCTCTCCTGGGCATAGTTCAGACAGTCTAAAGATATGAAGAGTCATAGTGACTTTTCTTATTTGTTTTAACTGCCTCTGATTGTTTACAAAATCAAACCAAATAGTTAAGTACTTAGGTAATGAAGACACGTTTGTCCCCTTATTAAATCATAAATATCCTACTAAATTGCTTTATATGAGTAGATTGGTACAGTCACCTTAAGTATAAAAATGCTTTTTGCTTGACAGTTGATGTTTTTCCCAGCCACGCTTTCCATCACATATTTTGGGAAATGAGAAGAACATACTGCCTGTGCACATAATGCATTGGGCAACTTGTTCCTGTTTACCAGTACAGTAACTTAATGGAAAGTCAGTGAAAGTCTTGTTAAAATAATGCTGAGTGACCTTTGAGAATTGGCACATTTTACTTTATATGCTTGTCTTGGTAAGATATTCATAGATGGCACAGATTCATCTAAAATGTATCACTATGCATATATTTAAGTGCTCAGATTATTGGAGTTGAATATTTTGAATAGCTGAAAAATTTTGTAAAAACCCAGAGGTTTAATTCACATTTTCTGCTGGGTGGGACAAATGGGTGAACATATAACCTGTTTGGGCTTATTTTCCTACAGCATGGTTGTGAAATTTTCTGGTAATAGTCTGTAGGTAAGGTAAGTGTTCGGAATTTTCATTTGTAGCTGTTCTGTGATACAAATATATATATATAAGTCTTAAATACAGTTGCTGTGCTTGTGCAATAACCATTGGCTTTAGGGAACTGCTGTTTATCTTCTCAGAAAACATGAAAGGAGAAAGAGGAGTTCATAAAGCATTGTTGTTTTCTTTTGATACAACTTGCTCCAGGGAATAGAGAGGAATGTGGAAAACAGGTGTCTCACAGATTTCAGCTGACATTCTCGTTATATTCTCTTGGCTCAACAGATGAGTTCCAGATACCCATAAAGCTTAAATCTGTGATCTAGCTCAGAAAGGCCACTGCACTGAATATTCTATGCAGATTGAGTCTGAAAATAACAGTGTGAGAAGATGTTTAGAAATACTGGGGTTTTTCTTGCACTGGAAGGGTTAAATATTCCAGTCCTGAGCAGCTCCTTATATAAAGTCTCCTGCACGTTTTTCATGCATGATATCGTGGGAATGGGAGTAGTGGAGGAGGACATGGACTCCTTTGAAAGAAATAAAAGACTTCTCTGAGAATTGCCTTCTACATGGACTTCAGAGTTCCTTCCATCTTTTTATTATATCACAGAGTAAACTGACTGGATCCAAAGCATTCAATCCCTGTACACCATAAGGGGAAAGGGAGGACTGGAAGTAAATCAGTAGCACACATGTCAGTTCACTGACACCCCACCAGTAAAATGCGTGGGTTGAAAAAATCGGTTTAATTCCTCAGATGGGAGACCAAAATTTGTATCTCCAGTCCAAACTGAGCAACGTATAGTACAATTGTTCTTGTGTTCATTGTGTTTCTACTGCAAGTATGGAGTGCATAGGGATCTCCCAAGAATGTTGTTGCAGCACAGGTGCAGTCCTGGCCAAGCTCTAGGTAAAACTGAACCATGTACACAAGCCCTGTGGATATCCCAAGTGCCAGGGCATGGAGCCTCCTTCCAGCAGGTCTCTCCCAATGAAGCTGTGGTGCCTGGAGGGCTGCACTTCGGAGCACTGAGAGCTGCTCATTGCCAGTCTGCAGCAGCAGGGGGAGGAGGGAGCTGTTCCACACTTCCAGCCTGTCCCGATGCAACCCTTGTTCCCCCTGTCACTGAGGGGACAGCAGCACAGGTGTAATGGGTGTAAGGAACTGCCACACTTCCCAGAGCTCTGCCATTTCCTATTGCTCTGTAAAGCACCAGCGGCCACCAACAGGTTATTGAATAATGTGCTGCCACATGGAATGGAAAGAACAACAAATCAGTGCTGTGCAAATCCCATACCTCTTCAGGATTTGATTTTGTCCAAAATGATAACATTTTTATTGGGCTGCGCTTCTGGTTAGTCCAATGTTTCATTTTAAAAGTAAGTGTTCCCCGCATCACTAATTTTGGGCTATGCATTTAATGATTAAACATTTATTTAATAATATTGTTATAAGTTCCATGAATTGCTTTTGGGAGAAAGTGTTTGTGGGTGTGAGAAGTATGTGGGTGCTTCTGTGTGTGGTCAAGATTGCTACTGAGATTACTTACATCAATTGCATATGGATGTCAGACATGCAAAGCTAAAACGTGGGGGTGTGTGACAGTTAAAAATCTGTCTGCTTTCGGAGGCTGATAGCTGCATTCAGCAAAACCCACTGGTTTCTGGTCCTCTGGGCAGTGTGGAAATTGCATCTGAGCTTAGTTTTTCCATGGGTTTGTTTCTTTATTTAGGGCTTAGATTGACTCCAAAGTTTTTACATACCCTAAGACAGCCACAGTTTTGTTCGTGCAATACCTAAAGGCTTGCATGAGTCTGTAAATCAGCTCAAAGCTGACCCAAAACCTTGACACCATTCAGGTTGTGGTGAATATCTGGGACTTCACCTTTATCGCACAACCAATGAAAGTAGCATGGTTACAGATGTCAGAGTTTCACTGAATTCCAGGCTTGAGTTCATTTAAACTGATTGCTTCTCTCTGCTTGTAACGCAGCCTTGTCCTGTGCACATGTGCCTGATTCTCATAGACCTCATTGAAGGGGGAGCTTTAATCTTGCCACAGTTAAAGAACCAGAGTCCAACAGATTTGTTCATATTTAAAAATAGATTTTTATCTTGTGAAGCTGAAATACGGCAGAGGTATCGACAAATCTCAGCACATTGCCACCAGAATGCCAGCTCAACACTCACAGTCAAGGAAATGAATGGCTAATGGCCTTAAATATTTTACCCAATGCCTCTTTTTTCCTACTAGTTAGCTTAAAAATTATTATAAATTTATTTTATTCATTATTACTGTGCACCTGGTGTAAATTTTACAGGGAAATTGGTGTGGCTGGTTGTAACTTATCCAGTTAGAATTGAAGGCTTTTGTAGAGTGTGGAAATGTCTCATATTTTGTGACTTTGCTTTATGGAAACAAAAGAAACCCAAGTGAAAAGGCTGAAGTTGTGCCACACTTAAGATTATTTGATTTATGTTGAATGTGCTGAGACTACTTTTGGTGTGAGAGCTGCAGTGTGTTTTAAGTAAGGCTGAGGCTCTAAACTTTAGAGCTGAAACTGATGGCCAGGGTCATGAGATAAGGACCTTTTGGTCTAAAGCAGGACAGAGATGTTGGTTCTGGGTGATTTAATTTGAGGGTTTTATTCTTTGCAATGTTTGTTGTTTTGGGGTTTGAGATTTTTTTAAATGGCGAGACTAATTTTGGGGATCACTTTCACTCTCCCCTTCAGTCACTGTGTTAGTAAGGTGATAATGTCAGCAAGCATTGATGTTATAAGTGAGTTTGTTGCCAAGATGGTTGTAGAGATTTTTATCTGTCCCCGTTGTAGATGGATGGAAAGAAATACTTGGTTTAATCATCAGCAGTAGTTTAAAGAATGAGCCCTGGTGACATGCAGATCTTACGTGTGTCTCAGATGTAAGCTCTAATGATTTTCTTACTAGATATGTTGTCTATTCAGATTATCATTTGCTTTTGCCCTTTTGAGGTTTTTAGTCATCTCTACTGGTTTTTTTGGATTTTGTTGTAGTTAGAGTTTTTAAACCCACAGATTATCCGGTGCTTGCCAACCCTTGTTACTTTGCTGCAGCTCCCTGCTCTGCCCTCCCCCTGTCCCAAGCGAGGGGGGGAAATACCATTTCTGTTCTGGTGATTAGTTTCAGGCTTATGGATAAATATTTGTAGTGGAAAAAATGAGTAAGAGTCGCTGATGGTGCAGCTTCTGTCAGTTCCCTGAATACAGTAAGGAACAGAAGCAAAACCACTCATGGTGGTATAACTGCCTCTGTGCTACAGTTTCTGATGGTGTAGTACTGTGGATAAATAAAAAGGAAAAAAATGATCACACCTCTAACCAGCAATGCTCTATGGGCAAAAGCTACTCAAGTTAGGCTGGACTCATTCGGGAATAGGTGTAGTAGAAATCTTGCAGTATTAGTCATTCTTCAGCTCCTTCAACCTAAATTGAATAACACGAAAGTGGCAGAGCATTTCCCCTTACTCATGGTGTAAATCTCGATGGAACAGCTTATGAGAATTTTACATCATATATGCAAAGCACTTTGGTCAAATCAAAACATAAATCTTTTTCCTCATTTCCAAACTAATCCATGCCATGGGGATAGCCAGGATTTCTTCAGCTCTCTGGCAAACCTCTTTCAGCTGAGGGCTCTTTGTCTGCAGGGACATCAGAGTGCTGCACTGGCACTGCCTAGCCCTGACTGTTTGCTTGTCCTGGGGTGTGCTTTCCACAGGGTGCTAATGGCCCTGCCAATATTGCTTTGGTAGGGTAGGTGTGGGTGACAGCTTTTATAATAGAGCCCATCATAATTAAATCTCAGGGATTTTTGTTTTGTGGTTATGAGAAGGAAATTATTGGAAGGGGTGAATGCTTTCAAAACCATCGTGTAATTGATTCATGTTTTCACCCCTCTATCTGTTCTGTTGTCATTGCAAACTGATTCATTAAAGACAGGAATTCAGACAGATACTGACAAGGAACAGATCCCATCTGGATTTTCTGCAGTGCTTTGCAGTCAGGGGGTGGCACAGGCACAATCCTGGATATATTTTCAACAGTACATGAGTAGATCACATTAAAGTTCTTGCTTCCAAAATGTGGTCTTTTACTTGAAGCTGAGAATGAGGACATTTAAAGCCACTTCAGACTGAAGGCAAATACTGATCAAAAATGATACTTCTGACATTGACAAATTGTGCTTAACTACTTAAACAAAAATTTCTACTGTTTGGTTTCAGCTGATTGTCACTGCCCGTACGTGATTATAGTAAAAAGGATCTTCTCCTGTTTCTGAGCCTGCCTGATACCTGCAATAATTAGTAATTGTAGGGAAAGAATAACCAAAAAAAAAAACCCCAAAGAAACAACCACCCCCCCAATCTGGTCAGCTTTTCAGTCACAAACAGTTCAATAAAATTTTACCTCCATGGTGTATGCAGTATCCTTGATGAGTGACAGTCATGCTCTCTCTGAGGCTGTCAATCTGTAGCTACATGATAATTTTAACTACAGCAGAAACAAAGTTTAAGCAACCTTATTTTAGCATGTCAAATGAATAAAATGTGTGGCTAAGTTTAAAATCAGTTTTTAGGTGGCTTGCTTTTCTCCCCATTATGCCAAGATACAGATGCAGTTCATTAGTTGTACCAGCATTGCAGAGTCCTGCAGTCAGATGTGTAGCCCTGCAGAACTGCATTAAACTCTCAAGTATTATTTTATTTGTGTCAGAAGACACTTTTGGGATGCAGGGAAAAGAGCCCTTCATTTTTCCTCATTACTTAGATGCCAACATCATTGTGCTAGAATTCTGGTGGAAACAGCTAAGCTTCCACAAAGACGTGTCTCAAAAAACTGTTTATCTGACCATGTTGTTAACGGTTTCACTATGACATTTGGTTTTTGGTGTTAGAGTCTCATACCAAATAGAAATATAGGAGCTTTGCATATTTTTTCTGTATTCAAATGCAGTGCCTGCTAAATCTGTTGTCATACTTAGAAATATCTTCAAACACAAAATAATTATAGTAATAATAAAAAACTAAAACAGCATTAAAAATTTTAAAGTTAATATTCCTCACAATTAGCTTCTGTGACAAGCATTTTAAACTCAGTTGGAAATATTGCTTTGTTTGGGGTTTTCTCAAAGGAATTCCTCTCCTGCTAATGTGATAGGCAGGGTTGGAAGTCCCTTGTGCCTGTTTATGTGCATGATGGCATTTCCGTGGAAGCACAGGGAAGTGTGAATCGAACCCCTCCTGTCAGTGCCGCTCACACCGAGGAGATGATGCTGATACTCCAATCGCTGCTTGCTTAGGCTGTAATGGAAATTAAATGGTGGCTACATGCAGAAGCTCAGAGAATTCCGAATTGTGTAGGAAGCAGGAGCGCTGCTGTTTGTGCCTGGATCCAGGTACCCCCTGCCATGGCGAGGCCGCAGGGTTGGGCGAACAGCTGAGCTTTGTGCCATCCCCTCCGAGTGCCCTGCCCTGGTACCGCAGGGCTCGCAAAAATCGCTTTGTGCATTTCAGAGCCCTCCTGCGGCTCCTGCCAATCCTTACCGTACCACAGCAGGTTTGGTGAGGTAATGATTTAACACTTGAAGCAAATAAAACACTCATTTAGCAGTTTGCCTCCCCACACACGAGAAGTCAATAGAAAAGCCAGGTTTAAATCCCTCCAGTTTACAAATACACTCTACTTTGCTGCTTTTTCCCCCCCAACTATTGTCTCACAGAATTTCCTGCATTCTTCCTCAGGTAACTAAGTCAGCAGTAGTTGAATTGCTTACCAAGCCTTAAAAATTTCCTCAGAACATAAAATATTTCACAAAAGCTGTTTGTTTCTGAGTGGTAATTTAGCTCTCACCTAATATATTCGGCTTTTTTTTTTTGTCTATTGAGACCAGTGTGGCAAGCACTAGAGACACAGAAAAGGAAGCTCCTTTTTTATAGAAATCAGTATTAAATATGCTGGGCATCTTGGAAAAGACAGTAATTTTGTCCCAGCTTGAGAGAAGTAGCAGGAAAAAGTGCTTGTATTTGTATGCTAACTCTTCTTGGATGGTGATATCTCTGATGATTGCATTGATGTTCCTATATTTTACCCATTGAATCATACATGAACAATAACTATCTGATCAATACTCTATAAATTCCAGCCTGTTTTAGAGTTGATAAAATGTGCATTGGATGGCAGCTGATCTATGCACATGGGAGAACCCCAGTTTTCTGGGTGGGGGGTTTGGCTTTGGGGTTTAGGTTTTTTGGTTTGGATTTAATCTTATTCACATAAGTAGCAGTTGAACCCAGACTTCTTGTAATAATGGTCATTTAAATGATAGTGAAAGTTTCCTATTCTGAGATGTGTGGTACTTGGCTCTTTGCTTTTGTTGATGAAGATAAAAGCACCAAAGAATCTGTGACATTCAGCCTTTTTTGAAGAGATGAGTGTCCTAGCAAATCACAGTGTGCTCACAACACAGGAAAAATGATAATTTCCATGCCATTGGTGTTATTTAATTCCACTTTTAGAGTCAAATTGGGGATAACAGAATTTTGGCAGCTTCGTGGTTGTCTGTTTTCAGTCAAAAGCAGTTAGTTGTGTACTTCTGGTTTTTTTTCTTTTACTGCTGTGTAAAAACCAAAAGATGCAGCAATTCTCAAATGTTCTGATCAGCAAATAACTGCACAGTTACACTGGAAGTAATTTGTCTTATGATTTCTCATTATTTCTTGATGGTAGGAAGCAAATTGGGAAGGAGGCATAAAGCGAGTAAGAGTGTACCATGGCATTGAAGTTTTGAAAAACTTTATTTCTGTTTTAAATTTACTTGTAGAGCTGAGTGAAGTCTTTGTGACAATTCTCATTTTACCAGAACCTGTTTTTCACTCTGCTTGTCACAGTGAAAACTGAAAGTTAACATTTCTTTTCAAAGATGGCACTCTTACAAAGGCTGTGACTGGAATCTGTTGACTAAGATGAAGTAAAAGAGCTCACCCATAAATTCAGTGCTCACAGCAGTCTGGCTAGAAGTATTTTTGATTGTGAGGATGACAAGCAAAGGATCTGAGTTCAGGTAAAACTTGGATGCTCAAAGGTCACATTGGAGTGTAGTCTCCAGTATCCATTTTTATTAGCCTTTGATTCCGTGGAGAGGTTTTGATGACTGTCTTCGTACAATGTTCAAGAACTTTTTAAGGGCAACATGAAATACTAAAACTGAAATACCCATGTGTTTAAAATATTAGGATTTCTAATATGTTTTAGGTTTCGAAGCTCTAGATTTACATTTTCAGATATTTTTATGTAATGAGGTAAAAATATGAAACTTAATACATGCTAAGGTAGCATAAAAATTTAATTAGCAATCCTAAACCATATCTGGTTTTCCCACTGTAAGTAATAGTGCCAACCTTCTTCATTTCTTGGCAGGAAATACCTAAAGGTAGTATCAGAATTGAGGAGTTTTTCTCTATGTATCCCTGCCAGAGAAGAAAATGCTTTTCACCTGTTTCCTGGTGTACCTTAAACTGCCAACAGCTCTTAGAATTTCTTTAAGGCAGAAGCCAAGCCATAAAAGCTGCTGGGTGTTTTTCACTATGCATATCAGATGGATGTGAGTGGATAAATTTTGTTTCTTTCACTCTGTAGTTTTGGCTTGTGATCCCAGACTGCTTTTCCAACACAAAACACCAGCAGTAGGTTGATAGGCCTTTTAATAGTTTAGTACAGCCTAGGAACCAAACTCAAATACCTGTACAGGGTGGAGAAATGTGTGAACTCTGTCAAAGCTTGAAATGGGCTTTGCAGTGCCTCTGACACACACAAATTAGGTTTTGTTTTTCCTTTATTACTTGCAAAGCCTGAGATCAGTAATGAATCAGTTGACATTTGATAAGCTTCATGCCTCCCTATTGTTTTGGGGTATTAATCCTTCTTTGTTTTTCTTTGAATGTTTGGCACTGTTGGAAGTTCTGGCTGAGTGGGTTCAGGTTTTTTGGGGAGGGAGGAGTTTGAAATTGGATGATTCCACAAAGATGTTTTTCTTTGGGCTTAGAAAATGTCACAAGAGCAAAATCAGCTTAAGAATGGCACCTCTCCTTCCTCTTTAAAGACTGGCTTTCAGTTATATTTACTAGTCAGATTGGACAGTTTTCTGAAGTAGGCAAGCTTGCATTCTGTTTAAGTGATGGACTGCATGTTTTCTTTTGTTTGCTCACTGCTTGGCACTATGGATACAAACAGTAATCAGAGGAAAACAATTTTAAAATGGAACAATGTCTCACATTTAAGAAAGTGTCAGAAAGGGAGGAAAGGCAACCTGCTTTCGATTCAGTACAGTAAAGAACCTTCTGAAATCTCTGTCTGGATGCTGTACAGTAGCCCACTCTGAAGAGGGAGTCTGTCATGGTTCACCCTGCCAGAACTGTGGGCTGCTGACGAGGAGAACATGTTGCAGTGGCAACTCTGCCATGCAGCAAGAATGAAATATGCTCAGTTTCCGTCCCCACGGTTGGCGTTCTGCCTGTGCCTTGGACAGCTTTTTGAAATCTGTGGAGAAGTCCTGTTGCTTATTCAGAATTTCTATTGAACATTTATGACTGGTTTCACTGGGGTGAGTAGATTGTGGAAGTGAACAAAGATTTCTTTGACCTGTTCATTAAATTATTGAGAAGTCCCTAAAATTCTAAAGCAATCCAGTTGACTGAGATCCAGCCCTAGGCACACTATTTCTTCCAGACACACTATTTCTGTGTAGGGTCCAGCACACACTGAGGAGGAAAGCTGTTTGCATTTTCCTTCTGTCCCTCTTGTTCTTAAACATTTTGGCTCTAAATCCACAAGTAACTTATTAATTAAATCATAACTGCAGGATTCAGCTATGTGCATTTGAAAGCCTGGGCTTCATTCTCAAGGTGTTAATGTAAATTGAAAGCTCTTCCATAAACTGAAAGATTCATAGTCTAAAAGTCTGGGCTGTAAAACTCCTGAGTTTGATCTCCGTGTAGTTATTTAGTAACTCCTTTTAGCTAGGCTCCCTAGAAGTATTCTATATTCTTAATGCAGTTTGACACCTAGAACACTTACTCTTCTGGTGGAACAATTGACCTGTTACCACAGCTGAAATCCCTAAATGAATATATTCAGGATCAAATGTGGTTTGCCTTTGTGGCTGTTTAGTTTAGCTAGCTGAGATTGATTAGCTTATATCTGGAGACACAGAAAGGCCATTGCAATTCTAGCTTCTGTACATCTTCTTTGGGGTTTTTAGCTCATTTGTTTTTTATAATATAAATTTAGGGTTGTGAGGTGGCTTTTAGGATCAATGAAGTAGTGTCACTCCATCTTCAGCTCTTAAAACTGAGTGTGTGACAAGTTCCTTGAATTCAGTAGGGTTGCTCTTAGCTCTTTGGCATAGAGGCTTTAGTGGTGAAGGCCAGGTAGCCAATACTTGCAGAAACCAGCTCCTCGGGTTTGGGGGTTCTAGCTTGAGCTTTGTTCTGTTTGCATTCACACTGGCATGAATCCAGTGAAAAAATCAGAATTGTAAAGGAATCAAACAAACCTTTCCCTTTGCCCCCAGCTTTCATCTCAACTACCTCTAATCTGTACTCTTAATAAGAAGTTAGTATTATTCTTTTTGTAATGGATGAGTGACTCAGTTGTATTAAATCACTGTGGGCTGAAAAATCCACATGCAAAATCTAATTAAATATTTTGTGTCTGATTCTGATTGTACTTACATGATGTGGATCTGACTCCATGGAGATGCATTAACTTATTCTGGTTTTATGAGGTCAGACTGTGGCCTATTGTCTGAGAATGGAGTGCTGGTGAGAGAGAGCCTGTGCTTCCAGATTTCTGGGTGTTGGTCTTGGCTAAGCCACTGGCCTGATATTAGGGAATCCACTCCTTGCTTCTCCCCTCTAAAGCCACAGTGATCACGTTGTAAAACCTGAGAGAAATGTGGGCTTTAATGAATGCCGTTTGATCTGTGGCTCTTGTAAGCGTTAAATGACTTAACATTCAAGTCTGGAGTAATGCTTGCACTTGTGGTATAACTGAAGAAAAGATGGTACCGTTTTCATAAAAGTTGTCATCGCTGTGCCAGGAAAGTATCAGCCAGTTTTCAATAAATTACATCCTTCTCAATGGGGAGCAGAGTAAAGCAAAGAGAAAATTTCTACTTCATGCTAATTCTTCCTTTAGCATTTATGTGAAATGAGGTTTAGCATCAGAGTTGTCGAAAATAAAAAAAATTTTTTTTTTTTTAACTTTTAATGTAATGCAACCAACCAACCTGCTGTTGTGGAATGTATAGCTGGTTCAGCATTTAGAAAACCTGTGTGCTGATTGTGTCGGGGCCAGAACTGTTAAGGGTTAACAAAGCTGAGCCCCTCGCTAATCTGGGTTGTAATTTGCACAGCTATAGCTGGGAGTTTGCACTGCTTTGTCTCTTAGTACAAGTCTGGAGAGAATTCCTTTCCTGGCTTTCCTTTTGAGAGTTTGAGGGTGGGAGAAGGGAGGAATTAAACAAATCTCCAGGTAGTCCTGATGTCATGATCAGTATTCTGCTGTTATTTCCACTTGTCAGGCACTGTTTGAGTTGCACAACTTGGAATGTTAAGCATCTGCTCTGTAAGTGTGTAGACATCAGGATCATTACAGATTTGTTTATGGAGATAAATTCTGCCTCTTCAGATTTGCATGTGAATTGAGGGGCAGACAGAAGTTTATACTTTCTGTAAGAATTATAGGGACAACTTTTAGAGTAAGCAATAGAAAGTAATAAAAAATAAAGGGTTAAATGTGGTATTCAGACAATTCTACAGAAGAACTACTCACTTGCTCAATTATGTTTAATGAGCAGAAGTCTTAAAAATGCATCAGTATCAGTCTTTTCCTAAATAATGAGCAAATGGGATTGATGCCATTACATTTCCTTAATGATGTGTATTTTAATAATCCAGCTATGATAATAGCTGATATAATAATAAACATAATTGTAACAGTGTCCTTATTAGACCATATTTACAGCATGGGGATATTTGTGTTTGATCAGTCCCAGTTTTGTAGAAGTTGCAGTATTTGTTGTATCTGCCCTTCTGAAAGCCCTATCCCCTGTGCACTGATGGGCTCAGACACTTGTCATTACTTATGCTCAAGTCAGTTTAGTGCTTTTCTTTATCAGAGGGGTCAGCCTCTGGTTCTGCTCCGTGCAATGTGGTCTGGCAGCAGAGAGGTGCTTGAGTGTGGTTTTGTACAAATTGCTGGGTGCCAGAGTTCCTCGCTGCTCTTTGGTACAGACACCATGAGCAGGAAGCTGTACGTAACCTGAGGAAATGAGACCTTGATCAGGTACTTTGCTGGAAATGCGAGCTGCAGGAAGACTAATGTGTTCATCCAATTTGTCAGCCTGTGGGAAACCAAACTAAGGCGGTTGGATATTCCACACAAGGTTTTAATATTCCATGTAAGCTTTTCTGTATAATCCAGGGAAATGTGTGTTTTTACTGTGCTGGAAAATCAGAGGTATTTTTCATCTTTCCTGTTAACATGTCCCTGGTATACACCATTGCGTGGCAGGGTGCTGGTTGGTTTTACTTTTATTAGCAGAAGTCGCTCCTTTGGTTAGGGGAGGTTTCCCAAATGCTCATTCTAATTCTCAGCCTAATTCTCTGGCTTCTCTAAAACTCGCTTAATGCTCATTGCAAGCACTTGGATCTTAGCAGATTCTTCAGCTCATCAGCCTCTCGCCAAATGCCATGGAAAGGGATGGTTCAGACAGCAAAGAGGAGGAATAGAGTCAAGAAAACAGTGAGATTTTATTTTATTCTCATCCTGGTCTGCATGCAGTCAGTTTCTATATGAACTGCAGTAGAGTGTAATCAGGAGGGAGACAAAACAATTGCTTTGGTTTTGTACTTGATGTTAAATGAAGTCAAATCATTTAAGTTAGACTGTTGAATACTGTATTATTTAAAGTATTTTTATTACTACTTTGGAAGGCTAAATGTAAGATTCTGTCATTCCATTGCTTCCAGAAGCTCACCATCCTTTGAGGTGTTCAGCATTAAATTAAAAATGAAGTGTCTCCCCAGCTGGGGCATGTGTAGCCAGCAGAGAGTACAAACTGACAAGGAGGCCTTATAGAATGCTATAGAAGCACAGAAGACAAAGTCAGCGACTTCAGAAAATACCTCTGTGCCAGGACATTCTGTAAATTTCTCTGGAGAAATCCTACAACTCTTCAGGAAGGTTGACCTCATTTGCATGTTTTGATTAGATTGCTGTCAGGCTTCTTCTGACTTCCTACAAAGAAGAGAAAAGTAGTTTTCTGAACAAGTCTCAGGAACTTCTTAAGTCTCAATATATTCCTTATAAATAACTTCATAACTGAAAAGAAAAATCTTTGTGTGCTGTGTCTAAATCTCCAGGGGAAACATGTTTTATTGTAAAGAGGAATGCTCTCCATCTATATTCAATCTTCCACTTTAGTGAAGGGATCATCAATCTCCCAACTAAATTCCTGAAGTATTTATTAGTTAACTCAGCCTCTGGTATTGTCACAGCTGGGGAGCTGTTTCTTTAAAGGACTGTAAATGAAAGCATAACTCGGGGCCATATTTCAGAGGGGTACAACACTGGATGACAACTGCACGGTGTGGGAGTACTTTTAAAAAGCGGGGAGGCGGAGAAAGAAAGGAACAATCATCTTATGCCCCCTCCCTTCCTCCAAGTGAGGGGAAATTCTAGAGGTAGAAAAATTAAGTCTGAAACTACCGATATATTGAGGTACAAGATAATGACCTACACTGCAGAGTTAAGCCAGTGTGAGGACTGCAGTGTTCACTGCCCTTAATAGGTGTGTGAGTGTCTTGAATAAGGATTAGGAGAATATGGGTGTGAAAATACTTCAAACATACAGCAGCCCAGAGAGGAAAAGGAGAAACTCTACTTTCTTAATTTTTCATTACTTGTAATTGCCACTTGAAAATACCCTGTTAACATGGAAAGTCTGGTGTTTGCAAAGTGTGTTTGCTTCTGGTCACTTGCATTGTTTTGGTTAGGGAAGATGAATTTATGAAAAAATACAATGAGCTAGGCACTATTTTCAGCTCGATGGGTATTTCCCTAAGTAATTTATAAATAAAGAAAGAAAGGGTGGAAAATTTAGATTTCTGACAGCTTTGACTTTTCTAAGAAAAAGGAAAGTGTTCTAGGCAGTATTTCATCAACCAAAACACATATGAAAGATGCTCTGGCTGTACCCCAGGCCCTTCAGAGATGAGCCATAAAGTCATAGTTGAAATACTTGTGCAAGTGAAGGTAAATGAGTTATGCTGCTTTCCACTCTTGTTAAAAGGTGCTGTGGTTTATTTTGGTCTTCTACCATAAAAATGTGGAAATCATATGGAATAGAGAATGTTTTTGTCTTCTACTTCTGAAGTCACTTACTCTTCTACTTCATTATTACACGATTTGGGGGTTTGTTTTGGTATGATTACTTTAACAGGGGAGGCTCTGCATTTACTTTTGTAACCTGTAATACTGGATCTTGGATTGGGCTAATGAATAGCTGGTCATTTACAACTGAGGATCCTCTTGCCTGCTTTGGGAGTGAGATATCTTTGAGTTATTGTCAGCTTAACTCTGGGCAATGAAGTAATTCATGTGATGAAGGGTATCCCTTGGCTGTGGGAGGCAGAGTTTAGCTATATTAGGATAAATAGTGTCTGAATCTCATAGATTATGTTGAGGTAATCATAATTTGGATAAAATCACAATCATGCCTTGGTTTTTACAGTCAGACAAAGTATTTTCTGCCAAAAATATTCACTTGACTGCAAGTGGCTTCTTCCAGTTCCACCTATCCCCCAAATGCACATACAGAGAAAAACTCAGAGAAGCTGAAATGGTGGGAGGAGAAGGGATTGCTGGTCATTTTTTGCAATGAGAGATTAGTTTAAACCTTTCCTCGTGGAAGATTTGACACTTCATCTTGTCTCAGTTTTACCAAAGTGAAAGCAGCTTTGTGGAATCATAGAACATCCTGAGCTGTAAGCAAGGATATTGAGTCCACATCCTGGGCCTGCAGAGGACTCCAAGGATTACAGCATGTGCCTGAGAGCATCTAAATGTGTCTTGGACTCGGGCAGGTTGGTGCTGTGAAAAGGAGAGCAAGGCAAGCTGTGGCTGGGCTTTACTGAGAGCAAACAGACCCAGGGGTGTCCCAGAGCACACTGCCAGTGCCTCAGAGCAGGTTTTAGGAGGGCTCCATCCAAAGCTGTCCTTGCTCAGTGGGAGACACAACTGTGTGTGTCACACATTGCCGTGCCTGCTGTGCCTTCAGAGCTGCAGCCCCAGTTCACTCTTGGTTGGAAAGAAGTACCAAATTATGAAAAATACCTTACTGAAGTGCAGCAGGCATTAGTGGTATGGGGGATTCCTTTCCCCTGCCAGAGGTTTGGAGGGAGAGGCTGAGTTTCTGTCCTTGCATAGTTTAGTTGGCACACAGAAAAGTATTTTGAAGCATCGAGTCAGAGCGATCTTTAAAACATGGGTTGGAGCAAAAAAATGATTTCTAGCCATGCCCATGACTGCATCTGGGAGTCAGTTGTGTTGGCCTCCTCTGGAATGGACAAAAAAAATAGAAAATGATTAAATTATGTAGCTTTTTATTTTGCTGCAATTAAAAAAATGGCAACCAGCTGTCTCGGTGTTCTCCAAACCTCAGTGATAACACTTTCATTAAAAAAATTAAACCGAACATTGCTAAGGGCAACAGACCCTTATATAATAACAGGAATTTTATAAAGGTAGCCTGCAATAACTCCAAGAACTATGGGCTGTTCTTTTGTAACTTTAAAGCTGAGTTACAGCACTGGAAGTCTTTTTCTGTCTTCACTCCTTGTGCCCTCTCATGTGGCATTGTCTGAAGTAGTAAACAAGGAAGGACATCCTGAAAGATTTTCTGTCTCTTCCCTTTTTTATCAGCAGAAGTGTTTGTTGTTAGAGGGGTTTTTTGTTTTTTTTTTTTTTTTTTTTTTTTTTAAATCAGCTGCTACTGAATGGTTCTTTAAATTTTAATGGCTGGGGGAAGATGCTTACTGCTGCCACAAGCTCTCCTATTTCACTGGGGATATTGATTGGGATGTGACTGTTACTCAACTCCAGTTCCTCTCCTTGTAGAGAAAAGTTGGTGAGGATTTTAGCAATCTCACCTATTTTTAGCACATGCAGTGGGCTCAGGTGCATGAAGAAGCAATTTTAGATTCTTTTAATAAGATTTCTATGAATGGTTGTCATCATTTCCAGTCAGCCTAAGCACAGAAGTAAACCATAAGGAGCAAAGACCTTCCAGCAGGTTGAGAATAAGGACATTTAAGGTCAACCTGCTTCACATCTTTATGCTATTAGTCTTTAGAGACATCTGTAATTCAGACAGTTCTAATATCCTTTGTGTTTTTCAGTTTTACATTTTGGCATCATATTCAAGCAACTTTCCATAACATTTAAAGAGAGGAAAAGAAGATGTTTGGAAACAGCCCTACAGTTTTGCTGAACTCCAGGGTACCATTTACTCCGAGAAATGTTTAGGCGACTTTAATTGTTTCCTCTTTTAATGGCCTAATTGAGTTCTAGAACAAGCCAATGAAACTTTTTTCTTCTTGCTATTTGTATAACACTCAGAACTCCAATTCCCATCAGTTAACAGGAAGTGTCTGTCTTCTGTTCTGCATTATGTATGTAACAGAGTGTGTCAACAAAAGATTGTTAGAATTAAAAGGCAAATTTACTGTTTTTCTTTCATTAGCATCACATGGCCTTAAATGAGGCCATTTTATCCTGGAAACTTAAGATATTTCAAAAGTTAAGATGCATGTAACATGTAGATTTTTTAATGTTTTATTTTCAAAAGGGGTGGTCACCTTCTTGTATGTAAAGAAAATTTATTACTTCTATTTATCTAAGCTACTGAATCTAGCTACTGCAGTGCTTCTTTGTGGTGGCAGGTTCTGTTTGGTTTATTTGTTTGGGTTTTTTTTTAACTCTGCTATGTTTTTATGTTTTAAATACTAAAAGTAAAAGGAGGTTCATTTTAAATAGCCTGTTCTTCAGCAGGTCTGCAAAGGCAGTTCATTCATTAGACTGCACTCATAAAGGCTTAGCAAGCAGCTAGGAACTTCACACAGAATCTTTTCAACATTAATTTAACAAATTAAAGCTTTCACTGCAAGTTCCCTGTGATTTTTTTTTTCATACTGAGCAATTAGGAGTGTACCTGCAATTCAAGGTTGAGTTTGCAATATGTGCTTTTCAACAGACCCTGCTGTGTCCTGCCACTCAGTTTCATTAATTCTTCCCTCTCTCTCTGCAGCCTGTGTATCACAGGCAGCCTTGTTGGTTTAGTCAGCAGTGGACTCTAAGTGGAGAGTGACAGATGATCCTGTTCTAACAGTTCCTTGAGCTGCAGCTCTGTCCTGACTCATTCACAGCTCTCAAAGCTGAACTCCAGTTCTGCCTTGGTTTCCTCACCCTCTATCCCACGTGCAGGAGAGCAGAAGGAATCTCCTCCCAGCTCAAGTGTACATTTGTTGAGCAATGCCATTAGCCTGACCCCAGCTGTTGTTGCAGCTCTCCAGGCTGAGCAGAACAAGAGAAGGATTCTGTCTTTAAGAGCTTTCAATTCGCTAACTGACATCTACCAAAAACGTCCTGCTATCATTCCAAGGCTCATATTCTTCCTAGAGAGGCTAAAAGCTCACTAATAGAGTGGCAATAGTCTTTGAGAAGGCTTGTGATCTTTGCTGGAGGGCCCAGGGTATCCAGGTTAGGGAGTCCAACCCACTGGGCAAATCAGCACCTTGATCTCGTGTTCTGGCACTCAGGCTCCTGCATGACCACTTACATATTAATGATTCTGATACATTTGGGAAGTTTGCAGTGTACCACACAGAAGGGTCAATCTACTTGGCACCATGGGCAGCTCCAGCTCAACTAATTTATAAATACTCTAAATCAGTTTATAAATTATATTTCATGGTGACTAAGTATCAAAGAAACAATGGAGAAAGGAGGTTTCTGTGCCACACATAATTGTGGAGATTTTGGATAGACAGAATGTCAGGGAGAGAAGAAAAAAACCTGTCTCTTTTATATACTATGTGAATATTTCTTCATCTAAAAAAGCTGACTTCTAGCCACGAAGAGTTAACATTCATGAGGAATGTGTGGAAACCTTACATAACTCGTTCAGTCTCATCTCATGGGTGTTTCTCTGTACACTCTGCCAGAACTAATTTCACGGTTTTAAAACAACTCATGGTACAAAAAGAATACATAATGAGTTGCCGTGAGATATGATTGTTTCCCATCTGAGGGATAGGAAGACCTGTAGCTCTCCAGGACTTATTAGGAATCATTTCTCAATTAAGTACGGGATGTATAGCTTAACAAAGGCTGTGTGGTTCCTCTTGAATACATCAGGGTTTGACTGAGCAAAGCAGACCTTTTGCAAGCATTTGAGATACTCTTCCCCCTCCTTTTCCCCAGCATCTTCTTCTCTACTACTTTATAAATTCAAAGAGACCGTAAGCTTGTGTAGACAAAAAACACTGACCTGGCATGGTCTGTCTTACCCTGCCTTCTGAATCCCTGTCATATCTTAGAGTTTGAAAACAGACAAAGCTTTCTGGTGCTGTCAAAAAAGTCATCTTTGAGAAAGGAAGCAGCATCCAAACTGTCAAGACCAATACTTGCTCCCTCTCAGCCAGTGACGTTTCACTCCTGAAGCCTGCATAGCAATAAACTACTGACTTCAGTTACCAAAGACAGAGCCTACACAAAGTGCTGGCAAAAGCGGAGTCCAGGGAAAGAAAGTTGGATGGAATGGGGTGTTGAAAAGGAATCGCTTCATTTACACATTAGATATGTACAGAGTTAAATTAGTTTCCCCCTTCTAAGAAAGGCAGAAAGTAATGTTATACAAACCACCCCCCCCAGTATTGTACAGAATGGGGAATGCTTTAAAAAGTGCCTAGGGTGCAAGCCAGCAGTTCATAGCACATCTTGCCTTAGTTTGAAGAACAGCCTTTTGGTTAGTGAGATGAAGAAAAAAGAAAAGGGGGGGGGGAAAAAAAAAGTTTAATTAGTTGGTTGTTGCAGAGACAGTGGACCATAGGACCAGTGGACCATAAGCCCACCCTTCCCACCTCTGCATTTCAGGCAGATGTGAAGCAGAGTTAAAGTTCAGTTTGATTGCTCTGGCAAGGTCACATATCACTTTTTGAGGGAGGAAGTCACAGGAGACTTAACTGACTAATATTTGCCCAGGTCTTTCTAAGTCATAAAGTGAGATTTATTTCCAAGTATCAGAGCCACTTCAGTTCAAATGAGTTAAAGTAGCCTTAAACGCTAAGGGAAATTTATGAGGATCTTTGGACCTCCAAAACACTCGAGTAAAGCAGCTGGGATTACTAGTAAAATTTCACCGCTGTAAAAACGTGATTTGAAACAGAAACGTGGATGGATTGAGAGGGATCTCCTCCAAGTCAGCCCATGGTGTTCCTGTGCAGCTGGGAGCCCTATCATTTCAGACAGCAGTGGTGAATGGAAAATTCAGTGTCATGACTCACTGTTTTCTACCTCTTCTTGTGCTGGGAACATGGGAGCAAGGCAAAGATTCCTTGGTCTCTCCCCTTATTTGCCCTGCTGCTCTCTGGGGAGAGTTGTTACAGATATCCTTTGTGTGGCTGGACAGGAGAGGAGGGGTGGTGGGAAGGTGCAGAATTGCATCATTTCTGTGCTGCCAGGTGCCCATCTCAGGCGCAGGGGAGGCTTTACTTGCCAAGAGGGTTACTCTGCTCTGTGTGCTGGGCAGAAGTGGTGACATGGCAGATGATGTGGTGGCAGGATGCATGAAATAATTTAGATTAATCTCTCAAATTTTCTGTAACAGCAGTGCTGGAAGTCCTGCTAGTTCTTGGACGAAATCCAAGAAAAAAATTTCCATACTTCTTATCCCAAACTCACTAGTGATGAAGGAAATTTTACTTCAGTAAAAATCATCTGTGTCCCAATAGGAAATATACCTTTTTATAGGAAATTTTTTTTTCACTTGCAAAACCTGTCATTTTTAATGTGGGAAAGAGCCAGATGATGTGAGGCACAAACACACATTGATTCTCTTTTTAGAAAACCAGTGAGAATAGGGATGCAAATTAGTTCACTATACAGTTCTAATTAATCAGCCTCTCTTCTCTTTTCTTTATTCCAGTTACCTTGAATTAGAAGTCATGTTATCCTTTGGGCTCTGACTGACTTAATGTTTTAGAAAACTGCCAGCGCGTAATCTGACAAGGAAGTCAGAAAGGGTCAATACTCTTTGTATTGTAGTTACTCCAAAACAATGACTGATTTTAGTTAGAATGGTATTTCGGGGCTATTTTCCTTCTCATATTTCAAAGCACAACTGAAAATGAAGTGAGCGTGCCCTGAGACACTGACTGTAACATATGTTGAAGGAGTGTTCTGTAAAGATAAACCAAACAGTTCCCCAGCATTAGCTATAGATGGAATCTAGATTTGATGACGCTGTTTGACCTGTCCAAGATTCAGAGATGTCTGAGCCTGAGGTTTGGTTTTTTTTTTTGATGGTCTATTTTGCAGGGGAAGGAGAAGGAAAGATTGTGGTAGAGTAAGCAGGAAATTATTCAGCAGTTCCCTGTTACGTTCATTAAGAAGGCAGAGTGAAGCACTGAACTGTTATTTCAGTCAAATCTTCATTTCATTTATGTCAGTATTTTGTAAATAATTAATATGACATTTTAAGTTGACTTGTTTCCCAAAATAGCTGGAATACAGTAATAAACTGCGCTGCAGTCAATAGAAATAGCTATAATACCATGTCCTGTTTTGAAATCATTTTTCACTTACCAGTCAAGCTGAATATTAGTGCTTCTAGGTAGGAGCTTATTAACTGTATTTGCTCTTTGAAGAGAAAAGAGCTCCTCATAAAGGTGACTTCGACAGCAAAGGAAAATTTCACAGCAGTAGCCAATTTCCTCAGGGAACAATTCCATGATTTCCCAGTCCAATGTAGATCTACTCTTCTGCCCACTTAGAGGCAGGGGCAAGGAAGCACAGGAAGCCACAGAGACAGGGATGGGGAACATTTCAAATGGCTCACAGAGTTTTAACTCCATCAGTGCCAAGGGCAGTTTCTTGGGCAGCCAGAAAACCATGGAGCTGAGGAGGGCCCAGGTGGTAGCTCTCCAGCAAACCAAATAAAGCTCAAGAAAGCTCTTGAAGTTTTACAGAGTCCTTTCCTGGACATTTTTCCTCAGGAGAGGAGCATTGAACATTAGCTATTCAGTTCTCCTCTAGGATCTGTGAGTTGTCTTCCTTGTGCTGATGACCTCGTGCACTTCTGGGAGTGGCAATGTTCCTGCTACTGAAGCATCATTCCTTAATGTTTAGGGTGGCTGAGGAATGGGGAAGAAAGCATTAGAGGATCACTCAGTGGCACACACTAACTCCAGGACTGAAAAGATGACATTAACCTACAGGCAGAAGTGGCAGACTGCTACGCTAATAATTTTGCTCATTTATTAAATGTCTGTGAGATTTTTGCAATGCAGCCCAGTTGAACTTGCTAATTTTTTTTTAACCTCAAACAGAAGACTGGATAAAGCCCAAGGGAAGATGTATTCTGTAACGGTTAAATGTGTGCAATTCATAATTGGCTTTAGTGAAGGTTTGACTTTGGCCAGTTGAGCAGAGACAAGATACTTTATTTTTGGAGATAAGGTCTTCACCTCACTACTGTGGTGCAACATTCTGGAAAAGCATTGATGTACGTGGCCAGCTTTTATGTGTTCAGATTAACTCGTATGAACACTTACTTTTCTGGCTACTGTGGGGTCACTGATGCTTTTAAACAGCATTGAAGGGTCATTGCTAGACTCTGAATAAGATCCCAGGCTCCCAGAATTTTTCTTCTGTGTTCTTATTCATATGTTAGAATTCCAGGGTCTTTCATACGTTCTGCCTTCAAATTTGACTTATGGTCATAGTCCACAAAAAGAGGACTGCTCTGCTAAATTTAGCCAGTGAAAGAGCAGGAAAGACTTTCAAGTTGTATTCTCTATGTAGTCGCTGTGTCCCTCCCCACCTTCCTGACCCTTTTCCTTTTCTTTCTAAGCCATGAGAAATGTTACCACCACCTCTAACTTTTCTTGGCCAATTGAAGAATAAGTTTTAATTTTAATACCCCTCTCAAGCTATAACATTTAAGGAAATACAGGTTACAAACTGTGTATTTTTTTTTCCTAGTGCCGACAGGGGAAAGTAATTTCTCATTCTCTTTCTTTTCCTCTTTTCCGCTTTGGGATGCCAGCCTTGCAAATCAATATTTCATTTTGAAGAAGCCATGTTTGATGCCAGTTCTACTTATTTGCTTTGCAGTCACTGCAGTAATTCTTTGTAGCTCTGTCAGTATGTAAATTAAACCAAGCATAGATAGCTTTGTGTTGCTTAATGTTCAGCTGATAAAAATTAATGTGGTGTGAAATGAGCATTTTATCTGACTGCAGATACAGTGCCGGAGTTAATTAGACTGGCAGAGCAAAACGTTATTAAACATACAGGCCCCTGATCATCAAGAGCTGGGTGAACCTCAAAAATGTGGGTTTGGGTGGGCAGTGTAATGTAAATTGACTGAGGCAGGCTCAAAGCAAACATAGTGGGAATGGTGCACTACTTCAGCAATAAGACATGACAGACAGAGCAGTAGTGCTGATGAATGCATGCCTTGGGTGCACAGTGTAAGGTACAAGGGAAGCCAAACGCTTCCAGCACACTTGGGAAGTGCATTAATCAGCATTAACACATGATCTACAATGTCTTATTGTCATTAAACATTGCCACTTCTGAAGTTCAGAATTCGGTGACAGTTAAATGATCAGTAAGCCAAATCAAATAAAGTAGCAAAACATTTAATTCAGCATCAGTTATTTCAGTAAAAGTATTTTCATACATTTAGTTAGCTCTCTTGGAAGACTGCCTTGCAGCACTGGTGTATACATTGCAATTTTCTCTAATTAAAATAAAAAAGCACTAACAAAGACATATTTTTTTTTCTATATACTAAATATATCCCATAAGTATTGGCTCACTTTGTCTGTTGTCTGAATGTGGAGCCTATTTTGATATTCCCAATACTCTGTTTATGCTGGATACATTTATGAAGAGAATCAGATGCATTGCAATATTGCCATGAAAAGCTGTGTTGGATACATCCAAACAGGCCCCTACTTTTGGTGCTGTGATAGGTGAGTTTGGAGCCATGTCCTCAGTATCACTGCCTGGGCAGGATGTGAATCTGATGGCTTTAGCTAATGAAACCCACAACAATTTATGGTTTTCGGACCACAGCACTTCCTAAAGTGCGACTGGAGACTTTGGGCTGTGGTGTTTATTTGAGCAGATAGGAAGCTCTAAGTCATGTTTAAACAAACCTACAAGGCAACACCCAGGATGTCAGGTGTTTCTGTGGCACTCCAGCCTAAAGGACTCGAGGCAGAACAGATCACCTGAGAACAAACTCTTGTTGAACAGTTTTCTAAAGGGACCAGCTGGTACTGGGGCAGGGTTATGCACTGGATGTTACTGGGCAATAGGAGGTCCAAGGATACTTTTCTGCCTCCTTGTGAGCCCTAGAATGCTGCTGAACAACCTCAGTTTTACTTCCTGGCAGCCTCCCTCTTAAATAACCTCTCTGGGTAAGCCTGGGAGTCTGGAATATTTTTACCTAGGGCTTCACCCTTGTGATACTCAGATAAAGAGCATTTTCAAAAATCCGATGTTTCTCTGTAATGCAGGTGATCTGTTTTATGCATTTCATGTTTATCTTTTACTTCCTTTGCTTTGGCAGTACTGTGGATGTTTATGCTCCAGTACTTGAGCTTCAGTGAGCAGGCCTTTTGCCTTTGAGTTGTTAGCTCTTCTGTCTGTGCTGCTCTGATGTCCACATGTTCCTCCAGATCAGTGGAACTGTTTCTCTCTCAGCACCTTCATATTGCAGATTGCTGTCACGGGGCTTGCAAAATGTAATGCCCCGTTCTCCCTCGGGTTGTCTTCAGCAGGTGAGGTGGTGGGTGGGTTCTGAGTGCTTTTTTGAAGAGCCCCGTGTGCTTTGGCATTACATCATAGTCAGTGAGAGTCCTACTTTGCTGCTTGTGAGTATTTCTGAACAGTGCACACAGCAGAGAGTAAATATTAGGAACAGACAGCAGGACCTCAGTTGCTCTCCTCAAAACTATTAAAACCGAGCAGAGGGTGGTCAGTGCTTACATGGATGCACAAATTGATATCCCTTATTAACTACATAATTTGCTTGACACTGACTGGAACTTCCCAGCATAATTGAAGAATTTAAGCTTTTTGGCTTGGTCTCAAAGGACCAGTGAAGGTGACCAAGGGACCCTGTGAATGTTATGCTGAAACCTCACAATAGGAGGACTTGAGAGGACTATCTCTGCATGTCCATTACTTTTAGGTGTGTTTGTGAGAAATGGGATGATATAAGGCTGTTTTGGTATTCATAGGCACTACTTTGCCTTCCTTATCCCTTAGTGATTTTCAGATAAAATCCAAATCTCCACTTCACTTATTTGAAGTATTTATTATTTGAAAGAAACACTGTAAATTCCCTTCCTGTTTTCAACAGAGTTGAAATACTCAAGAAGTTGGATGGTGTCGTTTCAAAGCCCATGCCATTGCTCTCTCCCCTTCAAATGTCACAATTTAGTGTTACACATCCATGAGATCCTTAGAGAGCTGCACATTGCTGGTGCCTTCTTCCGTGATGAAGATGGAGTCAGTCAGGTTCCTCCTAGTTCAGAATTTCTGGTATGCTCTGTAAAATTCCTCTGTGCTTACAGATATACAGAAATGTAGCAAGAGCAGTATTAATTACTGTCCTAACCAGGAATGAAGTAATTTGCCAGATTAGAAACTCCTTGCTAACCTGGAGTGATCTATGTGCTGGATCCTATCAAGTTCCTCATTCCATTTTTTACCTTATCAAGAGCTACTCAGTTCTTTGAGGAGTCGCATTTTACTTAATATTATTTTCTTTATGTTCTTCAGTTTTATTTCTTTTTCTAAATTTTCTTTATGATTCATTCAGTCCTGTATAGGGGCTTCAGTGCATGTAGGAAGACATCCAGTTGTTCAGAACTGATTTTGTCCTTTAACCTAAGGGATCAAATGTATATCTTTTAAGCTACTTTATGACTTGTTTTGTTTTCTTTCTAATTTTCCTTTACCAGGAAATAAAAATTAGATCCCTTCCTATGTAGTAACCTGTATTTGCTGCCTTTTACTACTGCAATGTGCTAGGCCAAATTTCCAGGTACATTGGTTTTTGCATATTCCTTTTTGTACAGTGTCCAGACTCTTCACTGGCACAGGTTATGAGTTCCTAGGGCCTCAGTCTGGAATTTTGAAGAGATATCTACAATTACAGAAGCTCATTCTTTTTTTGGCTAGAATTCTCTGTTGAGAATAGTCTCTCTTGGATTTTCCAGACTTCTTTCTATTCAGAATTAAATGTAACAAAAACCCAAAGCAAACAAAGACCACAACAACCAATACTGCCACTTAAAATTATTATGGTTGCTGTAAATCCCATAAATCTCTGTTGGATCTAAGATAATTTTTAAATAAAATCACAATATTCAAGATTTTTACCACTACCTAATTGGCAGGGGGGAAAAAGAAAATCTCTCCTCTGAATAAATCAGTAGCTTGGGGGTTTTTTAAAGTCACCTATCCATACCTTTGGTGAATTGAAAAGGTGGAATAATTTTGCTCTGATGTGAACTTGTATTTATTTCTGTAGCTTCCAATGCTGTAAAAATTAGTAGAGGACAAAGCTGTTGTCAGTGTTAGGCAAAGCTGTTTATAAAGCTCCTATCTCAAGAAAAATACTCTTAAACTTCTTCCTCTTTTTTGGATTCAACAGAAGAATCGAAGATCTTGCTCTTACTCCGTGAAGTCTAAATCAAACCCAACAGAGAAACAGAATGAGTGCCACTTTTCTGAAGTGCTGATCTTCCTTCCCCTTGTTCACCCTTTTCTTACAGTTACTGAAATGGCAACCCAGATTAATAACAACAGAATTTTGTTACACTGCAAACTCAAATAAATTGCTTATCTTAAATCCAACATTTATGTAGCAATACCAAAATCCCTACCCCCAGGATAGTTTTCAGAAGACTGAGGATTTATTTAATTATAATTTTGGTTGTTGTTAAACTGTTTTGCTGCCAAGGATTCATAGGGCCACTTCTCAAATGGGAAATAAATTATTAGGATCCTGCTTGCAGCAGTTCACCTGCATTTGCTCAGGAACCAACTTTGTCCTATAACAAAATCTGAGGGTCTGTTTGAACAAAATCAGGTTTGGAAGGGGCCACTGAGAAATGTTTGATCATCTGTTGTGTACGCCTATCCTTCTTGAAGTGATTTGTACACTGCAGCAAAAAAAACCCCCGAACTACCATCATGGCAGAAATCTGTCATTTAATTTCATTTACACAATCACATTGGTGACTCTAGATGAGAAACTTTTCCTTTGTATCACTCAGGGTTTCCAGCAGTGATGCGGATGTCTGGCTTGGTCCTGCACAATCCTTTAGTTCCTGCATGCCTGCTCACTAAGTTTAGTTGAGGAGGGCCAGCAGTAGTGCTCAGTATCATTTATCTCTGGATACAGCCTACAGTGTGTGTACAAGTGGCTGAGATTAATTCACTTCACAGCTCTCCATAATTGTGGAGATGCAAACGATGCAATGTTCCACCCCGGGAAAAAAAATAATAATAAAAAAATTAAAGAAACCAACTTGTATAAAATCTACAGCCCATTAGAGGATGAAAAAGTCTGGTTTTGTACCACTGAGAGCTGTACCCCCTTTGAGGTGTGGGTTCCTGCCTGCTTGTGCTCTTTTCTCCCGGCCCCTCGTAGCCGTGTCCTGAGTCCCAGCCAAGCTCCTGGTGGCTCTGGAGCCCAGCTCAGCCAGCTGGGGCAGGGTGGGAATTCTCCTGGAGCACTTGGCAAGGTGCTGACAGTGGGGAGAGGCACATCCCAGGGGGAGGGATGGCTCAGGGCTCCAGACAGCTGCATTGGGTGCACAAGCTGCTGCCTCCATGCCGCTGGAGGATTGGAAAACGCGCTGAGCAGAGGGCAGAGCCTGAGCACTGAAATTCGTGGCACTTTGTGCCAATCTGAATTTTGGCCCTGCCACATCAACTTGGAGATACCACACTCAGTATTCCCCTCATGGAAGCAACAGTCTGTTCCAGCAGTGCAATGTAGCTGCACAGTGACTGCATTGCAGGCTGAGGTTTTGTTTTGTTTTACTTGTACTTCTAAAGCCTTAAACCTTAAATTCCAAAGTTGTTTAGTTCTGCCAAATTCAGCTTAATTGCTCTAAACGGAGGTGATTTGTACAGCAGGGTTGTGGCACACATGGATGTGCGTGGATAAATCTGAAGTAAATGTGAATAATGGCATGTTTTTGTAGGCGTTCGGTGAGAAGTTAGTATTTGCTAATATTCAAAACATTTACTTTGAAAATGAGGTCTGTGGCTGATATAAGAAAGGATTATGTCAATCCCTCTAGGTATCTCTAGAAAAAACCTCTTAATTTCACAGTAACTTTCTTTGCCTATCTAGAACATTATGACTTCTATTTTTCAGAGCAATGGTTTGTAGTAAAATGTGAAAAATGCCTTTTTAGAGGTATAGTTAACCTGAATATTAGGTACCATCAGCATTAGTGAGTCAGTCTAAATAAAAAACCACTTCAGCTTACAGGAAAAAGTGCTTCAAAGGAAACAGAAGTAGCTATAGGAAAGGTAAGTAAGTCTGTGTTTCAATAGCTCAGTGTTCCTTCGAGGGTCACAGGAAGTTCATGAGAGCCCATGAAGTTTGAGCTAGCCAGGGTTCAGTCAGCTACATTTCATTCCCAGCACTGTTCTCAGGGGCACCTGATAAACGTGCCCTGCATGGTTTGCTCCCACTCCATGCTCGTGCACGGTGCCAGTCACCATGAGCTGCCAGAAGCAGCTCTGTGGTCTCGGGGGAATGCTCACAGCAAATCACTCCAGGTGGGCACAGACCAGCGTACCTAAAAAGGCCCATGTGTGCAAAAATCTTCAGTGATATGTAAGTCTGTTCCTTGGAGTTCTCCAAACCCACTGCCATGGAGTGGGCACTTCCTGCATTTTGCATGGAGTTAAGTATCTCCAGCAGTCAGTGAGAAATATGTTAAGCAGGGAGAGCAGAACGAAAATTTTACTCATTGTAATGCAGCTCCCCTCAGTCATGTATTTATTGGAATTAGAGATGGGGTAAGTGACACCACTTGATAGCAGTTGCAGAACCAAATTTGGGTGTGAGTTTACATCTCAGTGTTAGAATCATTTGTGTATATAACAACTGCACGTGAAAATTCTAGTACTAGTGTAGCATTCCTATTGTGTATCCTGCTTTAATATTTTCTGTAAAAATGTTCTAAGTGAAATCCAGGAATATTGCTGCTGACATCTGTCCATGACCAGTATTCCCCACCCATTCATTACCTAACACTTTCAGAGTTCAGTTCACATGCACAAAATTGTGTTAGGTACAGAACGGTGCAAAACCAGACCAGGTCAGTTCAGTTTTGTAGTGAAAGGTGGCTTAGGGAATTTGTGTGAGAGTTACGAGGTCTTTCCACAAAATTACTTCCTAGCAGGAAGTCCCAATTTGCTAGAGCCAGTGCCTTTCATGTAATCATTCAGATGTAGCTCTTTGTGCAGAGAGGCAATTTCCAGTCAAGGTTGTTGGGCCAGACCCCTGACTCACCAACTACCACCAGTAAGCCAGATTCAGAATAGAACTGAAACTTCATTCTATCACCTCCAAGTGAGTAAATATGGGCTATTTATGTCCTGGTGTCTTTTTAGTTGGAGCTGATTCACTTAGCAGAAACAATTAATGATTCAAAACATTGGGAAAACATAGGCTGTGATTCTGCCTTAACAAGCAGCAGGCAATCTGATGGGGCCCTAATGCTGCAAAGTATCCTTTTGTCCTTTTAATTTCACCTGGGGATGAGGCTGCTTAGAACACTAAAAAGGTACCGGAAGTTGCAGGATAAAATAGGAATTCTGAAAATACTGCTTTGATTAGAATAAACACCTAATTACTTGGATGCTGATGTGGAATTGGATCTGCAGCCAAAACTATAAAACTTCAAAGCTTAAGCTTTGTCATCAGATTTCCAGTAGCACCTTCTGTGATTCAGGGAGATTCTTTTGTTCTCCAGCTCCAAACCTGGTCAAAGTCCAGGGTGTTAAGACAGGCAGCATGGAATTCCATAATATGGCTGTGGCTTTTTGTTTTAGTAATTGTCACCTTCATCTGAAGACACAGCTTAGTGTTCATGTGGAAGGAATCCAACCTTTTTTCATTCATGCAAACATGGGGTCATTTCTGCATGATTGAGAGGATTGTCAGCTGTGAGAACACTGCACCTTTAGCCATCCCAAAGCAGTTGATATTTGTGTCTGTAGCTGTGCTGGGTCTCTCTGTGCCCCAGACCCGTGGGGATCTGCAGTGGTAACAGGAGTGAAGGAGATGTGTTTGAAGATGAAAAGAAGCAGGAAAAACATTCCTTGCTTGGTCTGCTCAAGTGAAATAAATGATGTACCTGACACCTGGCACGCTTAAACTGCGTGGTGGAGTTTGTGATGGTGCAGAGATCCATCAACCAGCCCTGCCTGGCCTAAACTAGAAGTTCTGTATTTTCTTCAGCATGCCCCTGCAAACCTGCTAATCAGAAACAGGACATCAGTTTGGCTGCAGCTGTTTCTTTTTGGCTCAGCTGGTACTTGTACAGGCTTCTGTGCTATCAAAGTGTTCAGGCAGGATGATACAGTGAAGGTTGTGAATTGAGCCTGTTCTTATCTCTGGTACAAAGCTATAGATAGGCTGATCTCTGATGGTATTGAGGATTTAATGAGTTTAATAAGTAGAATAAGCTTGTTAACGAGTTAATGATGTCCTTAGAATGACTCCACCTTCTTTAGGAAATGTGTGTGAACATTCCAAGGGTAGCTGGGATTCTGTTTTATCCATTTTGGAATTTTCTATCACTTTCCCTCATCTGAATTACCCACTTTAGTCTTCCGAACATTTTGTGGATTAACTTCATCTATCAATAAGATAGATATAAATCATTATTTGCCACCATTGTTTTTTTAGCTTGTTTTTAAAATGTCCATTCTGAGATACTTTTTATTGCCATCATTTGTGGTACACAGCAAAGTTTGCCATTTGTGTCTCATAAAGGCTAAAGACAAGCATGAAGCTGTAGCTTTTGGGCTGCTTTCTCCAAAAGAAATGAGGATCGATACTTTTGAATTTTATCTATCCCATCAGGTGAGCTTTTGATCCCCATTTCTCACTTTGAAGCAAGATATTTATAATTAATTAAGTTAAAATATACTTTGCTACTGGGTGACATGACAGATGTGGTTGCTGTGCCAGTTAATCACTCCATTAAAATGTTGAAGAAGGCTTTTAAATTAATGAAGCTGATGTGGTATGAAGGTTGTAGCCTGCATATTTTGTGGAATATTTGTTGTTGAATGTTGTTTCCACCACTCTTCCAGCTTCTTTTGTCCCCCTGTAACTCTAGGAGTAGCAAAATTTGGATCTTATGTACATTGTACATCTCTTATGATTCTGTAGGGCAGAGTTCCATGCTAGAAGCATCAGAGTACACTTTTAGGGGGTTTTGTTTTGATTTTGTTTGTTGGGGTTCTTTTTGTTTGTTTCCATCTCTGATAATTAATTCTTATATCAGTTCTAGAAAACAGCATGATGCAAATGCTTTAGATCTAATTTTGCTAAGTCACAGATTTGATTTTGAATTACTTGGATAAATTTCTCCATGCAGATTAAAGGAGGCAATGTTTGAATGAAATTTTTTATAGCCAGGTGTAATCCTCGCAATCAACAAAGGTCAAAGTTGATTGCACTTTGAAAAGACTTTCCTGGAAGAAACCAAACAAACAGACCCACCCTCCCCCAAAAGAACCCCAAAATCCAGTCTATCTCAGAAACTGGGAGACATGCCTGAGTTAGCAAGCTGGTGTTGGTCAAACTGTAAAAGAGATTAGGAAGATTTCTTTTTTTTAAGTTGATCTCTATATTACATTTGCTCCCCCAAAATGTACTCCTTGTTAATTGTTTGGGGCTGGAGCAAAATGTCAATGGGCTCAGCAAGGGAAAGTGGTGTTTACAAAAGCACTGTTAACCCTTGCCACCCTGAGCAGCAGTAGAATCTGTTTGATACAGATTTTACTGCATGGTAGGCAGAGTTTAGGGCTTGCTCCTTGTTTTGTAGAGTGGGTTAAAAACACTGCTCTGTGTAATGCTTATTGGAGATTGCAAGTTTTAGTCTCTAAGTGAAAGTCTGAACATTTGGTAAATAAATACATTTGAACTTGTGCTAAATTTTATGTGGGAACTGAAGCTTATTGACATTAGCATACTCATTTTCTGAATCTACCCACATGAGGTGAAATGAACTCCAAATGGTTTTGGTTTTTTAAATTTATTAAAATTCTGTGTTCAGGCTAAGGGGTTTTTTAATTTATCAGTTTTTTAGTCAGACTGAGCCAATTTATCTACAAGTCGGTTAAAACAGGACGTAACTTTTAAAATCCACATTGCAATGCAAAAGAGTGAGACTCAGCAAAAGGCATAAGAATTCGTTATAAAATTAAATTTTATTTTTCATATCTGTGTTGCCACAGTGAATGAGGTTTGAAAGGGTAGGGAGTAGCACTCAATTCACTGAAGTGTGACAATTCTTCCATGTCAGTGATTTCAAGCCTGAAGGGGATGACATCCTGTAAGCACATTCATCCATTTGTGTTTATTAAATTAAAGCCTACATGAATTTGCAACAACAGATTGTTCATTAACAGAAAAAGAGACTATTGCTCTCCTCTTGGGACTGTTTTGGTTTTGATCCATTGATATATTCTTGCATTGACATAAATATTAGGGGTTTGTTTGTATTGGTTTTATTTTCTTCTTGTGAAAAATGAGATGATAAACAGGAAAAAAAAATTCTCATCATGTTCATATGTACCATATACTGTAAGGAGTAAGCAATAAAATAAACAGTGCATAATGCACTACCCCCAGTGAAAAAGAGAATCCTAATTTTTTTCTCAGCTGTCTCTGCTAAATTGTGCTGTACTTTGCTAGCTGTACAGGTGTTGAGTGAAAGGCAAAAGGAAGGAAACACTACCTAGGCAGTGTTATGCAATGTGTTGTTTAACACGTATATTTCAATAGCACCCAAAGACTCACAGGCAAGAGCTGTATTTTTATTGTGCAGCACCCTAAGCAGAGGTGGGAAGTAACAGTGGTACCTCAAAGAGTGTACTCTGAAGCTGCCCATGAGACTGAGAGAGAGCAAATCTCAGCTGCAGTTTGTCAGCCTCCCCAGTTCCCTTCTCCCCCTTTTACAGCAATGCATATTTCAAGCAGTTGGGAAATAGCTGTGTTATCAAGTCAGGATCTGTCTCTGCACAAGAAGGCAGAGGATTACAGGAAAGGGGTTACAGTCTCCCAGAGCAGTTGATGAAGTTCCTGAGAAAGGGTAGAGAGGAGAAAGCCTTCGGATGTTTTTGCAAGAAGCTACAGTTGAGCAGAGCAGGATAATAGATCCAGGGGTCCCAAAGACTGGATGCTTTGGTTCAACAGAGAGAACAATAGTCATAAAAGATGAGGGCATAATTTGAGGGATACAGAAATGATTGCTGTAGTTCTTCAGGGTGCAAAAATTGTCTGTGTAGCAGAAGTAGGAGAGAGAGAGAAAAGATTGCTTTTGAAATACAAATTTTGTAGCGAGAATAAAACAATGGATCCAAAGAAGAGCGAGGAATGGAGTGGCAGAGCAATCATGCACAAGGGATGGGTTTTTTAGGGCGTTGGAATTAGCACCTGGAGCTGGCTCATGCTGCAGAGCAGGTGTGGTGCTCTGTATGGGAGGGTCAGATAGAAATCAGTATTTTGCTGAGGTAAAAAATGGATACAGCATGTATGTAAAGTGGAAATGGGCTGGTTATTGAAGCTGAAGCTGCAGAGAATGAGTGTGGGATTGTGTGACAGTGTAGCCAGCAGTGAGTCAGAGAAAAAGGCAGAGCCAACAGAAAACAAAAGCCACATGAAAAGGAGGGTGCATTGAGCTATAGAACGCCTGGTTTGGCCAGGTTACTGGGGCTTCCTGGCTGTGGTAAGAATTAGAGGACCTCCTGGGTAGTTTAATGTAAATTGGGAAAAAATAGCAGAAGCCCATCGACATCAGTAAGTATTTTTGCTAGCACTGAAACTAGCATATCTAAAGTGGGTCATAAAAAAAATTTTAAGACCAAGATAATTAGGCATATCATTGAGAATTCAGTCTAGGTGAACTGAATGGAATATTTCCAAACCGAATATAAGCAAGGTTGGTCAGGTTATGCCTACCCATCCTTTCTTGCTTTTGGCACTAAATAGAGTTAGTATTGAAGAAGTTTGGGAAAAAAAAAATCACTCTGCAATGAAAAAAAAAGAAAATAAATAAAAATCCGCATTAAACCAAGATGCCAAGTCCATAACTGTTATTTGTGCTGTGAAACATAGCCCTTCCCCAGTGTGAAGTTGGGAGCTGGAAGTCTGTGAGAGATGTAGTTTTATAAGACTATTTCATACTGGTTTCCCCAAGTTTTCTGGATTATTCTCCCTCCGCCCCCATTATGTAAAAAGAAGTCACAAAGGATGGTCATTGAATGCCGGGATTCATCCTCAGGTGTCACAGGGTCAGAGCCCTGCACCCCTCCCTGCCTGTGGGGGAGGCTGGGGTTGGCTGCTGCACATTTGCAGTGCCCAAGGCTGTGTGATGGGGTGACACAGGCACGGGGCTCAGGCACTGTTGGGGTGCAAATCCCTCAGCCATGTGCTGCTGTTGGGGCAGGCAGGGCTGGAACTCTGGGCCATGTCTGTTCTGTGACAGGACTGAAAGTCAGCATGTTCTGGGACTTCTGTGTGCAGGTGCAGCCTCTTTTGCCACTGACTCTTGGGCTAAAGCCTGCTGGGGTCAGCAGCTCTGTCCTGAGCAGGAGGGGAGCACAGAGTCCATCCAAGTGTCGTTTGAGATGGAATTCATACGCAGGCTGAGACTTGGGAAGTTCTAGCTAAGGAAATTCTCTGCAATAGGTTCTCCAGCTTAAATAGTGAAGGTAGCAATAACCTTGCACGTGGCTCCTGGTGATGAACTGATAGAGGGACCTTTCTGCCCCCCTAAGAGGAGCTGACAAAAGAGAGCACCTTCAATATGCAGAGCTTGTGCCTAAAGCAGCAAGGGTATGGCCAGAAAGAACAGGTGGCAGGTCTTAGATTTGAAATTCACTAACCAGCCTTTTCCCCAACCCTTTCTACAAATGCTGAGTTTTGCAGCATTTGTTCTGGGTGCAGAACAGTTGAATCACTCTGAGGAGACCTGTGGCACTTTGTCATTTAGTGATCCCTCTTCCACCAGGCCAGGCTGAAAGTCAAGGAGCCAGACCCCTAACTGGCATCTTTCTTAGTGTTCAAGTAACCTCCTCTGTGGTTTAAACAGAAGAGAGAAAAGAGAGAGATGAAAACCCCGTTTTTTGAGGTGGTGACAGTGTGCATCCCACAGTTATCTCATTCTTCAGAGGCAAGCTTGGCTTTCCAGTACCATTATTAGTTAATTGTTTTGAAAGTGATACATCTTTGGACACAGCCTGTATTGCTGGGTGTTAAACCCTATAGTTATTCAGATGTTTGACTCCTCTGCAATTTTGCTTCTTTTTTCTTAATTAAATTGTTAATGGCAGTTTACATGGTGCTTATTTACAAGCTGTAGTAGAAGAGCGTTCTCCATGACTCCTTCTAACGCGTTGAATTTGCATGATTGGCAGTGACTTAATATTTGCAATCTATACATGAAATAAATAAGCATGATGATTTTGCAATATTTTTTATTAGTGACTCACTAAGTTAAGCTTTCTTAATAACTTCCTTAGACTTTCATAATAAATGGATAGTGTAGGTTATCAGAATGTTAATATTTCTCTGTTCTTACTGGCTTTCTTCAAAGTGCTGAAGAAGTTGGTTTGGCTGTTAAAAGGGTTTTTTATAAAGTGGGACAGTGGTTCACACGTCAGACTTCCTCTAAAACTTCAGCAAGGCTTGGATATGGGATTTTAGACTTATGTGTATTCACAGAACATAATTTCACATGAAAAGAGGGAAAAAAGATGGGAATACCTTGATATCTAAACACATGCAACAAGGAACTATGGTATAAATGACTCAGTTTAGGTACCAGTAATTTCTGAAAAAAGGAAAGAAGATTTTTTTTTTTACAGGTCAGAAAAGCTTTTGGGGACCCTCTCATGCTCACCAGTTACCTTTGATGTCAGTCAGGTATGAATGCTTTTTCTCTGGGGAAAAAAGGCATAGTATAATTGGGAAAGGAATAAAAAAAAAAATGCAACAAAAATACCATTTCAGCTTATCATTTTTCTCCCTTTTTTCCCAAGATGGGCAGAGGCTTTGCAGCTGCCACTTAGAAAAAATAACACCTAAAAAAATAAGGCTCATTCTAATGTGTTTGTGTTGTTGTTGGGGAGCTGAGTGTTTTTAACCCAGTGCCTGTAGTAAGGCGCACTTTTACCCAGTCAGACCATGAAAACAAAATTGATGCTGTGTCAGTATCTTGGCTGCAAATAATGCTCAAAACAGATTATAGGACGTGCTAGGAATACAAAATAAGGTTAGAAATAATGCTTCAGCTGTGAGTTCTTTAGGCTGTGGAAATAATAGAGCATAATTTAGTAGAAGAGGAACCAGGGAGTCAGCATGCAGAGGAAAAAAATGAAAGGAGCAAGAAAAATGAAGAGAAATGGAAATAGATATAGGGGAAGTTTGGCAAGTCCTATCAGTGGAAAATTCTTATGCTGACTGTATGGAAGGGCCAGAAGGGATTTAAAGAGGAGCCAGAAGTCATTCTCACATAAAGAAGGCACTGACTGATCTTCGTGAGTGCTGAAGAGGATATGAAAATAGACATAGAATCTGGGTATATTTGTTAGCAACTTCCATAGGAGCCCAGACTGGTGCAGGCCAGTGCCACAAACTGCTTGCACATTCTCCCACCTTTTTTGTGTGGTTGGAGAGCAGGGAGGCCTGCAGGCCCTCATCAAGTGGGATGTTCTTTTTCAGCAAAGGCTCGTGCTCAGTCTTGTCATTACCCACAAAAACACTTAGTAATGCTAAAAAATAACTAAAACTAACTTGGGATGTGTATTTAAATTACATTGTGCTTGGGGTTTTAGTTTGTTTGAGCTATTAAATACACTTCTTTAGTGTGACCCTCCTGAGTGCTGTGAGAGGCTGGGTGGTGAGCTGAAAGCAGCTGGCTCTGTGAGGTGGATAAACACAAATTTACCTCTATGCTACTTGTTGAAATGCCATAATGAAGAATGAAGCTGAAAACATCAAGTGGAACAGAGTAATGAAAACTCAAAGTACTGCTTTGAAAAGCTGTTACTGAAGTCTGGGAGCTTTGTGTCTTTCTTCACTGTCACATCTGAGCTTTCCTACCCTGTATTTCACCACAGACAAAAGAAGTATTCCAGCATCTTTCTTCTGTTTACAGCAGGGTGGGGATATGAATTTTTAACAATAGATTATTACTTCTTATTCAAGCAAACATAAGCTGAACTCCATTTCCAGGAAGGCCCTGCCCTTTCTTCATTACAGGTTTTCCATCTCAGGGACATTTAGAACTTCTAGTTGTGCCAATAGTGGAAGAGTAGAGATGCAAACTCAGCCTTCAAACAATGTAATCTCTCAGCAGCCATTATGTTAAGTTTAGAATAGCTAAAATCAGTCAGAAGCCTGGTGGGAGCAGTGACATATCTGAACAGGGTTCAGTCTGTGAGGAGATGAGTCTTGCAACCTATTAAACAACGTGTTACAATATTCAAGTCTAGGTATCACAAAGGCAGGGATTAATGTACACACATCCACACAGGAATCTTTGATGCCTTCAAATGCTCCTCATCTTCTGAAAACCAGTCAGCAGCATCGCCTACATATTTCACAGCAGTCTTCCCACCTGGGCATTTCAGCCTGACAGTGGGAAGCCTTTTGAAATGATAGTGAGACATCTTGGTGTAGTTTGCACTCCAAGATCTAATAGCTCTGGTTTGGGGTTTGTTTATATATCTATACAAACATCTACAGACACAGAGCTGGGCAAGCCAAACCTGGATAATTTAGGATCACATTTTGAACCTTAATGCCACAGGTAAATAATGTGGTCAAAGTCTCTGAAGTCGTTTGTCTGGTAGTAATGCTCTTCAGCAATAACTGCATAATGAAAGGGGAATTGATACTTTGATACTTTCATAGGTAGTAACAAGCAAAAAGCTACAACAGTATTTTTATATGCAAAAAAAAAAAAAAAAGAAGAGTTGTGTAACTGTTCTCCAACTTTTTATCATTTTTCTTTTTTTTTTTTTTCTTAAAGTTTGATTAATTTTCTGGATGCAGATAATTTTGGGGTAGAAGAAAATTTAACTCAGATTCCCTACCCAGCATCTATCACTAGCCTGAGGAACAGTGATCTAATTCTGTTTGATTTTTATCTTCAGTGTTTAGTATAGAGTAAGAAGTAGAGGGTGTATGAACCTAAGATGAACACTAACCAAAATGTCTCTGCAAAATATTGGGCCTACAAACTTAGTCCAACAGCTGCTCAAATGAGGGTTAAGTGAAAGATAAAGTACATTCCATTTTATCCTTGTTCTGTACTTGCCCATTAAAGAAACATTCATCCCTTTTGCTGAAGCAGTGGCACAGGAGGTTTAAAGCATTCCAGCCCAGTGTAATTATTATTCTTTTTTACTCTTTTCTGGGCACTGAATTTACTCAAATATGAAGGAATAAGGAAATATCCGTTAAAATCAGTAAAGTTTTCCTTATATGTAAGGCACACACATGTTGGTCCTTGCTATTGATCCAAATCCATCTATGCAGTGATTAACTGACACTTTCACTACTCTGTTTAATTGACACATAGGTGGAAAATCTTTAAATGCACATGGCAAGAGAAATCTTTCTCCACCCCCTTTCTTGCTGGCTTTGATTCCATGGCAGAGGAGACCCTGTGGTATCTTTGCATGTACCCTCCTGATCCCATGGGTACAGTGCAATCTCTTAGCTTAGGGTTCTGGTAGCTCTGGTAGCTGGTAGTACAGCTACTCCATTAGACAAACACAAAATCACAAAAATATAATGGATATTGTTCAAGTTATGCATAAGAATACAAAATGTAAAATATTCTATCTTAAAGAGCACCAAAAGAGAAAAATAGGAGACATGTTAGAAATAGGAAAAGAAGAAAGTGCAACAAACAGTGATCCTCAAAAATCCAATATGATAGGCAGTTAAGAGGTGGTTCATTTGAGTGAACCTGTGTGCAGTGCAAGTAAATGAATTAATAATCAAGGGAAAGTCTTTAAAAAATATATGTTTCAGATGATAGCTTTAAGTGAATTTGATCTCTTTTAGATGACAAAGTCTGGTCTCTAATTAGGTTTCTATTCTTACAGTGATGGATATGAAGTACTTTCTGAATCTGTTTGACCTTCTCAGCCTGGGGAGCAAAATTATTTCCACAGCCCTTAATTTCACAGGAGTTTTGCATTTGTTGCCACAGAGAACTCTCACAAACAGGGAAGAAAGTTTAAATGGTTGAGAGACCTGCTTAACGCGGTGCACTAGGCACAGGCTTTATTACTGCTTGTTTGCCTGTGGAGCTCTTCTCCACCCTGTACATCTGCTTCAGTATTCGTGTTATCTCTCTGACTTGGGCTTGGTGGTTACTCACAGGGAGCCTCTGCACTTGCATCTATCTTCTGCATTTCTTAATTTCTTTTGGAAATACTCTATTCTCTCACCTTATTAATGTTAAAACAAAAAAAGAAGGGGAATTTATTGCTAAAGGCAGCAGAACAGCGAACTTCTTGGTGGAGTACTGTGTCTTCCCCAGTGAGTGAAAGCTAAATTAGTTCTGAGGTGCTTTCACTCAGTGGAAGTGTAATGAGAGACACCAGCCACCTCTCCGTTAATAACGTGCCAGTCACTCTGGGAGCGGCGCTCCGAGCCTGCTGGGACAGCACTACCACCAGCACAAGCAGGTAGGAAGCAAAAAATAGGCTTAAGAGAAAGGAAACACAGGTGGAGATCAGGGCTCTGCTGTTCCAGGGTGTAAAGTCATTTCTGTCTGATGAGAGGGAGTGACTCAGCCTGGCTGGAAGGGCCAAGTTGCTGCTAACTTCAAAATTGCTGCTGCTGTAACATTACAGCAACAGCCCTGCTGCTGCTCAAGAGGCATTGGCAGCAGTGTGGGACACGGAGGAGTTTTTCTGAATGCCTGCCTGTTTTCATTACCTGTTCACAGTTAATTGTTTTATTTCCTTAATAAAGGAGCTGCATTCTGCAGCCCAGTTCCAGCAGTTTGTGTGTGGTGCTGCTGTATTTGTCAAACACGAGGTGCTGGAAGAACCTGAGCATGATCTCTGTTCTCATGAGATTCTCATAGTATTTCTTTCCTTTCTGCTATGAATTCCATCTTACATTGAACTCGTAAGGGTTAAGTTTTACATGGCAGTCAGGTAAGAACACAGATGGTTGGTTCCTGCACTTTCTTCTTTCCAGCTCTCCAAATCAGACAAGCAGCTGAGTGAAAATCTCATAGCCACAACTTCAATATGGATATTTAGGCTGGTATGTTAAACTCCAAGGAGCTGTGGACATGAGTTAGGTAACCCTGAAGTTCTGTTGAACTATAGCAAAAAACCCAGAGGAGGAAAAAAGTGCTTCTGTGGGTTCAGGAGCAGGAATAAACTTTGTATTCTTTTAGTCCTCCTGAAATATCTGCTGTGTAAGTTGACAGGAAGCCTTATAGCTACTTTAAAAATGATCTCACTCCTTTGCATGGGAAGCCAGCACTAGTTTTCTGTCCAATTTTACTAGTTTCTGTAGGAAAAAGTACTGCATTAGATCTTTGAAGGAAAGACTGTATCAGTCTGTGCCATAGAAGATTACCTTTCACTTCAGTTTCTCCATGCTTCCACAGATATTTCTGAATCTGTGTCATCAATCTTCAAACTCTGTGGTTGGTACTAGGATTTTTGGATTTCTAGGTTAGTTGTCCAGTGTTACATACAAAGGTTGAAAAAAAAAAAAAGTGTAAATCCAGGAGAGAACTGTTTTTTAGATTGTGGTCTAGAAACTCAAAAGTCGGATTTTGCTCAAAATGACAGGCATCAAAATGGCTGCTACCTCCTCTGTGAACATGCATTATTTGTTACATGGTGTAATTTTTTTAAGCATTCTTGGACTCTTTGAAGGTTTGAACACTTCAAACATAAGGAGCAGAGACCACAACTTAATAAAAAGTCTGCACACAATGACATGGGCATGGCTGTGGCCTTCGAGGATCAGGTAGTGACACTTCTAATGAGCAAAACAGCATCGTGAGTATCAATTGCTGAACTCATTGGACAACGCCTAGCAGAGAAGGGAAAAATAGCCATTTCTAACACTTTTACATTTTCTTTCTTGGAGTCTTAATCTTGGGTCAACTTTCACAGAAATTGCAGAGACTAAGGAATGAAGTAGGATTATTATAAACAGCCACAGCAGCAGATAAAATGACATTCATTAGATTCATTTGGCTCCTGCTGTCTGAGGAAATAAGTACATGGTTCCCTGCACTGTCAAGTACACGTACACTTTAAAGGAGCCCTGTTGCCTGTCTGCTCAGGCTAACCCCCATGAAAGTCAATAGGGATTTGTCTCTTGGGTCTCTCAGTGTGTGAGAGCACATCCCACGAATGGACAAGCTGCTGATCAGCTGGTTTAGAATGTAATTCTGCCTTGTTTCTATTAAAAATATTCCTAAAATCACAAGTCTAATAAAACAATACCCTGGTTTTGGATGGTTTTTTATTCTGCAAAATCCTTGGCCCTACTGTGGCCAAGAGGTTTGAGTGGTATGAAGACTCAGGCATGTAATAGTTGATTTATGAAAGCTCTGCCCATTTCAGTCAAGTGTCCAGATTATGCCAATCTCATTTTGCTTTTGAAGCTCTCTGTGATACTTGGGGAAATATTTTCAAATGGTGCAAGTACTTGTATGTATTTTATGATTTCTGCTTCTTTATGATTAGCTTCTAGTGGCTTAAGAACACATTAGAGACACAAATTGCATATTACAGCACAGTGCCCTCAGCTGTCACCTCAAAGTACTATCATCCATCTTAAGGACAGAGGAGTCTGAGGCTGGAGTTTCTCCTAGGCAAAAATTCCAAATGAGTAGAGCTACAACTCAGCATTGTCTTCTGCTTATGCATCAGGAAGGGTAAACACGCACTGGTGCAGAGGTTCCTGCTGAGGATGTGAGCAGTAGATGCTGGCTGCAGTGCCTGTGAAGGATTGGTGCCTTAGTGCAAGCCCAAGGAGAACATCACCCAGAGCACCTGGGTGAAGTCTCTGGCATTTTGCTTAACCTCAACCATCCGTATGACCCTCCAGGCATTTCTGCAATAGAATCCATTCCTGCCTCTTCCTCCACCTCCTCTCTGCTGGACCAAAAAAAAAAAAAAAAAAGGAGGCACTGATGTCTTCTTCCCTTTGTGCTTTGAAACAATAGAAGGTTTAAAGGGTGTGACAGAAATGCTCTGGATTGGTAGATCTTTGTCTATTTTAAAATTGCCCAAACAGCTACTACAATTAACTCTTCAGTCCATGATAAAGCAACAGAGATAGCCATCCAAAACATCTTTTTTGCCTGATTTCCTGCTTTTATCTTCAGCAGCTGTTTGTCATAGATGTCATGGCTATTGTCATAGATTAGACTCTATATTCTGGCTTTACATACAGAGAAATGAGATGTGAAGGCTTTATATGGCTTGATTGCATTAGCAGCCAACACTGTGAACCTCCAGTTTTAAAAGCATTAATATTTGGTCCAGGAAAGTGTTTGAACTGAGAGCTCTGGCAGACCAGCCACAGCAGTTTAACCAGAATTATTCAAGACCTTGCCACTGCCCACAATCTTCTCTCCACGCAAAAGTCACAAGCCAGAATTGATGTTGTCTGTTCCAGAGCTGCTCTTTTCAGCTCGGCCTGCCAGAGAAGTTGGAGCATAGATTTCCATTTATTTGATTTAGTACTTAAAGGTTATTAAGTGCAGTCTGTGAACTTCAATGATATTTAATGTTGCTGAGTGGTATATCCGTGGGAGTAACAACTGCTCCAGATTTGGGGGAAAAGAGGAACTGCCTTTGGTAGTATTCAGTTCACTGTTGGCATCAGGATTGACATTAGAGCAGACCTGGAGCAAGTAGCATTGGTGACAGTGGTGCGAGGGTCAAAAGGCTGCAGTGAAATGTTTCCTTGGTGCTGAAAAAGTAAAAGGTTTCATCAGCATATGGGAGGAATCTGGTGCACTACTGAAGGTGAGGCTGGAAGAATTCAGAAGTTCTGCAGGTGAAATTGTTCTGTATCAACAAATGTAATTATTTTGTAAGGGATTCTTCTGCCTGTCTGGCTGGTTTTGGTACTTCAATTATAGGGTGGCCAAGTAGAGGCAGAGTAAATCTATGAAACTTTAAGTGTCTGTCTTTCTGAATTATTAATCATTTGGCACTGTCCAGCAATACAAGCATGAAGGAAATAACATGTTCTGTTAAGAAAACCTTGGCGATGGATCAGTCTAGGAAACATCTTGGCTGTGTTTCAGATGGAAATCCTTCATTGACAGCATTGGAAGCTTAATTGATGTAAACAATTTACAAACACTACAATTCCTTCTCCAGTCTGCCCCATGAAAGTCCATTTCATTTTATATGGAGAAATTACGTAAGAGAAATGTCCTTAGGGCAACGTTAGAGAAATACACAAAGCCAGAATGGAGAAAACATAAAGTATGACTCCTGCTTTGTTTTTTTTTCTTTTCCACATTATGCTTAAATTCTGTTGTATCTTAGATACAGAGAGCAGTATAGAATAGTATGTGTGGTGTTGAGAGTGTCAACATAAGCATATGTTAAGTTTTTAATATTTAATGCTTTCTTCTCAACCTGTGCAATATAAATATCTGTGAGCAGACTGAACAGCTAATAAAGGTGACCACAGGTTATACTGCTGTAATCCAGTAACATGACAAGCAAGTTTCATGATTATATGGTCAAAGGAGCAAAGTTATGTATTTCTTGTTATGTGTAAATGAGATTAATACAGGTTTTCTTAGTTATGGAGAAATTACAGGCATGGGGAAAGGAAAAGCACAACAAATTACAGCATGTCTGTGTATTCATACTTGCATTTCATCAAAGCATTTTAATGTTGATAGAGAGCAACAAACAGGAAGGAACAGGAAAAGTGGGTTTAGGTTATGCTTCCAGCATGACTAGCTTATGCTGTGTTTACAACACTTCAGGAAAGAACTGCGGAGTACTTGCCTTTGTGTGATCTTCATCATTTTTCACCACGATCACTGATGAAATTTTTATATGGAGGGTTGCTGTCATTGCATATGCTCTAGAAACAAGAAAAGGCCAGTCTTTCTACCTTGGTGAAAAAAGAGACTAAATGCATCAACATATTGCAACACTGAACACTTGATCAAATATAGTAAGTAGGTGCTATAGCAGAAAACTTCCAGTCATGCAGAATTATTTTGAGAGCTGAATGGATGTGTGACAGTGCCCTTATTGGAGGATGCTGAGTTCGTAAAAATGGAAATCTACAGTTTTAACATTGTAAATCTAATATAAGGCATAAATGTGCAATGGAGTTGTTAGTAGAATCCAAGAAAGAAATTAAATGGTGTCCTGATAAAATTTGAATGTTTGAGGGCCTAGATATCTTTTTGAAATGCTGCTTTTCTCCAGGTGCAGGAGTGCCATTGTTTTGGTACAGCCTGCAACAGTGGCATGCAAATGCACACCCCTCCCAGTTATTGTGCTTAGCTCAGCTTGTGGAGCTGGCAGAACACAAAATATGCTGCTATGGCATGTCGGGTGTAAAAAGTAAAGCTGTTGTTAAGCCAGAAGTTATGTTAATTAAACGCCATTAAAAAATTTGGAAGGATGAAAAGACAAACAGCTAGCAAAGGGAGTCATTTGGCTATTTCTGAGAAGTTGGACACAGGCCCAAATTTTATTTATCCAGCCAGCTTTAAAGAGTAGCAGTTGAAGAAACATCTTCCAAAGGAAAGGTAAATATTTTGTGGGTGCCTTGTACATAAAGGGTTAGCAGTGCTCACAAACCAGCTGTTCCAGCTGTGTGGGCTGGTGAACCTGGTTAATGGTTGTTTTCCTGCACCAAGTCAACTGTTAACAGTCAGTATAAATCTGCTCGTTAGGCACCATCTCTGTGCACTCTCAGAAGACTTTCTGGAGTGCTAAAAAATTACATGGGTATAGCCCTCTAAGGTTATTTCCATCTCAGCATCCCAGCAGCAGTAAATTGCACAGAAACTGAGAGGGGAGCCATGCAGAGTTAGTGAATCCAGAGGACTGAGATGGGTCAGTCAGGCCTCTTGGGCTGCACAGGTGTGGGGTTATTGAATGCCCCCACCTTGGTTTAAAGCATCGGGAACCTACAATTTTATTACTGTCCACGTTGAGCTATCTTCTAACAGAAAGGTAAACTTAATTGAGTCTGTACACCAGCATTTTGGATAAGTATTCTCAAAACTCCTGTTTCTTCTGAAAGACTGTGTGCAGCGTGGCTTTACCTGCCATCCTGTGTCAGCTTTCAGATGGTGATGGGTGATTAGAAAGCTGATTCACCTTGATGGCTCTTCCTACAGAACACGCTATAAGCCTCTTGCTTTGTTTGCAATCTTTCTCACTCTCGTTTACAAGGTCAGGACTGATGTTTTGGTTGTTTTCCCAGCAGTGTTCTACTGACCCATTTTGCTTTAATCCCCTGATGTCACTGAAATAAACTGAGGAGGGGGAGATTTCAGAACTCGAAACAATTTCCTCTGCTGTTGTGCTCTGCAAATTAATTTGATACTATTATGTAAGCGTAATCATCTACTCTAATCACATCACAAGATTGGGAACAGACAGAAATAACAGAAGGGAACATTCTGGATAGTGAAAGGGAGTCAGTGGAATAGGCTGTTGGTCAGGACTTGAGCTGGAACACTTCTGAGATTCGGTGTTCGCAGTACTCACTCTCTCTCTGATGAAGACGTCGAAGCTGTCTGAGAGTTTGAGCCTTTTGCTCACTACAGCCTGCTAATACTATTCATGAGGTTTTTGTTTTTCTCAGGCAGAGAGCTGCAGAGTGCTCGATTTTCTAGTGGAAGATGGTAGGAAAAAAAAAAAAAACGAGCATTCTTTGATCTTGTTCTTCATGTGTTTATCTGCATTTTATGAGAATGGGAGATCTTGTGCTACCACTCTGTATCCTCGCTGGTTGTCCTTCTCAGGGAGTAAACAGATTCATAGCTGAAAGCAAAGAGGCAGATGGGCCTATAGTCCTCTCTCCAAAACCTCTCTTTGATTAATGTCACTATCAGGAGCTTACTGGCAGATGTTTCATTAAATCTTTTCTGAGTGGAGTTAGCTTCTTGAAATGTAACCTCCACATCTTTCATACAAGCGGAGATCAGAGAAAAGAACATTTTTCCTTGCAGATGACTTTGATATTTATAGGTTTTTCTTCTGCCAGGGATACTGTGGTGCAAAGTTTCCCTCTTGCAGCCTATGGCAGAACCATGCAGGGTGAACTTCAGCCAGCGTTTTGGAAGCTTGTACAGGGAGCTCTGTGTGTACAAAGTGTGCAGACTTGGGACCCCACTTTGGTTGTTGTCTCTTTTTGGTTTAGATGTAACAAAAGTTCATGTTGTGTAAATGCAATGCAATCTGCATTCCAGCCTGGCCTCAAAATGAGTGAACGCAGATGTTCTCTGCAGCATGCTTTGACCTCCTTAGCATAATTTCCTCTGGAAAAGTAAATGGAAGAGTGGGGATTATGAAACAGAACAATATGTTTGAAGGGCTGATGGAACCAAGCCTGAGCTGTGAGGCCTTTGCTTTTATTCCTGATCTTGGTTAGTACTGTAGCACCACATAACCCAACTGACACAATTAGTTTTTAGATCATCATGTGCAAATGTCCCCATCACCCCCATCCCATTCAAAATTAAGACCCTGGAAACTCATAGTTTTTCAGATGTTGAAAAGCAGAATCTGACTCTGGGATGGGATTCCAAAGCTTTCTACTTCTGTTAGAAGTAGACCCCTTTGTTAAAGCCAACTGAACATCATTTACCCTGCCAGGTCATTGTGGCAGAACCTAAACAATGCTTTGGAGTCACTTAACCTTATATTCCACTTTTTGCTTCATGTGATTTTTTTTTTTTAATTTTTTTTTTAATTAGGAGTGGCAGTGTGGCAGATAATGAAGCGAAAAAGAGAAAGCACATATGCTTAGAGTTACATAAGATTTTATTCGTATTTTAAGAGCTAAGCTGTTTACAAGAGTAGAAAGATTGTCTGTTGCATTAAGCAGTGTAATGTGTCATAGGGTGCATAGGTAAGGAGTTACAAATTTTATTGTCTAGGATGCTGCCCAATTTAATGCCCAAAAAATTATTACTGCCTAATGGTGGCCTAGTTTCTTTCAGAAATTAATTGGTGATGCAAAACCAATGTCTGTTAGAAGACTTAACCGTGAACTGACCTTGCAAACACCTGCTATTAAGTCTGGAAGAAAAGAGTTTTCTTGGAGAGGCAGAGCATGGCAAGGAGAACACGACGGGTGACCTTATTGCCATAGGTACCCAAATGACTCAGACTTTCTTTGCATGTGCCAGAACCTGATGTTTGAGTGAGCTGTTGAAAACACATGTGCTTGATGGGCAGAGGAAGAGTTTCCTTGTGACTCACTGCCTTGTCAAGCCCAAATAGGATTAGCAAACCCTGCTTACCTTGTGGGAAGCCTTCTGAGTAGGAGCAGGGGAGGCTGGAGGGACGCAGTGGAACTAACTCGAAAATAGAGTTGTTATGGAAAATAGACTGATCTGTTCAAAGAATATCAATTTCTGTGTGACAAGATTCTTCATTTAGCAGGTTTCCGCTATACAGTAAAGGACATTACCATTTCAAAGGCCCCAATAAGCTTCTGGCTAGCAGAACCAGCAGCATTATTTCATTACAGGCTCTTTGCTGAAATTGAGTCTTCCTGCCGTGGTTTGGACTTTTACTCTGCAAAAGTATAAAAGGCTTTATTTCTGGCATGCAGTCTAACAAAGCAATTACTGTTATTTACCTCTGTTCACTCAGAGAGAACCATTTCACAGAGGCTGTGCTGCATTTGACAAAACCTAACAGAATTGTTACTCCTGCCTTTAATGATCTCCCAGGCTCTGTGGTTCACATCAAGGAATATGAATGGCCTTCCCAAATAAAACCATAAGCCTTGATATAGTGAGAGTTTTGTATTCTAAATGGACAGTCAAAGTTCTAGCACGAGATCAGTTTTTATTTTACATGGCCCTGTAGCTATTTTATTTTATTTGTCTATTTTTTGAGCGGATTATTTTGCTTTTGAATGTATAACTTGTGTGTTGTGGTTTCCACCTTCACTGGGCAGTTAAGTGTTTAGCATTGTTCAGAGAGTTTAATGACCCTTACTTAAATCTGATGGTAATTTATAAAATGACCCTACAGAATGGAGTGCACAACCTCAATTGTTTCCCCAGCTAAGAAGGTCTGTGGGGATGGTAAGTGATTCTCCTTTTTTCTTTTTCCATCGTAACCTTTCTTGTCAGACAAAGTTTTACTTTCAGATCTGTGTTTTGACTGACGATCAGTGAGTACTCAGGAATAAATTACAGCTACCTGTGGAAAATATACCTTCTGTCAACGCAGTGTAACTGGAGGCAAAAACACTGAAAGATGACAATCGTGTAGAGATCGCGAGCTTGAATATATGAGAACTAATTTCTCTGTACCCAAGTCTGTGAAAATCTCATAAACCGATCAATAGAAAATGCTCTAGACCTTACATGTATACCCATTTGTGGAAATTATTAGGAAATGGATGCTCTAAAGCAACGAAGGGCATGGGGAAATAATGTTGCCCATTACAGCTGTTGCAGATATGTTCTCATGGCTAACTTTTAATAAAACGTGGTGAGCAGAGGATGAATTGAGATTGGGCGAGCAAAGAGAACACAGGCTGTGCAAGTGAAGAATTGCATCACAGTGGGATTTCTCTTGAATAGCTGAGCACGTGCAGTGCCAGGTAGATCGGTACAGGTCCTGCAGGATGGTTTTGTGTGCAGTCTCTGCCACGTGAGGCTGTGTGGGAGAGAAGGGCCAAACCTTGACTTCCTGTGTTTGTGCTGAAGCTCAGGGGGCAGAGGTGCAGCTGCTGTCACTCTGCCTCTTGGAGGGGGCTCTGCTCCTGGTAGCTCATGTTCCTTTTTCACTCATGGTAAAAGCTTTGAGAAACAGGAATCACAGGCCTTGTCTCAGAACCATAGGGTAGTGCAGGTGAGGAACATTGAAAAATACTGTTCAGATGAAATGACTTCTTATATTATTTTGAGAAGCACAGGGCTTTTACAATTATTTTTATCAGGAAGTTTCTGGGGAGGTTTCCCAATTATTTTCCCAACAAATCCCTGAAACATTTTTGCTTTTTTCTATTCTCATCCATATTCGATAAGAGATTGAGAAGTTGGTGAAAAGAAAGTACAAGACAATTAAGAAGCCTTGGTCCCAAACTTAGCTCTAGTGGGTTTCCTGTTTGCACTGCACATTATGGGTAAGAGGATATGGAGTGTGTTTTACAAGCAGCCCAAGCAGGCTTGAGCCTCACTCCCAAATTGCTAAATATCCTCCGAGTGAGACAAGCAGCACACCACCCAAAGCCAGAATTTGTCAAGGCAAGTGCTCGTGCTTGAGGAGATTGGTACAGGAGATCGTGCACCCTCTCTGCATTCACTTCAAAACTGGCTCTGGTGTGTATTAGAAGGAGCTCAGCCTTTTCCAGCAGTTGAATTTCAGTCATTTTATAGAAGGCTTTAATCCATCCTTCAGTGTTCTTTTTTAATTGCAAACATACATGTAACCAGTCAGGGGGCAGGACCATCCCCCTTGGTTAAATCAAGTACATGGCTGTGATCTGAGAGATTGGATTCTGACTGGAAAGGTAATGATTCGCTAATTTACCTTTTCTTCTCAGAAGGTCAGACTCCTTTAAATCACAAGTGAATTCATGAAAGCCAAAGCCTATTCATAACTAGGAAAAAGGGAGAATTTGCCATAAAGATTATTCTCTATGAACAGTTCACTCAGGTCTACTTTGCATATTACAGAGTCTGTAAGTAAAATTCTATTTCTCCTATCCAGAGAGATTTCAATGAGTGTCAGTTGTTTATAGGTCACAGTGATTCACTTCTGTAAATGGAGTGGCTGCAGAGCACACCTGGTGACATTAATGGCTCTCTTCCTCCAGTCTGGCAATGCTACTTAGAAGTCACTGAAAGTCAGGTCTGAAAGCAAATGAGCCAATTACAGCAGAATCAGAAGAAAATCAACTGCAAATGGAAATGCGTGAAAACAGTTTAGTCACCTGCAGGTAGCACGCTGGGAAAAGAGGGAGTTTATGGGAGAGCAGTTCCTCTCAAGGCAACTGCATCAAAGGCTGGGAGCGCCTGTAGCTTGCCTGTTTATGGGCTCTGCAGATCCGTCATGTGTATTTCCCTAGTTATCCAAATGTCCTTATCTGCCTTGAGTGTCTCTTAGACGGAGCAACCTAGTTAGAGAGCAGGGTGTCAATTACTGCTAATCTCACTTAACTTTCTTTGGACTATTCACCAATTAGTATCTTTCTCTCTCCCTGCCTGCCTTTTTCCCTTGCCAATTTGCAAGTTATGTCACAGGATTGCCAATGAAATACAAATCTGTGTAGCCTGCTCTGCCTTTCAGTGTCATTTGTGTGAGCTCCCAGCTTTTTCTAAACAGGAAAAATGTTTCAGTTCTTGTAACTGAGCCTGCATTTTCCCAGGCCCATATTTTGAGTGCACAGTACCCAAGACAGCGTTTCTGAGTTCATACACGGGGTGAGGGTCTTCAAGCAATGGAGAGCCTTATCTGGGCTCTTATCTCTATTGGTGTGAGCTGCTCAGAGAAGGGAGGAGCAGAGCGGTGTCAGGAAAATGCACAAATCCTCTGAGCTTTGATACCCTTGCACTGAGCTGGGGGGAATATCTTATGTGGTTTCTTTGGTTTTTTTGTCTCTTTGACGACTTCAGGACAACTTTGATAAACTGAAATTCTGAGAACGGTAGGTTTGTTTGCTGTGCAAAAAGTAGGTGAACTGTAGTTCAGTGGTTAAAAATCCCCACAAACCTCAGAAGTTAAATTTGATTGCAAAGCAGCTTTATACCAGGAGTAATTCCATTGTCAGCCTGTCAGTAATCCAGGTAACAGGCTTGCTTGGCTTTGGATAACCAATAACAAAGCTTGGGGAGATGTAGTGGGCCTATGCTTAGGTTGCCTAACATTTTAAATGAGATTTCTTTTTTTTCCTCCCCTTAGAATAACACATCTATTGTTTGCAGAATGCTTTTGCAATTCAGCAGGGAGAAATTTATGTAAAAAAATGTTTCATCTGTATTCTGCTCAGTTTTATTTGAGTTAAAGTGTTAAAATTATTGCCTCCCTTTCTTGTTTTATGCTGCACAGGAGGGAGTTGGGAGCCTGCTTATTTAACAAATGAGTGAGCGAAGAGTCAGGTTGTAGCTGCCATCAGCATTCAATACATGCTGAAAGCTGCAGAAAACCAGCAGGGAGATGTTGTAGTGTCTGCAAAGATGAGTGTCCCATCTCAATAGTTCCTGGAGCTGGGGGTGCCACCGTGCCTGGTTCTTGGGGAAGAAGTAGAAAAGGGCTTCCATGTGGAGGAAAACAAAAATTGAACATGCAGATCTCCCACCCCTGGTTTCCAGGCTAACACTGTCATTGTTGACTTGCCTTCATACTTTACTCCTTAGCATAAATTTAGCCTGTATTTAGCTGACTCTACTTTCAGCTTATTCCTCAGATGATTCCTGGCTCTCTGAGCCACATCATTAAACCCTTTTGCCTCAAACCAGAAAATACATACTGCACACCTTTGAAAACAAGTGTACCGTGGGCAGGAGACAGCCCTACCACTGCATTTCTGTAGCACCACAGGGCAGCCCAGCAGCAGTAGTTTCTAGAAGGTGCCCACCCCCCAATATGCTCTTTCATGTTTAAGAATGTTTCCAACAAGGATTACTTTTTTCCATATCAGTCAGCCCCAGTCCATTTGATGGAACTTACTTGCACAGTGGATTCAACATGTTTCTTTTCTTAAAGAGGAGCCATTTGATTGAGCCAGCAATTATTTTTCATACACACCAAAAAATGTCTGGTAATCCCTTTAAATTTTGGTTTTTATACAAATTGGTCTTCTGACACTAGTTATTTTCTAGTTATTGCCAAGTGTATTTATATTTTTTAAATTCTCTAACTGCAATCAATACTTGTTCTTTATAATGAAGGTACTTTTTGCTGGCTGTGGTTAAAAAAAAAAGAAAAAAAAATCAATAGCAGGTAGTCTCAGTGGCAATTACCCTTTCTAGGTATTCTTGCTATATACATAAAAGCAATAGTTGAAAGCAGGTGAATTAATCCTTTATTTGCTTCTGTCAGTCACAGAAACATGTTTCCATGTCAGGCTTCTGGCGAGACAAGAGGCTCTGTTTTAACCATGGAGGCAGAAAATTCCTGCTTCTTACTGTGACTGCTGAGTGTGCAGGTGCTTAAGCAGACACCACCTTCAGGTACCCAGGGCAAAAGTGGTAATAACTGCACAACTTTGAACAAAGAAAACTTTGAATATCATTAGTTGCATTCTGTGAATGCACAGCCTGAGTGGTATAACAGGGTGTGCTTGTTCACCATTCAGAGCTGACCTTCATTCAGAGCGTGGCCATTTTTGCCATTTCCTGATGTTTCCAAGTGTTAACTTTAGTGTGTTTGCTCTCAGTTCTGTTTTTGAGTATGAAAAGAAGGCATTAGGAATGATAGGTCATTAATGAGGTAATTCTGTGCTTCATTTCACTGCTGGCTGTGTTACTACCTCGTGAGATAAGCCAGCAAAAAGAAAACACACTGACTAGTGTGACAGTTTCCTGTGACAAAATCACTGCAGCTGCAGTCAGTGTTTCTGAATCAGAGGAGATCTTACATGAAATAAAAATTACTCCCTAATTCTGTAACTTTAGTTTCAGCTGTCTGGTGGTGCAGGCTGCAATAGAAGCTTACGCTTGCCATGAAGTTCAATTTTTAGGATTATCTGAAGAGTGCAACTATCAATTCAAATTATTCAGTGGCTGTATTAAATATTACCACATGGAAAATAATAGGGATAGGAGAATATATTGAATGCCTCAGGGTGATGTGACTTTGGTGTTATTAAATATTGATTGAGAACATGCATTTAGGTTAAGATAGGGTTTTAAAGGAACAAAAAAGGCTTGATATTTTCATGGGCCTTGTGCTTTAGAATGTTCTGTTCTTACTCATTTTCCAGGGAGGTAGCATTCCTTTGTCCTGAATTCTTACGCAGATGTTTTGACTGATATGGAAAAAAATTTTGGCATTATTGGCTCTCTGCAAACTATTACCGTGCCTAGACAGCATTTCTTGATGCAGAACTAAAGTTTGGGGTTTGCCCTTTAATCAGAGTTTAATTCTTGCTTTGAAAATAATACCTTCTTTGGTTCACCAGCAGGAAATCAGTGTTAATAACAGGGATTGCCTTTTTGGTTTTTACTGTTGTTCTGTTTCCTCCAGAGGAGTAATATATTTTTCCAGACAGTGCATTCTGCTGACCGCACAGTGCAGCCTCCAGATTTCTGTGAAGCTGATCTTCCATAAACCCTGTGAGCCAAACCCCTCAGGCCCTGCCTTTCTCTAGTAAGGTGTTTTTTAAAAAATGGTAAGGAAACATGCCTGCTCCCATGGCACAGCCTGTGGAGGAAGCCTTAGAGACTGCCATCCTTAGATTGGCCCTGGCTTGGGAATAGTGCCCTCCAGATGTTAATTGCCTGAGAATCTAGTGATCATTGAGAACTAGTGACCAAGGTGCCTTACAGATATGTGAAGAATGTATGAAACATTAGAGGATAACTTCATATCATGCTACAAAACTTCAGTTGGAAGTAATTTCTGCTGCTATGCATCCTTGTTCATACATCTGAATCTTAGAGGGGAGCACATCTGCTTTTTTATTTGCAGAGAGGATGTATGGCTAGAAGGAATCCAAAGGATCAAGGAAAAAAAAAGTGATGTCTGTAGAGTCCTTCCTTTGGGGGCAGACTTTAGACAGGCTGGTTCCTGGATCTTTTCAGTCCTTCAGATAGGTTGTGGAGTCCACTTTTTAAATTTTTTTGCTGCCAGATTTTCTTGTGAAGTCACTGCACGTGCCAACATCTCAGGTTAGTTTAGGATTTAATGTTGGCTTCATACATAAATGGGGAGCCTTCATCCAGGGGGTGCACCTTCTCCTAGGCCTTGCTTCTTTTCTGCAGCTTGGCAGGAACTCAGGCTTGTTTCTAAGTCATTGGAAATACCAGAGCAATGTGTGCCCAGTCACCCAAGAATGTAGGTGAGCCCAAGCAGGGGTCTGCTGTGGAATGAAGGTATGTTGAGAATTTAGTTTGCTGGCTACAGTGATATCCCACGTTTATTAAATGAAATATGAAATACAGATGGAAGTCATCACCAAGATGTATGGCCAAGTTCGACTCCTGAAGTGGGTGCAACACACTGATTTATACTGGAGATTAATTTCACTCCTAAATAGAAGAGACTTTTGGAGAAAGAAAAGGAGTGTACCAGCCAGCACTGTCAGAATAAAAGAAAATCAGTGTGCTAATTGGAGTGACTGATGACAAAAAATTTAACTAGCTAAATATTTTGTCTTATTTTTTTATAAATGAGAGTTAAACTGCTATGTAAAAAGTAGCTACAAACCCTAAAATAGCTGTTCAAGAACAACTGGCAAGAATTAGCAATCAAATCATTGTACATGTGAAAGTTATTACAGCTAAAATAAAAAAAAAATTTAGATCAGGGTTAATTATAAGATGATGCAGTAGTATAATTAGTATTCTTCCTATGGAGGATTACGGGTCCTTCTAAATGCCCTTTTTGATTGCCTTCTTCCCTTTTTTAATTTCCTCCTTGTCCTTTTTGATTATCTACCCCATGACCCTCAGGGCTCCTAAATGTAATACAATTGGAATAACATTTTTGTTAGAGGTGTTTTTTATATAGGCTATTAACCTCTTGCTTACCAAGCACTGAGAAATTCTTGTCTGTGAGAGCTCCAGGAACCACAGAGGGACTCGCTGGAATCCCTGGAGTTTTTATGTAGTGCAGCTTCTTGCCTGTCCCAAAGCAGTCTCCAAGGATATGTCAGGAACTGATCTGCATGAGAATAAGCAGAGAGAGAGGAGAACTTCCTTGGGGTGTATTTTACATCTCGGCAAGATAAGATCTAGTGGATCTGTGATATTTCCAAGGCTGCTTCAGTGGTCTGACTGTGAGCATTAGAGTTTAATATAAGAGACTATTCTCAATTATCCTTTAATAGGATTTTTGGAATATTCTTTCTTATTATTACCTTTAAGAGCAGTAGGCTGACGTTTTTGCCAGAGGATACATGTCTCACTTCTTTGGTATCCTTAAGAGGATAGCAGGACCTAACACTTCAGTCCATTTTGGATCCCATGAAAAACAAGGGTTATTTCCTTTTTATATTTCCTGCAGGTGGAGTAGTAACTAATATTTTGCTGCTTGGTAAACATCTCTATTTTGAATGCTTCTCTTGGGGCTAAATTTTTTGGGGAGGTTCACTCTGTTGGGGAGGAACATTATACCTGGGCAGTCAGATGTTGTTATTTTCCTGAGGTGCCTTTCAGTTTTTTCAGTGTGTGCTATAAAACCAATGGGAGGAGCGCCTCAAAATACAGAGTGCTAGTTACTAATGAAACTAAGGATACATTCTTGCTTGTTTTCATTTAATATCCTTTACTTAAGTCTAATGTAGAGACATGCATCTCTGTTTATAAATTCTTGCCCATTTCAGGCAAGGGCTAGAGCTCTGGTACTTGGAGGTATTGTTATGCTCTACTCATTGTCTGTTTTTCCAAGCTTGAATAAACTTGTACCTCACATGTACAAGTGAAGTGAGGTCTTGTTTTCACTTGGCCAACAGCTGGTCATGACTTTTCTGTGCAAATCTGAATTCATAAGCAAGGAGAGCACTGTAAACTCTCTTTAGATTTACCCTGTCTGTAACCAATACTGATGATTTCTTGTCTGTATTTGGAGTTTGCATGAGACTTGTTGAAATCCAGGTTCCTGCCTTCTCAGACCACATCCCTTCCTCTAGGCAGTCTCTTGAACAAAAGCATCGTATGCATATCTTTCAGTTCAGTCTTTTTGCGTGGCTAAAAAGATAGGACTTAAAACATCATTAAGTTTTCTCTTTAGGATGCTCAGCATTTTAATGGTTAAATGGAAAGGTCATTGGTTTTCACTCTGTTAGAAATGCAAGTCAACTAAATTACACCTGTGCTGAGTGCATCCCAAATGGGATGTTACAGCTGATGGGAGAGTTCACAGAATCACCAGGTTGGAAGAGACCTTCGAGATCATTGAGTCCAACCCAGCCCTAACACCTCAACTAAACCATGGCACTGAATGCCTCATCCAGTCTTCTTTTACACACATCCAGGGACGGTGACTCCACCACTGCCCTGGGCAGACCATTTCTGTATTTTGTCACTCTTTCCGTAAAAAAAGTTTTCCTAATATCCAACCTATATTGGCACAGCTTGAGGCTGTGTCCTCTCGTTCTGTCAGTGCTGCCTGGAGAAAGAGCCCAAGCCCAGCTGAGCACAGCCACCTTTCAGGGAGCTGTAGAGAGTGATAAGGTCACCACTGAGCCTCCTTTTCTCCAGGCTGAACAACCCCAGCTCCCTCAGCCGTTCCTCACAGGGTTTGTGTTCCCAGCCCCTCTCCAGCCTCGCTGCCTCCTCTGGATGTGCTCGAGCACCTCAGTCCATCCTAAACTGAGGGGCCAGAGCTGGACACAGCACTCAATGTCCACCCTAAACTGAGGGGCCAGAGCTGGACACAGCACTCAGTGTCCTTCCTAAACTGAGGGGCCAGGGCTGGACACAGCACTCAGTGTCCACCCTAAACTGAGGGGCCAGAGCTGGACACAGCACTCAGTGTCCACCCTAAACTGAGGGGCCAGAGCTGGACACAGCACTCGAGGAGCAGCCTCACCAGTGCCCAGTGCAGGGGCAGAATGATCTTCCTGCTGCTGGCCACACCATTCCTGATACAGGCCAGGGGCCATTGGCCTTCTTGGCCACCAGGGCACAGCCTGGCTCGTTCAGTTGGTCATTGACCAGAACCCCCAGGTCCCTTTCTGCCTGAGCACTGTACAGCCACACTGTACCCAGCCTAGAGTGTTGCTGGGGGGTCTTGTGGCCAAAGTGCAGGACTCGGCACTTGGACTTAGTAAACTTCATCCTATTGGACTCTGCCCACCCATCCAACTATTCCAGGTCTCTGTGCAGAGCCCTCCTCCCTTCCAGCTGATTGACAGATGCTCCCAGCTGAGTGTCATCTGCAGGTTTACTGATGAAAGACTCAATCCCCTCATCCATGTCATCAATAAAAATATTGAACAGAGCTCCCCCAGCACAGAGCCCTGAGGAACACCACTGGTGCCTGTCCCCAGCTGGATGCAGCACCGTTCCCCAGCACTCTCTGGGCCCGGCCATGCAGCCAGTTCCTAACCCAGCACAGAGTGCTCCTGTCCAAGCCGTGGGCTGCCAGCTTTTCCAGGAGTGTGCTGAGGGAGACAGTGTCAAAGGCCTTGCTGAAGTCCAAATAGACAACATCCACAGCCTTTCCTGCATCCACCAGGTGTGTCACCTGGTCATAAAAGGAGATCAGGTTGGTCAAACAAACCTACCCCTCCAAAACCCGTGCTGGCTGGGCCTGATACCCTGGCCATCCTGTAAATTTTGTGTGATGACACTCAATATAAGCTGTTCCATTATCTTACCAGGTACTGAGATCAGGCTGACTGGTCTATAATTACTAGGATCCTCCTTCCCACCCTTCTTGAGAATGGGTGTCACACTGGCCAGCTTCCAGTCAACTGGAGCCTCACCAGTGAGCCAGGACTGTCGGTAAATGATGGAGAGTGGCTTTGCAAGCTCATCTGCCAGCTCCCTCATCACCCTGGGGTGGATCCCATCTGGGCCCAGAGATTTATGAACATGCAAGCGGCTCAGCAGTTCTCTGGATGCCTCCTCCTGGATAACAGGGGCACCATTCTGCTCCCTGACACCATCTACCAACCCAGGAGGACAGTTGTCCTGAGGTCAAGCCATCTTCTCACTAAAGACTGAGGCAAAGGAGGCATTAAGTACTTCTGCCTTCTCCTCATCTGCAGTTACCAAGTTCCCTCCTGCATCCAGTAGAGAACAAATATTAGTGTTACCCTTCCTTTTGCCATTAATATATTTGTAAAACATTTTTTACTATCCTTTAAAAAAGTTGCCAAATTAAGTTCAAACTGAGCTTTGGCCTCCCTAAATTTTTCCTACATGCCCTAGCTACCCCCATAAATACTTCCTGTGAGACCTGACCCTCCTTCCAAAGATAATACATCCTCCTTTTATTCCTAAGTCCCTTTGAAACCTGATTGCCCATCCAGGCTGGACGTTTGCCTTGTCAGCTCATCTTTTAGCACACAGGGACAATCTGTTCCACTGCCCTCAAGATCTCTGCTTTGAAGCCCACCTACCTTTCCTGGACTCCTTTGTTTTTAGGGGCTGCTTCCCAAGGAACTCATTGAATAAGTCTCCTAAATTGGCCAAAGTCTGCCCTCTGGAAGTCCAGTGTTAAAGTCTTATTGATGTTCCTCCTCATTTCACCAAGTATTGGGAACTCTACAGTTTCATGATCACTGCCCCAAGTGGCCTCCAACCACCACATCTCCCACCAGCCCTTCTCTATTTGCAACAACAGGTCTAACGTTGTTGCTCCCCTGGTGGGCCCACCCACCAGCTGTGACAAAAAGTTGTGCTCTACACACTGTAAGAATTTCCTGGGCTGCCTCTTTTCTGCTCTATTGAGTTCCCAGCAGATGTCTGGTAGGTTAGAATCACCTACAAGAACAAGGGCTGGTGATCCTAAAACATTCTCCAGCTGCTTATAGAACCATTTGTCTACCTCTTCTTGTGGTTGGCCGGACAAAAGTTGTAAACAGATGAAATATTTAGGCTCTCCTATAGCAAAGACTCTGTCAGGACATTCATTGAAACATTTTGATGCAGTCTTTATATACAGGCAGTTTCTCTGTTGGTGTTTCTGTGCGGGTGTTTTGCCAACCAGATTAGTTTAAGGGTCATACAGGTGGCATTTCAGCACAGTGATGCTAATCTGGTGGCATTAAACCAGATTCATTAGTGCTGGTTGAGGATGAAGAAATCAGAAAACTTTTAAGAAGAGAAAGTTTTCTACTCTGTGTTAGCTTGTATAAATACTGGTCCAAAGTTTCCTTAACCACTTTAATTTTAAAAAGTGAGACTCAAAGAGTTTTAGATGTGAAAACACAGTCAAGTAGCAGTAAATAAAGCCTGATTGATCCATCACCTTCTGCAGTGCGGGCTTTGATTAAGCAGGTGTGAATGTTAGCATGGAATTGAGTCTACCGTACCTCATGGATAGCTGGAAAAGAGCTTTATGATGAAAGGGTGATTGTTTTGTTTCCTGAGGTAGAATTACTGTTATGTTTCATATTTTTCAGTGTCTGTGGTCTGCTTTTCATTGAAGGTAATTATCAAGCAGATACTATTTATTAGACATAAATGTGGGGCCATTTTATGTAGACATAAAATAAAAGAAGAGGAGAAATGACAATCCGGTTAGGGAGCACCAGCTGTATTTTTATTCAGAGGACTGGGTGCAAGAATGTCATCATTGCCTGTTTCATGCCAGTGTGAAGGAGCTCATATAAGCTCATCTAGAGAATGAAAGCCAGCAACAAATCCTTAAAAAAATCTGTACAGAAGTCATATTAGTTGAGGTATTGCTGTAATATTAGTTGAGGTAAAGAAGGCAATTCTATCCAAAGAGCACGCATTACTTTTTCATGTGGAAAAAGATACTGATGGTGTTTTTAAAGAAGTGTTATCAGGTAAAATTAATAATTTTTGGAATGAGTTTAAGTGCACCTTACTGTGCTTTGTGATATTTGATTTTTTTATTTTTTTATTTTTTTAGGAAGAAATTTCTTCATTGTTTTTAGTCTAGAACGTTTATGCCAATAGAATATTTGTGTTGCATAGGCAACATACATTTGCTTTAAGTCATTGACTACCGCGCTTAAAATGTTCCTGGGTGTCTGTACTCACTTTGAAGTATTTTAGAAAGAAAAGACTGGTTTTCCAGGCTGCCAGACCTGGAAGCTTAGGTAGGAAGACTGCTGGAAAGTTTTCCAGTGCTGCATCTCTGCTGAGATCTGGGCAGTGCTGAAAATGAGTCGCTTGGCCATGGCACCAGTAGACTCTAAACCTTTCTGTTGGCACATCCCAGTTAGAGAGAGCTGAGCTAGGGAGTTCTGGAGCACTTTTCTTGTACAGTCCAACTTTAGTTTCATCACTCCTCCTCTCCGTCTCTGGTCTGTCTCAGAATGGAGTGGTGCTTGTGGTTGGTTTGTGTTATGCTTGTGAAAGCAAGGGAAGGAGAGGAGCAGACGGCGCGTCGCTCCTGGAATGCCCTGGCAGCGCGCTCCCGCCACGATCCGGCTGTGTGTGCAGAGCTCACAGCTTGGCTGCTGGGCACCAGCGTGCCCTTGCCTTGCTGTGCTGGGTTCTCTACTTCATTCCAAAAGGAGTGATTACCATTTCTACTTTTCCTGCTTATAAAAAACACCTTCAGCCAAAGATCAAGGAAAAGGAAGTAAGGAAACAAAAGACTGCTTAAATTCAGCATTTTTAGGGAAGCAGTAGATAGTCTCATCATTTTAAAACTTTCTTCTTTTTATTCTGTGTTAACCAGCATAAATAACGATTCACTTCTCCCCTAGGTTGTGAAATAATAGAGGCTCTCTAGGTCTCAGATACTGCAGAATGTTGTGCAGATTTGCCAGCATTAAAGGCTAGGTCTGGACTCTGCATACACTGTCTGTCAGCCAAGGCTGACCATGGGTTTGAGTTGGCATCCCAATGCCAGCAAAAGGGGTGAGGGTGGGAGTCTACATTCCAGCCACTCATCTTCTATGCCTTGGCTTTTGGTTTAGCAAGTGAGGTAACTTGAACAGCAGTGTTTGGGTATGTGGGTGATTGAGGGGCTAACTTGAAAACTGTAAGAAACCAAACCCACCCAAAGAGTCTGCCAAGGCATTTCTGCAGGCCAGGCCTGCCTTTCTGCACTGTGTTCAAGGCCTGAGATGCTCTGTGCCAGCCAATGTCTTGCCAACCTCCAGTTCAGTAAGAAATTGGCCTTTTGCTGTTCTCTGAAAAGTTGCTTGTGAACAAAATTGATTAAACAATTTTTTTTTTTTTTAGAGTTTTGGGCTTTGGTATAGTTTTGTAGTTCTGTGATTTTGGTTTTCATTTGGTTTGTGGGGTTTTCTGTGTTTGTTGATGGGTTTTTTCCAGTTGAAACATTTAAGCTCCCATGTTCTAGATGTGAAAGAGTTGAGAAAATGCAGTGGTGATTGGCCTGCATTCCTTAAAATCTGTGCCTTTAATTTTCTTTCCTAGTAAGCTGATATAACTCAAATGGGGTTTTGTGCTTTCTACTTTGTTAAATAAGCAATTTGTAATGGAGCTTAATAAGGCCTGAGGAGCATTGTGAGGGAACACATGCATGGTTGTTTATCTTCTAAGATGTAAATTGAAAGAACAATCAGTATTTTATATAAAACAGATTCTTGTCTTCAGTAACCTGTGAAGAAGACATGAAGTGAGGGGAGGATAAGTCTAGAGTTTCCTTGTGACCTGCGCTGTCCCCCTGTTTTCCAGGGATGTGCAGCAGAGGGGCCAAGTTACAGCTTAGGAGGGAAGTGAGGATCAAGGTCTTCCAAGGCCTGAGTCAGCTGCCTGTTGTGCATCTAAAGGAAGGAATTAATGTCTGCCAAGAGAGAAAACAAATGCCAGCCTTTGGCAGGGACACTGCAGTGTGTGCTTTGGAAGAGAGAAAAGCCTTTCTCAGGGTCGGGGGGGAAGTGGTATTTCCTGTTCTTGGTACCTGTCCTTGTGGTTCAGTCTCAGGTTCAAAAGACAGTTTGATTCCAGCATGCTGTGCTTGAGCAACACAGGCAGATGATGCTTCTGATACCTGCCCTGTTTGCAACCTTACCAAAATAGAAAAGCTCAACCACTCTGTTGGGTGGTGTTTTGGTCACCTATGCCATAGTCAGGAGTCAGAAAGTTTTAATTTGACATCAAATGGGGAAAAAATTGTACACAAGACAATTTTCTCCAAATTGAAACTTGAAGAAGATAAGGAACACTGACACAGAAACCACAAAAGCTGGGAAATTACAAATTACAGTTATTAGTCATTCTTTACTGGCAAGAGGAGGCAATAAAAAACCCCAAATGTTCAAATATGGTGTGGCAAATAAAGTGACTTTTCTTAACAGAGGAGGCAGCAGTGGTAGGACCTGTTCATCTCGAAAATATTGTGTGTAATGAGCAGACACCAGTGGCCTGCCCTTTTGAGAAGGGTTTGGCATGCACAAAATTCTTCTATTCATCTGATAATAACTTGTTACTAAAACTGTAGGGTTGGACTCCTTCTCCACATTTTCTCTGGCTACAGTCTGGGTATGAGGAATGATCTGTCTTTCTGACTTTCAAAAATTTCAGCCCTTTGTTATGGCAACTCTTTCACCCGTAAGAAAAACTAGGGCAAACCTTGAGGTCTGCCCAATTTTTCAGAAGATGTGACAATTTTGCCAGAAGATTTGCTTGCACTCTGCATATAATGAGGAATAGTATCCCCTTGAAAGAAGTTATGTAGTGTTGAAACAATTAGAATATATTATTAAAAACTTTGATAAGTAGAGTGATGTCTGTTCAGTGCATGGAAGCATTCCAGACAGAAAGGAAGGTAAGAGGCTGTGCTAGATGAATCTCTTAACAAGCTGGTTTTTCAGAGATTTTTCTGTGGACCAAAGAATATGAAAGCTGTGTTTAAAAATTTAAAGCCTTGCTATGTTCCAGTTCTGTGGAGCAGCAGAAGGAAGAAGCATTTTACAGTGCTCTAATTCCCTATCCAGCAGCTCTTTCAATTAAGATGTTTATGACAGCTGTTTGTACTTGATGGAATGCACAAAGACTTGATCATTAATTATTGCTGTTTTCCCCCAGTTATTATTTGTATTCAGTGGGTCAGATGGGTTATGATCCTGCTGTTGTCAGTGCAGTAAATGCACTTTAACTTCCCCAAGAAAACTCCCATCCAAACCCTTTCCCCCTCCCTGTTTATCTTTCCAGAGGCTGAGAATTTTCTAGGGGAAATATTCAACAGCAGTGAGTTATGGAGCTTTTTTTCCTAATGCAGTCATTTAACAACTTCAAGCTGGCAGTGATCCCATCCACCTTAATCCTCTTCACACTTTGCGAGCAGTCAGCCGAGAGCAAGAGAGCACTAGGACTTAATAGACTGCAGTGTTTGAACTATGGCATTTGTGTTCAGCTTCCAGAACTGGCCCTAAGTGCCTAGTAAACCCTACAGCTTTGCTTTCATTAATTAGAGACTCCCTTCCACTGATTTGTGGAAAACATTGGCCAACATGTTCTTTCAGCTCAGTAAATATTTATACAACTCGTGTATGATTTTTAGTAATGAATACAGCTCATTTTCAGGGCGTCCAAAGGAGGCTCTTTCCAAATATTAACAAATTCCTTGTCTGACCCATGTTGAACATGGCAATTCAGGTTACAAAAAGTTAAATATAAAAGTTAAATATAAATCTGGTTTCGAAGGGGTTTTTTTTTGAATTCCACTTTGCCATGTCCTCCTTTTTCATTATATTTGCCAGAAGTTTGAGGGGAAAATGGAAAAAACACCACAAATAAACCATCAATGGGTAGCAATTACTAATTTAAACCAACTGGCCACTACTGTGTATCTGTCAGCTGAATGTTGTGCCGTGATGCTGCTAGTTAGAAACCTATCAGGATATGTTTATATGAGTTTTCTGGGATGTATTAGCACCTTTCAAACTTGACTGGGTTTGTGCTCACCAATAAAATCCCTGTGAGGCAATGTTACCCCTGTAATGCAGATGGAGACCAGAAACTGAGTGCCTGGTTCATGGACACATCCAAATCCTTGCCGTGGATGCATTGACCAAGTTGTGTGGGAAAATACCCATCCAGCTATTCACACATATGGATTGAGCTGCATATGGAAATGCACAAATGAAAGTGAGCACTGAAACATCAAATCATTTTTGGAAATACCACCGGAGCTACTTGGAGAATTGATGCAATGTTCTTAATTAGTTGTTAGTGGATTGGTGCTTTCAAAGTTCTCCCAATTTACTTTTTGGGGTTTTTTTAGTTGTCTCTCCTGTGTCCTTCTCTTACCTTTTGTTTCAAGTGTTTCAATGCCTGGCTGCATCTGTGAAGTGCTACTGATGTAACCAGGTAATGTGTTATTTTTATGTGGAGTGTCTTAGATAGGAGTTTCTCTAACCTTCTCATTCCTCAATGTACGCAATCTGGAGATACAAGAAAACAAAAATACCTTAACTCTTAAAATATTGGTAGAACACTCAGTGCACATTTTCCTGGGGATACTTGAGTTAGCATAAATATTTGGACATGAGAGAATGCTAAACTAACTCTGTCCAGTTTACTGCACTGTGGTGAGATAAACCCATAGTAACATTTTTTAAAAAATAATTCCTAAGGTAGCAAAGCCTCGTACTTAAGACTGTAGAACACAAGAGCCACTTGGAGACATCCCATTACTTTTTAATGCATACCTTGATGTAACTATAGTGAGAATGAGTAATTAATATCTTTATAGTGTAGCTCATCCTAATTTTTTTTCTTGATTGGTTTATTTCATGTACTAACTGGTAGAGGTGTTTACTCAGAGTGTTGTAGGCAGGCTGTATTATCTCCAAAGTGAGCATGATAAACCGTGCTATCTGCCTTAAGGCACATGCTAAATCATGCAGTTCTGAGCCAGCAGGTCAGGGTGTGCTGTGCTCCATCCCATGCTGGCCATGTTGCAGCTAGTGGATGGGGCTTTGGCATGTGGAGTGTGTGGTGGCCCCACAGAACCTCAGAATCCCTCAGCTGTGAGGTCCTCTTTGAAAAGAGTTGAAACAGACACCTGTTTCATCAGCTGGTGCCAAATCTGACACCAGCCAGGTGTACAAGAAAGGGGAGTGCTGGAATTGTAGGAAGCATGCATAGTAGTGGGGACTTCAGTTTTCCCAGGAGCAGATAAGGGAAAGTGAATCTTCAACTGTTACCAAGTAGTTGATGTACAGAGGTATCATTCACACTTTCTATCTGCAGGTTAGAGCATCTCTAGGCACCTTAATTAGGTACCTAAACTTAAACTAAGCTGCACTTCCTTTCTTTATTGCCCAGCTGCAGCAGCCCTGGGTTAGTTGAGGCACATGAGCATGGGTGATTTCCATGTTACGGTGTTCAGATCCAGTCTGGGAATTGGCAGTGCTCAGCCACCCAACTGAGGGTTGCCAGGGAACCCTCCTGGCTGTGAACTGGCAGCCCTTGCCTTGATCTCCAGCTAGGGTTCACATTTCAGCCAGTACAACTCTTGTGTTGCTAAATTTTAGTATTCTAAAATAGGTAGTTGCTAGATTTTCTGTGTTCTCCAAACAATCGTAAATCCACCTGTAAGGATAATTACTATATGTTCAGATTTTTAAAACTGAAGGATTTTCTTATTAAATTACATTCTTCCTACATTTTGTCTTTTTAAGAATAAGAGGAACAGCTTTGTTGAAGTTGCTTACTGTTTGGTAATATCGTAGATGAACTCTGTTTTAGTGCAGGAAATGCAAAAATCTGAAGCAGATGTCATTTTCTCACCGACTGTGTACCAGCTGCATTCAGGGCTTTTGTTGACTACAGTTGGCAGTTGCCTTGGCCCCTTCAGAGAGACCAACACTTCACTGCTTAAAATGTAGGAAGTCATTTAAACACTTGAAATGTTTGGGTGAGGGTTTTCTTTAAATCAGTGAGACAGCTTGTGAGTTAGAAGTCAGTTTTCTTGATGAATGAGCCTGAAGAGCTCTCACCCGACCTTCAGCTCTCGTTCATGCTGCTGTGAGAGCAGTGGCAGGGGAAACATTTGCCCTGCTGCAGCTTGTTGGATTAAAGAGAACCCTTTGGTAGCAAATGTTGTCACTGCAGCAACTTTTGCAAGCGCTAAATTTACTTATGAGAAGTTCTTTTTTAATTGCCCCAGGACAACCCTTTGCATGTCATGCTTTTGCCTGGAGAAAGTTTTTATATGGAAATACTTTTTTTTTTTTTTCCTGAGATGGTATAGAGGATGTCTAGAGTTTGTCAAGCCAATTGATCCTCCAGGGAATGTGCTGACTTTCAGTATGTATGGAGGATTTTTAAAGCAGCTGAGCAAAATCCCTTCTCAGATAAGACGCTTTCTATTTTGTCAGTTAAGAGCATCTTCAAATCGAAATAGCTCAAACATAATCAAATCTCCCTTGCTCAATCCCTTGCCTTCTCCTCCCAACCCCCTACACAAGCCATCCCCAAAAGGATAATCCTGGCAGTGATGTCATTAGAATGAATTTACAGACCAGTGCTCAATTTTCTTGTCTTGAGCTTCAGTTGCTAATACTGGTAAATTTGAGCTGTGTATGTAAAGGAGTAAGGTTATGCCTTTTTCCCCACCCTTGTTTAATTTCCCTGGAGCCCTGAGAATAAATAATGTGGATTATTTGGATATTTTCATGCCTTTTTTTTTTTTTTTTTTTTTGGTACACAGCTTCATATTGCTTCCAAACGTTTGTAAAAGCTCTTGCTGTGTTCCTGAGGGAATCCTTGTCTTCAGGGAACAGAAGGTTTAAGGAAAGAATTTTGCTGGCTAAATGTGGTTAGATAGTTACAGTTTCTGGTAGGTGTTGTAAATGATGATATGAAGTACAGAATAGACTAAAATTAATCTATTTTAACAAAATTTCCCTGTTTTCCTAAAATAAACTCTTTTCATCGTGACTTCCTCAGTGATTTCGAGCTCTACAGAATATTTTGTAAGCATTAAGAAGCACGAATGGATAAAATTGATCCAAACATATCAAGAATCAGGATCCATGTTAAAAACATTATCATAAGGACTGATAAGGCAAAGAAGAAGAAACAGGCTGAATCAACCTGTTTGTTGGTAGGAGATTACAGTATGTAGGAACGATGGAAATTTGTGCAATGGTTGCTGTCCTGGTTTAGGGCAAATTAGGAAACCTCTGAAAGGAGTCCCTCTGGGAGGTAAACGGCCCCACCCCCAATTGGTCCGGGAAAAAAATCTCCTTGGAGAAAAGCAGAAAAAACTGTTTATTTAACAAACAAAGTGCTCACAAGCATAAAAAAAAAGAATAATATGAAGCAATAAAACCTCTCGCTGTTCTGCAGGCAGATGGCAAATTGAGGAAGTCCTTGCTGTGGGTGTAGCTCGGCGCTCCCAGTCTCTTATCCCTCCCTCCAGCACTGGAAAATGCCCAGGCCCCGGTGGGCCGCAGGTGTGAGCTCTTGGTGCTCCTCTGTGTTTTACAGTCCAAAGTAGGTTCAAACTGTTCCAAGAAAAAGGAAAAACCAGTCCAGGGAACTTCTCTGCCTCAGCTAGCTAAAAATTAACTAAAAGCAAAGGGGATCTCTGTCCTGCTGTCTGTCTGTGCTGCAGCACAGTCCAGGAGCAGAATGCAGAGGAGGGAGTGCAGTTAATGCAAACAAACCCCACACTTCTTCTTTCCCCCATCACTCTCAAAACCAGTCTTAAAGGTGTAGAACTTAATATACAACATAAACAGAACAGACAGTTGGGGATACAAGTATCAAAAAGTTACTCCAAGACAGTTGCACAGTCACTTGCTGGCAAAGCTGGAGCGTGAGTGCAGCCCCTCAGGCCCCGCTGCAGCCCCTCAGGCCCCAGTGCATCCTGCTGCAGCCCCTCAGGCCCTGCTGCAGCCCCTCAGGCCCCAGTGCATCCTGCTGCAGCCCCTCAGGCCCCAGTGCATCCTGCTGCAGCCCCTCAGGCCCCAGTGCATCCTGCTGCAGCCCCTCAGGCCCCAGTACATCCTGCTGCAGCCCCTCAGGCCCCTGTGCATCCTGCTGCAGCCCCTCAGGCCCTGCTGCAGCCCCTCAGGCCCCAGTGCATCCTGCTGCAGCCCCTCAGGCCCCAGTGCATCCTGCTGCAGCTGCAGCCTGGCAGGCTCAGCCCTGCTGTGCCGCTCACGGCAGCCACACCAACACCAGGGCTCCTTCCCACCCCGTGTGTGAAGAGAGAGGTACAGGACACCCACAGCTTCACTGAGGTCGGTGCACAGAGGGGAAAAAAAGGCTGAAGTCACTCTGAAACATGTGCTGGAAGCAGAATTTTTTGCTTGGGGCTTTTATCTAAAATTAACTTTCTTTTTTCAGGGCCAAGTTGATGTGCATATTGCAAGTGGTAAATACTTGTTTGAGGTGCTCTGCTGTCCTTTGAGCATAATGTATAAAAGACAAGAAACCTTTCAGATCTGAAAGAACAAACAGGCAAGACTGCCTTGGCCAGATCATGTGAAGGTTGGTAGGCAGTGGGGCTGCCTTGCAAATGCCATCCCACGGATCTGCGGGTGAAGTCTGGGTGCACTGCGGTTGGAAATTGCAATTTTGTAGCGGTGGAGCACACAGTCAACAAACAGGAACACATTTCCCTGTTGCCAGAGCTGCCAGCACACAGGAGTAACAAGTGCTGAGTCCCCAGTTCCAGGTGATGGTGGCTGTGGTGTGATCACTGGGTTTATGTACAGCACGTCTCTGCGCAGTCTTTCAGGACACTTCTTAAAGTGACTTTTTCTTCCCTTCTCTATCCACAGCAGGCATTTTCCTGCTTCTGAGTAGAGCTTCATAGAAAAGTTTCATTTCCTCATGGAAAATCTTTCCTACTTAATTGAAAGGTGCTCCCAGGTCCAGGATCCTGGGAAGCATAGCCATTAACCTTGCCATACAATTACAGACATACCAGAGCCCTAATGTAAGTGAAAAGTACATCAGAGTGGGATTTGTGCTCTCTAATCCTAAAGTTACAGTAAACAAAACTTTACCTTACAGTAATAAAAAGGGCCTTTGTGCTGTGAAGTAACTGTGTCATTCGGGGGGCATTGATTTGGCATTCGGGGGGCATTGATTAGGATCTTCCTGAGGTGGTAAATACCCCGTTTTGGTGGTGTGAAAGGAAAATCCACTCCATTCTAACTTGTTTTGTGGCTTGATTCAGTGTAATTCATGTATCTCATAGGCACTTTTATTACAAAAGTTCTAAAACATACTTTAGGTCAAGGGCATATTAACACCTTATTCTGTTTCTTAGAACATATATTATGAGCTGGATTTGAACTCTGCAGCATAATCAGCTCTGTAAAGGAATTAAGCTTTCCCGGTAGTACAGGGAGAGGTTTTGACTGTCCTGTGCATCACCAGCCATGACAGCAGTGCAGTGAGCACTACAAAACTGTTGGCACCCTAAACACATGGAAGCAAAAGCAGTGATACTCTTTAATAAGAATGAAAAGTGTTGTGTCCATCCAATCTCAGTGTCACTATGCTAAGTAAATGTAGTTAAGTGACAACTAAATGCCACTAATTCTGTTAGGTTTGCAGCAAATATGAGGCAACTGGCCCTGTCTTTTGAAAAAATGCATGTTACAGACTTTTCATTTGAGATTTGTTTCCATTTATTAATTCTGATTGCTTTAAACAGAGTCACCCAATGGGGGCTGCATACTTTTTCTGTACATGACCATTTAAAATCAGGAAAGAATAGGCTGCTCTTTGACAGACATTGAGGAAGGTCATAGATTTCCTTTTTATAACTGGCACTGAAAGTCCAAGGTGAATGAAACTTAGCAATTCTTATTACTTCTGTTGTGCTATAGTATTAAATAACTGTTAAAAAGGAGCAACAAGTGCAGCATTCACAAGTAGCTAAGAGGGAATTAGAAATTTGTCAAACTCCTGTCAAGAAATGTAGTTCACATCAGGAGCAACCAGTTTATTAATTTTGCTGGAGTCGACAGACTTTTCTCCAGAGTGTTCTCCACTTTCCTGAAATAAGTTTAGTGATTTAAACTCAACTCTCCAGGGATCTTGGCTCTGAAGGAGTCTGAAATGTTGAAGTGCTACTTGTGCTATATTCAAGTCTCGAATTTTGCATGAGCTTCTAGCACAAATCCTTCTCTCTCCCTGTTTTCCCCTCACTCATCATAGCTGTTGAAGACGACATAATAGAATCTTGCTTCTTTTCCTCAGGAGAGCAAAGCAATGAGAAGTTGAGCCTTGACCTCGGTATATTTTGATATTAAAAAAAGAGAAAGTTACTGTTACAGGAGACACCCTCAGAAGAATACTGAAAGGCAAATGTACAAGCACTTTGCAGCTGAAGTATTTGGTTGGGATTGATAAAGTAATGTTTGAGGAATCAAATTTTCTAGATCAAAAATATTACCTTATAAATACTTTGCAGAAAGGCAGAGCAAAGAAAATATGCTCCTTATTAAAAATATTGATGACCTTTCAAATAAACTTAAAACAGTTATAGTAGGAACCTGATACCCAAAGCTGGCTTCATTTGATGCACAATGGGCCAATTTTATCCAAGATGTTTAATAGATGAAAGTCATTGTGGCAAACAAAGGAATTTAGCCAGCCTAATGCATTTTGATTTTGAAAGGGGTTGCAGGGAGGAATAACCACCATATGAGACAGCTGTCATTTTAAATCCTGTAAAAATCTACAAAACAACACTGAATCCTCTGTAGTCAGTGTGGGATTATCTATTTTACACTACAGGATGACTTGAAGAACATTCAGTAAACATTTATTTTCTGTGTATTCATTGTGAGTTCTTAGCACATAAGTAATACTGTGACCTTAGCACAGGGGCTACTTCTAAAACAGAGGCCGAAATATAATTTCTAGAATGTATATGGGTTGCAGAATGAGATGCACATTAAAATTCTGGTCCTCAAACATGTTAGATTGGTTATTTTGTGGTATCTCAGTTATCTTGATGAAGTCATGAACTGATTGTGAAAGATGCAGTGAGAAAATTCTTGCTTGGGGAGTTTTTAAATTAAGATTGCTGCTATAAGTCAGGCAGCCCAGTTTATAAATACATGACTTATAGTTACATAACTACTTAGCTTCTGTTTCTTTGTCTGTAAACTGCAGATAGGGTTTGCTTTTTGAGGATCTGTAAGCACTAACTTGATGATGGGAAGTGCTGCAAAAGAGCCAACCCAGTAACACCAAGGGAAGCACCCGTGGTAGAGTTGCCTGCTTTTTAGTGTGGGATGAATCCTAGTATTTTGGGATTTGGCTGAGTTTCATTGTTGGGGTTTGTTTGTTTGTTTGTTTGTTGACTGAATTCCTCACATCTTTGCCAACATTACATCTCTACCTATAATCAGTCACAAGGGTGACTTGGCAAAGTGCAATTGCCCAGGTTGATTGTCAGCTAGAGAAGGAATTGACCAAAACCAAAAAAAAAAAAAAAAAAAAAATGCTGGTAGCTTGCAAGCATCTAACCTTGTATGATATTCCTGTTTGTTCTCAAAAGTTAACCCGGACTTTATTGTGGATATATTTGGGTCGGAGATGTCCCAGAGCAACTTGGATGTCAGAGCAAATGGGGTTGATAAATCACTTGATGGTGTCCTTCACCCTTCCTCCAGCTTGGCAGAGTAGCCCTCTCAGTGTTGTACTGGGGGGATTGTTCTGCTCAAAATGCCATCTCTCAGGTAAACACACAGCCAGTATATAGACAGCGAGTTCCAATTACTTTGTAACTTCCCTGCATCCTTTTTCCTTCCAATTTTATAACCTGGCCAGCCTCTCTCCACTGCCATCAGTTTTGTACATTTGAAACGCCCATGGATCTGTTTGTCATTATAATGATCATCACAGAGCTGACCAAGCAGTATTTGTAGCAGAGCAGTAGGAACTGCTAAAAGTTCTTGGCCTGTGGTACAGAAAAGAACTAGGTAGCAAGGTGTTTTTCTCATTGGTGTTGGCAACTTTGTGATACAAATAATATTTGTCCATTGTTTTCACTTCATGTGGCAGTTAAAACTCTGAAGCTGAAACTTTGGGTTGACATGGGTTAAGTACATCTTTAATGCATTCTACTGTGTTTCCATGAGGACTTCCATTTGCCAGAAATTTCCTGCCATACACCACCACCACTGGCTTCAAGGGGCAGAAACAAGTAGCATTTTTGTTTGGCCACACAAAAGTATTGCTCTGCTTTGAATACATGAATAAATTGTAGGTGGTTCTGATGAGTGTACAAATTTAATGTCTCACAGAAGAATGTCAGAAGAATTGTTATCTATAGTTTTTAATTAGGGGTATTTTGCTTATTTTTAAGAACTCATCTTGAACACTCTATTTTTTATGGTTATTCCTGAGAACCAAGCAGTTAAGACTGATGTTTGAACTGCTAATGAGTTTTTGAGTTTTTGAATTTTTGAACTGACAGCAGTCATGATGATTTCTTTATTTAAAGAGAAGAAAAACTATTTGACTAAGATCAAAAGGAGAGAAAACACTTGGATGTAACTCACCAGCAGGTCACCTTGCACCCTGTCTACTGACCCATTGCTTTCTGTGCCAGCGTTGGCAGGGTTCTATGATCATATCCTGCTTATGCACAACTCATGAACAGGTTTTCTTCTGGTCAGACATTTCACTGGTTGTCTCCAAAGGGTCAGTGAGAGCATAGAAGATGAACGGATACATTAAAACCAACAGATTTTACGGGAAGATAAGATAGGGTAGAATAATAAGAAAAATAATCTACAATTTATCTGGAAGCGTGTTCTAAACAGAAACCCATTTTTTTTCCTTTGCCTGATGTAAGAATGTCCATCAGATAATTTTAAATCATAATGCAATGTGTTGAACTTTGAGATGTTCTTAAATAATGTATTAATATTGCACAAATTGTAAGTAAAAAGGGCTGCAGCCGTTTGATTTTGTTACATTTTGGTTTTGTCTGCATGCTGAAGGAGCTTTGGCTGTGTGTGTGAAGATGTTCACGTGGCAGTTCTAGCTACCTGAAGGCACAGAATTGGGGCATTGAGGCTTCCTTTATCTCCCATCTAGAGGGACTGCCTCGAGGTGAGGGTTGGTGTAATCAGGACTGCTGCAGCCTTGTGGTTGTTATCTCAGCTGGTATCGCAGGTCCTGGGCCTCTCTGAGAATTTCAGTTCTGCTCCAAGGACAGTTTGATTTCGTGCACGGTTGGCCTGGGGTAACGTACAGGAAGCCCCCACCCTCCGTTTTATTTGTAGTTTGATGATTTTTCTGGATTTTATGGAAACCCTCAACTCTTGGAGGCCAGATTCATGCTTTTAAATGTGAAGTTGTCAGTAGTCTTGAACAAAGCAGCCTAAAAGGCTTTGATAAGAGCAATGTTTAAGTGAAATGTTGCTTTGAAATAACTTGAAAAATGTCCTTGAATGAAGTGTCTGATAGGGGAGGTCTGGGACAGCAGACAGGTAAAACGTAATTTTATACTTCACAATGGAGGAGAAAAGCCCCATCCCTGCCTGCGCAGTGGTGTGCACTGTGGGACTGCAGCACACACGTGAACACATGCATGTGCCAAACCTGCTGCTGCCCGGCTCCTGCTCATGTCTGTAAGCAGTGAGTTTGCAGAAATGCCGCTTGTGTCATGTCCACACCTGCTGGGAAGTTTGCACTGGCCAGGCTCACACTGAGGCAGGGCTGCAGTCAGTGTATTGAGTGGCCAGCAGTGAGGGTTGGCTTTGAGGGACATGGCTCAGGGATAAAAGTGGCACTGGTAGGTCGTGGGTGGACTCCGTGATCTTGGAGGTCTTTTCCAACCTAAATGATTCGATGATCGATTCCCCTCAGGAGACTGCACACACTGCAGAGCTTCTTGCCCATATATCTAATGTGAGTTAAACAAAGTGTTCCGAATGTGCTGATAGGACAGAGCCTTCAGCTGAAGGGGACTCTGTTCTTTGAATGTCACTGGAGGGAAAAAGTGTGGTGCCTACAGTGGTGTCTGCCATGCTCCTGCCAAGGCTCTTCTGTCACTGTGAAACAGGGGCTTGCAGCAAGGCTCAAGCAAAGATACAATACTCTGAAAGTCTGTGACTGTTTTTAGGAAATGCTGGGTTCCCTTACACCCTGTTTGTCCATCCCAAGGACTGGAGGAACTTGCTTGGATTTGTGCAATTTTGTTCATTGGCCTGGATCCTGTCCATGTAACTGCACTGCTGTGCAAGGCTGTTTTGAAATCCTTGTGATTCACTCAGTCAGTTGTGTAACATGTAACATTAAAACAAAGCTGATTTAAAGATTCCTGCTGGAAACAGTCTCACATACAGTTCTGAACTATCTTTGACATTTAATGTGTACAATAGAGTATAAATGTGGGATGGATATTTCATCTACTCTCTGGTGACTTTTGTCATGTAAGAACATTAAGGCTAATTAGTGTAGATTCTTTATGATTTTTTCCTAATGTAAGACAATGTTTATTTGTGGGGACAAAAATATGTTAAGGCTCAGAGGGACTCTCAGTGAGGTTGTGCAAGAAGGAAGAAATGGTTAAAGTTCATCATCTTTACAATTAGGAGCAGTTTTGTATCAGAAAATCAGTTTGGAATCTGTTAAGAATTCTTTATTGGGGAAAAATCTAGAAAGAGCGGGGAATTCTTTCAGCTGTCAGTTTTACAGGTGACAAGTCAGGACAGTGGTGATTTCTCTCTTATGAATACTCTAACTTGGAAAGAAGTCATATGTATTCACATTTTCACAGGTACTGCTCTCACTTTAAAGGTAGGGGAGGCTGTCAGCTGCTGAAAAATGAAATCATAAAATGCCTGGATGATGCAGGAAGTCACCCTCAGAAGTACGAAGCCAGTCTGAATTCCAAGGGCTAAAAAAGTCATCTACCTCAGTAAAATAATGTCAAAAGATTTTTAAAACATCCTTGAGTTTTTAAATCTGTTTATTTCAAATACTTGTATCTATATTTGAGTAAAAAGTAAAAAATTGTCTTCTGGAAAATTTTCTGTAGCTAATTCAGATATAACCATATGATTCAAGCAGTAAATGTAATTAATATATAAATATAACCACGTGACTAAAGCAACCCCTTAAAAATATACCTGTGAATAATTTGTTGATAGAACTTAGGTACAGGGAACAGTTCTGAATCTTAGGATAGAAAGGTTGGGGTGTTTTTCAGTACTGAAGCACTTGGGTCAACATTGATTCCTATGGCTTTGTTGTATACCTAGACTTGCTGAAAAAATCTGAAAACTTGTTTCACATGGTAAGGTCTTTCCTTTTCAAGAGAAGATGTGAAAAAGTCTGGGAAAATCTGGAATGTTTAAAAATTTATGTCATCATATTTTAAGTTGAGGTTTTTGTTTTTTGTTTTGAAGAGACCTTTGGGTTTGGTTTTACTTTGGAGGGGTGGTTTCATAATTTTGGAAAGCTTCTGTGTTCATACATGCCTAGTGGCTCTTGTCCTTGATCCATGCTACCCTAGAATCTAATTTTAATTTTTTCTTGAGTGAATTGTAAGCAGTAGAGTCTAGTTCTGAAACAAATTAGTGAAATTACTTGGAGTACTTTCAGTAGTGTGTGCTGATCATCATTAACAGCTCTTCTGTCCTAGACAAGGACACTGTTTTGCTACATGGTTTTCTTTCGGTAGATTCACTGAAGTTGTGTTTGCAGTATTTATATATGTGTTATTTCACCTTGGTCAGTGTAACCAATAACCCTCAAGGATCACAAAATTCCTTCAAGCCAGAGCTCCATACAGACTGAAATAGAAACCACTATTAAAGTTTCTGAGAGAATGAACTCCATTCTGAATGCACCTAAATCTATTATTCTGCCTTGGTAGGTTCCCTGCAAGTGCCCCAGTGTTACATATAATCTTCTGCCGTAATTGCCAGCTTTGTGTGGTGACAGTAAAGAAGAATTGGAGTGACAGGATGAAACACAGTGGGATCCAAGCTTGTAATATGTTTTCTTTCTGATTTTACACAATATGTCAGGCAGGAGGCTTAGAGTTTAAAATTTTAAGGTTTGGGGTTTTTTTCCCCTGGGATTTCCAATGCGTCCTAAAACGCCTAAATTCCAAAACATGCTCGGGATATAACACTGGCTTGAGAGGAGGGTAGGAGAAAGTTAAATAAACCCCAAAACATACATTGATGCACACACTGACATGAGAAAGCCTCTTATAGCCAGAGCACGTACAGCATGTGCTGCCATCAGAGCGGGGTTAATGTCATCGCCTGGTCTGGGCACAGAAAGCAGAGCAAAGGGAAGCTCGGCGGTGCTTAACAGAATCCTGAGATTGGTTGTGAGCTCTGCCGGTGATTACTGTGTTTGTCCATACGGACTTCTGGGGGAGAGTTTTCTTGGAGGTTTAAGAAAATTGCACTCAAGAATATTCTTCTTTGATATTTTGCAGAGTAATGTATTCTGCCAGACAAAGGCCTTTTTACTTATCTTTCTGTACATCAAAGTGTGTTTTCGCCTTGAAATATGGGAAGCTGACAACTGTACAACAGCAGCAGGGATCTGGGTTCACAGAGTAAGCAGTGTTTCATTATGCTGCTTTATTTGGATGGGCAACTGTGAGAAATAGCTTATGATGTATAAAATATCTGAGTCTCTTTTTGTACTTGAAGACATTGTTATCTCTATTTGAAGTTGACTAGTGAAGGTCAGTCAGGCTAACTGCTTGCAAAAGAATATCCTGTCTCTGTTGGTAGATACTCTTTTCAAAGTTCATTGCATCCAGCAAGCTATTTTTGTAAATACCACCCATCATGGCAAATTACATACTGTTAGTGGGAGGAGGAAAGGGAATGGTGTAGAAGTTCTTTTCATTTCAAAATAAATTGATTGTTGTTGTAAAGAGCGTTGCATAGCCACGATGAAAAGTCTAAGAAGTTAATTTGTTTAAGATTTGGTGTTGATCAGGAATGTCAAATTGCAGCGCAGCAGTGATACATTCTATGATAACTGTAATACTGAAACTTTCACTCACTGATAACCATGGCAGTGATATACTGTGGTATTTTCATGACATTTCCTTTGCTTTACTTTGAATTCTAGTTGGTTATGTCAGGAAGTCTTTCTGTATTAGCAACACTGAAGTTACAGTGTTGTTTCTTCCTCTCTTTATGTTTTTTATGTTGTTGAGTGAGAATGGAATGCTGGCAGTGTAGGAGAGTGCTAATACTGGCAAGCAGTCACTTCTTTAGCCTATCACATTTTGAAATGAAACCCATTTAAAAATGGGATTTTATATTAAGCAACATTTTTAAAGGAATCACTAGGTTCTTTGTGCTCTACTTAATAAAAATAAACCTATGTCTTTCAGTGGTGTGTTGGGTTAAGGTTTATTCTATGGTGTCTACTCAAATCTACATAAACTGATGGTCCTGCCCCAGAAATATTTACAAACAAGAACAATCCTTTTTAATGCCTGATTGTGTGAAGAAAATTACTGCTGTACGTTGGGCTTGCAGGATTAGTTTCTCAAGAGACCCTGTTGATTTTCAGAGCCTGATGCACTGGCTGAACAGCAGAGGCATTCACATGTAGATACAAGTGGGATGTAGCACTGGCCCAGAGAGAGCCAGGCATCTTGTAACTCCCCCTTTTTTACATTAAGTGGTTTTCTGACTGGTTTTTTTTCCCACAGTACACTCGTTTCTAGGTTATTACTGCCTACCTTGAATGTTCAGAATAGCAATCATTGGCTTCCTGCAATGCAAGGAAACCTGATCACAGTGTTGCATCTTCATGTTTATACATAAATTACTAGTTATAATGTTTCTAATTTAAGTAACTTTTTGGATAGGCTGGTACCTTTTTTTGCTTAGTTTTTCTAGTTGCTTCGAGTTACCTGTGTGAGAAGGAAGGCTACTTAAAACTTCATAATTTATTTTACGTCGGTAATTTAAAGCTAATCCTGTTGAGCTCACTGGCAACATTTATCCTTGTTCCACCAGATTGCAGCTACTTTAAAACCACAGCTCAAAGCAAAATACTTTGTTTTCAATGCAACCACCAGTGGAATGATGAAGATGATGCAAAAATATCTACCTCTAAGCTGTTGTTTTAAAAGGTTATCTAAAAATATCTGCATAAACCAGCTAAAAGGTTTTACCAGATGATAATCAGTAATTATTATGGAAACATCTGATTTGGAAAAACCCTCGACACATCTAACATTAAAAAAAAAAAGGTAGAAAAACTAAGCACTAGTATTTCCATGAGTGCAGTGTTTCATGTATCAGGGAAAGTGGGCCCTCAGTCAGCGAATACAGCTAAGTCTGTTTTGTGCTGTGGCAAATCCCATTGTGAAGAGGCTGTGAGTAATCAGAAGTGACAGCATAAGCACTTTCTGTTCAAAGTGATTTTACAGAAAGCATTATTTTCTGAGAAAAGTACACATATGGCTCCCATAATGCTGAAAGAGCACCGATGTATCCATTTATTAGCACTAGTGTTTGGAGAGGAAGTTTTGCAAATGGTGTTCAGATTTAAGACCTTTTCCTCAGCGTTTCCATTCCATAAAACATCCTTAAAATCATAGGAATCAGACAGATAGGCAAGGGCAAGGCAATAGTGTCTGCCAAGGGGATGTTAGGACAGTTTGTGAAGATGAGGATGCTGTCAGGAGCTGTACCTGCTGCTCAGGGTCACTCAAGAAGTTAAACAGCAGCAAAAATGCTCTTCCTTGGTGGAAGAGCCAGTGGGCCAAGAGCAGCTGGAATTTCCAGTTCAAAGGGTGAGGCAGACCCTTGGAAAAACCTAGAGAGAGGGGTTTGCACTCATACCAAAAACTGCATTAACACCATTAATGCTTTTTGATGCAGGTGCTTCAGATCTCTCTGCTCCTTCTCACTCAGGCCCTCTGCTTGCCCTAAGCTGTTCCTATAACAATGTCACCTCCTTGTCACACCCTCCTGTCCTGTCTCCTACTCTGAACCAGCCAGTAATGGTTGGGCTGGAATGAAAACCCAGAAAGTTTTGCTCTTACAATTATGAATTTCAAGGAATGAATTTTCCCCCTGTAGTAGATACTTACGTCTTAAAGGGATTTATTTTTGTTATGCTCGAGGGGTTTGTTTTGGGTATTTTTATTGCTTACCTTGGCTCTACAGTTTGTGGCTATAACCCTAATTCCTTGTGTGAGGCATGTGCACGTTTGGCCAGACCCTTTCAATATAAGATAATACACATACATAATCAAGTTCTAGTATTCTGATTTCTGTAAATTGCTTACCAGTGTCTCACATTTACAAAACTGCCCAAAGGAACTATTCAGAACTTCACTTCCCAAAGCTTGAAGACTCTTAGCTTTTCTTTTCAGGGAAGACAAAGGTCCCAGTGCTCACACTTGTAGAGCTTGGTAGTTCAAAACCAAAATGCCAATAGCAACGTAAGTGCAATTTAAAAAAAAGTCCTCATGACAGTTATGTCAAACTTGATAGCTCAATATTTGAGATTGCACTAGGGTTTTTTGTACCTATCAAAAACATGAATAATTTGAAAACTGTTTACTTTGGAAGCTAGCTCTGTATTTGCAAATAAGGTGTCTACATTTTTCTGAGTTATTGTAATTTACTGCCTCTCTTAGATGCTCCACAACCAAGAAGAGTGAAATAAAAGTCTATTTCTTTCCATAGTAATTTGTTTTGGAAGAGATGGTTGAAGGAGTTGGAGGGTAGCAAAGGAGATTCGGGTCTCTCTCTTTCATGAATATTAAGCCAGACAATCCCAATTCCAAAGTTTCATTACAGGCCTCGATCACAAATGAAATGTTTCAAATACTTGTACTGCTTCCCGTAGCCTCTTTCTCATCGTCTCATAAAATTACCCCCAAGGAGAGTGAAGCTTAAATACTGATGGGTCTGAGCAAGCCACCAGTTATCTACTAAAGTGGAGACAATATTGTTTGTATTCAAGCATGAATTCCAATGACATTTAACAGAGTTAATTTTATCTTTATTTGGTATTATGCATTTTGCCTCATTCTGTTCACTCTGTTGCTTTCTTTGAAATGCCTCTCAAATTTCACTGGCACTGGACCATCGTTGGTGATTGCTGCCACATGCCTGTCTAGCATGAAAACATCTTTATTACTTCAGAAAGTCTATCTTCAACAGCTTGGAGATTTTTGCATCTGGCTTGGAATTACAGCAAGCAATAGTCATATTGAGAGAGCTGTTTGGCTTTAATGAGCATAAGTTACAGCTTGCCATCAAGGAACTGCTTGAACTTAATAACACAGCAAATGACTTGTGCTGCTCAGATCCCTTCTGTCTGGGTGGTTTAATGGGCACTGGTTCATAGGAGTGTGGGAAAATTTTTGGCCATGGAAAATAAAGGGGGCTTCCATAGCATTACTGGTATCTTCTTTGTGTATCAGCCCCAGTTTTAAACCAGCAGTGTGGAGATACGCATTGCATGTTCAAACATTTACTGGGAGAGAATATACCATTAAAACCTTCACACAGAGGGGAGATCCTTCCACCTTTAACGTACAAATCATGGCAATTTTCATTCCTCTTCTAGAGTGGCTGCTGTATGTCTGATGAAATAGATTAATGATGAATTAGATGTCAAAAGAATTTACTCAGTGGTTGCTTTGCTAACACTGGTGTCGTTTCTTCCCTACAGGTATTTCTGTAACAAAGAAGACTCATACATGTAAGTAATACCTTTTGATTTGGCTTTCTCTCACAAATGGAATTTCTGTTAGGCCGTGCTGTGGTGCTCAGACTAATTGGTGTTAGTCTGGCCTGAGAAAGCTCCATTTGAAAAAATTCTGGTGTTTTTTCTGCCTCAGGGGTTTCAGTCCTTGCCCAAAGTGTTGGAATGTACAATGTGTGTGTGTATATGTGGTATTCACATATCTGTTAAATCAGAGGGCAAAAAAAGAAAATTGTGAGGAAAGGCAGAATTCCTTACTGTACTGTATCTACCTTACAGCTGGCTGATAATTAACAAATGCAGAAAATACAGGTGAGGAGAATGGTTATTTTTATGTCTGTTATATATGCAATATGATTCAAATCAAAATAATTTAATTCTTGCATCTTCTGTCCCTTCCTGTGCACTAATCTATATATTTCTCTGCCTGTGCTTTAGGAACTCAATGAAAAGTCGAGGTTCTTGTTTTGCTCTCAACCATATAAGCAAGCAGCCCCCATAAGTGGTGACCTTGGAAATGGCTGTGGATGTGTGCATTTACTTACATATACATTTATTCCAAATCCTCTTCAAAGACATCATTTCTGGGGATCAACTCTTATCTACCCTGCAGGGAGCTCGAAGCACAATTTTGAGAAAATACTGGGATTTGTAGCTGAAGGAGTATGTTGAGATTCTTCAGATACTGTGGAAGTTTGGAAACCTGGTAGTGCAAGAATTGTACTTGCCCAGGATCTGAAATAGGAGTAGGCTAAAGCTGAGGCTATGACTCTCATGAAAGCCCTCTTACAAAACAGGTGCTGGCTGCTCAAAATTTACAAATATATATGCATTTTTATGCATTTTGAAGTATTTACACCACAGCTTCCAGGGCGTTGTAAAATGTCTTACATGGTTTTCATTCTTATTTCCTTCCTGGTTTTATAATACCCACAGGGTGAAAAATCTGACTTGAGATGATGAGTTCTCACTGTGTAGAGTTAAAAAGCAGATTTGAGAATTTCAAATGAGAAGCTGATTAGTGTGAGTTTTGAAACAAATTTTAAATATCTCAAACTTTTAGAGCAGGATGGTTCTCTTTGGCTTAGGTGGGCTTGCTGCTTAATGCGTTCTGAGGGCTAGAATGAAGGTTTGGCAGAATGAAGGTTTTGTTGGACTTACTGAGAGCTACAGGGCAGGCAGCTGGGGGCAGAATGTGACCCTGGTGAATATTTTTAGTGAATAATTTTGGTGAACATTTGAGCTCGTGCTGGCTGGGATTGACAGCACAGGACACTGAAGGGCTCCATGTATCACAGGCCTGGCAGTGTGCAGCTCCCTGGCACAGCCTTGCTCGGGGGTCAGCCCTGCCATGGGGCCAGCCCTCTCCAGGGGTGTTGAGCCCCGCTGGGTGTTGGTGCCAGCTCAGTGCTGGGCTCTCCAGTGTGGAGGTGCATGGTGGTTTGTAACAGCCCTGGGAATCAGCCAGAACCACCCTGGGATTGGTACAGCAGTGCCATGAACTGACCCACAGAGCCACGGCTCCAGCCCCAGCATTGGGGATTTTGTAGGGAAGATGAAGTAGTGACCACAGACCTAAAGACACAGGGAACAGGCTCCTCAGCTCGCCAGGCTGGTGCAGTGTTGTCACCGTGTATCTCAGCTGAAGCTGTTTCAGGCCTGTGATGAAAAAAAGATGTTTTTCTCAACTGTGAGAGATGATTAGTACTGCTCACCATACAAGGCCTTTCATCTAGTTCAAACAGAAATTAGGGTTCCAGTGTCTTTCATGTTGAGAACTGCGTGCTTTTCTAAGAGAACTGTCAAAGAGTAGTTCCCCGATTTGTTAATCAGTTGTCATGCAATTGCTGAAGCATGAACAGAAAAGTTGCCTGAATAATGGGAAGATAAGCTTGCCCATTAAGAAGGGATTAAAATAGAAGGAGCAATAGGCTGTAATTGGCATGATGAAAATGTAAGCTACGTTTGCTAGCAAATATGTATGAGGTTTCATTCTCTTTTGGTTAAAGTTGTTTTAGAATTCATTCCTGTTATGACAAATTCTCATAGAGTAGGAATGGATGTAAATTGTGCATCTTTAGCATTTCAGCATCAAGCACAAGAAGCTTTTTTTCCCCTTGTCGCCTAGAATTAGGTTTTTTAATTGTATAGAAAAAGTAGCCAATAAAATTTACTGGTTTGGAATGAGTTAGGAAAAAAAAAAAGTTTAAAACACCTAAATATGACAGCTAAATACAAGAATTACAAAGTCCGAGTTGTTAACAACTACAAGTGACAGAGAAAGAGTTTGTGCACCAAGGCGTGATCTAGAATTTGCCTATCACTTTGTATTAGTATAAATAATTTATCCAAATGAAGTTATATAGAGTAAGATTTCTGCAAAGAAGTTCCAAAAAACATTCCTGCAAACACTTTGTGTGGTGTATATACATTGCCTGCTCTGAGTTTTAGAAACATGGTTGAAATCATCTTATTCCAAATTTACGATGTGTGGCATATGAGAGTGTTGACTGACTGTAAACTACCACTTATTTCTAATGACCTTTGATTTAATTAGGGAGAAAGAAGTGGAGTGGAGAAAATGAGTGGAAAAGAGGAGAGAAATTAGTGGAGAAAAAAGTGTTTTTTACATAATGCCAGAAATTTTGATACATGATGCATTTCGAACATCAGATTAATCCTTTTCAGACTTCACCCTAGCTGTTTTACTTGTGCAGGTTTTGAAATTGATGAGGGTCTATCTCCAGTACTTAATTTTTCCTGGGTTTATTGTTTGAGGGTCTGGGTACATTTTATCCCCTTCTTGACATTAGTCTGTGACAAAAGTGTCCTGTCAGCTGAAACTGAACTCCTGTGCTGATGGCAGCTGCTCAGGTAGTTCTGAATCTAACAATAACTTAATATTTGTACACATGCATTACAGTAATGCTGAAGAAATGCAGGTCTTTCATAATTTACCTATCTAAAACCAGAGAGATTTTTATCCTTTCTGAGGCAACTAATTTTATCCAAGTATTCAATTTCATTGGTGCTTCTCCACATTTTCTCTTTATCACAGTTTAAATGTTGCAAAATCTGACACTTTTAAACAGGGAGTGCAATAGTCTTCCAAGGAGCACTGAGGGAATAAATGTTATCCACCCCAAAATGCCCTTCTTTGCTCAGTTCAAGTTTAAGATTAAACAGGCTTTTGAAGAAAAAAATCATGCCTTCTGTCTGTTTGTAGAATTATTCTCTTGAGCTCACATGGCTATTTGTCAGGTTAACCATCACTTTAGATAAGCTGTAGACTGTCAGATGGTAGAGGACAAGTCCTGTCTCATCTTCCATACAAAGTGGGACTTCTGGTCGTTCTGTTCTTTTTTGACTGAAGAAAGACATGACTGACATTTAGATTCTTTTCTGATCATTTGACTGGCAGTAATATTTGTAAAACAACCCTCTTCCTGCCATGTCTCATGCTCTGAATAGAAAAATACTCCAAGTGAACTGTAACTTTGCACAACTTCACCCTTTTTGCAAATTCAGAAAGGCATCATTGTATCAGTGATGATAAATCTGAAATTCTGGGAAACAGAAGGCTGCAAAGGACCTGGCATTTAATACTGCGCTTTAGGCTGTCCTTAAGTGTATAATATTTTCTTTCTGGCATTTTAAATCTAAATCTTGCCACACTTCATGTAATTAGTTTCATGGCCTCTACCAGACCACTTGTGACTCAGAGCTATCACACAGATCAATCACGTCATTTTTCTTCAGATCCCTGCTTTATCTTGGGCATTGACTTTCTGAAATGAATTTGAACTTGACTGCCTCTCAAAGTAAGGGGTTTCCTGCAGATGCAGCCCAAGGCCAGTATTGTACTGAATCCAGGATGTAATGGAACCTTCTTTCTTTTCACTCTTTGAGCTGTGATGAGCCACAGTCAGAAGCTTTGAAGGAGTTTGCATAGCTGAAGTTCATATCTGCACTGATGGCCAGATACGAGATTTTACAAGCCTTCCTCACAGTTTTCTGTCCAGAGCTCCTTTGGGATGATGTTCTGCAGCAGAAAAGAGCCAGGAGCCCTGGCTCTGAGTGACACCCTTGTCAGAGCAGAGGTGGGCACCTGCAGGGGTGCTCTTACCTGGCCTGGATTACCCAGGTGCTGCTTTCAATGAGGGGCTGCTTTCTGGAGGCAGTGCACCTACAGTTCACTGTCACCACAGTGTGGATCAGGGCTTTTCTGAGCTGAGGCCAGAAGTGACAACGGCTTCATTCATTTAGACTAAATTATCACCATTTGGAGAGAAAGAGCATGTTTCTTCTTGTGACTTATCAAGATATTTAAATTAGAGTAATTTTTCTTAAACAATTATGTCAGTAAGCACCTCTGTATGAATTCCTTAATTTTGGGTGAACTGTTCCTTACTTAAACTGAAATTATCCTTTCAGTTAATTTCTAGCGGATAAGAAATGTTTCCAAAGCTAGGTGCTGATTTTAATGACTTGAACTCCTGCTGGAAAATTAAGTGGAAACTGTGTGCTTTTAATTTTTAGCACTAAATAAAACCATTTGCATGAAGAACCAGCAACTTTGTTGGCAAAGGGTAGAAGCAAACCCATCCCTTCTGCCATCCGAGATCCCAAGCCCTTTCCTCACTCACCTGTGAAGCTCTGGGGCTGTTCCTACACTCATCTGGCTGCAGGTGTTGCTCTCAGGGTGTATCTTGTCTCAGTGTTCTTTGATAAGTACACAGGAGCTCTGGACTAAGGGGGCAATTCGTGTTTCAAGTTTACACTGCAGATGGGAAGTCCTGACTGTACCGCAGGGAGGTCAGCTTGACTGCCCACTGTGTGACAAGAGCTGGTGTGACAGAGTTCAGGTGTCCCCACAGCTGCCCATGGTCCTGACGAGCCCCTGAGCCTTTGCCTGGACCTTGGAGTGCTGTGCCTGCATTGCTGCTGCAGCACTGTGAGCCAAAAAAAGGCAATGTCTTGTTTATGCAGTCAAAGGCATGCTCTTAACACTGTCCTGGGCAGAGATCCACTCCTGCATCATGGAATGGATCCATGGATGCACATTCCTTCCTGTCTTTGACTCTAAGCAGCTGCTAAGAAGAGCACACTGCCTGTTAAGAATGAAGAGGCAGATTTGGGGCAGAAGACAGCTCTTCAGCTTCTCAGATATTCAGCTACTCTGGAACTGGTCTTCACCAAAATTCTACAAGAATATATTAATGTTTGCAGCTTAATGAAACCCAAGACCCAGATTTCTCTTCTCTGATTTTACTTTCCATATTGTATTTACTGCCACTGCTAAAGATTTCTCAAGGTTTGCTAGTTATTTTGTTTAATTGCATTAAAGGGAAAGCCACTGTCATTTTTTTTTCTGATCTGATTTATAATTACTTATCTACTGTGCATTGTACTGCTGACTTCACCTCGTGTTTCATGTGCAGAGTAAAGTAAGTAAAGGATATTTCTCCCTCACAAAACAGGAGCCTTCAGAAAACTGATGGTTAACAGGATCTACTGTTAGCACCAAGGCCTAAAGAGAACAGGTGAAAACTAAACCCTGTCCCCTGAGGCCAATAAAATAGCTGTTTGGTCCCCTGTGTGTAACCTCCTAATAACTTTACTGGGCAGCCTTAAGATCCCTTGGGGGCTTCTCTGCAAGAGCATTCCCTCTCTTTGTTCAGATTGCTTATTAAAAATGATTTTATAATGAAGTTGCCTCAAATAGCTGCTACTTTCCTGCTTGTCCTTGAAGCACTGTTTGCCCTGATGAAGAATCTGAAGACAGCTATCTAGGGCTGTTCTCTTGTTCAAAACTTTTACTGAACTACTGCTACACTTCTTTTTTTCTTTTTCTTTTTTTCTTTTTTTTTCCTTTTTTCTTTTTTTTTTTTTTTAAACTTCCCTGCTGTGAGCCTAAGGAAGCCTCTTCATTAGCAGCTCAGCTTTATGCCTTTAATTCCCCTTTGATGCCATCCCTGTGGAAAGTTTAGTCTGATTGCCACACAAAACACTGTGTCAGTGACTTGTTTGTTGCCTTCTTTTTGTGTGGCCAAATTATTGAGAATGGGGACAAAGATGAAGGCATTGTCAAATCATGAGGAGAGGAGGGAATATTTGTAAAGTCAGAAAGTGTTTCTGGCTGGCTTGGGAGAAAGAGTACACAGAATGGCAGTGGGTAAGGATGTGTGATGTCTATGACATGGTTGTAGGTGAAATCTGTGGATGTGATGTAGATGATCTGCTGGATGATCTGGTTCCTCCTGGCAGTTCTATACCAGTGAAATACTTTTTCTGTAGAAGTTCCGACATTTGTGAGAGAGACCAGCTCCTTTACCCATATGGAAACAGCCATGGGTAAAGGTAAAGTATCAAAAGAATTTTTATTAATGTATGTTTTGTGACCTCACAGAATAACTGGTCAGAGCTGAGAAAAACCTGTTGCCTCCAATCTTCTCTTAGCTGCCCAAAAGCTTGGCATGTGCCTGGGCCCCAACCCTTTGGCACACTTGGAAGGAACATCTCATTTTCTCTAAGGCTGATAGAACAGGCAATTAAATGCACTGCCCTGCAAGTCCCATGGGGAACTCTGTCTAATAGCTGCACTCGAAGATAATATCAGGTCTCTTCTCTGGTTCTGTCCTGAGTATATGGAGCACCTTCTATCTATTTGGGGGTTTTGGCTGTAACCATTATTTATGGGCTTACTTTACTGTGGGTTTTCTGGTGGGGTTTTGGTGCCTTTAATAATGAAGTAGCACGCAAACCAGAGCAAGGGAAAAATTGCAAATGAGTTAAAAAGTAATTTTAACAAATGAAGACTGATAAGTATTTGCAAAATGTTAGTGATCCAGTATGAAAATTTATGTGTCTGTGTATGTTGGATTATAGATCAGATACTTCTAAATTGCAAATCAATCTATTCCAGTTCTACTCACACTTCATTTCTTTTTCTGGTCACTCCTGGGGAAGCAGACAAGATGGGCAGAGACATTCTCTTTAATGTTTAAAAAATATTTGGAGGCCCATGTTTTAAGGAATGATGAAGTGTTAGGAGAGCATGAAGGGGTTTCTGACATTAGAGATCTGAATTCTGTTGGTGTGGTTGATGGATATTAAAAGACTGTGGATGTGACTCAAAAATAAATTTGAACAGTTTGTAGATGCAGGCAGTAAATACGTTGGGGATGTCTGTAGTGTTCTCTTACACCCAAGTCTTGCTTTATAATTTCATAGAAGTTGCTCTTGCATGTTTTTCTGTCTATTAATTCCTAAGGCCATTCACCTGATGTAGGAAATAGTGAATGAAGTCATGAACGCCTCCTGTGGTGCAATGTACTTTAACAGGGAAAGTGTAGGACTGCTCTGAATCCTATTGCAGCTGCTTCAGCAAATCCTGTTGGCTGAAAGGAGCTTTCATCAGCCCTCTTAGCATTGCCTATTTTTTAGTTGTTCTTATAATCTCCTGTCTTTGGAACTCTTGCAGGTGTGACATGAAGTTAATGTTTCCAGCTTGCTAAGAGCAGCTGGCCACAATTTTGGTGTGCTCATTGGTTAAAGAAGAGAACTGTGTTATGGGCTGAATCTACGCTTAAAAGTGTCTGATATTCTTCACAATCTAAGACTTGAATCCAATTCTGAGAGCAGGAGGAGTTGTTCTTTAATTTTTTTTCTCAGTTTTTGAGTGTCTTGGGCACCAGAAAACTGACGGATGAGACTTCTCCAAATCTACTCTTGTATTCTGCGTATTTTTCAATGCAAGCAATGTGAAAGCAAATAGGAAATGTTACTGCTCATGACTTTCTTCTTTAATATATGGGCTGCATATTTTGGCTCTGAATAGTCTAAGTCTAGCCAGCTCTACCTATGCTTACAGGGAAATACTTTTGACTATCCTTTGCAATAGCTCCCTAAGAAATAACTGTATTTTCTAAACAAGGCTTGTGCAAGACTCACTTGGTTTGATTTGAACAGCTCCTTGAAGTCACCTCAGTCTTTATAGAAAAGTGAATCTTTGTGAGTGATTGCCACCAAATACAGCAAAGTGTTGGGATTAAATTAGGGTTAAAATTAGGATTAAAACATGATCTTCATACCTTTTGTTCAAACATCAAAAGTCCAAGTGGTTTTTTTTTCTATGGATGTATTGCTGCTACCTTTTTTCATGCTTTGAGAAGACTCTGTGGGGTTTTCTGCTTACATTCATTTCACTTCGTGACATTGTTTATAACACAATGCTGCATTTTTTTTGTAGTAAGGCTGAATTCTAATGATTCTAAGGCAAGCTCAGTCATAGGGACTTCTCCAAGGTTGGTATCTGAACCAAAAAAAGCACATTTTATTATCTGAATTTTGAAACCAGGGACTGATTCCATCATTCCTAATAGACTCATTTATTTGACAGTGCATTGCTAGACTTGAGCACTTGCCATCCTGACACAACTATTGAACCTGAAACGGGCTCTTTAATGTATGTTGATAGCTAAGCTTAATAAGGACTGTGAAAATATTGGAAGTTTTGCAGCCTTTCTCTAAGCACATCAACCTAGAATTATTTCAATGTTGACCCAGCTGGGAGCACAGTCTGGTGCAGGCAGTAACTAAGACAGCTCCTTATGGCAGATCAGGTAATCACTTCAGCTCCTAATGAGGAGCTTGTTCTTAATGTTATGACCAAATGATGATGAGCTTTGTAAAGCTCCTAATTTAAATATAGTTTTGCTGGTCAGGTTTTTCTCCCTATAAGTCTCCTAACATAATGAAGTACAAAGGACAAAAAGTTTCAAAGGGCAATGTGGGTCAGTTTAAAGAGGTAAAACTTGCAGCTGAAAAGGAACAGAAAAGAATCAACGCAAAATCAAATAGATTCCTGAAGGAATTTGGGATACAGACTACTTAAAATTCAACTTTTCAACTTTTTTCCCTTTGTTTTCAGAACACTCAAATAGTTTTGAGCTATATTGCCAAAATGCTATGTCTTTGTGTATATTGCTTGACTGGGGGGAGTGGGAGAGCAAGGAGGGAGAACTGTGCAGACAGCATTTCAGAAATCTCGCTAGATATGAGTTACAGTACAGGTGATTTTTGAGGTTTACATGGATCAAACCATAGTGACAGATACCTTGGCTTGAGTTTGAGTTCTTAAATGTCAGCCGCTTTGGTAATTTGCACGAGGGTTGGGAAGGTGGTCATCTGCTTACCCAAACTATGCCCACACACAAATTCCTTCTGCAAAATTCTTCATTTAACAGAAAGGCTCAAGAAAAAGGGTGCCTGGTGTTAGTTTGGTATAGAGGAATACTGGAATGTTCTCTCATAGTAGTTGTGTTCCAGTTGAAAACATGGGGAAAAAATACAGTGCATTCACAATAAGACAAAATGACACCATTTTTCTGTAATGCCAAAATTACTAACTTTGAATTACCTGTACAGTCACTACAAAGGAATAGTTAAAATACGTGTGCTTTGGCATATACTGATGTGCTGATTAGTGCACATTGAAACAGTGCACATAAGCATCACAGTATTGAAATAACCTTTTTTCTAAATATGTTTTATGCAGGGGAGGAGAGAGAGAAGCAATGTCAGTAACAAAATTACATCCTGAAGTGTGAATACCTTTGAATTGAGTGTAAATATCCATTGCTACCTTACTTCTTGCTTTTAAAACACATGGTAATAGAACTTTGATTTGGTCTTTAACCCCACTGCAGTCACCTTGCCTTAAATTACTTTATTGTCTGGCTTTGGATTCACAGTTCACTTGATCAGAGGAATAGATCTCACGTAAATAGAAGTTACTGTTTTAAGGGATTGCATTTGGGACTTTGGGAAGTTTCCTTTCTTAACCTTACTGCCATTAATGGTTAGATTCTCAAATTGAACTAGAACTGAACCTTCAATGAGTTATTGTAAAAAACATAAAAAGTGAATTAAATAGGTAGTTGTGGCCAAGAGGATGATGACTTGGCTGGGAAAATGAAGACTTGTGGGGCATTTTTGTTATCTGGCTTAGCTTCCCCTGTGTATATGAGAGGGTTTTGTTTAAAGGGAGCACAAACTATCAGTTATGAGGTGCAGCGCTGTCACTTGCTATGCAACAGGCTAGGCACACCCTCAAAGCAAAGCAATTTCCTCTCTTTTTTTTTTTGAGGTGTTTACCACCAACTTCAAAAGCCAGTTCACAAGAGTGGTGGTGTTCTTGCAGTTTTTTGGAAATTCAAACAAATCTTTATTTAATCTCTGTGCAACAGAGGTAGGGAAACCTCTGGTTTCAGAAAGCCACTACATGACCAAAGGCATTTAGTGATTTCCTCTTAGATAAAGGCATCAGTTGATAACCATCCTTCTCATCAATGTTTGTCTGAAGAACTGTTTCGTTATCTTTATTATGTTACCTAACTGATATGGGGATGTGATACTTGCTGGCTGTAAAGGCAGCTTCACAGATAAGGCAAGTTTCCTGTTTAAGGTCTTCGCATTTCTATCGCTCTCTTTTTTCCTTTTCCCTGCCTATATTGGTGGCTTAGTCCAGAGCTATGGTCCTTGAAGTAAAGGTGGGAGTAAAGAGGTCATTCAAAAAGATGATTTTATGTGCTGTTTGAGGACATAAGGGTACTAAAGGCTGGCTGAAAATAATTTTCCTGTAAAACAGAGCTTTAGATATTTCAAAAAAAAATTTCACTGAAAGTCTCAATTTTTTTCCCGCAGTTTTCAGAAGGGAGGTAAGAAAAGCCCTTGTTAACACAGAGCAGGGTGAGTTGTCCTTCATGTGGGATGGTGGTGGCATGACTTTAAGAGCTGACCTAGAAATGAGGCAGTTCAGGTACTTCAACCTTAAATTTCCACGTCCTGTCAACAGAACTTCACCACCTCACTGTCAGCTGTTTTGAGAGTACATCTTAGCACAAAATCCTGTCTTTAGAAGCAGTAATGTAAATTTCTCTGGAACATTTTGTCTTTGAGAAGCCAACAATGTTGACACCAAAAAATCCCTGTTCTAAGAGGGAAGCTTTTAAAAGAGAGAGACAGAGAACCTTAACTTGAGAACAAAGAATTTGGGAAGTTATTATTACTCTTTGTGAAACTAATAGCAGGCAACCCCTGTTTACAAAAGAAATTCCCTTTACTCTGGGTTCATTTGCTGCTTTTCACTGGTATTGGAGGGGAGGTTGTATGACAGCATTGCAGGTGCTTTATAAATCCTGCTTTATAAATAAACTGCTTTCCTCACTCCAGATTAAATCAGCAGTTGAACTTGGGGTCCAGCCTAGCAAGTGGCGTTGTGTTCTAGGAAGGTTTATATGTAACTGCTAATTTCCTTTTCTCAGGATCCTGAACTCACAAAGCTGAGCATTTCAGTGTGATACAGGATCTTTTACTGTATGTTCTGCATAAGCAGAAAAGGCTCTGCATATCTGTTATGGGTATAGGTTGTCCAGTCAATCCTATTTTTTCTGTTGTGTCAGATTTGGCTTGCCTGTTCATAATGGCTTCATGATACTGGCAAAGGAGCCTCCATGATGCTTCTCTCCAAATCTGACTTGGTTGTGCTCATTTTGTCAACCTAAAGGTCTGTTCAGGAGGTAGGAAGAGAAACAGAAGCTTCAGCTGAAGTAAAGGGTCAAACTGTGTTTAAAGGAAAGACCACGGGAGCTGAATGATGGCAGTTTTCATGTTTGATCCATTAAATCTCTGAAATTTCTGCTTGCTTCCAGAGATACTGTAACACATCACACCTCTACTTCCATGCATCAAGATAAGCATGCCCAGATTATAAAATTAGAATATGAGTTCTTAGCCTCTTTCAAAAGAGCATTTCTAGGTTAGTCCAAGAATCTCCGTGCAAGAGCAGCTGCCAACTGAAATCTGACACTGTCTATGCTCTGAGCATATCATATTCATAAAAACAACCTTTTTCTTTTTACTAGAAGCCTTCACTTCTTTAATTACTGCACTCTCCATTTTCCTCATAAAACTTTTCCCCTCAAAGACATGATCAAAGACAGGTGCAGTGACATTAAAAAAATGGGAAAGTTGTGTGTCTTTTGGAATCAGTAGAAAAGCTGCCCTTGGCTTTAGAGCCAGCAGAGCCACTTCAGAGCCACTTTGTTCACTGTCAAGTGCTGTAGCTTCTCCTTTATTCTCACTGTTGTACAGCATACTATATTTAGTTGTTTTTCACTCCATTATAAAAGTATTAATTTTGATAAGGAAAGAAACCAGGATCTTGTCAGACTATTTGCCAGTAAGGCTGGGGTGATAGAGTTCTCCCAAACTGCCCTGTCTGTGTGTTAGTTGTCTTTACTTTGTGTTATCAAATGCAGCACTCTTGGTACGTTAAAACGAATTTCTAAACAATATCTTTATTCTTCGTTTTAAAAGAAGTAACAATAATTCCATGAGCTGTTCTATTTAACACTTCATTTGTTATTTATTATAAATGTGAATCCAAACTACTTGATTTTTAGTGCATTTTTGTCAGATTTAATTTTTGGTGCTTAGTGCTGAGAAAACTATTTTTCATTTAGTTTCTAACCATGTGTTTTCATGGAAACAAACCATCTAGAACACATTGTATTTCTATAAAAACACAAGCTTATTAAATGTCAAACAGTTTATGTTTTCCTGGCAGTCATCTTGAAATTGGCACATTGACTGTGTCAGTGTTCTATGATGTACGTTTAAAACTGTCACATTGTCAATGTTCAGACATTAAAAGGTCTGAAGTCTCACACGTGGGGGAGGAGGAATTAGGCTCTAGTCAATGAGCAGGTGGTGATAATTCAGGCACGTTTGTTTGAGGTTTGTATAAAGTTAATAGAAACTCTCTAGTCTGAGTATCCTCAAATATTTAAGCTGATAAAGAGGTGGCGTCAATGTTGAAGTCAGAGTCATTTGTGCTTACTAAGGGCTGACTATAAATATCAGGGTTGCTGGTGGAGCTTGAAGTGTCTTTGCACATTTAACTTTATCACTCAGCTCATGCATTGCAGAAATAGCTGTAAGAAGCAGTGAAGCTGGGAGGAGCTGCACTCCTGGCTGTCCGTGCCCTGTGCCTCCGCAGCTGCTGCATCCTTAGGGCTGCCTGGCAAGGCCTTGAGCACTGCTCACCCAGTTTGCAATTATAACTGAGGCTCCCATTGTAACAGGCTGAAAACTTCCTTTGAGAGCAAGACTGGCTCCTGAAAGAGAGAGGAGCCTCCTGGGTGAGTTTGTGGCCCAGTCCTGTGTCAGTGGGGAAGGGCATGCTGGATGAGCTGTGGTTGATCAGGAAGTGATCCTGTTTTATGGACACTGCACTCACATCCCAGGCTGTCACTGCTCTGCTGGCAGGTCAGGTGGGCAGCAGGCTGTTAAATAAAAGATGAAGGAAGCATTTGATGCATCTGGAACAAAATGCACAGGTCACAGTGGAGAGAATTTTATCTTCACTGAGATAGGAAATACTGGTACAAGAAAATCCCTTTTAGCTCTCCAGCCCCCATCATCCTTACACTTCAAACAATACCCACAGTACCAGCGCCCCACTAAGCTTGACATTTCCAATATATGTGGATTAACAGGCAGTAAAAATAATTTTGCATTTATCATGCTGTGCTGTATTTTGTAGAATAAACTGGTGTTGATTTTGTGGTTGAATTCAATATGACTCTCCTCAGAAATAGCTCACATGCAAAAATCTTAGGATTAATTTATGAGTTTAGTTGCATACATTATCCTATCACATTATGCAAATAATTAGGAAGAAAATAGCTATTTAGCTTATTTATTATCTCTATAGGGAAAATGTACACATTTTACATGCATGTTTCAGCTATATTTCATCTTCTTGTGATTGTGAAAAAGCCTTTAATATATTTCTTTACCATGAATTTTAAATTTCACAGTGGAATTAGCTAAATGGTTTGTTTTGCACTCTAATAGATGGGATTTAAATCCAGTTTTTCACATCACGCAGGAAACATCTTCCAATATTCTTTTGACTCTGTTCCATGCACCAAAACCAAAGACAATTTCTCATTGTTGGAAATTGACTTTAAAGTAGTAAAGATGCTCTAAGCTCCTTAGTCAGAGTTTTTCTAACAGCTTTCAAACTCCCTCTGGGGTCTACACTTACACCTGTGTGGAGTCTCAGCAGGAGCTGTGAGAAAGGCTCTTGGTCAGCCCGTGGTGGCTGGGATCTGGCTGGGATCTGTGAGGTGTTCTTGGTTCTTCCCTTCCCAGCTGGGATCTCAGATCCTGGCTCTGCCGAGGCTCACCTGTGCCTCGCTCCCAGCAGCTCTGCTGTGCCTAATGACAGACATCACCTGGTGACAAGCTCAATGACTCGTGAAATCCCCGGCCCCTGGGGCACGTGCTGGTTATTTATTGTTACACACACACAAAGCACGGAGGGAATTTATCACTTTCAAATTTCCCTGACTGAAATGGGTGTTTGATTATCTGAGAGAGGTAGTGAATGTTTACAGAGATTGGCGTAAGAGCCATTTTTCATTTCACCTTGCTGAGGGACACAGTGGATTTGTGAGCCTGGCTATATTCTGCTGCAATTGCCAGGTTGTTGGTGGTTTTTTTCTGAATGTTGACCTATGTGTGTAAGTGTCACATATCTTGTACTGTATATCAGAATATATCAGGTGTGTTGGTATGAAGCTGTCATTTAATTTTAAAGGAAGGATGAAACTATTTGAATGGTACTGAGCCATGATGTCATAGACTTTGTACTGCCTAGACTCTGTATTTGTACTGTGATTTTTTCTCCATATAGTAGCAGAATAATTTTCTGATTTTTCCCCAGAATAGCTTTTCTCTCTGTGTTATCTCTTATGCTAACAGCGTTACTAAAGGAAATTATGAATTCTTAGCCTTGCCCATGAGCCAGAGGGAGATTTACTGGAGATGTATCAATATCTGGTTTTATTAATGTTGATACACTCTGTGCAACCTTCTCTGTACATGTTTACAACTTACTCATATCTGAACTTGGGATAAAGTGTAAAGATTCCAGAACCCTAAAGCCGTGCCTGCTTTGCCAAGTCATGCAGATGAAGGGGAATGGGTCTAACACTGCACAGCCCTGCCCCAGAGGATCTGACATCCACACTGTTTGGGGTTGGTCTGTTTGTGGACTTGGGAGTACGTGGGGTGTGGTGGCTGGAAGCCACCTGCAGTGCATTCCATCTTGTCTGGAGGGCATCTTGCAGTCCAGTTTCCTCAGAAGGGGACCCTGTCCGTGTGCCATTGGGCCACTGATGCAAACCGAAGCAAGGGAAGTGATAGGGACAACTCCTATGGGAATGCTTTGGGAGACACACACTCAAAAGATGAAAGGGCCATTTGTGTATGGGATGGAAAATCTCCTGGCTAAAGTGGGGTTTGCTGTGCCAGCTCTGCTAACCTCCCTTTGGCAAGTGTCCTTGCTTGCCTTGAGCTTTTCTGTTCTCTGGGAATGGTCCCCATGGCTGCTGCCATCTCAGTCACATCCTGGGAACACGGGAGTCCCCTGCTGCTCCAGAGCCACCCGTGTGCACAGGTGCATTGTCCAGGGAAGAGCTTTGGGAAAGGACGAGCTGTTCATTCCTCACACTGTAAAATGAATGCTGAAGATCAATCATATTAGACTTTTTGAAATGCCTCTGTTCAGAATTAACTGGTGGTTGGAGAACATTCTTTATATGTTGTTCTTCAGTTTGTAAAGGCAAGACAGATTGATCTTCTGGGTTTTTGTTCCTATTTCTGTGGTGTAGCATATCCAGTATAAGAACCTCAAGTTCATTCCACTATTTAAAGAAGTGCTGGAATTCAATATCAGTAGTAGCAGTAATTGTTATTATTATTATATAAATTACCACATACAGAGAAAACACTTAGTAGGGTGGAAGGGAGAAAAGCTGTTTGGTGTCCCCTGCACATCATAAAAATGATCAGTGAAATGCAACTTTTAATGCTCTTCTCCATTGTTCTTGTATGGATTCAGGCCCAAAAGCTACATTGCTCATTTTGGAATTTATTGCTTCCAGTGCTCAAAGCAATGGAGATATCCAGAGAAAAGAAGAAAAGAAGGAGGTGCACTATAAAGAAAGGCTTTCCACACAGAACCCAATTGTTTTGCAGGTGTACACGTGCGACCTTTTTCTTGTCATTATCTATGCACACAGAGCCTCTGATTCAGAAATTGTTTTGGCAGTGTAATGTACTGCAGTAAAGCTTTTGCTGCCTTGGCTTACTCACTCAAAATTAGCCCTAGTAAATACTAACTTGGTGTGATCTGTACGGCGCTGACAATGTGTTGCTTGGCTAAGTAACTTGTAAAAAAGGCTGCAATGATTAGCTCCTACTAGTTCACATTTTCTTTCATATTTGAATATATGGATTGTCATGTGCTGCCAGGCTCTGTGTAAGTGTGTCAGTAGTTCCTCACATTGACTTTTGGGTCCTCTGAACTGTTCAGCAGTTCAAACCTCTGCTGCCTCCATCCATTTGCGTGCCAATGGTGAGCTAAATCCACGCTCCTACCCATCCTTTTTTATAGTGCTACACAGGAATGGGGCTGCAGAATCTCCTCAGGTTCTGGGATGACGTGTTTTCCTCTGAGTCACTGTTCCTGTTCTGCGTCAGTGCTGCTTCATTCTCGAATGTCAGTCAACTTTGTTTCTTTGCCCCAAAAGCATTTAATAGTTTTAGGGAGTATTTATTTATGTTTAGGTCACCATACCTTTAGTGTTCCTTTGGAAAGATTAATCTAAACATTGCTGCCCTTTTTGGTCATTAATTTCTTAATTCTGTTTGTTGGCAGTGAAAAGTGTGTCCTTTTCCTTCTTCATTTTCAGTGGAAACAGGAAGCCCGAGCAGAAAATGCTCCTTCTTTTTCCCCCCTCACAATTCCAATATGTTTATCTATCTTTCATCTTCTTTCTCTATGCTCTTTTGCAGACATATTGTTATTGAGGTGAATGACAGGAGTCATGGACAATGACTGTATTATGGCTTATGGTATTATGTGTTTTTCTTTCTTTACATTTTCATTTTTAATGTTACATTTCTTTTTTGTTTGAAAAAAATACATTCTAAAGAATTCTAAAATTTTAAAACCCTTCACTGGAAATGCGATGATTTGGCTGGGAAGGCACAAACAATGCTGGTTGGTGCACCTGAGAATTTTGGTTTTCAGTCCTTCACTTAGACAAGCTGGTACTGAGAAACCTTTAATTTACGTTGAAAGCATAGAGAAATAGCCACAAGAGCTGCACTGTAATATCCTTTTAAACAGTATTTTTCATCCACCTATAATGAAAGGTGTCTGTTTTATATTGCTGCCCGCTCATCATTCCTTGGACACCTGCTGCCTCAGTTATTTCTTAAATCGGAGTTAACCTTCTCATGTAATCCTGCTCTCCTTTCTTCCTTGCCTAAACCTATTATTCCATAAAGCAAGCAGTCCAACCTGAGTGCAGGAACCTGTGAGCACACGGTGTAGGCTTTAACATCTATCACTGGTGCGTGCTGTTCCTTGGAGCAGTGGATTTTCACCACATCTTTATGAACAGAGGAGCAAAGTGCCCAGCTCATCTGAACTATTCATTGTGTGCTCAGGGGTTTGCTTCATGTTTTCCCTCCCTGGCTTAGGACTGCACATTGTTCTAATTCATTCTGTAGTCAAGAATGGAACAATTAGCCACAAACTCTCAAGCTCTGGCAGATGATTAATCAAAAAAAAAAAAATTAACTTTGGCTGATAATGCCTCTCTGTGAATTATGAGCTGGCTGTAAGCCAGGGAATACTCCTATTGTCCCCTGTACAAGCCCATCCTTCCCGACTCAAGTGCACCACAAGTAGTAACATTTTTCATCTTAGAGAATTTTAACCATTGCATTCTTGAGCTTTTTAACTCCTTAGTGAGGTGTTTGTGAATCTCTCTTGGCCAGCTACCATGTAATCCTCAGGGGAAAAAACAAATCCTAATTCCTTTGTATTTCAGTATAATTTGGCAGATGAAGGGAGAGGTGTTAAATAAAGTTTAAAGCATTTAGGTAAATAGCCACATTGCAAAATCTTACAACTACAAAGGTTTAATTAAAAATATCAGCCTCAAAAAAATTCCTGTGTAGGCCTCTGCCAGTGATTGCAAATCAGTTTCCATCTGTGCTTTGGTATTGACACACAGCCAAGTTCCTGTGAAGGGAATATTTATGTTACTTTTACTGTTAGTTCTCTTTTTTGTAATGTTTTCCTAGGCCCCTGTATCCTCCCCTGGTGCCCAGCTAGCAGGGTGAGTTACACTGAGGCTATGGGGTAATTTTGGCTGGAGAGGATTAGTGATTCCAAAAGCATTTGAATGACATTAACAATTAGCTGCTGCAAATGTATTTATTTCTGGGGAGAGGAATCTCGGCTTTGCTTCCTAAACACAGCCTGGTTTGCTTACTAATAAGTATTATGAACCACTCCTCTGAGCTTGGATTTGTCAGCTCAGACCTCTGGAAGTCTTTCTGGATGACAGTGCAAATCTGTAGTTCTGCTTGGAAACAAGTGTCATTTCCACAGGGAGCCTAGACAGAATTTTTTTTCCCCCTGAAAAACACTGTGATGAAACCCATGCTGCATAAAACCTGGTTTTGCTTTGAGGAGGAGGATTAGTGTGTCTGCTTCTCATAATTACTTATCTGTACTGGCAGACATATGGAATTGTTTTTCATCCATCAGCAAAATGATTTCTAGAAAAGTGCTCCACTCCCAGTACAGGGGTGAAAAGCAGAGGCATTACAGAAAAGCAGGAGCCTGGGACTGTGCTGTGTGCCTTTCAGCTCTTTATTGGGTAATTGCTTATTCCAATATTGTACTTTTCAAATTCAGTGTTAAAAAATTAAAAATTGCCATTATAGGCAAATGGAAAAATACTCAAGACATAGAGTGAATCGCTGGGGCACTAATAGTTAAATGTTATTGCCAAGACTTTACACAGTGTTCTGAAACTTGCATTAATATTTTATTTCATTCCTGATCAGCACATGGAGTTTGGCCCATTTCAGGACTGATTTGGTGGGCTTCCAATACAGAAGCCATAGCTTAGTTGAGTACTTATCATGAAGAGGTTCATGTAGGATCCAATTAGTGTTTAAATTTACTTTCCTTCTCATACTTCACATTAACAGTTCCAAGGATTAATTTGCAGGACTCAGTAGTGACTACCAGGAAAAAAAAAGGAAGAAAAGTAGTCAAATTAAGTATAAATGAAAATGTATTTTGTAGTAACTTGATGAGTCTTGGCATAAGCTTGGCTGCTCTTATTTGTAGCTAAGCTAAGCTAACTGATGATGAGCTTTACCAGCTAGGAAGGAAAAAAAAAGTTCAGCAATCAGTGTCTCAAGGGGGTCATACCTGTCAGTAAGAACCAGTTTGTCCTTTGGGAGTGTGTTGGCTGCACAAGTTGCGTGAAAAATGACAAATGCCAAATTTGAAGCAGAATTTGTCCATCATATCGTAATCATATCGAGGGCTGCCCTCATTACTGCCAGGGGCAAGCACTGCACAGATTTTGGTAGCTCAGGATCTGAACTGGGCAGAGAGGCACTCCCATCCCTAGAAGGAGAACCAAGACACAAAACTGAAGGGATGCAAGTCCTTTCCCAGCTCCCAGCTGTGGTGTTGTGTCAGTGTGCCCCACACCCTTCGGCAAAATCAGCCTGATGAGCCCTGCTCAGCAATTCTGAACTGCTTTGGGTTTTTCTCTTGCAGTCTGGGGGCAGTTTTGGCGCTGCCCCAGGCGCAGTGGAGGGCTGTGTTCCGGCTGTGCTGCTGCTCTGAGGCTGAGCGCTGATCGCTGCTGCTGCTCAGGCACATCTGTCCGAGGGGCACGGAAGCTTTTCCCCTGCACAGGCCAGCCCCAGGCCAGGGGAAGGCTCTCAGCTGCGGCTGGAAGCGCTTCTCCTCTTCCCTCAAACTCTGCTCCCGTGCTGCTCAGCGCTCCCAGTAACGCCAGTTCAGCTGCTGTTCCCTGTCCTCTGAGAGCCCTTTATGCCGGGTATCCCTCCCCTCAGAGAGAACTTTCCAATTGTTCCACAGACCCACTGGGTCCTACTTGTTTCCCAAGTATGCTTCTTATTTTTCTTTTTTTAGCTGCTGGCAACATCTGCAAATAGGGAAACTTTTGGCAGTGTCAGCTAATTGAAATTTCTGTGGGACGAAGTAGCCCCTGCTGACACTTCAGTTTAACTGCTTTCCTTTCCATTAGCAACTTTTTGTTGTGTAGATATCCAGGCTGTAAGAAATGCACTGCTTTTAGGTAGAGCTTTAATTCAGACTGCTTTAGGAGGAAACAAGGAATGTTGATTGATGGTGCTGCTTAACGTTCCTTTTGTGTTACTGCTAACAATTCCCAGTCAGAAAATATTTTTCTACTGTATTGGTCACATTTTGCAAATTTGTTTCTCTCCCCCTTACTACAGAACTAAATCAGATACTTCATATATGTGATCCTTTCCCCTCTGTCCATCCTGCTGTCATGAAATCCAGGCTTGTCCTTACTAATAGCTGCTTCATGAAACATAAAAAATTACTTTGGAAAGCCTCTCTTCCTTTCCTTCCTCAATAGAAAGCCTTTCACATTATTGTTTATATAGAAGAACATAGTTATATTTATTATTAGGAAAAATATTTTCCGTGCAGAAGGCCAGACACTGCCATTGCCAAAAGAAGCACTCTTCGGTATTTTGGAAGGAGTCTTGAGAGAAGGTAAGATTATGGTTTGTGATGAAGGAAAAAATCAAGTATCTGAAACATTCCCTGCTGCAAAGGAGACCTTTGTGATTTTGTTCAAGACTTTCTGGATTGGCATTGCCCCTGGTAGGCTACAGAGGACCATTGTGATTCACCACTGCATTCTGTAGTTACTCGAGGAGTACTAAAATAAAGTCTAACAATGGCAGTATTTTCAGCCAGGAAATTTTGTATTACAATAAAGAACAACTAGCATAGGTGACAACAGCAGCTACCTCAGCAGAGCACAAGCTTGGGGTGTTCCAGATGAAGAATCCTTCAGTGGCCTTCAGTCACTGGTAAACTGTGCTACCACAGTTGTGCTGCTGCTTCAAATCACAGTACCTGGAGCTGTGAGAACGTGTGCTCAAGTTTTACTGAGATGTGGAAACTGATGTTCCACTGATACCTGAATTGACCTGAATAAAGAGCACACAGAGTGGCCACAGATATCTAGGTGGAAAGGAGAACTGGCAGAGCCTCTGAAGTCTGAGAGTGTCTCACCAAAATCTGCTTTGGTAATGCAAAATTTTTAGACTAAAAATAAAATCTCTCTCTCTCTTTAAATCCAGGCTGTCTTTATGCACCCTCAAGTGACAAAATAGGCCTGATTGTTTTTTCATTTCTATTTTTTTAAAACCTCCAGCAGTCACCTTTAAGAATCTGACCCTTATTCTTTGTGCTAGGGAGATAATTACTCATTCTCAATTGCTATCCCTAGGACCAGTTAATGAATGCTACATAATGAACAGAAGTAGGGCAACTGGATGAGAACAATGCACAGGTGGGTAAGAAGACTTCATTTGGTGAGAAGATAATGAACATGAGAACTTGTGGTTTGTCTAAGCACCACCCTTGCCTCCTCTTCAGATAGCTCCTGCGTTGTTGCTGCTCTTCCTCAGTCAGTCCTTCTCCTTGTTAAGTGGCAAGAGGAAGGTGGTTACAAAGGAAAGAGAGGTTTCCTCAGCAGAGATTCAGGCAGAAGAGGATCCTGTCTCTCTGTGTCTCAGGCCCATCCTAAACATATTTACTTTATGTGCTATCCTGCACCTTTCCAAAAGAGGCTCATTCTGCAGGCAGAATAATCACTGCATTGCAGCGCCTGGTTTTATTATCTCTGCAAAACTTGTCCCTTTCTTCCTTAACAAAACTGTCCCAAATAGAACTTCTGGAGGAGATGACAGGATTGATTCTTGATACATCAATTTATGATGTTAGTTCTGAGAGAAAAAGCAACTGTCCTGGCCCTACCACTGCAGGTCCTGCCATCTGTACTGCACAGCTGCACTTTGATACAGGTTTTCCTGTGTATCTCAGGAATATGAATCTCTCCCAGAGGAGTCCCATGGCCCATGCACACTCACAGGAAGGTAACACTGCTGTCCAGCTGAGGAGGATCAATGTCTAGTACAAATAAGTATTTCCTGTGCCTGACAGCCTCTCCAGAATTGTGGTTTGAGTTGCAGTGCATCTGTGTTCTGAAGGCAGCCCTGGCTCATGATGGGGCTAGCATTCTGTGAAGTCAGCAGCACAGGTAAATGACTGTGACAGGAATATTGAAGATGAACACAGAGCCAGGCAATTCGTTCTTTCTGCTCTGGGTTTTGTTAACCTGATTGATACACACAGAAAGGAAATGAGGTCTGAAGGTCTCTGACTTGTTAACCAAAGTATTAATTGCTTAGAAATTGCAAAATTTAGTAATGTGGTTTCTGATATTCCAAACATGATTTCACTTTTATAATGTCCTGTTTGAACTGGAACCAAAATTAGTTGAGGTAGAATTTATCTGAGCGTGTCTTCCTGAGACTGTTTTTAAAATTTCACCTAAACCTGTCAAAGGCATGTTTAATACTCAAAATGGCAGAAGCCATAGCCAGAACAGCTTCCAGCTAGATATGTGGTAGGAACATTATGCACACCGTTTGCTGATACAGGCATGTACAGGCCAGCAATAGTTCCAGAATCTTTGCCAGAGAGCTAATGAGAACATAGTTGGCCATAAACTTGCCTCTGACCTGGGCAAGGGCATATCTAATTCCAGTTGTCTCATGTCCATTAGCTGCAAAATGGAGGTACCAAAGCAACAGTGCCAGAATAAATTAGGATTTCTCGAGGGTTTGCAATGAGAGACTGAGACATGATAATTGAAGAAACCTGCCATGGGCTGTATTTGCATGGGTGTGTGCATGTTTTTCTTGAGCAAACAGGCTGGTTGTGTGTGCCAAGAGCTCGCCACATGTGTGATGGGCTGATGAGGAAACACTCTCTATGTTCCATTCAGAGCATGTTTGAAGGAGAAAAACTGAATGCAAGTGTTATCTCTTCTGTAATAATCCAGGGAAATGTGGAGAAATGGCGTCACACCCTCAAACCAGTGAACCTGTCAAAGGCTGCATTCCACACTGCTCATGGCCCTGTTCATCCCAAACTAGAAACCTTTCTTTCTTGCACAGCACCCTTTGGAATAGGAGTTAACTTTATCTCTCTAAGGATCTGGGAAAAGCATGCATCTCTCCTGGTGCTCTCCTGGCTTTTGACCTCTCAGGCCTTGTCCCATGAAGAGAGGGAGCCAAATCAAGAGCTGTTACTCACAAACTCCCTGAATGAGGAAAACTTTCTCTCCTACTTTTGAACTCTAACCTCCCCTCCTTCCCATGCCCTCTGCTGATAGATTTAAAGATAAGCTTTAGAACCTTTGTATCATCTCCAACAAATCTCCAGCAGCAGTCAGCACTGCCAGATTTGACATTGCAGGGCACAGAACTAGTTGGTGAAAATCCAAGTGCAGACCACAGTGATGATGGGCTAGGAAAGGGCTCCTTACAGTAAGCCTGGTCTCCTGTGCAGTGTCTTATCCAGGCTTCTCCAGCTCAGTGTGTCACAGCATCTTGGATTGTTTTCTTCATGTTCCAGCTGAAACCTTGCTGGTAAGTGAGCTACATGTGCTGTTTGTATTCCATGTATAAGCATGTTTGGAGCTTGCTTAAATATTCCTACAGGATACTGGCTTTTGGGGTCTGCATGGACTTGGGTGATTGGAGGCTATAAGCCTTGGATTTATAGGAATTGTTATTGTGTTCTTGTCCTCCACTGGTGTTTGATTTATATCCACGAAAGTCATTCCCAGAAAGAATGTAACTGGATTTTTCTCCCAGATTTTTAATTTAATTGGTGATTGTTTACATGAGAATCCTTGCCAAAGTGAGATGATTTGGCAATCCTCTGGAATGTAAAGGTTAAGTATATTGATTTCATCTTTTCCCAAAGGAGCTGTTCTTTTTGTGCAAAAGCATCATTGGTTTTGTTCTTGTGTCTGAAACTTTGTTTACATGGGTTTAATTGAATTTTGTCTATATTGTAGAGCAAGAGGGAGATGGCAGTTTCATATAGTTCTTTCTCCCTGGAATACAGATTTTTTGCACTCTTGGCTTGTTAATAAATCCTGACATTCCCTGAGCAGTAAGTAATTCTTCGGAGCTTTCAATGCCGTAAATACTGAAAATAGGGAAAATCTGTCCTGCCATTATACACTCAGTTAATAGGAGTTATTTGTAGTGATAGCAGGATCTTAAACCCTTGTCTTAATGTGATCAATACCATCCTGAGCTTACAAACAATGTCTATAAACCATATTTATTTTAACATCAGGCACAAGCTTCTGACAGTCTCAGCTTTTGAATTGTACATTCCTGAAGCAAAGTGAATACAAAGCCAGAATTGCTAACTTTGTTTTCAGAAACCACGTATGTAATTTATTTCCCACTTATGCAAAAAGTTGTTTGGGTTTTGGATCTGTAATTTATGAGTAAGCTGTTTGTTTCCTCTCTGGAGTTGAACAGCAATGGGAACACCTTGGCTGGAGTGTTCTTTCATCTGCTGTAGCGTAGGTGGGCCCTGATCAGAGCAGCAGGTCTGGATGGATCACTGAGCTGCAGAATAGCCTGCTAAGGAGCTAAATGTCACAGCTCCAAGGGAGCTGTGTGCTGGCCCTGCCAACAGCTGGAGCAAAGTAAACCCCAAAGAGGTGATCTGGTACTTGCAATTGAAAGTGCTGCTGTGGATCTATCCATTTCTTTTTCTGATCACATCTTCTATTGACATTGGTTTTCCACTTCCTTCAACAGTTTTTCTCAGTGATCCTTTCTGTGATCCAGGTCCAGACAAAGTGGTTCATTTCGTAGAGCAGAGGCATGCCGGCTGTATTCTAGTTCTGCACAGTAATTTATCTCCCTTGGGTCCATTCTGCTGGTCTGAGTTGGAAAGAAGATGATAATGAAGCAGGTGCCTATCCCTGGGCTTCTGATGGTACTCCTGCAGAATCAGATTTCAGTCTGGTGGTGCAGAGACAAAGTAATTCCTACTGTAAAGTGCGATTTGGATGGAGATAAATCAGGAGCAAATGGGATCTTGTAAACTTAAATTAAAAATACCTCTACTTCTCCTAGCAAAATCTTCTTCCTGACATGCTTCCCCAAGCAGGGACTCAGTGTTAACAAATGAAGCTTCTCTGTAGATACTTCTCATTCCTTCTTATCGTGTCAAAGTTGGCAGTAGACTTCCTGATATTTTGTTTTCTTTTCCCTCATTCCTGCAGGACTCAGTCTTAACTCAAGAATTTCTTTTGATCCATACATACCTTTAGGAAATTAATTTCAAATACTTGATGTTCCAAATACTTTTTGACTCTTAAGGGTATATTGCTGGACATACTGTCAATAGCTTAAAAAGCCAAGAGCCAGCAGCTGCAGGAATTTATGCCCATTATGGAAAATCCAGCATGCTTTCTTTGGTATGGCAATACCAAAAGTCTGCTGGCATACCCGACTAAAGTACTTATAACCATATAAAGGGAATGCCTTTTAGGAATTGGATAAAAACACAGACATAATATTTTCCATCAATTAGATGTCGAGAAGTCCCAGACATACAATGCTGCAAGTGAAATTAGATGCCTTGGGAAACCTATTCCAAATGGAAATCTAATATGTGGGATCCTGACTCAGTCACCACTCCCTCAGTTTTTTACCCTCCCAAAAATATATTTGGATATGCCAGTAATGTAAATATAGTAACATTACACCCAGTAAATATGCACAGATTGGATCATGCGAGCTGCACTAAATGCAGCCATAGACAAACCACAAACTTGCCTATAGGTATTTTAAAAACCTGCCAATAATGCACATTTGCCCAGTTTCCTATGTTATGCAGATGTGCAGTGCTACTATTTGTGGAATCCTTTCAGCAAACTGTGTTATTTATAAATGGAAAATGAGGGATTTTATGGTGAGCCTTCTGTCATAGTTGTTTGGCACATGGGAATTATAAATAGGACTGGGTAATCACTGATGTGCTGTGCATTTGGCACTGTGGTCATTTCTGACCCAAAGAGAAGCCACAGGAGATAAATATATGAAGGTGACTACCAGCTTTTTGTGCGTGTTGAAATATATTTTCTGTTTCACTCTGTGCTTAAGCTGCAAGCTGAATGGAGTATTTTGTTTTACATAATTTTTTAACTGCTCCCACAGCATGGCTCATTTCAAACCAGTTTGCCCCTAAGTGTTTGGGGCACTTCTCTGTTAGAGTGAAACCAGCACATCATTACCAGTGCCACTTGCCAAAGGTGTTTGAGAGCCCTCCCGCAGGATGTCCAGGTGGAGAACTCAACACTCAGAGCTGTAGGGCTGTGCTGATGCTTTTTGGATGTAATCTGAAATAAATGCTTCCGAGTGCAGTGAAGTCTTCTGCAAATCCTATGCAAGAGGAAGTGTTCTCTGAACCCCATGGAAAGCTTGCAGGCCTGGTCTGCAGAAACACCAGGAACAACACAGCTCCCAAAAGGTCCCATCTGCTTCCTCCCAGCCTCGTGAAGGTGGAAAAGAATTGCTGACGTTACTGGTGGAGCCATCATTCTCTTTGGCAACTCCAAGTGCAACATTTTTGTTTTCCTTTCACATCTAATTCATTCAATTTGCAAGTAGTTGTGGATATTTTTTTAAACTTTTAAAACACAATCTGTGATCTAGTTGCATCCAGTTCTGCCTCTTCTTTGACTTCTTTCAATGATAACTGCTTTCTTCATTTGAATTTAGTTGGCAGCTTTATTGATTGATGTTCCTGGTAGAATAGAATCCAGCTGTCTTCACTTAAGAATATTGTGATGCAGGACAAACACTTCAGTCTGTGTCATCCATGTAAACAGTCTGTGGTTCTAAAGCTGCGTAAATTCATCCAGAAAATGACAATCCATGCTTGGGTTTTGCTATGCTGACAATGTGGACAGAAGATGGCTCTGGGATTTTTTGCCTAAATCATTGCAATAAGCTAGCAAGGAGATATGCCAGGCAATACTTCAATGAAGTATACATAAAGGTTGCCAAATAAACAGCTTTTGAGGTGTATGCATATCATTACTGTGGGAAATGTTTCTACTCGTATAGTAGATAATAGGTGCAATTTGAAAAAAGAACATGCAGTCCTGTTCCTCTCCACTCCTTGTGCACCGTTTTGGGTGTGGGCATATAATATTGAAAAGTGTAGCTCATCACATTTTCAGCTCACCTGGTTAAAAAGAAGTTGCAAAGCAGCATAGATTTTCTTTTGCTTTCCATCTAGATCTGATGTACAAAGCCAGTAGATTGTTTCTCTTAAGTGGGCTTTTTTTTTCCCTCCTCCTTCTTCATAAAATGCATATTTTGACACTGTACTTATGGGTAGTGCACCTTTGTGACCTTGTAACCACTAAGCCTTTTGCATGAAGCTGTTTTTGCAGATGGCAGAGAACAAAAGAAATTACCAGCTTCCAGGTGTGCACATGAAAGCACATTTCAGGTGTATAAACAGTGTTGTTAGCTGAGGAGTAGGGTGCTTACTCAGTGAGAGCCCATTTATCCATGTTCAGATGGGTTTTATTAATTACTAGTACATGGCAGTTTAATCTGTAGGTTTGGGGCTCCCAGAGGTGAAAGGCTCTTGCTTTGTGATCATTTCCTGAGCCTGCACCAGGTCTGTACCACTTCACAGCAGAGTTTCTATTTTGTGCCTCCGCTGGCTCATCCAGCTATTCCTGGTGGAGCTGATTTCTTTTAGTTTCTGTAACGTTGTTGCCAGCACTTCTCTATAGGGAGGTCAGCTAGGCAAATGACCACAGAGCTTCCAATTCCCTATGATGAGTGAAAAAACCACTCTAAATGGCTCAGTCTTTTTAGAAACCCTCTATAATGAAATATTCTCAAGCCAGGGAAATGCATGTAGAGGAGGAGTGCAACAGTTTGCTCTTTATCACTAAAAACTGCAAGCTTCAACACTGCTTTTGTTAAACAGGGATTTTTTATCTTCCTATCCAATCACCCCCTACCACCAGGCTTTAAAATTCTTTTTTCTCTGGTCAGAAAGCTGGTTCAGATGCCATACCTGTGGTTTCCCTCGTATTCTGGATCTTTTCATAGAACTTGGTTTCCATAGTAAATGCTTTTCAAAAAACCTATAGTTCAATAAAAGTACTCTGCAGTTCTTCATTTTATAAAGGAGTGCTCTCATTAGCTCACTGTTGAATAACTCTTACAACCTCAGATCTGTTTGAATTCTACTCCAAATGTTCCATTACAGGCCATCTGACACCTCATGAAACACATAAGCTCCATTGCTAGCTTTCTGATCTTAAGTCTTAGTCCTCAAATGATTTTCTCATACTTACATCTGAACAAAATATGCTGAGACAGCAAATGAGGATCCATATTTAGCCATGCAGAAACCAGGAGAAAGGATTGGTTGGTATTTATTGTTCAAAAAATTATTGCTTTCCAAACTTCCTAGAGTGATGTGATGGGAAGCTTTTGTATTCTCTGTGTTGCCTCTTTTAATTTTGTTTTGTCCAGACACCACCGCCAGCCCGTTTGTTATGAGAATTAGAGAGGGGAAGATGGTGTACCACAGTTATTCAGGGAGCCCTTTGTTCCTGTGTGCCAAACCTGAACACAAACCATGACACCGCCAGCACAGGGTTGGTTCCACAGATATGGAGGAGCACTCCCCTAACCCAGCAGTTCCAGTTTAGGAACAGTAACTGACCTGATGAAATCAGGCAGTGGGTGACAGTCCTGCCCCTCATTTCCGCATGTGCCTTCTGAACAGTGATCTTGAGCATCACTGCCCTGAGAGCCCCAGCTGCAAGTGCAGCTCTCGGAGGGCTGCAGCTGACATGCACGTGCAGGAGTGCTGTGCACACACTATGGAGCACTGCACATCCTGCAGCACAGCCTAATGCCAGTGGGGAAACCACAGCACAGAGCTCCCACTCATCCCCTGTGGCAAAACTCAGCATCACCATAAAGGAATAACAATATTCGTGCTAATATTGATATGTCCCAGTGATAAGGGAGAAATAATTACCCGGAAGTAAACTAATGATATCCTTTAAAAAGGAAAGATACTGCTCTCAGATGTGACCTAGTTGTGTTTGGCTTGGGTTTTTATAACAGCACACTGAGCACCAAGACACTGCAGTGGTGTGTATCCTAATCCTCGCTCTTGTAAACCCTCCATACTCCAGCAGTTCTTATCGTGCTGCCTTTGCCAATCCTTGCCCACTGATTGCTTTATCTTCATCAGCTGGGAGAGTAATTAGGCCAATTTCTAGTGAGATCTTTCACCTGACTTAGCAGAGTGAGAAGCGTATAGGCATTCTGTTACTCATGCTACCAGTGTCTTTTAAGTTTGTTTTTATGTCTTTGCTGGATTTTGGATCACATCAGTAATCTGTCACATCTCCAGCAACAAGCATGCAAAATATGGCAGAACATTACTTCACATCTTTGGATGATTGCATCCTACTCAGTATCATGGCACATGAAAAAAATTACCAAGAAACTACCATAGTATTGCTAGGACCAACTAATGCCAAGCTGGTGCTTCCTTAAGTCATCCTATTTTCATGAGAAAACAAATGTGCAAAGCACCTCAATGGCAGGGTGGGAAATGATCAGCAGTGCAAGTAGTGAAAACAAGTATGTGAGCCTTTAAAGAAGGAGAAATATGGTGATGCACCTCTAAAGTTACAGGTTTTGGTATAGCAGTATGAAGTATATTCTGATTTTCTCCTGACAAAGACAGCGCCTTTTTCACTTAGGAAAAGGGCAGGCCTGTTTATGATCACCGTGCTGGCTGCAATCCCCATGTGAACCCCAAGTGCCTCCTCTTTCATACAGACCACTGATCCTGCATGGACTTTTGGGGGCACATATGAGAATTAGGTCCTGTGTCAGAGAAACTGGGTTGGGGGTTTTTTGGTGGTTTTTTTTTTTTTTAATTTTGGTTTGGTTTTGGTATTTTTGGTTTTTTTCTTAAAAAGGCTTTATAATTTTTTCCTTTCAATTTCATAATATAAAAATTCAGTGTATTTTTTCCTTCTTAGTACTGTTAAATGTTTTTCAGGCTTAATTTAAACATAATGATTGCCTGAATACATTTGTTTTCTTATTTGGTTGACAAAACCAATGAAGCGTTTATATTGCAATGCCTTGGCATGTTTTCAGTTTGGGATCACTAGACAGCTAAAGAGGAAGGGCTAAAGTCTGTGAAGGTGAAAATAATGCACTTAATTCCTCTTATGAAACTGCACATATTGCTCTTTGCAGAGTACCAGCCCTGCATGGAGAAGTCTAACATGGAATAAATGCTTTTGTGTAGCTTTGAATGCTGTGTGGCAAGACCAACATTTATACAGATGAAGCAAGGAAGACAAGATTGGGAAGAAAGAAGTAAAATGTCCCAAGCTTTGGAATGGTGCATTTTCCCTGTCCCAGGTCCATGCACCTCTGAAAGCTTCCTGTGGGTTGGGAGGGTCCATGGGCCCCCCCAGAGGCTGCTCCCAGCTGCTCCTGCCCTCGGCACAAAGTGGCCTGGAATCCTGAGGAAGACCAGGCACTGTCCCCAGGAGTGGTTACTCCTCCCTTCTCTTCACATTCTCCTCAGAGATCCTCAGGAGTCTCCAGGGACAGTGCATTGTGTCATTTCTCTCCTTCTCAGAGGGGACTCCAAGACCTTGGCTCTGTAAATGTGCAAAGATATTGAGGATCCGGAATTACCTCCGTTTTTCCTTCCTTGTGTTGGAGAAAAATTCCCAGTCCCAGAATCAAATACAGTTCCTTTCATTGAATAGGGTGGCCCTGCCAGCAGGGTTTGGTGACCCTTGCTATGGGATCCACAGCATATTGTGGGATGCTGGCAGACCCACCACAGGCACCCATATATTCCAGCTTTGAAGGCAGCTGCCTGCACTTGCTGCTTGTGCCTCTTCTGTCCTGGGCATTGCTGAGCATTGCTGAGCACCCCTGCAGTGCTCTTGACTCAGACTCAGAGCTTTCAGGTTCTGTTAGCACCAGCTCCCATTTGCTGCTTGTCCCTCTTTCCCTTCTGTGCTGAATGGAAATGCAGCAGATGCAGCACAGATACTGAGGCCAGTCAAGAAGCTGTCACAGGGAATTCTGTATTTTCTCATCCCCTCCAAACTGAGACTCAGAAGTTGTCTGGTGTTTCATGTTGATCAGAAACATGCTACAGGAAAATGTAATCCCTAAGTAATTGCTTCTATCAGAATATCCTTTGATTTTTACCATATGCCTCTCCTCTATGATTTTTCAAAATTATTAAGCAGAAGGTTGTGAGGAAAAATGAAGATGACTTCTGGGTATCAATAGCATAAGTCCTCTCAATTTTTCCCATTGTGGTAGTTTGCCATACCTTATCTATTTCACATTGGTAGTTCTCCTCCTGATATCAATTTCTGTTCATTTTGTATCATATTAACTATCTTCAGCGGTGCTTCAGAAGCTTCCTCTCTCTGCATTTTGATGCAGATCTCATCAATATCTCTGAACTTCAGTTGTTTTTCACCTCCTTTTGAAGTGCTCTTCTGTTAGAAGTGATCCAGCTTCCATTCATCTCTAGTTTGTTAAAAACGGTGCCATCCATTCCTTGAGCACATTGCAGCCATTTAGTCACGTGCACAGGGGCTCCTTCCCACCTCCCAGCTGCCCTGTCCTCAGCAGTGGGCAGGCTGGCACTTGGATCAGGGAACTGGACACGTGCTTCTGGATGCTGGAATTCTGGTGAACAAGAGAAACTTAACATACCTTGATCTTGTACACCCTTCTTTGTCTTTCACTTTTTTAAAAAAAAATTTCTTCCTACTTCTGTGAGTAGTTATTTTCTTGAGTTTTTCATTCTTTGGCAGGCATTTCATTTTTCACTGTTTCATCCCCTGGCTCATACACTTCTCAGTTTCACTTGGCAACTCCTCACCTGTTGCAGATATTGCAGAACACCTGGTTCTTTTCCATGGAGTCCATAGAAGAGCAGTGCCCCAACATGCTGGCTGCAGGCTTCATCCCAGAAGTGTGACAGTGGCCTCCTGGGTTTCAGCAGGACAGCTCAGTTGGGTGCAGCAGGCTGTGCCTTACCTGCAGTTATCATGTAACTTCTTGTGGATTGTGTAATTGTAGTGGTTTGTTGAACAAAGGTAAAGTATAACAGCTCTGATGATGGACTTCAACTGAAAATGCAGATTGATTTCGGTAGTTCATGCTAGAGAGCAGATAAATGACTCTTAAAATAGCAAAAGCACTGATTTGTAGAAACAGACCCTAAAAAAGTCAGTAAAGGCTTTGTTAATGACTTTTAGAAGTCAGCTTAAAAAAACCCAAATGTTTTGTCCTTTAGCTAAAAATGAATAGAATCATTGTTGAATTATTGGACACTTAAAAACCCAAACAATCCAGTATTGAAATTCAAGTGTCTCTGCTAACTGTAGCTTGTAGAGTACATGCTTGCAGTACTTGGGCTTTGGAGTGAAGAAGTTTGTGTTTTAAGAGCAGGGTGTACATCTTAGAACCTGACTAGAGAAGTGTGCTGAGGAACAGCTGCTGTGTGCTGGAGGTAACCGCCCCAGGTACAGCAGCCTTAAAGCAAAGATTAACAGCTCTGAAACTAGCCTTGATTCTATTAGAAATGTCCCTCATATTTCATGCTCTGGAAAGGGATATGGGGAAAGAATATCATAATGTTTCCCTGTTCTTTGACAAGCCTTGCAGTAGCCCTGTCAAAGATCCTTTAAAATGGAATTGAAATAATCAGGAATGATGTGCCGATGTGAAAAATGCTTGGCACTTTCTTTTCTGTAAGATGGGTGTACGCTAATAAGGTTTAAATTATGAGTTTAAAATGATTCTTATCAAGCAAGTGCTAGTAGCTCAGATCAAATTACTAAAACAGAAAATGAGGAGCATTCTAAATCCTTCCCATTTTGCTTTCTAAACAGGATAAAAAAACTACTGTCATGAGTTAAATTAACACAGATGCAGATTATAAAACCCAATTTTAGGTGAAGCAATAGATGATTCTCTATAGGTGTTCTGCTCTATATGCTCTGCTTTGTAATCAAATTTATCAGCTTAGAATACTGCACTCCCCTTTCCAAAGTGAAACATGGTTCTGTGCAGGTGTTCTCTGAACTTGGTGATTATTAGCAAAACAGTGCTCTCAAATAATTACCTTCCTTTGTAAGTGAATCATCTTATTATTTTGCTTCTATTAAAGTCTAGTATCCTTCAACAGTGTCACGTTATCATGTCTAATAATCAGAATTATGCAAAGGAATTATCTGTATGGATTTCATGCCCAGGAACTGTATCATTGTTTATTTATCACTCTAAGTAGGTATGCAGTGTTTTGTTTGTTTGAAGCACAGTAGTTGAAGATGTATTGACTTCTGAAAATAGATCATTGAAGTTTATCTTTTCTTTAAAGTTGAAGCCTTAAAAGCCATAATCAGCTGCCATTTATTTTTTACTAATGGAATCAGAAGTAATGAATTTTCTTTGATAATTTCAAGAATGTAATGGTGCTGTTGGAGGAAGACATCAGGAGTGAAGGCTGCTGAAGTGGCTTTAAAAAGAAGTGAGAAATGAGAGAAATTAGCAATGATCTACTAGTCAAGATCAGAGAATATGTTGGATTAGTCAATGTTTCTGTTGTGGAGCAGAACAATCTTTATTAATCTGAGGAGAAACTGGAGGAAATGCTAAAAAACAGTATTTTCCCCCTGCTCTGGTAAATACTGTGCTGGAAAAGAGAGGGTCAGACAGGCTTAGAAGCCATTATAACTGTGGCTTGAAGAGTTAATTCTGGAGAGAGTCGCAACACGGAATTTTAATTGTCCTAGAAAGCATGTCTGGTTCTAAGCTTGTATTATGACATAGAAAATGTACAAGATCTTAAAATTTTTGCTCTAACAGCACAAATACTCTATAGTGCAAAGCTGTATAAATAATGTATATGCTCACAGGAGCAGGAAATACGCTGCTGATTAGACTATGTCAACTTAGATGAATCCTGTCCTGAAAGCTGTACTTGAAATGTGACCAATAAAGCCACTATTGACATGTGGCACTACCCACTGAAACATCAATAGTTACAAACAGAGTATTTCATAACACAGAACCATTGCTTGGTTTGCTTCACTGGACAGACACTTCTGCTTTCCATGAAAGAAAAATAATTTCTGTATGAGTTCTCTGAGTGCCCAGCACAGCTTACCTGTCCCACTAATGCTCACATTCTTAATCACATTGATGAAAATGGGCAAAGTTTGCTTGCTGGTCTCATATAGCACAAGAGGGAGGTTTGACTGTCACCGGGCATTACATGGAGCCATTTAAGTGCTGGCATATTTACAGCTGCTCTCGGGTTACTTTTGCTCAACCTGGGAGTGGGTGCAGCACAAATTCCATGTGGGGAACATCCTCATCCCATATGTGAGACTGCTTCAGTTGTTCTCTGGCAGCTCAGCTTAGGCATCATTTCCAGAGTTTACGGGCAAAAGGCGCAATTTTGGCTGGCTGTAGACTTATATTTCTCTGGTTATTCTTCAGAATAGCTGAAGCATTCAGTTTGTTCAACAGATGAGAGCACTGCCATAAGCAGCAAGGAAGTAAAGAGGCTGAAGTGCTGTGAATGCCCCTGGCACATGGAGTGGCAGAGGATCCGTTGGGATATGCCTATATCATCTTGATTGTTGAACTATTCATCAGAAAAAGGCCAGAAGACTCCAGGGTTCCTTCTTGGTGCTGCATCTGGCCAGACACATTTGTGAGGAGGATTCTGAGCAGGAAACCTGTTTGACTTCATCCCATGCTCTGCTCACTACTGCCGTTTCTCCTGCCTTGGCTATCCCTGGTGATGCAAAAGAGGGCAGAAAGGGAAGCCCAGGGATTTTAAAAATGGAAAAAAACCTGTTAATTATCCCTGGTATATAACTGGCTAATGATTTAAAGTCAGTAGTCAGGTCAGTCATAAATTTGCTGGGGGTAGCAAATGCTCCAGGCTGATCTTGGGCATCCCTGTGAGCACTGCAATTCTTCTGCAAATGGCTGTATGCACATAAGTTTGGGCAATGGACCTAACACTTTGTGAAACCCAGTTGTTACCCATAAAATTGAATAAAAACACTATAGGCCAAAGGCTTTTTAGGGAAGAGAGAACTTTTCTAATACTGCTAAGGTATTTTTCAGAAAGGGACCAAAGCACTTAGAGAGTTCTGTCTGCTCTCAGCAGGCCTCCAGAAGGCCCCAGCACCTGTCCAGCTAACAGGATGTCTGCATGCAGGCATCTGCTCTCATCTGGCACCAGCAGGACTCAGATGGTGACTGAGCAGCTTTGCCCACTCTGTGCTACAGAAGCCTACACCAAGGGGATAAGGAACAAAAGGACTTCTGAAGATTCTAAAATACACTGAAGATGTTCCACAACCAGCATGAGTCTCTCTCGGTTGATTTACAGGAAAAGGTGGTTCTTTGGAGAGCCTGTTTATTCTGAAAAATTATTATATGGCAAGGATCCTTAAACAAGGGTCTAATAATGACTTCTTTGAGGATAATTAGTAGCTTGCTGTTCTTTGTGCTGCTGCCAATCAGCAGTTGGTTTATACACTGTCTGTTGACTTTTCCCCACCTAAAGGGATATACAGAACAATACATCGCTGCAGTTTCTGGCAAGCAATACTGGCCAGAATACCCTGGTAAGATTACACATGAAAAACAGAGCTCTAACAGCTTTCAAACAATTCCTGCTTTTTGGCAGCCTTAATGTCAGGATGTTGCAGGAAGATTTGATCCCTCAAAACTGTGTAAATGAGGATCTCTCTGAGATCAAACAGGGACTCTGCAGTGGCAGTGTGATCAGTAATCCAATACCAATCCCTCCATAATGCCCTTTTAGGTGTAGACAAAAGGGGGAGGCTACCAAGTCCAGTTTGATCTACTTCTGATAACTTTGTATTCTTTCCATGGCCCCACTTGCAGTTGGTGGCAGATGATGAATTGGTGGTAATCTCATCTTTCTAATCACTTCATTTCCAAAGTGTACTGCTGTTACCTTAGATTCTGAAAAGCAGCAAATATGATAGCCTTCCAAGGGATTTCAAGGTGAGAGGAGGCTGGGTGAAAATGCAGTTGACTAGTCTTTAAAATCTTTTGCTACCAACAGCATGCCTAGCTGATAATAATGACTTTGGACTTACCTTTCATCCAGCTGAACCCCAAAACATTTTGTCAACTCATACTTCATTTCAGCAGGTGCAGAACTGCAGCAGCTGTTGGGCAAAGCACAGCAAGCAGTTCAACAGTTGGGGATAGCAATGGACTTAATTGGGAGTTGTGGAGTAGTCTCTAGAACGACTTGATTAAGATGTATAGCTGTAGGCCCATGCAGCACAAAAGCACACCTCCTCAGCAGGAACTGAGGCAGGGATTGTGTCTGAAGCAAAATGGAGTGATTGCAGGGTCAGCATAGTAGCAGTTTTAAATAGATGAAAAGAGGCAACTTAATGAGGACAACCTCAGTTAGATTCATCTTCGACAGTGTGCTACTTGGAGGGCTAGAAATAAATGAAGACTAAAATACCACTAAATCTAGAGGGGGATATGTGTTAGGGAACACTCATTTTCTTTTGGGGGGTGTTGCATATATCAGTTGGAAGCCACTTAAAAATTGATTGCCAACAGGGTGGACAGAATTGTGAATTGTATTTTTAAAGATTATCTAGAGCTGCAGCTTCCCTACACTTGGTTTTGGGTGTATTTGGTAAACAAGGATGTTGTGATCTCTGCACCTTCATGGTTTCACACATGGCTATTGTTGAGGTAAGAAGCCAAAAGGGCAAAAGCAGAGCGTTGTAAGGCTTGGAATTTGTTGTATGTTTTAAACTCTGGTCACATCTAGATGTGCAACACTAATATGAGCTGGGAGCTGAATGCTTTGCCTGGCAGTAGGACATGTGATTGGGTTGCAATTGGAGAAAGGCTTGGCTTTCAGTATCACCTGCTTCTTCCCATTTACCAGCAGCTGTTATCACCATCTCTGGGCACAGTTTAACTCCTCAGAAGAGCTCTTTAAATGTTGAAAAGAAAATTTCAACATTTTCTATAGGTGTTTGAAGTCCTGAAAAGTACTTGAGCATTTCTAAATGTTACTGCTGCCTATTTGAATCAATATAAGATTTCCTAAACATTTTAAAGAACTTATTTCATTGTAAGCCTATGAAGTTTACAGAAAAACAATTAAAAATATGCATGATTATGTGGATTTATACTGCCAGTCTAAGCCCATTTTTTAAGTGAAAACATATACGTAAAGCTAGCTCTAGATCATTAAAAAAAAAAAAAGAAGAAGCTGTCTTTGCTAAAGCTGAAAATGTGGAGGCTCTGGATGATTTATTGAAGTGTACCTGTATCACATTTCCTTCCCAGTAAGTAGGTTTTCATCTCCATGGGAGAATGCAGCATGCAGCCCTTGCCCTGCAAGAGGTTTGCATGCAGTTGTGTTTGTAGCAGTGGGTAAATGCTGCACCTCAGAGTGGTTTGACAGCTTCAGCTTCATAACAACCCTGTGTGCCCAAACCTCCCTCACACAGGGGGTGATTACATGACACATTTCCTTTTTTAAGAATGCTTTTTTCCTCAGTGGTAGGTAGGGGAGAAGGGTGGTGATTGTGCCCCATATTTATTATTTAAATCCTAAATTTTAGTGATAAGGAGGTCTCAAATTTTTCCTAAATTATTCCTAAATTAAGCCTAACCATGCAGCTTTACTTAGGCAAGAATGCAAAACATGACCCAACAGTCTGCAGAAATGCTCCCCGCTCACATTTCAAGTCAGAACAGCATAAACATCTTAATTTAATTACTTGCATTTAAACTCCTTCTGTTTGGGGACGTCCTTGAACAAATAGTTAGGAGTAGTTGTTGGTTCATCTTGGAAGCTGAATGTATTACTTTGCTCAGTAGGTTTAAAAAGAGGTGGAGGAGGAGAGCTTCTCAGTGTTCTCTGCCCTGTGCTTAGAATACTCAATTAATAGTGTCTCTTGCATTACCTGTGCTAACAGCTATCATAGGTGTTCCCCTTTCTCTGCGAGCAATTTAACTCTTCTCTGTTTTGCAGCAGGGTTGAAAAGATTTCTAGAAGCAGTCGTTTCCCTCAGATGGTTGCAGAGGCCTGTGGTTAGGCTGACGAGCTGAACACCTTTTGTATCAGTCCCACACAGAACAATAGCTGATAAGGTTCCCCGGTCTGTTCCCATCCCTGAAGCAGCAATCTCACGTTTGCAGTTCCTGGATGTTTGGGCGTGCTCAGCCTGTGCCACAGTGGCTCAGAGGATGAGCACGTGCTGTGGGCAGGGTCTGTTTGCGGGCCACTGCTCACTCTGAGCCATTAATGAACACATCTGACATGTTCAGGAGGTCTTTGAATGCAGAAATCAAGGCAAGAATTGAGTGCACCCTGAGGTGTAGTTTCTCACTCCTGTGAAGAGTTTGCAGGCTTGTGGTGTTTCATGGGTATCTATCAAAAGCTTAAGGAACAAGCAGGATAGACGACAAGCTTCTGGAGACTGGGAAGCATTCCTATCAGTCAGATGAAACCCTGCTGCACAAACAGTGAGAGCATTGCCTGTCAAGTGTACTGTAATACTCAGCTCAGTAGTATTTGACTGGCACATTGTGTTGTCACTGATACGGTGTCTGAACTCCAGTGAGACTTTCACTATTGCAGTAGTTTGGTAAATGGGGAAGGAAATGGATTTTGGATGGAGTTTTCATAATGAGGTCAATCTGAGACAGAAACCCCAAGTGTGAACGGATGTGTTTACATATTCAAAAGTCAGCAGATGGCTTTAGATGGGATATTGATAACAAATAATGAACTATTTTAGGTATGCTCTTCTCACTTAAAATGTCTGATGACAAATCTTGTATAATTTTATGAAGCAGCCTTTGTAAGGCATTTGTAAGAATGCAAATCTGTGTCATCTGCTTATTATTGAAGCCGTTTAGCACATCAGATGTCATTCCAGATTACCAGTTGCATTTCAGCTGGACTGGAAACAAATCCAGATCAGTAATAATGTAATGCTGTGTACCTTAAGGTTAAATGTCTGACAAGACAACTAGTGCTAATGGACTGTGACATTTTTCAGGCCATCGGTCTGACATTACTTGCTGTGTCAGAGTAAAATGTTTACAAAGATCTAACTCCACATTACAATATATTAAGACATCATTCTTTTCTCTTGTGCATGCTCCAAGCTTTCTGGCTGCATCTAAATTCCACAGTTGGCCCGTGTGTAAAAGCAGCATCTTCCAGGCTCTGGAGAGCTCTGAGCACCACTGTTAGTGGGATTTGATTCAGTCCAGAATGCCCTGTAAGGTTTTTGTTCAGCACATTGCAACTTTACAGCTTGTGCTGCAGATAAAACTCCACGAGCACAAACCCATCTGGGACCAGGTCTGCCACTGTAAATTTTCTGAGCAGTATCTCACTATACATGTGCTGTTGGTAGGAATGGCTTAATGTAAGGATAGCAAATACAGATGAAAAATTTCATGACAAAGGTATCTGCTAAATTTACACTGCTGCAGCAGATTAGCTCTTGGAATTTTTAATGTTTTTTATTTTTTAATAAGGAAAATTTAAATCAGCATTCTGCATTAACGGGACTTGAATGACTAAACTGAAAAATGGTAAGTACACTTGGATCAAATCACACTTAAATAATATCATACTGTATTAAGAACTCATTAAAGGAATAGGTAAGAATTAGCTATTTAGGGCCATTTAATAGTAGATTGTTTCAGTGTCCTCATCTCATAAAGGCTTTCTAAATATAGGACTTTGTTTCAAATATTAAGATGGTTCCTCAGGCTTCTGTTTGTAACTGTTTGCCCTTATTTTCATTAAATACTTATACTTCTGATTCAATTAGATTAAATGATATATTCTGTTCCCTCTTAAACAGCTGGTAATGGATCAATTTTTTGGTGTGGTTTTATATGTTGTGACAGATTATTCCAGTGGCTAAGACAGGAATTGGAAAAAATACTGGGTTTGTTAATGCAATTTTCAGCAAAGTATGGGGGTTTTTAATAGGTTGGATTATTTTTGTGTCTGTATGTGTATTCAGTCATGCTCTATCCCTCCTGTAGCGTGGATGTGTGTATATCCATGAATGCAAAACTTCATCTCACAAACTGACAGTACAGTGACATCTGATGCTATAGAATAGATGAAAACTCCAGCAGTGGAATCAAGCTTCAGACGTTCCAAGTAAATCCTAAGAAAGCATGAACCCATCACCAGACAGATTTAAAATGTAAATGCTGCTCTGCTTGATAAAGTCAACGACTATTAAGTGCAGAGCGTCGTGCCAAGATGTGGCGGCAACACTGATATTTTTTACTTTAAACAACACTTGGGGGGGCTGTGGGGGAAGCAAGGCGCGCTCGGGCTGCGGGCCGGGACCCGAGGGACGGGAGCTGCTCTGGGGCACTGCGGGAGCGCCGCTGCCGCCGCCACCGCCCCGGCAGCGGGGCCGCCCCGCAGAGCCGCGCAGCACCTGCCGGGCCGGGCGGAGCAGCCCCGGGGCGGCGGGGGCGGTGCCGGGGCCGGGCGCGCCCCGTGACCGCCCCTCGGCGCCGACAGGGGAGGGGTCGGGCCGGGCGGTGTAAACAAGGCGGGGGGCCGGGGCTGGCTCCGTGTCAGCGGGTCACATGGAGCCTCATATGGGCCGGGGGATGGCGGCGCGGCGTGGCTCTCCGCTGGCGGGCGGCGGCTGCTGCTGAGGCAGCGGCGGTGCTTCACGCCGAGGGCCCGTCCCGCCTCCCCTCCCCGCCTCCTGCCCGCCGCGCTCCGCTCCGCTCCCCGCCGTTCGCCGCTGACAAATGATGTGCGTTGTGCTCGCCGCGATGAAAGGTAGGCGCGTCCCGCGGGCCAGCCCGGCCCGGGCGGCGAGCGGGGCCGGCCGGAGCCGCGGCGCTCCGCGGCCTCCGCGCTCCCCGCGCCGGGGCCGCCGCTCGGGGTCCGGCCCCGCTCGCTGCCCGGCCCGGGCGGCGCCGGCCGTGCGGGGCCCGGGCGGCGGGAGGCTCTCGGCGGCGCTCGGGGGGACGGGCGGCTCAGCCCCGGGTCGGAGCCGCTGCACTTCACAGCGGCGCCTGCAAGTTACGGGGGGAGAGCCGGAGCGCCAGCGCGGCGCTGGGCAGGCTGAGGCTGCGGAGCCTTAGAGCGGAGACGAGAGGTGCTTGGGCTTGCTGCAAACCCGTGAAGAAAACGCGTCCTCTAAAATCTGACTAGCAAAGAGGAAAGGACGTGCAGCATCTTCTGGGTAGCTGATGGGGCTAAAATGCCGTCTTCAGACAGCTGCTCATCTTTCAAAGGCTTTGGAATAAAAGGAAAGACCAGAGTTACTTAGTGATTTGTTTTTTTCTAAACCTGGAGTTTTCTCTTTTTGCGGATTCGAGTCCTTAATGAGGGGCAGTGGCAGACTGAGGACAGTCATACGAAGTTTTTGATGAGATACCAAAAGTTTAGAGGTACGTTTGTAGTCTGCCCTGTTTTCTAATAAAATTAGGTTCACAGTGGAGCTTTGCATTGCAGTATTTTTAAAGTCATAGGTTTGGGGGTCTTTTAAATATAGGGAAAAAATCTAAACCGAATAACCATCTTACTTACATGCAGTATTCTTTCACGGTAATCTAAAGACTCTTTTAAGTGTTGGCATTTGGATTTAATGCCCCCAGTGTGTACTGTTTGAAATGAATTTTAGGCAAAATTTCTCTTTAAAAAATTTAATTACTTGGGAAAAGAATACTGAGTCTTGCTTCAGTTATAGATTGTTTCTTTTTTTTTTCTACTTTGCAAGGCACTAGGTAATGCACACCAGTAGCAGCATAAGAATGGTAATTTTCAATTACTCGGCTTCCTTTTCTTTTTGGAGAGAAGCCTATGTGAATAAAAAGAAAAGCACTATATTCATTAATCATTAGCCATGCTGAATGTATTTGGCAAGAAAATGTAATTGGGTTGATTCAAATACTTGCATCTGTAGCAAAAGGAAGTGCATTTTTTTTAAGTGCAAACTACATGGATATTTTAGCAGTCCTTTGGAATTCTACATATTCTGATAACAGTTTTTCAGCATATCCCTTATAAGCCTGTTAGAACCATGAAATAAAATAAACAAATTTTATTTAGAAGGGAGGAAACTACACAAACAAAAAAAATTGGAGGGTGTTATTGTGTTGCATGCTTCTGGACAGAGATTTAAGGTGTGTTGTAAAAGAGCAGGCAGATGATTTACAGCAATTCAACTTTGAAATATATTTTTTATTCTCTTGGGAGTTTCATTTAAACCAATTTCCACACTGATGTAAAATCTTGGCAGAGCCCAGCTTTTGGATTTTAAAGTGCAGTTCCTAGTGGTTTTATTATGAAAATGCTTAGGTCTTTGTACTTTTTACAGATTACTTCTATAGTGCATTTAATTAATGTTTCATAATATTTAGTTTTCTAGTGCATTGAAAAACTTCCTTGGTTTCTTATCCTTTCTCTAATTTGCTGGACAGGGTTCAGCTGTAGGAAATGTGTTGTCATTTGTCTTAAAAGGGCCTCTGACTGCTAAGAAATAATAGATCCACAGGCCAATATTATGATTTGAGAGAAGCAGACCAATAGAATAGGGAATGCAGTTTGTTTAAGCTTGAAAATACAAGGGAAAAATGCACAGTCTGTGGGTGAATAGAGTATCTTGTTTGTTCTTTATTTTGTGGTCACATCCTCTAATCTTTACCGTTCTGAAGTTAAAGTGCAAAAAATTATGGTCTTCAGAAGAGTATGGGATGTTCATATTGGGCTTAATTTTCTTTTTAAGGTGAAAAGGGAGAGTATTAATGCCTTTCCTATTGCTGTTTAGATAGCCCCAACTGATACCATGTGAAGTTAATTTGTGAGTTGTTTTATGTTTCTTGCACCACAATGTTCTGACAGATGTGTTCTCTTTAATTCTGAAAAGTCCTGAGCCAGTGTCCAGGTTTGGGTGGGTAAGGACTGGCCAGGTGTCACACATCGAGAGCTGCACTCAACACTTACAGTGCTGGGAACCGAGAGTCCGGGGAAGAGCCTGGGCACGTCTCAGAGACGGGCTGCATGTTAGGAAATGAAACCTTCTCATTTCAGACAGAGCGGAAAGAGGTTTCTTTCCAACTGATTTCTAAGAAAACAGGCAGAGATGAAGCATCAAAGTTCTTAATGACCGCATAAGTATTTTCTAGATTGATGGGCTTTTAGAAATTATTTATCAACTGCTGTAACTCTGTAGAGTATCCAGGAAGCCTTGCATTTTTAGTTTGTAGCACAGGCAAGTCAGCTAACCAGCTGACACTGTTAAGGGAGACAGCAACTTTACGTGCTCACCGGTGAGGTTTGCAAAGAAATCTGATCATTCTGCCAGCGTAGTCACTGGTACAGATCTTATTCCGGAGAGTCTTCCCTGAGCACCAGGGGTGACTTCAAGGAGGATACTGCTAAGTGCTAAATTGATGAGCAAATACACTGCACTGGAGGAGAAACAGGGATTCATTTGTCAGGCCAGTACAGAAGCAGAGGTGAGCCCAAGACCGAGAGAGGTGGTTTCCTCGGTGTGGGATTGTACCATGTTCTGGTACCTGCCTTGTACACAGATGTGTCAGTCAGGCCCAGTGCTGCTGAGAGCTCAGCTACTTGTCTTGCAGACAAGTATCATCAGGCCTGGACAGCAGGGTGCAGTCCACTGATGAGTTATAAAGTATGGACAGAACCTGGCAATAGTTGCATTATCCTTCTTATGGACATTCCTAAATAGCAATTGGTGGAGTGGCTGGTGTAAATTTTCTAAAGCTATTTCAACCCAGGTGTATGTACTGTTAAGGTGGCATTTGAGGTACTAATCCCAACTCCTGGTGTGTGAACATAAAGTTCAGTCTGCTGCTGTTTTGTTGAAGATGGACCAGATGAGTAGAATCTGTTGTTCCTAGGCTGTAAGGGTAATTGTTTTGCTTTGGGGGTCTGTGCTTGAATCATTGGACATATAACCAGCTTTTCTACTGACAGTGTCTCCAAATGAAAATTCCATCATTAAAAATACTTGTTGAAGGGAAAAGACCCCACCGGTTTCCTTACTAGTGCAGAGGATTTTTGGAATCTGCGGCATTTTTCCCGGGAAGCCGAAGTGCAGCTGTGCAGAAAGCAGAATTCCCTCGCTGCCGCTGTCCCAGTGCCCCGGGTGCTTTCCTTGCAGCGACCCCCGCTGTGGAGCCGGGCTGCTCCGGGGCCAGACAGGGATTCACGCACTGCTGCTTCATGCGGGTGAGCTTCTCCCAGGCTGTCAAGCCTGACCTTTTGACGTGGTTTTTGTCATGTATCCTGGCACCAGCCTCCCAGCACGTTGGTAATTACTCAGTGTTTTTCACCGGTAAACAAATGCTTATGGAAAAATAGCTTGCCTTAGGTTTTAAAAAAAAGGTAGTTTTGCAAACTGAAGTGTGTTTAAATTTACCTTCACTGTGGCACTATTGAAAGTTAAATCCAATTTAGCAAATACTCCAGTACAGAACTTCTGTTGACTAAATATTAACAGAATCTGGCCTTTGGAATTGCTAGCTGACAAACTGTTTTCTTGCTGCTTTAATTTCGTGTGACTGATCTGAATGACTTGCTTGTACCTCAGACATTTGTTGCATTACATTCACAGGATAAGATTGGTTTGAGGTTTATTGCTGAAATGTACTTTTTGGGCTCTTTGAAAGACTCTCGAGATTTAAAAGTAAAAGAGGAAATCTGTCTTTATGTCTCGCTCTGTGAAAATCAAAGGCAGTTGCATGCTCTGTACAAGTCTCAGCTGGGGACACTCCTTTCAAGTGAGGAGATTCTGTCCTGTTTAAGTCAGCAGAAACTGTGGGTGCTGAACATCTCACTAGATCAGACTCTTTAAACTTTCGTACAGCTCTTGCCTTGCTAAAATGGTGAGCCTGTTCCCCCCGGCTCATAATGCAGTCTTAAAAATAATTCTTCCAGGATAATTCTGAATAACTGGGGCAAAACTCAAGCAGACTACAAGGACTTCAGTACCTTTTTTTAATGAAACAAAACGAATCCCCAAGGGGATGAGGTTATAGAGGAGGCTGGGGTTTGGGGTTTGGGCTCTGCACAGGTCTGGGTTGTCCTCATGCTTTATTCAGTGAGCTGATGTGGGGTGTCAGGGGGAGATGGCAGCTGCTTCTTCACTCTGTGCAGGGGAAGGGCCCGCAGCTCTGCAGTGCGGAGCTGAATGTTTGTGTTGGCCTTTTAGGGTTTGGGGAGTAGTGTCTAGAGACCTTAGTGAAGAACTGAGTCCTCTTTATATCAAGTACTCCCCACTGTGTGTGAAAAAGACTGATTTCTTTACTCATTCCCCATTACAGAGAACCTAGCATGTTTGGAGGGTTTTTTCTAGGATGATGTAGCACTCAATTTTAACCTTAAGGGGTTTTAAATCTTCTTTCGTGCTTTTCTTGCCTACAGTTCAGTGTAAAAATGATCACTATCGTGTAGTAATTACTATTACGGTTGTTAGTATTTCATCTTGACTACACAGCAGAGTTCTAAATTGGTACATTTTATTCTAAACTATATGTACTAAATCAAAATTGGTAAATCTTTGTGTCTCTTCTGAGTAGATACATTACAATTCTCTATCTAGTATTGGAAGAAGTTGAGATGCAGCATGTTCTTCTTTTTCCTTTTCATTCCCAGGAGATAAGTTTTTGTAGTGTGCAAAATAACTACATACGACAAGAATGTTATTACAGTCAGACTTGATACATTTTAGAATGTTTTTCTGTTGGTTTTTTTTATTCACAATGAAAGGAAAAAGTATTCACCTTTCTTGTATTTATCTGTGAGCTGTAATTTGCAATTACAGCTGATAACTCCTGAGATCAAGCAAGCAGTAGTTCTCTCCTTTTGTGGTTTGTCTTTTCCTTGAGGACTGATATCTAAGGGATATGCACATAACTAATAGTACAGAAGCTGTCTTCTTCCTTTTTGAAGATTGGGTTTTTTCTCCTTTTTGCAATAAACATTAGCAGGGGAGGGGGAGCATTCTGTCCTCCAAGAATAACTAAGTTATGCAAAAAAGGTGACTCTGTACACTGCAGACCTCTGCTTGTTGGATGATAAAAAAGGCACTGACTGACTGGAAAGTTGAAGCACAAAGCCTTTTTGGGGGTCTGGGAGAGGGACTTCCTCCTTGTGCTTCGTCCTGTAACCTGCCTGTGCTGAGCAAAGTCTTTAGCTTGGCCAGTTTTTTTGGTGGTTTGTTATGGTTTTTTTTTTTTCTTCACTTTGCTTGCTAGAGGCATTTAGGCTGAGAAGTTCTGCAAAATACAGGTTGGCAAGCTCAGTGCAGTTTTCTCAGGCTGTTTCCCAGTTGCCTGCACCTTCTGTTGAGAACACGAGGGAGTGATTCAGGGCGGCAGTGACTCACTGGGTGCCGTGCTGTTCCGCTCTCCACAGTGGGGTTAGCTGCAGCAGGGAGCTGGCTGGCAGCCTTGGAGAGCTCAGTGCCCTGGAGAAAGCCCCCTGAGGTACCACCACTCTACTCTGAGCTTGTCTGCCTGCACAGGTTACTCCTGATTCCCACTTTCCTGAAAAATGTAATTAAATTAGCGTTTGCTTCCCTTTTCCTGTTCAGTGCCAGGGGAAGGTGAAGCAGGCATGTTGACAGGAGCAAATGGATATGCAGGGAAATCTGAGTCGGGTGCCGTGCCAGTTGGGACATCTCTCTCGGGTTCTCCCAGCACTCACTTGGTGCCTGTGCTGTCACTCAGGAGCACAGAGCTGCTCTGCCCGTGCTGTTGCAGTGTCTGCGATGGGTAATGCTCCTCGCACTCTCTGGCTGCAGCTTAATGTGACTCTCTGACGTGTAAAGCTCTCACAAGTGCACAATTCCCCCCAGAGAAGCCTGTGAGTTGCCCAGCACTATTGGGGTCAGGTGTAGTCTGTGTTCTCACTGCTGTTAGTGAGTGCAGCTGGGGCTCTTCATCTCAGTGGAGACTGGCAGGGTCAGCAGCTGCCCTTGCACCTGTGGACCAGCTCTACCACACCTAAGCAGTCAACTTCAGATTTCACTGAGTTTTTTGTTTTCTTTCTTTTGTTATGATGGTGAGTGGTGCACGACCCATCGCTCCTGGCTCTCTTGTTTGTGTGATTCCAGCCTTTGGGCCTTCTGTCATGCTGCATACATAGCCATCTAGGCTAAAATCAATGTGGAGAGAGGTATAATCATCCCAGCTTTCATTTTAAGAGCATTTATCTCAAAGCTTAATTAAAGCTGCTTGCATGTAAATAAGTCTAACCTCTTCACTTCTGAACAATGCAAATAGAATAGTCAGCATACTTATAGGGTATCAGCCGTGTAATTATTGTGTACTGTTTGTGTTCTTTGAAATACTCTGCTGTTTCTTGCCACTGAATCCTGGGACAAAGCGCTTCGTAAAACCAACTGCATGACTCTTTATGTACTTTAGAAGAAGTTGATCTTTCTCAAACAAAGGGGTGGAAAAGTGACATTAAATCTTTACATAGATAGATACGTTGTGACAAAGGATTTGTCAGTGTTCTTTCAAACTGGAGGGGCTACAAGCTGGAGTTTTGACTGGTTCACAGAGAAGCAGGGGTTGTGTTCCTGCATGGCAGCCCTGCCTTCCACCGGCTCTAAGTGGTGCTGGTCAGAGGCACTGCGGGCACCCTGCCCAGAGCCGTGTGCTCCTGCCACCTCTGCTCACACCTGCTATGTGCAGAACACTTTCTGCACTCTCAGCTAAAAAAGAGAAAAGGTCCTGTCACCGTTTGCATATGCTGTCTTCTGCAGTGTACCCTTTGGTATTCTGAAGTCTTTGCTATTCTTGCTGTGGTTTTGTTAACAGCATGAAATGGGGAGCGATGCATCCTGGCAATGGCTTCTGCTTCCAGCTCGTGCAGAGACCGAGAGCTGATGTGTTTCACTGACTCAGCAATTTCTTCCCTTCATCCAAGTATTGTTTGCTGTTTAATGCCTTGTACAATTTACATCATCCAATTAGAAATCAAGTTCCCATTTCGTGTGGCACTTAATTCACACCTCTTTTGAGACTGCCAAGGGATTTAGGAGGTGATACTGTGCCATGGGTTAAGTGTGCCTAAAACTTACATAAGCTGATGTTTACCTCACTCCTAGTTCTGAAGAGAGGAGCACTCTCTTGTCCAGCCTTCTCTGCTTGGCCCTGTGTCTAATGGGGCATGAGTCAAAGGGCCATTTATCTTCTTCTCACCCCAAAAGAAGGTCAAATTCTCTCTAAGCCTCAGGTGCTCTTTGCCTGGAGCCTCTAGTCTAGGTAGAGGGTTGAAAGCCAGTAAAAAATGATCCCTGGTCTGGTCATGAGTGCATTTGGAGTTTCCTTTTTGTACATAGTACATACTTTAGTTCTGGTAAAAATTTCAACACTATATTGCTGTACTGCTTGACAGGAGCAGCAGTAGCTGCTCTCCTGTAACAACTGTAATGTTTCTCATAATGGGTGCATTTTCCCATTTGGCTAAATTAATTAGCCCATCTTTGTTTGTGTTTGATTTGTCAGGGTAGCTATTGTGAGAAAACATACCATTTACAAATTGAATTTGTAGTTATTTTCTCAGTTTGGGAATTAACTAACCCATCTTGTGCACTGCAGAAAACTGCTTGTTGTAGTGCCCCTGCTTTTTCCTCTCCTTGGACTACCTCCTTGTAGAGTCCTGGAGAATTGGTGCTATGATGGACCTTCTGTTCCCAGTTTTGGAGCACATGAACGTGAGTGAAAGCACTGTCCAGTCCTGGTTTGGGATGTCAGGCTGGAGCTCTCCAGGGCTGGGGAGGTGTGTTTGCCACTATTGCTGCAGGGGGACCCTCTGCCATGTGGAGAGAGGCAGATTGTTTGTGATCGTCTGGAGGAGCTGAGCTCACACAGCGTTGTTTTCTGTCAAAGGGACACACCCTGCAATTGTTAGATTGACAGAGATGTATTGTGTTAAATTTGGGGGAGAGTTTTTTTCTTGTACAGTGGGTGCCTTATTGAATTAAAATAAGTATTTGCTTAAAAGATGAGTACATAAAGATGTTTGTAACTGCTGGACAGATTCTTGTATCAACAGATAATAAAGCAGCAAGCCAGGTTAATTAAAGAGCCAGCGATGTTTCATTTGAGAAAGCTCATATACATAGGCGCCTTGGAGATGGCTGAGGCGGGCAGGCGCAGGGCACGGCTGCTGCCGATGCTGGGCGGCGATAGCAGCGCAGCGGCCTCGGGGGCTGCAGCGGGGCCAGCTCGGGGACCTACATTAAGGAATCGATTTTCCTATTGTCCTCTTCAAGGAGGATCGAAATTGTCCCTCCTGCCTCCCGTATGGGACACTTCGGTGGACACTATGTGTGAAGCCTCTCAGTAACACGAGCAATGTTTCACCCTTGTGTTTCTCTTGGTGGGTTGTTTCATTGCACATGATGGAATCTGGGTGAGCACTGAGAGCTAACTTCTGCCTGAACCTGAACAAGGCCCTGAAAATGTGGTGTTTCCAGTACTGCTATGGCTAGCTCTGTCCAGATTTCTTAAAAATCTGCTGGGATTGCTGGGATTAACTTTGTATTTCCCAGCCAGAAAGGTGGAGTGCAGCACCTGGCTGCCTGGCATGACAGGTGCTGGTGTTCTCCCTCCTTTGCACACACCTCACTAGCTCTTAACACCACCTCTCCTTTCTGATCTGCAAAATGTTTTGGAAAAAGAGGAATCGGTATCTTTAACAGATTTGTCTCATTTCAAATATTTTTTTCTCACTTAGTAAAGCCATCTAAAATTATTGTATGGTTTGTTCACTTTAAAATTATAACTTGAGATTAAAATGTCCAGCACGGTGCATTTCTCTGGCCAGCAAACTGACAATGCACCTTTAAACTACTTGGCTTGGAGAGGAGCATCAGTAGCAGTGCTGATTTTTGTTGTGAAAACCTAGAGCTTAGTATGGGGAAATGCTCCCTCCTTGCTGTCACTGTTCCAAAATATTCTCATTTTCTTCTGATGTTTTCCCTCTCAACCACAGTGTTTATACTTGCAGAAGGGAAAAATAGCCAAACATAAAGGTCACTCTAAAGCAGAGACCTTGTGAATACCAAAATCTCACTCCAAAGAATTTCAGCTTGGAGGATTGATTTTAAAACCCTCACAGAAGTGCTTCAGAATGGAAATGCTTTTTTATGTCACACTGAAAGCTGTAGCATTTAGTGGTGGTAAATTTGCACTTCCTAACATGTTATTTCTGCCAGTGTTGATTACTGTTTTGCTGCAGAAGTAACTAACTTTGTAATTTAATCTGCCGTGGTATTGTCAGCCCAAAATTTGATGTGTACGTGCTGCATTATAAAAAAACTGTACTGCAGAGGCTGCCTCTGGAAGCCCCTGAACTGTAAAGCGTTGGAGGCTGGTAGAGAAGCCAGAAGGGTACCACTGCCTGCATGCCTTGGTTTGTCCTGGTCACTGCTGGATTCCAGGCGTCATCCAGAATTACCTAAAAGAGAGTGAGGAAATACATACTTGACTACATAACTATACTTTATGTTAAATATGCTCAGATATATTAGCCAATGCTTGTATTAATTTGTAATACCTGAAAAACCTGATCAGGTCTTGATTTTTAATCAAGTTATCAGTCCAGAAGAGTAGCACAGTTCTTGTGGAAATTCTGGAAACAAGTTACTAAGAAATCTGACTCATAAAGCAAATGCCTCATGAAATTTGAATGTTTGGAAGGGAAAATGACTGGCAGCTCCTCTTGTAAGTGTGCTAGTTGCAATAAAGTATAAAAGTTCAACATCAAAGAGATCACCGCTTAGTCTGTGGCGTATTTGTACATCAAAGAACAAATACAGGACAAAAGGAACTGCGCAGAGATACAGTTCATCCTTGCAGACAGGTCCCCGTGGAATGCTATAAAGAGCTGCTTTCATAATGTGGAAATGATCTCTGGCACATCTTCATTTCTGATTTGGGGAATAGGTAAGAGTTAGAAGCAGTGTCTCAGAATGCGGTGGTGCTGATGCCCTCGGTGAGAGCGTCGGAGCTTACGTGATGTCAGCGCTGCAGTTCATGTCTCAGTGTGACTCAGGTGTGGCAGCCTGGGTGCCAGATGGGAACTGTGTCTGCAGCAGTGCCATTTCACTGGGGGATGGGCACAGGGGTCTCACATGCCCTAATGAAAGGGAAAGGTCTGCTTCTTGATTTATCTGTTGTTACGCCAGTGGTCAGGTACTGTATCGTGTTGGCCAAAGAGGTTGTGGGGTCTCCATTCTTGGAGATACTCAAACTTTAACTGGACGCAACCCTGAGCCTTACTTGTCCCTGCTTTGAGCAGGGGCTGCATCAAGAGATCTCCAGAGGCGCCTCCAACATGGACTCTTCTATGATCCATGAGAAAAACTCTTTTGTAGTAAGGCAGCTGTCTACTTTATATTTTTAGTTATGGCCTCTGTTAGTACAAGACACAATTCGGCCAAATATGTGACCAGCTCTGGCACAGGAAAAGTCCTCCACCTGTTTTTAACTGGTTTTCACTGTTTATCTGAGCTTTTGTAATGTGAAAGCTTGATGCATTTCTACTGATTTGTGCTTTTAGTAGTTTCTTGTGGTTCTGTTGTTTGGTGGGGTTTTTTCTTATTAATTCTTTTTAATCTTGAATTCCCCCTTAAAAGAGAGAAGGTTTGTGTATGTCTGCCTTAGAACCAAAGAAAAGTGCTCTTGGGTATGTAGAGCATGTCCTCTGCCAGCACAACACAGGCCATGAGAAGTTGGTCAAGGAAGTTATTGGACTGGCACTGACCAATCGGTGAATTGTACTGAAGGCAGCAGAGACTTTGCTATTAACTTGAATATATCTGTTTTAATATTAAAAGGATAAGTAGGTCATATCTATTCTTCAGTTCTAGTCTTTCTACTTGATTTGTATCTCTGCAAGTGGCAGCTGCATATGTGATACAGAGAAATGTTAATCATCAGATCCAGCCTAAATCTGAATTCTCCAAAGTTCAAGTGTGCTTGGATCAACGGTTTTAATAGCAGTTCCACCTTTTTAGGAGATAATACTGTCAGCAGACTCATTTCTTTTACTGCAGAACTAAAAATAGTTACAATCTCGTGGAATCATTAAGAAATACAAAGGGTTTCTGTTAAAAACCCCGGGGAAACCTGATTAGGCAGACTACTGTATAATTAACTGATGTGCTACTACACTTGGAGAAGTAGTGCATCAGTAAACAGAAGTCAGAATGTAAAAGGCTAAGAAGAGCTGCTGGGAATTGTGTTAAGACATCAAGGCGTGAAAATAACAATTTGAGCACCTCAGGAGAGACGAGCATTTGCATTTGGTGGAAGGACAGAAAACTCTCCAAAAGGCCAGGGCAGGGGCATCTGTGAAGGAAGGCTCAGGCTTGTGCTTAGCACTTGCTTTGCCAATAAAACACCTTTGCTACTACTGGTCACAGTATTTTATACTGCCTTCAAGCTGATGCTCTGATAGCTCCCGGACTGTATTCTTACATTGGTGAAACAGCGTCAGGTAAAGTGTTGTTAGAATGTCCTCTGAATGCTGGGCCTTAAATACGTTCATTCTGATAATTAAGTTGTTGCCTAAGATATGGCATGGATCACTGATTTGTTCCATTGTTTGTCTTGTTTGCTTTGAGACTGGAAGTAATTGTCATCAAGCAGTCTGTAATTATCTCTTTGGAAAATGTCAGGATCTTCTGTAACCTTACTGTAAAGAGGTGCAGCACTTGTGTGTGTAGAGATCAGGTGATGACAACATGAATGAATTATTCTTCCAGAAATACATTTAAAACCAATCCCTAGCCCACTGCAGTTGTGTCACCTGGAGAAGGAATTCTATTCTGGGACAGTATGTGTACCATGACAAGACCCTGTGGCCGAGGAGGAAGAAGGCGTTATTGCCATGAGCTTCAGAAATTGATATTTTTGGGGATTTGAGGAAGATGTTACGGGGATGATCAATTCATGTTTTTCTGTTCAGAGAAAAGTATAATGCAGCTATTTTTAAGGAGATCCATTTCTGTGTCTGTTGTGTGGCTGACAGGGAGAAATGGGCCGTGCTTGAAGAGCTTTACCAACAAAGTGGCTTCCCTGGATCTTGGCCACACTGGAGTCCTTCTGGTAGCACTGGCTGCTCATTCTGCTCCCAGGGGCACTGGGGAGAGTTCAGGAGGCTCAGCATGCTGAAGTCAAGCCTTTTCTCAGGAAATTATATTAATTGGTTTTAAATAGTGACCACTGTTCTCAAGTAAACATAGTGGCTGCGCAGGTACCTTGCTCTGTGGAATGAACTGCAGACGTGTTTGTACCACGCTGTTAAGGGAAGGTGGAGCTTTCCTTGCTGGAGTGTGTTGAGTCCTGACCTGCTGCCTGGCACAGACTGTGTTTGGACGAGACAAGAGCTTTACACTTTAGAAAGACTAATCAAATGAATTCAATGTATATGCTAAATTGAAGGAAAGCTCACTTACGAATTATCAAAAAAAAAAAATCCAACAAAAACTAATACACACCAACAATGAACTTTTTGAGACTCCTTCCCACCTTCAAAATACCCAGAGTGTCAGGTGAACAGTTTATGTCACAGAGCATGTGTGTGCGCCTGCCCAGGGACAGTTGCCAGCAGCTCGTAAAATCAAAATCCCAAAATGAAATCCTTCAGTACTTTTCTCTTTCCCCTCATTGAATTGGATTGAAAAAATTCTTAGGGAGGTGCCAGCAAAAATAATATGGGGTTGTGTGGCTTAACTTCTTTTCTTGGGCTGTTGCCGCAGCATTAGCAATTGGGTAACTAAGCTAAGTTCAAATTCTGTATTAGCAGGGGGTGGGATCTCTTTATGTGTGAATGAATATCCTGAATGAGCAACATGCACAGATGTCCAACTTGTCTCTGTGAAGCCTAAAGTTAAAGTTCTAGGAGCATGTCCAAAGCTGGCATAAAGCTGTGTATCTCACATGAAAAGCACTGCTGTGCGCTGGCAAAGGCAGTAGTTCTGAATTGGAGACAGTTTTTGTTAGCCAAGCATTTTCTCATTGGTGGAAGTTTTAGAGTTTCTGAGGACTTTTATCTGCTTCTAGTGTAAAAGCACCTTAATAATTGAAATTACATAGCAAGACTTCAAATATAATCACCAAATGTAATGTGGGAGAAGAACTTAATTAAATTATAATTAATTCCAGTTTTCAGAAAATGCTTTCAAAGTTGTCTTAAGCTGGATACCAAAATGGTTATCACTTTGGAAATTGTTCCAAGTCTCCAAACATCTCAGTAAAGTGTCTATTTCACAAAGGACTTCTTTGATCCAGCTATCTAGGAGATTTATCCGAGGAGACAAAACCCAGATTGCTTGCTGCTAATCCAGTGCTTTGCAAACAAGATTTTAATTTTTATTCCCTTTACTTGTTTTTCAAAAATTCCGGCAAATATACAATGGGATGGTTTCTTCCCATAAATAATAAAGCCCATTGTAAGCAATGTCAGTAGAAAGTAGTCCTGAGATTCATTTAGTTTTAAGTACCTACTCATTTTTTCCTTTTGAAAATAATACCATGTCCCAAGCAATTTGAATGCTCATAAATCACATTAGTTGAAGGGGAGAAATTATTTCAAACTTACTCTTTTAGGCATTTACTCTTGTTCTCAAGGGTGTTTTGTTGTCCCAAAGGCTATCTAGAGGAAGTTGGTTTTTGGCTGGATTCACAGCCAAGGTCGGTGTAGCAGGTCCTGTTTGTGTTTCTCTTACATGAGTGGAGTTGCCTGCATGCACCAAATGTGCAGCTGGTCCCTGTCACCAATGCAGGCTGAGCTGCCTCTGTGCAATACCTGGGCAAGAACTCTTCCCTCCTTTCCAGTAATGCCAAGAGGTCTCTCAGTGAAGCTGTGCTTGTTCCTGCTACTCGAAATCATACTATTTTCACGATGAGATCAGAGAATTGAACAAGCTAATCAAAGGGGATTTAGCATGGCCTGAAAGAATAAAAAATATTCCCATACAAAAAAAGTAGCTGAGTTTAAATACTGTGGTGTTTTTCAGGGAAAAGTGCATGTAGCAACAGAACACGGGAAACCAAAGGACTGTGTTCTAAAAGAGACCATATCAGCAGGAATGAAAATAAGCATGTATTTGCTTACCTGCCCATTAATGCCATCACAGTAGTTCCAAATACATTGTTCATTTGAATTAAAGAACCCACCCAAATGTTTTAAGACATTATTTATTAACAGTAACTGGTTTTAATGTCAAGAGAGGGTAAATTAAGTTGGTTACACAATTTATCAGATGCTGCTAAATGTTGTGGATGTTATTAGTCATCAAGTAACCAACAGTTAGTCTGGCAGTTTATTAAATCTTAGGACATTGGATGCAGGAATCTCTCCATATTCTTTATGAAGTGGCAGAGCACCTCAGAATAACATTAGCAATATGCAGACATGTATAAATTTTTCTTCTCTTTTTCCTCATTTCTCTCTTACTGACTGCTTTAAACAAATCTTCATTTAGGTTTTTTTAATGAAAACATTTTTTTTCTGTAGTGAATCTGTCAGAAAAAGTAAATTGACATGTCATGGAAGGGCTTTGTGATTTGCAGGGTGGTTTTTTTCCTTGTTTTAAGCAGATGCAAAAGGTGTATTTTGATGCTGTTACACTATGATGGATGAAAAAACTGCACTGACTTTTATCCAGGAGAGGAAAGCGAGTTGTTTTCTTTCAAGGGCTGTAGATCAATTGATGTCTTACAGCAGTAATACTATGAAAGTGGGGAAGAACTCCTCTTTGATACTTGAGTCTTTCTATTTCAGTTGGTGCAATAATGGGCTTTTGAATTAGAGGTTTGTTAAAGCTTGTATCTATTTCAGAGTATTGACAGCCAAAGCAGACTCACTGAGCCAAAATTTATATGTTTATCCAAGCCTGTTAAAATCAGAATTTATGTTGACTCTACTAATGTGTAAGCTTTAATACCACTTTTATATAGAAGGTTTCTATTTGAATTTTCACTGAAGTAAATTTCTTTACAATATGCATTTGAGTTATGGTTTATAACTGGATTCATATAAATAAATGCTTTCAGCTGAATGCTGTTGAACTAATTCCATTTTGAAGTCATTAATTATATTTAGCTCACTGGAAAAAAGGGGGAAGGCATCAACTAACCCTATATAAAAGTGACAACAGAATTGTTTTGTGAAGGAGCTTTGGGCCTCTTAAACTATGAAGAGTGGTTTGTAGGGTTGGTTGGTGTTCTAATCAAAGGAATGAACAGAAGCCAGATAATGCATTGCTATACTGCGAAGACATTTCATTTTGAACAGACATTAATACAGTTAATACTTTTTGCTTTTCGCATGTTAAGGTCTTTGCAATAAAATCTGGCCATGCAGTGACCATACTTGTTTGTGCAGGAAAAAAAAACTTGCTTCTTCATGGTAAATCTATTAGTTCTTGTCAGATTGATACATTTTCAAGGTAAATTTCTTCTGATGTATGTTCAGTTGAAAAATTTGTTGCAGTCAACTTAAGGTAAGAAAGAAAACTTACAGTTTTGACTTCTCATAATGTATGTGTATATATATAGTGTGAAACTTTAGATAGAGTGCTAACCAGTCATCAAAAGCAAAATTGAAATGCAACCAGAACAAAAACCAAACCAAAATTTCTGTGCAGTTTGTGTGAGTCTCCTCATTACACTTTATTAATAAGAATGTGTGTTTCCAGGAGTTAGAGGACATAATAAACCTGAGCATTGCTCATTGCAGTTTCCCAAAGACAGACTGGCAAATAAATAGTGTATATATAATTTTAGGCTGGAGCGTGGTACTTAATGCCATTTCCATCTTTATCCTTCCTTTTTGGCTATTCCATTTAGGTGGATGCAAGAATTTTCCTGCTTGGAATTCCCACTGTCCTGGGATCACATAGACTGATCATATGCAGAGTGTCATCTTGCTGAAGTGCTGTGTAATTGCCTGATCCTCTTTCCTTTGCTGTCTAGTTTCTCTTTTCTTTCATTTCATTACTTTCATTTCTTCTCCTTCACGTTAACGTTCTTCATCTCCAATTCACTTTCTTGTGTTCTTCTTTCACTCTCTTTTGAAAGCAAGCTGCCAGTGCCTTATTTAATGTCTTTATTGGTGTACTGAGGGGTAACAACACAACTGTGCATTTTAGGCCCTTTGTAGCCAGCTGGTTCAGATCAGGGGGAAAGTGAGAGAGCCCTGTGGGACACCTCTGTGCTGTGCTCTTCTGACACTGCACGCTCGGTTCAAGAGACTTTGGGTCCTTTAGTGGCCTTGTGGAATAGTTCCAAGAACACCAGAGGGCCATGACAACTGGAAGAAACTGTCTCTCCATCTGGATTTTTAATTGTCCTTCCATCTACCAAAATTCATGCCTGGTCTCTTAAAGCTCTGTGTCCTGCCCACCACCCCCAAAACCCTTCTGACTTCATTGTGGCCTTGTGGCACTCGGTGCCAGGGACACCCCTCGGTGATCATTGGCACCCTCAGGAAACTTGAATTGTTCTTGCTTGTTGTTTTACGTGAGGAGAAACGGATGCTCTCAGATTTGCCGTGTTGGAGGGAAGAGATGTGGAATTACCCTGCCGAGCTGCTGCAGTATCTGAAACATTTCACTGTTCATCATGAGCTCCCTAAACATACGCAAACTGTTCTGGTTACCAGCGTGATTAACCAGAAATCAACCACAAGCTCAGTTTTAGGAAAGTCTCAAAGAAAGCTCTGCTGTGCCTGTAGACTGCCCAGTAAATTTGGGTTTATTGAAATGAACTAGCATGAAGCAAGAAAGTTGTCTGGACTTAAGTCCTTCTACAAAACACAGGAGACATCACTTAAATCACATATGAGGAATACAGAACCAGAATTACAGTGGAGTGAGCTGGTCAACAGTTTTGGAACTAAATAGTAGGAAGTAAGGAAAATGCAAAAGATGATAAAGATTTGTTCTTCCATTAAAGCTTGTTGGAATGGGCACCCTCTTTTTGTCTGCATTTTTTACATAAAATGTTTATGTATGAGATCCTCATCCAAAACTATGGTTCCTCAGCTCTACTGAAGCAACAGTGGTGAACAAGCTTCTCCCACTGTCCTTCCTGCTAACTTCATCTGCAAGAGGAGAGCCCAGTGCTGGCATGTTTGCTGACACTGATAGCCAGGAGATTTATTTATGGTGTGTCAGGTGGCTTAGAAGAGTGGTCTCAAAACTCATGCATCCCTATCATTAAAAAATAAAATCACTACATCTAAGAAAGTCCAGTAAATCAAATGATTTTTCATTAAGTCATTGCAGTTTCTTGACAAACTATTGACTTACAATAACATATTTTTCACTCATCCATAAGAAACAAAATTCATATTGAAAAATGCTTTCCTTTTTAAATTGCACACTTCTTACTGTTTTTCCATCTTCTGCCCTACTCCTCTGATTTTGTCCAGCTCTGGCTTTTGCAAATAGATGGATATAGCTGATTCTCAACTATCATTTCAAAATATTCCAGGTGGTTTTAATCATGGATATTGTGATTGTATGTATCTAACGTGCAGCTTATCTGATTTTTCACACAACGGAATCTACAGACTCAGTTCAGAAACTACCTGTGGGTAATACCAGGGAAAGCCCATTCTTCAAACTCATCATTCCTTTGTACTTCCTTTGTTTCTGTGTTTCTAGAACACCTTCATGTAGAGCTTTGCCATGGACTGTTTGAGTTAACTGGTTTTACACTGGCATCGTGCTTCAGTTAAATATGGTGATTATGGAATGCTTCTCTCTGTTGTCTTTGAAACCTGAAAGTACCCCAAATAAACTAAAACCCAAACAGAACCACTAAAAAATATTCATCAGAATCTTATGGCTTTCTGTGTCTCTGTGTATTCTTACTTCTTTCTTGTTTTGTGCTTTTTTTTTTTTTAATAAATACTCAAGGGTTGGCAGTGCTGTGAAGTAGAACAGCGAAACATAAATATTAATTGTGGTAGAAATATTGTCTAGAATCTCATTCTTGTTTTACTTGAAAATAATACTCAATTGTCTTGGCCGTGCTGGAACAAAGACAAGACCTAAGGGATGTGCATTTATTTGGCTGCAACTTTATTAACACATTTGGGAACAGTGCCTGGCAGTAAATCACACACAGTGAGTCACTGCCTATTCCTTGATCGTTGCTACCTCTCTGGAGAGCTCTGCCAGCCCTCTCCTGCCAGGCTGGCTCCTGGGCTGCAGGGCCACCACAGGCCTCGTGTTAGGGTCCTTCTCCGAGCACCAGAGGGTGGGAGCCACAACTGCATTTTCCCAGCTTTCTCAGAGAGCCACTGCTGGCCGGGCTTGGCTTTTCCCCCTCTCTGGCAAGGTAAAAGCTGTGGGAATGTATTTGAGACATGTATCATCTAGGAGTGGCAACGCCTGTACCTTCCCACTGCTCTCCTGAGTAACACCCAATTTCAGAGGCTCTCTGGCATAGGCAGGGGCTGGTAATCCTTTGTTTGCATGGGCTCAAACTGCTCTCTGCAGTTTGGGGAAGACTTTAGGGGCAGAGATGGAAATGGGTAATGCATGTTTTTCAACCCCTCTCAGTCAGGCAGCCACACATGTAAGAGGTGTGTCTGCCCTGTCACTCTGGATGGGGACTGTAGTTTCTGCCTGGCTCTTTTCTGCTGTCTCAACTTGCAGTGTGAAAGTAAGTTGGTCAAAAATTTCCTATCACTAAGCTCAGTGAGACTAGTGCAAAATAGCTGAATGGGTTAAAAAATTAGTATTGTTGCCTCACTGGGGGGAATTCATAGCTTCTAAATGCCACTTTGGTGCCCTCCTAGTGAATATTTCCAAAATGGATGTTTTAATTTAGTTTAATTTAGCAGTGGCAAGTCTAGTTTGTTAAAGCAAGGAGCACTTCTCCCTTCCGTGACATAAAAAAGTGATTCCAAAATGTTGAAAGTGGCGGCATTGTAATGGCTGTATTTGTTCTGGTAGCCCTTCTGTTGTTTTCTGTGCAAAGCTGACAAACTGCCCTTGGTGGGACGGAGGTACAGGCGGGCTGGAACTCCCCTGGAGCCTGGAGCTGGCCCCATTCCAGCTGTAGGACTGGGAAGCCACAAGGGAAGCCCTGGTTGTGTTTCAGCTCCAAGTTGTCCATCCTGGGCCAGAAGCGTGAAGGGACAGACAGGCACTCCCCCCTTATGTAACACTGCACAACGTGGAGTTGAGTCTGTGTTTTAGAAAAGTGGTGGTGTTGATGAGGTAGTTGGTCATGAAATCATAGGCAATTTATTTTTAAATAAACTTAATGACAACAGTTATGCATGCTGATTTTGAATTGCAACATGGCTTTTGATGGATTAATTACATCATTTGTAACCAGACAAACAAAGATTAAATTCACCTGAGTTTTGACTGAGAAATGAAAAAAATTAGTTTGTTATCTGTGTTTTGAGAATTGTCATCAACTGGTCTTACTGCTCAGGTATTTGCCTTACAGAGAGACTGGAAATGAAGCAAGTGAATTCACTGGTGCACAGCAACAGTGACAAATCCATTTTCCAGTCCTGGATGTCTTAAAATCAAGGCAGTAATTGTTATTTAGTTCCTGTAATCAGTAAGCTTGTGTGTTTCAAAGAAAACTACAAGTATTTGCTGTGTGGGCTAGGTGATAACTCATGACAGAAATTCAGCTGTTGTTTGAAAGCATATTTCAGCTCCTGCTTTAGCTCCTGAAAACTGTGATTGCAGACTTAGTAAAAACTTTCTCTTGTTTGTCTTTCAATATTGACTGTTTGAATTGAGGTGTTTTCTTAAATGACCTGATTTTAAAAGGTTTTAGACTTCCAGGTTGAGTAAATTGCATGATAGTGAAGGCAGTAAATCTGTCGAGTTATATCCTGTACCATTTGAAGAAAAGGAAAGAAACAGCTAACATTTGTGGTTTGGTCCCTTCTCACTTTACTCTCTTTAGTCAGTGTAGGCAAAACAAGGATTAGTAAGCTTGGTCCTCTTTCTAGTCTTGTCATCCTAGGATGAAAACTGTATTTTATTTAATTTGTTTTGTACCCAAGTTTTGTGCTTAGATATTGTACTGGTTTATGAATACTAGAAAATAAAGTTATTTGTGGACTTTGTTCTAAACACAAGCAGGGCACTTGACACTGTATAAACAGTGTAAAAATTACAGTGTAATAACTGTAAAAAATACATTATCTGCCCTGTTGAGCTTACATCTGGAAATGTAGGATAATCAACGTGGCATTTGTAGAACATTTACGTTCTCTAGCAACTTGTAAATGTACATTTGTGAAAAATAGAGCTTCCACCATTGAAATCTTTGTTCCAAATGTAAATGTTTTCTAAATGTTTTAGAATTTCTCCAGTGAAATTTCGTCAAGATGGTACAATACAATTTGTGCTGAAAAGTGATGGTGGCATTTCATCGCAAGTACAACTAAATGTCGGAGATGTCCGACGTTGTACTAAATCCTTACGCTGTGTTACTAAGAAGTGCACAGTCTTAAAAAAACCCCCCACTTTGTGGAATTCAGTAAACTTGGTTTTCTGGAATTGTATGCAGATTGTATCATCACTTCTGGAATGTGCTTTTTCCCTGGGCCAGGGCTGCCAGACAGAGCTCTCTGACAATCTCTTTATCTGTAGGGTTGTCTATAATGTTAATTAGTGAACTCTTTGAAAAACCGGCTTCCGTGAGTTAATTTATGCATAAAACATCACTGAGGGATGTGTTTTACCTGTTTCACAAGTAGGGGACTGAAGCATAGCTTAAGGGACGTGGCTTGGGCCACACAAGAAGCCAGGAATCAAGAGATTCACATTTCATTGCCTAACCACACAAATTCAGAAAATAAATAGTTGAAGAAAAGCAGATGCAACACTGAGGATTTGAGTCTTGGGTACAATTTAAAGAATGCTTAACTCTCTGCCCATACAACTCCTTCTTTGGGAGGCCAATAATGCTTTTGTATTCACACAATTGTAGAATGGCCTGGGTTGGAAGGCACCTTAAAAAACAACTCGCTCCAAGCACCTGCTATGGGCAGGGACCCCTTCCACTATCCCAGGCTGCTCCAATCCCATCCAGCCTGGCCTTGCACACTTCCAGGGATGGGGCAGCCACAGCTGCTCTGGGCAACCTGTGCCAGGGCCTCCCCACCCTCACAGGGAGGAATTTCTTCCAACAATCAGATCTAACCTTCCTCTTTCAGTTTGAAGCCGTTCCCCCTTGTGCTATCACCTCATTCTCTTCTCCAAAGTTCCTCTCCAGTTCCCCTGGAGCCCCTTTAGGCACTAGAAGGTGCTCTAAGGTCTCCCTGGAGCTATCTCTTGTCCAGGCTGAACAGCCCAGCCCTCACAGCTACTCTCCATGGGCTCCTGGCCTCTCTCCAGCAGCTGCAGGTCCTTAAGGCCAGAGGCTCCAAGCTGCTCTGCTCTGCACAGCTGGGTGTCACTGGCAAACTTGCTGAGCGTGCACTCAGTCCCACCCTGTACGTGCCCAACAAATTCCTGTTGGTTTGAGTGCAAGATGCCAGGCTGGCTGCAGACACTGTAGTCTGCCTTGTATTTTGGTAGTGCAGGATTTTCACTTTCTATTGGTGCTTTTTTTTTTAATTCACTGATACAACTTTGTAATAATTGTTTTTTATGGCTGATGCCCTCACCCAGAGGACTAAGGAAACGGAATTTAAGTGTTAACTCTTTCCAGGGATTTTTAGAATATCAGCCCAATGCCTCAAAATCATAAGGCAGGAGCAAAAATCCTGAGGCTGGTATTTCAATTTAAAGCTGTCTTTGGGAATTCTTGTTTTCCTTAGGTTTGTGTTTGTTTTTGAATATGTGCTTCTAATCTAGCAAGGACATAATGAGCTCTTGAGACATAATAAGCTCAGTAAGACTTGAAACACTGTTTACCACTTGAAGTATTTATGTGGCTTCTATTCCTATTCATGCATCCAAGCACAATATGGCATTTAATAGATCCTCACAGATAGGAAGCCTCTAATCCTGATGTTCTGCAGGTATGAACTGAATTACAGAAAGGATGTGCCCAGCCTCGTGAAGCCGTTTAATCATTTAACTCGTGGTGTGTTCAGCAAGTTCTCACATTTTACAGGAGTTCAGTGTGTGCCTAACTCTGGGATAGTTCTATGGCTCACACACACAATCCTTGTTAAAGCACAGGGACTTGGAGTCACATCTTTTCAATCCTGTAGTAGCAATCCTGAGCTAGCCTGAAAGGAAGAAATGTTTCCCATATGCTTCTGAAGGAAGGCAGGAAAATTCAGGCTAGAAGGAAAGGACAGGTTGTAACTGTGAGGAAAACAAGCTGTTGGAGCAACTTCTTTTAGAATCAGGATGTGTTTTCTATCACTTGATGGCTCTGTGTGCATAATTATGGCACTTAAAAAAGAAGTGCCTTCTAGTATCGCTGGCCGGTATGGGCATCATGCAAAACCTGCTGGGTGAAATTCCATCATCTCTATCACACAAAAGGTGAATTTGATTATAATGTTATCTACCACCCTCATGTTTCTGTTTATGTAAATTTTCCTTGAACTGATTCCATTATGCTGATGCTGGAAGCAATGTGTTCGCAGAATTTCTTTCAGTCCTAATCCCATGATATTTTTTATCATGCAGTTTTCTCTCTTCTTGTCAGAAATTTTGGAATTGGGAATATGAGGAAGGAGAATGGGATACAGTCTATCCCTAAATGTTGTACAGCTAAATTAGCACATTGGCACAGTGCAATTATTTTTGCACATACGGAAGACGCCTCCCTGTAAATTCTTTGTGACATAAGGTTTCTGACTAAAATTAGGTCATGGCTGTTTAATTGTTTAGGTGTCCACCCACGAGGGAGCTACAGAGAGCTCTTTCAATTCCTTGCAATCAAGTAAGTAGCAGTTACTCTCATTTATCCTCCAAGGAAATAGTCCACCAAAAATAATACGTTGATTCCTTAGCCCCTCCCTGTCACTAATCACTCAGCTCTTGTAGCTACAGACTGACTTGGCCTTCAGCACCGGAGTGTCCAAGTGCCTCAGTCATTAATTTTCAACTTACGACACTCTGGTGATGTAAGAAAGCGTTGTCCTCGTTTCACAGCTGAGGAATTGACACATCAAATAAGTGACTTGCTTAAAGATTCACAGCAATACTGGCCATAGAAACCAATGACTTATTCACAGACTATTCAGTTTCTTGGAAAACCAACCCAGTGTTCCTTGTCCTTCTGCCTGCTACCCCAGATCTCCTCAGACCAATTTAGCCAGCCAAGAGTTTAGACCTGTGTGTATTTTAGCCTCCCATAAGCTGGCATTGCCAAACAAATGCACCCCTCCCTTGTGTGAGCACAAGCAGCATCTCTGCTGTCACGTGGGGAATTAAGTCAGGAAACTGATTCAGGTTAAAGTTAATCCCCCAAGAACAGTTTCAACCTGAGTCGTTCTCGTTTGGCTCACGCAGTGCAGCTGTAGAGGCACCACTGAAGGGGGGAGAGGGAGGGAAGGCGAGGCCAGCTCTGCTCAGTGACTGCAGGTTTCTGCTGGCTAAAATCTTCTGGAGTTAGTGGGGTGAAGTTCATGAAAACCTTAACCAAAATAAGTTCTAGTTTCTTCTTTCCCTGGAGTGCACATCTCATGCTTTGAGTTTTCCCCGTGTTTGCAGAGCCCACCCCAAGCACAGGGACAAACTGTGTCCAGAACACACAGGAGCTTTTGGGATCAGTCTGTGCCCTGGGGACATTTTACATCTTCCCTGCATGGCAAGTTTTTTTGTTCGTGGCTGCTGTCATTAAAAATGCTTAATTCTGTATTACCTTTTTCTGTTTGAAATGAAACTGAGTAGTTGCAAATGCAACCAGAGAAGGAGCACGGTTACCAGGATAAGTACATTTGTAAAGGGAATAAAATGCTCTAAGTGTGGAGCTTAATGCCTCATCTCACCCTGCACCACGCTGATCTATGTGAACCCACATTCCTTTGCCTTTCTGCCCTGAGTGGTTCCAAAGAAAGTTGGAATTGTGCATGTGATTTTGGTCTTCTGGTGAAGCCTGTCTGCCATGACTTTTCACATGTGTCAGGCACATGGGGAGAATCTTCCTATTTTGCTGATCTCTCACTCAAAAGAGGTGTTCAGAGGGCTTCCCAATTGCTGTGCTGAGGTGAACATCCAGCTTTGAAACCAAAGTACCAAATGCTGCTTCATTTGAAGGACTGCAGTGTAGGAGAACCTGTAACTGTGGAATGATGCCCTCCTCCTGACTACATCAGAAGTCCACAAAAATTTATGCAGCGCCCTTGGCATGCTAATAACTTGGTTGTTGATGACTAAGGCAGGAAGAAGGGTGCCAATGACATCTAAAAGTAGACTGAAAGGAATTCATGTACTTAAAAAATTGCTGCAGAAGGGAGCAAAACATCTCTTAATGGCTGCTGTTAATATCTTCAACATATCCTTAACCTTTTCACTTGAACTGCCCCATGACCCCTGAAAATCTTTTTTGCCATCTTTATTGCTGAACCCTGTTCCCCAACTTTTTTGCTTTTTCGTTCTGTGGCTGGAGTGTGAGTCCTGGCTGAAGAGAGTGAGAGGATGTTGCAGATGGTCCTCTGCCATCTGCCATAAACTTCTCTTGTAAAAAACCTCTGGCCTGTGTCAGCCACAGCCCCTGTTCCAACCCAGCCACCTCAGAAGCCTCAAAAGAAATGTGTGAGATTGTTGTTATTTGGGTTTTTTTTGTTCAGGTCCTGTTCAAAGGTTCAAGATTGGGGCATAAATCCGTTTGATTTTCTTCCTCAACTGAACACAGATCATAACATTTAGAGCACAGCCACTTTGTGTAGCAGGAACCTAACAAAAACCAGATTTTAACATAGTCACTAGTTCCTTTGAAGGAGGCAGTATTAGCAATTATGATCTAGACTAGACATTGGTAAGAACTTACCAAATAATTATAGGCTTCCCAAAGGAGTATAGTATGAGTAATTGCAGGTTTAAAAATGTCATTATGAGGAGTAGTTTATACCGAAACTTCATCCTGCTCTTTGAAACCAGAATCTGTAACTCTCATCATGCCACAGCAAATGCTTGCCCTTCTCCACAGAAGAATGTAGACTTGCCTTATTGTACAGCAAATGTTCTGTGGTACATTATTTAAATTAGCATATAATAGAAACCTAATTGCCCACTTGGGCCCACAGCTTTAGCTGGTGGAGATCAATGTGCTTCCACTGAAGTCAGTGTATCAATGTTGATTTTCACCCTTGAGGATCTGGCTCAGCAGCTTGTTTCTATTCCAGGCATTGTTAAAGGAGATAGTGTGTTTAGAATATTAAACCATGGCATTGTCAGAGATAGTCAACTCAATTTATGTGCAAGTGAAGAGAAATAAAGCAGTAAAACCATTATTTTTATCTGAGGATTTCAATTTACACTGTCGATTATTCATATTGACTGATCTGCTACAACAGGGAAATCATGAGCGTGGGGTCATCTTGTTGTGGTTTTAATTTCCTACGTCTGTAGTTATCTAATCCTCTCAGTGTGAGCAAGCATGATTAGTATTTATTTCTATTCTGTGTGCCAGTGCCCTGGGCCAGGTTCTGTGCTAAATCCAAAGTGACTCTCCTACTTAATTGGCATTAACTTGTGCTGCAGTAATATAAATAAAAACTTGTACTTTCTGCGTGAAGCACTCACAACTCCCGAAACAGATTTCTTCTATGTGGATATTCTCCCCTCCTATTTAGGCTTGTGATAAATCTGCATTTTTTACTCGGTTTGGAACTTCTTCTAGCTGTGTTTTCCAAATATACTTAGGGAAGCACAGATTTGGAAAGACTTGTTAACCACTGAGGCACTACTAGGAGCGTTGCTACAGCTGTACCCCTGGTTAAGAAATTGCTACAGTAAGAACAACACCTGTCTCTTGACTGGAGAGTCAAGTACCAAGGGAACAATAATTCTTCACTTTGTCAAATGGTTTTTACAATCATTTGGAATGCTTGCTTAAAGAAGCTTATTTTATTTCATGAATGCTCCATTCAGGAATAGGGAAACTTTAGGGCTGAGCTGAGCCAACAGTTCTTTGTGGAGTTCGTTTCCTCTCCTTTCACTTCCATTATTCTCAGAAGACCTCTGGCTGCTCCCCCACTTATCTCTGCTTCCATTTGTCCCCTGGGAGCTTTGGATAATCAAAGTTATGCTGCAAGTACTCTTCAGAGAGTAGGATGGGGGGAGTTGTGGTTAAATGGTTTGGGTCTTTATCAAGGACAGCGCAGTAACTGACTGTGTGAGCCTTTTGAAATAGTGCAGTGTGAAAACTCCTGCAAAATTTGGAGTTGCCTGGTGTTCGTTGCAGTCTGTTTTCTGATGTGTGCAGAACACAAGCATAGGGAGAAACATCAGCAGGAATGATGGATAAAGACTGTCTTGAAAGGGTTGAGAGGTTCTGTTCGTCACTTGGTAAGTTATTGTATGGCTTCATTCAGCTCTGGTTACAAGCTGGTTTTCTTGTCCTGACAGAGATGAAGCTTAGCTCATGAACTGGTGTGGATTGTCTTTGGATGAAAAGATTGCAGTAGTACAGGTGCTATTTCTATTATTTTCTTCAAACTTTTATCAAGCCTCCTTTTTGGGGTGGGGGAACACAAATTGACATTCACTAATTGCCAGCTTCTTCCTATTTTGAGTGATTTGGCCTTTAGAACATAGTATTAGCCATGCGAAGCAAGTTGGATTTTTCATTTTAATCTACCAAAAAAGCACTTAGCACTTAGCAACACAGTTCGCCTGTTCGTACTTGAATTTGCCCAGTTCTGTGGGTCATAGGATTGTGTTCTCCTTATTGAACTGTCAGACTTGTTTGAAAAAGGTGTCGGGGGGTGGGGGGATTTTTTTGGTGGCCATTTTGCAATTTTGTGAATTTTATAAACAAAAGTACTAAGGCATTCATATATGTGTTGATGGTAAGTTCTATCAGGCTCCTTTGTTTTCAGTCGTGAATTTTCCACGGTTTTTGTGGGCTTTTTCCCCTTGGAAAACATGTAACACATGTGACCAGAGGCTTACATAACACAAGATGTCTTGTGTTGAGCTAAGGAAACCATCTTCGAGCTAGATATCTGAGACCAGCGTTGTGTTATCTCCATTGCAAAGATAACAGACATTAAAATTCTAGAGTCTGGTGGCCAAATGGCACAGCACCAAACAAGATAGATTTTCTTTTCCTCGAGTGGTAAATAGTGTTAGATAATTCATGATGCAAACTGCTGTTATTTCGAGAGTACGTGAGCCTCTGATGGCAGAGCAGATTTTCTTACCTCTGTAGGTTAGGTGAAAAGCTGAACAAACTTTGAGAACTGCAGAAAATGGCAGTAGCTTTGCTGCAGTAGATCAGCCGATACTTCTTTGCTTGTATCACTTTACTCCCCAGAGTGGTCGGAGTGGAGCAGCTCTTACGTGCTCTGCTTTTTGCCTTTCTGTGAGGAAGAAGCGGGATTGCAAAGATAATGGGAGAAGGCAGTGGAGCATTCATGGCAGTAATTTCTAAGAGCTGGAGATAAATAAGCAGGCGAAGTTGACGACTTATCTGGGTGGGGGTATTAGCATTTTGAATACCCTCTGCACAGATGCAGTTATCACTTAATTGCCTTTACACTAGAAAAGCATTTTGTAGCTGTAAAGAAAGAACTTCTGCACGTAGTCCACAATGGTTCTCCTGCTGTACCAGACGCTCGGGCTGCCCTACCGCTGGTGTCGGCAGCGGGGAGGGAGCGGGCAGGTCTGGGCTGTGCCCCTCAGAGCTGGGCTGCGCCCCTCAGAGCTGGGCTGTGCCCTCAGCCCCGGCCCTTCCGTCTGGGGTTCCTGAGGGGCGGACCCCGGCTGGAGGCCGTGTTCTCCGGGGCCCCTTGCTCCAGGCCAGCCCTCTCCCCTCTAAACCCTTCGGTCTGGGGTTCCTGAGGGGCGAACCCCGGCTGAGGGGGGAGGCCGTGTTCTCCAGGGCTCATTGCAGAGAAGAGGCCGTGTTGTCCGGGGCTCACTGCAGAGAAGAGACCGTGTTCTCCGAGGCTCACTGCGGGGGAAGGCCGTGTTCTCCGGGGCTCATTGCTCCGGGCCAGCCCTCTCCCCATGGGCTGGGCTCTGCACCAGGCCCATTATACTGCCGGCCGCCCGAAGTCACAGCAGCTGGTCCCGGCACTGTCTGCCATTCCCACCCTGTGTGAGAGCTGGGGCTGCCTCAGCGCCTTCCCGTGCATTTTGAAGGCAGCGGAGAGTTGAGCGTGCGGGGCTGCAGCGATCCGTGCCGCAAGCGGGGCTGCAGTGGCTGGCTCCCCGGAGAGGCAGCGGCGGCAGCCAGCCCTTCCTTCTCCGGGGCACTCGCGGCTCCCGGGGCAGCGCTGCCCCCTCGCCCCGGCCCCTTCTCTGCCGGGAGGGACAGCTTGTTCATTTTGTTTCTAACCTGTCAGAAACAAGGACGGTTGTTTTGAATTTTAAAGGAATTTTGTGGAAAAGCAGTTGACGGTGTGGTGATTAGAGAGGCTGCAGTCAGGTCTGTGCTTTGCAGAGAGCAGGCGGGTCTCTCGCAGATGCTGCCGTGCCTGTGTTAACCCAGCCAGGGAATTCCCATCGAGTCCTTTAACAGACCGAGATGAGTGTTTGGTGCCTGAGCACCTTCCTTTGCTCACCCGGATTTGCTGAAAATTGTCAGAGTCGCATAGACAACATCAGCAACACCCTCAATTCAATGGGGTCTTTTTCTGTGCAATAGTTACTTAGTTTGCTTGTAGTCATTATTTTAAATTTTGCTATCTAAGCATGTTAAGGTTTTATTGGTATTATTCCTTCAACAGCAATACTGGTTACTCCAGGCATTGTTTAAAAGCTTATATTTTTTTGCAATTCTTAAAGAGAGATTTAGCTTAGAGCAAAATCAGTAAGGGGAAAAGAATTAGGAAATCAAACCCTTCCTTTCCCTTTTTGAACCTCTCGGTTTTCCAACCTCAAATAAGTACGTGAAAGGGGTTTAACAACTTTAAATTGGATTTTGGAATGTCAGATGACTCTAATAGCCTTTGTACACAAATAACAACAGAAGAGCTGATTATTGTTTCTGGGCTCTGCGATGCACTTATGTAATCATTAATCTTGGCACTTCTTTATCTGCAGCAGATTAGGAGGCCACTGTCATTTCGAAGACTGCCATTAAGTAGACTTTGTTAGCGTTTAAATATGTGAAGCTTAACTTTAAGCTTCCTTAATGTATGCGGTGGAGGTATCCTGTGCCTTGAATAGAGCTGTTGGAGTAAGTTTCAGTCACATATCTGCTGCCACAGTCTGACCTCAGACGTGGGTTTATGTACAGTGTTTGTTAATCAGCCTCTGAAGACACTTTGAAAGCTTTTTAAGCGTAAAGCATTAATATATCTGTTTGGAACAGCAAGCAAACTTGCTTTATCTACTACCTTTCAGTTGGTTTAATCATCAAGAGGCAGGAAATTAAATGCTATGAAATGAGAAGGCAGAAAGGGTTTTAATGAAGGTCGTAGCACCTAATCTGATTGTGGCAAAGGAAGAGCTTCTGCTAGACCTTTTCTTTCCACAAGCTTGTAATTTTCTAAACCGTTTTTGTGGGCAGCTACATTTTTTTCTTTCATGATCCTTGTCATGAAATGATGGTTTTCAAACACTGAGTCTATCATATATAGACATCATAGGGTATAAAGAGGCTCAGAAGCAGAGCTAAGTCCAGGGAGATAGTGTGAGCGTGGCTGGTGGGAGACATTGCTGTAATGTATGGTTTGAAGAAAATGTGTGGGAATAAAGCTTTCTCTGTGACAGAAATGTTTTTGAAGCTGTTTGGTAGACTGATGGTGCATTTATTTTATTGTAAGCCAGAGCCCATACGATTTCCAGTGATAGTATCTTGTATGTTCTCCCTGGTGCAGTTTTTGGAGATGGGCCATGGTGTTTTCTTCCTGTGCTGTTTTCCAGGAGAACATCTGAGGAATCCTCCTGATCCCCCATACGCACTAATATTGCTCTCTCTGAGGTGGGGCAGGGGCTGAATGAGGAGAGAAAAACAAGTATATTTGTTCAGCAGAGGTTTGACCTTCTGTCATAAAAATGGCTATGAGCTTTCTCTAATGTCTGTATTTGCTGGTATTTATACATACTTAATATGTATCAGGAAACATTTATCAGCAGTAAACTACTGCTTGGTTTTGAACTTCAGTAATATTTTCTTTGAAATGGAGGAAACATGGATATAGTTAATCTATTTTGTGCTCCCCCTTCAAAACCTAGAGGAGTAGCCAAGGATGTGGCTGCTTCTGGTGTCCCTCAGTTTTGGTCATCCTCTGATGAACCCTGCAGAGAACTCACGAGGAGCTGTGGCAGTACCACACACATACACTGGAAATAATGGTAGTGGAAAACATCTTTGTATTAAAAACAAGTGACCTTGTGTCAGGCTAGAAAGATGCAGAATATGGACTTCAGGAGAACCTCTTGTGTGAAATTGGGGGAATCTGGTTGCGATTTGCTTGCAATAGCCATAAATCACAGATGGAGTTGAAGAACTCACACCCAGTATTGGCTACTGGGTGATGAATCCAGGAGGGAGGTGTTGGAGAGAGTTAATAAATGAGTGAGTGCAGCTAAAAGGCTTTTTTACTGTTTAGACTTCTGGAGTTGGTTTTGGTTGTTATTGTTCATCTCTCAGATGAATCATCCGAAAATGAAAATTTAAACTAGACATTTAGAGTGCACCTTTGTGAGAAACTAATGATTCTACTTGGCATACAGCATCAAAGGAAGCCTTTTTAATGACATCAAATTCATGTACAGCCAAAAAGAAAAAGAAAATATCTTAAAAATGCAGATGTAGTCACATCAGAATGATGGAATTTCTAGTCTGGGTGAAATACTTTTCTTTTCCCTGCAACTTTTTATTCTAGAATTAAATTCAGGTTTTGAGTGGTTTTTCATCAAAGTGCAGCTCTCTTGTAGGGATGTGGTTTCTGCACCAGCCATGTTTGTCAGGCTTTAGCTGAATCGTGCAGAATCCCATTTCTCCATGCACAGTGACAGGTCATGCAAATTCTGCAGAGGCCAAACTCTGTATAAAATCCATGCAGCCCAGCAAAACAGCAGGACAAGGCTGAATCATGGCAGACACTGTGAAAAGACACTTTTTGGATTCCTACTGCCTTGTCACCTCTTCTGAGTTAGTTCCATGTTCTTCTTCCCAAACGGCCATGCTGTCTCAGAGGAATGAGCTGTGAAAGTGGAACTTCACTTGGCCAAATGGAAGGTACCAAGGAAAGCACTATGGGCTTTGTGATGGAGAACTGTGGTGGGGATGGGTTGCTAATCAGAGACAGCCTTCTAAGGAGTTGTGTCAGGAATTGTTAATGCTTGGTCTGAAAGCTGGGTGCACGTTTGTACAAGTGATGGGGCTGCAGTGGTACCTACCCACAGTCAGTTGGTGCTGTAGGGTCATTGCAGTTACCTCAGGTTCTGGGCCTATCACCTTGCTAAAGAGTGTAGAAATTGCAAATAATTTTGACACTATGTTGCTAATCATTGTTTTTTCTCAGGTCTCTGTGGTTGGTTGGGTTTTGTCATTTCCTTGTTGATTTTTTTTAATCAGGTACCTGTGGCTGTTGTCCAGTCTTTTCTGGTGGGCAGCCTAATAAGATCACTGAACAGAGATGCAATTTTGCAAATGGATAGCACAAGTGTGTGTAGCTTCTTAACAAATCCAGTTATGGAGCTTTCATGTTGTATAAAAGGAGGTCAGAGACTCTTTACCGCTGTTCTGAAAGCCCTTTCTGTAATGAACGCTGCTGTAATTCAGGTGCCAACTGAGCCTCTTACACTCCTGTGCCTGGAAATGGGGGCCAGAATGATTGCCTTCCCACAGCTGGGTAGTTGGGCTGCTCACAGCCTGGGAAAAGGAACTAGGGAAAGGTTGTTGAGCTGTGATAGCTGGGTTGTAGCTGACTTGCTGAAGTGCTGCTTAACACTGCTGAGTGGTTGATAAGTTCTTTGTTTTCCTGCTACAAGCGAATAAACAAAAATGCCAGATTTTCCCCTAAGCCAGTGCAGTTAATTAGAGAAAAGAAACTAGGAGGACAGTGTTGGAGTTAACAAATTCCAGTCTTCAGAAGACCAGGTCCAACATTTGAGAGTAGGAAATGACATCAAATAGGGGCTCTGTGCATTAATCTGGGAAGAAAATGTTGGGGTAATTTGGACTTTCCACTGCAAAATGCTACATTTCTTCAAGACTTTCTTTATTTAAGTCAAGTCTTCATTAGTTTCTTCCAGAGATTTAGGAAATGGGGCAGAGGTACAAATACATTTAAGCTTTTCAGTACCGGTTTCTTTGTGAAGGAAAGGGGGAAAATCAATTCAGTATTGTCTAGCTAACTCCAGCAAATAAATTAATCCTATTGTCTTGCAGATTTCACTTCTTGTTTTCCTCTCTATTAGTGATAGATAATGGAAGATCAGCACACAGACACCAGGAAGGAGAAATTGGTGTAGATTTGCTTTTCCCAATGCAAGAGAACAGTAAGTTCTACAAGACTACAAGAAACCTCAGTGTGACTGAGCATTCGAGACCACTGACTGCCTGGAGGTGCCCACACGTGTTGGCCCCAGCACCATTCCCCGTGTCACTTTTAGTTTGACAGACCGTAGCCCTGGCTGTTTGGGCAGCACATGCTACAGGTTGGATCATAGCACATAGAACTGTGCTTGTGCCCTGCTCAGGTGTTTGTTTTTGAAAGTGAAAAAGCAAAGTAATAGAAGTCAGACCACCAGCACTGCTCTTGTAGAGCTCTGTAGCAGCTTCTCTCACAGCAATGCAGAACACACTACAGATTTGTGGGGCTGGAGCTCTGCTCACTGGTCCCTGGGATCAGAAGACCAAGATCTGGCAGTAAGTACCAGTCATCTGAGGTAGCTGGAGGTAGAGATAAAGGATGATTATGCTGCTTACACAGATAGAGGAAATGAAACACCAGCCAGCATTCCCATGCTCACAGCATAGCAGCACTAGTGAGATTATAGTCGCTGTAGCACCCATTTCTAAACGTGCAGTTCAGAGCTTTGATTAAAACCATATTATATTTCAGTAGAGAATCACATGATTTCAGTGTCACTGTTTTCTTTTCTTATGAAAAACTTTTTCTGAATTGCTTTATTTAACAAGAATTCCATTTAGCCTGGTGAAATTAATTATGCCCCAAGCTGTGTTCATTGTAGCCAGTGTAGCTCCTGTTAATTTTCAACCAGAGAAGAAGAGGCAAATGAAGTAAGTGTTTATGCATAAGCACCTGAGCCACCAAGAAAGCAAGAAGCCAAAATGTGGCAGAAACAAACTGGTGTTTTATGAAATTTGGAAGTCTGTTTTGATCATGAGGAAATCATTTAAGTTTGGTTGCTCTGTTGTGCCTGGTGAGGGACAAAAGGGGACCCCCCCCCCCCCCGAAGAAGTTGTTGCAGTTGTACTTCTCTTGGTGTATATTTCTGCCGTCTTCATTATTTGTGTGTAAGTTCATGAAAGAAGTAACAAAGCTGTAGCTTATGGAACTCTGTTGATTTTTTGGAGTAGGAAGATGTTAATTGCATGCCTGGGTGTACCAAGGCATTGACTGTCCCAAGAACTGCTCCCCTGTGCTCCTGGACAACAGAACACCAGGGGATGTGGCAGGCCTGGCTGGTTTGGTTGAGCCCAGGCTTGGGCTTGAGTGGTTTGATGTTACAGTTTGGGCTGTGGTGTGGTTCATAATGTGGCCAGAGGCCCAAGCTGCAGTTGTCTCTGTCATTCCTTCAACAAGGAAAATCAAATCATCTCACTTCCAGGTGCATTCATTGCTCAGTCAGGAAGGAGTAGGAATATTTCTGGATGGATAAAGACAAGACAGTGGAGAGATATGAGTGCTATACAGAAGGAAGTTAGAATCCTGTGGTGTTGTACACATGAACGAGAAGGAGCAAACATCATCTCTCTGAGTTCCTCTAAAAACCCTAGACATTTTTAGCTTGTGTTCCTGAACATTTGCAGAAGTCCTTGATTGTTTGTGTTGGGACATCGTTTTGATTTTTCTTTATAGGAATTCAGAGTATTACGGTGATATTATTTTAAGGGTTTACAGCTATTTTCTATTTGAATTTAACATTAAAAATAGAGACCTCACCACAACAACTTCACTGAAACAGTTTCGCCTTTTAGAAAACCTAAACTATTTTCCATCTTGCCTTCTTTCATTAGATATTCAGGCGTCTTTGTTGAAGCCAGTGCTTCATGAATTAGCAAAGCTCTAGTTCTTTAAATTAAAATGCGTGTCAGTAAAATTTTGTGTGGCTTAAAGGAAAACAATAACCCTAAACATCAGTGGTCCTGGCATGGGAATACGAGCTCTTACTGCACTCTTCCCTTCTATGTGCCCAAATCAAACAGATGTTGAAGGAATTTATTTGATTCCTCAAAGTCAGTCTTGCAAGCCCCAGAAGCGCTCAGGTGGTGCCATGCTATTTATCCTGCATCTCCTTTAATATGAATTTTTCCAGTGTTTGGGAGTGCTGAGCAGTGTCAGTGACCTGCTGAGGGATCCAGCTGTGCCCAGGCCCACAGAACTCATCTTGGCATTGCAGCATTTCTGCCTTGTGTGTTTGAGGTGTTGCTCATACTTTACTTTTAATTAATACTTTGGTGGCCATGTTCGTTTCTACTCCACCCATCACACCCACAGACTTCAAAGGATTTGTACCAGTATAACCTCAGTATTTATTTTATTACCAGTGTGATTTCCTAAGGAAACAAGGCTTGGAAAGGTTGTTTGTGTTTGTCTGGTTTTCTGTCCATCACCCCAGTCCTCTCCATTTCCAAAACATTTCAGCCAAGCTTGAGAGCATCAGCAGTTCCAAAGACGTGAAAATTGAAAATCAGAGGAAGTTTCCCATCTGATACCCCTCTGAGGGAGGGACAATGTGCAGCCGAGCCCAGCTGTAGGGAGGAGAATCTAACAGAGAGGAAGGTGGAAGGAACATCCTGCGTGCTGGGAGGGCTTCTGCTGGAATTTCAGCCTTAGTGGAGCCCAGAAAAATCCAACCATGAGACACAAATCTCTTTTGTTAGTTCTTCTCTGGAGCTATTTGTTGCCAGGTTGGTCACTGCAGTCTCCAGTGGGGCCTGCTCAGAATGTCTTAGTGGTGGAGATTGTGAATGGAATAAACACACCTTCACACAAGGAGTGGGCAGGCTCTTGATCAAACACTTCCTGCGTGTTGTAAAATCGCCTCAGATGTTTCCCAAGCAGCCATCACCCCCGGAGCACGCGGGGTTTCAGTGTTGCAGGGGGTGTGAGTGCACAGGTGGTCACTGCAGAGTGCGTGGATGGGGTGGGCAGGGCTGTGCTGCCACCAGTGCTCGGTTCAGTGGAACTGCAGCGTTTGGAAGCTGCAGGTGTTCGGAGGCGAGTAATTTGCAGCCAGCTCAAATTACTTAGGGTACATGACAGAGCAAATTATTTAGGTAATGAAGCTGAAAATTCAGGAAGATTAGAATATTATATAGTAAAATCATTCCGTGTTAATTCAGTTTGTGATCAGATATCATGTTGCTTTAAATACCACATTACATGCAGTACCCTTGTTTGAGCCAATGAATATGTATGAATATGTCACTGAATATGTATGCCTCCTAATTTAATCAATATACTTACAAACAGCACTAGCAGGGATGTCTGGCACAAACTGCGTCCCTCTAGAAGCAGGCTGGCCCAAGTTGTGCGTGTATCAGGTTCATTTCAGAGCCCTTCTGAATGAGCTGCACAGTCCTACGCACCCAGAGAGGTTGGGCACAGGTGAGCCACATCCAGGGAAGGGGCTGGGGGGGGTTGCTGCAGCCAGGGAAGGGATTGCTCCTTAAGCAGTGCCCCAGGAGGTCCCAGCTGCAGCCCTGCCTGCTGTCTGCACCCCACTGCAGCCTTGGGGCCCACCCTGAGCTCAGCTGGCCGCTGTGCTCAGCTGGGGATGCTTTCTCTGGGAAGCCATGCAGGTGAGAACCATGCACAGTGCCCATAGAGGCTTTAAGGACAGAGACTGGTCTGGCAGACTCAGCAGGATGTCCATCCTGAGAGGAAACGTGTGTGCCTGGAATTTCTGGGCATTGCTGCCCTGGGGGCTGGGACCGGGAGCTCCTCAAAAGCGCTCGTGTCTCAGTGGTGCCAGTGAACACAGCCTGGACCCCACATATCCTGGGAGAAGGGAGCGCCTCCTGCACAGGTTCTCCTTTCCAGAAAATGCTGGTTTTTTAAATTCAGGAGTAGTAAGACACAATAGGATTTACCTTGCTTTCACCTTCTAAAAGTTAGGCTTGTAATTAAAATATCATTAAATTCCTTCACTGTTGAGTGAAGAGGAGGCCTCTCCACTCAGGGGTTCGTATTGCTTGTTATGAGTAAGGTGAATCATATGCCCTTTTTCCTTCTTGCTTTCCCTCTCCCTTCCTTTCCTCTCTTCCTGCCTCCACTCTAGAGCAGACAAGACAATTAACTTCATTAATTACCCAACTTTCTGGATTATTCAGGTCAGCTGGGTAGATCTCCCTGAAAAGGCAGACATGGGACCAATTTTTGTATCCACAGAAGAGCCCTTCCCAGGATATCACATCTGAGGTTTCCTACCTGTTGTAAATCGGGAAAAAATGTTATTTGTGTGCATGTACAATTTTAAAATAACAGTGTGAAAGCAGCAGGAGGAAAGGAAAAATCCTTTTTCTACCCCAAGACAATTAATTCACTAGAAACAACAAACATTAATGGGGAGGAAGAAACTTGTATCTTTGGAAAACAATTTTTTCTTTTAAAAAGTGTGTTCTTCAAGGTGAGCTGGTAACACACTTTCCTGTGCTCAGTGTGTTTCTGTTGAAGGGACAGAAGTGGGGCAAAAGGTGACCTGTGCTTTGCTTGGCCGTGCAGGCTCTTGCCCTGATCTGAATCTGCCCCGTGAGTTAGAAAGAGAGAAATCAAAAATGATGATGAGCTTGTACAGTGCATTCCCTTACAGATACAGAATTAGATTTTCTTACTTTTATACTGCACAAACTGGACAAGGAATAAAGCAACATTTTATGATGTGGGAATTAATAAAAAGGGAGAGGCTGTCTAGAGGGTTTGGCTGGAGGAGGGAACTTGAAAAAGGCAGGCAAACCCAGTGAAACTGTTCCAGGTTTGGGGAACAAACTCCCCTGGAGCAGGAGGGAATAAGACATAATCTCCTGTTCCAGGTGCCAGCAGAAGATGTCACTGAGTGCTCTCACTGGCTGGCTGCTGGCATGTTCCCTAGGAATTAGGTGGAGGCACTGGTGTTATTTAAGCATACCAGAGCTACCTCAGACAGTTGCCGTGTGAAGACACAGTGGATGGAGGAAGAATAAATGTTCAGGAGGAAAAGCACTGGCTTTTTTTGCCCTGTAGTACTTGGGCTCAAGTTCCTGTTCAGTGTGATTCTGAGCAGATCAGGGCCCACACTCCTTTTTTGGAAGCTCCTCTGACATTACAGCAGGAGGACAGTTACCAGGCAGTCTGGTGACAGGAACAGGTCCAAGTGAAGGCGCATTCACTGAGGGGTGTTGGTGGATGGCAGAGGCCCTTTGCTGTGGAGATGAGCTTGTTTGACATCAGCTTGTAGGGATTGCTGCCTCCAGCCCTTGGGAGGTCCCTTCTTTCTCTCAGGAGCCCCTTCTGTAGCAGCTTGTTTGGTGGTGGCTCTTGGTGCTCAAGCTTCCATTTGTTGCTCTTGGTGGTTTGTTTGGGCTTTTATTCCTCCTCTTTGCTGCCTTTGGCAGAGGAGCCTTGGTAGGATTGTGGAGCGCTGTTATTTCAGGGTGTGAAAGAGTCTTAGGCCTTTAATCTGGGAGTACAAACTACATCTGTCACCTGGGTATCTGTGGCGGTTCCTAAGCAACCACAAGAGTTTATTTTTTTCTGCAGTTCATATTTAAGAAATAATTTGCTCATGCATGAACCAGCCTGAATCAGCCTGAGCACCACCCCAGGAGACAGAAATTGTAAACTGTAATTTAGGCTAATTCTAGTCTAAAGCATGAATTAGAGTATTTTATGTAATCTTGAAAAATATACCATATAAATAAATGTAAGCAGAGAACAGGTACAATTAATTTGAGCACAGTAGGAAGCTTTAAGTAACTCTGGGAATGTGAGAAACCAAGTCGGAACATATTCTTGACATGTAAAAATATTTCCCACCTGCCTTGTTTGCATAAGAACAAGGTTTTAGCAAGTACATATTTGCATGTCAAAGTTAAAAGTGGGGAAAATATTTTCACCCTTGTAAGAAAAAATGCATAATCTTGGCACAGGCAATTTGCATTTAGTAAGTTTAAAGTATCTTAAGTCCTTTCATGCTGTATGGGAAGTGTATGAACGTGCGACAGGGGTTCCATTTCAATGAGTTGATTTGCAAAGGCACCACGTGGAGCAGTAATTGATCTGATCTCTCTGTGCATTAATTTGTACTACAATTGGTTGTGGCAGTCCCGAGCGACTCTGCTTCTGAGATTCATCCCATTGTCCTGCATCTCAGAGTGCAGCAGTAAGTTGGAGTTTGAAATGCTGTGTGCCTAATTGAAAGTAAGTACCTTGAAGATGTAAATTTGAGGAAATCAGGAATTCTGAAACGATACCTGATTTGGTGCTGGCACTCATAAAAATGATGTTGGGCAAATGCTGGCACAGCTGGAGCCTGTGAATCTGTGGAGATTCTCTTATACCAGTAAAGCACCCTGGAAAATGCATTTGGGACTAATTATGGCACCTTTTAGACGATTACTAACCTAGCTTTAGGCCATCACTTTGAAGGCATGTTACATTCCTTCAGAAACACTCTGCAAATGTCCTGTTGCTTAAGAAATAGGGATTGCATAGACAGGCTTCATGGGTGATTTAACTAACATGCTGGAGATTGTAGATAAACTAGATCCAATTATATCATACCTATTCAAAATAAGGCAGTAATTATGTATATAAAAGTGAAATGTAAAAAATACATTGCCATGTAGCTGTGGAGATAAGCCTTGTCACTACCCTGTCCAAGGAGCTGCAGAAGGCTGCTGATTCACTGCAGCAGAGGAGAAAAATAATCATTTGTTGAAAAGGCACAACTGGGATTTGGTAGAGCTATTCTGGAATTTGCCCACAGGATTGCTCTCTGAATCTGTATTGCACATGATACAAATCCTGAGTTCCTGTGAATTTCAGTCTGTTCTCCAATTTGTTGATCTGAAGGGGGGGTTATGCCACCCTGTCTGCTGCAAGCTCATAAACATATGAGGCTCCAGTAATAATTCATGTAGCACATTAATGAAACAGCACACACATTATTTTTCCCTTTTATTAGTCCACTTCCTGCTCCATTTGTTTAATATGTTAGCTGAAAGCAAAGTGAAATTAAAACCATTTTGGGGGAAGAAGTATTTCCTTCCTTAAGTGTTCTAAACAGACCTCTTAATTCCAGCCTGTTATTTTATTGCTAAGGATGGTGGGGATGCCACGAAGGTCCTTTTGATGGAAGCAGATCCAAGTGGTGTCCTGCTCTACGGGCTGCCTGGAGAGGTGCTGACACGGAACTGCCTGGCAAAGCCCTGCAGGCCAGAGCTGTTGGGCACTGCCTTCCCCAGCAGAGGATTTGAGCTGCTCTTGGGTTCCCGGGAGCAAATAGGTCCCATTTGGGTGCTGCTCTGCTGCCCCGTTGTTGCATTTGATGTCACCTGGAGAATATTTTGAAGGGATATTTTAGCACAGTTGGTGCAGTGCTGTGCAAGTCTTCTGGGCTTCTGCTTTATAATTCTCTGATGCTTTGGGCCAGATCCTGAGCTGTGTCGTGCTACAATGAAATGGAGCACACAGTAGCACTGCAAGATGATTCTTGATTAATAATAAGCAGCCAGTTAGGGGTTCAATGACATGCAGAATGCAATGGTTTTAGAGTGGGCATGACTTTTTGAAAACAGAGTACAACTGAAGTTAAGCTAATGCGTTGTAAGACAGTAGTATTAGATGTGATTTTGTGTGTTGTCACAGACTGGATAGCCGTAAATTGGATGAAAGAGGAGCTCTCTTAAACAGTCGGGCAGCTTGTGAATGGATTTGAGCTCCTCAAGGAGGTGAACAGCACTTGTTAATGTGTCCCAGTTACAGACACTGCAAGAGTTGCACTTGTACTGTTCCAGCTAAGCCTCTTCCAGAAAACTGCTGCAGTTCATCCTAACACACTGCGGCAGAGCAAGGGCTTTCCTGGGATTTCAGTCACCTACCTGTGTGTGGTCTGTGTTTGTGAGCACTGCAAGCAGGTGTGAAATGTGTCCTGCTGGTGTTTGATCACCTAAGCACTGCCTATGCACGCTCTGTCCAAACTTGCCAGCAAAACAACTGCAGCCATGTATTCCAGAAGCAGCTGGGAGATGCCCCTGAGCATGCAGGAGTCAGTCCCTTCTTGGGCCCATGTATTCACATGGGAAGGTGCTTGATTTACAGGTGGTCACACACCAAACTGAACACAATCCAATATGTATGAATTTACATTTATCAGGGCTTTCATGCCTTATAACTGTATGGCATTTTCCAGGCTGTGCCAGCTCCTCTGGTTTCAGTAAACTGGGTGCTGCTGTATTTTCCTGCCTTGTTTGTTCTGTGGTGGATAATACACAAATAGGTACCAATAACTCCCTTTTGATTCAGAGAGGTAAATTTTGGATTTCTCCTGCAAAATGGAGTTGCTCTTTGCCTCGTAACTTCTCTGTCGGGTTGGCCGGTCGTGTGAGCTGGTGGATGTTGGTGGCTGTGGTACAGGTGGTGCATCTGCTTCCAGCCAGGGCAAGATTTAAAATTACGTGCTATGGTCTCGCATGAATACAGTTGGAAGAAACCTTTCTAGTGTCATCTTAGCTCTTTGGCCAGAATGTGAACTCTCCTATTCTTTTTGGCTTTGAAATGCTGATTCTAGCCTTCTTGTGGGTTCTTAAACACCTTCTCAAATGACCCATTTTAATAACCCAAAAGCTATTATATAACGAGCAGCCATAATTTAGTCCAAAGCTCTAGGGGATCCTTGCAGTTCAGCAATGAATAGTTAATGCAGTATAATGTTTAGCAGGTTATTAGTTTTCACTGTACAAATGCTGATCAGGGAATGCTTTTATAAGGTGTTTAAAAGAAAATGTAATTAACTGGTTGCGTGCTTCTGTTGCAGCTCAAATTGAAATTATTCCATGCAAGATCTGTGGAGACAAATCATCAGGAATCCATTATGGTGTCATTACATGTGAAGGCTGCAAGGTAAGCTTCTAAAATATTAAGTCTGAAAAGAAGCATTTAGCCTTTTGATAGTGATTATTTTCCTTCTTTTTTTAAAGAGCAAGCATTGCTCCTAAGTTGAATATAAAATCATGGGGGATTCTGAAGTACTGGTTTTATTTGGGCTTTAAATAGGACATTTCTGTGACACACAGACAGTTAACACTGCTGCAGATTTTAGGACAATCCTCAAAATCACACAGTTGTGCTAAGTGTGCTGTACATGGTCCCTCTCTGTATGACAGAAGAGAGGTACAGAGGGAGGATGTGCTTCAAGCACACCACCAAGAGCCTCTTCAGTGCATTCAGCTGAGGGAGGACAGGTCTGGCTTTCCTGAATCTCCATCTGGTTTTGTTCTGTAAATTGCTGTCAACCTCTGTTGAAATAGGTGAGAGCTGTCCCCTCTGTTTCCTTTTGCACTCTGCTGCAGTTACAATCCATTCTGTTTGGCAGGGGAGATGGTGTTTCACAGCAGCACACGCTCCTGGTGTTCAGCACTCTCAGGTCTTGCTGAGAGCGCTGCCTGTTCCTTGCAGTGCAATCACTGCTGTGTAAGGTTTAGGCTTTGAAGTTTTTCCTGGAGTTGTACCTTTGGTAAATCCAGTGAACAAGGATTGCACTAGAAGCATTTCTGTTTTGTTCAGTGTGTCTGTCACAACCAGGAATTAAACTGGACAGTGCCAACACCAGGTGGGAGTGAAGCTGATCACTGCTTTTGATCCCTAGTGCAGAATTACAGCACTGGCTTGGGGTGACACAGTGTGCACAGCATGCTCTAGCTTGTTGGTCTCTTCATGGATGTATGTTGCAATCCCATGCTGATAGATTTTCTCCTCTTAATCTATACTTGAGGTGTGAAGGATTGATGATTAGAATAGTTTTTAGTCTGCTCTCCTGACCTGCTTGATATTAAAACCTGTCTTCAAAAAGTATCTTCCTTGCATTCACATTATAAAGCTCTCTTTTGTGTTTTTCCCAGGAAGATTTTTGTGTTTTCATTAACACATTCTCTCAGTCTTGTGGAAGCATTGGTAAAAATGAAAGGAAAAAACTAAATGTAAGAATCTTGGAATGATATGGGAACAGCACCTTCTGTCCTTTGTGACTGCTGTTGCTATGGATATTGCAAGAAATGCACTAAAAATGCATTGATAACAAAGTGGTGACTCTTTCCAGCTTTATGTTGTTAAGCAGCCTTTGTCAAATTTCAGCTGTGGGAAGTGCAGGCATTTGTTGTGACAGTTGTGCTGTTTGGCTGTCTTGTCAAGGATCAAGTTATATTCAGGGTCTGAGAGCTCTTTAATGATGTGGGACCAGAGTACCTGGGAGAGAGATCCCTGCCATCCAAACCTGAGCGCAGGCACAGCAGGGTTAACGTGGTGCCGATGCTGGGCTGGGCCCCACACGGGGCTTCTTGCAGAGGAGGAGCCCAAGGACAGGGAAGCTGCCAGCTGTGTTTTCCTGCCTTCATCTTCATGCACTTAGTGAGAAATGTGTGTGCAGATGAAATCACTAGGTTTTAGAACAAATTATTTTCCTTCAAATGCTGTATAAATCAAATTTTTTTGGAGCTCTGTGCAATCCTCTGCTTCTGAGAATTCCACCAGAATGGTCAGCTGGTGAGAAGGGCAAAAAAGAAGGCAAGCAGGCAGGGATGCACAGCACACTGAAACCCATTTGAACCTTGAAAGCAGACTGTGAGAGGTAAGACAGAGGCCCAGGGAATGATTTAGGTGTTTTCTCCTCCTCTTGAAGGAGCACAGTAAAGTTTTCTCACCATACAATTTCAGACAGAATTTTAAAGTGAATTAACATCAACTTAGCTAACCAAGTTACCTTCTGTTGAGAAGCTCACTCCTAAAGAAGCTCAGTCTGTTTTAATGCCAGAGCCCAGATGACCTGCAAGGAGTGACACACTGGGGTAGTGCCGGTGGGCATAAGTCACAGGAGGAGTTTACATGATCACAGCCTAGGCAGCATTTAAAATGCCCTGCTGTGGCTGATGGATTCTGCTTGTGCTACACTCTTCCACAGTAATGTCAACAAAGTCTCACCCAACAGAACTATTTTGGCTGGTGTAAAGGTTGGCATAGCTTGGGTTCTGCCAAAGCAGCCAGGTGTGGATTGGTATGGATTTCTTTTCCCAGCTTTTCTGTGGCTCTGACTGCTGCAGGTTTGAGCATGCTTATGCTGCACTTCACATTATGCTAAAGCTTCCTTTGTAAGAAGTACCTGGCTACAAAGACCTCGTTCCCAGTCCTGTGCCTTGGCTCCTGCAGCCAATGTCCTGCACAGTCCCAGAGGAGGCAGTGAGGTTCTGCACAGGTGCCACAAACCCACCCATGTGCATCAGATGGCAGGAGCAGGGCTGTGGTTGTCAGGAGGGAACAGCTGTGCTGCTGCCCTCAAGCCAAGCCTGTCAGGAATGATCTACAGGCAGCAACAGCCACAGCAAAGGGGTGTTTTCAGCTTGGACTGGTTTCACTCCACTTTGGCGTGAACTTCAATGTTACTTAATCCTAATGTTGACTTAAATGTTACTCTGTAAATACTGATAACCAGCAGAAATATAATTTATTCAAAACCTGAAGTGGAGTTTTAGTTGCAAAGACCTACTGCGCAGTTCTAATCTGTATCATGGATGAAATCACAGACAAGGTCTTGTCAAATTGACTTTTGCTGATTCCGTTGCTCTTCTGCAGCCTTGCAACCCTTGCATTTCACAGAGTTGAAAGTGTTCTGACCAGGCTGAGTTGTTACATTGCATTTCACATAACTAGACTTGAAAATTTGTAATGAAACCCATTAGTGTTTCTTGGGAAGTTTTCATTTCCCACCTTGCTATGGTGTTGCTGGCTGTTTCTATGAAGTTAGTGGCAGTGTTTTGCACAGGCATTGAGTACTCTCAACCCATCAGCCTATTTAGCTCAATTTGAATCTGCCTTTAAAAAAGTAAAATTTAACACCTCTTCATCATCTCCCCCTTAACTGAAAATCTGAGGTCTTAGCCAGGCTGTATTTTACACTTTATCTAGGAGGGCTTATTATAAATAAATTTTTAAAGAGAGGGAAGTTGTAGGAGCACTGCTGACAAAACTGGCATCTGTATGGAGCACTTCACTCAACCATTAGCTGTGGGAACCCATTAACAACCAACCTTTTATGCTGTAGGAAGGACCATGCTGGGAAAGGAGAGGGGTTTGTACACATCCATGTTCTTTTCTCCTAGCTGAAAGTTGAATTCAGTTCCACACTGTCATGCAATGAACTGTATAATTTAATTTGCAGATGCAGTTACTTGGTTTTGCTGTCAACAGTTCATGCCCAGCTGCCCACCAATGCAGTAGCGATCCCTCTCTTCACCTGACTGCAGGCAGCTGGTCTTACGGAACCACCCATGCAGGGCATTTCTGGGCATTTCAGACACTTTCCAAGGTTTATCAATACTGGCTTTTGTCTCTTGTGTCTTTTAAGACCTCAGATGATCTTGTTCATTGTAACTGCAAACTATGTCTGGGTTCTTTACTTCAGGAAACAATACCTGTCCCTGCCCATCTTGCTTTCATTTGTTGACAAATACAAGCTCACTCCTGTCTTTATTAGGGATGTAAAACTGAATGGTTTTGCTCTGTTCTCAGTGACACTGACTTTGTTGCCAAATACTTCATTAACACCGTTTATTAAACAATATTGTCAGAACACTCTCCTCCCTTTATAACTAAAATACCTTCTGGTGGTTATAACAGGGTTAAAAATCCAATTTGAATGTTTGCCTGTCTTTTGTATTACAGTGTATTTTTCTGATGTTTCCTTGAAGAAAATTTGTGTTGGTTTGCTTTAGAAAACAGTAAAAGAATGACTCCCCCCCAACTAATTGTTAATTGCTCAGAATATTGCAAAACTTAATGATACGTTGAAGTCTTTAAGTATTAGCCATAAATCATGGGATTATGAATAAGCCTTTGTTGTCACAGGCTCGCATACAGTCATTCCAAAACGTCTGCCATTAGGATGCAGCAAGGCAGCTGTCAGCTGTTTTCTTGTAATTAAACAGCCAATGAGCAGCTAATTAAGACATATGTGTATACAGAAGTGGAAGTGGGTATGTTAATGAACTGTAGGAATCAATTCATTAAATGAAAATTTGTCAAAAGACCAAACATGAGCTCAGTGTCTCAGCCCATGCGCGGTGGAGAGGGAGCCTGTGCGGTGCCATTTGGGACACGAGGGAAGCACAACTGGCTCAGGAGCCACCTCAGACACCAACGTCCCCAATGCTGAGCTGCTGAGCAGAGGAGTCACTGAAACTATTCATAGACTTAGCAAAAACTGCTATTTACATTTCAAAGTCCTTTCTTAACAAGTTGTTATTCCGACTGACTTGCAGATGAAAAGTCCTTGCGCTCTTTTTTCCCCAAACCTGATTTCGTGGCAGCGAATGAATACCCATGTTGTGTATAAATAGGAGTCTGAAACGCAGGGACCAAGACGTGCTCTGCTCTCCTTCTGGCACCAGGTGCATCCATCTGCAGGAGAAGGGAATGTGCAGGGCTCAGTGGCTGGGGCTGGGTCGTTGTGCTGACATCAGGAGGGGCCCAGACCTGGCCCAGGCGTGCCGTGGGCCAGAGCACCCCGACCCCAACCCCGACACGGGGGCTCCTTCGGGGCAGCACCAGCCTTGGCTCTGTGCTTGATCAGGAGGGGTGGCTCTGCCTTGGCCCATCAGGTCACATGAAATAGTGGCTGTAAACATGCATGCAATAAAAAGCATGTGGCCTGGGCTGGCTTGCATAAGGCTTGAATGTATACACGTGTACCAAGCATGCATCCACCTCCTCATTCCTGGTGGAAAAATTACAGCCAGCTCCGTGCCTCTGGCAAAAGTGAGGGAATAGAACAACAGCACTGAGTGTTTCTCCTTTTAATAAAGGAGGGAAAAAAACCTAGAAAGAAACTGTAGGTACTTACAGAAGGCTCCTGTAATAGGGGCTTCCCCACATGTCTTACAGGGATATGAAAGCCCAAGGACCACCAAAAGCTTACGAAAGTCAGAAGTAAATGACAGCACTGTAGAACAAAAAATCCTCACTTGACCTTCATTGTCAATTCACTCCCAAGTCTCAGATACCTGTGTTTCTGAGCTCTGGACAAGTTTAGATTAGTTTTTGAAGTTTGTGGTAAGGTTTCTTCTTTCTTTAGCCACTGCTTATGTTTTCTTGGGTTTGTTTTCTAAAACCACTCTGCTGTATTTCTGGTTTATAAAGTGCAACTGCTTTTAAAGGCCTGGGTTCTGGCATTTCTGCTCTACTGGAAATTTAGCTTCAAGCTGTAACTTAGCTGATATATTGTACACTAAAATGTATTGAGCAGCTGTGTCTCTAGGGAAAATCTGGAAAAGGAAAAAGGCCAGTATTTTCTCCATTATAATACTAAAAATAATCCTCAGCTTGACAAGGCTATTCTTAATAAAATATGCCAAGTGGCAATTCAGAATCAGTGTATATATATCTCAGCTAAAGGAAAACATATGGATCCTTGAGGTTATTGGGACATGTTAGTTCCACATATTGTTTAGGCTGACTTCCAGAATCTCAGAGGTGGCAGAGGGTTTCGTGCAGCTTGTATGTGGGCATGTCATTCAGTGTAACTGAAAAAGAGTTTGGAGAACTGAAATTTTCAGGGACTGCTGCAGAACCTTGACTAGTCACTGGTCAGCTCAGTCCCTAATCCTGTTTTTCTGGTGAATGGCATTGCACTTGGAGTTTAGTGGTGAACACGCTTGTACTTGCACTGGACTGACAGGGCCCCACTGATGGTGCTCCCAGAACTGGAAGTGAATCGATCAACTTATCCAAGCATTGGTTTCTCTAGAGGGGTTGGTTGTGATGTTGGAATGGTAAACATTTCCATGGTATTTCAGGTTTTCTTTAGGGTGAAATGCATTCAATTGAAGCTCAATATGTGCAATACTTTCAGTCTCAGTGACAATTATCTCACTATTGACAAACATGAAAAAAACAGTTGAGGGTTAAGTCATACAGAAACAAAGACCAGAAAAAAAAGGGTAAGAAATTATGTACAGGAAAACAGGATTAAAGATAGCATCTTCAGTTTCTTTCCTTTTTTTTTTTTTTTGTAAATATTCCATGTTTCCCCAGTAAAGCTTTAATAAAAGGGGTGTAATCAACAGAGCCTGGTGCCCTCCTGCTGAGATGGAGCAGGGGCTTTGTCTCAGTGTTTTGCCGTGTTTCTGTCTGCAGGCAGTTTGATAGGAAGTACTTCACTACTTGAGGCTTGTCATGCAGAAGTCTTTCCTTTGTTTGCTTCACCAAGTATCTGTGTGTGTGCTGAGGGACTCCAGCATGAAACCTTTGAGTAAATAACAAATTGGTAAAAGTCCAGCTTTAATTAAAAGGTGCCCAGCCTTTCCAAGGAACTATTTTCTTTGCACCAGTGTTAATTAATCCATTATGTGGCAACATAAAACTAAAATAGTGTGCTCACTGCTCTCAAATGCCTCTTTAGAATGACTACGTCTTTGCAGAATCCTTGTGAAGTAGGTATTACACACACAGCAGCTTATGTTTGGGCAGTCTGTGGCAAAAGGATGAAATGGACTTCAAAGCAAACAGCTGCAGAGTGGTTAATGACATGCATCCTTCTGGAGGAGACAATAAAGTTGTAGCTGTGTGTAACCTTCCAGCTCCAGCTTTCTTTGGAGATGGGGTTACTCAGGAAAGAGATCACACATAAAACGTGTTTCAGCTTTCCCCCTCCTTAAGAATCCTGCAAAGAGTTGAACACAGCCGGGGCTGTCAGCATCAAACTAACTCACACAATGGCAGCACCAGTGCAGTGACCATCCCTGTCCTGGGCACTAGTGAGGCACCTCATGACAAGCCAGACATTGAGGGGCTGGAGTGTGTCCAGAGAGGGGCAGCAGAGCAGGGCAAAGGTCTGCAGCACAAGCCTGTTACTGATTTTAAGTCTGATGAGGAACAGCTGAAGGTGCTGAGGTTGTTTAATCCAGAGAAGAGGAGGCTCAGGTGTGACCTTCTTGCTTTCTACAACTCTGACAGGAGGATGGAGCCACATGGGCATCAGGCTCTTCTCCCATGGAGGCAGCAACAGGACAAAAGGAAATGGCCTCATGCTGTGGCAGGGCAAGTTTTGATGGGATATTAGGAAAAAAATTCTTCACTGAAGGGGTGGGCAGGCATTGGAACAGCTGTCCATGGAAATGGTGGAATCATGATCCCTGGAAGTGTTCAAAAAGGCATGTGCATGTGGCACTTGGGCTTTAGTGGTGAACACAGTGGTGCTGGGATAGTGTTTGGTCTTGATGATCTTAGAGGTCTTTTCCAATCTTAATGATTCTGTGAGTCTATAAAAAACATGTTAAGAAATTGTTCTTTGTAGGGGAAACTGTTCAGCATCGTGTTGTGTGTTTTTTAAACACATACACATGCTGGCAAGGCTGAACCTCAGAGCCTGCCACTGTCACTCCAGAGAGCAGAACAAGGGTGGTAGCTGTTGAATCATCCCTGTTTTGGAGAACTATGCCAACCCAGGAAAGACAGGAAATCAAGGTCTATAATTAGTTTTATCTCATTTGGAAAGAGCTGGTGTACCATATATAATATGGGATTTGTAAAATCAGTGAACAAAAAGTGTAATTCCTTTATGTTATTCCTTTACAACACTTTTTAAATGAACTGTTTCTTGCCAGTTACTGTTTTTTGTTTATTTCTAGGAGAGAAAAAACCAATAAAACCCTTAGTTTTAACTTCCTTTAGTTGACTGTAGAGACCTTGAACTGCTTTTCTGTTAAGTATGCTACCTTTCAGAGTCTTTATTTGCTCCATCAGTTGACAGCTTGTTGACTTGTATTTTGCCATTGCATCCCAGGGCTTTTTCAGAAGGAGTCAGCAGAGCAATGCCACGTACTCGTGTCCTCGGCAGAAGAACTGTCTGATCGACCGGACCAGCCGGAACCGCTGCCAGCACTGTCGCTTACAGAAATGCCTTGCTGTGGGGATGTCTCGGGATGGTAAGCGCTGCTAGCTCGGGGCCTCGCTGCAAAGCACTGACGTAAGGTGCAGGATGAGCGATGGTCAACCAAAAAACATAGCATTTATATGCTGATTGTGCATTGGGCTGATAGTTGAGATCATCAAGTGAGTTTTAGATGTTTTGTAGTTTTCTGTGTTACATGCTCTATGTTTTTAGATGCTGCTGTATACTCAGATATATATAAATCAGGGCATGTACAAAGTTCTTGGATTTATCTTTTTTCCTACTTACCTGTTATGGTTCCCAGTTAAGAGCTTTGTCTCTGGTCATTTCTTGAAGATAGCAGTATTTTAGTCTCATGTTAATACTTCCTCTATGTATTAACTCCAACTTAAGTGACTTCCAGTAGTTGCAAGTAGCACTGCCTGGTGCGTGGGTACAGATCAGAACTGCTTCACCGTGTCAGCAGAAGTTAAATATGAGTAAAAAGAATAATGGAAAAAATGCAAAGAAAAAAAATAATGCAGTGTTTTTTCAAAGATAAAATTCTGAAGAAAAGATGTTCCAGAGCTGTTAATACTGAGCTCAAAATTGCAGCTTGAGTAGTGACGAAAGCCCACCTCTGCCAAACAGTTTCTTATGTAATTCAGTCAGAACTGGCTTTGCAGCTGAGACTTGCATGCCTCCCCCACAGATGGAATGGAGCTGCTGCCGCTTACCCATTTGAAGATCTGACTCAGTCTTTTCCCCTGCCACAGTGACAGCAGCACTGCATGTTCTACAAATACATACACATTACTCTAGGTACATGAGGCCTGATCAAGGAAATTGTTTCCAGATTACATTTACTTCTTCAATTACATTGTCTTTATTTTTTTTTATTGGCCATGAGACTAAAACCCTGAAGCAGTTGATCATGTAATGACTAGTTCCTCCAACGTGTTTGCTTTCCTGTAGAAAAGCCAAAGGCAGTAGTCGCCTTTCTAAAAGATGAAACTTTTACAGCTGATACAGGTCCTTGAAATCCCATGCTGCATCCTTGGGAATTCCCTGGATGCTGCAAACCAGTTGCTGCTGGCTTACAGCTAATGCTCCCCAAAGTCGTAGTAATGTTGTGGACATACACATGTGCACTTGTGTGCACACACACATAGATTTAGTAATTACTCATCTACTAAATATTTTTGCTTGTCACAGAGGTGCTGAAGGCAGGTTTGGTGGTTCTTCCCACTTGCTTTGGTCCCATTCTCAGTAAAGCTTGCTGTTGATACACTGAGATAGGCACCACACTCCAGGTTCACTCCACAGCATGAATGTATAGCTAGTTGGAGCTGGACAGTTGTCTCAGGCCAATGTGTTCTGGTTTAGCTTCTACTTTTCTAGGTAGGGTTTGAATGCTGAAGAGATGCATCTGTCAACCTCAACAGACATACAAGAGAAAAATCTTTCCAGTACAGAAGTGGAAAGTTAATGAATTAAGCTAAACCAGTGGCTTCTAAGGGTCCATGTCGATACAGCCTTTTAAAGAGCAGGTGCTGCAGCTGTGTACCTGTAACTGAGACGTGGTTCTTAGGTCCGCCCATCCGGCAGATTTGGGGTTTGTGCTGTATCCTTCCATGCAGTGTTAAAGACTCACAATGAAAAGGCAGTGGCGGATGTGTAGAGATGTAATCTCTTGTGTGTCTGTATTTCAGCTGTAAAGTTTGGTCGAATGTCAAAAAAGCAGAGGGACAGCCTGTACGCCGAGGTGCAGAAACACCGAATGCAGCAGCAGCAGCGGGATCACCAGCAGCAGCCAGGAGAGGCAGAACCGCTCACACCAACATACAATATCACCACCAATGGGTTAACAGAGCTACATGACGACCTCAGTAATTACATTGATGGGCATACCCCTGAAGGTAGCAAAGCAGACTCTGCAGTTAGCAGCTTCTACTTAGACATACAGCCTTCTCCAGATCAGTCGGGTCTTGATATTAATGGAATCAAACCAGAACCAATATGTGACTACACACCAGCATCGGGCTTCTTCCCTTATTGTTCTTTTACAAATGGGGAGACCTCTCCAACTGTGTCCATGGCAGAATTAGGTAATGAGAGAGAAAAGCTTCCATTGTAATTGTGTTAACAGTACCCTTTGGATTAAAGTGACACATGTAGCCAGGTGATAGTGAGAATGCTGCTTCAGTAGAGCTGTGGGCATGTGTGGGCATTCTTGTGTGAAGTGCACAGTAAATACCCTGATCTCGGGGCACACGGGGAACTCCTCCTTACTGCTCTTAAAGCTCCTTAAAGCTCCCAGGGGACTGTGGTTGATCAGCTCTACCAGTGTTGTTTTTGCTTTCAGTCCTTGCAATAGAACCCTTGGAATACTGATTAAGAAGCTAAATTTTAGTGCTGAGAAAACAGGGCATTTCTTTATTTGCAGATTATTTTTTAACAGTTTACCTCCTTTTTCATTTACCTCAATACTGTTACTCCTGACAAAAAGTGATGAGGCTGATTTTCTTCTGCTCTTTACCTGAGGAAAGCACCAAGCTAAACTGAGGGCAGTTCTTATCACTTGCTGAAAAGGATCTGGCCCAAGATACTGAAGGACATTTTTGAATGTAGCAAGTTTTGATAATTTCTCTAAGAGCCTTATAACAACCACATTAATTAGCACATTTTTACTTGAAACTCTTCCCTAAATGATTACACTAGTGCTGAATTCCACAAGTATGACTTGTCAACAGCTGAGACTGGAGTTAGAGTGTGCTGTGTGAACTGGTTATAAACAAAGTGGAACAGGACATCAAAGAAGTGGTTTCATGATTCCATTACTTAAGTAAGCAGCCAGGCATTTAAAACTGATTCTTAAAACTTGCTTAAGCAACATTTTTTCTAATTATTTTACTATGAAAACCTAAAACTAGTTCAAAAAATCAGGTATTCCACATGAAAATTTTTTGTGGTTTATGTTCTTTTGAGAAATTTTGCAGAGAGGAAGTCACAAGAAGCTTGCTTTTTAATGTCCTTTTGTTGCAGAATGCTGTTCTCAACAATATAATTTGTCCTGACAGCCAAAATATCATGTCTGGCTTCAGTTCAAATAATTTCAGATAGGTAAAAAGGAGAAGAAAATGTCAGGACAATGGCAATGCTACCAGCTTTGTCTCAGTGAAACAATTGCTAATTTTCTCATGGAAACTATTAAAAAGATCTACATTAAACCCACAGAGGGCAAAAAAAAAAAAAGGGTTTTTCCTTTGTAGGCCGAGTGTTGAGTTTGGAACCCTGGCCTAAACTAAGTCTGTCTTGTTGCTTACCTTTATTTACATAGTGCTTCATTTAAACCCTGCACAGCATGATTTGGGTGCCCAGCATTAACATTACTGAACAATGTTTGAAGAATGTTTGTCTGCCAGACGAAGGTTTCAATTTAAAAAGGTGTGGCTGTTCAATGAAAGTATTTAGGTGTGTGCTGAAACACAGTCCCCAAGTGAGGCGGAGGTTTGTGAATAACATGGGAATATTTCACCTCCTGTATCCTGCAAGGGCACAGGGATCATGCTGTCAGCTGCTGCTACCGAGAACAAATGTTTTAACTACACACTTGTAAGAAAAGAACAATTGCTCTGAAATACATCAAAGCTATGGTGACAAAGTATAAATTACGTTGTGTTCTACCTTACTGATTGCTCAGGTAGCACATATAATCTGTGATTTTACCTCATGTGTATATTAAAGACTTTTCAGGTAGTATTTTAATCAAACTACTGACAGACTGATTGGTCCAGCATTTCAGTTTGTGAAGAGTTGGTTTTGATCATGACCGAACAAAGCCAGTTTCACAGAAGACCCAGTCCTGCAGTCCCTCAGAATACCTCCATGTTGTAGTGACCACGGTTCCTGTTTGGTTTGAGCCTTCATTTTCAGTGGCCTAACAAGCAGAATTGTGTCAGACAAGTCCCTAGGCCTCTACTTGTCATGTGCTAACATAGGAAAACATGCCCACCTGAAGGGTCGGGGAAGAAGGAAGTTAAATGAAAGTGGAACTCGGGTATCTAAATTCTATCCAGGCTTTTGAAAGTGCTCCTAAATATTTATGGAACCAAGTTTTATTAATAAATGTAAATCTGCCTTATAGATCTTTTAATCAAGTATAGCAGGAGAAAATAATTTTATTTGGAATCAAAACATTGTATGGAAAATTTAAATCGTGTAGTAAACTAGGTGACTACTCTAAAGCTGAAGGAAAAAAACCTTTGTGTTAGTGATTTTTTAGTGTGTTATTTTAATCATCTGAATTCTCTAATAGATGAATTTTCCTGATTTTTTTAAATGATATGAGAGTAGGAAAAGAAAACTACATTCTTCCCTCCCAGGCAGCGTTATGGTACGAGAGTCCTGCTTGAGAGAACGCTAGATAGGCGGAACTGTATTTCTCTCTTGGAAAGCGCTGGCAGCTGTGCCGGGCTGGCCGTGCCGTTCTGTCCCGTCCGTGACCGCGTTCAGCACGGCCGTGTGCACGGACAGCTGTGTGCCCTCGCTCGAGAGGTCCATCACCCCGCTAGTTCCCCCAGGTTCCTGCGGCCGTACCCCGCGGTGCGCTCCGCGCCCGGGTGCCGGTGTGGGATGTGCCCGCAGGTTTCCGTGTCCCCCCCGTCCTGGCGGTTCCCGAGCTGGGGGTCCCTGGCGCCCAGCGCTGCACGCGCGCCCTCTGCCGGCGGCTGCGGGCACGGCCGCGCGGTAAAGGCGCCTCCCGCAGCGCTGCCGGGGAGGGAGAGCCGCACGGACCATCTCCCCTCCCTCCCCCTGGTGCAGCTGAAATATACGAGCTTCTCTCGTGTCTGAAGGTAAAGCTTTGCATTTCTAACGCGCGTCGCTTTCTGCTCTTTCTTTTAGAACATCTTGCACAGAATATTTCCAAGTCACACATGGAAACTTGCCAGTACTTGAGAGAGGAGTTACAGCAGATAACATGGCAAACTTTTCTGCAGGAAGAGATTGAGAACTATCAGAACAAGGTATAAAGCATGCCAAGCTACGGCATGGTTTCTTTAAAGCATGGTATTTCCATAACACACCGCAAAATTCACTTTTTCACTGCTTTCTCCTTACTATCAGGAATGTATATTTGTGTGTTTAAAAAAATAATATTCTAGAATTAAAAGCAGCAAGATGGCCAGGATATCCTTTGCATTTGTGATTTTTACAGGTATAGGAAAAGGCATTCTCCTAAAATCTGTGTTTGATAAATAAGGATAGGAAATAATAGGATTTTTTTCAGTCCTAACTGGCACGTTATTTTCTTCTCTTAATTTGTAATGTCCTGGATCAACAACAACAAAAGCTGAAGCCACCAAGTTTGTGATGTTACATGCTGTGTTTCGGTTTGAGTTTATAAACACAGAGCTCCATCAGATTTCCAGCCTTCAGGGTTCGCTGTAATCCTGATTCATGCTCCAGTTGTCCCTCAGTGTTTGGGTTTTACCTGTGGAGTAGCAGCACAGTGCTGCCATGCCACCAGGGTATTGTAAGATCTAATCAATGTTATTTCCAACATGCCTTCCATCCACAAGCTACTACCAATTGGCTACTTTTGGAAGATGGCCTTGGGAAGCACTGCTGAAGCACACTGTTCTTTGAACATATTTTTCATTTCTGCAGAAAAATATTTAACCTTTAGAGTACAGGTTTTTTCTACTTTAGGTGATTTCATTCTGCATTATTATCAACACTGGAAAAACTCACTACTTGCATGCCTTCTTTATGTTGTTAGCAAGATGACCTTCATATATGAACATCTTTATCCTTCTGCAGATAAGCTAGGTTGATAATTTGCATTCCATACAAAATAGAGAAGCTGATAGGAAAAATATGATCATGCCTTGCTGGTGTAAATTGGCATTTTATTTTCATGCAGTGAAAAAATTCCCACTGAAATGATCAAAATCATTACGCTTTGACATTTTTGGCTTATGAAATACAAGTACTCCAAGCTGGATCTCTTCTGACATGACTGAAGAAGTCTTCCATGGTTGCATTGTCACCCCTACACATGAGGCTCTGGTTCTGAGGTCAATTCCCCTTGTCTTATAAGCATCTGTAGGCAGGAGTGTTGGAGAGAACTCACTCCATTTTGTTGTTTGGTTTTTTTAGCTCAGTTTTACTTTCTGACAATGAGCTTTCCAAAGCTTGGTTAGTAATTTTTGAATTTCTCTTCTCTCTCAAACAGCAAAGGGAGGTAATGTGGCAGTTATGCGCAGTCAAAATAACAGAAGCTATACAGTATGTAGTGGAATTTGCCAAACGCATTGATGGCTTTATGGAACTGTGTCAAAATGACCAAATTGTGCTTTTAAAAGCAGGTATGTGGGTCAATTTTAAGGTCTGCTTCTATTAGTTTTGCCTGAGGAAGGTGTTACACGTTACATACAGTGGTTGCATACACATATTCATATGCACTGCAATGATAATTCAAAATTAAATAAGGGAAAAACTTGCAAATTGTCTGTCTTTGAAGTAACATCATCTTAGTTATTGTGGGGAGAGGGGTTCAAATCTATCTATTAAATTTTCACTATGGACAAAGGGAGCAATGAGTATGTTAAGATGTAAAACCTGGATTAAGTATATATTCTTTTGGATTGCTAATAGTGAATATTTCAAGGTAAAAAATCCAGATTGTTCTATGCAAGATATTGTAGAAGTAATTCAAGTTACAAATACTGGACCAAGTTGCTAAGGCTTGGTGAACATAAATTTAAACGAGCTGCTTTGGCTTCAGCAACTTCATTACCACTCATAAACTCTAGAGTTTATTAGCATTAACTAAGTTGCTTTAGCAAAAACTTCTAAAGGGGTTTATGAGAATTCTTTTAATTCTACCAGCAAACCAAACTATGCTCTGTTACACCACAGCAACTACTCCACTAAACTGATAATGAATAGAGCATTATTACTAAATCCCCACTTGCTCTTTGCAACTGAAGTCTCTCCTTCCATAGTCAAACATACCTTGTTTCTGTTTTAGGGTCTTTAGAGGTTGTGTTCATCAGAATGTGCCGTGCCTTTGACTCCCAGAACAACACAGTCTACTTTGATGGCAAGTATGCTAGCCCAGAGGTTTTCAAGTCCTTAGGTAAGGAAATGTGAAGTGTTGTGTCTTTAAAAAAAAAAAAAAAACAACCCACAAACCAAACAAGAATAAAAAATAATAAGGTGGAAAAGCAAGGGAAACCAGCTGCTTTGAAAAATCAATCTATAGTATTCAAATAAAAGAGTTCTGGAGCTCAAACTGCTGTTTTGTAAGCTGTCATGCTGGCTCTGCTTGAGGCCAAGCTGATTTCAGGAGGTAAAACAGCTTAGCTCTGTGCAGTAAAGGACTGTTGGTGCTGAAGTTCAGCATTTGATTAGGGTAGAGCAGTTTGGACTCACTTGTTGAGAAGAGAAGCCCAGATTTCATATCTAATGTAACATTTCATATATCCTGTTGGAAAATGCAGCAGACTTTAAGCTAATTTGGAATGTACTGATGTTACTGCTTTGAAGATGTTAAAGGTGTTTTAAAATCTGCTAAGTCTGGTTATTTGCTGGTAAAATACTGTAAATCATTTTTTTAAATGACATTGCGTACAATTTTGAAATTTTTTTCCCACGTATTTTTGCTGATTTTTAAAGAATGTATTCACTGGGTATAGATTTGGGCTGTAAGCCACTTCAGAGGCAGTGAAAATATGTCAGTGGAGAATGCTGGACAATTACTGAAGTATTCTCTGCCTTTCTAAAACACCTCAAGGTACTAGGTCAGAGTTCAAACAATTCTGGGTTCTAAGGAAATATGACTTGGATCTGTTACCAGCTGTGTCCAGAAGTTTAGGCTGGGGAGGCTGAGGAAAGCCCTCGTCTCTTCAGAGCAAGGCTCACTTTAAAGACTGTACCTGCATGTGTGACAGCAGCAGTAACCTGAATAACACCTGTGTGAGCAAGAGAATGGATGGAAGGAGACAGAGTTCCTCTTCTGCATGAACCATGTTCAGTCAGATCTTGGCTTCTCCCTTTGCTTCCTGCATGTCCCTTGTGTGCCACTCTGTGTGCTCAATAATCTTAAAATCAGAACTTCTTAAGTCCACATTTTGAGCCTTCAGTTGACACTGACATGACAAAGTTCCATTTAGAACAAAGGAACAAAGATAAAGCAATTTTGAGCTTGAAAATAAATGGCTTTAGATTTATCCATATTTACCTCATGAGAACCCAGTGTAGAAAAAATACAAAAGTGTGCAACACCTTCAGAATCTTGGCTGCCAGGATGTGGGAGCCGAGTAATACCCTCAAGGATGAGTGAGATCTCACTGCCATCACTTCACAGTCCTTAAGGAGAAGACCACCTATGAAGTGTTTTATATCTCATCTCCATCAGAATAAATCAACAACTCTGTAGCACTGAAGTAGTTTTAAACTATGTAACAAGAGCTTACCTTCTTTTTGGCAGGTTGTGAAGACTTCATTAGCTTTGTGTTTGAATTTGGAAAAAGTTTATGTTCTATGCACCTGACAGAAGATGAGATAGCTTTGTTTTCTGCGTTTGTTTTAATGTCAGCAGGTAAGAGATGAAGGTTTCCTCTAGATCTATTTGGTAGGAGTTGTTTTTATTTTGAGGCCTTATTAATGATAATGTTACGACTATCAGATATTGTGGGAATATCACCCTTTTGAGTGCCTCCTCACCAAGTTTTTTATTTTTATAAACACATTAAAACTACGAATTTAGGAACCAATTTGTTAAATTGGCAATCCTAACCTAAGCCCTTATTTTCCACATTTTCACCTTGTTGAGGACTCAGCTTCTTTCCAAAGGCTTAAATGCATTTGAGTGAGAGCTGTGAGCCAATCCTGGTGAGACAATCCTGGTGAGTTACTGGACTCCCATAGTCAGCTTTCCATCTGTGTGAGTTTGCAGCTGCAGCACAATAGAAAACTTCCAGCATTGCCATTTTAGTGTGACTGGGGACACTGAGAATTACAGTGCCAGACATCCAAGTCACCCCAAGAATCAGCCTGAGTCTGCCATGCTTGTGGCTAAAACAAGTTAATAATCACAGGTGAATGTGCACCGGGTGCTCCAGGTCCTGGAAAGGCTTCTTGGGTCAGGTGGAACAAGGTCCTGGGGCAGAAAGGCAGTTTGTGCCTGGCCTGACACCTGAGGAAGGAAACTTGAGTTTAGACTGCAGCACAGTGGACTCAGGAATGGTGATGGAAACTTCTGTTAGCAATGCTGAGTTTATTGAGTCTGTCATAAATATGTTCTCATGCTGTTGGCCAGGCAGGAAGTGTGTTAGCCCTGGGTCTTAGCAAGCCGCAGAACCCTAGAGTTCTGTCACACCAGGAATGTGGTAGCTAATACTGCTTTTCTGCCAGGAAGTTCAGCTTTTTTTTTTTTTTTTTTAATAGCTGAATCTTTGTATCTGATTTTTCTGTAAGTTCAATTGGTTTTCTGTAAGTTCTGTAAGATCTTAGCAAGAAGATCCTCTCCAACTACTTGTTCATTGTATGATCTATTCATTTCCCAGTAAGAGTTGCTAGCCTAATTTTGTAAACACCCTGCATTTCACAGATTTTCTTAGCAAATGAATAGTAGATCTTACTCAGATGCATTGCATTCTCCTAAATAAGGGCTTTATAAAAGTAACTTAAGTGCATGTAATAAATGTATTTCAAAACCTATTAATTTTGAAACCCAGTTTTTATATCAAAGTATATAACAAGTGGAAGGAAGGTTGCAAACAGGAAAAATGAATCTGTAACAGACTTAATACTTCCTGGTGAGCTGTGATCCATGTGTGCATTACTAGAGGTTTTAACTCCATTTATATTCAGATCGCTCATGGCTTCAGGAGAAGGTAAAAATTGAAAAACTACAACAGAAGATCCAGCTAGCACTTCAGCACGTCCTACAGAAGAACCACCGAGAAGATGGAATTCTAACAAAGGTAAGAGTCATTCTGTGCCATGTCACAGGACTGTGAAAGAGTGGCTTCATCTGAACACTGCCCTGATTATGGGGTAAAAGCTCATATGCAGTTAATTTATTTACAAACCAGAATTCTTTGTTCAAAGTCAAGCTGCTGAGCTGAACCTATTTACTTAAACCTAGAAGAGATGAAATGAAGATGTACTAGAGAACAAGGTTGATAGTGGTCTGAAAGGGAGTATCTTTATGTGGAACTTCATGAAAAGCGATGAAGGTTTTTATCGTAGCTCTCCTACACAACACTCCTGCCACACAGAATACTATTTCAGTGCTACAACATGCATGCCTTAGTATTTGTGGAATCTCTGCCTGCATGACAATGAAGTTGTTCTAACATGCAACACACAAACTAGACTTGTTTTTCAGACTTGCATGAGAAGTTCCCCACACAGCCTTTTTCTCAGTTCTTCCAAATACTGATGCCTAGGAAAAAGAGGCACTACCTGCTGTTATACTAAAGTATCTTCACGTAATTTCTCAGAAATGGGAAACTGGTGTGATGTTACAAGAAGGAAATCTGAAGAAGTGGGGAAAGATAGGCACTTTACTTTTACCTTGCAGAGGTAGTTCATTTTACACCTCTGCACAGCCAGAAAGCCTATGCTTCGTTTCACACCACAGAATTAGTTACAATAGAAGCAGGATGGTCCAGCCTGGGTGCTGCAGATTTTCTTTTCTTTCAAATCCTAGCTCATGTAATTTTCTCTCAGTGTATACTTTGGATACCTTTGTCAGAAGAAAGACTGTTCCATATGCTTTGATACAAATACTTTACTCAGTAACTTCAGGGAGTAACCTCATAATATTTTTGAAGTAGATATTTTTTACCTTATTTGGCTTAAGGTAAATAAGTCTAATCTATTGCATTGCCAGTTCCCTCCATAATATTCACAGCCGGTTTAAAAGCAGTTGGGATTGCCTTCTTCCAAGAGGATAATTTAATGAATGAAGATCCAGCCCTGAAATACTTGTTTATCAATTCAGTGAGGAAACCCAATGCCACATTTTCTTAAGAACTTAAAAAAGATTGTTTCACAAATAGCTGTGAGTCCACTACTTAAATACTTCTAGCAAATATCCATGACTGTGCACCTGAAATGTCCTTGTTAAGTAAATAATTTGGTTTGGGAGAGCTCTAATCCTTACAGCAGGGCAGGGAGGCTTGGTTCCATGTATGACCATATGACTTGTGTTCATTTTTTTACAGTTAATATGCAAAGTGTCTACTTTAAGAGCACTGTGTGGACGACATACAGAAAAGCTTATGGCATTTAAAGCAATATACCCAGACATTGTGCGACTTCATTTTCCTCCACTTTACAAGGAGTTGTTCACTTCAGAGTTTGAGCCAGCAATGCAAATTGATGGGTAAACGTATCACCAGAGCACTTCTAGAATGTCTGAAGTACAAACATTAAAACAAAAGAAAGGAAAAAAAAAAGGAAAAAAAAAAAAAAGAAAGAAAACCAAGACACTTTATATGGCCCTGCACAGACCTAGGGAGCCAACACACTGCACATCTCTTGGCGGTCGGGGTCAGGCGAAGGATGGGAAACAATGAAACAAAGTTGAACTTGTTTTTCTCATGCATATGATTTCCATTATGCCTACAAATATGGACCCTTTTTCTGTCTCAACTTCTCAATCCTTGACCTCTGTTTACACAGACTGAGGGTACTAATGTCAGAAGGTTGTTTTCTCCTGTAGTTCACTGCCCAGACTTTTGACAGAACAATCAATTTGTTGGTCAGAACAGAGTCCACCTAGTAATCAGCGACTGGTGTGCGTTGCAGAGATTTCAGCATCAGTTTGCACAACTTGCTCATTGTTTCATGAAGGACGATTTTTTCTCACCTACCACTGTTTGCCAGTAGACAGAACGGCATGAAAAGGGTCCATAGCAATAGCAACAATAGCATTATAATATATTACAGGGTAAATGGGCATGAAGACTATATATAGCAAAAGAGATATTGTTTATATATTGTTTTAATTAATATAAAAATGTAGTTACTGGTATAGCTTTTCTTGTTGAATTGATAAGGCACTTTCATTTTGCACCTTTTTCTTTAAATTAAATGCTAGCGTGTTCATTGTTGTGTTGCATGTGCACCAGAAATTCAAGTTTAACTGAAAAAGGTTTGGCAGGTACTGGTACATTGGGAGGTATTTATGCTGCTGTTTTCCATGTTACTTTTAAAGAGAGGCTGGTCATATCCTGAAATGGTTACAAATTTTTTTTAAAGAGTTGAAAATGATGACAATTTTCTACATTAAAGTAATCTTTTCAGAAGTTAAATTCAAAGGTATTTTCATTTTCAAATCTTTCAAACGTGGATGTTTCAAAGTCAAAAGCCTCATTTTCAAAGGTTCTGAGTTACTGTCAGAGTTGAACTAATTAATTACAGATCATTTACAAATTAGTAACACAGCATCTTTGAAAATCAGGCTATTAAATAGTGTATTTCTGCCCACCATAAATCCAGGTTTGAAAGTATTTATTCAAGTCTGTATCTACAGTAAAAGTATGTGTGTATGACATGCTTGCGGAAAAGTAATTTTTATACGTAATGTTACATACTTTGTACTCCATATCGTAAACAATGCCTTCAAATGCCAAGCTGTAGCCTATCAAAATCTGTAGGTTTGTCTTTGACTTCAGTGAGATGAGACACACTGACCCCTGTTCTTCCAGCAGCCAGCAGTTCAGTTTCAGGGAGCTGAACAGAGAAGTCTGTTCTCTCCTTGTTTAAAAAGACGCACTTTAAAGTTGATCAGATGGGGACAGACTAAGAAAGGAAAGGCACACTGTTGCTAGAAAGCATCAGTTTGTACTCAATACAAGCCTGGAAATAATATCAGAAACCTGCATTCTGTAGTTCTGATTCCTGTATTGCATAACCAACCAATAGCTGAATCTTGCAGTGTTATTAATTATCATTCCTTTCAGGAAGAATTCTGTCTCTGAGCAAAGCTGGCAGTAGATGTAGTTCTGAAGGAAGCAGATTCACATAAACAACATCACAAATTAAACTGTGGCTGTTTGAGCCAGAGGTGTATAATTGGGTTTGGATGAGATGAAGATGTGTAACTGTATGCCCTGTAGGCCATCACAAATGCAGTTTTGATAAAGCACCTAAGAAAATGCTGGGAACATCAAAAAATGAAAAGGAATGAGACATAATGTGCCCTACTGCTTTAACTTCCAAGGGTAAACAATCTTATGATGTTACAGTTGTTGAGAAGTAACAAGTGAATAGAAGCACACGGAAGCCCAAGTATTTTAAATAGGACAATCAGATCAGCAGGTTCTTACTAGCAAAATATAGGTTTATTCTATGATTTGAACATGTTTCCTTTGGGGTCAAATTAAAACATTTATCTGTGATACTTATTAGAAATGTTCGAGTCTAGCACACCAGGGAAGGTTACAGCTATCACTCATCTCTAGGCTTTGAAAGGAGGGCTAGAGGAGAGCATCACACTTCCTCCTCAGAGCAGTGTGCCCCGGAGTGTGGGAGGGGAACACCTGCAGCGCTGTGAGCACTGGGGTGGAGGCAGGAGAGGGCTCTTGGAAAAAGTCCACAGAGCTGTCTTTTTCCTGCTCCATCCTGCCTGCTCCTGAGGAGGTGGCTCACAGCCCAGCTCACATGCTCTCTCCACTCCCACTGAAGCAATTTCCTAGGATCATTGTTTACTTTATTGGAGTAACTGGCACGATATGGTACTTGCATTCTAATGTGCGTTCCTATTTTTGAAGCACCCCTTTTTAACTAACAAATGTTTTCTGAATGTGACCAGCCTTAGGTGCTAGTCCTATAAAGATCAACTAAACTTAATCTCAGTGTCAACTAATGAATAGTGAAGTAAGATCTGTACTTTTTTAGAGAGTGAGATACACCTCCTACTTCTGACAATGTAGACTACCAGGCAAAATATCTGGGGATTAGTTTTCAGTCACATCCTGTTCTTACCTTTTCATGATGAATATTAGTACTTTACCAGGCATCTAGGTGCCAGTGTTTTGTTTGGAATCTGTTTAGCATATTTACATTCATAAATCATTGACAATATAAGTCTTGGAGCATTTTCTAATAAAACACATAACAATAAAAAGGTTTTAAATAGGGCCTTAGCTGAGAGTGATATTCCAGGCCAGAAAGTACTGTTGTTTTTGTTTGTGGGAGCTCATGTGTACTGGGACCTTGTTAAATCAGGCTGAATATACACACCCCAAGTAACTCTGCTTTCCTGGTCACAGTTAACAGCCATTGGCAACAGAGTATAATTTTTGGGTTGCTCTTCAGGGATGGGGAAAAAACGGATACAGCACAGCAGATGTACTGATACATCTGTTGCCAAGGAGGTTTTTATGCAGGAGGACTCAGAATAACACCAGAGTGGCTGGTCAGAGATGGCCGTGTAAGAACCCAGTGCAGCAGAGGAAATGCCCTCTGCAAAATCCCTGGGACTGTGGCTTCGTATCAGATGATCAACCAGTTAAAAAACATGGAGGTCAATGGATATTCACATTTTCATCATCTGCCCAGTTCACTACAAATAAAAACACTAGGATAGCTGAACATAATATTTTAAGTTTTGATGACCTAGTCCTTAAAGCCTGCAAAGATATTTTCCTTAGGAGTTATACGGAGTTATATAAATTGGAGATGTTTTCTGGCTTTCTAGGAAGAGCTACTAGACTATACTGTCATCTGAATCACCCTAATATATGTCATCACCTCCAGCATTTTTTGACGTATGGAATTAGGTAAAAAGGGAGGCTGGTTTTAAGTTTGGTTGTTCTTTATTAGCTTATCTTAGTATGAATACCAAGATATCTGTGTATGTGCACCTGTGTGTGTGAGAGAGAGTCCATTGTGTGCGCACATGAGTGTATGCGTGGGACGTGTGAGCGGCTGCTTCTAGGCTGTTAAGTGTCAATGGAATAAAGAAAATGTATTCAAAATACTTAAGTCAAAAATAGAAGGTGGTAAAAAGATTTATTCTATACAAAGCCTTGTCTGGACCACTTTAGAGAGACTTCTATTTTTTTAACCCTTCTATAAATGTTTGATGGCACTTGAAATATTCCTGCAATAAAATGTGATTTGTGTAAACATTAAAAAAAAAAAGATTTTGTAATGTGAAACAATGAAAGAAAGTAATGTAATTTTTCTAAAAAACAAAAAAAAAAACCACAAACGAACGAACTTTGTATTATTTTCTTGATGGAATTTGTCTATTTGTCTTTGGAAAACTTTTTATTTCATTGAATGTGCCATAGTAGAGGTGCGTTTTTCTTTTTCTTTCTTGTTTTTTATTTTTACATTTTAGATTAAAGGAATAGCTGTGTTCCGACATTCCAAAATGCAAGATGACATAGCAGTCATGATTAAAAGGTTTGATTAGTAAGCTTCAATCATTGTTGCTTTTTTTGCACATGTTCTTCATTCCTCTACAGTGCAATATGTACATAGAGCACTTGCGGGTGTAACCTTGATCCCTCAGGGAAAAATACATATTTGTACAGGATTTTTCTTTTTTTTGCCTTTTTTCTTTTCCTTCCTTTTTTTCTTTTTTTTTTTTTTTTTTGCTAAGGAATGTCGATTGAATCACTTGTCTGTTGTTGAGGGGCAGCCAGATAATAATCCTAAACCACTGTCACAAAACATTGATTGTTTAAATTTTGTGCCCTTTTATTATTTAAAAAAGAAAAATAAAAGTTATTTTCTGACAGTTCTTTGTGCTGATTGGTGAAAAAAAGGGTAAATAGATAAGCACCTTATGATTGACTTAACTGTGAATGACAATCCATCTCGTTATCAACAAGAGAAGCCCTATCATTTTGGAGCTGGGGTTATAAGTCAGAAACTAATGTGCTCAGGGATCTTCTAAAACTCTTCAACAGGGTGGCCAGTACTGCTGGTGGAACAAATTACTTTTTAAAAAATATGCTAGTATTTCTTCCCTTCCCCCTGCCCCCAGGCACAAGAGAACTGGATATTTTTTTTAACTAAATGCTCTATGTGTGCCTCATTCTCTTGCTCACTCTTGCAGTAGAGCTGCTTTTTGGTTGGTATTGTGCTCAAAACAGAAGTACTCCAAATAGCACAAAGATTTTACAATTATATTTTAGAAAATAAATGCTGACCCACTAAATAAATTACTGAAATTAATTTCAATACCCTCTGGACATTTTTATAATGATAGGACTACTTTTCCAGCTGAAATTCAGTGTTCTGCAATAGAAAACCAGCTTTTTAGTATTTAAATTATTGTCAAAGACAGTAAGAACGAAAAGGTCATGACTAGGTTTCAGCAGTGAAGTCACATAGAAAGGAACACAGATCTGCAGGAATACAGGAACAACACTTCAAATGTTGTCTGTCGTTGTTGCAGATGTTTCATGGTAAAGCCAAAACCTGACTGGAAAGAAACACTGAGACTGAAGACATTTTCATATCTAGTACATCAAATACAGCAATTCCAAGTGATTTTACAATGGCACCAAAACCCAGTGTTTAGAAGTCTCCCAGTGCCAAACTAGGATGCTGGAAGCCTGTCCCAACTAGCTTTGTTTTATGACTTCGCATTCTTTTGGAAATGCAATTAGAAAAGCAAATAAACAACTATGAACAAAATGAGCCAAGACTTCAACACTTTGGTTACGTTGGAAAGAGAGCGAATTTGATTTCTCCATCAACTCTGTCTGCTTGGAGAAAGCCCCAGTTTTCTGGTATTTTTGAGGGTTTTTTCACAGGTATACGGCTTCCAGTTGGTTACTGTAGATTGCTTAGTAAATAGGGAGACCATACCTACGGTTTCACAGGCTGACAGTCCAGTTTAGCTTGGAATGGCTTTCCAGGGCAGGCAAGTGCTTACTTAGCAAGTGTGATCAGTTGGTGTTCTGGCATCTTCAGCAGAAGAGAATTCCTATTGCTGATTCACAGTGGACCCTATTCTTTACATGCTTGCACATCATTAAACACTCTTAGAATGGACAACCTTTAAGATGTTTTAACTGTGCAGTGGGATGATCCAAGCATTACAGTATCTTTTTTTGGATTGGCATAGACAATCCCCAGTTTGTACTTGATGAACAAAATAGGTTACACAGCGTAAGCTGTGCAAACGACGTGTATTTTTTTTCCCTAGACATTCCTAAACTCCTCAATGTAGATAAACCTATTAATACAAATGCCAGAAACAGCACTTACTATACAATATCCAAAAATAATAAGCAATTTTCTCGAGTATTCATTGTATAGAATTCTATCTGTGCTAGCTGATTCAGATTGCACAGAACATCTTTATTTTCCTTAGCTGGAGAAATATAACTATTAGAATTAATTTTAATTATTAATACTAATAATATTTATTACTTTTAAAGTTACATCCATTAATATATTTGAATTTTAGCCTCTTACTTTCTTTTTGTTTAAATATTCCTGTCAGTAAATCATTTGGTGGAAATGAGGGCAAATGCATACAGATACCAAATACAACAACAAAAAGAAAAGTTTTAAAATGTAAATGAGTATTTATTTAAAAATCCTTGCAGTATGTGCTTTAATTCTAGTACTGTGATAATGGCTTGCTACATAATGCTAAGTCACTGGACTGGAGGGGAAAAATACGTAACATAATATACAGTCTGTGTCTGGAACTTTATTCAGGTACTAAGTAAAATTTTAACATCTAAACAGAAGCTGTATTCTACCTTTTCCATCTATAATGTTGCTGTTTGGTTTTGGGGGTTTTTTTGCCTTTATCATTGGTAGAATATAGCAATAACTTTATAGCAATAAGTAGGCTATCCAAATAAGAAACAAAACATGATAAAGGCTTCAGATCAATACTCATAGGCTCACTTCTTCTGCCACAATATTCACTTGTATGTCTTCCCTCATAATCTTATTACTTCTTCAAGCTGAACTTCACAATCAAGTTGTTCAACTTGATGTGTGACATCACACTTTGTTAACATCTGCATGTTTTCAGTGTTCACATGTCCTATGTATACTTGTGTTCCTATGTTAGTGTTTCTCAAGGTTTCTGAAAGCACAATCTCTGTGAGCTATATTTCTGCACAGGGCTCTCTGTGTTGGAACTGACTTACCTTTCCTGGGGCAGGGAGTGTGAATCAGCTGGAATTATTGGCAGCATTTGCTAACTGAAGGAACCAAGCTGCTTGCAGGTACATGGGAACTCTACGGCCACTGCAAATGTAAAGTGCAGCCCGCAGCCGGCTCTCGCAGCTCCTGCAGGCCGTGGGGCTGAGCTGCAGCTCCCGAGTTCCCTGCCCAGTGCGCTCCTGTAGCCAGCACAGCACGTGTACCGCGCTGGAGAACCTGCACTTCACAAAGAACCGAGCTGGGTGTGCCCGGCAGGGTGTTCTGATCATAATCTAAACACTTGGGCAGCGTTCTAACAACCACTTGTGACTTTCGGTTTGAGAAACACTACCCTGAATTACCCCACGAAGTCTTAATGTAGATGCACAAACTTTACAGGAACTTGCAATCTGTAATGCTATCTATATCTAATGCAGAGAATTCATAAGCAATACAGTGAATTTTATTTCACAAAAAGGCATACGTACTGTACACCTTTTTAAATCCAAAATGTTCCTCATTTCTACATTGATTTAGAAACAAGTTACAGAACAGTGGTCACTATTTAAAGTATTAGGACATTAACTGGCTGCTTCTTTATATGTAACTGTATTGTCTGCCTGCTCCTTTTCTGGAGATGTGTTTTTGTATTGGATGTTTGGGCCAATGGGAGGCTTCAAGCTACAATGTATTTTCCCAGATTAAATATATTTAACATACGACAAACCCCAGACAAGGCTTTTTAAAATGTATAAAGAACTGCAGTGTTAGGTGGTTTATTTGCAAACTGTTTTCAATGTTGTCCATTTTTATGGCACCTTTAACAATATTCTTGTTTCCAAAGTACAAAAAAAAAAAAAAGGTTAAAAATATTCTAGCCATAACTGAATGTCAAGCAATAAAAACAAATGACTTTTTGTGCATAGATTTAAAAGAAATACAAGTTTTAGACATCTGCATGTAAATGCAATCTCTTGTTTACTGCTTTCTTAAACTTGAGCAACTGATTCCTTATTTTACTACTAATTTAAGGACTTGTAATGGCCTGTAAACATTTTATCTTGCTCTATTCTTTCAATTCTAACTTTGTCTCTGCTTTGGAGTCATAATATTTAATGTTGTTCTGCTCACCTCTATACAGTTAACTTTTTGCTTTCATTCTGTATAGATAAAATTATACTATAAACAGCCTACACAGTGCAAATATTTATCTGTTTATCAAATACCACATTATGCTGTATAATATCTGTTTTACTATATAATCTATTTTAGACATAGCTGTTTAGAACTAGAGTGTGCTATTTTTGTGTTTTTCTGATGTGTGGTGCTAGATAAGTTACTTTTGTGAACAAAAACAAACAAACCCCTTTTATTCCTAGACAATACCACCTTTGGGTCTTGTTAATTTCACTGAGTATAACTATATATAAATATATATATTTGTGTATATATATATATATACACCAACATATGCCCAACAAGTACCTGTATCAGAGTACAAGATTTGGGACATGGTTTTCTCTTTAAATGCATAGTGTCATTATATAAATTATTCTATAGTATATTTAATAAGGAGAAAATTACTTCACCGGTACAGATACTTGATATCAAATGTAGAATTTTTTTTCTACATTATTAACATTATTAATTATTAACGTTATTAAAATTGTTCTGTCCAGCTTGTTATCCTTTTGGTTACTAAAACAGTCTGCCTGTATTGTATCAAAAATAAGAAAAAGATCTAATCTGCCAGTATAAAATAATTACAATATGCTGTCTGTCTGAAAGGGAGGTAGTTATTTGGCTTGTTGGGAGAATTCTAACCTGTTGTTGCATCGGGAATTTATAGATGTTATTCTGCTGGGTGCCTTCCTCCCTGCTCACTTTAAATAGGATCTGTACACACTCAGACTGCGGATGTTACTGGGCCATGCCTACACACTGAACTCCAGTGACTGTAAATAGGAATGTGCTGTAAATCTGCCATGGTAGATGGATGGCTAAATTCAGTCCCTGGATATGCTTTATACACCACGCATACGTATCCAAGGACAGCCAGTAGCAACTAAAGTTGATTAAGAAGTGGAATTTGCAACATTTTGTCAGGTATGGGGGTTTTGTTTTTATTTTTTCATGTATACCTTAATTTACGTAGTCATATACCCTTGAAAATATTCCTATCCCCTGTTCCTTTCATTCTAAATATTGTTTTCATGGTCATTCTTAAAAACTGATGGATATCAAATATCTAACTAAGGAGGTAATTAACCTTTTAAATATTTATTAGAATTTTTCTGTAATATTACTGAATTTATAAGATCTTTAGCAAAGATTTTTGAGCAATTTATTAATAACGATGTTTCTGTTTACTGCACTTTTTGATAATAGAAGGTAGTGAATTTTAAAGCCATGGTTCTTGGCTTCCATGCACTGCTTTTATACCCTCAATCCAAGGAATATATATATATAAATAATTTTTTTTAAACAGCAAACATACTGTTGACCTAAAAACAAAAACAAACTTTACTGCACCATGGGTATATTTTCATAAGTGGAATGTTTAACTGCAAACACTATCAGGACAATTATAAAAACCTCTTGAAGCTACAATCTTGTTTAAATAAAAGCCATGACAATTTTGTTTTCCCTTCTTGATTTAAGTCACCTTTTGATATTTTCAAAGAGAAAATGACTCACTCTTAAATTTGTACGTACCAACCTATACGTAATGCCAGGAACACATTCTCCCTATTGTTTTAATAGTTTGATATATTTATGCAAAACCATTTGGTTAACATTTATCCTCCCTCTTTACTAAATGTTCAACGTACCAACGCCAGAATAAATGCTGATTACAAATATACATCAGATTGAAGATGAAGCACACAGACTTAAAAACCTCGTTGAGTGATATGCTCAAATTTCTGTAAATACACACAAGTTTAATGCAATTATACTGTACATGTAAATATGTGCTGTCTGTTATGTGTACAGTATGTATAAATTCCTTTTCTAGCCACAATAAAATGTAAGCCATCAAGAGGAATACTAAAGTGGTATTGTACTAAACCTTTGCTAATGATCTTTACCCAATCACTTCACTTTTCCCTTCCGTAGACCTTTCCAACTCACTCTTACGATAGCCTGCTTATATTCAAGTTTGTTATTTTACTCGGTCCCGAAAAAAGTATTTTGATTCATTTTGTAAATATGACTGTAAAAATAAGAGATTTAATGTTGTCTTTTAAATACTCCAATTTTCATTCTAATATGAATGTTGTTATATTGTACTTAGAAACTGTACCTTTAATATTACATTACCTTTATTAAGTGCATTGAACACATCGATTTTAGATGTGCTTTATGTACTGTTATCCTGTAATAAAACTTCAGCTTCTAATGGAAAAATCTGTCTTAATTTCTTTGTCAGTCGCATCTTCCTTGTTTTTCTGAATTAGGGTTTATTAGGTTTATTCCTTGAGGAATGCACTGATACAGAATTAGGCTACACGTATATTAGAGCTGTTTTCACGTAAGTTGCACTTTGTTCAGCAGCAGGGAAACAAGATGACCTCTAAGTACCTTTTAAGCTCCTCATTTGGCCAACAAGAGCTTTAACCTTCTCAGAATGAGCATGGATTAATGTAGCTTCCCTGTATTTGAAGGTGTCTTGTTTGAAATCACAGTTCACTACATCAAGTGCAAAATAGAAGAAATTTGGCACAAAACCCTCCTGGCGAACTCTCCCAGCAGAAATACTACTTCAGGTCAGATCTAAATGAGGATTTGGGTATCAAAATTGACATTTTAGTACAATTTAGGAATCAAAAGTCAAAGGTGCAACTCCCCTCTGCTGTGCTAACTTTGGGAACACCTGAATGTGTCAGCAGCATGCTTGGTCTTAAGACTTCAGGCATGTGAAATTCTCCTTCTGCACCTACTCAGAAATGCCTCAGTCTTGACAGAGCTTTTAACAGCTCAGTATTTATATGCCTGACCATGATCCAGAAATAGATTCTAGCATTCATCTTTGAAGCACTGTATCTGGAAGCAGCCTTCACCTACAGATCAACTCTACAGAAAAAGTCGTGTTAAGTGATAACTCTTAGCACAGTAGCACTAAGCAGTGCCATGTGTTCTACAGCAGCTCCATGTCTACAGCAATCAAGACACTGAAAACACAGGTTTAATTTTCTTATCCTCAGGACATGGTTCCTGCCCAGTCTTCCCAGTCACAGGAGAGTTTCTAACCAAGACACAGGTTATGGAACAGCTTTTTAAAGAACTGTATAGTTCAATATAAAACAGAGGAATTTTTCTGAAGCGAGACAAACTGAAGACTTCCTTCCTCCTGTGCCTGCCCGTAAGGAATGCTAAACTGTACGTTAGGAGCTGGTGGGTTTGACCTCTGATTATTTCACAGAACCAGAGAATTGCTGAGGGTGACAGGGACTTCAGAGGTCTCAAGCAGGGCCTCCTTGAACTGGTTGCCCAGGACTGTACCTAGCTTTTGAATATTTCCAAGGATGGTGACTCCAAAACCTCCCTGGGCAACCTGTGCCACTGTTTCATCACCCTCTCAGTGGAAACCTGTTTCCTGATGTTCATGTTTATGTCATGAAAGTACAAAGATCACGAGTAGAAAGCACTATTTTATAAAAACACCCCCCAGATACTGCAGGTTTTACAGAGATGCAGCCTGAAGTGGGATTTAAGCTGCCACATTTACCAAGATAAGCGTTTTCATAATTCAGGTATAGAACTGTTACCATACCTGGTTTGGGAAGTAAGATCACTCCTTACAAGGGAGCTAGGCTCTGGGTGGGTCTATCCAATGGGATAGAAAACCTTTCTGCTTCTCTACAACAAACAAATCAAGAGGGCAGAATTAAAATCACTGTCCTTAAAACTGACCTGCAAGCAAGCTGAAGACTCCCTTGTTGGTGGGTTTGGAAATCATTCTGAATCATCTGGGTTTTCATGTATTTGTATAATAGTGCCCCGTTTTAATCACAGGACACTAAGTACACACTCTGCCCTCATCAATTCCCCATCTTTAGAGCAGCGACCGGCATCACCTCTTCTTGTAACACCTCAAGCAAATGAGTTTCCATCACCCAGACCTATGGGTTCTGAGAATACCCGAGTTCCACATATTACCACACTGGGAAGCCTGCCCGCCAGTTAAAAAAGGTTTTGCGGCTCTGCTCACGAGAAATGAGCCTGACAAACTGAACGCATAAGAGAGGAAGGAAGCTGATGAGCGCAGCCGCCTCTATGGGCACATCAGCCCTCACACGCGCCTCCAACCCCTCAGTGACAAGCTGCCCCCCACCTCTGCCCACCCGGAGCGGGAGGAGCCACCCGGGACACCCACCCTCTGCCCAGGGCCCCACCTCTGAAAAACCCGGGGAGGGGGGGGATGTGCCGCCCGAGACATCCACCTCCTGCCCAGACCCCGCCTCGGCCCCGCCTGTGAACGCGGAGCAGATCTCGGGCACAATTCGGCTCCGCGCCATCATCCGCCCCGCCCGCCACAAAATGGCGGCCTCACTTTGAGGCTCTGCTCGAGCCCGTGTCTCCATTGGCTGGTTCAGAACACCTGACCCATATGCCAGGCGCTAACTGGCCAGTGCCCTGAGGCGGGCTTGCACCGCGGTGACACGGGGAACCGCGACGCCCCTGCCCTGAGAGCTCTGTCAAGATGGCGGCCGCGGGGCCGCCGCTGACTTGGTGAGCGCGTCTCCCTCTCCCTGAGCGCCCTGGCCGGCCGCGCCTGAGGCGTGGGCGACGGACACAGCTCCGCGCTGCCCCGCCGAGTGCAGAACGCGCCGCGGCCCGGGGGGAGCGGGGCGCGCTCGGTTCCCGCCCCGCCGGGCGCCGCCCCGAGGGCGCGTGCGCCATTTCCTGTGGCTGCCGTGCGGGAGCGGGAGGAGCGCGGCCGTGCCCTGCGGGAGCGCCGGGCGGGCGCGCCGGGCGGGCTCCGCACTCAGGGGCTCGGAGTGAATCCACGGCGAGCGTTCTGGGCAGGGACGCTGTTCGGGTTTCCGATATGAAAAGCCGTGCAAATACGTAATTCGGCTCTTTAACCGTAGAGAGGCGAGGTGCGCTGGAATTAGTTTGCGGCGTGAAACGTAAATAAAATCTTTGCTCGTACTTTTCACAATAGTTAGGAAGGTTGGAATTGTATAAACCCTGTTCATTTGAATAGCTATATAAGAAAAAGGTACTAGATAAGGTTAGGTCATCGTTGAAGACAACAACAAATCTTTTTTGAACAGTTAAGACCGGTGTATTTTTCTCAAAAGTTCCAGCGATTTCAACCCAAAGTTTGTTTTTGATTCATGAACATCTGAAAGTATGAAAGTCTCATCAGACTTTCATCGTACCTAGAATTGATATCTTGTATTAATGAATTTCTTTTGTACTGGGAAGAATATATATTCTACTGTCTAAGAACATAAGGCATTGGTATATACGTAACTTCCATAAAGAGGAAATCTGGAACCACTGTGTAGGTAGCCTTTTTTTTTCATATAAATTAAATTCTTGTTTTTGTTTCTCAGGGGTAGATATGACCTTTAATTTTTGTTTGTTTTGCAATATATTTATTTTTAAATTTTCATTTATTAGGGATATTTCACCAAAAAATGGCCAAGAAGTATTTTTCTCCCATGAACTTTATGAAAAATATTCCTTGTCTCCGAGCCTCTCTGAACTCTGGCATTTATCAAACAGGTATATTATTTTATCATTTCATGTCCTTTGTTATACTAGGGATCCATCCCCAAACTGTTTTGGGGAAAGCTGCATGTCTGGCACACAAGGATTTGTTACTGATTCCTTGGGCCTGTGCTTTATCTGTTGTGAAACCTCAGAAAGCAGGAGGAGTCCGAGTTGAGTCCATTGGTCTGGGAAATGAAGCTGTGTGAATGCAGGTGGTACAGGTAGTGTACCTGGCATGTTTAGGCAGTTTTAGTGTCATTTTTGTATTTTCTTAGGTTGAGGAAGTAGAGGAACATCTGTTTCACATAGTGAAAAGTGTGGCTCATGCTGCTGGATCTCAGCATTTGGAGGACTGTGTTTAGAGTCTTGGTTTAAGAAGTTACTAAGCTGATAAGGGAGGTGAACATGATGCCTGGTGGATGAACCTTCACACTGGGAGGAACGTGGATGGGAAACCACGTAAGGAGGGAATTCATTATGTGGGGGAATAGTTTGTTCAAAAGGGGCATTACTGTTTTTTTATGAACTGACAATGAGAGTGTGCATTTGAGGGGGCTACCTGTTAGATCACATGACTTCATCCCACATCTTTAGCTAGAGAAGGCTGTTCTGGTTCATATCTATTGGAGCAGCTGGCCTTGAATTGGCAAGGTACAGGCACAGCCTCACAGCTTGTTACTGGTACATCTGATACCACTGTGGGATTCTTCCCTAGAAGAGTTTCTGGAGTGGGCACTCAAGAGTTTGATTGTGGCCAGCTGTGTGTGGTTCGAGTGGGTTTGCAGCCAGAAGCCAGAGAGGTTGTACCTGGTAGAAATCAGAAATTGATGGAGCTGGGGTGTGTGGCCAGAGTTAAAAGACAGAGAAATTAAACCTGCTGTAGCAAGTGTGAAAGTAAAAGCTGGAGAAAATTTGCTAATTTGGGGGAGTTTCTCATAGATATTTACTAAAGTGTATTTTCTTTTGGTGTAGAAGCAGTGAAACCGGGTTGCAGATAAAATGAAGGGGGGAAATTTAAGCCGTCAGCTCAAATAAAGTATAATGCTGTAAATATGGACAGAAAAGCTCTGTCAGATTATTTTGGTTTGCACCCCAATGAAGACTGTGACAGCAGTGCATACTGAAATGATCTTGATGTGCTGCCATTTCATTCAGTGCTGAATATAGCCAATTTAAGCTGCTAGAATTTCTTGATGTTCTTACACTGGCATATCTGAGTCAGCATCTTGTTGCTGCTACAGCTTAATTAAATTTGCCAGTTTGTGCCACAAGGATGGACACATTCTCATATTTAGAGAGACAGCTGTGAAGTGTTATTAAGAACTGTGGATGTGATACTGCTGGGTTTGAATGACACTTGAGATGTTTTCTACTGCTGAAATAGTATCTTAAAAATATGCTTTTTCCAAGATCACCAGTTAATGTTCATTTTGTTAGCCTTAAATATTTTCTCTCTTAAGTACAATTATTTTAAATAGACCAGGGTTAGGCTGGTTGGCCTTTGTTTACTGGAATTGTTTTAAGAATGAGCTTTATGTTACTTCTTTATTGTTGTTAGAATAGCCATGCCCCTTGCCCTAGCCTATTCTTATTTTTGGTGACTGATTCCAACATTGTTTAGAGTAGAAAATTAAATGCTTGATTTGTGTACTTGGTAAGAATTTCTTCATTGAAATCTGGAATTTCTATTGTTACAATGAAGTAATTTTCATTTCCTTCTTCTGTAGTGAAAGAAAGGCTTTTTCTAATTAAATCAAATCTTTCTCCTTTACTATCGGAGCTGAGTGACAAGTCTGACCTTTCTGAGTGCAAACAGTTTCAGTGAAACAGTGAACAGTGGCCATCAGTGACTTATGGAATTTGGAGATTCTTTATCTTTTCATTAATAATGTCTGTTTCCAGAACAAGAATGTGGTTCATATTTAGCTTGTTCACACCATTTTGGTTTTTTTTCTAAAGGAAAAACCTACCTTTTTTGTTTGCTTGTTTGTTTTTAAACCAGCTGCAGACCTGCTGCTGGCACTAAGGCTTAGTCTGATTGTACAGGTGAAGTTTCAGAACAAGAGCAGTCCACAGATAGGAATTGGAATAGCAGTGTCTGTCAGAGCAGTTGAGGCTTGCACAGCTGCCTTGGTTGTTTCTGGCCAATATTAGTATTTATGTGAAGGCTGCAAATTCTTTCATTTGTTACTTTTCTTTCAGAGAGGCAAAGAAAAATGTGGAGGCATTGGCAAACCGTTCAGAAAACAGACAGACTTGCAGCATGCAGGCTGCAGAGTCACTTGAGGTGGAGGCTGAGAGCCCAGCTGATGACCACCCTCTTCCAGAACCCAGAGTCCCCTATCCATTTACCTCTTGTTTGACTGAGAAGGAGCAGAAAATGTACTTGTATCTGATGACTAAGTTCTCAAAAAAAAGAAACCATTTCCAAGTTACTGCGACAAGTCAAAGGGAATTTTTCACATACATGGTAAGATGTGAACATATGACCATCACAAAGGGAGTCATACAATTTTTTTTTCTTACAAAGAATAAGGGAAAAATTGATTTTCAGTGCAATTTGTCATAATTAATTTGTCATAGAATTCATGGTATTATGAAAGGTAATAAAGGTTTGAAGTATTCAGGATAAGCTTTTTAATAGGAATTGAAAGAGTATTTGATTATTTCATTGAAATTGGGGTTTTTTGGCTTTTTTGTTTTATTGGTTTTTTTCCTTTTGAGTGATCTGAACAACTGAGGGTAAGTGTAGCTCTTTGGCAACTGACCAAACAGCCCCTCAGCCCCCAAAAACCCCTTGGGAGCTTTGCTCATTAGCAGGGAGGGAGGGCCCTGTGTGCTGCCCTGCTGAGCTCACAGGGGAGGAGGGCTGAGTTCACCCCTGATGCTGAGTCTCAGCAGTGTGTTTAAATGGGCCACCTTCATGTTGGGTGGGAGGAATATTTTAGTTGAGTCCTGGGAAATGTAATTAATCAGCAGATTCTGTTGAGCCATTGCATTTGGTTTCCCATGCTTCCTTATTAATGCTAATTTCTTTATTTTGTGTTGTAACAATGGAAATACTGTTTCCAGGCACATCACTAACTACTGGGTTGTTGTTACTTAGAACTCAGATATCTTTGTGACTTTGCTGTGTAAACTTCATCAACCTTGTCTTGTATCCTCTCTGTTTATAATCACTGTATCAAAAGACACTTGCTGTTTGTTGGGGATGGTGTGTTGTTAGTTTGGGGGTTTTTTAAGGAAATGGGCCTTGCAAAAATTTTTCTTACTTAAGTGAAACTGAACACTTGCCAAATTGAGTAGCAAGTGGAATGCATTCCTTTCCTCATATTATTACCTGTACTGTCTCTCTGGAAATTTTGTTGGTTACATATCTAGCATAGAGGATTCTGTTTTGTCTTAAAAATAAATTTTTCCTTCTCCCAGCAAATGAAAGAAGTAGTAAACAATGAAATTGCAGAATTTATGAAATTTGCCCAAAATGCTGCAAAGAGCTGTGCCCAAGATTATGATGCCATCTCTGAAGATGCACTGTGTTATACTGAGGTAATGACAATGCCATGCTTAATTCCAGCCCTTCTTTAAAAATCATCTTGGGATCGTGATTAAGATTATGTAGAATTACGGGATGTGGTGTTCCCTGACCTGCTGATTTCGTGTTGGGATGAGATGGGGAAGTGGCCATTGCCCTTATGCCACACAGTGTGGCTTGGCCTGTGGTTCATTGGAGCCAAAAAGATGTGATAGAAGGGAAATCACTTTTTACAATACTGCAAAAATATTTATTCATCAAATAAATGAATTTATATTCGGGCAAGGAGGAGCTGCATTTTAAGTGTGCATTTCCGTTAAGAAGTGGCTCCTAGATACACACTGCTGGACAGAATGTTAAGCTTTCCTCCACAGGAAAGCTTAGTAGCATGTCACAGTCCCTTTAATTAGAATTTACTCAGACTTTAATCATAAAGTTCAGTCTGCAAGTTCATGCTGTGTTAAATATCCACTTTGATGATTCTGAGATCAAACATGAATGCAACTTCATGTATCATTCTTGGGTTTATAGCATATTCTTGAAAAAAATCCAGAATATAGGTTCATTAAACTTTCCCATTAGTGGGTTAACACAGAGTTTGGGCACATGTGAAGACTATCCTGCTTTTGTTTTTTTGCCCCCCAAATATTTGGATTGGCTTTGCAATTTTGTATCTTGTCATCTGGTCACAAAATGTGTCTCCAGAATTCAAGTCCTATTTATTGTTAATAACCTGACTTAAAGAAATAGAGGCCCATATTTTGTTTTAACCAATCCTTGCAGAAATAACTCATTCTACTTACTAAATAAAGTCTAAATATCCTAAATACCTAATTGGGGTATTGTAAAAAATTATGTAGAGTTGATGTGATAGCAGGTTTCAGCACAAACGGGATCATCCTATGTCTTTACCTTTGTGACTTTTGCCTAGGCTTAGTGTAAAGTTGGGTAGTAACACAAACAAATATTATTCCTCTAAAAGCCAAGATAAATAACTAAAAAGAAAATTCCTGGTTTAACACATTTCAGGCTGTACTAAACTGCATGTTTTTAATGATTGGCCTGAGCTGTGTGCATACATTGTCAGCCTTGCTTGTGAAGGGCTGAGGAGAATGTGGAATATATTGCAGTTCCCATAGCAGTGATTATAAGAGTATTACAAATCTGTATTGGTACCTGCAAGTTTTTAAATGCAACTTGAAATTGCAGAAAAAGCTTTCCAAAATTAAATTCTTAGGGAAGGTACAAATTCCTAAGTTGTTTTTCTTTTTGTGTTAGCAATTGCTACGTGCGTGTATTGGACATGTGCAGAAGTATCCAGAATTTTACACCCTGCAGGAGATCATGAGTATCATGGGAGGAAAGTTTCATACACAGCTGACCTTTAGGCTGGAAAAAAATCTTCTTGCAATGGTAATACCTTATGTACACATATTGGGTTTGTGGGGGTTTTTTAAGTAAGTAGAATTACATCAGAATTGTGTTATGCAAGGATTAAGGATTTTTGCAACTATTATTCAGTTCTTGAGTTAGGGGTTATAATTTAAATTATTTAATTAAAATTTTAATAAAATTATTTTGGTAGTAGGCCTGTTAACCCTTTTCACCAGATGTTTGCCATAAAAAGATTACATTAATAGTATGTTTTCTCATATCACATAACTTTATAATGCACCTGTGTAAATTCCTAATATTTTTCTTCATAAGAAGTGCAGCATTGGGTGAGCATGATTGCTGTGAAAGCCGTTTTTTTGACATTGCTTGATTTCCCCCAGGGTACAGCAAGACGTGGTAAAATAGATTTCCCTTCCATGCCTGTTCAGCTGCCCACAGATTATAACACTGTTACATCTATTATAACCCCAGAAAAAAAGGCTCACGTTATGCATAATGTAAGTAACCTTTTTATTATAATTTGTAGGGTTTATTTTGTACAGAAGTGCAATCTGATCCTTTTTATGTGTTGAACAGTGTTTAGACTGCACTGGACCATTAAATAGCTGGTATTTCTGTTTGTGTTCTTCTGCTGTGGAAATCAGAGCGTTTTCATTCTGTAGAACTGAAGGGGTTTTTGACTGTTTATTCCACATAATTTTTATCAGCTAATTTAAGGCGTTTTTTTCACTTACCAAAACCCAAACTTTCAACAGAAGCACTAATTTCAGAGACATTTGCTGAAGAAAGGAGCAGGAGTGATTTAGGAGAATGAGATAAGCCTCAAAAATGTTAGAACTGTAAACAGAGCCCTTCTGATGATGTCTCAGGTGGCAGAAAAAAGAAAATGGCTGGGTTTTTCTTACTTCTCTCATGGTTCTCAGTGCTCCTGGGCTCCCATTATCTTCTTAGTCCTTGATGAGGTTCTTCAACCTCATGAGCATTCCCAGCCTTCTTCCTTCATGGAAATGTGTACTTGTAAAGTTTAACCATTTTATCATTTCAGTTCTGAATTTGTATTCTGGATGGTTTTATATTTGTTTTAAGGTTCTTTATATCTAACCCGTATTGAAACAACTGTGCAGTTTTAACCAGACTTCAATGTTAGATATCTTTATTTTGCTGTTGCTTACCTTGTAAGATCTGTAGTGTATATTTGTGAGTTAATCTGGTTTCTGGAGGTTTTTTTGCTTCAACACGCTCCCATATTTCATGATAATCTAAATTCCTATTCAACCTAGTAATTCAAATGTATAGAAATTAACTGAATGCAAGTTTAAAAGTTCTGTTTTCTTATGCTGCAATGTGAGTGCATAAGATTCAGCTGAAAACCTTCAGGGAAGTTTTTTTTTCATTTCATTTTGAAGCCTGACAGTGTGGTAGTCTTTGGACTTTTTGGGTGGGTAGGGGTTGTATATATCCATTTTAGTTGAGTTTGGAGTTTTTCTTGTAAATTAAAATTTATGTGTATTTCTTAAAAGAAGATCTTTGAAAGAAATAACTTTTTTTTTTCTCTTTAGGATATTAGTTCAGATTCAAATGCAGAAAAACTTGCATTGAAATACTGTCCTCAAGTGGTTTTAAGTAGTCAATCATTATTTACTTTACTGAATAATCATGGACTAAACTACAAGGAACAGTGGGAAATTCCAGTTTGTGTTAAAATGATCACTGTTGCAGGTATGGGATTTTTTTTTTTTAATAAACCTGTGGGAGGATTGTCAAAAAAAAGCTGGAAAGCTGATCCTGGGTCACTAGATATCATTTCCTATACCTTTTTCCACTTTGCTCCTCAGAATAGTAACAACCTCTACAGTTACCACCATAAACTTTGGACATTCAGCTATTTCCACCCGGGGAAAGAAAGCCAAAACAAAAAACCATTTAAAACCAGTTTTGCTTTTCAAAACTGTCAGTTGTGCTCCTTGGAAAGAAAACAACTGCATGAAGCTGTTAAAATTATCAAGTGAACTGATTTCAGTAAATTAAAAAACCAGAGAAATTCTGAAATCTTTGCTTTATGAAAAAGCAAAGAGCAAACATTTTCTGGAATTAAAAGGATCTATTTACATTATAGAACAAGGAATGAATCTCCATGAAGATAATTTTTTTCAATTGCAACAGAAAATGTTTTAATGAACTCATTTGATGAACTCATCTGACTGCTTTACTTTAGTTGTCAAGCATTTCTTCAGTAATCTGAATAGAAATTTCTTCCCTTACACTTTTTTTTAAAACACAGTATGGTTTATTCAAGTATTTATAATGTTTGTTGTGTTGGAATGTCCTTCTGTGCTTGTTACAGAAGTTTCTAAAGCAGACTTACAGATAGTAAATAAGCTATCAACATTTACAAATTTTCACTTTCCTATGTGAAATTAAATGACTTTATCAGTAAAGATAATGCCTGATTCCTTTTGTAGCAGCATTACAATTTTTAAACTTAATTCTTGGATGCAAAGTTAACACCTAAAGGGCATTCAGATTGTACTAGAAATACACAGTGGTTCTTGAAGGGTTTCTCTGAGCCTTCCTTTTCCACTTTCCACTGTAACCAACCCCTTGCTTTAATTTACCTTTTTTTGTAAAACAGAGAGACTGTTCACATGTGCCTTGGCTTTCTCTGTTGTGATGGGCAGGGTATTGCTTTTATTTTGGGGTGATTCATATGTAAAGGTGTGGGGCACTGGAGCTGGACAGAGTTGACTGATTAGAAGAGGAATAAACTGCAGCTATCACTTGGGCAATGAGACTTAAAAAAAAAAAAAAGAATTGACTTTCAAACAAGGAAGAAAAAAAGATCTTTTTGGAAAACAGGATACATTTGATGGTATGATGCTGCATAGGAAATGATGAATCCTCGGTTCTTATTTTAAAAATTCTCTACTAAGAACTGTGAAAATATGAAATATGAAGTATTTGAAATATGTTCAGCTGTTAATGTGGTGTGTATTGCTGCTGCAGGATCCAATAATTCACACCATATCTGGACGTACTTTTATTTTCTGTTGTTAATGAATGAAAGGATCATTTTTCATTTCTTCTGGTGTGTGTGTGCAGTGGATTTGACTGTAATTGGAAGTTGAAAGATTTATTATTTAAATTATACAACAGTCTTTCTTCCTTTCATTTAATATGTACTCAATCTCTTTCATTCTTGGAAAGGTAGCAAACCAGCTAAAGTGGTTTATGTTGATCCACCTCTGCTGAGAAAAGAAATGACAGTAAGAGAGAGGAATCAAATCTTCCATGAAATTCCAATGGATTTCCTAGCAACTAAAACATCTTACATTTCAATTTCTGATGTATCAATGGACAAACCAGCTGAGGACAACCTGTTTCAGTGGGATGTATGTAGGTTCATGTATTCTTAAAAACAAGCAAAACCAAAAACTTGTGTTTAAATTCCCAAGTTGCTTTTTCTGTGATAAAGGGAAATTTAGGTTTTCTCTTGGTAGTTTTTCTGTTGCTGGGTTACAGACCCTGTTTGAAAATGGCTGTCTAGTTCCTTTAAATGCTTCTACATGGGCATTTCAGCTTTAGTGTTTACTTCATTAAAATGTCTTTTGATCAGTTCACTTCAGTGGAAAAAGTTCTGTAAACTTTTGCTCTTTAGAAAGGCCTTTCAACTCGTAGGACCCAAGATACTCCAAGTTAAACAAGAAAATTTGTTTTTCAATTACTGCTCCTCTTTCCTAACAGTTAGATATGGATGGTAGAACATTTTTTGTGTTTTCAGTTTGACAGTGTCTTGTTTCTTGGTTTGTTTTGGCATTTTTAATTTTATTTTTAACTTTCTCATCCCTGTGTTAAGGTATGTTCTGATACCTACCAGTGCAGAACAATTCCTCCTCCAGACGACGCAGGGATGGACTTCGATGATGATGTTACAGAGCTTGAAACTTTTGGAGCATCTACCAAGCTCTCAAGAACTTGTAAAACAGAAAGTGCTTTTCCTGCAGCTAGTAACACTGCTAAAATTTTATCTCATGGCCTCAAAATGGGGGGGAAGAATTCATCCACCATGAACAACAGAGATGAAGAGGAGAAAAACACCCTTTCTGAGCAAGAAGGTTCAGCATGTGCCAGTGTGCAGCTTCCATCATTAGATGACATTCCATGTTTCAGCCCTCAAGAGCATTCTCCTAAAAGCTGTCAGTCAGTGGAGGTAGGACTGAACAGAGCACAGGATGTCATGACCAAGGAAGTGTTGGACAGTGAAGCAAATCCTCTCTCTGTTGCAGAGAGTTCTGAGAAAGAGCCTGATGCTGCACAGGATACCATGACCAAGGAAGTGTTGGACAGTGAAGCAAATCCTCTCTCTGTTGCAGAGAGTTCTGAGAAAGAGCCTGGTGCTGCACCGAAAAAAGAGACTTACACTTGTTCATGCAGCAGTGACACGGATGAAGAGCGTTTGGTGATCGATTCAGAATGTCAACCCGCTGCTTGTTGCAAACCAGCTGTACCAAGCACTGTTTCTTGTACCTCAGCAGAGACTGCCAGATCTCCTTCCCCTACCCAGGGTCCTTTAGCAAGCATCACTGACTGCTCAGATACCATGGATCAGAAAAACAAAGCCTCCAAGAAACCTCCAAGAAAGTTATCCAAAGAATTGGATCCTGTCGGGCAAATTCTGAAAATGCAAACTGAACTTCTCAAGTCCCCTTCCCAAAAAGCTCATGAGCCTGTGGGGAGCTGTGATAATTCTAGTGCTGTGCCAGCCCAGTGGCCTCAGTCTCCAAAAGCATTGGTGACCTCCAGCACAGAAACTGTGCCAGCCCCAGCCTCCAATGCCACCAGCTCCTCTAGAAACACCTGGACATGGCTTTTTGAGGGAGTGCCCAAGAGTAAGTGTGGTCATTGCATAAGGAGGAAAATTGAACAGAAAACACTTTACCTCCTTTATCTGAAGAATGTGTCAATAGTGCATCTGTTAAATTCATTTAGAGATGTGACTCAAGTTAACAGAACCTTCTCTGTGTGGGAATTACTGTCTTGCACACAGGAGGGAACACTGGGAGCTGTTTGTCCACAGAGGTGAATGTGAAATACTGTTTTACTATAGAGGAAGCTGTTGTACACAAGGTTTTTAAGCAAGGAAAAGAAATCATTTGGTAGTGGAATGAGTTATTTTTGCATGGAAATTCAAATATTTGAGTAGTCTAGTCTGCAAAAGTAGTTTCTTGTCAATCAAAAGTAGAATTTTTTTTTTGTAGAATAAAAATTAATTGAATCATGCAATTAAAAATGGGAAAAAAAATTAAATTTTTATGTGTTAAGTTTTGCGCCTTCTGGTTTAGTTGCTGTTGCTTAACTCCCAGCACTCTGTCCCACAAGACAAAGGAGGATTCACTGCAAGCCACCTCTCCAAGTTTTCAGGCAATTAGCTGGGTGTTGAATCTCTGCTGCACTTGGACCTGGGCCCAGAGTTAGAAGTCGTGAAGATTCTGGGAACCATGGCTCTGGAGGTTTTCCTCACGTGCCTGAGTTGCTTCTGAGCTCTGTACAGCTGAAATTAAAAACACTTTAATGTGTTAGATAAATATGCAGGAAACCAGACAGGTTGTGTCAGGACAGATACTGTTCTCAAATATTTAATTCCAACAAATCCATGCTTTTTGGTGGGAAAACATTTGGTATTTTCTGAGGAGGTGTGCATTTGATCGTGTAGGAATTATTACTTAATCTGTAGGTTAACACAATTTATTCCATTTTAGTTGAAATTGCATTATCACTTCCTGCATTTTTATTGATTTAAATGAATAATCACTAAAACCGTGTCTCCTGCCTCCATTTGAAAGGCTGAGAGGCGTGATGCTTTATTTCTCTCTCTCTTAAAAAGATAAGAGTATAGAATTCAGATGGTTTATAATAGATTTTTTTTAATAGAGATTATGAAACCAGTATTGCCAACATGCTGAAAAGTGCATAGGAATAGAAAGCATAATTCTACAATTTGAAAGTTCTATAGCAAGCGGAAAAACTTCTTTTTTTTCAGAAATCCAGGTTTGAGTTACATATTTTAGTAACAGAAAATTACTTCCAGTTCTTTGGATAATATCTCCCACAGTGTGCATGCACATAAACTCTAAATTTAATGTTGAAAATGTATTTGTTCACAGCACTACAGCCGTCCCTATTTGTAGGTGTAGTTTTGGCACCTATTACCACATGTCTGCAGGACAAAAAAAGAAAGAATTGGATACATTTTCAGGAAACAAATTTGGAGTCTACTGTGTTTATTTGAAAGGTTTTGTTAAAATGTTTCTAAGGGTTGAAGGGATGTTTGTTAATGTACTCAAAGCTGTCCTGGGAGATGCAGTAGCACCTCTTGAATATGCTGGTATCCAATTTGAAGTTGAACTTTGTGTGGTGTGGAGACTTGTGCTGCCATCCAGACCCGAGACTTGAGTTCCCTCAGTACCTGATGAATGGATGGCAGCTCTCAGAAGGCATTCATTGTAAATAAATATTTCTCTTCTTTGTGCTGAGTGACTGTGGCTTAAAAAGCAGCTTTTGAACTTCATTTATACGAAAACGGAGTCTCACATTTGGAGTTCTCTGGATTTGTGTGAGAAATCTAATGTGGGATTACTTTAAAATACACTCTTTAGGAGTGAACGTTTCCCAAATGTAATTTAAATTTTTTTAGTATGTAAGTGACTTTTTTGTGCCTAATGAAGTCATTTTCACCCCAAAATCTTGGGAAACAAAATAGATCCTAGAGTAATAAAAAACCAAAACTGAGCAAAAAACTCTACTGCAAGGGAACAAACCTGATCAGCTTCAAGGTAAAGAATGTCCAAGCTTGTCATTTTCTGGTTTATTCATTTTCTCTAGGAAAGCTGCCAAGTGAACTTGAGCTGCTTAAAGAAGACCCTTCAGAGTATCAAGCACCTGAGGAAGGCAATGTTGTGTACAAGCTCTTCAGTTTGAATGATCTGCTGCTGCTCGTGCGGTGCAGCGTGCAGAAATTCAAGTCACCGCCACAGTACCAGAAAATGAAAAAAGCCCAAAAGGTAAAGATTTTGTTTATAGCTTCTTTTGGTTTGATTTTTGTCTAAAGAGTTGTGCTCAACTGGCATTCCAGGGATTCCCAGTCCTTGATAGCGTTTGTGCTCTCACTGAGGCAATTGTGACTCTGCAGTACATCTTCTGTAAGTAAATGTTTGCTATAACAAGACAGGGAAGAATAACTTGTGATTTCTTTAAAGCGACTTGATTAGAAGATAAGGAAGTGTGATTCTCCATTTTTTACTACAGTAATATGCCTGGGTAATGATACTCATGTAAAAAAATGTAATTTTGAACTATTCTTAGAAGTTAATGAAGTAATGAAGGGTTTGGCCCAAGGCTTTGAGCATGTTCATGATCATAAATACTTTCAAGGAGGATTCAGCTTTGCTATCATGCCTAGTTAAGCAGAGAAATAGGAGATAAAATGAACAACAGAACACAAAAAGAGATTCTATTTGTTCTGCTTGAAAATACTGTGGCATTTCTTAGCAAATAGTTTGTCTCATGGAATTAAGTGGTTGGAATGCAACTGTAATCCAAATACTCCTTGCAGCATGAGGAGAAGGAAACTTTATTCTGTAATTCTCAGTAATTTGTAATTTTTTTAAAGAGTCCTCTGAATCATTCACCAAATTTGTTGTGGTATGTCCCTCCTGAGAATCCCAGATACAGCAGGCAGGTGTTTTGTGAGGTGTTTATGCTTTGTTGAAATGGAAATAATCATTGTAATACTGATTACTTGCCAAGAGTCTCTGCTTAGAATCTTATTTTGAAGAAATCCCATATTTTTGCTATTGGTCCGCTGCTCATAAATGTCTGGGAGTAACTGCTTCCTTATTCAGAAACCAATCACTTGTTTGGTTTTGTTTTTTTTTTAATTTCTGCTGAAATTTAAACTGTGGGTTGTCAGTGAGAACTGACAGTGCTCATTAGGGCTAACTCACTAGTTAGGATAGCCTCTGATTTCAAATGAGAGTCCAAGCATTAGGTTTTAATTTCAAGTGAGATTCTGAAAGGAGAGATAAATGGCAGAATTCTGCGAAAAATAAGCTAATTAGAAATGTTGTGTGTTTTTTCTTAAATTGCTACAGAGGGCAGTAGAGCACAGAAGTGTAAACTTGAAATTAATTTAGTCACATGGAAAAATTACTAAGTGGTAGAATTTTATTATTTGTAAAAGCTTCCCCAGGCCTTTTTTTCTTTTTTCTTTTTTTTCCCCTGTCCATTTCACCTTTCTCTATATAAAGTCTCTGTACTCCAAAGTTTCTAATGTGGATTTCATAGAATGTGACCCTTCAAACAAAATCTCTGAAACATCTTTATTGCTTCAGCTGTGGTGGAAGACTGTAATTATTATAAACTACAAAATGTAGTTAAATTATGGGTGTTTTTGGACAGTGACTGCTAATTTTTCTTTTATCTTCTCTTTTATAGCTGACTCCCATATTCCTGTTGCCAAAACTAGAATACCAAGCCTACTATGGTGTGGAAGCTCTTACAGAAAGTGAAGTGTGCCAGCTGTGGACACAGAGTATGCTGCATTCTGAATGCTCATTTTATGTTGGTAAGTTCATGTGTTGAGTTTTTCCTTGAGGCCACATGTGTGTGTGAGTATTTGTAGAATAACAGAAGAGATGCATATTTATTAAAGTATATTCCATATATCCTTTCTTATTTTAACTTTATAATTTTGTCTATCTTCAATAAATTCTTTGCCTAAAATTTCTCTTGGGTGCTGGATAAGATATTCCAACCTTGGTTTTAGATAAATAGTATCCATGTCCTGTAGAAAACGCTGTATTCATGTTTGTACAATGACATTTTTAGAAGTCAGGAAAGTTTTTATGTCTGTTGAGATAAATACTGTGTAGAGAAATCAAAATGATACATATAAAGAATGTGACCAGATTATTTTAACAACCATTTTAATATACGGAGAGCTTTCTGATACCAATTATCTTGCAATTAATAAGATTTTAAAAGGGAAAATTTGCAACAAAGTGGTTAGTTGATATTTAGGATATGCTTGGCACATGCTACTGAGTGAGGGCAATCCTGTTTGTACAGTGAGTGAATGTTCTGCCTTGCTTTTTTGTAGAAACAAATCTGGACTCTAGGGTTGTTATGGCAGCAGCTGTGGCCTGTGGTTGCCTAATCTTTCCACTAGTGCACTGAATTACACTTTTGCTGGTTTTGGCTTGCATCAGAATGCTATTTTAGAAATGCTAACTTCTCTGTTTTCCATTTTTTACATACAAACTATGCAAGCTACCTTAGAATTATTAGGATTATGTGCAATCTAATGTATTTGCCAGTAGCGGCGCAGTCTGCTCTCTTTATTCAATGGAAATAATGTTCTAATTTTAAATTTTAGAAGCACTATTTGATGTGGTTTTTCCATTCCATTAAAAAAGAAATCCTTATGAAGATCTAATTATGTACAGAGTTCTCTATTTGTATCTTAATGTACAGTACAGAGTCATTGCTTCTCTCTAACAAGCAGACTACTTATACTGAGTGCATTCTCAGTATTTATACTGAGGATATATCCAGCATACTGAGCTGCACTGCAGCTGGGCTTCCTGCAGGAAATGCTATCAAAGTTTTTATTAACATTTCCAGAGTGGCAAGCAGTGTGAGGAAACAGTGAACTGGGGAGAGAGGGCTATGTTTGCTGAGTACACAAAGTGGAGGAGTGAGTGTCTATCTAATCTCCCCTCAGTTACAGGATACTGAAGGTATGGCTTGCACAGGAGTTTGCAGACAGCTCATCCAGCCACCACCCCTTTTTATGGAGGTTCTTGGGAATGTAGGAGGAAGCAGGCTGGGTGTGCTGGTGCTGTCGGAGATGAGGAGCCACGGAGCCCTCCCCTTCCAGCACAGCCTCCCTCTGTGTGTCTCCTATAGTTACCTGCTGGCTGTGGCATGGGCAGTGCCATCCTGCACTGGCCAGGCCTCCAGCACATCTGTTCCTGTGCTTGGGATAGTGTCATGTTTGTTTGTCAGCTCCTGGATACACTCTTTGCAGAAGCAAGCCCTGGGGTGCATAGGAATTCTCCTTTTGTGGGCTCTGAGGAGGCACAGGGTTCTGTGGGTTGTCCCTCTCCTGCACAGTAAATGGGTACTCCTGGCCTGTGGGCAGATTCTTGGTACTGCCATGTAGTTTCTTATAGAGGTAGGTGAAAGAAATGTGTGGCAGTAAATATCTGTTCTCTGAAAGAGCATCTACCACAGTTTTTAACAGGAAACTGTTACCATATTCTACCTGGGGAGTTTTCTGCTCTTGGTATATTGCAAGGTAGCTGTGAAATTCTGCTTTTCAGTTTGTATTCCTAAGGGAGTTGTGAAAAATGCTATGTTACAAGTGTCCAGATTTGCTCAGAGGGCTCTTTGAAGCAGAGCTTTGTCCTGAAACTCCAGGGACACTTCTCTGAGGGTGATGAGATCCTTGTGTTATGGGCAACTTAAAATGGGGTGAATCTCACATTGTCTGTCACTAATTTAATACCTGATAGTCAGACTACTTGAGTGATCTGTTCAGTGTAAGGAGAAAGGCGGAGAGCTTCTGAAATCATGCTGTAATTTGAATTATTTTAAGTGAAATGCTGTGTTCTATAAAGAATCATTTTTAAAACAAACATTTTGTAAAGCCATAAACCTACTGCTCTTTTTAAATTTACCTCACAGTATGAGTGTGGAAGTATGGAACAACATGGTTTGAAAACTATGATCTTACTAACACAGTACCTACAATTTGCATTCTTGATCAGACAGTTCAGCCTTTAACTTTTAAGCATGCAGCAGACTTCAGTGGTAAACTGCATAGGTGTTTTTGGCTCTTGAAAAAGCTTAATTCCGTGTCTCAACCATCTCTTGTATTGCCAAGTGAGTATGGATGAAAAGTTCCTTGGACCTTGGTCTATGCCCCATAATCGTGCAGCATTGCTGTGTGTGATGGAGGGAGGATCTCAGCTCTGCCGTGACTCAGCAGCACCGCCAGCTCAGGGGTTGAGACAGAAATCAGACTGTAACCATGGCCTCCTGCAGCAGCTGCAGGGGGGGAGATGAAGTTGAATTATTTTTTAGGCTGTTCTAGAAAAGCAGAGATACTATCATCAAACGAAGAGCGCTGTCTTCCTCTTGCCAGCAAAGCACCGGGCTTGGTTGTTAAGTCCCCTTGCTTCTCAGATAGGAAATCCTGCATCTGCAAAGGCAGTAATCTCTGTGACAAGCTTCCCAAATAAGGCACTTGTGCTTGATCTAAGCAGTAAATAAAGTTGTGATAAGCTTTGCTGATTAATGGGAGCATTTTACCCTGACCATTATTCACTTATTTGCATTAAGTGCCAAAGCAAAACTTTCTACAAGAACAGTTTGCCTTCATGTGAATGGAATATAATTGGCCTTTAAATTAAGATTATTTGAAGAATGGGTTGGAAAAAAATACTTAGTGTATGGGTAACTTACTACATGTCAAGTATTTTCAATCAGTCGCTTCTCAAATACAAGATACAGTTATATAAACTAGATGGAAGTAGTTCATAGATACTTTGTAATTGTTACTTTATTCCCAGTTATGCTGTCAGTGTGTTTAGTAGTAGAGAAGTCTGATTTGAGGAGAGGATGGTGAGGGATACAGAACTCTCTGTTATGCTGCAACATTGATAAATACTTTTCACTCTTCTATGCCAAAAGAGCAAAGTTTTTTATCTTTTTAAAAAGGCATTAGGTCTGCAAATTATGCTCTTACATTTTTGGTTTTATTTTTAGTGTATTAATTGAATTTCTTTTTTCAGGACATATCGATGCTTTTACATCAAAGCTTATTATGCTAGAAAAGATTTCTCAAGAAACTTTAAGAGAAAAACTTGGATTGATTAAGTGAGTATTTTTAGTAAGTTTCTTTAGCAATAAATTTCAAACCCTAACAAGCCTCACAGATTACTACTTCTGCTATTTTTTTTCTTTCACAGACCTGCAAATTCATTAAATATACTTCATCATGTTTTGAAGAAGGTGTCTGAGTAAGTTCTCAATTTTTGTTTGTTATTGTTATATTTGTTTGCCATATTGCCCAGCACATCTTGTTTCTTCTGTAGAAGGCTTGTCTACTCTGATTTTTATTTCTTTATATGCATGAAGAAATTCATATTTTACAGGTTCTCTTAGGGCTATCATAGCATAATGCAGTACTGTGTAAAATGTGCTTGGTGTTACAAGGTTTGCAAAACTGATGCAAAATAATAAGAACTTGAGGTTTTTGAATCAGTTTTTCAAGAGAGGAAACTGGCCTCTTCAGAGCTGAGTAGAGTTCACAGGAGTGAGGTGCAATATTGTGTATACAGGCTGACACACGGAGTTTGGGTGTTTGGGTTTTGTTAGTCTTCCTGCTTGAATTATAGAAATAACACTGTGTTCACTTCTGCTTACCTGCACTTACAGCAGCCTGTCTCTCTGTACAACATTGCAACCTTCCTCCTGCTTCTTTATGCAGCTACTTCGAGGCTTTCAGGCTGCAAGTGTCTAAATTTTTTTTGTGAAGCAGGCTTCTTGCATTGAGCGTGAAGCCTTTACAGAGGGGTTTTCTTGCTCTTTATAATTTCTGTAGGTTTATGATTTTTGACTAAGATTTCTGATATGGACAGTTGATTGACCTTCATCTTCTGAAAACCTGTTTAATCCTGTGTGTGCTGAAAGCTTGTCTGTTCTTTGTGTCTGTGTCCACATGGGCATTGTTCTTTGTAAGATGCTGGTTAAGGAATTACAGTTTGCCCAACATGGATGGTTTTTAGTGTATGCTTACATTTTTAGTTGGATATGGTGACAGTCTGTACATTGTTGATAAATTAGTACATTATGAGTACATTATGAACACATTAATTAGTAGGTATTTATCAATACTGTTTAATTAATGCTTTCTTGTGCATAGTCTTTTTATAAGACATCTAAAGATGCTCTGCTTTTGCACTAAGAACATATTAACTATCCTGATTAAATACAAAAACTCCAAAAAATATTTAAATAAATTTAAATATTTTTCGTTTTGAACTTTTCTCATTTTAGTTTAGAGGAGGGCTCTTATTTATTGACTCATGCTGCCGGGGATTCATCAGTTGCAATTTACAAGAGTTGTCTTGACAAGAGCACGAGATCCTCCTATAACTTGCACAAAGCTCACTGTGATCTGCCTGCTGTACCTGCCACTCTCTCAGTCCCATGGGTTCCACTGAATCCCAGCCTCCCTTTGCCCTACCACATAAGTCATGGAAGAGTTCCATGCACCTTCCCACCTGCACCCTGGGAAGGGTGGAAACAGAAGGTCAGTATCTCACTTGAAGGAAAAGCAGATTAGCAGTTTAGGAATAACCCTTTTCACTCCCGTGGGGTACAGCTGATGTAGTTTCTGTCATCTTTGGGGGTCAAAAATTTTTTGGGAATCCATCCTGCTTTGTAATTTATGTTGGTGAATAAGTGATGCCTGTCATGCTTTGGAAATTTCCCAAAGATTCTGCTCTCCCCTCTATTATTTTTGAGGTAATATGGCCCTTTAAAAGTAAGAAGTTTTTCAAGCATTATTTTTCTGCAGCAGAGACTTACTCATTTGTGTAAAAGCCATGTGCTAACTGTGCCCAGCTTTGTGCACTCTGAGATGGTTTGTAGGTTGAGTTACATGTCTTAGCCACAGCCTGACATCGTACAAGGGCAAAATTGTCGTGCATCCGTTCCTAATTACCTTGTGCACTTCGGCTTCTGCCAGAAGGAAATCCAGGCACATAGGCAGGGAAGAGGCAGGACTGGTCTCTTCTCCCTGCTGACTGAAGACCAGCTGTGCCAGTCCAGATGTGCCCTGTGGGCCTGCTTGAAACGACATCTATTAGAAGGCAGTTGTCTGAATGTAGCTGTATATGTTTGTGCTCAATACAGATTGAAGATTATAAATTCTGGTAATTCTAGTTTGGTTTTCTGAGTTGTTTTCTGTTTGTTTTTTTTTTAATTCTCTCCCCATATGTATGTAGATGGCTGGGGTGAAAGGACAGTCGGACACACCCCATGAGGGAAAGCCAGTAGCTATGGAAACAAAAGGCAAGCCAGCTAAGCCTGTTGGAAATGAAGGTGTGGCTCCAAAGAAGCTGAGGAAGAATTTCTGCAAGCAAAGAAAAGTGAAGAAAAAGTGGAAAACTAAATTCAACAAAATGCAACTGAAGTAGGAATAAGCCTGGAGAAGAACAAGAGGACACAAAAAAATCTGAGGTTTCTCTCAGCTTCAGAGGAGAGCCAGAACAAGCTGGCAGGGGAAATGGCTCCAATAGCTGAAGCATGCTCTGAACCTTTAACCCTTTGGTACCTTGGGACATGTTTCAAGTGAAAATCTCAAAATCAGTCAGAGAAAAAAAGGATGTGGCTGCAGCCACTTGGCTGGTTATGGGGAGCAGAGTATCTTCTGTTGGTCTGGTGAATTTTGTAGGAAAAACTACATCCTGAAGAGTGAAGCAGTGGCTGACAACAACTTCTGAAACCACATAACAAGAAAAATAGCTTTTCAGCTTTCCCAGTTCTTCCAGATTCACCACAGATTTTTGTTCTCACATATTTTAAAGATACATTTTACTTGGAGCATTGGGTATAGAGGGAACAACTTGGATTTAATTATTTGGCTTTTTTGACACATGGTGTCTGTTGGCTTTTAAATTACTTTTAAAAATACATTCTTTTTAGAATGTTTTAACAAATAAAGGACAAAAGCTGTGTTTGTTTGAATAGTAAGGACCATAAATTTGCTTTGGGAAACTTACAAGTACAGCTAAACAAGTAAAATAATAACAGGAGAGCTGCATTTTTGCATGTTTAAACTGCTATCACAAAAAGCAGAGGCCTTAAAGGTGTTCTTCCAAGTATTTTGTTTGAAATGAGGAAGTTACCAAGTACACACGTCTGATCAAACATTCTTCTGCTCACTGGGACTTGATAGGACATGTTTTAATGTCATGAGGGTAAAAATAAAAAAAAAGTTGTTTACTGGAGTATACCTGCTAAAAAATCCTGAAGGTAGGGATTTTTTTGAAATCAGGTTTCATTAATGAATGTATATTAAAAACTTCTTTGTGAAATACAAAGCATTTTCTGATGTGGCTTTTTTCCAACTGTTAGATATATTTGTTCAGTTATTCAGTTTATTCTTTTTTTGGACCACTACTTGTTTTATCTGCAGTATTAAGCTATTGACAAGCTGAACTTGTGTTTGCAATTTACAAATTGTTCTGATTCAAAATCCTAAATGCCCTTAGCAACTTCTCATAATAGAAATACTTCAGCTGTGAGTCACTTTTGCCAGATAACTGATTCTGTCTGGGGGACTCAAGGCAGTTTTCAGTTTGTGTATATAAAACTTTTTGCCAGACTTGTATGGAATTTGGTTTCCCAATGCAGTTTCACGAGCTAGAAATGTGTGGTCTGTTTGTTCATCTGTCTCTATGCCTGTCACATTACACTGGTATATTACTAATTACAGTGTACTAATTGTAGAACTGCAGTGGAGCAGCCTGTGCTGCTGCTGCTTGGCATTGTTGCATTGTGGGTGCAGAACTTCATCTCTGCTCCTGCAATTCCTGTTGGCCTGGTTGTGCAGGCTGTCCAGGTGTCTCTGAATAGTTGCTCATCTGTCCCCTCAGCCTCCCTTTTATGCCTGTTTGGTGTCATCTGCAAACTCAGGGAAAATTGATTCGGTCACATTATCAGCTGTCATAAAAATACTGAGCAGTGCTGGACCCTGAGCAGCTCTGCCCATGATCAGCACACCTGGTTCAGCCTTGGACTACGAACCACCAGAAATGGAGGAAAGCCTCTGAGAAGAGGTGTTCCACGCTGTGTGATTTCACTGATGGAGGTCTGGTTCTCCCCATTCACTGGGGTTTGTTAGGAAATGAAATTGATGGCTTTGTTTTGTGTTCAGACAGTTGGGAGTTACTTTTGGAGGACTGGAAGAGACGTTTTGACCTAGCATTTGAGATGACTGGTCGGCCTGTGTGCAAAACAATGGAACTTTATCAGTTCTTTATGTTAATGTGAATGGGTTATTGGCTGTGAAACCTGACTTTTTTTTAATTTCTGTAGTAATGAGAGTTTTCAGACATCATTTGCACTAAGCACTGATAAACTGCTTCCATTCTCGTATGTGACTGCCTCAATCTCTTCACCTTTTCTGTCTTGACTGCAAACACTTTAGGGAGTACAATAGAAGCTGTCTATGTAAAATATACTAGGAAAGATTTGCTGCACTTTTTCTCTTCTAATGTAGCCTAGCAGCTGGAAGCACAGAAAACTGCAACCAAGTGACCAGTCGTCCATGCTGGTGCTGGAAGGTGGGAGATGCCAACAGCAAGAGACTCTGCCCACCTCCATGCTGTGAAGTTCAGTAGCAGTTATTGAACCATTTGAAGAGGTATTTCTTTTGCTTCTGATTTCTTTGCCCTGTGTTTTAAATAGCAGCCTGTTTCCAAAAGAATTCAAAAGTCAGGTCAGGTGTAGTCTTTCAGTATTCTTAGTGCTGACCTGCATTTAAGCTTGCTTCTAGTTTTACTGGTAGAAGTTGCACCATTTTCAGTCTCTCCTGTTGAAGTCTGCATGTGTAACTTTCTCAGATGCTTCTCTGAGAAGTTATATAACTAAGCTTTTTCTTAATGAAATATGTCCTTTCCTATAGTGTGAGTACAGTCCTTCCCAGAAACACTGTTGTTGCTTGGTATGTTAAATTGCTCTGTACTAAAAATAGATTCACCCTTTTTTTTAGCTGCTCTTAAAACGTATTTTTCTACAGAAATTCTTATTTGTTTGCAAGTTCAAATTCTGTTCCTGTTTGTCCAAATCACTGCACTAAAATGTTTTCAAAGATACGTTGCTGTATTATATATTTCAAATTAAATTTCCTTTTCAATACCAGAAAATACCTTTGATGGCCAGGTGACAGTCTATTTAAACATAAAGCATTTGAATTATGCCCTGCTTAGTGTAGATGGAAGATTGTCACTGGCAAAGAGCTGGTTGGAGCCATTCTGAGCCTTGTGAAGCTGTGTAGATAATCTCAGGCTGCTCTTGCTCATGGCTGTGTCCCCATCTTGCTGCAGGACTGAGGAGACATTGTGATTTACCTTGCTGAGGGATTTTTTGTTGTTTTTATGGAACTAAAATATACTGCCAATTTTTAAATTGTAGAATAATTGAGTATAATGATTATTAAATAGTAGCAGTGCTAGTGCAGCCTTCAGGGCATTTCTCAGTATTGATACTTCTCACTTCTGCTTAACAGTGAGTGAAAAAAAAAGAAAAGGCCTGAAAGCCCCATTCTTCCCTAAAACTGCATGGCAGCTTTGTCTGACGTGGAACAATAGAGGTAGTAGAGAAATCAGTCTTGTTAATTGTTTGTGATTTGAAATATTTCAATAAATATTAGAAGAACTGTGTCACTTTAAACTCAGTATTAAAAAAACAGCAGTAACTGGGGAAGGGAGGGGCTGTTACAGACCCCAGTGACATCTCTGATTCTTGAAATGAAATACAGCAGCCACATTCTTCTGAGTATTCACAGCATGTCTTTACAAGTGTGCATTTCCTATTTTTGATAGCCCTAATAGAGGAAAAGTAGTAGTATTATTCTTCAAATATGTCCTTGTTGAGAGGGGCCAGAAGGAGAAGGATACTGCGCTTGTTGACCAAAGCTACAATCTGATCGGCCTCCTTGCTTCCTTCAGCTTGACAGGGTAGCTCTCACTGCAGTGCACAGAGCCAGCTGTTCTAAAACATGCATGAATACATTCCAGTTTCACTGAAACTCACTCAGAGGTGCTTTGCTCAACAGTTTTTCACCTGTGCATGAGATTCCTCCATTGTATGGCAGCATGAGTGGCCAGGAATGTCACCTTACCTGCCTGTGCCATGAGAACAAGCACATACCACAAGCCTCTCATTTCTCACTGCCAAGTGAATACAATCCAGGAAGAAAGAAGAGAGCAAGCTCTACCATGGCAAGTATCATCAGGATCCTTTGAACAAAGGTAATCTGGAGTTTTAAAATAGTTGTAGGATTTAAAAAACCTTGAAATACTTTTGAGTGTTTCAAGCCTTTTGATACTCAAGGACATGTAACTGAAGTTGTGTTCTTGAAATTTTACTCTGAAGTGACACCTGTAGACTCCGTGTTCATTTCCCACTACTGCCTTATCCACACAGTCCTGAATTCTTGCGTCATTTCAGACTTTTAGGAACTGATGCCTTCAGAGGAACAGCAGAGATGAGACTCTGTGATACTCTAATGATGCTGATAACCTTATCTAAATGCAGTCAGTCCTTTGCTAGTGCCGCACTGAGTGAGCACTGTGAGAATAGTTAGGTTTGTATGTTTAGGTAGAAAAGGAGCTCGTGAGTTCCTCCACAAGACAGCATCACAGATGATAAAGTAGTGCCAAATGAAGATGCTTTCCCATCTATTCCACATGTACTAAAGGTGTTCCTGGGGAGGTCACAGGGTTAAAATACTCATCCTCTGTAAAAACACAGAAGGTGTGGGCAATTCCTTATAAAGATTTTTTGTGGTCTCAAAATAGACTTCTAGAGTCTATGTGTAGGTTCATGGGCAAGTACCTTTAGGGGATCAACTGTGAAAAAAGAGAAAGATATGGACCATTCTAGTGCTTCTTCAGGCCTAAAACCGAAGGGAAAAGTGTCAAATTGTATACATCTTGGCACAGTATCAGTTGCTGGCAGCACATATTCTCAGTTGGAATTTATGTTTCTAGATTAATTTCCTGATGTGAGGGTGCATCTGTGTACCTGTGAGTTCAACTGTTTTCCCAAATAGATCCAACAGAAAGTCCTGCTGTGACTGTTACTCTTTTCTCCCTAAAGTTTGCTGCTGCTGCAGTGCATTCTGCTATGATTTGAAAGGAATGATGCAGCATAGCCTTTCTTACTCAAGTTCCCTTGCTCCTTCCTGTGTCAGTTCTTCTGATATACTTTAGCATGGAGGGAAAAGCATAGGGATTTCCTGAAAATAAATTTAGAAATACCCATATTAGGAATCAGTGTAGTCAAATTCATGTTTCAATGAGATCGATGCTTGTGGTGTATTTTTCAGAAATTGTTTTAAAGCATCTATAAATAAAATGAGAATACTTCTTTAGAATTTAATTTCGTCACTGAAAACAGATTTTGGAATAATGAAGCAACCTTGAAAAGGTTGAAAACTCATGTTTGTTCATGATTTTTATCTTTAACATTTGTTTATCCCATATTTGAGTGAACAGCATGAGTGCCACCCTGTGCCAGGTCTGCTGTGATTGATTCAAAAGCTCCACCTACCAAATCTTTGCACAAAACAATTCAAAATAAAAAAACAGGAGTAATGCAAAAAAATTCCAGCTGAAATAAGTCACCCATCACTCTGTCTGTCGTGTGGGCTATGCTGCCAAGCAGACAGAGCACTTCAACAAATATTTTAATGATTGGATTAAATTTGAGCTTTAAAAAAGAGGGAAGGAAAAAGCTGTCAGAAGCCCGTGGCTGAGCAGGTCTTGTAGTTAAAAGCTGCCTCAGCAGTCAAAACCTATTTATTTCAGAACCTTGCAGTTAACTGCAGTTCTGTTCCCTTGACTGACAGGAGGACAGTAACCTTGTGCTGCTCTCTGGGTATTCTTTGTTTACAGCAGAAGTAATGAAATGAAAAGGAGGTATAGTTACTGCAAAGCTGCACTTCAACAGCTACTTTCAACAGCTGTTGTAGCCATTTGTAAATTAACAAGTGCTTGCATCACAGTTTAAGTTCTTTGGCTTGTTTGCAAGTAACCTAAGCAGAATGCATAGTGAGATTGATTAGAGTGACTTGTTTAGTGCAAAAGCAGCACATGGAGGTTGAGAGACCTGGAGACTATTTTGTACTGATACTGTTGCTGTCTCTGGGGAAGAAGCATCCTGTGGGTCAGTAGACTTGTCACCAGCCTCTTTGGTTGTTTAAATAACAAGCAGAAAATTTGCATGTGGGTACATGAGTAAATAAATTTGTTTCTTGTTCTCTTCAGGGAAGATAATTCCTACAACATCCTAGTTATCAAAAAAATACATTGTCTTCCATTTATAGGTTTTCTACCAGCCCAGACAGACAAATTGAGAAGATAAAGTGTTGTACACATTTCTTTGGCCTAAAGAATGTCTGTGGCTCCGTGCTCCTGTATGTGTGTGTGTGTTGTGTATATGTTTCAGGCTGTGGCTCAAATTTGGGCTTCTAACTTTCTGTACTGGCAAAACCTTCCCAAAGGCTTTCTTTGGTCCAGCCTCTCTCCCCACAGGAAGGGATGATGGCTGGCTGGCTCGCCATGTCTGTCCCTGTTGATCAGCCAGCTGGGCTCTTTCCTCTGCTGTTCTGAACTCAGTTATTCTATACACACTGATGGCTGCTCATTCTTGTATTAATAACCTCCTTAATAACTAGCCTTAGTAGCAGCTTTAGAAAAATAAACCCCAGTGTTGAGAAGATCTTTGAAAATTATCTGTGGTTGTGTTGGCACTGCAGCCTTTTGTTCTGTCTCCTCACCTGTCCCTGATGTGAGCACTGGCTACAGGACACAGCACTGAAAGTTATCCAGCTCTGGTAGAAGTGTTTACTGAAGGCTTACCTGCAATTAAATGTGAAAATGTGAAGTATTATGTGTACTCCATGCTAAAACAATAGGCTTTTAATATCCTTTTTCTTACTCATTAGAGGAAGTGATCTCTGGTTTTAGAATTCAGACCTATGCTTCTGACCTGGAAAAACAAGTCTTAGCCTGCCTGGCAGAAATGAATCTCTTGGTAGCAGCCAATCAACAGCTTTTTGAAGTCAACTTTCCTTGCCATAATTTTTCTCTAAAGCTGTAAGATGCCACTTGAAAGAGCAATAAAAACATCAGTGTAGACAGTACTGTGTAATTAGGAATCTGTGACATTCCTTTGTCTTGCAAGGCATCATTCATTCCCAGCTAGAACTTCAGCTGATCCTAATTAAGGTAATGATGTTCAGATCATGCAAGAACTTTCTTAAAATCCTGTGGTTTATGTTTTGTACTAAAACAAAGTTGATATGTTTTGAAACAAGCCACAAACCCCCCCTTTCTTACTATTTCACAGAATCTTTGATTTTAATTGAAAATTTCCAGCTGTGTTCCAGATTGCTGTAGAAATTGTATGTTGACTTCTCTAGTGAACTTCTCACTGTAAGTGATTTTAAAATTCATTTTCCTGGGTCATTTCAGAGGTGGCATGATGTTAAACAACAAGGACATAATTTTTGCAGTATGTAGATAGTAGCCTGCGGATTTGCCATAGGATCCTGGTGTGTCAGCATTTTTAGAGGAAGTTTAGGTGGTACTTAGATTCCTTGAACCTTTCAGAATTATTCCCCAAGATTCTTAGGTACATATTTAAGGTGTGACAGCCTCCTCAGTACTTTGGCAGAGGCCAAGAGACTAATCCAAACCATGGGACTGTTTGTGTTATGAGTCACTAAAGTGGAAAGAGCTCATAATGATGGGAAACAATGAAGCAGAACAGACTTAAAGCTTTTAACGCTATTCCTAGGAAAAAATTCCCTGAGGACTTTTGGCAGCTTCCATCTTTTGTAGCTGTTTCTGTCCTTTGGCAAGACAGGCCCAAATCTCTGTGGTGATTATTCCTGCTGCTCTGTTCTGGATGATGTCAGGGGCTCCTACGTGCACTGGTAATATTTTCTACAGTGTTTTCCAGTGTGGCGGCTGTCTGGGGGACATAATTTTAGAGCTGGCAGCTGGGACAGTTTTAAGCACTGTGCTATCTAAATGGGCTCAAAATCTCTCCTTAATGTTGTAATATATATTGTAGCCTGTTTATACCAGCAGCATTATGCTGATATTACTGAGAAAGCTGAACTCAGCATAGTAGGTTTGGTTTTGAGATTTGAGCTTTTTTAGCCAGTTAAAGGATTAGTTCTAGGACCAAAGACAGCATGATACCTGGATTTGGATTGAACTGCAGCTCTCCAACCCAAAGTACATTAAGCTGTGGTTGAAGGTATTCATGATAATCTGAGAACAGAAAGTAAACTTTAATATCTGTAAGGCTTTACGTCCTGGTTTTGTCTCGGACTGCTTGATCTTTGCGCAAAAAGGCATCTGGCTCTCAAGCAGGACATCAGGAAGTCCCCAGGAACTGGGGAATGCACTGAAACATGGTTACACACATAGAGACTGTTTGTTTCTATATCCTGCCACTCTTCCATTCAGTGTAAAGACGCTGGAGTTTATTCAAGCCTCCAATACCAGTACAAGGGGTTTGGCAAGTGTCTCATTTCTGTGTTTGTGTGTATCTAGGAGACCTCTCCTAGTCACTAGATGATCACTCCCATGAGGCACACTGAAAAACCAAAGTGGTGATTCACAGCTGAGGTTAGAAATGGACTTGAGCTCCAGATACAATACTCATGAGAAACATATGCCAGAAGAGTTCTTTTCTAGGTTTTGCTACACTTGTTATCCGAGTTGCTGGTTTACATTTTTTCATGATGCATATTCCTGGCTGGATCTCTGTGTCACTTAATGTGCAAACCTCTCTGCCTTACTCTAGTTCTCATGCCAGACAGAAGGAAGGAAGGGGCAGTAGCCTGGGCTGAGTCAGAAGGAAAAGCCTGCAGCACATTTGAAGCTGGTGGCCCACGTTAGCTGTGTCAGCTGGGTGAGAGCAATAAGGGGCTTTGCTTCCTTCTGAGCATCTTGGCAGAGCACTGAGGATTCCATGTTGTTTGCCTTGAACAACGGACAGCCAGTGCAATGGGTTGCACCACAGGGACCTAAACTTCATGAGCTTTGCCAAGTGATAGAGAGTTTATTTAGGGTGTATGTGTGACCAAGACAGTTTTGCTTGTTATTAGCTTTTGTGAGTATCTAAAGGAGTTTCTTTCTGACTGTAACTATAATCTTAGCTAATATTTTGCTTTGTTACTCCCTTGTCTTGATTTGGGATCCAAAGTCACTCAAGCATCTGGTTCATTGTGGAGGCAAACTCCTTGTGCCAATAGGCTGGGGTGGAAGGATCCACTGAGATTGAAAGATGAAAGAATGAGGATGATGGTGTTATTTACACTGGTGAGGAAGAAAATATTTGAAAATAAGTTAGAGTGCAAACTAAGAAAACAATTGACAATAAGTTAGACTTCAAGCTAAGGTTGTAGTCAGACTGAACAGCACAATTATTTCACATATACAGTGTTGAGAAGTAGCTGAAGGCAAGTCCAGTGATGAAACAGTATTAGGATATAAAAGGAAACTTTTTGACATCACCTTCAAGATGCAGCCAACTGGTGGAGAGGTAGATATTTTACTAGCTCTGAAGAGCAGTTGCTGTCAGGCTCTTATGTGTGACACACTTGGAGATTCTGCATGGGAAGTAACTTCAGGGTATGTCAAACGTGTCATGTCTTTGTCAGTCACAGGGATTGCTAAAATGCACCTCTTAAACAAGATTACATCACCTTTCTTGTAACATAGACTTGGTGGAAAACAGATGAAGATAAACTGGAAACAATTGGATGAGTCTTAATTTATTTTTATATCTCGATGAAGTAATCAATGTTGTTTACCATTTTCTTTAGCAGATGCAATGCTTAAATCTCTCTCTGAAGAGTTAACAGTAAAAAGGTGGAGGCTGATCAGTCAGAAGGCAACAGAGCACAGAACACAGCAGAGCACAGCACTGCAGGGCAGGCAGCCCGGGGGGGCCAATGTTTAACCTGGGTGATCTGTTCATAAGCACACTGCTTATGCCTACATTCACTCTGTTCCCAGGCTGAACCAGCCGATGCCAGCCACCTTTCCTGTTATAATGCTCATCTGTAGAAAACACACGTAACAAAATACTAGAGATCTGGCCAACACAGAAGATCATTCCAGAGATTAAGTCTTGCTCTTTAAAAGGGATTATTTCAAGTAAATGAAATTCTGAGTGGAGAATAACATTTGTGCAGGAATGTGCATGTAGTGTAGGAATGAGAGCGCACAGAATAGAATTGATCCGGGGGCTTAGGTTGTTAGGTGGAGCACCTAACAAGATGTCTGGTTCTCTGGTATTGTGTTAGATAAAAGTTGGCATTGCTATTCTGGTATTCAGTCTATTTTTCAAAAACATGGGATTACAATTCTGTAATATTTAGAATAAACTCTATCTACCCCCCAACCACGCCCAAAAAAGTCCAACAACCCAGAACACAACTCCTCTCAAGCAAAACAACCCTTCCAGTGTTTATAGAGTTGTACTAATGCAGTGTAGGTGTGCTAAGCCGGAGTCTTTCCTTCTTTCATCTGTAGCCATAGACACAATAACTTCCCCAGTTGTTACCCTGGGAACCCAAGTAGCACAACTTTCAAGTTATACTTAACTGTCTTTGTAACCTGTAATTACCATGAGAGGTAATAACAAATCTCTGCGTACTTGTATTATGGCAGTTCCCAAATTAGACACAAATAATCAAGATGCAAAAACAACACCCAGAGGTCTGCCTGATCCATATGCTTATCAGAATGGAATTTATATTACCCTCTTGCAACACAATCAGGGAGAAACACTAGATAGAGGCTCAGTCACACCTAGACCAGAAAGTCCTTTCTCCTGATCCTGCCCCTCTCTTTTTCTTTTAATTGAAGCAACAGGTTTAAGTAGGCAATACATATTGGCAGAATCATTTCTTTCATACCTCCAGTGTTAATGTAGTGTTGATTGTTTGTAGATAGCATCCTGAAAGAGGTGAGCAAGATCTGTGTAGATGGAAGAGTAAAATAGACAGAAGTGAGAGAAAAATGAGCTGGAGTGATCCCATATGCAAGGATGTTATTCCAAAGATAAAGTTGGCTCAGAGGAGAACTTAAACTGAATATTCAAGTTAAGCACATCAAGCCTCTAGTAATATGCTAAGAAGATAATGACAGGAAAAAAACCACGTTGGTGAGGTAGAAGAACATGGTATATTGAATTGAAAGAGGTAAGAAAAAAAAAGATAAAATTTGTATCAAACAATATTAAGCAATAACAAAAAAATGGTAGAGTTGGCAGTGGTAATGGCACTGCGAGGATGGAACAAATGGACCTATTGCATGTCCATAGACTACAGGCTGAAGCTCAATCAGAGAGCAGTCAGAAGGGAAGAAGGGGAAGTTGGCACAATTGTATGTTTTTCCATCCACAGGACTCTGGAGCCAAGCAAAGTGTGCTCTCTTGGATTGCTGTGTTCAGCATGCAGGAAGCCAGGTCACAAACAGGGAATTGCAGCTGAACAAGTTGCTGGCAATTTAAAATTTCACCTTCTATGCAGATATTTTAAGAGAGCGCAGAGGCCAAACAATGTGAAAACAAATTGAAAACCTTTCTTGGCACTGCCTTACTTACTAGTTGAAGCAGATTTCTTCCAGTAAATACCTGTGAGGCAGACACACAGAGAGACAGCTTGTGTTAAGTGCAGTCCTTGTCCCAGCCCTTTATCCAGCCTGAAGCTGACAGTAGTGCTCAGGAGCAGTGGTCATGGACCAGAACCCCTTGGGATAGGTGCTATACAAACCCTCCAAGTTCTGGGTAAATCCTCAGAAATATCCTATATGACATACAGGCTTAGGTCTCATTTTAAAAAGTGATACAGGCACTTGGCTGCTCTTTTCCCATTAATTAATTGATTTCCTTTCCCTGTTTGGCACCTAACAGAAGGCTTTCCTGTTTGCTCAGTCTGACTGCTGCCTTCCTTAAATCACTGTTTTTGCAGACATTTTCCTTGAAGGTATGAAGGATATATCGTATTTCCATGGACAGGATCAGTGGCTTTGGTGTTAGGGGTTGGTTGTTCTGCCAAAAGCGTGACTGTGTTTTCTGCTGTTCATACTACTTAAATTCCCCAGCTGAGACAAGTGCCTTTGATGTCAGTTGACCTACATATACAGAGAGCAATTGAGGGAATTTGTAACTTGTTTGAATGTGTTTGTATCTTCATGACTGTGAATATACTGGGGGTTTTTTCTATTGTCAGTCTTTTTTCTTTTGAAATCACTTCAGCAGTCCCTGAAGTTTGTACAAGTTCAGAGAGGCTCCTCTCTATTTTGAACTGAGGTCAATGTGTGATTCTGAGTTTGAATAACTGATGATGGAGTTGGATCTTAAAGACATTTCTGAAGTTTTTGGTTATAATAATGGCTCGCTCGATATCAAACTTCTTGCCAATTGTTCATATGAAGATGTAGTTAGCCAAAATTAATGGTATATGAGCTACTTCATATTTTAAGAAGTATTGAATTGTTAAGATGCATTTCTAAGGAAGTGGAAGTAGTAGTGTCATTGAACAGGCTGCAGTAGAGGACTGAAAGATAAATGGTTAGAGAATGATTATGTTCCTCCTCAATTCCAATATGTAACTTAGCAGATTGTATACAAAAATGCAATGTATATGTTGAAAACACTTTCCTTAGCTGAGGGTGTTGTGGTTATGCTTTTCTGCTTTTGTATTAAGAATGTTTGACAAGAGATGGGGGTTAAGAAAACTGTCCCTGGGGGATTATGCAGTCATTAGGAGGCAAATTGGCTCTCTGGCCACATATCCATGTTTAAAGCCTCTAATGAATACTGCAGTACAGAATGGTTGTTACTTCTAGGACTGTAAGTTGTTTTGATCTGTGAATAACACTTCCAAGTTGCTAGTGTTATTTTTTTTTCCTAAGAAACCTGAAAAGAGGGAAATTATTTAACTGTTAGTGACAGACAGTGGTTGAAGTAGGATAACCAGGAATTAATTTTGAGAGACGGGTTACTTAATATACAGAGAAATAACCACAGTGGCCTTGCCAAAAACAAGGCTAACGTGTCAAACTACTGCAATATTGGCACTGACATTTTCTGACAAAACACTGCTCCATGATATGCCTTTTCCTGTGGCTCTCCCCTTCATGTCACTTCTGTTTAACTAGAAAAGGTGTATTAACATTATTTTCACCTTCTGGAATGACCAGTTCATGTGTCCACTCTGTTGCCTCCATGTTGGAAGTCGAGTGTAGTATTTCCTAATATTTCTCCCTTCTTATACTGCTGATCTTGTTTCATCTCAGCAATTACAGCGTCTCTGTGTTCTTTCTCTTTTGTGTTTGACAGCTTTTGCCACCACTGTTTTTATGCACTTGGCTAAGCCTAAAATTTTTTTACTCCTTATCTGCCATCTCTCTCTGTGCCTACAAAAAATACTTCAGCTAGCAGAGACAATATCTCTGCAAAATCAAATCGACTGGGTGACCACATATTCTTGAAAGAACTATGTACGTCTGTTCACCTGCAGGGGATTAAGAAAATGCTGAAGTTACAGGAATAACTGCTTGTGTTGGGAGTGGGGAGTGCTTGCTTTTTTCTGCAGTATTTAACGTCGATGATGTATATATTGTCCATGCTGTTGAGGTGAAAGTCATCCCAAGTGATCCAACTGAAGACCTGCAAATACTTTTAAACTGTATTTATCTGCTGTTACAAATGTAACACCTGGGACTCCATAATTGCGTTTTCACTACCCGGGCTGGGAGAAGCTTTGATTTCCTGCCCCTGTGTTGGGTGTGGTAGGCCTGTTGGGGTTATCTGAGCATGATTCAGTCAGCCTCAGAGCAGAGCTTGTGTCTCATTCTTCCAGCATTTATTGCTTGCCAGACGTCACTGGGCTTCTCCCAGCTCAGATACCCCCTGCCCCCTGACCACGGCTTGCGGGAAGCAGGCTGGGCCCCACCTGCACGCTGGGGGATCGTGGTTTGCTGTGTATGAGCCCAGTTCTCACTGCGGGTCAGGGGTGCCGCTTGCCGGGGCGGAGGCGTTCGGGGTCCGGGCCCTGTGCTGGGCACTGGGGCTCGGCTGCTGTGCTCTGCCCCGAGAGCCCCAGCACGGTCACAGCCGCGCTGCTCGGAGGAGGCCAAAGCACGGGCTGCACACAAACCACCTGCTGCCCCAGGAGCAGGGGCGCGGGCTGCGGGAGGCGGACGGGGCCGCCCTCCCCGGAGGCACTGGGGGCTCGCAGCTGCGAGGCGGGCGGGCAGCGGGCAGGTGGAGAAGCGGGGCTGGGGGGTGAGGGCTGAGCCCCGACCCCTGCAGCCCTCTGCTGCTCCCGGCGTCTCCGCAGCCTCGAGAGCCCCTGGGCGTCCGGCGGGGCACGGGTAGGGAGGGAGAGGCGGCTCCTGCCCTACCCTTGCCCACCCCGTCCGTGTCCCCGTCCGGCGGGCGCGGCCGGGTGAGTCAGCGCCGTGCCGGGGGGGCGCCGGGGCGGGAAGGGCCCGCCCGGCCCTACAAAACCCCGCCCGGACTGCCGCGGGCCCCAGCTGCTGCCAGAGCCGCCCGAGCCGCCGCCAGAGCCGCCCTGCCCGCCCCAGCCAGGTGAGCCCTCGGAGGCAGCGCGGCCCCGGCAGCGCAGCAGGGGCGGGGGAGGCGGCAGCGGGGCCGGGCCGGGCTGCGGGCGGGGGTCGCGCTGCGGAGCCGCTGCGGGAGCGGAGCGGGCGCTGCGCGGGCAGGATGCGGAGCGGGGCGGTGGCTGCCACGGCCGCCGCCCTCCCGCCACCGGCTCCTCTTCCTCCGGCCCTGCCCGCCTGTTACTTTGCTGTGCTCGGTTCCGCGGTGGGGCCGTGGGTGAGGCAGCCCTCGGAAAGCTTCGTGCGCCCCGCAGCAATTCTGGGTGTGGCGGCAACGTTCAGGAAGGAGGAACTGGTCCCCAAACTTCGTCAAAGTTGGACAGATAGTAATTTCTTCTCGTTGTTAAGGTACACAAAGGCTCAGCTGGGTTGACCGTGGTACTTTTAAGTTCGCCTTTCGGCGCGGAGGCTTACAGAGAAGCTGTGCCGGCCAGCCAGGCTCGCTGAAGGCGGTGTTCATTCAGTTGCAGCGAGGCTGGAATTGCTCCCTCGGGCACGACGGAGCCCCGAGCCCGCCAGGGGCAGCGGCCCCTTCCCTTCCTTTCTCGCCCGGGGTGCGGCCGCGACCGCCGGAGCCGCTGCAGATGCAGCCGCTGGCACGGGCAGCAGGAAAGCCGGGCAGGGCAGTGCCGGGTGGGCAGCGCTCCCCGGGCGTTGCCTTTGCGCTCCCCGCGATGCGCCACGGAGCCCCGTGCACCTCCCGACTCCACCGCCAGGCCTGGGCGTGGCTCTGCCTCCCACCCTGCCCGGCCGGGGGCAGAATTGCGGGGAGCAAGAAGTGCTGCTGCCTTGGCCGCTGTGAGTCAGCTGGGACACCACTTCCCCCTCGAGTGAGGAGGGGAGGTAGGGTGGAGGAATGTTGCCAGGTATTTTCAATTGAAAGAGAAGTGAAATTATTTCAGAATAGTCATGCAGAAGTGAATTGAGTGCTTATACGTGGCAGCTTTACTTCTGTTTAACATTAATATTCAAATGCTGTATCTGCACAGCGGTGCAGACCCCGATGCACAGGTCAAGAGTGAAAGACTCCTGGAGCCAGTGTGTCCTTGAGTGATTCATCCCTGTGTGTGCCTTCTGTTACTAGATCTGGTTTTGATAAGCAGCCCTAGTGGGTAGATTTTCCTTTGGCCAATATTTGGTGTAGTTTGCCTTGATGAACAACAAAAAAATAAACTCCAAACCCGAAGAGGTTTTCTTGTAAAGTCTCAAAAGTGAGACCAACTTGAATTTGAAGAAACAAAAGTCCTTAATGTTGTATGTGCATGGTATCTTCCTGGAATGGAACTTCCTGGGTTATTAGCAATGTCTGTGGAAGAAAATGGTTCAAGTGGTAGTGCAGTTTAATGGGTTTTAAAATGCTTTTCTTTAAAGATATTTTTTTTTCTCCTAACAGGCTTTAAATGATGTGCTAAACCTTATTAGGTGATTTGGGGAGATGCAGCCTGACCCATTTGTACTCCTGTGTAGCACTGTATAAATGAATGATTTTGAGCCCTTGTTTCATTTACAGCACATGCTGCAGGTCTTCCCCACTCTCCCTCATCTCCTCTGTTAACAGGCTTGCCCTAGTTTTTGGACACAGATGTGCTCCAAGTGGAAGAGTTTCCATTCTCTCATTCCGGGGATGCCGTTTCCTTGGCTCAGATGGCTGGGAACACCCTTTGCTCCCATCTCTGCCTAATGTAATAAGTGCTTCTTAAAATGCTAACTCTGCTTATTGAGCAATGCAGTTGTTTGTGCATACCTGAAACTTTTCCATGGAACACAAGGGTTTTTTTCCATAATGTGTGTGAGCTGCCCCTGGAAATCAAGATATGGGGCTGTTTAAAAACACACATTCTTCCATTACCAAAACATTGCAGGGTTAAATTGGTGAATAGAGACTGGGCCAGTATAATAACAGACCTGTAAACCAGTGCTTTCTGGGAGGGCTGAGGCCAAAGCATGCCATCTGTTTTACCAGAATCATATGATTCAGGATTGTGTAATGTGCATTTAGAAATTGGTTGTAGAAACTTGCCTTAAGGTATTGAAGTATTAGTTTACAGCTGGAAGGTAAATCTTGATTCCTTTCCAGTGTAAGAACAGGCTAGTGCAAGTATTTGCTATTTACGTGTTCAAACCCATCCAGAACTTGTCAAAACTACATCAGATAAAATCAGTCCATCAGAAAACAGTGAGAGTCTGTTCTCAGAGTACTTTACAGAGCAGGGTGTGACAAGAGCTGTGTTTGTTCTCTGGGTAAAAAAAATCTTTCTCTGTAAAGTCTCTTGCAAGAACTCCCTTTTTTTCTTTTTGCCAGCTTGCTGTTGATGGGCAGTCAGTTGCTATAACATTGTTGTGTTCTGGTGATATGAACCTGAAGTTCCAGCTCTATGTGAGGGTGTGTTAGTTCTGCTCCTGGACTCTGGTCAAGTGTTTTGTTCCAGCAAACCTGATTCAGTGTGGTTTTTAATTGATTTAGAAACAATAGTCTTGCAAAAAGCTGTTCGGTGATTTTTTTCTTTTTTTCATGTGAAAGGTTATGCTGCAGTTGCTTTGCTTCAGCTCTCACTGGTGTTTTCTTTGTGACAAGAAAGACTAAAGGACTTGAGTTGCTCATCTTTAGTCATCATTGAAATACTGTCAGAGTACAAAGGTCTCACAGATAGGCTCTTCATTTTATGAAGTGTAAACATTAGGAATTTCATAGTTCAGGAAAATATCAATCCCCCTAACCAGCATAATGCCAATAGCAGGTATTTTACTTACTACAACTTCTGCAGCCTGTCTTTAAAGGCCTGGGTTGGCTTTTACCTCTGAAAAAACATTTATTCTCAAATATATCAGTGCATGACTGTCATTTTTGGGTTTTTTTCTTCCCCTGGAATCTTGGTTTTTGTTGAAGTAAAGTTGCTTTTGTTACTTCAGCCTAGCTTGTTTCAGAAGATGGAAGATTCTCTTTCTGTGCTTTAAGTGAGGAAATGTGATGTAACAGCAGTAACACTCCAAAAGTAATTTTGTACTTAAAAAAATCAAAAGTAACTGTGATTTTGCTGCTGTGTTTTATTCTTGTAGCACTAGCTATTTTTGCCAAAAGTGAAGGTTTCTTTGCTTTCCTCTTTAAAGGAGCTAAAATAAATTTTAAAAAATTAATAAAATACCCCAAACCTTTTTCTAGAGTTTTGACCAGCTCACCATTATTAAGAAACTATTTTAAAATTTTCTGGTTCTCCAAGCTCTTAACTGGTCATGGAGTGGAGAGGGAAATTGGCCTGGGTGGCTGGTACTGAGGAAACCCCCATCCTATCAGAAGAGTGACTGATGGAGGATTAAAAAGCATCTGAAAGGACATAGCCAGGACTGGCCGCACAATAGCTGAGAGTTTTCTGGAGGGGCATGGAGCCAAGGAGCTGGCTGGGGAACCTGTGGCAGTGTGGGAGTGAAGGGTGTGGCACCCAGCAGAAAAAAAGGAAATTTTGCTATCAGGCTCACTTATTAGTTAGTGGAATGTCTCTGGTTTTGAGGTGCTGCTGCCCTCTGTCCTCTCCTAAGCCAGCTCTTTTCCCTGTTTGATAATGCTCTCTGCAGCTGGATTGTTGAGGTCCTGGGGAAAAAAAAAGCTTTCATTTTAACAGCAAATAATGTTTGCTGCAGGTACCATCCTGGGTGACTGGATAGCAATGTAAGTAACAATGTCTGTCCTTTCTGTAGAGAGATTAGAGAGCAGGGTTTTGGGAATGCATCAAGCCTTTTAAATATTGCCCCTGGCTTACAGCCTTTGGAAAAGCTTTCCTTAGCTGAGGGACCCTTTCACTAAAACAGTAATGCAGCTCTGGCAAACTCCCTGTCCAGAAACCAGAGGTTAAAAAAGATGGACTATTGTAACGTAAGTTTGTTGTGTCAGAGTTTATTTCTGCAATGTATATAATCCATCTCAGGGTTGGGGTTTTCCCTGTTTCTTTACAAATACAAGGAAGATGTTATTCCATTCCTGGCAATGGGTCATTGATACTGATTAGCTTGCCACAATGGCTCTTCCTTGTGGAGCTACCATTTTAAGATAGTCCTCACTACCTCATCTCTGATAATCGTGTTACTAAGTGGTGTTTGTTTTGGAGAGATACAACAAAACCACAGACCCAGGGTTAAAGATTAAACAGGGTTATGGTTTTGTAAAATGCCTGCAAGAAGAGAAATAATTCCACTGCATTTCCTGAGTACTTGAGGAATTGGGCATGTGCTTTAAATGCTACTACTTGTTGCTGTTCTTTGACTTTGAGCTGGACCAAGCTATAGTGTTTCTGAATAATTTTCCTGGTACTGAGTTGACAGCTTAGGCCACTCTGTGGCAGAGATTCTCAAATTCCTGTTTAAGTATTTAAAATGCAGAAGAAATGCTTGCTTAAGGGATTTTTATTGTACAATGTAATGAAGACCTCTTGTTGCATTATAAATGGTGGTGTGGCATGGAAACTCTTAAATCTTCGTTCCTACTTGGTATTAGCAGATCCTTTGGACTGTGTCACTTGAAGTGCTGCAGCACTTCAAGACTGGTGTAACACGCTGATGTAACTGTAAATATATTTAAATCTACTTTGTCTTTTTTTCTCTTTCTCCAGCATTCTTTCAAGATGTCCACTGTTCATGAAATTTTAAGCAAGCTCACCCTTGAAGGAGATGTAAGTATTATTATCTAAGCAAGAAAAGTTTGTTTTACTTAAATGTCTCATCTTGTTCCTTTTACAGGATTCTGCACCAACAATTGTACTGAGCTGTACAGTTTACAAGATTCCACACATCTCTTAAACTTTTATTGGCTAGAAACCTAATCAGCAGTGATCAGTTTTCATCCACAAAGCAGCAGTAAATTGTAGGACAGTTATATGATTTAATGAGAGCTCTTCTAACTGGCCAGCGGCAGGAGCAGTATCCTCCTGCTGGGCCTTTTCAAAGAGATCTCAGGGCAAACAATGTCTGCTTTGCATCTGTGTCCCTCTTCCTTCCAAAGGAACATGTGAGTTAAGCATGAGAACAGAAGATGGAAATATGTTCGGTTTTGCTGATACCCTCTGAATTTCCCCCCCACCCCACCGTTAAAAATGGAGAACAATATGAGAACAAAAATATTGGGGATCTAATTCCTGTAATGGTTATCACCAAAACCAAACTACCTCTTGAAAAAATTCATTTTCTCAAACTTACTTTCTCATTTTCTGTTTTAGTTTTGATTACATATTTTTTTGCCACATCTGCACTTGGTTTATAATTTTATTGAGGTACCAGAAAGCCACAGTCTTTGTTTGATTTCTTAAGTTGCAGTTAGATGGTAGATTACCAGTGTAGTATCAGCATATCCTGCCATGAATTTGTGGTTCTGTGATTGTCACTGAAGAGGAAGTGAATCCTATCCATGCATTATTTCATCACATTTCGAATGAACTTGCTACACATATAAATCTTGCAACTGGTAGCTCCGGATCTGAGCTTGGTACATGCAAATGTTTTGCCAATTTTTGTTACTTGTTGCAAAATGAACTGTACCAAACTATGTTTGTGGAAGAGCTGTTGCAAAGAACTGGCTGGTGCACTGTAGGTAAGTAGTAAAACTGGTTTTGTAGTGCAAAAGCAGTCAAGTCTTCAGCTTTCACGGTTGTGTGTTTCAATGGAGAATTTTGGAATAATAGTTAAGCAATCTATTCTCAAGGGCAGAAATGCTTCTTCCTTGATGCTTGCAAGTAGTTGCAAAAGTCAGGTTTGAGTACTGTTCCATGGCAGCATTTCCATCAGAAGTCCTGCTGCAGAGTTAGGAAGGCTCAGGCAGCTGCTTTGTGCTGTGAGTTGGAAGCCAGAATTACTGAGGAGCTGGCCTGTGTGGCTCTGCAGCATTAGACCAGTTCCTCTAAGCAGTGATTTAGCAAATTAACTGATCTTAAACACAGTAGTTGGGCCACCAGTTTTCTCTTTAGAAAGTTTTTAACCTTGAGGGTATAGAATGGTTGTGCTGAACCCCAGTGCTGTCCTGTGCTCTGCATCAGTGGTACAGCAGCTGATTTCAGTGAAGGTAAAGGCCTGATTGCCTCAGCCTTCCTTCCTTCCTTTCAGAGAGGATGGAGTGGGGATGAGGTTGATCTGTGCTCCCAGTTTCTGGATCTCTCCACGAGGGGACAGAAAAATTCTCATAACACTCAGGTGTAAAGACTATGAAAGGGTCCTGGTGTTTTTAGGTTAAGTTAAGCCTCTGCAGCTGTTAGTGATATTTGCTTCTCCCTCATGTTTCCCAATAAGATAAAATTTGTCAGGCTCAGAGGAAGTAAAGCATTTGGAGAACCTCTGAAGCACACTAAATGCATAGAGAGAAAACCAATTTCTTGGCTTTAGTTTGGCCCAGACAGGTGGTGCAGTTGCACATTATCTGGACTTTTACTACCACACTGTAAAGAATTTTGTACTGAACTAAATGGAAAGTCAGTTTGAAAGCTGTCTTGTCTGAAAACATACAGTACTGTGGTACAGTAGTGTATCAGGGTAATTGAATAAATGGAATTTAAATGGCTGTTTTTCATAGGCACTCACCCTGGTAAGACCTGTCAGGTGTCAGGGAAACTCAGTCTGACTTGGTACATGCCTTGGGTGGAGGGACAGAGGAAGAATGGCCACCAAACTGCAAATATGCTGTGTATTTTGTTAGTGTATGCTATCCTCTTTACACTAAACTACTCCATCCAAATTACTCAGAAAATACTTAGAGCTGGGTGGAAGGAGAGGCCCCCAGCTCTGCTGAGGTTGCCAGGTGCCTTGCTTCAGATTATCCAGAGTGCTGGTTAATGAGAGGGTGGATGCCTGGCTTGGGAACCTTCCAGGCACACAGATTTCTCTGAGGCTGCATTGCATGTCTCCATTTACTGTTCCAGTTGCCAACTTGATCTGCTAAAAGCAAAGGCTGTGCTTTGTGGTGTGGCTCTGGGCCAGGCTGGGGCCACTTTGCTGGACTGAACTGACGGTAAGAGACAAAAGAAAATGATTCAGTTTATTGGTGCTTTTTTGACTTCCCATCATAAAACAGACTGTCTCCAGAAGGCACAGGGGTAGCTGCCAGAGGAATCTGTACAGAACAGCGTGACCTCTGCAGGGACAGAGTCAAAATTAGTCAGAAACCATGGAATTTTTTACTTTAAAGTTGTCCTCTTTAAAATTTGCATGTAAAAATATTTTCCAGAGATATTAGGATAGCTTAGTTCTGTTCATAAACCCAGCCTCCTTTTGGAGTTAGAGATGGAAACAAAAGTTCCTTGGGATCTTTCCCAAGAAAGCTTAGTTGTCCATTCACTTAGGAAATGTCTGTGGCAATTTCAGGTGCTAGTAGCTCTACCTCTCTGCCAGAGGTTTAGGTTTCTAAATTGAACTCAGCAGAGGGGGATTTGTGAATATTACCCAGCTACTTGTATGAAAATCTGGTGGTTTAATTTAACCTTCCCCTGGGAGGTGATAACAAGCTGTTATCTTACACTGAAGCAGCTGAGAAGAGTTGAATCTCTGTTCTGGTCACCCTCAGTTTGCAGCTGTAATCCTCAGATGAGGACCTTATTAACAGCTGGTAACTTGGAAATTAAACTGGTAATTAAAATCTGGTAACTTGGAAAATGTTGCATCTGTTTAGTAAGTGAGCTTACCTGCAAGTCCTCTTACTTTTAGCAGAGGAAATTTGAAATGTCATTTGGTTTTGCAAGCCTCATGCTGCTTAAAGCAAGGATCTGGAGGCCAAGAGTTTCAAAAAATTACTCATAACTTCTGCTTTCTAGAACTATGGCCTTAAATAGATTTTCTTGTGTTTATTGCACTTTTTTATTATTATTTGAAGCCTGTAATCAAAAGTAAAATATTGACTTCAAATCTGAAACACTGTAGACTTTAACTTTCTTGGAGTTAGCTTCCTCTAGTCATTTTCCTTCAGATCTAGCCAGAAGACTCCAGATTTTAGAATATTCAAGTTTAGTGAGTGAACTTGGAAGGTGTTTGCTGCAATAAATACAATATCTATTTGTATATATTCTGTGTCACAATAAATACAATATCTATTTGTATATATTCTGTGCCACAATAAATACAGTATCTATTTGTATATATTCTGTGTCACAATAAATACAATATCTATTTGTATATATTCTGTGTCACAATAAGCCCAGCTGTGAGTGGATTCCTGGGCAATACATGTGAGGAGAAGAGTTCAGTGGCTCTTAGTAGAATTCTATTTTCACAGGAAGGTGATGGTAGTTCTTGCAATTAAACGTTGGCCTAAATACCAGATAACTGAGAGACGTGTTATTAATTGCAGTACAATTTAACTCTGAAGGGTTTTTTGTTCCTTTTGTTCTTTTCCTTCCAGCATTCCCTCCCTCCAAGTGCCTATGCCACAGTGAAGGCCTACTCCAACTTTGATGCAGACCGGGATGCTGCAGCCCTCGAAACAGCCATCAAGACCAAAGGTGAGCAGCAGGGCTGGGCCTTCCATTCCATTGGCTTGCAAAAAACACCACCAGACTGTCTCAACACCAACATTTTGATATCCTTAGTCAAAGATACCTACTTTAGGAGGTGTTGGATTCCTCAGACTGCACTGATGGAATCGTGACCAAGTTAGGTTTTGAACCCTTTAAGGCCATGCTTTGAATGTGCTTTTAAGTTTGTAGCTGTGAGTTGTTGAGATTATCACTGAAAGTGTGTCACTGTTGGACACAAAATAAAGATGAAGAAACTCCAAGATTCTCAGAAAGCAAAGAATAGAAGAACTTCCTTTTCTAATTCTTCCCCTATTTTATAAGGTGCTCTGATACAAAAGGAACATGATTGGTGCACAGGAATGACACCTCTCTAATTCTATTGGTTAAACTACAGAAACAGAAAACACTACCTGGCAAGAGAATGTTATGAGAAAGAAATGTTGTTTTTATAAGATTGTTTTAAGAAAGAAGGCTTCGTTGAGAAGTTTCCCTTGGGAAAAAGCTAGCAATCGTTAGCAAGCTAAAAAATTCTCTCAGGCTCAGAAATATCAGGCCCACAAAAGTGTCCACTCTTTCTCTCTTGACTCATCAGTACTTCAAATTCTTCTTCTTTTCTGCCACTTGGGAATGAAGTGTCAGCTCCTTTGGCAGTGATTTGGGAGTGGGCTCTGAATCATGGATTTCTACTGGATTGTTGGATTGGACATTTCTTCTTCCTTTCAGCTCTCCACACAGCTGTATTGGGGTGGTTTGAATATTTTTCTCCTGGGTTTTGAACTATACTCATTTACCTTGTATTAATTTGCAGTCAAAGAAGGTCCTAAAAACTAGTTTCTGTAGTGAGTTTGCAGTATTTCAGGGGCAGGGCAATGTGAGAGCTTCTCTGGGCTGGGTTATTAGTTAGGCTTCCCTCTGGTATAATGAAACCATCAGGAGAGCAGGGAGTGTGAACTACAGCTCTGAAGCGATGCCTTGGTGGTGCTCCTGGGGCTGTGATCCTGTCCTAGGCCTGGGACAGGGAGTGCCACGCTTTCCACACTTGTTCCAGGCCAGGGGAGGAACAGCTGGGTGTAGCTGGGACTGACAAGTCTTTTGCCTTCATGTCAGAGAGAAATGCAAAAGCCAAACAATTTCTCATCAGAAAGAAATGCTAAGTTTTCCATCAGTGCCAGCAAAGCATGTGTTTGACTTGCTATAAAATGTAAAATATATCCCCTCCATAATAAGCACAAGGCTTTCTTTCATGAGATTTCTTAATTTAACTGGAGAAATTCCTTATTAAAGTGGGTTCAGTTCTTATTTTGAATCATTTATGGTTTGTTTTTTTTTTTTAATTCTCTGGTGAGAGTTATATATAGATATCATGAGGTTTGGCAGCAGATGCTTTGTATATATGTAGAGTTTTGTCTAGACTTTATAATTTTTTGCAGCTCTGATTATAGGGCAAATCCAGACATGTCAAATACACAGGATAGGTACAAACTTACACATTTGAACTCTCAAGCTGCTAATTATTGCAAAAGGAAATTGCAATATCCTAGGCAGTACAAAAGCTTTTCCAGGCAGGAAAGTCAGGCTTATGTTGTCTTTCCACTTTCTCCCAGCAAAGATAAGCAGTGCAGTTAAGTTACATGGAAGCATTTCAGCAGAGAGATGATTTTCAACTCCCTGAGTGAATATCAGGGAACTTACTCATGGACCTGCATGTTTGTAGGATTGAGCTTCTCTCTCCTTATTGGTTTGTTACCCAAAACTTATTTTGGGAAGGTGGCTTTAAAGGGAAATTCTCTTTATGGTTTTGATACCGGATTTTCCACCCTAAAGAATCTCACAAAGGAAATATTCTTGAGGAAAATTAAGAACTAGAGTGTTATGACCCTTCTTCCAGGTACTGTTTCCTTGCACTTTGAATGCTTTAGAACAGGATATTTTCATCTGCTAATTCAGAAGAGTTGATAAAATGTGAGCTGTCTAAAATATATGTAGGATTTTTCCTCAAATGAAAATTCCAACTCATCCAGACAAGAACTGCTTTTTATGAACAGTGATATAAAGAGCTACCTGCAAGAACAAGTTTTAAAATAATTCTGGGATATATCTAAGTAGTTTTTGAACTAAAGATATAACACCCATAATGAACAAACTGTCCACAGCAGCTACCATTTCCCTAGGAAGCATCACCATTTCTCTAGCAATTAGTTTGCATTGTACGTGGGAAGTAGAAATAGGCAATGTAAGTTATCACAGAATGATGAAGAGGAATGTGACTTTTTCAGTTTAAAAAAGTGAGAGAGGTAAATTATAAATATATATGCAAGCTGGTATGTGGTTAAAAAAAAAAAATCAAAAAACAAACCCAGGCATGTAAGAACAATTTGGGGAGGCTTTACTCTTTACAGGATAAAGGACTCCTGATACCTGAACCCTTAGGATTCCTTTGTGTTGAAAATCAAGGTCTGTACATGCTATAATGGGCCGGTATTTCACACTCACCAAAGCAATCTTTCCAATACATTGGAAATTCTAGCAGTGCCATGGAAATGAGATCTTGTGGAGTCTTATCTCTGGCTGTACCTTATATAAACAGTGCCTGAAGTCTGGTGTTTGCCATCAGGGCAGGCCAGTTTGGGGGAGTTAGCATATAAATTATTATCCAGCTGTGTCTCAGGAATGTAAACTCCCAGAATCAGAGTAATGAATCTCCATTTTAGTGGTTCTTGTGTAAAATGGCTCAAACTTATTTTACTGCCTAAACAACAGCTGTATATTTGGTTTAGGGAGAAGATCTAGTGCAGAGTGTGTGACTGTTCTGCTCTATGTAATATCTAAATATTTCAGCATTCATTCACACTCTTCAGATAAATTCCTCAGAGGTTGCTAAGCCATCTGTTAATCTGTGGAGACCTCTGGAAAATACTGTGATGTGTTTATTTCGGCTTAGATCTACCTGCAAAAACTATACTGCACAAATACATTGTGCAGCCCTTTCCAGGGCTTTGAGTGGAGCTGAATTAAATGCAGGGGGTTTATATATATCCACCAGCCTAGGAAGGGAAATGTGCAAATATGACTTCAGGTCATATAAAACCTAGTAGTTAGCAATTGTTCAACCTAGAGGTTGCATAACGCAAATAACTTGTTACAGTTCTGGCTTGTTCCTTTTGGTATAAATGCCATGGCTGTGTTTCATTTTTATGCTCTTTACTGTTTCTGCAGCAAATTCATTTAGTGCCTTGGATGTCTTTTGTAAATGTTGGCTTTTTGCTGCATAGGACAAGAAGTTGTTTAATTTGCATATAATGCTCTACTGAGAATACTCTACTGTGTATAGATTAGCTGATGTACGTGAACCTAAACAGAAGAAACTATCTAGAAGGGCAAAAACAGAGTTTATGTTAGATTTCCCTTTCTTTTTTCTCCTAGCAAAGACAGCTGCTGAGGTGTCTCTTTTCTGTTTCAGAGTTATTTCCTAGCATTGACTCTTGGTGTGTCTCAAAAACTTGTTAAATAATTTTGTCAGACTAGGTTGTGAATACTTGTTACTTGCAGCCTTCTACTGAGGTCTCATGGGATATTTTATTCCATGGCTGGCAGAACTGAGGCACAGGTTTACTGTAGGAAAGGGCTTAGAACATATACCTGTCATAAATTCATTATATCCAGAAATTGGTAAAAAAAATTATGACATATATATCATTCAGTTCAATCTTACAGAAAGCTCTTCTGTTTATGTAGTATATACAGCATGCCCATACTTTGGACAGAGTTTTTAAGATTATGAATAAAAGTTTTTAGAGGATATCTGCTGGCTTACTGGTGAGCGAGGGCAGTGCCTGAAATCCACCAAACTGCGTCAGTCACATATTCCAAATGTTAAAACTGTCACTAAAGAAATATCTCATTGCAACATGGTCTGGGTTTGGTGAACTGTTGCTAAGCAAAATAGCAGAGCTGAAATTATGGTCTTGTTTTATCTAAATTTTTCCCTTTGACCCCATTCATGTTAATTTCCTCATTTTTGCTGATTGAGCTCTGACACTGTGATCTTACCAATGCCACACATTGCTTCTTTCACAAGAAAAGCTGTCATTAAGCAGAATTTTTCTTTCCATTCCCCATTGACAGAAATGCAGGGATAAAATCTGCCTAGCCAGAATAAATTTGGAAATAAACTCTGTTTCATTGCCTCAAAATTTTCAGAGACTTTAGCAAACAGCAAAGGAAAGTGTTTGAGCTGCTGTCCTGCTCTGCCCCACCTCAGCAGCTGTGAGTCAGCATCCTGTGCATGATTCCCTAGTGTGAATGAAGTACAAGCACTAACTTTCCACTGAATGCCAGAGCAATGAGTTAACTTCATATTTCCATAGCATGTGTATAAGAAACTTGGATGCAATCAAGTAATTCATTTGTGGGCTTCTAATCTGTAGTGATTGTGCTACGACTTGAAAATGTCATTTGCTTTTTTGAATGCCAAGAATGGTTTAAATTCAGAATTTATTAAAAGGCTTAAGACATTTTGGCTTGTGCTGTGGGCCTGCAACAGCTGAAAGACTCAATGTGTGTGTGTGTGGCCTGGACAGGGAGAATTTGTTTTCTTTTATAATGTGGGAACACTTTAAAGTGTGCGGGAGTAGATTATGGCTGAAATGTGCAGTCAGCCTGTTTTCAGCTCAGAGTTTGTAACTTAGACACATGATGCTTTCCAGGGCTGATGGTGTCATTTGCAGGCCAAGCTTGTGTGAGTAAGAACACTGGTGTAGGTCTGCCTCAACTCAAGCTAAGGACCCAAGGCTACCAAATGTATTTAATCATGAAATATGTGGCGAAGAAAGGGAGAGAATTTTTGGATTTGACTTATAATTTTAGACTCTGCAGCTAGGGGCTAAAAGGTTTTTTGCAAGGTTTCTACTTTATATGATTCTTTTTTATAATATCTGTTGCAGTTCTTTGTTTCAGGTTACTTTGGGTAACAGGGAAAAGAAATGTTAGCTGGATTCTGGCAGGGGTCTGAGTCCTGCTAGTAGCTGCTGATCCAGTCCTTACTTTGTGGGTTTTTTAATCAAGAAATCGTATTTTACACTGATGTGTGCACAAGTGCGAAAGAAGCTATTCATAATACCTTTATTAAACAGAGAGAACTGAGGTGAAGCTCTGGGCTTGTTCTGACCTCTAGATTATAGAGCCACCTGTTTGCTTCAAAAGCTGACAGTTGCACTGAAGTGCGTGGATTTGGAATGATTCCCTTAAAACTAAACCTTTGCTGATCTGTAGTTCACTTACTTAAAAGGTGAGTTGGGAGTTTGAGCATCCACACCCTCTAGGTGTGCCAGTTACAGCTCAGCATGGATCTTGCAGTGATTTCAAAAAGAAGTAGCACATACTTAATTCTTCCAGTGTCAAAAATCCTTTCTGTCTTTTGAGCCCCTGAAACATACTGAATTAAATATACTGGTTTCTTTTCCCATTGCCATGTTTGGAGTGATGGATTAAATGGCTTAAATAGAAAACATAACTGCTTTATTAAGAAGTCTTAATTGCAAAGACTCCACTAAAATGGCAGGACAGGCTTTAGTAAATACAAGTTTTAAAGTCTGTGTTCTTGAGTAACTTTTTGCAGGATTCTGAGTGCTGGAAAACAGACACACAAGTGAAACACAAGACAGAGTAGCCAAGGTGGTACCAAACTAGACTTTGAGGTGTGTCCAAAGATCTGCATCCCATCAGGAGTCTGGGCTCTAATTGGTGGCTTTTTCCCCACAGCCAGGACAGGATAAACACTAACTAGTGAGAGCTGCTGAGCTCTGCTCCAGACATGTGCAGTGTTTGGAGTGTTGGGGAACAGCCTGGTACAGGAACAGTGACAAGAAAGCTTCTCTAATTCCCTGTCTTGTGTCTTTGTAGGTGTGGATGAGGTCACCATCATCAACATCCTGACAAACCGCAGCAATGAACAGAGGCAGGACATCGCTTTTGCCTACCAGAGGAGAACCAAAAAGGTAGTAAAATTTGAAGAAGTATTGATTATTGAGTATTTTCTTGTGGACAATTAGATTTTTCAGGGTTTGTCTTTTCACTGAAGTTCAAGATGCATCTACTTTGTCCATGTTGTCACAGTTTAGGACTGGTAAAACTTTGAAATATGTTGAATATGCACAATTGGGACTGCAATCTGTTGGAGATGGTGATTTCCTAGCACCTTCAGAAATCACAGTGGGATCTACAGGATCCTGGTGAAATGTGCTAGAAGTGCTGAGAAGTCACTGGCATGAATTGCCTCCATTTGAAGGAAAAAAATAAAAGAGAGTTGCTTTATGGGATTGGATTTTTTTCTTTTGGTTGGTTTATATTTTTGCGGGGGGGGGGTGTTGGATTTTTGTTTATTTTGTTAAGACAACTCAGCATAAGGGCAGTGTTCTGTTTCTCTTCTCACAGCTAGCTTAGCTGAGAAAGGACTACAGTCAGTTGTGCTATGAGCACTGCAGCTGAGGAATAGTGATGTAACGAGTTGAACTTTTAATAAAAATTATCCTGGCAGAAATACCTTAGGTACTGATCTATTGATGGAGAGAAATCTGCAAGATGTGTGCAGAATTCTGCAAAATGAGTCTTGCTGTCTGGGATGCAAGAGCTCTTCTCTTTTCAAGTTTTGAGAATCTTACTCGATCTGAAGTTTCATGCTGGTGAAAAAGAGGAAACTTACAGCGTTCAGATTATGATGAATGTATCTCTTCCAGGTTTGCCAGACCCCAAATGGTAGTCCTTCAGTAGCATCCCAGAATACTCATCTGAAACCACATGTAAATGTAGAGTTAAATCTGGGGAGTTCACCAGCTTTTCTGCATGAATGATAGAGGCACATGCAGAGTCACGGCCAGGTTGTGCATGTGTGCACAGGTCTGCACATCCTGCCCTGGGGTCATTGGGACAATCTGCACATTAATGGACCCCAGGCATGAAATGTGTCACTGGAAGCTTTGTTAAATGTTCTGCATGACCACAAAAATGCACCGTCAAGAAAATCTGCAACTTTTTTCATGTTTCTCTCTCACTTTTTTCCCTTGCTGCGACCCAAGAACAAACTGAATTTATCAGAAGTTTAACAAGTGCCAAAGAATAAAACAGTCGTATAAACAATGGAAATGTGCAGTAGAAACCACTCAGAGAGATAAACTTGTGAGGAGGAAATGGGATATGAAAAGACACGTAGGTATATCTTCTAGGGACAGTGTCTGATGGTTTTCTTTGCCAGCAGTTGTGCAGATTTTGTTGGCAGTGTGTTGTGCTGTGTTAGGCTGCTTGCTTTGTGTGTTGCAGGATCTATCAAGAGATCATAATATTTAAATGTCACATAGTCTATCTCTCTTTTAATTCCTTTGGGATGAGCAGTGTCTGATGGAAACTCTTGGTTTAGGTTGGAAGGGAACTTGGGTGCCCAAGATGGACACCTTCCACTAGATCAGGTTGCTCAAAGCCCCATCCTGCCTAGCCTTTTAAACATTTCCAGGGATAAGTCAACCACAACTTTTCTGGGCAACTTGTTCCTTAAAATTTATTGCAGAGATATTTGCTATCTTTCCTGTGGCAGTTCTGAGGAATTCACCCAAATAGAGGCTGGGGCATTGTATCCCAAGTGGAGTGGTTGTACTGAAATGTTTCTCTGTCTAAAGCAGCCAGATGCCCCAAACCCCCATTGCCTCCCTTGGTCGATGCATGCAGTAAGTGCATACAGTATTAGCATCAATTAGTGCCCTGGATTAAGTGGGTGACTCTAGAAATTAACTAAATGCCTTGGTTTATTATCTCTCTGGCACAAACTTCTCTGCAATTCAGCTGAGGTCACTTTCTCTACCCCCTTTTCCCCTGCCTCTCCAGCTCAGTGATTGTTAGTGAGAAACCAGCAGCTGAAATGCAGCAATTCCCTTCTGAATACTACAGATTTAACTTCAGCTCAGGGACTACATGGATCTGTGTGAACCCCAGACTTGATCCCAGGGATTTCAACTTTGCAACATACAGTACAGCAAAGCTGATAACTGCATAATTCAAGTTGCATCTGAAACCCATGAGAGGACAGAAGCTCTGACTATTATGGTGCAGATTTGCATCCTCTACAGTGAACATCCCTGACTGTTTCTTTTTCTAGGGCTGACTGGCAATTAACAAGAGGGATTTAGACTACAATCTTCTGATAGTTTCCTTAAAGACAGGCATCATTTTTCAGTGCTCAGGGATGATTTTTTATCTCCTCAGATAGCTGGTCAGGAAGTGGGCCTTACGGTGGAATAAGTGTGCAGCCAATTTTCCAATGTCTTAGCTAGTAAAGGGCTGGGATAAGAGGAAAACCACAAATTATACAGTGCTGCTGGGAAAACTGTGGGAGTAAGATGGAGAAGTACTGACCACAGGAGTCAAACTCAGATCCATCTGCTTATTAGCTCCAACAAAGCATCAGTGCTTCAGGACTGGAGTGAAGCTGTTCAGATGTGTCTGCACCGTGCTTCCCAGCACTTTGTCAGACACTGGTGCATTTCTTCTTATTTTCAGAGGATTAGAAAAAATTCCTTTGCCCTTATTTTTCATAGGCTTTCACTGCCAGAAAACTCTTTATGTTTCTGTTTTCTTGTCAGTTGTGTAAGAAACACTGCTGCAGGCTTGGACACTTAAAGCCCTGCAGGTTAAAATCTCTGGAAATCAGAAGTGAGCTTTAATTTCTTTTCTTCCATCATCTCATCTGTTTTGCAGGAACTTTCTGCAGCACTCAAGTCTGCTCTCTCAGGTCATTTGGAGGCAGTGATCTTGGGCCTGCTGAAGACACCAGCACAGTATGATGCCTCTGAATTGAAAGCTGCCATGAAGGTAAATAAGCTTTGAAATTTAACATTGTTAATCTGATGTTGCTATCTTGGGAAAGAATAGGGACTTCATATCCAGGACCATAGTTTTCAAGTGCTACAATTTGGGGTTTTTTTGGTGCTACAGTTTAAATATCCAGCTGCAAGGCATCCAGAATGAGAGAAATCGTGGAACTATGTGGTTTTTAAACTCTTAATTAAATCCTCTCTTTAAGGAAAAAGTCATTCTTACCAGCTCAGGAGTAACAGGCAGGCTGCTTTGCACGGCTGCTTTGCTGACTGCTCTTACAAACAATGCACAGGTTCAGAGTATGAGAAACCTTTAAGAGAGGAGCTGTTAGCATGAGCCATCAGATCCTCTGCTGGCATTTATAGGCTCAAGCAGTAGTTTTCAGTTACTGGGTTGTATCACTGATCTGGGAAGAGCATCCGGTACCAGACCTGCTCCTGTGTAGAAGATGAGGAAGATGGGGCATCAAAAGCAGTCCATACAGAAAGAGGTAACTGCTCTGCAGGCTGCTGAAACAAGACTTGAGAGGTGCTCATGCCAGTACAATCACCTTTTTAAGCAAGCTAAGGTGTGAGAAATTGTAGTTGTAATCATCTAATCATCACTTACATTCTGGATGTTCTTGTTCAAGTTAATTTTTTTTTTAATAAATAAAGACAAGTATGAAGTTATGTCTGAAATTTAGAATATGTCAATAAAAACAATTAATTAACTTCTCCAGGTGATTAAAAGGGAGTTAATAAACAAATAAGAAAACAAAACCACCTCCTCTACCACGTAAACATACACACTACCCCCACCCCCCCAAAAAAACCCCTTAAGTCCCCAAACCCAAAACCCAATCCACTAGGGAGATGGTAACTCTTCAACTGTGGGCCAAATGCCCTGTTTGAGTTATCAGATGCTGCCCTCTCCTGGTCTGAGTGCAGTTTATCCATAATTTATTGTGACTCAGACTAGTTTGGGGTTTGGGATTAAAGACTAAGCAATTGCCTCAGAGTAGCCCAAATGTAGAATAATCTGTGCTCTCCATGGGTTACTCTTCCCAGCTCCCAAGCACCTGGTCTGAATTAGCAAAGCACCTCTCAGTGCTCTGAATTTGCCTGAACTTAAGTTTGGTGTGATTCATAGAGCATTACAAGATATGACTGGCATCAGAGTTGAGGAAAGCAAAGTTATCACTGAGGAGTTAATTATTTTTCTGTTACATCCTTGAAAATATTTCAAAAATATTTAGAAAAGTATATATGTTGCTGGTCTTCCATTTTTTTCCCCCAGATGCTTATTAGATCCATTGTGTGAAAAGCTCTTCTGGTTCTCTTAGCTTTAAGCCATTTTAATAAAATTACTTGGGTTTACTCCTCCTTTTTTTTCTTATTTTTGTCCCACGTTCTTGCCCCTTCAAGGGAGATATTTTACCCAAAAGGTACTTTGCCACTTAATTGCCTCCATTTTCTACACGTTCAAGACTGCAGCATGAGACATTTTCCCAGGATGTTACTTCTCTTGAAATCCTGTGGAAATTATGCCCGTTTTTGCTGCCTGCAAAATGGCATTCTGTTACAGATGGGCTTAACAAACAGCATCCTAACAGGAGGATAAGACTGGATTTTCTTCTGTGCTCCCAGTGGACAGAAAAACATCACACAGGCCATGATAAGCTGACCTTCCCCAGTTATGCTGGTGAGGAGGCCACTGTTAGACCTCACAGCAGGTGCACATTGCCCAGAGAGAACTTCTACAGGATCTCTAAGCCACTAGAAACACCCCATCTGTTTTTTCTCAGGAGCAGTTAGCAGAAAACATCCATGAACTGTTAGAGTGGGGGGAGAGAAGATTTCTGTAAAATGTTTTTAAACCATTTAAGCATTCCTGTTCATTGCTAGCTCCTGACTGAGTCCCGTGTGTGTTGCAGGGGCTGGGAACTGATGAAGACACACTCATTGAAATCATCTGCTCCCGAACAAATCAGGAGCTCAGTGAAATCAACAGAGTCTACAGGGAAAGTGAGTTCACTTTGCAAGTTTCCATGTCCTATGTCTTTTACACTAAATTACTTGGATAAATTCCCCTCAGTGTGAATTTCGTTATCAGAAAGCTCACTCAAATCTGCTTTGGTTCTCTGCTATTTTGTACTGGTGTTCTGGATATTTGTGTGGTTTATATAGCTTTGTCTTGTTGCTTGGTAGCAAACAGATTGAAGGCTATTTGCTACTAATACAAGTTGTGTCTAAATGAAATTGTTTTATAAGCTTTCCATGAGAGACTGATTGCATGGAACTCATGACTGGCTGGTAGCAATGCTGGGTTTGATGTAGGCAAGCGTGGGCTCGTTTTCATTATCCTCCACACCTGAGTTTTGTTTGTTTATATGCATAAAACACAGTAATTAGCAGCCCTTTTTCTTGCAAAGGAGTGTTTGTAAGACACCCTTTGCCTAAGAAGAACTCTTTGTTTTCTAGTGTACAAGACAGAGCTGGAAAAGGACATCATATCAGACACATCTGGTGACTTCCGCAAGCTAATGGTTGCCCTGGCCAAGGTAGGGCTGTTCCTGGTTTTCCACTTTTTCTAATGTGCCTGAGTGGTGGCTGCCAGTGAAACAATTGGGTTTCTGGTACACTCTGAAATTTCCCTGTATTTTCATTGACCTTTGGGGAAAAAATATTCAAATGAAAAAAATATTCAAATGAAAAAAATATTCAAAGTATTTTAACAGAAATGCAGCATTCACAGCATTAGCTTCATAATTGGGTTGGAGTATGCAGTTACTCATTTAGCAAATCCAGGTTAAAAAAAAAAAGAATGGAATATGCACATAGCAAACTGCTTACTTTCTATGAAACCTTTCTAAAATGCTGATATCTTGTTTGAAGGGCAAAAGGTGTGAAGATACCTCTGTGATTGACTATGAGCTGATTGACCAAGATGCCAGGGTAAGTGCTGCTAATGACCATGAAATATCTCCCCTTGGTCAGGCTTTGGGGGTTTTTGGACATAAAAATACTGTGGAAGTGGAGAGCATTTGTGAAGTAGGTGTGTGTATTTCAGATTGTCCAGCACAGTAATGTTTGCATGGTGTCAGTGATTCTGCCACTTGCAATCCTGGTGCCTTCAGGTTATCAATTTTCACAGACTTCTTACCCACTGTACAGAAGCTCTCTGGTATTTCTTTGAGACACATGAAGAGAGGGAGCCTTTAGCAAAAGGAAACACACTCACTGCAGTGAACTTAGTGGCTGTTAATGCTTGTTTGTTACATCTGCATCTGTCAAGAGCAGTTCTGCTGAGGTAAACAGAGCTAAATACAGAGTAAAGCTGTAGCCAGAGGTGAATATAAAGTAATTAGTCTTAGTGTCACATTTAGATTCTTAAATGTTGTCCTGGTGACCTGCCCAACCACGTGTCCTTGTGTGTTTCTCCCACAGACACGCTTCCAGTAGGGCTTATTTTTCCAATAGGGAAATTATATACATCTGCAATGGCTTCTTGTGCAATTCCTGATCTTTTTGTGACTTTTTTTTTTTCTTTCTAACCCTAGGACCTCTATGATGCTGGTGTGAAGAGAAAGGGAACTGATGTCCCCAAGTGGATCAACATTATGACTGAAAGAAGTGTTCCCCACCTGCAGAAAGGTACTATTTAAGAGGCAGAATTTTTTTTTCCTGTAAGAGAAAGTTATAACAAAATGGTAACTATTTTGTCCCAGATACGATTGCAGTGATTGTGAAAACCACTCAAAAAACGTAGGAGATCTCATAAACCTTAATTAATGTCCAAGGTGTTATTTTTTTAAAAAAATCTAGCTATTTCTGTGGATATGTTGATATCACATTTTAAGTGTGTACAGCTCTTTTTTACACAGGTGTAACAATGCTCAATTATATGTCACATACACTGAAAACAAAGATGCTGCAAACCTAGAAAGCATGGATGCAGGAGACCTTGAGAAGTCCTTTAGCTTTTACCTCTGTGCCAAGGTAGCTTAAGTATATCATGTGTTTAAATCTGCCAGTGAAGACTCAAAAGCAACTCTGATACTGCTCTAAAGATCCACATGGGAAAAGCCATTTGAAGATTTCTCAGAACCTAAATCACTGTTGTTTCAAAAAATATCAGTACAGGATTAAGATGGTATTTTCCCAGATTATGGAGTTCTTCAAGGAAAACACAAAGGCCATGGCATGGGACCTTTAGCTGGCAAACTTATGCTTGTATTTAAGATGAGATTCTCAGAAGGATTTGCATAGATATTTATTAATAACTTGTCTCTACATTCCTATGTCTGTGTTCATGCTTTGGGTGGTTATTTCTGCAGTTCTTGGTCTGGTTTTGATTTCACCTACTTTCTTTTCTGTGCTAGTGTTTGACAGGTACAAGAGCTACAGCCCATATGATATGTTGGAGAGCATCAAGAAGGAGGTTAAGGGAGATTTGGAGAATGCCTTTCTTAATCTTGGTAAGTTACCCTGAAGTAAAGACTGCCTTTATATAGGATCTTTTCAGGGCTCTTGCAACATATCAGGGTAAAGGTAGGGCCTAGAATCACCCTGCTGGATGAGAAATCAGCTGGACATGCTGGTGTTGTTGGATCCACTGGTATATTTTGGGATGTTGCAGATTTTGAGAAGCAGCTTATTTTTGCCCTCTGCAAAATACAAACTTTGCTTTGCAGTTAAAATGAAAATGCATGGGTATTGTGATCTGCTGTTAGTTCCACTTTTATTTGATAGAGAGGTTTAATGTTTGTTTCCCCCAAGCAAACAAAAAGGTTGAAATTGTTCAGTACCCACATAGGCTGGAGAGAAAACAGCGTGTGTGTGAGAGGAGAAGGCAGGCAGGCAGTGAGGGGTGGTAGGGGCTAATTGAAGAGCTGATCTGACACTGAATTCTCTGAAATAGGGAGGCAGGGTGTAAGGCTCATTCTGTGCCATGAGGTGAAGATGACAAGGATTGTCACTGTGTTTAAGAGGGAGTTCTTTAAGGGGAAAATCCGTTTCAGACTAAGGGTGAGCTGAGAGCTGTGTAATGCAAATGGAGGATAAACAGAGCTCAGCCTTGAAAAGGAGGCTTCTCATCTCATGGATTAGTGTACAAGGACTATTTCCAGAGGAGAGATTGCTTCTAGAAGTGGAACCATGAATTGGGAGCTGTTGAGCAGGGCTAGCATTCTGAAATTATACAATTCTGAAATGATGCCATTTTCATGGAAAGAAACAATTCCTAAGAAGGTGAGCATCTGTCATTCAGTCACAAGCTAAACTAAACAACTTCTAAGTCACAAGTCAGGTAAAAATCTTTTCTCTGTGTCCCCTTTTTGAAGGAACTTTTGCTGAAAACCTTATTTTGACTGCTTATCGTATCTTTAAAAATGGCTGCAATATTCTGTGTCCTGTGTATGGGCAGGATATTTAACTATTCTTGTCTCTCTCTTCAGTCCAGTGCATTCAGAACAAGCAGCTGTATTTTGCGGACAGACTGTATGATTCCATGAAGGTAGGAAAGACTGGTTTTTTTTCTATTATCCTTTTTGTTGTCATTGTTAGGCATTTCTGTTCGTATGAAATGTGACTGGCATGTGAATAAATTAACAAGTTCCTAATATTGTTCAAAAGCATTCTTGAAGAGTTATGAACCTGGATTATCTATTCAGATTCATCTGGTATAGGGAAATTGTAGGAAAGGGTCTCATAATAAAGATCTTTATTAGATCAGTTGATTACAATTAGCAAAGTTAAGACACATCTTTTGCATGTAACCAAGAGCTGATAGCAGAAAAAGCTGTTTATTGAATACCAATATAAGATATTGAATTTGCCTCAAAACATTTTGTGAAGAAAAAGGATGAAAGAGAAACACCTAGTGACAGGCATTAGGTGATTCCAGGAAGACCTGAAGTGAACCATAAGTGCTGCTTACAGTCTAAGCTAAATTTGTGACTGCAAGTTGGTTAAACACTGCTGATGAGAAAAGTACATTCATGCTCAAATTCTTGGATCATATGGCCAATGGCTTTCATTGGAAGATTTACTTCATTGTATCTTTTATTGCTCATCTTGGTTGCCTGTAGTTTGCTGTCCTACCATTAACTGATGGTGGCTTGTTATGCCTTTCAGCTATTGCAGCTCTAAATATGTGTCTGCTTGTAGGGCAAGGGAACCCGGGACAAGGTCCTGATCAGGATTATGGTATCCCGCTGCGAGGTTGACATGCTGAAAATCAAGAGTGAATTCAAGAGGAAATACGGAAAATCTCTCTATTATTTCATCCAGGCAAGTTTTTCATCTTTGGTTTTATATCATGGGCCTTTGCAACAGTCTTCATTGGATTTGTGGTACCACTAGAATTCATGGGAGGTGTGTTAGAGGCTGCAGTGAGAGTATTGTATTATCCATATACTATGGAAAAACCTACCTTTATCTTCACAGTCTGCATCTAGTACAGTTCCTGGCAGCCACTTGACAGTTAGATATGCAGGCTTTGTGGAATCAGCTGATGTGTTCTGAAGGAAAAATCTGTTCACCTGTCCCTATCCTCAGATCAAAAAAAAAGACAATTGTTCTGTGATTGCTGAATGAAAATAGAGCATCTAAATTGCTACTCCCTTTCATTTCAGTGCTCAAGGAGAAGGCTCTTTAGCTAGAGTGACTTTTGTCCATTTCTGTGATTAGACAGGAGCTACAGGTGCTAGGTTTTGTCTAACTTGGGGCACAGGTAAAGAGCTTGTGCATCTGTTTCGAAGCTCATCTTCACCCTCACAACAGCATATGCTACATTATTCCTTCTGTAGGTTAAGCTGAGTCAAAATCTTCACCCAGAATCTTTTCCTGAAGGTGTCAACTGTAGATTATTAGCAATTTTTTTTAATAGTGACCTTGGTGTATGATTTTTGCAGTGATCAGTGAGATGGAGTAGAATCAAATCCTTCAGCTTTCCTTTGTAGTGTTACTCTTTTTCATAACCAAATTTCTTCCTTTTGGCCTTGAATTTGTATTGCAAGAATGATTAAATAGTTTCAGTTCACACATAAGTAAAACTCAGTCAAGATAGTCTCCTCCAGGCTGAGAAGGCTTCAACGTGAACCATAGACTGTCCCACAGGTTTAGAATATAATTCATGTGTGTTCATATTTTGTGATTGCGTCCTGATATGTATTTTGTATTTTTCTTTGCTTTACAGCAAGACACAAAAGGGGATTACCAGAGGGCACTGTTGAACCTGTGTGGTGGAGAGGACTGAAAACTGTGATGGAAGAAACCCAAGTCCAGAGACATGCATTTTTTGCTCTTCATTTTACTGTAATCCTAGAAAACGTGAATTTCCTAGCTAACCTTGACTTGCCCTTTCCCTGCCAGAGCCCTGCTGCAGTTTGCTCCCCTGCGCTGTGCGTGCCCCTCTCAGCAGCTCTGCTTGGCTCTGCCAAAGATCCTAACAGTGTATAGCCAGAGAAACTAACCCTCCAGGGAGAAATGGGCTCACACACGCTTGTGAAAGGCTCTGCCTCTCTGTGCGATATTTCTAATAAAACAAATAAAAAATGATGTTTTACTTTAAGAATATGGGTCTTTCAGACCTTAATTTGAAAACTGTCTGAACAGTTGATGTGTATTTAGCTTTTGCTGTCCAGTTTCTGTGTAGTTTTTATCCTCCTAAGGTTCACTACTTGTGGCTAAAAACTTTTCTTCCCTCAAGCCCTTCATCTGTTTAATGATTTGCTTTGTCAGCAGATCCAAAACCATTTTCTTGACTGGTCGAGGGAGATGATCCCTCCCCTCTGCTTGGCCCTGCTGAGGCCACATCTGATGTGCTGTGTCCAGTTCTGGGCTCCCCAGGACAGAGAGACATGGAGCTCCTGGAGTGCGTCCAGTGGAGGGCACAAAGATGTTTAGGGAATGGAGCATCTCTTTGATGAGGAGACACTGCTGGAGCTGGGCCTGTTAAATCTGGAGAAGACTGAGAGGGGATGTAATTAACTTTTATAAGCATCTCCAAAGTGGGTGCCAATTGGTGATGCCAGACTCTTTTCAGTGGTGTGCAGCAACAGGATGAGAAGCAATGGCCATAAACTAAACCACAAGAAGTTTCACCTCAGCATGAGGAAGAACTTCACGTTGAGGGTGGCAGGTCACTGGGATGGTCATGGAGTCCCCCCTATGGAGACATTCCAAACCCACCTGGACATGTTCCTGTGTCACCTGCTCCAGGTGACCCTGCCTGGGCAGAGGGCTTGGACTGGATGATCTCCAGAGAAGCCTTCCACCCCTGACTGTTCTGTGGTCATCTTTCCCCTAATTAAGTGCCACTGAAACCTGAGGCACAGCCATCTCTGCCTGCCTGTGAGGGGCCAACGCTTGAATCCCTCCTCAAAGTTTAAACACTTTGTGTGCAAGGGTGAATAGTTTGAGAACACTTAGAGCAGCCTGTCTGCAACAGGAGTGTTTTCTGCAGCACAGCCGGGGCTGGGGATCGCTGCCCAGGTGCGTCGGGCCCGGGCCCGTCGGAGGGGAGCGAGGTAGGCGTTGTTCTTTCCGTGAGGGGCGAGTTCCCGCCTTCCTACCCCGGCGGGGCCGGGGCCGGCCGGGCTGAGGGCACCGCGGGTGAGCACGATGGAGGGGCCGGGCTGAGGGCACCGCGGGCGGGCACGATGGAGGGGCCGGGCTGAGGGGCCGGCCGGGCTGAGGGCACGATGGAGGGGCCGGGGCCAGGCATGCTGAGGACACCGGGGACCATCCCACCCGCCACAGTCGAGAGCCGGTAGGATGCACTGCTCTGGTCTTACTGAGACACTTTATCCTACTACAGCATGAATGTCACGCCCGAGTTTTAGGGCAAAGGTGTGAAGAGCAAAACTTCCCCCCAGCCGGGAGTGGGGCGCGTTGCCCTCACGGGTGAAGGCTGAGGGGAGCGGCCGTGCAGGTGCTCTCCGAGGGCTGGTGATCACATCCCCAGCACAACTTAGTGCTTACATTATCACAGAGGTGTCAGCAGGTAAAATGGTTTCCTCTTTTCACAGCTGTTGCTGCTTTGGAACTGCAAAACCGCCTGTAAGTATCAAGTGTTTTCCCTCTGTCATTATCTGGTTTGTAGCCCTGTTTCAAAGGCTCAGGTACTGCTCAGAGGTAATTTTGATCTCCTCAGAGATATGAGAAGCACACAGGAGGCTGTTTCATGCCACCATTAGAAGAGTGAGAGATTTTGCTTAAATATCATTTGCTGTAGACCACAAAAAATATTTGGTGTGAAAACACTGCACTTGGTAAAACATTGGTAACTTAAATGCACAAATGATACAATTTTTCAGGAGCAGCTCCAATTTAATGCCAGATGGAGCAGTGTCATTCACACCTGTTTACAAAATGCCTCTCTGCCTAGATTTGTACATTTAAATACTATTGCTGAGATAGCAAATCACTCTTTGAATCTAATTAGGTAAGTCATCTCTATAAATGTTGCTTGCTCAAATGTAGCCCTATAAAAGAAATCAAACTGCAAGCATTTTCCAGTCAGTGGAATGAACAACTAGAATTTGATGGCTGGCATGCTCTGCCTCACTGCCACAGGATGTTCAGAATTGCAGGCTGTCTTTCTTCAGGAGCAAAACCATGTTAAATAAACCAGCAGGATTTCAAAGGCCAGGACTATTTTTACTGATTTTAGACTAGGAAGTAAATTAGTCTCCTGTGAGATCTAGAAGATCTGTTTGCATTGTTGATTTTTTTTTTTCTTAAATTACTGGCTTATTGATGTTTCAGATAGGAATAAATTTCTAAGCTCTAATGTTGATCCTGTCATTTGGTTGCAGCCTTGCTAATAAGCAAGATGGGTCCCTGTCCATGGTGTATTGCAAAAATCAGGTCTCTGAGACTCTGAAAGATGGGAATATCTTGAAGAATGATGTTTTACAGTATTGCAGCATTTTGTTAGTAAACTTTCCACGTGGAAAATTAAATATATAATTAAAACCAAACAAAATCTCACTTGTTGATAATGTAATTTAGACCATTATCTAAGACCTATTGATGCTCAGAAGTAAAAAAAAACCAAAAAACAAAAAACCAAACCAAAACAAAAAACCCCAAACAAACAAAAACCCAAACAAACCTTAAAATTTGCTATTCCCAGTCTTTGTTGTCCCAAGAACCTGTGAAAAAACTTTTTCAGGTCAGATCTTGATTCAATTTCTTGTGTTTGCTCTTTGGTTTTCTCATCCCAATAGCACATGCAAGAACCAGAAGTTATACTTTTGTTTCTTTAAATACCCCAAATTGCACAGTAAATAACAGCAATAGGATTTAATTGGATGTGTTTCTTACCAGATTTACTGTTTAACACAGACATTGGAATATCGAGGTAAAGAACTGTACTTTTGGGCCAGTATAACTTAAACTTACTAAGAAAGTAGTGATGTTTCTAACATGGAGAGATGGTTCCTTGTCCTATGCATAAGTGAGACTTTACTGTTCCTTTCAGAATTCCCTTACTCATATTTCAGAAGTTTCTAACTCAGCATCTAAATAGTCCAATTCAGAGTAAGAGAACATCACTAAAGAATAGTTGTCAGGTTTGTACTAAGCCTTATTCCTCATTTCTGCAATTCCTGCCTTCATTTGCACAGCATCTAAACATCTTATAAACAAACAGTTTGATTAGTACTATACATTGATGAGGAGTCATACAAGATGTTTTACAAGTGAGAATCAGATGTGGAATGGTTTAATTAAATTTAAATGTAGTTCAGTGAAAACTGAAGCCAACGTTTACATCCTGGTAAAAGAAAAGGTTCCATGCAAGATGGAAGCTTTGACTCCTTGCTGTTAAAACACCTTTTTAATTAATAAAAAAAAATGTTGTTTATAAATTCACTTCTCAGATGGGTAATGTTTGCTCTCTGAACACTGCTTTGACTGTTTATAGGGCTTGTTCCTCAAGTGTAGCTTTTTCCCTCTGCAGTGAGGGCAGATGAGCCCTTCAGAAGCACCAGCTAGAGCAGCAGAGTTGGGGCTTTGGTTCGGGGTGGGGTGTCCGGCGTGACCTTCTGTTTATAACCTGTCCCTTCTAGAGAAAGAGCCGTATTTGGGTGACGTGTTTGGCAGCCGACATTTCTATTTGCAAGGTTCTCTGGGGCTGAGGACCAGCTAACTCTCTGTGGAGCGGCGGCTCCCCGCGCACTGCGGGGCCGCGCGGGGTGCACTGGCAGCGGCCGCTCACGAGAGGGAGCTCGGAGAAAGCGCCAGGGTGTTCCCGCAGCCAAACAAAACAACACCGAGAGCTGCAATCTCTCTCCCTACATATGAACTCTGCTCTCTCCAAACATTTACATTCCCTGACTCTAAGCCTTCGTGTCAAAAATTCAGTTTCATCTTCCAGTATTTTTTCCTGCTCTCTTCTCTGAAATACTTCACCAATTTTAATAATTGCTCTCTTCAGGCGTAGGCAAATGAAATTATTTCTTAAGTTCTAATCATGTTGTGAATTTCCAAAATGGAGAGGTTTTCTACTGAGAACCTTTTCAAAGAGTGGGTTAATAATGACAATAAGTGTAAAGGAATTTTCCTCCTTTTCTTTAAAGGAAGGGCTTTTGATCTTGGAATTATCTGCTGCTTCCTGAATTAAATCAGGTACATTGTCATTTTCTGTAGAAAATGAAACACAACCCCATATCTTTTGCTTTGTTCATAATATAAAAATTGTGAGTATTGCACACTCGTTGCATTTTCACTATCTTTGCTAATAACAAAATATGTGTTATTAAAGTAGCTTTTCTAAAGGAAATATTTCAATTTATTCATGTGTATTAACCCTCCTTTCTTCTCCCTTTGACTGATGTGATCACATTGAGCAATGTTTTTAAAAAGAATTTGTTCAGTTATGTGAGGTGACTGTTTAAGTTCAACTTAAGCCTTTTTAGGATCAAGAAAAGAAGGTATTCTTTAAACTTCTTTTGAGTATGGCTTATTTAAGGTCCTGTTTAATGCTGAACACAAAACCAAAATCCCAAACCAACCAACACTGTATGTAGCTATTTAAGAAGGTTGATTGGAACACAGAGTATTGCTGTGATTCCTGATGGAGTATCTACTAAGGAATGTGGCCAGTACTTTCCTCTGCAAAGTGTCCTTAGCTGGCTGGTTTATACTGACTTATTTCCAGGTAATGTTTTACTTGTAAGGTAAAAATAAAATGTAAGGCTTGTGAAGGCTGTTTCTAAGTATACAAAAAACTTACCTAAAAATCTGCTTTTAATATTATTATTGAATACTCATTGAATCTATTTTATCACTTCTGTACAAAAATCAGGATGAATTACCTGATTCAAAGTAGGTGTTTTATTAAATGTTAAACTTATAAAATATTTTGCAATTACATTCTATGAAAGAGAAAGTTTTATTTAAAGTAGCTTTAATACCATTTGATTTCAAACCAAATCTTAAAGTATTTTAGATCTATGAAACACTAAAGGTAAGTAAGTATTCTGGGAAAATATTTTTGTTTAACATTTTGTAAAAAATATTAATTTACTATCAATTTATAGGCTTTCTGTGAATATATATAGTAAATTGTATTTGTGAGAAGGTATGACAATTACCTTTTTACAAATATGTGAAAAATGGGTTTTTTAACACATTAAACACATCAGTAAAGCAACAGTTGGCATTGTACAACAAATACATTAATAAGAGGGGATTTAAATTCTTTCCCAGTCCAATTTTTTCCTCCACTCTCAAAAAAAAAAAAGGTGTTAGGAGCTCTTCATGTGTGTTTTAGGCTTTACTGTGAACTCTTAGTTCTGATTTTTCTTCCTCATTGTAGGAAGGTTTTCCCTACAAGCAGGAAGCAGACTGTACTCTGTGGTGGTTCTGGACTGTGACTACATTGTCATGCTATTATTGCAAATGATGAATTTCGGGAGGGCTATTTCCTGGTCTCTTGGAACTTTGTATATTGCAAATGCAGTCAGAATGTCAAGGTTTTAATCGCTTTGTTTTAAACACTTTCTATTAAAAGCTCTTATTTAGTAAATCTTCAGGGTAAATCAAGGTGAGAAGAGGCTGATGTGAGCTATAATTACACCTGGAATACTGGCAGAGTTTGTTTGCCCTGGTTTGGGTTTTTGGTGGGCTTTAGATTTTTTTACTAGAGAAAGTTTTACTAAAGAAACTGCTTTTTATTTTCTGATTGTTTTCAGCTCTCACATGCTACATATTTGATGTGGACAGATGGGACAATTTTCTTCTCTTTTCTGTTCCTCTTCTGTCTTGGTCTATTTTATTTTACCTTGAGAAAACAGGCTTAGGTATCCTGACGGTTCAAAACCTGCCTGGACATGAGCTGTGTTAGTCTGAGGGTGCCATGTAGAAGAAAATAAAACAAAACTGATAAGATGGGGTGGGACTTTTCCAGTTATTTCTCCCTCCACCATTTCTTGCCATAGATATGAGAGAGGAGAGAAATCAGAAGTGTGATTGTTTCAGAAATAAACTGCTGTATCTGTAATTGGTGATAATGCTAATTCAGTGTTTTAAAACAAGGAATTGGAACAGAGTAGGAGCCACAAGGCTGAAAATAATGAACTCCAGTAAGGTAAGTGATGAACTGACAAAAAAAATCAGACTGTGTGTTATGAGTGGATCTCTGACTTAGTAGAACAGAACATAGGAAATAAATTTGTAATCTGCCTTTCTCTCACTTTTGTTTTAAGCAATTGTGTGGCAGGTATTTTGGATTAGTGGAGGTCATAGCTCAGAAAACACCCTGATGTTGGATGAATAAGCTGCAGAGCTGCCTCACTAGGCTCTGTGTGTAAGAACTTTATTTTAGAAGGACAGGAAGTTGAGTAAGTAGCAGATAATTTACATACACAGATTGATCTCCTCTGATTAAATATTAGAAAGAAAAGAAGGGAATATGGTGTGCAATTTATGGAAGGAAACCCCTGAGATGGGAAAGGTGTGATGTGTCTGGTAGGGGCCTCCCTGAGCTGTCCGAGTGAGTAGAATGCTCAGCTGGAGCCTTGAGTCAGCTGTAAATTCAGGTCTGTGTCTGCAGTGTAAAGCATTAGGCACTCCAATGTCCTGGAATTCCAGACCTGTCATTTTCAGCAATGGGAATTAGGTGTCTAAACACCTTTCAGTGTCTGAGTCTCCTGTTGTGTGACTGCCTCCTAACATCAGGCATTTATCAGGTTCTGAAGTGCTGCAGGCCCTTCAGCCAGGACAGTGCCCCAGTGACCTTGTTCAGAGTTTCTCCTAAACAGGGCAGATACTGACTGGGCTTGCAGACATCCTGGCTTTTTGGTCCCAGTTTTCTTTGTCTCTCAGCTTAATCTTTGCCATCACATATTCTTACGTCATCAGAAAATCTCATTGTTTTAGTAAAAATCATAAATGGAAGAAGTTGCCATCAATTATAAATAGACACGAGTTGATTGTGAAAATACTCTTGATTCAGGATCAATACAGTAGTTTATGTGTTTTATAAGTAGAGCTGTCCTCTTCTCCCCCCAGCAAGGTGCTAGTTATTATTTGCTACATTTTTCAGGTGTAGGCATGAATGCATGTTTTGAAACAGTATTACCAAGGTATACTGTTCTCTGTTTAATTACTCTGGTAGCAGTTTGGACTCACTGATAGAAGAAATAAAATAAACACTCAGTGGAACAGAATTATCTGATTGCAGTTCCCTTTTTTCTCCTCATCTTTTATATGATATTATCCAGGTCATTTAGTTTATCTCAGTTTCTCTGTTTTCCTTTTAAACTAGAGATTAATTTCTTCTTTTTAAACTAAAAAAAAAATAAACAAACCTATATTTTAAGTAATTCCTGATACAGCAAACCTAACAGCAGTTGATGAGCTGTTTTCATTAAGTGTTTTCAGTTCCCAAGTTCAATTCTCCAGGACTGATTAACATTAATGATTATGTTTCAGCTCGAATTCTGCCTGGGAAATGTGTTTTGAAGCTTTGATCCAATTTTCATAGCATGTGTATCCGAGTTATTTCCCCAGGTGGACACGTACTTTCACAGTTGTCCAAGCTGCAGGTCTTGGTCCTACCTTGCACTAGGGCAAGAGTGAATCTGAAAACTTGGGACAAGTGAGCCAAGATGAGAATGCACAGCTCAACACACGTTTTGTGGAGTAATGGAGCAGCTGTTGTATGAGTGAACCTGTTAGGCTGAAATATTTGGGGAAGTCTTGTGTTTTGATAGGAGAACATCCTGTCTGTCGTTCCAATGCTCTTTGGCCAATCTTCAGGGGTCTTCTGTCATTGGTGGTTCTGGGTGGGGTTTTTTCTGTGTCTGTTTCAAAATGACTGCATGCTCTGCTGTTCTCTCCCAAATAAATGGACCATAAAATGTGTGTCATTTTTCAGATCTGTTTTCCAATCTACCTGGCTTTCACACACATATAGTCCAGGTAAATGCAGTGCTTTGCTTTCAGAGCAGATTAAAGGTGTAGTTTGCTCTCTTCCTGATCCTTTTGAACTACCTTCATCTCTCTTCTTTTTTCCTTTTTCTTTTTTTTTTAGTCTACAATTCTTTTAATTTTCTCCTCTTAACTCATGGAGTGAAAAATGAGAACAAGCCTAGAGCCTTGATCTAAAGCTCAGGGAGATCAGTTACGAAGGCTGATACTGATTTTGGTATTCTGGGATGTTTTAAAAGGCAAGGTTAAGGAAGGAATTTTCCTTTCTGTGGTAAATATTACAGCAGATCATTGGAAACAAGCTCAGCTTTGTATTAGTGTATAGATTTGCCATTAAATCATTAAGAGGGTCATTACACTGATTCAAATTCAGTGTCAGATTTTCCAGATGGGCTTTCTCTGTATTAGTGGTGCCAGGGTATTCAGAGGGAAATGCAGGAAGAGTGTCCAGCAAAGTCAGGATAGCTGCTGCTGAAACCTCTGCTTGGCTCAACTAGGAATTTATTGTCATTTAGTGAAAATATTGGTGAGAACATAACCTTTTGTAATGCTTAATGTTTTATTGGCTATAAAAGATAAAATATAGAGTAAAGGGAAGTAAAATAGTATTTTGTTAGGTCGGGAGTTAGATTTATGCTGCTACTTACTGATGGAATAATCAGTGGGTCATAAAGATCAGACTGCCTGCCTTCTATCTCTTTTTGTGTGTGTGTGTGTGTGTGTGTGTATTCAACAATGTCTTCTTTGTGATAGTTAGGCCCATGGGAGCTTACCAAAACACTAGGTCCCTTTTGTCCAAGGGTATTAAATTATCTGTTTAGATCAAGCAGAATGTAGTGGATGCTTCTGTTTCAGACATTAAGCAGTTGGGATAGGACTAAATAGACCAGGATGCTTGACATGTGCAAATGGAGCACATGCTCACAAGGGACACTCAGCAGCGTTGTGAACTAATTCAGCACACACAGAGTAGGCATTAAATAAATTGTGCATTACCATTTGGTGGGGAGTAATAAGCAAAAAGATCTCAAAGTCTTCAGCTTAAAAGGAGTGATAGTGTGTGTTTCACACTGTTTCACGCTATGTCTGGTGTGCTCTTACTCAAATAGATTAATAGAGGAAATAACATCTGAAGGCTTCTCTGAAAAATGGCAACACATTGAGATTTTCATTAGATTGAAAATCCCTATGCTGTGATAAAATTGATAAGATCTCATGATCAGTGTTAGAGGAAGCAAAGACTGAGGGGCACCATGGGGGAATTCTCTTTGGTAGAGCAGGGTGCTGTGGCAGAGGAGGAAAACCTCTTTGTCACAGCGAAATTGTCCAGTAGCGATACAGAGAATGTCATAGTCTGTCAAAATTACAAAGGGCTTTTTTTTCCTTTTTCCCCATAGCTAGCAAACTGAGGTTGGCTTGCAGATGTGAATTCCTGTAAAAATTTTGGCAATGCCATTAGTGTCTGTCCCTTGGAATGAGCTGCTCTGGACACGTGATATTTTGCTGGATTAAGACTTCATTTCCAATTGTCATGTTAAACCAGGACAGTTGTTACTCTTTCTCAGAGGGTAGAATTAATCCCAAAGATTTATTCTAAATAACTTAGTTTGGTACAGCCTGTAAGAGAATGCTGGTCTCAGTGATGCCTGCTGTGGACAGTGCTTGGTATCTCTGCTATGCATTCTGTTAATTGTATGAAGCTTGTAAGAACAGTGTACTTGCTTTTCCTCTTGGAAAAAGGGGTTTGGTTTTGCTTCTGCTCACTTTTCCTCTCTTCTCCTTTTTTCTACTTAGCCCCTTCGTTCTATCCCTCAATGAGAAAAACAAAGAGCCCCATCTCTTTTTACGCCTGCAAAATGACTGGTGGTGTGCAATTCAAATATGAAGAGAGAAAACCTGGAACATACATGTCATTCTTTCCATATGCATAAGGCAGCACATTTCTACATTTCTAGATATGCAGAAAGAGATTTTTTTTATATTCAAATCCCATACTCCTGCTTACCTGCACTGTAATAATTGCTTCAAGGAAAAACAGCTGAAATCCTTGCAGTAGGAGGACAATTGTGGTTATGCACCTTTGACTAAATCCTTTGTGCTCTTGAGGAAAATCAGGCTGAGTTCTCAGCTGCTGGTGTGGACAGTGGCACAGAGTGGGGATCACACCTGATCTGGGCACTGAAATGTGACTTCTTCAGGGCTTTCCTTTAAACCAAGGAATGCCCTGTGTGCATAGCTCACAAGACTGGCAGTATGGCAAAAAGACATGAAGAACAATACTTTACACATTTTTTATTCTGGCTTTTATCCCAAGAGATCCCACAGAGCTTCAGTAACTACCATGGAACCTGCCTTTAATGAAGAGGAGTGACAGGCCTCAATTGTTTCAGCACATTTCCATGAGGGTTTTTTCCTCTCACAGTGTGGTTCATTTTCTGTCTCTGATGGTGAGGGGAGGGGGAGGAGAGCTGCATTTGGGGAGGTTTATGTCTTTCCAACTCTGCTGGTATCCCCGTGAGACAGAAGTAAAGGATTTTTTTGTCTGTAGCTTCAGGATAGTAGAACACAAGAAGGATGCTCACTGTGGCCGTGCTGTTCTGAAAGGACTTTATCTCTGCAAAACTTCCTTACTTTTGCAGGGGTGATGTGACCTGCTGCTGCTCTTAGAGTGAAGTTCATTTGCTCCTGGTGTAGTGAATTATCTTTGATAGCTCATGCAGACACACACTCTGCTGAAATTCAGTTGTCAGCACAGTAGAATAAAGTACTCTTTGCATCATAGTGGAAGGGGGGAAATTAAGTTCTCTTTATACACGTGCTTTGCTTTTAGAGCAGGTGACCTAAACGGCCATCTCTCCCTGTCACTAACTGTGCCCTATCTGTTTGCTTTGAAATAAAATATAAGGAGTTTTCCTAGGCTAGGTCAATTATGGGTTTCTCTGCAGCATCAACTCCTTGGCTTGTGGAGCATCTTAACATTCTAATCTACTTAGAAACTGAACTAGTTAAATGAGAACTTGGATCACAGGTTAAAAAAAGAGATCTTAGAATTGGACGAGCCAAGTGCTGCTCTGTTTGGTTCTCAACACTTTCTGTTGCTGCTAAGGAGCACAAGATCCTTTTTAGAGCCCAGTTCTACTAATTAAATATGGCACTTTTATTAAATATGTAAAACCACCCAATTGTCAAGTACACACAATGTACAGCAAAGACAGCTGAGCAGGAGTGCCTGGCTGCAGGCAGGGATTTGCAAAGTCTGCAAAAAAACCCCGCAAGGGATGGGGACAGTGAGCATTGCACTACACCGGCTCCTGCAGAAGTGTGCTGTACTTTTCATCTTCCTTCATCGTACCTACATGAAAGGGTCTTCTGGAGGGGCAGATGTTGGCCTCCCACCAATTCTAAATAATGGATGGTACCAGCATTTGTATTCTTTTTTAGTGGAGCCAGTTTATGCCCTGTTTTACTGACTCCTAGAGCCCAAGGAAATGGGGTTTGGAGCCAGCTCTGCTTCCATGTCTCTGGCTGGCCTTGCTCAGGATGAAGCCGGGGCTGTTTCAGATAGGCCATCTGGCTCTCTTGAATGAGCTTATTAGTAATAGTGGAGGTGGGTCTATTAGCCTGGGACAGGAACTCAGAAACAGATGCTTTGTTTATGTGTAAAATATGGCTTCAAGCCAAAGCGCTAATCATGATTGCCTCTGAAGTGGTTCTAATCATCTGTATGAGACTGCAGCCGCTCTCGTGTTGTTTGTACAAGCTGGTAGTTTAGAGGTGTTGTGTACAAGATATTTGTAGTCATAATTTCTCCAAACAGGTTAAGGCAAACATTATGAGAATCAGCATATTAATGTGCTGCGTTTCAAATTAGAATTATAAACACACTTTCCTCATTGGAGGCTTAATCTGCTAGGAAGAAGCCAGATGTTTACTGATGACACCATTATTTAGAAAGACCTATCAAACTAAAACAAATTATTGTTGTTTAACTGGAGGAAAGCCTAGTTTTATGTATCAACTTAGTTAAATGGCTCTATGATGAGACTGACCCAAGGAGGTTTTTTCTTCAGGTAGTAAGTCAAACATGAATCCCAGCAGATATGCAGGTTCCCCTTCTGGCCTTAGGACAGCAAAAATGAGGTGTGCCTATGTTTCTATAGCTTGTGTGAAATAAGTGATAACAGGAAATTAGTAGTTCTGCCTTATTTTTACCAGAAAATCATCCTTTAGCCTTTTTAAGATTTCAGTTAACATTAAAATAAAGGTGGAAAATCTGGTGAAAAATGGAAAGTTTGGACATATCCTGTTTAATTGTATTTTTTTTTTCTGTTTTCTATTTGAATGCCTTCCTGAGGAGGGGAAATTATGATTGGGCAATTTGCATTAATAGTTAATCAAGATCTTAATAATAAATTCTTTCATTTGTTTTGAAATGATAATTTGTGATTTTAAAAAATGTGGTTGTTTTAGGCAGAGTGGCTTTATCCATTCTTTCTTTTTACTTTCAGGTCTCTGTTTCCACACATGCTTTCCTCACAGACATTTGAAATCAAGACAACTGTCTGAATCTGTCCCATGATCTTCAGTAAATTTTTGCTTCCATTGGTCTCTTGATAGAGTATATTCCATCTTGTGTAGGTTTTTCATCAAAGCAGCTTTGCTTTTTTCTTTCATTAGTCTTTCCCATTTTGGCACTGCGTGCCAGTCTTGCCTGCAACACCAGATTCTGTGCTTTTACAGTAGCCTGAAGTTTACCTTTATTCTAAAGCATTTGATTTTCAAAATATGCTTAAAGCCTAAGCCAAAATGTTACCTGTGCCAAACACAGGTCTTTGTTTGGCACAAGGGAAAGGAAGGTGTAGTACAGAGATTGCTTTATGATTGTAGTCCTCTAACGAGAAGATGCAATATTCAAGATATGTGCCACACTTGTATGATATACATCACACTGTCTGTGGATACATACATTGATACTTCTGCTGTGGTCTGGTGGACTTGTAGAACCATCAAAGGAAAACTGCCTATTTTGAATCCTCTGTGTGTGTGTAACTTGAATTGTCACTCTACAAAGTAGGATATTCATAATACTGTGAGACACACCCAAAATGTGTTCATTTCATTGTTTTTTTAATTGATGTTTCATAAAACATATGATAGAAATACCTAAAATAGTACAGTTATTTCCATGTAGAACATATAAACTGTGTCTTTCATTTAAAAAAACCAGGTGAAAGCTCTGGTTTAGCTACAAACAGACTGTGAGTTATAGTTTCTTGGGATCTAGGTGGCATATAGGAGAAAACTGTAAATATTTACTGGAACAAAACCTGGCATCATCTAGCCATATCTGTTGTTAATTAAATCTTGTAATCTTTTCTTTTTTCCTCTTGATTGCAGAAATGTAAAGGTTGGGCAAGTAAAAGCACATCTATAAACCTTTTGATAGTATTAGAGAACTAAGCATTCTCAGTTCTCTCACCGAAATCTTCTTAGAGGTCTGGACTCGCAGGAACACATGATAGCTCTGAGCAAAGCCTGTAACACTGCCCCTAATGTAGCCCTTTTGTGGCTATCCACTGCAGCCCATGAAATGTGCAAAAATAACTCATGGCTCACAAAACACCTCAACCCACCCAGAGTGTAAAAGCTTAATTGGTAGAAATCCCTGCTGGACCTATCACTGTCCTATCTGTAATCTTACTGGGCATGGTTCTCAAAGCACAAAATGAATCGTTGTTTAATTTGTCTTCTGTGCGTCAGAACTTCCCAAGAGCACAGAAGACCATAAAATAAATAGTCCTTTCTGTTTTAATTAGCCACTTCTTCATTTTTGCAGCTACTTTCTTTGGCAAGTGCATCATCGGTTTCCCTTGACTTTCAAACTGAGGACAATGGTACAAGGGCATCAAAGAGGGGTTCTTTTGCATGCATCAAGAGGCATTTTCGTGTTCCTGGCATTGTCTAGACTGAGAGCTGTGGCTTGTGTGAGGAGTTTTATTAATAGCTGTGTGGAATTCTCTATGTACTGGGTGTAGTAATGACTGCAGTGAGTTTTCTGTGTATTCAGTTCATAAGTTCAATGGCATTTATGTCTTCATAACGAAAGGCAGATGTAAAACACTCCTCTGCTTGGCAATGTAAAGCACTCCTGTGCTTCTTCAAACAGAAGATAGTTGAAAAATTAAAAATATAATTGAGCTCTTTTTTAAGATTATGTCAAAACTGTGCAGGTGCTATTTAGTTAGATATTTGGTTAGGTGGTAAATCTTTTGTCAGGAGTGAAGAGAGTATCAGGAAGTAACTGTGAGGCAGATTCAATGGTCCTTCCCAGAGAAAAGCTCCCACTGACTCATATTCAATAGACACCACAGAATTTGAGCGAGAAGGAATGAATTTTACCTTTGTAGGCTGAAAATGTCTAATAAAGAGTGCAAGTGGGTTTTCTTTGAAGTCAGTTGGGGCTATTCATTGAGGGACCAACTGTTCAGCATAAGTGAAGGTGTCTGGCCCAAAAAACTTTAACTAATGTTGCACTGAGTTAAAATAATCTGAGAATCAAACACAGAACAAATGTAACATTTCACTTAATGAGTCTATTATACATGTTTCCCTAGGAAGCTTGTAATTATAATTAATTACCTCAAATCTGCTGCTAATCCATTTGAGCTTAGAAAAGACATGAATTTTGAGAAAGTTAATTTTCTGGTGCTATGTTACTGTCTTTGAACATTTGAATATTTGAAGTAACATTACAACTGAAGGACTTTAATTTTACATATATCTTCAAATTCTCCTCAAGCTCTCCCAATTCTACATTTAGCTGCTGTTGAGAAAATGCTTATAAGAATTATTTGAGATGGGAAGAAATAGGGAGACTTTGTATTTGCCTTGGCTCAAAAATAATACTTTTCATTATATTTTCAAAGTGAATTAAAAATAAATTAAGTGCCTGCTTTTCTATAAGCTAAAGGGGCATATGGAAATGAAAATACTATCACTTTACCATTCTCAAACAAAGTATTTTGGACTCAATTTTAGAATGTCCAACTGTTTGTCAGTTTTCTGTTCAACTTCTTGCTCACAGATCTATGTGAGATGTTTGTAAGAACATCTGCCAAGAAAAGGAATATTATAGCTAATAAATTATTATACCGAATGCAGGAGAGATGTAAATCTATGTGAGAATCTGTACACTGAGCCTATTGATCAGCTGAAAAAATGTCCATTACTGTGCAACAGCCAATTACTTGACTTGCTTCCATTGAGAAGGGTGGTATTTAATGTATTTAGTTCAGAAACTGAAATTTAAAGGTATAAAAGAGTTGACCAACCCTGGCAAAAGAAATCTCTGCAGTATTGAAATCATAGGGTAAAGAACTGACTGCTGAGATCAGCCTTAAAGGGAGTTATCATGAGACTTAACCTTGTCTGTTCTCTATGATCTTTTTAGTGTACCTTTCTAGCAACTTTTTCAATAGGACCTTAAATGACTGAGAAACTGCAGTTCTAGTTTAATAAAGGCTCTGAATTAGTAATTCTGAATGTCTATCTTATAATAACTGACTGCAATGGACTCAGCAGTCCCATTTTCAAAGAAGAGTTAAACTTTATATTTGATGGTGGTGTATGTTTTCATGTAGGTGTTAATTTATTTGCTTTATCATTGCAGGTTGCCTCTGTCCAGGAAGGGTGAAATAACAATTTCTATTCCTTGAAAAGCACTGGCTGGAAAAGCCCAACAGTGACACCCAAGCAAACCAAGAGGTGTTGCCATAGAGAGTCTTTCAGGACTCACATTGTCCTGCAGCTTCTTCTCTAGCTCAGATTCTCTGGAAAGAAAGCAGTACATTGATAAGATCTGGGCTAAATAATCAACTGTTCTGAAAGCTGACCCTTGTAAATGGAAGAAAAAACAGTGAGATCTCATTATTATACCTATAAACTGCTTTGTTTTAGAGAAAGTGCTGAGTTACTTGAAACTGATCCAAATTGTCCTTAAATATTGTCTGGTTTGTGACATTGTACTTCCAAGGGTGGGGCTTGTGGCACTTGCACAATTTTACCACCTGGCACTATGATGTATTCTTTATCCTGAAAGAATGCTAAGTATAAATTGAGTAATTTATATATATGTGCTCTTTTCTTATCCTCTTCCTGCAGAATACCCTGATGTGTGACTTGCATATTCTTGTTTGAGATTCCATGCTGAATAATTTTTCTCTGCCATTTAAAATGAGTCTTTTAATACCTGGAAAGTCATAATGCTTATGAAACAGATGGAGTAAGAATAGAACTTAGACCTTTCCTCACTTTGAAGTAATTTCATAGGTTTAAAAACCAGTTATGATAATTATATGAATTTTAGTTTTGCTTCTCTTGATGGATTGTAGGATTGCAAAGTAGTGTGATCAGATTTTCATTTCTGCCTTGCCCTCCAATTAGTTATAGGAGCTACAGGCCATATTCTTCACTTCTAGCAACTGCTATCCTGAAGACAGGAAATTGATTAGAAGAATCCACTCTGGGCATCGGGGGAGGAATCTCACTTCAGTCACACCAATTCTGGGAAGCTTCTAAGGGAGAACAGGTTCATTTTTGTACCACATTAATAGTTAATGTGCCATGTGAGAAAGGCCATTATGAGAAGAAATGTGGTGGTGTATAAAAAGGTGAGGAAAAGCTTGAGCTGATCCAAGTTTCTACTCTGTTCTGCTGCAGTTTCTCATCCTTTTGCATCTACCAGCCCTTAACTCTTTGTGGCAACAGGCAAGTGGAAAGGTCAGACAGGGAATTCTGATGCTTTACTTGCTCCCAGCCAGTGTTTCACACAGCAAAACTCTCCTCTTATGTTGGCATTGACATTTCTACTAGAATTTCTCAGCATGTAAGAAAGCACGGAAATCACATGCCAGGCTATGAATACCTGTGACCTGTATTTCAATGGATCTCTGAGTATTTGGTGATGGCTTTCTTCCTTTTCTTCAACTTCAGCACCATGTGGATCAGTGATTTTGAGAGGCTTTGTGGTGGGCTGCTTGATTTTGTGTGGCAGATAGTTTTAATACACTCCTTCAGAAATCCTGTTATAGAAAAACCCTTGAAAAATGTGTCCTACTACTCTATAAAACTCCATAATTTAAAGTACACATGAAAAGAAACAAAAATATTTGGTTTATGACAACCACACACATAAAAGCTCCAGAACAAAAAAAGTCAACTGGTTTGGAGATTGACTTACATGACTCTACTGTTCCGACTTTTGTCTGTTTTGCCTTGTTCCTCAAACACATTTCATTTTGCACTACAATAAACTCTATTTTTGTATTTGATAAATTATTACAAGTTAAATTCAGGTTCTACTTCAGCAAACTTACATTCCTCACTTTCTTTGGAAAATATGCATAAATACATTAATAAATAATTAATGTCATAGGAATTCTCTAATGTGCAATATGGATATGACTAGGTCTAATGGTTTCTAGGAAGTGTTTAATTTCTCGTGCTACTGATTAATGTTTATGAAAATGTTACATCCACAACCGTTCTTTTTAAACCAAACAAATCACAGGTTAAAAGCTTTAGATTCAGAACATTGATTTTAAATTGCTGAAACAAATGTTGTCTTTGTGTACTACCTTTTGCTAAGAACTGTTCTGTAGCATGGTACAGATATATATACATACATATATATATATAGCTTGGGTTTGGGCAGTTGGGTAGTGTTTCAGGTCTAGTGAAGACAGTTGTTTATAATATTCATTATATCAAGAACAAATTACACATCATCATCTGTGGAAGTCAAGATGATTTTTTTAACAGCAGTTCAGTGTGTGCAGTAGACAAGAACGGGGATCTTAGGGTCTTTGGGCTGTCTATTGAGGGATGGAATTCAGCTGTCTTTACTCAGGTTCATAGTACCCTGATCTGCCAGAGTATTCCTATACCATCATAGGTGGCAGCCTTTTCGCACTAGAAATGGATTTGGTGAGGGAGTGCAGGAAAGTGAAGTGCACAGGTAGCTCGGTCTTGGACTAAAGCAAGCGTGTGTGTGGCAATGGGGAACAGGGCAGCAACAGAGCTTAGCAGCCAATTAGCCAATTACTTAATAGAAGTACTGAACGTATACAGTCTCCAGAGCATCCTGTAGATTACATGCACATCCCTGATATGTATGTGATATACATAAAGGTAACTTTAACTGAAATGTATTAGTATTAATTGTGATTTTCCTGAGAACACTTGTAAGAGTAATTTCTGCAGGCACTGCATTGCTATCATGAGATCTATTAGTTCAGTGTTATATCTGTAAGAAGGCAAGCACTGTGATTAGGGATGGGTTTTACTGCAGCCTCACCCCTCACCAGTGACATTTCTGCAATAGGACCAGAGAAGGTATTAATGACAGAGTTGATGCACTGTGTACCCACCACAGGGACTTCATGTCTGTGTGTTTGGGACAACACTGCTGGGAAAGTGACTGAATGTTGGCAGACTGGCTGCTCCATCCTCCTTGATTCCTAAATCCAGAGAAGTTGTGTTAAAATATATGAAAATATAGACAGAAGTGACATGGATGCCAATCTGCAGTTCTTGTGCCAAGTTCTGTCGGTGAAGGTTCTTTAAAAATGATATTTGCAGATTATGTATAAAATGTCTATTTTTCAAGCAATTAATTCCTGAACAGAAGGTTTTTTCCCTCCACAAAGTTTTGTGGTGGTTTGGTTGGGGTTTTTTCAGTAGTTACTTGTATTTTTTCAGTTTCTTTATTTTTCTTAGCTCCCTGATGTGTTCTCGTCGAAAAAAAAAAATCCAACTCCAAATGCCTTCTCTGCCTCGGGTGGCCTTGGATATGCAAATCTATCTTGAATAGCAGAGGAGTTGATAACTCTGGCCTACAGCTCTCACACAAAGGAGACAGATTTGTCTTCTTTACCCCCTGTTTGTCTCCTCAGGAACTCTGTTCTTGGTTGACAATATAAAGCAAAATGAAGAAAAAAACGAAAAGCCTGCTCTAAGCAAAGTAAGAGAAAGGGGAGTAAGGAAAGAAAAAGCACTGCTTGTGCTTCAACCAAATAAATTGCTTACTGCAATTTTTTTGATAGGTGTCTCTCATTGTTTTTATTCTCATTAGTGGAAATGAGGAGTAAAATATTTCTGTCAGACTTCCATATTTCCCCATTATCATTGTATTTGTCACAATATGTCACTTTGCAGAACAAATGTTTCAGAGGGGCCCTGAACCATTATTGCTGGAAAAAGGTATGAATTGTGTTGTCTACAATAAACTCAATATGCTAAAGAAAAGGGAAATACCTCTGTGGACATGATTAGAAAAAAAGGTGGCTATTGTAAACATAGAAGAAGAAAAACAAATCTGTCTTGTTTATCAGACATGTTTTAACAGTGACAGCCTTTTTATTAGTCATTTAGAGTTAGTTTGTTATTTAAAGCTTTAAATGTTCAATTAGTGGGTTAATCCTTCTTGTAGGTTTTTACCCTTCATTTGTTGGTAATTGAGGTATTTGTTTATACTAATTTTCTTAAAGTATGCAGTTAAAAGAAATTAGTATTGAGGCTTTGAATAGCAATTGAAGATCAAAGCTTTTACACGGTGGTTTGTCACAGAAGGTGCTGTAATACACATTTCACAGCAATATTCTTAGACACGATTTGCTAAGCTGGTTACTGACCAGCTATTGCTCACCTTTTATGTATCACTGGGTAAATGCAGTAGCTGGGAAAAACAGTGCAACCAACACTTGTAAATTACTTTTTTTTTTTTTTTTAATCTGATCAGATTTACAGTACAAATGAGAACTGCAATACCATAATTAGGAAACGGTGAAATTGGAAAGGACTGGTTCTTGTCTAACAAAAAAAAAAAAACTCTACAAAAGTTCAGCAGAGGGAATTTTTGATGTAGCAGGAGTGTTAACAGCTGCACTAAATTAGAAGCTGCCTATGGAATCCATAATAAAACAGACAGTGAAGCTTCAAACAGAATTTCCATGACTGAGTATGCCTATGTTCCAGACCCATCTCTGGGTGTTTTTGCTTTATAACCTTCATTCTTTCCAATTTCCTTTTTCTGAGTTTGTGTTTTAATAAACAATAATGCAATAAAAGAGTTCTCTGGTGTTAATGATGTATATGCATTGCTCAATAGCAAAGGCTTTTTAAAATTAATTAATAAGTTAGTAGGAAAAGTGAGTTAATTGCTGCAGCAGGAGGCCAGTGAGTCTGTAGGAGTTTTGGACTTACCCAGAAAATTGATGAATTGTGAGCAGCAGAAATAAAGTTTCATTATGCTGCCCTACATAGGTGCTTCAGATCTGATTCCAGGGAGTGCCCACTGGACAGAATGTACCTCATTTTGTTCCAGTAGCTTTTTTCTCTCTAAAAGGCAATTCTATGGGCTTAAAGGAACTGTTCAGAATGTAGCTCCCATTTTGTATGTGTTTGTTCAGTGCCTCATGTTTGTGTAGAGCCCTTGTCCCTAAGACCCACACTCTCCATTTTCACAGCCTCTTCCTTTTAGTGCTTGTTTTGGCATGTTTCACCAGACTCCTGCCAACTCTTTGTCAGACGTCTTTGACCCAGGTCACATATGACCGAGTGTTATTTTTAGTTCTGTGCAATGTATCCCATGGGACTGCAATGCTCTTTACTTCATCGGATGTCACCTCCCTTGCTTGTCTCATTGTGTGTACCTGTTCAGCAGAGATGTATACCTTCCTTACTGATACAGAAATAAGGGTGCAGTACACAAATCCCTTTTCCATCTGAAGCTACCATTCTGAGACCCCACTGAAATGCGTTTCCTGGGAACCTGTCTGCAGTGAAGGATGGAGTGTGGTAGAAAGAGCCCTCCTCTGTATCCCTGAGTCAGATTTGTGAAGGGTGATATTCTCTCACCAAGTAAATTAAGCTCTAAGATTTCTTGATAGGCTGGAGATTTCTTCTTGAAAATTTGTTGAATCTTTCCAAGAAGAAGATTGCTGTTCAAAGGTTTGGTGCTGCAGCTTAAGACATTGGGAGAACGCCATTTCTCAGAAGAACTGAGGCAACTAGACAGGGGCTTTAATTGTCTTCAATGTGTATTTCTCTTAGATTTAATAGGATGTGTATTTTATGTTAGCCGAATGCTAATTTTTTAGATAAACATTTATTGCTGTTTAACAGCTTTGTAATAGATATGTGAGTATCTAAGAGATGCGTTACATAGCTGTTATTTCTTAATAAATGTATTTTAGGTAATCAATGAGTACTTAATGTGCAATTACTGTCTTATTAAATCTAAATTGAATGTGTGGTTTAGGAAATGGAGAGCTGGCTTTTCCAGTCACATATGTCTGCAAGTTTGGCTGCAGATGCTATAAAGCTAAGTTTACCAACAGTGACTGGCTGGGAAATTAATGTTTTTAAAATTTTATTTCATTTCCCTGCTGAAGTTTGCCATGAGTTTTCTGGACTGTACTTGACTCCTAGTGGGAGTTGTTTGATTAAATGTTCTAGGTAGTCAGATGCAAGTGCAACTTTGCTGGTGGAACGGGAAATTCCAATGCGATGGTTAATGGGCAGCCTTGCTAAGATGCCACTGCTTTGTTGGAATGTTGAAGGCAGGCAGTAACTCCTGGCAGCTGGGACAGGGAGGGGTAAAGTTAAGGTTTTCTTTAGGAGGTGGTAATGATGTGCGAGTTTGTTTATCTGATTCTTCCTTCCCTCCCCACTCCGTTTCCCTAAGGCATGGGAAGAAGAGGCATGGGAAGTTTTACAGAGAAGGCCATGTACCAAGAAGAGAGATAGAGCAAGATTTGTCTTGTTTGTGAGAGTGTTACTTAAAATTTGTTTTCTACTAGATGTGTGTACCTTTAGGGAGCTGCAAACTCTTTTTTAGCATACAGGCATTCTCCTTTCTGTCTTCAAGTCAGAGTGGAGACCAGGCAGCTGGGATGGGTGTGAATCTAACACTGAAAAATCTTTCAGTAGGAATGGCAATCTATTCAAACACAAACCACCTGGAAAAGCAGCTGGCCCCTACTCACCAAGGGCAGCTCCTGCTTTCTCTGGGTAGTGCCTTATTAAGGACACTCCCGGTAAAGAGTGGTGGACAGGTAAAGAGTGGTAAAAGGGTAAGAGATTTGTAAATTTGTTTTATAAATGGAATGTTTGTTTCTTATGTTTAAATACTGGAGCAGGCATGAGGTTTTTACTTCTACCACAATTCTCCTGAAAAGCTCATTTGCAAACCAAAAGCTGCTGACAGAGATTTTATCAAGGGCTGTTGTTACCCTTCATAGCTTTAGGCTGTGGAAGGAGCCTAAAGACTCAAGTCAGGAGAGCTGGGCTGTGAGTTCCTACTGCACTAAAGTAGGGTGTCTCACAATGTCAGAACAGGGGGATTTAGCATCCTTATCTCTACTTAGGTTGTAGAGGCTTAAAATAGTGAACAGCTCCAGGTATCAGTGCAGTGAATGGCTAGCGAGGTACACTATAAAACTGATGAGCAGTACTCTACAATGACTAGAAAGGTAGGGCTGGCTTGTTCCAAGATATATGACTGTTTTGGTTAATGACTCCTGTCTGACTGTATTGTGCTTATCTTCTTGTTCTGAACCATCTCCCTATTAATTCTGGTTTCATAATTAGGTGCTGCCAATTTTTATATGTTCAGATTAAAGCTCTCATGTACTGTAGTATCACTCTTGACCTTTTAAATGACCTCTTTTAACAATTTGGCAGTGAATGAGTACACAGTAATGAGTTTACTGTGCCACTTTCTTAGCGCTCAACTTCATTTGATGCACTGTGGCATAGTCAAGAAGGCCAATTATTTTTAAAATCACGCTAATTAGTAAAAAGGCCGTGGCCTTATGGCTACTGGGCTGAGTCAGGTACTGTCCCCCATCTCCCTCATCATTCCATGCACTGCCCTGTTGCTAGAGATGTGAGATGGGTATCATGAATACTGGGCTAAGCACATTACTCCTGGAATCACACTGAGGTCATCAGGGTGGCAGCTGAGGTGAATGTGTTCAGTTATGTTTCCAGATGACAAAGGTACATGAATAAAATTCAGCAGAGGAGGACAGTGACACTGTAAACATCTGCACGTCACTGAGTAATGACACAGGTGTTTGTCTAGCTAGACAAAGGTCCATAACTCCTGCAGCAGCTAAATATGGAAGGCCCTTCTGATTCAAGAAAAACTTCTAGAGTGATAGAGCTGGGATTTTTTAAATGGACAATTTTGATCCTTGAGCAGAAATAGTTTCATTTGGATCATGTATAATTGAGACTTTTCACCAGTTTCTAAACTTTATGGACTTCTTAATGCTTAAGTTGTTCTTGGAGCCATCTTTCATTTAGATCAGATTAGCATGGCTGTGACAGAAAAAGTATCTCATAGAAAATGAAATGCTTTTTTTAGCTTCCATTGTATGTAGAGGAGTCAACAGAATTTGAAAGTCTGAGACTGAGCAGCTATTACATTTCAAAGGTACAAAACTTCCCAATCTATTAGGATGAAAGCCAGTTTTTCTTAACCTGTTTGCAAACAATGATTTAAGTGAACCACATATCTGAGGAAGGTTCTGCTTGACCTTTTGCAATGCTGCCTTGCGTAACTCAATAGAGAGTGTGCCTCCTGTGGGTAAACCACCCACAGGATCATCCTTCTCCCTGTGGGATTTACAGTAAACCAAAGCAGGACAATGCTGCTGGAAAGGCAAAACTGCTGCGTCTCAGAGACAGTACTATGACTTTCACATCATCTGAGGTGGCATAACTTGAGCTGTAAAAGTAAGAGAAAACCTTGTTTAGGCTGTGGTAGTCTGAAATGTTACCCATTTTTAATGCTTCCAAGAGAAGGTGCACAAGGACGTGTGTGTGTGTGTGTTGGCAAAATCAGCAAAAATAGGCCTGGCCCATTTCCTGTCATAGCATGGAAGATTCTTTCACAAAAAGGAAAACGTCTGCAGTTCCACTAAGAGAGCAGATCCTTGTTGATGCTGTTAAGAAGGACTATTCCGGTTGTTCTAGAGAGGCTATTACATTCTACAAAAGCTGATATGGATAATATGAATTTCTTAATGAAAATGTGGGGGTTTTTAGTCTGTTTAGAGCCTATGCAGTTTCTACAAGTTTTAACTCAGCTTAATTTGTCACTGCTATCTCTTGTATTTGTAAAGTTCAGATGCTTTTCTTGACAAGGTGTAACTTGGCTGGTGGTAACACATATTCTGCCACTCCCACATCTGTGGGATGGTACATCTGTACATGGATAAATTGCTGTGGATGGTCTGTAAGTGCAGCCTTTCTACTGAGGGGGTAGCTGCTTTCAAATGCTCTGATAAAATTACCTGGATCAGCTGTTTCCCTGTTGCCTTCTCTGGGATATCTTGGGTATCCTGTATGATTGACTAGCTATGGCAGTACTATGTCGTTGCTTTATAAAGGGTTGTGTTCTGCATGTGTGATTAAAAAAAAAAGTACTACTAGTGGACGTGTACAGTAAGAGTTGTTTTAAAATATTACTGCTGAATGTATCTTTCCTTCTGCTTCATTGTTTCCTTTTTGTTCACACTTTTTATAGCGTTTGGAAGGTTGTTTGCAAGTGTTGTCCTGCTAATATAGTTTGTTCCCATCTTCCATTACTGTTCCAGTAATGAAAGTGAGGCGAAAGAAACTCAATTTTTGTTAAAGATGAAATAAAATAAATTTTATTCCCATGTGTTATTTACAGGTACACTTTTCATTAGCAGTTGCAGATGGATAGAAGGTGTACTGTCCACTGGACTCACTTAGGAAGGACACACTGTATCAAATATTGTTCCCTGTGGCTCTGCCAGCCAGGGGAGTGTGTCAGCAGTTCTGTGGGCATGTGGGCAGCCTGTGCCTGCTCAGCCCTGAAACCACTCTGCCATGGAAGTATCCAGCAGGAAGGGAGCTCTGCAGAGACAATGTCATGTCCATTACTCCCGTTCAGAATGTTCTTCCCGGCATCCTCTTCAAACTCCCTATTGGATGATTCTGTTCTTTTGTTATTCCTGCCTCAAAATGCCCCTGAAGCTTTCTTGAGATATGGTGGTTTTGTTATTGCTTTCTGCCTAAGGCAACTTAGAGTGGAGAACAACAGCTTCACACTTCCTCTCAGCAGGAGTGGCAGCTGTTCCTGTATCACTTTTGACCAGAAGGATTCTGGTCACATTCTGATCTCTCAGAATGTGAGACAATGCTGTGGTGTCAGTCAGCCTCCAGAAAGGAGCAGTGAAGAGGCTGCTTGGGGTAGCACGAACTCCTTGCCCTGATTTTCCTCTTGCCCACTTGCCTGTGCTGGGCAGGAGACCCCTGCCATTTCCAGCAGTCAGTCATAATGTGAGCAAGGCAGAGCAGAGGAACAAAGATGGCCTCGTTTTCTTTTAGTGCAGTGTGTGAATAAGAAAAAATCTCTGACAGTCTTGCCCCGAGCTACTATCGTTAGACAAGTGCTCAGAAATGCATTGAAGCTCTGCAGCAGACAAGTCCAACTCATGGTCCTACAGTAAGGATACTGTTTCCTGTTTGTTTGAAGGCATTTCCCATATTTATGTGTGTTTTACATACAATAAAGGTCCAAAGTGAAACAGTAACCCAGAGTGGTTTGCTGGGTCAGTCTTATCCCTTGTTCTAGATTCCTCCTAAATTGAAGTTCCATGACCTAGAAGCTACATTGCTCACAACCTCTCATCATTCCAACTCCAAACTGTGATTTAAGTTTTGTGGTGTATGTTATACCTTGATGCAGCAGTCAGGAGATAAAACAGATGCTTCTTAGGACATGCTGAAATGTAAATGAACAGGAGTATGGGGGGGTAGAGGGGTATCTAAGTTCTTGCCTCTTTAAATTTTTATTATTTCCCATCCCAGCTTACTGTTTTTGTTTAATCTTGCCATTCCTTTTCTTCTTCATTGTGTGCTCTTGTTCTTAGGGATATGCAAACTTTATTAGTCAGCTCAGCTTTCAAGCTCTGTGCGCTTTTGTGTTTGAGAATTGGGAATCAGGTACTTTTACAGTTAGCCTAAGGGGAGAGCTGGGCAGGAGGAGCCTTTATGAATAATCAGGGTTGACATCTCCAACGTTGTTCCTTCATTATAAATATTGTTAAAGGAGCTGTGACCACCATGGGCTCAAACAGAACAGAGCATGGAGGGGAAGAAAAAGACAGCCTTTGATATCTGCTCTTTACTAGTTATCACTCCACTGATGACACCGACATTGACAGGTCTCTTAGATTTGGCTGCCTTTTTTTTGGAAAGTTTTTCTTCTATTAGCATAATTATTCTGTCTGTTGAAGACTGAGTTCATTGTACAAATTGTAAAGGCTGGGAACAGTAGTTAATGTTGCTGCTTGTAAATTTTCTTAAATGTTGTATGCCTAATAGATGGGGAGAGCATTCTGATTGCATCAACTGGTTTTGGCTGCCTTCCTTAACTGGATTTACTGAATACCCCTACCATTAATGAATCACATGCTCTCCATGAACTATATAATCTAAATGATTGGTTTGTTCCCCTCTTCCAAGTACACATTTTTTTCCCTAATATGAGAGTATGCAATGCTATTTAAATAGAATCTTGCTCTAAGCTTTATTCTCTGTCTTTTTAACTTGATTGTGTAGGAAAACAGTTGCTTAAGCCTGGACTTTTTGAGGGTTTTTCATTTTAGGAAACGAAAACATATTTTTGCTATCACAATCAGCCTCTCTACTGTATTAAATATTACTGAGAGGGAAAATTCTGTTTCGTGGGATGATTAGTTCTCCAAAGGGTTAGCACAGCTTCATGGGACATGTAGCATAAATTTTCTATTCATAAAATACTTTGAAGTTTTAATGGGTATAAAAGTTAAAAATACAATCAGGTTATATATTCAGAATGATCTTGCTCTTGGAGTATAATACAAAATGTTTGCTAGTATGAGCACAGTACTTGGATTATCAGTACTTGCCTTTACTCTGGCACATGTATTTTCCTTTCCTAAGTCACAGACAGATGGAATGCCTGCTGTAGCTTTTGAAGTGCCCTGGGCACTTGCACAGAAGAATTTTTCTGCACTACTCACATATCCTCATCTGGTCTGAGTGTCTTCCTGGAAAATTACTTCCATGGATGAACTTGGAATCTTCCTCCATGCTCAGCACTGCTGCCAGAGCATGAGCAGAGGAAGTAGAGACTGCTGAGGAGAGTCTCTTTTTGAACTGAGCTGGGGAGGAGGCAAGGGGAGAATAGAGGTGCTGAGAACTTTTTTACTCCGGAATGCCCTTTCAGATGACAACCTCTCTACCTTGAGGGGGGGAGAGGATGGGAAGGGGGTACACCACTTCTGAGGCAAATATTTCATCTGTCAGTCAGTATGACAATTACAGGGAAAGTGGTGCTGAAGTTCATATTTTGCAGTACGTGGTTTATAGACTGGTTGGAGTCTGTGGTTTTACCTCTAAAGAGCCTCCATGAGGAGAATCAAGTCTATCATAAGACAGCTGCTTAAATGCTCTTTACAAAGACCTGTTCTTACTCTGAAAAATGTTTTAAGATCTCTGTATTGGGAAGAAATGAGTCTTTTGATCGTATGCTAGTGACTGCTTTGCATTCTGATTGGGCATTTTTTACGTATGGGGAAAATCCTTAGGTCTGTTCACAGGGATGATGGGGCATTGCTTGCTTGGCATAAAGTTTGTTGACGACTTCCTACAGAATTATTTTTTTACTTCAACGTTTTTATAGCAATTTCTTTCAATTGTCAACTAAAACTGAACAAAGAACACCAAGTTTAAACTGAATTATAGAAAATGTGTTAGATATTACAGTCAGAGCATGTGCAACTGTGACAATGTGTGGGAAAGGAATTGGACATCTAAGGATGTTTGATGGAGAATACTTTGAGTAGCTGGCTAGCAACCTGTTATCACTTTTTATAAAAGATAATTGCCTCTTTCTGGTGATGACATGGGGAACAGATAAGCTGGCTCTTAAAGTCTCTCCCATATGTAACTAATACAGAACGGCAAAGAACCTTCTGTGGAAAACAGCAACAGTTCCATGTGCTTACATTTCTTTGGACTTAGTACTATTGGAAAAGACAGAAGATAGCTCAGCACTTATTCAGAAATACACACATATATTCTGGGCTAAAAGGTACAGCTCTGCGAATGTATGGCACTTCCTGTCAAATAAGATTCTGCACCCTATACAGTGGGATAACCAGCACCAGCTAGTGTAGTTTACAATGTTGTGCCATAAAACAAGTCTGACCATGAGAAGGGAAAAATGAATTACAGTCCTTTCATAAGACTGGCACATACGGAAAAATATTTTCCCCTTAAGGAAAATGGAACATCAGTTTGGGCTTTTGTTTTGCACATCGTTGTGAGGTTGTTGAGTGTAATGAGGTCCCAGGAACTCTGTTCAGACTGGACATGCTCCAGCTGTGTCCAGGTTACACCAGAGGAATTTGCTCTCTTATCCTTGCCTTGCAGCGCAATAGGGAGCAACACTCACATTGCACAATTCTATGCTGGCTCTGTATTGATGAGGATAGAAAACCAAGAGAAAATATAATAGAGACCAAAAGTGTAAGTCATGCAAATTTACTAAATAATTCTGCAGAATCAGGATAGCACTGTGAACCTGTGAACTGTGTACATATACAGTTTTCTTCCAGATTGTGTGCATGAACTTTCAGTAGTATTACTGACCTCGTTGTCCCAAGTCTGTGCCACACCTTCAGGTTTTCATTTCCCTTTTTTTAGCATTTGCCCTGCCACAAGCAATGTAGTGTTCAATAACTGCTTGCAGCTCCTTTACTTATTTGTATAGATGCTGGATTCTGTCCTGTAGATCCATGCAAGATATCTCTTTATTTCACTAATTTGAAGGCATCTAGTAGATTGTTAATACAGTATACATGGTAGAAGATATTATGCGTGTTTTCCTTCTTTTTATTAACTTTTTATGAAAAAATGCTTTTGAATTTATCAGAAAGCTGAGTATTTATCAGAAGGCTGAGTATGGATTTTCTTTCAATAAAATTGATTCCACTGGGTAAATAAAATTATTTTATCAGATTATGAACAATTTTAATACATAATCTATGTTCCTTTCAAATGAGCAAAAGTCAAAATTGTGGTGATGTGTACAGAGGAGTAATGAGAGTCTTACAGAAAAACAGGTATTTGCTTTTCTTCTAGTAAATTGCTGAAGGCAGCAGGACCCAGTTCAGATGTGTTTAAAGCTTGTTTACACAGTGTTCACTGTCTGTAGGTCCTGAGTTTTTGCTTGAAAAATAATTTGAACGTGGATAAGAAGCTGGAAGTGGAATTTTATTTGGTTTTGGTTTTTGTTTTAATCTTTATCAAGCTGTTTATTTGTCTGTTGCATGATTCTGAATGTAACTGCTGTCCGGTTTTCTCAGTTTTGAAGTTATACATAGCCTTCCACCCCCTAAATTCTACAATCTTTTTATTGTGGGAGAATATTTGTGATATTTTCATTATTTCTGTCCTTATTGTCTGAAGATAAATGGATGAAAATGTAGGATTCATTAAAAAAACAGTGAGTTCTATGTTTTGTTTTGAGCAAGGAAAAGTTCCTTGAGATTTTAGTTTTTGAAGTGGTGGATTGTCTTGTGCTCTTTACAGGGAAGGTCTCTAGTGTGACTTACGGGTTGGATTTTCACCTAATTCCTTCCTATTCACCAACGGATTTTTGCCTGTTCATTAGTTTGTATGCCTGCATTCATGAATCTTAAGAGACCACTACCATGTCAAATGAATAAACTTTATCCTGTTCCAGAGTTTAAAAAAAACTTCCATTGCTTTATGAACCAGGATTTCTGGCTTGCGTTTTCCAGTGTCTGGATGTTATTTGCTGTGCTAAAAGTCTGTAAAAGCAGTGGCAAACATAGGTGTTTTGCCTTACTGCCTGCTTTTCTCTCCTGGCCTGAAGAATTTGCCTTATTGTCATTTATAAAACAGGGAACTGTGACCAAGGGACTGGTTATATCACAACTTGATAAACCTTTGTAAAGCAATGTGCTGTTGCGAGTAATGGCCTCCATTCATTATTAGCCCAGTTGATTTTCATTTACACTTGGCTCTAACAATTAGCTTGAGCAGGTGTGAAGGTGATGGAGGGCCAGGGACGAACAGAGGTCAGCCACTGCTCTGTGTGATAAATTAACCATTATTATCTGCAGTGAAAGTGGCTCTTTACGCTTGTCAGCAGCAAACAAAGGGACAACATATCTCACATAAAGTGGAATCAGGGCCACTACTGCAAATGTGATGTGTCTGTAATTTTTGTCTGGTAAATAAAGGCAAATCCTTTTGAAGTGTCACACCTGTGTGTTTCCCTTTAAGGAGGTAAATGTATCCTGTCTTACAGATGTATATATATATAAATTTATGGATATTGAGTTTCAAAGCTGTAGTTAGTGGCATTTTATAGTAATACGTTCTAATCTGTATTAGAAACTAACCAGAAAACTATTAGTAAAGGATTTAAAACATGGATATTTTCAGCAAACTGTAATAAGGAAATTATCTGAAACTTCTGATTTTTAAATTCCTATGTTACTACTTCAAAAGCACCTGCCATTTTTTTTCCTGCAGCACACTGACTTTCCTCTAACTTGTACCTATGCTTATCCTTCAACTGAACTGTCATCTTCTCTAAATCTAAAAGATGTCCTTTTCTAAAAGGTGTGGAATTTGAGAATGGATCACATGTAAACCTCTGACAAGCCCACTGTGGGATACTGACAGATTGCAGATGCAGCAGAACTTGAGTTCTGCTTGGGTTTGGAAGTAGTACTGCTGCTTTACTCTTAGGAATTTCTTGGTCAACCGGACTGACAGTATTTTACATGTCATAAGTAAGTGATAAAGAATCTGTAGGCCTTGACCCTATGTGAAAATGAGAGAAAGTATAGAAAGGAGGAGGACAACTTCCCTTCCCAATAAAATAGAGAGTGCAGGGACTTTGAATGTTTGAATTGTCTGTTCTATCCAGCTCCGCTTGCCCCCCTCATTTATTCTGTTCTTGGAAGGAAAGGTCTTACAGGATGAGTGCCTGAAGCTTAGTTTTCATTCTCTGGCTAGCATAATAGTTTGCCAATTTGCAATGTTTAAAGTATATGAGCTCCCTCCACACACAGCCTGTCTTACCAATTAACAGGAGGAACATACGGATTTTTTGATACTTTGTTATAACTGCTGTTGTTTTCATGAAAGATTTTCAAAGAAACTCTAGGCTTTTTTTAACATTAGCTTTGGTTATCTGTGCTGGAAGCAAACATTTCCTTGGGTTTTTTTTGATGGACAAGAGTTGCACCATCACACTCCTGCTGGCACTTGTACTGGTTGCTCAGAGTCCTCACTGTTAGCTCAAGTACCAGCCCATACTCTTGATCTCGTGGGCCATGTTTTACTCTGAAATGGCATTTCATTTGCTGTTGAGACTCTTTTGTTTCTCTCTAGAATCATGGTGAATTTTCTTTAAAAGCCTGTTTCCAAACATGACATACTTGCATAATCCATTTGCAGAACTCACAGAAGCACCACAGATTTGGAATCCAAGTACTCTAGCTGATCAAGCAGTCAAATGGCTGCTTGACCTAAGTATCTGCTTTTCCAAAAAGTTATTAAATTAGAAGGCAATGTTATGGAGAGTGAAATCAACAAAATATACTGAGGCCTGAACAGGAAATTCTGTTATTAACCTTGCACTGTGCTGTGGCAGGAACCCCCGAGGCTGCCTGTGCTGTCTGCGGCGGGGAGCCTGCAGAGCTGCTTCCTCTGGTAAGGTAAGGCCTTTCCAATGGCAACAGTTTCTTCTGTGCTCTGATTTTTCTGCATATGAGATCACAACTTCCTGGTCTTCTCTGAATGTAGTTAGGGGTGTCTGCATCACCCTGAAAATGCTGGTGTGATTGCCTTAGAAGCAGCCAGTGGTGCATGGGCTGACACACAGAAGTCGCATTGCAGAATGAAGGGTAATGCCCTCCCCAGAGGAAGCAAAATATTGTCAGTTTAGGGCTGCTGCTTATCAAAGCACGAGTGAAAGGGGGTGGGGAATAGATACATTTGGTTGTTTATTATAAAAAGTAAAGCTCTTGCAACTAAGTGGCAGCAGTTTAGCGTTGCATAGAGTCTTGTTAGAAGTAAAGTATGTTTAATCATTTGATTTGTCAAAAGGGAGGGTTGAACTCAGGGGAATAAATATAATACACATGGGTTTAATTACCATGGATGGGTAGGCAAAAACAAAGTATGCAAAACAGTACATTTACTCTTCACATATGTGTGTATATACATATATAATTAGAGTTGGGAAGAAAATGCATTTTTCCTGCCACCCACACTTTCCTTGTTTTTTTATCAAAATAAATATTTTGATAGAAAAACATGCACCAACTCTACCATATATAGTAATTACTTGACACAGACAAAGATAAAAAAAAGAGAAAACTTTGAAGTTAAACTCAAAGCAAGGAAAGCTAATTTTACTCATTAGATATACATAAAACTCTAATTGGGAAGGGCAAAGAAAAGTACACAAACATTTGCTGCATAGTGGAGAAATAAGCATGCTGTAGACAAACACAACTCTTGAGTTTCACTTGGTGGCTTTATAGCACATCTTCAACACACAGGGGTCAGGGACATACAAAGATACTTTCCAGCAATTTGTCCAAGGCTGTGTTGTAAATCGTTGTCGAGGGGGTTAATACTTTGGGGTTTCTACTCTTAGGAAGGCCAGAAAACAGCTGCCCCATCTGTTATGTGTTCCATAAAAGGTAGCGAGGTGGGGGGTGATTTTTTTGTTTGTTTGTTTGGGTTTTTTTTTTTAATTTGAGAAACTTGTGAAGATTGAAGATTGAACAAAAATGTAATTTTTGTCTGAGGTATAAATGAGATAGAATGTTGCTGCACAAATTAAGGAAGTTAATAAATATGTGATGTGGTGTAAAGTTAGATGTGTTTGCTCTCTTGAGAGATTGTTCAAATAGGGAAAGGTCAATAAAAAACTGTTAAAATGTACTTTTTTCTTTGATCTATATTTATAAGGACCATTTTTTTTCAGTTAACCCATGCAAATTCATTGAATATTAATAGCCTGCTATGGCTGAAGATTTATCCTCTCCCCAATATCTTTGCACAGGGAAGCATTCGTTTAGGAAGTTTATGATTTGGAGAAGATATATGTTAGACTGGGCATTATGCCAAATTTGGTCTGCTGCAGATTCATCACAAGCTGACAATGTAAAGAGGGTGCAGATCGCTAATGCTCAGTGATGTATAAACATTTAAAAGTTCAGCTCAGGTACCATTCCTGGAGCTTGAAGCCATTTCTAAATCTCTGTACTCTGGCCTGAAGTCAGAAGAAATTGTTGTGGGGTTTGCTGGGTGTCTTGTATCTCCTGCTGAAGAAAAGTCAGGAATAAAACCACTTGGTAAGAAAAAGGATTGGGACAGGTGCACTGCGTAGGTTTTCTTTGTTGGTTCTAACTTGTCACACTGAAGTGAATTTTACTGAGTGGGTTATTCAGTCTGAAACTTCAGAAGTTACTTAGGTCTGGTTAATGTCACAGGGCAAAGATTTCCTTCTAAAACAATTTGTGACATGAACTGGAATACCTTTTCATGAAAGAGCCTTACCTGTACTTCAAGCTGGATGAGTGAAGCAGGCAACTGTGAGTAAACACAGTGTACATTGCTGGGGGAGGCAGACAATGATGGTGATATCATTTATCTTAATATTCAGAGTCAGTATTCAGATCTGGGAGATTTTAGCATGTCACCTCTAATGAATCCAAATAACATATTTTTAAGTTCAACAAATGTTGAAACCTTGTCTAGAGGAAGGGTTGTACATACCTGGTTGCAGGCAGGAAAGTACCCCAGAACTCTGGCAGATGACTCTCAGAGTTGACTGGCTGTGTGTGTTTTGTGCTTCTGGTTTTTTTTTAATGGATGTGATTTAAAATGAGAAAAGTTTGGATTATTTTTATGAAGTTTAGTTGTACATTACAAACGTTGAAAACTACTGTATATTATTGAGAAGCAAATTGCATTTGTTCAATGAAGAAATAAAGCTCCCCTTTCCATATCTAACCTTGAACGAGCTGATTATGTCATGCTACTGTGAAGTAATACTTTCTACTGTTGGCATTTTTAAAGCTGACACAAAAGGTATTGTGTGTTCTTTCCTCTGCACTAGAGAAGGAAAGTGCAAAAGCACAAATGCTGTAGGCAAAAACTAACTTTCCCTGGAGCTGGAGCAAGAAAAAAAAATTATTCTTTATACTTTCTGTCCTAGAAAGTATAAAGAATAAATTTTGCCTTGTTTTGAAACATGAACTAGAAAAGAAAATGCATAAAGATATTGATAGTTATTCTGAAACCATCTGTTAATGATGCAGCATTTAAAATACTCAGAGGCTTTATTGCACTGTGAAGAGAGAATTTCTTTTTTTCCTGAAATTATCAGATTTGATAATTATCAGATGTGCTGAATTCATAATTAGTTTTTTTCCTCTTCTTTTTTCCCCTATTTATGTAAGTTTTGAGGGAATTAATCGTGTCTCCCTTTCAGGAATTTATTAAGGCAAATTTATAGCTCTAAGTACATGAACAGCATCAGCTGGTGATTACCTGAGTCTTTCAAGTCTGCCACATGCTGAAATTCCATAGTGGATTGCGTCATTGCAGTGATGTAAAGGAAATCCCTTGGTTTCCTTTTCTTTGGGTATCTAAATATTCTAGTTCAAGGCCTGCTGCTTTAAAGTTTTTAGCAATCATTCTTAAAGATGCAAACTGCTTTTAAATTGCTTCGGTTGTATATGCACTCTCTGATTACATATAGCTCATAATACATTTATATTTATACACTGCAAATTGTTTTATATGCTCTTGTATGAACTCTGCATATTTTTCCTGATGCTTTTAGGCCAAATTGAGGTTTGCTGCATCTCTGAAAGTTTATTTTTAAAGTGAGGTGTTTTTTTCATTTTTCCCACTTAAGCAAAATTCTATTGCTGCAAAGTAAAAATTCTATTGCTGTAAAGTAATTGTATGAGTGAGTGCCCCTGTTTAAGTGAACAGTTTATGGTTACTGTATTAAAGCGAACATTTCAACTTGGCTAACACAACCACTGAATAAACACATATTGATATTATAGAACAAAATAATATATTAGTGCATTGCTCATTTGTGCTCTGATAGTCACCCTGATACTATTAGTCATGCGGGGAGTGACAAACACAATTACACTCGAGTGCTAATAGAGTGGAAGGGCAAAACTGCCTGACCTCGGCATCCTGGGTCGATTTAAATGTTTGATGTCTCATTGAATTAGTATCACAGTGTGAAAGACAAAGCTCAAACTAATGGAAATGAGCCTGGACATGCAATACTGCTGATTGGGCTGACATAATTAGAATAATATTCTTCACACAGCTAATAACAAGCAGAAGAAATAAATAACCAAGAGATAACTTAATGACTGCATGCTAAAATGCTCCTTTGAATATGCTAAGGTTAGCATTTTCTATTTACTTACGGAGCACTGAGGGAATTTTTTCTCCATGTAATCATTAGCTGTGGTGATCAGCTCCACACTGGTCACTAAGGCCATATGAAACTATGCAGGTTGACCCAACTTTTCCCCCTCAACATCATTATTTAACCCTCAGGGCATTGTTACAAATATCTGTCTCCCCAGAAAACCTGCCCAATCCCTCACAAAAAGAGAGAAGAAAAAGGAGGGGAAAAAAAAGCTGACACATGATGGATTCATAAATATATAGCTTTGAATCCTCTTATGCCCTTGATCTCTGAGGTACAGGGTCATAAAGCATGGGTAAGTGTACCGGGCTTTTGAAGATTGTATATTTCTGTGGGCAGGAAGTGGCATTTTGATATGTTTGATACAAAACACTAGACAGTTTTTTAGAATGCTTTTTACAGTACCTTATCTGAAACTTTATCTTTGTCAATCTCTTATGTGCTTTCTCAGCTTGAGGTGAGGTGATGTAGAAACAGCCTGAGATGTAGGTGAGACAGATGTCTAGAAAACCACTTGACATTGCTCATCAGTTCCATCTAAACCTCCTCCTTCATCATTTGTTCCTGATCACAATATGTGCACCAGAAATCTAATCTAATGCATATAAATAAACAATAAAGCACATTGGCTTCCCTTCAGGTGGACAAGTCTTCACCATGGGTGGAACTAGTAACCTGTTCAGCCACAAACATGTACTTGCAGGATGTTGTAGGAGGACTTTTGATTCTTAACCAGGATCTACTTGGAGTAAAGCCATAGCAATTTGCTACCTAGGAATCAAGGAGGGTGATTCTGAGACTCAGATAAAAAATAATTCAATGGATTAACTAGATAAAATGCTTTTTTCTCTTCCTGCTTACAGAAGTTCATAACATAAATGTAAAGATTTTTCTTATGTGAGTAAATCATTGGACTGAAAAATGAGAAAGCAACAACAGCTTCCTGAAGAGGCTGAGGAATATTTTCAGCTAAAATTAATGTTGTGTCTTTGGTAGGTATCAGCAAACAAAATGCTTTTAACTTTAGGCTCGATATGGTAACTTTGTCTTGGAATTTGCTAAGAGATGTCTTTTCGGTCAAGTCTTCAAAACAGCAGATCCCCAGGTTTCAATCAAGTCAGGAAGCTTTGGAGTGTCTTTTGAGCCTGATGCAGGAAAATTCCATTTCTTAATGCAGGATCTGGCAGTGAACTTCCCTGTACCTGTACTTCTGGAGCTTTGACCTCATTCATGAGGGGATATCACCACAGCATGAAATTGCTAATAACATCTGATTCTTTTAAATTGGGCTGGTTAGTGAGAACTGAAACTTTCATATCTTGAAACATCTAAGACAATGTATGTGGGTTTTTCATGCCCAGTTGACCCATAAATTTATATAGTGACAAGCCTTCTATCATGGATGTACTGAAGTGGAACCCATAGTTTGAAATGAGTAAGATGTTGCACGTTGCAAACTTGCAGGTAGTGGAGTCCCAGCAGAGCATTTTAGCTTTGGCCAGCACGAGGCAGTGAAATGCTGTTCATCTGTTATGTTCATCAGCTGACCTACATCTGTTACTTCCTTTCAAATAATACCAATAAAAAAGAAGGCCCAGCATTTTCAGCAAATCACATTATTTCACTTCATTAAGGGTTAAGGGTTTTATGTCAGTCTATTACCAATTCAGGCTGAGATAGCACTGCTGAGCCAGCAACTGCCACACTATCGAGGGCTGGCACAGAGGTGGATGTCCTCAGCTTCCAGCACAAACACCCTCAGTACTGGAGGGGTCTGACTGGGAAAGGGCTTGGGGTTTGTGTTATAAACCAGTGACTTTAGTCAGTACAGTTGTCATGCAGGCAGTAACAAATAGATAACTGATTCCGTTCCACAGATTTTTGATTCTCAGAATAAGTGACCTAAAATTGTCCCCTCCTAATCCAAACCCCTCAGCCTTCTGTTTGCTGTTCACTTACCTTTTTACGTACCTGGTCTGGTTCACTTACCTTTGTCAGCTCTTCCAGTCCTGAGGAACTGTCAATGTTGACTTTGTGCTTGCCTGCTCTGGGTTGTTTCCACATCCTTACGGAGAAGTCCTGGCTTCCCTTAGTAAGAAAATCAGTATCATGTAAGCAGAGCAGGAATAACCCTTTTCCTCCATAACGTGGAGAAAACAGAAGCAACAAATACTATAAATGAATTGCTATTTCCTGTGATTGTGCAGAGACATTACCTGTGAGGAACACCTCTTTTTCCTCAACCCTCATCTTTTACCAAGAATACTAAACCAGTGAGATTAACTATGGATAAGAGGTTGAATCTTGAGATAGTTCGAATTTAATGGTGAGAGATTATTTTCCATCTCTGTTAAACCCATCTGAATTTATGCTGCTGAGCCACCAGACCTGCTTCACTCAGCCCCTTTAGATAACCTTCCAGAGATTCTGTGCAAAATGGCTGTTTTGAAACAGGAAACAGATGACAGTGACCACTAAAACCAAAAGATGAATATGCAAGCAGACCAAAGCAGCTCTTATTTTTGCAGAGAGCTTTCTTTAAGCAAATTGTCTGGCTTTTGCTCAGCCCAGATACTCATTTTTTGGTAATACACTGAACATTTTGAGGCTGGAGTCAGAGGCCTCCAAGTACTTACTGCACCAGAGCTGATAATAGCAATGGCTTGACTGATTCTGGTAGTTGAGCCTAACATAAGTTCCATCCCTCCAAGAACGATTTCAAAGGTGAACACATTGAGTACCTTGCAGTGGTTTTTTGATGTTAACCAGCTGGGGAAATGTGTTTTGTCATTCACGTGGGTTTATGTTTTTTCTGTGTTCATTGTGTTGCATTCTTTTTTTGGTGGCAGCTCTGTTTTCTCGCTCCATGTACATGGTTCTGGTAGCACACCCATATTCTCACTAAAAAGGGTGCCAGCAGTCTGTTGTCCCTTACTTAGCTCTAGTTTCCAATTACAAATCTGTTGATGCTACAGCTCAGCATAATTTGCACATCATTTGGCTTATTAAGACAGCTAATTTTTTAAAAAAACTGGATTCTGTTTTCATTAGAATTGGGGGGAGAAAACCTGTTAAATAAGCAGTGGTTCTTCTGCCTTTTCTGTGGCTCCTAAGGTAGTTAACACTTTACTGAGGTCTGAGGTCTGAATTTTTTGTCATAGTGAACTGGGAAAACCTTTTTCCTTTAAAAGAAGCTTCCTCAAACAATGACATCAGCTGTTGTGAAAGTATCAGATTGATGAATAGTAACACTTTTAGGCTGAACATGTGATTTCATTAGAATCAGTCACATCAGAATAAAGGGTCTCAGTTCTTTATGTCCTTCTTCAATGTGTGCCTGTTGACACATCATCCCCTGAACTGTAGGTTTAGGTTTATTTCACCTGAAGAAGCTTTCCACAGATTTCTCATTTATATCTTCCATGTCTCCTTTGTGCTGTGATTGCATGAAAAATATTATTTGTTTAATTTTATGGTTAATAGGAATTTAATTTCAAGAGTAACTATGGAATTAGTTAAACCTTTCTTCTGAAGGACTCTTAACAAGCTCAGTTAAAAGTAAAACTGCTCTTTGGCACCCACTAGTGTGTCATTATCCAGTGCCTTGTGTGTGAAGGGTCATTTTTATATGGTGCAGAAAGGATAGAAACTGTCACTGTGATAATTTCTGTTCTCAAATTCTCTATTCTCACAAGCAGTCAGCTTTCTCTGTGTTTTAATTTTCTACAACAGTCTTCTCCTGTAGTCATAAAAAAAATCTGAATCAAGGGCATTGACATAAATTAAAATCTTTTGATTAAAGTATTTTGGATTCCCAGTCAGCAAATGTGTGTTTCAGTTTGTACATTGTTAAGGAACAACAGCAGCAACAGTCGGGGTGGTTTTCAGTAATTCCTGGTGCTCATAGATGAGTTAATGCCCTGAACTGGAAGGTCTGGTTCCTTCTGAAATTTGTTAGTTAGATAATGTTATATTCTTTTATTTTTCCCCTCCAGTGGCCTTAGTTTTGATGATACCTTGTGCACAGACTGGTACTGCATATTTTCACAGCAATAGTTCTCTGATGGAAGGAGATTGCTTCATCTACAATACTCTGCATCCATTTTGAGCAGCGAATCCAAGTTCTGCCTGCACAGATATCACTGACAGGGGTTACTGACTAATGTACAAGCTGCCATTTGAAGTGGGGTACTTGGGGGTGTTCTTGTGCAAAACATTGACAACCTTTCTGGCCCACAGAACTGCAGCCTTTCCACATCATTCCGAAAAGATAGAAACTTGAATAATAATTCAAAATAAAGTCCTTTATGTATTCAGCTCTCCTGGTACAAACCCTCCACTGGCAAGGAATGTACTGAAAGTGGTGATATTCCAGTACCAGTTGAACAAAAACAGCCTTTGGCTGTCTGGACTAATAAGAATGAAGAACACTTTCAGATAGAAAAAAACAAGATTGTTTTGTTTTGAGCAAATGCAGAAATATCACACATAGCTGCAGATTTGATTTACTTTCATGCCATTTGACAATCTGATAATTTTTACAAAGATATACTTAAAATGCTGTTTCATGCAAAGTTCACTTTTTTCCTTGTTTAAAAAACACTACATCTTTAATTTGCAAGGCTGTGTATTAATTTTGCTGAGTACCGTTTATTTCCTTTCCCTTCCACTTTAAATAAAGTCAGTTGTTGACAACTCTCAGGCGTGTCAAAGTCTCACCACTAATAATTGCTTAAGGATCCATAACTTCTATAAATGTTGGTTCCAGCTAAAAACCCCATGCAATAACCCTGTTTGAAGGAAAGGGGGAAGGGGGTAGGGAAGGAAAAAAGGGGTGGGGAAAAAAAAGAAAAAACCTGAGAACTTCTTCTGATGAATTTTTGATTTTCCTTCCTAACAAAGAAATGTCTGTGATTCAAAGAAATAGCTTAAAGTGATATTATAAAATAGAATATGGAGTGCACTGTTCTGAATGACTCTTTGCTTTTAATGTGAGGCTGAAAAATTGTCAGTGCCGTTTTTGATTAGATGAGAATTTTTTTTTTCTTTTTTTTTGTGTTCTTGATCTAAGAATTGAGGAGAAAAACATGCTACTTGCATTTGAATATGGTATGAGCTGGCTGTAATGCGTTGAAGATAAAGCAATACCAGTACTGCCTCAAGGCGGCACCTGTATCTGCGGGTCAATGCCATTCCTCCTTAGATCGCTGCGGAGCCCCTCTCTCGGCTGCTGCTTTATTAGGCCTAATTAGGCAGGCTGTCACTTTTATTGGTGATGGAAAAGGAAGATAAGTAGATTACTTGTGTCATCTATCTCTATCCGGACGTGTCTAAAAAGTCTAAAGTGATTGCTGTGGGCCACAAATATATTTCACAAGAGGGAGGAAAAAAATCAGAAATGTATTAAACCTCTAGAAATGACTTACCTTTGGCACTACTGTGTGTAATTTCAAACCCACAGAGAAAAGAGTTACAGTACATATGTAAAGTCCTTTTGTTCGGAGGGAGAAGGTTGTCTGTAATGGTTTTTGTGATATCAAAATAATAAAAAAAGGCCGTTTTCTACTTAAAATTCTAGCAGCAGTTATATATATTTTAAAGTTAATCCAAGTTATAATAAGAGTGCAGCATCTTGGCTGGTGGAAGGGGCTATTTTGATGACAGGCTTGTTGACGTGTTCCTCTGATAGGTTTGCTCTTTGGATCATTGCTCAGGGCAGCTCCAGTTTATGCAGCATGTGTATCTTTTTAATGATTGTTTATAGGAATAATTATTTTCTAAATAAAGTATCAGATATCTTCTTAAACAAATTAATTATTGAGAGCTAATATTATCAACAGCAATCAGCACTTGCAATATTGTAGTTGTTTGAGATATCTTCTGCTTTGGAAGATGATAATCTCCAAGAATGTTCCTCAACAGAAAGAGCTTAGGAATAGCATTGTGGTAGGAAAATGAAATTATCTTTTATGGACTCTTATGAAAAGGAAATATGTTCTTGATTTAAGAGTGTTGGTACAGTCAAATACCAATCATTACAAAACTTTAAACTCAAGGTTAAATCGAAGTGGGTTTTGTATTTTTAAAAATTCTTAAAGCCACCAAATCATAACCAGACAGGTGATAAAATGCTTTTAGAAATTTGGAATTTTTTTCTTTTAGAGATGGGCTCTAACTTCAACTGTTGGTTGCATCCAGTCATGTGGGATTCAAATACTGACCTCTCAATATTTGATTGCAGCCACAGCCCAGGTAGCAGAGTGTTAACACAGGCATTTTTAAGAAATATGTCAAAGATGTCTGTGTGAAAATTCCTAAAATCTCATGGGCCAGTGTCTTTGACTATTAGGCAGAGTAAATGTATAGGTATCGATAAAACTACTTACAGACTTAAACTCAATCACAACACAAAGGCAAGATTGGGCCCTATCCAGCATTCCTTACTCAGAGCTCCTGTAGGCTTGAACAATATAATTTCAAGAAATGTTTTTGTGTGTAATGAGTGCTGTGGAAGGTGTATTTAAAGACGGGTTCTGAATGCTGCACCAATGGCATCTTTATTCAAGATTCTCTGTTCCACAGGCAGCCAGTCATTCTATCTGTTTGGAAGCTTCAAATCTTCTCATTCATTATTCAATTCAGACTGTTTAGGCTTTATTTTCTTTGCCTTAAAGACTCTTCTTCACAGATGTTGCCTAACTGCCTCTATGAATATTGAGATAGCTGAAAGTGCAGTGTCATGGAAATCCACCATTAGGACACACAATTTCATAGCTGCTGTGCAAGCCTTTTTGTATAAGTGGAGGTTTTCTGAGCCATGTTATGATAAAAAAAATTCTAAATGTTGGACAGAGAGGTACCTAGTACCAGGACCTTTTAAATGAGTTTGTCTTGAAGAATTTGAAGATCATTATTAAGTTGAAGAAATTTGGAAATTTGATGCTTCGGGGATTTTTGTTCTGCCTACCACTGTAAGCTATAACTTTTACTCAATACCCATTTCTTGATTATTGATCCTAATTACAGTATCTACTCAGAGTGGGAGTCTTTCAATCTCAAGGTGTCAAGGTCTCTGAGTTACAAAGGAAATATTTTAATATGCAGCATTTGTTTTCTAAAGTTCAAGGCTGAAACTTCTTTCCTCCATAATATGCAACAGTCAACTGTAGTGTATAAAGGCAGTTCTATATTTAGTTCTCCATGTAGAAATAAGGGATGGTGGTACTTTAATAAGAAATATAAAATATAATATTTTATTACTATTTTGGATCGTTCTAGCAGGGGCTCTTTCTTTGCAAGGCATGATGCTTGCCTGTTCCATGGATATGTAGAAATAAAAGCCTTTTAGAACATTTCCAATTTGCTTCCTTGTCAGTCAGGGATAGATATGAACCCAGGCTGATATTACCATGGGCTGCTGCAGCCAAGGACCAACATACATTGGCCAGTGGAAGAATAAATCAGTGATGTCTTGTACTAAGGTTTTCCCTTTCCATGTTTGCATTCTTGCAGGGAACATGAGAGTTTTTGTATTCTATGTGCATTTATCTAGGGAAGATTTGCCCTATGATTTCTGCAGCCTTTTAAGTTATGAACTGTAGCCCAGTTAGGGTCTAGCAGCTCAAAAGCACTGAAGTAGCCAACTGAAGCCAATTTATTTTTAAGAGATATTCTAGATTCTAAGATGTTCTTGATTTCAAAAGGCAGACTGTGTTTCTCTAACCATGTTTGTTGCTTCTCTTCAGCCATTGAACCAATTAGACACCAAGAAATATAGTCTAAAATTACAAAGTTCATTTCACAAAATTCTTACTGAATTAGTTGAGATCAGTTGTAAAGACTCTCTAGATTTTTAAAGCAGAGTACTTATCCTCCTCCTATTTCTGTGTTTCCTATAAAGCCAGAGCTGAACTCCCTGTCAGTTACATGGGGCTTTGGTGAAATAGTTAATTCTCATATTTATTTCTATTTGTGCCATTTCTTGTCTTTTGATATTAACATACATCTTTTATTTCAAACCAATGACGTCTGTGTTGGCAATGTAGGATATTTGTGAGGAGAGTTAGGTGATAAAAGTTACAATCACCAGATATCTGCAGATAAAGAACAGTTCTTTGGATGGGTAGAGTTCTTTGCACACCTGTGTAGATCAGTCAGGAGAAGATAGGAATTTCCTTCATTTTTTTGTGCCTCTGTCCTAGGTTACAATGTAAAATTGTGCCCAAGGTGTGTATTCTATCCCCATGAGCCGTTGGAGCCAAGGTGGGGCAGTGTTTTCCTTATCTTCTGTTAATGAGCCTAACGATGCCTTGCCACATGACTCATAGATAACTTCCTCCGGGAGTTATCTCTGTTTAATGGGCCATCAAGGACCCACTGCATGACTCATAGAATGAGATCATCCCATTGTGAGATGCTCCGCCCAGGGGGAGGAGCCAAGCATTCCCACCTGGAAAAATCCAGGGTTTGGGACAGCACAAGCAGCTTTTATCCACTGGACTTCCAGAGGAGACAAGAACTGCCAGACGTTTCTACAGGAATCACTGCTTTGACAAGATCATCTCATCTGGACTGCCACTACCACCCTAACTAACAGGGTGTCAGGTTGTATTCTGACTCTGTCAGTGGGGGGTTTTTTTTATACTATTACTTTTATTTTATTTTACTTTACTTTATTTTCTTTTCCTCTTATTAAATTGTGTTTCTGACTTGGAGTCCTTCACTGGTTTTGCTTTCAAACCAGCACAGGCTCTTTCTTTCACAGAGCTTTGACACATCTTTAGGCCACATGGCCATCAGTCCAGCCAGGCTCCAGTGCGCAGACGGACCTCAAATTTGGCAGCACCATAAAGGGCTGGTCCTAGCTGCATTTGTGTTTTTCCTTGTTTCTTTCACATCCCATTAGTATTAGCTTTTGCTGTGAGCACATAAAAAGCCAGAACTAAAGTGTACAAATATTATTGTTCTGTATTAATGACTTCTGTATCCAATTAGTGAAGATCATTATTGCAATATGTTCTGACTTACATTGCACACAAGAGATAATAAACAAGATTCCCAAGAAGCAGCTTTATAAATAGCTTCTCTGCAGCATTCCTTGACTGTCCCAGTTCCTTTGGTCTGTCACTTTGTCACACAGCAGAGTGCAATGGCACTAGTACCAAGCACTTGTCACAGGGTAAAGGGTTCCATCAGGGCCAGAATCGAGTGCAGGAAATACCAGCTTTCCCTGCTCCCCATCTGTTTCTTATAGGATAAGACCATTTCAGTCTTGTGGCTGAAGCAATTAACAATTCATTGCAGGTGATAAAACCTGTTTGTTAAGTACGTTTTAAAGAGAGATACTGTATTTTAATGGACATTTAGTAGCTGGCTATCAACAGTCTGTGCTCCCTGCCTGGGGACAGCAGGCAAGGTTTATTAAATATTAAGAAGCTGTTCATTACTTTATGAAACTATGACAACAGAACATCTGAATATTTAGAAAACAGTTAACATTCTTTAGAATAGCTGCTTCAGTTAGGGGAAAGGACTAATGTTTGTCTGGCTAAAGATGCATAAAAATGTAGTGTCTTCTTTGAAGTTTGCTCTTTGCTCCTGCTCCTTGAGAATGTTGAAATTAACCTATGCCGCATAATTTAGAACACGAGTGAAAGCACAATTTCCCATTAGAGAATGCAGGAAATCAGATATCTCAGATAAACAGTGCTTTTGCAGTGTCTTTAAAAATCCCAAAATCCATAGGGGTATATTGTTTAGAGGTTTGGCTGTCATCAGTAAGTTCTATCTTTGTACGCAGCATACAGAAGCTATTCAAATTTCATTGCAGATCTCAAGGAAAAGATTAGGTCTTTGCAAATAGATGACACCTTACTGAGAAAATATCCACAGATTTTTTGGAAGACTTCCCTTCACTTCAACCAGAGTAGGCAAAGTGAAAGCTCTTTGTCTACCAGTTGTTTGAATATCAAGGAGGATGTTCAACACCGATGAAGCCAATTACATATTGGATTTGTATTCCCTCTTGCTTGTATGGGATGAATCAAAAAATGAAAAAAAAAACCCCAAACTGACAACCCAGAGCTCTCTTTGGTCCTGATCTTGCCAGTCATGCTGAGTGAGCAGAATCTTATTTCCATGTGAAGTAGTTTGTAGCAAAATTCCCTCAGTGGATACCATGGGACACAAGACATTTAAGTGCATCTGCTGGGAAGGACAGGCAGCAGAATTATTTAGCATGAGACAAGATTTTATCTTAAATGTACAGAGCTACAAGGGTCACAAATGTATTACCACTCAGTCATGTGCAGCTAATGTTTTAAGAATCTGGGGAGTGGGGGCAAACCACAAAAACTTTAGTCTTGTATGGGCTGCAAAGGTTTTTGCAGGCTTTAGAATATGGAACTATGGAACCTTTTTGCATATTTTTCCAGTTCAGCACTAAAAATACTGACAAAGAGAAACAATGTTAGCTGGCAATAAACACCCATGATGTCTGAAAATGATAATGCATTGGTTCCCACATGGACTTGGCCATGTAATTGTCCTGAGTGCAAGAACAATAGAGGGTGAGGATGGACTAAAGTAGCCTGAAGTCATCTTTCTGTCTTGTACCTTAAGCTGGATCCTGAATCTGACTGGGTTGTGCTGTTGTGGCAGCAGAGACTGAGCAGGGAACAGGAACTGCAGTGGGATGTGTAGTGTAGCTCACTGCTTAAATCGGTGCAAAAGACCAGAATGTACATGTGGAGACTGAAGACATTATAGGAGGCTATAGGATTGTTTTGTCATAGAAGGCACTACAGTCTACTTTTACTTTCAGTAAATTGCAGCAGCAGGGGTGTTGAAACTGATTTTGGTACAAATCTGTTTCATGGGAAGTTAAAACTTCCTGACTGCAAACTAATGCTGTCAAAGCAAGGTGGCCTTTCTCTGGAGTGGTTTAGATGTGCCTTAGGCATGAGTGAATTTCAACTGCCAGTTCTATCCCAGCACTGTAACACAAACTGTTCATTTCAGTACTTCTGGGTAATTACTTTGCTCTCTTGTTAGTTTTTTCTGTTCTTGGGGTTCACCTGACTTGAGATGATGTGCTCATGTCTCTTGACCATAAGGATGTCTCCTTCTACCGGGTTTGCACCTGGTTTTTCTTTGCCTCCTTTCCGTTCTTCTCTGTTCCCCAGATCTTATTTTTTGCTCTTTTCCCCTACAAACACTTCTCTTTGCTCCCTCTGCCGGGAACTTTAATTGTTCTTGGCCTGTATGTCTTCCTTAAAAACTCCTTGCAGCCTTTTACTGCCCTCTGCATTCAGACCTCACCTGCTTAGTCTTTCTGAGCTCCCTGGCTCTTCCTGCCTCTTTCCCTTTTGGCCATATATCTTTGCATCCCTGGTCTACGGTTACAGCACTCACTTTGTGCCATTGAGCCAGAGAAAGGTGAGGGGCAAGTCCAGGGCACAAAACAGCCGAGCCTGGGAAGAGTCAGAGCGGGTGTGGGCTCGCTCCTGCCTCACCCCTCCACAGCAGTGCATGAACACTGGGCACACATGATTTTGCTTGGTACTGGCTGTGATAACAGATTTGCACAGTTTGGTAATAGGAAGATTTTCGTAAGAGCTTCTCAGGTGAGGTTTCTAGCAGCTCTGGATTCTTTTGGACACTTCCATCAATGTGTTGCAAAGCTGGTCATTTAGGGAAGGGTAGAAAATAATCTACCCAATAGGCCAGAAAAAGCAAGGGAAGGCTATTTAATTTCTTTCACTTGCTGCATTTAATGAAGAAACTGGTATGAGTTTTGTAGGGGAATGCATAGAAAAGGAGAAGAAAAACATCTATGGGGAACCAGATTTCTCATGCAATGCTCTAACTGTGGGGAGAGGAGCGACCCTAGAAACCTTTCAAAAAGGAAGACCCATGATGGTGCAAACTGAGGCAAATTTCTGCTTTTTCAAGTCTCCTTGAACTCAGATTTTTCTCATCTGTGTATGAAGTAAAGTTTAGAGACTTTTCTGTTTTTCTGATCCTGCTTTCTAGTAAGTTTGCAAGTCTCCAACTTCTCGCTGAGCCTTTGCAGTGTTCTTCTCTAGTGGGAGCCATCCCTTGGGTTCTTCCCCCACAAACAGTTCTTTGGTTTATAAAGGAAGTGCTTTTATTTTGTTTTTGTTGCTGGCGTCCAAGACTGACAAATGGGTTTAAGTCCCAGGCTCTTCTTTCAATTATTAATGAAAAATATTGTATTACCTGAGGCTAACCCAACATTTCATTCCATTTCCAAGCCTTTGGCAACCAGCAATCTCATTGCTGTCTAAAATGCAGAGAAGAAAATCTTTCGCCTGTTCCTTTTTCCTCCTCTGCTTCTGCCTCGCCTCCCTCCCTTAAGAAATTCACCGCGTAATTGCAGGATGACTCCAATGAGTGTGCTAAGAGAGCATTGTTATAAATAAAAGTGAACATCATGCAGTCTGATTGTCACTTGTTTAGGATTTAGAGTATCAATTCCTGAACATTACAGAGATTTAGACATGGGTTAATTAAACATTTACATACATGTGTAGAACAATATATTGTATGGTGCAATAATATGCGCTTTAATCAGAATCTGTGGGTGTTGTGTGTTTGCTTGTTCCATGTTAATTGGTATCGTGCTGGCTCCTAGCTTAGGTCTTTGGCTGGATGGAACAGAATAGACATGGTGTTTTAAATATTTTAATTAGGACCAGCAGTTCCCGGCTCACTCATTTCTCATTGGATTGTTTTTCATGCATGAATAAATTAGCTAGCATGGAAGTACTTTGCAGAAAGTAGTTGCCCTCTAGCCATAAAATGAGTCCTGTTCATTAATACTTTAATGAAATTAGCTGTGAGCAAAATATCATTCCTTTTAACTGTGTTCTAATTTCTTAATTTTAATTAGGCACATAATTGTAGTATACTGAAATTATCTTAATGTACAGCAAGAAAAGTTCTATCACCATGGGCCTGTGGCTGAAACTTGAGCATACTTGCAGCATATTTCAGCTTGCAATTTTTCTCTTCACCATTTCCTAGCTAATCAAAATCTTTTCCTTGCTTTGTGTTATTGCAACATGAAGTCAGGAACTGACTAATGCTTTCAGATACCAGAAAAATTAAATGAATCACTGATGCCATGCTTTGTTGTTGGCAACATTTGTTTGACAGACCCAGTTTTAGAGTCCAACATAATCTAGGAGCACTTCTAGGGAATCGTGGAGTATACAAAACCTGTTTGTTGTTTTGGCTTTTTCCCCTGAGATGTTCCGTGCTTTGCTAACCTGAAGTTGCTACATCTAATTTATAATTATACATACTGAGGTAGAAAGCAGTGAGAATATATGAAAGCTGAGAAATTTAGATTTTAGCAGCACTAGCATGTCATCTTTAGAATAAAATTTAATTAGTATAAATTAGTAAAAGCTGTTTTATAGAGGCTTCATTTCAACTTTGGCAGGTATTGTTCTGGTGGATGCAATTTCCTTACTGCAAAGACAAACCTGTTCTGACAAAAGCATTGGTTACTCTATCTAACAGTAAGTTTGACATGAGTACTTTGAGTGAATGTCCTCATGCAGATGTAGAAACACTAAACTAGATACATTCTTTTTTAATAGGAGAGCTAAGGATCTTCAATCCAAATTTATGTCAGGGGGGATTTAAACTCCAGCATTTACTACTTTGCTCAAAAGTGCAGAGAAATGGAATAAGAAGCCAGGAAGGAATCTTGAAAATTTTAAAATACTGAAAAAGGAACACATATTCAGCCCTAGAGTTTTTGCATTCAAATCCTTTGAAAACTATGTTTTGTATTTATCACTGTATTAAGCAAAGAGAATTTCAAGCAGTCGTCACTTTATAGATGTGAAATGTGACTTTGACCAAAGGAATTTTAAGGTCAAATACTGGTACGTTGATGCTGAATGTGGTGATTTGTGTCGTGATTTCTCTCTCCTGTAAAATGCTGCATGAAGCTGTTCTGCAGAGCTCTGCAGGTGTGCCTGTAATCACCTTGCCAGGACTCCCTAAAACCCACGGTGCACTGAGCAGGTGAGCTCCACCTTCCTGCCTTCCCCACAGATGTCAGGCAAATGGGGGCTCTTGGCTCTTTCACAGGGTGATTGGGACCTTTGTCTTTGCTGAAATTGAATTTCTAATTGAAATCCTTTTTGGCAACATATTTCACTGCCTGCTGTAATTGGCACCTGCTCTAAATAATATTGATATTTCTTATTTAAATAATAAATTATGGCTAATTGTAATACTTCATTATGCCCACAATTAAGTGAACTGAGGTTAGTTTACAATTAATACTAATACTAGTTGATGTGCAATTTGAATGTAATTTGCTGCTGTTAGCAGATTGCCAGTGGAAAGAAGAAAGCTAAGGGATTTCTTGTTTCCAGTGGCAATCTTGTTTTTCTAGACAAACAACCTTAAATAAAATGTGAGTTATATTCAAATAACCAAGAAATTAATTAGATTAAACATTCTGGTTTTATTTCTGATCAATCATTGTCAGTCTTCTACTGGTAAACACACATTCAAACCCTCCCTTTGGGGAACCTAATTCCAATTATATCTATTAAAGATCAGTAAAATTAATGCAGTGCATCTTTAATTGTTTCATGTTACGGGAGACAAGTTCAGAAAACTCAGGTTTCACTCAGGCAATCCCCAATATGATGGATTTGTATCAGAATGCTCAGCCTGTATTCGATCACAGATTGCTCTGAGCGCTAACAGAAGCTCTAAAAAGAAAATGGGAAGAGGCTGGAAGTTTTGTATGGAACTTCAGCCAATGACAACAAATGCTACAGACATTGATTGTTCTGAAGAAAGAAATACCATGGAATTCCTTTGTTGTAGTAAAATATGTTTGAGTATATTCAGCGGCTTCCAAGTTATCTGTACCTTGAGGATTATTTGCTCTAGAGGCAAATGACATCAACAGATGGATGTTAGTTGGTTTGCTCTGCTTCATCAGTCAAAATTCTTCAGGTCCTTCCAGCATCAGAAAGCATTTATAAAGTGGGCTTGAATAGAAAATTCCAAATGCATCATCACTTCAGTATTCAGTTTTCTGACTTCACAAATTCATATTAGAAAAATGACCTGTACTTCTTATACACCCATCTCTAATAAGGCTTAAAGAAAAAGTTAAATTTAAAATTGCTTCCATGTTTTGTATGATCAGATAAGAAACTGTTGAATCAGAGCTGAAGTGATAGTATAGAAACTTTGGAATCTCAATCTCAAACCCACATGGACGCCTAAGTAAAAATCAAACAGAAAAAATAGGGTAAGCTCTAAGGGAATTTGAGTAATGAGCACCATAAAGGAGTGGATCAAAAGCCTGTTGCAACATTCAAGTGCTCACACGGTTGTAACTGGGGTCCCTTTCTTATTTCTGTGACAGCACAGCGACTTATTCTGCACTTTGGAGTAAGGTAGTGGACACTAATGATATTCAGCTACCAAGAAAGGAATTTAGGCAGTGGGAATTAAATAACTAGTATCAGAATTGTTTGAGGGAAGAAACACAGAAATGAGGAGGGGAGCTCAGTCTATAACATTGTGATACACTGCCTGCACTACAAACATTTTTCTGGCACAATGAAAATTTGTGTATCTGAACAGATGTCAAGTGAGATTCATTTCCTCTGCCCACGCTCTGGGGTGATCAAACATCCTAGGATGTAAGAATGGGGAATGACATGCCCAGAGTCACTTGAAAACAGGACATGAGATGGATTTATACTACAGTGGTGATAGGTTTAGTGATCTTTCTGCCACACAATAAGATCTTGATTTCTTTAGTTTGGTTGGGTTTTTTAATAGAATGTTATGACTTCTTAAATAGCCATTGGAGTACATCACTGCTCATTTAAAAATTATTTCATGGGGGGAATTGATTAGATACCTGGAATGAGGAGAAATGTTTGAGTTGTGAAAGTCCAACTTAAATCGGGACCACTCAAAAATTAAAAAGCCATCTCCACCATTTTTAACTTAATCTTATGATTTCCAGGTCAGTCAGAAGCTACCCAAGATGTATGAAATAGAAAAGCAAAATGAAATAGAATGTTTCTTTTTCTAGAGGACCAAAAGCTACTTTGGGAGAAACTAGAGTTCCATTATCAGATCAGCAAATAAACCAGAAATTTCAAATTATCTTGACAGAAAACGTTGCTGGAGTGATTTGGAAGGAGAGGTAGATGAAACATTTTAATAATGAACATCCTTTAATGAATTATTTTTCCTTCACTGATGACACTTCTTAGACAAAGAATTAGGAAATTCTGTGACAAAAAAATCTCCACCCTAATCTTGTTTCCTTCTATCTTTCTAAACAGCTCTATGTCATAGGATTTACTTATCAACTGTAACATTAGCATTAAAAATCCTTTTAGGTTCCTTGCTGTTATCCCAAGATGCCATTTTTAAGACACCAATCACTCTCCTCAGATTGCGCCTGCCTTCAATCAGTGGTGCATCTGATTTCATTATAATTATGTTATCATTTAGATTAAGCAGTATTTTGCTGTTTCAGTTGATTAGAAAATTAGAAGATGAAGACAGTATTTATAATAAAAATACAAACTAGATGGTAAGAAAAGAATGCTGGAGAACAATGGGTGTTTAACAGCCTGTCTCTAGTTTTGAAGGCAGAAAATATCTTCTTACTCTTGCCACAACTTCAGTAAGTCCTTGATAAAAATAAAACATCAGTGCTTCAGAAACCAACAGCATATTGCCCTGCTGTGGCTGTTCATTTATACAGTTATGGAAAATTTCCTTTTTTATACAGTGTGCATAAATCGTACCTCTACCAATGATACAGCTGCTTAGAAATCTTCTTACCACAGTGTTTTTTCTTAGAAATTCAGAAAAACAATAATAACAACAATAATAAGCTACTGTTTTCTGTTGTGGCTCACAGTTCTGACTAATTCTTATTTGTGGTCAGCTCTGTACGCTTTGGGGTGACTTTGAGTCTGCAAATTATGGAACTGTTTAATAGATTCAGAGAAGAGTGTTATGGAATTAGGCCTGGTAACTATATCACAGAGGACCAAAGACTTTTATTTTAACTGGTCTTTGCCATTCCTTCTTTGATAGTGGTGTTAATCTTTCCTTTATAAAAGAAAATAATAAACAGTAATATTTCTAATAGTATTAGTTGGACTTGTCGGAATCTCTCTGCTATAAGTTGTTCTTACAAATAAGGGGCCAATGTATCTTTGCTGCAGATCAGACTGATTTACTGTATGCCATGACTATAGTTTTATAACCATAATGATCGGGAGCAAAATAGATTGAACTGCCAGCTCTGCTACTCCATGTGCACCTTTATCATCTGGTCTGACTGGCTACCTCCAGTTCCAAAAGAGCTCGTGGGAAATTTTTCTTTTTCTTCCTGCTTGGGCATCCTCTATCAAATCCTTTTTGTAATCTTTCATGCAGATTTAATGTATTTTCTGAAAGAAGAAAGCATCAGGCACATCCTCTGCAAGCTCCAGATTCTCTACAACCTTCTCCTTTACTTCTATCTGAGAACACAATCAATCACTTGCTGTTATATATCTGTTATGGAATCTACTCCTAATGCCAAAGGGCTGACTGTGACACACAGCATCTAAGGCTTGGAAAAAATGTCTAGCTCCTTGAGAGCTTTCTAGAAAATTAACCCAGTTCCAGTTCTGAGAAATTAGTACTGAAAAAACCAAAGAGAATATATTTCCAGGTCATGCTTTTGCAAAAGTGCAAAAGATGGCACTGGACAGCAGGGTAAGATACTTGACAAATATTCATCCTTTTAAATACATTGAATTTTAGAAGGTGTTGCCTTTTCAACATTGGCTCCTTTATTAGCTTCTCTACAGGTTGATATTCCATTGCAGAGTATAAATTAAACAAAAAATTAACCTAATTCATGGTGTGCTTCCATTGGCCTTAGATGTCAGCCATATAAAACATAAAAATGCAGTGACTGTTACCACTTCTCTGAGGGTCAGGTCCGTTTCTCCCCTGTAATCATGAACATATTTTTGTGAACATATCTGCTTGTTTTGTGAAGCCTCTGAGAACAACCTAGGAAACCACAATGTCATCAACATTTTTCTAGCACATATTTTCAGACTTCACAGGAGAGATAGTGGCATGAGTCGGCTACCACAATAGCACTGCAATGAAGTACGCATTAAATTTATGCAGATGGTAGTTTCTTTCCAAGGAAGATGTATTGATGTTTACCATTATGAATATGAAATTGTTAATTGTGGATTTTGAAACTTCAGGAGGCATTTTGAGCATGCAATTTATCTTATGACAAAATTTATCCTAATAGAGTTGTGTTGAGCTCTCAGAATGACAAAACCAGCAGGGCAGTCAGGCAGACTGTCCCTGGGGAAAAAGAACTGTTTTGACATCTGTCTGAATGCAGTATTTCTCCTGGCTTTTCCTGGACTAATATTACAGATGCTGTGTTTGGAACCACTAAGGGTGTGATGCTGCAAGCTGGTGTCTGGTTCTGAAGGGGGCTCCAGGGCTGTGAAGAACATAAGCTGTGTGTATATAAAAATCAGTCGTAATTCAGAAATGTAGAGATTCCTGATGTCTGGAATAGATATCCCTTCAAATCAGGCCTCCTTAGGTTAACAAGCTGCAGCTTTCCCAGCTAAAACGGGGATGTGCTGGGATGAAGTGTGGAAGTGTGGCAGCAGGAAGGGCGGTGTGAGGAGGCACCAGCAGGCACCTCTGCTGCAGGGAGGGCACTGTGCTCTCCCTGCTATGGGACGGCTGGGGTTGTGGCTGATCGGTGTCTTGGTGGTGGCTGATTTTGGTTTTGTTTGAGTCGCCTCTTGCTGAGCTCAGTCTCCCGATCTGCCTTCCCCACGTGACTTGTTCTTGCCATGCTATAGTACAAACCGTTTTAAACAAACAAACAAAATAAAACACTTAAAACCGCCCCAAACCAAACTTTTGGAGTCTTGAGATTTAGAATTAACACTAACGTTTTTACATTTTATAGACACATAAAAATTTTAATTACAACTTTCTGTGGTTTGGAATGTTATCTACTTCGTTTTTTTAAAAAAAAACATTTTAGCTTACCCTCTTGGAAACGAAAAACGTAACTTTCAGTCCCCCTGTGAGAGGGGACAGGGATCACCAGGTGGCGTCGGATCACACGGACTTCCCGTCTGTTCTGTGCTGTGTGTGCTGCTGGGCAGCTGAGGGAGGATGCACCGCGGGGCTGGGTTTGCCGCAACACCGAAAGTTTGCACGCAGCATTTCCCTTTGGCTTCAGCAAATGTTTGAGGCACGGCTGCTCTGGGTGATTCCGAGCATGCACGGCTAACGAAAAGGTTCGCAGAAAAAATGCTGCTCACACTTGATAGAGAAAACTGTATAAAGAAATCGTGGAGTTGAAGCATCTCTACTGTTTTGTCAAAAAGCTTTATATGAAAAATTTCTTTTCCCCCTAGAATAGCAATCTTGAAAAATTATTTTAATCAAGAGCTGGTTGACTTACTGAGTATAAGGAAACATTATTTTGGACTGAAGTGCTTGAGCATATCTAATTTTTTTTTTTAAGTCCCTAAGAGGTCCACTTAGGTTCTACACTTATGGAAGTAGGACAAGACATTTACCGAGAGTTTTCTGCTTTACTTAACTGCTATTTTTGCATTATTAAACAATGCAGTGAGACAGGAATGAAACCAGAATAAATAACACACATGTTTAATAGTGTAGTTAACCATGGGAATAAAATCTGTAACTCAGTTTTTCCAACAGTGTATAAAAATTCAGCAATGGACATGGTCAAATACTATATATAGCTTATCCATGATTCAGGAGCTCTCCTATCTTCTCCACACAATTGACTGAGACTTATTTAGAGATTTCTATTTCGTTGTCACACTGTGCTCCCTTTCCCAGCTGCTGGTTGTTAGCACATGAAAACCCATTGTGCTCAGCTGGTCTGAGTAGGTGCAAAAGCAAAGGTGGCATTGAGGATCCGTCTCTTCCTCGGAAAATCAGTAAGAGAAGAGGTTCACACTGACTCTGAGAGCATTCAAAATTAACATCTTTTTCACATGGGTTGCATTTTGTGACATATCAGTCTATTAATAAGAATCAATTACCTGTTCTTTTTTTTTCTTTTCCTTTCTTTTTTTTTTTTTTTTTTTTTTTTTTGAGAATCCAGTTGCATGGAACAAGTCTCATGGGAAGTGTAAGATTATGTTTTTAAACCATTAATTTCTTCTGATTATCATACTGCTTTCCTCATGCTAATTGCTAAACCCAGTGGGATCTCACTAACATGAGATACAGCCAGGAACAGACAACAAAATCGGAAGATAGCAGAGGTGGTGATTTTAAACCCCACTGCCAGGCTTGTGGCACAGTACTGAGAAATGGAAAAGGCCAGTCCATCTCTCTTCCTGCTCAGTATTGTCCCCACAGCACATTGTGAATATGTTTTGTCTCCTGTGTTTTATGGCTTTCAGATGATGTAGGGAGTTTCCACACTTCCCTGAAGAGATTGTTCCATAAACTTGTGTAATTTATTGTGAGATGCTTTGCTGGTGTTCTACTGTAATTTCCTCATTACTGAGATATAATTATCAGTAATGTAATTATACATACTGTAAGGGATTTCTTTTCTCTCTGTGGTATTTACACCGTCTTTTAGAATCATAACCATTTCTCTTTGCAAGCCTTTTAGCTAATACATGCATTTATGGCTTATTCTTTAAATGGTTCAGCATTCTCTATTCAACCTTTTTCCTTTTATAAAAAAATTTGATGCAACATGGCAAAATGTGACTTGTTTCGAGTGAAAAAACTTTCAGCTGACCAAAACCTTGCCATCAAAAAGGGTTTTTTAAAGAAGGGAGGATAATGGAAGTTCTCTGAAAATGCTTGCTTCCCTCCAAACCATCAGGTTTTTGTTGTTGAAGAATCAGTAATCCCCTGATTACTCAAAGGTCAGTAGTAAGTGTATATGTACACTTATTTTATATATATATGTGTGTATAATATACACCCATATAAATTGCTTTCTTGGCAGTGTTTACACATAGGTGCTGATAGCCAGGTGTCACAGATGCTATTATGCATATATCAGCTATATTATGCAAGTAAAAATACATTTCAGAGTGACTGTCATCCACTTGCTGCTTTTAGGGTAGTCATGCTTTGCTTTTCCATGTGCTGCTCTGAGTCTCCTTGTAGGATATGGCCAGCATTATTTCCCTAACTTGGATGCTGTGAATCTCTCTTTTGTCCCTGCTCTCCCAGCCCTGTCTACAACAGTATAATATGTGCTTGTTTATAGTACTGGCTTTTAAAGCTCTTTTTACTTTACTAATGAGAAACTTGCTCTTTTCTTTGGTGGCGGTCATCATGGGATTACCCAGCAAAAAACAATTGACAACACAAAAGTTTCCCTATGACTCGGGGTGTTCCAAGTGGAGGATATTAGTGTAAAGAACTGCAGGCTTGATGTAATGAAAGAGAGTATTCCTGCAGGATTTGTTTGTCAGGGAAGGGAACTCAGTGTCTGTTGCCAAGAAACTGTCACACTTGCCTTAATTATGATTAACAACATACACGTGTATCTGAGAGGATTTTTTTCCTCGTTGAGTTTTGTAGGATGTCCATGTCATTGCTAAATATTATTTCACTGACATCTGCTATTGTAGTTTTTTATTATAAGAGCTGGTCTCTGGTGCATCATCCATCTATGCAGAAAAATTATTTGCAGTGCCTGCATCTATTGCCAGTTTCAAATGTCTTTCTCAGCAGATTTCTGTTCTAGGTAGCACCAAACTGCGTTTATTTGTGTAGCTCTTGGCAGTTGTATAGTCTAATCCTGGTCAAGAGGGGAAAATTGCTTTGAACCATGAGAAATAATGCTGGGGCTGTTTGTGAGCAAGGTATTTATCAACATATTGAGCAACTGGCTCTAAACCAACCAAAGTAGTTCATAATCTCTATTGATGAACTGCTCAGACTTGCAATGAATGCACTAAGTTTGCATTGTAGAGTTTCTTATTCTGCCTTTTCTCTGTCTCATTTGTTGTAAGACGAATATCAATAATGCATGATACATTTTTAAAGAAAAGTACAGTTTGGTCCATACCTTGTTTACAAGGATGCTTTCAAATACTAAAATTCCAGGGTCATAACTATTATTACAGCCAAATTAACTGTGCCATAGGTTCTTATTTTACAGTTACTTTATACTCAAAATTATTGTATTTTCTAGGAGAAGCCAAGGGAAATCAAACATAAATCAATAGAAACCAGTGATGGCATATTCAAAAAGAAACTACATATTGAGAAGTAAGCCAAGACACTTTATACCCCCATTATTTCATAGAATCACAGAATAGTCAGGGCTGGAAGGGACCTGTGGAGATTATCCAGGCGAACCCTCCTCCCCAGGTAGGGTCACCTGGAGCAGGTGACACAGGAATGCATTCAGGTGGGTTTACCATGTCTGCAGGGAGATATATATATACACACTTACATATATGTGTTTGTGTGTGTATATATATATATACACATACATACAAACACACATATGTATATATACACATTAAGGCTATCCAGATGTTACTAAACTCATCTAATTTTCACTTTCTCATTTTCTTCATCTCATTGTGTTGTGCAGGTAGATATACTCTATTGGTCATACTCCTCCAAAGTCAGCAGTAGAGAACTCTGTCTATTTCTTGTTAATTAGACATTTAAGCTCTAATTGGCAGCACTTAAGACAGACAGGGAGTGTACAGAGCACTTACTCATCGGGAATTGTATTGGTAATTGATCTAATCAATGGTTTGTACTCCAGAAGCATTTACTTACAGCTGAGTGCCTCCAAAAGACAACTGGTTTAGGTGCTCCCAGATATCCAGTAAGGTGCAGAAGAGAACAGCTAGAATTTGGACATCTGACTGGTTTCCAGTGGGAAATATGTATGTAGGTACATTTTGAGTTATGCTGTACATCTACATTTTCAGTGAAAATGGTTTTTTAAATGAATCTCAGTGCATGAGGAAAATGGAAGAGGTGTTTCACTGGGAGTGCCAAGCTAGTTCACAGAAAACCTCTTAACAAATACTTTGTTTTCTGGGGAGTGAGTGAGTGAGTGAGGGGGAGTTTCATTTGGAATTGAGGATATAAAATCAAATGCAAGTTAATTTGTAAAAATAAGGGGAATTTTGAAAATCTCTTCCCTTTGGAATTACTGGGATACTGTTTTTCCTTCAGTAGTATTTACCATCTTTGTTTTGCTCCAAGTGATTTGGAAGCCAGTCTTGCCCATTGTTTATCTGTCACTTCAGCTCCCTGGGAGCTAATGCAGTGTCTGTGAGGAATATTCTGCAGCATTATACATTGCTCTCACATATCCATTCTGGAGCAGTAGCAATGGCGTCTTGGCAGTGAGGTGCAAGTCTGACCTGTACTCTTGGTGCTTGTATTGCTGAACCTCTGAGCTGATTTGACCCAGACATCAACTGCCCTGTTAGTGTGTGTCGGTTTGAAAAACAGGTGTCTGCTAGGGGAGGGGCAGGGCCTCCCTTAGAATGGAGAATTCAACCCCCCTCCCTATGAATTATTATAATTTAGAAAATTAAAGGGCTCTCAGGCAGAGGTATGGAGATAGAAGTAACAGCTCTTTACTAGTATATATAACAAGGCAAACAAACAACAACAACCCCAGCACCAATAATAAACAGAACCAGGAACCCAGGAACGCAGCACTTTCCCCTTGGGTGCAGTTCCGGGCACAGCCGGCAGGGGCGCTGCTGGCCCCCGGTGGGCGGGGCAGGGGCGATGATTCCCCCCGCGCCTGCAGGGGGCGCTGTGGCGCCGGCTCGGGGAGCACGCGGGAATGGTGGCTCGGCCCAGACGGGAGGAGATGGAAGGGATGGATCAGAAAACTTCGGAGCTGGGGCTGAAGACACGGGAGCTCTTGGCAGGCACGGGGTGCGGGCTACAGAGTAGCGAAAAAACTCGGAGCAGTGCCGAAGAAGTATCAGGGGCCGGGACTACAGCGACCCTGCTCCCAGCACAGCGACACGCCCCTCTTTAGTGAGGTACGAGATAACAAAGTCGCACTTCAGTGGCTGCTCCCAGGAGGCGCACCCCACACCAGAAGAAACTGGACCAGGCTGGACTTCTGTAGCAGGAGTGAGTTCCTTTCCCCAAACTCAGCTGCACCGCTCCCCTCCAAAGGCTCAGACCGAGTGAGTGTTTCCCCTCCCTTCCCCCTCTCAAGCACCCAGCCATCGGTGCTTCTTAGCAACACAATGGGAAAAAATTCCACTGGTAACAAGAAAAAAAGGAAAGAAAAAAACCCCTCAACCCCCAACAGTGTGTTACAGGGTTTTCACATGCGAGAGGTAATTCTAAGACATTTTGCCCACTGAAACTAGAACTGACCTCAGTTGCTCAGGATCCAGGGTTGGATTCATATTCCTAAAAATGCTGATTCCACTCAAGGCACCTGAAGTTGTGACTGCAGCAGGGCAGGCTCAGCTGGCTGGGCTTCACTCCACAAACCATAGGTTACACCTGGCCTGCAGCTACAGCAGGGACCTTGGCTGGAACCCTCTGCACCAGGCAGTGGCACAGCCCTGCTCAGCCACTTTTCCCTGAGCCACTGACCAACTCTTCTCCTTAGCACCCGGGAAAGAAACGTAACCTTTAGTTGCTGAGGCTCATATTTTAACCAGCACACTTGGCAAGCATATTTCAATTCCATTCTTGTAATCAGGATTGTGTACTACTTCTGTATACAGAAGGAGAGGGTCCTTGGCAATGAGATGAATGTTGAATGTTAATTTCTTTCTGCAGCGTTGCTGTTCAAGGCTCTGTCACAGGTACCAATTGAAAATTAACTTCCCAAACTCACAAAATTTCTGAGGGTATTTAGCCTCTGAGTTGGGAGTTGACAGTGCATGATCTTTAAAAACCTTTCTTCTCATGGTTCCTGCTGAGCCTCATAGCACTTTTCTAGCTCCAGAGAGCTGGGTTTGAGGGGAATTATTAGGTTAGAGGGAAGGTTCTTCTTGTGTCATAATCATCACCCCACCCTAGGGCAGGCTGCCTAACTCAGCTTAGAGAGTAGAGGATCTGTGCCAGGAACTTGAAGCACACTCTGTTCTATCTGAATGGGCCCATACGGGGTTGTATCCTGCCTTTGGCCATAGGTTATAGCTGCACCTTTTACCAGGAGCACTTCAAGAACCTGTGGGCAAGCACCTGGGCAAAAACCAGCCTCTCCGAACAGATTTGTAGAGGATTGTTTGTGAAAGCTGTCTGGCCACTTACCTTGGTGCGCTTTGCAAGTGAATGAAAATGCTGAGCAAGGACTAAAAATTTTAGATATAGTAATGTGCAATTAGAAAAAAAAGTAAATTCATATAAATTTGGTGTTAAAAGTAGCCCAGTGGAGCAAGATTATGTCAATAGCTGGATTATGTCAATTTAAGAGCTACCTTCAAATTTTGTCAAATAATCTTAGTTTGGGTCATATCTGTAGAAACTAGATTATTTCATAGCACTGTGAAAATGCTATGAAATCAAACAGAGATGGTCTTGCTGGCCCACATCTGCTTTCACACTAGCAATGAAACTGACAGGAAATTGGTTGGTATGATTCAGATGAGACCAGTTCAGAGGCAGAAATCCCTCTGACTTCAGCAGGAAAATGGACTGTACATGAGGAGGGGAAGGGGAAGAAAACTGCATAATGTTGAGATCTCACCTCAGCCTGAAACAGCCGCAGGGGTGTGTTCTAAAGGCAGAGAGACATTATCTTAAGATAAGCAGGTTTTACTTATTTTAAGTTTAGAGACAAAAGGAAAAGGCTTTTTAGCTTGTAAAAGATTCTTTCATCACAGTTAAGTTTTTTAGTAGAAGACTAACTAGAACCTAGAATTTGAAATGTGTTGACATCAGAGAGATTTTTCTAAATTCATATGCTTAGGTGACTATGCCAAGAGAGCTGCCTTGGAGGGATTCTGTGCACTTATGGAAAGATACTAACAATTTTAAATCTCCAAAGACTTTCAGTTAAGTGCATTAGTTTTGCGTTCCTGCTTTTTCAGTCTGGTTAAATGTTTATCTGTGCATCCAATATAGTAATCTTCACATGTGGTAGTTCTTTGTACTGCTGTTCTGTCATCAAAACAGAGATGGAAAGGTTTGTGGGTGTCTTGGAAGGATTTTTTTGCAAAGAAGGTAAATAATTTTATCTTTTTTTGTGTACAGTCATAGTATAGTTAAGTTTTTTTTAATTAACAAGGAAGATTATTGGCGTAAATCTCACATTGTAAAAAAAAAAAATTAAATCTTTACTCCTCACTAGGAAGCATGGCTTTTCAAGATGTACTAGAAAAAAAAAAGGCCATTGCAATTCTGTTTCCCAAGTGCTATAATTCCATATCCTACCTGCCATTGCTTTAGAGAGGTGAGAATCTGAGGTAGCATCCTGTTTGCTGTGTCTGACACAGGTATGTTCTGCTTTGGCAGATGGACTGCTACAGGTGAGCTCTCCTTCAGCCTAACTAGAGTTGTGTAAAGATCAAACCAGAACAACTGATTTTAGTCACAATGAAAAATAAGCGTGTCTCAGCTTCAGCTAAACTTACATAGTCCCCAAGGCTAGAGCCTTTGGAGAATATGTTATCCTGCAGGCTCCCATCTCATCTAACTTCTCCATTCAAAGCTCTTTCTCTTTTTACTCTGTTATTACTGTGGTTTTATTGCTGTTGGTACATTCCCAAAGTGCTAAAAACTTTAGAGCTACTGACAATTTTTTTATTTTGAGTGGGAAACAAATTCTGAGCAAATGACAGAACTTAGCTTATCATGTGGAGACTGTGACCTGCACCCATTTAAGTCTCCTGCCGTGTGTGCTGTCCTGGGTAGCGTTGTGTCTCTGTGTTGATGTAAAGATTGTGTGTGCACAAAGATGTCTGCAAAATCCATTTTTGTAGGTGGTAGGGGAAGCTCCAGATCAGAGAGCAACATCAGCTATTGTACAGAAAGTGTTTGTGTATGTGTCTGGCTGGACTCAAATGTGCCACCACAATTTCTTCCAGTGATCCATCCTTTTCTATTATCACTCTCCTGAAAATGTGCCTGATAGGTCCTGCAGAATTAGTTTTGCCTAAGCTTTAATTTGCACCACTGTAAGTGTTTAAAATTAATACTGGTTCTGAAAAATTCTAGCAGTTTGAGAGGCACTTGCTGCACTTAGGTTTGGAGAACTGGTACTGTACCTTTGAATGTGGCAGTGAGTGACAGCAGATATAAGTGATTCACTGGGTTCAGTGTGTTTATATGTGTAAACTATTTGGGGTTTATTTTTTTTTAAGTACCTACTCAAAGCAGTGTAAATTTATTTTTTTTCCTAGAGTTTACCCATGTTACTTCTGTAGTTGTTCTGAAGCTTTCAGTTCTAAGCTTGCAAGAGTTCAAGAAGTTACAAAGTGTAGGCAAGATATCCTATAGCTCTGCAAAAATCTGCATATTTTTCACTATGTGAATGCATACACTATTTTTTTATATAATAATCACTGAAGTAGGTGACTGAGCTCCAAGAAATTCAATTGCAAATAATTTCAACCATGCTCCTTAAGTAGCAGCTCAAGTAACCTGATGTGGTGATTTTTCAGTAAGAAAGTAACTCATAGCCACCATTTTTATTCAAGCTGACTTTCTTGAAAGAAGGCTGCTTGTGGCCATATCATTGGCATTAGTCCCCCTGTCCCTGACCCAAAGCCTTTTCTAAAGCTAATCTTCAGAGAAACCCATGCTACATTTAACTTTGGTATCTCTCCTGTGGGTCTCAAATTTAACCAGACACGGCCGATCTGAATATTTCCTGCATGTTAAACAGACCATTGTAAGCCTTTTCCTCCAGGCTAGATTGTTATAAATGCTGTTTATGATCCTGCTATGACAACTGTGAAGGACATGGCAAAGAATTTATCACAGGATTATTCATCCACCATCAGAATACCTAATAAGATTCTAAATGACCCAAGATGATAATAAGATCTAGCTTGTAGCAATAAGGTATTAATAAACTGTTTTTTTTCAATAAGGAATTGTCCTGGCATCATTACCCTGACATATTTGTTTTCCTTCTATTTTGCTGGTAACATTGCTCTGGTGCTTTATACAGCAAATTTATAAAACCCCATGATGTATGAAAAATATACCACATATGAAGTGGAACCCATAGGTTAAAGGCAAGAGCATTCTGTTTGCCTATGCCATAAAAGGACTAGATTTTTTAAGTCATAGATCCTAATTTTTCTATGCTCTTTCACTTTGTATTTAAAAATTATGTATAGAAGAATACATGCCCAACATACAAGGCCATAATTCAGATGAAGAGATTTTGTCAAAATCATAAACCCAGAAAGTGCAGGTCAGGTGATTAATGACAGGCACTGGAACCCTGAAGACATCCTGAGCTGGAATCACACCTGCAATCCTAACTTGCAACATGTCAGACTTTAAAACTATTAGCTTCCTGGGGGGAAAGGAAAAACTTATATAATGGCATAAAAAGCTGGCAATTTCTGTTGCTGTGAAAATGACAGATGAAAAACACATAAATGTGGTCTGATTAGGCAAATAGTCTGGGATCTTCAGGAAGACCCGATGTCAGTACAGCCTGCTCCTGTGCACAGCTGACTCTGCTCCCCTCCCAGTGCTGGGCTAGGGATCCTCCAGCTTCAGTGGCCATCACTGGCCTCACAGGAAAGACTCTTAATGGGAAGAAAAGGCTTTCTCAACATGAAGTTTCTGAGGGGGTGAGAGGTGCCAAGTACAGGAAAGCGCAGATGTGTAAAACTGCTACTTACCCACTAAACCTATTGAACTGGTGATAAAAAGCTACATTACTCCTTGAAAATACAGAGCTGTTTTAGCCTATATAAATACAAGTTTGCACTGGCTGATCTCAAACTTGTACAGGTTGGTTTCCCTCCTGCCTTTATAGTAAGGGAAAGCATGAAACAGGTGGATTGTTTTGCTCAGAGCTCTGACCTGAGGCAGTGACAGAATAGTAATTCCTGGTCTCAATCAGTTACTCTATGCATCAATCTACATCATAACCAAGGTCATTTTCTTAAAAAGCCAAAGATGGGTGTATATCTCATTAGTACTTCAACTTTTATCAAAAGTTTATTCAAGCTGGACAAAAGTGAGATTTGGTGCAGAACACCATAAGCTCTAAGGTGTAAAAGGGATTTGGATGATTTGAGCTCTTTGCTTTCAGTCATGTTCCTGTGTGGAGAATTGAGTGGTGGCATGTACAGTCAAGTGACCTGGTGACCTTGCAGGGCTGGTTCATGAAAAAGTAAGCTAGCATGGGACATAAAACACTTGTGTCCCTTTTCCTTTCCAAACTACCTCTGGGAACACTGGGAGATTGCTTTGCCTTGCTTCTTCATCTGAAGAAAGAAAATAAAAATATTTCCTACCTTAAGGGAAATATACTAAAATAAAAATATTTCCTACCTTAACTGCCAAAAATTACAGTAATGGAAGTGCATTAGTGGAATGGAAGCCTTGTGAGTAGCTGGTGCTGTGCATATTTGACTTTTCTTTCTGTTGCAGCAAAAGTAACCATTTGCACACCTATTTCCCAAATGTAAAATGAAGATTGTGTGTTTCTGTGGGTGCTGTGGGTACAAAGGGAATATGTGCTAAAGTGGGCATGTGTGAAACTAAAGATCTGAACACACAATTCTAATTGAAAAAAGAGTGGGATCAAGGCTTTGACTCATATAATTGTCTTTTCCTCACTGACCTCTGATAATTTTTAAGCCACTATTTACTGAAAGTTTCTGTTTTCTAACAGTCCTCTTTATAGGGAATAAGCAGATCATTAAAACAGTTGGGAAATAAGTAGCAAAATATATTATGTGTTTTTATGTTTTATCTTCATCCTGTCTGATGGAATTCAACTTGAGTCCATCTGAGGTGTGTTAATGGTGCTAAAATAAACATGCTAAAAAGTTTTAGTTACATTTGTTGCTGGTGACAATTCCTTTACTTGACCAGACTTACCAATACATTTAAAAACATTTTCAGAATTTTCCCATGATTTATATAAACTTTGTTAACAACGTAATATGTTGAGATTGGTAAAATTTTATGGAGAAGGGGCTTGTGTCAGGTCTGATGAGCTTTGGAAATAGAAAATTTAGAATTTACTTTGCTTTGGCAGCTCTTATATGTCACCCCTTCCAGTCTGATCAGTCCCTTTGCAACCACTGCTGTTCTCTGTGTAAAATGTGAGAACACAGTGGGCAGAGAAGATAGAGTGAAGAACAGGAGAAGCTGCATAAAGGATGGCTGAGGGGAGAGGGTTAAAACGTATTATTATCTGTTAAGCTGAGAATAGTACTTGTTGCTTTGGGGATTGGAGCTACAGTGAATTGCTAGAGAAAGCTGTTCATTTCTAGGGTTTTTTTCCTTCTGCTATGGATGATTTCCTGGAAAAAAATGAATCCTTACAGTAGTACAGTCTGGTAAAGTCCCTTCCTGGGTTTGGCACCTGCGTATTGGGCTGTCCTTCAGATATGTTTGGCAAAGGGGTATTTTGTGAAAGCAGCTTGTGAGAGTGCAGGGTGACCCTCAGTTTTCTAGGAAGCAGCATAAGTTTTCCCTTTCAACTAAGAAATTCTGTGAAAGCTGTAGAGAGAGATAAAAGCAAACACTATCTAAGCAAGTGACCAGTTGTGAAGTTGGCTGGGACCGGCACCTCACAGGAACCAACAGCATTCCATCAGTAATGCTGGGAACAACCCCAGAAACAAGAATCACAGCTTCCCTCGGCTCTCCTTTCAGGAGTATGGCCTTACTCTTTCTCCACCTACAGCTCCCATCTCCCAGTCTCTGAGGAACCCCGCTGCTCCACCGAGCGCTGCAGAGCAGGAACGCCTTTCCCAGTGCTGCGGCCGTGCGGCTCAGGAGCTCCTCGCACAGCCCAGCTGAGCCGGGCCCTGCAGGCAGCAGCAGGAGGCTGAGGGGCTGAGAGGCAAGAACCCAACCGCAGTGTCTGAAATGGACACAAAGAGCTGTAAATGTGGGAGGGACAGGTCAAAAAACAGGTTCAGCTGCTCCTCCTTGTGCATCAATGTCATTGATAGCCTGAAGATTTTGTAGGATTGTGGTAAACCACAATTTATATTCTGGAACAGAAATGTGTTCTGGTCCCCAGTGCCTTGTATTTCGGACTGTTTAGGCTGGTTCTCTGCTACTGTATCTCCAAGGACTCTTCAAATGCCATTCTTAATTTTGTCTAAATCTGCGTGTCTTGCTGTCAGCAATGCCAACACAATAGAGAAAGTAGACTAAAAAAGGAGAGAAGGCATGTTGATTTTTTTTTCCTTGAAGTTCTCAAAATAAATTAAGGAGAAATATTTATCTCCATAGTATTTCAAATCCACTGTATTGCTTCATCTGCATAAGTCTGCTTTCTCTGTTGTGTCCTATTTAGCTGTAGTAAGTCACAAGCATATTGAGGGCAAATAGTGGGTACGAATCTGACAGAAAGCTAATGAGCTCTCCTGTGATTATCAGTAAGGACTATGACTCATTAAATCTCATTTCCTGAGAAAGTCCACATGAGTAGAGGAAATTATCTGGAATAAAGGTCTAAAAACCTAATTCAATCAGATTTATAGGTATTCGTGTTGCAACAAAATAATCAATGAAAACAGAGGAACCTTCTAATGAGAGCTTTTGGTTACTGTTCAGAGAGAGGGGTCGGTTTCCCTTTTATTAAAGATTCAGGCAAAATAGCTGCCCATCTCCCAAAGTAACAGGTTGATACATGTTGTGAGTATTTTCACTCTGAATTTTAGATGTGTGATACAACTATTATAATAAATAGATGTTGTGCACTGTGACTTCCATTCAAAACTATGCTTAGAAATGAACCTGGCTTGTCCACGTTCTGGTAGGTTGCAATTGCCGTGATGCAATGTTTTCTTATTGGGATGCACATCTCTGTGTGGTAAATTTTTTTTACATTTTTTAGAGAGGAAGAGCCTCTTCCCTGTTGCAGTGAAGAAAAAGTTCCATTGATTTCAGTGAGCTTTGGCTCACCCTCTGATAGAGCAGCATTTAAAGAAGTCTTTGTTTTGACAGTTTTTATCTTTGCATAGAGATGTGTGGACAGAATCTCCCATTATGTTACATACTAACATTACGTGGATGTGACATGGAAAGAGTTGGTGTGGTCTCATAGTGAATAGTAGAGACCCATCACTGCCTGACCGCTGAGGAACAGCAACTGAACTGATTTGCCTTCATTACTGGGTTCTTGCTGCTGGGAAGGAACCTCAAACTGATTGCAGCAAGCTTTGAGTCTGCTTAAATAATCATCTTTCTGGAATACTGTGGTATGATGATACAGTTGATCCTGCTGGCACTAAATTATCTTGGAACAGGAAGATTAAAATAATATAACTATTTACCAAACAGAGATGTATAGTTTAGTTTGATCTTGCAAGCTTGGATCAGAAATGAGCCCAAGTTGAACATCTGGGGAATAAGTACACTGGTGCCTTTCTGAACAGCTCTGAGGTTTTTTTCAGGGTTTTCATCTGAGCTTTTAGGTATATAAAAGTGTTATTTGCTTAATTCAAATCCACTTCTTCTGGCATGAGAATGAGAAATATTGATGTTTTATCCAGACGCAGTTTGAAGAACATGACATAAAAATGAATGTAGGAGACATGCTTTTCATATGGACACCTTAGCAACTCTATGTTAGGAATTATGTTTTTGTATGCATTTCCAGAGAGTTGAGTTTTTGTTGAAGGGTTATTTCCCTCCACTTCGGCTGTTCCCAGTTCCATCCTGCAGATTACATGTCATCCGTGGGATGTGTCATTCAGGAATTAAACAAAAACCCTAGGAAAATATGCTGCTGTTCATAACTTGAAAAAGCATTTATTAATGTGAAGATATAAGGTAGGAGTTAGAGAGAAGCAGTTGTTTATGTGCTATGAATCACATTTTTCTGTTTGGGAAATGAAAGTTATTTAGAGGTTCTGTGTGTTTGTCAATGGAATTTGTTCCAGGACTGTTTTATAATGACAAAAGAAATCCTGTGCTATGTGCAGTACAAAGATGAGAAAAATTATGAATTCTTACTCTACTGGGGAGCACAGCCAAAGAAACAAAGGAGTTAGAGAAGTGTAAATATTCTTCTGGTAATATAATCTGAAATGATGCTCCAAAAATGCCATTTTTAACCCTGTGGTGGGAAAGACTTTGGAACACCATCAGCAAGTAAGTTTCCTTATCTAGCATGTGTGAAAGTCTGAGGCTTTATATGATATTTTAAGTTAAAAATATGTAAAGGATGGGAAAGTTAGAAGATTATCTTGAGGATTTTGCTGGTTTGGTGGTGGGGTTGGTTTGTTTTGTTTGGAGTTTTTTTAGATTGGAAATTGAAGCTTAATATCTGAAAGACTAAAATGATAAAGCATTACAAAGAAATGTTTGGAAGGGCTTCAGAGTTACAGTACTGCAGCCTGAAGGAGTCTCTTTAAAACTCTGATGTCCTCTTAACTATCTTGATTCCATTCTGCACCTAAACTGGCATCTAGGATTGGGAGCACGGCTTTGCATAAGGATGTATAGGACATTTTATATGGATCACACTGGAACTATGGCAAGGAGTGATGTTAAATAAGTAAACAACCATTCCACGTATTTTCTTGAAAGCAAATCTATATTTTAGCCTGATTTCTTTTGGGCTGTGTAGGGGATCTTGATTGTTCTGTTTATTGGTATCTGACAACAGTGGTCAAAGATCTTGCTGGTACTTGGGGGGTAATGTATAATATCATATTAGTGAACAAAAGGTTCTTGTGCTAATCCTCTGAAGGCCTCTGTTTTGACAAATGCTGTTGAGAGCTATATTAAAGTCTAGAGAGGTTTTTTGGTTGTGTGGCGTGAATAACTCCATTTCATGCCAGCATCACATTGGAACCAGACCCTCCAGGCTGATTCACTGCCTCATTAGAAGCCAGTGAAATTCCTTCAGCATCACACAGTGTGTTTAGATGTGTTTTGTTTTGCAGACACTCTATTTCTGTGTAAAGTGTAGAGTTTTCAGAAAAGTCTGGAAAACAGTGGACTGACTACAAGAGGACAATCCAAAGATGGCAGACACATAGACCAATGTCAGCCATGTAAAAGCAGAATTTTGGTCAAAGGTTGAAGAACATGTGATGAAGGGGAAGGGGCTTTGATATATTAATAACATTGAAGCATAATCAATTTATACACTCTCTACAATTTGCATAGACTTAGATAAGCCTGAAATCCATCAGATTTCTGTCAAAAGCACACACTGGGTATTTATTCCACCTAATCCTCACTGGTAGTCCAAATTCTCCAGAAGGGATAAATCAGGAGCAGAGTAACCATAAAAGTTTACTCAATTACAATCTCAAAACTATTCTTAAGCTAAAAATGGACCTCTTGCCTATCAGTCAATCTGCCTGTCATTTTTTCCATCTCTCAATGTGCAAGAGGACTGGCTTTTTGGCAAAGTGATAATAAAATTGTAAGAAAGTCCAATATTTCAAATGAAAAGCTAGAACTCTGCTTTGGGGCTCCATTTTCTTTCCAAGAGTCTAATGAGGAGGGACAGGCAATTATTATTATTTATTTCACTAATTAGCTGAATAATCATTCACTGTAAAACTCTTCAGTGTTAGAAATATGTTCCTTGTACACTTTGTTTAACAGTTTCCTTTTTATCAGACTGAACCACTGTACAACATCTATTATTAGTGGGGCAATGGGGGCGACTTGAAAAAAAAAAGGAAAAAAAATAGAGGGATAATTTTCGATCTACGAAGATAATGCAACAAGAAGCAACAGTCCATAAAAACATCTCCTTTCAGTCTCTGAAGACATAATGCTTTATGATAACCATAAAACATTTTAGTGCAAAATAAATTGCTGTCCTATTCAAATCCTTAAATGTACTACAGTGGATGTCACTGAAGACATACAGCTATTTTTTCCAATACTGAGATATATTTTATCATAATTTGTAGTGTAGGTGACAACCTTGCACACATGATTGCCTTTTCTTGCTTAGTTAGCTTGCCAAGGTCAGAGTCCTTTGGCCTTTTATGGATGTAGAACTATTAGGAAATAAACAGGATAACCAAGTAGCGTAAAGACAAAACTTGTTTCCTTGACTGGTTAGCCATATACCCCTAAAGATTTCATAGTGTTCTGAGTATGTACTTGCAGGAAATTATTTCTTTTTAAATGCTGTAACAAACTCTTCTCACTTGTAAAACACATAGGCAATTTTTCTTATTGTCTATCTTTCTTTCTTCCTAATTTTTGGTTAGTTATGTTTTCTCTTTTCTTTCCCAGCTAATGAATGGCATCTTGGTTTTGGAGCTGCTGTGAGGAGAACAAGGAGTGGCAATCAATGGAAAATACTGCAGCTCCAGTTCAGCTTAGAAACCTTGAGCCAGGTAAGCACCTCAATTTCCTCATAGCTGAATTCTTCTGATGTCATTTCACATCGTGCCTCTGGTGAGGTTCTTGGAACATGCATTCTCAAGGAGATTCTAGAATTTCATATTCACTTTTTGCATCGAGGCAGTAGAGAAGAGAGTTGATTCAAAAGTACTTCTGTGTTACTTCTGCTGATGATTATGCTTATGTAGGACTGCATGGAAAGGATGTAGGAAAATGTAATAATGGTGACCTATTTAGTAAAATCATTTAGGAGATATATCCCCACCCCATAAAAGTATTTGCCTTAGCTGGTTTGTTTAGAGCTGATGTAAAGTATCATCGGGAATGGAATGGGATAGAATGGAAAACTAAAGAAGTTGGTAAAGTCTCTCTGGAACCATAGAAATGTGTAAGGCCTGGTTGTTGACATTTCTGTAAGTTCTATACTAGTGTGAAGGAATAAATGTAAAATGCATTTTATATGTTTCCCTTTAAAATACACTGAAGTTTTTGAAATAGAAAATGGGTTACAACAAAACTTTACGTTCTCTCTTGAATTGTTGGGATGAAATTGTGCCTCAAAGGGAGCCAGTAGGGTCTTTAATGTAAGTAAAACTTCAGCCATGAATGTGGATTTATTTATGTGTTGATTTGTGTGGTGATGATGTATTTAATTTTTTTTTTCCATTTTGTTGTGGAAGACCTTTTTTTTTCATGATTAGTGAACACAGGCTGCTAGGATTCAATGTCTTACCAGTATCTTGAAAGGATAGGTGTAAAATTGTTTGGTAGTTTGCTTCAAACGACTGCTCTCCCAGGTGAAGGATCCAACTTGAAAAGTTCAGAGATCCATAGAGATGTGATGATTGGAAGATTGATGTTTGAATTTCTAGGCCTGTGCAATTGTGTGAGCCAGCTCCTGTGAGACTCTTGGCAGGACAAGCATTTCCATTCTTTCTTTTACTGTTGCTTCCAAACAGTCATATTCCTTTAAAAATGGCTTATCAAAGGTTCTTAATTATTTTCTGTGTTACCAGTATGGTGAAGATGGTACTTAAATACAGAGTGTTAGCCAGTAACTGGGTTAAGAGAGGGTTATGGGCAACCTTTTGGACTCAACCATATATTACAGCATCTGTAAGGTATACATCCCTTATTAGACTATTTAGAAATGTGCAATTAATATAACATGACTTTCTTGATTTCTACATAATATGATTGACAACCCACACCACCAGAGAAAAGAGTTACCCAGGGAGATGGGGATATTGAGGCTTTTATTCTTTCAAAATGTTTTCCCATTTGTTGTTCATTGCTTGTTGGCAGTTTATTTTAGATTTTGCAAATATAAAAGCAGCTGCAGTAGTAATGTTTAGCTTTTGGATTCAACAGACACATATATTTTAATCTAAATGACAATATTTAGCAACAAAATTGCTTCATTTAAACTTCACTGCGTTTCTTAATCTGTGGGAACTATAATTTAAAAATAATGAATGCAACAGGGTGAATATATGGCTTCCATTAATTCCAAATACTGCTTATTTCCAGCACTTTTTAATTATTTGAATATACTTCTCAATATATTTAACTGAAGTGGAAAAATCATTCAAACCTCAGACCATTTACGATTGCTGGTCTATGTGTATCTGTAACTTTCCTTCCAAATTACTGAACTTCAGAGTAACATTTCATTTTGAGTATCTATTTTTCCAGAGTATTAGAAAGTGCTACAATAGTTGAAAAAGAAGTTGTGAAAGATGCAGGTTTCATAAACAATGAATGTCAGAGGATGTGAATTAATACATTGCAGGTTCTGCAGGGAAATTGGGTTAAAGGCTGACTTAAATCCAAGGACAGTAAGATAACTGAGTCTGTGCTGCATCTTGCACTCGTATCCTAAACCAGCATTTTCTTGGAGAAACAGAGATCCACAGGCTTTGAGGGTTCCTTGATTGCCCAGAAGCATCAACTTCATGTCTTCTTTGCGCATCCTGTATGCAGGCACAGGGAGGTAAGGCCAGGTCTCACATTCTGAATGTTTTTGTGACCTGCATTGTGGATCTGGCACGAAATTTTGGCTTCTTCTCCTAGAATGGGGTTCTCTTCTGATGGCTGAGATTACACATTGAGCTCCTTCCTTGTTAACATCATCATTTACAACCTTTCATACTAACATGGGCTGGAGGCAGAAGTCATAAGCCTGTTTATGTCGTGAGGCTTGTGGGTGCTAGACTCTGAAAAAGTGGGTAGCAAAAACTGTGTAATCTTTCCATTGTTCTCATGACTGTACCCAAAACCTCTTAATAAGGAGCTGCATGTGGCTCAAGGCTACACTGTGTGCTGGTGGCAGGACTCTGATGTGGTGTGCATTTTGGAGCAGTGTCTGCACTTTACTTGCCTTATGGCTTGAAACTGAGCATGGGGACTGTGACAGCAAGAAAAAGAGACTCATATATTAATGTTTCTCTCTTTTTTTGTTTTTATGTGTTCTTGTGCACTTGTTTGTGTTCAAATAGACCTGGACCCTCATGAACAGCTAGTTTAGATACAATGTGTTACAATGTGTTGGTTAAAAAGCATTTGAGCAAATAAAACCTACTTCCATTGCTGCTTAAACAGAAAAAACTGAAACAAGAATATCTGCTGAATTGCTATTGATTCTGGTCAGCAGCTGGGTTTGCAGCATGAATACAAGCTGTCTATTCTTAGGCTATGATTCCTCAGTAGAAATCAAAATACCAATTAGAGTAAACTCTTATGGCATCTATTGGTTTTTCATGAGCCCAAAATGAATGAACTTTTTAAGAGTCTCAGGGCAGCCGGACACTGACTGTAGCAGGCACTTTGTATCTGTTTAGCCATCCATTTAGTCAGCTTGCTCATGTTTTTGCTGCCACAGCTGCAGCTGGTGAGAGAAAGAAGCCTTGGGCCAAAGTCTTCTTGTTTAGGGAGATGTGTAGTAGGGTTTTTTTGCTGCTCTCCCATCTGAGTAAATTTTGTCAGCAAGGGAAGGGTAATGAGAGCTGGGAAAAGAGATGTTACCTGGTGATTTTGTTTCAAGAGCTTTACCCTATAACTGACATGTCTTTACTGTTGAATTCCTTCATTGACTTCAAGGTTAGTTTTTCCATTTTTTTCAAGGTGCTGTGCACTCTGCATTCTTTTACATTGGCTCACACACTCCAGCTTCTCTCTCTTCATGTCTCAGGCTGACACACCAGCTCTTCTAATCTTTGTGCTGACTTCTGTGATAGTTTGGGGTTCTTTTCCTCCTGTGTGCCAGATCATTAGTTTCCCTCCATTGAAGTCCTTCTGATATCAAATCCTGTTTTGCAAGGGCCCTCAGAGTTAATCTCTCGCAGGACCTCTACTCCAAAAGAAGAATGTGCTTGTGATTAGGCTTTTTAATTCCCTGTTTGTTGGTATTTTATTCCAGAACTGTGTGTCCCTGTGGTTGCAAGTCCATGATTTTTCTCTTAACAAGTGCCAGCTGCTGCTGACAGTCAGTAAGGGACCGAGTGACCGCAGTGGATCAAATGCCGAAGTCTTTGCTCAGTTTCCATTCCAGGTACTATGAAAATTTCCTGATTTGGAGTTTAAACAGGCAAATAAACCATGAAGAAGCTGGCTTGTGTGCATAAAGAAACCCTTCATGGCGGGCACTGGTTTATGGGGAGGATATCTGACCAAAATGACTTCCCATTGGGAAAGAATAAACACTAATTATTGTCTCTGGTGGGCCACAGCTTTTCCTTTTATGTTCTGCCAGCTGCACTACAGGCAGCTGGTACATAGGATACGCGGTGTGGTTCTCTTTTCTGAGAGGTGGCAAGACTTCTAAGATGATAAGAAGAATGCAGTAGTTCAAATCAGTCACAGTCATCACAGAATTACAGACTGGCCAGGGTTGGAAGGGACATAACAGATCACGTAGGTCCACCCCCTGCCATGGGCAGGGGCACCTTCCCAGGGTCCTCCAAGCCCCACCCAACCAGGCCTTGAACATTGCCAGGGATGGGGCAGCCACAGCTTCTCTGGGCAACCTGCCAGGGCCTCACAACTCTCACAGTGAACAATTTCTTCCCTATGTCTAATCTAAACCTGCGTCAGTTTGAAGCCATTCTCGCTCATCCTGTCACTCCATGTGCTTGTAAATGGTCTCTCTCCACCTGTCCTGTAGGTTCTCTGCAGGTACGGCAGTTGGGTCACCCCAAAACGTGAAGCTGTGCTCAAAAGGTTCAGCCTGTGTTCATTTGAAGCAGTCAGGAGCTCCAGGGATTTACTCAGATTGTCTTCATTGGATACCCAGCAGTCACTCCAGCTGGAGATTATATATGTGAAATTAGAGGCACTGGCATTGTCAGAAACTTGTGTAGGTGTAAGAATTGTTCATTCTATGAAATCTGCTTGCTTCATAGAAGTTAGAGTTGCTAAAAACTGCAGGCCAGCTACTGAGATTTTTGCCTTCAATGTCTTCAGAACACTCCAGCCAATTTACAGGCAACTGCATGGTTACTCGCAGGCTCAGGGCCTCAAAGCTGAGGAACCCGATAAATAAGAAATGTGTATAACTAAATATAGCACCTCTCCTTAATCATTTCATTCCCTTCCACCTGCTTCCAAAGAACAAAGTTTCAGGCAAAAATCCCTCATGTCAAGTTTCATCTCTCTTACCATATTTCTGAGTGAATTGCTGCTCCCCACTGCCCCTCCCAACAGGAGTTCACAGAAGTGCAGCAAGACCTTATTATTCTGTTTATGACAGGATGGTCTATTCCAGTACGATGCAGTCCATAGTAAATCCATCTACAGAATTAATTCTGGGCTTGTGAGGAAGAGATGCAAGTAAAAGCTGTAATGATTTACAGTTTGAAGACGCAGCTGATATGAAAATAAACATTGAATCAGTTTCTTCTATATGTCTTAGTTCCATTAGAATAATGACAGTAGGTGGCATTTTTCACATTTTAATTGGTGTTTTGCTGATTTTATCAGAATTTCTGCTGATCAAAGCAAATTGGCTATTTATTTATTTTGCAGTGATGCTAACTAATCAGTGGAAGTTTAATGTACTGTAATGAATTTTAAATATCCTCCTAGTCATTACAAGTGTGTGAATCTAGACTCTTGCTCGTAACAGTTTGAATAATTAATTACTTGAATAGCAAAAAAAGGTAACATTTAATATAATAACATTTTCTTTGAAATATTTCACTGCACGTTTTATAGTAGCATCTCAAATTAGCAAAGGATAATTCTGACCAATGTATCACCCCTGCATGCACACAGCTCACTTAACCTAATTCTGACTACACTGGGTTAGACTGATAGTAAATACCTTTACTATTAGTTTATTTCAGTAGCTTGTTAAATGATGGTTTTTATATTATTTATACTTCAATATCTTTGTTTTAGTTGGTTTCTTTTATGGTATTTATCTATACGGGGTTCTTAAAAAAGCATGGTGGCATGCTTCATGTCACTGTTTCCTACCAATCATGGCTTGCTATTAATCGTTCTCATGAGTATAAAAGAAAAAGTAAAGTTTAAAAAAAAAGACCAATAGAAAAATTCGTGTCATTGGTTCACTTCTGGATACAATTCTTCACATATCCTCTTGCCCAGGAAAGAACTTAAGCATTCATTCAAATGTTTAGGGCTAGAGCATGTTCCCTGAATTAGAGTGTTAGTCTTTGAGAACTTAATGCCAAGCTGAAAAGAATTTGGTTTCAGTTCATGTGCTTTTCCTGCACATCTCTAGTCAGGCCCTGGCACACTTTTTGACACTATGTTGTGCATTTCCATGCTTTGGAGCTGCACTGCATTCCATTATCTTGGAAACTGCATATGAAGTGTGAGAGGAGGCTTTCATGTATTTGTATTTCTGGATTTTAGCTGAGGCAAGGCTAAAACAAAACAAAAGAACAAACAAAAAGAGCCCTCCTTATTCTTTCTGTTGTGCTAAGAGTTAGTCCAATTCTGCACTCAGAAGAGGCATATTCAGTTCTCAGAGTGCTGGGGGTTTGCAAGGAACTTGTTTTAGCTTCAGTGTATATGTTCTTCTAAAATACCCTTTTTTGGTGGGATGTATGGAATGACGTGGATGAGTTCCTCAGCAGATGATACAGAGTTCATCCTTTGGACTCAGGAGAGGTGACTTGTGCCTGTGCAAGCAAAACAAAGTGCAGACAATCCAAGAAAAGCTGTTTTACACTGCCGCTACAAGGCACGAGCCCTGTGAGAGGTCTTAAAGAGAGAACAAAATTCGGGTTATTGTAAAATGAGAGAATCAATAGGAGATTTGTGCTGCTCAAAAGAAATATTTTACTATTTATTAGACACTCTCCAAAGCCATGGGAATCTTGCATCCAAATCACTAGATCAGATGAGATCCTGCTTATAGAGAGGAGGGGGGGCATTTCTTACATGTCAGTTTGAATCATTTTGAGTGTCCAAATAAGAGATTTTAACCTTCTTTGAGAACATCTAAATGTGAAACTGTAGACTGATTTCAAAGTGCAAAGTGTAAATACTTAAATTTCAGCTAAAGTAAAAATTCTCTTAAGACTTATTTTATTTATTTTTTAAATTTTGGCCTCTTAGAAGTGTGTGGAAGCAATTCATGAATTTTGAGGGTTTTTTTGCAATGATGTTTTAATAAACAGTAATGTTTTAATAAAACAAATTATAAAGTAATGAGTTGGCTACTATGCCAGTGATTAGATTCTGAACTTGCTTGTTAAAATTCATCTTGCACTGTCTCTAACTGTAAAATAAAGACAATTTAAAATGAAGAGTGAAATAGTGCAACAGAAGGCATCCAGGCTCATACAGAATTCATGTCTTCCACTAAAACACTGTCAAGAGAGTCCACCTAATTCCAGTAAGGTTTGGGTCTAGTTTGAGAAATAAATTGAGTGCATCTGCAACTCTTTCTAGATTTGAATGAAATGACACAAAAGGGAATTATAACATAAATATCAAATCAACTTTGAGGCAAAGTTCCTCTCTGACCATTTAAGATCCTTGGACAGTCCTGGCTGGCCTTTCAAGGAGCCTGGGAAGGGTTCTCCATGGCCCTGGCTGGAGGGATGCCGTGCCTGGTGCCTGTGTGTGCTCTCTGAGTGGGCAGGGACAAGCTCCCCACAGGGTGGGATTGTTCTGGGCCACCTTGGGTCTGAGGGACAAGGGGCTGTCCCACACTTGCTATAACAATGACAGAAAACCTGCGGAGCTTCTGCCATCGTAAAAAATAATGGACAGATGAGTATGTGTACGATGTTTTGGTTATTATTTACTTCCGGAATACGCTGAGTCTTACCTTTGCTACCGCAGCAAAATCGATATAACACTCCCAAAATAATACTAATAAAAAGGTTACTTGAGGGCATTGTACAAAAAGCCTTATAAATTAAAGGAAGAACACTGATGTATTGTGTTTTTATTTGTTGTCTCTTGCTTCTTGTAGTGCCTTTAACATGTAAAAAAGACAGAGCTGCAATTTGTGGAATGAGACTGATTTTGTACCAAAATTTTTCCTTACTTATCAGTAGCTATGCTGGAATCATCTGGTCTGTTGGGGTTTGGTAGCTTGAGGAATTAATGAATATTCATTCCTTTTCCCTGGGTACAAAGTAAAATAACTAGTAATTAGTATAATATTTAATACTCCTATTCAAAATAAATAAATCTTTTGTGAAAAAAATCTAATTATTATAATGTAGCAACTTCTGCGTGTGTAACTGGAATTGGATGTGCTGTTTTGAAAATGCTTTTAAGCCCTCATTTACATGTTTCCAGATCAGTTAATTATTCCCCTTGTATGCATAAAACAGAACTCTGGATTGTACTTGCATATATTATTCATTTTGCTATCTATCTTCTAAGTTTAGCTGATTCTAATATTTTAATTTTACATTATTATTATACCAGTGATATTTGTCTTCTTATATAGAAATTATTCTTGTCTGCACTTAGTTTTATGCTCATTTACCATGGCTTACATGGTAGTAAGTGTGACTATTACAACTTAGATTTTGTGTTTTGCTTATCATTCTACATTAGTCTCTGCGTGTTTCTGTGGAAGGGGACAGTCTCACATGGGGATCTTGGCTTTTGTCCATGAGGTCATGAGCCAGAGGAAAATGGAACTGATAAAATTAAAGGCAGGAGCCTTGATTCTGGTCACCAGAGTCAGAGCTTGGGAGCTGCTCTAATAAGGCCTGATTCAAAGCTTGCTGGAATCTCTAGAAGGATTTGTGGTAGCTTTTAATAAGGCCTTTCATGTTTATCTCAACATTAGTTGCTGAATTTAGTATTTCCCTGGTATCCATTTAGGTTATCATTGCCACAGTCTGTAGATGCAGGCCATTCCTGGCTACGAGAGTGTCAGTGGGAGATGTTTGACACCAGGGAGCCGCACTGGAGCTGTGCAGTTCCTCTCTGGGAATGTACAAACCAGCACGGCCTCGCCTACACCACGGCCACCAGGGCCACTCTCTGTCCTTCACAAAGGCATGAAGTGGGGCAATCTCAGGATTTGGAAGTCCATGTGTGGTGGTCATACAAGTGCATAGCTTGGAAATCGTTGTTGCCTTCTGACCTAACTAATTAGTACCTTCCTATTCCATTTAGTATTCATTTCCTTCCCCCAAGAGGGAAATCTCAAAGGGGCAGGAGAGGCTGTCACTGTGTGCCAGGAGATGAGCCCTGTGTGCTCTGACTGCTGCTGTGGTGCCTCTTGGTGTGACAGATGGAAGCTGAGGCTTCTGCCATCCGCATCCCAATCTTGATGAGATAATAAACAGAAGTAGCTTCTAACTAATGTAAATTTTTCCCTAATTTATGTGTCTCTTATATCTCAGAAAGAAACTTGAGCAAAACTTGTAGACATGAAGGGTTTTACAAAACCCTGTCATGTCACATATTTTTTTCTTCTTTTTTGGGGTGCATTAGAATTTTCAGTGAGCTTTGGGTAGGTGGCAGGGCTTCAGCTAGAGCTAACAGCCATGGAGCATGAGAAACTGTGAGGTACCGAGTGCTCCTTTTGAATAAAAGTTTGAGGTTAAGGATGTCTGAAAGGATGACATAAAATATGTGCAGGATTCAGGAAGAACTGCATAATGCAATGTGGTAAATACCAGGGAGGAGTTCAGAAGCACAGACAAGTAGCTGGTTTATATGGGATTAAGATACCACAGCATTTTATGGGCACCCACAGAGAAAGGGTTTAAATGATGCTGACCAAACAGGAAATGGTATTACATAGATATGGAAGAAAGAGGTTTGTCACCCAGATGATTTTTGCAGGTTCACAAGGCATTAGTCTCTTTTCTAAGCTTTTTCTGAGAATACAGAAGGAAAATTGGTGGAGCCATGATTAGCAAACTGTAGGGTTTTGCTCTGTATCTTACACTCAGGAAGCCACATTAAGAGCCCGTGACCAAGCTTACCAAGTCATACCCTGGATGCTGACTTCACTTACGTGTATGACAGGTAGTGCTAGCTTTATATTGGCATGAATACTACAGCAGTATTTCTTTTTCTACAAGATTCTGACCATTTTCAGGGCCCAGAACATGTTTGCCTTTTAGTAGTTTTTTTCCCCTTATTCCAACATGATGCATTTATTTAATACATGCTTTTCAAACTTTGCTTTGAGGAGCAAATGACTAATTTACCCGGGGGTCTATTCAGTTTTTCAGACATTAATGAAATTGTTTTCACCTTTATGAAGTGAATTAATAGGCTTATTCCCATTACAGAGATTACTAGTTGAGGTACAGTGTTAAAAAGTAATCTCTAAATTTGCGTGCAATATTTTTTCAAGATGCAACATTTTTTATCCTCTTAGCATTAAATATCATGTTTTAATTCAGACATGGTGCCTATTGATTTGGGGCACGAATTAGGATTTCATCAAATAAGATTTTGAGGTATCAAATCATGAATCTAGAAAAGAAGGGTGTGCTATGAAAAGGTTTCAAAGTTTGGTTCAATCTTACTTTGATAAGGAACTCAGTGGTCATTTGGGATAGATTCCCAATGCTAAACAATCTCTAAAGGTTTGTAAGCCCCTGAAAGATTTCCTCAGCACCACATTTTTATATCCTCTCTGATTTTACTTCTTTTTCTCTAGTGGCATCCTGGTAACAGAAACACTTTCAGCCTACTCCACCCAGGCCCTACTGTCCCCTGCTTGTCATGTTTGTGCCCATGGCCCAGGACTCTGATGGCTGTGATACCCCTGCAGCTGCTGTGGGAGCAGATTGGCTCCCTGTGGTAGGTGCATGGGAGGCACTGCTGCCAAAGCAGAGCAGTGATGATGTTTGAGGAGCTTTGGATTCCATGGCAGGGCAGTTTCTTTTGCCCACATCTTGTGGATTGCTGTCTGCTTTCTGGCCTCTCTGGTCTGTCCCTGTCCCATCTCACTGCCTCCTTAGCTCCTTTTGCCCAGTTTCATTTGCTGTCTGTCCCTTCACAAGGCTTCCTCCTCATCTTTCTCCCACAAGATGAACTCCACTCATGTACATTCCAGTCAAGTGGGGTGACTGCAGGTTCACAGCATTACTGCATTTGCTCAGGCTCTCCTGTGGAATTTTCTGTCATGTGGATCTTCCTCTTTGTCTTCCATGTTCAGTTTTCCCATCCTTAGAGAAAGTCTGTGCAGGCCTCTGCTCTCAGAGCCATGTGTCAGGCTTTGCCAGAGGCTGGCAGACCTTAACGACTTTTGCTCTTGGCTCATGTTTTTGAGGCTTTCACATCAACTGCCATGACTTTGTTTTTAAGTGAAATAGTAAATTGAAAAGAAGGAGCATCAAGGATGTGCCAGCCTGCTGTTTTTCATGTGCTGGCCCAGAATCTTGCCTGCATACAAGGAGCTAAAGAATTGCAGGGGGGTAAGACAGGCTTATTCATAACAGTGAAATTGAGAAACCCTTTCTCTTTCTTTTCAGTGCTGAAACAACTGAAGGCCAATTCTCAAGTGAATAGTTTGAAAGTCTTTGTTTTAGTTGTATTGCACTGTATTACATTTTGCTCCAGGTGCTGTGAAGTTTGATATCAGTAAGTTGTAACTGAACTTAAGGCAATAATATTTTAGATATTCCTAGAAAATTTTAAAAAATTGGACAATTTTGTCAAAACAGTTATTCTTATTTAGGATCTGTAAGTAGATGATTCTTGGTAATTTGTTTTTCATTGTTTCACTTTGCTCTTTCTTAATAATTCCTCTTAAAATTTGAATTGAAGTATATTAATGTAAAAAGTATAAAGACTTTAAAAACTAACACAGGCTCTTGGGGCAGGAGCATGCCTTATCAGTTTTGTAAACCTTTGTGCATATTTACGATGCTGCAGGAAGAACCACTGATGGTAATACTATAAATTGTTTTCTAATAAATTTATATAGAAAGGTTGTACTGGAAAAGCTGAAAAGATAGGAGCAACAAAAATGAACAGGCTTAAAAGGTGATGTTATAAAACCCTTCTGGCAGAGCATTTTATTGAGTGGAAGGTGAGAGAATTTACTGTGCTGCTTCCAGGTAAGATAGAACTATAGTTAGGGACAAATAAATTTTGACTTCTAACATTTAAGTTCCTCCAGTTGTCCTTCAGCTCAGCTCTGTCCCTGCCTCTGTTGTGTCAGAGGTACCATGGTAAATTAAAAAGATGTGAATAGCTGTGTTTATGTTCATCATCTCTAAGAAGTTAATGAACACTGTGTCACTGAAGTTAGAAGTCAGTGGACTCCTTTTATCCCTCTTGTGCCATAACCTTGACTCTCATGACTTAGCAGTTCCAGTTCCCCAAAAATCATAGAATGGTTTGTGTTGGGAGGAACCTTATAGATCATGTCTTTCCAACCCCTACTAGAGGGTTCTAGACCAGGTTGCTCCTTCTACTAGACCAGGTTGCTCCTACCCCTGTCCAACCTGGCCCTGGACACTTCCAGGGATGGGGCAGCCACAGCTGCTCTGGGCCCTGCTTTTGAAGCCCTTTTAGACACTGGAAGGGGCTCTAAGGTCTCCTCAGAGCCTTTTCTTCAGGCTGAGCTGCCCCAGCTCTCTCACCCTCTTCATAGCAGAGCTGCTCCAGCTCTTGGATCATCTTCATGGGCTCCTCTAGAGTGGCTCCAGCCCGAGTCCTTGCTGTCTGAGTGTCCCAGAGCTGGGTGCAGCACTGCAGGTGGGGTCAGGCAAGGGCCATTCACAAGGGCATGGATCAGATGGGAGCGATGCCTCCCTTGACCTGCTGGCCACGCTGCTTTGGACACAGCCCAGACACGGCTGATTTCCTGATGCTGCTGGGTCAAGCCAAGGTTCCCCTCCACCAACACCCTGGAGTCCTTCTTGGGGCTGCTCTCACTCCATTCCCTGTCCAGCCTCTGTTTGTGCTCGGGACTGCCCTGACCAGGCCCAGGCCCTTGCACTTGGCATTGTTGAACCTGATGAGCTTTGCAGAGGTCACCTCTCACACGTATTCCAACCTTCTTCACCAGCTGGCCTGATTCACTGGGTTTTTTCTTCTTGTGAGATGAAATTGCAGTAAATAATTAGGTAAGAAAGAAATATTTTATTCTGCTGATATTTTGGCATGTGTACCATTTCTCATTTTAACAATATAATTAGACTGGGTTTCACAAAATTTATTGTTGAGATGAATATATTTATTTTAAATGCTTCCATTTTATTAAACTTATATTTTGAAAGGAAACATTTCTGTGAAAATCACACTAGATGCATTATTTTTTATAACTGCCTTGCATTTGTCATGTATATCTGTTTTTCAGAGAGGCATACCAAGATTTATCAGTAAATTTCTGGGTTGAAAAAATGTTAGCCAAGACAATTGCATAGCATTTTACATAGGAAGTCCATTACAATCTTCATAGAGTTCTACGTCCTTCCCTTTGGACAGGGAATTTTTTTAAAAAATACAAAACAAATAAAACATTTGAGATTAAGAATTTTTAAAAAGTTTCTACATTCTCTTGGGCTTTTTAGAGGAGATGCACCTAAGAAACAAGAAACTGTGGCATGCGAAATATCAGGCAGTCTCTGAGTTTCCAATGCTCCAGAAAGTTTCTCTGGAATAGGAACTATTCCAAATGGGAACTATTTGCTATTTGCACTTGTGTCAAAAGACTGGTGGATCTTACTGCACTTGCTTGTGGTGTATTTTTTCAGCACTTTATTTCCTGATAAGCCCAAGGAGCTTTGAGGTACCTATTCCTTTGTATTAAAGTAGCCAGTTCTTTGAAAAATCAGTTTGAGGTGAGTGCCTTCACATCTCCAGAGAATTCTCATGGAACTTTCTGATATACTTTGGGTTGCATATTAAATTAAATTGAAATTCATGTCCCATTGGAATATGTCAACTATTAGGTCATCTGTGAATGTTTTAACATCAGTGAAGCCACATATTTCTGACTTCTGCTTCTATAAATCCAAACCTTTCACACCAGGGAATTAGCAGTGCTGTCTGAGTTTGTTCCATAAAAACAGCTCAAGTGTTCAGTTATGTAGAGAGCAAAAGCCTCTGGGAATCATTTTGCTGCTGGGCATGATTGCAAACCTTTCCCTTTTCCTTCCAAACACCCACTAGTCAGGTAACTGAGATGTGCTATTATTGATCTGCACAGGTACCACTGGGCTAGTCACTTGTCATACAAAATGTGTCAAAATTTGCACATCAATTGCAGCAGTTACTTCAAAAATCACACTTCTCTATGAAAATAAAACAGAAAATCACACGCCACTTAAACACCTCAGCAATAATTCTCTTGCTTCAGGCACCTGAGCGGTAATAAATGTTGGCATTTTCACTCCAAACCTTTTTTTTTTTGGAGAAATTTAAAAAAGCACTGTCAATTCATGCCGTTTTGAAACAACCATAACATGCATGAATGGGACAGAAAGCTGGCAATTAGGCCTGTCAGCTGCCCAGTGTTTGCTTTCTTCTTGCACTTGCCGTGCTGCTTCTCTTCTCTGCTCTGTTACTGTCATTTTGCAGGATACAGTGAGGTGTTTTCTCAGCTGCATACATTAAATTCTTCTAGAATACTGCTATGGCATGAATGTGTTGTGTCCCACCACATGCCTAAATCCCAGTCAATAGATGAAGTTTTCTTGTTGTTTGGATTTAAATAAAATGAATCAGTAATATAACTGGTCCTATTGAAATTCACTGTTCAGCAATATGAATCTTGGTGTGGTGAACTCACCCCACTTTCCTTCCTGAAAATTTCTAAGTGAAACATCTTTCTCTAAAGATGTCTATATTTTTTTTCACTACCTAAAATTAAGTTGGTGGAAAATGGAAAATTTTACTTGAAAGAGAACTTCATTTAAATTCTTAAATAGAAGAAGAAGAAATAATATAAAACTTGTTCTAACATATTGGGTAACCTTTAAAAATATTCCAATATTTTATGTTTGTTTTAGATCAATGTTTCATCAATGCCATAAAAATACTTCTTTTGTTTTTTTCATTTATAATTACCAGTTTTTCAGGGTTTCAGATATTTCTCAGAGGAACTATTTTGGCTACTAGGTAGCTGGAATACCAGGTAAAGCACAAAATGTAAGCGAAATATTTGCACAGAAAAGTATTGTTGATGTGCACCTTAAAAATCAAAAGGAAGGCTCTTGAGTCTTACTGTAATTAGAGATCAGTGAAGTGGTTGTTTTATTAGCAATGCAGATTCTCTTGGAATAACTAATTTTGTTCTACATTTATTGAACCTAAATCAAGCTAATCCTACTGACAAATGTTTTGAATGCAGTGATGGCCCAAGCTGTCACCTGGCAGAGAAGCCTTGCTGATTGCAGTGGGTGGGTTGTTGCATTTGTGGCAGGCAAAGAATTTCCACCAAGATGGTAACATTGAGTTACATGAATAAGACTGCAGAGTGAGGATGGAGGATGCATCCTGACTGGAGAAGAGAGCTTTCTTGGTACTTACTGACTCTGGTGTTTCCATCTTCTGAGCTCAGCCAGGGACTTTGCATCACTGGGCAGCTGTAGGATAGAATTCTGTCCCTTTCTTACCTCTCAGGGTTTTTTTGTTCATTTTTTCCTGCATAAAAGAAGCCAGTAAAGTCTGCCCAGGTGTGGTCCCCTCTTTCGCTTGTAATGCTTCTGAACTTTGGCAGAGGTGCTTAATCAATGCTTGGAGGAAGTGAAAAGGAAACAGGAAACCCAAATGCTCCAAGCTGTGTGCACAGACATAACTGGGAGACTAAATTACCCGTGTGGAATTGGGGTAATTTCATGGGAAATTGTCTGCTAAACAATTTTCAAAATTTGGGTCTGTACCAAGCAATTCATATGCTAAATCCCTTTGGGCTTTCACCTTAATATATTTAGCCAGCTTAATGTTTAAACAATTCTTTTATTAAGTGAAAAAAATTCTTGTCTGTTCATGGGTTTGTACAGCCTGTACTTTCTGAACGCAGAGCTCTAGGTGTCAGCAGGGATTCCCTCAAGAGGGCTTGATTCATGGGATCAGGGACTGACCTTGGAAGAGCATCTGAAAGTACCAATTATTGCCACAATTTTTCTCACAAAATATACAGTACCACACAATGGTTTTCTATCACAGCTCTGTAATTCAACCCTTTACTTGCCCAGTTCACTTGGATGAGCTTTTCTCCTGCCATGGAAATTCGTTTTCTATTTAATATCTTAGTATGTGTGGCTGTCCTGCTCTCTTGGGACAGAGAAATTCCCGTTTTAGTTTGTCCACGCTAAAATACAATCTGAATGCAATGTACTAAAATACAGAAAGTAAAACTAGCAAGACTCCCTTACTGAGTACATGGAGATGAGGCCTCCGTTACCATTCATTCTGTTTATCTCAACACACTTACACCACCCAGACTCTCCCAAAAAGTGTCTGTTAAATCTTCATTTTCTGAGTGACAGCTTTCACTGAGTGGTGCAACCTGCCCCCCAGCAGAGCTCTGAATGGAATAGTCAAGAGTCCTTTGTCTCTCAACTAACAGCACAATTCTATGCAAGTGTCTCTCATAGCTTGCTGCAGAGGAGCCCGTGCATGGAGCTGGCTCTGAGAATTGGCTGTGTGTGAGAGAGAACTCAAACATCCAGATCTTGTGCTAGTGGAGCACGAGTTTGTTGTGGAAATTGTGCCATTACAGAACTTACTGGGAAGGGGGATGATTGCTACTTTGTGTGCCCCACATTGGCTGACTGAACCACAAATGAAATGCCACATGGACAGGCCCACACTGCATTCCAGTTGTGCCCTTTTCTGGTTTGGTTATTATCTGCTCTCTGAAACTGAATTATCAGGCCTGGTGTGCTTGTAAGAATCTGATCTTCTCAACATTCTTTTTCAGCCTTTTGGTTGCTTGGCTGACCTTGTTTTTATGTTAGTGGGGTTATTGATGGGAGTAGCCAATGAAATGGGTAGTGAACATGGGAAGCATTTTCAGAATGAGTTATTAAATTCCTGCCAGAGATTGCATTTATTATAATTATCACAAAACTGTTATGTGGCCCCATAAACTTGCATGGTGATTTATAAACTTAGGCTTAAATTTTGCTAATGCATATATGTGATTTTTTTTTTTTACTCCTATGAAGGAAGTTATACCTATGCTTTCTATAGATAGGGTTGGTTTCAGTATTCAGGAGGTATTTATTTAAACTGAAATGTGGCTCTGGAAATAAAACCCAAACTAGCTTGCTTACATTTTTAAAGTCTCAATGAAATTTACTTGCAAGAATAGTATTGGTCTAATGTGGTTGTTGAGATGGTCAGGACACTCAGAGTGCTTCAGTAAAACTTCAGAAGGCTTTAAGTATCAGCACCTCATTATCTAGAAGTCTTTCATACCATTCCTCTGTTACAATCCCTTGGCAGCTCCAGCTTCTTCTCTCCATCCTTTCTTTCCTTCTGCAGTTCCAGTTTGCTCCTTCCTGTCTCTAGCACAGCTGTCTAACCCTGTCTTTCCTACATACAGCATCTTACCCTCTCTTGTCCCTTGCACGACCTCCTGTCTCTTCCTCCTCACTGCACAGCCAGCAGACTCCAACTCATTCCCTCCCAGCTAACTCACTCTTTATCACACCCATAGCTGGGAGGGCAAGGCTGTTCCCACTCTTGGATAATTAACACAGCTGTAATATATCAAGGGCAAGATCGTCTTCAGCACCATCTCTGTCTGTCTCCCTGCAATCTGTCTCCCCAAAGTCTAATCCTGCAGGGCTCTGAATCCTTTTCATGCTTTTATACCACTGGAAAAACAAGATAGTCATCATCTTGCACAGTGGATTGTAAAGCAAGAAATACAAAACTGGGCCTACAGAAAATTGCTTTCCTGTTTTCTTAGCATGTTAGCCAGGAGCAATAGCAACAGAAGGTCTCTACCTTGTAGTGGCAGATGGTTGGATGCTACATCTCCGCATTGTTTAAAGTTCTTGCAGCTTTACCAGCTTCTAGAGTTCATCTAGAAAAGCTCTTAGTAGCCTCATTTGGTTGCATTTTAGATCTTGATTCAATTTGATTTGCAGTTACAGTTTTATTTCTTCATTAAATTAGATTTTATGTTCTTAAATCCTTGAGTTTGCAGATCTGTTTGCTCAAGGGCAGAACCTGAGCTGGGGATGGAGGAGGCTGAGTGACAGTGATTATCAGGTGTCCAAGCTGCCTGTGCCTAGCTGAGAGTTTAAGTGTGGTGAGGAAATTGGGTTAACAGGAAGGGAGTACCTCATTAGCCGCTCTCCTCCCACCTTGAAACACAGGCAGTCCAGTTTGGGCAAATGCACTAATACTGAGTGCTGAGTGAGTTACTCAGCACTGCTTATCAGAACACCAACAGTTCAACAGACTGAAGAGCAAACAACATTCTGTGCACTGGTGTGCAGAACCTCTGTCCTGTCTGCACCCAGCACCAAGTGTCTGAGATAAGATGGTGTTTGAAATATGCTTGAATCATCCCCAGACTTGGATTAAATGTCAGAAATCAAAACAGGAATCACATTCATCTGGATATTAGCAGGGAAGATCCTTTCCAACAGACTAAAAGCAGAGCAGGGTAAAGGGAGATCATTTGAAGTTAGGACTTTGAATAAGCTGACCTGAACCAAGTTCACTTTTCTCGCAAGGGCACTTTTACCTTCAGGGGTAAGCATAAACTACTGACTATTTTCTGAATGAAGATAAAATGCTCTTGGTTTTTCAGTTTATTACAGTTTGAGGAGCACAGTAAGTTGCCTAGAATGGTTTTGACTACACCGTGCCAAAATAATTTGTGTCTTCTGAGAAGGATATGGTTTTTTTCAGCTTATTTTCCAAACTCTACTTGAAAAGATTGTTTATATTTATGGGACACTCTGCTTAAATCATACAAAGGGAATTTTCAGGAAAATAGCTGCATAAATCTTAGGAAATGCAAAACTAACAGACATATGAAGGATTTGTATTTAGAAAAGAATCTCCCAGTGGGTTGTTCTCAGCAGAAAATGAAAAGGTCTTTTTTGCATTCAGTTGAACTATTAGTGTATTTTTTGCTGATATAAGCAGTTGTACAGGTACGACCACTGTCACAGTCCCAGATCTCAGTGCTGCAAATTAGCAAGGTTTTAACTTTGCTCCAAATATCATGCTAGCTCATTTTCATTATGAAAAAGGTGGGGGGAGGAGAATGGGACAAAGTACCTATTGGCAAAGCACATTATAATTGTTTAAGCAGGCCCCACAAGTCATGCATTTCAATTATTTGTTCAAAGCTGTCTGCAATTAAGAGTTGCAAACCAGGTTTTTGAATGCAAAGTCAGACAATTAAAATGTTTCATGAGTGCTTTAGAGAGAGAAGTTCTGAATTAGCACTTTGAATACTCAAGACCTCTTGTTTCCTAATCTCCTTTCCCTTTTACTCTGTGGAAGAGAGAGATGTATATTTTTCCCAGATTTTTTCTCTTTAAGCCAGGCTGATCCTAGGAAAGACTGAATCATCCTGGTCTTTGACTTGTACATTTGAATGTCTTTTGCTCCTTGAGAGATCATCCTTTTTGCCTCATAATGGTCCAGGTGCAAAAAAATTACTTTCCCCAGGTCTGGCTTGTTCTCAAAGGGGGGTTGTAAATCACTTTGAGCATCTCTCCCTCTTGTTTAAATACCCAACACACAAACACCCACCACCCCCCAAATCTCCTTCCTTCCCCTTTGAAGAGGCAGAACTATTTTAGCTGGTGATTTGTGGCCCTGAGAGTGCAGCCTCTGTGCTGGGTAAGCTGACAGACCAGATGTGGGAGCGGGGATGTGTTGGCTGTTACGAGAGCTCAGTGGATGCTGGTGTTATATCTGCTGGTGGGGATCAGCTCCCAGCGAAAGGACAAATTTCTTTCTCTTTAGCCATGAGAAACACTTCAGTTCTGTGAAGTTACTCCTTTCAGGAGAACAGTGCTGCTCGGGGTTGGGGTTTTCCTCACTAACACCATTTGAATGCTGGTTGTTTGCATTTAGAACTTGCAGTTTGGGAGTTTTTCGAGGTGGTGCGGGGTTTTGTTCTGGTTTTTCTTCCCCTACTTTTTATGCTCAGAAGTCCACAACCTCAAAGTGTTTGACAGTCTTTCCCCTTTCACTCCCCTGGTAGTGTCTGTCATGGAATCATTTTTAATGGTAACCTTTTTGATGCAGAGAGGAGCAAACTGCTGCATAATTTGGGGTTGTGTAGTTAAAGGTGCTAACCTGTATCAATTTTTCTAAACACATCTGTGTATTGAACTGCAAAAGAAAACGTCAGGTTAACTAATTACTGTCAGAAAAGCAAGGACCACACGGCTTGTGCTATGACATGCAAATTCAGTTGTCATTGAGCGTTTCTGGGATTTGATGGTTATTACCTAATTGCCTATTTTTTGTGACCCTGTAGTCTGTGCTCTGCATTGCTGGAGTGGGAACTGAGAGTACGTAACAAGGTTTGCTGCTGTTAAGGCCAAATGATAAAGTTTATTCTGCTGCTTGGGTTTCTGGGATAGAGAAAGCAGAGGGAAAGGAAAGGAAGAGCAAGGTTGCAGAGGGGTTGCCAAGGCAGAGCAAGTGCTGCTGTTGCAGTTGTCTCTTCCCATTCTTTGCTTTGAGTGTGGCGGTGTCCCACTGCACCAGTGTTGGCTCAGGTGGAGAGTTTGCCCTGCAAGGAAGAGCAGTGTGAGGCACACAGTGAGATGGGACAGAAAACATTCCTTATCCTGAGGATGTGACTATGTTTGTGGTCTTGGCTTTGTTGGGTTGGGCTTATCTTCTTATCTTGTTTTTGGATCGTTTTTTTTCCCCAGTTAATTAGCAAGCAATTCCTAGATTTGTGAAGCAGGGATTTTTGCTGGAAATTAAGGAGTGAGGCTCCTATGTCTTGCTTAGACTGGCTATTGTGGAAATATTAAAGCTTCTTGGATACTGCTGAGAACAGCAGCGATTTCCTCCTCAATGGTCTATGTTTAAAAACAGATAGAAGTCATGGAGGGAAACCAAAGTTAGCCATTATTTGTGATGCAGGGAATTACTAATTTTTGCTGGAATACTTGTACTAAACAACATTCACAGCTACCCAACACTTCATGTTTTCCTTAATGCTAGAGGCTTTTTTAGCTAACTTAAAGTACAACTGCTTTTTCTTTATTTAATAAATTATCAAGTGGGAAATGTGTGACTGTGTTAGGAAAGTGTAACTGCAGACACACAGGCTGGTGATGAACTGTGGATAGTACCAGGTCCTGCATGTGCACATTTTTCAAATTCTCTCTTTGTTCAATGGCCATATCAAACATCAGTGCTAACACACTTTTGCAGAAAACTTTGAACCCCTAAAGACATCATTTTATCTTGGGCAACAATGAAGGAGGAGGAGGGACACGTTTGGAATGATGGTGTTTGTGTTCCCAAAAACAGAGCCCCGCTCTCCTGGGGACGGCTGAACCAGTGCCCAGCCATGGGAAGCAGTGAATTGATTCCTTGTCTTGCTTTGCCTGTGTGCATGGCTTTTGCTTTCCCTATTAAACTCCATCTCCACCCATGAGTTTTCCAGCTTTTCCCTCTCTGATTCTCTGCCCCATCCAGCTGGTGGGGAAGTGAGCAAGTGGCTGTTTGGGGTGGGGGTTAAACCTTGACACTGGCCAATGAAATGTCTGAAGGACACCAGCTAATTCTGCCACTGGTGTCTTAACTGCAACTAAAATGACCAAGTTATAACATGGACAATAATAGAGTTAAGGGCTTGTTTCTAGAGCTTAGAGCAAGTGCTGCTGATGCTGCTTGTACTGAACTGTCATCTAGAACTTCAGGTAGGATCCATCAGTAGTATTATTACATATAATATTTTTGCCAGGCATTTTTACCTGCCAGGGATACAAAATTAGTAGTCTAAATTCTTTTCAGTACAGAAAACTCAAATGGGCACAACTCCTTCTGCCTCATCCCAAACAGGGCTGAATTTTAATCAAAAGACAGTTCTGCATGAAGCTGGATTGAAAAACGCAGTTAGTAGATTAATGGCCTCAGCAGGAGAGTAGATGCAGTTGGCTGCCTGGGCTCATTTGTGGTCTCTGGGCTGGCAGTGTTCATTTGTCCCTCCCTTCACCTCCTCTGCTGGCTGCACTGCCCAGCTTCTGTTCCCTGTCCCAGGTCCTCTGCTGGAGAGCATTGTCACTGCTGGAGAGCTGGGCCAGGAAAAGGCCATTTGTTCTGTCCCCTCACACCTTTCCATGGCAATGCCATGTTCTCTTCCAGCACATCCATTAGAAGTCATTGTGGTCAGCACCCATGCTCACACTCGGCTCTTTAGAGTGCATAACACTGGGCAAACATTAACTCATTAATCTCTCCAGAAGTGATGGAAGGGTAGGTGGGAGTTTTCACTGTCAGCAAGAGAGTGTTTCTAAGGTGCTGCTCTCTCTCAGTGGCTCTCGACTGTCAGGGTGGCTAATCAGGCACGTTGGTTGCATCCAGCACCGTTCATCACCTGAGGCAGCTGCCTGCTTTCCCTATCACCCTTTTGTTGCTCCAGTAAATGGGATTATTCAAGTCTTTTTTTCAAACGTATCGGGCTGTGAATTCCCAGTGTGACAAGAATAACTGTCCAGAATTGGTAGGCTTTTGTTAGAAAGGCAGTGAGTATGAATCTGGCCCTTTTTTTTCTCATGCATCACTGTCCTTAGAGGCCCTGATCTCCCTCCTTCAGAGAAGGGCTCAGCCCAACTTGGGAGCATCAATGCAAATACGTGTACTGCTCATCCAGTGCAATAGAGAGGGCCCACTGCAATGTCCCTGGGAAGTTTTCCAGCTGTGGACACACACATCAGTTAAACCTCGCTGCTCTGCCGGGCCTTCATTTTATTTTTATTCTGGGCGCAAAGCACTGACTCTTGGGGGTTTTGTTGTTTCTTCTTTGTTTTTGCTTTACGTGTCATTGTGTTCATCAGAAAGCACCAGCTCCCAGGTAAGCGTTGACAGGTTCTTGAAAGAGCTTTCAAAGCTCTGCTAGTGCTGTGAGTTTTTGCACTTGAGTGAGTAAGGTTTTCCTCACCTTGTAAAAGGGAAGTAGCACATTCAGCGATGAACTTTGCAAATAACAGAGCCAAATGCCGAGGGGCAGCTGCACCTTTAGGTACCTTTGTCTTGTGAGCAGACCTAGAGGAGAAAACCGTGAAAGTCTCACTTATCTGTTTATCTAGCTTGCAGCAGTCTGATGCCTTCTGCCACCTTTACTGATAATGGCCCCTTTGAAGTTGAATACAAGTGTGAATTTATGGTTTTGTAAAGACTGGATTCCAGAACAGGTCATAAATTACCTTGTTAGACAAAGGCTTCTGGGGAACAATATTGCCTTACAGTCCCTCCCTGTGTCATTATCCTGATGCATTTCTAGCATGGCAAATAATTGACCAGAATGATATGCTGACCAGTTATCCAGTCAAGCTTTGAAAGTTGTTTGTGTAAACTCTTCTAGCAAGAATAGCAAATTACATACCTGTAGCAAATTCTCATCATTACTCTTAAAATGAGTCTCGAGTCCAGGTGACCGTCAATATTCTGAAGCCAAAGAAAATGAGGATCTTTATTTGCTTGAAGTAACATTTGTTTAATTTGCTGCTGTTTTTTCTTAAAAATAAAAGCATTTTGAAATGCCAAATGCCTTTTCCAGACCTTCTCAGGATGTGAGAGTAAACAGCAAAAGAAGGCAGGAGAAATAGTGACTACATATTTCAGATATGTGTGAGTGGGCCAGATCCTGAAGACTGTCTGCCTTAGGGAGAGCAGATCTGCTCCTCAGCGAAGCTCCAAGTCAGGTAGCAAGGCATTCCACAGTCATGAGACATGTTTGAAATTGATGGCTGTCCTTGATACTCTTCTGCTTTACTGAACTCAAACAAAAAGGGAGTTTGAGTTCAGAGTGTAAAACAGGTGTGGTTTTTGTATTAAGGAGGGGTGCTTAAAATAGTTTAGCCTCTATATTTAGATGCTACAGGGAAGTGTATCTAACAAAACAAGACAAAACCACCAAAACATAACCCCACCAACAAAAACCCCACAATTGCTTTCCTTAGAAAATAATGACTTCTGTGGTGAAGGGAGACAGAAAACTGTCATCATGATGCCCGTGGGATTTGTACCATGGCTGCCTTATTCCTGCTCTGCGAGCCAGCTTTCTCAGGAAGACCTCATTCCCTATGATTTATCACTTTTAAAAGTTGCTGGTTACATAGCCATTTTTTAAAGTCCCCTTTAGATATGTAATTATGATTTTACTGCCTCTTAAAATAATTTTTCTCCTGTCTGCTTCACTAGAGAATTCCAGAGTTCAAAACCAGACACAGAGACCCACACCCTTTTGAGCACTTGAATTTCATACTTGTTGTCCCTCATGATCTGAACTTCCCTGGGTTATTGTGGTTCTACATTAAATTGTTAAATATACTTAGATGCACTTGTCTGTAGCATAGCACAAAGGGATTCCTTCAAGAAAATTAAACTGCATCATCTCCTAATCATAGTATTTTTATTTTATGTTAATTTTATTTAGCTTACATTCATATATATCTATAATTATTTGTAAATATTTATAGTTAGCTATAAATATAAACTGGTTCAATTATGTTCTTGTCTTAGGACAAAACAGAATTTAGGACAACCTTGCAATTCAGGTGGAGTTTGGGGCTTTCATTGTTTTGTGAAGTGCACAATGCTCACCCTGCAAAGAGCCAGAGAGCGGGCACACTGGAATCCTCTGTTTAGGTAGTGTGAAAGGATTTGTATAAAAAATCACAATTACCTTGTCACCCAAGTTACAAGTTTGCTCTCTTCCTTGAGTCTGCAGTGCTGACAGGACTCTCTTTTTATCTGCCACTAAAAAGTGACAAAAACCACTTGGTTGGAAATTCCACTAAGTTAATCTGTGATAAAATACATGTTTAATTTTTCTGTTCCATTTTTCCTTCCCTATTGACTTGGTCCCTGGAAATGCACTAAACTGAGGGCTGCTACCCCTCATTTCTGGCTGGCATCTCCATGAGCTGTCACTAAGTAAGAAATGGCTGAGCCTTGTCTGGGGGTTGAAAAGGAACTGTGGTGTGAAAGGAAAAGCAAATAGACAAATAATGGAGTAATCACTGATACAGACATACTAGGAGATGTGAAAACACTGTGTAGAGATGTTCCCAAAAGTTCCTATTGAACTATTCTCACTCACTGGCTAAATAGGTGGCTGTCCAGCATAAAAATCTTTCAAAGCCTTTCTGAGGCATTGCATTGGATTGCTCCTGTGCCAGCACTTTTTGATGTCCCAGAATAAGGTATATCTTGATGTACGACACACAGCAAGAAATTTGAAAAAAAGTAGATTGCATCAATTCCCTTTGACAGTCTGGTTTCTGTCCACTCCATATAGATTTTGACAGATAATTAGCAGGGCAGATACAGTACATGTGAGGAGCAAAGGCTCTTATAACCCGTGGACAGCTAGTTTGCCATAAAAGCCAGATTATGCTGTTAAAAGAAACTGCAAAAAGTTAGATTGCTAGAACTTTGACACTTCTGAAAAGAGATCATAGAAAAAGGTTGAATTGGCTTTAAGGCAGGACCTAACAAATGGCTATGCGGTTGTACAGTGTGGGATGAAGTGGTAACCTTGTTATTTTATCTAAGAAAAGACTGACTATTCAGAAACAGCATAGGACACTGTTGACATTAGAACAATTAGGAGAGGGTGACACAATTGAAATGCAAAGCACCAGTAAACCTCGTATTGAAGTGTTTGTTTCCTTCAGCAAAGCTTAAAAGATTCTTAAATGCTGGATCTGTGGAATCATTTGCTGTTAGCTTTTATCTTGAATGCATTTTCTTAATTTACTTTCTTTTTTGTCTGAGCCTAACACTGTGATCTGTGGTAGACAAAATACAGAGCACAAATACTGCGATTCACAATCCTGAGTCAACAAATTTCTGTCTTTAGAGACTGTCTTCAGTGAGAGACACAAGTATGGGCCCTTTGCTGAATACCAGTAAGGGGAACCCAGCTGCTGTGGTCACCTCCAGCAATCAGCAGAGTCACTTCAGCTCTGCAGGGCTTTCTTGTGATATCAGAGACAGTGTTTCAGGAGGGAGTGGTTTTATTTTTCATGTTTCTCCTGCATCCCAAGGAAGGTCTACATTCACAAAGCAGATTGTCCTGTCTTTAATGTAGTAGGTCTCAGTTTGTATCATGTCTTGGGGAAAAGTGGTGACGTATTTTCAGTGAAAGACTTAAGGAAATAACTTAGGTCCTCTAAGACGACCTTAAAAGTAAAATGCAATTGTGCCAAATTGTGATTCAATTTTTTCAACTGATTGGGATATGAAAGTGTGATTCTTAATTTTTTTGTATGGATTTGATTTTTATTTTGTGATTTAAAAGGCAAATATTTTAAAGTAGATAAATATGAATTTCGTTAATTTTCAATTTGATAAAGGATTTTTAAACTCTGATCTATTATAGAGATTATTTAAAAGTTAAGAAAAATGGATGGTGGGTGCTTCCACTCTGTGAGCGGCAAGTCCAAAGAACTGTTGCACAAACACAGACTGAGCAGTTACAAGAAGAAAGGGAAAGAATAAAATTATTGAGACTGAATGTGCCAGGGAAGGCAAGAGATTGTGCTCACTCCTTTAATTGGGGCACAGCATTGTTGATTAGTCAGAGCAGAGGAGAGTCAGATCTCTGAGCTAATATTCTGCTCAATTAAGTTCAAGCCCCAGACAGGCCTATCTAGAAAATGCCCCAGTAACTGCAGCCTACCTCAGGGCAGGGAGTCAGGCTTAACTGATGCTCAGCAAGCATTTTAAAGGATCCATCAGGGAGCTGTGCAGCCCTTCTGTGTTGTGTTCGTGTCAATGAATAGTTAAAGTTTTTACCATAAAATTATTGTTCTTCAAATTTACTGTGTGCTAATGACAGGCTTAATTTTTTTTCTAAGTGCTGCTGCGTTGTTTGAGCTTGCAAATCACTGCAGGTATTGAGGAGGTAAAACTGAGGTCAAGTGTTACTGCTGTTTGACATCATTTTTGGTAGAAAGTTAGGGAACTTCTAGTATGCCATCCCGACTTTTGTATGATGAATGTCAGTAATAATGAAACTGAGCCATGTAGCCTTGTCAATACATGCCAGACACATATCGTTTGTTTTATTACAGATATAGGCTTTGATCTTTCTTATGTTTGAAGACTTGATTAGGCCCATCTTGTTAAAGACATAGCACATGAAAGCTGGGAATTGGTTCCTTTAATAGCAAAGCTCTTGAGAAAGAGCTCCTCAAATTAAAGAGTAGAAAACACCTCCTAAGGGCTGTGTAAACCTTCCCACACTCAGTATGAAATGTATTTGCAGATGTTTCTGTGTCAGAAAGGTGTTTCTTCCCCAGTCTTTCAGTGGTGCTCAGAATTCTGGATTTGGCTGTCGAGAAGTTGTTTCCTGAGGCAACCTGCACACCCCTGTCTGTGTCCTGAAGGACAAGGTGATTTTGTGTGCTCTGAGTGCTGATGCAGGGGGTGGACACAGGCTGGCAAAACAGACTAGGTCAGAATAGTCTGCTATTTTCTTAATAGCTACACTGAAAAATATTGCTGTACATACTTTCCCCTAAAGTCTCTATTAGTGTGTATGACTTGAGTTCAAAACTTTTTGGCACTTGGTCACGGTTATCTCTGTTAGGGAAGGAGTAATGTAGCTCAGAGTGTTTCTCCTCTGTGAGTGTATTCCATCCTGGCAAAACATAGGCAAGATGTTGCTGGTGAGTACTGAACAGCCGGTCACATTAAGATGTAGCCTAGTGCTGTTCCCAAATATTCCATTTATTTAATGGTACCTGCATTTCCTTTTTTGGTTCAGGCCCTTTCAGTATGAGACAGAAATATATTTATGCATAGAATAAGAAATATTGATTAGCTTGAAAATATAATTTCTGTATTAAAAAAAAAATAGGCTTTATTATTATACTTTTGTATTGTTACTTTTCCTGTTGCTTGGTTACCGGGTCATAGAGAAAACTACATTTTGAAGAGAATGTAAGTTAATTATCAGCTATTCCTAAATCAGCAATTAAAATCTCACCTCCAGATTTTCTATATGTTTTACATTCTGTAAGTGGCAGCAGAAAAGAATAAAATATTTTATTTCTTCTCCCCACCTTGCCAAGAAAGTGAGCACAATGTAATGTCACCCTTGCCTGAAGCAGTTCTTACAGTACTCTTGGATGAACATTTTCTAGCAGCTGCTTGTGAAATAGAATGTTTTAGAATGGCTTTCTGTGGAAGTAGCCAAGAGCCTTCCTGTCTCACTTGTTCTCCAAGTCCCATTCCAGTGTGTGCTGTGGTGGTGACAATCACTGTAGAATCACAGGAAGTCTGTGTCTGAGTCGTTGTAACTTGTATCTTATTTTTCACCTCAGCAACAATTTTGTGGTACTGCTGACCCTCTTGTTACTTAGTTCTAGCAAGTGACCTTCCACTTGACTGAAACATCCAGGTCTTGCTCTTTATTAAAGCAATTTATATTGAGCCCTAGTCTACACACCCAGCCTGGTGCATGGTGGCAGCTCTTGGGGCAGGTGCCCCTCTCTCACCCACGGCTGGGCTCATCCTGACCCAGAGGGAGGTGAGAGCTTGGGCACTGCTCTGCCTCCACCAGGTGGGTCTGACACTGCTGCAGCTTTCGTCACTGGTGGGCTTACTTTGAATGAGAGGGTAACATTTCATTACATTATGTTTTTTATTTGTATTAGTAGTGCAATCTGTGCTGTCCACTAGTTTGGATAGAGGAAAATTTTAACTGGAAAGCTTCAGATTTGATTACAAGGATCAAGTTGTATTTTTAATCCCATGTCTGTTAATCCTGCTTCTTGAATTTTCAAGCACACAACTCCTATGGAAATAAGAGCAAGCATTTAATTATTTTCCTTGGACAAGAGGAACCACTTTGTTCCTCCACAGGAAATATGAAGTGGTTGAAGCACCTCTGTGAAGAATAGATAGCCAAGGAGAAGAAATAAACAAAGAAACAAATCATCTTTTGATTTTAATCACTGAATCGCTACCCAACAAAACCATTTGAAGTATCCACTGCAAAATCCTAAGGCATTTAATATTTGCTGGGAGTCTTCTTGAAAATGAAAGAAATCCTCTTGAAAATTTTGTGGTTATGAAAATTTAATTTAGACAGAGCAATTTGTCACTAGCTAAATACTCATTAAAACTTTAGTATACACCCATGTGTAAATTCAGTTAGTCTGCCCTTGCCTTGGAGTTCTGGGGATCTCATTGCAGCTTGTGTTCTTTGATGAGGCTGATGAGATTTGAGCTGTTCAGTTGCTTGCAGGACTCCTGACTGATGATGTCAGCTCTCTAGGAGTGTCTCTCAGATGCTGTAGTTTTAAGGTTTTTTAGCGTGTCTTTTCCTCTGGCCTTGGGGGCAGGGGCTTAGTTTTCAGTGTGCATTGAGTGCAGATTTGCAGCGTTTGAACCCTCATGATAGACGTGGACTGATTTGTAGAAAGCTTTTATTTGGAGTTTTGCACTGAGGACAATTTGTTTGCCAAGGACGGTGATATGATGGAAAATAACTGTATATTGTACTAGGTGGCATTTTGCTGTGGTTGTCCTGTGGTTTGTGGAGAATTTCTATTTTCCTATTAGTATCAGCAGCGAGGGATGTAGTAAAAGGGAAAGAAGCAAGCTTAATGTAAACTTTGTTTGAATATATGTTTACCCACAGGAGCACAAATGTTTCTTACTTTTCTGGTCTAATTTTTTTTATATATTAAAAACTCAGGGTCTTCCTGCATCATTAGTTTTATATCTATTTACAAATAATAAAAATCTTCATTTGAAAGAGCTTTGTGGTAATGAATTCTGAATACCATGTTATTCTTTTTAATAAACAGGAATATGAAAGCTCTTGAAGTAAGACGCTGCAATCACTGCATAATTACAGTGGAGGAGTTGCCCTCCTACACCCCCTCCAGCCTAGGTAGGACCCAGATTCCAGAACCTTGCTGACTATTCCTTTGGTAAAGGCATGCAAAGCATTAGGTATGTCACTTCATCAGTTTGGATTGCTAGCCTAGGGTTGTTTAAAAGCAGGTGCTAAGAATAGGTGCATCAGTTAAACACTCTGTGTTGAGGGTGATTTATGATGGGAGGCTTGAGCAAAAAGGAAAATTATCTCAAGTCAGATGAACAAAGGGTGGCTGTAATTAAGCACGTATTAAACACGAGCACTACAGACTCTCAGCCACTGACTTGGTGTTTGCTGTCTTGCACTGGCGCTGTTCTGCACCCCGGCTGCTTGTATTAAATCCACACAAAGGGGCACATTCTGTGTTCCTACCTGGTTTTTCATAATAATCAAGCTGGAATGACCTTTAAAAAGCCAGATAATATTTTATTTACCTTTTTTCTCCCATTTACTGCTAAATGTTAATGAAGGTAAGAGATTCAAATCCTTGCAAATAAAACATTTTAATTGACTTAAGTGTAACCATAACAGTAAATTGGCTACTTTATGTGAAAAAGCTTTTTGGTATTGTTGAAACACACTTGTGCAGTCCTTTCATCTGTCCATAGATTCAGAAATTAGAAGCAAACATTTCCTTTGTTTCCAATGACAGGAGGTTTGAGAATGTTTTGAGGATAGATTTCCTTAAGACTGGTTGTTGTAATCTAGTGCTGGTTGAGTGTTCCCCTGAGATACCTCCACTTAAGGCCTTGCTGCTTACTTTCCAGTATTAACCAGCTGCAGTCAGTCCTAACAACAGTTACAGTGGCCAAGATTTCTACTCCAGCTTTTCAGGCCACCTGTTCATTTAGGTCAAGCTAAGTATCCACTGTTGTTTAGCAGTGTTGTCCAGCAATGTTGCTGAGTTTGGCTTGGTATTTCAGCTAGTCTGAACTTAATTGCATCAGCTTTAAGATAAAAGGAGCATTTTACTGCTGTAGTCCTGTTAAATGGAAACAGATCAAAACTCTCATTCTCTTCCTAGGAAATTTCCCCCAAGTAACTGGGGTGCTAAAGTTCCCATCCCGCCATGTGGGCTGGGGGATGCTCCTCACAGCTGCAGTAACCCTTTTGCCTTGGGTGTTTGGAGGATGGGGGGAATTGAGTGGAGGAGTTACAAGGTTTAATGTTGCCTTCTAAAGCAGAACTGGCCAAATACAGTGATGCTGAGAGCATCCTCCACTCTGTGAACAGCCTTGTCCAAATTTGCTTAAAAACCACACTGAAAAGAGCAGTGGTCCAGGTACTGGTGAGACCCTGTGTACCTGACAGTGCAGGAGCAGAGTTGCTGCCACAGTCACAGCAGCAGCCCATCTTTCTTGTCAGACCATTCCAGGTGAACAAGCTCTGTGAGGCACAGCTTTTGCTCTTTGAGTCTTGGGGATCCTGGGACTGTATCAGACATGTTCTGTGTCAGAAAGAATGAGCTGCTTGGACCAAACCTCTAGAGATTCATACAGGAATTTTTCTCATTCTTTTCCCCTGTTCAGACTGGGGCAGGAAGGCAGTTCAGAATTGGTGTTGCTGAGGTTCCTTGATCATGGGGCAGTCTCACAGTTAAACAGAACCTGTGTGGATTGATACTTGACTGTGCAATTGCACACTTAGGTGGTCAAAGTGGCAATATGCTGACTCAGGAAATAAAAGACTAAATAAATTTTTAATTTTAGACTCATTTTAGTTTTGCCTTAACAAAAAGCAAAACATCTACTGATAAAGGCATAACCGAGTCCTTGGAATTACAGAATCATTTAGGTGGGAAAAGACCTCTGAGATCAAGCCCAAGCTTTAACAGAGCACTGACAAGTCCACCACAAAATCACATTCATCAGTGGTACCCTACACATCTTTCAGTGTCCTCATCCCTGGAGACTCCAATCCATCCATCCATGTGGGCATTCCAATCTACTCTGCTCCCTGGGCAGCCTTTTACAGTGCTTGACTTTGCTTTCCATGAAGAAACTTTCCCCAAATTTCAACCTAAACCTGCCCTTGCACAACTTGAATCCATTTTCTCTCTTCCTGGAACTTGGGAGAAGAAACCAGCCCTGACCTGGCTCCACCTTCCTTTCAGGAGTTGGAGAGTGGTAAGATCCTCCTCAAACCTCCATTTCCCCAAACTAAACACTCTCAGCTCCCTCAGCTCCTCATCAGACTTGTGCTCCAGACCCTTCCCAGCTCCACTGCCTCTCTCTGGACATGCTCCAGCACCTCAATGTCCTTCTTCTCATGAGTGGCCCAGAACTGGACACAGAACTCGAGGTGTGGCCTCAGCACTGCCCAGTACTGGGGGACAATCATGGACTGGTCCTGTTGTCACACCATTGCTGGCACAGGCCAGGTGCCATTGCCCTTCTTGGCACACACCCACCAAAGGCACACAGGAGTCTTTAAATACTGAGGTCCAAGGCTGAGGGTCCTTAGTGAAGCAAGTCCTGGACACAGGCTTCTAGAACAAGGCTTGGAATGTGTCATTGGACATTGATAAGTAAACTTATCAATGGAACAGGAAGACTTTTTTTTCTAATTTTGCACCGAGAACTGTTGTTAGACAAGTAAAACTGTTTCATCCCAACACTGACTGAGCTGAAGATATAGGGAATTTATTCCCAAATTATTCTGGGCCTGCTGTAACCCAGAGCCGCCTCTTCCAGAAGCTCTGATTTATGGCTTGTTATTAGAGAAGAATTGGCATAAACAGGACTCTCTGTTGTCTTTGTGTCACACAGCCCCAGGGTCCTGAAACCAGCAGAATTCAGACTGGGATTTTACTCTCCTTACACAGCTTCAGGTAGTGGGAGAATTTGCCCTTAGAAGAATTTACTTTGCTCCACAGACTGTGTGTGGCTCAAAGCAGAATCTGTGCTCAGCCCCACTTCCTTCATTCTTTCACTGGAGCGGTGCTGTGTTTGCTACGCCGCACTGGCTGCTGTGAATGGCATCAAAGCTTTGTTACATTTGTGGGTTGTGCCTTTTTCTCTTTTTTCCTTCTTAAAAATTGTTACCAAAAGATAGCACAGCATAGGGAGGAGAGGAGGGGTTGGCTGGATAATATTTTTACCAGTATATTAGGTGGATATTCTAATTTTAGTTTTATAGAGAGTTTTTATGAGTAGAGTAGGAGTTATCTACAGGGTAGACAAATCTTTTTGTAGTTATTTTCCAGGCAATCTGTTAGTTCATTGAAGATGAATTCTGTTCCTGGCTTAAGAGTTTAATTTTATTAATATTGATAAACTATTGGATTATTTTGGTTCTAGTAATTATGCATTATTATTAAAAGAAACAATCTTCTCAGTTTTATTAGGAACCAGATTTAATTTATTAATTTAAATTCAGTTACAAGCTGATTATATAAGGAACTTAATTTCTACTGTCCTCAAAATTGTCACATACTCAAGTATATTGCCAAAGTTAGAATTCCAAGTTTCTCTTTATTGACTTGGTATATTTTCAATTTAGAAATTCTGCAACCTGACTGGTTTAGGAAATGATTAGTGACACAATTCAAAACCTAATTAGCCTTCTTTCCTTGAACAGGTTGATTCCTTTCTAGTCAGTACTTTTCTGCCTTCCTGTGGAAGGACTTTGCTGTATTTCTTTGTTTGTGTGTCCTGGGCTGAAGTGTGCAAGTGCTTTTGGGAAGCTGAATCTCCTGAGTAGATCACATCTGGTTGTGTGTTACTAGCTCAGAAACTCCAGTAACAACTTTCATTGACTTGAACCTAGGAAGCATTTCAGAAAAGGGTCCCTCAATAAAATGTCTTCCTGTTTGTGAAAATTCTTCCAAAATATATTAAATACAAATTCCTTCAAAGAAGAAACCTCTCTATATTAATAAAAATTATCCTTTTGAAAGCTCAGGGATTTACAAACCTATCTAGACCTTACTTTTGTCACCACAGATCCGCACTTTGCCCATGTACTGTCAGGGCAGCCTGGTGAACACAGAGCTCCCTGACATCTTGTAAAAAAATAAAAACATTTTGTGAGTTTGGGAATTGCATTCTGCAGAAAATAGCACTAATGATCCAGCAAGCAAAGTGTTTGGTCAAAGCTTTGTGGTCTCTGAGGAACCTTTGAATATGACAGTAGGCTGAACTATCATTGCAAGTGATTTAGAGAAGCTTGGGGGATTGGATGTTTTCTGTTTGCTGTGTGCAGCTAGAAAAATAAAATTTGGCAAAAGATTGGATTTCTCAGGATTTATTCTGTAAATCAGACCAAAATCAGATTGAATCCTTAGAACAAAGGCAGATGTATTTTGCATTTGAATATAAAACCTATCAAGTGGGTGGTGGGCAGAGAATGGGTAAATAAATACAAAACCTCTTAAGGGTTTCTTTCTGGGTTGGTTTCAAGAATGTCCCACAAAACAGGTTTTCATGGTTGTATGGGGCAATGTGATGCCATTCAACTTTCTTTCCTTTCTTTAGAAATTCTGAAGAAACTGTTGAAAACAGCTTCTGGGCTTTTACTAAAATAGTTTCCAGAGATGAGGAAAATGAGAGAATGCATATACAATCTTAGACAAATGATCTGCTCATATATTGAAGCCTGGATTGTAAAATGACTGCTGTGCCTTCCAGTGAATGAATATTCAGTGCTTCCCTGCTGGGTTGGCTTTTCCTATTTGAACCAGCTACAGCTCTGCACTGTGATTCACTTGTTACCAAATTAAACTCTTTACACACGTGGGAGATCCAACTTTATAAAGTCAAATTTTTGAAGTGCTTTCTGGTCAGCCACTGTGCCTGTCACAATCTTCATAACGCACTGAATTAAGTTTAAAATATCATCCATGTGTGTTGTTTTCTCCTGGCTGTTGAGCAGCCCTTCTGTACATCATGCATTTTTCTGTTGACACTACATATCACTTAGCAACCCAGTGAAAGGCCCTATATGCATTGATTGCACACAATTGTCTTTATGGGGTGGAAGTGTTAAGTGAATAAACCCCCACAGGTGACCAGACGGTCATTCCTCTCATGTTGATAATCTGTTTACATCAAAATATTGTTTACTCAGCTCTCTGATCTTCAGGAATCTACAGGAAGCTGAAAGAACACAGTTAACTCCCCACACTCTGACACACAACTATGAGCTGTATTTACATTCTCAGAGATGGATAGATTAAGAAGAGAAGGATTGTTTTGTCTTTAACTTAGCTCTCCCAAATAAAGCATTAAAATGCATTTGACAGTTAACCACAGATGATAATGCAATCTTTATGCTGGGGTTCCCATCATAATGGAGAAGTTACAAGGCTGTCACTACACCATAAAGAAAGAATCTTTCCTGCAGTCTTACTGCTGTCTTTTCTGCTTTCCTCTTTGTAAGCGCTGTTACCGAATTACCTTTGGAGAATTTTCATTGTTTACACTTATTTTTCTATACAGGGGCAATAGCTGAACTTTTAAAACAGGCTACAGTGTTCTCTCCAGACATTTGTCCTCGACATAAAGTAGTCCAAAGAGACAAAAGTAGTCTTCAATTCCCCAGTTTTTGTGTACTTTTTTCTTCAGTTTTATTTAGCTTATTATATCCTTATTAATTACTGGGTAAGAGAATGGAGAGGAGAGTGTGCTGAACTGGAGAGAGACATTTCCATTGTTTTGTTTGTTGACGAAGATGTAACTTCTAATACAAGTAGATTTTTTTTTTAATGAAGGCTTTGGGAACTCAACAGCTTATATCACAGAGAGAAAAAAAATCACTTTTGAACCTTTTTTGCCAATTTGAACAATTCTGAAAGATTTGAATGGGCAATCCTCCCTTTTCAAAAGATTCCAAAAACGCATACCCTGAAGTAGGTGAAGCAATGGGAAAATTGCAATCTCCTACTGTGAATTTTTCCCTTTTCTTTTTTTTTTTTTTTTTTTTTTTGGTTATTTGTAAAGGTCATACTGTGACAACTGTTAAAAATACAGTAAGTGTAATTGAATTAAGGGAGTCAGTTATATCTGTATTTTCTGTTGGCTTTTTCCAAGTAGTTAAATATTATAGTCTGAATCTTTATTGTCCCTCCACATAAACCTATTTTTTTAAAGGCTCTACTGGAGTAACATGATGAGGATTTTACCAGGGCTCTGGAAATCCCTGTTGCACCACGTAGTAACTGCACTGGCAGCATAGTTTGACTTTTGAGCTTGTACAATGATAGCTGGGCCACACACATGTATGTGTGTTACTGCAGTGTGTGTTTTCTGAAGTCAATTTAAATCAATCTTTGCAAAGTCTGATGGATAAATCATCTGGGTTCATTTATATTGCCCATCTTGCTCCCACTGAAGTCCATGCATCCAGTCCTGGTGTACTGAAAATTCCTGTTGAATCCAACTAGTCTTTAGTGAAGCCCATGGGGATATGGCCGTGATTAATTTGGCACGTCAGCTTCAGTGGAAGGTCTTGGGTGAGGAAGGCAGTGGGAATTTGTCCCAGGGATGAGATTTTCCTTGGCTGCAGTGAGAGCCAGGCTGAGCTGGGCATGGCTCAGCCCTGCTTTGGGATGGGGCACAGGGACAGGTGTGTCACTGCTCTGGAATACACAGCACAGGCTTATGGGCTGTGGAGGTACTGCCATCCATTTCCCTCTTAATGACTTCCGGATAAAGCTAGTTTCTATAAGCTGGAAGATCAAGTTGATAAATTAATTTTTGGTAGAATCACCTAAAAACTCTGTATTTCTGTACATTACCTAGAAAGGTGATTTCTGATCCTTAGTTCTGCAGCTGAATGAGTGGCTGCTTCTATAAACATTTCACTGTTACAAGTAAGATTTTTCACAGTATTAACTTTAACAACATGGGTGTTTGCTATGGAATAAAACCTAAAATTGATGTTGTGCCATTTTGCCAGTTAAAACAAGGGAGAAAAAAATGAAGCTAAGATGATGATAGCTTCTGTGGTAATATTGTCTTCTGATACAGGCACTTTTTGATAATTAAATGAGAGCCAGAAGAAAATAACTGCTATTTTTTTCTTAGGATGTCTTCTACCTTTACAGTATGGTGAGTTTCGTGTATTTGTTCATTAATTCTGTAATAAACCCAGTTACTTTTAAGTATCCTGTACTGCTTTCAAATATGTCTTGGGGTTTTTTTCTAAAATCAATTTTGCTACAAAATATTGGCTCCACATCTCAAAAACTGTTGATTTCATAGGAATTCACTTTAAAATGCTAGGAGCAACTTAGAAAAACCTGGATGTTTTTCTGTCTTCTAAAAACCTAATTTGTATTTCTTTGTATTGAAAAGAAGCCAGACTTAGAGGCTCACTTTCATGTGCTCAAAAGTTTGGTTGTTCAAGCCAACCAACATTTCCAAGGCTTTTTAAATAAAAAATTAATTAGTAAATGGCATTTCTTCCTTAAAGAGGCAGTTTTTAACGTACTGCAGGTGATGTTGCTTGCCATTCCGTTCTACTTTGTTCAGTCACTGTTCCTAAAATCTTTAAGTGGGGGTGGGTTGGGGTGGAGGGAGGGCCTGACAAAATTTAAAGACTGAACTCTTCATAATGAAGGTATGTGGTAAAAGAGCAGTAATGAAATTACTGAACCTTTATCTGGATTGTGCTGCTTGTGCTTTATCATAAACCCTCTCTCAACCTATAATATCTTTGTTTGTCTCCATATTTTTTCCATTCTGACAAAATTCCAGGCCTTCTAAGTCTAATGATGTTGACATATTAAAATGGTAGAGAGAGGAATGTGAACTGAGCCCCTCCTTTCAGCTAAATGTTATCTGCTTAGACTAATATTGCAATTGCCACCCACTGACATAATTTGTTTCACAGTCACAGCCTGGCAGCATGAATCAAATGTTGACATTCTAATTTCATGCACACATGGGTGTTTGGCTGAGCAGGCCTCAGCCTCTGAGCCATTCACACCATACCTGTGTAAATCAGGGAGACAAGGCCTTTTCACAGCTGCCCAAAGGGAAGTTCCTACCTTCCACCAAAGTCTGGGGCTGGACAAAGCTGCACAGCCCTGCCCTCTGCCCAGGAGCTCACACTGCTGTCACTGTACAGGAGCTGGACAGGCATGTTTACAGGAAAAGCAGCAATTAGTTGTTTTGGGTTTTTTTTAATTCAGTGTGTTTAACAGATTTTTCTTGTAATTCCTGTAAGAAATAGATGGGTTTATTCTCAAAACTATTCAACTATTTCTATCTAACTGGCTTAAATTTGAAAGATGGCACAATTTTGCTCCTGGGGACTGATGTCCATTAATGATTGTTATGTGGGGACCACTCCAAGCAGCCACCACTGGAGCTAAAATGGAATTCACCTTCCATACGCACCTAATCTTTGAGCACACTGGCCAGAGAGAAAACTACAGCCAGATTAAGACACCCTCCTGCCAGACACTGGTCAGAGGCCATAAGGCTTAAATATTCTTCTCCTTTTAATCTCATAACTCCATCCCTGGGAGTAGTGCAAGGCTGTCGCCATGAAGAGGGGAGAGGATGTGGTATGGCTGGGGTTGAGCTGCCTTTGCCTCAGGGAGGGAGAGATGTGCAGCTGGCACAGAGTGCGGGCTGAGCCGTGGGGATGGCCAGGGAAGAGCTGCTCCTGACAGGGGCTGCTGCCTCCCATGGCCTCTGTGCTCTGCCCCTGCAGAAAGCCTGGCTTCTTGTGGCTCTAGCATGGCCAGAGGGGGCTGCCTTGGGGACAGCCCTGGCTGTCTGCTGTGCCATGGAATGGACAACTTTGCCTGTTGCTCTCTCTGAAGAGAGCTGCTTCCCACTTCAGTTAGTGTCAAGTGCAATCCTGAGGCTTCTTGGGATAATCACAGCAAAGTCAGCCTCAGAAATCTAGCTTTTCACTACAAATACAGTAAGAGCCTGCAAGTATGAACACTGTGGATTTTTCTGTCTCCATTTTGTAGTTCTGTTTCGGTTCCATGCAAAATGCAGTTAATTGTAGTGAAAGAGCAGATTTATTTTGCTTTGAAGAAAGTCTTTTGTTTTTCTTGAAAGGCACCCAAAAGTCATGGCAAAGCCAAAAGAATGGCTTTGAATAGTTATTCACAGATCTAGAGGCACTCTCCAATGGCACATGGCAGAAACATTCTCAGAGCTCCGTAGTGGAATCGCTGAGAAGGATGCCAAAGAGTTGCTGTGGGGCTTGGTGACACCTGATTGTTGAGCAGAGCAAACTGTCAAAAACATAAAAATACCTGCCTGCTGCTTTCCCAGTGGTGTGTGAGTTTGGGAGCTCTGAAGGATCTGGATTGTTAGCAAGTACTGATGAGAATAATGGGCAGTCATCAGCCATGTGACATTCCACTGTTACAATTCATTGTGGTCCAGAACTGACTGTGGCTGTGATCCAGTGCTTCAGCTTTGGCATGTCTGGGTCTGACAGGAGTGCCATGACTGAACTGTGTGAGGACAGTAACATATACAGATCCCTTGTGCTCTGGAAGGATTCCAGGCTCTGCATGCACAGCCCATTAATAGGCTGTCTACACTGAGCTGGAAGACAGGACCTGGCTGGCATGGGCAGTACTGCAGCAGTGGAAAGGGAAGAGATTTCAGCTAAGACATTGGGGCAAGTCCTTGTGTCTGAGATGTGCCAGATCTTTAAAGTTCATTCAGCCTCAAAAGGAACTTGGGGTATTTTAGTCCAGAGGAATGACACACAGTAAACTGTGCAGAAGCAAATTTATTTCCTTCAGAAGGATGGAGAGCTGAGCAAACCCTGCCAGTGTCAGATGTGCTGTTTCAGGGACATGTGAACATTTCAGACTGGAAGCCTGCTGAAGTAATATTGAAACAATTATATTAAAGCTAGCAGAACCAATTATCAAGTAGAGACTGATGTTACTCACCCACACGAAAAACGCTGGGCAAACCTTCACTCATCCTCAAAGAATAACCTTGAGGGGCATCCCCACTCCGGGCAGGAATCTCCACACACTCCCCGAGCAAGGGAATGTTAGAAGACCCTGCCATTAAACAGCGGGGCTGGGCTTTGATAGTATGAGGTGATGAACTGCCAGTCTGCAGGCTGGCTGTGGCAGCTCAGTATCTTTACACAAGTCAGTACTATCACTCGTTGGTTCCTTTTATCAGGTACTTTGTTTTACCTCAGAATGTTTAACTTTGGGATTGATGAGTCAGGCTGGTTTCTTCAACACCAAAAGCAGCACGACATCCCCTGCTCCATTCACAAAGCTCTCACCACTGAGAGCTTTGCTAATCAGGTATTGCTCAAGTTATCTTACCCCACTCTAGGCAGAACATCCTGCTACAACAAATTTCAAGAATCTGCCAAGATTTGCTATTAGCACTTAGAGGAAAGTACTTATTTGGTAGGAAAAGGAAACAAATTGGATGTGGAGGGTGCAATGGGTCTGGCTGGTGAATTATTATATTCTTTATCAGCTTTCTATCATTGTATTTCAGACTCTGAGCGTGTTGGATGTTTTTATGACAACCTACAATTTCCCAGTGTCCTTGCATTCGTATGTATTTAATGTAAGGAAAAAACCCCACAGGTTAATATTGTTGATACTCTGCAAGACAATGTGTCAGCATTTCTATTTCTCCCAGGAGGCATTAATGAGGTTTTTTTGACTCCCTGTGGTCTCCCCTATGCTTTGAAGGAGCCTTCTGGCTTGCCCTCAGCTCTTCCTTTTCCCAAATAAAGAAACAATATATGGAAGAGACCCACTCCTCTACAGGCTCTACATGCCAGCAGGCAGGACTGGAGCTGAGATTCCTTACGGACAAGCTGCTCTCTGCCTGCCCCTTCAGGGCTGGCAGGTGTCAAATGTGTCTGTGCCTGGACCTGCCCACTTGACCTTGGCCTTGCAGGAGATTTTATCAACTGACTACTAAACAAAAAAATAGGATTTATTTTGATTTGGTTTTGTTTTTCTTTCTCGGTGTTTTATTTATTTGTTTGTTTGTTTACAGCCATCTGGTTAGTCCAGAAGGAGAGAGCTGGAAGGGAGAATTTTTTGGTTTGGATATTTTTATATAATGAGAACCTGGCAGTGAAGCTATATAAGCATCTCACAGAGAAGAAGCCTGATCAGCTGGCACTTGGCTCTGTAGCTCCTGATGCTGGCTGTTGTCTCACCAAACTGAAACCAAAATAACGATGAGTGAGTTTTAGATTGAACTTTAAAATTCCTTGAGAAAACCAAACTGTAACTTGCAGCTTTTCTGCCTGCTTAGGTAAGGTAAACAGAGGGAAAGGAGGGTTAAATAATGTGCTGTGTAGTGCTGTTGCTGTGCAGGTACAAGCAGAGCTCAGCAAGAACACTCCCTGTGGGGGAGCCTGCGGGGTGGGGATGGCTCTGGGTGTCATCGTGTCCCTTGTGAGGGAGCCCAGGCCCAGGGGGATGCAGACTCCAAGAGTAGGGTTAGAGCAAATGAAGCCTCAGAGTTGATTAAAGCATTTCAAATCTCTCCTAAGGTTTCTTTATTCCATCAGGTCAAACATATAGTGTCTGGATTAGAGAACATTATCAGCTGGGCCAGCCTCCTAAATCAATTAGGACTTGAAGAGCTTAGTAGCACATTCAGAGGGGCTTAGTGATAAATTCTGTCTTGTTATTTCCACTGAAGTGGCAGTAGCTAATGTGAGAGTAACTAAGGTGGTGTCTGTGAGAGAAGGAAAAAGCACCAGAAAGCAGTGAGAAAGAAGGTAGAGAAAATAATAAAAACATGTCTGAGAATAAAAACCACACAGTGATAGTGATACTATTTGCCCATCTCATTCATGAAAGCTTATGTCACTAGAAGCAATTTGAATATCATCTATTTGTCTCAATTTCTTTAGAATTTGGGTAAGAATGTAATCATCTCCCTTCATGGAATGCTGGGTGGACTATTTTATTTTGAGACAGTTTGTGCCATGACTGAAACGAAAAATCCTTGCTGTTGCTACAGAAAGCTCCATGTGCCTGTGTCTCTCCTGTCAGGAGCAGAAGCCAGGCCTTGTTTGCAGGTCATGTTTGCTAAGTTGTGAGCTGCTAAGGGCTGGTTTACACTGATGGAAAGTGATAAATGCCCTTGGCAGGCCCCTTGGCTCAGCCAGCAGCCACGCTGCAGCCCTATTTTTGGGCTTTAGCTGAGTCACGGAGAGCCAGCTCAAATGCATCTGGACTGATCCCCCAAAATTTTGGGTGCCAAGGGTGGCACTGGCAGAACCATCTCCAGTGTCTGTAGCCTAAGTCCAGCAAGCTGGTCACTTCCTAGTGCTGATACATCTCTTTCAGAAACAGAGACTGTCTCAGCCTGGAAGGGATGTACAGGGAAACTATTACGAAAATTTAAATATCACAAGGTTTTAAAAAAGAGTGTCTGGATTTTCAGCATGAATCGCATGGAGATCATAGTAGAGGAAAAATGAGTGTATGACAGAGGGTTATGTTTGGCACTGTCCTATATGCCAGTGGGCTTGCATATTTTATTGAACATGCCCACCTTGAGGGTTGTTTATGCAAGGATTTGTATTCTTAAATGCCTGGGGGTGAACTTACTACATCCTTCTAATCCTTTTTTCTTAAGTGTAAGACTCCTCAAGACCTTCTTGTGCATTAAAATAGGCTGTGGATGATTCCTTTCCAAGTAGCATGAAGCCAAATCCCCCAAATATTCAGATGGAAATGTAGTTCTGGTGTAGTTAGGAGTATGAGTGCAAATATTTCTAAAAGGAGTTTCCTGAGATTTGGGCAAGTTCACATGCCTTCAATAGAGGCAAAGTCTGTCCTTGGAGGTCATTGTGACTTCTGACCTTGTGTTTCTTAGCTGGAACTTAATTCTTCTTATAAAGGTAACTCAGCAATTTCACAGGTGCTTTCTAAGGAACGAGTAACGTGGCCTCTTCCCCCTCTCCCCACTCTAACCAAAGAAATCTTTAGGTAAAAATAACTCCATCTCTCCTTTTGTGTAGTTTCCTGTTGAGAGAATATCTTTCATTTTCATGTGCACTTTGAGTGTAGTACTCACATTTAAGATGGCAAACAAAAATTTCAAGCAAGGCATTAAAAAAACCCTCGTTCTGGATTCTATCCACTTGTCTTCCCTTTGTCCTTAATCTTGATTTGCCCTGTAGGTTAGTCTTATCATAAAGACAGTATGAATGACTGTCTCAGCGCCTTTCCTCATTAATGCTGCGGGAAATTGATGAGTAGATCTCTGGAACTGTGGATTTTTTTGGCAAGAATTATAGCTCCTATTTATTTTGGAGGGACCCATGTGGCTTTCTAAGTAAATATATGTTAAAATTTTCCCCAAAAATAAACAGTACAAGTAATTGCTTGATATATGAAATTGACATTTTGGCTTTGTGATTTGCTATGATATGTAAAAATCTAATTTCCTCCTTGGAAAGATGCTATTGCAAAATTGTAGGTAAATTAAAATCAGTGGTTTATTCAGAAGGTGAGTAATAGACTCTGTTTTAATATATCAATATTTATTCTGCAGCTTCTCAGGTCTGCCCAGATATGTGCCATCTAATGTTAAATGTGTGCTGGCTGTGATATTACCTTTGTTGGTAATTGAAATGGATAAAGATTGATGTAAGTGTCTTGCACCCTCACTCCAGCCAGGATTTGTAAATAGCATTGCTCCAGATACTAAAAGAGCATTACAGGAGTTTCACTTTGAGCATCATATTCATGTACTCTGTTTACTGACTTGCTGATAGGCACTTCAATAAGTGTACTTGAATTCTAAAAAATCAGAGGATGAAGTAATTTTGTAAGTTTAATGAAGCTGTGTTTGCTGTTAAATCTCTGCCTTGAAGGAATCTGTTGGATAAGTACTATATTCATAGCTGCTTCTATTTGTGCATCCTTTTCTAATTAAAATTAAAAATAGAGTCCAAGAAAGAGAAGTAAATGGCTTCATGCACTGAGCACCTTTTGACTTGCTGAGGTGCCCAGTGAATTGACGCTGATAAAGCTTTGGACATGTGCCACGTTATTAAAAGTAATGGCACTGAGCTGGATGGCAGAGCTGTGGAGAGGAGGAGGGGGTGGCCAGTTCTTTAAAAGAGCCTTATGCTCTTTTAAGGGCATAAGGCACCTCAGGAAAAAAAAAAAGCATTCCAAAAAAAAAGGTTAAAAACAACTAGTTAAAGGAATTATTGTGGTTTTTTCAGGGGTAGATCTAGCTGCAAAGCTAAAAACAATAAAACCCCTTATAATAATAAAATTAATAAAATCTGTCATGATTTTATGTCTTGCAGTTCTTAATAAGGTTCAACAGTGTAATTATATCCATGCTGATGAATTATAGAAAGCCTGTTCCTGTGTTTTTGTTCTGTAGTCGATGATTTTCCTGACTGAAACTAGTTAGTTCTTCCCCAGAACCTGAATGTCTGAACAGTTGGCTTTGGATCATCCTCTGAGTTTGAGGATTGCTGAGTAATATCCAATTCAAATGGTCTTCTTTTACTATATGGAAACACAAGAACGTTTATTTGAATTTGTCTTTAGTTTTAATGATATTTTATGAAATTGGAACATCTGCAGTTTGAACCTCAGGTCTAGTGAAATTAATTTCTCTCTGTAATGCCATGATCTCTTTGCATAATTTGATGGATTGAGCAGGACTCCAGTTTAGCAGCAGCAAACTAGACTCTTCTTTATAAAATTTGCTTGCTCACTGACGTCTTCTTTTTTTCCCCAAGACCAATTTTCACAAATGTACTTCCAAGGAAGTATACTTGAGAATTTTCACATTTTGGAAATAAAAAAAAGTGGGCTAATTGTTCTAAATACATTTGTATCTCTTGCTCACTACTTAGTCTTAGCAATGTGAGGTTTTTAGGTGATGGTTATTGTTTTTAGAAGTTGGTCTCTTCTGTGTTTTGGTTTCTTTTTTGTGTGGCAAAAATCCATGCAATTGAATTTATACAGGCATGTGCATTTGTGGCTGAGAACTATTTTCTTCCACCATTTTGTCCTCATTAAAATTTAGTTAATCTGAGTTATCTGAATGTTGACAGAAAAAGGATAAAAGGTCAGAAATGTGTAGCACAAAAAATTACATTAATTTGCAGTAATTCTCTAGCTGGCATTTCTCTATTACTACATATTCCAGAAGATTTGAAAAAAATCCTTATATACACAGATTTCTGCAGATTGTTTTTTTAGCGATTATGGGACCAAGCTTAGCTGAGAGATACTGGCAGAAGCTAAAGGATTCCCACGTGAACAGAGGATTCTGATCCAAAGGAAAGTAGATTTTTTTTGGCTCTAGGAGTTCGTTCCAATCCACCTAGATTCAATTTTCTTAAGAGCAAAATATAAGCTGTCTTTTGCCAGCACTTTCAGTAAGATTGAGACCTGGCCTCCCATACTGTTGTACAGGACAACTCCTATTAATTCCTCTTCCTACTGGGAATGTGCGAGTGGGAGATGTTTAAGCCAACTCTTGGATTGTTATTTAAAGCCATGGAGTGGGATCCCTAAATAAGAGCTAATCCAGGAAGTCTGCATGTGGCTATTGATACAAATATATAAGAGAGGAAACAAATAAACATTATTTGGTGATACAAACTCCAAAATAAACATTTGATTTGTATCATACCTGCCTTTTGGAGTGAAAATCCTGCTGCAGATAATACTTCAGAATTACTTGAGAATGCAACTCAAGAAAAAGCATCTAGAGGTTACTGCATGATGTCCTATACCAAGTCTCCCACTTGTGTGTCCATGGAAGAAGGTGGCATGAGGACAGGGTGGTGCACAAAGACCTCGATTCACTTCCAGCTGCAGAGTTCCTGTGTTACCTCAGACTAATGCCTGTAGCTTTTGTGTTGTTCTGCACAAAAAATACAAGGTAAGTTCAAAGAAAAGAAAACACCCATTCAGTATTTGGCCTAATCCAAACCCCACATTCTTCAAGGACTTTCCCCACTCAGGCAGCAGAAGACATGGCCACATCCAGCACAGAGGCTTTTTCAATGCTGGGAATATGAAGACTTCTTAGTGTGGGTAGAGACTAAAGGGAAATATGAAAGCAAACAAGTCAAACATGTTGACAAGACAGAGGCAATTGGGGGAAATAATCTACCTCTGTAACAGCTAATGAGTTTCTGATTAACAGAACTTTCTGCATCTAAGTGAAATTTGTATTTCAGGCACATTAATTCAACTGGCCTTTGACAAGGATGAACATTTCTTATGCTTTCCAGTGATGAATAGATCACATCCAACCCTTCTGCACCTGGAAAAAAAAAGATCAGGGGAGAAAAAAGTAGCACACAGAGCATTTTTCAGACCTTTTGATTTCAAATCTTGCAGAGCCCTGCAGCTTTACTTCTGCCTCCTGTCACCCTACAAGGTCTTTCCACTCCACCAACCCACATGGCCTTACCCCTGTGCCTTAAAGCTGAACTTGTGCTGCAAGTCAGTGCAGATGTGAAGGTGGTTCCTGTGATGCCCCTATCCCACCTTGTCCTGAGTAAGCGTAACTGGCTGTTGTCTGAAAGAGGATCTATAGCTGAAAAGGTCTTTGGTCAAGCTTGTTTCCTTGATCTTGCCAGAAGACTTTGAGGCCTTTTTTTCCAGCACTAAACTTTATAATTCCTCTGCTGGAGTGACAAATCTGTCATCTGACAGTCTTGCCAACCTCATATCCCTTCCCCCACACAGTGAGACCCTGTTACCACAGATCTGCCCGACACCTCTGGCTTTGCTCATAGGAGCAGGGCTGTGTGACAGGAGCTCACTGGAGCTCAGGACTTGAACTTCAGGGCCCTGGGGTTTAGCAGGGATGTCACTTGTGAATAGCAGTATAGCTCCAATACAGTAATTTGTATGTAGGGGGGCAGATTCACTTTGCTCTGCGGAAGAGAGGCCTCCAGCTGCTCAATGCTCAGTGTGTTGTAGCCAGGTCAGTGAAGTTGTCAGTAGCAATAGCAGCTCAATGGATCCTCTTGTGGGCACCTCACCTGACGGTGGCACAGGAGGGCTCACTGAACTGACTCCTACTGAGAAGAGATCAGAACAGGGTGTATGGTGTTGGATCGGGGTTTGGTCACGTTGTCTTGCTGATTTGGTTTGCAGTGAGGCTGTGCAACTGACAGGGAGTCAGGAGCTTGAATAAGAAGGGAGTGAAGGCAGTAGGTCAGGGTGCCATGGAAGCCACTGACTTTGGATTGAGAATTTATACTTTGAGGATTGCTGTTTTGGAAACTTTTGCTACATTTGATCCTTGGTGAAAATTTTCAGGGGGACTTTCCTTCAAGTCATATCCTTGCAAACTACACTACGTGTAGTTTGTGATATGTGATAAGTGTGCTCAGTGTTCTGGTAGCTGATAAGGTGCTCAGTTCCTCTGGTAGGGAAACAGAGACATTTACTGGATTCCTTCCTTAAGAGAAGGAAAAAAACCTTTCATCCTACTAGGTAGGCAGCATTTTATGAAGAAAATTTGAGAAATTAATTAACTATAATAAAATTTCACCTCTTTAACCTTAGCTCTTGAGCAAACCTGAGCTAAATAAACATCTGACCATTCAATCTCTTCCACTTAAGGTTAACTTGAGTTTATTATTCAGACTACTGCCCTTGTGTATTAGGCAAAGCATAAATTATGCATACTAATTACCTTGGATGGGGCATGACTTTAATGAATTCTTTTAATTAAACTGCAACACAGTGGTTTTGTAGAGGATGGTCTATATTTCATCCTTAAACTATGTAACCTTCATCTTTGTCTGGAGAGATCACACATTTGAGTTGGTTTAATTCACTTAAGTAGTAAATACAAAGAGCAACCTACCCTCGCTATCACTGGGAAATTTGAAAAATGTTCATGTTCTGTTGCAGTGCTAAGAAATGAGATTCTTCAGTGAAAAGCTCTGATTCTGTAAGGAAGGCAAGGGCCAACACGCAGGGAAAGGACAGGCATTCTTGAAGGAATGAAGCTAAAGAGTGGTGTAGTATTGGTAATTTCCAAAACAAACACAAGTAAATCATTTCCCAGGACTTCTCATTTACTTGGCATTTTATAGTAGTGGTAAACCAGCAGAATTTTCTGAGTCCCCAGTATGTTCTTGCTCTGGCTTCTCAAAAATGGTCAGGGCACAACAATTCAGTTACACTGTTCCCTGCAAAGGATTTGTCCACAGTGGCAGCACCAGTAGTTTACTAGCAGGAATAGCAGCAGAGACTAAATGATTCATTTGAGTCTGATTCTTAAAAGCAAAGCATGTATGTGCCCTTTCTCTTTTGCCTTTTGCTGGAGTTTACTGTTTTGTTCTTGTTTACCTGTTCTTTGCAGTTTTGAGGCCTCTGAGGCTTCCCAGAATCTAAAGAAAGAAACTGTTCATTGGATGTGCTTCAACTGCCAGACAAGTAACTGCTGGGTTAAAGAGAAGTGTTGTGGCTGGCAAGAGTGTATTGAAGAAGGAAAATAGCAAAGGTTGCCCATCTTGACATCTCTCTCATCTATCCAGGGCCCCTTCCTTCACACATAACAGCGAAGTGTGCTCCTGGCCAGTCATGCTGGCACATTTGTGTCCTCTGCTTTCCCTGTGGATCTAACATGGGATCCTGCCCGTTCCTTCACAGCTCCCTGTTTAGTTGTTTGCTGTTTGTGCACTGGCCAAAGTGCTCATCCACACAAGTAAATGAGAATTTTCTGTTTTAAATTCACTGTTTGTAGATAGTTCCATCCCTCTGATCCTTTGGTCTCACCCTGATTGTTTCTTTGGTGTTGTTTCATTGTTTGAAAGGAATATCTGCCCTATACAGCTGTTAGTGGGGTTATCTCCCACCACAGAAACCACTTCCAGTGATACAGGAAAAGACTTGGTGAAGGCTCTTCCTACCCAAACCATTCTGTAATTCCATGGCAATAGGAATAATTATGCTCCTATGTATTCAGTGCATCCAAACTATTTCACATGTTTGCACACTATTTAATCTAAGGTTTGATATGAAGAGAAATGAACAATGTATTGTATATGTGGCATCAACTTTTAAGATTTGTTTAAATGTTTGGTGCATGACTCTGTTCTTAGTTTCTTTCTGAGGTCTTCTGTGGCAACACCTGCTTTCCACATTTTATAATAGAAAGCAGTGTCTTCATTTACAGTGAAAATGAGTTAAAAGGCTTGTGCTCATAGTATGTGACCAGTTTATTCCATGTAGAAAGAGACAGATTTTAGAAAGTTGAAAAGTTGCTGGCATGCAAATGTTGCATTTCTCTCTATCTCCTGTTGGGGAATGAATTTTAATATACACTTTGGAACAGATTTAGTCTCATCTGCAGTTCCTTGGGTGAATCTGCAGTTTTGGCTTTGCTCCTGCTTGCAGCGATTCCTGTGTGATTTCAGTCATTCCTCGATGCCACTGTTTGCCATGGGCTTGTCTTCCTCTCGGTGCCTGCAGGCTGTGCTCTTATATAGCATATGTTTTGACAAGCCATCTGGTTACAATGGCTTTCCCAAGTGCCTGCCTTCTCACAGCCTGTCTTCTTGGCAGCCACCAGTGCCTACAAACCCTCTGCCTGTCTTTCTCCATGGGGTAGGGATTCTTATTTTAGCATGGAAGCGTTAACATTTGGGATAAATAAAGCAGCTTATAGAACCAGTGAGACTTTATTGGTGAGGGGAAAGGGACTGACATCTGAGGACTCAGCCCAGCCCCTGTGTGACACACGACGTGAGTGAAATGAGTTTAGCTGCCTTCTGGCTTGGCACATTGCTAACTAACAGAAGGTTCTCTGCACCAGCAACCAAGAACCCATGCACAGCACGTGTACCAAAGGTATTTGGAGACAGCGGTGCTCCAAGGGGTGAATTCAACAGCTGTGTGTCTTACACTTGCACATCTAATCATCAGAGAACTTGCTCAGCACTCCTGCAGCTTTTTAAACCCCCACAAAAGAACAGAATTAGCAGAATCAAGAAAATAGCAACCCAGATGTTTACCTTCCCTCTAACTGTCATGGGGAATCAGCTCAAAGGATGTACTGCTAGGTGACAAATTGGCTACTGAGCAAATCCAAAGATCAGGATCTGTAAGCAGAAATAAAAAGGCATTGTTACGTACAAAGAAATTTAGAGATAATGCCATTATTGCATATCTTCAGCAGTTTGTATGGGAAATAGTACTGGGGAAATCTTCCACAGCTTTCTCTATTGCAAGATTGTAAAATTACATTAATGTGTTTTATGTGAATTGAAAGCACAGAAATGCTACTCACATCTGCCTGTTGTACATATCCTAGAACAGTGCTGTAATTTGGATCATCCTACATGCTGAATACACTTGGGCATATCCTCTGGATGAAAGAGATGATTTTGCATTCTTCTTCTTTAAATTTTTAAATTTCTAACCCTTTTCTGACCATAAATTAGGGCTATTCTTTGACTTGCACTGATATAGTAAGAAGATTCATGTAAAGGTGAGACCAGTTGTTGTATCAAACAGTTTCTGCTTTGCCTGTAGTGAGAAATCAACCTAAATCTTAAAACACCTCCTCTGCATCCCTCCCTTCTTTCCAGAGAGGGGAACTTCACTCCTGGTTTCACTAAGGATACTGAGTATCTACAGCTAGATTATTTACAAGGAAGTCTACTTGAGATTAATTTGGGGTAAACAGAAGCAGTAGATGGTAATAACCCCATCAATCATTTGCTGTTGCACAACCAGTTTCAAGCAATGCCATTAGATTCTTTTTTAAGACATAGAACAAGTTTTCCAGAGCTCCTGGCTGCCAGACTAAGTAACATCCCCCCACCCCTGCCAAGGCAAGTGCATCCTTTCTTGACTGATCACTTCCATTGAAGAGCATCAGGAACAAATAGGAGAGCTGTGAATTAGCTTGGAAGGACTGGCTTTTAAATGTTACATTTCAGTGATTATTGTTTGCTCACTACAACCAAAAGCAGTTTATGGAAATGAAAAACCCTTTGGTATTTTATTGCAGTCTGAAGAAAATGAAGATTTAAGGAAAATGCATGCTTGGCAGATAGAAGTGTGTGTGCAATGGGTGATGTGAACAGAGCCTGGAATACTCTGATGTTGTATGCATTGTTTAGGTTGCACCAGCATGCCCAATCTGAAAGGCAGTTTTTCCAGCAGAAAGCAACATATAAAGCAAGTCTCATTTTAAAAAGTAAAATGAAGACCCTGTGAATTATTTGCTGTGTTTAAATGCCTGTAGCAACACAGAATTTAATTTCAACAGGAATCTGCAAAAGCATAGGGGTCATTTCGTTTTGTACCTCTTGAAAGTGCAGGGAGTAAGTACATTATGTTTGCTATTATTTTATTCAGGTTCTAAGTTCTACACTAATTAGTTTGCAAAACAAAGCAGTAAATAGAAACTAGATTTTCTTTTGCTCCAAATAAATAACCAGGAAAATTCTGAATTACATTGGAATAGGTTAGTATTCATGCAATTCCTTGAAACTCTTCCATGTCTCCTCAAATTTCCATTCTTCTGTAGGTGTATGGCAGTTCCAAGTCAGCTGTCACAATAAAGCCTGGTTTGTGGATGTGAAGTGACAATCATCTTAACTGTGTACTTGTACCTAGGGGAGCTACTCATGGAGTTTATTGATTTCTTTCAGCCCTGCCCCACTGCAGGTAAAAGATTCTTTCTGGCAAGGGGGCTAGAAACCAGTGTGTGTGGCAGCAGTTTCCCACCTTACTCTAATTTAGTAATCATACATTTCTTGTATATGACTGAATCCTGAATCATACATTTCTTGTATATGACTGAAGAAAAACCTGCTGTACCCTTAAAATCAAGCTTTATTAACTTTCAGAAGGTAGAATCTTGTTCTGATATCATTATTACGTGGCACATGAAGCTGTAGTGACATGATGGCAGTTCAAATGCCTTCACAAGCTCAGGCTACAAAAGCCACTTTCTCACTGCTGCAATTGCAGATGCTGAATTTGGTGACCAGACTGAAGTGCTTCCCAACAGTTGTGTGTTCTTGTGTATTGAACTCCCTGTTTTAGGGCTGTGACCCTTTTAAAAATAATGTGTAACCCTGCTGGAGATTTCAATAGGAGCAGTCAGGTGCTTGGAGTGAGACAAGCAATTCTTTCTGTGTTTCACTAAACTGAGGAGCAAAATTTCTGAATAATGCTGCTGCAGCCAAATGTGACCTACCCATACAGAGGTGCAGGCATGGTGATGTGTTTCAGCAGAACCACAGATGTACTTGGGAAAAACAGGGAAGTTTGAAGGTTATTAAGGTTGGATCTACAGTTTTCATAAATTAATTAGTCATAGAGACGTATATCGATTACTCTTTATTATTTTTGTTGTTAGTCAAGGTTTTTTCCACATTGGAGCATGAAAATTTAGCTTGCAGTGGACTTTGTTATTGTATTCTCTTTAAATCTCTATTCTTAGTTGAAGTAAATAAACCAACAAGGTAAAGAGAGCTGATAGCTACTCCATCTGTATTATGGCACACAATGATGGCTGGAAGTTAAAGGTTTGATATATAGATCTATTCTTTTATTGCCAGCCCCTGCCCCTGAAGAAAGTATTAAAATTTCCAGATGAGTAACCAAACAATAAATAGATGAGACAGTTGCTGTGAATATCTGATTTTTTGCATAATAATGAGATATTGCTGGATAATACGCTTTGCAGTCCACAGTTTGTCTACATTATCATTTTGATTGGACAAATGCATAAGAAAGATATACAAGTAAAGCTGTGCCAGGTCTTCTATTTTAAATTGATTCCATGTGAGAGTTCAGTTAAATTTCTTGGACATCTTAAAAACAAAACAAATTCTAGGAATATCCCTGCACACACACACAGACACATTCATTTGCACACATCCTCACACACAAAATATACAGCCAGTATCTGGCCTCACAATTTCTTACGTGCAGCAGAAATACTGTGTGCAAACTGCAGGTTCTTTCTCAGGCCAGTTAGGTTAGAATTAGGGGCATTTTCGGTGGGCATCTTCTCTCCTGCCTTGCAAAAGGCTCATGGAAACATATAAGGGGGTCTTTCAGTTCACTGCAGTACCTTGTTCCATCCCAGAACAGACCAAAGCAAAGGAGGCTTTGGGCTCAGTCCCAAATGGTGGCTAGATAAATTGCTCATTGGTTTCACTGTGGAAAGAAACCTGAATTGAGACATGTTGATCTTCATGAAGGGCTCAAGAGAGTGTGACACCTCTTTTAGTGACAAAAGTGCATTGGGGTGCACTTTTGATGGGGAGAAATACTGTGCCAGTTGAACTCACTGATAAGTTTCTTATAGTTCATATAAGGGCACTTCTGGCAGCACTGAAGCAACATCTCAGTCACAGCTCTCACTGCTAGAGGATGCCCAGCAATACTGCTAATATCAGCGTCTAGGTCAAAGCTGGTTCTCACTTAGGAAGCTGATTGACAAAGTTAAACTAAGCCATGTTTAGAACTTCTTTCGGAATTTTTCTTTTGAAGTTTTATTGAGAAACATAGAATCAGAGTTTAGTTTTTGTTATATAAACAAACAAAAAACCTCAACAAAACAAGCAAAAAAGCTCTATAGGTTTTTTTAACAGTTATCTATTTTCTGCACTTGACCTTTCCACCTGGACAGGAAGATGTGTAAGCCCAAGCTTCAAAATGAGTTTCTTCTGGTATGCAGAATTCCACCTTCTGTTGTTGGTCTGGTTTAAGTCTGACCCCTCGAAATCCTGCAGAGGTATCACGTTCTTCCTTTTTCCTATAGTCTTCTTAGATCTCCCAGTCTTCTCCAAGTCTTCCCACAGATGTTTGCTTCCTCCAGGTTTTGAGAGAGCAGGGTTCTGTGTTCCATGCATCCCGTGACTGCAGTGAGAGCCCTTGCTGTGCAAACAGTGACAAACCTGGCTGGCACAGGGCTGGTTTCAGACCAGTGACACACTGGCAATTCAACTGGAAATATCTGCTGGTTCAACAGAGGAGTTGATTTGGCTCTGTCTTCCTTTTTTCCCCGCTCTGTTTGTGTCTGCATGTGTGCACCAGATAAGAAATCCACACACTTAAAAAACAATGGTAAATAAATAAGCAAGCCCAGCAAATATGGCTTAGATGTGTCCTAAAAACACTTACAGCATCACCTTTCCTCAGCAACAGAGATAAAAACCACTGCTAGATTAAAGGAGTTGACACAGCTACTGCACTGCAGCTCTGCTAGTATGATTCAGCTTACAGAAGGACATTTCTGATTTCTTGATGGTTCCCCCATACCAGATTTATGTAGCAGTAGTTTCTGACCCTGTTTCTTCACCAGAGCATACTCACTGTATTGAGAAATAATGCTGGATTTTCCATGAGTTTGAATCATCTATCAGCATTTCTGTCATGATGGATAACCCAAGAAGAACTTCCATGATGCACAGGCATCAGTGTTGTACCCAGAAGCCATTCGACCACAAAAAAAGAAGTGGAACCAGGTTTTGGCCAAGTTACTCATTTCTGCTGAAATGTCCCACACTGTGAGTGACACCTGGCTTATGTCCTGGTTCCCTTTCTCATGATCCCTCATACTATAACCAACAAACAGGGATTTTGTGCGTTCTTTTTCCTCATCATGTCATGCAGGTCCAACCCATATCTCCAAAACACAGTCAAATTCAACCCTTAAATCACAGACTATTTTCATCTACACCACGACATTCTGTGACCTGGCAAAATTCCAGCTTACTGCATTTGACCTCAGAAACGAGATGCATCATGCTCTTACTATGCTGTTGGAATTATGCAATTGACCAATTAGTTATATTTTAAAGATTATAATATGGTTAATGGGCAGCAAACTTGGTGAAGTCATCAGACTAAGTGTACTGCAGGTGCAACATCTTTTTTTACTGGAATTTGATTCATTCACAAAATTATTTTTCTATTCAAAGCAACTGTCATGCTTCCTTTGTCCACAGATAATTAAATAAGCTTTCCAATTTATTCATGTATTCTAATTTACATAGGGTACCGACCCAAAAAACCTTTCTGCTTACCCAGAGAGAAGACATAAAACACATAGATAAATCTAAATGGCAGCCAGGGCACAATAAGAGCAATTCTGGCTGCTGAGGGCAGTGTTGCTGTAGCTCGGAGCCTGGCCCTGGCTGGCTCAGCAGGGAGAGTCGGGGCTGGAACAAACTGAGTACTGCCAGAGAGCTTTCTGTCTTCTTTTCTGGGCTTACAAGGTAGTGCAGGTCTGAGGTATTGAACTGTCCCATGCAGAGCTTTTATTGTCTTTACTTGCATCTTCTTTAACTCAGCTTTCTAGGGTACAGGCACTCAGAGCAAGCTTCTCCCCTTTTATTTCACTTTTTCCAGGTGCTGGTCTTTGTACAGGCCCTCTGTGACGAGAGAATTCCATCCAAAGCTCATCAGCTCTGTGCTGTGTTCTGAGCATGAGGCTTCCTGCAGCTGAGGTTCACATTTCTCAGAGGTTCTTTATGTTCAAAGTTTTAGATACTCCTGCGATTCCTCCTACAATAGGATTCACATCCTTCACAAACATTTGTGCACACAATTGCACAATATTGTTGTGAGTTTGGCAAATGGCACTGGATTCTTTATGGAGAAGAGGCACAAAGGGGTCCAACATACAATATTTGCAGCAAGGAATATATAGGCCATGTCTCAGAAATACCAGCTACAAAGATACTTGGATACTGGAGCATTGCAGGGTGTTGTAAACCCTTTGCAAGTTTAGAGAAGAGAATATACAAGTACTTTCCAGGCAGTCTGGGCCTGTTTCAGGCTGTCTGGGTACAGGAAAACGGTTGTAGGGCTAGGCTGGATCAGTGGGCTGAGGCCAGCTGTGTGAGGTTCAGTTAGAACCTGGCTCCTGCCCTTGGCTCACACCAAGCCCTGCAGTGCCACAGCCTGGGGCAGAGGGGCTGCAGAGCTGCAAAGGCCCTGGGGGTGCCGGTCAGCAGCAGCTGAACGTGAGCCAGGAGTGTCCAGGGGAGCAAGGAGGCCGATGGCACCCGGCCTGTCCCGGTCAGCAGCAGCTGAACGTGAGTCAGGAGTGTCCAGGGGGCCAAGGAGGCCGATGGCACCCGGCCTGTCCCAGCCATGGTGTGTGCAGCAGGACCAGGGCAGTGACATCCCCTGTGCTAGGCACTGCTGAGGCCTCCCGTGAAAATAAGGATTTGGAGGTGTTGGAGCATGTCCAGAGAAGGGCTGGACTCCCTAGGGTCCAGGGGAAGGTATGGATCACAAGTCCTATGAGCAGTAGCTGAGGGAGTTGGGCACTTTAGCCTGGAGAAAAGGAGGTTCAGGGGGCTTTATTGTTCCCTACAACTCCCTGACAGGAGGATGTAGCCACGTGGGGCTTCATCTCCCTAGTAACAGGTGACAGGATGAAATGGAAATGGACTCAGGTTTTTCCAGGGGACATTTAGGTTGGATAATAGGAAAAATTTCTTCATGGAAAGCATTGTCAAGCACTGGAATAGGCTCCTCAGGGGAAGTGGTGGCGTCAAAATTCCTGGAGACATTGAAAGATGTGTAGGTGTGGCACAGAGGGACATGGTTTAGAGGAGGGCTTGGCAGTGCTCTGTTAAGACTCAACTCCATCTTAGAGGTATTTTCCAGCCTAAATGATTCTGCAGTGTCCTGAGATTCCATCTGCTCTAATATCTTTTTCCACATGAGACCTTATGGGCACTTTGGGAGTCCATGAATGAGCTGCAGCATTAACCTACTTTGCCTAAGTTGTAGGAAGTGCTTTTCTGTTTTAATTGTCCTGTCTCTGAACCACAAAAGCCAGAGATGTGGTAGCTGTGAGCAGACACATTTTAGCCAACAGCTGGGCCTCGAGCTCCCCAGCAGCCAGTCCTGCTCGGGCTCTGGGATCACACGTGCTGCAATACCCAGGACTGCATCCACAGCTGGGACAATGCTCCAGTTGGTGACTTCAGGGATTGTGTGTGTGGACTGATTTATGATCCTCAAGTGTGTTGTGTAGCAGCTCTTTTTTTTTTCCTCAGACAAGGAAATTCAGCTTCAAACATATCTGTCTTATTTATAAGCAGTTTAAACTTTACACTCAAGTTATTTTCTTCTCTTTCCCCAAGCTCATAATTTAAGGGGAAAACCATCAAAAATAAGTACATAACATAGCAGAATACAAACCCTTAAAAACTAGCAGAACCTTCAGTCTCTGCTTGTTTTCCTTTATGGTATTTTGTTTTATTAATAAGGCTGCATCTGTTTTCATGGCAAAATAAGAAAGCTATTTCCAATGAAACAGACAAGTCTTTGTTAGACATCAAATATACTAATATTTGATGTCATAAATATTAATGACTTTCATGTCTTCAGATACTTTAGAATCAATTCCAAACATTTTTGTTTTGATTCACTCTTATTTATTTTTTCACATTGAACTGGTAGAAGGCATTTCCCCCTGTTTTCCCATGGAAAATGTATCAAGTTCTGCAGCCTTCTATTCTGTTTGAATTAAGATGATGTTCAATGTATTTACGTGGCTGTATCTGTACAGGCAGGCAGAATTAGCAGCTAGGGTCATGTAACAGGGATGTAGATATGATGGCCCCAAGTCCAGCTGCCAGTTAGAACTGATCCTAGGATTTTCTGGCAAAAGAGAAGGGATTGCAAGAGGCAGGCCTTTACCTGGAAAGGTTCAAGAGACCACATTTTCTGTGGGCATAGCACACACCATAATCTGTCTTTTGACATCTGGTTTTTTTGTCAATTCTCCACAGGCACTGAACAGTAACTGGGATCTCAGCAACAATAAATTAATATTTGTTGTTCCTTAAAAGCAGGAGATTGCTCTTTCTGAGTGGAATAGTTCTGTCTCTAATCACAAATGTACAGACTCAGGTTTAGGCCACAAATTCAAATTTTCATGTCCTATAAATAAATAATGAAGAATGTTACCAGTTGAATGAGTGTTGATGCAGGGAGCAGAATCTCCCAGAGATTAGATATCTGAACCTGATACACCTATAACAATTGGGGCCCAAGTTAAAATATCCATACACATGTGGAGGAGAGGGGATTCTTTGCCTGTGGAAGGTTGGTCTATACTCAGATCAAATGAAAAAAAGATGTAAGCCTGTGATGAGAAATGTAGGAAAACAGTAAAAAAAAAAAATCCTACCTTAAAAAATGTCTAGAGTGCTTTTAGGGAATGAAGGAAAGAAATCCCATGTTCTTTCCAAGCCTGTGGAACATCATAGCTGTTGTAAATAGGCCAGTCCCAAAGAGAACACACATGTTCCAAATGGGAGGAGACTATTTGCTACACCATTTTAGCATGCTTGATTTATCAGTAATTAATGGAAAGTTGACAGGGATTTTGAGCAAAATAACTCAGTGTTTCATAAACCCAAGATTTGGCATAAAAAATGTTTTACTTATGATACATTCATATGGTGAGAACATAGCCAAGTTGTTAGCATTAATGAAATCCATCCTAATTCCTCTTTGTAAGATGCATTGTTAATTTGCTGTTATTAAACAAGGAGTTCAAAGCTGTTAAGACAGAGCAGGACAAGGAGAAAATCCATTTGAAAATTGCATCATTCAGAGCACGAACTGGAGGCTGAACAGAATTGCTTTGGTGATGAGATTGATGTGTTACTTGGGGTTTTTAGATAGTTTTGAAGGTAGAGAGTATTTCCTAGGCAATCCTAGTGACTACATGGGATTTGGTGGTATTAGCTATATTTGGAAGTTTTATCCTAGTTTGCTGAGGAAGTGAGGCTTATGAGACCATATTTTATGCCTGTTCCCTCAACCCAAGCAATGTTAAATGTTTTGGCCAGCTTCAGTCAAACTTGAGAGAAGTGGAACACCGCTTTGTATAGATTGAGTTCCTTAGGTTTTTAAAGTATTCTCTTAAATGGTTTCTTAAAATGTTAACTAGATAGAAAACATAGGCTCAAATTAGTCCCTGAGGGAAAGCCTGTCTGAGCTCATGCACTGTTCATTGTGTATGGCAGTAACAAGGCAGCCATCAGCGGTGCCTCCTCTGACAAGTCAGCAGGCAGCTCTGTTCCCTCTGCTCTTGTTGGGTAGGTCATCCTACAGAAATAAGAGAGGAGGGCTCTTTGGGCAGGTGTAGTTTAGGGAACAAAGGCCATTATCTGTAGGGTAGCAGGTAAATTTATTCCAGTGCTTACACTACAGTGTGCTTTTCAGTACTGCTGTCTGTCAGCCATCCCCACTGAGATCAATCGGAGTTGTACTGTGGACTGAAAGGATAACAACATAAAGAATGGGAATGTACAATCTTGAAAAGCTTCTGCATCCAGTGAAAGATCCCCAAGTGCCAGTACTAACAGCTCCTTACAGAATTTCCAGAATGAAATCTTTGTGCTGTTCCCACCAAGGGCATGGAGAGGGCCTGAAAGAACAAGACTAAAGTTTTCATTGTGTCTTGGTCTGGATGCTGCCACTAGTTGAGAAAACACTAAACAGCAATATTTTAGCCAATCTTCTTCAAACTGTTGATTTTTTTCCAGTGATTTTGTGTTAATTACACAGTGCCAGCAAGTGAAAGATTAAATGGAAACATCCAAGAATAGTCTGAATCCTTTGGTTTACACAATTGTATATTCTCATTTGCATTGCAAGGAACAAAGGGCACCTTATTGCCCAGAGTTTTGAGGTGTCCACAAGGATTGAGAAATGTGGTTTTATTTTGAAAAGAAAACAAAATTGGTGGCATTTTCATGCCCATTTGCTTGAGCCTAATGGGCTTGATGGTTTCTGTGCACATAGTGGGTACTTGCATCCACACCTTGGCAACACAGGAACTTTGTACATGAATTTGTGTTTGACAGTCTTGCCCTGCATTTCAGCTGAAATGACACCAGCTCTGCTGGGCTGAAATAAGGAGCACACAAAGCAGGCTTTGGTGGCTTACTACAGAGATCAGTGTTTGTTCAGTCCATTTAGTCTAGTTAAAGCAGTGTATTAGGGGGGTTTGCCTCCATACAGACAATATGAGTCAATCATAATTCCATCAGAGTAAAGAGAAGTTTAAGGAAGGCAGAATGAAAAAGTATTTGTAACAAAAAGTTTTCTCATTTCAAATTAACATTTGCCATTTACTAATGCAAAGAGAAAGGTTACAGTGCATGGTGTAGCATGCTTGGAAGAGTGGAACATTTCTAAGGCCCAGTGAGAGGCCGTGGTTTGGAGCTTCTGAGAGATAAATCAGCCTCTCTGAAGCCTCATGCTGCTACTGGTACCTGAATTACCTGAGCTAACACAAAACAAATGACCAAACCCACTGCCTCAAGGTCTGCAGTGCCAGGGACAGGCTTTCCTCTCATCTGCCACTGTGAAAACAGGCATGATTTGCATCCCCCGCTCCAGGGAGAAAGGCTTTTACCATTGCTGTTCTGAGAGATACAAGGGATTCCACCTTATGCCAGGACACTCCAAGGATCCAGGCTTATATAACGATGCTTGCTGTTTTTCTGGAAGATCAGTTCCCAGCTTTCCTAAGAGGTATTTCCAGACCTCAAGTGGATGAATACTGACAGCTTCTGCTTTGTATCCTCAAAAGGATGAAGGAGAAGACAATGCTGAAAATAGTACTTAACTCTGTGCTGTTGACCTCCTACCCAACTGTGCCACATCCACATTCACAGAACCATAACCTCCCTGACTTGCATTGAGAACTAAGGAACGCATTGTTACTGACCCAAATTCATCCCATTGAGCCTCTTTGCAGCGGCATTTGACCCCAAAACTGTCCTTTTAAGCAGTATGTCTTTACTTGGAAAGAAAAAAATCAGAGTTTGATCATGGAGAAACAGTTTGGGGTTTGGCTTGTTTTATTTAGTTGTAGTAACTGACAAAGGAGAATGCTCAGGAAAATAGAATAATGTCGAGGGACTTTCGATACTCTGAACAAAAGAAAAAGCAGCACTTAGATATACACAGTCCTCACTGCAAAGGGAGGGCTAACGAGGGATCGAGAGTGCTAGATGTCTCATGTGCTTTCTTCTTTTCTAATGTTCTGGGTGGCTGTGTGATCTGATGGCTGTCAGACACTCCATGGTCTGACAAGGCTTTACTTCTCTTTAGAAATGTATTTTGTTTTAAAATTTATGCCTGTGACCAGTTAGGAGGAAAATGATGTTCTCCAAAATACAACTCGGACACATCAATGCAGATAGAGAAAGAGGAGCACTTTGATAGAATTTGAGTGCTACAGGCAGAACTGGGTTTATTTTCCAATGGAGAGCCTTCATTTGAACATGCAATAGGTGCCCCTGGTGATTCCTGTGCAGTGACTTCAAAAGAGTCTGATCTTGAGCTTATGGAAAAATCTCAGAGTAATGCCAAGCTGATAAAAAGACATATCCTTGTATATCTTCTGACAGGGAAAAAGAAAAGAAAAGAAAAAAAAAAAAAAAAAGAAATAAACCCCTAACCCAAATTCCTCAAAAGCAAGGCTCTGCAAGATGAGCCTGTGCTTTCAAAAGACTTATCCCAAACCATCTTACAGTAAAGGGATTTATATAAGTATATATAGGCAGTTAGAGAAATTGTACTATCTAACTATGTACAGACAATGGAATTTACTGATAATTGTCCCTCCTTTTGTTCACTGAAGGAGTGAGGAAGAGATGGAGGTAATTTCAGAGCAGTCAACCCCTGGCTGATTGCAGCTGGTGGTGTCTGTTCTCCAGACTGTGCTGGGCAGTGCTGGTGGTGTGGGGGCAGAGCAGCAGTTTCACCCCTCTTGTGCTCTTGCTGCTCCTCTCCGGCCCTGTTGTCTCCCCTGTGTGGACATAACCAGTCCTATGGCTCTGATTTAGCTAAACCCTCTCTGGATTCCTCACAGGAATTCCTCTACCAGCTCTTTTAGTCATGCTTTGATAAGAAAATCCAGTCTTAGTAAGACTTTATCAAAGGTTTTACAGTGCCTGATGCTTCGTTTAACAATCCTGGAGAACCTGAATGCTGGAGAATTTCCAGTGATCTATTTGTTGTTAGAAAAGAAGGGAGAAAATCCATTTGAGGCATTACTGATGAGAAGTGGATAATGTGGTTTTGATGCAAAAGGATTTGAAAAATTCCTCACCTTTGAGAAGGTGGAGTCAAAACATTAAAAAGATAACTTCTTAAAACTTTCTAGAGTTTTATCAAAAATATTTAGGACTGTGATTTCATTAATGTTCAGATAGATTAGTTCATATCTTGAAAAGTACCCTAGCATCCTAAAAATGGGTAATGTCCTTTCCTCCTCCAAAGATTAAAAAACAAACAACTCAAACTAACCAACCAACTTAAAAAAAAAGAAACCAAAAAGCCCAAACCAAACCAAAACAAAAAAACCCAAAAAAAACCCAAACCAAAACAAAAAAAACAACCCCACCAAAAACCACCACCACAACCGAAAACAGATAAAACAAGCCCATACAAACCTTGTTGTAGGCAGAAAGGAACATGGTTTGGTCTGGGTTGGCCCTTATTTGGCAAGTTATTTTGCATGTGAGGCAAAAGAAATGGCTTCTGGCTTATGGTCTGAAAGCACTGGAATAACAGGTAAGAAAAAATGACAAAGAATGTAGATATTTTCCAAAGCTTTCAGAGTTGCCCATGACCATGCAACATTAAGGCACCTGTGTACAGCTGCATGTGACCTTCCGTGCCCACTGACTGTGACCCCAAACTGAGAGAAAGATAAATTACTTGCCTAATCAGAAAATCATCTGAATGCTCAGAAAAACCTTGATAGCAAAACTCTTACTCTATTTAATTCACTGGGAAATTTCTGTGGATTTTTATGCAATTAAATTTTTACCCTGAACCCCACCCTTAGTGTATAATGCATTTGCAAGGAATTGGGTGAGCTGTGCTGTACCTACAGGACTCTGTGCTAGAGAGATGAGAAAACTCAGCAGTAATAGGGCAAGCAAGAAGGGACAAGCCTCCCCTCCTGGGGAAATCTGCTGAAGGACTGGTGTGTGTTCCTCTGCCATGCACATATTTGTCATTTTTAGGGAGAAACTACTGGTGCTGGTCTTGCAAGTCATGAGTGGCTGAATATAAGGGACTTTAAAAACACATCCTTTGGTAGTGAGAATGCAGCTTGGGCTGGTCCAGCTTGTCCCCATCCCCATGTACACTCAGGAGGGTATCTGCTTCCCTGAGCCTCCAGAGATACCTGACCCTTCTAGGTCTAGCAAAGATAAAGAAGCTGTAGCTCAATAAAGAAATGAATATGACTATTAACAACTTTCTGCAGGTGTAGAAATCAGTCAAATCTGCTTTCGTGTCTGTTAGAATTCCTCTCTGTTACAGTTCTCACAGATGCAAATAAAACAGCAATTTGGAGCCAATTTATGTGTAACATGTATCAGCCATCTCTTGATCCTCTTCCCTGTTCTCCAGAGAACTTCCTTAACCTGAAAATTATATGGGTTAATTATGAAATTATGTTCAACAAGGGCTCAAGTGCATTCAGCACAAATTGAGGAGAAACACAAACTGTTTGTTGTCTCCTTCAGCAGGTCTGTGCAGGGCTATTCCCATCCTGTGTGTGTGAGCAGGCTCAGTACTGGTCTGAATAGCCCAGCCCCATGAAAAGCTAAGGAGAGGCAGGAGCACAGGGAGAGAAGGCACAAGCCGTGTTTCTGTGGGTCCAGCACTCCAGTGGGAAAAGACCTGGGGGAACTGTTCATGCCCCCATTAGTCTTCAGGGAGGGATGTCTCCCAGGCACAAGGCAAAAATGTTTTAAAGACCCTGGGATGCAGACAGCAACTTTCAGCTTCTGCTCCCAGCAACACACATCATTAAGCTTAGGTGAAAATTTGATAGTCAGAGCCACAGAGAGAATGTCCATGCAGGAGAGAAATACAGGAAGAGATGAGGGAGAATCCGATGGTGATATTGCTCAAGTTGGTAAATATTGCACTTTTGTGGTGTGGAAGAGGTGGGTTTGCAAGTGTATGAAGAAAGGGTTGCCATCTGTGCCTAGCAATGGAGATTTGTCTTCCCTGCTCTGAAATGGATGTGTTGTTCACCTCGATATTCTGCAGCAGAGTTTCCTGTCTGGCCTAACCTTTAAAGCAGCTCTTTTTGGCCAAAGCTGGGTGACTTCGTGTGCTTTCATGTTCAGGTATTTCAAATGCCAGGCTCTGGTAACTTTTTGATTGTTTCATTTGAGTTTGTATTTGTTTCATGTTTAGTTTGTAATGCAGTGGCACCGCTGATAATAGGAATAAATATCCTCCCTAATTAGTACCTTAGACTATTAAAATATGGAACTAAGGAGAACAGCCTTGGGAGCAAGAGTTCCCAGACCCTCTGGCAAGAAGCAGTTTTACTGGAGGTTTTTAAAGTCTGAGAAGGCACCTTAAGCTGTCAATGCCATGGCTGGTGAGCCCACCTAGGAGTAGAACCAGGTCTGGGTTTTGGACTCAATCCCTACCTATTTATTGAATATCTAGTAGCCATTAAAGCAAGCAAGGAGGGTGGAAGCTGCAAACCTCAAAGTGCCTTGATGTCATCCCTGGGAACAATGTCTACAGGTTGGTGTTTGCAAAGAAGCCCAGTACATGCAGGTGGTCTGTGCTGTCTGTGGTAATTGGGGGCAGTGGAAACGCTGAGCATTTTCCTGTGGTATAAGATTAGTCTTGGCTGTAATATCTCTCTAAGGAGCTGCTCTAATTAATGCAAAATACTCTACTTACCACTTAATTAATACCGAGGCCCTACGAAATAGTGCAAAATCAAGAGCCTTTATTTAGTAGTGCCTACAGTTGTGGTGTGAGTTACCTGTCAGACACACTGGTGCGGCCATGTTAGGGTATGTGAGGGAGGAGGCAGCGAGGCCCTCCCTTGGATGCCAAGGTGCTCTGCCCTGCTCTGGCTGTCTCAGCGCTGAGGGCAGCCGAGGAAGGATGGCAGGTAAGGTACCTTCACATATAAATGCTGCAGAAGGAAGGGCAGGGTCGCCTAGTCCCCATACAGCAGTTGGCACCCTCTGGTCCACCCCCTATGAAAAGAGTGGCCGTGTCTCTGCTGTCCACTGCTTGCTCCCAGCGGCACAGATGATCACGGCTGTTCTGCCATGGCCTGTGATGTGCGGCACGGGCACGGTGCCCGGCCTCGCCTGCGGGCGTAGCCAGGGCAAGGCCAGCACAGGATAAAGGGGAGGATGACCCCGCATCCCCCGGCCGCAGCCCTGGCCCCGCGCAGCGCGCCAGCCCCGGTGTGCCCTGAGCCCGCAGCCCCGGTGTGCCCTGAGTGTGGCAGCCCCGGTGTGCCCGGAGCCCCCAGCCCCGGTGTGCCCTGAGTGTGACAGCCCCGGTGTGCCCTGAGTGTGACAGCCCCGGTGTGCCCTGAGTGTGGCAGCCTCGGTGTGCCCTGAGTGTGGCAGCCCCGGTGTGCCCTGAGTGTGGCAGCCTCGGTGTGCCCTGAGCCCGCAGCCCCGGTGTGCCCCGAGCCCCCAGCCCCGGTGTGCCCCGAGCCCCCAGCCCCGGTGTGCCCTGAGTGTGGCAGCCCCGGTGTGCCCTGAGTGTGACAGCCCCGGTGTGCCCTGAGTGTGACAGCCCCGGTGTGCCCGGAGCCCCCAGCCCCGGTGTGCCCTGAGTGTGCCAGCCCCGGTGTGCCCGGAGCCCCCAGCCCCGGTGTGCCCTGAGTGTGGCAGCCCCGGTGTGCCCTGAGTGAGCCCCCAGCCCCGGTGTGCCCTGAGTGTGACAGCCCCGGTGTGCCCTGAGTGTGACAGCCCCGGTGTGCCCCGAGCCCCCAGCCCCGATGTGCCCTGAGTGTGCCAGCCCCGGTGTGCCCTGAGTGAGCCCCCAGCCCCGGTGTGCCCGGAGTGAGCCCCGGTGTGCGCCGGGCCCCGGAGAGCAGCCGGGCAGGAACACTCTTCCCAGGCGTTTCGAGAAGGGGCTGAAGGAGCTGCGATTCTTAGGGCAAAGGGCTGCTCTTCTCTCTTTTCTCTTTGCAAATAAAAACGTCACCCTCCAAACTGTACTGTGACTTGCTGGAAAAATCTGGAACTTTTTTTTTCCTGGTTGTTGTTGTTGTATTGTATTTTTTTCCAAGCAAGGGTGCCAGTGCAACTCGCCCTGTAGCGCAAAGGGACCCAGAAAGAGAGAAGAAGATAAAATGAATTTAAATTCCAAAGGGGTTTCAGTGCTGGTTTCCTAGTCCCCGAGTCAGCAATGTGTTTGTGAAAATTCAGCCTTTTTGTCTCTCAGAAAAAAGGGCTAAATCTACATCGGTGGCCCAGTCTAGGTTTGCTATTCTTTGCATTTTCTATTCAAGTGAATGAGAGTGAATGAAGTGGCCTGGGACCCTTTATTTGATCTACTCAATTGCATAAAGTGACAGAATTCTAATATATTTGTTTAATGCTCTTCAATGGGGCTTTCACTTTCTAGCTTGCAAATGAAGCCTCGATCTGCAAAGTTTTGTCCTTTTTTTCTTTCTACCTTTTTTTTTTTCCTGGCAGAGAGACCATATTTCATAACTTGGGCTACGGTTTGAAGTGATTTCAAGAGGAGTTTTAGACTCGAAAAGTGGGAAATAAAGAAACAGATGTGAAGTTATTGTAAATTCTTATAGTGGGCTCTAGGGCTATTGTAAACCCACTGCAGGCGGTCCAAAGCCTCTCTTTTTCATGCTGTAATTGAAACATATTAATTAGATAATTTGTTGTTAGTTTAAAAGAAACAAATACAGCCCCTCCAAGGCTTCACAGCCTCGGTTTCTTTTTGTTAACAAAAACAAAACAAAAAAAAACCAACCCAACCAACCCACAAAGTGACATTTATATTAAGATTCCGAGATAATTCGGCACTGAAGTTGATGAAGCTGCTAAGTTTTTTCTCCCCTTTCCCAAGGATCACTTTTGAAAAAAGTCTGGCTCATAAAACTCCCTCTCAGGGGTCGCCGGGGAGTTCTTTTCTCCCTACCTGGCACAGACCGCCCTTCCCTGCAAGGCGCGGTTCGAGAGAAAATAAATATTCTGAGTAAGAAAGAGCTGGCTGTCTTCAATAGAGGATTCCGTCCTGTGGGGTGGTGTCTTGTCATATGTCGAGGGAAGAGAGAACAAAACAAAACAAGACCACACCCCCCCCCCCCCCTCCAAAAAAAAAAAACCCACAAAAAACCAAACCAAACCAAAAAAATCAAACCCCAACCAAACCAAAAAAACACGGCCGCCGAGAAAGGATTCACACACCATGCGCTGACATGAAGCAAACCCCCGAGCCGCCAAGCCCGGCTGGCTTCTCGGGCTTACCTTGCACAGCCGGGCTCCAACCCATCCTCCGGAAGAAAAGAGCTTTTGCCCGAAATCAACGGTGTCTTTGCATAAAATACGCCAAGCTTATATTGTCTCGCTAGAAAATAAAATAAAAAAAATAAAAAAAGAAGAAAGAAGAAAGAATCCCCCGCGACCCCCCACGAAATGTCTAAACACGACGGAGAGCTCGGCCACGGCTGATTCCCTCGCCCCCCCGCCCGCCTCTTCCCTCCGCGCTGTTGTCTGTTGCTGCTCTATTTCAGATCTGTGTTTATTGACATTGGACTTGAGCCATTAGGGAGATTTAACAAGTCAAAGCAGTAAATTCAAGCGACGCGCTGAGCTGCGTATTTGTTTGAAATCAGCATCACAACATTTGGAGAAGCGGGCGGAGACGTGCGGAGGAGCGCGGCCGCTCCGCGGGCTGCGCGCTGGGGGCCGCGGCGAGGGAGAGGGCGCCGTGGCCACGGGGGTCCCCGGGCTTGGGCAGTCTCGGGCAATCGCAGAGATAAAGAGGAAAATGGCACTTTAAATGTACGGTGGCGACTCACACGCATTATGCAGCAAGAAACCTATTGCACCTTTTGAAAGTATTTTGCTTTGGGGTATAATCTTTTCAGATCTTTATCTCCGCCGTTACTATATAGTTTTTAAAAAAAAAAAAAGACTGAAAAGTGCAGCTTCATCTTGTTAGTTGGGCTCAGATTTCATCTTTGAGGATTTGTTCTGACTGCTAGATCTTTAAAGAAAAAAGGGAAGGAGAAAAAGCTTCCTCGTTGTCTAAAAATGTAGGTCATCGCTTGTTTAGGAAAAGTTTGTCGAGTTATGTGTCCATTGATCTGGTGATAAGTTTTGAATGCTTTCTTTAACTGATCGTGTTGATATAATCGTGGGTTGGACTTGATGAATGAGTTCAGTTGTCCCCCATCTGACAAGCTTTAGCAGCTTCATGCATTTTAATCAGCCCAATGATTCATGTATTTTCCACCTTTTTTCTGTGTGTGGGATCCGTTCTTTAAAAAAAAAAATGGTCACAACTGGATTAATTGCCCTCTACATTAATCTTAAAAGTTTTGCAAGGACCTTGTGGTATGTAGTAAGGAAGTGGGGATGTCACTTACTGTGTTTAAGGTCCAGAAATTCAGAGAGATCAGTCGGAGACAAAACCTCTGTAACATCATTGCTGTAGAATTCGTGAATCCTGCCGCTTCATTAGAATACAATGTCGTTTTCTTGCTAGTAAGCACTTCAGTATGTAGTTGTCTTGTAACTGTGCCCGCAGAATGCCTCATCTCCAAGGCATTTATTTACTCATTTCACTAGATGGCTTCTCTAATTTTCAACAGTTGCAGAATCCCTGTAAAATCCCTAGCAGATTTGGGCAATCCTACTAGAAAGTGCCCAGAATCCAGTTTTCATTGTAACTACTTTGCCCTTACTTTTTGAAAGGCACTGAATATTGAATTACAGAAAAACAGGTACAATCGTGTTATGCTTTGCAAACTACCGGTTTGGGAAAGTGTTGATCTATAAGGATAGAGAAATTCTGGCAGTGGCTGGACTAACTTGTACTTGAGGAGGTTTAAATACCAGGTAAAAGGCTACGATAGCTCACTTTTACTCAAAAAACATTTTGTGATGCCACTTGTAAGAAAAAACACCACTAAAAAAATTCTGTGTTTTCAGCCTTTAAAAGGTAACTAATTCTTTAAGGATTTTTTTTAATGTTTGCTTTATATTGCAGAAGCTTACTAATTTTTATACTTTTTAGATAAAATATAACTGGGAGTAAGTAGGTGATGAGTATAGATACACACAAGCATGAATGTAATAGGTGTTTATATTCAGTATGAGTGTATAGGGCACATGTGCAGATGTGTGTGTATGCATAGATGTACAGATATAGAGATATAAACCCCACAGAACATGTTCTCCCTTTGCTAAACCGGTGATAACGACAATTTTATCAGAGAACTTTTGCTATATTAATAACAATATTTATACTAACCTTGCATGAAAAGGCTGTTTAGATTATCTAAATATTGGAATAACACCATTCCTTCATTATGAACTAGTGTTTTTACTTTTCTCGTGTAAACTCTTTAAAAAGACAAATAAGAAACTAAATCTGCATTTACATATTTTAATGAGAAAATATTATTTGGACGACTAGGTTCATAATTTAATGTAGACACTTTTTAACCTTTGTCTTAAAACACACATGCTGGGAACAAGAACACCAATATTTAAAATGCCATGCTTAATCTGTACAGGAAAAAAAGTTTAAAAGAAATGTCCTTACAGTTTCAATAGACACTAATGCTGTTTTAGAGGGGGTGTTCTTTTTTTTTTTCTCTTAACTTAAGCAGTTCACAACAGAACAACAGTTCAGTTTCCAGCAAACTACCTAAAACTAGAAAGGAGTATATCAAACAAAAGTGCATTTTACACATTTTATAATCATTCATATGCACAACCATTTACAGTTTCCCTAGCCCCCTCTCTCTTGTCTGCAAAGCTCCAGCAGAAATCAGGATGACCTCCACAGTTTGTACCTGCTATTGTATTACTTTTCCACATTTTATCAATGACTTCCACAGCTTTTCTTTAAGCTCTGTCGGGTCGTGTGCTTGGTAACAGGTTTATTTTTATTATAATTATGGTTGTTGTTTGTTTTTAAGCTATGAAGTAAATAGCTACAAAATTTTTAAAATAACAACAACAACCAAAAAAAACCAACAACAAAGAAAACCTCATCTCCCCCAAACCTTCGGGTTAACCAGAAGTTAACAGACAACTCTCCTCCTTCTCTTTCACCTGAAAACTACAGTAAACATCCACGTTACAACAGGTACTGCGAAAGGGACCTCATCTGATTTAGAGTACAGATGCGAGTTCCGTATTTACATTAAAACAGGCGCTTTGTAAACATTATCGGTGTGGCGTGAGTGGCCCGGCGCCGTTCCGCTGCGTGGGTCCCGCTCCGCGCCGCCCCCGCCGCTCCCTCACCTGCGGGCCGCGGCCGCCCGCGCCCCGCTCCTGCTCCTGCTGCTTCTGCTGCTGCTCCTGCTCCTGCTCGGGGCCGCCTCAGCCCGCGGGGCCGCGGCCCTGCCCCGTCGAAATCCTGCCCTTGGCGGCGCAACGGGACACGCACCCACACAAAGGACACCGAGCGCTTCCCGGCGTTTCCAAGATCCAAGCCTTTGCTGCTTGGAGGCTGGAAACGTCGCTGTTCTCATGCAGTGACACAGCAGCCATCCTTGTTTATGGTACTAAAGATTGGTCCTGTATAAACCCCTGCTTTTCCCCAGACAAAAGAAGGGAACGAGGCATCGCCGGGCCAGGCTTGCCTGGTCGCCGACAAATCGAAGATGCCTGAAGTACTTTTGGAAAACCAGCGATGCAAGTGGCAGCTCCTACCGGGCGGGAGGGGGCGGGCCGGGCCGGTTCCTTTCGCCTCAGAAGAACGGAAAACAAAGTTCAGAACCAGGGGAGAAGCCGAGACGCGAGGGAGGGCTCGGCCGAAGGGGCGAAGCGGAAAGGGAGCTCACGCGAACGGCAAACCTCAGTTTCCCGCGGGGAGTTGTCTCTGCTTTCGAGGAAAGGAGTAGAGAGGAGAGGGGAAGAAGCGGAAGGAGGGAGAAAAGGGCAGGGAGGAGAGCTCCGAGGAAACTTTGGGAGAAAGGGGAAGGCAGCGTCCGTGCGGGCGGCCCGGGTCAGTGCACAGCCACGGAGTGCAGGGCGGGCGCCGGGCTGGTGAGAGTCTCGCTGGGGGTGGCCGGGCTGCTTTGGCTGGTGGCCGTCTGCGAGGACGTGGGGCTGAGGGAGGGCGGCGAGTTCGAGAGGATGGTGGGGATGGGCGCGGGCAGGGCGGGCAGGGCTGGCACCGCGGCAGGGGTAGGCTTGATGGGGACGGGGATGGCCGGCAAAGTCTGCCCCCCATGGCAGAGCGGTTTGATGGGCACGCCGTAGGCGCCGTACTCGCTGCTGGCCATGGAGATGGGGGTGGCGGTGTCGATCATGCCGGAGCTGTACATGTGGGGCCAGCCCGTGCCAATGGAGCTGCCCACCGTAGTCAATTGATTGGGGAGGGGGTAGGCGGCCGGCATGGGCTGCATCGTGGAAAAGGCGAGGCCCCCGGGCATCTTGTACTCTCTGGCGATGATGTTCTCGATGGCGAAGGGGTGCTTGAAGCTGGAGGGCTGGGACACGCCGAGGTTGTACGTGGACATCTGGGGCAGGTGGGTGCCGGTGGCCGCAAGGGCGCTGAGCCGCAGCTTCGCTTGCTGCTGCAGGTACTGCGCCGCGTCCGCCGGCTTGCTGGGGGCCAGGTGGTCCGACTTGACCACCTTGAAGCGCTTGCGGCGGCGCAGGAAGCTGCCGTTCTCGAACATGTCCCCGCAGCTGGGGTGCAGCGCCCAGAAGCTGCCCTTGCCCGGCTGGTCAGGGCGGCGCGGGATCTTGATGAAGCAGTCGTTGAAGGAGAGGTTGTGACGGAGGGAGTTCTGCCAGCGCTGCGTGTTCTCCCGGTAGTAGGGGAAGCGGTCCATGATGAACTTGTAGATCTCGCTCAGGGGCAGCATCTTCTCCGGGGAGCTCTGGATCGCCATGGCGGTCAGCGAGATGTAGGAGTAGGGAGGCTTCTGATCGCTGTAAGTGTTTCTGCCCGGGCGAGGCATCTTCGCTAGGCGACCCGCGGAGATCTGCAGAAGGGCAGCGACAAGGGGAGGGGGGTGGGAGGAGGGGGTAGAGGGGTGAGTCCGAGAGGATTTGCACGGACACCCAGTCGGGTCCGCCGGTGGCTCCGAGGCCGGGCTGGAGACAGAAGGGCACAGGAAAGGGGCACGGTGGATCTCAGCCCTCGGAAGGGGGGACGGGGGGACGGGGACGAAGGGGGGTGGGGAGGGCGCAGATGAGGCCAGCAGAAAACAGCCCGGAGCCCTGTGCCGCTGCAGGGGGAAAAGCGATGTGCTTCTCCCAGCTCCGGCCTCCCTCAGTCTGGCCTTCCCCCAGGAGCCCGCGTCCGTAAAGTTACTCTATTGATAGCTCTGTCTTCTGGTATCGGCGAGGAGAAGGGGACTCCATCCCCTCCCCTCGATTCCCACCCAACTCCATGCCAGCCCCTGCATATGCCCACCTTAAAGTTGCTGGAAGTTGACAGTCCGCATCCGGGACGCAGCTGGGAGTCCGAGCTCTTTCCCACCCCTCTCCTCCGGCGTGTCTCTCGCTCCTTCCGCGGCCACGCTGCTCTGCTTTAGTCCTGAGGAGGCAGCGAGCTGGCTTGGTTTTGGGAATCCTCTTGTACAGCCCTCCCTTCGCCTCCGCGGGCTGAATCAGCTTCTTTTACACCACCGGCAGCTGCACTGTAGCAGAGGCTTGTTTGCTTCTCTGCAGCGGCGATGAGCTAACTAGTTGCCTCCATGTCCTTCCTCTAACCATCTGATAGTTTTATGTGGTGACATGAGCAGAAAAGACCCCTGTAGAGGCGCTTCATTAATGTGCCACTTCTTTGCTATCATATGACAATCGCCTTGGGAGCAGGGGGAGGGGAGCAGGGAGGAGGGGGCTGGAGAGAAAGGCATAATCTGGTTTCATTTACACCTATTTACATGGACACCTTGGGCCAATGGGAATCATTTCCATTTGAAGACAAGGCGAGGGGTGAAAAGGCTCCGCCAGCGGAATTGCAGTGCGATGGTACCCGGTGGCTGGGGGTGGGGGGAAGGTATGCACTAACCTCTCTGTGGACTTTGCAGGAAGCTTAGTCTGCAATTCACACTTACAAATGGAGGTACTGAGCAGTGGGATGTTTGACATGGAAATTGCTTGGCTGTGGTATTCTGTTTGTTCTGCATTGTTATCTGATTTGTATTGTTGGCTAACTTAAGGCGAGCCTTTTCCCCCGTAACGAGGGACTTTCTCTTTGCCAAATCCGCTCTCCCCGAGCGAAGGTCCTTTCGAGGAGCGATAAGATCGGGGCTCCTCGGTAGCCGCCCCGGGAAGTCAGTCCCCCCCACCTCTCACCCCGCCCCAGCCCTTGCAGGATCGCTGCTCTGGTTCCGCGGACCCTTTGGTGTAAAGACGCGGGAGTTGCTCTCGATACACCAGAGCGAACGGGCTCCTGAGCGTGGCGCAGCCCCGGTGTGCTCGGTAACGAGCTGCCTCCACGCCGCTGCTCTGCTCGCGGGACCGGGGACTCTGCCTGTGCGCCCTCCGGCCGGCCGGCCTCGAGGCTGGGGCGTCCCGCAGAGCTGGTCTGGGCTAATGGGTCCGTGTCAGCGGTCACTCTGCTGAACATCGTCATCTTGACGCCTTCTGCGGGATTTGCATGATATGTCTCAGTCTGTTCGCCTGCCTGTGCGCTTCTCGGTGCGCACTTGTGTGTGTGGGAGCAGGCAGGACGTGTAACGCCCGAGTTGCGGCTCTTTCTGATGCACGGTACTCCCTCCTCCCCGGGAACCAAGGCCCGATCCTGGAACCGCAACTCACTGCCAGCCGTGTGTCCTGGGGGAAGGATCGGGCCCGGAAGGTCCCAGGCTTGCCCTGGCACAGGAGGGAAGTTTGCATGATGTGTATTCCCGAGGCTGCGGTGCATCCTGTCACCCTAGAGCCAGAACTGAAGATCGTCTCGGGAGCTGCGAGCCCGGGGAGGAAGAGCCTTTGTGGTGAATACACATCAACTCTGTTAACAGTATTTTCGGAGTCGGTCAATAACTCACCAAAACGTAACTTAAACACGATGAATTTAGGAGATTAAACAATTTCATTAATATTGAAATGGCTGCTGAGGCTGAGCGCGCGCGCTTGAAATGCAAGCGCACGTTTTTCAATATTAACAGAAGTACTTGAAAAGAAGAATAATGTCACCTTCTTAATTCAGCAAAAATAGCCGGGTTGGGGGAGGGAGAGCAGCGGCGGCTCTGTGCAGCGCGGCTGCTGAGAGATGGGCTCTGCGAGAGCCTTGGAGTCTTCTCGCAGGGACGGTCCCCACCAAGCAGGGCTCCCTCAAACCTGGCAGGAGCCTCAAAACGCGTTTCACATCTCAACCATCGCCGACCTCGTGTGTGTTAAACCGTGCTCCCTTCGTACCAACCCGGCTGCCCTTGGTCCCATCTAATCCCTCTCTCTCGGGGCAGGATGTCGTTTAGAGAATAATAAGTAAATAATTGTGTTTCTAGGAATCCGAGAAGCCGACCGCCCCCGCGCTGCCGAGCTAAGGGAGCCCTTTTGAGGGGGAAGACCTGCCACATGCCACCCTGCCCCTTGCAGAGAAGGGCCCGGGAGTTGCCTTGCTCAGTTAATCGGCTCCAAGATGCTTCATCCAGCCGGGCAGGGCAGGAAGGCAGCCTCCAAAAATTTTGGGGGGGTGGGGGGGGTGGGGGGTGCGGCAAGAGATGATGAGACGATGGATATTTGTTAGAGGGTAGGAAAGACAATACTCTGAAACGGGGAGAGATTCCTCCCAGCATCCCCTAACACTGGACAGAAGGTTTCTGATTTTGTGTTGAGAGCCCTCAAATAGTGGGTGTAGGGGACACTTCCGTCCCACACACACCGCACACCCAGTTCCCCCATCCCCAACTTCTAACACCCCCCACTTCGGGTTTTGTCTCTAGGCCCAAGTTCACCCCTGGGATGCCTATCTAAAACACAGCTCAGAAAATCCACAAACTGACAAATGCTTTTCTTCCTCTTTTTGCCGGTACCTTTTCTTTTCGAAGAAAGAAAAAACCAAACCAACCACTGGCGCAAAAAGGAACCTGCAAGCTCTAAAGTTAAAGCAAAGTCGACTTCCGTTGTCATTTGCAACTCCGAGTGCAAACGAGGTATGGCTGTAAGGCGCCCGATGTTTTTTCCTTTTTTTTCCCTTTCCATTGCGAAGGAATGTGTGATTGGAGGGGTAGGGCAGGCGAACTCATCCCAGTAATTGATACCCAAAGTTTCACCCCGTGCTAAGCACGCAACAGATGACAGACTTGGGCAATATAGGATTTAAATGTAATTGTAGCATTTCTCTTTTACTTTGAAAGCAAACATTAGGGAGGAGGAGAAGGTGAAGTGAATCCAAATCCATTGTGTGGAAAACCAAAACAAATAGACGTTTTTCTGGAGTCTAATTCAAATAAGAAGCTCAGAGGAAGTGTTGGGAAAACTGTATAAAATACACATAAGTCAATTATATCAATGTGCAAACCCAATGGAAATCTATTTCATGCAAGAGCCATTCAGCCCTTGCATGGAGCCCATCATGGACCACCTTTCTGCATGGAAGGTTTGCAATAGCCCCCTTTCCCACAAGCAAGACCACACACGTTTACAGATTTGGTAATAATTTATGCTAATTTTCCTCCATAAATCCACAATTCGCCTCAGTGGCAAGCAGAGCTGTTGAGAGAGGAAAAGGAGACAGAAAAGTGACAAATACAATGTTGATTTTGAATCCTTGTGGCTGCAAGCAGGTGTGTAGCTTTGCAGAGGGGAGGAGTGGGAGAGGGGCTGTGGGGGGAAGCCAAGAAGTTTTCCAAGGATAAAAAAATCCACTCTGTGTGAGAGAATACTCACTACCTTGTTAATATTTACAAACCAGTTGGGAGAAAAGAGAAAGGAGGGGGGAAGCACCAGCTTCTTAGGGTTTCCTAGGCTGCAAAACACAATGCCAGGCTCTGAGCAAGCTTCCCCCGTTTTGGAAAGTCAACTGCAGGCTGTTGGTTGTCGCTGCGTTTCGGCTAAGCCTTGCCCTCTTTTTTTTTTTTTTTTTTTTTGGTAATGGTTCTGCTTCTGCCTCTCGGGGACTGAGAAGGAGAAGGAAGCCAAGATACTTGGGGTCTCCTGCTTTTCTGTGTGCTTGAATTCCCGGTGCAGTTTCCCGAAGAGCTCCGGCCGCTCTGGGAACGGCGGGGCTTTGTCCCACCCCACATTCTTCACCAAATCTGCCACTTTGGCGTGAAACTACTTAGCGCCCTTTCAAAAGGATTTTGTTCCTTTCCCAATGAGCACTAAACAAACTCCCCCTGCCTGTCAAGGCCGGACTGAGAACTGTTCCCCAAACCTGTATTCCTGATAGCTTGGGATGTGCGGCGCGCTTTCCGCCGGGGGGGGCCGGGCCAGGCTGCGCCGCTCGGGACCCGGGGCTCCCGGCGCTGGGCAGCGCGCTCGGCCGCCCCTGCCCTGCCACCACCGCCCGCTCGCTCCTCGCTGCTGTCACCCTCCTGAGAGCCCGTGTGCGCTGTCCTCGGCTGCCCCGTCGGGGATTTCAAGCGCCGCCGGCCCGAGCCGGCGCTCGGCCCCGCTGCGCCGCCGCCGGGGCGCACCCGAGGACGGAGCGCCCCCCGTGTCCCGGGCTCGTCGCTGTCGGGCCTGGGCCCCGGGCAGCCGATTCGCACTTTTCCAGCGTGCAGAGAGCCCGCGCTGGGACCACCCGAATTCCCTGACCCCAAGAGGAGGCTGTTGTTTCCGCTCTGGGATTTGTCCCGGAGCACCTGGTTCCTGATCGGAGCCGGTTTCCCGGGAGAGCTCTTTTCCCTCTGCCGCCGGCGGTAAATCACGCGCCGGTAAACGCAGCACCTCAGCCTCCCCTCGCTCCACATGCCCGGGACCTCCCTAGGGCGGCTCCGAGGAGTGCCAGGGTTACACCGCGGGCCTGAGCCCGGGCTGGGCACACAGCGCTGCCCCCGCCGTGCCGCTCTCCGCGCCCCTCGCTGCCAGCACCTGCCCCCGCCGGGGCCGCGGGCCCGGCCCCCCCTCCGCGGGGCCGCGCAGGTGCGCGCCGGGGCCCGGGCTCAGGCAGCGCATCAGCCGTGACTGCCCGGCGTTTTGTTAAGTGCTGTGCTGTTAGCGCGGATTCCAGCCTGAGCCCCGACGTTATTGCCCTGAGAGCCTGTCTTTGTGGTAAACTTCCCTTGCCTTCCCGGAGGTGCTGCAGCATTTATCTACGCGTTTGGGATTTGTTGGTTTGTTTATTTATTTATTTGGAGAAGTATCAGGGGAGGCCTCGCAAACTTTTTCTTTTTAATCTTCCCTTTTAAACAAATGTCGCATTTCAAGCTGCCCTCTCTTCTCCTTTTCACATTGTAGGAAATATTGAAAATGCCACCTTAGTATTGAAGGGATTAACTTGCTTTTCTCCCAGCCGCTAACTCTGGTGTAAAGGGAGCAGTAGATCAACTGTATAATGTGTGCACTGTTTGGTCATTTGTACAAGCAGAACAAAGGTTGAGCTAAGCCAAATTGCATTGCACTTGTGAACCGAGTCCCAATTTGAAGTATCTTTTACAGCAGGGGGAATGAGAACAATTTCGTGTATGTCTAAAAGGGAATAACAAAGCCACTTTCTAGAGCATCTCAAAGTGAAGTAGTGAGGCGTGACATTCCCAGGGTGAGGAGGGACAAAGGCAGGGTCAGGGGGATGAAAAAGGGAATCAAACAGCCACTTTCACATGTCTGCCCTCAACTGCTGCACCTCTCCATAATAGGAAACAACTGTTGTAAAAAGGGGGATTGCTCCCATTCATTCAAAATAGCAAATGATAGCTAAACAACATTGTCAAAACTGAATCAACTTCTGTGCAGTACCACCCAGAAAAAGGTATTGTGTTTTGGTTAATAGCTGGGTGGAGCAAACTTGATTTTCCTTTTTCTTTCTTTTCTTTCTTTCTTTTCTCTCTCTCTCTCTCTTTTTTTTTTTTAAGGACTCTTCTTTCCAGACCCATCCGTTTCATAAACTTTATTTTTTACCATGAGCCCTTTTTTACAAGACATGCTTATCCCATTCACGCCTTCTCCTACAGTCTGCTCTTGTCTTGGTGTTCTGTGCAAAACCAGAAAGCAAGAGAAATTAGGCTGAGTCCCGTTCTCGCTGCAGTCAGAACGGCGGTTCAAAATCCGTAAGCAATGTAAATCTTCCTTGAATTGCATGTGCGCGTCGCCCGGCAAAACCAGCTTTAAATTACTACGTTATTACTTAGCCAAACATTGTGAAATGGTTTTTATGACAATTGACGATGATTTTAAATTGCATATCCACAAGAATAATGGCGCGCACGTTACGGTTATTTCCCCTCTTTATAAGCAAAGGTAATAACCGCTTGCGGAATTGAGGCTCGGGCAAACTTTTTCCTGCATTGTGTGAAGTCTTTAACGAGCCGGGCTTTAATTAGGGTCAGAACTTTGAATGCTTGTGTTTTTCTCTCTGTTGGCGGGGGGCATGTTTGCAAACAGATCCGAAGTTGCCGCCGCGAAGCCGCGGCGCGGTGGGGGGGTGTGGTGTGACTGTGTGGGCGCCGGGGCTCCGCGCTTTCCCTTCCTGCCGCAGCGCCCCCTCCCCGCGCCGCCCCCCGCCCGGCCGCCACCCACCAAGCTGCCCAGGGACAAGGAACACAATTCCCGAGCCGGGGCTCCCCGCCCCCGCGGCCCTGCCGGGCCCCGCTCCTCGGTGGGACGGGACGGGGCAGCACCGCCCGCCAGGGCCCCCCCGGCGCTCGCACCTGCGTCCCACGGGGAAGCGGCAGCGCCTCCTCGGCCACGCCGCGTGTCCGCAAAAGCAGAGGGGCCGCTCGCCCCTCCCCGTGCTGCGGGCCGGCCTCAGCGCCCACCCCGCGGCGAGGGGGACCCGCAGGGCCGGCTCGGGGCTGCGAGCGCTGCGGGAGGTGCTCGCCGGTGGAGCTCCCCGCACGCTCGGGGCCCGTGCAGCGGGGCGGGAGGGCAGGGCGGGACGGTGACAGGGCAGCCTGGCGGCTGCAGGCGAAGCGCTGATTGCGTTTCCCGAGTCCAGCGGCTTCCATCGCTTCCTTACATCTGTTGACATCCTCCGCCCGCCTCGGCTCCCGACCGCTACATACTCACGACGCGAGCAAAGCTCCCGTCTTCCCATCAACCCTCAGTCTGCAGCAAAAACCATATTAACCTTCTTTAATATTTCATTCCTGGAAGAGATTCTTTGGATCTAACTTTAGAAAGGATTTCCCCGCAGCGATTTCTTCCCATATATTTTTTTCTCCGTATTTATTATCGAGAGATATGGTAGTCATAAAGCATTCAACCAGCTAAAGAGGATAGAATTTGAGAGATGATTTTTTTTCCCCTTTTGGCGAGCAAAGATTTTGCATGGGAATAAAAGGCATTGGGAATGGCAAAGCTTTTTGAGCTCTGAGAGCGAGATGTCTGCGCTGTCATTCAGAGGAGAGCCCTTTCGTATTTCTTCTGCTACGAAGTATTTCTGTCCAAGTTCACTCTCTCTTGAGCCGCGACCTGTAAACCCTTTGCTCTGTATTTTGAGTGACGGCAGTTTCAGTCGGCACGGCCGTTCTCTCGTCAAGGTAGAATTACACTGTAAGAAGCGCCCCCGGTAGCAGAAGGGACCCGGGGCCGGCGCTGAGCCCCGCGGACCTGTTGGCAGCCCCGCGTGGAGCTGCGCGGAGCCGGGCGGAGCTGCCTGGGTAAACTGCTTGTGTATTTCACATTATCATCCCGCTATCTGCAGGCAATGTAGATTTTCTAAAGATCTAATGAATAAACAACCAGCAAGTGCTGGCGGTGTAATTTACATTGTTAATGCCTACATGTGTATAATAAATATGCATTTGTATGTCTTCAAATAAACTCTTTTTAGTTTCTAACCTGTGGTGATTTTTTTAAAAGCTGTCTTTTCCAAGAAACCAATTTTCCTTTTCGTTTCCTGAGCTGGTAGGGAAGGAAAAGACCTAGCAAAGCTCTTCACATCTGCTTTTCAGTGGCAGCGGGGGATGCGCGGGCCCGGGCGCTGCGTGCCCGCCGCAGCGCGTCCCGGGGCGCGCCGGGCGCAGCCACCGCCCGCTCCCCCGGCGCGGGATGGAGGCCGCGGCCAGGCAGCGGCAGGCACTCATTTCTCAGTGTAACTTGCCACGCTTTTAACAGCAGAACAATTTAAATGTACAATATTAGCTCACAGTATTAGTCTGGAGGTGCAAAGAACAATCCATTCAGAGACTGAGCTTCAAAGGCACCGGATTCCCCTCAAGGAAAAGTTTACAAATGTGGCTGCTCCCTCCCTCCTTCCCTGCCTCCCCCTCCTCCCCTCCCTCGCCGGAGACGAACGGTTTTCCCCGAACGCTTCTGTAGAGGGCATCCCTGACCAGATTTCTCCCACCTCGCCGTGCGGAGCCCGCTCCCCCCGCTCGGAGCTGCGGAGCGCGGTTACTCCGTGCCGCCAACGGGCTCCGCGCCGCCCTCGCGGGTCGCGCACTGGCAGCGGTGGTTGAAGGCGAAGCTCTCGCTTTCAGATCTTCAGGCTGAAAAGCCTGGCGCTTCTAAGCCCCTGCTGACTTCACCTTGGGAGGGATAAAGATTTTCTCCTCATTTTTCGCTACAAACCAGGTGCCACTTTCTTACACCGCTTGATGGCAAATGTCTCGTCTTCAGCGAGCTGGATCTGGCATACATTATTTTAATTAAGTCTATGGCGATTTACTTTCCTCTGAGATCCATTCCACGGTGCAATTAGGAACGTATTGGTGCTAGCACATATGAATATTCAGGAGAGTGTCAATTAATTAGCAGACAGAGGAATCTCATTATGGTGCTCAAAACCCTTTTAGTGCTAAGCAGAATTAAGGGGGCATTTGCCAATGTGCTGGATTAGTGAATATTTTACTGCGCGCTCATTTAACTTCATTATCATAGCACTTACGCTACTCTCTGATTTTATTAATTAAATTGCTCATTAATTTATCCAGAAAGGGGGATAAAAAGTTTTATGACGCCACAGCCCTCGCGTAGACGCCCCAAAGAGCGAAGTGCCGCCCTGCCGCTCCGCAGGAAAGCGTTTCCCCGGGGCCGGCGGGAGGCCGGGCAGCGGCAGCGCTCCCGCCCCACGCGCGGGGTCCCGCGCCCCTCAGCCAGGTGCATTTTTATCTCCCCTCACCCCAGAGATAAGTGTAATGCGGCAATTAGTGCTGCTGCAGCGAAGGGAAAAAGGGTATCGCTGGGAATTTGAAGTGCAGACTTCGAGTTTCATCTCTTTTTCTACTTAAATCTTTTCTCAGCATCTAGGGAGCGGGAAAGCCCACGATGAGATTTACCCCTCAATCTCTGCGCAGGAAGGAAACTGCAGAAAGAAGAGGCATAATCTCATCTTTCCTAGTATTATGGACAAAATCTAACGCGATCACTTTCCGATAGAGACAGAAGCGTAACCTGAACGCTTTGCTGGGGAGGAGCGCGAGTGCTTCCCGAGGCCACGAGCAGCCAAGCGCAGGGCGCGCTGGCAGCGGGCTCGCAGTTTCTCCGCGCAGTCAGGAGAGCTGCGAACATCAGAAGCTAGCGATCAGGATTACGCTCGTTTTCTAATTAGGCAATACTTCAATTCTCATAATTTTTCCAAGGAGCATTGTATTAAGAGCAGCTATTTAAAAAAAATGTCCGTGGGATATTGTGCTTTGCAAAAAACAAACAAAAATTCCCTCAGAAATGTTTAATATTAAATATTAATCGGATTTAAATTCAATAGCCGTATCTTGCGACAGTTATAGATGTGCAGGAAGCTATAGATAATCAGCCCTTGTGCATCTTCACACAGGAGGGATCGACCCGGTGTCAGCAAAGGCTCCGCAGAGGAAAGGGAGACCGATGGAAATGTGTTTTTAAAGTCACCTCCATTTCAACACCGAGCGCGGAATTTGCCCAAAAAGGTTAGAAAGACAAATATTAAATCTGCCTTCACAAAGGGAGCCGCTAAATAGATCCGAAATTAATATGCATGTAAAATTAATTAGCTGCATTTCATGACATCAAAATAAGTACCTGGGAAACAAGAACACCTTCTGGGCATTTGGCACCATATGCTAGAATTACAGTTAATTGACTAATTACATAAATTAGGCATTAATTTTACAACACATCAAGTATAAAAGATATCTCAATTAATTGTGGAGAGGGAAGGAGGAGGTTAAAGGGGAGGCTGGCGGTCCGGCCGGGCCGGGAGCGCGGCCGGAGCCGCCGCCAACTCGGGGCGGTGGTTAGCGCGGAGGCAGCCAGGCGCGCTCATTAGAATCAATTACACAGCGGAGATTGATTAGCGCGTGGCAGAGCACGGCGGCCCCGCCGAGACCAGCCCGGAGCCGGGAGCCGCCCGGAGCACGGTAGGGCCCGGACGGGGATGCGCTCTCGCTGCACTGACCGTGCCGTTCCGTGCAGCGTCCTGTCCTCCCCCGCACCCCTGAGGGTTTTATTCTGGGGAGAAAAATCACTTCTGTGATTTTTCAGGCACTGGGTTGGGGTGTTTTCCAGCGGAGTTAGTCAGATTTTCCTATTGCTTTGCTATAGTGGGATCAAGTTTCAAATAATATTAACAATTTTAGGCAGCCAGAGCCATGGCACACAGTTTTGGGGCCTCAGAGGTGTGAGGGGATGTTCTCTAGAGGTCCAGCACCCTGGGGCCTCTTCACCTGTTAGAGAGGCTCCCTGACCAGATTCTTTCCTCCCCCTCAGAATAAAAGGAGTGTCCAGTTGTACCTGACTGTACCTAAAAATGTGCCAGACTGTCTGCATTTACTTTGTAGCTTTCAGTTTAAGCATGAGGGAGGCTGTGTTAAAATGCAAGAAGGATTTTTAGCTAATGGGAATAATTATATCTTTCAAGCTAAAAATGGCAAAACTCAAACCCATATGGGAGTCCTATGGACAGAAAAAAGCCGATGTCATGTAGCAGGTAGTGGAACAATTATCACACTAAAAGTATTTGGGGAGGCACCAGTAAGTGGTCTCCATTTACACTGGGATTTGCTGAACACCACAAAGTAAGCAAGTCCTACTCTGCAGCTTTTGGCAAGGTGACTGGTGAAGCTGGGACTGGACCTGCCCCAGCAGAACAGGAGGCACCAGGCAGGCTGCAGGGAGGGCTGGCTTCTGCCTTTGTGGGGAAGTGTGGGGGTTCTTGTTTCTTCTGTGAGTCTGCCTTACTAATATGAGCAAAATTTGGCTTCCCTCCCCCTTTGTAAATAAATATTCCATAGGAATAGACCACTGTCTGGTTGCATCAGTGACAATACAGCCTGACTGTTGATGGGCTAGAAAACAGATGAAACCCTGCCACACGTCTATCTTTTTATTGAGACAAAATGTTCATTTTGATGTAGCAGTTTTGTGCTGTTGCCAGATGCTGAAGGTACTTGAGGGAGATGTTGACAAGTGGATAATTGTCAACAGAACTAAAACAGACACTTTGTTTACAGTTGAGCATGATTAATTGAGAGTAAATAAAACAACAGCTCTGTTCATAAAGTCTCTCGGCATCTCCAGTTCACAAGCAGGCAGCACACTCCAGAAAGGAAGGCACTGAACCTGCTCATACACAGGGGTCACTAATGGAGCTCGATAGTGAGAGCAGCCTCCGCAGCTTGGGCATCACCCTCTAGGTTTCAAGCCAAGTAGTTTCCTGCTTACTTTTTCTCTCTGATGGTTTCTTACCTTTTTTTCCCCCTTTAATTTTGGCTTACATGGCTGGATCCACAAAGGATTACAGATCACACACTAATTCAAAAGAAAGAGTTGTGTGTCTGAATGCTGGATATAGTTGACTCAGGAAAAATGATGGGACAAAAGTGGTCTAGAAATCAACAGTAAAATAGGGAGTGATGCAGCCGTCTTTCTTCCCACATTGTAACTTCGAGGTTATTATAGAATATTTTATGCTTTAAACCAGTAGTGAGAGGCACAAATTAGTGGTGATGGACAGTGAAATCCAGAAATACTCTTCATTTTTGTAGGGGGTTTTTTCGGTTTGTTTTTTTTTTTTTAAGATATGTTTCTATTTGTATCTCATGTAGCAGTGTATATTTACCCAGACTTGTACAGAAGGTGGCATAGTTAGTATCTAAGTGGTATCCATGCTGCTCGGACTAGAGAGACGCTGCAGCTCAATTGGAGGGTGGAGAGGAAATAGAATTTACCAATCCACAGTTGCCCAAATATGTTTTTTGTACATATCTTTTTCAAAATTATAATTTTCTCTCTTCTTTGTGCTTTGTTCCACTCTGAAGCCACTTCCTGTGAATTACTCTTTCTTTAATGGACAGGAGCCCCACTAAGAAACTGTTGTAGCAGCTGGTTCAGCCTCCCCTGTGTGCAGCACACTTATAAGTAAAGTTATGAGCCTGTTAATCTATATTCAAACTTTCTGCCTTGGTCCTGTCCCCGGGTGACTGGAGGTTTAAGAACAGCCTGTCTGTGTCTGTACCTGTGCTCAGTGGGCATTCAAACAGCTGGAAGAGCTCTGCAGCCTGTGAATGAGACATGCTTGCTCCATCAGTGCTGAAGGAGGGGCAAGTTCTCTTACTGGTGATTGCTGTGTATTTCTTCTTGGGTCAGTTTATTGCAGCTTGCAGGTTTGGGGGTGTTTTTGTCTTTTCTACTAACTCTGTCCTGCTGTCATTGGCTTCAACAGTGCCAGCTTCCAAGGCATATGAGAATATCCCTTGGTCTCACGGCCACAGTTCAAAGATGCAATTCTTGGTGGCTGTGCTCTGAACAGTCCTCGAGCAGTGATTGGGTGCTACTTATCTATTACAGCTGTATCTGCTTAGAGGGAGGGGAAAACTGTCAGGAATTGGTAAGTTTGCATAGTAAGACACATTCATCTGTCATTTCAAAATACAAGTAACCTTAGGTTATTGTTATGCACTCTGAAGGCCAGTCATGCCAGCAGCCTCCTATCCAGAGGTGTCATTAGCCCAGGACAGCTGTGTTGTGATGTGGCTCCATCACCCTTGCTCAATAGATGCAAAGTTTCTGGCATTGCACTGGCTGCTGGGCTCCTGTCCATGCCGGACCATAGGTCTTGAAGCCATGCCTAAGGGTATTTATACTGATTGTCAACAGCTTGTCAGTTGGATTATTGATTAGTTTATACTTTATTTACACTATCACAGCCAAGCTGATTGCAGGTTTTTTTTTTACTTTGAAGCCTCCTGTATCCTTAGTATTTCTCCAGTTCCTTTGAAAACCTTTCTCCTTTACTTTATCTGTGATCAAAACTTTGCTCACCCCTCATCTAGACTGTGCCTCTTCCTCTGGAGCATATGCTTGTCTAAGCTGCAGCAGTTGTTGCTTGCTGTGCAGCTCAGAAGCGCCCCAGGATGCTCCCCAAAGGCTGCTGCACTTCAAAGGAGAAGCTGCAGGCTCAGAGCAGCCAGAAAACAGGCGCTCGTGGGCCTCAAAGCCCCAAAGGTGGCTGTTGGCATGGATGTAAGAGGAAAAGCTCCTTTCAAGGAGCAGCTTTGGAGTTTCCTTCTGTAGGGGAGCACTGGGCACTTCAGAGACAAGGCAGCAAGCCAGTATCCTCTATGCAGATTGGGAAGATCTTCCCAGAAGCTAGAGCAGCTGTGTGGGGAACTCCTGTGCGAGTCAAAGCACCGAGGGGGAGCGTGGTGGGGAGGAGAATTGTTTCCCTGGTGGAGAGGTGAGAGCATGGTCTGTTCAGCTTTGGGTAAGCTCTCAGCCCCCAAGTTACGGCTGTCTTGTACCAATCTGAAGGCCACCGTGTTACTTGTTTGGATGCTGGTAGGTGTCAGCTCTCCAAAACAGAAGACCCTACTTTATTTGCAAGACAGAAGGGGAAAAATGGTTTCCATACTTATGTCAACTTTGCATTTTCACTTGAATGACTGTCACATGGTAAAGACTTTGGAGATGACATCCTTTTAAGCCTAACTTACCTAGCACCTTTAAAGGACAAGTGTTCCAGTGGAGTTATATAGCTTCAAAAATAGGCCCAAGGACAGGAGGTTCTGCTACATTTGACATCAGTGGAGTTGGTGTATTTTGCACATGGTAATGAACACAAGAATTGTGTGTGACTTCTGAATGAGGAGATGTTCAGTTTCTATATGATCCAGACACAAGAGTTATGATGCATGGTCCTATAGGAGTGTCTGTCAGAAATCACCATAAATATTATTGACTCTGTAGCCAAGAACAAATCCTGAGAATGCTTCTGTCTAACTGGCCCAGGAGATTGCCTGGATTTCTTGCTGCCCTGTCAATATACTGCCCTGGGGCATTAAGGGCGTGGATGGATGTAGGATATACTTTTCTCATGGTCAAAAGTTACAAATGGATCCTGAAGGAAGACCTGCTCTGGGCACAAACCTCAAGGCAGCCAATCATTTCCTGCTTCATTATCTTGAAAGACCTTGAGTTGGAGTCAAAATTGAAATAATGAGCCAGACTGATGAAGGTGAATGCGTTTGCAGCTGACAAGAGTGGACACATGCTGGTAACCATCTGCTGGGATCCCTTGTAGGTAGCTGTGGAAGTGCACTTTCATGTTTAGGCTGTGAATGCCATGTGCGTGATTTACTTCATGTGCATATGCTGTGCAATAGTTGCATGGGTATTACAGCTATTTAAAGTGATATTTGTCATTTTATGTACTCTATGGGAAGAGACTATCTGATTAGCCATTAGATATTTTCTTCTGAAAAAAAGAAAGCCTCTTTTAATGAGTGTTTGTACGTGAAAATCCTGAGGTGCAGCAGTTCTGTGCTTTGTATGTAAAGTTTGTATGCATTTGCAAAGTAGAACTTTGACTTGGTTGTTGTTAATGGTCAGAGATAGCATGGCACTGGTATTTCAGAAGTCAGTTAAACATAAAACATTCTAACAGGATTATTAAAGAGTACTGAATGCTGGAGAATAGATGTGATACAGGAAGGGGCACAAAATTGCTGTGTACTTAGCGTGTATAATGCAGCTTGCTCAATTTGTTCCTGGCTATTCATAGGAGAGTACATTTTCTCTTTTTAATTGCACAAGATGACAAGACCTTTTAATTAAGGTGGCATCTATAGTATTCATATACTGCAAAACCCACAAATGACTAAAACTTAATAGCATCGTAAAAACTATGGTTAAAGCTTTTACCAACACTGCCATCACAGCAAAGGGTCTTAAATCAACTACGTCAGCTGTGAACTTATGCCTACACTGAGCCTACTGACTCGGAGAGCAGGAACTGATTTCTTTTCATGCAGAACTACTGTCTTTGTGGGGCGTTTATGGCTGTAGTAAACTGGTAAATGGCCCTTTTGTCTCTTCACGTGTACCTGCCCTCCCATGTCTAATTTCTGCAGCCTCTGAAATATTCTGTGTCCAGTCAGAAGTCCAGGCAAAAAAGGTAAAACTTCTTTTCTTCACTCCGAAGTTTCCAGCAGGCTTCAGTGGGACAGAAGGGCAGGGAATGAGAATATTACATATGGAGGATGTGGGGAATCAGGCAGACAGTGCTGGATGCCACAGGAACAGAGCAGGGAAGCCTCGGTGCTGCTCAGCTTTGATACTGACTCGAGGTCTCACTTGGAGAACCACATCCTCCAGCTCAGGGATCACAGGATTGCAGCAGGGTCACTGCTGCCATGTGGGACGTTAATCATTTATGAGCAAAGTCCTGGCAAGGGTTTATGCACAGGCAGATTATTTTCTGTCTCCCCCTTTCCCTTATAATGACAACCTTACATTTGTTGTGGGGGGATGGTCCTTCATCACAGGATGCTCTCCTGTGACATCCCAAGAACCTCTAGAGGTGCATCCTACTCCAGAGGTGAGTGAGGTACGTGGCAGCAGAACAGTGACAGTTTTTACCTTGGTAACACTGGTAAAAATGGGAATGGTTCTTGGTCACTTTTGTAAGGGGTTAGGCTTTTTTCTTTCTTTATCTGCAGAATGTAAAGGAATATTATGCAGATGCTTAAGGTACAGTCTTTTTTTTGGCAAGAGCTTTCTGCATTTCTTATCAACTTTGTGTGTGTGTGTAACAGTTACTGCAGGGGGCTTTTGTAGGCATTTCTTTTCTCACAGAATTAGAAATTTAACAGTTTGGTTTTAATCATAATGTCCTGATGCTCAGAGTTCCTTGAGCACACCTTCTAAGTAATAAACCAGTTTGTATAATCCAACATTTCCCTTGGGATTGGTTCAGAAAGCAACATGATTTTTACTTTATTGCTAAAAATACTGTGTTGTTTACCAGATGAGTATTTAAATAATTTAAGGATGCTATTCTAAAGAGAGACCTTGTTAGAGTGAAAAGTGCTTTATCATGAGAACCTCTAGCAAAAGAGAGGACAGAGTAAACAGGCAGAGAAGAAGGGACCTTGGGATATATTAACATATAGCAACACTGAAATTAATTGTCTTACTCATGTCTGGTCTGATATCAGGGAATTATGTTAATAAAGTATATTTTCTCTATGGTCAGGTTTAGAGTGAAGATTATTAATTTGTGGGTGAGGAATCAGTCATTTGGGGATTGCTCTCTGCAAAGCTTTGTGACCACTGGGGCTGTTCAGTGGCCAGAATCCTTGATTCTTCCATTCTCTTGATATCCCCAGTTTAGCCCCAAGGGCCTTGAACAGCAGGAGTCAATCAGCTGAGCAGGCTGAAGAGTCTACAGTCTTTCCAGTGCCATTTTCTGGACTGGCAGGTTTGCTGTGGATTTGATGGCACATGAAAGCTGTGTATCCTTCTCTCCCAGCTCTTCACCCCAGCCCTCTGTTCTGTGACCTGGGAAGCTGCAAGGCCTTTCTTCAGCACGTGGCTGGTTCATCCAGCAAAGGGGCTGGAGCTGGGATCACCATCACATTCTGACAGAAGTTTATGTAGCTCTAAAAAGTCAAGGCATCAAAAGTAATGTAAAGCTGCTAAAGCCTATCTTACTTGAGTCCCAAGTCACTAAAGGAACTTGAATTGGGTTTATCCAATTCATCTGTTCAAAGCAAACGCATGCTTAAATTTAATCCTGGAGATGAAAACTTTTGGTAAATACTGTCCTAAATGGAGTTAAGTTTTTAAATGTCTTTTGTGCATTTTCACATTGCTTAAGTGCTTCCTTTTTCTGCAGTAAGAGAAAAATAATAAAAATACAGTCAGAAACAGAAGTTTGGCTGTAACTGAAGATCTGAGAACTGTGGTAGGATAAGATTTGTAAGTGGGGGTTGTAACTTAATTGGACTCTGTGGTATCAGTGGAAAATGTAGCTAAGTTTTTAGTCCCACAGTAATTCCCCTGTAAATGATGTGTTCTTTTTATATTTCTGTACTCAGCATATTAGTGTGTCAACACTTGGAAAATAATATTGCTAACATTATAGGAGCTTTGGAAATTTGTCATGTTGAGGAAGAGTCACTTTGTCTAAACCAGTCCAGTGCCAAGTGATCCAAAGAGTTTGAAAACATGAGAAAATTACATTGTTTTCTAATATTCCAGCTAATCCTGTGTACTTTAAGCAATGAAACTTGCCGCCCTAATGCTGCTTTTAGGCTGGTCAGTATTTGTGGGTGTAGTCAGACCTGGTGTATGTCTGGTGCCATTCAGGATCCAGCGACGCTCCCTGGGTGATGTGTGTCTGGCTTTGTGACTGGCTTTGTAGGGAGGTTTTGCACTGGCAGGAACAGGGTTTGGTTGTGTTCAATGCTCTCAAACGCTGGCAGCGAGAGCTCTGCTGACGGCACCCCTTTATTGAAAGGAGGCTGGGAACAAGGCACTTGTGGTGAGGAAAAATGTCGCGGCCGTTCGTGGGTGGTTTGGAGTGCCGCGACCTTCCTCGGAGGCGTCCCGAAAAGGGCAGGGGGCACAGGCACGTCCCAGGCGCTGCTGTGACTCTGCTCTCTTGTGAAAGCCGCGGGATTCAGGCCACACGGAAGAAAGGGACGGAGCCTCCCGGGGGAGTTCTCCAGGAGCTTTATTCCTCGGAGGGATCCGGCGACAGAAGACCAGAGAGGCAGGGAAACCAGGGGTTTATGTACGGGGGAGGCAAGGGATGGGGTTACACACCTTGGACAATCGGGGTAGGGATTGAAAAATGGGCCAACCAGGGGAAGGATCGAAATCAGACCCATTAACTAGGGCGATAAGGAGGAAGGAGGGAAAGAACCAATGGGGTACAATCAATTAATCTGGTACTGATAAGCTTTATGGGGCAATTAAGCTGGTACTGATAAAGCTTGATGGGGGTAACACACCTTATCACTGTGGAAGATAGCAGTTTCCTAAGGTTTCTTCCCTCGGGGGCTTACCACAGCCCTGAAGCCTAGGGGCTGCTTTCTCTCCAGGGGAGTGTCTGTATCACTGACTGGCCTACCGGCCTCCACAGACAAGGGTGCTTGGCTCTGGGACTGATTCCCTGAGGATTTGTTTCATGGAGCTTAGGGTTCAGCTTCAGGGCACATTGCAAGGGGAAGTTTTTGCTCTGGTCACGTCTGCCAGCACTGCTACGTGCAGCACCCCTGACCTCGCTGAGAGCCCCTTGCACAAAGCCAGTCTCAATGCTCTGGGAGGTTTGTGGCACAGAGCATGGCTCCAGGGCCCGTGTGCATGTTCTGTGCTCTGGCTGTGTTCCAATGAATGTGCTGCCCATCTAGACCCTGATCCTGCTGAGCAGATTCCATAGGAACACGCATGCTCTTGAATACAGCACATTGAACACTAATCTATGGGAATTTTGTAAGCCAACTTTATGGATGTAGCAGTTGTAATAAGCATGTTTTACAAAAAGATAAGAAAGCATATTTAGAGATTTGTTGATTTGTGTTGGGCTTTTTAAAAAAGGATTACTGCAGATGTTACTGCTTTGAGACATTTGCTTAATAGTAAGAAGAAAGAATGAAATAGGAGTGTTCAGTAAAGCCAACACCCTCTGAAGCTGAAAGCATTAGCAGTACACAAGTCCTTAAATATCAACAGTGTTTAAAGGAGGGAAAAAAAAAAGTTAAATTTGTGTTTCCCCTTCCCAAAGAGCAGATATGGATCCAAATAGAAAAATAGTTTCCAGATATTTCCTGTGGAGTTCTAATGAAGAAAAGAATGAGATCAAAGGAAAACTGAAAATACAGGCTACTTCTGATGCTTGGTCCATATCTCTAAATTCAGATGATTGGACAGAACCTGTCAGAGATTCAGTTTTAATTACCTGCTTCTGATCACAGGCCATGGAAACAAGGAACTGCAAGTGATGTGGTGTGACCCTGTACATGGGCGTTCAAACCCTTAACCTCTGTGACCGTGGATATTTCTCTTTTCTGTCCTGGGGTCTGCTGCTGTGTCCCTCTCACTGCCTGTTAGAGACACCAGAGCAGGAGCAGAGTGAGCAACCATGCACATGGCACAGGGAGGGAGCCAGGGTGCAGGGAAAATACCCAAAGGAAATCTGATCTCAGGGGGGGACCTTGAGGTATCTGATCTCTGAGAGTGAGCGAAGTCCTGGCGTGTGTTCAGCACTGGGGGGAGAGCCCGAGAGCTGCAGAGAGGCTGCTCTGCTCTGCCTGCAAACCAGAGTTGTGTCACAGAGGGGCTTCCTGAGCTGCTTTGCTGTGGGGAAACTTTCTGCATCCCAGGACACAGGATCACCTCCCACCTGTGCCAGAATCCTGATGATGATGAAACTGGCAGCAATGAAAAATCTCTTATATAACTCCTATCCAGCTACTTTGTTCCAGTTTTTATTATTTTTTATTTTAAAGAAAGGGTCACCTTAAACTTGACGAACTTTCACAGCCTGAACAAGCAGGGGGACCATGTGGAGAGCAATGTCTCTGGGGATGTACTTTTCAGTGAGTAAGTTCACTTGAGGCAGGAGTCTTAGGTAGATTTGATTGCATTTACTAATACAAAATCTGTCAACAGTAAAGACGCCTTCACTGTTTAATCTTCCACTAGAGGGGAAAAAAAGAAAATCAAAATACTTTTTTCTTTCCCAGAATAGCTATCTGGCAGAAAACTTGAAAAATGTGAATCCCCTTTCTTGATACCAAGTCACTTTGTTGATGAACAGCGCTCCCAGCAAAAACTGGGAATGATATCAGACAAAGAATGCCCAGCATCATTACCTGCATTATATATCAATAGTTGTGCTTCCTTGCTTATGAAGTGTATAACCTTGTGTGTCCTTAAAGTGTAAAAACAAAACACGCACCACCCTAAGGACACCTGGGACTGCACTTCTAAGAAGCCAAGAGAAAGCAAAAGATTTTATTAAAATATTATGAATTATTGTTAACATATATTTACATAATTTAATTCATCTCAGGAAACATCTAAAAGAATGAATGTTTATACATGTATGGTCATGAAACCATCCTTTAATGTCATAATTTTACTCTACAACCCATCAGTACACTAGATCCATATTTGAGGGGATTTGCTTATTTTATCTAATAATGAAACAATTTATGGGGCTGTTATCCCTTAGATGGGATACTTGCCTGGCTGTCTTAGCCTAATCCTGAACTGGAAAGACAGTGTCTCTCAAAGATCCTGTTTTTTTGAGGAAACAGTTTAAAATGCTACAGCTTGTGGGCTAAGCAAACTGGGTCAATGGTGTTACTCAAAAATTATTGTTGTTAGTAACTGACATTTAAGGCTTTGATATTTCTATTACAACTTTTCTTCTTTTCTTGGGAGTGCTTAATTTATAGTTAATTTTATTAGGTTGAATGTCATTAGGAAAGAAAAATCAAGCATCTTTAGGCTTCTTGTATGTAGAAACAATTTCTGCTAAAGGCTTTGTCTTTCGAATCTGTTCCTTTTTCAGTCTGAGACAGTTTTGTAGTATTTTGCAATTAGCGGTTACCACTTCAATGAGGACTTCTGGCATTCTTGGTCAATTGTTCACACAATCACAATTTTAAATAGAAAACTGCTAAGAATCTGATTATACTGATGGAAGTGAAGAGGGAAACAAGGCTGAGGAAAGCAATGTGGTGTTAATAGTGTCTTCTATAAAAACTAATTTATAGCAGGACCCATTATTAGAAGTAAAATCTTAGCAAATGCTGGGGCATTCAGAAGGCAGAGAGACACCATTAGAGACACCAGCCTTGTGTGCTGTGTACAAGTGATGAGGCTTCTGGTAAAATGTCTGCATTTAATCACAGAATAATCTTACTTGCAAAACCATGTGTGTAAACAAAATCTTCTGTTTCAGAGCAAAAATAGGGCTAATTGTGTGGCTGCCAAACAAATCTGCTTGACAGCATGTCCATAAAAAGGGCATTATGCTGGTGAGGAAATGCACTGAGGGATCCTGGAAATTGTTTGTCAGGAAGCTGAGCACTGTTGGGGTGACCAGATGCCTGTGAACCACAGGTGCATTGTTTCCATTTCTTGTGGTTTTAATCTCTGTGTTTCGAAATCCAGAAACTCCTGCATTTCCCAACCATATCTGCTGCTTTGCTCTCTCTATTTCCCCCTCTGTCAGCAGTTGGCTACCAGACAAGCTTTAGATGAATAGCATTCACCTTACTTCAGAGTTGTTTTATGATGCTGGTTAGATGAAATAGTTCCAGCAGATACTCTCAATAAGCAAAGGCCTGTACTCTCTGCAGTTCATTGAACCCATATGGATGAGAACAGCTGCAAAGATGGGTTTGCTACCTGAGGCCAATGTTTGTGTTGCCAACCGCGACTCCAGCTTGCTGACCCTTGTATAATTCATTGCAGTTGAGGAAATGTTGCTCACACTATTCCATTTTGTGATGAATGGCATTACTTAAAACTGATAGTCTTGTAAAGCAGTGGTGACTTCCCATGTCTGACAGATGTGAACAAAGAATACAGTCAATAAATATTGCCATGTTCTAAAGGAAGATTCACGGCTCACAGTTGAGGGGGAGGAATTTCGGTGCAAAGAGAAAACAGGTGGAAAAGAGGCTGGTATAAAATTACAATTTAGAGGTTATGCTTAAGGATGGATCTTTGTGAGGATTCGTGCATTTCAGATCTCTGAATCATCCAGGTGTGGTGTTGCAGGCACATATTTCAATCTAGCCTCGTGGAACAGTTACTGCTTCACTGACCCTCTCACAGGAGCCCCACAAAGCATTTCAGTGACCTTGCTGAGCTTAGACTTCCACAGAATTTGCCCAGAAAGGGAAGGATGCCTCAGGAAGGCCATATCTGGATAATAACATTTTCTACTTAGTACTATTGCTTTTGGGAATGTTTTTCATCCAGACATTTCCTGGTGCGTTTTTATCAAATTTTTTTTTCAATACTGAGGTTGAGTGTTTTCTTGTTCGTGTGAAAGAGCACCTGAACTCCTAACCAGTGTCTCTGAACTGTGAGAAATCCTTGTAGGCTTTGCTATTGGCCTCTGCAGGCAGCAACCCTAGGCTCTGATGAGACAGAGATTAGAGCCAGCTGATTGTATCAGTGGTAAGAAGAACAAAAAGAGTCTTTGAAAGGTCAGGAATATCCATGAGTTGCTGTTAAGAAAAGGGAAAGAGGAACTGAGAAGAGAAACATACAAGTGTTTCAGCAGGTTTCTATGAGAGACTTGGGCAGAAGTTACTATGGTCTGAGAGATGAAAATGGAGCCTGGGGAGGTGGAGTTAAGCAGATCTCTGAGTGGTTTGGAGGCACTGCAAGGGCAGCAGGACATGGGTTTCAGTGAGGAACAAATTGAGGAGAGTGGTGGAAACGGTGAGAAGGGAGCAGATTCCTTTAATGTGAACCTTTCTTTCACAGAGCTGGTGCACCTATGCTTTTAAGGTATATGAGCAAAAATAACATCATTGATCATATTTAGGTAAGACTGTACAGGGCACAAAAATCACCTGGTATTTGCCCATGTTCGCTTTGTGATAGGTGTACAATTGTTTCACAGTCTTCTGCTTAGTTTCTTGCCACTTCATGGAGTATGAAGATAAATGAGGTCGTGTTTCTATAGAATGTCATGGACTGCCCGATTCAAAGTCCTTTTGAAGTTGAGGTTTGTTTCCTGTTCTTTTGTGGTGTTAATGGTGTATCAGCTGTGATACTGTGGATATTTCCCTAGAAATGCTTCATATCTTTAAACTGTAACTTTTATTCATGAGGAAAATAATTTTTCTCCAAGGCCCCCATTCAAAAACCACAAAAATCTTTGCTAAAAGGCTGTTAAGAAGGTTCCTGAAGTTAAGTCCATAGAGTCAAATAAGAAAAGAAGTTTAAGTATCTGTACAGGCAGTGGCTGAAATAAGATGAAACCCAGTTAATAATCTACAATTTTTTATCCTCAGTCACTAAAGCTTGCTACAGTGCAGAAATCAGACCACAGAAGTATGTACAATAATGGTAGAAATGAGTGATGCTCATGTTGTTTGCGATAGAAGGCAAGGCAAAGGCCTCTCACCCACAGGCTGAGTACCAGAGCAGTGTGACCCTCTGCACCCAGTTCTGAGGCTGTGCTCTGGCTCAGCCCTGGGTAGGCCAGCAGGGATGCTCCTCAAGTTGCAGGTCTAATTGAAGCAGCTCTGACAAAGTACATCAGGTGTTTGTGGGCACAGAAGGTGTGTTTGCAGTTAGGTTGAGAAAAGGGTTTTTGCTTTGCTTTGTTGTCACTAATGTTACATCTACTGAAATCAAAGCTTCAGCACTGAAATGCAGTTGTAGTGATTTCTGCAGTTCTCTTGTTTCTTTACATTGTGGTATGTAGTCACAAGGGGCTGAATTAGAGATGTCGAGGCAGCTTTTCTGGGCTTAACTTAGCAATTAAGCTGCTTTAAAAAATTTCCCAATTAAAATGCAAGTAAATAAGCCACAATAAAAGGAAAAATCATGTGAAACTAAATTGATATTCATTTGGACAGTAGCAATTCTTTTAGATTTATTGTATAGATCTGCACACCTTGAGTTTTCAGACTGGAGAAAAAATTATTGTCTTTTATGTTCCATGTGAACCAGCCAACACAGTAGAAGGAGAAACTTTATTATTATTACTGTCTTGGGGTTTCTCAGTTGTTTGTGGCAAAGGAACACGGAACTGAGGATTCCTGACCTGACCTGCAGGTGCTGTGCAGACGTGTTCTCCAAGGATGCCCAGCTAGCAGTGGTGTGCCTCTGGATTTTCTTGCCTGTGTCACCACTTTCGGTTTGACTTCCCCAAGGTGACCTTTTCATTTTTCTTTGCTTTCTGGAACTGGCAGCCTAGCTGGAATTCCTGCACAACAAATCTGGAAGTAATCTGGAAATCTTGGTCATTTTCCAGAGAGTGCAATGGGCATGGGCTGAGCAGAACTTCACCTGCCTTTGGTACCCTCACTAAGAGAGTGTAACTGAGGTAGAGCAAACCCTTCCTGCTGTGGGCAGCTGAGCCCAGAGAAGGGAGAAAAGAGAATGCAGAGGTGACAGAGGAATGAGTGGAACTGGAAGAGTGAGGATGCTTGGGGAGGTGAATTGGTGGGACCAGGAGTTTCTCTGCTTATCTTCCTCCCTCCCCCCAAACAAGCTGAGGATGCTGCTGCCTCTGTCTGCGGCGCAGGGTAAGGGAGTGGTAGTGCCAGAAGTGCCTGCGTTGAGCAGGGAGTGATGTTTTCTCCCCGCTCTGTGGGTCAGAGTCCATTCAATTGCAGCATCAGCTGCTGCAGCTCCTTTGGTGGCGATAGGAGGGCCGTGCTGGGATCGTCAGGAGTTCGGGCGAGCTGCCAAACTGTCTTTGCAGAGGCAGCGAGAAAGGGGAAACCGTGATGCTCCTCTTTATCTCTGCCAAAACGGAATGGGATTTCATGAGACAAAGGAAGGGCACTTCAGCACCCCCAGGGCTGCTTATCAAAGAACTTCTACACACAATGGAGGTGTGAGAACTTTTCAAAAGTGAGGTCACAGATGTGCTCTAAAACTGAAAGTATTGAGCAATCCAGACAGAAAAGTCATTTAGCAGATTCTCTGGAAATATCATTATATGCAGTTGTGTGTATATAAATGTGTACATAGGTGTGTACAAGTATCTCTGTACTTAAATATAATGTCCACAGATCGACTGATACGACACCAAAGGTCACAGCTCCTCACCATGCATCTAGCTCCTCTAGAAAGACGCAACAGCAGAAATGGATGTGAAAACCAGACCAACATAATACCTTTAAGATAACTGAAAACCTTGTGTTTATATCTTGCATTTTGCACTTCACTTCCTCTGTCTGTTTTGTCTTCTATCATTTTGTCATGTCTCTATTCAGATGCCAAAGTCCTTAGGGAAAGCTGCATTTTTTCTTGGCAGTGTGACACAGTGCACTTTTGAAAGTTAATGACTACTATGAGAAATAAATATTCAGTAAAATGGCATTTTCACAGCTGAAGCTTCTGTTACCAGTGGTACCCATCACCAAACACAAAGAAGTCCTAGGATTCTGGATGTGCTCTCACAAGTCTTAGAAATGCACCCACAGAAACTGTGAGGAGGACCTTACTCTGCAAGGTAATCAGTCCCTTAGAAAATAAAAGGAGGGGACTCTTCAGGGACACACATCCGTTGTTTGTGTGTATACAGACCTGACATCTCCACTGATTCTTTGTCCCTCACCAATATTTTACAAATGTCTCTGTATTGGACTCGTTTCACATGTTGAAGTGCATTTAAAGTACAATATTCATTGTTTGGGAACTGTATTCAGTAACACGGTTCCAGTGGTTATTCCTGGTATGTGATACTGAAACATAGGAGATAAGTACAGACACTGATTTTACTACATAATAACAGATAGAGACTAATTGATTTATATGTTACAAAGCAATACAGTTGCACAGTTCTGTGGAACAAAACATGACCTGGGCCAGTGTATCTGGTAGCAATGTATCTAACACCAAGTAAATGCAGCTATCTGTCAGTAGCCATAAGAAACAATTTTCATTTGGAAATACAGAATTATACCTGACACTTAGCAGAGGTGTCACTGAAGCTGGAGCTGAGCAAAGGAATGTCCTTTAATATAAAATAATAAAATTTCTAATTCATTTGAAGTGCAGTGTTTTTGAGTAGACCAATAAAATGACTTATCATCCTGCTGTCAATGCTGATAGACTATCTGTGTAAATGGCCATGGATCACTGGGTGCTGTTTATAACCATTCTTAGATCACTATTCTGTGGCTTTTAGGGTTTATTTTTTGGTGAATCTTAAAGCAGCAGGAAGAGAAACAGTCCCTACAGACAATTACTAGATCATGTGGTATTCCTGGGATAGAAACAACTTTCAGTGTTACACACCGATAGTTTCTGGCCTTGTTGATTGCTGAATTGGTTGAAATGGCAATTTTTGTCATAACGTTTCTAATATTTTGGCTTTTTACATGGACAAGAGGAAAGTATTTTTATTTTTTCCAGCAGTGAGATTTCAGATCTAATCTGTAAGTGGGTCAGGTAATAAATACTAACTCGTGATGGTGATGCTGTGACTGTGACCCCAACACTCGCAGTGCTTCACTGGATGTGACTTTCTCCCACAATTTGTAGCAGAGTCTCTATTTTGTCTGGCTCATAACAGAGCTCTGAAATGAGGACCCCCAGTTAGTGGGGGGTGACTAACACCGGACCATATGCTCAGAAAGCAGCCTATGGTTGGACCAGGAGATGGCTGAATTATAACTCCAATGAAATTACAAGATGTTGTTTGGTGTCAGATGGGAGGAAGGTTGAAGAAAGGACTGCAAAAGGGAATTTGGAATACAAAGTGAACAAAGGAAAACCCCCTGACTCATGTGAGAAGAAAAGAAAGAATGTAGAAAAGGGATATTTTGATGTCAAGGGTGAAAAAGTGGATAAGTAGTGTAAGTAAATTTCCAAAGCCAGTTATTACAGAGGACCATGAAAAATGGTAAGGAATAAATACAGTGCATGGAAGTTAAAACAGAAAATGAGGAGGGAATGAATGGAAGGACAAAACTGAAAAGTGTGAAGATACAAGAGGGTTACAAAGAAAGGATACATTCAGCTTGTGGGTTAGAGGATGTGTGGTTGGGTTGTTTTTTTCCACTGAAGCTTTTTCATAAATTTATGAAAAACTGATGGTGCACTAATGGTGATGGACTGTCATGGATTGGCACAAAAGTTGTTCTGACATACAGACTCCTTAAGAGGCCTGATAGGCAGTCTGCAGACAAACTGCTTCTGAGAAAAGTGTCTCTTAGTGTTTTTCCCAAGTGTTACAACAAACACCTCATACCTGCTCAAACATGGGTTACTGGAACTCATAGATGCTCCAAAGTTCAAGTTTATTAATCATCTGGATCCTCCCTCAAGATGTAGGACGTGGGCTGTACTTTGAAATCTATTCATATGTTTAATACTATCACTGTTTGAGATTGGCCTGTGCACAGAACATCTGCAAACAAATGAGAGTTGACAATGAGAGCAGAAATCAGGACTAAAAGTGGGACACAAACTTTGCTGATATTCAGAGAAATCATTAAGTAAATCATAACTTTTCAGGGGAGAAGAGGAACTGGTAATTGAAAAATGGTTCCCAGTGCAGATTCTGTTTGCAGTTTCCACGAGTCAGAAGTGTGGGTGTATCTCCCCCATGCTGAATATTGTTTGGGTTTGCTTTGCTTCTCATCCCCCTCTGCCATGCCTTCACCAGGAGATGCAGTGCAGTTTTCCAAGAGCAGCTGTGTATATATCTGAACGTATGAATTTGGGCAATTCAATTCATACCAGAGTTGCAAGGGGAGCTTTTGATTCCACGTGTTAATCTCCAGAGCCAGGTACTGACTCAAGGTAGTTTCAGTGCTAAGCTCAGTGTCTTCCTGTTTTTGACATGAAATCAGTGTTTTCAATTTTCTGCCTGATAGAAACTGAAGGGATTTGAGAAATAAGCAGCTTCAACTTATTTTTAAAATATCAGTGAAAATCTCCCTGAGTATTTAGAGCCTCTGAAGACATCAAAATGACACATCTCAAGGAAAGTACAGTTAATCCCACAAGAGCAGAACTAGATTTGAAACACCCTGCATTTGGTTATTGGGCATTTAAATGTAGTAATTGGCTGAGCCTGTGTTAAGCTTACTTGGACATCTTTTTTCTTCCCAGGCCATGGGTTAGTCAACAGCATGATGTAACAGACTAATTACTAAAACCAGTATTGCCATTTCCTTGGTTATCTGGGCTTGTCCTAGAAATGTGCAGCCACAATTCTGTGTCCAGTCAATGTTTCCCAGGGTATAAATGGTTACTATACATTGGATAATCTTTGGATTAGACATGGTGCCCAAGTTTTTCATATTTCAGTAGGAAGCCCAAGCCTTTCAGCACATGCATCTTGTAGTATTTGGGAAAACCAGCAGTAGGTGAGTATCCCAAGGGTGTGCCCCAGTCCGTGGTGCTCTGAGTTCCCACTTGGCAGCTGTTGAATCACTGTTTGTGTATCTATGAGGTTGGCAGTTGTCTGGGATGGGCTGTTCTCCTCTGGAATGGGGGAGTTGTAGTCCCAAAGAGCCATAGGAAACAGTTCCAGGAAACAGACAACTGGGATAGAAGACAGCAACAGAGGAACTCAGAAATAAATGGTAAAATGAAGTGAGAACTGCCCTCACTTTCAGCAGCCCTTAACCTGGAGCTCAGTATGTACCACTGCATAAATCTTAGTCTAGGGTTAGAGATTGGGGGGTTAGATTGGGGTCAGGCTTTCCAGAAGGCATAAACTGAGAAATGGGTAAGAATGACACTGAGAGGAGCTGCCAAAATAGCCTGAGAACAGCTGGTGAGATACTGTCCTTGGCATTAGGTAATACAGGCATGTGGCCACATTCCTGATGTAGGCTTCAGTCAAGAGTTAAGGACAAGATTAAGGTGGAAGCTGAGAATGAAATGTCCTAATCATTAAGTAATTCTCAGAAAGAGCTACCAAAGAAAAGTGAGGGATGCTGTCAGTGTTAGTGTTATGCACTGCTTAGGGATGCCAGGAGCATCCTATGGCATAAGTCAGCCCAAGTTTAGAATTCCAGGAGAGTAGAGTGGTGGAGTGCAGTAAGCAGGGACAGGGCACCTGTTGGGAGGTATGTAGCACTGGTATGGTGATCAGGGAGAGGGATCCCCACCACCTAAAAAGCAGAGTTGCCTCTGCAAAACAATAAACAAAAAAGTGCCTTGTTCCAACCTGTGTTCTGTTTCCTGTGTTGTGGCTGTGCCCAATGTAGGGAAGAGGAGTTCCCAATCTATTTGTCATTAAAATGTGGGAATGGCCACATACAGGAGCGTGCAAAGGATGGAATCGTCGTGGTTTAAACAGCAGCGAATAGCTGAGAATAATCTAAGCAAGTGAGGTTAGGGAGAAGGTATTGATTTTGTGTCATACAAATGTAGGTAGAACATGTAAGCATTAAATAATGTTCCCAGGGCACTTTTCAGTGTGACTGGCTGAAAGAGGAGAGCACAACTTATTTAATGATCTGTAGAAGGCAGCGTCCTTGAGGTCAATAATGTGTACTTAACCTTTAGGTTTTCCATGTTGTCTGCCTGTCCAGTTGGTTTATGAAGTGTATGCTAACATGATTGGGGATTTAAGGCAGTGATGACTTGATCTCTCAAACATTTGCTGCTGTTGCATGTGGATGCTGGACAAATCCATTGTGAATTCTGCTGAGCTTTCCCTGGCACTGCCTGCAGCGACTGCTGCTACTCAGTCACAGCCTTGTGCTCTGAATGCAAGCCAATAGTGCTTATACTGTGAACACTAAGATTGTTACCTTAATCCAGTTTTACTTTGCCTCCAAAATTGAAAATTAAAATAACCTCTTTTAGCCTTCAGCTTTTATCAAGGGACTTGTGCTTTTGGTGGCACAAATAATGATGAATTTATTTTAAAGAAGAAATCTGATAAGAAATAAATGCAGAACTTTGGCAATGCAGAATGGTTGGCAACAAGCCAGCATACCTCAGTTGAGAAGAGACTAAAGATTTTACAAAGTGATCCTTATTAGACACTAAAGTCTAATGCCACAAGGAGAGTAAGTGCCACAATTCTGTAGAATTTTACTTCTCTGGGAAAGCCTTAGATCATTCTTACAGGAGAGCCACAGTTAAAATATTGAGCTGGCAGTCAATAGCCTGCGAGCTCTGTTTCCAGCTCTGCAAAAACATTCTCTGTGTGTGGCGAAAACTCAGTCTGTGATTCAGCAGAGCACTGAAGCAGCCTGGTAGACACCTCCATTTGCATAGAATTACTGTATTGTTTGGGGAATACCAGAGTTCTTGGCTGGCTAAGGGCTCATCAGTGCCATGGAACTACAGATTTCACATGTGCATTTGCTTCTGAAGTAAGTTAAAGAGGATAATTTTGTATTTCCAGCAAAATGTCTTCTTTTCCCAGCTCCAAATGGTGGGGCAGAGGAAGTAATGACAACGTTATTGAAATTCATCGTGATATCAAAAATATTCTATACAAACATTGTGCTCCCCCTCATTTTTTAACTGGAGCATTGTCTCCCTGGATTGCTTTCTGACAGGTTTGGATCAAAATAATTAAAATTTTAAGGGTATTTCAGAATACAGATCAAATTAGTATGATCTCATTTTTCTATTAATTTTCCTTTTTATTTTCTTTATATTTGTGAGTCATCTAATATTTATGCTTATTACTAACTGACTATTAGATATTTTTTCAAACAAAGTCTGCAGTGTAATCTGAGTGTTTGGTGACTTGTTGGAAATGAGGTTATGATTGTATGCAAACTTTTGCCTGAAGCAATGACTCTTGAGTAGTTCTACCAATTTTTTCTTGTATAGAAACATGAAGGATAGATCTGCAAAGTTATATTGTATGTACATGATGCTGAGCCTTTCAGGGAGATTTCTCTCACAGGAAGACAATACTTTCCCTCAGTGACCTTTCCCCCTGCAAGTAATCTGTCACTGTATAATTAAATGAGAAAGTAAATAATGTTATTATTTCTGAGCATGGACACAGTGCACACAGTAACAAATCGGATTCAAAGAATAGCTGATGAGGGGATTTGTGGAGATCCTTGATTCAAAGTTTTAAGTGCAGTACAACCAGATACCTACTCTAAATTGGCTGCCTCTGTAATTAAAAGTATAAATGTTTCAAGCTGAATACATCCTATTAGTAAGATTTTAGGAAACAAAAATTTAATTTATTCACATTCGATATGGTCTGTAAATGCCACCATTATATGCTTTCCTCTGGCCTTTGATTAGCTATGGATTAATAAAACTTTTATACCTTCTTTGTCAGCCTCATTTTGAACTCTGTTTTTGCATACTGTTACTATTAAATAAATGAATTAGTGTCCAGAAATGTGTCATGGATATTACCTAGCAGCAGGAAGCATAATACAGTGGTCAGCTCCCCAGGAGCATTATAAATCCTGACACGCTCGGTAACCTGCTCATGTGGACCTATTAAAAGCTTGATGATTTAGTGAAGCAGTATTTGTGCTTAACAATGGAATTTTAGTTAATTCAAAACAAAGTAAATCATTTCCAATTACAGTATTTGAATATTCACAGTAGCTGCATAAGGATGTGCAATGCTGCCAAGAAAAAAAAGAAAAGACATTATAAAGGTTGACTGGAGTTTAGCGTTTCGAGTGCTTGTGGTAGCTCAGCATCCAATGAATAGCACTGTTTGTAAAACATTTATCTGGCAGAGCTGCTTCACTGGAGAGATTACGAAGCTGTAGTTTGGAATGGGCAAAACTTTCCAGAGACTGTGAAGACGTCAGTGACCAGAAAGGCTCCTGAAGGTGAGGCAGCAGCAGGAACAGGAGAGCCACCCAGCTGAGGGAGTGTTCAAATGGAGCAAGGCTGTCAGCAGAGATTTGGGATCAATTCCATGGCACTTTTTGTATCTGTGCCTACGCACCCCTCAGCAGGGCTTGCAGGGATCTAAAGCTGCAGCTCTCGGGGGAAGTGGGTGAGAGCATCTGCCAGATTGTCCTGGGACTCTGTTGCAGGAAAATAAGGGATTGATAGAACAGGTCAAACTCCATGAAATGTCTTAGCAGCTTCTGTCACATGTAGCCAATGTGCTCTGTGTGTGTATATGTGGACACACACAGAAGTACACAATGCTATTTATAGTGTGTGGAAGGTTAGGCTGTTCCTTTTGAAAACAGGTTGATGTTTTCCAAATCTTTGTTTTCAACCCAGATTTAGAGTTGTGACTATGCCTTAAAATGCTGATATGCTTCAAGAAAGGCACTGGTTTATGTTTACCAAAACATGATTTCTTAAGGCAAGTAGAATATAGCCAAATAAACATTGTATGAAAGCACAGAACTGCATGAAGAGGACTTACTAACTCTGTCTCTGCTCAGCTGACCTGCACTGTATGGTGCTGACAGAAGGTGAGGGAATAGGTGAAGTGCCAATCTCCAGGCAGATTTCATGTCTTAATTTATTCTCATTACTTTTAAAAAATTATTCTGACAATGTTTTCCTTTATAAGTGACATTTGCTATCTTCAGATATAGTTATATAAACCTGTTGCTGTTAATTGGGATTACATTATTCCTACAAGTGTCTCTCTGACTCCTGCAATTTTCAGGCCTCGATTCCATAAATAATCTTAAAAATATCAGTATTTGCTCCTTGTGGCTTATTGGTCTCAGCATAATAACTTCTATTTGAAGATGATGGCAGTCATGATATCACCTATTTATTAAAAAGTCCTGAGGGGAGAGGCTCGGGAATAGTTTCATCATTAAAACCAATGTGTTCCTACTGAAGTCTGAAATACAAAGTATCACCCAGTATCCTCAGAAGCTTTCTCTGTTCATTTTGGCTGTTCCAGTACCAGATACAGCCGCATGCTGCAGGGCAAATTAGCAGTCCTAGAGCTGCAGAAATAGATGCATGGAATATGATGAATGATTTAGAGGATAAATCAGGACAATAAGGCATGACTATAGCGATGTTATAGATTATAAAAACTGAGGTGATGATCACTCATTTAAAAACCTGTTTATATGCCATGGAAAAGTTCTGTGCAGGTTCCTGCTGTGCTGTTGGTGTCTCAAAGATAAGGACTGGCACCTAATGCTCAGGATGCTCAAGGGGCTGCTGCATTTGCAAGTAATTGTCAGCGTTTGTTGAAATTGCTGTGGGGGTGTGACCTCACAAGCATTCAGAAGAGTAAGGTGGTCTTAATTAGCATTCAAAACAAATTTCAGAAGGTTTATAAAAGTCTTTTTCCTCTATTCTTGCCACCCATTTTAGGTTTATTTTAACTTTCCTCTACCCTGAAGCCATCTACTTCAGCAGCGCAATGACTTGGAACAGTCTCTGTTTAGAGATGGTGAGAAGGAGAGGGTACTAACGTGTAATCATTTACGCCTGGTGGGGGATTCCCTGGGTTGGCCTGGCAGGTGTGGGTCTGGAGGCAGCCTGGAGTCAAGTGCCACGAACAGGAGCTTGCCAGCCCTCCTGGAGCCAGCATCTGTCTGCCACAGAGGAAGGGAGGAAAGTGTCCTCGGCTCTTCAGCAGCCCAAATTGGTTTTCCTCTATGTTGCCAATTAGTCTTTTTCTACTTCTCCAGCCATCCCCACAGAGCATTGGCCACCATCCACAAATCAGTGTAGAGGTAGAGCTTTGGCCACTTCTCTCTTTCAGGAATGTCCAGGGCCAATTGAACAGCTTTGAGTTCAGTGAGATGGTTTGACCCACCTTCTCCTTCAGTGACCTGTGCAACCTGTTGTGTGGAGCTCCACAGGGCTGCTTTCCACTTCTGGTTCATCCCTACGATGCAACAGGAACCGTCAGTGAAAAGAGCGTAGTGTGTTTCTTCTGCTGGTAGCTGGTTATATGGTGGAACTTCTTCAGCCCGTGTCTCTTGCTCTTGTTTCTCTTCATCAGTGAGACTATGAAGTTTTCACCTTCAGGCCAATTTGTAATTACCTCCAAAATCCCAGGGCAATTCAGTTTTCCAGTACGGGCACACTGTGTGATGAGAGCCATCCACTTACTCCATATACAGCACAAAGAGAACAGACGACTGGGCATACAAGCATCACAAAGTCACCCTAGGACACAGCTCTTTCCATATCTGAACAATCTGGGCACAACTTTCACTTCTCCAAAAAAGGAAATGTGCTGTATCTTCAGCAGGAATTGGCTTTAGAAATCTGGAAATCTCCCAGTGTTCATGGTCATCTGATGGATCTTTTAACAGGATGCAAAGGGACAAATTGGAGTTTATTTGTAAAAGTAGTTAATGAGTTGTTTATATATGTCAACAAAGCTAATAAGCTTCAATACTGCTTTGCATTGGGTTAAACAAAGTGAGGCATATTTCCACACCCACCTGTGAAATTTCTGTGGGTTTTATCTCTGACCTGTATTTAAGAAAATGGGAGCTGTCCACACTTAGTGCTCTCCAAACTAAGTTTGGTTAAACCCACTTTCACTGAATATATAGACATAAATTTTTCTCTTCTTAGTACCTTATGTCTATCCAGGTATGTCTTTGTGCACGTGGATGAGTGATTTGTTCCCAATAGTATAAGAAACATCTGTAAAAAGGACATATTTCACTGACAGTGGCAGCGTGCCAGGAATATGCCCCAACTCCTGCTCTCAAGGACATGAGTTTGTGCCTCAGCTCAGACACAGTGTGCAGGGAAGGAAAATGTAACCCCAGCTTAATGCATATTTACAAGATCCCTGCTCTCTCCAGTGTGGTGTAATGAGTACCCAATGTGCAGTTTGTATCACTGTTAAAGGAGCACTGGTGGAAACACCAAAGGAAAACAACATGTTAAAATATTGTAATCTATCCTACAGGGTGCTGTTCTTCAAGGGCTTGGTGATTAGAGGTTTTGTTTTCATGCAGCAAATGTTACTCATTCACATAAAAGTCCTACAGAGAGATTGAGGGACCTACACCGGCTGTGTTTGCTCAGGAGATGGGGCTGGGGCAGGGTTGTGTCTTCCATGAAGAGAACCATCACTGAAGAGCATTGGGAACCTCTTCAGGCTTTGTACCATGGCTCTGCTTTTGATCATGTGCATAAATAGGTGTTCTGCAGAGTGGTTGACTTAATTCAGCCAATTTGATTGATAATTACAACTGACAAATACGAGATCAATGTAAATCATGAGGATAAAACCATCTAGGACTTGGTTTACGTGAATCCCCTCAGTGGTAACCACCCCAGATGTACAAAACAGAATTCACAGTTGGTTTCTTAGGTTAGACCTTGTGGGTTTTCAGTGTCTTTCCATGGTGGGCTGAGCAGTGATGCAGTGGGTGGAATGAAGTCTGGCACTGAGCTTAGGCACAGGGCTGGGTGCAATCCCTGCGGCTTTCTTGGCTGGCTTCTGCTCCTCTCCAGAACTGGACAAATGCTTTTCTAAAGTTTGAAGGGCTCCAAAGAGATGCTTTTGGATTTGTTGTTGCTGAGTTTTTTCCCCCAAGTGGATAATGAAAGAAACAAAAAATTAACTTCTTTGACAAAAACATTTGATGTGAAGTTGCAGGCATTTTGTGAGAAATTCAAATCGCAGTGGACAGAACTGTTGAATTTGTTTCCTTAAATTTCTCCTTTGTCAGGTGTGTTCCTTTTCATATGGTGAAGAGAACTGAAAAAAAAAAAGGTAGATGGGTTTTTGGTAGGGTTTTTTTCTTCTTCCCTCTTTCCTTTTTCTTCTTTGAAAGTGTAAGGTCTTTGCAGTTAGGAAAACAGACTGCTTGCAGGAGGTAGTTTATCAGACAGTGAAGAAAATCCTGAAGTGTTTGAGGATAGTGGTTAAATTTCTTCCATTTCAAAATATTTTGAAAGGTTTCAGCTGGGAAAAGGGGGTGGGGGAAATGAGAGGAAAAGAAGTTGTATACATACTTTTATGTATAGGCACAAGATTGAGATGAGAGATGTGGTAAAGCTTGGTACAAAATAAAAAGAGGAAAATCTTTGAATAAACTCAAATAGAATAGAGAATTAATTTAAAACAAATTGAAATATAAATACTTTTTAATAGAGAAAAATAATCTGAGAACCTTTTGATGTTTTGTTCATAGAGTCTGGTTTTTCAATAGGAGGAGTTTTTATTTTCCCCTTTGTGGTAATAGATTGATGCAATCTGGTTTTGAGTTAGGAATGAACACTATTTATATTTACTGTTTGAACTGAGATTTAGGAAATCTAAATGACTTCATGGTGATGTCAGAGGCAGCCCAGCAGAGCTAAGAACAGATCCCTTATCTGCATCCTGGATTTGTTCTATTCCTAGCTTGTACTCCTTGGGAAGAAATCTTTCCTGGTCTGTTGGGGAAGATGAAACAGGAAAGTCTTATAAATACGACTGCTTAGAGTTTGAGAATATGAAACCTATAAGTGAAATAGAGTTGAAAGCAAGTTTCAATGTATAAGATGCCAAGCTTTAGTTACTGAACAACTGGAAAACAATAGTATGGCTAGCTGAAGGCAATCCCCTTTTGATTAAACAATGCCCTTCTCTTTACCAAGAGTCCAAGGGTCAGAGCAGACCCCACTAGCTTGGCAGGAGGGGTCCCAAGAGTCGTTTTTAGAGTTTAAAATATAACACAGTATGGTAATGTAATGATTCTTACAGGCTGTATGTAAATGCTATAGGATTTGCATCTTGTACTAGATTGGTTGGTGTAAATTAGAATATTCAGTATAGAAGAAGATTTAATGTATTGTAACAGGAACTTCGCTCTCCTTTTTTTCTCTCCCTCTCTCTTCTGCTTCTCTCTCTTCTTCTTCGCTCTCTCCTTTCTCCTGTTCCTCTTCACTCTCTCGGACCTGCTCTGAGCTGTGGCTGGCAGCTCGTAGCAGGGCCCCTTCACCCACGCCCTGTGCAATAAACTGCACGCTCCAAAACCAGGCTGGACTCCAGAGATCTCTCATCTCCGTTTGTCCCATCACCGTCCTGTCCGACCTCGTTCTCACACTGGTCATAGCTGGTAAATCCCAGTCGCTCCCTTTCTCTGCATGGCCGGGGTGCAGGGCTGGGCTGTGTGTGACAGTGACACCCTGTGCTGTGTGACAGCGTTTGTCACCTCCTAGGGATGTGCCAACCCGCCTGTCCTGAGCATCTCACCTTGGTTTGAGCAAATGCTCTGTGTCCTCTGGGGTGACCCTGAAGAGTTTAATGTGTGCGTGGTGAATTTGGGTATCTGTCAGGGAATCCAGGGCGATTTTCAGAGAGCAACTGTACTTTTAGGATGGTCAGTGTCAGCAACTGATGGAGCTCTGCTATAATGCCAAATCTTTGATTCCAGAGCTATTTTGTTCAACTTCTATTTTCAGGACATTGTTTTTGTTTAGACATTCCCTCTGCCTGGTATGTTGGCAGCTTGGCTTGCAGTTCTTTTGTGCCTTCTTAAATGTTTGGAAATGATGTTTCTTTAGGAGTAACTGTAGCTCTCCTTAGATATAAATTTTCCTTTGGTTTAGGTTATTAATAAATGCCTTTTATCAACTTTGAAACCAAAAACAAAGTTAAAAAGGAAAATTTTCACTCTTAACCTAGAGAAAGTAAGAACACTGTTCCAGTGTCAATTGCTGGAGTGTAAAAATCATTAGTTAGGAATAAAATTCTGAGAGACAATGTCCTAAGTTTTATCACTAATATAAAATCACACTATCTATTAAAAGTGTAAATTTGTGTCTTGCAGACTTAGAACTGCTGGATACTGCAACAAAAATCGTGTGTGTTGGTTTTTATTATTAACTCTAGCTTTGAATTAGAATTCCCTATATTACAGCTTGGAGCTAAACTCTGTTTACAAAACAGTATTTACACTTGAGTAATTTTGCAGATCAAACTAATTAAATCAATTAAACTGGTGATTAACCAAATGAAGGCTGATTGCAAAAATTAGTGGGTTTATTTTGGAGGACTGGAAGTAAGCTAATTACTGCAGTGATTACTTGAACCTGGAGTACTCTAAATGTGGTATAAATTGAAACCTCATAGTGAATTAGACTGGGAATTCATTACAGTTTAAAGCACTGTTAATACTATTCAGGCTGCTACTCCTGTGCAAAAATTTCACTCAGTATTTTGTATACTGATAAACAGTCATTTACTCTGTGTCCTTTTAAATAACACCAAGCAATTTCACACAGTATTTTTTTTCTTGGAGCCGAGTCACAAGTCTGTTTTTATGAAAATGAAGTTATTAAAGCTGTCAATCATATTCCTACACTGTGCATGATGGGAATTGTAGTCCAACCAAGTCTCCCTCCATCACCATGAGACCAAGTGTTCTATTCTGGCTTCACGGGGTTGCCACAGCATTTTTGCGGTTGATGTCTTAACCCATGTTTGACGTCTCCAGCTGTTGGCTTGGTGCACAGAGGAGATGGGGGTTTGGTTGTCTTGCCCTGCTCATCACTTAACTGTTGGCACAGCACAAAATGGTTTGTACTAATCCTAATTTGTTGCATTTCACGCTCATACTTGGAAATGTGGTGCTGTAGAAGGATTTTAGAAAATAAAACAGATCTGTGAGATTACTCGCTCATTTTGTTTGCCAATGCAAGCTATTCCCTGTAGGATACTTCCCAGGCTATTCCATTCCTCCTTGCTTCGCCAATTAACAACGGAATATAAATGTCTACTAAAAATGACCTATATTATAGAGTTTCTTCAAGCACATCTCCTTGCAAGGGGCTTAATGAAATTGCACAGAATTAAAATAGAAAGACCTCAAAGAGCTGGAATATTATGTAGTTTGTGGTTATTGCCTATTACACTTATGACTATTGTAAACATGCTTTGTTTTAAGCCTGTTTTGTAGGATCTTCCATTACATCCCTCATCCAGGGAGGGGTTCAGTTTCAGTCCTCATTGCTCCAGTGAATCCAGACACTTGAGAGTTATGCTGCATAAAAGGCTTCTATTCTGTATGTTTTTGCAGGTTTGGATTATTTTCTCATGCACATGAACAGAGGTCCCACTTGTTTAAAAACAAATTTCTGTAGACCAAAATGCAGATCTCACTCCTTCATTTTGTTGTCCTCTAAGCTATGTCCCACTCTAAGCAAAGCCATATGTAGGCATTTTGCAGCATTCCCTTCAGAAACTGTTTGCTGGGGATACTTAAAAACAAAAAATTAATTAAAAGTACAACCATTTTCCCCTGTAGTTATTTAATTGGGAATTGTTCGTTTTGCTGCTGACATTGCTGGGTGCATTTTATCAAGGGGATCTTCAGACATAAAGAAAAGTATCTAAATCTAAAGGTGTTAGAAAAGGTAGAAGATGCCAATGAAGCCATTTTGCTGGGCAAGTAATCTGAACTGAGATTATCTATGGGAATGAGGAAAAGTTGATGATCAGCCATGGGATGGGACAGGAAACTTGGTGGGCCATAGCAAAGGCTCAGCAAGAGCCAGTAGTGGTGGAAGGCAGCAGTGGGAAGGATTTTGGCTATTTTTGAGTAGATCTGGAGTGTGAGAGCTGCAGCTGTTGCCCTTTGCGTGCACAGAACACCAGAGCAGGTTTCCCCATGTGAAGGCAGAGCCTGGCTGTAGGAGTGCAATGCTGAGCACTTTGTTATCAGAGAGCTGCGTGTAAGGAGAGAGCAGTGAAGGGATGCAAACCCCCCAGGGAGAGAGCTGGGCCTGCCATGAAAGGAGTGAGGAGTGTGAACTGTGACAAACGGCCGGTGCTCTGTGCAGACTGAAGCTGAGATTGCTCACAAGGATTTAGAAGCTCTTAGCATGGGGAAAGAATAGCGTGTGTTCAGTGTGGTACTTGAGCAGAGCTCATCCAACCAAAGCAAAGGGAATCTCAGGGGAGGCTCCCTCACCTCAGCCCAGCCCCTCCAGGGCAGTGGGCAGCAGCTCCAGCCTTCCTGCCGGTGGGCAGAGGGAATTTGGGCCTCTCCTTCTCCCCGTGCTCTTCTCAAGCATTGGGAAGCACCCGGTAGCAAAAGTGCTGAAAGGGCACGGGAAGGTGGGCTTTTCACCATGACATAGTGGTTTTAGGGATTTATCTGAGTGTGCCCAAGTAAGCTTTCTAAAATAAGATGTAGGAAGACCAAGATGATCCAAATCACTCTGTGTAGACAGTTTAGAGAGTCACGTTCTGTTGCACTTTTTGAGCAGATTTCTACTCCCATGAAAATCATTTTCTCCAAAAACAGTCAGATATTCAAGCTTGTATGTGAAAGTCACATGAAAATTAAGCCTGATTTGGGGTTTTTTTCTCTTATTTTGTTAGCAAATATATAATCTTCCATAATTGTCTTTGCAAGCTACAAATTTTCTTTTTTAGAAAGAGGAGTTTTGTTTATTTGTAATGGAATTAAACTATATAAATGAAGATTACTAGCTGAATGCTTTAAGGGAAGAAGCCATACGTGTGCAGTACAAGGAAATGCCACTGCTTGATTGAACACTGTACCAAAATAAAGCACTTTCTCATACTCTGTGCTCATTTAAAATTCCTTATAAAGCTCTCTAAAGCAAAGCAATCTAAATGGTCGTTTGTTTTTATAAACTAAGTCAATGTCATTATTTGAATAGATTCAAGTGACTATCAACTATTTATTTTCTGATGCAGTTTTTTAGAAGTTAAATTCCGCAGTATCAATCTGAAGCAAGTTTGCTAGTCTTGGGGAGGTTAGACAGCAATAAGTTTGCCCCACAATGTCAATTTCCAACTATTCTCCATTATTTAATGCTAGGGCGGAAAGACAATCTCTTTCTGGCAGCTTCAAATAGTTATTACTCATTTATATTGTGTTACCACCTGGAGTGCTCATCTAGGTTGTATATACGTGGGATTTCCACAAGAGCTTAGGAGACAAGTATGTGAAAAGAGAGGAAGCTGAAGGAAAGCATTCATTAACCAACACGACAAAGGTCTATGAAGTAGCTCCAGTAACTCTGTCCAGAGTAAAATTGGTTAAGAAAGAGGTGTGTGCACTCTTAATAAATTCATCATGTAAAAAATGCATTATTTTTCTCAAGGAGATAGCAATATTATTCAAAACATGCTAATGTGGGCAGGATATCCCAGGAGTAATTGTGAATTATTAGGTCATAGGGACCTCATTGCAAACTATTTGCAAAACTTAATTGGTGTAATAAATAAAATATGCATGCAAATTAGACTACTTTCTGAATTAAAGGAATCTGTTATCCAGCATTGCAAAGATTCATCCTAATTTAATAGGTTTTATATACCGTTTGAGATAGCCATGTTTTATATTTGTCCTGAAAAAACCAGATGGTATTTAACTAAGCCTGAACCAGCCAACTAGTGGCATCTGATAAATGTCAGTGTGTAATGCAGGGTATCACTGGCAGGGTGACACCGGGCTCCAGTGGGAGTGTAACAGTATCTTATTTAATTTAGTGCACAGAACAAAGTGGCTAAGCAAGGTGACAAAATTAACAGTCCTATTTGCTTTATTCTGTCTAAAAAGACTCCTTCAGTACCGAGGCTAAAAATATTAGTAGCTTTGAAAGTTCTTTTTGAAGCTCTGTTATTTATTGATTTATTTTCTATTCATCTTAGAATTCTAGTAGTGGAAAGAAGAGCACTAATGAGTGTAGCTGATTTCATTACCCTAGATATAAAATAGGGAGTCTGTAGTCATGGTAGTAATGTAATGACTTTGTATCCTAAAGCAAAATCTGAAAGAATCAAAGTGAAGAATCTCTTAGAATAAACATAAATAGATGGATATGAAGAGGCAGTTAACATTCTCTGTCTAACATCATTGCTAGACTCAATAACACTGTCTCGTCATCAGCCCCAAATCAAGTATTGCATCTGCTTTTTTAAAGCAGTTGATTGAATGAATACAAATGTCTTGCTGTTGTCACTTGGGATAGCACTTCATATATCCCATTTTCTAGCCTCTAATTATTCCATTTGTAGACATGAATGCCATTTAGATGTAAGCTAATTCAGCATGGTAACTCAATTAGATTTGTACTGACTAGGATTTATGAAACATCAATGGATTCTTGGTGAGACCAATGGGACTACCAGTTATTTATCCCTAAGTCTTACTGATACTGCCTCTCAGGAGCTCAATTAAACACGCCAGTGATGAGAATATTTTGTAACAGTAGTCTTTCACAATTAGTCTAAGATTTTTGTAAAGCATATCACATGTAAGGCAGGGAATCATGTATTATGCAATACAAAGTTCTCATCTGACTAGTTCATGATGTTGAAGGGTAAAAGAAATTCCCATCATTGTGTTGTTGTTGTAATTACAAGAAACAAAACTTAAATTGAGTTCATAGAAAGTATGATGAAAATTCTGCTCTGCTGATTGAAAAAGTAAAACTCAAACTATATTTATAAAATAGTATCTGCATCTTGCAGGCTACAAACAGGTCTCTCTGCTAATGTAGGTCCCCTTGGAAACCATGAGTTCCTTGTGTGGATTTAGACCTCTCATTGCACTTGATTCTGGGATCATTTTTTTTGTTCCAGTTTTGAGAAATAAATCCAATGTTGGGAACACTCACTGAAAATGTGGATCTTAAACAGTGGGAAGACACTGTGTGAGTAAATCTGCATTTACTGTCATTAGATGTTTAAACTATTCAATCTTAACAATAAAGTATTGTGGAATTAGTCATTAGTGGAAATTGAATTATCATTATCAGGCAGTATCAGAATCTGCAGTGAGCAAAGAAACTGTTGGAGAGTATTATTTTATTCTTGCTAAGGACCAAAATTCTGGCAGAAGAGGTGTTTGGGACACACTGTGCTTTCCACACTGTTCTGTAGGGTGAGAAAGTGAACTGCTGCAAGACTGGGATTTTATGTCAGCACGTGGGAGGAGTGGGCAGTGGCACCTGAAATTGGTATATTGGGGGTTAAAAGTCTTGGCAGTTTTGCAATGAGGGATGGACTGTAGTTCTTGTAAATGCAGACTGAAAAACTTGATCAGCCAGCTGTGCTGCACAGCCAGGGACACCAGCAGGCTCAAGGTAGGTCTGTGCATGGCCAAAATACAGATTTGTGCTGACTGGTGTCATGGCTCAGCCCCAGCAGGCAGCCTGGCACCCACAGCCTCTGCACCAACTGGAAGGACAAAAGTGAGAGAATTTGTGGGTTGTGATAAAGACAATGTAACAGGTCAAGCAAAAGCTGCCCAAGCAAGCGACACAAAGTAAAGAATCCATTCACTACTTCCTGTCATCACGCACATGTTCAGCTGTTTCCAGGGACGCAGGGTGTCCTCACATGTAGTTGTGACTTGGGAACACAGGTGCCATCACTCTGGAAGTCCCTCCTGCCTCCTTCTTTGCCCCAATTTTGCTGCTGAGTATGATGTACAGTATGGAACATCTCTTCAGTCACCTGGGGTCAGCTGTCCTGGCTGTGTCCCCTCCCAGCCTCTTGCCCACCCCAGCCTCCTCACTGCAGGGGCAGAGTGAGAAATGGAGAAAGTCTGGTCAGTGGGCAGGCTCTGCCCAGCAGTAGCTAAAACATCTATGTGATACCAGCACTGCTTGGTGATAAATCCAAAGCACAGCACTGCACAGCTGCTGTGAAGAAAATTAACTCTATTCAAGACAAAACCAGTCCAGGCTGGTGCTGTCTGGCATTGTTAGACTCCCTTTGCTTTGCCTCTTGTTTATGCTGGAAGTGTGATGGAGGAAATGCCTGGCAGTGTTGCTGCCCAACTTACCTTAGAAATATTCTCCCACTTGACTCCCACCTAGAAGTAGAACAATGCTAACTCCGAACCTGTATTAAAGCCACTGTACCTCTATTGAATGCACTCAACTTTTGCTGAACAGTGCAGGAAAACCAGCATGGGGATTTTTGCCTAAACGCTTTCTTTCTAGTAGGTAAATTGCATCTTCTTCCTGCGGATTAGGCATTGATCAATGTGCATTGATATGGCCCAAGTATCTCCAAAATCATCTGTGTGTCTTAAAGCCACTAAACCACTGGGCAGCATGCTCAGTCTGGTGGGCTGTCGGCTTTTGTAGGTGTAATTTCAAGGGCAATGAAGCAATATTTAGGCATTGCAGTATCCATCACATTAGCAATGGATAGATCCTGCTATCCTATTAGCTATGAAATCATATTGAATTGTATGTGCTGAAATGATGTCTCACTTCTTCAGACTAATTTGTCCATATGATAAATTGGAGTCTGTATATTCCTAAAAGAGCTGTGCACAAAATTTCAAGTGTGGTTGTTCCCTTATATCCTCTTCTGTTTTTTATGGTACTACCAAAATTGAGAATTTGTGAAGGGAGATGTATTAGAGGACACTCAGATTCAAGCTGATTTCCTGTGCCAGGCACTCTTAGGTTGCCTGACTTGGAGCCCTTGCTCCCACATTGGTCACAATGCTGTAGCTGTTGATGGCTTGGAAGGTGGCTGAGGCCACTTTCCTCTAGGAAATATTGACAGCCTGCAGGACTGAATGTTAATGTGTCAGCTTATCTGACATGGTGGCTGCTGAAAAATGAACAAATAAAAAACTTCTTTTACATGGAATTACTTCATGGGGGGTGTTTGAAGGGGCTGATTGCTGAAGTGGCATTGTATGGATACTGATTTTCTGTACCATGTGCCATTTCTTTAATCAGATTTACCATAATATGATTATCCTACTCTGTCACTCTGCAGTTCATACAGTAAACACTCCACTTGTGCTCCTCAGTGCTAGTAGGATTCTATATTTTCTGCTGTTTCTGAAAGCTATGCAGATTTGTGCCTAGAACCAGCTGGTTAGAGACTGTCTTTCAATTTAAAAACCATCCTGCTACTCAAATATTTTCAGCCTATCATTCTTACTGAATTGTTATTTTAAAGCCATATAATAAAACAATTATTCACTTGCCAAGTAGTTTTCAGAGGATCCTATCTGCTGTCTTAATTCTTGTTGTTGCTTTCACATAGGATCAGGCCAATATCTTCTCACGCTGGGAGAACTCGTAATAGCTCCACATCGAAGTACTAATTAATTACTAAATTAATAATAGATTTCAGTTACAGTAATTTTTGTGCAAAATAAAGTATTGATCATCTTGGTACAGGGTAGTAAAAATCTTCTAGTAAATGTCTGGTGTGTTGGAAGATATTTTTGCGGAAATGTTTTCTTTTCCAAAACCTGTGCTCTTTTTAATGGAGGTATGCTTGGGAGAACTCTAATTAAAGACCAAAATAAACAAATATCACAAAACCAAACAAAAGAAGCCTTGTCAAATTTGAATATTTGCATCTTCTTATTTTAAAATACTTCATGTAAAAAGAATTAGCTGGAGAACAAAGAGTCAGTTGAAACAGTCTATTTACACTTTAAGCCAAACCTGTTTCAAAAATATCCCAAGAATATTTGATAACATAATATTTTAAGGAGAAGAGGGCAGTGCTGGTGAGTCTCCACAAAATCACCTCAGTCACATTTTTGTTGGCAAACTCAGCAAGGAGGCTGGGCTTGGGACCGGAGGTGCACAGATCAGCTGTGGATTTACAGGTGCATCTGGTGCCAGGGCAGTAATGCTCTCTGTCCCAGGGAGCACCGAGCCACTGCAGCCCACAGCAGTGCAAGGTGGGAGCTGCTTGGAATTTTACTTTGTCTTCACCTCCCGAGGTTCACTTTCTGAGGCAAACAGCACAAAAAGAAGAGAGGAGGAACAGAGACACCAAGCAATCCTTGACCCTCTATGTGTCCTGTTCACCAGGAAGCTTCCTCAGTCCCTTCCTTTGATTCCAACTCACTCCTCATCCTTTTCACTTCCAGGTCTAATGTGAGTGATCTACATTCTTCTATTCAGCACCTATAATTTTATCTTCTTAAGGAGCTGAAGGCCTCATTGAAACACTGTAATTCCTCTGAATCCCCCAAACTGACCTCAAGTTTCTGTTAGCATTTATTTAGTCATACTGATGGATTTGTAGCTGTAGTGCACAGGCTCATACACAACCACAGCTTTTGCATAAAACTGAACTCATTCTAGAATCAGGACTGGGATACCCAAAGAAGACATGTAGCTTGTCTTCTCTCCTAAGTCTGGATCAGCCCTACAAAAGCCATTCCTGAATGATTTTTGTCTACACTGCTTTTAAACCTAGATAATTAAGATGCACAACATATTCCAATGCTAATGCTAATATTTAATTTTCCTGCTGAAGTACATGACTAGTTTTTCTTATCACCATCATCATGGATGTGGGGAAAAATCATTTCCTTAGTAGCAGCCTTTAGTTCCCTCCTGTGAGAAACCTCTTCTATGGGATAAACAGAACTGCAGTTGTTCTAGTTTTCCCCAATGGGATTTGCCTGCTCTAATGTTATGTTATATCTGGTTGTCTTCCTCTGGGCTTATTTCCATTTAGTCTACATGTTTTTTATCTGGTAAAATTACTTTGAATTCTATTCCTTGAGAACATTCACAATCCTTCCCACCTTGCAGCAGATTTATAGGCATGCTCTTTTGTCATCCAAGTGAGTAGTGAAAATATGGATTGATAGCAATGCAGGAGGGAAGCATGGAGAGCCCAACCCAACAGTGGAGTTTGACACTGGAACACCAGGATTTGCTCTCAAGGGTGATTTTCTACCTGGTTTAGAGTTCATTCTTGTCCTGGCTTTGGCTCATAGAGTGAATTTCCTTCTTAGCAGCTGGTACAGTGCTGTGCTTTGGATTCAGTACAAGAGTAATGTTGATAACACACTGCTGTTTTAGTTGCTGCTGAGTAATGTCTACACTAAATCAAGGCCTTTCCAGTGCCTCATGCTCTGCCTGTGAGCAGGTACACAAGATGTTGGGTGGGGGGCACAGCTGGGAGAGCTGACCTGAACTGGCCAAGGGGGTGCTCCAAGGGGTGGAATGTCACACACAAAGTGGAGAGTGCCCATTGCTGCTCAGAGACAGGCTGGGTGTCAGTCAGTGGGTGGTGAGCAACTGTTCTGTACATCAACTCTTTCTCTTGGGTTTTATTTCTCTCCAGCCCTCCTTTTTGTTATAATTATTACATTCTATTTTGTTTTAGTTAGTAAACCATTCTTATCTCAACCCATGAAGTTTGCCTTTCCTTTTTGATTCTCCCTCCCATGGGGTGGTTATTCTGTTGCAGGAGGATGATGGATTTGTCAAAGCAAATGATGTCAAATTTTACACACAGCTTGTGTGTGTAAAACTGTAAAACTGCTGGTGGTGTTCAGAGAAGCACAGCTGCAGTTGTGCCTTTCTGACTGCTACCATCAAATCCTAGTTCAGACTCCACAGAATTCCATTGAGATGGCTCAGTATGAGCCCTGTAGCTTTGATCCTCAAGCTGGGGCTTTGACCTGAGGGCCTCTGCAGATGCTTTTGGTCCTGTGTACCAGATACTGCATTCTCAGGAGCACAGGTGCTACTTGTAGAGACAAGGAATGGGGAGAAAGACCCAATAGGAATTCTCCTCACCTGCTGCATAAAGTGACACCAAATTACCTGAAAAAAGTTTCTTCAGTTGCTATTTCCCCTGCAAGCCAGGCCCGCCCTCATATTGCAGCACTTCAGCAGTTTCAGGTGATTGTTGCTCCAATGAGGTGTTTCATGCCTGGAATTATTTCTTTGATGGAAGAAATAGAGAGCAGGACCAGGAACAGATGGTTGATAATGACATCTTAATTCTAGAGAGAATGAAAGTGCTATTTCATTATGGAGTGGTATATTTAAATTGCCTTCAGGTGTTAGTTTAAGAGAGTAGAGGAAGAAAGAAAAGTTAAAAAGATTTTTAAGATTTAGTAAAAGGGATAGATTGGTACAAATCAGAGCTAGTAATAATGCCCTACAAACCTGTCAGATTGTAGTAATGTGACAAGTGCTTGCTAAAGGGAATCATTGCCCCATGTATGGTGATGGACTTGTTTCACTTTGATGAATCAACTGGTTTGAATTATTAGAAAAATGAAATGTTTGCCCTGGCTCAGAATTTCCAAATGCCCCTTCAGGATAAAAGGACATGCTTTATGTCTTTTTAATAATTTGAGAATCGATTTTATGCTATGCAAAATACTCTCTCTTTAAAGCACTAACATACACTTTAAAACAAATTCATAGTCCGACTGAGTTTGATGACTAATAAGCTTCATTTAAGGAATTTATTTCCTCCTGCTAAACTTTCCTACAAATTGGACTCCTTTTAGTAAACATGTAATCCTAAAGGTTTATGATGACACTTTCAGTAAGCAGAATCCTGGCTGATAGAAATGTTGATATAAATTAGGATTAATCACTTTAATTCCTACGTGAATTTATGGTATCTGTGTATGAGAGATTGGAAAACTACCAATTCAAGACCTGTGTGATAGAAAAGCCACACTGACATTCTTCTCTCTGTGAAAGATGTCATTGAAGGGCTGTCACTCTGTTATATATTTCATCTAAAATGTGTGAAAGACGAATAGAGATCCCTAGACAAACACTTTTGATCTGTTTGTATGCATTTGAGGAAAAGCTCTCACAGATTTCTTAAAAATACACAAATTAATATTGCTTACTTTTCAGCAGGAGTAAATTAGGGTCTTTGAGACCTTCTTAGAACAGTCTGGAGTTAAATAATATGCATGTTTTTCATTTTACTATGATGAATGCAAAGCTATTAAACAACCTTTTAAAGAGTTGGTGTAATTATCTGTAAACAGTAATGTTACAAAAAAAGGTCAAGTTGTCCTGCCATTAGAAGTTTATGGATATAAACTGGATTTATGTTGCCATAAAATGGGCACCGACTAACTAGATTAATTCTACACAACTAAACCAACTGTAGTAATATTTAGAAACAATAAAGTGATACCAATTAAAGCAATTTTATTTTTTGTGTCATATTGATTAATGGTGCACTAAAATTAACCAAAGACCTTAAAATCAGAATGGTTGCAGGAGGCATCCACATCTCAGCATTATTACCAACAAGAAGGAGCAGTTAAGGGAGATGGCCCTGCAATAGTATGAATATTTAATTAATAATTAGTCATGTAATTTCTCCTCAGGAATTATTATCCCTCAAACTGGTTTGTGAATTTAATTATTAGCAGCCTTTTTGTTTCCATGTCCCCTCATTACTGTCAGGATTGATGTAACATAAACTTCATTAAAAATTAAAGCAAGAGTCTTAATTACAAGGCTACCCTGACTGAAGTCAGAATTAGCCAAGTCAGTGATGTGCAAATGAGTGCATTATTTAAGAAACATGCTGGAAGTAGTTATGCTAATGTGGAAGGTTCACAGTAGCAGACCTTTTCACTTGCAGTTGCATATTCATTAAATGCACTATGCAAATTTAATGTAGCAGCCTTAGTAATGCGTTGTTAATTTATTCAGATTTATTGAGTAGGACTTAAAAAAAATGTACAAATTTAATTACTCTATCTGCTAGAATGATATTAGGAGAGATAGTGGAGGTTTAAAATGTGTTGATCTGGATTACTGCAGTTTGATGGAGGATGTAGTATCAAAGGACACAATTTTGATAACTAGGCTTGAAAGAATATTTGATTTACTTATAGAATGATCTAAGAAATCACTAAAATTGCACATGCTACTTCCCAATAGGAAAGTAAAAAAAAAGTCTCAGTTGTATTAACTTAAGAGCTAAAGCAGTGCTGAGTCCACAGTCTAATGGATGTAATGATCCTACTGAGACCAGTAAAGGTTATGTATGGAGATCTATGGGAAGCAAAGTGTCTTTGTGGAAAGTTCACAAACATGAACGTGTTCCTTGGCGATGCTGCTGCTCATCAAGTTTAACAACAGGAATCCTGGCGCTTTGCAACATTACTGGCAGCACACGGTCATTTGTTAGCACTGGCTCATATCAAGTTTAAATTCATGGTTTTCTTTTTACTTTACAGTCTGCAAAAACACCCAGCACAAAGACTGCAAATTTACCATTGTGGAATAATTCTCTCCTGGTACATTTTTTCCCTACAAAAGCAATACATATGGTAAAAAACTCTATATGATTGCATCGTAATATTCACTTTGAAACCTATCCAAAATTATTTGGTCTCTTGTGGAAAGACTCATGCCAGCAAGTGTGACCCTGTTACTACTGAGGAACAGAAAAGCTGAGCTAGAACAATTTGTTTTCAAATGGCTTTGATTCTCCCTCATGTAACAGTTTCCATATTTTTATTTCCTACCTGATGTGTGGTTTTAGAAAAGTAATTGCTGCAAGTGTGTCTTGTGCCCTTGTAGTAATCGACTTCATAGCTGGGTATCTGTAAAAGTTCTGAGAATTTTCAGACACTTGTAAGGGCTGAAGCCTGGGCTGCTTATCTGGGCAGTAAGAGTATGAAGGACTCCCTCCTGCCGGGGTGATAAATCCTTGCACATTCTCCCCGTGTGGGGTTGCCTGCTCTGCTCACTACTGGCTTGTGGAGACATCCAGGCTGTGTCAGGCCACTGCTTGATACTGTAAATGAGTGACTTCTGTTCCCTTGAAAAGGTCTGATCCTGCCTCCCCTGTAAGGGAGCAGTGAACACTCCACATGTTTATCTCATTGGTACAATGTAGAGTTTTCCTGGCTGCAGGTTTCCTGAGTCTTCAGGTCAAGGTGTTAGAGCTGGGCACAGGCAGGTCTGCATTCTGAAGCCTTTGGGTAAAGCTCATCTGAGTTCTTTTTCTTCTGCTTTTGCCTCTTGTTCCTGCTATGGTGAGGCTGCTGTCTCCTCTGTCCTCTGAACAACACTGCAGAAATTAACTTGACTGTTCACTTTTAAATAATGAAAAATTAGCTGCCATTTGAAATAATGATAACAATAAAAATAATCTGATGTACATTCTTAAGTCTGCATGGATTTCTTTTACAAAACCAACCCAATCCCCAACACCTTCCTCATTTTTTTTCATTTTCCCTGGGCTATACTGGTCTAGGCCAGTGACTGACTTTGAGCCAAACCTGATCCAGGTGAGAAATGCTCTGTTGTTGGGATATGAGCTGGCACCGCAGGTTTGACATTGAAATCACTGGATAAGGGACACAAGGGACTACTCTCTCTCACACTGCCACCCTCAGTCATGCCACAGTGCAGTCTGAGAAGACAGTAGCCACTGGCAGAAGGGATGGAAACAAGTGGTTGGACACCAGGTCAGGAGGGTCCTTTAGTGGTGACTCTCCCGTTGAATATGGAATGTACCTACAGCTTCTCTACCAATGTCTTAGGCTCCTTCCACTGCTAAATATTGTAATTCAGACTCCCTGTCCATGTTTTTTAATGCATTCTGGAATCCATCCTGGTTTTGCCAGCTGGCTTGAGGAATCTGGAGAAATCTGTCAATCTCTTTCCCTCTACTCTTCTCATAAACGATTGGATCTGTTAGGTTTGGGTAAAAAGCTGACTGGCCAGCGTATCAATTTTGATTTTCCCTCCATGCAGCAAACTCCTTTCAGTTAAACTCTTTTGCTCCAGAAAGTAGCAATCTTATGGCTGCTACAAAAAGGATCTATAGGAAAGCATTTCCCTCCTCTGCTGCCAGGCCTCTCCCCTGGAACACACAAGGCAGAGTCCGTAGCACTGTAGCTTGGTTCCTCTTGCAGATCCTTGAGGCATTGCCTGGATGTATGCACACACAGGCCAGGCTTTCTTGAAGTGTTCTGAGGAAAATTCATCCTCTTTGCCCAAACAAGGATCTATGCAGTATCCTACACGTTGCAGGAGTCTTGTTTGAAAGGCATTCATGATGTTGTAAAGCCTTTGATAGTGTGGCCCTGGTAAGTCAGAAAAATCAAGAGGTGTGGGTTGCTGGACCATAGAGAGATTCTCATTTCACATACACTGTACTGGAAATGGCTCTCTCAGTAAATTCACGTTCACTCTTCCTCTGCATGTTTATCCAGTCATTGGAAATTTCTTTTTTGTCTTGAAAGCATAGGCTGGCTTATTTGAGATAGTTTGATTGCAGTGCAGTCTTAGAGCCTTCATTATGTGGGTGGGGAGATTAAATGATATGCAGTGTATGCTTGGAATAGTTGAATGATTAGGCACTTACATCTGTTTAATTAAACAATGAGCTTCAACCTCTGTTTAATTAAGGCCTAGCTCATCTCAGTTGTGGTCGCATGCTGGGAGTTATAACACTTCTGTAATTCAAATCCAAGGCTATAATAGAAATAGGCTGTTCTCCTTTCAATCCTTAATAGCCAGTGGTGCACAGCACAAGGCAAAGAGATGATGTGCAGGTGAACAATATAAGAATTCAGGGTTATCAGGGAAAAAGGTGTGTTTAGGGTAAGAATTAGGTCAATGTGAAGAATGTGAAATGCTATCTGTTGGGTGATGGGGGAAGTGAAGGCTAACAAATACCATCCATCAACAGAGTATGTTATAGTCTGGCTTCACCCCCTGGAAAATTCTTGTTTCCTTAACATTATTGCCTTAACTTAGTCTCCTAAGGACTTTGCCCACAAGGCTGAGGACCTTGTGTTCTTCAATGTAATCCTCTAAAAACAAACTTCACTATGAAAAAAATGCAAATGTCTTGGGTTTTCAAAAGAAAAAACAGGATTTGAGACACAGAGGCTGGAGATTTAACAACCTTGCTGTATCCCTTTATCAGAATTCACAAAAGAATTTGGGACTGATCTGGTTTCCTGTGCTCTGGGATTGCCTGCCAGGCAGTGGACTTTCCTTTCTCTGTCTCAGTTATGAATTTGAGACACAAACCGTGTTGTGCAGGGCAACTCAAACCAGTGTTAACCAACAGGGAAAGAAGCAGCAGCTGAACAGCAGCTGTGTAGTGTTCTTTCAGTACCGAGCTGGGAAAAGGAAAGGAGAAATTTGTACGGAAATATAGGAAGTGTTACAAACCTGTTGAAAGGGATTCAGAAAAGCAATTCTTGTGATCAGACTTACAGGTCTAAGTATTCAGTTCAGGTTGGTTGGGGATTCCAGCTTCCTTGTGACTTGTTACCTTGACTGTCCCTAAGGAAGAAGCACAAAGAGATAATGTTGCAGTGAGTAAATGTGACTGTTTCCACTTTAATTAGCATGAGCCTATACTGGAATATTTGGGGAAACTGGATTAACTTTCAAACAAACATGGAATTTGCTCATCTTGTGCTTATCTTGCACGTCTGAAGTCCTGGTGATCCCACAGCCTGATCATCTTCCCCAAGCACCGTGTGAATAACACCACAATTGCATCATGCTTAAGACCTACCCTATTCTGTGACTGGTGAGAAGGGAAGAACCCCTAAACCAGTAAAGCAAGTTTTAATTTGGACACTCAGTGTTTCCAAGGGCTGCTGAGTTTCAAAGCTAAACTACAAGGCAGAGAGAGAAGTGCCTGCATGTGCCTGTCTCCCAGCAGCTGCAACACACCTTGTGCAACGCCAGCCCCTTCCCCATCTGGCAATGCTTGGTACTTCTGCCCTCAGGAAAAGACAGGATTTTGGTGGATGCCTTTTCACAAATTTGCCAAGGTTTATGCTCACTGAACTTGAATTTTGAAATAAGCAGTTAGTTTGCAAGCAGCTGATTTTTTACTAAGATAAAATACTATTCTTTTTAAAAGCATTTTCATAATAAGCAATTTAATGTGCATAGGTTTAATTTTGGTAAGTTGGTCTGTGTATGTATATATAATCAAAACAATACCTTTGGTTGGAGAATGCCAATCATTCCTCTCAAATGAGAGTTGTAAGGACTAAAAACAGCAAGAATTTTGGCAGAGATGGTTTCATGCTCTGATATACACAGCTACTATAACTAACACAGTAGCTGAAGCATTACTCTGAGTGGGTTTCTTCTGCTTTTTCTTCAGGCTGTTGATGTGTGGTATCTTCTAACAGAGACCAGGTATAAAGTTATGTTGCCTTTTGCAGTAACACTGTGCATTTTGTTTGCTGCAGTTGTGGGAGCAGCAGTTCAGGTGGTGCACATGTGTAACCTGCCCCCCCCTGCAGTGACAGCCATTGCCAGACTGCCCCTATTGCTCTACCAAGATCATACACGGAAAATTTCAGTTATTGGGTTGCAACAGCAGCACATTATTTTACTGAACCTTAAAGGAAAAGGGATGGGGCTTTCTTGTTCAACAACCCTGTGTTTCAGTTTCTTGCTGTAACTTTAAAAGGACTGGACCCTGGGCAGGCAGAGCAGCTGAAGACTGTATCCTCGGTGGAGATACTGTAACCCAGTGAATAATGGCTCTGCTTCTGTGGGTCTTATTCTTTTTGCAGATTAAATTAATTTAATCAACCTCATGTGTTTGGCCAGCCTCTCATCTTCTGCTTCTCTCTGCTCTCCATCCTCCACCTAGTACATTAACTGGAGGAAAAATTTATGATCTCATTAGTTTTGCATATTGGTTCACTTAGGAGCTTAAAAATGTCATTCAACTTCAACCTGTTAGGAAAGCATTTAATCCACTGAAGACTACTCAGGTGTTTCTGAGCCATCTGACAACTCTGACATCCTGTAATACTTAAAAAATGGACTTTGTACAGGTACTTCTGATCACCAGGATCACTGCAGGTTCCAAGCTGGGCTTCTGGAGGGATGTTCTTGGCTGTGCCAAGCCTCACTCTGAGTGCATTCAGATGTGCTGCCCTGCAGATTCACAAATTCCATGAGAGCAGGCCAGCATGGGGATGAAGTGAGGTGGCTGGCTTCTCCCTCTGTTGCCTTCAGCCCTGCCTGTTCCAGTTCTCTCTGAGCATTTTACAGCCCTTTCTGTGAAGCATTGGCCACCCCTGCTTCAGCCTTACCCAGGTGATCCTCTGAACTCCTGCCACAGGGAGTTCTGGAAGGTGACTGAACCCTGGTTCTCCTGGTGATCCCTTCCTGCACAGCAGATCTTGCTTTCCGTGGCTCAGAGGGAGAGCTGTTGCTGCTGGAGCTGCGGTTACCCTGGTCCCCAAGCTACGCTGTACTCTGGCCATCAAAGGCCTAGTATTTCTGTCGTTTTAGGTGTTGCTGTTCATTAGCAGTTTTCAGGGAATGATAAATATCCCATCTCCTCCCTGAAAACCTCTTCTCAACTTGTATGAGACCTGCTTTGAAAAGCTAGGGTCACTCAGGGGCTCTGCACACAATCGGGGACTCTGACACACAACTTCATAGCAACTGAAGAGGAATATTTATTTTCTTTAAGCTGCTGCCACATCAAATGTCTGTCTTTTAAAAAAAACAAATCTATCCTTTGTTTGGAAAAAATCTGTGTTTCTGAGCAATTTCAAGAGTTTGGTTAAATCTTCTGTCATCTCTTTATTATCTTGTACCAAATGTATCCTGAAGGAGGACTCTAAGAGTCTTGCTGCATGAATCAGGTGTATCTTCCATTCCATTGTCAGCCTTTTCTCTCCATGCCAACTTTGTATGTGAATTTTTAGTTTGAGAGAAGGCCTTGTGTAGATGGAGATTAATCTCCTGATGCAGTTCTTGACAGCACTAACAGGTTGGGATATTCTGGGATAATGCTGCACCTTACACTTCCTGCTGTTTGAAGCAATTATTTTTCATGTAGGATGTGTTGGTCTACACAGGGATTTTTACAAGTGTCTTTGTATCCCATGGTAAAGATTTGAGGCCTGGGGCTACTTTTTCTATGTCATTGTCATAATTCCAACATAGATAAGCTATTTTGGGGGCCCCTTTTCTGTCAAGTCTTTGGAATTTACAGTCTGTCCCCCTTGCCCTCTTTGTCAGACACTAAGGCTCTCTTGCCTTAACTGAAGATGACTTGCCATATGGTAAAGTGAGTTTGTTCTCTATTAAATGTTTTTAATTACAGTATGTTTACAAAGAGCTCTGTAAATACTTACATATCTGATGCAGCTAGAAATTAGTTTTATGCTGGGTTTTCCTGGGACTATTCCAAATGATGCTGTTCAGAGAAGTTAAATTGCATTTGCTGCCATTCAGTGCTTAATGGCAGCATGCCCAGCGTGGGGCTGGATGGCATTGTACTTGCCATGCATCCATAAATAAGACCTCAAAAGGATTACTTCAAATGATACAGGTGAGTGAGCTCCCAGTGAGGTCTGGCAGGAATGCCTACTCTGGTAGCACTAGTGAAATTACTCGTATGATTTAAAGCCAGAACTCAGCCAATGTAGTTAATTTTAAACTCTACTGATTGCATTAGGATTTTACATTGATTTTTAAAACTTGTCCCAGTATGACTTCTGCACATAAACAGAGTCTGTCAGAGCTTTTTCTCAAGGCTGCTTACTGCCCCCCATGAAAAGTTTAATTTGAGGGAGAAATTATTTTCTGCTCTTGGGAAGCCCGAAATCAAGCTCCAGACTTGCAGAAACAATGTTTCTGTAAATACCTCAGTCACTGTAATACTGATTTTCATGTACAACTGGTGCGTAAAAGATAAGTTACAGACATGAAGTGTGTGTATGCCAAGTCAGGACAAAGCACCCCAGACAGGAATTGCAACACAGAGCAACCCCATCCAAGAAACTGTGTTATGTGAAGTGCAAAGAATTCTCAGCTGGATGAAATCAGAGAATGGGCTAAATTTGTTGGAATACACATTGGGGTAATCACACAGTTGTCAAAATATTTATTAATCATTTCTGAATCCTATGAAAACCTTTTCTAAATGTTCTTGGAGGAAAATCAGAAAATTTCTAGTTATCCAGAGCAACTTAATCTCTGTAACAAGCAGAGAATATTCCACTTAAATTCCAATTCAACAGACTAAGTTCCATTTTGGCAGCCAAGTTGTTTCCATGTTGCTCAGCCCAGGTAGAATCATCTCTTTTAAAAGTATCATTTGTCCACACCAAGGCATGGAAGGAAAACTTGTCCTCAGCAATATCCTGAGAATCATACCTGCATTCCCTCCTTGTCTTCACTGACCTGTTTTGAAATGCAAGTAAGACGAAATTCAGACTCTTGGGCAATGCTGTCCTTGGTTTTAGCTGGCCCTCAAGCTGTCCTAAACTTCTCTATGAATATTCTTTAGAGACTGCAGACATGAGAAATACGGTGCGCCTGGTTTGTGTTTCCTGAGGTCTTTGGAGTATCTATGCCAGGCAGCACCAACGTGGGAAGGGCTATCAACTTTTATCAACTGGATAAAAGTTCTGCTGGGAAAGGGTTCAACCTGCAGCTACAAGTGTTGGAGTATGATATGGGAAAGTGTGTGAGAAACTTTCCCTGCTGCTTTTGGAATAATTTTGTGTTGCTTCTTTTACATAAGTAGAACTAAAGTGCACTGGATCCTCTGCAGACTGATTACAGTTCTTTATTTGCAAATGGAACATGCTTTCCCTATCTTCTTATTCTTGGACTTAAAATGTATCATAACAAAATAAGTAGTATTTAATGTAATGAAATCTTTAATTTTTGTGTCTCCGTAGGTTGGAGAGCAATGATGAATTATTTCAGAAAGTAGATTTAGGATTTCATAGCTACCATAGGTACTGGCCATAAATGGCCTGGGTAGGGGAGCCAGTGGATGCAGGAACAACCCCGGTGGGAGCACTGTGACAATAACTGTGACACCGTGACAGCACCTCACTGAGGAAATTCAGGAGGAAGAAGTTTGGAATGAAAAATATTCAGAGCCGAATACTTTTCTGGTGTAAGTCACTTTAGCTGCCCTGGCAGGCTTGTGCAGTGGAGGATGTGTGTGCTTGCACAGTTGAGGATGTGCGCTTGTATCACAAGAGAATTTCTTCTCCCAGGATATCGGACTCTGAAATATTAGAGCTCTAAAGCACCTTGATTCTCCAGCATCCTTTAAGTTTTAAACATCTGTCTTTTGGGTATGGTCTTAATAGACTAGGGCTTTAGGACCAGTTTCTCTGAGAAGCAGTTCTGTTCAAGAAGGGCCCTTGACACCTTTCTGGCTTAATGCTAGACACATCTGCTGCTACTTGGGCAAAATTGACACTGTCTAGAGAGCAAAGCAATCACCTGCTGTAGCATTACAGAGCATTTACACTTGAGCCATGTTACCAGGCAGTAAATCTTGACCTTTAGGAGTTCAGAGATTAGATTTCTTCGCTGCAAGCGCTCAAGATCTTGTTAGGCATTTGTTGCTATTCAAAGCAGATTTCAGGGGTTACCTATGGGTTTAAATCATAGCCTCAATCATATTTGGAAGGTTCTTTTAAAGCTGGGATAGCTTCAAATAAAAACTAGGATTACTTTTACATTTATTGTTAGTAGTTGTCAAGAAGCAAATGTAGGGGGAGGAAGGGGCTGTGGAGGCGACAACATTGCTCTAAGTTTCAGTGTTTATTTCAATGTGAACAGAAATTTTACAGCGTTTGGAGAGAAATGGCTTCTTTTCAACATGGACAAAGAGCTGCATTTACTCCACTGGGATAATAAACTAAAAGTTGTATTCAAAATAGGACTGAAGGTATACATAGTTTAAAAGAAACTATTTTGAAAACAGGAACCCCTCAGATAACCACTGACTTAAATAGACAGAGTGCTAATCATTTAATACTGAGGAATGCCTGAAAGCTTGTGTTTTGTACTATGTACAAACCAAGCACTGCAGCAGGGGAGTCAGGCAGATGCCAAAAGAGGTCAATGAGCCCCCAATACTAACAGGAATCCTTCGTTCCCATTGCAGAATAGCACTGATGCTCAGGTTTGTGTAGGTGCACACAGCACTTTACTAGAACTCTCATCTCCTTTGACAACAAGACAGAAGATCAAAACTTGTTAGATATTTTCTCCTTTCTTTCTCCCATTTCCCCAAACCATTGCAGTGGGTCTCAAATCCTTATTTCTGGTATTTTTTTATCCTGAGCTCATTTTTCCAAAATCAAGAGTTACAGTCATGAAAGAAATCCAGTTTTCATCCAGAGTTTTAAAAATAATGCACTTGTAAATGTAAATATAAACCCAGATATAAAATGGAAAGCTAATGATTGAAGAGCAATACAAGAAGACTCTGTTATAACTGATAGTACAACCGCGTTGTGCATGGCACTGGAGTTAAAATGTGGTGGAAATTCTGGAATGAATTCAGAAAAGAATCAGCCAGAAGAATAAGGGAATTTTGCCCTTTGCTCAGGCCAGTGTTCCAGAGCTGGATCACACTCTAACCCTCTGGGCATTGTACTAGAGAAGGATTGGAGATCACTTGGAGAGTACAGACAGGGAAACTTTCATTGAGGAAAGGAAGCACGATTAAAGTGATTAACTACCATGAAATAGTTCATTACAGAGTCCTTTAAAGTCCAAGTCTCCCAGCCCCCAGGGTTTCACTTTCTTGCTTTTTTTAATCCTGTAAAGTAAAATAATGGTGATTTTTTTTTCCTTTAGAAAGGAAGGGAAAGCTTAACAAATGGGAGGAGCTCAGAAGGGGGCAGAACCTTTTGCCTTATTGCTCTTTGGAATCTATAATTGGTATTGTAAAACTTCCCAGTGAAACACACTTTGCCAGGCCTTCAGAGGCCAGAAACTCCAGAATTATTTTGCTAAGCCTCATAATTGCAAAGTGCAAGATTGTGTGTTTGAACTGGCTGGACATCCTTAAGCTGAGCGGTTCCACTCCTCTGTGCAGATGACAAACACCATCCTCACAAGTCCCACGTCTTGTTCCCTGTTCTGTGATAACCAGGCATTAAAAACAACAAATAGAAACATAACTGGTTAGCTAAAGTTGTCTAGGTCTCTTTGCAAACATTAGGTATCTCACAAGGTATTAGAGTTCGGCCTTGCACAGCTGGTCGTGCAGTCTTTGAAATCCTGACCATTGGAAACAGATTTTAGCCTTGGGAGATAATGAAAAAAGCTCTTGGTGAGTTCTGTAGGAGCATAAAGGCTTCTCTGATGATGCTGGCTCGGGTAGCTTAAGGCAACTGAGCTGTCCCCAGTGCATCTCTGTTTCTATTTTTCATGCTGGGGAAGATCTGAACTCCCCCAGTCCATCTTTTGTAAGACATTCTTGGCCCTGGTTCTACATCTGTATTTGTCATCTGTTGTGTGATTCCACTGCTTTGAGAATCTAAGGATGTCACAGTCTACAGTATGTTTGCAATAAAGCAGCTAGGGCAGTGCCACTTCCATTTTTATGGATGGGAAATTGTGTTCTGTTTTCTGTGACTGGGTCCTCTGAGGAACCGGGACAAAACAGAACTAAATATCTTTTGAGTGTCTGGGTTTAAATGGGAATTACATTTGTGTTCTGATACAGAGAGGAAAAGGGAAAAACCAAACAACATCAGGTTCCTCACATCTTCAGCTGCAGCCCAGCTTGCCTTTCTCTAAGGGAGATCAGAAGGATTGGAGCATGTAAAGTGATATTGTATGTAAAAGCACCAAAGGGCTTTGGTACAATGCTGTATGAAATGTTGACATACTGTGTTGTATTTCTAAATTCTAAAATGTTTGCTGCTTATTTAAAACAGTATCCTTAATATAGGACATGGTCTTTTGATAAATAAATACAGGGAAACATCATCTAGTTGTGCCTGACTATGCTAAACCTCTGTAGAAGTTTTTGTTTTGACTTATTTCCCTCCCACTTCCTCCCTACAGAAGACTCACTGTTGATGCCAGCAAATGCATGGTGTGCAGTGGTTGCTATGGTAATTATTTCTTGTAATGAGTTAGTGTTATAAATGGCTAGGATTTAATGAAGAGTTCCCTCAGGAATATCCTGATCAGTTTGGTTATGCATCCCTGTGAGACACGCCGGGGTGCTGGGCATTCATCCACTGCAGCAGAACCAGGGGAGCTGTGGTGGTTCATCACTCCTGAAATCTCCCACGCTCTTCGCAAGCTAATTCCATAGGAAACACAAGTAAACCATGCAGAACTTACTAATAACTGGGGCTGGCAATCTGCACTGATCTGCTGCTCTGGACAGAGGGGGGCACTCAGCTTTGTGCACAGTGCTGATTTACTGAAGGGGCAAGAAGATTTTCAGATTTACAAAAGCTGAAAGAATACTGCATTCTGTTTAAAATAGAATGATTCCATCCTTGTGTATACAAGTATTTTTTACTGTTCTGAAGAGTCCATGCACTGTGCAAAAGCAAGTGATAGCTTAATGTGGCAATTTGCAAACCTCAAATCAGATGTAAAATGTGATTTTCTTTAAAAAATTGTGGTTTAGATCTTTATAGAGACTCATCAGATTATGTTTTTAAAGCAAGTGTCTTTCCCAATTTGAATCTTAATAAGTCTTAATTTCATTTTGAGACTGTGAAGGACTGGTTAACTTGGTTCAGCAATCAGTAATGTATTCCTTCCTGGAAATCCAGAGATTTAAATTGAGGCTGTCAAACAGTAATAAGGCTGCTACCAAATATGTTAGGGACCAGTGTACAGGTGGTTGTAATGCTCCATCACACGGATCGAGGTTAAGGGACCAGTCATTTTATGAGGCCACATGTGGGTCCTCCTGCAGTTTTGCAAAACAGAAAATGACTTACTCTGCTTAGCAGAAGAGATTCAGTGTGGTGTTTATTTTTTGAAAATAGTGTATGGGAGAACTGAGATAAAAAAGGGGGTTTTAAATGTCAAATACAGATATGGCTTTACTTACGTTTTCCTTGGGGCAGTCTCTCTAAAGGCACTTTGTAAGGCAAGATCAGTCCGTACCAAAAGAAAAGATCCAAGCAGCTGCTTCTCTCTGAGGGCACACTAATTATTAGGGGTCTGACCTGGGCTGAATCAAAATCTCACTAATTGCTGATGTTTGTGGTTGGGTTTTTCCTAATCAGGAGTTGAGACCAAACACACAAGTTGCAGGAGAAGTGGTGTGTTATGAAACATTGAACCCATTTGTTGTATGTTAATTTATTTGAAATGAAAGTTTCTGGGTCATGTGTAACATACTTTTGGTTATTCCACAAGCCAAATTTAATACTTGGGCTGGGTAATTAGGAAAAGAGTGGGTTTTTTCTAGACCTAAAAAGCTTTTCAGAAGTGATATATTTTATAGTGATATTGTTTAGAATTTACTTTGTCTGAGCAGACACATATTCATCTCAAGTATTTCAAAATGTGAGACTTTGTTAGACCTGCTCAGATTCTTTGGCTGTGTCTCAGTCAGATCACCTCTGCTGCTTCCCTTTAACCAGAGGACCAAGGGTTCTTTTCTTGAGGGCCTTGTTTGTCAGACTGTGCTAATGCATCTTTAATCATTCTTCTTCCTCGTTCTTATGCATTCGCTGCATAGTTCTAGGTGGAATTGCCTCTTCAGATTTTTTTCTGTCTTGCAGTGGCACATTCAGGCTCAAATTGTTGTGCTCAGTAGTGCCATTGTCACATTATAACAAGGAAGATGCTTCATCATGTGTTGTAAAATGAGCTGAAATCTTCTGTTAGGAGCTGAGGGATCATGTTGTAGAAAAACATTCATTTTTAAGCACCAAGTCATTACACTGGAAAAGGACACATTAAAGCTGTCAAAGTATTTTCAGTCAGTAATGCCAGGGTATCACGTTAACAAGTTGCAGGGCATGAGGTTTTCAGTATTCTCATTTACAAAGGTGTAGATACAGATGTTTTTAAATGGGCAATATTCCTCTGGATTATGAGTTTGGCAATGGCTAACAGGAAACTTTGGTTTCAAAATATTAGCAAATTAGATAATACTATTTGTCAAGTCTAATTAAAGCAGTCTGTTCAAGCACTGCCTGATTTGCTGCTATGTAATTATGATCTTAGATTCTTCTCTGTATTTAATATTTCCACAGAAGGCAGCAAAGTAATATAGACTGTCTCACTGTTAATCCAGTAGTTCTAGATTTTTTCTTGTATGTTGGTAAGGAAAAGAAGAAAATGTTTAAGTGAAAGATGGTGAGGGAAAGAGATACCTGTCCGGGGACAGAAAAGCCATATTGTTGTATGAAAAGACAAAGGTCCCTGAGTTCAGCAAGCTGAAAGTTTGAATTGCAAAAGTGTGACAGTTAAAGTAAAATAAGCCTCATGAAATTTTGAAAATATATGCTTAAATCATCTTACGGTGAGTGTTGGTACAAACAGTTTTGAAATATTAACACCATCACAACATATCTGTGAGTCTATTTCGGAACTAATGGGAGCAGGAATGTGGGACGTGTTGTTCAAACCCTTCCTGTGGAACCAGGAGTGCGTGGCTACGGCTTGGCTGGATGAGCAAAGTTGCAGCATTTGCTTGCAGTCCCTGTGTTCCTGGGCTGTCTTGGCCAGTGTATCAGATTTACACACTGAGCACACAGGAGGAAGGTAGTATCCAAAGACAGACCAGGGTGAAGAATCTTGAGGATACCAACCAAATCTTTGATAGCTGAAGAAGACAAAAGGGACAATTTCTGAGGTGAGATACAGAGCAAATACAGGTGTAATACTGGGAGATGGGATCCCAGAAAATCCTTCTGGCTGGCTAATAGAAATGGAAGGCAAGGGACAGGAAGGAAGGCACTGGAATTGGGAGCCTGTATGTGTGAGATCAGAGAAGAGAAAGCAGGTCTCCTGCCAAGGAAGGAAGTAATAGGGTTTTCCTTTATGCAGCTCAAGGTACTTCTTCAGGGGCAGAGGAGCAGAAAGTGGACCAGAATAAGGATAATAATTAGGGGATGAGACTGGGGGTCCTTAGGAGCACTCTAGGCACTAGTTGGTGGGAGAGAATTTCCTACAGAAAAGGGTCAGATACAGGTGGCAGTGGCCACAATTCACTCCAGTTTGACCAGCTAACAGATGAAGAACAATTAGAAGATCAGAACCATTACAGTAGATAACTGTGTTCAGTATTATGGGAAGAACAGCCAGAGGACCAAATGGCAGTGAATCTATACTGTAGACAATAAACAGAAAAAAAGCAAAATTCCTGTGATGTTGTCAGAATGCGTGCTGGAAGTATGGAGAGAGCAGAGTTCATTTTTTAGATCATGTCCTGAGGAGACACATGTGGTGGTATAATATTAATTGCCTAAATATAGTATAAAAAAATCCCACCCTTGTACATTTATCTTCCAGGCAAAACTAGATGCTGTAGAGAATGTGGCACTGAAGCTAATGATGAGGGATTGTGCTGCTGATTGGTGACTCTCAAAGGATGGACAATTTGCTACTTTTCTCTTTCCAATATTGTGTCCCTCCTGTGTCAGACATGTCAGAAGACATCAATCGGTCAGCAAAGAATCCCACTCGGTAGCAAACTAGACCATAAATAATGCCCTCTGCTAAAGCACAGACCGTTCTCCAACTGATGAGAACAAAACAATACAGAGGTATTAATTGCCTCTTTAAGAGTATAAAACCACTCTGCTGCTTGGAGCAGTGCAGCTCTTTAGGATCTTTAGCTGCTAATGACCACTGGAATCTGAGGGGCTACAATTGTCTTCCCAATTATTTAAGAACCTGAAGCAGTCTCTGAGTGGTGAGTACTAAAAAGAAAAATCAAAGCAATGTGTTATATTGTGCACTAAAATGATTGGTTTATACGGTACTGTATTTTTATATAATTTAATATTTAGAAAACTAAAGATAACTAAATAAATAAAAATAATCTGGGTTTTTTGCTATTTCCAAGTAAAAATAATTTGATTATTATTTTGAAGGAATCCTTAAGGAGATTTCTCTCAGAAATGAAAAATATGCTATTTCTTTATTTCTCTTTATGAGACATAAATTTTAAAAAGCTTGGCCTACTGTGGAGAAAAGCAGTGCTGAAGGACCTGTGCTGCTGTTTGTACAGACACATGAATGGAAATTCAAGCTGAGCAGAACCAGTAATGCTGGTGCCTTTTCCTTTGCTGAGTGGTAGCTGTGTTCTGACCCAATCCCAGCTGCTTGGAGAGTGGTTTCCCTGCCTGAGCCCTGGGTATTCCTGCCCACTCCCTCTTGCCCACAGCAGTCACACACTGGGAAAAGACTTGTGACCTTCAACCTACTGGCTTATTTACACCCATGCCTGGCAAAAGGGCAGGTGCCCCTCCAGTGATACCAATTCCTCTAATAAACATGAAAACCACATAATAATTCGAGTTGAGAGGAATCTTCAGAAGCAGGGCAGATTTCAGAGCTAGGTAGGGTTGCTCATGTCTGTGTCAAGCCCATTTTTGAATATCTGTAGTGTTGGAATCTCCACAGATCTGAACTGCTGTGAATTAGAAATTAGTAGCTGAGAGGAATGAGCAGTCTCCACACCAAAACACAGCTGGATACTTTCACCCTGGTGGAAGGCTGAGAAGCAGCCTTTGCTTGATTTTTGTCTGGGCAGATGGAGGTAAAGTACTTACTGAAGGCACTTACTAAAGTACTACTGAAGTAGAGGAGAAGCAGTCGAAGCTCTCCAGCAGACCAAGAAAACAACTCGGGTTGGGTTTAGCCCCAAGAAGGGCCTGGAAAGGATTTTTTGTCTGAAATAGTTTTGAAGTTACAAAGAAAGGGTACTGTCTTGGCATCTTTGTGCTTATAAAAGTGAACTTCCCCCATTTTTGTGCCTTTCCAGAGCTGCACCAAAATCCCTGATTCCAGACTGTACTTTCTGTACATCACGAGTGTTTGTGATTTGCAACCACCATTGATTTTGGAAAAACAAAGTAAAATTAAAACACATTTGTTAGAGGTCTAGTTCCTATTTATAGAGCTAAAGAGTGGTTTGGAAATGCAGTACCAGATAAACACACTCCTCTAGAAAGGTACCGAACACTGAGCTGCTGCTGTGTGTAATAAGGTTGAATGAATTCAGTGATGTTTGACTGTAAAATGAATTGCTGAAGATGGGTTTAACCAGTTGGTCAGGCTGTTTCACTGCAGTAATTTTAAGTAGCATGGGAGTTCATCTTCCTGTAAGAACAGAGATGGGGGAACAGCAGCTCTCCTGCTTCGTGAAGCATCAGCCAGATAAAAGTGGCTACTGCTGTACCTGAAGGAGTGTTGGTAATCGCCCCACATCCAAATGAGCAATTAGCTGAAATAATTACCAGCCTTGAGATGAATCCACACACTTTTTTTTGCCTGTGACAGTATCAAGGATAACAGGTGTTGAGAGTGCCTTGAAGGGACAAAGATTAAAGATTATTTCATTATCTGGATTCCTTTAGGCAGAGAAGTCTTGCGTTTTATCCTGTCATGCACAGAAAGGTCTAAGCAGCACTTTATTCTCCTCATGCTTTGGCAATTTTGAAGCTGAGCTTCTGACAAAGAGTGAATGTTGTTTAATCTGGGGGAATTGTCTGTCCTTGAGAATTCAGTAAATTATCTCTGTGTCTCTGCACAGTCTGCTTCCTACTTAGAGACCCAAAGAAAACTGCAAGCAAGAATGCCAAAGAGCCACTAAGCAACAGTCTTCCTATGACTGAGATTTAAATTAATTAGGGAAGTATTTGAGAAGGGTTCCTTTACTTGGAAACTGACTGATGAGACAGTGAGTGTGTATTTCCAATTCATGGTTTCCATTTCCCAGCAGTGACTTGCAGGAATAATTTCTCTCTAAACTGTTCCTAGATTATAACATATTCTTGCACTGTGCACCAGCATTACATCCATGACAGATCTGTGCAAGTACATATTTGGATCCCAAGATGATGGGATGGAACATGGAAGAGAGATAGGATGGGTGGAACTGATGGAAACTGGCAGCTGGATTTATCTGCATAAACACTTTTCCATTAAAAACTTTACTTTGTCCCCTATTTTCTCCTCTAATTTCATTATAATTTGAAGGAAGTTTTTATCTAGCTAGTACATGTTTGATTTATGATCTTTTTTTATCTGCTCTCATTTGATTCTTCACCAGGTCAGCATTAGGTGTTATGCATAACACTTGGGTGTTACGCCTTTTTCTGATTCATTATCATCTACTTTTGTTTTTCACTAATCTCTTTGTTCCTGCTTTTTGTTTGATTGTTTGTTTTCTGTTCTGTGTTTCTCAGTTATGATCCATGATTCCCCAGAGTTGAAGCAAGTTAGAAAAAAGACATGCCTTCAGTTGGCATCCAATGATTTGTAGTGGCCCTTGCCAACATCCTGGTTCCAAGGCCCATAATAGTTCTTGGTGGTTTATGATTTTGTTCATGGATCAAGGCCCATCCTGGTGGTGCTGTGTGCCATTTATCTGCCTTTCAGAAGAGACTTGGTGCTGGTGCTAGAGCCGGGCAGCACCACAACACTGGCTCCTCATTACCATGAACTGCCCTCTCTGAAGTTAGTTAGTTTTGGTTTAGGAGTTTTCTAGAAGAAACTATGGAAAGACTTTGTTTTCAACAGTGGAGTTATTCCAGCTGACTGGAGCTGAGGCTTTCTGGTTCAGAACTTTGTACAAATTTGTGCTGCTCTTGCCTCAGTACATTGGTCCTGTACAGGGTCCATCTTCCTGCTGTACTGTGGGCCAGCATTTCCACAGGAAGAAATTCTCCTCCTTTTTGCTGATTTCAGTTTTGAGGGCTGTCTGTGTTTTTTCTCTGACAAGTCATGCAAAATCCTTGCATGGCTGAGCACACCTTTTAAAGTTACCAGATATCTGCTCTCTTCCAATTGACATTCACCTGCAACTCCCTTTGTCTTCAAGAAAGCTCATGAACAAATAAGCCTCTATGAACCTCTAGCAACAAATAAAGCAAGCTACACAACAGGCCCAGTTACAGATACAAAACTGGACTCAAGATTGCATCAAGATGTTTTCCAGTGAGACAAGGATTTCTGCTTTCTGCCAAGGTGGCAGCAGAAGCCAGTGAAGATGAGGCAGATGCTTGTGGGCAGGTAAAGTCTGAAGGAAGTGCAGGCTGGCTCCTCTTTTCCATTGACAGCAGTTTCCTCACATCTAATTGTCCCTCTCTCTGCATTTCATGTAGTACTGCTGCCACAGTTTTGAACATGCTTTTAATTTTTTTCCCCCCTCCCTATGGTTACTTAGGAAAACTTCTGGATGATGAATTCACCTCATAAATATTCATCTTTAATTTTATATTTTCAGTATGGATATGTAGTACACTTGCTGAGAAGAGCTACCTACAATAAATAAGTTAGGCTGAGGATAAATTGAGCATTCAGAACTCCTGGAATTTGCCAGGGACTGACTTAAGTGCAAGAGGATGGTTTGAAATTCTAGTACCCACAGGTCTTTGTAAGCTGAAGTTCTCAGTCTCCGTGTTCAAGGAACGAGGCTGTAATGAAAACACTTTGATATTCAGGAAAAAAATTAAAGCTCCACAACACTTCAGCTGAAAAGATCAAAGTCATCTTTGAATAAATGTGACTGCATTTTGCCTTTCAGGGACTGAACTGATGTGTCTTCCCTGAGATGATTCCTCTACTTCTCATGGGACTCTCCCTTCATGTTTGTGGGCTGTGCTTCTAGAACATGATTTTTGTTTACTCTAGTGCTGTAGTCTGATGGCTATTAAATGGCTTTCTGGAGAGAGGACAGATTGTGCAACCTTTTTTGCAGATGCCATGAATAATTCCAGTGAATTAGTTGCCTTTTTAAGAGTTGACAGTTTTAACTGCTGTTAATAGTCCTGTAATTAAGCTGTCTTGAGGCAGGTCAATATGACAGAAGAAACCTAAACCTCTGTAGCATACTTTTCCTGAATAACTAGGGAAACTCTACTATTGATTAAGAAAAACAGGGAAATACACAATACTTAAAATAAGTTTTGATAAGATCTCATGTTGCTTATTTACAGAGGCTCCCATGGGAAAACAGAGATACTTAATGTGCAGGTGGGATGAACCCGGACAATCCAGAGCTCCTGTAACACAGCTTGCAGGTCCAATGGTTTAGTGCTGCTGGAGAAGTTAGAGATACTTTCCAGATGACAGAGAAGGCAGATGTTCACCTGTCCCAGGCTTCCCAGAGGAGCTGGCTACTTCAGAGCAATCAGCATAGTGCTGTTTTCATGTTTATATGTCCTGGGGAAAAGTGGAAATATTTTTCCACTGTCTGTAGAAGATAGTTATGTGTAATACAGAAAGTTCCCCATCCTCTTAGTGATGCCTCCAAATCCTTTCCTGAAGTATTTATACTCTAATAAAACAAACGAGGAGTGGGTTCTTGAAGTCCAGAGGCAGATGGTCAGTGGGAAGCAGAGTAATGGCACCTGTCCTGAAAACCTTTTATTTGTGTTGAGCACTGATGAAGAGTCATCCAAGACAACTTTGCAGGTTCCAGCATGGACCCCACTGCAGTGCCTGCCCAGTGTTCCCAGCAGGCAGGATGTTTCCAGGAAGGCTCACTTGCTGCTCTCTGCTTTGGACTGCATTTCCAAGCAAACACCTGCTTGGAAACCCATTTCAAAAGCACACAATGCAGTTATCTTTTAGGAAGGAAATTGAACATGCAAGGAATTAAGGTAGTGCATTGATGAGACTGAAGCTATTTTGAATAAGAACAAACACCCTTAGGCTTTTGGGATTTTAGTACAGAATTTTGAAAAAACATCAAAGGGGGAAAAGTAAATACTGGTTTTGCAGCTATTGACACTTCAAATTTTATTTAACAACAGCAATATCAATTGCATGTTTCACACAGTGTGATTTCCTTAGCAAGATGAGCAAGATTTGCTTTTGAATGTAGAATCAGACTTTTTGCATTGAATAGTAGGTTGGTTTTGCTCTAGCAGTAACTATAGTTTGAATGGTTGCCTCTCCTGTACCTGATCTTAAATCTTCAGTTACACAAGAGATGTATGACCTGGGAGCTCAAGCTCTTGCAATCAATAGCTAGTAAATTGATTTAGAGTGCCAAATGCCTTTATACATTAAATGTTTGTACTTCAGTGTTTGTGCAAGTGCAATGTAGCAAATGAAATTGTAGCCATCTGTGATTCATGTGTCCATACCTTTTAAAAATATACAGGATTTTTTAATAGTAAATATTATCAGCTACTTTTCATTCTGATCACTAACGAAAGATTTTGTATCTACTAACAGAGTTTGACGAAGTTACTCATTTTGCCTCCCTTTTTTGTCACTCCAGTCATTTTCCATACACAAGTCACTATTCCTCCAGTATCTGGAAACAGTGACACTGGTGGGCAATTCCATCATGTTAGAGGCTGTTACTATTTTAACTGTTGTCTCTGGTGTGATTTGGAGAAGCAAATCACCAAAGATTTCCAAAACTCTCTGGCATAGTTTAAGCAATCAGCAACACTAAAGAAGTTTTTCTGTGAACCTGCTGCTGGTTGGTTCTGTCCCTTGTTTGTCAGGATTCAGCCATGTCCTCACTGCTCCCCCAGTTCTGTTCATAAATCTCTGTCTGTCTCTAGTTCATCCTTGCTCCCCCAGCTCTCTGGTTGCCTGGGCAAGCCGCTGCCATCTGTGGAGCCAGGCTCCGGCCCTGCCCAAACACTGGCGAGTGGGGTGTGGATGTCTGTGAGCATTTGCTCCTGTGATGCCTGGAGATGAGGGAGGTATTTCTGAATTTATAAGGTCACTGTTTATAAGGAATTAAGTGTAGGATTAGTGTCTACTTAACTCTTGGTTCAGACTTAAAGGATAACAGCTTTTTAGTCAGGCTCAGGATCTTGGGAGGCCCATCACAGTAATTACCCTGCAGGAATACCCAGACCTGGTATCTTGTTTGGTCTGGTTTTTATATATCATGTAGGCATTGTAATATAGTACTGGTATTTTATAATGAAGTACCCCTTTTATTACTGAAATGGCCAATGGAAAAGCTAAACATGGTTGGGATAAATACTTTTAAATAAAATCAAATCTAGGGAATAGTTAAGTTATGCAAAGCTTGGACGTTTTAAAGAGAGGTATGAGTCGTTTGATGAATAGGAAATGTGTTAGGAAATTCTGATTAATTATTAATCTATTGAAAAAGGAGCTAGAAAAATTAATATTTTATATCACAGATATATTTATATAAAATAATTCTGTAGTTGGTTAGTTAGCTGGTTAGAGTACAGCTTCAATCTATAGAAACAAGTGAATCCTCCTTTATCTCAAATATAATTAGCCATTTAAATGTCTTGGGTCAATTTATTAACACTTTATTCATCGGGGTGTAACTTTTATTAGGCTTTATTGCTATCAGAAATTATATCCTACACAAATACAATAGAGATTTAAATGTTCTGTAGAATGAGCCAATGCTTCCTGGCTTTATTGCACAGTATTGTAATGAACCTTGACCAGCTGTAGATTTGATAAGTGTAAAATATTGCTGCTTGCTGCTAATTTTGTTCCTTTTTAATGACTGATAATCCATGTCGATTTAGTGTGATAGTCACAATCCAATACTGTTTTCCTGCTATAAATGTGATTGTAACAGGAGCTATTAAGTGTGTCTGCATAATAAAATTAGTCAGGGAAGCTCTGTATATTGTTTCCAGGTCTTTGGATTTTCATTATAGTAGTGGAACTTGTTAGACTGTAAAGCTTGATGGTTGCCAGCTCAGACAAGCTCTTTTCTACTTCTGTGCCAAGCAAAGGGGTAATGATGCTGCACTAAGAAGTCTGTTCTCACTGTTCTGGAAAATTCATCATATATAAACATCGGGGATCATTTTGGGGAGAGCAGAAAAAGTGTCACGGGGGAAGAAAGAGAGGAAACTCATCTGGGCAACTACAACCGCACGAGAGTTGCTTAAAGAAACAAACTGGCAGCTGAGAGTCTGGCTTGGGAAAGGTAGTTGTGACATCTCTTAGCAATTAGGCAACACTGGTAAATCAAATGTTCATGTTTGTCAGGATGCCAAACTGTATGAAAGGATCTCAGTGAGGAAGCCTCGGCAGAAGACTCTCTTTTCCTTTATGGCTCTGTCCAGCAGCATATGCCACTTCTAGATAATGAACTGTTGCAAACAAGTCATTCTGAGAAACACACACTTCCTCATACACTTGCTTTTGGTCTCATTTGATCTTTTGTAACTTGAACAGTTATTTCTATTTCAGTTCTTGGGCCTCTAGGTTTTAAGTATTTTTACAAGAGTAGTTGAAATCCCAACTGTGAGAATAATCAAAAAGCAGTTTCTGTAGCTTTATATATATATATATTTTAAATGAGTAGATCACTTAGTAGTGATCTCCTTTGGTATCTTGGCAGAATAGTAACTAAAATCTGTACCCATATGTGGGTAGTATCTCAAAAGAATTTATTTTATGGTAAAGCAGATATCACCTAATTTCTCTTCTTAAATAGGTAATGGGGAATTCTGCCACTGATGTCAGTGTAGGCACGGGTTTGCCCACAATAATTTTGTCTGACTGAAATTTTGCCAGACTCTGGCTCTCGTGGTTTGAGAGCTTTGCCATGCTCTCAATCTGCTCACATGACTGAGCTGTACTGACTGCTGGGGTAGGACAAGAACTAGTTGCACACATTCACTGATGATGTTGGCTCAATAAAGGCTTCTGTCAGCAGCTTATAAGGGGGGGTTTATAACTTTTCACTAAGTAACAGTCCATCCCTTTCAATACAAGGCAGGAATAAACATAAAGATTCATAACCTTCTACATTATTTATCTGCAGCATTTCCTCCAACACTTGGAAAAGCTGCACAAGAAAAAAACTGCAGAAATCTGACAAGTACAGGCAGAGAGAACTGTTATTAGCCTAAGGTTTACTGGAGCATGTTTGCATTTTGGTGGCTGTGTGGTAGAAGCTGTGAGGCCCTTCTGACCTTTGAGTTTATGCTTACAGGATTGTTTAAATGTCATTGCTCAGTCTGTGCATTATCCAGACCTGCTGTACAGGGGACCATTCAGACGTTCATTCCATATGCCTGCAGTTTCTATGAAGACTCTCAATGCAGAGTTGTTGCACAATAAAACAGTGGTTTCTCTCTAGAAAGTGAGACTTTCTAGAGAGATCTCCAGGCTGCCTTTATGGCTGATATATCCTCCTTTGCAGAGGAATTCTGCAGCTATTTCTAGGATTCAAAGGGATTTCCACTTTGCCCAATCTGCTATGCAGCATCAGGCTCTGTGCAGCAATTTTGGGGGATGCTGGCTGGTCAGAGCTGCTTCCTGCCAGAGGACAAAATGCTGAGGCTGGTCAGCAGGTAACAGCAGCTGAAATCCTGCCAACATCATTCAGAGGTTAAGGGGGTAGTCAGTGCACCTGCAAATTAGTGCATCCACCCACAATTAGCACCAGTATTTCATCAGGATTCCTAGGGGAATCCATATTCTCTGTGGGAGATGTCCAGTAACTGCCTCCTTTATGCCTCTAGAGCAAAATGAATTTTAGGCAGGGAGAAGACGTTTCCTCTGCTCAGGCATAAAGAAAAGGGAACTTACTTCAGCAATTTATAATTCAAGTTATTGGAGTAAGTTCCTAGTGTCCCATTCATTTTTTGCCAGATGAAGATATCCCATATAGATTTAACTGTGGGCTTTTGCTCTAGCTCAGCAAGTACACTAACACAAAGGGTATTCCTTGCAAATAAACACTGGACAGATACAAAGAAACACCTAAGCCATGCAATGAGCTTCAGAAAGATCAGATCCACAGATGTGCTGACTGAAGTTTAAGAGACAACTTAACAGATGTACAAAGCTGTAGATCAGAGGGGATATAAAACAGTTAAACTTGCTTTAAGGCACAATGTGTCACAATCTAACGATTCCATGCATCCTCAGCCCGACAGAAGAGGGAACATACGCTCAGCTCGGTGCTCTGGCTGTAGGCATGCCAAGAAGATTATAAAAATGCCATGCTGTGATATGTTGCCCTCCTGCCTGAAAGGCTACCATTAAGCTGCTTATTTACTGCACCTATTCAGGCAGCAGTGCGGTTCAGAGTGCTACCTGTCTCCTTGCCGGATAAATTAGTTGTGGATATCACAGGATTGTTGCTGCCTATTGTTCAGTCTGGTGAAGGTGGGAAGAGATGAAAGGCATGGATCTGACCTTGTAATGTTTTGTGTAAAATAAGAGATGCTTTTTCTTCATAGTGAGTGTCATAGTTGATCTTGGTAGGACTGACTGTGTTAGCAAGTTTGGAGTTAAATTTAAAAGGCTAACATACTAATGAAGGCAATATTTTTTTCTCAATCATGTATATATATATAAAATATAAATATATATATGGGGGAGATATGGAGGTGTGGAAGAAAGTGCATGTCATTAGAGCTTTGTGCTCTCTGTAAAATAGCACTGTTTGAAATGAAATCATCAAAAGAACACACAGGAAAACTTAGACACCCCCTCAATGCAAAACATGTTGTTGTTGATTGGGGTTTTTTTAATATATATAAATTGTTGAGCCTTTATATTTTTATGATATATGGAGCTGTGAACTTTAAATTAGTGATAATAGAAATTGACAAGTACAGCATTAAAAACTAAACCATGCAGCCCTACAGGCTTAATTACGAAGTGAGCAGGAAGATAGACACAGAAAATCCTGTTTCAAAATTTTACCTCACATAATATAAATAAAAGATTGTCTTCCACTGGTAGTCTAAGATCAAAAGGATAATATAAAATGACTAGCCTGTATTTATTTTGCCTTTATTATGTGTATAGATAAACTATACATTTCTCATTTCCTTGTGTCTTTTAGCTATACACAGTTAGAGACACTTAGATATAGATTTAATTATGGATAAATAGCTATAAATTAATATATGTAATTATTTTTAATTTTTCATTTAGTCATTAGAAAGATGCATTTTCATTATCACAACTTAAAAATAGAACATTTAAAATAGTGTTCTAACTGACAGTATGGCAAGTTGAATATAAATTAGGGAAATAAACCATACTGATTGGAATTTATTTTAGAAAATGTGATTCTGAAGATAAGGACATTTTAGATAATCACTAACAAACAGAGACAAGTTATGATAGTATTTATTGTATAGATGTATATATGTCATAATGTAAACAGATATCTTCACCACTTAGCTATCCTGTGTGTTGAACTGATAATTTTCATTGCTGTTCTAAAAAAACCCTACTTGTTAAGTTTGAATAAGGCATTGGAGTAGGTTTTCTTCTTCCTGATGAGCCATTACTAACTCAAAACATTTTACATTGCTTTGGTGTAGCAGGTTAGTGGCAAGAAAAAAAAAAAAAAAAAAGGAAGGAGGAAAGACTCAAAGAAACAGGTGCAATGTACTCCTTCCTTCCTTGAGCTACTTATTTGATCATTTTTGAATGCCAGTATAAAAACTGCCTGAATAGCAATCAATGTGCAGCCACTAAGGTTTTGTAAGCCAGCGTGGATGTCTTGTGACACAAAATCAGGCTCAAAGGAAGAGTGAAGAAATACTAACACCTTGTTCTCAGGGTCTCTTAAAAGGGCACATCAGCATTTTCCTTGTCCTAGAGTGCACAGGCGCTCAGTGGTGGGACTGTCAGGAGTGTCAGGAGTGTCAGGCCCTAATACCCAGGCTTGCTCTAACAAAGTAACTCCCTGTTTTCATATTTGTTTGCCCATGATTTAGAACCATTTCATACAAAGCCTTCATTTGTGAAAGTAGCCCTGTTAACAGATGTTGTCTGAAGCTGAGCTTTTCTGATGCTGCCTTACAGCACTGAGTCCTCTTGGAGTGGTATTTAACTGGCAATTATTGTATTTGATTATGATCAATCAGGATGAAAATTGACTTGACTCCTAAAAGTCCAAATCTCTTTTTATCATTATTAACCCAGCATTTTCTTCCTTGTGTCTCCACCTCATTGAGCCTCCACCACACACGTTTGCTGAATAGAGATGGCCCTTTGCAGAAATTAGAGGAAAATGTCATATTGTGAACAGTCCTAGATTAAATTTCATATAGAAGATATAGGATTAAAAAAATACTGTTTTAACTGTTTTAACTTGTCATTTTTCAGTATGTTTGGAGTTGATCATATTGCAAAAGCTTTTTTAAAGGAGACATTTGCATTTATGCTAACTCTCATAGAAGGATCTAAATCACTGTAGTTGCAATTAATGGTAATCACTGGCAAATCTGTCTTAAATGTCTAATTAATCCTAAGCATGTAAGTAGTGTGACTGTTGTAAATGGAACTGCTCAGACACTCATGTACTGACATGCACAAAATTAGTCAGGCACTTGGCTCTTCCAGTAGGTCCGGATGGAAATGTAAAACTCTTGTGCTAAATCACCGTGGGCTCAAGAGAATGGTGCAGTTTAATTATCTCCAGCCAGGGTTAAAGAGGGATGGAAGTATCCTTTTGTGCCAGAGAAAATCACCCAGATGTCATTTGTAAGGGCAGCAAGGACCAGCTCCAGGGAGCCAGCTCGGGTGAGGTTTTGCTGCGTGGCTGTTACTTGTGAAGGGAAACTACTTTAGGATATTAATGCAAGCCCACTAATCAGCCTGGGATGAGCCTGAGATGGTTCATTCAAATTTAGAGATTCTTTCTGTTTGAAAGTGTTGACGGGAAAATTATCTAGGTCATGTAAATGAGAGTAGGGATCATTTGGGGAGACTTCAAGTACTGCAGTACTAATAGGCAATATTGAAGCAGACTTTCCATTTTTCATGTGTACCAAGCACCTGAAGTATCAACTGGCTGCACATTCCTAAAACAAAAGGATGTTGGAAGGGGGAAAGGTGGGAAAAATCCTGGACCTGTATTAACTAGATCAAATATAGAAATATAGAACTGTGAGAAATTCAGGATAATTGGTGAAGAGAAGGATAAAGAAGTATGGCTGTGAGTTTTGCAGCACTAAGTATCAAAGTTGCTTTATCTCACGCCTGCTAAAACTGCAAGGTCCCAGACGGAGGCCAACATTCTTCAGTCACTGTAACTGACAAAAAAAGCTTCTAGGAAGAAGAATATACCCATCAAGATCTTGGGGATTGGGAATAGGGTGGAATGTTCGTCAGAATTAAAAATTATTAAGAAAATCAGAATTTGGTGTGGATTTGGTATGTGACAACCCTATAGAAATTTGTACCCAGTTCTAACAGCACTTACATGGCTAGGTAAAACATAATTTATTGTTCAGTCGCTATGTGGGGCAGTTAAGCCTTGAGAATATTTTTGTGTTAATTATAGACTATTATAGTCTTTATTTTCTCTATAAATCTATTCCATATAATTTATGATATAAAAATGTAAGTGCATGGCAATCTTCAGTTAAATCAGTGGTTACTGCTTCAAAAAGCATCTAATTCTGGCTGAACAGTCAGTAGTTCTGGCAAACGACTGAACCACTGTGATGTGATGTACACTTGCAAAATAAACAAAAATTGCTGTGATGCTGAGCTGAAGATTATTTACAGATTTCGTTTTCTTTGAAGGGAAGCTCCATGAGGCTTTGCTGTACAGAACACCCTTCTCCAAAACATAGTGATTCAGTGATCTACTGTATATACAGCATTTTTTACTTAATTTCTTTCATATGTGTATTTTCAGATGATGAGTTTGTGTAACCTCCACAAAAGACATTCAGGATATTTAGATTTTATAGAATCCTGAAGTTAATTGCAGATGTTTGGGATAGTTTTATTTTCTCCTGCTTTGTGTTAACCACGATATTATTTATTTAGTCTTGGGCCATAAGGATTTTTTGATTGTTTGGAACTTTGAGAAAGGAAATATTTTTGTTCAGAAATTTTGTAAAGCTTGGCAGGTTTTAGGGTTCCTCTCGCAACATCCAGCAGATGACAAACAGTTCCTGGGAGTGCTTGGGTAACCAGTATCTTGTGCATAACCAACACCTTGTGCACTTCAGTCCAAAGCCAAAGAAGTGTGTTCAGCCATAAGGAAAATATCTGGCTTTCACAGTCCTTCTGGCATCTGGACAATGACCCAAACCACTTTCATTTTTAGGTGGCTTTTTTATCCAGTCAGTGCAAGTCTGGTGTTCTGAGGTGCCCTGAGTGCTTTGCCTTTCTGACAGGACAGCTCTGGGCTGGCTGTTCCTGAGCGGCAGCACAAGGTTTATGTGCCCAGAAAGAAAAATGGAGATGTGAGCTCAGCTTGGCTCCAGCCTGGTGATGCTTTGTCAATATTGGATTGGCTATCCTGTTACTATAAGAAACAAGGACATTATGTAGCTGTTAGGAGCTAGAAAATAGATTGTTTACTATGTTCCATGCCATCAATCAGTTTTGTGAGAAAACTTGAGCTCTGGCTGACTGGCTTAATTTCTTTTAAAAGCCCCAAGTGTCTCTATTGCTTAATATTGAGATTCAATTAACAGCAAATTAAAATAATTCCACTTTTTATGAAAAAACATTTTGAATATTAAAACAGTTTTGTAAACCAAATTATTTTAATTCTAATCACAGTAATTAAATGGACATGATGTTTTAAAAATGACTGCATAGTTGGTGCAGGAAATCCATACCAATCAGTGTGTACAGATTTGCTCATTTACTTCAAACTGGAGATTAGTAATATACTTAGAGGTTACTTCTTTAGTAAGGTATTTGTCAATAAAATCATGTGAAAGGCCAAATTTAAGTGAGTTGAGAGCTTAGTTTCCTTGAAATATTCCTCTTCGGTATAAAGTGTATCTGCAGAAAAAATGTGTTTTGTGATTTATGTCACTCAGTATTAGACCAAGTCTTCCACATTCTTAATGTTTGTTTCACTATGCAAAATGAAAGTTTGGAAAACTGTTGCCTTCCAAGTCCTCTGTATATAATTATATACATAAGCATATCTATAAGAGGGATATAAGCAGTACCACTCTCCAACAAGAGTCCCTTCTGGTCAGCTGCATAGCATAAATTGAAGCTGAAATATTTAAATTTCATCCCAGAAAGAAAACTCCTTAGGACCTACAAAATGCCATTTAAAAGCTCACTGTGTTGAATGACCTTAGTTAAGTGATATCCTCCATTTCAACAACAGAATAATTGTATCGTGTATCAAATGTTTGCATTGAAAACAAGAATATTTTAAGATGGGACCAAGGATCAGCTTGATACATCCCAGTGAGAAGGAAAAATGAGATGTACAGTAGAGAGGACCAAGTGTGAAGCTGGTCCTTCCTTCCTGCCAACCTCCCGCAATCACTCACGTTACTGTTTTGGAGCCTTAGAGGTTTGATAACTGGCCATGGTCTAATTCAAGCTCTAGGGAAGTTTATCAAGTGCCTCACCTGGAAAATGAAATCAACAAAAAAAGTAGGGGGGAAAAAAAGCTGAAAACTGGTCAGATTTAGAAGAAAATGTGTAATGGATCATCAAATGAAAGCAAGACTAGGAGCTGAATACTTTGCCCTCGATGAAGTCAGGGTATTTTATCCCTGAGTTGCTCAGTTCTCTGCATTTTCACATTCCTGTCCTTCCAAAGAGATACAAGCACAGGTACCTGAGGCAATCTCCAAACGTTAAGGACGACGTTCTCTCTCTGAGCTAAGTACATTGTGTAACTTCACGGTGCCATTTGGTGTCCTGTATGTTGGACTGGTGACATTGCATACGCCTGTCAGGCAAGTCAGTGTATCAGAAGGAAGCAAACCTCTCCAAGTTAGAGCTGTAGAGTGTGGTCTTCCTCCTAATTTTAATTCTCATGTGGCAAGTCATGACCTGTTCTTCAAAGTCTACCCAGTCTAATCCCTCCCTGGGATCTTGACAGCATGCAGGTATTTCTTTAGGTGGGTGCATAGGCACAACTGCCTGCTGTTAGTTCAGTGTCTGTTCAGAAGTGTTCTTCAAACTATTTGACCTGGAAGTGGATATGAAAATTATCTTCACAGGGGAAAGTCAAATGTTCCCATGGTCTAAAGCTGTCCACACTTCTCTAAACACATCCCTAATTGGTATTCAACCTTAAAAAATGTCTTTCATTAAAAATATAATTTGACGAAGTAATTGACTTGCATTTGATTAAGTCAGAATCTATTGGATTAACATGATTAATAGATAAAATTATAACCAAACAGAGCAGTACAAAAGGTGAACGAAGTCATGGGTCATAATAAAATACTAAATTTAAGAAAGATTGATATGGCAGGAATATTCATTTCACAGTAGGTATCATGCTGTTCCCTTACACACAGTGATGTAATTCAGATGGGTTTTGGTAGTCAGAATCAGAGCTGCTTCCAGGCCTTTGAAGTTGGTGAGAGTTATGCCAGAGATCTGTTTACAGTACTTAACACCCACAGTGTAAATATTCGCTGCTCCCATACTGATAGCCAAATGTGGGGTTACTATTAGAAGAATTAGTTCTGAACTGCAGAACTGAAAAACTATCTGAACTATTAAGCTGAAAAACAGCTTGATGATCTTAGAATCAAAAAGCCACTCAGCCAAAGAAGAACTGCTGTCTTGCAAGGTTTCCTTTCCACAGCACTGGAATACAGTGTAGCATTTCATTGTACATATCTATTAGGAAGATAACTTAAAATTTGTTATGAATTTTGACCCACCAATACATAGAACACTGCAATGACTGAAAAAAGCTTTTTCAGAATAAAAATTCTAGAATTAAGACTATAGTTTTTCTTTTAAGTGAACAAGTAACAACATAGCAACAGACAGCAACCACATCTTAAGGTAACTATAAAGCTGCAGGTAAACCATTAAAGCTGCATGGTCCCCACCTGGATGAATGTCAGCATTAATGTGTGTATCTGGCTTGTACTTTACTTTGAGAAAGCAAAATGAATTAATTAATATTTGTCTAGCAACTAGAGTACTCCTTTTCTGAAGCTCCACGTTTTCCTTCTGTGCCCACCATGGCATGTAATTTTAGTGGTTCCCTTTAGGAGTGCCAAGCTAACAGAATGGCCTGTGTGTGGTGCATAAAAGTAATCATGGGTTGAAATGTATGGAATGCCACTGGATATATGGGGTATATGGGCAGCTAAGTGCACTCTGATACTGGAATTATCTCAAGATAATATTTTCTATCAACCTGTTTTATTTCAAAAGGATAGAGCTAGTGGAAATAACTAAACCTACAGTTACCTAACCTTCGTAGACTGACAGTTTGTCAGTAATTAGATCAGATTAGTTAGTAATTACAGCAGCACTTGATCTGACAGTGAAGTTAGTGGGATCTGCTAGGTTCTTTGAAACAAAAAATTGATGACTAAATTGAAGATACTGGTAAAACATAAGCAGGAAATTCCCGCTGTGGCATGACAGACTACTGACCATTTAAAATTTAATTTGCAATACTCGTGTTCATTGAGGCATCTGTAAAATAAGGAGAAATGGTGAATTACAGACTTTATTATAAGCATCTGAGTTCAGGAAGCTATAAAACCTTTAAGGTGTCTTCAGCATTCTCTCAAGATTCACTAAAATAGAATCTAAGTCCAGTAAATAAATTGAGCATCTCAACAAGTTCAAAGTACCCAGGGAGTTATGGGATCTAGTTGCCTATGGAACCCATCCAGGGAGTGGCTTTGTGTTTAAAATCATGATTGTTTTAGTCTAGTCAAGTGGGGGATGATGGTGCCAAAGCAATGTGGAAAAGCTGTCATTGCAAGTAGCTTTCCACTGGTTGGCTCGCAGTATCCCAAATACAGAGACAAATGAGAATGTTTCTTGCCTAAAGGAGAATTTCTTGTAGTCTAAGTTCACATGCTCTAATAAAAGGGAGTGCAAAAAGAATGCCAGATACTTTCCTGACTGTTCCAGCAGGTGCCAAATAATTCAGTAGTGAAACACAGCTGTGTTTAACATCCTCTAAATTGTTCCACAAGGTAAAAAAGTGCTATTGTACCAGTGACACCACACACCAGAAAACCTGCAGTAGGTTGGAAGGGCTCATTATACCTCCACCTGCTCAGATGGCACAGGTCCCACTGCAATTGCGCCCTTTTCTGCCTTTCTTTTTCTTTTAGTCAGAGTCAACTCAAGTGCTGTTCTGAGAAGAAATGGGCTTGTTTATTTTTCTTAACTGAGAATTATGTAATTGCCACTGCCTCTGATAGACTGGATTTCTAAGATCAGGAAATCAGAATTACAGAAATGGCACAAACAACGCTCCATTTCTCCACAATAGCTTCTCCTGCCACAAGAGCCTACTTCCAGCATACTGAAATTTAGACTTTAAAAGAGCCATCAAAAGCAGAGTATTTACTATTGTTTGGTCATTCTTGTTCAGCATTAGAAAGCATGGCTCAGCCATATGTATATTTGCCTATTAAAAGGCAAAAAATAAAATCTCATTTCACTTCCAAGTTTACTTGAAATCTCTTGAACAGTTGGCACATGATATTGGTGGTTTAGTGCCAAAGGTAATACATTTTGTAGTCCTTATGACACATTTGGCAATAGCTTTAGCATTGGAAATGGAAGGGCTAAGCTGGATTCTTGTCTTTATACTAGGATGGTCAGTTAACAAAAATTAAGGAATCAATGGCATTTAGCAGATTTATTTTTCAGTCATTTCACTACTGGATACCCTGAATTTCAGAGTATGTTACCTCTGACCTCACTCATTAAGCATAGTACTTGCCAAGGTAAACTCTAAATTAAAATAAAAATTAAGTTAAAAATTAAAATTAAACTAAAAGCAACACTTCTGTGCAATGCAAAATGGAAGAAAACAAAAGGAAAAGGAAGACTATGCTGTTTCCAATGTCATTAAACTTAGACAGGACACTTTACATAACTTTAAACAGTTGTTTTGAAACCACTTGTTTTGTTTACTGCAGAAACAGTGTTTTGTTATGGGTGAACTTAGCAGTGACCAACTAGGGATCCCTGTATATTGATTTTTTGTTTTATTTAAGAATAAATCTGGATGGATGGATGAATTTGGAACACTGTTGCTTCATCTTTATCCCTAATTGAGATACTACCATGGATTGTAAGGCTCTGGAGTATAATGATTTGTCAGCACAGGACACAGAGTGGACCAATTTAATAGTTGCTAGAGGGGTTAGGATTCCTACCGCCTTTGATGAAATCTTTTTTAGGTCAGTAACATTTAGAGATATAGAAAAAAAAATGAAGTAATTGGAGAGAAACCAGATGGTTTGTGGCTAATTTGGAAAAGTACAGATTATTGTTGTGCAGCATCTTATTCATTAAATGAAAAGGCCTTAAGATTTTATAAGGGGTAGATTAATATTGATATCACATTATGATTCACACTGTTTAGTGTGCAAACATCAGCCATCCCTTATTTTTTTCTGCCCATGCTCAGTGCTATCACTGAAGCCACTGCATGAGAAATTACCATGGTGAGTCAGTAGATGACAGCCTTACATGCACATTTTTCATTTATGTTTTCCTACTACGGAAAAAACATTTGCACGCTGTAAAACACAAATTCAAATATTACAGAAGCAGCCAAATATATGCTTATCATGGAAATACCATGGGTGAGTGAAGTGTCACAAGCATAAGCTGATCTCTGCACTCCCTGCCATTTTTTCAGAGCATCTTGCTTTGGCATTTGCATAGGCTCCTCTTCATTACAATTACATAATTAAATATATGTTAATTTTTAAGTTTCTTTACTGTTCCATTCCGAAATAATAGACACACCATCTACAAATCAAGATGTGTTTATTTTAGGATGATAAAAGTAAAATGTTTACCATCTCTAACCGGGTAAATATTATTTTACTCAGATTTATTACAATAATGCCCAGGGACTCTGAATGAAATTGCTGAGCAGTTCATAGGTAGTGCGAGGGGCAATTTTTGCCTCACACAGTTTGTAGCAAAAATAAGCAAGACAGAAAAAAGATGAGAGTGCACACACAGCCTGGGAAGTGACTCTTTTAGAGAGGCTGTATAAGGGAGAGGTGGAATGCTTAGGAACAGTGTCTGCTGACTGAGCTGAGAGATGCTGATCATACACACCAAGGGCCACATGTCCCAACAGATATGCAAGTGCAGTATTTTTAATTGAGGAACATGTGTCATATAATATATATTTAATACATTAATATATTTTATATTTTTGTGTTGATATATATCTGTGTCTAATTTTGTCGTATTTCAAGATGTCATTACAAATTGTTCCCAGTAAATTGCAACTGGTATAGGGGATTTTTTGGCTCCCATTAGCTTACTTAGTGTTAAGGCCTTAACCTTCTGTTGTGGGATGAAGAGATTTAAACTTCACAGCCTCTTGCTGTCACTTGCTGGCATAATTGAGAATATTGTCTGGGATTTTTGGAGAATCCTTTCCATTTGGCAGAGATGTTTGGACACGCTTGTTAGGAACTGAACACTACAAAATAGATGGTCAGCTCTGGAGGGGATTCTTCAACGAGGGAATAGCTGTAAGAAAACAGTGCCAAACAAGCAGCACTTTGCTGAGAGGTTTTCAGAATAACATTCTTGACTTAGAGCCCATTATCTAACAGATGTGTATTGATTTAATAAGCCACCCTACTGTTTCACTGTAAGCACTTAGTTCTCTCATCTTCAGTGGAGAATGTGAAACAGGAATCTATTAATAAAAAGTCTCTTATTCTAGCAAAACATATTGGTGCCCATATTTGTCAAGGACAGTTAAGTATTTCAAAGCTAATTAAAACTTCATTTTTTTGATTGGGACACTGTGGGCAAGTCCCTCAGCTGGATATAGTACCTGATATATCTACACTGATATCCTTTTGCTTGAGCAAAGAATAACATTGCAAATTATTTAATCTACTCTATTTTTATTTTGTGGTATACCTCAAAATGATCTTACAAAATAATATGATTTTCTGTATCTACAGAAGAAAGGATTTGACAACTTGCCACTGTCAAGCTGCTTAATTCATTCTCATTTCTTTTTCTAGACACATGTTTAATTTTTTTTCTAGGTGATTTTTTAGTGAGCAAGAGCAAATAAACAGGAAAGATTAAAATAGATGTAATTTGCCACAACATCTGTTGAAAGAATGCGTAAGTGTAGGAGGGAAGAGGGAGGGCCAGCTCTACTGCAGCTACAGAGTTCTGTCAGGTTTAGCAACAGCTTTGGTTTCTGTGGCAAGGCTTTGGTAGTGGGAGGCTCCAGGAGCAGCATCCATGAGAAGGTGCCAGAGCTTCCCCCATGTCTGACGGAGCCAATGCCAGCCAGCTCCAGGGCGGATCTGCTGCTGGCCAGGGCTGAGCACATCAGCGACAGTGGATGGGATATAATTTATTCCAGAAGTGGGGGAAAACCTGCACGACAGCCATTGCAGCTGGGGAGATGTGTGAGAATATGTGAGAGAAACTCTGCTGACACCAAGTTCAGTGGAGAAGGGGAACAAGGAGGTGCTCCAGCCACCACAGCAGATCCACCTGCAGCCCCTGGAGGGAGATCACATCAGAGCAGGATGCCTGAAGGAGGTCATGACTCTGTGGGAAGTCAGGACCAGCCTGTCAGGACCTATGGAAAGGAGCCCATGCTGGAGCAGGTTTGGTGGCAGAACTTGGGACCCCGTGGGGACCCACACTGGAGCAGGATGTGATGAACTGCAGCCTTGGGATTGGACTCATGTTGGAGAAGTTTGTGCAGGACCATGTTCTAGGGGAGGGGCCCCGGGCTGGAGTGTGAGGAGTGCTCCCCCTGAGGAGAAGGAGCAGCAGAGACAGATGTCTCCGTCTCCTCAGCCTCTTGAGGAGTACTCTTAATGTTTCCCCATGCACACCCTAAAGTAACAAGTCACTTTTGAAAATCTTGTCCTTTAAATGTTACATCCTTTCTTGCAGACACCTCAGTTAAAAACACTGGATTTGCATTCGTGTATTTCATATTTCTGTCGTGCATACAACATAAAGTACCCTAGGTCCAATACAGGAAACATTCTATACAACACAGCTTTTTGGAGGTAATGAAAGCTTGTGTGAGTAGTTCAGCAGCTGTTTTGAACACAGGGTCTCATCTTTCATCATCTATTACTACTTTCTGCAAAGTTTCAAGTAATTTGCTTCTCTGAATCAGGCTATAAAACTTTTAACTGTAAAATTGATCTCCTCATAAAGTACATATGTTCTAATGCTGTAATTACCTGAGGCCTGATCTTCCAACCCTTGACAGCCTAAGTAATCTGTACTCTTCTGTCTAATCTTTGTGATTGACTACAGGGAGAATCGAGTGATTCCAGAATATCTGCTAGGTCTCTACTCAACTTTCCTAAATCACATTTTGTTTTCACATAGATAAGTGATCTAAGTGAAGGGTTAACAGTGTTCTGTCTCTCTTAATTTGAGATTTGGAAGACAATTATAATTCAAAATGTTTCTTCTAGTTGAGACTCCTTAGGAAAGACACATACATAGCCTAGAGCTAGAAGTCCAACTTTGCTTTTAAATGCAAATATTTTAACAAGTATAACACACAGAAGCATGAACTATCAATTATTACTACTAGGCATATGTAAAACATCTTGTTTATCACAAAGAGACCAAATTAGGCTAAAAATAAAATAGAAATTTGTAATTGAAATGTTGCCTGTTCTCCTCTAAAACTGCCCATTGTTCTTATCAGAAGTAGCCTTCAGGTTGTCTTGATGCTTCTAAATAGATCTTTCAATAAGAAAAGATGGGAACTGCCAGTGTTGGCAGAGTGTGGCGTTTGTCATGCAATGAGACTTCCTGGGAACTGTGTTAGAACAGTGCATTATTTACAGCACCAGCCTGTCAGATAAGAGTAAAGACTTTGTTTCCCCTTACTTTCATTCTTTAGAGGTCCTACTGGTAGATACAGAATGACAGGAGGAAGCTTCAAGTCAGTGAGAGGGAATTTCCTAGCTGACCTACCAGCACAGGAATGTAGACAAAAGTCCATGGAAATTTTGAAAGTGTTAACTTCAGCAGATACTTTGAATCCAAATTTAACAGCATTCGACTGGAGATGAAACAAGTGCAAGTTTCAGCAAATGTTGGATTTATTTTTCAGTATAGTACTGTCTCAGCCTCAGTCAAGTCAGATTCTACTGCCTATCTCCATCCCCCAGAAGATGTTGTTCTGAGACAGGAATACCTTAGGGATTTGGTTAATTTGTTTGTTTTGCTAGGTTACTACTACTTATCTTTTAGAGCTATGGCTGGATTGACTCCTCAAGGTGATTTAGTTGCATCACTTTGTAGACATGACAGCAGTTTTACCAATATTTTCCCTTTCTCAAAGGTAGTTGGCAGGTTTTGACCAGAAGATAATTATCCTAATCATCCCCAGTGCACCTTCAGGATGTCCCCCTGCACAGCCACACTCACAGGAGTCCCAGACAGCTGGATGTGGGCATGGTACAGTCCTGTGACTGACTCAGGGAACAGAGCCTGATGAGTTATCCCTGGGACCGTTCTGGGAAGTCAGTGCTGCATTGCAGCAGCCTGTTATGTCCCCTGTCCCCATGTCTGCAGTTCTGGGACTGGAACTCTCTAATCCCTCTTGGTTATTGGACTGTCTTGTTTTGTCCTCTTTGGAGTTTGGTACAAATTTTTGTACATTGGCCTTGGTATGGAGAAAATTTAGACCTCCCTATCACTACTGGAGTTCTGTATACCACACCAGGGCCCCTGATTTGCTTGAGGTATTTATAGAGGTTATTTCTATTACATCAGATACAGTTTCACCTTGGAATTTACAGTGGTCATAATTGAATCTGTTTAATGTTGACAAGATTGATATTGTTATTTAATACCTATTTTACAAAACAAAATGTCTAAGTATTATTATTTGAAGATGTATTATCTGCTATGTTTCACAGTCTCCTCTCTCTGTTCTCTTACTGATTGTTTCTATACTTTTTCAAGTTCTGAGGGTTTAGGTGTCAGAACACAAACTTTTTTTCCACTCTAGACTTGTTGTAATACTACCTCTAAACAAGGCTGTCTGAAAAATTTACAGTATTTTTGTTTAATGTATGCCCCCCGTCATCATCCGGTTCTAATTTCTCTAGGAGCATACAATTAAGCAGACTTGGCTCAGCTGCAGAGACTTTCACTTCAACTCATTCAGTGGGTAACAGCCCAAATAATATTTACCTCTGTCAAAATAATAGGTCCTCTACTAGGTGGTGTTATATATTTCTAGTGGTTTTATATATATACACAGATATTTCTGTATTTATCAGACACCGTGTACATGTATATATGGAATCTGATTTTGCATTTTAGTAAAGTCCAACAGTAGAAGTCAGCCTTTGTGTCACTCCAACTTCAAAAGGATGTAAAATAGCCCTCACATCTCCAAATCACTACCCAAACTCTCTTCTTTTCTGTTTGGTTTCTTGCACCAGAGAGGAAAGAGTGTACCTGAGGCAGTCAGTTGTTTCTTGTCTCTGTATTGTTTGATATGTGATGCGCTTCATTATCAGATCTCAGTGTGCAACCAAATATGGCTTCACTTGCTACAAAAACTGCTTATCTACAAGGAGACAAATATGCCCTCTACTGACTTCATCTGTGGCTGGAGTTTAAAAGCTGCTGTCAGAGAGTACACAATGGAACTGTTTGCAAATAAAGCAAATTAAAATAAACATCTTTTATCATAAGAAAGTAATTAGTGTTGATTCGCAGCTTCCCTTGGTTTTTCTTTCCTGACCTTGACTACATTGTGATGGTTTTGTGCTTCCTTGGACAGTTTCTACTTGCATCTGCATCGATTAAACCTTGATCTCATTTATTATCTCAGGAAATGGTCTCAAGGTCACAGGGCTGGAAATTTAATTATGGTGGCAGTATATTAAGTGGCACATTTAAAGATGCTGAATCGTAGTAATTAATTTTTTGGATGGTGGTCTCTAGGGAACAGGTTTTCTCTACACTGGGTGTTTAGACATCCATCATGGCCATTCAGCTTGGCAGCTGTCTTTTAGCTTTAAACTGCATCATTATTCATCTTTTATGACTGACTTTAAAAACACTAGACAACTATATCCTTTTTTATTGTAATATATGTCAGATGCTTGTATTAAGCTATACTTCACCTTTGCTATAAAACATTAACAGAGGTTGCTAGCAGCTACCTAGGCTGGCCTCTAAATTGAGACAACAATTACCCTTCGCTGACATCTAGTGTCAAGACATGAGATATAGCTGGAGTGCCGAACCCATTGGCCTGGAAATCCTGCACTTCCCCACTGATTCAGGCTCACCCAAGAAGCTGCAGCACTGGACATAATTAGTGGACACGAGGGATTAACTTGGCACACAATGTTGACTTTGTAGCAGCACTAGGTTATTGGATGAAATGCAGCACTGTCAAGGTCTTAAAAAGCTTGTAATGTTTAATGAAGGAATGGTCATTAAACTTGCTGGATCAAATATTAGGCAAGATGGAACTGGGAGGTATTTAATAAAGGGGCCTGAAAATATGAACTAAATCACATATATTCATTTAAACTGCTGGCTAAAGCCCAGCGTATTTCAAAATAGTTCACTACTGTTTAAGCTAGATGGTACGAACTGGGAAGGAGAAGAGTAAGCAGGTTTTAGCTTTCTGCATAACTTTATAGATTTTTTTTTCTACCGTAGATCTATTTTTCTTAAATGAAACACTTTAAAGTTTACACATTCTGTTTTGGGACTGCAAAAAAAAAAAGTTCTCTAGGGAGTGTGAGGGTGTTAGAGTTCTCAAAGTAAACAGGATTTTCAAGTGAGGTCTTTCATACCTTTTGTCAAGCTGAATCTTCCAGGATCAATACCAAAATGCTAAACAGTGGATTTTTAAAATATTGTTACAAGAGTTGGTCCTCATATTAGTATATTAATAACACAATTTTTTACAGGCTGAGGTGAAGATGATCTCTTAAAGCAGCTGGGACAGTCAGAGAACAGAATTAAATTCTAGGTACAGAATACTGGGTGTAGCATTCCTCCTGCACCTTGTCATCTCCTGAATCTCACTGGACATTGCTCTTCAGCAGTAAAAGCCTTTGTGCTTGCAGTATTTGACCTTCTCTTTAAATTCGTCTTGTGAACCCATCTAGTTCTTTGTGCTATTTGGCCTTCCTGGAACAGTAATTTATCTTTTTGGGGAGAGATGAGCTAGATCTTCTTTTTGTGCTGTGTTTTGTGATTAGAATTATGTGATTGTGGATGAGATGTTTAAATGCAGTGGAGCTGAGAAAGACTCATCTTCCCAGGTGTGTCATTTGAGTGCACCTTACTTCCTGGGCTCACTCCAGCAGTTCCATATGCTCAGCCCAGGGCTCTTGTTAATCCAGAGGGTTCATAGGCAGTATTTGTAAATGCTGGGCATGTCACTTCTCCACCTGTGGTCTGTGTTCCCACAGTTTGAGAAGAAAACAGCAGGTAGAGCAGCCGAATTACAGGGAGAGAAGTGGATGATGGATCTCTGCAGTGAGATACACGAAGGCACACAGCGTTTCTGAGCTTTGCTTGGGTTTGATCACAGAGTGACTGCAAAGGACATCTCCCAACAGTGTCACACGACAGAGATGGTCTCAAGGCTGCAGAGTGAGCACAGCAGATAATTTGGATCAGGTCAATTGAGCCATAGACAAGCCTACTTAGAACTGGAAATGAGTGATACCACAGTGGCTTCTTACAGAGCTGCAGATGGAGCTTTGGAGCTGTCTACATCTCATCGAATTTAAGAGGTATAGAGAGGTGGGGAGATGGCCAATATCTACTCAAGAGTCAATTTAAACAGGAAATGTTTGCAAGTATAATGTTAGTCTGGTTTCCGCCTACATGTGGTTGAAAACTCCTTGGTAATTCCCTTATAAAAACAGACTATACACTTGTAAATTAGCTCTCTCCTGCTTTTAAATATTGCAACAGAACACAGAAATGGGAATAAGGTATCCTTTTCAATCCCGTGGATCATCATGGTTATGTTCCAAGTGCACTAGTCTGTTCTAAATTATTAAAATTGGATAAATTGCATGTATGTATGGTTGCACATCTAGCCAGGCAAAGCAGAGCAAATCAGGGCTAGCTACAGCTGCAAAAACAGGGTCATTAAAATAACTTTTTTTTCCTCCATGGGTTTCTGAAGAAGCCCCTTTGTTCAGAATCCACTGGATTCTGTGAAAAAACAAACAAATCACAATATAAGAAATATGATGGAATCGCAGTATTAGATGGATATTGGTGGGTACTGATGCCTGGAGCATAGTAAGTACCAAAATAATTCAAGAGGATATATGGATATTCTTTTCCTCAAGTTTGTTTTCTATCTTCTTGTAACCCATTTTAACAAAGACCATGTAGATATTTGGGTTGTAACTCTCTATACTATTGACCCATTCACAAATGGTTTGAATATATCTGCATGTAAATATTGCCATCCATATGTACATATGCACAGTGGAGTGGGGACCAGCTCTTTAGAAAGTTTGAATTTTGGAGAATGTAGAAGAGATAAAATCAGTATAGCTGAGGTAGCAATGTTGGAGAAGTGATAGGTGTATAATATATAGTCCACAGGTTAAGATAAGTTAATGCAAGTTATTAGATGAGTAGCTTTATGCAACAAATGGAGAAACAGAAGAAAAAACCACTAATGCTAACTTCAGAAGAAGCTCATAATACCAAATAATGTATTTACCATGAACTGCTTGTTCTGCTGCAGTCATGACATACATTCTATTCAGATTACCTTACTGCTGGATTAAGTCACCAGCATTGTTATTGAAATCAAGATGGCAAATGTTCTCATTATTCATTTGCAATTTGTGAAAATTTAGTCTATTTTGTGGGTTTTTACGTCAACAAGCTCAATAAAACCTGTCTCCTGTCTGGAGACCTTTTTATCTTAAATGCTACAGCAGAAGGGCAGCAGTGATAGAAAATCATTGCACTTCAGCACCTTTTGCAACAGACTTGCATATGTTTGGTAAATTAGAACTTCTACTGCTGAAAGGTTGGATTTATAACCAGTCACAGGAGGTTTGGATCCAAGCTATTGTATATCATCAGAACTTACAAATGACCTATGAGGGGTTTTTCTCTGCTTTTAAAGCCTCTCTTACATTAAAACACCATGTCATTCTTGTAATGACCTCTTGCGAATGTCTTGTTTGGGTAAAGATTTTTTAGGAACATTTAAAGCCATTACTCAGTATACTTGCTTGACTTTTACTTTTATAGTTCTGAATGCCAGTTTTAGCCCTTGTCAGAGAAAGTTCCTTTCAGATGAGGTAGGCAATAATTGGATTTCTGTGTATACGAACTATCTTTCAAAACTGTTTCGGTGCATACTCACATGACTGATATCCTCATAACCATCCAGCCTGAACTACATTCAACTTTCCTAAATGAGATTTTATTGGAACTGATTATGATTAGATAAATGGGTGACTTCACTAATGTATAATACACTTTTCAATTATAGATTATGTATGATAATTTACATTTCTTGTTTGATAGTATGATATTTATGTGACATATTCTGGATGAGATCTGCTGCTGTTTATATAATGGCCTTACTTTTCTTTTAAATTAAATCTGCTTTCAACTTCTTTCAATATATTTAATTTTTTAGGATAAACAAAGACATTACAAATCCACCTTAATTTACCCTTCAGTGGAATGAAATCTCTTAGTGGATAAATTCTGGTCCCCAAATTTGTTGCCTGAGGAGATAAATTCTATCGTCAGATGAACAGATGAACATAATGTGGCTTGGAATAGCAAGTTCCCTAGTTAAGTGACGGCAGAATCAAGCAGCTATTATCAAACTGACAGCTGAGAGACTGTTAAAGAGAAATGGAATTTGATGAAGAAACAGGGTTTCTTCTTTCTTGCAATAAATCTGATTTATGCCTCCTGGGTTAACAGTTTTCTTAACATGTAGAGATTTTGTAGGATGTGTTGCTAATTTTGAGGTAGGTGAGAATTAGAGGATCTTCCCTGGCAAAGAACCTCTAGGCAGGGGAAATTTAAAAAGTATTTAATGTACTTTTTTTTCCTGCTAATAGCCTTTACAAGTTTTTATCTGGTGTCAACTCCCAAAGACATGGCATTCAGTCAGAAAAGAGAAATTGTCAACTGATATATCAATAAATTATTTTGCTAAATAGTTTTTTAACTTTATGTTTTTTAAAGAAAGGAAAAAGACAAAGTTGTGGTTCATATCTGTAATAAATAAGAAATTTTGAAAACTATCATATCACCAAATTTAGTTTTAAAGTGGTCAACATACTAGAGGAATACATTTTTCTAATTTAATATCTCTCTTAATGTTTTCAGGAGTTCGCTGATGACACAATGCTGGGAGGAGCAGCCGATCCCACAGAGAGCTGTGCGGCCTTGGGAGGGACCTGGACAGGCTGGAGAGCCAGGCAGGGAAGAACTGGCTGAGGTTCAGCAAGGGCCAGCACAGGGTCCTGCACCTGGGGAGGAACAACCCCAGGCACCAACACAACCTGCAGGGAGGCAGCTCTGCAGAGAAGGACCTGGGGGTCCTGGTGGAAAATGAGCCAGCAGTGCCCTGGGGGCCGAGGAGGCCAATGGGGTCCTGGGGTGCATCAGGAGGAGCAGTGCCAGCAGGTCAGAGGAGTGATCCTGCCCCTCTCCTCAGCCCTGCTGAGGCCGCTCTGGAGTGCTGGGCCCAGTCCTGGGCTCCTCAGGACAGAGACACGTGGAGCTCCTGGAGGGGTCCAGTGGAGGGCACAAAGGTGATGAAGGGACTGATGCACAGGAAGTTCCACCTGAACATGAGGAAGAATTTCTTCACTGTGCAAGGGACTGAGCACTGGAACAGGCTGCCCAGAGAGGAAGTGGAGTCTCTCTCATGGGACATATTCCAGAACCCTCTGGATACAATCCTGTGCCATGTGCTTTGTGATGATCCAGCTTGAATAGGGAGGTTGGACAGATAACCCACTGTGGTCCTTTCTAACATTTAAGTGTTCTGTGATTCTGTGATCAACAAGATTTCTTGAAAGAAAATCACTCAGGATGTACCAGAAGTATAATAAAGTTCAGGATAGAAGCTGATGTGTCAGAAATCCATGAACGCCACACAGTAGCCTTCCCAAAAAGAGAAAACCCAACAAAACAGATAAGGTGTAGTGAGGTGATTCCTTTGCGTTCCACTCTTCAGTACTGGTTTCTTTTGGAAGTGGTACTGGTTTCTTTTGGAAGTGGTAGTTTTTCCAGTCAGGCACTATGGCCAGTTGCTTACATGGGACAATACTGATAGTGCTAATCTCTGTGTGTATTTGTGTGTGTATGTATATATTTATATATCTATATATAGCATATATATAGTGTACATTTATTTACACGCACATACAATGTCCTAAAAACTGATCGGAATTCCAGCATCTCTATAACATGTACAATGAATTTATATTTAGTCAGTATGGAACTGACATATGATACCAATACTGGGCTTTTAATTCCTTACAGGGTTTATAAAAATGCCCAGACCTGATGCTTTTGCAGAAGCTATGCAAAGAACTGAGAACCTATAGCCATCTTTATGAAACTTTGAAGACTGTGACAACATTTTTATTTTTTTCCTCTCTCTTCATGGCAGCCAATGGAGGCAATTGGTAATAGACCTGTTTCACGTTCCAAATTTTCAATTGTTTTGACTATCCTTCTGCTTTAATCATTCCTGGCTCAAGTCCACTGGACTTAGAGAAGGAACAAGGCCAGCGCTGGGGTTAGTTCAACAGTAGCATTTGAATATGGACACTGAAATTTCTAAGGTTAAGAATTCGTTAATAAAACATAATTGTGTGTACTTTTTGCTTCCATAAAATATTTTATAATTTTATTCCAGTTAATATCCTTGTGAGATTGCTGCCATTGGTCTGTAACTTGTAAAAAATACGTGAGTTAATGAGCAACTTTCATGGCTTTTGCCAAGTTACTGAATTATATTAATAGCTGATTGCAGCCTACTCTTTTATTAGGACAGTATTTTCTTAGCTATTGACAGATATATTGATGACAGTGATGAACAAACTAGCAGTTTTAGATTGAATTTAGGAATTGTTTTTGTAGTGGAAATAATTTTTTTCCTGGTTTTACGTTTAGTAAGCATAATGGTTTTAAATTAAAAGAGGGCTGATGCAGACCTGAAATATGAAAGATATTCTTTTAGATGAGGTGGTAAAGACTTAGAGCACATTCACCAGAGAGGTGGTAAGATGCCCCATCCCTGGAAACATTCAAGGTCAAGCTGGATGGGGCTCTGAACAACCTGATCTGGTAGAAGATGACCCAGTTTGCTTGGAGGGGCGTTGGGCTAGATCTATGAATGTCCTTTCCAACCCAAACTCTTCCATGACTCTAACTCACCATGAGTAATTTGAATGAAGATATCCATATTAAGCTTTTTGTGAAAGAGGGAGGAATAAGATAAATACTTTGGGATTTCTATTTGTTTAACTTGCATAGCTCTTTGAGAAGGGGCATCCTCTTCCTTCTGTTTCTTAAAGCTCCCAGAAGTGTGAGGACAAAGCACAGCTAAAGAAGTGTCCTTGTCTTAAAACCAATGAAACACACCGGCTATGTAGTCAGTAATCCTTGAAATGTTTCATTATGTGGGATTGGGAAGCAGGAGCTACAAAATGTTAAGCCAGTGGGCAAGCTGTGCTATAAAATGCTGTTTTGGAGGCAATCTGCATCTGAGTTAGGATAACTATTATGTCTGCAAGTCCCTCACTTGAAGGCCAATAGATTTTCTTGTAGGAGCCAGTGACTGACTCCAAGCTCCTCTGGTGTGACGTGAGGATGCTGCCCCTCAGAGAAGAAACAGGAGCTTAACAATCTAGATGGTGGTTTGAGAAGCCCTATAGAAAGCTTACAGACAAGGCTGAATCCCATCTCTGTCCTCTCACTGTAAGACAAATCAAATTGCAGAAATAATGTAATTTTGGACTTCAGTGAGTAAGCATATGTAGGCTGGAAAAGATAAAATAGTACAGTTAGAAATGGTAGTTCAGAGGAGGGCAAGCAGACCAGGGCTCAGAGTCCCATCCAAGCGAGCCTTGAACACTTTCGAACACTTCCGGGGATGGGGCAGCCACAGCTTCTCTGGGCAACGTGTGCCAGGGCCTCACCACCCTCACAGGGAGAATATCTACTCTATCCCTGCCTACTTTCAGCTTGGACCCATTTCCCTTTTTCCTCTCTCTCCATGTCCTTCTCTAAAGTTCTTCTTGGTTCTCTGGCAGCCCTTTTGCAACCTGAATCTGACTGCTCTCTCTAAATCTTCCTAAACTTCTCTGCCTTTCAGTAGCAAACTACTGAAAATGCAGGTAATTTGATTAGGAAAAAAATCAACCCTTGTGTAAAAGTAGACTATACTTAAACCTGCATGAGGCAAAGCAGCTATATAAGTAAAACATAAACATAATTCTCTTCCTTCTTTAACAGGACACCACCTGCTATTTAAGTCACTAACTATTCTGATTATTTTAGACAAATTTCAGTGTGCATTTCCTTGTGTCTCAGTAACAAGGAGTGTGTTTTCTCCAAAATCACCCTACTACAGCTAAATGTGAGAGCATGTGTATTTGATTCATATTGGGCTTGGAGTTTTGTTACTGAAATAAACCAAGAAGTAAATACTTAAATAAACAATAATGCTGATGCAAATAAGAGGAATGCTGAGTCCACAGAATGTATTATTAACAGAGTATTAGTACTCACATTGGCTGAGACGTGTAGATAGTTGTGCATGCTGTAAATAATTCTCTGGCTGTCAGAATAGTAGTGCACAAGATAATTGAACCCAGTGCAGGCAAAATGGCATGAGCCACTTAATTTTCTTTTAAAATCATGACTCATTCATGAATCAGTGGACAGCTCTTAGATTTTAACAATCTGTTAAAGCAGTTGGGCAAAATCCTTTTCACTGGAAGATTACTGGTGACCTCTGTTCCTGTTGTCCTCATCTGAACTGGGGAGTGTGTATATATACATATAAGGCCTTTATCATAACTTTACATTTCCTTTTAGAGATTTCAAAGTATGGTTGCTTTGCCCCACTGACTTTAATATTGTTCTTGTTCTTCTCCACAAAAATAACTTTTCTAGCCTATTTTGGACTCTATAAGAACTTTCCAAGGAGCAACCGAAAAGAAATTTGCTTCAAATTAAAATTTCTGAATTCAGGTATGATCATGCAAACAACAAGCAGAATTTATTTAACCTTCAGCCAGCTGCTTAACCAAGTTGAAATTATTGATAGCCCATCAGCAGTGATCAAGATGGAGAACCTAAATGAAGAGGTGCCTTTTCTTTTTCTTTTCCAGCTTTCCCTGCATCTCCCCCCTCGTCCCTTTTTTTTCTAAATAAGAGAACCATTGAGCTGGTAACAAGACTTGAAATGCCATGTCAGCTCAGCCAGCGTGGTCAAGGAGCTCAGCTGTAGAAGGGAAATAAAACTGTTAAGTTATGACTGCCCTCCAATCAGTCACAGGGGTAATGATGTTTGGCTTTAGTCAGGTTATATGTCAGTAAATATGCATCTCTCAGACAGCCTTTAAGACAGCCTTAAGATCATGCTTATTGTTTTATATAGATAGGGGTCGGATGCTGATATATGGTGGTCATAGGCCACTGACATAAATTTCACAGCATTCAGCAGATAAAGTTAATCTCAATAGAACAGAACGTGACTGCACTTTTGACAGAATGTTCATTCGACAGTGATGGGGCATTTTTTCTCTGTTAGGTTTTGTGCAAATCACTCAAATGCAGATTTTTTTTTTCCCCCTGCCTTGATTCTAAATTTTCTGCTACCTGAAGTGACCATTTTCATTTGGTCTTTAGTGTGGCAAGATCAAAAATTCCAGTTTATAAACAACACTGGGTTCACTCTGTTCACTGTATTCTGTTCCCCTTGCTCACATATAAATCACTTTCAAAGGTAAGGGAATCTCAGAGTTCTAGGTTTTGCCAATGAAATTTCAGTCTTGTGTGGGTGATAACAGGAATTTTTGTCTCAGGAGCAAAGGACTGAGACAAGACCAATAGAGACATTCCAGACTTACAGCTCTGTGAACTAAAATTTTACTATAGACTTAGACAATATTTTTAACATATTCTTTCTGAGAATTATATTTAAATTTTCACTAAAGCTTCCTGCTAAGAACTTCATACCATTTGCAAACATTGGATCACACCTTTCATTACTGTAGCTTGACATTAGATATTACATTTGCTAAGTCTCTCCATAGCATTTTTGTAACATGAATGTTATAACAATCCATGTTATAAAAAGCAGAAGGTTCCCATTATACCAGCTTCTGCTCTCTTACTATTATTCAGCATTGCCATTACAAAGAGTAAGAAAATGTAAAAATACAGCCTACATGCATTTCATGTAATACCAGTGCAATTAGACCAGAATTTGATAAAGCCATGTAAAGGTAAATAAAGGTAAAAGGTAAGTAAAAGGTGCTTTGGGTTTTAGAGTATAACACAGTGTCCATTTTTAAATTCAACAAAATTATGGCTGTAGGGCTAAGGTTAAATGGAAGCATCAAGCTGCCCTTTGGTGTTGGAGCCTTTAATCCAGATCTGGAATTACAAAACTGTTTTAGTTTCATTTAGTAGGATTTATCAGGGCAATGGCTTAATCCTAAAGTTTTATTTTGTGTTTAAATTGTCAAATATCAATTAAATTAATGGAAAATTGGTCTGAGTAAAGACAAAAGTGGAAAAACAACAGGTAATGTCCATAACTGAAGGCAGATATTGTTGATAAGTTGATTGTATATCAAGCTTTCAATGTTAACCTTTGTTGATGTTTCACCAGGTTTTTTTTGAAGTTGTTGCAGTCAATGAATAAGTTAAACTCAGAAACTGTAATATTCATACTGTAGCTGTTTATATTTGCTAAATGCTGATCCAGGTCCTATGAGAAAATTATTACAATGTCAGTATAAACATACCAGATTTTACCCTTTAAATCTGCCAGGAGAATTGCTATGAGATTTTGGCATATTAAAAAGCTTTTTTCTCCTCTTCAATGGTATTAACTTGTCTATATTCACAAATTTTTGGATTTCTTTCCTAGTATCTGATTTTCTTTTAAACAAGATGCTCTAGTATTCTGGGCTTGTACAGCCCTTTTTAGACAGGTACTGTAGACATCACTGAATGATGCTTCCTAAGTTTCTTGATACAAATGTAATCAGCTGAAAAATTCCCTCTATCACCAGGAATCCCATAGTTCAATGAAATCCTTTACATGTGAAAACTGAGTAAGAAATGAGAGTTCATGTCATCTGAACTATAACTAGGCATGAAATTATTCAGAGACGTTCCATGTGATCATCACATGTTAACTTTCACCTGGGAAGGCCCTTTCAGGGAAGTGCTTAGGCAAGTATTTCAAGCTATCAACTACTGTGATTAAGAGCTCTCCTCAAGAGTGACCCTAATTATCATTTTCCTGTCTTAAATAAGGTAGGCTATGTCTGCAGACCGACTTAATTTGGGGAACACAGGCTCAACTTTTCAGATTAACATATTAAAACTTTGCATTTTCCTCATTTAACATATTAAGTTCCTTCAGAGAAAGAAAAACATTTTAACCTATTTTTGAACTCTTCTTCCTCTCCTAGTCAAGTTTAAAAAACATTAGGTTCCAGGTCTCTGAATATTCTCTTTTAGATTTTACTGGCCAATTCTGACTCTTCTCCTGCTTCATATTTGATCAGTGTCTGGAAAGGCACTGATCTGAAGGGAACATATGATCAGTGATGAGTTTGATACTTCCTGTCTTGCTGAGAGCTGGCTCTCTTGTGGCAATGCTTGAAAGGCTATGAAATTGCTTCTGTGTTTTGCAGTAGTGTACCTTATACTGAGTTTCAAAAGCTTTAAGTCCGTATGTGGCATGGTTAACATCAATGTTTTACTATTTATTTTTATTTACCTTTTTTACATGTATACTATCACCCAGTATCATAATGAGTTCTCCTAAGAGCTCCTTTTTCAGATTTTCATTGTTTTTCTGTCATTTTTTAGAAAGCACATTAAAATAATTCAGATATTAAAAGCAGTCTAGGATTTATTTAGGATGTCTCTAGCCTAAAAAAAAGTTAAAAGCTGCTGCATCTTTATAATGATTTAATGAAAAGTAAGAAGTTTCCTCGATGTGGATAGGGATCAGTATGATTTTTTTATACTGATAAAACAAATTCTCGTGAAGGAAGCACAAATCCTTCAAAGTCTTTAAAAGCACCTTTTAAATCACTGTACTTTAATGTATGCCAAAATTTTTGCTGGCATGATATCAGAAAACATGTCACAGCCTTTTGTGTAACTACCTTGGTGTGACTGGTCAGTATTGATTATTCCTTATTTTCTGTTACAGAGTTTTCATTGCAGCCTAATGGTCCATGGAAATAAATATTTGCTTTGTTTCTCACAAAATATTTTTCAAGAAGAAAACAAAAACTTTTCCAGCTGTTTTTTCAAAGTATAGTCTTTTCCAACACAAAGATACCCTCAAGAACTACTAACATAATTCTTTAACTACTAATCTAATTGTTAAAATTCCTAATGTAATTGTTTAACATTTCATAATAGGCTACCTAAGAACTACACCAGTGCCCCTAAAACTGAAAGCCAATAGTCATGAAGTAAATTACTAAGTTTACGTAAGTGATCTGGTAGTAAAAATTCAAATCCATGCAAACATGATTAATGCAGCATTTTAGTTAGGCTGATAAATGAGATTTTAGCAATATCTGTGTATGGGATTCTGGATTAAGCTTTTTCTAATTATATCTTCACTGAACAGATTTTCAACCCTTGTACATAAAGTATCTTTTTCTTATTTTTCTTACCAGGCCTTAACAAACTACAGCTTAGTCCCATATAGGGGGTGGAGGGAAGGAAAAGTATTTTATTACTACACTGCATACCCAGTGTTCAGACACCCTTTAAAATGTTGATGTGATTTTTTTTGTGTTCATGCAACTAAGGCAGACTTTGTGCCCAGACTGGAAGATACTCTGGGAGTAACTAGTCTCTACTTTGAAACACGCAACAGATAGCAATTTGTTAGCTAGTTAACACAGAAGTTAATCAAATCACAGCTGGCTAGAGCCAAGACAGGTATGCCAGTGCTCTTTTGCCAAGCTGTCCAGTGCAAATGCAGTGACTGATGTATGGATTTATCTCACACCTATGGAGATCACCAGCTGCAGCATTAAAAGGAGGCATTTCCATGGGTTACTCCACAAATTCAGTGTGACTGCTTTTAATACATTCACTGCACTGAATGCTTCTGCAGTCACTGCTGAAGAATAAATTATGAAGGTTGGTTGATGATTCTCAGCAATCACTTCCGAGACTATCTTTGCAATGAGAGTCAACTGTACTACAAGACACAATTTCTGATTTTTGCTTTTAAAGTCTAGTACTCTGTGGCAATTGGCATAGATTTGGCTTTGAAAAAACACTATTAAAACATTCCAAATGGAGCACTGAAAAATACAAGTAGATGTAAACTGCAGTCTTTAATCACACGGCCATCATTGTGCACACAAATAATCTGTAGGAATTTAGTGGTTTTCTAGAACTGACCTCTATTTTTCTTGTACTTGGTTGCTGAAACACAGAAGTATTTCTCTTAATTAAGACAAATTATTCTGGTATTTTCCATAGGCACAGTTTCTGAAGGCAATATAGCATTAGTTTTTTTGAAGGTAGAAACACCTTTGTAGAAGGTGTTTCATCATTCTCAGAGAAGCTTCCTGTATAGTTCCCAATGAAGTTTCACAAACATTTAAATCCCCTACTGGAGGGAAGGTGGATTTAACTGAGAGTCAACATACTTTTTAAACCTCACTACAAAAAAAGAACATCAAAAACCCAAACAAGAAAAACCCTACCCACAACTGTTTTTAATCAACTCTGCTCCCAAGTATGATTAACAGGAAGATTTCTCTTACAGCATTACAAGGAATAATTAAGCTGTAAATGTAGTCTCTGTTTGCCAAGTGGGAAACAATATTTTTACCACAGACTTCCCCCACCTCAACTTTATCCATCTAGACAAACATAATTAAGTAGTGGATGATGGTTTGTTAGCATTTTATTACATGTGTTTGCAAGGGCATTAAGAATAATCATAAAATGCACAACAAATGTTATAGGTGTTGGGGGTTTCAGCAGTAGAAAACGTGACTTTTAAAAATCTGAACTGGAAACATGTGCTCCTACAAATTAACTATTCCTCTATGCAGAACAGCCATTGAGATGCTGCTCAGTTGATTTACATACACTAATTGCTAGTTCCTATTAAGCACTGAGTGATCACCTGCTCAGTAATATAGATTCATATTTTCAGATAGCAGTTATTCACAAATAGTAAGAAACATTAAATTTGCTTTAGATCTTAGCAATGAAATCAGATTATCCTTTTGTTTAGGATCGTGTTTGCTGCTTTGCTAGTCAAACAAAATGACCTAGTGAAGCTGTCAAAATTTGCAATATTTTGTATGTGTATATTATGTAAAGGTATGTGTATGTGTATAGTTATATAAGTTTCAAATAGACAGGGAAGGAAATTTTTTTTCTGCACTTTGGCTAAATCACATGATCAAAATGTCTCTACCTGAGTCATTTATCTGGCTGAACCTTGAAAGCGGATTGAATTTTCCACAGACAGAACCTACAGGAACAATTCATACTTATGGCTCCATCAGCTCAAAGGAAAATGTAACCTGGCACGTGTAAAATTCCTTACAGCTGAACTTCCCCCAGAATCCATTTAACAGCTTCGGTCAGTGCCTCATCATGGTACTTGAATCCATGCACAACTGACAAACCACAAGACGAGAGGCTGGCAGAGGGACCTTTCTGAAAATGCTGATCCATAGAACAAGTGGCATAACCTGTCTGGCCTTCCCAACAGCACCACAGCAAACCCACAGCACTGCCTTGGCCTTCACAGCCAGGGAGTGGAAGCACAGCCAGGCCCTTCTGCTTCTGACTGGGTTACTCCAGTAAATGTTACACTGAGCTGAGCCCTTTATACGGGATGACTTTGGGCCCTATTTGCCCAGGAGATGCCCCCAGTTACTCATGGGCAACAGCGGTAAAAACCCCTCAGTTTTCCAGCACACTGACAGACTTTCTGAAGCACTTGGCTCTTTTACTCTCTCCTAGGTTTGGTAAAACACTTCAAGTCCAGGACACACAAACTTTGGAGATCTGAGTGCAACTTCTGGTTCTTGCTGAAAAAACATACAGGAATTCCATATGCTGCTTTAATGATTGTGTGGAGGGACTGTTTTGGGTAAAAGAAGTTCCTCAATTTTGGAGATTCAGTTCTGTACCTGGCTTCTGAAGATAATTTTGGGGGGAGGTTGTTTGTTATAACAACACTTGCCATTAATTTTTTTTTTTGTTATTTTTTAAAACTAAAATACCACAACCATCACAGTACCTTTCCTTTCTTTAACGGAATTCTTGATAGGTAGTTTCATTTTCCAGAAAATGAAAAAAAAACCTAGCAAGAAAAAGAGGGGGTTTTTCACCTCTGTTTAATTCTTTGTGTTTTGAGGAGTATATTCAGAGACAAGAGGACCTTGGTGCTCCTGCTGAAGGTATGAGCATATAATGTATGATGGAAAGTAGCATTAGTACCCTGCCATAAGAAGGTGACAAATACAGACCTTACAAAATGCTTTTAAAAGTCAATCATTACTTCTGTTATGCCATTGAAGAGGCACAGAATGCCGCTACTGGAATTTCAAGTGAAACCTCAATTTACTCCTGGAAGCTCCTGATTTTCAGAGTCTCATGTGCAGCCTAAGGTCCTGAATTCTGCTTGTGTTGTGTTCCTGCTGACTCCACTGAGGACACACTGGAGTCCAAGGGGCCATAAGTAAGGAGGGAGGGCAAAGGACCCGACAGCAACACTCTGAATTGAGGACATTATTGTCGAGTATTTCTGCATGGTTTTGATGATAAATATTGTCCTGCATAAAGCAAAATAGTTGATAACTCAATCTGATGGACATAATTAGTTCTTTTTTTTACTCTGTGTCTTTGTAACAGTTCTTTGTTCCTTACTGTGATACTTCTAATGTTAATTACTAATAATTAGTAGCTTGAACAGCCCTTCATCCCAAAAAAGTGTGTAAAAGTGCATCAGTGTTGTCCTTTTGAAATGCTCATGTGGTAGTGTAAAGGCTATAAATCATTCCTGTGAGCCAAAGTATCATTTGCTACTGTCAGAAGGCAAATTAACAGTATTACAACTTCGTTGAAATTTGAATGTGTTCCACGTTCAATTTTTTTAATAAGAACTGTAAATAACAGGCCATTTTGAAGTATAATAAATGATCCTTTCCAAAGTCTAATGATAGCTTACTTTAGTTATAGCCATTCTTTTATAGCAATAGACAGCTTTAAAAAATCATTCTTGCCACATACACATAATTTTAAGGATCTGGCATAAAGTTTTGGAGTGAATCCATTCATTTAACTTACACAGGTATGCCAAATACTAGGAGTATCTTTGATGACCTAAATCTCATCTTACACAGAAAGCTGCCTTATCTTCTGGATTTTGCGCACAGTATTTTCTTCCCAGGTATTTCATATTCTAGAGATTTCCTTTCCACTTAGGGTATTGCTTATCCTCACTGATCAAACTCATCAATCAGTGGCTAAAGATTTAGTGTGCCTCTGATTTGGTGTTTAAGAAAATAAGATTAAAAAAATTAAGGAAGTATCTATTAAAAACTTTCCTCTGAATTTTCAATCTCTGAAGAATATATTTTCCAGATATTAACTGGAACCCTGAAGAGTAATATTTTTTTTTTAATTAAGTAAAGCACCAATTCCTACTTAATCACTCAGATTTGGAAGTTGCAAATTTAAAAACACAGCAAGATTTATTACATCATTCAGAGGCCAAAATAATGCAGCATATTATTAGCATTAACAACAGCATTATAGTATTCTTTACCTACATAATAGCTGATAGTTATTTTCAAGGGAACTAAACTTCAATTGTTCTGAAAAAAAAATAGAGTAGAAAAACCAAGACCCCTTCAAAGAAATCCATGTATTTTTCTGGCTCTGGTGAGGCTGTGATTTTGTTGTTTGAAAGCAAAAAGATAAAAAACACCACACGTATTAATGCATCATGAAAGGAAATGATAGTATAGACTGCAGTTTGAAACCACAAACGTCTGGTGTGGGAGAAGAACACAAATGGTTTTTTACTATAATGTTTTGACTGCTTGTTGGTTCTGCTCTTACTACAGTTATAACAATGCCCCATCACCACAGTATGTGAGCATGTTACATGGAGACTACAGCCATGGAAAACTCTCCATTTGGAGTTGTGTCCAAGGAAAAAAAAGAATGAGAATTATTTGTTCTGAGTGGGGTTTTTTTTCTTCAAATTTTGCTGGTGGTCACATTTATTCTTCAAGAGAAAGATGAGACATTCTTGCTTCTGTAGAACCTTTGTTCTACAGGTCAATCATCAACTGGCACAGCCTTTATTGTCCTTTTTGCACCATTTTTTTTTTACAAAGTGTAACTTTTCATGGTAGTTGAAAAGATGAAAAGCTGTTTCTGGAATAAACAGCAACACAAACCAGCCAAATCTGCACAGCATAATGGGATTTTAATGTATTCTTCTTGTTGGCATAGTGTATTTCTGTGATAATTTTATGTGACAGCATAATTAAACTGGAAAACAATTCCCATTTCCTATGTATTTTATCTATTTATCATCATTTATTTCTTTACTTTCTTGCTCTGCTATAAATATTATTGTAAGGAGAGTTAAATAAGTTAAACCAATGCAATTACTTTTACAGATTGAAATTAACTTCATGTATCAATTTATACTGGTTTGTATACAGCACCTACTATTTGCCCTGTACAAATAAATGCATTTGTTGCAGTATATTTATAGTGTCACTATGGTTTCCATGTTTGCACTCCTTTTGACTAATGTTCTGTATGTTAAAACTTGACATTTTAACAGTATTTTCAAACAATTTCATTCATTATCAAATAACCATTTATTACATTGTGGCAATTTCAAACCATTTACTGGACCCTCTAGACATTGCTAAACAATGATTTATCAAGGAGTGTGCAAATTTTACTGCTTATCACAGCAAATACAAAAAGTAACATTAAATACTGACTTGAAAACAGCCCTGACTAAATTATTTTCTTTTTTTAATCCTGATGAGTCATAGTTAGTAATAGCAGTTTGTGAATGCACTGGAAATTGAGGCCAATATTCTAGATTGCTCCATTATATGAGGTTCTTTCTGGTTTGCTCAATTCTTTTGCATGCCTGAGGGACAAATTGAAGATTGTGGGACACAACAGATACATCTCATACTGTCTTTTCATATTCTTATGGTGCTTATGATGTCCCAACGTTGTCCTGTGTGACAGTGCTTTTCACATTTCACTTGACCACAAATCTAACAAAATTCACCTCTAGCCAAATCTGTATTGATTTTTGCTTACCTAGAGTGAATAGCAAAGGATTTTCAGTTCTGTTTTCAAGAAAAATTTCCTTCCAAATATTCTAGCCAATAAGTAGAACTGATTGAATTTTCTATGTGAACACTTGGCTGCAAAATGCTGCACTTTTAACATCATTCCTTGTCTCCCCTATTTCTATAGAATTTGAGATCCACTCTGTGAGAGAACTGACGGATACCCACAAATGATAATTAGGTCTCTGCAAGCACTTAAGGTGTAAGCTTTACAAGAAATAGTATTTGAGGGAGACATCCTCATTCTCAGAGATCTCATTAATTGCAGAGTTCACACATGCAGCTCAACACCAAGTAAGTTGAAAGGCTTAATTATTCCAGAGGATATTCACAGAAGGAGTTTCAAGGACTTGGGAATATTCCTCATTTGGGGGGTTCATACACAGAATAAAGCTGCACAAATATTATTAATACTGAATTTAAATGATCCCCACAATCCCTAAATCAATAGTTTGGCATTGTTGGTTGATGCTACGGTAACATTAAATAGCTCCAGAGAAAGCCAAGGCTTCACTGTGCAAAACTAACAGCTTAACATCATCCTACACAGAAGAATTTATAGTTTACACTGTTCATTTGTGAAGTGAGGTAATAAGGAACCACAGAGAAGATTGTGATCTTTCTTTGGCCAAGGTCACCAAAAGAGCAGAACTGAAAACTACACACAGATTTTCCATATCAGTCTTAATTTCAAAGGCATCCAAAACGTTTTGATTCATTATCTCCAATTCAAGAGTGGTTATGAGGAGCCCTTGTTCTGTTACTGCTTCCATACTAGAACTAGCAAAGACAGCTTTTATTCATTAACCTAATAATGTAGTCATTTAATTTAAATTGCCACAGCTTTGAGCTGTTCTGGTAAGTCAGGCTGTAAACTCTGGCAGAGGAGCCAACTTTCTACTCTGCACCCTGTGTCAGAGGAGGGCAACCTCTGCCACAAAGGTGCAGTTGGGCTGAGGCACTTGGAGAGCCAGTGCTGTAGCAGCCAAGGTGCAGCACAAACTGGGGCCTTTATAGCTGCAGGAAGGTAAAATCTTGTTAGCTCACTGAAGGTCTTACCTTCATCAACCCCCAGCATTAAGTACTTCAGTTCTTTAATTTTACCCACGTGTATCTGGTATGTTTAGCCCTAGCACCTCAAAGCTTGGGTGTTTTCCTGTGATGTCAGTAAGTAATGTCTGGGGGAGTGGGCTGCTTCCTTGAGGTTTTATGTTTGTTTGGTTTTTGGTTACCAGCTCTACTAACGTTCTCTGAGAATTCTGCTAGACTAATATGATATGATCCAAGTCCAAAGTATGTTTACAGAGTACACAAGGAAAGTTCATCCAAAAGCAGTATAAAATGATAATTAATTTTACCCCAGCAGAACTGCTTACTTGTCTTCTCAAGTTTTACAGATAACTTCTAAAAATTATTCATTTATTACTGAATCTCAGTAACTTTAAACATGCTACTACTTTAAACAAAACTGCCACTGAATTCAGGGAGGCCAGATCAGGCACAAAAAGAGGCTTTGATTTTAACCAATCATTTAAGTGATGCCACATTACATCAATGTCCCTGCCTATTAAAAAAATCAAAAAATTTGTCTTAGAAAATGAAAGTGTCTGAGCATCCTGAGCAGTCAGGAGTAAGAATTTGATCATTGGAGAAATTGAAGCTGAGTTCAATGCCAGGACAGAGCAGAGGGGCTGCTCAGAACCAGCTATCCTAAATTACAACACTTTGGGCACTATAGATGCTATACTATATACTATGCTATATCTATATACTATAGATGTATCTATAGCCCCACTCCAGTGACCCTAATATAAGTACAAGTGTATTTACTTTCTTTTATTTTGGTCAGTCTAAAAGACAAACCCTTAGGATTTTCAGGTACTTTCTGATCCAACTCTTGTTGATCCTAAGATCTTGTTAATCCATACCCAGCCTCCTTTTCTCCACTAGTTTTCCTACTGGAGATTACTATTCCTTGGTTTCCACTGGTCAGATTAATCATCTGACTTCTTTTTCCCCTATCCATAGGAAAACAAGCTTGAGGGGGATTTTTGAGTGGGTTTTGTTTTGCTATATTCTGTGGTAAATGTTGTATGTTACAATCCGTGGAGCTTCAGCAACCATCAGCTATCAAGCGCCAGAGACAAGGCCTGATTAGGGCAAAAATGGGTTTTAATATAATCAGGGTTAACAGCACTCCCTTTTAGAATGCAGAAATGGAAAAAGAGCTATTCTCTGTGGCCAGCAGCCTGGGCATGAGGAAGGAAGTCATCAAGCCAAGATCTTTTCTCACTTAAGGAGATATTATACAAAACATTAAACCCAATGAGGGTATCTGTCAAAATCTAAGAGACTTCATCTCTGCTGTTATCTACCTTCCATTATGGATTAATTTGACACTAATTGCAAAAATGATTTAATTTAGCTAATCTTCAAAAAATACTGTTCGAAAATTAAAATTAATGGCCAGGATAAAATCCAAGTATTCTACCTGAATAAAAGCCTGGACATGAAGGGCTTGATGTAGAAAGCTTAGATAGAAGTTACCTCAAAAAATTGCATTTAATACATGAAGCAACAGAGAACTAAAAATTAATCTAAAGAAGAACAGGTATCAGTGGAGGAAAAGTCAGTTGTGTACTAATGGAAAAGGATGGCAAAAAACAAATTTGGAGCATTTTAGCTTTAAAAACTTTGGTACCGTATTTTTTTAGATCTAAAAAAATCTCAAGAAATTATACATTTTTAATTACACACTTCTAGTTAACCAAATAGCAGAACCTAGTAAATCAAGTACTTATCAACTATGTACTGGACAAACCAGAGAATGTGGTTTTCAGAACCAGTTTTGTAGTAATGTCAAATTTGTACCAGCAAACTAATCACAGCTTTGTGATGTTCTTCCAAATTCCTATTTCTGATAAAGGCACTGTGTAACATGATAGATTCTCATTGCTACCAGATGGCACAAGTCCCTGAAGAATCATGTGCCAGATGTTCACAGGCAGAACACAACACACCCCAAGCACACTTGCTCTTTCCTCTCACAGTGCACTGGCACTGGGGCTGGTGAGCATTCAGAGCAGCAGAACCTCTGTGTCACAGGCTCTCTGTGTAGCACAGACAGGTGACAGCTCCATCATTTGTGCTTCTACTACCAGTTTGTTCCCCTGCATTGCTTTCCCCTGTAAGTCTCCTGTGTCTGTTGGGCCTGCCATGCCCAGGAGGTCAGAAGGGCAAGGTTCTCCAGCATACAGAGTGTGATTTCCTTCCTCCTGCTTGCATTAAACAAAAGGGTGCCATTCCAACATCTTCCCAGTGCCACCAGACTTGCTTTGCTCTACAGTACAGTGGGAAACCCAACTGCCCCAGCCTGCTTCCCTTGTGCTCCTGTGTGCCTACTTAATGTAATTAGCAATGTGTACAGCTTGCAAGGGAGAATAAGGTTGATTCTAGCACATGGTTAATTAAGACATTACAGTTAGCTATTTGCTAGGCAGGCTCAGGGGAGTAGTAATAGGATATGGAGTCTTTCACCTTAAGTTCAGCCATTCTTACCCCCAAATTCCCAGGTAGTGATCAGTAATTTCTCATTAACCCTGACACAAGCTGAATCCGACTCCACTCAGGCACACGGATGAGTTCTGAGCACATGTCTGTCAACAAGGAGTGTCAGTATCTCTGATAATTAAATTTCAATGTGAAGAACCCCACTGTTGTGAGTGAGAAGCAGAAGTTGATGTTTCCCTGCAGCATTATTTTAACTCCTCTTTGTTGTTGTTGTTGTTGTTGTCTCCAAACTCAACAACTATCATAAGCTGTCATAATATCAGCAGATACAGATTTAAGTCTTGAAGGCTATAAATTGACTATTGTTCTTAGGTTCCCCACCAAGCAATTAATAGCAATAGCATAAAAGTTGGGAAAACATAGTTTAAAAAATACCTAATCCAACACCTAAATTATAATGAATCTCCAAGAGGCCCCTAATTTCATGATCCTACCTGCAGTGCCAAGAATGTAAAGAATCATTGGCTCTTGACATCATTCTCTTGCCAAAGGGCAATTACCTATTCTGTATGCATTGCCTTAATCATGTCGTGTCCCATAAATTTGCATGTCTCCCAAGGAAGCACAGTGCATTGCCAGCAGCCTGATAGGCCAGATCAAAACAATTTCCTGGTGTGTGTTTACATCAGTTTTTGGCTTCTGAGATGCTTTAGCTGCAGTTGCTCTGCAAAACAGCACAAATCCCCTCTCCCTGAATTGAGCTGCATCAGGGATGGGGGGGGAGTAAGTGGAATCTGGATGGATGCATCATCCTTACCAGAACTGAGCAATGCTTTCTAGATTAATGAACTACAAATCAGCTACACAAATGAAACCACATGCTAGAGATAAACACAGTCCTCTGAGATGGGCTTGTTGTCGCAGTCAGAGGAGCAGGAGAGAGAGCACACACACATGTGACGAGGGGCGTAATGAATGCCAGCTTCCCTCCCGCCTCTCTGGGATATGTGAGGATGACAAACTCTCTGAGGAACAATTCCTTTGACTGGTTTGTTGAGGAAAGGAAACTTGTCACGCTGCCAAGAATAAAACTGCTCCTGGGCTTAGTTTTGAATTTTATAAAGTGAATAAGTGAAAAATGTATACACATTCACTTCAGACCCAAGTCATGAATAATTAAAAGAATATATAATTGTACCCAGTTTTCCCCTCAAGCTCAACCAGCAAAGATATCTTCTGTCCGTGTAACAGGGTACTTCATGTGTTTTGTGGTTTTTTCCAGGAGCTGTTGGAAGTGAGCTGAACTGAATGCATCCTGCATGCAGGTAGGAATAACAGCCTGACCATCAGAGCACAAAGACAAGCAAATTGAGAACTCAACGGTTTCATATCAAGGAAGCTGCAAATTTTTTGATTATGCATAAATATTTTCCTGGTATGATTCATCCACAACTGATACTAGATTTATATCACAATATGATAAAATTTATAATATTAACAGAGCGTTATTGTAGACATTAACACTGCAAATGGCAAAGATCAGCCACTTTTTATAAGGTACAGGAAGGTAAGAATGTTTACCATGTAAAAAATAAATATGCAGAAAATAACCTAAGAAAACAAAAGTTATCTGTATCTAACTATTTCCCTTTTCTGAGACAGACACACTTCCCAGTACAAATTTAGGAATGTTGTGTTAATGGTATACAGCCACATATTTGTCTGCTGTACTGGAATTATCTAGTGGTACCTACTCAGAAGGAGATGCAAGAGATCTATTGCTTTTATTTTTATGCATTATTCCCACAATTAATAGGTCCCCCAGTTTTCAGCCAAAATGAAATTCAGGATTAATATTCACTTTTCTTGAGGGCATAGAAGTTAGCTAATATGGTATGAATAGTCATGTATTTAGTACCTTTCATTTGCAATACAGAAATCTTATTTAAAGACTAATGAAAAACATTGACAAATTCTGTAAACAAAGTAATCATTATACATCCCCTCCCTTCCAAACACAGACAGAAGTTTCTCATGGGTAGCAGGCTGGCTGTTGCCTTCTCTCATACCAGCATGGCTGTTTATGGCCAACACACTGTGATGGTCTCTGATAGAGAAAAAGATACAAAACCTCCTGAAAATCATGCACAGAGAGGATCAATAGATTGTATCCAGGTAGTAGCTATGTCCTTGAAACAGCAAACGGGATTTTGTTTGACTCTTAGAAGGATGAACATTCTCTCTCGATTTTTGTACCTCTGCAGCTGAATTCCAAACACAAGATCTTCACGTAGACCTGACTTAGAACTTGGCTTCTTTTCAACAACCATGCATTTGTTCAGAGATGGAAAAAGACAAAACACCAGAGGGGTGTGTTAGGGGAAGTGAAGTGAAAGTCTGCTTAAGAACTAATCCACTACAGCATCATGAGTTGTATCTGAAGTAGCTCAGGAAGCTTGGGAAGAGAGAACACAGACCATGTGAGGGTCACTTTCGGATCAATAATTTACCTCATGGTATGCAAGGACTGTGAAACTCAGCTACTATTGCAGTGGGACAACTGAGTGCAATAGAACGGCTTTAAAGAGATGATAGAAATATCAGAAGTGAAGCAGAATATTATACACTACCTACCTCTTATCCACATACCTGAAAGCTGCTACTCTGTAACATCTTGATCTTGTCATTTTATATTACTGTTGTCTAAGGCAGGAGCCAAATTATTTTTATAGACTACAAAAGCAAAGTAAGCTAAAACACAAAAACCTTACCAACAAAAAAGAGCAAAATAAAGTTGAAAAAAAACCCCCCACAAAAATATCTGGATTACCTGTATAGGGAAAATTGCAAGGAGGAATTCTGTACAAACGCAGTGTCCGCATCCACCCCCACTGAGAGAGATTTTCAAATTAATGTTTTCAAGTTCCAACATTTCTGAGCTGTTGCTTGAACCACTTGAAGGGGAGGCACTTCCCATCTAGTTGATGGGGACTTTTTAGATTACTATAAAATATTTTTCTAATATGTAAAATGTGAAGGACTATAAAAAAGGGGAATGTTTTGTATTCTGCTACTTTTGATGACTTATTTCTATTTAAATGTTAGTTGTCAATTATGTCAGACCCTGAAATTGTGTAACAGTTGATTTTCCCCACACACAGAACAAAATGCATACAATAGAGCATTATTCCTTCTAGCCTGTTCTCTTTGGTAACGCTTTTGTGTCAGAAACTGCTTATATTTGCAATTATCTGATGTTTAAAAATAGAATTATTCAACATTCCCTAGTAGCTGGCTCTGACCTCTTGTTTGCTTGTTTTCTCGGTTCAATTTGAACACTTGATGGATTTCCAGCTATCTTGTGCCACCCTGTGTAAGAGATGGGAAATTACACAACTTTCTGATCACTGTGACCGGAGTTTGGCATTCCTACAGATGATATTTGTGCATTTTGAATACACTTTTCAATTTATCAGCAACTGAAGCACATTTTAAAAATTATTAAAAGTATTTAATATGACAATTAATTTTTCTTAAAAAGTTATTTCTTTATACTTAAGCTGGCTCTTCCTTTACATTTGTAACTTTTATCTGATAACGTATACAGCCCTCAGGCCGTCTGCTGTCCACGACACCAGTTCTTTATGAATATATTTTGAATATTCTAACTAATATACCTTTATAATTGTGGGGGTTTTACCTGTTATGTATATTTTTTTTATTTGCTGGTTGGTGGTGCTTGCTTTTTCTTTAGTGGTACTTTTCTTTCTCGTGTTTTCCTCCATGCATTTTTTGCACCCTTATACTACTTTTTAATGCCTTCCAGACTTCTGCATATCAGTCACATTCATTCCAAGTTCATTTAGTACCCTACAATAAAACTGACTTTGCTGCTATTGTTGTGTCTATCAGGCAATAGATCAGCTGTGATCAAGTGAGTAGCTGTCTGTATATTATGTGTGTTAGTGGCAAGTTCTAAACCTTAGCCAAAACTTTAATTCTAAATCTAGTACCATTACCATTCGGCACGTGAAAAAGAGAGAAAAAATTAGATTTATCTACCTTGCCACGTTTTTACTGTGATGAAGGTCTGTATTTTGGACGCTGTATTTATACAGGTGAAATTGTAGCTGGAAATGATGTGGCGATTCTGAGGTTTTCCTCGGTACCTCTGCTTCCGCTATTTTAGTGCTGACATTATCTGTGCTCTTTTCCCTCATGCAGGAGGTTCCCCTCGTGCTTTTGACACTCATCTTACACCTTCCTGGGCTCCCGAAGCATCAGGCACGGCAGTCCAGCCCCGAACACACAACTCAGGGAATGGATTTGACGTTTTCCACCCCGTGTCCCGAGCGGGGGGCGACCCAGGACTCGACCTCTCGAGTCAATCCTGCGACAAGCGGCACGGGCAGCGGGGGAGGGCGGTACCGAGTGCAGGGACAGCAGCTAATTAGCGTTAATCACCTCCAGCCGAGGATTGCCCGGTGCATGGCCCGTCCCCGCCGCGCTCCCGGGCGGTGGCAGCGCCCCTCAGCCCAGTGCCGTCCCTCAGCCCCAACAAGGGCGGCCGAAGGCCCTTGGCCAGTTCAGCCTGGAGGAGACTGACGGGCGAACTCACTGCGGGCTGCAGCTTGCTCCCGAGGCTTAGCGCAGAGGCAAGCACTGATCTCTGCTCTATGGCCAGGGACAGGGCCCGAGGGAACGGCTGGAGCTGCAGCAGGGCTGGGTATCGGGAAACGGCCTTTCACCCACAGGGTGGTCGTGCACTGAACAGGCTCCGCAGGGCAGTGGTCACAGCGGGACAGCTGACAAAATTCCGGGAGCGTTTGGACAACGCTGTCGCGCACGCGGTATCATTCCTACGGTGCCCCTGTGCGCCCGGGATCTGCTTCTGGACCCCTTCTGGTCCCGCCCCCACGGCGGCTGCTCTGTGGCGCTGCGCCACACCCCGCCCCCCCGCCCTCACGGCGGCGCGAGCCCCGCCCCGCGCTCTTCACGCATGCGCGCGAGCGGCCGAGCCCCGCGAGGCCAGGGCTGTCACGTGACTCGGGCGGCGGATGCGGTTCCGGGTGAGCGCGGGCGCGCAGCGCAGCGCGGCCCCGAGCGCGGCCCGGCCCCACTCCCGCTCCCGCCAGGTACGGCCGCCGAGGGGCGGCAGCGCCGGCCGGCAGCCACGAGCCGCGGCCGGGCCGCGCGGGGCGGGCGCGAGGAGAGGCGGGGCCGCGGCCCGGCCGCAGGTGCGCAGGGGACGGCGGATTCAGCGCTTGGGCCTGGCCGGGGCGGCGGTGGTGGCGAGCAGGGACCCCGCGGCCGGGCTGCCCCTCGACCCCGCTCGGCCGCGCCGAGGGAAGAGCTGTGAACACGTAAATCTGCGAGGGGAAAATGCCCTGCCCCGCAGCATTTCGCGTAGAGCGGCTGTTCGCTGCGGGCGCAGTGAACGCGCACAGAGCCGTGTCGCGGAAGTTGCTTTCTAGTGCCTTTTGTCTTAGTTCCTCCTGATTTCCTGCTACTAATTCAATACACTAAATAGTAGTTGATTATTTCTGATTGACTTGTAAGCATATTTAAGTCTTACAAAGGAATATCTGGGCAGGCTGTAAGTTCTTTGAGATTGTTTTGAGAAGTTAGTGTTTACCTTTAACTAAATTTGAGTGGCGCAGAAATGCATTCCCTTCTGTGCTCTGGATGAGAAGTTTAAAGTAGTATTCTCGGGAGGAAAGCAACAGTTTTCAGAAGTTTTCTCTTTTTAGCTGTCTGATTTTTCTGTGCTTTGATGCTGAGAGAAGGGAGTAAAAGGAGACAATTGATCTGTTATTAACTATAGTTCTTTCATCGTCTCATTTTGCAAATTTGCAAGTGGTAAGGTCTGGAGGTCCTTCCATTTCCATTGGGAACTTGTCCTGGATTTATGGCTAATCTGGCCACGTTCTAAAAATTGGAATTATAGAAGCATATAGAAATTGCAGTGGGCTGCATCTTGTGGGTTTGTGTACCAGAATATGTGTCTGTTCCTTGCTTTGGGCTTGCTGTAAAATCAAATGTGAAAATTACTCTCAAAAGCACCTCTTTAATGCCTGGAACCTGGGATTAACTTGACACTTAGTTAATGTTTCTGTTGACACAGAAGGTGTGAAGGTGAAATGTGGGAGAGAAAATGTAGGCTAACCTTGTTTTGGAGTTGATTTTGACTTTTGAGATGGAAACAGCTTTCTGTTCTTTTGCCCGTCAGGTGTATTATTCAGTAAAAGTGCTTGCCTTTGCAATTGTCTTGCAAAGTTAAACTTTGTATTTATTCTATTTTAGATGCAGGGGTGCTGATCAAGGACTGAATATAGGTCTTTGTATTGGACAGGTAGATATGACCATGGAAATGTCTGGCTTGTAATTATTTGTGTGTTTGCCTCAGAACTCAGAGGTGAAAATCTAAGTAATAATTTTTGCAAGCAGCCTTTAACTTTGTGAATAAAATGATTTCATGCTTTCTGTTGTCCTTCTGTCCCACCCCTGCTGCCACCCCCGTTTTTTAGGTATTTGGGACATGCCAGAGTCTCTGTTTAGCTGTACTGTAAATTTTTATAAATGGCAATTTTTAACAGGCTCTTTAACACTCTTGTACTTGATGTTCCAGAACCTACCTGCTAAGGCAGCTTGGTATTAATGGGAGAACTCTGAAAATTATCTATTCTTTTACAAAAAAGAGGATGAAAATACTGATGTTTGACCTCTTAAGTAGGTTTAACCTGCTGTTCTGGAATGGAAATGTGTCCAGTAGCTGTAGTGAAAGAGCAGTAGGTTTGAGTGATCGCTTTTTCTAATACCACAACTTTCCTGCTGAGATACCTAAAAATACAAAAGAGTAGAGTATTAAAGTCCAGTGGCTCCAGTAAGAGAGCCAGAACCTCCTGGCAACCCTGCATCCAGATGTTCTTTGACGTGTTGGAAGTTTCTGACCTTAAGATAACTCTCCATCTTCCATTTCTTGATGCAAAATAGAAAGTAATAAGCAATGGAGGTAAAGATCAGGCTTGCTGTTCTTAGAAACCAAAACTTTTTGAGCTGGGATAAGGTAGAAATTATTTGCTTTTTTTTCTACGTGATTGATAAATACTTGCATTATTAAAATATAGTACATTTTCCAAGTTAAGTTTTTAGATTTACAGGTAAACTAAAAAGGCATTTTAAAAACAAATCAGCAGTGCCACAGCAGGGGTAGGAAGACTATTCTTAAGTCAGCTTTAGTTTGTATAAGCAGAAGTAGATTTTTTTTTTTTTTGCCTGCTCATAAGCATTTGTATTAGTTGATGTAGAATAACTCTGAAGTCATCACCTTTCTAACTTTCCGGAGAAGATTACCCTTCCTTCTTAATTTCTCATTCTGCTAGTTGACAAATGATAGTGCTTTTATAGGTGAGACTTGAAGTCAAAACATCCAAAAGAGCTGCTTAGTCTGTGTGTTAAGTGGGTTGCTGAAAACCTAAATTCGGTCTTACCTGAAGTTGAACTTCAGGCTTGCCTTGTAAGTTGCTTTCAGTTGTCCTGTGTGGTACTTAGCAAATGATTGCTTTCTAATCTACCTTAATGAGAAGCTGCTGATGGGAATTCTGCAAGTAGTGTGAGGAGTGTTCTGTAAAAGCACCTTAAGCTTTGGTAACAACACGAGTAGCTTCTAAATTCTTGTCTTAGTACAACAGGTTTATCCCAGTGTGATGAAGTAAGTGCGGGTGGAAATGCTTCTGCACTGAAAGGCTGTCCATTTGAAATTAGTAGGTGTGTTACTTGGTGTTTTGTATTCTTCAAAAGTGTGGGAAGAAAACTGTCCAAGTCTTGGAACAAAGTCCTGCTTTAAACTGTCTGAGAACTGTATAGGGAATGCAGGGCAGGCGAGCTCAAGAGGAGCATCTTACAGCCACCAGCACAGTGGCAGGTTTAGGGGGTGCTATTTGGGTGTTTTGACTGCCAATTTTTTGTCCTTTAAGAGTGCAGTCATGGGTTAAGACTTTCTTTCAGGTTTATAGTCACCTGCATATTTGCATCAGTTCATTCCATGCTGCTGGTAACCACTGCATTCTCCTGATGGTCCTTGGGGAAACTCCTTGGGCTTCATCTCGGTGTGCTGAAACAAATGCATAGAGAGCTCTGCACACATTCACTGTTGCTGCTGATCCAAATGTGATCTTCCCTCTGAGCAAATATTTCAAACCCACTGTTTCAGCCAGCAGGTTGGTGCCCAGGAGTGTCCATACTTTGTATACTGAGAGCATCCTCAGCTTGGTGAGGGGCAGGACTTGTTTCCAAGCAGTGCTTTAGTCAGGACAAACACAGAGAGCTGGGAGGGCACTCACTGGGGCAGCTTCTTCACACTGCTGAGGAACAGTTGAGAGGTGCAGGTGCTGAATGTCTCAAACAAGGAGACTCTGGCTCTTAAGAGGAACTAGGTTGCTACCTTCTAGAAATTTTATTTAAATTTTCTGGGTCAGGGAATCAGGGATGTGTTAGTAAAATAGGCTTAAGAGATCATTAGTGTTTAATTTGTAGTACTGCAGTTTTACAAAAAAATCACTTAATTCTTCTTTATTAATCAACTTGTGCAGCGGAGCTTTAAGCATTGCAGGACATTTTAAAATCAGATCAGGAGAGGAAAAATTTGGATTTGTCATGAAAGGAAAGGTGATCCTACAGAACAGTAAGTGTAATTTGGTTTTCAGCCATGTGAAAAAATTTACATCTCTCAGTTAATAAGCAGAATTGGTTGCATTCAAACTTTGTCCTTACTGGTGTTCTGTGTTCATTGTTTCTTTGCAAAATAGTTTCTTGTGTCTTGTTTTGATGAATGCTGGTTTTCTTAATACCTTCATTGATAAGTTTACCTGTTTCTGCCAATCTTTAGAGCCAACACAGCCAAGAGCTTCAACTGGTGTGGACTTTTATGTCAGCAGAATGGTTTACCATGTTCCATTATTGGGGATTCATTGTTGCTGGTGATGGGTGAGCTTGAAAAAATACAGCTTTTGTTGCACATCATAGGGTGAGTTCTTCAAAAACCCTAGTTAACTAGTGAACCCTAGTTATCTTTAAAATGTTTGGGTTTTTTTCTTTTTAAATGGCTTGTAGTTTAGATCTGAACATCTGGGCTTTTTCTCAAAATATACACTTATTAATTACCTGCTATAGAATCTGGAGATGTCAGGTTTCTTACATTTTGGAATGAACTGGTGTAATCATAAATGATAGAACAGGTTGCTTAAGGCCTTAATTTTAACTAATTTTAATTTTTACCCTCCTTGACTGCATGAAATCCCTTCCAACCTAAATTATTGTATGATAAACCATTCCACAAGCAGTTTTATCTGGAAAAAGAAGTAAATGGAAACAAACAAAAATTCCCTGTGTTGTTTTGGTTTTTGTTCTGCATAATACTTCAGTTTGATGATAAGTTAAAGGATGTGTTGCAAGCATGGTAATTACCACAGTATTGAATTAATGCCTTCTGTTATATTCCTGCAGCTCCTCTTTAGCCCATTGTGCTGAAGACCAGAGGTTCTGCCTGATCAGGAGTCTCTGTTAGCAATTCAAGTTGGCTGGAGAATGGAAGGGGTTGAGTTTAAGGAAGAGTGGCAAGATGAAGATTTTCCAAGGTTTTGAATTATTTTTTAAAGTAATTCAAATCAAACACATAACATCAGCAATAAGCTACCTCTTGGTCTTCCTGGTGAATTAATACTCAGTAATAATCTTGAAGTGATTTCTAGTAATATAGCAGTTTTGAAAAGGTTTTGTAGCATATTTCTTCAGGACTGCCACTGTTGCAGTTTCCAGTGTTTCTGAAATGAAGATTTGTAAGCCTGGCTTTGTTTATTTCCTGTAGTAATATTTTGCAACTACATTGTTTACATATTATTCCCAGTCCTTCATGGCCCAAATATTTCATTAAGCAAAATTTCTTTAAAAGTTAATGCTGCTACTGATGCTTGGGCCTACAAAAAAACTAAATCAGCTTTAGATGTGTTTATGATAACATGACTAAACTACTTCTTTAAGTTATTTCAAGTCAAATTTTGTCACCAAGAATACAACAGGTTTTCTTAAGGATGACACACTGGTAGTAGTCAGTGTTTTGGTATTTGTCATAGGAAGGGATGGTCACTTGAATGCTGTAAAGGAATTTTCTGCTGCCTTGGCATTTGTTAACTGAAAGCTTCAACTTAGGCTATAAGTAAAGTTAGTTCAGTAGTATCCCACAGTGGGTTTGTGTAGTCTAAATATATGTGTAAGTCTAAATATATGGCATTAAATAATGTAAAAGCAGGTTTGTAACAACAATTTCTACTTTGTGTCCCAGGCCCTTGCCAGAGGATGATCCTGTTGAGTCTGATGCATTGGCTACAGCTGGAACAGAAAGTGAAGCCAGTAAGAACATTCCACTCCAGTCCAGCTGACTGTTTCCTACTTAAAAGGCTGCTTTAAAGCTCCTTGGTGTGGGGAGGTTTTTTTGCTCGTTTTGGGGTTTTTCGTGGGTTTTTTTGTTGTGGGGTTTTTTTTGTTTGTTTCATTGGTTGGGGTTTTGGAGGTTTTTACATTTAAAATTTTTTTGGATTTTGTCTGTCTGCTTTACATGGGGCATTTCCAGTGCTGGACTGGTAATTGATTTTATTTCTTGCTTTCAACTCCTGTCTAAATCATGCCAATATTTACCTTGTACCTCGAAGCATTCTGTGTGTTCACAGAACAGATTGTTTAATTTTCTGTTCTCACTGTTAGTCAGTCTTTTTTTTTTTTTTCTTTTTCAGCTTGTATATTATTTTCCATTTTATCAAAGATGGTTATGATGTCACCGAAGCCTAATAAAAGCAAGTGCTAGGGACATGAATCTGTTGTATTATTTGCAAGATTTTTAGTGTAATACCTGGAACAGCTCCTGGGACACTTGGATGCAGCAGGCAGGGCAGTAATGTCTGAGGTGATGGCAGTTCCTCAGGTTTTTCTTTGTAGAGATTGGTTGGTGTCTGCCACCCTGCTCAGACTGTGTGTCCAGTGGTAACTTGAGAACTTTTACCTGCTGTTCTTTCCATCCCCTATTGAGGTCTTACTCCAAAGATACCTTGTCTAAATTTTGGGCATTAATTTATAGTGCATTATGAGAAAGGACTGTGCACTTCTGTCTTGGCAATAAGCTTATCTAAACTTAGTTTAGTTTTGAAAATAAATAATTTGCTTTCTTTAGATACAGAGGGTAATGGAACCAAATTGAGGAAGAAAATAATGGCTCCACATATTAGCTTAACTTTGGATCCCGGTGAGGAATCTGTTTTGTCTGATGACTTGGATGAGAGTGGAGAGATTGATTTGGATGATTTAGATACTCCTTCAGAAAATAGCAATGAATTTGAATGGGAAGGTGAGTATTTTCGTTCTTTTGTCTAATGCTCTAAAATATTTTATTAATATCTTTTCTTAGACTGTTTCTCTAATAAGAAATAGCTATAACTCAGTAGTGCAAGAGGAGAAATACAAAGGGAGTGATTAGATTAGAAATAGGTGCAGTGACTTTTTCAAAGAGAAAATCAGACCTCGTGATTAGTAAACAGGCAAACAGTTAATAGCTGTAGCTGCAGATAAACTTAGGTGAAGATATATATGCATCTGTGAGACTTGAAGTATGGAAAATTCTCTGTTGCAGTAAGCTTTTAAGGACCACCCAACAGAAAAAAGTACCCATGGTGTTTTTACATGTGTTAGAAATGAGTTTTAAATGGAGGGAGCCAAACAAAGGGATATAGATTAGCTACTCAGAAATTGATGAATTGCAGTTTAAGGAGAACTGAATAGTATTTTTAAAATACTAAGTAACACTTGATTTCAAATCCTCCTGTGGTGAGAATGGCAAAAGCTCAGTAGCTGTAGAGTGTGCATATTTCCAGATTGACTGGAGGCAGTAGAAGAGCCTCTATTTTATGTCAAGGAATTCTGAAATGACTTAATAGGAAGTTAAAGTAGCATTAGCCACACTAGTAATGATCTCAGTTTTAACACATTAATAGGTGTTATATCTTCTAGGCAAAACCTGGAGATTCTAACAAATTTTATTTGAGATAAGATGTTTTGTGTAGGAGTTAAAGCATAAATTTTAAACTTCTTGTTTAATGATGTTTTAAGGCCGCCTTATGGAAGCCAAGAACACTTGTGTTGGGCTAATTGTTGGAGTCTTTTGTATCTGTAAACTTCATGGTTTAGGAATGTCTCTAATAAGTAAACATATAAACTCAGTAATTATTTTCTCATCCTGAAAATAAAATAATTTTAATTTCTGAATAAACAGGAAGTTCTCTTTTCACTGTTTAAAACACTACCTGTAGAGAAAGAAACACTCTTTAGAATACAGGGGTGGTTTTGGTTTTTAAATAGCTAAAGACATATTACAGGGGAAGTTTTCTTAACAGAGACTGTGTATTTAACTTTGTAAAAGGATTTTCATTGTTTTAATGAAGAAGAATTGGTATTTAGGGTCAGTTTTGCGGTGATGCAAAGGAAATGTTCCAGATGTTTGTGTCTTGTTTTTAAAAGTGGCTGAAAAGGGTTTCTGTCTTTTCTTTCTTTAATGCTGCTGCCTTCATTTTCCTGGAAGGATAGTTTCAATTAACAGCTTTGTCTTGGGAACAGACAACTAACTTGCAGTAGGTTTTTCTCGCTTTGGGTAAGGTCCATGCAACAAAGTCAAGAATCATAATTTCATTGGAGCAAATTGTCTTACAGATTGCTGTCAGCACAAATTTCATATATTTTGATTGCACACGTGAATTACATTTAATTTTCAATAGATTTGCCTGCATGTCTGCTTGCAAGGTACCTCAATGTTTTAAATCATGCTTCATGTAAATCTGTGATCAACCTGTGTAATTCTCATTGGAGTTAACCACTTTGTCTATTTTGGTGAAATTCATTAAGGTCTGTGTTCTGAAAGCCTACAATTAATTAGGCTTCCTCCATGAATGGAAAATTTTCACATACTTGTAATAGAGAAAATTACAATCAACAGATAACTGCCAACATGAGTATGTTAATAAAATACCCATGACATCAGCTGGTGCGTGTGACTGGCTGAAGAATATCAAAATAGATTAGATAGCAAAGTGGTTAACTCGTGTTGTAGCTGATTGTCACTATGCATGGTATTCATAATGGGTCTTCAACGTGTTCTCATTTTGGCAGATGATCTTCCAAAACCAAAAACTACTGATGTCATTAGGAAAGGATCCCTGGGTGAGTACGCTGTGGCAGAGGAGAAGGATGACGGTCGACGCTGGCGAATGTTCAGGATCGGAGAACAGGACCATAGGGTGGACATGAAGGCAATTGAACCGTACAAAAAAGTTATCAGTCATGGTGGTAAGGATTGGCATGTGCTCAGGGGAGCTGTTGAACAGCTACTTCTTTAAACTGGGTTAGGGAGGCAGAGGAAGAGCTTTGGGCGTAAAGACTTGTGACAATTCATTTGTTGCAGTGTTAGGACATGGTTGATACAATAATTCTTTCTCTATTAAACTAAAGTTCCACAATGTACACATGGTCACGTCCTATGTAATACGACATATTTACTCTATCCTACAGTGTCACTGCTACCTAATTTTTTGGCTTCTACACTATTGAAAACGTTAATTGTCAATTTACTAAGGCAGGAATCAATTCGTGACTCTTTCCAACAGTCTGTGAAGTTTAGGTTGGAAGAAAAGTTGACCAAACTTCAATAACATAAGATATGAGATATGGATAATTATAAGATATATACTGAGGTTCTACACTGAAATGTTGGCTGTACATACAGTGTTTGATTGACATCAGCTTCAGCTGTTGCTTTAGAAGTAGACAAACATGAAAAAGAAACCTTGATGTTTTCTGTAACTGTATGATTGTGTCCATATGGACGTTTGTACATCTCTTTAAGGTAAATAATAAAAAAACTTATTGAATGTGCTTGTCTTTGAGTAAATGTAGTCAGTGTATTGTCACCTTTGTCACTACTGCTGCTTATTTCTTTGTTTTTAGGTTATTATGGTGATGGGTTAAATGCCATTGTTGTGTTTGCTGTTTGCTTCATGCCTGAGAGTAGCCAGCCTAACTACAGATACCTAATGGACAATCTATTTAAGTAAGTCATCATCTGCCTTTCTGGGATTTTGTTATTTTTTAAAATATATTTGAGCACTACTAGGAATTACTTTCAGATTAATATTGTGGATATTAAAGTTCTCTTTGCTTGCCTCTCCAGGTATGTAATTGGCACTTTAGAACTGTTAGTAGCAGAGAATTATATGATAGTTTACCTGAATGGTGCAACAACACGGAGAAAAATGCCAAGTTTAGGCTGGCTTAGGAAATGTTACCAGCAAATTGATAGAAGGTAAGAAATATTTTCTTACAATATTCACGTGCTTAGAGATAGACATATTTAGGAAAAACTGCTGTTAAATGTGGTGTCTGGTCGCTTCTGTTGACGATTTGGTGAAGGAAATTGGTGTATTGAAAACCTCTTCCTATGCTAGGCAATGTGATGCTACAGACATGCCTGGGTAGTATTGTGTGGTGTTTTGGTTGGTTGGGGTTTTGTGTATGCTTTTTGTTGTTCTCAGGGTGGTTTTTTAGTGAAAATAGTATTCTTAGAATATTAAATATTGTTATCTTGTAGAATATCTATACAACTTAATGTAGTAACACAAGGTTAATAAGGAGCGGGGGTCCTTATTCTCCTTTGTGAACCACTTCATCATTATTTGTATAAAAAGATTCAAAGAAGCTTCTCCTTGGAATGTTACTTCCTTGTCAAATTGATACTGAAGCTTTAATTTTTATTTTACAGCTGTGTAGTATTATTTCTTCTGATGGTAGTTGACTTTTGATAATGGGATGTCAGAATACTGTTTATATGACAGTTTTGCTTCTAAAAACATACTTCTTATATATTCCAAAACCCCTGGTCATGCTGCCTTTTTTGTTCTAGTAATTATCCATTGTTTAAATCCTTCAGGTTAAGGAAAAATCTGAAATCGTTGATCATAGTTCATCCTTCCTGGTTCATCAGAACACTCCTGGCTATCACAAAACCTTTCATTAGGTAATACTCTGGAAGCTTTTTCATAAATAATTCTGACAACTGTTTGCTTTGAACTTAAAAGACTGTTTTAATATTGACCTAGTGAAAAACATTTAGAGTTGTAACTGTACCCTGCATTTGTTCTTCCACAGCTCAAAATTCAGCCAAAAAATTAGGTATGTCTTTACCTTGGCAGAACTAGCTGAACTCATCCCCATGGAATACGTTGGCATCCCAGAATGCATAAAACAGTACGTTTTTATTCCAACTTCTTCTACATTGATCGTGGTTTAGGACTGGTAGATGTTGTAATCAGTGTTTGGTTTGAATGTAACACTTGGCACGTAATGACTTGATCATTGCTGTCTCTAGAGGGAGTGTCCATGTTTGAGCTCATTGCTAAAGGCACTTTGGTATGGAGTAGCATGGGTAGCCAAAATGTTAATGTGTAGTCATTTTCACAGTGGAGCTTTGTGCAATTACTAAGTTGTGGTGTGTGAATTAAGCCTTCTAGAGAAGGTCTCATTCCAATTGTTGTGCACCTTAGTGTACATATTAAACTGGCTTGTGGGTAAGAAATCGTGGGCATGTTGATACTGAAGTTATTTATAATGTCTTCTAAAGCATTTTACTTAAAATGTGGAACAAGTTAAGTGCTGAAATATCACTTGGATTGGGTTTTCATTTAAAAGAAAAGCAGCAATGGGAAAATGCTGAATCCCTACCCACCACAGTTCTAAACTGCTTTGGTAAAGGAATAAAGACAGCATCAGTGTGGTTTTTTCCCTTCCCACCCAGATACAAATACCCATTTTAACATCAGCGCAATTCAGCTCTCAAATAAGATGATGATCCTTTTGTCAAAAGCATTTGTGAATGCAGTAATAGAGTAGAAACCATAACCTGGGTCTTAAGAAAACCAGATGAAAACACAAACAATCCTGATGACAGCCTGTTAGAGGGTATAATAACCAAACCCTGTGTTGTTCCCTTCGTAATAGCTGAGCACAAACTGGGAGAAGGTGGCCCAGTGTCACTGAGCACACACACACAAGGGCACATCCATGCTGGACAAAGCCTCCTGCCCCCTGCACATGGCTGGTTATTGCAGCAGACATCCAGCTGCTGTCAGTTCCACAATTTAACTCTGTAAGACAGAAAAACAGTTTTCATGGGGTGGGAGTGAAACATGACAAAGCTGAGGCAGCCTTGTGCTGTCTTTGGAATTTTTTTGACTGGGGTTTTATGGGTGTGCTATGTTTATTCAGACTGTCATTCTGAGTTTTAAAAGACTCTTCTCCCTATTGATGAACCTTTAACTGTTCTGCAAATTCTGGACTCTGTTAACTTGAGGAGTTAATTCTCATATTTCTGTGGAGATTTCAAACTGTTATGGGTAGAGACTTTAAATTTTAGTGATGAATGCTACTACTGTACAAGAGGTCATATTGAATTCATTTGTTATGTCATAGTAACTAAATATTTAAGGGTTTTGTTTAATGCTAATAAATGTTGGAGGTACAGAGTATATTTTTTTCTTAATTATATCAGTTTCAAAATTTGGTAAGTTTCTGCAAATACTATTGACACTAATACTGGTTTGCAGCTTCTGTTGATTTTGGCCTTCATATGCTATATTTACTGAAATAAAACTTTTCCTCATCAAGGTATGAAGAAGAAAAGTTTAGAAAGAAACAGAAAAGGTATATCCATATTTTGATTAGGGTTGCATCTAGATAAAACAATTTGCACTGCAACTAACTCCCAGTTGATTGGCTTGCATAAAGGAATAAGCATTTGTAAATATAAACATGCACTAGTGCCCAAGTTTTTATGCATGACAGCAGCTATACTGTACTTGCAGGCAGTATGGAATCTATAAGAACTCATCCTGGGTGTTCAGACAGCTATTTGTGAATAGTTTCTATTACACTTTTATGTGAGATGCTCACTTTTAAGGGGATACATGGGTTCTCAGCTTGAATTCTTTAAGAGGCAAAAATAGTGCTTCTGTATGAACCCATTAAATGAATTGGCATTGTTTCTAACAGGACTTGATCTCTGGAGATGAGCTGTATTTAGGTGCTAAGCTGTAGCTATGCATTAGCAGAGATGCAACTCCGTAAGAAGTTCTAATATTAAATCCTGTATTTTTGGTATTCACTACCTTTCTAGTTATTAACTTGCATAGATGCAATCTAAATTAGTATTTTAGTGCTGTTTGTATTTGCAGTGCCTATGTTCCTTTCTAATAAATACTGGATTTCCACTTTGTTAATTTCCAGTCTCCTGCTAACTACTCAAGCTATTCCACAGCTGATGAATTTTTTTGAATGGATATGTTGTTTTTTCACTCACTAACAAATATACTGAAAGATTTTGCTGCTAACTTTGTTTTTTTTTAAATCTTCCTTTGTGTGCCTAACTGTTAAGGAAGGTTTATTGTCTAAATTGGGTAGACAAACACTGAGATTGAAGTAAAAGGAATTTAAATTATTTCTGAAAGCTCACATGTAAATCTAGTGATGTGTTGAACATTCTTTAGGAATTACTCCAATTAAGCGATAATTTTAAAAATTTCCAATAGAACAAGCACTTTTTAATGTCCCTGTTGATAAGTTCACCTATACTAAAATCACTTCTGTAAAAAGTGGTATGTTCTTCAGTGAAAATTAGATCTAGAGATCACAGGCAGATTTGGATACTGAGCCTTTAATCAGGTAGAAAGCAGCTCCTTTTTATGGGTTCATGGCCCAAAGGAGCTGTCACTGCTTCTATCATTTTGAAAAGTTGGCTGGTTATAGTTTGAGAGACTGGACAGGAATGTTAGACAGATTGTTAGAGGACAAGCTTGGTCTTAGTCTCTCAGTTTGGAACTGGTGTTGGTTTTAAAATTAATTGACCTCCATGCACCACTTAATTTGCCAGATGTTATCAAGATTGTAGCTTGTTCGTACTGTAAAGAGGAAAAGTACATTTTGTGCATAGCTTTCAATCCTCCCCTGGTTTCTGCAAAGCACCATTTTGTTTGCTGGTCCCAAGGCAGATATTAAAAAATAAGGTACAAAATGAAACCCACTTTTATCAGGATGATGGTGATTTTTTCCAGGGTAATTGCAAGAGTCTTAGAATGCAATAGAAAAGGTATTGCAGTTAAGGAGCCTTTTCACTTTGTTGATTCAACTAGTGCTGTTGCCTTCTTGGCTTAATTACTGTAACATTAGAGGTAATTCAGTGCTTATGAACTCATCAGAGTGGTAGTGCTTGCCAGTATTGTCATGTTACATGTATTGTATTCCTGCTTGCATTTGTTACTGTGAGCACAGGCCATGCTTTTTTCTTCTGTAGTCAAACTTCACTTGCACTGTTTAAATGCTTCCTCTCAAGTGCTGTAGTTACTTAATTGGTTTCCTAACAATTTTAATTAATTTCTACGGGGTGGTAGGAAAATGTTGAAAAGATACTGAAAAGAGCCCAAGCATCATGACTACATTCAATAAAAGCCTTAATTTAATATTTATTTACTAAAACTTTTCTCATGTAAAAGCTTTGTATTTTCCTGTTAAGCTTAACAGTTTTTTCTTAATAATACAAGCCATCAAACTATGTTAACATAGTTTAATTCTACTACTTTCTTTGCTAAGCAGAGTTGACCAAGAGCTGAATGGAAAGCAGGAGCAGAAAAGTGAACAGTAAGTTTGGAGTCCAAACAAGACTGAAGAATATGCAGATGGAACGATGCCATTTGTGCTCCATTACAGTGCATTCTCTGTGTGTATGTATTATATAATCTGTTGCAAAAGGTGCTTTGGACTAGCACACAACGAACTGCTTACTGCTGTATTGGTTTGTCTTGACTTTAATTGCTGTTTATGTAATCGTTTTATACTGCTAAATGGCAAAGAACCCTATGTTTTCAGAGGATGTTCTTGCAACTGTTTATCTAAATGATGCATGTTCTTCAGTAAAATATTTATATACCTAAATGTTAAAGGAAAGAGATAATATATATATATTTTTATGACTGAGCAATATATTGTGTGTACCTGCTGAAGGAATTCATTTGCAGGTAGACAAGGCCATAAGTTACTTGTTGTTATTGTATAAATCTGTTTTGCTGTAAATGGTCAAGTGCATTTCTTTGTTGTCATGAAAACTTGTTTGGATATTAACAATCACATTAACTTGGCTTTCACAAATACAGAGATCCATATTTTTGTTCACTTACCTTACACAAGCTCACTCCTTTACCTCCCTAGAGTGAGCTTCAGCTTTGGTGTCTTTCAGTCCATTTTTCAGAACTGCAGTTCTGTGGGTGGCAGTTTGTTGGCCGTGAGGTTTAAGCCTAAGCTACAAAAGCTGAACTGTCTGACTAGTAAGATACCAGACCTTTCTCAGTTGAAGTTGTGAATTTAAATTCTGCTTCAGTATGTCGAGCCTGTCTCAGCAGTAGGAAATGAGTTCATTGCAGTTCTTCATGGATGAGTCTTGATTGTTACTGGTAGGAACTCTGGTCGTGCTCAGTAGAACCAGGGAGCTACACAGGTATTCCAGCCACAATACTATTTTTTGGGCAGAAATGTGAGAAGTCCTACCATTTTTTGGTCTTATGCAACCTGTGTCATTCTTGTAGATGAAACATCCATTTCTAAAGCTGTTAGGCATATGATACGAGCACTAATTTAACTTTTACAAAGTGTTTTAAAGGTTGGGGTGTTTTCACTCCCCGCAGTGGTGGTAAATCTGTGTCTGTAAGAGGTTTTCTTGGACACATAACTAGTGTGTATAGGTTTACTGGGACGACGGTAATGCACTGGTTGATACATTGTAAAAGTTTGTAACATCTCTTGATAAACATTGCATTTTCCATGTAAGGGCAGGTGTATGCAAATAAATTCATTCAGGAGTTGAGCAATATTATGTTGTAGCAAGAATATTAAATCTTTGCTTTTGGTGTTTATTGTGCTCACAATTTTGTCTTAAGGTCAAAAAATATCACTTTTTAACTATAGTTAATGTTCCTCAGTTACCTTATTAAAGAAAAAAAAAGTTATATCAATCAGATTACTACCTGACACTGATAAACAGCAGTTGTGAGATATTCCATGGTCAAGACTTACCAAGTAACAATTAATCCACTGTCTCCAGTGATACCTGTAGAGACTCTTGAGAGCATGTGGGTGTCAGGTGAGGGAAAACTGCTCATGTCTCTGGGAGTTTATTTCAGTCTTCAGTTCAGACTCTTTCATCTCAAGATCAAAGTCCTTTTGTTGCAGTAGTTTCTTTATCAGAGTTTCAAGGAGATCGATAGGCAGGATGTATTCACACAACAGGCAATACCAATGCCAAGTTGCCTTGCATCCATTCCATCAGGTTTGGATCTTGCTCTGAAAGCAGAACACAAATGCACTTTCTTTGGGGCTGTCTTATCTCCTGCTTCAATTTTGACATTGGCTCAGATTAATGTAAAGTTCAAGTCAGTACATGGAGCACTTGCAGCCTGTTTACTTCTGATACTTTGACAGTGTGGTGTGTACGACATGCAAATTGATTTTTACTGGGTTTGCATGTGTCCTAAGCTAAACAGGAAGCATTCTGATTATCTCCTTTCCATTTTTTCCTAATTGATAAAAGGATTAGTCTCAGTAAAATTACATTCTTAGTGGAGGGACTGTAATTCTCTGTGTCCTGTGGCTTCCTGTGTATATGGTGCCGTACAGAGCAGCCATTCCTCTGTATATGCCACATTTACCAAATGATGGGATTGTTACTCTGCCTCCTGATGGCCAAGGATTCTATGGTTTCATGCTGCAGTAGTATGATTTCTTTTGGAAATGTGTATGTGCTAAATGGTTTATTTCTCTAGTATAAGTTGTGAATGAGTATACAGCACAACAGTTGTTCTCTCTGAAGATACACAGCTTGAGAAAGAAGTGTACTAAAGAATTATTCCCCTCTGACTTCCTGCAGCTCATCATTTAGTGGTGAGGTGGATGTTTACAAAAAGCAGTGGTCCCAAAGCTATGGATAATGTTTTGTCAAACTTAACTTTTTTGAATTTTATAATATAATGTAATATATTTTAATATTTAAAAATCTGAAAAGTTGGAATGTCATACTTAAATAAAACTTATTTCAAAACTTGAATCACTTTGTGATAAGATACAGTATTGTAGGGAATTCATCCTTCAATGGCACTTCCTTCTAAAAGTAAGAGTAATTTTGTTAGAATTTGGTTAGCCCTGTCAAGAAAAAAATTCATATGTCACTCATTTACCTCTGATTTGGAGGTCTCATTAGTTTATATATATTTGTATATGTAGTAATAAGTCATTACCTATCTCATTATTGCTGTGCACAACTGAAATAGAGATGTTTGGGCCAGTGGCCTCTTGATGTGACATTTCCTAATGATTTCTGCAACAGGGTAAATTCAGAAGTGGCAAAGAGATTCTGGAGAAAGTGCCATTAAAAACTGATGTGAGAAGACTCTGGATTTGCTTGAATGTTCTTGATCTGTGTAATATGGCAGAGCCATGTTCTGTTGGAGGGTAATGGGAAGGGATGTACAAGGATTTAGTGCTGAAGCAGATTGAAATCTTTGAGGTTCTGGGATGTTGAAATGAAGAACTTTGATTCCAAAAAGCATAGAACTAGTTAGAATAATATGTAACCTTGTTCATAACAACACAGTTTGGCATTTTTTTTTCCTTTACTCTCAGTAAACAAGTGAAGAACAGTCCTAGTTGCTGTGAGGAACGTTCTGCTGAGAGACAATAGCTACACTGCAGATTGCAGTCCACTAGGATATTAGAGCCTGTATCTGTTTCAGCAGCTTTGTTGCATCATACCCTAAATGCTGTAATGACAGTTTAAAACTTTCAGCAGTTAATTGTGTCATACTTCAAGGTTAGATTACATGTGGCAGTAATGGAATCTTTTGTGAAATGACCTCGAAGTGTCATTTCGAAGAGGAGAAGGTGTCATTGGCGCCTGGTCATGTCAGCTTCACTGATGCTGTCTGCTGAAATGTCTGTAGTTGACTGATAATTGAACTACATTGTGAATAGGCACTTTATTAACTAAATCTGTCACAAGGTAGAAAGTTTATTGGTTAAAAGCCTATTTCTGTGTCAAATCTTTTGTCAGTGTATCCTACGGATTTATACAGTAAGATGGTTTAAATTAATGTCTTCTCAAAAGCTGTTGTCTTTGGAAATGACTTGAATTTTCAAGTCATTCCAGTCTCCCTCAAAAACCTCATATGAAGAAAGGAGAGCAGAGGGATAACAGCTTTCAATGCTTTTTGTAACCACAGAAGCCTTACAAATCTTGCAGTCAAAATCCTTACTCAGTCCTTGTGAATTCAGGTCATTCTCTAGAGGATTTGTTTCACTGGCTGCTTGTCAGAGACACTTGAAACAAGTGCTTTAATTACACTTTTTAATGACACCTGGTTTTAGTCAGAGTAACACTCTGAAATGTAAGGAATATTTAAATATTCATATTCTGAAAGATGTAACTTGCAGCTTTCCTAGCTCCAAAATTCTAAGTTGAACTACACTGTTTCTTTTATCACATCTCTTTACCCATATTAAACTAACAGGAAAAAAGGGCATTTGTGAAGAGGGTGCAGTCATGTTAGTTTTTCATCATTCCCTTCAAGCATGACTGAGATCAGTGAAAATAAAGCCGTTCTTTGCTCAACTAGATTTTTTTTTCAGTTTTGCAATTTGAACTGCCTAGATTACTCTGATTTACATGATTTTTTTTTTCTAGTAATAAAAATAATCTGAGAAGAAGTTACCAGAGTGTTTCCCAAACGTCCTTATCTTACCATGTTCCTTACTCTAGCTTGCTGAACTGCTAGCTACTGTTAGATAACATGGAATTCCAGGTTAGTAATTACAAATAAATATTCTTGGGGGACAGATTCTTGGTTTACCAGTGGCTGTGCAGTTCTGCAAAGTTTCTTAGTAATCTAACAAAACCTTTCTATTAACAAGAAAGACCTGAGCAGGAAGGTGCTGTAATGGTAGATTGAAGGGTAAAGATAGAATGATTATGCCGTCAGTTAGTGTCTGTAAACTTTATTGTGTGTGATAATGGGAAACGTGCAGTGTTTAACAAAATGAAGCTGCAGTAATCATGCAAAAGCACAGGTTGTGAGTCATGGATAATATAACTGGCTTAATAGGGCTGGTAACACTCCTCACAGTTGTGACTATTTTCCTTTGTCCCGTAACAGAAAAAAATGTAAGTAGAAGACTCTTCACCTACCTCTTAAGAATATATTGAGCCTTTCTTTTTAAATGAGCTTGTTTTCTGTGTTCCAGGGCGTCACGGGGGAATGTGCTAAGCACGTGTGTGAATGTGCTAGCGGTCATTACTTGGGGGGTATTTTTAATGAGGAGAAGCCGCCGCTGTGTGCAGTAAAGGCCTGTGCCCGCCGTGTGAGGGCGACGGCGGGGCGGGGCGGGGCGGTGCTGTGCCTCGGGGCGGTGCCCGGGGGCGGTGCCTGCGGGCGGGGTGGTGCTGTGCCGGGGGCGGTGCCCGAAGGTGGGGCGGTGCTGTGCCGGGGGCGGTGCCCGGAGGCGAGGCGGTGCTGTGCCTGAGGGAGGGGCGGTGCTGTGCCTGAGGGAGGGGCGGTGCTGTGCCTGAGGGAGGGGCGGTGCTGTGCCTCGGGGCGGTGCTGTGTCGGGGGCGGGGCGGTGCCCGGTGGCGGTGCTGTGCCGGGGGCAGTGCTGTGCCGGGGGCGGTGCTGTGCCTGAGGGAGGGGCGGTGCTGTGCCTGAGGGAGGGGCGGTGCTGTGCCGGGGGCGGGGCGGTGCCCGGTGGCGGTGCTGTGCCGGGGGCGGGGCGGTGCCGGGGGCGGGGCGGTGCCGGGGGCGGGGCGGTGCCGGGGGCGGTGCCCGGGGGCGGTGCTGTGCCGGGGGCGGGGCGGTGCCGGGGGCGGTGCCCGGGGGCGGTGCTGTGCCGGGGGCGGGGCGGTGCCGGGGGCGGTGCCCGGGGGCGGGGCGGTGCTGTGCCGGGGCCCGGCCCCGCTCCGTTCCTCTTCCGGGCCGCGGCCGCCCGGGCGGGGCCGCGCTTCCGGCCGCGCGCGGTGAGGGGCGATGGCGGCGCGGGGCCGGGGGAGCGCCGGGGCCGGGGCACCTTCCCCGGGGGCGGCGGTGGGGCCGGGGCCGGGTGGATCTTGGCGGGGCCGCGCAGTGCCCGGCTTCGGCCGGGCCGGCTCCCGGAGCCGGGCCGAGCTATCGGTTGTGCGGCCCCGCCGCCGGGAGTGCGCCCGAGTGCGGGACGGTGTTGCGGGGTGATCTCTTAGAGTGTGCGTGCCCTGCTGTGCGTGTGCCCCACGGGCTCGGCTGCGGGGCCGAGAGGGTTTATTGTTACCTTTGTTTGTTTTTAATGAGAGCGAGGACGGCACCGGCGCGCAGCCGCGGATGACCAGGACGTGTGCGGCCCTCCCAGTAAACCATGGCGTATCAGCTGTATAGGAACACCACGCTGGGGAACAGCCTGCAGGAGAGTCTGGATGAGCTCATACAGGTTGGGGACTTGCGGTCTGGGCTAGTAGCTTAATAAAGACAGAAGTTGTTATCCAAATAGCTTTGTCGTTCCTGTATCAGGGTACTTATGGCCAAGATTTGGGAAACTTAGTGATTGAAATCATAAGGGTTTGGTACTCCATTCACTTGCGGTGTTTTTTTCTTTACAATCTGGGTAAAGGAAAGTTTTATGTAAGTGGCATAATCTCATGAGGCTCAGTAAATAAACAGCCAGATTAAGGTTGAACGTTGCAGTCAATTTGCTGTTTTTCTGATTATTTCCAGTACATATTTATTATAAGAGATCTTTGTGTAGTACATAAATACAAAAATGAAAATAAATACAGGAACATAATTTTTTTTGTAGATTGTTCTTCTAGAGATCTGCTTCATTGAAGTGAACTTTGTTTTGATGTTTTTAACTTATACTGCATGATTGAGTTTCCTTTGAAACAACTCAAAACTTTTTTTTTTTTTCCAACTGCTTTAGTCACAGCAAATCACACCTCAGTTGGCCCTTCAGGTGCTACTTCAGTTTGATAAAGCTATAAATTCAGCACTGGCACAGCGAGTCAGGAACAGAGTCAATTTCAGGGTAAGGAAATGATATCTTAAAGTTTTACATGAGATACAGCAACCGAGTGTTGATGCAGAATGTTATTAAAAGCTGTGTGCTCTAAGCAAGAACTTACGAGGGTTCGTTTTGGCTCTAATAATGACAGTTTACATGTGTATTCTATATGCAGCTGGAAGGCTTGTTACCTTGTTCTGCCAGGGATCTTTTGAATGAATGCAAAAATTAGATGATGAAAACAGGGAGGAGGGAAATGCTTTTTTGATGGATAACATTGCCATCCTCAGTGTCTTGCAGATGAGGAGGGAGACTTTTGTTCCTTGCAGCTGTCCCTAGCAAGAGAGAGATGAGGCCAGATTTTCAGCCACATGAGTAATGTGAAGAGAGACTAGAGAGTTTTAGATCTACTCTTTCACTGGATCATTTTGTAGCATTTTCTGTAGGTATCATAGGAAAATAAGATGGGGGGTGTTCCCAGTCATCCACCCTACTTGATGTTAGATAGCCAGCAAGTTGTTAAATGTCAACTTGAATGTAATGTTCAGAAAAAAATCCACAAAACCCAGCTTCCTGCTAACTTCTGTCATAAGGCCTCTCTACAGCCTACGTATAATACATTCATGATGTGGGTTCCTGAGAAATTAGATTTTTAAACAATGCAGAGATGTTAAAAATAGCATTGTTTCTCTAGCACACTTGAATTGTTTTGTAGCATGGTATAAAAAACAGTTTAGCATGTGTTTAGTGGATAAATTTAAAAAATGTTACTTGGAGCTTAAGTTCTAAGTTCAAGAACGTCAATTTAAAATACGTAAAAGTGAAGGTCAGAAGTTTTCCATATTGACATCCTCAGTAATACATCAAATAGGAGGGATACCCCTTTATGTCACATCTGTCAGTTTTGTCATGATTTTTTATTTAAGCTACCACTTTGTTAAAGCCATTGCAGAATTCACATCTTGTTATGATCACTACTGTATCTGATTTTTCTTATGGCCCAATATTTTAAGAAATGTTTTCTGCTACTGATCCTTTGTACACATTAGAAAAATTGTAAAACTTCTTCACCTACTTGAGGAGCCTCCCCTTGGATATCCTGTAACATGCATGTCACTCCATGTTCTTGAGAATTTCAGCCACTGGAGGGCATTTAAACTCCAGTTTTCCTCAGAATTGTTTGCTTGCCAGTTTGTATGCATTCAGGTCCACTGTTGGCTTTGCAGCAAATCTATTCTAGAAGGGACAGTAGATACTCGTCATATTTTCTGTTGCTTTTGAGCTGCATCCTATAGAAAATGTCTCTTGTCTTTCTATAGGGGTCTCTGAACACATACAGGTTCTGTGACAATGTATGGACATTTGTACTGAATGACGTGGAATTTAGGGAGGTCACTGAACTTGTGAAAGTGGATAAAGTGAAAATTGTAGCATGTGATGGAAAAAGTAAGTATGAAATATGATATAAATAGGCTGTGACACGAGACTTGATTGTTTTTAGAAAGCTTTGGCCAAATGTCTTACTAAAGCCAGGTTGACTGTATGACTTAGAAGTATAGGGCTCTGCATTCCCTTTGACATCTCATGAGAGATGAAACAAAAGCCAGCTAAACTCATGAGCCAGCTGACTCATAAGCACTGAGGTAGAACTGTGTTAGGGACTGCTGTGCACCTGTTGTTGGGAAGTACATAATACTAGAGCAATTAGAAAGTCAGAAGTCATCTTTATTTTTTGTGTGGTGAGTTTTCTAGTACTAACCTATTTGTTAGGATAGCACCATGTTTTACTGAATCTGAAGAGTGCTTCAACTGTCTGAGCAAGGAATTGTCTGAGAAAAGTGTCTAAGCAGTCATTCTGTGGATTTGATAGCTGGGGCCACAAATCCATGAGAAGCATGCGTGCATTTGCAAGTCATAAGACTCACTTGTTGCCTAACAGACCCTCTGTATGTACACTGCTTGTGGGAGTTTGCAATCCATATCTGCTTGACTGGATTACTTTTGTCCGTGTCCCTTGAGATTCTTTCTTGGAAAAAGTAATTCAGTGACTTTTGTGGCAAGCTGCTTTATCACTTTTAAAACCATCAGTGTGGCAGAGTATTGCTAAAGCTGTGTGAAATGGTGCCACTTGTTTCATCCTCAGAGAGTGATGCTAAAAGCAGGAATTGAGCATGGAAAAAGCTTTATTTAAATGCACCACAGACTTCTGAAACAGGTTCTTCATGGCTTCCTGACCCTGGCATGCTTACAATAGTCACTTCAAGTTGTAGTTCTAAAGAGTTGACAGAATTTATTGTTTTCTCAACTTCTGGTATTAGCCAAGCATATAATCTTACTGCTTGGTTTTTGTGTGGTTATTATAGCTAGTGGAGGAAAACTTACTTTCCAAGTATTAATCGTTTTCATTCTTGATAAATTGTGCAGATAAGATTTAAACAACTGGCTGACTTGAAGTAGCTATTAACATTGCAACCTTTTTTTTTTTTTCCCATGAGAAGCTGACTTGTTGAAGGAACAGTACTAAACACTGGCTTGTGGTTCTCCATATTTGAGTTACATACTTTTTCCACAGCTCTAAAAATGAGAAAGCAGTAATGGTAGTGTATCAAAAACTGCTCTGGTGTTAATTGGTGATTCTGACTAAAGGTCAGAACAGAGAATTGGTCTCAGTTGCTTTATGAAGATCATGCTCATTCTCGCATCTATTTCAAAGTGCATGATAAGCTATATCCAACACTCCATCAGAGCTTATGCTGCTGGATGTGCAAAAACCTTTCTCCTTAGCAGATGATAGCCAGATCTGCTTGTGGCTGACTGCAGTAAAGGGTTTGTGTATGTTAGAGCAGAGGTTTTGGTATTTTTAATACGTCAGTCTGCACAACCCTGGAGTTTTGTGCTGGCTCTTCTCTGTGTTGCTAAGTGGAGTGAAACAGCACAAGCAGTTCATGCATGGCATTGAGAGCAATAGAGGGAATTGGGTAGGTGCAGAACATGTTCTAAAATGCTTGGAGAATGCTTTAGAACTTGGGGAAGGTATAGAGAATGCTCTTGGTTCTCAGTTTTCAGTGGGGATGTGTTATTAGTCTCACTTTCTCTTTTCTTTCCTAGACACTGGTTCCAATACTGCAGAATGAATAGACCTGTGGTTTGTCTGCAATATTTTCTGTTAATATGCAGCACTTTCTGGAGAGAAGCATGGAAAGGGACTGATCATACTCAATTCTTGTGATTGTGATGCAGATGTGAGTTAATCCATACTAGAAAGCATCACAGAATGACAGCGGAAGAAATACCTGTAGCATTTCTTCATTTCACCTTATAGGGCATGAATACAATGTTACCTTTTTTTTAATTACAGGAGATACTGTTGTCTTTTTTTGTTCAAAATAATTTCTGTAATAAACTTTTATTTAAAAACTTTTGAAAGAGTGATCATTGGAAAACTTTGTTTAGAAACTAGCATTAACATACCATATTTTCCCAAAGTTTTCTAATTGTATTTGGAGAAATGTTGCAAATGAAAAAGTTTTTCAGTTACAGGGTTCTGAGTGTAATTGCACTGTTAAACATTCCAAGAAATGGCTGTTACAGAATGATGGAGGAGGACATCAGCAAACACTTAGCAGCACTTGCTGGGCAGCATGTTTGTGTGTTTGTGACTGCATCTTTCTGGCTATAAATAGCTTTGCAACGTGCCCTTTGCTGCACACTGCAGATTGGTAAGTAACCATTTTTGAAACCAAAAGAAGAGACAAATTGCTTTCATTTCAGTTGCACAATAAGTGTCTTTTTTATCTTAAGGGATGCAAATGTGTACCTGTACCATGGTTTTCTCTTGTTCTACATCAGACTTAATCTTCTAGGTTTAAATTTTTTTTTGTTCTCTAATAATCCTGTGGTAAACTGAATTTCAACCGATACAAGTATAAACATTTGCTCTTCCTACCTCCCAACTAGTTGTAATCTCTTCCTGTCTCTAGACAGACTTCTCCATTTTGAGTTCTCTGTAGCCTTTGTATTCTCCTAAAGCAAATAGTTATGTCTTTTATTTTTTTTTCAATTAAGTGTGCATTAGAATCATAGAATGGCCAGGGTTGGAAGGGACCCTAAGGATGGTCTCATTCCAGCCCCCTGCCATGGGCAGAGACACTTCCCACTACCCCAGGCTGCTCCAAGTCCTGTCCAGCTTGGCCTTCAGCACTACCAGGGATGGGGCAGCCACAGCTGCTCTGGGCAAGCTGTGCCAGTGTCTCATCACCCCCATAGGGAAGAATTTCTTCCTATTATCTAAACCCCTCTCTCAGTTTGAAGTCATTCCCTCTGGTTCTGTTGCTCCAGGCTTTAGCCATATTTCTGGGATGATGTTTGTCCAGGTTCTGGATCTGCTCCTTCTATGGAGGTTGTTTCAGTTCACTGAAGGAGCAGGGAGCAAAGGAAGTTAAGGCAGTCTGGTGCCAATGTTCTTTCTGCTTTTTGTTGCTTTGCTCTCCATGACTTTCTTGCCATTTGCTATTTTTTGTGTTTGAATTTCAGGTAATCCTGCCAAGTTCATGTGATTAATGTACTTTGTGGTCTTGGAAGATTGAATTTACAACAAAAAACATCAACTGCACTTCTGCTATACTAAGCTATTGTAATATCCAGTGGAAGAGACGTCATTTCACTTGCTAAGAGCATCAGCACACTTGCTGCTTCCTATTTGCTTCTTCTTTGCCTGTAGTGTCCAGACCTTTTCATTTATTTGCTTATTTCATTGTTGATTTTCTTCAGGAAAATTGCAATTGCTTCACTTCTCAGCAGCAGAGAGAAAGTAAAATATACTTGTGCACCTTGACATTGAACTGGAATGGATATTTCTATTTAGAAAGTAAATTAACTTAAAGAAAATGAAGGAAAGAATAAACACCAGTGCAGAACTGCCTGTGGATGACTGCCTGTGGATGACTGCCTGTTTAAACACGGTTTCCAAGAAAAAGGATTTTGTCAATTCCATAGGTGTGCAAACCAGGATGTTGTCTCATGAAAGCTGTTTGCTCAGTCAGGGATGTCAATATCTGACTTCAAAATGTTATCAGAGAGGCATAAATTAAAGTGCTGAGCAGGAAGAATTTATGATGAATTTCCAGAAGACAAATATAATCAGGATCATTATGTACCTTTGCATGATGACTAGGCACAGTGAGGTAGAGGAGAGTTACTCTAATCACAGATACTTGTGTTTAGGGATCTTGGCAGCTTAGGGGGTAGGATTTCAGTCAAGGTCCTACTGACCTGGGTTTGCTTTTTTGTAGTCTAAAATTTTGGGGTTGAGAGGAAAGTAAGAGCATGTTACAAAGCACTTTAGTAATACTGTACTGAGAGACATGAACTTTTTCTTCACTGTAAGCCTAAAGGGTGGTCTTTATTAGGATTAGCCATTATGGACTAGGAGGTAGTATTTTACAGATACATTAATATTTTGGTTTGCATCTTTGCTGAAAGAACCTGCATCCTTCAAGGAAGTGGAAAATTCTTCACTGAGAGTCTAATTAACATTTTATGGTCACTTCTATTGCAGTGAGAAGAAAAAGAACACCCTAACCCTTGCTCCCTGAATCAGTTTTACTCATGGCTGCAAATACTTTATTGGTACTGTGTTCATATCGTTCATGTTTACTTTTCATGTCTTTAGCACTTAATACCTGCTTTACTCCAAATTCATTTTCATTGACCCATCTCTTTATTATAGGGCATCTCAGAGATGATCATATAAAGTATCAAATGCAAAGCAAGGGAATAGATGCTCATAACTAAAGCTAAAAAGAGCAGTTACAGACCTGTTGTGTAAGTATGTAATAAGCCACATTATTCTTGTAAAAATAAAGTGAAAACCACTTGGAAATAAAACCTAATTTAAAGCCAGGTTTAAACCAGAAAAATAAATCTGTTATTAAATTTCAGAATTATAGTTCCATCTTTCTCCCATGCACTTCCTTTGAAAGGTAAATTTGCAGCATATTTCCTCCTCTAGCAAATAAGCCTCCTGGTGGCTTATTTAGAGTTCAAGTTGTTAGTTAACGATTGTAGACAGAAGTGTCAGAAGTAGATTTTTTACTACACAAAGTTAATATTTCTGATATGACTTCCAATTGGACAGCCCATGATTTTACTGATTAATTTCATATGGAGTTTAACCTATTTTTGAAGGTGGTCCTATAATCTGATATGATTCTGCTGCTTTGGGCTAGAGCTGGTCCTACTCTATTCCAAGTTCATTCTTTTTCAGTTCTGCAACTGTGGCAAGTTACATGAATTCTCTGTGCTCTGTTGCCAACTTTCTAAGATGCCAGGTATCTGATTTCTAAGATCCTTTGCGATCTCTGGGAAGTAAAGTTCTGTATTAGAGTTGGGTGGTGATTTTTACTGCCATTTCTAATGACAGAGACATATCACTGCTTTGATGCATGTTTGCACTCATAAATATGGCATTTCTAATGTCTTTGAAAGAGGATATGCTGAGAACATTCCTTTGTAAGAATCTTTTTGTCTTAGCTCACCTTAAGCATTTGGGAGTAGGCTCATTCTTTCACAAGAAATTAGGTCACTACTAAAAGAAGTGATTTGAAAATAAATTTGCACAAGATAGCCTTTGTTTTTGCAACCAAATCATCTGAGAGGAATTCTGGGTAGTAACACTGTCAGAAACAGGAAATTTCCTTTGAATCAAGAAAATTAGATGTCAAGGTTTGCAAGTTGTTTACGTTTGCAGGCAACAACACCAGAACAGTCAGTTTCATCCGAAGCAATGATCTCTGAACAGGAGGGCTGCCTAGTTGTTAGATAACTGCTGTCCCTCCTACTGAGTCACCGAGCTGGTTTTCTGGTATGCTGGCTTCACTTGATGCCTTCATATTCTGTGGGCAAGCTCTTTCAAATCTGGATAAATGCTTAGATTCTCTCTCTTCAGGTCTAACCAGGAAGGGCACAGATTGCAGTGAGTAACATTAAAAGAAAAAATACTTTGACTTTGCAAAAAGGTTTACCATGGAACAGATTTGAAGTGGAACTTCGCACCTCCAATCTAAATCCTTGTCTCTGTCTGTCTGTCTGTAACATTTTTGTGTCTGACAAAAACAGATGAAACACTGTTAATACAGTGTGTACAAGCAATACATATTTCTGAGAGAAGAAACAGCTGAAGTTAAACATATTTACAAAGTAAAGGGGATAAAAATTACTGTTGACACATCTGTAAGTAACTTGTAAGTATGTGTTTTTCTCTACAGGTATATTTGCAAAATAATAGAGAGGCTTCTCATTCAATAATCTTCCACTGTTTCAAGCTGGGATTCCTTCCTTTGCCCCAAAACCTTTGTTCTTTGAGAAATAAATTATTTCGTTTTTACAGACATCTATATCATGGATGGATTTGGTTTTGATGCAATTTCTTGTTAATATGGGAATTTTTTTTGTCTCCACAAATATGCACATTTTTCCTCCATTTTCCAAGGGAAAAGGACAACACTTTGCCATAGTTAGAAACAGTTAGAAAGACTGCCTGTTTCAGTCCAGAAACTTGAATGTATCCCAGCCCCTCAGTGAACCCCTTGGCACTAGTTTGCCATTTTGTATTAATTTAAAGTAAGCAAAAGAATGCTAATGAGCAAAATCAGGTTAGGCAGCAGTGGTTTGATGCAGTTTTCTATGGTGGGAGATTTGAGTTCTTACCCTAAGTCATCAGAGAAATTTTCTTTGTTCTAAAAGAATGTACTAGACATGGAGATAATTTCTATTTAATGTTGAATTTGCTGCTGAAACCATTTTAAAAAGTTGTATGTTACCATTTGGTTAGCATAAAGCTTTAATCTCTTTAGCAAATGTCTGCTTACCCAAGCAGGAAAACAGCTCCCCTCAGGATCAGTAATCCTATTTATTTACTCTTTTTCATAAACAAATGCCCAGTGATACATTGGGTATTTATGTTCAAGAACTTTTCTTGCCAGTACTTGAAGTTGTCTGTGAAATCTCCATGGCATTTTTAAAAATCACTATTTTACAACCCAGTTCCACTTTAAAATGTCTAACAAAATTGTGATGACACACCTTTTCAAGTCAGTTGCCTCATCTTCTTATCCCATTTAAATCAATGTTTTAAAGATCCAAAGATTGCAGTGTGACTGCAATCATAACTTCATCTAAATGTAGCCTGGTGTTATGGAATTGCTTTAGATGTTCTTTGTATAATGCTAATTCTCCACTGTAGACCTTAAATTAAGGTGAGTGCTTACTTACAAGAAAGTTATTTTAGTAGATTTTTTTAAGACAATGGCATTAATCACTAAGCATTACAGGTAGTGAAAAGCTGTTGGATCCATGAACGTGGCCAGTTTTGAGAAGAATATAAGAAGGTGAGAAAGACGTGGGTGAAATTCAGAAGTTCGCAGAGCGCCCTTTCAGCTTCTAGAAACTTAACCCAACATGTTGGGTGATTGGTTTGTTCACTGTCCATTACTGAGTATGGTAATTACAGAATTAAAAGTATCACCAAAATATCTTTTTGGTGGGGGAGGGTGTTGGTGGGAGGAGAGATGTAGATCTTAGAAAATGTAGGTTTGCACACCACTGAGTGCATCCCTCTGCCTGTGTTTCAGACAGAGTGCACAAAGATTAACTGGTTTAATGCTTTGCCCAGGAGGGGAAACCATTCTCTTCGGAGGACACAAAACACCGAAGCGGTATGTATTTTAGTATCTTGGGATTTTATTGAAGATTGCCTTTTAACGACTAATGGCTTTTGATAGAGTCAAAGTTTAAAGTGAGGCAAAAGCAGCAGCCAGACGTTCAGCTGAGCAGCGCTGCGGGTGCCAGGAACGGGCGGGCGGCTGCCAGGTGCTCTGTGGAAAAGCAAATGAATCGTGGTTTCAACTCTGCCCCTAACCGGACCTGGAGGCACCGTGACCCGGCCCTGCCCGTCTACAAGCAGCAGTCCTGGGGTCACCCTTGCCAGTAGGCTCAGGAAGGGCCTGGAGAGCGGCCCGTCCGCTTCCTCCAGCCGGTCTGGGGGCGAGCGGCGCTCCCGCGCCCTGTGAGGGGACCTCGGGGCGGGGCTGACCCTCCCGCCCTTCCACACCGGCCCTTCCCTCCGCCGGGCCGCCCCGTCCGTCTGTCTGTCCGACCCTCGGCGGGCCCGCAGCTGCTCGCCCGCTCTTCGGGCTTCTCGGGGCCGCTCTGAGGCGTGGGCCCCTCCGGGGCCCAGGGGATCCTCTCCCGCTGTCCCCGAGGCGCCGCCGGCTAGACTCGCCCACGGAAGGCAGCAGGTGCTGGCCAGAGCCTCCGCGGCTCCCCCTCAGAGCCCCCGGCCGTACAGGGCCTTGTGGCGCAGGTACGCCTCGAGACACTGGACGGCCGCATCGTCCATCTCGGGGTCGAACTTGTTGGCCAAGAGGTGGTGCTGCCGCAGCATCCAGGGCACGTCGCCCACCCCGTAGATGCAAATGGCGCGCTGGTGGCGGCCGGTGCAGGGCGCGTAGGGCGCGCCCTTGCTGATGTCCCCCTCCATGTACTGCCACTTGACCAGGCGGGGCAGGGCGTTCATGTCCGAGAGCTGGAACTTGTCGCTGGGAGGCGTGCCCCCCGGCACGCCCGGGATGCGGTTCAGGGTGGCCCAGACGTGCTCGTCAGGGCTGTAGCTGTCCTTGGACCACTCGAGGAACTTCTGTGCCGTGGGGTTCTCGAAGATGTACTGCACAAAGTCCCGTGTGACTGCGAAGTACGCGCTGCCCGTGAACATGGGGGAGCCGTGGGGTGGCGGCTCTTTCTTCTGGGCAGTGCGAGAGATGGTCTGCCCCACCTCGTGGTGGTACAGCCAGCGCTGCTCCTTGGCGGCTGAGGGCTTCTCCGACTCCATGCTGTTCTGGCCCTGCAGCAGCTGCAGCGCCCGCACCATCTCGGCGTTGGTCTTGATGGGGAAGTCGGTGCCGCAGGTGTTGATAACGTAGCGCCATGGCACGGGGCTCTGTAGCAGGTCTTGCATGCAGTTGAGGTCGGCCTGCAGCCGGGACCAGGCGGCATAGACCACGCTTTCCAGGCGGCTGGCCACGAAGACGTTGGGGAAGCAGGCGGCAATGGCCCGCACGGCCTCCAGGAAGGCGGCCGGGGATTTGCTGTCCACATGGACACAGTAGACATTCTGGGGGGCGTACAGGGACCGCAGGAGCCGCTCAAACATGTCGATTTTGTGGTGGATGACCATGGAGTAGGCGATGGGGAACTCCTCCTCCTCCTGGCTGAGCGGGAACTCGATGTAGCGCCGGTTCTCTTTGAAGGCTCTGCAGTCCCTCGTAATGTTCAGGAACTCGCCGGGCGTCGGTGAAGCCTTTTTGTTCGCCACTTCCAGGCTGCTGAGCTGCGCCTTCTCGATGGCTGTCTGGTCCCCGCGGACGACCCCCGAGCAGTTGATGCCGCGGCTGGGATACAGCTCCAGCCCCCGGTAGAGGCGGGAGTGGTCGGCGGGGTCGGGGCGGGCGGTGCCGCGCAGCGCCAGGGCGGCGGCGAGCAGCGCCAGCGGCCCGAGCAGCAGCACCCAGCGCCGCCGCGCCGCCGGGAACCGCTCCCACCCCGGCATCCCCGCCGCGGGTCTGCCCTCGCCTCCTGGCTGCGCTGCCCTAGGGAGCCCGAGCCGCTGCCGCACGGAGCAGCCCCGGCAGCGGGGCACCTGCTGCCTCCGGGAGGTGGGGAAGCAGTGCCCGGGCGATCCCGGTGTGACCGCAGGTGAACGACAGTCCCCTCCCTCCCCGTGGCGTGGCTCTGTTTGGTTTTATCAACACTGGGGGTGGTTCTATATCTTCTGTGTCTGTTTAAAAGATGATATTTCATCTTACCCTTGTCCAGCATGTAAAGCAAGAAAAAGTTCTCTGGAATTCAAACCTGTGTAATGCACTTTTTTTGAAAGACTTTACTAGATTCCTCTGGCGTCTAACCTGCTTTTCCAGTGCTCTGATTGGTAGGGATGATGTGTGCTAACGTCTTTACGAAAAATTCGATGTGTGAAGGTATGGGTGTTAACCTTTGTGTCTCTAAGTTCAAGCAGCAGACAGTTTGACTCCTGAACTGGACGAAGGTCTGCACAAGCCAGAACTACTGAACTTTGGGGTAAAATGCCAGGTTCAAGGTGGGGATATGTGGTAGGCGGTTCAGGAAGGTTGTACCTTCCTGGTACCTCAGCCAACGGTGAAAGGAAGAGGGCATCATGTACCTGGGAGTTAGGATAGAAGGAGGCTGCCTCCTCTAAAACCGAGAGCGAAAACCCCGCCAGCATGTGCTCCCTTTGTTTGAATAAAGTTGTAGGACCCCTCTGTCTACTTTGTGGACACTGACTTTACATAGTGTGATTTTCCACACATGATCATTCCAGTTCATAGGTCAAGGAAGTGGTAGCAATAGGGCCGTAGTCTAGAAGGCCAATTTAAACAAGCTTCCTGCTGCTGTCCTTGAGTAGGTTGAGCTTTAGTGAAGGATTACTGCAAAAGATACCTGGGCAAAGTCGAATCTCTGCTTCTACAGCGGAAGCAGAGGATGAAGGCAGAGGCTATGGTTTATACACTATAAATAGCCACAAAGTGTCTGCTTAAAGGAGGAAGTGAGAGAATATTTGCGCCAGCACACTGGCAAAGGCAGTATCACGTAAAAGAATGAGAAGAGTAACTGCAAGTGATAAAACACTCCTTGTGCTGTGCTGAACAAAATAATGCTCCCTGAGCTTTGTGGTCATCCTGAACTACTTTGCGGTTTGAACCAAACATATCACGTGGTACCATGTTTATAAAAAAGGACCAGATTCAACTGTTTCAGTGATGAGTCAAAATTTCTAACGTGTTTTTTGAGATAGAAGATATAGGTTTTTTTTTTTTCTTTCTCCAGTTGTATAAAGAAACCAAACTCACAGAATCTGCATCTGGACTGAGGACAGTTGTGAGTGCAGTTCTGCACAGGTTCTAGAAAAAAGCAGCAGTTACTTCTGCAGTTTCAAAACTGAGATTCTTTGTTAAGTTAGTAACTTTAACCAACTCAGTAAATAATTGTCTTAGACATCAGTGGCCCAGAAATTTTAATGGGCTTTATGAAAAGAAATTATGTTGTACACATAGTTTTTCCTGTATGCAGAGTGCCGGTTTGCCTGTGCTGAATACCAAAGTGGATACACTTGGGACAAATATGGGGGAAAAAGGCTTGAGGAATGTAATTAAATGTACTTAAATTATTTTGGATTAATTTCTCAACATTCTGTAAATTTAGTTGAAGATTCACCAATATGGAACTTCTTTGGAGGAACTTTGATGCTTAGGCATTAACATCTTGAACTTGTTCAGTGCAAGAAACTTGACATTTTTGGAGGTTTCTAAGTTAGTAGCTTCATCATTTACTTTGTGGTACACAGCTTTTTGTTTATAGGCTCTTACCTGAAGTTAAAAAAAAGTTTTGGTAAGTCTAGGTGCCATGTCTCTAGTGCCTTTTTGTATCTGCTTCCATTTCAGCAAGCCTTATCAAGTGAGAAGTTCCTGCTTTTTTATCTTTCCTGTTAAGGGATAAAAAGACTCTTCACAAGTTAACCTGCTATCTACTTGCCCAATTGCACAGTTTCTAGGTTGTGGTTCAGATAAGTACATTGGAAAGTGGAGAAGAAACATCTATTCTGCTTGCTTCTCCGAGGGAAAAAAACCAAATTGTGATTGTTTGCTGATGCTGTCAGACCTGGTGAAGTACCTGGTAGAAATTTACACTGATGGCAAGGGTCATAACCTCACCAGGTTCACATGTACACAGTTAGGTTTAAAAAGGAATAGGATTTTCCCATTGAAAGGAACTTTAATAAGGAGGAACAAAGAGAACTCATGTGTAGGGATCAGCCTGTAGTGATTGCTCAACTCTGTAAGGAATGGATTTTTGTATATATAGATAGACTGCCAGCTTTTTTAGCATGACATTTAAGAAATATATGGAAGTAGTAAGTTTTGTGAACTTTGTAAAAGAGACACCTGAGACCAGGCTTGTATATGCTACAAAAGAATCTAGTGTGTTATACTCCTACTGGGGAGGAGCTAAGAGTTTCAGTTTTAGCTTCTTGGTCAAAAATGGTTTGAGCGTTAAATGTTTTGGTTGAGTTTTTTTGGTTTTGGTTGGTTTGTTTGGGGGAGTTCTGAGTTCCTTCCCTCCTTCCCTCCCTCCCTCCCTCCCTCCCTATTACAGGCCACCTTGCAGGGATTTTGAAGGATTCCACCTGGAAGCTATAATACCACTTTTAAGCTATCAGGCCATTGTTGCCTGTATCATTCTGCTGCTTTTCTGTATTTCTCAGTTTTCAGAAGAGAGCCTTATTTCCTGCTCATTCATTCAGAGCCATAGTATGCTTTGTGATATGTTGGCTTGACTGCTTTGCAGGCATTACTAGCTCACAGCTAAGTTCTGTGTTGTCCAGAATGTTTGTGTCTACAGGAGGAATTTTGTATTAACAGCAGAATGACTGTTATTTGATCATTGTGTCTCACAGCTGTTTGGTTTTCATGTGTCATCTAGATAGTGAAGCCTTAACTTAACAGAAGTATGTGCATGAGGCATAATTCTAATCAGAAAGCAGTGCCTTTTCCTTGGTGAACTGTTCCAGTGTGGATCCTGTTCTAGGCTACAGGATATACAGGACAGCCTCCAGGATATCTGTTCCACAGTGGCTCCTCTTGGCAGATTCCCTTTAGGAGCACCAGCTACCCCACTTTTCCACCCTCCTGCACTGACCTTGGTGTTTGCAAGACTGGCTCAGCTTTTTATGTCTGACATGGGATGGCTTCAGGTCTTTTACCACAGAGACCCCTCTGTCTCCTCACAAAATTATTGAACAGTGCTCTCATGGTGTGACTCTTGGCATGTCCCGTGCAGGGCCAGGAGTTGAACTCGATGATCCTGATGGGTCCTTTCCAACCCAATTCAGTGTAAGAACCTCTTGGACTAATGGCAGAGAGAGAGTGAGGTGAGTGATAAGGGTGTGACATCAATAAGGAAATGGTTGAATAGGATTTCTTTCTTGCTTTTATCTCCCCCTTATTCTCATTCTCCCACCCTCATTTGGCTACATATTTGCATAGAAAGGCTAATGGCTCTAGTCTTCCCGGTGTCCACTAGTGTGTTTTACATCTGTAAGATCATGGGATCATAGAACAGCCCAGGTTAGAAGGGATCTCACGCAATCATCTGACCCAAGGGCTCATGGGAAAGGGAGCACAAATAAAATTATAAACACCTTGTCCAATTGCATTTTGAAAGCCTCCAGTGATTCCTCCTGTATTTGAAGGCATGCAGTGGTACTGCAAGGTGTGTAATGTTTATAGACACCACATGGAATGATTTACAGACGGAAATCGAAACTTGAATACAGAACTGACTTATTTTGCCAAGGAAAGTGTGTAGAGTCAGAGTACACTGGGTTGGAAAGGACCCATCAGGATCATGGAGTCCAACTCCTGGCCCTGCACAGGACACCCCAAGAGTCACACCATGAGAGCACTGTCCAAACATTTCTTGAACTCTGTCAGGCTGGTGCTGTAACCACTGCCCTGGGGATGGTTCCAGTGCCAAAACACCCTCTGTGAGAAAAACATGGGAGTTTGCTTCATTCTGATTGAATGACTGCTGCTGAAAGTGGGGAATCTGGATTGCCAGTTGAGTATCCCCTTGTCACTGACCAATTTGTGGTATAGGTGAGGTGTCAGAGACATGTAGATAAATATCCAGGTTTATGGGTAACAGGTAACCCAAATCCACGGTGAATCAACTATATGCAGAATATGCTGCCTCTCCCCAGAGATATTTGGATTAGTCATGTGAGAAATACCTAACCCTGCACGAGACCTGTAAAATGATTTTGTAGGCCCACACCTAAAAATACTTAGGGCTGGCTCTTATCTTCTTTTAATTTTTGGCTATGTAATAACGTATTATTAAGCAAAATTAGTGATACTCTTACTGACTGCTATTTAAGCAAAATTTTTCCTAGTGTACTTCATATGTAATTTGCTGTCAAGGACACATCTTGCAGTAAGATACAGTATCCTGTTGTGGTCCACTGTATTGCACTTCTTCCATTTGTGTTCACATAAGGAATGTTCTTATTTGTGTCAAGTAGTAATGGCTGTTTTCAAAAGAACTGTTCTCTTTTTTTATCAACATTTCCTTTGAACTATGACAGAAATTGAGAAGAAATTACATTTCCATTTTCCTGGCTGTTCAGATTTTTTTTTCTGTCTCTGGTGGTATTGTGATACTCATCTAAAAATCATGGGATCATATTTGTATTATAGTTTTGAGATTTATAGTTTTAAAATTACCAACAAGCATTTGGAAAATTTTATGATAGCTTTCTTAATATGTATTTTCAGAGACCATAAGTTCAGTGTTCTTTTTTATATGGAGTATTTGGCACATACTCCAGAGTGAGAAAATGTGGGAAGTAAACAAGGAAGTATTGAGGTTTCAAAATCAATAAACCTTGTGCAAATATAAGTATTTTGTATATGTACACTTTATCTGTAAAACTTTAACATGATGAACATGGTCTTGTGCATGTTCTGCTTTTTGAAATTGTAAACTTTCTGATTATAGACTTTAGCTTCTGTTTGCTTCCATTTCATTTCAACTGAATTATGTGTCACAGTCCTGTACTGTCTAGCAGTTCAAGCTGTATCTTTACAAGCTGCTGAGATTGCATCCCCACTTGCAGAGTCTTGGGTCAGTTTGATGACAAGTTAGAGGTCAAGTTCATCTTTGAAGAAACTGTTGGATGTTAATTTTCCTTTCAGAGTTCTACATCATTGCTGGTTTGTGACAAATGGTTTGAAAGCACTACATGCAGTACCTCTGAACCTGATTCAGAAAGGACATGAAAAGGCAGCAGTAAAAAGCAGTAAGTAAAATATCAAACCACAGTAATTTTTGTAGCATGCATACCAGTTCCTGTTATTTAACTGAGCACTGCCTGATGCTATTCACCTTACAGTGTCAGACTCATTGCTTTGCTCTTTCTGGACCTCTGGTGCACTTTTACTGAAGTCACAGGATTTCTGCTTTTATGCAAGGCAAGATTGCTGGACTGAAGAGCATAAGTGAGTACGGCTTAGAAGAAAGCTGAAGCAGACAACCATAATTGACATATAGTCTATAGGATAGTATTGGTTACTTGAAATTTTACACAACAGCTGAACTGCCCATAAGGTATAATGAGTTTCCTCAATTACATTTTGTATAATAAAGCAAAATAGTGGGATGAGGCATTACTCACCTTATACAGGCTGCTGAAGAGACAGACAAATAAATAGGATGATGCTGGTAAGGATGTTCAAAAGGATTTCCTTGAAACCACTCTTAAAACTGGCACTGTTTCTGACTGTGGTGCCCAACACTGTAAACTGGACTGTGTCCTGGGGAAGAAAACCTGTTTTTTTCTTGAAGGATGTAACACAAAGAATACAGTGATACTGGGGGTCATAAAAACATTATCTCATGCTTCATTGTTTCTAGAAAAGGATTGCTTCATACATCATGGGAAATATAAACAAAACAGAAAACAAAACTCTTTTAGACAGATGATAGAGGAGTTCAGGGCTACGGGAATAAAGAACCAAAAAGAATGGATTTAATGTTGTACCTTTCCCACAATGAAAACCCCATTATAACTATCCTATTGAAGAGATTGTTTCTTAAGAGATAAGGGACTTGCTGAAACAGATGTAAATGTTACTGAGAAAGATTTTTAGTCTTTTAACCTTAAAAGCATGTTAGTTTTATTTCTTGCATTGTTTTCAGCTGTCTAAATAGTATTCTGAACTTTAGGTGTTTCTATTCTGTGGTAGAAATTTTATCAATTTATCAATGGTCTGTGCAGTTCTATTTGGTCACAAGTAGAGTGTCTGACACAATACACAGATACCTGCACAGAGTGAGGGCTGACACACAGATCATGTCTAAAGCTTCTGTGTAATAGAGATTGTTGCTTTCATGTCTCTGTGGCTGTCCAGAAACACCTGAATATGTTTAGACCTAGAACTGGTCTGGTTGCCCTTGAATGTCCCACAGCTGGCTAAGAATACTTTGGGCTGGGACTTGATCCAGTTGCTGAATAGGTGTTGCTGACTTCAGTAATATTTCCTTCAATGCTTGGAGGATTCACACAGAGCACTCCTTACCTTCACACTCATAGAGTGCATTATAAGGGAAGTCACAGAAGGAATCAATGGGGAAAAGGTCATTGTCACTCTAGACCTGTTGTTGGGGGCTATTGAATTCTTTCTGAGGTTCCTGCAGTGTGCTGCCCTTGTTATGGCTGCAATTCTGCAAAGAAACCAAAGTATTTCATAATAGTTTGTGTGCCCTGCTTTTTCTGCCATATGTTCACAGCAAAAGTCAATATGAAATTATTTTGCGGGGGAAAATGCAGTTGTGGGAAGTGTAGAACCATTTTTTCCTTATTTCAGGTGATCTATTTGCTTCATATTTTGCACCCTTTAAAATTCTCCTATATATTTGACACTTTGCTTCCTTATACAAAGCTAGAAGAAACATTAGCTGCACTTAAGTGAGAAAAAAATCCTTAAGATTTTTACTGCTTATTGTTTCATTCTTTCCATGCTTATAACATGTCTCAACAGCTTGGCTGTCTGTGGATGTTTCTACGCTGCTGTACACTACCTCCAGGGAGAAAGTTAGCAATAGGAAAAGAGAAGCTTTCTGTACAGCAGGCAAACAGCTGAGGTCTAGAACCACTTAGGTATTTGAGCATCCCACCTAAAAGTAGTAAGTGTCTCAGTATGTGGACCTGTATTCTGTGCAAGTAGTGCTGATGCAGCAGACAGCAATTGCATCTTTCTTCTGGCACATACTGTGTGCTAGTCTATCCTGTCCATGCAGAGGGGGCTGAAGAAGGAGCTGCTTTTTGGGGAGTGTTTACTGAAATATTGATTTAGCTGACTGAAGGTCGTGCTCCTCAGTGTGTGCAAATGAGCATGCCTGAGCTTATCTTTGTGAACAAAGCCGGTTATGGTAGTGCCAGATGTCAGTACATCAAATACTGGCATATGTATTTCTACTTACTATTCTTGCTAAAAAAAAACCAGCACAAAAACCCCCCAAACAAACCAAAAAACCCAATAGCTTCTAACCTTCTGACATGCCTTTTCTGCCTATAAAATAATGCCATTCTCCTTGGTTTTGGCACATATTTTAGGCAAATAGTGCACTTTGCAGAAGTCCCAAAATGTAGGCCTGTGGTAAAACACCCTAATTACAAATTCAACAGTGGGAAGCAGAGTAGTAGTTTATTCTTAATGACACTGGCATGTCCCTCTCTTCATGTTATTTTCAGTTCTAGATTTGGATTAAGTATTTTTTTCTACTTCTCCTGTTCAGCAGTGAGGGTGTTAGGAGTCCAGTTTATACCACAATGGCAATAAATCTGAGTGGAGGTGTGTGTATTGAAGCACTCTTTCTCACTTAAATCAGATGAAGAGGAAAAAGAGAAGTGATTTTGTGTTTTACTCCAAACAGGGATAATTTTATTGTTTTTACCTGAACCTCTGAGCTCAAATTTGCTCTGACATCAGCTAAAAAGTGCAGTGTCTTAACTTCTCTTGTTGGAATAGTCCATATACTTGAATGAGAGAGTTTCAGTGATTAGCTGGTCTGTAGATTACTTCAATATTGTCTAATGCAGCAGTGAATAGCTGTTTCTAGGATATTTCACCCATCTTTTTAGAGCAATTTGGCTGTTGTCACGAGTAGCTATTAATCACTTCATCTCTGGACTCTTGGCAATTGAAAGTCATAGAGCCAATTCTTTGTGATTATGAAATAAAAATAACTATTTGAATATTTGCATCTCTATTATTAGGCAGCTTGCAGAAGAGTGACATTGTACTATGAAATATATTTTCAGTTAAAAAATTATTCAGGCCATTTTTCTCAGTCACAACTGAGATGAAATTTTGCAGGTTGTTTCAGAGAAAAACCACTGGAATTGTCACTAAAACCATACCAGACTCCTGAGGTGTATACGTAAAAAAGGTTGGGTCAGAAAGATTTTGCCATGTACTAGTGCTTAAAAAATTAGAATGTTTGCAAAATGTGTATTTGGCTAATTGGGGAACAGTTCTTGGACAATAAAGGCTGGGTTCAACCAAGCTGGTAAATTGGAACTGTTCTTCCATCCCCTCTTCCCCAAAAAAACTTACAAAAAAAGAAAGCTAAAAAAAGAGTGCCAAAAAAACTACCACGCTTTGCAAGGGTATATTTCAGCAAACAATAGATTACATACCGAAACAAGGTGTTCTTTAAGAGCACTAATGTTCCTTTATTTCAGGAAGGTTATGGTTCATGATCTCCTGGAAACTACTTGGAAATAATACAGCGAAAAGGGCTAAACTGTTCCACATTTAAAATGGTGAGATCCCAGCACTGATGTGTAACTCCTGACTGACACTGTGGCAGGATGCCCTGTGCGGTGCCAGTGTGGGACAGTTCCTAGAATACAGATGGCATTGTCCACCTGCTGCTGACACAAGGTGTTAGCCACCATTGCTAAAACTAATGGACAGGAGGAAATGCAGAGTATTGGTAATCAATAGCTTCGTGGTTTGTTGTTTCCTTTTTAAAAAGATATATTTATGTTTTTTCTTATAAGAGTGTTAGTTTAACTGGAACCATAAATCTGATTAGCAATATGGCTGTGTCTTTTTACTGTTGAGACTTGACAGGCATGTATATACTCATTAGTGTGAACATTTAACATGGACCAAAAAATTGGGTCAGGAAATGTGGTGTTTGTGGTTGTGTTCATTTAAATAAAAAGTACCTTGTGTACTTTCATGGAGGAGATAGTGGTTGATCTTTAGATGAGCAGCAATCAGGAAAACTTGCAGCTGTGACTGCAGAAAAAACCCAAAAGGGTCTGGGCAATATGCAACAAAAAAACTGAGTTTCTGAGAAGGGAATATACTGAAAAGAGCTTTTATCACTGGAATTGATAACAGAGTTTTCATGAGCAAACAGCTGAATGAGCACTGTAAGATAAAAGATCAGAAAGGCTCTATATTATCTTTTTAAACTTTATTCTATCAATTAATAGCCTGAGGCATGAGGGTTTTCATTGGATATTAGTGACTCTTGTCTTTTGAAGGAACAGGCAAAAATATATCATGAATGCAGCATTGGAATTTAGGGATTAGACCTAAATTAAGGAGATGAATTAATTAGAGATATGAGAGGGAGGCAATAATGCTGCATGTGGAGAGCTGGGCAAGTATTGGTTGTCTAGTTCCAGCTCCCCATGGCAGGGGGCTAAAACTGGGTGATCTTTAAGGTCCCTTTGAACCCAAACCATTCCATGGTTCTATTACTTCCATAACAGGTGTGGTGAGCTGAAAACTGGGTTAGAAAAATTCTGGTTTGAAACAAGGTACTAAAACCTCAGAACAAATGCTAAATACTTGGTAGTCTATAGAGTTTTCTAAGTAAGACTGAAGATTATTTTTCCTAGGATGACAGTAGAAGTCCAGTTTTGTTTTCTTCCTCATAAGAGGATTGGTATAAATTGTTCAACATTTTGGTTTCCAGCTGTGTTTGGAGCTTCCATTAATGATTAATTTGGCGTTATCTGCAGGCCATCAATTTTATTTGCTACTAATGTTTTGTATGTGCTTAAAACTGCCGGTGTGGTCAAAGGCCTTCTAGATGGAGTGCCAAGTTACAACTGCAGGTGTAAATAAAACCTGCAAAGTGCACAAGTCCCACTTTGCAACTGCAGTATTTCTAGTCCAGTGTGAGTAAAGCTGAAGGGAGGATACAAGTCTTCAGGAAAGGAAGAAAACAAACTGAAAAACAACCAAACCCAAGCAACTCTTTGTTTTCAAATCACCTCAAAAGGAGCACTTGAAGCATGTCATAGTTGTAAAAAGCAATATTTCTCTGTATTTCAGAGTCATCTCAGCATTGTTTGTTTTACTTTTCAACTTCAGAATGAAAAATTGGCAGAGTCCAGTGCTGGACTCAGCAACCCTCAACACCAGCTGAATGGCCTAACAGTGGGACTAAATTAGACAAGCACTTGAAGTAGATATAACCTTGCCAAATTACTGGGTGTATCAACAACACCTTCTGTGTGAAAGCTGACAGAGAGGATCTGGCAAATACAGTATATTGCAGAATCTGCCTCTAATACTGTTCCACTGTCAACTTGTGTTTCTAACTAAACTGAATTTCATTTGCTCCTCAGGGAACTGGCTACATTCCATTGACTAGCCCTGTTGTTCAACTGTGGGTGAAGAGTTCAACTGTAGTACAAATTCTTCTATTGTTTCCAGCAGATGATTCAAATAATGAGTGTGAGACATTCTGCCAGTTACTAATTCCGAACTTCAAGTAAATTACTTTTATATACTGTACATATAAAGATAATATGTCTTTACTGAGCAGTGTCACGTGTGATAGTTGATAGAATTACACTCTTTTATGGTGAAAGAGCTGAATGTGTCCTATCAGTTGAATGTGAACTAGTTACTCCCTATGTTTCCTTGTGGCTTTTTGGTGGTTTCCAGGGATGAGCTGAGCAGTATCAACACAAAGGCATTGTGAGGGAGAACTTTCATCCGCAGTAACAAATCCTGTTCTGTTTCCCAATGAATGTTTGAACTAGACACTGCCTCTGACACTGAAGGTTTGTATATCACATTGCATGTTACCTTTTGTATATTCTTGAAGAGTCCCCCTCAGCTAGAAATTACTGTTTCCTATACATGCATACTCCCATCTGTCCAAATCACTACCCTACTGAGACACAGAATGTGAGTTTTAATGGGAATTTATACGTCAGTGCTTCTGGAAGCAAAAGGAAAAGGAAGTTGTTTTTCTCAAGAGGAAAACCAACTAAAATGTGACTAAAATTATCACCAAGACCAGTATTCCTGGTTAGAAAAGAAGAACAATTTTGTGTCAAAACTCTCTTCAAACATTACAGGTTCTGTGTGGTTTTATTTGGTTTGTGCAGCACTGATTTTGAGTCAAATCACATAGTAATCTAACTTTATCTTTTTAAGTTAAAAACTATTGTTTGCTGTATATGTTGTTCAAGCAACACCAGCTGTCTTTTCTCCTGCAGATTTCTAATTCATTTTATGAAATAAGCAAAGTACATTAGTTTTTGTCACCTTGCAGAATCATGAATTACTACAGAATGAGTTTTATATTTTTAAAATATGTGAATACCATGTTCTTGGGCAAGTGCCTGCTTAGTAATGCGAGAATAACTCCGTGTCTCCTTCCTAAAGAGAACCGGGGCGTTTAGCTTAGCACTTTTCTGGATGCAATAAACCCATTCACGTGGTGGTTAAAGGGGAGGGATGGCTCGGCTTGCTCTGAGTTCCCTCTCAGAAAAGAGTTGAGATTTCGACTTCTCTCTCAGATCATTTCAGTGACCTAGAAGTCAGAGTCACTTAAGGTTTTTTTAAAGGCATGAGACAGGGACAACAGGCTGTCTTTTCTCTGCAGTCCTCATGCTTTCTTTTGCAAGAATTTAACTAAACTCCAGAAAGGAATACACTGGACATTCTTTTAATGGGAGCTCATCAGTTTATGCTTATACTGGGAAAAGAGTTCTTTTAAAGTTACTGGAATAAGTAAAATGAAGTCATTTTCCAGATGAATTATGCGTTCTTTCAGTTCTTTCCATGCCTTTTTTTTATACTTTGTGGTGCTTTTTATTAGAAAATAGAAAACTTTTGGATTAACAAGCAAAAAGTGTGTTTGTGTGTGTGAGAGAGAGACAGATAAGGAAAAACTTTCATTTGCCTCTCCTGATGTCTATTTACATAACAGTTACAAGTCCACATTAGTGACCAGTAAAACACAAGTGTGCCTGTATGTAGCTGAAATCTGAACTTTTAGACAACCTAAAAGTTGTATATTTTTCAGTTAAAAGAGAAAATGCTTTTCAGATTATTTTCTTAGCCATGTTGTCTGACATTGCTTTATCCTAGTTAATGACATAAATTTTGGTCATGCCATCTTTCAATTAGCCTACACATTTCGCAGAATTTAATACTTTGAGGAAAAGTGCACTTTGGATAGAATCTCTGCATATATTTCAATATTCTTCCAGTGCTATTACTCTGTCTAACAATATAGAAACAGGTAAGCAAAAGAAAAGAGGCTGTTTCTGCTTCAGAAAAGATAAGGATGTTCATAGTTATAGCTTGGGAATAAGATTAATTTTCATTTTTAGTCTTTACTTCGGTGAAAAGCAATATAATGTAATTTTTTTATCTTCATTTTTGTACTCCTTTTGTGGAACTGATCTTCCATGTCTCACAGGGCTTTTCCTAAGTTAAATATTTTCTCTGTGCAATCTCTTTTACAGCATGAGGTGCCGTGTGAGTACCTACGCCTTAATAATAAAGATAATCTTCCTCATTTAAATTGGCATTTTGGCTCATGAATATTCTTGGGCACCCAGAGGGATCAAATCTGCAAATATATAAGATCTGCTGAAAAAAGTGCAGTTAGTATCTTCCCTGACTAGGACCTATGAACTTAATGAGAGCACTGGATATATAAGACATACTTTGAAAATCTCAGCCTCCTACAGAACCCGCTGCAGTCTCTTCTGCAGAATCATAGAATTGTTTAGCTTGGAAAAGACCTCTGAGACCACTAGGTCCAACTGTCAGCCCAGCACTGCTCAGTCCATCACTAAACCATGTCCTAAAGTGTCACGTCTGTGCTTTGACTGTACACATTTATTATTTTATCTCCAGGGCTGGTCACTCAACCACTTCCCTGCAAACCCTGTTCTTGTGCTTGACAACACTTTTGATTGTCACAGTCAAAACCTCCCCTGATGCAGCTTGGGGCCGTTTCCTTGTCTTATATGGCTTGTCACTGTTCTTTTCAGCCTTTTGCAAAGCACATACTGTCATGGAAATTGTGTCTTTTCTCGTGTTTCCTTGTTTACTTTTGTGAGAGCTGTGTATGAGCCAGCAGATTTCTCAAGAGCAGCTTATCTGACAGATTTTTTTTTTTTTCTGCTGTCTTGTGTTTGTTCTGAGGATGGGAGGATCCGGGAAAAGGAAAGGCCACAGCCTGGCCTCTATTTACTTCAACGTCCTGTATGTAATTCCTTGTGAGTTGACCTGGAGTGTGTTATGGAATACTTTCTGAAACAGCTTCTCTTAGGTTGCAGGGCTGGCTCACGCCTGTACCCCTGCTGCTGTCTAGAATGGCCACAAGCAGCATCCTATGGTGGAGAAATTAAGCTAAAATTCTGTCACTTGGAGGCTGATAATGAAATTAATAGCCTGGTCTCAAAAAAGAGCTGCCAGAAGTCATGCTCACAGGGAAACCAAGAAGACTTTGCCACAGCAGACTTTGGGGCTAGCTGATGCTGGGATTCAGAGTGGGCTGCAGGCCCCTGTTCCCTGTTTCTCTTCAACCTGTCCCCTTATTCTGTGTAGTGGCCCTGTCTGCAGCAGCATTAGAACAAAGAGGATGGAGGCCAATTTTGCCAACCAAGTGGAGCTTTGTTAGGAATGGAAAAGGGAGTGAATAGAACAGGATTCTCATCCAGGTTAGATGTGAGGAGTATCTACCACCTTACAAAGGACAGATCTTGCTGAAATGGCTTCATCCTCCACCTCGGAGCAAGTGAAGTGTGCTGAGCTAGGGAGGTGCCCTAAGAAGTACCCTGAGATGAAGATATTGGATGTGGCACTTCAGTAACTGTAGTGGGGAGTTGCATTTGTGGGGATTAAAGTTTAGACTTGGCCTGGCAAAATACCTGTCTTATCAAACCCTCCAGTGTACACATAGTTTTGCCAGCATGGAAATATGTGGTTAGGTCAGCTCTCCCTATGGCACTTAAGGAGGTGACATAATAGTTCATGTCAGGATGAGCTGCTCTCAGTACAGGCCAGCAGCTCTGCTGCTGTGGTGTTACAGGCCTTTCACTGTGCCACTGACCACGTGCTGTGCTGGGAAAGGCCTTGTAGTACAGATGTGCCCTCAGTATTGATTCGTGGGTTCTGCTCTTCCTCAAGTAAAAAGATTTTCTTCTACTTCCCATGGGAATAGAATCAACCAAAAGAGGCTACATCACTGTTGAAGCTATTTAGTAACTATATAGCTGCCTTATTCCGTTGTATAAATAATTTATATGCTGTGTGAGAAAAAATTGACTGTAACTGGGTTATTGATCTTCATTTTCTTCCATGAATAATCAAGCTGTTACTGGGTTATTGCAGGGCTTCCACTCTATCTTTTAACAGCTGTGTTCATGTTTGTTTTTATATTGTTGACATATTTACTACACAATTCTGTTCAGTGCAGTGTAAAGGGAAAAGGGCACACTTGGTATCCCTTTTGGGCGGTTAATTCCTGATAAATCCTATCATACCTTTCTGAGACTGTCAGTTCTATTTCTCTTTGCCAATCTGGCAAAGAGTTACAGACTTGACTGTATTTGTGGGGCTTTTTTAGAATAGTAAAAGGTTTGACAGCTTAATGTATAATACCTATCCAGGAAATGTTCTTTCCTATTATGAAAGCCACAAGTCCTGCCATCTCCTGGGGAAATTCTGTCCCATGAATGTATTCAGAGTGAGAAGAATCTTCTCAGTTATCTTGGTTTTCAGGTCTTAGTTATTAATCACAATTTCAGTTATTAGTCACAATCTCTCTGTAGGTGTGTGTTACTCAGCAGGTTTTTCCTTGTTTGCTTTTGAGGGGTTTATTAGGTTCGCATGGTGGGTAGCCATGGCTGGGTGGAGGTTTCTTTCCTGTGCAATGAAGGCGTGTGCTTTCCATGTGTTATCTCACATACCTGAAAAATTAATCTCTTAGGTCTCTTTGACCTCTACTGGCTGATAGAAAATTTTCCTTGCCTACATGACTTACTCCTAAGTAAGATAAGTGATGTTACCTACCCATCACTTATTCTTATAGGCTTCAATGCATATTGGTTACAGTCTCATTACTGATGATCATTTAAAAATGTTTCCTGGAATAACATACATTTTAGGCTTCTAGTTCTGCTGGTCGTGAACAAAGTAAGCTCAGGTCTTCCTATGCTGTGCATCTAGAACTGGAGAAGACATTTTGCTAAATATGTCAGTTTAACTTAATTTGTACTGAATGGTGCCTGGTATTCTTGTTAAATGTTTAACCTAAATTACTAAAATAAAAATCCAGTCATACTTCACCACCAGTATAGGCATCATATATATACTAAAATACTTCACCGTTTTGGAACATTTTAAAATGTATTTTTCCTCTCAGTATCCCTCTGAGGTTGGAAGTGCTAACAAATACTCCATGCACTTATTCCCAGATGAGAACTGACATGCAATGAGTTTGAGACTTGTTTTTTTGGGTTTGCTGAGTTAGTCTGTCTAGCAGAGGAGGGAGCTGAATTTGCTTTTTCTCAGGATCAAGAGCAGCATTGTGTCCACCCTGATCTGCAATGGTCAGTCTCTTCCCTCCTCCCGGAGCTCACAAGTCTCAGAGCCTTAGGGAGGTCACAGCAATTCCATTACCAGTTTTCCCTCAGATGGCCAAATATTTCCTTCTCTTTGAAAGAAATACCAAAGAAGGGAGTGAGTTATTGCCTCTAGGGCCAAAGTCAGCGATTTTGCCAAATACAAATCACAGAGACTCCGTTTGTTTGGCAGTGCTAAGTTGTCCCCTGCTATTGCTGGGGCAGGGGACTAGCTGTGAATTTATGCATTATTTAAACTCTTGCACCATCTAGTGGTACCTTTTTTTAAAAGCCTCTCAACCATCTAAGATAAAAGCAGATAATCTATTTAACTTCCCATTTTAAATTCCAGCTGCATGCATAATTAAAAGCAAGTAGCTGTGTAAAAGTGAATATAAAGCATCATCTTTCCCCTAAGAAGCCTGATGTTATATTCCTCCTTAACATGTGTTTACATATTTCTCACAGATAACATAACTCTTGGGTTTATCTTCTTAAGCAAAATGCTCTTAGATGCAGAAGAGTTGACTTTCAGAAAAGAGAAACCAAGAATAGTTTGTGCACAAAATAATATTTCTTCCTAGTTAAAAAGGTCAAATGTTCTCTTTAAAAATGTGACTTTTAAGAGAAGCTGTATTGGTATTCTGAAGAGTAAGAATATCCACTGCATAGAAAGAGCAGTGACAGTGGCACTGCATAATTTTTTCCATGTAAAACTGCTGATGTGCCTTACATCTGCTCTGGAGAGATTCTGAGGAACAGTCAGCCATGAGGAATCAGTGCATTATTTAGCTCCTGCCACTCAGCTTAGATACCGTGAGCTTTTTTTAAGAACAAAACAAAACCCACCCTGAATTTCTTGTGTTCTTTCTAGATTTTTAGCCTGTAGGCTGCACTCGTTTCACATTTCCAAGCTTTTCTCAGGATGCAGGGGAGTGGAAATATTTTCTTTTAAAATTAATGCTGAGTCTCAGACGTGATTCCAGTAGCAGAGACTCTAAGCAAAGCACTAAAAATAGTGAGAGTCATGATAAAATTGCAAGAGCAGGAAGTGTTGCCTCTGAGAGGAGTGGGGAGGAATCTCAATTTGCATGCATTCATTAACTTGGCGTCTGAAGTTAAGCTGCTTTTTCTAGGGTGCTTCTTTCTTTCCTGTAAGAATTATAAAAACTTCACAAACCAACTCCTGCCTGAATGCTCTAAGGTAGTTTATACCCATTACAATAACATGCTATTTACAATACATTATCACAGATCTAGCATGTAAATCAGATTATTTTATAATTTTCTGGATAGCTTTGTTTTTTGCAGGTAGACTGAAGCTGTGTGCGTGCTTCATATTTTGGATAAAATGTCCTGGGTACTAATCTCTGGTTAGTGGTAATGATCTGGAGAATGTTGGAAAGATATCTGCATGCCAGGCACTATGATCTCTCTGAAACTGGTGATTGTGCTGCTTCATCTTCATTGTAATACCTATGGCTTCAAAAGATGCTGTATTAGTACTTCTGCATAGAGATAAATCTCTACCTGGTAAAAAGGTTCTACTTACATGCAGGTATATATGCTCACATTCTTTTAATTATTATTTAAATATAAAGGCTTCGTAATTGCTGCCAGATGTAATGCAAATAAAGTGCATTGCATCTCACTTTGAAGGAAGGAGGCCACAGGGCAGCTCATAATTCTACAAAACAGCATGAAAGGAGGTGTGAAAAAAAACGTGATGGGCAACTTGGTTTGGGGGTTTGTTTTATTCACAGTCCTTAGACAGACTAAGGACTGAGCCAGGTCCTTTCTACCTGTGAACTGGAATGGTTTGTTATGATACCTTCTCTCTCAGGTGGTATGAATCTAACAATTTTATCCTAGAAAGGAAATACCCTTGAAAGTGGGAATGGCTGTTGCCAAGCTTGTGATACTTGGTACTGAAAGAAAAATGTCCCATCCTTACCATTAGCATTGGGTGTTTAGTAAGTGCAGAAATAAAATTTTCTGGGTTTAGGAAACTTCTGCTCCTGAACAAACCCAGTATTTAAGCTTTTGAATAGTGATTTGTGTGGTATCTGTAGGAAAGTAGGTATGTTTTCTCAGTATATATGTTTGTTTTTAACAAGGAAAGCATATTTACCTCTGCCCAGTATAATACATGACCTTTCACATTCTGATTTTACTGTATCATACTTTAAAGGTGGTGTCCACCAATATTTTGGTGGTCTTTTTTAAATTCAGTTTAATTTGTTAGAGTTTTCTTTTGTGCTCTCGTTTTTCTCAGTAATTCCATACTCCTGTTAACTTATTTGTGGTTGTACATAAAATGCTATAAATTGTCTTAAATTTCACTAAGATTCTGACATTGGTATATGAAGAGGCCATTGTGTCAGTAATGGAATTTTCCTGTTTGCCATATTTTATTCTTTCCTAGACAGTAGTGCAGTGGTATGTTGGTGGTAATGTTTTCAAGGGAGCTTAAGACTTTTTCTGCAGGTCCATGCTTGTGTTAGTACAATGAGACATTCTGAAGTAAATAATGATCACAGACCTATCTACATATCAGAAGTAGTTTGTGGAAATGCTCTTTTATATATTGCTGAACTTACTGGTGATACCTGTTATTTTATTATGTATATTTGAGTGAAATATAAACAAGGTCAAAATGAAATCTAAGAACCAATCACTTTCTAAATCTCAAAGTAATCCACAGGTATTAACATCAACATATCAACATTATCTTCAGCGTTCTTGAGCAATGATTAACTTACATAAGCAGCTGCTGAAATTGTCCATGCTTCCCTTTTCATTCCTCTTTGTACTAATTTGGAATTTAAATCTTTAAATTATTTGAATGTTTAAATTATTTAATTTAATGTTATTTGAGTGTTTAAACAGATGAAAATCTCATTGTAGTCTGGAAAAATTTTTAGCTGTTGTAGTTTTAAAGCACTTCTTGGAAATTAAGCAGTGCCTCTCTCTTAACCTGATACCCAGGTCTAGTAAAATTCAACTTCTTATACAAGTAATGTCAGGTGTCATAAATATCTAAACAGGCCTTATATTTGTATTTCTTTGGATGAACTGGAATACTCTACCCATTTCTTTATTTTGAGGGCTTTTTAAAAATTTCTATTTCAACAGTTAATTAACACTGACTAAATCCATTAGCTGGCCAGCGGCATCCTTGTTCCCGAAATAGCATGACAGTCTATTTTCAGTAGACTCCCAGCTACCTAAATGATTTGAGGAAGTAACCAAAATTGTACATTTGCTTTCCCAGGGATTTCAGGGGAGGGATCAATGGAGCTAAAGATACAAATATCCCTGATATTATTTGAGGATTAATATCATTAATATTATGATTTCTTATTCAGTTCTTAGAAATCAAGTGATCCTAACAGTAAGACTGTGTTATTGAGTGCAGGAATTAAGTAAAAAAAGACTTAATATAACCATGGTTTTGCTTCCAGAAATGCCCATCATTGCATATCATTTTCTTGTCCTTTGTATCTGCCATTTTCAGAGTTAAATGTGTGCTTCTTCTTGTGATGGCAACCCCATAGCAACACCATCTGTTTATTCAAATTGATGTTTCCTTACAAGTGAAACGTGGTAGTTAAATATAGCTTGACAATTACCTGACATTTTCAGAGTTTAGTTGTTTTTCATTGCAGCATAGTAAAAAAGCAAAACTGGAATTAATTTGGTTGTCAGACACTAACTGTACTGTAAATAATATTTTACAAAACCAAATACTACAATTTTTTGTGAAGAAATGCTCTTATCTCTCGCATTCACCCATTCACCCATGACTTGCTTACTGTGGGTGGCTGTATGATCTAGATAATTGAGTAAGGACTGAGAGTGGGAAGTATAAATTCATAAATGTCAAGGTGCCTAGACCAGCTTTGGTTAGCTTTGGAAAACACATACCATACTCTAGTATGTCATGGACTCAGTTTTACCCTCTCATGTTTATTTGGATGAATGAGAACTGTGTTCGTGTTACAGTTGTAGCTTTACCCATTTGTAGGTGTAAGTTCACAAATGTCAAAGAATATCAATCAGCATGAGAGTAAATTTTTAGATCCCACCACCTCTTAAATTATAACTGTGCGTAGGAGTTGGTTTAGCACTACTGGTCCTGAAAGACGTATCATAATTTCTAGGAATTTTGGGGTTTACTTTTTTTGGGGAGGTTTTTTCCCCTCTTTAAGAATACTCTGTATTTCAGAGGCCTACTTGCACACAGGAATTCATATCCCTGTGTTTAAGTATCCAAACCCAATCTAAGTCAGAGGCAGCTGCAGATGCTTAAGAGAAATCTGTAATAGAAATATCTGTCCAAGCAGAGTTCCAGTCTCTGCCAAAACACATGGCAAGATAAACTGGTATAACCTTTAAATGATTAATGAAAAAACAATCTGGTATGGTCACCTCGAATAAATGACACAAGAGCCTTAATCATAGCCACAAGTGCAGTTACTCTATTTGAGCAGGAAAGTAAAAATGTCACAAATATCAAGCACTTCAGTCTTAGATTTTAATGTCTATTTTGGTTCTGTTTAGTGCACAACTTAAAATGGGAATGTGGCCATTCTTCTCACTTCTACAGACTTCAGGATTGTAGGGAAGGAAGCAAGAGGAAAAACAGGATAATTCCTTCTTAAATCCTACTACTCTGTGGCAAGCAGAGTGGCATTACTGAGAGTTGTTCCTGTCTCTGTTCCTTTTGTCGAAGCTTTAGAGATACTATAAATTGTTAAAGCCTGCTATCACAACAGCACAAACACTGCCAGTGACAGCCAGTGGGGCTTTTCTGCTTGTCCTACTTAGGCACATGGGAAGAGGCAGGGGAGAAGGCTGTAATGAAACTGTAAAACTTCAGTTCATCAACATGAAAGGAAAGGAGATTAAAATGAAATAAGAGGCATGAGTCATCAAATTGACATGCACCACTGGATTTAGCAGTCAGTATTGGTAGGGCTTCTGTAGGAAAACCTGTGGTATTTTTGGCTGTTGCTGTCAATAGCTGTCAGAAGAGTTGGACTGAGCAAACTGAGATAAAAAGGAAGACTGTAATACAAAAGGGAAGTTTTAAAAAGCAACATATCTGCTTAATTAATTGCAGTCTTCTTATATATTCATTAACTGCTATTATGAGTCAATCTTTCTTTGCTTCAGATTCCATCCTGAAGTTAGAAGCTGCAGAGCAGACTGTTCTCCAGCCACTTCCCAGTAGTGTTTGACATTTTGTGTCACATTTTTATACCTCTCATTTAAATAATAAAATACAATTTTGAGAAAAAGTTTCTAAGGGAGAAACACGACTGGTGTTTATACAAGAAGACTGTGCTATAGTTGAGATTCATGCAGTCGTAATCTGAGAGTGCTTTTAAATAAGCAATTATCTATTTATTAGCAACATTATCAGAAGTAGAATTGTGTGTGGGAAATAAGACTGGCAAACCTGTAAACTTTTAAGTTGAGAAATGTACTTATTTCTCCCCCTATACCCAGTGTTGAAGTAGCTGACTTTAAATCTTGTCCCTTTTTTTTCCCCCCCTACTTCAAGCTACTTTAAAATAGGGAAAATTGATTTTAAAATGTAGAAATTCTATCATAGATTGCCTCAGATCAAGTTAAAGTTCATGTAACATTTTAGCCTGACTTAGAAATAACACAGGCTTTTCACTTGAAATAAGGAAAATATTATTTTAATAACTTGATTTGGATAAAGTTCTCTCTTCCATCTTTTCTTCAAATACAGTTTTTCTTGCCAGTTATTATTCTCTTGCAAAATGTGCATAAACAGCCAGCATAGTATCCCAGAAAGGTCTGTGTAATAGTCTCAAGCCACTTACCTTTTAAAGTATTTTTCTTCAACACCAGTGGCTTGTTTACTGCGCATTTACTGCTGTTAGGTTCCCTCACAGTGTTTCCAGCTGAGCCATGCTTAGAAATGACACAGGACTTTTCCTGGCTTGTTACAGAGTAGCATGTGCCTGAAGCAATCCAAATTGACAGAATTCCTTCCTTCCTTCCTTCCTTCCTTCCTTCCTTCCTTCCTTCCTTCCTTCCTTCCTTCCTTCCTTCCTTCCTTCCTTCCTTCCTTCCTTCCTTCCTTCCTTCCTTCCTTCCTTCCTTCCTTCCTTCCTTCCTTCCTTCCTTCCTTCCTTCCTTCCTTCCTTCCTCCCTTCCTCCCTTCCTCCCTTCCTCCCTCCCTCCCTCCCTCCCTCCCTCCCTCCTTCCCTTCCTCCTTCCTTCCTTCCTTCCTCCCTCCCTCCCTTCTTCCTTTCCTTCCTTCTTCCTTTCCTTCCTTCTTCCACTTCATGGAAGTCCTTAATCCTGGCAGAGAGCTGTAATTCTGGCAAGTCATTCTCAAAGCCATAGTAACTGCCCTTGGTGAACACAAAATGTCCTGGATGATGTTGCTTCAGAGGGCTGAATCTTACCCCACATAATACTGAGATAAAGCACATAATAAATGGAAATGTCTGTTCATTTTTGGTGTTTTCTTATGCAGAAGCAGGTGGAAGTCTCCCTTTTATGGCCCAGTATTATTTCCTCCCTTTGCCCAGCCCTACAAAATAGCCTCTGTTCCCTTTAGAAGTGCATGTTTGTGGTCCTGGTCAAGGCAGTTGTTCCAGTTGAGACCCTCCCCAGTTAGTGCTTTACCCCAGGTCACTTCAGTGAAGTCCTTCTGAAGCACCTTTCTCTTCACTAAGCACAGACAGGGCTGGTGGCAGTCAGCACAAAGCCAGCACTGCAGCCCATGGGAGAGGCAGCATTTGCCTGTTGGGATTGCCACTGGGAAATACCTTTGACACATTTTGGGCTGAAATACTCCATTTCTGTGAGGTGCCTCACAGTGAACATTTTTGGAAGAAGGAATTAGAAGATTGCTGCTTTGAAAGTATTGACTAGCGACCTTAAAGGTGGCCTGTAAAGTCAGGATTACTTATTCACAGAATTGAAGCTTTAACAAGTTTTGTAGTTGTTCTGTAGGTGACAGTAAATCTCTGAAATACTATATTGAGGCTGTGATCAGACTGCAGGTCTGTTAAGGTTGGATTGGATTTGTAGTGGTGAAGAGCCAGGGAAAGAACTTTTGACAGTGCCAAATTCAAGTCATTGCAAAGACCCAACCAACAAAGGATCCTCAGGTCAAGAGACCTGGGTGGCCCCCACTCCAGGGCCAAAATGAGCAACATAAGCAGCAGAAAACTCTGTCTTCTAGGAAGAGTAGAGAGTCTGCTATTGCTCATGTGGTAAGTGGAAATAAAAGCCATTTACTGTCTAGAAATCTGCCATTTGTTTGTATTAATATCTCAGTAAAGAGGCTGAAGAGACCATGAAGTGCTACTTGTCCAAAGCAGAGCTGCCAATATACATCTGAATGCCACATTTTCTTTTTATTATTATTTTAATTTGCAGCTAAGAAATAAAAACAGAAAAGGGATGGGGGAAGTCTGATGCATTTAAAATTACTTCCAGGCAGTTCAATTCCTTTGGCTTCAGCTGAATATGTCTTTATTCTAGAATGTTTACAAGGGGGGTTGTGTTATTGTATATCTTTCCTCTTGGTGCTGCTCATAACGAAATTTACCTTGAAGCGTTGTTTTGAAATCTGATCTGAATTGCCTGGTATCGGCAGAGTTTTGTCTCTCTAATGGTTATAAACATGGGTCTAATTATCTGCTTTTAAAACATTTTGGTGAGGTAGCTTTAAGGTTTCTCCTATTTTTCTTTAGTTTAAACACCAAGAGGTGGCCACCCTTGCTGATAACAAGGAATAGGATAAACGTGTTATATTGAATTTTTAAGATCACTGAGTCACATGAATATATGTTGAAATTATTCCTTCTGTACCTGGACTTTGGCTTCCGTACAGTTCTTGCAAAATGAGTGCCTTTGGTTTAACAGTAGGTTTATTGTGTGCTGCATACACATATGTAGATGAATGAGGTTTCTTTTCTATTTCTACCTTTACCACAGTAAAAAAGAAGGAAATTGCAGGTTTTTAAAGCCTACTGCTCACCTCAGCATGATCTGGAGGGGTTTTTTGCACACAGTGCAAATGTAGGTCTGCTGAAGTAACTGTTTGTCTTTCCACAATTTGAATACCTCACTAGCAAGTTGTGTCTAAAAATATAAAAATACCACAAATTGCTGGAATTAATTCATTATTAGGATCTATTTCAGATTGGAATAGTGATGAAAGGAACTATCATCTAAATTTTACTCCTTCGTGATTTACTGCAGAGAACAAACTCCCTGCAGGGATATTGCACTGCTTCTGGTTTATGGGCATAAGATACACAGCAAATGGAAGTGGCCCATAGGAAGCTCACAGGGGATCTGCTAGAGATAATTAGTGCATCTGTTTTCCATTCCCAAATTTATCTGTGGTCCTAAACTAGCTGATGGTTCTGTTTTGCTTGATAATTGTGAGGAAGGTTATTTGATTAATGAGAAGTTCAATCTTCATTCAGACAGGTAAATTTGTGTTACATTGAGAAGTGTAATGTGGATAGCAGGAAACGGATTGCTAAGAAATAGTGTTTTTCCCTAATGCTTTGCCCTGAATGAAGGCTTATAAAATATGTGAGGTGGAGTTAGGAGTGATGACCCCTGTGAGTAAGAGGGGGTTTTTGTGAAACCCCTGGAGGGCAGTTTCACGAAATCAACCTGGGAGGCTGATTATTTTTTTTTTTTTTTTGAGATAATGAGCTGTGAATACTGTTTCACTGACTCTTAAAAAGTATCATTTAATGAGTCAGAATTAATTCCATGCAAATCTGACTTCTCCCTTGCTCTTTTTCTAACTATTAGAGAGGAGGAGGAGGAAAATTTTATAAAACGCTTTTTGCTTTAAGAGTAGAATTTCAGATGAGTTACATAATGTCCATGAAAACTGAGAGTGAAATGTACTATTTCGACCTTCACAGTTATCTGATAAGTTTTACAGCCATTTCAATTTTGTCTTCTTAGTATCATTAAAATCTAGAGAACTAAGTCTAGTCAATTAAGATTTACCCACTACTTTAACTAAGTTTAAAATGTGATTTTGAAAAAGCTTTTGATGTTTTAATACCGAATGTATTTTCAGAACAAAGCTCATAGCTCTATTTCACATCGCAAAGAATATATTCTTTAAGTCTCTCTTTCTTAAGAGTACATTCTCTTGGATGCCTGCTTTAAACTACTCCTCCTTTTGTAAATAATATCTGGGTTTGATTCTGTATTGATGTCAGCATTCCTGGCAGTGGGTGTCAGTTCCTATAAGCCCGGGATATCCCGAGCTGGAAGGAGCCGCACCATCACTGCCAGGCAGCTCCTGGCGCTGCCGGGGCACCCCGGCAATCCCACCCTGCGCCCCGGAGCGCCGCGCTCTGCCGGCTGCTGCTGTCACCGCTGCCCTGGGGAGCTGTTCCAGTGCCCTGCCAGCCTCTGGGGGAAGAACCTTTCCCTACTGTCCAACCTAAACCCCCCTGACACGGCTCCAGGGCTTTCTCTCAGGCGCTGTCGTGCTCACCGCCGAGCAGTGGGCAGTGCCTGCCGCTCCTTTTCCCCTCCGGGGAAGCTGTAGCTGCCCTCAGGGCTGCCCTCAGCCTCCCCCAGGCCCGCCGGGCCCGGTGCCCTCAGCCGCTGCCCGTACGGCCCCTTCAGACCTCTCACCGTCTTTGTAGCCTCCTCTGGACACTCTCGAATAGCTTCATGTCTCTCTTATACTCTGGTACCCACAGCTGCTCACGGGACTTGAGGTGAGGCCGCACAAGTCAGAACAGACAGCTATCATTGGGGAACATTTCGGGTTGGGAAGTAAGGGAGTGGTATTTAAGCCCTTTCCCAACACCTGAAGTTACCTTATAAACTTCACAGGAATTACTACCAATTAAAATTTCTAATTTCATGATTTTGTATAAGGAATAAAAAGCCTGGTTGTAAGCACAGGCTTTAGTTGCCTGATAATTTTACTATAAAATGACAATGTGTTATGGTAATTTTAACATTAGACTTTGATCAGCAAGCTGGACTAGCCACCTTCCTTCCAACCAAGATTTTTCTGTCACTTCTAGAACATTATCTGTGAGCTGACATGAGTAAAAGGGAGTAAGGACAACTGAAGCAGTTATTTATATTTATATAATATAAATAACTATATATATATATATATATATATAAAAATAACCTGTAATATTTATAGGTTTTAATTTTAGAGTGATTTTTTGGATTTTGTTTTAGAGGCAGGAGAATGGAGAATCAATACAAGCCAACTCTCGGGAGTGTTTGAGTAGAAAGGGTTAAGGAGAATTATTTTAACAGAGATGGTTCACCTAAGCCAAATAACTTTCTCTTATTTAGGGGAATAGTTATTCTAAGTCTGTTAAATGTACATTAACGGTATTTTCATTGCTACTTCTATAAACATCAAAATATAGACAAAATTGACCAAAATAATTTTTTTTTAATGTTCTGGTGTTCTTAACCTTAGTAACCTTAAGAGATTTCTTTTATAATGATAAGCAGTTTGCACTTAGTTGTCAGCATCAAAACAATGACATACAGAATTCCTGTCCAGTGCATCAGCTGTATGGAACAGATTGCTGGGATGCCTTCTGTAGAAGATGATGTTCATGCTTTCTTTTTCCCTCTGATGTTCAGCAGAGCAAGACAACCTTTATGACACTTACTGGATAGGTTTAATTAGGCCATTTGAGGCACTTTGGATCAAAGTAAGAGAAGAACCTGTAACTGCAGGTCAAATTTCTCAGTCCCAAAGGCCACTGAGTGTCCCAAAGGAACACTTTCTGTAGATAATTGTGAGAATTAGAGCATATTATAATTTTAAAAGCTATTTTTTTTCCTTACAAGAAAGGCTTAATCTTTTTGCTGAGTGCAGGGAATGAAAGAATGCTGGTTCAGAAATAGAACTCTTGTTGAAGGTAGTGGTGTGTCTCATGAGCTGATTTCGGTCTTCCTACAGGGTTGCCACTTGGTATGTTAGATATACTGTGGTTAAAAACTAGTTATAAGCCCCACTGTGTTGTTTCTTTGTTTAAAAGCAAGGTGAGAGTGCCTCTGACCTATCTACTAGAATAATGTGTGAAGTGTGTTTGGCTGTTTATCCTGTGCCACGTGCTTTCTGCTCTTCAGGCTGTGAGCAATGTGCTGGTAAATCTCAGAGGAGTAACAGTAGCAGTCCCAGAAACAGAAGAGGCAAAATTAGGAAAGGCAAACTCTCCAGGAAGCTGATTTCATTCTATTCTGTAGTATGTTAACTGTAGCAGAATAATGATCTCTGGAAATAAATTGTGTCCCTGTGGACAGCTCCAACCTACGTCTCCAGACCTGTGTGCACCACAGTGATACACTTGCACCATATGTGCAGGGGAAAACCAGCATATGCGTAATGGGAGATGTTTAATGTTTGTTGGTAGTAATTCCTCTCTATTTAAAATCGGTGAAAATTAGTCTTATCATATTTTATTGCAGACTACAGAAAATAATGGAGCGAGCAATAGAAATTACTTTTGAGTCATTTCCATGATAGTCTGGAGGTGATGCAAACAATCACTCTGCATGAAATAGAGCACCGTGGACTGTGTCCACCACAGATGTTGACAGAGCAAACTGGTTAAGTCTTGTTTTATTTTGGCTTATAGAATTTCGTGTGGAGGGAAAAAAAAAGACTTATGCTACCCAAGATCATTTTGAGGATATTCAGCTGTCAAATCCAGGCTTATGAAGAACAGCTGTGCATTGCTGTATATAGGTGTCAGAAAGTAACCTCCTTGCATGACAGTGGAGAGGAAAAAACCCAAAACAAAAACACACAAGAGACATTGCTGTCACTCTGCTATCTCTGTTCTACCTGTGTGTATACATATTTTGGTTTAATTATAAAATTTTCAGGCTTGCCAGTGCAAGTTCTGGCTGCAGTTACGTGAAAGAATTCTAGTTGATGGGAAAAATATATTTGCTCAAAGGAAGTTTTATTTTAAATGAAGTCAGTCTTAACAGATGTTGACAGACTAAAATGACCAAAATGAATGCATGTCCAATTACTTTCCACGAAGTGTCATCTATTAGAGCAGTGTAAATCAGGTCTCTCAGAGAAAACCTTCTTGAATTATGCAAGGACCATTTTCATGAAAATCTGTAGAAGGGCAAAGTATGTTTTCTGTAATAAATAGAGACCCTTGAATTTTATATGTACAAGAATCCTATTCATTTGAGAACTTAATCTTGTGTTTTATGAGGCTTTTGCTGTTGACTTCCCCACAGTCAGTATCAGCCCTATCCATGTGCCTCTTGCACTTAGTCACATGTACAGTTGCCACTTATGTCTCAAAGGTCCTGCCTTGTGTCTGAGGGCAATCCATCTTGAACGCCATCTTTTAGAAAATTAATTTTTCATGGTGTTACTTTTTATTTGTTTTCCCTCTGTGTGTTACTTGCTTTTCTTCTCTCCCATCAGCAGAGAGATGAGTTTTGGTTTTGGCACAGGAATGTTTTTAGCGCCTGCTGTGGGAAGATCAGATGTAGTCTTTCAACTTAAGGTGGTCTGCAGCAGGAGAGGAACTTGGATATGTAAGTGTCCTTTTGCCTTTTCTTTCTTTCTGATTTTCAAACACCCTGAATACATCCTGAGCTTCTCCCAGAAATTTGAACAGTGAAATGTGAAGACTTGGTACTCTTGTCCAGATTTTCATTCTGCTTGAGCACCCTGATTGGAGCTGGAGCCTGGGCTGTGGCTCATTTGGGAGTATCTCACATACCCAATGTGCACGTGCAAGTAAAGCCTCTGGCTTTGAGAGCAGTGTCTCCAGGAAGCATCCAGCCTCCTGAACATGTGCTTGGCAAAGTTCTGCACATTGCAAACCCTGAAACTGCTGCATGTGAGCTTCTCCTGTCATTAAACCCTGGAGTGACGTGTGGTGCCCACCCATCTGCCCAGGGATTCCTCCTGTCATTAAATCCTGGACTGATGTGTGGCATCCACCCATCTGTCCAGGGAGTGCTTGTTCGCCCAGCAGTGTCACAAAATTACTGTGGTGAGTCACAGCTAAGTGTCCTGAGGTAAACTCCAGCCATGCAGTGTGCTCTGTGCTCCTTCAAATTGAAAACCCACAACTCAGAATCAGCACAAATGGAGTAACTGTTGAAAACTCACTTCTTCAGAGGATAAAATCTTATCTCAGATTCACAGACCCTCTCTTAGTTAAGAATGTCTGCATTATGTGTAAAAGCAAACTGGATGAGTTCTATGGTGTTATGATTAAACATCCTTTCTATCAGCAAACCTCTGATGGGAGCTAACTCAGCTCTTTTCCTGGAGAAAAGGAAAAAATCCCAACTATTTAATTAGGTCTTCTGTACTCTCAGCCAAAGCAGGGTTGTTTTTTTTTTTTTTTCCCTTGGGATCTTTTTTCTAGGTAACACTTACAGTGAATTCTGTTGGTAGAAGCTGCCCACTTTTCATAATCTATACATGTGGGCTAAATTCTGCTGGATTTGGTAGCACTGGACAGTGTGGAAAACTGGCCTGACATAGGAGATGGGGCCAATGCTGTAGAATCTTTTGCTCAAATGTATTCTTTGGTTGCTTTTAGGCAGCATATGGCCTGTTCCTGCTTGAGGAGAAGGGAATAAGAACTGAGAAATGCAAGAGCAGCAACAAAGACTCAGGATTTTCTCCCTTACTGTCCAGTTTATGAACAGCACCAGAAAACTGGATAAATGAGTCATTTTCAGCCTGGAGTAAACCCCACAGTAATGACTGGCCTTAGAAAGCATCCTGCCCTTCTGTGTTTTGAGTTGTACGTCAGGGGTTTTTTAAGAAACAGGTTTGTCTCCTTTGATATAAAGAACTTCCTGCTTGCTGTTTCTGTCCATAAAGCCTTCCTTTCCTTTCCAGGGGCGAGTAATAGCCCTGTGCTGAGTCAAAGGGTAAACATGGACTTGTAATCAAGGAGGTGTTAGCAATTAAGTACTGGTCTATTATCTGCCTGTTAGCTAAATAATTCATTTGCAATTTTTTAATTTTCTTTTTTTAAATGTCTGGGAGGAGCAGGGGAGTGATGATTTTTATTTTCCGTTCTAGACTGGGGAAAGGACTGAGCAGGAACAAAAAGGCTGATTTAGGGACTGAAGAGTGGTTTTACAACATCTCTTACCTGAATAATACTCTTTCCTGTGGTTTTGAGTTTTGTGGGGTAAAGCAAGAAACATTCTTTTACGAGCTGGTCTTGAAACGTGTAGCACTCTGCCATGGTTTTGCACCTTGAGCTAACAGTTGCAAAACTAGCTCTATGTACACCGAATTTTGTACTTCTTAGGTTACCTTCCACCTCTAACTAATGGGAAGAAAAGCAAGCCTGCTATTGCAGTAGATGAATTTCAGATTGGGATGGTTGGTAATTAACTCGTTTGTTTCTCTGTGGGCAGATTTTCCACTGTGTTTAAAATATTGGGGGGTTTTCTATCGTCTTGTTTTTATAGTTCCTGTAAAAACCACTACTGTTCATGTGACATGCGACTGAGCTGTTTCATTGCTGTTGAGTGCACATACATTAGTAATTGTCAGTCACTAGTGTTGTCACAAACCTGCATAGGACAGGTTTCTATGCTGATCCTCAGCTGTTCCTTGGAAGGCTCTTCCAGAAATCCCTTTCTCTGCCATGCTCCACTGACCTACATGCATCACACAGAGTGTACTCAGGTTCTTCTGCTCTGCCATGGTGCTGCAGTGCTTCCCAACACTCACATTCTCCTCCTCCTGTGCATGTGGATGAGATATGTGGCAGATGCTCCAGGAAGGGATAAAGCATTTCCATATCTTCTGCCTTTCTGTCCTTCACACTTCTTAATGTTTCAAGTCTTTGCTGCAGAATCTGGTGAGGAGACATCCCTGCAGGCAATGTTTCCAGGGAGCTGTTCTTTCATTTTCAGTTGTATTCATCAGGAAAGTGAGCCTGGGAAGCCTTGACACAGGTGTGTACTGTGCTACTGTGCCATTACTCAAATGTGAGGTAGTCTGTGGTTTTTCATTTGGTACTTCCTCAGCTAGTGCTGCTTTCCTCCTGCAGAGTTAAAAAGCACTGTATTTTGCTGCTAGTGGAAATGTAATAATTTATACTTAAGTGTTTGCAGCAGCAGTCTGGCCACCATTAATACTCAATGGAGAGTGGTAGGGTTAGGTTTGGGAGTCCTCTAAAGGTTCTGTGGCTGTATAATGAGTGCAGGCTTCTAATTTGGACACCTGTATGAGATGGCTCCTGTATTAGATGGCACTCATGGTCTCTGAAGAGATTAAGTTGTGTGTGTAGTTAACCATGTATCCATCCAGGGCAGAAACCTGAATGAAGTCCATATAGCCTCATTCCCAGACCTGCCCATGCTCTGAAGCAGAGGATTCCTAGGGAATGGGATTCCTCCCTGTAGCCCCTTTTTTCCAAAGGCAGGCTATCAATTCTCTTCTGTGCCACGTTTTTGTTTAATAGTAGTGTGTTCTCTCATGTTCTTCAATGAATGAGTGTTGAAAACTTCTATTCCATCCATCTAGGATGAGAAATCAGATAATCTTTTTGCAACAGTGTTAAAAATGGGCCAGCTTTCCTCTCAATGTGTTTGGTAACCCCATTAATGTAGCAGGAGCTACATGTGCATAGCTACATGGAGTAATAGTCTCCAAAATCCCTATGACAACTGCTAATTCAGTGTCAACAATGTATAATTCCTGCTTCAAGTCTGAAGGGCCATTAAGTTACTCTTACAGCCATGCTTAGAGCTTTGCTTTTTGCAAATTCAAATAATGATGTAGAAATTTTAGCATGACTGTGTTTGGTTGGTTAAGAATTTTTAAAAAACCTAAGGTAGTAATGAACTGTTCAGATTTACGCTCCATTTGCTAGAATTGAATGTGTAAACTGAGTATATTAACTTTAACTAAAGCAACTAAATATTGATCCAAATTTCTAGCTTTTAAGACTAGATGCTGATGGAGACCTTTGAAGATTTCTTAGCTGAGAAAACTCGTCTGTTCCAAGTTGTATCACAGAGAAGGCAACATGTTCCATTAGGTACTTTGGTGTGCTGGTGCAATGGGAGTAGCAAACCTTTTCCTAGCAGGAATAACCATAAGTAGTATTTTAACAGTTCATAGTATTTTTCTTTCATGGGGCAGTAAAATAACTTCACTTATGAGCCAATAGATGAAAATATTCCTTGGTAATGTTCTCCCTATGTACATTTTGGTGAGAATTGGGTACCTACTGTCATTAGGCAACGTTGAAAATTTCCAAGTTGTCTGCTTGTCCAGGCTCTGTTTTAATCTCTTGGTCTCAGATGTGCTGAGAATTGGAGTTCCAGGGGCAGTTAATGTGTTAAAAGGGAAGAATTATAATTTCAGTCACTGGGGTTCCTTTCAATAACAAGCTCCTTTGGATTTCCCCACCGAGGATAATAGAAGCCCACCACTGTTGTGGTATTAATTATATAGCTAGTAGTGTCTCTTCACCTAAAAGTAATTTCTTTCTTTACATCTTTCTGAGTCTCTTCAGCTTCTGCTCATAGATAGCATTTTCAGGCTGAGCACAATAATCCAGAAGAAAATTTACCTTTCACTAGTAAAATATTTGACATTGCTACTAGCTTTGAAAGACAGTGTTCCCTTTGCTCTTTCCAGGGTTGTTGCAAACTGAGCAGAATGTATCTCCCACATTTAATTCTTAGGACTTTGTAAAAGCTTTTAGTTATGAAAATTTGTAGTTTGTTTCTTTTCAAACCAATGGTCACAAGGCTGCTAATTGGTTCTATGATTTTTGGAATGGTATTGCTGTGCTTTTGCATAGATGTGAAAAATATATTAGGAGCTTGCAATTCAGCAGTAGTCAGGAATGCACAGGGGTGTTCTTTCACTACTGTTGGTTTATCTGGTGAATGAACAAGTTCCCTGTTTCACAGTAATATGGTAATGCAAGGGTAATGGTCTATTAAAGAAAGCTGAGGTGATCCTCATTACTGGATTATTGTCCATATCCAGAATTGACTGTTCCGAGTGCTCTGTCATAGCACATAGGCAGTTATGTTCTTCTACAAGTTCTGCATTTTGTACTGAAAGACCTCTCCATGGAGAGATCCAGTGGATTAGGAAGTTCACTCCACTCCTGAAATATCAGCCCCAAATGTGGTCACTCTCACAAAGTAAAACTTCCCCATATTATTTATAAATCAGGAATGCTTACTGTGTTCATTGTGTTTGTAGTGCTGACCTTTTAGCCATTCAACTTGATTTAGAAATGAGAAATAAAAAAATTTAAATTGGAATGTCATGTCACCTTTGTCTGTGACAAACAATTTCCAGATCTACTTTTCTCTACAGTAAACTGCAAAGGCATTGCAGATTTGCTGCAGGTTTCAGTGGAGAAGTGTCATGCCGTGGTAATTCTGCTCTGTACCAGGTTTCACTACATAATTAACTCCAAAACATCTGTAGAACAAATCTTCCTGCATGCTGCATAAAAAATGTGTTGCTAATTGTGTGGGTGGCATTTGTCAGTCTGCTTGTGAGTGTCAGGAACCATATTGTATTATTTTTAAAGTCTCTGAAGGCTGATAACAATCTGTCTATAACTGTAAAATAGTAATCTGATGTAATGACAGGAGAAATAAACTTCCCAGCTGACCTGACAGAAATATGTGTTCTTGTTGAGTAGATATTTACAGAGTCAACAAGTCATAAAAGCAATTGGCTGGCAAGAAATGCTGCTGATTTCAGTGACATTTAATAATAATAAGATCTTTAAAAATCAAATTAATTAGGAAATAACATCTTCCCAGTCTCACAGGTCAGGAGGAAGAAGAGGTAACCGGTCTGATTTCTTGCCCTGCCCTATTCTGTCCTGGCCTGCAGTGTGTGTGCTTTAAACAGTGCAGGATTGAGCAGCAAAAGTTCTGATTATTTGATTTCTATAAACATAAGGAGGGGAAGCAGCAACTCATAATAACTCTAATTTTATATACTACTAGCTACAGCTACTCAAAACCAGTTAAAAAATAGTTATACCCCTCTTTCTAGTTCAAGGTAAATACATGGAAGTATTCATAAAGTGAGTAGGTCCTTCTTGCCTTTTCAACTGGCCTCCTTGTGTCTGCGGTTTTATTTATTTTAAGATTTAAATTATATCTACAGTTAAAGAAGACTTTTCCTAAGCCTTCAATATTTTTATTTTTCTGTGGATATTGTATGTTAAAATAGAATAATACTTCTTATTAAGAGGTATTTCATTAGAAACTCTTCCAGGTGCTAGAGGCCTACCATCAAAGTATCGCTAAGAGCTATTTGTCATGTAGCAACCATAAAAGATGACCAGAGGAGTTTCTCTTCTTGGGGATAGTTGACTATGTCTTCACTTTTTTAGACAAAGCTAGAGTTTCTGAAAAACGTTCTGTTGGACTCTAAGCATAAATATCTCTTTATCTTAGTATGCAAGATGAACTGTTGTCTGTCCATTTGCATCTAGTCTCTAATGATCTTGCAGAAGGGTATTAGCAGAAAAAAGAGTACTGTATGTTGTGCTGACCATTTTTATTCAGTATCAGTCGCAATGGAAAGGGATCCAATTTGCATTTCTGTTGGATCTAGTTTAAAGTGTGGTATATAACTTGTCTTTAATGGCTTTGCCCCAGTTTCTGTGTCTTCTGAAGGGGGAGATTAAAGTGGATACTTCATTATATTAAAGACAAAAGACACAGAATAGAAACAAAGTTGTTTTATAAAGGCAAAGTACTTAACAGACCTATGAAGCCTGATTAGATACCTTATTCTACATTTTTTGGTCATATATATATATGTATTTACATATCTTTTGTTAGCTTCAGCACATCTGTTGTCCTCTAAAGAACTTTCTACATTCAGTGAGGTGTAGAAATGTGGATAGGCTAAAGAAAAAGGTATGATGGATGAAGAAAACATTGAAGTATGTCAAGGAGATATACAGCAAATGCTGTGCAGGAAACCTCATGCCCCAAGCTGAGGAGTCAGCAGATTTTCATTTAAGCTCATTTGATCCATTAAATGTTAGGAACTCTGTGTTTTAATAATTTTCTACAAAATAGCTCTTTCCCATGAAAATTGGGAAGTATGCTGCTGGACTGGATTTATGTCATCAGACATGGAGGTGGTCAGGCCCTGGCACACGTTACCCAGGGGATCTGTGGCCGCCCCACCCCTGGAAGTGTCCAAGGCCAGGTTGGATGAGGCTTGGAGCAGCTTGGCAGAAGGTTGGAACTGGATGACCTTTGAAGTCCCTTCCAACCCAAACTATTCTGTGATACCAGATCATTTTCCCCATGACAAGAACCTCTCTGCTTCTACAGTCACGTTATGCTGACAGTCACCCAACCCCCAGGACTAATGAGCAGAGTCAGACATTGGTTTTGACAATACTGCTTTCATTTCTTCCCCCTGTGTCTGAGTATGGTCACAGAAAAGGTACAACAGATTTTGCAGAGAGTGTTAGTCATATACATGCTTCCCTTCTCTTGCAGCCTGGGCATTTAAGGTCTCTGAATGACTTGGTGATCTCTGGGTTCCTGATCTTTGTGGACTACTGCACACCTGCTTTCTAATTTGAAGAGAGTGATGTTCAGATGGCACATTGCAGTATTTGTTGCATCTCTTTGGTCTAGAGAATTTTGTTTCTAGAATCTGTTTACATTGCTGTTTTTGGAGATACTACCACTTCCACGTAGGCAGAATATAATGGCCCCAAAGTATACTTCACCTAAATCCAGCATCTCTGCATTTTCATGCTTCATCTGGGACTTTGTTATAAACGTTTGCTTCCCCATAATGGTGGCATAAAAGAAAGTTTTGCTTGTAGGAAGAAAAGATGAAGAATGAGGAACTTTAAGGCCTCAAAAGATAGTCTCTTTTTGCATGAACCTGGCCACCCTTTCCTTTGCTAAGCCCTTCAGACTTTTGCTGGCATCTGTGGCTTTGCCTGACAGACAACTGGCCCCTTCCTTTGCAGTGACCATCTACATGAGTCTCTGGCCCTGTGTCACCACTTGGCTAACTACAGCCTTCAGATCCCACTGTGTTTGAATAGCTGGCACTATATAGCTTCTCTGACTACTTTTAGAGTATCTTCAGTCCTGAGAGCTCTAGAGCAGCCACCTGAGGGTCAAATACTCATTAATTAATTTCCTTTGCAAGGCAAATGGACTAGAGCTTTCAAAACTCTGCTAAACTGTTCTTTCTTTTACAGACAGAACTCTCACTGGCTAGAAATCACCTGTCAGACAATCTGTATAGACAGCCATATCAAGAACAAGAAAATGTATGTCTTTCTGTAATTATGGTTCTTTTTTGAACGTGTTATCCATACATTTCATAATTTATTTTTCTTTACCACATTTAAAGAATGCTGGACTTTGCACTGGTGAGGAAACCAAGGAACTGTTCTGCTTTTGGCTTTTGAAGTAATCTTCAATTGTGAGCACAAAGAATTTCTCTAAGAAGAATAGAGAATATGAGTGTTCATTTTATGCAGGCCCAAAACAGCGTTGGACAAAACTGTTTTGGGTTTTGCCTGTCATGGTTTGCCAAAAGCTAATAGCTCAGTGCATTTACAGCAAAAGATTATATGTACAACTGTTGGGAACTTTTAAAAATGTTTTTTTCCTGTCCTTCACATTAGCTACAGAAGGAAATATTTTTCAAAGGTAAGATGAGATTCTTTTGGGAGTTTCAACAATATATTCTAAACTGATGTTGGGGTTCTATCAGAGAACTAGATCTGGTTTTCTTCCCAAACCATCAACCCTCACTTACTTATGATGTGAAAATGCGTATCTGCAGACTGTCTTGTTTCATCAAAGCTACTTCTTTGTGTGTGTTGGTGCAAAATGTATTACATTGTTTACAGCTGGTGTTTCTTAATGATTTAGGGTTGCTGTATCTGTCACTGATTGCACATCATCTGTAGTAGACTGATTTCAGGTGAGAATTTTTGGTGTTTCTAGATAAGAAGGCCTTTCTTGGACAGGAACAGGTACACCTGTGATTTTTTTCCCCCTTCTATCCCACATATTTTGCCTTGTTCTTCATCTTGCATGTTTCTGGTTTTGTCATAGTAAGTGAAAAAATGGAGTGCTTAGTTCTAGAAGTGTATTCCTTAATCCACTTCCTTTTCAACTCTGATGTTATTGGAAGAGTAACAGTGAAAGGCTGCTTTGGTGTGGGGGAGATAGATTTAACCAAGTGAGACAGAACACACCTGTGTGCACGCTGGAATAGCTGGAACCAGGTTAGTTGAGAAGTTACTGTAGCCTGAAGCAGACTTTCGCGTCGAAATAGAAGGCACATGGAAAGCGGTAACTTACTGTAACGTACCCCACTTTGTCGTGGGCAAAACGGGGCATGGTGATTTCCAGAATGAGGATGGAAACGGAAAGGAAGCCACGCTTCCCATCTCTCTCTGCCGCGGGACATCGCGGGGCGGAGAAGCGCTCCTGGTGCAGGGGCGGCTGGGGGCCGTTCCCGGCCGTGCTTTGCCGCCGGCATCGTCCAGGAGCGCCGCGGCCACGCCGGCCCGGGGCCGTCGAGGGAGGGACGAAGACGGCGGCCCCGCGGGCGGCCCCGGGCAGGGCTGTGCCGAGGGCTCGGCGCGGCTGCCGCGGGGGCGGAGCGGGGCGGAGCGCGGCTCCCCGGGCCGCTGCGGGCAGCCAGGGGAGGGAGGGCCCTGCGGCCGGTGACTTCATGGGAAGGAGGCGGCGGGAGGTGGGTCTCGCTTTCCGTCTCCCGGTGCCGTCTGCAGGGCGGGCGAGAGGCGGCCGCTGCGCCGGGCAGCGCGGGCGGGGGGACAGCGGTGACGGAAAGCGGCAGCTGGGGGGGGACGGCAGCGCTGGGTTGACTCCCTCCCCCCCTTCCCCCTCCCGGCCGGAGGAAGATGGAGCTCGGTTAGTGAGGGCTTGCGGGAGGAGCAGCGGGAGCAGGTAAGAGCTGCTACTCCTCCTCCCGCGCCCGGGCTGCGAGCGGCGGGCGGGCCGGTGTCACGGGCGCAGATGGCACAGGTGGGCCCGGCCGCTGCCGTGTCCTTGCCCGCGGGCTGCCCGCGCCGCCCCGGCCGCAGAGGGTCCCGCTGTGCGGAGCTGCGGGCGGACAGTCGGAGGGCAGCGCCCTCGGCCGCAGCCCGTAAGGGCAAAGCCGGGCGTTCAGAAACGTCTCCCGCCCCGTGCCTCGGGTTGTCGTGGCGGGGATGCGGGTAGGGCTCTGCCCCCGCCCCGTCTCCCCCGGCTCATTGATGAGCTCCGGGAAGGGCTTCTGCATTGCAGACTCGCTTCGCTCCCGCACTCGCGGCTTCAGCCTTTACAAGGAGTCTGTTCCCTTGCCGGGTGGTTCGGTGCTGCTTGGGCAAGAGGCCGATTCGGGCAGGTGGTATATCCTTCTGTGTTTCTTGGACCATGTCAGGACATTTGGGGGGATTGACCTCATTCGATAACTATTAGATGTACATATGATATTTGTTCTCCTTCTAAAACAGCTACAAAAGGGCATCTGCCTGGATTTGTGTGACTAACGCTCGTTAGGACTTCACAGGGTGCAATATAGTGCAGTGAGATATAATGTGCATATAAAACATAATGCAGGGAGGCACACGACCTTACATAATCTAAATTTAAAAGCTCAGTACCCCTACGCTTACCCTGGAGGTTGTAGGAATATGTCTGTTCTAAGCGCTTTCTGGAGATTCGTTCAGTACCTATCTGACATAAAGGTGCAGTGTGCCCTATGAGCCAGTGCTGAAAATAAAAGGATAAATTGTTGACTACTTTTGCTGTAGTTCTGTTACAGTAAGTTCCTCGTTGCTGCTCAGTATCTCTCACACACAGTGATATTCATGGCTGCATGGGCATACACAGCTCCCACAGCCAGAGGGAATGGTCTCTTCTGTTGTCCCTTGCGTGTGCCTTTAAATTGACCAGCTAAAACACTGTCATATTTTAATAAACTCCTGAGGCTTCTCTCCCTAGGCCTGAATAGTGCTGCATTTTCTAGCATATGGATATAAAATTAATGTAAACAGAAAGAAACCTTTCACACTTTTCATTTGACCTTCACCATCTCAGACAAATACTCAAAACTGATGATCAGGGAAAGTATTTTGGAAAGGCCTGGTTTAAAATATGTTGCTGGATGCAACGTATGCAACCCATACCATATCTAGGATGACACACAGTCACTGTTCTGAGCTCTGTATCAAAAGGAACTAATGTCTGATAAATTTGGCCCACATTTTATTTTAACTCAGTCCTTACAGATGACATTGACTTTAATAAAGGTTGCTATGGCACAGATTTAAAGCAAATTGTATTAAGCTTCTGGAATTGAAACTGCTGTTGATAGGAAAGGTGTTGTTTTGTTATTTACAATCTGTTATTAAAATATGAGTGTGTTAGCTGTTGAGGCTGGATCTGGCTCTGTTTTCTGCTGTTGGTGTGAATTGACTAAATGGTCTCCTTTCTGTGGATGGAGGCCAGATTTTTCCCTGGTATGACTGTGCTGCTCACACAGGGGCAAGCTAGACTTTTCCCATTTGAATCCGGAATATAGATGACTATCAGTGCCTACCAGCCTCTGGAACACTTTCTATTACAAGGCTGTACGCTTTTGCTGAAGCTGTAACGTTGGTGTGGAGTACAGAACTTCTGTGGGCTGTGCGTGCCCACACAGCAGCAATCGTGGTATGACATGGGCTAGCAATGACACCTCTGTGAGTCTGGTTCTTTTGTGATACTACATTTTCATGTCTGTAGTTTTTACAAGAAACTCAGTTATCTTCAGCTTAATTCAGGTATAATATAACAACTGTTAAGGGAATGAGGCTGGGTAGGGTTCAGGTCTTATAGTCGTATTTTTGTGTATGTATAGTGCAGAGGTAACTGCTTAATCATAATGTACCTGTTTTTGGAAGAGGTTGGTTTGGGGTTTTTTGCCAATGGATTCTAGAAGATTTTAGTCTTGGTTTAATGAATACAAATTCATGTAATGGTGATGGTGGCTGGATGTTACAGACCCAAGGAAGCGTGTAATGAGCAGGTGGAAAGGTACTTAGTCCTTCCCTAGTAAGGCTAACTCTGCATCTTTCACTGCCCTGGCTCATCGCTCTTATTGTCATGTTGGCAGACTCAGCAAAAAGGCCATTCAGAGAATGGGACCCCAGGTAAGGAATTTCATGGAGCTGTACACATGCAGGCTATGAACACTGACTGGTGTTACTGGTGCAACCCTTGTGCAAATTGTTGCCACAGTTGTCCTTTTTGTTATTTATTTCAAAATTAGGGAATCTATGTTTTAACTAGTACTATAGAACATCTAATTTAAATTAAAACTGTATGTTTTAAATATAATCCTTGTGGTATTTTCAGATCATTTAGAGTCTTGTATTATTTCACTGGTCTTATATCTGCGTTATCTGGGGGAAAAGAGTGATTTTATTAATTTTTTAATATATTGCATAAACTCAAGAATTTAAAAAATGTGCATATCATTGTGCTGTCACATACTGTTATTTTGCCTGTTACTGCCTTTAGACACAGTAACCCTCTGTAGTCTTCATGGGAGGAGAAGAACACTGGCAAGGCATAATTATATATTGCATTATACAGGAGAGAAAGTTGGACCTGAGAGAAGGAAAGGAATAAGGGAACTAGCAGAATGTTTGTTTCCAGGTAGTCTACACCTCATATCTTGCAGTTTTTAATGAATTCTCCTTCTGTTTAATATTTCCTGTATTTCAAAAGCATAATGAAATCTGAAGCTCCTTTTGATTCAGATTTCGTAAGATATCTTGGGATTCATATTAAGCAAAAATTAAACACAAACTTTTAATGAAGCAAATGGTAAGCTTAAAATACCAGGTGCAACTATTCTTAAATTGAAGACTGAAAATAGAAAAGGCTTTGTTGTTGTTGAAGATTTTATATTCTACTGGTTCATTTATCATTGATATGGCTGTGCAAGCATTCATGGATATTTAGACTAAAGCATGGAGCTAAATTGTATGTGGACCTTCTAAACAAATGAATCAGGTTGCCCTAATCAAAAAACTGAGAGATTGACCTGGCTGTTTGGATGGTCTGAAAATTCAGCTGTATAGACTTAAACAAAAGTAGTTTACTGGTTGAGATGTGGTACAAATATTGCATGGATGTTATATTGCATTTTCCTGTATTTCTTTATCATTGTTTTCCTAAGCCAAAGCATGACACAGAACAGGGAAGTTGAGTAAGATGGCAGAACTGGTCTCAAATCCTAGGTGGTAATCAATTAGTTTTATCTTAAGGGCAGATTAATTAGTATATACATGTAAATACAGTACAACACTTTCACTGTCAGATATTTTCTAGACTTTTTTTTTGTTATCCTTCCCCAACTACTGACCCAAGGGAGGAAAAATTGTAAATCTGACAGGCATGGAGGTACTGGAGATATGAAAAACTTGACTTACTGTTCTGTTTTCATATTGTTCTCCTAGCATCACTGTTTCTGTGATTATTTGTGAGTTTAAGTGGTTTAAAAAGACAAAGCTAATTGTGACATATTTAAAGTCTCTTTCTCAGTTTAGTTAGGTTTCTTGTTCTTCTATTTAATGTTGGTGTTTTCTATTTTAGGATCCTGTTATTCCAGTGATTTTTAGACGTAGTGTTTTACTGTGGATTATTGACATTCTCTGCATTTATTTAATATCTCTTGGAGGAACCCTCTGAAAAACTTCAGGCTTGAAGTAGAGGATTTGTTCAGCTTGCTTATTAGCTTTTATTAAAAGCATTTATAAATTCATTTTTTTAGAATATCTCTGCCTTTTGAAATACACTTTCAGAAAATAACCCCACCAGAAATCTCAAAACAAAAGTATGAATTTGCTCTAAGTTAGTTTGAAAATGTATCTTCTTATGTATTTTAAGATGACATGAAGGACTGTTGTTGCTGGAAGTATTTTTCAGTACTTGCAGGGAATTTTTCAGACTGAGCATATTTGCAAATGCTTTGTGATCTATTTGGTAAAATTACAATGCTTCCTGTTGTACATTGAAAATTCCTTTGGTCAGAACCCTGAGTTTTGCTGCTCTCTGCTCATGATTTCAGTCTTGTATGCAATGCATCAATTTAGCCTGTACACAGAACAAAGTATGGGGGTTTTGTAGAAAGGGTAAAGTAGCTATTTTTATCTGTCAGTGTTTTGCAGATGCTCAATTCTCTACAGAGATTTTTTTTTTTCACTTGCACATTCTCTTAGGATCTGCTGAGTAATCATTTGCATTGAGTAGTTAATCAAAGAAGGGGCAAAACCCATGTAGAAACTGAGCAAGCTGTGGAAGAATTTTGATTCTCATTTTGGTCACAGTGGTTATATTTCCACTATTGTTTTCAGAATTAGAGTAAGGAACACTGAGAACTTGTTCTTTAATTAGATGCCTGAAATATCACATTTCTAATCCTGATGTCTGCTGACATTAGTGGCCTCTGTCCTATGGAAATGTACAAAGTGGTTACTGCTGCTTGTGACCAGGAGATGTAATACTGTGATGTTATCAGAAATGTGTTCAAATGCCTTTGATTAAAATGGCTAGCTGCCATGGTGATAGTGCCATAGAAACTGGTAAAATAATCAGTGCCTATTAGGAAATCTGAATGAAAAATTCTTCTCTAGTTTTCTGTCTTTTATGTTTCAGCACCTAAACAGAAATGAAACTGCTGATGTTATATTCCTGACTGAAAAATACACTGAATGAATTCCTTTGTATTACACAGCAGACCAGGCTCAGGTTGTTGTATTGGTACTGCTGAAACATTAAATGCATGAGTGACTGACAATTCACTCATCCCACAGGTGACTTCTTGTTCCAAGAACAAGGGCACTGGGGATGGAGAACTTTCTTACAGAGCTGATATTTGTTGTTGAGTCACTTTACTTTTTTCCATTGTATTTACTTTCTAAGTAGTACAATAAGTGTCGTTTCCTTCAAAAGCACTCTTCAATCAAAGAAGGGCTGTGACTGTGCCCCATAGCCAGTGTCTACACAGACACAGTACAGTAGTGAAAGAACTTTGAGAGCCTGGCTTTGTGAAGGGTTTTATCTGTCTCGAACTACGCAAATCTTGAGTACAAGAATGCCAAATAACATCATATAACACTAATATCTTTACTGGCTTAGCTTTTCTCATCTCTTTTGAGATCTACTGCAATAACAAAGTGCAAGAAACAGTTCCTGGCTTACATTGCTCTGTCTCTGGTTGGAATGAGTCATTTCACTATTACTGATTAGTGACTCTGTAGGGTGCTTACACCCTGTAGGATATTGCTAAGCAAGGACATGGGGGGATGAACCCAGACATATCTGTCTAGCTATATACTGATTAAATTTCTGTGCAAACACTTATATTGCCTGCAAAGTTTCTGAGGCAGTGCAAAGGAGCTTTTCTGTGCTAAATTGCTTTCCCTCTTAGCGCTGAGATCAGTGTGAAGGACAATTGCTTGATGGTGGTGAACTGGAGTTTATTACCTAGATTCACCCTGTGCTAAGCAGCAGAGAGTAGCAGTAAACACAGACTATGAAGCTGTACACTTAGATACAGAGATGATAACACACTTTCTCTAATCAGAATAACATACTTACCTGAGAACAGAACCCAGACCAAAGCATTGCAGATGGATGTGTCAGGTACAGTTTCAGATCTGTCATCTCTTAGCATCTGCCCATCTCTTACCTGAGAATGTTTAATATCCCAGTAGCTTCTATTTTAAGTCTTAGAGCTGTTACATTGTCAATTCTCATACAGGTGTATTAAATAACATTATGGTAATGAGACAGGATTGTTTTAGTGTAAATAAAGTATTGATTTAGCAAACTATAATTAGGTGTGAAGCAATAAAATCACCCCCATGTCCCTCTGAATAACTCTTTACATCTTTGTCTCTGGAAGAGTACAAGTGGTTTAAAGGAAAGGCAAATTTATGTAATTTCAGCAAAAAGAATGACAGAATATACAACCTGTAGATAAAGTTCACATGTGGAAAAGATTCAAATAGTATGGTGTGTTCATCTGTTTGCCAAGTACAGCTGGAGACAAGCTTCCCTTCAGAACAAATTAACAGAAGTAACATATAATGGAGAAAGCCACAAGGATATGGTTAAATAAAATCAGGTTGATACACTGTTTGCACTTTGCTAAATTGAGGCTGTTTGCTGGTAAGAAATTGCCATTGAAAAGTAGTACTGTTTTCATTACCCTTGAGTACCATGCATTTACAAGAAGGGGATTAAAACTGGAGATTGTGAAGTTAACCTGAAAATTCAGAATTTAAATGAAAAATCACGACAGCTGAAATTTATATCGATGTTGGGTTTCATGTTTGGTTTTTCAACAATCATAAAAAGCAAGGTTCAAACTAAAACTGTGGGAAGGCATGCCAATGTTAAGTCGTGTAGGGTGGCATTTCCAGGTTTTAGTGACAGTTTTCCACAGAGATTTGAGGCCTGTGAGCTATTCTCACAGTTTCTTGTCCTGTAGAGTTTTGATATCTCAGGAGGCAGGCAAAAAAAAAAAATCAGGTATTTTACTACTGGACTTTTTGCAGTGCCTCTTCTGTATTGAAAGAAGACCAATGTGAAGGAATGAATTTTTGAGCCTTGTAGTTGGGAATGTCTTAGTGGCTGACAGGAACTGCAGAAACCAAGTGTTTCTTAGCAATAGTTTATTCTTTCAGGCTTTTCTATATAAATGCATATGAGCCTCAGATATACAGAACTCACATCTATGTTTATAATTGAGGTTTTCTTAGATGTTTGTGTTGTGGTTCACTGCTCAATACTTCAAGACAGCTTCAAATAAAATAGGAAAAGCTGCTTGCACTCATATGAGTAATCCTCCTTTTCTGAGAGGCACCCAGAAGTGCTTTGCTGGTTTGCTCTTTCTCTCATATTTCTGTCACTGTGTGTAGTCATACCTGGGTGTCTCTGCTCTGGCATTCCAACCTGAGCATGCTTAGTAGATAAGGGCTGTATAACAGTTTTGGGCAGGAAATACGAAGATAGATATTCATTAGTGGATAGTCAGGCTGTAAATGCTCAAAGCAGAATTTAATCAGGATTATTAAAAGGATGCCTCTTTGTGGCAAGAATAAGAGGAAACAAAAGGTTGTGAAAAAATGTTATATGAAGGTTCTCTTGAAGGAACTCCATGTAGAGATCTGTATTGTCTCCTGGCAACACAGTTTGCATTTTTATAATTCTGCTTTGTTCGAAATTACTTCTGACATTGACAGATAAAAGCCCGTGCAGAAGAAAGAGCAACATCATAAATCTGTGTTGATTGTAACAATAATGGCTATGTTGTCTCTCTCTGGGCTACATCATCTTTGTATTAGGAGATACCTGTTTCCTGTTGCTTTATCCATCCCAAATACTGTTCTCAGTTCCTTCACCTTTCAGAGGGAAAATCCCTGTGACTGGCAGAGGAGGATGTGTCAAAGAGTGGCTAGTAATTGGAAATTGAATCTCAGTTCTGTGACTTAATAAGAGAATTAATAAGAATTTCGTGGTAGGATCCAAGTCTATTTGAACTGGTTTTGTGGTTAAAAACACATGCTACTATTAATTACTCATTACACATGAGGGAATTTTTAAAGCAAGCCTGTGGCACTCACTGGCACATGCCCCTCACTGCTGTGATGTATTGCTCATGAGGCTTGCTAGCACTCTGACTTCAAACAGATATTCTGGTGTCTGCAGATAAGCATTATGTACTCACCCTGGAAAACCTGATGCATGTGCTTCCAGTTGAGGTATTGCTGGCTGCTCCCCCTCGGTGCTAATGCAGATCAGGTGCCTGATTATGAGCACACAAGGCTGCAAAGTGTAGACCTCAATTAGCACAGAAATATAAATCATTATCTTTTGCTACCACCAGAGATGAATACTCACTCAGCCTGAGCAGCTCGGTTCTAAGTGTCTGCAGTTGATGACATGTTTGCATCTAGCTGATAATCTCTTGACTTTCTTTGATATAGAATTTGAGAAACAGAGCTGCTATCATTTTCCTTCCTCCAGTTTTGTCTCCTAAAATATGCTTTACGTGAGAAATGGCCCTTTCAACAGCTATTCAGTTGTTAGGTTTCATTCCACATGCCTCTCATATTTAAGATAAAATATTTTCCTATCCAGTATAAATAGGGAGATATCTACTCAGGAGAGAAGATATCTCTGAAACCTTTTGGTTGTCATTAAATGTATCTTTACAGAAAGAAACGTGAAATATCCTTCTTTGGATTTCATAATGAAGTTTACTTCCATACAAAATTACTTTGTTTTTGTGGGGTAAAGACAGGGAGAGCACATAATTTTACTGTATGTTTTGAGTAGAAATAGTTTTATGACTGGCTTTACCACAATTATTTTCTTATAGAGATTATAGTAATGTGTATATGTGTTTTCTGTGCACAATTTTTCATCTGTGGGTCTGAGACTTATCAATAGAGGAGAAAATTATTCTGTAACAAATTCCTTGAGAGTCAAGCTGCCATGGTCCTTAGGATCATGGAGAAAAAGAGGTCTGGGGCTTTAAAAATACAAAACCCATCCACCTCCTCCAGGCCACTGAAATGGGCCTCCTCTCCTAGTAGAATAAGGCCAGAAAATACCCTTTAAGTTGTGGAGTTCTGAGTATCTCTGGCAGAATATTACCTCAGAGGGAATCATTTTGGCAGCAAATGAAATACTGAAAGAGTGCAATACTGAAAGAGTGATGAAATACCAAAAGAGTAGATGGACAACAAGTGGGTTTAGTTCACTACTACCATTATTCTGTTCAAATCCATAAAACTTTTACTGTCAAAGACCTGCAGATTAAGGCCCAGATATTTTAAAACACATCTCATGACTAATATCTATGAAAAAAAGTCTATTTTGAGCTGTTTGAAACGATGCCATGTTAGTATATTCACTTTTAAAGTGGGGCGAAATGTAACTGTATAAAATAGTTGGCCACATAGGTGTGATTTCTGGTGATATTTTATCTCCAAGCCATATCTTTCTTGGATATGGCTATGGAAAATATATTATGTTTAGAGAGAGGAAGAAAAAAGAATAGATTTTCATGAAACCTGTAACTTCATCACTACTGGGTATTTTGTGTTCTTAAGTGCAGCTCATTTTAAAAGTGATTCAATGCAGTAGAGTAAAATCTTAAGATCTAGATGCAAAAATGTCTAGTAAGTCAAACTCCAGTTATAGTATCTTGTGGTTATCTTACTTGTTTTTATTGCTATACTGTGATAAATTTAACCTGGTGTTGATTGTAGTTTTGTAATTTGAGATAATGAGCACCGCAGGCGAGGGTTCACCAAGGGTTGTGAAGGTGGAAACGCCAAAGCGGAACTTTCCTGTCTGCACAGCTGTTTATGCAAAATGTGACCTTTGTTTGATCTTCTAGGTTAAGTTACAAAGCAAATGAAATGCAGTAGCTGTAGATATAAAACTGTATGTACACGGTTATAAGGGGCTTTCACTACTTTTGAAAGAAAAAGTTGTGGAAAAGGTAGTTGAGAATTTATGGGCGTGTTCTAGAAGCATAAGTTGTTGTCAAATTGCAAAAATATTTCCTGAAAACCTATAGAAAACTTTAAACCTTGTAAAATTAGTTTGAAGTAGGGAATTAGCTAATCCTCCAATAATTTGCCAGGGAAATTGTGTGGGGATTTTTTGGTTAGTTGGGTTTTACTATTTTAATTTTTAGAAATTCCTAAGCAGCCAGGCAAGAAAAAGCTTAAGGCCTGTTTAATAAAATATCTGGATGGAGAGAGCTGCTAATAATATGCAGTTCTCCTTCTGTGTTGCTTTTTCACGTTCCCACTGTTTGCTTGGCTGGAATGTAGTGGTGTTACATATTTGTAGATATAACAGCTCTTCTTCAAGCCTTGCACTGTAAAATTGGGTCACTGAATAATAATGTATGTGAAATAAGAAAAGAGGGTTTGTTTTATTTACAGAAAAAGTTAGCAGCAGGATCTCACAGTATTTACAGGAAACATATTTTGGTTAAGAATAAGCACATTTCCTTTAAATACATTACTAGCCATTCACAAAGTGTATTCTTCTGGAATCTTCCTCTGTATGCAAATGGCTCAGGATTCTATAAAGTTGACCAAATGTAGCAAAAAGCTACATTATAGCTCTAAGATCCAGTGGCTTGATAGCTCTTTTGTTAGTGTTTTGCAATAACACATTTAAGTTTTGTGTGTGAATAGATGAGATAAATCCGTGGGGAGTTTTTTCAGAGATGGATTAAAATGAATTATTTTCTATCAGTAGCCATACAGAGAAAATTGTTTTAAAAGTTTCCAATGGTCCTTGCCTCAGTTGAAAAGCTGACTACAGGTCCTTAAGAGATCACATGACTTCTTTTAATGGGATTTAAGCTTCTAGGTCATATGAAGTACTTTTAAAAATTTATTATTGTCCTGATGATTAAACTTCCAGATAAAGTTGTAACTTCATTAATAGCCAAGCTGTAAAACCCTAATTCAAAACACTGATTCTATATATGAAAAAGCAGAGTTGCGCTTAAGTCCCAAACCCTTGTGTGTTGTCTGTTCTTCAGTACTGTGCAGAAAGAAACGTTTTCCTAGCTCATAGATCTGCCTGTTTAAAACTGAACCCGCAGGTATGTAGTCTTTGGGAAGCTATTGCAGATACTCCAGCATTCCCTTCCAACATTTCCCTTCCTGGGATCTTCTGGAATTGCTTTAAATCCATGCTCTCCTGTGAATCCCATGCTTGTCAATCATAGGACTTATACTGCTCTGTGAATAATGATCAGTCATGAAACAAAGTTTCTAAAATATTAATTTTCAGTATGTCTTAACCCCTTCAAATGAAATGCCCAAAGAATGGGCAAATGTACTACTATTATCAAAATTTGCCTTAGTGTTAAGGGGACCAGGGCTTAAAAGTTATCTTTTTTATTTCAGAATGTAGTTTCTATGTATCAATGGGTAAATTCTTCAGAGACTTTGTATCTGTTGTGGGGATTTAGTATTTTGATGGAGAGATGTCTAGGATGTGACTCATTAGTTGTCTGAGGCTGGTGGGTTTTATGAGGTTTTATAGTCTGATCTACTGAAATCACTCTAGCTGTAGAACTCAGCAATGGAATTTCTTCCTAAAGTTCTACAGGTCTTGTTGAACTATGGCATCCTTTTCAGAAAAGACCCCTGCTCCTGATTTATAGACTAATAACTCATTAGAGGAATATCGTGAATCTGTAAAAAGTAGCAGCCTTGGACACACAGGTTGTAGCTTTGTTGTTCAAAGAAACCCTTTCATACTACCTTTCTTCTGACTAAGAGTGAAGTTGAATGAAGAGTTTGGGTTTAAAACAACTAAAAGAATTTCCTTTTTTATGGTAGCTAAACTGGTGTTTCAATTAAGCAGTAACTGTATGTGGGTTTTAGAATTTTCGTGACTTAAAACATACAAAATAAACATCCTGTGTTTGTAAAAGTGATCACAGAGTGTGAAATGTTCTTTGCTAGGACTTGCTTTCTATCTACTTGCATTTTATAAATTTATCCAATGATGAAAAGCTCCTGTTGGCTTTGCTGAGACCATGAGTAACTTCAGAGGCCTGTATGCAAAGTCAGGCTACAGAATCAAGGCCAGGATGGAGAAGCTGCTACTGCCATGGCTCATGTTGGCGTGTAGAATATTTTATATGTCCAGAATAGTCCAGTGCCCAGGGTAGCAAGTGTTTGGGGAAAAAGTCTTCTTTCTTTGCAGAATAAGCTAAGACAGCTGTTAAATTTCATGCTTAGCTGCAGAGCTCATATGTGATCACTGAAGATGAGTACCTGCCTTAAATAAAGGAGCAGGTCATTAATCTTTTGAGAGCTGTTCATGCAGTCTTTGCAAATACAGAGGCCTTGGGGATAGCATAACTTCAGTAGCAGAGCCTGCTAGCTCTTGTGTGTCAGGGTGGTGTTAATTGGAAGAGAATTAGAGTAAACTTGCATCTTTCTAGCTGAATTGTCACCAATCTGTTTAAAATATTTTAGTTGCCTTTCTCAGATCTTTACTGTTAATGAAATTACCTCTAAGATTTTATGCATCTAAAAAGATGCAATAACAGTGCCAGAAATGAAATTAATATGCCATGGGACCTTTCCTAATGAAATTAATATGGTATTCATAACCTTTTAAAAGAGGCTTTTCACCAGTTACAGCATAAAATGAACTCCCAGGAGAATAAGATGCTCTTTCTTTGTTCGAGCTTTTATACTCCTGCCTGCTTCTTTCCATGATACATGAAATAGAAATCTGGAAATAAAAATTAATTCTTTGACATTCTTCAATGGATTCCTAACTTCTTTATTATTAATTGTGGACTTCTGTTTAATATTAGTGTTCTGGGTTTTTTTTTAATCTGTTATGTTGTGTTTTCCATGAGGTAGTGGCAACTATCAGTATAAAATTAATTTTTCTTTGATTTGGGGGAGTTAGATGTATAATTTTTTTTACTGTTTGTTTTTATTTTGTAAATGGTGAATCAAATGTGCTTAAACATCTATAAATAGGTAGTATTATTCCTAAGGTAGGTCACAGCTTGCTGAGGAGAACTAAGAGGAAACTGAGTATTGCTCCTGTCAAAGCTGAGGCAGAGCTAAAACCAGCATGAAGTGGGTTTATTGTAGAACCAACAGGGGTGAGGCTTTTATCACATTGATCCCATTTGGGATATCACTCACCTGCTCTGCTGCCAGCACCCCATCCAGTGGGTCTTCCCTTCCCAGCAGGTTGAGCACTGCTAGGTTGGGAAGGTTAGGCAGAAAGTTACATTGATTTGCACTGTGCCTCTCCTTGAAGTTAGCAGTCTTGGAAAACACTGGCCAGGGTTTCTGGGATTCATCTCCATGAATCTCTCATCTCTAGGATTTTCTCTTGTTGCCAGTCATGATCTTTGCTGCCTCCTTTCCTTGGCCTCTTCTTCATTCTGAGACTGCTAGTGCTTTCAGGGAACCCTTATTTTCAACACTCCAGCTCCTGTTTTTCCCTAGTTGAAATAGTCAGTCTGCAGAAACACAATATGTCAGCAGCTTTTTTAATTCCATGTTCTGCCTCTGTGCTAGTTGGAGGACTCAGAATGGGACCCTTCTGTTTGGTTCAGGTGTCACCAAAGTTTCCAAGCTGCCTGTACAGAGTGCAGGGAGTGAGTACCAGTCTTCTGCCTGAGTTCAGAATCCAGCTGCACTCACCCACAGACCCACACACATCCCCTCTGCTCTGCTGCCTGTTAGCATCTGCAATTGAGCTGTTCTTTCACTGATGCACTGATGCCAAAAGCTGTGTTTGCTGCCATTAGGAAAGCCTTCATTCACCTTGTCATAATCTCTGATCTTCACTAACGTGAGTGTCTTGCCTTTGCAGCATACTTTCACACCGAATTTCTAAGTTTACTTGGTTCAAAAGGAATCCAAATGTGGATTGGTGCTAGAACAGGAGGGACAGCATATGACTGTCATTTTGCATCTCACATGACAATTTCAAGGTTTACTCTATATGAAGGCTTTACATAATGTGAGAACTTTCACATGCTGCAGTACTTGACATGATAAATTTCAGGTAGTGCTGTAGTCCTTTAAAGATGCAAAAGAGTCCTCTATTGACTGTGAGTGTAGAAACATACAGATAAAATTTAAAAAAATTAAGGTGACTTAATAGTAGCAAGAAAATGTTTTTGTTCTTATTGCAAATTTTGATTTTTTTCTTCACGTCTTCATCTGGCATTGTGTTGATGGCCTTTTTCTCTGGTGCTTCCTACATGGTTAATGTGAGGGTGTCTCTTTGTGGACTGGGGAAGGGTCATGTCTGCCCTCACTTTTCAGAGTCAGGAGTCCAGCTGGATGCTGTCTCATGCCTGGAGGCAGTTGACCTCAGAAACAGGAAGTGTTTGGGGGCAGTCAGGGTCCAAAAGCATCACTTGTACATCTCACTGTTGGCTGTCCAAAATTTTTTTCAGTTACTAAGGTGCTAATAAATTTTAAAGAAATGTTAATGGGCTTCCATAAATTGCATTGTAGAAGCAGCAGAGCATTTTCACTGGCTGTTATTTTTATGCGTCAGGATATGTTGGGGAGAAAGCATTTGGATTATGAAGAACAGCTTCAGAGATGAGGAAACTTCTTATTTTCTCATGCCATAGGCCTTTCAAGGAGCAGATACTCATCTCCTGTCCTTCCTTGTAGTGTTTCTGTAGCTTTTGGTTCTGCTGAACTGTTTTAATCAGAGGGATATCGGCATGTCCAGTGTTCCCAAGAGAAAACAGTATTGAGCCTGATTGTTTCTTCTGTAGGTTTAGCATCGTTTCTGCTGCTGAGTATCAAACATAATAGAAAGGTTTCAGCCAGCTCCAAGAGCTGTGCTGCTGACTGAAGCCAAAGGAATCATAGCAAAATGTGTGCTTGCCACAGTTCTAATCAAAAGCACTTCTGCTGTTTAACTTGGAAGGAAATTACAAAGTGCTTCTTGGGCAGTTTGCTCTACTTCTGTGGCAGAACTGAAAGAGACATCTTAAGATTTTTAAATTAATTTTTAATTCAACCAATTAGAGAAAAGGGGTCAGGAACACTTGGGGATGTAAAATATCAACCTTTATGCAAAGATAAAACACATTCTAGATGGTAAGCCTTCCCTGTATTTGTGGTGGAGAAAGATGTTTGCCATGCAGGGATTTATCCACTGTTAGGGTGGAATAAGTATTTATACATGTGTGTGTACATGCATGTATTTATGTGTACATGTACATCTAGAGCAGGATGATATCTGTTCCTGCTGCTCAGGGAAAGCTTTTTCCATAGGCCCTTCCTTTCTCTTTCACCTGTCTGTCCCAGGCTTGCAGCAGGGAATGCAGAGGGATGTAGTGTGCAGTGGAGCTCTGGCCATGCTGGCTTCCCAAGGGAGATGATTTGGGAGGCAGTGAGATTTTTAGGGAGTGAATGATGCAGGATTTTTTAAATGCTCTTCTTTTTGATTTGGTGGTGGTTTTTGTTGGTTTTTTGGGTTTTTTTTTTCTTCTCTCCACATATGTGGTTAAATATAAAGATCATTAACAGCAAGGATTTGCTGTAATTGACAGAGACACCACCTCATTATTTAGTTCATATATGACCTGGGATGAAAATAACCTCCCAGGTGCAAGACATGATTGAACTGTCATGGTCTCTGTTTCTACAGGACAGTGAATGTTATGTACCAACTGTGTGAGGTTTGTTGCTGCAAACCTGGCACTGAAAGGGCAGTTGGGTTTCTGCTGAGTGGCTATGTGGTTACTGGCTCATCGACTAAGATCTCTTGTTATTAAAATGTTTCCTGCGTTTTCAAAATGATGTTATGATAATCACCATCTTGATGGATACATCAGGTGCTGAAGTGCAGACATGGAATATTAACAGCACATCTCTTCTCAGTCTGAGTTAGAGTCAGGTGCTGTAGCCAGGAGATGTCATAGTCCACTCAAAAGTATTCAATTTGTGGTTCTCTTAAAAACTTCTCAAAGATGCAGAAGAAAGAAGAGTAAAAAAATTTTTAAAAATTACCCTTTAAAATCAACTCCTATTCACCTGTCATTGCATCTTCTGCCAGCACAATTCTACAACTTCCAATCATTCTCAACTGTAGTTTACTCAATATTTGGAGGATTAACACTCAGATTCTGAATTGTACTTTCTTCTTCCCTTGATAGATCACTTAACAGGGACAGGGGAAAGTATATAGAAGACAATTTCCAAATTTGTAAGAACTGAAGAGAACAGCTGCTTAATACATGTGTTAATCAGCTGTATTACTGCCCATGGCAAGTGAAGAGGGTTTTGATATTCAGAATGCTATGAGCAAAGAGATTCCTGTGTCTGAGGTGAAGGTTTTAACTTTAGGGAAAATCAGTGCATAAAATATAGCAAATCATTATACGTTAAACCTGGGCCCTTGAACTTAGGGCATGAGCTTTGTGATTTGGGTTGGGTTTTTTTTCTTCACACAATTGAGTGACTGTACAGTTTCTTAAATAAACTGGAAGATACAGACTGTTGACCCCTTAGGCCATTTTAATTTTAGACACCTAAATTTAGTCTCTCTAAATTTTGGTCTCTCATTTAGAGCATTGGATTTGAGAGATCTGGACTGGAACCCAAGAGCTTCACCCTGTCCCTACTTACTTTAGTGTCATCTCTCTGAACATCTCCCTAACACTAAAATTAATAGCACTTCTTTCTTGAGACCTTCTCAAATTGCTTTATTCATTTTTCACTCATGAAGGTATGTATGTTGCAGTTCCTTTTATTAAAAGCAAAATATGAATCAGATATGGAATGCAGAGAGGTTTTTTACTTATAAATTTGAAATTTACAACTGTCTACTTTAGTTGAAGCTTACCGTGGAGTTCTTCAAATAGCTGTGCTACATGTTCCATCATAAAATGAATTAATAGATTATCCTAAGAAAGGTTGCTTATTATAGTTTTTTTAGAGTTAACTAATGTGTTCCCATCATTGCCTGGATTGTAAAGTAAAAGTTGCAATATATAGTGAATCTTTAGGCTTTCTTAATCAAAAAACCATCTTCAAATAAAAAAAAAGTAACTACATCTATATAGAGGAGAGACTCACAGAGATGTTTGTGTTTTGGAAGGGAAAATAGTCTTTGATATCCCCAGCACAATTGCATATTCAGCCTGTTACTGCAGTTCAGCATTGGAAGTCAGATCCAGCACATTCTGTGCTGGGAGGTATTAAAATCAGATCAGTGCAGCTTTACATGAAACCAGTAGTCTCCAACTGTATAGACAAACACAGACTAAAGTCTATCAGCCAGATTTCTGGGCTGGGGTATACAGCAGACACATATTGGAGTTCCAAAATACATTAGGGATGCTAATCTATCATATTGTTCCAGTATACCACAAAACCAGTATTGGAAGTGACACTGTATTCCTTTAATCACTCTCTTTTATTCTCGGCAGCTCAGTGGAATTAAGCTTTGGGCCAGACAGTGACAGCTAGAAGCCATTTATGTGAGCTCTGCAGAAAGCAGCCATCATGAAGGGTTCTTTATTTTTTTGTGTAATTTGGGAAGAGAGTAGTGTTATTTTCTAGTGCTGTGGAGAAACTAATATACATTTCATGAACCATTTTTGTTTCATGTTTCAGTGCTATCCAAGTGCAAATGTCAGCAAAATCTTTCATCCACCACCTCTCCAAAGCCATAAACAACCTCAGCAGTGCCAGTTCTCTGAGATTTGTTACCAATACAGTCTTCTTTTTCTTTTTTAATTATACATATCAACAGCTGTACAATAATTCTGCGTAGTCATTAAGGCATAAGGTACAGAGATAAAAGTGTGTGACTTTCACAAGCCCTCTCCTGGGCAAGGCCCCAGGAGAAAGCAGCAGTCTTGTGTCAGAAGAGTGAAAGGGTAAGGAAGCACTGCCAGGGTATCATTTGAGGCCTGCAGGCATGTGCTGGTGAACACAGTCACTACACATTTCCCAGATCGAGAGAAGTAAGACAGTAAAAAAAAACCTCTCAGTTCATCAGGGGTAAAAGCTTGCTTTTTCCCTTCAATCACTGGTATAATTTTAATTTCTTCCAAATTATGAGAAGCAGTAGGGTTGTTAAAAGTTCCAGCATGCTGCCTTTCACACCATTTTTTTATCATAGTTCTGATGAATATTTTCTTTTGGCAGCAATATTTCACTTCTCTACATTTTTGAAAGTCCAAAGTAGCTTGACTTGGATGATTGGATACAGCTTTATCTAAGGAATATGTACTTCTGTCTGATCAGAAATGTGATAATTGGTGTACAGCTATTAGATGGCAGATATAATATCCAGTTTGGGTTGTGTTCTAGATAACAGAATAAATAGACTAAGTAGAAAATAGTTTAGGACAAGATTCATGGCATACGTTTCATAGATGCTCTGTCTTTTGGGTGGATATATGAAGACTCAGTTTGAATAGTTTATCTTTTTCAATAGACCATATTATACAATTGAAAAGAATTTCAAATACTTCAAATACAAAAGGTTTTCTAATTGTGTTGGTATGTTTTTCCCTTAAGAAGAGCTGTTGATTTTGATGAGATGCCTTTCTGAAAGGCAATCAACTTTGGTGTAGCAGATTCCATGTATTGGAGAATGAAATGTGATAGTTAAGGCTAAGTGAGAATTAAATTCAACAGATATCCAAGGGAAAAATCTGTAAATCAAAGCAGCTGCAGAATGCCAGCCCTAGTACTGTAGTTTTTTGAAGGATGATGTACAAAAATAGTTGTAAAATGTATTTGTAGCAGTAGGAAACAAATATTTCAAATAAACAAGTATAAACTTATGACTGAATACTTTGCCATCCCCTTTTCTGTGGGTTTCAAAGCCTTCCAAAGGTTTTGAAAATAAGTTCTGGTTTGGTATGTCATCCAGTTAATTTTAAAATTAATTTTAATATTCAAACAAGAATCATAAGCAGCAGCTTAGGCTGGGAGTTTGAGACAGAATTTACTGAATTTACTGAATTTTCAACTAGTGTACTACAGCAATCTGTGCAACTAGGTAAAGATGCTGTACAATTTCAATAATTAAATGATAACAGATTTATTTTTCTAAAAAGCTTGCTCATCTGTCAAAAGCCTTATTTTCTTTTTCTTGCTACACATATACATTTTGCCTACAGTGTGTGGGGGTGGTTTTGCTGTGGGTGTCTGAGAATGTGCTTTTGATTGATGAGCTAAGCTGTTTCTTCAGGTACTGAAGCAAATAACTTTGGATGCAGCGCTCCAGAAACTGCTGCTCCCAACAAGAGAGGCAGGGAGAGATGCTGCTCCCACAGCGCTCCTGCTCCTGACACAGGCTTGGCTTTGCTTTGGGAGCTGGAATTGGAACAATATCTGCAGCTTTCCACTGCTGCACTTACAATTGTCTCTCTCCAAAAGCTGAGCCACGGCTGTGGTCAGTGAAAGATGGGTGTAATACAAAAGTAATAAAAGTAATGAGCTTTGGGGACTCTAAAATGGGATCTTTTAGTAGGAAAAGGAATTTAGCAACTTACTACCTAATAAAATACTCATAATACTGCAGTAGCTTTGATGTGTAGCTGTTGTGTTTCAGAAAGTTTTTTTTGATTTGTTTTTCTCTCTAGGAATTGGATAGAGGATTTCCTATAAATAATAATAATATTTCTGTTAACTTTCATAATTTGACATAATCTCCCCTTTCCTGTTCTTTTGTTTCATTTTCTCAATAATTTGGTTGATGGAACAGAACAAGCTTTTGGGACTGTAGATTGGTAGCTTGGTTTACCAGCTTAACTTCAAATAATATTTTCACCTCTGGCAATATATTCCCTGATTCTGCACGTTACTGGTTCACAAGGGCAGCAACTTTATTTCTCTGGCTATTTTACTGTTAATTTTAGGTGTTTTCTTGTCTTCAAGCTTGAAACATCTTTTGGCAGCTAATACTCTAAATGAGAAAGCAGGAAAAATGAGAACATGGCAAAGGACATAGCTGTAGTGTAGCATGTTGTGTTAATTTTCAGAATATCAGAAGTCCAAGCAGCTTTCGTCATGTTTACTTCCTGAAGTTGAAGGAAAAAAGGCTTCTGGTAAGGGCCTAAAGAAATGAGTGCTGTGTATTTCCAAGGTTTTCAGCAAAGGAGCACATGAAGTATGTCAGTAGCCAGAAGACTCCTTGTTAATCCCTTTCCCACCATCCAGTGTCTGGGGGAGGGACTTTATTTGGTGCAAATTTTAACAGAGCTGGTTTTCCTTGCATTAATATGTTCCTATTTGTGGAATATTTGTCATATGGTTCTATTGCCATTTAAAGGAAAAGAATTTAAGTAATCCCTCCTATGAGCTATGATCATTAAATTAATTTTATACTAAAATACAAGTTTCCTTGCAGGCTTAGGAACAGTTGACTTCGCAGCTTTCCCAGTCTTGTCCATTGTTGGAGAGACAACTGAATCTGCCAGATACAGTACAGTATGCTAAATACTTTGTTATTCAGACAGTGGAAAACTCCTCTTAAACTTTCCTAAGTTTACTAGAAGGATACCTACTCACAAAAATTCTCATCATTTCTACAGTGTCTGTGGTAGCACTTAAAGTTGCAGTTATTTTGCCACATCAGTCATTGAGTAAAAGACCTCTGCAAAAGAGGCACAAGCTGCTGTGCCTTTCATTTTGTCAATATCTGTGGCTATTGGGAGGGGTTGGGGTTAGGTGTATTTTGCCTTTTTTGTCTTCTTTTTTTTTCTTTCTTTTTTTTTTTCTGAGAGGCTGATGCTTTAAAGTATAGCCAGACTGGCTGTGATAGGGATTCCCTATTAGGTGTATCTACAGTGTCAGCATCTTCAGTGAGCAAATCCTCCTTCGGTTCTTGTCCTTTGTTAATATTTGAAAGCCAAGTGACTTGCAGAGCCTGGGGTCTCACTCACATCCTCTGGGTGCCAAAGCCTTTCTTTGCAAGGTCAGTATTGCAGCATTCGTGCAGCTGTCCAAAGGGTTTGACTCTGACATTGAGCTATCTCATCTAATGAGTCCTTTAATTCTTCAGAGGAGTGGCGAGGAAATAAATAGATTTTGTAAAAACAATCAGCATTTCTCTTCTTCTTTGCAGGAGATGGTAGACAAAATATGTAGACTGATTTTGTGAGATGGGAAGTGTGTGTCTGCTGAGGAACAGCTCTGGCACCAAATAGAACATAGGAGGGGGGTTTTGTTGCCATTTTGACTTCAGAGGGAGAAAACTATACCAGGATCCATTTCTGCTTGCTGGATACCATGCCAATGAACATACTAATCCTTTCTGGAATTAAAATTCACTATTTGAACCCCAATGTTGGGTTACCTGCTCTTATAAATAATTCCTATATATATGTATCATTCTGCGTAAGACAAACTTTCAAAGGGCTTGGTAGAATCCTTTTTGAGATACAGATTTTTCGTGCAGTTTTGTTGGGTTTTATTTTGATAACACAAAGAAATTGCATATTTTCAGAACGTACTTGATAATGAAAATTCACCTTATATTTCCAGCAGTTTGGCTGAAAACTGCATTTCCTGTTATCCACACAGCACAGTAAAAACTGTTCTGAAAGTCTGCAGTTTTTTTATTTGTACAATAAGCAAACAATGCAAAAATCCATACTGCAAGAGCTACCTTAGCAGGAGACTATGCTTGAAAATCCAAAGACTAAGAAGTTAGGAAGTGATAAAAGAAAATTTATCTAGATTTGTAGCTCAATGTCTTACATCTTATTACAATGCAGCCTTGTAATAAAATCACTTATTAGGTCTCAATTTCAAGGTTATAACTTGAGCATTTCCGACATATCTGAAAAGATACCACAGAATATTTTTCAAAATAAAACAGTGTTTTTAAAGATTAACTGACTTTGTTCATCGGTTCCTTTTCCATGTCAGTAGATGTGGGTTTTTTCTGTATTGCAGATTCTCTTTGAAAGTTTTGCCTGGTGCTGGTTTAAATAGGAAGGCCCTTCATGAACTTGTTGAGGTATTTTTAGTGAAAGTTTCTGTGAGGTCAGAGATCTGTGAAGGCTCACAGCCCACCCACACAAGTGTGAGGGGCAACATTCTGCAGTTTAGAGAGCTCTGTGTTTATAACTGGGATGTTTTCTACTCAGCCCTTTATGAATGAAAAGGAATTTTGTCTTCTTATGAGATGCACTAACTACTTCCAGACAAAGAAAATGTCTTAAGCTAAAAACCTTTTGCCATGCTTGACAGTCCACAGTCTAAAACAGGCAAGGTGAACGTGTAACTCCATTTAATGGTGTCCTCAGCTGTCAGTGTGCAAGCTGCCAGTGAACACTTGGGAATGGCAAAGGAGTGGCAGTGACTGTCAGGTGTGACTACCAGGGTCCCTGTCCTGACTGCCCTGTACTGTCATGTAGAATCCTGCTGGCTGCTTGCAGCACCAGTGTGGGACTTTATCAAGCTGTAAAAGTGTCTTTTAAAGCCTAGGGGTAAATCTCATCTCATGTATTTTTTTGAAAGTGGGTTTCCAGCACTGTAGGAATACTGATCTGCCAAATGTGAGATGAGAGCTGAAATTTCTACAATCTCTTCTTACAAGACAAGCTTTGCAAAAATAAAAATTAACTATTTACTTTATGGGGGGAGAGGAGGTAAGAGGAGATTTAATTGTTGCCTAAAATTACCAGAGCAGAGAAAGAGACTGATGATAGCAGGAATATCTTTTTAAGCATAGACATGGTATAATGAGCTCCACGACTTAGAAAATGGGGCTAGATAAAGCAGAATGGAAACAGATCACCAAATTTTCAGTGGCAAGTCTAATTAACCATCTGCAATCTGAGGGGTTTTCCACCAGCTGAAGTCTTTTAATCACTGCTGATTGTCTTCCTAAAATCAATGTTGTAGCTTAAATGAATAGAATCATAGAAGTATTCACGTTGGAAAAGACTTCCAAGTTAATCAAGTCCATCCTTTGACCAAACACCACCACGCTCACTGATTGTATTGTGAAGTACCACATCTACTCGTTTTCTGAACTCTTGCAGGGATGGTAACTCCACCACTTCTCTGGGGAGCCTCTTCCAATGCTTAATCACTCTTTCAGGGAAGAAATTCTTCCTCATATCCAACCTGCACCTCCACTGGCACAACTTGGAGCCATTTCCCCTTGTCCTGTTGATTGTTACTTGAGAGAAGAGGCTGGCTTGCTCCAGCACCTCAGTGTCCTTGTGACACTCCAACCCAACTTGGTGTCATTTGCAACTGGACTGGCCCCAAACCTGAGCCCTGGGGACATCTCTTGTGACTGACCAACCAGGTTTAGCTCCATTCAAATGGAAGTCATGGGCCTCATACAAAGATGACAGAATTAATTTCTTTGGCTTGTCTTATGCAAGAGCTAGGCAGCCAGAGACCCTGAATTACACTACTGTCCTCTAAATTACTACTCTGACTTCAATTTCATTCTCAAATTTATGAGGATAAAATGTCAATTTTTTAAAATGTTTTATTTGGAACAAATTTAATCGGTCAAAACTCTAGTTTTAAAAATGTCTTGTTTACTTTTTTGCTCTTTGTTCATTACAAAACTCTGATGAATGATGACCTCTTATTTATTAATAATTTTCCTAAAAAGTGGTATCTTTATATCTCTAGTAAATGACAGAATCTACTCAGTTTTGAGAAAATGCAGCGAAACCCCAGTAAACACCTTTCTGTTAGATCTTTTTAGATGTCCAGGCTGTTGGACATCTCAACAATTTATATTTCAGTTTACTTTCGATATGAGTCCAGCTGTAACTTTAATTGTGCTGGTTTATGTTCAGTGAAATTTCAAAATAACAGTTCATTGTTAGTTCAGGTTAAAAAAGCAATGTTTGCCCAGGTTTTCAGAGTGGGTTGACTGCAGTTCCCTGCTTATGGTTTTTGTATTACAGATCTTGACAAATCCCTAAATTATTTTAGGGAAGAACTGATTGCAGTTTAGTTCAGTTTCTCCCCAGATCTTGACAAGTGAAAGGACAGTTTTGCTGTTTTCTGGAAACTTAATATTCCTGTGGTCATTGCACTTAACGGGAAAATTAAGACAAAAGCATTCTCAGTGTACACATCATTCTGTGTGCCTAATTGGATGAGGAAGGAAACTTGTGGATGTTCTTTTCAGAGGAAGTGTCTTATGGCATGAGTTTGTTCACGCTGTAAATCACAAGCTACTGCCCTTCAAGGCAGCCCGTGGGCATAAAAGCCCGTGACCACTGTAAGCCTCCTGCAGGACAGTGTGCAGCCTTCTGGTGTGTGCAGCTCTGTAATTGTTGACCCCTTTTCTTTTCTTCTTCATTTTTCTACAGCACTGTATGAATGTTTCTCAACTTGCATATTTCACCTTTTTTTTCCAATGTGGCAAATTATGGCTGCAATTGAAGAAAACCCAAGAAAGAGGAAAAATTCCTTCCTGTTCTGTGTATGAAAAAAAAAATTATGCAAGTATATGGGACTATGCTAATACATGCTTCCTTTATTTATACGCACTTGGAAATATACTTGCTTTTTCTAAGAGCTCATTCTTGACATAAACCTGGACACACTGGAAAAATATCCAAGTGCCCTATCGTACAGCTGATCTGTGTCCATTACGTATTTTGTACCTTGCTGCCATCTGTCCCCTGGCACACTACATGGATAGAATAATAGGGGAAAATTCCAGTTAACTGTGAGCAGCACACAGCAGATATTGGTGGTTTTCTGATCCATGGAACAGCATCAAGTGCTCCTTGACTTCTTAAAAACTTCCTAAAAACCTTTTGACCTTTGCTTCATATGATATAGTATTCATTCTAAAATAAGTTGCAATAACTAAACATTGTTTTAAACTAAATTTAAGAAATCTAGACTGAAAATTTGAGACAATAATATAAAAATGTGAAGGATGTATTACTTTTTATACATATATATAGAGAGAGAATCTACATTATGCAAATTACTTGGTTTTCTACGCTGGTTCAAGGGTTCAGCAGTGATCGTTGCTGAAAACCTCACTCCAGTAGGACTGTTCCATAGGAAACCTCATGTGCTTACAATCAGCCAGCTGAATTGCACATTATCTGCAACTTTCAGTAACCTGCTCTACGTGACCTGTCCAAGTCAGGTAGCACTGCAGCATTTTTGGATGGGAGTGCTTACAGCCCTGAACCGGATCTGACAAGTGCCTGCAAGGTCAAGAGAAGCATTGCTCAGGTAGATTTTGAGTCTGCAAGCTGTTCCATTTGGCTCCAATTTTCTGTGCATTTGGAATAGTCCATGGGGGACAGGATTACCAGTGGAGTAAATCCTGGACCTCTCCAAGTACAAATATCCATGTTATTACTCTTTGCTATCTGCATTCATTCAGGGACAAATGTCTTCACTGAGCTCCCAGACAGTTCTCTGCTATTTTGTATGGAAATACTTTGCAAACCTTTGTTAGGAAAGCAAACTGAGACAGGAAATGTAGATAAAACCATGAGGGTGCATGTACTGGGGTGGGTTGTAAAAACCCTGCTTAGACAGCTACTCTGGTGGAAGTCCATAAGAATTCATGCAAATTCAGCAAAAAATCTCGTTTCAGGTTACAGTTTAAAAGGTTTTTTTCTGGTCCTCTAGTGACATTAAATTATTTTAGGGAAGAACTGATTGCAGTTTAGTTCAGTTTCTTCCCAGACATCCCTTCAATGTTTATTCCTTAGACAACATCCCTCTGTTCAGGTCACAACACAGGGAGTCAGTGGTTCAGTGTCTTTGGCTGATATTATTTATAATGTTTGTTTTGTCCCTATAAGCAGGTCATCGAATTGAAATTATTATTTCTTCTTGATGTCTCAGATGGAACATGCAGTTATAGAAGCAGAATTTTGTTTTTACTGTGGCGTTGACAGTATTCATAAAAGTCTGTGGTACACAGATGTACACCCTTAAGCTGATCTAGCCAACAAATCCCTTATGAAAGATGATAGGGTTTTTTCCCTTCTCCCACAAGAATTGCTTTCCTGTGGTTGGGAAATGTTTTTATAAGGGAGATGGGGATAATCTGAATTGGGAACTCACTCTGTCTTGGAATACTGGTCAATATCTGCTTCAGCAGTAAAATAACATTTAGCTAGAGTGAAAATTTGCAAAGGCTCTGGAGAATATTGACAGCCTTGCATTATTTATTTTTGAAGATGAAGCTATCGAGAAAAACTGGTTTTATTTTCTTCTCTTGGTAAGCACAAAAGCTTCTAAATTTTAGGGAAATTAAAACCAATAAATTAGCATTGTAATATAGTGAGTCTTTCCATCTGTGTTCTGAAGATTTTGATATCCCTAGAATGATAATTCTTCCTGCCTGAAGCCTGTGTCAGAATGACCATTTCTTAGGAAGTTCAGCCTCTGCCAAAGAAGAACGTTCTGTCCTGCTCCAGTGATTTGTTCTGTGGGTTTCTGTGTCGGGAACTAGTGTGAGGCTGGTTCTTGTCTGGGTGCCTTGTGAGGCCTTTGGAAGATTGCCTGGGAATTCCTGTAGTGACTCCAATCAAGCCATGGGACATTCAGTTGGAGTCACAGTTCCTCTAGAGATGCAGAGAAATCCTAGATGTGTGTTCAGCTCAGATGTACCACAGATGTGCAGGGGGAGAGATTAGCACATGGCAGAGAAATCCAGCTTGCCTGGGACACAGAGCTTGGGTGTCTTGTCTGACCTAAAAACTCAGTTTGTTTTCTGACAGGAAAATCATAAATAGCAATGGAAGACATAATTAAAGCTTTCTTCCCATATTCAATTTCCAGTGCATCAGCTTCTGGAGAACCTCAGTAGAGATAATGGGGGTGGGGAAGGGACCACACTGCAGTAGGCAGCAGACAGACCAAGCCAACCTTCACCCTGTTACATGGGTAATTGCAGAACTATGATTTAGAGATGGAAAAATGTGCATGTTAATGTAGAAACCTCTTTTATCTGGAAAAACCTCCACAGATTCTTGAGAAGCACAGCACAAATCATGAGGACAATTTGGGGTCCCTGTTCTAGATTTTTTGTTCTGAAATACTTGGTCTGCCTTGAGCAGCACCAGACATCAGGAAAATCTGGCTACCCTATATTTAAAGTGTATCTCAGCTGGCTTTCTGCTGAAGCTATTTAGGACTTACTGCAATGTTGATCTACAGTGTGTCCTCATGTCTGCTTGAGTGTTAATTAGTTTATTGTTTTACGTAGTGTATTAAAAGCTTTTCTGTTCCATTTAAAGTTTGAACTGTAATTCAATCCTTAGGATGCCCCACATGTAAGGCAGAGTTACAGAGCAGGAGGTTAGGATGTGGTATCCCTTTCCTGCTGTGTTGCTGCCTTGGCATATTGTCTGCTTGACATCTTTGGTAGATGAGTGTCTGAAAATAGAGTGAAAGATGACAAAGATTTTGTTTCCTCATTTTCTGTATTAGGTGTCTCACTCTCTTCTCATGGTGGGTTTTTCTGTTTCAGTTTGTCTCTCAGCGGGAAATATTCCAATTAACTTACGTCACAGATGTACCTTGTTGAAGATCAGGGCTCATTTTGCCAGGCACTGCTACAGTTTTGTTTTGTGGAAGTTGTTTTAAAACAGCAATGCCCTCTCTTTTTGCAATTTAGTATAATAATGTTGTAACTCTGTAGTACTTGAAACTCTGTTTATGGTCAGTTGCACTGTTTGGTCTCCAGCCTATTGCTCAATTCCCTTCCAGCTGTAACCCCCATTGTATTTTCTGACTGCTAAAATTGGGGCTGGCTTTCTCCTGTGCTGCCCAATGTCCTTCCAGTCAGTGACACAGTTGCTCAGCTGGAGATTTAGGCAAGCATAGTTCTGTTCATGACCTGAACAGGTTTTTACTTATGCAGGATGACAAACTTTCTATTGAACGTTGGCCTGTGTGCACGCTGGATGCATTTCTGTTTTATTCATATGTGAAGATGCTCTGCCAGTATCACTATGGAACATCTTGATTTTTTTTCTGGAAGAATGGCATATTTTGCTGAGGTTTACAAATTATATTTGAGTTGCTGTGTATGTGATTCTTCATTAGCCAGCTGACAACATAAAATGTTAGTCTTAACTAATAAGAGGATTATTTTTCTTTCAATGAAAGGTAGTGTTGATGAAACTTTGCCAGGTCAACCTTGGAAATGTTTTGTCCTTGAGCAGTATTCAGTCACTTGTAGTCAGGGTAAAGAAATCTTTTTTATACTTTTTTTTTCCTATAGACTACATCTATATTATGAGGCAATCATGGTTTTATATTGCACTTTCTGTTCTTTCTAAGCAGCCAATAACTCATTATTCTCCAACTGTCTTGCTCACAATATGCATTTCAGACAAAATACAATCAAACTAACAAGAGCAAAAAGAGCTTAAATACTTACCTTTAAAGGTAAGAGCAACCATCATACTCAGTTTAGTTTCTGATAGATTTCTGCTATTGGCCAAGCTGTTATGTTGAAAAGTTGAGCTTCCTTAAATTACATGTTACTTACATCTTGTCACTGTGTTTGAATCACTTTGATCTGTAGTTCTACCGAGGATTTTGTTCTCTACTTTGACCTTTGTGCAGCAATTCAGAGCTCTTTACTTTGTCTAACACCATAGGAAGTGAGTGTAGTTTGAAATGTTGTCTTTAGTTATTTGACAGACTTCATGTGTACACTCTCAGGTGCCTCAAAAGTGCTTCTGTAAATGGCTGGTTCCCCTGATAGTAATTACACACATTTTGGATGCAACTGGCAAAGGAACAAACCCAAGTGGGATGGAGTTCAAGACACCTGGCAGTGCTACCTTTCTCACAGTGCCAGTGGGACATGTGACACATTCACCTGACCCACTCTGCCTTTTGTCATTTCCACTCTGTCAGTGCGTGTGTCCTGTCTGGGAAAAACCCTCTGAAGAGTTTCTCAAGATATTGCAGGTTAAATAAAGGCACAAAGTCAATCCTTCTGGAAGGCTTGGGAAGTGAAATGGAACATAATCACCTTACAGTCATTTTAGGGATTATTGTAATTTTTTCTTGTTCATTTTGTTGTATACTGCTTCATGCATTGGATATGACACTAGAAAGAGCTACTTGTCTTCTGTTCTAATTTACTTTCTTTCTGCTAGAGGGGGAAAAATAGATAGATGATAAATTTAGGGGGATAATATGGAATGTCTTCTAGAAAATTTCAAACTGGTTTCTGCCACACATGGTGCCTTAACACAAACAATAATTAAAGAGACAAGCAAGGTAATGATCCAAGAATGGACTACTTACTACTTGAGGTTTTTTTAAATTAATGCCTCTTAATTTTTGATAGAAATTATTAAAGCAAGGGCCATTTTTAATAAACAAATTTCCCATCCCCCACCATAAAAATGTGGAATGTCTTTCTCTTTCTTCTGCTAAAACATCTGGGGCTCTGTGAAATCAGCCTGTGGAGAAATTAAATGAAATGTTACATTTCTGTGTTGTCAGATGTCTGTCAGCTGCTAGTAAGAAGAATATAAAATAAATCCTTTAGGCTCTAACTGCATGGCTTACCATCGGGTTAGGGATAAATGTGTATCAAGTTCTCTCTTTTAAACTGACAGCTTTTCCCAAATGGGAAAAAAAATATTGGTGGTAGTGATGTTAGTGAAGTGATCCATATTATCTGGAGAAAAAGGTATGTATATTTCTATCTGTATAAATATGTCCATAATACACAGGCATATAGGCAATATAGATGCAGTATAGATGTAATCTATCTTTGTGTTGCATATAGATTCTATAGACATGTGATATCTATATACATTTTAGTGTGTGCATAGTATTTTCTTTCTGTCCATAAAAACTCATTTGTATTTTTTATATTTCTAATGCCTTTATTCTAATGCATTTGACTTCTACTTATTAAAATATTTGCTCATTTCTTTGCATGTTACTTGGTAAGCTGCTGAAAAATTATAGCAGATGTGGGGGGATTGTGCTCCTTTTTAATAATGGGTAGGACAGTTGGCAAATGAAAAACAGTTCTAGGGATTGAAGTAGGCAGTTCATCTACAGAGAACCATATTTTTCTTATTGTCTACATTTTGTAATGGAAAATATGTAAATAATTTCTCTGACTCCCGCTGAAGAACGTATGAAGGGGATAACATAAGAAATCTGTGATAATCTTATGTACACAACTCTAACATGACATTTTATTTTTTCAGTCTGTGGCAAGGTTACATTTCTTGCAGTTTGCATTAGGTGCTCCAAAATGTTGTCTTCCTTAAACCTTGCAAAAGACCTAATTCAGTGAAAAATTTAAAAACAAAAATTATTTTCTTTTTATTAGTTTCTCCTAGTAGTTTAAAACGTGGAAGTAGAAGTGGAGATCAGGGGATTGTTTGGTTAATAGGTTGGTTGGTTTGATGGTGGATATTTTTCTATCTTTTTAGATGAGTTTTGATACCAACTACTGTGCAGATACATGTTTGTGTGCTATAAAGCAGAGCAGATCCAAGGAAATTCTTAGTAGGAAAATTTACAAAATGTACTGTGTGTTTGCTGGTAGGCTTCAGTAACAGATCATATTTGTCGCTAAGCTTTACAGTACTTTCCATGTGTAAATATATTTTCTTTAATGTATTCTGGCCTAGATGTTGTGTCTCAGATGAGAGAATTAATTAGAAGGGGAATTCCAGGGCTGGATTATGTCAATGGCAAGTAAATCGACTTCTCTTCAGTTGATGTTAAGTTCTTTTTAAGATTAGTATAATTAGTCTCATTTCACAGGCGTAGAAACTGATTGGGAAAAGCGGAGTTACTTGCATGGGTTTGTAGGAACCTTTTGGAGCACGTCTGGGCCATGCAAAGGAGGATGCTGGGAGCACCAAGCTGTTGCTGGAGCTGCAGTGTGGGTGTCAGTGGGTACCAGTGAAACATCTCCTTTGCCATGGGGCACACAGACAAGGTTCAGACCCTTCGCAGGTCAGCTCTGGCTGTGGCAAAGTGTCTGTGCTCTTAACATAAGGCTATTGCTTGAACAGTGTGGGATCCACGCTGGAAATTCATGGTCCCTTTGCAGTGTTTAGATGTGCTTAGATGTGCCTGAGATTTCTCCTTCCCCTCTTTCCACTTTCTCAAGCCAAGTTTTGATGTTGTCCTCGACAGCTGGAAACATTGGGGAAAAGAGTGAGGAGAGGGATTGGAGGCAAGTGTTGTTTGGTGCCCCATTGAAATGCAAGTGGCTCTTAATGTGTCAGGGTGTACAAGCAGGAGGAAAAGAACAGAGAAATGTGTGAGCAGAGGTGGAGAACTGTCATCGCTCTCCACTACTGAATAAGCAGAGTAGGCTGATGTCATTGTGACCATAGGAACAAAAAAACCCCAGAGAGATGCTAGGCTTGATTACATCAGTTCATAAAATGGGCTTTGCTTTCCTCTTTGCACTACCAGCTTTGATGCAAACGCTGATGTAATGCAAGAACTTAGTAAAAGTGCAAAACAACCATGTTGTAATTTTTTAGCTTGAGAGAGGATTCTTTATTATTGAAGGAATGGTGATTGTGCCACTCATTTCAGTAAGTACCTTTTATAACATTTGACTAGATGACATTCAGCTGGACTGGCAGAGACATTTTTATCCTTTGATGCTGTTTCTAACACAGTAGCTGAAATGGACAATTTTGCTTCTTCATCTTTTTTTACACATACACGGGAACTTGAATAGAGAAGAATGGAAGTCCTGCATTATTTTAATGCATTGAAATATGTAAATATACTTCCTTTTTTTGTTGTTGAACTTCCTGCTTATTCTGCCAATATATATGAGAATTTGAATGGGTCCTCCTAGGAATGCTTATTGAAGCAGGGTTCCCAGCTTGCTGCAGTGGGGGGCTTGGGCTCAGTTAGAACACCTGGACTGGCCAACATTGAAACATCTGCCTTTGCAACTTGTTTCAGGAACATGGGTAAATGAGGCTTCTGCATCCTTACCCAGCCATTTGCAAAATGAGAGCTTAAATGTGTTTTGATGCAGCTTAATGATACACAAAGACATAGATATTGTAACGAACTTATCTTGAGGTTTAGTAAACATGTAGTTGTGTTGCAGAACTCTTTACTGACTTTGTTAAATGGTAGCTGTCAGTGTAAAATTGGTTATCCTGAACAACACATCTGAATTTCATACTTTACCAGCATGGTTTGAGAAATGTTTAGAATGTGGTTTTCACAGGGACTGAAAAGATGTGCGCTGGGGAATGCCCTTAATGGAAGGGAACCATTAAGGGTGTTGTGAAAATAATATTGATTTAGCACATGAGAAATAAGAGTAACTACTCTATTTAGCATAATCAAAAATGTGGAGGGGGAGGAGGGTAATTTTTGGAGCAGAACATAGCATTGTGAAGAAGTGAGTACATCCTGGGTCATTTTGTCAATGAAACTCTATAACCATGTAAGCATAAAACATCAGCTTGGAACATTTAATCTAAAATGTTGGATATTAATCCTTTAAAATTCTGTCTTGCCTGCTTTTGAAAAAGTAGAGTTAAGCAGTTTAAAATTTTGTTTCTTATGCTATAAAAATAGTTAAGGACTTTCTGTTAATATCATACTAAAATCATCAGATACTTCTGTTGTTTACAAGAGAAAATAATTTTTTGATGTATTTCATTTTCATATTAGGAAAAAACCCACATCTGCCCCAAAATTTACCATTTTCCAAAGGATATAGGAAAATTATATTAATAAAAAAAAAAGAAAGGGAGGAGGGGTGAGAAGCAAGCATTCAAATTTCCATGGAAGCTCTGTGTTTATGTAAAGTACAGCAGCTGCACTGCAAATTCCCCTCTCTGGATGACCTCAGTTCTGAACAAGACAGACTGTTCTGGGTGCAGGTGTGATTACTGAATTATTTGTTCTGTTTTAGTGTCAGTCAGTTACAGAGAAGTATTATGGGTAAAATTTGTATCCACTGAATAAAGTGAATTCGTAGATTTGGTATTCCACAGTTCACTATGTGCCTTCCTGCTATTGCAGAAATAGTTTATTTTATTCTCTTGAATTGCATTAGTTAAATAGGACAGACAAGAGGAAGTGACTCCAGCAACAACCTCTGAATATATCAGGCAGGCAGAAAGGCAGGATTGCACTGAAGATGGTACTGGACACAAAAGACAGTTTTGACAGCTGAATTAGGAAATTTTTTTCAAGAGGTTTGTATAAGTTGTTGGAATTGAGAATTTTAAATTTCTTCCCCATGCTTCTTGAGAAATAGAGCTGTGAGAAATGCTCACTCCTAACACATGCATCCAGTCAGTCTTGGTTTGGATGTGACTATTCTTGTGAACCTGCCAGCAGTTTTCCAACCTACCTTAGATCATACTGGTCTTTGCCAGGTGTCTGTACTTATTTACGATCTGTGTGCCTTTTCTCTCTTACCAGTTTATGCAGTTTTATAGGAAAATCCTTTTCTTTCATTAGTGTTTGGTGTAGACTGCCAGAGAGCAGGATTGATGCACTGAAACGTGGCTGCTTTTCTCACACTTGTCTCCAGCCAGACAGGTGCAGTCAGACTGGGGAACCTGGGTTCCTGAACTCCTGATGTGCAGCATGTCGGCTTTCCAGGGTCTTGGAAGAATCAGCACAGATCTAGAACTCCCAAAAGCGAGTCCTTGTAGAAAGATGGGTGTAGTTTTCTCCAAATAATGAGCAAATTCAGTCTCTGCTTTGGCAACCATTTAAGAGAATTATTCACTGTAAGATGTGTGACTTCAGCAGCCAAGGCAAACCTGCACTTCTAGGAGGTTCTCCCTTTTATTGCTGAAACGGCAATAACAGCACATGGCATTTCAGGTGAGTGGGAGTCCTGTAAGGGTTAAAGAGTGATGGCAATGATGTCTTTATGCATCCACTGTTCTGATCCTTCTCTCTTCAAACGTGGTCCTGACAGGACTGCCTTTGTGTGAGGCACAGAGCATTAGTACAGAAACGTGTGTGAGAATTTGGAAACATTTTTTTAAAAGGAAAGGGAATTAAGATTCCTATGCCAAAAAAAAAAAAAGTATTCATAAACACTTTTCTGTTGTGTTTAATGAGCTTGCCATTATGCTGTGTGCTTTAAGTAAAAAATAGATGGAAAATGGAAGGACATTTGCTGAGACTGATTTAAAATACTGATATTGTTTCTGATCCGGTGCAGTTTCTTTAAATGATCTGACTCTAATTGAAGACATATAGGGAAACAGATCAGATGTCTCTGAGGATTAACAAAGGTTTTAGGTGAGTAGTGAATGATAAACAGATCAAGGAATATATAATCCACTGCACTCATACTATAGCATGATTCTTCTGAGCATGAGAATTACCTATTTTTCTTTCAAACCATCTGAAGCACATAGATTTTCCACATGAAATCAGTAATGCATTCATGGTAGGGCATGGAAACACACATCAACATTTCTAATGGTGGGAAGTAGTGGAAGAGGGATTTGGCAGGGTCAAGGACAGCTCAAACAACACCCACTGCTGTTGGTGTGGGGAGTAGTGAGACACTGTGGTAAACAGCTGGGGTTTCTCTGAGTCATTCATTCCCCGTTCCCACCTCATCGCTCTGTCTATGTGCGTGGGTGGCCAGGTACGTTTCTAGGCAAGGAAGTCATTAAAATTGATGTCACATCTCAGTCACGTTAGGGGGGAGAGGGGACGTGATAGCATCTTTTTCTTACCCGTTTTGGAGCCTTTTTGCACTCACCTGCGTATTGTATGTGACCATCAGTAAAAAGGGCAGGGGAGCAGCACAGATAGCCAATGATTATCCCCCAGGAGGATACCATAGCTTGTACCTTTAGTCTCACCTGTCTGTGGCATGCCAGGCACTAGGCTGCACATCCCTATTCGCTGTAGGAAGGGCCTTTTACTTTTACAAAGGGCCTTTGAATATCTTTGCATTATTGTCTTCGTTTGCCCACCTGCTTTCTGCGAGGGTGGATGGTGGTTTTAGGTTGATAGTTGATCTGATCAAGGGTATAAAGGTTAGGGGTGATACAATTAGGGACATGTTAACTTCAGCAGGTAGTATGACTTATGCTTGATTCAGTTCTGCCTCCTGCTGAGAAAAACTGATGCAATAATAAAGTCTCAAGGCTGGGTGTCTTGGAGCTTGATGAAGGCCACAAGTCAGAGTTCATGGTGTGCTCACTGTCCTGTGAGCACAACCTGTCTGTTAACACCAGGGTTGGACATTCTGCTTCAGAAAAGGCACCTCCATGCAGAAACTTAGGGCAAGGTTGCTACCTCGGCATGAGGCTACAGTAACCTGGAATAGTATTTGGTGTATGTATTCTTTTGTTTGATAGTGTAAGGTAGAGCAGAGAGTCATCCTACTTCTTTTAAAAATAAAATCTGACACACCTGAGCCCAGGAAAGCCAGCTGGAAGAAGATATTGAAACCCCCCAGTAAGTGGGGTAGCACCATGCAGCATTCAAACAACTTATATATAACTTGAGATAAATAAGAATTGTTTCTTTATGATCTTTGAACTTGTTTGCATGTTTCTCATTTGTTCTTTCAGGTAAGACAGTGAAGTCTTTAACTGCTCCAGAAGAAGAGGGTCTGGAAAGAAAATGTCTCTGGCAAAAAAGTATCAGGTAACACTGGTAGTGGGGAAGCTTCTTAATTTTTAAAATATTTATCTGAACCAGTCTTGATGAACTGAATTACACCTGAATCTGGTTACAGGTTTAGAGGAAGGAAATCTTGAGCTCTTAGTCACTCAAACCGGAAAAGTGCCTGCTTTTAGTTTTTATGTAAAGTGCTACTGCTTTTGATATGCAAATGGTGCACTGTACTCTGTAACCTCAGTCTTCTAGAGAGCAAAAGGAAGGGCAGAGAAAAATGTGTGTGGTGCAGGAATTCAAATTATATGGAGAGAGGGTTCCTACTCTCCTTCACAATGCAGTCCTAAATTCCAGTAAAGCACAAAGAGATCAAATTAGCTTGGACTCTGAGGGCAAGGATGGCCCTGTGTTGTAAGGGGCATTTGATGATTCCTGCATGCCATGAGTATAAAAGGTAACTGAGATGACTGAATGTTAAAGTAGCTGGAGCGAGCAGTAATAGAACTGAGTGGGTTGTAGCCGAGTGACAGCTCATCATATAATCATCATGTTTTCCACTTAGAGCATCTCTGAAAAACAAGAAAGATGGTTTGATTCCTTTTGGTTTTCCTCTAAAAAGAGATTTTGAGTAATTGTTTTTTGGAAAACCTTCATTGACATCTGGGCTCTAGGTACTTATTTTGAGTGATAGAATAGTTACTGCCTGTGGTTCAAAATATATTCTCACACACACACACTCCCCTCATTAAATCATAGGGAGAATTTCCCTTAGTCATTTTTCTTTTTCCTTAATTGCCTTCTCTTGCACAGAGGTCAGTCTGGCTCTGCTGGCATTTCACAATGTAGAAGCAATCACTGAGGAAAGCACAGATTTGTGCATGTTTTGGTGTCTTTGATGCTCCATTCTTCCTCCTGCCCACATTTCTCTCCTGAGAATCCTAGATGAAGAAGAAGAATCCTAGATGGGCACAGATGGAGCACCTGAGTGGCTCTGTGAGGGCAGCCCCCTGCCCTTGCCATGGCTCAGCTGCACCATGGTGGGGAGCCAGGCCATTTTTCCCTCTTCTTCTCCCTCAAGCCTCAGTTCCCAGAAGCTGATTGAGGAGAAACAATGGTTCTGTAATTATATAAAACAGTAGCAGGTTCCTAGTTTTTACAGGCAGCTCTCATGAACCTCTAAGTCAGGCTTTTTTTTTATCATTATCAGGAGAGTGGCAACTGGAAAATGGCTTTATTAGGTGAAATAGAATTTAAAGGAAAATGGGTCTCATGAGGTGAAGCTAAAATCAATAGGAGATTGCACTTTGTGCTGTGAGTCTTTAGGAATCCATATGTACTGAGTGGTCTAGTTTTGGGTTGGGAGCTTGTCAGGTTTTGTATCCAGAGATGTGCTTTGCAGTTAATGAAGTAGGATTCTTTTAAAAGTGAAATTGCATTTATTTTTTGTAAAGGTGAAGCTGGCCCTGTGAAGTTGATGAAGTGTTGTAAAAATGTCTTGAAGGGTGAAGCTATGGCTGTGTTCTCCTGTGAAGTCAGCAAACTGGGTGGTTGGAGCAGAGTGTAGAGTAATTTCAATTGTCTGCTTTTGTGTTCAGAAGGGGTAGCTGTGTTAGCAGCAGTGCACTCCCCTGAATTGCTAAAGTTTGTGCAGCTCTCTAGCAACAGGTTTTCCCACCACTGAAGTGTCTATATGCCTGTAAATTGCTTTGCTGATGGCTTTCAGTTCCTTTTGGGGAGGTTGCATTTGTATAAGATTCAGAAGTAGCTTTTTCTCAGAAATTTAGGGTAGATAAGTTAACTAGAAATCATCAGAAATTAGGAATATACATTTCAAAAGTCATTAATCTTCTGCCACCGAGGAATGATTAGTGAAGGACATACATTCTCATTTGAGAATTCTGAGCTTTCAGTGGCTAGGGGAAAAAAAGATATATTCTTTTAATAGGGATTTTAAAATATGAATATATTCAACAAAGTGTAGGTGTTCACAGTATTGGAGAGGCAAAACCAAGCTTTATGATCTTGTATTTATTTCTCAGTCATGTTTACAGACTACTCAGACAATCACCAGAGCAGCTGTCACCAGATGGCCCAAAGCAGTGGTGTAGAGAAGGAAGAGGAATCCACCTGTTCTGGGGTTTAGCATCACCTCTGAGTCAGTGCAGGCCACTTTTAGTGGGAAAGTGCTATAAGGCAGAGAGGTGGAGATTGGGGATAACATCCACTGTTGGTTCAATTCAGATTGTATCTATTTTATTTCAGAAGATGAATGCAGAATGTAGATAATTGATTAACTGATAAACTTGAGAGTTGAGATTTGGTCTCTTTCTAGCATGGGCCTGGAAAAGTGCCTTTGCTTTTTGTGATAAAGACCTATGTATAATGTACAAAGTCTTAATTAAAAAGAGAGTTTTCCCTTGTAAAAAGATGCCTCTAGCTTTTGACCAGTCAAACATTTGCTGTGTTTTCTGTGACTTCATGCTGTTACTGCAGATGCTGACACATAACCAGACAGCTGCCTCAAAGTGACACAGGCTCTGGGAGCTAAAGGGAATGTACAGAAAGCTTCCCATTATCTTGGTGATACTGCTTCTGTCACCAAAACCTTCATGAGTCATCAGAGATTGTCACATTTTGGTTCTGCCATAAACAAGACCCAGGTTGAATTTAAAAAGTATTAATAACCTTTATAGGAACTTACTGTAAATGTTTCACGTTCTTTCCAGAAGTGTTTTCTTGTGATTGTTTCAGTTTGACTCTAGTGCCATTTGTTTTTCTTTCATTATGGATGAATCATCAAATAGCTGAATGTAGAATTGAATAGTGAGGTCAAATTCATTGCTTGTATTGGCAATTACAGTTTCATTTAAATCTGTAGTTCACACTTCTAAGAAGCTGTGGCTTTTGCTGTAGTCTCTTCACTGAAAGACATGTTTTGTATCTCCATACCCATTGTTTGTGCTGTCATATGAATTAAACCCAGTTAGGATGACACCAATATTCTTTCTCTCATTTTCCTAGCCTCTGTTTTATTACCCAGTGGATACATGCAAACATCTAGGGATGATGTTAACAGGAGGCAGAGAAACCACAAGAGACTTGCCTTTGCAGCCCCTTACGTATTAAATTTTTCCCTACAGGTTTTTGCTATCTAGAGAGAGATTTGTTCTGGCTATCTTTTAACTTCTGCAATTGGAACAGATTTTTTATTGGGCCTTCAGAGAGACCAAAGGGAACAGTGACACTCTCAGCAGTCCTTCTACGTGTGCTGTTCATAACTGAGTGTTGGGAGTGTGCAGCAGCTCAGCAGGATGAGAGGGCACCAGGACAGCACAGCAGCATTGCTGATGCACCACTTGGTCTCAATGATTTGTGGGTGTGGCTGTAATGTGTGTGTGAAGGAAATGCTGCTGTTGCAAAGGAATCAGATGAACTCGCAGATCTCGAGCACCATTTTCCCCTATGAGAATTTTGGCATAATTATGTGTATTGTACAGTTTGCACAGAACAATAAAAACACTACAGTGAAAGTAGTGTAGTTTGAGTACATTGCTTTCACTGTAGTGTACTCAAACCACACTATAAACAGTGAAAAAAAGACTTTTGCCAAAGTCTTTATTTCAAACTTCTAGACTGAGACATTACCCAAACTTCACCTCAAAGTGAGTTGAATAAAGACTTTGGCAAGAGTGAAAAAAGTATCTGGACAATCTCTTTAAAATGTCTAAATTTGGCATTTCGGATTGTTTCCTATAATGCTGAGAATTAAAGGTGTGTTATCTTTAGTCAAAAATGTCAGTAAAATTTTGCATATGAAATCCAGTAGAAATTTGTTAAAATGTGCATGTAAGTTCCCAACAGCATGGAGTTGTATCTTCATTTTCTAAATCTTCAATATGTTGGTTTTGTGACTACCACCACCACTTGGAAATACTCTGTGTATGAATATGGAAACTATTTAATTCTTTCTAGTCAGGTAACGATGGCTGTTTTCCCTTTTCAGTGCAGTTCCACAGAACAGTGAACTTAATATTCTAGGTGGCTGACATGAGTTCACCCGGTGGGCTCAACTGAGTCTGTGGAGCAGGTAGTGTCTAAGGGCTTTAAAAATGTCCAGCAAAAGTGTGTTATGTTGAAATAAATTTGTGCAACAGCACGTACTTGGAAGAAATACAGCTAAGAGAGTGGAAAAGGAAAATAGAAAAGAGTTTGTTAGTCTGTCTTTTTTTGTAAAGGAAATACATTTGACAGATATGTGGATTTTCTTACATAAATACGTAATTTGCTTTTTCTTTTTAATGAGGGAGAAAGTGTAACTAGGAGGGATATAACTTGAAAGAATTGTGTGAATTCACAATTCATATTCTTAGTATTTAAAAATTATGAGAACGAAAGCCCCAAAAACTTTAGATTATGTTTTAAGACTTTGATTAATGATGCACAGACTAATAGAGAAGCAATATTTAGTCAGTGTAAGCAATATTTAGTCAATGTCAAAGAAAAAAATATATTTGGTCACAGTATTGCTAAACAGACTATAGAAGAAGAGTATGTGTGGGTCATTTTGCTCTTGTCTTGGTTTTGAAAGAAGACAGGTATCTGCTAAAGAGAGGCAGGGCCTCTCTTGGAATGGATAATTCAAATCCCCTTCCCTCAAATTATTATAATTTAGAAAATTAAAACGGCTCTCAGGCAGAGATATGGGGATAGGAATAACAGTTCTTTACTAATAGGTATAACAAGGCAAACAAATAACAACAACTACAGCAATTAATAGCGAAAACAGAACCAGGGACCTTGATGGAGCTTGGTTTCACAAAACTCGGGGCAGTCTGGTCTCTGGGGACTCCAAAAAAAAGGTACCAAGCTGGAACGGTGGGGTATCCCGGGCTGGTGGATCGGATGAAGTTCAGAGCTCCGTCGGTGGTCACTGGAGGGCAGGGATGTCTGGCAGGGAGGGCAGTGCGGGGCCGCGGTGCAGAGCAGCTCCAAAACAGCGCCGAGGCAGTGGGACAGGCTGAGCCAGCTCCAGCAGGGCAGCAAAAGGAGAAATCAGGATTTTCTTGGGCACACGAGCAGATGATAGCAGCTCTCTTCAGGATCAGATCTCGGTGGTGCCAGTGAAAAACTCACGCAGCAACGGCAGCCTCGTCCTCTCCCGACGCAGACCACACCAAAAGTGCAGCTGCCCCCCAGCCCCCATCTTTCCCCCCACCTCGGGGGGGAAACTCCTGGAGACAAAGGGTGTAGCCAAGGGCCAGCCTCCACCCAGCCTCTCTGCTTTGTTTCACCTGAGCACTGATAAGTACCCAGCAATCAGTTGCCTTGCAACTCTTGGGAAAAAATTCTATAGGTGAAAAAAATAAACAAGTCTAACCCCCAACAGCTCTCTTAGCAGGTAAAGCAGATTAAAGCTATATAATTGACAACATGCTCACATATCCAGTCAGAATGCAAAACACTTGAGATAAAGCTCATTAAATCACTCTGGTCTATGCTTCATGGTTAATTTAATTAATATTGAGGGTTCTTTTAGATCAGTCTGCAGTGCTTGTTGGTTTGGGGGTTATTGGTTTTTATCATATGACTTTTTTTGAACAAAGTGAGTAGTTTTCAATCTGCAGGTGCATTTTCATAAGTAGTAAGGAACTAAATATATCGGACCTACTGGAATATTTTACTCAGTTCTGCCACTGACAGAACTGGTCAAACTGGTAGAAAACCAGCCCTCTAAACTGGATTTTGAGGTGTATTTCCTCTGTTTATCCAAGCCAAACAGGAAGGTGGATGGATTCCTAAGAAGCTGCCACCTGATGTAGATAGCGTAGAATTATTTTTTCCATAATAGTGCTGCAGAAAAGTATTCCAGGGTCAGAGTGTGTAGTGGGTAGGACAAATGGATGTAGAACAGTAAATTACTGTCACTTTTGGAATAAAATAGTAAAACTTGTTCTGCTCTTCTTTCCATCCTCACAGGCACATGATACTGCAGAGATTCAAAATCAGAAGTAAATCAGCTGGACAGTTGCCTACTGCCTTCCTAAACAGGCAAACATATTAGTAACAGAAAAAGGGGCCTACCTACCTCATTCCTGTGAGTAGCTATAAACATCCCCTCCACCCTTCAAATCAGCATCTGCCAGGTTGTTGTTTTGCATAAGGATGTGGCAAAGAAAATAAAAATTTTAATTTGTTTTCTTGTTGGTAACAATTAAGTGTAGCCAACCAAAGAAACCAACTAAAATTATTAACAGGCTACCAGCATGCCTGTTGCCTGTGGCTACACAGAGCTGATGGATGATGCATTGTTACTCATTAAATGAACCTTTATCTGTGCTTCCTAAAGCTTGGATGCTGCATAAGCTCCTAGAACCATCCATATCGTTGCCATGTTAAACTGATGCAGCTGATGTGTCACTGCAGAAGCTGTTTGGGGCTTAGTTCTTTGCTTTTGTATTTCTTAGCAGTTCATTCTGTAATTATTGTGAGGCTTGACCAGAAGATCCCCAGAGTGACCCCCTTGGCCAGGGCAGTGACCAGAACAATGTTTGCTGAACAGCTGCTGTGTAGCTGATGTTCTCCTGCTCTGAGCTGCCTTTTCCTTGCTGACTCCTCTGTCCTTTCTCCAGGGAGAAGGTGGGTTTGCTGGTGTGGATGCCTGCCTCGTTTGCTTCACCAAAATGAGTTAGGGCATGCAGGAGAGAAGGGAGACTTTTGCAAGCAGAACCTATCATGGTGAGTCAGATTTTGTCCCTGCTTTTGCTGTAGAGCTTCTCAGTGTTGCTGCGTTGCTTAAATCAAACTGTTCACACAAAGCTCCCTTCCCTGGAAATATGTTACACATAACCCTTCCTTGGCAGCAGTGCTGGATTGAGAGGTTCTTCCCTACTGCTTTTGCCTCCCCTGCCACATGAGGTCCACAAAAGTGCTGGGGGGACCTTCAGCAAATTAAAGCAGCAAGTTGAATGGAGCTGAAAATAATTACTCTCTACCATGTACACATGAAAAGTATGAGAAACTGTGGTCTGTTGCTTTGATTTGGAACCACAGCATCTGTCTTGAACATTATACTAAAATTAAATACATGGGAACTGTATTTTTAATTTGGGTTACTAAATACCCTTTAAAATACTTCACCGAGATTAATTCTCCATTATTACAGATTAAGTTTTCTGTCATTGTTCACTGTGATTGTGAAGGAGTCCCAGCAGAACTCCTGACAGTCCATAGCACTGCAGCATGGACATTGTATCTGCCCTGCTATCTTCATTTCATGGATTTGTTTCTAATCTTGAAGCTTAACCTTGGGTTTGAAATTCACTGCAAAGAACTTTCTCAACAGCAATAGGGAGTAATGAAACATAGTTTGCTATGGAAGCATTGCCTTCTCCCTCCTCCTCATGATGATAATTCTGTCTCATGTCTTGCCTTCTTTACTGCCTTCATTTCTCCAGGTTTTCTGAGCCTCCCACTTCTGTTATCTCAGTTTTTACATCATCTCAGTACCTTGTACGAATGCATCAGGTCAAGCTTCTGGGCAGAGGGTTCCCCCATACTACACTCAGATAGGCCTAAACACTTATGCATCTACAAATATGACAGTTTTGAATTAATTCAGGATTAATTTCAACAAAAACAAATGCAATCTTCTGAAAAATGTTTACTTTCAAGCAAACCTTCATACCAAATACGTGTAAACATATTGGATTGTGTATGGATAAGCAAAAAAGCAAAGTTAGAAATCACAAATCTTTCTTTCCTACCTTCAAGCATGAATTTCTCCAGTTCCATTGTTGTTCTGGGGGCTTTTTTTTTTTTTTCTTTTTTTTTGGGGGGGTGTGTGTGTGGTGGGATTTTTTTTTTTGGTTTTTTGTTGTTGGTTTTTGGGGGAGTATTTGGGGTTTTTTGTCTCTGACAGCCATAGGTCTCTGCTTGGACATAGATTCTATGTCTATCTCTGTTTCAACACAGAGCCTTTGTCTCTTCCTTTCAGTAGTGGGACTTGATGTTCTAAACTGTCTTAAGGCTCTTGAACTATTGCTGAGCTCATCAGTTCTTCTATAGCTGATGCACAAATTTTTTCCAAGCTCCACCCTCCTCTGTGCATACTGGATTTTATTTAAGCTTTTGAGGATTAAGTATGGTATTAGTAAAACCTTTGGGATTCTTGCTGAGAATTGTATAAGTATCCATTTTGATCATGGAGGGGCAGCTGTATCCATGTGTTGAATACAGAATTTTTCCTTTGGAACCATTGTCACTTCAGAAGTCCTTGTGAGTTTGGACACTGCACTCAGCATCTGCAAGTCCCTGTCTCTCTACTTGGGTGTCAGACTACTTTGATTTGTCCTTGCCAGATCACCAGCACTGAGCAGATTGCATTGCTCTGTTCTGCTGGGACAAAGTCAATCCATGTTAATGGCTTCTTTAATCTTTTAAAAGTGATTATTTTATTTGGGGCAGTGGCTCCAGCCAATTCCATTCTCTTGCTAGGGATAGTAGTTAAATAGAGATAAGCAGTGCCTGCATAAGACAAGTCAGACTCTAATCTTGCCTCATTTTGTGCCTAATTGAACTGAAAAAAATTCTATACTTGGTTCTCCGAAGTCGTAACATTGCATGGCTCATATGGTTTATCTTCTCCAACCTTGATTTCAGGTAATACTGGTTAGTAACCCTGTATATGCTAAAAACTCTTATGTATCTAATCTAAACCTAATTTATCCAATGTACCTTGTGCATCTGAATTGTCTAATTCTACTAAATACTTCTGTTAGATCTTGGTTCTTAAGGTCCAGAAGAGGGAAAAATTAGAGTAGACCAAGGAACCTGCAGACTTGAAAAAAAAGGAGGAAATTCAATTATCTATTTCACCTTGCATTTTTTTTAATGGTATAAGTCTCTTTTAAGCTATTAATTGTTTTTGTAAAAATAGATCCTTCTTGGATATTCCTTTTACCAACTTCACAGAACTTAATTTCTCTGTGTGTCCCTCTGTGCCCTGATTTAGAGGGCTAAATCTTCAGGTGCTGTTGTGTTGCTGTCTTGATCTGTGGCAGCCTTCAGGTCCTACTAAGCTCAGTGTCTATTTGAGCAAGGCAGGCTTGTAAATAAGCCCAAGTATCTCTCACCCTTCCTCGCAGTGCCTCCCGAATGCTCCTCCTTTGCAAAGGAATTTTCAGGTTCTGGTTTGTTTTACACATCTGCATCAGGCAGCTGCTTTTCCCAGCAGGGCTGGTGACAGCATCACCCAAGCACAACAAGCTCCTGCCCACGGGTTGTTAGGGAACTGCCTTCTTTGGGATGTAGGCCATGTCCCAGAACTTTCCTGTAGTGAGGAGGTGGTTATCACTTTTAATTTTCTGATGCAGTTACTATAACTTGTAGTCAGAGTGATAAGACACAAATGTTATTCCATTTTATTTAAGTGCCATCTTGGTTGTTGCTGTGGTAGTATTTTTACAGAAGTTGGCTTATTATAGAGCAGTGGCATTTGGTTTTGCAAGTAACTGGGACACATTACCTGCCACTACAGGCAGCTTACTCTTGAATTCCTCATTTGGCAGTTACTGTTCATTTTAGGCTGATTTAAGATGATGTACCATTTGATTATGGTCTGAATTTCAATATTGAATTTGTCCTAGGAATCCTCATTAAGATACAATTAATAAAGACTAACTGCTGCATTAGGATACTTGGGCAGCTCTGCCTAGCGTGGGTGGAAGTAGAAGTGTGTTGTAATTACAGGCAATGCTCTGTCATTCTGAGATTTAATTTCTAGTTGGATTGGTTATTTAATAACTGTCTATTATCAGAAAATTATATTACATAATAGCAACAATATTGTTATGGCATGAGGTACATACTGTGACTGAGTGCAAACATGGAGATGTAGAAAACATAAACATTCTAGTTAGTGCTCTCTACCTCTGCTATGTGCCTTTACAGCTTTCATCACTTACTTTGTCACCGTGAACTCAACTAATTTACTCAGTTCTCATGAAATCAAATTACTTTTTCTATATATTAGAAGTAGAGTAAAATACTTCTAAAGTGCTATTCCACAGTGAGAAATGAGATTCATTCTCTTTTGCCCAAACTGTTTAAATCCTGTTTTTACACTGAATGCATGTCTCTAAAGCACAAACTTCACAGAGCTTTTCCGACAAGGGTATTTCTTCTTTTAGCCAGTACTGTCCAAGATAGTTTCTCATGGAATTTCAGGAAATTGTTTGTCTTGAAGATTTCTTTTTCACGGTAAACTTGTTTTTCCAAGGTAGGTAGTTCTAGACCTGGGTGAAAAGAATTAAATGTATCCTCTAAAAAAATGTTCTCACTGGGCAATCTAACCATCAGGATATAAATTTAATTTAAAAATATGAACTGGTTCAGTTTAGAGCAAGATCCTGTCATTCTGTAGAAATATATCTTAATCTAAGAATGGTAATCCATGAAAATTACCAATATAGAGCTGTAGAAGGATACAGTTTAAGTATTTGATGCAGTATACTTTGATAGTATTTATACACTCCTTTTATAGTTATTTAGCATGAAGTCCATGAGAATTTCTATTCCATTGGTTTTGCTGTTAATAATATGATGTGCATATTAGCAGGGTGTCTGCAGGCAAAAATAGAGACAGTGGCTGCATGATGAAAGTATGATCTTTGTCTCTCTTGAGGTATTACTATTTTAGATAAGGTGGTTAGAAACTCTCTAACTTCTAATGTGTTAAACCTTTAAAATCAGAATGGTTCAAAATAAATACGTCTGTTCTAGATGCTGCATGGGTTCTGTAGTGGAGTTTTAGCATTGCACAACTGAATTATGGCCCAGCCTAAGTTTATTCAGAGTCATATTTATGAGTAAATTCATGTGGTTTTGAATTACCTCCCCTGCAAAGCCAGAAAGGATTTCAGTAAATTAGACAAAAGCTATCCGTACCTGATCTCTCAGTGTTTTTAATGTCTATAAGGGCAGAGAGCAGATGGCTGGAGAAGCTGGCACTGTTTGTATTGCTAAAAGAAGAATACCACTTCATAGAGAAGACAGGGAAATACCTTGTTTCCAAGTCAATCATCTCCTCTCACATTTCTTTTGAGCTACCTCTGTATATTTAAAGCATGAAAAACTGACATCATTTGTTTCATGTGGTTTAAAATCTTTGGAAACTTTACCCAGAGAGAATAAAGTTTTGAGTAACTAAAATAAGTTACAGCGTAAATTAGACCAGCAAGATTCTAAAAGCATCTCTTCATGGAGCAATTAATTTTTTACAGAGGACTAGAGGAGCCTTAACACTATTATAAGCTGAAACCACATTTGGCAAATAGTAAATATCAAGACTGAAAAAGGTCAAACAAACACTGTGGTGAAGTCCCAGACACTTATTTCCTGGTCACATTTTGCTAAATTTGGAACTGAGTCTACATCCTTTGCAAAATGTGTACTGCATGTAATTATATTCCAAATATTGTTTCACTGTGAGATTTGACTGTTTCATTTGTGTTATTTATTGTTGCTGTGCTACAAAAATGAATTGTGCACTGGTGGTATAATAAACTACCAAATGTCTTATTTGTCTTATTAAACAGGCAGGGATTAAAAGAGTGTCTTATTAAATGTCTTGGTTGAAAAGCTATGTGAGTAATTGGATAAATTTTTATGGTGAGGTATTTTATTTTGTGAGGGAATGATCTTTCCCTTTATGCAGAAATTAGGAGAGATTTACACTCTTTTCAGCAATTGTTAACAGATATTTTACTGCGTACAAGAAATCATGTCAATATTTTTTCGTTGATTCTGAAAGCATCTGCTGGATTGCTCAATACTATGATGAGACAATTAGATACAATTTTGATTCCTGTGACAATTAAAGCATCACTGAGAGGAGGTGCCCCCCAAGAGGAAGCCAATTGCCTCTTTTGTGAAAGTTTGGCTGAAAGTTTCCCTGAAATTAGCACAGTACTTCTTTTTTACGCTGTTTGACAGAAGTGCATACACGTGTCTGGGCTAACTCTGGGATGTGCTGGTGGCTGCAGAAGTTTAGGGTATATTGAAGGACAGAAATCCAAAGAAAATGGTGCTTTCTTCTCTCCGCTGCTTGCAGAACAATTTCCTGCAAAACTGATAGGATTTCCCAAATAAGTTTTCCACACATGGAACTGGTTTGTTCATTCTGTGAATTCATAGATATTAAGTGTGCCTTGAAGCACGCTGATCCTTGCGTGTTGTTATTAACCAAAATAGATTGATGGGTCCAGATAAAACTAAAGAGATTGGCACCTTCAGCACTGAGATCTGCCTTCTATTTCTGAAAAATGTTGGAGCTATTTATAAATTTGGAAGATCACAGGACTGTATGTGGCTTATCATGCTTATGCTTGTTGGTTCAGCTTCTGATGTTCTATTGTAATTAACTTTATTCCTAGCTTTCACAATCACAAGGCTGTTTTTCTATTTTTAAGGCCTTCTGCAAGAATATTGGATATTTTATCTTCATTGAAGCACTGTGGCACATTGCAAATGATGCGTAAGGCCTAAGTGTTTCTCTTTATTTCTCTTCAGAGTACATAGTATATACTTTGTGCCGTTTGACATCATAGCCAGCTTAGTAATGCTCAGGAGAAACCTTCCAAGGCCCAAAGAGAGACCAAAAGTACTATAAAAGCCAGACCCCAAATTTCATCTTTATGCCTCTACCTACAATTTTCAGTGTTTTTTCCAGGCTGTTTAAAATACAGATACAGGAGAAGGAGAAAGACTGCAGTTCCTCCCTGCTCTTCCTTAGCACATTAGCACTCTTTAGAGCAATACATGTTGTCCATTTTTCCTGCTCAGCCAAGGCATGGTGAGTCTATCAACCTGTCTACAGACTTTCCATTACAAACATTACTCCAATGCTGCTGTTCTATGTTAGCAAGGCAAAGTGATATAGTCCCAGCAGTTCAGGTATTTTTTCAGCCAGGTTTCTCCAGTAAGAAACCTGATACACTACAGCTTCAGTCCTTACCTTTTCATCTCCACATGGGAAAAAGAAAGGCCCTTGCCAAAGCCTTTGCTCCCATGGATGTGTGTGCTTTCATCTCAGTGTTTAACAGATGGATTAGGTCATGGAAAGAACTGAGAACAATGTGAGCAAATCTGTCCCTTAGTAAATTCTTGTAGTGGTTTGTAGAAGGCCTGATATGACAGGAAGATTTCCAAGGTCAGCTTTCAGGGGTGGCACAGGCTGGAGTGACATTCTATTAAGTGTCTGACTTTCCAGAGGTAAGGTATTATGGGAACGTTTACTGCTTATCTCTAAGTAGCAATTGCAATTATAATATGAATTCTCTGAATGTCTTTCTGTTTGAGAGCCTAAATTCTATCATTTGAATTATAGAGAAGGTACAGAGCCGGATTTTCAACCTCCTGCTGGAGACTGTATAACTTTGGGCCATTTGCTTTACTTCAGGAGACTGACAGTCTAATTCAATCAAGCAGATGTGGATTTGTATATGTGCAGTAGATATTCAGTCACATAAGCTGTGTAAAAATTCACAGGTCAGATTCAGAACTGTTTGAAGTTACCCAAGAAGTTCTTTGCAACTACATCTCTTTTGGATAAAATCTATTTATGGAAGTGGTATTTTTTTTTTTTCTTCCTTTTATTTGAAGTCTCCAATCTATAGAGGTCATCATCATAGAAAACATTATTGTTATGCATAAGAAAATAGTTGCTGTCTAGTTTCTGAGTTGCATATATTACAATGCACATAAGCAGATCCATTTCTACATTAATTAAAACACAAATACTAGTGGCATGAGCTTAGTTCCAATCCAAATTTAAATATTTGACTGTTTGATGGTGGTGACCTTCTTCTTTTCTTGACATACCACTTTTACTTTGAAGCTAGTGCTTGAAAAACCAAATTATTATCAACTGGGTAAAGTTCAGCTTGTACCTTTCTACATTTTCAAGTATCATGAACTCCTCACAGATAGTTTGCTTTTCAGTGTGTACTGACTGCAGCTCCAAGAAATGAGCTCATTCTGTCTGTCATGAAATGGAGAACACTGCTGGTTAATCAACTGGTTCAGCAAACAGAAAAGCAAGAGGTTTTTCCCAAACATTTGTACATAAGAGAAAAGCTGACTCATGTGAGTGAATATTGCACTTCTGCTGGTTTTGGCTGGGCTAGAGTTAATTTTCTTCACACTGTCTGTATGGGGCTGTGTTTGGATTCATGCTGAGCACAGAGCTGATGATCAGGGATGTTTTTGTCATTGCTGAGTGGGGCTCACACTGAGCCAAGGCCTTTCCTGCTTTTCCTATTTCCAGGCTGGGGAGGGATCTGGGGGTGCACAGGAGGCTGTGAGGAGACACAGCCAGGACAGGTGACCCCCGCTGACCACAGGGATGTTCCAGACCCTGTGACATCATGCCCAGTATATAAAGTGGGGGAAGAAGAAGGAAGGAGGGGACATTTGGAGTGATGGTGTTTGTCTCCCCCAGCCACCATTCTGTGAGATGGGGCCCTGCCCTCCTGGGCATGGCTGAACACCTGCCCAACCATAGGAAGCACTGAATTGATTCCTTGTTTTGCTTTGCTGTCTGTGTAGAACTATCTTCATCTCAACCCAGGAGTTTTCCAGCTTTTACCTTTACCAATCCTCACCCTGGTCCTGCTGGAGGAGCTGCGTGGGGCTGGGCTGGCTGAGGTTAAACCACAACAGCACATACCGCCTGGCTGGCAGACTGACTGATTCCATGTAAAGTGACTGACAAAAAATAAAGCCATCGTTTTTCAAATAGCTTTCTGCAAAACTGAGCAGGGGAAATGGTAGTTCTGCTTCTTGCACTCTGGTTGGTCACTCCTTAAGCCACCCCACTCATATAGCTGGGTTTTTTGCAGCTGATGGAAGTTCATGGTTTCAAGCAAACTCTTTTTTCTTGGTTTATTTTTTCTTGGTTGGGTTTTCTGTTTGGGGGGGCTTGAGGTGTTTGTTTGTTTTGGTGAGATTTGTTGGGTTTTTTAAAATTCCTCTTGTGTGGCTTAGAGTCTTGTCTGTCTGTTGAGCATCTGTCTCCCCAAACACTACTGATCTGTTGTTGTGGGACCAATTCCCTGCATCAAATCAAAATTTTCTCTCCCTCTCTCCTACACACCCATTTGTGCTTCATATAAAACCTAAATGAACCTAAAGATCTTCATTGAAATCGTTCCTGCTCCATATCCCCAACGTTTTATTCTGAAGCAACAATAACAGAATTCTCTGTCTCCTTCTTGCATTTCTGGCTAATAAGCAGCCCTGCTAGTCAGGCAGAGCCATTTTCTGCCATGAGTTTCTGAATAATTTCTAATAAGTTGACAGTGGGTATTGCCCAAAGTGCTGAAACATCTGTTTCTAAAAATAATCAGCAACAACTCCCAATCAGCTCTACTATGCATCTTGCTTCTGATCAGCAGCAAAGCAGAGGAGCTTGATCAATGTCTTTAAAAGAAAAAATATTAAATGTATGAAAGAGAATAGTTTTTTGGATAGCTTAAAGGATTTTTTTAATATATCTGTCAACTTTCCAAGGTTTTTATGACAAAATGCAGAGAAAAATACAGGTATTTCTGAAATCCTTTCAGAATCCAATTTCAGATGTTTAAAAAATATATATAAATATTTTTCTCTGCAGCAGATTAAATTGAAAGATATTTATATGCTGAAGCTTGCAGTAAGCTCTACAAATATGTCCTAATTCCTTCGAGTGATGTTGTCATCACGTTTGTCAGCTAAGGCTCAAGGAGACTGCAAATTCTTTTGTATTTTCCTCTCTTTTTCCTGTCTGGGAGTTCATGATGGGCTGTTTGCTTCAGAAGAGATTGTTCTTCATTTAGTTTACAGGTGCTCTTTTCATGTGTGAATTTGGTACATAAGTTTAAAAAATGCAGGCACTGTTATTTTGTTTTAGCTGTTGCCTGCAGACATTAATATTCAGTGCAGTGAAGGGTTTTATGCCCCCACCCCCAGGATCTATTTTGCAATCAATAGCCTTTTCCATATGTTTTTTCCTGGCATTATGAATTTCCTAGTTTGTACAGTGCTATTTAATTCCGTGTCCTGCTTTTCCACAGAATGCAATAATAGATGACGACAGTGGCAATTAGAACTAATGGGCTACTTCTTAGAGATGCTAAATATCCATTAATCCTGTAGGCTATTTTAACATCAAACTTGGAATATCTGTTAGTTGCTGTTGCTTTTTTTGTATGTACAATTTTGCTGCATGTTTCCTTATAACACTTTCCTTGATTCATCAGCTCTTAGTTCTTGTTTAGCCTATTTCCTATTAATTATTATTTTTCATATTTCCTGAATTACAGGAAAAATCATAACTGTAGAGGTAGTTACAGCCTATTTATGGCTAGAGAAAACTCAGTCTATGTTACCCAATTTATTTGACTAAATGAAAGAGGGATTTTTCTTACTGTTTAGGGCATTTTTAAAAATCTTTTTGATGAACGACCATTCTTAATACTAGATAATTTCACATTCATTTCACTGAATGACTTTCCTACTGCAGGACTTTCAACTACTTATGTAGTCTAAGTGAAACACACAGTTCATATACTTATATATTGTATCTTCAAAATGTGAAATGAATCATTCTAGATGCCATGTCTCAAATCTTTATTTCCTCATTTGTATCTCTAGCTGTTTTAAAATCTTGGAGATATTTAATGATAGGGGCTTTTTTAGGATGAAAAGGAATTGAGTCTTCTATTCTACTTAGTTTCATTTTCTAAATTAAATGCAGAAACTGAGGAACATCATGTTTCACAGAAATAAGGGTGGGAGTCTCAGGGTGGGGGAGAAATTACCCAGGTCTGTTTTGCTGCATTGTGCGTGTGTGTTCTTCCCTGCTGGAGCTCATTTAGCTCAGCACACACCGAGCTGATATTCCAGCTTCTGCTGAATTCCAGCACGTTAAATGAATGCCTGCTCATAGCTTGCTATTCTTTCTATCTTATGTGCACCTGAGGATTTACAAGGACTTGCTTTTTGTACATAATCTGAATTTCAGAAGTTCAATCCTGCTGCTATTTTTAGGGTAGTTGTAGAGAGAGTTCTCATCAGTCTGTCACTGAAGCTGTGGGATGAACCAATTGAGTGGATCAGTATTTTTAAGAGGAATGTGGAAAAATCACCATTATGTGTTTTGCCTTGATGCGAAGAACAATGTAACGTGCAGAGTAACAGACAGTCATGCCTTGTGTTTAAAATAGCAGCTGAATTGTCTCCATCAAGGCATGGATGTGCTGCAGACTCCATTTTTAAAGACTATACTGAACCCTTAATCGCTGACTGTGCACTTGACACACAATTAAGCATTTGAGCTTTCCCCTAATCTCTGTGTACAAGAAGATAAAGGATGCTTGGAGACTTGTATCAGTAAGACTATTTATACAGAGCTCATACTGCTAACACTTTTGATGTCCTTTAAGCTTCTGCCTTCATATCCCTGTCAACTCAATCCACTGCACACATTTTCTGAGTCAAACTGCCATAAGCTGGGAAGTGGAGAAATGTGTTCACATGCAAGAACACTGGTCACAGTAAGACTTTTTTCTAGCAGGAGGAGAAATCCTTTCCTTCATCAGTAACTTGTGACAGATTCTACAGACTTAGGACATAGATGAAGCAATAGGTGTTTCTCATGCACTGATTATAAAGGGATTTCAAGTGGTGAAGGTTCAGATAAAAAAAAAGAAACTGCATTTGTGCCAGCACTTCAGACTGTGCTCAAGAATGTCTTTGAAAAGTTAGATCATTGAGGTTCTGCCTTACTCTGGGGAATGAGAACTGACACAGGTATCTGCAAGAACATGAAACATTAGCTACCCATGGATCTTTTGTAGCTGAGCTGTAGACAGATGCTATGTGTCAAATTTTGCATCCTTCCCCCCACAGTTTTCAACACAGACATCTGAAGGACACAGATAGACACAGTTCCATAGCTAGAATAGAATTATAATTTCTTTGGTACTTGTCCTTTGTCTTTAAGAAGACCAGTATTGACAGTAGCCATCTTTATCATGAATACCCCTTCCTGCTGGTGATCTTGTTATTATTTCTTGAATATTATTGCTTTCCTATTATTAGAGATATCTTTTCCCTCATCTGGTGCTTGAGATAAATTTAAAAATTGCAAAGAACCAATGAGCAGTGGGCAAGGCCTTGTACTGAATGTAGAACTTGCACTGAAGAAGCCAAGTCTTGACAGAATCCAAGCACAAAAAGCTGATGTTACAGAAGGTGATGAATTAATGTCTGGACTTACAGCTACTTCAGTGTGCATATATGTAACAAAAATAATGGCAGCAAGCACACATTTGAGGTGTGCTCACACTTGGAGCGATGCTGATCCACATTCAACAGAGTATTGGCAGAGGTTTTCAGCACTCTGCAGCTGATCCTAAGCTGCTGAGAAAGCTGTAGGAAGTATTTGAGTCCTGTGTCAGAAGCTGAAGTGGAAAATGGAACCCCTTTTGAGTTCAGAACAAGCAGTGCACGAGAGTCTTGGGAGAGAATCGAGGTATTTCTAGAAACTGAGTGGAGGAAGCTTCTTCAGCTCTTTGTTAGTGACTACTTTGAAATGTCAGATAAAAATAGGGTAAAATAAGAGTTACTGTGGATATTCATTCTTAACAAAGAACATCTCTGATCTCTGGCCTCAGCTGATTTTGTCTCAGACTCTTACCTTCAAAAGACCTGTTGGAGATTGAGTTCTCTGGTTTGCAATACATATGTAGCATCTTCAGTCTGTTTCATTTTCTTTGCTGACTTCACACTGAAGCTGTTGCAGGGACCATGCAAAGGTAAAAAGATAAATTCAAATTTTGTGCTCAGAATGATGAAAGAATTGTAACTGAAATTCCATCCTGAACCTTTTTGTATTTCATGCTAATTTTATTCTGAGCTTTTATATCTCTGTGTAGTTTGGCACAGACCAAGTTGGGGTCACATAGGGGGCATTCTTCAGTATCTTGGCCCACTGTACAAGGGACTATACCAGAGTAAGCAGTATTTTGGGTTGACCTTAAACTGCTGAAGCTCCAATGCATGTGTGAGAAAGGCTGAAAAGGGCTGAGCTGTGTGCATGTCCTTGTGCCCTGACCATTACAGTATCCATAGTAATATTTTAGATAACTTATTTACAACCACAGGCTAAATGGAATAATTTCTATTTTAGTTTAAATGGTAAATTGTGATATAATAAAAAAAAATTACTGCAAGCACATAAGTTGAGTCATCTTTCAACAGAAGAAGTAGGCTGAGTGTTGGAAAGTGTTTATTACTCTGTGCAGCAGATGTGTTGAACAAAACTATAAAAATGTTTCAATCGTTGTTTATTAATATGTGTTGAAAAAAAAAAGAATATACTTTGCTTGTATATTTCCCAGGCAATGATAAAAGTTACATCTCTGTGGCAGAAGCATCATCATTTGGTTTGAGGGCTGGATATCAGAGTTGTTAGTTATTTCCTGATAGCTAACGGGAGTTTCATAGTGTAGATATTTCAGTTTGTTAATATCATATAGCTGGAAATGTGGAGGCATATTCACACTTGATGATTATTTCTATCCCCTGCAGTCCAAGTACCCTTGAAAGTGTTAAGAGTTATTAAAAATTGCTTCTGTAGGTTGAGGGGTTTACAGTTGTTTTTTTTTAAGTTCCCTGAGGGTGATAAAGAGAGGGTCACAGGCAAATGTGGTTTGACTGCATTTCCTTTGCTATGTATGAAATTATGCTTTTTGTGCTGTTACGAACTTTGAAATAATCTGCCTCAGTGTGAGGGTATCTGTGGTGTGCTACATCCATAAGTGAGTTCCAACAAAGAATTGAAGATAATACTTTGGTCAGATTTATGGCTCTTGCAGGAAAATATGTCATGGTGAAGAAAAAAAAAGGTAGGAATCTTATAAACTCCTGTATGTTAGTTCACATAGACATGAGTTAGAGTTGGGGAAGTTAACACTTGTTAATTGAGGCACTTAACTCAGTTTAGATGTTACACAGAAAACTGGGAGTTTTTTGCATAGGAACCATTATCTACTGAGATTTGATTACTTGTGTTTGTATTTTAGGGAATAACAAGAAACAATGTTATGCTCTGTTTTCATATCCTAATTCTTACAAAATCATAAAAATTTTGGACCTTGTTAAAGTTTTGCCTGTTTTAAAAACATTATCTGAAGGAATGTTTTCCATGATAAAAAGATTTGGGAGGTAAATCCTAATTTTGGTAGGGTTGGGCCCAGTTACAACTGTGTGAGTTTTGTGAATGGATTAAAAAACCAGAAACAGTAAAACTGATTGTAAGTGCCTTTTAGAATAATAAGGTGAGGCTTATAGTAATTGGATAATGTATTTGCAAGCAACAGGGTTTATTCTTAGGAGATAGGAGTAGATTGTATGGAAAGGGAACTGCTGTATCTTTTAAAAATAAATATACCCCATGAAATGATGTTCCTTCTTTCTTCATGTGCTCATCTATTTTCATCAAAAACAGTGGCTATCCTGACTGAGTCTTCTCCTGGATAGCTCTTCATTAGTTCATTGCTTCAGATTTTGGAAGTTTATTAGAAGCAAACTTTCAAAGCTGTATTTGATGAATCTTAGGACAAAGAACTGTTAAAAGAAATTTCAAGTGCAAGTTGCCATTTTCACATGGGAGAGCCATAAGGATATTTTTGTACATTCATAATTCTTTTTTTTATTAATTGTCTGGGTTGTGCCCAAGTAATATTCTTCATGCAAATTACTGTATGTGGTAATTTATCTGTATTAAGAGTAGTATCTATTAGGCTTTTAAGGTCAAAGGTAAAGCCTATGTGGGCAGTTATTATTATTCAAATAGCAGAAGTGTAATGAATAATATACTACTTCTTTTTCTTTTTTCTTCCAGATTTCTCAGGGGACAAAATTTTGCTTATTCATACCTTCTACTGTGGCAAAAACGGATTCTTTTCCTCACCAAAAACCAGCAGCATAACACCCATCCAACACCTGCCTCAAGGAACTCTTATTTAAAGTCTGTTGTAAGTCAAATTAACCACTTGCTTCAAGGTAGCTTTAATCAGCGGTGTGTCTATTTACAGCTCCGGCCCCAGCCCCGCTGATCTGAGCAGGGCGGCTTCGCTGCAGCTGCTTCTTGAGTGGCGGCAGAGGAGGCGGGGAGCGGCTGCAGGGCTCGGGCTGGGCCCGCGGCTGCGGTGGCACCCGGGTGTCCCCTCAGGAGCGGGCTGCGGGGCCGGGCTTGGCCTGAGCCACCACCTCCGGTGTCACTCGGGTGTCCCCCGGGTGTCCCCTCAGGACCTGGCTGCGGGGCCGGGCTTGGCCTGAGCCACCGCCTCCGGTGTCACTCGGGTGTCCCCTCAGGAGCGGGCTGCGGGGCAGGGCTTGGCCTGAGCCACCACCTCCGGTGTCACTCGGGTGTCCCCCGGGTGTCCCCTCAGGACCTGGCTGCGGGGCCGGGCTTGGCCTGAGCCACCGCCTCCGGTGTCACTCGGGTGTCCCCTCAGGAGCGGGCTGCGGGGCAGGGCTTGGCCTGAGCCACCACCTCCGGTGTCACTCGGGTGTCCCCCGGGTGTCCCCTCAGGACCTGGCTGCGGGGCCGGGCTTGGCCTCAGCCGCCGCCTCCGGTGTCACTCGGGTGTCTTCTCAGGAGTGGGGTCAAGCCCCGGTGACAGCGGCTGATCAGGAACCTGATCTGCAGTGCAAATGAAGGCTCAGCCTCCTGTTGCTATGACAATTGATTTCAGATGTCGCAGTGGAAAAACAGGGGGGTAAAAAGCTCAAAATGTGGGGAACTGCAAGGGGTGCAGTTGGTGGGGTTGGCTGTGGAGCTGAAGGCTTCTCGTGGTGCCCACAGGCCCAAGTGGGTCACTCCTCACACAAGGCTGACTTGAAAAAAAGTAATGAAACTCCAAAAAATAAAATATTCAAAAATGGCTGCTCAGAATGCATGCTTTTCATGCACTGAAGTTAATTTTATGCAGGCCGAGTACATGGCAGATGTTTTGAGAGAGAAAACTGTGTTAAGATTAGAGTTTTGGCCAGCATACTGTCTGTATTAGAAAGAAGGATGGCATTTGGAGAAATATATTCAATATTTCAGTATAGGATCTTCTTGCTGTATCTGGACAAAATCATAAATGAGGGGAAAAATAGGGAAAAAATCCAAATGAGGAAGAAATCTAGTTTGTTCATGTTGCTGCTTTGGAGATACACTCTAGAAAAGGAGATGCACATTACTTAGTGAAACTGCATTTAATAAGAGGCCTCATATTAACATCTGAAAGCCTAATTGTCGTTTTTCCAGTGCTTTATAATACTGCCTACTTCTTTATCACTCTCATAGATAAAAGAATAATTAATACTTGAATTTGTTTTAAAATTAAGGTATTTGTTTCAGAGAAATCCCGACTTTATCAGTGGCATTACATTTATCCTTTGCACAGCTGCTTTCTGTTAGAATACAATTAACACACTATGAGGGCCCTTGTGAATAAAATAAGGGAAACAGTGTAATTGACTTACATTCATTCTCCATAAAATGTTTTATCTTGTTATCTATATCATGTTTTCTTATGAAGACTTGAAAAAACAGTGCTACAGCAATGGTGGTGTTTTATCCTGAAAAAATACTGATGCAGGGATGTAAAAGATCCTTACCTGAAAAGGCTGTGTCTCTTGCTTGGTTTGTTCCAGTTCAGGACTGCTGTTTCTATGGATTTCTTGTTTATCTGTGACATTTTTTCCTTCTGAGAATGTAATCACTCTTAAGTAAGAAAAATGGTGTTATGAAAACCCTCTGAAGCTCCATGAAAATACAGTTCTAAAAATCTCATCTAAAGATAGTTTAGTTGTGTCCTTCATTATAGTTCTAGCTTGAAATAATTCAAATATGTAAGCAAATAGTAGATGCTTTAAATAGTATTTCTGAAAATTGAAATATAGTTGCATTTTTAAAATACGTCCCAGTTGGTGCCTGAACCTTGATATTATTTAACCTAGAACTGGACCTGAAGTACTTGAACAGTTCTCTTGGACAGCTCTTCTTTGATGGTTCTCACAGAGCCAAGGATTTTTCAGCACAGCTTCTTTCTTATTGTTTTTTTTCCACTTCTGTGTCTAATGTATCTGTTCAGGACTTGTCTACACAAGATACCATGGAAAATTGATGCAACTCAACTAAATGTAGAAATTTGAAGAGGGCAGCTTAAATCCCAAGTCCCTGTGTGCACTGTCTCGTTTATAATTAAAGTGGCCTCCAGTGAATTTGGTTTAACTCACTTCGAAGGCAAGATGAGCCAAACCAAATTAAGGCCAGCATTTTATTCACAGATGAAAGTGTTTCCAGAGGAATTTATTGGATATAGACAAATCCAGTTAAATTAATTGGGTTATTTTCCTGAGTTCCCTTGTGTAGATAAAACCTTAGTAATAATATTTGATTTGAGCTTTTACTTTTTGTCTTCTTTGTTCTTCTCCTTTTGTTCCAAAACTTTGATATTTGAGACTTGAGAAGACTAGATTAGGCCCTTATCAAATGCTGTAATTTTACTGTTTTGAGAGTCCACATTTTAACATATAAATGCCCCACTTTGCCATCAGGTCTAATTCACAGTAACCTTTTGTTTAGGTAATTTGGCCTCGTCAGCTAATGCCTTTTAATGCAGTTAGCAGAAAAAATACCATCTCCACTTTCTTAAGTGGCCTGCATTAACCACCACTTCCCTTAAAGCTGCTGTTCTCCTCCTAAACAAATCTTCTCTACTGAACTTGATTGTTTATTTATAGATTTTTCCTTAATAGTTTAAACTAATGAAGAGTTGTGTAATTTCATAATATTGTCAATATTGTAGAGTTATGGCATTTCCCATCAATTGTGGCCTGGCAGAATTACTTTCAAAGTCCCAAACTGTGCACTAAGAGGGTCTCTCTGCCTTCACAGGCAGCCCAAGCAGCAGGAGTGTTGCACCCAGGAGCCGACTGCACCTTTGTGCATTGCCAGAGCAGCTGAGGGCCAGCAGCAATGTTACACAGGCCCTGAGCCCTGTCACACTGCAGGGACACAAAAACAGCCTGAGGGAGCCAGTTTAATGCAGTCACTGGGTGTCTCTCCATTGGTTTCCCAGTGCACCAAGACTGTGCATCTTATTGATGGTGCTTATTTCATCCTGTCTTTGAAAATTAGGAAAGTGAAAGATCTTAGTTGCAGCTTAGTCATTCTGTCTTCCTGAGGATTCATCCAGTGTCTGCTGTTTTCTCTCTGTTCCTCACTTCGGTTTTGTCAGCTGTGTCTGTTCTGGATGCCTGGGATGGGGTTTAACATGGTTGCTTTTACTTCATTATGTAGCCCTGTACATCTCTTTAAGTTCTTTAGAAAAAAAATCTTCATATCATTTAACTGGGTGAAGCTATTTGATTTTTGAAGAAGCTAAATTTAGATTCAGGTGAAGACTGTTTACTTCCAAGCATGGCTCAGCTTTGAGAGAGAGGTGCTTAAAGGAGAAGAAAAGATCAAATGTAACTGAGATTGTACTAAATTGATTTCAAGTCCTATTACCCCATCTTAACATTTCAAAGTAATCAGTATCTCCTCTTTAAATACTTTAAAAATGCTTTTTCTTATAATATACAACAAATTATCCAATTCCACTGCCTCTTGTATTTGCACTGTATAAATAAGAATTTTTTTAGGGAAGAAGTTTGGCCAGAGAGTGAGTGAAAACCAAGGTCTTTCTGTTGATGGCCAAGATGTTTCAATTTCCAGTCAGTTCAAAGTGACATTTGTGTGTCAGGTGTGACCCATTTGAAATGAAAACTGCAGGTGTCCGTAGTGTTACCCGTGGGAGGAGTGGTGCTGGTGGACAGGTGGTGTGAGGTGAATGATTGTGCTGGATCTGCTCTGTGTGTGTATTTAAAGTGTAAGTTGTGTTGAGGCTTTGACAAGCCATCGAGAGCAAAGGTGGTGCTGGTGGTTCCTTAGGTGAGGAGAGACCAAGTCTGGTGAGAAGTGGGTCTGAGAGCCACCTGCCTTCTGAGTCACTGCCTCCTTTAGAATTTATGATTTATTTTCTTTTCTGCTTACTTTTTACACTTCCATCTCGGTGGGTTTTCACAGCTCATAGTAGTTTTCTGCCAAAGATAATATTTTAAGACCTTTTCTGTTGGATTTTGTTCTTGTTGTTTTGATTGGTTTTTTTAATCTAAATTCTAGAGGGATGAGCAAACAACTTCCATGGGGAAAAAAGCAGTGTTAGTTCAAATGTATGCAGAGAAGATCCTGCCAACTCTGCTTTTTCCTTCCAAAGTATAGATTCTGTGGTAATTTTGAGGTGATGGTGTCATCATAAATGCAGAGATTGTGCTTGTCTTTTGCTCTGAGAAGGATGTCTTTTTTTGCTGTTGAAAATACTGAAGTAATGCTGATTCTGAGACAACTCATGAATTGGCTTCTCCAGGCTGATATGCACTTCAGCTCCCCAAACTTATGAGCACTCCAGCCCCCACACAGTGACTGTACTTGAGTGCCCAGCTGGTGCATTTTAAATTAACACTCATTATACTACTGAGTCACTTCTGGTGGTGATCTGAAATGCACCAATGCTTTGTATCATCTCTGGCTGGTTCTTTTAGTTTGATCCATATGTTTCCGTCCTGCTGGCTAAGATTAGTTTTGTTCTTTCTTGTAGTCACCAAAGAAATTAGTTGCATTCAGTTTCTGGTGATCTTTTTGTACAGATTAGTGCTGTTGAGTACACTGTATCTATGTATGAGTGTTTGTTAAAAATAAGAGTAGTGTTTTTGTCCTCCGTTTGTGTTGGAACAGATTCAGTTGAGACAGCTTAGATGTCAAATTTGGCCATAATCCATTAAAGTAGTTATCTTTAAAAAAAAATCTGCATTCTTTTTTAACCAGTCTCAGTATTTCCAGCTTTCCTTCTGTTACTACATCTTCACTAGGATTACCTTTTAGAAGTGTTTCCCTTGCACAGAGGTACAGTCTGCTGCAGTTTGTGGCCCTTCACTGGACTCACTCCAATGTGTCCATGTCATTCTTGTGTTGAGGATCCAGAAATGGATATAATATTCCACATGAATCTTGCCAGGACTGAATAGAGAGGAAAAGATCACCTCCCCTGCTATCCTCATGTGGCCTAAACATAATGATACATTTGTATAAATAGTATAAAAGATGTGAAATGGGCGGTGGTACAGTGTAGAGGCCAAAAGAGTGAAGTGGGTGGAATTATCAACAGTGTAATCTACCTTTGTCCTGAAAAACATGGAATTGGTATCCACAGAACACAGGAGCTGTGAGGGAGCTCAGGTTGTCTAGCCTGGAGAAAAAGGGGCTGAGGGGCACCTTATTGCTCTGGCCTGAAAGAGGGTTGTGGTGAGACGGGTGTCACTCTCTTCTCCCAGGCAACGGGGACAGGATAAGAGCACATGGCTTTAAGGTGCTCCAGGGGAGGTTCTGCTTGGACCATCAGGAGGAGTTTCTTGGTGAAAATTGGAATGGGCTGCTCAGGGACTGGACGTAGTCACAATCCCTGGAGATGTTTAAGGAAAGACTGGACATGGTGCTTACTGCCATGGCCTAGTTCATAAGGTGGTGTCAGGTCATGGGCTGGATTTAATCATCTCAGAGGTCTTTTCCAGCCTCATTGATTCCATGATCTTAAAAGTATCTTCCAACTGTAACAATTCTATGATTCTGTGATTTTTATACCCCACAAAGTTTTAGTTTGTTGGACTAAGTTGGGTTTAGTGGCCAGTCCCCATGGATGAGGCTGAGAAGGAGCCCACCCTCCTGAGACAGAAGGTAAATGATGTTTGCATTATAGCAGGGATATGTATTTGCAGAAAAAAGGCATGTCTAAGAAAGCAAAGGCATTCCATTTTTCTGGCTAAGTATAGCCAGGTAATTACACATAAAGTAGGAAAGGACTGTTTCATTTGGGGGACAGTGAAATTAATTGGATTCCAATTTCTTTCACAGTTTATTTCCCTGTAGCTGTGGTGCAAGCAAGAGCCAACCAACATTATCTGCTGCCAATAGAAAATCTCCATGCCAGTCCTTACCCTTGGCATGAGGTAAAGTTACAACTGAGCCTGTGAGGAGGAATCAACAGGAAAAATCCAATTCATGCTCTAAGGTAAACTTTGACCAGTGAATAACAAGCATGAAAATACACTTTTCCTTACCTTGTGTATTGTTTAATTTCATCCTGTTTTCTTTGTTTTGCACTATTTCAGCAGCAGTGCAGGCAGAGTTGAAGTATGGAAATATGCTTAGGATGACTGTATTTTAAATTCCAGCTGTTTAAATAGCTTGCCTAGCATGAGCTCCTCTCGTGGTGCCTGCTTTAATTTCTATTTTGTGTTTGTTAAGAGCATTGCCTAGAAGGAGGAGGTTCCTGTTTTCAGGAATGAAAAGAAAATGCAAAATGCAGTAAAGCAAATATTTTTGTTGGCCATGGATTTGGCAAGAAAAATTCCCATGCCAGATGTTGTCACATTTCACTTGGGGCAAAACATGATCTGCTTCCTAACAGGTCCCTGGGTAATCGTTGCCCCCAGGACAGCATGCTGGTAAGATTGTTCCCCACAGACTGCTCATAAACACAGTAAAAATTATTCAGCAGCTACAGCAGTGGTCACCAATAAAAGGAAATAAAACAAATAAACTTCATAAATTACTGTAATATCAGCTATTATGAACACTGGTTTAGCCACAGTTCTAGAAAAGGAGAGAAGAAAATTAACTCCATCCCAGCCAGATCCAGCACAGCAGAGAATCTATAAATTACAGAAGCTGTATTGGCAAGGCAAATAAAAGAACAAATCCTAAGCCCTGCTCTGTGTGTGTTAGTATTAGTAAGGCAAAAGAGACATTTAAATCCTTGCTGAACCTCAGTTTATGAGCAGTGACAATGATCTGGTGATTGTGCTTTTAATAAACTGCTCTTGTGTTTAGCTGAATTGGAGTCAAGTTGCAAAGCTATTTATGAGCTGCACATAAGGAAAATCAATAAAAATATGAAATATTAAGATAGCAAAAACCTTCCAGTGTGAGTGATCAGCAGCTCTAGGCTAAGGCAGAGATGGATGACAAATGCTGTTTATTTTAATATGCTGCAATTTGTATGTTTTAGCTTTTTTAATAGTCTTGTTTAGGGAATAGAGGAAAACTGTTGTTTACATCACCTGGGAGTATGTTCTAAACCCTGTTTCTTTTTCTGCTTGGCAGATGGAGACCTTTTAGCCAGCCAGTGAATCCTGCTGCTGCATGTCTGGCAGCACCTCTGAATGATCACATGACTCTTGATATGGATGCAGTCCTGTCAGACTTTGTTCGGTCCACAGGGGCAGAACCAGGTCTGGCAAGAGACTTACTAGAAGGTAAGCTTTGGGACACAACCATTTCCTGTGTTCACTGCTTGCTTAAACCAAGAACCAGTCATAATGAGAGCTCTGGGCTATGGAAACAGATATATCAGTATTTTTACCAAGTCAACTGTTGTAATAAGCTGACCATAGATTATACTAAGGCAGGTGTTTCTAACAAAAAACCTAAAAACTTCTTAGTTCTAGATTGCTGTGTTAAGTTTCTAAAAGTCAAGCCCTACATGTTTATGTGCCAGTGAGAGAAGGGAGGAGACTTTAGCCGAATTTTCTTATTCAGCTGCCTGACAGTAATTGTAAAAGTTTCTGAGGTGACTGTGTTTAGTCTGAAGTTTAGTCTGAAAAGCATTTACTGTACAGTGATAGAGACACCAGAGGTAGTTTTGGGTCCCAGTGGTTAATATGCATACCTGAACTTCACAGCATAGGAGCCAAGTGGCTAAACTGAAAAACAATTAAGAAACTGCATCAGAAAAATAACTGTCTATTCATTTTGTTGTAGTTGTTTTAGGTTTATAGGCTTAAAAGTGGAAAGACGCCATTGATATTTGAGAGCATTTCATAATAGTTGGGTTTGTTTATTTCTTCTCATATGGGCTAACAATAATTGTGAAGATGGGAGGTTGGAGAAGAATAGATGATATCTGTAAATTGCAAGTTGATTCTGTGGGCTTGAAACTTCCATACTGTACTTGCTGCCTGAGAGGTTTGGGGTTTGCCTTTTTTTTTTTTAATCTTAATGTGCTTTAAGAAATTGTGTTAAATCAAAGTAACCACTGAACAACTGCAGCAGACATAAAAGTATACCTCATGTTATATATCTCCTTTTTGCAAGAGCTGTTTCACTTTATGTATGCTGAAAGTTTTTCATCTTGTGATAAGTTCTTCCTTTCCTCTGAGCTTTTCAGTAATAAGGCATGATAGATAGTTAACACAGAGATGCACACAATTTTGCAGCATTTCCCAAGTCATCTGATACATGAAATAAAATCTTGGAATGCCTAGCAAGGAATATTAGCATAGGCTTGCTATATTTAAGAGCCCTCTGTTTTGTCTGACTGATTTGATCAACCTGTCATTCTCGCCTAGAGTCGGTCTTAGTCTGTTGGGCTTTTAGAAAAAGAACATGAGATTTTTCTCAGCTGTATCAGGACAGATTGTCAGTTATTGTGCTGATAGAGCATTGCCAAAATTTCAAAGGGTTCCTACATAGCAGAAGTCTTTCAGAAGAGTTACTTACCTTGTTTTCCTTTCTATAAAGGGCAGTGTTTTCAAATAAATATCGAATAGAGTTTCTCTGAGTTGTACTTCTCACTTCTGTAGATGAATAGATTCATATCAAACATACTAACAGAAAAATAAGCAATTAACAATCTAATTATTCTGACAGGCTAATAGACATATGCATCTGCCCCAAATCATTTCCTCCTACATAGGAATTTCTCAAAGTGAAAGGGATTGTTGCAAATTCTGAACAAGATGTGCTCAGACAACCATTTCAGCACTTGTGGCTGTACTTACATTTGGTCTAACAGCGTCTAACACTGGTCATATCTTGTGCTGGGAGACAGCCATTGATGGAGTGGTTTCTCATTTGTTTAAAAAAGACACAGCAGGGACTGCCACCCTCATAGCCTTTTGACTATCCCAGTGTGTCGGTTCCCTGTGAGCAGCACTGAAACCCATGGAGTAGCTTCTTAACCATAATATAAACGACATTCAGAGCAACCCCCCACCCCATGGTGCCAATGCCTTGTACCTGGCCTTGGAATGATGATGTCTCAGGTGTGCACAAATACTTCTCAGAATTTTCAAGATTTGGTTGTTCGTAGCCCTAAAGATGACAGTCATAGTGAACTTGGAGCAAAAAAAGAACTTGTGTAGACTCTCATTTCCATGCAATCACAAATTTTGGTCAGATCTTCTATGATCCTGTATCCCTTTGCTCTTTCTGACCCACTCAAAAATTCTGTTTTTATAACTTGCTCAGACTGAATTTTCACAGTGTGCTCCTATGGAGTAACACATCCTTTTCAGAGCCAATGCTCTTTCTTCTTTTCATCCTTGGGGGAAATTTCTTCAATTTCACTATCCTGTAGATAAGCAAGGATACCAATTTCTGCTTCCTTATCCAATTATTTTAACATATTAATTGTTTTGCTTTGATTATGTCCTGCTACATCCACAGCACAGTTGTGCACAGTATGTGTTGTTCATCTCTGCAGCAAGTGGGTGAGTTAAACACACACTGACTGTTGTGCAAATAGCTAAAAAAATCTATACATTACATATAGATTTTCTACATTGCCAGAAGCTGTCCTAAATGTTGGCTCACTTGATGTTTCTATACTCTGCCTATCCTGCTGGTAAAATCCCTGCAGTTTTCTTCTGCTGAGCTTTTTATTGAGTGCAGCTGCTTGTTTCTCTAGCTCAGAAAACATTCTGCTGGTTGTGCTTGACATGTATCTTTCAGAAAGTGTCCATTTTACTTTTGAAATGAAAAGGAAAAGAGATTTTAAAAAATAAGTTGTATAACATTTTCATGGCTAGTATCTGGTATAAAAGTCTAATATTGGATTTCCATATTTATTAAGATGCTTACAGCTATTTCAAATTATAAATTAATATTCACAAATTTCAATTACATATCATTAGCTGTACCTATTCTGTGTTAGTGGATTATACACACATGCTAAACCATTTGTTCCTCAGAAATGTTATTTTCCAGCTTTGCTTTCATTTTTGGGTGATTACCTACCAAGTCTTTAATGTTTCATTTCCTATCTCTGAGATGTTGTTTGCCACTTCCTGAGGTTTATACCTTGTTTATGTGCTCTCAAGAACTGAAAGCATTCTTGTGTATGTGATGTGATAGAGAGTAGAAATTACATTTTGTGAGCCTTCACTGGGTCTACCTTTTCAGCCTTTTATTCTCAGCCTTTGCTGATTTATATAAAAACCTCCTAAAAAAAGCCTTTACCTGAGTGGTTAATATTGACAGAGCAATTTGACAATAAATGTGACCCAGGTGACAGAAGCAACAGCCTTAGCAAAACAGTTTGAAAAGCAGCCTCTGCTGGGCAGACATGCTGCCCAGACATGGTTTGGGTAGGAGTGAATTCAGAAATGGATCAGCCTCCTGCCACAGAGAAACAGGAAATCAGCTGCAAGACTCTCAAGATGTCCCCTCTGTGTGCTTAAGGCACCTTCTAGTCACTGGGAAGACTCCATTGGCCCACTCAGCTTTGGGAACGTTCTTAAGCATAAACTGAGAGCTCTGCATGGTGGAGAATTGATTTCTCTTCAGCTGTGTGAGCTCCAACTTCCCCAATGTCTAGGAATGAGGAGGGCACATCCCTTTCTCTCCTGGATAGTCTGGGCTGGCATCTCGATTCTCTCACATATAGAATGTAATGTTGGTGTGTTTATATATAATCTATTTAAAATGTGCCCTAAGGCAGAAAAAACATTAAAGAAAATAGTTTAGTCTTTAATACAAGTTGTACTGTATGTGGTTCACAGTGTCAGGGCTGTAGTGTGGATAAACTCAGAGCTCACTGATAAATCAGGAGAAAGCACTTCAGTTTTCAGGGAGCAGCTGGTGTGCAGGCAGTGACCCCTGGAATAGAGGGGGAAGGCATAGGATGAAATACTTTACAATGCCACCAGTGTAGGCAATCATCAGGTACTGGAGGGTTTGTGAAATAATAATAATACAAACTGATTAAAAAATATATATATTTAACTGAAAATTGCCCTTTGACTTGTATAAATGGTTTTATTTATATAAATGATGTGGTATTTCACCATTCTATAAAAATAACTGCTGTCTATTTCCAGCTTCAAACAGCACTTAATTGAGGGATTCATAGCTGGACATCAACTCAGGAACTGGGAGATTGGCTTTCCTGTCATGAAATGTGAGCAGGAAAGGTGACTGACCCCATGGAGCAAGACAGAACTGCAGTAGACACATCTCTAAGAACAATGTATACAAGCAGAATTCAAAGAAAAGCATGTAATTTATAGAGAGGGAGAGAGACATTTACAGTGCTGTCATGTGATTGAGTGTACAAAACTAACTCCCCAAAAATAGTCTCTCATTCTCTTCTCCCTCAGATGGTTCCTTTTTTAGTTCTCTTGTGGAAGGCTTGGCAATGGGAAGAGGAAGCTGAGCTGCTACCCAATGTCTCATTAAGCAGAGAGCAAAACTGTCATTCCCAGCTGCCTGTTCAGTTTGGAGTGACTTTGCACTCTAGCAGAACACGAGGCATGTGTTAACAAAATGGTCTTGCCTATTATTTTCCTTTCAGAGCATGGACCAAAATTAATCTTGTTTTAGAGCACATGGTCTTATTTTATCCTGATTTTTTGTATTAGTTTTTCAGAAGGAAAAAAAGCTGGTCTGAAGTTCTTACCTTTAGCCTGTAAATATTTGTTAATCTGCTTCCTGCCAAACAGGAAGGAGTGCCTGCATTTAAAATGAACTTGAGAATTGCTTTATTAGCAGTTGATTTGTAAAAATTGGCTTTGCCTGGGGTGTTTCTGTGTTGTCTTCAGGTTGTACTTAGAGGTGCATTTCATAGATACTGTCTTGATGCTCAGTGCCTTCCTCAGATTATTCTTCTCTGACTGAAACTTAACTTGTTGCCCACTCAGTTGATGTTGTCCCATAATGGCTGTATCCCACTGGGTCCATTGGTCCTGTTTCACTCCAGGCAGCGTTTCTTGTCCCTTTGAACATTTCCTCTGCTGAAGTCCTGTCTATATATGTTGTTGCTGCAAGTTGCCTTTCATTGTGGTTCTTACTATTTAGATCTTTCCTAGCTCCCCATCTCAAATTGCATCCTTTCCAGCATTTTATTTATCATTAAATTAGGAATTTCTGGTGACCTTTCAAATGTTCTTTTTAACATATTGGAGTAGGTGGATATTTGAAAGCTTGGAGGGTGGGGGGAACTGTGTAATAGTTGCAAGTTTGCTTTTCCTACTAATTAATGATAAAATCCTCTTGGTTGTCATTATACCTGATTTAAGAAGTGAAAGACAACAAATTTATTAACTATTACAACCCCACTAAGCTGTAATGTTTTAGCCAAAAGAGTACAAAGCAAAAAACCCAAAGACTAAATAATATCATGTTGCTCTGGGGTTACAACACTGGAGAAAGCCCTTGTGACACCCCACCTGAAGTGCTGCATCCAGCTTTGCTCCCCCAATGGACCTCTCAGGACGCGTCCAGAGGAGGCCATGAGAATGCCCAGAGGGCTGGAGCACCTTTGCTATGACACCCTTGGGCTGTTGGTGAAGAGAAGGCTCTGGGAAGACCTTAGAGCACCTTCCAACACCTATGAGGGCTCCAAGAGAGCTGGACAGGAGTCCAAAAGAGTGCTCTTTTGACAAGAGCACAAGTGATAACACAAGGGGGAACAGCTTCAAACCGAAAGGGGACAGGGTTAGATTAAATATTGGGAAGAAACTCTTCCCTGTGAGGCTGGTGAGGCCCTGATGCAGGTTGCCCAGACAACCTGGATCCCTGGAAGTGTCCATGGCCAGGTTGGATGGGCCTTGGAGCAACCTGGTCCTGTGGAAGGTGTCCTTGCCCATGGCAGGGAGTTGGAATGAAATGATCCTTGAAACCATTCTTTGAGTCTGTAATTTTTTCCATGCTTCTAAGGTGAATCCTAGTTGTGCTGTTCTTTAGCACTTTGTTTATTAACCCTCTGCTAATTTAGTTTGAGGTGGTAAGGCAAAAATTGGTAAGTGGCTCCTTAGACCATATATTGTTTTATCTAAATCCTTTTTTTTTTTCTTCAGGTTCATGATGGCTCCTGTTGTTATTCAAGGAACCATTATTTAGGACAGAAGCTTCACAGTGTAGCTGTGTTTATTTTTGAATTTCCCTTTTATGTAGGCGTCTGCTATCTCTGACATTAAAATATCAGTACCAGCCTTCAGCCATAGTGTATCTTCCATTCCTTACTCAGCTGCACTTGTTGTTGTTGTTGTTGTTTTTCCTCCAAACAAGAACTTGGTTTCAAAGCAGAGACCTTTGAGTGTTGTTAAATTGCACACCTGCTGACTCACATAGCACAAGTAGCTGTTCAGGGCACAATTGCTCAGTAAGAGTGTTGTTTCTGTTCAAGTCAGTGAGCTGATTTGGTTCCAGCACCCTGATCATGATTTCACTACCTGTGTTTTTTAACCAACTTTGTGCTACTCCAGCTTTTCTGCTGACTGATGTTCTTTGGCCATTCAAAACTGGAAGTGTTTCCTGCAAACCTACTGTGTTGGTGCCAGTTTGGAGCAAATTGTTACTGATACAGAGCTGCCAGTGGCTTGTCATCTGATGTGATTGGGTGCACTGAAATAATGTTGTTATGCCTCTGAGATGCCTTTTTAAATACAATCATATGTCATATAAACAAAGAAGCAGTCAGTGAAAGGGGTGCACCAGATAAGTAACAGTGAAACAAAAATAGCAAATATTCTAAAAAATAGTCTTGTGTTGGTTTTGTCTGTTAAATTGCAAAAAAAGCTTTTACTTGACTTAATTGATGAAATTATGCAGAATAAAGTAATGGCCTGTTACTTGTCCTTCAGGTGTAACCTCTGTGGGGGTAGCAAAGACTGACCCTTTCTCTTGGGTGCCTGTGCGGGAGATGGCACAGACGAGAGATGTGACAGAGAAGGGAGTTGTGTGAGGAGCAGGGTCTGGGGGATGGCAGAGAAGAACATGGGAGACGGTTACAAACAGAACTTAGGAGAAGACGTCCTCTTTCCCTTCTCTAGGGGCCAGAGGGACTCTGTGCAGTTTGCCCCAAACCAGGAGGCCAACGCCACTTGTTGGACAAGGGGCAAGACTGGACGGAGGGACCTGCCCTGTAGGCTTTGGGTGGGAGGATGTCTTTGTTTTCCATGTTACATGAATTTATTTTAGTCATTTCTAACCCAGCATAACTCAGGGATTTTTGTCTCTCAAAACTTGGTTTGTAATGCGATAAGATATAGTTTTAGAAATTCAAAAGCTTTTAGTATGCAAAGTTTAAAGGATGAGCAGTAGGCAGTGTTCTGTTAATCTCCACAACCACAAGCCCCACTAATTTCCTCAGAGACTTGCAGCTGAAACTTTCTCACCTACCTGTCACACTGATGGAAATCCTTGTTCAGATCACCTGCTCTGGACATTTCTGAATTTAATAATCTTCCTGATTGGTTCCCAGCTTGCCTCTTGCTTCTACAGTCTGTTCCTGTGCTCCAAATTACATCATATTTTTTATTAGATTTGTTACATTTTTAAAATTTATTTTGCACTGCATTAAATTTTTATACCTATTTGTATTTATTCTCTCAGTGTCTTTCATAAAACCCTTAGTTTTATTCTCTTTCTTTTCTCTAATGGTCTTTGCTGTCTCCAGTTTCTTTTACTTTCACTTCAGGATTTTTCTTTGCTAATTCTTCCAAACTGATGAATTCGCTTTTTTTTTAATGGGCACTGAGGGAAAAAAAAGATTTGTCATTTGTATTTACTTGTGAAAGTGTAAACAAAATGGAGAGGGGCAAAGGGGGAAATCTTCCCACATTCCAGTGGAGAGGGTAGCTGGGAACACTTATGCTGGTCAGTGAGGGTGGCTAATTTTCAAAAGCACTATTTCATGGAGATGGAAAGGTGCTGAATATGTTCTTTAATTTGGTTGAATGTTTTTCTTGCATTTCAATGCTTGGAGGCTCCAGCAAATTTAGGGAAAGTGAGTCCAATCATAATTTCCTGTGTTGGTTCTATGAAGTTTATGGCTTTGGTGCTGAATTGGTGCTTCTGTTCAGGAGATGGGGACAACTCCAGGAATATGGAGAGATTTAAAAATAAAATATTTCTGCATTAGGTATAGAAATTTTAATTTTTGTAAGGTTTCAAGTCTATATTAGAAGTTCAATAGCTACAATGTACCATGGAGCGTAATTCAAGTGCAAGCCACTTTTAAATGCAACACACTGAGCCTGCTTTGAAGCCTCAATGTAATTTTTATGACAGAACTTTTATATAAGATGATTGCATTTGGCTTAAAACTGAGGCCAGCGGGATTTCTGTGAGTCTGCTGATTTTCTGCTTTCCTCTTACATACATCAAAGCCCTGTCACACAGCAGCCACTTACAGCACATGCACTGGGATTTTTGTTAGCTTCAGAATTAAACATGAAAAAATCTTGAGCAGGGAAACTGCAGGGAATGCCCTGAAAATGCTGTCTGTGTTTCACTGCTACAGGTCTGGTACTCAGGGATCTGTACTCAATGAGTCCGGGTTGTTCTTGGGGGTCACATAGCCCTGGGTTTGTAGCATTGCCAATACTAGAATAATAATGTTTTGTTTAAAGCTACGTTTCCTAGAATTATTGTCACCTTCTCTTTTTTTAACTTTATTGTTTTTATGCTTGAGAAGAAGAATTTAAAAAGGTGTTTAAAGTGCCTTTTAAAAGCAGAACCAAACAAAAGCAGTTCTTACTCCATACACTGATTGGTTTTGGGAACACACTCATGGCTCTGCCTGTTTGGGTTGTTTAACTTGGTTGGGATGTGTGTAAAGTTAGAGCAGAGCCCTGACTGGATTACAGCCATTCATCCTACGTGGGCTTTTTAGTGAACAAATGCTGGCAATAACTAAAGTTCTTGTTCCAGTATCTCTGACAATTTTCACTGAATTTACGTTTTGTCCTACAGACTTTCTAATAGGTAATTACAGCATTAGAGAACAATTCTGTATGGCTCACATGGTGGTTTATATTATAGTCTGCTCAGGAGCTACATCACATTCTTGCTCAATGATACCAATTCTCCTTTCAGAATTTTCTTAGTACTTCAAAACCTGAGGTAGTTTAGCTCAACCCTGTAGGTACCAGCTGTTTGTGCTATTTTTTCCTTCTTCAGTTAGGTTTTTGTTCTTCACAGATATGACTGTAACAGTAAAAGGCTTTCTTTTATCTGTTTAAAACTGCTTTGTACTATATTTAGCTTATCTCCTTGGTGTGAGCAAGAAAGTTATCTTTAACTGCCACTCAGGTAATGCAGCTTCTCAAAGTACATAAAATGACAACCTTCTATGGTGTAATAAATCATGTATCAGTCAGAATCAGGTTACTTTTAAATTACCAGGAAAAGTGCTTGTGGAATGCTCTGAAAGTCTCATATAGCTTGTAGGGTCTCTCTTTCTTGTTATTAAATATTTTTAATTTTCCAATTAGAAACAAGTACTTGGAGAATAGTAGACATCTCTGTATCTTAACTTAGCAGGGTTTGTTTTGAAAATAGCAGGCAGATACCTCAACATATTTTTCATTGTTTTTTGAGACTGGCAAATCCCATTTCACCACCTGTACTGAACAGACTTGTGCATCTCTGGATATTGGCCTGCATTTTGTGATTGCTGGACAGAGCAATATGCTGAAGTGGAAGGTGGAAGCAAATCCTTTAGAGGATTCTGTGCTGACTGACAGGTTCCACAAGCAGCTCCCACAGACATAGAACTGAGTCTCGTGCTGCAGGTTTTGTTACAGAACACTGTCCAATATTATCTATTTTCTAAAAGGTGTTTAAAATCTCTAAGAGAGCAAGTTCTCTCTCCTGTATGAGATAAAGGGACCTGAAGTATTTTGTGTTTGCATTCTAGCTGTTCTGCAAATGAAAGATACGAGAGTTTCTCACTCTTTTGGGCTATGACACGATCACTCTTGTCTTTTCATCATTGCTCCTAATTATTATTTATTATTAATACAATCACACAATTGCTAAATATTGCTCCCTCTCAGTGGGATTTAGAGTTTATCCTAAATTGCTAATTTCTGGAGCCATTTGATTGGAATCTGAGCAAGGGAAGTGCTGGCCTTGATCACCTCCTGTGATACAATGTCATAGATTCTGGGTTTGTGGATGAGAGGAGAGCAGTGGATGGTGGCTTTTACTCAATGGTAGCTGGCTTTGACACTTTTTCCTACAGTGCTGCTGTGTTGGGGTGCCACAGGCTGGGATGGTGGCCCCAGGAGGGTGGTGGGAGTAGCTGTTGCCCAGACAGAGGTGAGCAGAGGGTTCCTTTGCTGTTTTGCAGGCAAGAACTGGGACCTGACAGCAGCTTTGAATGACTATGAGCAGCTGCGGCAGGTGCACACGGCCAACCTGCCCCAGGTGTTCAACGAGGGCAGGTTTTACAAGCAGCAGGAGCCAGAGCAGCCTCCCCAGGTGACCAAGGCTGAGAGGCCCTGCCTGCAAAGGCAGGATGACATTGCCCAAGGTAAGAACTCTTATGCGGGGTTTGGGGGGACAGGTGGGTCTCTAACCTGTCTGCCTGGGAGCTGTGCTTGGCTGCAGAGAGTGGGAGGCCATGTGCCAGCAGCCTGTGAGCTGTGCTGTTGTCACAAGGCTCAGAGCTGCTTTTTCCATGTTTTGGTGGTTGTGAGCTCTGCCTCAGTTCTGCAAGTTGTTTTTTTAATGTGTGATTAAACTTAAATATGTTGTCCCCAAGCAGTCCTGTGGTACTCATGAAAGGAGTTTATTAGAGGGTGTCACTCTTGTCTATAGTTTTCTATGCTTATTGAAACAAACAAAAAGGTTTAAAAATCTGTATTTTGCTCTTCGCATTCTTACTCACAGTGTGTGAATAGGGTATATGAAGACTATGAATAACTTTCAGCTTTAAAATATCATTCTTTTCTGGTTCCACAGAAACTGCCTCCTATCCCCTGCTGAATAAAAATTGAAACCTTAAGAAACATTAGTCAACTATGTCTAACGGTTAATTTCCAGTACAGGATGATAAGCATTAGAATTTGCTTTTTTGTTTGCAGACCTCTTATGGGTTTTATTTCAGATCTCTCTCTCTCCCTGACTGTTGGGTTGCAATCCTTTTCTTTGAATTTCTCAAGAAGCTGTAGTTTGCACCAAAATAAATCTGCAGGTCTGACAGCTTGTCATGTAGGCAGATAATAGCAGTAGCCTGGTGATGGCTTTTTGCACAGCCATTAAAAGGAACACTAGGGCTTCCCTTCTCCTGCTGGCTCTTCCCTCCTATTAACAGGAAATAGCATCAGTGCTTAGCAGTTTCAGTAAAGGTTTTTTAAAATTGCTGACTTCCATCAGAAGAAAAGGAACTGTGGTGCTTCTTATGACTGAATACAAATAAAGGGAGAAAGAGCAGCACAGTTGACAAAACCACATCCCTTCAGCCTCTTTGGGATACAGTTTGCACTGAAATGTCCATCTGATGTTTAGTGGGTGCAGTAGTGTGGTGTGGGTATGTCTGGCTTTGACCACCTGGACTGACAGGAATTTGGCTGCTAACTCAGTGTATAGCTGAGGATCTCCTGGTCAGAGAGCCACCTCTGACTGACAGGGGTGTTCAGGGAAGAGCAGAGAAGAGAAAGGAGCACCTTGGTTTGCACCTTGGTTTTGCAGGGGAGGACTGGGCTGGGCTGTGCTGGGAGGAGTGATGGAGTGGCAGTGAGGGGATGTCACATGGAGGTGCTGCCCTGCACTTCAGTGCCCCTCCTTAGGGTATTTAGCTGAGACATACAGGGGGAAGAAACAGATGCAAAATCAAACCTTCTACCCTCTCCCTCAATTTAGGATAATTTAGGGAGTGCAATTTAACTCTCAAAATTAGAAAGACTTTGATCCATTAGAGAAACAAAAGTTTCACAAATTGCCTTAAAGTTAATTTTAAATACCCATTAGTCAGTTTGAGATGTCTTAAAAACACTACTCACTTATTAGTGATATGTTATGTTAAAGTAAGCTTTAATTAGGAGTTCAAAGCATTAACTAATTATCATCTATCTTTCAATAAATTTTTCTTCAAATGAATCTTTGAAGACCAAAGATACATCAAGAAAAAATTTTATAGGAATATTTGTCTTTCATATTTTGTTACTTTTACTGCTGGTCTGTTTTGCAAGAAGGAGAGTCAAGTTCCTCTGGCTGGCCAAAGGGATCTGTAATAGGAACAAGCAATCTTTTACAGTAGGGAAATAACCTGAAAAAAGGTAGCAGACAAGATGTGGAATAATTTCCTAGTGAAATAAATGTGCATTCACCTACCTTGGCATTGCCAGCCTTTTATGCAGGGGTACAGATCTAATTTCTCTTTGGTTTCTCTACAGAAAAACGTCTTTCCAGAGGAATTTCCCATGCCAGCTCAGCCATAGTCTCCCTTGCTCGCTCACATGTAGCAAATGACTGCAGCAATGAGCAGTTCCCTTTGGAGATGCCCATCTACACATTCCAGCTGCCAGACCTGAGCGTGTACAGCGAGGACTTCAGGAGCTTCATCGAGCGGGACTTAATCGAGCAGGCCACCATGGTTGCACTGGAGCAAGCAGGTGGGTGGCACCTGGGGTGTCTGTCAGCAGCTGGGTGACACCATGGGTGTCAGTAGGTGGCAAATCCAACATTTGGGTTGGCATTTCTAATCCTGCTTCACATCTGGAGCTTGCACATCCTGCCTGGGAAATAAAAGCCAGAAAGTAAAAGAAACTACTGTGTTCTTTGCCAAATGACACACATCCCAATCCTCTGTTTCTTTTAAAACATTATAGAAAAAATGGTCCAATTTAGTTAATAAAACAAAGAAATTGGGAAAGGAAGGGAAGGACTGAGGGGGAAGTCATACAATAGACAAGGACATGAGTCTGGATGGTCAGAGGGGGTAGGTACTTCCAGTTCTCATGAGGAAATTACGTTGCAGTGACTGTAAAAGGAGTCAAGTTCTGTTGCAGCTTGAGAGAATAGTTTATAGATATGTATTTTATGTATTTATTATTTCTTAAAATGAGAAACTACGTAATTTTAAAGTAATACTTCATTATTGCCATGGGGTAAAAAGTGTAGATATTTAAAATTGATGTTAATTAATATCTGTTAGTAGCTAAAAGTTTTAAGCCAATTTTGAAGGATATGGAGAAATCTATTTAAAATTAATATTGGTGCCTTATGAAACAGCAGGAGTGCTAATGAACCATGAAATGAACACATCTGTATAGTGAAATGCCCAACCCTGGTGATATAAAAGAGTTGTAAAATCAGATTTCATGGTTGCTTGTGGGATATGGAATAGACCAGTTGCTTTTTTGTGTGTGGATTGTTCTGCTGGCTTGTGTGACACTCTGGATTGATCTGAGATTCATTCTCCAGCCCTGGTGCCCTGTGTGAGGCCAAACTGATAAAGTGCAGTTCTGGTTTGAGGCAGGAGCTCTGCTAATCTGGTGTTCTTTTTTGGCTTTGGTAATTGAAAAGCCAGATATACTTAGATAATAGCCTCAAACAGTACATACTTAAGGAAAAAACCCCAAAACCTACAAACAACCAAATGAACCCCAAGCAATGTTCAGAAGGCCTTTTTTTGGGGAGAAATAGCAGTGTAAAATAAGATAGGAATGCTACCACGCAACTATGAAGCCTGAAAATTGCAAGTCACCTATCAAGAAAATCTGTCCAGTTTCTCTAAGAATTAGCTAACCCAAGGAGGACAGGGAAAAAAATAGGATGATTCTCCCTCTGGCAGCTCTGCCAAACCCCTCAAATGCCGTAGGGATATCAGAAGATGCCTTGGTACAGTACCATTGTTGACCTACCTGCCTCAGTGCAATTACAGCCTTTAGAGTCTAGTATGAGTAGAGGATCAGAGGCTTTCTGACCTTAAAATCAGAGAATATGTGAATTTAGAGCTGACATCCTCTAATCCATACAGAGCTGGCTGGCTTTGAACTTGAAATGGCTGCAGAAACTACCGAATTTGCTGCCTATTAGCATTCCTCTCTCAAATCACTCTGAAAATTAGAACAAATCATTTATTCTTTTTGCACATTAATTAGGGCAGTAACTTGACACACTGGAAAAGTGCCTTCATCCCCAGAGCCTCTTGCATCCTGGAAAGGAGAGGGTTTTACCATTTGAAGTACTCAGGGTTTTGATCACGGGTTTCCTTGTAGCCTACATAGACTTAGTTTACTTTGTGAGCATTTCATTCAAATAACCTGGAACTTCCTGGGAAACACTTCTGTATTTCAAGTAAGTTAAATAGATCAAACAGTTTGCTTAAGAAAATCATGTCAGGCTTCATAGAAACAAACCTTTTGTCATGGTTTTAGATGTAAAGATACTCAGTTTCCTGCCTATTTATTTTATTTTATGTGTTGTACAAAATTAAGAGAGTGAATTAGTCAGAAAGCCACAGAGTATTAAGACATTTTTTTGTCTCCTACCAATAGTTTGACTATGTTTTGGTCAATGACATAAAGAAAGCTAAAAGATGAGTTGCATTCCCTGCAAAGAGCCTAAAATCTATTTCAAACCAAATCCCATGAAGGACAGTAGCTTTTGTAGCTGAGGCTGGGGATGTTGTTAAAGGAAGAGGAGAGTGTGCTTGGGTATAAAGCCATGAATTTCAAGAGAAAAGAAATAGGAAAGAGGCTGATTAGGCAAAAGGAGGAGGAAATTTGCTAGGAAGTAACAGCTTACTACTCCCAAAGCTTGGACTGGGAGAGCAGAATTGCCACTAACAGTGTCACACGTGGGTTCTGAAGTGGCCATATGAGCTGGGTGTCTGTAAAAGCCTGTAAGATTTTTATGCTCTTTCTTTATATGCTTAAACTCTTGCTACCTTGACATCTATATATGTGAACAGCATGTCCTGGTTACATCCTATCTGTATGGAAATTCAGAACAAAATTCCCAATTTACTGCAAAGTGCTATGTGAGATGATAAAGGAAAGGCCCAGAGAAAGGCAGGGTGATTTACTTACTCCCCACTGCTGCAGTGTATTATTTACTCCTTAATATGATTGCTTTCCAAATATTCCTCTGAAAGGATAGAATGCATCACATTCATAAAAGCATTTTGAGGTTTTGTCCATCTTATAAACTCAGCTGTTGATGATTGCCGGAATTGGAATGAGGTCAGCTTGTGAGTAATGAGCAGACTGATCCCTGTGAGCTCTGGCAGGAATCGCTGTGATTCTTCAACAGAGGATGGCTCGAGGTACTGATAATATTAAATGAAGTCTGTGTAAAAGCAGTTTTATAATTCTAAATATTTTGCTGCATCAAGTTGATTTTCATTATAGACACATGCTCCCCTGTGTGTTGTTAATGTGTGGGTTGACACAAAGAGAGATATAATGAAAACTTCTGCTGTACTGAAGTACCGTGTTTTAAAAAACAATACAGGCAGAGGAATGGCGGGTTTAACACAGTGTTTTTAACTGAAAGAAAACCCCAGTTCTATTGCAGTGCTGAAATATAATTCAATACAAATAGTACAAGTATACAGAATGAAAGACCAAGAACTGTTTTCCTATGCTTTTCTTTATGTGCTTATGTTTGTGTTTTCTAAGAAGCATTTTATACAGCTACAGCCAAAGTAAACAGTAATATGCTGTTAAGCCTGAGCTTCATGTCCCCCAAACCAATCCACCAAAATTGTGGAAATGTTTGATCTCAGTTTTCATTTAAGCTCCATTTTCCTGTTTTTTCCCTAAAGGGACCCACTATAACCACTAGATTTCAAAAATGAAAATGCAACACTTTTTTGTTACAATCCAATAATAAACCCATATCTGCTATTTTTTTGCTCAGCCATAAGCTTTGTGATGTTAATCAAGTCCCGAAACGCTTTTTGTGAAATGCGCTTGTTGGAAGATCGCTTTTATAGAAACCTCTTGGTGCTCGAAAGATTCATAAACACCAGACTTTGGCATTTCTTACCAATAGATGTTAGTTTATCTGCAAAGCAATGCCACTCATTATTTCCTTGAGTCCTACCTAAGGTGTGTCTGGTTTTAGGTCTTCTAACTATGCTTTATGCAGCACCTTGGTGTAACTTATTGCTGAATATGATTCCACCAAAACATTCTGCTAAAAACAGGTGGCAAGTTGTTATTTCACAGATGCAAGAGTTTCTAAAAATGATCTTGTTATTTCCAAAGGCTGTCTAATAGTGCTTTAAATTAAGTTTCTTTATCGCATATTTAATTTAGAACTCAAGAAGCCTTTGTGCATTTACAAACCAGCTGCTAAAATCATGTGAGGATTACCAGATGTGCTTATTGATCTGCTATGCATCTTTACAGTGTGGTACTCTTAACCCATTCTGACTAATTGCAGTTTAATTCCATAGTTCTAAGTACCCAGAACAAATAACTGGGGTACCTAATAAGTATTGCTACACTATTTTTCCCCTAATGTGTATTACCTGTAGTTACAAAAAAACTTCAATATAATTTTGTAATGAAAACTTATTAATGGAGAGACATTTATTTGTTGTTTGAACTTCCTTCTGTTTTGGGGTTTAACTTTAAGTGCAATACTGCCTGTACAAATACATAGATGCTATTTCCTCCCAGCTTCCCAGTCAAGAAACTGGGGGAGAAAAAGTCTGCCTATTGCATTATTCATTCAATTATTCACTTGTGCATTACCCACAGACCTGCCAAGTCTTGGGAAATGTACCAGCTCTACTCATCCCTGTTAATCATCTGCTCTTCCTCATCCCTAGAGATGTTACACAATTACCCCCATTTGCCTTCTTTCTATTAGAGGTGCTCACATGACCTTTTGACCAGGACTTAACACTCCAATTTGTTACCATATGGCAACCTGTGTGCCAGGAATTACCTACTTTTAGTGTGGGCTTGGGCAGTGATAGTCTTTGTGCCTTGTTTCTTCATCAAATATCTGCCCCTTTTCCAGGCTTTTCCAGAACCCATCTCTGGTTTATAATGCATGTAAAACATGCTTCACATAGCAATGACGGATAAGTGATTCTCTAAGTATTCCCAAAAGAGAAAGGCCACATGCTGTACAACACCTCGGGCTATGCTTTGGTGTCATTTTAATTCTCTGATAGTGTAGCTGTTGGTTTTAGTAGATCTAATAATGATTTACACTGTGGGAAATGAGAGGAGAAACAGCTGTTGAGACTATCCATCTGATTGAAATAATTTACTTAATAAACTTACCTTTATAGTAACGTATCATGATTACCACATACATATTACTTTTGTCTTTTGACATAAGAAAAATTCCTTTATTACCTTAATATAATCTGTCATGCGTATGTGGGAGGCCAATGTTGATTATGTTTAGGAACTGACAGCAAGACTCATAATAGTATTAAGGCAATAAACTCCTTGAAAATCCATCCCTGGATGCAGCATATGAGACTGGAAGATGCAAATCAATTAAGGGTGCTCTTTTCTTTTCTAGATCCATGTAGAGGATAGTTTATCTGCCTCATTTCGAATCTTTTCAGTTTTGACTTCTGCCATTACATTGAAGCTTATTTGCTGAAGAGGATGTTCATGGTTACCCCTCCTGCTGTGTGTTTACCTGCACAGAGCTCTGCTCCTATTGCAGGTTCCTCTCCCCCTCTAACAGGTGTTTCCTTTGCAGGACGCCTCAACTGGTGGTCCACGGTGTGCACGAGCTGCAAGCGCCTGCTGCCCCTGGCGACAACGGGTGATGGAAACTGCCTCCTGCATGCTGCCTCTCTAGGTAAGGGACAGTCTGGGCAGGAAACCTTCGGCCAGAAGGATTCACTGCTCTGCTCTAGGCCCAGCCAAAGCTCAGAAACACACGGGATGCAGACATTTGCATTACAAGTCTGATTCTGGAGCAATTGGGGGCTGGCACCACCTGTGATTCTGAGAGGTGCCTGCAATGCTCATTAAGATCCCTGTGCCTGCTGGCAACTGCAGCTTAAACCAACCTGTGCACTGAATATTCCATGGCTTGCAGCAAAGTTGGAATTGCCTGCAAGCAAACACTGAACCACCTCAAATCCTTGGTTGTTCCTTAATCAAAGTTTAAAATGTGTTGGAACTCCCTCTTGTTGTTCATTACCTTGTTGGCAATGACTCTTCCTTTTGGAAACCTTGAAGATAGTGAGTGAATTATATGCCAGGGAGAATCTTCAATTATGTATTAGCTATTTCTATTTCACTGTAGTCTCTTTAAAACTGGGTGTCATCTTGTGCTGCCTTAGGGATGTGGGGATTTCATGACCGGGACCTTGTGCTACGGAAAGCCCTCTATACTATGATGAGAAGTGGAGCTGAAAGGGAAGCACTGAAAAGAAGATGGAGATGGCAACAGACTCAGCAGAATAAAGAGGTCTGTATGGCCCAAAGACAGACTTGTTAATATCATTTAGGGTTAAAAGCATTCTTCTGAAGTTTGCTGTGAAATTTTTCATTGCTATCAAATTCCTTGTGCTGCCATTTTGTATGGGGAAAGAGATACTTGTATTTGAAATTTCCATACCAGAATGCAAAGGTGTTTGTAGCTTTGTGGGTATAACTGAGCAGAGTTTTGCACCTAAAAGGTCTAAGATGCATTTAGAACCTGTAGAAAATTAAATGTGTGTTAGCTATCAAAAGCATTTAAAAATGAGTGGATGAAATCCACAAAAGAGAGAGAACCCCATTTAGGAAAGATTTCCCAGAATCATGAATTAGGATTTTTAGAGCTGTGGCCAAATATTGAGTGGAAGTGTTCTAACTAAAATCATCTGTAAATCTGGTTTGACTTTTGATTAAAAGCTGTACTTTCAGCAGGTTTCTATTTCCTGAAGATGTCTGTGCCTAAGCAGTGGCTACAAAAGCCAGTTTCAGGAGTAATCCTAAAGGCAAACAAGTGAATGTGCTGACTCTACAGTTGGTATTTTAGGTCTTTTTAATAAGTTAATATTCTTTCACCTGGGCAGAAATGTTGGACTATTAATGGTCCAAGATACTGATCTGAGTCAGGTGTGAAACTCAGGTTGGCTGTAAACAGTGCTACAGAGCTGTGCTTGCAGCGTGTGAGCGGAGCAGTGACGGCATTTCCTCTGCCCCATAGTCAGGTTTGGTATACACGGAGGAGGAGTGGGAGCGCGAGTGGAACGAGCTGCTCAAGCTGGCGTCCAGCGAGCCGCGCACGCACTTCAGCAAGAACGGCGGCACCGGCGGCGGGTGAGTGCAGGCTGTGCCACGGTCTCTCAGGCCTTGTTCTCAGCAGGAAAACAGCAGCACAACTGAGTGAAGGTGCTCACAGCACCACCAAACTGCCTTTGCAACTGTTGTACTCTTTTGGCAGGGCAGAATTATCTAAATATCCCATTATAATATTTAGCATTTTGGTGGTGTTTTCTCATACAGTTACCACAGTAACTTGAGGTTACTTTGCAGCCAAAAGAGTCTGGGTTTAAGAAATCCTAATTGCTTTGCTTGTGAAATAAGCATGTTGGCAGTATCACTTAGCCTTTTTTCAGGAATGTATTTGGGAAAAGGTTTGGGATGAAATAGTATCTACAACATTTAAATACCCCTGACCCACATACAGAATCTGCTTTAAATAGCCAGTGTGATAACCTCCTCACTTTCAGTGCAGTTATCCCCAAAGGACAGGATTATTGACCAGTCTGCAGAATGCAGAAGCTTTCGTTTTTGTGTCCAGTGTTTATCACTAAAAATATTTAGTGTTTGCTCAGTGCATGATTTTCTCTACCTACTCTTTCCCCTGGAGAAAGTCGTGTGGTGTTAAGTAAACTGACAAAATAAGACATACAGCACAATGAGGGTAAGAAAGTTTGTAGAAAATATCCTTTGGGCTCTGAAAGAAAATCTTATTTTCCCTTTAACCTTTTGATTTTAAGGATAGATAATTCTAGGAATTCAGGAGGACTTTGCTTAGAAAATTGTCAGCCACAGTGTGTCTCATTTTCTTCTATTCTGAAAAAAAATTATTTTCATGTTAATCTCTAGTTTGTTTCCTATGTTTGTAGATATTTTTCTATTGATGTGTTTCAGTTTTCTAATGCAGTTCAGTTTATATTTCTATTAAATCTGGTCATTCAGCCCAAATTTTCTCTGGCTTGTTCTGTTTCATTCTGTATCTTCCATGTACCACATATTTCCAGTACCTTCTAGTCAGAGATGCCCTCAACTGTTATCTTTGCCAGGCAGTCAACCTTTAATTCCCAGGGACCTACACAGGGAGTAGTACTAGTATATAAATAACCTTCTCACCATGACTTGCATTTAACTTTTTTTCCAATCAAAATAAAGTAAATACAAATAGCCAACAGTTAATTTTTCCTTTGAAATAATGAAAGATGGATCAGGCAAGAAACTTATCCTATTCAAGAGGTGAATGTATACTTTTCTTTACATTCATTCCAAAGACAGAATGAATGTGGCAGAATGAATTATTTTTTCAGTTTAATGAGCCCATGTTCAAGGTAGGGCCCTTGACAAGGAAAAGAAATATCAAAATAGTATTTTTGAGATGGGGTATATTATGTCCTCTAGTTAGGTGCTATATTAAGCAAGCTTGCACATCAGTCTTTGAACTGTAGATGAGATGTTTTCCTCTGCTGTCAGAATTAGCTAAAGTGGCAGAAGTATCTGCTTCAAAAGAATTCAGTGACAAACCTAAGGCTGGAATTGTGCTGCCTCATTCACCTGCAAATGCCTTTTAGTTATTTTTCAGAGTGATCTACGTGCAAAGGAGATCAGCAATTGTCGCTAAATTTCCCAAGATTTCTCCTTTGAGAGCACTCTCATTCTGAGGCTGGGAAGCTGGAAAAAGAGAAAAAGGAAACACAGAAAAACCTGGTTCTTAAGTTCTTGTTTCCAGCATGTAAAGCAGAGTAAACTTATGAAGCAGATTCTTGTTTTGAAACAGATTTTCACATCTTCCTGTAAATGTAAAAGATGAATTCTTGATTAACATAATTGCTTCATTTATCTCCATTTACAAGCAAAAGCAGGGGCACTGAATTGAAGGAACTGCATTGAAAAAATGAAAATGTCTGGTACCCTGTTTTTTGTTAAAAACCTAACCATTTCCATCCTACTTAAAAGAAAATTCCAATCCCTTCCTTCACTGTGCAGTTGTCAGTCAGAGCCTGTTCTCATGTGAGAGTGAACATCACTGTTGCTATTCACTGTTGAACACCCAGGTGGTGTTGTGGTTTGAGCTCATACAGACCCTGGCAGTGGATGGTATTTGTACTTATTGTCACCTCCTAGCTGTGTCGGTGCTCTTGGCATTATCTTATTAATAAATTCAACTTAAAATGGGGAGGAAGGGAGGGAATACTGCTGCAATCTTCCTGTGAGTTGTTGGCATTAAGTTCACGGCAGAAACCCAGAACATTTAAATAGAAAGTGTGTCTCAAATTCAAGTGTCCTGTGAAGCTTTGGACTTGTTTTGGTATTCAAAATGCTTCAACAAACAGCCCTTCATACACAATTCCTGCAGCCATGCAAGACCCTCACCTTGTACGGAATTTAGTTTAGACCATTTAAGAAGACATTGCTCTGAAATGATATTTATTTGATCTGGTATCTGTTCCAGGAGTGCTATTTCTTTTAAACTGTTTGGTGTATGCAGAAATTATAGGGTGCAGATAGAAAAGGTTCATTATAACATATTTATTGATTATTAGCTGTAGTTTCTAAAGGCTAATACCTCTTTTTATCTGGCCTATTTTCAGTTCACATAAAGTACTGAAGCCAAGCACAGCCAAATTGCTGTGGTGATTCAAATATGGAGCCCAAAGCATTCACATTCTGTGTTTCCTTTCCTTTAGTCAATTCAATATACCTTTCTTTCCTCGAAGAATGAAAGAGAATGTTCCACTACTGTGCAATTTCCTGTGTTTGAATTGCAGACAAACACTGTAAGGAAATCAAAGGAGAGGTTCCTACACCTACAGCTGTAGCTGTGGTTTGTGCTGGTTTTCATTTGGGGATTGTTAAGCAGGAAAATAAAGGTGTCAGAAATAGAATGGAGGCCAGCTGAGCCCTGAACTCAGATATCATTCTGATCTCCTGATTCTGGCAAATCACCAGGTTGAAGAACTTTATCCCTGTCATGTCATTTCAGTGCATCTCAGCTGTCTGAGGGCATTGGTGTCTTGCTCTGTGTGACCCCAAAACGAGCCCTAAATTCAGAATAGCTGTTAGAGTCTGTTGGACTGAAAATCTGGACCTGTGTGTGGGGAAGGAAAGCAAGGTTACCATTGGGAGCTGTTAGGAGGAAATCCAAGGACATGAGAACAGATCTTGCTCAGTTTACAGGCGAGAGAGCAGCAGCCAGCCAGGTGGAACAGCAGGGTAGGTGACTTTTCCCTTCCAGCTTTTTGAAAGAGTATTTCTTTCATTCCTGGCTGCAGTACAAATTGGATTTTCCATAAGAGAGGGAGTCTCTTTGGAGTGATGGGACGGTGTCTGCTGTGTTTGGACTGGAGGTACCAGTGGTCCTGTAGGTCAGACTGAGTTTTTTTATTTTTGTTTTTCTTTTTTTAGTAATTTGCTCTTAGAATTGAGATAATTTATTTATTCATTCAGAGTACTCTGGTTGAGCAAGATTCTGCAATGCAGATTTACATGCTCTTATATAAGTGGATTTCATTATTTAAAGTTAGCTTTACTTGAACAGAGGAATTAATTTCAGTTTCTTAAATTTTCTTTGCTTCCATGTTTTATTGACAAAATTATTTTGTCCACAATTTTCATGGTCATGTAGCCAGCATACATAAAAGATTCCTGAAAAAAAAGTGGAATGATCAGTGGATCAAAGGATGTGGCAGGTTGCTATGGATACTTGTTAATGATTATTTTTCATTCTCATTAATCTTTTGGAAAATTCATACTGAATCCTCAGCTAGTGGCACTGAAATAATATAAAACAAGCCACATGAATTACTGGCAGTGATGGTAGAAAACTGAGCATTCAAAAGGTTTCCCAGAGAGGCTGTGAACTCTCTTTCCTCGGAGGTACCCAAAGACTGTCTGGACACAATTCAGGACTTTGGGTGGCCCTGATGGAGCAGGGGCTGAATAAGGGGTTCCCTAGAGCTCCCCCATGACTTCAGCCCCTCTGATCCTGTGGCCGTGAGCAGTGGAATGTGTAATAGCAGAGAAGGGTTTGAAATGTGTGAATATGATCAGAGATAGTGAATCAAGCAACGTGGGGATGTGGTATTGAAGAGGAAAAAAGCCCAGTGGAATTTTGGAGTTTGTGCAGTCAGGCATGGCATCAGCTGATGAAAGGGATAGAGATCCCTCTGATACAGCTGTATCTGGAATATGCCTTTCAGTTCTAGAAACCTCATTAACTAGGAGATGAGGAATAATTAGAGGATTTGAAGGAAAAAATTAGGACTGGTAGGCTGGAAATATTAATGTGAGAAGATAACTGGAAATCTTTCTGGCATATTGTCTTGCCAATAACATGATTCCCCTGAGTTGCTTTTGGCTGACAGATTACTCTGAGGTGACAGAATGGACTGCAAATGCTGAAAAGCTGTCACAGCCAGCTGTGGAGAAGAGTTCCATAGGGAATAGAGGAGGAAATTGCAAAATGGGGAATTTAGTTTGAACATCAGGAAATTTTCCTGATGAGTCTGAGTAGCAGGAGGAGGGATCCAGGGAAGGAGAGGTGTTCCACTGCTAGACCAGTGAATGTCCTGCACCAGCCTGCTGGTGATCATTTCCACCCTGCCGTGCTGCTAGGCTGGGATGAGAAGTTTTAAAGAGAAGTTCCAGGACTGGGCTGGATGCTGTCTGACCTCTGAGAGGTTGCTGTGTTTGTCCCAGACACTCTGGAGCAGTGTCCAGGCACTTCTGCTCTGTCACTGTTCTTCAAGTACACAGAAAATGAACCACCTCAGTTCTGTATGTTCCTGCACAGCTGGCAGGAAGAGGACAGCTGCTGCCTCCATTCATGAGTGTGCCTGTGTCACCTTTATTTGGCTCTGGGTGTATTATATTCCTAAGTGGCACTCAGCAGTGAATTATCACCTTTACTTTTGTCTGCTTCCCACAACCCTAGCACTTTTCAGTCTTCTTCCATCTAGTTTAATTTTGTTTTCCAGACAGAGGCAGAGCTTTGAGATGTGGTGCTGACATTAATGACATTGAGCTGGGAAAACAGAAAGGGGATAACTGAAACCAAAAATTCATTAAATTGTTTGTGCAGTCATAGAAGGGTTTGGAAGTGGTCAGCTAGAAAAGTGGGGACTTGAACAGGTTTATTCTTGCAGTCCAGATAAAAGAATGATATGTTTGGTAGAAAATTGACTTTCTAGGTTGGCTTCTAAAGGTGCTGGGCCTTTCCATCTCCTGGAAGATTGTGGGGCTGATCTAAAGCATAGTGATACTAGTTGGACCACTTTTTTTTTAAGTGCTGCTATTATTTTATTTACAAAACTGCATTTTCTTTTCCATTTCTTTTTACCTACTTCTGTGATTGAAAAACAGTTTTCAGAAGAGTGGGGATATAAGGGACAATGAAGAAGAAACAGCTGCAAGGGTGTGTTGATCCACCAAAGTCTCATGGTTGGTTTAATCTGGTTCATAAAGTCTTAATGTTGTGTCTTCCAGAGTGGACAATGCAGAAGATCCAGTGTATGAGAGCTTGGAAGAATTCCATGTTTTTGTCTTAGCCCATATCTTGAGAAGGCCAATTGTTGTAGTAGCAGACACGATGTTACGAGACTCAGGGGGAGAAGGTAAGAGCTTTTATTAGAGATCCATGCACCTCTGGAAATGGAATCAGTTGGAAACTGAGACCAGCAAAAGATCCAGCTGTAACATATTGGTGTTTATGGCAGAGCTGCTGCCTTTTTCTGAAAGAAAAAAAAATCGTGCTCAATCCATTTTTATTAGATAAAAGTAAAAAAATACATGATTATATAGGCCTTGCTGAAAACCTCTTTAACCTAGATGTCCACTATTAACTTAAATAACCACCACATTACAGAACACAATACATTTCTGACAGGTCTAAATGTACAAAGCTCTAATTTTGCCATGTTATTTAGGTGCCCCTTAAAACTCTGCAGAAATCAATCTAATCTGACTTTGAAAAATTGAATTTTAAATGTGTGTATCTTGGATTTTTGTTTTTAATGACTCCTTTGCAGCTTCTCATTCAAAAGTTTCCAGAATGTTTTATTCAGTTTGCACATGTGAGCACACAAATGTTTAGATCCGTATGTGGATCCATCTGGACACTGTTTGAGCAGGACTCAGCATTAAATTCACCTCACTTTCTACCATTCACTAGCAGAATTCTAATTCATGATAGAGTGTTAATTAAAGGCAGATGTTTGGTTGATTAAAGGAGGATGTTAAGCAGGTGATGGAGTTCACAGAAATTTACTTCCACAAGAAAATATTGCATAATTTCAGTTTCCATTGGAAGTTATGAACAACAAGTAATGGTTGTAGATTATTCTGTAGGTTATTGAAAAACACACCTGAAAGACAGTGCTGTCATCAGTCACAGCCAGAATGAGAGGTTCATGAGGGGAGTTTATCTTGCAAATATTTCAGCAATAAAGTCTCATATTTTTGTAACAAAAGGAAAAATAACTGGTTGGAAACAAAAACACTGCGAGAGTTTTTCTGCCCAAACTTGCTGTTTCCCATAATTATATATATAAACAAATGTAGAATCTTTCAAAGGAAAATTTTGCCCCTCCAGATGGAGCATCTCTTTCAAATTCTACTTGTATGATTTTTTGAGTATTTTTTTAACTTTTTAACTTTATCATATCTACATGTGTATGTACATATATACAACGTGTGTGATTAAATGTGTGGGCTATAAACATATTTGTAATGTTCCTTATAGAAACCTGTTAATGGAAAGCACAAGCAGAGCATGTTACCCAAAGACCTGATAGTGTAGTTACTGATGATTGTTAGAAAATAATTCTGCCTAGAAGCATTGCAGGAAGGTACAACTCTGCTTACATGTGAGAGTCATCAAGATTTTGTTATAAGACCATAATAGCTTTACGAAGAAACAATTAGAGCAAGGAAAATTTTGTAAGAGCAGAAGGTTTTCCTTATGGTTCTTCATATATTTCCTGACATTTTTATAATGAAGTTTTACCTGTTGTTATGATTGTTTTCTGCATTTCTTACTTTAAGCTGCTCTCCTGGAGCTCTGAAGATATTTTAGCACAATTGTTTATACAACTCTTGTCTGTTCTTTCACATAGTTGCAAAAATCTCCTTTTTCTCTCCAGCCTTTGCACCGATACCATTTGGAGGAATTTATTTGCCACTTGAAGTTCTGCCAAACAGATGCCATTGCTCACCTCTTGTGCTGGCTTATGATCAGGCCCATTTCTCTGCTCTTGTCTCCATGGAACAAAAAGACCAACAGAGAGAACAAGGTATGCTTTAAACACAGCAACGCTGGCCTATATATTGAAAACAGTGCACAAAGTACTTTCTTTTACCTGTAGGTGTACTTATCTATCAGAAGGGAAACAATACTCAGTAAATTTTATTGCTGCATGTTCGGGAGTCTGAATGGCCCAATCACAAGACAATGGCACGGTCCATTTCTTCCTTTCAGCTATTGGAATAATAGCAACAGACTGACAGGAACTTAATTTATCTCAGGAACATCTATCTGCCTTCAGTACCCCAGGTCTTAAAAGAGCAATAGTGTTACAATAATGTTAAGTATCCTTCTTGAGGTTAGCAACTGCCTTGCTGTAGGATCTTCCTACACCTGTATTCCCACAGGAGCAGTCCTGTGAGAGAAACCCCTACCAGATATCCAACACAGCATCAGAAACATTAAATACTGACTTCCATGTACAAGTTCATCCAGGTTAATGACAAGGGTCAGTAATCAAAGTGGTGTTTGTTTTGTGTGACCTGATTATATCTCTCTTATTTCAGGGCCTTGAATGGAGAGGCTTCAGTTGTGTAGAGCAGCAGAGAGCATTTGGCATTTATTCTGGGATGGAGGGAATGCTGTAGCTGTAGCTGCCAAGCCAGCTGCTGTCAGAGACTGCAGCAGTCCAGCAACAACCACAGCACTGCAGTTGTCCTCCATGCTGTGACAGGAGGGAAAAGGGTTCAGGGATGCTCCAGCAGTGCCTGGGGTTTGCAGCTGGTCAGCAGAGCAGCTTTGGCACGTGGCAACGAAGAGCCACATCTGTCAAGGGTTAGCAACAATGGCACAGGGCCTCAGCACAGGGGCAGATTTTGAGCTATAAGAATGCAGCCTAGAGCTGCACCTTCTTAGAAGCAGCATCCTGGAGAGCCAGGCCATTCAGAACTTGCAGTATTTATGCTCTAACCAAGTGTCATGAGCAGCATCTGAAGGTGTCTGAATTACTGCAGGTACACACACTCATATTTAAGCAGCTGCTGAGCTCTCTAGTGGAAGAGACAGTATGTCTCTATTTGAGAAATATGTGAGGTCAAATAAATACTGATGTGAATGCCTGAAGTTCTGCTTTGGCATAGAGTCCTGTATCAGATCATTTAAAACACTGCTATAAATAGATATAAAGAGAAAACATGCTAATATCCACTTGTCTGAAGAGGATTTAAAACACATTTTGACACTTCTTTTTACACACAGCACACAGCCCCTGGCATTCTGTTGGTCACTAGGGCCTTCTTGTTTTGAAATCCAGTGTCTGATTAAAACTGGGTAAATATTTTTATATTAATGCAGGCTCTACAGATGCAGATGTTTTTTGTCTTTATTTATGGAAAACACAGTCTAGCTATCAGCTGTCCCTGAGATTGCTTCCTTGGCTTTGGAGCTTTCCACGCTGCCATACTCTGAGTAACACTGCGAGAGGTGTGGCAGTGGTCTTGAGCAGCACCATGTCAGTCCCTGTGCCTGCATTTTATTGTCCTAGCATGTTCAGAAAGAGTTGAAGTGTTGTTCTTTTTAGATGACTAGTGGCACTTGAGGCATGAGGATGAGAGCTGGGAAGTGCTGTGACTTCCTTCACAGCACAGAAGGCAGCACACCTAGCTAGGGAATGGCAGCAGAGTCCTCACTGTGTGTCTCAGACTGCCATGGACCAGCCAGCAGCTGTTGCTTGTCACTAATCCCATCTGTTGGAATTAGGGCTGGTAGACTCTGCTTGGGGTAGTGTAGTTCCAGCTAGAGAGCCACAGCCAAGGGGGACCAACACAGAACAAAGCTGCAGACCCTGCTGGGTGTCAGGGAGGTGCTGCAATCTGTGGGGTTTGCTTTAGAAATGAATGGGATGAACCCTGCTTGCAGTTGTGACATAAAAATACTTTTCTGTCAAGAAGTTGGGGAAATCTTACATTAAACCCCAGCTATCAAATAAAGTTCCATGGGAGAGGAAATCTCTTGCACTGAAGACAGAATTTTTGAAGTCCCTCACTTTAGCAGATTCGTTTTCCATGAAAGCAGGAGTGCTTCACATCAGCCTCAGACTACACCTTAGAATGGGGATACAGTCAGCACTCAACCCAGTGAACACATTTCTGACACTCAGAATGTGTACAGGAGTTAAGACAATAGTCACATGCTATAGACAATCAGCTCTAAGCCTTGTTTTGTACTTCGTATTTTAATAAAAAGGAGTATCACTAAGCATTATTAATAGGTATTTTCAGTATCAGTAGAAATGCAAGCTTTTAAAAGGATTCTTTTAATTTTTTTTAATAAAAACCATTTTTATTTAACCATGTGAAAATTAGTTAGTTTATAGATGCCCATGGAGAAGAAAGTCACATTTACTTTATGAAGTTTCTATCCCCAAAGGAGACTACTTCAACTTTGGCAGTTCTATGGTCCAAGCTTTCCATCCTCACCTGTCCTAGGACTACGTTCATAGCTCTTTACCAGGCTGTACCTGTAAAGCCAAATGCTACCAGAAGGGAACTGCTGTGTTGTAAACTTTGAACATTACTTTTCCTAAGTTGCCTTCTTCCTTTAAATGGTTGAGGTGTTGTGCTGCCGGGTCAGACGTCAGTCCGTGCCTGCTGGTAACTCAGTTAATTGGCAAAATATGCCTTTTCCTTGTGAAACATGTTCAGTTAATTGTTTTCTCCGTTATTCCAGCCTCTTTGTTGCAATAATTTCATTGAATGCATTAGGGTAAGCCCTCATATTACACCAGGGAGTGTTAGCGATGTATTCATCTGTCACATCTGCTGTACATGTGTGATGTTCCGGTGCCGCAGGACGTTGCGGTGTATTCTGAACTGCAGACCTGGGCTCCGTGCCCGTGCCCCCGGAGTTTCCCCGAGGAGCTGCAGTCCCGGCAGTGCCGATGTCCGTGCCGCTGCATTTGGGGAGCGCCGCCAGGGCCGGGCTGCGGCATTTCCCGGCGCGGCCGCCAGGGGGCGGCGCCCCGGCGCAGTTGGGCCTTGGAGCCTTTCCGGGCAGCTCCGCCGGCGGCGCCGCCTGAGCCGGGAGCGGGATCGGCCGCAGCCACGGGGCCGCCGGGCCGCTGCGGCTGCCGGGGCGAACGAACCGTGTGTGACCGAACCGCTGCGCCTCCGCTCTGACAGCGCGTGTCTGCTGGGCCGCAGAAAGGGTTACAAACAGCGTAGAACCCCTAGTGCGGTCAGGTTTCAATAACTGAGTGCCGCGATGTCTGGGTGGCTTCTCCAGGTTTCTTTGCCCTTGGATTGTCTGGAATGAATACCCGGGGCAAGTTCTGAAGGGGACTAGTGCAGAAAGGTAAATGCCTTGATTGGTTGTCAGAGGGGCAGCAGTGACCTGCACCATGCTGAGGATCCTACCCGGGCCCTCAACAGCTTTTACGTGCTTTCCTAATCAAATGGAAGCGAATCAGCAGCTTTAATTAAAACTGACATTGCTTTATTTCTTAGTCTCTTGCTTGTGATGAATGATAGACACTCTGTGACATCTGAGTGTGGTCCCTGCATGCTGAGTATAAAGCAGTCATTAAGAGGCAGAGTCATTAGGGCAGAGCCCGAGCAGAGAGGGGAAAGAGCAGAAGAGCAAAACTGCTGGGCAGCAGTGCTGGGCTGTAAGAACAATAACGGCCTTTGCACTGCACTCACCCAGAGGCCTCAAACTGACCTCTTAACCCATATGTATGTTGATCTCTGCTCTTCAATTATGTTAATTCAGTTTGAATCCAAAATCACTGTAGCTGCCTCTTGCTTTGTTTCTTAATGCTGATATCAATATATTTTTATTTCTTTGACAAAGGTACTAAACTGAAAAGACAAAATAATTAACAAACATGTGAATCTCTGATTCTGAGAGATAAGCAGGAATATTGCAACATTTTATTGCTTTCTGCTATTCTAATGGCTCTGTCTCCAGGTAATGTTGATTGTACAGTACATATGGCCATGTGGTTCTCTCCAGAGGTCTCCCCTCCTCCACAGGTGACTATCGTTCACTCCAGGAGCAATCAGTGTATTAACCTCTCCCTCTTGTCTTTTATTGCACAAACATAAAAACAGGCAAATGGAGCCCAGTATAAATCATTTGTGGTGCTCTGGATGAAGCAATTCTGCAGCACAAATTCTGCCCTTCTTGAAGCAATGATTCTGCTTTTCACAGCTGAGTCTTTTCTTCTTTTTGTCATTTTTGTTCCCCCCACCCCAATCCTTGTTTCTTCTCTGCTTCAGCGGTGATCCCCCTGACTGACTCTGAACACAAGTTACTGCCTTTGCACTTTGCGGTCGATCCTGGGAAAGACTGGGAGTGGGGAAAAGATGACAATGATAACACCAGACTGGCCAAGTAAGACCTTTCTGTAACTTCAGTGTTAAGCAGTAAAATGTCTTGGGCTGTACCTGGTTGGGGTACTGGGAGAACTGCTGACAGCGAGGGCTTGGTTCATGTGCTCTGCTTACATGGCAGAAGACATGGCGGGGGGGCTGTCTTCAGCTGACAGTCACAATCAGGCTGCTGTTACATCTCTCCCTGTTATGAAGTATTGCTTTTTCTTTCAGGTTTTTTGACTGTTTGTTCCCTTCTTTTTTATCTTTAGTTTGATTCTGTCTCTTGAGGCAAAGCTTAATCTTCTGCACAGCTACATGAATGTAACCTGGATCCGCATCCCATCTGAGACACGGGTAAGGTAAACTTCCTCCTTGGCATGGGAGATACAAAGCACAGTAGGATAGACTGCCTGCAAACACCTCAGTGTCCTGGCAGCAGGGACAGTCACTCATGCTTATCAAGCTTATCAGATTTTGCTGGTTATTTGTTTTAATAACACTATTGCTTTTATATTTTTACTGAAATTTGTCTTCTAGCTTAATTTTTCTGCTACATATTTCAGTAGTTTGTGTAATTTAAAGAAATCTTTTCTCACCACTGTTTCCCACAACTTTGTCTTGCTCTTCCAATGCCACTGTTAGGGTCACCAATTTCTTTCTGAGAATGCATTTGCACCTGTGAACACCTCCCAGTTCAGAGTGGCTGACAAAAGGCCACAGACTGGCACTGAACTGGAGCCTGCCTCTTCCAGAGAGCTGTTTTAGAGCCATGCCCAGCTGGCACTGAGTCAGCTACAAATTTCTCTGCAAATTGCTTTGAATAGATGGAGGGGTTGGGCTGGAGGCAAAAGGTTGCTAGGAGAGGATGGAGGTGATTTAGACAGCCTACACAGATGGAGTTTGAACGGAGAAACAGAACACAAAAGGAGAAGATATTTTAACAAGCTTCAAGAGGGGAAAAATCCATTTTTCTACAGTTTCTACAGTAGTAGCTACCACATCTGAAAAAGGAGAGTCAAAATGGTCCTGCAGTTGTAAGTGGTGAGCCCTTGTGGAACCTGGGTTACCTCTCCCTGCTCACATTTGCTGCATGAGCACAGTAAGGTCACTGTGGCACTTTCCCCTCTGCTCCATGGCAATAACACCTCTGCTCCCAACTGGGTGTTGGGGGTGGTCAGGGCTTACTGGGAGAGAGGACATGTAAGTACCCAGGGACAGAGGCTTTTCTATACCAGAAGTATATAGATGTACAGAGCTTACCCCTCCCTATGTCCTTGTAGTCAGTGGAATGGTTCAGATTTATCTCTAGCAGATTTTAGCTTCATGGTGCCTGAAAGCAAGGCTGTTCTGCAGGAGTACATGAACAGAGTCCCATTTTAAAGTACCCTGGGGTCCATGTTACAGCATTTTCAAGGAAGGTGTTTTATCATGTTATCCAAAACATAAAGTGGACCTCAGACTTGTGACCAGTTATATTCCTCAGCCTACATGCTTGAGTTCAATGTCTGATTTCAAATGAGATGTTTAGCTCTGGTGCATCATACCTTTGATTTTCATGCACCAGAGACCTAAATAAATTAAAAATCAATTTAAATAAGCTGGGTTTTGAACATAATCAATTTTGAAATGCTGCTGCACACAGGTTTGTGTGTTGCATCCCCCTCACAGCTTTCAGCAGCAGCTCATTCCCCCGGGCTTTCCCCTGGCTGAGGGACAGCCTGCACTGCTGATCCTCCCTGTCCTGGCTCACTGGAGCAGGAGGGGACTCATTTCCCCCCATGACTCAGGCATTGACTTTCACAGAGCCTCTGAGTGACTGACCTCCATTCTACAAATGTGCCTGAAACAAGCCAGAAGCTACTGTAAGAACAAGCAAAATACATAGTAAACACAGCCTGAAAAGCTTTATTTAGTGATGAAACCAGTCAAAAATATCAGTGCATAAATTTAAAAATATTTAAAATCGATGTGAAAATCTGTGTTGAATTTGGGGTGGGTATTTTTGCACCAGTTCCTGTATGAAATGGATTTTGCTGTATCTAATTATAATTCCTTTTCCATAGCAGGCCCCTTTGGCTCAACCAGAATCCCCTACAGCTTCTGCTGGAGAAGACGTGCAGTCTCTGGCTGACTCAATGGACTCAGACCGAGATTCCATCTGTAGTAATTCCAATGGCAATAATGGCAAAAACGGTAAAGAAAAAGAAAAGGACAAACAAAGGAAAGATAAAGACAAAACCAGGACGGATTCAGTTGCCAATAAAATAGGAAGCCTCAGTAAAACCCTGGGAATTAAACTGAAAAAGAACATGGGTGGTCTTGGAGGTCTAGTGCACGGGAAGATGAGCAAAGCCAATTCAGGGAATGGAAAAAATGGTGATACAGTAGAGAAAGTCAAAGAGAGGAAGTCCAAGTCTCGCAAAGGGAGCAAAGAGGAATCTGGACAGTCTGCGAGCACGTCTCCCTCTGAAAAGACCACTCCATCTCCGACTGACAGAGCCAGCAGCTCCCCCACTGAAAAGGTGAACACTAAACCTTTCTCTGACAAGCAGTCTGACCCATGGAAGTACAGCACAGACGTAAAACTCAGCCTAAATATTTTGAGAGCTGCCATGCAGGGTGAACGAAAGTTTATTTTTGCTGGCCTTCTCTTGACCAGTCACAGGCATCAGTTCCACGAGGAGATGATCGGCTATTACCTGACCAGTGCCCAGGAGCGCTTCAATGCAGAACAGGAACAGAAAAGAAAGGAAGCTGAGAAAAAGGCTGCTCTGAATGGCTCCTCTAGTAGGAAACTGGAGCCAGAAGCATTTTCAAAAGAAAAATTAGAACCATCTCCTCAGGATAGGGCATCACCCGTCTTGCCTCAAAGCCATACGACTCAACTGGTTTTAAAGTTTAAAGACCGCACTAGTCCCACTCCCGGGTCCTTTTCTTCACCCAGCAACGGTGCCAAGAAAAGCGGCCCCATCCCAGTGTCTGCCCACTATAGCCATACCCCCCCCGTTCAAAGGCAAAGTGTCATCCATTTGCATGACGTCAACTCCAAGCCATCGAGCTTCCAGGACGATACCTACAAGCCAGTGGTCGGCACGCTGAAAACCTGTGCCACCTACCCCCAGCAGAACAGATCGCTGTCCTCGCAGAGCTACAGCCCCGCGCGCCTGCCCGGCATGCGCACCGTCAACACGGTGGAGTCGCTGAGCTTCGCCAGGCCGGCCGAACACAAGTCCCAGACCTACACAAACGGCTTCAACACCGGGGACATCAGAGACTGCTTAGAGTACGCTGACGAGGACGCTCCTCAGAGCTGGCTGAACAATGACAAAAACCAAGGCAGAAGCACAGTTTGCCCAATATATTCCATCCAGCAGAACCGCTGTAAGAAGGAGAACTGCTCCTTTTATGGTCGTCCTGAGACTGAAAATTACTGTTCCTACTGCTACAAAGAGGAGTTAAAGCGCAGGGAGAGGGACAGCAAGGGACACAGGCATTGAGGATTCTTCCATGACTACTTAGTTTTACCGTTTTCTTACTTACAAAGTAAACAGTGTTGGATTGCAGTAAAAGGAATCCTTAAAAAAGAATAAAGGATTGATGAGTAAATAGTGTCGAGCTCTTCGCTATTCCAGGGCAACGAGGAAATAATAGGAATAAGTTATCATAAAAAAAGTATTATTTTCCATTTTGTCAGTGTCTTTTTTACATATACTGGTAAGCTGAAGGGTTGTTTACTCCTTTGTCAGTGCTGTGTATATGTTTGGTCAAAAATTTACTAATGGTGCCTGAATTTACACTGACATCACTCAGGTAGTAGAATGATAGGGGAACGTCATACTAGTGAAGATGTGGTGTTGTAGTAGGGTAGTATCTGCCTTGCAGACATTTGAAATGATATGGCTATTATTGAGAGTATTTTTCCCTCAGTAAAACTTAAATTTTTCATAGCCTTTTTTTTCAGGAGGGTAGTGATTTTGCATACTGCACATTTTTAACATGGCAGCATATTGCATTGCTACTGACGTTTGTATATTTCAGTCTGGAATGGAATGATTCTAGAAGAATGGGAATGAAAGGTCTGAATTCATGAGGGCTGTAGCTCATCCTAATTTTAAGTTTTTACCAATTATTTCTAAATTTTCATTAAAAAAAAAAAGAGTAGATTTGAGCCACTTTTACTTGCAGAGTTTTCAAACAGGTTTTATAAGAAAATTCAATATGACTTCATGTCCCCAAGCCTCCCCCACAGTATAGTTCTGCATACCTGAATTTCAGAAGTATTTTCTTTGCTATTAAAATGCAGAGAAATATTGCAATAAAATTAAAATATTAAAAAATTACTAGATATGGAAAATTTGATGACCAGCTAGGAAATTAAGGATCATTTTAAACTCAAACTGCTTGCCAAAACCAATGTAATGTATCAATTTATTTCCTTAGCTAGTGCACAAACCTAATCATTATTTACTTATTCCTTCTGAACATTATTGAGTGATAATTATTGCAAATGTAACTACTTGAGCCTTTCTTGAAGGCTGTTGGCTCCACCTCTTTTCAAGTCTTCTCCTGGAGTGAGTCATCCCCTCCCCAGGAGGCTCCCAGATGGCTGCAAAATGCCTCCAGCAGGAATGGCAGCTCCTAGCACAGATTTGCACAAGTCTGAGATCCAAATATTTACGTAAGTGTTTGCAATACTTTGGAAAATAAAACTTTGCTCACAGAAACACTTCTGCAAAGCAGACACTGCAGAGCCTGTTGAGGTAGATGGATGACGTGAGGAAGTTTTCTGCGGTACAGGGTTTGCTCCCCTCCACCATCAGCTGGCAGAGCGCAGTAACAGGAGCTCTTTGGTGTTGTTACCCTCGTCAACAATGGCTCATTTTAAGAGCTAATTTTGCATAACAGGTGAAGTACTGCCTTCGGGGCTGCTGATTCTGCCACCTCGAGGTGCAGAACAGGAGTTCTGCTTTCCTCATTAGGGAATAACAGGCCCACACAGGAAAGATTCTTTGCCAAAGAGTCTTCATTTCTGATTATTTTCCTGCAGCAGCCCAGTTTTAGTTCTTGACATGGGTGACACAGTTGCATACAGTTAATCCTAATTAACCCTGAAACCAAGCCTAAAGTCCCTTGTGAAACAAGATGCACAAACTTCTGCTGCTGTGTCCTGGCTTTCAGAAAAAGCACGTGAGCTTTTTCCAGTGTCCAAATTGGTCGAACTGAGCACATACTTAAAATTGACCATATTTTTAGCTTTTCTGCTGAATGAGAGGTTTCAAAATAAGTCCCTTGGTCACTTCTATAAAAAGTTAGGGTCTTTGCCATGTTAGCTGTTCCATGAATCCAGACCTGTACTTCATATTCCTTGCTGTATACTGAGCATACGCTGAACCTTACTGAACCTGCATTCCTTCATGAAAGGGAAATGTTGGTATTTGTTAAAGATCCCTGTGACTTCTGTCCTTAAGGTAAGCACCTTCCAAATCCCATGTCTCCTGTTGCTTACACTGTAAGCAGTGTCCTGTTTTGCTTTGCTGTTGTGATTATTACATTTAAGTTCTAATTGTCAAAGAAAACTGGGATTGCAAATTATGCTAAAACAAGCCAGACCATGTTAAAAAAAATTAAATATTATACTTGATTGTATTTGCTGCTGAGACTGAGGAAACGGGCAGGATAAAACAGAAATATTTAAGAATTCTTAGGGCATTAGAGTAGCAGTAGTGTGTGATACTCTATTTCTGTGTAAAGTTGTTCTTCAGAAATATTACATGACAGCAAACCACACCAGCCCATGTATTTAAGTGTTGCATCCTTTCCAAATAAGGAAAAAAGCAGTACATATGTAAAAATAAGCAATTACCTTGAGATTTTGCTGTTTCCCATTTTCATAGGATATGTTTCTATAGTATGTTTTAAGAACTTCTCATAAAAGAAAGATTTACAACTGGCCAACATTTAGGTAAATTACTGTGAATTATTGAATACATTGTACTTGTGCATTAGATTATTTTGAAAAATTAATTGGTCTTGTCTGTCTAGGATACCAAACCCAAGTCTTCATTATCATCCTTAGGACGCTCAGATATTTCCATCAATATTTACCTCTACAGAATTGCTCTCTTTAAAATATCTGTTGTATGAAATACTGACAGAACCCGTTTTAGTTGCACCCATTTCCTTGGAATCTTTTTGTTGGGATATCTTTCAGTAATTTTCTAATTGCTGTTTTCTGTTAGAATTCTCTTCAAACATTCTATTTCTGGGCTGTTTGTGGCAGCTGTGCCATAGCTGTCATTAAACAGACCAAACATGCAGAAACTGTGCCCCCTCCTGAAGAAGTGTTGTTCCATTAAAAGAAGACTGTAGCTATAGAAGAAAATTTCCTACCTATTTTTCAGAAAGACTTCCCAACTGCTCATGAGCTGCATTCACCAGCTCTAAAAGACATTGTGTCATTCCTTAGCTACGTGCTAGAGGTAATTACCTTTGTATGGATTTTTCTGTTGTACTGTATGCTAACCTCTGAGTGCTCTTTTGGGTTGTTTTTCCTGACAATTGGAAGTGTTTGCAGCCCCCAGGCCAGCCAGCCCTGTGCCTAACATGCTCTCTACACCCTCCAGAGCTGTAGAGTCCCCACACAGTCCCAGATGTGCTTTGGAGGGACCCTACTCATCCCTTCTGTTAGCCCGAGTGCTGCAATGCACACACTTATTTTTGCATTTGTATGTGCTCTTCCCCCCTCTCTTCTTGATAGTGATTCAACATTTGTCACTGTAGTCCAGATTTCAGAAGTACAGACTAAATACTGGCTAGGCTACACCTTCCCAGAATAGATGCAAAATCACCAGGAGATATTTAGGTTGGAGGAAGCTGGAATTCTTTTAAAGTGTGAATGTGCAATTTTTCTAATTTATAAAAGGCTTAAACCTATTAAGCAATTTTTTTTTCTTTTTTCTAAACTCTGATGCAAAGATCTTTTTGTAACAGAGGACACCTGTGATACATAATGGGTTTCAGTCATGCTTTATATTAAAGTTTCATTTTTAAATTATTTATACAGAGTTAATAAACCACTTACAAATATATTTTCAGAGGTGGGTGTCAGTCGTAGCATGTGGCTAACAAGCAGCTCATTCAGAAGAAGGTTTTGTACATTATCAAAAGTAACTTCAGATTTCGGATTTTAAAACAATCGGTGAACCTTTTCTATAAATGAAATGGTAATATTGTCCCAGCTTTCTTTAGCAATTAGTTGCTTCTTCCTAAATCAAAGGTAACCTGAGGAGCATCGGTAAAAGAAAGATGCTGTACTTGAAAAGTTTTGTGTTGCGTGTATCCTGAGAAGTCTAAGGAGGCCGAGGGGAGGCTCCAGCGGAGCTGAGGTGTGAGCAGCGGCCCAGGGAGGCTGCACAGCGCCCGGCACAGCGCCCCGCGGTGCCTGCCTGCGCCCCTCCTCATACAGCGGCATCTGCCGGGGTGATGAACGTGTGGCTATCAGAACATGCACAGCACAGAGCTGACAAAATACTGCCCTCCACCTCCCCGATTCTGAAACAGCTACTCTGGTGCTCGCCTTCACCAATGGGAACGGTCTCCCTGACAGCAAGGAGACTGCTTCTCTTCTCAAACTTTCTGCAAGTGTTAAAGAACAAATGGTTTCCATCGAGGTCCCGGCCTTTGGCAGTGTCTGTTCCCCACAGGTTGCCTTCCAAGGAGACAATGGGTGAGAATTTTGCCTGAGGAGTAAAGAGAAGCCTTAGGCCTCTTTGGGCTACATTTGCTGTCTCCTGCAGTGTGGGGACAGAATCCCATTAGTAGTGGGGGCCTTAAACCAAGTGCTTCATTGACATGTAAAATATTGCAGACTGGGCACGAAAGTGAAGTCCAAGCTCCTAAGGGAGTAAGGTCTTCATAACACTGTGAGTGTTTTGCACAGGTGAAAACCCATATGTTCACAGAAACCACAATGATCTCAGATAAACGTAAGTCCAGAGAAGCAAAACAACTGAAGCTGATTGTAGATGGCTTTTCAGCTTAGTGTATTTTAAGTCTCTGTCAGTGTATTTGAAGAGTATTTGTTTTAGGGAATGGCAGCTTATGCAGAGGATCACCAAACTATAGCATAGAAATGAAATCATTTCAATAACAGACACTAATATCTATTTTAATTTGCACATGGATTTCCAGTGTATATGACTAAAATATTATATTGTTAAAAATGAGAGGAAAACAACACAAAGGTGTTTGTAAGTATGTTCTATTTGTAGACTTAAGGCTGTATTATGTTGGAATTTTACAAGCCAAGTTTAAATTGTAATATAGAAATTATTTTTATATTATTTTCAAAATACGCTACAGAGCAATATTTTGCGCCTTTATTATAAACAGGGTCATCATTTTAGTAGGTTACTTTCAGAAATGCTGGTAGAAATTAACCATGAAAAGAAAGCTTTGTAAATGTATTTGTTGTTTCTAACTGCTCTGTCTGTTGTGCACATCTGTATCTAATGTGAGTTGAATATACAAATTTTTTTTTAATTGAAAAGCTTTAAATTTTTCTTTATATATTTTGGTACAACACTGTTCCTCTCTATTTAATTCTTCTCTTCCAGTCCTTACCAATAGCCATTTTTATAAGCAGCTTCTGAATAAACATGCATATGGAAAATTTCCTTACCAAATGAAACATTTCTGCACAGATATTGATTAACTTGGGACTTTCATGATACACCCTGAACCCATTGGAGCAGGATTCCTTTGCCTTTTTTTTTTTTTTTTAAGCTATTTATTATTCCTTCAGAATGAAAATCAAGACTGAATAACCCATGCTATCATTTAACATCTGGAGGAGAAAATCACTCTAGATTATAGAAATGTCATCCCTAATTGGCAGATACATCCTCTTAATATGTATCAAATATGCATTAGCTTCTTGCAGATTGAAGTGTTCAGATTTTATTTCTTCATAGTTCTTTGTACTGTACATATCAATTACTGATGAACTGTGCAAAAAAAAAAATCACAAACTAATTCATATGTTAAATTAGAAGTCTGTGTAGTTTTAAAAATTCCCTAACTTTTCTGGTTTAGTTTGTTGGGATTTGTTTGTTTAAGAATTTCTATTAAGGTATTTACTGCAACCAAAATGTTCAAATCTGGATGCCTAATGATCATGCATCTGGGTTTCTCCTGATCAATAGACTGGTTTTAAGGTGTACTGAGCATCAGTTTGTGTGGGAAGAAAAGCTCCCACTTGGTTTCAGAAAATCAATTGAGTGTTACTCCAACACATATTCAGGTCTTTTCCTTATTAACACTCTACGCTTATTTTCAGTCAATGGAATTTACAGTTTAGCTTTAGTGATCTTCCATGTGTGAACAAATAATTGGGCTTATTCATTAAGTGATTGTTTGAGTATGGAGAAACTTGCCTTGTACCAGAACACCATATAATTGTTTAACCTTTGCTTTCTTAATGGGGCTCTTGTATTCATTCCACTGCTGGGGTGGGGAAATAAGACCTGGTTTTTTCCTCGGGTATCGTGATCCTGTTATTTGTCTGGTTGGGTTATTCTTCTCAAGTGAATACGCTGTTGTGCTTGCTGTTCTCTGATGGTTTATCTCCCATTACCTGAATGCCTGTACTGTACCAAGAGAATTGAAATGGCTGATGCACATTTGCACTGTGGAACAGGCCACGTGGGTAAAAGCCACCGTGTTCCAAACAGCCTTAAAATTACGACTCTCTGGGGACTGAGAGTCACTTAACTGGATGCAGCCTCTGTCCTACTTCCTCATTTAACCATGACTGTAAAACACTCAAGCCTGCTGTAGTCTGTGTGTCTCTAGACATATTTATCTGAATAGCCTGTATCTTAATAGAAAATTTTCTTTAAAAAAATTGTAATTGGTTGGTGAGTGTTAGTGTGTCAGGAAACCTTAGTCAAAAGAGGAGATGGAGTAAAACCAGAGAAATTATCGTAGCTAGTGAAGTAACCAGGGCAAGAAAATACTAAAAAGGGGGAAATAGTTACGATGTATCAAAACCTATTTCCTGTCAAGACTATGTTTTGTAGATCTTCCTGTATTCTGGTAAAACAGAGAAATGTTTTTGTCATTCATCTCTGCATCCAGTGGAGCCTCTTACTTTGTTGCAGAGGTTTGCTCTTGGGGAAGAAGGGAAGGAAGTTCTCTTCCCTTCTTAAAGCAAATTCTAGTGGCAGAATCATCTGAGATTGCAAACATGATCCAATGTTGGAAGTAACAGTGCCTAACTCCCATGTGCATTGTGTATTTCATTTCCATCTTGCCCCTTTCAAACACCATTTCTTTAGAAAAATAAGGAGGGGGAGGTTTACATACTAAACTTGTGTGTTACTGATCCAGTTCTTCCTTCTTTTGCATATGGAATTTATATAAACATGAAAAGAGTTACACTGGAGTTGCACTTCTCCTGCTGAGAGGTAAAAGCCACCTTTATAGGTAAATTCCATGTAATTGCTTTGTCACAGAGGAAAATTAGAACCCCTTGGGAGAGAACCTTTGCCTGGTGAAGCCTGAGAGCGTGTCAGGAGCCTGAGAGCCATGGCTGCCATAGCCAAAACAACATTGATCGTTCTTGCCTTTACCACAGATGCAGTTCATTCTGGCCCATGGTGTCTGAGCACTATCTTTGTAGTAAAGATGAAGTGGAACACTGCCTTGCTGCCATTTGCTTCCAGGTTTGAGTAACAAAAAGCCTCTTCCCCGTGCTTTTGGTTAAAATGCGCAGGAGGTGCAGCAGCAGAATGTGGAATCTCAGGCTCAGAGAATGCCCCTCATCTCCTTCAAATGGGCTTTGCAATCAGGTATGAATTGAAACACAGCCATGTGGGCGTGACAGAAGCGCTCTCATCTCTCAACTTTGCAAATTGTGTGCACTTTTAATACTAACAAAAATTAAGCAATGGTTTTATTGTTTATTTGCTCAAGATTCCGAGTACTGTAAATACAGTCTTTGTATAATGCACAGTGTGTGTACGGTGCAGAAATGCTTTTCCCTCAGAGCCATCGAGAGCTTTGCATGCACATGGTGCCCAACTCTGCCCACTCACCAGAACCAAGGAGAACAAACAGGATTTAGGCCTAGACTAAATAATTGATGAAATTAGCCACACAGACCTAAACAGCTGCGAGTTCCCAGCCATGGTGTTCTAGGCCAGCTTTGACAGCTTTGTACAAAACTCCATCCCAGTGACTAAGGTTAGGTTGTACTCTTTCCTGGGGAGGAGCGATTACTTCTGTGTCTTTTCCAAGCCCATTGCTCTTAGTCTCTAACTCCTGTGTTTGTAAAGTGGCAGGCTTAGCACGATTCAGCTAGGAAGCAGTTTTTAAAATCTCCATAGAGCTCTTGTTTTGTTTTTGGAATCCATCTTGAGTTTTACTTTGCATTCAATTTTAAGACATAAAATATTGTTATGAACTTTTCATAATGCCTTGAAGTTGCTTCTTGTGGGGCTGAAAGACTTTGTTCTCCTTGGGAGGCCTTGTTCTTCCTCAGTGATTCTTGTGACTAACATTTTTATATGGAAAAAGTTGAATGAACCACTGGAAGTATCACTGCTGTTTACATGCACTTCTGCTGTTTGGTACACTTTGTGTTGTTAAAACCCAATGCCTCTCAGACATGGGCAAAGCTTGAAGGACAGCCTGAAGAATTAGATACAAAAGGTATATGTAGTTAATTCATCATAACTTTACTGTTGCTATTGTATAATACCCCCCCCTTGTTTGTACTCTTTTTTCCTATTGCTAACTGTTTGGGTTTTTTATCTTCTACTTTCTTAGATAAATTCTAAAGCTCTTTGTCCTTAAAGCCTGTGATAGATTTTCCAATAAAGAAGATTTGGCTTTTTCAGTTCAGGTTGCATATAGAGTGGCTTGTCTCCCAAACAAGAATTGAAGTAACAAATGTCACACCCTTGGCTTAGAGAAGTTTATTTACTCATTAATTGAGCGTCTCTGTTCAATTATAACCAAAGCTAATTATATAAAGTTTAAAATGTCAGGACTGGTAATGTGACTCTATCTAATAACCTGGCAAAGTCAGCATTTTTAACCCATAGAAATGTACAGTTGATGTATTTGTACTTGAAGTCTATTTCAAAGAAAGTAGTTGGCTCTTGCTGGGGCTTAAGAAAATGTTAATAAGGAATAAAGTAAAGTCTCACTGATTTTGGTTGGCTGAGAATTCAACTTCTTCGTAGTCTTACCACTCTTCTCATTTTTCAGAGTCTGAGTTTTCTTGTTGCCTTCTCTGAGTTTATACTCTTTTAGCAAATATTGATTTAGGCTTTCAATAAAATGTGTAATAGAAACTTATTACAGAAATTTATTTAAAGCTGAAATTACTTTTCGGGTTTCTTGTTTGATCATTTTCATGCAAAAAGGAATGAATTTATCTTTTCCCATTTCCCCTCCCTAGTTATAATTTCAAAACACAATTGCTTGCAGTCACCTTTGTCTGCAAAAGAAAACAGTTCATCATTTCTAAGCTGACTGTCATGTTGTTTAAATCCACTGTTCAAAAGAAACAGGAACATTAATTAATGTTAAAGAATAAGGAATATTTCTTGTTGTGAAAAATGTGAGTTCTTGAGAACCTTTTCTACATGCAGTTTTCATTCAAATTAAATGTCATTTTTAATCTGATCCATACTTTGACAAAGATGATGTGTAAGAGCTGTTTTTAGCAGTTGGATTGTTACTTTGTAAAGTATTAAAGCACTAAACCAATTTTTGCAATAGATAGTAAAACTTGCTTTTGTTTTGAAAAACTTCCAGTTATAACTGTCGCACTTTTTATAGCAGAACTGTATTTAATTTCTTTCTTTTATGAAAGATTACTCAAAGTAACTGATAGCTCTGTAATCTGTGTGAATTGGCTTCTCCATTATTTGAATCTGAGAGAAGCTACAATGCCTATTCAATAAAATTAACTTATTTCTAAAGTACCTGTTTGCTTGAATTCTTGTTTGTGTTTTCTGTGTGCTCTCTCAGGGTGATGCTGGGCAGATCCAGAAGCCCAGGGAAGAAGCAGGGGAAAGGATAAGGGACTGCTGCAAACCTGGGGGGCAGCTGGCTCAGCACAACCTCGTGTGCTGCTGCCATAAAGTGCATTTAAATAACAAATTGAGTCCCTTTCCCAGAACTCCACCTAGCTTGGATACCTTGCTGAAATCAAGCTGTTAATACTGTTAGCTCAGAGGAAATAAAACAAAAGTAGTTCAAGCAGCCTAACATTGCTATAAACCTCAGATCAAGAGCAAGTACAAATCCTGTGGGAAAGATTTCATTTCTGTTGCCTGTTGTAGGGGCTGATTATCTCTTACCTAATTCCAGTGCACATCAGAAATGGTGACAATGGAATTGCACCATTGAAAAGTGTCTGTGTCAGTTACCTGGGTCAGGGACATGCTGGAAATGGAGAGGGCATCACAGGGGCTGCCCCTTGAGGGCAATAATGGAAGAATAAAGAAAAAGGCCAAGGGCAGCTTGAGTGAAGAACTTAAAGGAGCAAAAGGATCCTGAAATGGAAGTAGGAGCTGTGGCTGACATGCCAGTTGTGTGCCTCCTAGGAGTGATGATGAAGGCATCTTCAAGGAGAAGGACTTAAAGGGCTACACTGGCACCTGATAATAATGGACTGCTAAACAGCTAATCAAAACTCACAAAGTGCTGTGAATCTAAGACCAAAAAAAAAGAGCAAAAATATTGTTATTATTCCTGTAACCATAGTATTTGCCCAGATGCTTAGCTGTTTGCAGCATAGGAGAAATCTGTTTGATGAAGCAAAGGCCAAGGCCTGAGCTCCCTGAGCTGGAGAAATTCCTAAGGGATTCCTGCCTTCCCTCTGCTGTGCCCCATTTTATGCTTGCAAAATAAATACTGTCTTTCTGCACAGAAAAATGTTAACTCACTGTGTTCAGTCAAGAAGGTCATAGAACCATCTGACAGACAAGCCAGATGTCTCAGGGCTGAGCGGAATGATGCTGAATTGACTTTCTTCATTCTACAGGAACTCATCTTCAGGATGCCTGCAAAGGCTGAAAACTGTTGGAGTGACTGGAATGGAAAGATGGCAGATGCAAGCATCCACTCCTCTTCCACAACATCAACAGCCTGTAAGTCTTGGTATAGTGAAGTTTCTTGGAAATGTGACATTAGACCCTAGACCTCATCTGCCAGTTATGATCAAAAACTTGGATTTTTTGAGGAGGAAAGTGGTGGAGGAAGTGGCAACAGCTAGTGAAGGACCCAGCTATTAATACCTTTTAATTAGTAAGTAAAAAACCAAGCTGACCCATTACTTGTTCTGATTATTTTCCAGAATTTCTGGGTGCTAGCTGGGTTTGAATACAGTAACAAATGTTTTCCAGAAGGGTGGCTAATGTGTTACCAAGTGTATTATAAATCTGCCATCAGAACGAAAGAATTTGTGGGGTTGAGAGAGCAGGACACATCTAAGAAGGAAGATGGTTTTTAGGCAGGGCTGTGCTTGTAGGCAGCACTGTTTCTGCTACAGCATCACAATCTTTTCTGTGGAGCAGAATGTATCTATGGAGGAAAACACCCATGTTCATGTCAGCTCTGTCAGTTCCCTGTGTGGTATCCACAGATGTGGACGGCAGTGGCTGCTGTTTGGTCATTGTCACCCGAGAGCTGGATGAACACACCAAACTCATTTCCCAATTCAATCTGTTGCTGTCTGATGGCCTGTGAGGTTTTTGAAGTGCCTCTGCCTCAGATCTGCACAGTCGTGACAGGCTGGGTATCTCCATAACTGATAAAATCTGTACTGCAGCCAGCCTGCTTTGCCTTCTGTTCTTCACAGTGACTCTTGTTTTTGAGGGCATTATCAGAGAAGCCAGGAGCTCATTAGCTATAGCATAAACATCTCACAAATCTGGGCTTCTAACGTTTGTGGACAATACTGCTGTCATATTTTATTATCAAAAATATTTGAAAGCAAATACAAAATATAAATGCAGCAGCATCACATTTACTGTATAGTGCTTCTTATTGAAATGTGGGTAGCACCAAATAGCTGAGATGATTACCCTTTCACATGTGCAAACCTTTTTAAAATTAGAAATATTGTTCATTAGAAAAGATACTCTGTAGTATGTCCTCATTCTTTCAATTGTTCCATCTATTCACGGGAAATTACATTTACCTCCCTGAGCTCAAAAATAAACAGATCCTCATCCAGCATGTTTGCAAAGAGGTTTTGTGCATCTGAAGACATGAGGGCAAGTGTTTATCAGGCAGGAAAGGTATGATTAGGAAGAGTACTGAATAATTCCCAGGCATTTTCCTAGCAACAGCCCTTCCTTGATCACAGTCATGCTTATAGGAAATGGCAGTTCTAAGTTAAAAAGATAATTTTTGCATGATATTCCCCAAAGCAAATCTTTTTAGAGGCACCTGAAAGGATGGTACAGCATTAGATCTTGACTGCTGCCCCTTGACATGTTCCACTTGTATCAGGTGTCTCACATTAATGTTCCCTGTGCAGGCAGGAATTTACAAGCTGGGCTCAGTCCAGGCTAAGATGACCCCTACAGTATAAAGATTAAAGTATGTAACAGTGCATGTAGATTGCAACTGGATAGTAGAGAGCCAGATTTATCCCTTGGAGGGCAAGGAAGCCGTCCCTGTGTGTGTTGGTTGCAGGGTGCTGTGCAGAAGAGGCTGAGCAGGCAGGCAGGGAGGCCCTGCTGTTTGGAGTGCGGTGGGATGTGAGTACACGAACAGAGTATGACCCAGGAAACGCTTTTTTCTTCTGTGGTAACACAAACACTGGTACAAGCCTATGTCGGCTGAGGATGTGAATATAAAAACCACTGACATCAGTAAAACAGCAGAATTTTGAAAGCGTTGCACACATTGTCCATCATATTTCAGCTCCTGTAATCAGTAGAGTGGGTTTTTTCCCCAAGAATCTCCTATCTCAGTTCATAAAGCCACTTTTCTGGCCTTACAGTCTCCCTGTACTTGAGGCAGATTATTTGAAGGACCTGGTGAGGGTGCTGCATAGCTTGGCTGTGATTTTTCTTTCACTGTGTAACTTCATGCACAGGCCTGGGCATGTTCTCAGGTCCCAGCTGGGCCTCCCAAAGCCAGATCACAACACCCAGAGAAGAGGGAGCCTAAGCACAGCACAGACCTAGCCAAAAACACAACCACAGCACAGCTGGGATTTAGAGCTGGCCATTCATCTGTGCCTTTACTCCTGTTTAATAGCAGTTAAGTGGTGAAGTGCTGTCTCCTCGAAAAGCTTCCCCTCTCTTAGCAAACACCACATAACATACAATTTTTACAGCAACTTGTAGCATATTTTTACTCCTGAAATACAACCCTTCCGTTTTAGATCTCCTTAATCATAGTGATTTTGTGGAGAAAAACAAATTTTCCATTCCTGGACTTAAAACTTGACTTTTTTCCTTATTTCCTTCTGCATTAATTATCCCTCCTAAAAATAGACAGCTGGGGTCCAAAAATATCCCGTGGAGCCTTAATGAAAGGTTTTTTGCAGGGAAGTCAACAGCCAGACCTGATTTATTCACTCAGTCTTGTTGTTTGTGCAGACCCACCCTGCACCAGGTTCCTGTTTCCAGGCTTGCCTCTTGTTTGCTCACCCAGTTAATCAGTACAGCTGCCTGCGAGGGCAGGTTAAGGGGAAGCCATCCCCTGCCCAGTCTTCTGGGGAGGTTGCAAAAGCTGGGGAGCGTGTGGCTGCCTTCAAACCCTCCGCCCCTGAGAGCAACTCCTCTCCTGCAGGGAGGAAGGTGCATGTAGGTCATTTCTTTTGAGGGATCTGCCAAGCTGCTGTGCCTGGGAGCACGGGTGTCTCCCTTGGCTGGCCCTGCGCGAGCTGGCAGCAGAGGAGGGACGGCATTCCTGAACAAAACTTTCTTCTTTCTTCTTCCTGTCAAGTCATCCTGTTCCTCCCAGCGGGCTGCAAACAGAGCTTGTACAACAACCCCAGAGAGGGAAATCTTGGGATTTGTTTTACGACTTCCAAAGTCAACAAAATGCTTGGAAGTTAAACTGAACCTGCAAGGCCTTGCAACTTCATGGATAATTTCAAAGGGTTTGAGTTGGTTCCCAAACTCGGCTCTGAGGAGTGGTGATTCTGTGTTTTGGTGGAGGAAGTCTTGATACAGCCTGGGTTTGGGGCCAGCCACTTGTGGGTGTGCCCATCTCATTACTCCCCTCTGGGCAGATGGTAGCTGTAATGTTGATTCTTAGACGTATGTGAGCTTCAAAGTGTGGCATTTTGAGAGTCCCAAACTGACATCTTTTTTTGCAAAGGGTGGAGCATGAGGCTTGAGAAAAAAAAATGCAGGGTCTTTGAAGTGCAAGGCTTTGAAGTTTGAAAAAAGCTAGCAAATTCCTGTTGCAGTTCACTGTCAGTGGAAAATCTGGAAGCTAAGACTTTTGACCAAAGAGGCTGGATAATGTTTAAAAGTAACAGACTGGGGAAGTGTGTCTTTCACGTTTTAACTGTTTATGCAGTGGTGGGGAAGGTGAGCTTGATTCAGAGTGTGTACCAAAAAACACTGTCAATCTCTACCTTCCTTCTCTTCCACTCTGAGGCTTTGAGTGCATTCAGATCACTGACATAAAATGTGTGTGTGGTGGAAGGGGGAGGGAGGAATTTCTCTCTTCCCGTTGCTATTGTTTTGTTATGTTTTGTGTCTGTTCAGTTTGTCTCCAGGATCAGAGAAGTGACTCAGAAAGTTAATTCCACAATAGGAGAGCATGGGAAAACACAAACATTAGTCTCTTAAAGACACACAGCCCTGTTTATCACACACTGACATGCCTCATCTTCTGTCTGCTGGAATTGCTACCACATGAGCTACCTTACTCCTTTCTTTAGAACCCTGTTAGGATTTTGGACCTTAGGCCTTTCATCTCTAGAGAATTGCATCAAATTTCCCTAGCCTCTACTCCTTCCTTATTTTTCTATACTTATCTTCCCCCTCTTTAACTTACTTTCCCCATTTGTTGCACCTCTCATCTGTTCCTCACATTGGCTCATCTCACCTCTCTTTCTGTGCTGCACACACATGAAAGTCTCTAACCATCACCATCTCTCATGTCCTTCAGCTGGGCCTTTTTTCTCAATGGCATCCTCATATCCACCAGCTTGGCAGTACCACACCTCCCCTCAGGGAGATGTCCCAGTCCCACCTGGTATGCCTTGGGGAGGCTGGCTCTGAACAAGCCAGCCTGGGCTCTATGAACCTTTGAGACCCTTTGGAGTATTCACTGTAGGTCCTGCAGGCCCAGACCTGCTGTGCTGTGCTCAGCCAGGCACGATCATCCAGTGATGCAGAGAAGAAACATCAGCTCAGCAGAAACCTGGCAGCAACAGCATCCTGGAGCCTCCCTTAGTCCAGCCTTGGTGCCAACCCCTCCTTTTTGATTGAATATTTGTTTCAGCCAGCAGGAGCCAAAGATTAAATCTAACTCCTGCCAGTACCAACCAGGTGGGACAGGTTGATCCTTTATTTACAATTATGATGAGGTAGCAATTATACTCTCAGGCTGTTTTCTCTTGGTGACGTAGAGCTATTACTAAGCTCAGTGGTTTTGTTTTGTTAGCAGACCTTTGGGGCCTGCTCTTGCCCATAACACCCCTCAGGTTTTCTCGTGTTTCTTTTCTTATCTTGGTTTTTTTTTGACGACTTGTTTAACATAATCTTGCTCTCTGAGTTGCTCAAAGCACAAATCCTGTGTTCAGTCATGCTTCTCTCTTCCCCTCCTTGCTGCTTACATATCTGGGCATCCAGACTCCATCCTTTTTCTGCTGCAAGCATTGAGAAATCTATTCAGATACTTCCTTTCCCTTTATCCTCTTGGCTGTGCCAGCAATGCAGTGTAGCTGGTTAAACACACATGCTTGCCTGCTTCAACTATTGCTTGACTTAGCTCCCTTCTCTGCTGCTCTCAGAAAACATGCTGCAGGTTCTGCTCATCTCAGGAGGTGCTGCCTTGTTTGCTAGCTCTGAAATTCTGTAGGAAGCCCCACGTGTGTTCTGGTGCTGTACAAGCCTTTCTAGGCAGCTGCTATAAACATTTGTCTCGTTGTGCTCACCTCATTTTTATTTCAGTCTTCATCTTCTCTCACTTTTCTATCTCTTTCTATTGACTGCATATTTATATTTATATCACTCTAATCTCTGGCAGTCAACTAGGAAAGCATGCCATGAGTACTGTTCCTTGAAAAGCCAGCACAATGAATCTTAAGGTGGATTACTTTGAAGCCAGAAATTAACACAGGTAAATGGAAATAAGAAAATCCCACCCTAATTCTAGTATTATTCTTGGTTCTCTTCTGAAATGCTGGACTACTGCCAAGTCTATGAATATTTCATGGCAAATGCTGAGTCACAGGCGAGACAGAAACCCTTGCAAGACAGAAAAAGCAGGCAGGAGAGATGCACACTCCTTGCATTTAGGAACTGGAGAGGAGAAGCAGGACAGGATGTGTTAACGTACACATTTCAGAGTTCAGGGTGCCTGGGTGGGGAGGCACGTTACATTACAGTATCAAGCAACTCCAGACAAACTGAAAAGCCATAGTCCTTTGGAGGGAATTGTTTCCCTTTTCATCCTTCTAGCAAGTTTAGGAAACAATCTCTGACTGCTCTTCTGTTATCAAACACGAGGTGGATCTCCCATTGTAGGAGAACTTTGGGAATGCGACTGTTTAGGGCCTTTTGTAACAAACAATTCCTAGAAGTGTTGTGTAACCTGTATTCTCAAGAAACTTCAGATTCATTCCTTCACATCTGCCAATGCCTTATGTTTTTGAGAAAGTGGCTCAAATTTGTGCTTCAATTTACTCATCTTTAAAATTAGGAAAGAATATTTCAGGATATTGTGAGATTACTTTGCTATTGTTTTGACATGGTATGACCACTTGAAGAGATGATATCAGACATCTCCAAAAAACTGGACTTTGAAAGAAAGGACGGCTGACTGAACTTTAGGTCACACATATTAATCCCATACCCGTCTTTAAAAAATGCGATATATACCACCTTTGAGAAAGGAATTTCACTATGCAACTACAAAACGCCAGTTAAAGCACAGAATAGAAAACAAACATCACAAAAACTTTCTCTCAAACATTAAAAGAAATCCCATTTTAAACAATAGCACTGGGTGAAATTTAAGACACCGAACAAGTCTCAAATGAGCAGCAGAAATATTAACAACTGATGCTTTTTAGGTGATAAATAGAGAAGAAAATTAAGAGAAAAGCAATATTTCATAGTTATAAGTTTTATTTTGGAAAATGTAAACCTCACTAACCATGCATACAAGTTAAGACAATATTTTACAGTTCTTAATTTTCTTCCTTTTTTCATTTTTTCCTTTTATAGTTGCATAGGACATTATCACAATATATAATCTATGCAATACAAAATACATAAAAAGTTACAGCAGAGCAAGAATAGATGAACATATAACTGTACAACTGTAATACTTCAATGTAGTGATTTAAGGAGTTGAAAAGTGAGCCATGGAAGCTTTCATGTGCTGCTGATAGACCTGTACAAGTGAGGATGACTCTGGCAGCTTTACAGTTCACCACAGCTGGAAGTTGAGCTGGGAACACGTGCACGCTCCCCGGCACACGCGTCCCCTGTCCCCCACTCTTTTCCATGTGCTGCTGGAAAAGCACATGTGCACACACACATGTCCTCCAAATGTACAATACACAAGTAAATGCACCTGTAACCAGAGATGAAACTCAACCACAAATCTCCAACAGGTTCAAAAATTTCAAATGCAATGGCATTTGGATCTAAGAATTTGGTTCAGGCCCATCACTAGTTATAATGAAATGGATACCTATTTTTGCTCTGTAGACATCCCTTCATTAGTCAGTGTGTAGTACAGACACACTGCTGTGTATTTATGTATACACACATACACTATACAATATACACATATATATCTATTTTTTATATATATGTGCATATGCTTATATAGATCCATATATATAAATATATATATTTATAAAAACCTATACCAGTGGATGGGCTTTTGCATTCTATATTTTGGCTTATGGGATAAACAAGTATAATTTGGATATTTTCTTCTGCCTAAGGCTGTAGCTCTTATCCCCGAGAGTTACAACTACAGATGTTCATCATACCATTCACTGACATAGACTAGATGTTAGCACCCAATGCACAAACAGATGATGTGATGGAGTAAAAGAGCACCTAAAAGTTAGTTTGTAGGCATGACCTGATGAAATCAGTAAATCTAACAGTAATGAAAAGGCCAAAACAACACTGCACTTCACAAAGCACAAATTCTGTAACTCATGACAAAGCACTGGAGAGGAGCAGTTGTGGAACAGGTATGCTCCTCACACAGCCTTTAATGCCTGGCTGTGTGAGACAAGGAGAGTGCTGAACGGCTGGGTAGAGGGTAATGAGGTTTAAAGGTGTACAGAGGCTCTCATAGCTACAATTTCTTGCAAGGGTTAATGCAGTAAAGAGGGTGGGATACAGACAAGAATTAGGCATTACCATTGAACAGAGGCTTCTGATGACTTGTCATAAATAAATGCCTTTGCAGTTATGTAAACAGATACTAGGCATGTATTATAAAAGCAAGGAACAATTCATTTGCAGATACAAAAAATTCTCATAAAATCTAGCTGCTAGGAATTTACCAGGACTGCTTTCTAAGAGGCAGGATGAAAACTGAATTCATGTTGCCATTAGGCCTTTGCACAGGGAGGTTAATGGAAGGGGTGAATGAGTTTCTAAGAGCATCTTTAGTTTCACCTGGGTAGCAAGGTGATGGTTTTCACTTTCACCTATTTCCTATAGCAAGGCAGTTCAGGCTCAACACTTAGAGAAGAAGTTAGAATCATGGCTGGATAAAAACAGAATTTCAGGGCTTTCTTAATAATAATAAAGCTGTTGCTATCATCTGAAATGGAAAAAAAAAAATCATGACAATGTTATATTTTGTGAGAACACCTCAACAGATTACATGGGGAAAGGAGGAGGCAGGAGAGATGCACACTCCTCCAGATGGAGAAACCTGCACCTTGCCAGGGCAGTATTTACTGAGTTTGACATGTTTGTTGCTGTGCCAGGAGACTGTTTTAGATTACACTGCTGGGTGAAACAACAGAAGGGTAAAAATCTCAGGTTAGTTTGGATAAGCACACAGATTTCAAAACATGATTTGAGCTGTTCTGACTTCTCATATCTGCAAAACTCAGGAGGAACCATCATGAGAATGAGTCTAATGATCTTGCTGATCATCAGACATTTCTAGCAGATGCTAGAAAACCCCAAACACTCTTTTTTCATATGAAAATATTAAGAGAAGTTTTTGTTCACATTCAATTCTGGAAAATACTAGTGGTTTAGAATTTATCATTTTATCCAAAAACTATAATGTATTAAACTTTTAATGGAGATATTTGAAACTCTAGCTGGGATTTTAAAACACAGTAACTTGACTGTCAGCCTGATACATGCCAGGTATTTACAGCTAAGATGTAAAAACAAAAATGTTTTAATGACCAATTTCAGAGTATTTCCTGAAAGTGTCGTTATGTTGGCTATATACAGTCCCATGGTGTTCTCATTAAATGAACTGACTGAACTGGAAATTTGACTTTGAACCAGTTTATTTTTTCCTGCTTAAGCTTGAAGAATTATTAGTAATACCTATGAAGAATATGAGTAAAATGTAAGTTCCATTTGAGTTTAAGATTACATAGTTCTGTATCCCTCAGAATAGGTTTTCCCATAACCTTTATATCCTATAATCTCAGTACTAATAAAACCTGGTGTGAATATTCCTTCTCCAGGCTAGTAAAACAACTTGTTTGTAATGCATAAACTAATTCATACTCAATTATTAAATCCTAAATCAATGAACTGGAGTGGTTCCTCCTTTCCTGAAAATTAAATGATGCTCTTGTTGAAAAAGGTGATTTTACAACAAAATGAATTTGGAACATGAAGCCTATAATGTTTGCCAATACTTAGTGCTCCTTTTGATTTTGGTTGTTCCCCCTTTCCTCCATATACCTCTCTAAAGGTATAATGATAACAAGAAATGTGTTTAACTTGTTTTGAATTATGTGCACAAGACACAGCTGACCTGTAGAATTCCTTGAGCTAGATATCTGAAATGCCTCTCTACTAACTACAGCACAAGAACACTTCTAGGAGTCAGAGAAATTACTGGAATGTGAATTCCTGTTACCTGAATTCTATCAAGTTGTTAAAATTGTGCATCTCTGTACATGAGATTTAAAAAAAAAAAAAAAAAAAAGAGGAAATCTGTTGAGGCCAACAGATCTGGTTTTCCCCTAACTCCAGAGGTTGGGCAACTCATCACATTAACTCTATTTGTCATCTTGCAAAAAACCCTTACTATGTTCTTTCATTTTCTGTGAAATGAAACAGTAGAATTGTGCCTCTCACAACTTCCAATTCAAAGGGGGAAATTAACAGAGCTGAAATCACAAGCAAGTGAACATGAAAAAGAAAATACTAAAACATCTGCACATGTTTAGATTTATAGTTGTATCGATAAAAAGAGTATTTATTGATACAACTAATAGAACATGTAGTATTAGAAAAATGTATATTATGGAAGTACCTATGAAACTACTTGGAAATCTATATTAGCTTCTCACAGTTAACATACAGTACAATAAAACCTTACTAAATTGGATCAATGCAAAGCAGCAAGTAAGATACAGGTTCACTGGGAATCTGGAGGCATTCACTTAAATAGCAAATGACAGGTTTGGCGCAGAGAGTTTCTTTTCACCGTGCTACACTTAACTGTATTTATACCCTACAGTAAAAACAGCAAACATCCCAAAATTCCAGAATCAAAAGGGCCTGAATTGATAATATGCACCTTCAGACCCAGGCAAACCAAGCAAAGTGTATTTGCTGCCAGTGAGGTTTTCAGTACATCACTATGCTCCTGGTCTTTTACTATATTTTCTACCATATAAAACATAAATATCTATCTCCTTGTGCTCTATCTAGTGTTAAATATTTGGAAGTTATTGAAAACTAGCCAAAATTCCCTTTCTGTTATTAAGCAGTTATTCAGAAATAAGAGCACCCTGCTTTATGCTGGTATTTGTATTTTTGAGAAACTTGAAGTAGTGCTGAGCTACGATGTAATTTTATTTTAAACTTAAAAATGCATATTTTATTATTCCAGTCAGAAGATACCTTATAATTTTCACTTCCTTTTATCAACGACCACAATTTTGATGCAACAGAATACAGAAACTATGTCTTAGCCAATTTTTCTTACTAAGATACAGCTGTACAGTAGGTAAGTACCTTGACAACAGTTTTGGTGGGCATTGGTTCAGTAATGCTATTTCTGTAGTTCATTAAAAAAAAACAAAACCAAAACAAAACAAAGGAAGAAATAAAGGAAATTGTTCAAGTCAGTGTGGTTTGATTTGAATATTCTATTGGTCCCATACTGAATAGGCAGTGCAGACATCTTAACAACTTGGAGACAGAGACAAGAGAATGCCTCCGAGATTCCAGGCCACTTTGCCATAAAATGTTACCCAGTGTAAATTTGTTTCTTTGTGATTTAGGTGACTCATTTAAGGCATCTTAAAAAATTTTCTCAGAATTTTACCTAGCATGAAACAAACCAACAAACAAGTTTATCAACCTCACAGAGATTTTTGCAATTGGAAGTTGGTTTTGGAGCATCTTCAGCATGAAGTGAGAAGACAGCTTGCTATCATAAGCTGAGGGCAGCTTGAAGAAAGACAAGACTCCTGTTTGGACACTCCCCAACACAGGTGTGTAATCAGGAAAGCGAACAGTGGAAGAGTCCAGTACTACATTCCAGTATTGGGTTGGTTTCTGTATTGTTTGCTTGTTTTTTTATTTTTTCCCCAGTGTGTGAAAGAACCTAACAAAAAGCTTCTGAGTGCAATTATATTTACAGAGTAAGGCCGTGGTTAGGGTGTGTCTTCATTGTAATTATTGTGTAACATAAATATCCATCCCTGAGAAAGGAGAAGGGGGACACAAATCCAACACAGTTGATTTTTAAGTGTATGTTTGCTTATATTGTGCAATCCGGTTTTACAAACTACTTCAACACCTGAGGTGAATTAAGCGGATTTTTTTCCTTTTCTTTTTTAGATTTTTTTCATTTTCTTATAAAGAATAATGAAGAGGATCCATAAATGGTTGCAAAATATATGAAATATTGAGACAGCAGGAGTCACTAAGTGTAACATGTTAAGTTTGTCTGTCCATGAGGTTAGAATAGCCACTTGTGTGGTTGGGTAAAGAAAATCTGACAAAAAAATTGCAGTGGGAGGCAGCTATTTACTGATTTTTAAAAAAGACAGGGTGGGAACTGAAGGAGGGGAAGCAACAGAGTTTGTTAAATGTGTGCAACACAAACAAAACTCCACGTTAGGCATTAGAGGCAAAGTGCTGACATCCAGTGCAGGTAGTCTATGGGGAGCTGGCGGGGCTGATGGTGGGGCTCGAGGCGTCCGAGCGGCTGTAGTCACTGACAGAGCCTGTCCTGGAGCCGCTGCCGCTCCTCCTCTTGAGCATGCTGGGGTGGAAGTTGGCGTGGCGCCGGGCGTGCTTGGTCAGGTGGTCGCTGCGCATGAAGCGTTTCTCACACAGCGGGCAGCTGAACTTCTTCTCTCCGGTGTGAGTGCGGTAGTGCCGGGCCAGCTCATCCGAGCGAGCAAACTTCTTGTTACAGCCCTGCCAGTTGCATTCAAAAGGCCGCTCACCTGCAGGGAGCAAACACGGCACGGTTAGAAGGGGGAGCAGTGTCTTTCGCGGGCTATTTTTTTGTGTGCAGACTGTAGAATAAAAAGGTTGGAAGCAGGGTGGACGCCACTTGGCACTAAGTGGACGGAGGTGTTACCCTCTGCCAGAGGAGGCTGCCGCGGTATTCCAACCCATTAAAAAATGCTGTCAGTCAAACTAGTCATACACCTTATTTGATAACTGGGTCTTCAGGGATGCTGGGCTCCTGATCCTTTAATAGATATCTCATATCTCTTGTGGTCTGTGGAACTTTATGACTTAATAATATCTGTACTGAGCTTTATAGTATATTCAGTTATTCCTCCAAGCTGTCCCTGTATGTCTGACTAAGTGCTGAAGTTCAGAATGCATGATGAGGTCTTCTTCTTCAGCTATTAAAAAAGTTATGGTAAAAACACAAAATGGCAATTTTGAGGCACTGGATGTGAGGCTCTCACCTTGTATTCTCCACAGCTGTGCCTGTGTTTTCTGCATTTGCTACAAAGTAGTACAGTTTCCCTTGTTCACTGCCTTCGGTCTCACTCAGAAGTGAGGCAGGGAGCGCTGTATTCCAGAGGGGGACAGATATCACCTTGAAAGTAGCAGCCTTTTTGAATAGCTAACATAAACCCCATGAGCTGTGGCACTAAAGCTTGGAGCAATGACCAGTGAGCTCACACAAAGAGTGATCTGCTGAGCCGGTGCAGTTCTGAACAGATCTCAGGCACGGGACGGATGCCTGGTGCTGCTTTAGGGCTGTGCTCTGTGGTAGATGTGCAGCCTGGGAAGCTCTGCACAGGCTGCAGACAGAAGTAGCATTGGTTTTGGGTAGATGGGTATCTGGAACCTATTCTCAGCTTCATCACTGATGTGCTGCATAGCTTAGGCACCTCATTTTACCTGCTTCCATCCTTAGTTTCTCCATTTCATAAAAATGAAAACATTAAATCATGAAATTTGCTGTCTACTACTTCTGCTTATTGGTTTGATTCTTACTGTCACTGAGTCTGAATGTCACACATTCTTTAATTGTTATTAATTGAGAACATCTTATTCTTTTGTGAATACATAAATACATAGACTTAGCATTTTTTGTAATCCTAATTTTAATAACTTCCTACTTGCACTAATCCTAATGTTTCTAATTCCGAATGGTCCATTCAAGAGACCCAGAGAGCTATATAAATTCTGGGCCAAAATAAGAAATAAAAGTTCTCTCCACAGTACACTAAATAGGAAATAAAGAAAGAAATTAGCTTCCTGGAGAAATTCAATATACCTTAATTAAAACTGTCTGAGATAAAAATTGACCCCAGCAAACCTTCAATCTAAGCAGCTAATAATCTGCTTTAAATTCATAGATTTGGCAACAACATTTATCTCCAGAATCTTCTTAGGAGGCTCCTGCTCAGAAAAATAGTTTTATAGGTTCCTTTTCTCTCTGTTCATGAGGCCTCCAAAATTCTTCAGCCAAACATCAGACGGTATCTCAATGAACAGACAAACTTTTTTTTTAAATGGGATTTTGTTCAAGAATCTGGAGAAAGCAAATGTCCCTGATATTTCCTTGATTATTTAGGAGAAAGACCTCATTAAAACCAATTGTTCTTAAGCAAATTTGGTGTATTTCATTGCACCTACAACCACAATGCATAATGCAGTGGTTGCATCTGTGCAGTACACACAGATATTGTCGGATGGAGAGCTGTGACCACCCTGCCTAGGGACTGTATAAGGCAGCAAAGACGAACAGAACTGTGGCTTCCCCTGACATAAGGCCTAAAAAACTCAGGGTTCCACAAATGAATTTAAGTATAAAACCACAGTCAACTGGATTTAAAGGATATAGTCTTGTTGCTTAAAATAACCCATGCAAATCCATTCAATGTCCTCCTTAGCCTTATCCTGCTTGCAAACTGTCAGGGACTGAACTCCCCATCTGCTGCTAGAAACAGGAAACAAATGTATTTTGGCTGTTTGTCTTATATCCAGTTGTGCTCTATGTTCCTGCCTGTGGTGCAACATGCCTGCGGTGTGACAGCCCTGTTGTGTGACCACGTTCACTGGTCTTGTCGCTATGTTTTGGTCATACTACAGATATACACCTAAGAGGACTTTGGAATCCTTGGGAAGAAGGGCAGTGAGGCATGGTCTGAGGGGTAAATCTGGCCTGCAGAATCAGAGTTCCTCATCCCTGAGCTATGGCATCAGTTTTTGCAAAGACAATGGCCTTTGGAGGTTTCTATTGCCTGAATTAACATCTCTGTTTATTTTCATAACAAATGGTATCAGCAAATGTTCTCCACTTGAAGAACTGTCCCATGAAATGAGTGCTTTCAGACAAGGAAGGCAAAAGTATTCATGCAGTGTTTTACATCTGCTGTTGACACCACCATGAAGCACAGGCAAAATGGTACCTTCTGTTCCAATCAGTTTAATGGCACCTTAATGGCTCCTGTCCATAATTCTAGCATTTAGGAGCCAGCAGTAGGCACCAACATTCCAGGTGCTAGAGAGGTGGTTCTGAAGCAGGATTGTGTAAGGTCATTGTTATCCAGCACTAGCAGCTGATGAAGGTATTACACAACCCTTCTCACCACTGTATATCAGGTCTGGATGAGAACATTCAAGTTCCCACTCATCTGTCTGATTTGATGTTGATGGTGGTGAGGATTTGGTTGCTGAGCCAAAAAATGCGGTATTTCTTCCACTATACTTCTACCATCCCTGTCCTTGTCCTTCCTAGGGACTATTTTCCCCCTCAGTCCTCTCTAGCCTTGATTTTATATCTTCTTGGTACTTGTCTTTAAGTTTCTTGGCTAAGTGATTTTCCACTGGCAGCTGGCATCACTCTAGTAGTGGTTCAGTTCTCTAGAGTACTTCTCAGCTTTGTTGAGGTTTAGCAATTCCTCTTCAAAGAAAAACTGTATTGTGAGGAAATGTTGGATGCCTTGTGTGAAGATATGAGAGTCATTATTGTTCATAAAAAATTAGTACACAGTCTGGAACAAAGTTGCTGGGGGGTATTAATTAAGGCAAGACCCAGCTGCTGCTCCAAAACCACACATGGAAATACAGTCTGTCATCATTCTCATCTCTCAAACAGAAGGGATGTGGTTTTCTGTGCAGGTAAGTTATATAAATGTCCTTTTACCAGCAGTAAAGCAATCAACAAAATGAGAGATTATATGAATTGATTGCCTAATCTCATTAGGGAACATGCAGCCACAGTACAAAGTTCCTGCATAAGCAGTAACCCATAGACATGTTGTACTCAACAGTGAGCTTTCACCATTGAAATGGCTGCAACATGACACAACAAGGATTCTTTCAGCTCCATTTCAGGCAATGTTGAAGTCAGAATTTTACCTTTATACACTGAGTGAAGAATTTGATCTTACAGATAATTGTAGAAGTGTTTTCAAGTATCTTAGATACGGCAGGAAACACATCAAGTATGTGAATATGTATACTGAAAATCTTAATTCTGTGCCTTGGCAGCAGCAGTATCTTTGTGCATTATGAGCCTTACTAACAGGTCTCCAAGAGTCCTAAGTTTCCAAAAGATCAAGATGTTTGAAAATAATCAAAATAATCTGTCTTCTTTATCTTTAGAGGCAGGCAAGAGATGCCTTTAAAAGATAAGGAATACTGTAAATTATTTTTTCACAATTTTAAATAGGTTTGGATATCCATGTTCCAAATCCTACTAAATGGTAACCTTTCTAGCTCCTTTGCCAGGGCACATGATATCTAATGTGTGTATAAGTTACACAAACTGATGGAAAAACATCACATTTGAGAATTAGATTCAGCTGATCTCAACTGAAAATTACACAAGCAAGAACATTTTTGGCTTTTTCCTGGACTCCATCCAGTCCATAAAAAAGGCAGGTAGTGTAAAGCCGCATTAAGAAACTTGCAGAGCTCACCAAGTGAAAGTACGTGAGCTCTGCAGGTGCACCGAGTTCTGAATTCCTTTCAGGGGCACAGGCCTTGCTGCTCACATTGTCTGGCAGAGCAGCCTGCCAAAGGAAACCCGGAGTTGCCTGGGCTATAGAAACAGCATTTCAAAAAATGCACCTCTATCCTCTCTTGCTGGAAAGGATTCAGAAGGAACTAGAGCCAGTCTGTTCTTATGATATTACATAAAGGTCCTTTGTATTATTCTGTAGTTTTCAATCATTATATAGTGAGGCAACTGTACGTAGTTATGGGAAACAAAATCTACAGAGATGGTGGCACCAGATCTGATGTCTCCTGAGCTTGATTTGTACAATCCTTTTAGTGCACATATAGTTTTAAGGACTCTTTTCGTATATAGTGAGCCTCCTGTCCCAGACCTGGAGTAATCTGCTTCCCGCTTCACCAATTCATCCGTCTGATATCCAGCATCTCAATACCAATTAAAAAAAGAGAGCAAGTACTGCATAGACATAAGCATACTTTAAAAATAACCTACTAATGACTGAAATGACCAAACTGTTTGAGACAATTGTGAACCTAACCATTTTCCAAATTAAAATGCAAAGATTAGGCAATTGTACGTGAAGAATTTGAAGTGTCATATCCACTGCCCTACAGATTAGAGTATTATCAAGTCAAACCACATACTGGGGGCTATTTTTTTCAATTTAACTCATGTAATAGCTCTGCACATTATGTTAGCATATTCAAGCACACGTCAAGGCCGTGCAGAGACACAGAAATTTGTATCCTGGGATTCCACAAGTGTTTGCAAAACCAGAAACAGTAAACCAGAAACAATTTTCTGTGATCTTTAATCTGTTCTGCTGCTTCCCAGAACAGGGTTGAATGTTGTTATAAAAACAGACTAGAATCCTGAACATGCTGCTCTGTGCTATTCTTATATTTCTACATTTTCATATACATAATTAAGAGTATATTTGGAAACACAGATCAGCAGGCTGGGTGGGGAGGATGAGGGGCAGACAGTTAAATAGAGATGTGACTGGAGAGGCCTTTCTCCAGGAGAGGAAATGCTATCCTGGGAAAAACATTCAGCCAAGCAGACTATGTTCCTTGAGACTGGGCTGTTACTTAAAAAAAAAAAAAGAAAAGAGAAAAAAAAAAGTCATCCTTCAATAGTACTGATATGTATTTATGGCTTATTTTAATTTCTGATATTCTCTTGTTTATAAAAAAGCCCTTTTGCATGGTCAAATAACAAATCCATAATCTCAGTGCAAGAAAGAATAAGGCTTTGATGTTAGGCAAATGGTGGTTTCTTTATCAAGTATTTAAAGAGGGATCAAAAATTTCCAAAGCCTCACAATTTCAAATTCCTATAAAATTAAACCACTCAGTTTTAAATTAACAATTTTGGGGGTGATATTTCATAACCAAATAAGCCTAATGCAACTGGGTTTTTTGCATCTACTTTTGTGTCAGTCCAACAGCTTTGCAGTATCTCAGCCACCATCACATACATCTAACAGAGGTAGCAAATTCAGCCATATGAAGCTTCACTAGTTCCAGGGAAATGATGATGTTTTAGTAATGTTCTCAGTGAAAAGAAAAGTTATAGGGTGAATTAGACTGTCACTAGACACCGGAAACCCAGTGTGGGAGTGTGATACGAATGCCCAAATCCAAGAAAAGCTCCAGTTAGAGTTCCCATGTTACTGAACACTGGCACAGAATGCCCCTAGGACACACAGCAACAGCAGCTAGGTTGCATTAGGACCTGCAGACAGAAGCCTGCAAAGTCCTGCTAATTCCATTATCTGTCATGTGACCTTTTTTTAGGAACTGGAGTTCTCAGAATTCCAGCAGGAACAAACCCAGGCATCTACAAAGTTCATTCACTTTAAAGTGTGCACGTCTTTATTTTGACCTTAACAAATCCACTCAGTACATTTATAAATTACTGGATCTTATGTTTCCTGTGTGCATAGGAAACTACTGCTGAGCAGGAGTGCAACAGCTACCATAACATCCATGACTGAAATCCTTGGTTTATTTTCTGTATCTTAATATTTTCATTGAGTTATTTAGACATGTATGAATGTTTCTTGAAAGGGGAATTTCCAAGTGGCAAGTTTATATTTGAAGTCAACATGTGTTACCTTTTGCTGTGGAAGTGTTTGTATTACCCCATCTGGGAGCACAGATTACACCCTGTGATTTATCTGTTACAACCACAGTAACTAGAACAACTCAAATAGCAAATGACGAGCACTCATGGTCAGATACTATAATGATAACAGCTACAATATAAGAGAAGTATAAGTAGTGAAAAATTCCTACCCAAGCCTTAACCACAGACAGGTCTGTCTGAGAACCAAAATAGCTCATTTGGTATGTTCCATGCAGATATCTGGTCCTCTTAAAAAAATTAACACTCACTTTCACCAAAATGGAAACAATTTTTTAAAGCAGATTGCATTCTATCAGTTATATTCTCAGCTTTTATTTCAAACTTGTTCAATAATGTCTTAAAAACACAATTTCTAATAATTTTAACTACTTAACTGTATTTTTGTCAGCCACATTTGCTTCTCTTTTGTCAAAGCAGAATAATTCAAGCTCATTCCATCTTTTTTTTCCCCCAGGATTCTCCATCACATAATTTTTCTGTTGTCTAAAATATGTATTCCATGGCTTTACTGAACCTCTTTTCAAACAGGAGTGCCCAAGCTGAACTGCTCCAAGTATCTACAGCTTAGCATTTAAAAAATATCCATGTTCTTTATCCTGCATTTTTGCACAGTGAATTAAGAATCTGAAATTTGAACCTGCTAGCTTTACCAAGTAATTTTCTGCCTGCCATTTTAACTCCTGATTGGCTCCTCTTTAGTTCTTGCTTCATCTCTGCTGCACACCAGTGTGTGTACAACAAATTAGGCTCTGTGCTCCACTTTCAGCTGAAACCTTGTTCCAGACCATTTCACACAAACAACCAGCAAGTAGCTAGAAGTTATGTTTCAGGATCTGGAAAATAAATCTTACAGCAAATTGGCTTTAAAATGAAATGGCCACAAATCTAATAAAAAGAAATATTACTATATCCTTTGCTAAGGTTTTGAATGGAAAAGGGAAATAAAAGCTAGGACTATGTGGCTAAATTTTTTCCTCCTCATTTGAAAAATTTAAAAAACTCATTGAATTGCAGAAGAATTTTGCAAACAAAGAAACCCATAGTAATTTCATTTTTAGTTGACCAAAATGTTTTACTTCTTTTGGTATGGGTTTTGTACATTACTTAAACTCCTTTAGCTTTGGTGACAGTTTTCAAGACAATGACAATGTTAATCTGAAGTGAATTAATGAAACACACTAACACACAATTTTTCTGAAATAAAAAATAAGTCTAAACAAACTGCTGACTACTTGTCAGTGAAAAACCATTCACCAAAAAATAGTAGTTCCTGTAGTTCTTGCTAGTAAAGAAACACAAAATTTTTAATATTCTTCATTAACATTTCTTTGCAGCTTTCTATCCATGAAAATTAAACGCTTGACATTTTTACTAAGTGACTAACTGGAGATCTGATCTTCAAAGGGAACAATTTCATTTGTGCTTTCAACTTCCACTAAACTCCCTGTGTTTATAAGCACAAGGGAATTCCAAAGACAGCCAAGGGTAAGGACCATGAAAGTTTATCTTCCACAGAGAAATCTTGGAATAGATTTTAGATCTATGCTGAAAATGTGACTGAGAATGCCCTGTGGCATTGAAGCACGACCCAAAAAGTTTTGGGTGATTCCCTACAGCACATTAAGTACAAGGAACATTTTCCAGATTTATGCTGAGCTGCTTTCACTTCCTTGTACTTTTGTCCTCTGGAGTCCTTTTGCAAACTGGTGGTAAAGTGATGTAGCCTTCAAAACACTGTGTCTGTTTTGAGTTCTCCTTTCAAAGGGCACAAAGATGCACTAACATGCCACACACTGCCATGGCAAGGAAACAACCAACCCAAAGTTCATGCTAGAAAGACCAAGCATATTTTCCAAACATGTGTTTTTATGATCTTCTTTGCACTGATATAGTATAATTCCATAGACATATAGTGAATTTTGTTTGGTTTTCTTCTCTCTAGCTATGTTCACACTGTTGTTCCTCTTTTCTAGACAGTACTCCAAAACACAGGTAATCCTGCTGGGCAATTGAGAAATTAAATTATTTCCTGTCAACTGAAGATCATTAAAAAATATTAAAATCCCTTTAGGATTTCCAGTTTGAAATTCACATCTGTAGATCTGAGCACTGAGGTGCTTCTTGTTTTAACTGCACCCTTGTACTAAGGTACATAATGCTTGTCAAAGCAAATATTCTGCTTTCTCCTGTGCAGTTTGTCACTTCCTGGTTTCAGAAGAGTTCATGCTTTATCTCTTCCTTATGCAACCCCTCCCTGTCTTGTGTGTTCCTTTTGAACATAAGTTTCATCTTTTGAAACTACAAAAAGTCAGCTGCACTAGGCCAGGGCTTTGTGAAGCTCTGAAGTCAATTATAGAGACTACATCAAAACACAGCTGGGGTGGGTGGGTGGGGATGTGGATGTGTTAAATAGGTTAAAGAGTTTTTCTCTTGAAACACAACCAGAGACAAAATCACTAAGGTGAGCTTAACATTCAAGATTCCTTCCTTTTATTATGGGTCCTAGATATATGGACACAAATACTCTAGAAGTTTTAAAACTACTTCAGCAAAGAAGCTGAATTAGCTGAATAACACATTGAACAGCACTTCCATAACTTTCTGAATAATAAATTAACCATCCACTCATCACTTAGGTATGAATGTGTGCATCTTATGACTTGATTTGATGCATGAGAAGAGGCCAGTGGAAAAGCCAGCAAAAAGGCAACTCTGAAAAAGAAGGCTGAGAAAGGGAGGGCTGAGGGAACAGAGACATGTAATGTCTAAAACACTCCTATGGCTTAGGGATTTCTCATCACTCTTTTAAAGCAAGGGTCACAAATCCTCTGCAAATACAACAAAATGATGGGAGTTCATTTAGTAAAAAGTTGATGTGGGCATCTTTGGTTTTGCTCCCCTCCCCAGCCTCCTGTCACAAAACTGCTAGGAGCCACAACAGAGAAGGAAAGAATCTATGTTCTTGTTGGTATCTAAAGCACTGAAATTTAGCAAAACAGCTCCAAATCCTTAGCAAGGTGTTTCTGGGGGACTTAGGGTTGATCATATACAAAAGTGGTTAGAGCAGGTCCCCTCGGATATAAACTTGCTCATTGATACTGTGGGTGTTCAGGTTAGACATGTTAGGTAAGGAGGAGATGCACACATATCTTCTCCTCACAGAAGTATAATGAGTATGAAGGATGTTTCCCACATCTCACAGGGAAGGTAGTTTTCTTTTCATGGCTAGAAAATCTTTGCAGCAGCAACGGCATTACTGCTGTATCTTCCAGGAGGCCTTGTCAAAGTCTAAATAAATAGTCATTCTCTTGACCCTTTTCTGTCATATTTGCTGTAGTTTTGCTATATGACTGTACTGGTAGCATGGACACTTTAAATGCACTACCAGTAGAGAAATACCTGTTAGTCTGTGAAGCTGTGAGCAATCAAAACTCTAGGCATCTCCTACAAAGGTAGGAATCCATCATGCAGAAAATTGGTAAAAGTTCACTATTTCACTCTCTTTCTCAAAAGTTTTGACACATGACCAAAATGGAGACCTCTCATCTAAGAAAAGGGAGACATCTGAGCCATTAGGATACCCATGAGGCTGGAAACATACCCAACTAGCAGGAACAACTTCCATATCTAGGTGAGTGCAGACTGGGATAGATATTCCTGATATCCATCCCAGATATCCAGATATTCCTGTCTGCCCCACAGGAATAACTCCTATTGATCGTGCTTCCATTAAGTGCATTGCCTTTGTTTACATGGACTTTGGCCACATCCAATTATAAAAGCAGCATTTTTTTACCTTCTTGCTGGAATATATGGGCAAATAAACCTCTTATACTAAATAGCAATGACAAGCCTAACTTAAAAAATGAAAAGCAATACCCTCAGTGACATTGAGTTTATCTTCTAAAATAATGCAAACTAAATGTTTGGGCCTTTTATCAAAGTGAAATACCAGTAATCGTTGCATATAATTTCTGTTCACTAAGCCTAAAAGTCTTACTGGGTCTCCTTATCTCTGAGGCATTAAATCCTAGACCAGTGCTCAGTAAAATAGCTGAAATCCACTAATTTAAAAGAGTAGCGTCTTCCACTTGATTTTCTCTCTCCTGTCGCTTGTTCCAAGAATGGAGATCAATAGCTGACCCTTTGACTTTGCACTTAAATGTCAGATAATTAAATTGTGTTATGGTGAAATGATGAAGTGATGAATTCTGGGGAAAGGAAGATGTATCTTAGCTATGTGCCATTTGCAAACCACACTGAAGTATGACACTCAGCAAAGAAAGGATCTCTGAAGTTTAGTATAGTAGCCCTTTAATTACTGTATTTCTCTAATTTTTCTACTCAGCTCTATGAATGTAATAAAGAAGGATGATTATTTAAACATCTATTGTGATTAGAAAGTAAAAAACCACTGTAAATGAGCCTCTGAACACATCTAGGTATTACTGAATGACAAAACTATATGATGGTGAATTTTTTTTCCTTTTCCACGGGACAATTACACTTTTAAATAAATATACTTGAAAAGATATTGAAATATCTTGGGGTTGAAAATCCAAAAAATCTATGTGCTAATCAGCAAATCTGACCTATTGCATCACCCCAGCAAAGGAATTTCAGCCTAGTATTCTTGCCTTGAGCCAAAAATTTGTTGTTTAAGGAACTTTCTTCATTCCTTTCATACAAAGATGGTGGCTTCAGCATAGGCCAGAAAAGTCTGGCCTCTTAAAACAGACTAATATTGATGAAGGTATGTGGGATTTAGTTCTTTTTCTGTCTTATTGATGAGGCAATTCAAACATTTAAAAGTGACAAAGGACTAGAGGAGAGCTCTCCAAATGCATGTCATAATAAGCACTGTTTTTATTGAATGAGTCCAGTTAAAAGTTGAAAGTAATAATGTGGCCCTTGATATGCTGGACAGGCCTTGTTCAGTCACCTGGGGTCTCGTGTTACTCCTGTTGCAGCACGCTAGCAATGCTGATTTGCTGCCTGCTACAAGCTGATTTCAGCTGCACCACTCACCCTCTGTTAGAGCAAACAAGGTGATTAATGACAGTGCTATGCAGACAGCAACTGAAGCCAAGAAAACAAACTCTCCAGACTCGATTCTTTCTCCTCCAGGAGGGAAAAATATCTTTCTGATAGTGGAAAGAACAGATCCAAATGTATCTAGAGGGAAGGTGCAGTTAGGGTACCAATAGAAGCACAAGGTTTCCATTACAGACTCCTGTCTGGATCCTTCCTGTGCTACCTCAGAATTGCTCAGTCTGTTACTTAGCCCACTCTGCAAACCCAGAACAGCTCCAGATCAGACATCTGACTGTTAGCAGTTCCATGGACACTCCTTGGCATCCCATCCTTCTTCAGCCCAATCTTTACAGTGGACAAAAATATTACATTCTCACTACAGGACACTTGCGCCTCTCCTTCCAATCTGGGAATTTCTCTTTGTGAAGCCCAGGATTATGTGCCAACAGAGCTCACAGGCTCTCAAGCCATTCATTCTCAGTGGTGTGGTCATTGCATAGAGAAATTATATATGTAGCAGAATTAACCAATAGTTCCTCATAGGTCAAATGGCAGGAACCAAAAATGGCACACAGTGACTTCTTAATGTCACAACTTTTTTCACAAGATTCTTTTGCATACATATCTCATACATACCTGGACAAACACTTGAACCTGAAGATGCTCGTATTGCAAGAATGCTTGAAATCAAACTGAAATGTCATAAACCATCCCTGTCTGTACAATGATCACAGGAATGACCTCTGCAGTGGTTTAGACTGCTTTCACTGAAAGTCTACCTCACAAATTTTTAGTTGTGGTGGCTTTCAAAAAAATTTGCACAGTAGTGTTCATGATCTCTGGTTAGACAATGGAAATGTTTTAAATGGGAGAGCAATTAAATAGGTAATGACCAATTATATTAATCTGGTGAGAACTGTGGATGAATTAATGCTGAATTTGGGAAACTTCGGCTCCATGAGCTCTGCCTGTTGCATGAATAGCAGCAAAGAAGGAATCATATGACCTCATGAATCAGTCTTTTCTCTGTTGATATATCAATGATTTTTTTTTATTATTCTATTCTACTAAAAACAGGATAATGCTTGTAAAAGCAAAGCTTATCGAATTAACAAAAGGTTGTCCTGCTATGCAAAATAACAGACTAAAGGATTACTCATCTAATCTGAGACCTGCACTTTATTTATCTGAGTTCTGGAAGACGTTGAATGTCATTTGCCTCCAACTGAAGTGCACATACTTTGGCATGAATAGGCCTTGCGGCTAAGTTATGACATTTCATGTGCACAGCAGCTCCCAGGATTTGGGGACAGGATGAGATTTCATTTTGCTAGAAGCCAAGCAAACAGAAGTTAGTGAAGTTGTCTTTGGCTGTAATTGTGAAATGTCTCCTTGTGAACTTTTGAACTGTTCAATCAACAACATCAGAGTAACACAGCATGCCTGAAACATGGGGCTTCAGCATTTATAAGCACAGCTAAATCTGTAAAGCTAAGTGAAAATTCTGATACTGAGAGTTTATTGCAACTGTATGGAAGAGAGAGGGAGTGGGATTTCCTGTTATTTTATTCTCATTCTGGATAGACTGTTTGCCAGAGAGCAAGGTGGTGTTGAAGTAGTTTATGAGCAGCATCTGCCAATGGCCGTATTGAGCATCCAGCTTCAGGGAACAGGCAGCTCTGGAAAGTAGTTTTATGGGCTGATAATCAAACACTAAATCTGTTGCTTGACACAAGGCAGCTACCATTCAAGGTATGCATAAAACTATTGCATACACACCAAAATCTTCTGCCCAGATTGTTAAACCACCCTCCCTGTTTAAACCAGGCTTCAGGCTTTTTGTATACAAAAGAGGAATTAGATTCTATTGCAACAGTTGTAGTGTTCTAAACTGCCCACTTTTAAAACAGGTTTACTTTTTAGAAAAGACAATTTGCAATTCATCATTCAACTCTTGCAAGTCTCATTTATATGTCCTGTTTTGTCACTACCTTCCCTTTTTATTTTGCATCTCCTTGTAGCCTCCTTACCACAGCTATACGAAAAGGAAAAAAGAGCACCAGTTACCTGCTCCTTTCCAGTTCCAGCTTTTTTCAGTCTTTTCTATGTGTTAATACTTTAAACTACAAACGTAAGTACCCATCCAAGCCTCATTCTCATATTGAATCAGAAAATAAGTAAGAGAAGGTTTCCAACACCTCTCTCATTAACACCCAGGGTGTGACACAGCCTAAGTGCAGCTCAGCTGCTGTGACCCCCCCGTTTGATGTTGGTTTTGAGGACAGCTGGTGCAGGGTCTGAGGGAGTCAGCCCCACCAGCTGTGCCTGACGTGTGGGGTCACGGCGTGGGAGAGAGGCCATGGCCAGTGCTGGAATTGAATGAATGGAGCATTTGCTGGATTGTGGAGGAGCCGAGTCACGAGCCGATTATCTGAGTATGACTCTGGATGTGAAACATAACTGAAAAGCTAAGATCTTACACAGAACACACACAGCTTTGTCAAGGGCATCTTGAGATATATAACATAACATACATAAATCAGAAACAGAGAGGTGTTTTCAAAAAACTGTGTTACCATGGACTCACAGAGAGAAATCAACTGGATTCCCTTTTTCATGAGCAAATACTACTTTCACTACTTTTCTATCTCAAAGTAGTATTGAAAGAAACATCTGCACTATTTAAAAAGTTACTAAAATATACATAGATACATCATGGCCCCTTTAGCAACTCTGTCTTCCCTTGCCTGTTGCACCCATGTCCTCACTGCTTGCCTTTACAGAGCACTCTGTAAAGTGTTGAAACTCTGTTAAACCCAGTTACACCTCACTGCAGAACATGGTTTATATGTATGAATCATGCCAGAAGCGCTGCCCAGCAGCCACCATTTTCTGTGTAAGTATTTAAAAATTTTATTGACATGTAAACCATTTCACCTTGTTAGAGAACGATGATTCTTTAGCAGAGATTCTTAATTCTTGGGTCCATACATGTCAGGTAAAAATTCAGTAGTTGTAAATGTAGACAAGTTGTAGTAGACAGATCCCAATTACTTCCCAAAACATAAATTCCCCGTGCCTCCAGCACATTTATTGCTGCTCTTCTACACTTGTTTGATCAAATGTGCAAATCTATTCTCTAACAGACCTGCTCTTCTGGGTGAGGAGAGGAAATCCACTGGCCTTTCTGGATTTTTGAGGTGGAGCACCTGTTCCCTTGTTTGCAGGAAATTAGCTGACCACACTGAGCATGCTGGACACACAGGAGCTAATGAAGTACTCTAAAATTCAGTATCTTATTGTGGCCAAATTTTTTCAGAAGATTCCTGGGATAGGGAAGTTCTATGAAATATAATAGGAATCGTACCATTACTATGAAATTCTAAAATATATCAGTGTCACATAAGTCTGCAGGCTAGCTCCAAAACCCTATGCACAGGATATAATTTTTACTTCGAAAAAGATCACAGAAGTTCCCTGCTGTTCTTACTTCCATTTGGACTCTTGCTCAATCCAGTCCTAAATCTGAGAACCACAAAATTATTTGAACCTGATTTCCTGTCCATATTCCTAGCTCCTGAGCACAACTCTGGCAACCATGGGTCTTGGGCTGAGATTCAGGAATTGCAACATGCAGAACTGCAAGGTTCATAAACTTGAGTAACAGGGAGGTTCTGTTACAACAGACAGACTGTGAATAAGCCCAAATAAAACAGGAACTGCAGCTTCATGAGTTGCAGAGTTGTATCCTGACTTAGCTCTGAGAGATTGAGATGATCCAATTATTGCTGTTGCAGCTTGACAGTGCCAAATGGGACAGCTTATTTTTCCTTCCAAAAGACATGATCCACAAAGTACTTTGAACTTGATTTTCAGCCAACTGGTTGGAACTTGTTCCTACTTTCTTTTTAAAATTAGTTTTTACAGCTCAATTTTAGAATTTGTGAATAATGGACAAATAAGAGAAAAACTCAAGTCTTAGAAAAACAATTAATCATTACACTGCACAAAACCAGGTATGTGTTTAGCATTCTTTTCAGGACAGAAACACCTCAGCACTGTAAAGTTGTGTACACCGTGCTGTCTGCATGCTCATCGAGCTGTGTTTTATAATCAGAAGAGTCATGCACAAGACTGACCTAGGAACTCAGAACTGTGTTTATATTTTTAAAAAAATTAGATTTTAAAAAATCCAAAGGCAGTTAGATTTCCAAGTGAGAAATAGCTGTGCAGTGAAAGTTACTGTTGTTCTTACCGTGTTTGTCTGTGAAACCACAACAAATGTACTAAATGCAAAACGTGCCAGCACAGTCACTTCTTCATAAAGGGAATACCACAGGCCTTCCATTGCACAGATGAGAATGTTACATCCTCCTTAGAACTATTTGATTGAGGAAACAGTTATGTGATAATTTGGATTTCTTTGCAAATAAGACTGGAACTCAGTTCCTCCACTGCATTCAAAGAAGAAAAACTATCAAGCGTACCAGTCACATCAGCTCCTTGTCTTTCTGTAAGAAATTCATCTAAACAGCTAAGAAAGCAATTTGCATGCCAACACCAGAAAGATGTAGCTTATGCCGAATGAGTTTAAGTCTCTTGCAAACAACAGTGGTCATATCCAATTGACAGTGTATATGCGTCATTTTTCCAAGGATACTCTACACACAGAACCAGAGTTGGCTCTTGGAAAGAAACTTTAAGCAAACATTTGCACAGAAGTTCAGCAGAGGTATGGAATGTTTTTTCCAAATGAATTAGTCTGTAATTCACCTGCAAATGCTAACCTTAGGAGCAAAAACTGATGACATAACCTCAACCTTTTTCAAGAATTCAGTACAAAAGCAAAGTACCAGCCACATAACCTTCTCTCAGAATATTTTTGTAACTTATTATATTCTTGATGATAAAAAATAAATTTTAGTAATTTTTGCCTTAAAGATAAAAATTAATCTAGTGATTTGTACAATCAAGGGAAAGTAGTCTATTGCATGTAGAAATGAAATTATGTTCCTGTAAACAATCTGTAAGAACAAAACTACTTTTTTAACTGAGAGGTTTGGTGTTAGACTGAGAGGAGGGAAATACTCAAATCCTTATGAACACAAACATAGTGAAAAGGGAGAACTAGGATTTTTGTAAGTTACAGAGTCCTAAAACCTCAAAGAATTAACAGCAGCCTATTAAACAACCTCATTTGAAATTATAGGGAAAAGGAAGTATCAAGCAAAAGACATAGGTTTAAAATAGCATATTATCACAGAGGTGGTTTTGTTTCGATAAGGTCAGTGATACTGTTTTCTCCAAAGGCCATACTTCTCAGAAAAATCACATTCAGAAATGCAGAGAAAATAGACAAGTTCTACATGACTTTTCACCAGTAAGCAATGTTAGCAAAAAGTCTCTAAAATGTGTAGCCCTTCACCATGTAGCCCTTTTGTTATGAGTCGGGTGAGAGTTTATGCTTGGAGAGGAAAGCTGTATTTGCTTAGTCCACACTGCTTACTGGAAACATCAGCCAATTCCAAATACTGCAGTAGGGTAAGAAGCAGAATCACAAAATGTTCTGTTCTTTTTGTTGTTTTTTTTTTTTTTTTTTTTTTTTTTTTTTTTTTAAGGGAACACCCCTTTGGGGACTGACTGAAACTTTTCTTAGAAGATACTGGTGCTGAACATCTGTATTTTGACAATCAGTGTTTAAAATCTGTTTCTCATTACAGTTTTGTCTCTGCAGTACATAGTTGGAGCTTTGTAAATTATCACTTTAGTATAAGGTATCTGACAGTCATGTTCCTAAACGTGTTTCATCTGCACACGTCCCAGTTAGAGAAGTCTGGGACAAGGTTCATGGTAAAGCATTTGTGCCAGCTGTTGTACAATATTTGCTTACAGCAGTGAGCACAGCAAAGATAACATTGTAATCTGCCCGACCACTTCATCCTCTGAAAGCTGCCAATGACACCTATTAATTAAAATGGCTCCCCAGAAGTTAGACTGCTAAATTTGCACTCCAAGCTCCAACAGATGCTGGCTTAAATCAAGTCTGATTTGGTCAATGAGGTGGTGCCCTTAATGATATTATCCTGCAGAGTGAAAGGAGATGCCAACACAACAAAACTCACTCTTGCTGAAAGAAAATGTGGGAAAATGGTGTAAATCTTTCAGCATGGTAATTACCTCGATCTCGTGTGGTATCTGAACTCGTTTGCAGATGACTTATTAAGCAAGCTGTGCAGTATCCGAATGAACGATGAGTAACATTGTGTTCCCACAACTTCCGGCTACTCTCCTCTTAAGGTTACTGTTTCAGACCCGCCACAAACTCTGGCAGTCATTTCAAAACTTACCTTAGCAACAGTGTAAGGGATTCTGCAGCGCAGGTAAGAGCTGGAGGTTTGGGGCAGAGGGAGAGTTCTCCCTCCAGGTTCCACTATTTGAGCAATGCTGAGTTAATCTACCTAGTTACAACAGTCCCATACCCCTTTCAAAGCCTCAGCAGCACACGGAGGAGTAGCAGAATCAGAGTTAGAGTTCAGTAAGTTATATTTAACTGTGCAAACCCACTTTTATGTGTATTACCAATGCAAAGCTATATATATGCATATTATATTTGCAGGTTGTGTGTTAGAAAGAGGTTTCTTTCCAAATGAAACACAAGATTCTGTGCTTTAAAAAACCCCATGTGTGTTTCCTTCTTAGGGACACAGAGAGTTGTTGTTTTTAAGACAAGGGGTAGGTGATTAGCTAGCTCATGTCATACAACTTGAAATAAAACTGATTCTATTAAATTCACACCTAGCATCTACTAGAATTAGTAATCAGTAATCAGAATTACTTTGTCCTATGACCAAATTCTACGTCTTCTCTGTCATTTGTTTTAAAAAAAAAAAAAAAAAGCGCCTTTTCATGCATTTCTTATAGGTCTATTTATGCTAGTAACACTATGTAGGGGTACCTATAAATTCCAAAGCATTTGCTTTTCTGGTTGCTCATATATTTGCTCATACATTTCTATTTAAGCTAGAATTTGGTTCCAAATGTTGCTAGTCTGAGAAATTCTTAAATGCTAGTGGGAAGAATTCAGTAGTTTTCAATGATGAAAGCTGGGGAAAATAGAAGGTGTAAATATGGTACATCTTTGCACAAAGGAGAAAAACGTATCAATGAGAATCCTGTCTGAAAGTAATCCTTTGCGGTATCTAAGAAATTCAGTTTTGTTTTGACCATGTTTGGAGAATTTAGAAGACAAATTTACAAATACATTCTGGATTTGTTACACAGTAAGACTAAACATTCTATTGGCACTGCTTGTATAGACGTATATACAGCAAATGGAAGTTTCCACTGACTTTGAGGGGCTTTCAGTGCTCTATGAAGAGTTTCACATGCATAAGAAATCTGCATACAATTCACATAGGGCTTGGAAAATATATCAATCACCAAAGCAATCAAAAACTGCCACGACCCTCACGTATTAATGCTCATCTGCAGTCCTGCTGGCATTTAGAAGAGATTGCAAATTAAAATTCAGTAAGCCCTAGACATAAATAACAAAAATTAGTCTGTGGTTCTGTGAGGTTTTAGCAGCAACTCTGTTCTATTTGTTATAGCAGAATAAGGCCTAAACTACTAGATTAAGAATGTAGGAAAGCACTATATCTAACTGGGAGGTTTGCAAGAATGTAAAATAGTCTCTAAAGTCTCAGTCTAGTATGTAAATTTGTACCAATGTAATTTCATTTATTTACCCCCATAACTGCAAAATAAATATTTCCCGTATCTATTAAGAAACAAAAATTTTGCAGGAATCATCTGAAAATGCACTAATCCTTCTCAGCTGGCTCAATTCTGAGTTCCTCTAGTGGAAATACTGACAGCTGTTTACTTTAAAAAGCTCAATACCTCCCCTCTGGCTGCTGTACCTCACCTGATCTTACTCTAGAAGAGTTAGCATTTCTGCAGCTCTCCTTTACCAGCTTTAAAAGCTACTGTTAAAGGCAATAAGGACATAACCAGCATGCTCATTCTGCCTGGGGATTTGTTGTCAAGGGATATTCTAGCTGGCTGCCGGACTGAGGCAGATGAAAAGATGCAAAACATGCAGCAGCAACACTGTTCTTTCATGTGATTTTTTCAAGGTCCTCTATTCCAAAAACTCATATAACTTATAACCAAATAATAGAGAGTGGTCTGGTAGAAATACAGTGCACAATAAATCTAAGATAGCTTATTGATCCATTGACTGCAACATCAGCAGATACCCAGTCACCAGTATTTTGCCTTTATTTCCTGAAAACACTCCAAAAGGACTGTAAGTGATTACAGCAAATCTTTTCCTTGCACTAGAGGTCATTTCAGGATATGCTTACTTTAATACCATTTGACTTGTGCCAAGTTCCTGGTTAGTAAACGTTTTTTATGTTAAGGCTGCAAAAAAGCTTCTGAGGTAGTTTTTCTACAAGTAACCACAACGGTGTCACTCTGAACTTTTAAAAATTTTTCTTTTATATTAAGTGGAGGCCCTGTAAGATCTGCTGAATCTGCAAGACCTGAAAAATACAGGATATGTGTGTCTGACTTCAGTGCCTGCACTTAAATAACCCACATTGTCTAGCTATTGTTAAACCGAACACAGCAAGATAATGATCTCACTGCCCATGCAAATCTACCTCATAAAAGCCAAGTGGGTAACAAAGGGAAAAAAGTATACCTATAGAAATTCTACAGAAAGGACCCTTCAAAAGTTGTCCTGCATTTGAACAGCAGAGTATTTTTTTGGCTCTGTCAGCACCGACTTCCAGACAGCTGATCCAAGATTGGAAGGGGGTGGGGGGAGTTGGAACGTGCTTAACTTAAAAAACAGAACTAGAAACCACATGTCCAATATAAACAAGTTCCAGGTTTTTGCTCTTGGACGTGCCACAACCATGTTCAGCCAGACAATAACACAATGGAACAGTTGTGTTTTAAATGGTTAAAGGTGCCTTCTTTTCAGATGGAATCCAATTGTGAATTTTGTTTCATAAGGAATTCCAGTTTAGGGAAAGGTTTGTTTATGCAAAACTTCTGTCACATACACTTTCCAGTGTCTTGCAGAGAAATGCTACTGCAGAAGTCCTCTGCAGATCATTCTGAACACTCCTGTCCATAGGGCTGCGAATAATTTCTAATACAAACACAGCAATCAATTGCAACTGTCCATTCATTGAAAACCTCACTTGCCAGTTTACTCCCAACTATTTGTAAGACCCAGGTCTTGCCACTGGGAAGAAAAGTGCTACTACCAGTGTCTAGGATGAGTAAAACAACTGGAGGGTCATCCATCCTCACAACTTCCAATAGTAATAGGTTTCATTACACTGGACCTAAGTCCCACTTCCATGCTAAAAGAAAAATGGTTTGTGGAAAGAGAAGTCTATGATGTTCCTGATTTTTCATTAGACACATAGTTGTAGCAATCACAAGCACAGTTTTACTTTAAATGCTTTTTAAAAAGCTACAGTACCTAAATTCTGTTGTTACCAGAAACTTCATTTCTGGTCTTCTGCATGATTAATATCTCCACAAAGACTGGGGAGAAAGAGGGGGAAAAGGAAATAAAGGGAAGCCTTTCCCAAAGAAACCTATATAACCATCAGGAGAGGTAGTTCCCCCTAATAGCTAAAGTTAATCAACTGTGTGGCAAATACAGATGTCATCCATGGATTCTCCACACAACTAATTTAGCCCTCTTTTGCAGGTGAAGTAACTGAATCTTATTACTCAGTCTTGAAGCAGTCATGTAAAAGGAGTGAGTAGGAGTACTTATTTTTCTTCCTGACTTCAGCTCCTTTTGAAACATGCTTTAAAAATTGCTTACTCTTTAAGGAGTCTATGCCCTGTGTTTATTTCAAAGATTTTAACATTAAGAAACTTACAGTATATATATATTTTTTGTTACCTTCAATGAACACACATTGTTTGATCCAGGCTTAAAATCAATACTTTTAAATAAGAACTTTAGTCTTGAGAATTGCATTGTAGGATGAGGACTCAGGCAGGGCTTTGAGGGAAGTTGTTCTATGTTTTCTACTGACTTTTGTTGACATGTTGAAATTTTCTTAGAGGAAGTAAGAAAGGAGTTGAAGAGCTCTTTCAGAGAAAACACAAACAACGCTTTGAAAATCTGTATTGTTTTTTAAAATATAGGCTTATTAGAAGAGTTAAGATTATCAGTTTTCAGAAGAAAAGTAGTAGGGTGCTAAAGTTCTTGACACTGAGAAAGAAGGCTTATGCCTTAGGCTGGTCTTTTGTGAGGCTGGTTTTTGAATCTGTCCAGAAGCCATTTGGGCCCACTTCAAAAAAAAAACCTTAGAGAAAATGTTTTGATGCACTCAGCAAAGTAAGGAGATGGAAGGCACTTAAGAGACACAACAGCCTAGAGGAACCTTGCAGCTTTTGGATAATCTGGGTGTATACTAATGAGACTAATCTGGGTGTATACTAATGAAGGAAGCATACAGAGCCTGCGAGTTGTTTCTAACTTTTAACACAAGAAATCAAACCCAGGAGGCCCAACATGCAGAGGGACAAATTCATTTAGTCTGTCCTTTCACCTTTGGGAATTCTGCTTTGGAGAAAAGCCTTTTCAATTTCCTCTGGCATCCTGTTCAGAGGGAGTGTAGCTCCCTGTAAGTCCTGGTATGCAGAGCAGCCAAACTGGCAGCTCAGGAGGGTGGATTGAAGCACCAGCACCAGTCATTTCATCCTGCTGTACACAAGAGCTGTCTGCAGTCGTGCTTTGTACTGCTCTTGAGGGGCACAGAAGGCCCTAGATTGGGTTTCCTCTCTTGTAATCTTTTCCTGCAAAGCCATGGGTCTTCACAAGCCTGCCCACCTGCTACGTACTCACATATACACCTTCAAGAGTCACTGTGTGCCTAGCAACAAGCTAAAAAACCCCTCAGCCAGATCTAGTCCATGGGTTTTTATTTAACTAGCTACATTTCTGGTAATTGCCAGGTGCTAAAATGGAAGATAAAGTTTATTTCTATGATAGAAAAATTTGTGTCTTACATTGGTTAATTGGTTTCTACACACATGGATAACACCTTGATTCAGAACTTAAGGGAAGCTGTGCTTTACTGTTTTGTTTTGAATTAACATAGTGTGAGCAAATCAGACTCACTAGAACTGAAAGTGAAATCCAAACCCCTATTTAAAATGGATTATTTGTACTTTATATAAAGGCCTCTTTACCAGCCTGAACACAGGCCATATACTACTCCTGTTTGTCCAGCCTAATAGTTATGCTCTTGTCATACTTGTCACAGTGAGGTCTGATTGCTTTATTCTCAGATTGTCCTCAAATAGCAATTACATTATTAAATTCTGCATCTTCACATATACCCTACAAAGTCATCAAAGAAATTTTGCTTAGGGAAACAAGATATACCAATTGATGGGTAAAAAAGGGTGCATAAGCTAAAAAATAACTTTTTTTCATACAGGTTCATTAGTGTTGTCCTCAAATAAGTGACTTTAGAGATTTAATGTAAGGAAATGGAAATGAGTTTGTCTTTTCCACCTATTTCAATTCAGCTAATGAATAAAGGTTAGGCTAAAAAGAACAACAGATGCCAAATAATATATCTTCCATAACTGCAAGGTTAAGCAGGCAGAACACAGAGCTGCCCAAGCTCACTCTGCCAGCTAGAGATTGACAAAGGTCTTGAGCACTTCTCTTGCATGAGTCCTGACTGACATGTATGAGCAAGGATAATATAATTAGGCGTTTTCTTCTTTCTGTGCTTCAACAGCCACCATAGAGATGGTTTAGCAACAGTGCAGAGGAGCTACTGCTAAGCCACATGGCCCCTAGGTTGGTTTTGCTGCAAGACTAAGACTCCAGGCTAAGATTGGTGCCCACTTCTCCTCAGCTTCTGCTAATTTGTGCACTCATTTAATTCTGATGACTGACTGAAAGGCTGTTTCTGTATTATCATGTGCTGCTTAGTGCTTAGAACTAGTAATTTTAGAAGGACAGTTCAATGGAGTTAAATGAAGGTTTATTTTGTGTTTTTTCTGCATTCATGATGGTGATGGTGTGCCAATGGAGATGGCTAAAAACTTGAGAAATTACAATGATTTGGTGGGGAGCTGCAATGCATAGGATTTTTATGATCCCTGCCCAAATTCCCATCAAATTTTTTCTACATATAAATATGTAATATAATGCAATAAGCTGGGACTCTCTACAGCCTCTCAGAACACAGTGCTACTGGACAAAGCTCTGTAAGATTGTAGCCTGTAAATTGCTCTGCACTATCTCCCTTCTACCACTGGTGCATCAAGAGACTAACTGGTTTCCATTAACTCCAGAAAATGTCCAGACCTTTGAGCTGAAAACCTGCTTAGATGAAGGGGAACTCTGTCATGCAAACTATTTATTTATTTATTTATCTATTTATTTATTATGTATCATTTATATATCTGTTTATATAAATTAATTTATATAAATAAATAATGAAGATTTATTTTTATAATGAATTCTTCATTATTTTTTGCAAGTCCTTTGTGTTTAGGAATTTTCTCAGTGGAGAAGACTTTTAAAATCCGTGCACCAGTGAAAGCTTTTGTACCAGTGGGGTCAGTATGGCTTAGGACAAATGGGGGTGCTGCCTCTCTAGACCACAACAGAGCTTTTGAGATCCACGGGAGCCTTAGCAGAAAAGTATTCAGACTTGACAACTACTCACTGACACTAAATATAACCTTCTGGTAAACATTAGAACTTCAAGGGCTTTGTGGCTGATGATCATGTTGAACTCCAGGACATTCAGTGAGAGACTAGAGTGGAAAACATAAACATGAAAAGAAACATAGAGGGATGGGAACTTTGAAAGCTGGTGAAAAGAACTGAGTAGATTTTGGTGAAAAAAGTTTTTTTTGCCTGGTTCAAGGGTTTTCAGTGTTATAAAGGTGAAGTATTCATAAGGCTGAGACAGGTTAACCAGTAGTGTACCAAAAAAGCACACAGAAACTGTGGACTGCTCCAGCACATTTTGTCCTAATAAGAGTACTAAAAAACACTGTACACTGAAGTAAAGGACAAAAAGCAGATGCTCCTGGCATTTCCATCTTGGTTCTTCTGCTTTAAATAGGAGAATTAGCATCCTCTACACTATGGTTTTTACTTTATGTATTTAAGCTCTGATATCTGGCTATATCTATCAGGATTTCACATAGAGCACCAAACAGCTGGAAAATAGTACCAGCTCTCAGTCCCTATCAGTGTGGGCTGGATTTGATGCAATAGTACTTGGAAGGCTCTGTATCTCTTTGACATAAGCTCAAGGATCTGGTCTATCCTTCCTCGAATCATGCAGAGCAAAGCCTTTACTTTCTCAGCACAGTAGCAGACAAGGCCAAAGCAAGTTTCTAAAGCAAGTTCTTTTCAAGTATGTCTTGCACGATCACCAGTTATCTTCTAGCCTGCAGTGCTGTTCTCAGGTCACCCCTAAATACCAACTCATCTATTCATACAGCACATGGAAGAAGATTTGCTCCATTGCAGAAGTTTTGACTGTTCTTAGCAAACAGGTTTGGGACTTATTTGGATGGTTGTTTAAAGCAGCTTCCATGTGTACCTGGGGTACTGTCACCACTGCTCTGTGAGGTGCATAGCCATCACCCTATCTGACAGCTGGGCAGACTGATGACTTATTTAACTAATTCAGGATGGCTAGAAAGCAGAGAAGACCCAAAGTTCTCATTCTAAAGCAGTAAACACCATTACATGTTTTGCAAGAACAAATATTTACCAGTCCTGGAAGTGATCACTTTTTCTGTTAGCTTAACTCTTATTGTCTTACAAACTTTTTCAAGGCTGTCACAATTTTTTTTAAAGATAGAAAAAAAAAAATCAAACACCTTAGAAAACATTCTGCAAGGAGAGTAAGAGGCATTTAGGCCTGTTTAAAACTCAATCCAAACAGAGACAGACCTGTTGCCATTGAGGAGGGAAACTTGGCAGCTTTGCTTAAAGCTTCCCACACAGACACTGGAGACAGCCATAAGAAAACAAAGAAGCTGTAGTCCCCGAGGGTCCTGCCACTCCCTGGGCAAAACCAGCCCCTTCCCTGCTTTTCCTTTAGCTCTCAGACACACACACTTGCTCTCTTAGTGCCATTAGCTACAGCAATAACCAATCAAGCCCTACAGTCCTGGAAAAAAAATACAGGAAATGAAGAGTTAAATTAAAAAAGGAAAAGAGAAAAAAATAGAGAACTTGGAGGCGAGCCAGCGTCCCCGAATGACTCCGCTCTGCCGGCAGCCCGGAGCGACACTCCCCGCCGGCCCTGCCCTCCCTCCTCTCCCCGCAGGGCGGGCATGCCAAGCCCTCCTCTCTTTATCAGGGGCTGGAGTTCCCCTTCTTGGTCTCTGGTTGGTTTGGAAACCCAGAAAAGTTGCTAAATTTATCTTTCGCATTCAGGACAATGGTAAATGCCAGCAATAAGAATGCAAAAGAACTGAAAATTAATGGATACAATTCCCCGCAAGCCAAGTGGAAACACCTTTTCTGTATAACTCCCAAGGCGGCAAAAAGCAGTTACACAGTGCAAAGCAGGACAGGCTGCCTGGGGTGCCAGGAACACGCTGTTCCTTTGGCTGTGTGCCACAGGGAATTGTCCATCCATATGCTCAAATTTGATGGGGCTTTCTTCTCTCCCACAGAGAGCAAAGCGTACCGTCAAATTAGAATGGCTCTTATTTATCTCAAGAAGGCAACAGGAAAAGCTGAAGGCATACTGAAAGTAGGGCCAGCACGGGTGAAGCTGACACCTCAGAGCTAAAACTGCTCAGGAGTTATGTCGTGCCTAGTTCTCAGGATCTCTTTCTTACTGCTCTTTTTAAGAGAACTGACCATACATCTTAGTAAACTGATTTGCCATCTGAAATTACTCAGTGGAACATCTTGCACAAGCCTGCTCTAGTCGGTGTGGTGCCTCGACACATGTGCTATGATTGGTGCCTTCAGCAGAGATTGGTCTCCTCGAATTTTGGTGTCCCTTGTCTGACTGCAAGCCATCCTGTTTCCCAGCACCAGGCAGAAGCGTGAGGTGTGGCAAGTCATGGGGCCCATTTCAAGATGGCTCTCCTAATACTTTCAGTGCAACTTTCTAAACTCTTGCACGACTTCCACTTTTTCTGTGGGTGTGTCTCATAAATTACAGTAGCAACAAAAAAGTGCTCAGCCTTCACCAAGAAGTAAGCACTCAACACTGATGAGTACAAGTTACTGGTTGCATTCAAATATCTTTTTCTTTTGAATATGGTTTTACACCGCTGCCAAAAGCGTTTTAGCCACTGCCCATATCCCCCTCTCTCCTCACTCATGGTGTCTCCTTGCGACTCGTGTTCAGCTTCTCATCTACCTTCTGCTTACTCTAGCTTTCACAAAGTGTCTGCTAAAGAAAGAAACAGATACACAGCCATGTAGGTGCCTCTAGAACATTTAATTTTAAAATATCAAGAATATTGATGCTTGCATGGGAAGTCATAAGCTGGTATAGAGAGAGGGACTGGAGGACGGAGTAGGAAAAATGGGGAGGTAAGAAGTACTGGAAAGGGAAGTAGAAGACACACAGAACAAGAAGGCCAGCAGCTAAAAATTACAGCTTGGTACAATCCACACAGATGACCCGCATGCCGTTCCCTGTGACATTAATAAAAAAGGGCAACATTAGCTTTGAATCTATGCCCAGTAAGGGTTTATTCCCAGAGGGTTTTTTTTGTTGTTGTTTGGTTTTCCCGAGCTTGAGTTCCGAGAGGTGAAACCATAACAGTGGCCAAATAAAAGTTGGTTTGGTTTTGTTTTTCATTTTAATTACCAAGCTGTAACAAATAAATCTCTGGCTGGATTGTAACTAACCTGTATGGGTCCTTAGATGAGCTTTAAGATGGGAAGATTTGCCATAAACTTTTTCACACCCCACATAGTGGCATTTGTGCTTTTTCTGGGGTGATCCAGGGTCAGTCCAGCTTCTTATGCGTTTGTTCTTTTGTCTGGGGCTTGGCTCAGTTACTGCAGCCAGGCTAGTAGGTGTGGCTGCTCTTTCTCCTCCACGCTTACCAGCTGAAGACAGACTTTCTTCCCCAAACTCCTCAGGAGCAATAGAAATGTGTATTTGTTCTGTTAAATCAAGCGTCTCTGTTTTTTCCGTCCTTAGAGCAGGTGAGTTTGGGACATGCTGGTTCAGATCTGCTAAAATGCTAGCTACCACAAGTAATGATGATCCATTGTCTTTCCCGGTTTCTCTGACTTCCCGTCTATCTTCTCCATTGGATGAAGGAAGTATTGCTGCATCAGGTTGGGGATCAGGCTCCCCTTTGGGACTATGGATAACAGCACGACTTGACATAGAAACAAGGCACTCTGCTGCAAAATGATCCACATACGCTGCTGTTGCCATTTTTCATAAGTTTAAAAAGAAATCCAAACAGACGAAGACAAAAAAAGAAAAAACAAACCCAACACAACAGCGCTCTTTCCCTTTTTAAAAAGATTACACAAGCAGACTTTTCCCTCCCTTATTTCTTAGGATCGGTTTGTAGGAGTAAAGGCTGATTTAGCAGCCATCAAACCCACACTTTGTTCGTGACGATCACACCCAGCTTGTCACTAAATCGAAAAAGCGTTGGCGGTCCAATGGAAGAGAGAAAGAACAGCTGATAGATCCTGGCACTGGCAGCTTGTTGCTCGGAGTATGGATTAATGCCGTTTTCTCAAGAAGGCAATGAGCTGGCGATGCGGTCTCGCAGCCCTCCCATCGCGCTCTGACAGCGGACCCGGCGCTCCCCGTTATCGCTGCCCGGAGCCGCCCGGACCCCGCGGGGCGTGGCCTGGGGGAACATCTGGGCGTGACGTCAGCGCGGGGCCGCAGCCCGCGCCAGCAGGTGGGCGGCGCGCGCGGGGGGCAGCGCCCGCCGACCGGAGGAGGCGCGCGATTGGCTGGCGGCGCGCGCGGCCGGCACCGTCCGCCCCCGCCGCGGCCGCAGCGCGCAGGGCGGCGCGCGCGGACCCCTCCGCCGGCCCCGGGCGCGGCTGGGGAGCTCCCGGGCCTTTCGCTCCCTCCCTTGCACCCTCTGACGGACGTGAGCGATTCGAGAACATCCGCGTTAGAGCTGCACTGCGAGCAACAATTTAACAGGCGCCGAACTTCACAAGATTAAAACGCTGTGAAGTTGGAACTTATACAAGTGACAGGAAGGAGCGAGGCTGCACGGTTTGGTCCGCAGCTACACAGATGGAGCTCGGGTGTGGATTTTAATGGGTTGTGACAGGCTTAACTAACTGCCAGGGACCACACTTGAAATCACCCTCCTGTCAAAACTCTAGCACTCCACAGCCTCTAAATTATTTAAAAGTACAAGTGCAAATAATATGGGTTTCATTAATATTCTCTGCTTGTAAAAGATACAGCTCAGCTAGCTTTATAGAGATTAATGCCTGAATCAACGAGAGAGCTGTTTGTGTAACTTACCGAGTAGAATAAAGAAATGCATCTGAATGGAGATCTGAAAGCACTTGTGATACCTATTATTACCTTTTGCTGGAACATGTTTCTCCAGACTAATTCCTATGAAATTCATGCTAAAGAGCAAAGAGTTTTTTTCTCTCTGAGACAGAGATGGCCAAAGGAGGGTTGCTTTGGAAGCCCTTCTTTCTGGAGGAAAAGTTTTGTGGAGTTTGAGGGGGCGTGAGAGGAAGTGAACATCTGTTCCAAAACCAAAATAGTTTTGGTGTCAGGTTGAGCAAAAAGTTGGTTTCGTACATGCGAAAATACCACACTGAGGAGTAAAGTCTGCTTATGCTACCACTGTGCTTTGTGAAAAAATGGAATTTATGTTCGCGTGCAGCACTGCGCCTCAGGGCTAGGATCATGGGGTAACCTGTGCCTGCCACAGTGTCCCCGTGTCTGCTCAGAACAGCGTAGCCTGTGGTGCTGTCTCTAGCAAAGAGAGAAATAAGGCACAACCAGTGCAGGAGGATGTGGTTGAATGCTGAATTGAGACAGAACATTTTGATGTAGATGTACCGTACTATACCATTTGTTCTGCTGAGCAGATCTACAGCAAATGTTAACACATTTCCAAATAAAAAGGTTGAGTTTGGGACTTACCCATTAGATTAAAAAGGAATTCTGTGGAAAACACCTTTATAAGAAATATTAGTTGTGCTCAAGCTCAACCTCCTTCTTGAGAGAGAAGAACTGCTTAAGTAGACCTACCTGGCATTTCTTTAGTAGTAGATTCAGAGAAGAAACCCTGCAGCTCCTTCAGCTTGAGAATGAACAGGGGTCATTTTCAGGGAAATGAGGAAAGGGCAATACTTAACTACAAGTTCTCAGTCTTAACACCGGGATCGAGGACAATTATCAGAAAATGTACAGTAAAAGGGAGACCTGGACTATCCTGGTTGCCAACCACCAGCAGGCTTTGCCCCAGCTCTGATGGGAGTTCCAGAGGCTCCCTGGTATTCTCTGTGCCCTCAGCCCACGCAACCTGAGGGGCGCTGCTGCGGCCCCTCTCCAACCGCTTATCCTCGACGCTCTCTCACCCCGTCACACTCTGTTCTGTCCGTACTCTTTCCCGCTGTGTAGCAGTGGCTTCCCCGGAGTCAGAGGGGCCGCTGTGGCCAGTCCCCGGCCGGGGCAGGGATGCTGGCAGAGCCCACAGGGAGCCCGGCAGATCTCGGGAATTCCCGCGCTCAGCGTGGCCCACACCCCTGCCCGGCGTGAGGGGAGAGCACCTCGGGAGAGACGAGAACTGTGATTGGCTATCCTCCGCCCCTCGGGGTGGGCAGACCAATGGGGAAGGCCCTTACATGCCGTGCGAGGCGTCCCTCAGGTAGGTGCCGGCATGAACAGTGCGCACGATGGTGTCCGTGTGGCCGGGGTTGTTGTGGCCGAGTCTGCTGTTGCTCATGTTTTGTGTTCATGGCGTGAGCGGCCAGGATACGGCTCACCACGTTCTTGGGATCTCTGGCCAGCGGGGAGCGGCGCAGCGTCGTGTGCAGTGCCGGGCCCGATGGCAGAGGCGGCTGTGAGCGGGTAATGGCTGGTACAGCTGATGGCCGGACTTTCTTTTTTAAAATGATCTGTTGGGTTAAAGCCTTGTCCTGATAGCAGCTGCTAGGAGTGCCTTTCATGTAAAACCAGTGGCTGTAACCAAGCTCCCCGTGGTCCGTGGCCTCTCCCGTCGTTCTGCCGTTGTGCACTGAGAGCCTGTGTTAGTACCGGGCTGGGAATGTGGCACAGTGGGGTTCAGGGCGGGAGGGCTTGGGGACGAGGTTTGCTTGGATGAGAACTTGCACCTTCTTTGGTTGGATGAACCCTGTGAGCTTCCTTCTTCGTTTGGGAGAGAGCAATGTTGTGAAGGTTACTTATAATAGAAAGGCTATTATATGTGAAAGAAAAGTTAATGATATTTGGCAGATGTTTATGTAGTCCAGTTAGGGTTCATGTATTACTCTCTTTTAAATCATAACTATGAACAAAAATGCACCTCTGACTTTCTAATAGCTCACTAAAAGTAAGAAAGAAATTGTCATGTCTTGTGCACAGTTAGTATGAAAGTCACTATTGCTGCACGTTCAAGAGCAGGGTGTAAGTGTATTTGTCACGTGGACATAATTCCAGCTGCCCAGTGGGACCAGCTTTGGCTTCCATGCAGGATTGCAAATCTCAAATGCAGCTGTGTGAACCAACAGTAGTAAATAACCTCCCTGCAAGCAGCAGGGGTAGGGGGTCGGTCTGCTTTGCAAGGAATTTTGGTCATTGTATTAGATCCCTAGAACAAGAACAATTTATGGAAAATCACTGGACAAAATGTTGTGCCCATTTATCAACCCTTTCTTTGAATGATTACCTGCCTATTAGTTCATTGTTAATTATTGCATGTTATTTTTTCTGATTAACTGGAAAAGTGGATTTCTGTAAGTATACAGTAAATCTCAAATTCACCTCTGTTGAACAGCTTATACCTGACTTGTTCTCACCAAAGGAGGTGCATTTTGAAACTGAGATTACAAAACAAAAAAAAAGTAATAAAAATAGATCCTACCTCCTTATTTATTTTTCTTTATTTGATTATATTGTTGATCTGTTCTTACCTGCAGGCATTTGTCCCCCAGACTGAGGTGAGAATTTTTCCCTCTGTTATGGCACTATTTTTCTATCCACTCAAGAAATACAGCCTGAGGTTTTTGGCAGAGGTTTTTAATATTTGTTGTTTTCGTATTATATAATTTAGAGTTTTGTTTAGCTGCAAGTGCATAAAGCAGGATAATTTTACATGGAATCCACCCTGTTTTGCCCTTCCCAAAATAGCTCATTGTTTTAATTTACAGGAATAAGAAACTCTAAAATGCTTTGTGAAATGAAAATAGTTTTATGGACTCTGTTAACAGGAACTTTAAACAGAGTAGAACAAAGTCCTTCTACAAATGCCAGACTGATGGCATGGCCAAAAAAAAGAAATAATTGAGCTCTAGCAACATTTTTTATAACTGGTGTAAAGACTGTTATTCCAATTAAAAGTTCTCTGTAAACCAAATAGTAGTGGAAGACTGCAACATGCAAAATTTGGCAATCTGAAGGAAGACTTTTATGAGTGGGAGATATGAGGAATTTTATCTGAGAGAAATTAGTTTACTATTCTGAAGAACATTATAAGATCTAAACATGCAGTTTTATAGTAGCAGATGTTTGATCAGCAGTTCTCCTGCATGAGTTTCCTCAGTAATTTTTTCTCTTTTCATAACTTCTGCTTTAGATCCAGTGAGAGAGATACAAAAAGTGTAAGCCACAGGAGTTCTGTGGACTTCAGGGAAGTTACATTATTTTATATCATCTCAGGAAGCTCTTTATGAGAACAGGAAAAGGAAAAGGCCACATAGCCGCTCTCCCTGTTTCAGTTCCTACAAAGCATCTGTAAGAGGAAAATATAGTTTCATTTTACTTTGTGTAAATAGCTTCTTTTCCAATAAAACTGAAGAAACAAGGAAAAAAGGAACCAGAGAAAATGGCAGATGTCTCTTCCTGTGTTCTTGCAGTACTTGTAGCCACAATCCTATACTTTGAGAGAATCTATCAGTCTGTACTGATGCTTTCCTGTGGTTCTACCTTATGGGTTCATGGTTTGAGAGGGGGGCTCTGGCAAGAAAAGGGAATAAAAGGGGACAGAATTATAAAGCCTATGGCCTGCAACTCTCTCAAAGATAAGCTTGCCTAACAGTGTCTCTTTTGTTGGTATCAGGTTAATAATAATGCAGAAGATAGGAAGAGAGGAAGGCAATGAACATGTTCCTGCCAGAAGTGAGCCACACTTACTCCTGAATGTTTGCACAGTGTTGTTTTTACCAGATGTCCTGGTGTCTTAAAAAAAGAGTGAGTATCAGATGTTTAGCCTCATCTTCAGAATCCCTGTAGCTCATTTTAATTTGGACAAGTCACTGTGTTATGTCAGGTAATTGCATGAATTTGTATCAACATCACTAATAAGTCTCCAGTTGTTAAAGACTTGGTAACAAAAATAGAAGTGCTCTAGTGGCTTACATTTGGCAGTACTTTTGCAAAAGGTGGAGGTAAGGCTTGAATATTAAAAAAGTCAGGAAGCCATTTTTACCTGTGACTCAGCAGTCAGCAACTTTGACATTTCAGAACCACAGCAAGAAACTTTGGAGAGCTGAGAAAGCACTGTAACCTCTAGTGGCAGCAGTGTGCTCTGTCACTGAGCTCCCTGGACTGGCTGTGACAGGAATCCAAAATGCCAGAATATTGCCCATTGTGCTATTGATTGCCACTAATGATCGTACACAAAATGGGAGAAGATACTGGCATGGCAGTGATAAAAGTGTAATTAGGAAAATTAACTCTGAAGGAAAAAAAAAATCTTATGTTTAAGAAGAATTTTGATACTTTCAGAAGATGGGGCACAAAAGAGATTTTGTTCTCTGGTGTGTACTACATTAGTTTGTGCTGTTGTGTGTGCTGTGGAAAAGAGAGTTTAATATAAATGTAAACACATTCTTGCATTGAACAGTGATTGAAAGGTTTCTTTTCTTTTTCAGCTGGTCATTTCTGCAGTAGGAGACTGAAGTGCCCAGTATGACAATGTAAGGGGCAGGGAAATGGAGAGTCCCAACTGGGCTCCCTCCCACTGGTCTGAGTGAATTGGTATTTACTGGGTAATGATGTATCTTTGTGGAAAATGCCAAAAGCTGAGAAACAAAAGAAGGCACATTTGTTGTTCAGTGCTTAGTCCTTTTCTGTCACAAAGCATGAAATGATAGTTTAGATCTTAGAAGTGAGCAGCAATGATGTTGTATGCAAACTGAATTGATTTTAATGGATTTCTTGGGAGGACACAATGACACATCCACAGAATCATCAAAGCCACTGTGTGTGCAGATAATGCTTGTGAATTTCTAAGTGGCAACACTGACTGAGGGCTGTGGGGTGCCTTACATGCTTGTAAGATTCTGTGGCTTCTGGGCATTACCCCTTCCATACTGGAAAGCCCAGAGGCAGAAGTCAAGGACTCCTTTGTGAAAAGCAAGCTGAAATTTTATTACCTGAAATTCAGTTTCTGCTTCAGCTGTCAGACATTGCATTGATTTCAGCAGATCACAGGAGACACCTGCAGTTGCTATGCTCATGGCATTCTTTCTTACAGACAACCTCTGAGACAGCTGTGATCAAAGAAATATCATGTATGAGGCTATAAAAGACTGTTTCTCTAGTTTCTTTCAGCCACGAAGCAGGAAATGAGGACTTCAAGGTGCTAATGCTGTTTCTTGCAATAATGATGAGTTGGTCATTGTCAAAAGCTGCACAGTGATCATCATCACTGAATACACCAAGCATGTCTGTTCCATGGTGTGCCTGACCTCTGCAGCTAGGGCACAAGAGTGTCTTGGTTCATTTCCAGATTCAGACCTGCTTTTCTGCTGTGGTCAGACCTCTGAAGTGGTGACCCACAAGTAAACACTCAGGATTTTTGCTGTTAATTTCCTTTTTTATCTTCCTTGTACCTTTCTAACTTCTAATTTCTATAAGGTTGCTGTTCATCCTGCATTACAGAAGAGCAATTCATTGAGAGCCAAGCTGTAGGTCTGTGGTCTGTAACACTTTGAAAAACCCTCCAGGTGAAGGAGTTATGTTTGATGGCCAGTGGTTCTGAGATACCCAATCACAAGTCAGCAGCTGCACCAGTAAAGGGCCTTCTGTTGATGTAAAAACTTAAGAATATTGGGAATTGCAAATTTCCTGCCATAAGAAAATCGTAGAACTTGAAAGGATGACATGAAGTTCTGTGCCTGCTATGCATTTGTAAGGAAGATGGTCAGAAAAAGAAAATAACTTCTTTTAAATGCCATGTCGAGTAAAGCTTACCAAAGAAAAGGAGAATGTTCAAGTTTGCCAAGGTACAGCAAACATGGGAAGGTAAAACATAAAATAATAACTTCTGCTATTTTCACTCTGTAACCAAACTTCTGTCAGGTTTTGCCAGCTATGAAGCAGAAAGTGATGAAGTTAGAAGCCATGTATTGAGCACAATCACTTCCACTGGATTTGATCCACAGAATCATTACTTTGAGCTCGGTTTAACTTGTTTAACTGTTGGTTTTGGTCTTCTATGATTTACCCATTTATTGTTTCTGTTTCTTAACTTCTCTGTGCTTTTTGCAATGTGTGAATATTGCATGTTGTCACTTTTGCTAAGCTTCTTTTCATTCAAAAGCACAGAAAATACCAACATGTCATCAGGAAGTGCTTAGATGAGTGAATTGATCCGGTAGCTTATTCAGTAAAAGTTGCATAACATTCATTCACGTTCATGCTTGCAAGTCAGCAGTGACTCACAGGTGAAAACACCACTGCAAAATATTGCAAAAAATGCTGGATATTTTTGCAATATGCTTTCTGAAGAAGATATTATAATGTCAGATGAGTAATATGTTAAGCCTACTGGAGTAGTCATTGCTCAAAAACGAGCATTTTATATTTGCAGAATCATTAAAAAAAGATGCAATGTTTGGGTACAATTGATGAATACTGGATACAATTGATGAATTGCTATTGGGCAGTTGGTATATTTGTGTGAGACTGCAAACTGAATTTGGAATTCTGTCAACTTTTCTTCTGCTTCTCAGTTGAGCCACTGCAAAGAACAGAAGAAATTCTTTGAGACAGCATCATGAGGTGGTAAAATACTGTGTATTTCTGGGTAGCTGTGCATCCCAGTGGAACCTCCATGAATAAGAAAATGGCTGCTTTCCGTGGCAAAACATAACATCCCCCCTCTTTCCTGCTGGAGGGGGAAAGATAGGACATGGAGGGAGAGACATCTGCGTTGCTGCTTGATTCAAAGGTTAGCTAAAGAGAGAGTCAGAGGCTGAATGACACTGAACTAGATTGCTCAGAGAACTCTCATGTTAGAGAGTTGTGAGGTTGCTGTAAAAGTGGGCAAGTCCATGTACGTGGTTATTGTATCTATATGAGCCTGTAACTTGTGATATGTAAAGTAGAAGTAACTGGTTTTCAGCAGGCTCACGTGACCTGTATATTTGCTTTCCCTGAAGATTGCCACTGAAGGAAGAAACTGTTAATCCAAAATGTCTACTTAGCGGGGAGACTGTGACCCATTTCAAGAGTCTGAATGTAGATGGGTCTAGGAGATCCCATCTCTGCAAAATTTGTTCCCCAGGGTAGGAGTGCCCAGCAAAAACCAAATCCAGCAGAGTTTGCAGTGTGTCCAAGAATGTTACCCAGGTCTGTGGCAGGAACACAGAGTTTTTAAGTGAGTGTCCTTTTAAAAAGATTTATCAGCACAGATTTCAGCTTCACTGGCCTTTGTGCAGTAAAACTTCCTGTTATTCCTGTCTTTAGTCTGCATCTAGGTCACTAGCCCAGGTGTGTGATCTGTCCATCTATGCACACAGCCTTCTGTGTAAGCTGTGCAAGTCAGCTCCCTGAGTTTCGTGTATAATAAGTGAATCTGTCTCTTACTGATTCATTAGAGAGAGTGAGGCACCCAAGCCTGAATTGCACTCCTCTGGCAGCCATTACTCAAGTGCAGCTGGAGGCTGAACATGGGATAATGGCTGTTGACAAGGTTCAGTCAGCTTTAGCTGGGTGTGAGTGCATCCCTGTACTGGGTTTGCCTGAGATGGGGTTAATTTACTTCACAGCAGCTGTGCAGTGCTGTGCTTTGGATTTATCACCAAGCAGTGCTGGTATCACACAGATGTTTTAGCTACTGCTGGGCAGAGCCTGCCCACTGACCAGACTTTCTCCATTTCTCACTCTGCCCCTGCAGTGAGGAGGCTGGGGGTGGGCAAGAGGCTGGGAGGGGACACAGCCAGGACAGCTGACCCCAGGTGACCAAAGGCATATTCCGTACTCTACAACATCATACTCAGCAATGAGGCTGGGGTGAGTTTTCCAGGGGGGTTGCCATTGCTTGGGAACTTGGGTATTGGTGTAGCTGGTTTTGTATCGCTTGTTTTTCCTGTTGGTTTGTTTCCCCCTTTCCTGATTAAACTTGTGTGTCTTTATCTTGACACACAAGTTTTCTCACTTTTGCCCTTCAAGTTTTCTCCCTCATCCCACTGTGGGGAGAGTTAGGGAACACCTGTTGTGGGACTTAGTTTCCTACTGCTGTATCCTCTCTATGAAAAACAGTCCCTTTTCCTTGTTCTCCCTCCCCTCGGCAGTGTCCTGGTGCTCTGTTTCACCTGTTCCCACCCACAGCTTTTGGTGACTCCTGCTCTACTGTGGATTTTCTTGGAAGCAATGAGAGATTTGCCTGCATTGATTTTTTTTTTTCTTTTTTTTGGAACCACTGTCAGTTCTTCTGCAGCCAAGAACTTTTATTGCCTCCTCTGCAAAGGAGATTTAGACAGCAGATAATCCTGCTCCCAGAAACAGGGCCTGAGAAGCTAAGCCAGCCTTTCTCATCTGTGAATACACACTGCTTCACTGCCTTATTACTGTAAACTCTGTGATTCATTGTCTCCTATGTATTTAACACATGTAGTCTCTTAAATGCAGTGTTTGTATGGTTCCTTATGAACAGAAACTGTTTATGAGGCAGTGATTTGCTCTTCTCTCCTCCTCTTCTTGTTTTCTGCCCATGTTTGCACTATATCCACTATCAGCACCAGACCTGCATCTGGCCCACTGTGCTGGCATCTTTAATGACAGTGTTATTACTTAATCTTTACAGTAACCCTGAGACCCACATCCTGACACCTGAGTATCAGCCCTACAGATGCCTAAAATCCAGATACTTTGATGGAGATAGGATGCGTTACCCCATAATAATTCATAGATGCCCAAACTTAATCCATGTGGGAAGGTAATATAAACTAGAAAAAGGCACTCACTCTCAAGTCCAACCAAGTGACTGTCTTGTAGAATGAGAGCTGGTTGTGTTTTGGTTGAAAATCTGATCCTTGCATTTTCAGAAATGCCGAGGCACAGAGCACAGGTTTTGCTGACACCCTAAAAGCAAATGCTTTTTACCAACATAGTTTATGCCAAAAAATGGGTTACGTGCTAGACACACAGTTTAGGTGCTATGTGTCATGCAGACAGACTTCAGAGAGTTCTCTTGGGGTTTTTTCAGGAACACTAGGTGACAGTGACATCATTTAACATGACAGGATGTTCTCCTCTCCTGAGTCAGTTCCTGATGCAGAAGATAGTGTTTAAGTGTTGGTTTTTGTTAGAGATAGATCATATCTCTATAGCAGAGGACAGTTGCAGAAATATGTCATCAGCCTCAAAAAAAGGCTCAGTTTGTAGACTGAAGTACAGAAATGATCACACATATGACTAAGTGCTGTGCAGAGACTTAGAGATTTCCTGGAAAGCCAGGCAAAGGGGGAAAGTTGGGCATGAAATATGGCACAGAAGCATGAGCTGGACCAGCTGATGCTCTGGGAGCTGCCCCACAAGTTTCCCCATTGTCCAGTATTTCCCTGCAAAGCCATATCAATGCTCTCCATTTCTGAGAGCACTGGGCTCAAAGACATTTTGAAAACTGGGCTCCGTTAGTGTATTTTTGGAGACCTTTGACATCCATCCAATTTTATAAATTCTGGCGGTGGTTTCTTCTTTTTAAGCTAAGAGTAGTTTAGCTTACTACCTGAAAACTTGTTCTGAAGCAGGCCTATGTGCTACATTGAGCTATAGGAGAGTAATTCCCTTTGAGCTCTGGAACTATTTCTTTCCCAGAATGCATTACCTGAGTACAGTGTGCAGTGCCCTTCACTCAGCACTGGTGAGGCTGCACTGCTGCACGTCAAATTGTGTCCAGTTTTGGGCCCCTTGCTACAAGAAGAACTTTGAGGTGCTTGAGTGAGTCCAGAGAAGGGCAGCAGAGCTGGGGAAGGGTCTGCAGCACAAGTCTGTGAGGAGCAGCTGAGGGAGCTTGGGGGTGTTTAGTTTCCCACCTGGGGAGAAAGAGGCACGGGGTGACCTTATTGCCCTCTACAACTCTGAAAGGAGGGTGTAGCCAGGTGTCAGCCTCCCAAATAACAAGCAATAGGACAAGAGGAAATGGCCTCAAGTTGCACAAGGGAAGGTTCAGACTGGATATTAGGAAAAATTTCTTCACTGAAAGGGTTATTAAACATTGGAACAGGCTGCCCAGGGAAGTGTTTAAGTCACCACCTCTAGAGGAATTAAAAAGATGTGTTGATGTGGCACTTAGGGACATGAGTAAATGGTGGGCTTGACAGTGCAGGGATTAAAGATTAAAGATTGGACTGGATGATCTTAAAGGTCTTTTCTAGCCTAGCTGATTCTGTGATTCTATGATTTACACACTGATCCACATGCTGTAGACATCTGAAATCACCTAATGTCCTTCAGAAAAGGTTTACCATATCAGTAATTATCTCACTAGGTCAGACTTAAGTAGGTTTTTTCAGGATCAGGAGTGATTTTTCGCAGTAATGGTTTTCCCTAGGAGTTATCCTAAATCTCCAGCATTTGTCATTCAAGCTGATCATCCCGTGTTTGAGGAGGAGAATGGGCCATCTTTCTGCAAAGTCAGATTTACCAAATAGCTTCTTGGTTCAAATGGCTACGTACAGTAAAAGTGAGCCCTAGAACTTCTTCCTCTCATTCCTTAAATGACTAGTGAGACTGTTTCTGTAGTTTTTGTAAATCATCAGCATCCTTAGTGTACAATCCTGGGTTTTATATGACTGAAATCAAAAGTACCTGGCTTGTAACACTTCAGACTTAGCATCAACTATTAAAGCACATGGTTTTGAATTAAAGGAAAGAAAATCTGGATCTCATTAGACTACAGAGGAACCAATGCAGTCACCACATAAATTTTGCTCAAGGAAAAACATAAAAATCCAGAGCCAAATTATTGGTGTCTCCTTTGCATGATCCTACTTCCTCTTGGTTGGTTGTTGTGGGTTACTCAGTTCCATATTTGTTTTCTACTTAATACATTTTCATCTTGTTGCGTGAGTTCAAGTGATAAAAACAAGTAATGTCATAGATGTCCTTTGAGAAGAGGTAAGTGGCTAGAGGACAGGTCCCTGTCTGTGATAGGAAGCTGCAGCAGAATTTTCCTCTTTTGGGGCTTAAGTTATCCCATGCTGATTAGGCCAGGAAATAGTTTTTCTTCAATTCATCTGTCTACAGAACTATTTACTTATTGTTGAGCTGCCTGTGGGTATGTCACAAACATGGTTTGCTGGTTGGCACTATTCACATGTTGTCCTGGGGAATTCTAGGTATGCAGATGGTTTGCAGACAGGTGACTGAAAATTTGTCATTTGTTATGTTGGTTAGTTTCCCAATTCATGCAGTAGTTCCATTTCCTGAATAAAACTGCCACAGGAGAGCACTGGCAGCATGGATTTCCAATGCATCTTTTTATATTGCTTCAGAGTGATTATGTAATCCAGAATTTACTTTGAGTAAATGTTGAAAAAATAAATGTGGATTTAGTTAGCTCTTCAGAGGACTTATCATTCACCAGAATCAAAATGCATTCACTCAGATTCAAAGAAAACAAACATAGAAGGGCTCAAATGGCAATGACTGGAATGTGTTTAGAATACAGACTGATAGTTTTCCAAGTGCATTGGTTGATTTACTCTTAGCCCAGATTATTTACTTGGGGAATGAAACTGACTTTTGTTTTGTGCATTCAGCTGTTTTCAAAATAAAAATGTAGTGGAAAATGTGGTCTGGCTAGGTCTGCTAGGAAATGGGCTTGTGTTCTGTGCAGTTACATGGTTCAATGCATTCTGCAGTGGGAATATTCATTGCCTGCCTGAGAAGATTAATTTCCTTTTTGGCGGTTTGTGTATGTTAAAAACAAAAAGAAAAAGCTTGTTCAGTAAGAGGATGAGTTCAGTGACATTCAGCAGTGTACATAACGTGCTGGTAGTCATTTGGATTTAGGACAAAGCCTTACCTGTGTACTTCAAGTGAACAATGAACTTAGGATCCCTGCTGGAGATGGAAGGAATGAAAGGCTGAGTGGTCTGTATAACAATAACCACCTTAGCTTTTTGGTGCAATCTATAAGTAACTCTTCTCAAACCCTTTCTTGTCTTCCCCCTGCCAAACACCTGCAGCAGAAGCCACAGCATCTCTGCAGTTGGTCCTGCCCGTACCTGGGAGGAACAGGAGATTTCCCCTTAGTAACATTACGTTTAATTTCTGGGGTATACTGTGCTTCACTAATAGTATCCAGGCCATGCAGCAGTTGCTTGTCTGATTTGTAGTGTTCTCCTCAGCGATGTTAGTCTGTCTTTAGTAGCCTCCTTATCTATCAGGGGACAGCTTAATGTTGTGAATGAGGCTTGTGAGTGCTGGGCATGGCAGGTGCTGGCTAATTGCGTGTGTTGGTCCCACAGCTGCCAGTGCTCTTCTGTCCAGCTGAGCACGTCAGGGCTCATCTGAACCATGACTGTGGTCAACAACAGCTCAGAACAAGGGACTGCTTGTCCCACAGTGGTGACAGCAAAACGCCACGGGGTAGGGCTGACTGTTTAACAGTTTTTCATGATTTTGCATAGCACAAGTGCTGAACAAAGCACAGTGAGTGAGGGACATGATGTCATGCATTTTCCAACAAACCTAGATATTAAAAAAATCATAATAAACGTCTTCAGTGAGTGGGATGCTTTTTGGGGAACCAACTGGCCCTTTCTGGGAACAGTGTATTTATTTCGTAGTGCAGAACTGCCATGCTGTGTCTCAGAATAAGAGAAATAACATCATTATATAATCTCATTCAGTCACTTTGGACGTGTTTGTGTCCTTCTACCATAACTGTCTGGTTTTTCAGCTATACTATGAAGGCTGAAGCTTGCAACAGAAATCTTGTACAGACAAAATAAGGATGCAGGCTTAATTACTTGTTGCAGTAATTAGCACAGTGCCATGACAGCACTTGTTTGTAAATTATAAACCTTCATTTAATAAGTAAGGTAAATTTTATTTTCATTCTTTGTGTTTCAATGTTGTAATTTACAATATCTTTCAGAAATAATCCCATACAGGCAGTTCAGCTTGGAATGTGATGATACTTAATAACATATGGAAATGCTTTACTGATTATATGGAGAAAATATTAAATAATACACTTGATGCCATTGTTTGAGTGAAAAGTGTTAATGTGTACAGTACAGTATCATGAGTCAGAGCACACACCCTCTAGCTGGAGCTCACAAAACCTACAGAGGTGAAGAAGATGCCTGTGTATTTCAAAGTAGCTGCACAAAGATAGTGTTGTCTCTATAGCTCATCTCTAAACAACAGATTTTCTTTGGGCTAGGGGATTCCCCAGGTGAGAAACCTGCAGATGAGGAAACAACAAACACAATGAGACAGTTAACAGCAGCTGACCCTTAGTGAAAGGGCAAGTGAGTTGTGGTTTCCTTTGGGCAGGACGAGGTCCATCAGCTGCTCACCTTAATTGAGGCTTTGCTTTCCAACTCTTCTGCTTGCCACCAGTGAGGCATTTTTACCTCTCAGGTCTGGCTTTTTATCCTTGAAGCTGTGCTCCAACCAGCGTCCCTGGTTTGGAAAGAGGTATTCAGTAAGGGCTGCCTAATTGTGTCCTTAAGGTCCACCAAAATCAACAATATTTTTCTGAAGTAGGACCTTATAGTTTCTTACGCAGGCAGGGAGTAGAGCTGGTGGTGCTGCACTGCATGGGTACAGCTCAAATAGAGAGCATCCAGAGAACAGAAATGGTCAATAAGCAAAACTAAGGCAAATAAATTCAAATAGGGAGAAAACACAAGGAAACCAAGGGGGAGGGGGAGGAGAGGGCTAAGTATGTAAAAGACAATAACAGCAGCAAAGAGTCACTTTGAGATACTTATCCAAACACTATCCTAGGTTTGGAAACCCTCTCTGAATTTCTCAAAGCTGCATTCAGGAGATACATCATATATGTTATGGACTATGCACCATCTTTTGTTGAGATTACTAGGAGGACTTTATTTAAGTTCTGAATGACATAATTAAAAACACAAAAAGCATTCTTAATCCGAGTGAACCATGGGGCAAGGATACAGGGTTCCAAGGGGGCCTTTTCCAACCCTGGAGCTCACTGCTTGTAACCCAAAGGATTAGCTCTGCTGTACAAAGTGCCCATTGTATTCTGCACACACACTGTTCCTGTACATTTCCAGAGATGTAATGCACTGTAGGAAGTAAATGGCACAATTACAGACAAAGCCTATGGAGGATGTCTTGGAGAGGATTTTAGCAATAAATCATCACACTCTTAATTAGCATGTTCCATGTAGTAAATAAAGATGCTCTGATAATCAAGAGAGAGAAGGCTGTGAAAGCTTGACTGTAAATTTTGCTTAAGTGAAGACTGCATTTACCTTGTAGGAATATTTCCTGTGAATTGTTTATGCAATATTAAGAATAGGGAAGTCCTACAGTTTTGTGTTCAGTGGGGAAACTGCTAGAAGAATCTCATCTCTTGTTTCCTGCTAGAGTAGGCTCACCATGTCACCTTTCTTTAATTCTCTAATTTCTTTTTAACACCCCTCTTGCCCTTCTGCCATAACTCTGTTTAATTTAGGTCTGATGAAGTATTTGCAGAGGTGTACCTTTCCAGCAAGCTGGTGCAAACCCCAGGACTGTGGGTCAGAGATAGAAGATGAACAATTAGCACAGTGGAGTTTTAGCATTCTGTTGCATCTGTTATATAGATTATCCACAAGTAACCCATCAGCTAAGACTGTCTGTTTAATTCTCTGCTAACAGAGATTTCAGGCTCTGCAGAGAAGTTCTTCAAGGGCTCTTGTCCTCCAGGAAGCCTGAGACTTCTGGTGTTGGAAGCAGTGCAGTGCTGGTAGTAGTTGTGGGCTGGGGGAAAGTCCCACCTCCTACAGATCTTGCCGTTAAAATAAGCAGGAGACACAGATGTTTCCCAGTTCAGCATGTGCTAGGAGAGGCTGAGAGACAGACAGGAGAGAAGGCAGTGGAAAACATTTGTCTCCTAAAGACCTTGGTGTGGAGGAGCAGGAAGAGGAGGTTTAGTTTTCCGTGGAGGCAAGTGAAGAAGGTTGGTTGTGTAAGTGCTGGAGTGGAAGAAGGCTTGCTCCTTTCAGAGCAGGGCTCTTGGCTAAGAGAGGAGGGAGAGCATCTGGTGCTTGGCTTACCTGCAGTGAGAGGAGGGGGTGAGTCAGGAGCTTGGAAAGGTGGAACAAATGTCTTTGATTTTTATCAGCATTCTGCCAATTACCTAATTTAGCTGGTAGCCATCAGTGAGGGGAAAAGGATCGTATCTCAGGGCAGCAGAAGAGGAACCATTTGTTGTGCTCATTGCCATGACAACCCCCCATAGTATTTTAGGAAACTAACATTAAAATGTTGAAATTATTAAAGAAGTGAGTGGTGTGGGATAAACTTGCTGTAAGTTTTTTTTTTTTAAACTTGGGTAATGCTTGCTGCATTCCTGTGCTAAATCCTGTGGATTGTTGTGTAGTCTTGTGCTGGTTTTGAATATGTTTGCTAGAAATTGAAATTCAATAGTGACAGCCCATTGCTTCTATAATAAGACATATATGACTGCAGAGCCTTTGAGTCTGGGGTCCTCCATTCCTTGCCCTTTAGGAAGGCTGGGAGCACAACCTACATAACTGGGCCTTTTTTTCCTTTTTGTATATAGGGTAAAAAATTAAAAAAAATCGAAGCTTTTGACACAATATCTTGGGACTTCCACTGAGATTAAACCCTCAAGTTGTCAGTTATTTTCAGAAACAGATTTTATTCTAGACTAATAGAGGGTTACAGGGAATAATTCTTATTTTTACACATTCTTTGTAGGATTCATACGTAAGTGAAACCATAAAAGCAGCTGTGATTTCTGATCAACTTTGTACCTATGGGTTGTGCTGCATTTTGTTCCTTGTGCTACAAGTGAGGGCAAGCAATTCTTACCAGGATCTGACAAGTGGCAGATACAGTGAGAAGAGAGAAGAGGATGAGACATTGTGGGAGGGGCTGCCAGTCAGTACAGCAGCTTTGTGCAATGCATTTCAGGCCACTTGGTCATGAGGAGTTGTGCTCTTGTCATCTGTGACGTACTTCACCAGGAGCAGGTGTGATGGCAGTCGGATGAGTGCAGACAAGGCAGCAGGGGGGCACTTCAGCAAGGGAAGGAGTAAAACAGTGAATGAAGACCTGAGAGTAACTGGAACAGAGCAGAGCTGATAGCTATGGAAAATGGCACACAAAGTGAAGGATTTGGGAGATTATTGTGTGAGTATTGCAGTATTTAATGGATGTATGGTCTATCCTTTTTCCTCCTGTCCCCTGAGCAGATAGCAGTAGGTAGCAAATACCTAATGAGGGATACAAGACAAGCTAAGTGGGTTTCACATTCTTGGTTTCAAGTCTGTAATTGAATCAGATGTTCAGATTCATGGCTTTGACTCTGTATAACACTGAATTTATTATATAAAGTATTTGTTTTCTTTCCCCCCATCTCCTATTGCCAGTCACTGAAGGAGTTGAGGAAATTTTGAAATCTTGTGTGAAATCCTGTGAGTGCTGCACAGCAAGCAACAATAGGGTCTGGGCTATATATGAATATCTGTATCTAGGTTTAAGGACACTCAGCCAGTGAGAAGCTGGCTGACTTTAGTAACTGGAAAGTGGATTAAATTATGCAATGGATATCCATTATCACCAGTTGTCTGCTGGTAGAATGAAGCTTTAAACTAGAAAAGCTGGTTTTTCTTCAGGGAGTGGTGACATTATGAGGTAGATGATACCTACATGAGTATTTTTCCCATTATTGGAGAATAAAATATAACCTAGAGGTGCTTCAAACTCCAGCTTTAAGGAGTGTTATTCTTTTATAGCATGTGCTATTGGGGATATTCAGGTGAGACTTGAAGCTGAGGGTTTGTTTAAGGAGCAATTTTAAAAGCTTCGGCCAAAGTCCTGGAATTTTGATAAAACAGGGTGCTCAGCTGGCAGCAAGTGGCCCGGCAGTGCTGTTGCAGAGGCACAGGATGGCTGCTGGAGGCATATGAGGGATATTGCTGGAAAGGGAAAACTGCTTTAAAAATCCCCATCAGTACTTGGAGGAAGGCCAGTGTCTACTGAAATTGGTGAATAAAGTAGGCAGTCAAAATTGTAGTCAAGCCTGGATGAAGACTGTACTTGCCAAGGCCTTAATTATAGAAATCTTTGGCCACCCTCACTCCTGCCCCAAAGCCCATCAAAGGGCTTTGGAATATGTTTTCCCTGTGTGTACTACTCTATGCAGTTTAGTCTAATGCTGCCACTGGAGAATTGTAGCAGGCATTCCTGGTTCTTCGAAGTAAATGGTATCCATGGCTTGGAGAATGAGTGCTTTTCAATCTCTGCCAGGTTTCTTTGTTTCACATGCATCAGCACTAATGGTGCTCATCCTAGTGTAAGTGTGGGTTCTCCAAGAGTACTAGTCTATACATCCCCACCACTTCTGACTCAGTGCAGTGAAACTGTACACCAAACCCATTGTCTAATTGTTTATCCACTCCTGGTTTCTAAAGTTGAGACACTGAATAGAGGCAATTCTTCTAGCTCTGGCTTCATGCCTCATAGCAAACATGTAATTCCTGCCATTTGCTTCAGTTTTACTCTTGGCTGAAATTTGAACTTACAGCACAGGGTTATTTCACATTACTTTTTCTCCCACGGGCTAGTCTCATTATGGAGGATCATCCTCACCACTGGATGATTTTTGTGTGCTGGGTGGTGGAAGTGTGTGAGTTGGTTGTATGCATGGTGCTGCATCTCATCTGTGCACAAGCCATTGGCAGTGGAAATTGTTCCCTCCTAATAAAGGCTAAACTGGCGGTGTGAGGCTGCTGCTGTTTTTAGGAGTAGAGGGGTACAGCATTCTGTGTGTCTTCCTTCTTCCATTCCAGACACAATGCAATGGTGGGTTTAGTGAATCTGACCCCTGAAAACTTGGGGGAGTTTGCATACTTTTGTTGGGCCAGAAGGTACTTGGGTTTTAAACTGTTGTAGGATTTGGGACATGATCCTTCTCCACAATCTGAAGTACACAGGCACAAATGAATGAAGAGCTGCTCAACCCATGCCATGTTTTCTTTTTTACTGTCAGATCTGCTGGTCAATCTCAGGCTTACCATCTCTCTCTATGGTTTGAGGGTAAGCAAATCTTAACCTCTGAAGAGCTTGCATAATACTCAGGTAGAAAGGAATTTCTGGGAGTCTCCCTTGTAACATTTGCTGTTTATTTCTAGTGTGGAGTTTCAAGCAGGAGTGTTCTGAGGCCATGTCACAGATTTGCCCTATGTTCAGTGTTTCTACAAATCACCATGTCTGGTTCACTGATCCTTCCTCTGCATATGGCAGATGTGTTCCTTTCCAGATGACTCACACCTAAGTGTTCTCTTCCCAAGGAGGATGACTCTCAAGATTATTCAGCCCATTCAAAGTGACAAAACAAACTAATAACCAGGGCAAAGGGAGATTTTTGTTGATTTCTGGTCCTCTCCATTCCCCTCAAGCCAAACCATTTATCCTCCAGCATTACATCATAATGGTAAAGGTTGCTAGCTAGTATGAGACATGGTGGTTTCCTCTGAGAAAAGGTTTCAAAATTCCATGATCTTCATCAGAATTTTCCAAGTAGATTCTAGCTGCTGTCTATTTTGGGCCACATATTTGTGTCTACCAGGCTTGTGAAGCCAAACATTAGAATAAGCAATTATTTGTACTTGACTCTTAAGATCATATCCATATTACTTGTAAATACACCTAGCAGAAAGTTTGAGAGACAGCATATTTTGTTTTGCTAGTAGCCTGACTTTCCGGAGGGGTGGGGAGTAATGAGGTGGAAGTGCTTACCAGACTTTTGAACTGCAGGCTATATAGAGATAAGAAAGTTATTTAAATATCAGTTAGATCGTTTGGTGACTTTCAATCTTTTTATTTCAGTAGTCAGGGATTGGTGCTGTGGGAGGCAGACGCTAGCTGCAGTAACACTTGCTTTTTTGTTCTTGTGGTTACTCTTCAGGGTTAGGCAATGTTTATTTCCCAGCATAACTGCTCAACAGCCTTCCTTTCAGAACTGTCAACACCTGCTAATAGGTGTTTGAGGAACTGCTGCTACAGTGTAACCAGCTGGTTACATTGTTGGTTTTTTAAGTTCAGTTACTTGTATGTTCTAGGTTAAAGAACCTCAAGAATGTCACTGTAAAATGTATACAAACTTAGCTGTGTAGTTAGTCTTTGTGTTTAAGCAAAGTACTTACTTCAACCTGTACTTACTACTTGAAACAGTCTGCTGCACTTCTGCATTAAGGCTAAAGATTTGTGAATTAATAACTTTCATCGTTTCAAACCCAGTGAGGCTTCTTCCAGCCTTGCTTTTTCTTAAAAACACAAGGCTGGGGGGTAAGTGGGTGGGGTAGTGTGTCGTGTCCCTGCAGAACAAAAGCATATCTTGTTCTAATACTTTCATGTAAAAGCTATCAGACTTGCTTGCATAAAGGCGGACTTGAAGCCAATCTCTCTGTTTCAAGGGCCACCAGACTGCACTCAACATAAACAGTGAAATGTTTGTGTCTGTCACTGTCTCCTACTACACTGTTTTTTCATTCACTTCGTGATCAAATCCAAGTTTTCTCTCTCTGCATGAGGTGCTGCCTCAGTAAAACAGCACTGGCAAATCCACATTGACTTAAACGAGGCAAATGATTTCAAGTTTTGTGGGTTTTTTTCAAAGCCCCTCATACACTTGTTGCAGCCTGTGTTGAAGACCGCTTCCTGTATCTTTGCCTCCTGGATTACTCATCTATTTTTAAGTTTTATGTTCCTTCCCGCATCTATTTTAACTCTGTTACTGTACCATTGAACCCCTGTGGGATATGGAGCTTGTGGGAAAGAAATGGCATATTACAAAAAAAAATACAGTGGTTAATCTACATACTCCTCCAAGAGTTTCATGGCACAGGACATGCAGAAACCCTGATTAGGTATTATGCATTTGTTTGTCAGCTGCTGTAATATGAACTGATGAAGAAATACTTAGTAAGGGTGTCATACTGTGTCTGTCTGATCTCTCTGCCTGGACTAATGCCTAAGCCAAATATGTAGTTTAATGCCTGTGATTCAGGGTTTAGCCACAACTCTCAAGTGTTTTCCTAACATGACATGTGCTGGTTTGGACTTGCTGTGGGAATTCTTTTTCTTCAGCAGTATCAGTCTGTGCAATGTCCCTGTGCTGTGCAAAAGTAAATAATATTCAAGCCTTGGATCTCTTAAATGTATTTTGTGCTACAGATCCCCCAGGGATTCCTATGAACTTGTGTTACCTTCTGCTTGTGTTACTTAAACTGCTTGAACTTGTGTTACCTTCTATTTCTCCTTGATTCACTTTGTCCCAAGTCCTAAACAAGGCTGCAGAAGTATTTAATAAGACTTAATTCAGACTTTGGAGGAACAAGACTGGAAACAAAAAGTTGCATTTAAAACAATTCAATTCTATTTTAAGGTTAGCAACTAGATAGCACTCTGGTGGCTTAACCTCTACTATACATAATCCTAATGACATATCTCATCTTTGGGAGCTGGAAATTAGCATTCATGGCAAAAATGTCTTCCAATCTTCCGTTTACAATAGCTCCAAGTGACATTTTACTTTTCTTTAGGATAAAGTTTTGGGGCATAAGTATGAATTATGTTGATGTGGGGTTTCCTGTATTGCAAAGAGCTATTCCTTCCTCGCCCATGCCTATTTAGCCAGGCAATGTGTTAATACAGCCAGACATTTCTTTATAACTTGTTCTGCCCAGCCACTTCCATGGGGGTGTGTTCCAGTTCCAGGTGGTAGCTGCTGGAGGTTGTGTTGTGCCCATCCTCGCTGCAGGCTCTATCACTATCACTTGCTTGATGCTTTGGTGCAGTTCAGGACAGAGCAGCCAACCCTCCTGCACTGGGTGTGAGCTGTTGCAATTCTAGTTTTAGATATTCAATTTCCATTATAAATTACCTTCACACTGGAAGACTAATAGGCTGCTTTGGTCCAAAACTGATGAAGTTAAATTTTCAAAACCTCTTCAGCAACATCTTAGTGTTTCATGGGTTATGTTTTCAGAATGGTCAAAATTATTTCCTTCTTAAGGGGCATTTTTAAAAGCACGTAAGTTTGCTCATAGACATATCCTGTCTGTTATGTTACTTGAATGTAGGAAAGGTGCCACTGAAATAATAAATTCCCGCTGAAGTTCATACGTGCCATGTTTGCTTTTCTGAGTAAAGCCAGTAAGATGCCAGATCTCCCGTGTGGCCTTTGGCAAGCCGTTAATCTCAACTATTTCAAAACTTTCCAGTCCTTTTGGACTTTTTATTTTGGATGCCAACTTAAAGGCTGCTAAATCAAGTACAAAACTTCCATGGCTTCCAGCTGGACCTGTGGTGGTCTGCACAGCCAGTGCTTGGCTTATCCAAAACAGCACAATCTAAAACTAAAGAACATTCTTGCCAAATATTGGGTTTTTCATCCCGACCTCCACAGCCTCAGCTACAACAGCAGGGTCAGGCCACCACCTCTAACCCTGCTGCCACATGATCCCAGGTCAAAATGAGAACTGAGCCCCATTAGGCAGAGACTTCTGAGCTTGGTGTTACTGCAGTACAAGTTGCTGCTTATACCAAAAAGCTGAGGAACAAAGAATATTGTGCACATTCCTTAATACTATAAGGAATTAAATTCTCTGCTAGATTTTAGTTCTGTGTCAGCCATTTCCTATCAATTTAACAGACTCCAAATAGCTCATGCAGCTCATTTATTTATTTATATATGACATACACACATCTTTTTTTCTCACTAAATTCCTTCAGCTTTTTCAGTTCTTTTTTCCTGTTGACATCCCATTCAAAGTTTTCTTCCACTGTTCCTATTAACTCTGTTATTGTCTGTTTGTTGACTAATATTCCTATTCTTGTAGAAATACTGAATGCCTTTTGCCAGTCATAACACCTCCTCTCTGTCCTGTTATTTTCTTTTTTTTTTTTCCTTCTCTTTTAGATATTTCCCCCCTCTTTTTCTGTTACCGTTGCATGTTCCTGCACATGTGACTAAAGTTTAGTAATCAAAATATGTGTTATCCCCAAGTAGGAAGGTTAGTTTATCTCTGTTTGGGCTAAGTAGATTGTTTTGGTTTTTGACTTGATTGAGACTTCCTTTCTCAGCAGTCTGTCTGTTTGCTCTTAGGTTCACCATGAATATGTAATTTAACTGCATATAAATTTCCACTCTGGGAATTGTGGTGCATTATTTTCAGCATGCTGGAGATTAAACTTTGGTGATGCCTCTGAAAAGTATGTCTGTAATTTCAAAACCAAAAGAATCATATTAGTTGAATTAGATGTTCCTCGTGGAACATCTTTATGAAAGCAAGAGTAATCTGTGGCTGGAAAGAATAACAGCATAACCTTTGTGGCATATGTTTACATGCTTTGCACAATACTATGTTTTGATGAAGCATTGTTCATAACTTGGCAAAGACCTCCTAAAGATTGTTGGCCAGAACAAGCTGTTTTTTACAAGCAAAACAACAGTTTTGAAAACTTTCAAATTAAATGTGTATTAATCCAGACAGAGTCCACTATAATTCTCTTCTTGTTTGTAGAGCTATAAATAAATTAGCTCCTGTACTTCCACCATCCCAGCCCCATGGGGTTTCCCTTTGCATTGGTGCAAAGGTGCAGATTCATTCAAAAACTGGTAACAGAGCATTCCAGCTCATGTGTATATGGCTGTATGGCAAAGAAAACTGGAAAATCAAAGATTAGTTCCAGGTCTGGTTGACTAAATATACCATAACTTGCCAGAAAATCACATGCCGTAAATAAGCTTGCCAAAATATATTGTCTGCCATAAGGGTGTTTTGGCAAGTTTGGGTAGGGGTAGAACATCACATTTGCCTCTAATTCTGAAATGTGCTTTAACACTTGGTGGATGAAGAGTTCGGTCTGTAGAAAAATCATGGTATTGGTAAATCTCATGTGATTGTGCCACCATGCAGTGTAGCTGGTCAGCTAAACACTTAAAAGGCTGTGAGATGTCAATAATTACAGTAGCAGTTGTAAACTGTGTATCTGTGTGTATCCTTATTGTAACTGCATGATGTAAGACACAAAGGGCAGCATGATTTAACTCTATTTGTGATTATTTCTTTCTTTCCTGCATACAAATTTCAATGTGAGAAATAATCCTAAACCCATAAAAAATGAGAGTATGTGTGTGCCTCTGTGTGGAGATACAGAGAAAGATCTGTTGGTACAGAATTGGGTCTGTTCTCTTCAGATGGGTCAAAACAGGCAACTTCAGATTTCCATCTGTGACAAGCATGATTATAGCAGCAAGAAAATGAGTAAAAGGTAGCATAATTACTACAGAAAAATTAGGATGAGTGTTTTATTGCTGTTGTGATTAAGTTGATTTCTCAGAATGCTAGCAATAATCCTGCTAGGTGTAAAATAGCCAATCCTAAAGCAAAAGACAGATTTCCAGCTGGTGGGCACATGGAGTTCATTCTGTTCTTATATTGGCTTCTACATGATTGGGCTTGAGTGAATAGGAAGAAGGAGAGTAGTCAGCAACTTGTGTCAAAGTGCTGTGTCCAGGCGACAAAGTGAGGACTTAGGGAAAGACAAATGTTGCTGACTACATTATAAATGTAGTCATCTTGCAGAGTTCAAGGTTGACTTAATTCAGCCAGGCAGAGGGCCAAGCCAGTAATTTCTGTTTAAGCCCTAAAGATTGAATGTAGTGTACCAAGTTTTGTGGCTTGTTGAGAGCGAGGGAGAGGTGGAAATCAGTAATTAATGTAGTTTCCTGGTAAGTGAGGTGCACAGCCAAGTATAACTCTATAGTCTCTTTCAGGGAATATGGATTCCAGCTCTCAGTGACCTTCTGGTGAAATATTGCTGAACTGCAGATTCAGACATTACAAATGTGCTGGATGCTTGCTGTTGTGCAGGTAGGGCCTGATAAGATCAAAGTCCTGTCTGGTGAGGTTTTTACCTTGGTTAGAGCACGTGTTTTGCATTCAGAAGATATGGGGTAATGTCTTTCTGATCATAGCAGAAGTAGAGAGGCTTTGAAGGTCATTGTTTGGGTTATCCCAACCTTTTAAATTACGGTGAGGATCACGTAAGAGGGGCAGGCTCTCTCTTCAGCCACTTTCTTCCTGTCAAAATCGTCCTCTTGTGAAATGGAAATTTCCATTCCTGATGTATGTACCTTACTGCAAGTGGTATTCTGTCAGTCAGGACCAACGCTAGGCAAGTTTAGGCAGAAGTGCTGGTGTAGGAAAGGTTAAACCTCAGGAACTTTTGCTTCTTGGTCTTCAGATACATTCTCTTTTACGTTTCCTGCTGCTAAAATGAGGGAGTATGCGAAATGTGGCTGATTTTGATATCCAGCATATCCTTGTTTACTGGGCTCAATCTCAAGGATTGCCTGGAATGTGATGTTGAAGCCATAGAGCGGGAGGACCCAGAGGAGGAGCAGTCAGGGGTGCGGTGGACACCCAGGGCGCGGGGACGCGGGGGAGGTGGGGCCACGCTGGTACCGGGCGGGCGGCGGCGGCGCGGGCGGGCCCGGCTGGCGTTGCCCGTTTAAGCGGCGGCCGCCGCTGTCCTCGCGTGCCCCGGCGGGCCCCGCCCGCGCCGCGCTATTTATAGAGAGGGGGGCAGGGCCGCCCCGACATGCGAGCGCCCGGCCCGGCCCGGCCCGCGGGCCTGCGTGTGTGCCCCTTCTCCCTGCGGGCAGCGCTGTGTGTGCCCCTTCCGCCTGCGGGCAACGCTGTGTGTGCCCCTTCCTCCTGCGGGCAATGCTGTGTGTGCCCCTTCCCTGGGGAGGTGCAGCGTGTGTGCCCTTTCCCCCTGCTGGCAACGCTGTGTGTGTCACTTCCCCAAGGAAGTACAGCGTGTGTGCCCTTTCACTCTGCGGAGGAACGCTGTGTGTGCCCCTTCCCCAAGGAAGTACAGCTTGTGTGCCCCTTCCCTGGGGAGGTACAGCGTGTGTGCCCTCTCCCCCTGCGGGCAACGCTGTGTGTGCCCCTTCTCCGGGGAGGAACAGCGTGTGTGCCCCTTTCCTCGAGAGGGGTACAGCGTGTGCGCCCTTTCACTCTGCGGAGGAACGCTATGTGTGCCCCTATCCCGGGGTGAGCGCTGTGTGTGCTCCGTTCCCCGAGGGGGGTACAGCGTGTGAGCGCCTTCTCCCTGCGGGGGAACGGGCGGGGCCTCCCTCCCCGCTGCACAGCCCCCAGGCTGTGCAGCTCCCGCTGAGCAGGAGAGGGAGAGCGAACAGCACTGCTCTGCAGGCCAGGCAGCGAAGATTTCTGACCTGTCCCTTGTCCCCTGAGGAGAGAACACTGTCTTCTTCCCTTCCCTCAGTGTTTCTTTCTCCTGGGGGGTTGGCACAGGAATCTCCACCTGTTCTAACTGCAAATGCTGGATTTTCCCCTTCTTTCTGGTCAATGGGAAACATGCAAGAAAAAGGCCGACGTGTGCTTTCTGAGCAGTCCACCCACGCTCTGAGCTGTGGAGAAAGGAATGGAATGCTTTCCTTTTGCAGAGGGATATCATTTACTACACACAAGCCATACTTTGTAAAACCAGTGAAGAGCCTTTGTCTCACTGCAGAGGCTGTGTAACTGTGTAATGTATTTGTAATCAAAGAGAAAAAGAGGCTGAGCTGAATGAGACATAGGAATTGCCATACTGGATTAGAGCCATCTGCTTCAGTATCCTGTGTGAACTCAGCCAGAAAAAAAAGCACTGTTGAGGAAGGGAATATGCATCTCCTTTTTTTTTTTTTTTAACTTCAAAAATACTGCAGTATGTTGCTGCATATTACAAAAATTATTTCAATAGTTAGCATGCAGCTTGGAACCTTTATTTCTATATGGTGATAAATACTCCTGTTAGTCATTAAAAATGGCATTATTTCACTCCAAGTCCATTGGAGTATGGCAACAGTTTCCCTTCCCGCAAGTTATTTCTATATTGCCACTATTTTTAACAAAGGATAAATCTAGTCAGAAACACTCCGTCTCTGTCAGTAGTAGAGGAGATGGGGGAGCAGGTGTCCACATCTGATGCTTTCAATTTTGCACCTTACCTACAGGTCGTCATTTGAAAAGCAGCAAGTTGTTACCACTTTATGGAGCAGCTTCCCTCCTCCTCTGCCCTGGAGCACAACTGGATGCACTCAGCCACCCAGCCCTTTGGCAGGAGTGGTATCTCCTGGTCAGCAACTGCCCGAGTGTGACAGGCATTGAAAATAAGGCCAATTGCTTTAATGCCTCTGCCAGCAAAACCGTGTGAGAGCAAATGAGCATGAGTCACTGAGTTGGAGTGGTTAGGAGAATCTGAGACACTCATTTTATAGCTTTCCCTGGGTATATGGGGATTTGCTCGCTTTTCAGGAGAAATGTTGTGTTCCTTCCCATACCCTTTGCCATACCTCCTTTAATATAAAACAAATCAATCGGTGGCAGAGAGAATTTACCTTGGAGGTATCTAGGGTAAAGAGAGCAAAAGTAATCTCTTAAGTGCAGGAACGCCCTCAGCACTTTAAACCACAGCATTAGAACAGGAGTCTCAAGTGTGCATTTGTAATGCTTTTGCCCTTTGCTCTTTAGAGGCTTGATTTGCTCCACCAATACTTTATGAACCTCTTGAGACTGTGGCACCATGTTATTCTTCAAAAGTGTCCACTAGTAAATTCCCACTGGATTAGAGCATGGGCTTCTGTCACAACATGTTAAATAACCATAGGCAAATGCTGTCTCCGTAAATATAGGTCTGTGTGCTTGGTAGAATCACACACAAAAACAGTTGAGACACGATAAAAAGATCAATCTTGTATGCAAATAGTGAGAAGGTTGGGTGCCCTGTGTGTTCTGAAATGGACAAACAAAATTCATAAGTCATTCAAGGGTAGCCTTGTTTGTATGCTCTGTGTGCTGGGGTGTCATTTTTTCTTGGAATAGTTGACAAATTGAGCACAGCTGAACCAAATAACCTGAGGGCATCATATCCACAAACCTTTTTTTTGATGGGCTGTAGCAATCACTGCATTGAGACTGGTTGTCTCACTATGTTGCCAGAGGGGATTTTCCTGATGAAGTTTGTAGCATGGGGAATTTTGGTCTGGAGTTTATGGTCAGTCTGTTGTAAAGCTGAAATACACAATTATATTTCTGAATGTAAAAAGAGCTTAACTGCTTAGTGCAGCTTCCTGTGTCAATAAGAATACCTGTGCTGCAGGCCTGATTGATCTGCTGGACCTCAGCTCTCTGCATACCCATGAACTCTGCCTTTGGCCTCAACAGAGTAACAGTAACTTTCTTTCATGTAGCCTTGCTGAAAATCGTACTACTGGGGGCTTCAAAAGATGAGGAATCTTCTGTTTTCCCTTGGCTTTTCCTTTATTCAGCATGTTCCTCTTTTGGGCTCCTCCCAGGTGCCATTTGGTACCACACTGCAGGGGAGATGGGCAGGTTTTTTTTGCTCAGTCAGAACATTTTGGCAGGTAGACAGGAGGTTTGGCCTTTGGTAGACTTGGGCTGCTGAGACTCAGTGGTGCCAAAGCTTCTAACAGAGACTGTCCTGTTAGTGCAGGCAACTCTGCATGGATCATCGCTCAAGTACCGGCTTGATGTCATCCTGCCATCACACCAAAACACCAAAGAGAATTATCAGTGAACTAACAGAGGAAACACAGTAAAACAAATCGTACTTTTTCAAAGAACACCAATCTTCTGGCGTTTTCAGAACTCACTTTCAGCAGCTTACACTATCAATTTTGCTCTTGAACTCATTTTGTAATCTTTGCTTTTGGGCTATTTGGCTGATTATTATTTTGTGTACTATGAAAAACACTTTACACTTAGTTCCACTCCTTGTATAACTAAATCTAAAGACATCATTGCTCAAATATTTTTGTGTCATAATGGTAAGTCCTTAGTCAAGCAGTCCCACTGAATTTGATGGGAGTAATTTGGTAAGTTCATTTGTGTTGATTAAATTTTGATGCATATTTCACTGCAAATAATTTCCTTTTATAATTTGTTGCATTTGAAATTTACAATCTGAAGCTTTAGGGACTGCAGAAGTTTTTCAGAGTCAGAGCTGAAAATATCTAATAAAAAAACAAATGAAAGAGAAAATTATAGTTAGGAAAAAGCAGTAAGGGGTCAGAAGTTCACAGTTGATGGTAAAATGGGCCATATGTCCTTTTAATCCCCATTTAGGAGATAAGTAAAGATCTGTGTCAGACTCCTTTTCAAACATGTTTAGAACTGCAGAAAGAAGGGATACATTTTAACAGTGTCTGTCAGTATTTAACCTTTTTTATATCTACTCAAGAGAGAAATGGGAAAGATTTTTTTTTTAAGCTGGTTATACCATTTAGGAAAGGTTGGTTTCATACTGTGGAACTTTTTTGTTGTTTGTTTTAGTATATCTGAGACTGCAATTAGATTTGGACAGTTTTGTGAAAAAATGATTCTTTAAATATCATATTTGTTCAAGAAAAATGTAAGTAATTTTGTTAAGATCCTTACGAAAAAACCCCAAACATCCAATGGAAGTGAATATGTGGACTAGAAAATATCTGCCCACATGCACTTCAAATTATCTGTCAAATATGCTCATTTTCCTTCCCTTGAAGATACAATAATGTTTAGTTCACTCTGGCCAGTTGCATGTTCAAAATTCTATAGGTAACACATAAGCTTTAAAAAATATATTGCAGTAAAGGATGATATATATACACCATTGTCTCATTTAACAAGCAAAAGATGATGGAAACATTATTTAACTCAGGACTAAAGTAACTTAGTAGCAGTAGTGTTTTGTTAGTGGGCATGTCTTGGACAACTTGGACAACTTTAACATTTAAAGCTTATCCTTTTCCTGGCTTTTTTTTTAAGGTCTGGATGGAAACACAGCCAAAAGGAACCTGGGTGAATTTTGTGAACACAGCAGGCTCATCATTCTACTGTGTCTTCCAATGAAGCAAGTTGATTTTCTCCCTGATGGGTTGAAGAAACACAGGCTGTCCTGGTAAATGAGGTCAGAACTGTTAAATATTAACTTTCCAAATACATGGGTAGGCCTGTGACTCAGGCACTGTTTTGCTAACCAGGCAGTGTTAGGGGAATCCTGTATTTTCCTAGGCTGACTGGCATTTGGCCTCCAGAAAAGAATTCACCCTGATTTCTGTATTCAGAAAGTAAGAGTAAACATGCTCAGAATGCTAAGAATGTTGTCTTCCTGATCTTTCGTAACAGTAATTTAACCGTAGTTGTGAAGAGGATAAATTATTTTTAGCCTAAATTCCTAAATCCGAGAGAGACCCAATGCAACCTTGCTGTTTGTCTGAGTAATGTGGATTTCCCTGGCTAACTTTGTCTGGCTTTAACAGCAAAGCAGTGTCTGAAACTAGGCAGAATAGCATTGTAGGCTGGAAGAGACCAAATAATTCTGTGACAGGGAGACTGTATCATGAGCTATGCAGCAGTGAGATGCACAGAACACTGACTTTGTCAGTGCCTGTGCTCATGGAGTTCATTGACTGATGTTATTTGGTGACAGTCATGTGGGGCACAGTGCTGTCTTGAACCTGCTCAGTGCTGTCCAACCCAAGAAGCTCTTCTCCCATTGGGAAATAGAGATTTTTATATGAAATCTGAACTGTACTTGAACTACTTGTAGAAAAGAAATATTTATTACTTACAAGTTAAAATTTAAACTCAACTAATTGACATCAGTGAGTCCAAGAGAAACTGCAGGTGGTGAGTAAGGAGTCATTCCAACCAGTGACAAGGTACATGGGCAGAACTCTGTGTCACCAGCCTTGCTAACTGGGCCTTGCTTGAGGTCTCTGGAAAGTTCCCATGCAAGAGGAATCTCTTTTGGCACTGTGGGGTTTCCAGGAACATAATAATTGAGTGTCATGAGGAGGAGTTACTGTTTGTTATGTACAGCCTGGCTCTGTACTGTGAGCTATTTATTCCTCTCACATACAGAAGTTGTACTCTGTGATCTGAGTTTTAGCACTAATTGAGAGCATGGCACGTGCAACTTCAAAGAGAGTAATCAGGATGAGATTCATTGCTCAGTACATCACAAGGCCTCGGTATACCTTAGCTCTCACCAGAGATGGCAAAATCCTCTTCTGGCCCCAGCACAGACTGAATTTCATGCAGGAATGCATTTCTTCAAAGCTATTTAAGCTCCCAGCAGTTCAGATAATATTTAGTGGGATTTTCAGAGCTGCACATTTCAAACATCTACAGCAAAGCAAATGGTATTAAGATATACAGTGATTTTTTTTTTTAAAGTATTGTCTCCATCACTAGGCATCTATTGAAAAAAAAAGTACTGGAACAAATCCGGCTCCAGGTGTCAACTTAAAATTGTCTTAGAAATTTGCCTCTGACTTGAGGAAAATCAGGGAAAGGATTGTAAAGACTGAAGTAGTTGGCATTTGACTTCATTATCGCACAGTGTGGTTTTATGATTTATTGAATAGTTGCCTAGAATGATTGGCCTGTATAGTTTGTTTATTTGCTATTAGGAAAAACATTTATATAATTCTGTTATGAACTCTCCTCTTCTGAAGGGATGTGTTTGTCCCCTTACAGGCATTCCTTCTCTGAGATATTCAGATATTTTCTGGGAAATTGCCATGGCAAGAAAAATTGCATCTCTCCTCTCCTCCTCCTCTTCTCTCCCTGCAAAGAATATCCTATTGTTTGTAAGAGGTAAGTTTGTAAGCTTTGGGTAAGCAGCTGCAATCAACAGTGTGGTAGATGGTTAATATTAACAGTGGTGGTTTAGTGCATAAGCCAAGTAAGTTCTAACTATTTGAAAGTGAAATTGGAGCTGTTGGGCCTCACACTGTCCCACTGCTGACCACTGAAGATTTGCTAAGCCATTGTTGGTAGTGTTTTTGAGAAGCTTTTCATGGAGGCAGCAGACTAAACCTCAATATTACTATACATCAACTTCCTCTTAGTCCCAGCATGGATTTTCAGATCTGTCTCACTCCTGGGTGAAACAGTTCTATTTCAGCCAAGGTACCAGGGTGAGGAGGTCAGCTTTGGGTGTCACTGTATTTATGTACCCAGATTACTGAGAAACCAGGTAAGAATGTAGCTGAGCCTTTAAAGCAGCATGCCATGGAAAAATAAAACACAAAGTGTGTATGTGCACAGGGGAATGTACCCAGTGTTTTGCACATTCCAGCAGAGGCCTCAGTAAAGACTGGAATTTTAATTCTCATCTGACAACATTCCACGAAGACAACTTACATTCCCTTCCCATTTCCCCCTCCCAGGGGATTAATGTAAGAAAAAATTGGCTGATTATTTATTCTGCCTTGGCTATCAAGTAACTGTGGGAGTGCCAGCACTCAGGGTAGCTAGAGTACTTTTGGTTAGTTCCTCATTTGGCTTTTCTGGGATTCCTTAGTGTTAGCTGTTTCTCTCCCCTTACATTGCCATTCAAAATCAAGATTAGCAATGTCTCCAGCTACACTTGTATCTCTGCAGGGACTCTTCAAGTTTCTTTTAACTAGACCCATGGTCCAACCCCCACATGCTTGTTGATGTAGTATAAGGCAGGAAAGAGGTGAGGCAATGACTCATGTAAACTTCTTAAGAGCACAATTAAAGTACAAAACTCCACCTATCCCAGTAGGAACAAAGATCTTGAGCTGCACAACACCTGCTGTACAGTATTCTTATGTTTGTTCCAATTTTTTCTGTTTTGAATACAAATATGGAAAGTAGGCCCGTGTTCAAGGAATTTGAATGAAGGAAATGTTGGTTTTGGAACTGACATCAGTGTGAGATCAGGAGAACCAGACTTTGCACACAGTCGTCTGTTCATTTCTGGATTACAAACTATATACAAAAAGGTGCAGAAGTCTGTTTCCTCTATATAAGTGGGCCTGCCAACATTCATAATTATCCTATTTCAGCCACAGCTCATGACTAAAATAGTCAGTTAGTTGGTTGTATAGCTGAATTCATAAAACAATGAGTCTAACCACTTCAAATGAGGATGCCTTTTTTCCTCTTCTTCTAATTCTAGTACTAGTCGCAGTAAAACTTCTTTGTTGTAGAAACTTCTGTTTAGCACTGTTTAAAAAATGTGTCATCTTAGAAAAAAACATTGTCAGTGTGGTTCCCTTCTCTATTCCCTTTGCCTTTTAATTGATAGTCATGTTTTTTAGAATGTCAGTTTTGGCCCATACTGTGACATAGCTGTAAGAAGCAGAGCATGAGACCCACAATCCAGCAAGGCTGAAGATGACTTAAGTTACCCTTTTCTGCTTCTATGATTCTAGACAGCTTCAGCAGCTAGGGAAATTTACAGTACATAGAGAATATCTCATGTGTGACATAGATAAAAGCATTGTGTCTTGTAGTGCTGTCCTTGGCAGACCTCTGGCTGTCACTGGGATGCTCAGAAGCCACCAATGCATTGTGCATTACTTGACTTCATTCTTCTCATGTGCCTTTTCCTTGAGTAAATGGGTGAGAATCTTTCCTCACCACTTCAGTTAGTTCCTAACATAGATTAGGACCTCTGGAGTTGTCCAAAGAGAGGCACTGCAGAGATTTGAAAGCCAATTAATGTGTAGGGGGCAGAGCTATTTTTTCTCTCTGGTTTACAGCACTACTTTTGAATGAGCTACTAGAGGAGATGAGGACAAGCATCACACCACACATCCTATACATGGCTTTACCTGTGTCGCTGGGCTGTGCTCAGGATGGCAGGGAAAGCTGTCCTGCAGCTGTGCTACACATGGTGACTGGGAGGGATCTTACAGGGAGGAAAATGAGCAAACAATCCTTTGCCTGTGTCCCTGTTTCCTGTGTCAGCCATTTGAGATGGCCAAGCTGCCTCATCACAGGAGAGGCTTACCCTATTGTTAAGAAATGGACTCAGTGCTTATGAAAAAGGCATCAGTTATTGTCCAAGCCCCCCAAAACCCTCAGGACATCTCAGAATCCTTGCTCCATCCCATTTCCAACAAAGGCATCACATAAAGTGACTGTGAGATCAGCTTTCCTTATATGGATTCACCCCCTGTACCATGTTGGCAGCATAAAAGGATAGGCAAGTGGAAACTGTCCCTTAGGAAGACCCTTTACAGAAGGAAAGCATTTATTTGCCTTTGTCTGATTGTTCCTTGGACCCTTTTAGAAAAGATGGTGGCTCTGTGCCAGCGTATCTGCCAGACTGTGCTGTGCCATGGGCCTCGCTGGAGGTGTTATGAACACGATGTGCTCTGGCTCCCTTCTCCTTGGAACACCCTGAACCTTCACAGGGTCTGTTCACAGCAGATGAGGAAGACAGGGACTTAAAAATTCTTGTCCCCTAATCAAGCTTAAGAACAAAAGCACTGAGCAGGAGAGCTGGTATGTGGGCTGGCTGCCTAGAAGGTGGCCCTGGGTTTCAGAATTAAGATCACGTGGTTGTGTCAGTAGAGTTTGCTCACAGAGATGGCTCTGGCTTAGGAATCACCCGATGCATTGAAGCACCTGCTTCCCTTCTGGTAAGGGGGAAGAATAGCTGGGGGGAGGTTGATGAGCCAGAGTGGGAGCTAGAACATTCTGAAAGCCTTGTTGGGAATTGGCAAATGCTCTGGACTTTGAGGGCCTAAGTATATTAATCTATTTAATTACCTTTTGACCAGCATCCTGAGCAGTGCCTGGGTATTCTTGGAGTCTGAACACTAACCAAACCCAAAAATGAATGTTCATCTCCTTCTCTTTTTTTCTTCTTTATTTTTTTTTGGTCGGTTGTTTTTTTTATTTGAACTAATTAAAAGCAAAGCCTCCGTTAAAATCTTGTATTTTTCAGGTTAGTTGTAGTTTAACATTAATGCCTGGGTTTGATACTGCTTACAATAGCAGTGAAGCAATTGTCTTTTATGGTAGCTATAAATCTCCTTATTTTCCAGAAGTTAATAGTTTTAAGGCTCTCTTATTACCAGCTGTAAGTCTAATTTTCTAACAAGATGCTGCTAATTGTATTACCCTGGTTTCAGCAGTTTTCTTTGTGTCAGAGCCCCTTAGAGGGGCAGTAGATTCATAGCCAGAGCTCTTGTTTTGGTCCTGTAAAATGTAGTTTTGTTGTAACAGGAGCTTGTTAATATTTTTTATCTGCTTTATTAAGTTATTATTGTCTAGATTTTGCTACATCAATTACTTTTGCATTGCTAACAGCGTAACTGCATGTGGTTCAAATAGATCAGTATCCACAAACTGTCTCAACTGATCATAATGACGTTACTCTCATTTCAGCGAGTACAGTGTTTCCCTCACCAGCTGGTAGAATTTTGATTGTATTAAAAGTAAAATTCTCAAAACATTACATTACCTAAAAATTAATTTGGAAAACTATCCCAATAGTCTCTTTCATAGTCAGCGTCTGTGAAAAATAAATGAACGTGTTAGAATCTGCCTTCAGCTTTAAGAGTTTTTGAGGCAAGTAATGTGTAGTCTGTTGGCCACATCTTGCTCGTGACCTTCCAGCCTTCACAGTTGCTCTTGTGCATGGCCCAACAGGTCTAAAAGGGAAGTAAATGAAGAGCAGGGCTATAGTCAGTTCTGTACAGGAAGATGAAAATACATCTTTTGGGGTCGTGTTATCTGGCTGAACCTGTTACACAGTTTCAGCTTTAGCTAAGTAGAGGGACACAGTGATTTTGACTGATGTTAGCTCCCATTTTCAGAGGATCCCTTTAAAGGCTGGTGTTCCAGCAAGAATTTTTTTCAGTTTGTGATCTTTAATAAAGACTCTGAAGAAAAGCAGATTAGAAATTACAATTGCGTTTGGCGCACACTGCACTGTTAATCCAGGATTCTAGGAAAAGGATCACTGCAGCTGAGGAGGCAACCAAGGAACCAAAACTTTCAGAGAACACCTTACTTTCCTCTTTGCTGTTGGAAGCTTTATTACATTCTGCAATAAAAAGTTCAGAATCCTCTGGAAATTCGGGTTATTGATCCTCTTCTCTCTCCGATAATCCTCACGTCCTTCTTGAGTCTTGTTCTGGGGTGCAAGCCAGATGTGTTCTGACCTGTTTCTTTGTCTTTGGGAGTTGCTGCCAGATTGGCCTCAATGAAATGTGTAACTTCACCTTCCTTTTGCGTGAAGATAGATCCATGTTTTTGCAGTTTAGTAACATCTGGGGCTTGTAAATGCTGAAGTAGGGAATTCATACGCTTGGCAAACTGAGAGTGACAAGAAAACCTGACAGGTGTGCAGAGCCTGCTCGCTGGCCCTCTGCATTGTGCCTTTCCTTACTCGCAGACGGCTTGCTCGCGCCATCTGCCGGAGCCTCCTGCTGGGAATGCTGCGGGGAAGCTTGGCTGCACACACGGCACAGTGAGGGAAAAAAGGGAAACGTGCCTAAACCAGAAGGGCTCGGTGTGTCATCAGACTGTGAGCAACCAGGTGGGAACAACCATTTCCAGGATGCATAAAGTGTAAAGAATAATTAAAGGTTCGTTTGTGGTTGCATTAATCACGACCTTTCTTGTTTTTAGGACACACAAAACTACTGAAGCCAGTTATATTTAGAAAAATGTTAAAATCTGTGTAATGCTGTCTTTTATGGCATGTGCTGCTGTGCAGAAAATAGGATTCTGCAGGTAGTTTAGTGCAAGCTAAATAGGATAATTACTAAATGGATTAATTTAAAATGGTTTGCTAGTTATGGGAACTAAAGCATCTTTTCAAAAGTAGCAGGCCACAGAGTAATTTCAGTTATACAGGGGTGTTATTCGGTGCATTTTAGATAAGAGCTCAGTGGCTACTGATAGACTTTGAGAACTTGTACGCCTTTCTTGTCACCTCTTTGAAAACTCACCTGCCCATTACGTTATTCTTTTTTTTTCTTACAAATCAAAACAAAATGGAAGGGTTATTTGCATGACATCTTCTTATCTGGCACTCTGTCCTGCAAAGATTGCTTTGTGTTACCTAAGCTAGATGTCACAAAATATTTTGTTTAAACAACATACTCCACCGTGGGAGAGGTCAGCCAACACCAAAAATGCCTCATTTAGGTTTTTGTCAAAATTTACATAAAATACAGAATTTCCCTTACAGAAACACAAGTTGTGATGCAGAATGTCATTAAATTCATGCCTATGCTCATATATGCCTTGGACACTGCTCTACTGACTAGTGGCATTTCCAGATAGTTGGTGAGAGTTTCATATTGGTTACAGCTGGGTTGCGAGGTATTGGTTTCTTTTAAAGTATTGGGAACATCAAACAATGTCTGCAGTCAGTACCATTGCTCTTGGTCCTGCTCTGGGTGAGTTACAGGTGTTAACCCCTCCTGGGATTTGTTCCCTTGTTTGGTAACAGCCTTGGCTCTTAAGTTACATGGTTAGAAAAGATTAGATGGCCTACACCCAAAATTGAACACTGAATACTAGCACTGCCTTTTCTGACATGGCTTGACCTTCTCATAATTGCTGCCATCTGGGGAGTGCTATCAGCCTGCTCCCATCTGCTGTCATTGATTCTTCCAGTGGCAGTTTGGCTTGTGAGTGGAAGGGGGGTGCCTGACCTTATTGCCTATCAGTTAATACTGGAAAAGTGAAACAAAAATACCTGCTTGGTTCTCAGGCTTAAACAGCTACAGACTTAAAATTTGGATGTTTTTATTCAAAGCTGAACTTTCAGAAACCCTTTACCATATCACTTTCATGATTATCTGTGACACAGCACTGTCACCTTTGGCAACCGGTAAGTCTCTAATAGGAATAAAGCCTGTAGTAGTCCATAGCAGCAAGCAGGCTTACTCAAGGGAATTAGGAATTAGCCTTTAGTAATACCCTGAGTGGATGTTTGCACATCCTCTGCCAGAGCTGAAAGAACCTCTACATGCTGAAGGCTATGGGGAATACTTTGATTTTAGACAGAACATTATCTTGCTATGTCTAACTAACACACACCCCAAGGATGTGGTGCTTTCTTCAAGTCTGACAAGGTGGGTGCTTCTCATTTTTCTACCTTAAGGAAACAAGTAAGATAAATGGGTGCAAATGAGAAAATAAATGTGGTTGTCTTTCCTTACCACTGTTCCAGTGGCCGTTTGCGTGGGTCAAAGATCTTTTGCAAAGCAGAAAGCTAAATAAGGCTCATTTGGCCTTCAGGGAGATGAAAGCTGCCTGTGTTTTTCTCCCAAGAGGTGGTTATCTCTTCCATTGTGTCTTCTGATACTCCTTCATCCTAAGGAGTTTAAATATGAGTGCTTCTTTTAACACAATAATACTGAAATTCAGGGGTTTTAGTACTCATTATGTGCAAGAAAAAACATTGCTGATACACAAAACAGCAGAAGAAATAGATGATGAATGAAAAATGCTTGATGCTGTAAGCATGATGCAAGGCAAAGATTCCAAATTACCTGATTTTAAGTGGTGTTATTTTCATTTCACTGTCATGATTTTCTCTTCAGTGCTCCTTGATCTGAAGCAAAGGGATAGAGCTTTGAACATTTGTAGTTCATCTTACTTAGCCACACTGGAATCTCTTGTGGTCACAGTTACTTTGAGATGAGCACATAACAGAAAATCAAATTAGATCAATAGAATAGCTTTCTTCATATCTGTATTGATAATGTGGCTGCTGAAATGGAGCTTGGCATGGACTTAGTCATCAGTTGGGCCTTGAGTGGCTGAGGTGAGAAATTGCCTAGCCCTGACTGTTCCTGGGATGAGAACTTGGGAGTTTTGCAGGGACTCAGTGCACTCAGCAGCTGAGATGCACTGGTGAATATGGATGTAGCAACTCCAAGAAGAGCTCAATGGCAGCAATAAAACCTCAGTCTTATGGTCATCTGCTTTTGTTTGTGAGGACTCACTCTTTTGCTGGGTATTCATGCAACCACGTGTGTCATAAATATAAACTACAGCTCAGACATTCTCTTTGCAGCCCTAGCTGCCAGTTTCAGGGGTGTCAATGGGAAATTCTTCAAAGTACCTTTCTACTTGGAATTTCTTATTAATTTTGCTGCAGAAATCTTGCTTGATGTACAGTTTTCTATTAGTAATACCAACCTAAATGATACCAACATGTGCCTTCACCCTTTCATCACACCACACAAGTTTGGAAATTAAAAGTTCATAAGTAAGTTGTGGGCAAACATAGTTCTTCCAAGAATCCATCTTGCAAGGGCAACTTGGATAAAATATGGGTTAAGCTGAGCAAGAGTAATGTATTATCAATGAAAGTGTCTGCAAATGGAGTCCATCAGGGATATAGTCATCAGGACTAATTGCATATGTATGTGTTCAAAGCTACAAATGCTTTCTTTCAGTCTTGACTCCATTGAAGCCAGTTGTTAGACTTGCTTGAAACTACTTGCCATCACAACTAATTAAAAACCTTTTGCATCAAGCTGAGGCCAAGATTTCATCTGATAAATACCAGTTGTTCAAGTTGCTTTATCACCATGTTTCTTCCTTGTTCAGTTTGGAATTTTTTTTCATTCACAGTTACAGCTAGATGTGTCCTGATAAAAAAGGCCTTCAGTGTTCACTGAGTTATGTTTAATCTGCTTATTGCCTCCAAAAACAAATGTCGAAATTCTGATTCAAATGTACGCATGCTGAGAATTGGTTGGCTGCAGTGAAACAATATAACAACAGTTTTCTAATTTAACAGTAGGCCCAAACTTAGAGATTCTGGAAAAGCCTAGTTCATATCAACTTCATTAAAGGTGGAATTCAGCCTACTGCTGAGGGCTGGCATAAAGCCAGTCTATGCTTAACTCTCCCTAAGTCCTAAAATATGCACTGCTTTTGTTTCTGAACTATGGTAAATTTTATGTGGAGAATTTAACACCTGTAAGGATTGGGCCCCAAAAGCTGTAGTAATTGCTAAGGGGGAAAAAAAATCTGAAATGTTCTATTGCACAGCACAAAAGAGTAGTTCTTGATGAACTAGAATTTGTTTTCATAGTCAAGAATTTTTCTTCATCTTCTGTCAAACTAGTCTTGGATTTCATTATTTACAAATTTTGTCTCAAGACAGTACCTACTTATAAAATACATTGAGCCTACATTTCATTTTGATTCTGTTACCCTGGAGCACATGAAGATGAAATTTTTTGAGGACGTGGGGAAAGCTACTTTGGGTGCACTAATAATCAGGTGTATATTGACAGGATTTACATGTATGTATGTTTGCAACTAAGTGGATGTGTTAATTTGAAATTTTGCACTTTTATCTGTTGAGACAACCTGGTAAGTTCAGCAGCAGTAACAGAGTATGATGGTGCCATGTGGAAATCTGCCATGCAGGCAGGGACATTGCTGTTCTGGTGCTTCTGCCGTGGTGACTGTCCAGGGTTTGGTGGCACTTACACTGTGCCTTCAGTAGAACAGTGTCTGTCAGCTCAGCATCTGGGTTACCCAGTTTTCCCAGGTACAACTGTCAGCCGTGTTATCAGGGGACACTGAGCTGTGATTGTTTCCATGAGCAGAAAAACAAAGGAATGTGAGGAAATCCTGCCAAAACATGGCTTATTTCTGTGCAATTCCCCCAGTTCCCCTCTTTCAGTCATATGTTGATATTTTGATGAAAATTCAAGCTAGAGACCCTAGAATACATCTTAATTAAGAGATGTGAAGGAGAGAAGTCTGCAAAAATGAGTGTGAGCAGCTGGAATGAGATGGCAGCATGGGTAGTTCCTAAAGATGTGCAGATTCATAGAATCATTTTTCTAGAGAAGTGTGATGTATGCACCAGAAAGGGGCGTCCTGTGAGGAGGAAAATGCCTCCAGCTGTACCTCAGTCCCTGGGCACAGATGGACAAATGCCTTTACTCTTCCTGGTTGGACAAGGCATGATTCAGTGGTGCTGGGCAGGAAACAAACCCCAAACATTTGTGGTGTGGTGAGCTGTGATCACAGGGCTCAGGGGCTGCTGTGGGGCAGGAGAGGCTGGGACAGTGCAGTTAGGCAGTCACCAGCTGCTGTGCTCATGGGCAGGGAAGCACAAGTGGTTATGCTGCTCCTTCTTGGAGCTGCCACAGTGCAGAGCTTCCTGTTGTTTGCAGTCAGAATGGAATATTGCTCTGCCAGCCAAAGGAAGGGTGTCCCACTGCCTGCAAGGCATCTTTTTGGTGGCGTGCAGGATGTCTCTTCTGGAAGCTCTCTGTGCTACTTAGCTCATAGAAAAAGTTGACTGCCAACATGTGAAGTGGTAGAGCCTTCTCTAACTATGAAGAATTTCAGAAGTCATAGTTTAAAAACCTGTTTAAAGAGTTTTTCCTTTCTGAAGGCACCTTAAAGTCAGTGTTGCAGCAATAATTGTGCTAAATGTGCATGTAGCTGCAGTCTAGATTGTCTGTTCTAGCTAATACACATTTTACACCCCTGAGTTTTTCCCAGCTTAGTGAGTAAACATATAGTCTTAGCTGACTGCAAAAAGATTAATTTACTTTGGTGAGCTTAATCTATGACATAGACTAATCTTGGTGTGATCCTATTACTGCAAGGTCAGCTGGGATTGTAGTGTTTGATTGTCTTGCTTTGCTCATTTGATTCCAGCATTTGTGTTTTGGAGCAGTTTCTGTCTTTATTGCTATCTCTAGACTTTGTAGTCTGGAGAGAGATAGCTCACTCGTGTGATTCCCACCCTTGAAAAGGCTAGGAGATTGTAAAGGAAGAAAAGGGAAGGTCCTTATCTCATGGTGTAGCCCCTCATCAGTGTTACTTTTTGAAGTTTAGGTTGCAGCAAGGGAAATCCACCATCATTTGTCAGATCTCTGAAGATCTGTGTGGCAAGGGTTGGTCATCTGTCTTGCAGTGATAAATGTTCCTAGCAGAAATGGAGAGCCTGCCACTGATGGAGCTGGTAAAGGTGGTAATTCTAAAATTGCCCCTGGACCAACATGTGGCTAATGGGTCTGTCACAAGTAACTTCTCTGCCTCTCAGCATGGCAGGCTGGTGGCTCAGATCTGGCTGCTGCTGGTAGAGGTTGATCTGTAGCTGCCCAGAAGCTGTTTGTTTCCAGTGATTAACTTGGCACACCTCGCCACTGAGCATGAACTGCAGCTGATGTCATGATCAACAGATAAGAGGGATGAGGTGCTCCTGACAGCCTGAGTGAGAGTATGTGGTGGTGCCTTTCTCTGGCATAAGCACTACAGCAGCTCCTGTTGGCAATCCCAAGGAAATCAGTGAAAACTTTGAGGTTGCCCCCTTCCTTCCTCCACAGAGATTGGCAGCAAAAAGCACAGTTGCTTTTTTATCTAGGGTCTGATAGGCAGATGGGAGCGATGGATTTTTCTCCTACTTGGTGTTTTCAAATCTCCTCCAATTTAATTAGGTTTCACTGCTTTAATGCATCTTTCTTAACAAGTATCAGTCAATAGAAGGGAAAACACTACAGTCAGAAAACATGCAGCAAAATGGCAAAAGTCACTGGAATGTCACAGGACACTGTGAGTTATGCAATGACAATAAACAGGGACCAGCAGTACACTGGCAGGTGCTAAGCTCTGTCAGACAAGGCCACCTAGAACATGCTGATTCACTGCCTGCTGAGGTGTGCTAGAGTTGTTTCTGGACTTCATCATTTGTCATGGGTAACTGAAATAAAGAAACCTCTAAGTGGTAGAGTTACAATGCAGAGAAGGGGATCATAGTATTATATTTGTATTTCTCCTCCCTTTTCTTTCTTCTGGTGATGAACTCTAAAATGGGATGTTAGGGTTTTGTAGCTGTCCGTTTTGAATTAGCATCCTTCGGAGTTCAGCTGAGGTTTCCCTTTCTCTTCTCTTCTGTAAAAAGTTTCGTTAATTTTGGGAAAGTACTTAAAACATCTTGCAAAACTTTGAACCCATTACCACAAGGAACTGTGGACTTCTCAATATAGCTGAGAATGTTCTTTAAAAATGTAGGGTTTGTTTGCTCAAGCACTTTTCAAACCATAATCATACTTGTATCTGTCAAAGAACTCCAACTGATTTTACAAAATATAATGGAATTCAGTGTCTTTGTATAGGTTTATATGATTGCTTCTTTTATTCAGGTAGAGAAACCAAGATATTCAAGATATGGAGTGATTTGCAGGTGGTTCCATAGAAAATCAGGGACAGGAAGAGAATATCTCATTCTCAGTCCCTTACTTTACATTGAAACCTGTTCTACATCTTATCTTTACAGTTATCTTACAGCTAATTCATCCTTCATACTGTCTTGCTCTTCTGGCACCAAAATGTATTCATATATGCACATTTCTAGGTCTTCTCTACGTTTCAGTTACCATTACTGCTAACTGGTCCAAATTTCTTTTGTGTATTTTAGTAACTTTTTTCATTTGAAAAGCATTTTTCACAATCAGAGCCAACATCATGGTGTACAATAGCAGTACATCAGAGTTTAGGAAAGGTTAGTGGCTGAATAAATTCCTTTTCATATAGAGAGGTTTTTAAAACTCTTCTGGACAATTAATTGTGCTTAACGATGAGCATATTTGACCTTTCCCAGGTGCCAATGTATTAAATATTAGCCATGGTTGTATTTCTGGAGGGAGGACGGACAATTCTCCATGAGAAAATCCTGTGTATTCCCAGGGAAACACGCGCTGTAAAGCAGCACCAGGTGGCGCTGGTAGCACCCGAAAGGTGGTGAGTGAGAAATGCCGAGTTTTGGGGAGTTGGGAGCACTTCCCAGGGATTCCACCCGGAGCGGAGCATTTCCCAGGGATCCCACACGGGGGATGCAGGACTGGGCATTCTGTGCTTGGAACTTTGCAGCCGAACCCAGTGCTGTGACTTAGAGAATTGATACATTACCACAGCATCTCAGGGAAGTCTGTCCTTCTCCGTTTTCAGAATTGATAGCAATTCAGTTATTTCCTAGTAAGAACCAATTGCTTCTTCTACCTCAGGAACAATGAAGCACGGTAGGAAGCCTTGTTTCATCATTTAGTATGCTGAATATTAGCAGAGCTTCCAGCACATCTGCTCTTCAGACATTCCTTGGTTACCCAAGCAGGGAGCAGGTTTTTTGTCACCAGTTGCAGATACTTGCTTGTGATGGGAAGCAGAAATAAGCGACTTCCAGAGCTACAACCTCATTCATTTAGTTCTCAGATCAGTGGAGTTTTGTGGGTTGGTATCCAGTGGGGCAGTTCAAGGCTTCCATGCTTACCTGTCATTAAATTACTCATTTTGCTTATGCTCTAATTTTTCAGTGCTCTCTTTTTTTCCCTGCCCTTTCAAGTCCTCTGTTATTAGCTAAGTAAGAAACATTCTTTCTTGCAGCCTTTAGTTGCTCATAGATGTGGAAATGTTCTGGATTTATTTAACTAGCTTTGTTTGGTAGTGCTTTGACACAAGTGGTATATTGAATACTGAAACAAAGATTCTACTCAAATCAAATGAAATAAAAACAAAGCCTTGTGTAATTCTTCTGAGATCCTGTTCTCATTGAAGTCTGTGTTAAAACCCCACTTGCTTTTGGTATTGTGAGGCTGAAGCTGATTTCTGCCTGTGTTTATGCAGTATAGGTTAAAGTCACCCAGTCTGAATCCCATCTTCAGTGGGGGGGCCACCATCAGTGACAATAGTTCTACCTGTGAAATCAGTCTGGTTTGCATTTTGGGTCTAGGTTTAGACCCTGCTCACACCTAGGAGGCCCCCAGCATCTTTCCAGTCTGCCTAGCCCAAAAAATTCTTGGTGCTCCCCTCTAGTTCCAGTTTGGGGTTTCAATAACAGAGTTAGCATTCCATTTTTCTTACATAGCAAAAGTAACTGTATGGATGTACAGACAGTTTCAGACTGTTGTAGACATAGGAAAAAAACATTCCAAACCATATTTAACAGAAAATATTTAAAGGCATTTTATTTATGACATCTAATTGTTTGACTAGAAACAGAGTGCTTGGAAAATAATGAAAATATAGGGAAAATGAAGAAAAAATCTTGACCTGATTATTCAGACAAACTGATCATAATGGTCATGTAGGGTGAATAGTCTGTCAGTACTTTACACCATTTGTCAGTCTAGGATAATACGTGTTTTACTTTAGGACAAGGAAGTGCCTTGTCACATAGACAAGTCTGAGACTAGTGAGAAGTTCTTTCTCAGGACTGATGATGCATAGAAAATGGAGAAAGATTCAGCAAAGCTGGTTTGTAAAATAATCACATAAAGTGCAGTGTAATCCTTTCTGTCATCTAATTTATTTTATTACTACGACTGTGAGGACTGGAAAGAGTTATGATCTTCTATCCGTCTAAAAAGAAAGTCACTTCTGAGTATGCTGAGACTGAACATCATTGTAATTAATTTGTTGTCATTATTCATAAAGTAGAAGTGAAATCTTAAAATGTTTTTACAGGCTTAGCTTTGTATCCAGAGTAACAATTTTCTGTTTTAGTATACCCAAAACATTTATGAAGTCCAGTCTCCATACAATCTTTTTAAATTATTATTTTCATAGTCCTAGTGTTTAGAATTCAGGTTTTATCTCCCTCATGTTTCAAAGAACCGTGAGTCAACAAATCAATTTTCTTTTCTTAGCTTGGAAGACCTATCCATTTGCAGAGTCCTTGGATGGTTTGTCAGACTGCTCCCAGGTGATTCTAAATGTGCCACCAGCTCTTTCAGCTTGGTTGGTAGGTGAATGTGATCCCAATAGTGAAGGAATCCAGTGTCCTGGTTTCAGCTCTGCCTCTCTAAGAGCAGCAAGAAGCTGACACTAGCTTTCTAATTCCAGTAGGAAGAAATTTGCATGTGAAGTAAATTATTGTACATGGGGACATGGAATATAATATACCATTGAGGCCCGAGTTTTCAGAAATACCCATTAACCATGGGCTAGATCCCCATAAATACCAGGATTGATTTAGATAGTCTTCTATGCTGGATAAGATAGGTCTTTATCTGCTTCAGTTTTTGAAAAGCCATTTGAGGCAACAAGAACCTGAATTGAAGAAAAGTGGCAGCTTCCATTTGCTATTATAGTAGCTGTCTGTTGCTTTTTCAGCATTTTTCAAAATCAGGTCAGGAACTCTCTGAGCTTAAGCAATCAAAATTAGTGAGTGTCTTATCAATATTGGAGCCTGTAACCAATTATACTGTTCCTTATGTGTAAAATTGTTGGAATTCTGGCTCTGCTCTGGCTAATATTTATAGGAAGAAAAAGAGAAAGAGAGCACAAGCAGAAAATTATACTGATGTGTGAAGTATGGGCCTGTTATCCTTTCTATGGAAGGTATTATTTAATGCCTTCCTGACACTTAGTGCATATCCCCTGCTAGTACATGAGCAAAATGGATGAGGAAATTTGCAGCCCAGACAGGCTGGGAGCTGTGATTGGTTTTCTCCTGGAAATCAACCCTGCCATCAGACTGTGGGTGAGGGGCAGGAAACCAGAGCCCAACCAAAAGGAAAAAAGGTGTTCATCACATCTGGAGGTTCGTGCTTTGTACATCACACAGATCTTAGCCACTCCCTTATTTGTTAGAGAGGAGAGCGCTTCCTTGCTTCCCAAGGGTGCTGAAGTTCAGGTTTTTAATGTTCAAGTCACTTGAGTGTTAAGATGGGAAGTGCTGCAGAAATAACTACCAAGTTCTAGGCAGTATAATACACTGTCTATTATGGGCAGGGACAGATGAATGCACATAACATTTTGTGTTGTCCCCAGCCATCATTTCTTTTGTATTGCTATTTTTTCCATCCCAGGTGGTTTCAAACCACGGAAAGAAACCAAGTAACTCAATTTTATTAATCAGAGATTAAGACCCTGCTACTAGTAGCCAGAGCCTCTTGTGATACTTTCTGAAAACACAGGAATATCAAAAGTGCAGTGCTGAACAAATTTTCCTGTAAAAATGCTCTCCCAATACCATTTTCTGTGATGTGAGGTCTTAATTTCCATTTCTAATGTAACACCTACTCCCTGAGATGGAATCTGATTGTGCTTTAAATTGCTCTGTGCTGCCTGTACAAGCCTTTAATGTACTCAGGAAGGGGAAAGGAGCCACAGAGCTCCAAGAGAAGAACTCACCGTGGTGTTCTGTGGTCAAATGAAGCCCATCCAACCACAGTTGCTCGAATGTTAGTACCAGTGATCATGTAACCACAGGGAAAATGGTTAAACAGCTGGCAGCTAGCCCTGTGTATTCAAGAAGTTGTAAGCTGGCTCAGCCTACTGTTCAGTGGGGTTCTGCCTGCTGTAAAACTGATCTTCTGATGTCTCTGAGGATGCTGTAATAAAGCAGGATCTAAGGAAGACCTTCTATCACAAATTCAAACTCTAAAGTTATCTGTGCTTCGGTTCAGCACATTCTAAATTGCTAAGATGAACAAGTTTTTTTGTTTTTAATTTTCAGTTTGAATACGACTTTGTAGATAAAATGCGATAAAGAGTGGGCCAATATAATTCCAGGGTAACATCTTTGATACCCTGGAAAATGAGCTATTGTGCACCTGTAGGAAATTTGTAGCTGTACCTAGGGAAGCACAGCTGGAGACTGCTTTTCCAACTAGTTGGAGGAACTGACCAACAGATACTTAATAAAAGTTTACTAGGGCAAATGCAAAGCCTCTGTGTTAGTAGGACCTGGAATCCCAGTGAACAGCAAATTGAGTGTGTGTCAGCAGAGTACCCTTGCAGTGTTGAAGGCTGTCTTAGTGAGAGGGGAATGTTTGTTCCCTCTAATTGGCACTTACAAGTTTGCATCTGGAGCGCCGTCTTTATCTTGGGAGTCCCTTAGGACAGGATTGACAAATATCTTTGTAGGGGCCCTCAGGATGGGGGTGGTTGGAGTATGGAAGCCCCAAATGTAAAGATAGGCTGGAAGAGCTTGTTCCCCTGGGGAGAAGAGGGCTAAGGAAGAGTTAAGTTGCAGTCTTCCACTGAGTAAAGGAGTGTTACAAGAAAGATGGAGCCAGATTCTTCTTATAAGTGCAGAAGGAAGAACCAGTGCAGCAAGGGAAATTCCACAGGGACATAATAAAAAAAATCCTCTCAGTAGGGGAATGGTGGAGTGCTGTAACAGCTTACCCAGAGAACTGGGAACACTGTCCTTGGTGGTTTTCAGCATTCCACTGGACAAAACCCTTGACCACATGATCCAACTTTCAGGTTGTCTCTCCTTTGAATGGGAGGTCAGACTAGGTGAGTTTCACAAGTTGCTCCAAATTTTTTTTTCTATGATTCTACAAATATAGGGATGCTGATGGTTGATCACCTCCAAGGCTAAGGTGACAGTGTGACCTGGTGGGTTTCTACTCCCTTGGCAGGTTATTGATATAAGATTACTTGCATATGTTTTGTTATTTACTAGCATGGGGTTTGTTGTTCATGTGATCAATGCAGATTATTTCTCATATGTGAGAACACTCACATGGACGTCAATTTAAAGGCCCACTGGCATGGAATTTATTTGTTTATCTTTTTAGTCCACATCTCATGAACTGTTTAAATTTTTCTTTAAACTTGCTGTTTTCCTTGCAAGAGAAAGAGAAGGGGCAGACAGTTGCTAAATATGAAAGGCTCTAGAATGGAGAAACAGACAATGCTGAAGTAAAACTACCACCAAGTGGCCCACAGTCTTCCTCTGAGTTAGGTGTAGAATTGACTACATGGAACTTCTTCCCTCTAGCTGTCACTTGCCAGTGACTTGCTGAATTTTTGTGTAAACTGTTACATTTTTAATCCAAATATGCTCTTGCCTAGGTTGCTGCAGCAGTGCTTTGAGGATATGTAGTTTACAGAAGAAGTCGGCTCTTCACCCAGCAGTCCCCAGTGACCTCCAGAGTGCTCATTCTCATGGTAGGTAACCAGCAGTGAGCAATATTCTGTCTGTGCTTTGCTTCAGCAAGGCCAAATAAAGAGTCAAGAAGTGTTAAGTGTATAATGAACCCTAGGCTGGTTTTTCAGTTAAAAACATGACTCTTAAAATTTTTATATTGTATCACAAATGTCAAAGGACATCAAACCAGCATACTTTTTTTTACAGAAAACATTCTTTTAAGTCATCCCATTTTAAAAAAGTGCTTTAAGTTTTTTTAATAATCCATTGCCTATGAAAAGAACTTGTGTTTAGTTTACTACTCATATTAAATGCAAATTGAAGGAAGGCCTAATTCTACATGTCTTGTACATGTAGGTCTTTACAGAGGTCTAAGCCTATCTTACCCCTTCCTGTCAGTGTAAATAAAGTTCATTGGATTACAGACTGCTGCTTTCCATATTTAGTTTGACTACTAGGGTGAGTGGAAACATTTTAGCTGACATGATGGACTACAGATCAAAGCTTTAAATCTATTGCTTTTTGTTTTAAACCAACATCAAACATCTCTGATGTGATGTCATAGAATACAGCTCTATGAACAGCAAGGGCAGTGTTGGTTTTTTTTTCCTATGGGCTGAAACAACTACAATTGTCTCTAACCAAACTATTCACTTCTAAAAACACATTGTGGTAGGGCCTTTGGGACGTGGATCTGTTTGTGACTGCAGATGTTAAATTCCCGTGGTGTGGAATCAATAAGATGTACAGCTACTTATGTCTTAGTGTGTTACTTCTGTGCACTTTGAAATGGGTGCATCCTGCTTTTCCCAGAGACAAGGCTGTCAAAGACTTTAATGGGGATCTTGCAAACAGGGTGTTGCCTACACTCTGCTTGATCCTTTGTGGGGGTGTATGCTCTTGTTTTTTTCATTATCAGAGGTTGACCAATTTGATTTCATTACAAAACGTGGAGGATGATGGACAGGTGTGTCATTTCACATCATGAATTTTTCCATTTCAGAAGCAGTTTAATGGTCTTTCAGTTCCATGCTGTGCCAAATACTCATTTGTTGTCCAACAAATCCTGTGGCAAGAGATTACTGTGCTTTCCTCTCTCTGTGCTGATTTAGACCACGTGGTTACACAGACCTGATCCAGGCCACACAAACCATTGAATCAGCTCAACTGATGAAGCAGAAAACTCCAACATGAGACAGGAACCTTCCTAATAACATTTGTTTAAAAGGTTTCCTAATGTGAGACTACACTCCTAAAACCACAAGCTCTTTTGGAAAATCTATTAAACTTGTGCTTCTCAATCACAGAGCTGTTGAAAGTGCCAGCATGGTGCGTGTCTCTCTCTCCCAATCTAGTGGAAATGGCCCATGAAGCCTTATATAAACACAGTGGGGGCAAGAACATCAGCTTAGTTGCCTGATTTTTCAGCTGGGGTTAGTAGTCAGCAGCTTCTATTGCAGATTGCTTTCATCTGGCTCTTGAATGCAAATGTCCCTTTGGTATTGATGACTTGTAAAAATCCATAGTGGTCCTTAAAATGCACCAAGAACAAGGAGCTCAGACGTCTTAGAATCCCAGATCCAAAGGGACTGAGTTAATTGAGTTAATTCCTTACTCACATTCTACACTGTGTTTTGAAGAATAGATTTGTTCTCTAAATTTCTGCTTTCTGAAGAGTATGTCCCTATTTTTGTTCCTTGCTGACCAGAACAACAGATTTGGTGCATCTCTGTGTATCATTCTCTTCCACGTTGTTTTGTTTTAGCTTTCCAGCACAGTTTCTTGTGCCTCCTCTAACCAGCTGCAAGCAGGCACCTATGCCACCTTTACTGAGGCACAAAGGGATGAACTTAAAAAAATATAAAGAGAAAAGTATGACTCTCTAAATAAATCCTCTAAGTTTGTAGGTCTGACTTAACCTCACAGTTACAAATCTACTGTCCCTGTGTATTTTTCTGAAATGCATCTGTGTTTACTCAGCACTCTCATCCATTGTCTTTTTTCTAAACCAGACTATGTAACAAATTCCTGGCTGATGTCTTCTGGAGCCAACTAGATCTTTCCTAGTCAATAATTACTTCGTTGTTCTTTTAAAGCACCTTGTCTTATCCTCATTTCTTGTTTGCCTTCTCCTAACTACCTCCTTTTGTTCTCACTCTGCACATTTTAGGCAGAATAGTACAGAACAGATCATTGAGATATTAGTGAGAATTCATGAAGGTAATACACAGCACACCTTATCTACCCTCACTCTCTAATTATTTAGTATCTAACTAGTGATCTTATGGGTTGTTTGCTTTTAAAACCTTGTCATTCTCATCCCAGGGCCTGGTGCAGGCACACTTGCCATCAGCAGTTATCCTTTAGGGCTCCACCAGGCCTCTAACCCATGGTCTGCTGAGGACCATCTGCTCTTTTCATGTGCCTTTTTTACTGATACCAAAACAATTTCCATCTGACTGCCCTGTGCTTTGCACAAATAAAAACCTTTCGGGCTGCTGCTTCTAAAGTAGATTTACCTTCAATCACCATTTATTAAATCTCTGTCCATTAAAAACCATAGCTTGCAGAAGCTGTGTGCATTAAGCCTGATTATAGAGTCAGTAGAGAAGAGGGAGGGGGCCAGCAGTTGCTATCAGTGGATTGCCTTTTTTTTCTGCTTGGCGGGCTGCTGGTAACACTTGTGACAGGGTCCATATCAGAACAGGAGTCTCATCATTTGGCTTTGATTTTGTACTATGCATTTGTCTTACTTTTGATTTAAGCTGTATCTTAATGATTGTTGGCTTCAGGAAAAAATCTGCTCAGACTACATGACTGAAATCAGGGTTTTCTTTGATGCTGGGGTACTAGTTCCATTATGGAGGGGATTAAGAAAGGAAAGTTCACAGGTTCCTTACGGAGGATGAGTGGCTCCTTCAAACGCACTTCATTTAAAGGCTCAGCATCTGGATCACAGAGGGTAAGTCTGCAATTACCCAAATAGTACAGCCAGAGGTAAACAGCTGGAGGCACCGTTTGGCCCTCTTGCTTTTAACAGCTGGTACTGTTATAAATGAGAACTATTCCCTTTGTGCTTGTTTAGGTCTCAGATATATCAGTTGTGTTCATTGCACTGGTTCTAGCAATTAATCTTATTCCTCTTCCAGGAGTTCTTTCACAAGTTCCTGTCTTAAGGATCTTTGGGATAAATGTCACTGTACAGGGCTAGCCTGTAATTATTCCTATCCATACTCAAAATTATATTTTGATGACTGTTGATACTCAATGCTCATCACCAGTTTAGATGCAGTAAATGTGAAGACTGGTAGGACATATACAAGATTTTGATGTGATTCACTGGACTACAGATGACAGATTCTATGGGAAATACAGTCTGTGGTTAGAGTATTTCTGTGTAGGTTATGAATGAAGAAGCAAGACAGGAGAAAGAAGACATGAGTGACTGATTTACAATGTATGATCTCACTGTTGTTATCATAAGCTTGCATGCAGTAAATGAATAGTAAGAATTCACTTCTTAACTGTTTTCAAGCTATTTATGTCCATATTTTGTCCATAGATTGATAGATTCTTTTTACAACAAATACAGACTAACTTCAGCTCAGGATTATGTAGATTCCAGCTCAACTGACCTTTTTCAAACTGATTCCACTCAAATAATGAGAAATAGTTTTTATCTCCTCTTGAAACCCCTGCAACCCTCTTACCTCTAATTTCTGCTGATTGTCATCACAGTGTTATAGTCATATTCCAACTAAAGGGTTGGAAGGGAGTTTGAAGGAATATAAACTGAGGGGAAAATGCCACACAGGCAACTAAGTATGTATTAAAATGTTTTCTTCTCTAAGAGGATTGTTCTATACTATGTGCAATATTGGTCATAGTCATATGTGATTGCATGAGAGAACAGGTCTGTGTTTGGGGGACTTCTTCAGCAGAGACTGATGGTCTCTGACATGGGCCATCACCAGGGGAATTCCAAGCACCATCTCAGTATAAAGTAATTTCCAGATTTACAGTGATGGTTTTTATGTACTGACTGTGGACCCTGGCCCTTCTCTCTACTAGGGGTTGTCAGGCTGTGTGTAATACCTGTATTACAGGCCCAATTACAGACAATGAGTGCTAGATGGAAAAAAAAAAGCTTCAGCTGTCGTTTCCTTGGCACCAGGGTCAAGCCTAAACATTTGGAATCAAAACGAGGTGTTTGCAGTGGGTTCATTTTTTTCCTCCCCTGCTGGATATAAGGCAAGGTGGCAAAATGAAATGTCAGCTAATGCTTAGCAGGTGTACTTTGGGTAACTTTTCCCATTACTTGCACAGCTTTGTCCTGGGTGCCTCATGACAAACCAGGCTGTCCTTCAAGAATCTTGAATTTCATGAATTGCTGTGTATTGCTTGCTTTATCCCCAGATGACTTCCAGCTTCATAGGCTGGTAGTATGAACTTTATTTATTGAATAATACAAAGAAATAATGATAAAGGTTGCTGAAAAGTATTTCCCCTTTAAAATGTCCACAAGCCTGCTTTGATACTGCAAAGCATACAGCATTTTACTTCTTGAATGGAATAAAGTCAGAGTAAAATACCCAGGCAAAAATGGCTTAATTTTGTCCCACTGTTCCCATGGGAAAGACTAGTCAAGTGAAGGTAGAAGGAACACAGTTCAGGTTTTGTTTTTCTTGTTATACTTATTATAAGAAAACGTTGTCTTTCACTTATGTTCTACTTATTATAAGAAAACGTTGTCTTTCAAAGCATGAAAATTTCTTTTATGGCTTGCTTATTCTAGTCTTCCTAATTCTTTGGGTGTTTGTTTCCTTTAATGTTCATTTCAGAAACAGAAACTTTACCTTTTGTGAAAAAAGTTAGAGCTGAGTAAAAGCCTAGATTTTTACGCTTATTTAATAGACTGTGAGTGCTGCTTCTGCCAGAACTGATGTGGGTTGGCACCCTGACATCAGTAGCACACTGTCATCGTCCAGGCAGGTGAAGTGCTCATCTCTGGGAGTCAGGACATCTTGAGGCAGGAAACTGGGCACTGTTGTGCTCGAGAGTGTTTTGTGTTGAATGTTAATTTTTGCTAATGATACAGCTGAAAATGGGAATTGAAACTGGTCTTGAATGTGTGTGCCTTGTAGGGGTGTAGTGCTTTGGGACAAGTCTGGAAAACCTGTACAGGAAATGGTTAAAGCTGCATGAGCACTGATAAAACACTGAGATTTATAATGAAAATTTCACCTGCTACTCTAATCTTTTCCCCTTTTGCCAATCTCACTCTTGCTTTTTTCTGAGGAATGTGTACCAGTGTGTGGTCCTGGTCCATGATTTTAACTTCCAGTTTTTACTGCAGTAGTGTTGGATACCAAAAGTACTAAAAATGTATCCTCCTTAGCTCTTTATTCAGCTTAGCTTTCCTGTGTAGTTCCCTAATTTTGAAAACAGTGCTGTAGAGAAAGATAAATTTTTATTTCCTGAGCAGTTTTACAAAACCAGCTGTTGCTACTTGCTGTGCAATTAAAGGTGTAATTCTCTACCTCAACAGAGAATGCGCTAAATGAAATGTGAAACTCGTAATGTTTACAAAAGGAGTCCTTGTGTGTCTGTGTTTTGGTTTTGTGTCTTGTAAACATCTCAGTTTATTAAAAAAAGAAGCAGCTTATCAGGATGCACATCACTGGCCTGTCTTTCCCACTAATGGGAATTACTTCAAATTACTTTTCTAGTACTAAACAATGCTTTCATCTCTGCTTGCTATCTCCATTGAGTTGATCTAAATGTCTTTAAGATGGACCTACTATGACTCAAATTCTGTTCCTCTGAAGAGAAAACCATTTTATTGAAACAGCTTTACTCTGCATTTATTTCTCTTTGCCTATAATTCTTCTATGCTTGTAAATTCTCTGTGATTATCTGTATAAGGGTATATTCAGTACAAGCCTTCCAGATGCTTGGATTTAAGCTTTTATAGAGCCACTAATGTATTTTATCACTGTCTCCTTCCTGGCTATCAAATGTGGTACAAGAATTTACAGTAATGCCTAACAAAAAATTTAAAGAATATTTTATTCAAATGCAATAGAAAAGTTTAAAAATCTCAATAGCACTACTATAGAAAGTATAATGGATCTTTGTAATACCTTTAAGGTAGTGCGGTATTACCCAGTGGTTTGTTGGAAAAACTTCCATGGATTACAATGGAGAAAATATTATTAGACCTTCAAACTAAGGCAAATAACTTGTCCTATTTTTGCAAATGACCAGACAAACCAGTGATGAATACATTCACTTAGACCAGAGAGAATGTAGCTTCTTGGCAGAAAACCAATTTTGTCTCCTATTTAAGTCACTGTTTTGATCTGTCTTACTATTTTTTAATGAAGCTTGAAAATTGATGTGAAATCCCTTGAAGTGAGTTGCAGTTGTTACTATTAAATCGTATGTTTTGTGTGCTTTCTTATCATAATATTAAACTTCAAATAGGAAAAAAAGACTGAAAGACTAAAAAAGACTAATGAATTCACTTTCTGCTCCTAAACTATTAGTCAAGCAGCTGTGATTCCTTCAAATTGCATATCCTTTGATGGTTTAGGTTTAGGATGGTCATAGGTATACTAGGAAGTTTTCTGCGACTAGCTAATATTGCAGTTATGGTTAAACAGATCCTTCAGTAACAGTGAAATAGTTTTCATATTCATTCCCTTTGAGAGTTTCAAATTTTCCCCCCAAATTTCTGCTGTGATTAAGACATGCCAATATTGTAGTCAATGGCTCAAGAGATGAAAGTGCTGGTTTTTTTACATTTTGGGCAGTCAGTTGAGAGATGGAAGTGAGAAAATAACCAGGACATAATAAAATTCATTTCTGAGTATGTCAGAGTAGGTTCTATATCTTCCCTAATGTTCAAAAAAATAACAGGGCAATAATTAAACTGTTATCACAGGCAGACTTTCATGGCCATAAGGGGAAATAGAAGCAGGCTCATGTCTGGAGAACAGGCCAGCAGGTTATCAGTTGCCTTTTCAAATGAACAAAGACTGTACTTAGCAACCTGTGCAAGCTCCCAAAGTGAGACACAGCAACACAGCCTGCACTCCTCTCTGTAATGACAGAAGGAAATGTCACATTGGAATAATTTCTATCAGAGTAACTGTTTTCTTAAGAGAAACTGAAATATGTTATAGTTGGGTGTATAACTTTGTCCAGTTTTGACAAATCTTTTCTACAGAGATCATTTTGCAGGCTCTGTCACTTCCCTGCCCTGCTGGATCAAGACCAAGGCACTTTAGTGTTGATTGGATATCACAATGTCCTTCAGCAGCCTGGATAAGAGCATTGTGAAAAACATCTATAATATAGAATGTGTTAGACAGCACCACCTGATCTGAATAGGAATTGGAAATAAATCCTTTAGTGCCCTAGGCAGGAGGCACAATTGGCCAAGTGAGTTATAAGGCTTTTGTTTGGCTGTGACACACCCTCCAAAGGAAGAATATCAGTATAGGAGAGGATTTGTCCAATCTGAGACATAGAACCAAAAGGTTCTCCTTGGCATGTCTGTGACCTTTTTCTTGACATCCTGTTTCTTCTGAAGACAGACACTACAAGGTGTAGCTTTCAGGAATCTCTCTGCTGTCAGGAGTTGTTCCGAAGGACTCGCGTCTCTGTTCTGCAGCAATGACTCATCCAGCGCAGTCAGGCACGCGGCATTGCAGTAAACCCTGTCCCTACAAGTCAGTGCATTGCAGACATCCAACAGAAGCAGCTGGTGTGTGCATTCAGTGAGTAATATCTGATCTGTAGCATGAAGGAAAGGTTACCACAAAGGCATGGAAGCTTGCTGCTCGAGATAGGATAGGAGCATGGAATCAGTGACAAGATCTCTTGCACTGTACCTCTAGCCAAGGTGCTGCCTACATACAACTGCTGTGTCATGGTGGCTTTCAGCAAGGTGAATGTCATGAGTTTTGTGGGAGCTTTTTTGGTTTAAGGGCAAAGGTTTGGCAAATTCTTAAAACTGATGGTAGCTGTTACTTGCAAGGAGCATCTCACAGAACATCTGTATGTCTGGGCAAATTCTGCATTACTCCCAGGGTTTACAGCCAGTGCAGCCTGTCCCCCAGCTGGACAAATATGTGACATGGCTTCTGTACAGGACTCATGGCATGGACTGAGTATCAGAGTCACCTTGTGAGTTATGGGATAATGATTTTTACTTTTCAGCAATTTGCTGCTGTTCTGTTCAGCAGATTATATTCACTTCTGGCAACTGTGGGACTTGCATGTAGTTGTGTCTTTTGCAATGGTGTTTTGCTGCCGGTGTTCCAACATGAATTCCACCTAGTCTCACACAAAAATGTCTGCCACAGTTGCTTGGATCATGCTGCCCCTCTTGCTAGTTCTTGCTTACAGCATCTATTCAGTGACAGACTCTAGTAAGTCTAATGCAGCTCTGAATAGAGAAAAATCAGAGTAGAAACCTTTGAGCAGTTTTCACTTTGAGTGTAGTTTTGTTAAAAGAATCTGTCAAGGGTATATATATAACAAACTGAAACAAATGCTCATGAATACCAAAAAATCTGACTTTCAGACACAGAGAACAAAAAATGTGTGTTAGTGTGTTTCAGAGGTGGATCATTTTACAGTAGCAGGAGATGTAGAATGTGACTGTAAGAGGCCTAGAAAACACAAGTGTGGATAAACAAAGGATAAAACAATTTTTCTGGAAAGTGATACTACTTCATGTCTTGTGTAGCAATAGTAGGTTAGTTGATCTTGCAATGAAGGATGTGGATTGGAGTACTTACTGCTTTCTAGTCCTAAGTCTGAAAAATTAGCCACTTCCTTAGAGAACAAAACCTTTCTGGTGCTTTTTCATTTCAGACTCTGCATTGCTAGAATCACTTCTACAAGTGATTGAGATTCTTTTAATCTAAAGAATTAAAAATGAGATAAAAAACATAGGCAGCAGAGTAAAGCAAGACTCAGAAAACATTGGAAAAGGAATGTTTCATGGACAACATGGTGGATTGTATCAGCAGTTGAACTTGACTGTTTTGTTGCTACCTGGTGAAATTGGGCAACTCCCTTTTCCTTTGGTTTTTTTTTTTTATGTCTTGTCCATAGAAATAATTTTCTGTTGCATGTGGATCCCAATCTCTAGTACAACCTCTATGATCTACATTAATGTAAAAGCTAGAAAAGCTATAGCTGGTTAAAACTGATTAATATTCCTCTGATCATATACCCCCCTGCTACAAGCCTCTTTTTAAATAAAAAGTAAGCCATGAGATAACCTGCTTAAGGGCTTACATTTGGGCCCCAGTTTTACCTCCTGGTATGTATGTTATTTTTTGTGTTGTCAGTACTTTTTTCTGCCCCGTGCTTTTGCCAGCTGTTAGCAAGCAAATTATTGATATTAAGCAGCAGAAGTGTCATTGTGGGGTTAGCACTTAATCCAGTTTGGAGATGGGAGAAGTCCTGTATATAGGCATTATCAGGAATCAGAAAGCCAGCTGGTCTTGGAAAGTGTCATGAAGCTGAGAGGAAATAGCAAAATTTGAATGTAATTTGTGAGGAGTGGAAAAGGCCTGGAAACCAATGTTACATAACCAACAGCTGGTTCATCAGCAGATGAAAAGGAGGGTGGAGAGGATTAAAGACAGGTAGCAGGGGCTGTGAAAGGCAGCTGTACATGCCAGATTGCTCAGGCTGGAGGCAGCAGGGCTGGAGGTGGCAGCTGAAGCAGTTTAGCTTGCCCAGGCAGAACATGGGCAGTGAGAAAAAGGAGCCTCTGCAGGACTTGAGCAAATCTAGGGAGGATGACAGGGCAGTGGTTGCTGAGCAGACACAGAGAATTGCAAGGGAGAGCAGTGACTCAGCCCACCCCAGACTAAAGAGCTGCTTCCTCACCATTTAAGTGTGCTAGAAAACCACCACACATTCAGTCTGAATATCAATCTAATGTCAAATGAGTAAAAAACCAGAGGTACCCTGATGATTGATTGTGACATAGTTAGAGAAAAGTCTTGCATTTAAGAAAATGAAGAGACTGCAGGTATAGAGAATGTTGATTTTTTTTTTTCTGTAACTATGACAACTGATTTCCTTAGTGCAGCTGGTAGTATCTTATCCAAAACTCAAGAAACTGATTAAAAGCTTATTTTTCATGCTAATCTCATAATCTTTAATGGATAATGCTGGCCTTTTCTGCCAGCAATTTTACTTTTTGGAGAAGTGTGATTCTTTTTTTGATTTTAATAGCATTCCATCAACGTGTGATCCAACAGGAATTTCTTTGGAGTGTGCAGATGCAGTCACCTCTGAAGTGTATCCAATAATTAAAGCAATTGCTCTTCCAACAGCCTGGCTCACCTGACAGGGATTTATGCTTCATTATAGAATTCTATGCTCACAGTGTTGATTCAGTTTTGTTACAAATCTGTTAAAATCCTAGATGTTCCTCATTAGGGCTCCGTCAGCTACATCGTGTTAGAAGTTTTAAACTGGATTAATTCCCAGTTACTGAAGATAGAAAATTGCATGGCCTTGAGCTTCCCCTAAGAGAAGATTCAATATCACCAGGAGAATATCCTGGTCTTTTATGTAAATAAGAAGCTATAATAGCAATTTTTTGCAGTGACAATAAAAATTAACTAATCAACTGATTACAGTGACAGTGTCTCCTCTAAGCATAAATGGCTTAGATTTTGAGGATGAACTCACCATGTCATCATTAGTACCTGCTTGCTTCAACTCTTTGTGAAAACAGTTTCAGCTTGTATGATGTCCTCTTGGAAATGACATGAAAAGGCAACCTTGTTCTATAAAGATTAATCTCTAATAATAGCACAGTAAAAGATGCAACAGCTGGTATGGATTAATATTCCTTAATATCTACTTTCATGTGATTAATAGCTGCTTAAGCCCCTACCAGTTGAAAGCGAGCAGTGGTTACTAAGCTTTACTAAATGTACTGTTTGTAATTTTTTTAACAGAACAGACATTTAAATGTTTTCCATTTTTTATTTCCGGTGGTTTTAGTTGACTTTAGTTTCTCTCCTCCCCAGTTTTCCTGTTGCAGGCCATGTCCTAAAAATTTTCTTTCACAAAAAAAGGGAGCAATGAGTTGTTCAGGGGTTCATTCTCTATGTTTCTGATACACAGTACCCTAGACTATTCCTAATACAATCATTAGTACAATCATCCTAATACAATGCAATCATTAACTTCTATGTTGGTTTATTTCTTAATGTATTTTACAGAGATTGACAGGGGAAGAGGAATGCTTTTGATTTTAGGCTTGATGTTCACAATAAGTAAATATCTTTGTCCTACAACGTTCTACATTGTTGGAGGTGATTTTTATGTTGTATCTTTGTAAATGTAAAGTCTTTTTTAGTTTGGAGCTAAAGAGAAAATGGTAAATTCCAAAGCTTTTTAAAAACTTTGGAATTTAAAAGCTTTTATTCAGCATGTGATTAGCTGGATCAGTGCTCAGAGCCTAGGGTTTGCTGTTTTGAAATTACATCTTAATCACTTAGTAATTTATCTATGTTTTATTGAAGTGAGTCCCCTAAATATTTTCAATTATAGATGTGGATTTGCTCATGAAACTGAAGATTGCAAATCCAGGTGGGAATCAGGTGTATTGCTCATGAGCTGACAAGTTATTTTCCATTTAATGTCTATTAAATTCTGAGGTCAGGTGTGGGGCTGTTCTGGGTCAGCCCAGAACTCTGTGCTGCCCAGAGCTAGAAGAGCACTGTCAAGGGTGTGCTGCAGATGTAGTTCCTCTCCCTCAGAGTTTGCTCCTAGACAGAGATATTTCAGGTAGGGACTGTGTGGACCAGAGGTACTATTGGGGGGATTTAGGTGAAATTATGTTGTTGCCTTTTAATCAGCTCAATATCCTTCACCAAGACGTTCCACAGCTTAGCTGCAAGTTGTAGAGAAGTGTGCAAGTCAGCTTGCCCTCGTTAGTTTTGGAAAATAGTTTTTTATCTTTTATGATTTTTTTAACCTGACACTTAGTATCCCAAGTTGAGAATCTTTTGATTTTGTTATTGAATTTTGTACATGCTTTTGTATTTAATTCTAATTTCACAATTCTGTTGGACCATCTTTACAAAATCCTGATTCTTCTTATTCCCAGAAGCAGATCAGACTTTTTTTTTTGTTTGCGAGGCTTAGGTTTGAACAGAGCAGTTGAAAGGTGAAAAATTACTGTGTTTTCCTAAATCACTAGCTCTGAGCATTGCAATGCTGACATGAGATGACCTGACATGCCTTCACCAAACACGAGCAAGTCTGGCTGTTAAGCAGTGCCTTTCATCTTTAGAGAGTCCCAAACTGTTGTATCAGCCTTCTGTTTTCAGAGTAGTTAATTTATCAGAGAATCAGAAGAAATACCTCCCCCTTCTCAGAAGGATCTTGACATCAAGTAACAAATTTTTGTCCTGTTCTAATGATAGTTCTGCTGGTAAATAGTGCTGTATGTACATCTTCTGGTAAACCAAAAAGCTGGGAGAAAGAGGATCCTTGTAGGACCCAGGGGCAGCCAGGCTCAGTGCCACACTGATCTCATCTAAAAGCATCCTTTGGTTTTGGTTCCTCCCCCCATGGCCCAGAACACCTGATCTCTGCTGCTCAGCCTCTTCTCTCTGCTGTTCTTGCCTCTTGGTACCTGCTCAATGCCTGAGGGTGTGAGAAGCTGAGGCAGGTTGGCAGTGGAGATGAGCCTTGAGTGTACATGGATCCTGATCCTTTTGGGCCTTTGGAGATACAGACACCTCCTGACAGGCCCAAGGAGCAGAGCTGGGAGTGGCTGTGTTCCAGGAGCTCAGGATTACTGTTGCATTTGTGTATTTCATTCAGGAAATAGCAGAAGGGAAATAACTGGCTTGTTGGAAATGGCTGGCCCAGTGCATTTGTCATTAGTGTCCCACTCCAGTCTGTGGCCTAGTTAATTTTAATCATTGCTTCCTTCTCCCATAATAAATCCTACGGTATAAATGCTTTGCTGTTGATAAAGCTTTAGTATTTGGAATAAATAAACCCACTAATGCAATCTCTGATCCTTCTGACATTCACCTGTGTCATTCAGTAGGATTTCTGAATGTTTTTTCATTTGAATTACAGATGTTCTGAAGTAATGTTTTTCAAGCACTGAGGGAGAGCCTTGTTGCCTTTATGTTGTATAACAGCATATTAGGAGGAAGGCACAAGGGCACTTGAATTTACTTGAAACTACTTCAATTTGAGCTGTTAGTGCAATTTTCCATCCTCTCTGGCCTCTAGCTACTGAGGAGGTCTCCATTAGACCCTTTGGGATACAAGCCCTTGGAGGATGCCTTTGAGACACCAGGAGCAGAGTGTGGGTTCAGGCACCTGACTAAGCATTTAAAAATTCTTTTGTTAGAAAATAATGTGAACTGGTCCCCACAAAGCCCTGTTAATCTTATGGGTCTAATTAGCAAACTCTGCCTGAATCAAGAACTAGAGCGAGTCATCTTGCTGTCACCTTGATTTTTTTTCCCTGAAAGGAAACAGAAGCTATTAAAATTTCATGGAATAAAGATATGGGGGGTGGTATTTAACTTGGTCAAATTGCTTTGATTTTCAAATAATTGTCATGTTGAGAAGGTAAAATATTCTACTAATATTAAATTTTCACTAGTTTATACATGTCAATATGACTCTACTGCTCTTGAAATGGGTTGAAACGGGTAAGTGCTTTTGTTTTCAGTGCACAGGCACACAAAACATCAAATGCATTTTACTGTTTTGCTAGAATACTACTTAATTTAGAGCAGATTTGAGTAATTTAAAATGAAAATATACTAGTAAAACATTTCTATGTCAACCTGTGCTATGGTTGCAGAAATGCTAAATAAAACATGAGTCAAAAAGGACATGAAAACTGGGCTACAAACCTATTTATTTCCTGTACACAAAATAAGGAAGCTGTGTTCAAGTTGCATTTTGGAGCAGTACATAGAGAAACAGGTAAAGCTTGAATGAGAGAGAGTGTGTTTGCAGTTGAAGCTTTCAGTGGTCAGAATTACCTAACCCCAGTTCCAGGAGTATTGACAGGCCCCCTGTTCATGTATTCTAATCATTCTAAAGGAGAGGTGATTTCCAGGCTTTCTGGCAAAGTTACACAACATTCAAAGCTGATTTCTTAGAACTGTTGTGTGGGCTTAACCTTAAGTGGTGTTTAAAATCCACATTATGTTTTGGTTTTGGCCATATGCAGCAGGTATGAGTCCTTTTCCCCAGGTGCAGTGCTTTTACATTGCTATTTTAATTTTGCAACACTGGTATCTGTAGCATGATTGCTTTCGTTTAAATGAAACTATACTTATTTGTACAGTTACTAACCAGAATTATCATTAGAGCATTATTCAAATAACTGCTATGTGACTACCCATTATTTCCTTAAGCCTCCACTGGTTAAATGGCCTGACGAGCTTGGGAAAAATGTAGGCACACTTTGTGAAGCTTTTGTAATTACCAGCAAAAAGCAGTGACCTTTCCCCCATGCTGATGGAATCCATTACTCAGTTACACAGGACAGAAGGTAGCAGCTCTCCTTCTGCTATGTTCAATTAGAAGCTGACACAGGTTAATGTCCAACATATCCCCATGATGGATGATGAGATTGGGAAAAAATGCAGCAGCCACTTGCATTTTCTGCACTGGGCTTCAGGGCTTTTTGGGTTCAGTGTGTCGTGTTCATAGGGACAGGCACCCAGCTCAGCCTGCTAAGGCATGTCTGTTATCCCACAGGGTTTATCTCTGGGCCATCCAGTGCTGGGGCTGGGGAACAGCTCTGAACCTTCCTGTCTCCCCCAGCAGCAATCAGGTAGACAGACAGGCTCCCCAGCCATCCCTGACATTGCTCGGACAGCCATTCTGGCATATTCCTGATATCAAGGGTAAGCACATGCATGTAACAGGCATATAATGAAGTACAGGGACTATCTGTCCAGCTTCACTAGGGTTATTTGTCAGGCCAGTATTTAGTACCCTGCCTGAACAGGTATTCAAGCTCCTGGTTTATTCCTGCAAATTGTATGGGAGAAAGTGTTCAGTACCATGAGAACTCTCCATCAAATCACAGTTATCAGTCTATGGAAAGGCAGGATTTAGGTGCCAGTACAACCTTTGCTGGTGTGTTTCCAGGCTTATGCAAGGTGAGTAACAGTAGGTCAGAATAAGAAAGTGTCACCTTCCTAGGGCTTTCCTGGCCTTCATATTAATGATTTAGTCTTCTTTCAACAGCCAGATGCACTTGGATTAATCAGCCACTAGATAGAGCTGTGTTATATAGAAAGAACCTCACTCTGCAGTGTTACATTAAAATTTGGTGTTCCCTAGTAGTGAGCCAAAAAAATGGATCAGTTGTTGCACAGAACAGATATCAGATATGACAGGAAGCATTCTTTTTCCAAGATGCAGTAAATTCCCCCTCCATCCCTAATTATACAATAAGATCATGGATCTTTTCCAACTGTACCTTATAATAAGACTTCAGTGAATAGTCCAATTTAATTCCTATACATTAATTATTAAATAAGGCGTATCTTTAAATTACCACAGCAGTTAATTTTTAATCAAGCAGCCATCATAGAGCTGTTTTATCATGACTGTGGACAGGAACCTTGAAAGCAAAGTTTATATTACCTTTTTGATTTTTCATTTCTCATATTCCCCTTCTCTCTTCCTCCCCTCTCCAGTGCTCACATATTGATCAAAGGGCCATAAACATGAGAAAAGGGAATTACCTGTAATATTACCTAATAAAACTCAGAACAAGAGCGCTTTATTTAATACTTTATGCATTTTTATTCTACTTGATGTAATTTATAGTGCTAAACTTCTGAGATGTGTTTATTATAAAAGGTCATTAGCAAAAAAACTAGTGATAGGTTTAGTCTTTTGACTGTGTTTAAGATGTTATTTACCAATTTTGTATTGAACTGGTACTAAACCACACTCTGTGCTTGAGGCTCCAGAGTATGGTATAAGTCATAGATTTGCAAAAGTTGTATGAAAGTTGAAAATGTGTGGATTTGACAGCTTCTGCTGGCAGCAAGTACTACTGTAAGAACAAGATAAAAACAACCTCCCTTCAGCAAAAACTACCAATGGCATCCTGTAGCTTCAGCAGGTACAGGCACAGACATTGTACAGATTATTCCATGTGTGTTCTGGCAGTGGCCTCACCCATGAACAGTTAGAAATACCTCTGAGTGTTTCTTAGTGGCACATTGAGTTCTTGGCCCTCATTGGAAGAGTTCCAAAGTGCAGGACTTGTGGCCAGGTCAGTGGGTGAATGTCTTGCAGCCATGAGCCCATAACAATGAAACAGTTTTCTAGCAAATTCATACATTTCATTTTTCTAATTTCAATTTTTCATATTCAAGTGGCTGAATTAAGCAGAGAGTCCATCATACACACTTTATCAAACACAAGCAAAATTTTTAATAGCCAATATTATGAGTGTGTATTTGATTCCATTTTGTTCTCAGTTCTTGCCAATAAAATGGCACTCAGCTTGCTGGTTGAGTGGATTTGTGATTCTTTCCAAGGATCAGCTGTGGATTACTGAGTGCAGCTGCTGTGTTTCTCACGCCAAGTAGTTTGGGCGCTTTTATTTTATTTTTAATGCCCTTCTCGAGATAAATCCTGCCTCTTTTCCTTTGCCTTTTCTCGAGATTTCATCTTGTTCAGTAGTAAACTTCATCTTTTATGAAACTGTATGCTAATGAGACTGAGGAAACAGGCATTGCCCAAATGACTCATTACCAAAAGGTGAATTTAAAGAGATGTTCTTTGTTTAGTTTAACAAGGAAACTTCTTGTTTAAGGAGTCTAACTCAATAGTGAGTGAAGCTGCTGGCCTAAAATGCCAATAATCTTACCCTGAGGATGGTATACAGTAGTATACAAGTTCTTGAGAGGTCAAATTCATGAGGCTTCTGTCTGATAAGGCTTTTTTCATCTACAGAGCCACATGGTAGCAGCCAGAGCTGTAATGTAATATTTCTACTGCAGTTCAGGACTTGTGTTCCATATCCACCTTTCATTTTAGTTGCAGATGAGGAAGCTCCCTACATCACGGTAGAAATATTAAACTATCAGAGTTTTTGATTATCTTAGAATAAACTGTTAAGTATTGAAGGTTTTGTTGTGGGGTCGTTTTGTTTTTTAGTGCCTCCCATGGTTACAAGCTGACCCACCTTCTCCTCTTCCAAAGATGGGACCAACCAGAGTAAAAGCTAAAACTTGTCCTCTGAGCTGGCCATTAAAGCTTACCCCAGCAAGCCGTGCTGTTTGGCTCATGCCAGATGCTCTTCCACACAGCAGTACACAGCATTCAGGGTAGGAGACTGAAGTAGAGGCATATAGTCATGGTTTTATTTTGCTTGCAACTTTAGGAATCCTACTCAGTTCACTTCCTTTTATATCTGCTGTAGAAGGTAGAGGCAAATTCATTCAGATTCATGTATGTAGGCTTTTAAATACATGTGGAGGACCCTGTTAAAATGAACCTTGGTTTGGGAAGTTATGAATCCTTCATATCTCCCACTATGTGGGGGGGAGTGAGTAGTATTTTTAAAAGCTGTGGAAGGATCTGGAGACTAAGGCATGTTTATTCAAATGCTTATGACTTTTTTCTATCAAAAAGCGTGCCCAGAATTTTAGAATTGATCTGATTTTCTGTCATTTCAAGGTTCATTTTTGTCTGAATAAGAAACTTGTAATAATGAATTTAGGGAAGGATTTGATTTTCTAGCATATCTTAAAATACTGTAACTTCTGTTTCAGCCTTCCATGTCTGTTAGCTTTGCACAGATTTGGTGCAGCACTCGTCGATGTTTAATGTATCAAATGCTAATTATTTTGCTCCTCGTGTGAAAAACATGACTGAAGAATAAAAGCAACCTGCAACTTAGCAAGTAATTGCACCTCAGCCATCAGAACATGCAAATTCACCATTTTTATTTGCAGATTTTTCAGTCATGCTACTGTTGTTACAGATAATTGTAAAAAGTTACGGAAACAGTTGAGGTGGACAGATCCATTTTAGAGTTCTCTGTCCATAGATTTGTTCTGTTCAGCCAGTGCTGGTGCTGACAGAATCCTGGCTCTGTGACTAGGTCCCTTCACCAGCAGTAATCTGTTAGAGACAGTAAAGGAAACCTAATGCCTGTTTTAAGAGGGGTGATGATTGCTCTGTGAATGTAAAAGCAGCACATCAGCCATTTCTGCAGTAGTTGTCATCAGCAGCCTCTGTTCTCTGAAGGACTAACATGAGTATTTGTAAGAATGACCATTTTTGCACTTAAAAGGAATAAATAGATCGGATGAATTATGAAGAATGCTAGTGACTTCTAAAATGTCTAGTAAATATATTACAAGGTACTCTAAACCTTGTTCTCTCTGTAGATACGTCTGCTCAATGCAAATCTCAGTTTGATGGTTGAGTTTCTTGGCTCCTGTTTGGATTCATTTACAGCAATAAAAAGATACATTTACTCTCAAGAAGTTTTCAGGCGACATTTTCACACTATTCTCTTTCTCATACAGAACAGTTCAAAGCACACAATAACTGGCACATTTACAGTTCTTCACCAGAGCAGTCTGAAAAAGCCATGTTCCAAATCCCACCTTTCCGTGCTGGAAAAGTGAGGAGGTGTTTGGTCTGTGTAATTTGGCTGTGCAGCAGAGCATGTGGAATTACAATGTGCTTTCATCAACTTCTGCTCATAGCTTTGGGTTCTGCATCTGTTTTTTTCAGTTGTGCATTTCAGTTCTTGAAAGCATTGATCATAAGCCTTTCCTTTTGGAGGACTCCTTTAACCTGCAGCCTGTAACTGTAAATCAAGGTTATTGCTTTCTTGTTCAGAAAAAGTGCAAAGTACTGTATGTTTCATGGGTCTTTTCCCAGACAAAACAAACCCATGCACAGATTTGCTCACTGACAGTCCTGAAATAGCATTTTGATAAAATTAAGGTTTCTGGCAGTACTTTAAATGAGGTGCCTATTTCCTCTGTGATTCTTGTTTCAGAATGATGTTTTCTTTCCCCCGTACCATTCTTGAATGGCTGCTAGGGGAAAAAAAATATCACGCTAATGCTTTATGCCAGTGAGCTGTAACTCTGTAGTAATCAGAGTTCAATGGAACTGCACATTCAGCAAAGTTGAACAGTGCTGAGAACATGTCCTGAGAATGTCCAGCTTATCCTGAGCTTTGCAACTGAAAAGCACAAATCATCTTACCTAATCTTTCATGGGAACTTACAGCCTGCAAAGCCAATAGAATAAGCACACTGATGCTTTCTATCATTCCCTGAAAAGGCATTCTTTTGGCTTTAGGCATAATTTAAGTATACCTGTAGAATTTGGATAGATGCCTCTATCAGAAGTGTGAATAAAGTAATGACTGTAATAAAGAGAGTTACACACATGCAGGAAGAATCCAAGTTATTCTGTGCAGTGAATAGTACATGACCAGTACCTTTATAGTGACTTTTCTTAAACCCCTCAGTGAGGCTGGATGCCCCTTGACAAGGATCTAGTCTCTCTAGGACTTGTTCAGGAAGCCATTCAAGAAGAAAAGAAGTGCATCATTTCAGGATTTTTCAGAACTGTGATACTTTGGGGACAGAAGAGGATTCAAGACAAGAACGGACTTCAGCCTGGATCTGTCAAACCACAGCCTTACTACCAGCTAAGCTAGGAGGAGAGTGGCAAATACTTCCAAGGACATTGAGATAAATGCAGTGGGATCTGTGGAAGTACTCTTTGAAATCTTGGCTTTTAGAGCTGTAGGATAAGAGAACTCTGTTCAGGCCTAGTGGAATTTATCCAGAAGCCAAATACAAAACTTTTATATGACTTTCAGTAAAAGAGAGACAGTGTCATCATAGAGAAGGTCCTAAACAGGCCCAGGTAGCAAAAAAGTTTAGATCAGAAAGAGGCACTTCTCTCCCTCTCCCCTCCCTCTCTCCCTTTCTCTTTCCTGCCACCCTCCCTAAGTGGAGTGCTACAATTTTGCTGAATGGATAAATACCATGAGAGTCAATGTAACTATATTGACTGGTAAGTGTATGGCTCAGAGTGCACCCACAATGTTAGTTATGGTCCCCCTCCCAAATGAAAGGAAAACAAGCAGGGAAGCCATCTAAGAGAAATTCTCATGGGTTCCAGCTAAAGAATATCTGAAAGAAAAGCACTGCAAATATCTTGATAAACCAGAGCACTGCAATTCTGTAAATGTAACTTGTTGTGGTATAGCTCTGATGAAATACGAGAAACATTCACTCTTAAAGGGCAAAGCTAAGGAGTTTGATACACACTGTGCATTAGAAATCTGTGCCCCAGATTTCAGTCTGCCACACGAAAGAAGCATAGATGAGATTGCTACAAGTAAATTACCAGAGGATTGCTGAATGTTTTCAAAGGTGTGTATAATATATTGCACATGTACATCCATATATATGAGGTCTGTGTTTATGTTTTGCACTTTATAAACAAACAAAGAGATCTATGTCTGACTTTGCAAGCTCACGGTCTCACTAGAAGGGCATGTTTGGAAGCCTAGATGCTTTTGATCATGTATTTTGTACTTCTACATCTCCAGTATTCACATCTCAAATTAGATCCAAGAGGGTACCAGACCTTTTGTACTAAATTTATATTCCTTATAATCTGTTCAGATGAGTTAGCATGGAAATAGGCATAGAGATATGGTTAAGTCTTCCCATATAAAGCCTGTTACTGGGTTTCATTAGAAACTGTTTACTTACTTTAAATTTCTTTTAAATTTCAAAACTTCTGCTTTGCTCTAAAACTGTGTTCTATGTTTAATGAACTTCCCTCACACTGGACAAGTAAGAAAAACTGTCTTATGATGAGTATGGCAGTAGCACACAGTAAGGAATGGACAGCAACATCTTGTCTTTGAACTCACTTCTTTTTTTCTTTTAGTATGAGAAACTTATCAAGTAATTAATTTGACAGTCTTCCATTGAGAATAAATTAATTTATTGCAAAGTATACATTTTTTTCAGTATCAAGTGTCACTCTCAGTTGTTGTTCCAACAGACATCAGCTGTTTGACTCTAACCTTTATAAATATTTTGCCATTTAACCTCTGTGCTGAAGCAGCTTGTGGCTTACACCACTCTGTTGGCCACCAGTGACAGTGACGGTTCCTGTCCAGCTGTTTTTGTGATGGTGCAAGGGGCTGGATGTGTGTCCTGCACAGCTCTCAGGTGGACTGGTAGCAAATCTTAAGCTCAGCAATTAATGCACCTGTAGAATGGCATTTAGGGTTAAACTTAGGTGTGCTGTCAGCTCTGCTTTTGTGCCTGGTGCTGCTGTACAGAACCACCAAGTTGGTTAAATTACCACAGTCTTTATAGAGGGATATAATAAAACTTGGAGCTGCCATATATGAGTGTGCTATCCTCAGTCAAAGAGAGCTTGAAGATTATCTTGAATAGAAAGATAGAAGATTGTCTATATAAATTTACCTGCTGACTTGCAGACTCTGTGGCATTTCAAGGTGAAATGATGGTATTGTAACCCATTTTCTTTTCTCTAAGTGCTAGTCTGAGGAGAAAGTTGGAAATGCAAGTTTAAAGGGTAGATTATAAACATGTCTCATGGCATCTAATGAAACTGAGCATTTACTCACTTGAATTTTTTCAGCCACTACTGCACTTGGTAGCAGAGAAAATACTTGCATAAAAATGTAAAACTAAATACAATAGGGAGAAAATTCCTAAATTCTTTTTTAGCTGTTATACAGCTGGAGATTACTGAAACTAAATAAGATTTAGAGATTTCCTCCCCTTCCCAGTAATTCTTAGAAGAATTATTAACTTCAGAATCTCTCTAACAAGAGCATTTGCTACTTGCTGGCATTTCTGTTTTAATTACTGGGGGGAACATAATGTGTTTGACAAAGCTGAAAGCTGCAATGCCTCATACTGTTTCAGCAACATACTGTGGTTTTAATTTATCTTAACCCATATTGATCAATGGGACCTGAATTTATGACAGCAGATTTCCAGTCAAATGTCCCATGATTCCAGAATGCCTCCAAGCTGTTTGGCTTGGGACTAACACTAACTTGATAAACTTTAATCAGCAGGTAAATAGCTGCCTTCTGTGTAAGGCTAAGTGGGAGTTTGTACATTAAACTCTTCAGATGAACACAGCTGGTGAAACATTGTTCTCTTTATTGTAAAGACACTGGTTTGTGTATATGTAGAAAAAACTATTGACTGTGAACAGCTTTCTGGGTATGGCATAATTTTGTGGCAATCTGTGGGTTCATCATGGCTGTAAATTAAGCACTTGTATAAGCATTTACAGAATCAAGAGTTAAGCAAATGCCTTTGTGTTAAAAGCTGGATGTAAGCAGTCCAGGTAGGAGAGGAATTCAAATGCTCAGTCCCCCGTGGAGCTGCTGGCATGGATGGCACTGGTGTGTTGCTGCCCTGAGTGATCAGCACTTTTTTCTTTGTCAGAGCTCATCTTTGATGCCAGTTGTGCTTAAGCAGAACACACAGTTTGTTGCTGTTTTTTCTGTACAAAGCCTCTTCAAACACCAAAAAAGGGGGTGGTGGAAGGAGAATTGTGAAACGTATGCAATTGCCACTGTTGCTATGTGAAGTTTAAAAGCTTTCCATTAGGGAGGAGTACTTAGGGCACTTGACTGTATTACAGAAACGCATATCAGTGGGTGAAACCTTGCCAAAAATAACTCATTTCCCTCACACTTCTCACAGGATCGAACAGCCTTTCTTACATTAACACCAGATTTCAAAAAGCTGTGTCAATTCTTGTCTGTTCTGCTTTAAAAATACTCTTTCCAGTTCCAATCACTTGACATAACTCAACAGGAGTGCTGCAGATGAATTCAGAGTCGAACCTGGGCAGTAAAGAAGGCAATTATTTAACTTAGTTATATATCTCTGTCATCCAGAGAAGAATCACAATGATGCTATCACAAAGCTGAAAGAAGCAATCAATTTTATTTTATAGTCCTGTCCACCTAAAGGCACTTATTCCCTACATAAGCAGCAGTATATATTTTCCAGGAACTAGGTTTTTTCAATGGATTGTAGATTGGGAGGGAAGGAGCGGATTGTACAAAGGAGAGAATAAAGGGAACACATTTTTTACAGCTGCTGCACTGTGTGGTTTCATCAGATCCTACCTAAGGTCATAATACTTTTGCTGGGGATAATAGCCTGCACTTCAAACAAGATAGATAATTCCATTTTATGCAGAGATGATCACATTTCAATAAATGTAGCTTGGGTTACAGGAACCAGATTGGGAATTAAGCCATTTCTCACCACTTCTGTTCATGGGTTATACTGTTAATTGATTACACTTCAAGGTTGTTGAGTTGTTGTTTGTGTCAGCTGTTCTACACCCAGCACGCCTGGGTAAATCATCCCTGGTAGGAAGAGGGTTTATGATCATTTTGCTATCAAACTGTTCCTTCTTTGGGGTTACATTTTGGCTTTTATGAATGAATTCAGGTTTTATTGGAGTTCTAGAGGCTACAGGCAGTGCTGTGCTTAAGCCCACAGTGCAGTAAGGGAGGTGCCAGCCCTGCCTTGTCTGTACCACAGCCACCTCACCAGCAGTTGCAGTGACATGATTATCTCATCATTTCTCGTCTGTTCTGGCATCTGTAGCTGTGACATTTGTCTTATTGCTCATCACAATTCTCACTAGGTAGCAGTGTTTTATTCTCTGAAATCCTGGTCATTGGTTCACGCTTTAATTCAGCTATAAAAGAAATAGAGGCTTCCTCACTGAAAACTGAAAACTGCAGTTTTTCTCTTTATGACAACAGGTTTAGCTTGTAAGTATCATTTGGTTCCTCTCAAATGATGAAACTTGGATCCAAGGGGATTTTGACACTGGGTTTTGTGGTTTTGCCACCTTCTCTTCTTCAACATTTTCTTAATTATGTTACATTGTGATTACTACTCACTCCTTTGTGACTTTCATGTTTATGGTTTACTGGGGCATTTCAAGTTTGGATTTGGTCTGACAATGACTGTGGAAAGGAAGATTACAATATATACCTTAGGTGTTTTTCATGTAGTCTGTGCCAGTTCCTACTCGTGTGCAGTTTTACAAATAGTCTTACACACAAAAACTTAAACATTGCATCTTACAGTGCATTTTGGAATTTCAAAGTTCAGCTCCTACATTTGCTATCCCTGAATTTTACTTTTAATCTGTGTATGCACAAGTGTCTATATGGTATGGCTTGAAAGGTCTCAGAGAATGCTACATAAACACACAGAAGAAATTCAGGGGGGGAAATAATTCCCTTCATACTACTTGAATTAATTTGCTTTTATTAGAGGAGTAGTTTCAAGCCCAATAAGTATCTGATAAGAAATGATATTTGTGTTGATTTCATTGACAGACACACATTTGGGAGACCAGCAAATGCGTCAGGTCAGAGAAGTATCATGTGTTTTATCTTTTTGTTAGAAAGGCTATTAGCTGCATTCAGTAAGTCAGCTATCAAACATGCCAAACAAAACTTACTGCTTGGGAAAAGTTATGCCAGCTGTCCATTATTCCTACATAAATATAACTGATTACCCAGGTATTGAATTTGCAGCACTTGTAATAAAACTTGTTAGTTTTTGAAAATAAGTAAGTTGTTTGCTATCAGTGAAGCAAGAATATTTTTATTTTGGTGATGGGAGTAATAAGGGTGTGGTTTGACAATGAAGGATGTAACAAATGCTTTTTTTGGTGTGGACTCTTTATCATATATGAAAATACTGTTTAAATCATTAAAACCAAATTAATGAGTTCTTCCTTGCTGCTTACACCCTGTAGGCGTATGGGTACTGTTGGAAAGCAAGGGATTTTTTTTCCTGAGACAGTCACAGTGAGGGCAGCAGAGATGCATATCTTTATCCCTTTCCTTCACAGTGCATTTATATCAAGCCATGTCACAAAACAAACTCCAAGTGCTGTGAGCCTTCCCATAGTATGAGTGCAGGCATCCATGAAAACTATCCTTTGTCTAGTGGCTTTTTCTCTGAGAATGTAATTTTTTTCACTCATGTGTGTTATTCCTTTGAACTCTGAATGAGCACTTTGGCTGAACTTGGCAGAATTATACATTTAGAATTAAATGCCAGCAGTTTCTTCCTCTTACCATGCAGAATTTTGTTATAGGCTTTTCAGACAGTAAGCACAGCAGACAGTGGGCTGTTTGCCCTTAACAACAGAAGTTTATTGGGTTTTTAGCCAACTTGGTTAGGGTTTATTTTACACACATTGTGTATAAGGCCCTTTGCTTTTACAGGGCTGTTCCCCGACCCACCCCTGGAACATGCTGGTTAATTCCTATTGTATTCTATAACTATTGTGTTATTACCATTATATTCTTAGAGAGAGAGAATTATGTGTTATCTGAAGTACTGTTGAGAGCAGTGTGGGCATCCTGACAAGCTGTGGCATTGCTTAAAATGCTAAGTCTGAAAAGTGTGGTTTTCAACATTATCAAAACTTGTTCTTTATTTACAATAGCAAGTGAGGAAAATGTTCTTATTGCCTGTAGAGGGGCCTTTGATCTCAGTCACGATAAACTGAAGTCTTTAACAGTTACAATTTTGTTCTTTTGGGGTAGATGCATGTCTTGATTGTCTTGCTTGAGTCTTAAACTGAGGTGCCAGAGCAGTTATGGTGTTGCCAAAGGGAAATGCTGGCAGGCTGCATGTCCATCAGATTTCTGATAAGGAAAGAGTCTGCAAAACTTGCGTTTGATTTTTATGAATGCCGGACTTTCTCAGGTGTGCATTTCTGTCATTGCAGTTTGGGCTAACAGATGGAAGAACAAACCACACGGGTGATGTTTCCAATATTTGTTCTTAAAATGTGGCCTCCAAATGCAGGTACTGTGGGAGATACAACTCCCATTCTTACATAATGGCTGGCCAAGGAGAACTTGTTCAGGAGCAGAGAGGAATTAATTCCTTTTTAACTTCCATTGCAATAGAGTACCTAGCCAAAAAACCATACCACATTCCATGTCCACATTCCATTTTCAGAAGGGAAAGTGCCCAAACCACCCTTTTGTATTAATTTTTTGACTTGTATATCTTTGATAATAATTCTTGTCCAATAGGTAATCTTTTTCTAGCTCCCAGAGTACCTCACATTCTAGATAACAGAGGCATCCATAAAGGCCTCTCAAATTTGATTTCAACTGGAAAAAGAAACATCTGTGGACTTCATTGTATGTCCTCCCTCCATTTCTGTGCTAACCTTCCAAGAATCTTCCATACTCCATCCTTTTTGTCATGAAGCCAGCAGGAACTTTGTCTCACTAGGAAGCCCAGGATCTGGTTCTAAACCAAAGCTGTTTCAGCTGCACACTTTGCCATTTAGGGCAGACAGAAGTTGAAATTATATCTGTAAAATACTTTGTTACCAGCCGCAGGTGAGCATATGTTCAGTACACTGGAGATAAGTTATAGGAACAGAAAAATGAATTTAGACTCTAACAGTGCAGCAGGAGCAGGCAGGCAGCCTTTAGATCCAGCAGGATCCTTAGATGTGATTCTGGATCTCACCCTTATCTGTTGCATTATGGCAATTACCTTGGCCCCTGGCTCAGCAAGGCAAATGTCGAAAGAACAAAGAACTACCTGCAACACACAATGTCCTGTGCTACTGGTGGTTTTAAAGTATTAGAAGATGCAAAAAAGCCCTTGTCAGCAAAGGAATTAATTATATTGACAAAGGCAACAGGGTATGAAAATGCATGTGATATGTAAAGTTACAAAATTAATGGCTTATTTACGACTTCAGCTGTTTTAGTACAGCATTTTGCCCAACTTCAAATTGTTCTAAAAAGGATTAGATATAATTAATGCTGTATGACCTCCTTTTTTCTTCTTTTCAAAGAATGTAGAGCTGTACATCTAATGAGGACCCCTGAAAGGACTATTATGTCCAATTGTCTCAATTATGCAAATAGCGTTGATATTTTAGCAGAAGGGAGGGGATACTTCAAATTAAAAGTTTCAGCTCCTGCTTTAGCCTTTCTGCAGTGCCGGCATTTTTACAGCAAGTACATCCACTGTTTGAAGAGAGGAAAGGAGGTTTAACAAATTGGAGATTTGGGCACTATCAAAGTAGATTTGTTGTGCCTTGTTCCACCATGAGATGAAAATACCCTCTGGGCAGAGAGATGGGTCATGAGACTTCTAAAGGATTACCTTCAAAGGGAGTCATGAGATTGGTTTGAACAAAGAAGCTGCTCACATGCTTATCATATGAGATTCTCTTCTTAAAGTGGTGGAAACCCATCTCCTTGGGAATTCTCATGAACTTCAGAGAGACTGGAAGTCCTAACAGTAAGATGAATAAGAAGTCTGAACAATAAACAGAAAGATGGGACAGAAGCGCAGAGTTAAATGCGCTTTATTTATTCTAGCTGTAATTCATCTTTCCAAACTCTGAAACACTTCCAGGGACAAGCAGGTAGGACATGATTTTAAATCATTTTTCATTTCATTCCTGATAGTCTTCTACCTTTTGTAACAGTGAAATGCAGAACTGAAATTTGCACTGAAGAGCTGCATAGTGACCTACAGTCGATGGGAGAAAGAGAATTCCGTTGAAATGACAGTGTTCTGATTAGACTTCTTAGATTTCTCACTTGGAAGGATGTGAAACATGAAGTACTAACTGCAAGAGGACAAAATGAGTTTTCAGGTCCAAAAATGGTGTCTCAACACTTCAAAAAATTGCTTGAGTGGGGCTGTAATGCGATGTAGAAATGCCGGCAAAGAAAGATCACATACCTTCCATATTTCAATATTTTGAATGCAAATTTTGAGCTACCTCTGCAGAAAATGGGGATGGAGTTCTGGGGTTTTCTTTGTTGTGTAGGTTGTACCTGTTCATTTTTGGGGGGTTGTTTTGAGTTTTCAAAATTAGGCAGTAATATTACTTTCTGGAGCTCTCTTGTGGCAATACACCTTCTGATAAGCAAGCTTCTTTCTGTGTATATCTGTTTTGAGGAGAGTTTATCAAGGTCTGGTGGTAGGTCAGGTCTTGTGTAAGTCTTAGAATGGAGAAGGGCAGAATTTATGGTGGTTTTCCCCACCTCAATGAGTGTTGGCAATAAAAGAGGTTCCCCAGTGAAAGACGTTTAACAAACATCAGCAGCCCTGTCACATTTGTACCTGCAGTGCTGCTGCTGTCGTGTGAAGAAATGCATTCCTGCCATAAAGCTCATTGGGCTGTGAGGTGAGAGGTCTCTCACCCTACCTGTGAGCTCTGAGTATTCACATGCCAATCTTTCAAGAGACTGAGGAGTCAAGGAAGCTCAGGTTTGGCCCTTGTTACCCCCCAGCTCTTGGAATCACGGCTCCAGAGAAGCTCCCATCCATGCTGTGTCCTTCCTGCCCTTGGCTGTGGTGCTGCTGGGGCCCTGAGCAGGCACCTACCATCTGCTGAGCCAGACATAGCCATGGACAAAGCTTCTGGCCTGTTCCAGTTTCCTTTAGCTCCTCTAATTCAGGATTTTAAAGTTTTCTTTTCCATTTTTGATATGGATTAAATCCAGAAAATGGAAATTTTTATTATAATTTTTCCCCGCTTTCACTTTAAGTCAAATTATGGATAGACTGTGGCCAGCATTTTAGAAAGAAGGAACAATGTGCTGCACACCATAATAAAAAATTCCAGGAACATCACTGGATATACTTTTCTGTTCTGTTTCTGTTCTGTTTCTGTTCTGTTCTGTTTTCTGTTCTATGGCACCTGTTAATTCTCTTCATTCACCTCTTCATGGGTTTTAGATACATAAGGACTGAAAATATTGACCAAATTTTCTGAAAACTGTTTTATCTGTAAGCTCTGCAAACTCCCATTGCCCTCGCCCTTTGTAATTATTTCAGCCCTGAAATATTCAGGTTTCCAGGAAGTTCCCAATTAATGTTGGCAACTCTCTAGTGTACATAATGCAATATTTCAAACCTAAGTACTTAGAGTCTGCAGGAAATAATACAAACCTTGAATTCCAATGCATTTGTAAGGGTGTCTGAAAGATTATGCAAAATAATTTTGTGCAAACCTTGCAGCCCAAGAGTTTAAATACCTGGAAATTCTTTTTTGAAAATGACAGAAAGCAGCAGGGAATAAAATGCATCTGATTATGGCATATTCTATGAAAGGTGTTAGGTCTTAGCTAATGCCCAGAAAAAAATTGCTCTACTGAGTGTGAAATTAGCCACAGAAAGTTGCAAATTTTCAACAGCTCAAACTCTTTAACAGAATTCTACCTGAAGAATCTTGCTGTCAGGAAAACTCTGTGTGCTGCAAACTATTGCAATTTCTTCAGAGACAGATTGGCTAACTAGTGTATCACATATATATTTGCAAAAAGGGTGCATATTTACATTACAGAGGAGAACTAAATGTTTATAGTATCTTTTCTCAAAATACGTATTTGTTCAGCATCTCCGGAATTTAGGGACCTCTGAGATATGCATATATTCTTTATATTGTGAATATAGAAATGTTACTTTGTAGCACTTTTAAAGTGTGTTTTATTAATGTGCATCTCAGTATGCCTTAAGTGCTGGCTCTTTGTCACCACATTTTGAAGATGTCAGCGTAACAAATTCTTCAAGCCCAGCTGTTTAGTGTGCTTTGCACTTCAAGTAGTACTAATTGCTGTGCATTTAGAACAAACTCTCATAGATGAGTAATATTCCATGCAACATGTAGTCATTTTCTTCAGATGTTTTACATTTGTGGTTTGCCCTATTTCATAAAGAAAAAGGTCTCAAACCATTCTATTATGTCATGTATGAAAAATCAGCATGACAAGCTGACTTGTCAGAAGTTGTATAGTTCTCTCTGAACTAGGAACTTGTAATCTTGTATATCAAAGAAGTACTTATACTTTTAGCCCCTTTTCCAAACAGCAAGCACATTTTTGATTATTTCTGCTCTAATAGTCATTATTCTTAATAATGTGGACTCAAATGACCCAAATCTCTCTGATGGAGGCAATATTCTAGTCCAAATCAATGTTATTTTGCATCTGCGTGGAAGTGTGGGCTAGTCTTTTCTGCAAGCATGATTAACATTTATTGACACAATTTTCTAAACCACAAATAGCCAGGAGAATTAAGTATGTGGGTAGTTTTAGTGAGAACTATTCTCAGGCTTAGTTTTGTATTGTGGGAAGTACCTTGTCATGTTGATCGTGATTTTGTAAGTGTTGATGAATTGCACAAAGGAAGTTTTGCTGTTGAGGGTGTTGAATCCCAGAGGTTTTCATTATAATAGCAGATATTTCAGGTTAGAATGGCCTGTACTAAAGGCTCATAGTTTAGAATAACTTAAGAGAAATAACCCACGCAAATAATCTGGAATCACCCAGACTTCCTTTAAAACCATTATCTAGCAGAGTCTTTACATTAGCTAAGATAGATAATATTTGTAGTACAAAAAACCTTCCTTAGCCTTGTCAGAACTAGATGCCAGGGTCATCTTAGATCTTTAAATAAGAATTATCAACAAAATTATGTTACAGAAGAAACTAATAATTTCCAGGCTACTGTGGCTAATATAATGTTAGAGGCTGCTTCCTGTCTCTCCCTGCTGATCCATTCTGCTGTATCAGACCACTTGAGAATGGCCAGTTGCAGGCTAACTGGACTCCACTATACATAAAAGTAAAGTTGCTCACCACCTCCCATCTTAGTCTCTTGGTTTGTGTGTAAGATCTGGGAGTAAAACTGGCCTATGGTGTGTCTACAGGCTGAGGATTCTTTGGGGAGAAAAGGGCAGAGGCTCAGTACAGCTTGGTGTTTGTGTTCCCCATCTCCCAGGCATCCAGACAGAAGGGCTAAAGGCAAGAGGAGGATTTGGCAAGGTATTAACAGAACTGGAATAAGTAACAAATGGAGATTAACATTACTGTGAACATGTCTTCCCTGAAGTTTGGTGCAGTAAGGGAAAGGACAAACTGTTGCAAGAATGCCTTTTGCTTCCTTAAAATGTGGTAGATGTGGTGTGTAAGGTCAGTGAATTGCTTTCTGTATTCCACACAGAAAAATTCTACATAGCAAAACTACACAAGCTTTGTTCTCCCCAGGCATGCGCTGAGCCAGGCTGTGCAGCAGTACACTCCAAATGGTTCTTTAAGTTGCTTGCTTATAGTTTCATTATCTGTATGGTTACATTACTGCTGGGCTGTGCCCAGGCAGCTGTGCCTGCCTCTGCAGGAGCTCATCCAACACACACACTTTGCTCCTGTGCCTCCATGGACGTTGTGCTGGAGCTGGGGATCTCCACCATTTCAGAGCGAGCCAGTCTGCTGTGGTATTGAGGCTGTAGCTGTTTTTCTCATTGCAAAGCCTTTGGGGAAGGGCTGTGTATCTCTCAGAGATGCAGCAGAATCATCTTAGCCTTGAAAAAAGAGCTTGTTACTTCTTACTTGAATACTTTGCAAACTGTGTCCCTCCGTTAATGAACATGGAGAGAAAATGGAGTCATTTTCTTGTTTCAGCAGATGTTTGCTGTGCCTCTCCAGGAACACAGAGCGTAATGAAGCCATGAAAGCTCCTTACAGCTCCCTGGGCAACGTAGCACCATTTTCTGGTTTGCACACCAGCAGCAGGAGGGATTTCTGGCCTCAATTTGGAATAACAATATTGCCTGCCTTGCTTACACACACTGCCATCCTGCCTGTGTGCGTTAGTCTCTACCAAAGAGTAAGCAGTTCCCTGACAAAGTTGCTACAAGAGCATGAGTTCAAATTGAACAATATGAAAAAACACAGTAGGCTGACTGTTTGGAGATCATATATAAGATTTGGTAGAACTCTATCACTAAGAAAAAGAATAGTCTTGAGCAAATAGGACTTTATTTGAAAGAATCTTAAAACTGTTAGAAATCCCCTCTTGATGCTCTTCTTATTAGCAAAAAATATAAGAGATCCTCTTTCTGTTGGATGTTGTTTGGTACTTCATATTCTAATTACTAAAACTATTCCTGGTTCTATCAAAAATAGATTTTTGATAGAACTCCTGCTAACGAGAGTTTTGGAAATTTAGCATATTCCATAGGCTGTCACTGTGTTCTGTAGCTGGGAACGTTGTTCATGGCTCTGGCTTCTTTGTGGCATAACACAAATTTAAAATAGCATTATGGTTTTATTCCCTCTCTTTTTCTAGCAATGAAGAACTTTTCCGTAAAATCTTACCAGTTTGTGAGTGGCTACAGATTCAGCTATTAACATACATCACATAGTTTGGAGGGTTTTTCTCCAAGCAAGACCCTGTTAGTAGGAGGAAAGTAATTTCTAGGTAGAACTAATCACCTGAAAGATTAATTAGTTGGGCACTGGAAAAACTGTTCCTTCAAAGTGAAGAAGAATGATGGATAGTGTAATTGGCATGTTGCATTTAAGGGCAGTACAAAATAGAAATTGTTCTCATGTCAGGATTTAAGTTCCAGATAGCAGAGATTCTGCTAATATAATGATTTACTTTTTCTCCCAACTGTTTATTGTTTTTATTTACTTTCTTTTAAGTGAGAGTGCACATGCTGTTGATATGAATTTCATTTCACATTCAGATTACTTCATTCTCTCAGTGTCTCATCAAAGCAAACATCCCTGGGCTCAAATCTAGCATAAATATCCCAATTTAATTCTGTAGAGCATTCTAATTTTATAATTGGGCGACACAGGAGATTTGAGTTCCCTGGTAATGCCACCGTTTTTGCAGCATACTGCAAGCCATAGGAGGATTACCTGAAAAGTTGGTCAGATGGTGTTAACAGGGCTACAGATGAAGGTTTCCATAAACAATCAATCAATCCACATCTTAACAAGATGTTGGTCAAAGTAATTTGTATTAGTCCACAGATGTAGGCTCTGCTGCCCAGCCAGATCCATTTTTGTATTATTCTGTGCTTGATTTAGCCTGAACAGCTCTGCCAAACCCTGTATTATTCATGACATACATTTGTTTGGTCCCCTGCCTACTCGCTCAGTCCATTTGTGCGCCAGGCACTGCCTGCTGTGTCCAACCCCTGTCCGTGCTCCATGCACCAAGCCCTGCTGTTCACATGCCTGCTTACCAGCTGTGCCTGGTCCAGGCAAAGCCTCTCTGGAGTGCAGCAGCTGTGGGATACATGCTCCTTCTTGGGCCCCAGGTGCCCCCGAGCTGTGTCACAGTGGATACTCTGCAGTTACAAGGCCAGGCCAAAGCCCTGTCCCATCCTGTCCCCAAGACAAGCAAGCGAAGCCATTGAGCAAGGACACGAGTCCCTGCTCCAAGGAGAGCTCTCTGGGGGTCACTGGAGTTCAGAGAGCTCACTACTGCTTTTAGATCCACTTAGCTTGGGCTTTGGATGTGCTCCAGAGACACAACTGACTCCCATCCCTGCCCCCCTTTCACTCCCCAAATTCTTTCACTTCCTTTGCTGGTCGTTATGTTTGTCACAATCACTAAATACTGTGCCATCCTGCAGGGATATATCTTTACTGAAAGTCACAGCTTCTGGTGACACAATGTCATGTGAGAGTTTGTAGCATGGCATTTCCAGTGGCTTTCCTCTCCTGCCTGGATTCCCACCTTGGAAATTCACCAAGGATGTATTTGTGGGTCTATAGCCCACCTGTTACTCTTACATAAAGCTGCAGTGGAACAAAGCTGCAGACTTTGTTTTGGTACAGCCTGAAATTCAGGCCCAGTACTTGTTCTCTGAATCCTTGTTTATATATGAAGTGAAATACATAAAATTTAATGTTAATTTAGTAGAAAACTGAAATTATCTATGTGTGGGAGTGAGAGAAAATTCTCTTCAGTTGCTGCAGGCATAGACATGCTTTTTTCTCAGAAAATAGTGTAATTCATTTGCAATAGTCAAAGCATAATTGGTCTTTGTAGAACTAGTTCTTATGTTTATTAGTTCCTATATTAGCAAGGTGACTAGTGGTTTAGGGTCTTGATTTTGTTACTCTGTGATTTACAAACCAGTTATACTGATTTCCTTTCATTTCTGCAGGAGGATACCTTTTTAATACTAAAAACAAAACCATAAAACTATAGCAAAACTATATAGTGGAGTAATATAAATCCAGTATTAATTCATGCTGTTTCTCAGCAACATGGCTGAACTACAAGAATTAGCAGTGGTATGGTTTTGTTTTTGTCATAGTTTAGGAGACCTGTTGTCAGTTTACATAAAGGGGAACAAATACACCACTGAACATCTGAAACATGTTTTTTTTCAAAACTAAGTTCTAATTAATACATTCAGGATTTGCAAGCAAGTTTAAACTTCACTACTGTCAACAAGTTGGGATCTGCTTTTTTTTGTTTTCCTCAGAGGTGTATGGAAAACCCACACTGGCTGTTGGTCTGAAAACTCTAGCTGATCTATCATAGTCCTTTAACAATTCCTCCATTCCCAGGCCGTTAAGAAGTGCTTATTTTTTTTTTCAAACTCACAAGAGACCATATGGGTACTTACATTTTTCCTTGAAAGACCAAGAACTTTTCAATCCAGAGAGAGAAATGTACAGAATCTGTATAAAGTAAGTGGAGAAAGTGCCCATTTTCTGACAGTAAATGTTTCAGCTCAAGTATTTGCACTGGATTATAATGAAGCTTTGGTTAAGCAGATTAAACAGACAAAAGCAGTGAAACTTCAAAGGCTGACCAAATGTGCTGAGGTTTTTATTTCCCCAGTCTGTAATGCCTGCTTTTGCCTTCCTCTCATTAGCACAGAAAAATAAGCCAGTAGAGCATAATGTGTAGTCCCTCTGTAGTGCCTGCAGCGACTGATTCCTAACGGGGCTCTAGGGGTGAGTATCGAAGGTTTTTTCCAATGTAGCAGTAGATAATAGACCTCCTATCAGAGGGGTTTGAAGAGCAACTGCACAGCTGAGAGTTCAGCTGTTTGTAGAGCTCCTTTTAGACACCAAGAGGCAAAAGCTTCCTTCCAACCACAGCTGTTAAGTCTGTGACTTAATCCAATGGTTAATTAACTATTTTTTACTTGCTCAAAACAGCGAAAGAAACTCTGTGCTTTGGTAGGCTACAAGGAATAAGGTAAAGCAATATTCACTGGCATGGTGTAACAATCCAAACTGATTTGATATTTCTAAGTTGCATTTTCCAGTATTCTCTACAGAACAGTTAAGTGTGCAGCATCTGTTATGGTTTTTATTTTGAAGAGTGTTTCCTGCACTGTGGGATTGATTTGGGCTTTTGTGTCGCTTAGTCAAGGAATTATCAGAGACCACACAGAAGGTGCAAGTTCTAATCAGGGAGGAAAAGTGAATATGTTTAGAATATATAAATGAATAAAACCAAATTTATTAAAAAATAAAATATATACAATTTTAGAAGTAAAGAAATTATGTAAGCTCTGTAACAGGTTCCTGTTAAGCTCATTTTATAATGTTATAGTTCATTAACTGATATGGTTACTTTATGTTAATGTTATGGTTACATTAACTAAGATGGTGTATATTAGAAGTAACAACACTGAACATAGTTGTTAAACAGCAGTGAGTTTGTACACTTTGTACATTTGTGTGATTTTGGATTAATTTTGAAAAATTACTGTAATCCAAATCAAATGGACTATTCTTGGCTTTCTGAATGTTTTGAACTTCCTCAATACCTGTGAAGTAGCAAAATCTCATTCTGAGCAGGTAAATGGCATTTCTTTGATTTAATCACCCACCTCCACATAACACAGAGCCTCACAGATCTCAGTATCGGGGATGTTTTCTCTGGATTTTTCTAGAACTGGACTCTGATGCTATAGAACAAAAGCATTTTCTAAGATCCACTTCAAATAATACTATTGCTAAAATTTGTCACGTAAAAGCCTTTCCAGAAGGTGTATGAAAAGAACTTTTCAATAATTTTGGAAGAAAGGCTCTTTAGTTTCATTTGAAGAAGGAATCTGTGGAGTCAAGACAGAAAAGCTGGCCAAGTCATGTGGCCTTTTGATATTAAATTTAATACTCTGTTCCTTCTTATTTTGCTACGCGACCAAGTTCTTTATGCTAAATGCTTGAGATACGTGCGTTGTCATTCAGAAAACAAGTTGTAAGCTACAGGAAATTTGTGTATGAGTTTTTAGCTCTTCCTCACTGTTGTGCTGTGAGGTTCTGAACAACTCCTTCCAAAATGATACGAGATGGTTCCGCCTTGGTAAACCAGCAAGATGAGACTGGAGAGCAGAACTGCAGGATCTCCCAGGCCACTGACTGCCCAGACTGGCTCAGAGGCACCTGAGAGAGGTGAATGTTTGTGTACCTGAGCCATTATGGACACCTTTTTAATGAAGCAGAAGCTTGGTTTGGCAACTTCCGTGCAGTTACTTGCAATAAGGGAACTTCAAGTAGTCCCCTGTAATTTTAGACAAAATGGAGCAAATGAAGAAGACAGACAGGAAGTAACATGTCAGCAAACAAAGGAGCTTCAGAGACAGCTCTTGCCTCGCATGAGAGAGAAAGATGAACTGTGAAACCCTCTGTTCATCTGCATGCTGTAGCCTGTGCAGCACTCAGGGAGCTCGGCTGGTCTCGAAGCTGCTGACAGACAGGCTGACAGGCATCTGCAGCTGACTTCCTTAAGTCAAAATCAGCAAGGTTTTTAGTTCTTTCTCTAGGAAAAGTCCCCTTCCTCTTTTTTAAGTCAGCCTGAAAGTTCTTGTGTCATTTTTAGCTTCTGTTCTACAAAAATTTGATTTCACTTCCGCAGTAGAGACTAAAGCAAAACGTACAACATTTGCTTGCAACTTGAAAAGACAGTTTCATAATTCAAACTCAGAAGAGGCAACTTTTATCAGCAAGGCAAAGGTATCGGTGTCATCAAATTGTGAGTGTTTTTTAACGTTTTTCATTTCTTTAAAATTAAAAGGCTCCTTTGAATTCACTTTTTAAAATTGGTTTGCAAGCAGTATAATAGGCCAACACAGTTTGAAGGTCGTTTTCTTCCTCCTGTTTCATAGATACCCAAAGAGTTTTTGCTTTTACTGTCACGGTCTTTCAATTTAAAAATGCCTCCTTCCAAGACACATTTAGAGTAAGATGCCTTAGGAAAGACTGGAAATTGATTTACAATAGGAAAAAATTATTTGAGGAGATAGTCAGTTATGAAGAGAAAGTTATTGAGGAACACTTTGTGTATGCAAAGAATGATACTAAAGCGTTATTTGGAGTAAATACTATTTTCTATTTGTTGCACAATTTATGCTGATTTTCTGTACAACATTGAGTCCATTTACTGTTGACTACAGTAGGAAGGAGCAGGTGCATTTTTTTGGTAGACCTTGAAACTTCAAGACTATCATCTTTCTACATAAGGGTTTTTACACACATTTGAGGTTTGCATTTTATCCAAGTCATAGAAATTCACATTACTTTATGAGTAGATGTATCTGGTGTTTAAAAGTGATGTAATGAATTTAGTAGCTGAAAATAGAGGGTGAGTGTTACTGTATCTGCCACACAGAAATATATGAGTACATTTCTTTTTTTTTCCCTTTTCTCTCTTTTAAGGGTCAGAAGGCTTGGATAGAGAAGACCTTTTCTAAAAGAGAATGCATCTATATAATTGCCAACAACAAAGACGCTACCAGGTAACATTTGCTTTGTTTCAACAGAAAAGCTTAATACCAGAGAAACTCAGCTTGGTTTGGGTTTGGATGTGTGAAACCCAGTTTAGTCACTGCCTCTAAAGGGAGATGACAGGGGAACAAAAGCACAAGTCATGCTTGCACTCCAATCTGCACAGAGCCATGGGACATGTCACACAGAGATGAGAAGGCTGGGAGCAGGAGAGGCAGTGAGTTGTTAGTTCCTAGCTTTGCAAACCATAATAGGTTCATGCTGAATTCTGAAAGCAAGGGTGCAGTAATATGGTGCCATCCTTCGCAGTTAGTATGATATTACCAATGACAATAGCAGACAGGGGGATTTGATTTCTTAGTCTAAATATTAATATTTCTTCATGGGCTAGCTGCATATTGTGGTCCAGCTCGTGTGGATAACAGAAGAGTTTATATCAAATGAGAGCTGTTACCTCTAAGTAAGAAAAACGTGGCCAGTGCTCCTGTTCTGCATCCTTCCTTCTTGCCTGGCCTTTTACCTAGAACAGTTTTCCAGTGCATAACACAAGTGAAGTGAATTTTTTTATCTTTGCATGTTAAAAAACACCTAAGCCTGTTAATTCTGGCATGTATGTGAGTGTGAGGGATGTTTCTATGATTCATGTACAGCAAGGCTTGGGCAGTTGAAAATCTAATTTCTGATTTTTTTTTTTTTTCGTTTTGAAGATACTGTAATCAAAGTCACTTCAAATTTTAACCTCCAGGTGCTGCTGTGGCCAGCTCATTAACCAACATATTCCACCTCCTCCAAGTATAACAGCTAATAAAAATGAAGAAGAAACGAAGCAAGTGGAAGCTCAGCCAGAGAAATGGTCTGTCAGTAAACACACCCAAGCATACCCAACTGATGCCTATGGAAACCTAGAATTCCAGGGAGGAGGACATTCAAATAAGGCCATGGTAAGGGACATAGGGTACTCTAAGGTATTTATTCATCTGGTGCTCAACAGTCTCTTGAGTTTTCTTAGCAGTAAAAGTTACAGCAGTTGAAACTTCTGCAAAAGTTCTCTTTGTTTTTCCTCTCTTCTGAAGAAATCCAAACTTTGATTTGTTTCTTTGTTTGAAAATTGTAAAACTCTCTCTTGAGGATGAAAGGCAAACTGTAACCATTCTTTGCTCAGACAATTTACAGGACAGATTGAGTGATAACATTACACATTCCTCTTTGCAGTACATCCGTGTGTCATATGACACTAAACCAGATTCTCTGCTGCATCTCATGGTGAAAGACTGGCAACTGGAACTGCCCAAACTCCTAATCTCTGTCCATGGAGGCCTCCAGAACTTTGAAATGCAACCAAAATTAAAGCAAGTGTTTGGAAAAGGGCTGATAAAAGCTGCCATGACCACAGGAGCTTGGATTTTCACTGGTGGTGTTAGTACAGGTAAGCAATTGCCATCACTTTTAGTTTACTTAAGAATTCAGTGATGTTCATTCACTAATCTTTCCCACAGGCAGAAGATTTAAGTCTACATGAACGAGTGATTGCCCACTAGACCAAAAAAGGAGCATTGTAATCATTTGTGTTAATCTCCTACCCAGCCCAGCCCATAAGATTTTCCTGGGTCAGTATTGATTTGCATTACTCCGTGTTTCCCCTGAAAACAAATTTCAGCCTTGGTTTCAGTAGCAAGGAATCTACCACTAGTTCTAATACACTTCTTTTAGTGCTTGGTTATCCTTGTAGTTAAGAAGTTTCCTACTCCAAATTTGCCAAGCTTTAGCTTTGGCATGGATTTTTTTGCACAAAAATCTTTTTATTACTAAAAGTGTATTTCCTGAAGTCATGGTTTGTGTCCAATGAATAACATATGTCAAGGTGGACATGGGCACAGATTACACTGTGGCAAGCTAATAACAGGGTAAGTCTTCACTGAATTCAGCACAATGATGTGAGAAGGCAATGGGACTTACACACAACCATTACAAAATAAAACCGTGGTTGTCTGCATTACATGTTCTGCTATAAAGTACCAGTACCAGTTTAGTAATGAAAGCAACCCAGTAGCTCCATGAGAGGCAAGAAGAAAATTCTGTTGTTTAGTGATCAATCTAAAGTGCCAAAAATGAATTAAATTAATTGTACCTATAGGTGTCATTCGTCATGTGGGAGATGCCTTGAAAGATCATTCTTCCAAATCCAGAGGACGAATATGTGCCATAGGAATTGCACCGTGGGGCATTGTAGAAAACAAGGAAGATCTCATAGGAAAAGATGTAAGTGTTTAGGGAAACAGCTGTGTAAAAAATATATTGTTAATATTTCTGAAGTATTACTTCTTTCCCTTTCTAAAGCATGCCTAGGAGGTGAAATTGAACAATTTCTTGCAAAAAACCTGTTGTTTAAGTATATTTCTCAGGTTGTTGTATATGACCTCAAAGTAAATATGGGATTGTTGAGGTTTCCATTGCTTTCATTAGTAAAGACCTCTTTGTGGTGACAGTTTTATGTCCTAACTTCAATGTGGCACACTGAGCCTTCTATAAATCACGTAAGGGCCTTTATGTGTGCAAGGCTGGCGTTTATTATGGGTACTCTGGAGTGGCATATGAATTACTAGGAACTCCAAATGAGAATGTATTTTCTAATGCACTAAGAGGATAATGTAACAACAGTGTGTGAACAAGGAGAGCACAGTAATGAGCTTAGGGGAACATGCAGGGGGTGCACAACCTGACTGTTATCCTCCAAAGAAAACAGTGCTGTCAGGAGTACAGATTTGGAATGTAAAGGCAAGCTCCATTTCTAATTCTCCTCTGGTTTTGATTCTAAAAGTTTGCTTGGTTGCTTTCCTCAGAAGACTCTGAGTGTGCCTCTGTTGGGTGGTGTGGGGCATTCTCCCATTTGATTCTTAGTTCTAATCTAGGTGCATCTCTCCTCTTCACACACAGGTAACACGAGTTTACCAAACAATGTCAAACCCTCTAAGTAAGCTCTCTGTGCTCAACAGTTCCCACACCCACTTCATTCTGGCAGACAACGGCACTTTAGGTAAATATGGAGCTGAAGTAAAGTTACGGCGTCAGTTGGAAAAACACATTTCCCTCCAGAAAATTAACACACGTAAGTACGAGTGGGGCAAACTGTGACCATGACATCTTGGAGGGAGGGGGAAGGAGGGCTTGAAGTACTTGAAAGTATGGAAATTGAAGGCTTCTTCCAGCTTTTTCCAGTGGAAATGTGATCAGGACTGTGTGACTGGACTAGAACATGTGCTGTCTGATAAGTGGTGAAACAGCCCACATCAAACTGGGTAGAAAAACTGTGGAGTTAGGATTGCATAAAGGGATGAAGGAAAATGGACAAATAATAGTGAGGAGAAGCTTCAAAGCAGTGAGAAACTAAGGAAATGAAAATGCAAAGAATTTGTGCACTTCTAGGCTAGAATTCATAAGCATCAGTAAACACACAGAATGAGGGGATTTTTTACATTTCCTGGTTACAGGAATCCTGTGCAGCTTAGTGATCTCTAAATCTGAATGTTCACTTGAGCATTTTATTTTCTCTTTTATATATGGATTTCTTTCATATGAAATATCACACTCAAAATTCTTTGATCTTCCTGATAAACTTAGTCGGCACTTTGATCTTTAAGGACAATTAAGATAATTTCACCTTAATGCTTTCATGTGTAGAGTTTTGTGCAGTTTTAAAATTGCTTCCAGTTATTACAGCCTCACTAAAATAATTTTCTAGAACTTGTCATTATTGAGAAAAAAATTATTTTAAAAGACAATAACATGTAAAATTTTTTTTATAAGTGAAATTAAAAAATATATTAACTATTTTAAAGTAACCCCACAACCCTAACTAAAAATGGTCAAAAAAATGTAAATAGTCTTTGAATTCACACATCAGTTAAGAGCTACTGGAGAATTTACATCAGTTCTACCAGTTGCTTTTCTTACCTCTTACTGGTGCCCCTGTAAACTGTGTAGGCTATAAAAATAAAAGAAACGTCCAGAATGGCAATTGTATTGAACTCCACAAAAGTTTCTTATAGGGTCTATGTGCTCTTACAAGTAGAACAGAATAATTGAGTGCCAAGTAAAGCCAAAAGGCAGAATTAGACATCAGCTGTGAGGTGTTCTAATGTTCTGGGAAGTCCCTAAATACTGCCCTGTGCCTATGGTGAGCCTAAGAAACAGCTCAGGAAAGTGTTGTCCCTTGCCTTTGAGCATGGAGGTGGTGCCAGGTACTGCTGCCCACAGATGGAAACAGCTCAGCCTGCTTTTGTCATCTTTGTCTTCTGCAGAAGTGCTGGCAGAGCTGTAAGGCTGTAAAAGGGAGCATTGGCTTGGAAGATCAAGAATTCAGGGCCCAAAGACAAGATGTTCTTTGTTATTCCTTGTAACATCACTGGGGCTTGGGGATATGCACTCTGATTTAGGTAGTGTTTGATGATTTTTGTCATGAGAAGGACAAACCTGTTCTGTGAAGGGCTGCAGTACACCTGCTAGTTACAACATACAGGGAGCTGTTTTGTTTCTTCTTGATCACTCCAAGCACAGGCACCTCTGCTGGAAATCTCAGGAGGAATCCCTAAAGATTTCATGGACACACAGGCCGGCCCATGCTCTGTGACTCCTCCTTATCAGAGCTGGGGTGTACTGACAGGAGGATGTCAGGAAGCTTCTACTGTTACTGTGCATGGTGTTCCTGTTCTTCAGAGATTGATCTTTCAATCAAGGTTGAAAATATGAACTCTTTCATGCATTCTCAGCCAAACAAAAAGAGTGCATCTTTATAAAGCGCTGGTCATTTCACAGATTAAGAACTGAATTCAATTGCTTATGATAGTGGAATTAGTCAGCATTCAGGTAATGTTCTGTCCTTCATTTCCCCAAGTTTCTTGGGACCAAGGCTACTGAGACCATGTGACCTGTGGGCTTCCCTTTGTCATCCTATGCCTGGAGATCACAGTGAGGCAGGGACAGCAAAGGGATGCTCAGCTGTCGTCTCTTCCATCGGCCAACTGTTTCAGCCTCATGATAAAAACACTAATTTCATTTTTTTATCTTAGGAATAAGCATAGGTATGTCACCTTACTGAAGACTTCCCATAGGTAATCAACGAAGAGGTAAAGCATCAAAGGCTGGGAACCATCCAAGTAACAGTGAAGCTGATGAAGCAATAGGACAGTGATGTTAGCTGCTTTATCCATACCTGGTGTTTGTCAAGAGAGGTTACAAGCATGCACCAGCACTGAGTGGATAAGTTATCAGTATGGAGCTGATGCAAAAGCAAGGGCAGAGAGGCATCTTAATTTCTTTCCTTTTGGACCTGGGGGACAGCACATGGATGTTTTTGCTCACATTGGCCACCAAATGGCTCTCATTTTTCCTAAGGGCTCTGGTTGGAAGCAGTGCTCTAACACAGAAATCACATCCACTTATCTCAATTTCTTAAACTAAGTTTCAATGACACTTCTTTTTTTCCTTGTTTCTGTTCTTCTGGTTTTTACAGGACTGGGGCAAGGTGTTCCTGTGGTTGGGCTCATAGTGGAAGGAGGTCCCAATGTGATCTCCATTGTCTTGGAGTGTCTGCGGGAAGAACCCCCTCTCCCAGTTGTGATCTGTGATGGCAGCGGGCGAGCATCTGACATTCTGTCATTTGCACACAAGTATTCAGAAGAAGGAGGGTAAGGTTTCAAGATCTTCACTAAAGCTGTGTAGGACTATATGCTTTGCTTTCATAGAGCTTCATTAAAAAAAACCTCAAGGACAAAATGCTGCTAACAGAGGCATTCTGCTGTCAGTCAGCTTTTGTTGCCCGTTTGAAGTTAATGAGTAGAAGTTGTTACCACTTTGTATGCATGGTCTTTTGAAATGAGCTTACTCTCAGTACAGCACGCTGTTGTACAAGCTCCATCAGGGTTTGCTGTGCTGTACTCGGTGCTGGACTGGGCATGGTAGAATCAAGGACAAGTTCCCAGGAATAACTCTTTTCCTCAGGCCAGGGCTGAGGTTAATTAGTGCATGGATTTGCAAAATTTGTACTGCCTGATTCTGCTGTGTTGTGTGTGTGAACTTCATTGTCCAAGAATGCCAGACTAGCTGTGGAAATTTTGGGCTTCCTTCATTCTCTTGCTTTTGCCTTCCAGGCAAACACCTCATATATTGTCTTAATTAGGGTATGGCATACTTGTCTTGTGCTGAAGATAGAACCTATTTCCTTGACTGAAGTTGAAGCTTAGCTTGAATTAAATATTAAGTAGACAAGTAGTGTTGCAAGCAGTGTAGATGTTACTTGCGGAATTGGGAGAGCAGCTCTTATGCTGAATTTTGTTGGTGTTCAGACATAGCACATATTTAATAGCACCAACAGTATTTATGATTCAGCAACTTTCTGTCTAACAAGCTTCCTTAGTTTAGATCAAACTTGGCTTGCTTTTTTTTTTTTCTTATTCATTCTTCCTATCAGCTCATAAGTAATTGAAAGAGCTTATCAGGATCAGTCTCTCTGAGATGTGCTCACTGCCTGACTTTCTCTCCCAGTCCATATGATGCAGTGTCCAATTTTCTTCTCCAATAATTGCAATAGATGTGTTCATCTAGTAAGGCAGATCTATAATGAGAATTTTTTGTCAGTCCAATCATTTTCTCACAGTGAGCTTTGAATTTTACTGCATCTCTCTGGCACCTTCTGGTAATATTTGCCATAATCTGAAAATACATGTGTTTTATTGGGAAATGGATGAAGATTGAAGGGCTGTTTCATTTTGCTTTGGGAGATCAAACATTTCTGACCTTTCTAGAATGTTTTCAATCTAATTTCTTTAATTATCTTTTGGATTGTTCATTTGTGTCTCAGTTGGGTATTATGAGGTTTCAGATGCATTAGCAAATTCAGTCTGCTGTTTAAGACCATAACCAAGGCAACATATCAGAATTTGGGGGTTTTTAGCTATCTACAAAGAGACTTGGAACATTTAGAAGCGAAGGGTAGGGGTCCTGTAAGGCCTAGCAGTAAAGTCCTGAAGACTGAACTTGTTAACAGAGGTATATCTATGATACAAAAGAGGAATACCTGGACATTGTAGTTTCTTAAACAGCGGGCCTTCTGGATGTGTATTTATTCTGGCAATGTCTTCTTTTATGTCTCATTTTTCATTTAGGATAATAAATGAATCCCTTAGGGACCAGCTTCTAGTTACCATCCAGAAAACCTTTAACTACAACAGGAATCAAGCTCATCAGCTGTTCGTCATTCTTATGGAGTGCATGAAAAAAAAAGAACTTGTAAGTATCCTAAAAGTAGTTCACAAAGGTAATTTCTGTGACCAAACTTTATAGACTACTTTCAAGTGCCATTTTCCTGGGGTTATGGTTTAAACTTTTCCCCCTCATATAGCTGCATTAAATGTACACATTCACTCATAAGCATAGGCCAAGAAGGGATTACATCTTCTGGAAAGCCCCCGAAACAAATTTCAGATTCTTCTCCTGTGTAAATTGATAGGAATCTTTTTCTACAGACTTCAGCAAGAGAAATGCACTAAAACCAGGATCCAATGCCCAAAGTGGAGGAAAGATAATTGAAGAAAGGGTTCCTAGGAGAAAAAAGCATTCAGCTTGCATCAACAGAGTTTTTGTTTTCTGGCATAATTACTCTTTAATAGCCTTTCATTCTTGGAAAAGGGACTTGGCAGGCCTGTCAAAAAAACCTGAAACATTGTGCTCCTGAAGATCCCACCCATTCTTGCTGCTGGTTGGTTGCAGGTCTGCTGTATGTGCTGTACCACTCACTCAGGTTCCTGCCTGTCTCCCACATCCCAGCTGCAGAGAAAAATGTGCTCAGGAAAAGAAAACCTTTGACATTCACATCTGTGGTTGGAAGCAGTGTATTGAAACTGCATTCACTGTGTCTTTGCAGGCAGAATGAATTCCTGAGTGTTTGCCTTTGAGTAATTGTTTTAGTGAATTTTCGTAAATACAATGCCAAGATGATTTCCATACAGACACCTTCACTGGATGTGAAGTTGGTAGTAAACATGACTCTGATAAGCTGAGTGAAAGAGAATCAGCCTTCCTAAAAAATTGGTTGAGAGAAGAGAGCCCACAGCTGCCTTAGTCAGACTGTTTTGAATTTAAAATGTGCATCAGAGCAGGCCTGGTTTACTCAGCAAAATTCAGACACTGGCTGTGCAGCCTAAGCAGACTTATGGTTATGGTTTCTGTTGATAGATTTGTCTGTTCTTGTTAATTAGTAATATTTTTTCTGTAGTTCTTCTTTTTCTAATGTCATATATCATTGCATTCCTGCAAAATTTATTCTAACTGTTGAGAAAATTGCTATTCTTGGTAATGTGAACAGTTACTTTTAGAAAATGAAGAATTTGGGGTTTTTTTTGGTCTGCACTTGGTATTAAGTTTGTTAACATAACATCATGTTGTTGGTTATTCTGCTTTTGAATCGTAAGTCTTCTAATATGTATTTAAATGGCTAAGCTTTACATTAATTACGATTTTTATAATTATTGAATTGCAATGGACTGAACTAAGCAAATGTGACTAGAAATAATAGCTTTTTTTACTTAATTCTGCCTTTTGATTGCCATATGTTGCCCATCCTGCAGCTAAAAAGTATTTGAGTGTTATAATCAATAAAATGGATGCTGTGATAATTACCTTGGGTAACTAGCATTTTCATTTCCATTACTACTGGGAAGTAATAGAACCATCAGAAAACAATCAGTTTTGCATGGCAGTTTTGTCACCACTTTTTAGAATTCATGGGTTTGGTGGGGATTTTTCATCAAGTTTGTCATGTTCACCAATGCAGGGACATTTTAGGATAACTGCACTGAAAGGATTTAATTAAACACTTCTGTGAAAATTGAATTTCTAAGAAAAAATTAGTGGAACTGTACTTTTTGAAAAATCTTAAGTTGTAGGAAACAATAAACCTGCACCAGTCTACTCTATTTTCCATGCACATGTTTAGTGTCTGTCTTTCCTGTGTTGTAATTTCGTGTGTTTGGTTTTTGCTGCCCTTTAGATCACTGTGTTCCGCATGGGCTCGGAAGGGCAGCACGACATTGAGATGTCCATCCTGACTGCTCTCCTCAAAGGTGGGTTTTCCAGGCACTTGGGAAGATGCACAACAGCATCCCAAGAGGACATTCCTGTGCATTGTCTGATGTTCACTCTTCGTGTTTAAGTCTTTGATTTCTTCACTGGGATTCTAACAAGTACCTGAATGTGTTTGGTTAATTTTCAAATTAGCATGAAGCATAAAATCTAGATTGAAAGTTTTGTGTGGCTTTCCTCCCCTGAAAGTGTGGGATGGGAGTGCTGCAACAACTGGATTGCTGATTTTGCAGTTCATTTTATTGCAATTCCAGCATACATTAATAAAGTTAGAAAAAAAAAAGGGGGAAGATGAAAGGCTATCTGGATTTTTCCAGATCTCAGGTTGTGCCATTTAAGCCATAGAGCAACAGGATCAGTTCCATATTTAATTGGGGTTTGTTATGTTTGTTGAAACAACTGTTTTCTGTCTGCAGATCTACAGCAGTTGATACAGGCTCTATATGGGATCTCTAGAGTCCCCAAAGCTAAGGAATAAAGGGGAATTTTCACACTTTTATGTACAGTATCAGCCAGAGGAGCTGAGAGGGGTCTTTAAGAAGAGTTAAGTGTCTGTCTTTAACATTAGAATAAAAGTCAATGTGGAGGCTTTAAAAAAAGGGGCAATAATCTCATTAATCTTTTGGAAATTAGGATTGTGGGGTTAAATGGAAGATACTATAAATTGATTGGAGGAATCCACTGCTTTGTGTCAGAATTATTCTAACGGTAGTATGATATGGAGCCAAGCTTGCTGTTTTCTAGTCATTGCAGAAGATTGTCCTGTCTGTTTCATCATGTGTGAAATATGAAACATCTGTATGTTTCTCTTCAGGTACCAATGCATCTGCTCCAGACCAGCTCAGCCTGGCTTTGGCCTGGAATCGTGTAGACATTGCACGCAGCCAAATCTTTGTCTTCGGACACCACTGGCCAGTAAGACAAAGTTCTCTTTGTCATTTTGTTTGTCCATAGTTTAAATGAAGTTGTGTAATATTTACACCTTGGATTTTGATGCTGCAGTAGCAGCAATGGTGAAACACTACAGTTCACCTGCGTAACTAAAATCCTTTATTTAAACTGTTTCCATGTCTCACTGCATTGATGCTTTTTGCTTTACTGTGTGAACCATCTGATGCTGAAGTACTCCGAAGTGTCATGAGGAGAGCAGCCTGAAAGAGGCTGTAAGAATGAAGGGAAGGAATTTTGGTGGGTTTTTTACTTAGTTGTCTTTTTTGAAACTGTGCAATAAAATGGCACTCAAAGGAATACCATTCATGTGCATGCTGTGCATAATAGAGAGACTTATTTCATTTGGAAGCCTGTATCATTAAATTTTAACAAATGTTGCTGCGTATGCAATTTTATTACTTCACTTCCAGTAATGTGATGATTTCAATATTCAAGGTTCATTAAAATGCTTATACAGAGAGGATTTAATAATCCTAAGGATTATGAAGTATAACTACTATTAAATGTTTAATTGGATGGAATGTCCCAATCTCCATGTTACTGTGATTAGATTCAGAGATTCCACCAAGAGCTGAAGCCTGTTACTGCTTTGGCCTGGTTCATACTTCTCCTGCACTGCAGTTTGTGGAAGCAGGACCAGCCAGTTGGGATTCACTGTCATTCCATGTTCAGAGATTGCTTTCAGACCAGCCTATGCTGCCACTTTGGCAGTTGCAGTTTTGTCTAGGCTTTTGAATGGATTTGTGGTAACTGGGCAGAGGAGAGTTTTTTAGGACTAATAAAACCCCAGGAAGGAAGCCTTGTTAAAGGCTTGGTCCTGTAGTTGTCAGTGCAGAGCACAGGTAGTTACAATCCAGTTTTCTTCTCTGTGGAGTTTATGTAACCTAAGCATATCTGGAGCAAGTTAAGCCTCCAAATCACAGACAAGTGGTGTGGTGCATGTGTGCCTCTACCCTGGGCAGATAGGTTGGAAAGGAGAAGGACTTCAGCTGAAGAATAAATGTGTCTCAAGAAGTATAAACAGAAATACTGTTTATTTCTGCAGAACAGAAATGAACCAGTGAGTGGCTCTCTGTCCTCCCCTCTCTGCTCTGCAGTGTGGATGCTGTTTGGCATCATGCAGCATTCTTATTAAGCTCTTACTGTCCAGCTCTAGTTGCTATTTATTTTGACAACTATTGCTTTCAGAAAGAGCATAGGAACTGATGTGTCCTAGTCCACTCACACTGTTTTTATTTTTCAAGAGAAATCTTCTCCAGTCAATCTCCTTCACTGCTTTGACTTTCAGTGTTACTAAGTTAAACATAACAGCTTTTTAAAAAGGGTAAAGCTGTGACTATGCAGAGAGGCCCTTAAACTTAGAGAAATTATCATTTTTAGTTGACTCAATGTGAGAAGTGGTGACTGGAGGGTGAGCTTGGTAGGAGTGTACTTAATTAAATAGTTAGTCTAAGATTAATTAAATTTCTAATACTTTAATGCATTATAAATACAGCCTTTAGGAAGCCTTACAGCTCCTGATGGTACAGCTCCTGAGAAGGAAAAGAAATCTCCAGCACCTCAGACTAAAGCAGGCAGAGGGAAAGGAAAAGGGAAGAAAAAGGGAGGAAAAGCAAAAGAAGAACCAGAAGAAGAAACAGACCCAAGAAAACTCGAACTCCTGAACTGGGTGAGATGACAGTATTTGTATAAAAACTGCTGAAGATTTTTTTTTTTCATTCTGAGGTACAAAGACCGAAGAAGACGCACACTTTCATTCTGAAGAATGCTCTTTTGCACATTCCCACAAGATCAGCTGTAGATTCTGCAGGAATGCTGTTTAGTGTTTGGGCCAAGAATCCCTCTCTCATCCCATGTGCACCACATGCAGCCATATCTCAGTACAGTACAAGTCAGTACTGAGCTGCAGCATCTTCTTCCCTGCACTTATCAGAAGGAAATAAGACCACCAGTGAACATCTTCCTTCTATGAATGTGTTAGTTTCATTTGTTCCCATCATGCTGAGCAAGTAAATCCCTTTTTCACATACTATGTCAAACATGGTATGCCTGGTTTAGTCAAAAATACTGAACAAAATGATTGAAAGCTACACGTTGAAAGACTGAAAGCTAAAGTTGTATTGCTAAAGGTTTGGAAAACTCTTCCATCTCTATTCACTTCATGTGGTTAAAATGTTACTTTCTAAATTCCTTTTTACTTACATAGTAATCAACTTATGTGGGAACTCAGTCTTACATCCTAAATAGTGAAAATGGCTGTGTTTGCTACCCAGCCAACTCATTTGTACTCATGTGGTCTCCCATTCTCCCCCCTGCAATTCAGGTGAACTCCCTGGAGCAGGCTATGCTGGATGCACTGGTCCTGGATCGAGTGGACTTTGTGAAACTGCTCATTGAGAATGGAGTGAACATGCAGCACTTCCTGACTATTCCTCGCCTGGAGGAGCTTTATAATACTGTGAGTGAGCAGAAATACTAAAAAGCGCTGTGATATTTTGCCACTGTATTGTATGTGACTTGAATCACCACAGAAAGGTTTATAAAAAAGGGATATTACACAGCTCTTGAGAGAAAGGTGTTTGTCAATGTAGCCCTCTTTTCACCCCTCTGGGGTGTGATGGCACATGGTTGTTGTACAAAGTTCTGCTTAAGATGCCAGATCACTGATTGTGTTCATATTTGCAAAAAAATCTGAAGAACTGAAGTTCTAATGGACCATGAATTATTTTTGTTTCAGAGATTGGGTCCACCAAATACGCTACATTTGCTAGTCAGAGATGTGAAAAAGGTAAGCAGTGTAACATTTGTGTGATTGCATTAGCCATGTGAATCAACAGTAAAAACAAGCATAGCATGGGGCCAGGCAGGCATTTGAAATTAGATGGCAGCTGTTAAGAAAAGTTAAATGTCTCCCTGTGGCAAACGGTGATGTCAGTCTAAATCAGATATGGCAGTGCTAGTAATTTAAAAACTAACAAGTTAACTAAATTAGGCTCCTATAGTTTAATGTGGCATTTGAGATTCAGGTTGATACTGTTTCTTCTCTTCAAGAAGGAAGGAAAGGCCTGCTGGCTTACCTGGAAGCCCCACTCTTGACTGCAGAATTTGTTGCCTTTTGTTTGTTTCCTTGTGTGTTTTCCAGTTACTTTTCTCCCACTAGTCCAACTTTTACTTGGGAGAAAATCTCTTCCATCCTATATTTGTTATTCATTTGTTTCCATTTCATGAAAATTCGTTTATTGTATGTGAATAGGGAGGGTCATTGTGAGAGTTGTATTTCCTCTCAGAGGTTTTGAAGCTTTTATTCGATAAAATTCAGCTCTGTGAAATTGCCTCTATTCATTTCTGCAAGGAAAACTCCCAGTTATTCCAGGGAGGTTCAGATGTGGGGATTATGCAGTACTGTGTTAATGTATAATTCATATTCATCTGCTTTACAGTTTAACACTTTCCTCATTCAGTGTTGTCACTATGAGTGTCACTAATGTTCCTCTGTATTCTGCTGTCTGTCTGTCTGTCTCTCCTCTTTTCCATGACGTTTCCATGCTCCCTCCCTCAGCGGCAATCCCGGGGATTCAGTTGGGTTAACCTGGAGGTGATGTGCTTCCTTAGGCTGTAGTTTCATCATAGCAGCTGTTCAGTGGTGCTGTAGAATCAGTCATTGCTGTAGGATGTAGCTTGGACAATGAAACACTGGGTTTTTTCCCGTGGAGTCAATACAGTTATCCAGTTTTTAATTACAGTTTTAGCTGTAACCGCCGAAATTAGAGTTTGCCTTTTGCTTTGATTCTGGGCTACACATTAATTATGGTCTGCATTGTAGTCTCAATGGTAGATAATATGATGAAATAGAAGTTTCCATTAAAAAAGTATGTACAGTATGATTATCAGGGATATTCATCATGAAATTGTCATGCCTTTATACTGGATTAATGATAACCAGTACAGAGTTTCTTAAGTTCATGAATATAACCCTTGTAAACAACATAAACTTGTATGGACACTGATATATGAGTAAATCAAGTGAAAATTTGTTCAGAAATATGAATTCTGCTAACAACAAAACCAAAAAGCTATGACCCCAAGAATTTTTATTATGTGAATTCATTAATTTCATAGAAAAGCCTGAACCCAGTGGCTGTAAATAATACCCATGTGCCAATTTAATCATGACGTATGTCTAGCCAGGCAATTTAATCTATGTCATGTTTTCTTAACCTAAATCCTTAGTAAGTTTTGGGGGATTTTTTTGTAGGGAAATCTTCCACCAGATTATCATATCAGCCTAATAGATATTGGTCTTGTCCTGGAATATCTCATGGGTGGAGCCTATCGCTGCAACTATACTCGGAAAAGTTTTCGGACCCTTTATAATAATTTATTTGGACCAAAGAGGGTAAGAATGAGTTCATTCTGGATGTGGCCATTGTGCTGATGGTAAAAAATAGGTAATATTCTGTTTGTTTTTGTGAAACACTGCATATTAAATTCTAAAGAAATGCTGCAAGGTAGAAGTTGAAACTCCCAAAAGTGAAGTTATATAAGAAAGTTATAAGGCATCTGTGTGAGGACAGGATGTGAGGACATGAGAGGTGGTGAAGACACTGATCTGGAGGTGAATTTCTTCCTATTCCAATAGTTAACAATCCAAGTATTCCTAACTGTGGTGTGCTTAGAAACACTTTTTTTTTTTGAGCTTTTGTGACCATGTGTCATTTTAATTCTCAAAGCATTATTTATCAAATTATTCATTTAACTCTTCAGTCTAGATTAAAATCTTTCTTTTGAGTGCAGGATAGTTATTTCCTAACCCATTGCATTCCTGCAATTTAAATGAAGAGTAACTAATTGCAGCATTATTGGTAAAATTATTTATAACAGTAAGTTCTATAATAAATGCTGTACATTTGTAAATGAAAATGGGTTTGCTTGGTATTGTTTGGTCTTTCAGATTTTCCTTCCATCTAACTGACTTTCTTTTCAATTTTTTAATATTCAGCCAAAAGCTCTTAAACTACTGGGAATGGAGGTAAGTTGGATTTATTTAAAATACTGTTTTTATCAAGACATTTCTTGGTACAGTTCTGTTCTTGCTCTTAGCTTTTTCGTTATTTCTGTGATTTACAGAAAATTTCAACAAGACAGGATACTCCATTTTGCAAACATTATATTAACTACTTCCAACCTTTTTTTTTAAGGGTTGCATCTTTTGAACTGCCTAAAGCTCTGCTTAATGATCTTCAAGCAATTTTTAGCACTATTATGTAATAACATGCTTCATGGTGGAACATACTGTAGATTTAATTATTCATGTGTATACATTAATGACATTGAAAAGAGAATATAATCAAGCAGTGCTACTTATGGCAAAATCTCCTTTAACCATGAAATAACAATTTCTGTGCTTAATGATGTTTTACCATAGAGAAAATCTTTAACTTCAGTGAGAACCAAGGTGGTCAGATGCTGCCCTCCAGTATAAAACATCCTTGCTACTGTGATGGCACCATGTTTTGTAAATAGTGATGCTGATCCAGAATTTTGGGTCCAGCCCCTACCACAATTGCTTGTGTGTCTGCAGAAATGTGTAATTCAGCAGAAACAAACCTAAAAACTCACTCTGTTCCAGAGGTAGCTGTTTTTGTTTCTGAAAACATAAATATCTCTACAGACCAGGAAAGCATTGAGAGCAGGAGGCAGGTGCATTTCCCTAGGAAGTGGGATTTTGCTAATGCTGTGCAAAAGCACAGTAGGGGTTCATGCTGTGTTACAGTTGATGTGAACCATACCCCCACACAAATGCCCCTGTTTCCCCAGGCAGATAAGCAGCCCTTTTCTCTACAGAGAAAATCTGTAGAGAACCTCTGAAAGAGGTTGAGTTTAATCTCTCTGATCAGCTTCCTATTTTCTAGTGGATCCAGGCCAAAAGCTCAGCCCCTCAGAGGCGTGACCTTTTTTGATCAGCATTGATCACAGGGCTTCTCCAAAAGCTTTTTTTTTGATCTTCCTATTTCTTTCAGTGAGAAATGTTTTATGTGACACAAACTGAATTGTTCTTTCCACTTGACAGCAGGTAGAGCTTGCTCCTTCTTCCAAGAGAAAGAAAAAGTTAAAAGGACATTTACATTTCTTTTGCTGAAATGATCAGAAAATTGCTGTGACTTCATGTGGCTGGGTTTTTTCATTTCCAGTGTTAGCAGCTCTAAAAGAGGAAGTTTAGACTCCTCAGCACTTTCTATCTCACACAGAACTTAGTTTTTATTTGACTTTCCTACGGTGTAGAGGACCTAATTTTTTGTCCTCCATTTGAGATTTTATGTCCTGTGCTTCAGAGATGGTAAATACTTTGTGCAATTGATGACCCTTGAATTTTCCATAGGAGTCAGAGGTCACCACTTGCAGTTCTTAAAACTGCTGAAGGAGAGTACATGCAGTTGCTGAGTTGAGGAGTCATCTTTGGAAATGGTCTGGGAGGCTGAATTCTTAATTTGGATTTGCACTCACATTTTGTTGAAAAATAGGTCATTATGCTGAGCATGCTTAAATGAGAACTGATTTTGTAGAATAGGAATTTTTTTTCTTGCAATCCACTTCTGAGATTGCTCTGGGTCTACAATGATGATGAGCTCTGTCTACACTTATATGTGCAATGTTCTTCCTACATTTTTTAAACCCTAATTTTCCCAATCATGGCTTTTCTCCCTTCAGGATCCTGCTTCATTGCCACTACTTCCCTTCAGTTACTTCCATGTTGGTTCCTGTAGTAGTGGCCTATCCTCCCTATCCCTTTAAGAAATACCTTCCATGTGCACTGCATACATAAGAGGAGATTGCTTATTCCAAGGTGAAGACTCCCTTTGGTATCTTGCTGTTCTTAAGGGTGCTGTGTGCCTGTCTTTGCCTTCTGCATGTTGCCATGGCCTGCACGTCAGTGGGAAAAGTGCTCTGGTACCTGGAGGATGTGCAGCACTGCTCTGCAGGGATAGACACAGATATATGGAATCAGAAATGACAGTGGAGCCTGTCTGTAGGGAATTCAGCTTTGTTAGATTCCCACTGACACTGCAGAGGAATTCATTAAATAATAGTTTGTTGCAGACCAGCCTGTGCAATTCCACGTACAGTAGAGATCTGTGTACAATGCAGTGTGAGGGAATGACTTCAGTATCAAGGGGTTCTACTGCACTTTTCCAGGATGGGTGACTTTTAATTAAGTGTACAAGGAACAGCACCCTGAATAAAATCTGAGTCTGTGTGTGCTTGCCCAGTGCATGCTCTGTCCTATTGCATTCATGGTAGCAAAAACCAGCAAAACCAAATTAGAACTTCGAGCATTAATGTGTCCTCTCAGTACTTGTTCCATGCGTGGTGCTGTTGTTAGGTGAGTTGTTAAAAGCTGATGGGAACAATTTTTCTTCCCAGGATGATGAGCCTCCCACCAAAGGGAAGAAGAAAAAGAAAAAAAAGGAGGAAGAGATTGATATTGATGTGGATGACCCAGAAGTGAGCCGCTTTCAGTACCCCTTTCATGAGCTGATGGTGTGGGCTGTGCTCATGAAACGGCAGAAGATGGCCCTGTTCCTTTGGCAACGAGGGGAGGAATCCATGGCCAAGGCACTTGTGGCTTGTAAACTCTACAAGTCTATGGCCCATGAGTCTTCAGAGAGTGAACTGGTGGATGACATCTCTCAGGATCTGGACAACAACTCCAAGTTAGTAAATGCAGAGCAGATTTTATATCCACTTGCTACAAGCTTGCTGAGAAGCTTTACTTTTAGTTCATTACAATTCATTTCTAAATGTAGTTTCACAGAATGCCATTTGGAGCCAATTTATCAACTACAGACAAGGCAAAGCATGGTCTTGGCATCTCAAGGCAACACTAACAAGGAGAAGACGTGCATTTTTTCTGACAGAATGCATTCTTTCCTCAGCTTCTCTCTGTAAAACTAGCTAGTTTTATTTCACAAAGTTATTTTCAGAATTTACTCCCATAAATTAAGGAGTATCTGATGATATATCTAAACTGCCTTTAAGATGTTATTGGTCTAAACAAATTCCCTCTGTTCACTAACAGTTTGTTTGGAACTTTTGTAGACTCTCCCAAATCAAGCTTGAGATTAGTTGTTCTTGTCACTGTCTGTGTGTGTGGATAAGCATGATGCCCAGTGAGCACAACTAAAACCCCAAAGCAGACTGATTTCTAAGTCAAACTTCACTGATCTTATCTTGTATCTTCCAGAGATTTTGGCCAGCTGGCTGTTGAACTCTTGGATCAGTCCTACAAACACGATGAGCAGATTGCCATGAAACTGCTGACGTATGAACTGAAAAACTGGAGTAATTCCACCTGCCTGAAGTTGGCTGTGGCAGCTAAACACAGGGACTTCATTGCTCACACGTGCAGCCAGATGCTCCTGACAGACATGTGGATGGGGCGGCTGCGCATGCGGAAAAACCCCGGCCTTAAGGTATTTCTGTTCTGCATCAATTCCAAAGAGAGTTTGTTGGATGGAGCACTTTGTTATACATAGTGTCTGCACAGCAAAAATGGCTTGCTTAGAGATGTTTTAAGAACGTATCTGTTTTAAAGCTAGTTTCTTTTGTTTCCAATTTCAGGATATCTAAGGATTACACCATGACAAAGGAAAATGTAATTCCATAAAACACTTAACATGATTGGAATCTGAGAGGAAACTTGTGGCTTTCAATAAAGCATGAGATTTGTTAATTGAGAACATACTCCTTCTATTAAAAATTAGTTGGAGACAAGCAAAAATATCTCCATTAGGGGTCCATGCAATGGGAATAGAGATAAAATAAACCATATGTGGACACATGCTTCTTACATTGCTTAATATCCTACCAGTTGAGACTCAGTGTTGAAAAGAGTGAAAACTGTGCAATTGCATTGTGTGAAACCATGTGATTTTTATTTCCTGCTTCTGTGATTTGATGATTCAGTCTCTCTTACTGATTTTAATATTTCCTAAGTTTGATTTACAAAAAAACCAAGTGATGTGAGAAGGCTCTCACAGAAGAGAAACACGAGTGATTCAACACTAAGAAAGCAGAGCAGTGTTTGAAAACACTTGTGTGTGTTTTCGTGTGGATATAATCCTTTCTTTGTTGAGTTATGCAGTTGCTGTCACCCACAGGGAGACCCATCCTGCTCACCTCCTTATTTCCTTAAATCCCCCTTACTGACAAAGTGCTGTATCTGTCTTCTCAGGTCAGATTCCCAAGTTTGCTGACACACACTCATTGCACTGTCTCTGCCATTCTCAGTTTATTTCCACTTTCCCATATCTCCCTCTTAAACCTGTTTAATATCTTCAGGCAACTTCAGATTGCATCATGGCACTTCCCAAATGTGTTTATTATTTTCCTTTCTTTTCTCCAAAGAATTAATCAACCTCCTGATGTTTGCTCTAGTTTCATTACCTGCCTTCTTTTCTCTGCTCCTTTTCTGTACTTTGGCTTGTGTTCCTGTATCTAAGCAATCTCATATAGTAAGGGAATTTTCCCAGAGCTTTCTGCAAAGATTCTTTCACCTTTCATAGCTTTTTTAACTATTAAAACTGATTATAGTAGGTGACTAAAGTAACTATAAACTCCAGTAACAAACCTGAACACCTCTGCTAACCACCACTGTGTCCATTCCATGACATTTCTCTGCACACTAATTCTGGAGCATAATTCCTTAATTGCAGGGTATTTGTGGAGATGGGAGGCTTTTGAGGGTGCCATATTTCATGCAATACCTTATTGCCAATGCTTCCTAAGTACTTACTCATCCCTATAGGCTTGAGGATGGCAGAATATCTTGAATACTATACAAAGGAAGATTTTGGGTTGGGACCTACCTTGTTGTGAAATCCATAATATAAACAAATACTGAGTTGAAATCTTTCTTGTTTACAGGTTATAATGGGAATTCTCTTCCCTCCCACCATCCTTTTCCTAGAGTATCGGAGTTATGATGACTATTCCTACCAGACATCAAAAGAAAATGAGGAAGGGAAAGAAAAAGAGGAGGAAAATGCGGTCAGTAATGGAGATTATTAGAAAATTTTAATATCTCGGGACTGCTCATTTTTCTGACTTCTCTTATTATGCTGTAGCTCACTCAGGTTAAAATCTCAACTTCCTCTGGGGGATAAAATCAGTGAAGAATTATGGGAGTGCACAGACTGGAATCTCAGGGCACAGGAAGTGTCTGTGTAGTTCCACAGATTTACAGAATTCTATTTATATACTTATAAAAAGAGGTCTGTTGCTCAGGGGAATCCCTGCATAGTTAACAGTTGGCTGGGGCTGTGGTTGAGGGAAAACTACTATTTTTGCTGCTGTGCATTGATGAAATCTGACAACTTTGGTCTTCCAGGATGCAAATGCAGATACAGGCTCCCGAAAAGGGGATGAAGAGAATGGAAAGAAAAAACAACTAAGCCTTCCAATTGGAACAAAGATCTATGAATTCTATAATGCACCTATTGTCAAATTTTGGTTCTACACAGTAAGTCATGATGATTAAACTGATAGTGGTCATTTTTCTCACACCTGTGAAACTGAAAGGATTTCAATGTAAAAGCAATAACCAGGTAGTAAATAAATATTTTACTGAATTTTGTGGAATCTGATGAGCAAAGCACTCCCTTTACTCAGAGGAAAATGCACAGAGACTGAAACAGAATGAATAACTGAAGCTTAACATTGTCAGCCTCTAAAGCTCCTGCGTGCTGTGAAATTTTGGTGTGGAATACACCAAAATGAGTGCAAGCTCCACAATCCAGTCACTCAATCCAAGCTAGGCTGGATTCTCTTGCTTTCTGAAGGACCTGGCTCCTGTTCTGCATTGAAATGTCCTTTAGGACCCAAGAAGTAACCCCATAGTGTCATTGCTATTTGCCCTGTTGCTCAGATAGGTGCAGCCTAGATGGGAGCACAGATCCCAGTCTGCGAAGACTTCATAAGTACTTTTATTTAAAACAATTAAAACCAATCTAAACTAAAATAATTATTTTTGACAGGCATCTAATTTTCTGTTTATTGCATCAAGAATTATCTGGTGTTAAACTGTTATAATAGAACATCTGTTCATGCTACTGCTCATAAATCTTGTGTGTGCCCTGTAAAAGGGATACTGGTTTCTTATGTGTTCAGGATTGGGATGCCTGATACCTAAAAGGTCATAGTAATATGTAGGTTTTTAGTTTTAGCACATTTTAATCACAAAACACTACATTGATCCCTTTCTGCTGCCTGAGTTAATGATTTAAAAGTGAAATTCCTGTTTAATTTCAAAGAAAAGTATTCAACATGGTTTTACAGTGCAAAGAAATTACATTTTAGTAGACTATAAAAGCCCCAGGCATAAAGGGCTTGGTTTAGAGTGCTTTAGAATTGCTGTTTTTCTTCTTTCAACAAATGAGATAATTCAGCTGTCTGGATCATACATTCCACACCCTCTGTGATTCCTTTAGCTGCTGGAGGCCTGTGGCTATGCTGGTGTGGAGGGCTTTGCAGCAGGCCTGCTTCCTGCAGAGAAGGAAATATTTTTTCTTGTGCAAGTAAGGGTCTTCAGCAGCTGAATATTTCACACTTAGCCTCAACACACAGGTTCATATGAATGTCTTAATTAGCAAAGTTATTAGGGAACTGAGTAAAGAGGGTTTTGCTTTCATGCATTATCAGGCCCCTCAGCTAAGAGGATTTGACTGCCTTCTGTCTGGTGTTTCTTCTCTGGTGATGCAGCCTTCTCTGCTCTTACTGAATTAGCCTTCAGCAAGAAACTTGCTCCTGAGACTGGGAGCTTCTTAAAGTAACCAAAACACCTGCAAACCTACTGTCCATGTAGATGGGTTTAAGTAACAAGTGTAGCAAGAGAAACCGATAAATGAAGTTTGTATGCCTCTGTCTTCAGCTGAAGAGCTCAAAGATGGGCTCAAACACCTCATTATAGAGTGGAGAAAGCAAGTGGGCTGTATGGCTCTTTATTTTCCCTAACCCTCCAGGCAGGTGCTGCTCACAGCTTTGCTCTCTGTTCCACTTTACATCTGCCTTGAGATGGTGGGTAAACATTTCACACTGAAAATTTCGTTCTTTAGAAAACTCCATTTTCTCCCTGAAGTATTTTTTGGTTGGTTACTGTTTTGCTTCCAGGCTTTTTTTCCCTGCTGTCATTGAATCCTTTTTGATTTCTTAGCTCTGGATTTCCAAGGTCTCAGAATTTTTTAGTTTGGCTACTCACCAAAGGCTGCTGTGCAGCTTGGAAACATCAGCACCACCAGTTTGACATTTACAAAAGTGGTTGTAGAAAACAGTGTTAGCTCTTTTGGTTTACTCTAATAATCCAGGACTTTGTAATGGAGATTAGTGGAGACTGGGTTTGGTTTTTGTGTGTGTGTGTGTGTGTGTGTGTGTGTAAGTCATCTCGAGTAAATGAATACTGCCCTAATTTGGAAGGATCCTAGGACACATCATCTAGAGTCCATAAAGGATTTTCCTCTTTTTTGGCAGATATCATACCTTGGTTACTTAATGTTATTTAATTACATCATCTTGGTGCGGATGGAACGGTGGCCATCAGTCCAGGAATGGATTGTCATCTCCTACATTGTGACATTGGCTTTGGAGAAAGTCAGAGAGGTAAAGTCTGACATACCAATGTCTCATAATCCTTAGAATGAAGGTCACTCTTAGAGATTATAATAGCATGGACTTGTGCACAGGGTTGCAAGGCCATACAGGAGAGAGAAGGGTCTCATATTCTAAAATATGGGACTAAAAATAACTAAGAATACTCGTGCTTGAAACAAATTTTCCTGACAGTAGAGGGGGGCCTCAGACACCTGTTGAGTATGACAAGATTGCCCTTTTTTTATGACCATTACTTCAAACACGTAACTTGGAGTTTTTTCTAATTGTTTCTTTGTTGTATGTTCGTTTGGTTTTTGTTGCAGATTCTGATGTCAGAGCCTGGCAAGCTGAGCCAAAAAATTAAAGTTTGGCTCCAGGAATACTGGAATATTACTGATCTGGTGGCTATTTCAGTATTTATCATAGGAGCAATTCTTCGCCTGCAGAACCAGCCTTACATGGGCTATGGAAGAGTGATTTACTGCGTAGATATCATCTTCTGGTACATTAGAGTACTAGATATCTTTGGTGTGAACAAATATCTGGGACCTTACGTCATGATGATTGGAAAGATGGTTAGTGCCTAAATTGCTATAAATTATGTCTTTACGAACTCGGTGGGAAACTAAATTCCGTTCTGCTTTAAAAAGAGGTTTTCTATTGAGTAGGACTGAATACATCCTGTGAAAAGTTGCCATATGAATTTCATGCATACACACAAGATGTTACACTCCTGGAATAACAGATTGCAGATACACCAGAATGATCCAGAAAACCATCAGCTGTGCATAGAAGATGGTACAGCAATGATTATATCATCTCTCTGCAACCACAGAGGAGGTCTGTGCTGAAAGCACAGCATACATAGTACATTTGATGCAAAGGAGAGCAGGGATAGCAAAGATTATAGCATTTTAAGTATTTTTAAATATAATCTGGTATTCCTTTAAGTAACTGCTTTCTCTGCATTTGTATGTATGCTTAATACCTGAGTATTACTTAAAGAATGATGTCAAGAAGCTTCTCTTGCTATCTTCTTGTTTGCTGTAATGCATGCTGGCAGACAGACCTGCTGCTGCCACCGTGCTCCCTGGTGGTGCTGAGAACCCCTCTGTGGTCTCTCCATGCAGATGATTGACATGCTGTACTTTGTGGTCATCATGCTTGTGGTTCTGATGAGCTTTGGAGTAGCCCGCCAGGCTATCCTGCACCCAGACGAGGAGCCCTCCTGGAGACTGGCTCGCAACATCTTCTACATGCCCTACTGGATGATCTACGGAGAGGTGTTCGCTGACCAGATAGACCGTAAGAGTAGAATTCATAGTAAGAGTCTGTTTCCTGTTTCTGAGGCAGATGATCAGATCCAAATTAAAGACTGCTTTTAATTTGGAAGCAGTGGTTTTGCTTTATGATGATATTGTTGTTTGCTTGTGGCAGACCTGAGACTGAACAATTCCCCTCCTGCATGTCTGCTCTCTTGGTTTAGATTCAAATTCATTTAACACAGAAAGCTATGTAGTTCGGAACGTTCTCCTGTCCAAGAGTATGGCAGTGTTAAGTGTTCTGTTTACTTGCAGGGATCAACAGAGATCATTCTGAAATGTTCTTTTCATTCAAAGATTTACTAAGAGTCAGTTCCAACAGAAGAAGAAAAGAAATGAATCCCTTGTGCAGGAGGTTAAAATACACATAATCCTTTCATCTCCAACTCACAAGCAATGAGCTCATACATTTTTACTCTCAGTCATACATCTGTCTGCCTTCAGAAACATTTCCATTTCATGAATCACTCATGTTGTTCTTTTCTAAACGTACAAAAAAAGCAAACTCCACTTGATTACCTTTGAATGAGGAAATAGCCTTTCTTACAGGAAACCTGCACACTGAAAAAATAGCTGTCAGTGTTTTAAAGGAGATGTAAGGTGTCCTGTTGCTGGTAATTTTGTGTTAATATTTGAAATTTGTACGACAGTCCAATGTGCAGCTGGCCTCCTCTAGTGTGTATCATGTAGTTTGCACTTTATCTGAAATAATACAAGCTGTTTCAGTTTTGTGTATGTGTTACTTCAGTAACCTGCATATACTGACAGGTAGGGAAGTGGAAGGCTGAAGAACCTGAAGGTCCAAGTTCAAAAACCATTGAGATTCATCATAATGAGATACTTTCATTCTAAACGTCATTCAAGTGTACTTTAACTGTTTAGAAAGAAATGAAGTCATTAGTCTGTTTCTGAACAGTGTACCATCACATCAGCTGTTTTCCTAATGAATGCTTGTTTCTTTAATGTAACTTAGGATACAGTAAGTTAAGCTTGACAAGTGAAAGGTCAAGCCAGACCTGCTGTCTGATACTGCTCATGAGAGATGCTGCACTTATCCTGGTTCACAAGTGGGACAATTCTCCCATGGAGGGGAAGCGGCTGTAATGGGCTATCCCTTATCTCACTATGTGCATTCAAGTCCTACTTCAGTTTGAACAAAGAATGTTTGCCAGTGTAGATTGTTTGATTTCCTTATAAATCAAAACTCACACCTTGCCAGCCATCTCTTTAGTATAAGAGGTGTCCCAGGCTTCTCTCATGCTTCCAGTAATTTCTCAGTCATATACTCAGCATGCTTTGGATTGGAAATCTTTCTTCAGCAGTGCAAAAGATTTGGGCTTTCTGTGTGTAAAGGTTCAGCTACTTGGTCCTTCCCAGGTCAGAAGCTTTGCTGTGTCAGTAACCTAAGCATAAACTAATGTGTGGGTTTCTGTTGTTTTAATATTAAAATAATTCTGGCTATAAAAGGCGTTCTTCTACACTGCCTTACATTTGTTCTGTACACTTCTCCTATGTAGAAGTCTGTGGACTGACTCCCGAAGATCTTTTTGCTTTCAATAAGAAATTTTCACTGTAACCTGTCTGTGGTTCTCTGTAAACACACCACAAAAGCAGCCTCCGAAGTCATTGGGGAGTAATGGCTATGGGCAGCCTAATATGACTCTGACTCAAGTGCTAATGGCTGGTTTGGGCAAGGCCCAAGGGTGTAAGCAATTTATGGAAGAAATATTGCATCAAATTTTCCCTCTCAAAGGTAGTTGGACTTTGTCAGTAGCTTCTCTGAGGATAGGGTGTCACCTGGAGATCACAAGTCACAGAATTTGCTAGGCTTGGAAGGCATCTTTGGAGATCATCCAGTTGAACTTTCCTGCTCAAAACAGGGTAAATTAGATTTATCCCAGATTGCTTAGGGACTGTCCAGTCATGTTTACAGTATCTTGAAGGATGAAGACTGTGCAGCCTCTCTGGACAACCCAGTTTAAATGGAATTGTCCATCTTTCCACCTTTGCCCACTGCTGCTTCTCCTTTCACTGAGAAGAGTCTGGCCCTGCATTCTTTTCTCCCACACATCATCAGGTATTTATAACACTGGTAAGATCTCCTTGACCTTCTCCAGACTAAATTATTCCAGCTTTCTCAGTCTTGCCTCATTTGTCAGATAGACCAACCACCTTAGTTATCTCTGTGCCCATGACTGGACTACTCTGATATGTCCATGCCTGATTTCTGTGGGGGAGCCCAGAACCACACACACAAGTCCCCATGTGGTTTCACCAGAGCTGAGTAGAGGGGAATAATTACCTCCCTTCTTTTGCTGGTAACACCCTAATGCACCCCAGGAATCTCTTGTGTGGTTCACTCTCTTTAGAAGATGTGCCCAAGCAAGAAATTACCAGCATCTTGTACTCAACAGCATCATGCTCTTAAACAATAGAGAAGCTTGGTTGAGTTTCTTTCAATAGTGTGACTTTTCTTACCAGTATTTAGGAACTGGCAAGCAAGTACCCAGACTGGTAGTCAAAATGGGCATTAGTGATACTGATGTTATTACAGTATACAGTAGCATGCCTATTAATGGAAATGTAGCTATTCAAAAGAAACAGCTGACAGATTCAAAGGCAGGGTGGTTTTAGAAAAAAAAAAAAAGGAGGAAAAAAAAAAAGAGGAGAAAATGTTTCCATAATAGCTAAAAGAATGATTTTTGTGTGATAATTTTGAGTTGCTTCGTGTTGACGGCCAGTTTTGTTTACTTGCCAGAAATATCATGTATATTTAAATGATCATCTGCCAGAAGCATTTTGTGATATATTGTTATTAGTTTGCTGCCATATGTAACATTTGGGGAAAACAGCATGAAAAGGAAATTGCAGAATGCAATACATTTTTAACAAAGACATTTTTTCTCAGCATACGTCTCTACTGTTCTGACATTTGAGTGGCTTATCTTTTCTTGGCAGCAGAACTGTATTTGCAATCATATTTTTTTGGGTTCTGTTTTTTTATTATTCTATTGTTTTCTTTTTTCTCTCCCTGCCTCTTTTTCTATTCTGTTCCTTTGGAATGATGTTCAGTCTATGCCATGGAAATCAATCGTAAGTCTCTGTGGAGAGCTGATTATCTCATTTAGCTGAATATGTTTCTTAATCTTTTTCTTGACTAGTTACTCATATTTTAATTATAGCACTCATCCAATATTCAGGTGTGAATGTTGTTTTTCTACTGTAATAGTTTCATTTGAAAATGAGCAAAGGAAAAATATTTTAATACAAAATGCAGATCAGAAGTCTTAACTGAGTTTAAGTTGTTGCTAAGACTTGTTTCTAGTACACCAACAGTAAAATAATTGGGTTTTTAAAATTATGATGCATAAGTGGCATTGTATCACTAATTCCCTTTGATTACTTAGATACAATATTACTGTGGTTTTGGCAGTATTTTCATTGGTGCATTTGAATAAAATTAGGATTCACGTAACTTTCTGCTATACTTTTCTTAGGAAAACCAGGAAAAATGTAGGTCTGATGTTTGAAAACCAAGTAAAATATATGTTATTAATTACAGTCCAAATAGCTCTTTGAGACCTCAGTAAATAAGTTTAGTTTGTTTTCAAATATTTTGAAGTATTTTTCAAGTGAGGTTGAAGCATTGGGGTTCTTTGCAAAATGTTTAAAAATACTAGGTTTTCTAGTCACATAAACTAAATCTGTTTTGAACTCTGTCAGACTTTGCATTTGCTTAGATTACAGCTAAAGAACCTGTGCCTGAAAAAAACTTTACCTGCTACTAAATAGTTCCAAAAGTTAGCCTTGTATTTGAAATCAGATATGTTGGCACTGCACTTACAGAACAAACTTGCTGCATTTATCCAACTCCAAGACAGCTCTTACCAAAGACAACCTACATATGGAATTACTTCAGGCAATTATTTTGTATTGGTTTGATCAATATTCTCAATTTTTGTCCCATTCTCAGTAGCCTTATTTTGCTGTTACTATATAATCTTCATTTTAGAAAATGATCTTTTTGGTAGCATTAACCTGCTGGTACCATTACCAGCTCCAGACAGGTCAAGTGACAGTCTGGGATCCATCTAGAGAATCCAGTAAGGGGCAGAAAGAGACAGGGCCACAGACAGAAGAGTCCATCCAGGGGACCGACACTGGTCCAAGGTCCCTCCTGGAGGCAGGGGTGAGACATAGCTCAGGCAGGGACAGGTGTGCAGAGGGGGTGTAGTATCCCCAGTGAAGCTGTCAGGGCCACTAAAGGCCTCTTCAATACACTGGGCACCCATAAATGTTGAATTTATGCTCAGCAATCTGGTGCCACTAAGGCAATACTTTCATCTCTTTGGCAAGGTATGCTCACAAGCTAGGCTTAATAATTTGTTTGTAATTCCACTATTAATACATATGTATGCACATTAAGATCTGGTCTTTGACTATTACTGTGAGAAAAAGAAAAACCATGGGAATGTGGATAGAAGCCACACTGTACAGAAAGGAGTGTCCTCTCCATTCATGAATATGGGAAATGTAGTTAGAAGCAGAAATTGAAGTAGGAATTATACATACATGCTCCTGGAAATAAACTGACAAAATTTGGCAACCTTTATGCATGTGTCATCATTAAATAAATGTGAATAGTATTTTTAAGTATCGGGCAATTTGTGAAAAATACCTTTCCTGTGTTTCCTTCAGCTCCTTGTGGGGACAATCTTTATGATGATGACGGTAAACGCCTCCCTCCGTGCATCCCTGGGGCCTGGCTCACTCCTGCTATTATGGCCTGTTACCTTTTGGTAGCAAATATCCTGTTGGTAAACCTGCTGATTGCTGTCTTCAAGTATGTAAACAATCATGCATCTTTGTCTTACTGTTGAGATAAAGTTTCTGTTGGAGCCCATCAACTGATTCTGCAAGGGTTTGCATTCACTGTCAGAATCTCATGATTCCATGGATGTGACTTGCAAATACTGGCAACAGGGAGAAGAGTGAGGCAAAGTGGCTTTGAATTTGCCAGCGATTGCAGCAATGTATGAGAGAACCTGGCTACTTCCAATTACCTTCTAATGGATAGTGACAGGCCTCAAGGTTGCTCTGGAAAGATGAGAGGTAGGATCCATGAAACCTGGCACACACCTGACAGAAACCCGTGCAGCCACTGGCAGTCACAGCTCTGCAGGAGAACAGCAGAACAAAGCTCTGAACGTCAAAAGCCCAAGGCATTTCCACTACATCATCTGGCCTTTTTTAATCTTGTTTTGTTTTCCGTTTAGAAAAAGAAATTAGGGCCTTGCAGAGTTCTTTCATGACCCAAAAAAATAGCCTGTATTGCCTTGAACCAACAGGAAGGATGGCTATGTGTTGCCAAGGTCTGTGGCCAATCCAAGCAGCATGCAGTGTGCACATATCTATATTTGGACTTATCTGGGGTAAAATTTCATAGATTTCTGCTGCTTGCTCTTCCTACCTGCAGTTAGATTGCATGCTTTTCCTCTCATGATGCAGGGATTAAAAGAAATAACAATAACTTCTTAGCTGGCAATACTTTGTGAACAGAGCACCTGAGAAAAGCAGGTGATCCATTTTTGTTGCCTTCAAACATGTAGTGTTGGCAGGCTTGTTGGTGTAGGTAGCTTCTGTCACAAATGCAGAAATAGTCCTTCATGTGCCCAGAAATCTGCAGCTCACAAAGCCTGTCTTTCATTTGATGTATGTAGCTTAAAAGGTCATGAATTTAAAGTACTCAAATGCCAGTCACATAGCTGGGGAGAAGGGGAAGAATCTTACAATGGTAGCTATTATTGGCTGAAGGACCAAGGAATCAGCAGTTTGGGAAGTAGGTCATGCTGTTAACTCCTGCCATCCCAGCCTGCTTGCCCGGGGTTGAGATCTAGCTGGGGAATTCCTCCTATAAAGGAGACACGGAATGAAGGCAGATTGTTATTTATCATTTACATAGTCTCATGTATACTTAGCCTAAAGAAAGCAAAAGCTATGTGTACACAGGCATTCTTTGGTTTCAAAGAGATGTTTTAATTGGTTTTATGAATGTAGATATTCTAAAGCACATAAAATAAGGAAATAAGTAGACAGAAAATATAAAAAAGCATCTCTAGTATCATCACCATCATAGAAGTGGAGTGAGCTGTCTGAAGATAATTTAAAATGGCTTGAAAAGCCTTTTCTAAGACAGAGTATCAAGTCTGCTTTCTCTTAGTTGGTATGTCATAACTCTGACTATTGTTACCTCTGGATTGACTACTATCACTTCATATCAACTGAATTTCAAAATTAAACATCTTTAAAACACACCTTATTTTGCTGTAAAAATGATGAATCTTCCAAGAATAAATTCCTTTACAAGAATATGCACCATGTTTTCAAATCAGAAGTTTGAGGGAGCAAAGTTTGAATTTAGGACATTCTGTGAAAACTTGAAAACTCTTCTATGTAGGTCAAGCTGATTAGCATATTAAAGGCAGACTATGTGAAGCTTCTGAGTTTAGCATACAAAATACTTTTCATGGATTTAATACTTTGTGTAGCATCAAATACTGGCGTGTGTTAAAAGAAAAAGTTTATAACCAAGCCCCAAAATACCAATTATGTGATGCATAAATTGTGTGAGTTTCTTTTCACTGGCACCTAAGGGATTTGTACAGTAGGAGCAAATGGTCTGAGAGGACTGTTCTGAGTGGTACCTGAGGGATGCAGAGCACCTTCTCTTTGCTACCTTCAAAAGGAGTAGTGAAATCACAAGTTCAATTTAATCCTTAGTTCAATAATACCAACAAAGAGCTGAACCAAGCAAATCATGTGGCTCCATGAGCTTACTTAGCTGCTGCTTTTTTCAACATAGTACTTGCTCAGTGATAAGTGAGATTAGGGACCTCGTAGAAACTGTACCTGTGTTTCCTTTCAGCAACACCTTCTTTGAGGTAAAATCAATATCCAACCAAGTCTGGAAGTTCCAGCGGTACCAGCTGATCATGACATTCCATGACAGACCCGTGCTGCCACCACCAATGATTATCTTCAGCCACATCTACATAATCATCAAGCGGATCTGCTGCCGCTGCAAGAAGGGTGATGGAGACCAGGATGAGCGTGACAGGGGACTGAGTATGCAAGAAATCTTCTCTAAATTGAGCTCTTTGCACCGTATTAGTAGAAAGCAGCAGCTTCTACAACACTGAACTGTTTTGTTCACCTTGACCGTCAACTGCATTTGCAGAAGACAGTGTGGGCCAGTATTTGTATCAAGTTAACAGCTCTTGGGCTCTGTGGGTGCCTGAGAATTTGCATCTCTCTGATGCTAATACCTCCTTTAACATGCTTTCTTAAAACAGTGAGATGGTATCTACTCAATCCAGGGGTTTACCGAGTTCTGGTGAAGCCCATATGTTGGAAGGGGCAAATAGGAATTTCAGAAGAAGGGATTGCAATTTCAAATGTCAGCTGTGTATCAGCTCTGTGATGTGAGCAATCTGTGACTGCGAGTATCCCCCTATCATTTAGAGATTTATCTGTCATTTCACAGGGAAACTCTGAGGATTCTTCTCCTAACATACTCTGTAACTGTTAATTAAAAATTTCATTATATGCATCATGGAAATAATCAGAGGCTCACAACATCCCTCTATTTCTACACTTCACAGGAAACATTTTTGCACAATAGGAAAAAGAAAAAAAGGAAAAAAGGAAATGTAACACTCTTTCCAAATGCAAAGAGACAAATCCCAAAAGCTTATATTACCCTTGGATTTTTCTTATGTGATTAGAAATTTCTTAACATCTTATCCAAAGAATATCTGTGAAGAATCTGTTATCTGTTGCCTATAACTGGCATCCTTTTAAGATTAACACTTAAATAAAAGAACAGTCAAACTGGCAGAGATTGCCCAGGTCTTTATCTTGTAAAATCTGGTCAGTTTGTTCAATGCACAACTGTTAAACAGTGCCAAAGTCATTCTGAACATGGAGCCCCTGTGGATGGCCATGGAAGCAGATGATGGTCATAATACATTCCATTGCCTTCACAGCTCTGCTCATCCTTAGCCAAGTGCTCATTGCCTATTTTAAAAACTCATCCTTTCATTTAGTGCAGGAGTAGAATCTGCAGTATGTCCATGTCCAAAATAAACTTCTAATTTGGATTTAAATTGTCAGCCAGAAGTTCAGAAAAAGGAAACGCCTCATTTGTTCTTCTCTTTTGCACAGAGTTATTTCTGAATGATGAAGAGCTAAAAAAACTCTATGAGTTTGAAGAGCAGTGTGTAGAAGAATACTTCCAGGAGAAAGAGGACGAGCAGCAGTCATCTAATGATGAACGCATCAGAGTTACCTCTGAAAGGTACCTATTGTAACAAAAAAACTTCACACCATTTTCAGGTTGAGTTAAAATAGAAAAGATTTTGATCTTGAAGAAAACCACCACCAACTCAGAAGCTGATCTGAATCCTAAATAACTATCTGAGCAGGTGCACCTCGCAAAAGAGCAAATTTCTTGTTTCTCCTGTTATGTCACTAAATCTGCTGGTTTGGGTAGCTTTGTTATGAGAACATCTTTGCTTATGATGAATTTTAGACCGCTCGTCCATCTGAGGATCACAGTTATGCTTCTTGTCCATTTGAGAAAATTGCTGCTTGTTGAGTTTCCAACAGTTCATCCAACCATGAGAAACATGTTGGAGCTTAATGAAAAAAGCACTGAGGTTTCTTCCCTTGGAGCTGTGGTTTGCATTAGGGTTTGGCACTCACAACTGCTGAATTTTAATCTCTGCCACAGATTCTCTTGCAGGCTTTGAACAAGGCATTTAGCTTTTCAGTATGAACTTCCCCATTTAAAAGATGGGGAATATTCACATGTAAATCATTATGCTTGTTCTGAGGACTAGGTAATGTTTGCACATTGCTGTGTAAGCACACAGTGCTAATGGCAGCAGCCTTTTTTACCAGGTCACTTGGCAGCACTGTTCCCAAAGGCTCTGCCTATTCTGTCAGTAGATCTAAGTAAGTCAAGAGATGGGGTCTTTTGTCACTTCCTTGAAATAAAGAAAAATTCTCACTATAATGAAAATTATATGTATTTTAAACACTTTCACCTTAATCTACCTCAGTATTCTGTTGATGAAGTACACCACATACATATTTATCTATATATGTATATGTATCTTTATTTTAACATTTGTTATGAATTAGCTCCGTGAGCCATATAATTCTTCAATAGATAAACCTCTTTCTCTTGAGAGAGGCCTTGAATATCTTGCATTATTATATTTGAAATTTGAGAATAGAGAAGTAAATTAAACCTGCTACATATATTCAAGTAGTTTCTATCACACTGGCAATTTGTCAAAATCCTAGGTATTGTGGCAGAGAATAAAGCAGGGCTGATAAGCCTCACTGATTCACTATGGTCTATGGCCACAAAGCAGATTTGCTTATTTCTCATGGCTCCTTGCTCCAAATGCTTCGTCATCTTTTGTGTGTGGGAGCAAGAAAACGTTCATTTCATTTCCACGGCAGATTTACTAGTATATGATCTCTAAGCCACATCCCAATTAATTACTTTTATACGCATTTTTCTAGTACCATCACATCCATTATGATATAAATGATAAGAAGAAAATGAGAAAAAGTACTATTTTAATTGATTTAGACAATAGTTCCACTCCCTTCAGCTGATACAAAATAGAAAGGTATTTCAAGAGCTAAAGCAATCCCATCAACACCAGTATATGGTTCTCTCTCATACAGCTGCAGAACCTGTTTTACAACATGCTTGATGCTATTTTAAGTCACCCTGTGAGCATGTCATTAGAAAGTACTTTTCATGTAATTAATTTGATGCTTCACAGTGAAAGAGAACAACTGAGCACATAGTGGGTGGCACACGCAAAAATGTTAATAGTAGTCTGTCCCTAAGGGCTCTCCTGCCATGAATATAAGGGCAAAGTTCAAATACCCCTCTAATATGGTGTACAGAAAGCATAGATAACAAGAAAATGCTCGTGGTTTTGTTGCTACACATAGGAGAAAAGAACAAGGCATGATACACACCACAAAATTCTGCCTTAGGGAGAAATTAGGAGCTGGGTGCCTATAATGGGTTACTGCACCATTCTACAGGTTCTGTTCTATGCTTCCTTTTTTCTACTCCACAGAGTTGAAAATATGTCCATGAGGCTGGAAGAAGTGAATGAAAGAGAACATTTTATGAAAGCTTCTCTCCAGACAGTCGACCTCCGGCTGTCCCAGCTGGAAGAGCTCTCTGGTCGGATGGTGAACGCTCTGGAGAAGCTGGCGGGCATCGACAAATCCGAGCTGACGTACACGCGCTCGCGGGCTTCGTCAGAGTGTGATGCTGCTTACCTCCTGAGGCAGAGCAGTGTGAACAGCTCTGATGGCTACAGCATGTACAAATACCACATCAGTGGTGATGAGCTGGCCTATGATGACAGCACCACGCCCATGTCACCAGCCATGCGTAAAAAAGCCCACTCTATTGGTACCAAAGAGGATGGAGCAGACCCAAGGATGCTGGTTCCAGAACAACAAACTGGACTCCATACCTCGAGTGCTAATGCAGTCACTGCAGCAGATCACAGTAAATCTACATTAGAAATTGCACAGAATGTTTCCAGACCCCGTTCTGGTTCAGGCGGTCTGGGGAGTGAAAAGCAGGGGGTTTTCAGTAGCGATGGAATGATTCCTCAAAGTGTAAACCAGATGAATGCTGTTACAAACAGTCAGTCAGTAGCAGGGCCAGGTTTTCAGAACACTCAATTAAAAGTAGAACGTACCAAGTTAGAAGCAACCATCTCTTATCCCTTGGACAAATCCAAAGCAATGCGCTATTTTCCTCCTGAAACTTTCAGTGCTTGTCAAACCACTATGATGAAGTCAAGGAGCTTTATATTTGCACAAGGTGGAAAGGTGGTTGGAGGAGTTAACAACTGGACCTCGGAGTATAGTACCATTATGGATCAGGTGTGCCCCTCTACAATTGAACAGTGGGCCACGGAGTGGAAATATGAAGTTGAGCAGCAGCTTTCTCAAGAGCGTCCTCCAGAATATCCCGGGTTGATCTCTGAAGCAGAAAGGCAAGCAGAGGAGAAGCAGATGGACACAGATGATGACAGTAATGTTGGTGAAGCAGGTATGAGTGCCTCTTACACCTCTATGCCTGCCACTGTCAAGGCCGAGAAGGAGAATTTACTGTCAGTAAAGCCAGAAAGGACTTCTGGGTTCCCATCAGTACGTTCCAAGAGCTTGCACAGCCATTCCCGGAAAGCCAAGTCTGTGAAGGACAAATTAAATAGACCAGGACATGCCAGCAGTGTAACTAATTTGGTGGTAGCGTTTGGCAGTGCAACAGAAGAACAGAAAACTAGCCAAGAAAATGCATCCACAGAAACTGAATGTTAAAGTGGCTTATGGCCCCTGTTTTACCAACAGTCGAGAAAGCAGTGGGACTAATTGAACAAATTAGCAATTTTAAAATTAATTTCTAAAGAAGAATTTTAAATATATGTATTTCTTTTCTTTTAAACTTAATAGATACATGTTCTGTTCCTAAATAAATGCTTCCTTGGTTGGGTAAAAGGGAGATGTTCTCTCAGGGGCAGATAGAAAGAAGGTACAGTCTACAGATGCCGACTATATAGATCTTCCTTTGTTCCATTTCAGCTTCCCTCATAAGCTCATTTACTGACAAGCTCTTTATAAAAGCTCTTAGAGGAAGAGCAATATTATAATGTAATAGTTTTATCAGATGATTTCTCAAACTCAACAAAATTTTAACCAGCCTTAGTTTTATCCTTACTTATGCAGCTGGTTTCTTTGTGGCCATGGTGTTTTTCAGATCAAAATAAAATCGTTGGAGGCAAGGAAAAGTTATGCAGTCCCCTCTTTCACTGCTGATTTCATGCATGCTGCTTAGCTTCTCTTTCAGAATGGCATGACATAGCAGTTTTCATCCACTAAAACAGGTCAGAGTGGCAAAATACAGTTGTGTTTGGAGAAATCTGACCTGGAAAGCTACGTGTAGACATATTCTTAATCTGTCCTTGAACTTTAGCGGCATAATCTTGCTTTCAGGATCACATCTGTCCCCAGCCCAAAGCATGCTGACAGCCTTAAACTGTTGAAAAGCAGTGATCATTGTTTCAAACTGTTTAGGGAGATTCTAAGAATATCAAGTACATGGAGATTTTAATAATAGAAATCCAAGATCTGCATTAGTGTTTTGTTTAAATGAGGATTACAATAGAAGTCCATGTAGACTTAGAATAAGATTTTGACTTTTCTTAGATGCCTGCAAGGGAAACAAATCAAAACAGAACAGGAAAGGTGTTCTCATGAGGTGAGATCAAAATACAGCCAATCTTTGCTCGAAGCAAATCTACTGTGACAAATTCATCTTCCATTTTGCAATTTCATTATGACACGTGAGGAACAAGGAACAGTTTCTAGGAGTCCGTCTAAACAAAATATAGATTTTCCAGACGAGAATAGAAATTCTGTAAGTTTTCTTGAGTAAATTTAAAAAAAAAAAGTCAAAGGAGAAAAAAAGTCTCTACAGCAAAAGTATTTTGAGGACTAGGAGTGGAAATCAACATCTGTAGTTAGATGTATCCAGAGCACTTGTCTCCACAGTGGCACTCTAAGTATTAGGTTTTGACAATTTTCTTCATAATAGCGGGTATTATTTGTGTCATTCCTGTTAAATTTTAGGAACTTTATTTTCCCAAATATTCAACATCTCTCTTTGCAGGGGATGGTTACCACTGAGCAGACAATTTTGAATATGAGTAAATGTTACTTGTTCACAGAATGCTGGTCAAAGGTTTATGCTTAACTCATGACCCGTCAGGACTCATTCATACACTGTTTTGGAAAGATGTAATTTCTTTTTTCACTCACCATGAGCCCCACAGTGCAGGTCTCAATGTCCTCCTTGACAATGATGCTTACAGCATTTCAAAATGCAGAGATTGATGGAAGATTCTACAGCTGCTAATGGTATCTGATGTGTATTGTTTGCATTATATTTTCATATTCCATCCATACTTATACCCTGAAGTACTGTTACCAAACTGAATGATCGTGGAAAGTCCATAGACATTTCACAAAGTTCAGTCATCATTTCTTTTAGATTTTTGCCATCTTGGTTCTTACCAGCAGGTTTACTGGTTTTGCTGCTGTTAGAACAGTGTTGACATTCTGCTTTTTATGTGGGCTTCTCTTTTCTTCAAATTTAGGGAACTTGACATTTTGTAAAAACAGAATGACATTTGAAATTGTTTCACTTCCATGTTTACTTCTGTGTTACCATTCTATGCAACTACATAGCCATTGTGTATATGTGGTTAAAATAGCCTCCAGTTTGCCAATGCCTTTTTATTGTTTGCCTGCACATTCACCAGAAATGGATTCATTAACAAACACAAAGGGATGCAGCTTTTCAGCACTGTGCTAAATAAGCAGTATGCATTGTGGAATGGAATACAGTGTGTTGCATACCTCTTGTACATTGTCTTTATAAAATGTGTGTTAATCATGGTTTTGACAACTTAATTTTTTTAGCATTTACACTGAAAATTTATCTGATAGCATGTAGATTTCAAACAAAAATATTTTACCTTTGTATTTATATACTTCCTTTGTGTAAAAATATTTATAAAGAAACACATGAAAAATATGGCAAATTATTTCAATATACCAGTTTTTTCTCTATAATGTCAAAATACTTCACTAATCTGTTTTTTCTTATGGAGTGCATGGGCCAAACATTTTCTATGCAAAGTTTCTTTCTTAACACTTGCCAGTAATTTTCCATAAAATTTTCTATACAGGGATGGTTTAATTTAAGAGATTTGGATATTTTCTGTGCTCTCACACAGCATGAACTGAATGACAACCTCTCTGCCATTAACTGTGAAGTAACCACACTGGCTTTGGCAGAGTCATTTTAGACATTCAGCCATTTTAATAAGATTTAAATATGGGTTTTGTATGTGCATAGAAGCCGATAATAGTTTTGGAACTCACTAAGCAGAATAATGACCAACACATTTGCATGTCTGCCTCCATGCTTTCTTGAATAGTGGCTGAAAGGATGCGGGCAGAGAATTTGCATTTCTGAAGAGGCATGTTTAATTCTGCTTTTCAGGAAGATGTGTCCCCCTTCACTGCTAAGCATGTGGTGACTTCACAGCAATGTCACTGTGAATTCCATTGCCATGATTTATTATGTGCTTGACCTATACTGAAGCAGGTCAAGCTGAAAGGGTGTGTGCTCTAGGGCTATGTCTGTGCAGAGATACTACTCCGAGGTAATTCAAATTTGTTCATCTTATAGTATCTTGCAATACAGACATTTCCCTTTCCCTCAAGGCAAATGTTTTCAACACGGTGACTAATTGTCATATTCACAGAGGCAGGTTCATGACCCTAGCACCTGATTCTGTGGATTACCCCTTTTACATTGCATCATTCAGGGACTAGCTTAACTTTGCCCTCACAAGTTTCTCCTGTTGCAGAGTCACTCTATCCATTTTAGAAGCTGGAGTTTGATACCTGACAATCAAGAACGTGCATTCTTCATATTATTTACTAATTCATTAAAGTAGCCATTGAAACCTTCCAGCTATGGTTTCTCCATGCTGCTTATTTGGATGCTTTGCAAGGTCCTGTGCTTGACTATCATCTTTGGCAAAATATTTATCTGTTCTTCTAAATAAAAATAAAAAGAACACATCTGCTAGGCCTTGTCAGGAAACAGGAAGGTGCATGACCAAGGATGTTAGCATGATCATTTCATTAGCTCTGCAAGATGAATAACAGGACTGTGCCCTGTTGCAGGTGTTCTGGGCTGACACAAAGCCCGTGTGCTGCTGGAGCCCTTCATGTGGATCAGGTGAGTTTTCCAAATGACAGCAGCCCTTGGACACAGTGCTGGGGTCCCACAGATGCTCCTGCAGCACTGTCCTGTCCAGCAGATCGCTTCTGCCTGAATTTGGGTTGCACTCAAAAGCTGTTGGGAGCCTTGGATGTAAAGTCAAGAATTCATTAGTGTAACAAGTTTTAACAATCTAATATATGAATTGTTATTAGTTTAGATCCATCTAATTAGAGAAGAGACAAGAAGAGAGAACAGAAAATAATACTACTATACTACTTATGAAAAAACAGAAAAACTGCTATCTACCCCTTATTTTGATGTTTATTGACACCTGCTCTGATGCTCTGGGTCTAATGGTTGATGGCTACAGTGAGGATAGAGAGGACATACTGCCAGCTGTCAGCATCCCATGTCCTTTGTAGGGTGAGCATGATGTTCATGTTGTTTCTTTATCCTTATTTTTTGCTACTTTAGGGGCATTTTTATGTGAGCTACAAAGTTGTATCTTGTTTTTCATCACTGGCCTTTAAATCCTACAAATAAACCTGAATTTCCTCATCATTAGAAAAATTGCTTTCACAGCTAAACAAACAAGGGACAGCTCGAGGCAGGTTAAAGCAAGTTCAGACAAAGCAGTCCTGACAAGTCTCAGTCCTGAGGCCTTACAAAGTCAGCACAAAGCCTGTGGCCTGTTACTAGCAGTGACAATTAGCCTCTGTTTGCTGGGTTATGAGGCTACATCAGCCCTAGGGATGTTTTCTTCTCACTGCAACCATTGCAGATAAATATTCTACCACATGCAGCAGTCACCTAAGCTGAAAATTCAGCCTAATTGTGGATTTTGATCCCCTGTTGTGATCCAGCATCAGACAGGAAGGCAGAAGCCATATAAGGAGTTGGTTGATGTGGCCATTTAAAGAGCATTTCAGATGGTGCCAGGCACAGGGGCTTGGGGTAGTCATAAAACAGTGCCCAGCAGTACTTTGCATTGTAGGCTGACAAACCACAAGCCCTGGGAGAAGTGAAACAAAGACTACAGGTTTTCTTAAAACTGCAGTTTTATTTTTCTTTTTTCAACTTTTAGCCTTATCTGCAGAGTTAGATAAGGCAAAGTGGTGTTTTATGGTTGATGCCCTCTATCTTTACAATGGATATCTTCATAACAAGCTTTAAATTATTCTTTGCAGATGTTCAGCTGAATATTTAAGTGCTCATATCCATCTAGTGCTTGGTGTTGGAGTAATGAAAAAGAGGATGCATCATTTCATGTGCCTGCTCCTCTCTTGTCTCTGCAACATGAAATAACCCCAATAAAACCACAGTGCTTCATCCTGCATGACTCTAGATGCAAGCATCTTTGCTTGCCCTAACTGGACTGCTGTGCTCAGCAAGCTATCACCTGAGCAAACCAACAGCCTTCAAAAAGGGCCATGGAAAAAGATCAGATTTTAGTTTAGAAGCACTAGTAATCCAATAGTCACTATCACAGTACCTGCTTGAAATAGTCCAAACCAAGGTAGAACACTGTGCCACGAACAGCACCCAATAACTCCAGGCAAGTAATTCCTACACAATGATTAACAAGGAAAGCACCCTTACGTGACATAGCAAAGTTCCATATCGTTAAAGCTCCACACAAAGAAGACAGATAGAAGCCTCTGCAAAAGGAGGCTTCTTTCCTGAGATACCTCAAGAAACTAAAACCTCTGCATAGTTTTTATGTCTTTTGTACATATTTGGCCAAAACTGTCAAAGTTGCTGTTTTATGTAAGTAAACACATTTTAAATATTGTTCTCCTAGATCTTCATCAAGGACATTCAGGAACAACTGGGGTTTTTTACCAGCTGCTTAATAAATTTAAGGCATTATGCTTTTATTCTGTAAGAGGTAATACAGATCTGTAGGGCTGGCTCCCTCACAAGTCCCCAGTCAGAGTTCCACACTTCAGAGTGCAGGCTGAGGCAACTTGGGTGCACAAACTATTGAGTGCACAAGTAGAAAGGTGTCCAGGTAAAGTAATAGACTGTACCACTTTCAGTGAAAAACAGAACTGACTTTCAGCAGTGAATCCCTGACTTCACAGACTTGCTGCACATTTGCTGTAGCTCTGGGCACATAGCTCAGCTGTGAAATCAGACAACACTTGTGTCTTTTTGTCTTGGAGTTCAAACCAATAATTGAACCAGTCTTCAGAGAGCTATGAAAACATGTAAGTTGCCATAGAAATACAGGCCTGGAAGAGATCATCTGCACTAGGCAAGTTCAGCTATGTCAATAGTATCAGTGGCAGATGGTGGTCTAACCTGTTCTTGAATATGTCTAATGAAAGCCATTCTCTAATCTGCTGAGAGATCAAAAGGGACCATTGTGAAAATCTGTTCTGACTTAACCCCAGCCCTCATGCATTGCACAAGCCAAAGCACTTCCCCAGCCTCGGAGCTGCCTTGGGAGGTTGTACCAGAACTTTTAGGGTGCCTAATCTGAGTGTGCACTGAACAGAGCAGGTTATGCACCCCAGCCATAGCTAACAGATAATTATCTGCACTGTCACAAACAGTGGCACTGTGTGTAAAAAGAGCCCTGGGAGACAACCACACAGTGTTGGGGTGATACCACTGGGAGAGCAGGCCAGGCTGCTGCTCAGAGAGAGTGACCATGTGAAAGGGTCCTGGTCAGACTAGCACAAAGGAGATACCACTAAATAACAAGGTAGAGGCAAGGAAAATAACTGTGTTGAGTAAGAAAACTTATTTTTTAAATAATAACACCAGACATCTGCAGTCTTTTCAGTTCAGCTGGCTTTGTTGCATAGCTGTCTTCCCACCATTATTTCAAGACTGCTCTCACAGAAGAAAAGCATTCTCAAAAATCTCTGGCTTAGCAGAACTGTTTGAAGAAAGTGAGTGAAGCAGAGCTGGGATGGCCAGAGATGGGCAGGCAGTTGAGTTCATTGCCAAAAAGGAGCCAGAGGATTTCCCTGCCTGTCCTGCTTGCCCTTTTGCCTTGTCTGCCCTGCCCTGCCTGCCTACCCTGCTCTACTTGCCTGTCCTGCTCTGCCTGTCTGCATCTCACTGCAAGTTGTGACAATTAACTTGCTTCTCCAAAGTTCTGAATTCTGCCAAATCAGCCTTCTTCTCCTACTGGTATAGAACTCTTTCAGTGGAAACTTGTAATCAGTTCCAGTAACAGTCCTCACAAATCTTGTGAGAGCTTACTTTTTATTTTGTTTGCTTCTCTTCAGAACAGCACTGCAATTTCAGTGTGTCAGTACAGTCCTTAATGGAAATTTTTGCTATCCTGTGATCATCCTCTCATGAGTAAGATTGCTTTTGCAGCTACTCCTAAAAGGTCTCTGTGCTGATGCAGAAACGCTCTTGTAATTCTGATGTGGTATAAATAATCATCATTTTTAATATCACTGGCAAATTCACTATGTGCAATTTCAAGTCTGGGCAATTTCTGCTTTCCTCACCCCCTCACTTTCTCTTCCCCCTTTTTTGAGTTAAATTCCCTTTCACCAGCATTGAATATGAACAAAAACTTTAAAGAAGGATAAAGATAAGGGCTAGTCCCACAGTATTTCTCACTTATCAAACATCCAAAGGATTTAGGTTATGAAAGGGGATGAGAGGAGCTGTGGTTTGCTCTCACAGCACTCAGCTTTACACCATCAGCAGCATCTGCAGCACAGTGCACTCTCTAAAATGGACTGGGGCATGAGGTCATGCCAGGCTGAATAATCCCACTTAGACAATGATGTTTGCAGCATAAAATAAAAGTGGTATATGTGAAAACAGAGGACAAAGTGAAGGGCATTGTCTGCCAACAGCAGTAAGATGGGACCTTTGTGCAAGGAGCACAAAATGCACTTATTTTGAAAAGTACACATGATTGGTTTTATCTTCTCTATCTACAAGACCAAGAGCAGGGTGCTCCCTCCTAGGCTGTTAAACAGCATTAAATGTATGCAGGTGAACTTTCCTCAGTCTAGGCAGGTGCCAGTGAATTGTTTCCCTCCTCACTGTTCAATCAAACCTTTCTGCTGCAATCAGTGGGGCATCTCCTCTAAATTGTGGAATCCAGATTGTGCCCTAAAGTCTGTTCTTTCATTGAACACACACCCTCAGACTTGACAAAAAATCCCAGGGTCTATAATGTAATATAATATACTTTCTATTAATGAGGGAAGATCTTGACCTTGCAGGTCATGTTGAGTGCTGCATGTGTCATTCTGTGTCTAAAAATGTGTCCATTTTTTATGGAGTCTTCACCACTATGCTGTAGCAGGCCTTTACTAATGTTACACTGCATGTGAGCTGTTCCATTTTCATGACAGTATGCTGACCAAAATCATGCTTTTTAATATGGTGCGGCTGCAAAACCCCAGCAGTTCATTTGTCAGGTCCTGGCCTTCAACTCTCATGCTTAAACCATGGTCCTTGCTCTGAACTCTGCTTGGCTCATAGCTGGAACCATGACTGTGGTGCCCCAGCAGCCAGGGGCCAGCCCTTCTCACCCTACTGAACACATCAGACCTGACTCCAAAATCTGGAGAGACCTGGTGGTTTGACCCAGTTCCCTTGTGACTGGATCATCAGCAGGAGAACCCAGACTCTCCCCCTTCCTTAGATCTCACAGCTGACAGACCATGTATTCCTGATCTAGGGTTCTCTATTAATCCACATTTCCACCCAAACTGTTGCTTCGTGTAGGAGGTATTTCCACTGTGGAGGCCAAATTCAGAGCAGTCCTATAATCACCTGCAGTATGGACCTTTATGGGTGCCATAGGCCACAAAGCAAACATGAGCAGTTACTCAGTTTCCTACTTAAAAGAGATAGCAGTAAAGGATTTTGGCAGTTTAGGTAGGTGCCTGTCTTATTTCCATGTCCTGGAGAAGCTCAGGTGAGCAACACATGAGTGCCTGGAAAGCTTAAAGAGAGTTACACAGATGTTGGCTCAACGTGCAGCTCCCCCAGTCAGCAGGGCTGCACAGTGGGAGGGTGGCCACAGCAGCTGCCTGGAGCATCATCCAGCAATCACAGAATCACACACAATATGCTGAATTAGCAGGGACCCACAAGGATCACGGAGTCCAGCTTCTGGCCCTGCACAGACCCATCCCCAAGAGTCACACCATGTGCCTGAGAGGGTTACATACACCCCACAGCTGTAACATGTACACCTTGTGTAAAAGGGCGCCGGGGAAGAACTCCACAGCAGTAAGTGATTCACAGAATGTCGAGGGGTTAGGATGGAGCATACATCATCCAGTCCAAGACCCTGCCATGGGCAGGGTTCTTGCACTAGAACAGGTTGCTCCAGGCCTTACAGAACCTGGCTGTGAACACTGCCAGCGATGGAGCAGCCACGACCTCCCTGGGCAGCTTGTGCCAGTGTCTCCTCACCCTCTGTCCACCATGCTGGAGCTGGATTTTACCGCTGCCTTACGAGACAGCCCTGGGTGGCAGCAACTCCTGCAGGCCCCCGAACGGGGCTTTCAGTTCCCACGGGGCTCTGAGGCCAAACTGTGGCAATCCTGTGCTTGGGCAGCCGGCCCGGCCCGCCGCAGGCCCCGCGTTTGGCTGTTCCCTGGGGCAGGCCCGGCCCGGGCACGATGGGCCCGGCGGGTCTGTGACCCGCCCCCGACAGTGCGGCCGTGCCGGGGCTGCGCGGTGCGGCGGGCCGGCCACCGGCCCGGGCCGGCCATCACCGCGGGCCGCTTGTTCCCTCCGCGCCGCCGTACGCGGCCGCTCCCGCCCCTCACGGCCCGGCCCGGCCCGCCGGGGCCGCCGCCCGCCCAAGGAGCCGCTGGGCCGGCCCGGGGAGGCGGAGGGAGCCGCGGGGGCTCCATGCGGGGCGGCGGCGGCCCCAGCCCGGGCCTGCCCAGGCCGCTGGCTCCTCCCTTGGGGAAGGAGGGTGCGCCGGGGCCGCCCCCGCGGTGTGACGGGGAGCGCAGCCCGAGCGGCCGCGGGCGCCGGGCCTGAGCCGGCGGGTGTCGGCACCACCTCGGGGGCCCAGCCCGGCCCGCCTGCCCGTCGGCGGCCACAATGTTCTCCCTCAAGCAGCCCAAACCCACCTTCAAGTCGTACCTTCTGCCTCAGGTAACCGCCTTTTACTGCCATTACCGACCTGCCCTCCCTGCCCTGCCTGCCCCGGGCCGTCCCTGTCCGTCCCTGTCCCTGGCCGAGGTGCCGCCCCGGGGCTGTGCCCTCTGGCCCCGAGGCTGTGCCCGCTGCCCCGGGGGCTGTGCCCGCTGCCCCGGGGGTGGCGAACAGCACCTGTGGAGGGGCTGCCGGGCCCCCGAGCCCTCCGTGCACCGGGAAACAAAAGCTGCGTAGCCGGTTCGGGGTGCAGCCCCTCGGCCTCCGGGTCTCCGCGTCGCACACGGACAGAGCCCGCTCTGTGCTTGGGAAGCGGGACTTCTATTAAAATGAAGCCTTGTGTTCATTAAAATCGGCCCGTGCAAGATTATTTTGGAAAGTTGTGAGTTATGCTTCAGGTGTTTGGGCTCGCCTTGCTCGCAGCGCTGGGCGGGATGCAACTCTGCTGTGCAGATAATGAAACTCTCACTTGTAGCCATCGTTTCACGTGTCTGATGGCATAAATAAGAAAACCAAGTATATCTATCGATTATATATAGCGTATATAGTACTGAGTATGTTGAGAACCACCAGGATTTTTTGTGTCATCTCTATGTGCACTTGACCAAAAGTGGTATTTATTTACTTTAGACAAGACAGGACCTCTTCTAGCAACATGTTTTACATGTTGACTGATTTTTGTTTTTTCACAATTCCTTAGTAAAAGTGAGATGTCGATGTAACACAGTTCTGGATATTCCTAGGCCTGGGAAATGGTTGCTATCATTGTAGGAACCGTGGGTTATTTCACCAAAGGTTCCAGTCTTTTTATAGAAGATTTTCATTTTTAAGGTTTGAAACTGAAGTGCAAGCAGGTATATGTGTTTTAGGCCTTGAAATCTTTCCTATGTTGGAAAGTTGTGCATGTTAGAAGTTAGTAGAGAAGTTTTTTTGAGTGTCTATATCTGTAAAACTTATTGAAGATTGAGCCATTATGGAATGTCAAGCCAAGTTGGTTTTTGTTCATCCTGTGACTTGTGAGAGTTTGGGTTACCCAATTTGTTAAATATGAATATTTTAAATATTTTATTATTCTTTTGATACTAATCTAAATGCCCTCAAAATTGTTAAAAACTCTTGCTATGATTGGATTCTGGCTCCTTAAAATGAATTTTTAAGTTAAAACTACTTTCTCTTCTATACAAGCAGATCAGGCTTGTGTCTGATGGTAAAGTTCTGAGCCTTTAGTAACTTAACTTTTTTTTTTTTCTTCAGGCTGACGACAATATAGCGTCAGAACCAAGGATTAAAAAACTGGAACCAGTACTTTTACCAGGTAGGCGTGTATCAGGAATTTGACAGAAACCTCTGTTGGTATTGATTTTGGTATATTTTAATCCTAGCATTGCTCATTGAAGGAATATTGCTTTTGAGCAGGAAAAGATAATGATATTTGTGTCTGTAGAAACTTATTCTAACCCACTTGAAGCACTAAATAAATACACAGGCAATATTGCCTGTGTGATGCTTTACTATATATAGAATAATGTCTTGGTTTTATTGTGAATATTGGAAATAAAACCCCTTTTAAGTGTTTTTACATTCTTGATACCCTTTGGAAGACTACTGGTAATTATACTTTCATCAGATAATCAGATATTTACCTGTGCAAAACCCAGTACCAAAGCTTGTGTCAGAGTCTTCCTTTATTTTAAAGGAAAATAATCATAGAATTTCCAGTACGTGGATATGATTGACTTCTGTATTGGAAAACTTCTAATGCCATCTTTATTCATTTACTCTTATTGAATATGGTGCTGTTAGGTAAGTTTGGAATATGTCTTTTCAGACCTCAACAGAATAATCTTTCTGCGGTGTGGGTGAAATAAAGAGGTGCTTTTATTACTGTTCATCATTACATATTTATAAAAATGTAGGATATTAATAACATCCATATTTTAAATAAGAAATAATCTCTGGTAAATGTCAGTTTGATCAGTGAGGATTTCTAAAAGCCTTTTTCGGATATAGAAGGAACAATCTACTGTTCTCAAGATTACTTTCATTGCAAACTGTACATCATAGCAATAAATTTCGCTTGCAGTTTCAAAGGATAATTTTGAGCTTAAAACAATGTCATACTACAGTTTTTTCTTAGCATTCGGAATGTATATTAAAAATATGAATTTACACACACACTGATGTAGATATAAAGAACTCTTAAAAATTATTTCTGTCGCTGCTTTACATGGGCCTGTTGCTAATTAAGCAGTACTAATTGATATGTGATATGGTCCAGTGAGGTACCTAAGAGGCTGAAATACTGTGGAAGAGGTTCAACTGAAAGTGTAAATAATAACTGCCTGACATTCTTCATGAAACAAAAGAATGTGGAGTTTGCTTGAGGCATAAATATCTTAAAATATATTGCTGAGATTGCTTGATATTTGAAATAGTTATATTTTTATGCTTGCAAAACTTCTGCTTACCACTTGGCATCTCACTGATGATGTTGCAGTTGATATTCATCCAAGGCCTTTGACTCACAAGGAAGTGACTGCATGTTCTTCTCTGAGACATTCCACAGCAAATGCAAGGCAGCACGAGAGTGCTTTGCTCAAAGTGTAGCACATCTTGCCTTTGCTGTGGGACCTGGCCGTGAGCAGGTACAAAAAGTAATTTCTGTGCTGCCACTTTTTGCAGTGTGGCTCATTATCTATTTGTGAAACTCCCAGATACTCTTAAAATGGTGCTCTTGTATTTACTCCCTCTTTGTATTTATCCCCTCTTTGCATTATTTTCCTTGTCTGCACCCTCTTTAAAGTCAGCATTTCATGTCTTTTGGGATGTTTGTAGTAAGTTGCCCCAAGTTATGTTGAAGCCACATTATGATGTACCACAGACTTAAAATTCCCACCTGCATATCTTTCTAAAGTATTATTTTGAATTATTTCGCAATAAAATTCACTGCTCTGTATAGCCACAGAGTAATCTGTTCATGACTCTGTATGAAAGTTGGGAGGGTGTTAGAAGTGACTTATTTAAAGTTACTTAAATGCAACCCTTCCTGTTTGAAGTTAAGCACCAGCCTAAACTCATTTTTTTTGTTTCTGTCATGAACCGTGCTGTAGAAAAGTGCATAAACAAGTACACATTGTACTGTTGGATAGACTGGCTTTTGGATTTGTCATAACCCAAGTTACTGGCCAAATTCCAACTCATTTAATTATATTAAGGCTGACTTGCACTTCCTTGTAAATACAGTTTGAGTATGGCATTCCTAATATCCTATCCTTAACAGTTACATGAAATTGCTTTTGCTCTCAGCAACAAAGATAAACCTGAGTGGCTGAATGTTTGTTATGCTTTTTTAAGTAGTGGGGTTTTTGAGGAGTTCTTTAGGAATTAAGTTACATTAGCACAAGCGGGTACTGGCTTTAGTAATCTTCAAAACCTGCAAATGGTTGTATTAAGCTTTTGATTCCTAAAATGTAATGACTCTGAGGGAGTGGCTTACTTACTAATTCCAAAGGAGCTAAAATTTACCCTGCTGTCTAACTTGTATTTCTCTGCAGTGGAGGTTAGGACAAGGAGTTACAGTCTAGGAAATAATACATCTGGTAAGAAAATGAAGTGATTTTTACTAAAAAAAAATAAATCACTGGAATCAACTTTCAACCTGTAGAGTTTGTTTTAAAAGTGTCTTCTGGAGTCCAGAGCCCACATCTCATCAGAATTTAGAGCAAAAGCCTATATTCTTATCGAGCTGTATGCCCTGAGGAGGGTGTTTATTGGGACAAGGAACAAGTATCATTTAAAACAAGTAAAAACCTTGGTTGTAAGGGGCAACACTGATACTGCAGTAGGGAAAAGCAAGTAATTTTATAGAATTTGGCATGATTTCATTGCAAAATACATAATATAGGTTTGAGGTGGAGTTATAAAAATGTTTTGTTTTTCTTTCTGCAACTCCGATTTCCTAGTGTTAGCTCTGTGAGCGAGACTTTCTGCAGAATTTGTTAAGAGTTGGCCTCTGTAACAGTTTCACTTTTTTCCCCTTTGTTTGTGTGCATTGCTGGTTTTATAAGCATGTCAAAGAGGAAAATTACAGAAATAGCAGGTAGTCTACCCGTGAGTCTGTTAAAGTGCCTTGCCTGGCTGGTAGGAAATTAGTCTGTGTACCTTAAGGGAGTGCAGAGCTCAAGTTGTTAAACCTGAAGGTGTGTTTTGTTCTGGTGATCAGCTGTGGCCAATTTCCACAACTGTGTCTGTAGCATTTTCAAGTCATCAACTTGAGCATTCAGAAACCTGTCCAGCACGAGTGGACTGTGGCTGCAGAGTGTCTCCATGATGTGAATGGCAAAATGTGCAAAAGTGCAGTACAGGGATGGACAATGGACCAGTCGGGTGTCTGTACTGGAACCAGTGCCACACTGTGGTTTAGGCAAGACCAGGCAAGGAGATCCTCCCTGTTGCCATCACAGGCTATTCTGCAGCAGATTATGTAACCAGTGGAGCATCTGACTGAGTGTGAGGAAAGGATTGTTCCTCCAGAATCTTAATGGCCACTTGAATTAGTTAACTTGTTGCTCAGTATGTTAATTTGCTAGTAGATTAAGATAGTAGTTGTTACCTGTAAGTTTTTAGAAAAAAGCTAGAAATGGTTATAAAGTTAGAGACCAAACTGAGTTAGAATAGTCGCTTTTATATTTAAGGCTGGCTCATGCTAAGGCAAGTGAAAGGGGCAGTGGTGGTGAGGTGCTGTTGGAAGCAGTTACGCACACGCTGTTGTGTCTGCCCCGCTCCATGGTCAGATGGCACAAGCGAACCTCAGAGCCGTCACGGTGTGGTCACAGCCGCGGTGGGGGCCCGGTGGGGCAGATGTCACCTCTCGCTGCCGGTGGCCTCGCTGCGGGGGCACCGAGGGAGAAGGGAGCAGGGCAAGCAGCACTCCCTGCTGCTCCCTCTGCCCTCCCTGCTCCCTGCAGAGTGCGGCGCGGGCACTTTCCTCCTGCAGGAACCTCATGGGGACACCCAAGTGAGCAGTCACGGGGTATAGAGACAGTGCTACCATGGTCGATTCCTCTTGCTGGATTTGTCTTACTTGAATTCTATAGCAGTGTAAACCTTTATCACCCACAGCTTCACATGGTAACATGTTCCGCAGTTTAATTGTATGCTGTTACAAGTCCTTTTAATTGTTTTTTCTGAAGTTACCACCATCCAGTTCCTTTGGAGAGATCCTAGTTCTTGTAGGACACAGCAAACATCAAGCCATATTCCTCCATTTCAAGCAAGTTGTGATTTTCAGACGTGCGTTACATGTCCACTTTGTTTTGCTTCCTTTTAGCTTAATTGTCTTTCTTAGTCCTAACAATGAATTTTCCCGTATCCGTAATCATCTTTTTGATTAATTCTGAACATTTTTTTGGTTGTGCTAAGTTCCTGTTTTTTGCTGAGGTGGAATTATGTCTCATGTTCAAGATCCATGCCATTGGATATATTCAGCTTTTATTTAGTAATGCTGATTGACTTTGCCACCTGTTTTTTTTGGGGGTTTTTTTTGTTAGCTTTTTTATATATACGTGCCTTTAGAAAGGCAAGTGAGTGTAGAAATTTAATTTTGGGAGGTTTTTAAGACTGTATCATGGAAAGATTTAATCTTTTAGAAAAGCCTGTTTCTGTCGCAAGTTAGCTCCCAGCTTTTTGGTTTTTTCTGCTTTCTGCAATTCCTTATTTCACTGAGTCATGTGTTCCAGAGCAGCTGCAACACATCATGTGATAGGAGAGGGAAATCCACAGTTCATTGAGGCACCCTTGTGCGTTAGTGCCCCAGGTACGTTCTTTTCTCGCTGCTTTGCACCTCTTCCTTGGCGCTGTGGTTTGGTGTGTGTCCCAGAGGCGGAGAGCAGAGGCCGCGCTGTGCAGTGAGTGCTCGGTGCCCGGGCGGGCAGGGCGGGGGCTGTGTGAGCCGGGGTAACGAGGTTAATGAGTAACCCCCGAGATCTGCCGGCTCTGCCCTGCTTGCCTGTTAGCAATCATTTTGCCTTACTGCCTCCAAGGGAAAACTGGCGTTCTTTAGTTGGTACAAGTGCTGTGCTGTCACTGTCTTTTCCTGTGGATGTTTCTGGAATGAGCTATTGATATGCAGGAAGGCATTGCCTGATCTGTTAAGGGTGTGCTGTGTTGCTGGTGAGTAGCGACAGCCTCTCAGTGCTCAGAGCACCTGAAGAGAACTTGCCTCAAGGCAGCTCCTCACTGTTCCAGTGCGCTGGTGATTCTCATTTCCAGAGTTGGGGAGTGCTCACCAAGGCTCGCTCCCTCCTTGTGCAGCTGAGTAAGACATCATATTGCAGGGTTAGGGTTTTTTCCCCTGCATTAAGTTTTTTATTTGAAACTGAAATGTTACTGTGAAAATTCTTTTTTTTTTTAAATTAATATGTGGTATAAAAAAGGAAGCAGAAAAGCTTTATAGCTGCAACTAGTTTTCAGGAATCAGTGTCATACAAGAGCATGAAATTATTTTCAACATTTAAGAATGGCCAGATTAGAGGATCAAATTGGCAATTTGGAAAATAATGCAATTCCCTAAAGGTTTTTTAAAGTAGACGTTTCAAATTTTTTTCTTGCCTATACAAAAATTGCCAGAAGTTTCATACATGTTATGAGAATTTCAAATTCTGGATTTGAAATCTGAAACAACAGGTTTCTGCAGACTAGTTCCTCAGAATGCAAGAAGTTTAAAAATGAACCAAACATTTCACTTAGATTTAGAACAAGATATCACTTACAGTAAATATATACCAAGTACTCTTTTCTGTTACAGCTTTTTTGTTTGTTTGGCTCAAAATAGATTTTCAGGCGTGGTTTGGGTTCAGTTAACTGCTTGTTCTGTGTTTGGGTTTGATTTTTTTAAGGATTGGCAGGACATAAGTACAACCAAGGCGGTCTGCAGGCAGAATCTAAGTACCAGATACAATCTTAGAAGTAGATTTTACTGGATGGAGTAATTTTGTCCTGCCTTTTGTTATAAAAGGCATTTCCTAAAGCTTCTGACTAGTAATACATTTTAGTATTTGTAGACATCTGCAAAAATAATTTCCTATATGCAACAGATTAGCCATCGGCCAGTAGGGGAATAATTCCTTGAAGCTAGAAGGATGACCCTGTTTTAAAATTAAGTATTTTAATGTTTTTATGTGTGCATTTTGCAAAGAAGTTACAAAGTAATTAGTTTCTGCCTGCTTTGCCCCACGTGTGTTTAATGCCACAAGCCATTAAAATCCAGTAGTTTCTGAATTGTCATCTGTTGAAGCTACTGGGGGTTTTGTGTCTTGGCAAGTTTATTTTCTTCCAATGAAACAAGTCTTCAGTGAACTCATTCCAAACTAGTTTCTAAACAAATGTGTCTGTATTAATTTATTTGTTAAGCCAAACCTGTAAAATTTAACAGAGACTCAGTAGTACATTAGAAGTTCAGCATCTGTAACTTGTCTTGGTAACATAGTTATAAAATAACAAGCTGAAAACCTCCATCTTCTCAAATTGGTACTGATTATATTGTTTAGGCAAAGTCAGGGTTTGGGAATCTGTAGTTCATGTAGCCAGACTTAAAAATATGCAAACACCAAAAACGCTTCCTCCTCACTGGCTTGTCTGTTGTTCACGTTACAGAACTCTGACTAAATCATTGCTAAAACTGTTATTGGAGGGCTTCTGGTGATAAGAGTTTATTTTAATTTGGCCCAGCTATACATACAGACGGCAACAGGAGCTGTTTATTATTCTATTTTTCTCACACACAGGTGCATTCTTGTTAACTACTTCATGTTCTTTGTGCAACCAAAGAACAAGCCAGATCAGAACTAATACAAGTGAAATTTGAACTTACAAAAATGGAATAAAAAATCCATTTTCAACTGGATCAGTTCTCTTATGTGACTAACAAAGTCTGTCATAAATGGCAATGCCAGCACAAGGCTTGAGGTGGAAGGGAATGTTGAATATGGAACTGGGTTTTTTTTCAGCAGTCATACAAGTTCCTGGATGGAAGCAACTCTGTAAGCAGTTTTTTAATTTGCTGCAATACTTTGTTTTCAATCTGGTAATAAGAGCTTTACTCCTGATGGATGTTCTCTTCTTGCGATCTGAACTCTTGTTTTGTTGCCTAGTCTACATTCTTGTGTCCTTCACCTGTGGTTCTGAGATGTGGGGAAAGCTTTTGTGGAGCATCCCATCCTAGTTCAGAAAAGCAATTATCTTCTCAAGTCCCAGCTGTGGGTTTGTTTGGGTTTCTTGTTGTTGTTTTTGGGGTTTTGCTTATTTGTTTTGTTTCTCCCGATGTTCATAAAGATTAGCTATTACTGGGCAAATACTGATTTTAGTCTTGTTATTTTGCATGGGAAGCACAGAGATGATCTTTGAAGACTTACCAGGAAGCCTTTATTTTTTTGCTACTCTTTCCCTTACTGAGCATTTAAAAAATTTATCTAAGCTCTTTTCTTTTAGCACACTAGAGAGACTAAAATATTAATATATCATATTTTAATAGCCATTTTCTAATAAGACTGGCAAAGCAAGCTCTTCTGGTACTGTGCATTTATAGCACACTACTCTCCAAGCAATGGTCAGAAATGGTAGAAATCTCAGGTTCTCCTATTAAAAATTAATGCAAATTGGTTTTCGTTCCACAATAATCACAGAATTGAGCTGTCCTTTTGGAACAACTTTGTAAGAGCTCATGAAAATCAGAAAATAGATGAAAGACGATTATTTCATGAGCTTACAAATACTTTTTTTTCCTAAGTTTGGAAGTGCCTGAGCACACCGAACAGAAGATTCATTTAGAAGTGGATTAGAGACATTTACATCTAAATGCTTGGTGCATACTAATAAACTCATACAATTTTGGTATTCTCTCCACAAGAGAGCAGATAAAGGCACAAAAATGTTGTAGATTTCAGTTACTTATTAATGAAGTTTTTATTGGAAATTCTTACTTGGGAATTTCTGAAAGTTAATTATTTGCCAAATATTTTACAAGTGAACTCATTATTGTGCATTCTTAATTGTTAAATGGCTACTTGAATTAACTTGAGGTTTTCGATTGTGAACTTCTATCACATAAACAAGCTGGTTTTCTGTTGTGTTACTTGGGTATAATCACTATCAGCCTTGTAAATGGGAAACAGGAGTTCAGTTTCCCAAGTGCATTCAGGTGCTAGTTTTTTATGGATTTAGGTAGAAATTACATGACTGCATAAAGTACTTAATAACCTCTGTTATGCTTATGTCTATCAGACATTAAACATATAATGCTTCAATGCACATTAAAGAAAGTTCATGCTGATAAAAATCTGTTCTTGAGCTTCTAGTACAGCATTGGGAAAGTTCCCTTACCAGCATGTAAGGTACCTGCAAATTTACTGAGCTTGTAGGATTTGCATTGTTAATTTATGGCGTATGATTTCAGCCATCCATTGCCTCTAGCAAGTACCAGGTTTTTATTGTGATAAAAATACTGCCTGTTAGCATTTTAAGATGTGTATGTATGTCAGTGTGCCATGCTCCATCTCTGTATATGTACTGATCTCTGTGTGTGTCTGTATACATATATATATAAAATACTGCTCAGTTCCTTTAGTTGTGCAGCATTGTTGTGTTCAGTCAGCATTGTTAGAGTTGTTGAAAACTGCCCAGTCTGTATCACCTCCTTCATTAATAAGTTTGTGGGCCTTGATGGTACTCAAATCAGCCGTCTATCCTGAAAAGTTACACATTGCTACCTTTATAAGATAAAAAAAAATTAATCTTGATCCTATGAGGTGGGGCACCAAAAGTTACAAAAATACTGTAGTGAAAATGGTGTAGAACATCCTTTATTTTAGGAGGTTAGTGATTAGGGATTGTGTTTCAGATTTTGTGGAACCAAATAGTGCAGGGTGGTGTGGCTGCAGGCTGGGGGAGAGCACAGCTGTGCTATGCAGGGCTCCCTGCTGCCGATCCCTGTGCTCAGCAGGGTCAGTCCTGCCTCTCTCCCTGCTCCCACGTGTTCCCAGCCTCTGCTGTCTGCTTTTTATTTTCACTGTAGTGGGTTATGCATTATGATGGATTAGATACATGCCATGAATTCTCTTAGATCCAAAATATGAACCAGTCAGATTGCATGTGCTTTTGGGAGATTTAGCAGAATTTTTCTGAAGTTTAACAGTTTTTGAGGCTGCGTGTTAGGTGGAGGCTGTATTAGCTAGATAGATCCTTCAGTATCTTCTGGGTTTTTTTGTGATTTGTGTATTCAGTGTAGAAATATTTTTATTAAACATGATTAGGCTTTCTATGTAAGGGTGGCAACCTGTAATTTCTCTTCTGGTTTCCTGTCAAAGTTTAAACAAACTGCTCTTGTCTCCTGAGATCATTCTTTGACTCTTGGAGTCACATGGAAGTGTTGACTGCTGTTCCGTGTCTGGAACAGCTTGTGACTGTTTACTGGAAAAAAGCAGCAGCTACACTGTAGAAATGTGCAGTGTAGTATCTCTGAATAGCTCTGTTGTTGTCTTGTATGGAGAAATCACCTACTCAACTACAAACACCAGAAGGGTTCATTGTGTGAGTCCTGCACTTACTACTCACGTTATTTATCTGCTTTCCTAAATTTCATTTTGAAAGTTTTGCTCCTTTTTATATTGCTCATTATAGATGTCCAAATGAGGGATAAAAGATGGGTCACGTAAAATTCCAAACCTGCATCAAAAAAAAAAAAAAAATTCATTTTCTAGAGGTGTTTGGAAGCCACATCTATTAAATTTGCAAACTTTGACGTGCTTCAGCTGAAGTTGGTGTGCATGCATTCCCTGTCCTGCCATACCTAAATCCTTAGGTTCAAAATGGACAGTTCTGTGTTAGGGCTCTAAACCTGAGAGCAGAAAGTAAAGGATTTTCTAGGCCAGAAAATCCAGAATGTATTTGTGTTGGATGAAATGAAACTAAATTCAGTTGCACTAAAATAGGATTAGAATTAACATGTTGCAGTGTAGCCACACAATTATGAGGAATGAAGGAGGGAAGTAAAAAGGACTGGCTTTGGAAAGAGAATGATGTAGCAGGCGTGTTTTAGACTGTAGTAAATTCAAATTTAAGATGTGTGACTGTATTTATTTCTTTACTGTTTGGTTACATCAAAGTAAAGAAGTACTGAAATAGTTTGATAATAGTAATTTGTATTTAGAAGTGTCTCTTATGTGTGATAGTAGAAAATATTATACTTGGTAACAGATAAGTGAATGTTACCAAAAAAAAGCTATGGAAGTTGCATTTCATTTCATGGTGTATTTAGCTCTCCATATTTTTTTCTTAGAAATGCAGTGATACACTGGCAAGATGGAGAGAGAGAGGAATAAAAATTACTTAGAACTCAGTTTGTGAGGAGGTTGTTTTTCTTCATACATGGGAGGTGGCTTAGAACTTCACATTGAATAGTTGAAGGCTTAATACCAACACTGGGGAGAAATTGCTTCAATAAATGGTTTGGGCTTTTGCAGTTATTTAAGCAAATAGAGTATTTGAAGAAATGCTGGGCATTAAGAAGTTTCAGGCCAGGCCATGCTAAGTATTGAAGCATTTTCCTTACAATGTTTAACGGAGGTAGGGCTTGTCATTCTCATGTACCCCATTTTAAGACATTGTTTTCAGCTGCTGTGGACTTAGATGAACTTTTAACTATTTGTACTGAAGCTGTCAGAACCAGATTTTTTGTTTTCATTTTCAAAAGCTTATTTAAGCACAGTTTAACGCTGTTTGAGGAAAGCCTTCAAAGCTCTAAGAGATCTGTTTACAGACATTTTCACAGTTCCTGCCACTTTTGGCATAGATTATTCATGTATATGATAACACAGTTCAATGAAACTTGTGTCCTCACATCTTCAAACAGTCCCAGAACACAGATCATAATTCTGGCAGCTCAAGGCTACAGACTTAGACCAAGACATTTTTGTAGCTGAACAACTGAGCCAAAAGCAGAGATACTGCTGCTGCTCTTAGTGACTTCCAGGGAGATCCCTGATCATATCAGGGACAAGAGATCCAGTAGGACCGGTAGGACAGCTGGGTGAAATAGCTCAGCATGAGGAGCATGTGCAGGGACTGGGCCTAGAGACAGCAAAAGGTGCATTTCCCTCGTGTCTGGGACACTAAAGGCAGTCCTTTATGGTTACTTGGCTGCAGTGATAACCACCTGAGAAAAGACCTGCTCTACAGCAGGACATAAATGGGGAATTCATTCCAGGCTGTGGTTGTACTGCTTGGACATTCAGTAACTGATTCCTGCCAGTGCAGCTGCCCCGAGAGCTGCTGTTTCCGTGCAAAGCATGACTGTGAGATGGCATTTCAGGCAACTGGGACTAAACATGCCAAACTTATTATGAGCAAATTAGGCTTCAGCAATCTTTAGTCCTTCGTTTCTTCTGTACAAAATCTCAGAGCCAATATGAAATTACACTTTTCTTGGAACACACTTGTACTCCCACACTATTTATGGTAGACAGCAGCAGCAGGAGGTGGTTGATCTGATGACAGAAGTGAAAGCCCTGTACAGGAATAAAAGGAATTACCAAGTTAGATTACTGAAGGAAGAGTTACTGTTCAGCTTTCAGAAATCTTGGCTGTGGAACTGAAGAGTATTATTTTGTGTAGTGGTTTATTTTTTAAATGGTCCTCGGTCTCATTTGCCTATATGCTTTTTTATTTTATAGCTTATGCCAGACCAATTAGCATAATTTATTTTTTTCTTCTTTTGGATCTTCTATTTTATGAAGGAAACCAAGAAAATGTCTCCTTTATTAGACAGTCACAGTAAAAAGTTGGAAATGTGCTTGTGTTCTGTTTTTTGAATTCACCTGAAAATGTCTTTATAAATGCAAAGTGTGGTGTGGCCTGATGATTCTGAATTCAAGAAGTTCATAAAACTCTCTGAAGTACTTACAGTAGCCAGCTAATTTCAGCTTTTAAAATAAATACAAGCTGAAGTACAGAAATGTATGCTTGCTTAAAGGACAGCATACATGTTGTTCAAACCAATGAATTTTTAATAGTGGAGAATTGCAGATCTTGACCTCTGGATCTAAGGGAAGTGGTGTGTGGTTTTCTTGGGTTTGACTGTGGATTGGTTTTCTTGTGGGGTTTCTTTTGGTTTTTGTTGTTTGAGGTTTTTGGTTTTAAGTTGGTTGGTTGTTTTTGTGGGTTTTGTTTTATTTTAACTACTGCACAATATTGCCCATTTTGGAATGGTAATTTTCTCTTTTCTCTGGAGTGGTGTTAGTTAAACTCCATGTTTACCCAGAAGAGGTGGATAACTTGAAACTGGTGAAGAGTTAGGGGTTCCTTGGTACTATAGACTTAGAATTGTTGTACTTACAGGATTTATATAGGCTTCTCCTTTCCCCTCCCTTTCTTCTGTTTTAGGTGAAATTGTGGTGAACGAAGTAAATTTTGTAAGAAAGTGCATTGCAACAGACACAAGCCAGTATGATCTGTGGGGCAAGTTGGTTTGCACTAACTTCAAGATTTCCTTTATTACTGACGACCTGATGCCACTGCAGGTTGGTTATTGCTCACATGGGTGCATCATGAATGTGATAAGTGAAATTATTCACACAGTCTGTCTCATGTCTGATATAAATTGATGCCTTCTAAGCAGGCTATGGGATGAGGTTCCACTGTCCTGCTCTGAATGTGTTGCTATTCCATTCATTCATATCAGAACAAGAGCAAATTTGTACAGAAGTACATCCAGCTCCTTTCCCCTCCATGTATGGAGGCTGCCATTAACGAAAGATATGTAAAGCTCTGAAAGGAGATAGGTGCTTATTCAATAATGGTTAGGAAGTTTGACCAAAGCTACTTTTAAGAAGTTAATTTTTGGCATGAAGTAGTTATCAAAAATTGTCCCTGAAAGTAGAATTAATATTTTTTTCTGTGCTTATGAAAGTAATAATTGGAGATTTCTTATATTCCATATATATATATTATACTTCAAATTGTATTGAATTTCTAACAGTAATTTTTGATACTAATCCAGTAAATTCAGTGCAGAAAAGGAGGTTATTTTTCATATTCCACTGGGGTTTCTAAACTGCTGGGTGTGCAGTTCAGCAGCCTCTAATTACCTGAGAATAAGCAAGGGTGGTACCTGTCAGAAGAGCCTAGGCATGCCTGATTTTTATCATAGTTTCTTCAAAGTTGTGCTGTATGTGTGGTTGCAAACTGCAGAACTGCAATTAATGGCTGTGAGTTCATGTGTTTCAGAAATTCCATTATAAAAACCTCCTCCTTGGTGAACATGATGTCCCACTCACATGCATTGAGCAGATTGTCACAGGTATGTCAAAAATAGTTAAGTATAATGCCAGGCTTTGTTCTTACTCAGTACAAAACTGTTACCTGCCTGTTAAATTCTGCAGAATTGTTGACACTTGAGGGTTTTTGTCATTAATCTTCCCTGATTTGAAGTATTTGGTTCATTCAAAGTCAGGATAAAAGCCTCAAATATTGAATAAATCTGGAGGTGCCATGCAGGAGACTTAGTTGGGTTTTTATATTATAGAATTTATATTTAGAACTACCATACTGAATCAACAGGTGCTGTAAGAGAGAAGTTATAGCAGCACAAAATTTTGTTAGCAATGTTTTTACATTGAATCATCTGAATCTCTGCCACTGAAATACACTAGATTGCAAAAAGCACATAGCTTAGACAGTTAGACATAGCCAGGGTTTCTGAAAAGAGAAATTCTGTAGTTTTCAATCCTCTCTAATTCTTAGCAAGTTAATGGCTGATGTTCTCCAAAAATCTGCAAATGGCAATCAACATCTTAATCTGAAGAAACAAAAAACTTCTTGTGGAGAACCAGGTTTTGATTTGTTGGATTCTTCAGAGTAACCTATTTGTTAAGAATGTTTTTCATCTTGTAATTGTAAAATTTCATAAATTTGATAATTTTTCAAATTTTGTTCATGACATGGGCTGGTAAACACTTGGTTTGCTGACTGTAGGTAATCTAAAACTATTGGTTATAAGTTTTCAATGCCCAAAGTTGGCTGTGATTACTGTGAAAAGATCCATGTGTATTTGAGGAAGAACATGATGAAGAAATGTTATTTTATTTTACAACAAAGAAGTGCTATTAACCTGTTATATTGTCTCACATTGGCTCGCATTTGTTGCCCTTTTTCTAAAACATGAGGTTTACCCTAAGTTTAGTGAAACATAAGCTTTTACTAACAGAAATTAACAGATTTTCTACCTGAGTCAAAATGTGCCAATAAATAAAAAAACTTCTGGTAGCAACATTACTGTATCTGTTTGAGCATTGAACATCATCTTGTGTTTCCTTACAGAACACAGTCAAATAACTTTATCTCTTCTTTGCAGTGAATGACACCAAGAGGAAGCAGAAGGTCCTTGGTCCCAACCAAAAACTGAAATTTAATCCAACTGAATTAATAATTTATTGCAAAGACTTCCGCATTGTCAGATTTCGTTTTGATGAAGCAGGTCCTGAAAGTGCAAAAAAGGTATTATTGTCCTTTTATGAAGTCCTGCCTTGTAGTCATTACACGTAGCAAGAGCTGTGCTGATAAGAACATTTTGTATTATTATGTTTTGATAGAGAAGAATTACAATTATTCACATTACGTTACAGGAGAATATCTAGACATTTAGAATCAAATCTATTAGGGGAAAAAATTTAATGTGATGTATTAACTGTTCAGTATCATATGAGATAAACCAGTATTTCTTGTCATATCTGTTGCACTTTAAAAGTTATTAATTTATCAAATAAATCTTTTTAAGGACTGGAATCAGAATGTTGCATTGCAGATGTACCACACATGTTTGCATTTTTATGGAAAATGTTTCAAGCTTTGATACATTTTCTGAAAGTCCTAAGCTTAATTTACCCAGAGGCTGAGTGTTTTGCCTTATGGATATCCTTAACGGTGTCACACAGCAAGTTCTCCAGCAAGCTCTTGGAATCACCGTTTTGTCCCATTAACCTGGGCTCTTTCTCAACGTTCTGTTGGAGAACTGTACACCTTGTACCCCTCCTGACATGAGGAAGTGCTTGGGTCTGTACATTCCCCGAGGTTTCCTTCCTGGCCCGCGTGTGCGGTTGCTGCCGCAGGTCCTCGTGCGGCGGGGCTGAGCGGGGCTGCCCCCTCGGGAGCGCCTTCCCGGCGCTGGCCCGGCTCCCCTGCCCTCCGCGGCACCGCGCCGTGCCACAGCCGCCCTTTCGGAAGGAATGACCCACTTTGCTCTCAGAGCTTAACAATTCCCCTTCTCAGTGGGATCGGGTTTGAGTTTAGCTCTGTAAGTCCCAAGGACCATCTGCCCAGGCCTAAGTGTGTGTGCAGCTACTGACCGAGGGCTGCTGAACCGGCTCAGCCCCTTTACCCTCCCAGAGATGCGCGGGCAGGATCCCATCATGAACCACCCTGCTCTGGCCTTGCCTTTGTTCTGGCTGCCCCCCTGCATGCTGCCTGTGCTGGTTGGAACCTTCCACGTTTGGCAGTCTTTCAGCAATCATTCCCTTGCACAGCTTCTCCAAAATCCCCCTGGAGCAGCCGTCTCCTGCAATATCCTTACAGCAACTGTTTCTAATTGGCTGTCATAGCAGAGCAGAGTGATTAGCCTGGAGGAGGAGAGAATAAACTCAGCATCTCATTAACATTCTTTGTGCTGCATTTTCTTATGCAAGAGCAAACAGTGAAACCCTTTTATGAAGATCTTTGCATTAGGCATTTATAATTACATGGTCTTAGATGATTTCTTCTGATGGGGAAAGCAGCTAGGTCTAGAGAACCAGAAGCCTGTGTGGTTATAGAGCTTGTGCTGGTGGTGACCAAAAGTGTAAAAACTGCCATTTTCAAGTACCAAAATGTGTTAATTAGTGGAGAGGAAAAAAACTTCTACAGCTATCAGCTGTGTGGTTACTGTTGCAGTTTCGATGCATCAGGTAGGTTACTGCAGCTTTGTGTGGGTGTAGCAGAGGCACTTTACTGAAGGGAGATCAGGTTGGGCTAATCTAATATAATGTTTCCATAACAACATTATTCTGTTAGCATTACAATAAGTTTTCCTGTATCAGGACTTTGCTTAAATTATTTTGGGATGCCACTGAACACCTCTAGAGTGGTCTTATGCAGCATACTGAATGAAGTTGTTTTGTTCTTTCTGACATTTAGATGGCATGCTGGCACCACAGTATGGAAAGATGTTTATCTGGTTTCTGTTCCTACCCTTCAGGTAGTACCTATTAGCAAGGTTGTCCTGATGTTTAAAAACAGAAGACAGTGATCAAGCCTCCTTTAAGTTCTGAAGCACCTCTTTCATCTATATTTACATCCAGCTGTTTGTACAAGAAAATTTTGGTAGCTGTCTACTTGGGAATAACTGTGTGTGCATAACTTTTGTAGGGAAGAGCCAAAACTTCAAGTGTAACTGAGTTCTGATGTGAGGGAAAGCCTGCTCTTGGGGTGAGGGTGCATTGCCCTCTGACTAGGAGAATGCTGTAGGAGAGGACTGACCATGGAATTGGGGCTCTGGATGGAGGGGCCTGTGGACATCATCACCTGGTTCACCTTTCTCTTCAGACTTGCCAAGATTAGATCAGGCTGTAATTAAATGTCATCTTAGTAATACACAGGAGTAGCACTCTGTAAATAAAGCCCTGGTAGGTCAAAACAAAATATCTACCTACTAAAATATGCATTTCAAAATACAGGAGTATAAATGTCTCTGCTTGTTGCCAGATGATTGCAAATGTTCTGTTTAGAGCAATAGTTATATAAAAACAATACCCATGGCAATTAATGTTTCAAAATAAGCTTTAAATATATGGAACAGTTAGAAGGACAACAGATGCTAACTTTATGCAGTTAAGTAATTTGTTTCAAGCATAGTTCCTTGCATGTACTGGAAATACTCAGCAGCATCCAGTGACATAAATTGGTGTTGGCAAAGAGAGTGTAATCTGTTCCTAAGGAAGTGTCTCTATTTGCTGAACAGGGCATAAGGGAGAACAACTAATTAAGCTGCCTTACTAGAATAGAGATTACTCCGAGTCTCTCTTTGAGGATCTTGGAAAGATCCTCTTTCCAAGGATCTCTTTGGATGCTGTGAGAAGAAGGATCCAAATTGGAAAGCAGGCTTCTGACGTGGACAGTTTGACAGACTTGACTGCACGTAGGCACATGGGTAATGTTGGCAGAACTTTCAGAGGTGTTTTTCTTTGCCTTTAGCAGAAACATTGTGAGAAGACATTCATTTATTTTCAGGTAAATTTTTATGGAGAAACTTAAAAATCAGTTCTGTTAGAAAAATATCCTCAGTACTTGTTGCAGCCAATACATGCTAATAAAATACTGTCTCAGCATTAGTCAGGCAGGTAAATATTTTCTTCCTCATTTTTATTAGTGGATATTTGGGAAAAAAACCTTAAGGAAAAATAGAAGGAATGGAAATTTGCACTCACCACTGTTTAGCAGTTTAATTTTTTGTCTCTAAAATAAAATGATAGAGTCTCCAAAGGAAGGAAAGCCAGATGGGTGTGGGAGGAAGTGGAGGATGGGGAAGCAAGAGTAAGCAAGTTGGGGAAGTCTTAAGTTAGGTGGTGCAAAAAAAGAAGCATTCCACATTCCTTAGAGGAAAGGAATTATTTTGTTCCGAAAATGACAGCAAACAGTCAAACTGAGAACTCCTGCTACTTTTTAGGCACTGCAGTATTTGACATTAGACTGAGAAAATAAAATGTGTGGAAAGGTGAGGGTGTAGATCCTCTGACTGTTAGGTGATGGCCAGTGTGTTGCCTCACTGTGCACATGGATCTTGGCAGTGCCCTAGAATGGCACACGCCCTGTGCCTCCATGAGTGTATCTCCATTTTCTCATCCCTTTCTCGTCTGCAACTCCCAGTTCTTTTCCTTCAGGAAGTTTTTTTGAATGAGTATGAGAGCTGTTTCAGAATCACATGCTCAATCAAAATAGAAGGAAAATTTTTTATCTCAGATCTTGTTTCCTGTGCAATCAAAAGTAGCCTTTCCTACGTCATAACACTTGGGATGGAGGGGAACATTTTTTTCCCTAATTGTTATGAACAATAATATGAAACTCTTAAGAGGTTTGGGCAAATGGTCCTGACCCTTTCTAATGTGTTCCTCCTGCCTCCCCAACTCTATTATCTTGTTCTAATTGTTTATGCAGATCACAAAATTGGTACTGTTTCAAGGCACTGGGAATGCATAAAATACTGTCTTTGGAGGGGATGAAGAAAACTTTTTTAAAAAGTAAACTTACAGAATCAGAATGGTTTGGGCTGGAAGGGCCCTTAAAGCTCATCTCATCCCACTCCCTTGCCATGGGCAGGAACGCCTTCCACTATACCAGGTTTTTCAAAGCCCTGTCCTGGTCTTGAACACTTCAGGGATGGCACAGCCACAACTTCCCTGGGCAGAGGTAAAAGGTATTTTAAAAAACAGGGATGAATTATAATAATTCTCTTCATGCTGAATGCTTATTTTCCCAATAGGTTTTCCAGCCTAGGAAAATGAGCAAAACCCGTCTGTGGGACTTGATGTAGTCCTGCTTGTGTGACTTTCTACCACAGGTGTCTGTTTGGGATAGGAATTGCAGTAGCAATGGAAACCAGTATTTTTCCAGAGAGTTCATAAGCCAGGGAGCCTGGCTTAAGGAAGGAGGGAAAACGCAGGGCTGTGCTAACTTAGCACATCTGAAATGCTGCTGTTCACAACTCTTCTGCAAGAGCATTAGCAATGCTTTGAAACTCTTGCCCTTGCTAAAATTCCTGTTGAAGAGGGTGTGCCCTGAAAGTATAATTTATTTTTCTCAGATAGGGATTGAACAGGAGACACTGACATAGGGAAATGGCTTTTGTACTATGAAATAACTACAGCCATTGTGTTTACTGCTTTTAATAAATGAACTTTCCAACAAGCAGCCTATTCTCTTGTTATTTGTCTGAGCCTGAATATCTTCAGCTTTACACAATTGTAAATTGGCAAGAATACCAAACATTTTTGAGTTTGATATGAGAACGCTTCCTGTAAAACATGTTTGTCTTCCAATTTAGAGCGTTCTACTTATGGCCATAATCTGCTGAGATCTGTGGAATGTGCTTGTCTTCTGAACATCTGAGACAATAAAGCTATTATAGGGATTTAGTGAGGAATAAACAGAAAATTAGTATGTCTTTAGTACTTGCTTAGTGTATCTGTGAGTGGAACTTTTCTAAAATGTAAAAATAGAGACAGTAGCAGGATAAATCTACCACTTTTTAAAATAAGAGAAATAGAAGTCCTGAACCTGTGGGTGGACTGTTACACCCATGCAATACATGGTGTGAGTTACGTCTATTCCATGGAACACCCTGAGCATTTTCCAGCTCCTGCTTATTTAAAAGCACAACTATGGTCTCATATTTTTTGTGGGGAACTAGATCTGGATGGTTACTATCTCCCCCCACCATTTTATCCCTCTTCACACAACACACACATACTCCATTTTTCAAATGTGGCAATCAAATGACAGAGATTTCAGCTGCTGCCTATTTAAAAATAGGTTTTACTGTATTTCTGTTGTGTTATTTGGCAGCATGATGGAATTTTTTTCCTGCAGTTTGTCCTGAAGCCTTGAGAGTAGATTAGCATAGTAAAAGGCTTTCAACTCACTGCGTAAATGAAGATGAGGAGTAGCTCTGCTAGAATCAGTTACTGTAGTGAAAAGCCACATAGAAAAACGGAAGTCAAAATGTGCATATACACAGATTTCCATTTTGTTTCATTGTGAATGATAGCCAAAAGTAATCTGTTAGAAGTGGCCAAGTATTGTTGAATAGCTGGCTTCTTTTTTTTGGTTTGTACACTGAAATCACAAGATTTAGTAAAAAGCGCATGGCTGCCAGTTATGTCATTAAAAATTTTATCAAATCCTGGAAATGAGCTCGTAAATGTTCATTAGGAAAGTCCTGCTATACTGTTCTCCAGGGACACTTGGACTGTTTGGGTTTTTTGGGGGTTGTCACCCCTGGAATGTTCTGTCCTCTATTTTCCTTTGCAGTTTCATTGTAGAACTGGAAGTGTGGGGAGAACAGTTAAAGAAACCGTTGTTCTAAGGCTCGACTGGAATTTTTTTGTTGAGTGTTTGTGAAATAACATTTTCAGCTCAAGTTAGTCTACTGTTGTTACTGGTTTTATAAATAATGAAGACTGTCCCCATCAAAAGCCAGAGTATATAAAAATACAGTAAAGGTTCTATAACACCATGTATGTTGCATACAAACAATAAAAATACAGCAACTTTTTCCATGTAGATCTCAGCATAACTGAGCTCTCGAGCTTTGTTCCCATTGCCCAGTGCTGCCAGCACTGGTATTCCCTCAGTTCTGTGGTGCAAATCTTTCTGTTATGTCTATCACAATAAGGACACTTCCCTCCATAACAGAAAATAATTCCTTGGATGCACAGGATGTTTTTCAAAAATAATATTCAAAACTGCTAAACTCTGAATAAATTTTGTAAATGTGTTTCTAAATACGAAAAGATGGGAAAAGGTGAAGGAAAGAAAGAAAATGAAAAAAATTGGGTGGTAAGAATGTGGGCTTACACTATGTCCCTGGTTAAAAGGTACAATTTAGTAAAATGCAGAAGCAGATACTGAGAGTAGAGGACAAAGTTAAAGACTCCATTCATGTCCTGAAATTTGAAGAGTAACAGCACCAATGTCTATGTGATATTCTTTTTCTTCCTGAATTTGATTCTTCTAGACAGTAGGGTTTTTGTCAAATATTTTGTATTTATTAGTGAATATCTATGTTCAAAGAGACAGAGACTAGAAATGCTTGATGAAATTTTAAGTCTAGGACCTATCCCTAAATCATGTGCTGCAATCTTAATTTGAATTTTCTTAGGGAAAGAACCAATAAGGTTTTATTAAAAAGAAGTCACACATGAAAAACCTCCTGGCCCAACTGACAACTTTGTAGCTGAAGTATCTGTCAAATACTGTTAAATACTGATACCAGATTTTAGTTCAGGACATGCCTGAACTGTTAATTGTTAAAAATTTTCCTGGTAAAATTTCATTATGTTATTTCTGTGTTTTTCCCCTCTTCCCTAAGCACTGATTGCTGGCTGCTGTCAGAACAGTGCTAGGTTGGACCTTTTGAACTGACCCTGCATGCTCTTAGGTTCTTCTGATGGATTGATAAGTACTCTTTGCATAAAGAAAATATCAAAAGACTATTTTTTAGCTTTTTCACAGCTCTGCATATTTGACACTGTTAAAATTAAGGGCAACAATTTTTTGTCTATATAGATACATAAATAATAGTAATAAATGTCTCTTTCCTAGGTGTGCCTTGCAATAGCTCATTATTCTCAGCCAACAGATCTTCAGCTTCTCTTTGCATTTGAATATGTCGGGGAAATATATCATAATCCAGGTAAGGATGAAAATACTTGGATTGTGCTTTTTTTCCTGTTTTGTAATATGTATTTTTGTAAGACTTCTGTCCAGAAGCAGTGGCAAAAAGCATTTAAGGCTTTTCTCCAAGGGTAACAAAATCAGCTTGTTCTGCACCCAACCTCTTAGTTATAAGTCATTCATTGGGATAGACATTAATGATAAAAATCCAAAGAAATGTCTTTCCTGTCTGAAACAAAGCCAAACTGTGTCAGCATGAATACTACTTCTCAGCTCACGCTTCCATCCTCCTGTTGTATGTCTCTGTTGGTACTCTGGGTACCCAGTGAATGTCCCATCAGGCAGGCTTGCTCACCTGCCCTTCTTTTGGGAATAAGTTTCTCTTCTGGTGGTATTGCAGGAGGATTTGTGCAACTTGGGACTCCATACCTTCTTTCCTAGAGGCTTACTAGGCAGTTCTTACCACTCAAAACCTCCACCACCCCTGCTGAGCTGGAGCACACCCTCTCTGCTCAAGGCCAATCTCCAAGTGAACCTTGTCAGTTAGGTAAGCCTGCAAAGATGCCTTTGGAACTTGATTTGTAGCGTAACGCTGTGCGGTCACTGCTGAGTGTTCCCCAGCCGAGACACAGCTGAGAGCCATCAGTTGTAGGGTGACAAGGCTCCCCACAGAGCTGCTGCTGCTGTACAGCTGTGCTACTGACACCTGAACTCAGCAGCTGCCACTAGAAACCACTGATCTGCCTGGTACAAAACGTGAACCTTGTGGAAATACGAGATCAGGCCTTCAAATTTGCAAAACAATGCATGGTTTTCATCCAGGTGCCTCTGTGAATGCCCTGTGCATGCACAAGAATAAGTGTGCATGTGATTATGTTGCACACGTAATTACACATGGAATTTCTTACCTCATAAAGCTTGGGCAATTATTAAGGTCCATGTATTCTCATGTCATAAAATACTAGAGAGGAAGCCAATTTGCAGATAAAATTGCAATAAAATGTTAGGTTGTCACAAAGTTGCCTTTACTCTGTCCTTAAAATACCATTTGCTATATGGAAAAATACCTAGTGGAAGAATTACATAAGGTGGGTAAAAATGTTCCTCGGGAGCAGCAGACCAGAATGGCAAAGGAGAGTTGTTCTGCCATGCTGCAGTTCCTAAGAGAATTTGAAATGCTTTTGGATTGGGTTGGGGTGTTGTTGTTGTTGTGAGCCCTGGTGTTTGTCCCATAGATCTCTGGCTTTGCTCTTGCAATTCCAGTGCTGTTTAATGACTCTCTACCCCTGCTACTCCCAGTAAAGTAAAAGGTGAAATGCTGTCTTTGTGCTTCCTGAGGAACATGAAAAGCCTGCATTGCTCTGGTGTATGTGTATGTTGGTTTTTTCCCCAGGATATATTTGATACTTATATATCCTGCCATTAAACAGCAAAATTTACTCTTTTTGTAGTTATTGTATTTCTCTGTTTACCATCTTTGAAGAACTACTTCAGTCTGATTTTAGTCCTGTTTTCTTCGGAAAATCCCAAGTAGTCAGAGTGCCAGTGCAAGAATGAAGTTGACAGATACAGAAAGCAGAAACCACACAGGTTATGGGATGTCAGCAGAGCTGTGATGCTGTTCTGCTTCCTTTGGGCAGGCTCTTGCTAAGGCTCAGAGCTTTCATGGGAGAGGTAACAGGGCTGAATTTCAGTTTATTCCACTTCCATCTAAAAAAGTACTTCAAGTGTCAAGAAGCAAAATGTAATTTTTTTTTTTTGACACAGTTGACTGTCTCCTTGGCAGCTAAAGAATTACTAGCAAAGGAGATCCTTCTGTATAGTAACAGCCTCTCTAAGCTCCTGGGCCCTAGGAGATGATAGGCTATCTTTTTGGGTGCATGTAGATCTATATAGAACCCCCAATATTTTAACATGGCCTTTCATTTCTTTTATTTGCTGTTAATACAGAAGTCATTTAAAGTTGCTGAAATGATATAAGTTTTATTTTGCTTTTCTGACATGGTAGCTGTTAATGGATAGCCTGTAAAGGGTTCATGTTTTTAAAACATTGCAAACTTTGGCATATTGAAGAAAGAAAGCCTGTGACTGGAGATAACATTTGTTCCTGAGTATTAGTATGCCTTGGCTTCTATCAAGCAGCACAGCAGGCCAATTTATGTTGCTTTTCTAATGAAATTTCAGGGAAAAAATATATTGCCATCTTAAGGTATCATCAAGCTGCCATTAAATCACTGCTTTCTTGTAATACAACAGTAGGTAATATAGATAATACTAGTCCTGATGCTAATTAGGAAAGTGAAGACTTTGGTTTTTATTTATTTTTTTTAATGGGCATTGATGACTTTCCTTTTCCTAGCGAAGAAGGTGAATGGCATAGACCCAGGAGGTGGTGGCGGTGGCATCGGCAGTGCCAGTGGTCAGCAGACTCCTTTGTTTGAAACTTACTCGGATTGGGATAGAGAAATCAAAAGGACAGGTGCATCCGAGTGGAGAGTGTGCTCAGTCAATGAAGGTTATATGATCTCCACTTGGTAAGTGTCTCTTGGGACACCAGCAGGAGGGAATTGGGCTGTCTTTTCCTGTGTGCCCCACAGCCTCTCGCACCCAGCTGTGCACTGCACCTCTTAATTGTACGGCTCCCTGGAGAGGCCCCCAGCTGAAAGATGCTGCAAGTCTTGTCCCTAAAGGAACTGGCATGTCCCTAAAGGAAATGTCATGTTTTGGCATCTGTTGCTTTGATGCTTCTGCACTTCCATGTGGGACATGCAGTTTCTCACCAGTGTCCTCGGGGTTGTGCTGGGGCTGTGGCTGAGCCCTCACATGGAACAGCAGCAGCCATGCCCAGGGGCTGCTCTGGGACAGCCTCACTGAGCAGATGACACAGCACTGCAGCAAGAGGGAGGATGGTACAAAACACAGGGAAAAGTAACCTCTTTTTATCATGTTTTTTCCACAAGCCTTCCAGAATATTTTGTGGTTCCATCTTCCTTAGCAGATCAAGACCTGAAGCTGTACTCCTACTCCTTCATTGGGAGGCGAATGCCTGTAAGTGTCCTCTTTGCTCTGGTGCTGCTCCTGGTCATTGCACAGTATTCAGCTTGGGGCTCTGTCTGCCAATTAACAGAGTTCTGTGCATAGCATTAAGGAAAAAATTGGTACAGACTAGCTCTAACCTGCACGATTTTGTTGTTTCTTGTGTTTTTCCCCCATGTTAGTTATGGTCCTGGAATCACCCCAACGGGAGTGCCCTTGTGAGAATGGCCAACATTAAAGATGTATTGCAGCAGCGAAGAATTGATCAAAGGTAAATGATTCCTTGTGTCGCTCTTCAATCAGAGGGTCAGGATAACACCAGTGGTGACTGTGACACAGCAGTGGGTGGCACTGGAGGTGGCCCTGTGTGACAGTGCAGGAACTTTGGAGAGGCTGTTCTCTGGATCTGGTTCTGGCACAATTTTTATTCAAGGCCATCCCAGTTTCAAATACTGAATAACTTTTCAGGCTTTAAGGTATGTTTATTTTTTAGGGGGCTAATCATTCAGATGACAGAATTCATTGATAAAAGGATCAGATTTAATGTATTACATTAATGCTGGAGATTTTCTTACCTCTTTCAGAAAGACAGTAAAAAAAACCCCTTTATTTGTGGCATTGGGAAATACAATTTAATAGATTTAGTGTCACAATGCACATAATATTTCTGTGAAATATTTGTCATGTGCTGTCCTTAAGGAAAGACTGAAGGCATTTAGTGCCTTGTGTAGGTAGTTTACGAGCTTAGTGGGTTTTGTTCTTTGGTTTAATTCGTAGTGTGACTTTTTGTAGTAGTGCAAACACCTGCATTGTATGTTAGGCTGGAGCTCTGAGTTTTAGTTGAAACCCTGTCAGATTTCCTGACTTCATAAACTTTATATGTGTTCTCTTCATTTAACATAGGTAAGTCATACTAAAAATGATGGAAAACTAAAAACTGAATAGTTATTTAACTATTAGTCAGCCTCAGATTTCATTTCTCAAACATGATGTTTTAATGATCTAGCATTTCCAACTTTTTGTTTTGTAATTAGCAGACACCAAAAATGTTTGAGGCAGTAGCTTTATGGCAGGAGCAATGTATTTCCTGAATATGAACCAGTAAACTTTTTTTTTAGAAGGAGGTGCATGTTTTATGTGGGTTTAATTGTTTGCAGTTAGACAGTGGCACATTTCTTGAAAGACTGTTTCTTTCCAATAACAAACCTGCTGATTCTTCTCCTGCAGGATTTGTAATGCCATAACTCGAAGCCATCCCCTGAGAAGTGACGTTTACAAATCTGACCTGGACAAGTGTCTCCCCAACATCCAGGAAATCCAGGCTGCACACATCAAACTCAAACAGCTCTGTGTCAATGGTACGCTGGGCTTTCCTTCTTTTATGGGGCTTGTTTTCCTGACATGGAGTGAATTCTAGCTGACCTGGCTGGCAGGAACTGTTCCTGGCAGTTGTTCTGCAATGTAATAACTGTCCCTGTTGCAGAGCCTTTTGATGAAACCGAAGAGAAGTGGCTGTCCTCACTGGAAAACACTCGCTGGTTAGAGTACGTTAGGTTGGTACCATTAATAAAATGATGTTCCATGGAATGTGCAAAGCTTTCAGCACTGTAAATGAGCAGTGCATCAGTTGAAGGATTCTTTGTTTTAATATATATGTTAGGTAAATATAGATAACCCAAATTATTTTTCTTGGAGAGTGTGAATTTCTGTTAACTGTTCAATCACTTTCTTTTCCTGTCTAGAGCCTTTCTTAAGCATTCTGCTGAGCTTGTCTATATGATGGAGTGTAAGCACGTTTCTGTAGTTCTACAAGGTAATACAACACAGAGCATGCTGTAATTATTTCCATTACTGTGATAATGTAGATAAACAGATTTAGATAAAATCAACTGTAATCTTTATACATAAACCCCATGGTTTCTGAATATCTCAGGCATTTGGGGAACCAGAAGGGAAAATAATTTTGTTATGTATCTGTATTGTAGATAGTCCTTAGCATCAAAGGAATATTTTGCTTTGAGTCTGTGTGGCTTTTGTTCTGATAATGATGATAGAATCAAAACCTTAGGGTGAAACATTAGTACTGTGTTAATTGGGCTAATAGTTCCTGCATAAGCAGTATCAGTTTAATTCAGAAGTTCTGTAGACAAGTATTTCACTGAGTGCTGCTCCTTGTGTCTGTGCAAACAGATACTTCAGAGGAAAAGACACTGAAAAACTTGCTCATATCTGTAATTCTGTAATTTCTGTAGTTTTTACAAGACCTGTTCAGCTGGTATATCCCCCTCTCCCCATGTAATGGCCTTCCAAAACTTGCTTTGGGGTGGAAAAACGTTGAGAATTTCTAGCAGCATGAAGACCCTCCTCCTCAGCACATCTTGGTTTAAGTACTAGGCAGTTGGGTGGGTATTTTGTACTTGATGAATGCACTGCTGTGGATGCTGCAGGAACCCTTTCTATAGTATGAGTCTCAGTTTAAGAAAAAAAAGAGTGTGATTTTCTTCTAGTTTGCCTTTTTTTTAATTATGAGAACAGTTGAAACAACTAAAAGTATATTCTAAAGGAAATTCTAAGAAAAACATGGGACCTAGTTGCACCTTTTTGCTCTTTGAAATCTAATTCTGTACATGTGCATTTACCTTGTATATTCTGTACATTCTGTATGTTATTTGCAGAGGAAGAGGGACGGGACCTGAGCTGTCTTGCTGCTTCTCTCATTCAAGTCATGCTGGATCCCTATTTTCGAACAATTGTTGGATTTCAAAGCTTAATCCAGAAGGAATGGGTCATGGCAGGATATCAATTTTTAGATAGGTGTAACCACTTAAAGAGATCTGACAAAGAGGTAAAAATGAATTGTATTTGCATGTGATCACAGTATCTGCTTGATGTCATCCTGAACATCTATTTGTACAGAAATCTAAAAGTAAAATTACATTTTAATACTTTCAAATCTTGTATCATTATTATTGATCATATTATACATCATGTATTATACTTGTATCAGCAGAGGAAGTAAGTCTTTTTCCAGGGTAGAGTTATCTTTTCTTTACCCTCTGTAGCCATGTGAGAATCAGTGAAATACCAGGTGCAATCCAATGGGTTTTTTTGTTGCTTCAGGGTTACACATGAAAGTGTCTCACTGCTACAAACACTAGCACAGCTCACGTTTCAAATTGAAACCAGAGGTGAGGAATGGGGCTGGAGAGAGTAGTTCTGCTGTGTGTTTTACCAGTCCCTGTTTCCACCCCTGTGGTGTTATCACTGTGCAGGGCTTTCAGAGCAGGGAGCTGCTGGAGAAGTCCCACAGTTGCATGAGCTGACACAGCTGCCAGGAGATGGAAGGAGGGGAGCACAGGGCTGTTTCCAGTTTGGCAGATGAGCTGCCAGCTCATCTTGCTTGGCTTCTTCATGGCAAATGAGGGGCTGCTAAGTGCAGGTGGAAGCATAGAGGACCCAGGTTAGGAACCTTTTGCAGGGACAGTGCCCAGAGTCACAGAACAAGAACATCCCCAGAGTGTGGAACCCACAGATAAACTGAGGGCACTGAGCACCAAGCAGAGAAAATATGTGAAGGGATAAAGAAATGAGATTCCAAGAGGGAAATAATGAAAAGCAGCTATTTTGGCCCTAGGAAAGGATATACTGAAAAGTGAAAATGGGAAGGGGAGAATATTTCTGAAGCTTTTCATAAGTGATGGTTTATACTTTTACCATTTTCGGGCTGCCATGGAAAAGAGCTAGAAAATGTGGTGAGAAATTAAGGTGGCTGAATCATAAGCTCTCCAGTCATTTCAAACAAGAAAGAAAATACATTGTAGAAACAAGGCCATGTGGCAAGGAAGCACTAATTTGGAAATTAGGAGGGACGTATAGATGGCAGAAAGGATTTTTGCAGCTGCACAAGTATGAGGGGAGCCCAGGAAAGGACTGACTGTGTTTTTACACAGAAGGGAAAGCTGTGCAAAGGTAGTGCTGAGAAAGAAGTGGCTAAACAGGAATACAGAATGTAACAGTTGCATAGAATCATGAAAAATGCAAGACTCCAAATAGTTTACCTACCCTATGATTGAGTAATGTACCAATGGTACAGCCAAATACCACAACTGCAAAGAAATTGGTATGATTTGGGAAAAGATTATCTGGTAATTCCTTGTTTCTTTTCCCAGTCTCCGTTGTTCTTGATGTTCCTTGACTGTGTTTGGCAGCTGCTGGAACAATACCCAGCAGCCTTTGAGTTCACTGAAGTGTACCTGACCATCCTGTACGACAGCGCCCGCATCTCCTTGTTCGGCACCTTTCTCTTCAACTGCCCTCACCAGCGAGTCAAGGAAAGCACTGTGAGTACGAGGGGCTGCACCTGCTTGTCCAGCAGGAGACTGCAGCCTGCCCCCTGGAAATTAACAGCATCCCAGATAAATGCTTCCTGTGTGTCCTTCAAATGGTCACGCTCTGTTTGGGGCAAAGCACTCAGGTCCCCAGGTGAATACAGTCATAATGACTTTCAGGTGACCTGTGCAGAGACAGTGACTAACTATTCAAGAAGAAAGTCTATTGAATTTCTTGGTTGTTTTTGTCCTAGGTAAAACATTGCTACTCTACATTGTTCTTTGTACTCCTCTAGGAAGCAAATCTGTATCTGGAACTCAGAAAGTAGAATGACAGGCAATAAATAGAATTTCACGCTTCAGGCAAACTTTGAAATCTCTTGACATAATTGTTTAAATAGTTGAAAAAGATGGAGATGCTGTATAAAGTTCCAATAGTAATGCACAGTGGAGCATTTAGAAAACTGAACACTTAAATTTGTTTTTGAAAACTGGAGCTTATCAGAACTGTGTGTAGAAAACATTTGATGGCTGATAAAAGTGAAATTTACTTATTTTGTTAAATATTTTCCCTTTAAAGCTGTAGGTAGCAACCTTACAAAGAAGTAGAGCATTGAGGGACTATTGGTGAATTCTCAAAATGCCAGCTTGGGGGTTAAGAGTAAGCCAATAAACAATTTAATATAATTGAAAAGTAACTGTCTAAATGCAGAGCAACTGTTTTCTTCAGCTGTCTTGCTGCTCTATCATGCTACCCTGCTCCTCTTTGCCCAATAGTTACATGCTGGTTTTAAGATTCATCAAGAAGCCCATTTTCTTTGATTTTAATCTGCCTGAATGTTAACTTCTTGCAGGAATTTGCTATAAGCAAAAATATTCAGCTGGGTGATGAGAAGGGCCTCAGGTTTCCGTGTGTTTGGGACTGGTCTCTGCAGTTCACGAGCCGGGACCGGCTGCTGTTCCACAACCCGCTGTACATCGGGAAGAGCACGCCCAGCGTGCACAACGGGGCCCTCCGCACCTTCAAGCGCTCCAAGGTAACTGGGGGGGCTCTGAGGGGCTGTGCCTGTGCCTGAGCCTCTGCTCACACTTGGGGCTCGTGCTGGGGAGGCTGCAGGTGCCCTTGGATTAGCAGTGCGAGCCTCCATTGTCTTGGCTTCCCGGCCTAAAGAAATGATTTTCTGTAGAATTAAAGATGTAAATTGTTGACCCTTGAGTTTTAGGACATTTTCTGATGTGGCTGAGTCACTGCCAACATTTGCATTATTTCACCTTTGGAAAAGTGATGACAGGCCACTTTTTCCCCAGGGGTTGTCAGTATTTTCAGTAAATACTGATTATAAGTCAATCATTTGTTGCTACAAAAAAACATATGTATTTCTTTTTAAAGGCCACAGTTTGCCCTGTGAGCCCTGCAGTAGTGACTCACAAGCTCAGAACTATTTAAAGGTCACAGCATTTCTCTGGATGATGCACTCTGGCAGTTCAGAAATTTGCTATTCCAATGAACGTAGAACTGGAAAATTACCAGTATTTATTTTCTGCAGAAAAACTACAGCTCCACATTGCGAGGTGTGCCCCCAGCACTAAAAAACGGAATCATCGGTGAGCAGGAGTTCCTTCCAAGAAGAAACTCTCTGATCCTAAAACTGAAGCCGGACTTTTTCCAGGCAGCGGAGGGGCAGAGCCAGAGCCACAGCATGGAGCAGTACTTCAGAGACTGGTTTGCAAAGCCCGTTGATTTGCACGGCGTCATTCTGCCCCATCTCTCTGGAACACAAATAAAACTGTGGAAACTCTGCTACTTCCGCTGGGTTCCTGAGGCCCAGATCAACCACGGCGGCTCCATCACCGCTTTCCACAGAGTTTCCTTGCTGGCGGATGAGGTGGACATGTTAAACCGCAGCCTGCGGCAGTACAAGAGCAACTCCTCCTTGCAAGGCCACTGCTCAGAACTGGATCAAAGCAGGATGTACTTCAGAGCAAATGGTTTAAATGACACCTCAGGCCCCCCAGACTTTCTCTCCTCCTCATTCCCATTTTCTCCTGTAGGAAACCTATGCAGACGGAGCATTTTGGGAACACCTTTAAGCAAATTTTTAAGTGGTGCCAAAATCTGGCTATCCACCGAGACACTTGCAAATGAAGACTGAGGTGATGTGCAGGATTAAAGGTTTAGGGAGAATACAGCATATCATTTTGTCTTTTCTAACTTAACACTGCTAAATGCGGCATTGAAAGCTGTAATAATTTTTATATACAAACATTACGTAAGATTTGCACAAATATTTAAAAGCAAGGCAAGTCATGCTTCGAATCGCACAATTTTGTCTTCAGTAGTTCTCATCTGATGGGGCTCCTGCTCCCCAGTTCCTCCTGTTCTTGGGGGTTTGGCTCATTACAAGTGATAGAGCATTTCATTAGCTAATTCAAAGGCTTGGTGTGGTCGTTAGTGAGGGTTCTGCTTGAAATACCTTTGTTTTCCCAGAAGGTAACTGAAGTGACCCTTTGATAAAACAGCTTGGAAAGCCAAAGTACTGCAGTGGAGATGAACTGACAGCTGAAGTCTGGGAATATACTATTTTATCAGACTGCCTCTTCAGGAGTAATACTTGCATAGATACAAACATCCTAATGTTCCATGACTGATCACTCTACATTGTGCTAATGCAGTGTATCCATGGAAGGGGTTGTTCCCTTTTCTTTCTCTCCCCAAAATGCATTCATTAACAATTAGTCAGATTTGTGCTCTTTGTCACAAGCTTGACGTTAGACTCTAGAAATCCACATCAGGACAATGCACTGTTAACCTTAAAACATTTACTGTAGATATGGTATTGTAGTAGCTTTAGAAGTGCCTTTAATTGGGAGGAAACAGTAGCAGGATTACTCTAATGCAGCTGACACCCCCCAGCTTTTTAAAAGGGATTGTTGTGGCAAGTTCTTGTTCTATCCCCTGCTTCCCTCTCTCCATTTCTGGAAACGACAGGAATCCAGAAGAAACAGCAGGTGTTCCCTCTCTAAGGTTAAGCGTGTGTGTAAGTCCCACAGGATCCTCACCTTTTTACTAAGGGCAACTCAACTACCCTGCACAGATCCCAATCCCTGCCAACCCTCTCCTCATTTTTGGTAGCATGAAGCAGCTTTCAGCAAACTCATACCTGAGCCCTGCTGGGTTCCAGAGAGGAGCACTGGCTCCTTGTTACCAGTTCCATGAGAGGTGCAGGTGCTGCAAGACCAGTGAGTGGTGCCTTCTTTATGCAAACTGCACATCCATAGGGACAGTGCAGTGAACAAGCACTGCCTGAGGGAATTACTTCCAACAGCCTCCCTCTGCTTAATGCAGCAGCCTCCTCGTTGTTCTGAGACCTTTTTAAATGATGCCTCTCCTTGGATGCTGTGCCACAAAAGGAACCCACAGGGAGAAAGGAGTGTGAAGGATTCCAGGAGGTTGGAGAAATAGTGATGTGTCCTTCTCATAGGTTCAGGCTCCTGCCAGCTGCCTTCTCTGAACAGCGAGGCTGTATTTTGTATTAAATTATTTTGGTATAAACACCAACGCTGTTGAACTGACACTGAGCCTCTGTGCAGGAGTTGCCTCACCATTTAAGGCACCAAAGGCCTTAACGATGGACTCAGAGCTGTTCTCAGTTTTCTCACTGGGGAAAAAAGAAAGCAGCAGGATGGGAATATGCAGTGTATTCGAGTTAAAAAAAGGGGAGGGGATAGGATTTGGAGATCTCTGTTTGTTTGTAAACCCAAACAGATCTTCAGCACAGCCTAAATCACAAAGTGGGGTTTGGCTCCCAGGCTGTTCCCTGACCTCCAAGGCTGTGCTGTGCTCGCACTGCTGGGAGAGGGAAGCAAGGCAGGGCCAATGCAAGGGTGAACAATGTCGGGGTGGGCTTCCTTTCTTACCTTAGCAAACTTCCAAACCCTGTTCCTATGCAAAGAAGCTGTTGTGTGTGCTGTGCACAGCTGGGCAGGCACAGGCTGTTGTGACACAATGCCAGGTGCTTCTGGGCAACTGTTTGTGAGGAAAAAACGTGTATTCACCTCAATTGCCTAATTATGCTGCAAGATGAGCTGAGCATGTTAAATGGTCCACAAACCAGTTGTGTTTATTTCCGAGCTTGCTGGAGCAGTCATCTCACTTGTTCATTATTCAGATGTTTGTATTAATTTGCTTTTGTCATTCCTCTTTTCCCATTAGCTAACTGCTTTCCCTGACCTGATACTTGACATAAAGACCTCAACCTGTGTGCTTAGTGTCTTTTGGTACCAATTTTTTTCTTTTGAAATGACAGTTAAAACTAGAGTGTCTTTTTTTTTTTTTCCATAAAAGTATACTTCTTTGGTTTAAAGGTACCAAAAATGTGTAAATAAATTGCTCCACAAAAGCAGCTGGTGGAATTAAAAAATGTTTAGGCTAGTACCCTTTGGGGGAAAAATGGGTACTATATTTAAACAGAATTGTCTTTTATAAGGAGATTTCAGACATCTTTACATTTCAGTTCTAAGATGTGTACAGATGCTGCAGAGGGTCTTTGTATTTTATATATATAGCATGGGAGAGGGTTAAAAATAATATGCCTTTACAATAAACAAAACCTGTCAAAATATGTTTGCCAAACAGATTTAAAAAGAAATTTTATACCATTCCAAAAAGGGAGTTAGGTCAGCAGAGGCTGAGAGTGGGCACCTCCTGCAGAGAGGAAGAGAAAGGATCCACCTCTCCCTAGACTTTAAGACAAGGTTCTGCTTCCTTGTGTTGCACAGCCTTGCTGAGGAGTCCGAGCAGCTGCTGTGTCTGTGGGAGTGAATGTGTGCCTGTGGATGCTGCTGCTTCCCGAGTTAAACAGCCCCATACTTTCTGATTCATGTTTGAAAGACAGGTACCAAGTGTTGATTTTGAAATATCCTCCACTCTGCACAGTTGCCTTATCAAGTCAGTGGGGACTGTTCTGAATATTTTTAATAACTTTCAAAAGCAGTGTTGGGGTGTGAGTCTGTATCTAACTTCTGTGTACAGAATACTGACATGCAAGTGTGTATATATATGTCTGTGTATATATATGTACACATATTTTCAAATTTTCATTTCTGTTCACCATCTAAAACAAGATATTGTTAAATGCCATTTTGGTGTTGCAAAAGTAGAAAAGCTACCGAGCAGCTCATCCTTTTTTGTTTGTAGAAAATGTGCATTAGTGCAGCTGTTCCTGGCTGAGTCATGACTTTGTACCACACAGGGGGAGCTCTGCAGCTGCTGCTGCAGCTGCTGGGCCCCGGTGCAGCAGCTGGGCTCAGTGCAGGGCTGGGACTGCAGTGACACCTCAGCCTCCAGGCACTGCCCTGTGTCACACATGTCCTGCCTCCAGAAATGCACTGAGAACTGTTTGTGTGTCTGCCCAGGCCTGCACGTGTGCTTCATGCACACCTGCCCACAATACCACTCTGATCAATTAACTGCCTTGTGTTTTAATGAAAATGTAGCAAGCTGGGCAAACCTTTTGGCTTATTCTCAGATGGAAAGATATTAAAACCAAAAAAATTCTAACATGTATTTAAGCAAAGGATGAAATCTTAAATTTGCCTCTAACCAAGAGACAGAAATCTGTACCTCAAATTGCTCTAGGCAGTAGGTTTCTAATGCTGTTGCTGTGATGGTTTAGAGTTCACTATTTCAACTGAAACTAAAACCTTTGTGCCTGATAATGATTTACTGAGTAAAGTAGCAGTGGCAGGAAGATTATAAAATCCTGATGCTGAGTTGTGAATGTGAAGTAAATTAGTCAATAAAAGTTTGTACCTTTCCACAGTGAACTTCAGGTGGTTTTCTTTCCCTTCCCCTAACAAAAAAAAATTGTGTGTGTGTGGTTTTTTTCCAAGAATGGCATGGACACTGTGCTATAGAAGGATGATTAATAAAAATGATGTGCAAATTATCTTATTTCTTCCTGTATTCTATTACAGTGTCTGCAGTTTGCATGGTGATCAGAATTTCTGATAGCAGGAGACTCATTCAGTATGAGAATGAGGACTCCAGAGAAAAGACATTGGCTGTGTGTTAAAATTAAGGGAAACCCATGGGATTTTGGTGTCTTAAAAGGGAATTCATCTTTTTTGTTCCAATTGACTGACATACTTCTGAATGAGCAAACACATCAGTTTATGTGGGGCAGAACTGACTATACTGAGTGTGGTCATCTTGGCACTGACCAACTCCTGTTACCTGTACTTTATACAGGTAATACAGATACAACAGGAGGGGCTGTTACATAAATTATCCTTTCATACACAGCAGCACATTGGAACAGCATTCATGCTTTCTGCCCTACTCTCTGCCATCCTGGAACACCTGTGTCTGTTTATGTACAAGTGCAAAATTCAAATACATAATGGTAAGGTGGGACAGGCAGAGAACCACACTGGACCTGACATTCCTGGCAAGAGGCTGAATTCACACCTTGTAAGGAGACTTGTCCAACATAATGAATCCAGGTCCCAAGGGCACCACAGAAATGAGCAGGAGCTGATGGCCCAGTTTCTGTATTGTAGACATGTTCTCAGGGCATAGCAGTCTGAAGGCAGCTCTTCCTCTTCACTGGGCAAACCCCAGATTACCTCAGAGAGTGTTGGGAATTGGGGAGAGAAGGGAAGGGCTCTACTCTTCTGAACACAAAGTGACATATCAGTAAATCATAGTGACAGTTTTATCAAATAACATTTTAGAATGTTTCATGCTAAAAGGACTACAGTAATGTTCCAAGAAACCAGAATTTTAGAAGAAACTATTTTTAATAAGCAGCAGCAGCCATTGGAGTGTGCTGCCCATTCCCTTAAGAAGACCCGACTTCCCCACATGATCCAACCTCTGTCAGCTGAGGCGTTTGCTCTTGCCTCCAATGTCCTGCACGTGACAAACCTCCACTGCAGCCCCCAGCTTGTGCAGCTCACTCAGCCACAGCATCTGCTTGGGAGACAGGCGGTCGTTGGGGCCCTTCACCTCCACCAGCTACAAGGAAAGAGGGATGGTTAGAAGTGTGTCCCTGGAGGAACTGAAGGATCATTAGCTCCCACACAAGAAGTATTTGTTTTTAGGGCTGTTATTTGCAACAAAAATAATAGAGATTTTAGCACAATGGAAGATCCAGTGGGTGCTGAATTATTATCCCATATTTCAAAATTTAAGAGAATGAAATTCTATATAGTAAATATCCACCAAAACATAGAAGCCCTGGTGAATGAAGATCCCTCATACTGAAAAATCGATTGTCTGCACCCTCACCTCTTCCAGCTGACACTGACAGCAATTTATTCAAGTGTTCTAGAGAACTAATTTCTGCTATTGAACTCTGTATCATAAACACATAACAAGTTGCTCCAACAGATGAGATGTCCAGTAGTCTAGTAGCTATTCCACTACCATGCAAGGCACCACCCATGACCGTTTACTCAATTTCTATAGCAGACACAGACACAGTTGTAGACTCAAATAGTCCGGATTTCGTCTAAGTGGTGCCAGTAGAACTCCTTGCTAACAACGATGTGTGGCTGATTGGTAGCAGGTGCTTTACATTACGATTAATCAAAGACCTTTTCTCCACCAACCTTAGCCAGAGTTGATCTTTGCTGCTCCCTACGCCCGTTAACGTTAGAGCACAGCTGCTGGAGGAGCAGATAATCACCCACTGCTCCGTGGGGGCAGGGCAGCCGAGCTGCAGCTCTGACTCTACCGCCACAGGAAATTACAATTTGTGTGGGCTGACAAGTGCAAGGCTTTACACGAGGGAAGGCAGCTGAGCACCGGGTATTCCCGCGCTCCCCACACACCTTGAAGAGCCGGCTGTGGGAGCGCCACACGAGCAGGTCGGGCAGGCCCCCCCGGCAGTGCCGCAGGTCCCTGGAAAGCCGCCGGAAAACACCGCTCAGAAACGTTCCTCCAAGGCAGGAGACCAGGCTCTGCAAGAGAAGATTTGCTAATTGGTTGGGATTGCTTTTAATTTCCTGCAGAACCATTTCCCAACCCTCACAAGAATACTGGATGGCTCAGCTCATTGTTTAGCCTCCTGTAACAAGAAATGTAAGTAGATTTTTTTACATGGATATCCCTGCTTTGTTTCCAGCTACTGTTGCAGGAAAAGTGATGATAGAAGAAAATTGTAACACGACCTGTGCAGGGAGGGACTTCAGCGCAATAATCCCTAAAGCCAATTCCTGCCTCCCACCACTCTCCATCTGCCATGGCTCAGTGCCTCAATACAGCCTGTGAGCACACTAGGGCCACGTGTTACTGAAGGTCAAGCCTAAGTGGAGTGCCCATGCTGGGCAACAGTTACTTACCTGGACTTGCTGGAGGGAAATAAAACGTCCCCAGTTAACCAGGGCTGCTGCTTTTCCCTCCTGAGTGGTCCAGACATCAGCAACCAACTTTGCCAGTGTCTCCGAGGAAGCTGTGTGAAGCTGCTGGAGTCTGGCCTCAATGACAGCCCTCCTGTTCTCATAGAAGCTGTCAGTGTATAAATCCAGGGGGAATGTCTGGATGAAAAAGTAAATACAGCTCTCAGGAACTGCCACTACAGCAGCTATTCCCAAAATGACTATGTCCTACTTCATATTTTTTTTAACTACAAACTCACTCAAACATTGAGCTGATTTATCTTGAACATGCCCACCACATAAATATTTATTAAATGTGGAAAAAATTGCATATGTTTTAACACCCAGTGCCAGTGCAACAAACACTGGCCACATCTTGGCCTCTGCTCTGTTGTTCTGAAATCTAGACAGAGGTTTCCTTTACAAAGAATTCTGTGCATTCCCAGTGCTCTGAGCACTGGGCGTTCCAGGCGGGATCTGGAATCGGGATCAAGGCTGCTCAGGCACTGGGAGCAGTTTGAGGCGAAAGAACAAAGCCATGATGAAGCTGGGGCGGATCCTCCAGCGCCCGCAGGAAGAGCCCCGGGACGGCGCTGAACACTCAGCATATAAAAAGCCCCTGCAGCAATTCAGCTTTGAGGCTGCTGAACAGGCAGGGCCCGAGAGCCACCAGCTTTTCAAAAGCAAATGCAGAGTAGGAAACCGCCTTACACAAACGGCTGCCGCACATAATCCCACAAAACACAGCCTAGGGATGATGGAGAGAAGCAGGTGTGAGCTGTCAGCTCATCATGGTGATGCCTGAGGATCATGACAGCTTTGCTCTGCATTAATAAGGACAAGAGGAGCTATTTGTATGAATTCCATTTCACAGTTTTGAATGGCCTTTGGAGTTACAGCTGTCCCCTTCCTGTCCTACTTGTGAGCCTGTTCAGCTCAGCCACAAGGACTTCAGCTTCAGATGGGGAAGAAAACTAAAGCCACAAGTTGACCTGGGATCACTGACCTTAGGGTGTTACAGGAGCTGTTGGAGAGGGCTGTGTAATGTTGTTTGCTTGCTTCTTTCTTTGTCAAAAAGGAGGGATGATCCCAAAAAAATGGTGGGGCAGGTGGGAGTGTTAACAAACCCGAGTTTAAAAATAAGGCTATTGAAAAGAAACAGACCTCTTTTTTTTTCCCAGTGGAATGTGTCATCTTCCAACGAGAGGGACTAGGCTGGGGCACAGCAGTTTGTCCACTGGCTATCAAGGACACCTTGCCCAGTGAGCTCAGCTACAGGGCACAAGCATTTAACCAGACCAATCCCACCTTCTCTGGGAATCCAGTCTGACACAGCTAATGGTTACTGAGGAGGCCTTGGCAATAAACCAAATATAATAAATAATGAAGTGAAGGAAACACCAAGATCTGTCTGGAAAGTCCCTCAGAATAAAATGTTAATCTAATCCTAAATAAGATTTTCACATGGTTACTGAGTCTACAGCAATGGGCAAATAAATTAACAAAAGAAAGCCTTTCAAAATTACCTGATAGGAATTTCTGAACACGTCAGGTATGTCATCCATGAAAATGATATCCCACATCAGAATCCCATACAGTGTAATAAATGTTGAGCCTTCCCCATGAATACCTAGAAGGCAGAATTTAATAAAAATGGAAACATTAATTTCTACAGCAATGTCATATAAAGAGGTACTGAGCCATCATGACCCAAAGCAGAAATACACCATGTTCAGGTTCATGGCCAGCTGTTGTCAGCACACATTCCCACTGCAGCTGCAAATGCAGCTCATTCTGCCCCATTCCCCAAGCCTGCTGCTCCCAGGCCACGAGCCTTCAGCTGCAGCAGCTTCCATCCCTGCCTGGTCCCCACAAAGCTTACTGGGCTAACTCTGACAATTTTTAAATACACAACTTTTTTTTAACATTAAAAAAGATGCAATATGGATGAGGATAATAATAATATAAAATATATTCAAAACATGATATATATTTATAGCATATAATTAGATCTTGCATAACATATTCTTCTATATACCTGTTCTATTTTATTGTAAGTATTATATATTATGCCTTTTATATGTGTCCATCTTTATATATGTAAATACATATGTGTTCATCCATGTGCTATTACACATTTATATGTTCATGCACACCTATGAGCATGTGAAAACAACACATCAAGGACACCAAGGAGGGCTTCTTCTAACACCTCTACACCAAAAGGAAAACTCAGGCTAATGTGGGCCTACTGCTAAATGGAGGGGGGCCCTGGTAACAGGGGACACAGCAGGGCTCTGGAACACCTTCCTTGCATTGGTCTTCACTGCCAAGACCAGGAGACCTGGGGAAAGGAAGGTTGGAAAACCTTCCCTTATTCAGGACGACTGGCTTAGAAAACAGCAAGGCAAACCTGACATCCATGAGTCCATGGGCCCTGTGGGGATGCACCCAGAGGTGCTGAGAGCAAGCAGACACCATGGTGAGGCCACTCTCCATCATCTTTGGAAGCTGGTGGCCATCAGGAGAGGTGCCAGAAGAAAGCAAATGTTACCCATTTGCAGAAAGGGAAAGGAGGACTCAGGGAAGTCCTGGCCAGTCAGCCTCACCTCAGTCCCTGGAAAGGTGACAGAGTGCCATCTCTATCCACATGGATGACAAGAAGTGATCATGAGTGGTCAGCATGGATTCACTACAGCTAAATAATGCCTGATGAACCTGACTGCCTTCTACAATGAAGTGCTGTGCACTGGAACAGGCTGCCAGGGACACTGTGGAGTCTCCCTCACTGGAGCTATTCCACAAGAATCCTGTGCCATGTGCCCAGAATGACTCTGTTTGAGAAGGGAGGTTGGACCAGATGACCCCACTGTGAGCCTTCCCAGTCTGAACCATTCAGTGTTTCTGGGATTCTGTGAACATTTCTACATATATGTGTGAACACAGGGAGACATATATGTATGACTGTATGTATGTATACATGCAAACACAAGGAAACACTTTTTCTCTGTGAAGGTGACAAAGCACTGGCACAGGCTGCCCAGAGAGGCCGTGGATTCACCCTCCTTGGGGATACACTGAAGCTGGACATGGTCTGGGAGAGGTGGCTCTTGAGCTGAGGGTTGGACAAGGTGACCCCCAGAGCTCCCTGTCAAGCTCAGCCACTCTGTGATGTGTGTTTGTCATTAGTCTGTTAGTACAATATACTATCCATAGTAGTATATGTAAAGTTACATGTCACACATACAGATCCCAGAATATGTATGGTATTATATATCATGTAGTGTATATGCATTACACATGCATGATACCACATACATATGAGAGAGAGCATGTGTGTGTTGGGGTGTGTGCATGGAGCTGGCATGGCCATCCTGGATCATCACTAAGTCACACATGGCCACTGTGTGCTCCAAACTGTACTGAGCCAAGAAGACCAATGCTGAGTGGGTGGGAGTGAGGAACTGGCTGGGGATTTCAGTCCAGTTCTCCCAAATTCTAAATACTGTTCCCTTCCTATTTACCTTTTTCTGATATGGCCAATTTTGCTGCAACAATATTATCAATAAAATAAAACTATATTAAAATATATATTTTATAGAAAGATACAATTTTTATCTTTAAAAATAACCTGCCTACCATTTGTATTTTGCTTTTTTTCCTGTAAAACAGATCTATATATTCTTACTAGTTGATGGCTTGTCATAGCTCCTGAATTGTAAAAATACATGAAAAACTACAAATAGAGACTTTTCAAAAAATCCTGCAGTATTGTGCTATTGGTATATACTGTTTTCATGGACACCTAGGTACCAAAACTCAGTGGAGGTTTACACTTCCTTAGTGACACTCCCTTAAATGATAATGCCATTTTACCCTAAACTGTTTTACCCTTAGCTGTTCAATGGTAAGGAAGGCAAAGTGATTTTCTGTGTAGATGAAGAAAAAACACTGGGGTTTTTCCTAATACATTTCAAAACCACCTTTGGTAAATGAAGGCAAAAAATCATTAAAGGTCAGGAAGCAGGTCAGGTTGAAAATACATGTTAGAGCACTTTGTTAAGGAAGTGAGGAATTAGAGGTATTTGGGAAGGAAACAGAAGCAGCCTAAAATCTGGTCTAATGAAATCAGCTAAAACTGGTCTTTCAACTAAACTGGTTAGTAAATAGTTCCTTTACTTACTCCCACAGTTATTTTACTGCAAAATATCCCCAAACCAACAGTGCTGTTACCCTGATCGAAACCATTCCTCCTGTAATGAGTTAATGCCAGCTCCTCAACTGAGCACATGACTGTGGATACACTGCAGTCTTCACCTCCTTCTCCATCACCAATATCCTCCATGAGAAACACAGATTTTCCCATTCCCGTCTGAGGACACATCTTTCCACTGATTGTAACCTGAACATATTAAAACATTTGGTTACTTTCCAGCATCACATTTAAAAAGTTTTAGCCCAAAATCCCCTTTTCAGTTTTCTTAAAATCAGAACTAGATTTGTTTCCAAAAATAAACTGAATAAAATTTAACCTGTCATACCTGTGAAATCATCCTGTTCAGCTTTTATAAACTGGCACATTTTTAAGGAAACAAACATCTAGCAAAAATTCTGGGCAAATGGGAATGTAGCCTTTCTATACACAGGACCAGGAGCAAAACCACAGAAAACTGAGGAGACAGACTCTGAGCTGAGACAAAGAAGGGCTGCAGGGAGACGTGGTGAGGAGGCTGAGAGAGGAAGTGAGGCTCCTGAGGCTCTGCTCTGATTTTGCCCAGACAGAATTATCTTTACAATGGTGTGGAAAAGACAGATTTTTAAAAAATCCATTCTAATATGATGCAAGTGCCCCATAGTGAATATTTGCATAACAAGTATTTAGAGTGCATAACTTCCAAAGGTTCCTAAAAGAATAGTGGCACTTTTTTTAAGCCATTCATCTAATGCTGACAACATGCTAAGGTTACTATTCTTTTTCCTAGCACATAGAATGCTTGGCCTGCAGCCACCAGAGGCAATGCACTGATCTGATCAGACTCTTCAGCCAGAAAGGCTCTGAGGGCATTACTGATAAATTAGTGGAGTTTATGGCTGATCACATCTATAACAAATATAAAGCAATGCAAATTAGATCAGTGTACAGCTAACTTCACATAAGAAACTGACCAATGTAGAAGTATTTGATTACAAGAGGCTTTTGTTTTAGAAACACATTTGTATTCCTTTCCCTGTCCCATGTCAGTCAGAGGCTGGTGCACAGCATGTAACAAGTCTCCCAGATAACTTTTCCTTGTCAGAAGTAAAAAGAGCTCACGTGTGTGACATCCTGCACGGTGAGAATGGGCAGGTCCTGCAGCAGGCCCTGGAACTGCTTGCAGCTGGGGGAGTCCCTGATGCGCAGGGCGCGCTGGCACAGGGACAGGCGGTGCCCGGTGCGCACGGCTGGGTCTGCCAGCCCCCTCCGGATGCAGCCAACGGCCTGGCAAACAGCAAGGGACAAGCAGCAAGTTACAGAGACCTCTGCACACACAGCTTACACAGACCTCTGCACACACAGCTTACACAGACCTCTGCACACACACAGACCTCTGCACACAGCTTACAGAGACCTCTGCACACACACAGACCTCTGCACACAGCTTACAGAGACCTCTGCACACACAGCTTACACAGACCTCTGCACACACACAGACCTCTGCACACACAGCTTACAGAGACCTCTGCACACACAAGTTACACAGACCTCTGCACACACACAGACCTCTGCACACACAGCTTACACAGACCACTGCACACACAGCTTACAGAGACCTCTGCACACACAAGTTACAGAGACCTCTGCACACACAGCTTATAGAGACCTCTGCACACACACAGACCTCTGCACACACAGCTTATAGAGACCTCTGCACACACAGCTTACAGAGACCCCTGCACACACAACTTACACAAACCTCTGCACACACAGCTTATAGAGACCTCTGCACACACAACTTACACAGACCTCTGCACACACAGCTTACAGAGACCTCTGCACACACAGCTTACAGAGACCTCTGCACACACAACTTACACAGACCACTGCACACACGTTACACAGACCTCTGCACACACAACTTACACAGACCACTGCACACACAAGTTACACAGACCTCTGCACACACAAGTTACACAGACCACTGCACACACAAGTTACACAGACCTCTGTACACCCCTCAGTTCAAGAACAATTGATTTAAGCACAAACGTGTGAGTCTAAGACTGACCGTACAGGACAGGGACAAGCCTGCTAACTGATGTGAAGTTCTAACCAATGAGGAACACTTTGCACAAGGACACTTCTGGATTCAAATTTACACTAGTACTGTAAAACAAATTCCTCTCAATTTAGTATAAGATAATCAGTATAAGATTAAGGAAGTGGATTCATTTTCTTAGTTGAAACTGGTTGTCTGACCTTAGGATTCCTAACAAAATCTGCATTTTTAGGAGACTCTACTTGACTGCTCTTTCCATAAGAAATACTTTTTAAAAGTGTTTTCAGACAATGCCTGCAGTGTTTCCACCTTTCCAGCAGCAGTTTTGAAGATACCTTCTTAGTGTTTTTCAGGTGCTGATGTAAATTCAGAGCCAGCCGATCCCACCATCTCCCTCTGCTGTCAGCACAATACACATCCTGGGCCAGGAGGCTCTGCAGCTGCTGCACTGCTTCCTGTGGGAATGGATTGTACCTTTATTAATCGGGTTACAAAACCAAGGTCAAGTTAGCTTGTCACTTTTCCTTCTAATTAATGAATACCTCAAAAACTTTGTCTCTGGACAGCCCAAACTTACTTTTTACTCCACTACCCAACATACCCATTTCAGATCCATATGTGTATCTTAAAAACTCTAGAATAGAGAGATTTCTATGTAAACTTAAAGGTTAGCTGCCAAAAATACAGCATTTTTATCCTTTCTGTATCCCTTATTGTATATGAAAAATATCTTAAGTATTACTTATTGCTTTTCTGCAGAGGTGAAGTCTTTTTCAAAATAATCTGATTTACTTTAACATGTAAGTCAGAGGCCTTTGGAGATGTTAATTCCCTAAGGAGGAGGCAGGAATTTCTAAAAGACTTCTCTTCCAAGATTTTTCTTATTTAAAAGCAATAGCTAAATCTAGTGAAACACAGGTATCTTTAAATAATGAAACAAGCATATCTCAGCAATAGTTTTATGGTGTATTCATATGGTAAATCTTCAAAGGATACGCAGAAATAAAAACAATTTAAAACCTTCTAAAGCAGTACTAAAAAAAGGCTCTTTTCCCTTAAAAGTAACATATTACTAGAACACTAGCAAGCCCTGGCAAACATTACCACCATTTTCCAGCCACATTAGTAATGTAAATTGATGTACAAAAATTAGGCACATATTTCTATTCACCTCACCACTTTACCTTATACTTGTGAAGTCTCTGCAGAATTTCAACTCCTTGAGAAAGAATTCTTGTATACACCCAGCCAACAGTGAAACGTCGCAGGTAATCAGGTAAAATTCTATGATAGCTGCAAAATAAGAGCAGCTCAGATCAATTTAATGATGTCGGTTTTACTAAGAACACTCATACCTTAAGCATTTACCAAATTAAATGCCTTATATCTTCAAATTGATCTGAAATGAGTATACCAGCTGCAAAGTCCAGAACCCAAAGATAAGGCATTAGTTTGGCTTAGGGAGCAGGTACAAGCTGCACTTGCACAGCATATTTTAGTTTCAACATCAGTAGAATTATCAGTTAATCAGTTTTACAGCAGACACAAAACAGTAACTTACTACATCATATTTTGTTACCAACTCATTCTCAAAAATCAGCAGTTTACCTTCAGAAACAAAGCTGAACAAAAGATAAGGTCTCAACCAGGAATTTCCTGTCATAAAAAATGACTAACATCTTTTCAGTAGGCACTTCTGTGTTTCAGGACAAAGTCTTTTGAATGTCTTATTAAAATCAAAATAGATTTTCCCATTGTCTTCAGTGTAAAATGGAACAGACCTCCAAATGACCCTCTATGAATATTATTTTAAGTCAGTTGCCATGGAATTGAATATAATGCCAAACACAAGGCTTTGAGTTGTGGTATATCATTAAGCCAAAATAATTAAAACAAAATAATTAAAAGAAAAACTAATGAGGAGCACTTCAAACCCAATACATGTTATTTCAGTTCTCAGATATTCAGTAATATTTCCTGAGCAACACCCACTTGGAAATCTAAAGACATGAATAACCCAGCATGTTTTCCCATAACATTTGCAGCATCCTTTTGCTCACAGTCAATTTTAATTTCTGCTTATTGCCATTTGTTTGAAAGCTATTGAAAAAAAAAAACCCACAAAACTATGACAAGAGAAATATAAAGCTCTTGTTCTCCTGCACTGGCACATAGAACATAAGTGTTTTAGTGCTACATCCATGCCAAGCAACTCTTCCCCAAGATTTTATAAAAAGGCCTTTTTATATTTTAACTTAAAAGCTAAACAATCATGAAGTTCCAAGAACTTCAAGAACATTAAAGTCTCTTGCTTTATCAGGTTTAAATAACATCCCTAGTTGATAAGCCTCTCTCCAAAGGAAAAGCACCCAAGGTAAGTTTCCAGTTCACTACCTCAGAGAGGGGTGGCTCTTCAGTTCGCTCCATGTTTCTTTAGCACACAAATAGAGCTGATTAGCTTCTTCCCAGTTCCCATTTACCATTGCAGTGGCTATATCATTTGACAGATGAACAGCAGTTGCATACCTGTGGTAAAAAATCTCAACTTTATTACACTTAAAAAGCATCTATAGTTGAAGGAAATAAATTCTTTCCCTTCCAGTCTCCAAAGACATTGAACCGGGCAGCCATCTTTACTCTTACTCTTGTAGGACTAGCAGAGTTTAAACTAGCAGGGCACATTATGTTTAAATTTACTTATCACTACAGAATATAATTTTTGTTTAGCTCAGAATCAGCACAGTAAATGAAGAAACAGCCTCACATGATCATGAAGCAAAAAAAATAAGCCATTTTCTTTCAAAATGCAAGCCACAGTGAATTACAAGTGGCTACCTCAATACAAACATGTACTTAAAATAGTTGCAAAATTAACACTTCTACATATTTACATCTGGAGTTCTACATCTGAATTCTTATTTGCCTGCACAAGTGCTGCAGTAAAGCTTTTCTAGAAGTGAACAGATTTCCAAGTTGCCAAAGCTCTCCCTACCTGATGAGATCCTCTCTGTCCTGGAAGACCTGTGTTTTCCTGTTTATTGTGTAACTGGGGAACACCATATGCCCCATGTTTGCCCTAAGGACTGTGGAGAGCAGGCCTTGCCCAGCACTGCCAGCTTCCTCCTCCTCCAGAGACTCAGGCAGTGAAAACAGCAGCAGGATTCGGCAGAAGACAGCCCGAGCGTCTTTGCAGACCCTGACACACTTTCCAGCCAGGTCCTTCACCCTGGAAGGACAAATAAAAATATTATAACTGACTGGTAAAAATGGAAAAATACTGAATGACCTATGAGAATAATTTTTTTTTCAAGCCAATTAATGCATAAACTTGATTTTCCTTAAAAGCAGAGAGACTATGCAGTTTAGTATTTATTTACCCTTCCCTTTCACTCACTGTGAATTGAAATGTAATGCCGCCTTTTTTCAATTAATAAATTTACTAAATGCATTCCTCTCTTGAAAAGGCATCTAGATTTCAGTCATTTGAAGCACAACTTCCATTCACCTGCAAAATTTAGCTGTAAACATTTACCTTTTTAAAATCACTTTCCCAAGACCAGCCTGACTCCTGCTGAAGATCGAACGCTGCTTTGACAACTTCAGAAAATCATCCACAAGTTGCTGTTTCTGACCATTTGGGTTTGGCAAGTGAAAGATTTTTGCCAGTGTTTTTAGCTCAGGGGCTGAAAGCAAATCCAACCCTTCACACAGGTCTTCCAATTGAGATTCTAAAAGTAAAATTATCCACATATATTCATTGTGTTGTACACATACAGTCAAGCAACAGCTCACAGTACATTCATACAACCTAAGCACTAATCTCACGATTTAGGGTTGATGACCAAAAGATAGGCTGGAAATAAAACCCCATAGACCAGTGGGGTTTTACTGTAGGGCAGGTATTTGTTTATTGCAGCGCTGGAGATGAGAGGGATTTCTTCTCTTAACTCACCCACCCTTGTCAAGTGCTGTGGTATATTTGTACAGTAAGTATTGCTCAGTGTTACTGTGTCACTGCAATATCATCACCTATGTTCTGGAACTAATTTACATTGTATGATCTCACAGTTATTAGACAGTTCTGCACTGCGCTTGCACCTCCCCAGTTCAGGGGTCACTGGGGGTCTTTGATGAAGGCTTCCAAGGTCTTCTTCACATCTGAACTTTTCAACTTTTTCTTCAGAGCCTGTGCAGTTACGGTGTTCCTTGGTCTGTCTGGTCCTAGCCAGTCTAAGTTCCTTATTTTGTGGCTAATTGGCTTCTCTTTTGTCAATTTCTCATTAGCAGTGTACTTACCTATCTATAGAGCTATCCACCTGCTGAGGTTTTTTTCTTTTTTGTCTATTGAGCATTAGGCAACTAGTTAACCATATACTCCATTACATTGTATAGAAGGTTATTTATATCAGGTTATATAGGTATAAAAGTTATGATTCAGATTATAATGATATATAAAAAGTCATGATTTAGGTTATATTTATATCAGGTTATATAGATATATCAGGTTACATTAATATCTTATAATTCAAGCTATATAAGCACCTTGTAACTTTGATCTAAGTTATACAGGCATCAGATTCTTCAAAAACATATTAACAATGCTATCTGATTCATCCTGAAACTCTCCTGCACCTTCTTCTGGACCTTTTCACGGGTCTACTTTGAAGGTATACAATAACCAGAAAATAACATCCTTTACAACTCCAAAACAACTGCAAAGATTAAAAAATTCTTTAGAGTTATAAAAAAAAATGCAGTTCAGAAAAACTGGTCTTCTCTAATATCTAATTTGCACTATTTGTATTTCCACAAGACCACTCATCTACCTGAAGCCTTTATTCTGCTCCTCTATGCTCTTCCCAAGGCACAGACATGTAATGCCTTGATCTCTAACATGACACAAATTCAGATTTTATTTGTAGTATTTTAAAGGTTTATTAATGCTGGCCTTACCTGTTTGTAGAAATCTGGCTTCAGCCAGTTCTTCAATTACTGGTGACAAATCCACACTTATCTCCCCATACTCTATTTTGTTCACCTTTAACCAGTTCAGCTTGCGCTGGAAAAGTCTCACATACAACTTCTGCCCACCAACTGCAAATTTTATTTAAAGCAAGGAAGGACAAAAAGAAAAGTAAATTCTAAACACAGTACTAGGCACAATCATCACATTAATCAGAAAAATTACTTTGGTGCAGGTACTCTCCAAAACACATTTTCCATCTCCCCATTACTACAAGCAGACTTGGTAAAATACCAGACTTACCTTTCCAAGTAATTAATAAATTTATTAGAATCTTTAAGTTTTGTAAGTGGAAAAGTACTAGAACATACTTTGTAGGTAATCTACATTACTAAAATGCATTTTGACATGCTAACCCTTCAAGAATATTTAGCTTCATTTTTCAACCCTGCATTTTGTGTTGTTAAATAGGTCTTTTTGCTTTCTTAAACAGTCATTCAATAACCAAATATTTCACGCTAGGGAACAAAAGAAGCTGCAGTCTGACAGAATAATTTCATACTCACAGAATACCTCTCTGTGCAGCATTCTTTAGGTTCTTATTTTTCCAAAGATAAGCCAAATTATACTAATATATCTACTGAAAACAATGAGAAAAAAAACTCCTATTCATTTTATTTTTATCAAGAAGTATTATTTTAAAGTACCTTTTGAAAAGACTTTTTAAATACTAACGATGCTGAAATTCAACAAAATAGCTGATTTTAAGTTTTAGCTGAAAATAATCTAGCTATTATTACTACATTCAACAACCTTTTGAACACTTAATTCAACCCCCATTAACTTCTAAATTTTTTACCCGTCTGCTGCTGCTTAACTGAAACTAATCATTAATAAAAAAACCACTGAAACACTACCAGATCTAGACATACTTAAGAAATGGCAGATAAACATTAAATGTTTATTTAACAATTCTCCTGTCCTATAAGACTTTTTCAGCCTTTTCTTTAATAGAATCTTTCCAGGATCAGTTCACTGGGAGAACTACATTCAGACAAATAAGCTTTTCATTTTCTCTGTGGGGTTATTAACTCCTTTAAAGTCTGTCCCCAGTTTTTATCATTCTGGAGAAAGGAAAAAGGCTAACACATGGACATTCTTTCTCCAGGCCAAACTAGGGCTGCAATAATAGTTTCATAATAAGCTGCATAAACTTACACTGAGTTAGAGACAACTCACTAAAGAATGGTAGACATTTCAGCAGAAAATAATTAAATACTGGAAAATACCTATATTCAAGCAACTTCATAGTACTAAGCAGGGCTTTTTTGTGTTATGATAACTGAAAGATGACACTTGGGTACAAACTTCTCATGTGGGACAGATAACTCATCTACCTGAACTTTTAATCCTGCCTGGTATTTCTTGAAGGCAATGACATCCATCTGTCAGTTGTCCAGGATTTGTTATCTATTGACTTAGTGCTATCCTCTCACTTCTCACAGCTCAACTGCTGCATCTTTCCTACCCTGCAAAGAGAGATTGTTCCATCCGTGACCCTCACATCCAGTGCAGACATGGATTTATCAGCACCACTTTGCAGTCATTCTTTCCATATTCCCAACTCACATGAGAGGGGAATTCTGGAATCACATTACTGAAAAAGAAACAAGAAGCTCTTTTATCTAACAGAACAAGATCCTGTTACTGATCAGTGTTGTTCATGTCCAGGGAACAGTGTGGAAATGGGGAAGGTATATCCTGAACATCTCTTTTAGTTTTTGTCAAAGTAGCCAACACCTGCATACAGTACTGGCCTAACTGTGAGTTTATTCCTGGATCTTTGGATGCAAATGATGTGCCTCTACTGCTTGCCTCAAAGAGCCAGTAACAAGACTCTTGTTGCTTTCTTTCTTTATATATTCCCCTTTAAATACCACAAGATAAACAAGGCATTATCAAGCTCCAAGATGTCACTGCTGTAATATTTTTATGGTTTGGAGTGCAGCAATGGGCCCTGCAGACCCCCCTCAGGTTTGGCTGCTTTTGTCCACATTAGATCCATTAGGATGCAAGCCAGGCTGCTGGGAGGGCTGTGTCCCCCCATTCTCTCAGGAGGTGTACCTAACAACATTAGGAGAGTTTATTTACAAAAGGCCACTGAGGGCTACATCTCCTGAGAAAAAGGAGCTTCTTCCTTTAAAAAAATTCATCAAGTTAAATTGTCAGTTGATATGGCACTTCTCACATAAAACTATATGTTAACAATGCTCTCTACAAGAGGAAATGTGGAAATATATTATTTTTAAAAAAAGATACCTGATAATTTGTAGAACTTGGTTATAATGTTCAAATCTTGTTCATTAAATAGTCTGACATCATCTTCATTCTCCAATACTGCTCGCAGCACTACTAAAAAATTCTGGAGGTAGTATGGGTGTCCAGGAGAGCTGGGCACAGAGAGGACCTCATCTATTTTGTCTAGAATGTCCCCAGTGGAATCCTGAGGTTCTGCCTTTTCCACAGTTTCTAACAAAGTATGGTTCATGTCATTCTTAAAGTCTTCAAGAACTTCCACAGGAAGTACCTCTGCATCATCCTTGCTAAAGCAATTTTCTGTCCCACAGTTCACTTCTGCCTTTGAGGGAGTAACCTCAGTGTGAGGCTGAGTCTCAAATTCCAAATTACTGGTCAGCTCTGCTGAAGTATGGATGGCTCGAGATGTTTCAAACTTATCAGGACTAAGTATTCCACCTTCAGGCCTGCTTTCTGCTTTGGTGCACCTTGTACCAGATGGGAACCTTTTGTCATTACTGTTATCAGCCAGTAAGGGTACTTGAACTGTATCCACAAGGTCTTCTTGATTGCATTTGTTTATTTCATTTTGAAATTCAGGTTCCCTCTTTGAAAAATTTTGCTCCTGGTCCTCTCTCTGAGAAGGCTGATTTTCTTTCTGAGAACTCTGCCCAGCATCAATCTCATCACCACCATCATCATCTGGTGCTGCAGCACTTCCACAAGCACTGTGAACAGCCGGAGGTGAAGAGTTGATCTCTTCATACAAGACCTGTTTTCCTCCCTGCAGACAGCGCCTTCTGGACAGTTTTGAGGACAAGCTTCCCAAGGAGACTGTTCTAACTGTTCGAGCCTGGGATTCATTGCTAACACTAAGGACTGAACCCTTATTGCTAAAATAAGGACTAGTCTGTTGTGCTGCTTTCAACAAATTACTTTTGGAAGGACTTGTTGCTAGATTTAAGAGGTCTTTTGAAAAATATGAGCTGGAATTATTGCTCAGATTTGCAGCTGGGGGACTCTTATTCCTAAAAGAATTCAGTGTAGCATCAATGTCACCAATCTCACCATGGTTTCTCTGACATGTTTCATCAATGTGCTTATTTATGCTGTATCTTGGCACCAATTGCCCACACATGGGACAGCTAATTTTGGCAGGAGGAACATTGTTAAAAAAGGAAGTAATAGAAGATGATGATGAAGGTGTAGCTGGTGCTCCTGTAACTTCCACTTTTTTTGTTGTTTCTTTTTTCTTCTTATTGTTACTGAGTGACAAACTTATTCGGGATCTTTTGATTCCTGAAGACCTAGCTTCTGCCATTACAAAACTTCACAGGAATTACATGGCACAGACAACTCCATTCGGGACATATTTCTTTATTCTGTAATACTTAAAAGACTTTTCTTGGCTTTTCCTTTTCCATCTGTACTCCTCTGACATGCCTTGAAAAAAAAAAAGACCAAACACTGATTGAGTGGTGTTCTAAGGTACCAGATGCAACCAAGATGAACAGAAGAGAAGCAGAGAAGTCAAACAATCCTTAACTTTCAATGCTACTGTCCCTTAGCTTGGCTTACCAGGCAGGAAAGCACACCACAGGCAAACTGGACAGGCAGCTACCCTTAAACGGCTTAATAAATGGTAAATTAATCTCAAGTTTGCAATTACATCAGCAAGTGAACCTGGAATTCAAATAGGCAAGTCCTCTAGTTTTCACAACATAGCGCTGAAAGGCAGCTCTGGAGATCATCCAGTCCAAGCCCCCTGCCCAGGCAGGGTCACCTGGAGCAGGTGACACAGGAACATGTCCAGGTGGGTTTGGAATGTCTCCAGAGAGGGAGACTTCATGACCACCCCGGGCAGCTCTCCCAGTGCTCTGCCACCCTCAATGTGAAGTTCTTCCTCATGCTGAGGTGAAACTTCTCCTGTTTTGGTTTATGGCCATTGCTCTTCGTCCTGTCGCTGGGAACATTTTATCTTTGTCTTGTTTGCTACTGGCAGACTGTTTTCGGTGCCAAGCACCGTACGCAGAGCACTCACCGGGCTGCCCTGCAGCCCTCACCCTCACGGCTGCCGTGCCTGGAGCCCGTGGTGCGCCCGGGCCGAGCTCCGCCAGGGCCGGGGGTCAGGGGCTGCCGACGGCTCCAGACCGCTCGGGATGGCGGGGCCCACGTTCCCGAGCGGTTCCCGGAGCTGCCATCCTGACGTGCCCGCCCCTCGCAGCCCCTCCCCGCTCTGGTACCCCCTCGGCCGCCCGCACCCCCGAGGAAAGGGGCCCAGCCGGAGCCCCCCACAGCCCGCCCGGCCCGGCTCGGCCTGGCTTGGCCCGGCCTTCCGCCCTTCCCCACGCACCGGCAGCGCGGCCGCTCGTCGTTGCCGGGGCCGTGCGGCGCCAGGCCGCGCCGTGAGGGGAGGGCCGGGCCGGGGCCGCCGCTCCCGCCCGCCGCCAGGCCTGAGCAATGCAGCGCCGATGGCGGCACCGCCTCTGCGCGCTCCCTCACGCACGGCGGGGTCTATTGCAGGCACCGTGCCCTCCGCAGATTTAAATTTCCTTTTACGACAACGCGTGGAAAACAGCTGAGGGCCACAGGAGCAGCAACTGGAGGTTTCTTTTGTTGGTGGTGAGTTTTTTGGGGAGTTTTTGGGTTTGTTTTCGTTCAGCCAGGGAAAGAGCAAATAGTGAAATATTTTCACCCTGAGAATTATTGTTTGTATGGACTATGAAAACGGTGCTGGTATGGGAGGTTATTCCTGACTGCTAAAAATAAGCATGAAGAGAAGGGACCTCATCCCTGCCTGTCAGTGCGTGCAGGGAGGTGCCAGAGGAGGGGTCAGGCTCTGCTGGGGGCTGCCCAGCAATGGGACACGAGGCAAAGGGCAGAAATTGAGCATGAGGAAGAACCTGACTGTGCAGGTGCCTGAGCGCTGGATCAGGCTGCCCAGAGAGGTTGGAGTGTGTGGAGTCCCTCTCACTGCAGCTATTCCACAACAGTCCTGTGCCATGTGCTCTGGGATGACCCTGCTTGAGCAGGGAGGTTGGACCAGATGACCCCACTGAGGTCCCTTCCAACCTGAACCATTCTTGGACTCAGTCTAAGTTAAAAGATGCCATTTCCTAGCTCTGAGTTACCACAGATTTAAAATCTTTTGCGTCCTCCCTCTTTGCCAACCACAATTTCAAAATATAATTTCTATAATTTAAATGCCTGGATATATCGTAAGTTCTTCAATCAATGCTGTTCCTCCAGCATCTATAGATCCAGAGCTATTACAAAAGCAGATACAAAGCTCTGGGCTATAGATTAAAGAGACTGTACAGTTGCAGCACATGTCAAGTATTTATCTGCCCACACCAAGAACCTTTCTTTTTAGAATAAATCAGAGTTCTGTGGTAGAAAATAAGAGTAAATTCTACAGAAAACTGTCTGAACATCACCTCAGAACTTCACAAAGTATTTTAAAGATGAACACAGAATAAAAACTACTCAAATTCAGAAAAAAAATTTAATATATACAAGATGCAACATATAAAAGGTAAATTACAACTTCAGCTTATGAACAGAGATTGCTTTCTCCTTCTTCTGTTTCTTCTTTAATTTGGTGGCATCTTTGATTTGCATTCTCACTTGATCTTGTAGCTGAGAAAAGAAGGCCTGGGATGATTTCAAGGCCTTGTCTTTACCTTCATCCTGTCATTGGACAAAACATTTGTTATAACCAAGAAGCGTGCTAACAGTACCATTATATTACTTACTAGTTACTCAAGCATAATGGAATTTGACTTAAAAAAGATGTGGTAACTGATTTTCAAAGGATATTGTGGTGAACAATCCTGCTATCTAAAGAAATAAAGATTACATTCTCTTCCTAAGTAGCATTTAGCATGATAGGTAAGAGCAGGTATCAAGAACAGATCCTTGCACATCATGAACTACAACTGGGTATCTGTATTTTGTGTTCTACTTGCCTTCTGAAAAGGTAAAAACATCTGGAAGTAATAAAGTTATTTTTCCTATTGGTTTCTAATACTTCAAAATTTCAGAGATTTTTTAAAGTTTCATTTAAAAGGCATCATAAGTGGTACACAAGTTTACTGTTTTATAATATGCAAAACAATATCATTCTGATGAGATTATAGGAAAGGTTCCACAATAAGGACAAAGTTAAATAGGAATATTGTATTACAAACCAGTTTAAGTTACTCAAAGCTTATACAGAACATAGAAACCTCAATGTGCATTCATGTAGTCCCACTTAACGAAGTGGAATGGCTTAAATGCAGGAAATAAAGAACATGTCTTTATTTGCAGGAACATCACCTTGTGAACTTTGAAATAAATAGAAAAGTAGCACCTCACATGAGGTGAGGTGTTCTGCCTGATGAACATACTTTTATATGGAGTAATTGTATTATACTATACAGCTTTTTCAAATTTTTCCAACCTTATACTTGTAATTCTTTGGGATAAAGTTTCCTTTTCTCTCTAGCAAAAAATTATCTATCCTTGGGATTTTAGTCTTACCTTGAGCAGAGATGCTTTGCCTTCTTTGGTAAGCCTTTTTAATTTTGCTGCAGCAGCTTTTTTGCTAAGTTTTGTGCCTTGTTCTGGTTTCATCTTTTCAAGAAGCTTTTGACGTTTCTCCTTTTCCCTTCGCCTCATACGTTTACGGAGCTTTTTCCTTCTTAGTTCTCGTTTTTTGTCTGTGGGAGTCTTTTCTGCATCTGTTTTTACATCACCAGCTTTGTTCTTTTCCTAAATAGATCCATAACAGCGCAAAAAACAAGACTCACTTCACAGAACTCAAATCTGTCTCAGCGTTTCCATTATTTCAAGTGCCAGCTCAGGATAAGGCAAAGGCCAAAAACTGACAAAAGCTGGGAAATGAGATTTGTACAACTGATCCAGGACATGCTAATTGCTCTGCTCTAGTGTCATTTAGCTTTCTTCCTCTCAATACCCAAAAAAATGTTGGGACAACAATGACCATCACATAACAGTCACAATCAAAACCAAAGCATAATATTACGACCTACTGGAGCCAAATAAAATTTACTCTTTGCCCAGTTAGCAAAAAAAAAAACCAACCAAACCAAACCCCCAAAAAAACCACCTCAGCCCCCAAAACCTCCCAACAGCCACCAATGCTAAAATTCTAGGCAAAAAAGTCCACAAGGTGAGGAAGCATCCACCAGATGGGAATGGCAGAACTCCCACTGATCTGACAGACAATACATCCTTCTATAAACCACACAGATCCTTTCCCTTATGCCATTTTATATTTACCTTGATCTCCTCTGGTGCTAAGAGAGCAGCATCACTAATAGCAACTGGTGCTACTTCTTCCATACTTATAGCTGGAAGGTTTGAAACGATTTTAATTTCTGGCACCGGCTAGAAATAAGGAGACACATTCAGGACTGAGCACAGCATCTCAGCAGCTGACAGACAACTGAACATCACAAGTATTTTGGTTTGTTTAGAGCAATCACAGTGCATTTCATATGAAATAAGAATGAGCTCAGTAAATACCAACTTTTACTTTGCTTTCCATTTTTGGAATATATTTTAAAGTATCCAGTTTAAAAAAAAAGAGAGAAAGCCCCCCAACTTTATGAAACTTATGCACTTACTGGTTTGGGTGTGAAGTGGAAATTACAAAGTGCATCCAGCTTCTGGAAGAGTGAATCCATCATTTCCTGAATTTCTTTGTGTTCAGGATTTTCTTCCTCTTCAGTCTTTTGCTGCATTAAAAATGCAATGTAACTGTAACACTGGCTGTTTTACTCTAGCAAGACTGGTAACAACACAACTTAAAATTCACAAGACCCTTTCACTGGTGAACACACAGAAAGACTAAATTACTTGCACTCTGAAAGTGTATAAATGAGCACACAAGAGTCCAAGGTGTGAACATCAAACCCAAAGGAAAGGCATTGTTTAAGTTACCTGGTGAAGTTTCATGTATTCTTGCTCGTAGATTTCAGCGAGACTCAGCTTACTCTTCTCATGATCCAAACTGATCCGCTTCTTGTACTCAAAAGCTTCCTCTTTGGGTTTTTCTTTTGGTACTACATCATCCCATGCCTGAGAAAGTCAAAAAGTAATGACCAAATGCAACTACAGTCAAGTACCAGCCACCTCTTATTTAGAACATTTTTCAATTATTTATCTGGCACATTAACTAGTTTATGCATGTAGCTTCCCAGGACTCATCAAGTTTCGCACTTTCATTTAAAAGAAAACTAAAGTAATAAAAGTTATAGCTCTGCTGGTGTCCTTGGTTTAAGTGAATGAAGGCAAAAACTATAACAAGTTACAAACTCTTCCCCATCTTTTTAAATTCAATGAACAGTAAGGCTCAACAAGCTGTGAGATACAAATTTTCTATCAGTGGCTTTGAAGCAAAATGAAGCAAACAACTGAGTTTTGTCAGTGTTCAGAATGCTCAGTGTACTAGTTATGGTAAAAACCACCACTTACAGGCTGGTTTTAGATTCCAAATAAACTCCTTACAGTTTTATCTGCACACATTCATGTTTTGAAGTGCAGCTTGGCATATAACTTGGCGTATAACAGGGATATAAAAATAGGACTCCTTAGAAATCTAAAGACACATTCATCAAGACAAAAGGATAAAACAACCAGTTGCAGAAATTAAAATAATTCTACACCTAACACTGGAAATGCTTCAGACTCATCCTTGGAATGTGCCCTGTGAATCAAGCCTATGAACAACATAAGGAGAAACAAGTAAGAAAATATTAACCTCATCCAATATTCTCTGTTTAATGATATCTTCAAGCTGAAAAGTAGTTTCTTCTGTGATCACAGGTGCTGAAAAGAAAAAAGCAAAGAATTTTAAGATTAGAGTTTCTCCAGCAAGAAATAGATCTTGTTCTGTAAAGAATAAACTACAGAAAAAAAAAGTAAAGCCTTCACAAAAAAATGTAGCAACTGAAGGTGAAGTAAGTAAATATAAGTAAGCCATCTCATGTAAGGCTGATAAATTACCAGGTCTGCCACCAAAGTAATGAACTTTCAGATAAATTAAAAGCTAACAAAAAAATTTATAATTTCCTGTAGTTTCCACTGTGAAAATGCATGACCTCAAAATCACATCAAGAAGTTTAACCTGGTGTCCTGTTACCCTGCTCTTGAGTCACAGGTGTTTTCAGCAAGGTCAAAGGGCAGAACACCCAACGAGGTCTGCAACATGCTGTGAGCAAAGCCCTGTCCCTCTCCTTACCCATTCGGACTGCATGGTCAAAAAGCACTGTTTCTTCCAAAAGGCTGTTCTCAGGGCGTTTCTGCCCAGTCACTTCTCCTTTAAGCTGCCAAGGTTTCTCCTCTAACAATGCTTCTTCCAAGTTTTTTATTTTTTTGCTCATCTGAAAAACACAATTTCCTAGGAAGTTTAAAACAGAGATCACTTGTAAACTAACAGCAAGAAATCACTATTTATTTCAGGTACGTGAGGGAATATGTATTTATGTTGAGAAACCACACATTTTCCTTAAATTTTAAATACCGTCTTTGTATTTGCTGGACTCTGAACAAATGACACAGCCAGTTAAAAAAAAAAAAAAGCCACTGTTTCAAAGTATTAGCAAACTAAAATATGAATAAAACCCAAAGAAAACCAAACCAAAATTACCTTTTCCTGTCTCTTCTCAAATGATGACTTTATTTCACTGGGACCGATGTCCTTCTCTGACTGCACTTCAGTTACATCTTCTGTTTCACTGTCATCTGGTAAACTAAAAGTTACTTTTTTAGAAGCTTCTTTACTTCTCATGTGCTCCACCATTTCATCCATATCCTCGAATCTGCAACAATAACATTTAATATATAACAAAAGTTGAGAAGCCATTATAATTTTTCTCATGAAGATATTTCAGCCCTTAGATGTTTACCTGTTACAACTAACTTACAGTTTACAACAGGTCTCAAAGATCTCCCTAAAGGTAGAGGACACTAGGGAAACCTCTGGATAATAATTTTGGACAACTCTTAAATGCTTTATTCAAATAAAGATCAATGGACAATACTTAAAAAAATTAAATAAGCTGATTTCACATGAGGTACCAACACAAACCATAAATATACAACAGTTAACTGAGAATGGCAAACTATGACCAGAGTGAGCGTGGCATTCTCAGTATTTTCTGCTTTACTTTAGTGTAAAATTATGAGGACATTTTACCTGCATTTTACTTACTCAGACATACTTTCTTCATTTTGCTCTTCAATAGCACTGTCTGCTTCCTCTTCCTGATCCTCTTCAGCATCATTAGCTACTAAATCATCATCACCATCATCAACTGGATCAAAGAAATCTTTGTATGTCATATCTCTAGAACTTTTAATTGGCTAAAAAGGTGAGAGGGAAAGAAAAAACAAACATCAGACCACAGCTGTTAAGATGGACAGAAATCAAAAGGTATCCCGTCTTTTAAAGTCTTTAGTGCCTGGGCAACAGCACTACTTGTGTAACAGTTATTCAGGTTAGTGATGCATTAACCTGTGGGAGGGTGTCATAGTAAAGCTGATTTCTTTTCCTGGTATTTACAAATCTCTACCACTTACACATGCAGAAGACAAGGAGCTGTAGATTTTGCCAAAGACTTGTTGGCATGTACACTAATTCCCTGGGTATATTTCTTACTTGCTAGTGAGAATGTCTGGTAACATTAAATAATAAAATACTTATTTTTGAATCAATTACTCATCAATTCAAGTTTTACCAGAGTTACAAGGCCATGTCCCTGGAAAAAGCCCTTTGCTCTGCATCAGCCACCTTAGTGACCTCTGATTGCCAGATCCTGAATGATAAATTTTTTTCATTTGCTGGGTTACCTATTCTGCAATCCTTCAAGGTCCCTGATTTCCTGAAAGTACTGTCTCTTCCTTTATGTAAAAGTCCAAGGCTTTGTAAGGAGAGACAGGAATAGCAGGATGCTATGTCCTTCTACACCTGGAAATTTTCTTACTAGATATTCATTGTTAAAGTAAAGCTTCAGAAGTAATCATTAGTCACCTAAACAAATGTAACTTGGCAGTTTCTACACAGAGTTAAACACTTTATGGTAATCCTAACAGATATCAGATTTTGATTTAAAGGAAAAGAGATATCCCAAAATTAATTTACTGATATTCTTACTTTGACTTTAGCTTCTTCAGAGTCTTCCTCATCATCTGAGATAATGTCTTCAAAATAATTAATATCTTCTTCTTCTTCATCATCTTCCTTGTTTTCTTTCTCTGCATGTTCTAAAAATGCTTCCATCTCAGCCAGCTTGAAAAACTTGTCATCCACTACAGATTTTCTTCCCTTTTTTCTCAGTGTGGTTTCCTTGGCTGTTTTAGCTTGTTGCTCCAGTGCTTCAATATCAAAGTCAATATCAGAATCCTCATCACTGTATTTCTGCATTATGCTTTCTTTGAGTTTACTTTGCTTTTCTTTAGCTTTAGTTTTATCTTTATCTTTTGTATAAATATTCATCTGTTCCGTTTCTACTTCCATTATGTTGTCTTCCAAGTCCTTGTCACTGCTGGTCTCTGCATCAGAACCATCCTCTTCCTGGTCTGAGAGAAGGCAAAGATCTTCATCCTTGGCATCCCTGGCAATGGATTTCTTGAAGAAATCGAGAACTGCATTGTTCTGGAGCTCTAGTTGCTGCCAAATCTGTTCTTCATCAAAATTTTCTATCACCAGCTCTTTTAGAGGGCCCCCACGAACTATGTTACTTCCTTTATTCAAATCGTAGAGAGTCTTTGTCATCGCTCTGAAGTCGGCAGCCAGTCCATCCTGCACACTAAGAGCAGAAAAATAAAAGAGCTTAACACTTTCCATTAAGTCAATCACACGGTCACGCTGCTGCTCTTGTTGTATCTGCTTTGCTACTCTCGTGCTACAGAACAGCACCTTTCAATAGTTACTGCTGTGGCTTAACTTTCCACACAGCTCTTGGAGTACTGCTACTACACATTCACAGAAAACAAAAAGACAAAAATTTTAATCCTTTCAGCTTTATTACACTTTGTGTATGAAGTAGCAGCTAGACAGAAAATTCCAGCTTTCTACAGCTGCATCTCACAATATGTTGATCTTATTTAAGCGCTCCAGACATTTTGGGGAAGTAAACAGTACAGCACTAAACACCTTAATCGTCCAAGAGCCAGACCCCAGGTTTCAAAGAGGTAGCTGCCCTTCCCCACCGCCTCACTTCTCAACTTTTACACCTGGGTAGTGTCCTCCAGGTTTTTCTATAGGCTACCAATGCCTCCTCCCGCCGCCCCGCGATACCTGAGGAAGCACTCGGGGCGCGCCGCCGCCGCTCCTGCCACTCTGAGGCACGTCTGGATCCCCTGGATGCCCTGGATGCCCGGCACCGCCGCCATGGCCCCGCGCACACGTGGGTACCCGGCACCGCCTCCGCCGCGCCGCGCCGCGCTCAGGCCCGGGCGGCTCCCGCGGCCGCCGCCAAGGTTCCGCACACAGTGGTTCCGCCGGCGGAGCTCTGCCCCGCCCCGCTTTCCGAGAGCAGTGGCATTCCCGCCTCCTGAACCAAGCCATCTCCACCCCCTGGCCCAGCCCTCAGTTACAAGCTTCGTTCTCACAGAACCCCAAGCAGGGTACGGCAGTCGTGCCCGATGGCTGCTGCTTCCCGCCCTGGGAAGGGCGCGGTGTTGCTATAGCCTGGGATGTGCACCAGCACTGAGAAACCTGCTCTAAGTATAGTGAAGCTACAGTCATCTTCCTTCACAGTTTTGAGTCTCTGACCTAGATACAAGGAATATTTTGGAACCGCACATTTCCAGCTGATTCTGTGGGCAAAACACCCGATCTTACCTGATGTCTACAAGTTCAGGCTAACGAGTGTTATAAAGAGCCAATATATCAAGCAGCCATCAATTTATTAATACAGAATGGCAAAGTGTGAGCAAAGCAACGCTGGGTACAGTGGGGGTTTCCCCTCCAACTGCAGGCCGACCGTTGATTTTCTGCTGGTATTTATTGAGATTTTCCATAATCACTTCTCAGCAAACTTTTTTTCTAGTTTCCTCCTAATTTCTATTTTTGAAATATAATTTCTATACCCATTGTGATCAATTTCTATTGGTGATGTTAAATTTTCTATACTTCAAAAGGTATGAAATCAGTGAGGTCAGAAATAACATCTTGTGATGATGAAGTTCCCAGGACATAAATTAGTGGTGGTGGCATCCAGATTTCCTTTTTCAGAAGAAAACACCAGAGATGAGAGATTCAGTCTTCCTCTTCAAGTCTATAAATCAGCCTTGTTGGTGCCATCCAGCTTCCAGATGGTGGTTTACCTCTTGTTATTCCAGGATCCTTAATTTTAGTTTGGAATAGCTCACTTCCTTCTATTTGGGTGTTTACAATTCTTGAGATATATATATATATATATATATATATATATATTAAAGCTATAGTTCAAACCTTCTCACTACAAAGCAGTTCAAAGCTTATAATAATTTTATTTCTAAAGCAAATAACAATAATATTTCTGCATTCCTCTATCCTACATGTTAAAAAGCCATAAAATGCATAATTGAAAAAGCCTAAAACTTATATTGTAAAAACCTTATAGATTCAAATGGTTCACATATAAGCAAGTAAAATATTAGTTCAAAAGCCCCTTTCCATGCTTTTCCGGTTTTGTTCATTAAACAAATGTTTTTACGATTATCCTATGGCCTTTTCCACACATGTCACAACCATAACTACAAAGGCCATCTTTTCTACCTGACACGAAACACAACTCCACATTTCACACGAGGCACGCACACACCCCTTCACCATCAGCACAGCACTGCCCTATGCTCTTCAACTCCCCTCTTACATAATGTAGTTTCCCTAAAGTGTATTTTGTAAAGTCAAATTAAGCCCTACACCCACAGATCCTTGCATTTCCAGCCACCCACACAGCCCTTTGGCAACTTGATCCAAAACCGTGACTAACCTTTTAACTTCAATATTATTGTTCCTGCCTCTGCTGCTTTCGTTTCCTTTCCACCAACAAATGAAGTCTTTGCAGTGCAGAGAAAAGAATGCCCTGCAATGCCACTTCTGTGTTCTCTCACTGTCACTTTGCACACTCCAAAAACCATGGTGTGGAGCAGGGCCCAGCCGGCAGAGCTGTAACTGTGAGCTGTACCTGCAATTCTCTGAACATCAGAAACATACCTGACACACAACCTGGGCTGGAAATTTAAAGTGTCGTATATTGGGACTTTCAAATACCCATTTTGACCACTGATTTTAATCTGCACTTTTAACTAATCACATGTAATCAGATTTGAAGTTGCACAAGCTGTTTATCTATTTAGACTATATTTCAGCAACTCGAGAGTGTGCTGTGCCTGACACAACAAGAGTGAGCATCAGCAGACAGCCTGCTCACTGTCCTGAGTCTCTCTGGCACAATGCTTCATGGCATCCTGGGCTGTATCAGGAATAGTGTGGCCAGCAGGACCAGGGAAGTGATTCTTCCCCTGTATTCTGCACTGGTAAGCCCACACCTTAAGTTCTGGGCCCAGTTCTGGGCCCCTCAATTCACTGAGGTGCTGAAGCAAGTCCAGAGAATGGCAACAGAACTGGAAAAGTAACTGGAGCACAAGTGGGATGAGGAGCAGCTGAGGGAGCTGAGGGGCCTCAGCCTGGAGAGAAGGAGGCTTGGGGTGACCCTACATGGCCCTCGAGAACTCCCTACACCAGGAGGGTGTAGCCAGGTGAGGGTTGGTCTCTTCTCCCAGGCAACAGCCACAGGACAAGAGGACATGGCCTCAAGCTGCACCTGGGGACATTTAGGTTTGACATCAGAAGAAATTTCTTCACAGAAAGGGTGATTAGATCCTTGAATGGGCTGCCTAGGGAGGTGGTAGATTTACTGCTCCTGGAGGTGTTTAAGGGAAGTCTGGATATGGTACTTAGAGCTCTGGTTTAGTTGACAAGGTCGTGTTCAGTCTTAGTTTGGACTCAGTGATCTTGGAGGTCTTTTCCAACCTAACTGATTCTGTGGGATTTGCTCAGAAAACTTCCTCGGCAGATGCCCCTTTCGACCGCACACCTCTTTAACACGTTCTGCCCGAGATCTGTGCGGTGCCCAGCGCGGCCCGTGGGAGGGCACGGCCCCTAGGAGGGCATGGCCCCGGGGAGGGCATGGCCCCGGGGAGGGCACGGCCCCCGGGAGGGCACGGCCCCCGGGAGGGCACGGCCCCGGGGAGGGCACGGCCCCCGGGAGGGCACGGCCGCCTCCCCGCAGCGGGGCGCGGGCTGCAGCTCCAATGGCGCGTTGTGCTGCCGGGCACGGCCCCTGGCCGTGACACGCCGCTGCCGACACGCCGAGCTGGCGCCGGGCCGCACGGAGGGGTGCCGGGGAGGGCGGCGCTGCCCCGCGGCCGATCGGGCGCTGAGATGGCGGCGGTGCTGTGGCGCGGAGCGGCCGGTAACGCGGGGCGGGAACGCGGGGCGCCGGCGAGAAGGGCGGAGGGAAGGGCGGCGGGAACGCGGGCAGCGGCGACCGGACCGGCACGGGGCGGCCGCGGGTCTCGGTGCCGGCTCCGGCCTGGCGGATCTCCCCGTGAGAGCCTCGCAGGCCGAACGGAACTGCCGCTTCTGTAAATAAAAACAAGGTCTCCGGATCCAACTGAGGGGCACATTAACAACTGACATTAGCTGGCAAAGGCTAAACTTACGGAGTAAATTCCAAACTTAAAGCGCAAGGAGGAGCTTGTTTTTTTTGAAGTGTGGTTTGGAGGTCAAATTCAAAATAATTTCCCGTTCATGATAGTAACCTGTACTGCTCACTCTGGTAGGGTAGATGAAACTCACAATACCTAAGCCACACCATTTTAATTGGTAGCCACAGACCAGGAGAAAAGGGAACGAAACGCTCAATAGTGTCAGTGATCGATCAGTAGGCTACTAGGAATGAAAACACCTTTTTATGACGGCATTTTGATGGAGGGAATCAGAGCTGCAGCCCACTGAGACTCAGTTTCCATGAGCTGTGGAGCCCGTCTGATTCCCAAAAGCCCCGTCCAGCACAGAGCTGCGGGCCCAGCTGGCTTCCAGAGTTCCCAAGATGCTGACACCACCTTGAAAATGCTGGAATTTAAGAATGATCACACTATGCCCTTTCTCCATTTGGTCTAGAGAGCGAACATACAGCCCCTATGCGCCAGATTCCCTGTGGTAACAGCATCCTCTCCATGCTCTGGGAATTTGTGTCCACCTGAAATGAGTGACAATAGAGCAGTGCCCAGTGACAAGGTTCTTGCTGCAACCCACTGTTGTAAAACGTTCCCACAGAGAACATGACAGAGTTCAGTTGGATTTGGCTTGTGTTTGATTCCTTAGTTTCCTTGATTAAGTCAATGAACACTGCCCCACATCAGAAGCAACAAACAAGCCTATGAATAAACGTTTGAAGGGGGAGGATCTCAAATTATGGGGTACTTCAGACTTGTTACTTCATAATCTTCTTTGCTACAGAATGTAACCCTTACTTAGTACAATTGTATATTTAAACTCTGATGAGCATACTACTAGTAGATCAGTCAACCATCAATAGAATGACCCCAAATAGATCAATTTAAAAATATTCTTCAAATGAAGCTGAGAAGGTTATATACTATAGAACTAGTTTTGTGATGTATATATAAATACAAGTGTTTCTTTCCTGGAAACATGGAAGTGATCGGGTTTCGATCTGAAGTTTGCTGAAAAGCTTAGAAGATGATTAGAATTTTAAGTAATCGATATAGTTACTAATCTAGATAATGCAAGGAAAACACAAATGATTTTTGTTTAATCTCAGTCAATTCAATTATGGATTTTAAATTAATACTCTGTATGCATCTGACTAGAGCTAGAATAAATTCAAAAGACTTCATAGAATAAATACTTATGTGAATGAACATTTAAGTATCTTTGACTTTACAAGAATCCTAGGAATATACTTTATTTTTTCAGTATATTGTCTTTCCAGGAAACACCACAAGAAATCAAATATTTCTGGGGCAGAACCCAGAAGAAGGAGCATTTTCTATTATTTTTTCTAGTGCTTCACAAATAGCTGAGTAACAAACAGTCTGTGTCAATTTACTTGAAATAGAAAAAAATACTAATTAAATTACAGTAACTATTTAGTCATATGCCCTGTGTGAAGTGCAGCAAGAATTATAAATGTCAGATATAAAAGAATGGGGAAATCCTTGCCTTTCCATTAGTAAAGACTGCTTGAAAAAAAGATCTGCATTAGTAGTATTTCTATGGAACCGCAGTCTGTTACTATTTGGAAGAAAGAATAAAACAGTAAAAAGGCTCTGGAAAACATAATAAATTATATAGTAAGGGATCCTTCTCTTTCAAAGGATTTTTCTTATTTAGAGAATACTGCCTTCCTCCAAGTGGAAAAATATCTCTTGCTTCAGCAAGAATTGAATAATGTCTTAAGAAATTACAGCACAAAACAGAACTACTTCAAGCTTAGGTGGGCAGGAAAGACTGTATAGCAGATGTTGGGGAAGTTGTTACTTTTTGTAACACATTTATTTACTCTGGTTAACTGTCAAAACCCTATACTAATTGATTACCCATGCCTTTAATCATGCCATCTAGTTCCTGCATCTTTGTGCCTCGTGCATTTTAGGCATTGCATAGTACTGCTCCCTCATGGAATTACTTGGTTCACCCTGGTTCAGCGGCATTGATATGGAAAGTGTTTCTACAATATAGTTTCTCCACAGACATTTGCAAAACAAGAATTTTTCTTCATGTGGAAGTTTCTAGGGTTTTTTTTTTAACACATAAAAAGATGAATAGCAGTTGCTCTCCTATACCAGTGTGATAGCTTAAAGGTAATAAGTGAAAGCATTGTCCAGAACTACTGGCTGTGATGAAGGAGATGACAGGATGGACTGTGTGAAAGCCTGGCCAGAAATACTGCAGGGGTTACTTGCAGCACTGGACAAGTTTCTGGAAGTACTTAATGTAGGATGTTGATTTAGTATCATCGAAAGATTGTGAATAGACTTACTTCTGTGATACGAAGTCCTTGCTAGTATGCACATTGCATGTTGTAATTTTAAGTGTCAAATACATGCAAACATTTCTTCCTCCATAACAGCACCATGCTCAGAAAGGCTTAGGTTTAAGAATTTATCACTTATCTTTTTGAAGAAAAATTAACTGGTAGCTGTAGAATCTTGAATTCCTGTAGAATGGTAGTTCTCAGGTCCATACAGTGAAGCAAAGCTGATTTAATTAATTACAGAATTACTGACCTTACAGAATACCAAAAGCCCAGCCAGGCTATCTGTCCTCAGTGTGCTGCAAAGTATCCAGAATCTCAGTGCATCATTGGCACAATCTCTTAGCAAAATAGCACATTTGTGACTTTAAAGCAAAGAATGCCTCAAAGACTCCCAAAATGCTAAGATGCCTCTAGTTGGCCTTCAGGCATTGGGAGCTCTGACTTGGCCTAAAGCAAATTGGCATGGAATTAAAATGTAGCTTTTATGAATATATCCTTTAATCTAATTCTAATTTTGGTTCTAGAAACAAGTGATACTATCACAATTTCTTCCCCACCCCAACCCCTCCTGATTCTAGTACTGACAGATTAATTTTTAATGTAATTAATTTGTAAGTACCCTCATTTTATATCTTTCTTTTTCTTTGTGATCTTCTTGTTTGTTTGCTTGCTATAATTTTGAGATGCATAGACATATCCTTATTTCTTTCTCTATTTTGTAAGAAGCTCTGAAAATTTCAAAAATCACTTTTAAACACATACTGTTGGCCTTTACAATTGGTCACGTTTTCATCTTTTCAACAGGCATATGTAAGGATTTACATCAAATTTGAGTCTGCTTTGGGTTTTAATTTATTATTTTTTAATACTTCTGAATATTTACTTAGTCTGAAAACAGAGTAACTTTCCTTGTTCTCAGTCTACCCTGAGCATTGCCCAAGGGTGTGCCAGTGACTTGGCAGCTCTGCAGGCCTTTATAGGGGAAAGAGCAGGCATTGAGACTTTCTCAAAAGCATCGTGTCAGTGCTATTCACTTTTCTTTCAGGGCTCCTTAGCAGATTGCAGGCTGCAGCTCCCACAGTAGGAACTCTATCGTCATCAAAGTCCTTTTCACAAGACATTCCAAGCTGTTTGTGGAAACTGGGCCGACTTAATCATGTGGCAATTGCAGTGCCTGATTTGGAGAAAGCTCAGTCCTTCTATAAAGATGTGTTAGGAGCCCAGGTGAGTGAGACTGTTGCTCTTCCTGAACATGGTGTCTACACTGTTTTTGTGGAGCTGGGAAATACCAAGCTGGAACTTCTACATCCTTTAGGAGAGAAAAGTCCCATTGCAAGCTTCCTGCAAAAAAACAAGACTGGAGGAATGCATCATATCTGCATTGAGGTATTTTAACATTAAATTTCATGTAATAAGATAGATACATTCAAGTATGCATAGTTTAACATGCATGTGTCAAGAACAAACATATGTAAGGCTATCATATTTCTTCTCTCTAATACAAAGGAAAATTTAGACAGATGTTTTGCTAGGCAACTTGTTTCAAAAAAGGTAAATATTTTAAGAAGAAAGGAAGTTATTCCTGACCAGTTAAATTGACTACGTGCAGTGAAAACTATGCTGGACACAGTACAGTAAGAGAGCAATCCAAGCCTGGTACTCTCCCAACATGGATGCACCCAAAGGCTTTCCAGTGTTTACTGTCACTCATCCTTGGGGATGCAGGAATTCATTCCAGCTGAGCCCAGACTCAGTTCCTCTTCAGGCCATCTCTGCAGGACAGGAGCAGCAGCTGCTGTGGCTCTTCTGCTCAGGGAAAGAATCTGAAGGGGGGCATGGCACATGTCACATGTGTCCTTTCTAGTGTAGATAATTTGACAGTCATTCGTTTTTGTTTTGCAGACTGGTAATTGTGTGTAGGAAGAGCTGTAGTGAATTTGGAATATTCATGAACAAAACTGCTGCAGATGGGTAGGAATTAGGTGATGTCTGTTCCTCTGAATTAAAGCTAGGAATTTCCTTCTTCCCCACAATGGCATCAGGAGAGTTTATTCACCAAATTATGTCCAGACACCTCTGTCGTGAAAAATAGCAATGATATTATTTTAATTTTAGATCTTTATATATTACTGACTACTGAATTTTCTACACTGAGTGTTAATATTATTATTTCAAAAAATGAATGCATTTAAGTTTTAGGAAAATTCAAATTTCATTGGATAACATGACATCAGAACTTCAGATCACAGCATACAGAATAGGCATGTTTTTGTTAAATACATATTTCTGTAGGAAACTGTACTGAAATACTGTATTAGTGGCTATTATTATAGCTCAGTTCAATAGGAAGACCACATCTGGATATATTTTTGATTATTCCAAATCGTTTCCTTAGGAAACTTTATGAACCTTAACCTACTCAGAAGGAGAATACATAAATCTAAAAGGGACTTTTACCTTCTGCCCACTGCCCTCCCTTTCCACCAGCATATAATGAGTCAGTGTTCTGTCATCACTTATAAAGGGAGGTATTTTTCTTTAGTTATTGAGAGCTGGAAAGCAATATAATCTTCCTAGTAAAAGTAATGCAGAATTTAGATTATTAATGGAGTCCTTATAAAGTAACAAACTAAAAAAGAACAATGGGCTTTGCGCATGAGCGATTTTGGTTTATTAATTTTGTAAATATAGCACAATCTATTTAAATGGTATTTTATAAAATCGTCAAATAACAAATGCAAACTTATGTGCTATTTTTATTGTTAAGACTAGATGTTTTAAAATGCTTTATAACTTAATTTATTTTCAGAATTATATTAGAAGTTAGAAATAAGATTTCAGTAAGGAATTATGTTATTGCTCCTAAATGTAAAATCTGCATAATACAGTGCAATATGTTAATTTGTGTGAACTGTATCTTTTTGATAAGGTTGATGACATAAAAGCGGCTATGACAGAGCTGAAGAAAAAAAAGATACGAATATTGAGTGAAGAGCCAAAAATAGGTGCACATGGCAAACCTGTGATTTTTCTTCACCCTAAAGATTGCCATGGAGTCCTTGTGGAACTTGAGCAAGCTTGAGCTGCAATATTCATAAATAAAACAATAGAAGAGTTGTGAAGTTCCTGGACTGGTGCTGGGAATATTGATGTGGTATTCAGTCTTCACAAGTTCATTCTAGTTCCCATGGATGAAGTACAGCTTTTGAGTACTGAAATAGTGCTACAGATTTACGGTCTTTCTTTGTTGTTGTTGCTGATCTGATTTTCAGAATTAATATGTTGGCATTTCTTGAATTCTCTGTGATTCTAAACACAAATGCATGAGCTAAGTTACATATGTACCATAGTAATTTCTCTTTTGTTGCCTGTTTGCAGCATGATTTTACCTCTGTAGCCACAGAAACTGCACAGTTTCTAGGTCAAGCTGCATTATTTTGCTCTACATTTCAGAGCAGAGACCCACTTCTCAGTGACAACAATATAGCTTAGACATTTTCTTTGGAAATAAAGGAAAACGACCATTGTGTTTTCTCTTTTCACCATTCACCATCTGTGCTTCACACTGATTGATTTGTTCATGCAATAAAAAATCCATATATTGTTGTATGGGTGTCTGCAATCAGTAAATAAGTTTTTCTTGGCATAACAATTACTGCCAAGGAAGTTACCATGCATAAATCATCATTTAGTTGTTTTATGAACTTTGTGGATATGCAGGCAACGCAAGAAGAGAACCTGAAAATTATTTGCCTGACATATATTTCAGACTGTAACGCACTTGTGACATTTTAGTTTTTTCATTTTTAGGGTTTTTAATTTTTTTTCCCCAAGCTTTCTCCATAGAAGGGCATCTTGAAGAGACATGAACAAGCAGCAATTAACCTTTTCACTTACTTTACAAATATGGTTTTCCTGTGCAGAGGCACTTAAAAATCAGTGTCAAACACACACCACATAAGTCTTGCTTCTGTACACAGTTGTTAACAATAAAGACCTATCAGCTAGCATGCTGATGTCACAGGCTGCAGGCACAGTTTTGTTAACTTATTTATGGACAGACGTCACTTTACTGATGTATATTACCCAAGCAGTCTCCTCTTGATACTTTCTTTTATAGGTTTGTTTTGACATTTCAGCTGCAGAAATAGAAGACTTGCTATTTCTTTAGTTTTCTCAAGCCTTAAAAAGTCATACTTTCCTAGCTTAACTAAATCTGAATTTTAAATTTTCCCACATCTCTTCATATACAGTAACAACCTTCAGCTTGATACGAAGATCATTTTAGTCTAGGCAACTTTTTATTTAATGGTATTATTTGCAATGTGTGTCATGTTTGCAGCAACAAAATACAAATATAATGTTGACTTGAGATTTAAACATGTTTTTAAAGACTGAAACTTCCTCATGAATTTTAGTTCTGAAAAAATTTCTACAAAGCCATGATATTTTTTAACAAGATAGTTTTGTACTCAAAATAAATACTCCTTCTGTCATATTTTAAGAAAAACACAGCCTTCCACAGGGTTTCTACACTTCATCAAATCACTGTTTAGAGAGTAGTTTGTGATCTAAATTCTAAACTGTTTAAATTTAGAAATCCTAAGGCTTATGATGGAAACACGGAATGATTTAATAGTCCCGAAATATGATTTGGCCATTCTGGGAGACATTCTATGAGCAAAGCTGCTTTTGTCTTGTCTTTCAGTGAAAGACAAGGAGGTACCTTTTCTGCAAAACCAGCATAGGAATGCCAATACTAAAAGCCTCACTGGTTAACATAATTGAACAGAAGCCTTTAAACCAAATACCCTTAGTTTGGTACAACAGAAACAGTCCTCCTGTGGTTCATTCTCCATTTCTTTGTTCTATCTGAAGGAGATGGACTTTTGTGTATGACATCTACCAATACACTCAGAGTAGTGGCTTGAGGTAGTGCTAGAGAACAGAGATTTTTTAAGTAAACATCACTTGCTCCACCTGCTGATTCTGCTCCCTATCTTATTGGCAGAAAGAGGCTTGTAATACTTCTTAGCTGGTAACCAGCAGTTTTCCTGGCTGACTGACATGGGGTTGCCCAGCTCTAAGTCAGCTGATGTATTTTGTTCCTCGTATCTAAGTCATGCTCCTATCTCACTCAATTTATACCTTTCTTCTGACTACTCCTAAGGTGGAAGTCAAGAAAACACTAACACACACACATACACAACCCCAGCCCTGCAAAAGAGAGTTTAGGTCTGCAAATTAGTCAGTACACAAAACTGGATCATGTTCTTACAAGCTCTTACAATCTGATGGGATCAGACCCCCTTACTCATCTGGGTGTGCACTTCCCCTTCTGGAGCAGTAGACTTAGAGAATAGCCAAGGGAGCTAGACAGCTACAGGATCTGAAGACAGCTATAACTGAGAGAAGTTTCCTGTTCATAAGCTTAACTCCCTTAGACTTCAGTGGGGACAGAATCAGGACTGTGTAGTCCTTCACCTTAAGGCAGGCAGCCTTCACAAGTCATCGTTCTGACTTAGCAAGGAGTTGGGACAGGGCTTACATACATGGGCCTTACTCTTTGTCATTGCCATTATAAGAGGGGAGTATCAAGAAAGACAGTGAAATTCAGGGATGGAAACTGGGGAACAAGAGAACTGTGATTTGCTCCTTTCAGTGGAGGGACATTTAACAATACACTCCTGTTTTACCATTATACAACTTCTGGGAAGAACAACAGTGGTTCAAATAACTGGAGCCTGGTTGTCTTGGAAGGGAATTAGGCTTTGACAGTGTTTCTTCTTTTTTGTTTTGTGTCTGTTTGGTGGCTTTTTTAAACCAGCAAAACCTTCTTCTCTGATAATGTCAAGCTTCTCAGAAGATGGAGTGTTAATATTTTGCCAGTAAAGTTTCTCATGCTTGTGCCATTTGTCAAGTGCGAGTTCCCTGTTCCAATCTCTCCATGTGCCTTTTTTCCCCTCTGAGCTGAAGCGTGTTCCCATGTCGCGCTGCCTAAGGCAGACAAGACACATTTTTCTGGGCTCCATCAACATTACTCAGGCAGCTAAAAAGCTCATAATTAAATTATGCAAAATATCTTTTTTTACTTCCTCTCTGCAACCCTTAAGTCACTCCTAGGTGGGGGAGTTGACCAGGCTGCAGAATAAATCCCATTCCTTATGATGAGACAAACCTAGAAGCAAACCTAAAAGGCTGAGGAAAGAACTAACTGCATGTTTTTTAAAAGCTAACCTTACAGTTTTGCAATTCTGCAAAAACTCCATTCCTGTCATGCTTGTTCTGCAATTAATGCATCCGAATTTCATTCAGAATTCTGTTGCTTTCATTATTACCATATCAAGCTGAAGTCTCATAGACCATGAAACACAGAGATGTTTACAGTATCTGGTTGAGGTACTTACAGTAGGAGCTTTGAATGATATCCTTGGCTCTTCATTTGATTCTGTCCTTACAAGGAATTCTTCCTGTAGTCATGTGGCATGGGTTTGTTGGACATAAGAACCCTTAATTAAGAGAAAAACTCAGAATTAATTGTTTCAATACTCAGTTCTTTTACCAAAACAGTTGCCATGTTGGCCAAATTATGAGGCTGTCAAAACAGAAAAAGATCATCAAGTTCAACTAATTAATATGAATTTGGAAACAATCTATAAATTAGCAATTATATTGAATTATATTGAATGAAACAATGTATAAATCAATCTAGGGCTGACATTTTATGATGGAAGACCTCAACCATTTTAGAATGCAAAATCTGTCACCTTTGATAAGCATTTTCAAAGCACTTTGAACAAATTATGAAATAAATATCTTATTGTGGAGGGATGTTTGTATCCTGTATAATCCTTAAATATCTATAAAATTATGTCAACTGTCAATTTTAATGTTCATTAACACTGTCTTTTATATTGTTAAAAAGCATTGCTAATTGCAGAGTTCATGGCATAGATCCACAAATGAGGAAGAGTTCTCTGATACATTTTAAAGTAAGGGTATTTTTAAGCATTTTATGACTTTTCTAGATCTAATCTAAAGTGGCCTTTCAACTGTTTCTGCTAACAGAAAAATAGCAAACACGCACTAAAGTCTTCTATGAAGTCTTCTTTAATGAAGATTTTTACTTCATTAAAGTTTTTGCATTTTTTTCAGTAATAAAGACAGGTTCAAAACATGACTTTAAGATCTGAAGTAGTTTGTCACTGCAGGTACCCTGAAAGCATGTGTGATGATGCACAATTTGCATGAAATAAGGGGAATATCCAGCTCTGCACCCGTGGCTGGCTTTTATGGAAATGATTATTTCCAGAAATGGAAGAGTAAGAGAGGTATATTCATTTTGGTATATAATTTTCTATAATAACCATCTGTCTGAGTCACTGTCTCCAAAATGACATGGAAGGAGAATGTTTGTTAGAAACCTAAATTTACAAAAGTTTAAAAAATATATCCCACTCTGTTTGGGACATCTGAAGTCTTTGAGAGGTCAGTTGTAGTACAATACTTGCAGCTGCAGTAACTTCAAAAAGAAAACACCTGCCCTATTGGGCTGGAAATACTGCTTTTGGTATGTTGATAAAGTGAGATTTAATTATATATATGAGCGTGTTTCATCAAGTTAACAATTTTGAGAATTAATATGAAATAAAACATCACGTGCCAAATGTTTAAACAATCTGTCTACAGATTATATCTGCAGATATACTGCAGTTCTGTGTAAAACATGCATGCAGTACAGTTTGGGTAATGTTTTGAGTTTTCAGTATTTTCAAAAGAAAACCAAAATCGGTCAAGTAATTGGGATGTCGAAAGGGACAAATGGAAAAAGTCACCATAGAAAACCATGATAGAAAATAGCCTCTTAGTAGCAAATGGAGAGTCTTAACAAAAATCTTAACAACTAGACTAAAAGCTAAAAAAACCATGCACAAAGTGGTGTTTCCATGAAGGGCCTTTGCATGTACATGGAATGTGCCTTGATTTTAACACCTGGGATATAGCTACTCCAGGGCATATAAACACACACCACGCTGAACACACAGCTGTTACAGTAAACACTGATACCTAGCTGATTGCAATGCAGTATAATTACATTAGGACAGCTTTTCACTTTTGCTATAGTGAGAAAGATTAGCTACTATCTCAAATTTGCATAATTCTGAGCAAAGCTTGTCATAATTGCCTAAAGATATGCGTTTCTTTATATACAAAGTCATTATCACCTAGCTGCCCTAGAAAGATCCAGAGGTTTCTAATAAAAGGCCTGATGAGCCAACTGTGTTTCTCATTCACCATAAGAAATGTTCTTGGAGAAACCCTCTTCATTGAGCTTTTAAATAGTACTCATTGAATCCCACATTTTTAAATGTTAGGGGTGGATCTATGTGTTATTTGCACAAGGGCACAAAAATCATGGTTTGCTCTCATAGATCTGGTCGTATGCTGGAACGTGACTGAGTCCAGTGCTGTCCCCTGCTGTAATGTTCAAACTTCTGGTGTTTGGATTTGTCTTGCACTGGAGCATCTCAAGCAGCAGGAAAAGGTGAGGTCATTACCTAGCAGGATTACATGGCATTCAGGAATGTAATTCTCAGACGGATGCTGTGGATACTCACAGAAAACACCCTCAGCTCCGGCCCAGCGCCAAAGCGGGTCCCTGGGGATACAGAGTGGCCTTGCCGAGTGTCCCAGCGGGATGCGGGCGTCCAGCAAACATCGCCGCCGGCAGCTGCTGCGCCAGGGGCTCGGGAGGGGAGCTGGGCCCGGGGGCCGCGGCCTGCTCTCCTCAGTGCCCGCGTCTGGACACCGTCACTGGACCCCAGAGCTGCTCGGGATGGGAGGCAGGGTCACCTGGAGGGGGTGCATGGGAACGCGTCCAGGTGGGTTCTGATGTCTTCAGAGATGGAGACGCCACACGCTCCCCCGGCAGCTCTCCCAGTGCTGTGCCACCTCAATGAGAAGTTCTCCCTCATGCTGAGGTGAAACTTGTGTTTCAGTTTAGGGCCATTGCTCCTCGTCCTGTCGCTGGACACCACTGGCGAGTGTGGCACACACGGCGCTGGCACAGTGCCCGGCCTCCGTCTCTGAGGTGGATGGCGGGCAGGTCAGTGCGTCCCGCCGAGCCCCCCGGGCTGTGCGGGGCCCGGGGCCGCCCCCCGCTCCGCCCGGGCCGTGAGGCGGCGCGGGCGCTATGCGCCATGCAGGTTCCCGGGCGCTGGCGCAGGCAGGTTCCCGGGCGGGCCCGCCGCGGTGTGCGGCGCTCAGCAGCCACACAAAAGAGCGGCTGCGGCTGCGGCTGCCCCGCTGCCCGGGACCAGCCCCGCCGCTGCACCGCGGTAAGGACCGGGGGCGCAGGGCGGGGGGCTGACCGACCGACCGACCTACCGACCCCCGGCCGGGGTCATCGCGGGCACCGGCGGCTCTGTCGGGGGTGGGGCGGCAGCATCCCGCGGGTCCCCTCAGGGGCGAGCGGAGCCCCCGGGCGCGCCCCCGCCCCGCGCCGGCACGGACGGTGCTCCCCTCGAATCGGGGCTGGGGGCTGCTCTCCCCGCGAGCGGCTGCCCCCGCCTCATCCCATTGTCATCTTCATCCTCATCCTCATCCCCATCCCTATCCCCATCCCCTGGCAACCGAGCTGCCCGCAAGCGGACGGGGAGCCGGGCTGAAGGGAGCCCCTGCGGCATGGCGGAGCGGCCGGCGCTGTCGCGATCGGCGGCGCGGGGCTCCGGCTCCGGGGGCTGCCGCACGCCCGCTTGTCCCCGCTGTGCCCGGGGAGGCGCCGCCACCGCCCCCCGCCAGGCGAGGGAGAACCGGCGGCGAACCCCCGGGCCGGGCTGCGGCTCCGCCCGGCTCCCCCGGGGCTGGGCTGCGGCTCCGCTCGGCTCCCCCGGGACCGTGAGGGCTCCGAGCCCGGCCCGGCCGCCTCAGCCCCGCCGTGCCGGGACGGCGGCTCCGGATAACGCGGGGACTGGCCGTGCAGCATCCGCATCGTGTCAGCGTTTTGTGGGAGGGCGGGAGGCTTAAGTCCGTTTGTCTTAATAAGAGTGAAAAGAAATGCGAGAGGAGCCCTCTTGAAATGCAGCACCGCTCGGAGTTTGTATTTGGTTCTGATTTCATGCCTTCACTGTAGCAAAGGGATCAGAGCCTTTGATCAGCTCTTTCCCCGTTCCCTTTATCATGAGATCTGGAGGGAAAAAGGGTGCTCAATTAGGAATACCTGGTTTTCGTTGGGATAAACAGCATGAGGTATTAGCCTGGTCTGCTTGCCTCTTATTGAACAGTTTTTTGAATATGTGTGTGTGGTGCCTTGTATTGCCATAACAAAAGGGATGGGGGTGGGGGAAAGGAAAGGAATACTGCATTTAGAGCTGCATCTTGGAAAGTCAAAGACTGCCTTATTTTGCCTCAACTAGCAGTCGGTGCTTTCAGATTTACATACTTTGCATCCTCGGTGTCGTTTTGGTGGTTGTTGCATGCTAGTGAGGACATACAAGAAAAGAAATTTAGATAAAGACAGGAGATCATACAACGTGCATAGTACAGAGATAATGTGCATTGCAGTGATGTTTAAGAAAAGTCTGAAATTACTGTGACCAGCTTGAAAAATGCAAGTAGTGTCTTCAGTTGCATTACCTGGCCAAGGCCACCCTATAATCTGCGAGGAGGGGCTGGGAAATCTGTTTGCAGAAAAGGTATTTATCTATTATGCCTGTTACCCAAGAATCGCTCATTACTTGATGAGTAGAACTGAAAAAGAGAAACAACTACTGTCGTAGTTTTTTGTGGTTCTGTGTAAGCTACAGTGTTTCCAATATAACATAGTTTTAAAGGGGAGGAATTCTAATTTAAGTCCTTATTACCACTTAAGATAAAATACAGCATGTGCAGGTTATGTGTGAGAGAAGCAAAAGGTTGACATTCATGTTAAAGCATAAGATGGCAATATATCATTGTATTGTCACGGTTCTTCTCCATATGGGACAGATAAGAGGAAAGAGCTTTTCTTTCATATGTTATTCTGCAAGAACAGAACTTTTAAAGTCAAAGCCACTGTCCTTAGTCCACTTCGGGCTCATAGGATTCATGCTGCAGAACTGTCCTTATAAACCCTAATTGTCAGAGTTTCTAAATTCTCTGATAGTTTAGCCCTTTTCTGCACTTGGAAATATCTGAAGCTATTTTTAAAAATGCATCAGCAGCTACATTATTGCTCCCTCTTGATCCTCTGATAGTAAAGGAAAAATGTTTTTGCAAAGGCTACAGATGCTCAGCTCTTTTGGTCAAAGTATTACAGTTCTAAGGAGAAATATCGAAAAGTATGTTTTGTGCAGTTACTTGATTAATTTCAGTTCAGGTTGGGGACTGGACATGAATTTAAACAAGCTAGATCTTTAAAAAGTGACCTTTGCTTAAGGCTGAGAACACGAGAAACCACTTCAAGAAGCATAATTTTACCATCTCTCCAGCTGTTCTGATAAGAATATTTGCTAAGAAATAATTTGTGAAAATACCATGGTTTAAACATATTTCAGTTAATATTCCTGTGCTGAGGGTGGAAAAATCACAGAAAGTGACCTGTTCCAAGCTACCAGCTCACAGAGAGACATATGGAGGATTCTGGCTTTGTTCAGAACAAATCTTGGTTGTAGCCTTTGAACACATCAGGGTTTAGGTGCTTCTGCAGACTTTTTACATGTTTCCCTTGTAATCTGTGTTTAAATAAACAAGGCAATTATTTCATGCTTTAAGCACCGCAGTGGTAGGGGCTGAGGAGCAGCCCTGACAAAAAGGCCCAGAAGTCCTGGTGAACAGCAAACTGGACATGAACCAGCCACTTCTCCTGGCAACAAGGATAGCCAGGAGCATCCTGGTCTGCATTTACAGCAGTGAAACCAGGACATCAAGTGAAGAGATTATTCCCCTCTGCTCAGCACCCAACAGGTCACGTTTAACCCTGTGTCCAGTTTTGGTCTCCCCAGTTCAAGGAAGTTATTAAAGACCTGAGGTTCTGCAAGGCCACTGAAGTGGTTGGGGCTGGAGGCTGAGCTCTGAGCAGAGGGTGAGGGAGTGGGGCTTGCTCACCCTACAGAAAGGGAGGCTCTGGGGGTCCTAACAGCAGCCTTACAATCTTTGTAAAGAGTTCCCCAGGGAACTGGAGCCAGACTCAACACAGTGGCATGTGCCGAAGAATGAGAGACAAAAGGCATCTTTTGAAACAAAGGTTCAGACTGGATGCAACAAAATACTTTGCCCCCCAAAGACAATCATACATTGAGACAGGTAGCCCAGAGAGGTTCTTTGGTCTCTGTTCTTGAAGGTTTTAAAGACCAGAGTGGATAATTCCCTCAGCAAACTGATCAGGGCTTACTGATGACCTTGGTTTGAGCAGAATGTTGGACAAGAGATCTCTGACATTCTTAACAACCTGAAGTGTCACGATCCTGTTTGTGCCTATCTGTACATGATACAAGAAGCAGATGTGTTTCCAGAAGTCAGATTTTTTTAAGAAAGATTTAGCGTTTCTACTCTACGACTAATCCATGCATCTCAGCAAAGATGGAATACAGTATCAGCCTGATACATTAACCTCTATTACCTGTGAAACAGAGCATTACATTAATACAAACTAATACCTTGTTATAAGCCTCCCAAGGAAGAGATACTTGCTTGAAATAAACAAAAAGAAGTGCATACTACTTGCAAGCAAGAGCTTTTACTAGGAGTTATTTTTTGGCACTACTATAAGGCAATTTAAGCCTTGCAACATTTGTGCAAGAGATGTAATGGTAGTTGTTACATCTGCAGAAAATAAAGCAGTCACATGAGCTTCACAAGTTAAGAGGAAGAACTGAAAGCAGAATCAGAATGCACTGGTGTTTAGACACTCAAAAAACTTGCAGTCGCTGAGTCAAATGCTCATTGTAAGTACTTGCAAATGCTTTTAGTCTACTGGTTAGAGTATTACATGTATGACTTTTTGTCCTGAGGACCCGTGAGAGCTGCATGAAAAGCAGCTCAAGACAGCACCATGTGATTGGTGAAGTGTGTAGTGGCTTTTGCTGTCTGCAGGAGCTGAACATGCATCATGTAAGCTTTGTCATGGCATCCATGAGAAGAGGATTTCTCATTTCTTCCATTTGAATTCTCAGTTTTGTCTGAACTCGGGTGTTAACTTGGTTAACAATACTATATTTTGGAAGGAAGGCCTTGCACAACTGTAAAAAATGTATGGATTGAACTGTTTGTTTCTGGTGCTGGTAGGTAAATGCACTGTCACTTGAGTACATGACATTCCTTTCCTTTTTTGTTGCAGTACTTACTGTCTTCGTTCAAGTGCTGCAGCAGAGGAGGGTGATTTGCACTTCAAGAGGAGTAAGTTAGAGCTGAGCAAAGACTGGTATGGAAAACTGGGATTAATAGGTGCTTCCACCTAAGCTAAAGAGGAAGAACTAGAAGCCCTGTAGGTAGGGATGACAAGGAAAAAGTGTCATTGTTCTCAGATAACAAGGTTATGTGAAATACTGCTGGAGATGCATACTCTGGAGTATACTCATGCATGAAGAGACCATTTTCTTTTGAAACAGAAGGAAATGAAGAGGAAAGGAAAGTTGGCAAAAAGGTATCCAAAATATGTCAGTTATAACCAATGTGAGGTTTGCAGTCTAGATAAGGATTTTCAAATAGTGGTACTTCTGCAATGCAGACATCCACTGATACCAACCCAGGCTTCCAGTGGGAGCTGCATGAGGAGTATCTTGGGATAGTTGTCTGGCTTGAATTGTTAAGATGAAGTTTCCTTCAGAAAATAGCCCTCCTAGTTACAGGCTTGATAATGAAGATTCAGCCACATAGAAATTTGTTATTGCTTTATTACTTAAAGTGTAGATTGAATATTTCCATTCTATCAATTGAATGGAGTTTTTGAACTTTGTTTTGTGTATTGATATTAGGAATATTTGTGAGCATATTACCAATTTGCATTATTTGCAGATTGCTGTCATTGCCTTTACTTTCTGAGAGATCCTCTTCACAGATGCACTTCTCAGCTACAACCTTTGCATAAGTTCCTCTTCCCAAGTTGGTTGTGCAGTAACCCTGATCATTTTTGAGGAGTGAAATCCTTTTTATTTCTGAAATATTCTCCAAGAGAGACCTGACCTTGCAAGTTTTTCTTGTGTATGTATTCTACCTTTGTGTTAAGGGTTTACAGGATCTGACCCTTGAAGATTCAGTGTAAGATTTATTTTATTTATTAATTTAATGAAGATTAAGTGTAAGACAGAAAGATTTAGAAGACTTTCACCTGAGTACAGATTTAGCTAAGAATTCACAATGTGATCATAGGCGGCACATTTACTTCTTTCTATATTGAATGTACAAAACCAGGAACAAACAGCTCACAACCCAAATAATAGTTCTTAACAGTGACCATGAGTGTTCTGGTGAGGGTGCAGGCTTAGATTTGAGCACTGGAGTCCAGATTCTGTTCTAGAATGACACAGGATTTTAATTTTTTATCCCAATTGCCAAGAGTGAAATGATATATATAAACTGATGTTACTTTTAAGAATCACTGATACAAGCTACCACAAAAAATTAGTTCAGTGCAAGGGCAAGTGTACCCTTTTGGTTTAGTCAAATCTTAAAATAGGTCTCAAAACTCATACTCTGAAAGGTGAGAGATGCCTCTTCAACACATCAGGGAGAGTGTATGGAGATGGAATTGCTTGTTTCTCATGCAGAAGCAAGATTGCTTCAGAGCTGCTATTCTCAAATCCATACCAAATCTCTTTCCTGGGAATGAAATCTTGCATTAAACACTATTACTAAACATATAATTTTTTTTCCTTTTTTTTTTTGTTGTTCTTCTAATCTGCAGCTTTTTTGTCTGGTAAGGATGCCCATTCTGACTGGTACCAGGTTTCACAGGGTTGCTGTGCCATCTTGAGTTTCAAAGACAACTACAGCTACTAATAGATGAATAAGCATAAAGGCAGTTACACAAAGAACAGAAATATTTCAGCTTTTATAAAATGATCTGGTATAGAAAAGAAGCAGACTTGCATGGTTCCAAATTCTTACTATGCAGCATAGCACATTGTTGCCATGCTACCAGATTACTTGCCTTGATATTTAAATTTGCCCTTAGATTTGTATTTAAAAAGAATGAACTGGTAACAGTACATTAAAATATAAAATAACCTGACAAGACATAAGCTTCATCACCAATTTGTTCATGGTTTTTTTGCCTCTATATGTTTTAATTTTCTTTCCAAAAATAAACCCCACCATCACAACAAATCTAAGACATGCATGAAACAAATGAAATATGGAAAGGTTCTGTTTGGGAGTGCAATATAGGTTTATATCAAAGGAGGAATATTGATTATAGTTTCCATACTTAAAAAAATATACATCTTGCCTGCCTTAGTAAGTGCCTCTTACCATCTTTTGTCCTCTCCAATTTAACACAACAAAGGGAAATCAGAGTATGATGATATTTTCTTGTTATTGATATATTGTGGAGGAGAGAGGATCATTATTTATATATGTGTGTGTGTGTGCAGATATATATAAAATGTCCTTTAGGCACAAAATCTTGTGTTACTGGAAGACAACTCTTGATTAGAGATAAGGCAGCTTTAAAAAGAAACTTATCCCTGTGATATTCTTAGCCAGTCAATCAGTGTGGCTTTAATTATGTAGAAGTATTTGACATGTTATGGCCCAGGAGATAAGAGCTGTTGCATACTTGATGAATGAAAGGGAAGGAATTCTGTTGGTGACTAGAAATTCCATGCTCAGTGCTGCATTGGAGACATAAAATGAGCACTGGAAGGGAACGCTTCCTAGTAAATAGTGATTTGCTTTGTATTGCTGATTCCAGGATTATGAAGGTTGTAGGTGGCAGAATTTTTCATTTCTGGTTAATGACCACTTGCTTTATTGATGGAAGTGTTGCCATGAAAATACCTGTGTAGTATCGGGAATGTGCCTTTAAGTCAGTTTTGTTGGTGGGAATTTTTTTGTTTGCTTGGTTTTTGGTTTGGTTGATTGGCTTTTGTGTGGTTTTTTAATAATTAAGAGGTTTTCTTTATATTTTCAGTGTAAAAGGTATTTGTTGTGATACTGGTTGTGACCACCTTAAAGTTTTTCCACATCTATTCCACACCTATCTGCAGTGATAATCAATGATCTGTCCAGCATGTGTGTAATTTGGTATTTGTCCTCCATTTATTATTCAATTTGTATGCATTATAACTGACCCACCAACTAACAGATAATGATTTGGGGGAAAAATGGAGGCAAATTATACATTACAGCACTAGTATACCTTTGCAGCAGTATTATTTTCCTTCCTGTCCCTATATCTGTATTTGTTTTTTAAAGTTTTTAGTCACAATTCAGTAAAATACCTGTGTTACTCTTGAGCCAACATTGATTTAGCTTAGATCTGTTAACATTTTTTAATGTCAGGACTCTTATGATATTTCATGGTTTAATTTAGGCTCCAGCTGTTGGTGTGTGAGAATCACAGCTTTGAGCTCATACTCAGACAGGTTCCAGGAGTGAAGAAACTATGAGTGTGTACTTTAAATATTTGCGGACTGTATGGTACCTTTAATTCTGGAGTTCTTGTGATTTGCAGTGCTACAGCAATTGTAATAGATACAAGTTCCTTCTTAATATTAACCAGCATCTGTTTGTATGAACCAAGCTTGAGTTACCAGTTTTCTTTCTGATGGTACCTAACATTGTTATAACCACTCATGATAAATACAAACAAGCCAAACGTCATCCAGAGTTCCTGAACCTGTTTTATCAGTGAACAGTCCGTGGTGTTACATATTTTCCTCTATTCAACGGTATTCCTATTTAAAGTAGTAATTAAGGAATGAATAGTAACCTGCTAGAGTATTGTTAAATCCCACTGGAAGGATAGGAAACAAAAGCTGTTTATTACTGCTCTAAGTTTCCCATCCTCCCTGTGCCTCGGCACAGTGAGTTTTGTTTCTTGACAGGATGAAATCCATATTGTCTTTAAGATGTTATCTCTGTCCTCATCAGGTAAACTCGTGAGTGACTGTGCCTGCCAGCTGAGGCTGACCCTCACTGGCTGGTTGACAACGTGCAGCACGTTGGTCACACGTTGGGGACACATTGACTCCAGCTCCTCAGGCTGACCCTGTCGCAGTCCTTGCCCCTCCTTTCTCCAGCCCCGGAGGCTCAGCAGGATGGTTCCTGTGCCTGAGCCACATTTCAGGCTCCTTGTCACAGGATCACCCTGAGGGACCCTCATGCATTGTAAGGACAAGAAATGGGGGAAATTCAAACAGAAATTCCTAAATAGTAAAGTTTGAAGTTTACCATACATGTGGAACTTAATCAAACACCATAGTAGCATCCTGAATGAAATGGAGGTGATTGGAAAAAAAAAAGATAAAAAACTATTGTGATGGAGCCTAGTCCTAGTGTCTAGGACCCTTTGATGGAAGGCATTTAGAAGAGAGCAGTAGACTGTCCTTGCTCAAAAGACTCACCTGTCTAAATAGACTTCACAGTTTGGTATCTTCTGTTTAAATTAATCTGACAGAGGAAAAGAATTGTGTCAAAAAATGGTACTAGGCCAATAGAACCTCATGGTAGCAAAAGATTTTGAAACACTGGATTTAATCAATAACATGCAGACCAAACATTTACTGAAAACCTGAATTATAGGTGTCTGTAATTACTGGAGAATATAACTTAAATGTACCCAACTGGAAAAATCTTAATTTGGTTCTGATATTTAGTTGAATTTTGCTGTTAACCTTCTTGCTGGCTTAAACTATAGAGATAAAAATAATTACCTTTGTAGATTAACATATTAAATATTTCGCCTATGTAAATATGAATAGCGTGTGGATAAAAAGTTCTCTGCTCTGGAGACTATAAAAGGATGGCTTTGCAATTATTACATGATTTCATTGTTGTTTTTTTTACTAGTACTGTGCCACTGGGGGTGGGAGTGGGGGTGTGTTTGATTTTTAAACAAATTCCCCGAAGTCTGGTTTATTCATTTTTCAGCTGTAGACTTATAGATTTTTAAGCTCTTTGTGGCAGGAATGTCTGCAGAATACTTAACATGATGAAATCTTGGCTAATGTACTTTTCCACAACACACATAATTTAGGATTTATTTGCCCCCAGTTGAAAGTTGTTGCTATAGCAAATGCAAGACGAAGAATTAAATGGAAAGGAATATATAATGTGACTGTTCAGGGTTTGCATCTGGTAAAGGGGCTGATGTCAGGGGGCACAGAAGTTGATTATACCCTTACAGTGCTAGGCTACATAGGATGGTACAAATTTGGATCCTGCAGAGAAGCCTTCTAGGAGCCTGTCGATCCATTGGGAGAGCTCAGGAGAGGTGCACACACTGTTAGGTAGTTGTTTTACAGTGTGGGCAATTTCTATTATTAAGGGACTGTGACATATCTCCAAGTGGCTGGAAGTTGATCTTTGATTTGAACTGGGTGCAGCTCAAGCATCTCTCAGGACTTCAATTTTGCTACAAGCTGCAGCCTTCCCTGCAGTGCTCCTGTCCCCAGGAATGTCCCACAGCTCCAGCAGGACTGTGGCTGCCTGTTGCTGCAACACAGGAACTTCTGGTTTCCACCAGGAGACTGCCATGGGATGGTTGTTCAGTTAATTCAATTGTTGTTGATAATAATTAAGCTTAGAAAGGTGAAACAAGAGTTGACCTAATGATAGAAATATAGAAATTGTTCCAATTGTTAGAAGAATTAGTCTGTGTTTGAGTTTCCCAATAAGCACAACAGTTCTATAATTAGTAGTCTCTAAGGATCATATTCTGCCAGCCATAATACTTTGTCATATATCTATGTATTTATGCAACTGTAGACATTACTTACTTTAAACCAGACATCAAAATTTATATACCTATTGCCATGAGCATCAGTTGAAGACAAACCAGTGTATTTATGAACAATGAAATTACTGAATAAATCAGCAAGACTTATACTGCCATTTACATTCTTGCCTCAGTAACTACTTACTGCATGTTTAGTGATGAGAGATGCAGAGTTCTGAATTGGAAAATTCATGGAGAACTACAAAATAGACTGATCCACAATGTACCAATGTGATGCCTCAGTGATTTTTCAACCGTTTCATCTTGAAAGGAAAAATGCTAATTCTTGAAAATCTTAGGTACATTTACTAAGAACCTAGGAAATGCATGCTTATTTAAATACATTATGCAAAACTTCGTCTTACAACAAATGAATAAAATGCTGGGGAAATTCTTGTTTTCACACTAATTTTTTACATATCTATTTCTAAAATATTAGAATATTAGAGAATATTATTTCATTAATATTTCCCTACTCCTTTGCTAGTCAATGTGTCAGGTATGGAGCATGAGGCTTCTTGTGTGTAGGTGTCTTCCATACTGCTGTCCAGCTATAACCTTGGGGTACAGCAACCTTGCACTGCAGGATTATTGCCTTTTCTCCAACAGATCTGCTCTACAGAGGTTTTTTTTTCTGTGTAATGCCATTATTTTACATGCTGCAGTTAAACCAGCTGCAGTCAAAACCTAATCTCTTGTTTAGGCGAACTGTAGATCTAATTAACCCTGCTGACACTGCATCTTGTTCAGTTACACAGTACACTTCCTCCAGGAGAATGGCTGAAGTTGTATTAATACATTTTAGAATATTGTCTAACCATGAATTTTTGGTGTTCTCCCTGTTCCATGCTGCACTGTTGCCTGCTTAGCCTGCCAGTTACTGATAGGGAAAGTCTATGTACCTGTGTGTGAAGAAAAGGAAAAAAAATCAGCCCCAAATGCATGCTAAGCTCTCCACATAGTTGGGATTTTGACAGGCCACTAGAGCTCTCAGTGGTCCCATCTCTGGCAGAGCACAGGATGGTAGAGAAGACAAAGGAGAGATAGCCAGCTATCATCTCCTGTGCTTTCATGAAATTAATGAGCATGGAGGAGTGACATGCACACAGTCCAAGATTATTCAAGAGACTAAAAAGATACAAATAGCTTAGTATGAGCTGCCAAAGGCTCATGCCAATCTCTTCTACCATTTCTGCTGGAATATTTCTGTTTACTCTTATTTTCATAATGACAATATTTCAGCTTTGTCAGACACCTGTAGAGAATAGGATCTAGAGTCTCATTTAAAAGAGTTGCTCTTCCCTATAATGACTTGGCAAAAGTGAGATGAACATTCAGTTATCAACATGAAGGTCCAAAAAAAAAAAAAATGGATGCTTCCTAAGACCTTCAGCAGGCTGATGTGTAAGGGGAACTGTGCTCAGAAGTGATTCATTTATGGGGTATCATCTCCCAGCATCAGGCTTGAATCCTACAGATTTCTGTTGCGGTTACAGAAATCACCTAAAATCAAGTTGCTTTTTTCCAAAGATGGCCAGAGACTTTAAGAAATATTCAGTCCCTTGATTTTGTCACCAGACCCACTCAAGATAGGGAATAAACTTAAGGGGTGAACAAAGGGATTGCTTTGTTCCCTGCTTTGTCTGATGAAGTTCAGTTCTTCAGTTTTCAACAACTTCTCCAACCAGACAAGATCCACACGCCTTTTTTTCTGCTTTACAAGCCATTAGGATCTAATGGGATAAGACATGTGCATCAGAGCCTAGACAGCTAATGATGCCTCACTTCCTAGCTGTAAGTGGTGCAATTTAAACAACACAGCTAATACCTACAGCACAGAAAAGTCTGTTAAATCAAGAATTTCACTTTAATTTTGCCTGCAGATTTCTTGAAAAGGGTTTTTCCATCTTTAGGGAAAAACTTTTTCAAACTAGAGGGTAGACAGTTGAGATAGCCAAAGTCACATTTTTTTCAAAGAATCCTTTAACTGCTGGCTAATTGCCTATTTTATTTCATCCAAGATGAATGTTATTTGTGCTTTATGTAGCATCAGAAAAGAAAGGAAACTTTGAAATTTTCTGTTTAGGCGATGAAGATATTAAGGGGAAAAAGAAGGAAAAAAATCAGCTCAGTTCTCCAAAATAAAAGAGCACTGTCTTTGGTATTGCAATTTCACAGATAGAAATCTGCATAGACTAGTCCGTTTATCTGCTCAAAGCTCTTTACATAACTGGCACTTTGTCATCTTCTGTCTATAAATTATAGGCAGTCATTGCTGGAGTGTCTGAGTAACCAAGCATAGGGTTTGCTGCTTTGCATATAAATGGAGCTACAGTCCTGGATCCATGTGAACATAAATACAGACATGAAGGAATTCTTGCTCTTCAACTCGGTACCAGAAAAGCCCCACCCTTAATGCCATACATCTGTGGATACTGGTATAAATATGAAGCAGATAACCTCTTTGGTTCCTTTAAAATGGAGTGGTGGAAATTGATGTGGGAGAAAGATGTGAGTGCATAAATCACATCAAACCAAATACAGATTGTTACATGAAATGGGCAAATTAAGTAACAAATTTTATGTCAAGTGTTTTTCACTGACTTGGTGAAGAGGAGACTTTCTTCAAATGTTATTCTTTGCATTGATAATACAATAGTAGAGACCATTTACATCTCAGAAAACTGAGCCTGGATCAACCCAATTTACATCTTTCCTAGTGTGACACTGCAGTAATATCTGGAAATAGGTCCTTAAATAGAACAGGAAATAGGCTTTATCTAAATATTCACCTTACTAATTAACTCTTCCTGATAGAGTTATAAGATCCTAGTCTTTCAGTATACAGAGCATGTTACAGCTGGAAGATTTAAACATCTCTGTAAGTGCTTGGTACTTTTTTGGAAAACAGAATATCTGTCTGTACAACCAAAAAACCAAGCTGCAGAGAACCAGACTTCAAACGAACTACAAAATTCTAAATGGAAAACTCCACCTACCCCCACTGAGGATAAACGATGATATCATTACTTAAATTATACTGGTTACTGTGGATGATCCATCCATATCTGATTGCTTCTTTTTAATGGCATTAAATAATTTGCATTGCAAATTGTAGGATGGTAGGCTATTTTTTTTTCAACCAAATCAGGTCAATTCCACTCAGGTCTTCAATATCCAACAATCCAATAGTGAAGAGCATTTTGGCTACCCTGTTTTTCATCTTTTGTTTGCTTAAATTATTTTCTGTTGAGCATAAAGGACAGATATTTTTGTAAGTTCACTGTTGGGTTTCACAGATGTAGGTTTAAGGAGATTATTTATGCTTTAGGATTTAACATCTACCAACATGCTGTTCATTTGCTTGATATCACGGGGGACTAGTTCTTTCATTTGCAATTTATAAATCATCATCTTCAAACTTTGGTTTTCAGATAGCTGGATGTTTGAAACCTCCAGCAGTTATTAATTTAATGAATTTTATCTCAGATGAATTAGCAGTGTTTATTCAACCAATATGATATATGGTAGGTCCATGTATTGTATCATGGTTTGTTTTGTTCTTAAATTTTAATAGAACAGGTAATGTTAACCTGGTAGGTTGTTGAGGAGTCAACAACCTGGGGAGCCCTCCCTTAGTTTGATGCATGTTTGATGAAGAATGCTGTTTTCTTGTGTCCTTTACTGATAAATTTGGTGATTAGCTTTGCAAAAGGACAACAGCAGAAGCTCAAAAGCCCATATTGAATGCTTTTTCCTTCCAAAAACCTTGCATCTGGAATAAAGTCAAACTTGTGCTCTGTGTGCCTTATAAGACCTAGACTTATAACCTTATAAAAGGTCTTTGCAAAGGTGGTAAACAAAGATGTGGCTGAGCCTCATGTCAAGTTTGTCTCATGATACCTCAGACAAATGCCTGTAAATGTGTCTGCTGTGGCTCATTATAGAGTCTTACACTCCATGCAGACCAAATATTCATATCCCTGCAGGAGCAGCTCCATACACTATGTTTGATAAATAAATCCTTTATTCCCTGTAGAAGTTTAGATCTTGAGATTGTACCAGTTTCCAGTCCTGTCGTACCTGGGACAGAACTGCTGGGTCCAGGAGAACAGGAGCTCTCGGACATTTGCTGTGCAATAAATGATAACCTGCTCATAAAGCAGGATGCTTGAAACATTAAAATGTGAGAACAGAAGGTGACATCAAAATGTGAGCCTTGCTTGAAATGCCTGAGTTAGCTAAATCTCTATCCTGATTTCCAATATGTTGCCTATTCTTTTATAATTAAAGCTTGAAATTATTTTTTATATGGTGCAGTGATTGAGTTCAGAATGAGGAATTAAAAAAATCCCTATGAGAGAAAGCTTCATAATAATTAATATCATTATGCTAGAAATTTGAAAATAACCCTGTTTCTTTCTCAGTGGTTTTCATCCTGTTCTTGGCAAGCATTTTCCTATGCTGTGTTTCTTGTGCTATGAGAGCCATTCTGGATTGCTGATAGGCTCAAAACTCAAGCAGTTTGTGCTCAAACAATCAAATGCCTTGATTTGATAATTCTGAGCTGGAATGCTGTGAGCTTTGAAAATGCAGTCTAGCATTTTACAGGGGGCTGCAGGCCCCACTATAGTCTTACCAAGAGCTCATCCTGTATTTAGTTTTCTTTGGACTGTGAAAAACCAACAGAGGACAGAATTTCCCCACTGAAGTTTTATTATGTTTTCAGAGCTACTAAATAAAAAATGTATATCCTGTTAAACTGTAATTTTGTAATATAATGCATCTTAAGCAGCTTTTGGTACTACCAAGTACCACCAGATTATTAGTATTTTATGGAACTTTCTTCCGCCATTTAAAAATTAATACTTAGTCATCTCTGATATTCGAAGACTAGATAAAAATGCAGATTAACCAGAAAGAAGATTGTGGAAGAGGCAAACAGTTGTGTATCAATTCTGCACCTGTGCAAAGGTCATTTTCATGCACTAGAAAGTTGAAAAACGCTGCAGGATAAAGCCTGCAGCATGTAAGGAATGTTGAAACAGGAAAGGCCAGAGGCAGAACCTCTGGATCCATCTGCTGTCCTCATGCGTGTAATGGGAAGCTTGTGCAGATAATGCAGAGCAACTGGAGAAAAATCACTTCACTTCCAGAACTGGCAAATTTCCCCATTACACAACACACATACAGTGCTATACTCTGACAACATAATCTGACCTTGGAAAACATCAGTGTTCTTCACAAACCTCCAGAAAATACTCTTTGCATGGAGAAGTTGTTGATTTTTTGCATTTAAAAGAATTCATTATTTGATGCAATGTCCATGTTTAATTTTTTATATCTCAGTGGTGCTTACTACAATTGCCGATACTGATTTCTGCTGTTTTCCTATAGTTGCAGCTGATCCTGACTAGATTTACTGTTGTTTTTTTCATAGTTCTACTAAAGCTTTCAATGAGATCTGTTCATGAGGCATCTTGTAGTATACACAGAAGTACCCTAGGGCATTGTATAAATTAATATTCCATCCATGAATGTAGCTAGTAGTTAATTTATCATTTGGCAGTGAGAAACAAGAGACTAGATTACTGATTAATTGTAATGAAGCTGAACAGGAGGCTCACGTGTATGCTGAAACAGACTATTATTGTACTAGTGACAGTCTTTGCAACAGGCAACCAGTTTTAGGAGTGTTAAGTCTAGCAGTTTAAAAAATAAATAAGAACAGTGGCAAATAGTACCAGTATTTTTAGTTTAAGTAATTAAAATTTTATGACTGGCATACAGGATTTGAGTTTATGGCATCTTCAGATTTGACATGGGGAAATAAGAGAATTCTCAAGAGCTGACTTCTGCTATAACCTGTCATATCTTATTATGCTGTTTCCAACTCCGTCTGATTTAAAACAGACTTATAATTTATTCTTCACTAAAAAGAAGAGAAAAGAGAGCCCAGTAACTGCAGCCAGGAAGTACATCTGTAATAATACCGTGATAGCTGCGATTGCTGTTGGGAGCAATTGCATCCAATGATCATCCTAAGAATAATTGCGTCCCCAGGAAGAAGCTTCAGAAAAATACCATAAGGAAGTATTCACGGATTTCAATAATTACCTGATATGTAGTTATCAAATGCAGTCTAGGTAAACACAAGAGTGTGCCCTCTTAAGTGCACAGACAAAAAATGACTGAACAAATCTCTTCTGTTGGAGAGCGTGTGTGTGTCCTCCACAGAAAGAGATGCTCCTGAGCCTTTTCTCCTGGGCTTCAAACATCTCTGCCCCAGGAATATCTCCAGTTACGTTTGTGAAAACGTGGCTGCTCTGCATTTAAACTCCTTTTAGGTTTTAGATTCTATTTTAAACCAATCATAATTCTGAAATAAAAATATAAGACTTTCCTTCCTAATGATTTCTTGTGCAGTGTCACAGGGCCATATACAGCCTGGTGTAAATGTGTCATCCTTAATTGATGTCTGCAGCAAAGACATACAGTTGTGTGAAGGAGAGTGTGGCTTAGGATTGGCTCTTAGCTTTGGCATGAGGCATGGACATGGCCAGTAGTTAATTCTGTAAATCTCTGTCAGACATTGTGGATCTGATAAAGATGATGGCAGAAAAAACTGCCAAAGACAGTCCTTTAATCCAGTTTCACTGCCACCATCTTTAGACAAAATCATTCTTGGAGTTTTCTTTCTGTGGGAGAAATATGATGAAGAATAGTGATAAAAAACAGTGTATCAAATGATTTATGAATTCAGTGATTTAGGAGTACTAAACTGTAACCCTATTCAGGTGATCAGTGCTTGTGAAAGGAGGCAGCTCTGGGCATGCCCCACGTAATCTGAGAAGGGATAAAATGCCACAGATGATTCACAAAAGCACTGTGCAAATTTGGCTTGTGTATTGTCATTGTTTCACCAGTTAGGATTTACTGTGTTGATCAGTGGATTCAGACAAGGTAATTCTGCAGCATTTAGTATTGTTACTGGAGAAGCACCTTTACATTTAAATGGAAAGACTCCTTTAGTTCTTCTCAGAGAGACAATAGGAGACTGGTCTCTCCTGCATGACTTTGCATCTCCCTTTAAATAAACAGCTCGTATATCTTTGGAACAGGAACATTATCCATGAAGGAGTGACCATATGTCTCTTCCTGCTCTTCTGACTAGCTTTCATTTACTGTAGTTTCATAGAAGACACTATTAATTACAGGTTTTCTTAATGTACACTTTGATTTTATAGTAAGAATAGGAGTTAGGTACCTGCAGTGTGTGCTCCTGCTTTGGAACAAATTTTTTTCATTTGATTTGCCCATTAGTACTTTGTACTGCTGTCTTTTTGTGTCCTGTAACTTTCTAGTCGGTCATCCACCTATATTGCTTCCTAATTCCACAAAAACCCCCACATTCATTCCTTAATTGATCTGTTGCAAATAGATTTTAAAGAGACCTGTGTTGCTTGTTCCTGATATGTGGCTTTATAGATATGCTCCATTTCTGCCTCTCTTTACTGAATTGCTCTAAACATCCTTCCTTAACTTCACCCAGACCTCAGCACTCCTGACAGATGTAAAGCAGTTATGTAGAGAAGAACCTTTACTGGGCTATTCAGCTAATTCCTCTGCATCATGTCATCATTTCAGTGCTAAAGAGTTTTGAGGAAAAGGCTTAAATTAATCTGAGCTTAAATGAAAGGTGAAAAGTACAGAAAAAAAATATCTCAGATCAGGTTTGTCCTGAATAAACAAAATATGCTGCCTTGGGGCTGCAGGAGTGCAGTTGTAGTCTATCAGGCTGGCTGAAATTGGAAATAGCATTCTCATTTGTCATGCACTATAATCAAATTGGATGCAGATTTGCAGACTTGGACAACAATGATTGGATGTCATCAGTTATTTTTACACTGCATAGAGTGTAAACAGTAGTGGTTTGGGGTATAATATAGTGGATTTTTGCCAGTATTTCCTTTATTATCTGTAACTAGTGATATGCAGTGATTTTCTATGCAGAGCAGCAGCTGGTTTATTTTCTTCTAACTGCTTCTAACTGCCATACCTGTGTTTCTGGATGCAAAGAAAATCTTTCTCAAGATGGCAACTAACAATTCAAGAATAGAAAATACTGGTTTTGATAGTTTGAGACCTACCTAGGTGCTAATCACTGGCCCTTTGAGCAATTTTAGAGCCTTCAAGTTTCACTGCTCATGTAATAAAGGTGACACTATTGATACAATTAAGGGCTTTTTTTATAACTGAAGCACTAGCATTTATTTTTCATAAGGTGCTCTAGTCCTTTTTGTGCAGACCAATGAACTGTTTGTTCCCCAGACTCCTGCTTCACAGTTTATGGTGATGTATTTGGGCTGCAGCTGGAGCTGAATAGGAAAATGAAAATAAATAAGAATAGATGGCTTGTCACTTTGGTTTGAAATTGAACTGATGAAACTGAATTATCTTTGTCTAGCTTTTTAAAATTTGCAGTGACCACAGTAATATGTATCAGAGGCAAATCAGAACACTTTGGAATGGATTTTGAGAGACATCTCATCATAATCCTAGTAGGCTAAAAAGAACTGATGATATATGAGAATTACAGGTATTTGAGATTCTCCAGTTTAATGTCTGTTTTTCCAGCTAATGTACACAGGCATAATTTAATTACTAATACTTTCATGATGTATAGGAAGGTTTATTTCTTATTTTAATTTATTCCCAAGAGCCCTCTGTCTTCATACCCATCCCTTTCTCTTAAACTACACTTTGAATCCATACTCACAGCATCACTGATGATCTAATTGACTTCTGGAAAATATTAAGAGGACTAATTAATTTATTTAAAAATGTAATCTAAGATCAATTATATGTTGACTTCAAGTATCCTTTTCTGTATAACTTTGTGTGTGTTTTCAGCAATTCTGTTCTAAAACTGATGATAAAGGAATAGATGGATGAACTGCCCTAGGAAAAATGAATCAGATCTCTGGTACAGGCAAGGCTTTGTCCACTAGACTGCTGCACTAACTCTAGGGAGGTGGAGCCCATGATTTTGAAAGAAAAATACTAAGGTGAAAGTAGAATAAAGCTGGCAGTAAGTGTCCCTAGCTAGCTATATGCGATGCCTAGAGTTAGAAGAATACTGTATGTTCCAGCTATGTCACTTTTAACTTCAAAGTATTTTGATTCTAAAATTAGAAATGTTCAAGTAATAAAAGAGTTAATGACAAAATACATGCTCCCTCAAATATTTTTATGCTACTGGTATTTTTAAGAATCCTCCTAGCTAAAATAATAGTTATGTTATTATAAAAGCATGATATTCTTGACAGCCTCCAGAGATTGTCTTAATGTTTTGTGTAGTGGAAAATAGCAACTCTGTTGAGGAACTGCAACTCACTACTAGATATGTTCTCCAGCAGTGTAGCAAACATTCAAGTGTAGTAATCAGAGAAAGTAAGAGATTGATCAGGATTTGAGTACAGTTAAAAATTTACAACAATTTACCATTTAGAATGGACCAAGTCAAATTACACATTGATTTTCCTAACAATAGGCAAAATACCTATTAGATGTTAAATAAAAGATTATTGTCACCAGCATATAATCTAGTAGACAGTGTTTACTCAGGTGTACAGTGTCTACTATGGTAAAGTTAATTTTTGTTTCTTTTGCTCCTGTGTGTGTCTTACTTGGCAATACAGTGTTTTATGGCTTAGTCCCTGCTGAAATGTGTTTCAAAATAATTGCAGTGAAATTTTAAAAAAACCCAACTAGGAATTGTAATTCATAAGATCTTAAAAGTATACTTTGTTTTTGTGCTCCATCTTTCAACTCCAGTGGAGTAACTGATCAGAATGAAATGTCTGCTCTTTCTGTAGAATAACTAAGCAATGAGTTGTCTCTTCCTGAAACCCTCTGCTCTCCAAATTAATCATGATAATAAACCCATAATTTATTACCCACAATCAACTTGAGATATATTTGCACATGTATGAGTTGCAGGTTTCTCAGGACGGCTGTATTACCTCTGAAGGTGTTGGATGTTTTTTAAAGAATGAGTACCACATGCTCATTATCATTTTTGTCCGGTAGGCGCAGGTATTTTTGAGAAGTATGTCCTTTGAGCATCATCCCAGCATGGCAGCATCCGTTTGCCCGCTAATAATCTACTGTTTATTGGTGCATTAGTCCTCTGTTCTTGTGGTTCCCTTGTAACTTCATGCCTCAACATGAGGATGAACAGTTCTGCCAAAACAGAGTATGGCACAGGCCCTTCTTATTCCAAAAAGGAAGTTACTCCCTCCTTGACCTTTAAAATACGTACTTGCTAAAGCTTTACTTGACTGAAATGTGTGGGATTGCTCCTCAGATCAGACTTGCTAGGAAGCCTGAAGTATTTCTGTAAATGCTTGCGTTGGAATGCTGCTTATTCATTCAGAGTGCATACATGGGTTTGTGGGTTAGCCTGGGAAAATTGCTGCAGTGTGGTGCAGTGGTACAGCAGCTCACTGCCACCTCTTGGCATTAATCCCAAGGGTTGACTCTTATCACAGCCAAGTTTTGCAGTACTTTTAAGCCCTACTGTGTGAAGGACTTGAGAAAATTAACTGATCTCTAACTGTAGATTTCAAGGACATTATGGTAAAATAATGCAGTAATATAAAAATGTACAGTGAAGTATAAATGGCAGCTTATATAATTACTATTGTACAAGAAATGCATCTCAACAAGCAGACAGAATGTGTTTGGAATGCTATAGAACCAAGTTATCACAACAGGATCAATTAGAGGTGATTGAACTCAGAGGCCTATTTAAATTACTTTAGTAATATCTTGAGTACAAGGATTCTTCTAGGAAATGTGCTTTATTAGCTGTAACTTTCTTTCACAGACTTCTAATAACTGAACAGATAATTTACTGTGTTATAAAAGACTGCATATCTTACAGCAAAATAATTAAATAGAATATTAACTGATGAAAAAATTCCATTTTAACACAGCACTAGAAAGTCTTTAATGTCTGATCCAATCCCCTTCTTAAATTTTTAGAAGACTTTAATTTCTTATTTTAGTTGCTTAAAAACTCTTTATTTGCATGACTGTGGCAGCAATTGTAGAAGAACAGGAGGGAGGCCAATATTACAAAGCTTGCAGATAGAAATTACAGACTTACTGAAATACAAAGAACTTTCCTTTCCTCGCTTGCTGCTGCAGTAATTTCAGCCATTTTTGTTATAGAAAGTTCAGAGTTAACATCAAGTTGCTTGTAGTGTGTGATAAGAGAGAGAAGTATTTTGCTGTACATGTAGATGTCCTACATAACACCTCTGTAGCCCAGTTTCACCATTTTTTGAGTTCTATCTCTTTGCAAGACTAACAAGAGAAAGAAAGAAAGAAAGAAAGAAAGAAAGAAAGAAAGAAAGAAAGAAAGAAAGGAAGGAAGGAAGGAAGGAAGGAAGGAAGGAAGGAAGGAAGGAAGGAAGGAAGGAAGGAAGGAAGGAAGGAAGGAAGGAAGGAAGGAAGGAAGGAAGGAAGGAAGGAAGGAAGGAAGGAAGGAAGGAAGGAAGGAAAGAAAGAAAGAAAGAAAGAAAGAAAGAAAGAAAGAAAGAAAGAAAGAAAGAAAGAAAGAAAGAAAGAAAGAAAGAAAGAAAAAGAAAGAAAAGGTTGTTTTTTTTTTCCGTGCAGAGATGAAGGGTTCAACAGAGCTACAAAACAAGTTGGAAAAGTTTTCTGGTCCTTAGAGAGAATTTTGATCTCAGCCACATAGGCTTGGGGCAAGTCACCTCAGACATGTTCAAACACACTTGTAGGTCCTGAAAAGTGGCTGTGACTACACCCTGTCACTGCTCAGTCCCTTGTAATCAGGCAAGGCAGCACCCAAACACTGAAACAGCTTCAGCTCAGCGTCTCTGAAGGCTGGGAGGAATCCCAGCAGGAAGTTCTGGAAGCACTCTGTGCCTCTGGGAACTGCTGTACCTCCAGCACTGGAGCAGCTCAGCAGGCACAGGGGGCCTGGCCAAGCTGGGATTCTGAGAACCCACTTGTATCACGGTGGAGAGCTCTGCACTGGGAGGTTATTAAACAATGGCATGGTAGTAGTTGCATGATTACTCACTAAGCACTTGGAATATTAATGATGTCACTTACTGTAGGTGAAATTTCTTCCTGATCTTATTCCAGCTTGTGCAGAAACATTGTCTGTGTTCCCTGGAACTGCGGTGCTTCCACCACCCTTCAGCAGAGATATTTTAAGAGTCTGGGCTAAATCCTAAAAAAGAGGGGAAAAATATCCAAATTGTGACATAATTCCTGATATAAGATGTTAAGCTGCTAACCAAAAAGGGAGCAATGCATGGAAGACTTAGATTAAAAGTAGCATTGCAAATAAAAGTACCTAATTTAATCCACCAAAACGCTTTATCACATCAGTTTATTTTTTGTATCATGGGGCTTTGAGCAGCCTGTTCTAGTGGAAGGTGTCCTTGTCAATGGCAGTGGGGTTGGAACAAGATGATCTTTAAGGTCCCTTCCAACCAGGTCTATTCCTCTCTTCTTTGAGCTATGAGACCAAAATGCAGTCTTCAGATGACTCTGCTTTAGAACTGCTTTTTGATTTGAGACTTTTCATTCTGTTGGTCAAAGATCAAAACCATTGCTCTGTTCTCAAGGGTCTTTGACACTGCCAGCATGATTTTATTCTTGAAATTGTGCTCTCTGCTGTCAATCTTTCATGGCTGTATTGTTTTCTGTGCTCCTGAATATTTTTTCAAGATGCCTTCCCAAGGAGTCTTTCTTTTCTTGTAGAAGTCTGTACAACAGTGTCCATTGTTCTTATTTCCCTCCATACCCTTTGTCTCAGTAATCTCATATTTTAGTTGATGGATGATTTATACTTGCACCTCTATTCCAGACTTTGCCTTTGTTCAGGATTTTAGATGTTCTCTCAGTGTTCCTAAAACAGAAATACCTGACCAATACACCTCTATTCCAGAAGTCTTTATACCCTATTTATACCCTGTTACCTTCTTTCAGAGCCACTGTACAAAAGAACACTTTTTTGCCTGTCCTTCAGGCCTGCAATTAGCATGTATCTTTTCATATGCTTTCCTAAGTGTAACATACTTTTCTGTGTCATATCCAAGGAAGTAATCTTCTTTTACAATTCTAGCTAGTTGTGTCTAACTTCTGTAATGTTTTCTCTGACCTTAGTGAATGCAATTTCTCTTTTCTTCTACCCACCCATGCTACCTCTACAAAGATCATATTCTTACACCTCTGGTATGACCACATCATCAAAGCACTGCATCCTTTTCCATTAACAGTAGTAGTAATAATAATTTTAAAAATCTGGTTTTTAAAGTGAAAAACTTAAAATTTCTTTGTCTCCTATTTTATTTATTATCCAGCCATCAACTAGAGATACAGGACTTTGTATCATCCATATATGTAATGGACTTTGATCATCCATTTATTATTGTATCTAGTAAGCAGGTTAGGCCTCTTCCCATGCTGGCTCTTCCATGAAGGAGAAGGTGTTAGGAAACTCTTGAAAAGATTTATCTATATCCTTCATATAAATTAAGAAAATTTTATTTTCCTCTACTACCTACCCACCCCCTGCCCCCCTAAAAAAAAAGGAAAACACAAGGCAACTGAAGTGCTAATACTGGTGCTCATTGTGATTGACCTTGTATCAGTGTCTTTGTGTTCTCCTTTGCAGCAGAGGCTGTTGGCTTTTACTTTGGAGCTGAACCAGGAACCTGCTTGGGCGTGGAAAACCTGACTGTTCTGTGTTTGACTATCCACTGCAGCTATTCTGTCTTGTACTGTGTAATATGAATAGTAAACCGTAGTAGACTCAGCTAATTTCCTCTGACTTGGCAAACTACCAGCACAGGGAGGAGGAATGCGTAGATTCCCTATCCTTCTTGTGAGGGAGGAGAGGAAGAAGTATGGTATAGCTCTTCAAGTCTACTTCAGGTCATTCTTCTCAGTTCTTATGGTACTAATAATTTCTTTTGTCCAATGCAATTGTGTCATTGAAACTAAATTTCTATCTTTCTCCAATAGGAATTAGTAAAAAATATTTATGGAGTATAGGAAATGATCCCACTTTCTCTAGAAGCTGCACAAATTAATTACTTTTAGATAATACATAGACAGGCTATGAAATAAAAAATATATTAAAACCAGATTCTACTCAAATTTTCAGCTTCTGTATGCACATCATGTCCATTGCCTTAAACTATTTAAATTACTTTGGAGGTATGACTGTAAGGTCTCTAGGGAGATGAATGAGAACTCCAGGAGTTAGTGAAGGCTTTTATTAGAAACATGGAAATGAAGTAAGGGCATAGAGAGTGCCTGTGTTTCCTGGTGCAGGATACCCTGCTTGTTGGAAGTTTTAACACCACTGGAAAACAGGTGAGATAACCTGAAACTATTCTAAACTCCCAGGCAGTTTTACTACCTTCTTTCCTCCTTTTTCATTTTTCCCTCTCTAAGAGTTCAATTTTTCCCCTATATATTACTCCAAAATGATTTATTACATTTCCATCAACCTTGCCTATAGGCCTAAGTGATTTCTTACCATTGTTCAGAATAGATAAGTTTCTGCTTCTATAGGACTTCAATATACGGAGTATTCACCAGTGACATTGCTATGTCAAAAGTGAGCAATATAATATCAAATTAAAGGATTTTTGTATTGTCTGTACTTGAACAGATGGTACCCTTACTCATTTTGTGAGCATGAATTACTACCAAGCTTAAAATAATTTATTCTCTCTTAGAACTGCAGCCAATAGCTTACTATCTAGCTACAAGAGTTTTCACATCCATCAGCTCAACCAGTGATCCAGCTCTTGGAACATTATGTTCCTTTTGTGATGCTCCTGGGAGGACTTAAGGCCTCAGAACCAATGGATGAACACACATTTCTTTCATTTGTAAAATAATACTATGGAGAATCATCTTAGAAAAACTCCAGGCATGATTCAATACATTAAAATGGAGCTATGTTGTAGAAAAACAGTGTAATAGAAATTACTTAAGGCCCCTTCCTATGTATATTGTCATTTCAAATTATGTATTCCTAGTTTATAGTTTTCTGTGATCGTGAAGTTCCTGTAAAGCTTTGGAGACATTTGAAGGAAATTACTGTGTACTTGGGGTTTTCCTGCTCTTGGGTACATTTTGTGCTCAGCTGTTTGGACAAATTTCAGCTGAGGTGTGAAAACAAAGTTGAAGAATGAGAAAATGCTGTTGAAGAATGACTGTAAAATAATACTAAAGCCTTTAAAATCTTACAGGTAGGGATTTGATAAGCATAGAGCAAGAGAGGTGTCCTGAGGCACATAGACAAGAGAGCCATGAAAAGTCAGCAGCTACAAATTCTACAAACCCCGTGAAAGAAGGAGGATGCTGATACCGCCTTGCACCCTGTCCCTTGCCTGTACTAACTTATCCCAATTCACCCATTTTCTTTAGGATAAGGCAACGGGCCGAAGCTAGTGCACAGACATGCAAATGACAGAGCACATTTCTGAAATCCATCATTTTACCACTTTTCAGATACTGTAGATTCTTAGAGGTCTGCAATTCAGAAGGTGTTATGTTTTCTGAAGTAGATTTCACTGCCCCAGACAAAGCAATAGTAGTTTAAGCACTGTACTGACTATTTTTTGAGACACAGAACTGAAAAACTGAACTTGATTCAAAATGCCTGCTTGGTTTTCACTTATTGGTTGTATTCACCTTAGAATTGCTGAGGATTTTTTTGGGTTTTTGGTTTGGTCTTTTTTAAGAGAGAAACAAGTATTTTACCTTAAAGGATTTATTACTAACATTTCACTTGTGTTGAAATTAAAAGACATGGAAAACCGTATCGTACATATCTATAACTCTTCTGAATGGCTCGGGTCCTGCTTAGGCAGAGGGATCTGAGAACATTTTCTTGTCTCATTTTCTGCCTGCCTGCAATGCATCTTCCCAAAGGACATATCCTGTTGTCTTTATCTGAAACATAATGACCATACAATGGAAGCAGTTAGATACTGTTATGTTAATAGGTTGATGGAGAAGGGGAGGGGTATTCTTCTAATAAATGCTGCTGTAAGAAATATGCTGAGATTAAAATTGGCCGACACTAATTGGCTTGCTTTGTGAACTCATGCTTTTCTCTAATTAAGTAATAGTTTCCCAGCTGCAGTGGCTGCTTGAGGATACCAAACTGATGTGAATTACTCTCTTTGCAGTGAAACGTTGTAATACTGACAAAAATTTGTTTGCATAGCATAATACTGCAGCCTAGAACCAAAGCTAAAGCAGCATGAACACTTTGATCTGCAGCTATGAGATTCATTCAAATTTCATTGTGCAGAATTTTTTACTGAAGTAACACTTTGAATAAGTGTCTTTACCTCTGAGTGATCCTACTGAAGGACCTGAACTGAAGTTGTTTATAACTGAGATAATGTATAATACAAATATAGTTCTGGCTTCCCACTGCTTCTTTTTCCTCCCACCTCTGTGAAAAGAGTTCAATTTGTGGTACTTCTGCCTTGGTTTCTCTGCTACAGTTTTCCAGTTAGCAGTAGTATAAAAATTAATGGGGCTATCAAAGAGATAGTAAAAACTTTATCAAGATCCATCTCCCTGTGCTATTTCACATGCATTTGTATAAAATTGCTTGGCCTTTTTTTGAAAAGCTCTACCTCCGTATATCTGAAGAGTGTTAATAGGCAGACTTGGTCAAGAGTGTCAAGGAAGTCTAAGGTGGAGAGGAAAACTGAGTCCCTTTCAATCTGGTGTCTAAGATAGAGCTCTTAAGTACTAAAATGTTCTTACTCTTTAACACCAGAAGATGCATAGACTCTCATCATGTGCAGTGCTAATGGACGATATCTCCTCTTCTCACTCTTATGGATAATGTGCTCTCATTTTCCCATTTCCTCATTACTGTCACTTCATCTCCCACAGTCAACAGTAGATTAAATTTTGAAATTCCAGCCTCCTAGTAAAAGTCACACTGTCTACCTGTTGTTGCCTTATTGAAGAATTGGCTTTGAATGAAAATTTTAATTAGGCTTAACTACGAGGTTTGATAAAGAGTTTTGAAAGATGTTACAGTTTCTAATTAGTTGATTTTTTGCCTGCTAAGAGAAATCTCCTTAGACTTTATTCTGCAGTGATGGAACTATGAGGGAAATTCTATGGAGATTCTAGTACAAAAAAGGGTTGTTGCTCATAATAATCAAATAGCTGCTTTTGAGGATTTTATTCCAATGCTTCTGATGGCACAGAGTCTTTCCAAATGCAACCACTTTTTTGTTTTGTTTTGTTCTTATTTAGAATGGTTTATTTACTCTTTTTATTATATATCTAGCTATGGTATTTCAGTTTTGAATATGTAATATAGTTTAGTGACGTTTAGATTATTTTTTAAAATGTATCTTAAGGTATAATATTCATATGATGTCTGTAGAAGTATTTTCCCTAGTTGATTTTTGCAGGAAAGGTTATTTTAGAATGTAGTTAGCAGTGATGGTTTCTATTAATGCAAGCAGTGAACTAATCTGCACTTCACAAAGCAGAATCTTTTATCAGGCACAACACAGGCGTGCAAAGAGATAAGAGGAGCAGCAGGTCTCCAGGCAATGCAAAGAAGGTACAGATGGCAAAGACTGAAGGGAGGTTTTTAATGGTAGAAATGGCAGTTGACATATCTAATATCATATATGCATTTAAAGTGAACCCCATCTTCTCTAAATCTCACACATGCCTGCTGTTTATATTCCATGTAACAGAAACCCACCAAAAATAAAATTACAGGGTTTTTTTGTAGATATGGGGGTCAGCCTGAAGAATGTGTTAATGGTCCTGTGGTGAAGCTATGCTGATTTGTGACTTTCACACTTTTACTCTACTTTTAGAAGTTTGTCCGAATCTGTGACTGTCCACGTTTCTTCCCTAAAAGGTTCTTTTGAAAATCAAGAATGAATCAAATGTAGCAGCAATGTCTCTTTCCTCGAGCCACCTCTCCTTCCCCTGGTTGTTGCAGGGGCAGCAGAGCAGGAGGCACTGCAACTTGGCTGTCCCTGGATCCCACTGCTCAGGGGAGCCCTGAGCTTGGCAATTAAGTGGCTTTCCAGCTGCCAGGCACCAATTGGCTCAGATTTCAAAGCCATTTTCACTCTCTACTGGTTTCTTACATGCAAAATATTTTATTGCATATCCTAAAAGTGCTCTAAACTCTTAAAAGTTATTTCCAGATACATAAAGGCGTTAGTTGCAACTTCATATTCTGATACTTCTCTCATTTTATCTCAGAATATGATCTAAAAATACTCTAAATAATACAGCATGTGCTTATTTTACTTAACCCCTTGCTGGTTCTTAATGAATAAGAAAATATATTTCAGATCTTGCAAATAGTGGCCTAGACAATACACATGCTGTACTTCAGAGATGGAAGTCAGCAATACATAAATCAGACCTTGGGTTTTACTGATCATTTAAAGAAGGAAAACAAAGGAACATGCATTGTCTCCAAGCCTTTGACATGCTGAAAGTGAGAGAGTAAGAAGAATACAACTAGGCCTTCTTTTAGTGAAGAACAGGATTGTAAGGGAGGGAGGAGAAAATTAAATCAGAGTTCTCCCATTTAAAGGTGTTGTTAGTCTTAGACAGAATTCCCCATCAAATTTCTTTTTTTTCCCACTCCTATCTGCTGCAGTTACAATACAAAATACTCTCCAGCATATGCACAGGAACCATTCCAAGGAGAACAAAAAATACCAATCTGAAATAACCAACCCAATCAAAGTTTTATAGACTAAGGAAACATTGGCAACATAATTTATTTTAATGGACATATTAAGCTTTCACCATCTGTTCTGCCCCTAATTATGAATGCCAAAAGAACATATTTCACAGTTAAATCAGTAAGATGTTATTCATGCACTTATATGTTACTTCTACACTAACACTTCTGCAGTGTTCTCGTGCTGCCTACGCAATTCAGAGCAAGCTGCTCACATCTGAAATTGAATTTCTTGGTTAAAAGTATTTTTCAATAACTGTTTCAGTGGGAGAGTACTTAGTGTAAAACATATCTTTAAAGAATAATTGGGACAATTAAAGCCTCTTTTTTTTGCTAATGACTTGCTAAAACTCAAGACTGTGGAGAAGTATGTTTTCCTCTGCTTTCTTGCATTTTATTCCCTTTGTCTGTCTAGATGCTGTGCATGCTCTATGTGTGTACAATGCCTGCTGCAACAGTTGTTCCAAGCAGTGTATCCTCTCTGGAGAAGGTAAAAAGGGGCAGCTATTTTTGAGAAAGAAAAATTGAGTAATTTATAATGCTCACATGATCAAGTCAAAGATCACCTAAAACAACAAAAAATGCTACAAGTGACACTTGTTAGTGTTATGTGAGAGAAGCAAAGGATGTCTTGAATGTACAGTACAACAAAACCCCTGAATTCTTCTCCCTGCATGAGACATCTCTGTTCCTTCCTTGGTCAGCTGCAAGGCTGTGCCAGCTGGAGCTGTGTCCAACACACAAGATGAATGTTAGCTTTAACTGCTCTGGTACCACCTGACATTTAGTGGTGCAGTCTGTGCCATCCTTTGTCCTGCCCTTAAGGAAAATACAGTAGATAAATACTCTCTTTTAGTCTTCATACACTATGTCTTATTTTGGTTTAGCAATTTAGCCCTTAAGATTTGCTTGGAAGTGGTGAGGGTGGTAGTTGTGTGATGCAGAAGAATCTTAGTGCAAAAGAGGGGAATCATCAGAGTGTTAGACTTGTGTCCAAGGAGCACAGCTATCATCCAAGTAGTCTGCAAAGTACAGGATATCTTTAGCAGTACAGTACAGAAAACAGTAAAATGGAGTGGAAAAAATGTGGTTGATGTATGGTTTGCTGAGGCTGAACAACAAGAAAAAACTTGGCAGAGCACCGGAGTCTTACAAAAAAGGATCTGAATTTTCTGCTGCGATACAGTTTATGTTCCTGTAAAGGGTGGAAGGGATCACCATTTTCACTTGTTTCTTTTGCAACAAGTGAACTGGATACAGGCTTTTTTTTAATACAACCATGCAGAGATTAACCCTGTACTAGCGACCACTAACTAATTTTTTGTAACAGTATAAAATTTATAGGACAAACTAATCAAGATATGTAGATTATGAAGTGCTGCCTAAAGACAGGGGGAATCAAAGGGATTGCCAGCCTTCTAGAGAATTTTCTAAATGAAAGGAGGTAGGAGATGCCAGGAAGTAGATTCTTTTTTACAGAATCAGAAAGGGAACAGAAATCTTTTGTTATTCTAACCTGGGGGAGGATTCTTCTTTTATCCGCATAGGCATAAAAATAAAATGCCCCAAGATCCTGTAGAAACATCAGCTTGACAGAAAATGTCAGGAAATGTCCTTAAAAATAGTTCTGATTTAAAATAAATGCAACTTATTTGTCTCTGCAAATGGTTGGAATTTAGTTCTGCTGCAATCTGATATGACATCCTAACATGCTGAAGTTTTGAAGGACTTTCGTTCTAGAATTCCATTTTGCAGACTCAGTTTTTTAAAATTGTGGTCTTTGAGCTGGTTGAATGTAATTTTTTTATCTTTTTGTTGAATCCTGAGCTATTCAGAAGTTGAAACTTCATGTCCTGTAGCTGTCGACAATGAACATATGCTCACTATCTAAAAAGAAAGGATAATGCATGCATTCATTTCTCACTTTCATTTATGCTTATACATGAATATATGTATATGGGGACTTTGTGGACATTTAAGAAAACTTAAAGGGCTCCTATGTATGTGAGGACATCTGACAGTAAAAAGTGTGGTGGCAAAGGAATCCCGTGTCAATTGAAGGCATTTTCTTATAGCACCACTTAAAATACCCTGGTTTCAAAAGAAAAAGTTTCATTTTTTTCCTTAGAGTCACTAGGTATTAATTACATTAAATTCTATTCATCTCTTATTTTAAAAAGGGGAAAAGATATTGATTGGTAGACGAAAATTGTGTAAGAAATTTAAAGGTTAAATTTTGTGCACGGACTGAAGTTTTTAAATAGAGATTATGTTTGTTCATTTATGTGAGTACATGTGGAAATAAGTCCTAGAGCCATTGATACAAAATCATAGGAATGCTGAGAAAAGGAATTGTATTCACTTTTCTGAAGTATCTTGCAATTTACACTGGCAATTAGGAAACTGCGTGAGACCTGGAATATAAAAGCTTGGAGAAAATACACATTTAAGTATATCCAGTACAACTATGAAGCAAAATCCCTTCTAATATGAGACAATATTTGGAGCATCTCTAATTTCCAGCTTTTAATTTACCTCAGTGATCTGGAGCTCCTTAATACTCTTGGAGTCCCTGTGCAGTATCCTTTCTTGTACAGACTCCTTTAATTACAGCAGCCAGCAGCAGTAAAGCAACGCTGGTGTTCTGTGTTAGCAGGTCACCCTGGCAGGCACCTGATACTAAACTGAGGGTTATTCACTCATAACCTCATCCACCTTATGTCCTTGTTCCCTGCCTCAGCTCATAATGTTGGAGTTGTGTGATGCTGATAGTTATTATGAGAAATGTTTTTCTGAGAAGGAGGCCTTTTGTGCTTTCATTATCTGGGAGTAACCAATAAGGACAGGTGTTTCCTTGGTATGTTTTGTTTTTATGATGCCTGTCTGAAGTCAGTGCTAGTACATTCTGTTGTGCCTCCTGAAGACACAGCAGAGGTTTTCAGCAGCAGGTGATGTGGAGATGCTCTGTTTGCTGTCCCTCAGGTTATTCAGGACAGCTTGTTACTGACAGCAAATCTGCAGGCATTCAAAGCCTGCATTACTTGGGTTTGTCTGAGACACAGCCAGCATTGATTACTGTAGCATGTTGTCAGCTTTGCTGTGTCAGCAGGAAAAAAATTCTTTTGATGTGGAGAAATAGAAATAGAAGGCATTCAGTGTGTGCTTAGCTCCATTTGTGACTGCAACATGAAAGTGATACCATGCCAGCCTATAAATGGCAGAAAATATTTTTCCCTTTTCTCCTCCAAAGAATATTTTCTCAGTAGGACTATACAATATTTATGGATTACTGCATTAAATAGAATAAAAAAACCAACTTCAGGATTTTTAAATACAAAGATTCTATTTTAACGAGTTCTTGATTGTCAGCATGCAGTTCTGTAGTTTGTGTTAAACAGCCTCACAGATGCAACTTTGTGAGCTAGATGAGAACGAGTCCTTTCTCTTACCTCCTACAGTGGGAACATACATCTCCAATTCTTCTTGCACATGTTCTTTTCAAGAAGCCCTTAAAAATAATTAAAATTTTAAAAATGAAGGAACTGCTGCTCTCAGAAATAATTGTGGCCGCTAGCCAACATGTGCAAGGCCAAGGGTCATGACTACAGGTGGTTACAACTGGCCAGGAAGAATGCCAGAATCTTCTACTAGAACACTTATGGATTAGTAAAGTGCCTTCTCCCTACTTGTCAGTGTTGTCTCTTGGTTGGCATTGCAGAATTAACACTCAATTAAGACACTTACTAATTGCAAGTACTACCAAAGCTTTTAAAGATCTTATGCACGATCTTAAAAAAATAAAATGTCTGTGCAAATGTCTGTGCTATGGATATGGATAAATTAGAGGAGATCAGTGCAGATTGTCCATTTAAAATTAACATTATTAGCTCCTGACAATCCTCTGCCTGTACTGCAGGTCCCCTAAGGAAGGAGGTACCAGAGTGGCCTGGCACAGCTGGCACACCCTGTGCCCTGTGCTGCTGCCACAGCACAGCCCTTCTGCTCGAGCCGCTCCTGAAAACCCACCCTGGTGTCTCCAGCCCGCTGTACATGGAGACCACAACTGGGAAAATGGGGCAAGCAGGATTTACAGCATGCAAATTGAGAAACAACGTTAAAATTGCAAGTGTATTTTTTTTTCACCAGCCCTTTCAGTGATAATTCAAGGAGGGTCACAGTAGTAGTCTGTGCTTATGAATGTCTTATATTTACAAAAATACGGAAATTCGTTTCTGTGGCAAAAATTTCAAACTGGAAATTTGGTTGAATCTTAACTAAATATTTCCAATTTTATATGTATTTCTAATTTCTTTTTAGTCCACTTTTTTAGATGCATATGTGAATTTCATTCAGCAGTAGCTGCTCTGAGAGTATTTCCTTGTATTGTGTTTAGCTAGCGAAATTTTAATCTTTCCTCAACTGATGTTTGGGGTAGTGTTTGACTGAGCAGGACTGACATTCTGAACAAGGTTAATACTGAAAGTAGATTTAGAAAATTTTGGATACATGTTTGAAAAATATTTTAAAGAGCAATAAAAGGAAAAAGCTTGATAGCTAATTAAAAAATTAAAATCACCTGAAAGCTGCTAAGTTTAATGTTACTTCCTCTGTCAACCTTATGGTTTTGAACACGCAGCTGCCTCCCCACCACCTCCAGTGATACTCTCCTCTTAGCAACCCTAGGAAAGGCCAAGCAGAAATTGCATATGCTTTGGAAATAATGAAATTGAATAGACCCAAGGCTGCAAAGATAAACCAAACACATTGGAGGAATAATTTTTGTCAATCCTTTTTGCTTACAATATTCTTACAGGGTGGCACTTGTAATAGCCATAGGTTGGGGGGGGTTTATTTAACTGAAATCCTTCTAAATAACATGATAAAAATAAAGGCAGCTCTTTGGTAAAAGGTGAATTGTAATATCTCTTTCAGACATCCCTATCTCTCACCAGCAGACAGCATACCCTGAACACATTTGCTGCTTTGCCACTTAATATACATGAATTAGGAAACACATTTTTTAAGTGAGTCAGGAAGAAGTTTTATCTATTGGTACAACATTCTATAAATTTATAAATGCTTTCTAGATTAATGGGTTTGATCCCTAAAGTTAAGTATCCAGGCACAAAATTGTCAAGATATGCAACAACTATGATTTACTTTGAGCCAGAAAATCTCATTATCTTTGTGTTACCAAATGTTAAATCACTGCCTTGAGGCCTGTTTTGTATAGCTTAATCATGTGAAAAGGAAAAAAAAAAATGGTCCTTACTTTGGAGAATTACATTTGGAGACAGAGACATAACTTTAAACAACTTGAAATCATAAAAAACAGAAGTAGAGAGAAGGAAAACATGATAGAATAAGATGTGAAAATCTAAAATTTGAAAGTGAAAAACATATAGTCCATAACTTAGATAATCAGCAGGTACTCTTATGCAAGAAAAGTGTGATACAATATTCACAATTCAAGACAATTCAGTAATACCCACTTACATGGCATGATAATGAATTTGACATTGAAAGGAATGGAATGAAGGATGGAAGAAGGTTTAAACATGCTAGTAAAAACAAAACAAATCAATATAGGTGTGGCACTCACTTTTTATCTTTACAATGTGAAATAAAAAGATACTCCCTTTTTCAGTCACTAATTCAGAGTAGAAATTGTGACTATCAGAGAGGATTTGCACTGAGCTTGATTAGATTTGGGTATCTACTGGTGGAATGGAATTGTAGAGCTTTTGGAAAGCTCCTGGTGCAGCATCTGGAGAGTGAAATACTCAGACATCCGCAACAGATTTAGTACAAGGACTTGCAATAAGCCTTTATCGTTTAGACATCAGTCTTCATACACAGAGATAATTGTTTTTAGGTGCAAGGCAACTGTATGGTCATTGTGTGGCAATCTAACAGTCTCTAGGTTTTCTTCAGAAACTTTCTTCAAAGGTTCCTAATCACTCCTACATACCGATGAAATTACTGCAGACATGAAATTAGGTCTCTGTAAGCTGGCAAATGGTACTTCTGGGAATCTCTTGAAAAGTAAGTTTGTTTTTTTAAAAAAAATTACATCTACTTATTTTTCTGGTTATGTAGTCAATCCTAGTAAGAAAGGAAAAGGTTGTTTAGCTGTAACTATGGTAGTAGTTGGAGAACTTCTCCCTGAGAAGCATTTAATTTGTCTTTGGTAAATGTTTCTTGGAGAGAAGGCATGTTAATGAAATACTCTTGTGAAAAAGGACATGAGATCCCAAATCAGTATTAAGATCTCTCCTGTGTTGTGCTTTACTGAGCAACAACAAAGAGTTGCTGTAGCTGATGTTAACTTCAGTGGGGCCTTAATATTTGGTAACCAAATCCCACAGTGCTCTGCAATTGGAGTGCAACACTGCATTCAGTGTTTTTCCTAAGGTACTAATGCAGAGAGCACACTACTCTAACCTGTTTTAAAAAAAAAAATAAATTGCATTTCAGGAAGATTGCTTTCAGCAGCTTGGCTCTGTAAACACCTATTACATATCTCTTTAGAGATATCAGAATTTGGTGGAACACTTCTTTGCCCACAAGTGCCTCAGGTTTAGAATTTTGTCTTTGATTACTGATTTTCATCCCAATAATTTGACCTCCTGATAGATGAGGTGATTTTGTGCAGTGCGTTTGTCTGGTATGCCCTAATGACAGCAGTGAAAGTTTTTGTGTTTGCCTTTTTTTAATTTTAACAAATGTTTGAGTGATAATTAACAATCCTCTGTGGGCAAGATTCTCTTTAGTCTAAATTGTCTATATCTGCAGATAAAAGAATAGACAGTCTGTAGTGTTGATTTAAAGGGTCATTTTTGACCTAAATGTTTAGAAAACTGGTACACATTAATTTTATATCAATTAAAATTCAAATTTATGTAAATGATTATTAAAAATAGACCTAGTAATAATTCTTGAATTTTTGTCAATAAAAATAGAAAGTTAGAATTAATACCTGCCTCCACATGTATCTGTTTACCTGGAAGAGTAGGAACTATGTTAGAGCTATTCACTGGCAGAATTTGAGTTAGGTGAAATGCTCTGCTGGCTTAGAGGACAAACAGTCATCAGACCCAGTATCCCATCTCTCAATGTGGCCAAAAGCTGGTGTTGTGGGAGGATAAGAACAGAGTAATAGCTAATGAGACTTCCCCAGAACTGTCAACCTATTTTTATGAGGTCAGGAGTCTTTTTGAATGAGTTTTACCTAGGACTTTTTCTTTTCCCTGAGGAAAGAGGCATGCCATCAAATTCTTCACTTTTAAAAGATTTTAGGTGAGCCTCAGAAGTAAATGAGACTTCTTGTAAGAAGAAAAATGCAAGTTTATTCTGTTTTACTCAAGTGATGTTTTGAAGCCAGATGTTGCTCACCACGTATGCTCTGCCTCCCTTAAGGTCAAGTCTGGTCTGCATTTTTAGATATTATTTACTGACATAACAGAAAGAAGATGTTTGTGGCTAAAGTTCTGATTTGCGAACCAGGAAATAAAGCAGCAGTTCACATAGTTTGGGTACTTTAGTCTGGGTCCTCTGTGGGTGGTAAACATGCATTTATGAAATCAGACACGTGGCTCCATATTACAGGGATATGGGTTTTATTCACTGGTGTGCTGCTCCCATGCTCAAAGCTAAATGGTTCTGCACCTTCTTTGCTGTCCAGCATCTGAAGCAGCCTTTCAGCTCAGCTGTGCCCTACAGATACAAGGCTTCGTTCTGCCAGATCCACCAGTGTGCCTGTGCATGCTGCTTCTTGGGCAGGCTTCAAAGCAATGAGTGTGGGATTTGATTTAATATTGGCCTTATAGGTGGCCCTGCTGGACCTGTAGTGACTGAGTGAAAATCAATTCAAGTACAGATGCCAAAGCATCATTTGTTTTCCCTTTATACAGCACATCCTAGTCCCCATAGCCATAGGGAACAGCAGACAACAGAAAGGACCAATAATCCATTTGTCAATACCCATTTAAAGTGCAGATTTAGTTCAGAGCACATCCTTCACTGCTCACAGGGCATCGAGCACAGCATTCTCCTGTCAGGTCACTGCGTGTCTCCAATGCAAAATAAGAGTTTAAGGCATTGTGGTTAGTGCTTTGTTTCCAGTGACTATTTACACGTAAACCTGCTAAGCTGTAACTGTGTCATTCAGAGCACCGTTAAATAACTTTGCATTCAGAATTCTTATTTAGAAGGAAAGGTCTCATTTCCATAAGGTGTATATATACAAATCAAAGCTGGTGGGTGTAAGGTTTCAAGCCATCCTGAGGATCTGCTGCAGTGATTGACAGAGTCTTTATCTTCTACCCAGTTTTTATAAATTGGAGAGGATTTTACTGATGTGCAATTTGTGCCTTAGAAACTGAGAGGAAAAATGTTTCTATTCTTGCTTTTCAAGTGAGGTGATCATCTATGAAGGAGCAGTATGCCTGAAACACAACCAGCTGCAAGCTACAGATATTTTTTCAAAGGTGGAAAATGCAAAATCCCACAATACATTTCACAATTAAAGTCTCTGATTATCTTCATTATCTACTACTCTTGTTAAATCTTTATTTTGTAAAAGGTCTCATAAATTAACCCTGCAATTTGCTAATTCTGCTGAACAAAGGCAGACTATTTTATCTTGAAAAGACCTAACACGATAGTTTTTATCCTTGTTTTATTCTTTCAAAAGAATTTTTTATTTATTTACTAAATCTACTAAGTATTCCTATGAGTTTGAAAACTACAATGTTCTATTAAGGAGAAAAATGCAACCTAATCCTCTTATACTAATTACATGGGAAGAGTGTTAATGAGGAACACGTCAATTGTCAATGCCTGAAAAATCTAATTAGTTTGACTCATTAAGATGATGCTGTCAGTCCTTTTTCTGTAACATTTTAAAGAAAAATTAATTTTTTTCCCTATGGTTATGTTATGTGAGTCTGTGAAACCATTCACATGACTTCAAGGTCAATAGTGATAAAGAGAAACCTTTCTGAGGAGTTATTACACTCAGAGTCAAGAAGCTGTAAAAATTGAGTGTAAATGGTTGGGTGTGAACCTCTAACCCAACACTTAAACCCTGAGTTATGGGAAAGTTAAACTGCATTTTCTGCTACAAATGAGGCCTTCCCAGTGACCTCTCTCCACAGCTCTTCTAAATTGCCAGTCTCAGTATTCCAACCACCCTCCTCCAGCCCTCTTTCCATTCACTGAATGGATGCTCTTGGAGTAGGGTTGAAAATTTATGCCTTGAATGGTACAGTTTGAAATGTTTTGTTGAATCTCCAGGCTTTATTTAAGGTGACCCATTCTTCATTATTCCCTCTGCATTATTATTCAAATGGTATACATAATTTACCTCTACCTAACCTGAAATTAGTATTTATTGAAGGAAAGCCATCTCTTTTTTTTTTTTTTTTTCCTCACAAGGCTGGAGAAGCACATACATGAAATCATTTCACAATGATTAATTAATTGCCTGTCGTAAGCATTTCCAATTTTATTGTGTTAAAAATTGAACAGATGCATAAAGACAAAAAAATTAAAGGATCTTTTCTTGGTAAGTCGTAAACTGAAGTATAAAATAAGTAACTTTTGAAACATTAATTGCTTGTACACCATGTATTTTTAAGTAAGTATCAAGTTTAAGAATTTCTTCTCCTTTTGAATGAAAAAATTTTAAAATAATGGCATTCTTACATGTCCCCTTTTTCCAGTGCCATTTTGTTTTACTTTGATATGACATCACTTTTTGCATGAGGGGATACTCCAAAATACGGACTTTGCTGAAGACATTTATTTCAATGAAGAAATTTGATGGCAGTAAAAGCAAAACAGTTAAAAGCGTACTGAAGGCATAATTCTATAGTATTAAAATAATAAAGCAACCTCTCTCTAAATTAAATTGAGCCAGGATAAGAGTTGGCAGTGAGACCACAACAAAGAATAAAGGAAGTGGAGTAGAACTGTATTGGTGAGAGTAATGTTTTGTGGAGTTCAGGTGCACCAAGTCTGTGTAGTTTCCTTGTGTGTGTGGAAATACATCTGCAACAAATGAGAGCTCTTAAGAGCCATGGGCCTGGCTTTTAAAAGATAAAAGGATGATAAAAAGGGTTGCCACAAATGCTTTTGGGATATTTGCATCCACCCTGAAGAGCTAACTCTTAAACAGCCATAGCTTTCTGAAAACTGTCAAGAGGAAACTGATTTCAAAGACACAAATAACAGGAATGTGTGTGGTTTCTGTAATTCAGGTGGAATTGGATGTGACCAAAATGCAGTATTTTCATTATGTCTATTTAAGGGTGATGTTGAATTAAATAACTCTGCCTTATAGTTATCTGATATTATTAATGGATATATTTATCCCATTATATAAATCCTCGAAGTACTTAAGCGATGTTTAAATGGGAAGATCACATTTTTTGAAGTACTGTCCCAACCCATATGTCTTGGCATTCCTCAAATAGTCTTTGATAAGCCAACTCATCTTTCCAACTTATTTTAATATTAGAATAGCCCTATAACTTTTCTAGAGAAATTTCTGGGGTTTTTTTCTAGTAGGAGAAGGAACTGAAGCAGGTGAAGTTATAGATTTACTACTTATACCTATGTAGTTATTAATATTATACTTATATAAACGTCTGTAAGAGATATAATTGCTTGTGTATTTGTTGTGTAACATGCATGACCTGCTAGAGAAGCCTTACTTCCATCTGCAGCAAGTGGGAGTGTGTGTGTCTGACACACAGTTCCAAAAATTAAAGGTTTCGAATTCGTGATGAGCTAAAATTATTCTTGCGTGTGTGTAACCCTATTTAGCCAACACCCATTGGGTGTTTTTATAGCTGTGTGACAGCAACAGAGTGCAAAGCTTGCTCAAACAGCTTCAATTTAACCAATTTCCTTTCCCTTCTAACTGCATGTCAGGTTCAATAAAACCTGTTTTCCTTGTAGCCAGCAGTAATCTCGGGTCCAGCTGAGTGTGTTCAGGAGGCTGGAACTGGGTGCCAGGGCTGTGTGGGACTGCCAGGCTCACTGCAGTCAGTGCGGCTGCACCACGGCAACAGGGACCCTTCTGCTGAAGGGAAATGGTCACAATAACAGCTTAGACTTATTTCTTGTGGAAGAGAATCTCAAAGAACCAAGATCTTCTTCTTACTGTGAAGATATTTTTATTGCAGTTTCCTCTAGTGTATGCATCTTGTCAAAAGTACTGATCCCTCACCTTGGATAGTCCCCAAATCCTGCCTCACCTTTCACCTATATCTCCAAGTCACCCATCACTGGATAGATTTGGTGGCTTAAAAGGCTCTTCTAAGAATTTGCCACATCAGACTATTATTTTTTCCATATTCTAGATAAGGTAGATTTTGTCTGACCCTTACAGAACATTTCTGATTGCACAATACACTTTACAGTCGAATTTCAAAACACTGAATTATTGCAGACAAAAAGGAGTAATTCCGTATATTGACATTTTAGGTGGAATCAGTTTTATTCCTAAAGTAAACATTAAAGTTAAAAAATTAAATTGGCAATAGGGGGCAAATGCATAAGTTTTTCTATAGTGGTTTTCCAGTGAATAATCTTTTCGAAAGTATAACAGTAAATAGAGATAAAAAGGAAATTTATTTCAGTTGGCTGGTTTTTATGAACAATTTGACCAAAAAGACGCTGGGTTAGACTTGGAGAACTTGCAGTAGGTGATGGTTTTGCACGTCAGTCGTGCAAGGGCAGGTTGTGCTAATACAGATTGTGCTAATACAGCTGTGACCTCAGGAGGTTTCACACAGCTGCCTCCAGCTCCGGCGTCTGTTCCATTGTTGAATTCGAGCCACATGGCTCCCCACTGTTACACCAGCACTGCCTCATGTTGTGCTTAGAGGGAGCTGTTAACATTTAGTCAGTATAGAAACCAACCTTGTTATGAGATAGAAGTGTTACCCAGGAAGTGGCAAGATGACAAGAAGCATACAAATTAGCAAGAGATAAAAAGATTGCCAGACTTCAGAGTAGCCTCCATAGTCAGCAGAAACTTACTCTGCAAAGCATTGGAAAACTTTGTATAATCCATTCTAAGAGACTGAAAATTCTACCAGAGCTCTGGATGGATTGCAGATGGTCTCAGAGTGGCTGAATATGTTTTAATTGAATGGCATGTATTATTTATGCATGATAATGTTATATATAAATATAACAGACTTTTCCCTTACTCCTGTATCTCCTTCCCTTACTCCTATACATCTTATACTTTTCCCTTATTCCCAGGAAATTAGGAGATACAATAATCATAAGAAGATACTAAAATTTGTATTTATTATGGAATAAAATTCAAAGTTGATGCCTCTGCGTAGCTATCACAGGAACTTTGTGTGCTTGAGGGGTACTTTTTCATTATTTGAAACTGATCTTTTGGAGCACAGCAGTCACAAGAATAAGCCATAAAATCTCATTACCTTAATTTTGGAGTCTCATTCTGTTGAATACAAATATTCTGCTTCTGTGCTTCCCCCTGTTTAAGGGGCCTTAAATAAGGTTCTTGTTTTGATGGCTTTTTCTCTATAGCAGGCTTAACACTGCAAAACTGATATTTGTCCTGACTCTTACAAGTGTAGGGATGCAGCTCTCTGAGCTGGGGAATTAAACCCTAAAGAATGATTAAGCCATATCAACAATAAATGATAATTAAATATGTGATCACACATTTTTATTGCTGCTGCAGGAAATAGATAATCTTTTTAACTATAAAAGCTACACTCAGCTGGGATATATGCTCAAGAATACCATCTCTGCAGTGCCATTGAATTTTGCACTGTCTTTAGCATTTCTTTGTCTCTTCTACTTTTAATTTCTATTGGTGGGTGCCAGTTATAGAGCATTTTCAGAATGGCTTTTACAAGGTAATTACTGAATTGTAAAAATTTATTAGATTAAACCAAACAGAACAAATACTATATACCATGAAAAGTAATCCAAGAACACAGTTCAGAATATAAAATCTTTTAAAAATAGGAAAAATAGTTAAATCAGCTGAAAAAACACTTGATATCACCTGGTACATAGCACAAAAAAGATTTTCAAACCCATAGAAAAATAATATGAAGATTTCACTCTCAGGTGAGGTAATCAAACATCTCAAATGTACTTGTTCATGTTGATGTGGTTTAACAGCCATTTCATTGCACATCATCTCTTGTTTGTTGCTGGTTTCAGGATGAGAGAAGTTGCAATAGGTATGGCTGGTCAAGAGATGCTGTTCATGTCTTCAGTGTATTCACAGTCCATATTCTACTGAGACTGCAACCTGCACACTGACAACATTTTGTAATAGCTCAGTGCTAACTCAGGACAGGCTGCTCCATTTTAAGAGCATTGCCTGTGGATACAGGGATGTGTATTTCCAGTATCTAATTCACTGCAGCCATTGTAGCTTTAGGCAGAATTTCTGCAAAGCTGCAAATGAAACAATCCTGACATACAGAAATGAGCATTTGTTATCTCACAACTTTAATTTCTCAGTCTGCTGTCAGTTGTTAAACTAATAAAATAAGCATAATGATGATTAATAATGGACATAATATTTTCTTTGTTTGCCTATTTAGTGATTTTTCTTGTGACTACCTCAGGCTCACAGTAGACACATTGGAGAAAGCAGAGAATGATGACAGAATTTTTTTGGTCTTAGCTACACAGAAGACCCTAGTGGCTACTCTTGAGATAACTGGCAAGTCATGTATTTTAATGCCATCTATTTTTAGATGCTGCTCATTTTCACTTCCCCCACACATTTCCCTCACTTCTTTAAGAATCATTCTTGCTCTGCTTCCCATGCAGATCTCTTGCTGTTTTCTAAGTCTCTATTCCAATTATGTTAAGCACATTGAAATAATATTTAGATGATTAATTGAAGCTCTGAAACACTGAGTAGCACCAAATCAAGAGTTGTCTTTAGATATTTTTCCTCCTGGCCTATCCCAACCGTGCTTTTAAAAAATCAGAGGCAGGTGGTATAAAATAATGTGTAATCATAAAATTGTAACACAGATGTACTCTGTGTGAGAATGGGGAGTTTAGGTTAAAAAGATGACCTTGACTCTGGACTTTACCATGTTGTTGCTACAAGTAACAAATCTAAATAACTTCTGTTGATATTTTTAGTTTGTAGCTTCTGTCTTTATTTTTGCCCTTACTGAAAACAAGGGACTGTGTACAACCAGACACAGGGTCAGCGTTAGATGAAGCCTAGCTGCTCTCAGGCTCTGCAGGTGAGCTACAAAACTCACAGCACCCACTGTGTGTACCAGAGGCACTCCAGGAGCACAGACTCTCTTTCTTCCCTCCTCAAATCACAGAAGGTGTGTTTGGTGGTTTTCTGGTTTGTCTATGCAGAGTGAGTAAAGTGCTGGGTTTTCTTTTGGACCTGAGGCAGCCCCAGCCTGGCACCAGCCCAGCACGGAGATGGGAAACTGGGTCTTGATAGAAGAGACTAGGAAAATAAAGAAATATTGAAAGATATCTAACTACAGTGTAGATTTTGTGAAGTTTTTTGACAAATTGGCATCATTTTCTAAAGGCACTCATGGGAAAGAGAAACTCAGATTAGAACAGGGTAATTTTGAATAGAATCTCACAGGACAAAAGAAAACGCATTTCTGAAACCCAAGAGGTTTCTGCCTGGTGCGCACAACAGTGTTTTAAAAGGTATTTCCTTACTGTTATTTTGTTGGATTTTGGTGAAGGAAATGTGAAGGAAAAATAAAAGATAAATGTGGAAATCCTAGATAGCACATTGCTGTTAATTCTATCCACATTTTATGTTTGCTACTCTTATTTTTATAACACTATGTAGAAAAGGTCAAGCATGTGAGAATAGAAATACCTTAAACTATGAGCAAGAAAGCTCATTTAAGACTTGTCTTCTCTCAGCCCTCTAATTCTTGTTGTGGGTTGAGAAGAAAATTCTCTAGGATGAAAGAAGAAATTAAAGGATTATTTAGATCATTTTGCAAGAACCAAGAGAAATTAGGAAGTCCCTAAAGTTAAGCTTTAAACTTCCCAGACATGTCCTGAGTTGTCAGCAACACGGACAAAACACTTCAGGTTTATTTCATACGTAATATCTGTTTGTCAAAGCTAATTTTCTAAATGGCCTCTGACTATTTTCAGTCACTTCCCACAAAAATTAAATTTAACCATTTAAAAATTCTTCATCAAATTTATGGTTTATGCACAAAAACTCACAGAAAGAAACATACTCTCCATAAACTCGGTGTCCTCTCTCTCTGAGTTTGCCTGTTTGGTTTTTCTTCGAGTGTGTCAATAGCACCATTGAGGTGTCATATATGTGCAAATCTGCTTTAGTGTGGCTTACCTAAATACTTATTGTATTCATGCAGGTTTTAGTAAAGCATGTAGGAAGCTTTCTGAGCAGAGATAACTCATATATGCTGTAAAAGGCTGAAGTGGCATTTCCAAGACAACTCCACTGCTGTCTGTACTTATACTGGAGTTCTGTACACAAGGAAAATCTAGACCTCAGCCCATTTTTCAGGCTCAAGTTTCACAGTAAAAAAAATCAGATCTCGGCTGCCAAAAATTAATAACTTTTCTATGCAGGCACTTACTTCAAAATATTCTTTGTCGTATCTTTTTATAAATAGGTGAATAAAGCCATTTTATCATTTTATAAATATCAAACCATCTCCAAGTAAGGCATCAAATCACAAAGACTGAAATTTAGCACTACCATTGTCTAGATTTCTCAGGTGTCTTTGCCAATTTTTCCCAATGCTCCCTAAAGGATTTTTGGAGGAGACTGAGGAAATTTGCCATATCTCAGACATGCAGTTCAAGCAGCACCCTTAAATCATATATGGCCACAGAAATCCCAAAGAAAGAGCTGTTTTGGGCAATGCTGGACCTGCTAAGCTTGCATTGAGGAAGAGATATGCATGCATATGGCTCTGTTTGTAGCTATTTACTGCCATGCAGATCTAACATCCTGGACATAAAAGGACTAGTTTGATTATGTCCTAATAACAGAAGTGTCTGTTCTAGGCCTTTCTCCTCTCTGAAACAATGCATTGGTGTTTTATAGAGTGTTTTTGTTTTAAATTCAAAAGCCTCAGAAAAAAGGAATAGACATTTTTAACAGGCCTGGCTAATAGGTAATATGTCAGGCAGTGCCAGCCTGAGTGAGAGAACTTCAGTAACATTGAGATGGCGCTTGGAGTGTCACAACATGACCCAAATTTAATTATGTTGTGGTAGCCCTCATTGTTGGAGACTCTTTCCATCCCCAGTACTAGAATGTCAGTGTTACCAGGCTCACTCAGTGCAAGGGGGACCAGCATGGCCCTTCCTTCTGTGCTGTGTCCCCTCCTCCCTTGCCTTTGTTACAGACTGTGCTCCTTCCCAAATCCCATGTCACATGCTCAGCCCGCTGTCACTGACACTGCCGGATTACGGCTCCAGTGAGAGTCAGGATCCCGGTTCCACCTGCTTTCAGAGGAGCTGGCAGTCACCCTGCACTCTGCTTCTGGAGCTCTGCATAATCAATTCTCATGGTCTGGAAAGTCAGCACCACTGAAAAATGAAGTTAATGCAGTTTGGCCTTGGGGAATCAAATGGCTAAAGAATCTGCCACAGTCACATCAGGCTCATGCTCTGTTATCAGCTTATTAAAAATTCCAGCTCCCAGTCTAGGATCAGTCATAATTCCTCTGGACCAACTTAGCAAATGGGAGCCTATTAAGTCTTCTATAATGAAAGCCTACTGAGAAATACTATTAGTTTAATATTAAAAATTGTTTTGAATGAATTGAACTTAGATTCTTTTCACTTTATCTCTTTATTGAAGAAGAGACTGGTATAATTACCATAAAGCCCTGCAATCATGAATTTTCTGATGCAGTTCTGTTGAAAAATACTGTTATCCCACTTACAGATGTACTGAGTAAGTGGATGAATGTAGCAGATCTAAACATATGTCCGTGTTGAGAGGGTTGGGTGTTGTTTTTTCTTTTTTGCAGCATTTCTGGAATATGAATGTATAGAGCTAACATATGGAATAGCTTCACAGCACAGCTCAGCAGAGAGAGGCAGGGCTGTGGGCTGTATGTGCTATGGGCTTGCCTGGCAGTAAATTGTGTAGCAGTGCTTATAACTTACATCTGAAGATGACTTATAAAGAGTAGAACCAGTTTAATAGCAATGAGATTGCAGAGGATATCTGTGGAAAATAGATATTGAACAATTCCAGAGAAGCAAAACAGGAGTGTCAATTTTGTCAAAACTGACAAAGGGTACAGATATCTGAAGTGTGGGAGAAAGACTGAGGAGTAAATGGAAAAACAAACCTGGGGAGGAGAAGGCAGAGAAAAGAGGCCTTGCAAAATAAAGTGAATATACCAAATTCAGGCCAGTAAAATTCTTATGTTCACCTGTAAGTTGTAACAGTGGGCCTAAAAAATCTTTTGGCTGTAGATAAGCATGCAACAGTGTATTTGTTGCCAAAAGAACCTAACAGTGCTCCTCTGTCCACTCAGATTACTGTGCATGTTAAGTGTAAAGAACTTGTTTTGCTCCCACTAAAATGCTATTCAGTTTGTGAATCAAGTATAGATGCAATGCAGTTCTTTAAGCCCAGTATCATACTAGGTAATTTCACCATGTTTATAATTGTGTACCATTTCCTATTTTAAATGCTAATTTAATTGGTCTCTTTTACTGGGAAGACAGTAAAGAGATCTTCCTACACAGGTGGAAAGATGTCGAAGTGTTAAGGTTGATAAACCCCCTCACTACAGCTGTCTGGGATTAGGTGCAGCAAACTCAGGAGAAAGCTAATGAGTATAATGAGCACTGATTAGAATAAATTCCAGCTGTAACCCAGTAGTCCTGTTTCTGGGAGCAGAAGAAATTGGTTCCTCTATGCATATTCCTTTTTATTCTCACATAGAAATGCAGCATGTGTTTCCTGGAGATTGATTTTCCTTTCAACATTGAGCTGAGCCAGGGAAAATTAAGAAAAATAAAGTAAAACCATTATTGAAAGAAAAGCATTTTTACTGAGAGCCCTATTTAACTGGTCCCTTATTCACTGATCCTGACAACACTGATGGAGATTTAGTGATGCACTGTACAATTGAAGTCAGGGTTTGATTGTCTCAGCAAGATAAAATTACTGAATCCTGCAGAAGGTAAACAGGGATCCAGCACTGATCCATATTCCCAGCAACACTTCATCCCAACTGCAGCCAGAAATGGAAAAATGTGCTTGGAGTGATGCAGAAGTTTGACCTAACTCTGCTATCAAGGAGGGAGGTGAGACATAAGAAGGAGGGAGTCTTACACCAGGCAGAGGAAATGATCTGTAGGCTCAATTGGAGCCTTTATTTATAAAGTGCCTCTGGATCCAGCAAATTATTACTCCTCTCTTTCCTTCAACACTGAGTAATATTAGATGGAAATCCAGGATTTTCTCCAATTTCTACTTTTCTCAAGATACCTATGATGTTAGAAGGTTACAGTAACTGATGTGAATATTAGCTGAAGTACCAATCTACGCAGTCAGGGACTTAGAAGGCTTTGTGCAGTAGTCTGAATAGCAGAACACATGGTAAAAATTTGGTATCTGTTGCATTTCTAAAAAAAGTCAAAATTCTGGTTTTGTACTTTTAAGACCTGGAAGATTAACGTCTCTGTTGGTGAGAAGACAGAAGAGTTCACACCTGTGGCTCTCAGGAACGTTGCTGTGTGACATGAAACAGCTTAAAATATTCAGGTTATGCTAAACCTAATCTGTGACTAAAGCATTTTGCTAGGAAGCTTGAGAGATATTTTGATACAGGGGAAGAAAACTAGGCTGCCCTGGCTGTTCTAATATTTGAGTTAAAATACAGCTGTGTGTTTCCTTGACAGCAATGTATGTGCAGCTCCATAAAGAGCAGTTCTCAGACTGGTGTTTGAAAACTCAGCTCAGTAATTCTGATGTGTTGGTACAGTTGGAGAAGTTACATTTTGTACTTGAAGATGCTGTAATCAGTGCACATTCAGTCTGCAATTCATGGGCTGAAAATAATAAATTCTGCCTTTTTATCTTGGTACTTTGCTACCTTAAGAGTAGTGCCTGAGAAGATTGCAAAAGAGGCCAAGTAGAATTGTAATTTTTGTGCAGAGATTGGTTTGTAACTTCAGTTTCTAAAGCATTAAGATCAGCATTGCCTCTCACCAAAAATTCCGGCTTATTTTGCCTCGGTTCCAGCATACAGGGGTAAAGCACTGTCCTCAATCATTGCTCAGGCTGAATTAACTGAAAACCCATTTCCCATGTCCAGTATATCGGTGCTAGACATGCTTGAGAAGAATTATTTTCTCTATTTCGTACCACCTATGCTCTAAAAAATTTCCAGTCTGCCACTATTTTTTTTTGGAAGTTCTTCCCAGCACAGTGCAGATGCTGCACATTAACAGGCCCCTGGTGGGGCAGCACTGCAGTGCCCAGCTGAGAACCCTCACCCTGGCAGTTCCCCACAGCTGATGGAGCTCCACTCATCAGCCACCCCTCCCTCCCTAGGCTCCTCCCCTGCCTTTTGCCTCTCAGACCACATTCAGGTGGCTTCCTGCAATGGGTTCTAGAATATCTAGATTGCACTGGATTTTCCTGCAGGTAAGTAACATCTTTGAGCATTCAGTACTGGAATTTATAAAAGGCTATCACTGCAGAGATACCACTTATGACAGTTTTAGGGCCTGGGTACTAAATGAAGTCTTAGATGTGGGTGGAAAAACTTCATTACAGTGGCTAAAAAAAGGGTTCTCATCTCCATATGCTTTAGGAAAATCTGAGTCATGGGTTTCAAACTGTGCTTGTTACAGGCTCTGTGCTTCTTCTCTTCAGCTCCACTGTAATGACTTATGTGCAGGGTCAACTACACTGTAAATATTTAAGCATTGTTTAATATGGATAATATTTCCCCTAGAAGATTGAGGCCATTGCAGATGAGAACTTTTCTTCAGTAAGAGGCACTTAATTTGTTCTGTCCTTGACGAGACAAAAAAAAAAAAAAAAAAAAAAAAAAAAAAAAAAAAAAAAAAAAAAATTGGTTAAGCCAAGTGATATCTCTGTAGTTTTCTTGCAGTGCCATTCAAAATTATTGTAGCACTCCCTCTTAACTCATTTTAGACATGCTTGTGTAGTGTACTCATAGCTGAAATGGTCATACAAGCAACTTGTCTTACTTGTGGGCAGTTTTTTGCAGCCTGTGGAGTACATTGCAGTGTTGTGACTCAGATTACTATTTTAATCCATTGTAAAATAAATTTTGTTTATATTGCAGTCACAGTATAGAAACATCCTTAGTTAGCAGTAAGAGCTGACTAAATTAGCAGTAACCCTAGTGTATGGATGGCTTGGTGTTCTGAGTTTCTTATAACTGACTCCAAAGTAAAAAAGCTTCATTACTAAAGGGATTGTGGGCATATAGATTGCATTGAGAAAACCTTGCAACTCTGCTAGTTCTTCCAATAGGGAGGAGGGGCAAGTAATCACTCAAAGTTTTGCCTTCTCTGATCTTCTCCCTTAAATTTCTCTTCAGATACACTTGTTACTTTAAAGCTTTATTCTGTCAAAGCTAATTCTGCAAGGTAACAGTAACTAAAAAGGGCTCCATAGGCTTGGTTCCTTTCATACCTCCTCCTGTGACTAACATCATCTCTGCTTTGTACCTCAGACTCTAGAACCCATGTTTCAGGGCTGGATTTGCCACATGATATCTTTGCAATAATCCATAGATACATCAAATCCCTGGATTTGTCATAAACTAAGGATTGGAAGTTTTCTTGTAGTATCAGAAGTTCTACAGGGATATCAAGGTTCTAGGTTGCAGTGACAGGATCTTTTATAAGTTCATAATACCTAACAAATTACTCCCTATATAACTCCTCTAATCCTCTAGCTCCATGGCAAGCTACTGCTTGTTACTGCTCAAGCCTTGGATAACTGGTTAAATCAAAATGTTCTTGCAGCTGTGTGGTGCAGGTGAGGAGCCTGAGCTCACTTCACACCAATGAAGTAACTGCACAGGTCAAGCTTATCATAAGGATACAGCGATGAAATACAGAGCAACACAAATACTAAAAGTGTATTATTTCTCCCTTCCAAATGCAGCGGATCACACTTATCAAGCCTGTCTAGAATTAGCTATTTTCTTTAACTATGTTTTATATATAGCCCCTGCTTATTTAGAATCCAGTATTTGGACCAAAAAAAAAAGTAATTTAAAGTAGCACAAGTGTTTAGCAGGAAGAATTAGTGAGCTTTTACTGTAAATATGTATTTTACATGGAATATAGATTAGACTTTGAAAACCAGAGGCATCTGCATAGATTGGAGAATTGGGCCATGATTAATTTAACAACTCTAAATGCCTGGTTCTGCTTTGGGGTGCTGGTTGACAGCAGTTCAGGACTCAGCAATGTGCTCTGGCAGCCCAGAGAGCAAAGCATGTCCTGGGCTCTGTCAAATGCTGTGACCAGCTGATCAGAAGAGAGGATTATCCTGCTGCATTCAGCACTGATGCATCCTCACCTGGGTGCTGTGTGCACTTCTGGACCCCATCATCTAAGAAAGATGTGAAGGTCCTTGTGTGTGTGCACAGAAAGCAGGCAGAGCTAGTGAAAGGCCTGGAAGGAGGAGTCATTTGAGGGGTGGCAAAGGGCTTTGGGCTTGTCTGGTTTGTAGAAAGGAGGCTGAAGAGGAGACCTCATTGCCCTCTACAGCATACTCAGAGGGGAAGTGGGCAGGGAGGTGCTGAGCTTCTCCCCAGAGCCTTATCCAGTGATAAGAAGCTTGGGAATGGTTCAAAGCTGTATCACGATGGGTTCAGACTGGACATTAGGAAGCATTCCTTTACCAAGAGCTGGAACAGGCTTCCAGTGGCAGTCAGTGCCCAAGCCTGTCAGTGTTTTAAGAGGCATTTGGACTGAGCCCTAAGAGCATGCTTTAACTTGGTCAGCACTGGGTGACAGTTGTAGGTCCTTTTCAACAGAAATAATCTATTCTAAAAGCAATATTTGGTTCAACAATGGGAGATACTTCATGACATCCAGCTAGAAAGGGCTAATAAACCAGCAAGTGCTTTTTTAAAAATAACAGTTTTCATACCAATGCATTATCTTTTAGTGCACTATGTGACTGCCAAGTTAATGGAATTATTTTCCTTTAGTTTTGGTGAGAGCAGGTCAGATTCTAAATGTTTGCTTTCAGTACACGTTAAAGAAATGCCTAAGCTGAAAATTGAAAAGAGGTCCCATTTATTGCATAGTGATCAAAGCATGACCCCTTACTGGCAAGAAAGAGAAATTGAAAACTAATTTCAAGGTTCAGGATTAATTCTCTGTCAAATTGACAGAAGAGAGGCTACACTAGAATACATTTAGCATAAATGTAGAACCTTCTCTTTATCTATTCCTTTCAGAGTGCAACTTATTACTTTGATTTCATGGTTTCACAGCATAAGCATTTTAAAAGTTAGCTGTCTGAATTTGGTCCAATATCTACAAACACAGGCTTTTTACCAAATGAATCTATCAGTTTGCTTCCTATTAACATCACTGTTCTCTGCTGATGACCTTTTCCTGAATGTGTGTTTTTCCATCTTCCCTGCAGTAATTGCTGGAAATGATTGTCATGTAAGGAGCTGGCTATGGCAAACAGGAAACATCAAAGCACTACAGCCAGCATGCTGGATCACAGAGCCAGAGCTTGCCCGACTTCATCTCACAACAGGGAGCCTGAAAATGAAGAAAGTGACCTTCCCATTGAAGATTATGCAGCAAAGGAGGCAGAACTAGCAGCTGTCAGACCAGGTAGTCCTACCCCTGTGGAACATGAGTGCAATGACCATAGTGGAGATGGTGACTCCAGCTCTGACTATGTAAACAACACTTCTGAGGAGGAGGACTACGATGAAGGCTTGCCAGAAGAAGAGGAGGGGATCACATACTACATCAGATACTGTCCAGAGGATGACAGTTACCTGGAAGGAATGGACTGCAATGGGGAAGAGTATGCTCCCCATGAGGAACACCATGTTGAAACAGATGAATGTCAGGAAGCTGTAGAAGAATGGGCTGAAGGTAAAATTCAGCACCAAGATGAAAATGAGGTGATGGATAGGCAAGAGTGGCAGGAAGGTCAAGATAATGGCATTCAGATTTTGGAGGATGAAGCATCATCCTTGGAGATCCAAGACCAAGAAGAAAACATACAGTACTGTCAAAGTGAAGGTGACTATCCGGACTATTACCCAGCAGAGGCTAATGGAAATTCACAGGGAATATCACCATATCATTCTAGAAAAGATGATGCAGAGCTGGAAGAGCAGGAAGAGGACATTGACCAGATTGTAGCAGAAATCAAAATGAGTATGAGTATGAGCAGTATTAACAGTACAACAGAAATGAGTCCAGAGCACACTGGGACTGAAAATTTGGCACATGACTACAAAGAGACTTGTTCAAAGGGAGAAGCTGTTCACAGTGCTAACAGGCATGAGGGGAGGCCAAAATCACTGAATATCCCATCTGCCTCTAAGCACAGTGGAGATGTGCATCGAGGTTTTAAAGCAAAGTCAAGATCCCCAGAGGACAGACAGAAGTGGCCACAGGAGCAGGTATGAGGTGCTTTTTATAACCAGACTGTCAGAAGCATTATGCAAGTGTTATTTTAGTTATTTCAAACAAAATTAGCAATATTTTGATATGAATTAATATGTAAATGTATTAGCAATATTTTAAATTTTACTGTAACTGCATTCCCATAATCACATTTTGTGTTTAGAAAGAGGTGTTAAATGTAATCAGCATATGTAGAGATCTAGCAAAGAGGTTTAGCATGGAGGAGAGACACAGATTCAAGCAAAGGTATTCCAGATGCATGGGGCAAAACCAGTTTCTTTATTCTGTTTTTATTCTGCAGTGACAGTCTGGAGAAACTTAAAACTGGGGTCAGCATTGAAATAGTTGAATTTTTTTTCCATTCATGGCTCCTGTACCATTGCCTTAGTGGTTGATAACTTTCTGGTTTTGACAGAACATATGTCGAATCTAGATACTGTATGTGTTTAAAAAGCCTTCAAGAAGTGCCTGCATAATGCTGTGGTTTTTTTGCTAGCTGGACATATCTTGACCTTGACAAGGAGGAAGAAATAGGAGCTTTACTCTTATCAAAAATGCTGTTAAGCAGTTCTATCACAAGAATGATGTAGAAGTTAATTTAAACTGTGCATGATCTTTTCTTGTTCTAGTGCTGAGTGCCAAAAAAAGTCTTAAGAACAAAACTCAAGCTTTTCTAAAGGAAAAGAGGTGTGACTTTTTTCCCTGAAGATTCAAATTGAATGTGGTTACTTCTTAGAGAGACATATCTCATTACCTAATGTCATTTTAAAACTTTGACTTTGCATCTCTAAAATTATATGCCATTGAATATTAGTTATCTTCTGCACTGAACAGATCTGCCTAAAAGAGTTAAAACATAATATGTGCTTGGATAACAAACTAGGACAGATAAATGAATTATTTTGCCTTTAATTAAAATGCTTTTTCAACTTCACATTCATAAGTTTCCTGTTTCAGCTTTATCAACTCTGTAAATAGGATTTTCTATAATTAAGTGCCCCACAGTTAAACAATTTAGTCTAGGTGATTCCATTAAAATATATTAATTCCTCTGAAAAACAGTAAAAGGAAATCAAATGTTTAAGTATATGCTGATGAAACAGGTCGACCTTCATTATAATTGTGAACAAAAAAAAGTCTTAGGGGGATATTTTCAGATTTCCCATATCTGCACCAGTTTTTTAATATTCATTACTACATTCTATTTCCAGAAATATAATTATAACCAAACTGTGCAACTTACTATATTCAGTGCCCTACTGCCAGCATAAAAGTCCCTTAGTGAATAAGCTTGCAGATGTTGAATGGTTTGAACAGCTACTAGGTGTTGGCTGGGAGCACAGAGGTTGAGGTAGCATGTTTTAGACTTAGTGATGGTCTTTCTCCAAGCAGCTACTACTGGGAATGTTGGTCCTTGCAAGTTCTCAAAATATTTGCAGAAAAAAAGACAAGAGGATTTCCTGAATAAGAAAGAATTCCTCGATGCCTGACTAAATCACTGTTGGGTTTCCCCCCTCCACTGAATGATTGCCCATTCAAAACAATATTTGAAATAGACTTTCATTTTGACAACTTTTTGTTGTTTTTAAAGTTTACTTATCAGAAGCTGAGCTGAACTGCATTGAACCTTTGTCATTCTTGATAGACTCCTAACAGCTGAGGGTTGTGTAACACCTGGGTATTGATATAACCGCCCCGGTGTGAAAAATCCAAAAACACCAAAGTATTTCTGAACTACATGTCTGAGGCTTTGATTGTTATCTCCTGTCAGTCTTGGAACAATGCCTTCATCTTATTTAATAATGAGGGAAGCACTGCTGTGATAGGTAACCCCAGGCTGGATGAAGCCTGAGCTTAGACCATCACTTTTAATAGCAACCACGAACTCCTGTCTTAATGGATAGAGAGCACTGGACAGTACACAGTGTTTCATTCCTTCAAACATGGAAACAGGAAATTAGAGATACAGCAGTACAGGTATCTACTCCAGATCAAGCTAAACAAACTGGGTGACAAGGCATGCATTTCATTTATAAGAAAGGTGACAAGGCACAGCTGTTGTGGGCATTTCACTGAAGAGAAGAGCACAAACCTCCAAGGTGAAAAGCTGTGAAGTGGTATTTCTTACAGAGATACGGAGGCTCACAACTGGAGACAGGAGGTAATTCTCCCTCTACCCACCCCAAGCCTTCAGGGATGTAAAAGAAAAAGTGAAAACCAAGTTGGATAACCCTTGGCAAGCATTACTTGAATGTGTGTGTCATGGTAAGATTGGTCTTACCTTGCTGTGTTCTCACCTACTGCAGATAATAATTCTCAGCTTTACCCACAAATCAGGCTCATGGTGAGGGCATTAGAAAAAGAGTTCAGTTCCCATTTCTGCCCAACTTAGTTTTTTTCTTAATAGCTCCTTGAAAGTCCTTAGCACAAGATGTGGTTGGATGTTCAGCATTAATATTGGACCTCAAAGATTTTAGATAAATTGCAGAGGATTTTGTTTTTCTTTTGGGGAATTCAATTTTTTTAATATTTACTATGAAACATCAAAGAGATGGATGGAATTAGAGTACTGCCTAAATGAACCTTTGTCTCATTTGTGAAACCAAGACAGCCATCATTTTAACTACAATATTTAAACCAACTACAATAATTCAATTTCTTCCATAGTGAGGGGGAAAAAAGCCAAGGCTAATGTCAGTACATTTGCATGCTAAACTTACTGTTTGCAGAGAAGCTGCTTAGAAGAGCCTTGGTTTTGTACCTTGCTAAAAGATCTGTTATTATAAGTGTATATCTCATGGTACAAAATATCATGCTGAAAGGATGACAGAGGCATACATATTGCATATAGAGCACTTTTTTCCCTCAGTTATCTTTAAATAAATGTAGATTTGAATGCTTCTAGGTTAAATCAAGATATACTATGTGTATGTCAGTTTTTGTAAACAATGAGCAAGCAGGAAGGTGCATTTGTTGTTTTATGCACATAGTATGCTATCCTCAGCTTTTTCATGTTTCTATTCCTCTCCTTTCCTGCCTCACATAGGTAGAATTACTGCTTGTGATAACATTTACATTCCTGTAAAATACACAGCTATTAATTCTTGGCTCATGGTATGTGTGAACATTCTGTTTGCAAGACATTTGCTAAATAACAAGTAAAGAAATGTGATTTTAAAGGTACCTGTTGCTAGGTTTGCCCCAGAAAACAGTCACTTTTTAAGAAAGACCCAACAATTTACACAGAAGGAAAAACAAGGTAAGCATCTTGTTTGACTTTTAAGTGTGGGCCAGTCTCCTGTCTTAAATACACATGCTCAGGCTTGAAAACTTCAGGGATCTGTGAGCTTGGCTTGATTAGCTTTTCTTTGTAAATACTTCTAGGGAAGCACTGAAGGGGATGATTAGCACAAGTCTGAGGGAAACCTAGAATACATTCAGAGTGTATATTTGCTCTAACTCACTGCTTAGCACAACTCTTATTCCTTGCAGGTTTTCCATGCTTATCTTATTTAAGAAAGGCATCACATCTATGAAGTTAAACTGACCATTTGGGATATTTTATAACAACTCAAATTTAACAACTCCCTCAAGCTAGGAGTTTTTTGCACACCCATTTGACATCTTGGTCGTCTCTCAGCTAATTGTTAAAGTATCACATGAAGAAATTTTATTTTTCTGTTTCTCATTTCATTTCATTTCATATGTTTTACCTTTAGCAAAGAAATGGAGTGTGGTCAGACATGCTACTGATTTAATTCTCCTGAATTACCACAGTTTTTAATGTAACAAATGTGAATTAACTGACAGGTGTATCTTTGGATGGGAGAAAATGAACTGAATGACTCCTTCAACTGACAGTAGCATATACTACAACCAGAAATTTTAAATGTATGTGGTATTCCTGTGAAAAAGTAGTTGCCTTTTGGAATGCTGTTAGATTTGCTTCAATACAAATATTACTGCAATAGTAGTAGTTAGCTACAATACTGTTGGCTTGGCATACTAACAATATTCAACACAGGAGGGGCTTTAGCAGGTGAAAAATGAGCGTAATCTTGTGTTGCAAACGTGGGCTTGTACTGCACAAAACACGAGCAATGGGCTGGTCTAAAGCCAAGCTGAAACCACAGAAAAGCTTCTCTCCAGTTCACTGCACCATACCCTGTCCTGGGTCCTTCCCCCACAGCCAGATAGCACGGGGCAGTCCCAGCCCCATCCTGCCATCCCCTGACTGCATTTGGAACTTCAGTTTCTCCTGTTGCACCTGTAGAATTAGCATCATTAAAGAGCTGTAGAAGCAGTGACGAAAAAAGCAAAACATTGGACAGCAGCTGAAGTAACAAACAATGGAGGATTTTTTTTGCACTAATCAACTCAATTAAGTAACTGCTCCTCTGGAACCTCCTGTGTGGCAATTTCCTCTGTTCATCCCATTCAGGGATTCAGATTGTTCACTCAGGATCCTGCCCCTAAAACCTCAGGCATTGGCATGGCTGAGAGCTATTTCTGCTGGGTAGGGGCTGAAGATGACTGTGGGACTCAATACTTGAGCACTGAGAGTTTAATCAGCCCTTAATGTCTGCTCCTGGCAGATTTCAGACTCCTGAGAATGTGTCCTCTCCTACCTTATTCAAATAAATCTTATTTACCAACAATAAAAGAAAATGTTTTTAACAGCACCAACACCCTACTCCACCTCTAGCCTTTTGAAGAAACAGGAATTTCCCATGACATTTGCCTCCTTTACAAAAGTAGGACCTGAGAGGGAAGTCTGCCTTTTAATGATGCTGCCTGTGATGCTAAATCCTACTGCTTCTCATTTCTCAATCATTCTTTCATAGCACTGGCATACCTTTGAGAACCTAACCAGATATGCTTATACAAACTGCCCTAGTAGGGACACTATGAGCTCCTGCAGTGTCAGTCTGCTTTCACAACTTTCATATAGGCTGTGTCCTTATACTTCTTCAACATGGACATCCAGAGCCAGATAAAAAATCCCTACAAAAATTTCTGAAAGAAAATTTAAATAAGCCATTCTTTTTTCCCCTCTCCAACAGCTTTGCACACATCAGTGCTGCTACTGTGTTTACCTTGCTTGTACTGGTAGAGCTCAGTATTGACACAAATATTTATTTCCTTCTCTCAGCGTGGGGACAGTGCTCTGCTGCTGCAGAGTCCAAATCCAGGTGTCTTTTGTCTGTAAAAGATTTCACCTTTAGAACAGTGTGAAGAAACTAAGTTGGTAGACAGTTTAGAAAATGTGTATCTTAGAAATGTCTTGCTGGAAGTCAGTCTGAGTATTATGGGACGCATTTGAGACAAGTTTGTAGAAAACACAAATGGGTGTAAATGAAGAATGTTAAAGAAGGTTTCTGCATTGTCCTGGGTGTTTTAGGCAGTTGTAGGGCAGAACTAATAAACAGCTATTACCAAGTGACAGTTCCCAAAATCACCAGGTACTTACTGGAAAGTGCTAAACAGTCCAAAGGGTCTCAAACAAAACCAGTTTCTCTGTGCTAATTGGCCGAGCCACAGACTTCTAGCAGTGAGCTCCTGACAGCAGTGGACAGCAAAATCAATATGTGTTGCCTAAAGATGCATTAGCGACAAAGTCTTCTCAGGAAGTTTAAATCAGAAGGCAGCATGTGCTCCTAATTACATCTCCCTAAGAATTCAGCAGAGCTGTTTCTCTAAAACTTATCATGGCTGGTTCTCAATTTTAAATATATGCAAGGATAAAAGAAAAAAAATGGTTCTTTGAGGTGGTAAAAATAAATTGGCAATTATTTTAATGTCTATTGAAATTTGATAGAGTATTGAAAACATTTTGTGGTATGCTTAGATCTCTCAACTTACTCTGACACCTCTTTTCTTAAACTTGACTTGCTTACTTGGAATTACTCATCAGAAATTTTTTCTCTTCACACCTGACATGTACTAGCACCATCACTAAATTAACACATAAGTAATGGAATCTTTGTGAGAGAAGAATGTGAAGTCTGACCTTTTTTCCTGTGATCACAATCAGAAAACCTTCATCTAGTCAAGAGCTGCCTCATTGAGTCTGTCTTGGTTAGGGTATCCTGCTGGGCCAAACTGCTCCTCCTGACAATGTTACCAGGGCTAAGGATAACTAATGCAGTGCTCAGGGAGGTACATTAGGCCATTCCATTACACATCAGCAGCCTTCAGCAGGGAGCTTATTTCACTTGTGCAGTTTCACAGGAATAGGACTGCCATGACAGACTTGATACTAGGCTACCACCTCTTCTTTGAAAGGATGTTTTAGATGTACCTTGAGGTGAGAATACATCACCCAATGATAAAACTGTCAGCAGAAAACAACACATCACAGAAAGTAGAAATAGAAATTTTGTCCTTAAGTGGCAGACATACGATCCATCTGCTTTGCTTTTGTTCTAGAGAGAGACAACAACCTGGCTGAAAGATCAGTCAGGTCTATGGGTTTACTTGTTCAAGAAATAGCAATAATTCTATCAATTTACCAAAAAACATCTCTTTCCCAAGAAGGTTGGTATTTTTCTTCTTAGAGCTTGTCACAAGGAACCTTTTTCAGCTGGAACCCACCACAAAACATCTCTTTTCCAAAAAGCTTAGCCATCTTTCAAGACGAGTTTCAGAATATATAAGCCAGTACACTGGTCTCTGAGCACAGTATTTGCTAATGTCAAAAAGCATTGCTGCTAAAGAGATGGGCAGGTGTGGAACATAAGGCTCATTATTTACTGTTTAAACATATTAACAAAGCCCTTCTCCCTGTGCTTCCTTCTGCAGGTAGTTGTTGGGCACAGAAAGCCTGAGAGAGGCACAGCTCCCCTTACCTGGGCTGCTGCTGGGAGCTGTGCTACCTCCAAGGCTGGGAAGAGCTCAGTAATGTGATGTTACAGTCAGTTTGGTCTGCAGGAAGTGCTCACTGTGACACCCTTACCTCTCCATCACAACCTTTTTAAATAGCTAAGTGTTAATAGATCAGCCAGAGGCAGAACATATTGGTTGGATAGATGTGCCCAAAAGGAATGGATGAGTTCTTTGTACCTGAGATTCTGCCTGATTAGTCTGGGGCTGCTAAACACATAGACAAAACTCTGGGGCAAAAATAATAGCCCTTATTTTCGGGCACCAAATAATAAGAAAAAGCATTGGTTATGTTCCTTGTGGAGGTGGTGTGATTGATCCCAACTTATTGTGAATTGGCTTCTCTTTGGAACCAGGAAGTAAACAATAACGACATACAGAGTACATATGTGACTGCAAAGAAGTAAGCTTTGTTTATGTTCCTGAAATCCTGAAAATAGGAGTTCCAGTAAATCACACATCTGGATAAATCAAAACTGAGAAGCTATACAAATGTTTAGCCAGATTTTTTTTTTTAGGACTGTGTGGAATTACATATGCAACAATTACCACAGAGCATGATTGATGTTACAATCCCCAAGGCTGACTGAATCCACTGAGATGGCAGATTTGAGGCAGAGACCTGTTTCAATGTTACAGCACCCAGGTGATGCTTACAAAAGCAGACAATTCTTTCTTTACATGCAGGTGCATTTTAAGTTCAGTCAAGTGTGTGGTAATCAGAACTGACAAAGCTTTAAAAATACTGACATTCTGTTGTACATATAAGAGTTAATGTATTTGCTGTCAGTGTTTACAGTTTAATATATCTTCATTGTGGCCATGTCATAATCCCTGCTTAAAGGATACTTGATCTAAATCCTTCTACTTTAGGGAATAATGTGTGATAATTATGCTTGTTTCATTAAAGTCCTCTAGATTTGCTTACCTCATTAATATATTTCACTGCACATCAATACAGATTGCTCCCTATTAGTTTAGCCATGCAATATAATTAGATTTGTTTTGTCTCAAACAGAATAGTGTTTATAAGCAGGGATATGGTGAGTTTCCCAAGTCTGGGCATATCTCAGTATATCTCAGACAGTTGTTTCTTTAAGTCCTGCTTACTACTTGGGTGAATCTTTGCTCTGTGTATGTTGTCTTACCTGAAAATTATCATTACTGAGCTCTAATGTGCCTGCTTCATCAACATATTTTGTTCTGCTGACTGAATATTAGTCATAGGGAATAATTTGTCTTGAGGTGAACATAAAGACTTGCTTTGCCTACAGCTGCATACTGCGTTTGAGGTTCAGAAGCCAAGGAATTACATTCCCATTTAACATTCATGCTGACCCTTTCAAATAATCCTCGGTGGTTTGCACAATTGTCAATACAGGTTTTTATTTCTGAAGCTTTACAATGGCAGTGGCATTTTGGCCCTCAGTTTTATACATTATAGGGAAACGAAGAAAAAAGGGGAAATGAAATATCCTAAACCATAAAAATTTGTTCCAGAAATCACCTCGGTTTTCCGGATTTGTAACACTGAAAATCTGAGCCATGAAAACTTCATTTTCTCTGTATTCCCTGGACATGGGCACTCTACATGTTGGGTGCTGGTGTTGTATGACTTGGGTCAGGTCTGGAAAAGAAATTCCCCGAGACTACTGGAACAGGAAAAAAGGAGTGTTCTGTAGTTTAAAATTGTGTTAGTGTTTTCTTTGTGTATGATTTTATATTTTCTCTTTCACATTTCTTCTGAAGCCTGAGGTTGCTCTGCCAGTATCCTGTAGATTTGCTTGGCCCACGAGGAAGGAGATGCCATGAAGGATCTTCTACAAACACAGGATCCTACATTCAGTGCTAGAATTCTGTTTTTCAGATCAGAGATGGCCATTAGCGGTGTTTTGATTTTGTACAGTAATGAGAATAAACACATTTTAAAATTCTGACTTTGCTTTCTGATTTATTTGGACATGATAGCATTTGACTTAATTTCATATGAAAAACTTGCATTGATATAAAATAATTGAAATTTAAATCAGTACTGTAACTGCTACTTAATGATAATTGAAATGTCCTATTATTTACATCAAAGTAGATATTTTATTATAATTAAACAGCTTAACATTTTTATGTGAAACTGCTATTTGCTAAATTACAGTAGGAAATTCCAACTGCCATATCACATTATAATATTTTGGTACCAGTAATGAATATTGATTGTACATAAATAACTTCAGACAAGTAATGGAGAACATGATAAACAGAGTTAATGTTTTGTGAATTTTTATTTAATTAAATCTGGTCAAAATTTTCTGATCATCTTTGCATCATTGACTTCCACTGAAATATCTACTTTGTTTTGAAGCTTTCTAGTAAACAAAAGGATCTGAAATCCTTTCTTTTTCCTTGCAGATGTGCAATGGTTTAGAGCAGCCCAGGAAGCAGCAGCGTTCAGACCTCAATGGCCCAGTTGACAATAACAATCCCCCTGAGGTAAGAACGTGGGGCTGCCAGTTGTGCTGCTGCCTTCCTGCAGCCAGGCTTCCAGCAGGGAAGGCAGCCCTAACACCTCAGCCTTCCTCCTCTCACACACACAAACTTAGGCTCCCTTTCTTTTCCTGAACTGACAATAAATACCATATCTGTCAACTCTGAAAAGACTTTCAACTATACCCATGAATTTTTGCTGCCTCATTCATTTTATGTAACTGTCTATGGCATGTATTCAAGCCTAAAATTTTCTGATGACATGCACAGTAGGGAGAACACTCCAGAAGTTCTCTTTTTGGATCATTGGAGTGTAAAAGTGGCATCCAAAAGAAATCGTGTTCTGCTTCCATTACTCCCCCGCCCCCTCCCAGTGTCAGTCCTGGCTTAGTCAGCTGTGAGGAGACACAGTGATAGACAGACCTGCTCTTGTCACTGAAGACTGGAGCAAAGAAGACATCTGAGAATGCAGAATGAGTTATGCTTGGGGCTAGACACAATGAAGTGAAATTGAGACTTAAAAGCGGAAGCCTCTTATCTCAAAACCATAACATATTTAGCCTGTAGCCTGTTATATTAACGAAGAGGCACTTTCTAAAGCCTTTTCCCGTAATGGAGAAATCAGCCTCTTTCCTGGAAATTTGAATGACTGAGGAGGCTGGCAAAAGGCAAGGAATGGAAGGACTGTATCTGTTCATTGAGACTAGGGACAGTAGCCCAGGAAGAGCACTGTTATGGCCCCTGCTAAGGTAAGTGTAATTCTATGTTCTGAGCAGTCAGGGACAGTTCTGTTCATTCACTGACTCAGAATCTGGCTTTGTAAAACATTGTTAAATGTTCTTTATTGGAAATTTGGGATATCACTAATAGGCAATGTGATCTACTAGGCAACTGATTGTATTGGGAATTGCTGGTTTGTATTGTTCATGTGACATCTGACTTCCTAGGTCATTTGCATGGTCTTCCCCGTGCCTCCCTTATTTTTTTCTCTGGTGGGACCTGAAAATACTTTGAGACTCCCAAGTACAGAGCACTGTGTAACAGTTAGTTTGGGTTAATGACTGTGATGTAATGTGTTCAGTGTGCTAAACAGTGCCCGTGTGACAGTGGTCAGCTGTTTAAATATAATAATTAATTTCATTGTGTGAAAGTTATTTTGTTACAGCTATGCCCTTTTTATTTCTCAACAGACAAAGAAAGTGTCTTCCTTTCCAAGTTTTGTTGATGGTAAGTTTGACATCATCCATAGTTGAAGTAGGATAAAGTGGAAGCAAATAGTTTAATATATATAAAGATCACAGTTGTAAAAACTGTCAAAACCAGTCAAACCCAAGAGAACACAGCTGAGAAGTTTAAGTATGGAAGTATTTAACATTTTCACTCTCCTTATGGTAATGGGAGCCTAGTGGTGATAAAGAAGAGGAGCAGGTAGAGCTCCCAGAAGGATTCAGGTGAAAATGAAGAGCAGCTACAAATCTGGAAGGGATTAAAAAGGGTGTAACAGTGGGCCTGACAGGAGATTTATGAACGAGTAAGAGCACAGTGTTCTTCAGAGTCCAGTATTGCACTCTGGGAACCTCAGTTGCTGGCTCAAATGGAAACGTTCTCCCGAACTGACCAAACAATGTTGGTCAGTTGAACAAATCTGTTCAGGAGAGCAAAGCTTTCACAAGTTTCTTCAATCTCTTCTGCAGTGCTATTACATATGTTCTGTTTGAAGAAAAACAAGTCAATTTATTAATGCAAGCAGGTGGACAGAAATAAAACAGGATTGTGCTGAAAAACATTACCATTCTCTGATTCACGGACAGCTGAAGAACTTTTTATAGGGAAAATGCACACAGCTCTTCCTGCAAAGAAAATGACTACACCATAAAGTGAGAAAAGATGGTAGGACACTTTCAAGAATCTGATACCTTAGATCTGCCATAAATACACACAGTAGAAGCTTTAAAAGAATGTGAAAAACTTAATTTCTAATGCCATTCTCAACTCAGGAAAAACTTAATGCAAGTTAGAATAATATTAGGATGTCCAACACCTTTTTATTTATTCCCTGATCTCACCATCTTGACAAGCATTTTCTGTTTCAGTAATTTACTTAAAGAGCTAGAACAAATGGAGAGTTCAAAGATTGTCTCTTCATGTTGACATCTGAGGGATACTACATGGAACACTTGGCATGTACTGGCTAACAGGCCCTAAATAGAGGTACATTTAAATGCATTCCCCGAGGGTGGCAGAGACAAGAAAGCAAGCTGATGCTTTGTAATGAGCATGTGCTGATTGTATGGTGGACAAGCACAAAGCAAGGCCAGCACGCACAGAACTTTAAAGCAGGCGAGACAATTCCCCCTCACAGCGCTGCAGATACAACTGCACATTTTAATTTCACTGGGATAAAAAGGTTATGTCTTTTTCTTTACATACCAGTCAGCTCACTACTCTGCTGGAAAGGGGTCAGGATACCCTTTACATAATATAGTACCTTTTTTTAGTTCAATCATTTTGCTTGCTCTGATTTTTTCTGTAGTGGCACAGTATGTGAGAGTAAGGTGTCTATTAGGCTTTTTCTATTGCAGGTATTATATGGCATTGTTTAACACAAATAAATACATGGCTCACTAGGAGCTTATGATAGCTTACATGACTGCTCTCTGAACTCAGAGAAAAACACCGTTTTTATTATTAATTTGTATGTAGAGACCCAAAAGTACAGGACCCTTCTGCACATAAGAAAAGATTCTTCCAGCTAACACTGCTATTGTTCCCTGAGCTTTGACAGCAATAACACAACCATATCCTGGTTATATTCCTATTGAGTTTTAAAGCACTTACAGCATGACTCCTTAACTACAGTAGCTATATCTGTGTTTCTATTGATACATATTATTTTTCATATGCCGTGTGAACATAAAAAAAATCTTTTAATCTATCATATCTAAATGTCCTTTGCTGTTAGAATTGTTTTGGTTGTAGTACCACTACATGCTCTTAGGAGTAATTAGTTCTATGTTCAGTGGTTCTCTGTTCAGTTTTCTGCACTCTGTCCTATCACCATAGATCTTATTCCCTTACACAGTAAAAAGCATGATGAAGCAAAGAAGTCAGTCAAGAAATGGGAGTTGTAGATAGACATTCTGGAAGGTGAACTTATGCCCTGTGTCCCTTTACTCCTTATGAAAAATCTGCTGCAATGCCACACATCTCAAGGTCTCATGACTTCATGGAGTCTGATAGTTCAGCAGGAAACTGAACTTCTGGGCTCAGAGTACAGTCTCTAAATATTGTCTGAATCCTTGGCTTACATGTTGATAAGTAGATGTAAAAATGCATTCCTAACAGATTAATGAATTCAGTTATGCTAAATTATTGATTTGTTGTCGTTGTTGAGTTTTCTTTTTTCTTATTTTATGAATACAAAAGTTAATTTAAAAATATTTGGACTTAGTCTGCTTAGTCTAGAATTATCTTTATACTTGTTACATTAGTAGATCAGCAGAAAACCAAGTAATCCCTATTGCCTTGACAAGTGCAGAAATTTGCAGTTAGATTTTTCAGAAATAGTTATCTAATGTTTAAGCACCAATATTCAACATAAAATTCCAATCTTAGCTCACATTAAACTACCCTTCACGTTTGAAACCTGTTCCTTCTTCCCTTCCTCATCAGTAAGCGTTTATGCATGCTTGCAGTCAAGGGCATGCTAAAGTGCTCTGATGAGCTGGGACCTCAGCCAAGTCTGCTTTTTTGCATTATTTAAAGCAGACAGAGATAAGGGAAGAAAACACCCAAGTGACCCAATTTGACCCTGGCAATTTTCAGCACCATTCCATCCTTCCAATAGATGTCTTGTTTTACCTGACAGTTGCTTACATTGCCTTCATGATGGGAAATGTACGTTGGAAATGTTTTGTGCCCAACATGTCTTTTTCTTTTGGTCTTTTTTTTTTTTCTCTGTATTATATACTCCTGTAAGCATTTTCTGCATGCTGTTGATTTATACATGATGTAGCTGACTTTGTTGCTAGTACAATGATTCTGCAGAACATCATTTTTTAAAGTTATGAAGAGACAATGCAATGACATCCAACCAAAAAAGCCCCAGTCTTTAAATAATCCAGATAAATAACATAAGGATTATAAAATTGCTTAACACCCTAGATTATTTCTATGCTCAAGAATTTTTTCATACAGATTAGTTAAATACACCATTGCTGTCACAAACAGCCAAGGCATGGGAAGTGGTTGTTTCCTTTGTAGCATCCATAGGTTGCACAGACCCCAAAGATACCCTGGGCATTTTGCTCAAGGTAGTAATGATTGTATGAGAATTTGCACGAAGAATTGCAGTTTTACTTGTCTTCAGACACAAACATTTCAAGAAAATTAATCTAAATTACCTACTGAGGGAGTTTACTTAAACTAATTTAAACATGTGGGTAAGCCTATTTCAGAGTTAAAGCAATCTTGATTCAATTTAGCCTCATTTACTTAGCCCGAAGTGAATGAAAGAAAACAAAATTAAAGCTACTTTAATTTTGAGTGAGCCTGTTGATGCAGGTATCTAATGAAGTTCTGCTGCCTTAACATTAAATTCACGTTGTTAATTAATTTCCCTCTCTGCTGTCCTTGAAACAAGATGTCAATATCATGCAACATTAGCATTTTGTTGCATGCTGGAAGAAGTACAGATGTATGAGACTAAGCTTTAGACCTGAAAAGACAAATGAATAACATCATCAGAAGAGGCACCATACAAAATACACAATCCATTGGCTGAAAAACATAATGGTACAGAAATGTAAGCAAAGAGAAGCAGTGATACAGGAACAGAGTTCTTGTGGAATTTTCATTTTCTTTGATTTCTTTCAGGGAATTAAGGCTGCAAGAACAAGGATTGTTTTTTGAGCTATTGAAAGACTTGGCCTTTATGAAGAGCTTCAGTGACTTCTAAATTATTGGCTTCTCAAGGATTTCTTTGAGGGTTTTCATACTTCTATTGGAGACTGTCAATATATTTTTATGCTTTCCCAATACTTCAAAAATTTTAAATTCCACAGAATTTTATTCTGAGTTATAATAAAGACCTAAACCATTACAGATGATTTGTACAGATGTGAGCTAAATCAAATGTGTTCTATTGTATATAATTATCCTTTTCAAGATTAAAACTGTGGTGTTCAACAGCAAACCAAGTAACTCCAATTTGTGTGAGCATTGTTACTTAATCTCAAGTCTCTGAAGAAGAGAACTCTGAAGAGTACAGGACTGGTATAAATATATATCTATGTGTTTATATACCTTGAGTACTGAACTACAAAGACTGTGGGTTTTTCAGGGGGTTGAGATTTCTGCCAGGTGGATTTGAGATCTGCAGGGATGAATAAGTGTCAGCAACACTGCCTAAAGAGAAAAGTCACTCCTTTTAATCATGTTTATATTCTGTTGGAAGACTTTTACTAAATTAGAATGGGAATACAAAGGATAGGAATGCTCACTAAAAGATCTATGTGTAAACCACTATTTCAGTACATTTAATCAGCATAGCATGCCATATATTTTTTTTCTTTTTCACATAATAATCTTCTACATTGACTTGATTATAAATAAATTGAACACTGAACAATAAACCTTTTTTTAAAAATTAACATTCCCCTTCAGTGTCATTTCTCTCCTCACACAAGATTTTTTTAAAAAATGCCTTAGAAGGTCATCAAGTGGATCTAGCTCAAAGCACATTTCTTTTATAAAACTGTTGAGGAATAAAAAATGTTCACTATCAGAGATTTCAGCCAGGCTCTGGAATGACTGTTCTTTACTGTCAATCTAATCGAGTTGGATATAAAGCTTAACAGCTGACTACAGAGGATGGTGAGCACAGTTCCAGTATTAGGAAGGTTGTTCAAACTCCAATATCCTTTATTCAATTTCTCACCTCCCCACTCCTTAGCAAGGCAGTAACTGTGAATGCCTCCTGTCAGTTCCAGGGCCTTGTGAACCTGAGGACCTCATTGATGGGATCATCTTTGCAGCCAATTACCTGGGCTCCACCCAGCTGCTGTCCGAGCGAAACCCTTCCAAAAACATCCGAATGATGCAGGCCCAGGAGGCAGTGAGTCGTGTCAAGGTAGGGAACCTTTATGGCCTGTAGAACACTCTCTGATCCTTTAACAGCTGATCCCTGCAGGATCTGCAGCCTCACACCTCTCCTGAGGTGCAGTTAGGTAAGTATAGATCTGTATTGTAAATACCACTAGCTTACAGTGCTTGCTGTAAAAATACATACAGCAAAACAGAAATTGTTCTGGAGTCTATCCAAAATTCTTTGGAAGCTGTTAAACAAATTCAGGTAGGAGAGACAAATTGCAGATTGCAATTACAAAATATTCCAGTGGCAAAGCACTGGGATATTTGACTGTGGTTTTACTCTTCTGTTATTACTTCCTTTAACTTACTACAAATTGAGAAAATGTCTCAATATTATTACTTATATTACGACTTTTTAAGGACAAGAATATTAATTGCTGTTGTGTTTGGATTTGGTGTTATTTACAGTGAACAATTTCTTTGTAAATAATGTATCATAGACTGCTTCATACAGCTTTTCATTGTAAAGAAAATAGTTTTATAGTTAAGAATCTAAGTTGGAGATTTTTATTTTAGAAGCTATTTTACCTCTGCTGTAAATACCTCATCTGAGTAAACACACTGTTAGAGGCAGATTTAAATGCTAGGAGAAAAAGTATGTGCAGAGTCAGTGAAATATTTAATTGCTAAAATTTGCATGGTTTTGAGGGAAATAAGTTTGGAAAGGCCACTTACAAGAGATTGTCATGACTGATGATTGATTTAGCATTTAGAAAGAAATGGTATACAAGAAAGGTCCAGTTCTTTAAACTTTCTAAACCTTTCTGTTTCTATTTAGCATATTGTGATAGCTCAAGCTACAGTAATTGTTGATTGCAAGTAACACCCTAAAAACCATTCTATGTATTAATACCAACCCAAATCTGTCAGGGGTACTTGAGTACTCTGGACAGTCATAGCAGGGAGCTTGAGCTGTGTTTTGTTCAACAGTTACATGTAGATGTGTGATGAACATGGAGACAAATCCTTGGGTTTAAGATGCACGTTGCTGCCATTTTTACTGCTGTAAATTTGGCAGGGTAAGTGTTGGGAGCAGCTGATAACAGACAGCACTTGGGTACCAATTCTTTTGTAATCGATTGTCAACGTGCATAATACCATGAAATCCAATTATGCTTGAGAACTGCATAAGGTATAAACAAATCTTTCTCTCTTGCACATCCTTCCCAGTTTTTTAATTTTCAGCAGTCTGGATTCACAGTCAAAGTTTTCCTGACTTCCCACACTGTCTTTTCTCTTTCCCTGTGTGTACATCTGTCTGCATTCTTTTTTTTATGCTACTCCTCAGAGGATGCAAAAGGCGGCTAAAATCAAGAAAAAAGCGGTGTGTAAACTGTTTTTCTTGAATGCTAATGTTTACTTACATTTTTGTTGTCCTTGTTTTCCATGGAGTGTCATGTCTTTCATTACAGATCCTCATAAAGTTGTCATTTTGGTTTCTTCTTTGGTCTGCAGTAGACTAGTGAAGGAAGTAAAATGAACTCATTTTCTTCATTGTTCATTTGCTGGAGTGCCTGTCTGCTGCCCTTCTCCCGTTGAATACCTGTGATTTGTTTACTCCAGATGTACAGCCATTGTTATCTGGGAGATGTTTTTGAATGAAATGCTTATTTTGATCTTACTAACCAAAGCAGTAAGACGTACTTCCTGTGCCTGTGACTTACTACATATTTATTAAATTATTGTTGATATTTAAAACCAAAATAAATTCACCACATAGTAGCTGGAACAATTCATACAGGAAACATTGCACTCAGTTAAAAACAATGCTTCAGATAACTAAATACAGTTGACAAAAATATCACCATAAGGATGGAAGCAATACAAGTAGCCTCTGCCAAAGTATGTGCTTGCTTTGTATTTTGCTGGAAGATAATTTGAATAAAATTATTCTAAATGAATTATAGGCATAGCTAAGCCTTTATAACTCCAAAAACAATTAGCAAATACATCATTGTCATCATGAGCCAGTGTCTGACCTGGAGACTGCGCCTGCCTTTAGCCCAGGCACAGACAATCTGTGAAATGTGGCCATTTCATTCTGAGGCTGCTGCTCAATAGCAGCTGCAGTGGTGCCCTGTGGCCACGCAGCTTGGAGGAATCCATATGTTCCTGCTGGACTGCAGAATTAGGGAAGCTCTTGGACAATGCTTCAGTGAGAGGTAGCAGCTGCTTTGCCACCTCTTCTTCTGTTTTCTCAAGTGGACAGAGCCAGGACTCACATTGGAGTGTGGTATTACATTGTAATCCCTCTTTCTCTGTGACCATGCCCCCTAATGGGGTATGGAAGTGTTTTCCTGGTGAGCAGTGCTCAGAAGAAGTTGTGGTCTGAAAGTCCTCTGATGGCTTTTTGTTATATGAGAGTGCTCACTGAACACTGAGATTAGTTCAGTGCTTGATTCTTTATTTTCTAGGAAAAAATCAAAAAGCTAAAAAAAGAAATGTCCTAACTCCCACCACAGCACTGAGCATCAGTTTGTACTTCTTTTGCTGAGCTCACTGGAGTGGCAAGGGCTGAACAGCTGATGGGGACTAAGTCACCTTCTCAGTTCTCCTACTTTATCAAGTCTGGTGCCTTAAGTACTGAAGTGCATCAGTGAGAAAGTAAGGAAAAAACAGCCATACTTTTTCTCCTGTTTTGGCTATAAATAGAGAATTTTGATACTTGAGCTGTCAATCCCACAGGCTCCAGAAAATTCCCTCTTAGCCAAAAGATCAGAGCAGGCTTCACTCTGTCTATCCAATAAATGTACTGTTTGCATGTCTATAGAAACACCTTTGAATAGCCAGCTTGTAGTGGTTTGAAGTGCAGTTGCCTCACATCACATTATGCTTGAAGCAGTCAGTGAATTTGTCATTCTGAAAATTAAAAATCCCCTCGTAACAAAGCATCTGTCTTTTAGACCTCAGAGGGAGATTCCCAGGCCTTGACTGAAGTGGATCTGTTTATCTCCACACAAAGAATCAAAGTTCTAAATGCTGATACACAGGTAAGTTGGATTTAAACTCTTGGAGAATAATGTTGAGTTAGACTGTGCTCTTATACAATTAGTGGGACACTTTATTGAACCTGGATAAATTCAGGTATTCAGAGTATTCAGAAAGGGCTCCTCTTGTTCTAACACTTGCCACTACAGTAAGACTGACACCTGTTTTGCTTATTTGATATATTGGAAGATATGTTGCTATAATTGAGCTATAATTCAATTCAATGAAGAAAAAGATTCAAAAGCCTTTCAGAATGCATGTACACCACTCCTCTGGAACAGCTTCAGAACCCAGATTTACAGTCCAACAGGGAAGTCATTTGCTGTTTTGACTAAGCCATTCATATCGTGCCATTTTTAACATTTAATCTCATTTTTTTCCATAAATCACATTGAGCCACTGTCCTCTCGCCTAAGGTAAATTATTAATCATTCATACAAAAGCAGCATCTGGAGACCACAGCAATGATCAGCCTCATCTTCTAGGAATGCTTGTGTATTCAACAAGAGGTGATCTTCATAAAAAGGAGTTTTTGAGGAATTTGCAACTAAATACAAATAATTTATTCATGGATCCCAATATTTAGTAATCTCACAAGATCTCTTAACTTTGATCATACTTACAGGAATTCTTTAAATTTTCATTCTTATGAGAGATATTGAAAAGGGTGATTTTAGCAACATTTTGTCAGAAGTAAATCATGTCAAGTCAGTTGGGTTTTTTTGTTTAGGGGATATATTTATCCATGGAAGCAGCACATGTAATCTCTTTACTTAGATAAGACTTTAATATCATAAAATATTTTCTATATTATATGATCTAGATATATATCTAGAGATAGAAGCAGGCTTATAAAACCTTCAGAGTGTAGTTATGTCTGATATGTTGCCATCTATGTGGCAATGTAAAAAGAAAAAGGGCAAAGTGAGATCCACAAGCATGTTTCTCTAATGTAGTATTGTTCAGTATTTTCATAAACAACTTGGAAAATAGAGAAAATGGTTATTGAACTTGTAACTTGATATATCAGATCAGAGTTCAGAAATATGGCTAAATGAAGAAATGAGCAGAAACTCTAGGAGACACTTGAACAAAGATAAATGTAGCACTCTGCATTTAGGGGTTTGGTTTTAATTATAATTGTTTTTTAAACGATGGAAACGATGAAGCACCTTCTTCGTGAAATTTAGGAGATGATTACTATCCTTTAATGTGAGGGTAATGATAGTATCTCCAGGAAATGGATTATTTTTCTTTTAATATAAGCAAATGTCCTTAACATGCCACTAGATCTCCCATGAGATGAGCCAGAGGAGTGGAATAGCCCATCTAACATGGGCAGCAATATTTACAACCTGCCACCCATAAATTATCCTGAAACTGCATTTTATCCACCATAAGCAATACCACTATTGGTTGTGGCTCAGCCTTTTCTTGACCTCATGGTAAACATGCATCATCCAGAGTCTATATTATCAAAGCTGATGACTACTTTTTGCATTAGCAAAAATAACATGCTCATAATTATCAGTGTAAAGATCACTTTATTGATAAATGAACAGCTCCAGTTTATACCTGGGATGTATGGCAGTTAACAAGTACAGTGTCTTTGTTGAGTAAGGATCAGTCTTAGTGGAAGTTGCTTTTCTTACTTCTTTAAACAGTTCAGCATTTCAGCTGAACACCAATATTTTAAAAAGAAAAAGGGAAGGTCCTTTGAAATAGCCCATAAACACTGTCAAAAAACCTGGCATCTTACTCTTCTGATCCCCTGACATTTGTAGTGATGCAAAATGCAATGCTCTGTCATGAGTGGTGTCTAATATCTGAGCTGTTCAACCAGATGAAAATAGTAATAGTGGAAATTGTTCTAATTCCAAGCTCTCTAGTGTTTGCCCTGGGGTTTTGGTTGTGGTTTTTGTTGGTTTGGTTTTGCTTGGGGTTTTTTTTTTACAGTGTGTCTTTTAGAGAGCTATAACAGAATTATTCTCATGACTTTTTAGCATTTTTGGCTTGGTAACACTTTTTAGTGCTAGTGAAGTTCCTGGCTGGTGTAATTACCATGGGTCTATTTCAGCTGGGGTGACAGCTGGCAGAGACAATCCGTACTTTCATGGCTTTATCAATTCCATAAACCCTATTTCTGCAGTATGCCATTTGTTTTAATATTAATCTAGCTGTGGTGTTGTACAGCTCACGTGAGGTAACAGCTGAGTGAAAATGTAAAATTCCCATGCAGCAATGTTCAAAACGCTGAGCACTGGTCAGGTGCACTCCCAGGCTGGAAGAGAGCCAGCAGTGGTGATTCTGTTGCCCTGAACAGCACTTGGAGATGGCACCCCTGCCACTTTCTGGTTGCTTATGCATTTAGTTGTTGAATACACTCAGCCCAAGTCGAGCACCTGTTCAGTAGGGATGAAGTAGGAGCAGCCTAATGTTTGGCCACGTGCCTTGTTGATAGGAGAGGAATTCTTCCCTGTGCCACAGCTTTGTGGGGTTGCACTCAGTACTCCAAACTAGCAGAAGCCACAGCAGCTTCTCCCAGCTTCTTGCTCAGTCAGTGAAGAGAAGCTGGGGGTGAAGCAACTGGGGAAATGAAGAAAGTAAACTAAAGATGTAGAGCTCACAAATGTGTATGAGCAGATCTCTGGTGCATGATCGGCTCTATAAAATCTCCTGACTCATTACGCTGTCTAATTCACACTCCCACAGGACTACAGCACTTTAAAGCTTGGAGGAATGCTTAGGTTTTTTCCTTCAGCTGTTCTTTGGGTTTCAAGAGAAACAACAAACAAGATTTTAAAAGAATTCCATGGAAAAGAAGGGAGAATCTGAGAAAGAGCAGTCTAGGCAGGAGAAGAGAACAATGGTTTCAGAAAAGCCTGAGAGAGGCTAAATTTCTAAGGACAAATATAAGGACAACAAGGATGGAATGGATGGGACTAGAAAAGGGATAAGGGAAAGAACAGAGAGGCAAATGGGCAGAGATGGAGGGATTTATGGGAAAGTAACAAATGAGGGGGTGAAAAAGAGATATTGGTAATGGAAAATTGAGTACAATGGAATATGGGGAGAGAAAGGAAAAAGTCAAGACACAAGTAAAGTCAAAAGTAAACTCATGTTTATAGTCACTAGATAGTATTTGCCTTATTTTTAACGGGAAAAATGTGGGAGGGGTAGGGAAAATGATTGCTTTCACACCTACAAGGGGGAAAAAAACAAACCTCAAACCCTTTGAGTAATCTCTGTGTGATGATATGGGCAGAAAACCTTTCTTGGCAGGTGAGATGAAATGCCTTCATTTTCCCAATGCATTCACTCTTGTGCACACTGCATGTATGATTACACCCTTACACGATACTTGGTGCACACTGCTGAAAAGCAATTATCTCTGCAGAGCTCCCAACATCCTGCTGAGAGATGTCCATTATAAAACATTTCTCCGTTCTGACAGGAGTGCTGTAAATCCTCCTGAGCCTCCACAGCCCTTAGAGACACTCCCCAAACCACCTCTTAACCATCATTACTTTTCATAGATTAGGGATACGCATTATTTCAAGCCTGAGAAGAATCATTACAATAATTTTATGGGTAGTGATTATCTTCAGCAAAACAAGTGGTTCTAAGAAACACTGAAAATTTATATTTTGTCTGTCAAATTAAATTGTACTGAAATTCTTAAAACAATTACTTTTGTTGACTTGAAGAACAATCCTTTTTCCTTAGGCCTTAGAAAATTATTCAACTAATGCCAAACTAGTGCCAAGCTGTTTACATAAAGAACGCTGCTACTTATATAAATTATTAAAATTGTGAAATATCTTGTACCACATTTTTTTGTTCCAATTAAGATGAAATTTGGTGAATGCTTTTAGCTGTCCAGGGTGAGGGACAGGGATGGTCAGGACACATCCTCAACTAATTTGATCAGTACAACTACTCTGCTTCTGGTTGTTTCTAGTTTGAGCAAGAGAAAAAAGCCTGGAAAAACTCTCCAAACTGACCAGTGGCCCCAGCCAGAAGCAGTTTTCAGACGTGCCCTTTCTATTTCTTTAAGAACAGTTCATCTTAACAACAGCAAAATATGTAAAGAAATAACATCATTTTTCAACAGCGTGAAAATAAATGTTAAACAGTAGCATAGCTCTTCATTCTTGCTTTACAGTAGCAACCATGCTGAATTTGCTCAGGCAACACTTCCATCAAAGCCAATGTCTTGAACAGCCACTGTGGCTCCCTTGGGAATTGGGGCCCATCGACTGCGGAGGGAATATCCAGTCTGGGTCCATAGGAAGTGCTTCTGTAGCTTTTGTCTTTCCCAAGCAGCAGGCTGGCAAGGAGAGGGCAGATGCAGTATTTGTAGGAGAGCAGCAGGCATGGAGAACTGCCTTGTTTGTCCTTGCTTTACGCAGGAAACGATGATGGACCATGCGCTGCGCACCATCTCCTACATCGCCGACATCGGGAACATCGTGGTGCTGATGGCGCGGCGCCGTATGCCCCGATCCGCCTCCCAGGACTGCATCGAGACCACGCCCGGGGCCCAGGAGGGCAAGAAGCAGTACAAAATGATCTGCCACGTCTTTGAATCAGAGGATGTAAGTAAATGGAATCAATTTATTTAAACAGCATTGGTCACCTAGAGATCTCTGAAGTCAGTGGCCATTCATGGGCAGAATTAACCTGTGGGATATCAAATTGATCGTTCATCCTGGATTATATCCTTTAGTCCAGTGGGTTGGCACAAAATGACTCATATGTGCCTCCAGGCACTTAGAATGAGGTGGAACCATTCTGGACTTCTTTTTAACTGAAGCCAAGTTTCTTCTACTGCCTTGGCAGGGCTGCACAAGGCTGCCTGCTGCCCAGTCCTGATTCCCTGTGGCTACTGACCTGTGGTTGTATGTACTCTCAAACATGCCACTTGGTCCTTTGGTGTTTAGGAACACATTCAGCTGTTTATTTTTGAGTTCTCTTTTTCTCATCCCTAGCAAAGGTTACAAATTAGAATTTTTATATGGAGTTCTGTCCATCTCTGCTGTACATCCTGTTTCACTGTTGTGAAAAGTGCTGATGTGCCATCCCATATCTCTTGTGACAAAGGAAGATAACCTTGCTTTACTGCTGTTGTATACTGTTGTATAGTCCAGATTTAGGACTGTAGTGAATTAGGTACTTGTGTCCGAAGTGGCAGAGCAAGGGACTTCAAGCTAAAAATTTATGGAAAAATATACCAAGCCAGTAAAACAGAAAAAGCAAAATTTGTTGTCTGTTTCTAACTTGACAGTAAGAGGCAGTACTACATATTTCTCATCACTGTTATTATAGGAACAGCTATGAATATAATTTCTAGGTATATATTTAGATATAATACCAATTAAAAAATAATGGAGTTCTTTGGGTCAGATAGTCATAACTCAGAGGTTGCATATATTTTGAGCTGAGCAATCCATTTTCATTATTTTAAAGCAATTAAGCCTGTGAAGGAGAAATGGCATTGTCTAAAGGTTAGAGTGCTAGACTGGGGTTGTTCTGAGACCCAGTTATCTCTGCTCTGTCACAGCTTTGCTTGGGTGACCTTTTCAAGCAACTTAATTACATTATGTCTAAGTTGTGCATAATGCTGAAGACTTTCATAAACATTCACAAGACCTCAGAGACAGAGATGAAATTAAGATGTGAGAACTGGCTGTTACTGGCAGCAATAGAATAGAGCATGACATCTGGAGATACTGGTTTGGGGGATGTAGAATGAAGGCGAAAGCAGAGGATGAACTATGGAGGAAGCAGTGGCAATGGAGATCAGAAGGACTCAGTAAGGACTGGTGAGGAACTTTATGGAATGGAATATGGAATGATATGAAAATATCCTGAGTGACTTCTGTACTACCATACTGCCCAGGGCAGTGGTCATAGCACCAAGCCTGACCCAGTCCAAGAAGCATTTAGACAATGCTTTCAGGTGCACTGGGTGGAATTTTGGGGATGTCCTGTGCAGAGCCAGGAGTTGGACTTGATGATCCTGATGGATCCCTTCCAACTCAGCATATTCTGTGATTCTGTACAAACCTCTTGGTGTAGAGCAAAGGCTTGAAAATACATTTCAAGATATGAAGAAACAGTGACTGGCTAGGCTACTTATGTCCTTGATTTTCTAAAGTCATTTTCCAGTCAAGCGGATTGGTGCTTTTGTGTACAGCAGCACAAATGAAATAAGGAAACAACCTTTTAGCATCAAAGAAAACACTTGATCAGTAGATCGTAAGAAGAAACAGATTTATAATATTGAGAAGACCTTATGGATTTGAAATGCATTTTAAATGTACTGACTGTCTAAGAAGTTGTGTTGCAGTTCCAGAATACAGGTTTGATTAGTACTATTTTGAGGGAGTGTAAGGTGCAATTAATGTTTCATATCATCAGGAGTTACTCATATGTCCCAATGAACCCACTAATGATGACCCAAAAATATATAAAACTCAACAAAGCATTCTCCTATGAGCTGCAGTATACTCAGAGTAGAGAAAGAAATAATTCAAATGTAGAAAAAGTGGACTACACATTACTTTTACTGATCTCTTTCTCTGTGTTCCCTTGCCATCTAGTGGAATGTGCAGATAAGGGCTCCAAAATTTAAGGAAGACAGGGGGTTTTGAATGGGTGTTCTCAACATGAGCAAGCTTTAATCGTGGCTCTGGCTCTGCAACGATCCCTGACATTGCTAGTCGAGGTGTTAATGGGAATAGCTGTCCTAGATGTGCAGAGAGTAAGCAAGGGTTTCACTGGTTTGCTGAGAATGTGGGACAGGCACTGAGGCAGTAATAGGGGAGCAGATGGCTGTATTGAAGCAGTGTTTTCAGTCCTGGAAAAGCAGGGTGAAGGAGCAGCAGGTGACACCACAACCAGAACCATCAGTGCACACACGTCTGTGCAGGCATGTGCAAACAGAGCATCCCTCCTCTCCTCATCCCTGCACACAGACTGTGTTCAGAGGCAGGGCTTGTGGCACTCTTCCATCAGCTCTGCTCCATGCTGGGCCAAAGCCAGCACTCTCCAGTGTTTATTGGAACGGGTACATGAGCAGCATATGGCTGCTTGCTACTGAAACCTACTGAGGGGAGAAAGCAGGGGATTTTAATGGAGTTTGCAATTCCATTTTGGATGTAATGGGTTCTTTCTGTCCAACAGACCTTAAAGTGACTTTATATCCATGCTAACGCAGAAACTTTGCAGGATCCTTATTTTGATTCTGTCTTAAAATCCAATCTCTCTCCTGGTTTCTTGTGGTTTCATTGGTAAACTGTTAATCTGTCCCTTCTCTGAGCTGTTTTTTTCTACATTCTAGGCACAGCTCATAGCTCAGTCAATTGGTCAGGCTTTCAGTGTGGCTTACCAAGAGTTTTTAAGAGCCAATGGAATTAACCCAGAAGACCTCAGTCAGAAAGAATACAGTGACATCATCAATACCCAAGAGATGTACAATGATGATCTCATACACTTCTCCAATTCAGAAAACTGCAAAGAGGTAAACTTGTTTTGGATTTTCATTTCAGATTGATCCAATTTTTTCAGAGTAATGTAGTTCTCAGAAGTATCTTTTGGCATTTATAAGGATGATGTTACAATTTCAAGATGTGCCCTTTGTCAGTCATGTGTACTAAAACCAGCTTTATGGGTTATTAGGTTATTACTGTTTTCATGTGCAGGGTCTCTCTGTTTCCATTGATCAGAACAGTAATAAAGTAAATTAACATCTGAGCTAGATAAGCTTTGTGCTACTCACAGTACACAGTGTAAGGTGATTTCACCTAACCACTGACACAGAAGGAGCTGACAGAGTTGTGGCCTTCTGCAATGGATAACTCAGCAGAAGTCAGATGGCCATCAGCATTCCCTGTCCTTCCACCTTTGAGAGAAAAGAATTCCCTGTATTTGTTTCAAGAGCATGTTCTGTACTTAAACTCTTGCTCCACTTCACAGGTGTCAGCTGTGCTGTGGTTACTGACAGCTCAGGAGAAGGCATCATTTAGGTTACATCAGGGATCCTACATGAACATGATAGGCACGAGTATATTCAATAATTAACAATATTAATAATAATAATGTTAATAATCATTAAGAGATCCTTGTCTGAAAAGGACAGCCAAGCCCTGATATCTAGAGACAATCTGTGCAGTACTGGCAGGAGTGGAGCTGAACAAAGCCTGGGTTGCAGGCACTGCGTTAGCCACAAAATGTTAGAGCTTCCTCCTCTGGCTACCAGGTTCCATGGACAGAAACATCCTCAGCATTCCTTCCCTTAGCAGCCAGTTCCACCATTCCTACAGAGGTAACCGTGTGTTAGTGCATTGTTTATTAAACCTCCATGACCTTCAGCAAACAAGTGGAGGATGCCCCTGCAAACAAACAGCTGTGTGTTCCACAGTTAACATTGAAGTCATGCTACTACCTAATGGCAAAGAACAGGATTTGGTTTGTGATTTGTAGATGTTGTTTGGGAACAAGTGAGATACTCATGCTCAAAATCAGACGAATCAAACCAAAAAATGTTTTTCCTTTTTAATTGCAGCTCCAGCTAGAAAAACAGAAGGGAGAAATTCTTGGGGTAGTGATTGTGGAATCTGGATGGGGATCCATTCTACCCACCGTTATCCTGGCCAACATGATGAATGGAGGCCCTGCAGCACGTTCAGGAAAACTGAGCATTGGAGACCAAATTATGTCCATTAATGGTACCAGTTTAGTTGGCCTACCTCTTGCAACATGCCAAGGGATCATAAAGGTACCCCAAACTTACAACTCTAAGCTGTAGATTGTAAGCCAACAGAGGTGTAATCTTCTGACAAATGATCCTTTTAGATTTCCAGCAGATACAGTTTTTCATAACACTGCAAAAAACCCCAGTAATCTGTCATTAACAAAAAGCAGAATTAGAGATTCAGGAGTGATAATGCTCAGAAATTTAGGGCTGGAGAACATGACTGCAGTTTTGTTACCGGGCTATAACAAATGAGGCAGGGTCTGTAAAACTTGCCTAAATTAAGTTACTCCGCTGTCTTCAAAGTTTCAAGCTTCCTCACAGCCTCCAGACTAAAATATGAGGATTGAAATCTCCTAAGCATTTTTGGGCTCCATGCAGATAAAATGGATGGAGGCTGGTAAACTGCAGGACAGATCAAGTGAGCAGATGAAGAATCTGCAGACACGATGGAATCTCAGAATGCATTATCTTTAGTCATGGAGACTCAATCTGATGTCTGTGCAGATTTACCAAGAGCAGCAGAAGCAGGAGATTAATTAGCCAGATGCTGGAAAAGGGAAAGCAGTAGTCAGTTTTGGTTTTTATTGAAAGATTTGTTTAAATTTCTGTAGTAATTAAAGGCAAAATTTTAATGTTTTGTTGTGCCAAATATCTTGGGAAATAAAAAAGATAAATGTATCTCAAAATTAACAATCAATTTCTGTTAACTCTCATTGTTCTTTCTCAGATCAGCTGCTTAACGCTCTCGCAATTAGAAGATCACAGATGAGGGCACAGTAAGATTCATTTCAGAAATACTGACTTTTGGAATATCTTACAGGGACTCAAGAATCAGACACAAGTCAAACTGAACATTGTCAGCTGTCCTCCTGTTACTACTGTCCTCATAAAACGGCCAGATTTAAAATACCAGCTGGGCTTCAGTGTACAGAATGGAATTGTAAGTTTCTGTGTTCTTTGATTGTTTTGGGATTTTTACCTTTACCTTTTTTTTTCTTTTTCAGAAACATATGGAAGTACTGAAAGAATCTTGCATGACCTCACTTTTTCTACTGCTTATTAAAACCTTATAGTCTCTGAGTAATATAATGCAAATGGATGAGACTGGGAGAAATTCTTGAGGGATTTTCTTACATAATACAGCAATGAGGTTTATAGCCCAGATTATTTGGTGCAATAGCATGATCACGTAAAACTGTCATTAGTGCCAGAGTTGCAAGGAAAAGTTATGCTGAAAAAGGTTTTTACAATTACAGCATTTTAATCTTGGATCTGATTCTGTTTCTCCTTTTAAAATTTCATTATACACTCACTAAGACTTTTAATTTTTCTTCTGCTGTGCATAATTTATGTGGATCACATGGTAGTTGGCAAAGGAATATAATTGTGACCTCCTCTTATTAAAACGAAACTCTTATAAAAATGAAACCTCTCATTACAAAGTAATTGATTAGGCTGTGGCCCAGGTACCCCTTCTCTGTGTGCTGCAGCTTCCCTGGAATAACAGCAGCAAAGAGGAGAACAAATGTGGCAGGGAACACTTACCCCAGGCAGCTCAGGGTCCTCCTCTTGCATTTCTTCCTTCCCAAGCCGTTCTCTGACACCTTTCCAAAGCAAACTCCCCACACAACTAGCTCAGGTAGTCACTGGCCTTTCTGGGGGCTGACACTAGCATTAGACACTGGCTGTAGTGCAGGACCATCACCATTTCCTCTTCCTCCAGTCTAGGAAAAAAAATAATCAGGCTGCTCACACAGAAAACCACATCACAAGGGCTGTGGGCTCTGTCTCCTGCTCTGTGAAATGCATCGATTGCAGTTGCCAGATCTCTGTTTGCCACCCTTTGAAGAGCTGGAAGAGTAGCAGGTGACTGTAGGATGTGGTTCATGGGCCTTCCTGCCCTTCAGCAAACACATGGCTCTGGAGTGGCTTTGCAGCTCTCCTGGCCATCTCTCAGCTCCTACTCCACCCAAGTTTAAAGTGTTCCTACCTAAGATCACATGGAAAGGACATTGCTGCATGCCCTGGTCCAGCTGGATGCACCCTAAGTGATTCCTAGCCCAGGATCTGGTTTCACCTGATCTCACAGAGGGTGCCCTGATCACTTTCCTAAGTAAATCTCATATGTTCTGCTGGTGCTATGATCAAAAGAAGGGAATACATTTAAGGACCTGTAAGCATTGCTGTGATTACCAAGTTTTCAGGAGCCCATTCACAGCTTTGGTGGGGTGGGATCAGGGCTGGGGAAAAGAATCAGGCCGAGGTGGATTAGAAGCATCCCATGTCCTCACATGGACAGGGAGTCTGTGTGACAATCTATTCATCTTGTCCCTGCTAATCATCTACATGATTGGAGCCTCAGCTTAATAAATTCTGCAGGCTCTGCTTGTTTTCTGTCACAGTGTGCTCCCTCCATCTACTGGCCATTTGTCACCACACTGGCGGATCATCATTCCTTCCAGTTAAATGAACAACATTCACATGACATCAAATATAAAGTTCACCAAATTCAGCAAAAACATCCTTTTCATATAGGAAAAAAAAAAAGCCTTGTGGTGCATTTCATTTATGAAAAGTCTGTTTGAATATGAAAGCCAGTGAACAAAAAGATGAAATTAACATCTTTTGTTAAGCTGCTATGGAGACAAACCTCTGGACCTGTAAAATCCTTTCCTCTGAAAAATTCTCTCAACATTTGAAAATTTGACTGCAAAATACATCTCTCTGGTAGTTTGAAACTGTACTCTTTAAAAGTAGTTTTGTAATTGCCAGCAATTGTTACAAATTATGATAGAAACCAGAAGTAATATTGTTATTCTTTGTTGGCTCAGCATTAGCACGGGAAAGAAAAAAATGTCTTGTCAGAAGATATATAATTAAATGTCTCTTTCTGGTAGGCCATTACCTCATTACCTCCCATGCAGCTGGGATTTATTTCTGTGCATCCTCTGATAGCAGCTTTGCAGTGGTTCCTTTTCACCCTGCCTGTCTCCTCAGGGCAGGATGCACAGCCTGGGAGTAGCAGTGGGAGTAGCCCATAAAAACACAGGACAGCTTCTGAGCCGGGTCTGCCTGCACTGGGTGCTGGGCAGATGCAGACACTGCACTGCTGCAGCTGAAATAAAGGATGTTGTGCATACAAATGTAACACGTATGAATGTTGTGTGATGGGGAGGTGAGCACTGGATGATATATCAGCCACCTTCCGAAAGTCATTATGCTACAGTTCTTTTAAAATGATGTTATTTAAATATAAATGGTACTTTTTTCTAAATTTAGTTCTTGTGTATCATCACATTATTTTTTTCTAGATTATGAAAAAATCTGTGTATTATCAATTATATTTTTACTGCTGATAAAACACCATTTTGCAGTCAAGATCTCACTTCCTATGAAAACTCTATCTATCCTGTCCCTAGCCTAGTATAAGTTATCTAAAAATACAGTAAAACTTTACAGAACATTTTATTCTTTTTCCCCTGCCTTTGTTTAGTGTCATTTAAACTGGCAAAAAACTTACAGGATTTCAACAGTGTAATATAAAAGTGAGATGAGGAGAAATCTGGTTTTAATAGGTTATGATTGAGGCATTTACACAGAATAAAGTTTGTCTGGCACTATTTTTGCTACACTACAGGCAGTCGCAATAAAGCTGATTGTGAAGCTACTGAAGTTTCACATCTGATGTGCTTGTCTAAGGCATTGCAAACCTGTCACAGCTGAGTGGATTGAACCAGTGTGGTTTACACCTTTTTTTTCTTTTTTTTCCCCTTCAGTTTACAGAGTCAATAGAATATAGACTCTTGCTTACAAGAAGCAGATTTCTCTTGCTTTATTTAATAATATTGTAGCTGTTGCCATGTTCAACAAATACAGCAGGTTAAAGAGTCCTGGCTGAATAAAATCATATTTACTTAGAGATACTGCTCAGTTTAAACTCACCAGCTTCAGCTGTCATAGCTCCACTGGCTGGAGACAAAACTCTTAAGGCTGCTTTGAGTCAGCCCTTGCAAATACAAAGGAGTCACTAAATGGGTGCTGTAAGTGCAGAATATTTTTTTCTCTGTGTGTTCTGTCTCTGGCTTAGCAGGGTCTGGGAGCCTGGGCAGAGCCACTCAGCCTCGGTGTCTGCTTCTCTTTCTACCTCATTAAAACACTTAATGCTCACAAAAGGAAGCTGCCTGCTTTCCCTGGAGAGGGATTCCTGAATGAAGAGAACACTTTCTATGTCTGGGGCTGTTGGAATAAAGAAGCTCACTGATGGTATTAAAAGTGCTAAAAGTGCTTTAAGAGCCACATAGTGAAAAGGGCTCTGGATAGATATGCAAGCCATTATCTTTTCCTTTATGCTGGTGGGGTGAGGGATCACATTTCCATTTGCTCCAAAAGCTTTTATTTCAGCTGTACTGTCTCTCCATTTTCCTTTACACCACGAAAAATATATTTACAGGGTTTCTTTTGGTACATGCTGCTTTTTGTCCTTTCTGATTACTGCTCCCCAACAGCAAGGAGCAAACTTATTCCACCAGTGAGTTGAATTGAGAAGCTTCCTGTAAAAGAGATCTGTGTAGTACAGCTTATCTTGTGCGCTGTGTGATTAGAAGGTAGACTACCTGCAAAACAATATATTGTATGTGACTGAAATTCAAGACACAATTCTGTGAAGTGATAGTGCTTCTTTCCATTGAAGCCCATAAGAAATTCTTTAAGGACCACAGGAGGTAACACAGCCACTGGAGAGAGCATGGTGGAAGTAAAATCTCACTGCAGGAGGAGTGGTTTGTTGTGGTTTGTTTTGGTTGTTTTTTTTTTTTTTCCCTGAAGGCTGAAAAAGGCTTTTATAAACTAAGAATAACAATATATTCTTACTGCTCATATCAAACAGTCTGAACATCAAGTGAGAAGGGAGTTCTTTTTTTGTAGCATTGTTATTTGTGGAGAGGAGTTTAAAGGAAGCTGCTACTGCCATACAGGAAAAGATTCCAGTCAACCATAGACAATGTTTTACCTTCAATGTGTTCCAGACTGGCCATCTCCCCACATACTGTTCTTCTGAATTAGATAACAAACTCACTGGGGCACAAGTCACATCTTATCATACTTGTATTTAGCTCTGAAAAAATGATCAGATTGCAGCAAATAATGATTCTTGGGGTATCATTCTAGCCATTGACAGTAACTGCAGAAACAGGCACTAGCTGATGCTCCAGCACTCATTTCTTTTCCTCCAAGAATTGTTTTTTTCTCAGTAAACAAAAGGTAAATCCCAATGCTGCTAAAGTCTGCTTAGCTCCAGAGATTCGAGCTGTTTATTATCTGCCTTGTGTGATTCATGGGCTTAGTCTTTTGAAATAATTGACCAGCAATTTCTATCTAATGCACAGCAGTCTAGTCTGCCAGGGAGGATCCCCCTGCAGCACAGATACTGTTGCTAAGGAGGAAACACTCTCAATCCCACACTGGATTGAGATTTCTCTTTCTGCCTGGACTCTACACGTTACAACCTCAGGATCCTTCAGGTAGCAATGTCTGCTGGGACTGTGTCTGCTGAATGTAGTGAATGTAGACTGAACTACTGAATGTAGTTCTTGTAGAATTATTACCCTATTGTAGTGGTGATAACATTCAAAACTTGTGCCTAGTTCTTTACTGGAACCTCAGCTGCCAGTTAAAGACGAGTGGCCTAACTTGCCGCCTTCATCCCGAGCTCCCTGTGCCAGCAGCACTGAACAATGTGGAGGGAAGCTGTGACCCTGGAGAGCAGAGCCCTCCCCTCTTCTGCAGGGGCTCTGGAAGTTGTGTCCCAACACTGGATAAAACTCTCTTCCCCTGACTCCACTTTTGCATGGCTACTACTTGTACCACTGTGAAAGGTATTTTCACGTTCCCAGTTGGAGACTGAAAATGAAGATTACAATAGGCAGAAACTCAGAAAAAAACTCCCTCTAATAAACCACTAAAGCAACATTTAAGAACTCATTGATTAATATTTTTGACAGGCATCTTCTGGAATCCTCACAGTGTCACCACTCATTATTACACATTAAATCCCAGTAAGTGCTGCATGATGATATTTCTGAACTTCACTGAAACATTGCTTTCTCTTGTCAGATTTGCAGCTTGATGCGAGGTGGAATAGCCGAGAGGGGAGGGGTAAGAGTGGGACATCGGATTATCGAGATCAACGGGCAGAGCGTCGTGGCTACTGCTCATGAGAAGATAGTACAGGCATTGTCTAATTCAGTGGGAGAGGTAAGGAAACAAAAGTCTTTATCAAGGAAGTGAAACAGTTGAAAAAAAGTATGTTTCAGTTGAAAAGAATGTCAACACAGCATTAAAACCACTAATTCAGTAAACTGAGCTCGGCGCTAATACAAAGCAACAGAATTTTTTTTGTAACAACTAGTGATGCACATTCACTGCATTTTTCCAATCATTTTTAAGAGCTCCTGGCATAATTCTGTACCTTCAACCTACTGTCTGAATTAAATCAAATTATTAAAGGAAGAAATCACTCAGGTGTGTTGGCTGTGAAAATGTCTCTTGGCTTATCACCACAGCATCTGTCATAGAAATTAATAACTATGTCTGAGAGATGCAAATTGATATACATTTTAATAATTTAATTTCCAACTTACCTTGGGAATAAGTTAACACACCTCTCTCCAGAACTTCTAGTGAGATCAGTCATGAATAAGAAAGATTGCTCCATTTTTCAAAATGCCTCCGGAATTTAATGGTAGTCTAATACAGAACCCTGGCCAGATCTCCCACTAGTTCCTCTGACAAAAATCAAAGACAGCTGGTTTCCTTCTGGAAAATCTGACAAATCCTAATAGAGTATGTGCACTTTGTCAGGAGCAAAGCTGTAGATTCCAACAGCCCCTCCAGGCCTTTATTGCTGTGTAACTTCTCACCTAACAGGAATACAGCATGAAACTTTTCTTTACAGCATGAAGAGAAGGTACCAAGGCAGCTGGTGAGGGTCTGTATGATCAGTCAGAAAAGTTTCCCTTCCTTCCTCTTGTGTTGCCCAATAGGTACTTAGAGCTGTAAGTACAGTTCTGCTGGAGCCCTGATTACCTTGGACTCTCTTAGTCTGTGAAATCCCTCTGGCACTGGGGACTGCAATCCCAGTACTCCTTGAGGAAGGAATTTAAGTACATCAGCCATGAGAGAAACTGTTCCACCAAAATTTTGATTGGCATTTAAACATCAGGTGGCAAAGTCCAGGTTTTGTGTTCAGAGGATCACACTGTAATTAGGTGAAAATATGAAATGACATTCCCACAGAGAAGGAAGACAGAATACAAATCCAAGTTCTGTTAATACCAGAACAGCAGAATGAATTTTCAGAGAGGTTTGTGCTACTTCTTATTTAATGTCTGTAAATTTTACTGTAATTGGAATAGAGTGTATCAACAGAAAGTGTTTAGGTGGCTTTTGAAAACTATATGATGTCACATCATGTAACTGTCATTAATAAATAATTAAAAACCAAAATCAAACAGAAACCCCAAACCACATGAAAAAAAGCAGCAAACCAACATCTTAAAACCAGAGAACTTTGAACTAGAAACTCTAGTAACAAATCTATAAAAGCCAGGACAAAAGAAAAAATCACTTTGACCACAGGGAGAGACAGATGGGGCCTTCTGGATTATTTTAAACTAGTACCAGCTCTATTAATGTCTGTGTCATCAATTGACAGATTCACATGAAGACTATGCCAGCTGCCATGTTCAGGCTTCTAACAGGTCAAGAGACTCCCCTGTACATCTAACATCTTCCATCCAAGCTGAAGCTGTCATAGCTGAAGAGAATTTTGTATTTTGTATGAATGAAAGGCTTGGAAGCTGACCTGAGGACTCCAGAACAAGGAACAGACAGGTGTCTCTGCCTTTTCTCTCCTTCCTTTCTATTTCTTTGACAAAAAGTGTTGAGAAGGATGGTCAAGGACAATAATCACTGACAAAACCTTTGTAAACATTTAAGTATTTTGAACATCTTCTAAAGTCTTTTCTCATAGAACTTAAAACATATTTATTTGTAACCTTTATGTGGAGTGATGTATGTCTGTCTTGTTTGATAACACAGTGAATGTGAATATTTGATGAATGAGACTGCAGGAAATGGCAAAGAGAAGCAATTAGTGAAAGTTCTGGCTGCCTCAAGTTAAAAAAAAATCCCAGTCCCATAAAGTGGTCCAATACTGATGACTTTGCATAATTTTAAAACTGGTGCTGAATTGATGGTATTTCAGTGGAAAGGAATGTGTGCAGTTCAAACTTTTAGATTCTACTGTAAAAAAAACCACTGTAGTACTTGGTATTGTTATGACAAGTGTAACCTGTTCGGCAAGGTGTGAACATAAACATGTAACAAGTGTTTCATATGCTAAATAAAGAATAATTGCCACAAGATTAAAATCAAAATATTTATTTAGATACATATTTATTTTTAATGCTTGTGATTTTTATGATTTAACAGAGTTATTTCATGGATAACTTATTGCACAGGTTGTGTAATGTATGTGTTGGGCTGGGTTTTTTTTTTCTTTAATTTTTGCATATTACCTTTTTGTTCATATTAGCTCAAAATGGGAAAGCCATGCTTACCTGTTTCTGTCTTTTATAAAGCATTCTTATTCCTAAGGCAATGTGTTCTGAATGTAAATTGTTTTGACAAATAACCTAGCACCATCAGCAGTATTAGAATGTGTGTAGATAAAAATCCTAGTAGTAAAGTTGTATTCCTTATGAGATAAATGTTAATTGGTGTAACTTTGTCTATTTTTTTTCTTTTGGCCAAGGCCTTGAAGAAAATACACTGTGACTTAAGAAGCCTTACCATGCAGTAACTAAAGAGCTTTAGATGACTGTACTTCAAGGAGTAGTGTGTTGCATGCAACTGACCTTAGGAAAGAATTAACCTATCACTAATAAATCTGAAATAAGAAAGGAAGCTTGCTTATTTTGTTTGTTGTGTAACTTTACATAGTAAAAAATTCCAAGTAGAAGATCATTTAATTCTTCATCTAAGTGCAGTTGCAAAGGTCACAGATTATTTTTTAAAAAGGAAATATTCTCTTGAATTAGGAATTTGTGTATCATTATGACCTTGAGAGTAGAAGCTTTCAATTAGCATACCTTGTTGCCACTGGATGTCACTGTAACTTCACATCAATACAGAAGCGTGCTATAATTAAAATACATTAAAATGGATGAATCTGTAAAACTTAAACTACCCATCTTCAGCTACGTTCCTTTGTGACCTTTTCACAGGATGTCTGCCCAGCTCAGAGTGACACAAATGAAACCAGTATATGATTAAACCTCAAATGGAAACTAAGGCTGCTGACAAGCACTGCTGCAAAAAAACTAAAACCCCGAAACATCAACCTGTGGTAGGTTCTTTATGAGAACCTTCTGTTTAAGGCCTTTCCATTTTCCTCTGAAAGAGCCAGGATGAAGCTTGCACTGGAAGATGTTGCTGGCAGACCTGTGTTCATGCTGGTAATGAAATCAGTGTCAATATTTACTTTTTGATATTTTTTTAAAGATCAATGTTAAATAAATCATAAACACAGCAGAACCACAATAACATGTTTTAGTAATAAAATTCTCAAAACTATGAATTGGAGTAACAATTCTTTTTGAAAATATTCGAGGCTCTGCTAGATAAAAATTCCTCTAACTTCCTATCAGTTGATGTTGGTAAAAAGTTTGTGAAAGATGCTTTTTGGAAATGCAGAATTTCAGTCTTCTTCCCTAATGCACCTTTTGGTCACACACTGCAGGGAATTAAACATTGGTTCTTGGTCGCTCACGCTAGTGCAGGACGGAACTCGTGAACATTCAGAACAAAGCAGGAATAAACCACACTGCAGCCAGTACTGGAGTTTAAAAGGGCAGCACTGGGAGGGGGGAGCAGTTTTAATTGGACAGATCAGTTCGTCTGGAATGAAAGACACTGGAAGAGGGATTAGAAGCAGCACTGTACGTGTGTATAAATCACCTTTATGTTTGTATCCAAATCAGTTGTTGAAAAGGCAAAGTCCAGAAATACTTTTTTATTAAAACACTGACGATAGTTAAAACACTTTTGAGGTACATTAAATAAATACAACTTTTAAGTTGTACAGCCAGTCTCTGGTGGGTTTGCAATGGTTTTCAAGAAATGCTGGGCAGCATCAGTAGCATTTCTGTAAGTACAGTGAAATAAATGCATTTCTGGGTGGGAAAACACTTGTTATGACTTAACTAATAAATCGGTTAAAAGTTTGCAAAAATCAAGGCTGAAATTTACATTCAGAAAAACAGCTGTTCTCATCCTGCTGTGGGGAAAAAAGTGGAATTCCAAAGGAAGACACTTCTTCCTTTTAAAGTCATCCACTACTTGCATTTCTCCCAGTCCTGGTCTCTTCCACAAGTGTCTCTGCTGGAATGACATACCTGTGGCCATCTCAGAGGATGGTCTCCCGGCACACTCCGATCAGGCTGTGCGGCCTCTCGCGCTCCAGGGCGCGGCCGAGCCGCGGCGGGCGCGCCAGGGCGGCGGGGGAGCTCAGGGCGCCGCAGCTCTGCAGGTGCAGATCCTCCTGCAGCCGCTTCCTGCAGCTGCTCGCGCTCTGCTGCGAGCTCGTCATTACCTGGGCAAAAGGCAGGAGGGGAGAAGGAAAAAACGGGGGAAACAGGGTAAGAAAAGTTCTCATTTAAAAAAGCTGTTTAACACTGAAACTCTTCCAAAGGAGGTGCAGCCCTGCAGAACCCGTCCTGCTTCTGTCCTTGCAGCTGGTCAGGGCTCAGCACCTGGAAAGCACAGCCAGGCTTTCTGTCTGAACTGTAGTGTAAAATGTATTGCTGCCCAATACATTATTGTAATATATTTGTATATATTTGCATAATATATTTGTATTGCTGCCAAATACAAATTATTTCTTACTAATGCCATGTTACTATAGAAGAGCTTCTGTAGGAATTGTCTGTAGGAACTTAAACTGTAAAAACATTTAAATAAGGTATTTGTCCATGGAAACTGGGCACATCTTTAGAACATCAGTGGCCTACCTGGTCTATGATATTGGCACTGAAGATGGCTTCTTCCATGTGTCTCTCATCCGATTTAATGACTGACCGTATGCTGTTCACTACGTGACGCACTTCTGGAGGGAGATTACAGTTTGAATGTTCCAAAAATTTTGCCACTAAAATTTTTGTGTCTTTATAGGCCTTAAGGTCCACCAAAGAGTGTGGCCGCTCTTTTGAGACTGTGTGAAAAGCCTTTGGCTTTAAGTGCAGATCAATTTTCCTTGTATCCCTCTGTTTTCCAGTTGGTAGGAAACTGCTCAAGGAATGCTGGCAAGCAGAGGCAGCCATATGAGAACCAGAGACAGGAACTAAAAAAGGGGGGGAAGAATATCTTTAAAGTAATAGTTTAAAAAAAGAAAAAGAGGAAAGAAAAAAAAAGGCAAAACAAATATTGTCACAAAGTTTTTACTTTGTCGTAAAATGTCTGTTTTGTTTGAAGAGTAGCAAAAGCATGCAGTCAAGGAAACACTACAAAATGGTTAATTTTAACCAGGGTCAGGAGTAAGACCTTCCCATGGCCAAGGAGGACTGCCTTGAGAATGAGTGGGTGGGTAACTTCACAAACCAGACATTTTTGTTACCTCCACCTTCAAGGATTTCAGCCGACATTAATGATGAGGAAACCCACCAGCTACTCTGTGCTACGTGTAACTCATAAAGTTTTAGGCCCAGCCCCTCGCCCCAGCTTTAAGACTAAAGTTCCGCCTATTTTTAGGCCTTGGAAATTATATGCAAGTGAGATTAATGAGAAACACAGAGAAAGCAAAAATGCTGATCTAAACCAGAGGACCTAATTCACAGCATTTCTTTTCAATCAAGGCAGGTTCCATCAGCATTGTACACCGTACATGTATGCTGTTAACTGACTTTTCTGTCCCAGATTTTTAAAGCTTATTTCTCCCTCAGAAACTTCTCATTATTTTTAAAAGAAAATAAGGAAATCCATCTTCTGCTTTAGAAAACCAATTCTCACCTGTTTCTCCTGTAGCTGGAGATAATCCTGCATCTTGGCACTGCCTGCACACAGGAGTCCAGGCACAATTATCACCTTTAACCAAAGGCAGACAGAAAGCAAAGTCAACCCCTGCTGTCCTCTGCCCAAAGCAAGGAAAAACACACTGCAACCTTTTATTATTTCCTTCACAAAATGAAACTACTCAGAAGAAATACTGCTTTCATGATGCCCATTCATAAAGAGAAGCTACTACACCCAGAAATGCCCTGTGAGTTGTTACACAAATACAAATAGGAAGACAGAGTTCATGTTTTATGGTTTCCTCTGTAATCCTAAATATTTCAGGCCTAAGTGCTGAAACTATGGAAAGCTCCCCATAGAGGCAGACCGCAGACCTTTTCTGTATTTCCTGGGTGAACAGAGTTTATACTGGAAAATGGGAAAAACAAGAAGGATTAATCCCTCTCATTTCTACAAAACCAGCATTTATTCAATGTTTTTTCTCCTCTTTTTAATATATTCTCATTATTCTCAGTGAAAATGTAATACACCACTGTTTAAATTAATGGGTAGGTGAGCAGGGTGGTGCCTGATGAGCCAGTCAATAACAAGTGGTTATGAAGCATCTACAGAGAGATTTGGATGCCATCTAATGACAGTTTCTGGGATTCCAGCACGAGGATCAATGATGACGAGATCACACTGTACAGTAACTACCACTGCAGTCTTTTTCATTTGTGACAAGATGGAATAAACCCTCACATTTGGTTGTTTATCTGTTTCCAATATTGAAAATGGTTTTGAACTTCTAGGTAGCTTAGGAGGGGTTTTCTTCCATATCTCCAGGGACAGTTTATAATGAAAAGCTGGCATAATCCTCTCTGGTAGAGTGAATAATTAAATGAAGGAAACAAATGTAAGATGTTACAAACATAGAAAATCTGTAGGAAATTAAGAGAGACAGCTTCTATTCTGTCTTTAATTTATTCTATTATGCTTAAGTACTGCAGCACATGAATCATGGCATGGTTATTAAGAGGAGACACTTCAGAGGTTCTGTCTTCCCATCCATTACTAAACTGTTTAACTGTTGTACTTGCAGCAAGCCAAAACTACAACACTGGACATGACCCTGAATTATCTGGAACACAAACACTGCAATAATGATTCAGGCACTTAACTGATACATGGTCTATCATAGCTGATTATAAATTAAGTTTGTTGTAATAAACATCTGTGCTAGAAGATGATTTAGTCCACCTTTGCCATGATAAACTTTACAGGGAAAAGGCAGGAAAAAAGGTGCAAACTATTAACTTATAAGTGATTTTTTTTTAGGAGGGAACTATGCCTGACAGCAGTATATGAACCCACCATTTTTATGTTGTTCAGGAAATAGACAGTGACTATAAAAGCACCTATTAAGTGAAATCTTCATTTATAGTTTCTCCAGTAGGAATGACAGGTATTTCAAAACAAATAAGTTCACTTTCAGCATAAAAAGTTTAATGGGAGAATTATTTGACTAAACCATATAGACCCCATCAGGTCAAGATGTGCTTGAAGCAAATTAATTTATTGGCCTAAAAGACTAGTAATTCATTAGATCTCACTGCTGTTGTGTCACTGTCCTGTTGCACATATGCACCATCCCCATGTCAAATAATTTATGTTCCAAACTATGGGCAGTGCAATCACAGTGAGATTCAAAACCCATTTCACAAAAATCTACACGGTAAATGTCAAGGCTGTGCTTCTAAACCTCTTCATTGGCTTCTACTGGGAGGTGAGACAGAAGATAAAAAAGTAATTTTTTCTTATAGTAGAAAGGCAGTGTCTTAAGGAAAACCCAAGCCCCAGCTACAATCTGACCATTGTATTTTCCCTTTTGTGAACATGGCTAAAGCTCCTCCAGCCTCTGTTCTCCAAAATCCACAATTATTAGTATTAACAATGTGTAGTTACAGCTGTCTTTCATAAAGTCAAGTCCACTTGACCAGTTCTTTTACTCCAGGATAATTTTTAAAAGTAGGTGGATGTTACTGAAAAAAACCCAAAGCACTTTTTCTTGTGTGTTGGTTGAGGGAGTTCAGTTGATTCCTTTTATCTTTGCCTATTACTCAATTCCATGGGTATATTTGAAAATTCTGCAGTGAATATCAACAGTGAGTCATGAAAAATCCCAGATCAAATGCCTTTTTAAACTTACAAAGACTGTAAAGAGCTTCAGCTGTTTGTCACAGCTTAGGAAAAATACACTTCAGGGCTGCTACAAACAGCCAGAATGTGTTACTAGAATTGGGCTCCTTCTAACCTACCTATGACTTCCAAATCAGGTTCAATAAAAAGTAGAGGAAGGGGATGCAATGCAAACCTTCACAGAGTAAAATTTTGCAAACTAGTTTGCCAAACATATGCATGAAGAAATATTTCTAGCCTTAACTAGAGACTCAACTCAAGGATTTCATTAGGAAGTGTCTCCTGTAGGCAGCAAAAAATGGCACAGTAGCACCCAGCCCGTCTGAGTCACTGCTCTTGCTCCCCCTCCCCTGGGTGTCAGTATCTCTAGAACTTTCTCTGCCTCTTTACTGCAGTCTTTGCTAAGCCCAGTTACCTCTCAGTAATGTCCAACTCGTGCCCCTCTGTGCCACTTTTCTAGAAGAGATGATGAATGTATTTAGGACACGTTAAAAAAGAAGGCAGAGCATCTGTTCCACCAGGTGTCCAGAGCCAGCTGGGACACGTGGGGACGGCTGCCCACGGCAAAGGCTGCTCAACGAGCAAGTGGAGCACAGCTCTGCAAAGTTGCACAGCCTGATCCAGAAGAGAAAGGGTTGTTCTTGACTTTCACACAGCAGGAAGGATTCAGAAATTCCTACTTACTGTCTGCATGGGCAGCTTCATAGCACATATGTCCTAGCAGAATAAATGTCATAAAATAAGTGCAGACTTCTAGACTAAAGATTCACTTTTCCTGGCCCAAATGCAGAGGTTACACTTGTAAAGATAAAAGACATTCAATTATTGAGCTAAGTATGAAGTCTGTGAAATTTATAAAGATGTAAGAAGTGTAACAGAACCAAAACATCATCCTAAATGGAACCAGTTATTTCAATATTTTGTCTCCTTTTGCCCTGAGCTAGTCACATGACTCTTCCTCTAGATCCCTTAGAAAGCCTGGTGAACAGCTCTTGTAGCAGCACAACCCATGACATCTTAAAAAGCTTTTAATCTTTACTTTCGAGCCCCTTCTCCGGGTTACCCTTCTGAATCTCCCTGAACAGCTTAGATCCCTTTCAAATGGTTTAGACAGTTCTACATTCCTGCTATTATTCTCTACTAAATCAACCCTTTTTCACTTACAAGCAGACTTCTGTGAAGATACACTGTTCAGCTAACATCTCCTCTTCTCTTCCCTACTTTTCTAAAAGGAGATTCATAACAGAGGAGACTTATCCACGACAGCCAAAAGCTTTACTTTTCCTTTATCATCTTGTCATGTGCCTCATGTTCATTTCTTTGTCCATCAAAACTTTTCACCACACACCCCAAGTTGCCACTAGTCACAGTGACTGCCTCTGACACACCCCATTACTGCCAATGTCAGTGTCACCTTGAGGAAACGCATCCTGCTGCACAATAAGCGTGACAGCTCCAGTGATAGTTTCCTAAATAAACCCCAGCTGCCATTGCACTTCTTAGTTTAGCCTCTCAGTAGAACAGTAATAGAGAGGTGGAAACAGCTACTCAACACCTGGTTTTCAGAGCATTGCAGAAAGAATGGTGAAATTTAGAAAAGCCAAAATTAATTTCACTCTGTCAAGTTTTCCATTTCCATTCTTAAAAATTTTCAAATTTAGAAAATATGCATGGAGCCAAGGCCTTCACACCTCAGACAATCCTCTTTGGAACGCTGCACATAATTTCCAGCAGCACCCATTGCTGCACAAATCAATACCAGTGACTTGCTGCCCGTCTGCTGCCCTGTGCTCCCACACCTACCTTCAGTGGCAGACGAACAGGACACAGGGGCGCTGCTGGACCGGACGATGTTTGAGGATGATGATTGTTTTGTACCCTGCTGCTGCTGGACAGCAGCCTCGTGGCCACTTGCACAAGGTGAAGTATTTGCAGGCCCAAAACAGGGAGAGGTCTGGAAAGGGGCAGGAGGCTGGCTAAAGTCCACACAGCAGGTTTTCTTTTGCTTCAAAGGCGGTGTGGCACTGCTCTCTTGAGCAGAGCTCTGCAGTTCTCTTTCTGAGGGGCTGTAATTCCCTGAGGAACAGTCCAAGGACCTGCTGTGGGCACAGCTCTTTTCCTGTCCTTGAGACCTGTCTGTAGAGGCTCGGCTGTGGGAACTGTCACCCTCATCAGGAAAGCCCTCTGAGCGAGTTCTGTGAAACCTGCAGTGAGTGTGGCAATCCAGGGCACTGCAGCTCTGCTCTGCAATCCCCTTGGGGGTTATGCAGTAGGGAGAAAGATCTGCTGAGTGGAGAGATCCTTGAACTTCCAGCGAACAAAGATCTTCAGAGGAGCAGCTACGGTCTGGGATATCAACAGCCTCAGAGACCATCAAAGAGGTGCTCTCAACAGAAACTGCAAACCAAGAGAGTCAGAGAAAAATAAAAACTTCTTGCCCACCCTCCCCATCTTCTCCCCCTACATGTTCTGTAGAGTGATTTAAATTTAGCGATCTGCAAGGTTTTTTTTTAATAAGAACTCAAAAGCTCTCAGAATAAGAATGCCAAAGCAAAAAACACTGTGTCTAGTGTCCTTCAGCAAAGAAATTTTACTGCTGTTCTTAATACTCTGACTTTTTAACTTTAAATGAACAGGCTCCGTCCTGCTACTCATCTACTTGCACCCCAACATCTGTGCTGCAGGCAGCAAGCTTCCTATTCCGGCTCCTGAAAGCCATGGAGGATACTACTCTTTGGAGAAGGAGTGTAGGGATCAGGAAGCCACCCATGGTTGCTGATAATGAGACACAAGCTGCAAGGAATGTGCAGGACTCTTCCAATAGAAAGGACAGTCGCCAGATCCACCCCTAAGGGCTTAACTAGAGCTTGCTTTGTCTAGCAAAACTCTCCTCTGCATTTCCAGCCTCTGACTGTGGAAAGGTCCTTCTTGTCATGAATAACCTGAAAGCAAATCCATCTTTCTCCATTAGGAGGGGCAGAAGAGAAGAGAAAGTCTGCTCAAAACTCCCATTCCATCTTAAGGAGACAAATGCAAAGCCAGGCTCACCTTGTGTACTGAAGTCTGGGGTCGCGTTCCTCTCCCCCAGGCTCGGTTCAGACACCTGCTGAGCAGCACCAGTGACCTAAATGAACATTTGCAATGAAAGAGCTCATTAACCTGTAACTTACACACAAAGTGTAGTGCTCAGGATCTGAAGGACACACCTGACAATGCTGAGTCACTTTCATATGAGCTGCTATTCAGATTGAAAGCTATTTAAAGTATTTTACATCTTTGGGTCAGGAGCAGATGCAGGGCAAAGGCACATGCTTAATGCAATTTTTCATTTTTCCAGAATCTACAACGTAAATTCATCTTGAATTCACAGGCACTTGGGCCTGCAGGCTCACACTACCAAACTTAATGTCTGAATGCTGCATACCAATGGGTTTAGCAAAAGCAATCTCTACAGTCTGTGTTTCCCATATTGTGTTTGTTTTTTGTTCACATCTTATCACCCTAAAATAGGAGAGAGAAAACCAGAAACCACAAAAACAAGCACAAAAGCAGTATTTCCCTTTAGTTATTTGTGAGGATGTGTTTTGAAGTATAATGTGTTAAATATTTATTGTGGTTTGAAGCCCTGTAACATCATTGCCACCCAGGTGCTCTCCAGCCTGTTGGAGATTGCTGAATGGAGGCAGTATTACCACTCACCTTTTTTCTGAGGGAGTGGATCTAAGGGGGTAACTTCCCTTCACTTTTGAGGATCATGTGAACAAAATATAGAATCATTCCTGCTGAAAGGACGGATCCATAAGTACCTGAAATTTAGGAAATTTTCTTTCTACCAATTTGAATAGACTTTGGATTGGACCTTGTTGCCACTATCGATGGATTTTCAGCAGTTCCGTGGGAATGTGATTATCAAAAAATTTGGTTCCAATAAATAACTGGTAACAACAAATGAGAAAAAATACAAAAAAGGTTGAAAGGAATAAGACTGATACCATCTTGAGCAAAAAGTATCTCATCTACTTCTGTCTGTAGGGCCACAGTTGACTGGTAGAGCTTATTATGGTTGGTGACAGTCTAGAAATCAGCATCAGTCACCTCTGTGCAAACCTTTTTGTCAAGTGCTTAATCTGTGTCTGGCCTTCTAAAAAATTGGATGTGACACAATTAGCCTGACTCTGTTAGGGAAAGAGCTTCCATTTCACATGCCAGTGTAGATTAAAGCACACATATTTGTGCATAACTTACTGTGCACACTGTTTTGTTCTATCTATCATCTATCTATCATCCATCTATCTATCTATCTATCTATCTATCTATCTATCTATCTATCTATCTATCTATCTATCTATCTATCATCACTATAGATCAAGTGACCAGGAAACTTCTTTTGATACAAATTTAATTTTTAAAAATTATTTTAAGGGTTAGCAAATACAACTTTGAACAAAGAACAGTACCAGAAATACTTTAACTCAGCAAGAGATGGATAGAGGACTGGGAAGCAAAAGTGAAATCGCTCATATTTTTAAACAATTCTCTTGGAAATTTCTTAATGGATCTTTCTTGATTGTAGCAGAGTATCACATCTGTGGTAGAAATTAACATGTGGTGTCACTCGAAGTCATAGATTGTTCCTGGGATCTAACTGTGGAAGGTCTGGGAACTAACTAGAAAAGTAAGAAATGTTCACAAATGCTCTTTGTTGTTGTAGAAAATTCAGACTGGCTACCTTTTGGAAGAAATAGTATAATGTTTTAAGGGTGTTTGTTTATTTTTAAAAATCTAGGGATTCCAGAGGCTTTAATAAATTCTTAATCTAGGAGCTTTCATAATCACTGAATTAATTTCTTAATCACTGACTGGAAAATATCTGCTGAAAATTTTTGCTGAAACATTTATTGACACTCTACATTGTCTCTGAATAATTGCCAAATGTATTTCATATTCATTTGGAATTGATTAACCTTCTTGCTTGGGGGAAGGAGAACCAAGGTTTCAATTGTAGGAGGTAACACTGACAATTTTGAAGCCAGGTCAGAGTTTTGGTTCCCCCAGGGATAGCACATGGTTTCATGCAGGTTCCTGCACAGCCAAGGGTAACAAATCCTTATTGAATTCCACATCCTCAGACAGTCACTAGGCCATCAATAGAAAAAAAGGAAGAAAAAGTTGTGCTTTTAACAAGTCTGCACAGCCTATAAGTTAGAAAACCTTATAAAACACTGTCATTGATTTAGTTCACTCAGAACCTTGATCTGTTTGTTCTCATCTTTTCTATATCCCAGTCAATACTTTGCATGGAAAACAGCGTGAAAACCACTTTTTTTTGTAGTCACTAAATGGGAATTCCTAATCAGTAAAGATGACAACAGCAATTTTTACATGGATGCAACCACTTAAATTAGCACTGACATTTGTTGCCCATAAAATGCATGAAATATCGAGTCTAATTTGGTACAATTTAATAAAATTCTAAGGACCTCAATCCATTTAAAAACAAATAAAACCTATTGCTTGATGCACAGTAAAAGGTTTTACAATTATGACATTATTACATAATGGTTCCCAGAAGCACTTTTGTAGCTAAATCCCTGCCATGATTTCCATTGCTAAGCCTGCCTTGGAGGGATTTATAAATCTCATTATTTCAGTTCCTACTGTACTGTGCTCGATGAGAGCATTTGCAGCATGTATGAACTCAGGTCTCCATTTTGTTTTTCTTGTAGACCCAAAACTGTTTCAGACTTTGGCTCCATTCTCCCTTTACAGCTCAGCTGGGACACCAATTGCAAAAAATACATGAATGCTTTTGTTGTCAAGAAAAATCTGTGGCTACAGTGTCACTGTAGTGCTACTTTGGTTACCCCTGCCAGTGAGTATCAGTGCTGAGACACAAAGCCTGTCACAAGTTCTCTGAACAGCAATTACCAAGCTCATATAAACTCACTCCTGGTAAGAAACTCCATAATTATCACTATTAGAAATGAAGTCACCACTCATCTTCCCTGAGGATTAGAACAAACACCTCTGGAGCTCAGGTGGCCAGAGATGAACAGGCAAGGTGCTGAAACTGACCCCAGATGCCAAAATTAACAGTGAATACACCCCAGATGCCAAAAATTAACAGTGAATACATGTACTTATTAAAGCCAAGCTCTTCTTGCAAGTGCATGGCTTTGCAGCTTTAAGTCACATCTTGTCAAATTATATTTTTGTTACATGCTGGTGCTATTGTGCTGCTGCATGCTGATGCTCACACCAAGAGTGGAACCAGTTACAAGAGTGCTCAAAATGATGTTGTGCTTTGCTAAAAAAAGACACTTTACTAATCCTTACTTAGTACCACATATGAATTCTTAAGGAGTCTTCTCTTTCCCCCCAAACCGTGCATGATTCATATAACCTTTGTCCATGTTTTTTATCACTGAAAAATATTGACTTCTCCAAGGCTTGCAGGCTCATCTGAGTCACTGCCAAGGAAAAAGGATAGGACTTGGATAAAAAATATTCTAGAAGGCGATGGCCTTGAAAACTCCAATTTTGCTGCTCAGCAAGGAACTTCACTGACAAGCAGTTTATACAGATTCATTTTACTATAGACAAACCAATCAAAAGTAATGCCATGTTTGGCCTGTTTGCTGCGTTGGGTGGAGGGTATAGTGCAAGGCAAGGATCAGAAGACCTGTCAGAAGCTGCTTTGTCAGTCTCAGAAGCTGCAAAGTTATGCATATCTTGGAGAGATTTAATTGCATTTTTGTTGGAGGTTTTGCATTTCAATGTTCTTTTTTTTCTTAGATACTTGTCTTATTAATTATCTTAATAATCTTCTGGTGTATAATAGTGAAAATTTGTATCATTTCTTTAGCTTTGTGGTTTCAATTCTGGTTTCCCCCAGTGGGGGAAAAAGTCACTAGGAAATATTTCAGTGTTGTATTTTGGGGAAAGGCAAAGCAGTCCCCTCTGTAATGTGGGTGCAGTTTGGCAACCTGAACACAGGTATTTCTTCAGTGTGTTATTAACAACTGATAAAGAATACCTACAACATTTGACTTCTGGAGTTTTTATTGAAGCCTGAAAGAAATTAGAGCTTCTAAAAGCAATTTTAAGTATTTTCCCTTTGTGACAGCTGACTCAATTACCACAAATCCCTTCAAGCAAATGCTTCAACCAGCTCTGGCTGTACATGCAGATACATTGTAATTTCAGTTTCAGCTCTGTACAGTACAGAGTAAAGCAAAAAGTGTAATGTAAATATTTGTCTCAAGTACACTGGATCCTTTCTGTAAGTTCAGGGAAAAGGTGTTCTGCACTCTCAGGAGTAGCAGTTTCTTGCCACATAACAGCAGAAGCTGATTACTAAAAACTGTAACAATGAGAAGGTTAAGCAATAGAGAACTACTCACTGCTGTTGCATAGGAAGTAATTTTTTTTAGCTAAACTCTTATAAAGAAAATGGTCTGAGAAATGCTTTTAAAGAATAAAAGTATTTTTAATGGTTGTTCTTTAAAGTTTATCTAGAATTGTTTTGCACCATGAAAATTTGAAGACCACATAAAGAATTTTCCTCACCTGGCTGGCAGGCATCTCTCCAATGACTGCCTCATAAGGAGGGGGCAGCTCACTTGGATACAGCATTCCTGGGCTGTTAATGGTTACTTCATACAAAGCACTAAATGGGGAATGAGGAAAGTCCAAATGGAGACTTCTACATAAAAACATAAACAAGCGAAGAATTAATAAACGGCATTGGATCTATTACCTACACCACAGTGATATAAAAACATCTCTGAATTCAAAGCCAATACACTACAAAGAATTTCATTCAAGAAATTTATTAGACATCCTAAATGAAGCCCTTGTTCACAGGGTAGCTTCAACAACAGTTTTTATGTAGGATGCCAGCCATCTTTACCAGCCTGTTTTGCCATCATTAACATCCTTCACTACTCCAAATTAACACACATTAATTGATTGCAATGATTTCCTTAAAAAATTAGATCTCATACTCCAAATGTATAATGTTAATAACTGACGGATCACTTACAGGGGATCTTTGCTCAAAGCTCAGCCATTGTTATCTTTGTCCTAGCTAAGTTCAATCATTTCTCTATTGCAGCAGTGCTTTAACACAAATATTTCCAGATACAGCCTAACAAGTTTGCAAAACACCATATGTAATCTCTCTGGAAAGGAGGAGCCTAATGTAAGTGAAGGACATTATTTGGCTTTGTGCTCCTTGAAAGAGCTCCTTATTCCACAGCTCAGAAGCGAGTGCTGCCTGCAATAACAGGGAAGGAGAATCACCTCTGTGCCTCGCCCACGGGTGTGCAGGTGTATTCCGGAGGGTAGTAGGGAGGGGGGGGGATTGGTGGGATGAACTCATCAAAATCCAAGGTTTGGTGCAGGACAGTTCCATGTGGAGTCATGCAGTCAGGATTGGCAGAATGTGGCCTCTGTGGCAGAAACTGAAATTAAACAGGTAAAATTCCTTCAGATGGTAGAAACATTGTCACCAATATCAACAATTTTAATAAAAGGTCATTATTAGGGACTCTGACCAATACCAAACTGATTAATACCCAAGCTGAAATGAAAAAGGCACTTCTGGGAGCATAAGAATACTTGTGATCAGTGAGGAGGGTGACTCAGATTGCCAAAATACAGCACAAGGTTTTACTAAAGACAGAGAGGCCGTGGGCCTCCAAGTCAGTCACTCTTAGGATGCAGTCATTTACAATATAATAGTTTTCCAAGAAATATTTCTATATCATACAGTTTTATTTTAGCCTCACATAGTCCGTTCTATTTTAATAACTGATGAAAAATAGATATAACTACTAAAACAACTATTTGCAGATTTTTGTTTCTAATCTGAACTGCCTTGCACTTACAGAGGGAAAAAAACCCCAATGCCAACCCCCAAAACAACCCCAAATAAAACTAACTAGAAACAGGCTAGTACATAGACATTATGTTTTGGATAAAACAACTGGAAATATCCCACCCATTTTTCACTTCCAATGAAGGGGCCATTTATAACTATTCTTTATTATTCTTGTAAAATGAAATAGCCTTAATAGCTGTTTGTGGTTTGGTGATACAGACACTGCACACTTAAATGTGGCATAAAGGTTATAAGTACTGATATGAAAGTAAGAAAAACATTTGTTCCATATACACATCTCAAAACCCAAAAGAAAATAACTACACTGCACAACAAAAAGTAATAATACTGAGAACCACATCCACATTTGTGACAGGAACCTCATCAGCTTCCCCGCAGAGCAGGGATTTAAAGAAGCCATTCCAATACCACTGATATCAGGAACACTCACAAGTGTTCTGGGAAAGGCCTGAACTAACTCAAGATCAAATCAGGACCATCCTGAAGATCCCACAACCCACACCTGACTCTACTTGGCCCCCATGGATCAAAGGGGACTAAAACACAATCCAAAACCACAGAATTTTTTCTTCTCCAGGCAAACTTCTGCTGTCATATCACTTTTCTTGGATCAGTGGATGACTTGATCTTTAGCTCCTGCCTTCTAAAACAAGCCAGCTAAGAAACTTTGCTGAAGGCACATTTCTTTTTTAGACTGGAACAAGACAACATGTGTTTTTGTACTGCCGGCTCATCACACTTCTGTTTGTTTAAATCCATGATGAAGATTTGGGAAGCAGTAAAATAAAAGGGAAAATGTTTATGCTTAGGAGATCCAGCAAATAGAAAGTAAATTACCTTCATTTTTAATACCACAGTTCTATATTCATCACTTTTTGAAATTTAACTTAGTGCAGTTCTGCTGAATTTATACCACCACAGAAATGATACTGGTCCTTTGTGCTTTAAAGCTTGAGTTACATATTAATTCTATTAAACTCACCCTATGTATGTTGTTTCAAAGGTCAGAGCTGTAATAATAATACAGCACAGCAGAGGGTCAGGAGAACCAATATCAACTGTTTGTGAAAATGAAGTATTAGCTGCTCACTGATCAGCTCTCCAGAGATATTTCCACACATAACTATTAATAAAGAACCTCCTCTGCAGAATGTGTTATTTCTTTACATCCTACAGCCAACCAAGGACTTTCAGCCATTGTGTTCTACTCACAGTAGAGCATAGAAACAAAGACATCAGTTTGATTTACTCCTCGTTATGTGAAATGTCTGATGTCCTTTCATCCTCCACATGAGGTGGGACGCTGTTATCTCAGGTACTATCAGACATCTCTCTATGTGGCTTGCAGAGAAAAACCAAAACTTTCTTGCAGTCATTTGGTCTAAACTCATCTGATCTTTCAACAGCCATTTCCCAAAGTGTAACATTACATTTATATCAACCATAAACTCCAAACTTCTGCCCTAAGCAATCATAGGTCTGCTACCATCTCAAATATATGGAAGAATCTTTTAGGAAAAAAGGAAGCTAGACAAACTTCAAAATAATGATCTAAAACCTGTAAACATTTATCATAATGAAAACAAATATCTGAATACTTTGGGTCACATTTTGTACACTCTGACTCCACCGAGCTCAGGACTGCTCTCATTTTCCTAAAAGAGTTGATAATTTGGGTCATTTTTACAGTTTGGAAACAAAACAATTTAAATTTATGACTTCCTTGACCTTCTCCCAGACTGTTTCCATACTGCCACAGACCCCAAGCTTTGGTTTGCAGCAGAGAACTCGCGGCTCCATTCCCTCAGTCCTGGAGTTCCCTGGAGCTGGATCCATCCAGGCTCATATTGGGAGTGACACTCTTACCACTGTCAGAACAGGGCAATCACACACTGGGCACTCTCACAGCAGGTGAACCATCAGCACACACTTGGTGGACAGGACAGAAAGGAGGGGTTTCACACAGGGCAGAAGGGGCTGTGGTTCCAGGAGGAAAAGCCCTAATGCTTGGATACAGCTCAGCTGAACAGCAGAACTGTCTGCATCCCTCTCCAGATCCAGCAGTACAAACCATGGCAACGAACTGTGACTGACACTTGACAACGAGCAGCAGAATGGACATGACAATACACACGTTTGGGGGTGTTTATAAACAACAGTTTACCTGTGTGATATCATCCTGCTGGAAGGCACAGAAATTAAAGTGAAAAAGGCTGTAAGAGGGAAACTAGCAGGAAATGAAACAATAGCAAATATAAGGGATTACCACAAAGAACAGACATCCTTGAGAAAACAATTGAAAGCTGGTAAGTGGGAATTAAGTCATATTTTATTCCATACTGTGTTATCTACTGATCTCTGCTAGCCTGAAAAAGCTTATTCTTTCTACAGGAAAATGTATTTTAGAAATCTTCAGGAGTTAGGCTCAAATAGTGAAGTCTGGCAGGGTTTCAGCAAAGGCTTAATACAAATTTCATAGTTTAAAAAAAGACAGTAATAAAATGCAAAGAGCTGAGAAAGCTGAAGAAACACTGACAAATACTTTCACACAGAAATACACATTTCTGGTATTAGAAGACAGCTGTTATCAAATAATCAGTCTCAAGATACTGGTGACAAGTGGGACAGGCAACAACAAGAACTGCCAAGCAGAAAATGAGGGTGGCCTGTTCAGTCACCAGGATAAACAGGATCAAGTTGCACTCAATATCACGTCAAAAACTACAGCTCACGCTGGAACAACTCACACAGTGGGACTCCCAGCCAGCCTTGGGATTAAACTAATGGCCACTGCAGAAGCAATGGACAGAAAATGGTTGCAGACAAAGGCAAACAGCATATGGCATCTCTGGTAAATGCTGAATACCCAACTGCACTAAAAGCTTAGCAAAATTTCTAGCTATCAACAAATACTTCAAACATATTTACTAGAAAGAAAGAGAAAGCCCATGGCTGTGGAAATCCAAGGACCCATCATTTCTGTTACCCTCCTGGAGCTGTTGGATGCTGGGAGTTTCAGAAATCTGACAATGAAAGACAGATCTGGAATTCATGCTCTTCTTTTAGTAAACAGCTGACCTTATTGTTGAAGCTTGGCATTCAAACTATGACACTCACACAGGTGTTTTCTCATCCTGGCCCTTACTTTAGTGAGTGAAATGTATCTGATACCAGATGGACATTGCACAGGCCAGTGCATTTGCAACACAGAGCACACAGTGACCACAGACCTTGGTGTGTTTTCATTGGGCACCTCTGACTTGGACAGAGTTGAACAGGCTGATTTAAACAGTCCTCACAGTGAGAACTACTTAATTTTTTTATTTTGTCTGCAGTTTTGAGGGAAGAGTGAAACGTGCTTTCTGTCTGGCTGCAGCAGGGTAACCAAGAAAGCTGTAACACACTGTAAACCCACTGCTTGGACCTGCATTCAATACAGAAGTTTGCCATGGCAGCAGCAGCAAGTTGTAAGGAAGCAGAGAACAGAAGCACAAATGCTAGAAGTACCCCACTTCCAGAAGAGGTAAAAGTTTTTGAAAATGCAGTTATGCTCAAGGGTCCATTGCCATAGTACTGAGAATTCCACACAGCCCACAATGGGGCTGGAGACCAGTGACCTCCTCTGCCAGCTCACAGGCTGCAGCCAGGCACGTCAGCTATCCCTGCCCAGTGAGGAATAACACAGCTTCTCTCAGTATTTAACTTTTCCAGGTGAAATAAACACCACCACATAGATATGTGTAAGATTGTGAAACTCATTCTCTTTTTGTCAGACTGAATTTCCAGCTCTTCACTGAAAGGTCACCTGTAAGTTGGTCACTGAAATGATCAGAAGGTATTATTGTGTTCTCAATATTTTGAGTACACCGAGGTAAAAGCTGATGGAGGAGACCCAGTTAAGGAACTGAAGAAACAGCAGGTAAGACCTGTCAATGTAATTCTCTATGGAAACAGTTCCTCATGTGATCCGCGTGGTCCATGCTTCTGCCCAAGGTGTGTGAGACTAACAGCTGGGCACCAGGACTCCCAGCTGTGGGACCTCCCCACTGAACAGCAACAAAGACATCCTCTGCTCTGTACATCCTGCTCAGCACCAGTTCTGGGAGTCACTGCTCAGCAATTGCAGCTGATCTAAGCCACAAGCACCATATATCAGTGTGTGCCTGGTGCTCTAAGGGAAACTTAGCTGGAGTTTTTCCTAAATCTGCATGTAATTACATCTGCCTTCCATATCACATTTATTAACTGTACTGTATAACTTCGAAATCAGTCCTTTGGAGACTCCAGAGTTCATTATTCTCATTTCAGTCATTTATAAAAATCTGCTGATTTTCGAGGATGGGAAAAAAAAATTTCTAATTGCATATAATTAAATACTGGCATGTTACCCTGAGTAAAAGCTCTGTGCAATACACTCAGGTCTATAATTCTGTCTTCAATTAACTGTCCTCCTGGACAGGCTGCTGTTTTCCTTTTCTGAAACACTGGAATCAGTATCTGCTGAAGGGAAATGCAGTAATTGTCTGTAAGAACAGAAGGAGCATGGGTGACTCTTCTAATTTGTCTCTGATATTAAAGGGAAATTGTGAGACAGAAGATATTTTGATAATGAGAACACATTCAGATTTTTTTTCTCAGTTGTTTCCAGTTGCTGTTCCCACAACCATCACAAGCCATTAGCTCTGTAGCCTCATGGGCATTGCTCTGTGATAACTTTTTTGCAGTACTGACCATATTTTAGTCTTAAATATTAAATATTCTTATTCTACCAAGAAAATGATGAAAAATGGTACATTAGTTAAAAATGTCAAAAGATTTCCTGACTTAAGGTTTGCATTTATGGTGGATGTGAGGGGAGTATTTATGCAACCATATTTACATTTAGGATCTTTCTATGGATGTACGTCATTCCCAGTGCATATTTCTGTGAGGTGTTTGAGTAGAAATATTAACTACAGCCTATTAAGATAATGACATGCTGAATTATCATCAGGACTGATGAAAACAGTAATTAAACGTTACAGCTTGCATGTGTCATCATTACCTTATTTTCTTTACAAAATAACAGATGGTTTTAGGTATCACACAACATGAACAGCTACTAACAGTGACGGTGATAAAATCAGAACACACTCAATGGTATCAGTGCCAGCACTGCTAAGATAAGAACTGTATAAACATATCTGGAGTGGAAGGAGGACTGGAATAGGTGTAATTCATGCCTTTGCTCGGCCACAGTGGGTGTAATATCTTGTATTTCTTACTTTAATTCAGGCAGCTCCCTTTTGAAGAAAATAGGGTGCATTTTCACAGTAGCCGTTCATCAGACAAGATGCAAACTGAAACTGCCTCAGGCAACAAATGAACTATCATGGAAGTGACAGTTTGGTTATTAAGAGAGGTTTCTTCACATTACAGAGCCTTGATATGATCTGATTTGATTCACATTTATCTCCTGGAGGGGTGTGTACATGGAAAGAACAATTCTGGGAAGCCCTGTGATGGAGTGCAGCCTTAAACTCTCTACAGTGAAACACAACAAATGCCTTTTCAATCGTTAGCTATGGTATCACTTTGTCTTCCAGCTTTAGTACAATTGGTAGAGTTTCTTTGCCTGAGCAAAGGGATATACTTAACACAGTGAGAAAGGTTAAAGTGAAATGAAAATTTTGGGGAACTTTCTGAAACAGTCAACTCAAATAAGGAACAATCCAGATAAAATATAAAATAAAATATAAAGCAATAAAAAACACTGAAGTATTTTGCAGTAATTTTTTTCCCTTAGCAATTGAAATAAAATATTTATTAGATACAACTGTTTTTAAACCAAAAAAGCCCTCTCCAAATTCACTGGAAAATTTAAAATGTGCTTACTACTGGACAGCTTGTATTTGTGTTTTTAGGATGTTTTTCCTAAAGGTTTTTCCTAAAGGTCAGAAGACAGCAGTTTCCAGTTAAATACATCAGTTTGCCTGTATGAATCAAGACACTTGCTGTATGCAAAATTCATCAACAAAGCACAAAATCACAGAATCATCACTGCAGATTTTCTTGAGACTGTTATACCTGCTTTATCTTGCTAAGCAATAAATTGGAATTCCTTGAATATGCAAAAATTACTGTTCCAACAGATTAATTTCTGAGACAAGAACACCAACACAGCACAGGAATCACAGAACTGATGGCTCTAAGGATAACCTAATGACATCCAAGGAGAGTGTTCCCTATTGCCTCTTTTTGCTACAGGAGAGCCTACAGAGCTCTTGAATACTGTAGAACAGAGTAAAACCATCAGCACAATAATTAAAACCTTTTCAGCTATGAGGAGTGGAATCTCTTGCTGCTGCTGTCAAACTTCTAACATGGTACAACCCAGCTAAGAGAAGATGCACACATCAGTGAAAAGTAAAAGGAAAAAGCACAAATCTGCATTAACAAGCAAGAGAAAAGAAAGTTAATCAGACTTCTGGGTGTAGTAGACCAAAGGGAAACTGCAGATCATGGGAAAATAGGCTGAAAGTAGTGAAAGAAAAAGAAATCCTCAGGTGAGAGTTCAGCTGGTCTAAGTCAGCGTAGCCCCAGGGAAGTTACGCTCACTTAGGCCTGGCAGGAATCTGGCTCAGCAACCTGAAAAAAGAAAGGGAAAAACTGATAAACAAGAAAAAACTGGGACTGAGCAGAAATATAAATATATATTTCCCTTCTTCCAGGGAGAGGGAAGAAATTTCTTGTCGATGGAGCTGAAAGGGTGGGAGAACGTACAACTAAGCAGGAAGACAGAAAGCTGGAAACACAAAGCATAGGAAGCAAAAAGAAATTAACATAATAGCAGCATTGCCAGGTAGGAAAGAAAGAATCTTAAAGACATCAAGAATGAGGTGGCAGAGAGAAAAACTATGTGTTTTTAAGGAATTTGACTTCCTATTGAGGTTACTGCTTCTTGCATATGCCCATCAGAAGCACTTTAATATTGTTCTTGGTTCATTGTTATCTATTTGTTTTTATTCCTCTGACACTGCTAAATACCATTAAGTGTAGATCAAGATTCCTGGAATATACACTTCTGGATCACTGCTACCATTTTTCCACTAGACAGACAGATTTTTTGAGGTGTGATAATCTCTTCATCTCCCCATCGTCACTGCAAGGTGAAAAAGTTCTCTAGTCAATGGGCATTCTTGTAGCAAATATGGACAGGGAGAGTGTGTGAAAAGAAAGAATACCCAAAATATGATAAAAACATTTTAACATTTAAAATATAAGTGTCATCAGCTGAAATTATTATTTCTTTTAATTGTTTTACATCCATACTAGTGTTATTAAACAAGCACTGCTTACAAGCCTCTACAAGCCTGCACAATATGCATACACAGAGCCCTATAGCAAAAATGCATTTCTGTACTATTTGTAGTAATTACCAAAACATATGAGCCTAACTAATTATACCCATTACTATGTGAAGCAAACACCAGATCCCAGACTGAAGATATTCTTTAACTGGGTTTGAAACCCAGTGACTGGAACACTTGTCTAGAAAGGACAGCCTTATCTCTGTAATTCATGCACTTAAATCAATATCCATGGCACCCAGTGTATTTCTATTTATTTATTTATTTTTGAAACAACCATGCCTGCATGGCAGGCTAGACAACATTTCAGTGTCGTTTAAATGGTTTGCAGCTAACTTGCTGTGCCAGTCTTCCATCCATGCAAACATTTCCAATCCAAGATGCACAAATGGCTAGTGTTAGATTTGTATGTTTGCCCTCGCTTATTAAACAGGACATTTCCTAGATTAATCAGCAATAGAGCAAGGTTACAAGCAGTATAGCTGGCCTGAAAAATACAAACATTTTTAACTTTTTTTTTTTCATTGAAACCTTGTGAATCCCAACACTCATTTGGAATAGGAAAGCTCCCTTTGTCCAACCAAAACAAGACAGCATCCTGTGATGCAGCTGACTATGCAGAAGACTAATGATCCTTTTCCCTCTTGTTTGGAACACAAATGCTGCTCTGAGGCTGAACATATTTTCCTTATGCAAAGACAGTTATTGGCACAGGGCTGTGAAAAATTCCAGTTTTGAGCTTATACTTCTCATACTCCGTAGTTCTTATACCAATCTAGTAGTGAAAACTGGGCTCTTAAAGCTAAGTAATTGCTCTGGGGAGCGTGGAAACTGGAGATTGTATACAAGGGATGACAGCAAATGTAAGGTGCATCTGTGACTGAGCCTTGTTAATAACCTCGTTAACAAAAATAACAACTCCCAATTGCAAAATCCTGATTGTAACACTCTACTATAATACATAAACATTAAAACACAGCAGCTCCTCATGCTGCATACATCTATATGCTATATTTATATAGATGTATGCAGATAAAAAATTACATCATGTACACACACATTCTAACACTACACAGAGACACACAAATAGCCTTAAGTTTGTAAGCAAAGAGTAGGTGCAAATGAATATCCACAGAGAAGGACACTGTTATGCTGGACAAGCCCTGTGTTGTCACTGAAACGTACTCACCATTTGCAGAAGATCAGAAGAAACCATCTGCATGCAACACATTGCTGTTGCCAAAGCACAGACAATGGTGGAGATGATATTGAGAGCGCACACACTGAACAACAGGTCCTGCGAAGAGACATCAGCAGAATATCATCTCTTACCTCAGGGACACAAAGGACAGGAAATGCTTGAGCAATTTGATAACAAACACTGTCAACTGCTATCGATTAATATGGTCTCAAACAACTGGGTAGAACTCATTTAGCTTGTAATCTTTTTCAGGTAGCAATCCACAAAGGCAGCAATTACAGAAACAAACATCTTCCCTTTCCCACTCCTCACAACACATTTGCTATTAGATATTTCCTCAGAAATTTTGATATTCAAATTTCCTAGCTCCCCAAAAAGACAAATTACTCTTTCACAGACGACTCCAAGCTGCAGCTATCACAAGAAAGATGCTATGAAAGGCACTTCTGATTAAAAACAACATGCAGAAATATTCTTGCTTTGAGTAGCTGAAATCTACAATTTAGGGTTGTGTGTTAAAAAAATTCTAGTATGAAACAGAGACTTATCCTGTGTCAGAAGCTTGATGCATCTGAAATATTTTTATATGTGAGAGAAAAGCAGTGATTACAAACCCAGACATTTCACCTTCTACTGATGAATTGAGTGCCTATGGTCATATTGTTGCCTTGGTTTTTTTAATAGAAAAAGAAGTTTAAAATAAAACACAGAGTACAAGGAGAATAAAAGAAAAGAAACCATTTGAATTAAAATGGAACATTTCTGTATCAATTGTGTCATTAAAAATAAAGCATCCATCTCTCCTCCAATCATTGGATTTGTATTTACTTTCTCCACAGCCAGTGAAAAGTAAAGAAAAGAATTTAGTGTTCTGGCAGCATTTCAAAACTACTACAATCCTTGTACAGCAACTGTGTGGCTGCTGAGGCTGTTGTGTGGCTCAGTGCTCTGAATAGCCAATAAAAGCATTAGAGAAAAAGCAGCAGAGAGAACAGATGAAAAACTTAATCAAAATTGCTGCAATACCATGAGTAAAAAACACTCACTGTGTAAAGAACATTCCATAAGATCTAAGTTTAGAAGAGTATTTCATTCTCTGCCAGTGCATGAAATAACTTCCATGCTATAAATTGCTTTGTTTTCCCAACAGTTCTGAACAAATGATAGAAAAGTGCAGATTTACTCCTGCCACTGTAATTGCTTGCTCCTCAAGTGACCTGCATTTGAAGATGGAAATGCCAGCCATGGGAACCAGGTAGACAATAAATGGGCTAAAAAGTTTTAGTAATTTAATAACTTACACTGAGCCAGATGTGCTCTTGCTGATCTGGTCAGTAGTTTCCTCTCTTCTTGGCCAGCCCCTCAGCCAGGGGAATAATGATCAGCACTAACAACAAAATACTGGAAGGGCCAATCCCTAACTCACTTACAGAAGGTGATGCAGGGGACTCACTCAAAGTCATACAGACCCACTTAGAGCATTCAAATGGAGGTAAACAAGCAAAGTGATCCCTGGAGAGTCAATTAGTTAACAATGACAAAAAAGGGAGATTGAGATCCTTCATGTTCTGCTTTCCATATGCAAACCTAGGTAAAGAACACCGAGGCAGAGACAAGATCTAGGGTAGAAAATAGGACAATTTCCTAGCAGGAAGACATTCATTCATTGCCTACTACAGCCAATCTGAGTGCATACTTCATACATTTATGCTAAAGAACAAAGTTCTTAATTAGGATGCAAAGTGTCTCCAAGACCCTCATACCACTTTACACGTCCCAGGACAGACTTAACTGTGCCTCTAAAGTCTCATGAGAGATGTTTCTTTGATCTGTTCCTAAAGATCCCACAGCTCCATCCCACTATTCCCGTGTTTATTTTTACTGTCAGTGCCCTGGTTATGTCCATCCCACAGATGAAACCCATGGCTTCTTTTCTTCCATAGCTCATGAGAACAGGCTGTTACACAGCACACTTGATACCTTTGAACCCTGTTATCACTCTTGAAGCCTTTTCCACCTTTACTGCACTACATATTAACACCATTTTCTCCAATTCTCAACTGAAATCAACTTTGTAGGCCTCTGATCATTTTCATTAATTTAATTTGTTTCACCTCACCTGGGTCCACGTTTTTCCTTAAGTGCAGAACCCTAAACTAGGCCCAGCTGAAGGCCTTGCAAACACTGACTCTGGTGTGAGGATTATTTTTTGTGCCTTGCAGGCTGCACTCATCCTTACCCACCCTGAGACTTTCTTTGGCACGCTGGCATAGCTGGGCTATGTTTGTTATTCAGCATCATGGTTCTGATGCAGGGCAGGGATTTCTGCCTGGAAGAGCAGCCTTTCCACACACTCCTTTCCAGGATAAACACACAACAATTCCTGTTCCTGCTACAATCTCTTTGAAGGTGAAGTACAACTAGCAAATCCCAAATGCAGGGATGCAGAGTTTTTATGTATTTCATGAAGATAAATAAGGAGCAGACATCCAGCAGCCAGAAAATGTAAAAAGGCAGCAAAGTTAAACAAAGAAGTGGAAAATATTATAAGTTTAAAATTTTAACAGAGACAGTAATAACTGAGCAACGATTGTGGAATCTTCACCACCACTAGATATTTCTTAAAGCAAGACTGCTTTATTTGTTTTGGCTTTTTTATCCTAAAGTCTGTTTCAGCTCAAACAGGAATCAAGTAACAACCCTCCCTTCTCCTCTGCTCCCCACTCCCCCACCCTCCCCAAACGTTATTCAGCCTCAGGCAATTTACCATTTTCAGGAAATTCACTCCCTGTGCCCTGCAGAAAAAATAATTAGGTAATCCATGACACTCATTTATTCAGCTCTAGATGAAAAGTGAGCAGGAACTCAAGCCCTCCATGGCCAAACACGCTGCCAGAAGGACAGGGTAGGTGCTTACAGATGGCAGCTGCAACAAACAATGACAATTGAGACGTCCTTTAGGAAATGTCTGTGGAAAAGCAGTAACCACAACAGGGCCAGTTGTAACTCCCCACAGCCCCAGCCAGCTGTATTTATAGGTGTCTAAAGGAGCAGGAAATCTGTGTTAAATACAAAATCAGGGAGCTTTAGTAACAGATCTTTAGCTGACATCTACCAGAATACTAATCAGAACACACAACACGTGAATCTCTAATGGCATGAAATACAATTCTCTGCTCCTCAGAAATGGCTAAGCCAATTTTCTCTTAGCTGTTGTCTTTGTAAGACAAAAGTCTGATTCTTCAGCATGTTTATATGATAATTAATGCTCTCCTAAGTATAATGTACTAGGTAGAATTATTCTTCTACAGGTTACATATACAATTTCTTCCTACACCTTAGCTCACTAACTGTAGAGGACACAAATGCCCTTCAGAGTGGAATCAGCTGTCAGAATTGCCTGGAACCATGCCTAGTCCAGATATGCACCCACTGGAGTCAGACAGCATGGTGAGCTGCTTCTCTGTGCCTACTTATTTCCCACAGTAGGTCTCTCACTAAGTCTTAAAAGTGGAACTAAAATTCAATGCTGACAGTGAAAAAAGCAAGATTTCATGGTTGCAGTATTCCATTTATATTACAACTTGAACAATTACCAAATTAATGGTGCCAGCACCTGCATTACTGTTCATTAAGCTTTCCCTCCATAATAACAGACACCTTTGACTTGTGCTCTGGTCCCAAAGGGTATCTGTGCTTTCCCCCAGGATAACTGTGCATTCTCAAATCTTCTTCATATTACCATTTTCCATATGTCTAAATCAAGGACAGGAAAACTATTTTTTCTTTTTCCTAATTCAAGCTGTTTTCACTATTATTTTTTTGACAGTTTTTGTGCTACTGCACCTCAGTTCTTCCTTTACTAGCACAATTAAAATAATTCATAAATGTATAAAAATGCATGTTCTATAAATGTGCAGTCCAAAACCCTACAGAAAACATTAAAACAGGAGATGTATTACAAAACCTGAGTATTATTTAAAATCTGAATGTTTAATTGCAATATTTTTAAATATTCTGTATTCAAAAAATGTGATTTTAAGATATAATTAATTGAGAATATCATATAAAAATCTCATACTGCAATATGCTCAAAAAGCAATTTGTCTTAAAAACTGATTTTCCTTGTTTTCCATCAAACTGCTGGGTGATAAAGCAGTCAGATGGTATCAAACTGGAATAAGTAAAAAATTGGTGATTGTCACGTCGATAACTCAACTGTAGAAACAATCATTTAACAAAGCAATTTAGAACAGCTGTTAGCACATGCAATTACCTGACAGAAGCAAAGAGATGAGATAGAATCTAAAATGAAAAATGACAATGGCACAAATCCCATCACCCAGTGATGGGCGCACTGGCAGAGCTGGGTCCTTTATAACCAAGGAACACTCACTGCATGTGTGTTCACCCTCCTGAAATTTTGTCCTTCAGAATGTCTTTTGTACCTCCTTTCACAGCAGATATAAAGCAAAACTGGAATAGTATCACTTCACTCTAATGGTGGGCCATACCTACAGAGACCCTTCAGCTTAGAAACCAATTCATAACTGAATTTGTCTCTAATATCAGTTACCTTTCAAAACCATCAAGTCAGACATAAACAAGAATGTTCAAAACTCAACTCAAATGCAGACTTTGGTTAATATTTAGTCACTCTCTTGCCTCTTCCTATCACAGCAATAAACTGTACTGTAAATTAAGTTACACGCATGAACATCAAAGCAGAGAATTTGTCACTCAGTACAGACCATACCACACAGATGAAGCACTATTACCTCAAAACATTGACTCTGCCAAGTATTAAACAGAAAATTAATCAGCTGTGCTGCTTACACAGAATTGAAAAAGTGTATTTAAATCTGTTTTGCTCTAGAAGGAAACAAAGTACATTCATTTCATTTTATGAGTTCCAGTCTGCTCAACACTATTGAACTGACAGCTCTCTTTACAACACACTCACATCTTGCTGGCTGAATAGATTATTTTCCTGTGGAAATAAAAGATTTGTAGTCTTTGAGGTTCTCAAGTTCTTGGCACTTTTGAGATCATAGTCGATATACGATGAAAGAAGCAAAATTAGCTTGCTGATGTGTAAAAAGAACACTCTGTAAGCAGCAGCCCTGAACACAAAGATCTCAACATCCCCAGCGATCAATGGCTAAAAGCAGCTCCACGGCCACAACACTGTGGAGATGATTTCTTTTCTCCTTGGTTGACTTCAATTATAGTGCTTCATTTCCTTAACTACTGTATCCTGAAAAGAGATAATGAGCAGCAAAGCTTTTTCACCCATGAAATTAGTGTCAATGTACCTCTTTTATTCAAGAATTCAAGGACAACAATCCTTTTAACTCAAAATATAACTTCAGTAGTTCTCACTGGATACGTCTGGAAAAACACTGGGAAAAATCTTAGCTCTAATACAAGGAAGGCTCAAGAATTAGTGCTGAACCAAACAGGTCTCAAACACACATTGCATTGTAAATGGAGAGATGGTCAACACTTCATAAAATACATTTAAGGTTTGAAAGTACAGTATAATTCACTATTTTTCCATATTTTTAAGAAGCAGCCCAAAGCTGCTACTTAAAAATAAACTCAAAAAGGTCTTCTCTGCCTGCACACAAATTTGCACACCTTCCAACTCAGGTGTCTGCATTAAATTTAGTACTGGGGATACAATAGTTAGAGACTCCTGAAAGGCTAGGGTTTCATACCATAACTGGGGTGGAATAAACAGATTCCAGTCATTCAGAGAGGCACCTTTTCAGCCATGAGAGAAGTGTACAACCATATTCACTCATTGTCCAAGCTAGGAACAGAAAAATGTATGAGGAAGGAAAAGTAGCTCAACTATTCAGACTGCAAAGCCCACCCTGACCTGCCCTATTTTTGATGGTCTTGGTGTGGTAAATACACTCCGAATGTAGGGAATATTTTCAGCTGCCTGTAAAGGAATGTGAAACAAGTCCAGCACTTAAAAATCTGATCTGGAATTACTTATTCTGTGCTGAGCTTTATTCAATTTTAAGTAGCTTATGAAGCCTTTCAGGGAGGTAATTCAATAAAATAATAATATTGCATTTGGTCTTACAGTAAACCTGAGGAAAGACTGTTCTCATAACTCAAAAAAACATGTTAGGAGATACCCTCCTCTGTTTTGCAAGTGGAAGCATCTTCTGAATGAATGAAAAAAAAATTAAACATATGAGTAGACTTGGTCATCAGGAAACTCAGTAACAATAAATTTGGATTCAAAGGAGAGGAAAGGAAAGAAAGTATTCACACAGAAGACTGCAAGACCTGAGCTACATAAATCTCTAATAGAGATGCCTCACTAATGAATGGAATCAGAAACCTGAAAGAGCCATTTACTATTTATATTGTACTTGAACTTTAGCAGCTCCAAACCAAATATTTATTCTAAAGACAGAGGAGAGAATCAGCTTCTCTCCTTGGCTGATAGTCACGAAAGCATTCTACAGATGCACCTTCAGTAAAGTAGGAAGCAATTATGTAAAGAGCAAATCTATAAATTCACACACATGTCTGCAGGTATTCTGGACTGTGTAAGCTGTTAAAAAGTAATTAAAAATACTCAATTGGATTGTTACTAAACCAAAATAGCATAACATTCTCCTCTTACTTGTCAGTATCAGACAGCAATAATACATTAGAAAATAATTCAAACTTCTAAATACCTAACTCCATCCTCTCAAAATGTTGCATGTGCATCTTAAGTTCAGAATACTCTGATTTTAGAAAGAAGACAGAATTTTCACAGATGAAAGATGTCAGGAAAATTTAGCCTTTGTACTTTAATCAACATTACAAGAAAAACTCAGTTCCTTAAAACTTCATCCACAAACCAACACGTTTCCTGTAAAAAACAGATTAAGTTGATGTTACTGAAACTGCATCCTAAATCCATCCCATCTGTGGCCATCATCTCATTTTTGGACACCTGATTCTTAATAAACCTTTTAAACTCTTTTAACTAATTTTGTAAATAGGTAGGATTTGTTTTTGCCTTCATTTGGCTTTAATTAAGCCAAGTAACTTCCTAATAGAGGATAAAGCTGTTCTAGAAGTGTGGTTATTGTAGAAAAAATTCAGCTACTGGGACACTAACATCCTTTAGAAGCACAGATTATTGACCCTGAGTATCCAGAGGAAAGCCAGGGACATTATTTTCAGGGGCAGTTTAGGAGCTGCAATTGCAGGAAACAAAAACTCCACATCTTCTAGTGCAATACAGAAACCAGGAAGTCTCTCCATTGTAGAACAGGGTAGGTGGGTCACACTTGGGTGCATGCAGATCTTAATGGCAGCTCATCACATCATGCAAGTGTGCTATTTTACTGACGTGTGCAGACAAGACTACAAGTATGATATCTTATAAATATAATTCTAACTCTACCAATTCACCACCCTCAAGTGGGCTGAGACCCCATTACAACAGTGGACTGGCACAGTATTTTTGTCCTTTTTACTGTAACACATAATCTTGTGCTGAAATCCCACTATTCAACTAATGTCAGAAATCAGCATTTATAGATCAGTCAGCATTTGCAATCATTACTCACATCTATAGAAGTGCATATGTGTGACCATACATACTGCAGTGGTGGTGTTTTTGTCCCCATTAAAATGTTTGAGTAGTTTATTCAGCGCTTGAAATGAAGAAGGAAGGAGGGCTGATTTACAAAAAAGCACATAGAGATGGTTCATTGCAGAAACAAGAATAACTTTAGAGACTTTTCAGAGCAATTATAAACCCCCCAGCCCACACCATGCAAGGCACAGTTAGCACACACAGGCCCAGGGGGCACTGCTGGTTTTCCTTGTCCTGTTTGACTGCCTGGGAACAAGTTCAGACAACTGACAGGTGCTGGGTTCCTCTGTTCACAGTGCAGCTCCACAGCTGCTACCACCAAAACCCCACAGATGACTCAGTGGAAACACGAGCTTTTTACCCCACTTGCAATAAAGAGGAGCATGAAACCTACATAATATTATACATGAATGTGTATAATCTTAACTCTGGTTCTCTACATTTTCTCTCCCTCTGGCTCTTTGAACAATGAATACAATTGAGCTTTGGCTACTAAAACATCTGTTTCTTTAAAATCACATTGTAGCGGTTAATTGTAATTAAAGAGGATGAGCCTTATCACTGTCAGCTGGTATCTAATGAGCTGTAACTTTTTTCCTTATAAGCTTAGTAGAATGCTGTTCTTAAATTTACAGCCAGGAATCAGAGCTAAGCCAAATAGAAAGCAAATGTAGAATTAAAACCATAAACAATGTAAAAAACTTTCTGAAATAGTTATTTTCCTAAATTTTCCTTTCACAGATGAAAAGTTCTGAACATAATTAAAATTGCACTCAGAATATCCTCATGGGAACTCCTGTGTTTAAATCCATTCTCTTGTAATGTGACTTGATATGTCAATTCCCTTTATAAATGATTGAGTTAAATCTAAGAAAAAATTCTATTTTGTGCATGTATTCTGATTGTTGTATTGGTTAGAATCCTTGTCTTGATTTTCAGCATATGTCACTTCTACTCACTTCATATGCTGACAGTGTCCTCCAAAGATAAACAGTTGTTTTCCCTCTCATTAAAGTTTACCTCACTGACATATTTACAGGAAACCAACATATGCTCCCTCAATCTTTATTTTTATGGGATTAGCAAATCAGCTTTTCCTGAATGACAGGTTCATGTCTCTGCATCTGTCACCCTTTGAGGAATGCCCTTCTCAGAAGTTACCTTCTTGTAATACATTTCACTGAAGATTGTTATGCTTTGACCAGCAATGCCAAGTTATGCTTCTTTTCCATTTACTAAACTCCTGCTATCCAGTACAGTTTTGCTATGTTACCTTTATCCCATTAAAACCTGAGGGCCATAAAAAATATTTTGACTTCGACCTCATCCTTACTATTTTGTGGTAGCTTTTTTGCTTTTTCTTAACAAGGCTGAAGAACATTTAGGTATTTACCACATACCTTGCACAAGATTTCTACCCATTCTGAATTTTAAAATGTATCTTCAAATATCAATAAAACTTTTACAGCTTTCTAGTTAATTATAAATACAGAAGATTAACAAGGACCCACCCTATAATCTACCTCCCTAAGATCCTTCTCACAATTCATTTCTCTACTTTACTCCATTATTTTCTATTAGCTTTATTAAAATACATACTTTGAAATTTGACAGTCACAGATGCAGAGTTCTGCTGATCATGAACTAAACCTGGAATGAATCAATGTCTGCCTCTCAGCCTAGGGTTCCTTTTTCTCAGCAGCTCTTTCATTGATTCCTTATTATTTTTCAAAAGAACATAGCACCAATGCCTTCCCATTTGGTGATAATGAAGTAAGCAATGATGGGAGTAATTGCACTGAGCTCTAACTCGCTTATAAAAATATTCTTAGTATTTGCTCTCAGTTTTTCATCTGGGTAGTTGTAACACAAAACGCTACAAGATTTAAACTTCTTACAATGTTGCAGGGCAGTTTACAAGCAGGTTTCCAGCATCACCCAGAAACAACACTCACTCTGCTCTCCCAAAGTAACCTCGCTGCCTCCATGGTAGCAGCACATCACGAAATACCTCATTGTCATTCTGCAATACTTTGTGTTCCTTTGCAGTTCACCACAGCATGGAGAAACAGCGCCTCAGAACAGCAAAGTGAAAGATACCTGTGCTTGCACCTTCCAGCATCTGTCATAGCCAGTTTTAACTTCTGTTTTCTGAATAATCTTTAGCAAAACAGTTACCCACACAAATGCTGATTTTGTGATGAAGACATTTTTAGCATGTGAGATACTGGGATAAGAGTGGATGAAGGCAAAGAACAGCAGGCACTGCTCCTTTCATCAGACACTTTGTCTTGCTAAGTTCACCCTGCAATATACAGTTAATTCCTTCCTAACACACCTTTAGGGTCAGCCTCACTGCATTGCACTCCTGCAGAGGGTTCAGCTTCAGTGTTTCTCCCAGGTTACTGCAGCCTGATGTTTGATGCTGCATTTCACAGCAAACACAGACACCATCACTGTCGAATTTAATCTGTGGAGAAAAGAAAAGGTCAGAAGAAGTATAAATCAATGGAAACACACACTCCAAAAATGGTACTTACACTTACAGTAATGACTATTAAATGCAAAATGAAAATCTCTGTGCAGAACCCTTGGAGCAGAATGTTTTCCACTGGTTAATATAAGCTATAAAAACAAGTGAAATACAGAAAGAGGATTCAATGTCAAAGATTGTTACCTTTTATGCCTCTTTTTGAAAAAAAATTTGCTTTCCAGGGGCAGGTGAAACCAGAGTAACTCAACTGAATAAACATAAAATCATACCCAATGTGAGAAAACCAAAAATAACAGAAAAAGGTCAGAAAATACGTGAAGGAGTCATGATCACAAATCAGTCCCTTATTCCCCAAAGTAAAGATGGAAGCACAGTGTCTGGGTGGTGAGATCTGAATCACCCTGTCACTTACTCTTTTGCTTTAAAAAAAAACCCCAAAATTTCCAGACACAAATCCACAAAAAAAAAATCCCAATGCAAATACACGTTTGCTATTTTTAATTCAAATTATCCCTAGGATGTTGCCAATTTCCTGAACAAAAACAGGCAGTAGCATTCCTTGTGGAATTACCTTGCACAGTCTTATACACAGAATCATTTCAACAGAATATTTTCTTACTTCTTAGACCTCAAAGAATGTTTAAACTGTTCATATGATCTTAAAAGTTACGTTTAAATGTATGTATTTTTTTAGTGCTACCCCTATCAGGCATCTGTAGCACTCTCTCCTTGCATGCTGGTGACCAGGACAGCAGATGGAAGAGCAAAAATAAGAGTCAATTAAAAGAACATAATAAACTTCTCCAGATGAGGTACAGATGACTGAATGCTTGCTTACTGTGATGAAAGCATGCTCAGGGTAGGGGCTATCTCAGGGGACTTCAGCTCCTGAGACTGCAGATTGCCCTCTAGCCAGCACAATTTGTAAAAGGCTTTAGAAAAAATTGGGAATGTAAATTACACCATTTCCCATATTCTCCAAGGCAACGCTGGAAATAATTGTCTGTGGCAACTCACAGACTGGTCATATGCCACAGACACTGCAGAGAAATAAAGAAAAAACATATTTGCTCACCTCTATGATAGTTGTGGGCTTATTTCTCATTAGCATACAATTTAACTACAAAGCAGCTTGAACAATTTCAGACTAGTTCTTTTCCAATTCCTGTAATCTTTTAATATTTTCTTTTAAAAGGTGAAAGATCTGAGCAAACCCCAACTAAATGGTTTATGATCAGCTGACCTCAGCTCTTCAAGCCAATATAAAATCAAAGCACTGAATGTCATTGGGGAAATCTTGCTCCCAAAACTCTCTGGAAATGGTTCAGAAATTGAGAAATGCTGCTGAGGAAGTTTGGAATTCACACTTTGTTAGTTTAGAGCTGTGCCAAGGCCAGGGGCCAGAAGGCTACACCTGGCAAATCAATATAGGCTTCAGCTGCTAAAAAGGTCTTGCAATGAGGAAAACGGACTTCAGACAAAGCTTTCTACTGCAAGATCATCTATCCTGATTCTTGCTGCCCCTGTTTAATAAAGGACAGGCACTGACTCCTGCCATGTATCTGGCATTTCTAATATGAAATACAGATCCCAGGACTACCTACAGGTGTCACAAAGATAAGGCTCAAAAGGCTGGGTCAAGATTCCCCATTTATGAGAGACTCTTAACTCATTCTGAAAGTTGTTCCATAACTTTGTACTGCCCAGTAGCTCTTCCTTTAATTTAATTCTTAAAATGAGTTAAAAGCTAATTGTTTACATGACAGTTCTTGCAAAATACAGGGCCATCTTAAGAATCACAGCATATTCAAAACCACTCAAGATTCACTACCAGATTGGAAGCATATTATTTTTGGAGAACTTTTATCAATTTGCCTTGTTGTGCACCTTTTCCTTCCACATTTGTGAAGTGACCTCTTTGCTGAGCTGTGTTTCTGCAAAGGGGAGCAGGACAAAAGGCTGAAGGTGTCACTGCATTCATGTTCTCAGCAACACAGCAGCTGAAAGAACCCTGAGCCCCCTGCTCCGGGATGCCCTTCCCTGCCCTGCTGCAGTCTCACACTTGTGCAGACAGAATCAAGAGTTCATGCAGCTATTCTGTGACCTAAACAGTGCCAAAATTAACTGCTTTTTCATTTGGGAAGGAAGGAGGAGAAGTGGTTTATTGTTAGCCCAAATCACCTCTCAAACACCATTCACTGTGTGACTTCATAAACAGAGACAGGAGCACTGACAGTAAATCTGCACTGGTACAGGGAGAAGGGGCTGGGAAGGCTCCTTCAGCTGCTGGGCTGGGTCTGCCAGCCTCAGACACAATTACATCAGCAGTGCCTCCAAAACTGTCTGTGTTTCAATCTCTTTTTGGCTGGCAGAGCTCAAGAATAAAGCACCATTCACTTCATCCCCTGCACATACCCCATCATCCTGTGCATATTTTTGTCCCACTTCGTGATTCTTACTCATGCTAGTCAGTACTCACACTCGAGTCTGTGTGCTTTCATATTTATGACAGTTGCACAGTACACCCTCATCCAAACTATATTCAAGATTTCAAACCTCAGCCAGAGCTGCCTATATGCATAAATTGTCTTGTAAGTTCATTTTGTTTTGTCAAACAGCAGTACTGTTACTTCAAAAGTCATAAAACCTATTAAAACCTGACTTTCATATAGCAGAGAATCAAAAAAGGAAAGGACCTGCCAGATTAATTACAAATACATGCACACCCTTTCACAGGCCTTATTTTACTTTTTTCATCTGTATCAATTCATCAAATTCTGTCAATGCTGCTGAAAAGAAGCTTGTTTGGCTGCCAAGTAGCACACACATTCTCCCCTAACAGGGCAAATTAGGAATTAGTTAACACTGTTACTTTGCATTCTACCATCTCCTTAATACAAATGTAAGTCTTCTAGTAAAAGTAGTAATAGATTTTACTTCTTTTCCTTCTTTTACTTCTTCTTACTTTACTTCTTTTACTTCTTCTTCTTCCAAATTAACCTTCATGGCTTTTTACAGGGAACATAAAAAAGGGAAGGAAAATTTCCAAATGAAGTATGAGAGTTCCAAAATTGATAATAAGGCAGTGAAGCACAAGAAAGCTCCACTGGTGAACTTAGGGGAAGGAAGGAACTTCAGTCAATTCTAGGACCTTATGCAGAGGGAAAGATGGGAGGATCCAGTAAGGATCAAGTTGCACTGTAGGGAAATATCAAGATTAAAAATTGACAAATGAATAAGGACAAAAAAGAGTATGTTCTTATTCCTGGAATTTTAAAAATTGGTTTTGGATATGCACAGACCTGAGTTTAGCTCCAGTGCAAAATGGAATACAAATAAACCTCAATTCTGGACCTGGGCTCTGCCTTTAAGGTCTTTGTGAACCTGCACCTGCTTCACTTTTCCTTGCCTTGTCTATTCCAGCTAAAGATAATTCAGGGGAAAGAAGAATCTTCCTTTCAGTGTTACTGTAACCACTGGCCAATTTCAGCTGCACAACCAAAAAAAAGAATTATAAGTAATCTTGCAATATAGAGATTGACAGTACCACTACTTTTCTAAATAATAATCACCTGTAGATTTGATCTACAGCATTTATTTTTAAACAAATAAGTGACTTACAAGACAAGTAAACTCAATAAAAACAAATGTAGATGAAGAAATAAAATGTATTCTGTCTTGTGGGGTAATAGAACATAAATTAAAGTATATCAGTTGCTCTACCCATATATTGTAAGAACAATTTTTAGAGAATCATTATTTGGAAAAGAAATTCCTATACAGAAATGTTTCTCCTATACACAATAATGAACAGCTTGAGTGTGTAACTTCTCTGTGTACATCCTACTCTCACTGATTTAAAGCAGTATCTTGAGGTTTTGGCTACAGGATCTGCAGCTAATTATGGGGAAAAAAATCCAATTAATTTTTTGTAACAAGGAGTTAAAGCTACTGCCCTTTTTTCCCCTCAGTGTTGTCTGTTGCTAAGCTGCAGGATAAAGGGCACAAATACCAACTTCATAAATTACACATTCAAAATGTTAACATATGGCAAGCACATTTCTCATATTCACACAAAAATCATCTTATGGAATCTACAATAAATCCCCAGTGTTTAAAGCAAAATAAGACCACTGTGTCTTGTTCTTTTTCTTTGAATAACACTACATGTGAAACACTGCTGAATTTAAACTCCATAATACAGTAGATATTATTATCACTTTTAAAGCCATGCACTCACCATGAATGAGTTTGACAGAAATACCAGAACTAAAACAGAATTTATTTTCAATTAGACTTTTTTACTACACTGTGCTTGCAAATTTACTGGTTCAGTTATATGGGATGTTAACTACATTTCAAACCACATGTCTGCAAAGGCTGGATTTTGACTCCTTGAGCTGCATCCCCAGAGAGTGCATTTGTATCCTAGGAGGCAAGTAAAGGATTTAGATTTGATAATGTACACCAGCCACATCGTGCAGGATTGCACAGATCTACAGCACTAAAGAGAGCTGTCTAAGGAATTAATATTAAACACACACTTGGAACAAGCTGTTAAGAAACTGGGATTTTTCCTTTTTGAGTGAAAAATGGTAATAAAGTAATTAAATATGCTCAGCATAATACATCACCACCTTCTGAGCCAAATCCTATGCTTAATCATAAAGCAGTGCTGTTCACTACAGTGCATCCCTCCCAGAGGGTGGTCTATGAGAACAGAACCCTACAATTCCATATACATGAACCCTGCAACATGGCAATGCAAGATATTCACGTGTAAGTCCCCAGCCTGACTGAAATGGGATTTTGAGCAAGGAAAACCTAAAGAGTGAGGTCTGGGTAGAAAAACTGTTGTTTTTTGGGGTTTTTTTCTTTGGAAACAACTACAACATGATAAACAGCCATAATGAAATTAATCTGCCCTTTCAGAGTACAACACACTGTGGCAAAGCTACTTAGCATTTCATCATGCTCTGAAAATCTAAACTACAGTTTGAACACTTATTAATTAAACTCAAACATTTCAGTCATTTCAGAGTTTACTTCTGTAGACATCTTTACAAGGTGAAGTCAGAAAATATGCTAGAACTCGATGTGTATGTACTTTTTTCCTGAGATAAAAACAGAAAGGCTTTGGGTAAATTGCACCTTATAATTTAGAGCATGCCACATCATGATAATTTGCATTATTCTGTATTTTATTTAACATAATTAACATTCATTTACTTTGGAAATAAAAACCAAAACCAACTCAGGTTGGCACACAAAATATTAGCATATACATACCAAAACATTCCCATTGTGAAATCCACTGCCTGGACAAGTATTGGATGGAAGGAATCCTGATCTTGCTGACATCAAATGGTAACCACCACACGGGTGGTGTGGCCTGTATTCCACCTATTCTGCTGAAGCATTGTTTTTGCCATGACAGTGAGAAGTGAATCCTTATGATACTAAAAGTTACTTTTTGAGGTGGCAAAACATTAAATCCATTAGCACTTCAAATTTCCCCAGAAGGTTTTACAGTAACACAAAGTTTGCTCTACTAAATACCTACTGCTCTGGAAATTAAAGGAATGTGTGTATAAAATGCTAACAGATGAAGAATAGAATCCTTGCCCTGGGTAAGAAAGGTGTTTTCCATCACTCACCAGCTGACACCCTTCCAGGGACTTCACCAGCTGAGCGTTCTGACAGGAGAGAATGGACCCGGCCAAGTTCAGCATCACACACACTGCAGAGAGCAGCATGAAAAAGGTGATCTGGAAAAAACCCCAAGCACCCTATTATTACTCACTTCAAGAGGCAAACAAGGCAAAAATATAATTTAGATGTTCAAGAACTTCCAGCCTGTCACACAATTACATGGATGGCAACATTTTATGTATTTTAAAGAGAGTAGGGTACTTAATCTGACAGCATCCTCGGTCTTGCACTGTAAGAGAAAGCTAAATCAAAACTAGACATGACTATTATATGTTTTCCTCCAGCCATTTCAAAATAATCCGTTTATCTCCCACTTTTATCACACACTCTGAAAATTTAATGGGTTTTATTACCAAGCATTACTAAAAAGAAAGATTTGAAAAATGTTTTATTATAAACAGATGTAGTCTTGAAACAATTTAAATCCTTTTGATGGGGAAATGGGTATCTTAGAAAGGAAAATTATTTGTGAATATCACGTATCATGAGTGCCTAAAAGCTGGGAAAAAGGAGTGAATAAAATTCTTGATATATATATAACTAGTTGGTTTTTAAACAACAATTACAATTTAAGCAGCATCCTCCATATCAACTACTCATGATGTTAATTACTCCTTTTTTCTCATCTTAAAATGTGTCAAAACAATAATTAACCTCATTCCATCAGTTTAATTATCACTTTATTGCTTTAACTGTTAAAAACCCTGGTCCAGTCAGGGCAGACAAATCTCAACACATAGGGAATGGCATAAGCAGTAAGAGGCCAAGAACAAATGTGTGCCTGATGTGTGGCCACCTTAAATATTCAGTGTTGACATTGCCATAACTCAACAGGACTGTGAGTGTATTGTATGAAATTAGTAAGAAATTCTGTTGCATCTCTTTTCCTGTTCGTCTCGGTGGGTCTAAGTCTCACATTCTCTTTAGGAGTTGCATTTCAAAGTGCAGCCACCACATGATATCAAACACTGAAGTTCTCTGTCTCACTTGTCTTCCCAATTTTGCTATTTTATGCCTCCCTTCTTAATGTCCCAGGCAAGGATCTGCCTAGCCTGGACATGGAGCTAAAGGGGGAAATTCATGCCCTTTGCAAGACTTTTCTAACTACCTTGCCTCTTGCAGAGCACAAAGGTCCTAATAAAAGGAATTAAATAATGCATAATAAAAGCATGCTCACAGTTTACAGCCCTTCACTGTTCTCACAAGATGTTATCTTTTGTCAGTGCATGTGCTAGGAATATTTTTGACAACCTTAAATCCAAAATGGCTGTATATTTTGTTTTTGGACAACCCGCCCCCATAACCTCCACAGTATTAACCAAAAGACAGAAGCTGTGTTACAAATTTTAGTTGCCAGCTTCAGATTCTTCCAAGCATCACAGCTGACAACAAGGGCTGTAACCTACATCAGGTTCATCTATCTTTGCAGTACTTTCTCCATATCAGCATTCATTAATGAAGAAACCTCTATTGGTGTTTCCAAGGTAACCTCTTCCTCTTGTCACTGACGAAGACAAGAGGGAAGGACCCAGCACTGTCAAAATCATGAAACAGGCTCTTAGAATTCCTGTTCGTCTCGGTGGGTCTAAGTCTCACATTCTCTTTAGGAGTTGCATTTCAAAGTGCAGCCACCACATGATATCAAACACTGAAGTTCTCTGTCTCACTTGTCTTCCCAATTTTGCTATTTTATGCCTCCCTTCTTAATGTCCCAGGCAAGGATCTGCCTAGCCTGGACATGGAGCTAAAGGGGGAAATTCATGCCCTTTGCAAGACTTTTCTAACTACCTTGCCTCTTGCAGAGCACAAAGGTCCTAATAAAAGGAATTGAAGGATTCCCAATCCCTTTCCTTAATGCTTCTCAGCTAAATACCAAAAAATTAGGTCTGCTAATTTTTCTTCTGATAATACTTCTGATAATACTTCCACTGATACAGGAGGACACGTCTGGTACGCTGTTATCACAACTTCAGAGGTAAAGTTTACCACCATGCTGGAAGCCACAGCAGAGGAAAGGAGGCACAGAAGTATCAATTACTGCATTTACAGACATTAAAAAACATGTTCAGTGGGCTTAATTTTTTTATCACAAATCAGTCTTTTCCTACACTGGCACAGCTGCAGCAGTAAAAATAAACACATCTGCAACCCTTTGAAAGAGTGGCCATTGTGGATTATGATGGAGACCCAACACCACACTGTGAAACACTGTAGATGAAGTCAAGTAGGCCTAATTTCCACATTAAAATTTTCCTCGGAAAGACAGCTAACAAATATTTGCTCTTAGAGCTCAATGTGACATACGTGAAGGAGCAGTAGGAAACTATAAGGAAAGAAAGACACAGTCAAACCAATGATCAAGGGCAAAAACTTACACTGAAGTAAATACAGAATTGTCAGATACTGATGGGTTATGACATCTTAATGCTGATTTAAACTATAATATTACGTTCTTCACCTTTCTAGTTACAACTTATAAACAAGGTAAAATATTCCTAGAAATCAGCAAGAAGCATCAATGCCACAAAGGTCCAAAAGTCACCAAGAACTAATTCATGAACAAAAAGCAAAGCCAGTGCATTTATTATAACATGGTGGTAGCAGACCTAATTGGAGAAATCAACATTTATATTCTATACAGAGGACTCCATGGAAGAAATGTTAATAGGACTTCCTTATGTAAATGTTACCATGGTCCTAAACTAATTCTACAAAACTAAACAATTCGGACACAATGATTTAAAATTATATAAAAACTCACTGTGTGAGATGTCATCTTCCACAGAGACCCACACAAGGCTTCCCTTTTTACTCCATTTCTGGGAACTAATTTAAGTATAAATATGCAGAGCATATTAAGAGTGAGTTTGCATCTTTGCAGTCCCAACAGACCACACCACACACATCTGCACAGAATGAAAATATCAGTACCCCTCCATGCCTTGCAAGGGAGAGGCCAGAAAAAGTTCCCTTCTGTACCCAAAGAAAAAAAAAACCAGCCAAAAAACTTAAGCACTAACAGGTTATATTATCTTTCCACTAAAAAGGAAGTTTGTAGTTCTCTCTTGAGTATAAGTTGACCTTTAGAAAATTAATAGTATTCTCATATTATTTGTGAACATTTTTTCCTTCACCTTTCTTCACTGTAGATACAACCATGTAGATACAACCATGCACCTGCCTTCAGAATGTCCCAAAGTAGATCATCTTAATTTTATGGATACCACAAAAAAAAAATCAAAGGGATTTACAGAAGCTGATATATTCTCCACCCTCCATTCTTTTTCATCCCTTTCATTTTTGCCTCTTAATATTTCTCTTTTCTTTGCAACTGGCCTCAAGTAATTTATTCTCTTTTGTTTTTACCATAAACTTTAGACTTCCTTTCATCTTCTTTCCCAAAGGCACTGTTAAAACTGTATCACCTGAAAACCCAAAAACTTTAATCCTTGAGACAGCTGGCTCAAAGCACCTTCTTGCCCTTACTGTGTCTCTCACAATTTGCTCTTGAATTGATAGGAGGTAAAAAGGGGAAAAACAAATGAACCAACTTTAGCATACACTGCAGTTTGTGACTTGCAACAGAAGACATTAACAATTTAGATATTCTGTCCATATACAGCTTTCTACCCAAAAATGCAGTGAAAGCAGCTCAGAGGAGGAGGACTTGGGGATGTTGGAGGATGAGAAGCACAGCATGACCTGTCAGTGTGTCTGCAGCCCAGAAAGCCAGCTGTGTCCTGGGCTGCATCACCAGCAGCGTGCCCAGGAGGTCAAGGGAGGGGATTCTCTCTTGTGAGAGACCTGGAATGCTGTGTCCAGCTCTGGGGCTCCCAGTGCAGGAAGGATGTGAACCTGCTGGAGGCAAGTCCAGAGGAGGCCACAAAGATGCCCAGAGGGCTGGAGCACCTCTGCTATGGAGCCAGGCTGGGAGAGCTGGCACTGCTCAGCCTGGAGAGGAGAAGGCTCAGGGAGAACTCAGAGCACCTTCCAGGGCCTAAGGAGAGCTGGAGAGGGACTTTGGATGAGGGCCTGGAATGGGAGAACAAAGGGGAATGGCTTCAAAATGCCAGAAGTCAGGGTTAGATCAGAAATTTGGAAGAAATTCATCCCTGCGAGGGTGAGGCACAGGTTGCCCAGGGAAGGTGTGCCCACCCCATCCCTGGAAGTGTTCAAGGCCAGGTAGGATGGATCTCTGAGCAACCTGGTGCAATGGAAGCTGTCCCCACCCATGGCAGGGGGTGGAACAAGGTGACCTCCCACCCCACCCAACCCATTCTATGATTCTACGACTTTCAAAAATTTATTTAAAATAAATAAATATTGCTTTGCCAATACTTTTGATGGGGATTCTTTAAGTCCCCCAAACCACCCACTCACTCCTGCATATATACACATCAGGAGCACAGTAAAAAGGAACTGCACATATTACAGATTGAAGAAATACTTACTACTACAAGCAGGAAGAAGTTTCTACATGCAAAATAATTAAAGTTCTCCAAAAGAGATGTAAATATTGTATCACATGAAACCATATTTCTAAAAGCAATATTTTATTTCACTCCTCTCACTTTCATTTTGGAGATATATGAAACAGGATTGCTTTTTCATTGCTGGCATTTCTACTTCCCCTGGTGGTTTGCAGTGGTTTGATAGTCAGGACATGAACACTTAGACAAAATGTTACCTTCTGTGCTGGTAAATTTATATTTATATTGCTCAAGTAATATAAATTAATATTTATATTACTCAAGTCTCCTGTGCAGGGTACTTTGAATAAAACCAGGCATTGCCATGGTAAGCTGGCTTCTGTAAATCTGCCAATCCTCTGTACCTGTAATAATGTGTCTACATGTTTTTTCCAGTTAATTCCTGCCCCTGCAGCTCCTGAAAGGTCAGAAAATCTCCTTGAATGAACTTTGGTTTACACTGTAATCATTTGCAGGAAGCAATTTTTTTGAAACATGGTAGTTTGACATGAGGTACTACAGGCTTCTTTCCAATCATATGTGTGGGTATATTCAATGGGATTTCCAACACATTCCTTTTAACACACATATTTCTCATCTGTGAAGCAGCAAGGATAGCCAGAGGTAAATGTGCTTGTCTCTGTAAACCACTGTGTAAGTAGATTAAAAACTTGCCCCAAGGTATTTTGCTCTAAGAACTTTGTCTTACATGAACTGCAGACAGTAACACTTATTGTTATTTGTGCTGCAGAATTTAGATTTTACCTGACAGAGATGCAGAGGGTTAAGCACCAGAAACAAACCTGAAAATTTATCACCACCAAGAGCTATGAAGCAGTGAGATCAGCAACTGTGTCACAACTAAGTTAATGCAAGATTAATTGGGGTACAGTCAGAAGCTACCTGCTGGACCAGCCAGATGCTGAATGCTCATTACATATTACAGGTTTAAATAGATAAAACATATAATTTTTAAATGAGCCCATTTTAAAACTTACTAAACAGAAATAGCACTCAAACCAACACTCTTAACTCATGGTTTGCAAGTGTACAAGAAACAACAAAATTTATCTTCCCATTATTTGCCTCATAATAGATTTCTTTTTCATGATTTCTCAGTGCTTGCCAAGAAGAGACAGGATGCAATGCTGGCATTTCAGATCTGTTTAATTCAGTATTCTGTGTCATTTGCCTAAATTAAAATAAAGATTTGAACAAAAATATTTTCTCTAGGTCTAAAACAATGTTCTATATTAAATAGCAGAAATATTCCCTGTAGTGTGGCATAGCATCAGGCTAAAGATTTTACTGTTTTTATGTTAGGAACCATAAAATATATCCTGTTTTATCCTAAATTATATCAGCCTGTTCAATTCCAGTCATTATTAAATTAAATTACATTTTCTCCAGATTAAATTTCTTTTGACTCCGATGAGGCTATTTAAATTTATAAAGGAAAGCTGAAACCTCAGTATAAATATTAAAATCCATGCAACTATTTCTAATTCCAAAGCTAAATAGTTCAGATGAAAACTTCTGAACTTGAACTCGGTGTATGTGATTTTATATTAACCCCATTATGGCCCTATTAACTTGTTTTCATTCAGCTAGATCTTGGAATTCAATTAATTTATTATTTGTAGCTTGGTTGTGTCTTCATTTCTGTATTTTTATTAAAATATTCAGTGGAAAATTCTAACTTCAAATATGGTTCTATTTAACTTTATAAACAACACTACTGGTTTTGATTTACAAGAAAAAAGGATGCCTCCCTCTGCCTGTATTTTATTTATTGCCAGAGCAGCACTCAGCTTCCAGCAGGAGTCAGCACCTTTGGAGAAGGACGTGAGTGTTGGTAACAGCCCCTGAGCAACAGGGACGGGCACTGGGTGCTGGCAGCAGCATTTGCATCACACAAAACAACTCCTACTTACAGGCCAGGAGAAGCAGTTTGGTTTCCTCCTGTTTCACTGTGCAGCAGACAATAACAACATCAATAAAGTGAGGGATTTGGTAGTTGCTGCCAAGGCTTTTCAAGAACCCTGGAATCCAAAAAGCAACCTTGGCTCTGTATACAGGAGCAGAGTGACAGACAAATGCAAAGATGCATTTATATCAAAACAAATCTCCCAGTATCTCATAATACGAGATATTCAATACCTCAAGAAATTCCCTGTCAGTAGAAGCAATGGCCATACAGATAATTTCCTCAAGTGTGATCAGATTAAAAGACTAAAACAGTGAGTGCAGCACTGTCACATTCTACACACAGCAATAGGTGTTTGTTGTTTCTCTAATGCTGTTACAGCTCCAGCAATTACACTATTTATTGTTGTATTTTTTAGGAAAGTGTAAGAGGGGGCCTGATTTAGTAATAAAGACTTTGTGCTCTCAGCTCAGAAACATTAACCAGAAATTTGTAAAAAGTAGGTATTTCATCATCTACTAATTTTCTGCTCTTTTGATTCCAATTACCTCTTTTAGCATTTACACCTTTCTGAATCACAGAATATTCTGAAATGAAAGGGACCCAAAAGGACCATCAAGTGGCCTGCAGACTACTGCCATAGAAAAGAGAAACAAGAGGAGTTATACCTTTTTTTTCCACATAAAATTCCAGCTATCTCTTGAAGTATTCAAATAATGCAACACACTTCTAACAGTAATTGTAACAAAAAAGGTTTGCAGGTAATTAGTTTTGTAGCAGAGAACAAACTTTTGTCTCATAATCTATTAAAAGGATAATGGGGAGTAGCCAGCTAATACACTAAAGAGACTCATTCAAAGTTTGCTCCATGAAAATAAGCACTCAAAGGAATCCTTCAATAACTTACTTTAATGCTACTCAAAGTGTTGTCAATTTAAAATGCTTCAAAAACAACTGCTTCAGCGGTACAGTCAGGTGGAAAAGAGTTGATATACAGTGTGATAATAAAAACTTCAAATATAATGCTTTCTGAATAGAATTTTGACTGCATAAGCCACATCTGAAATTTGCAACTACCTCAGCCATATTAGTTTAATTTTCCTTCCAACATACTCTCCAAGGAAGTAAAAATTGAAACTTTTAAAAAATTAACAAGTAGGGCACTGTGTCTCAAAAATGCTCCACGACAACAGCAGAACAAGAAAAGAAAGCTGATGTTCAGGGTCTTTAGACATTTAGGAAATTAGGAAAGACAACATTTTTCTAAATTAGCTTTGTATACAACAATCTATATGTAAACAAAACAGATAAATCAGTAAATAAAAATGAATACATTTTTTTCAACAATGTGAGTAGTCTAATACCATGTAAGAAAATCTACATAAGACTGAATTTATACTTCCATAGCAACTGCCAAATGGGTTCATCCACCTCAACTACACATTACTTTTTGCAAGTGTCACATTGCAGGAAGGATTCACCTCCATGCATGTGTCAGTGAAATGCTACTCCATATAAATTACCCTTCCATAACATCTGTAGCAGGATTCCCTGAGGAAATAAAGGCTCGTGTTGTCCTGCTGACAAGGACAGGCATCAAAAGCTCTGTGAGCAGCCCTTCCTGGCAGAAGCGTAATGAGACACAAGCAGGATGTAAAGGTCACATACACAGATATTTTGCATCTGTCTTTCCCAACATATTAATAGCAATTAACTACTCACTTGCAATTATTCTCATTAATTAACAACTGCACGGTCTCTCTGAGCCCTCCCACACCACAACTCTGACTTTCATCCCTGAGGAGGAAAATTCTGCCAGGTGAGCAGGGTCAGGAGCCACAACTGCTGATCTCCATCCAGAGCACACAAGCATTTTCAGCATCCATTTCTGAGGCAAGGCTTCAATGTGGACAGCAGCTCTTTCCAATTTGATTGCAGTGTAAACTCACTATAGTTTTGGCCATTTCAAGAAAAACTGCACACACACCTCCAAGGAAGACTCACATAAATAATTTGATGGAGAACCATCACTAAATGAACTTTAAGATTTCAAAGACCTTTCCTCATATATCTGAAACAGAACTTAATCCATAATGCTGTTGGAGGATTTATAGTATCTGTAGTAAAGAAACCCAAACACTCAATCACACACATGTCTAGCTCAGGATCTAAACTGTGATTTACCTGGCAAGCAAATCCCACTGAAATCAAAGTATTTTTCTTCAACAAGCACAGGATAATTAGATTCTCTTTGGGTAACAGAGCATTTCCTTCCATCTGTCACACAAATAAAACTAAAATCACATGAGTTTTGATTGAGTACGAGTACAAAGAGTGAGGTATCCATTCCTAACTCCATCACGCCTCAAAATACTTTATATTAGTTCATACAAATATTTATTTTACTTTTTAAAACACTTCAAATGCAGCTCATCTTGTCTCAAATAAATTTTTGAAGCTAGTATTTCCTCACCATTTGAAAACAAAATACAAATTTGAACAAATGGCACCCATGTTGCCCAACTAGCCAGCCCCAGTAATACATGACATGAGATTAATTTACCAAAGGGGAAGAAGAAATGCTGAAGCAAACCAGACCCACACCAAGAAAAAGTTGAAGAAATTAGACCATGCAAAGGCTGCCAAGAACTCCAGGAGCAGATGGGATGCAGCCTGCATTTCTAAAAGAAGGAGCAGATGAGATGAAAGAACCCCCAGCAGATATATTTAGAAAGCGTGTGAGAACAAGGGAATTACTGATGGACTGAGGAGGGGTGAATGTAGCACCCATACCACTCTCTTCATTCCAGGCAGCAGCACTGAGACTGGAACTGTGAAGTTTCCTGCAGCAGGGATGTGCCAGCAGGAGCTGCTGCCATGGCAACACGATGCGATGGCAGCAGACCGGGAGGAGTTGGGGCTGTTTAAGGGTAATTATGAAGTGCCTGTTCAGGAAGGGGTAAGTGTGATGCCCCAGCTGGGTTTGTCTGCTCCTCAGGAAAAGCTGCTTGTGGTCTTTTTAAACTCTGCCACTGGGAATAACTAATTAGCACGTGGATGCTCGACAGAGGAGTCTGGATTCTCACGAGTGACAGCTGGTGGCAGCTGGGCCCGGAAAAGGCAGCCTTGGTTAAAAGGCTATCAGAGAGATGCAGACAGAGACTTTGGCAAGAGAAAGCTTTAAGAAGTGTTAAGCTGCAAGAGAGGACTTAGAATGCTCATTCTAAAGAGATGCTTCACCCTGTGACATCTTTTCTGCACCACTGCAAAGATTTCCCCGATTCACTTCTGTTCCCATCTCAAGTGTTGTTTCTTTCTCACCCAGTTCACAACTTTACTGGGTCATTCTCCATTTTTTCCCCTCTTCCTCTTCTGTCCAGTCTATTCTAATGAAAGGGCACCAGGGGTAGATTTTTCTGTCAGTTGTTTCATGATATTGAAGAAGAAGAGAATCAGCAGTCTAAGTCAAAAACCGAAACAAAACAAACAGCAATAGGCAGTGCACATTTTAAAAGCTAAATGGATATATTAACTTACCTGCAAAAAAAAAAAAAAAAATTGGAACATGAATGTAATCACAGTTTACACAAACTCAAATTGCAAGTTTTGAAGATCCCACTTTTCAGATCCCCTGCTCAATCCAATACGAGACATCATTTCATGGCCTAAACCAACAGTTCATACACTGGGAAAAGAGCTCTCAGGGCATCAGTTTGAAATAAAGAGCAGCAGCTTCAATGAAAAATATATTTTAAATCTATTTTCAAACTGATGCAACCTGGAATACAATTATCACTAAATACATTAACCTTATTTGTAGGTCCTGTTTCACAGACTTTCAGCACAACCCCATCCATGCTGCAATAGTGTGCAGAGACAGATGATGCAGTCTGGTGACCAGAGCAGTACAGCCACGTTAGTGAACTAACCCTCAGTGAAGGGAGAACAGGAAGGCAAGAGGCAAAGAAAACTTCACTGTGTCCCAAGTACAGGAAAATACTATTTACAGCCTACACTTTTTTCACTGAAATAATTCAGAACTAAGATACAAATCTATTGCAATTCAGTTATTTATGGTGCTTGGGGCACTGAATCTCTGAAACATCAGAGATCCCATTGTATGATTTCTTATTGACATGGTTTTGGTTCACTTCCTTCTGGTCATCTAGGTCCTGTTCTTCTCAAATCTTCTGATGTCTATCTTCGTCATGTTGCCAGACTCACATTTCAATTTCTCCTTCCTGTCCCAGTCCTCCACAATTCTTTTCCCCCTGATTTAGCATTCAGCTCCTCTGAATTTAGCCATGCTCCTAGAAAAGAGGTCAAAGAAGAACACTCTGCTCTCAGTGCCAAAGCCTGGGTTCACATCAGCTCTGACCAAAATCTACAGCTCTACATCTAAAGAGGTATTTTTGAACCAGCGCTGGATTTGCTTTCCCAACAGAAGTTATTGCAGCCTCCCAAGTTTCTTTTTGAAAGCAGCAATACCCAGTATTCAAGCCCTGCCCAGTTCACTAGAAACTGAAAACATGGATTTGTAGGATGCACTCATTTTGTCCCAGTGTTTTGTTCACCTTTAAGCTAACGTTCAGCCTCAAAGGCAAGGGATGTCTAATAGCAGGGTTCCTAATGAACATTTTGATCAAGGAATTCAAAGAATACTCATGCTGAAGTGATACTGCAGAGTGATCAAGGGCTCTGCTAAGGCAATGGGATGTTGTGCAGCTCCTCTCACGTCACACAAGTATCAAAGGCAGCAGTGACACACGAGTGATGGGTGCTCAGACACTTCTGTTCTCCCACGCTGTGCATTCCTCCACTTGCTTTTCTCCTGCAGTCCTCACCTGCTTATGCTGACACTGTCTCTCCACTACATAGATCATCTTTTTATTCCAGGAACCAAACACCAAATCTCTGCTTGAGGGTGGGTATTGGAGGGAGGACAACCACTTTTTTTTTTTTTTTTTTTAATTGAAAGATTTCTCTCCGATTTCATCTGAAAAGAAGCTGCAAATTTTCTTACAAGAGTTTAAAAAGACTTGTCTCATCCCTTAAGCTACTCTAGGACCTCAGGTTAAGCAGCATGGCCAGGAACATGTCAACACTCCACTTCACTGAGCAGAATATAGGAAATTTACTAGTATATAATACACGATATATATAATACTAATAACATATTCCTATGCACTTTATGTTTCATCTGTTTCTGAAGTTTGGTTATTCCTGCTGTAGTCTGCAATGATATTTAGTGAGAGGAGAGAATCAATGAGGAAAAACATTTGGACCAATTTTACATATTTGTGCATCTTACGGGGTAAGAGTATATGATTGATTTTAAATGATTAGTAATTTCCTTTTTCAATGTAGATCTTTTTCTAATGATTTTTACAGAAAAAAAAGGAAAAATATTCAAGTCTGAATTTCAAATAATTCAAGTTTTTCACTGTAATTCTAGAAAGAAAATCTCTCATTTTGCAACGAACTACTAAGCTGACCCAAGATGAACGTTTCCTTAAAGACAATTTTTGTATTTAACTGAGTCTTACCATGGGTGCAGCCTGAGACTTTGCACAGCAGTTCATCCTTTTGCCTGATATGCAAGTTGAACTGCAGCTATTTAGGGTGGCTTCTCTTTTTTTTCTTAAATGAAGAAAATCCTATGTGCTTATCAAAACCCAAAAAGGCTTGAAATAACGGTTCATTTGAAGGGATAACACATTGAGTTATACATGCAGTGATTTGCATGTTCACTGGTGCACAGAACTGGATCTGGAATGCACATTTCATAGTAAATGCTTCTAAGTAGCTATTCTGTGTAATCAAGATCATTTATTAATAAGTAGTATTATCTTGTGCTCACAGACATTAAGAAACCCCACATTTCTGTTCATTGAAGAAAATATTAAATCTATCAGTTTATTGTAAAAGCTTTCAGTTAGAAATGTAAAAATATTTTTCTGGGGTCACCCAAATGCCAGATGGCAACAGAGAAGCTTTCAACTCAATTCCGAGGCTGAATTAATCTCCTTAGCACAAATAGATTTGCAATTACCATAGAATAGATTGTAACAGAAAAATAATCTGACTGCACAATTTAAAGTTCTTTTACAAGTTCACTCAGCCTCAGGAGCTCCACGAGTTCTCTCCAAATTTTCAGACACTTCCATAAACCACGAGGAAACAAATTCCTACTTTAACACTGCATTTCAACACTAAGCTGTGGTAGTGACACATCCAACACTCGGTTTCCAAAAAAGGGACTCTTGAGAGATTTTCCCAAAGCACTACCAATACTCTGAGATTACAAAATTAAAATAGAGAAAGCTTAATGAGGAAACATCTGAAATATATGGAAAGTACTCTTCAAAATCAATGTGTGAGCAATTTAAATATCTCCTCTGCCAGAGTGTTTCCTCTGGTTCCTTGCATGCATAGAGCATTTTGGCAATATATGCAACTGATGGCTAGGAGGTGATCAAGGAAATTCAGATAAATGAATAAAAAAATCTGGTGAATTTTCCAGATAATTAAGATTTGCAAAGACACTTTAGCAGGAGAACTTCTAAATTTCTGCACATTAATATTGCAGTAAAATGTCCTTAGTACATACACATTTGTAAATCTTTGACTGAATGCAGAATACAAAACAGCATTCATATTAATAGCTTATAAATACACAACTACTCTCAGTTTTGACTTTGGTTCCAAAGTGTTAAACTATGCAACAACATACTCATTTCTACACCAACACTACATAACACACTTCTAGTATGATACAGCCAGAAATTAACGGTTGATGAACTATCTCTGTTTAATGCTTCTTCAACTTCCTCTGTTTGCCTGCAGAAAATAATACATTTGCAAAGAAAAGACACTGCACCCATGGAAAAACCCTGTCTGATTACAGGGCTGAGCAAGGTACGCCCAGGAGCGTGGGGGGCTGGCCCTGGCCAGCAGGAAAACACCACACAGCCACTCACCCACTGCCCCTTGCAGCAGGACTGCAAGAGAATTAGAAAAGCCCAAGTGAAAAAACCTTGTGGATGGGGATAAAGATACTTTAATAAGTGAAGGAAAGAGGAAAGAAAAAGACAAAGCAAGTGATGCTGTGTGGGAAAACCAGAAAGTCTTGATGCTGCACAAGAGCTGCTCAGCAATAGTCAAAACACTGGTTATTATCAACCAGTTTTAGTCACAAATCCAAGATATGCAGAAAACTGGTACCTTAAAATATTATCACAGTTTCACCAGTTTTCAGGACGTCACAGATGGTGCATGGTTTAATTTTATATAACTTTATTCATAGCTTCAAATGATAAAGCTATCTATCTTTCTGCTATCACTCTTGGCAATGCCAGATTTTGTAACACATTGCAACAAAAAGGACACCTATTGTAATCGATTATCTAACTGCTTATAATACTATAAAATAGGTTAAAAGGTAATTATTGATCATATGTATTTGGCATATGTGTTATATAAACAGATCAGGAGAAGCATGGCTCATTACATGTTGGTGGTACTTTGTGCTGTGAAGTTGTAAAGTTGTACATTATTGATTGCTAATCAGAACAGTCACCCTCCACACATGGGGTCCAACTGCTCAAAGGTATTTACAACTCAACAAGGAAAGCAGGACATTACGTAGCCACGGTAAAACCACTACACAGCTTAATCACACACAAAAGTGAAAACCACCATCCCTGTCCCCATTCTTCAGCTGATTATTGCATCACCGCCAAGGGTCAATGCAGAAGATCAGCATCTAACTCAAGAGCATTAAGCTTACTCTTGGAAATAAATAATTTCCTAGAGCAGATTTTAGGAAGATGAGCTGTTCTGCAAGCAGTTGTGTTACCATTACTGTTTCCTCCCTTTTATCTTTATTGCCTTGAATTACACTGACCATGACTGCCTCTTTACATTTCACTGAATGAGTTGAGATTAGAAAGCCCAGCTGAATTTACAACATGCAGGTGAGTTCAGGAATCAGAGAAGCCAAGTCTCAACAGGCCTGGATAACATTTCTGATGTGTGAATATTATTTATTCCAATGATGTGAGCTCTGTGCCTACTGACTGAGTTCATAATACTGAAAGATATACTGAACTTCTAGCTAAGCTTATTCTTATTAGTGCAAGACTTTTAATTTCATACTGTCCATTATATTCTTTATTCCAGGGACTATCTTTAGTACTATGTTGCAAATGTTTCACGTTCCTCTGTTACACATGCACACTGTTTCAAAGGCAATGTTTACCTGCTAACACATCCTTACTGACACAGTCATCACATGTTTTTAATAAATTGATTCCCATCTAATACTGTTTTACATTAATAGGCTAACTGAAACTCTATTAGCATGCACACACAAAGAATGGATTACTGTTCATTATTAAGTAACTACATGAATCTCACAACAGAAATAATAATGTAGCTGAAAATCTTGCTGCAGACGAAAACAACTACTGATTTGGAATGGGCTTTTTTCCATCCAGATACCTTCTAAAAAGATTGCTCTGCAGTGCATTTTTAGGCAATTTAAGTTAAATGCAAAGGTGCAAGCAGACCAATAGTCTGTGAGACAGTAGAAAAATATTTTCACCCAGGTAGTTTATCCATTATAACTTCAAAGGCTTTTCACTTTCTGTACCGAGTGTTTATAAATATCAGGATACACAACAGCAATGCAAATGATCCCCACAGACTATCAGGCTTCTCTATAAAGACAAAAGCACTGGGAATTGCTCACCACAAGGGACAGGGGCCTCTTCCATGAAACAACACCGATCAGTCCTGACAACAGCACCTGGAACAGAGAGCAGAGTCACTCAAGAGGCAGGAGGGTTATACCAGCGTCATTAAAAACACAGTAGGTAATAAGATGAAGTTAATACAGTCATGGTATGTATTTCCAGAATGCTGGAAACCAAATGCTAAAAATAAAATGCTTCCCTTTTATTCTCAATAGAAAATAAACAGAACTAGTACTAAGCTGTTTTTAAACCAATTTCAATCCAGCAGCAATCCAGAACATTCACTCAGTTCTGATCAGATCACAAGAAGTCATTAAAACATTTCTTCTCCCCCAGTCCCAAATGTTATCAGTGCTAAAGGAGAATATATGTTTAGGGCAAATTTTCTTATGGTCTCTTAGCACAATTATTAGTTTTAAAAGGGGGAGAAATGATAGAAGAATCACAAAATCATCCATGTATCCTGATAAATTAGCAAAAGGGTTTTTTGTTCTGTTTCACCCACCTGAACAACCTCCCCAGTTGACCTTATGTTTGAGAGAGGACTCATACATTCATTAAAACTTGGATTTAACATACAGATACATTGTTCCCTATACTACAAACCAAAAGCAAGAAGGATTCGGACCTTTATACATCTAAGCTAATCTTAGGTATTTTAAAATGACATGCAAACTACAGTTGAGATGTCATAACTTTTATAATTAGTTAAAAACGGAGGAAGAAACAAGAAATGAGGTGAGGGATATCGACCCTGATGTGTGAGAAAAAAAAGGAGAGAGGAACCTTTTCATTAGAACACTGAATTACAAAAATACAATGTAGAATCCAAATAAAATGCAGAGAAAAGAATGCACAATGTATTTATTTCAGGAGTCCACGGTGTCATTTTTTCACCTCAGCTTCTGTGAAGTCTGTGTAACCAATAACTTATATACTTAGCTAGTCACCACTCCATCCCGCTTTCCTAGCAATCTTTTGGGTGTAAAAATAGTAGGGCATAATAAACCAAAGTGCATCTATATGTAGCCACTGCAGAGGCCATGTACACTGTCCTGGGAACCAGGCTGGAAACAATCCAGTCTAGTGGTGCTTGGTGTGAACATGGGAGAAGGGGCTGTTGGTTATCTGGAGCAGCTGCACTGAGGAGTGCCCAGTTTAAGCTTTCACAAACCATAGTCTGTGGTCACTCATACTGTGAGCATGTTTCCAGCATATTTCACAATCTGGCAATATCCACAGCTGCAGCAGCTGTTGAAAACATTATTCAGAAAGACAATGTGGAAAATGTGCTTTTTGGTATTTTCTTTAGTAGTCTTTTTTCTTTAAAAAGACCCCTCAAATGAGGTTTTTTAGTAAAATCTCAGTGTTAGTATCTAAGTGAAGAACAAATGCAATGTTGCATTTGCAATGCTGAGAGATAAATGCACAGTAAAACTGAGCCAAGACCAGGATATGGGTATCAATGACTGTCCAGATAATGCCTACATGCAAATGTGCATAGTTTGTATTCCACAGCGTTTCCTACAGCAGAGAAGTTACACACCTCTGGATGTTGGCCAAGTGAAGGAAAAGCCGAGAATTCCATCTTTGCAGTTAATTAAATGTGCTCACACAGCTATGTTAGCTTATTATTACTGTATGATAACTTGGCTCTGGGCTGATAATCCTGTAATGTGAAACTGCACTCAGAAGGTAAAATGACAAGGCTAGCTAGTTTATCTACTGGCTAGACAGCAACATGCTCTCAATTAAATAAATGGGCTGGCTGAAATTGTGAGGTTATTAAAGAAAACCCTTTAGGAAAAGCAAGAAATTGCATTCCAAACCAGAGCATGTATTGATACATAAAATATTTGTATGTAAATCAATAATTCTCAGTCACCAAGTCATATGGTCAGAGCCAAGATGCTGTAGTGCACTGCTTTTGAGTAGCAAATCTTTACTTTCATTTACTGTGTGACCTCACTTCCATGAATTAAACCTCTGCTCCTCTTGTCTCATTTGTGGCCTTGCACAGGGTGCAAGAAGGGAGATGATCCCTTTTGTTCAGCTGAACTACAACTGTGTTTGACCTTTACAGAGGCCTTGTAAGATGAAAGAGGTACATGTGTTTGGGTTTGGAAAAGGGGAGCTTCCTGGCACTCACTGTACTGATTCTCCATGCAAAAGGTCAAGCACAGCCAGGCCACCTGATAAATGTACACTGGTAATAGACACAAGAACCCAGTGTTCCACCTGTGTCTTTAATACTGGCATTATAAGAGGTCACCTCAACAATGCTGCCATTTAATTTTCCAACCCCTGTTAGTCCCCTGTGTCAGTCTCTGGTTACCCAAAAAACTTTATTTTGCTTTGAGATGCAGCTACTTCCAGTGCCAAGCACCTCACACTAACCCACAATGTGCACAGCTACATAACTAGGAAAAAAGCACACAGAGGACATCACCTACCAACATTCAGTTAGAATGCACCAAATTACTATCAAAATAGAAATCTACAGATTTCTCTTGATATTGAAGATGACCAGGAATTTAAGAACTAAATCAACTCAAACAAGCCTCCACAAACTTAAACAAAATAAAACAAGCAAAAAACCCCACAAAAAAACCCCCAACCAACCAATGCCCAAAAAGCCCCTGGCCTTAAGGTTTTGTTTTCTTTTCAGCCTATACTTCTTATAAATACAACACTAACATTAAATACAGCAAGTAGAAACCCCACTTTATTTCTGTACAAAAGCAGCAATTATTTGAAAAATAGTATGTAATTTCCAGGCCCAAAATATCTCACAATAATCACTCAGAATATTCCATAGCTAAACATTGCAATCCATACGGCTTGTTAGGTTTTTCAAAAATTCCTACCTCACATGTATTCTGTGCACAGGTTTCTTCTTTCTTAAATAAAAAGTAAATTGGATTTTAAGGATTTTAACAATCCCTTAACCTTGGCAATTTTGGTATTTTGATTTTGAACATGCAGATTACGTTTATCTACAATCTTGGACCCAACTTCCATCTGCTGAATTGTAGTGAACCTTCCCAGCACATAATAATTGAAATAAATGGCAACTACTAAAAACATTCCAAAAAGTAGCTTTGCCTGATTCCTGAAGGAGAATTCCCACAGATACATGTAGATACATGTATCTGCTGATGATAACAATGCTGAGCACAGAGGGAAAAAACAGAGTACATCCGTGCAGACTTCTGCAGCATTAGAAATGCAGTAACTCAACATGCATATGAGAACTCCATTATCATTAATGCAAGTGGTGCTCATGCATGACAAAGATGCATTTACTTTAACAGGCACATACTGAGGCAGGACAAAACCAGAAGGTAAAATTACTTTCCAGTGCAGGGACTGCAAACAAAGGATTAGCCCTTGATGGTGTCTCTTCCAGCATTCTGCCTTCACAGTCTGGTGAATCCCTAGAAATTTAGGGGGCTCTGACTTTGAATATGGGACAGATCAAATGATGCAGTCTGTCCATGTATCTTAAATCATCTGCTTTCCAAGTCTCCAGCTCCAAAGAGCCAAAATGGCTCTTGTATGTAATACACTCTAGTGTGGTTCCTTTAAACTTCTTTTCTGAACTACAAAACCCCATATTTATATAAAAACTGATTAAAGTCACATTAAGTACAGTGAACCACTATCAAGATACAAAAAAAGATAGAAATTTAAAATTACTGATGTCTATGTATTAATTTGCTTAACAAAATGAATTTTTTTCCCCATTAGTTCCACTTGGGATCTAAAAATGGTTTTCTAGTCTAATATAGAGCATGAGTTATACAAAACTCCCAGGTTTTATTCTCCGTTCTTATTCCTGCTTCCTCACTCAGCCTGGTACAACATATATCAAGTAATGTGGTTATTTTCTACCAATTTAGGGGTTAGTCACATTTTCAGCTTGTAGATACAAGACCAATTCTCTAATCAATGGATTCAGTCACATGAAAATAAGCACACAAGTTCTTCACAGTAATAGCAGAAATTCTTTCTCATCCCTCTTCTGAGAGCTAAGTGTACATATTTACAGATATCTGTGTACATGTTTCCAAAAACTTGTGTTGTGAATGCAGGTAGATAAGCCAGAGAGCCTGTTTGTAACAACACATCAGGCAAACACCATCAGGGTGGGCCAGGCAGGACAGGCACAGCATGAACAGGCAGGTGAGGCACGAGGCAGCTGAGGGCAGAGGGCAGGGCAGTAACTGGGCTGCCAAAGGGAAATCCCAGCACCCACAACACCAGCATCACCAGTGCTTTCTACCAGCAAAGCACAACAGCAGCTGTGCCCCTGCACCAGGGCCTGAAGCCACTGACACTTCCCAAGGCTCCCCTCTCTGGGCTACAGGAGCACAGACTACTGCAAGGATTCATTCTGTCAACTCAAATGTGCCTGGAAGGGGGAAGTTCAATTGTACATCAACAAATAATATCCCCAATTGTCTTTAGGTCTAGGTGGACCACAGAGAGCCTAAGACAACGGCTGAACTATCTTCCAGGATGATGTTTCTGTGAAATCTACCATAGCCCTTGTAAAAGGTAGATAATTATTAAACACAGCGCAAGCATTAAATACTGTGAGTAATGTCACAACTATCACATACTCAGAGACTATAAAAGCATGACACATTACTACCAGAGCATGAAATCTTCTTATAATAACACTCTCTGCAGCATCTGCAATCCATTAGTGCAAAATGCTGGTAAAGTTAAATACACACTATAGGAAAAAGAGCTATGCTGCATGGGAACTAGCTGAAAAGTGACTGCAATAGTCCACCAGTAATATTACTCTCCATTCCAATTCCTGGAAGAACAGGAAGGATGAAAATCTCTTGGGGTGAGGGTGCTATGAATTTATTAACAAGTACCAGAAGAAGAAAAAGGTTTCAATATTTCTATATGCACACACACACATATAGAACTGTATGGACAAATACAGAACAGTAGCTCAGTTTTGGAATGGTCTTCCAAGAAAATCATCCTAAAGAGTGGGTGCTGATAAAAAAACATAGCATTACACCACATTCAAAACACTGCAAAAATCAGACATGGGCTAAAGTGTTTTTAAAATAGTTAATATAAATATTTATTAGCAAATATGCAAACTGACTGTTGAACATGCAGCTATTACTAGAATCCAGGGACTGGTTCTCATTTAAAGGCTACATCCCTATAAACACACAAAGCACAAGTGCCACCAGACTGCAGCCACAAGCGGAAGATCCGGATGCTGAAAGATAAACACAAGCAAGTCAACAGCAACCAGAAAACCACAATGATTTAAGCACAGTTTTGGGCTACTTTATAAAAAGACTCAGTGTGTTCCTGACTCACAAGCAGTACATCATAGCTGAGTCGCTCTCATTTATCCACTGTGAACCTAAAACTAATCTAATTCTAATTGCCATGGAAACAGGAGCAGAGAAACAAAATCCCTTGGTGCCCCACAAGAACAGGACAGCAAAATTACCTATACATTGACACAGCTACCAGAATGTATTAAGAGCACACAGTTCTGATCTCATTTTAAGCTCTAGGGTGAGCTTTTTTTTTGGTTTTGTCTTTGTATTCCTATCAACTATTCTCCATACCCATCAGAAATCTGCTTGTTACACATCTGTAATTTGTTACCAGAAGGAAACAATTTGACATACAGAGAAAAACAAGCACTGATGGAACACATATCCATAAGAATAATATATTTTTCAATTATAAAAAACTTCATATGTTCTGTATTTGTTGCTCTTCTGAGTGGTTCAGAACTGTTATGCTCAACTTCACTAAAATATGCAAACTGTATTAAAAGCTATGGGCAGGGATTTAGATAAGATATTAAGCACAGGCTGATATGTCAGTGACTCACAATACAGTCTTAATTCTAATCTGGTTTTTATTAAACACATTCACAGAACACACTATTACATTATCTTCTATGCCCCATAATGTGATCCATGAGCATTAATAAGGCACACAGCCATTAGCATAAGAGTATTTCAACAGAAAGGTAACTAAGCAGTTTGGAATCAAACCTCCAAGCTTTCAAATGTATTAGATTATTTATGAACAAAAGTGAAATAAACAGATGACTGAAGAGCAAGCTCTATACGTGCTGTATCATAGGGAAAGAGTTTGAACTCAGAATAAAGTCTATTGAGATACTGTAAGGGATAATATAAGAAGATTTTGTGGCTCTTGGACAATTCTCTCAAATTAAAATGAAGCTCCCTCACAACACAAGCAACTTCCCTTCTCCAGAATGACCCATGAACGAACCAAAAGAACACAAGTGCTTTGAGTAACACCAGCAGCAACACCAGCTGCAGAACCAGCTGCTGTGTTCCACAACATCCAAAATGAGAGCCAGACCAAGCAATTCTTTTACAAATAATTCACTGAAGAAATGTGCTGCCCATACATGATATTCAGCATCTCTACAGTAGCTCAGATCAAGTGTGGATAGCTTATCAATTCTTTGAAGCAGGAAGGGTTTACTGAGGCAGCAGTCAAAAGCTTAATTAAAATGCAGTGAACCACAGAAATCAGTGAAATTAGAAGCAGTTTGTCCAATAAGATAGATCTGTATGCAGGTGTTGTAAACTCCAGTGTCAATTCTTTCCTCATCTGAATATTTATTTTCTTGTTCTTTATGTGCATTCCATACAATAGATTTACAAAGATGATTTCTAACAGGGATGAAACCTCTGCACCTAAAACTATACTGTATTTCTTTTCCAAAACTACTGACACATTTTTAATTGTTTGTAATGAAACAAAAAATGCACTTGAAATCATTGGAAAGTTATTATGACTCTATGAAATAAATCATGTTTTATTTCTTTCATAATAGTTACATTCCTTCAAGGGCTGAAAATGTGAAAACTTTATCTTAACTCCAGTAATGAAGGATTCCATATTTTTCCATTATTAAGGCAAATGCATCACCCTGCTATCAGAACTTCACTTCCAGAATTTTCATCTTATGTTTCATTGCATTTAAAAAAAAACCATATCCATAATGTTATTGTGACAAAAAAAAAAAGTGATAAATTTCTTTAGACATTCCCTAATCTGTTTTCACACCAATCTTGACTTGTATCATTGACTCTGTACAGAAAATTATTCTAGAAAAATTGTTTCCCAGTAGCATTAGGAAATTACTAATAAGATTTTTGCTGCTGGGCTCTTCCAATAATTATAAGAATGAAGACTGAGATTGTTTAGATAACTGGAATGAGACAATGGCTCTTTCAATTACTGACACAATTTCTCAGGGGATGAAAGCTGAGGTGTTTTATAAAGCAATCTAAGTATCAATAGAAGAGCATTTTCTTTACCTCAAACTCAGAAGGGCTCCCCAATGCACTGAAGATGCAATGCCTCTGCACATCACTAGTACAGAGCTAGTTCCACTCCTCCAGTTCCATAGACCTTTTGGAGCCATATTCTAAACTGCAGTGCCACAGGGCACATGGAGAGAGATTAACCAAAAAGCAATAGACCTCATACTCTAACGAGCATGATTAGTGATTTGCCTCCAGGCCATGCTAGCAGATAAAGGAAAAGGTTAAAGATGCACAGGCAGCCATGAGAGAGGGAAAGGAACAGAGTAAATATTGAATGGCCAGATCAGATAAACCCTGTCCTCAGCCTACTGACTTCTGTCACCATGCTCTTGGTGAAAGCACCTACACCCTGCACTCACCATCTTTTCTGAGACAACCCTCCCCAGGCAGCTATAGCCAGTACAGACTGCTGGTCACCACATCCAAACAGGACTTCAGAGGGAAAGGACAAATGATTTTGGATAAACACAAGTTTAATTTAAGGATGGATGGCCTTCCAAACATGCCAACAAATCAGGGGTTTGGAAGATGAATTTCATGGTGAGCTGAACATGAGTCAGCAGTGCCCTGGCAGCCACAAGGGCCAGGCATGTCCTGGGGGGCATCAGGCACTGCATCCCCAGCTGGGCAAGGGAGGGGATTGTCCCGCTCTGCTCTGGGCTGAGGTGGCCTCATCTCCAGTGCTGGGGGCAGTTCTGGGCACCACAATGTAAAAAACCCCACAAAGCTGTTAGACAGTGTCCTAAAGAGGGCAAGGAAGGTGGTGAAGGGTCTGGAGGGGAAGCCACAGCAGTAGTGGCTGAAATCACTTGGTCTGCTCAGCTGAGAGAAAAAGAGACTGAGTGGAGACCTCGTCAGAGTCTACAACATCCCCAAGGGAGGAAGAGGAGGGGCAGGCACTGATCTCTTCACCACGGGTGGGACTTGAGGAAACAGCATGAGGCTGAGTCTGGGGAGGTTTAGGTTAGAGATTAGGAAAGATTTTCCCCCAGAGGGTGGCTGGGATTGGAACAGCTCCCCAGGGCAGTGGTCACAGCACCAGCCTGACAGAGTTCCAGAAGCAATTGGACAATGCTCTCAGGCACATGGTGTCATCTTAGTGGTGTCCTGCACAGGGCCAGGAGTTGGACCTGATGATCCTGATGGTCCCTTCTCAACACCTGTCCCCAATACCAAATCTATCTGAACCATTTTACTACCGGGACAAGACCAAGGAAGATACCTGCACTTGTCCTCTCCAGCCTCAACAGCACAGAATGGAAATCCAGGTGCCATCAGCAGCCAGTAGCCACTGCACCACATTTCAGCCTTGTCCCTGCTCAGGGTGCTCAAGGCCTGAACTCCAAACACTTAAAGCCTGACAGCAGAAAATGCAAAAATGAAATCATGATGATACAGAGCCAAAATAGAGTGAACAAAGAACATAATGTGTTTAGTATAATTTAGGGCATTACCTCTAGTCTTAGTTATAATAATCTCATTAGTAACTATTAAAGACTTAAAATACATTATTTCAGACATGCTGCATACAATCCGTAAGATACCTTTTTTGACAGCCCTTGAGAGTAACATATAAACATCTCTAATTGGTTTGAAAAGAAAGAGCAAAGGACTTGGGCAAATAGAAAAGAATGTATCACTCCAGCACCACAAACCAACCATGAAGTTCTACAATGCACCCACAAGAAAATGAGTTTTTAATGTCATCCCGTGGAGCAATGAAGCCATCAAGCCTTACAGAAGAGAAGGCACAAATCAGAATGATCTAGGGAACAGGCAGGAGCTTTTCTCACACCAAGCTCTTGGGCAGCACAGTGACATGGACTTCCAGCTTAAGACTGCAGAACTAGCTGGCAAAAGCATAGCTGTTTTCTGTTGAAATCTGATACGTGACATGTCCCCAAAATTCAACCAAACACTAGGCAAGGAGTAAAAGCACCAAAACCTCTGTAATGGAGGCCTAATTCTTCTGTAGAGGCTTCTTAACCTGTCAGCAGGCAATAGGTGTGGGGAGCACACAACATGCTCTTTCAGTAATTTTAATACAATTGATTATTTGGGCAACAATAGTCCAAACGCCAAATGAATAAAAGTATAACCTTAGTTCCAAAAAGCCCAGAGCTATTTCAAGTGCAAGGAGAATGTGAAAGAGGGAATCCTATAAACATTATAGAGCAACTAAAATGTTTTTTATTTTCTCTTCATAAGAGATTCAAAGAGATTACTGATGTATAACACTAAACTCATTTGCACAGCAAGATGTAATTTATAATAAACGTTGTCAAAATACATGAATTCTGAAGCACTGCAGACAGATAAACATCCTGTATAATTCTGGTTACAAAACCAAGCTGGGTCATCCACTTGAAATGTTTTCCATATTGATTTGGAAATAAAGTGAGAATAAAACATCGACCTTCATATGAGACCTCATTTCACACCAGACCCATTTGCCAGATCCTGGTGGTCTGCTCTCTAGGATTATTTAATGCCCATTCAACCACAAACCACACTCACTTTACAAAAACCCTTTTTCCACAGAAAAATTAAGCTCAAGGAGTCCAAAGGCTTATTCCACCTGACTCTAAGGTCAGGACTTCTGGTAAATACAATGAGAATTTTGTGTCAAGATTAAGAGAAAAAACATCTTATAGTCTTAAAAGACCAGTTTTGCATTTTTTACATTACTGCTAGATCAAAACACTTTACTCTAAAAATTCCTTCCTGGGGTTTTGCAGAATCATTCATTCATCATCAGAAGAACTCAGAAAGTGGCTCCCTACTCCATCAAATAAAACCTGCATTGTACAAGATACATCTGTATTGTCACCTGTGGAGGAAGTAAAAACCCAGAAAAAGTGATTCCCACTGCCATGTGAAGCATACTTGTTTAACAAGGATTACAGATTAACCAGCATTTTATCTGACCTTTAGAGGTGGATCCATCATCATGACCAAAATCAATTAAATGTTAATTTCATATGGTACAGCCATTCACATACAGGCATTAGACTGAGCAACGTTTTATTCTCTTTAAAACACCTTCTTAAATACCTCCTAAGAAATCACTAAAACTTCATCTAATATTAAATGGCTACATTCAAATATGACCATTTTCCCACTTCATCACACAGTCAGATGTCTTCATTTAAAAAAATTCCGCAGAGTCAAAGGCAAAGAAAACTGAGTAAGCAGTACATCAAACTCAATTATATTTCAAAGACAGGGCCTCTTTGGTTTGTTCTACTTGTCTCTGATTGCCTGCAAAAAGCTCACAAAGAAGCTTTGAAATTACCATCCCAGTATGATTCCCACACTCTCGATGTTTGTGTTACTGCAGCCTGGCTGACCACAGACTCAACAAAAGCCTAACATATTGACTTTCATAAAAGCAGCTAGATCCCTGCTTCAGCTGGAGATACTTTACTCATTCAGACAGGATAAACTAAAAACAAGACAGAGAGACTAATACTTACTTCCAAAGGATTTAGGGCTATTAAATTTTATGCACACTAACACAGCCTAAAAAGTTTTAACTTGTAACTTTGGCATTTAGATTCCATCTTAATTAAATAATTTTGAATATTATCTCTCAAAACCCGAGAGAGTGGGATGGTATTCCAGAATACGAGGTGTCACTTGTCTTTTCAAAGAACATGCTTGATTTTACTGAACTTAGGCTTATAGTAGAATGGGATAGTGACTTTGCACACAATACCTGGTTTTGGAACCATCTTCTCACTATCTTTCCACATTAACTTTTCAGAATCGCCATCTGAGAAGCAAAAGTTTTATTTTTAATCCAAAGAATGCAGAGACAGATAGATCTTTTCTGCTCTGGCCAGCAGCTTTCATTTTGTACACATGGAGAAAGTTGACAGGAAAACAATGACAAAAATGGTTGTTCTGACACAAGTATCAAAAGCACTTCACAGAGAAACTTGGCTTTCTAGCAATATTGAACAGACCAGGGACCACATTGAGGCTTGCTGATTAATGGATAGGAGAAATCCAAACTGAGTTCACCTCAAGCACCGAGCTGGCAGCTGATGTGAAGAAAATCAGCCTCAGTACTTCAGAGCTGTCAAGGAAGACTCTCTCAAGTTATTGTTATTGATTTGTAGGAACATGATGACCTGTGTCATGTCTCAAGGAGTCTCTGGTTAGGGGTGTATCAGATCCTGGTGACTTTACTGGGAAATATTCTCTACAGGACAATCTGTAGGAGTAATTACACCCTACCCTGTACCACAGTAAACACATCACGACTAAACACAAAGACCACAGAACTGTGGCAGTCCACGACAAAATTAGCAGAACAACAATGTTCAGAGGTTGGGAAGAGGGGGTCGATTTCCTTGTTTGGGATTGTGTTTTCTTTATTTGTTGTTGTGGGGTTTCTTTTTAATAGGAAAAAAAAAATCAATGCAAGTATCAAGGAAGCTGAAAGAAAGGACAAGGGAAGAGAAAATAGTATAGCAATAAAAAGAATAGCACTACACACACAAAAAAAAGGCACTGAAAAATGTGAAAGTCACATTAATAGAAACTACATTATGCAAATAGTCTGCTATTTCTGTTTCATTCATCAGCTTGGGAAATGTAGAAGTTAGAAAGCATCTAGAATACTACTGATTTTCATTAGGCAAAAAATGAATTAAAAGATTCAAAGCTTGCTAAATGGGATTCAGTTTTCCTACAGCTTCCACAGCTTTTCCATACACAGGTATCCAAGAGATCCCAGCTCAAATCAGCCTGAAGTAGCTCACATGTACCAGCTAAATCAGGAATCCAGAGCTGGAACTCTCCTGCTCTCCCAGCAGAAGGTGAGTCCCAGACTCAGAGGACTGCATGTGCAAGGGGCTGTGCACCGTGCAGGGACACAGCTGAGGTGACAATGTGCACTGGGTGCCCACACAGCTCAGGGGACTGCATGTGCAAGGGGCTGTGCACTGTGCAGGGACACAGCTGAGGTGACAATGTGCACTGAGTGCCCACACAGCTCAGGGGACTGCACGGCCACGGCTCAGACACCAGGGAGATGCAGCCACAACGTTCAGACCACACGGGCAGAGAAATGAAAGGTCTGTGCAGCCAGTACATCTGTCTTCTCCCCTCCTCCCTTAGCTGATTGCTGGACCAAACAGTTCAAAGAAGATATGAAATATCTAATTATAATACTAAAAAAATGCTTTTACTTATTTTATGTAAACTTTAACAAAGGAAAAAGCAATCTTTTATTTGACTGATTTTAGGGCAACTCAGTAGTCTCAACAGAATGAATCTTTCAGAAGCCTTTTTCTCTCAGGAACACAGGTGAGAACAACGTTCTTAGTGTGAAAGTAAACTCATTCACAACTACAATATTCTTTTCATAACAAAGTTAAACACCAAGGAACTTAACTAATACTTCCAGGCAAAAAAAAATCTACACCAAAAGAAAAAGTAATGACCAAATCTAAAACTGGAAAAATTCAGATGTGAGAGGAACTTCTGATTCAAGTCAGTAAAATTAAGTTCTTCATCTTACCAAAAACTTTTGCTGACTTTTTGCCAAGTTATATACATCTACTGCTACGTTCCTTTACAATCAAAACCAGAAATGCAGATCTTATCTACAGAAAGGAGAGTAGAGCTCCTAACAAATGGCATTTGTCAACATCATCCTAGAGCCAGAAAATGAGTAACTTGTCCAGAGTATTTCTCTGAGCTATTTCCCTTTAAAACTCACCTTTATTTATATAGCACACTGTATAGTTTCCCAGGGAAGTTATCTTGGTGCAGGAATGAAACATAGCAACTGTAAAGCAATCTGTAAATCAGTTTTTTAAAAACTCATCCAGCTCCTATAAAACAGAAAACTCCAATAATTGAGCCTCAAACCAGTCCATGGGTGCACATGCATAATTTGGCATTTGTATTTAGTTTTTGTTAAATGCATTTTGCAAAGCTGTCAAGTGCTAAATTGGCCTGAATAAAAGACAGTCCTGAATACCAAGTGACTCATTTTGCAAGAACAAATAAAGGGAAGAAAAGAGGAGAGAATTGCACTAGAGCATCTAAACCTGGCAGATGTCAGTCCTGCTGAAACACCCCAGCAGAGCGCCAGTGGAACATTAGGAAATTTTAAATGTCTCAGGGCAGAATCACTTTAAGGACCCAACACAACCCACAGCAACCTCAACTGCAGTGCCTTGAGTCCCAGCTGAGGAGCTAAGTCAGAGCTGGACAGCACCAGCATGCATTCAGAGCCGTGCCATCCTAAGCCAGGCCAGCAACACCAGCACTTCCCAGCTGCAGGACTGGGTACAAGATTAGCCTAGAAAATGAGATCAGAATATCAAATACCAAACAAAACACTTTTTTGCTGATTCTGGAGTCAAAGGGATCAGGAGAAGAGACACACAGAAACTGGGAATTATAACAGAAACTCATTTTTATCTTGAAGGTGGCATGGACATCATCAATTAATCACAGCTTCTGCTTCACTAAATACTCCTTAAAGAAAGAGGAAGAAAGAAACCAAATAGGAAAGAATGATGAGGGCTGTCAAAAACAAAAGACAATAATATCCAGCATTCAGTAAGTATTAATGTGGATTGGGAATCTTTTTCATTTTAACAATTCTCTCGATAAATAATTCTTGCAAAAAACTTCAATTACTCTCTTAAAATGACACTGATTTTGCTCCCTGGGATAGAAAGAAATCATCATATTCTCAGTCATTTTTGTGTTTCAGCATATAAAGAAACTTTCATCTATAAAGGAACTTTCATCTACATCTTCTCATCCCACTTCCTTCAGAATTTTCTTCCTACTCATTGTAAAACTATTCCCAGACATAACAGATCCTTCATTACACCACACAGCACTAAGCCTTGCTTTAGGCCAGTAGCACACACCACAGGACCAGGTATGTTTTTCCATAGGGTTATGAACAGTCAGACACTCAATGGCTAAAACATCACCTAAGGAAAGTCTAATGACATGAAGAAGAAAAAAAAGTAACAGACTCAGAAAGAAAATACAAAGGAAAAAGCAGGAAAGCTTGGGTCTTTCACAAAGAGTAGGTTTCCTGATTCTGGAAAGCACAGATCTTTGTCTCTTAAGTAGGTCATCTCATCTTTCCAATGCTTCAGACTCTCTGCAAATTGAGACAGCTCTTTGCTAATTCACTGAAATGTTGCAAAATTTAATGAACTTAGAACATCTTCTACAGCATGTCAGATTCTGCTTGTAGTATGTTGGAATAAACAAGTTCTATGGTACTTTTTCAAAATAATTTCAGAAAAGATACCCTTAGAGATCCATAATTCATCCCTGTTGTAGCTACCTCAGAAGGTTCTTAATCTCTCTCCTGATATCCTCCCTACAGAAACTGCCACAGAAATTTGGTGGTGATACAGGAATGTCACTCATGTTTTAATTGTTTTCATTAGCCTCTTACACTGCCAATAACTGCTTTGAAGGGCACAGGACTTCTTTATCCACAACAAGTGGATATCTTTTCAGTTTTTATTTTACAGAAAGACCTCAAACCCAACTTCTTCCAGAATTCCAATACAGCTTCACAAGAAACACTACCAAGAAATATTATTGATCATTTTGCAGAACATTTTTTGTGTTAGAGCACAAAAAAAACTGCAGGAGAAGCAGCAAAATTGTTATTGCTGTTCATAACAAGAATGAAAAAAGACAAAACCTGTCCTTTCTCTTCCCTCTAGATTTCCTATCCTACTTCCTATCTTGAGACCTGGAAATCAGTAGCAGCATCAAGTGGATTATCAAGACAAGAGGTAGAGAGCACTGTCAATTCTCAGTGGGGTTTGGTTTTGTTTTAATAATTTTTTTGTTTGGTTGGTTTTAAATTCACACACACACACAAAGAGTAAAAGCAGAGAACTGCTAAACAGGGAGCTCTGCAGCAGGCAGGCACTGGGGAAATGGGATATGAAAAACAAAGGGCCAGAGAAGTGAAGTCAGAAACCTGTCAGAAGTCAGTAGTAAAGTTAGAAAAATGTAATGAAAACCAAATTTTAAAACATCATTAAAACTAAAAGCTATACTGTAACTATTAATATAAGTGCAAAGAAGTGGAGAATTTTTTCTAGCAAGCAGCCAAAAAAGAAATAAAGGACTTGAGATATAAAAATATCATAGCAAAATTTAAAATATTCTGTTGTGTAGCTGATAATTTATCCCCTTTAAAGTTTAATATTCAACATGAAAGCTAAGCTATGTCTGTTGCAGATATATTCTGTAAACTTCTGAAAATGTTTGAAGGATCAATGAAACTATGGAGAAGCAACAGAGATGCTGCATGAGAAATGCACAATTCACAGAGGAGTAATTGATGCCAAGTGATGCAGACTGCAAAAGTTTCTCATTCCCGCTCGAGCAGCTCTGCAGACCCTGCTCAGTGAAACGTTGCACTGCTGCCTGCCCAATTAACATCTTATTTTATTGTCTCAGCAGAGGCAAAAAATCACTGCATTGCTGCTCTTAAAACACAAAAATAATCCCTTGCTATAACTCAAAATATGATTGAAGTGAACACAGTTTGTTACTCAGGTTATTACTAAATATAATAAAGAGCATTCTGAACCATTATTTTACACATCAAAATGCTGAATCACTGCATATTCAAAGATAATGAGCCATTTTTTAATTTTTAGGATGCTTTTGGACCATCCACTAACTACGGATACCATAGGTTTAGAAAATGGTTATCAAAATTTAATCCCCAAACTGACAGAGAGCAGGCTTAGGTTAGGTGTCAGGAAAAAATGTTCCCTGGGAGGGTGATGAGGCCCTGGCACAGGTTCCCAGAGCAGCTGTGGCTGCCCCATCCCTGGCAGTGTCCAGGGCAGGTTGGATGGGGCTTGGAGGAACCTGGGACAGTGGAAGGTGTCCCTGCCCTTGGCAGGGAGGATGGAATGAGATGAGCTTTAAGGTCCCTTCCAGCCCAGGCCATTCTATAATTCCACTATATACATTGTGCTTCAGAATCCATGGTTCTTGCTATCCCACTGGGAGCAAACTCATATAAAGAGTCATCAATTTCCTTAAAATATCTTCTGGAAATATAAGAGAGTTAAAAGCTAGGATCTGGTACTCTGTTCCCATATCACAGCTACTCTTGTATTCACTGAAGTTCTTGTCTCCCTTCCTGACAGAAAGGTTATGAGAACTCAAAAAAAATTAATAAAATTATATGTACAGTTTTGAAATTGGCAATAAACTACATCTTTAGCAATTGTAACCCAGGGACACAAAAATGTAATGGTGCTGGTTTTGAAATACTCAAAAAGCAGTTTGCCACATTCTTAAATACTCTCTAATCCATCCACCAACTCTGTAAGTAGTAGTAACAGAACAGAAATGTTGTCTGAAGAGCTCCTTCAAATTGTTTACATCTTGGGTAAGCCAAAGAAACCCAGCCTTTTTCTACCTCAAGATTTCCAAGAGAGGTGATCAGCAAGAGAAATTTTCTCAAACCAGTCACTTGCATGATTTTATTCTCCTCAAATATACAACCTCTTAATTATATTTTTTCCTTAATTTCTCACCTTTTCTTACTTCTTTGCAGTCTGCAGGATGTGCTTTTAGCAGTAAAAAATCCTGAGCTCTAGGTAAGCCTTCACACTGAGAATTTTAGTGAGTCAGTCTGTGCAGGACATCACGGTGCTTTCCTAGAACTCACTGTCAGTATTTGGAAACTAAACCATGGTTTTTATTGTGCATTTCGTGATTCTACAGGCAGGCAGTAAACTATCTTTTTGTATGCTGTTATGGCTTGTCATTTTTAAGCTATAAAATCCATCTCCAACTTATACATGAAAAGAAATCACTAACACATCAAACCTTGATATTGATTGGAATACAGTCCTAGCCTAGAATTTTCAAAGCAGATGAAGTAAATAAGATTCAACACTGAAAGGAAATCACAGTAATTAATACTTCTAAACTACCCTGAAAATTTGAATCTTCATTTTTCCTTCTCCCGAAAATGACAAACTATATACATTTATGATTTTACAATACCACTTATCTGTCAGTAAAAGGCTATAATTTGTTCTCTGTTGCACACCAAGTACCTTTAAAATCAAAGCAGAAGACTTTTAACCAGAAAACTATTAAATATTCAAAGTAATTTTCTGCTATAGCTCGAGTCAAATATGACTTGAGTTGCACAGTGCTGGCTTTCAATTTATAAATCCTTTTAGCAGTGTTATATAAACACAACAGAAAGTAATTTTTTCCAAGTGTTTGTACAGTAATTCCTCTGAGGAACAATAAGAGAGAGAATAGAACCAGAAAGCACATGCAAGTGTTAATAACTGGCAGATTTACAAACATGAAACATCCTACATACTTATTAAAAAATCATTTCAATGACAGCTATTACACCTACTACCAAAAGCAGCTCTAATGAACCACAGACTGTCAGATTACCTCAGCATGGCAAGAGGATCACACAGGGACTAAACCAGAGAGACAAACCTGCTGAAGCCAACGAGGGACATGTAAAGCTTGCTCTAGCAACACAAAGTCACAGGACTTGTCCATTAGCTATCAGGAAAGCTCCTCTCCTTAAAAATTCTCCAATCTCCTCCATAGAAAATACCTTTTTTTTTTTTTTAAAAAGCGGCACTTATGACCAGTTATTCAATACTTTTAAAAGTTCCAGGGTATGAATGTGAATTGGAATTAATAAAGAAACCTGAGATGAACTTGAGTCCTTCAACCAGGCACGGCCTATGGAAACACATAGCACCACAAAGTGGCACCAAACCTCCAGCTAGCACCCCAGAGTTTCTACCCCTCAAAAAGTTTGTTGTGTGGGCTTAGCTCAGGGAGTGTGTGCAGCTTCCCCAAACAGGTTTGTAACAGCAGTGTCTGCACGCCCAGGCAGGGCGGGCCAGCGGGAAGGGAGCTGCCGAGGGAACAGATGCTGTTGGGAAGCTGACATCCACACCATCCACGGTCTGGTACGGCTGCCTTGGCAAGGTTTGGTTTGGTTGGGTGCTTGTGGGGGTTTGTTTGTTTGTGGGTTTGTTTGCTTGTTTCATTTTGGTTTGGGTTTTCTTTTTTTTTTTTTTTTTTTGGTGGTAGGGCGTGGGGGTTTTGTTTGGTTTTTTGTTGTTATTTGGGGTGTATTTTGGTTGTTTTGTTGAGCCTTTAGAAACAAGATCTACCTCTAGTCAGAGCCCATGGATTTAAATACCCATCCAGAGCCAAACAGCATTAGAGATGCTGTGGAAGCACACTTTCCAGCTTAGTGTTATCCAGTCTGCAAGCTCAGAGAGCTCCAGAAGATGAATCAAAGCCCAGAGTGCACAATTCATTCTGCAAGCTCACATCTGAGCCCCTGCAGTTCTGTGGAGACACACTGAGATAACCATCCACCCATGACCTGAAGCTGGGACACATGCAGGTACCACAACCAATCTAAGAACCTTGAAAAATGAAAAGCAACTATTTCAAACAGGAAATTAAGAGATGTTTGCAAATGGGGATGTTCTAACGCTGCTGAAAAGTAACAAACTCGAGAGAAGTAAGGTATTGATACTTCAGTACATAAGGGGCCCTAACTGTCAGAAAATGGGAAAACTGCAGAAAAGGACTCGAGGATTAGTTTAATCAGGAATGGAAATATAAATAAGAAAGTGACAGAGGAACACAGGGACCCACACAGCATCTGGGAACAAATTAGCAGGAGTGTCATACATACAGATTGCACATACATCCATTCTGCTGCAATAAGCACTGGTGAAGGGTCTCAGACAGAATGCTCTGCCTAGCTTGCCCACATTTCATTAAATATACCCAACTACTGTAGAGAATCTAGGTCAGAAATAAAGATGCAAAGAGATTTAGAAAACTACTTGTAAGTGAAGTTAGAAAGTTCTGTATGGTTTACCCAGGCTAAAGAACAGTGGCATTTTTCCAGTAGGTTAAAGAACCTCAACAAATGAGTAGCAAAAAAATCATTTGTCCCTGTGTCCACCACATATGCATCAAAATAATACTGGTAGCTTAACTTGCAGAAAAAATTTACATTTCTTATTAGGCTATATAGATTTAATGTACGAGATCCACGCTAGCACAGGAGTAGATAAGTCTGGAAGATGTAATAAAGGTTACACAGTTTCCTTTATTACCTTACTTTAGGAACATCTAAACACTCAGCTGGAGATGCTGCTGTTTATAGATGGATCTCACATTGAAAATAGAGTAGATGAGCTGTTGAGATCCATGCCAGGTGCACATTTCTATAATTTTATGATTTCTAAAAAAAAAAATACATTCTTGATGTTTTATTTTAGTGTGTGCATACATATAAGCACAGAATCAGAATGTGTTTGTAATACTAATTTATTTTCTGATTTACTTAGATTAAAAATGTGTATATATTTATTGGACATTACTATTTATTAAGAGAACATCATAATGCTCAGACAATGCAGTTTACCACTCCTTTGGTACATTTAGGCAGCTTTGCTTGTGCACTTACAGTGAATTGGAAGCAAGGAAGGTTTCTGTGTACTCTCCATCACCAAGTATTTAACTCAGGGATTTAGTTATTACCATGCCCTTCCTAAATCTTATATCAATGCCTACAGTTACAAATTCTGAGACTCCCAAATTCTTTATCAAACAATTTAATGGTGAAATCCAGCCTAGGTCTACAAGTTAAAACACAATTATCAATTAATCTCTAAATATAGCAAGACTATTAAAGGACCAGCTGGCATTTTAAAGGGATGAAAGCCAAGACTGTTCTTTGGCACCAGCACTAGCTGATGTTGCTAAGCTACTGCTGCTGCCCAGTTAGTTACACACCATCAGGTATTAAATTCATGCAGGCCACCAGGCTGCAGGGAAAGAAGAAACAACAACAACAAGAAACCAACCTAATAAAGAAGAGAAAAACCACACTCAGAATGTAGCCTTACACCAGTAAACTTGCAGGTCAAGTCTTGAGTCCATCAAGACCATCTGAGTCAATGAAGTGCAATATAGCTTGTGTCCATGATGAAATGACATGCAGAGAAAAGCAATCAGCCTCTGGTGCTATTTTAGAGTCCATATCATCTTTAATTGCCCTGCTAATTTACTTCAACCTCCTTTTGCTATAACACAGCTAATTTTTTATTGTTTTCCTATAATGTAGATGAGTTTTTGTTATATACCTACATTTTGATGAGTGAATTTTTATTTTTGTCAAATAAATTTCTTGATAAGAATGAGGATATTCTGCTTCTGTGAGTCAACAGGAGCAAATGGAAAAAACCATCAGAAAGGATGACAATTTTTTTGGCCGCTAATTAGAACCTATGAAGGTAATGTCATTTAGTATGTGATCACTGTTCAAAAAGTTTCTTTTGAGTTTCTGGCAGTTTCTTTGAGATTACAGTAGCAGCCTTTTCCTAATTCTTTCATCACTGATCACACTTGTGATTTGCAGCTTTCAAATCCAAACCTGCACTTACTCTTAAGCAGCCTAGCCAGCCCAGGTGGCACCATTATACTATTCAACAAACTTGGAGAAGACTCCAAATATCTTCCTAATCACAAACATCATCTCCAGAGTGCTTTTTCTCAAATTTGATCCCATTTTTATTTAGGACATTACTTTCACACCCTTAGCAAATCTGTGTCATTTGGAAGACAGCCTTTTAACTTGTGTTGGGGCAGGAGGAGATAATTCTATTGGTAGAAGACAATTTTGACCACTAAATAATCCTGTCCTTTCCATCATACACTGTAAGCACTAACTTTATGACTATTTCTTCCCTTTATGCTTTATGCTATTTCTCCCCTTCCTCATACAATTAAACTAGGAGGAACATTATTAAGATCAATTAGAAATTTAATGCTTTCTGGTTTAGGGGTTTTTTTGTGGGTTGAGTTTTGGTTGTTTCCCCTATGGTGAATGCATAACCAGTTAAAAAGCTACACAGAATCATATTTAACCATTTTTTACTGTCAGCAAGAATCAATTGGATTCTGCAAACTTTCCTCTGATCAACACTTTCTACAAAGGAGCTGAATGAGAGAGAGCAGTGGGAGAGACCACAGGTCTGCAGAACACAACAGAAAGGCAGGAGGTGTTTAATTTACTGATGGGAGGGACACACGGCAGCTGCATTCAAGCACAAAGGTGAGCTGGGAGCCAAGGAAACCTGACAAAAACACCAGGGCACAGCTCCCAGCTGCTCAATACAGGAACCCTGGAGACCCTCACTTCCACAGACAGAAGGGTTACTGTCGAAACCGTGATATTGTTACCTCATCAAGCAGAATAATTTTCTGGCTCTCACTTTTTTTTTCCTCCTGAATAATTGACCTCCATTTTGCAGGAAAACAACCAAACAAACAAACCCCTACAGACAGTACATCCTTGAAAGATCAGCTGTCAGCTTACTCTGTTCTAGTTTGTTTCAACACTGTATTATGAAATCCTCACAATATATATTAAAAAACCCAATTCAAACAACAAAACATAAATGCCCAGCAAGCAAAAAAAAAAAGACAAAAAAAAACCCCATTAAGAAAAAAAAAATAACCAAACAAATTAACAAAAACCAACCAACGACAAAAAGTAAATATCTGTGCAGAATTTCCTTTTATATTTAAGAGGATTACTTCTATAAATTTGCTATTCCACAAGATTATAAACTGTGAATCTATACCTCGACTAATGCTACTATTACAATCCTAGATTTCTAGGAAATATTCCTTGCATTATCTGCTGGCACATTCCTTAAAGCCTTGCTACACACCCCTGGGTGAGTGAAACTACAGAATTCATGGTCCCTGCAACATGCTCTAGTTATTTTTTAAGAACATGGGTAGGTTAAGCAAGAAAAGTTTTAATTGCTGAGGCAAAGAAGGGCAAGAACTATTCATCACTATTATGTTTATTAGAGTTCCCCCAGCGTGTTTGTACAACCTTGTTATCCAATGGTAGGGCATATTTAGAGCTTCCTAAAGTAACAGATCATCACTTGTCAGATGTGGAAACACGGAGGGAACAGATAGCACATTTCTGAAGAAAGTTCTTTGGGGATTGAGGAGGTGTGAATCTTGTCTGAGAACACACTATTTGCTTATTCTCATCCTCCCACTCCTTAGGCATTTCAAGTGGTAACTGGGGAAGCAAGCATTTCTCCTAGTTAACTGACCAAGGTATTCTCTAACAGACACCAAATACATTGATTTTTAATACATTTTATTGCCTTACACTGAAGTTAGTGCCTGCTTCTGAGAAATCCAGTAAACCACGCTCCATCCAACTATAACTTTACTAATTAAAATAGCTATATGAGGTATCTCTTTCCATGCTAGAGAAACCACCTTCTTTAATATATAAGCCTATCTTTTCTTTCTCAAGCCATTCACTGGCAATTTAATTGGAAAAGAAAGGAATCCTCTTTTGCAGATCTGTTTGTAAAATTATGATTTTTCATCTTCTTCAGGATGATCTCCTCAGAAAGTATTTTTTATTTCATCAGAAGTATCATGATATGTATTTATACCATTAAACCTCTCGTTTCCACAAGAGTCTACTGATTAATGTAATCACTGTGCATTATTGTTAATCCACAGGCTTCTCGTGGGCTTCTAACAAATATAATCACACTGACTGTTGAATTTTCTGCCTTCAGAAAATAGAACACTTCATAAAGCCTCATATTATTTTTAAGTATAAGCTTTTCACATCCTATTCACCTTTGGCACGTTCCATGGCCTGTGCCTAGGTGAGAACTTCTCATCCATCAGCTGCTGCTGAACTGCCAGCGAGGCAGGGTTCAATTAATGTGACTCACGCAGAGCCATCCCTGGCTGCTCCTGCAGGGTCCCAGGGGAACGGGGGCAGGGCTGGAACGCCCCTGCTGACAGGGGAAGCTGTGGGACACCTCTGGGACACCTCTGGGCACTCCTGAGATGTTCCCCTACACTCCTGGCTTACAGATGGGACTCACTGGCCAACTGGCTGAAACACATCACACTTTCAGTGCTGTGCTCTGTAACATTTTACCCAAAACCAGAAAGAGCTGCAAAAAAGCTGCTCCCAATGTTGGTCTCGTTTACCTTCTTGAACTCTACACGAGAATTACATCAATAACAGTTCAAGTGTCTAAAACACTGACTCCTGAGGCACTTAGGCTGGAGGCAAAGGAGGTCAAAAGGAGGTCTAACATTTTTGATGTTATATGGTTAACAGACAGACACAAGACATCAGAAGTATTTTTAGACCTTTCCAAACCAGGGAAATATTGTTTAAAACATAGCTCTAATTTCTAAATGATCTAGTTTTCAAGAATTTGGGCTACAGCTCATTACTAGAGCACCAAATTACATTTGGCACCAAATTCTTCGTCTTGATTAAGTCAAATACAGTAGATCCAAGCAAAAAATATTGTTTGGGGACTCCCATATGGTTCCTAAATATAATATAACTAACGATAAACAAAAAAATTAAATTGATTTTTATTTTCCAGGAGCTCTAAATGTTAGTGCATATAGAATTACTTTTCCATGGATAGAATCCTTCACAGATCTATCTTATTTCATCAATACTATATAAATCAAATCAGACACTGATGAAGGGAAGAAATCTTAAGAATCCCAAAATAACCGACCTCCAAAAATAAAAAAAACCCAACTTACCTATTTGCAGAAATATTCAAGATTGAAAAGTAATTGTAACTCTCAAATAGACTCCTTTTTTCCGTATTGATTTCTTTTCTTCTCTGATTTTTCAAAATAAGGTAATTAACAAGATAATTACTTCTATAGTTAGGAACCAAAACAGCTGACTGGGGCAAAACCTCAAGCTAACACCCCCAAAAATTCATACTGGAAGGCAAGTTTTTAAACTGTCAGGACATGAGAAGGAACTATCAGGTGGAAGGACATTACAACCTGCCTAGTGATGAATTCCAGCCCCAGAAGGGAAAAGGGCATTGCTGCACGGTCAGAAGTAGAAAATGGTTTTGCTTCCTTCTGCTTTCTTGCCTTTTACTTTAGGTTCACAAACCAATGATGGGTATGGCTGAACTCTGCAGACAATCCTCACCCAAGACTGACTGGTATTGTCACTGGGGAGCACTTTTCTTAATAGCTGGTTTGATATTCAGGCTTTCAGACACTTGATTCACAGAAAGGTCAGTAAAGGAGGGTGAGCACATGGCCTCTGGTGGACACCAAATGCCAGATATTGGTCTGATATTGGTTATCCTTATCATCTGTACAATATTGTTATTTATACTGTCATTATTGCTTTTACAATAAAGGTTCTTCTCCCCTCAAAAGGCAAATATTACCTATCAAGAGAAATGAGTCTGTCAAACCACAGTGGGAGTATTTGAAAAGCTCAAAAGAAAAGCTCATTGAAGATTTAAACTACTTAGGTAGGAAAGAAAATATTTACTGAATTAACATGAACTTCAAAACCAGTAATGTTTTAGTATTGTTGCTAGTTACTACTTATTGTAATAATATTTTACAGGATTTCAAAGTATGGTCTGACTGTGAAGCTTTATTCCAAATTTCATAAGGAATGAATGAAAAATTTTAAGGGAAGAAAAGAAGTAACTGTAAATTATTATAAATTCCTTAGGCCCCGAACAAAATACAGCACAGAAGAATAAACAGGACAGGAGGTTAGGGACTGTTAGGGACTCCTTAAAAAAGCTGATGTCTCCTCTGGTACCAGAGCAAATGTGAAGAGCTGGTTTTGTGGAGGACTTAAGTCTGACTCCTACCTACCATAACATTACTTCTGTCCTTCTGAGAGGACAAACTGCTGCTTTATGGATAAAAGGCAACCCGGACCAGTTGCTAACATCTTACCCGAGGAGTGCAGCGTTACGGGGCAGACACAGTGCCCCGCCAGCCCGTGTGTCCCGCCCTCACCGCTCTCCCCCGTTCCGTGCTGCAGGCTCTGGCAGGAGTGGCAGAGAGGAATCAGAGGAATCATGTGGTGCAGCTGTAAGGGAGCACTGCAATTACAGACACAATGATAATGTGTCTCAAGGGCATCAGCCATTATCCTACATGTATTTTCCTTCCTTCCCCACCCCCCCAGTCCAGTGGTGTTTTGTGGCTGGCTTTGTTCTGGTTTTAATGTTACTTTGAACATGAAAATTATTTGTAACACTCTGATTTATCTATATAAACCTCTACTCCCTAAGCCAACATTTTTCAAGTATCCTTTATAACCAAATATTTGTGACAAACTCAGAATTATTCTTTTTTGATGCTCCCTTTATACTCTTTACATGCAATGAAAATTTATTTCACATGAAAACTCTATTATGTTTAAAACCAGTGCAAAATGAAAACTCAAATGTAGCACTTCTTGAATTAACATTGCTTTTTGGAAAGCAATTTTCAAGGCAGAAAGGACTACAACAGCATCCATTTGGTTTATTCCCATTTGCAATAGACACAATAACCTTTCAGATACAAATCATAGCTGTATAGGCAAGCAAGAGGAAGCTCATCTGCTCTTCATCTAAAGATCCCACACTTTCATTAGGAGCTTTCTAAATGCACTTTTTACTTTCAGCTCATGAACGTAAAAACTGAAACTTGCCACAAGAATGTCTAAGTGGTCTTACACACCCCCAGAAAATTTCTGTTTAAGTGGGAACATGTAAAGAGTCAAGCCTATAGTTTGATACTCTGGATGACCTGAGACACATAAAACAGACTGAGTTCTCTTCACATCAACACAAACACAGGACAGGAGCCTTTGCACTGGAGAGTGCAATTTTTTTTTAGTCATATATTTCACAAGTTCTCAAAAGGTTTTGTATTTAGCCTCCAGAAAGATAAAATTTGTTTGAACTACAGCTGCTTTCAAGATATGACAGAACCACTTTCTACCAATGTTATTTTCAGAATGACATAGCAGTGTCACACATGTTCAAAGCACCATCAAAGTTCTTGATGATTGTTTACAGAGTCAGAACTTGAAAACCTCTTATTTCAGTAGCATTAGTCAACAAATGCTTTCACCGCTATAACAAAAGAAAACCATTGAGTTTAACTGTTCTGATAGAACCACACTCACAAGAATGCATAATAGTGATATAATGTCTTGTGTTTATTATTGATAAATTATATTGTCCCTTGGCTCTTTGCATTGAATGCTTACTGTTTGTTTGGTTGTTTGTTTTTAAAACTAGAGAGTAGTTCAAACTTTAATTTTTTTAGCAGACAATAAAATCTGTCACAAATCTGAAAAATAGCTGCAAACAATTCTTTCACACAGGATGAAAAAAAGTTTCTTCTCTGAAGAGAATGAACACAAAAGAGACAGTATAAAGCTACATGTTTATTATCTCTCAGTGCCTCTGAATTAAGTGTGTTCAGTTTAAAACCACCTGTTTTTATCTCGCCTGGCACTGAAGGCTTATCTAAAATCTTCAGATTAAGCTGTGCTCTTTTCTGCTAAAACAGTAGCAAAAAACCCCCTCATAAGTACGTTATACCCCAGACATGGAAATAATTCTGCTGAGATTGACTCTGTAAGTGACAGAAATAACCAACCTGTATAGTTATCAGTGAGGACATTATTTGCTGATTCTGCAGAACAGAAATTGCTCATGATGATGGCTTCTAGAAAGGAGGAAAGTTCATATACAAAACTGAAAGCAAGTTTGCAAAGTGGAGCAACTCCTGCTTCATAAATTAGACCCAGAACTTTAAAACTGTGCTGCTATTATCAACTATCCATGTTTAAATCATGCTGTTATAAAGATCAGAAATCTAAGAGTTAAATTCAGTTTGCCTCCTTTAATCAAAAAATACATATTCTTCAAAGTGCTTACATTTTCTCATTTTTATCGGAATATGAAAATAATAAAATCAAGCAAGTCTAAACTTTTTAAAATATTGTGAAAGTATTCCTTTGTTTTTTTAATCACAATCTATTGGAAAACCATGTCTTATTATAAGTGATGCAGCAGTAATTCAAATAAGTATTTTTACTGCAAATTAGCTCAAAAGTACTCCGCCTACTCAAGGCCCTTAAAAGTAACACACCAAGCACTGGCATCTGCTCCTCAGAATGGCTATTTTAATCTGCAGACCTGCATCAAATTACCAATGTAGGTGTAACCAGGATGGAGGAAAATTCTGTCCAGCACAAAGCATTTCTAGTAATTGGTAGGGAGTTCACATCCTCTGCACAATACAGGAGCCTTCAGGTTGGCCTTACAGGTTTTTCCTGAATTACCAAAGAGCAAATGGAACACGAGCAAATCTGTTTGCAAAAGAATCTGGTCTTGAGAGCATCCCCACCATGCACTGCATGGCTGAGTGACTATTCAGGCAGGCCCTAGTCTGGCCCAGGGACTTTATCCCTCCCAGCAGTCAGATTCCATTTACTGTGCTCTTACAGCTCATCTTCTGCCTTCATTGCATCCCCCAGGAGTGGAGTCTGTGCTCTGAGAACGCTCCCTGGCGTGCAGGAGCACTGAGTGGGAGCACACACACAAACTAGAGCACTGATATGGATCCATCCACAGACCACCAAAAATAACGATGATAAAATGTACTGGGGACAGGACTGAAGTCTCAAACAGCACAAACAAGAACTGCTGAAGGAATTATCAACACAGTGTCCTTATAAGCAGATCGCAGCCTCTGTTTATGGGGTGGACAACAGTGATTCTGTGACTTAGCCAAAGATGGAAGACCAAGCTTTAGGGCATTTTGATCTTAAAATGTTGCCTGCATGTAAGTTAGGATGCTCTGAATGTATAACTATTCCTCAATTATAAATTCCCTAGGTTTGTCACATTTGCATAACACTCCTCTAAAGCAATGTGGTTGCTCCCAAAGAGATGAGGTAATGACCACACCACCTGCTTCTAGAAGAGTAGCTTTCTCTAAATACACCACTGAAATCGTCATACTCCTGTAAGTTACATATTTTCAGGCAGTTCACACCTTACAGAGTCCCATTATCTGTTCTGCCCTTGGATCCCAGAAGGCACAGGAGTGAGCAGAAAAATCAATTGTGAAAGAATAGCTAATTAAACATGATAATTCACAACTCATTCCTTCAGTAAGTCTCAACATACAACTAAAATGAAAGTGTAATAAGTTAAGCAGCTGCAAATAACCAGATTATTGACCTTAGAAATTCCCACTTCCACCAAGATACTTAGCTCCGTCCAAGTTTCTCAGCAGACTTTGCCTGTTCCTTACAGCTAGTTCTCAAAAGTTCCTGGGCAGTATTTGCTGTCTTTTACAGCAAATGCTCCTACATTTCCAGCATTAAAAAATGGCTGGAAAGGACAACCAGCATCCAGGAAAAATATTTCATTCCTAAAAAGACCGAGACATACACCTGTTTTTCTGCTACAGACAAAAACAAACCTCAACAAACTAACTAAAAACTGTATGCTGACAACAGTAAGAGACTTACTCAAAATAATATTTTTATTCTGCAGTCTGGCTGCCTACAGAAAAATAAATACTTCAGACCACAGGTCACTTATAATAATATAGGATTAATAAAAATGATGCTATTTCTTCCCTACAGACAGGACACCTCCTGCTTCTTATCATAATTATCTTTGCTTTCTTCCACTACTCTTTCCTGTTACACAGGAAGTTTTTAAATTAAATTGCTCTTAAGGCTAACGCAACAGAACATACTCAGAAGCAATAAAAGCTGATGTGCCTCATCAAACAAATAATGTCTGCTATTCTCTAGTGCACTGGAGACAAAAATCTCAAGGTTGTACTTAGCCACAAATCCTCAGGAAGTTACAAACAGTTACTTCACCATGCCCAGCTCAAAGAATTTAAAAGGAACACTGTCATCTTTCTAACAGCTCCTCTATGCAGCTGCCTGTTTTGCTATCATTCCATCAGAATATGGAACGTTTTCACCCATATTCTGCCTGATCCAAAGCCCTGCCTGACCACAGACCCCATCAAGCACAGAGGATGCACCCAAGGCTTCTCAGTTCTTATGTTCTATGATGTGGATGACCTCTTCTTGTGCACAAACGCCACAGGTTTTACCTGGCATCTGTTAACAGCCTCGGGTTTTCTGGGTTGGATGTTTTTGTCTGTCACACAGTATTGTCAGGATGTAAAACCAAGAATGCTATTAAAATTAATAATGATCCGTCACCTAGACAAGCCACATTGCAATCCTCGTGGATTTTATGAAGGTGAGAAGCAAGCCTGGGCGGGTGACATTGATATTTTTTACCCACACTGTGTACCAGCAACACACACCCCAGCAGGCTTCCTGAGACACAAAGTTCCAGACAGTTGACTTCCTTCCACAGACTGCTCACATTTCAAAGCCCTGACAAACTTGCAAAGGAAAGGAAAGATGTGCCCGAGGTTTTAGAAAATCCAAAAAGAAGCCAGAAAAAAGCCAGGGATGGTAGTTAATAAAGGATACTGCAGACAGTAACAGATGTCTCAAAGAATCAAAGTTAGTGTTACTCTTTTGCAAGTACATATAACTGAAGATTCCACTATTTGTAACTAAAACTGACTGCATCCTACAATTCCTAACTGAGGAGTTACCAGTGATCAGTCAAATGTGACAGTACTAATTTCTCAAACATACCCTCCCATTGAGCTGCTTTTAGTTTGTGGCTATCACACTGGCAAAAACCTACCATGACTTATTAGCCAGACCGTGAAGAGGGGCAAAAGATTACCAAGTCACTTGTAGGATTTTTGAAGTGATCCATTTCCTGGTCTTCTACAATTCATCAAATTGCACCAAGGAACATCAAAGTAACTGCCCTAGTGTGTGGATGCATTATATTTCAGGAATGACATAAGATCTTCAACAGCCACACAGAGAAATCAGTTTCATTTGTTCCCTGGGCCTGATTATTTGATAATCTGCATTAGAGGTCTGATAAGTCTCCCGAAAACTCCTTCTGTGTGGAAACTTACCTACCCAATTCCCAAACCAGCAATACAAACTCTTCCAAAAGAAGTCTGAAAGTGAATATTTAGAGATATAGAACAATGTTTGAACCAGCAGCAAACGGCACAGAACAACAAATTGTCCACAATAAACTATTCATCATGGCTATGAGTCCACAGATTTGAAATCTGCTATTAGAACAATCCTCTGCAGAGAAGGGATCTGGTCACCTATTCTCACCCAAACTGTGCTTCCTCCAAGGAAGTTTCAGGCTGAGCCCCCAGGCTGTGTGTGTTAACCAGGAGTACTCAACCAAGCAACCCATACAACGGGCTCTCATATTCTCACAGAGTATCTAGAGCTCTCATAGAGAGCACTCACATGAACATTTTGTGAAAAACTACCTGATAACCATAGAGTTAGAGTTCCATTTATACCTACAGCAGGCAGACAAGAAAGCTGCCCGTTGAGTCCTAGGCATGAACTTATCATCTCCAAGATAAACTAAATGTGTTACAGATAGTCCCAGTTCAGTAAAAGCTGTATCACAGGAGCAGTGAGGTTGCTCTCTCTCGAGGAGCTTAGCTTTTCTTTCACCCTCACACTCTTGGCAAGAGGCTTCTCATGCAAACTTAAAGTCCTTGCCCCAAGCTACAGTTATCACTCTATTCCTCCTGACTATGCACAGGCAATAATGGAAAATACCAAAAGAGGACAGAACAGGAAAAAAACACTTTAGCTGAAATGCAGAAGAGAAAAACACAATTTCTGACAAATAATTGTCATTTCCCCTCGACTTCCACAATTATTCTGTATAGGAACATGCCAGGACAACCTGTGCATGTGAGGAACAGCCAGAGCCACAGACAAGTGGAAGGTTTTGAAAGCCAACTCCTTTAAGCATCACCTGAAGTTTTTAAACCTATTTTGTGCAATGTTATAGAAGAATACAGGAAAGGCTCCTACATTCAGCTTTCTCAGTTAATAACATAGACAAGTATAAAACATATTTCCCATTTTCCATAAAAGAAAAGTTGGGTTTGAGTTCACACCAACAGTCTCCCTACACATCTGTTAAGAATAGAAAAAAGCACGTATGTCATGAACCTCAAGAACATTCTACATTAAAGGTGCTTTTAAGCCAGAAGGATTGATCTGCTCTGAACATGGGATATGGATGAAAAGAGGCACAATTGAGAAGAAACTTAATAAAAAGGAAAGGCAGCACAAGATCTTCCAGCAACACGCTTCTACACAAGAACACGACTGTCAAGTAACTATACATAAAAAAGGAGATAGAGAATACACAGCAAGTACATACTAATATTTCTAATGCCAGAGTAATTTTAGAAATGTGGGTAATCTTGTGATTGAATTTACTATTATATTAATACTTTTCTCTACTAGAGAGAACTCTGTCCTCTAAGTAAGCCTGGTAATTTTCTTAAATTGCTGGGATCAAGATAGGGATAAACATCTTTCTGCAAACTTCTAAATAATCTCATGAAATGACTTCACAAAGTGAGTTTTGCTTTTGCAGTCACAAAACCACAGCTCCATCAGCCTGTGGTTTGCCACTGTCCGAGCACTGACAGGAACCATCAACATCAGGCACACTGAGCAGAAGCACTTCCCTCAATCTGGGCAGGTACAGAACCAGCACACCTCAAACTGGTATGTGGTTTGCATTCTAAAGGGCAAAGGGGGTACAAATATTTTCTTATATTCAAGCAACTACGGACCTACAGGAGAGACAAATAACCTTGTCACTGCTTATACTTTCAGTGACCTACCAGGCAGCCGAACTTTGAGACCTATCCCTCCATGACTAAAATGAGACTGGTACTCTGTTCTTGATGCTCTTAACAGGACTAAAGACACTTATGCTCATCTCCCTTGTATGAAAAAGTATTCTTCTTTTACCCAATTGAGAGAATGTGAAGAAGAAATCACCATTTTCTCAGGAAACTGCAATGGGAACAAGCTGCCAAGCATTTCAGCACACAGCTTGCAAGGTCTTGCCAATGACTGCTGTCTATGCAGAGAATTAACCAGTACCTGCTTATCTAAGCCTCAAATTTCCTTCTGCTCACTGTGAGGTTGACTCTGATTAATTACCTTAAAAATGGCTTAATACAAGATATATGAAGATACTTTTTATCTTCCTAATATGATGCTACGAAAGATAAACAGTTTAAGGTATGGGATGATACTTAAATAAGCTCTGAACTCTTCAAAGTTTTATGGAAATTATGGTGCCTTGTTCATTAAATAAGCTCTCACTTATATGGTCACATGATTTGATTTCAGAAAGAAAGTGAGACATCAGAACCTTTCCTTGCATTTGATTACAGAACTTTCTGTGAGTCTAATATGCAGCCTGATCTAATTTTTAATTTTTTTCAACGAGCTAGACTGTTACAAACACCAGGAAATTATTTTCAGAAACATTTGAAAGACTCTTAACAAAATTTTGCAACCTTCATTTATATTGACAGGGCATTTGATGTCAAAAACTGCTGAAAAGTACCAATGCCAAGACTACTCTCTTTTAGAATGTGCATTTCTAATGACTAGAAACTACAGTGTATCACATAAACACACACACAAAAAAATAGATTCAGAATTGCTACTTTAATATCAAGTGACTCAGTTATTTACTTCCAAGAACTGAGGGGGAAGTAGTGTGAAGGCAGTGAATATCTATCTCTGATTTTGGCACCAAATAAAGAGGGAAAAGATACTTCCATTATTTTTCTCTCATTTTTCTCTCACTTAAACCCACCTGTAGTTATTTCTTTAATTGTGTTTTACAGAAGCAAGCTAAAGACTATTACTCTTCTGGAGAAGCATTTTTCAGCTGTGAGTGATGCTATATCTCATGTTTGTTAAACTCACTAAATACCTCAAAGGGCTTTTAGAAAAGGCCGTGTAATCAACTAACTTCAAAAAGTTCTTTAGGGCTCATCATGCTTCAAAACCTGCTCTACTTTATCTTAGTTCTTGAGACTTAGAGGTAAGGATAACAGGAGGAAAATAAGTTTATTCTAATGCTCAAACAGATCACTTATAAGGCAGAATTATTTTTTCAGAAAGTAAACTCTTGGTTTAGGAAACAAGGTACACCTGCCTCGTTCTGATAACACAGGAACATAAGGCCTTCCAGCCAACAGCCCTGCAATTCTCTGAGCCTTCCACCCGTTCTACCACAGGCTGGAACCACGGGTTTGCTGTCTCTGGTGAGCAACTAACGTGCATGAAATCTCAGTGGGAAACACATTTTCTGTGAAATACACCGCACAGACAGAAGAGTAGAAGGCATCCACAGGCAGAAAAGCAGCCTGCCTATCTTGGAGCATAACTATACCCACCAGAAGCGTCTTTGCACACAGAACACAGGAGGTGGAGGAAAAGGTACTACTGAAAAAGTTGTGCTTACTGGAATCCACAAGCAGTTATGCATATTCCTGCTCACTCATCAAGGTAAGAAACAAAGGCTGTCTAAGCTGTGTTGCTTTAGTAGCACATTACTATGTAAGCAGCCAGATTCTGAACCTAAACCTCACACCTCATCACAACAAATAATTGCACATTATCTTGCAGAGGATCAAATTCAATAGAACTACTATTACAAAACCAATGCTATTAGTGGAAATTCATATTTCTTTTCAAGACTAGAATAAAATACAACAAAATCAAGAAAGATACCTAAATAATTAATCCAGAATGACTATTCTGCTCTGAAGGACTCAGGGGGAAAAAAAAAAAAAAAAAGTCATATTCTGTATAACAGCATACTAAATAGTTTAAGGGTTTTTTAAAATTACACCATTTCCACCACATGCTCAGAACTAAATAACCCAAAATATTTTAACTAACTGTTCTGGTTTCTAGCAAGCACGTTTGAAGTTGAAAACTCTCTGGTCCGTTAAAAGAGCTGAAGAGACATAATTGAAACCAGTAATGCATTAAATTAAATGGAGCAAATCTTCACCAATAACACAGAGTCTGTTACCAGTGCCCTCAGAAATGCCTAATTCTTCATAAATGTCAAGCCCCATTTCACTGCTTATGAGAAAAGCTTTCATGAAGCAGTATTATCCTAATGCGTCCATGTGTGCACTGCACCCACACACAGATGCAGCCACTCATGATTAGCACTAAATGAGACCACCTGAATCAGGTTAGCAACTCTTTTTTTTTTGTTTGTTTGGTTGGTTTGTTTGGGGGTTTTCTTTTTGTTTTAAATTTGTGCTAGCAGGACACAATGGAAAGTGAACCAGGATATCACACAGGAATCAGGAGGACCCCGATCTGCGTTCAGAACAAACAAGTTTTTCCCTCAGAGCAGCAGCCTCCCCTGGGGCGAGCCCCAGCCTCCCTCAGGGCAGGGCTCCCGGCTGCCCCAAAGCCACGGCCTTTCCAGCCCTCCTGCTCTCCTCGGCAGAACTCTTCCATGCCGTGTGTGTACCTTAAATCCCACTGCCACTGTCTCCTTCAGTCACCTCCAGCACCACACGGCTCGCGGCTGCCTGTGCATCCGCGCCAGACCCCGAGCGGCGGCCGCAGCTCAAGGTGAGCCCCGATGGAACGGGCACCGGCGGCTGAGGCACCGCCACAGGATCATTCGTCATCCCAACTTTCAGCCGACGCTGTTGATAAACCCAACGCACCTTGGGCAGCCCTTCCAAAGGGGAGGTGGAAGTGCCACCGCTCCGCTGCCGGGCCGGGGACCGGCCGGGCTGGGGGAGCGCCGTAGCCGTGCGGAACACGGCGCAGCCGATCGAGGAGCTCACCTGCCCGCCTCAGCGCGGGGAGGGCGCCCAGGCCCGGAATCGCCGCCCGGTCCCACCTGTCGGGCGGCCGCGCATCCCGGAGGCGCCGGCGGCGGTCCCGCCCGCCCCCTCCCGCGCCCCCCGACTCACCGAGAAGCCGGCCCAGAAGGGGCAGGAGTGGCGGACGCGGGCCGAGGTGGTGAGCGCCAGGGCGGCGAAGCTGACGGCCACGATGAGGCAGCCGAGCACCATCTGCGTGACCCCCAGGGCCAGCATGGCCCGCGAGCGGGCGCGCTGCTCGCGCAGGCGGGACAGGCTGCGGGACAGCGCGGTGGGGCTGAGGGAGCGCGCCCCGCCGGGGGCCCCGCCGCCCGCCGGCATCCTCCGCGCGGCCCCGCGCCGCCTCCGCGCTCCGCGGGGCAGCCGGGCGCTGCGGGCGGCCGCGGCGCATGGAGGAGGAGCCGCCCTGCGCCCGGGGCGACCCGCGCGGCCCCGGCCGGGGCACGGCGGGCGAGGGGCGGCCGCCGCCGCCGCCTCCTGTCCCCGCTGCAGGCGCGGGGCGGGGGAGGCTGCGGGGCTGCAGCGCGCGGGCGCGGCTCAACCTCAGCCGCCGGCGGGGGCGGCCCCGGTCCGGCCCAGCCCCGGCACCGCTGGCCGGGCGCGCTCGCTCCGGGAGCGCCCGAGCCCCGCCGCTCGGCTCGCCGCGGCTCCCGCCGCTGCCGGGGAGCGCCCGAGCCCCGCTGCCCGGCGCCCGCCGCTCCGGGAGGGGAGGGGAGCGGGGGAGGGCTGTGTACGGCCAATGGCGGGCGGAGGCAGCGGCCGGAGCATCGGCGGCGGCCGCCGGCCCTGCGGGCTCAGCGTCGTGTGCGATGCGGGCGCTGAGCGAGGGGCCCGGCCCGAGGCCCCCCCGGCACCAGGACGGCGCCCGGGCAGCGCCCCTGACCGGCCCCGCTCCTGCCGCCAGGGCCCTGAGGGCAAAATCGCTCCCACCTGGGCTTTGTGCGGCAGCGGCACCTGGCAGCGCCCCCCTTGCTCTGTGCGCTCCCGTCCAGCGGCGGAGGAAGAGCAGGGCTGGGCCAGTTCTGTGCAAAAGGCATCTTCAACGTTTTTTATTTTTTAGGGTTTTTTTCCTCACAGCAAACCATAACAAGTCTCAAGTGCAGCATCCCCAGTAGCAGAAACACATCAAGCTTCTAATTATAAAAACTTCCCAGCCCTGCTGCTGCTGCCAACAGGGCCTGGCATGTTAAGGCTGCCCATGGCACCTGAAGCCTCTTCTCTAAGGAAGGGAAATCACAGTGATTATGTATCAACTGCAAACAGCTTGGCCTACTCATGAAAAACACACAAACAGAACCCAAACCCCATATAATCATCTCACTATAATGCAGGACAGTTTACGTAGTAAAACCATGCCAAGATTAACAGGTTTGTAGCACCATAATCTGCTAAAACAGATTATTAATTTTTTTTAATACAGGAATTGGTACACATAGTCTAGGTATCTGTAATTCTGTGATATTCATAGAAAAAAAACCAACCCAAACATCACACGTACACCAAGCTTAAATCTTTGTATTTGAGGCTCTTTTTCTTTTCTTTCAAGAACTTTTCTCAGCATTAGTTTCCTGGGGAGGTAGTAGTGAGGAAGTGTGCCTTGACAGGAAAGTGTCAGAGTAGGTCCTCTTTTTCATACAACATCCAGATGTTTTACTGTAACAGAAAAACACAAAAAAGCTTGCTGCTTTCAGCTTAATTCACTGTCTGTGTCACAAAACATCATGGGATAGCAGCTGCTGTCACCCCAACATGGCTGAAATACTGCTCCAGCACATGTGCAAGCCATATTTTAATCAGAGACAAAAGCACCTGACAAAACTCTACACTGAAGAAACAGCTGTTTTGCTAAAAGTTTTTAGTCAAATGTAGAATTGTAGTACACTAACACTGCTCATAATCAAAAGAAGAGTTAGCTTACAACAACATAGTTAGACTGGGGCTGATAACAAATGGGAGTCAGCTAGAAACAACACACCAGTACACATTCCCAACTGATATTCCCAAACTGCCTGCTGGCACAGGTGTGCTACCTCCCATCTGAAAGCCCAGGCAGAACAGATAAATGAAGGCAGATGGGAATGTATGGTTAGATATCACACTGAATTTTTGCTTATGCCAGTTCACACTAAAACAAACTTCCACTTGTATTTATTTAAGTAGAACTATTTGCTGTCCAACACTGGAAATATTACTTCAAAATATCTCTTTCAAAGTCAAGGAAGATTCTGTGTTCCAATGTTCTGCTGAATAGAGTGAAACGTTCTAGCAAAAAGAAACAAAACCAAAGCCCAGACGCAAACTGAACCTGCGCAGTCTCCATGATGAAGTAGCTCATTCTCCAACAAGGCAGAAATGCTTTAGGTTATTCAACAGAAGGACAATTAGAAACCTTAATAAATGCATTTAAACCTCTATCTGGGTGCTCTCATTCAGGAACAAGATAGCCCTAGGGCTTGGAGAAATTGGGACACATTACACTGGGGTGTGAATTTACATCTCACTAACTCCCTGTGCTGATACTACTGTATGCATTACATACAAAGCAATTTACCTTCATTTCCAAGGACTTTCTAACTTGTATGTAAAAAAAATAATTTAATAATCCACATTTGTGGGTAATCCAGAGGAGGATCTGGCACTGCAAATCCACATTCTCATCTGCTGTCCATGAACCTCACATGTGGGTAAGCTCTCAGCAATCAATACTTCCACTGCTTCCAATATGGCCAACTAAGGCTACCAGAAAACAATTATTTTGGCTTCCAGTAGGAATCTGCAGGACTTCAGATCACATTTTGTCACTTCGATATTCATGAGCATTTAGATATAGACAGATACTGTTCAAGATCTGAATTAGCTCTAGATACACTTAGCTTTCTTCGAAGAGTCTGAGCTGCTGGATTTGTTTGAGAAGTGTTTGAGAAGTACTTGAGAGCAATTTGGGAAGTAGTACTGTCTCTAATTAAAAGTTATTTTGCTGAAGAGACCTTTTTACAATACTTCCACTAATATTTTCAATGCCAGATCACTGTGTGTAACTGTAAGTGGGATGGGTACTGAAATTTCTTTCAGAACTGTGGCCACAAAAGCTTTGGAATAGCCAGGTTTCTGTGGGAACACTATAAACGACTATTTTTTAATTTACCACATAATTTGTTTCCCAAAGGCAGCAAGTGGGCACTACAGATCAGACCTTATTATTAGCCCGTTAAAACCCATCAAAACTCAGAAGCCAGTATGATAATGATGCCACTTCTGCAGTAACTGTGTTAGTACTGTCAGCCTTTACTGGCTCCCACCAGTTCAGAAAGCAGCTTCATACTCAGGACTGTATTAGTGGATAGAAGTTTGTATTTATTCTACCTCACTTTGCACTGCAGTGAATTTCATACATCTGTCTGTTCAACTGTTATTTGAGATGAAGCAAATGGCATTTTCAAGTATGACAGAATTGGAAAAGGAGCAAAGAGAAGTAAATTCACAGTTCCAGTAAAGCCTCTCTTGCCGTTATGAAGGTGCCCTACAGGGTATAGATACTGAAATCATGTCCAAGGGCCCTGCCAGTGCCACTTACATACAGCATGGCTCAAATCTGCATCCCTTACATGAGCTCCTTATTCAAAGCAGCCCCTCTCTGTGTATGCAGCTTTAAGGACTTACTAAGCGCTAACAAACCAGGCTGTCCCACACAATGTACATCCTAAAGATGTAGGGGAAATTGGTCAAATGTGGTATCAGTCTTGAAAAATAAAATGTAAACTTTACCTACACATACACACAAAATGAGAAAACCCCACAAAACCTAACGTATCTCCTTCCATATCCAACCTTCATCATTCATCTTGATATCTTGACTTAAAATAGATTTATTACTCTAATATTTAACAAGTAATTTCTCAGCCGTTCAGATGTTGTTGCATCCCTATAACACCAGCAGAAGTAATTCCACTTCCTTTGTCTACCCTGTTGATTCCTTAAAGGGAAGCAAGTATCCAGACCACAACATCCAGGATAAATTCAGTTGAAGGATATAATAATTTCTTGGCACATATATTAAAAAACTTATTATCTTTTTCCATGGCTACACTTTGCCCTGTTCTAAAAATAACTTGTAAGGCACTCCAACATACTTTATCTCAGTTTACCAGGAACCATCCCCAATATATCTAATTTTTACAGAAGTAATGAACTGTGTTTACAGATATAATTACCTAAATATAAAGCCTGTATCATTGGCAGAACTGAAGAGAAACTTATTCTCACATGCCAGCTTCTAAACACATAAGGATATTTGATTCCAAAGGCAACAGAAGCTGGTATTTCAGTACACTTAAAAGAAATTTACATTTTCTTGCACTTGACAGTCAATCTTCCTTAAGTTTATCTTTCAAAACATTGTACTGGGCAGGGACAGAAAGAAGGGCAAGACAGCAAACAATAAAGATTTCTTTATCTATACACCACATCCAATTGTAATCAACTTCTTGCAGGAAGTATCCTGCTTTACTAGCCTTAGGCTTTGAAAATGTAAAAACCCCCTCACAGTAGCAGAAACCAAAATGTGTCAAAGACAACAAGACAATACATGCCAGTGCCCACCAGTGAAGAAGGGATCATAGAGTTCAATCTGTAGACTTAAAACGTTATGGTGGCACTGCTATCTTTGGTATTACTTTGCTTCCTGATGATTCAACAATTTTCTTAAAATAGGATAACTGCCTCTGACAGACTTGTAGTTAATCAATGAACCTCAAAAATAAAAATCCTCCTCCCACCTCCCTACTTTTATACTAATAAAAGTACCCACTGTGTTTTCACTTGGCAAATCAGATGTACGATGACACTCCCAGTCCCATCTTTCACAACCATTTTCTGTGGAAGGGAATGAAGAGCTCACAAAGCACATCAATTCTGTGTACAAAAATATTATGAATAAAAACTTTAAAAATTACTGTGAAGATCAGCAGACTTTGACTAAGCCCTGCTTCTGTGCTCGAAACCTAATTGCCTATTTATGAAAGCTTTTAGAAGGATATATTAAAAACAAGAGCATCTGCCTTACAACCATGAACCAATGCCTGGACAAAATCTGCTTAACACAAACAAGGGGAACTGTCACCTCCCCACTGCAGGCTGCAAAACACTGTCCTTGGTGGGGTGATTGTGCACAGAGGAACCATTCTCTCACTTTTCTCTCTAAGGACTTGGGAGTTATATGTGGGTCCCTGAATATCTCAGCTTTTCTGCACCATCTACTACCTATGAATTGATGTGTTACCCCAACCAGTCATAGACTTGAAGGAGACAAAGAGAAGTACCTGCCAGTACTTTACAGCCATTATTGTGGTTCCTCATGTTTTTATATAGAGGATAATCACAGATTAGTTGGTTTCACAAAAATAGCATCCTTTAACAACATAATCTAAGCATATATAAACCCATAGGATTTACTTCTGTATGTAAGCCAAAAGGGTTTTAAACAAGAAAGCTTTGCAGATAAAAAAATGGAAGAAACTTCCATTTTCATGCTTTAATCTGAAAACAGTGTGTGTCTGTTCTTCAGAAATACCTACCTTGGAACAACTTCCTCCACGTGAGTGTCCTGGAGTGCTACAGACACCACTGAAATCAAGATAATTGCTCTGCATTTTATGACTGCCTGAAAGTTCACATTGGGTACACGTGATTGGATCTGAAAAGCAGATTGCCCTGTGGTTTTACAAAAAGCAAGCTAGAACTCAGATTTTTTTAAATGAGACAGATTTCTTTCCCAGATGATCACCTTTGGCCTGGCAGAAAATGTAATCCCTGCAAAAAAAAACCCCAAAAAGCACAAACCAAAGAAGTACCTGGTATTTTCTGTCCAAGCCTCAGCAAAAATAAAATCCTTCTAATCAGGACTTCAGTCAAAGAAATTTGAACATAGGAAAATATATATTCAATATTATACAAGAAGTTTTAGACAGCAGTTTTTTGGTGCATTAAATCATATCACTTTTCTTCTGTAAAACTTTAAAATGTGCAACGTTTCTGTATATAAAGTTACAAGTAAAAGTTATCAGATTCCTTATTGATCCCATTGCTAAGAGTAAAAAAAAAAATGTGGTAGAATTAGCCAGTTCATACTGTCTTTTAAAATGACCAGACTTTACAGGGCCAGAATCTACTAGATAAAATATTTCTACTGTAGAAATTAAGTAGCTGAAATTCCCAAATAAAACTTAACAGAATCACTTTTAATAGAGCACAAAATCAACCTCTTAGCTAAGCCACTAAAATCCAGATGTAATTTTAAATGAAGAATCATTTTATGCATTCTCAAGCAGGTTTTTATTTCCTTTACTGAAAGATGAATGAGTTATATTTTTTAAATTATAAGTCAAAGACTTAGTTTTCTGAGAAAAAACACCTTTTAACTTCTTACATGATTCACAAAATAAAATTTTTGAGAAATTAATTTTTAATTTACAGAGAAGTAATTTAAAGTATTTAGAATGAAAAAGAAAGAAGTCCATAGTCCCTCCCCTAGGCATCTTGCTGAGACTATGGATTTTCTAGTAAAGCACATAGAATCTGCTTGTGGGATTCTACCTATTCTTCTTAGACATGAGCATATTCCTGATAAAGAAAAAAACCTAAAACATTTCCAATCACTATCAAGTAAAATCATCAAAATGTTAGGAAAAAACTTAGAGAGACACACTTTCTAGGAAATGGCTTATTAAAAGCACATAGTCTTTCCCGTTGTTGTTGGTAGATGAGAAAAGCTGTAAACATGGAGCAATGGGATCTTCCCTGGAGAATCAGGACTTGGTGTTTGGTGGCTGAGACATGCCAGTTTTCTGCAGAAGCATTGGGTTGGCAATCTAAATAATTCAAAGCTAGCTTAGCTGCTCTTAGCAATTTAGTTAAAACCCGATAGATGAACACAGCTTTTCTACTTTGGATAATACTGAGGGGACCAGAAAAACTATTCAGCATGGAAACTCAGGTGAGCTGAAGTTAAGGATTATTAAAGAAACTCTGGTTCTTGGATGAAATTATAATTCATATAGGGCATTTATTTTATATGAAGTTGCTACTAAGATTTATGAAATCAGTCTCTAACATACTGGATGAGTTTTCAAGCTTTTTCTTTGTGAAATGCAGCTGCAAATCAGAAGGCAAGAACGGCTGTCTGGATGTATCTGAAACAAATTCAAATAAATTGAGGGCATAGTTGAATATTTTTGCAACTGACCATACATGATTAGATACGTGAACTGTAGTGGTTTTGCCAGGTGTAAAAGGATCCAGCTGCATACTAACACACCAAAAGGGCTGTATGGAGCAGAAACAACTCCCAAGTTTTATAGTTTGTCCCCTTGGTGGAACCCTTCCACGGGTAACCTGAACAGGGCTTGCCCTTCCATGCCCCAAGGCCAGCTTGCTCCAGGACCATGCACCCAGCCTGGTATAACGCAGCTGCAGCCCTGAGCCACGTTTGGGACACTCACCCCCTGCCCTGGACACTGCAGGACCTCAGGCAGAAGCCACTGGTGACACTCACACCCCTGCAGAGCTTTGTCCCCTTGCTCCAGACAGGGAGACAGCAGGACTGTGCTGCAAGCAGAAACCTGCAGACAGAATTACACTGCTATAATAGATTGGGATAATATTTTTTAATCCATACCCTCTTCTCCAGTCTAGGATTTTCCACCAGCACAGCTGTATTTCTGCAGACATTTACAAATTCTCCTCACTCTCCTTTTTGGTTAACTAGCCCCCATGATCCTCTGCATTTCTCTAATCTTCCTAAATACCTCTAGCCTTCCCTAAATAACTCCACAGAGTTCTGTATTAGGTTTTTAGAGCAACTACATGCAGAGTAAAAGGAGAAAAATGACATAATTCTCCAGCAATCTATACTTGCAGAGTCCACTGGAAGTTTTATTAGGCTATTATAACCTTTCTGCTCTTTTTTCCCCCCCCTTTTTCCTGGCCAAGTCCATTTTGAAAGCAGAAGACTTCAAGGAAGAAAATGCTGCCTTTTTTTTTTAATTTGAGCATCACACGCTACTATAGCACCCATTTGTTTTAAATGCTGATGAAATACAGAATGTATTTAGGATCAAACCTAAGTCAGTTGCCCTAAATTGAGAAAGGTTAAAACCCCCCTGCCCTGAGGACAGTTAACCAGATAGACAACATTCCCCTCTGCAGAATGGCACAGCCAAATCTGCTGCTGAGCATGACTAAGGATTGAAAAGTTTAGAGAACCAGATTTCATCGTTATTAACTAAAGCCCTTAAATCTCCTTTGAATTTTAATTGTTGGACTTCAAAAAAAAATTCTTATATTTCCAACTTCACCTGTGCTCAAGATTTATTGTTTAAGTCAGACTTACTGTTTCATCTCTGTCCAGGCATTGCAAATGAACTTTTTCTAACATCAACACACTGGCTGGAAAGAAGTGGATTTTTTTCTGAGGTAGAATAAAATACTATTTCCTTAAAACAATTATGTCTGAAGAGAAGCTAATTCTTCTGAAATGCATCACCCATGTAGAATATTATACCTGAATAAAATCCTGAGGTATGTGGAGTTCTTAGGCATTATATGGACTCTTTTTTTTGGTAACAGAATGGCAGAAATATATACATTTACTATAAAAGAAATTGAGACAATTACTGTACACTTTCTGAAAAAAAGCCTTCAGGAAGAGATAACATCTGCATAATTATATACCTATGATTCAGGTACAATCAATATATGGGAAAGTCTTCATAAACTTGTTATCCACACGTACCAAGAATCTTCATTGTTGTAAGCCTAAGTGGCTCATTTATGCACAAAACTATAACTTCCCTTTCAGCATAGAAAAATATGGAGCAAGTCAAGAAATTACATTTCTTCTGTGAAAAGCTACTCTTAACTGTCTACTTAAATCGGTATAAAAATGCAATATTCCATTTTTGACAGTGTTCTGAACGTTGGGTGTGCTTTTTTTAACAAAGCTCTTTGCTCTTCAAAGTGCTTCTAAAATAGGACATTCATTCAACATAGGTGGCACTACCTAAAACTGTTTTTATCTGGCCAGAAGGTACATGGCCAAGTTCCTATCAGGATTAAGACTCTTGTTGTTGGAAGGTGCAAAAAAAAGATCACGGGACCTACAATTCAGCAGATCTCCAGTCCAGAAGGAACAGGTCACTCCAAGCAGGATACCTAAAATACACAGGCTGGTTGTGGCCAAGGCAATGGGACAGACACTGGCTGATCATTGGTGCATTTAGAAGGTTCTGTCACTGTTCTACGAACAGTAAATCTTACCCGTGCAAATGACTGCACCCAGTGACACTTCTGGAAGATGGTTTCCTTAAAAGGAAAATAAAACTTTTCTGTAATTTCCCAGAGTGTTTCTCCTGAAAGACAGGCACCTGTTCTTTTTAAAGGAATACTGCCTATGTATTTTCCAAAGTAACTTATTGTTGGCCTGAGGGGAAATAAAAAACATCCCTGTGGAATATCAGTGCATAATGAGCAGTGTACTTTGGTGGCTGCCTAGGGAACAGGGCTGGCAGCATCACTCACCACAGTGGCCTGAGGTCTGTAGAAATGACAGCTAGAATGAAAGTCTCTCTCTGGCTTTGGCAATGCTGAGATGAGAAGGATTTAATATGCTGAAGAAATATATTCCAAAGCCAAGCTCTATTTTTCAGGCTTTTTAATGTCTCTAAATGGAATGTTTTTGGTGATAATTAAAAAAAAACAACCAAAAAAAAAAATCTTACACGTCCCTCTTATATTATGGTGGTTGACAGAGACTAATGCAGGGAAATCTGGCAAAAACTATATAGGTGGAATGTAAGCCAAGGATATAAAATGGTTTGGCAGAGAGAAAAATTCCCTGCAGGATTTATAATAAAAACAATACAAAAGCACTGAATAGAGAGGTGTACATACAGAAAAAGCAATTACTCTAGCAGAATATTAGTTACTATGACAAGTGTTTGAAAAACAGACTTATCTCAACTGCCAAAAATAATTAAGCTGATTGTCTCACTACCCTTGAAACAAAAGAATTAGTGAGAAATTTCATTCAGGCTTTGAGCTTCTTTCTCTAAGAACCAGGAAAATTAACAAGGTCAGCTTGAGTACAGCTAGGATTACTCTTCAGCCAGTATTTTAGCACAATTCTTAATACCTTTTTTTTTTTTAATTCTCCCTCTTGTTAAAGCATTTCTTCCCAAGGGGCCATTTGATGGTTTGCCAGCCTGTTCAGTGCCCTCTCATTCACCCTGCAGCAAAAAGCATTGCTCCCCCTGGCACCACCAGAGCCAGGGCCAGAGTCCCCCCTTGCTCAAACTGGTACCATTTCACACACATCTCCTGCAGGAGAGTGGTGCTGCTGAAAGGGCTCTGGGGCCTGAGTTAGCAAGAGCAATTTGGAGGCAATTGCTCCATTACACAGAATATGAGACAGTTGGATTATTATTTCAAGTTTTTCTCTGAGTATTTCAGGCCCTTGGGTAGGAGTCTATGTTATACTGTGGAACTGAATAATTCAGAAGGGAGTCCCTTAGGGAGAACAGATGTTAGGTAAACACTTCAGGAAAAACCAAGTTGAGTAAAGGCCTTTAAATTATATTTTTCTTTCCCCACTGAAAGCCTAATTATCCCTTAGTAGTTCAGAAGATTTTGTTTCAACCTAACAACCACTTAATGCTCCCTGTTCTCCTCACATTACTGCCTGAACAGTTTCTGAGTAGCATCACATAGTCTCTAATCATTACCAGGGTGAAATGTTCCTGGGGTTGGAAAAGTAACTTTCTAAGCTTCAAAAATTGAGAAACAATGGGGGGAAATCTGCTATTCTGCTTGTGCTTCTTACCCTGATGAATTCTTACAGCCATTCAAGCAGAGTTCTGAAGGCTACAGGTACTTTTCAGTCCTTTTTCTTCAGTGATCTGCATTAGCAGCTACTGAGGTTGGCACCTGTTGGAAAGTCAGCCCTTTGATTCACTCTGGACTTGCAGATACTGTCAATAAAGTTCATCCCCAGGCATTTTGCTGCTCTGGGTCAGCACACCTGGTGTCCTCAGAAAATTGTCTCTACTGTGCTTCCTGTCAGGGGAGGCTATGGCTATGCTCAAGTTTTAGGGTCATTTGTTTTTAACAAAAGCATTACTGTAAGTGTTCTGCTGCTATTAAAGATAAGGAACATTTTTACTTTAAATGTAGAGATAGAAGCTGATAAAATAACATACTGTTCACATAAGGCAGGACCGAAATAAAAACATTCTGGCATATAAATATTAAATAATGTTTTCAATATGATCTGTGCAACTGAAGGACAATTACAGCCCCCCATTCCCTCTCCCAGATAAAGCTACTGAAACAATATATCATTTTTAAGGAGATTTTATAGCATTCTGTAATTTCCTCTTACCTCTGTATATTATGAGCTACTTTGCTTTCTGCTTTGTGTGTATACAAACCTATTTTTTATATTTATATTTTCAGTTGGTTGCTGGTAAGAATAGAATTAAATATGTAGCCTAGATGTCTGTGGAAATTGCTTATAAACCTCAGGTGTTATCCTGGAGGAAAGTAAACTCTGAATTAAATTAAAATCTACAATAGAGTCACACTTTTGGGGAGACAAAAGTCATGCAAAACAGATTCCTACTCTCTGTAATTCAGAACTTGGGTAAATTCCAAGTCTTCCCTTTGGTTCTCTGACTGCAAAGGAAAGGATGTCTGTCAGGGTACTCTCAAAGAGTCTACCACAGTATTTTTTCTCCAGAAACCCATTAAAATTGCTTCTTTGATCAAACTCTCAGGAAACATTCTAATTTAAAGAACTAGAGAACTGTGACTTAACAAGTTTTGCACTCTTTTTAAAGAATTACTTCACCTTGCCCACTTCCTCTTGCCGTTTTCCTCTACTAAAATTATTCTAACCTCACTCTTTCTTCTTTGCCTCATATCAGCTCAATGATAAATAGACTTAATAGGCCTTGCAAATCACAAACAGACAGGTGGTGCAGTGATGGACTTGCCATTAGGTGCATTAGCACAATGTGTTTTGGGAATTTCAAGAAGGTATAAGCACATTGAGCTATTACATGCTATTTCAATAAATCACAGCACTTTATTTAATTAAGTCCCTTTTAATAGCAATATTAAAGATACAGACAGAAGTGTCATTAATACAAACAGGTTTGATACACTAAACAACTTGAGTTTTTTATTATCTTCTATCCCATAAAAATAACATTTTATAATCCAACAAAAGTAGGACTTGATTCTTTGATTCACAATGTAAAATGTTATGGTTGGCAGCCTTTACATTACTGGGCTCATGGCCTGACAGCTTCCATTCCCTCACCTGCCATGATCCTTTCTCCAAATCTTAGGACATTACAACCACTGAGGAGCAATAGTAATTAGCACAGCACAGGCAGCACTACAGGCATCAGATGTTTCTGTGCAAGAGGAAATGCTCTACCTGAAGAGAACAGCTTTGAAGGAATGAGGATAATTTTGCTTTACCAAAACAGGGATATAGAACAGGATAAAGTGAATATTCAGAGTATTTATTATTGGTCAGCAATGAATATATAATCTTCTTAGTATTTCTTCCAAATTTTTTATTTTTACTGTGAGGGTAGTCAAACACTGGAACAGGTTCCCTGAAGTGGTGATCTTCAATCCATAACAGGAGACAGACTGATCATTATTTTAATGATTTTAATATTTTGGGAAAGACTACAAGGGACCAAGAAAAAACAGAGGTGAAAGATTTGAGCTTTTGTATGAAGTGGGAAGAATTATGAGGCTGAACCCAGAGCACATCTGCAGCCTTCATCTCAGGACACACAAAACAGGAGAGAAGCTGTCTCTACCACAGCCTGAGATCATGGCACTGGAGCTGACATCCAGGGAGCTGGGAAGGGTGGTGCTGGGAGCTTGAAAATAAGTCTGGATATTTAAACTCTGGAATTAAAATACCCAAAAATGAATGATATTCTATTCAAAACAACTGACAAATGAAAGATTCCCCCATACAGAATGGGACTGTGTAGGGTAAAAAACATAGTTAATACAGTGGACCAAAGCCATATATATCAGAATGATTCAACTCCTCCATTTCCTGGGTTTTGAGAAGACCCTGATCTTAGTGAAAGGTGGAAGATGAGCAAACTTAAACCCACAATAAAACTTTGCGCTGCCACCAACCAAACACAGTGGTTTGAAAACAAACACAGTACAAATCAGTGTTTTTAATATCCTAGGAACTGATCTTATTATGGTAACCAGTAAGTTACTCCTCTGTAATTTGAACTGTTGCTAACTATATTTAGTATGTGAGTAGGTAGCAGCTTGCTTACAAAGTACACTGCCTGCTGAAGACAACATATACAAAAGCTACCATATACAAGAACTTACCCAAATGCTTAAGCTATTTGAACAAATCCTCTTGGCCAGCATCAGAGCAATCTCATTTCAGTACAGCACAGCCACTCCAGTCCTCCTCAACCCAAGTTCAGGGCCTCTTATGAACTCTTCTTCACAGATGGGAAGTCTTCCAACAGAGCAGTCTCCTGATCATCTCCACATGAAAAGGTATGTTCAAAGATACTCTAATGAAGGACTTGAAACCAAATTAATCACTATCACAAAGTGCAGGAGATTTGCTGGTCTTTGTTACTGAGCTGTTTCCCCACATGCCCTTCAGATATAGCACTTATTACACACAGCAGGTTTGCAGAGTTAATAGGCTCTACACAGACTGCTGGACACTGGAATTCCTTGACAGACAGTTTAAACCATTTCCTATTTATAATTTTTACATTTGGTAATGAAGTAATTATCCTTTTGAAAGTCGAGTGTTGACATTCCTACACATAATAAATGGCACATAAAAAACATTAGTCTCTCCCAGAAGTTGCTATCTTCAGATTTGGGTCTTCATGACTCTGTGGAAGGGCAGATTGACTAACGGGAAAATTTAGGAAAAAATGTTGTTTGAAACCCTTTTGAAGCAATGTTTAAAACAAACAATAAGTAAAAATGCTTCACTTTTGGCTGATATCTGCCATGGTCATTTATAGTCATTTTTCCCCTCCTGTGGTGTCTCACAGCAAACTGAAGTTCTAAGCACCATTTGTGTTTCCCACAGCATTCCTCAGTGAGTAGCCAGAGCAGTGCTGGGAGGTGGGGCTGTGTGTGCCAGGCACAAGTCAGAGCAACACAAGTCCTTCAACAACTGCACGGATTATTAGGCAATAGCTTATTTGCAACCATCCATCATTCCTCTCCTAAGCAATCTCTACCCAGGCATGACAACTTGATTACACAGCTCCCACCATATGTGCCCATAGCACAGCATTTCAGAACTGCTTAACTCACACATGCAATGTATGATAATACTTTTATCCACGTCAGTCTGGCATTTTACGGTCTGTTGCCTTCACTGTCCTTGTCTTTGGAGTAAGTGTGGCTCATCTGTGGTATTCCCAAAAAAGCCTGTAGTTTTAAAATCACTGAAAATTTCACCGACTACAATGTCAAATTAAGAGCAGATTTTAAAAAGCTGAAGTAGAAGCAAGACAAGTAAAAAGTTGCTACATTCAGGTGATACAGCTATTGTTCCCCACCTGTTCCTAATGTATATTCCACATTAGGTCCACAATAGGTTTTGTTGTGATCTCTGAGTGAAGTAAAGCTGGTTTCTGCTGTAGGTTTTGGATACCTGTTAGAAACCTGGGGCTGGAAAGGGTAGAAGTATGTTTTTGTTTATTGTTTTGCATGTCCAGCTGATAAAGAACTATTCTGACTTATTATGTTGATATTACTATTACTTCTAGTCTCCTACTGTAGTCACTTCTGACAGCATCCCAATGTCTGTATCATGTTCATAACAAGACCCTCCTGTGACCACTAGAAAAAACCCCAAAGCCTGCTTTTCCTTTCTTTTACTGAAAACCATGACTGCTTACACATCATGTAAATTTTACACCACTCAACACCAGTACATACACAAAGGCTGGATTAGCAGTATGTGCACACACATTTCAAACTGCTGGCTGCAGCTTTTCTCTGCTTCAAAAGAGGATCACATTAACAATTATTAGTCAGACACAGTGGGCAGCCTATTACATGTTAGGAAGGATCTGTCATTTAAATGGAGTACAAACACACATCTACGGCATTTATTAGCTCTGAGCTGCCATCCCAAGTGCTGGGGAACAGTTGAAATGAAAACACAAGTCACTTCCTAAATCAGAATGAAAATTATTTCTTAAAGAAACGTAAATAAAATCCAACTTCAGTCATCACTTGAAACTGAACAGTCCACAGTTGTGATCCCACACAAAAACTGACGAGGCAAATTAAATCTTAGCTGTGTACAAATGGGAAAAGTTTCTGCTCTGGAGGTCTATGTATAAATAGGTTGCTTCAGCATCCAACAGCCGGCCTGGCAGCTTTTGCACTGCAAGCAAAGTGCAAATTAATGTCCCTGACAGGGACAGTTCATAAATAAAGTAATATTCTAGAAGCTAAAATCATTTCTGTCATGTACTGAATCCTAGAAGTACTACAGCAAAACATCCTAATGCCTGAATTCTCTAACCTTTTCCTGTTGAATTATAGAACATGGGCTGTAAATATTTAACTGAGACAAAGGAGGCTCTTGATTGTAGTAAGAATAAAGTGTTACCTCCTCCATTAGCCTCATTCTATTTTCAAAGGTATTCCAAGGTTCATTGGGTGGCAAGAACAGATTTTATTGTCAAACATGAAACCTTCCTGGGAATGTTCAGTGAGAAACTATTCAGGTGAGAAAAGAACAATGGGACAGAGAACAGAGCTGTAGCCTGAACCTTGAAGTTACACAGAGCGGGGCAGCTGAAGAGCTGCATGACCCACGGTGTTCTGTTTGTGCCTATCCCCCACCCATGATGTGCCACAGTGCCCGTGCTGCTTGCAGGCACCAAACCAATGATTGCCAAGGCAACAGAGGCAGCTACAGCCTTATTCAGCTGGAAACAACTGACTGGGCAGCAGGCCTACTACTGCTGCAAAAAACACATCACTTCTAGTATTGGAAACTTTAATACTTCTTTGACATTGGGCACCAAATACAGGTGAGGTTATTTACCTTCTAAATATGGCAAATACAGTGTAAATAAGGAAAGCTTTACAGCATTAATGTCTGCAGAGTGAAAATTTCAAAGTATTACATGGTAAGATCACATTATAGGATAAAAGCACTAGCAGAACATCCATACTATACTGTGGCAACTTTGCAGCCATTTCATTCAGGAAGCCTCACTGAACACAAACAACTCAGCTAGATTAAAGTAGAGCTATGGACAGCTACAAGTACATCAATTAACAACAAAAATATGTAACCCACCCATAGGGATTTTGAGCTAGAACTGTTATGTTTATTTGCTTCCCATCTTCCACAAACAGTATGACAGCAGAGCAGAGAAGGAGTAGCAGTAATTGAGCAATTCTCTTAATTTTTAAACTACACTGGTATCTTGGAGAAGGGTCTTTATGAAGCATGGTATTCTTGTCACCACTTCTTTTGGACACAATCAGATGCTCAATAAATTAGAAGGCCAGTGAAGTTTATAGATCAGAATCCACCTAGACTCTTAAAAATGAGGGAACAGCTTCACTGAGGTTGGCACAAAAGTTATGCTGTCTGATCAGAAGAGTCGTAGGATGGTTAAGGTTGGAAGGAACGTCCAGAGGTCACCCTTGTCCAGCCCTCACTGTTCAAGCAGGGTTACCCAGAGCCAGGTGGCCTTTGAATAACTCCAACGATGGAGAGTCCATGACCTCCAGGGGCAACCTTATTATAAGTGGATTGTGATGTTCAGAAGGGACCCTCTGGGTTCCATTCTGTGCCCACTGTCTCTCTAGTTGTGCCTCTGGACACCACTGAAAAGAGCCCAGCTCCACCTTCTTTGCACGCTGCCTTGTGGTAGCTGGTTTCTGCATATATTAAAAATAAAAGATCCCCCCAAGCCTTCACCCCTGCAGGCTAAACTGCCCCAACTTTCTCAGCCCTTACTCACAGTAGAGCTGTCCCACTCCCTTCACCACCTCTGTAGCTCTTGGCTCCTCTCTCTCCAACACATCCATATCTCTCCTGCACTGGGGAGCCAGGACTGAACAGACACCTCCAGGCCTGGCTTCAGCAGTGCTGAGCCAAAGAGAAGGATCCCCTCCTGGAGCAGCTGGCAATGGTTTGCCTAATGCAGCCCAGGAGAGCACTGCAGATGCCTTTGCTGCAAGGGCACACTGCCAGAACGGGAGCTGAATCTCAGTGAATGCCAGTGCTTCCTGCCAAGACCTTCACAAGGTGCTCTGATGTGAAGGCAACACAGCAGAGCAGGGAGGTTTCCACAAGCCCCAGTACAGCACCAGAGTAAGAGACACAAGGCATTTCATGAGGCCACACACCCACAGTGCAACTTTTTCTTACCACAGCAATTTGCCTTCTGTTAGTGCTGAGGAAAACATAATTTCTACATCAGAATCACAAACAATGTGCACTAAAAAAAAACCAAATTAAGATGTTGAATAAAGGCATATATTGCAACTCCTGTTACTGGGATTGAAAGTTAACCTGGTTTCACCTCTGCACTTAACTCCATTAGCTCTGCATTCAGCTACACTGCAGCTGAGCAGCACTACTGCTCCACAAGAGCTGTAACTGTACAAGATACACTTTTGATCCACCTCTTTTCAATTTGTTTTTCCCCTCCCTAATACATTGAGGATATTCCTGGAAGCATATTTGTACTGACACTGAAGAAGAAAACCCTGAGCAGAAACTACATGCAAGACCTGGACTGTTGCAGAGGTTTTGGAGGTAACTTTGTTGAGGAATGACTGTTTTCTTCTCCTTAATTACCTTAATCAGATACATGTCAAGTGATTCACCTAAGAAAACATGTCCACAAATTCAAAGTTTTACTATGAAGAGTCACTTTGTATTTAAGTTCATTATTTATCAAGACATACAGAATGAAAGAAATTACTTAGACCACCTTTCTTTTGGGTCTCTCTCCTTACTCACTGGTCTCAAAATGGCTGTTCTTAATGCAAAATAAACATCCAAACAAAACTACTTAGAAAATGCCATGCCCATAAACACAGGGGCATGTCTGTGACATTCTGCAATTCTGCACACGTCATAAGCAAATACTCTTCTACATAGTTCTATTTATCCTTACATAACTCTGCACCAGAACCCGAGCATCCTTTCCTATGTATTTTTAGAACTTAACATTCGCTAAGAATAAAATGATGCACAGATGGATCCCTGGATTTCATTGCCTCACTAAACCCTTAAAATATCTGTTCATTCTAGTCAAGAGTAGAAACATTTTTGGAACATCAATTTTTTGCTTAACAGAAAGAGATTTCTTACTCAGCTGTGATTGCTGCAAGAGATGTCTGATCTCACCACCCAAAATTAGTACATTTTGACAGAAAACTAGAGATAAGTAAATCTTTGATCTTCTTGTATTAATTTTTTTTTAAATTTTATGCAAATTTTTCCAATGTCTAAGAAGTCACATGAAGGTATTCATAGAACATTTGGAATTTAACTTCTATTTTGTTAATAGAAAAATTATCATCTATACTCCAAATAACTATTTTCTTACAACAATTGAGAATGCAAGGAGTTAAAAGGGGCTTAATAATGAATCATCCATTTAAAGCATAAATCTCAAATGCTGGGAAGACCTTTAAAAATTTCATTTTCTTAACTCCATACACATAATTACCCAACAGTCTAAGCATGAATTTTGTTATATATTCCCATGGCACAAAGGTCATGTCCTTCTCCTGAAGAAAAATGGTTTGGAAAAAACCTCAAGACCTAGAAAATCCTTTTATTTCAGAATTTGATCCAAATTACACAATCCAGACTGTTATACAGACATCACGCTGCTATGAAAAAACCATTTTGAGATAAGTGAAAACATCCGAGCAGTGCAGCATACACAGACTGTTCTTTAGGAAATTACTCTGTACTACAATCAAGTTTTTCCTAAGGCTTGTTTGCAATTTGGTTTGAAAGAGATAACAGTTTATGCAAAGAGAACATGAAAAATGAATTAACTGCAGACTAAAAAAGTCTGTAACAGTTCATAATCTCTTGCTGGGTATATTACATCAGAGCATCCTTCAGACATTTCCCCTTTCAGTTTATTAGTCCATAAAGAAAACCCACAGTCCTGGAAAAATGACAAAGGCAGAAAATACTGTGCTGTAGCAAAGTGAGATGGCACAAATGCAGCTGGCCACAGTGAGTCTGAGATTCCTGTTGCACTGTCTCTTTGTTTTCATAGCTTTCTAAATAAGAACATCTGTTTTGTAACTACAAAAGCAGCCTTCAAGCAACCTCTGTTTTCTGAAATTGGCAGCAAGTCTCAAAAAAATTAAGCCAATCTGCTTTGCAGAAGGAACACGACAAAAGACTATTTCTGCAAGTGTGCTTTACACTGAAGGGAACATGGACATCCTTTGGCTGTATGAGCAGCTCTGGGCTCCCTATTGCCACACCACTGGAGGCCATGCCAGGCTTTCTGATCACTGAATTAATACTCTGAACTTCTCCCCCCTGGCTACCTTCTGTAAGAACATGGCCCTTGTTTACAAGCTCTGACAGTAGTTTCAAATGACAGCTGAGGTTCTGTACTGATGCCACTTTCCCTGTAGAACAGAAGTGATTCCGTGGAGCTCCTCTGGAGTGGGGCTGTGGCCGTGCAGGGCAGAGCTGCCCTCAGCCAGCAGCTCTGGGCACGCCGAGCTCTGCACACGCCAGGCTGGGCTCACATGACGGGCACAGCACTGGCACAGCTGCCACACATCTGGGCACAGCTGGACTCGCTGCCCAGTGCCAGGCTTGCACAGTCACTGCTTGACACCCTACCTCTAACACTCTCCAACATTAGAGAAGGCAAATTGGCCAGGACTGCAGCATTCTAAGTGGCCACACAAGTTTGAAAAGACCAATTATACAATTAACTCTGTCAGTAAGTTTGAATATACAACACTGGTACAGTCTGACGTGCAAATGCCTGGAGAATGAATAAAAAAGAAGGGCCACCACACTTCAGCATCTTTTGGCACTCAGTAAGAACCTGCTGCCTCTCCCGACATGTCCCCTCTCTAAAGCTGTTTGCTGTTTCCTAGGTAAGACTCCCCCCCAGTGGTTGTTATTTTCACTCACATGTGAGCTCAAAGGCTGCTGCAGCTCTCCAGCCTGCAGAAAAATAAACAGTAGCACTTGCCAGTATTAAGCCTGATAAATCAAAAGGAGTGGTAAGAGGCTGTCAGAAGTTAAGTGTGATTTTGTATTAACTAATCTGTGTTACATATACACTGCACAGGAGCTCTGATGGAGTTCTCATTGTGCAGAAGCCTGCACAAAGGGAATCTAACACAAATTGCTGATCTGAATTATTCCCTTTATATTGAAGTGGTTTTAATTGTATATTCACTTTCTTTCATGGTATGAGAAAGCAAACTTCCTATTTTAAGAAGTGCTTTTTTCTTGTTCACAAACAGGTGATTACCTTTGCTTTTCCTGTTTGCCAAGAATAGTCCAATTAAATACACATTATTATTATTATTATGTGATTAACAACCCTCACGAACATATGTTAAAACTGTCTTAATCGCTATGAAAATCCAGTAAAAGTTCAAAGCATACCAAGTTCTGTGGCAGATATGCATTCTGACCACCCCAGAACATCCAATGGATCCTATGGGAGGTGAACAAGACTTAAAATACCTGTTACCTGCAAAGCTCAGACTTTGCAGTAGTGGCAGGTGTATATGTGTATATACATAAAACCAGACTGAAAAGATTCACTGGATGGGTAGAATACTTTTCTAGTTTTCACTGATTTATGTATATTCAGATACATTTTCTGTTTCCTTGAGGGGTTTTCAGAGTGGTTCTTACTGACAGTTTCTACCACTGTAAAACTACTTGCCTATGATAAAACAATACCTTTTTCTCTGAAAATAGGACTGAACTGAAGCACCAATGCACACAACAAGGACCTGCACTCCATCATCTCAATTTCTGTCACATTTTGGCCTGAATTCCATTCAAGTATTTTTGCATGACATTATGATGTATTTTCTATACACGGCTTGATGAGAAAGCTTCAGCTAGTTGCTTTTTATTTTTGATATTAAAAAAACCAAGGAACATATCTAGAAATGAAGAGCAGCACTTAATTCTGAAGGAATGAAGTGCTTTGAAATCCACACATAGAGGGTAGTACAAAGCATGCTGGCCTCACAGCTCACTACCTACCATGCTACTGACCAGAGGAGCAAGTTCATTGGCAAACTTCTAACTATCCCATCAAAAGAAAGGAGAAACAGAAAACATGCTGGAAGTTATGGGTATGTCAGAACAGTGCTTGCTATTCATCGAAACAAAATGTAGTACCATGGTGAACAGACTCTGTGCTTGCTCATCGCCCACTCTCACACTGCAGAAAGGCAAATTCTGAGCTCCTTGCCCCCAGTGCAATGCCAGCCTCCCTCATCTTCACTGGGAGATACAGTTTTACTTCAGAAAACACATCCTCAGGGAACTTTGCTAGTGTTTTTTGGGGTTGAGGGTATTGTTAGATGGAACACTGCAGCAGCATCAGCTTTATGGGCTCTCAGAAAACTCTTCCTGCTCAGTGACAGCTTTCAGCATTTGTGAAAAAAACTGCTCTCTCCTCTTACTGGCATGGTTTAAAACTAGGTAGCTGTTACAATCACAGGCCAAGACTCCATACCATTTATGCCCATTAAATAATGGAAATTACATTTATGGAAATTGTATTTAAATGCCACCAAAACAGAAAACAAAAGTCTCCAGTCTCTTGAAACCAAACCAACCCCACAGGCTTCTATACCAGCGAGTCCCACATCAGGGTTAGGGACTGAGGGACGAGTAAGCTTTATTTCAGTGAGACTGACACAGCTGCATAGATATTACTGCAATAGCTTACTTCTGAATTGCCTTTTCAAAACTGCCTAGAACCATGAAGATGTCAATTATTAAGAAAAAATGAAAGTCTGTGAATGAAATGTATCTGAAAGATATGCAAGCCCACTCTCCTCACTCCTGCATTCTCAGCAGACACCTGAAGGGCTATAAAAACCTTCAGTGTGCTGCTGATAGAAATAAAAATAGTGCCAAATACTGGCTGCACCAGTGGGACTGCCACTGCTCTTCAGGGAAAAGGGCAGCAACTCTTCCTCCTGCCACAGGCTCTGGCTGCTCTACAGGGGCAGCAGGTTATAGTTTATGTAGCTCATTTCATAGCATTATTTTCTATACAGTAAGGTTTGCATCTGCATATATCTTGTGCCTTTACAGGGATTTTAGACATGACAAGCTGAAAACAATTAGCACAAAGCTTCATTTTAAGTAACTATTTCCTGAGCACTAAGCTGATTTCCCCGATGTACTGCTTTACTAACATGCTGCTTCAGTAAACAAATATATAAACTTCTGTATCACCAATGTAGTTAATTCTACCATACCTTTTTATTTTGCAATGTGAAATATTTGGTCATTAATTCAGGAAGGATAGAAGTATAATTAGGAGGGAAAACACTGCAGTCAGTTTCACTGTTACACCATCTCTACTGGAAGTTCTCTGTCAGGCTCTGTATTATGAATGATCCTTCTAGCAAAGATGTTTCTTCACATCTTCTTTCTGCAAGGAGTAATTTTCAATGCCAGGTTTCACTCTGGCAAGATCATCTAAATTTTTGGCAAGGCTTTTAAATGTGTGTAATTTAGTATCACCATTACTACGCAAAGATACAGAAGAACCTATCAGACTAAATACCTGATCTCAATTTCTTTAAATTCTACAGCCTGTTTCTTTTAGATCTTCCCCCAAATTCTAAGCCCCAAAGCTGAAAGGGAAGTAGGCCATAGTTGTTCTGAGAAAATATTGCTTATTTTTAATATAATTTAGAAACTAATACCTTAAAAGTGTTTTCAACCAGCACTTACCTTAACAGGCTGTAATTTATTTTCACAGCCTATCTACTGCGCTCATCAACTTTTGCATAAAACAGACAAGTGGTGGAGAATACTGTAAAGACAGTGTAACACTAAGTGTATTTATTATCAGATGCTTGCTAGCAAGATCATAAGGCACAGTTTGGAGATAATGAGAGATATTTTTACCCAATCATTTGACATTGCCAATGGATGGAGCCAGTAGCCAGAGAAGTCCATACATGCCCAGACCACCATGGCACTCAGCAAGGCCTCTACAAATGCCTTCCTCAAGTGACTTAGATACTAAGAACACATTTTTCAGACATGCTTACCAACATCTATTCTCCAAAGCTTTATGGCTTCAATTTCCATCACCTGTTCCAGGTTACATTGCAGCAGAGAATCTTCAACCATACCCTACCATTGCTGATTTACTTCACCTACCCCAGGCTGGTAGGAATGGATTACTTTTACAGATGTAACTGTTTGTGTATGTATCACTGAATATGTATTGCCACTTCTCTTGAAAAGATAAAAATAAAAAAGATTTTTACCAAAAACCCGAATCAGAGAAAAATAGCAATTCTGTATCCCCTGTCTGTTTCCAACACTGAGGGCTCTTGTTAAAAATGAATATAAGACTTGAGATTTACCTTTTAACACTTCTGTACAATTTGCAGGGCCTAAGTTGACCAGGATATCACTGAGACAAATAGGAAGAATTCAGAGATGCAGCTTTTGAACTTCACATTAAACAGTAAATAGAAACAATATTAAATGTTACAGGTGAACTTACCTCCTGCAGAGCCTAGCCCATATAAAATATATAAGGAATGCAATCACTTGCAAGGATAAAAATTTCAAACTCACCATTATTTTAAAATAAATGTGTTATTTTAGCCTAGTTATTTTCACTGGCCATGTTTCAACTCAAAATAATGGGATTTAACAAGAAAGAAGGCATGCACACGGCTCACATCAGACTTTGGCAAACATTCCCACAGGCAGACAGCAAAAGATAATTTCTCCAACAGGCTGCTTTGCAGTAGAGAACTGCCACATTTTTGAACAGCATCAGTTTCTCATCTCACTTATGAAACGACAACAGAGCAAAAGCTGTTATTTTTTCATTTTGATAGAAAGGCATAACCCTACACTCTTTAAAAACAGAAGAGCAGAAAGATGTTATCTGGATCACTACAGTAAAATCAACACAGGACAGTTATACCTTACAGCATGCTGGACTCAGGATGCCAAGACACAAAATACCACCACTGTAAATAGTCCATGCTGTGTAATGCCAGGGTGCCTCAAGTGTGACTGACTGACTCCTTTTGTAGTGTTCCACACGGTCCTGCTTTTGGCTGGGATAGACCTGATTTTCTCCTTAGTAGGTGGTACTGTGCTGTGCTTTGAACTTCACTGATGATAACACTGATGTTTTAGTTTTGTCAAGTAGTGTCTACCCTAGGCCAAGGACTTTCCAGTGTCTCATGCTCTGCTAGTGAGCAAGAGAAGCCATGAGGAGAAATAGTTACAATGCACTTACAATAGTAAGTGCATCTTTTGGGCTAAGTCATGCCTGAGAAACAAAACTTCCTTGTAAGTAAAAGTACAGAAAGACAATATCAGGGTTATGCACTGTTTGCCAGCATTTTAAAAAATATCTTTTAGAACTTATTTTCCCTGATAGACTAATATTAGTTAGCCATGGAATACTCCAATCAAGTAATGGGATTCTGTAGGAGTAACTTTAAAATAGTAGAGCTATACTATGTGTAAATCTACATGCTAGAACACTGCCAAGGTTTTTAGAAGACTGGGTGTCACAGGTAAACTAGCCCAACATAATGAGCCAAGAGAGAAGTCTACGACTCCTACTTGTATTGAGTAATTCCAATGGATCCACACTGGAGTTCATCATTTCAGCAGCCCTGTGGCAGACAGCTCCAACTGACTCCACAAAGGAGTTCTGCTACACGTATGAACATATGGCAGAATCCAGCTGTCTACTTACACAGAAAAAATAAAATCAAAATTGTGTTATGTACACATAAATGCATTTCAGAAACAATAAGGTACTACAATCATCTTTATTATTTTAAAAACAGTTTTATTCTGTATATTTAGAAACGTGTAATTTTAATAACTGCAGAGAAAAAAAAATCAGCCACACCTGAATAGCTAATAACTCATTAACAGAATGCAGTGGTATATTATCTAAACAGTAGTAGTGCCATTGTGCCGTAATAAATTGTCTATTAGTAAAAAAATACATTTCAGGGCACATAGTACAGCATCCTTATGACAAATTACAGTAGGGATACTTTTCAAGAATTTAATCAAAGTAGAGAATTCCGAGTTATATTCTTTAAATGCAGCACTTTAAAAGGTAACAACTTTGTGCATTTTTAAAAAATGTCCTCGTTCGTATATTGTAGAAATGCTGCTTTATTGCTGCAGATGTCAAAGTTCAAGGCTCAAAAGGTATGAGAATACAAAGATATCCTTAAGAAACTTCGTTTGTTTTTATATATATTTATATATATAAAAAGGTAAAGCTTATAAAAGTTAATTTACAAACCAAAAACAAAAGTGGTATGCACGCATTATATACAAGCGGTCTATAACATCTATAAATTTTCAAATGCATAGCAGAAAACATACCATCATTTTCTTCTGGTTCTCTTCTGGCTGATGAACACAAACAATGCTCGCTCTCTAAACCAAACTCACAATTTGTTGTTGTTGTTCCCCCCCACCCCAGTCTCTCATGATATAATATCTACGTAAGCACAAAAGCCATACAAACTTAATACAGAGAACTATGAGAGCTAAGACTATTAAAAACATGAGGGTAAGGCATCCCTGCTGGTTAATAGGTCTGTAATAATGTGGTTATTTTACAAATCCACAGAGGCATCTGAACCATAGTCATCCCACATGCTTTTCCCCCTCCCCCTTGTTCTCAGGACAATGTTTCCATATACAGCAAGTGGATGTGTTTGCATTACCTCTCAGCAGAGGAAAACATCTAAACTGTGCTACCCCAAGCTGACTGCCATTTCACTGGACATATACACCAGAAGTTATTTAAAAACCAGAGACCAAAAGGTAGTCTTGTGAGTTAAAAACACACAGTTGCAAAAACGCAGGCCAAAATCTGTGTTTTCGACACTGGAGTATGAAAAAAATTTAGTTCCTCTGTGTATAGTTTCATTGGTACTTTCAGATAACAACAAAATACTAGTAGTGTCCTTTAACAGAGAAAAAAAAAAAAGAAACAACAAAAAAAGAAGAAACAAAAAACCCAACACACAAGAACAACCAAACCAAAGCATACAGAACCTGCAAACCCCTTGTTCCCCCTGTACACTCCCTGCTTGTGGCATGTATTGTGACCATGGTTCAAAGAATGTACTTGCTAATTCATTGTTAGTTAAAGCAAGATGCTTAAACACTAAGATCCATTATCACTTATAGAACAGTTAATACTTGATAGAGTGGTTCAGTTTATATGTAAGGTCCATCTCAGTTTCATATTATTTACTCAGTCAGCTAACTTAATATTTAGAAGTGGTCAATTAGGACTGAGACACAGTTTGCTCCAACAAGATAGTTTGGATCCCCGGGAAGAGACTTGTTCTGCCAGGTTTTGGGGTCACCTGTGGGAGGAAAACACAATGCTGGTGTTTAGTATCTGCTGTCACACAGTGTACATCTTGAAACAACCAAGCTTTTGGACAGGAGCTTTTAAGTTCTGAAGCAACACCACTTTTGTTGGTTTTTTTTTTCTTTGTTGCTGTTTTGTTTGACGGTTTAAAAAACCCTGCAGTTTGCATATTATTAACAAAAAAACCCCCTTCATTTTCATATAACATCGGATAGGTCAGTTATTCAAAACATGCTGTGGCACTCAGGAACTGGTAAATATAACTCATGCTACTCTACAGCACCAACATAGTGCTTTCCATTTGAGACTTGTTAACAGTGAATCAGGTGTTCACTGGCTCCTTCCTAAACTGCCACTGACCAAAAAAAAAAAAAAAAAAAGAAAAAAAAAAAAAAAAAAAGAAATTTTAGAAGCTAATGCGGGTAAGATGCATTTGAAGTGTCTTGGAACAGTTCTGAGCACAGATGAGGCAAATCAGAAGTCATGTTGTAACTAAGCACTATAACACATTGGTAGTTTTATTTTCTATGATGAAAATAACTTTAGACAGGATTGTAGTCATTTTGCAGCTACATCCAGTCCATGTGTTTAAAACCCTGAAATACTAAAAGGCATTCCAGTTAACTGGTACATAAAAATCTTTACAACAGATCTTATCTACTCATGGTCAAAGGTTTTGGGTAACAATCTGTTAGAACAGAATGTCAGCAGCTGCCATCTCACCAGATCAAAGGTTACATTCCCTCTGCACAGTCAATTGTCTCTTAAGTGGAGACAGTATTCTTCATTTACCCATCTAAAATCACTACCAAGTGTTGCCACTACACAAAAGGTGTGATCATCCCACTATGGTAGAAAGTGAAAAATGCACTGAACTTCTCTTAAGCCTTTAGATAAATGACATTAAATACCTTGGCCAAATAAATCTGCCCTGAGGAGAAATGTGTAACAAGTTAAAGAACCCAGTCACACACCTGAGCAAACACCTTAGACCTTGGTATTAAGTGAGAATGATACAAATTCCATGTAATTTTCTTGAACTCATGAAAACAAAATGAAATACACAATGCACTGAGTGATGGCAACATCCAACGTAGTGACAAGTATAGAAGTGGCCGGTGTATAGTCAGAGAACACAAACAAATTTACTGCAACCAGCTGAGACTGCTTATTTTAATCAAAAACCTCAATAATGCTGGAGAATTTTTCCTTTTAGAGATTCAGGAATTTCCATTCAAAACTCGAATGACCAAATGTATTAAAAGAGTAGAACAGGACTGTAAGACGGTCGGGTCCTAGTCTTGCACATGAGATAGGCAGACTTGTTTCCAACCTTTCCTTCTAAATACATAGGAAGGATACATAGCTATGGAGGATGGTTTTCCCATATTTTCCCATACAACTGCTTTGAAAAGGAAAATAAAGAGATCACTCAGTATTTTTTATCTTCTAATCAGTGTGGCCATAAAAGGCAACTTTTTTTTCCCAGTCAGCTTTAATACCAGAATCAGTTAAGCTTTTGCAGGGGTTTAAGAGTAAAATACCAATGTATGAGGCTTAAATGTGGCAGAAAGGATGTTAGTAAGTGCAAATGAATGTCACTTTTAGGACAGAACATGGATACATTGAGAAAAGATGAGGTAGAGCAGACGACTGAAGAGAGAAAAACCCCAGAATTGTATAAATTGTTATAATAAAGCCACCCCAAGAATCAGAGTCCCATAACCAACTAATTTAGAAAGAGAGAAAACAATTATTTATTTAAGACACAGTATGGTCTACTTACATATCATAAGACAGAATTGCCTAATCTTTAAGTTTGTCTCAAAAGAGCAATGTTATGATATACATCCCATTTCAGATTAACAGAATGTGGTGTTATATTTACAGTACAGAAAGTGTTAGGGTTTAAATATACACGCTCTTGCTTTCACCCACACATGCGCGCACACACACATCCCACTTTGGAAAGGGAGGAAAATGTCTCAGGAACTTCAGTTATTGTTTAGGTCATTTGAGTCCTCTCCCTTCACTTCAAGTAAGTTCATGAACAGGTGCTATTAGTTACAAAGGAAGTGCTGTGTTGGTTTTGTACATAGTTGTCATATCTTTTGGGACTCTATCGTTTCTGAGCCCATGTTTTAACACTGCCATGTATACACACATTGTTAAATAGATGCATGCAACACATGCATAGAATAGCTTATAAAAAACAACTAAAAATTATTGCCATTAATACCTCTAGATTATTGATTCCCCATGAAGGGGATTGATGCTTTAATCTTTCAAAGCATCAGTGCTTTGGTGTTGACAGTGATAGATACATTGGTGAGAGAAGATATGCATACATGGTGGCTTAAATGCTGTATACAGAAATACATTTTTCACTCAGTACTCAGATCACATGTGCACATTAATGGCTTGAATCTTCCACCATAAATTTTGTAAGTAGCTGAATAAAACCTTAAGACTTTTTCCCCAGATGTGCAAACATTCCTTTTAAATCTCTGTAACCTCACAGCCGTTTCATGAAATTGCTTGAAACTTGCCCAGAATTCTCAATTAGGCTCCTCACTGACAATTTCAGCCAATACATTCTCTCCCTCATCCCAGAAAGCCACAGTGAGGTAAAAATGAACAGGTAAATAAAATTGCAACCTAGTTGCAACTTTTACTATCAACCAGAGACTTCTGGATAAAGGCAGTAGAGGAGAGATAGGTAGGAGCAAGCAAGAAAAGTCTTTTGGAAAAACCAGCTACATTAGAATAAATTGTAAATGCTTTTACTGAACACTATAGTTTTCTTAAATGACCCAATTGTTAGCATCAACTTGCACACATGGAAACAGTTAACAAGCGTTAAATCATGATTTATGAGCATGCAGATTGTTAAGATTTGCCAGAGTCCTATATGGTTAATTAAGCAACAGACAAACACCAGTTATGTTACAAAGGCCAATCAGAGGTACATATTCATTTCCTCTCAATTTTAGTGCAACTATCATTTCAAGTGTATTCAGCTGTAGCAGTCCTCAAGAAAGAAGACAGAATAGAAAAATATGGTAATATTTAATAGACTAGAGATATTACTCTTTTTCCGCTATCATGGCTCTAGCTATGAATTTGCACCATGAGTAAATGTAAGAAAGACATTTGTAATGAAAGTGAAATGGGAGAGTTTGACACAAATACAATGATTGAGTTTTTATATTACACAGCATCACCTTTAGCCAAAATAACTTAAATTATACGATAGCACCCAAAAGCCCCAAAAGGACAGAGGGAGGACAGCATACCCGACGAGGAGTCGGAGGATTTTAGAGCAAAAGACCAACCATCAGGGGTCATAGACGCACAGTGTGGCAGGCGCAGCTCCACTGGCTTCAGGAATTTGAGTCCGTGAGGCCCACACATTACCAAGGGGCTAAGAAGTGTTTCACCTGGAGTTAAGAGAAAGACAAATCTGTTACTGACTTTTCGTGAAATAAATTCAAAGTATTACACAATTACATCACAGAGCTACTCAGTAACTCAATTTAGAAAAAATGTAAACATTTAGACCTGTCAGTAAAGCAAATGATTGTTTCTCACTCAAGTGACTTTTCAGTCTCAGAATGAAGGCTGCTGAAGCTCATTAAGGTTACTTTCATATTCTGTTTTGTTCTTGTTAGAAAATAATTGTATTAAATAACAGAACAGTGTACAGTGCCAGCTGTTACCTTTCTCTTTATCCAAAGGTGGAAGTATACTGTTGTCTCTGCAGACTTTGAAATATATTTCTTGCTCTATTCCCTCTGGAATGGCTCCTTGTGGTATAATAATACTAACTCCAGTCTCTATGGAGCTCAATACACCACCATTGCTGTTAAATACACCTCTTGCTGTGGCTACAACAGTGTGTCCATCTTCCTCCTCCTCATCCTCAAGTGCTGTAGGGCTGAAAAGACAGAAAGCCTAGCAGTTTTATCAATATTTCCTTCCTGAAACTCTGTGGAAAAAAACCCCCTCCACCCCCGCCCCCCGAAAAAAAACAACAAAAAACAAAAAGAAAGAAACCCCCCAACAAACAAAAAACCACCAAGTCTCACAAAGTCTGAAAACATTCAGCAAGAAGTTAAAGTAAGAATTCACACCACCTGAATCTTGTGTTTCCAACTGCCTGCTTCTGGCATTATACAGAAAGAGCTTACCCCAGCTACACATTCAGCTTCAGAAAAGTAAATGCAACTAACATCGGAAAGTTTATTTTTTTGTCCCCAAACCCCATTCTGACTTTAAAACCAGAAGAACTAATAATTCTTATTCAAGTGACACTGAACCTTTCTACTTACATACATATAGAAAACAAAGCTTGTAAAAAGAAAAAAATTACACACGTGTTTCCAGGTTGCCAGGCTATACCTAAAGAGAAACTTGTAACTTCAAGGTACCTTGATGAAATTTTCAGAACAGTTTCAAAAGAATTTCACTCAAAGAACCAGTAACTCCAAAATGTACCAGTCTACAGAACTACCTAGCATAAAACATTTCTCAGGTGCTTGAGAACATACAGGACAAACAGCAAAATTTTAAGTGTGGTTCATGTATTATTGTTATCTTGAAATAAAATATTAATACAACACTGTTCTGCAAAAGCAAGTAGTTTAAGATTGTTACAGTATCGGTTGCTCTTGACATAGTTCTTATACCTGTTAAAGTATATTGGGCAAGCATGAGCTGCAATTAAGCAGCTGCTGGTTTGTCTCACAGTAAAGAGCACCAATATGAAACTGCAGAAGTTACTTTCTCTTTTCACAAATATTTTTAAAGTATCCCTTATCCACGTGTCCCATGAGGTCTCTCTAATCACATAATGAGTACAACTCAGTGTAACAGCTATCTTTCGAAATTAATTCCATCTTCTGGAAATAGACTGCAAGGACAAATTATTACTATCTACCAGAAAATCTATAATTTAGTATGAGAAATAGGAAGTAAAAGCCATGCCACTTTCTAATAACAGAATGAAAGACAGTACACGGACAGAGAACACATTTTAAGTATCTATCTTTTGGCAGAATTTAGAATCATATAATCAATCTTTCAACTATAACATCAACAGAAATTGGCAGCAGAATTAAAAAAGCTGCATTTTTCACAGATGACCTATAAATGTACAAGTGGAAAGAGAAGGAGCAGCAGCTTACCTTACAGGAATGGCTTTAGGCACAGCATTAACATTATTTGGTTGATATTTAGGCTTGTCGACCTGTACAGCATAGGTGTCCATTCCACTCTCAAAGTCGGGAGGCTGCGATGAGCTGTGTGCTTTCAAAATTGGTTGAGGAGAATTGGAAGATTTTGATGGCAACTCTGGTTTATGCTGAGCTTCATTTGGCAAGAGATTGTGGTTGAATTTGGGACTTTCGAACTTGCGCTCAAAGGGCCGTGCAGCGCTCGTGTAAGGTTTGGTTGAGAAGCGGTTGTAGGAAGGAGTGACTGTTTTCTGAATCTGCTCAGTTCCATTAACAGGGCCTTTGTCAGGGAAGCTTTTCTGAGGGTAAAACGTGGACTGCACAGTGTCCTCTCTAGAGGATCTGAAAATTGCTGACTTATTCTGAGGTGGAGGAGGGTCGGACACAGAGTTAACTGCAATGAAAATGAGAATACCCAAACTTGTCAGCAACCACCACAAATGTTTAGTCACATACACTGAAGCATAAGAACACATTGTAGTCAATTCTTAATCTTCAGTATAAAATATATACAGGTTCATCTTAGCTCTCTTAGATCATGTGTCCTCCAATTGCATTTCGTACACCTGGGCAAGTTATCTAACATTCCATTAAACATGTTGGAGACAATGGTATGACCTTTCAATAGAAAGGTTAGACTAATTTATATCATGATCAAACCCCCAGAAAAACAGTACTGAATTACCATTGTGTACTTGCACAAACCAGAAAATTCAATTGAACTGGGCCATCCCCTCAATGTGAAAGTGAAAACAACATTTCCTTCGTTTTTAGAAGCCTACAGCTATTACTTATGTCAGAAGAATTCTTGTCCAAAGCACAGGGAGTTTTAACTCCATCTTTGCTGAGACAACTGGGGAAGTTACAAGTACTAATACCTGGAAGCTACCTGGTTTCAGAGAGAATCACAAAATAATTTCATAAAGCTCAATCTCACTACAGTAGAAAACTATTTTCAACAATAATTATTCCACGTTTCAATTAGAGAACAACATAGTTACCCGTGCTGACATTCTGAAGCAACCCCACAAGCACCTGACAAGCAACAGCTGTTCCCACAAAGGTCTGCTTTGTAACTGCTCACCTTCAGAAAGTGCAGGCTTGTGGTGTGCTGGGAGAGACAGGACAGGACTATTAATTGACTGTGGCTGTGTGTACTGGACTGAAGGAGCAGGAGGAGGAGTTGTAACTTGAGGGATTGGCTCATAGCGTTTTTCACCAACAGGTCTATCCATTGTTTCAGTATCAGTTGGTTTCCCCCTGTTGAAATAGAATTAAAACCCAAATATTTGACTGTTCAGTTTCCTCACAGCTCCTGCATTCACTGCTATTTTTTGTCTTCTATGATCACCTGATTTCCATCTCTTCCTATAAACATTAAAACATTATTTTCTTGAACAGCCTGTCTCAAGTATAAAAACATTTATTGATAAGCACAAGAGATTCAGACAACATTGACCTTTAGAAGATTAGTAACACAAACCAAGGCAAACAAAAGGCAGATGACATTTCAGGTGTATTTGCATAATTGACTACTAAATATTAATTTTTCAACTTCATTTGGAGCAATTTCAATGAAAGAGTGTTCTCTAATTTCATGGGTCTTTGAAAGAAAAATGTAAATCCACTTCTTTTTGGGGTTGTTTTTGAAAGGTAGAATTAGCCAACAGGACAATGGATTCTAGTATAACTTCTTTAAATACACCTAGTATTTGAACAATGCCATCTTAATTAGAAATGTAATCAGCTTAAGCTTCACTAGCTTTATGTGCATAGTGTAGGTAACTTTAAAAATCTTATTTTCAAAACATTTTTCTTATGCTAGAAATGTTGATCCACAGGTTTACTTCAGAAAATTGATTTCACAAATACCTGTAATTTTGGACCGCAATATATTTATTGCGCTTACTTTCAGAATTTGTGTGTTTCAAATTTTAAGTGCACATAATGCCTGTGATGAAATGTAACAGTGAGAGGACACCTGAAAACATCCTCACATCAACAACAGTCTTACCACTTGATGTTCCTTTTCAAGTAGTCATAGCTAGTGTAAGAGCCAAGAAATCTAGGTGATGGCAAAGCAAACAGCAATAGAAGAATGAAAGAAAACAGTCATTCTATCTTGAGCATATTATTTCTTCACACTTTTTATGTTAGTCCTAGCAGCTGTCATATGACAAGGTTGTTGAAACAGAGACACTATTCACAGAGATGTTTCTGACAAAACTTTACCATATGCATGTGTACAATGATCACATACTATACTCAGTATGAGATTTGGTCAGTCAGTTAGGAGGAAGTCAAGATCTTGTATTGGCAGATATTAAAAGTAAGAATGAGATTACACTAAGCCATTTGTTACAATTTGTATAAACAAAGTTATTCAATACACTGAAAGGAATTAACAACCTCTCACATGGTCCAATTTGAAACAACTTCTTCAGCCATAGCATTCACAGAATGACAGTAGTTTTGTACTGTACTGCAGAGCATGTACTGAGGGCACATTCATAGCAACTGCTTCTCCAGCACTATCAGCTCCTCCCATAGAGAGCCCACACCATAAAATGGTTCTGGTTATGTTCAATAGTATCTAAAAGGACAACTTAGAACTGTTTATGATACTAGGAGAGACAGAACCATAAGCTTCCTTTGATTTTTAACACTTACCTTGCTTACATGTAGCAAGAAAATATCTTGTACATGAGGACAGCTTTCTCTCATCCCTTCACTTTCTCTATGCTCACAAATATTTAACAGGCAACAATTCTAGACACCAACCATCTTGGTGCTTCAGAGAAATATGCTATGAAACTAAGAAAAGGCTGGAACTTTTGAAAATCTGCTCCATCACCACATGAATGAGAAGATCAGTGATCTAAACAGCATTTGTATGGACACATCTCTAAAACCAGAGCTGCAAAAAAGAGATTTTAGATCCATCTCAAAGCTTCCATTCCTACTGATTTTATCTGAAGCTATTTATCCAGCAACAGGAGTCATTACTGCATGCTCACTCCCTGTTGCCTTTATTCCAGGTGGTAGTAGCTGCTCTCTCAGGAAAGTGCCCACCTGAAATCACTGGCTCCCAGAGGGAGATAGTAACCAGGGCAGGGCAGCCCTGCCAAAGCCCACAGACAAAACCCAACACACTCCACAGTGATCAGAAGTGCATGTCAGTGTCCTGGGGAATGAAAAAATGAGGAAGGGCAGTACCTTTTGATGAAGGGAGGAGTTGTGTTTAATATGAAGCACATTCTGTCATAGGCTCCTGACCAAGGGTCAGACACTGCTCAGAACCTGCATGCAGCCAAAGGGACCCACAGCACAGCAATCCCTTACAGCTTCTAAGGGCATAAATGAAGTTCCCCTATTTATTGATAGGCTGTTTCCTATCCTGTTTCCCACTTCATTACAAAATTGCTACTTTAATTTGAAAGGAAGTAGAAATGAACCCCTAAAATGAACCAGTGGGACCCAGGCTGTAAGCCTGTGGGTGCAACAGCAGCTGCTTTGCTGATGTTCCACAGACTGCAGCTAACAGACACCCAGGAGTCTGGATGCTGCTCCTCACTGCCTCCTCAGCTGAGGCTGCAGCTGCTCCTGTGGGTACTCTAAACCCTACTCAGCACAGAAATTTGCAAAGTTACCTCACTCTGCAGCACGTCAAGCTAAAGCAGGTAACTACATTGAACCAAGCAGCAACAAGTGCACTACACACTCTCAGCCACAGGGATATCTGCCTCAAATTGCTCCAGCCAGATGCACTGAAACACACCCATTTACAAGTTCTACTATTTTCTCACATCAAGAGAAACGATCCCTTATTCTACAGTTCCTGACAACTGCAATATGCAGATGTGGCATTATCCCTACAAAGCAGCTTTAGCAATGGCATAAATTTCCTAAATTATGAAAATAAACCCCCAACAAAATAAAAGAGTAAAATAATTTGTAGTGGGAAAAATATGTACTGTCACCATACTTACTCAGTGGCAAAGAACTTTACATGATTTGATGTTTCACATTAATATTTAACACTAAGAAAGTTGTAGTTATTGCTCATGAATAAATAAAATCTGTCCTCTGTACCCAGAATACATTATACGGATTATTCAGAAGCAAGAGATTGCATAATCAACAGTTCCTGTATAATCCAAATTTAGTCCTGTTTATTTTTAGAAGTGTTTATTCACAGAATAGCAATTACGATAGAAATTCACTGGGGAAAAAAAGATTAATACTGAGCAAGTAACAGGCACAATGTGGAAGCTGGTGAAAGGAGAGTCCTAAACATGAATGTTTCCTCAAGACAGCAGTTGGTTTGTGTTTCCACACAAGGACACTGCAGTGTACTAGAGGCAGTACTGCCCAACTGAGCAGCATTCTTGTTTATCTCTTTCCACTTACATTAATATTTTAGTATTTGTCTATTTGCACTGGACTACCCTGGGTAACTTTTCTTTCCCATGTCTTTCCCTTCCTGTTAAGGGTTACATTCTTTCACAAAGGAAAAATACAACACATGTTTGTCCCACATGATACATGAAACTGTCAGCCTTAAAACCAGTATTATCTTACTCCTCTGTGGCAGTAAGAGGTCACCTTCCCATATGTACAAGCCCTGAAGTTATACACTAACCCACAATCAAAACACAACCACAATTGAGCAGCCAACGAACACAAGTGTTGCAGCAGACAAGCAGTAGGTAGAAATATGGAACAATCTCTCTCAACCATGAGCTGTTCTGCACCAAGAATTAATAGTTGTGTCTGTCTCTCATGCTTTTCACCATGAAAACACTGCAGAAAATAACAAATGTACAATGAAAGCTTTTGATGCTCTCCATCTGAAGAATTTTACAATCCTCACAATTACTGGATGAAAAATCACACCACTTCTCCCAAAGCATGACTTGCATTTTCAATGCAAACACAGTCCATGCCTACAGACCAAAATGGATCATCTGTGGGCAACATTGGGTTTTTTGTATCTGAGAGTGGAATTTTGAAAATTACTGCTATGAGGCCAATCAGGACAGTTTTCTTAGGCCTGTGCCAATGATGCCCAGAGAGCAGAACAGCTAAGCTCTCATCTTTCCACGAGAAGACACTGAGCAAGTGAAAAGGAAAGATAAGAAGCATCCTTCCCTGAGAATCAGAACTGGTTTCAGATATCCAATATAGACATCATTAGGAAAAAAAATAGTGAAACCTTTAAAACCTGTCAAGCTTTTTGGAGTATTCCAACATTCTCAGGTCACAGACAGACAGTGAAGATCACAGACAATGACCAAACAAATAAGAACTGGATTCCCAAGTCCCAGCTCAAATCCTTTAAGACAAGCACTGGAACATGGCGTATCAAGTACATGAAACATCCCTTGCACATACACTCAACATTATAAAACTTCAGCTAATTAGTTTATTATTTCATTCTAAAGATCTCATTTACATTATGGCTGCCAGATTTTCAGCTTGACCTGAACAGTCCATGTTTCAAGCACGAATACAACAAAAGCCTTCCAAAACCCCCAATCTCCAGGCTGCATGCAGCAAACCAAGGCAGCTTTTCACAGTAACAGCTACAAACATCTTGTTACAGTTTCAAAACAATTTAGGTAACTGTGGAGAGTATTCAAAAAGTTTGTGTAAGTATCCTTCAAAACAGCCGGCTCTTTACCTGAGCTAAGTCTGTGTATGAGCTTTCACACAATTTCTGTATCAAAATGTTCCAAAACAAGGAAGCAAAACAATACAGGAAACAGATGTTTCCATCAACAGATTAAATTCTGGCCTCAGCAATATTCCCTAAAGGCTCAGTTTCCTAATGTCAAACATGGCTAACGTGCACAAGAACAAATGCATGCAGAACTGGAATAAACCAACACCTGTGCTTTGGAAGATGTGTAGGCACTACTGTATTAGACTAAGAAAATACTTTGTTATGGCCTGCTTATGATCATAAACAGAACCATCATAAACCATCAATGACCTTGATGAGGGGATTGAGAGCACTCCTCCAGTAAGTTCACAGGTGACTCCAAATAAAGTGGGGGTGTTGATTTGCTGGAGGGCAGGAAGGCTCTGCAGAGGGAACTGGACAGGCTGGATCAGTGGGCTGAGGCCAGCTGTGTGAGGTTCAGCAAGGCCCAGGCTGGCTCCTGCCCTTGGCTCACACCAAGCCCTGCAGTGCCACAGGCTGGGGCAGAGGGGCTGCAGAGCTGCAAAGGCCCTGGGGGTGCCAGTCAGCAGCAGCTGAACGTGAGCCAGGAGTGTCCAGGGGAGCAAGGAGGCCGATGGCACCCGGCCTGTCCCGGTCAGCAGCAGCTGAACGTGAGTCAGGAGTGCCCAGGGGGCCAAGGAGGCCGATGGCACCCGGCCTGTCCCAGCCATGGTGTGTGCAGCAGGACCAGGGCAGTGACATCTCCCTGTGCTGGGCACTGCTGAGGCCACACCTCCAGTGCTGTGTCCAGCTCTGGGCCCCTCACTGCAAGGTGGACATTGAGCAGGTCCAGAAAACAGCCACAGGGCTGGGGAAGGGTCTGGAGAACAATCTTGTGAATTGCAGCTGAGGGAGCCAGGGGGCTCAGCCTGGAGGAGGCTCAGGAGAGACATATCAGTCCACAACTCATTAAAAGGAGACTGTAGCCAGGTGGGGGTCAGTCTCCTCTCTTAGTAAGAAGTGACAGGACAAGAGGAAGTGACCTCAAATTGTGCTTTAGGTTGGATATTGGGAAATATTTCTTCACTGAAAGGGTTATCAGACATTGGAACAGGCTGTCCAGGGAAGACACGGAGTCACCATCCCTGGAGGTGAAAAGATGTGTAACATGGCACTTAGGGACTGATTTAAGTGGTGGACCTGGCAGTGCTAGTTTATGCTTGGACTTGATCTTAGTGGTCTTTTCCAAACAAAAAAATTCAATGACTGTTATGCTAGTAAGTAGTAAGTAAAAGTATCACACTGAAGGCCCTAATACCTGCCAAAATGATTAATTTACCAAAATAAAAAGTTACAGAGGTATGTGTTTTTAAACTAAAGCTACATCTAAACAGAAACTTCAGACTTTGTAAATACAAAATTTCATTTCAGTACCACAAATCCCTGAACTCCATTCAACACAGGCAGAATTTGTTTTAGTCCTAGATATCCCCCTCCTTTTTTTCAAATTAAAAAAGCCAAAGAACCCAAACTTACTTGGAGTAATTGCTGAAATTCAGCTGATTCTGTGAATGTATTGGTTTGGTGGGCTCAGAGTGATGGCTGGCAGGAACCTGCGCCGATGGCTTGTTCTCAAAACTCCTGCGATCGAAGTAGGAGAGCTGCTTCCGGTAATACTCCTCATCCTCCTCAGGGTCGTAGTGATTGGAACGCACAATATCTTCAGGTGCCTTCACTTGAGGTCTCTGTGGTTCTGGGGCCCTAACCAAGAAGAAAAATACACAGTTGCCTTGCCCCGTTGAATAAGCATAAGTGCCCAAATTACAATTCTATTTTATAACCTAGCTAGTAATAAAGCAATGAACGTGTAATTTTTATAATTGCATACCTTGCTTTTTTACCCATATTGCATGGAAATTAGACAGCTGTGACATACCATAAGAAAATCCTTATTTCCCTTATACCTTACCTTTTCCCTTTCATTTTGCTTTCTAATTAGCTCAACTAAAGGTAGAAAAAACTAGAGATAAGGTAGAAAAAAGAGATATTTAATAAGTTTCTTCCTCAAAAAAGCTGAGAAATCATTTTATCTTTTCCCCACCTCCCAGCAATCACACCCATGAGAACTGGCTTCATGCCCTGCTTTACCACTGATACACAAACCATATTGACACACTCCAACTCCTCTCTGCAGTTTCCAGTTTGAAGCACTAAGATGTGTTTCTGAATATTCTAAACTCATATTGGAACTATATTTAATCAGTTGTGCATCTACCTGTAGGTTGTTTTCTCGTGCTCATACTGGCTTTGAGAAGTTGGTTTTGGACCACTCACACTTGTGAGTGCAGGCTTAGGTGCTAGTTCTGGAGGCTGTAAAGAAAAGCACAGCATATTCTCTTAAATTCTAACATTTAGAAAGATAAAGTACTTTAAGATTAAGAAAACTAAGACTACCTTCCCTTTCTCCAAAAGCAAAAACAAAAGAAGTACTAGCAAAATAAGAATTAGAGGGGTTTCCAGTAAACAAGACCCCTGGCAGTGTTTTCACAAGAAGTGCTTGGGTTCTGCTTTTAAAACATACCACATTTAGGTTGCTTAAAGGCAATATTTCACAAGCAGTAAAGCTTTGTTTCTGATATTATATTCTACTTCTTGCAGTGCAGTCTCATTAGCAAAAAAGCAGGAACTAAAAAAATTACTTACCTTGACAGTTGATGTATCACTTGTATCCTTCATCTTTTCCAAAGATGGGGATCTTCTCCTTTCAAATATCTTAACCCTACTTCGCACAGACTGTGGTTTCATGGCTGGATCTTCTTCTTCCTCAGCTAGAGATGGTGGTGTAGGCAGTGGTTTACTGTTGGAAGGCAAAACTTCTGGTTTGGTTTGTGATGAAGGGGGAGGAGGAAGAGAAACACCTGAAGTGCTATGAGAAGGCTCATATTGTCCAGCTTTAGCATTATAAGCTTGAGGAGGACCTTGTTCATAGCCTCTTATGTGTGGATCAAAGTACTGCTTGGGTTCAGGAGACCGAGATATGGCTGACTGGTATGGCTGAGCTTCGGGTTTGTATCGGCCGTGGGTGTCGTATCCAACCGTGTGTTGATCCTCGTATCGCACTTGTGGTAAGCTGAAGTTTTTGGGTGCATGCTCATAGCGAGGTCTGCTGTCATAGCTCATTGCAGGGGGTTCCTCAAAACGAGGTTGTGCTGGGTAATAGCTGCGCTCTGTGCTCTCTTCTAGATTTTGTCTGGAATCGAGATCCCTAGGAGGCTGGTTTTCATAAGCTGTTCTTGTTTGGTTATAGGGCTGTTTCTCCTCATAATATGTCCAGTGCTCCTCATAGGGAGGCACACGGTCATCGTAATGTAGGCGAGGGTCATAACCACGAGAAAATTGATCTACATAGTTTGTTGAGTCATACCTATATGTTGACTGTTCATAATCCCTACTCGGTTGTTTTTCTGCATACTGAGCCTGGGATTCATAGATCAGATTTGGGTCTCTTTCCTGTCTCTGTACTGGGTGATTAACTGCTGGCTGTTTTAAGACGTAGCTTTGTCTGGATGCTTCTTCATTAATGTACGGATCCTTTCGGTACACCTGTAAGAGAGAGACACTCCTCAGCTAAAATGAAGAGTAGTTTCAGCTGCAGCTGAAATGCACTATTTGAAACAAACTCAAGTTTTAAATATTGGCTTTAATTTTGTTTTAAAGCAGAATAATTTGATGCAGATGTTTGCAACCAGAAGAAGCTGAACTTGGTGATTCAAGAGATCCCTTTTAGTCATATTTTTAAGAAAAAACATGTAAGCAGATTAGAAGAGAAAGACAAAGGTAATAGCCTCATGTCTGGGATTTGGTTTTCAGGGGAACACACGCACTTTTTTCAGAATGTGGAAAGAGTGGAAGTGAAATATATAAATACACTAAGATAGTTCAAGTATTGCTGAAGAAGTATATAAAGTCACTCAACAAACCGGACTCAACTTCACAATCAACGATTTGGCATGATTTAAATTTTAGTGAAATAAGATTTTTTCTTGAGGCCTCATTAACAGGAGAACGTTGGCAAGCTAAGGAAGTCACACGTAAAGTAAAATCAAAATACAGAATGCAGACTTTTTTAAAAAGTCATGTTTCTGAGCAGTGTAAAGGATAGTTTGAAGCCATGCACACAAAACATTACATGATGCTTAGCAATTCAGATGGACTGCTTTTTGTAACCTCCATGATTCTCTTAGGAGAAAAAAAAAATTAGAAGGAATTCTTCAAATAAGGGCAAAACAAAGATCATGTGCTAGCTTGATGTATAGCAGGAAATCAGCACAACAACGTGGCACAGGTACCTTTGCTGGATCTATATGCGGCGATAAGGATGATGGCTCTTGGTCTCTTAGTACTACATGAGCTCCCTCAGTACTCGGTGCTCTTAAGGGGCCCGCTTGTGGTTGGTAAGAGTTGTAAGGAGCAGCAGTAGGCTCCTCCAGTCTGACATTAGTTAGGTTTACATTAGCATTTACTGCAGAGGCTGATGAGGTTGCAGGGTTTGATTCAGGCGACGGGGAAAGGTAAGGGACTGCAGGTGAGGCTTCTGCTTTCTGTGAAGTGTTTAAAATATTTTAAATATACTGCTATTGAATCAATGTATGACTTTTTGATTTATATTAAAATAATTTAAGTGATGCTCTGACCAATGCAGCTAGATGTAGAATGAAATGTACTGATAGTATCATGCACTAGCACTTCCAGAAATTCATTAGGTTGAGGATTATAAAAGCAAAACATTTAATTAAAGTAGAATGGTACTTCAATCCCCCTCCTGTCAATGAGTCACTAAACAGGCAGGACAAGCTAATTCTCCAATTCACTGTAATGTATTGTTGCTGATGACAGATTCTTGTATGCACACACAACACTGGTAAGCAGAATATAAGTGGACATTTCTTATTCGAGAGAACTTGCAACCTGAAGTAAGTGTATAGCAGTGTATAAAATGACTTTCTTACCGGCTGAGTAGTAGTTGGTTTAAATCCTGAAGAGTCTATTCTGAGATTTGGCTGTGGCTGAGCTTGAGATGCATAAGCAGGGTAAGTCTGAGCCTCATGATGCATTCCAGAAGAATCCTCTCGAACAGGTTCAGAGGAGCGTGTAATAGCAGATTCAGGAGGAGTCCCAACCTCATCATTCAGAGTTTCATCCAGTTCTTGATCAGTGTAAGCACCCCCTTCTGTGTCTGTGTCTTCATAGTCAGACGTGTGTCTGCTGTCTGTGCTGTACATGGAATACTCACTGCCGGGAGCGGAGAGGTAAGAAAGGCGGTCATCGTGTAAATCAAGATCATCACTTGTAGCACCGTCTGCCTGTGGCAAACAAAATCAGGGTACACGTTTATTGAAATACCTTTTAAACAACACCCCTTCTCTTGCAATGTAGAACGGGGGAGTTTTATCAAATTCAGTATCGATATCATCACAGGGGACAAGAAATCAGGTTTCCATCACTGAAAATGTTAAGCTTAGACCCAAAAGACTTATCTGCAGCCTAGCTCTTTGAATCGCTTTACTAAGGGACCAGATGACTGTCAGTGTAAGGGAGGAGGGCATAGTGCAGTATCCACAGATATCAAAGTGCTTGGAAAAATACAGAGCTGCACTTTAAAGCAGTATATGATCTGGGAATCATTACTTTGCAGGTACATATAAGGAGCTAAGGTGTAACCCAGATTTAATTAAGAAACCCGTAGCAATAGCTGATTCATTTGCTTACGTTTAGTTGGCGCCTCACTTGACAATAGTTCTTCAAGAGGTGTGCATAGAGTAACATGCAGCTCAAGAAGGTAAGTGGAGTTTTAGTGGGGAATATAGAATACTAACTTGTGATTTTGCATGTGTTTTCTCACAACTGTTCTCAGAAAAGTCAGAAAGAACATGAATATGCCTCTTGCTTTTATAATAATGAAAACACATTCCATAATCAGACAATCCCAGCCCTGAGTATTCATGCAGTGAAATTCCCAGAAGTTCTTTGATGAAAACCCACCCAGTCTTCACAGCATTAATATAACCTCCAATTAACAATGCCAGTGAGCAAATGCTCCCTCACTGCACTGCTACATGCATAAGGACAACTGTAAAGCTCTCATTAACAGAGTAAGTTCTCTAATGTACTGACAAATCAGTTTTGAGCAGCTCACACAGCCAGGAGGCATTACTGCTTTAGATCTTCACAGAAAACCTCTCATGAATTCCATTTTGCCATTTCCCCCCAAACATTATTTCTTACCTTTCCTTCTGAAACCCACACTAGTTGGTTCTGTTGTTGCTGAATTGCTTCCTTAAGAGCTCCATACCATCCTTCATTCATTGAATTCAAGTTAATGGTAGCTAGAAGCACAGCAGATTAGTTTGACTTATGATTTCTGCAGAACTACAAGAAGGATCTGTACCACGAGTAACAAAAGCAATATAAACTGGTAGGTTAAAACTGTGAGATCTCAATAGTAATGTAAACATTAGTATCCAAAGCAACCTTAAGGCCTGATGTGGTTTGGGACATTTTAACCCACAGGAAATACTGAATTAACAGTAGCTTAGAATAAAGAGAGGTTGATTTCAGTCAGACTAAAACAATAAAGTTACATCATTTTCCTATTTATTCAAGTTTTGATTTCGGCTGATGATCCTGCAAAGCCACAAGATCTATTAGAAATGTCATTCTGATGTTTCAGATTGCTTTACATTTGTGCACTCATGTGCAAATGATGCACACAGCAATTAACTACTGGTTATTGAATGGGGAAGCCTGAGCAAGTCTGTCACTGCTTGACCTGTTCCATTTGCAGAAAATTCTGGAGGTAGAAGCTTCTCATTTTGCCTCCCCTTCCCTCTCAAATTCTAATCCAGTCTGTCTAATGACTTACTTGTGAAGAGATGGTGATTATTTTTGCGGAGCTTGTGAGCTCTTTCATACAGCTTTCTGGCACTTTTTCGTGACTCTGGGCACAACCTCATTCTCATGGTCTTTACTCCCTGCTTAGAATCAGGATTTAGGAACACTACAATTGGATACCACTGGGCGTAATTCAGACGGTCCACTGCATTGGGAGTGACATCTAATAAAGCATGTTTGTCCTGTAGTGACAAAAAGGACAGAGGCAAGAAAGTGAATTATTCATGTCCTACATGAAGCTTTTTAAACATACTCCATAAACTGATTTTGTATTATCTTTACAGAATTCATTGTTTCAAAGTATTGATTTAAATCCTTCTCCTATTTGAATTTAACAGAATAATAAAAACCAAATCCGATATCAGCCTAAATAGGCATATACATTTTGAACTGTAGGATCCCTGTATAAATCTAGGATTTTTTACATTTAATTCTATTTTTCAAAAACCTCCTCAAAGTAAGCAGACACTGGAAAACAAGCAGTTTCCTATCAGCATTCTGTAAATAGCAAAAAACCAAAAACTGAAACACAAGACATAGTCCCATTACACACTCTTATCTTCCTTTTTACAATAAAAGAAATCACTGTGAATGCAGAACTTGGCCAGCTTTCATTCAATGCAATCAGGCACACAGCATGAAGCATACTGACTTTGCTGCTATAATAGCTTTTTTCTCTCTCCTACTTCAGCAACTGAAAATCTTCCAGTTTGTTTTTCAGTAAGGAAAAAAATAGGTGAGCCTCATATAATATACTAATGGTAGAGGTTTTAAGGATATTAAAGAAGGGAGATAGAAGAACCCTTTCTTAGTCCTCACACAAAAGAATTATGTCAAGTAATCGATTTGTACACTGGGGTGGGGCCAAACTAACAGCTCCACAAATAAAGTAACCGTTTCTAGCTATAAAGTCACACCATGGCTTTGAATGAAAGAGGAAACAACTTAAAAGAGCCTTAATGGAGAGAGGACAACGGCCTCTGGAACAAAGCCTAGAAGTACATCCAGGCTGCAGTTATTAATATGAAGAAGAGTGGTGGGGTTTTTCTTATTAACCAGTAGAGAGATGAGAAAGTTATATTTAAAACAAACACAGTAAGCTACCATTCTACATTTAAAACACCCAAAACTTTACTTCATGCTATCAGTTTTACTTTTCTTGTGTTAAAAGTCCAGTGACAAAAGAAGACTTACTCTATCGATTATCTGCTTTATAGTGTGGAGACGAATAATGCCAGAACTACGTTGGTCAGAACCAGCATCTCTTGGTTCACTTTCTGGTAAAAAGGACACAGTAAAAATCTATTGTAAGTTTACAACATATTCTACATTCCTTTCTTAAGATAAAACAAACCATTTCATAGCTCAAGCTGTCAATTCAGCTTGAAGACACTTCTGATTACATATTATACATGAGAGTCTACCCACTGTTATGGTCATAAAAATCACATCTTTACAAAAGCACTTAGAAATAGAGTAAGGTACAGAATTAAAATGAAATTTGAGGTGGCTACAAATAGAACTAATATTTCTTCAAAGAATTATCAGCAACAATGTAATAGAAAAAACTTAAATTTAGTCTGTTCCTTTACATTGTCTCTGTCTTGTTAAATATGTTAACTAAAGAAGTAATGTGGAAACAATCTAGCCAAAGAAAGCTGACTATTTCCTAATTGCAGAAAAACCCGATCTCACACCTACTTGCAATTTGAAAGATATCTGGTTCTTCTCTAGCAAGTTTCTCCCGTGCAACATCAGCTATTGGACCAAAAATGGTTACAGGTCTGAGAAACCCAGCTAGAATTGAAGGAAAAAGAAAAGTCAAGATATATCAATTGCTTAAACCAAATGCAAGATACAATTGACTACACTGGCTTTTCCAAACCAAACCACAGAAACCTGTAACGTGTGGTAAGAGTAAAGCCATACCTTCCCGAAGAACAACTCTTTCATAGGCAGGAAACTTTGTCTGAACAGGTTGGGCAGAAAGATCTTCTCTGCTTTTCCGGAGATTCCTTTTTGAGCTCCGCAAGCCTCGGAATCTCCAAAAGTCTGCTCGGTCTCCTCCTGCTGTCTTTGGAAGCGTGTACTGTACACTAGCCAGCTGCTCAGCTCTAAGGTGACAACAAATCCCAGATACCAAGAAGTCAGTCTCTGAAGTAATGCCTGACTAGCAAGCTTACACTCTCAAAAAATCACTGCCACTGGCTGAACCAAGCTTTTGCTGTATTATGAACTTCAAGACAACTACTGAGCCTAGTATCACATTTCTAAAACTTATTATATCCTTGTCTTGAAAATAGAGTTTATTCATGGACTGTGCAAAGTCAAAAGCAAATCCACAGATATTTTACTTCAGTATGTTTTACACTTTGTCACTTTTTCTTACTGAACCAATTCCATAAATCTGTCCTGCAAGGAAGTCCAGTCATTCGTTATACAGATACAATTTAAAATTGTGGGTTTGAATCAGCAATTGAACTATTGCAAGGTCGTACCTGTTTTTGTTAGGTATGATACCTCTTTCCACTTCCTTATGGTTCTTCCCAATTCGAATGGCCAGCCATGAACCCAGTTTGCCATTGTACAGAGTGTCCACTACCCGGAACACTTCACCTTTATTGAAACTTAGTCCATAAGGAGATTCCTTCTCATATTCAAAATGAGTTCTGATATAGAAAGAATCCCCTACATCAGACTCAACAATGCGACGATAAACTGAAAGAAGGAAAAGAAATCCCAAAATATCAAGTGTTACATAAGTTCAAGTGATGTTATAATGCTCATAAGAATTACGCAAAGCAATGCTTCACCTTAATTCTCCTTGTTCTAAATGTACATTACTTCAAGAAGCCTTAACTGTCTCAGAGCTACTCTATTTTAAGCAGCATAACTACTTATAGTAAACTCTCCTAACATAAATTCAACTTTTATAGTCAAAACTTTGATCCAAGTGCAAGTTTACTTCATTCACCCTGGAAGGAATTAATGTTGAGAAAAGAAGTTTGCATGTACAAACACATCAGCATAATTACTCATTTTCAATGGCATAACTACAATTGACTCTTCTACTTCCTCCAAGGATAATGCCAAGATGTTACTTAGGTGGTAAGGGTTATTTCTGAAGAGAATTTTTTTGTTTAGGATTTTGTTTGTTTGTTAGGGGGGTGTGGGGGTATGTATACTGGCACCCCATCTTCTCTACTCCATTTGTAGTGGCCACCTATCCCAAAGTCAGAAGGACTTAAAAGTCTAAGGTGCCAATTTCCTGCAAGCCAGCAATTAGTTATGGTTCACTAGACTTTATAATGCTGTTCTAAGCAGTCTACTACATCACTTCCAATATACAAATATTTACCATCTTTTTTCTTCTGTGCCAAAATGGTTACTTCTTCGCCTTTAGGAAGATCAAGCAAAAAAAGGACAGCTTCTTCTCTGATGATATTTGTGAAATCTACATTATTTACCTGGTATCAATGAAGCAATCAGTTTGATTTAGCATATGACATTATTACAGAGATTTAATAATACAATAGAAAAACTGAATCTATTGCTATGATTGTTTTCTTACTCAATTTCATACATCCCAAGTGCATGTATTTCAAGATACCTCTTGTACCTCTAAAGAGCCCCACTTTGTTTCTCAATAAAAGCACAGCTTCCAGATAATAGGTAGCTGTTCATTTTACACTCATTAAGGAGCACCTACATACATCAGTAGCCCACAGAGCACTCTGACAACTTGGTCACCCAGCATGAATTCAAACAACTTTATCAACTGAAATTGAATTAGTCTACAAAATTTAATGTAAAAAACTTACTAACCTTCCTAGCAACAGTACAGTAAAAAGAGATTTTGCTCCTAGTAAGTCATGTAATAAATACATACAAAAAAACCCGTGTATGAACTACAAAGGCAAATTACTCAATCCTACAGAAAGAAAACCTTCTTTGGTACAACAAAACATTTGTATTGTAAACAGTTTTGACATACCCTGAGAATCTGGTCCCCTTCCTCTAATCCTTCTTTTGCTGCAGGGCTGTCTTCCAGAACACCAGCTACAAATATGCCAACATCATTGCCACCTGCTAGTCGCAAGCCCACACTATCTCCTTTTCTGAATTTTACCAGTTTCATGCTTGGCCTAGAAATTTAGAAAATATCCTACTTACTGGTGTAATAGCATAAAATATGCCCGTAAATTTGAAACATGCAAAGTAGTAATCTGCTTGTTAGTCAATTACTGGATATTCTGCTATAACATACCATTAACTACTTATCAATTGCAGCACTCCAAAAAACCCACCTACATGTACAGGTTTAGTATGGTTTGTTTGTCTTACACTCATAGTGTTTATGTGAGACACTGCCACTCTACTCCAAAAACATTCTTCCTTTTAAAGAGCTGTGCTGGCATACAGATCTATTTTGGCTCTGAAGAGATCAAGATGAATTTGAGGTCAAACCAAGCTAGAATCTATTCTCACGTACACTAATGTTCATAAAGGAGATCCCAGCTGAACTTACTTCCATGCTGGGACATTGCACATTTCTGCAGTAACCTTTATTCACTGCTCTCCAATTACTATGAAAGGTAAAGAATATACTACAGTAACTTCCCTCTCTTTGGAGATGGGGACAGGAAAGGAGGAGTGAGAATGTCCAGAGAGGGACAAACCCAGCAAATCCTTTTCACCTGTTGATTATTCTAAGAGCTAATTTCCACAGAAATGAATAGACTTTAAAGTGGTGTATTACACAGTGTAAGTGCCAACAAGGCTCAGAAATAAATCTCATGTCTTCATCCTATTATTTGTGAACAGAAGGGTCAGGACAGGATACTGGACATGATATCAGAGCACAGAGAGAGGTTATTGACCACACTGGATAACAGTTTGGTTTGCTTAAGAACCAGGCAGGTTCAAACAGAGTTCAGAGATACATTACCGAAGCATTCCATCTTCATGGGTTGAGTTGGGTAAAGGACCATCAGATGGACTGACTGGTAAATCCACATCTGGCTGACCTCCTTGTGCATACACTGGCTTTGGCTCTATTAAAATACCAAAGATTTCCAATGTCTATTTGGTCATTTAAAGATGAAAATGTGAAGTTTAACCTAGTTAAGACTTAGTTAATGACTTCTTCAGTAGCCTTTCCTCTACCCCACTTAGACTCACTTAAAAGTAAAACACTAGAAAACGTACAACAGAAGACACTCTCATCATGCCATTCAGAGCAGTGTGATTACTGGCCTAATTACTACCTCAGTAAAGATTCCCAAACTTCCTCTGCACTTCACTAAGCACTCTGAACACTGCAAAACAACGAGAACTAGAAGGCTTCATGCTCCCAAGATCACTTTCAACCCCTCTAAGCTTGATTTCTCTGACCTAACTTCTTTGTTTTCCATTGGTTCTCTTCACTCAAGAACTCAGTTTTTGAAACGAAAATACTATAAAACCTCAATGTAATAGATATGCCTTGAGGTCCAGTTGGTGGTCCTTAGAGCTATGCACTTACTATGGCTTTGCTGTAGAACTTCTCTGGAGTTCCTGTGAGGAAACTGCCACTGCAGGCTTCCCTCAGCAATGAGCACTAGTAGGGGCTCTTCTCTGATAAAGGCTTGGTCATGTTACAAGAATTTATATGTAAGGCTCATTTTAGCACACTGGAAAAAATGTGATTTCAAACAAGGCTGACTTTGAACTAGTCTTAATATTCCTGATCTTACCAACAACCTTTCTTCCATTGCACTATCTTTCTTCCTTGCACCATCTTCCTTTCAAATCACTGAACAGATTAGCTTGAAATTGAGAATTTCAGGCAGCAATTGGGTAATTATGAGTTTTTCTAATGTGCCTCTGGTCCCTCCCATACAGTAACAGAGTATTTTCCTTTACATCTCTAATGAACCTTTCCTAGGCTAAGCCTGTGATGATCCCTCCCAACAAATACTTTCCTCCCACCCTTCTTTGACACAATTAACTATGACAATCATCTTGCCCTTGCCCTTAGTCTAAGCAGCAAGCTGTCACAGATTCTGCCAATCACTTCTCTAGCATTTTCACTACAGTCTTGGAAGTATCCTCATTTTCCTAGAGCTTTCATGAAGCTGTTAAAGGATTATGCCTTTTGCTATGCTTTTTTATCTCAGTTTATCTTGGGCAAGTGAATTTTATCTCCAGACATTAATTTAAATATTAGTGTTATGTACTGGCCTACAACTCCTCCCCCCTAAACTAAGTATTTCCATGTGCCTCTTCCCATTCACGCAAGAATAGAACATTTCTCCTTCCCCACCAACCAACAAAACCCCCACACTATTTATCAGTTGTTTGCTAGCCCCTCAGACCAATTATCAGTACAACATTTTGGATTAAGTGTCACCTAAATGGCTGGATCAGTATCCTGCCAATTACTAATCTTCAGTATCTTACAGAAATGCAGAATCCATCTTTCTAATCTCACTACCACATCCTTTTCCATCCTGGCAAATAAATATTACTTCATTTGCCTCTCTTCATAACACTGCTGTAAAAGGCCACCTCTCATGACCATCTTTTTAATAATGGTTGCTGTATCAGAAAAACTACTGTTCTTATTTTCAAGATCTTTCAGAATCTATCAACATCATAACCCTTCCAGCTCTTCACTAATCTACTGACTGCTACGTGCAGAAGTGTCACTGCTCATCCCTTAGGTCCTCAAATATTTTCAAGCTTGAATGTGCTTTCTTTCATTGCACCCAGCCTTTCAGTAACAGCTCCCTCTAAACCATCTGCACAGCTCCTTTCTCCACTTGTAATTTCACTGAAGTGCCTCATTCTGTAAACAAAAATCTTGTAAGTGCCAGCCTGCCCAGAACAGTGTCCTGTATCATCTTTTGTTTGTTTTTTTTTCTTTTTTACACCATCTGGCTTTTATCTGCTGCCATTTAGCTTATCCTTCCCTTTTGGGAAAAAGGAATGAGATTTTGCTCTGGTTTGATTAGCTGTACTGCATTTGTTAACCTGCCTTCTTGGTCCATGGCTGTAGTTAAGTGCTACATGAACAAAGCATTTTGGTGTGTTTTGAGTTGTATCTTGGGAACAGTAGCTCTAAACAGGCTTAACTACATGGTTGTTAAAAATATAGTCTGCTACAGTAACCCCATAAGAACACATTTACTGCTGAACACTCAGAAAAGAAATGACAGATTTTAACCTTGCCTGAGTAATCAGTACAAAACTCTTTACAGCCATCACTTATAGCTACAACCCTAAACACTGAAATCTGACCCCTGCATAATGACAGACCCCACAACTTAGGTTTTCAGGACCAAAACTCTTAAGATATAAATGGGATTAGGGTTACAAAGACTGTTTGTATTCAGAAATAAAAATAATTAGGACTTGGTCTGTTTTAAGACTTGAAAGTCATTCCACAAATATGCAAGAGCATCAAGTCTTTACTGGTCATCCATTCTCAACAACATTCATAATTAATATATTTTAATATGCTTACCTGGGAGTGGTGGAGTTTGTTTTTCAGTTCTTTCAACTGTCACCTCTTCCACAGTTTTAGAAACATCATCTGCATTCTTTAGAGGTGTAGAGACAGCTCCTGGTTTAGTTATTCTCTCATCTTCTCTGCTTCGATGACTATATTAGAGAAAAAGATTCCACTCTGCATACAGAACTGCTGCTATGATCTCAGTCAACTAAGACTAAAGAATAAATACTTTCATTCAAGTACTTTCAGTCAAGTTGAGGATAAGATATCACTATTACTATTTAGGAAGGTTTTGTTCTTAGATTATCACATTATTAAAGTATTTTACCATTTCCAAACCCTGCTGTTTTGTCCCTAACAGCATATTAACAAAGGGTTTCCCAAGACATGGCAGTTAAGGGAGTAGCAGCACAGGGTGACACAGACAGCTCTCTGCTTCAAACACACAACTCACACACACGTGCTGTGTATTCATATATAAGGACTTGAGAAGCAAAGGGGAGGAGGGAAGAAAATCCACTACAATTGTCTTTTCCTCACACCTTCCTATAGAAATCATGGATTTTTAGACTTAATTCTTAGGCTTTGCTGTGACTAAGCTAATTTATCTGCTTCTTTGTGTGTCACCTGCCCTGAAACACAAGGTGCTGCTGGTGTGGCACCTTTTATCTTTGCAAAGCCCTGCCAAAGCCCCCCTAAATATGTTCCTTTTTTCTCATCTCCTCAGAGAGAATAAGGCCTTCAATTCACAGCTATGACAAGAGGGGACTGCTTCCCATCCACGCACTTTACTCAAAAGACAATTTGTTGCTTCTTACACATTTCTTACACACACTTGGAGTGCAAACTGAAGTAATTTAGGACAAGTTGAAGTAAGTTCTTTGTTTTCAAATGATGAAAGCAAGGAAAATTCTACAGAATGCAATTTCTATTCCTTGAGTTCAAAAGATCAAGTATTCTTATACTGTTGTATTGAGCTACAGCTACCAGCTGTACCACAGCAGAGTTGAACATGTGCTGCATGTTGAAATGTTAACCACCACACTGCTATCTGATGAACACTAAATAATTTAATAGGGTTGGAACAGATAAATATTAAGAATGAGCTAGAAAAACAAAGTTTTCTTCCTGGGAGATGGCAAATAAGCAAGGATTGAAAGAATATTTGAAATAAGACAGACACAAATAGCAGCCTTTCATGTAGTACTGGACTGACTTGCCAAGAAGGGGAGGAAAAAGGTATTTTCTCAAGGATAACAATGGCTTGGTCAGTAGGTACAAGCCCATCTGCTCTCATAAAGGAGAGGTCTGTACTGGAAAGGAAAACGAGAGAAGTTCTGCACATCTACCAACAGCTAGATGGTGCTACTGGGCAATAATGAGCATCACTGCCCATAAAAATGGATCAAATCCCCATCATACAGAGTTAACACTGTTAAGATCCTAATCAGAAATAATGCTTCAAGAGTTGGAAATATGACTTCAGAAAGCAGATTCCAGCTAGTCTTCTCATCCAAGACATGCAGTAATGAATAAAAGAAATTACAAAAATCAAGTAGAATGCGCTTTCCTGAAGCAAAATGAAGTTTAAAATATAAGAAACAAAGCTTAGCTATTCAGCCAAGACAATACTACAACTTCTCAGTGCATTCCTCCAGTTTTAAAACCATGTGCCCGAAGACAGCCAAACAGAATACAGGAAAGTATTCCAATCACCACAACAAACTGTGAAGAGAAGCATTCTTGAATGACTTACATCTTGTTGTAAGTCATTGATAAAAACAAGCACAGTAGTTTAATTTTTAAAATCCCTATGTATGCCTCTTTTTATTCAGATAAAGTCCCTTTTGGAGGCTCCCACAGTTGATTAAAAGGATGCTAAAACCACTATGAGTACCAAAATGAAAAGTAAGCATTTCTCCTTCTACTTCATTCCCAAACATCACTGACAGATGTTTTCTTACTCCTCCTTTGGATTTCCAGTTTAGGTGTATAAGCTAGACAGTATAAGGTGTATAAGCTAGACCAGACTAAAATATAGCTGGACTGGTCAGTTCCCTTGAAAATAGTTCCTGGCTTGTTAAAAACAGATACATATATCCAGCTATTTAAAAGAATGCTCAGTGTCCTAGAAACAAAAAAGTTCTGCAGTTTTGTAAGCTGCAACTAATTCCACTCCCCAGAGATTTCTGGATAATGAGCACTAGTTAATAAGATACTCAGGTAAATTTCCCCATGAGCCCTCTCTACCTGTTTCCAAGCATGTCCTAACATTTGAAAGGAGCATTATTCCAAAGTAAGAGTATCTGTTTTGCTTTAAAAATACGGCAAAAAATACTATAGTTACTACACAAAGAAAAAATTCGTTTTACATTACCTCTACACTGTCCAAAGCCAGTGTAATTTTATGCTGCTTTGATTCCTGCACACATCAAGAGAATGCAAATGTGGAAGCTCTCAAGAACAGTAACTCAAACACAGACACTGAAGGCACAGCACAAAATAGTCAGGTGAATGTCTGAAGCAACAGGCTCCTGGGCTGCTGCTATGTGTGCAGGCAAATCTACCCTGCCAACTCAAAAGCCTGCAAAAGGTCAGGTCTACTCTACCTAAGACATGAAAGTTCAAATAGGAAAAAGCTGATAGAACAAAAAGGAAACATCAGAAAAGCAGGGGAATAGATTTTTTTCCTTGACTTTGCTTAAACTGTCCAGTAAGCTCTGAATATTTCACATTACAAGATGATACAGGGAACAACTTGATGCCACCACTGGTTCCAGGTGAGGGAAACTTGTTAAAAAGTGACAGCTGCACTTCCCAAGAGACAAAAGGGTTGTTCCCTGTGTGCACTGTGACACTATTGTTTAACATCTGTGCTGTGTCAGGGCCCCCTTTACCTCACTTCCTCTCCCTGACATTTTTCAAAGTGTGCTTAACAGAAATGTTTTTAAATTACAAAATAGTATCAGCTACATGTTAGTGCTATTACTGAAAAACAAGAGATGACCTGCAACACACAAATGTTTGTCTCTACAGAAAATCATGGAAAATATGAACTTCCAGGCTTCTTTTCAGAGTGTTTTTAGCATATCTCAAACCCTTTAGCATAAAAAGAGTAAGAGCAAAGTAGCATCTTCCTAAAGACATTGAAAATGGGGCTGATTTTTATCTCATATTCTAGTTTTTTCAGATTGTTTTGAAAATGGACAGAAAAATCAATCTCTCATGCTATGTATAAATTGACAATAGTATTACAGAAGTCAGCCTCATCCTTCCACAAATAATGATGATCTCTACAGTGATTTCTTCAAGCTACCACATCTTTCTTGCTGAAGCTGAAGTGTGAAACATATCAGAAGACGCTTTTGCTATTCCAATACCTAGGTGAGGAAGTCAGCATAGAGACAGAGTTCCCAAGCAGGAGTTCTTTCAGTTAGTAAAGGGCAGCCCAGAGAGATCATCTGGCAGGTTTGGCAGCACCTGGCTTTAAATACCAGTCTTTAGGATGGGTCACACCAAAAGCTTACCCAGCTCAACAGCTTCTTAGTGCCAGCAGTAAGACCAGATAGCCAAGAAAGGATATGTGATACTTGTCCTGAGGTACTCTCCAGCTTAGGGGCAGAGACTTCTTGTGCTCATTCTAACTCTTCAAGTACAACTCTTCATAGGTTATACAAAGCACAGTTAGCCCTTTCTCTTAGTAAGTTAAGAAAAATGGTTTAGAATTTGAGTTTTTAAAAGACCATTCAAGAGACATCTGTGAACTTTCCTTAGACTAAAGAAAACTAAAGTGCTATTTAATGCTTTGACAGAATGATCAAACAGCAATTGTTATTGGAACATTGCAAGCAGCCTGATGTACATACCAGTGAGGAATACTGAAAGGTGAACAACATTGCAGACCCTGCCAGACCCCAAAGTAACACTAAGGCAGATCTGTTAACAGATTTCTGTATTCTGGTGCACATACAGAAATGTCAGTCTGTACTTAAGCTTGTATGAAAGGACTAAGAGGATTCCCCTGGAATTTCCCGCTCCATTAACATACAAACACTTGGCAGAACAGTGTCTAAATAAAGACTCATTATCTTCAATACATTTCTAAGGTCCTCCTTAAGCTTAGTTGGAAGACTTTTTGCACATTTCTTCCTCAGCCCTTTCTCAAGCCTTTTTCTTCCTCCAGCTTTTCCACCAAATTCAAAAAAGAATAAGTAGCTAACAACTAATTGATCTTAGAGTAGATTTAAACTTGCACAAACAACGATTACAAAGAGAAGTTGCTCTCAGCATGTTTTTCTTTACATGGCTCAGGGCCCAGATTTTCTGATCTTGAAAGGGACATGTCGCACAGGAAGTCAAACCATGCCAAAGTAGCTCTTGCTCATAAAGAAGATATAACGGATGCATTCAGAGTTGAGATAACTTCAAAGTTCCCTCTCGGGGAGGATTTGATTCTTCCAACAGTTTGGTCCAAAGGGAGGAAGTGACCACCTACCTAAACCACTGCAATAGGACAGGAAAGCACTAACACTAGGCTAAGTCAGTCATGGTTCCAGTTCTGACAGATTTTTTTTTTTATTCCTCCCTCCACAAGCCCTATCAGATTGCACTAGAAATGCATGTCAAGACATACTGTTTTGAAATGTGACAGATCTCACAATCAAAGCCCTGTCTCTGAGACCCTGCTTTTAAGATTTTTCCATTAATGTGGATCCTGCTTCAAAACAAGCTTTCATGCCTTGCGGTCCCTCTGAACAACGTACACAAAAGAAGCAAGTATCTGTAACCCATAACCCCAAGCAGGTGTACATGCAGGTACAATCTCTCTTGCAGTTGTACTGATCTTTAAGAGACTCTATAAGCCTTGAGGGTGTGTTATTTTTCCCCTCAGGCAAACCAATTCTATTAATAAGCAATCAGACATATCTTTAATTAAACAGTCAGCTGCGATTTTTTTTTCCAGAGTTTTTGAACAGCATCTAAATATCTTCAGATAGAGGCTCTGAATTTGGTATTTGCACAGATCAATTCTAATTTCTGCTCTATCATATTATGAGCAGTCAGAAGAGAAACTTCTCTTTCAAATATTGAGTAGAATTTGAAGTCCAACACTGAAACACTATTTCAATAAATTAGAAGGTCTGCTTCCAAACTGTGGAAACGCAGAGCTGGGCAGATTTGTTATTCAGGACTAAAGTTTCATATGGCAGGAGAAAAAATTCCAAACCATACAGTACATCACTTGTCTCTAAATTCATATAAGATTAGATTTATGTACTGAAGAATTATAATCAATGTTCCATCACCAAGTTCAAATATTAAAAAGTAGAGTGTAAAAGCAAAACCTGCAGTGTAATACACCTCATTTTGTGGAACTAAATGTACTCAGAAACATAAGATAATCCCTATGCCTAAACAAAGTAAGATTTCAGCAAGTTTACCCAGGCTGGACATGCAACAGGAACTGTGCTACACATCATCTCAAATCTCCTCACAGCTAACTGTTTTCTAAAACCAAAATACAACTACACATTATTCAGTAACATATATTGCTATCAAACTTTCATTGTCATTCATACAATCATGCTCTATGATTATGTTCAGAAAAGATGTAACACTAAAGAAAGGTTCAGCTTCTCCTCAAGTCTAAAATACTTGGATCATTATTATCTGCATCTCTTGAGACAAAGAATGTCATGCTGCTGCTTCCATTGTTCACTTCACATTTGTTACACCATATAAAATCCAAGCACTCCTACAACTTATATGTTACATTAAATAGTTGATTTAAAAATAATACAATGCTGCCATCACCTGCCGTTGCTGGGCTGCTGTGGAGAATGTCTGGAATGGTCTGAAGGCTCTGACCTCTGGTCAGGAGATCGTGAACGACTGCGGCGGGGCCTGTCATGTGATCGGTTGGAATGATCTGATGCCAGCGACTGAATTTCTGAAATGTCTGTTAAATAAAAGTTGTTTTCTCATGAAATGATTGTAATTTAAATGGTGGCATGACCTGCTTAAATGGGAATAAGCTTTTGCAGAGAATTTTTATGAAGATGTTAAATCTATGCTTATTATTACACAAAAAACAAACTTAATATTCCTAAAAGAAGCCACAAGAATAGGGACTGTATCTTTTTCTCCACTTTTTTGAACTGTGGTTTTTGAAGATGTGGATTTCAATCACATTCAAACAAAAATTTACCCATATTACAATCTTACTCCTAACTTTTCTCCTCCCCACCCTCTCATCCCACTTAGGTATTTCTCATCTTGACAACACAGGGAGTTTCCTCTTTAGAAATCAAGTTTTTATACTCACCATCTCTTTCTGAAGCATTAGCAGAATGAATACTGTCAGAAAGATCAGGGACATTCAACAGTGTGGCTCGTTCGTCTCGCTGAACAACCATCTTCAATTTGCCTTTTGACCTTTCTATTAATGTTTTGGCATCTGCTAAGGACATATTTTCCGTCACCGTGCCGTTTATCTGGAAGAGAACAGGAAAAAAACAAATATAAACTTACTAAAAAAGCCCCAGTGAATCTCCGGCAAAAAGAGTGGTGTTCTGTCTGATATTTAGAAATAGTTAAAATATTTATCAAATTACCATAATACAATGGAAGACCATTGGGCTCATCCAAAATATTGCATAATATAGAAAATTATTTTCAACTTTCAGAGTCAAAGCCTCTAGCACTAATATAAAAAATATAAAAGATTAGTTATGTTTTTTGAACCAGCACTGCTATACTCAACAGAGCAAAGAACGGTCCATTTTTCTACACCAACACATCTGCAGCACTATCTTGAAATAAAAATTGTTAGTATGAATTAAAAATCATAGAATGGCCTCAGCTGGAAGGGACCTCAAAGACCATCCAGTTCCAACCACCCTGCCATGGCCAGGGACATCTCCCACTAGACCAGGATGCTTAAAGCCCCATCCACTTGCCTTGGACACTGCCAGGGATGGGACACAAAAAATTAACCCTGGGTATATTTAGTTCTAAAAAAACTCAACCAAACAAAAAAATTTACCTGAAGGCAAGTTTTAGTGTTGCAAAATAGCACAGTTCCTCAACATTTTACTTATAACTAAGCAAAGCTTCATACTTTTTCAAACAGTCTTTATTATGTATTTACAGTGGGCACTACTTGTGTGAATAACATTTAGGGAATAATACCAAAAAAGCTTAGTACTTCTCCTTTCCTTAGAGAAGCTGAATCATATTAAATTTGATCTTTGAAATAATTTAATGAAAAGTGACACACCTCCTATTTACTATAATCATGGTACTGACATGGCCAGTTCTAGGCAGAGTTGTATCAGTGAGTTTTGCCTTTAAACAACCACCACCACATACTGTACCTTCAGTACAACATCTCCTTCCTGGATATTGCCATCTCTTGCTGCCAGGCTATCCTGTGATATTTCTTTCACAAATATGTGACTTGCCAACCGCAGACCATACTCTTTATAATAAAAGATAAAAGAAAACTGATGAAGTTACAGTAGAAAAGAGGGAGGTATCTGGAGATTTACAACACTGCTTTTTACAGCATTTACACAGGCAACACAAAGAGGAGAGTGAATAATGGGCTGTAGCAGAATATGATATAGCTTTACCATTGTATCAGTCTATTTTTCCAACACTGCCTATAATCCGAGCTGTTGTTCAATAGTTTAATTTAGATGCTACCTACAACTTTTCCTCTTCCAAATGAGACACCCTCTAAAGACTCAGCTAAAGTGTAGGTATGTAGCTGCTGACTACCAGATGTTGGCTGCAGTTGAGATTTGTTTACACTATATAACACTTTACCCTTAACTAAGCACACAGACTTTGGAATATGAAAAACAGCACCAGAAATACAATAGCACCTTTTAAGTTTTGAGCCAGCTACTGGTAGAATGGGCAAACTGGTAACAGCACTATTCATTCAGCCCACACAGCCTTTAACACAACACTGAGTGAAGCAGCTGGCCTTTAAAAACCAGCAAAAGTTTTAGCAAGAGATGTACCCACAAGTTACCTTCATTTTTCCTGGATTTCACCAGTGTGACTTTGGTGGGTTTTGCGGGCTGGCTGGAGGTGACAGACCTCCTGTCTGACCTGGGAGACAAACTCCTCTCCCTGCTGGCGCTGCGATCTCTGACCCAGCTCTTCTCGTGCCTCCTGCTGGCACTGGGACCACCACGGCTGCTCCTTGGATCCCGAATTTCTTCATCATAGCTGTCGTCCTCGTTTTCAGACACTGGTTCAGGGTCTGGTCGAGTCACTGGAATCTGAATTTTCTTCATCCTTCGGATAGTCTACAACCCAAGAGCAGATATCAGCCTCTGGCTGTGAAATGCTACTAAATGTCAGAAGCCAAGCTAATGCCAGCATTCAAAACATGCAGATGTATTTGTGAATGCTCTGAATTGCTGGATCCTCATTATAAAATTATATCCAATTAATACAGGAGACTTATCAGTACAGATTACTAGAAACCTGTTTTTAACAGTTCTTTTAGTCCTTTTTGATGTTTTTGCACAAGTGGCAAAAGGGTAACAATCAACAGCCTTTGTAGCACAATACAATATTCTGTCTTCAGGGTTGCATATTTGAATGTCCTCTCTGCTTAAAGCCACAGAATCAGTTACTGGCACTGCTAAAGCCCTTTTTTGCTAACATGTAATCGAGTGTATACTCAGTATGCTATTGACAGTAATTCTCCTCAACTTTGAGGTCTCCCAGTGTTCCAAAGAAACGCTTATGCAAGGCATGGAGGAAGGGGAGCAGCCGCTCTGGAAGTTCAAAGTTGGTTTGTACAACTTAGACAGCTGGTTCCAGAATATGAGCCAGGCCTTGGTTCAGAGATTTGTTTGCAATGTAGTACAGAACCAAACCAAGTTCTACCATAAAGTTTTCATTAATTACTTTTTTTTTACATAAATCTACACACCAAATATTTAAGATACTGAAAGCCCTGCACAGCTTGCCACACATTGCTTTCTGTAAGCTTTAAAGACCTGCTGCCAAAACTACAAATGCAAAACATTACACTTTATTGCAACTGCATTACAACACACAAATGCACTAAAAATCTGTCAGCAGAAAAGCTTTTCTACAAGCCCTAGAAGTCTGTTTCCATTAATTAAGAAACTTCTAAACATTGTGCATTTGTGTTCTATTCTTTTGTAACATAACCCCCAAACTTCTACAGAAAGCTGGATCACTATCCTGCGGTGATGACCTGTTCTGTTTTGCAAAAGTTCAAAAACCAACCACTTAGAATAAGTCTACAAAATTATAGGAATTAAGGTAATTATACTTTATTTTGGCAAACTGTTTACTGAGCACAAAAAGAACTGTGTTAGTGCCTGAACAACTTGTCCTTTAGCATACACCAGCCTTTAAAAAATAAGTAAAAGTGCATCCAACAGAGTAAACAAATACTAAACAAAGCTGCCTTGCCACCATTTGGCAATCTGAGAACTTTACTGTAAATAAAAGGAGTCTGAATTATCCTGTGCCACACTATGCAATCATCATCACTGACATTTCAAAAAACATTTTGAGTGACCCACCTGATAAACCTGCCATGATTATCACTTAAACCTGAAACATCACACAGGTGTTACTCAAGTACCTTGCATCATGCCCATATTTTATAGCAGACATTACACTATTTCACTGTTGCTCTATAACTATGGAACTTTAAATCCTCAAGACATTCACTTACGATTTTGGCATTCTTCCCACTTTTCCTCAGCTGCTGAACAGCAAATGCATGCTCGACATTATCCATTGAAACTCCATTAACCATTGCAACACGGTCATTTTCTCTACATGAAAAACATCACAATGTACAGTATAAATACTTTATGCCAAGAAGAAAATATTGGTGAATAGGTGTCCCTGAGCAAAGTGCCTGTATTACAAACCCACTACATCAACAGTTACAGACAGACAACTTGAGACCAAAACAAGGAGGTTAAGCTACTACTGTCAGAGATGAATGCCCCCAAATCAGAACCCAGGTATAGCTTGGCACTTACTGTAGCAGTCCTTCTGCTGGGCCTCCTTTCAGCACATCAGAAATAACTATTGATGTCTCACCACTCTGAAAGTGAGGATTATCTCTTCCTCCAGATATTGCAATACCAAATCCAAATCCAGGGGCCTATAACGTAACAAGAGAAATACTTTTACTTTCTAATATCTAATGGTCACAGTTTGCATTCCCATGCCAAACACAAAAAGGTCCCATGAGATGAATACAAATTTTTGACAGAGAGCAAGATCAATGAATCAATAAATGCTGTGCAATCCAGTAACAGGAGATAGATAAAAAATAAACACTTTCAGAAGGCAAAGAGTTTTGGAGTAACTACCCAGTCTCTTCCAAGAGATTAGAGTTCTCATTTGCATTTTTATGGCCTAGACCTCAGGTGGTCACCAGCAAGACCTCAATCTTCAGTAAGCTCTGAGCTGCAACTCTGACTCAAACCCCTATATCATTTCCTGCAACACTTTCTTTGAGTTTTCCCATGATGGTATTTACCCAGCTCGACCTCACTTAGCTCAGGAACTGACAGGATTGCTGCACACAGTAGTATGACTGCAGGCTCAGTTCTTAGGAATAATACCAAGATCACTTGTACCATTAAATACATCAAAACCTTGTCAGCACTTGCAAATCATCTGCATCTTAACAAAAGTAATTTGCTTCAATCTTTTCCCTCTAGGGTGACCTGCCACTACAGCAAGGTCAATGCCTCTGAAAAGTTATTCCTGTTAGATATTTCAAGATACAACAATGATGCTTACATTTCTGCCTGGAAGCAGAGAGGGTGGGAAATAAGCTTTCTAAATATAACTGATCTGCAAACCAGAAAGCTCTTTCATCATTGCCCAGAAAACATTTTGAGGATATTACCATTTAAATGCAGTATTTTACTCAAGAATTTATTCTGCAATTCTCAACTACGCAAAATGCAGTCACTGGACAGAAAAGATCAGGTTTGGGTCAATCTCACCTCTCTATTTCACAGAGCACACACTTCGTGCTGGCAGAGCTCACCATCTCTTTTTCAGACTTTTTAACAAACATAACCCAGCTTCAGCAAGGAGTTTCATAACCTTACAGTGACAGCAGAGGCAACATAGCAGTCTGCATGATACATGACGTTCAGTTTTTGGACACTAATTACTGCCCAAAACCAACCTGTTTCCTATTTCCTCCCGAAACAGAGGTCATAAAAAGATGTTTCAGGTTTGCCTGTAAGCAGTGAACAGGAACAGTATTAAAATACAGACTTGGAGATTCACTGTTCAGAAATGGAGTTGAGCAGTTAGTCCATACTTGTTGCCAAGAAGGATGTTGGTCTAAGTGTGGGGGACTGGGAAGGGCACACCTTACTGCTTCTTTTACATCTATTTTAATTCATTAGAGGATGAATGGATTCCTTTTCAAAATAGATCCCAGACAGATCAAGCAGAAATCATGGCTGGGATGTAAGAATTAAGTGAAATTTGGTGCCATGAAGGAGGATCTTAAATGTCAACTCATGAGCAGAGCTGAGGGGTTTTATTTTATTTTTTGAAGTCAAAGAGAAGATATAATAGCCTACACAAATATGTTACTAAAACCCCTTTCAAATCAGTAATATTTCCCCTCTCATGACACTCCTGCTTTTAGTTTTCCATTATTTTAACAACCAAAACTTAGTTTGCACTGTATTTGGATGGGGAAGTAAAGGGAGAAAAGGAATAATAACAAAAATATAATAAAGACATTTAAGTCAAACTTAATTTAATTCTCTTTCTTTCACCATAAACAACAATGTTTTTAAAATTCTCCACTCATGGTAAGAAATACAAACATCAGGCTAAGGGCAGGAGAAACTCACTGTAAACCTTATCTTGCTGCTTGCCATACTACTTTTTACAAGTAGATTTGCAAATCAAGTCACCAGTATGGAGATGACTATGCTCCATACTTTGATGTTCTCTTCCAGAAGCCCTGAAACAATGCAGTCTCATATACAGACAGCACTTAAAAGGGCCTACAAGTCAGATAGAGTTTCTAATAAGATAAATGAAGGTATCCTGAAACACTCCCAATTCAAAAATCAAATCCTAAATCCTTCTGAAAATTAAAGAGGTCACATAAGAAACCTTCCAGTAAAAATCAGCCTACCTACCTTCCATTTTATCCTGCTGCCTACCATCATCTTGAGAGACAACTGATTATCACAATTACTCTCTGAAAATTGAGCCTAGCTCCTAGACATGTCTGGAAATAGCAAGATGTTGATCACTACAGATTATACAAGATACTAACATGTACTTTAAGTAAAATTGCATTAAAAAAAAATCCTTGTATCAGAACTTCACCTGTCAGATGTTGTAGAAAAAAAAAAAAAAAACCACAGAGACCTGTACTACTCTACTTTCCCACAATAATGCAGTGTGGGACAGGCAAAAAGGCAGGTACATACCTGGTTTCTGTGCTTTGGGGGAAGGACACACCACAGACACACAGAACTTAGCTCCAAGTAGGGAAAAAACCCACCTGATATACAAAGTGCATGGTTCCTCTTTCAAGTACTTTGCAATTAAGTATATAAACCCAGAAGATCTCTCAATAAAAGATAAATTGTAGCTACCTGATAAGCTTTAACTGAATTTGAGACTGTTAAGTCTCAATTAAGAGTTAAGTAGCAGTCCAGTCCAGGAAGCTGGAAGGGTGGTAAAGAAAGGCAACAAAAACTCTTGGTGAGAAATTCCAGCCTCTACTTCCCAAATAACTTTCTAATGAGTCTTTTGACACTTAGTGCTGGAATTCACCACTAAACCCTCTTCCCAGTGTTAAGGGTAATTCTAAGCACTTTTTTGTTTCATATTAGCATAAAGGGTTTGGTTTTGTTATCTGGCAGATGGAAATAACTGTTTGTTTTTAACTGACTAAATTAATGCTATTGAAGTTATTAACAGTACATATCAGCTTTCAACACCTAAGTAAGAGCTACTTAATCAGGTAACAAAACATTCATACCACAAGAGTTGGCAGAATTTTGGCACATAAAAGATCATAACAAATTATAATCAAATCATATTTTCACATCAACGCTATATAAGAACTTCTGAGTATGCTGCAAGTGCAACCAAAACCAACTTGGTTCCTACCAGTTATTTAAAATTTTGTTCAAAGTAATACCATAATGCAGCATTTCATTATTTCTTTGTGCACAGACTCAACATCTCACTTCTGGTGTCACTGAAATTACTGCTCCAATTGACTAGGAAAAGGTCCCCTTCAAGAGAAAGTGAGCTAGCACCAAGCCTACAAGCCAAACTTGTATTACTATGGCATTTTTTCTTTGGTTTTGACTATAAAGCAATACTGATTTAATCAGTAATATGAGTAAAAAACCTGAAGTTTACAGAGATTACAGGGATGACTAGACAGCTTCAAGACGAAAACAAAAGGGGCAATTAAGTATACATAGAAATAACACTTCTTCCTTAAAAACCTGTTGAAAGCTTGAAGAGTAGCTTGGATGAACATGGCTACACATTTTCATTTTTACTTATACTTTCCTTTCCAGGCAGTCAGAGATGGGATACTTTGTCAGCCTTCTAGTCAAACTGACTGTAACTGTTCCCTTCACAGAAGGGCACCTGTCCAAACAGTTACTTTGAATCAACAACATTAAAGCCTTTAGAATCAATATCTAACAGGCCTGACAGAGAATTAACATTTTATCTGACCAGCTGACCTACACACATGCATTTTTGTCCAAGGTTCATTCATCCCAGCAACGCTACAAGTTTTAAATGCCTTTATTCTGTGATGAACTGAAGATAAATGCATAACTTGCTCCCTTGAGACAACACTTCCACATCTCCCTGGCTTTTGGATGAATACACCTATTTGGACCATGATTCCATGGCTGCTTTAATACAAAGTATTAAATGCCAGAAATGGCATCCCACCCTGCTCTGACTTTTCCTAAGCAATTAATTCCTTAGTGACTCTCTAGTACAGCTTCACGATAGCTGCACCAGAACTCAAATTAATTTAGGAGCAGCTCAAACAAGAGAAGTCAGTTTAAATGCAAAAGCAATCTAGGTATTCACTGGTGCCCAGCACACATTCCTTTGTGCAGGGTACACACTCTGACCATCCAGAATCACTACTTCCAGCCAGTGGTTTAAGGAAGTGGCAAGCAAATAAGATAGTTTTGAATACATTTATTTATATGCAACTACATTGCTTAATGTCCCTGCAAATAAAGTTTTAAAACTTTCAAGCATAGTTACAGCACTACCATGAATGAACACAGATTTCTACCTCCCTTCAGTTAGGTACAGATGTAATCTAAAGCTTTGTTTCTAGCGTGGTTATTAGTCACATGGAGCTTTTACAACACTTCTAAATTTAAACAAGGGAATATGACAGTTTCCTTTCTTTTACTTCCTGACATCTGGCTTTTTCCTATTGTTTTCAAAAACTACCAGTATCCTGCGTTAGGCACACACAGCCAATTGTATGAACTCACCCTGTGAAGAGTCACTGTGTGTTGTTCCCATATAGCTGTTTCTTCCATTGTTGTGCTCTAAGAAGAAAAAAAGAAAACCTAAAGATTAGACTTCACTTTCAATAGTTGTATAATACCACAAACAGAAACTTACATTCAAAAACAAGATTAACATTCATATAGAATATCTACAGAAGAAGTTGGCGTGGCTCATTCATTACACATTTCCTGCCTTTATATGTCACTGCTGAACTTCCTGTGCTCCTGTGGAAGGGAGCGGGGGGAAGAATAGGCAAAATATGAAGTTATGAAAAAGTTTCAAGGGAAGGACTACAAGCATTTGTGATAGATATTCTCTTGGTTGCACATTAAGATTGTAATAGATGTAGCTAGTCCAATCAGTTGTATTTATAATTCTAACATTTATATTTACACTCTCCTTTTGCTTGTTTTAACTGTATGCAGATTACCACTAATTCATGAACACCCAGCTACAGATTACAGTACCTACTGCTACTATATTATGCACACAGGTCACATTTAATGGACTGCACTTTAGTGTAGGCTAATTATTTTGTTGAACAGTAGCACTGCAGAAATTACAAGGTCCTCTCTAAGGTAACTAGATTAAACAGTAACATTATGACAATATTGACATACCTGCATTTCTGCTTAAAATAACAACTACTTAGTGTGCCAGGACAAGCAAACGCCTGGAAAGGGGAAAATAGCACAAGGGAGGAAAACCCAGCAGAGCCCAAGGCCTGAAAAAGGCAGGAAGGCAGCAGGAAATGCATAGTGAACATCCTGCTACTACATTTTCTACCTTTCCAGAGGGAGTGTCCAGTGTTCTGCTCCATACCCACCCCCCCTCATAAGCATGCAATCCACTAATTAAAGAACAGAATCAGAACACAAACATCTCTGCACAGAACACACTCTGCAACTTGACTGTGCTGGTTTTTTAAAAATCTACTTTGCTCTCAACTTGTTTCAGTTACAGTAACTCAGTCACTACAACAAAAAGTACTCAGAACTTTTAAGCCAGTTCTGTATCACAAGGAACAGCAGTAGGAGTGTTTACTCTCACAAACAATACCTCTGAAAACTTTATCCAATTTCAGAACACCAGAATTTGCAACTGGGTTCAAAATAAGAGTTCTCATAATGCCAAAAGCTTTGCATTTTGTGCTTGAATTTCAAGGGTTAGGATGTGCCACATTACTGCTCATTGTGCTTTCAGGGTTCACTTCTCTTCCAAGTGCTGTTGTACTTAATTGGGATGTATTTCATTCAAACAGCTGTAATTCTCCTCAATTTAGTACCAATTGTTGCTCCTTTGCATTACCAATTGATTCAACTCTACCCCAGAATTAGATTATTTCTCTCCAGCTTTTTAAACTCAGACCAAATATATACTGAAACAGTAACAATTTACACAAAGCCATCTTTGAAACAAAACAGAGTGTTTTGCTCGCTAAACGATCAAGGAATACTGATTTTCTTCCTTATTTCTGATGTTCTCATTCTGTCTTAGTTTTGGCAAGAGCTTCTTAGGCTAAACATCTCATCAACAAGTGAAGACTTATCTCTGCAAGTAAAATTCTAAAGCAAAAAGCTCTAAGTAGCTCCTGTTCAGAAGAAGGTGCAACAGGAATCCAAAAAAGGACTGGAGAAGTTGTAATTTAGGTAGTAATTGAAATAGGCTGCCTGATTTCTACCTGCAATTATCAAGAGAAGTTAACTCTGCTCATTCACTGCGCTTGTCCTGGCAGCGCTCCGAAGGTCCTGCCCCGTGTCGCAGCAGAGGCCCCTCAGCAGCACAATGTGAGCTCCTTGGCTGACAGGGTGCCTGCCTGCCATGGCTGAGTCCCTGTGCCTCCCTGCTGGGGCTCAGGGCACAGGGCAAACACCACCAGTGGCTCTGGATATGGCACAATCTGATAAAACCTAGTTTAACCAGCTCAGCACTGCTCCCACTGGATCTAGGAGAACTGGCAAACCCAGAGTTGGAGCAGGGAAAGATAACAGCTAAGCCATGAGTCAGAGAGAAAGCAATTCGCTATGTAACATGCTTCTGAGAACTGTGAGAAGACTTACTACCTCACAAAAAACCCAGGACAAGTGTAAAAAAAAAAAAAAAACCAAACCAAACCAACCTCACAAACTCACCAGCCTTTCTAAACCTGGACAGGGCACTCACTGCTCACTCAGATCGAGGCTGCCATTTTTAAAGCCTTTCTCCTTTCTGCAGAAGCTCAGTCTCTCCACTTTGTTCTCCATTCTTTTTGCTCACACTATTGCTATCACCTCCCCTAGATTTTACTAATACATCCATTTCAAATGCACAAGACTTGGAAACATCAAATATCCATTAGTTACACAGCAAAGCAAGTAATATGTTATTTTCATTCTTTCTGCATGCCCAAACAGTCCAATCAAGAACAGTGAAAACAGTTCAAAGGCAGTTTGAGGTGAGTGTTGGCTTTGGCACAAACTGCTTACTTGAGTTAGTTTCTGATCTGTAAAGAACTGCATTCACTCACAGAAGACCAAGGGAAGTTTGGAGAAGACCTGTGAAGGTACTCACCCTACTTAGCACTGACAACTGAGGCAGAAGAACGAGCCTGTGCTACTATCAGCTGAGGTCCCTGTTGTGATGCTGCTCTTAGGCCATACTCAAAGTGTTCTATTTTTCATGCTATCCACCACTAATTTAAGGGAAATCAAGGTGACTCAGCAGGAACTGAGAATGCAGCCTAACACCCAGAAACTAGGAATATAGGAGAACACTAATATGCCCCAAACTAGAGTTAAAATAATTTAACAGTGACGCTTTATACGTCAAATGAAATAAATACGTCCACTTTGAAATGCAAGTGGATAACACTGCAAACTCCTACATCTGCATTACCAATGACTTTACATCACAGAACCACATAATTTTTAAGGCTGGAAGGGACTTCTGGAGATCATCCAGTCCAAGGCCCCTGCCCAGGCAGGGTCACCTGGAGCAGGTGACACAGGAACATGTCCAGGTGGGTTTGGAATGTCTCCAGAGAGGGAGACTCCATGACCACCCCAGTGACCTGCCACCCTCAATGTGAAGTTCTTCCTCATGCTGAGGTGAAACTTCTCCTGTTTTGGTTTATGGCCATTGCTCCTCATCCTGTTGCTGGGCACCACTGAGGAGTCTGGCATCATCCTCTTGGCAGCTGCCTGGGAAATTATTTATATGCATTAATGAGATTCCCCTCTCAATCTTGTCTTCTCCAGACTAAACAGGTCCAGTTTTTCCCTCATGAGAGATGCTCCAGACCCTTCATCATCTTTGTGGCCAATGCTAGACCCTCTCCAGCAGCTCGTTATCTTTCTTGCACTGAGCCCAGAACTGAGCACATAAATTGAAAATAAAAAGAATAGCAGGAATGATGGTATAGTGACTCCAATGATATATCTTATGCTTTTGCTTTGATAAAGTGAAGCGTTTCCTTAAGCTCATCCTAAACACCTTTTTAGAGACAATTAGTATTCCCAGCTCTGTATATGGGAAATGTATGTGTTTGTGGGTGGGGTGATTTGTTACTATTTAAAGGATAGAGTCATAAACGACGTTGCAATTCATCAATATGGAAGTTATGAAACTTATCATTTGCCCAAAATCTTGGAAACATCAAATCTTGTTCAACTCTTTCATCTTTGGAATTGCCCTGAGAAATAAATATTTCAAAGCAAACAGCTTTTCAGAAAGCTCCCTTTGTGGGCTTATAAGGGTCCTTCAAACAACAACAAACGTTTTTTTCTTCCCCTTCTCAACATATTTCTTTCCTTCTTCTCAAGGGCTGTTTTTTGTTTGGTTTATTTTATACCATGCCTTTTCTCATCCAACTTTTACCTTCTCACACAGATCTGGGTATGTGTGCACATGCACACATACGCTTTCCTTTCAAACATCCTGAAGGAAAAAACCAACCTAACAAAACACTGGCTACTGAACTGAGCAATGCAGTGATGTTGCAAATAGCATTGCTCAGTTTACCTGCACTGCAGGTGAAAAAGCTGCTGCCAGCAGCAGCACTGAAGCCACCCACCGGCTTGAGAAGACAGTTCCAGTTCACATTTGGAATGCTTCAAACAAAAATCACAGAAATTAGTATTCTACCTTAAAATAATGCAAGTTCCCAAGGGCAGGTTTCTTGCAGATTAGCACTTTTTAGATTCCTACACCTCAGCTCAGACTAAGGCCAGAGCTCCTACACATTCTTGACATCCAAGCCAGAATAGTTTCCCAATGTGTCTTTCCAAGTCTAGGAGACTTACTGGAGGAATTATTTTTCCCTTTTTAACTCAACAGCTTTTCAAAGGAAGTAAATTTTGTTCCAAATGACAAGGCAGATTTTAAGGAATTGTTTTCTCAATTGTGATCAAATTTTGACACATGAAGTCAAATGAGTTTTTAACCATGTTATTTCTTAGTAAAATTTAACAATAATTTTTGATAAATAAATGTAAGTGTTAAATATCTACAGCTGCCATCCATTTCCATACATTCCTCATTAAGGCCAGGGAGTTCATTACATTTTCAGGGAAAACAGTATCTAGATATCTACCTAAAAGAGATTTTCCTCTGGACTATACAACCAGAGTAACTCTTGTGGGAAGCACTGAGTTGCATTTAGCATCTTTACCTGCCTGGTTCTGCAGATCAGCATTGACAGCTGTCCTACAGACAATAAAATGAAGCAACTGCTTCTGCTACCTCAGGGGGCATATTGCTCCTGTTCTCCACAGAACACAGAGGGGAGAGGAAAGCTGTCTGACAGCTGTGAGCTCTTTCAACCACAGCAAGCAAACCACAGGGAGGGAATGGTCAGATCACAAACAACCATGTAAAGAACACCAGCTTTGCTTCAAGCTCACAGTCTCATGTTGTGCACACCATACCTACAATAAAATGCTCATGTCAAAAGACATTCCTATGTATCTTGAAAAAGCCGTAACAACTGTGACAGTGTTCTTATTCAAGACACAAAAAACATGAAGGAAGAACTAGTATTGGGCTGTGTCAAAAAATGGAAAAATACTGTATTTACTCTCTATATACTATAGAATGCTATATTACATATAGTATTATCTGTAGTATTATATTTAGAGTGAGAGTTCTCTTCAGAATGACACACCAGACATACATACACCTCACCCATCTTGCTGCATTTCTATTTGGCTTCTAAAACTAATTTTCCATTATTCTTGGGAAGTCCAGTTCAGCAGTAGGATGTTACTGAACTTCCAAGCTCTAAAGGTTAAATGCAGAATCAATACATTTTGATTGCACTTGTGGGAACAAGAATTAAAAGCGCTTATCAGAACGATCAGAATTTGAAGATCCTGTAAGAATTTCTGCAGTTTGTTATGTATCTAGGGGGTGATATTTATCATTCACTTAAAAAAAATCAACATAATCAAAGTCAATATCCAAAACACACAGCTTCCTGAGGAAGTATAAGAAAAGAAAACAGAATCTTCCTCAGCCAGCCCAGAACAAGGAATGAAGAGGTCATTTCCCTACACACAGCATCTTTCAGCACTCAGCTGCAGCACAGTGTTGTTTCCAACACTGACCAGGATGACTTCCGACAGATACTCACCTTTGTCCTTGCCTGGTTAAACTACAGCCACCTTAAATTCCAACAGATTCCCTCCAATTGTCTTATCATAAAAGCCTTCAGCTGACTGGGGGCAGGGGACTCATTTTTTAACAGTTGTTCCCCAGCAATTAGTGCAATGAGGTCAGAATCCCATTATCTGACTGATTTTATCAACTGAAAGGAGAGCTTTGTCTTCCATAGTCTAACACATACACAATGCACCACTGCCTCTCTACAGGGAACTTTAGAGTTACTTGAGGTATTTCAAATACTGGCAGCCAACTCCTAGAGCAAGTGCAGGCAGTCAGGAGGAGAGCGCTGAGGCAGGGTCACCACAGCACACTGCACATTGCTACAGCTACATTCCCACCCACAGCCCTGCTATGTCTGTCCTACACTCTGCAAACAGCCTGCATCTCCAGTTTCTCACTTGATCATCATTCCTTCCAAGAAGGACTATTTCCCTGAATGTATTTTTGAGAGAAGATTCAAGAGATCTGACTAAGGGCTCAGGGACTGCCACAGAGCATGTTGTTTGTATATTTGATTATCTCTTTTACACAGCACTGAGAAATGCAGGAGAAAACACCCATTAAAGGACTCTTTAGAGATGTGTATTAAAAAAACTTCACAGAATCACTGAAGCTGAGAAGCCAGTCTTTAGTCTCACCTTCTGAGTGTACATCCACAGAAGTGCCATCAACCATCTCTTGAAACAGAAATAATAGCCTTATTTTCCAAAGCATATGTACTAACTACCAAAAAGTAAAGCAGCACTCATTGTAATTCTTTTCCATTTGATATCTTGGCTTCCAAGCTCTATTGGAGAGTTCCACTCCTCCCAAACATTCATCTATATTAAACAGCCCACCTCATGAAAAGTCTGTCTGAGGAAAACCACAATTAAAGCTGCTCTTCAGATGACCATGCACAATCCAAGTAAAAAAAAAAAAAAACAAAACAGAATTTTCAACACTGCATGTCAGTAAAATGATCTGTCTTTGATTTAGATCACTCTAGAAGTACAAAGTCTTTACAATAGCACACATGGACAGTTTGAACAGTGCAAGTCACCTTTACATCATAAAGAACAACCTTGAGAGGAAAAACTAGGATTAAATATATACATATGCATTCTAACAATAACTAGGCTGTTTAACCATTCCACTCAATACTCCCTGTGCTTCCAAAACCACATGCCATTCTGCAAGACACTACCTTACTAAACACAATTTCCACTACCTCCTGATCTAGAATTCCAAAGGTTAGTGGCTACCTTTTGAACATAAAGATACTGCATGTATCTAAAAACATTCCCTAATCACTAGGGGTTTTTTGATGAATTTTTCTACAAGACATTTTTGCTCCAACTTCTGGGCACTGTTCTCTCCAAGCTAAAAAAGTAGCTCAGTATTTAACTCACCACATCCATGTACTACCCAGCTTGTTTAGCATGACTCACTTTTTCAGAATGGCCTCTCAAGCCCAAGCTTCACACATTACAGACAGCATCATAAAACCTCTCTTGGTGGTACTGCTGCTCAATGCAAAAAAAGTTAGAACTCTCTCCCAGAACAGCCCTAATCAAGAACAGTATGCACAAATTTGGAGGGATGTTGCATTTTAGTTAAATAATTAAACACTGGATTACAGATCCAGTTAAATCTGAGTATTTATAGAAGTGTTTATGACACAGGCCTAGTAAATCACATTATCCATGAAAGGCAGAAGGCTGACACCCAGGAATAAGGCAAAACAAACCAGAGTGCAAGACCCACATGCAGATACATCTCAAACGGTCTCAGGTCAAGTTACTTCAGATGAAGAATACCACTCCAACAGCCTGCTAACAGTATCAGCCACCAACTAAGCAAAGCTTACTAGCTCCTGATGGCTAAGGCGTGGGAAAAGTGTGCTTCAGAGTTTGGGATCCTTGTCTGTTTTACTTCTTTCCATTTTGCTTTCCAGCTGGCAGTGAAACCACATAGGATCAGAAACTCCAAAGTGCTTGCAGTAGTTTCACAGATCACTACTCCAGGCCAGTACACCAGCAGAAGACAGCAAAATCACACAGAACAGAGAGGCTAAAAAAGCAAAGTGGCAAGCCATGTTTCTTCCCCCAACAAGGGATGTTGCTACAGAGAAGCATGAACAACTTGCACTTTGCTTTAAGTCATTTCTCCACCATACTGACCTAGGTCAGTATTATTAAGAACTAAAGATTCCTAAATTGCAGTACAAATTTTAACACATAATTGAAAGCATTTATCCTCTCATTATTTACCTCAAATTTGAATTTTTTTTGATATCATTTCACAACCAAGATCTTCAAGGAACTCATGTAATATTTCAATTGTTTAAATCTCAGGATACAACTTGAAAAGCAATTATTTTACCACAATAAAATCAGCTTAAGCAGCACACACTGTCCTCCTACTAGTTTGCATCCCCAAAAATATTCCCTCCCTCATAACTTGTGCGAGTGTTACACACATTTATGTGGTCAGTTACCTGTATCCCCACCAGTTCATCTCAACTCCAACAACAGCAACTGCTCCTGGTAAAGTTTGGAAGGCAGTCCTGGGAATGTAAAAGCTCAAACTACAGCCTCCCACCAAAAACAAATAAGCCCTATTGAAGTGAACCAGGGGAGCTCAGAAGTGCACACAGCTGGGACCAGTTTCACAGCCACTGACACGGCTTAGAGCAGCAAATTCCAGTCACATACTACCTACCTGGTGGGTTTGTTTGAAAACCACAGGGGTGGTCAAATGGTGGTGCAGACTGCCCAGGAAGGCCATGGAACATCATCCTTGGAGGTGATCAGAACTGATCTGGACAAGATCCGGGGCAGTCCTGCAGCTGACCCTGCTCTGAGTATGGGACTAGACTCTGTTGAGCTCTAGATGATCTCACCTCACTGTTCTGCAATTATTCTATAAATCAGATTTGGTGAGAACTGCTTTGAGCACATACTTGGACTAGCTGATCCCTAGAGTCCCTTCCAACCTTAACTTCTGTGTGATTCTATGTAAGTCACATTTCCAGCACATTTCTGAAACCAAATCAAATCATCCAACTGCAGACACAACCTCCATCTCTACTCCTATACACAGCTCGGTATTACTTTTTTATCACTCAAAGAACATCAGCTGGAGTTATTCCAGTTTGTTTTTTCCCTTGGGAGAGGAGAACACAGTATCAGTATCAAAGAAAGCGAAATGATACTCTATCAGCTTTATATAAGAAGCCTAAATAAATCTTGTCTATCTGACTATGGCTTCTTATTTAAAAAATACAAAGCCAAAATGCACACAAGTAAAGATACGTTCATCAAGAAATTCAACATGAATGCAGACATCAGAGCAGCAATCAAAGCATTCAAGCACTCTACCTGAAGACAGAATGCTTCTCACCTTGTTTTTAATCAAGAGAATCATAATCCAGTTACCAAGCACTGCATCATATGAATTTTACATCATTATACTCTGAAGATCTGCCTCAGGACAGGCAGCAGTATCCCACTAAGAGCTGGGCTGATTTTCCAAGATCAGACCTTACCAGTATGAATAAATGTTTAAGAGGCTTGCATTACAATTCCAGTTACAGGTGCACAATAACAGTCTTGACATCTTCCAATGTGATAATAAAAGAGTAGCCTACATAGGTTAATTTCTCTTCAAAATTTTGAGGGGAGGAGGCTATTGTTTGTTTTGGTTTTGCTTTTTACAGCTGATATAGCCACAGGAAAACTATACAGTCTATAGTTAATTTACCAAATTTTTCTAAAATGAATATTTGAAATGCAGGTGGTTCTGAACATGCACACACACACTACATTTTGCCTCATGAAAGAGTTGACAACTACTTTTGTAGTAGCAGGATTAGCAGGGTGGGAGTGTGTTTCCCTGGTATTTTACCCCTTGAATCTCACTATGAAGAGATATGTCACTGGGCAGTAAGACTTTCACTGCTACCCTGCTTGTAGGTACAGAATTTCCTCTGAATCTCAACCAACCACTCTAATAAGAAATTTCAGGAAAAGTGTCCTTCCCTACCCTGAACAACCACACACCCAGATGGCATCTTCCCACCCTCAACCTGGGTAGCTGTCAGTTAAGAAGATTCAATTTTAGCAGTCACACGGCTACTAGAGCATCTTCAGAACACAGTACAACTCTGAGCTCGCATGTGTGTACTTCACACATCCAAAGAAAGCAAGTCTCAAATCAAGGACACAGAAATACAGGAGTTCAAAAAGGAAGAGAGGGTAAATAACGTTAAGTCTAACAGCTCCTTGAAAAAGAGTAACTTTTTGTGTTAGAAGTTGTTAGTGACTTTGCAGTAAGGACACAATGGTAACAAATAGTTTGGTTTCAAAAGCACGTTACCGGGAACACAGTAGGGTTCTGTTCTACTTTCAAATGCAGTGCTTGCGAATTGAGAGAGGAAGAGAAACAAGTCCAGGAAGTCACTGGGAGAGAAGAGAATGAGAGCTAGAGCAGCCATACCCCCCAGTATGGCTCAGATGGACATGACACTTGGACTGGGAGGACAAGGTAAACACCACCACAGCATTCAAAAGGCTTATTCAGCCATCAGCAAGGTAAACATTCCTAAACCTTCTTATCAGGCAAGTGTGGAAAGCAGAAAACACCTCATTTTTCCTCAGCAAAAAGGACTATCCCATTCTATTAACATCTAGCTTCCATATTACCTCACCATGAAATGGATTTTCCTGTTTTAGAAAACACCTCCCTTGAAGAAGTATTTGTTTAAGCAGACAATCTACTACACTTTGAGAGACAGTTATGAAGGGTCAGTATCACCCAGCTTATACGCACATCAGTCTGTTCCAGGATTTTCCTGCTGAAAAAACTCTTTCTAAGGCTAACACATTAATGATTAGTAGATGTCACAGAAAAAAATAGCATGCTACAACGGTCCTTGCATTCAATCTCAAAACTGAGTAACATAGCTCTGACAGAACTCAAAAACAGGTAATAAGTTGAAGGTGTAGAAGGAAAAAAGATCACTAAGATGAATTAGTCAGTAAAACCAGTATTTAAATTCTGAACAATATAGTGCAGGAGAAAAGACAGGGGAAAAAGTGCTTTGCTTTTTTTAAGCTAAGTTGTTCCATTGCATTCAGTAGCCCACAGATCTATAGATGAACTCACACATCCCTACACAGCTGTAGGAGCATCCTCCTACAGCTCCATCAGCATCTGCATTTTCATCAGTCCTTTATACCCTTTTTGTTTAGTATCTGTGTATTATAAATTAAACTTATCCACTACTACTATGAAAAATCAAAGTGATTGTGAAGGTTCAGTTTCCTAAGAGTGGTGCAAAGGAGCGAATGGGATCTAAGAGAAAGCAACCCAGTTGTGTGAACCAAGTGAAGAGGTGTCCTAGAACACAACCGAGGCAAGGCACAGCAGCCAGGGAGGGGCCTTGGAGCAGTCTGCTGTCAGACCGAGTACACGAGTACATGGAGTAACTGTTAAAGCAGCACCTTGAGGCCACTGCTCTGCAATACAAAGGGTTAAGGAGCAGCAACAGCCTAAAGCTTAAGGCTACTTTCATTCTCAGCACAGAGGATCTCCTTTATTCAAAAAGCTGCTCTGAACTGAAACAAGGAATCAGCCTGGCACTGATGGTGGCTTTCTTGGGATGGAAAAGGACCAGCCAAGAACAGAAGCTAGCAAAATAAAAGCAGGAAACTTCTCAGGTGGATTATTCATGGACTATGAAAGTAGAAACACTGCCCATATAACAACATACCTGCAGACACTTTGATAACCCTCTCTGCTGCTTTCATGGGTAACACAATTGCTTATTCACAGCCAGTTAGTGGAATTTTTTTTTTTATATACTCTTAATCCTGGCTATACTATTAGATATTTTCAAAATATGGATGTTTCATTTCAGAAGGCAAAAGAAATCTCATTTTTACGAAATACTTACAAGCATGTTTTATAGAAAACACATACATATTTTTCTACCTTCCAATTTATTAATATTTCTGGGGTTTTTTTAAGTGATCTGTTCCCTTCTCTTTAGGAGTCAAGGCCACTAACAAGCACCAGAGAATATAACAGCAGCTCCAGAAGAATCAGCAAGCAGGAAGAACCAGTAAGACATGTCCATGCTCTTTTCCTTAAAAGGACACACAACAGCAACAGGGGTGACCCTGCCACCCAAAACATCTCTTTATTTCAATCATAACTCCTCATGTTCTTAAAGAGCAGCAGTGAAACCAGCTCCATCGGGGAGCCAAGACTGTCCAAGAGGCACTAAAAGCAGGCCTGAGATACTGCCCAGCACCATCCACTGCCCTGATCACAATTCTCTCCTTTGATTCACTACTGGCAGCAGTCCCATCACTGGCTTTCACTATTCCAGTGGTTCACAACCAGACCTCTTCAGAAAAGCTGGACACAAACCACTATATACTAACTTAAGAAAAGCACTTTTTAAAGACACCATGTTCTTGGTTTTTGGGGGTTGGATTTTCTCTTTTGTAGACTGCATCCCTACCCCGCTCAAGTAGCTGAACTCCCATGAACCCCAGGCTGAAGAATTACCCCAGCCATTTCTCACTCACTGAGTCAGGAGCCAACACCCAGTCTCCTTCCCTCCCCTCATGACAGAAGAGACATTGGCTACAGTCACTGGAAAAAAATGACAGAGTAATTACTGGACAAGAGGCTCTTACACAGGCTTCAAACTGGCCTCTGTAGGTATTCAGATTTACATAACCATCACATCGTTTCCCATCGCACCCTACACACATACAGCTAGGATTTCTTTCTTTCCTGTTTGCACATCAAAATAGGGGAATGGAACAAGGAAATTCATTGACATGCTCAAGAGCAGTAATTGTTGGCCAGATTAGAACTTCCTAGCAGCATGTTGTCTTATGCATACCAGGCAAAACAGCACACTTCAAAAGCAGTTCTTCTCATGAAAATCCATTTAGCAGACTTACAATTATTTCCACCATTGTAGATGAACTAACACTGAATTTTACATAAAACCCAGTATGCAAATCCAGAAAGCTTAAGTTACTTAAAATTACAATCTTTCAGATCAAATAGCTTCAAGGCCTGCCTTTTACAGTTTCAACTTGACCTTCCACTTCCCCAGTTCAGTTTTAAGGTGACAAAAATCCCAATTAGACCTAAAAACACAGTCCCTTCAAAGGGGAAAAAGGAGCCACACCCAGAAAGCCAAAGGTTACTGTAAAAATGGTCACAAAGCTACTTTTGTATTTACATCAGCAATTAAAAATACACTCATTTCAGTGGAACAAACTGCCTCACCAACAGCTTTAACCACATGACACTAACTTCTATTCCCACAACTTCTCACACATCAATGATACAAGATTATATTATTGACCAAAACTGCATCATGTCCATTCATCACCGCTCTGGAATGCACATTCCCAAGTATGCAAGAAAGCTATGGGGGCAGAAATGATCAAAGCTGTTTTAAAAGATGCATCAGGCTTCTATAGAATTGCATCTTCTAGCTACCTCAAACTGTATTTAAAAATGGTGTTGGCAAACCCAAAGCCCTTAAACAAGAACAGATTTCTCTACTTTTTAAAGTTGCTCTGATTATACTTCCCAATAAAAACTGCAAGAAGGAAAATCTGCAAAACTCTAACCTGACACTCCAGTTTGCGACCTCAAAACACGCTCAAGTTTACACAGCCTTTACTTCAGCCCTGGATTGCCCCAGCACCCCCTGTGCTACAGTAAGCAGCTCTATTGAACTTCAACATTCTGAATACAATAAATTATAACAAAAAGGTTACTGACCAGGGGAAATACCTAGTGTAGATGTTTAAGTCTTGCCCCATCTGTTACCTTAAGTTTCACATTTTAGAGCAAGTTAAGACTTTAAATTGACAAAAGAGAACAAATTCACCTCAAGAGTGACAAAGTTCAAAAAGAAGAAAGGAAAAAGGGTAACAGAAGTCCCACTTAGTTGTATTTTCCCCCTCTGCAAATATTTGTTCACATTGCTGTGCTTTAACTCAAATCTGTTCCACAAAAAAAAAAAAAAAAAAAAAAAGAAGGAAATCAATGGCAGGAGGGCTTCCACACTCTTGCCTGATGTGAGTCAGCACCTTGACTCTTGAGGGAAGGTGCACATAAAACAATGTCATTTAATTTCACAGCTAAACATAAATTCTTTCAAGAGCAGAACTTCACTTGTAGCACACTCTTGCCCTTGGATGTTATCACCAGCATCCCAATCATCAGGTGTATATTGGTGTTGGCAAGTAAAGGATGCAAAAGGCCAATTTTGTGGCAACATGGGCCTTGGATAAATCAGCAACATATTTTTAGATTGCTTCATGACCTTTTTTTTAGGAAGTAAGTTATTACAAGGCAATACAGGGAAAAAAAATGTACTTAAAGGCCCTTTTCCCATTCCACCTCTGCTTTACATCTTGCAACTACACAGTAAACTAAGGATTTTAGCTGCCCAGACCTGACATACTGAACACACTAAGGTTCCACGAGCATGCACCAATTATCAGTTTGCATGCATTTATCAGACTGGTAACATTTTCCTTGACAGTGCATTGTCAGCTCAGGAGTCAGTGCTCCCAAGCCATGTTTACCCTCAAAAGATCAAAGACAACACATGCTTTACCATAACAATAGTGTGGATTATTGACGCACACACTTCACAGGCTTCCATACCGAGACCAGCAGTGACACTTCACAGAAGTGTAAAGTTTCTGCTCCTCTCTCCAAACTGGAGGAAAGGCTGTTAGTAAAGCATGAGGTATAGAATAGATTAACATCATTATTTCAAATAACCTACGGCTCCACATACCTACATAGAACACGATTGCATCTGTACAATTAAGTGCAAACATCAGTACTCCTTTGAAATAATTTTCAAAAGCAGTATTTTAGGTTTTCTTTATTTTTAGGATACAATACAAGCATATTTTCAGTTTGGTTTTTCTTTTGCTACTGCTGTTAGTGCTGGGTACACACTTTTTACACGATGAAATCTGAGCTTCTCATGTAAGCAAGTGATAAGCATCAAAACACAGAATTGTAGTATCTGAAGCTTGCACTTGGAACTCAGCCTAAACAAGGCTGATAGAATGGTAAAGTTAAATTGCAAAACATAGGGGGTTTGCTTTACATTTGTTCCACAATACATTTTAGAGGCTCTTTTCCCTACCACCAAAAATATTAGTCTACTCCAGTGCAAGTTAAAAGAACATTTAGCATCAGTCCATAAAAAACATCATCCAACACGACCAAAACGTAATGCTCTTATTTAAAAATGTGTGTCCATTACTTTCATAGATTTGTTTTCAATACTGAGAAGTATTTGCACACTCTACAAGCACTCACTAACAAAAAATAAAAATTATTGAAGTATCAAAGAAAGCTACAAATAAACCCCAGTAAATACTGGCAGAAGTTTGACAGACATCATGTATGTCTGACAATGAAAACCTAAACACACCAGCAAATGTAACTTTTGTAAGTAACACCAAAAATTTTCTGTTGGCAGGTTGAATAGAATGATAACGTTGCGGCATTTTTAGAATTGCCTTTACAGTTAAACTGCTAGTGGTCCCCCTGTCTGTACAGGCCTGAAGAACTATCTTTACTCTCAGCCCTAAGTACCTAACACAGAGACACACCACAAATTATTTTCTATAGCAGTCAGTTTGATACCTTTTAGAAACAGAAAAAATGAATTATTTTCAAGTACATTGTTCTGATTCTGCACAGGTAAGACACACCAAGTGAAGAATCCCAAACTAATCACTACATCAAGACATGTCCACAATGTAAGAGTGGATATCATGGCTGCAATTCAATTTTGAAATAAATCAACTCTGCAGTAACTCAAGCAGAGCCAGACCTATGAGAGAAGCTGATCTCTCCCTCAGTCATCATTTCATCAAGATTAATCACTGATTGCAAGCCAAGCTATGGTGAAGATGAGAAGCATGTAGAGTATTTCAGAAGAGGAACTCTGAACACAAAGACTAAAAATAAAAGTCTATACATAATTACTGAGAGATGCTACCCATCAAATCCACCTCTTAGCAAGTATTTCCCATCTGCACTTAATGGGCAGATGTCTTTTTCGTTTACTCAGCACATTTTTTGAAATGGAAAAGTATGAATGACATTCTAGTTGTTTATCCAACCAGCTGGAGAAGAAACTGGGTAAGCACTTGGTTAACAGCTGAAAAGCCTGTACAATTTTGGTGAATTACCTGTTTATCCCAGATTATAGCTTCAGTTCATTTAACTGTTGCCCCAAAAAACTATCAAGTTACCTGTCACTGAGAATGAGATACTGGGGAAGAAAGCAACTGAGTTATCTACAAACCTGCAAATTCAGCAAGCCACAGTTTTTTCAAAGGAGCATCCCCCTACATGAGTAAGAAGCCAGAGGAGTTTAGCTTCAGGACTCCATATAAATCTGTTTGATGAGTCAGTTCAATGGAAAAACCTATCAGGAGACCACAGCTTGCAGAGAAACCACTCAATCCAAAGTATTCTTTGGGAAAAAAAAATCCTAAAGACTAAATAAGTGAGGATAAAAAACAGTAGAAAACTTCATCAGAAAGGTGGAACATGAAAAAGTAGTTCCAGCCAAGATAGCTCCAGTACAATTTTATCATTAAACAGCAAAACAAAACTTACTGCCAAAATGCTTTCAAAGCGTGACTAATTATAGTCATATCTTCACAGTCATGCAACTTCTAATGATTTGCAGGAGAAAATTAAGTGCAGTGACAATATCTAAATCTGTACCTCTTGTATCAATGTATTGATTTAGTTGCATCTTTTCCACTCATTTTTGTAGGTTCACTTTCAGAAGTCACTTCTTCTGAAATGCAATCCTCACAAAGATACTGTGACGTTATCAACACTTGTAAATTACGCATCCTTTTTGCCTCACTGTGCCATTTAAATTGATCCAGATTAACACATGTTGAACAGAGCTGTGGAAAATGTTTTCTTCTATTAAAGTAAAGGTGCAACTATGAAGTACAAATGAAAATATATATACAAAACCCAAATATTTTTGTCCTACCAATCACCACAAGTACAGAGTTCATATCCAAACCAGAAAACACTCACTATGTAACTACACTGTTCAGTTAGTTTCCTGCTGTAAAATCATTACTCATTCTACTCTCTACTGCATTGTTACAGCAGGAAAAATACATAACATTCTTTTACAACTTGAAATTTATGTTTTAGTGCATTGTCACTGTATAGTATGCGGTCAGAGAGCAAAGGCAATTTTAAGTACACCACTGCTTATCCTTGCGTACACAACACTACTGCTTCAAGAGATTCTAGGCACAGGTTGTGCATATTTTGCAGTTACTGGAATTGCAGTAAAGAGGTGAATTCCTGATGTCACACTCTCCCAAAACAAGGAGAAAATGCCATGCTGCACAACAGAAGCTCAGAATTATATAAAATGTCACACATGATACATACAGTACCAATCAGACGTTACCTCTTTATTTTCCACCTCTCAGCAGAATAGAACAGAGGTGCTTAGTTTTTGATCCAAATGCACTGAACTCCAACAGGCTTAGAATCTGAGATATAGACAACCAGTAGAATATATTAAATATAAACATATTCCCTGGAAACAAAGATTAAATTGTGACTACCCTCCATAGTGTAATAGGCTATCATGCTTCTTGTGTAGAGTCTTACTTGAATTAGATGTCTACTTCCCCCAAACACCCAGCACCATATTTTCAGACAGAATATGGATTCTCTGTGTTTTGTGTAAGAAAAAAAAAAAAATTATCCTTCTAACAGTCACACCAGGCTACTGGAATTAAAAATTTTATTATTTTGTACTTATTTCTCCTCTTTCCCATGATCTCTGCAATTCAGGCACTACCTGATCTAACAACTATTAATAAAACTAAATAAAAGTAAAGACAGTAAATAAAAAAAATCAAGTCAGCTTAATCTCTATTCATGTTCTAGATCTGTGTCCAATATCAAAGAAAGTACTGACATAACTACCACGTATATTGCCCACTAAGCATCAGACTCTAAAAGGAAACATTTGTCAAATCCCTCTTATTCCTCACACCAATATCAGAAAAGACATTAGAGCTCAAACTATAGACTATATGCTATATTGCAGCAAACTACTTTCCACTGTACTCCTCATCAATAAAGGACCATTGTTTTTTTAATCCCTTCTCTCCCCGGTCACACACACTTTCTTCTCCCTAATCCACCCACTCTTTATAGCCACCGCCTGAACTTTTCAAGGCTGCTTGTTTGCAGCAGCTCTGCATAAACCACACAAACCGCATCTCTCTCACACACACGACTATTTTTGAAGTGAAAATTAACACAAATACAATTTAAATGGAGACAAGTCAACAATTGGGCCCAGATAAGAACTGTGTGTGTAGTCAGCAGGGAAGAAGTGTTGTTATAGAAAATGGGGGCTAAAAGCATGGAATGAGAGCTGGCTTTGTTCACAGGCAGTAGCCTAAGTGCCTATCAGTCAGCAAAAGCATTTTTAAAACAGCTGCATCAAAGCTTTCTGCAAGTTAGTCAGCATGTGACAGGCCAGCACATTACAACAGTGCCACAGCAATCTCTGCATAATAGGAGTGCTCTGAGTGACCTGAAAGGTCAGTGTTTTCAAGCATTCCAGTAATCTGTAAATTGCCTTGGCTTATCACTTGGAAGCAACATAATTACATTGCTTGAAGGGCTAGGACAGTAAAGACAGATTTTAGGTATTATGTTTTGGTCAGCTACATACTAACCTCCACACTGTAAGCATATCCAGGAAACTCAGAATAATGTACAACTTAAAGAAAGGAACATTAAAACATCAAAGTCTGCTCTTCTGATAGAAAGAAAACTATTGACAAAGTTTTGTAACTGTCCATAGGAGTTTATGAAGTAGAAATATCTTTGAAGGGATTTCTTTATTTCTTAACAAATGTGCAAAATATTTCAAGTTACTTCCTACAAAACTAATTTTTAAATACAGCAAGAATGCAACTCTACTGAGTAAATTAAAAGGTCCTATCCTGGAAGTTAAGAGGTGGAGCAAGCAAAATGCAATTTTCCTAGTAAGGGTTTAGTTCCAGTTGAAAATCAGTACTTTCTATCAGAGAAAAAGAAAAATTATTGTTGCCAGCTATAAACGTCCCAAGCAATTTACTCATAGCCAAGCAAGGCCAGTCATTGACTTCAACAACTGATGTTCCTAGAAACAGAAAAGCAAAATTTGATCTATCAGTCAATCTACCTCACAAGATTAAAAATGCAGCATTTAGTTGCCAACAGCCTAATCAGGTACAGTCAAAACTGTTGCAACCCACTATTTGAGTCCCATGTTTGTGTGGTGCCCCAAAGCAGAGAACAGAGTCCCCAAGCTGACTCCAAGGCTCCCTGCACAGGATCTGTGCTGGCAGCTCCCCAGTTTCCTTCACCCTGTCCTGTGCAGCCCTTTTCCTGCACATCACCAGCACTGCCTGCTTCCACTGCCACCACAGCACTAACAAATCTAGTTCTACTACCTCATGAGAGGTGATTCAGGCATTCATCATTCACACAGGAGGGACAAAAAACAAAGAACCAGGCAAAAACTCTCAATTTTAATTCCATCATAAAGAAGAAAGAAAAAAGCCTATGCAATATTTCTCTAATTGCTTGCTTTTCTTTTAAATACTTTTAAGGCATGGTTGATTATTTTTTAAATGGAGATAATAAATGCAGTCAGAAGTTCAGGCTAGTGAAACACATGCTGCAGAAACATCACATTTATGTTTAAAAGGCATCTCCTGCCTGTTTAAACTACAATGCTAGCACAACTTCAAGTGCAGGGCATAAGTCTCACATTATTGTAAACCAAACTAAGTTTACAGAAAGACAATCCTAGTATTACCAATAATGCAACTGACTTGAAAGGTGCCCTTCTCATATAGGAAAGGCAAAAAAAGAACCCAAAAAGCCCACCACTGGTCATTCTAAAGGACAAACTATCTCAGTAACTCTCAGCCACTGGCTCCTTGCTATTCCTTACACACTTTCCCAAGACAGAGACATTTACTGATTGCAAATAAACACAAGTAAAAAACCCTTTTATGTTAGCACTGGTATTCAAACAATTTAAATAACAGATCCCCTTATTTGAAACTCAGCACTTTCCTGGGCAGTTCTAGGGTGGATTTACCACTGAACTGCCAACAATAAACAAACCACAATAAACTACATGATCATTGGAAAAAACTAACCCCACAGAGTGCTTCTATAGCACTACATCTGATTCAGATGAAACATGTTCTTCATCCAAGCCACCAACATTGTTTCTGTAAACCTGTATACCTTTCTTGTACTTCCTAGCTAAATGCTCCCTGCTTTAGGAATATTAATCCAGCCTACATTATCCATAGAGAGCAAAACCCAATCAAAATGCAAGTGCATTTAGTTCTCTCATATGAGATTACGCTCCAGGAATTTCCATTCTTACATAGCTGGGTTATTAACAGAGAGGTTTATCCTATATGCAATGGCCAATCACTTTCCACAACTTAATTTCAATTCTGGAGGAAACACAAGTTCTTTTGTCAGAAAGCCATGCCTTTAAGCTTGGCTTCAAGATTTTAATACCTACTGAAAAAAAATATTTCAGGAGTGCAGGTTTATTGGAAAAGCCATTATCCCTGTCACCGAGCACTGTGCTGAGAAACTAATTCATGTGAAGGCATTTATGGGCAAAGGAATATTTTTCCAAATAACATGTGGGAATGATGCTGGGTCAAGTGACATGAAAAAGTTTTTAATAAGCATCCTGTGATGAGAGGGTTAACATGATCTGGCCTTCTCCCAGATTTAATTCTGGGGAAGCCAGTCATCCAAAATGAACATGAATTATGTATTTATTACAAGTCTTAGAATTTGTTCAGATAAATAATAATTGGCAGTGTTCGCCCCAAGTACTATCCTGATTCCATGCAAATTATAACTAATTAATTAATTGATACCACATCGTCAAGTAGCACCTCAAAGTTACTTCTAGAGCTATACAGCTACAGTCATGCCAATTGTTACTTTCTATCAAAACCAATAAATCTGTAAATTACATAATTTACGTCTATTATATTTTCAATGGAGCTGAAAGCATCTGTCTACACATTCTTTGTTTTGGTGGGTTGTTTTGGTTTGGTTTTTTACTTTTAAATATGTTTTTATACACCTTTTAATAGCAACATGTGCCAGGTCAGTCCTTTGTCAAAGTCATGTCACCACTGCTGTAATTTAAGTAACAGAAAAACTGACATCATTGTTCAAATTTCACAATCTGTCCTGTTTCATTATGCTACTGCTTCTGGTTATAATTTAAAGTTATTACTTCCTTTTAATTAACTTGAAAAATTGCGCAGTGTTTCTTCAGCCACAAGTTACCTCTTAGCAATTTTTGTGTTATTAAATTCCTGGTGACTATAACTAAGTCATTAATGCTGCTGCAAGAGCACCATGGCTGTCTAAAGAAAGAGCCCCAGGAAGGTTTGCAGGAAAGGGCAGTGGATGTTATTTCAGCCGAACAAACTCACCTCCCAGAGCTGTGTCCAAACGCTTGACCATATGTTCTGAAGTGTATTAACAAGTCTCCAAGCACCTTGCTCATTCTATCTCCCATCTGGATACATCCTAAGAAACAGTCACCAGCCCAGAGTGTAAATAGCTGGAACAGGTCCATTTAATATTTACAAGAAAATTTTTAAGCTGGATACAGAGAAGGGGGCCATCTGTTAAAGTGATTGCTGACCCAGTGGGGCAGAGGGGAAGACACTGTTACTGGACCCCATTCAAACTAGGCAAGGAACTGCCCATACAGTCCCAAAGGATCACAAGTTGAAAACCAATTACTGCCTTTTTAGGAGGGGTGCGGGAATATTTTATAATTAAGTTCCTAAGAAAAAGTCAAATGTAAAAGACAAACGTGAGGAAGACAGAAGGCTGCTCCGCAGTGCAGTACTTACTGGGAAAAGCCTTGGGAACTACAAACAAACTGCCTACTTTTGCTCAATTTCTATTTTCAGCATATCACTACTTTGTATATGGGGGGTGGGGAGACCAAAAGGCCATCAGAGCCATACCAAGTTCTGTTGTTGCTTCCTCTGCTATGAGAAGTTAACCATACACCTTATGATGAGTTATGTAGGCCAAAAAGGTCACATTTGCCCACTTCTCCTAAGAATGTGAACTTCTTCAATGCAACACTCCCTACTGCTATCATCTTACTGAATTTAGGCTGCCCTCCCCCAGCACAAAAGGGCAGAACATCTGTTTATAATGGATTAGGAAACAAGAATCCTATTAGAGATTACCAAATACTCTCGAGAAAATAAATACTTTTTTAATGCACAGCAAATATTTAAATTTTTAGCACCAAAAATACAGTTCACTTTTCCAAGTGTCTAATAACTCCTGATGTGCAAATGCAGGAAAGACTCTAAAGAGCTACTGAAGATCCCACAGAGTCAGGAACAGCAAACAAAAGCCAAGTGCCCAGTCCTGCACACACTGGGGTACTTTTCCAACCTTGCAATAGACCATCTACATAACCCGAACAGTCCACAGAGTTTGGGGCTTAAGGAGCTGCCTAAGAGCACACCACAGCAAGAAAATCCCATGGATAACCAAGCAGACATCACTGTCCCTGGACAAGTCACCCCACTTGTGGCCTCAGCAGTACTTGCTACTTTGCAGCCTCCAAGGGATCCAGGCGGGACCTTAAATATTCAGCTGAACGTGTCCCTCCATTTTCTCAGATCCTTCACTCAAGCACGTCACAACCCCTTGAAACAAGAGCACCCCTACTATTTATGACTGTACAGCGCATATTTGAATAATCTGTCCCTAAAATAGCATAATTATAAGACAAGACAGTGTTTTCATTTCAGGACTTTTTGGACTCAGCATAAATACACTGCACAGACTCATGGAATTCATTTTAAGACTTCCCTACGGCTGTTTGCTTAATCAGTACATTCAGTGAAGAAGTCATTAGTAATATATTTGCCTGAGAAAGCACTGGGCACAGTTTGATAATTATTTCTGTTGTATTTATACCATGATAATACAGAAATATTTGTGAGGATATAAATGACAAATGTCTTTCTTAATCCGTAACAAAAACAATAAAAGCATTTGTTTCAAATACTATCCCTTAACTCAAACTGACACTTAGAATTTGACAGTGTTACAAACCAAATATTGGGACTATTAATTCTGAAATGGACATGTACATGGCTTTACTCCCCCCTTCCCGTGACTAATCAGATTTTCCCCTGTCACCCCAGTGTGTACACAAGACATGGCCTTTCTGCTGGGTATAGAGGACAGGAGAAGAAAACAGAAAGGAGGATCCTATTTCACACTGACAGCTTATTGGCAAAAAAAATAGGTGAACACTTCAGTCCTTGGTGAGAACTTCAACGTTGATCCAAAGCTTCTGGATGAGCGCTTTGACCTGAGACAGACAATACTCTTGCACAATAGCACTTCAAGTAATAAACCTGACATATTTAGCACAATTCAGGGCTTGAGTAGTCGACTAGTTACAGTTTCCAACTCAGTACCTGACGCTGAGTAGTTAAAAACCCAGTATTTTCACGAGTACGCAGAAGGTTTTGACAACAATGGTACATTGCAGTGTCAACAGACATATATTCAAGCTCAATAATCTTGACTTCAGCACAAATTCAAAATACTATGTTTTGAGGTTCTTTTTAGCACAGACAGAAGTATCTATTCTCACAAGCAGTAGCACAACGTGCATGTGATAATACCTATGATGCACAGTAAGCCATTTCTAGATGTTTTACTTGACACAGAGATTAGCTAGCTGGTCACTGATAAGGTCTTACTGATTTTCCACTCTGCGAAGGTGGAGCCAGTTGCCAGGCACCGTCAGATTTCAAGCTCTGTTTACATTACAGTAATCTTTACGCTGCACGTTGAACCAGAAGCAAACTCCAGAATACACTTCATAATGACCTACAGAGTGTGGAGCTTGCAGCTCTTCTCACACTGCAGCCCAAGTCGTACTGAAAAATGCACCTGAAGTATCATCTGGTAGTTGAAGTTGCTAATAGTCCTAACTAGAACAATGAATTCAAGAAAAGCCAAGTCTGAAATACAAGTTACTTATATAAATTATTCTTTGAAAAATACAAATTTTAATATTCCGGTAGGTATTTCCTAGGGTCCAAATACAACTTACAGAAACACTACCAAAATTAAATGCAGTACTTTAAAGGCTCTTTATTCCATATAGGAGGAAGATTCTTAGGTTAAACTGCATTCTTGGTTACTTTCCCATACACGTCTTCTATGTATTTATTTCTTTTTTGCTCCAGTTGAAGAAACTCATGAACAACCAAATAAGAACTGATCTAACTTTACAGTGCCCATATACAGACTTACATGGGAAAAATAAAATACTGCTCCAAACTTAGCTATCTCACAGACTGAATTAAAAACCCCTTTAAAAACATTTGCACATATACACTCTACAAGAAACAAATCCATTGGTGTTTCCAAGTAAGATTTTGGGTAAAATGCTAACCCATACTTATGGAAACCACAGGACATTGCCTATACAACAGAAAACCAAGGAGTCCTTGCAATCAGCATGTCTTGAACCATTAACACAGTCATATTCTCAGCTCCTAATTCAAGGGGTAGTTAACAGATACATGCTTGGAGCTAGAAAGCCAGTTAGAATAACCAAAATTCAATTAGTTACACAACTGAGGTGAAAGACTGAAATACTCTTCATGAATTTATTTAAAAATAGAAAGTCTCAAGAACTCAGGCTCAGCATTCAAAAAGGCTCAGGGAATCAGTAAGTTCTGTCTCCACTTACAATTTAAAAGCTTTTGAGGGTGTTTTTTTTGGTTTGGGTTTTTTTCACCAGTGTGGACTATATCTGAATCTCCAACTTACAGGCAGAAAGAAAGTTTACATCCATTACTAAGACCCTGACAGTATCATTCCCATAGCATCCATTAGTACCGTTCAAAAAGACATCAGAAGAAATTAGGCTCCTTAAATTTTGCAGCAACAGCCACGACCAGATTAAACTTCCAGCAAGTCTTCATTTCTCCACCATTTTCTACTGTATATTACCAACAGCTACAACAACGTAACACCTTAATAAAACCACATTCTTTTACAGCATAGCCAGGAAAAAAGCTAAGTAATCAAAACTGAAGGGCAGTGAAACTGTTTGTTAAGGACTGTTGATAGTATGGTGTAACACAATCAATCACAGCAGCCAAGATTCTCATGTACAAATAAGAATTAGCTAAGCAAAAATGATATTTTTCTTTTTTTTTTTTTAGGTTTTGTGTGGTCAAGCGTGCCAAAGTAACTGTGGATATGGACACAAAGCTCAAAAGTATATTAAATAAACGTTAAGAGAAAACCATTCACAGAGGCTTTTTTAATGCATTACAACCCCCCAAATGAGAAACTAGATACCATGTCCAAAGGGGGAACTAAAGGAAACAAGATCTGGAATGTGAACCCAGAAACCCCCAATATTCTAGCATTTCCAAAATACTTTTTAAACTCCTTGTCCGTAACTATTAAAACTACATGGAGAGTGGCCCAGGAACTAATGCTTGAAATACAATTAACATTATCCACCTACTGAAAGCACCTCTGTTTCAACAATGAAACTCATATAAACCATATGCATCAGATTCCAGTCTCTGAAGACATTTCTGTGATCAAGATAAAAAGGTAAGAAATAATTTTGATAAAAGGCTATCACAGGTTAAGAATTCAAACCAACAGTCATAGGACTTACAAAATGAGTTTTTTCCTGAGAAAGATATGCTATTTCAATTACATGACTTCCATAAATATGAAAGCACCCCAGTAAAAAGAGTTAAAACCCAGTGAAACTATATTTTGCAACATTCTTAAATTAACATACCTTTCAGTATAATTAGTTTGGCTGATACTGTATGCATGTATGCAAGCTCCAAGGGCCAATGTGATATGACCATGAGCAGAAGGAGTTTCAAATAACTGCTATGGCAAGATAACTCCTAATTAACACAGTCTGTACATCAGTCTACAGCCAAAACAGACACACTTTCTGTACACTTCTGCAACTTTAAATACACTTCTATACTTAAAAATAGAAAAACACTTCAAGACAGTACATGCATGTGTGGAAGGCAGTATTTGTCTGCAGCCTCACAAAATAGCTGTATTTTAAGAGAGTGTTTTGAACCAGAAATGAGAATTTTATACCCTGATTTCACTCCCCCCCCCAAAAAAAGTCTGCAAAATTTAAGCTGATGCAATTTCTCACAATCCCTCACACAGCAGAATTCTAACACACTATTCAAGACAACATTTATCTTCAACTTATATTTGTTGTTAATATAAACGCATTCGAAAGGGGCTAAAAAGTACGTTTTATCTCTCTCCATAGGTAGGTGAAAGCAGAAGTGTGACATATTACCCAAAGTAAGGTACTCTTCCAATTTATTGTTGAAATGTGCTTGTGTATATGTTAAAATGTAATACAATACCTCCGGAAGCATACTTAAAATGAGGCATGAAACCCAGTAGTCAACATTAGCTTTTAAGTTTTTTAAATTCCACTCTGGAAGCTGAGGTTGCCTTGAACACACCTCGAAAGTGAAACTCCGGAGTTGGTAAAAGCGCCAGCTAACAGTATCTTACAACAATAGTAAGTTTGTTACTTAGTATCTCAAGTACCGAAGTTTTTCGGTAGTAATACAGTAAGGTGTAGATTTTACTTTAGCCTGTAGAATACCACTTCTGAGTAAGTGCATACCAGCAAGTGTCATCAGACCGAAACCACATAGTTTCACTCGAAAGCAAACACCACTAAGCCGAGCTCCGGTCACACCAGCTAACACGCACGACGGGAACTCGTCGCGCTGAAGCCGGAGCAACTACTCAGGCGCCACAAGCTAAAAATTAGTTCGAAATTCAAATTCAAACTAGTTTCAAAGCGAACCTTTAATTTTACACGAAGGAGAAATAACCTGTTGAGCGTTCCTAACTCCACCTCTCTCCCCCGGGGCCGCTCGGCATTACTCACCGCCGCGCAGCGCCGGGGGAGGTCAGAGTACACACCCCGCAACGTGCACCTGCACCGGCAACACCTACGGATCAGGTGGAGGACCAGCACAAGTTTCTGACGGATTACTGCCGCCCCAAAGCTGTTTACCGTATGTCAGCAACAATCATCCCCGACTGATTCAGCGGCCACAGAAAAAATCCTGCAGTACTGGACTCTCCCGGTCGAACCTTTCCTAATTGCTACCCGGCTCCAGCCTGGAACAAAAGGGCACGGCCAGCGCACCGGCGGGAGCGCGGGGGCTTCTCCCGGGGGCAGGGCCCGGCTGCCGCAGCCGTCCCGCCGCCCCGACCCGGGGCCCGCACGTCCAACAGGTGGGCGGCCGGGCGGGCACCGCGGCGGGGGCGGCCGGCGGGGCAGCGGCCCGGGCCGGGGGGGGTGCGGGCCACCTGCGCGCCCCTCCCGGCAGGCAGGAGGGGAGCCCTGCGGGGAAGGCGGCCGGGAGGCTCCGGCCCGCCTCGCCCACCTCCTCGGTCCGCGCTAGCCGGTGCCCTCGGGACGGGCGGGGGTAAAGCAGCGGCCGCCGCGGTGCGGGCTCGGTGGGGCAATGGGAAAAGCGCGCCGGGGGAACCGCAGGATCGGAGCGGGCAGGGAACGCGGCCGCCCCGGGGCCGAGCCTTACCTTCGTGGAAGCCGCCGCGGCCCTGGCAGACATTTTGTTTCCTTCTCTCCCCCGGAGCCGGGCGAGCGTGTGCGCGCCTGCAACTCCTCAGGCCGGGGGAGAGAAACTCGGCGCCGCCGCCCGCGCCTCACGCAGCCGCCCGAATAAACATCCCAGGGCGCGGGGGGGAGGAGGAAGAGGAGGACGGCAGGGAAGGGGCGGGGACGGGGGAGGAGGGAGAGAGGAAGAAAGAGGAAGGGGAGCGGAGGCTCAAGTTTGATAAAAGTGCGGTCTCTCTCCCGCGGCGCCTGCTGCGCCGGAGCCGGGTTCCGCCGCCGGGGCACGGAGCGCGGGAGCGGCCGCGCTGCCCCCGGGCCCGCCCGCTCAGCGGCCGCGCCGCCCGCCCTCCTCGTGCCTCTCCCCCCGCGCAGCCACCGACATGTCCGACTGCCGGCACGGCCCATCCCGCCGCGGGGGGACTGCCCGCCCCGCCGCCGCCTGCCCCCCGCTTTGCCGCGGGACCCGGACCCCCGGACGGCGGCGGAGCGGCGGTGGCGGAGTCCCCGGTCCCGGCCCCTCGGGCTCTGCCGGGCGCGGCGCGGTGAGGGGCCGCCCGCGGGGCTCGCTCGCCGCTGGGCTCCCCCGCGCCATGGTCGGGGCGGCGGGGGCCGAGCGCGGCCGGGCCGGCGCAGCCTATGGGAGCGCGGGGGGCGTTTGAACGCGGGGAGCGGAGCAGGCCGGGACCGGCACCGGGACCGCCCCGAGCGCTGCGGGACCGGGCGGCTGCGGGCGCTCGGCAGGGCCCGTGCCTGCGCTCTCCGCGCCGCGCGGTCCCGCGGCGCTCACGGGAGGCATTCTCGCCCCCCTGGAGCCGGCCGCAGAACTGGGATGTCGATCAGCGCGGGCTCGAACCTGCTTTTGCGTTTGCCCATTGTTTGAAGAGGCGGGACATGAGCTTTCGCGTTCCTTAATTGTACATTTTGTTCTTGAGATAAAAGCAATAAAGACACAAAAAGAAAACAACTTGAAATATTTGCTTTGCTTTAAGGTGGTGACTGCATAGCCTTAGTATTTCCTATAGCACCATGAACTGCTGCCTGTGGCTTTGAAAAATAAACTTTTTCCAGTATTTTAGACAAAGCATTTTTAGTGCCTTTTACAAAGTAAGTATTTACTTAAGCACTAAGAGAAATACTGCAATTTTTTTTTTTCCATTTAAAAGGAAAGGCTTTTAAAGATGTTATTTTACTTTTGGGCGTTGGATGCCCAACCCATGCACGATGAGGCTGTCTGAAAATGCAGCTGGAGTTTTGGCTCATGCCACAGAAAGCTGAGCACACCCCCAAATTTTGTAAGGCCAAGTCAACCAAAGTTGACCAAACGACTTCCAGAAGCATCACCCATTGAAGTGCTTCAAACCCCAGTGAGAAGATGGCACACTGTTTATTAGACACATCACTATGGTCCATAGTTTATGATGATTAATTTGCTCTTTAGAATTAGATAAGAGCCCAAGTGGCATGACTAATCAGGTACATAAGGTTCCATCGAAAGGAAAGTAGGTGAGAAAAATCTCAAACCAAAACTTCGCACTCACTTGGCAAACATTTCATGAGATATATATGACAGTAAAAGCCATGATATCAGGGCCACAATTTTCTTGCAGTTGTACTACTTATGTGCTAACAGCTGCTTTTGTGCTCCATGCAATCTCCAGAAGTACTCAAACTCTTAAAGAGGCAATAATTCAACAGTCCAAATCACTCTTCCACCAAGAAACGCCCTACCCGAAGCTACTGTATGAGTTTTACGTTTGTTCTCTTTTGAAAATAAACAAATTCATATTCCAGGAAATAGCTGAAGCAAATTCCCAAGGCAGCAGTCCGAAATCAGGGGGAAGGGCCGACTCCTCCACCATGGCGCGGAGAGCGCGGACTGCCGGGCAGGGAGAGCCCACCGGGACATCCTCACAGCTCCAGGGACCTCTGTCAGCTCCGTCCCCGGCTTGCTGACACCTGACCGCTCCCGGAGTGCCCCAACACCCGGCTTGGCCCTTTCCTTCCCGCTGGAGCCGCGGCGCTGTGCGGGTCCGGAGGGGCCCGGAGCTCTCCGTGCTGCAGCGTGGCTCCTGCCAGAGCCCCTCCGCCGGCGCCTGCCACCGAGACACCACAGCACAGCTTTTATTTGTTAATTGCTAGATGTAACTAAGCCTCGGATTTTTTTTTTTTAAGTTTTATCTACACATGCAGAAGGCGGAATGTGACGGTTTTCATGCCCACATGCTTCACTGCCAGAGTATTCACCGGAGGAGGCTGGAAGGAAAAGGCTGAGATCACAACAGGAAGGAGGGGGAAGATTTCAAGGTGTGGAGGCGCATGAAAAGAAACTCTGGGGAGGATGACCTGATAAACTGTAGGGTAAAATAATCGTTCCCTTTCATCTTTCCCTCTTTGAATAGTTCTGGGGAGGGTGGACAAGACCTACAGGCTGGGGATGATAGGCAAAGAGTAATGATGATCAACCAAGATGAGGCAAGGAAAGGAAAGAGGACTGAAGGCATGCAAACAGAGGTGGAGATGGATCCCCTAAAATGAGGGAGAAGGACCATGGGAAAGAAAAGCAGTTATTAAAGTGTTGGGAGAAAGATGGGGAATAAATAAAAAGGTGAAAGAAAAATATTAAGCAAAGAAAGTTCCAGCAAAGATGAAGGTGCCATTTTTGTATCGTCATTCTCATCATTGGATGAGAAAATGCTATCAATCCATACACTGAATTTAACAAGGAGAGAGACCATTTAACAAGGAAGGATTTCTGCGAGGGGTTTAAAACAGCTGAATATGCATAACTCTTCTGGCCCACAGTGATTAAGGAGATTCCTTCCTTCCTTCCTTCCTTCCTTCCTTCCTTCCTTCCTTCCTTCCTTCCTTCCTTCCTTCCTTCCTTCCTTCCTTCCTTCCTTCCTTCCTTCCTTCCTTCCTTCCTTCCTTCCTTCCTTCCTTCCTTCCTTCCTTCCTTCCTTCCTTCCTTCCTTCCTTCCTTCCTTCCTTCCCCCCTCCCTCCCTCCCTCCCTCCCTCCCTCCACCATCTTCCTTCTCTTTCCATCCAACAGTTATTTAAATCCTCATCTCTATTCTTGATACAAATTAGAGGAGCCAGAAATGCCATCTTATTCTATTAGCATTGGTAAAATGCATAAATTTTTTGGTAGATAGAAATTATTTTTAATGAATGGTTTTGCTTGTTTTCATACAATGCAATAGCAGAATCATGTTGCTGTCCTTTGAAATTCTTCCTTCAGGAAAATTTTTGCATCTCTTCATTAACGAATTGCTCACAATCAAGTCTACCATCATCAGTACTGAAAATGCCAAATCAAATGTTGGTCAACTCAACATAGAATGATCTTAAGTGCAAGTAACTTTGAATTTTATAGTCCTATTTAACCTTGGGTGGGTTTTTTAAATTTCAAATAAATATTACAAAATTCATGTCTGAAAGAGCAAGTTATATATTAAGACTGTTAGGATTCCAGTGTATTCATGTGTTCCCTTTAAGAATCTTTAGTGAAACAGCAGATGTCTATGTATTTATATACACATATTGATATATAGCAAGAGAGATGTATGTGTTAGTGTTTAGGTGTATATATATGCCTTACATATATAGTACATTCAGTCAGATGCAGATATATAGTCCCATCTGTTAGCTAAGGGACCAGAATTGTAAAGCATATTTCTGATTCTACTCTTATGGGTACTGAAAACAGGATCATCTTTAACCCCTATCTTTAGATGGAAAATTGTCTTGGAAGTCAAGGGCTGAAGAAAAGCAAGTGCTTTACTCATCCTTTAAATAACTGCTACTGGGAGACGTCTAGAAAAAGTACTATTATATTTTCTTGGTAGGAAACCTAAAAATAAAACTATTATTTAATAAGTTCAAACCATAACCGTACATTGATTCAAAGGACACAGAAGGACAGTCAGATGTGTGAATCCTTTCTGAGGGCATGGGTATCTGTTACACCACAAGAACAGGAAGTCTATTCTCTACTTGGTGTTGACTTAACTTTTTAAGAAATGTTTTGACCACTTAAAGATGGGGAAGAAGGAAACTGCAGAACCGCAGCCACTATAGAGACAACTTCCTGTGGGTTTTGTGGTGTGTGTGGCTGAGAAAGAGAACAATTCATATAAGATCTTTCAGAGATAGCAGACAGTTTTGCTGCCCTATGAGGTAGTCTTGGGATGCTTAGCTATAAATAGGCCAATATATTGTCAATTATGTCATGCAGCTTAGTTGATATTGTACGTTCTATATTTGTAGTTGCCACATGATTTCAGCATTTCAGGAACAAAGAAAAAAGGGGAAGAGAAAATTAGAGTTCACCATACAAACCACAAGAGAAGAAAGTATCTGTTTCTACCTCAAGATGTAAAAAAAGTGGTTTACAGAAAGCTGTGGGAAATCCATGTCCTTAAAATTACACAGAACTTCAGTGTCTTGATGAATCAAGTTCCTAAGGAAAAAATTAATGTAGTGATGATGCCTATCTTATCTTCTTCTCACTTCAATAGAGTTAAAGCTTGGTACCTACTGACTCTTTCAAGGGTTATATATCACTGCAGTGCCTCTTCTCTAAACACTGCAGACAATTGCTCAATATGCAGGGAATACAGTCTTCCAGTAATTCACTGCCTCTCACATACTGAAACTGTTAGACAAAGACAAAATCCCAAAATCTGTACTTCACCTCTCATTAAAAGGCGAAAGCACATACCTTAAGTACACTCCAGAGGCTGGATATGCTCTATTAGAATGGGAATAAACCCAACATGTTCATACAGGTGGCTTGTCTTACCTCCTGCTGTTTAAACTCTTTGTTATTTCCTTTTTACCACCTTAAAAATAGTACTAGGTTTAACACAGTGCAAGGGCATTTTTTCTGTTCAGCCTGAATATCACTTTAACTTGTAAGCAAATGGGAAATGTAGAAATAGAAGTAAAAGTAGGTTGCAGTGGCAATGCAACATTATTTTCAGCCTTAAAATACTCAAAGAATGTATCGCTGTAGAGCTGAAATCTAGTCTCTTTGCTTATCACTTTGGGATATCCTTATAAAAAGAAACTCATCTCCATGGTTTGGACCAGGTCTTGGAGAAACTTTGTCATCTGTAGAATTGTGTAGTGACAAAATCTGAGACTACTGTTGAAGAAAAATATTATCTGTGAGTTTTAGTTGTGCTTCACAGCAGCAGAGCTAATTTATTACAGAAATTCACTACAGAAATGTTATGTAACTATTCCACTTCCCATCTCAGACATTTTATGAACGGGACTGTAAACTTCAATGCACTGCAGCTGATCAAGGCTGATTTTACAAAGTGCTTCACTGTGAAGTGGCCACTGGATGTCAAAATGTCAGATGTTCAGAACTGTTCTACTTTCTCCAGGTTTATTTGGTAGAGAGGGGACTGCTAAAATAATCAAAGACAGCTGTGAGATTTCAGCAGGCACAAATTCAGTGCTGATGTGATTCCAACCCCAGAAACAGTCACACTGCAGACAGCACCACACATGCTCCACTGATCTAGAATTCTTATTTATCCTATTTAGCTTTTAGAGAGCATGACTAGCAGTTCACCCTAGAAAGTGCTTGCCCAGTCAACAAGCAACATGCACCAAAGGTTAACTGCACAGGCAAGTTTAGAAAGGAGAAGTGAAGACTGAATGCACACAGGCTTCGTTACTTACAAACACTGAGCAATTTGTAAAGGCAGACCAGGGCCAGCTTAACAAAATTGATTCATCTAATTACCTTTCTGGCAAACAACTCTGTATTCAAACCCAGAAATTTTCCAGGAACCCTTGCACAAGATACAAAGTGGCAAAACTGTTCTCTGAAACCCAAACAGAATCACCACTACAAGGAGAAGATGGGGAGGACAGGAGGTTGCAGAGGTGTGGTTTTCTAAGCCAGATAGTTTTGAAAGGTGAGATCACTTCTACAGCTTCTTGAGCACAAATATCAGACTTGCAATGAGTATTACAGGAAATTACCATGACTCATTTTTGTTACTGAGAAGGGCATGCATACAAAAATGAAAATATGTGCTGAAAATCGTTACATTCAACACAAAAATATATACTAAAAATTGTTAAACTGCTGAAAGTGTTTATAGATAATGATGCAAAATGTGAGCTCATCTGCTTCTTAATTCTTCATATCAAAAGGACTTTATTGCATAATTGCAAAAAATGTAGAAACTTAGATTACTGACCTTTATAACCTATAATCTATTTTTATTGCCACTCAGCTTTCATCTTTTAGAATCTCAAATTTATTTTTATCCTCTTGCTTTTCTTACTACAACTGGTACAAGACTACATCTATTCTTTTAAAATTCACATGCACAAATCCATCAAGTCAAGGAACTAAGGATGTGCTTAAAAGTAGGAACACCAGATTACACCCAGTTAATTCCAGTGTAATCTTTACCTCAGTTGGTAGCTCTGTCCCAGTGGCACCTGCTTTACAAGAGCAACTTCAGTAAGGTTTAGAGGAGGTAAGTAAGGTGAGTAAGCTACTGATGGTCACGCCCATGGGGTTATGAACCCTTTCCATCTTGGTATTTGCTTTTGTTTCTACCTCCAAATATTAAAAACAATTTTTTTTTAAAAGGCACTTTAAAAAGATCACTGTTGGCATCTCTGGAAGAAACTCAAGTTACCTTGTTTGTGCCCCCTGCAGGTTTCTTAAATATATATTATTGGATGATTATATTACACAGGGGTGTCACCACTGCTCTGAGATGGATTTGTTAGGGCTCCCTTTCAAAATCATTATCATTCTAAAATACATAAGCCTGAGACATGAGTGCTTAAAATATTCTTTTGTTATAAAACACTAGAGCAGAACACAGTTTTATGAGTTTTAACTCCATATTTCAATAATTCAGACTACACCCTCAATGGATCTTATTTGAGGCACATTCATTGAGCACCACATACTTTCCATCTTAAAGTTAAGAGTGCTTTCCAGTTACTTTTAGTCTGTAGCAACTAAGCAGACACCAGGTCATCTGTGATATTATATATTTTATTTTAGCTGTGTCTGCAATCAATAGCAAAATTTAGCTCCCAGGGACAACATGTTTTGCAGTATACCCTATTTCATCTGTAACTGTTACAGTTTGGTTAATATTAGTATTTTTAATTATATAAATGTCGCTACAAGTTTTTAAAATAAGTTTAAAAGTTTTCAGTGTATGTAACAGTTTCAACATGGCAATTTACATGAGAGCCTACTAGAACAGAAAGTGCTTCGTGTGGAAGGATATTGCATTATTTCCTGACCTGTTGTTGTCAGGAAAGAAAAGCACGTCACAGGCTGGCTTTTAGGCTTTGGTGTGTCACAGCACATGAAATCAGTGGGCAACATTAATGATGAAAGCCCCACACTCTGCTCATGTTTCTTGGCCACTTGTTTCTGCTCTGGCACCGTGTTCCCCCCTCCACAGCTGCACCTTGCTAACTGTGTGGGGACACCTGAAGTGATACTGGTTTAAAAATTATTCTTGGAGCACAGAGGCAGGAATAAGTAGCCAAAGATGGGACTTTTAAAGCTGAATTTACTGGCAAAGGTGACATGACTATGTATCTACACTCACACATCATTTACCTACATTTCAAGCACAGAGATCACCTCAGCTGCAGATTTCTGAACCTGTGGGCAGAAGGCATCCTCTGCCTTACAGAGGTAGGGCACCTGGACCTCATCTGGGACAGGTGGGCTTGCCTCACTCCTTGGATAATTGCATGACATTTTTCCAGTAGTCCTGTATGATATGTCATCAGGCATGTGCAAGAAATTCTTAGATGCTCATTTTTTTAGTCTGGAGATTTATACAGTATTGGCTGTATAAAGGCACAGTGAAACCAGTTGTCACTGAATCACTCAGAACCTTCAAGAAGAATACAGGCATTTTACACTTGGTCCCTTTAACTGCAACCTGTAATGGATTTTCAGTAAGACATTTTTCAGGAAAAAAAAAAGATGTGATTTTAGTTCAAAATTTACAAAATCAAGCTTTGACCACAGAGTAATACTGGGTATGCTTAACACAGTAAACAAGAGGTTCAAAAAGATGTGAAGTACTAAACGAGATATATTTATGAGTCATCACACTGCCTATACTGATACAGAGTCCAAACTTCACTTATTTCTCTCAGCTGATTAGATTCAGTCCAGCTCTCTAGGCACTTATACTGCAAACAGATCTGTAAACTAATTTACATTTGCCAAAACAGAAGTTCTTCAGAGAAACTCACAGCTGGCATCTGTCTCCAGGACTGTCAGGGCTCAGCTCTGTTCTGCTAAAACTGGTTGTGCATTACCCAGGAAGCATTAGTATTTGGTAAGATAAATATATATCCCTACAGGTGTATCTTCACTCAAATTGCAATTTTCAATTTAAGAAATACACAGTCAGAAATTCTCCTGCCTGCCTCAGTACCAGAGAAACCATCCCTTTAGTACAGAACCACACACTCCACAACCTATATTATAGTGAAGCCCAGAGGCTCTAACCAGAGCAATGCTTTAATCTAGCTAAACCTATACAGTCAGTGCAGAAGGATTGAAAGCAAAAAATATTTACAGTGCAAAGCTCAAAGCTAACAGGGCAAATTCTCTATTTACCACACTTGGATGGCTGTTTCTCATTCAAGTGTTTAGGCCTCACAGAATCCACATTATATCAATATCATTAGCTAAATCTTTTCTTTACACATCTGTCAGTTCAACTCTATGTGCCAGCTGAAAAACTGTAACTGTCACATTCTTTTTTAAATGTGTGAGATTATAATACTTGTGAAAAGTGCTAAAGCAAGAGCCTAGGGACTGAAATTCTTCTTGTTCTCCAAGCAGGTAAAGCAAGGACAAGCAATAAAGCAACTTTCCCAGTGAAATCCAGTCAGTGTGGCTGTTTTCAGTCCCTCAATCCCATTGTGTGAAAGCTTCTTGAGTATTTCCTATGTTATACTTTAGTCTAAAAAAGATGCAGCTTCTCACCATAAAACTTGTTCCCTAACTAGCAAACATTTCTGAAAGCCTTTTCAAAGATGGAGAAACCAATTTCTGCCAAGTGTGCAAGCTTCCATGAGTCACATAATACTGTGAGTTCTAAGATGAGTAAATATGATAATTGACAACAAGATGCTAAAGTGATTTATAGTTTCTTACGATAAATGTAAGAAGTGTTTTAAAGAAGGTCTTCCATAGAAACTTCATTTATTTTCCCATATTTTTCAAAAGCTTCTCATTAGAAGCAGCAGCCTTCAACACAGACTTTTTTTTTTCTCCCCAAGACCCAATTATAAATACAGAGTTTGAAATCAACCCTATGACTCTTTCCTGGCTGTGTGTCATACTGACATTTAACATCAAATACATGCACTGCTGCTTTTTAAACATGCACTGCTGGACAAATAGATTGCATACTCCTTCTAAATATTTCTCTCAGGGTACCCATATGCTATTTTCACAAATGGGCATCTCTTTGGTTTCTGAATAATATATGTCAAGACCAGGAAAAAAAAAATAAAAGAAAGAGCAAGCCTAGCCCCTAGATCACCACAGAAAGCATCCAAAACTACTTTACTAGAAGAAACACCTTCTTTGTACACTTGTGTTACACTATGGACTGATTTTTTTCCAGCCTACTCTTTTTTATTTCTCTAAATGTATCACTGCCCTGGCTGCACTAATAGGCCTTAATAGGCCTGACAAATTGATTATGAAGATAATTAATTATTTCTCTGTAAAAGCCCTGTAATCTACAAGAGGTAGCAGGAGTTGACAGGGATTTACATGGAAGAGGAAAGAAGGTGGAGGCATTTTTCCCCCATGAACACTATAGTATTGCCATAACTCACATGAAATCTCTTCTCTCTGTTCCTGAGCCAGAGCTGCATCATGAGCAGTTAACACACTCATTATTCTTGGCACAGAAATAAATTAGAGACGTAACCACTGAATGCTTAGATCATTTGGGAAAATCAGTGAAACTATACCTACATAAGCATATTCGAGCAGGATTACAAATCATGTCCAATGTTTATTATATCTGCAAACGCACAAGATAATACAGTAGCTGTTGTCCTCATTACATTAAAACCAACAAATAAAATGTGAGCTTTGCAAAACCTTTGCTCATATACATGCAGGGTCAGCTTTACCCATGCATGGTCACGAAAGGCCCAGAGACAAGGGTGTGAACAGTGATGCTTCCCTGCAGCAGCACAAGCCCCATCTTGTACAACCTGTACAACCTGAGAGCCAGGAGAGCAATAAGGTGAATGAGCCTTCAGAACATGTCAATGTCTTGGTACTTTGTAATACTACAACACAAGTAATGAGATCTTATCAAAACATGATTTAATGTCATGACTCGAGCTGGATGGCGAGCACAAGAACGATGCTATTTAAATTTAAATTAAAATTTCATTAGGTATCATATTACATTTTAAAATTAGTATTTTGTTTCTAAGCCAACGGAGTCAATTGCGTAACTGAAGGCTATCTACATCACAGCCTTTTCCATGCCACTGCAAAAATAATTCCACTGGTCTCAAGGATAACTTGACTGAAGTCTCTCAAATGTATGTATTTTATATGCAAATAAACTTCATGTTGTTTTTAAATAAAATTTATTATTTTCCATCCTCCTGCCTGCACTGAAAAGGCAAATACAGTCCTTACATGACCCTCCTCCAACTCTCCTTCTGAAAAGTGTCATGTGTCAGCAGTGAGGATGGCCAGTGCCCCACCGATACACTATTGTGTGGCAGTCAGGGACAGGGAAAGGAACAGTCTCTGAGAAGTACACTGGGGACATCCTGCTCTACCAGGATTCTATTATTCTCTAGACAGAATGAAAAATAGCACTCTAAAGCACCAGCATGTTCCCTGTTTTTTAGAAGATGGTGCTTGTATTTGAAACTGGAATTAACTCAGCTGAGGTATGCAGTCCTTTATTAAAGGGCTCTTTGAAGGCAAGGAAATGGAGACACTTGCAGAAGTCCCACATCTGAAGTTGTTTGGGAGTGATTTCTGGTTCATTCAGAGGTGCACTCAGCTGTGGGCTGCACCCCTTGAACAAACAGCCCCTCTCACTGTCCGGGGAGGCACCTGAAGAACATTTCTGGGGTCCCCAGTCTGTGCTGACTGAGGAAAAGGCAGCTTCCAGACTCTGCCCAAGGACTCCACTAAAAGCCTCCCAAAGGAGCTGCCAGAGGACGCAGTGAGTCAGGGCAGTGCCTCTGGAGCACCCTGGGCACTGCTCACCCTGCCCTGCTCACCTGCTCTTCTCCCCCTGCCCCGCTCCCCCTGCCCCGCTCCCCCTGCCCCGCTCACCTGCCCTGCTCACCTGCCCTGCTCCCCCTGCCCCGCTCCCCCTGCCCCGCTCCCCCTGCCCTGCTCCCCCTGCCCTGCTCACCTGCCCCGCTCCCCCTGCCCCGCTCACCCTGCCCTGCTCCCCCTGCCCTGCTCACCTGCCCTGCTCACCTGCCCTGCTCCCCCTGCCCTGCTCACCTGCCCCGCTCACCCTGCCCCGCTCACCCTGCCCTGCTCACCTGCCCCGCTCCCCCTGCCCCGCTCACCCTGCCCTGCTCCCCCTGCCCTGCTCACCTGCCCTGCTCCCCCTGCCCTGCTCACCTGCCCCGCTCACCCTGCCCTGCTCCCCCCGCCCTGCTCACCTGCCCCGCTCCCCCTGCCCCGCTCACCTGCCCCGCTCACCTGCCCTGTTCCCCCTGCCCTTCTCACCTGCCCTGTTCCCCCTGCCCTTCTCACCTGCCCTGCTCCCCCTGCCCTGCTCCCCCAGCAGAGCTCCTGCCGTGGAAACCTTCTCCAGGCTCCAGAGCAGCCTCTCTCCCTGCATTGCTAATATTTTTAGAAATGACCCTGTTGCTGCAGTGTATTGCAAATGAAAGAAATGCACCCTTACATAACATTGTTACAATTCTATTGCAGCGTTTGCCTCTGAGAGATGGCAGCACCTCAGCTACCAAGGTTGTGCCACACGGAGGGGCAGAAGCCACCACACAACTGGAGACCTCGCACAAACCCAGAGGTATAACGGGATACTTGCATGGAGGATATCCCCTTACTCCACCAAAAGTTATGCTTATATAAATCTTAAATGACTTGCAGCATGAAAACAAACTGCTAGGCCGCCAGCTGAGATTTCAACTCATTTTGAGTCTCTAATTATGCTTGAACAGCTCTTGAAAACACTGAAATCTGTTCCTGACTGCATAGCAAAGCATGGAATGGGCAAGACAAATATTGTAGTAACCTTCATAAGCAACCTGATAGTTATTGTGGAATCTGTCCTCTCCTCTTTATCTTCTCTGGGGAAGTTGGTGCTGACTACGAAAACACCTTCAATAATAAGATGTCCCAGAAATTGATCATTTTGTTTAACTATTTTTAACATTTATTTCAATATTTTAAGCAAATACTTAATTTTCTGATGTTATCTTTCCATTTCCATTCTCTGCTACATGGAAGAAGTACTTAATAGACACACTTTGATGTCTGTACAGATTCACAGACAGATAATTTTCTTCTGAACAAACTTGTTTCTGTAAATACAAATGCAATGCAGACGTAACTGGCACAGTCCTGTCTGTGGTAACAGCTGTTATTAAATCATACCTGCTTCTATTGTCAGGGATTTTAATAACCTCCACTTTGTAACGAAAGGGCAAGCAAGTGTGACTACACCCATATTTTAGCAGCAGCAGGATACAGATGTTAAATTCTGGACTGTACTAGCCTCACATTCCTCCAGCTTTGTAAACGGCCTCAAAGCCAGTGTTTTTCATTTTTATTTTTATAGTTTTTTGTATTTCTTTATTTGGAGATAATTTACTAGGCTCTTAAACTTTGCTATGTCACATACCTGAGGAAAAAAACAGTGCAAGACACAAAGCATGAAGCATACTATTTTTCAGCATTCCTTCTTCAAGCATTTTCTCGACCTTTTCAGGAGAAAATATTCAATGTTCATTGAGAATTCTCTTGTATGACCTTATTACTGTCACCTCTCCCTTGCAGAGAAGGATCATTGAGGTACAAATAGCACAAAACCTGCGTTTTTCCACCCAGCTGCCACCTGCATGCTCAGGCACCTTGGGTTAATCACTTTTCTTTACATCAGTAAAACATCAGTGGGGGCTATATGGTCAAATAAATACAATGAAGAAGTGTTTATGTGCTTTAAAAATTAACTGGTGGTACATAAACACACATTCTAGCTGTAAACATGCAACTGCAAAAGACAAAATTAGGACAAATATTGGTAGCTATCCTTAAGAACTGATGTAATTTGCACATTCAATCGTTAATATTTTTTATTGCAGTTTGTCTTTCCTGACTGAGTGCTTTAAAGAGCTTGTTACTTCAGCAAGGCACCTTATTGCAGCTCATTAAATACTGGCAAAATATGGGAATTTGTTGCAACCTATGTTACACTGCAAAAGACAAACTGATTTTTAATTTCTTCATTATTACCACCTCAATTCCTCCTTGAGCTTTTACAGTTGCATAATCTCTACCCTTGGAGCTTTTCAAGAGCAGGCTGGTTACAGCCCTGAGCAACCTGGTCTGGCCTCAGAGCTGCCCCTGCTTTGAGAAGAGGTTGGAGCCCTTGTTAGGTCCCTTCTAACCTGAATTATTCCATGACCCTTTCTGGCAGTTTCTTTCTGTCTCCTCTCTGCTGTTTTTCAGGATTTCCTTTCTAGATTTGGGACTTTTATAAAGAGATTGTTGTCTTGGTAGGAAACTCAAGTGCCCAATCTTTCTTGTAAGGAAAGATTCAGTGTACTGTAGGGAAATCAGTACTTCTGGCAGATTTGCATATTATTCAGTTTTGATTAAAATGTTGGTTTGCCAAATCTCCTGGAATTTTCACAAAATTGAAGGAAAAAAACCCCACCCAAGTTATTTTTCTTTTGTGTAATCTCTACTACTTTTTCATTGCTGTCTGTATGTCGCAAATTTTAGGTATTGCCCTGATTCATTGCCTTCTTGGCTTTCCAGAAACCTAGTTGTAGGAACTTGAAGCAAACATTTTATGTGATTAAAGTCCTGCAAAGGATGTTGAGTCACATGTGAAAATCCTTCTTCTGAATTAGCTTTTTCCTAGTGAAAATTAGAATTTCTCGAGGTTTTCACCTCGGTATTAGCTTGTGTTTACAACAGAATACTAATTTTGTGTTCTGCCCATTCTCAATGTTCCTAAATAGCTTCCTAAAGTATTTTCCAACTCCATTAGAGATCAGTTTTTCAGGCTTCTTAAGTAATAGCAGTGAGTTTTATTATACCTTTTCCACCTCTCTCTACTGACAGGAGGCATTACTGCCATTTGGCAAACACTTTTACTTTTTTTTCCTATTCCTTTCTCGAAGGGATTTTGTAAGAGTTATAAAAGCAGGTCAGCTCTGCAAGCACCTATATACAAGTTTCTGCTGCCTTTAAAAGGTAATAATAATAAAAGGTGAAAAGAAAATAATTTACATTCAAAACTTATTAAAAAAATTGCTGAAGCCAGGAACCAGAAGAAAAAAAGCTGGAAAATGATCAACTAAGATCCAGTTGTTTTTACTTCCACCTTATCTATACTTAGATTTTTCAGCAAATTTCAGCAGATTTTTCAGTTGTTGCTATTTTATCTCCTTTAAACACCATTCAATATGCAAACATAATCACTTTCAGTATTTTTCTTGTATGGATTTAAGGTCTCTAATGCTAGACCAAAATATCTTTCTTTTCCCCTGCCTTGGAAATATAAGCTGGTATAAATGGCTCCAGTGAGTAATTTTCCTTAAGGGCCACTACATAAGTCTGGCATATTCTCTGACTCTCCACATTACTGAAGGTTGCTTACAGCTCTGAGCAAAACAGTGAGCGTACTGCCATCCTCATGATCAGGCATCCAAGGAGACAACTCCTCTGATAAGTTACAGAAAAAAGGACTCCCTGTTTGCTCAAACACTTGCACACTTCAGCTTCCTGCCAAAGCCTGTTCACACTTCAGGCTCCTGGTGGATTCTGGATGTGCAAGCCCAGCAATCTAGCCATGATCAGTGAGTCACCATGGCATGATTATCCTATGATTAAACCACTTTTGCTTCCTTTTGCTGTGGCCACTCCACCTTGGAGCCTTTCCAGTAAGTCCACATCCTCCTGCTCAGAGATCTGTTGATCTCTTCAGTACACCATGTTTGAGATTGGAACACCAAGGACTGACAGGAAAAAAGTACAATACCAAACTTAATAATTTCTATGATTATCTGTCCATCCTCCTAGCCAGTTCATCCAGGAAAATCAGCACCATTTCCCAGTTACGGTAAGCTAGGTGGAAAAAGCACTGTTTAGACCTTTTGGTTCCATGATAACGAGTACAAAGGAGCACTGCACAAGTGAGTAGGGGATATAGGAGAATGAGCTGATGATGCTAAAACGAGGAGCTGTAAGGTGGGTAACAGTTGTATGGGGGGACTGGAATGTACTCAGGCCTACTTTCATCTGTGTAAACTTAATCCACAGATCAAACTGAAATCCAGTGCAGTAATAAAAGTGACAGATAACTCTCAACAAAATAGGGGCATGAGATGAGTTTTCTGGAAAAAGCCTCAAACAACTGGAATAATCACATAAGCCATCTCTAAAACTCAGCCCAAGCCAGTCCCTGTAGCAGTATGAAATGGTGGGCAGCAGAGGATGGACATGCACAGCAGAATTGCAGCTCTGCCTCGGAACCCCAGAACAGGAATGGCCACAGCTCTCTTCGGTTCCTTGTTTGAGATCTGAGGCTCTTTGTTACAGCCCTCAAGCTTTTTGTGCCTTAAAGATAAATCTTGTCAGCCAGAGACAGTACCCCTCTGGTGTTTTAGGGTATGTCTCTGCTTTCTTTTGTGATGCACTGAGAGGTATTTTCTTTGTGTTTTGTAAGCTGGTAGCTACTATAACCTAGGCAGTACAACAAGATGCCTATTTTCAAAGACTGTATTTCAATTTTTTAGATATTTGCAAAATGGTGGTGTCCTTAAAAGAACAACCCCATCATGCAGAGGACTGAAGGAAAACTCTAATTTAACTAAAGAGCCCTAAAGCTGCCTCAGTTCAGACTTGTTCCCAAGAGAACATTGCTGGGAGCCAACTACCGCCGCTTCCTTCTTTGCTTTCTGTTGCTGGCAAGACTGAATCTATTTTTTACTGACATGCCACTTATAATATGCTGTGAAATGCAGACAAAATGCAAAGAGAAACTGCAGGCTGTCTTGATAAACATTTGACATCAGTTTCCAAAGCCTAGAAACAGTTTTGTGATGCTCTGAACTCAGGTAGGGCAGCAATGTATTACAGTAGTTCAGCATTTTGGGGATGTAATTGCACAGAAATGTCAGCTGTGAGATGAACAGCTCCCTGTGTGAAGGAGCAAATTGTAGCAGCTTTATACTCAGATTACTGTACAGAGTGGCTCTTGATCAATAACATGCCTGGGCTTCTGATTTTCTCAGTAACTGGCCAAGTCACTTGTTGTTTGATCAGCTATGAAGTAAAAATAAAATCTGTAAGTACATTGTAAACTTGTTCAAGATCTCGTGAGGGATATATTATATAAATGCTATTTATTATGGTAAACATTTTGCTACATTCACAATTTTCTTATCTAGATCGAAACAGAACTGAAAATATCTTGTTAATATTTCATTGACACCCTTTACTTTGCAACATGGATTTTAAACATGGGTGTCCTCCCCTGCTCAATCGACTTTCAGCCTTGTACTCTCCAACCTTTTTCCTGATCCCCTGACAGGAGTTGCTCTGTCATTTGTGCTGCTTCAGCAGTCTCAAACTCCTGACTGCCTTTAACCTACTGAATCACTTCCTGACTTTATGTGATGCCTGTAAACTTCCCTTCACCTGAATCTGAAAACAAGCATTTCAGTCAATTTCTCCTCTCTAGCAAACTCATGTGCTTGGATGAATTTTGCAAGATAGTAATTTTTGCTGTATTTTAAATCCAGGTTTTCTTTAGCCATGTCTGTCATTTTCCTTTTGCCTTCCTAGGTAAACTGCCTGCACTTACTTTAACAGAGTTTATACTTCTTTCCTTCTGTTTCTTTTTGTAAATAGTTTTGAACAACAACAAAAAATAACGTTATCTAAGGATGCAGGTACATTTACAAAATGTCACAAAAACATTTTTTTGGCAATAATCCCAGAGCAAAACAAAGATATTCTGGGAAGGCCTCCATTTAAAAATAAATTCTATTCTAAACCAGGGATCCCTGTGCTTTGTAAGAGGAATGAGTTTTGTCATTCCTTACCCACAGCTACGAGAACCTTACACACAGGAGGGTCCTCACTGAGACGAGTTGGGAGCCACGGAGTTACAAGGCTGCCCCATATCTTCCCTCACACTGCCCTGAGTGAGCCTCCCACCTGCTGCCAACATCCCTTTTCTCAGCTCACAGCAGCACAGTAAGCACAGAAATTATCTGCAAGGGCAAAATTATAAGGGTACTATCTACCTCATTCTTGGTTGTCTTTTAAAGGAGTTAACAGCTGGAAATAAAGGGAAGAAGCAGCAGCTGGTTATTTCTGCAATGTCATAATGAGGAGAGCATTACAGTAGCTCTGTGGCAGAACTTGGACAGTTTGTTCACTGAGTGCAGGAGTAGAATCAAAGCATTTTTAAGATGCCCTTCCATTCCAGTTCCCTGCTCACCAAGTGACCCTGCAAAATTAAAATTAAGTCTTTACCTGTCCGTATTTCTTTGGGCAGGTACAGCATTTAATTCCTTCTGGAAGCTGCAGCCCAGGGGAAGGCAAGTCCTGTCTGTATTGCCTGGACACTGTCCATGTCTGTGTAAATTAGCAGAATGCTACAAGCACACTTCCCTAACCTCAGTGATGTCCTGTGACATCCTGAAGTGGGGGAAAAACCAGACCTCCTAGCATCAAGCACATGAGAGGAATTCTCTCCTGGACTCTCACAAGTCCTCTGAATTTCTCCATGTCACTGCAGCACTAGGAAGGAAACCAGATTCCCAGCTGAGCTAAGGGAAAAATAGAACCCTTACTCAATAAGACAATTTATTTCACTGACTGACTCATTGTCAGAAGTAAAAAAGGGTACAAAAATTACACTCATAGTCTGAAAAATAAAGCTTTATGTAAGCTAAACCTGAACAGAGGCTAAAGCTCTAGAAAAGTGCTGGAGGAGCAGGCTGGCAATGAGACACTTATTGTGAATGCCAGGCTCCGACATCCTTCTGCACGTCTGCTGATTGTGACATTGCTGGGACCTTAGGAAAAAAGACAGCTGCAGCCCAGCCATTGTAAATTCTGCTGTATTTCCGACTCCTTGTTATTTTCCTTACAATAACTACTAATATTTTGCATGTTTCTATATCTGAAACAGTTCATATAAAATAATGATCTGGTACTGTACAGTTACCTTCAGACATGCACAGGAGACACTCCTAGAATCTATCTATTTGCAACACCAGCCTCAATCACCTTATGGCCAAAACTGCAGTTCTTTAGAGGGATTGCAGTGCCATGTGGGATGAATAGATGCTGTTTATGGTATTACAGTGCTTCCAGATTTCCACTTTGCAGATGCTCATGGCATTTTCCACATGACTCCTACTGTAATACCAGAACCACATAAGTCATTTATAAGTAACTGATATGTCCCAGCACCTTATAGTGCACTGTGCAGTATTCACAGCTGAACAGAAAATGCAAAAGGAAAATTAGCATGTCTCCTTGTCTTAATTTTATAGAGAGCATATATGCACGCAGGAAAAGTAGAAAAGCAGAATAAATACTGATACATGTTCGCTAGCACATGAAAATGTCAGAACTTCCATTAAATATGATAATCTAAAGTGCAACAGAACATGCCCAGAGAAAGTAAAACAAAATATTATTTTTTGTTATGGTCAAAGCCTCTGAAAGTACTGTTACCATTGATCTCAATTCACTTGTATAATTGGCAATTACTTTGTTACTGGAGAAAGAGGTGTCTAATTGCTGAGAATGACCCTTCCGTCTTTGTTTTCCATTCTCTTTCTTGTTTCATTGGGGTAAATAGATATACACTTTATTTTTCGCATTTCTTAGGATAAGATGTAACATAATAGCTTCTAAAAAAGTTAGTAACAGGAGACATGAGTTGAAAAATACCAAGGAATACAAAATAAATGGTACAGCTTTTGTTGGTAAGAAAATATGGGGTGAAGAACAAGATCCCACCAGCTTTTAACCTTCAAGTATTCAATGAGTTATTCAGAATTCTCACAAAAAACCCACAAACAAACAAAAAAAACCCCAACAACCAACCACACCCCAAAACCCTGACATGCACCAATCAAACATTCAGGACACATGAATACCTATTTTCCTAAAACATTTTCTGTTTGCTTTTAAACATATTTCATTTCAATGCAAAGCTTCCTAATGAATTTTTTTCTTTAGGCTCATAACAAGGCAATTCAGGTGCAATATTTCAGGTCTCAGGATCCTGGGCATACAAAGAAACAACTGCAGTACCCCCCACTCCTTCCAGCCACAGCTGAGCGTGGGCCCAGGTCAATCTCAGGAGCAGCAGTTTTGTACTTCCATCTCTGAAGAAAATCACTGAAACATTTTTCTGAGCTCCCATAAGAAACCTTCTGCAGGTGCAGGGTGGAAAGACAGAACTATTACAACACAGGAACTGGCTGTGAGTGTCTGACACCATTAAGATAATAAATGATAATCAAACTATAATTCAACTCCACTGGCAATACACTCCCTCTAAGGAGCCTGATTAATCTCCACTGTGCCTTGGTGCAAGAGCAACAGTCAGAAATCAGAATATTTGATCTTGTTCTGGAAATGTGCTTGCTTGTGAGTGCCAAACAACGCCAGCTTGGGCAGAATCTGGGATCTGTGAATGGTGAGCAGTTTTAGAATGGAACACAATCCCTGGCGAGGCTGCAGCATTGCAAAGGATTCACTTAATATTTGGGATGTCTTTCCTTCAACACCGCTCTCCTTTTGCAAAGCCAATATCTAATTATCAACATTTGTTTTACAAATATAAAAGAAGGGCTCACTAAACACATATAGATCACTGAAAAAGGATAGATTTCTTGTCCAGTACATGAGGAATAAGTTAAAGAGTTGCTCTTACATTGGTCTAGTGATGAAGATTTTGCTTAAGGAGCCCTGGGCATATAAAAATAAATCCATAGCTGCAGTGTAGGTTTAGTGCCAACACATCAGTGATCACGAAGAAAGTGGATTTAAATTACCCATTTTTCCCCTGGAGTTTAGTCTCCAGCATAATTTGGAAACAGATCAGCACAACTTAAATTAACTGTATCAGTAAGGACCTTAATGGAATTTCACAGGATCCACCAGAGTACAGAGCAGATCTGAGCTGGTGTCTTGCTTTCTCCTTCCCACCCCTGTGATGTGAAGCCCAGCAGAGGCTGATGATGACGGCAGCAGCTGGGCTGATTTTATTTCAATGCGCCAGCTGGGGAATCCCTATGGAACTCGTCAGGCCAGCTCTGAGGCTGCACTGTCACCAAAGCACCCTGAACTAGCCAGTCCAGCTGACTACAGCAACTGGATTATGCTGTGGAATGTTTTCTTCTTTTTTTTTGAATCTGCTTATCAATAAGGTCAACTAAGAATACAGCACTTCTGAACAATAATGATAATAGCTCAGTGAGGTAGACACCATGTCTTTGAAGAAAATTGGACATTCATTTAAATGATGGAGACAGGTTTGTAGAGAAACATGAAGAAGAGGGAAACATTCCTTTTTTATTATGTGAACTCCCACATGCGATGTCATGAGGAATTTGAGTGGGAATTTATTTACAAAACTGGGGCTTACTGTCATTACACTGTGCTGAAGGAGGGGAAAAAATTACCATGCTGTAAGTCAAATGTCACAGTAGAATTTAATATGCTGGAATTCTTGGAAAGTGTTCTAATGCTTTCAGCTCCAAAGAAGCACATACTGCTTTTTATAGCAAGGAATTTTAATTATTATTAGTTTTTGGCAATCCCCATAGTCTGCTGGCATTTTCTAAGCCACAGAGATTAAAACCTGAAGAGAAACAGAAGGTGGTAGGAAAGGGAAGAATGCCTAATTGAAGTACTCAACATCTACTTATCCATGGCATATTAATACAGATATGTGAGCAGGAGTGCAAGATCAAGACATTATTCCTACCTTTCCCCAAATGTGCCATTATTAACCAACTGAATTCTCCTAACAGCCAAAATAGGTCAGAGAGAAGTGGGCAAGTGACTGGATCACGTAAGGGATGGCAGTAGAGTAGCTGGACTGAGCAAACAGTAGCAAAAGAGTTTGCCTGCAGAACAGAAAGGAATTCTAGAAAGGCTGTGTCTTCAACCAGATCACAGTGCTGGGATCCATGGCACTCACATGCTGTTCTTTGTGGGTTTATGGGTAAACAAGCTCCTGCCCTGCAGTGCTTTCAGCATGAAGACATGCTGGCATGACCAGGTTTCCACAGTCTCCACCTCCCTTCCTCTCCTTTGAACATTTCTATCCACACTTTATCTTACAAGGCAAACAGAGCCTCTGTTCACCAGGTCCATCTGTGTCCACTGCATCTTCCCTGGACACATCACCGTGGCTGCCACAGCCATGGATGAAGGACATCAGGATATCAGGGCAATCCCACAGCCTCCCACTCCTCTGCTCTACAAGCCAAATCCTGCACCCCTCCAAGAGGCTGAATGCACTTCAGGGCCTCCTGCCCACTCAGGAACCCTTTTCTCACGCTGCCCCAGAATCCAGCCTGTACCTTCTGGCTTCAGACTGTTGACTAACTCTGTCTCAGCCACTCTGAGGCTGTGACTCAGGTTTGCTGCTAGTGGCAAGAACACACTCACATTGTGATGAACATCTGGAAGGAATACCTTGGACACTGTAATTGTGACCATGGCAGCAAGGGAATGATTGCAGTACCAGCTCAGGGCAGCTTGCTTACCGTGTGCATGCAGCACTGACTTGCAGCAGAGCTGTGTATGGAGAGGTGAAGCTACTCCACCACAATGCCATGGACACACCATGCCTGTGTCTGATGATTTGTTCACTCTGAGCGTGAGAGACAGTTTCCATTGACCAGAAGCCTTTTTTTAACAGGGTAACAGGAAAAAGAATTTCAGGAAGGTTCCTGTGATGCAAGAGTGAGAGTGCTGCTTCTATCCCAAGCAACAAATTGTCCTTCTGAACATTCAGGGAAAATATTCTGAAGACCTGTTCAGCACCAGATTGATGGGATGCCCTATGATCCTTCTTCTCACTCCAAAATGTACTTCAAAAATTAAAGAAAAGAAGGACTACTAGCAGCTAATTAGCACTTCCTATTCTACTTGCTATTGCTGATTCCAGATTAAGTATAAAGAGACAGCACTTTCCTATGGGTGACCAACTTCACAGACTCCCCTGCACTTTGGCATTTAATGAACTGTGGCAATGCAGTATTGTCTGTAACAAAAGGATTTGCTTAGTACAGAATACTCTCTGCACCACCTCTGCTTCCACCTTTACACTTTTCACAGTTTCCCTAAGAGGAAAAACATTTGCATGAAACAAACACCAAAAATGTCACAGTATAAAAATATCCTTTAAGATTTGTAATATGCTATACGCTTTAGTGCTGTATGCTATATGAATAATAAAGCATTACACAACTTGTAGAACTGCTACCTTCATAGATTTGCATCACGTAAGTTTTATATAAAATTAAAACTTTGATTTGTCATGGAATCTTCTTCAATGATTAACATTTATCAACATCCAACAGTCAAAAGCTATCAGATGTCAGTGTTGTCCTCGTTAATCCTTTTCCCCTGGGAAATGTCTTAAGGATCTGTAGGCTGCTATACTAAGCTCCCCTTCAGCACACAAAATCCATCCAGATATCTGCAATGACAAAGTTCATACCAGATAATTTTTGTTATTCTGGGAGGGACCAAACTTCTTGCCACTGAAGGAGATCGCTTTGTAGTTAGCAGTCAAACAAGGACTCATAACCTCTTATCAGTATTTCTCTGGGCCTTCTCCTACTTTCACAAGTCTCCCTGTAAACTTAACGCTTGAAATTTAGTTATACAACTTGAATTTTCACTGACTGATTAGGACAGATGATAAGAGAAACACTGTTCTTGCACATCATTGTTTCTGCCATACTGCCATCACAGTACTTAAAATCTTTGGAAAGGCTGAAGAAACTGCCTTCTGGACACAGAATAGCATCTCATTTACTCAGGAACAGTAAAATTCTCTCTAATGTGCTCTTTAAACCAGTCATGAAACCCAAGATGGTAACATATCGTCAGCTAGGAATCACCTTGCCCTTCTCCGGTCTCAGTAGGCTAGGGCTATGTAAAAATCTACATCTACTGAAAGTCATTAAACTTTAATACCAAGGAAAACTTGTTCGGGTGTTCTCAGCCTTAAATTTTCTATTTGTCACCTGCTACTCCTAGACAGATGAACTCACAGATGGCAGAGACTGCAGATCAGAAATTATAAACCTTGCAAGTACTGAAGTACAGAAATAGCATTGCAGAAATTCATTGTTGCCATTTCTCCCGTTCCTGGGGAAAATGGAGACCATAATATCGATATTTATTGACTTTTTTTACTTTGCAAGCACTTCAACATCTGAAGGGGCAGCCATTGCAGCCAGGAGCAGGAGCAAACCCACTTGGCTGCAGGAGAAAACAAGCGAGCCATCGGTAGCTTGAATTGAAGAAATGCCAAAGTGGGGCACCAAACTCAAAGAGCTGCTACAGGTGTGGGAACTGCACGAGTTGATGTTCTTGAAATGATGGAAAACTGAACACAGAGGTTCTCCAGATCACACACACTGGTGAGCATCAGCAAGTCCTGCAGGTGCCATGACTCGTCAGCATCTGCACAGGCTCCGGTCATTCCACAGGCACTTCCCAGAGCATGGCCCTGGCCTGGCAGCACACAGGGATGTGCAGAGCCAACAGCTCCCTCCTGCCCAGGAATGCTGCCAGCCCTGCCTGCTCCTCCCAGCTCCCCACCACCACTACCTCCAGCCACTCAGGACTAACGCTGTTCCGTGATCCCCAGGAGAAGGAGAATTTGAGCAAGTGCAGAAGGCACGTGAGCACCTGGCACGTGATCTGCACAAAACACTGTGCCAAAATACTGCGGGAATAGGTAGGAGAGGAAGAAAAATAAAAGGAGCAGCTACTACTCCATTTAAGATGACTGATTAAAGAAAAAAAAAATGACAGGTTGTTTTTAATTCCTTCTTGGCAGTAGCTAGTCTCATTTCACTGCCTCTAATTTCTCCTCAGGTCTACCTGCAAGTTTAATAAAGGTCTTTGTGCATGCTCAGGACTTGTTCACTTAATTGAGTGAAACTAGAAGCCACAGTTATGCCAGAAGGTTTTATTAGGATATTAGAGAATAATCAGCAATCTTTTCCCAACCTTTCCCCAATTAGATTGCACAAAGATTCAGCTGATGTTTTATTTAAATGCAGATTTACTACACTGTCCACTGCAGTCCTTAAAATCAGTCAGACATGAAAAACTTCCCAAGTACAGAGTCTCCTCATTCAAGGAAATAAAGGAAAGCAGTTTAAAAAACCTGTTAACATTGGTATTACCACTACAATGTACTCCAAGAAATTCCAATCCACAAAAACCGTTCTTGTATTTATAACCTCTCCCAATAAGTCCCTGTCACATTTATGAAGAGCAGGAAAATATAATACTCCCTGCAAACTGTGATGCTATGCCAGTGTTACATGTTGGGGTATTTTTCATTTGTCTAAACTCGCTAAGAAATCCACTTGTCCCTGTTTTCTAGTGTGCTGATAACAGACCCTGATCCTTTAGTCACTGGTACACTACTTGCGTCTAAATTGTTTTGAAGGTAGAGCTTTCTCCTTCAGCCCTCTAAAAAGGGACTTTACCCCCCACTTAGCAGCTGAATAATTACTGGCTCCATGTTGTCTGGGGGCTGGCTTCAAGAGCAAGAAAAATTTGGCAAGATGCTCCACTGTCAGTTTAGGCTTTCTTCACACTTTCTCCCTTGAATCAACATATTCCTAATAGTTTCCCCCTTTCTTTTCCATTCTTTATTATACTTGATAGTCATCCTCTGCTTGTGTTATGCTCCCTTATTCTGAACTTCTCCACCCAGCTGCCATTAACTATTTTTAGGACTTGCTGTGTTTACATCCTCTCTTAAGATCACTTAAGCAGAACAAAGGGCAATTTCAAGCAATGAACTGAACTCTGAGGATGAGAAGCAGGGTGGAGCAGGCCCACGCTGTTTTAGGAAAGGCAGTTTGGAAACCGGGAACAGACGGCTCAGTTCCTAAATGAATTGAGCCTGCAGGAGGGCGTTTGGTAACAGTGGCATCTCGCTCACTCTGCTCTGAACAGACCGACTGTGCAGTCCCTCCAGACCAAATACCTGCTCCAACAGAGCAGAGCAGCAAACAGCTTCTAGCTTTAACAGCTGGTAATGCAATGCACAAAGCTCTCCACCACACTTTCCCTAATGGGCTCCCACTTCACCAGAGGCTACACTTTTTAATTCCTTGCACTAGAGCTAAGGGAAAATCAGGTGACCTTGGCAACAGCTCAGCATCCCACCCTTACGAAGTTCACGAACAGCTGCAGAACAATGTTCAGACACAGACCAACAAAAAAATTTCTAGCACAGATTTGTCAGACTGGAAATGTAGTTAAACCATGTGTGAGCATTATTCTGCACTATCAGACTTCAAGAACAGTTCACAGAGCCTAGAAATCATTTGTGTGCAATTAAACACTGCCATCAATCATCTTTGCCATGCAGAATTTTCCTTCACACACACACACGCGCACACACACACACACACAATTACTTTCCTCAAAGGATGTTTCTGGAGAAGCTTTTGCTTTTAATATCTGTACTCAAAAGAATTCATTTTTAATACAGTTTGCCTTTATGATGACCATTTTTTTACACTGAACTTCAAAGACACCCACCTGGTCAGGATTGATGGTTTGTGTACAGGTCTGGCACAAATCTCTATCTGAAAGCAGTAAAACGTTTTCATTCTGCTGATGTGTTTTCAACCTGTCCTCTGCCTGCCAAAATGTAACCCTTGAAAGCAGACTCCATATGACTTGCCCCTCAACTATAGATCCTGTCAACTTGCATTATCCATGACAACAGTAATATTTAAGAAACACCCTCTAGCAAAATGCTTACACTGTTTTTCTGGTTTGAGCCGAATAAATAGCAGATATCAACAGTACCTCAAACATATTTTAATGCTGATAAACAGCTCAAAGTGAAATTTTGTTTTTCTAATTCCTTAAACCTATGAATAGTTTACATCACATGCTTTACTTTCACCCAAAACGTGTATTTTTAATATTAAAATGATTTTATGCTTAGTAGCAGCCAGTTGTAGGAAGAAAAGTAAAGGAAATTAGAAAAGGTAAACAGAACTGAAGGGCTATTTATTCTGCCATGAAAGTACAGTTAAAAAATTTTTATTTCATCTTAAACTGCACTTTTGACAGCCTCTAGTAAGTGTCAGTTTACTGAGGAAAAGCTGCACACAAATCCTTGCAACTTACATTTTAAAATCATCCATGTGTTTTAATGACAAAGACAACAGAACTGCAACCTGGAAAGACACTGGAAATACACAATGTTAATTGATTATCACGCCAAACTGATCTTTCCAGATGAAGTAAAAGCAAGATCTGACAAATGTATGTAGCTCCTGATTACTAACAGCCTCCAGTGAAATGATGACAACATGACTACATTGCTTCCTTTTACAAGCTCATTTACAATACACTTTGTGATGCCATTTAAACAAAGCTAATGCCAAATGGGCAATGCTGATTATATTAGCAGTCTTCAAAATAAGGAAGTGTAGGTTTGTCATTTTTCTAGGTTTCCTAGGAAAACAAACTTGTTTTATCATCTTGTCTACCTGCTATCTCTACCTAACAGTAGATTGAAACTCTGACGAATATGGAGGACAAACAGCTGTGAATTATGTCATTTAGAGGCCATCACTATGGGGAAAGATATGGCAGTAAGAGGTGCAAGGCATTTAGGCACTAACTCACAGCAAATGGCAGATCAGTATTTCTGCTGCTCAAGGAGAAGCTTTTTCCCAGCTGTCAAACTTTGGGGAATATTTTGGTTTTATTCACTCTGTGAGAGTGAATAAAAAGCAATGGTCTTTTTCAACTCTTTTCCAAAACGGCAACGAACTGAAGTGCGAAGCTACACAAACATACAGGAATGCAAACAAAACTGAATACCAGCACAATTCTCCTATGCAGGAAGCCTACCAAGGTTTCACTCGTTACTGCTGCAAATTTTATAATCCAGTGCTAAAGAAAAATAAAGGAGATTTAGAATGAGAATTGCTATTTTTACTGGTATCAGCGAAAAATTACTTTATCTGCATAGAGATAATGCGGAATCAATTTTGCATGGTGTCAAACGACAAAAAATCCCACAGCTCCTCAGCAGAAGTCTGACATCTCTGCCTTGAAGTTTAAAAGCAAAATCCAGCTTTGCATGGGAGCACACGTGCTTTGGAAAGTCCACAGCAGGTTTGTTTGTGCTGGCCAAAACGGGTCCCTGAATGCAACGTGTTCCAGCTAAAGCAGAAACCATTCCTGCCTCAGTGTGTGCACAGGGCCCTGCCTGGGCCAGGGAGCAGGAGCTGTGCACTTGTGACCCACGCCTCAAACACTCCCCACAGCAGCAGCCAGAGGTGCAGCACACTGCCACTACAAACACAGTGTTTCCTATCATCTGGCTCACTAGCCTCCCATACTTTGCAAATTTTATTGCAAATAAGAAACAGCGGAATGAAATATATTCAAATACACACCAGAAAGCTAGGAGGCATCATTTACAGTTTGTGTTATTACAGGCTCCAAAGATACATAAAACATCTTGCATTCGTAGTCTTGACGTGGAAAGGCTAAAACATGGTATTTTTGCCTGAAACTCTGCTAACAACAACACATAGTTGCTGCAGTTTAAAAATATCCCTTCAACATTCTCTTTTGAAAAACTATAAATAGCTGGTAAAAAAAAAAGTGACTTTAACATCTCTGTTATTTGAACAAATAACAGAGTAATTCAACATTAGGTGTGGCCTTAAGGTCGCAAATTTCAAAGACTATTAGGAAAACAGAAAATTGAGGACAAAACCTTGTATGAAACACGCAGAAGGAAGGAAGGAGCAAATATCCTCTTGCTAATAAATTGCTACCATCAGCAGACAGTGCATAAATCAGCACTGTTCAACTGCAAAGATTTCTGGATTATATATTGGAGTTTTTAACAATTTGCTTACATAGTTTAGCCAGTACAGAGTTAAGAAAGAAGCCTCTCATCAAATAATTCTGTTGGACCTGTTCCTGCTGCTACTGATGCCAATAGGAGCGTTGCTTTAGAATTCAGGAAGAGCAGGACAGGATCCAAAGTTGTGGTGTGATCAGTTTTACTGTTTATATTAGTGCTGTAACTATCAGTCTCCAACTGGAGATGATGCTACCAACGGTAATGAGACTTATCAACACCAATTCCATTTGCAGCCTGGCCTTCATCCAACACATCCACAGCAGTGAAGTAAATGACATTCAAGCAAATTAAAGTATCCATCCACTAATCAGATTTTAACTTTTATTGTCATCAAAAAGTTTCCATCTATGCAACTTTTATTCTAACACAGTTCTAAAAATTTACTCACTAAAGTGATCTTTTGAAAATCTTATCTATAGATACACGCATGGAAATTCCTCTTGAAAATGTTAACTTCATTCTGGTTCCAGTCAGCCACACACAGGTTTAGAAGAAAGCTGTTTCTAAATTAGCTCAAAATCTTTACTGTGACTTGATGGTGACACAGCATATTAAACAGGTTTTGACAGGAGGTAATGTTCTATCACCACTTTACAATTTGCCCTAGTAAACTTTACCAGAGAATCAGAGAATCAGTTACAGAATAGCTGGGGTTGGAAGGGACCTCTGGAGATCATCCAGTCCAACCTCTCTGCTAAAATAGTTTCAACTAGAACAGGTTGCACAGGATCAATTCCAGCTGTGTTTTAAATATCTCCAGAGAAGGCAACTCCACAACCTCTCAGGGCAGCCTGTTCTAGTGCTCAGCCATCCTCAGAGTAAAGGATTTTTTCCTCATATTCAGATGGACCTTGTGTTACAGTTTGTGCCTGCTGCCCCTTGTCCTCTTGCTGGGTACCACTGAAAGGAGTCTGCCCTGTCTAGTGACACCTTCCCTTCACACATTTGCATGCATGGGGTCCCCTCTCAGTTGTCTCTTCTCAGGGCTGAACAGACCCAGTTCCCTCAGCCTTTCCTCGCAAGAAAGATGCTCCAGTCCCTTCATCACCTTTGTGCCCTGCACTGGACCCCTCCAGGAGCTCCACGTCTCTCTGTCCTGAGGAGCCCAGGACTGGGCCCAGCACTCCAGAGCGGCCTCAGCAGGGCTGAGGAGAGGGGCAGGATCACTCCTCTGACCTGCTGGCACTGCTCCTCCTGATGCACCCCAGGACCCCATTGGCACTGACCCCTGGGGACAGTGCTGGCTACAGGCCTCCAGCCAGGCTGTCCTGCTGATCACATCCCCTGAGCTCTGCCATTCAGCCACTGCCCAACCCCCCTCACTGCCACTCCTCTAACCCACACTTCCTGAGCTAAAAGGATGTTATGGGACAGAGTTCCAAATGCCCTGCTGAAGTCAAGGTAAACACCCACTGCTCTCTCCTCATCTACCCAGTCATCAAGCCATCACAGAAAGCCATGAGATTAGACAAACATGATTTCCCCTTGGTGCACGTATATGGAATACTCCTCATAACCCTTTCTGCCTCCACACGCTTAGAAATGACATCAGGATGTGTTGTGATCACTTTTCCAGGGACAGAGGTGAGGCTGACTGGCCTGTAGTTTTCTGGGTCTTCCTTCCTGCCCTTATTGAAGACTGGAATGATATTCACTCTCCTCCAGCCCTCAGGCTCTCCTGTTCTCCATGACAAAGATGATGTGGAATGACATAGCAATAACATTCACAAGCTCCCTCAGAACTCATTAGTACATCCCATTGGAGCCCATGGATTTGTGGGTGTCAGGTTTGCCTAAATGATCTCTAACCCAATCTTCCTACACCAAGCTTAAGTCTTCCTTTCTCCAGAATTTCTTGCCTCCAGGGTTATACCTGAAGAGTGCCCTTAGCAGTACAGACTAAGTTTCTCCCTGGGTTGCCAGGCCAATTCCTGGCAGACCATGCTCTCTAACTAAAGGAGAGTTTCCAAAGCTAAGCTATGCTTTTATGCTGCACACTAAACCGTGTTTTGAAATGTACACAAACACTTAGCTAAACTGTCATTTAATTGTGGACTCAAACTCGCAGGGATCATGCAAGTCACTGTTAGAAGGGCCAGTGTTCTAATTAGCAACTGGCCCCATGCACCTTGTGTCCAGCAGACACAGCTGCTCAGGGCAGTGTGGTGCTGTGTGCATCTGGGCGGACTTGACAAGACCAAGGCATTTCTGCACATGGATGGGGGATGGATCTGACCCTTGAACTTCTGCCCAAACACCACACCCTGACCTCCATGCAAAACGCTTTTTTGGCTGGCTTTAAGGAACATTAGGATGGACATCTTTGTATGTTTTGATGTGCATAAATCCTAGCTTGCCGCAGAATGTGAGTTTGCAGTAATGAAACACACACTTTGCCTCACCCAGAAAGTGAAGAGTTATTTTTGATTGTGTTAAAAAATCTTAAGTATAACTAAGTTAGATGCTTTATAGGACTCCTACTCACCTCCTTAGCACCACATGCATCTTTATTTCTTTTCTTGGCAGACCATCCTCTCCAGCTAAGAGGACATACTGTGTCTAAAACAAAACTGTCTTTGTACACCACTTAACAAACTAACTTCTGAATTTGTATGAAAGTCACAGAGTTGACAGCTTAGGAGTTCAAATGATGGATTTTTATACCATTATATAATTATTGCCACAAAATGAAACATTAATTCTGGGTAAAATTCTCAGGAACATGAAATCAGTGAACATGTCTATATACACTGAAAGCCCTGAGGATATACAATGTTAAAGAACATCATAATCTGTTCAGTTCCAACTCCACCCCTTTGGCTTTAATTGGGAAGGAAGGTGAGATCTTTCAGAGTAAGTAAACTGGGGATTCCCTACTGATTGAGAAACACTGAGGCGATGGGAAAATGACATATCTGGCGCCACGCCACCACACCATGGCTTAGCTAACACAGAAAGCAGCAGCCACAGGATGCAATACAGGTTCCACCACTGTGTATGACTCTCCTTCACTACTGATGCACAAGTAAGCACCCAGTTTGTAGTTTTTACTTTCATTTTCTCTAGATTTCCCTCTTCTTCATGCTCGCTATTCAGTTTGTGAATAAAAATTGTTCTGTGGTGACAATAATATAACTGCATCTTAGTGACCATGAAGCCTCAAGACAGAACATGGAAAAGGCTTACAAATATATAAATTAAGCTCTCTGCTTTCTAGGCAGTGCTTTAGCTGGTTTTCCTGCTAAAAAAATTAATAGGAAACATCATCAAAATAAATGACTGTTTAAGAAACAGTTAATTCTCCCACCCAGTGACTTTCTGCAATAAATTAAAAGCTTTTAGATGACGAGAATTTGTTTGCAAACAGTTGTTAAGACATATTTTTAACCTGCCCACGAGCCTGTTTATCTCTGTTTACTCCCCTGCCTGTCAAGGGGAACTGTGGTCTGGTGGTATCAAACACACATGAAACACTTTCTCAGCACTTCTTAACAGCTGATTTCATCTTCCCTTTCCCAAAGCCTGCTCTTTCCAAGGCTGTCTGTGCATAGTAAACGTCTCATTCTAAGGGCAGTCAGTTTTTGTGTGCAATTATGCTAAAAGCTAATCTGTGATACTGGTGTTGATTACTAAGTGTGACAAATGTTTGGAGGATCCTGATCCAAGATTCTAGAAGTCCGTTCAGAATAGTCTGTTACAAGATCTTCCTGTACAGATACTAAGTTACTTTTACCTTGCACTAAATCTGTCTGATGTCAAGCCATATCTCTTTTTGAGCATCTTCAATTTCCACTTGGTATCTCTAGGCTAAATAAATTTTTAATACCAGTATTAAAGGAAGTCAGCATTACTTTTTACTAGGAACCTCAGAAACTTCCGTGAAAGGTGCAGGCTGCTAATATGATTTCAAAGGCTGGCATGGGAGAAGTTCTCCAGGGACTGCTGGTGAGTGACAGTTTCATGTGGGATTATATAAGCTTCAAAAACTAACTACAGTGCTGCCTGCAAAATCTATCTTCTGAGAAGGACCACAGTGCTTCAGCTCTCTTCAGTTTCACATTATTTTCCCTTTTATGTTCTATTGCCAACAACAGTATTTTTTTGCACTAGATAGTAATTATCATATAATGTTGATTTCATTGCCCTTAGTTAGAATTTTACATTGATACAACAGTTTGTATTTTACAAGCACTCGAAAAATAGTAAGATGTGAAATTACAGTGTTTGTGAAAATGTATTTAATAAAGCCAATGACAAACCTCTCTATAGACACTGAAAAGCCCATTAAATTGAAGAGTCTGAAACAGGCTAACAGTTTCTTATATGATGAAAATGTTCCCTTCCTCTAGGACTTGTTTAATTCCAAGTGTCATGATTTAACAAAAGAGAAATGTGTGAGACTTGCAGTCACACTGCATAAAATAAGTTTACATAAGTTGGAACTCTCTCCTTAGTAATCAAGTACTTTCTTAATTCCATGGGGTTGGACTGAATCCTCACTGATTATTAGCACTTCCCATGCAGATACTAAAATAGCTCCATATGCCTGGATATACTTGCAGAAATGCCTGAGGAGTCACTGCAGGAGTTATCTGAGCAGGCTTCAGAGCAATGTTACACAGGCCCATGTACAGTGCTAATATTGAACATCTTCACTTGCTCGACTTCCAGCAGCTCCACAGTCCAATATGAAAGAATACAAAAATTTACAAAGTTGTACAAAGTTACAAACCTTAAATCTTTTGTGATGCTACAGAGAAACCTTCTTCAGCCTTTGGGGCTTGGGAGTGATGAACTCATCAGTAATGTAAGAAAACTGTGATGGGTGAGATGTTACTGTATAATAACATCAGAACATGGAAATATACTTTAATTGAGGTGTGCTTATCTTAACCAGAATAGCTAGGCATTAATTAGGCATTAACTCCATACATTATTCCATACATTTAACATGAATTGCCAAAAGAACAGCGGAAGCCCGGTACAAATATTCTGTTAATATCCAAAAGACTTGGAGGTTCCTACAATCTGATTTTGCCAGCTGGAAAGTATTGACAAAAAGAGAAGCAGAAAACCCCTTTGGCTGGAGAAAAAATGAGAGTGCCATTTCTCAGGGGCTGCTGGACAAACAGCTAAGAGAGAAGCTCTGCAGAGGAATCTGAAGAAGCTGGACTTACCACACTAATATGTACTGAAATAGTATTTTCTGTTCCACAGACTGATATCCAGAGCCTCCTCCCCTGTGCTTTTCCTCATATAAAGGAAAATCAAGTCCATTTTGTCCCCATGCACACACATGTAAATTCCTGCATGTAGCATGTAAAACACAACACATTTTCCAATTATCATCTTATTCTGTCATCAAAGGGGAGCACCACCTCTGCAGCTACCCAAACACACCTACCCCCCATGGGACACTTGAACCAATAAAGCCATTTGCATTTATACCGCTGAAACATCAAATAACACAGTGAGAATCAAGCTTGCCTCACAGAGCCTACCACCTAAATAGGAAAGAAAAAAAAATATAGAGATTTCAAACCATTTGGACAAGTGGCAGAGAAGATGAAAATAAATAAATTACAAAAATGGGTTATTTACTCCTAATGCCTGCACTAAGGTTCTACTTCCTCACATGAAGATGATCTTCCTCTAGAGCCCTGATACCATATAGTAAAGACAGAGTTAGCTTCCAACAAAGCTATTCTGTCTTAAACAGGGCCACTGCTTGGCTTGAAGCTATGCTACTGAATGGTCTTTAAATACAGAAGGAGTTGCATGCCCTAACTAGAAATAGAAGCATAAGAAATCTAGTGAAAGGGTGAAGTATTCATCAGGGAAATGTGGAAAAGCTATCATAGCAGTTTCTTTAAATGGCTTTGTGAATTTTATTCTTAAAGATCAATGAAATTAGTTACTCAGTAAACTTAACAATGAGTATAAAAATTGCCAGTAGAGAAATCAGAAACCCTCTCTTTTAAAAATATAATTTTACAAGGCTTTTTTCAGTAATGATGACTTTCAATGCCTTCTAATTTCTCCTGCTTTCCTTCTCATTGGTGATCTTTAGCAGTAACTGCAGCAGAGTTGCCCCTAAATCATACACCTATGAACTGATGGAGATCCTAAGGTGCTAGCAAGGCCTACACATGATGCATTCAAAATTCTTCAATTCAATGCCCCTGTGGCAAGGTAAAAGGTAGCAATGTGCTAAAAAGATAACTCTATTGCCAACCTACTATTTGGGAATTAATTTATTACAGTAGTAAAAATCCTTGGGTTTTGCAGCTTCATGGATCTGGCCATTAAAGCAAAGTGTTATTTTCACCTGGAGTAAGCAGGAAAAGCATAAGAACGTGGTGAAACTGAAGAATCAGAGCAGTATCACCCTACTAACAAAACAAGACTGCTGCCTTTATTCTGTATAACCCAGTTCAAAATCTTCGTTATAATGTTGTATCTAACTTTAGAGAAACAAAAGAGGATGAATGATTTCTGAAGCACGGGATCACTGACTTTGCTAACAGGAAAATACACAACTTCACGATTTGGCATTTTTCAGTTCAAACACCAAGAGGAACATGGTTATAAGAATGGGAGCTAAAATGCTGGAAAAGATGAAGTCTCTGGTAAACTCAACTTAATCACAGGGTCAGTTTAGGGGCATTCCCTCTAACTTGATCTTTCATTTCTCTCAGATAAACAAGCCTAATTACTTCTCTCCTTCAGGATAAATTGAGGGAATTATGGTACTTAATTTAAAGCTACTGCTTCATCTTAATAGTCCCTTGGTATGAAGAGATTTCAAAATTGTTAATATCTAGACTGTCAGTAAGCCAAAGGCTTCCTCAGACTCTTAACAGCAGCAATCATTGATTCTCTTGTCATATTTCAAAAGCCAAACCAGAGATGACTAGTTTAAATTTAAGACTCCCAGTGGAATAACCTCTTTCATCTATGCTATGATCTGAGTAGCTCTGCTATTATAAGCTCCTCAAAGTAGTCTTTGTAAAGCGAGAGTGCTTTATGAATGTCAGGTTTAACTGAACTCTGAACCCATATTTTTTTGTTGTTTGGATTTTTGGGGTGGGGTTTTTTGTTTATGTTTTTTTGGGGGGGTGGTTGGTTTGGTTTATGTTTGTTTGCTTGTGTTTTCTGTTGTTGTTGTTATTCAGGGGCTTTTCTGTTCAATTAAAAGTATTATAAAGCATTTTTCAAAAAATATAAAGTATCATTTTTATTTCCTATGCATTTAAACATATATGTGTAGCAAGTATAGGACAACTAGAGAGTGTCATAACACTGTATGAAAAATGTGCAATTCACTCTCAGTAAAGGAATGGTAAAAAAAATTGCCTTTATTATCACATCCCTCACTTACATGAAAGCTTCCTCAATCTATCAATCAGATCTTTCTAAACACTGTAACAGCAGCTCTCCCCCCTGATTTGGCTAAGATGCAAGACTCTATTTAGGTTCATTATGTTTTACATCAGCATCTTTGTGCCTCCTTCATTCTTGAAAAGAGAACCCTGCAATAAAACTCTTGTTAACTTCTTTGTCTACAAAAACTTGGCAGGCATTAGACAGAAAGTGTGTTGAGAGCCCTCCCCTCAGACTGCCCAACACTGTGTCCTTGTTTCCCTGTGCTGCCCCTTCTGTACCATCATTTGCCTCTGCCTTTTCCCTAAGTTGTAGGATCCTGAACAGAAACCACAGTATCATTCCATATCTGTGGAGTTCTGCACCATAATCTAACTTAGAACCTGTCTAAATAACGGCATCATCAAAATCCTACTGCTTCTTCCAGATACTTAGAATTAAAGTACAGTCTTTCCTTCAATTCTGCTGTATTACTGGGGATTTTATTGCAATAGTTTACTGTATAAATACTGTAAAGAAATTAATTTAACAGCATGTGCTACAATAACAGCCAAGCTGCAGGAAAGGATTCTCTATTCTGCTTGCTCTGAAGCCTGGATGAATGATCTTGCAGAGTTGTAAAAGCTCCCCATCTTAACCTTGACCTTGGCTGGCCAGCCAGCTCACTGCAAAGTTAATTAGGGTACGTGTGTATAAAGGACATCCTTTCCTAGGTGCACAATAATGAGCTCAGCAAAATAAAGGAAACAACTCTGCTGCAAACACTCGGAAGTCAGATTCCACACACTCACAGATCAGGCAGGTCAATGCCAATTTGTTGTGACTCTCATTTGGAAATGATTCTTTACAGGTGATATTTGAGTTTATGATTTAAGGGTTGTTCAAATAAGAGAATGCATAATCTTCACAAACCAAACAATCAACAAATCCTCAAAGTCTTGTTTAGCCTTTCAAAATATAAATTTTAGGCAACAAAACGGGTGGAATATTTCAGCCCAAATGGATATGTTTTGAAAGTAATATAAAGAACTACCTAAAGTAGCTTTAACCAGGTTCACAGTAACCTGCACACATAAACACTTTTGTGTCTAAGCAATGCTCAATGAGGCATATATTATCAAATTTTAAAAGTCAAAAATTAAAGAATATTATTAGAACTTTTTAAAAACTATGTTCCCACAGTATTGTTCATAGACTTGTCAGAACATAAACTTAAATGGTTTATAATTGAATAAATACCTTAAAACCTGATTTTGAATTAAATTTTATAATTGGTGTGACTTATGAAACCATTCATTTTCTTTGCACATACAATGAGGAATTTGAAGTCCCTGAGCAAATGCCAGATAATTTGAATATGTAGTGAAAACATACTAAGGTTACACCAGTGCTTGCGTGCCTTTTCTATTTGTAGTGAAGTATAAAAGAGTCATATGCACAATCTGAAAAAACAGCAGTGTTGATAAATCCCTGGTTGTGTGTACCAGAAGAATAGCTCTTGGTCTGGTTTGGCATTTAAAGTCTGACTCCTTTTCACACACCCCAAACCCCACACACATTCTACTGCTAATACTCAACACAATAGGACTAATACCAGCTGATTAGGACATGCTTCAATAGCATAATTGTCCAAAGGGAATGAATATCCTATAAGTTAAATGATGACACTAGGTTATATGAAATCCCAATTAGCTCAGCAGAAAAGAAGAAAGGCTTTAGAGATATGAAACTGTCAAAGCAGACCATTCATAAAGGGGTATGGTTTCCTCTTTGCTTTTCAATCTCACTTTCAAAACAGCTTCTTAAACTAGCATTTGCAAATATGTCTGTTTCTGTACATGAAAAGGCTAATTCCATACCCAAGTGCTTGCCACCTGATCGTGTAGCCAATGCATGTCAGTCTCACAGTCACCAGGAATCAGGTTCCTGTTTTTAGCCTTCTGGCCATTTAGCCCTCAGAGGTTGAACCAGTGACAATGCCATGATACTATATTGAAATGGGTCTTCAACAAAGACCAAAGCTATTTTTCACACAATAAAGTGAACCTTCATAAGATATTAATTTGTAGTTAATGGAAACTTTGTCTAGGCACTGCTCTTTTATAATGATGTTTGCTGTTTGCACCATCTACCATTTTACAAAGTGTATTTCTGTATTTTGAGAATCTCTCCTGACATTTTCAATCTCCTGTCCTTTGTAAGAAATTGCTTCTGAGTCTGAAAAACTCTTTGGGTTGGATTGTGCCTGTAGGTCCAGAGGCAGGAGAACACTGGGTGAATGAACAGTGCTCTGTCATCTCCTTGGTCCCTCTGCAGTTCTGCAGCCCGGGGAGTGAGCTGACACTGGAGCAGATGGATGGGAAAGCCATCCAACATGTACTTCACAGCCCTGTGGAAGTCACCTGGGAATTGCAATGTCACTTTATGAATGTACTACCTGGTCAAACTCGCTTTACAACAGGTACTAGGGAAGGAGTAAAACTCTTCTTCCACAAAGACTTCTTGTAGAGCTGCATTCATAGCTTTTTTTAAATAAAAGATGCTCTGTGTGTTGGTAAATGAGTGTAGAAACATACAAAAAGCAAGAGTGTAAACACTGACTTGGACCTGCTGGTCACCCATCTTTGGGAGGTGAAGCTTTTGAACTGAATATTGTAAACTGAACTAGCAATTGCCTGGCTGTGCCTTCTTCTTCTTCTCAGCACAGTCAAACAGCTCAACTGCAGCACTTGCAAAACAGAAACTGCACTTACTTCACATATATTGCTCTATATGCAACCAACACTTTTAGAAGCAGAAGTAATTTTTTAAAGAAGTCGTAACCTGAAGCCACTTCCATAACAATTGTTCTCACAGAGAGCGTCAGCAACAAATTAAAGGAAGTCAAGGCAAAAGAAGGGGCACACAAGAATCTCTGGCTGCAACTGATTCTGCTACTTCTTTGTTTAATCATAATTCCAAGTGTCGAAAGTGGGTGTAGCAGGAAAAGCAAATAACAAGAAGCTGAAAGATAGATTAAAGGCCTTTTCAATTTGGACTTTAAGTTTAACCATACTACCATAAAAAATGCTGTGGCACTCTCATTTATTTTGATGCAAATTTTCCCAGCAAATGGTTAGGAAAGTTATTATTTTTAGCACAACAATCAGGGATAGCTACAGCAGCCTTACAATTTTTTGTTGTGATGGAATTCTGTTTCTCTTCTGAGAGGATTATTTTCTGTATGGTCACACCCTATACCAAGAAGCAAGAAATAAAAAGGAATAGAAACGGAAAAGGGAAAAAGGAAAAGGGAAAAAGGAAAAGGGAAGAAAAATCATCTAAACCTGCTATTATATTTCTTTAGGTCCAGTGGTACAGCACAACTACAAAATCACTAACAGGAAATACGCAATGAAAAGGTACCTGCATGTTTAAAGAATCTGTCAGATGTTTTTGAAGTCAGTGAGCACTGCTACAGAACAGGGCTCTTGTGGCAGGCTCAGCAGAAGGAAAGCACCATCTAAAAGTGAATGAGTGACTCGTCTCTTGTTCGCCACTCCCATGAATACCATGATCACAGCAAGTGCAACACCGCTTTTAAAGAGAAGTGCTATACTGTGTCTCTGCTGAAACCTGGACTAAAACATCTGGAAAATAAAATACATTCTTTCAACATGAAATAGTATGTTCAGATTCACCAGTCAGACTGAGTTTGGAGACACTATTAAGATTGAAACGTAACACTTTCCCTACTCAAGGATAATGGTAAGCGTGGCTGCAATTTAGCCCTAACACAGTTCCCAATGGAATTTTATCTGTATCAGCTCTAACATGGATGGATGTGAGTTGCTTTCAGTCAGAGCAAACTTCATTTTAAATGGAGTGTTAGTCAATAATTGTGGAAGTAAATCTTAGAGAAAAACTAAGTTACAATCACCACATGCTATTCCTCCAATATTCACATTCTTCACTTGTTCTCATTTATAAATCAATGTACAAAGCAAACTTAGTCTAACTGCGATCAGTGATACCCTCTCTGTAAACTCTGCATTGGAAAGTACTGCAGAGCAGTGAGAATTACAGAATACCAGGTTAGAAGGGGACCTCAAGCATTACCTGGCCCAGCCCAGGCTGACAACACTCTGAAAGAGGCCACTTTGAAAAGAGAGATTGTTGCTACTGTAGAGAAAGCTGTAGAAAAAGCTGCACAGAACAACAGTGAGTTCACACACTCCCAAAGCTGCTGATCAGTGAAACTGTCAAACCCAGCTTTTGTTCATGTAAACAGAGGAAGACTGTTCCTATAACAAACTTGCCCCAATGTGCCCTGCAGGGATTCATGTTGCAATTCTTTATCAATTCCTGCCAGGCATTACTCTGCCAGGTTGTAATCCTATAGGAGGAGAAATGTGCATGAAGAAATGCTCAGGAAAGAAAAAGTGCAATGGCTCATCTTTCTTTATGCCATACATGCTGAAACACTAAGAAAGCATTTTGTAAACACGTAATTGGTAATAAAATGGAATCTTTTTTTCTTTTCTTTTTTTTTAATTTGCTGGCTGTAATACATACAAGGGGCTGGATTCCAAGCCTTTCTGAAGGTGGCTTGAACAGCTTCTTGGTCACTTCTCAGTTACAGCGTGGCACTGCAGGAATAATCAAAGAAGTTGGAAACACTCTGGAGGAAGCTTTGAGGGAGCATTACTAAGGTTTTGAACAAAGACAGGGGCTCAAGATGTTAGGACAGTTATGCTTCTCATTTTCCTCAAACATGTTTGTTATTTAGCTACTAAGGATCGACTTGCTATGGCAGATGCAACTATGTACTAAGAAAATGCATATTTATTCTCTCATGCCTTTCAATTACTTGCAAAGTAAACATTCCTGCTTTCACATGCCTATGTGCATCCACACAGCTCTGCATTTCTCAACAGTGAGTCCACTCTGCTTTGGGAAACACCACATGGCCTGGGAGAAAGGGAATGAAAGGGATTTGCCAAAGTCAGCCCAGCTCCAGTGAAAATTGCCTGCACCATTAACCTTACAGCAATGGCAGGTTATTTTTACATTAAGCTCATTGAAGGAATTAGAGTGAAAAGTATGCATTTCCTGTTCATACTTCTATAACATTTCAAGACAGGGCATTTTTTTCTCCTCCAAAGTCATTCAAGCACAGCATCTATCCAGAAAGGAAACTCAACTCTGACTGTCCTAATCAAACCATTTTGGGAAATTCCAAAAGACAGTTTGCAATGACAGTTATATATTCAACTGCATTATATAGACAAGTTTACTTTGACAGAAGCAACAACCAAGAATTGCACTGGTTCCTCCACTCATCTTAGTGGTCAGCAGCTCAGAGTCCCTGCGGGGATCAGTGCCAAATGGGGTCCCTCAGGAGTCTGTATTTGAACCAGTTTTATTTAATATCCTCATTGATGACATAGACAAAGGGATTGAGTGCACCCTCAGCAAGTTTGCAGATGACACCAAGCTGAGAGGTGCAGCATTGACAAATGTGAGGGATGGGGCTATCCAGAGGGACCTGGACAAGTTGAAGACGTGGGACCGTGTGAATCTCACGTGGTTTAACAACACCAGGAGCTGGTGCTGCATCTGTGTCCAGGCAGCCCCCAGTATCAGCACAGGCTGGGGTGAACAGACCAAGGACAGCCTGGACGAGAAGCACTTGGGGGTCCGGTGAGTGAGAGGCTGAACATGACCCAGCCATGGCCCTTGCAGCCCCAAGAGCCAAATGGGTCCTGAGCTGCATCCAAAGCACCATGGGCAGCAGGGGAGGGAGGGGATTCTGCCCCTCTGCTCTCGTGAGACCCCACCTGCAGAGCCCTGGGGCCTCCAGCACAGGAAGGACACTGACCAGCACAGCGAGAGCCCAGAGGAGGCCACCAAGACAATCAGAGGGATGAAGCACCTCTCCCATGAGAAAAAGCAGGGAGAATCAGGATTGCTCAGTCTGGAAAAGAGAAGGCTTCAGGGTGACCTAATTGCAGCATTCCAGTACCTGCAGGGAGCTGACAAGAAAGCGGGAGAAAGACTTTTTACAAGAGCATGGAGTGACAGGACAAGGGGAAATGGCTTCAAACTAGAAGAAAGTAGGTTTAGATTATATATTGAGAAGAAATTCTTTACTGAGAGGGTGGTTGGGCACCAGCACAGTTTGCCCAGAGAAGCTGTAGATGCCCCACCCTGAGGTGTTCATGGCCAGGCTGGCTGGGACAGTGAACAACCTGGTCTAGTGAAAGGTGTCCCTGCTCACAGCAGGGGGATTGGAACTAGAATGATCCTTAAGGCCCCTTCCAACCCAAACTAAACATATAATTCTATGATCTTCAAATGCAGATCAAACCTCTGGTCTCTTAGCCTACCGCAGTTCACAGAATGCAGAGATATAATTAACAAGAATATCCAAACACTGGAAACAACCCTTGCCCCAGACAAGCTGCAAGCTGCAATGCTCCCTATCCACCTTACATGAAGAGCAAGAGGTTGACATGTGAATCAATTAGTGTCTGACAACTCCATTTAGTCCTAGACATATGCCATCATCTCATTCTCTAAATGTCAGCTGCAAACTGTTTCTTCTCCCACCAGGCCCTGTGCAAAGAAATTACTACTAGGATAGCAGGAAACCATGTATGGCATTTAACCTCAGGAGAATATGGAGGAAAGGGTAGATCAGTAACTTCACAGTACTTACACAGAAAATGGAAAGCAAGCACAGCAACTGAGTATTTCCAAAAATATCCACCTATGGCAAAGCCATTGGATTTTTATTGTTCAAAATGCCACGTATGTCTGTGGAACTGTGTGGGATGCGGTGATGTAAATGTGGGACTATGCCTTGAAAAGAAGGAGAGGGAGAGGAAAGGAGAACAGGAGAGGAGCCCATCTAAATTTTCTGCTTTATCTGTACCGGGATACTTAAATTAATAAAAATGTTTGTGCATGACTCAGAAAAATAATGGATAGATTAATTACTTCCAAACATATGAACTGATATTTGTTATCTCAAATGAAAATGAGAAAAGGAAGTCCAATGCTTTTCACTGTGCTCAGTGGACTGGGAGGGTTAGAGCCATCTTTTTCTTCCAAACTTTTAAGCTTTTGTTACTTCTTATGTAAGTGGAAAAGGCAGTTACATTAAAATATCATTCCCACCCAAGTTCAAACCCCAATACCTGAAAGTCTGCCAATTTTTTTGTGTATCACTAGAAAATAGGACTGCACTATTTTCCAGGATTGGTCTGCCACTCCTATGTACTTTCCTCCATCCAAATATTTTCTCAGAATATCTTTTGTTGTGGTATTTTTACATCTTTCAAAGTGGGGAAACTATTTTACAGACAGCTAGCTCAGGCCATGTTGAACTGCACAATTTATTTCCCAAGTATAAATACTGCTGCTATTGTTTGCAGTTGAAGACATAAATAATGCAAAAAAGTGCTACTAAGTATGCACAAAGTTTGATCCCCTATGCTCAAAACATTTTAAAGTTTCATAAATCAAAGCAAATATATTTTTGCTATCAGAGTTGTTGGAAATAAGTTTCCTTTAAACTACTCAGGATTAGCTTCACCATCTATTTGTATAAAATGTCAGCAGGGAGAAGGTGCAGGTGTTACTAGAAATGCTCATGGTTATCATCCAGTTAACCAGTTCGTTTCCCTCAGGTCAACATTGGATAGGGTTCTGCTTTCAGTCATATAGAGGAAAAAGTATCTCGGAAATGCATGGCCATGAAAAAGCAATCCACATATGTCTGGGTGTCCATGCACGCAAAGTATCAGCAGGTCATTTTTAAAAAATGAATCATAATCCTACACTTAAAATTTTTCTGAAGTCATACGTGCTCTATATAGTTGGCCCTCCCCATTAAAAAGTGACAATGTTGCAGCCTAGAGGTAGCTTCTTTTCAGTGATGGGTGAACTGATTTTTGTGTTTTTTCCTTGTATAATTTATAAGTTAGCATGACCAGAGTGTTGAATTGCAAAAGTAGGACATCTGTCACCATGGGGAAGCAGTGGGGGAGTACGCAGCGTGCTTCTGACAGCTGTGGGCTTGTTTGTGGTCACTAGAAAGGTGCCTACTTAATTTTTTTTCTACTTTAGCATTCCAGACGTTGGGCTGTGTCATCTTTCAAATTTCTTCTAGAGAATATAACCTTTCTGATTTCTAGCCAGTCATAATCTTTCCCAGCTTGGCCACTGGATCCTTCCTTTGAGTTGCTGGGACTCACCGAAGCACATTGAACGCCCTCACAGCCATTCTTGTCTAGCAGATAATGCAATATCTCAAGTTACACAACCACTGCAGAGAACAGGAACTGGCTTAATTGATTTTTTGTAAAAGGATGAATTCCAAGTGCTGCTAACATAGGCAAAGATGGGCTGAGCTGCAGTGTCACGGGTACAAAGGCATGAAGGAAAGCATCACATCGGACAGAGTAATCAGACACAGCTGCCCAGGTGAAATAGAATTAGGCAGATTTATTTCAGTAAATCCTTACTACAGGAATATCCTGCTACTTACATCAGTTCTCTCTGTGATTTCTCAGTGCAATCAACAGAAGCAGCTATGCAGATTTTATTAATGACATGTATATTTTCAGTCTCTTTTGAAGTTTGTGTCTTGTTACTGCCAAACACTTTCTGCCTCTGCAAATGCAGTGGGAAATCATGAATGTGAGTACTTCTCCTCCTCTAGGACGTTGGTGTTTGTTTACAGTGCAGAAGTACTGCTGCATTCACTGGCACTGGCACAGCATTACACAAGCATGAGGATCAGGAGCCTCCAGCCCAGGAAACAGTTCCTTCCTCGGCTGCTGAGGCAGCTCCATTTGTGGCCCCACACAGTAACACAGACTGCTCTGCTCTGTGGAGCCACCCAAAATGTGGTTCTGCTTTACTGGAGTCAGCTGCATAGGATGTGCTCGGGAGTTTGCAGGGATTGACGCTGTTCTCTGGCACAGAGACCCACCCCAGAGCCTGCAGTGCAAAGTGCCAGGGGCCTCGGGGCAGGGCGCAGGCCCGGAGCTGTCAGCAGCACGGACAGACACACGGACAGGGAGCACGGCTATGGCAGGGCACGGACAGACACACGGACACATAGTGTGGCCATGGCAGGGCACGGACAGACACACGGACACATAGTGTGGCCATGGCAGGGCACGGACAGACACACGGACACATAGTGTGGCCATGGCAGGGCGCAGACAGACACACAGTGTCCCATGGCAGAGCACAGACAGACACACAGACACACAGTGTCTCATAGCAGAGCACAGACAGACACACAGAAACACAGTGTTCCATGGCAGAGCACACACAGACACACAGACACACAGTGTTCCAAGGCAGAGCACGGACAGACACACAGACACACAGTGTCCCATGGCAGAGCACGGACAGACACACAGACACGCAGTGTTCCATGGCAGAGCACACACAGACACACCCCAGACCCTGCCCGGCCCCTCCCCAGCGGAGCAGCCGTGGGTGGCGCTGCAGGGACAGCCGGGCGCTGAGCAGGGCAGTGCCAGCATCGGCTCCAAGGGGCTGCCCCGGCCAGCAGGCTGGGCATCCGGCATGGCCTCAAACCTCCCAACGGCCTGAGGATGAGGAGCAATTTCAGCTTGGAGACTTTGTGTCCTGCAGTTTCCAAGACTCTGTATCCTTGGGCACCATTTCAACCTTCCTATTTAAACTGAGAAATACGTAATATTCCAGGAACAGCTACGTATCAGGCAGATATCTTCTACAGCAGCACTTCAACTACGTCATTTGAGAGAGGAAGTCCTGTGAACCTCAATATTTTTATATTCCACCTTTTTCCAGGGAGTGTTTTTGCTTATCTCGATCTTTTTTTCACCAATAACAAAACAAACACTTCAACAATTCACTAACAAATTTCTCCCACTGCTGGAACTCAGCTTTGAATCATATCTTGATGTCAGTGAAAGGCAAGGAGCTTGCCTGCACCCCAATACACAAAAAGCTGTTTTTATTTTTATATTCTACCAGCTATGTAGCTTCTTTGCTACTATTATCCATGCTTTTAATACTATCTTTTAAGACACCTTCTCCATTTCTGTAGGATTTTTGGCCCCTTAGAAGACTCAAGATAGGAATCAGAAATACCCAGTATGAAGAATACACATCAAAACCTGGAAAATTCTCTCAACACTCAGAAAATCAGCCGAGGTGTAAGAAATTTCTTGATGATGCTTCTTATTTTCCAAAATAATTATATACCTCCCCCTAGGGGAATCTTAATTGCTCTGCCTACACTAAACTACAAGCCCTTTTACTTTATGTAGTCCATGTCTGAGGGAAGCACACTATCCCAGAGAGATGCACTTCTTCCATGTACTCTAATGCAGTCATTCTCTGAGAGCATCACCCAGCTTCTCAGACTGTGACCTCTAATCATGTTCTCCCTCTCTTCAAAATATTCTAGGCTGGATGACTGAAGGCAATCATTCTAAAATCTTGTTTACTGTTAAATTAAAACAGTAAGTGATAAAAATGATTTAATGTCACTTTTAAGGGAAGATTTCTAGTCTGTGCTTTAACAGCCCGCAAGCTGCTACAAGGAGTATTTTTGTAATGTAACTAGACAGAGAATTCATGTTACATCATTCACATGAGGGAGTTCAACTCACATATTTCAGTCCAGTATACTTGAAAAAGCAGCAATCAAATACAAGCTTGCCCTGCACATCTTCTCTGTACATCTGCCTGGACTGTGAACATGCAGGAATGCAGCTAACCTAGGCAGATCGGTCCTGAGGAAGCAAACGGTGCTTAGCTGTTACTCAAAGCTTACTGCAGAGCTCAAGGTGCCTACAGCAGGTCTTAGAGAAGATTCTCAAGCAGTCAGAATCCCTGGAGTGTTGTGGTGCAGTGAGACCCTCCCCAGGACACAGCAGCTGAGTAACTGCTCCTTCTAGTGCCAAAGCAGCATGAGAGAAACTGGGCAGTCACACGGATTGCAGAGTCCAGCTGCTGAGTGATACCTTTGTGTATGGAACAGCCTGTTAGGTATTTTTAGCTAAACACTAATTTTAGACATTAATGTGACTCAACCATTAAAAATTATTTGCTACAGTCACTGTTTGCCTTAAGATGCAACATTTGGGTTTTTTTGGTAATATGGAAAGGTACATGCAAGAGATTTAATTACCTTACCATACAGGTTCATATTTCACATACTTTTATCTCATCAACTAGCAATATTTAAACATAATTTTGTTAGTATTCTAAACTTCTCCAAGTTTCTGTTTTAAAGAAGTACAGAGAAACAAAGAATTATTTAAACCTGAATGCTGAAAAAATATTCTTTTTCCCCATCAAGTACTGACTAGCTACATGTTTATCACCCACAGTAAACCAACAGACCAGAACGGGGTTTTTAGTCAATGAACCATGAAGTCTAAATAGAACTTGCTGTTTTAGCCTCTAAGTATGACCACAGAAAATGACATTTAAATAACCACAGAATCATAGAATTAGAGGCTGTAAGAGACGTCAAGAAACCATCTAGGCCATCGGAGCTTGATTGACAGCCTGAAGGACAATTCACCCACGCCAAGGTCCATTCCTTTTTCCCAAGAAGCCTACACTGTGAGTCACAGGAATTGTTCTGGAGTGCTGCCCTGCTCATCACCATCTTTGCTGGGGACTCACATCCCTTACTAGATGACAACAAATGACCTGGCAAGACTGTACCTGACCTGGTAAGAGCCAGGTAAGGTTGTAGAGCAAAGCTCAGCCTTTATTTCATTAAAATGTTCTGAATGGTTTAGTCCATTCTCTCCCAGGGCATCCAGAAAAATACAACTAAACCTCCCATAGGTGTTTTTCAGACTTGTTTTCAAAAATCTCCAGAACACAGTACATGCACGTGTACCTCAGCACAAACCACAGCTCATGACTTTGCTTAAATGTGATGGGGGATTGAAGACAAAATGATGGATTTTGTGCTGACCTGTGTCTGTCACTTCTGCTGCAAACAAAGCATTTTACATCTCTGACCCTGCAGCCAGTGCTCCTGGGGAACAATGGGTGCTCGTTATGTTTCAGCAGCTTTTCACCTATTTGAAAGCTGATGTTCTTTTCTTCCCTTTTCTAGGTTTAACAAACGCCACCTGGCTATTTTTTGTAAACGTTCTGAATTTGCTGTACATTAAGTTTTCAGTGTTTTACTCCTAAGAGCAGAGTCAAAGAGCAAGTGCCTTACTCCTGCCTTGGAGGAGGTCACAGTAATACATCTGATATTGGCAAGCCTATGAATATATTGCAGAACAATGTTTGCTTTTTTTGAAAGAGCATCGCAGCGTTGACACACTCAGCTTGCAGCCCTTCACAATTCCCCATTCATCCTTTGCATTATTGCTGCCAAGCAGTTATTCTTCATTTAATGTTTTGCATCTGATTTATTCTTTGTCTGCTTTTGCATTTACTGAATCATATGTTATTGATCTCAGGTTATTTCTTCAATGAATTCTAAATTCCAATGTGTCTCTCAAAGAAAGGAAATCAGGTTGTTATCATGCAGATGTTTTATAAGCATACTCACTGCTCCCTTAAACTGTGCACGAAAGCTGTCCCCACAGGGATGGAAGGACTTGCAGAACCCCATCTGAACCAGCTCCCCTTTCTGGCAGCAAACCATTGGCAGCTGAATGCTGAGCATGTTGTTTTGAACAGTTTTACAGTGGACTTCTATTTTTACCTCATTAGATTGCTAATCAGAATGCTACACAGAGTTCAGTTCAAAGCCTCACTAAAGTCAGATATATGACAGCACTTGGACTTTCTCTTATCTAGTTAACTATGGAAAAAAGCAAGGAACTTGCCCTGATACTTGTACAGCACAAAGGAACATTGAATCTTTTTACCTCCTTACTATTCTCAAGATGGCTGTTCAACAGTTTGGTCTTGCATCCTGCTGATGCCTAATGAAACTCTTTTTCCTAGGATTCCTCAGCTCTTCTCTTCCTCCTGTCTGAAAAGAGATCCAGCATCATGTGCATCTCCAGACCACTGGGACCTCTCCTCCATCCTCCCTGGGTTTTCAAAGATAATTGCTAATGCTTCAGAAATTGCTTCAGCTACTTCTGTAAGTAGTCTAGGATGAGTTCCATCAGAAACTGCCAATGTGAATACATCCAACTTCTCTAAATACAGTTTAATTAATTCTCTTCCTGTTCTAAACTGCCTTTTATTTTCTGCTAAAATTCTGCAGCCCTCTCTGAGTCTGTCATCTGTGCTCATGGTGATGACTAAAGCTAAATTAAAATCAATGTAATAATAACTAAAATGTCTGCCTGTTACATTTCAAATTTTTCTTAAAATAAACATTAAATAATTCCCAGTAGAACAATTAACTCTCTGAATCTGTATCTACAACAATATTTTCTAAGCAAATAAATTTCTAAATAATTTTAAAAGTTTTTCCCGCTTTCTTTCTAAGTATCTATTTATAACTTCCAACTATTGAGAGACATGGAGGTTAAACCACAGTTAAATCATCTCATTTACATAGTGATATATACTTAATTATTAATACAGCACTTTCAGCATTCAATGTCATTTCTACCAACAAATCACAAGAGAAACAGCACACTGTCATCAGTTTTTAATTTCTTTGGCTATGTACTATTTAATTAGTTGTACTTTTAATTTTGAGATATTATATACTGTAGATTCATCCAGCTAAAGCTTTTAAAATATTTTTCCAAATTGATGGATATAGCAATTTCTCCCTGCCCCCATCATTGTGGCACCTCTCTGGAGCTTGCAGCACACATTAACAATCTTCCTTTGGCAAACTCCTTATTTTTTTCCAAAGAGAACCACATTTCACAGCTTTTCATTTTGAATTGTTAAAGCAGTCCTCTGGCAGATAAGGGATGCAAGTTATTATACATAAAACTGCTAAAGGCAAACTTCAATCTCTACACCCTTTGCCTATTTTGGTCCAGATATATAACAGCAAAGAGTTTGTATCAAGCGTGATTTCTCATTTTGAGCAACTATTCATACCCTTTTGAAATTAATGCAGGAATGCTTTTCAACCATATTTACTGTTGATTTGCAAACTATTTACAAGTGTGAGGTCCCAGGACCTAATTCTGTAGATAGAATTCTGACCAAATAAAAAACCACTAGAACTGCTTTAGTGCTCTAATTAAATGTAATGTGCCATTAACCTAAGAAATATTTATTTTAACTTTTACTTGCCAAACCATGACATGAAATCCACGGTGAAGGAAAAAAAAAAGAAAAAAAAAAACAGGAAAAAAAAAAGGCTTGAGTTGCTCGAGTGTTCCAAATTTTTCTTTTTACCAATGAAAAATACCTACTGAAGGTGTTTGTATATAGAGATGATAAACAGTGGCTAAAAATCACATGGAAGTTCATGTGTGCCTTTCCCTCCTTTTGTTGATCTCCCTGGAATCAGAAAAACAAAAGATAAAAATGGATAGGAAGAATAAGAGCTAATATGAAAAAAGCCTGATGGATTTATTTATTTAAAAGCTATGTGAATTCAGATACAATTGTGTTTATGTTCAGATTTCTTGACACCTGGGCACAGCAACTGACAGAGAGTACAAACCTGAATCTGAATTACTCTTGCTTGATTTGAGAAATGGGACCAACCAGCCCAAACTTCTTTATTGATGCAGCTTTACCAATCAGCCTCTTCTCCAGAGGCAGCTGCAGTTTCTCTTTTGCTTTCTCATTCCCTGAGTTTGCATGAATGACTTCTGAGCCAACTTTGTGCTGATTTCTAATGTCACAGGCAGCAGAGACATCACCTGGGAGCTGCGGTCACGGCGCAGTGTCAGCATCTTGGTGCCAGCCCCCAGTGTGCTGAGCCAGCAGGCCCCAGCTGTCCCTCGTCACTGCAGGGTCTGTTTGCCTTCAGCAAACATGCTGTGCATCCAGATGTGTCAAAACATCTCTCAGAGCACAGCCTGGACTTAAACAAGCCAGAGCTCTGGACAAGCATCTTTCAGGAGTATTTCATGTTTTATTTATCAATATGCTGCTTTAGAAATCATTTCCCATCATGCAGGGCTCAGAAGCAAGAGTGGAGGGATGCATCTGTGTATCTTACCTGCTGCCTCTCCACAAAGGAAGGAGCCAAAGTGAAGGTGCTAAAATGGCATGGATACTCTCCTTCTGTGTCAGTGTCTATCACTTACCTGCAGCATAAATGCTGATGATGTGTAAGGACTTGGAGAGTTACAGAATTCTCTTCTTTTTTTCTGCTGCTCCCAGCAGCAAAATTGCATTAGAAGAAACGTGAAATGTATTTAATAATTTCATGGCATGATCACCTCTTTAGAAATTTAAGTCCATATTACTGGCTAATGAATGAGAAATCCTGAAAATGTAAAGAGATTATGCATTATCCAGAGAAGTCTCTTGAGGAAGCTGAGAGGTGATAGACACAAGAAGAGTCAAAGCATATGATGGCATACATGACAGATTCTATATCTAATTAATGCTTTCACACAACTTCACTGAGAGACATTCAGCAAGGGAGACTTCTAAAGGGAGGGGAGATTTAATTTTCCTTTGCAATTACAGGGCACTAAGTAAAAGGTAAGTGCCAAAATAGAATTTGCTTCATGTTGTGTTTAATTTTGAAGAGCTCCTACCACTATTGCAGTTCTGGGAGTAGTAAGTGGAATGTGCAACATGACCTAGAAACATCTGACATACTTCTCGTACATGCACCTTCTTTGTGCTGTTAATGAAATCTTTTACACCATTCCATATATAAATAAGTTTGATTCTGACTTTTTGCTATTTAAGAACAGAACGAGGGTACTCAGTCAGCACCCTGAACAAAAGAAGCAAATATTACTTAATCTGTGCTATTTCCCACAGGCTCTCGTCAAAATTGCTTTCAAAAAGTCTTTTACTCAATTCAAAACCAGGAGTGTTTTGTAGTGAGGCATAAAACTATATCCCCATCTACTGAATGCACACCAAAGCAGTTATTCTGCCATCTGGAGGATTTTTCTAACGTTTCAGAAAATCTCAATCCAAACATAGTCCACTTTGGACAGTGCTTTTTAATTATACATTAATAAATATTCCATAGAACAGACATAAATCGTCAGGAATTAAATCGGTGGGGGAGGGGGCATTTGTAAAGCCAGAGTATTGACCCTCTCAAAATAAAAAAAAAAAACAAGTTTACTGCTCCTGCTTTGGGGGTTTTTTTGTTTGTTTTGGTTTTTTCCCTAAAGCACTTTCCTTTAGTGTACAGACCCCTGGCCCCAGAGGTCCAGCAGCATCCTGGATGGCTCTCTTGTCGTCCTGGTGAACAACTATTTGCATGTTTCCTTCCTTTGCTCTGTTTATCTTTTATATTTAACTCAGTCAGCTCTCCAGGGCAGGCACTGCCTCTCCCTCCCCAGCCACACAATTAGAGCTCTGAGCACAACCAGGGGCTCTCACCAGCTGAGGTCTCCCAATGCCAGCCCTGCAACTGACAGCAAACACCACGAAGCTGGAAGCTGTTCTATGGCACTGCAGCACTTGGGTTCAGCAGCTCTTCCTTAGCACACAGCTCATTTTCAGTCTCTGAAGAAGGACTTTGCTATGGACACCAGAAATTGGATTCATACAAATAAACAGAGCTTGCCTTCTCAATTTCTCTATCTAACACAGATTTTGATGTAGTTTTTTTGAGCTACTGATAGGGAGGGCAGGAGGAGAAGACAATACACTCCTCCTTTGTAGGTATCTTTTCTCAAGATAAAGACGACTGCTAGGTAATGAAGTCACTTCCAGACAGTTTTCTGCAGTCTACAGCATAACTTTTTCTTCTAGTGGCAAACATCTGGCAAAGGCTACAAATGTTACCACTGAGCCACTGGAGGAACAGAACAGTCTTACTTCTTCCTCTTCCTCAACTGAAACTATAGAACAATTCCAAAAGAGGGGCAATTAATTGAAAGAGAAAACATGGGGACAATGTTTTGAGAGAATGCTGCAGATATTAGCTGTTTTTTATTTCAGAATACTGCAGTGGAAGGTAGGACTGTTCTGACATGGTACTTGGAAGTCTCCTCTGAAATAATAATTTAAAAAGTGGTTCCCAGAAGTCAAATAAAGAGTGCATTAGCTCTGTCTCATAGATTTTATATTTAAAAGTAAGCATACTAAAAGAAAGACATGCAATTTTAGAAATTGTTAGAGGTTCACCTAACATATATAAATATTTTTTATATGACAAGAATGTACATTTTGCTTTCTATATAAGACTGGAAATAATAATGCTAGACCATCATTGTGGTAATAGCAAATACCTGCCTAAAAACCTCTGGTTCTCTGTGTGAACATAAAACAGTGACGAGGTTGCCATCTGAATAAAGTGCTTCCACTCAAGAGATTAAAATAATGAGAAGAAGAATAAAAAAAGAGAGACATCAGTAAATCATTTTACTTGACCTCTTCTAACTTAGAAACCATTATTAGCACAACACGTTTTTTCCCACTTGCCTGTGGAATTGTGACTCCATCACCACATCATTCTTACAGATACTGAACAAACTCTCTTGCAGTACTCCTCAAATTCTACCAACAGTTATGGAAATTTAATTTTTCCCTTTGCATTTTTGTATCCTGGAAATGGATTTTTACACTGAAGATTCAAATATCTGGATCTACCATAGCCACACAATCTCAATGACAGCCAGGGGGTATTGGGCATTGGCCAGTAGCCATGGTAGTACTAAACTATCTACAGTTACAATGAAAACTAAAATACAAAACTGCAACATTAGGTGAATCCTGGAAACTGGTCTTAGGTATCAAGTGTACAAGGTAGTGGAAAGGTACTTTATATTTCAAAGTTAGGCCTTATTTATTTCTACAAAGGTGTATAGAGATTATAACCCTGATTAAATTAAGCCAAAACACCACTTTTATAATTTGCTTTAAAACTTCAAATGACATAAAAAAATCTCAGTCAAAGAATATAAAATAATTTTTGTAAGTGAACTTCCTGCTATTTATTCTCCTTTACAAAGAGACATGCCGTGTCTTAAAATTCAACGAAGCATTTCCACTTCTGAAATCACCCTGAAATACAAACTGCAAGATATTAAGGGAACACAGAATATTTATTCTGCTCATGGAAGCAACTTGTTGCTAAATGTTAAAGGAAATGTGTACCATTATTCCCTGTGACTCCACCCTTCCCTGTGGGAATAATAAAAGGAAAGCAAAAAAACACCTTTCTACTTTCGCTTGATTTTACTCTTCCTTACCAGGATTCTTTTTGGCACACTGGTAACAACAATTTCGGTGTCCCAAGAGCCATTCCTGGCGGAGAAAGTTTTTGACTTGCAGCTATCATTGCATGGAGAGCCTTGCAAGGCACACAGCGTGGAAGGCAGCCCTGCCCAGCTCCCCAGGTCCCCAGCAAAGCTCCCAGTGACCAACTGCAGTACTAACAGAATGAGAATGCCAGGAATCTGTGGAATTTCAGCGTTTGCATAATGGCTCTACTTAAAGACAGCCTTCAATGTAATTGGTTTTAAATGAGATTTCTATCATTTTTGTATCTCTCAAATGGATAAAGACTTACTGCAAGCAAGTACTTTCTAGCATTTTTTCAAGAGACACTTTGCATCGATCACCTAAAGTCAAATGTACAATAGAGAACGAAATTTTTTTTCTTCTGTGTTTTCTTTTAAGTTAGTCCTTTTCTTTTCTCTGTGCAGTTATGATCAGGGCTGCTTTTTGAAAAGTGTGCCTTTCTGTTCTTCAGCCTGTTTAATCCCTTCTCAATATTTCAGTGTTATTGCTGTGAGCATTATTTTATTACCTTTCTAATTTTAGGGTCTGTTTCTCCGTATCATCTTGTTTCAAAAAAGATTTTCTTAGCCCTTGATTATCTTCTTGCTTTTGGAAAAATCTTTTTCCTCAGTATGCCACATACACATCTCATGCCTTTTACTTCCTGAGTATTTCACTCACCCTCAATGAAATTAGAGATTAAATACTTTAGATGATAAAATAACACAGGAAAAAATATACTGGTCACATCATCAGCAAGATCTTTGCTTCATGTGCTCAAATGACCTAGAAAAAAATTCTTACATTACTGAGTTATCAACTGACAGATCCAACAGAAGCTACTTTTAAGGGTGGCATGTTGCCTTTTGGCAAGAATTTTAATTTTTCACTCCATGAGCATTAGCGATAAATAAGTGGGACGATTAAAAGTAGATCAAAAAGTAGAAACAAAAGTAGAAAAGCTCACTAAGCACTAGTCTAACTGCTCCCAGGAACCTAAAAAAGAGTCTTTTCCATAGGGTATATTTCAGTGTTGAAAATAAACAGAATGTCTTTTCTTCCTTCACTAGTTTTACACATTTATCTAGAGAGGATGGATTTCACAACTATCTACACTTTGTTACCTAATGAATTTACTTGGGAAAAAATATTGCAGTGGAAAAACATACTTCGACTCAGACACAAAATAAAATAGACAAAATTCTGGAAACTTTTATAATTTCCATTTGGTGTTTCCTTAGTTGCACTAATACATAACACAGGCATAAGCTAAATTTTAGTTTCACTGTTGAGAGCCATGTATATGTTCTGAGAGTACAAATCTGGCGCATCTTTTAAATGTGACTGTAGCCAGAATTATTTCTTTAAAGGGGGCAGTATATGCCCTTAAACACAACCATCACAAAACCTCTGATTTTACATGAAGTGTAAACCAAATATTACATCCGTCTGCTGCATCTACTTGTCCCCTCTTTTTTTAAAAAGAAAATCTAAATGGAGTTGGCATATATCACAAAATGTTTACAGCCTTTGTGGGTCCCAATGGCATGTTTTTCTACCAGGGCTCATTCTGTCATATCTAGAAACTTTATTTTTAGCCAATGGCAAGTTATTTTGGTTTAAAAGACCAGTCTTAGCACCAGTACTTCACTTATATGTTGCCAGGTTTAGATAATGTTACTTAACAGAAACTTCCTTGGTATCCTAAGGACACCTCCAGTTCATCAGCACTACTGTCAGCAAGCTCATCTCTCTGCTGGAGCAAGGAAATACCCATGGACACGGTAAGGGGGCTTGTGCCTCCATTTCCCAGGAGAGAGGGACAAACCTCCTGCCTTCTGGTGCTGTAGTTCACTGGCTTTTATTTCTGCTCCATTTCAGAGCAGGAACTACTCACTTACTGAGGTAGTCTAGCAGAACAAAGGAACCGAGTGTTAAATTAGGAGTATAAAGCCCCTAATTTCTCTCAAGACTTAAATTTCCATTCCCAAAAGAGAGATGAAATTTCCAACTCAGCAGCTAATGCAGCAATAATTGAACAAATGTTTCATGTGTTGATTACTTCACAGATAGCGAAAAGCCTCTGCAGGTGGCTAAACTTACTGGATCAATAGTGAATACAGATATTTCAGATAATTGGATTGACTCCTTAGTGGATGGTTAAGTGTCACCATCGCTGCACTCACACCTTGGTCAGAATTCCTACAGCAGAACACACAAATCAAAGTAGGAATGTCTCTGATTGGTACCACACCACTTCAAAGACAAAATGCAACTGTAGCTGGTATTTCTGTGTAACTATTTTGCTGTAGTGTTCCAAATTAATTAAACTACCTTCATACCCAGTTTAGTGTAGACATATCTAAATCAATTTAAATAACACTCTGAGGAATAAGATTCATCCATTAATTCATTAAATCAAATTAAAACTATATAAGTGCAGCTGAAACTATTTAAATTGCATTCAGAAACACTAAATCAATTGCATTACGTCAATGTAAATTATTAATCTAATGAATCCTTAACTGATTGCTATTGATTTGTTTACTAGTAAAATAAATATTTCACAATTGGCATTTTGAGCCAACCCATGTGACTTTTAGTTTCCATACATGTGCACACACACACGAATGGATGCTTGCACCCATCCACAGCAATCTTTAGCCAAATGCCTTGGGGGTGTTTTCAGACCTGAAGAATGAGCAGCTTCTTTTCACCAGTGTTAAAACCGGAACCCAACAGCAACAGAAGTCCCAGCACAGCTTTTGAGTTGCTGCACAAATTGGACACACTTGCTTTAAAATTTGGCATTTAAGAATTACAATTATCAATAATGGGACATTAATTGCACTTCTGGACTGTATTTGGTTAAATCTGTCCCTGTAGAAGAAAAAACACATACAGAATGCAATGCACAGAGTGCTAGCTACATATTCCATCAGCAGCTGAACAGACACTGCGTCTGTTGTGAGCCCTAGGGATTTTTCACAGGGTGTTTCTCCATTTCCAGTGCCAGGGGATGCTTCAGGCCTCTGCACACAACACACGTGGTCAGACCCCCGATCTGACAACAGCCCAGTGCCACCTCCTGCCTGTGCCCTGCAGGCAGAGAACCTGTGCAGAAATAGAGCTTAGGTGATGAAAATAGGAATAGTACCTTTCGTTGGGTAAAAAAAGGGAACTGCCAACTCCACAATAGAATAAAATTGTTATGTCAGGTATCTGCTTCCAATCCTGATTATGTTGGCACAAGTTAGAAAAGAGACCATAATGATGTTACCAATTGAAAGCTACAAAATACAATGAAATCATTATTAAATGAGTTGATTCTAAAGACAGAGAAAAATAGCTTGTTATTTTAGAAATGCAAACAGCTTCTTAATATTTTCCAAAAAGTTTTATAAAATTCAGCTCCTAAAAAGCTACTCTAATATTACATACATATAACATGTAACATTAGCAAAATTACTACAGTAAAATAACTTGGCTTCCAACAAGCTGTTATTTAAGAATTGGATTTTAAACCGGGAGCTCCTTCTCCATCTTGTAAATTCTCAAACTTGTTTCTGGAGAAACACAATTCCTTTATTCAGCAGAGCAAAGATGGAGATCTGCCAAACTGTTATGCAAGATAATGAAGCAGTTTCTCAGAGGGTGAGAGATCACATGAAATCACATGCACTACAGAAGGATTAAAATTTCAGGAATGTTCTAAGTTTTACCTTCCATTAATTTCATAAATTACATGACATTTTAGTTTCAAATAACTACTTTGCTCTCAAAGTTTTCAGAGTACATAAACTAAGGATCGCGTTTTCAAAACCCTATTCCATTTTTACAGTTTTTCACATGGGCAGTAAATTCAAATCCTAGATGGAAGAAAAAAGGTTAATTTTCTCTAACAACAGCAACTGCTCAAACTGAAGCGCAGTTTTTCATTCACTCTTTTGTTTTCTTCTGTTGATGAAAATGATACAGATAAAGCTAATATTTCATGAAAATCCAGATTTCTGCATTGACATAGATCTCCATACTTGCTATGATATACTACCTTACATTTGAAAGGCTCTTTCTTAGCCTCAATCCCTATTTTGACTCTGCCTGTCAGGATACTTTTGCCCACACTGAATTTTGTATTTCAACTTCAAAAGACCAATTTTGTTAAGGATTTTGTAAGTAGAACCTGTCATAATGATCTAAGCACAGAACTGATACTTCACATAGCACAAGTCACAAGAGGGCTGCATACATATGTTTTACCATCAATCTACAAAAAGAGTTCTTCTCAATAGTTGTCCCTGCTCCAGCATTTCCTTAAAAGGAGTTCAAAATTTACTTCAGTATGAATCACTGTTTTACTATTTGTTTATGAGCTGCACTGATCAGTGTCCAGCAACTCAAACAATTCAGTCCTGAAGGGCCTAGTAAGAGGAAGTTCTCATCAAAAGATTACTGTGATGATGCCATGTGAGGTAGACATGGTCTTCTCAGATGATGTTTGGAGAGAAAAATGATGTTTTAAGGCTATTTTCTCCTTTGGCACAATTAAACTAACTTTCAAGTTCATGAGCTTTTTATTTTCACTTTTAGAATACATAATAAAAAATATTAAGGTTTTGCAATTTTTTTAACAGGAAAATGTACACCTTGAGACCAAACACAATAAAAGGAGGCACATTATATCTTCTATCATGAATCTTAAGCTTATAAAGCATTTGTTTTTCTATGTATTACTAAGTAGTCATATAAAACCACTAAAAGAAAATTATATTTTACCTGTCCCTTTAGAGTTTTTCCTACACTGGAAGAGAGTTCTTTTGAGGATTAATTAGACACATGTAATTCAAGGCCCAGACTGTCCCCAGAGCCTGCAACACGCCTGCCTGGTACACAGTTCCAGCACACAGGTTACTCACTACACAGGTAACAACTGGTGTACAGCTCAGAAATCTGCCAGAGCTCCCACAGACTGCTCCTTCCTGCCTCAGAGAACATTCCAAACTCCAAACTCTCCATCAGAGTTATGGGCTGTTCCTTGAGAATCACTTCTTACTTCAAGTAAGACCAATACAAATAAAATGAAAAGCTCCAAAGCTCAGCCCCAGCTCACCATGGTTGGTGGCAGATGAGAACCCTTATTCCCCAGGACCAGTGAACCAGTATTCCTCCTGGGGATCTCTCAACTTCTAAAAGGTATGTATTTCATTTATTTTAAATAAACAGACTCTGAGATGTATATAGAGAGTTCAGCTGAGACTACCGTGGGCTAGATAGCTTTTCAGTAAAACCAGTCCATAATTGTTTACTTAAGATCCTCCAGTATTACAAATGACTTCCAATCATGAGATGTAGAACTTACATCCTTCTCTATAGATCAGGTAACCTGAAAGAAATAAATTACTCTGCTAAGCTTAGAATTTTACCCAATACAATACTGAGATACTAGAGAAGACAGCTGCCATAGTATTAAACTAAAACACAGAGCCACTGATACTCAGCTTCTTGGCAAGTACTGCCTGACAGTGCAGAAATAGGATGCTGGTCTGCTCAGTCATGTGTCCCTTTAGACATTGGTAATATTTTGTCATTTTGCCAGTATTCATTCATGCCTTTTGGATATGATACATCACAGCCACACACACACTGAGATGCTCTGAATCAACAGTCAGTTATTACCTGACTGGTTGGCAGGTCAAAGTTTAAGCAAATACAGAGGAGAAATGCTGCAATGGGATAATAATATGTACAATGGATCAGTCTCAGGGTTTCCAGCTGAAGAACTACAGACCATTCTCAAGTAGGCAGAGCATTAGAGAGTATCCCTGTGGAGAATCTTGTGCTGGCAAGAGATGGACTGGATGACCTAACAGGACTTTTCCATCACTAATATGATTCTCTGAATTTCATGCTTTTTGACAGTATTACAAGGTTCGACAGGCATTTCTCTTCAGAAGAGGGATTAAGGTCAGCAAGAATCAGCATCAACTAAAAAAGTGCACATGAGGCAATTGTGATTGCAGTAGGCAAAAAGACATTCACAGTCAGAAAAGTACACTGTGCTTGTGTCTTCTGCACTTGCTAAAATCTATGATGTAATCAAAGATCTTCATGGAAGAACAAGGAATACAAGACTCAGGCTTCCACACTGGTTCTCCTATTACAATAAAAGAATGGTCTAAGATGCTATAAAATAAAAGCAGTAAAGGTCAATACCTTAGACATAGCAGAGGCACAAAAAATAAATACTGGTTTTAAAAATGGGTTTGGAGCAAATTGCACAAAAAATCATGTTAATGAGTATTCATCATTGAAAGCTCAATGCCTACTAAGAACTGAACTTTGGAAAACAAGTTTTGCTGTAGAATCAAAGGAACACAGGAAGAGATTTCAGAAAACCCTGAAGTACTTTATTTCATTCTCATCCGTGTTCTTGCACAGGGACTATCACAGGGATATGCTGTAATCCCCACTAAGGCAGTGGGATAACACACCACATCCAACAACCATAAGACATAACAAACTCGAGCAATCTGTGCCAGAGGGACCAACGTGTGGCTCCTGAGCTGCACACAGTTCAGAAGCAGCTCAAGTCAGCTCTGATCTGTCACAGGGTCAGCAGCGTGGCCGTGCCGGAGCGCGGCTGCTCCGGAACCGCAGTGTGACTGTGAGTCACTAAACAGCTTCTGAGATGCTTGGTCACCATCCAGCCCAGCTGTGCTCCCATCCCACCACTTTCAAAGCTGCCCTTCCTTTCAGTTCTCTAAATGTACCAGCAAGATGCCCCTGCAGTGTCCATGAAGTGTTGTATAAACACAGATAATAAATCCAAATACTCAAACTGTAAATGTTGAAAATGTTGGCAATACATACTAATCAGTGTAGAAAGATTAATTATGTAACTATTATACTCTCATCACCATATGATGTTACACATTCCATCTTATCCACAAAACATCACAGAGATCTACTAAACTTCAAAAGAATCCAGCATGAGAAAAGAAAATATTTTGTCTTCTGACACAGAAGATTGCAGCTAAGATGGTACTTAATCTGTAATGGCACCTCATCCTTCAGTAAGTTACCTGCATGCTTAACCCCGAGCATGCTTCTTTTCCAAACTGATTTATTACCTTCCACTCTCTATAAGAAGGAATTAGTCAAATTAATTTCACCAGTCAGTTGCATAACTTTCAATCTACAGACAGCAGATTTGGCTCAAAAGCCAAGATAAATGCACCTACTTGGTGAAATCACTAATGTTTTCAGGAATCTTAGATTCTACAGAGGTAAAAGACTTTGAAATTTTCCAGAGAATATTCACAAATTTCTTTGAATTATTTTGTCACAGAATTTACTCAACTTCTAGTTCTAGACCACTGGTTTTTCTTTCATTAACAGTTTTAGATTTTAAGCACTCTCAGGTCTACAGTTCAGAATAAGAGACAATATTAACATTTTTTTCAAAGACAGTCTGCAAATTTCTTTATGACTCATGCTATACAGCATTCTGCTGCATTTCAGGATCCAATGTGAACTTAGGCCTTGAATTGATACTAAAAATGATTTACCTGCAACATAATTTGACATTTAGGACAATTTACTCATAAAACTGACAAAATTCCTTGTCAGCAGATTTTGTAGTTTTCCTTAAAAAAATTAATAAAGGAATTACAAGTTCAACACAGGAATCATTGGCTAAGACACAGAAATGAAGCCAGCTAAGGTGAAAGAAAACTTGGTTCAAAAGGGTTTGAAAATAGTTTCTATACATATTTAAATAGTCTGGTATGTGTGTGGGCTGGGTTAGATCTCAAGGGAAAAGTAATGAGATAAGCCCCTTCCTGCTGGTAAATGGTAACTGCAAGTCAGCAGCTTTGAGATTCCAAATTCCCTGGACTTTCCCATCCTACTGTCTGCTGCTTGTCACGTTGTAAAAGCTGGTAAAAGCACAGCCAACCGGCTCAAATAAAATAGGAGTCTTTAAAATGTATGGTGTTTCAAGGATTTCCTGTAATCCAGCCATTTAGAACAATAACAGACCACATTCCTCTTCGTTTCGTAATTGTATCAAAGATATGCTCAGAATAAGCAGAGGTTCACACCAGACGGATTGAAAGCCGGCCTGTAAAGGTGCTCAGAGGGAGCCCCTGTGCTGTGGCTGTACCACCCCTCCCACCAAGGCAGAGGGAACCGCTGAGCTGTGCCTGCAGATGGGGCACACCCTGCGGAACCTGGAAATTCCACACCCATCCAGGTGCCCTACTGCAAATGCCTGAGAACAAACCTCCAGGAAAGCACATTCTAAAGGACAACGACAAAAAAGGGAGCATGTATGAAAGCCAAATTCCCTGCTCTCTAACCTCGGTGTCAGATCTTTTCATCAGCCACCTTTGCTGCCATCTGTCAGGAGGGTGTGATTACCAAGTATTCCAACTGACACTGGTGGGAGCAATACTCCAATTTTTAAATTGTAACAATCCACTTCTGAACATTCCCTCCTGACTCCCGGACACCGGAGAAGAGCAATCTCATTTAACATATTAATGGATTTAAAGAAACTCTATTAAAAGTGAAGTAAAATAGCACTAATGAGGTCTGAACACTACGTGGCAATAGAAAGACAAAAATAGCAAAGTAAGATTAGAAGTAGGCATTGACAAAATTGAACTAAAGGATTTCCACTCAATAAATGTTTGGTATTTTTTTATTTCACTCTGCATTTATATTATCATCAGCAGCTTCCTTTCTGTTGAAGTAAGGGAGTGGTAGAGCAGCAGAAATAAAGGCAATAGGATGGTGAAAGGTCCTAATTGAGCAAGGTGCCTCACTTTGGTTCTGGATGTCCCTGTGCTTGTCAAAAGCATGCACAGGGTTATGGGTTTGCTGTTTGCTAGGAAATATTGCAATATATTTTGACTTGGCACATTGAATAAATATACAATGAACTTCTTTAAAACATGAAAAAAACAGAGGATAGCCAAGATAATAAAATTTTATGAAACCTGCGCTTTTCACAGAATTATTCTTTTGTGCTAAGGTAGCATAGGAATGTTTTAGTTCTCTTGTTCAAAACCCACCATTAATGGGGAAGGCATATTTTGGCCCAATATAGAATTATCATATTGAGTCACAATCTGGATTTAAAGTGAGGAATAAAAAATAAACAGTTTCTTTTTATTATGGCAATGAACTGCTCCATAATTCTGACAATCTCCTAGACATAGTAACCTGTAGAAAAATAAAAAATACATGTAGGAGACATAAAGCAACTGTCAAGTCATAACCAAAAAATGCCATGAAAGCTTCAGAAACCCTAAACAATCAAGCTGAAGAGGCAATATAAAGGCAAATAAAACTTAATGTTCAAAAATGCCAAACAAAGCAAAGTTTTAGCATGACAGTTGTAAATAATTCTATCAAATCCAAAAAAAAAATTGTGACCATTGATTTAATTAGAGAAAGCTCAGCAGAAACATCTGATCATTGTACCAAAAAAAGGTAACAAAGTGTTAAGATAGTCAGGGAGCTGAATGAAGATTAGCACTGAAAACACTATAATTTCCTCAAGGAATAAATAATAGGTCTTCACCTCAACTCTATGTTTATGAGTCATTGCTTCTAAAAAGGGAACTGCAGAGGAAAGATACAATATTGCACAGAAAAATCTCTCCTAAGCAAGGACTGCAACTGGGCAAACTGGTACATTTTTATGATGGATAAAGATTAGATTTTTGTCTCAGATTACCAGAAAGAAGATTTAACAAATTAATATCTGAACTTCCTAAAGCCAGTTAAAAAAAATCATAAAAAGAACAAGATTTTCTAATTTGGTTAAAATATGGAATTCATTGCAGTGGAAGTGTTCGGGGCAGAACCTTCACCTCTTCTGTATATATTTCAAGAATATATAAGCAGTGTCAACAGTTTCAAAGAAGATGTTAAAACTTTGGATTAAGGCCTAACCTAATTTTTTTTGAAATAAAAGCAACACAGAGTTATTCTGGAAATATTTCTCTACCCATGCTTACTTGAAACATCTCCAGCATCTGGTTCTCGCTGTCCCTGTAGACAGGAAGCTGCACCAGTGTAATCACTGTGTGTTATCATTTGCTACCCTCAATGACATCAAGACTACATAAATAGAGCATTTAATAGCTGGGAGAGACCAGGGCTTTCCTTAGGGACAAACTGCTCATTTGCTAACGATCCATCACACAGACAATGTAACCCAAATGCACAATTCTGCACAGATTGTACCAATTCCTTCTCCTCCTCTGTACTGCAATGCACTTTGCAGCAGAGCAGTTCTGCCTCAGTATCGTCCCACTGATCCCTGCTATGGTGGCATTCCCTTCCCTGCACATGTGCAAAGACTGCATTGAAAATGTGCAGGGGAAGCAGAGATGCAACCAGAGATGGACTGCTGCAGGATACATTTCTGGCTGACTGCTACTTTCTGTTTCTAGGGATTATGGAGAAGCATGTATTTGAAGATAAGGCCTCTAAAGTTAATTTTCTTCTATTATTGTGGAACATACATGAAGGTACATGTACTCCATAAGAAACTAAGCTATCAAGGTATGATTAAAGAAAACAAGTTTATATATCAGTCCAGTGTATGAGGAAATTAATTAACATATTTAGCATGCAGAGAGATGGATTTCAGCCAGCATAAGACAGAAGGAAGGGGATTCAAGCACTGAGCATGGTGTGAGACAGTCAGAACTGGCATCGGGAAAAAGCAGGTAGGAGGCTAATTAGCACAAAATTTGGAGAATGGGAGAAAAGCCCTTACTAAGAAAACTCCAGTAGGCTTTCCCATGAAAATATTCCTACTTTTTAATAAAAATGCTTGACTATATACTAACAAATTATATTAGCTTCTCAGAATCTACCTCTTTTTTGTGAGTAGATTGTTTATGATGCAGTAATTTCCTATCAAGCACATAGCCATTTGTGGTAAAGCAGTCTCTTCAAAAACTTTGTAATAGGGTGCAGCATTAACCTATATTTGTGAGGTATACCTTGTTTAATGTCTTACACAGGCACATATGTCTGCAAAGTTACAGTGGTATCAGCTAACATACTGTTTGTCTCATCAATTCTAGCTGCTTTTCCTTCTTAAAACTTCATTTCTTCCCTGCATTCAAACTGAGATGGCAACACCCTTTGCATCACTTCTACATTTAGCCTACACACAATTGTGAAAAAATGGTGTTGTCAAAGCTGTGCTGTGAAGGAATTATCACAAGTTCTGAAGTTTCTCTTGTCAATAAAAGTGTAACAAGATCAGTATGGAAACATGGAATGGTTAAAAGAAAGGAAGAAAAAGAAGAAAGAGGAGTAGTCTGGTGTATAAACCACTATGCACCACTCCTGTATTAGCACAGGGTGTGTCTTAACTGCTGCAAAAGCAACTGTGGATGTGATGTGCTCTTAACCTGCCTGACATGACCCCTCACAGACTGTGACACTGGTGGTTCTCAGAAGGACACTAACCTTGGCATGCCTCTCCAAAAGCAGTTACAGGATTTTCCTTCATGCCTTTTGAAGAAAAAAATACTCAAATATCCAAAAAGGTCAAAAAGCAAGGTGAAGAGGGCTGGATTACAATATAATATTATTTACTTATTTTGTAAGTTCATTGGTTTGATTAATTATATCTACTGAAAATCATAGCTAAGCAAAGTACATGTGAGCAAGTCAGAGAACTGTCCCTATGGGACATGATGTAACTGTTTACTCAAAATTAATCTAGCATATTTACAGAGTAAAACAAAACAAACAAAAAAAACCCAAACAAAAAATGTTCATTGTGTTTAAAGTTTCTACCTTTGTATTAAGAGACCGGTCCAGAACAAATCACCTGCACTTGAAAATACTGCAGCTCTATTACTTGTGGTACTGTTCTGCCAATATTCAGCTTTAGCTAAATGTCAGTGCCTGTTTTTTGTATAAAACATACACAACTTTGAGAAGCAGTTTATCCGAGTTCATACTACTTCATCTGTAACATCCTTTCAACACTACTCTTCAAACTGTGAGCTGAGCTCTGAGAGGTTAAATATTGACTGAGGTTTTTTATTTGACATAATTTGATGTCATAAAGAATCTTTGACAGAAGACAATATTACTGCATAGTATTTTAATACCTCCTTTAAAGACAAATACACCTTATTTAAATGCATTTTATGTAGTTTAATAAAGAATGCAAAGCAGGCTTAGATGGTGCTCCCTCCTTCGAGCATCAGAAAAATTTCTTGAAAATCTTTGTCAAACATTTAATTTCTGCAATTTAGTCTAATTCAATAAAAACACAGTTTTATCGGGGTTCAGTACTTGGACCCCGCCAAGCTTTGCAGCTGATTTACCCCCATACTAAACCCTTGCAATCTTGAGCATCCTTAGTTTTTTCTGCTGACTCCTCCTAGCAGCTAGACGAGATGAGTTTTCCTCCCTGAAAAGAAGGCTGAGCTCCTCCACTGCTGCCAGCGCTGCGTTATGTAAGGGCCCCGAGCGGCGCAGGAGGTGCGTGCGAGGTTTGCAACAGGCTCCTGCCAGCGCTGGGCTGGCAGCTGCGGGGCTGGCAGTGCCACCGGGCCCCAGGGGACCCGCTGGCCAGCGGCAGGAGCGGGATGCCGATGTGGGACACGGCTCTGCAGAGCGCTGTCCCCGAGGACGGGACAAGGGCAGGGAACTGCAGCCCAGACCACATGCCGGCTGGCTCCAGCTGTGCAGGAGAAGGTACAGTCTGCTTTGGTCAAACGGCTGCTGACAGTACGCCGTGCTTCCCACTGCTTCTGCCCTGCTCCTCAAAGCTGCATACCCTGCTTTTGGCTCGTTCTCCTCCACCTCCTTGTCTGCTCAGGTTTAGACTCCAAATTCCCTTCCCTTTTCTATAGGAGGCACAGTCCCTGCCAACTTCTTACTTCTGGCCCTGCTCCCAGGCTTTCTGCCCCTTATTAAAGGATAGAAAACCTCCAAAGGAGATCACACTTTCTTTACATAATCTATTTAATAATACTTTACAAGTAATTCAAAGCTAACTCTCACTCCTGAAAAGATCTCAAAGGACTCCAACAATTTAAAAGACTAAAATCTGTGTTGAATTATTGAATACAAAGGATGACAAAACCCACTATTGTGGGCTTCCACAAATATACCCAAAATACCACAAATGCTGCCAAGTTCAGTCAGTCAAAACTGTGAGTCATAAGTGACTTAAAAGGCATAAGGACCGAGCGCTTGAGTTTCTTTCACATTTTTCTCAGATCTGACACTTTCTTTGTCCTTTCTCATTTGAGCTTTTGGTATCTACGATAACCAAGTTCTAAAGCTGTTCCCTCAGCTACAAGGGAAGAAAGACCAATGAAAACTTTCCCCAGGAAGAACAACTTAAAAAACCCACACCACATTACATCAAAACCGTTGGACTAAAACTACAGTAAATGGCAACACCAGATCACTGTGAAGCCCAACTATGCACCCTACTGGTGTTTTTCCAAAATGACCGTGAAAATGCATTGTGTTAACCGAGAGGAAGATTTTGAGACATTCCAACCCATTAGATTCAAAGACCCTTCAATTAGGCATGCACCTCTGCATTAATTTTATCATTTCTGTATATTGTATAGTTAAAATTAGAAATTATCCAATTTATCTGCATCAAAGATGGCACACAGAAATCTTGACTAGACCAGAGGCTCTCCAATTTTTTTATTTCTTCAGGCTTGTAGTTGTAAGCAGCAAGGTAATTACTGCCTACTTCTGATTTTTGCCTGCAAGCTAATCTACATATCACACTTCTCTCAATGCCAGGTAAACTGTGGTAGAATTCCAACACACATACTGGTATTTTCCTCTATGCTCCGCAGCAACTCTTCAATCAGAAAGGTCCCAGAAACTTTCCTTGTAGAAGAATAATTTCCTACACCCACAGCTTCATGAGTATATCTAATAACAACTGTTGCTAAGATGACAGTTCTTATTAATTTTGAGCATCTCCACAGGTGATGTTCAGATGCAATTATCTTTAATTAGGTGTCATCCTAAAGCACTACCAAAATCAGGCTCATTCATTAGTCAGGGAGCTTAAAAACTAATAATTAATGAGACTCATTCTTCACACCTTTTTCCTTGTCAGCAAGGAACTGTCTGAAAATAGTTCTCTGCACTCCAGAGAAGTGAAGCAGCTGCATTAAAGAGAAAGTCACTTTTATTTTCATATGTTCTGCTGAAATTTCTGCTTTCCCTGCACCATTACAAGTGAACAAACTGTTTTCTGACACTTAGGATTTTCACAATAGTTTTTAAACATATTACATTATCCTCTACTATCACATTATGAACCATAAACACAATTACGACAACTGATATTCTCTGATATTTTTCCTTTCAAAGGGCAAATATTTTTAAAAGATCTACACCTTAGTCTTCTTCCTCTCAAATGTAGTTTATTTCACTCGAGGTGTTTACTCAATGATATTTCTACTAAGAACATTCGACCTTTAAACAAACACTCCAGACAATGTCCTTTGGGTGAAAACACACTGGTTGAGTTTCCTTCCACGTGTTCCCCTCCAGCATGTTTGTTTTGTTCAATGCCATATTTATCCTGCTCATTGATTCTGGTCTGCCAACAATACCTCTTTTCAACAAACTCTCTTCTCATATCCTTATACAAGGTCTTCCCCATTGCTAGGATGCTGAACATCCACCTTACTTTTAATTAGAGCAGCCACAGAAAAGGCAGTATGGGTGTGTTTTAATGCCAGAGGAACTACAGACCCTTACAAAAAGTGATTTTGGGGCAATTTCTCCCCAGTTTTCTGAATATTTAGTGTACCAAAGTGAAAAGGCAGAAGACAAAAACATTTAAGAGTTCTGTGCAAATTTACCTTGAGCTAAATTTAGGGGCACTATCACTGCAGTGATAAACCATCTTTACTTTTTAAATTCTGCTTGATACATCTGTACTAGGGAGTTTTTAACAAATTTTAATATATTTGATACCTAGAGAACTGAGTGTTCTTCAGTGTTTGTAGCTCATCTGATACAGCAGGACTCTGATGCTAACACGGTGCTGCAACTACTACTGTAATATGAATAATAATCACCACAAAAGCCGAAGATGAAAACAAGGGAAGACAAACTGTGCCAACATTAGTGTAAAAGCCACTGTAAGCCCTGGGTAAGGAAGACCATTAAGGGACAAAATATAACTGCAGATCTTCAGCTGGTCTTGCTAGAAGTCATGAGGTATGATCTAATCAAGGACGCCAAGCCCACATAGTGTGGTAGCCCCACCAATTTATCAAAGATGCATTTTGAAAGTATGGTCTGGAAAGAACACAATCCCATATAGAAATCCTAGATTATCAGCAGAATCAGAAAGTTAATAAGAAAGATTTGTGCTGGAAGGGGTCACTTATAATACTTTGCCTGACACTTTACACTCGCAATTGTTGCCCACGAGGTACATTTCCACAAGACAGTATCAGCAGAAGATGCACAACACTGCAAATTGTGCCTTATCACTTCTGTGAGCACTCCACAGAGTGCAGGCACCATTCTAAGTACCATCTTAAACAGAAGAGTTTGCAGTGGTAGAAGAAAAAATGAAGCTCCTGTCAGGAAATTTTAGGTGGCTGGGATCAAGTCCAACAAATCTTCCTGACTCATCCATTATCTTCCTGGTTTTGCACTTGTTCTTAAAAATTGTCTTTTTTCCATCCTAAATTGTATTTCTTCATAGGCCCATCTTAAAGCCCTAAAATGCCCTCACAGAATGCACAGCAGCAGATCTGAATCCATGAAGCAGATACAGCAGAGATTAATAATGCAAATATGCGATTATAAAGTATTGGCTACAGAACTTTCAGATTAATGCATCACATTTCTGGGCATGTGTCTGAACTCATTCTAGCTGGCCTGTGAACACTCACAAGAATTGCTATGAAGAGGAGAAATGAAGGCAGGCCAGTTCTGTGTGCTTGCATACTGGATTCTTACTGCCTAGCGAGTCCTGGATTCTGTAGTAATCAATCATCCAGGTATCCAAAGCTATTTTTGTTATATTGCCCAAAACTGTCGCAAGTGAAAGTAGAGGAAATACTGCATCCAGTTACTGGGAACAGCTTTTAGTTAAATGGTGCAATACGAAAACACCTGATTTAGGCCATTCCTGCCTTACCTTGAAGGTAGAGAAAGGAAAAGCCACGTGGCTCTCTGGTTATGCAAGCACTAGTAGATAACCAAGAAAGGGTAACTTGGTTAATTTGACCAACCAAGTTTCACAGGGATCACAAGTTTAAGAATGAAATAATATAGATTGCATATCCAGTTATAAATTGTGAAAAGCTTTCTAGCAGCTATTGAGAGTCTTCATTTGGGAGCTCACATCCCTATCTTGTTACAGTAAATGAATCACGATTTCACAAAGCTGTGTTTAACAGTCCATATATAAAAACATGCCTAACAAAGGCCAGCTGAAGTGCTGCCTGAGCACCCAGGCAGCATCCAGCTTTGATGTGCAGCTTTGACTGGCAATCATATTATTCTCCATTATCAGAGTCAAGTAAATAATTATAATATTATAAGACATGCTGCCTTCCCAAGAGAGAGGAAACAAGAACTGTGCTTGTAGTTGCATGTTAAACACTCTCCATGTCACACTGTAGTATGTGACTTCAGTATTTTTCCTTTATCTGAAGAACTGCAAGAAACCTCACTGAAAAGCATATTGCTCAGACTTGAGTACTGTATACTCCTAACTTACTTTCCAGCAGGTTGGGAAAGCACTTTCTGGCTTCTAAACATCTCAGCAGCTCCAAGAGCAGATCCTCTCCTTGCTGTTTTTTCCCCTTCTTTGTCATTACTAGCCTTTAAGCCCCCATTCCCTGGATTGTCCTCAAGGGCAGGGAAAGGCAACACATTATACAGCTGCAGATGTCAGTAGATACCAGAAGTTAAATGTCAAATCTTCATAAAAATACAAACACTATTATTTGCTTCCTTTCTATTCATGCAGTGGTATTCACCACGGTGAGAACAGGATATGTACTTCTCAAATTCTCTAGCTCTGAGGGGTGCTACATAAGTATAATGATAGTGCAGCCAAGATTGCTAAATTTATTACAGGAGCCTGTGATCCCAATAGTATATTGCTAATAACAGTGCCAAATATCCAAAGGCAGCTGCTCTGTAGAGGTTATCCAGTCCTGTATGCTCCCTCACAGAACACTGCAGAGCAATAAGCAAAGGCATATTATACCAGTGGGAGAAGCAAGCTGCTCTTCATAGATATAGACCAATAACAAACATCCAATATTTCTTTGAAAAATCAAGGAAAACTGTGCCAGAGGACAAAAAGGACATCTGTGCCAAAAGAAACCAGAATCTCTGCAAACTGAAAGTGTCTCTGTTGCTGCAAGAACGATGAGCCAGCCCACGCTAACTGCCCTATTCCATTAACGCAGCCTAACCCTTTTTCTCAGTCTAAGCACAGCTTATAAACAATTTGTTTTCCATTCACAGCCCCAGACTTCAAAAATAAATTTCTTTGGACTAAAAAAACCCAACGTTCTCCTAGAAGTTTGCTATGACATTTTTGCAAATTCATGCAGTCTGAATTCCAAGGTGCTCACAATCAATCTTCTTTTATTTTATTCTGCATTTAGGTTGAAGACTTGGGTGTTGGGTGCAATGTACTTCATTTTCAACTTTCAATGCATAAAATTATGTTTCCATTATTTTAAAATTTTCAGTTAATATTTTTCCAGTGACTGCAGCAAAACCTTATGCTACAGCCCATATTTCAATTTTTTTTTTTTACCACTGAGAGTATCCTGTCAGTTCTTCTACATTAGTACTGGCGCATCCTCTTAAGATAAACCATCTGCTAAAGGCAAATTCCTTTGTCCCCTGCCTGGGCACACTCCCCAGCCATTTGGACAACAAAAATGGGAAAAGGGATAGATGGAGAATTCTTGGGGATGATGAAGAATATTCAAAAGATGTATTTTACTTGAGTGATAAATGACACGTTCCTGAACGCCCACTGGGACTTGTAGAGAGCAGAGGAAAAAAAGTTGGTAAAGGCAGACCTTGACAGGGTGACCATGACATTTTACAACTGTTGTTGAAGGACTGCCTGTGTAGGGTCAGGCCCTGCCCTTGGAGATGTTTGCTACTGGCAGAGATGGTACAATGTGACAGGCAGAGTTTAGTCAACAAGACTCCAAAAATTTATGTAGAGATCATGCTGACAAAGAGTGACCCTAACCAGTAATATTTTTTATATTAAATCCAAAGTGCATGCGTGTGTGTACATATGACACATGTATATTTATATGTTTATATAATTTATATAGACAGAAATGCACATCAGCGTCTGGAAAGTGACAGATAAACTTGAGCATGGCTGACTTTAAAAAGAGGAATTCTGCAGCTGCTTAGGCACTCACACCATCTTCTCATCTCTCTGTGTAACTAAAAAAGACCTTCTACCAAAGTGTAAGGAAAGAAATATAAGCCAGTGCTGTGAAATCCTACTTTGAAATGTTCCAGTAGCTATCCTTACTGGAGTTTCTGAATAACTGCTATGGAATACTTTGATAATACTTCTTCTACTGGAACTTGAAAAACTTAAAACAAACAAACAAAAAAATTCAAAAGACCTTCTAAGGAGGTCAAATGTATTTCAAAATCTTGCCCAGTCCACCCTCAGCATCTTTAGTATTTGGCCAAGTTCATCTTCAGGCCTATCGAAATAAAGCTGAATATTGCTGCAAGGCTTGCAGACATTCTGTCTGCATCACTTCCACATTTATCAGCGCCTGTTCCTCTGGAGCACTCCTGAAGTGCCTCCACACCAAGCTGGCCTGTCTGACTGCAGTCCTGCTTGGTGACAATATCAAAGGATGGGCACTTTGAGAGAACCCCACTGAGTGAAAGCTTGAGGCTTAAAATCTCTCAAAACCCTGAAGGCATTAATTATAGCTGTGGCTATTGTCTTTGTGCATAAGTTATGAAGATACTCTGATTTTTCACGTAGATCAATTCCCCTATTTCAAGAACAAAATATTTTTCCATTCATTTCAGTGCACAAACAAGTTTTAAGTGCATGTGGAATACTAATATTCCCATCCTTAACCTTCTGTGGTATTGCCAGGCATGGATCAAGGAATCCTGTTTCTGAGACAGTAACAGAAAGTAAGTGTCTGAAGGTCAAAGGAAACACTTCAATTTCGTTTGCTAGAAAAAGCAGCAAGAAAATTTTTTGTTCCCACCAAAGACTGCATGCTGACACTGCCTGTACCTGCATTATAGGATCATTATTATTTCCATGAAATTATTGTATCTTTGCAGACATGCCAGCGGTGTCCACACATAGACAAGTATTTAATGACAAAAAATTCCAAGCAGCTTTTGCAAACAAAACCAACATATTTTGCTTAATAATAAAAACCAAATTTTAAAAGCCATTAGAATTAATCACCCAGATTCTAGTTTCCAAGGGGAATTAGTTCTGGTAAGGCAAAAAAAATTAGCAAAAGCCAAAAAAGCCCAAACATCCAAGAAACCCAAGCAGAAAAAACCTCCAGCAACTTAATAAAAATATTAAAACAGACATGCTACTAGCATATACATTCTAGTGATATATTTGAAAAGCCACTCATACTGACACTTCTGTTATTTGCTATTTTTAAGCACAAGGCTGAGAGCCTGCAACAGAAATTGTTGCAGTCTTTGCTTTCTCATATATAACAAGTCTGCCTCTTTTTGAGCACGACAGTGGAGAAAGGTCAAACAAATAAAATCTATCAATAACAGGAAAATAGATTGAGCAATATAATCTTAACTTCTACTTGGAAATAAATCTGGGAAGAATTTTTGGCATGAAAGATAAATGCACTTAGACTCAAAGCCAGTTTAGATTCACTCACATAAAATTCTTTTGGACAGAAACAATTATTTACTACACAAGTATCTAATGCCTAACAAAACATTAAGGTATCTAATCTACAATAAGAAACCTTGGCTTTTCAGAAAAAAAAATTACATTAGCATTGACCTAGGGAAGCTCACATTTATATGAGCGTTACTCTTTTCCCTGAGTCATCCCATCAATTTGCTTTAATACAACACTGATCATCATGTGGCTCCATACAGAGTTCAGCTCAGAAATTGAGACATTCAAGGGAGCACAGAAGTATCTGAAAAGCAGGGACAGTGGTCATTCTAAATCACCTCTCTGCTTCCCTGCATCTCTGGGCTAGCTGAAGGACAAACAACTGGACCCTCACTCTGCTTGGGGCTGCAGCTCACTGGCAGGTGGGCACTAACACTGAGACTAAATACATGACAGTGCCATCCTACACCACCACACAAAGAGGAGCTGATATTATGTAATCTAAAGACAAACTACACAATGGCCTACATATCTCTTGACATTTTAAGAGATGATGGACCTGACAAGTCACAATCATCCACCAAGTATAATGGTGGTGGAGTAATCAAGCAGGTATTACTCTAACAAATGCCAAAGAGTATTTCAGTACAGCTCCATCTGCCCGAATTCACAGTGCCATTCTGAGAAGAAATAAAAATAACCTAAAACATGCACTCAAAAATGTATTTCTAATTAAAATTAAATGTAAACACAGTCATCAGTTAACATCCTTGGTAGACCTAAATTGAAGCACTGAATTGGAGCACTGAATTTGTTGAGAAATGTAAATCAATCAGTCTGAATCGATTCAGAAAAACAAATCAAGGTCAATCACAATTCAGAATTCAGCAAATTAAATTACTCGTTCATTTATGGTTAACTTCCTTAGGTTAATCTTAAGGCTGCCTAAGCTTCACCTAGTGTTATGCTTGAGACTTAGTAATTTGCCTTGACATTTAGAATAGCTCTTACATAAAACTTTGGATTTGTTTTTAAACAAAAAGCAAGATGATAGAATAAACAATGCTGAAAATATACTCCTCTTTCCCAGAAGAGTTGTAATCTTGGATCAAAAGCCTCCATTTTTTTTCCTCTTTCCATCAGTATTATATTTCCAAACTTGTTCAAATTAAACTTTTTCCTCTGTATTTAAAACTATTAACTATACATATTAAAACCAGTAATATGTACATTTCTGAGGTTTTTTTCTATATACTTGACTAATAAAAATACACATGTAAGATGTATTTCCATTTCATTAACTGTAAAATGTGTTAACTGCTTAAATATTCCTTTTGTTCCATTATTCGAACTATCTTAGGTAAAATAAACTGGCCAAAACTGCATAAAGTCAGTACTCTGTTCATACGCCATCAATAGATTAAATTATTATAATAAATGGGTTACAGTACAACAACAATATTGTGAAGCAAGTCTAAGCTACCAGAGAGGATTTAAATCTCGGAAACAGCTGCATAACAACCACACTTCTCTGAACAGTAACAAATTAAGGGCATCTACAAGACTCCAGCTGTGCTAATGAGTTCTTCCTTCCACATCCACAGAGATGATCAAAATACCTGCAGGACTTTTTAAAGAACATGAGCGCTCTTATGTCTCCATCCTAAGAAATTGAGTCTGATACATACCATTTGTGTTATTATTAATTTCTCATTTTACTAGTTTTACAGACACATATTCAAATTAAAACACTCAGCAGGAAAATCAAGATAAATGGAAGTATGAAACCTGAAGAATTTTATTTAAAAAAAGAAAACAAAAATCAAATTACTGAATAATATCTGCCACCTCAGAAGTCATTTGTAAGATGATTCAAAGGGATGAGGACTTTGGACTAGACGAAATTAAGTAAAAAAACTGCAACAAATCTGTGCTTCAGTACAGACTAGACTGCCTTGCTCAGCAATATGCTCCATGACAAGTTAACCAGTATAGTGCAGTATTATGTTTTGATCACTACAATGTTTTCACTGGGGGAATGGGGCTACTCACAGCAACAGTTACCCAACACACTGGTAAGGACCTGTCCAACAAATAATGCTGCTGTATGCTATAAAAATCTACCAAGGAGATTGGGGAAGTGAAATAAGGATGTCATCACAAACATCCATTAAAGTTAATCACCAAAGCCTCTAAAGAGCCTTGAAACTTCATTAGAAATTATAAAGCAGGTGAAACTGCTGGTCAGAGCAGCAGCAGCAGCACGGTGACACAGGCACTGCCGGGGAGCTGCTCCCCGAGCGCACACAGAACAGGCGGGGCACACCCCCACAGAGCATGCGAGGTCAATCACTCCATCCTGCTAATGAGAGCAGGCAAGCACACAGAGAAATACGGAGTTTCTGCAGCTCCTCTGCAAGAAATCATACCAGGTATCACCCCCCGTTCAAAGGCATAACACTTACTACAGCGCACTAAAAATTACTGCTCTAGGTGAACATGTGGGTTCCCCATCTAAAGAAGGCAACTGCACATTAGCTAATTCTCACTTTCTGATTATCTCTTCCTTTGTTGCCTCTTCCATTTTGTCATGCATTCCAGAGTGCTTTATTCAGACTGCTCTTTGTACTTAGCTGTCTTTCTTTCCCCCTCTTTTCGGTTTTCTCCTACCCTACTGTGTTACTTTTGTGCTTTGCATGCTGGCATCCCAGACCTCTAAAGCATTAGTGCACAGCGATTCTAGCCAACATCATTTCATTGGCAGCATATGGCAAGAAGAGACAAAACAATGCACCTGAAAAAGGAATTACTAGAAAGGAATGGAAAAGTGAGGAAAAGAAAGCTGCATTGCTATAACATTTAGCAAATTATTCCTTGGATTTTAACTGCAATGCAAATGGAAGTACACTGGAGATTCTCTGCTTTGCTCCAGCTGCAGGTTACCTGCACCTAGCTGTGTGCATGTTTAGTGAGAGCAGGCTAGCACCAGCTGCCTCCAGCACTGGACTTGTTCATATTGGAAAGAACTGCAGTGCTCTGATTTCCAAGGCAAGCTCCTTTGTCCAAAGAGCTGATTTTAGCAGGAAAGGTTTAAATCCATATTTCTTGAAAAATACACTTTTCATGGTGCTGATTTCAGTAATTTCTCAAGTCCAATGAAAGAGTTACAAAACTAAAAATGAAAAAAGGTATCTTAGACATAAAATCCATTATATGAGCTCCTTACAAAAGCTTTCAAAGTCTCCCTTTTGGTCATTCCCAGAAAATATCAGCACTGACTAAAAGGAAAAGAAGGGAACTGTTTCTACACATTGTAGGGGTGGTCAGTGTTTGCAGTGCTACAAGACCTGCACAAAATCTGTCACACAGGCAGCAACCACGAGATGCATTCAAACACCTCCGAGCTGTCACACAGCCTCCCAGGGCAGCTCACACACCAGCGAGGAGGAGACTCCCAGGGCTCTATCAAGCAGGGCAGTCCCAAAATGCACCTGCATCCCAACGTGACCTTCAGAAGCCCTAGCATCAGTGCAGCACTTGAACAGCTTGAGAGCCATATGCAGCTAAAGAATCAAAGGTTAGGCACATCTTACCTATTATTAGAAATAGATTGTAAGGTCCTTGAGAGTAAACACTTCATGTTTGCACAATGCCTAGTACAACAAAAACCCTGTCGACACATTGGGCTCAGAACTGCTATTGCTGTCTGGGGTAGCTTGTACAAAGCCAGGGTCTGTTCCAGAGTAATAAAGATTAAAAATATGGATGTAATGGAACATTAGTACAACAAGCTCAATCTACAAGGTAGTAGGTGTTCCACATGTGCCTCCAAGAGCTGACAAAGCTATTCTTTATCTTTTCTCCCTTTTTCTGCAATGTAGACTAGGAGTTCTGCAGCATTTGTGTGTTGAAAACCATAACCATTTGCCAATATTCAACGTAAAATACAGGTGTATTTTTAATACACACCACTAAAACTGAGTTTTTCAAGGGCTAGTATCTGGCACAGCATAGCATGATGATACTCCCTTAAAGAAGAACTGAAGGGCAATAAAACAGATTTTACTTAGTTTAGGTGAACAGGTGCTAATCTGACTAAGTGGTACTGCTAATACACGGAGAGGATAAAGAAAAGAAAAAGGGTGCAAGAAGTTGAAAATGGATACACATTCTAAAGGAGTTGCTGTGCTATCACTCTGTGGCTTAACACAATTTCATCACTTTATCTTCTCACTTGCTGCCTTAGCAAAACGGTAAAAGGAGGCATCACTTGCAAACCCCCGTATGATCCACTTAAAACAGCAGAGGTATCACTAAGAAATAAAACTGAGATTTTGTCAGCAGTCCTGCAGACTCTCACCACTTGTAATCAGGAAGAACTTATACCTCCTGGAAGGGTGTTGTGAGCTTAATACAGGTGAGCCAGGTACGGGATGTTAATACAGGTATGCAATGAACCAGCTGGGCACTGACAGTTTCACACAAATCATAGAAAGGCTTGGTTTGGAAGGGACCTTTGAGGTCACCTAGTTCCCGCTCCTCACAATGGCCATCCACTAGATCAGGTTGCCCAGAACCCCATCCAGCCTGGCCTTGAGCACTTCCAGAGCAGGGACATCCAAACACCTGAGGCTTGCAGTCGGTCACTGCAGCAGCAGGCCATTGGATACTGAGGCCCCACAGGCAAGGACCTCTCTTGCACTCTTATGCAGATCACCCATACGAAGAGCCACAGGTATAAACAAAAGCCACTAGTGTCACAAAGTTCATGTTTACTAACTGTGGTACACAACAGACCTGGCAGCACCACCTTGCCCAGAGAGCAGTCTGAAGGCACCCATGGTAGTCCCCCCCAGTCTCTGCTGAAATTTTACACGTGCAAAAGGCTCTTCACTGGTTATTCCCTCCCTTGCAAAAAATAAACCTATTTTTTAATGAGCCTCCCAGTTTACCGCAGCTCCCACAACTTGTCCCCAGCTTCAGGTGAAGTCACAGTAAAGTAGTAAATACAGCATTTTCATGTATTGAATTTTTGTATGGGCATACTGCACTGAAATGCAGAACTTCCCCACTGGGGAAACATTTATTCACTTAGAGAAAAGAAAGCATAAGTTATTTTTTATGTCTTTCTCCTCGGTAAGAATTTGCTGAGTGAAACCTTTAAACAAAAGGTTTCCAAAAAAGATTAGTTTAGGATGTAAGCAGACATTACTTACTTCAAAGTGAAATCCAGCAACATTCAGAATTATTAATGGATCTCATTCTCATTACATGATGAATGAAACCAACAGTTCACTGGATGCTGTCAGCATATAAGTTATCCACGTATTTAAATACTAAACTTTTCAATTTTGCTGTGCATAAAATGAATATACTACAGCATAAAGTAGTTCTAAAGAGAACATTTTAAAAAGCTCCTTTGTGTTTTAATTTTTATTTTTAATTGTGTTCTGTATGCCAGTGCCTGAGTGTTTTTACTAGATGAAGACTCTTAAGATGAAAAGTGTTCAGTTCTGAGAGCATTCTTGAAAGACTCAGGCATACTAATTTACTCAATTACTTCTTTAGATCTATTTTTAATCACAATTTGAGAAGAATAAAACCACACTTATACAATATCAAGAAATACTTCAGTATGATTCTCAATTATGTAGGAGCAAGAAAATCCATATTTTTAATTCTGATTTGTATGCTTAGCTATTTAAATCTGTATCATCCTTTAACATGAGACCTCAGAAAAAGTGAACTTGCTTTCCTGATCCTAATTATCAATACTTAGCTATTAATGTACGAATTTATACATGTATATACTCTACACATTCGTAAGCTACAGATACAGACTTGCCCATTATTATCTGTCTCAAATCTCTTTGCAAAGGTTCTATGGCGTGCAAGAAATTCTTTTTACCTTTGGCTATAATCTCTTTTTCTTTGAAGGCCCCAAGAGTAGAGATAGATTTAGATAAAACTCCTTAATAGGACCACACAAACGAAGACCCATACAGCAGAAGGAAATTTTGCTCCCTAGGGGAATTTGTAACCTTCAGCAGAGCAATGATTCCAGCAGGATCAGTGCTGTGACACCACTTAGCACTGACACACCAAAGGCAGCTGGAAATGAGGCAGCACAGCCCGAGCACAGCTCCCCACACACCCCAGCCAGGGCACACGGCCGGGCAGGACTGGCCCTATCCAGAAGAGTCTGGGCACCATACAACACACTACATCCCAAATCCTTCCCAGTAACTTCATTACTTCCTTGAACAGCAAACAACAAGCTCTTTGTCCCAAAGATAGCGCTGCAAGCCTTTGCAATTAGAAACAAAGCTGTCCTGAGGAAAAAATACCAATTATGCTCTTGGCATCATCTGTGAAAAACATCCCACTGAAAGACAGCACACTCAAACCACTGTTATGCCTTAAAGATGTTTCCCCAAGTCCCATCTGAACATTTTAGTGATATTGTTTCTAGCACCATGCAATGCCAGACAATATCTTCACATCACTATTGATTTCTACATTTTAAAGACAGTACATATTTTTTAGCTCTTTCATCCTCATATTTCATAACCGGTTTATAATTTAACATATTCTTTGACATTGTTTAAGTATTTAAAGAGTACATTATTTTAGTTTATCAGAATATAATTTGTTTTGACCAAATTCCCCCCAGTTAGCTGGGAGGTTGTCATAGTTCTTTACCATGATCACACTGAAGCTTCTGAAACTGTAACACAAACACATCTACCCCCAACCAAAGGGAAGAGAAAAGGAATATACCAGTTCTGCCTAATTGTAGCAATCTATCATCTGTGATGCCAGCTTTCAAGTGCTATAAGCATAGACATCTTTTAGAAAAATATATTTCATTTTGTAACACTTTATTATAGCCATATGCAACCGAAATTTTTGGGGGGAGTTTTGTAGAAAGCAATGTTTGACTTTTTAACAAAATTTGCGAAATCTCAATACAAAACCAAAATTTGAAATCATATTTCGTTTTTCATATTTACTCCATTTTCAGTCAATTTCTTAATCTTACGCAGGCAACACTTAAAATTTGCAATAGAAATTTCTATCTCATGGTTGCTGAAGAACAACAACATAATTGTACATCACTAATTATATAAAGTGACCTCACTGCTCATAATTTGGCAGCATAGCAAGGCAATTAAAACATTATGTACAATACCTTTGCTAATCAGACTAACAGGTAAACCCAATGTAAGAAGCAAACTGCTTTATTAATAAGATTCTCTTAACTTCATATAGGATAAATGTAAAAGATATAGTACTTACAGTGAATTCACAGAAATCAATGCTATCAAGACTTTTGCTTCTGTGTATTCTCCCTTTTATTCTTCTTAAAGAGGGCTTTCCCTGACTTACACTACAGGTAGCACCATTGGGATTTTCGGAAGATGGAGTTACCCTGCCAAGCAAAAAGAGCCACATTTCAGACAAAGAATACATTGTTTTATTTGCTTAAAGTAAAAAATCTACAAAGGAAAACATATATATACCACGCTATATATATAAGAAATGTCATTCCAAGTGACAGTTTTCCATCACTAAGTGCCAAAATAAGACCACAAGTATGTAGCAGTCTAGTTCCCATCAAGACCACACTGTATGCAGTTCTGTCAAAAACATTCTGAAGTTATCTTTTCTGTACTAAAGTGAGTAGAATCAGAAAAAAGATACATTACAGAAAAATACATTTAACTTCTGAAAATTTAAAAGGACTATTTTTCTTTATTTCGTCAGTGGAAACGCAAGTCCTGTGATACACATTGATGGCTGTCAGTTAAATCACCAGGAGGCCTGGCAGTATTTGGCTTTTGACCTTTTCCAGTTGGAGTGCTGATGGTGCTTCAGCTATTCTAGCAATGAGTAACAACCAACAATAATGATATTAATAGCATCTGTTAAAGTTATAGGAGTAATATATTAAGCAACTACACTCGATAAGGCCTTTCATCATACTATAATCTACACATAGTCCTAGGGCAAGTCCATAACTAAAATATTTGGAGGAAGTAATCCATATTTCAATGAGCTTGTTGGAAATCGTTAATGAGCAGAACTAAGTGGGGTTAACAATTAACTAAGTGTAATTAGGATTTGTGAGGTGAGTATTTTAAATACAAAATAGTCCGTAGTCAGACTGGCACTTCAGGAAAAGGAAAACTGTATTCCAGCAAATACACTCACCAAGAATTACCTAAAAATCTGAAGTCTTCATGTCCAGATTTACATTTATTTCATATTATTTCTCAACTGCAGCCATAGAAGATTTCAAAAACTAGCTTAAACAACAAATAATATGTATTTTTTGCATTTCTCTAGTCTTTGGACAGCAGTTCAGTATTTCTCTCAAAAACCATTAAGATTTCTCTCATAAAAAATACTTTAGGACATTTTTTATGTTCTTTTACTTAGAATTAATGGCTTTAGTACACACACAAATGTTCGTGCAAAAAGAAAATAAAGGTGGAGATGTCTTAAACGTATGCATCACCAAAACAGGACATTGCATAGTGGGCCACATCAACTCCTGAAATACACAATTCCAAATACAAAATATAATAACCACATGCTGACTAGACTTTTTTGATTAGTGAGACTTCCAGGTCTACACAACATCATGGTCAGGATAACATGCCCCTGGGATAGCTAGGGAGAAAAAGTTACAGTATCCAAACTTGAACATTAAAGAAAATACTTTCAAATCTCTTTTCAATTTATAAAGATAAAGCCCTTCATTTTTTTGTTGAATTACTGCAATTACCAACTCACTATTTTGCTTTCAAACGCTTGATTTTGGGGGGTTTTTATACATGCACACTGACACACACAAACAGCTTGCTCTAAGTTCTCTTGACAACACAGTAATTTGGTTTGGATGGTTTTTCCCCTTGGGTTATTTTATTGCCAACTTTAAACTGCAAATTTCTACCTGAAAACATAGCTATAATATCCATACATCTTAATTAAAATATGAAACCTCCTGCTGAGACTGCTGGATTTTTTTGTCTCATCATATATGGATTGAATTCTGAGAACCATGCCTGCCTACTACAGTAACATTTGATCACACAACAGAAACCTCAAGAATACCATGGATTCCCTGCTAAAACGTCTTCAAGAATTACCAGGACAGATTTCCAAAGAAAGACTGCTCAGTCTATCTTGTTGCACAGACAGTGGCATTTAGGACTGTGTGTACATCTCTTCTGTATCTCTGCTCAAGTACCGGACTAAACACACTCTGTGTCCATGGCAGATGCAGATGCTGGAGCCCTCAGAGATCCATTGTTCCCCTGCTGTCAGAGTCTCTGATTATTCTCTCTACAGGGAATCCTTGAGGGCTGCCTACTCCATTACTTATAATTTGGCTTAATTAATCTTCAAATGCACCTCTGATGAATTAAATGCTTGGCACGTTAGACTTCCTCCTTATAGTTAACAGAAAAGTTTAACAGCTGTAAGCTACACTGGGCTTTTCCTTATTTTGAAGAACATTTCAAGCATTTATTTTAGGGCCTTACCCACAAATGTGCATTTCTTTAAGCTTCAAGTCTTTTAATGTTCTCTGATACTGAAAAGCCTTTATTTAAAAAAAAAGAAAAAGAAAACTACTTACATGGAAAAAGCCCAAACAAACACAAATAACAGGCTAATCAAAGTTAGGCAGTTTTAACAAAGAATTACACTAGTGGTATGTCTTAAAGGCCCTTCTGCTTAGAAGCTTCACTCTCTACAGCCACTAGAAAAAATCAACTTGCTGCCACTGGAATTCAGCTATCATTTCATTCTGGTGGAGAATAAATTATGGCTGTTACTTCTAAGATACAGAAAAGTCTTTTTAAAGTTACATTTAACTTTCAAAATATAATTTCATGAGAAAGAATATCACAATTTATCTATTACCTCCAATCCTTCATAAAACCATTAATTTCTAGATCTCTTTACAAGCAAATAGCATATTATTTAACCAACCAAAGAAAAATCCAACCAGTATCATTGATATGGGGAATTGGGAAGCTTTACACTGTATGTACACCAAAAGAAGGCTCTGAGGTGAAATATCCATACTGACAGCATCACGGGGGTTTTTCACTCTGTGCTTGATGAGGAAACTTTGGGACAAGTGCAAACCAATTAACTGTCAGCTTCTCCACTGCCTCCACTGCCCACCCAGTTTTAGCCAAGGGAAGCAATAACAGACCTGAGACAGACTTGGATCAATTTTACCCAGGCTTTGCAGAATGCTGGATGCAGCAATGAGACTCAAGAATCCATTTCCAGTAGCACTCATGTAGCACTGCACCAGGAACTCCTTCAAACACACTAGGTATTTCCACAGTGAATATACCTCAAAAGTTCAGACTATAAAGTTGAAAAATAAACCCACATGAGTGCAAACTCATGAGAAAACGTCCAAAGTGTTTTGAGATTGACTCGAAACTAAATTATTAAAAAATCTGAAAACCATCTTTTTAAAATCCTTCTCTCTTCTAAATCATGCTTTGTATTTCCAAAGTGTTCACTGTAATCAGAGAAACAAACTTTATTCTTTTTAAGTGAATACGGAAACTATAATGCAATGCTCTGTGGTTCTGGCATCTGAACCTTAAGCTAAAAAAAAAAACTTATTAATAAAATTTCCTGCATCTGATTGCCTCGTTTCAACTTTTATTTGAATCTCTGAATACATATTAATACAATATTAATAGAAAATTAATAATTGAATTGCTAAGTCACTGTAATACCTGCACCAGGAGTACAGAGGAATTATCACAGGCTAAAGGAGAAAAATATGTAAGAGCCATTTTAAAATATCTGCAGGCCATCAACTACTTTAAAGCAAGTACTCTTGAACAAAAGCCTAGGAATGATATGTTCAAGGAAGTCTAGGGCTTCAAAAAGTACAATATAGAATAAGGACCTTTGAAGGTAGTGAACAATTCCTGATACCTTACTTCAAACTTGCTGTTTCTATTCAAATAATGTGTTTGATATTCTGAAAACATAACACCTTTTCAATGGAGCTCATCACAGGAATCCTAAATTAAGGCACCCAATTCATTAACTCTTGAAAATTTTAGTCAAGTAAAATTGAACCATTTTGTATATCCCACCTGGAGTCTGAGGCCCTTATTTATTATCCACAATTCTTACAATGGTTTCATTGACCTTGACTGCTTCCTGATCATATATCACATTACATAACCATGACTCTAAATTATTTTTCTAGTTTGTAAAATAAGCAAAAACCCTAAACTTTCACTGTCTGTATTCCACTGACAAGCACAGTAGCCTAACAAAACAATGTGCATCAGTGACTTCAAGGTGAAGTGTCATATCAAGGGCTAAATATGACTTAATACATATTATAAAATAATCAAATGGTATGAGTATAATATGAGTTTATGAATTAAAGCTCTATTTACATTCGACTCACATATAATTACTATTTATAACAAATTTCAATATTACTTATTTTTCTTTTGTTGTTAAATTATGTCTGAAATTACTGATGTCATCCTAATTTCTAGACAGACCAGTTACATTGAAAATCCTTCAAGAACTTCATAAACTCTCTTCTTGTTCAGTGATTAGAGTTCTGAACAATTTTATTAAAGTCAGCATCGGGATGTTTAAAGAACATGTCTTGAAATGACATATTTTACGTACTTGTTTTCCAAATGCAGTATTAGTGCTAGAGTTAATGCAGAGTGGACAAAGTTTTGACAACTATGCAGCCTCAACAAGACTTCTAATGGTGACATAATTATTACACTTTGCATATACTGCAAGTTGCCTGCCTATGCTAGAAAGAAAGCATTTAAGTTCTTGTAGCAACATGAAAGGCAAACTTCTCAGAAACTTCTGCCTCTGGTAGCTGCACAGATCTCAGCTGAGAGATGTATAAAAATCCCCATCATTATTATACCTCCTATTGAAAGCCAGGCTTCCTCAGCACCACCGAAAGGGAGCACACAGGCTGGGCTCAGCTCAGTGTGATCACTGGCTTCTGACTCAAACCAAGGCTGGAAAAGATGAAATTTACTCCTGATGATCAAACCCAATTATAGTTACTCAATACTAATATTTGTTTGAGAAAATAAAAGGCAAGTTTGAAACAATGCTAGAGACACTGATCGCTCAGCTGATATACTGAATTCTTGTGCACCTCTGCAAGTATGTTGATTCTAAGGATGGTACCCTGTCTCCTTCAAGAACAAAAAAGTTTTAATTAACTTGCAACATAAATAAAGCTTTACAATGGGCTAAACTGAACTTTTAATCCTCATTTCAAACAATATTAACTGGAACCAGTAATCAAAAATGGAAACTATCCCTTCTGAGGGTCTGTACTTTTCCATAGAGTTCTGTAGAAACACCAAGAAGATCAATCTTTGATGTTTTCCTTCTCCTACATTAAGGTGACATTTTCCATTATTTAATTATACTAAATATGATACTATTTGGAACATAAACAATGGCACTTTTCTCCCTAGGGATGGTGCTAATGATAAAACAGACATTCTTCATTATAAGCCTGGGCTTCTACAGCCAAGACTCAGCTTAAATACAAAGACTCTGAGACAACAAAGCATTCAGATCAGTGCTTAATTCCAGACACGCTGGTTACTCCTCACTGATTTCAAATAAGTTTACTCCTACGCTTGAAAATAAATGTGCCTGTGCGGTATCTTACAAGAAGCAGCTATCATTTAACATCCAGGCTTCTACATCACACATCCTTCTAACAACAGCACCAGACAGGGGAACTGGATCCTGTCAAAATTCAAATTCTGCACTGCATCTGCATTCTTTTCTGTAACCTAGATTGCCTCAGACAACTACCAATCATTCTTAAAAGAATGTAAATATGGAATAGTCTCAGCCATTTCCATAAGTTCCCCAATGAAAACTTATCACTAACTGAGCTTTTTGCCTTTTTTCATGATGCTGCACTCCCCTGCACCAAGGGGAGCAGCAGGGGTGTTCACCAAAGCACAGGAACTCTTTCAGAGTAAGGGCAAATGCTGTAAGAAACAGAAGGAAATATCAGTGAGAAGAATTATTAGAATGGATAGGATATCCTGTTGGGGGTTTTGTTGTTGTTTTTTCTTTTTCATTTGTTTATTATTTATTTACCCTCTACCTTCTCCTTGTGGCAGAGAAACATAATAATAAGTTTGACAAGAAATTATGGTCTACCTGTGTAGCTCCCCTTAATAATGTGATTTAGCATTTCCCTATTGTAAAAGGACTGAGGTTGCACATATTGGGATTTCAGTAAATATTTATAAAAGTTTTCTGTTTTTAAACTACTCCCAGTTGAGCTGTCAGTTTTTTCTTAACCACCTTTGCAGATGTTAGTCCCTGCTGCACTCTACCTGTACTAGCAGAGTTATGATGGTGGGTTTTGTATCCAAATACTGTCCCCCTCCAGCAAGAGGATTAAAAACATCCTACTCATCTCGTTTGGTCTCCTACATATTAGATTACAACACTGCACACACACTGAAAAGGGTCTGAATCAGCAGTTCAGGACTCCAGCAGCTTCCTCCAGCACTGAGTTCAAAACTACTGCCCCAAGTAAACCTCATCATAAAATTATAAACTCCACACAAAGCAGGTTTCTGTCTCCTCCACCTCCCACTGCAAGCCTGGGGCATAGCTTCCTTCTCTCTGTTTAATTGCCTGGCTTATTGTTAGCCACTTAATAACTATTTATTCTTAACCCATAGTGAGACATTGGTATTTTCATTTGTAGCTCTGCTTCCATGCATCACAGAATAAGACTTAGATTTTCGTGGGGGGAGAAGCAGGGAGAAAATTGGAGTGACAGATGCTCTCTAAAGAAATAAAACATTGCTGTTACCTTTTTCATTTTCTTTCAGTAGGATTCAGGTGGATTATCTCCACCAACAAAAGGATGAGTATTTAAACCCTTTTTTATTAAATTACGTCTTTGTTTCTACTTAGAATATAGATTCACACATCAAAGAGCTTATGAATCTCATGGGTTAAACAGAATTTTTAAAGTTTTTAAAATAAGCAAATAAAAATAGATTAAAAAGCACCCTCTGACTACAGACGGACTTGATTTATGTTTTCTTTAGATACTTTTGAGATTTCCAGTGATACAGCATTGGAATATGCTTTTGGTTTATGTATTGTAAATATACACAAATATTGCACTGATTTGAGTAACAGCAACATATTTTCTCTCTAATGTTCAGATTTTCTTAATGCATTATTTGACACAGATTGTGCACAAATAAGGAAAAATTAACATGAAAAAGTATCTTTAAGCACTTCTCTAAGTGCATGAGAAAACAGTATTTCATCCATAAGCATAAAATCTATCCATACAGATAATGCCTTATGCTATTAAAGTTCTTAAAGAAAATGAGAGTACATATCATGTCACCTATTAATAAGAATATCCCAGAGACATACTTTCAAATGCTCAAGTAATTCACACATCTCCCTGAAATTAAAAAAAAAAAAGTTTGCCTTATTTTCCTTTAACACTTTTAGTCAATTAAATCTTCACACAGCATTGCATTGCAGCAACATGATGTCAAATTAGAAATGTTATGAAATGCAATGCTTGTGGTACGTATTAGTGTGGAGCCACTATAATATTTTGCTGTACCTCAAAAAGCACAGAATCTCATCATGAAAGAGGACAGTATAGAGCTGATCTCACTCCAACTGAACACCAAGTAGGAGTTGAATCAGGTCCTTTCAGATGTACTTTTAAAGCACACAAATATACATAGCTTTCCCTTAACATGCCAGCAAATAAAACACTTCCAAGAAGACATACAAAATGTTAAACAGAACAACTGTCATCATTATATTTCCCACAATTAAACTTCTCAAAAGATGTAACAGACAACTGCATCCACTGCTGCACACAGACAGGAGTGGTATTTGGGAAGAATAAAATAGGTATTGTACACTTTATGTAACTTACATAATCAGAATCAAACCACCCAATACGTTGTAAAAACCTCTGATTAAATGTAATAAAACTTATCTGCATGACAACATATTTTTGTCTGAAACTTAATTTGATTTTTTTCATTTCAATCAGGATGAACAGATTCATCAAACTGTGTTCTGTCTGATCTGGAATTAATGACAGAAAGCTTACTAGCTCCACATTGTTTCTTCAACTGATACATTTTCTTAACACTGTCTATACTAGCTGAAACTGGGGAAAAGCAAAGTATAAAAAACTGCACACTATACAATTCATGTAAGGCCCATCTTTGTTACAACTGCTGACATGAAAATATTTTTATTTGCAAACTATCTATGTTTAAATAAAATGACCTATCATTCCTTCCGTTTCACTTTACTTTGCTTCATTAGCACCAAGTACGGTGAAAGAAAATTGTATGGCCACTACCACCTAATTATCACTACTAGTTTTTTACAGCTAAGAAATTCTCAGTGTACAAATTTGCGATTGATATCTTCCTCTCAGAAGAATCTGACAAGTTCACATATTTCCTCCTTCTGATTTGTCCTGATGATGACACACGTCCCACTGCTCCCTTCGAGCTAACAGTGGGCTCCTGCCCGCCCACGAGTGACTGGGTATTGCAGTGCCATACGCCTGCCGGTGCCCTACTCACCCACATTACACCACTATACTTTAATACATTTTTCATAACATGTTGTTGATTCATCCAGAAAAATCAGTTCAGCACACAATCAGCAAGCACAAAAGGAGTGGGAATCAGTGAGGGGAAACGCAGGATTTAAGGAAAAATGACCATATTTGAACAGCACTACCTCTGGCGCTCACTAATCTATTAGACCTGCGTCTCCCTGTTCGCATTTTCTCGGTACACCTGTCAGCAGCAGCAGGGGCAGGGAATTCGGAGCCGGCTCCGCACAGCCCGGGGCGGGAGCACACTGCGCTACACCGGCGGCAACACTGGGGCTGTCACGCAAGCGGAGCCCCCGCCGGAGCCGCTCCCGCGCCCTCAGCCCGCGCTGCCATTGCCGCTGTGCCGGGTCCGGCAGCGCCGTCCCCGCGGGAGCGGAGCCCGCTCCAGCCGCGTCCTCCGCCGGGCCGGGCGCGGACAGCTCCGCCGGCACCGCCAACGCCTCCCGGCGTTTCCATACGGCCGGCGGCGAATTCGCCGCGAACTTCGTGCCCCGGCGATGCCCGCCGGGAGTCGCAGGCCGGGTCTGAGCACGGCGCCCCTCATGTCCGCGGGGACCCCCCGCCGCCGCGCCCGCCCGTCCCGCCGCGGCCCGCGCTCGGCCCGGCCCGGCCCGCAGTGCCCGCGGCCCCGTTTGTGCCTACTCACCACAGCTTCCTCTTTAAGGGCATCAGACTGCCCCTGTTGGAGGCGGTCACCCCTATGGCCATCTGCAAGACAGTCAGGTATTTCTGATACTTCATTTTGCCGTCGCCCCCCCTGTCCCTGCCTCGTCCCCGCCGCCGCCACCGACAGAGTCTCTCCAGCCGCTGCATGCAATCATCAAATTTTTATTTCCAGGCATCTGCCGTCCCTGCGTCGCGCTTCTTCCCCTCCTCCTCCTCCTGCCGCGCTCCCTCTCTCTCTGCCCCCCCGGCTCACGCTCTCCTCCTCCTCCTCCTCCTGCCGCACTCCCTCTATCTCTGCCCCCAGCTGACGCTCTCCTCCTCCGCCTCCCGCCGCGCTCCCGCTATCCCCGCTCCAGCTGACGCTCTCCTCCGCCTCCCGCCGCGCTCTGCCCTCCCCCGGGCCCGCGCTCCTCTCCTCCTCCCGCTGTCGCACTCCCTTCCTCGCAGCCCCCCGCGCTTTTTCCCCCGACCCGCCGCCGCGTCTCCCTCACCCCCTCCGCGCTCCCCCCGCGCCGCGCTCCCCGCCCCCGACCAGGCCCCCCGCTTCGCTTTCTCCTCACCTGGGCTATCTCTGGGCGGCCGCCGCCTCCCCTCGCCCCCGGGGCGAGCAGGCCTTCCCCACCATCCCCGCCGGCCGCCGGGGCGCTCCCGCCCCGCTGCCCTCCCCGGTTACCTGGGGTATCCCGCCCCCGCCCATGAGGCGCAGCCGCCGCGCTGCCCTCCCGCCATCAGAGGCGCGCCATGGCCGCAGCGCTGCCCGCGCCTCGCCGGCCTCGCCTCTAATCCCATTAGCGCCCTGAGGAGCCCCATGTTATTTTAATCGCCCTCCCGGCTAACGGTGTCGGTTCTGGGGGGGGCAGTAACCGAGCTCCGGGGCAAACGCCTCACCGCCTGCCGGGGCGGCCCCGTGAGGGGAAGGTCAGCAGGAGGGTGGGGTGAGACGAGGCGAGGATAGGTACGGGTGAGCTAAGGGTGAGGGCGACAGCAGTGGTGAGGCGAAGGGGGACGGCGCATCCCGCCAAGTGTCCCTCAGGAAGGGCGGCGGGAAGGCAGCTCCCGCCGCGGGACCGCAGCAGCCACCCCCAGCACCTGCACGGGCAGTCGCACCTAAAACCCCTGCTGAGGCCACAGGGGACAGGAAGGCAATCCCTTTTTATTTTTTTGTTTCCATGTGAGGAAAACAACTGATGTGTGTTTGAGAATCATTTGGTGATAAAGCCAAACGAAAAGTATTAAATTATTTTAGAGGGGTGCCCACCCTCTGGGTGCTGAAGCACGAAGAGCTGGACACGTAACTGTGTCATGGCCTCAGGTGTGACACAGTTGTCATGGCTTTAATCTGTTCTGTGCCTTCCTTCTGAAGCTCAGCACTAACAGCAGCAGAAGACAGTGGTGTCTGAAAAGTGCATTTGAAATAAGTTCTAACACCTGGTACAGTACAATCAGAAACCTGCAGCACAAACATCCCTGAAGAAGTGAGGGGCAGCACCTAGCTGGACACATTGATCAATGGTAGTGGGAAATACTTTGGCCTGGGATACCCTGTTTAAGCATGTAGGTAGATATTCTGCAGAGTGCAGATAAGAACAAATCCATCCTGAAGTGACAACTTGTCATTAAGTTGCTGTAACGTGAATAGTATGAGTTGTAATCCTTACCCAGAGTTCAGGTCCTAAAGAGGCACTGTCAGCTAGGAAGAAATAATGTGAATAATATTGTCACTTTATGGCTCAGAGATGAGCGTTTCAGTGATTTTTTGTGTGTGTGAATGTATAATATATACCTCAAGACTGCAGTAGGCTGCATTCTGCCTAGGCCTGTTCACTACACAGGAAGCAGAGAAGATAAATGCAATACTTAACAAGCACAACAGATTTTAATTAGAAACACAATAGTTGCATTATTGTAGTTAATGAGTTCAATGGCCTTGCATTTTCTGCCAAGAAATCTGATGTGCACAAATGTCCTGAGATTCTGTAACACAAATGCTTTAAAAAATTCAAATGGCAGCTTGATGTCCAGTATGAATGTGTACATCTTCAGCTCTCAAGATACTGTTAATGGGTTCTCTGACTTTGAAGAGCTCAGGCATTACAAGCAATGAGGGATACCTAAGTTGAAATGATTAGGAAGATTAAGGAGGTGGCATTAATTGTTGTACTTAAACAATGCTCTTAGTATATTAACTGGGAAGTATATGTCTTACATACACAGAATATCAAATTAGTTTGAAAACCTGTAGAGATCTTACTTCACCTTAAAACTAAGAACTGTAAAAGGAACACGTTGCTTTCTCCTTCTGTGTATCATTAGCTGGCTGAAAATCTCTTGTTGCCCACACATAAGAGAGTAAGTGTGGGCTGGATTTTGATCTTGACAACATTAACAGAATGCTAGTAACATTGTCCCTGAAGTAGTAATTTACATCTGTGCAATACTATTAAGAAAATAATATACACCTTAAAATGGTAGGAAGTACTGACTAAAAGAATGATGAGACTGTATTAGTTTAAATATTGAGTGTCATTTGTCATTATTAAATATTTGAATGTTACATCTGTTAGTTAGAAAAATACATCTCATATAGAAATCCTTCCCAAAATTCTAGCCTTAATCTGGTTGTAGTGGAAATTTTGTAGATCAGACAATCTAAGAATATGGGAAGTGAAGTTTATTTGAAAGCTGATAAACCTGGAAGAAGCAGGTAAGCTGTCAGAGGTTTTTACTTTGTAAAAGGACTGTGTATTAGAGAAGCTCAAAACACTGTTTTTCACTTTTACAATAGCAAGTTTGGGACATACATTTGTTTTAATTATTTATGTACAAAAGAGTTAAGAAATGTGACAAAGTCTTTGCATAAAGACTTACAGTGGAGCATGGATGTATATTCAAAGCTTTAAAATTCTGTGATGTGATTCCTATTCCTAATTCAATAGGGATTCCTAAATCTATTTAAATTTGCTGAATAATGACAGTTGCTCCAAATATAGCTCTATAGTTCTCAACTATTCTATCCATCTGGTATAAACAAATTAACTTATGTCCATTTTATGCATCGTCTTCTGTACTTGATGTGCATTACAGAGATAAAAACCACTTATTAATGAAGACATTTTTTCCTCTAGTTTTAATTGGCTTTATTTCTGGTTTTCTTGTACCTGTTCCTTCTTAGTGTGGCTCCATCATATATTGCCTTTCAGAACATCTTGCTTTAAGCACCAATGTTTTACATATATGCTGAAAGTAAAAAGATCCTGTCTTTCTTGCCTTTTAGTTGCACAGGCTATTTTTAAAAGGAATCACTCAGCAACTTCCAGTTTGGGGGAAGAATCCAGACATCCCACTGTTATCTCTGAGGCCTGCATGGACCCATTTGCTGAGCTAAGACCAAAATTTCTAAGGTAGAGATCTGTGCAAGAGAGGCTCTCTGATGCTATTTGCTGTTCTCCACACAAATCCCTTCTGTCTAACAGAATAAACTCTCCTTCCCCGCAGAAAGCTGAAACACTTTTTGAACCTAGTGTGTGTTTTAAAAAAATTTAATTCCTATTAGATTAATACAGCTGTTTCATAGGGGTTTTTTTTCAGTACAAACCAAGCAGAACCATATTAATTTTCTAATTTTATTTGCTCAAGTAACTCAGCTGCAGACATTACCTTAGAACAAGCTGTATAATCTATTTCTTGCAGTCTGTGATGCCCTGGCCTCTTCTGAAGCCTGTCTCCAGAATGACCTTCCAATGCACCTCTTGGCTCAGAGGAGCAGACTGCTCTCTCACCCAAGTTGCAGTGTTGTGTATGACTGCTACACTGAGTGTATGTGCTCTTGGCACAACTTCACTCGTGATTGTGTGTTCACACCAGGGCAGTGGTGTAGCCAGAAAATTGATGGAAGGAGCCTGAGAAGGTAGAGTTTAATGCCAGAGTGTGTGGCAGTCCTGGCCCATGCCATGGCCATTTTAGGCTGTTATTAGCAGAGGAGACTGGCTCACTGCAACTTAGAGGGTGCCACTGAGGCAGTTGTACATCAGGAGCTCCCATCAGCTGCTAAAACTGAGGAAGTGTAATTGTGGTGTAAAGCTATTTTCATCCTAAGTTTTGCCTCTCCTTTTTTCCATCTTAATATTGCATAAGATAGCATAAATGTGAGATTCCAGAGAGTGCAAAGCAAGATTTTGCAGCATTATCTGCCCCTTCAGACTTTAGATTTGATTTCAGTAAGCCTGTCACTGGGATTGCAGAACTTTATCTTGCTTTCCCTTATCATCAGCCCATCACAGAACCCTGTAGTGCCTGTTGTCACTAGGTGCCATCCTTTTCAAACTCTCACCTGTGTCAGTTTTGACTGTGTTCACAGGACAAGGGGAAATTTAGGTCTGATTCAAAAGACTCTTCGGAGACACTATAGAAATGCACTTTTAAAAGTCTTGTCTATGCTTAAATTACTTCAGATAATGTTTTTCTGCAAGAATGTGAGGAAAAACAAACTGCACTTCTAACTGGCATAGCTGTGCTGGTGAACAAGCAAAAATACTTTTTATTTGCTGATGTAGCTTATTTTGTTCAACAATCCTGTATAAGCTACTGTTTGACAAAAATTTAAAAAAATAATCTTACCAGAATAACTGGCATCTTTATTAGTAATGTAATGGTTGCATCAGCAACTTCTGAGGGCAGATTAGACCTTAATGGCACATTTCAAGCATTCAATTGTGTTGATTTTTAGGTTTGCAAAATCTCTTAGAATTAAATCAAACGTTAAATAAACTTGTTGCTGGTTTCGTGGAATATTAAATAACTTCTTTTATTTGAATCTTAGGAAAGTCTTAATTGTAGCTGTACTGTGCATATAACAGCTACTTTTCATAACATTACATCATCTGTTCCCTATAGTTCTCAAGACTGGGCTATCGTGTATGCTGAAGAATTAACATTTTATTTTGTTCTAGGATGAGCCTGTTCCCCCTGCTGACTTTTACTCCAATGATTGATAAAAAAATCTTGATACATGTCATGTTCTATGCTCCTGTGGTATTTAAAATGATTTGAGAACTTTTTATTACACAGTTCAGTTGGTAAAGTGGCAGAGTTCCAGAGTGATAGAATACAGTAGTGACATTAAAACATGACATTAGTTGACTGATCTCCATCTCTAATTTGATCAAAATGTTCCTATTTACTAAGGAAGGTTTTTTTCCTGCAGGAGTTTTTAACAATGTGAATTTGTATAGGTAGTCTATTATAGTAATAATATTAATAAAGATTTCCGTGAAAGCTACTGTAATGACTTCCTTGCTATTCAATCTGTCATCTGTAAACTTGTTACAGCTTCCATTTTCTTTCCCAAAAGAAAAAGAGAGGAATCATATCTGTCAAAGACAAAACAATTCCTTAGAATCTACAAGTTTGCCAGATGCAATGACTCTGGGGGTTATTTTCTCCGTTCTCAAAAGTAAGCAAAAGGTGTGCGTTTGTGTATTTCCTAACTGCATTTAAAATACATAATTCTTTGACTTCTTCTGATCTACTAGGGCTTCTTTGTACTCACATTAATATATTGAATATAATGCAAAGGGTTTTTTCTGGTCTCTTCATGCTTTTTTCATAGAATACATGTTAAGTGAAGATGATATAAATATATAGAGAGAGATACATACAGTACCATCATAAAAAAATAAACAGAAACACTTGAAGGAATTTTCCTATGGCGCTTTACTGTGTAATTGACCATATACACAAAGGGAAGTTTTCACATTTCTTTGAAGTGCCTTCATGATAGGCTGGCTTGACTGGTGGCAGAGAACTGTGAGTCTAACTGGGTACAGTAATGAACTGATACAGTCATTTAAAATCAGCTTGCGTTTTCTGAAACTGTTCATCCTGATCATTTACTTGGGCTGCCGAAATAAAAAGAGGTAAATAATTTTGCTTTGGAAGGAAAGAATGTTCACACTGTTTTCTCAGAAGAAGAGATTATCTTAAGAGAATTTATTCACAGAACATATAACTTTACTGTGGATTATCAAGAAGAAAAGGTTTTCTAGATTAAAAAAATTGAAATATTTACAAGAAACTTGCAAGCAAGTATCCCTGTTTCACTACAGTCAGGGCATTTAGAAGTGGTTTTCCATACAAATAGTTTTAGTGATATTCTATCAAATGTGATGTGATATTGCTTTATACTATTACAAGCAAATTTTAAGTTACTTCAAAAATAAGAATACTATTAAAGTGAGGAATTCAGTCTAGACCAAAGTGGACTTGTACAGTCACTCTCCAGTGATTTTAGATATACCCATTCCTTGCAAGCTTATAATGCTAAGATTTTACTCTTAAAAAAAAAAAAAAAGAAAACCACCCTAAGTCAAAATTATCCAAATATCACATTATGCCTGACAAGCATGACCCTCTCACAGGATAAAATAAGCTTAATGTAGAAAAAAATAAGCATATGCATGAATTCCATTAGTGCTCTCTGATACGGCTTATTCATGTAGAAAACTACTGGAGGGAAGAAATCACCAAGCATACAATTTCAATGTGAGATGCAAAGAAAGAGAAGCGTAAGTAACATTGCTTCCCAGAAAAGATTCTAAGGACTAGACTGCCATCTGCAACACATCACAGGCTCAGTACACAGAGATCTAATTAATGAATCTTGCTAACTGCATATTGGTAGAGCTGCAAGGCTCTGTAACTCTGAGGTGAGGTGTGATCAGATCTTGCTATGATTTTGGGGTGTAGAGTTGTTAATAGCTTTCATTTTTAGGTGCTGTGCCCGGTGGGCAAACCTCTAAGCACACAACAGTTAAAAGAAAATAAAAGATTGTGAAAAGCAGGGGATAATTACTGTTCCCCAGAGGAAGGGTATAAAATTCTGAAAAACAAAAATTCAGAATATTGCAGGCTGAGAAAGAAATATGGCTGCCTGAACTGCTGTGGTAGTTGTGTCATAAAACCATTGTGAAAAATCTGGAATGAGGACCAATTCATATGTTGTTCTCAGTTGTTTGGAAAAACTACTTGCTTACTTTGCCCCTTTTGTTTTCAGTTCAATAGTGAGTTTTGTGTATGGTACCTTACACATCAGGATAAGTAGATCAAAATGACAGAGAGTATTACTAAAATTTAAGGAGTTTCTCTTGCCAAGATTTATAAACATGCCTAATTTTATAAACTATATTATAAATAAAAATGTCTAACTATAATTTATTTACAATATTATAAATATGAAATTTATACATTCAGAGCCCTATTTAGCATCTTTAATATCTTTCATTAAATGCTGATAGGAATTTTTCCACATTCATGAGGTATAAGTCTGAAGGTTAGCTGGATGTTTCCTGAATGTACTGAAATTGTTTATAATCTGAGTTGAAGACTGTTTTATATCTCTAGTTGTATATTCGCACACTTATCACAAATATGAAAACCATTTTTCACTTTCAAGAAGAAAGTTGCTCTCACTAGAGTGTATAAAGCTTAGAGTGTATAAAGCTGTTCTCATTATCATGTGTATGACTGTTAACGTTATACTATTTTAATCAGATTAGCAGTACAATGAAAATTAATGTAATAGGATTTGCTATAATTAGAGGAAGTATACAGTAATCTACTATGAAAAGAACACAAAAAATGTCAGTGGAGCTCATTACAGGGATATTGTTTATGGTAATTATTCAAATGTTTTAAAAATCATGCTGAGTCTGATTTTAATCAGATTTTTTTTTTACACAACTTTAATAAAACAATTCAACCCAAAAACCTTATTACTGTTCAAGTATTACTCTTTTCTGGCCTGGAAAGAAGTGGAACTAACTACAAACAATTTTTAAAAATTATGGACTACAAGATACTCTTTTCGTTGTCCTGTCCAAATAAAAGATATAATGAAAAAAAAAGAGTAAAAATGATGAAAATGGTGATAAACAACACTTTTACAACATAGATGAAGAAACAAAGTGCTCAATATTTATCAGTATTAGTATACCCCAAATGTTCCTGTAATTCTAGTGTAGGGAAACCTGCATGAAATTTTGGTTCAGATTCCAGATCCCAGATGATTATACTGTTATTTTACACCTGTCTCTCATAACATTCTCATAGATCATAAGATACACAAATGAAGCCGAACAGGTGGAAATTAGAAAATGAAAAATTAACTTAAAATATAGCTAATGTAATAGCAAAATCTTTGATGCTGCAGAGAAAAAAAATTTGGTGAGTATCTGGGACTCCACGTGGTGAAGGAATCAGCCTGAACGCAGCAGGGTGAGGCACTGGTTCCTAGGATGTTGCTTTTGCTGTCATCAGTAATTAGCTGATGCCATCCCTAGTGCCATGGCAGCCTATCCTACTGGAGGTTCAAAATGCAGTACTGGCTTACAGTGTGCATCTACAAAGCTTTCAAAGCTCCAGTATGGATATTTTCAAGAACAAAAACTATTCATGCTGCTAAGAATCTGCAAGATCTGGTCTTTTATCAGTCTCTGAATTTTTAATTTTGAGAAAACAGCAGAGGTAGCACTTATAACATTCCAGTGAGATAGAGCTCTCCCATTAAGGATGTGCATGTGAAGGAGGGGTTATATATTAAAAAAAGAAAGACATGAGAGAGATAAAAGTCAGCTTAAAGGAACTCTTGAGCCAAAGTTTTGAAAATCTTTCAATTTATGAAAGCATATATTGGACAATATATGTATCCCAATTCAACTTTGTTTTATTAAATATATTTTATATTAATTTGGACCAATATTTTCAATGTGACAAAAATTTAAGATATGTCATTCTTTCAGGTGTATGCAAATGAAAATACAAAACACTTTTTATTTTCTTTCAAGATAGAAAGAAAGATTAGATCTGTTAATTATAGATACAGGAAATTTTGAATATCAAGCAAGTTTTTTTTTACTGCACTGAATACATAAGGGATTTACATTCATCTATCTTTTACTAACCAGTGTCAAGACTTTTCTAGATTCTAGTCAGTTATTTATAAGCAATAAAAATTCATGTACAGTTCAACGATCTTGCTACAAACCAGATTTTTATATTAAACAAGCAAATTTCTGTCCTCTGCTTCAGAGAAGACACAATCAATTCTAGCTTCCTTTATACACTGCAGTTATTGCTACTTTTGGCATAGATGATCTGGCTCCAAATTTGCTGTGAGTAGACCAATTTTTTTTTTAATTGCCCCAGTATAAAAATAAAACTGCCTTTATGGCATTCCTGATGTTACACTATCAAATTGCATAAGGCCTTCTGTCCTGGGGAGAGCATGAATAGCATAAGAGAAAATGGGGGTAGTTCAGCAATTTGCCATTCACCCCTTAGCAGAGAGCACAAAGTTTTGGATTTGAGTTGTGGGGTGTGGTGTGAGGCAGTCACTTGGTTTTAAGTGCAAGAATAACACAAATAATGCACGAGTGAGGTTTTGTCTGGTAACGTAGAGAGACTTAACTTTTGCTGTTACGGCAGTTTATGTAACATTTTTCTGGTTTATATAATATTTCCCTTGCTTGTTTTTAGACATTAAAAAACCAGAAGGCTGTACAATACTGTTGGACTAGATTTTATTTGTCCAGTTTAAAATTGGTCATTGCATTAATATTCTCTGATACTGCAAATCTATGTTTCCTATCATGTTTCAAAACCAAATCAGCAGAAGATATGAAATGAAGTTATATTTCAATATACTCTCTGTCCTTTCCCTTTGTCTCTAATTATTTAACATGTTTGGAGCTTTGAAAGAAAAAGAAAGACCGTGTTGGGGTCAGGTGTACTCAGCTGACATAAAAAACAAGGCCATGTGGAAGTGATCCTTTATCCCATGTGAGGGTCTGGAAACATCCATGCATTTTGGTGAGTGTTGGGAACAGTATTTCCAAGGAGTGATTTCCAGGAGGTGACCTGGATCGTGTCTGTCCTGAGATGTGTCAGTGGGATCTGCCCTGCTGCAATGGCAGCATGCACCATGTTAACAGTTACAGGAGAATTACTCTTCTGTCTATAGCCTTATACGTTTTTTCTCATTACACACTAGCAGGTTTGAGAGCTCACTTAGAGCCAGGTAATCAATTTGCCCACCATCTGCATGTAAAGAGCACCCAAGCAGTTAGGAAACTGACTGGTTCTTACTCAGCACTGTGGTTTCTTGGGAGCTGTTCATTGGCTCTCCAGACTTTGGAGCAGCAAGAGAGGACACAACAAAAATGAAAACAAAGCTCTGGTGTTTTGTTGGGTTTTTTTTAGTTAAAGGACCCCAGGGTTTTTTTCTGCTAATTTTTTTAAATAATATAAAACAATAAATTTTGAAGATTAACTATAAGAGCCATAAACAGAGATCTCTCCTGGCACCCTGAACATCTCTGCAAATCTGTTCATTTTATTGCAGTAGTGCAAGCTCTTCCTCAGAACCATCTGCAACACTACTGAGATTTGAAAACCAGAACACAGAAAAAAGACCATTGCTTAATGGATAACGATCAAGGACATTCTCAAACTCGCTGCACTTATCTTCCAGACAACTGCCCAAGCAGCTAAAGCACCTCTTCATTGGTCTCACTCCCAAGTGAAAGATACAAACACTACAGAAGCAAGAACTTCTCTAAAGAAAACCAGCTGATTTCTCACACAAATCTAGTGTGATATTCCTCCTCCAATTCTTTACTGGACCTTAGTGATGAACAAATAGAATAAATTAAGCAGTGACCACACAACAGAACAAATAAAAGGCAGTGAATATTCAAATGGAATTAACAAAATCAAGCTTCTTATCTTCTCATGTAGCCAAAAGCAATGATGTTCCACTTATTGTGAGTGACCTCACAGTGGCTGGAGATAGTGTTTTGCAGTGCTGCCAGTTTGAATGTGTACCAGACTACACTGACACTAAAAGAAAACACAGATCTCTGTAGAAGACAGAAGACATAGTGTTTGTAGGAACAAAGCAAAAATACCAACACTTGCAAGTAGTCGCTGCAAAACACATTCAGTCTGGTGATCTGTGCACATCACTGTGACAGCAGCAATAAATCACAAGCTCTGCAACTGTTCAGAGGGAAGGTTTCCTGTGAACCTGAAGCCAAAGATTAAGGTGGATGACATGATATTGGATTCACACCATTCAATAGATAAGTTTCTGGTTATCTTATGGAAAAAAACATACATACCATCTGTCTTGAGCATGTATGAAATGTTACTACTGTGATATCTACACTGTGAACAAAACAGAAATAGACTCTGCTCTTGCCTTCCTGTATTTTCATATCATCACATCTCTCAGTAAGATGCATTATTTTTAAGTGATCTCTTCTACTGCAATATCTGAAAACATAGCTGTCAGCATTGTATTGCACTTTTTACCTGGTCATCTGATCAAAGGTATTTATCTATGTAATTCCTACTGAGTTCTGTAAATGTTGACAAAATAATGCTATTCCACCAGAATAAAACACCAAACTCTCTTATACGACTCAAATCTGACTCATTCAAAATTGGCTGGAAAACACACTAAGAAAAATCATTCAGCATAGCAGTGGAATAGAGTTGTCCAGTAGCAAAGAAAAAAGTTCTACATAAGTATCCTGATGCTGTTCTGGTTACAAGGAATTTTATTCTTTTGATGGATTTAAGATTAGGGTAGCACCAATGTCATTTCTCAGCTACTTGTCATCCTACTTGATGCAGACATCTGACATCTCATGACAAATCTGATGCTGTTGAAGCTCAGCTTCTCTCTGGTGAACTGCATTACAAATACAACCAAATTCAAGGTCATAGCTAAGATTCTAAGTGAATATGATAAGATAAAACTAAATGTAATCCATAGAATCTCATTTGCATTTCTGTCATCTCTTATATGAGCGTCTCTGAAGGAGTATAAAGGTGAATATCTCCAACCTCAAGAGTGATGAATTCCTGGGGGAGTTGGCTACAAATGTTGTCCGAATCTTCATATAATCTTCAGATTGAAATTGCATTTTCCATTTTCTTTTCCATAGGTCTTTTACAGTGCAAAGAACTCCAAAATAACTGACCCTGCTTTTCCCTTACAAAGGCATTGTCATACTACTGTACAAATAATGTTTGTCTGTTCACACATCTAACACACACCAGTGACAAACATTCCTGCTCTGGTCTATAGCATTATTTTAAAATGACTCCACATCCTCTCCTAACTGACAGTACACAATCTTATCAACTCCTGTCTCAGTTTGTGTTTCTCCAAATGTCATTAGCATGCCTTAGTCTAGCAAACAGTTACTTGCCCTTTGAATTCAATTGGCCTTCACTAGATGGTACAAGAGAAGACTATTTTCTGCAATTTTCAGTCAAGAGACCTTGAAGAGACATTCTGGTTCTTCACATGTTTTCTGGCTAGCATTGAATAGAAAGAGACTAGTAAGGAAACAACCCATATAAAAGTACTATGGATTTCATCTTAACTTCTTCTGCAGGCCTAATGTTCAGATATCTTGAGACATTTTCATGGAGTTTGTTGCTAGCTTGTGATGTGCTTTCTTTTTTGCTGTTTTCCTCTCCAATATCATAAGCTAATTTTTCTTTGCAGTCTGTTGCAAATGTTTTACAAAGAACAAATCCATCTTGTATCACCTGCACAAAGTGACAATTCTGTCTTCCACTTTTTGCAGCAGCAGCAGTGCTGAAGTTACTCATAAATTTTGCTGTGCATTTGACATACAGCCAACAACTGGAAGAAGCAAACTCACCCCTCCCCAGGTATAATTCTTCGTTCTATAATTTCACTGTATTTACCAGACACTGCTAGTTACTGTGGTACATATAATTATTCTTACTTACCCTTGTCAACCTAGAGAAAAGAGAAGCACCCTCACCTGATTTGCACATGCCAATTTTATGTAATTTCCTGAATAATTAATGGAACCATATCAATGTGGTTTGATCCTTTTTTTTGCATTTGTTTGTAGAAGGAATATGTATCCTCTCACCTATGTTATAGTGATAACTTTGTAAAGTTTTAAGGAAGTTCACATGAAGACTGAGAAAATAATACTAAAGGGATGAACAAACCCAGGAAATCGGACAACTTTGAAATTGAACTTAAATGATTCTCTTCTGCCTGCCTGCTGCATATTGCCTTTATTTTGCTGTATCTCTACTAATAACAGTGGCATATTTGCTTGTGAAAAGTAGAAGAAACCAGTGGGCCAAAGCCATATGTAAAATATGTTTCAAACTTCTGCAGAGTGGGCTAAATGTGTAATCTAATCTTTCTTTATTAGGCAGCAATCATATGTCTGTATGCTGCCTGTAGCAACAGATAGCACAGTAACATAACATTCTGAATTCTGTAACTGAGAAACACATCAAGCAAAAAACCTGTGCCTGGTTCTAAAAGTACTGTCTGTATTTCTTTTTAGCTGAATAGACAGGGGTTATTTGCAGGCAGTGTTTACCATTACTTTGGGGGAGGGTTTGAGGAAGGGAGGAAAAAAATCTAGCTATGTTTAAATGTCCTATAGGCTTTCTTATGCCCTCCATGGGTTGATTAAAATCATGTGTTCCTGCTTGTCCCTTATCCTTTATCCCCTACAGAAGGAGCAAGTAGCAATAATTTGCAGCAAGATTTTTATGTAAGTGTCCCCCTTACATGGGTTTTGTGCAGAAGGGAAACATATGGTTCTGAAAGACCATTAATACCCAGGTACAGCTGGTCTTTAAAGATTTTAAATGATCTAGATAAAAAGAATGATCAAATGCCTCCCAAGGGAGCCTGTGGCTGTTCTGACACTGTTCTTTATAACAAGTGTAACACTTATAGGGAGATGTCTATGGAGACCTAAGAATAGATTGAGGATTGTATTGGCAAAAGAAAAATAGACGTATAAGCAAATAAGACAAAAATAAACCCCTCAACGTGGCCAGCAGTAGGGAACTTGATCACAGTCTACCAGGTTGGCAACGAAGAAAAGCAAACTGATTAATTCATCTATTGTTATTAGTTAATGCAACAACCAAACATTTCTCTATGACAGCAATGTCTCTGCGCCAGGTTTTTATTATCCTGCGGCACTGGCACTCCTACTACTCAGAGAGTTTACATTGATTTAAAATAGTTTTGTTTGCTGGATTTAAAGACAGCTATCACAAAAAGATTAGAGTCAGACCTTAGTGAGTATCAACCTTGTCTCCTATTCGAAAGAGTAATTTGATTTAAAGAAAGAAAAGGCAACAGATCTAAGGCACCAGATTTATTTGAGGAGCTGATCCCAAATAATGATGTTCAATCTGTATTTTTATTGTACAGAAGTATCACATAGTTCCAACCATACTTAATCAGGCTTCATTGCTGCATACTCCAGAGTCCCAAATGGAAGTGCAAGAGCTGAGACTGGGTTGTTATTAACTGCTCTTGTGCAGGGTAAAATTACCCAAGGTCTATGTTCCCAGGAGAGACCAGATTGCCAAAGGGATAGAGAATAAACTTGATATAGAGAATGTGAAATTCAGAACAGAAAGTTCACAACAGAAGGTTGAGGGAACCTGGAAAATTTATGAAACCCCTATAGTTTCACGATTGCAAGAGGTAAATTAAAGAAGCAGTAGAAAGTCAAGAGGAAAGATGGAAGAGAATTGTGTAATCCAGGCAGTGCTCTGAGAAGAAGAGCCTTGTGTCACTGAGATTGGTAGCAAATCCAAAGCTTACTGTCAAATACAAACAAGAAAGCTAAACTACGGGGTCAGAAACTGTGGGCCAAATCTGCATAAATGAAGTTGTATTTTGCAGGACTGCTCGAGGTAAAAATCTATTTCAGAAATAAACCACTATCACATCTGTATTTACAGCAGCAATGAAAGTGAAGTTACTAATATAAAATAAACACAAACTCATCATTTTTCCTGAATTCTGCAGCAAGAATGCTTGCAGATAAGGTACAAATCTAGTCCTGGGGCTGCCATTGGATAACATGCCCCTAACTAGAAGGATTAGAACTACCATGACATAAGAAATCCTAAGCTAATTTGGAAGTAGAACAGCTGAAGAAAGGCTGTTAACAGAAGCTGGAATTAGAATGCGAGGTTAAGTTGCTTCAGATTATTTCTATCTGTGCTGATACTGGTGCCAGATGTGAAAGTCTGGGTGAGATAACCATCTTTGGAACCACCAAATCTTTCATAAGTCAGGAAGTTTAGGAGGCAAGGTCAGAGATATTGTACCTATGAGTGTAATAAGAAAAAGTTCCTTTTAACCTTCTCATGTAAGATTATAGCAATAAAAAAATGGAAAAGAAAATTACATGAAGGGAGGTTCATCCTTTTTTTAATTATTACAGTTTTTTAAATGAGGAGATTAAATATATTAAGGACAAGTAAAAATTCTAAGTTATGGCAATTATTTTAAAGTAACCAGAAGTTGCTTCACAGATTTTTAACAAAATATGTCCAGGAACTGAATACCTTGACTAAGAAATGTGTCAAGCCAAAAGTTGATACACTGTGGTCTTAAGTAGGTCCAAGCTGCAGCCTTGTTCTATAATATCTGCATGTGTATTTTATTATTTTACAGGTTATTAAGCATGTTGATGTATAAAAATATGCAGAAATGTTGGCTGCTCATAGATCATACAGCACGAAGAGATACTAGCTACATAACAGATTAGTAACAGCTGGATGATTTGGAACCAGAAGGCCTAACATGCCAGTACAGGGAAAATTTCACTCAGTTTATGAAACAAGACTACTTTACCTAGGGCAATAAAACAATGCCTCTGCATTGGGTTTTGCAGAACCCGGGGCTCCCTTGTGAAACTGCACGATAACTTGGGCATGACAAAGATGTCACAAGATCAGGGAGCCCAGCAGAGAAATTCAGCTGCCTGGAAAGATTCTGACTTGAGAAATTCTGATTGCTTGAAGAGTTGAAACAAATAAAGGAATTAAGCTTGAGGTTACAAAATTAAAAATGGAAGTCTATACTTCTGTGCTGCAGTGTGTTTTTATGAATATTTTGATTTCTTTAAGTAATAGAGCTGTATTCTGTCATCTTTTATCTTTAGAAAGATTTCATTGCATGAAGTACTTAAGATTTTCTGCTTTTAGATTCTCTTTCTGCAGAGGAGTGGGGTTTTTCAATGGAAAGACTTTTCAGTTTTAATGTCGTATTTCAGAAGATTTTTTTTTTTTTTGCTGTGTTTTGCTCTTTCCCTTTGACAGCCATCATTGCTGAGTAATGCCCAGGGTCATACTTTTGAAAAGCAAATTCTTCCTTTGCAGCATTGCTGCAGGACCTATGGCAGAGTGTATATCTGGAGAACTAGGTGCTCATCCTTCTATTAGATACAGGTTGGTGCCTTACATCAACCTTGATATCTGGCAGAAGAGTGCCAGATGCAGATCACTGAAGAAATACAAAAGGGAATATCAGCAACTGTAGAAATGGTTTTAGGAATATATAGACATTCATTCACACGTATATATAATTTTGAAATATTAAGCAAGAAATGCATTAAATGTAAAGTAATTTGTTCCACCAGAAAAGCACACTAGTCCAGGTCATTACTTGCTTGGATAAAACTCCAGACTGAGCCAAAATCTTCACCACAGAGTACAGAGAGCTTCAACTGAAGTCAAGAGAATTGACCCAAAGTATCAAAGATGAAATTAAGTCTGGATAAAAAGTCCTGAAATAATGCCTAGATAGCAGTTATTTTCCTAATATAATTTATTACCAGAACAAAACTTGGAAAAAACCTCCAACCTTCTCACATCTGTTGGCAGATCCTCAGTATATTTAGTAAAATAAAATAATTTTCTCCTGTGACAGATTTTCACCCTTAATAAATCTTATTACAGAAAGTCACTAGCATTCAGCTCATACTTAGTGTCAAAATTAGACCAAGGTCTCTAATGGGACATTAGCATTAATATGGCATTGCAGAGGATTCAGGTCCTTCATTACTAAATCCCGCTTCAACAAAGCAAAGAAATTCTATTACTTGCAGAGAAAGCAGAAGTGGACCTTGAATCACATGATAATTCAAGAGACAAGGATTGTCTCTTGAATTATCTCTTCAATCCTAGAGGAACAGGGAGTTTTGCCACTGAAGGTGACCAGCAAGCAAATCCTGACTGTGATGGTTACTTTTGGGGTTATTAGAGGAGGACAAGCATTTTAGCAAGGCCTATTGTGCTAGGACAAGAGGCAATGGGTTTAAACTGAAGGAGGGTCAATTTAGATTACATAGAAGAAAGGAATTTTTTACAGTGAGGGTGGTGCAACACTGGCACAGGTTGCCAAGTGAGGTGTAGATGCCCTGTCCCTGGAAACAGTCAAGGTCAGGCAGGATGGGGCTCTGAGCAACCTGGTCTGCAGTGAGGTTTGGACTAGATGACCTTTAAAAAGTCCCTTCCAACCCAAACTATTCTATGATTCTATTTTTGCTGTCATTTGGCAGATCTTTACAAGGACCTTAAAATTATTCCCATTTATAATTTGATTTCCACTCCCTTGTTCCAGCATTTTTGTTCAACTGGTTTCATAGTTGGCCAAGATAGAACATGACTAGTTGGTGTATGACATGTTACCTCTGCAGTAGATGAACATATTTTGATTTCTACAGCACTGAGTCAGCATTCTGATGAGTTAGCATTTATATTCCCGACAGCTGTTTATTCCTCTCAATGTAATTTCAGAGATAAATGTCCAGAAGGGCTTTGCTGCCCCAGATCTATCAGAAAACATATTTAAGATATTCTGTGGTATTTAAATCATAAAAAAAAACCCTATTCAGTAATGCTAGGACAAAAAGTGTTTAATTTTTTAATATTAAATAATTAATTTAAACCTTACTATATTATTTTGAAATATAATCTGGTGAAAAGTCAAAGTGTTTTTATTTTCTATACAAAATCACATAATTGGTTTCTAGGGACATTATAAATTTAAGAAAAATACAGAAACTTCCAATCAGTATTTTTACTCCTTTATTTTAGAGTTGAGAAGGTAGCCTTGAGAAGAGATGAGACCCAGTGCACATGAAGGACCCAATGGTTCCTGGAACAGCTGATTGATTGTGTCTTACTAAAGCCATGGGAGTAGCTGGCACAGTGGAACATAAATCTTGATAGAAGGCAGAACCAGTAGACAAGGATTCACTGAATTCTGAAATTCTTCAGGTAATGCTGCAGGGTTATGATGGTAAATATGGTGTAGGCTATGGTCATTCATATGCTGCCACTTTAATCTGCATTTTTGGTTTTAGTCATCTTGTAAAGTGGTGCAGACGCTGCAGAGTAGCACAGATTTTATTTCCCTGCATCAGCCCTGTAGAATCTGTGGGATGTACCACCTGTTTTAGCACAGCTGCCTTAGCTTTGGACTTCAGTAAGAGTAAACTCTTTCTAGAAGTTGTTTCTTCTATACACTTTTCTGATAGATGTGCATTTACAATATGGTAGGGAAATGAAATTTACTGTTAGCAAGATTATAGAAGTGCCTGTTACTCATGCAAAAATAAAATCTAGTTCTGAATCCTACTAATTAATGTAGGGTTTGATCATATATGGTGACAATTAATTCTACAGATTATTTATGATTTTGCTAAGGCAATAAATACTTAATTGTTCTGTTCTTTCAGACTTCATTTTGCCTTGTCACAGATCAAAAAGAAAAAAATATTTCTGATTGTTTGGTTCATCTCCTCTATTACCTACCTTTTGACCTAATCTCTAGTCTAAATCAAACAGTGCCTTTTTCAGGCTCAGATAAAAAGATATCTTTGCTTATTAAACTAATAATATATTTTGCCTAATATTTTTAATTTTGTTCTTACAGATTTTTTTTCTTCTTTTCCGGGATAGAGTCTAAAGAAAAGTGGACAATCTTAGAGAGGAGTTTTCCATCAGATTCTTTCTGCATCACAATACTTTGGCTGCTCTAGACCACCAACCACCAGTTCTTACTAAACTTTCTATATTACTGGCAAATACTTTTTTTTCCCCTCCCATGGTACCTGTAAATTTAGAAATAAAGATAACAGACGAAATTAACTTGCAGGAAATTGCATTCATTTATAACTGTGTACATAAATGAAAATGCAAACCAATGAATAATACCATCATGGTTACTACTCCAGTAAAGTAAGACTTTTAAAATACAAGCAGTACTTTTGATGCTAAAGTCCTTAATAAAAACCCCAAACTGGAATGTTATTACCCTAGGACTTTTTCCCAAGTGTTTACTTAGGTCAATAAATTATGTTAAAGAGGAGGTAAAATCTTCTCCAATGTGCACCAAACCAAGCTATGATGCAAACTTTATTGCAGAAAGAAATAATCTTGAATCTAAACATTTAAGATCATTTCTTTGCCTGTGACACATACACCATGAAAAAAATGTGTAAGTAGAAGATAATAATCTTTTTGATCTATGAATGAAAATTTATTTGGGCCATTTCTGTACAAACATTGCATTGCCAATATAGGCTAATGTATAGCTGTCTCAAAAATCATTAAATGCATCATGAAATCGAACATGGGTTACAAATGATTATTATCCCTTCTAAAATCAGTTCATAATTCTGTTTCTGTATTTATCAGTTTTCTTCTGGCATTATGAAACACGCTGAAGATTGCAGTGCCTGTACTGCAATTTTGTGGATGTTTGTTCAACATTCCACTTAGGTTTAAAAACATAGTGAAGAATGGCCATCGGAGTCAATATACTTGTATAAAAGTGTTCTCAGATTAATGCTTTGCTTTATTCCCAGCTCTGTCTTAAAAGACATGGAAAAAGAAAAGTAATTTGATTAATTGAAATGCTGCTTTAAGTGATTGTGTGTATAGCTCTCTGCCTCTTGAGAAATCATTAGCTTGCACAGCAAACAGCTATATATACTCTCACTGCAGGAACTCCAAGAACTTTGTGCTGACCTTTGAAAGACTATTCATGCTGTATACAACACAATTTTTCCCAAACACTGTACTAAATACATATATTGGAAATTATACCAAAAGCAACAATGGTTTGGTTTTTTTCCTCCCTCATAAACTGAGTATCTGTTTCTTGGTCCTAATTGTTACTTCAGGACTTCAATGCCTGGAGTTCCCCGGTGACACCAACAGAGATTTATTCTGGACTAAAAGTGTTTACAATCTAAGTATGTCTTTATGGAAGTATTGCTATGACAAAAAGGTCAAAAATATGTTATTAAATATAGTTTAATTCATTTTTTCCTCAGTATGCAAGCAGAGCATATGCCAACAGCACTCATAGAAGAAATATTTTTATGGCAATTTTATGATGTAGTGCTGTTGGGGCTGGGCAGTAGCAAAGAATATGTTATTAATATTACAGAGGTAATCTTCCTAAGGATAGCCAAGTCTTAAGAAGAAGGCTTCCGTGAGAAGGTTTTACTAAGATGCAATCATTGTGTTATGATCTCTTACTCAAAGACTGGTTTAAATGTAAATTAAATTACAGCAAGAATATGTACATCCCCCAAGTGATGGATGAGCACAGTGACAGAGGGAATGCACAGTGCCAGCTCCAGCTCATCCCTCACGCAGCCCTTCTCAAACCCAAGCCTTCCATTTCATCAGCCTCTATCAAAACCCTTAGGAAACCATTGGAGCAGGGAGGGGTTCTCTTAAGACAAGGCTGGTGGGTGGCTGGAAATGCAGCGATAAGACCCAACCCCTGTCTGTGTCTACTCTGCTCCAACAATGCCAACTGTACCTGGGAAGCACAAGAAATTGAAAAAGGCTCCCCTGGACACTGAAGAGATGGCCTAAGATGCAAACAGAAGCCCATCACAGCTCCCAGAGTGTGGGATTCAGCCGGAATTCCACTGTACTCTGATGTTTTCTGATGCAAAGAACAATCTTTTGGGCATTCCTTGCCAAGAATGGCCAAAAATAAGTTAGAGACTGCAGTAATTAGCTGTAAAAGCCAAAATTTAGAGAAATTCAAAGATCAGAAAAGATGTTTTCAAGGCCAAAAGCTTGCTTTCAGGTTTTGTTGAAAGCAAAATTCAGGGAGAATAGATAAGTGAGGCCTGGATATTTTGAGACATGGGATATTGTGTGAGGAAGCATACATAATGCATTGCTATGGTAATGGTTGCCACAGTTGGTATCTTTGTTGGCATCTTTTGTGGAAAAAAAAATTCTGTAAGAATGTAGTTACATAAGCAACAGCTATTTCAGTCACAAGAGCCATTTAGTTATCTTTAATATCATAGAACTTCTCATATTTTGCATTTTGTGCAGCAAGGGGAGCAGTTTACTGAAGTGACAATTCATATAGAGGAAATGTAGATTATCCTGAGCTGAGCAGGCTACTAAAGAAAGAGTCTGGTCTTTATTATAACATTCTATACTTACAGTACAATTAACTACAGGGTCTGATAGTGGCTAATGTGCCAACAGTTGCAAGAAATTACAATAAGGGACTGGAAAGCACTTAAAATGGTATTTCTAAAGTGGAATGACCCATAATGCTTGGGAAAGGCTTGTTCTCAGCTCTTCATTTCCTTTTCTCTTCTCCTCCTTCACTTCTCTTTTACACTTCTTTCTACTGCTGTCTATAGCCATGGCTTATCTGTTCCAGGTTCCAAACCGAGATAAGCAGCTTCCTGTCAAATAAGCCAATGCTGCTGGATGAATTGACCTTGACATGACTGCTGTGATGCCAAAAGCCACAAGCCAATGGTGACAATTGTTACATATTGTCACGGCTGATTTGTATTGTTCATGCGTGCCATAAAAATACCAGGTGGTAAAGACACAAAGGAGTGCAGTCCTTTGGTTCATCAAAATCTAATCCCTTGAACCTCAATAAACATTTGTGATCAGGCATAGTCTGAATAAAACCTTTCCATATGTATGTTACCTGTAGTGTTACCTACCACTTTGCAAAACACATTTGCTCTGAAAATACATGCAAAATCAAGGATGGCACCCTCAAAGCAGGAATACTGGCAGTGACTTGGGCATGCCAAGGAGCAGGTGTTTGGAGGAAGCCAGTCAAGGTTTTGTCTCAGTATTTGCTGGCAAGAAATGGCTGCTTTTCTTGATCCTTGATTGCATTGGTTCAATGCATCCTCTCTTGCAGAATACCATCCATGAGGAGGTGCACAACCCATGGGAATTTTCTCTTATAGATTCATCCCACGTAAATTTCATTAGGAGAGCAGGATTTTTTTTCTATTTCCAATGCCCCTCCAAATCATTCAGATGTGCAGAAAAACGTGACCATTCATTAAGGAGCTCTGTACTCCAAGCACATCCTAAAACCTCTTTGAGGACTAACTACTTCTCTAAGTAATCACTGGAAGTAGGAAAATATGAAGTAGATGCAAGCATCAGAACAGCATACAGTATTCCAGGTGTGAGCAAATTGTGGCATTATAGGCTGACATAATTATATTTCCTGTTTTGTTCTTTTTCCCTTTCCTAACAAACATTTGTGTTTTTGGATTGATGCCATGCACTGAGTTGATGTTTTTATGAAAATGTCTATCTTTCACAATCCAAAACTTACACTTTGAGTGGTAACAGGCAACTCAGAGTTCATCACTTTATTAATGATGCCAAGAACACTAGCCTACATATATGATTTCACATTTATCTACACAAAATTTCCTCTGCCATTTTATTAACCAGTTACTTAAGGCCCATTTACAGTTCTGTGCACAGCTCTCACACAACCTACATCGAGTAAATGTATATCCTCAGCAAATTTTTCCACTTTGCTGCTAAGATCTTCTTCCAATCAATTTTTGAGTTTGTTAGGAAAAATCAATCCCCTGCAGAATTCTACTGGTGACTTCTCTCTGTGTTGTCCCTGTGCTCATGTGGTTGAAGCCTTGGTGCTGGGGAATGTGGCATTCAGCATGGGTAAAGGTGCTGGGGAGCTGCGTGCTCCCTTGTCTGGGATCTGCTGTGTAAGAATCATCTGCAGTTCTGTGCTATGCTCCGTCCCTTGCACTGCGATCTGCACACCAGCAAGAGCTGATCAACCTGATCTGTGCCTTCCTCTGTGCCTGACACGCTGGGCAGGAAGTGAGGGGATTGTCTGGCATTTCCCAGCAGTGGAGGACTGTGATTTCCATCAAGATTCTGCATTAACTGAGATCTTCTCAAAAGAGATTTTTTCTATATGCAGTCCAGACTTATGCTCTTTCTCATGTGATTTGACCCCCATGTTACATATCCCTTTTCATGTGATCAGACACACGTAAGAAAGAATGAACTTCAGAAGTCTAACTTCACACAGAAGGTAGGACGCTAACAGCCTTTGCTAAAGGAATGTTTTGGGGCATAGGAAAAGTGTTTTAGAGCAAAGGAAGTTTAACAGTACACAGGCTTGTGACCCAGAAGTCAGGACCCAATACAGCAGTTCAGTAGGGACACTGTAGAAGATGAGTAGAAAGTCTGTGGTAATATTATTTGCTTTCATAAACATATTAAAAAAAAAAAAAGGAAATGTATATTAATCTGCTGGAAGTGAATGAGTATAGCCAGACAAATAAAACCTAAATATTTGAATAGCTATGGCTTTCTAATTTGGTTTGGACTTCATGGGCTTGATTTACCACTACAATGCACCTAATTTTGCTGTTTGCATATGGAACGTGGATATGAAGGTCTCCAAATCAGCAAGGAATTCCAAATTCCTGAAGTGTGAAAACTATCCTATCTCTGAATTTGGGCTCATACTCTTCACTGGTTTGTGTTTGAATGCCATTTATTCCTCTCAGGGGAACACGGTCTCTGAATTTTGTTTGCCACATTCAATGAAGGAAAGGAAGTATTTGCCACTATGCCTTTGAAACATCAAAGTTACATTTGTATGGGTTGATAAGGAACCTAGGCTCATTACTGATGCTAGCAAATCAAACCAAGAGATGCTTCTAAACGTCCTCTGTGTATCCTCTGCATCTGTGTGTGTGTGTATTGTGTCTAGAAAAACGGGGCAAATGTTATTGTTGCAATTCTAAATAATCATTCACAGGTATAATTTCAAATAGGCAGCCAAGGAATTGTACTGTGGTGCAGTACCATCTAGTGGCCCCATTGAACAGGGCTTTATTGGAGACAAGTACTGGTGTTCAGTATTAACTGCCAAATGCTGCCTTTATTGAGTCTTTTTATTATTGTTATTGATATTAAGTTTCTGAAGGAACACAAAACACATGCAAAAAATGACATAAACGGTCTACTACCTAAATTAGTAGTGATATTTAGAGGTGTCAGATGCCAATATGTGACTGTCCAAATAAATCATAAAAATCTGGTGCTGTGGCTTAACTCTGCACCTCTTTATGAATAAATGCTGTTTACAGGATTTGTACACATTATTTTTTGTTACTTAAACAAGGCAGAGACTGGCACCTTTACAATAGAACTATAGAATTAGCAGTGAAGTTTTGCTACACATAAGCTTTGTTTCCCTGTGCAAAATGTTAATTTTCAAATGACAGATGGCAGAATATTCTGAGTTGAAAGGGATCCACAAGGATCATCAAGTCCAACTCTGAAGTGACTTAAGGCAGTCACATACAGAGATTGAACCCACAACCTTGGGGTTATCAGCACCATATTCTAACCAACTGAGCTAATGTTAAAACTCAACTTATTTAAGACATGTAGAACACAATTCCAATAGATTTAGAAAGGTATATTCTACAATGGAGCTCAGCCATTCTAAAATTATTACAAAAGTGAGAAATCCATAAATCAGACTTCAAGCATGAATTAATTACATGCACTATAAAGCATGTATCGCACAATCATAATCCATTTATATGAAAATAGAAAAGCTGCATGCAAAAATCTCTTGTTGCTCACAATGTGAAAATAGATGGCTTGTTTTCTAACAACTACAAAAATAGTATCTGATTTTCACAGTTTGGATATTACTAATTCTGATAATTTATTTGACAGCCTTTGTAGAACAATCTCTTCTTAATACATGGGAAAGAAACATCTATTTGTACTATTAATGCTACTGAGATTTGCCAGCTTCAGCATTTTAATTCTCAGTCAACAGGAGAATAAAAACTGCTTTTGGAGGAGAAAACAGAAAGTCCGAGGAAAATAATTAATTGTTTTCTTTATGTTATCTGCAAGGTTTGCATAGGATCAGCACCTATAGTCTGAAAACTGAAAACTAGCAGTGCCATCAATGAATACCTGTAGCAAAGACCAGGGTTGATACCCAGGATTCAAGAGCATCCAAAAATGTTCATTATATAAAGCAGAATTGTACTTTACAAATGCCAGGTAAAATCAAATGCAATTAAAGCCTTGAAAGCTTCAGTGGTACTTCACTTATACAGAAACTAAGACGTTGGAAATGTTGTGACTATTAAAGACATCATGACAGGGATAATTTTAACCTGTATTTGTTGAACGATTGGTTCAGTTGCTCCTCAGCAGAAAGGCTTCCTTCTTGGTCACTCATCTGACAGGTTTCATAAAGCTCCATCTCTGCTGCAGCTCTCAGTTTTGATTGCTCTGATAACACCGGGAAATGCATACGGTCTGGATAACAATAAAGAAATTTCTCTAATAGCTGATGCATAATTCAAAATAACATCTACAGTTTGATGTAATTCAGTGAGTGATGTTACATTTGGCTAAATGGCTGGTTTAGGTAAACACAATCTCTTTTGACCTTTTATACATAAAGTTGTTTACCTATTCATATTTCCAATAGACCTAAGATATACAGGTCAGACAATTTATAGAAATTTGGAAATAATAAAAAGTCTTACTCCATTTACGATTCTGTCTGGCCAATGAAGAACTGACTTTCTATTGTTTCATATGGGCAAGTAGAAACCAACTGTTTGTTCCCATGAAATCACTAGGGGCTTTGTTTTATATTATAGTGAGGATTGTAAGTAAAGGAATCAAGTCACTAATCTTGAGGCATCAGTGGTGCTGTAACACCCCTTAAGTTACTGTGAGGGAATTTAAATTCTTTTAAATAATGAGGTGAAAGAGTTCAAAGTGATGTTAAAACAATTACGTGCAGGCAACAGCACACCCTTCAGTTGCCACATTTCACTAGCATAGTTCACAGGTTTTGCAGTGAGCTACATTAGTCCAGAGCCTGAATGACCTCTTGGAGTCATGCCACATTTCCAGCACCTGTCAAATGGTTCTTTCTGTAGGGCATGCAGACAATGGAAACATATTAAAATAACCCTATCTGCCAACAGGGGCAGGTCCTGAGAACAGAAATTGGCCCCCATTGTACATGCAGCTGATCAATAACAGGGATTGATTCTATTCTCTGTGCTCAGTCAGCCTGTCATAAAGAGTGTCTTTAACAAGTACAGTGGGCAGGATGGCACCACTCTGGTAGCTGGGTGTTGATGCCACATAGCACAGGCATAGCAGCTTCTCATCGTGCATCTTGACTGCGTTCCTTCCTTTTGATTCTTTTGCCCTATCAGTCAGCTTTTAAAGGGTGGAGAAGAAAATTATCGTAATGGAAATAATGAACAATGTTCTTTTCATCATATCTTTCTGTGCACCTTGTAACATGGTTTATCAAAATCAATCTATAAAAATCCACAATGCCATAACACATAATGCACATTAATTAAATCTGCAACATATGCGTGCATGAATTTAAACAGATTATTTGCATGAATTAATGTGAATATATAGCATGTGTTTTTCTTTGCCTGTTATCCAGTCAATTATTACTAGCAAAAACAGATTTTAAAACTAGCTTTGCACATTTGATAAGCGCTACTGGGGGAGGGGAAGGAGGAAAGAGTGTAATAGTGGCTGAGCTAAGGCAGCCTGAGGCATTTTTCTGCCTGCACAAGGCATAGACAGACAGAATGGATTGGGGACGCTGTTCCAACAGTATCCTTTACTCTTTTGGAAATGTGCAGCATTTGCTTTCTCCTTTTTCTCTGTATCTCCTGTGATGCTGTCAGGGAGACAGAGTCCTTGACTTGCACCCCTCTGCTGAGGCCATCCCCCTTTAGAGCAGTACTACCCCCAAACCTTGTACCCACTGGAAGATTGAAATCAGTTCTGTGACAGGCCCCTGCACGATCTGTTTAGGTGGCATAGAATAAAAATCTCCCTGTGCAGTCTCTTCAGTTAATTCAGAGGAAGCCCACATTTCATTCCAAAGAGTGCATTCCAAAAGACCTGACTTTATAATGTATTTATAATCAATTCTATTTATATTTATATGCTTTTTAAAAAAAGGATAGCATAAAGAGGCCCTAGGTGGCCTTTTTATAATATGATTGTCTGTAAAGTACCTTGTACATGTATTAAATTCCCTAACAACATTTGTGAACCTCCTTTGATTTTCTTGTTACTGCCATAGAACCTTACTGTAAATTGATCTTGAAAAGTTACATTAAATGGGCATCTTTTCATAATTAAATTAGGGTAAAATTTCTGTTGCCTTCTCATGTAATTAGAACTCCAACTGTCAATTTTAAAAGTAATCAGGTTGTCAAGAGAGGGCATAATCTAGTTATTTTAAAGGTCAATGTGGTTTTATATTTCAGTGTCTCATATTTAGTTTATTAATATTTGTACAAGACTCAGACTTATTTCTTTTATTTATAAGTAGTTGTAATTTTGATGTGTTTAAACCTGGTACTGAATATATCGGTGAAAGATGTGACTATTTTAATTACATTCTAAAAGGACATTCTCTATATAACCTTTGAGCACAACCCTGCAGTCATTGCTGAGAAAAACTCTAACTGACTTGATGGACTGAAATTTAGAATATAACAGACACAAAAAATAAAAATAGGTCAGTAAGATATAATTGTAAGCACTCTACACGTTTTTTTTTCGCATTATCTTCGCTAATATCTAGCAAAATATTGTTCTGCAAATAAGTACGGATAGTGCCTGATGTCCAAATAACCTTTCGATTAACTTCAGTTGTATGGTTGATATTTATTTAGTAATACAATCCGTTTTAATGCAGTTATTTACAGACAGATACAAGAAATAATGTGACTTACAAGGAAAATGTGAAAGAGATCACATACGTATTATGCCTACAGAACTTCTCAATCTATTTTTAAATATTTCAGAAAGGGGAAGGAACGTAAATGATCAGTGTTACATTTCTTATCTAAGTATTACCAGTAATATTTAAAAATCCTTTCCCCTATCCTGACTTTTATTTATTAGTAGCAGCAATTTGAATGTTCAGCATTTTATCAGTTTAAATATTTTGAGTACAACAATAAAATATATTTAATTTTTTTTCCTCCTGATTATTTTGTCTTTTATAACAAAGAACCATAAAGGCAGCAAATACTATCTCTGGTTTAGTGCAAGAGAGAAAGTAAACACTAATTATAGCAAATAACTATTAGTGTCAAAGGATTGCAAGACATTACCAATATACACTTAAGCATTTCAGAGCAGACAGTGACCTTACCTTCATAGCCAAGGAGAAAGCATGTCAGCAAGTTAGGAGAGACCTCCTCCAAAATCGAACAAAAAGCAGAGAAAGCACCTGGGCCTTTTAAATAGAGTTTATCTAGAAAATATTCAGTCCTCTTCTTGTAGCTCTCCTGGGACCAAATGTCTTTGTATTCCTCCAAGGAAAAGACTCTCTTGTAAACCAAATATGACAGCACTTTGTTCACATCCAGCTCTTCCAGTATTTTCTCTCTCTGATTGCTTGGGATTTCAGAAAGCCACTTACTCCTGTTTTCATTTTCTCTTCTGGTAGATTTTGCACAGTTGTAAAACCAAGACTTGGCTGTTCTTCCAAACATTTTGATATTTAAATAGAAAATAGAAAATTCTACTTCTGCATTTATTGTGCAGTATTCAGTATGCAAAATAAACATAATGTGGATGGCTAGAATGCAAATACATACTGCTGTCTGTGATTATTGTAATTCCAATGGAATAAAGAAGGCCTACATACAAATTATAAAGAAATCTAGCTCAATGCCTGCAGCCTCCTAAGAGGATTACATTACACTAATTAGCCCTTTACAACTGTTAACAGCTTCTGAACCGTAATGATGAGACTGAGAATTGCTTAGTTACTGTTACTTTTTAATTCTGTAACTGATCTTCAAAGATATCCCTTTGCAAAAAATAATTCATTCTAGAAGACAGCTGATCAAACTGAAATAATCTGTACAAGCTGGTACAGGACATAAAATAAAGCATCCTAGGTACACTTTGATTTTATATTCCTCAGAGGCCATACCCAAACCACAGTACTAATGCCCTCCACTTCTTGTTCTTCCATAAAATATTAGCTTTAATATGCAATGGAATTACATATGTTTAAGCATGTTTCTATATATATTTTGTAAACCTATATGCAAAAGGTAAAAAAAAATAAAAACAGTTACAAAATAAGACCTTTTTTGTGAAGGTAAATATTTAACCACTAAGAATAACAACATTTCTGCATGTCTAGATTTTTATGCTATTTCCAAGCAAAATAAACAATGTAGCGTCCATGTCCTGAGCCAGGTTTAACAGTGGAGATTACTGCAATCCCAATGGAGGTGTTCTGCCACTGATAATCATTCATTGAGGATCACACATTACATAACCTCCCTTATGCAAATGCTCCTTAGTACGTGGGCTTCTCGGTCTTGTTTTCATACTTTCTGTCAACAGAAATTCCCTGTATAGAAAAGCTATGAATACTTCCTACCTCCTCCTGTTTCTTAGTCTATTTTTTCTATTTCTATTGCTTCCAACTGATAATGCATCCAGGGCCTTGCTCGTGTGGCCTTACCTGCACTTTTCTAAAGGGTAGTTTATCTGTTGTGGAGCAAACAAAAATATTTTGCCAAGCTTTTAGTCCAACATGTTTTAGAATATTTTCTGTTCTAGTGATCTTAAGTTGCAACCACTGTATCCTCCTGTCAGGCTTCTTCTGTTTCCAAAATTTCAAGTATTTCTCAGTTAACATACAAGTTGACTATTGACCATATCATAATGCAGGAATTTTATTGTGTATGTGAGCATCCAGATAGCCAGCGAGGCTTCACGGAATTGTTTGGCAGCATTGCCTGTCACCTTGTGGTTGTTTGCGGACACAACAAGCCTCTGTGTGACACATCATCTGGAGCAAGGACCATGGGATTGCGTGTTCTTTGAAGCAATATCGTCCCAGTTTACAATGTTATGGCTTATTGGCCATAGCAGTGAGATTCTCACGCTCCTGTGATCATCTCAGGTAGAGCTCCCTGTGCTCTGCACGACATCGCACACCAGAGAGCATGCTCTGGGGGGAGAGAGATGGTACAAAGCAGCTGCTATCCCAACCATGAGCCATCCTAACCAGGCGCCAGGGAGCACAGCTAAACCAGGGACATCTGCAGAGGGCAGAGAAAGTAGCAAACCTCTCTGGCACGTATTCTAGGTAGCCTTTGAAAGGCAGGGCTCTTTAATTCTCAAAATTCCCTCTGCTTTTGAGCCATAGAGGTAGTACAATTTTTTTCTCTCTCTCTTCAAATTGTTTCTGTCTCAGAAATTCTACTCATTAACTCCACATTATCTCAGCAGATAAAAGCTCCTGATAGAGGATACTGGTACTCCACATATGTCAGACAGCATGCTCTGAATCAGCCTTCTCAGCCTCCACGACTTCAGAGGGGAAGTTCTTCCATTACTTCACTAGAGCAAGCCCCAAGTTACATGTTTTTGCGTTCATAAGGCACTATCCAAAAATGAAATACAGAGGATGTAACCTGAATACATTTCTCAGGTTTTTAATTAAAAAACCAAATTTGTGTTTATTTTATTGTGCTGATAACACCGCTTGTCATCAGTGTCCTAAGCAGAGTTACTAATTTTGCACAGTAGTGAATTTAAAAATTAAAAGAACAGTTAACCTATCAAATTAATAATGAAATGGACTTCTAAATGAAGCTATAGATTATATTTTACTTTCACATCTGCCAATCCAACCTCAAAGATTCATGACCTTGCTATAGTGAGGGATGGACACAGGTGTTGTCGAGCTGCATCTCTTCAGAAAAGGAAGGAAGAATTGGTGCAAATTTAAAAAGTGCATTGGTATCAATTTGCTGAGGTATATTAACTTAAAATTTGTGAGTATACACTATAGGAGTGTCTTTGGACTTCATGCATTAGATAATTGGCTTTTTTCTTCTAAAGGAGTACAACGCTTTGAGCCAGAAATGCCCCATTATTTTTGTTAGTAAAAGAATATATTCTTATAATCTCAAAGTTGTTCTTACAAAATCTTAAAATCACAAAGAAGAATGGGTGACATAGGAAATGTATCAAGTTGCAGACAATTACAAAATTTTTCTCTGCTTTCTCACATACCATATAGTTATTTCCCATTGTATAAATAGAAGAATAAAATGCTAAAATTCTGATTTGTTAATCGCCAATTTGCTAATAAAAATCCACACCTTTTAAAGACTGAATATAGGTTAAAGGCAAAAATTTGAAAGTGTGTGTTGACAAACTGAACACAGAAAAGCGAGTGTGAAATACAACCAAAGGAGGAAACTAGATAAAGTGAGGATGCTAAGGAAGTGTTTGAAAGAAAAGGATACACGGAAGTACATGGTGGGTATAAAAGATTTGTGATGGAGAGCTATTCTTTTCCTAGGGTCAAGGAACTGAAGTATTTAACTCCAGTGACCTGTAAATGATGCAGCAATGTCTGTTGGGCTGTGCAGTAGGAGTTGAACAATCCTCCCAAGCTCTGAGTACTAACACCTGGCAATTGAAACTTCTTCAAATTATTTTACCTTCGTGCCAAGTTCTGCAATTTGTGCCTAATTTAATAAGAAATTGTGTCAGCCAGGAAGCATCCACTACGAATAAGCTCTGGCAGTGTTTATCTGGCATGGAAGTCAAATAAGGATGCAATCTGACCAACACGTTTTAACATTGACATTGTTTCATAAAGTGTTCAACGAAAGACTGAATGTGGCACATGGCACCATGGTCCAGCTGATAAGGTGGTCCTCGATCACAGGCTGGACTCGATGATCTCAGAGCTCTCTGCCACCCTCATTGATTCTGTGGATATCGACACTTGCCAATCGCTCACCGGCCCGTGGCAGGTGATTACTGGCCCCTTGCTCACTGCGAACGAGCGATGGGAACACGGAGGCCCCGCACGGCCCCGCAGCCGCGCCCGGGCGGGGTTGGGCGGCAGCGGGCGGGGCCGCGCGGGGCCGGGGGCGGAGCGCGCGGGCCAACATGGCGGCGGCGGCCGCTGAGGCGGCGGAGCTGCGGCTGTCGCGGCAGGAGCGGGAGCTGCGCTGGCTGGCGGCGGAGGTCGGCCGGCTGAAGGAGCCGCAGGAGCTGTGCGGCCCCGGCAGCGCCAGCCCCGAGCTGCAGCGGCTGCGGGCCGAGAACGAGAAGCTGCGCTACCGCCTGCTGCACCTGCGCCGCAGCCTGGCGGCCGAGCTGGGCCGGGCGGCGCCGGCGCTGCCCCCGGCCGGCGGAGAGGTAGCGCCGGGGCCGCTCGGAGCGGGGATGGGACCGTGACCGCGGGCGGGCCGGGCCTCCGCGGGCGGGGAGGGACGGGACAGGGACACTCACGGGGCCGAGCCGCCTGTGCCCAGCCCTCGGGGGCGGAAGCGTGCCGCGGTGTCTGCCCGCAGGACCGGGCAGTGGTCTTTGCCTTTGCGCCAAGGCAGCGGGTTCATAGAATCATCGCATAGTTTGGGTTGGAAAGGACCCTAAAGATCATCTCTTTTCAACCGCCTTGCCATGGGCAGGGACATCTTCCACTGACCAGGTTGCTCAGAGCCCCATCCAGCCTGGCCTTGAACACTTCCAGGGATGGGGCATCCATAGCATCACTGGGCAACGTGTTCGAGGTACCACACGACTGAAAGTTGCTGTGACTGCTCACTGCTTTGGTTTGATCTCCAATGCCTCGCTGGGGCGATTTTGCTGGTGATAGTTGTAGTAGTAAAATTTGGGAAATTGTGTTGAAAAGACTTTGTTTGGTGAGCAGCATTGCTGTGTCTACAGAACATCAAAAGGATGCAGTTTAGATGTGCTATGAGAAGTCTTTGTACTAAGGACATAGCTTATTCCTTGTAATTGCCTTTTTAGCCCAATATTATACTGTTCGGTTTGTTTTGATGGTTGCTGGAAAAAATCTTAAAGGTATAGTAGGGGTGTACTTTGTATTATCACTGTTTTCAGGAAGTCTCCAGTGCAAGTCCAACTGATGCAGTGAATCAAATTAAAGAGGAAAAGAAAAAAGAAAATGAAGCTGTGAACCAACACCAGAACGATGTAAGTGGTTCTTTGATACCACATGATAATAGGACTGGGTTTTGGCCAGGTTCAGAAAAGGTGCTCAAAATCCAGAATACTTTGCTGTATTTTGAAATCCCAGCTTTTGGGAAGAAGGCTTGCTATAGCACAGAGAAAAAAAACCCTCATATTATTCAAGGGCTTCATCTGGCATTAGTAGGGTTACTGATACATTCTTAGATTTCTACTTTTTATGTAATGAAAGGTCATGGTTTTGTGGTGCCTAAGGACAGTGATGGTTCATGAGCAGTTAAACATGCTCATGTTTGATGGCTGAAAGGATGTTAGCAGCACTGCTGTAGCACAATAGAGCCTTAATAACTCACCTTAGCTAAAATATAGGAGCCTTCATGTGAACTGTCTGGCTTGAATGTGATACTTTGAATGTAGTGGCAGAAGCAAGGGCTTGTTGGGGTGATCTAAATTTCTCCAGGACATCTGCCAAATGCAAATTTTGGGTCAGGAACGTAAGCTGCTTTCTGAGGTCCAACTCACAGACCCATTTAGGCCCAGATTGATGAAAGTGCATGGAAAATTGGAAAATCACTCTAAAATAGTAAGTTGGATGGGACTATCTTGTATATAATTATTTATAAATGCTTTACTGAATTTTAGTATAAATTCTAGTACAGTTAAATCAGGACAAGTTGAAACCTCTGGGGATGCACCAACACTGTGAATCTTTTTATTCTCTTTGTCTTGCAAATATATGTGTGTATGATCGAATTTATGTGTTACAGCTCCAGTGTATGCCAAGCTTCATAGAAGACAGACTGAAGCTTTATGAAGCACTGAAAAAAGAACATGATGCTTTGCTAGCTTACAGAGCAGCCAGCCAGAGCAAATCTATCAAAATTACCCTGACAGATGGAGAGACAGTTGAAGGGGAATCTTGGAAAACCACGCCATATCAATTAGCTGTAGGAATTAGGTAACCTGCATGTTCAAGGAGTTGTACTTGTGTAGTAATAAAACTGTTACTATCGTTTGTCTCCTACCTTGTATAAAATACATGTCACGGTCAATGGGTGGTGGCTCCCTTAAATTGGTTTGCTTGGAAAGCATTGGCACTTCAGCTTTATGTAGTAGAAACAGCTGGTTACAGTTCTGAGTGATGCTTGGGGTTCTGTGCTGGGATCATAATGCTTGCTTCCAGTTAAATCTAGGAACTAAGAGGCGTCAGAAGTTTTGTGAGTTAGCAGACACAGTAGAACCTGTTGTAAGGAGCAGCCTTTCCTCCAGATCCCCAGCACTGAAAACTGTAGAACAAAACCTCTCAAGACCTTAAGGTTCTATACCTTAACAGTAGGCAAGTGTTTAAGAAGACCACAGAAACAAAAGTTTTAGGTCTTCAAGTGCTACAAGATGTGGCTGTGGTCTCATGGGTTTTAGAAATCTAAATCTGAACCTAAATATTCTTGTCTCTTGATATCTCTTCTGTTTCTTTAGTCAAGTGTTGGCTTCAAATGCAGTCATAGCCAAAGTGAACGGTGAACTCTGGGACCTAGACCGTCCACTGGAGGGAGATTGTACTCTAGAGCTGCTCACCTTTGATAATGAAGAAGCCAAAACTGTGAGTAAACACTCTCTGGTTTCTTCTTGATTAAAGAAACAACATAAAATTGATAGCAGCATTAAGCTTTGAAAATCTTGAATTAAAAAACCCCACAAAACTAGTCAAGTAATATATTTTCTATGATTCAACAAAGATTAGATACTAAGTGCCTGTAGTCTGAGAGTGAGTAAAATCTTTGTGTTCTTTTCATCCTTCTCTTTAATAAGTTATTTCTCAAAGGAGTTTGTACAGAAGGCCTTGACTTGTATGTTAACTTGAAACAGTCTATGGTTTGGTTCAGTGCATTTGAAGATGAGACGGTGAAAGCCAAGTGAGGCAGTCTCTATTGTTTTCTAAAAACTCTTCAATATTAGACTTGAGTCGTAAATAAAATCTATACCTCCTTGTACTGGCACTGTTCATTAGATCCTTAAGTAGATGTATCTTAGTAAATTAAAGTATACCTATACTTAGCAACATGACTGAGATTTTTCTTTAATGATATTCAGTCTGAAGCTTATGTTATCTTTATATGCTAGGATTGGACTTCAGTTTTGTCAAAGAATTATTCATGTGATTAAGCTTGTTGGAGACATTTCAGGAGCCTATAAAGGTTTTATCTTGTAGCAGTAGCTCTGAAATAGTCTGAATTAATAAGAACTCAGAGCATCAGACTGATATTGATCTACTGTGTTGTTGGCTTCCCTCTTCTGACATTTCAGGTAACTTAGTTTACAGACCCATTAATAAATGTACCTAATGTGAGCAATGGCAACTTAATTGGATACATTGCTTTAGATGTGATTAGTGGTGCGTAGACTTTGACTGAAATTAACTTATAAATGAACAAGGTATAGTAAGTACTAAGTTGAAGGAATTGTGCAGAGCTATAGTCATCCTCTTTCAGACTGAAGTATGGTGGGTCTTTAGTTCTACATCTGCCATTATATTAATCATTTAGAGTACTTCAAAATGAAAAGATAAAGTTGTTTTACATGTCTCATATTTGAAGAACATTGATTCCAGTCTGTGCCCTATCTGCAGGTATATCTCTAGTTTGTTTTTTCTTCATTTCAGTTACACAATGCCATTGACCCCATGGTTTGCTCACCTGATTTCATTTACAGGTTTATTGGCATTCAAGTGCTCACATTCTTGGAGAGGCCATGGAAGGCTATTTTGGGGGCTGCTTATGCTATGGACCACCAATTGAGAATGGATTTCATTACGACATGTATATTGAAGATAGGTAAAATTACAGTGTCTTAGAACTTTTATACTCCATATGAAAGCTCAGTACTAGAATTATTTTGTTTGTTTCTGCATGTTAAAAGTATAATTGTATATCCAATTTGATTTGAAACATAGTCTTCTGTGTATACAGTTCAATTAAGTGTGTGGATATATTTAAATTCAGAAGCAGTGTTCAAACACCTGCTCTGTAAGAGTTAAAGCAGTTCTGTGGAAAAAATGCAGAGCGTTTGGGTTGAACTTTCTGAAGTTCCTGTGAGGCAAAGGGGATGATTTCCTCGAAGTCATGCAAGTTTGGTTTCCAGGGGCCATAGTCACTTGTAGAAAGGGCACAAATGCATGTAACTTGTCTAGGTGTTTACTACTGTTCTAATCCTTGTGCACAGCTTTACAATTCTGTTTTTTCCTTGTTTATCTTTCTGTAGGCAGGGAGAATACTGAATCTGCATGAGCTGATAAACTGGCTCTTGTGGCTGAGTTGAGCCTTTTTTCCACTTGGGTTTTTTTTTTTTTTCTTAGATCATATGTTTATTTTGAGCTAGAGGTATTCCAGACATTTGATCATGTCAAAGACTCTTCCAGGAATGATTGCAATGGGTTTGTTCAGGGTGGTACCATCTGTGTTTCTGGGTTTAATGTCTGAAAATACAGCTGATTGTAAGTAACTAAGAAAAAAATTCTGTGACAAATCATAACACATTCCATGTTTTTCAAATTAGACCATTAGAAAGTGGTCACTTGAAAAAATGGGAGTATCAAAATAATTAATTTATATTTCTTTTGCCTGTGTCTTTTTATGTAGAAGTGTATCTAGTACTGAATTCCCACTACTAGAGAACCGTTGTAAAAACATCATAAAAGAGAAACAGGCTTTTGAAAGGCTGGAAGTCAAAAAGGAGATCCTGTTAGACATGTTTAAGGTAAATCTTTAGTGTAGCTGCGGATTTAAAACAATGATCTTTTAAGATGTAACTTCTATGAAAGAGTGCGTGTGACTGACTCGTCAGAGTAGTACCTGTCTAGTAAAACAAAGGAAAACAATACCATCTATTTCCCCCTCTCCATATGCCTCTCAGGTGTTCAGGATGTTTTCAAGCACTTATAAAAACAATTCTTTATTCCACAAACATCCACCTCAAGATCAATGACATAACAAATAAGTAAATTAAAGGAATACATTTCTTCTGGCTCACTCGTGAAGACAGGTCAGAAAAGGCTTCAGCTCTAGTCCTGTTTTATTCAGTGACTATCACCAGTCTCACTGTACTGTTCCATCGATTGCTTTTCACAGGTGCTTTGGGGTGTTCAGGTGGTAATCACAATCCTCAACACACCTTCAGGGGAGTTAGGATGTTTCTGTCTCTTTCCCCTCTGCTTTCGCAACTCTTCCGAGAAATATATGTGGGAGTTTTTGTTGTTGTGTTGTTTTGGTTTTTTGTTTTGTTTTTAGTTTGTTTTTTTTTAGTTAGGAGTGTCTTTTACTGGTGCACTTGCATTATTAAAATGTAATTTTAAAAGAGAATTTTATTATCCATTTTATTGACGTTTCTGTCTATTTATGTTTCCACAAACAGTATAACAAGCTTAAGTGTCGTATCCTTAATGAGAAGGTGAAGACACCAACTACCACAGTATACAGGTAAAGAAATATACTTGAAAGATATTACAAAGTATTTTTATAGCTAATTTATTTAATTTGAGAGAATAATTTGAGATTTTTTTATTCCAAGTTCTGAATTCTGGTGTGATTGAGACTTAAGTTTGCAATTAATATTGCTGCTTTGGTAAATATTGCTGCTTAGGTAAAGTGAGATATTTTCTTTCTCTGCTGGGATAGATTAGGTCTCAATTTATGGACAAATTTCAAATTCAATTTTTATTTTTTCCCTCTGGTTTCAGTAGGCTGATTAAAATAAGTTGTCATCTCTGACATTGGCTTGCTGCATAACGGATAAAGCCAACCCTAGCTCAGTGTGCTCATTCCTGCATAACCTGCTCATTTCTCATAACCTGCTCATTCAGTTACTTGTTAGTTGGTTGGGAAATGGCACAACCATTTTCTGTTTGATGTGCATAGTTTAGAATTTCCTGGCCAACTTGAACAAGTTCACGTATGGAACTGTATGAATTGGCAAATGTGTTATGATGTTCTTGAAAATGTGCTGAGCATTTACTGAGTGAATATTCCACTTCAGGTAGAAGGCACAGTTACATTTAAGGTGCACTGAATTTGCTGTGTGCTGCATATTTATATTTACTGGCATGTTTGAATAAGTCAAACGTGAACTTGTGTGCCATTAGTGACTGTATTGAAAAACGTTGGGTTGCTTGAAAGTGAACACTCTTTTTGTTTTGGCATATAGATGTGGTCCATTGATTGATCTCTGCAAGGGTCCACATGTGAGACACACTGGAAAAATTAAGGCCCTTAAAATAATTAAGGTAATTTTAAATTAACTGTGCATTGAAACTGAAATAAATTGTCAGTAGATTTATTTACATATTTATTTTTCCTGAGCTGATTATACTAGGATTGTTCCTTTGCATTGTTTTCTTTGCTTACTGTACAATAGTTCTTAATTGCTTTCCCAGCTCCCATTGTACAAGTAGCACTACTGACTTTGGTCATTGATCTGCATCTGGCATCCAGCATGGTTTTTTATTAGAGTAGTAACAGGCACATTTAGACTGATGAAGAGCACTGCAAAACTGCTCTAGCTAGTGGTGACCAGATGAGCTGTGGAGCCAGTTCTGCTGTGCACAGGAGAGCAGAGCAGTGCCTAAGCTTCAGTGGCAGGACTGTGCCACTATCTCCCACCAGCACTGCCCTTCACAGGACAAGTGTCCTGGTTAGTCTGTACCAGCTGTCACATCTGAGTGCAGGGGGGTGAACATGCTCTGTTCTGCAATAAGTGAATGTGAAGATACTCATTGGGTCAGAAAATAGTATTTTGACCTTGTCAGATGGTATCTTTCAGGTACAGGAGATAAAGTGGACCTTGGCACATCTGGAAGTGCTGCTGTTAAAAAATGGCATTGCTTCCAGGAAAGCCAGACAGTGTTTGCAGAGGCCTCTGAATTTATGGTGTAGTTTAAGTTACACAGATGCTAATTTTGGTAACCTTATTAGACTGAACTCTTTGGAATATTCATTATTGTGGCTTTTGCTGGCTTCCTAACTGAAGTGTATGGAACTCCTGAGTTCCAGGGATTAAGTGGGTAGAGGGTTAAAACTGGTCGGATTTAACTGTGAGAGCTAGGTTTGTTTTGCCTTTCATGTTTCTCTACTTCATTATGTTTTCAATGTAAACAAATCCTGCCTTTTTAGAACCTCTAACATGAAACAATAAAATATGCCATGATGTGAGTTAAAACAAGGTACCTAAGCAGAATAAAATATGATTTGACCTGTCACTTCTGTTTGTCTTCTGTATTAGTATGCTGACTAAAAGGCACTGCACGTTTCTTTGTATTACAAACAAATACTGAAGGACTGCATACAATTCTTTTCCCAAGGAAAAATGTAATAATGTTTGAATGGGTTAGTGTTTATCCCTCTTTCCCTGATATTATGTAATATTATCCTAAAGTATGGGGTTTGTGTATCAGAGTTCCTCTACGTATTGGGAAGGAAAATCTGACATGGAAACTCTGCAGAGGATATATGGAATATCCTTTCCTGATAACAAAATGATGAAGGAATGGGAAAAAGTCCAGGAAGAAGCAAAAAACCGGGATCATAGGAAAATTGGAAAGGTAAATTATTCCACTGTCTACTTCTTTTATACTTCTATTAGAGAATTCATTCTCTTCCCTTGTATGTTAATTTTGGTTTGATTTTTTTGGGTTTTTTGACAGTTTTAAGGGGCATCAGTTCTATGTGCTTCTTGATGTCATTTACATTTAAAATTTTTAATTCTACAAACTCAACTTGTCCCTTGCAAATGGATGTTAAACTAATGTTAGGAAGAAGTTAATGGCTTTAGTCCCTTAGTTTAAGGATATAAATCTTAGACCAATTAATGTAGAGTCTTGGCAGATCCTACCTAAACCACTCTGTTTTTCACAGAAGAGAATTTATTTGGAAATTGTGTGAATAACATGGTTTGGTCATTCTTTATAATAGGTGTAAATTTGGGGAAATGTGTATTTACATAGTCAAAGAATCAAATGGAATTCAGTGTTCTTACAAATTTCTAAGAGTAAGAACTGCAGATCAATTAACTGGTCTTGCTGAGAACTTGTGGACCATAAATCATCTTGTTGCTGTAATATTCCATCTTTGCAAGCAGTGTCTCGATGTGTGTGGTTACATTCTGCAATTCTCTCTGAATTGTTACTAGAGCATTCTGGTTTTCATTTACCTAGGAGCAAGAACTCTTCTTCTTTCATGATTTGAGTCCCGGAAGCTGCTTTTTCCTCCCTAGAGGTGCCTTTCTTTATAATACGCTCATGGATTTCATACGGGTGAGTATATACTGATGTTACTGATATAAGTGCTAACAACTTGATTATCATTTGGTGATCTTAAATGATAGGCCATTCATAGTGCTGAGATATCCACAGAAAGAGAAGTACTATATATGTAAACATATACAAGATTTTCACAAGGATTATGCAAATTTAACCTTTTTGAAAGTAAGGCAGAGTGAAGCTATGTTTTTCCAATTGTGCAGAATCTACATGTGTGGTAGTCCTATCATATCTCTGTATGTTGCCATCATAAATACCACAGGTAAAAAGAATCAAGCTTTTGCTTGTCAAAAGCTCTCTCACCTTTTAAATGTTGAATTTGTTTTATAGGGGGAATATCGCAGGCGTAATTTTACTGAAGTTGTATCTCCAAACGTCTTCAACAGTAAACTCTGGGAAGCTTCAGGACATTGGCAGCACTACAGTGAAAATATGTTCTCTTTTGAGATTGAGAAGGAAACGTTTGCCCTTAAACCCATGAATTGTCCAGGACATTGGTTTGTACTCTCAGCTGGAAAAGTCTTACTTTACGTCATTTATCCTTTGTGGGGCTGAGAAGCAAAAGCAGTATTTATACATGCTGTGATGTTTGCTTACAATAGCCTGCTAAGCCAGTGTGTCCAGAGAGCTTCTCTGACAGTGTCCCAAAGCAGACCTTTGCAGTAAGTCTGCACTGGGCTGGGTTTGTGCCTGCTAATACTGGTCTGTACCACTAGTAAATACCAATTCTGTTGGGTAGAGGTGGGCATCAGATGTGGTGTTCCAAGAAGGGTATGGATGAACCAATCTTGACTTACTCTTGCAGCATTTTTTCCTCAGTGGTCTTTAGCATTTCATTGAGTGGTGTGCCTTTCCTGTTTGCCTGTCTTTCAGGATGTAGACAACCTGAACGAGTAAATACTTAAAAATCTGATTACTGTCTATACTGAGCTTCATTTATTTCTGTGTTGTCTTAAATCTCCTGTAAGAAGGATAAGAGGAAGGTTCTTCCATGTTCCTTTTAGCTTGATGTTTGCTCATCGTCCCCGATCCTGGAGGGAATTGCCTCTTAGACTTGCAGATTTTGGAGTTCTTCACCGAAATGAACTCTCGGGCACTTTGAGTGGCTTGACTCGTGTAAGGCGCTTCCAGCAAGATGATGCTCACATCTTTTGCACAATGGAACAGGTAAAAATAAAAAAACACCTCCCACATCCCCACCAGTCAACCAAAAACCCCTTCCCTCTCCCAGTGCAAACTAACAGTAAACAAGAAAAAAATCCCTGAAGTATTTCAACTCTTGATTCTTCCATTGCATAGCATAATGCTGCTTTTGATGGGGTTTTTTCTAGGTGCTTCCTTTTATTTAGAAAGATGCATTGGGCAACTAAATCCCAGAAAGTAAGATTTGTTGCATTTTTCATCTCCCTCTGCAAAAAAAGCAGTTGATCCCATTGTTTTCTATAGAAATGCTGAATAAAAACTTTATTTTGTCAGTAATACCACAGATTTTAGTGGAACTGTATGTATAAATTGTATAAATTACTTCAGAATACATTTTGGCCCCAAAACATCATGCTTAACAAAAATACTACTTTTCTTGCCATGCTTTGAAGCCCCAACACCTCAGTTCTCTCTTTGCCCATTAAATGGATTTGCATTTGTTGCATGTAATTTTTGAGTGATTTTTAATTCTTTCTTATTTAATGGACTCTTATGTTCTGGTTATGAGGAATTCAGTAGATTCAATTACATTTTTATGTAAGTAATTTTTAACCTATTTTAATATGTTTTATGTTTAAGATTGAAGAAGAAATGAAAGGCTGTCTTGAGTTCTTGAAGTCAGTGTATGCTGTCTTTGGTTTTACCTTTCAACTACATCTTTCTACAAGACCAGAAAATTATCTTGGAGATTTAGAGATCTGGGATCATGCAGAAAAGGTAATTAATTTAAAAGCAAACAAACAAACCCCTTAATATTTGTACTTGCAGAGGTAGATATTTGAGTTCTTCCATGCTTCATGGTGAAATTGCTTAAATTAGATGCTAAATACTGCCCTTAGTGGAAATTCTTGTAGGAAAACATCACATTAAATTTGAAGTTTGTATAGAAAACCAGAGCTTTCAGATTCTTACTTAGCCCCTTACCCTGAACTAGTTAGATTTCTATTAATTTTTTTTTTCTGATTAATCATAATATTTATACAAGGAGCTACTATTTCCAGATTGTTTATCATAAATGAGCAAATGCTTGAACAATAGGGGTTGTGCTGCCTTTTGACTCCTTTTGAATTTCAAAGGCAAATGCTTTGACTTCCAGTAATGAGAGGCCTTTCTATACCTTTTTTAATTACTCTCTCATTCTTATGATTAGCAACTTCAAAACAGCTTGAATAACTTTGGAGAGCAATGGAGTTTGAATCCAGGAGATGGAGCATTTTATGGTCCTAAGGTTAGTGACTCAGCATTCCAATATAACTTTGGGATGGACAGAAATGCAGAGGTACTGCAGGCAAACTATATTTAGTAACTGTGTTATTTTGCTTCACAGATTGATATTAAAATCAAAGATGCAATTGGTAGGTACCATCAATGTGCTACCATCCAACTTGACTTCCAGCTACCCATTCGGTTTAATCTTACTTATGTTGGGTGAGTGGTTAAGCTAAATATCTTCCTTTTAAAAATTAAATTAAACAATAGCTTTCATTATCTGTAATTCCCATTATGTTACTAATGCTATATTGCTCATTTAACAAATGATTAGCTTGTAAATCAGTCAACTGGTAGGGAGAGCAAACACCCCCAGTGAGTAGAGGAGCAAGTTATGAACTTGAAGATCTTTTCTTAATATAATGATAGCTCACTTTAATTGTAAATGCAGGAAAATCTCATCATCTGTCTTGACTGCCAGTTTTGAAGACAATTGATCATAGGTTATGCTGAAAATTCCTCAGCTGAGTCAGTTTTCATTTTCAGCCTAGTCATTGTGCCTCCATGGAAGACATGGCACACAAATTCAAACATGCCCTAAGGAGCAAGTATGTTTGTATTAAGTGGTTCTTTATTTTTATCAGATTAATTTAGTTAACTTTGAACAGAAACCAAGTGCAAACAGCTTTTAGTGAAAATCTGGCTGGTTTCCAGCTAGGCCCACTGAGCTAATTAATCTTAGTGCCACAGTGACTTGAATACTCATTTTCTGAGTCGTATTTCTTTCTGTGTTTGATTTGCATATTATGAAGCTGAGGAAGATAGAATCTTTGTAATGTTTTGGTCTTGTGGTATATTCTACAACAGATGTCATAGCTTTTATGATAGGTGATAATGTTACAAACCAGCTTTTTTAATAAAAGCCTGGGTTTTTTAAATTTTAGGGTTGTAATTTAAGTGAAATAATGAATAGTAAGGGCAGGTAAGATCCTGTAAAACAAAATAAAAGCAACTCCTAATGTAAAGAGAGTGCAACATAAAATATTAAAATGCACAAAAAGGGTGCTGAGTCAGTCAAGTGTCTTCCCAAAGTGAAGTGTGTCTCTGCCACTAGCTATAGGCATTATTATTTTAAATTAGAATTCCTTTAAAAGCCCAGCTGACTTGAAGTACATTTTTAATAAAACCAGTAGATTTTTCATAAGTATAACAACTAAATTTTGTCTTTCTGTTAAAAGTAGAATCAAAAATATTAGTAGGATTACGTGTGTGAGCTAAGATAACTTTATTTTTTAAAAAAAAAATCTTGCTTTTTTTTCAGTAAGGATGGCGATGACAAGAAAAGGCCAGTGATTATTCACAGAGCTATTTTGGGATCTGTGGAGAGAATGATAGCTATTCTAGCAGAAAATTATGGAGGAAAATGGTATGTGGCACAAATGGAATTCTAAGAAGACTTTAACAACGTAGAAACAGCATATCCTTCCTATTATCCCATATATTATAATGCAAAAATAAGATCCCTAAAATTTTCACAAAATTAGTAAGAAAAGTTACAAGAAAAGCCCAGTTTTCTGGTCTGAGTTGTATGATATCCATACAATTTCATGAGATTGCAGAAAAAAAGGAAGAATAACGCAGAAAGAGGAATTGTAATTGAATGTGTAAGTCCTGCATTATTGTTGTTCCTTTTTTCTTAAAACTCATGCTTTTGTACCAGGAGGATGTCAGATATGTGTAAAGCAATTATTTGTGTATACACAGACATTAATTAACCCTAATATGTGAAATATTTTTATACTTCTAAGATTGATCGTTTTATCTTGGATAAGATCTGGAAATACTTCTTCATTTAACATACTAAGGAAGAGTTAATTCTTATTTTCAGTCACCTGTCTGACTGTCCACCTTTAATGTAAAGTTATAGATAAAAGTGAAAATAATGCAGAAAAAATTTTATTTAAAGTTGTGGAGTCAGCTGGGAAGAAAACAGAAGGTCCAACTTCCCTATATGTCATTTTACTGGAATCAATCTATTTGCTGTTTTATGAGCTTGAAAAGAGGGAGACCACCATCCAACATCCTTAGCTAATGTAAATAATTCTAGACAGAAATTATTATTGTGGAACATGACTATAGCTGTGACTGAAAATGTAAAATGCACCTTTATTTCCTGTTTGTCCTGTGCTGGCCAGGCCATTCTGGCTGTCTCCACGGCAGGTCATGGTTGTGCCAGTGGGCCCCACGTCGGAACAATACGCCCAGCAGGTGAGAGGAGAGCTTGGCTCCTTACAGCAGCAGGCAGATTTCATAGATCCTTAAGTCCTTGTCCTAGAACAGGGAATGAATGCTTAATAACTCTGGAAACATGTTTGCAAGGAGAGGTAAATGTTTCAATATAAAAGTTTCAGTCCAAAATTTGTATATGCCTGAGTAAGGGGAAAGTAATTTGGATTCTTTAATTATGTACATACTTCTATAATTATTAAAGGAAAAAGCATCCTGGATGGCAAACCTTATATAACTAATGCTTCATTACAGTACTCTCTACCTCTGAGTAGCCAGAGCCAGTTTCTTCCATTTCCCACTATGTATATTCTTGGCTGCATCCCTTTTGAACCATAGTTGGTTTTACCCCTGTCCCATGCTTTCATTTTAATTCAAGAATAAGTGTGTTTGTTCCTTCTCCTCTTTCTCCTTTCTCAGGCTGAGGACATGTTTTTGACATGCAGCAGAGCAGCACATGTGTGATATAGATGTTATCTTGTATTGTCTCCCAGCTGGGGTGCTGCTGTGTGTGCAGGTTTCTTCATTGACTTCCTTATCACCCTCAAGAACGAAATTATGCATATGCATGAATTAATTGTTGGGAGAGATAAATAATTGCAGTGTTTACAAATATATGTTGTAAACTATATAGTAATACTAAGAGGGTTTTGGTTTCTTTGGGTTTTTTTTAGGTTTGCAACCAATTTTTTGAAGCAGGATTTATGTCAGATGTGGATCTAGATCAAAGTTGCACATTAAACAAGAAAATTAGAAATGCACAGCTGGCTCAGTATAACTTCATTTTAGGTAATTGCAGCATCTTACATTTCTGAATATCATTTAAGTTGTAATGTTGGACAAAGCTTGTTCTAGGCTCATTTTCTAATGTAGATTGTGTAATATTTTGTGCTACATCTTGCAGTGGTTGGAGAAAAGGAGAAAGCAAACAATGCTGTCAATGTGCGAACAAGAGACAACAAAGTTCACGGAGAGATTTCAGTATCTTCTGCTATTGAAAAACTCAAGAAATTTAAGATGTCGCAAATTCCAAATGCAGAAGAAGAATTCTGATGTTGCTGCTAGGAAAAAAAATTAATAGCTGCCTATGTGAAATGTTTCTTTCTTCCTGCACAGCAGTGATGCTCATCTGAGAGAATTTTCAGTTAATGGATACACAAAATAAGCAACTGTAGCACTGTTGGTGCTTCAGGAAAAGCATGAGAGGACAGATGCACCTGCCAACTCCTTTAGCAATCGCATGGGTTTCCAATCTGCCTGAGTCGCAGAATGCTTATTTAGAAAGTCCTACACCTCTGATGTGGTGGGTTTGCTGTGGAAGTAAGTCAGGGCTGTACGAGGGTGGGGATCAGGAGGCTGGGAAGGACAGCGGATGCTGCTGGCAGTGCTGAGCTCCCTCAGTCACAGAGCAGGTCCCTGACTGACCTGGCACCCAGAGCTTGGCAGTGCGTAGGTGCCTCAGGAGCAGTTTGGATTAGGTTTTTGCTAGCTCCAGATGGTTACAAAAATTGGGGGGGGTTGTGGCGTGAATAGCTTGGTTGTTTCAGAATGTGTGTTCACAGACTATGAATGCACTGGAGTCTTTGCTGGAAGTCTCAGTGTAACAAGGCACTCGTGGAGTTGGTGTGATGACTGGTTGCTGTAACGGTGGTTGCCAAGAATGCTGTTGAATTACTATAACTGTGTGTGAAGTTTTTTTTTTTTCCCTCTGTTTGCTGTTGTTTTGGCTTTTTACTAAAACAAAAAAAAACCCACTTTGAAAAACCCTTCTGTGTGTAATTTATTACTTTATTTGCTGGGAGTCGTTAGAGTGCTGAAAAGGAAAAGAGGACAATTTTAATTTTAAAATGGTATATTGGACTTGAAACTGGCTGTATTTCTGTTTTGTTTATGCTTAGAAATTATTTTTAAAGTTGCTGTTGCAGGCAATTGAACTGTATTTTTTGAGAGATTTTTATCTTTATTTTTAATTTTTATCTTTTTTTTTCATTTTAATATGCTGTTATTTAATTAACAGATAGTGTTAAGTGTATTCCTCAATTATCTAAGCTATACAGCTCTAGTTGTGATTTAAATATAACGGTTGTGAAGCAGAAACTACAATTTAGTGTATAAATATTAACACAAATACAAAGCTTATGTTTTACTTCTGCCTCGCACCCGTACAGACCTGTGTTTAATAGGTCTATGTTTGGTTTTGTATTCGTTTGGGTTTGTGGATCTGTTTTTATCTCCTGCTTCTAAAAGAAAAGGGGAAAAACCAAACATTGAAGGAGCAAGTGCTGGGAAAGCTTCCTGTTCCACTTGGTAGAATTAACATGGGGAGTGGCTAGCGATTTTTATTTTTATTTATACGTTTTATCCATACGTTTATTTATGTGGACTGTCGCTCTCGTGCATTCAAGTTCTGAGGGTTTTTCCAGCGGGTTCCGGGCTCTGGCGCTGTCCCCTCCCGTGTGGGGCCGCCCTGGCGCTGCCCCGTCCCGCCTCCCCTCAGCCGCGCCTGCCCCGCCCCCGCCCGGCGCACCAAGATGGCGGCGCGGTGGTGGCGGCGCGCCCTGCGCGGGCTCTGCGGGGCCGCGCTGTTCCTGTCACAGCTCTCTGTCCTCTCGGGCCGCGGTGAGCGCGGCCGCCGGGCCGAGACAGGGCGGCGGGGGTGGGAGAAGGGGCAGGGGCTCCGGCTGGGGCCTGGGGTGGAAGCGGCTGCCCCGAGCGGCAGCGGCCGCTCCCCGCGGCCGGGGCTGAGCGCGGGTCCGGCTGCGGAGGTGGCGGTGACCGTGGCGGGCTGAGGATGCGCGGCCGCTCCCCTGGCTGGGGGACGAATCCGGTGTTTCGGGCATGGCCGCATTTCGTTGTGCCGGCTCTATGGGGTTGGGGCTGAGGTGCGCGGTGTCAGGGCTAAATACGGGCCAGGCCCCCCTCGCCGGCTCGTGTGCTGCTCTTATTACACAGCACCTTTTGTGCCTGCTTTTTGTCGCGAACGTGTGTGACTGAAAACGTCCTGGGGCTCCTCGGCGCGGTCAGAGTGGGTGGTGTGACAAGCTGCCTCTCCTTCCACCCGTGCCCGGTGGCTGCCGTGAGGGCTCGGCAGGGGCTGGCACATCGCGGCTCTCCCGAGCCCTCAGGACGCGGTTCCCGCAGCTCCGGCACAAACACAGCCGTGCCTCCCGAACGGTCCCTCTATTCCATCTTTCCATCAAACAACTACTTGCTTTGCTTCATTAAATGGTATTGTTCAGTAGAAAACACTGTGTAAAATCTGCTTTCTGATCAGTGCTTTTAATTCTCATGAATCAAAAAATAAGATTGAATGGAAATAAATGTAGTTCCTTGTCTTAAAGGAACAATTCCATTCTACTGCTCTAATGTTTAACATACATATCCCACTAGTAGTAGAACAGGAGAACAGATTTTTTTTCTAATCTCATTACGCTTTCTACTTGTATTTTCATATCAGAGTGCTGAAATCAAACTGTTTCTGAAGATGAATTTTGTTCTAAAAATTTCACTTTCTCCATGTATTTGTCTTGTAGCGGGATCTTTGATGACGACAAAGCTTTCACAGCCACAGTCTACACTGGCAAAAAGCTTAACTTCAACAAGTACAAATGCTCCCTATTTTAAAGCATTAGGTAAGGTATTATGTTGTTTCTTTTGTTTGTTATCTGTGGATCCTTCTCAGTCTTGAGTCCAAAAGTTCTTGAATTGGGTCTTACGTAATCTCACAGTGGTAAGAAGAATTGCCATGTAACACATTATGAATTACTCTTCAATGACCATAACAAATACTTTAGGTTATCTAATTAGACAACTGGTCCGCTGTCTAGAAAATGGTAGGTAAAAGTACCATTGTGGTATATGTGATTTATACCCCTCAGGGTGGTGGAAGTTGTTGAAAGACTCCAGCATCCTGCAAGAACTTGTTCTTGTTCCCTGTCCACCATCAGTACAGCTTTGTAGCTCACTGAGGGTACATCAGGACTGACAGAAATGCTAGTGTTGCTCACAGTTTAGGAGGTGATTCTGTACACATGCAAACAGCCAGTCGCTGAGGTAGCTGTAGCCCTAATTAGAGCTCAACTCGAAGTAGGTTACCCGTGTCACCCCGCTGCTATTCCTGAACTGATTACTTCTGCTGAGGAGTGCTGGCTGAGGCGGCACTAATCCCTGTAAGCTCAGTCCTGGGGCTGTGCTGAAGTGTTGGCTGGTGTCCTGTACAGAGCCCTGTGGCTCTCACAGCTGGGAATGCTGCTCCATGTGTAGTGAGGAAAGCCCTTTATACAGTGTCAGTGCATATGTTTGTCTATCTATATGTATAAAAAATGTATATATATGCTTGAGACTATTTAGCTTTTTTTAACTCGGGTTCTTAATTCACTTATTGCACCTTGCAGATAGTACAGAAATTCCATCTTACGTGACTAATTGTCCCAGCAACGGGCTTTGCAGTAGATTGCCACCAGACTGCATGACATGTAACACAAACTATTCCTGTATATATGGGAAGACGGCAACTTTTGATTGCAAAGTCAAGCCACATGTTCATTGTGTTGTAAGTAACCTGTTACTCTTAACCCCAGATTTAAGCAATTAAACTGTGGCATCATGTCTTAAAATGCAGAATATTGATTTCCAGGTTCTGATGTAGGCAGGTCTGCAGTTCTGTGATAAGTTTAATAACTCACTGTGGGCTGTTGAAGAGGCAGGCCTGCCCTTCCCTGGTTTGCCTTTCTTGCCTTGAATCTTTTCATTACCTGGCTATGCCTTTGAGTTAAACCACTCCAAACATTTTGAGAGTGGGGAGGCTAAATATCTGTCAGAGCTACGAACTGGCCTTAAAGGTGAGACTAAATGATTCCTCCTTTTGGCAGCAGCCTTAGATTGGAAGAATCAGGAATGTTAAATGTGACTTTGATACTTCTTTGGTGGTTTTCTATTCTGCTCTGTAGGAGGTAACAAACAGAACAATTGTTCTTTTGCCGAAAATGTCTACTCATGAAATCTAATTTAGTACTGCACATTGATTTTTGGTTTTAATTCTATTGAAGTGATAGTGCTGTCCTTTTACAGGATGAGAATAACCACAAGCAGGAGAACTTTACAATTAACATGACGTGCCAGTTTTGCTGGCAGCTTGCCACAAGTGATTATGTCTGTACCAATTCCACAAACTGCATGACAGTTTCCTGCCCTCGACAACGATACAATGCAACTTGCACAGTCCGGGATCACATCCATTGTCTAGGTAAGGTAGGCAAATCTGGATTTCTCTAAAGAATTTTTCACGTATTTTGCAATGGGTGAATACAACGATTATGTCCTTTTACAGTAACAACCTGCACCTTGATCAATCTACTGGGTTTTTTTTATTCTTACATTTCATTTTTTAGCATAATAGTGACATCTAATTGCAAACATTGGCTTATTATATTGTTGTATACTGTCACACCAGGGTAAACAGTTCTTTTTATTTTTGTCAGCTTCTGTGAGTTAAACTTAATTGAACCTACTAGATTCTCAGACCACTAATAGAGTCAATATCAAACATCTCCTTAGGCCAATTAAAGAAAATTATGCTGGTTCCATCCAACTAGGCTTCATTTTCCCTCTGTTTGTTCACTGGCTTTTCTGATACGGGACCAAGATTGATGGAACAGAGAACTCTAGGGTGTAAATGAGCTTTTGTGTTGACAGTTGTTTCTCAGTTAGTGTCAATCCTTTTATAGACTCATTTTGGAAAAAGTATCTTCTTCCGTGTCATTTTCTTCCTTATTATATGGTCTTTGTTTATTGCATTAAGGTTTTAATATTTTCTAATGTTTAGGTAACCGTGTCTTTCCTAAGATGCTCTATTGCAACTGGACTGGAGGTTATAAGTGGTCTACAGCCTTGGCACTAAGGTAAGCAGGAACTCTTGGATAATGTCAAGCTAAAGTACATTAGTTTTCTTTAAAATCTTCAGGTTCTTGTGGTTTTCTGCTTGGTAATTTTTAAAAGTGTGCCAAATATCCAGTATTTCAGATAGTCTAGCTTGAAATGGTGGGCATAGAATGCTTGACGGGTTCACATACAACAATGCTGGCTAGCTTCAGCAAACACAGCTGGAGGAAAAACACTTGGATACCCAAGCTCAATTCCTCTAAAAATAATAATAATTAATCATATTTTTATTCTTACAGCATCACCCTTGGTGGATTTGGTGCCGATCGTTTCTATTTGGGTCAGTGGCGGGAAGGTCTGGGAAAACTCTTCAGCTTCGGTGGACTTGGAATATGGACACTAATTGATGTGCTGCTAATAGGTGTTGGCTATGTGGGACCTGCAGATGGATCTCTCTATATTTAAATGTGGGTGCAAGGTTGCCTGCAAAGGGCTCTAAATAAACGAGTGTGGAGGTTTGAGCCTTTCAGGTGGAATGAAGAACAACTGTTTGTTCTATGTGCATACATTTTAATGTACAGTATCTGTACTTGGTTTGCCTTTAACTAAGGTCAAATAAAAGAGTGGATCACTGAGTAAGTTGAAATTAATTTCATTTCTTCTATGGCCATGGTATTTTTCTATGAAAAAAAGTTGAGCAGCTAACCAAATTCTCCACTGTGCTTGAGCTTGGATGATCTGTCAGGCCCCCAAAGAGCTGCAAACTAACTTGAATTGTTTACTTCATGTTTCTATGCTTGAATTTAACTCTAAAACTAACTTCCCTAAATATGCCAGTATTTTTTTTTTAATTTGTGGGAGGATAATTTATTTGCCTGAGTTATGTGGGTAGTATGTAAATCACCATGTTTTCTGATGTTAACTACATTAACTTCTTGGTTTGAGACATAACAAGAGCTAATATCTGCTTAGGGACTCGACTTTAAATTGTGGGGGCGGTTTAGAATTAGACTGCAGTAACACTAAAGGCTAAATACTCTAAATAATTGAAATAGATTTTTTGATTGTTCCGGAATAACTTTGTTTTGGTTGGGTTTGATCTGCATATCAGTGAAAGTTACCGTTCCTACTCTTGTGCTAGCAAGCTTGCCAAATTACTTTTAAAAAGGGTTGGCAATATAATCGATGAGTTTATCCACTTAGGACTTTGTGACGCGATAATGTAGCGGACTAGTGCCATTAGGGGACAACAATTTTGTGTAGTCGCGGTAAATGCCGGGCCGTGCGTGCGCGCCCCTCGCCCGGGGCTGGAGCGGCCGCTGCTGTAGCACTGCGGTGCCGTCGGGCTGGAAACGCTATGGCTTGAATAAAGTGCGCCTTGAAGCTTTCCTGGCCTTGGTACTGACAGTGTTTGTCTGCGGCGGGCGGGCGGGCGGAGCGGCGGCCGCGGCCCCGCGCTGTGCGGCTGCCGGGGGCGGGCCCGGGGCCGGGCCGGGGCGGTGCCGCCGCCGAGCCCCGGCTCGTCCCACCCCCGGCGGCACCGGAGCCACCATGGCGGCAGAGCGGGACCGCGAGCGGGAGCTGAGCTTCTACCGACGGCTGCCCAAAGCGGTGAGCGGCAGGGGCGGCGGGCGCGGACCCTCCTCCGGCGGCTCCGGGCCGCAGACCGAGAGACAGACAGAGCGACAGGCGCTGCTGCTGTCTCGGAGTTCTTCCCTAACGCGCCTTTTCCGAGGGCCTTACCCTCAAAATGCAGTCGGGTGGTTTGCCTGTCCGGTTTGATTACAGACCTTAGTGAGTAATCTAAATGCAATTAAATCAGTTGAGCGCGTTCTTAATTTTCTCTTTTTGTCCTATTTCGGCTCAGTCTAGCCTAGAAGTCTGGCTCAGATAACGCTTTCTCCCCATGTCCCAAGGGTGTGCCTTACTGTGCATATCAGTGCAAGCCTTCCTAGGGGTGCGTGCGGATTTATCGGGGTTCGTGAGCCGCGCTCAGCAAAGCCCGAGGGCACGGACTGCAGCACAGAGCTCGTACAGGCAGTGCCCGGGGGCACCAGCAAACCCACTTCAGACAATATCATTCTTGCATTCCTTTGTACTAAGTTGCTTTTCAGGGTGTATGTTTAATATCTAACAAATCTGTGAGGTAAGCTTGTGAAAAATATAAGACATCTGTATCTGGCTCAGTCACCAGAAGCTGTAAGCAGCCACAAGGCCTGGTGCTTAGCTAGAGTTACAATTTCAACATGTTTTCCAGTGTAAAGCTTGAAGAGAAGTATTTTTTGACTTTTTCTTTTCCTATTGAGAATGGATGTGTACAGAGAGAGGAGAGGTAGGTGACAAAGTAGATGCTTTGTAGATACGTTTTAAATGAGTCGGGAGGGCACTGGAGACCTATGCCATAGAGTCAGGAGCCAGGTGATAAGAAGGAGCGAAGGTGAAGTGAGGAATGGAGCTGAGGATCATAGGTTTGGAGCCCAAAGTCAGGATGTCAATAGGAAGTCAGGCAGAAAGAGGCCTCAGGCAAAGGAGTGCAGTTACTGCAGTTGCTGTTCATGGAAGAGTCTTGCCACATTTCTGGTGTGAATTTAAACTTCAGACAATGAACAAAAGGAAGGGGAATGGGTAGACACCTGTTGCTATTTTTGAATGATGGCCATGTACATTTAATTTGCAGTGGATGGGGAGAGTTCTTGAATCCTTACTGTACTTTTTGTAATACTGAGTTAGCTGTTGGCTTCCTCTTCAGCTTGGATCACACCACCCCAAGAATTGTCTGGAGAGCTCTTTGCTGGGCCAGCTGTGCTTCCACAGAGACCAGCACCAACAGCAGCCACCAAGTGAGAGGAAAAAAACAGGGCAGTTCTCAGATGAACCAGAGCTTGCAAAAACCTAAGGAAGTTGTTATTAGCCAAAATACAGATAATTGTTATTTTCAAACTCAGAGTGAAACACTGATGTAGGATATGAGAACAGTAGTACAAACAAGGTACACAAGCCATCCTTTTCACAAGTCCATAGGATTTTTATTTCTGTAGGAGCTCCATGCTCATTTGAATGGCTGTATCAGTTCTGCTACTATGAAGAAACTCATGGCCCAGAAGCCAAACCTTCATATCCAGAACGGCATGACTGTGATTGACAAAGGAAAGAAAAGAACCTTAGATGAGTGAGTATATGCATGTGTGTGATGAACGTTTACCAAAGGTTTTTTAATTAAGTTGAAAACTGAAATGTGTGGCCTTACACACTAACTGCAGAAAATATGTTCTTAAGTTTTACAGCATAATCTCATAGGGTTTTTTGATATTACTACAGAGTAATTTCTTAGGTGCTTGCAAACTAAAAAGAAAAATCTTGTTGATTAATTCCTTCTTTAAAGGATTGAAATTTTTCACTGAGATCATATGCTTTTCAGAGAAAATTGACTCACAGAGTTTCCTTATTTGGGAACTTCATATTTTCCTTTTCCTTCAAAAAGCTTTGTGGTAGTAACAACTTTTGTTGTGAATGCAGAATTTTTTTTTCCCCTGAATACTCATTCAGTGTCTTTCCAATAATTTTTAAAATTTTATTTTAGATGTTTTCGGATGTTTCAGATCATCTATCAGGTTACCACAAGGACTGAAGATATTTTACTGGTAAATTAATTAAAAGTTCACTTAAAACAAGCAAGCAATACACACAGTCACTATCAGTTGGAATAAGAGCATTGAGTTCCAAGTGACAATATCAACAATGGTCCCTTTCAATTGAAGGTCAGAATAATTACTGTAAAACACTTGAAACTCTTTTCACTATCCCTGAAGGAATCAAAGGTGCCTTCTTTGTGGTAGTATTTCCACAGACATGGGGACCACTAAAAACACATTGGGCCTGAAAACGTTGCAAGTGTTTCACAACAAAAAATAACTGTGTCTTTTAGTTGTAAAGGAAAATATAACTAATTATAAGTATCATTTTTACGTTGTTGAATACACTTTAACTTCATCAGATAACTAAAGATGTCATTAAAGAATTTGCTGATGATGGTGTCAAGTATCTGGAATTGAGAAGCACTCCAAGAGAAGAAAATTCCACAGGTACAGTCTGTTTTGGTTTTTAATTTGTGATCCTCTTGCACTATAAAACTTAGTTAATGACTATGTTAATAACAAGTACAGTCAAATTTAGTTGGCTCAATAAAAATATTTTTAAAATATGAAAGCTAAGATTTAACCATGTAAAAGTATGTCACTTTCTTATTAGATTTTTGAGGACCAGAATGTGTTGGTCATAACTATGGCCCTCGAGATTGGGTTATTTATTTGAGTATGGCATCTGAGTCTGCTAATATTTTTAATAGCTGATATTTTTTTATTTTTGTTATCTTGGTTTTTTCTTCTAGATTTGGTTTAGTATAAACACATAATAGAAGTCCTATTGCGATTCTCTGGTTCACACAAAGTAATTTTAATTTTTCCACATGCTTAGGAGGAGGTTTAGTTCAAATGTGTGCTTCACAGTAAAGTTATATTTACAGATAGAATTACATGGGTTAGAAGACTGTATGGTTTAAAATCAAAGGTGCAACATGAAACTTAGAAGACTAGGGAGCTGGGTCTGCAATATAATAAAAATAATTCAAAACATGTTTGTTCCAAACATATGCATGTGTTTGCAGGTATGACCAAAAGGATGTATGTTGAAACTGTGCTTGAGGGTATAAAGCAGAGTCAAGAAGAAGGCTTGGATATAGATGTAAGGTAAACAAAGCATGTGGAATACCTCTGTTTCAAGGTTTTGTGTAGTCTGATGCTTGGTCATGTTTGCAGAGAGGTTTACAAGCCGTCAGTATAGGAATGAAAATTGTTTTTAAACCAGATTACATGGAGTGGAAACAGATAGTTCATATGGAAACCTGACCTTTTTATCTTCTTTTTTACTGCTAAAGAAGAAAACTGGGTAAAACCTCTCATCTCTAAGACTGTCCATTCTTTGCAACATTTTCAGGAAAAGAAGTGTTTTTCATGGAATTGGCTCTTTTTTCACAGCTTGGCTTTGTTGCAAAAATTTTGTTTGATTAGCTGTACAAGCAGCCTGCTGTAAAGAGCTGGTCCTGACTGGCAGAGAAGCTTCAGGAGGTGTCAGTGGTTGTTTGGAGACAGTTTGCTCTCCTGTCTTTTATAGCCTCAGTAGCAACCCTTACTAGATTTATTTCCGAAAGCTGAAGAAGTTTCATCCTTCATCTATGGTATTACTTGTCATGGGCCAACTTATTTATCTGTTTGTGTCCCTCTGCACTTTGGTGCCTTCATTCCTAGAACAGTTTCCTATAGAAATACTCTTTACTCAGCCATGAAGGATATGAAGTGCCATGTTTTGTTGGTATCAGATCTGTTGAGTTCCTGATATTACATCTTGTATATAATTTAATAATATTTTAATTTAATAATTTAATACATTTCTGTCCCAGGCTGTTAATAGCAATAAACAGAAGAGATGGCCCAGCAGTTGCTAAGCAGACTGTTAAACTTGCTGAAGAGTTCCTCCTTTCCAGTGATGGCGTTGTAGTAGGACTTGACCTCAGTGGTGATCCCACTGTAAGTTTTTGGTTTATTTCAGTCTGTTCTTGAAGATAAGTGTATAATGTTGTGTAACAGCAGGTGGTTCTAACCATAATTTTTACTCACAAGTTTTTGTTGAATTTTTGAGCCCAGCTGGAATGGATTGATACTGGGTTGATCCCTGTTGCTGTAAGAGGCAGAGACTGTAACAAAGAATCCTTAGATTGGTATGTGACTGAGAAAAGAACCATTGAAAAGCAGTGTTAATCTGGGAAATGTCTGTACCTGAGTTGTCCCAGTCAGATTAAGTGGGTGGAGGCAAGTTGCCAATAGTTCAGATTTTGTTTAGCTGCACCGAATTTTGTATTAAGAAAGCAAAAATCTTTGAGGACAGCTGTCAAGCTGAAGTGAAATAGCTCTAGGTGGTAGCTGTGTAAAAGTTATCAAAATCAAGACAATTGACTTGTAAGTCTTAGGCATCATCTGAGCTAGTGGTGTTTGATCTCTTGGTCTAAACCAGATGGCAGAGGGTTGTTTGACTTGCTGCATTCCAAACTGAAGTAATGGGAGAAGTGGGATAATTAAATGTAACTGTATTTGAATGTCGTGTTTGGATATTGCTAGACTTCTTAATTATGGTAATGACAGGGATTTTGTCAAGTAAGCTGTAGAACAGTGATGTGTCCCTGTTTTCTAGGCAGGACATGGTCGAGATTTTTTGGAACCGCTCTCAGAAGCCAAAAAAGCAGGTCTGAAGCTGGCACTGCATCTTTCTGAGGTAAATGGTATTTTCTTTTGGTGCTTCTCTGTAATTGCCATTTTGTGAAAATCTCAATGAAACTAAAATTATCTTCTTTGCATTTTGAACTTCTCAGGCCAAAGTATTCATGGTTTGGGGCATTTGACAAGAGACATGAAAACAAGGAAAAATCTTCAACCTTTTGTTCTAAATCCGAACAGCCAGATTATTGCTTCCTGTGCTATATATTGTGGGTTTAGGTGTGAAATTGAAACTAGGATCTTTCTTAGAGACCCGCTGCTTTCTTCGTGGTATTATCATGTGTCATGAAATCCAAACAGTTTCATGGAACAGTGAGCTCTGTTAGTTCCACTGGTATCAATAGAAGGAGTTGAGCTTCTGCTCAAATTGTGGCTGGAATTTGCTCTGAAAAGTCCAATAAATACTGTAGTTGTTTTTTCAGGAAATTAAGCATATGATTTCATCAGCATATTTATACTTGTTTCTATTTCACTAACAGTTTGTTTTGGATAAGAGGTGAAAGAACTTTCATAGAACTGAAAGTCTATTGTAATTATATAATGTGGTGTTTAATGCTGCCTTGACAGAATGTGAAATATATCCTCTCTAGATTCCAAATCAAGAAGAGGAGACCAAGATTCTCCTGGGTCTGCCTCCTGACAGAATTGGACATGGAACATTTCTCAACTCCACAGCAGCAGGTTCTGAAGAGATAGTGTCACTGGTTCAGCAGAATCATATACCTATTGGTAAGGGAAAAAATATTTACCATGACTTGATTTCTGGATATCAGAACAGGATATGCACTGCTGATCTAGTGACACCAGTTTGTCTCTGACCAGAGGTGACTTGGACAAACGTGGCAACAAGACTTGCCTGTAAAGGTACACTCATGACACTTGGGGGGTTTTTTGGCACCTCTGTGGCAGCAGACAACAGCTGATGTCTCAGATGGAAGAAAAACCAAATCATAATTTGTCATTACTGTACAAGACTGTGTAGTGGTTCTGTACCTGGCTTGCAAGCTCCCGAAATCTTATAGCCCAAAGAAATTGATTAGCAAATTTTTCTCAAAGAAATTACCAAGGAAGCGTAGCAAATCAAGGAAACAACAGTTGCTGATTTTAACTTTTATTCAGGACCTTTCTAAATCAATTAACATGTCTCTTGTTTTAATATATGTCCTCATTTCTGTTTGTTTTTCCCTTAGAATTTTGCATGACATCAAACATAAAATCTCAGACAGTGCCTTCCTGTGACAAACACCATTTTGGATACTGGTACAGCATGGGCCATCCTGCAGTGCTTTGTGTAAGTTTTTTGATTTTTAAGCATGTATTTAGGCAAAGGGCTAAACTTGTGAAGTTGGAGAAGTCTCTCTGTTTATGGATCAGAACTGCCTTACACTTTCTGACCTAGTAGCAAATAATTTGCTTTTAGGAAATCATAATGTTCTGTTTGAGAAATGCTTTTAATTCAAATGGGAATTGGTAGTATTTATCTTGGTTCTATTGTAAAGCCAGGCTCTTCTTCTGTGGGATAAGATGATCAGCTGTACAAGCAGTGAACTTCATAGCTCTTTGCACAATGACACATTTCTCTTAAAGCCCATGGTTCCAGTGCATGCATATGCACCTGTGCTTACCTGGGTGTTCATTGTGTTGGGTGAGAGCTCCTGCATTCTCTTGATAACTCATTAAGGTCTTTAAGCATTGAAGGTGCAAAGTACTTGTGCTGCCATTGGCAGGGTTTTACTATTATCCTGTTAGTTTAACCCCCATAATCCATAGCATTGTCCAAGTGTGTGTGTGTGTATATATACATTTTATAGCACTGTGCTTACCTGGGGAAAAGGAAAAGAGAAATAAGGAGACCTGACATACCTTGAATATTTGCAGCTGACATACTGACATACCTTGAATATATGCAGCATTTGATAGCCATCTTTCTAGCAATTTTAGTAGGAAATCCTATTTTCTTGATAAATTGTCATATCATTTTAAGAGGTTTTCTTATATGTTTGAATAATTTATTCATTTTTAGTGAAAATAGGGCAAATAAAGAATGAAATAACCATGCACAGATGAAAGAACAGTGGAATAAAATATGAGATAGCAAGATAAAACTGGTTTGTTTGCATAGAAAAAAACCTTTTTGATATAGAGGAATTAATTTAAACTTTTTATTTCTCTCCTTTCAATTTAACTCCAGACTGATGATAAAGGCGTCTTTGCAACTGATCTATCACAAGAATATGAGCTGGTTGCAAAAACATTTAACCTGACTCGATCACAGATGTGGGATCTCTCCTATGAATCGATCAACTATATTTTTGCTTCAAATGCAGTAAAATCCAAGCTAAGGGAACAGTGGTGTAAGCTGAAGCCAGCTCTGTTTGATTAATCAAACTGTTGTCCTAAATAGCTCAGGTGTATTAGCTGAGTTTATAAGCTTTTTTTACTGAAGCCCTTGGCTTTTTTCAGACCTCAGGTTTTAAACCCAGCCATGAACTGCCTATGTGAGATGAAGGCAACTGGAATGCATCCCTTGTTACTGGGGACAGAAGTAAATGTGCTTTTGGTAGTTGGGAAGGACTCTCAACCGGTGACTAAAATGCCAAATGTGTTGTCACCTGGTTTCTCTTGAGCTGATATGACATTTTAAAGAAGACTTAGTTGAAATATGTCATCATAATATAAACATTTGAGAGCTGGAACAAAATGAAGGCAGAGCAGTTGGTGTTTAAAACATCTCTGTTGGCAGCATTCCACCAAGCAGTTTGAATGTGTGGTGTGTATTTTGGGGGTTTGTATTGTTTTTAGGTTTTGAGCTACTGATTGAATGTGAAGACAGAAACAAACTCAGGGAGAATGCAATATTTATCCCAAGGAATTAATATTGTATCTGTTTTTAATGCTGTACATGTATGACTGAAACTGCTGTGGATTGAGTAGCACGTGGGGGTCTCTGCTGGTGCCCTGGGCACTGGTGGTGTGTAGGCACTTAAGAATCTTGAATGCCTTCAGTAACTGAGCTACTTGGCAAAGTGGTCTCATTCTTAAAATGCTTTTTAGGATTGCTGTTTGTTGTGTAAAAAAAGCAATAAAAATAGCATCAAGCTCCATGTTTTTGAAACCACTTCAAGGTGTGCATGTGTGTGTTTGAGCTCTGCAGAAGAGAAACAGGATTCTATGGGGTGAGTGCTACCTGCCAGCCTTCCCCTGCTGCTCTGGCAGCCCCTGGCTCTCCCTGCTCTGGGCAGCCACAGGGTTCACTCTGCACTCTCCAAGCACCTGCCTGTGTGTGCTGAGAGCTCACAAGGTCTGTGAGTGTGCACGTGCTGCAGTTTGTGTCATGGGAGTTGGGAGGTCACCTGGAGGATTCCATTTGTGTGCAATAAAAGAACCAGGAATGTACGTGGGTGGCTGAAGAGCAACACACAGACCTGGGATTTCTGTATATAGGCCTCTAACTGTGTGTTACTGCAGCTATTTACACTGCAGAAGCAGAAAGGTTACACTTAGGAAATTGACAGGATGTGGACATTTGGAATGAAGAATCACCATCTGATGAGAGCTTTGTTGTGCACAGTTCCCAAGGTGAGCATTGCAACTTGAAACACTTCTACTGTCCCTGGGCTAGTTTTCCAGAGTTTAACTTTTATAAGTAAAACTGCAGTTTTCTTCTTTGATTTCATGTAGCATTATAGTTAATTTTAATTTAAGCACTTCTTGCTGAGCCTGCTTGTCAAATTCTGAGTTAGCAGTGACATAACCACTGTTTAGTTTATAATATATTTATCTGTTACTCTGTGACACAGAGTGAAGCATCACCACAGAATTAACAATCAGTAATAGAGCAGAGAAGATTTTTTTGTCTGAATGCAATGGAAGTTTTGAGTAACTGCTGCTAGAATTTCATATGGTATAAGATGAGGTTTAGGTTTTCTATTCATGTGCAGCTCAACTTATTTTTAAAGTAAACAGAAGAGATCTAGAGTTAATATTTTTATTTCCATCTGATTATACAAGAGAACACTTACAGAGCAGTCTCCAGTGCTCAGTCTTTACTCATGAAAATGCACACTGGTCCTATTGAACAATACTGCTTTGGTAATGTATGTGAGAACAACTGCTCACTGTGGCACTGGTTTCTCAGTTCCTTCTGAGGCAAACACAGGAAGTCTTCAAAACCTCAGCTCCTTATGATGAGACTGGTAACATTCCATAATTTTCATAATGTTTCATAGCTTTTCATAATACAACCACTAAACTGTAAGTACACACTGCTCCTCAGGATCCTAGCTTGGCAAATAATATACTTACATCAATGATTTATATGCCTGCTTGAATATTTAGGTGTTTCAAAATGATACATTAAGAAGAATGGATGCAGGTAAGGGCCCTGCATTAGCTAAGTGATTCAGCTGATTAAAAGGCTGGCACATCCCTCCTGTGAGGCCTAGAGAGTGGACACTGGTTAGATTGGAGTGGAGAGGGCTCTGGGGGAGGATCTCATCAAGGTTTTTAAGTATCTGATGAGAAGAAGTAAAGAAGATGGAGCCAGGCACTTCTCAGCGATACCCAGTAACAGGAAAAGGGGCACAGACTGGTTCTGAGTGGGTGGTTGAACGTGGAAACACATCACCCAGACAGGCTGGGGAGTCTGTCCTTACAGATACTCAAACCTATCAGTGACTTGTAGCTTCAGCAAAGGAGGTGGACTGGGCAATCTCCAGAGATGCCTTCCAGCCTCATCTGTTTTGTGAAGAAAATATACAAATATACAAATGATAAAGTCTCTATAAATACAAAAGCTTTTAAAATTAAATACTGACTTAACTGAGTCACTCAAGCGACAATTTTTCACCAGGCTTGGTCACCAGCAGTTGGCTGATTTGTGAAACTGTTTTTAAAGAATGATCTATTCACCCTTCATAGCCTTCCTTCTTTCACAGCCATTGTGGAATCCTTTGGTGCCATCAGGACCTTTAGGCAGCCGCAGCACCCCTACGGGGAGACCATCTGCATTTTGTATTTTCCGAACCAACATGGGACTGCTGACAGGACTCTTCTCTTGTGTCAGAGTTTGGGCTTTTCTTCTTTGCACCCAGGGGCTCCCAGAAGGAGTGATGCTGCTATCTGAGGAATAATCAGTGTATTTCATTGGAATTTCAGGGCTAGTGCTTGGGTTAAGCTTGCTGTCTTTAGCCAGCGGAGATTTTTTGGTTACTTTTCTTAGTGAAGATGGACTGTTCCAAGGACTTGATCTGGGTGACATATTAGGACTCAAATGGTTGTTTGGGTGGATGACGGGGCTCAAATTACTCGTGGCCTTTGCTGTGGTACGTTTGCGTCCTGACAGCGGTGATGTAGGGTTGCTCTCTGGGTCAGAAGAGCTGTTGGCTGAGGATTCATCACCAGCAAACTGAAGTTCCTCAACTCTCTTGTTAAGGGATCGAGTCTTCTTAAGGCTCTTGCTGGTATCTTCATCACGGTTCTTGTCTTTGGGAACTTTTTTCTTTGGTGGTTTCATGCCTATTAGGACAACTTTCATGCCGGTCTCTTTGTTTTCAGCACACATGAAATCATGAGCACGTATGGCAGCTTCTACTTCTTCAAATTCTATGATTGCACATTCCTGGGTTCCCAGCTGGGTGTACCGATTGCTGACCCTCCTGATATCAGGTGGGAGATCCCTGCCAGGCTTGAGAATACGAACTGATGAAATTACACCAAAAGTTACAAAGGCTTTGAGGAGGTGCTCCATTATCCTTTCTTGCATGCATCCATTTTCTTCTTTGTTAAGGGCCTGCAGCTCAGAAATCATGTGGATATCATACACCAGTAGCATCCTGGTAGGGACATTTTCACTTGGAAACACTGGAACTGGAGTATTTCTTCGAACCTTTTTGTTATCATCATTGAGCTCCAGAGTGTTCGAGTACTTCAGTGCGTAGGCTGTGGTTCTCCAGTCACGGGTGAGGTGTTTCACCTTTGAGACAGACACAGGTTAAGCACCACAACTGAGCAAACCAAATCAAACTAATCACTGAATTTTAAGGCAGATGCAGGTTTCAGTCTATAAACAGAACCCTGTATTTAAGTTTCATGTAGCAGACTTAGTGAGAAAGTAAACAGTTTTCATGCTATAATGGATATCAGTGAGCTCCCCTAAAGCTCATGTCCTGTTGGATTGAGTGAAAACAGGAACTTGGCACTAAAGCTCAAACTGGAAATCATTACTACATCTAAAAGCCTGCTCAAGTAGTGCTTGGTCATTCCACATCTAGGCCTGAACCATGATCAAAAAGCATGTTCCAGGGAGGTTACATTTGCCAAACAAGAAGTTTTGTTAAGTTTAGGTCTTCATTGTATTGAACTGATCTTTCCTCCCTCAAAAATCTCAGTATAAAAAACACCCCAAACTTTTCCATTTTCGTTAAATGTTTATGAAGTTTATCTGTTACCAATATATAATCTGTTATATAATATAATCAGTGGTCTGAAGAAATTGAGAGTGTCTTAACTTGTAGACAGAATAACTCTGCAAAATTATGAGATTTAGAATCTTGACAAAGTGTTTCTACTGTAATTCTAGAAGTCAATCACGTACAGATTTATATAGGTCTTTCTAATGTAAGGAGAAAAAAAATAAAAAAGAATAAAACTCACTTCAAGTTTGAGGGCCTTTGGTTACCAGATACTTCATACTACTCTTCATTTTTGGTTCTCCATCCAAAAGTCAGATTCACTGTCGCTTCTCAGAGACAGGAATGTAACTTTACTAGGACTACCCAGCTGTTCATGAGTAGTTGCCATGGAAATGAATTTCATGTAGTGTCCTCCTGTCTCCAAGAATGATAATTTAATGGCATACAGGCTTTCAAGCCAATGATTTCCCTAGCCAATCATCAAAGAGTTCAGCAATTGAAGTTCTGGATGAGTACAAACCTAACCACCATAGCAAAACCAGGCAGATAAAGACTCTAAAATTGCCTGTATAAAATGTTACTTTAATCTCTTCTACTGTTTTTAGATTCATCAGGCTTGCATGAGACCCTTCAAATGTTAAAAGGTTAGCTTACCTTCTTAAATGAAGTGAGGAGTTTAACACTGACGTAGCCCATCTTATTTCTTCTCACATGCTTCAGAAGGAAGGCATCTTTCTCAAGATTCTCATCTGAGAAGTAATATTCAATCTGTGCTATTAACTTCTGGATCAGGTCATTTTCTGGTGGTTTCCAGTTCTGGTCAGAGTCATCATCATTTTCCCCACCACTGGAAAACAGTTAAATCATTTTATCAACAGATCTTCATCTTCTATTAGTGGATTCAAATAGCCTTTCCAAATGAAAGGGTGTAACCATTATGCTGGTTCCAACTGACTTTAGGGTGGTCACTGGTGGGTATCACCCACCCCAGCTGAACCAGCAGGCCAGCTCAGAGGATGAAGCTTTCCAGTCTGCATAAGGAGTCAAGTTCTTGAGCTCATTCCAAAAGCTGATCTCAGTGCAGAACAACGAGACATCTACACTAATGGCTTGAAAGCACTGCCAACTCAAATCCTCCACCAAAACATGAAATGAAGGCCCACTGGCACTTGGTACTATACAAAGTTTCTCCAGTGACAGTGTTATATTTTTTCAGGATGAAGCTATTAAACACAGGCCTGACCTTTATGTGCATCGTGAGTAGTGTCACATACCAGAGAATGAATATTCCAACTTGATGCAGTCGTGATTTCTTAAGCCTCTTCACTGCATGAATGCAGGAGCTGATATCCAGGGAGTAAGAAGGACTGGCAGGACTGTTGCACATTTTACAGGTCACTTCCAGAGTGACAGAGTAACATATCCAGCAGTTTACCACAGGGGCTAAACCTGCCAGCTCATGTACCTCAGGAACAGGTTTATATGCACACATGCAGGTTCATAAGAAGTCATTTTCATTTCTTCTCTTTACTTCCCATCATATTGTCTGGGTACCTGGGCAAAATGGAGCACTGTTGAGCATCCTATTCCTCAAAAAATACTGCAGCCATGGATTCAAGCTGTAGTATTTTTCACACGGATTACAGCAATATGTTTGTTGCTGAAATAGAAATTTCCATTTACAGGTGACTATAATGGACAAGTGCATCTTAAGTCAGAGGCATTTTTTCAAGCTGTTGGTGGTCTAGTTTTGTTGTGGGATCATCATGAAATTTTCTGTTAAAAAAATAAAATCATCCACCAAGTACCCCATAAGTCATGTATTAGTTTGGTCTCCCAGGTAAGTTAGCAATAAAAGAAGGAGCCATGCATTTCCCCAAAATTGTCTCCAATGGCTTTTGCAGGCTTTGAAATCCTTAGGAAAAGGAGCAGGCATCACCCTGGAGTGCTGTGAGGCCGATCGGGCAGGGAGGATGCAGCCTGCTGGATCCCCTGCCCTGGGCAGTTCTGTCCAGGGGTGATGGAGGCAGTGACCACAGTGCTGCTGGCTGCAGAGGGTGCTTAGGTCAGTGGGCTCTGCACAGGAGCTGTGCCTGCTGCTGGGACAAGTTACAGCAGTTCTCTGGGGCCTGGCTTTTTGAAGCTTACAGTACACTTAGTTGTTATGGTTCTTCTGATGATAGGGCAAGACATCAGATATAGATGGATACTCACTTGCACAATCCTAAGAATCTCCCTGTTAAAAATATCCCTGGCCTTTAATAGGGTACGGTTCAAAGGAATGACAAGAATGAGAGAGGAAGACAAAGAATTTGTTATTTTGAAAAGCCACAAGTGGAGTATAATAGATGAAGTTATGAGTAGGATGGTAAATAATATCTAATACCCAGCTGTGTGTGCTGGTTTCAGAAGGAAGCAAAAACCAATGGTGTTTTTCATTCATGATAAATGCTTCCCACTACTTCATTTACTACCGATTCAGAACTCATCTGTGTACAAGAAGCTTGAAGCATTACAGCCTTTTTACAAATCCACACTCTGCTAGGAAAAGCTTGCCTTTAGTTCAGGATTGGGCTTACATTTGTTTTAGGGATTTATTAGCACAAATATTTACAGGTGTTTGTTTAGAGACAAAAAGGGGTGTTGTGCTTTGGAGAACAACAAAAATGAATTGCATGTTTGCAGAGATCAGCACCATCCCCACCTACAGTGTTAACACACTGAATCAGAGTGAAACAGGCCTCGTTTCACCTCTCAAATATTGGTCACAGTTTGACCTATACATTATTTCTATATTTGACAAGTCAGCTTTTACAAAATCTTATGGGCTCTTACAACAGCCCTCACTAAATACTGTATGAAAATAGCACCTACCTACAATAAATGCAGAAATTTGTAACTAGCTCCATATTAATTTGTGATGATGATCAACTGGTAGCACCTCTAGGGTATCAACTGTACTACAAAAGTAGTTGATAAATAATTTCAGTCAATATTGACAAAGAACCAAACCCTAGTAGTTATTCCCAACTTTATTTTTTATTAGGAGCTTCGTGATGATATGCTTGTAAAACAGAATGAAAAGCAGTCTTTTAACATGGTGACTCATCTGGCCGTTAGTCACACAAGAAACTAAACATATCTACAGAGAGAGCACATTTGGAATTTTAAATATCAAGACTCACAAATAATATAATAAATTGTTCGGATAGCATCTAACCTTCTGAAAAAAATGAGCTGAGTCTCCAAATGAATAAAGTATTGTACTAATAAGCACTATGTGGCAATCTAATTTATAAGTTCCAAGAGTACAATCACTCAAGGGCAGTCCACGTTTGTCAACCAAAACATGAATACAGTACTGGGTGCCTACTGATGGCAAGTTGTCTGCAGGCTTCAGCTGGAGAGTGAGATGGCTCATTCCCAGCAATTTTAGATCATCCCTAATGATTTTACAAATGTTTGTAAACAATTTCCTATCAGATGCTGCGCTCCCAAAAAGGAAATCCTTAGGTAAGGTTCTATGTGAATGGCAGAAGCATGTGTGAACTCCATTCACCTACTTTTGATGCGGAGTCTTTAGAGTTCTCTCCATGGCAACACCTCTGGCCTTTCCTGGATCAGGAAGAGGCTATTTACAAAAAGGCAACCTCCACAAGGACTGAATATACACCAACACATTTCTGAAGACAGCACCTGTCACGCTGAGACACGGAAGGAGGACACTGGACACGCTCAGTCACCCAAGGCAAAAAAGGAGGGCTTTATTTACAGTTTCTACATTTTATAGACTCTCTAAAATGAGAGTGGATTGGAGGATAACATATCTCCTCTGAATCACATTGGCCAGTTGAACAGTCTGTCAAATTTCTCCTCTAAGAAGGAATGTGAAAAACACATAGTGTTTTGAGAAAAGTGTGGGAATTCTGACTCCAAATATGTAAATATCAGAAGGCTTTTGAAAATCAAAGCAACAAGCACCTACTGCAGAGGATTAAATAAGTGACATTTAAGAGTAGCTATTGTCTTTCAAAGCTTGAAAAAATAACCTTTTTTTTTTTTCTAGTCTAGGCCAGGGCTAGAAGCTCTTCACAAGTAATACTATCATAGATCGCAAATGTAAATAATATCCCGATTTTAAGAAATCAGTAATTGGAATGCAATACCATAGGCTGCTGTACATATTTATAAAAATACAACGGCCACATATGATTGTAGGATAACTGAGCTGACTCAGTTTAAAAACCTTAACCGTGCCTAGCTATGTTCAACTCCTGTTTCTGTAGTCCATAGTTGACAATTTTGGCAACTGCAGAAAATTTGTCACTCCCCTACTACCCCTCTGTAATTTAAAATAATACATTGCAGTTCATTCTGAGCCAATGCTATATATGAAGTTAGAAAATCAATTAGAAACAATAACTGTTCAAACAGAACACTGGATTTCTTGCTACTGTACCTAAATCTTCATGTGACAATTTATGACTCCATCTGCAGCTTTAGTACAAACCACAGGATGAACTACAACTAGTAGAGCTTTGTCTCTCTGCAGTTTGCTGGCACAAAAATCCTGGATGTTCCTTTTACAAGTGAGATTCTGGTAAGCATCAAAACTATTTCAGGCCACCAAGCCAAAACGGGCAAAAAGAGAAAAAACCCAAAACATCAAACCCCAAAACAAAACTCCAAAACACAGCTACAACTAACCCCCCAAAATCTTTCTGTAAAACGCAGTGAATTGGAAATGTCGGGGGCATCACAGCGCCGCGCTTCTCGCTGGGGGGGAGCCCCGGGCCCGGCAGTCCCGTCGGGGGCGGGTGGGACGGAGCCCGGGCGGAGCCATCGGTGCGGCGGGCAGCTCCCTCCCGGCCTCCGGGAGTCCCTGCTGGAGGGTTTCCAGCGTCTCCCACCCGCCCCTCGGCGTTGCATCAGCCGGGCCCGCTCCGTTCCGGGGATGTCCGCGGCGGCCCCGCTGCTCACCCCGCACGGCCCCGCCCGCACCGCGGCCCCGCCGCCGGACCCCCTGCCCGGGGGCTCACCTGGAGCGCCCGCAGCGCCCCGAGTCCTCCTCGCTGCAGCTGGGGCACGGCGCTCCGCCGCCCCCCTCCTCCTCCTCGTCCTCCTCGTCCTCCTCGGCTGCCGCCTGGACGGCCACTCGGATCTGCACGGGGCCGCTCCCCGCCGGCAGCTCCGGCCCGGCGGGCGCTGCCCCGGGCTCGGCCGGCTGCGGCTGGGCCATGGCGCTCCCCGGCCGGGCTCAGCCCGCCGCGACACCAGCGATGCCCCGGGTTGCGACAGCCGCCCGGCCGCCTCCCCTCCTGTCCCCCCGTGTCCCCTCCCGCTGGGGCGGCGCTCCCAGCTCCACTCCCCCGGCGCGCCCGCACGGCAGCGGGAGGGTCCGACCCTCCTCCAGCCATGCCGGCCCCGGGCCCGCCGGGCAGCTGAAGGGTCCTTGTCCTTGACGGCTGGACAGAGACGGCTTTTGTTCCATCCGAAAACAACGGGCTCCTCACCGGAAAGCAGCCTCTCGGCTTCTCCTCTCCTGGTACAGCCTTGGCGCTCCGCCGCCGCTCCCCGACCAGAGCGTTGCGTTTTATGAAAGTCAGAAAGGTTTCACTGGGTAAGTGTGGCTTAAATGCCGAGGTTGAGATTTGGAAATAAGATACACAAGTGAACAAGGACATGATTGGATACATGTCGGTTTTGCAGAGTAGTTTCCTCTATAGTTTTGCATGGCACTTACACAGAATAAAAATCCCCCTTAAGAACTAATTAAAATAGAGGCCCTTCTTCGGAAACACTTAGGCAGTGATTATTTTGAATTTAAGACTATCGCGCTATATTTCAGTGGACTATTTCAGCTACTAAAGTGAAATTAACATTCATACTAAATATTAGAATCAAAAGCTTTTCAATTTACCACATAAATACTCATTCTTCGCTTAAGGAAGACCTTTTTTTCAATACTGTCTGTACCCAAACTGCTAAATGATCTTCGAGTCACAACTTCATTAGTGGCATCCTTGTTTATGTCTGCATTGCTTCAATATTTTCTTAAAAATTTGGATGGACAAAAAGTGAGACTGCGCTCAGGGCCAGTTCTTCTCATCACTGTGGCAAACAGTCCTCATGAGTCAGGTTTGCTGGCATGGACACATTCTGAGACTGCCCTCCCTCAGGCTGAGGCTGATTTTTAAATGTGCCTTAAGCAATAAAGAATTTTATTTATGAAATATGCTTACAAGCATCACTAACCAAATCTCTAGTTCTCTGCTAATGGAACATTCTGTAATATGTCTTGGGTAAGGCATCACTTTGCTATTTATTCCAGTGGACGCAGAAATACAAACACAAGTTACACATTCTAGGCAAGAATATGGACAGGGACTGTGGGTCAGATTTTGTGTGAGTTCATGGAAGTTTCCCTCCCTGGGCACAAACAAGGTCTGGAGTATGAACAAAGAACTATTTTGTGCTACAGCTAACCCAAATGATGTTTGAGAGGGACCTTTCAGTTTATCTGACGTATCTTTCTGTCAAGGTTAAGGGAACTTGATTTCATAACAAGGGACACTAGATGTGTTTATTTGTTCTGCCAGTGGTCGCAGCACAGAACTGGCCTTTGGCCAGATGAAGACTGATGTAATTACAAACATTGTGTTCATTAGATCTCCATTGAAATTACCAGACTAATGTTTTTGGGGTTTGTTTGGTTTGTTTTATTTTCCTTTTAATACAGTAGTGCTCTATAATGCTTAACTTCCAGAGGAGATAAAGCAATATTTGTAAACATAGCAGAACTTTAAACATATGAATGTAGACAAGTCCCTTAGAAGGAAACCCATGGCTCACTGGTACCCAGTAAACTTCATAAACCTGTGAACCTCAACTGCAGGACCAAAATCGGCACGGATTTCCTATGGTGCATTTATTGTTGGTACAGAATTGTCTACATACCATAAAAAACCGACCAACCAATCAACCAAAAAACAAAAAAGCCACATATTTTCCATTTCTTACAAAATATCCTGTAATTACATTATTCTTCTGTCAGCCTCTCAGCAAATGGAAACTAAAATGACTATACAAGAAGCCAGACCTGGAATATTTGTTTGTGTGACCGGGCACTGGAATAGGTTGCCCAGGGCGGTGTTTAAGAGCATCTGGATCTGCCCTGGAACAAGTGGTTTGTGGTTTAGGGGTTACAGTTGCAGTGCTGGGTTGGCATTTGGACTTGATGATCTTAAAGGTCTCTTCCAACCTTGATGATTCCGTCATTCTGACTGGGGCAGACACCGTCAGGCAATCCACAGCCCTCCCACGCGCCTTGACAGCCACACCGTTGCTTCTCTGACCTCTAATCTCTTGGTGTGTGTATTTAAAAGCATCCACTACGCATCAGTGGAGCTCCTGGGCTCCAGGAGCTGCGGAGGGATCAGCGCCAGGAGCTCGCACAGGTTAATGGTCACCTCAGTGATTGTCACATTTTGTGACCGGTCTGTGCCCACAGAAGGCAACTTCCTGAGCCACAACAGAAGACATCCAGCTTCTCGCCCTGTCACGGGTTTTCACTCAGCCGCTTGCTTGTAGAATTCAGAAAAACACAATCTTACTAGCGGCTTTTTACTATGGGGCTGCGGGGTTGGGGTGACACCGGGCACAGCAGTACGACCACAGAGCGCTACGTCCATCTGTCCACGTCCGTCCGTCTGTCCGTCCGTCCGTCGCTGTCCCCTCACGGTTTCCCGCCCCTCACGGTTTCCCGCCCCTCACGGTTTCCCGCCCCTCACGGTTTCCCGCCCCTCACGGTTTCCCGCCCCTCACGGTTTCCCGCCCCTCGGCACCGCCCCAGACCGGTGGGCGGGGCGGAAGCCGCGGTCGCCGCGGTAACGGCGGAGCCATTTCCGACAGGGCGGCGGCGGCGCGGGGCCGTGCGGGGCTGCGGGGTTGTTCGGGGCCGCGGAGCCCTGAGGGGCCGCCTGGGGCCGAGGGGCTGTGCGGAGCCTCGGAGCTGCGCGGAGCCTCGGAGCTGCGCGGAGCCTCGGAGCTGCGCGGAGCCCCGGAGCTGCGCGGAGCCCCGGGGGGCTGAGGGGCTGCGCGGGGCCGTGCGGAGCCGTGAGGAGCCGAGGGGCAGCGGGCCATGGTGCCCAGCAAAGGCCGCACCGGCCGGGGCCCGCGGGCCGCGCCCGCAGCGGTAGGTGCTGCCGGGGCTGGGGCTGCGGGGCGGTGGCAGCTCCCCGACATCATTCGTGCTGTGCGGGGAGGTGCATGGCTGAGCCGCTGGTTCAGTGCTCCTGTGAAACGCTTCAGGTTTGACACATAAATCTAAGACCAGCATGTTGTGCCTTTTTAAAATACAAGGCATATTTAAATAGAAACACTTGTTTTCTTCATACTGAGTTATAGCCCCATGAAAGTCACGCTTATTTTTAAATCCAGTGTGATTTTTGCAAGCTAGAAATTTGGTGTTACTTAGAGCTGTGATGTATTCTTCATATTTTGCAAAGTAGTTCCTTTCTTGACAGATTTTGCTGTTGAAAATAGCTTTATTGTTTAAAAAGCAATTGTATTGATATGCTATATTAATATTGAAATCAAAATTGTATTGATGTTTCTGAGAAATGTAGCATTTAATTTCATTCTCTTCCAATTTGCAGGTTAATAATTGTGGTCTCCAGCTGGTCATCCAGACTTCGTCAATACCAGAAAAAACGAAACCAGTAATTATTGCATTTTTTTGGATAGTTATATTAACTAATGTAGTTGCACGATACGGGCAAATTTTTATGTTTCCAAATAGGAATTGCCTTTTCAGTACTCATCTGTTGACTTACAATATTTAATGTATCTGATAGTATTTTGTTAATTTATTTCATCCTATTAAAAACATAAATTAAAAACATGGGGTTGTACTATAGCCTGCCTATATATAGGTTGTACTATAGATAGATAAATAGATAGGATTTCTTGACCTTCTATCTGTACATCTCTCGTGTAATTGCAGCATTCCTCACAGAGTGGGGTTTGTTTTTTATTTATTCACTCACCTGCATATAAATGTACTGGTAGCTTCCATATTTTCTTTTTGGTTTCCAATAGTGAAGCTTTTTAGTTGTAGTGTCTTAAAAGAATGAATACGCTTTTTACTGGAGAAATTATTTCTTCTCTTTTTTTCAAAGTGTTGTAGAAATTCCTGAGAACTGCTGTTAGTACTGTGTTTGTCTATGTAAGGCTGTGTTTGTCTATGTAAAAACATTATTTGCATTTGAAAACTCTTCAAATTTATTTATTCAAATGTTTGTTAGACAAATCTAACATTTGTCTATAATATTGTGTTACAGTTTGAATTCAGGATAAATAAAGAACAGTCATCTTTCCACAATAGACTTCTGCAGCATGATCTGGAAAAAAACTACTCAGGAAGACAAGGTAATATTTTATAGGATTTGGTTTGTTTGTCTTTTGTATCTATTTTATTATTTGAAGAGTAAAGAAAGACTGTATCATGATTAGAAAATGTAAGAGTGACAGTGTTTCCTACTTGGCTACAATAATTCAATGTAATTACTGTTGCACGATGTCCTGAACCTGCTATTCTACTGCCCGGCTTTTTTCATACTTTTTGTCCCCTCTCATGGAAGAGCATTTTTTGTTTTGCCTACAAAGCCACAACCTATCAAGTGCCCTACTGTTCCCTCAATAGCCACACATTTTACTGGATGTTTAACTTTTTAATATATTTAGACAAAATTAGTTTCTAGTTTAGAACCATGATATTAAGAGATAGTTTTTCTATTGTGCTTGAGTGCTCTTGGCTTTGCAGAGCGAGATATTGGTGGAATCACTGCTAACTGTGGTGAGGACTGGCAGAGACTTGAAACAACATTTCTCGCCTTGTTGCTGCTGCTTGCCTGTGATTGGTGTGAATAGAAGATCAATTTAGTTATCATGGCAACTCTTTATTCATTCTGGTAAAAAACGAAGGCCAGCAGCCATTCAGAATGGGTTGAGTTTTAGGGATACTCTGCAACTTATGGAGTAAATGTAAGTCTGCAGTTTGGTTTTGCTCCCTGCACAGGAAACCAAAGAGAATGAAGTCTTTTGGTGTGTAATAAGCAGCTCTAGCTCCCAGTACCATCCAGTCTGACAGAATTTCCTGGTTTGGCATTGAAGCAGAGTATAGGTTCTTTATTAGGACGTGGAGAGACTTTTATTCACACCTTTACAAAATCCAGAGCCCAGCAAAAGAGCCACATTTTTAGTTCACGTGCTTCAGGTAACAGTGGAAACTTCTCATCAGTGTCTTGCTTTTACTGGGTGCTTTACCAAAGATGTTTCCCGGTGTTCCCTTTGGGTGTTAAGAGAGGTCAGTAGACCAATGTCAGGAAACCACTAGAAATCTTTTTCAAAAATATAATACAGGCATTTAAATGAATGCTTTTAATAAATCTTTCTTTAATGAAAAAGCAGCAATAGGGATCTTTTACATGTCTTTAGGAGGATGACGGTAGAAAAAAAAAGTCACTTTACTGCCATCCTGTCATGTTTCAGACTGATTTTTAAGTTTCTGGTCTTATGTTTATTGGCTTAAAAACCTGTGACACAACTCAAGTAAGACTTTTGCAACAATTTTAATTGATTTTCATATTTTCTGGGTTTTTTTTAACAGTTTTGATTTTGAAGGATGCATAGAGAGGGTTGTTAGAGTAGCTAATGATAAAATTCAAGAGTAGCACTGAAAAGATTCTAAATTGACTGACAAATTGTTTTACTCAAACAGATACCTAATAGTGTATTTCAGACAACAATGGACTCCTTGCTATAGTAGTAAAACAGTTGTCTTTTTTTATTAAAGAATTGATGTTTTTCCTGGTAACATATCTGATTTGTTTGAAGGAAGAGGAAAAAAAGAGGGGAAGCACACAGAAGTCAAGCCTATACTTTGCAATAGTGTGCATGCACAATGATCTGTTTTTGTCCAATATTTTTCAGTGGATCATGTTCCAAATAAGCCAAAGCTCACAGAACACATTTGTTGATTAATTTTCCAGGTGTTTTTAGACGTCCTTCCTTTTTTCTTCTTATAATAATGAAATGCATAAGGATGAATAGTTTTATAAATATATTTTCAAGGGCTGCCTATTTCTTGATAATGGAGTGAAATACCTATGATCACTAGGTATTGTGTATACTTACCTTTGAAAGACTTTGCATTTATTTGTGGCTTAGTGGGAGTGTTTCAATGTTTTGGTGCTTTATTTTCTAGTTCTATCAACATCTATTTGATCTGTGTATTTAAATTTATCTTCAGTTGGGCAATATCTTCTTTAGGTTCAGATACTGAAACTGTGAAACAGTTTGACAATCTTATGTTAAAATATCATTGGGTAATTCTAATCAAAATAAAGGCATTTACAAAATATCTGCTTACAACAAATTGTTGAAAAAAACTCAAAGTAAAGAAATGGATGTATTTTAGAAATACATCCAAAATTGTATGGATGTAGAGGGATATAGTCAAACAAATAATATCAGGAAAGAAAATTGATAAATCATAGTACTGAAAGGCAAAAAGCACTTTCATGCTTTACTTTTGATAAGAAAGAAAATTTTGCTTTTATCCCCTGTAGTTCATGACATGTATCCACAGAGAAGTAGTTCATGTATTCTCTGTATGATTTTCCCATAGATAACACGAATTTTGGGAGCAGTTCATCAATAACATTTCCTGTATTACAACGTACTGCTGAAGAAAAAATACTGAACTCAGATAGACTTACCCTGGAAAGGTGAGAAGGGGGATGGAGTGCACTCAGGGCCCGGTCTAAAGTGACCAGAGTGACCAGTGCCCTACTGAGGGCTGCAGTCAGTGCTGGGCTTGGGTTGTTGGGTTCTGTATGTGTGTGTTTTTGAGAGAAGAACTGTGTCCCGTGGAGAAATTCTCTGTGAGTGTCCTTGTGATGAATAGAGCCATACAGCAGTCATCTAAGGCAGGCAGATTTCTGATCTGAACAGGCTGTTCATGTGATAGCTGAAGAAAAACTTAACAGATTGTGAGGCTGCATCTGTTGGAATTTCCAACAGATCATTTCCAACTTCCATGTAGTTTCCATGTAACAAGCAAATCTCTGAGAGGAGAGATGTTCGGAAAATTTTGGAAGTATTTCTGCCATGTTTTCAGGTGAATTTTTTAATAGGTAGGAGTTTCTGCTTTATCTACAGAATTTAATTAGCAAACCTAATTAATGCTACGTTAACCAAGATAGTATACTTTTCTCTGTGCAGAGTGGGTGAGCAGAAGGTGAATTATTGATTTATTTCTTACTTGTGTGTTCTGTTTTTTCTTTTTTCTTCCAGGCAAAAACTGACAGTGTGCCCAATTATTGATGGGGAAGATCACCTTCGTCTTCTGAATTTCCAGCATAACTTTATAACTCGTATCCAAAATATTTCTAATCTTCAACATCTTGTTTTCTTAGATTTATATGATAATCAGATTGAAGAGATAAGTGGGGTTTCAACTCTGAGATCCCTGAGAGTCCTTCTGTTGGGAAAGAACAGGTAAAAATAATAAAACCTAACTAAGGCACTCTACCTCCTATGGTCTAACAATGGGGATTTCCCATTGTTTCTGTTACAGTTTTCAGTTTGCGATGCTGCTGTCATATCAGTGAGACCAGCCCTAAGATCAGCTAAGTGTCAGGGATCCCACTGAAGAAGCACACAGATTTTGTGTGTCATGTTCTTCAAAACTTCGTTTCTTAGTAAATTTAAGCAACATTTCCAAAGTACTTTACATGTTTCCATCTAATCTTCTATTCTGACCAATTATTAAATATGTGTTCTTAGATTTGTGTGGCATGTTGTGGAATGCCTTTGCAGATCAAATGTAGTATTCATTGATTATTTATAACCTATAAAAATTATTTCTGCCTGATATATTTGGCTGGGGAAAAATACCAGACAGATGAGTCATGGATTTTAATGCTTATTTATTGCTTCTAGTCCTGTAGCCTTTAATTTTAACAATTTAATATATGTTTCTTTAGAATTGCTCACACATCTAAAGGTTGTGCTCTGACTTTTAAAATTTTCCTCATTTTCTTATATTCAGTAAAGTGAGAACTGGTGACTAGATGTCAGTTATATGCAGATTTTAAAGATTGTTCCTCCTCATTCAGCCTGTACTCAAAACTGACAAGTTTCAATAGTGCAGAATGTTACTATAGCTTGGAGCGTTTGTATTAAAAATATCACCTGTAGAAATCAATTTTGTTTATAGTAAAATGTTAGGGTGTGGGTACTACAATTTTAAAGTGCTTTGAGGAATTATTTTCCTTATCATAAGCACCCTGAGTGCAGTTTACTTTACAAGTGTGGTGTTGAGGCGGTTAGGACTTGGCCTCTTGTGACTGAGTGGTTACATGTCAGACAGAGCTGTTACCAACTTGTTTTCAGCTTGATCTGTGTGTGATCTTTGACTCTTGAAGCAAATGCTTAATACACGTGTTTAATGTCATCAGCCAGTAGATGATGCTGTTGGTGTACAATAGCCTAGGTCTGGAGTCTGACAAAACACGACAGGACAGAGAAGTTTTAAGACAATGAAGTTGTTGACTTTGGTTTCAAGTGGAGCAAGTATTCCATCCTTTTCTTCTTTCTAGAAGAGCCACATAAATTCTGCTGCTATCAAATTATTGACAGTCAGAAAGGAAGGTGATACTCCTAAAGTCATACTCATTTATCTATCAAATTCTTTTTCGTGGTTCAAAATTTTGTTATTTTTCAGTTACTCCTGTTAGTCAGGAAAAAAGGCTAAATTTTGTATTGGCTGGAAAATGAAAGATACTTTTAATGTAATATTAAAAATAATTGTCATAATTGAAATCTTGCAGAATAAAGAAGATCTCAAATCTGGAGAACCTAAAAAACCTTGATGTTCTAGATCTTCATGGAAATCAGGTAAGGACAATAACTTGGTTGCTTATGTTTGTTGTGTAGACATCATGTATTTGCTGTGTCTTTTACCAAAGCATTTTTTTGTGAGAGGGAACTGGTGGCAAGTTTTGCAGTTTTGAGGTCACAGAAATCAGTAAGTTAATAAAAGGTGTCATGATGTTTATTTTGAATCTTTGTACCAGCCTCTTGTACTTCAGGAAGGCTACAGTGATTGAAATGCTGAGTTAGCTGAGTATAATGGCACTCACACCTACACAACAGTAACCTACCACAAGCAATTATGGAGTGGTTAAAGTAACACAACCTTAGAACTGCTATAAAATTTTTAGCTATGATTGATTGCTGTTTCTACTGTTGGTGGTCTGACAAAACCAGATTCCTTACATACATGTAAAAGTGAAGAAAAAGACAAGTTAGCACTGTAGGGACTTGTTGTTATAAGTGATGCAATAAGTTTGTGGCTGCTTTGAATCCCATTAGTGGAGCAATGTGCACCTTGTACAGGGGCAGTCTAGGACCAGGTGATGGCATTGCCCTTGGAGTTTGGGCCATCTCCAAACATTCATTCACAAGTGTTTGTTTGAACAACACAATCCTCTTTGTATTGCTGCTGGAAATTTGCAGGAGGGATATGTTTTTGATAAAAATACTTGCAGACTAATGATGTAGCTGTGGCAGTTAGCACACTTTCCCAGCAGAAATGAAGGAATTGCTAATGAAAATGAAACACCTCTTGCACAATTCTTACAAGTGATTGTGATGTAGATCTGACCTTTTTTTGTCTTTAAGTATCTATATAACTCCCTTTACATTAACTGCAACTTTACCAGGAGTTTTGGGCTGGTTGTTGCTGATCACCTTCATGATAGGCTTACTTTGATCCAGAGAGTGTAACAAATTCAAATTACTCTGTGTAAGGAACTAATATTAAATCTTGGAGTTTAGTAAGTTATTTTGGTCGTCAAAATGTTTTCATCATAAATGTAGATGTGAAGGGCACAAATGTTTGGAAATGGAGTCAATTATTTCCTTTTAAGGTAGGTTTAGTGTATTTTTCATGTAAAGACCAAATAAAGACTATGAACTTATCTTCCATAAATAAATTTTATCTTTCTCTTCCTTTCTAGTTCAAAGATAAGCAAGTTTTCCTGTTTAAGTTCTATTTTTGCCCGTCTTTGAGGAACTCAGAATTTAAAACACCAATCTATCCATAGTATTAGTTATTTTTGAAGGCTTAATGAAGAAATGAAGGGAAGAAATGCTGTCACATCTTAATAGACTAGTGCCTTGTTTTGAAGCTGGGTTTTGTTGTTGATAACTTATATAATGCTGAATAAAGGGAGTTCCTTTAACTAGCTAAATTCGTGGGATTTTTATATTTTTATATATCTAGTCTGTCTTTAAAGGTATTTCTTCTACATTGTAAATTTCTGAAGAACAGACTTCAGCAACATAATTGTCTTTGAGAACTTCAAAATATGGTTTCTCATGTTCCAGAATGTATCAATTTAAACAAGAGATCAGAGAATTGGAGCCAGACTTATCTCAGTGATGTTCAGCAAAAGGACAATAATCACTGAACATTGTTAATTATGTACAGTATCTCTTATATGTTACCAGTGATCCCAGGTGAACACTGAACAATCAGATTCTGTGTACAAGTTATAGATAAGGTATTGGAAATACACGATATTAAATATTATTAACACAGTAATATAGACACATTGCATCATTCAGGGACTCTACACATGAATTTTTTTCTAGAATGCTTTAAATATGAAATGTCATTGGAGTAAGTTCCTGTGTTCTCGTTAATTCTGTGAATCATTTTTCTCTCCAGAAGTTCAAGACATAAGTAAAATTATGCAGCTTGATTTTTTTTAAAGCATGAACTTCTTTTCATTCATCTCAGAATTCTTTTTAAAGATGAAACTTTCATTTGTGCAATTTAATTATTGATAGGTGATTATTTGGTGCATAACAACCTTTTTCTGAATTCTATTTCATAGTGAGATATTCAAAGATGCAAGCAAATGAGAAAATAGTGTTTTTGTTCAGTGTTTACAAGTCAACTTTGACTTGTGTACTAATTTCTTTTTGGTATTCTATAGGTATTATTTGAAACATCCAAAAAGAAGTAATGAAAGCTTTTATTATTTCTTACCTAATAAAGCTGGTGTACCTTCATGTGTGCATGCATAATTGACACAGGCAATTCAGTAGAGCTAATCTTAAAGCTTAGCAAAATGGTAAAGAGTATCTCTATATATTGCTGATGAAATCATTATCTTTGCAGTAGTAGTGAAATACCAGGATTAATATTCTAGACTGTGGCATTCTAGCTAGGCAGACATCAGCAGAGGTCTGTGCTCTTCCTGCCAACTGTCTGCTCTTGGGGTTGCTTTTAAAAGTCTCTCTGTATAAATATGTTCTTTTAAATTATGGTATTTTCTGTTCCTTTTGCTGTAATATGTGGCGTTTTTGCCCTCCGTGGATCACTGATCAGTGATCCCTTGCCTTGCCCGGCCCCTGGCTAGAAGCGTGCTCAGTTATCGGTAGGGCCCACTGGACAGATCTGCAGAAACCCACTCGGTGGGCTTTTTGGCTGGCAAGCACTAGATGTAAATTAGCAGCTATGGCGATGGAGGAAAAGGAAGGCTCTCTTCTGAGGTGTAACAGGAGATGTTTTATTACCTGTCCTCACCTCATGGATGGTGGATGAGAGAGAGAGGCCCCGCCCGGACCCCCGCTTAAGAGGACAGGTACCAGGGGGCGTGTACAAAAACCTTACACCAATAGGGGGATACAAAGGGAGGAGTTGGGGGGTAGATTGACACACAAAGGGCCAATCCCTGGAGAAAGGGGGGGGGGTAAGGGATTTCCAGAACCTGTTCCAATCAGAAGCCAAGTCTCCCCGAGATTTCCAGAAGGGGGAGAGGCTTTTCCTGGATGACTGGCAGGCTCCGGGGGAAGGGACAAACATGGATAAATAGGGGGGTTTGGAATAGACCATTTTCCCAACATAAATAACATTAATTATATAAACCCAAAACTTGTGAGCACAGCTCACGCACCACTACATAATATTTTTGTATAATACACATAAATGGATAGTTTAATTAGCAGTTGAATCAAAAGTTTAAGCACCTTGAATCAAAGGAGATGTTATTTAATTTTGGTCTTGTTATCTACTTTTGTCTGCTTTTTAATTGAGAAATTGCTGAATTGTTTCTTACAGCAGCATATTCCAATCACAGACTTACATGTACACATACATGTGTATGGATATATGGAAATAACCAACCAAATGGGACATTCCCAAGCTGTTGAATAATGGCTACCTTACCTCTTCTGTTCCAGGAGCTGCTAAACACTTTCTGCAAACTGCCATGGCCAGACTTGCAGTGGTGTAAAGCAGCAGGAGGTCTGTGACACCAGGCACTGTTTCACTGCACCTTGGCACTGTTGGCCTCTTGGAGGAGGAATGGTGTGCCTGGGCACTGGGTGCTAAAGGGGCTTCCAGTGGTACAGAGGTGCTAATTCTGACAGGGAATGATACATGTTGGTAGCTCTTTGCACTGCCAAAACCTTGTGGCTGCTGAAGTGTCTTCCACAGGAAAACCTGCTGCCTTCTTTCTGCCACCCAGCATGGGTTTCACTCAGAGTACCATAGGCATGTCCCTTGTGCAGTGGCTGTCCTGCTTCTCCCTGTGTGCAAGTCAGGTGTAAATTCTGCATGGGTGCTGGAGGGCAGGTCCCACACTGCTGTGAGGAATAATTCTCTGGATAGAGAGCCTTGTGTGGATCACTGGGAAATATTAACAACAGGAAACGAACCCATACTGAATCATCAGAGCAATAATCAATGCCTCTGTAAAATACAATGGTATTTCTAGAAATAAAAACTAAAATTAAGGGTCATTAGCTATTATTGTTCCTTTTATGCCTTTTTTTTTTTTTGCTTTGTCGTTATCACCCGAGTCTTTAAAATAGGGTATTAAGTATAAAAACAAGCATCTGCCAGCTGCCTCTTTACTGTAGTTCAGTCTTTGTTAGGTCCCTCCCTTTTCTAATCCCAGGAAGAAAATTGAGTGTCTTTGCAGACAAATTAAGGCTCAGCCATGCACAAAATTCCCCCATTTTGGCATACTATGATACCATCAGTGTTGTCTTGGTTTCATGTCTTTGAGGTTGCTGCTACACAGCAGCACAGCTGAAATAACCTGATTTCTGATGGGAAAGAAGGAAATGTTGACTGAGTTTTACTGCAGGATGGCAAGAAAAATGTGGATGGATACTTGCTCTGGACCTCTGAGTGTCATGGTTTAGAGAAACACGGACACACTATTGTATGAATCTGATAGTTCATGTATGCTTTTAGAAAACACATGTGCCACACATACATATTTATTTTATATCCATATAAAACACAGTGTGCATGTTTATTGTATCTCTGACAGATTGCTAAAATAGAAAACATCGGTCATTTAAGTGAACTGAGAGTGTTAAATCTTGCCAGAAACCTCCTAACTGTTGTAGAAAACCTGAATGGACTGGATTCACTCACAGAGCTCAACCTCCGTCATAATCAAGTCACTGCTATAGTAAGGAGCAAAACTCTTGTCCTTCTCTTTTTTCTTTTACATGTCCTTTTCTTTGTTTTTGACAAAATGTATGATAACTCTAACTTGTTTAAACCATATCAGTGTTTCAGATTTTTGACATCTTGTGTTTCATTGTACTGTGTTGCTTATATTGTTCTGCTGCAATACTTAATTCTACAACATAAAGGTGAAACAAACACATTCACTTTTGGTATTATTTTCTTTAAATGTGATCAGGGAGACTGGACTTAGATGCCCTTTAAAGGTCTCTTCCAACCCAAGCTATGCTGTGATTCTATGATGACTTGTAGAGTTTCAAATCTGAAAGCTCATGATGTTCCTTGGGGAGGGGGGAAGAGATGTTGAGAAAGCTTTGTGGTTCTAATATGCAAATTTAGATACTCTTCTTCCATACAAGTTCATGTTCTAGAAACAAATCATCTTGATTTCTAAGGTTGTCTTAGCCATAAGACCATCTTAAATTTCAACTTTAGAATGTTGCTGGGGCAATTGTGTTGATTGTAAGAGCAAAGTTTTCTAAAGGAAGCTTTAATCTAGCATTTTAAGTTTTCATATTCTAAAAATTGAGCTTTTTGCTTTGCAATATGAGTTGTAGCTCAGGTATGGCAAATGGATTATTCAAACAAGAGCTTTTAAAATAAAACAGTTTACTTAGATAGCTACCTTTTCCTAGCCTGCATAATTCTTTTAGTTCCTGGTACCCTATTGCTGCTGAGCCTTTCTTTTCTTCAGTTCCTGCTATTTGCCAAATAGGAATTGTTTTTACATCTCAAAAATAAGAAATTTCTGCTCTTTGCTGATTCTGTCACTGTGCCTTCCCCTGTGTCAGTGATGTTACCTAGAATTCTCTTTGCCTATAGCTTCTGCCTTTTCAGTTCTCTCAGGTGCAACTTGTACTTTCTGCTTGCTTTCTGCTGTCACAAGTAGAGAGTCAGCATGAATTTTAAATTAGTGACTTACAGACTTGGACTCAGTGCTGTATCTCAGTGTTTTAGTGTTTCCTGGCAGAGACAGTGCTTCAGAAGGTGATGTTCTCTTCAGTGAAATATTTATTTTGCTTGTTGGCATGTGGGGTTTTTTTAACTGTTGTTGTTGGTATCTTTTTGGGTTTTTACTTTGATTAAATTCTAATGAAATAGAGTTTTGTGAGTGTGGATTGTTTTATTTTTCATTGAATGGTAATTTTAGCAAGTATGGCACTAACTCTGTGTTTAGGTTTTGCATACACATTATATTGTCAAAACCTCTTAATTAAATACAGCTCCTAAAATAAAATATTTTTTCTTATGTTACTGATAGGTGTTGTCTTTTTCTATGTGTACAGTGATGTGCATGTACTTCCTTACATTGTTTTTTTTTTTTAATGAAAGCTACATTCCTTTCATATGGAAATTCAGATTCTGTTGCAGTAGGAAATCACTAAAAATGCAGAAATATGGAAAGAAATATATCATTCTATAGAAAGAATATCCAAGATAGTTTACTTCTGGAGCACTCGAGTAGCTGAGGGGCTATTTTTGTTTAAGATGAAGTTTAACTTCATCTCATTGACTGTGCAGGTGGAGGAGATATCATGATATTGTTATTATGTAGCACTTAGCTGCAAAATATTCACTCCTAAGCTCATGAAAAGAACTTGGTTACTTGGCTTTTGTTACTCAGTTACTGTGACAATTCTCATTATGAATCAAGCTTTTTAAACTTGATTATTCCTTCAAATGAAAGAATCTAAACTAAACACAATTTTAAAAATAAATTGCTGTTCTAAAATAATTTTTTAAAAATCTGATTTAAATAACTTTGCATTTTTTGGTGAACCTTCCTTATTTTTCACGTATCTCCCTTCGACCTGCCCTAAGTGTATTATTTTTGTGTAGGAAAGATGATGATCTCATTTGTCAAACAAAATAAGGTTGTATACTGAACTCTCTGTCCTTTGCAGTTTACTGTATTGAATAACTAAAGTTATCCAATTGGGTTGTAGTTGGTTTGAGGAGTTAAATCTGCAATCATCCTTTACAATCCACTGGCCTTGGACTACCAGTTTAGGTACTGGTTTTTGTCTTTGAGCTTTTCACTACAGACTGAAAGTCCTTGAATCATAAGTAGTTATTTTTGTAAGGATGAACTGTAGTTGATTCAAAGCTGTAGGATTTGCAGAGGCAGTCCTGGGGCTTGGTTTATAGCAGAAGCACCTTACAGGATTGAAGTGTATTCAGAGAGTCTGACTGTTCAGGAGAATAGCAAACAGAATAAATGATTACAAAGAGTCTCATATGGCATCAAAAGCACAGATCTGTACATACCATGGGTTATGAAGTATCTACATATTTTCTATCCAGTTGTGAGTTAGGGCCTCTGTTAGGAAGATTATCTATATTTTTCTTTGAAAGACTGACCTGCTTATTTGCTTTGAGGTATTAAATTATAGCGTTTTGAGTTTTGTGATCTGCAGCTTGGTCTTAGGCTTGAAGGAGGACTGGTCAAGGTGTTCACCATTTTTTCTGGGAAGAACTCCTGCCCTCTGTCCACCTCACTGTAAGACTTCGTATGAAAATTGAAGTAGCTGGAGGCTTTTGGGGTTTTTTTAACATCCTGTCTACTGTTTCCTGCCACACTGAGACTTGCAACATGTTTTACAAGACAGCAACACATCATGCTAGGAAATTTGTCTTGAGGGGTAATTACTTTGTGTCCCCCAGTGGTTAGTTGAAATCATTGCTGCCTAAGCATTACTGTGCACAACCCTATAATGCCTGTCTTCATGTGTGTATCCACCTGTATGACGTGTGCCCACCCTTTTAGGCATCACCACCAAGCAGCCTTGGGGACAGAGGGAATACCCAAGTATATCTCTGTTGTGAACTCAATCTTACAGAACTCAGGACAGCTCTGAACCAGGAGTTTTGCAGCTGCAGACTTGATCACATAAGCCCTGCTCATCATATCCAGCAGTGACCCTCAGCAGCTTTGTTAGCTCAGGTTTAGTGTTTCCTTAATAGGAGCTACAGGGTTTGTTTGAGCTGCCTTTGTTTACCTGTTTGGAATGAATGTTCTGGACTGCTATGTGGACGTGTTAGAAATCTCATGAAGGGAGGAAGAGTTGTAGGCTAAAATCAAGAAAATGAGCTTTGCTGCTCCTCTCTCTTTCCCAGGTTTGTGCCCTCTGGTTTCAAGTTGGAGTATGGCCATTGTTAGGGTAAGAAGATGCAGACTTAGAACTGAGGGGTTAGGTGTGAATGACTTGTGAATCCCTGCAGACTGTGCTGTCTGCCTGATATGGATTTATATTTCATAAATGAAGTTTGATCTTACTTGTGTTTCATCTTGCTAATATTTGAGCTATTTGCTATTTAGAGGTTTTCTGCAAAGGCATTTAGTTGCAATATTAGATTTAGAGTTTCTTATTCTGTAAACTCATACCTTCTTTTAAATGTGAATTGTAAAGGTGACAGAGTCCTTCAGATCATTCTCTGACTGGAGAGGCACTGCTGTATTGCACTTCAAAAACCTTATTTCAGCAAGCTTCTTTTTTTTTTTTTTAAGGGGTGTTTATCCTGCAGCTTAAATGCTGAGGCAGCACCTTGGCTTATTTCCCAAAAGCCTGTTCAGAAAGCAGCAGCAGCCATACCCTCCTTTTCTTTAACATCATTTGCTTTGCAAGTGATGCAGCGTGTTCTGCAGAGTGGGATCTGCACTGAAACACTCCCTTGCAGTCTGCATTAGGGAGAGATGGAGCTGCACGTTCAACAGAAATCAATGTTGCAGCAAGGTTACAGCATTTAGAAATGAAAGCATTTCATCAGGCCAAATAAAGAGGCTCAAAAGACAGTTTCAGCTGCTGAATTTATGCCTATCTTTTCTTTCTAGAAAGATGTGGATACTTTGCCCTGTCTCCAGCGTCTCTTCCTCAGCTTCAACAATATATCTAGGTAAGGGGAATAGTAGTTTGCTTCCTATCAGTAATTTGAAGTATCCTACTGGAGCTGTATTTCATGAAAATTTGAATTCAAACACTGTGAGTACAGATCCCTTTTTTTTCTCCCCTAACATATCAGATAAAAACACAATCAAGCTATTGTGTATTTTCTACTTTAAGTATAAAAATTCTTGAAACCCTTTGCATTTAAATGTAGTTGTACTATGAGTATTCTACCAAGAAACATATTTTTAATTGATTATTATACTGTTTATAGAGGTCAAAATTAAAAGTGGATTTGTAAATATGTTGTTTTGCTGTTAACCTAGTTGTCTGTTAAAGCAGCATTACGCAAGGTACAAATTATATTTAACATTCCATCACTGTATTTCTGGAGTTATGCAAACTGCTGAGTCAGATTCTGCTTGCTATGGGTAAATTCTTTCATGCTTGTATTTTACTTGTGCATGTATTAATAAAGTCTGAAAGGTATATTCATGGTTCTCTTTCAGACCAGATGGCAGAAGCAAAATAGCTCAACTCACAAAGCTGGGCTTCTATAGTTTCAAGTAACTAAGAGCATTTTGTTATAAATAGAAATGTTTGTCTTCTGTGCCTTTTCATATTAATGCATTTTTGAAGTCTGCCTTTATACTCATGCCAGTATTTGAAAAAAAAGCCAAGTGCCTGCATTATCTTCAGTTTGGTATGTCCTTTTTTTAATCCCTTGATCTCCAGCAGCTTTCTTTGTTTAGAATCAAATAATTAAATGTGGGGTAGGGGAAGATGCTACGTGTTCTAATTACTGGAACTGCCATGCTATTCTTGTGGTATCTGCTTTCTCTGTAAAATGTACTTAGTAGGAGCTTTTATTGTAGTAGCTACTCAAACATTTTATATTGACCTGCAATATGTTATTTGCAGACAGCTCCAACCTACTTGTGTTCCTTAGGTTCTTAAAGTATAAATGCAGTACATCTTAAATACTCATGGCTGTTAAACATTTAAAAACAATTCAGAGATGAACTGCAGGAGTCTTTCTTATGCTTTCCCCTTAGTTAATTTGGTAGTCTTCTTATTTTCTGTTTTTAATTGGCATAGTGAAGAGATTTTGCTTCTATTGAATCATTTTCAGAACTGAGACTTGCCTTTGTTTCTGGGTTTCTAAAAAAAGTCTCAGGTTGGCAGGAGCAAGGAGGGGACTGCAGCAGCTTGGCTCCCTTGCTGTCAGGGAGCATCACTGCAGTCAGGGAAACTGCCATGTCTTTCTATGCACTTGGTGTGTTTTGTGTAGCTTTCTGACTGCTTTCTCCTATTGTTTTATGCAAATTCATGTTATTTTTTTACAGTGTTCAAAGGAAAAATGTTTGGAATTTTCTCTGAGGTTTTGATAGATTTCTCAAAGTTTGTGATCAGTAGTTCATTTATTCATGGGGGCTTTAGTTGGTCTATTGTTAGATCTAGTCTTAGGTTTAATGTAAGCTACAAATACTTATCTAGAACATATATGGAAATATATAATTTGGTTTGAGTTTGCAGTTGGAATAGGTATTAAAAAATCTTAATGTTAAACAAAAGATTGCTCTTCTATAAATTTTGTGTATGCAAGTGGGTAGATAGGTGGATGGGTAACTTTAACTCTCTATTTACCAGTCATTATTTTAAAACACACAAATGAAAAGTTTCTTTTAATTACATTCAGCTTGGTTTGTTTTAAGTAATAAACTTTTACAACATATAGCAGTTCTGAAGGCTAAAACCCCCTGTAATTCCTTATTTAGCATTATGTAGCAGATATGTTTTCTGCTAGGGAAATGATTAAATATTACAAGTATATTCTTGAGCATCTGTATTCTGATGTTTGATACTCTTTGAACTGACTGAGGAAGTTCTATGCAACCATAACACCAGTAAACTGCTGTGCTCTATCTGACCATTCCTACAGCCTTGTAAATGGTTTTGTGTGCTTTTGAGTCACTTACCCCGTTTACTCTGGGCCATACAGTAATTTGAAAACTGATTTTTCCTAAAAATGGCTCTGTCTATACAATTGAATATTGTTTGACAAGCATACTGGTGCACAAATATGCTAATTGATTTATCTGTAGGTGCATAAACTGCCTCCCCCCCCACAAATGAAAAGAAACAAAAAAATTGCCAGAACTTGAATATGTTTGTTATAATTTCATTGCAATATTTTATTAATGTTCATTTTTTAAAATAGCATTTTTGAGGCAATGCTTCCATGGAAAAATTTTCTTGTTTCTATTTTTGTGTCAGTGAAAATCCTTGAGTCTTAAATTGACACATCCTGACATATTGAATTAATATTTCAGTAGAAGACTCAGGAATGCCATTAAAAATTGCCACTATTTTAGGCACGAGGATCTACCATGGGTTTAATCACTATGTTCTTTTTACCTCATACTTCAGAGAAGGGCTCAGAATGCTGCTTCTCTGCAGAACTTGTAGTAAAAAAGGATATATTGGCAAGATAATGTAAGCTAAAACTGATAGAAACTTTGTTTCCTATCCTTTGCTGTTAGGAAACAAAGGAAGTCCTGTTTCTGGCTTCAGCCCAAAAAACCCTTAGCAGTTACACTGAAGGCGTTTATACCTGATGACTGAAGGCAATATCTATATATAGAACTGGTTATGGGAGAAAGTGGGAGAAATCCCATTTTTAATTTTTCATGTGGCACAGGGAAGAGATTGCAGTAACATTTGCAGGAAGGACTTGCCACAGAGATTCAGAAAGAAGGTGGTTGTTCATATTTGAGCATGCGAAACCAGGGAAGACCATTTTTTGATCTTGGAAACAAAATACATATTTTCAGTGTTACACTGCTGTCCGGGTCAGCATTATATTGGCTTTTTCATTTAGTCTCGGCATATGGAATAAGTTGGATACAAGCTCATGTAATTCTTTCTCTTCATTTGGTTGCTGAATTGGCAACCTGAGAGAAGCAATGTTCTTAGCCTAATAAAAACAAGAAAGTACCTTTTTATTCAGCAAGATGAAAATTTATAAATGCATTGTGAAATGCTTGAACAAAAGCAGGTAAAAGGGAATGAAAGGTTGATGGTAGTTACATCTGTTTTCATAGGTAGTTTAGTAGTTAGAAACATGGGAAAACACAAGTTTTCTTCTTTGGGTGTTTTTGAACATACAGTTCCCTCTCAGGTGTTCTTTCAGACTATAGTAAGTATGTTGCTTTCCTTCTCTGTTCCAGAGCTTTTCCCCTTGTGCAACATGCTTTTAAAAATTGATGCAAATGTGTAGAGGAGGAGCAATTGTCTCCCTAAACAAGCAGGTTAAACCAGAAGATAAATATTCCTGTGTCCTGTGAATGTGTGTCACTGGTGCAGGTTGGGCTCCAGAGTGCTCTGCTGTGAAGTAATTGTTGATTCTGATATGAGGCAGGAGAAGTGGGTTTGTGTCCCTTGGGCAGAGGGGAGAACTGGATACAGGACTTGGAGCATGCACACAAGATGGAAAGCAGATCTATTCTGCAAAGACTTCCAGAAAACTCTTCCTGATAATTTAGCCCAAATTTGTGACTTATTTCTGTGTTGCTGAAATTACAGTTTTAGCAAAGATAATTTATGTAAGAAGAAGAACAGGAATGAGAGGTGGTCGTCTCCTGCAGGAGAAGGTCTTTTGGAAAGAGAGTCAGACATTCCACTTGAGAAAATTGACTGAGGCAGTCTGACACAGCACCATCCAGAGCTGCTTTGTATTTCCTGAGCAGGCTAAAGACTCCTTTGTGGTGAGCAGAGGCTGGAGAGAGAGAGCCTTGAGACGTGGCCTCTGATTCCTGTCGAGTGGTCACCACGGGGCTCTGTCCCAGCAGCCAGCATGCTGGGAAGCTGACAGAAGCTTGGTTGAAAACGATGCAATATGTTTGGGAATGCAGCACATTAGGGCTTTACTTAGTTTAGGATTGGGATACCAGTGTGACAAGTAAGGTATATAAACTTTTCTACATGGAATTTCTAAAGCTCTGGGTTTTTGTATGTGTATACAAAGATGTGAAAACAGTTTTTTGCACTACTATTTCTTTCTAAAATTGAGCTGCTAATAGGGCAGCTAAAAGGATAAAGCAAGCACATCTGTTTTTAGGTCCAGAGTGAATGTTCTGGCATGCTGAAGCAGTGAGAATTTCAAAGCACAGCAGTACGTGTAAGTGGAAGGTCTTGAAAACACACTAGCAAGCTTTCAACTTTTGTCATTTCCTGAAGAAATTGTTTTTATTAAAAATCTGTAAATCATATGTAATGAAAGAAGTACTATTTGGTTAAATGTTTAGTGTAAGTACCTGGAATAAATATATTTAATGCTAAATATACTTCCACTTAAAAATAGTTTTGAAGACCAAAGATTTTCATATTTTTCAAGCAAAATGTGTTCTAGCTCAATGGAAATTCAAACTCTGGGGTTTTTCTTCTAACATGTTTCGGTTTGCCTTACTAACTCTTCTGTGTCATTTGGGAAGATTATCTTTTATCTTTAGGACATATTGAGTATGTATTTTAAGTAATATGTCAGCCTGATCTTCCAAAAATGCACTTCCATAAGATGTTCTCTGGAAAGGAAACAGAATCATAAAAAGAAGCAGAAAATTGAGCTTTAGCTATGTGTACAAAACAGCCAGTTGTCAGATAACCTAAGAACTTCAACTGTCTTTGTCACAATCTGCCATTGGTTTTTAGGTTGTTTCCAAGCACTAAGCACAAAGGCAGTAATACCTTCCTGTTCACTGCCACTTTTCTGCTGTGCCCTTCGAGTGTACAGTGCAGGAGCTGCTTACATGCTGCACCAATTGCACGAAAACAGCTCTTGCAACTTTATGCAATGACAGTCTCAGAAATGAACATCTGTACTGCATATGATTTCTGATCACTAAGTTCAGGGCATACCTAAGGTTTGACTTGACTTAAGACAGACTTGACTTTTGAAGGCCAAAGAATATAAGGATGGCTGAAGTATCATACATACATTATAAACACGTTATGGAGTCTTGTTACCATAACTGTTCAGCTTTTTTAATTAAAATCCAGTCAAATAGTTCTGTGTTGCTTAAAAATACTAAATATCTGAGCTGCTTTCTTTTCACATTTCATTTTCAATGAAAGGAACACTATAGAGGTTATACATCTCTAAATATACTTTACACAGGTCAGTTATTTTTTGGCAGGTAACCAAATCTGATGTGTTCTAAGAAGCCAGCAGGTTAGAGTTTGTAGACTGAACTCAAAGTAATGGACTAATCTGCTTTGATGATTATGATGCATTTGTAGTTGTTTTACTTCCAATATTAATGATGCAAACACCTAGGATCATTCTGTGATATTTGTGGTTGACTTTCTTTCCTTGTACTTTCCAGGTTTTTCATGCTGCCTTTGATGGCAAATACACTTATTATATTTCCAAACATGGATTTATATGTATCATATTATCACAGGGACGTAGATTTAAATGCTTTCATAATTCTCCTTATTCTGCATCTCTTTTTACATACATGTGAAGGGACTAAAAAGTTTACCAGCAGCAGCTGCTGGTATTTCAGAATACTTGTATTTATCATACACAGTATTGATGGGTGGAAGTGTTTCAGTACAGTTAAATATTTATGTTCTGTCCTTAAGAAATAACATCTTCCATCTCAAAATTATTCCTACTTCATGACATTAAAACTTTAAACTCTTTTGGTTACAGTTTTGAGGATATTCTGTGCCTTGCTGATTCCTCATCCTTGTCAGATATCACCCTTGATGGCAATCCAATAGCTCAGGAGACATGGTACAAACACACTGTTCTCCATCATATGATGCAGCTCCGACAGCTAGATATGAAGAGAATCACAGTAAGAAATTTCTGTTTTCATCAAATTTAACGGATACTTTAAATCAGAAGTAAAATGCAGGAGTTTCTGTGTATATGTGTATATTAAAAATACAAACTTTTTTCTTAATTTAGTGTGGAATGGAATGATGAATAGACATTACAATATTTAAAACTTTAACCATTTTCTTGAGTATAAAGTAAGCGTTTGCATTTTTACTTCATTTAACATGTTTATTTTGAAGTGCTAAAACTCCTCAGCAGCAAATGCTGTATGTTCAACTGCCATGTGACATGAGAGCCTGCAAAGCTTTTGGTTAAAATTTTCCTAACAGTCTTTGCTGATTTGTTGGATGAGAAAGAACAGCAAATTTCTTCCAAAGGACTGGTCTGTTTGCCCTAAAACTGCTGTAATTGGTATCTTTTATTTAATAATTTAATTGGTTTCTTTAATCAGCCTCCCTAGGGAGATCTGGTGATCATACAGTTTGTCTGTCTGTATTTCTCTTTTCCTAACCTACTCTCCCTGATAATTTCTGTTTCTGCTGCTCAAGTTCAAGTAACCTTGATAAGGGAGAGAGGACCTGCACATAACTCAGTCTCCTACAGGCTTCTAGAAAACCCACTTCAGAGAATGAAGGACAATCACCAGGGTCTTACCATAATGCAACCTATTTTGTCTTTTAATATAGGAATAGTCTTGTTAATTCTTCTGTGCCTACTCAAAAGTGATGTGAAGCATGATTTCTTACCAGAGGAATCCAGCAGCAGGCAACAGTGATACAGTGGTAACATTATGGACCAGGTGCTGATACACACACCTTCTTTTAAATGCTCATTTGCTTTGTGCAAAGGCTGTACAGTGTTGTACATTGCAGCTGATGCTTTTTCATAGAGCTAGTTAGGCTGAAAAGTATAACATGTATGTGGAAAACGTTAATTTTAAAAAGAAAGTGCTTTGGGACATGAGAGTTTTGCTCCCGTTATTGAAAATACTAAATACTTACTTGGTCACAGATATTCGAAGCTTCAGGGGGTTTTATATTTTATGATTTTATACTGACTTCATAATTGCTAATTACTTGGCTTTTAAAAACTTGTGTTATCAGTATTATTTCAAAAACTTGAGTTGCAAAAAGAAAATATCTCTCCATCTCTCCACCTTTACCCTTGTCAAGAGGGGATGGATCCTGGTGGAAATATCAGTGATGGGAAAAACTGTACAAAGAGCTCAAACTCCTTTTTAGACTCAATGAGATCTGTAGGGGGAAAAGTTGTCAGAAATGCACAGCCATGGGAAGAACTTAATCTGGATTTGCACCTTGTTAAACATCAGAGAATCAACCACAAAGACAAAAAGCCATAGAAAACCAGGCTTCACCAGTTGTGCTGCTCATAAACCTACTTGTAAAAATAATGTACACTTTTTATTTGCCTTCTGGTTTTGAGCCTTTTAACAGTTTTCTCCATGTAGAGGGTGCTATATGTTTTCTCCAATAAAAACTGTTACCCAGATAATCGTATGACTTAAGGAACTGGGATTTAAAAGAAAATAACAAGTATCATGGGATTTGTGGTAAAATTAAAGAGCTGGCAATCCCAAATCCAGCCATTCTGCCTAGCACTGCAACATGCTGTTGCCATCAGCTGTAAAGGGGAGATCTAACCTGGTGGGGGAATGGACTTGCAGTGTTGAGTATGTGATTTGCACTCGTGATTAGTGTAAGAAACTAAACTCTAATTACATTTATAGGATCTTTTCTTCATCAGCCTGAAGAACATTCAGGCCATTTTGAACTTTGGCATTGCTTTGTCTCATAACAAACTGAGAGTTGGATGATTGTTGGGTTTTTCTGACTAGGAATTCTTCACTAACTTGTTCAGAAGCTTTTCTGCTCAAGAACTGAGTTTTACACAATTGTTTGTTCTGATTTTAACTTTTCTTTTACTGAAGGATATTTTCAAAAGTTTGTATGAGACTTGGAAGCTTCATTCATGTTTGGTTTCAAGAAGATACATGCTCTTTGGTGCCAGGCTTTTTCCATAGGATTCCCCGGAGAAAGGAGCCCTGGTGCAAAAATTTAATGACAACTGTCTCTGCCTTAGGGCACTATTCAGAAACATAGAGCTGCCATGAAAACCAAAACACTGTACTTGGAATAGAACATTTGTGCATTGTAATTGTTCTAATAACACTTAAGTTGGGGTAGATTTGCCTTTAGGCAAGGGATTGTATTGTATTAAGACAACTCTTAAAGCCTGACCTGTGTGGAAGCTGATGTTTTCTTGGCCACCTCACTCCTAAGCCATTTTTGAACGTAAGATTCAAGCTCTTGAACCACTGAAGCATACACCCACTTGTGGTGAAATGAGTGGAGGTTAAGCACCTCTAATGCTCTTCACTTATTCATTGTCCCCACAAGACGATTTTCAGCTGAAAACCCAACCACTTGGTGTTGTGTATCTAAAACATCAGCTCAGTGGAAATCTTTTGCTTTCTTGACCTTTGGCAGCTCAGTCTAAAGGCTTAATGACTGGGCAGTAGGCTGAATTACCGTGGCTGGATTGACTCCTGTGTTCACTTGTGTTCCTGTCAGTAACTCACAGTAACGCCTTTACCTCCCCTTAGCTGCAGTGTTGGGACTGGATGAATGGATCCATGGAATGGGCTTGTGCAGAGCCTTACACTCAGAGCAGGCTCAGGTTGCATTTGTGATTATTTACCTTGGTTGACTTAGCATAATGGTGGTTTTTCTGGGCACTGAAGCTTTTTCACCCTGTTTTGTAGTTTGAACTTTTTCAAAAGTGGGCCTGCCCAGTGGTGCTTACGGTTTGACTGGGACCTATTTCTTTTCTTCCACTCTTTTGTAATAGTAAGCAGATGTTGTCTGCAGATATGTAATAAAATATTTAAATATAATTGAAATGTGTACATATTCCTTACTTAAGAGTTACATAACCAGGAACATTTGCTATCCATCACTTCAAACAGACTTCCTCAAGAGAATTTGTTAAGTGTGTATGTATTCCTACGTGTGTGTAAATATGATATGTAATGCAAATTTTTTAAAATGTTGCCAGATTGAAAGACAAGCTGTATCTTTTTCAAAGTAAAGCTTTGCATTTTTCATTGAGGTTTTATATGTTTTAGAAGCTTAAAGTAAGAGAGCTGTGTTTGGTTTTGATTATTTGCTTAGACGTTTCATTGCTGATTAGGGAGTAGGTTTATCCAGAGCAGAATTCATCACTGTATTCCATCACTACCATAAAGTGTTCTGAGGCTTTTTTTAAAAGGAGTGATCCCTAATGTTTTCTTCTTTCCACTGGGAAATAAGATACTTAATTGTGACTTTGTGTGACTTAAATCGTGTTATTTGTTGAAAGGAACTTGTTTGAAGAGCAGCAATGCAGAGGTGAGGAGGAGTGCGCGCGTTCCGCTGCGGATCCTTGCGGAGGTTCCCCCGGAAGGCTGGCGGCGCTGGGCGCTGCAGGAGCCGCGGCGGGCGGCAGGGGGCGCCATGGGCACGGGGAAGCCCTCACGGGCCCGGCGGGAACAGCGTCCCCACCTTGTCCGGAGAGCGGCTCCGGGACAAAACCGGCAGCGTAACGGGGGAACAGTGATAACGGGGAGAGGCCTCCGGCTCCTCCTTTCTTAAAGAGAGGGGATGACAGTAAAAGTGAATTGTGGCACGGTTATGTAGGGGTTTGTTTCCTAACTTCCTTGGTACTCCGTGGGGTTTTTGTGGGTTCCTGGGGAATGTGTTTTTTAAGATTGCTTGCATGTGTTGTGTAAGATTAATCAAGAAATGTATATGTACATGTGATCCTTGATCTTTATTCAGGCATTTTCTCATCACTCTGCCTTTATGAATAAGCTAAGGATGTAATTTATTGTAGCTTTTTACTGAGTAAAGCTAAGGATGTATTTTATTTTTTGGCTGAGCTAACTTCTTATAGAAAAGGATTAGTACTTTTCAAGTGTTTAATTAGGATAAACTCTTGATCAAGGAAAAAAGCTTTATTCAGTTAATACTCTTGTTAGAATGTAATTTGCATTAGTTGATTTTGATCTTTGTATGGAGGCTGTGTTGGTAGGGAAGGTACAGGACTGACTTCAGAGAGGGCAGTAGATCCCTGCATGGGGGGCATATCATAAAGTACACGTCTGGACTGGATTAAGGGAAAGCTTTGAGAGGGAAGATAGAGCAAGGAGAGATTTGTAGAAGCTCAGAGAAAACTGATTTGGGAACTTTATGGATTATTGTCTTAAAGCTTGGGAAAAAACTACAGCAAATTGCTGTGGAACAAATAAAATGAATGAAGGCTAATTTTCTATCAATGCAATTCTGTTATCTAGTTCTCACCTCCCCCAGTGTGAAACACAACACCAGCTCAGTTAGTTTGAAACTGAGTCCCTGATGAATGGCCAGATGTTTTCTGCCAAATAGAATGGATAGTTTCTGCTTCCTCTTCCTTGGTGGTAAAACTAGCTTACATTGCTCTTCTTTCTACATACCAATTTAATATAATCAAACTTCTAGGGAACAAGAAAAGTCCCTTAATTTAAGGCTTCTTAACATACTTTATTTGATATGTTCAATGTGTTGAAAAGTCATTAGAGCAGATGAAGACAAAAAAACTGTAAAACGCTTGTTTCTTTGGGAAGCCTGGTTTAAAAGCATAGATACACAGTCAAATGAAGTGATGTAATTAAAAAATGAAAATTCCCTGAAACAAATCTAACCTGTTCTCTAAAGAAATATATTACTAATGTAATTTACTAGTGTTTATCTTTTATTTTAAGACTTGTTTTTACACAAAACACTAGCAGAATAATGTAATACATTATTGGGATAAACAGTTATAATGAGAGTAATGCTTGCTGTTCTTAAAATTCTGAATCCTATCTTGAGGAACAGTACATTTTTATTTTGCATTATTAACAGTGCATTCATATTTGTGACATATTACCTGCATGGGGCTTATTTAATGATTTTCACAGCCTGCCCTTGAACCATCCCATTCATGTGTTGGATTTCGTTGTGTGGTATTTTTGTTGCAGTGGCATCTAGAAGGCCTTCTGTATCTGTGTATGCTTTTATTTTGTTATTCAGTTACTGGTGATCTCCTTTAACATGCACTCTGGAAGTCCTTCTAACCTGGATTAGGCTGTACTTCCATGACACCAGCCCCTTGGAAATACCCTGTTTAGGAATAGCTTAAAAGCACAGTAGCAGAGGAGGCTGCCAACAGAACTTCACCAGTGAAAGACAAGTTGCTTTGAGAATAAACTAATAATAATAATAATAAAAAGTTAGGGGCTTTCCAGTTAGTGTTCCAAGGAAATTCTTGCATACAATTGTGTTAGAGGAGCTTACTCTGTCCAAAGCCTCATGCCTTACTGTGCATTGAGGTACTCCTCTTGTTTAAGGTAAGATATTAGGATAAAGTCATGGAGGAACAGTTTGAAAATCTGTTGTTTAACCCCTTTTCAGACTGATGCCAAAATCCATGATGTGCCAGTGGGTTTCAGGGGGACTGTACATAGATCAGAGTAAGTCTGCTACATGCACTGAACTTCTTATGCTTTGGAAATTGTTTTCTTAAAAATGTAATGGTGATGCTAAGTGTGAAGTTCCTGTTTTATTTTATCTTCCAGTAAGCACTCAGCCATATGCTTAGGGGTTCTTACAATGCTCTAAACATAGCATGTTTTATTTATGTAGAAATTTTGACATGTCAATATGTCTTACTGGTTGATGGTGCTTTCTGTTCATTTTTGTTTGTTAATTTTGTTAACATATAACTTTTCCAGAAAATATAAAGGTTTGGACAGGAGCTTTCTATTTTGAAGAAATGAAAACACTTTTCATATGTTCTGGGAAGACACTTCAATAGAAATGCCCAAATGGCATGTGAAGTAAATCAAAATAAGTTAAAGTATGCTTCCCAAATATTTGTGTTGGAAGGACTCTACACTTTTTACTTCATAGTGAACATTTCTTTTGTTACTTGGAAAATATATGTTCTAAAAATACTGTGCTGTGAGAATGTTTAGAGTTCTGTAAACAAGGGGCATCCAACCTAATTTGGGTGTATTGCAGTATCAAATTGCTGTACCAGGAAAATGAAGCAGCTTCACTTTCATTGTTTAGAAATCAATGGCTTTCTTCTTGAGGCTTTGTCATTAGGCAATAATATTGATGAGATACAAGGGTCATGAAATAGCTAACTTTGAAAATGTTTTGTTCTTCTCAAGTTCTGTTGTTGATTGAGAAAAGCTGGGCTCTGGAAACAGTTTATAATGATGACAGTTAATCCTGGATTATGATTCAAGCATAAATAGAACCCAGATTTTTGCTCTTGTGTGTGTTTACAAAAAATATAATCCTGCTAATTGCAAAAACTGCTACAAATATACAAAGATGTATTGCACTGTCGTATCTAAAAATACTTTTCATGGTCATACTCAGCATATGCTTTATACTTTTTTGAAGAGTCTTACATATATTACTTTTAACTAGCTTTATCTTCAGCATTTATATCTGACTAGTTATTTATTCTGGTTTTCTTGACTTAATCATAATTAACAATTTTATTTAATAGAATTTTGAAACATTAGGATGATAAAAATCCTAAAATTATGTTAAAATGAAAATTTACATTTCAAGTACCAGCACAAGAACATAATTTATCAGTAATACTTTTCAGAACTGGATTAGTTCCTCCCTTTAGGAATTTGTTTTTCTTTTCATCCAGGAAGAAGAAAGACGTATGGCATCTATTGCAGCAAGGAAAGAGGAGGAAAGGAAGCGTGAAAGCCACAGACAGACCTTGCTTAAGGTATTGTCTGTGGGCTATTCTAAGGTTACTGTAAACCAGTTTACAGCAATAATTTATATCCAATTTTTTTTGCTGCAGATATTATATATGTCAATATGCCTCTATCAAGTAGATATTTATTTGTAGTTCATATGTTTAACCATTGATGTAATGTTTTCTTGTAGCAGAGTGATTGTTTGTCTTGGTGGCCTAGATTTTGAGGTACTTTTTGCTAGTGGAAAATTCTCTTAGGAGAAAAAAATATTTTTAATGCCTTGTGCCATGATTACTCAATTTCAACATTACATTTTAGACTTTAATTTAATCAAAGTATATTTCTTCAAAAAGTTAAGTGGCACAACAGTCAAATACCAATATTTTTCTTATGATTTGATGATTTTGTAGATCTTTCCTTTGTAAATGGGTTCTTATAATTCAGGCTTTTTTCCTGTTCCATACATTTGAATTGAAGGAATAAATATGCTTATAGATACAATGTCCAGCAAAAAAAGCTGGGAACTATAGGTTTCTTCATAGTTAAATCTGAAAAAAAATATTTAGAGAAGTATGTTCTGCAACTTTTTTTTACCATCACATTTCTCCAACATTTCTTACACTACATGAAGTGTAAATGAAATTATAGGCACTCGTTCAGTAGCAAACAATTGTTGTTTTCCTGTATGCACTGCATCGAAAATGTTCATTTCAGCAATGTCATCTCTTCTTTTTCCCTTGCTGATACTTGTCTGCGCAAACAGCAGAATTTCTCCATCTCTTTTTCCAGACTTCTTTTTTATTGCTTCCAACCCACTCTTCTGGGAAAGATTGAGATGTACTTTGAAATGTATAGAGAATGTCATTCCTTTCCAACAGTGGTTGAATTTAGTATTTACTGGAACAAGAGAAAGTTACTGCCTGCAGAATCTTCCTTGTAAAATTTGCTTTTTGTAAAAGGAATTTGTGCAAGTTTTTGAAGTTCTGTAGGAATCCAGGAGCTCACATCTGAGGGGCTAACAAACCAGTAGAGCTGTATAGTAATTGAGGTTGAGACCCTGACCCTCGAGACCAAACAGAATTTTCTAAAGATTGTTCTGATAAAAACCACTGATGATTTCAACTTCCCCCCAGTCTGTGACATGGAGCTCAGTCATCGTGGAAGTCTGTATGTGTTGAGCAACTAATGCTGTCTAACCAGAAAGCATCAAAACTCCCTGAGAAAATGGAACATGAAATAGAGTTTTGAGCTCCTTAAAATGGAAAAACTTGCCCAAGTAGCAGTTTCCATGTCCTAAGCAGCTTAACATCATGCTTTCATAAGTTGTGGATTTATATGTTGCTTTTCTTGTTTCTTTATTGGAAATTTAGTGAAATTATTTGCTGGCACTTACGCAAAATAGCACTAGAATGATGCATTGATATTAATGCGTAACCACCAACCACTAGTACAGTTTCTTCAATTTGAAACATTTAAAATGTTCTGCTTAAGCAGCACATTTCAGAACAAACAAACACGTTGATCCTGCCCTGTCATGCCTTATGATGACGTGTGTATCTTGTTTCAGGAAAAGAAGCGGTTAACGATTGGTAACATTGCTCGGCAATGGGAGATCCAGCAGAACCGAATTGCTCTTGAGGCTTCTTTAAACAAAGATAAAGAAAATGAGCCCTGCCAGATCAATGGCAGTGCTGCTTATGTATTTCCTGAAGAAAGCAGGTACTTTATTGGGTGATACTTTTACCTGTTCACGTCTTAAGTTCCAGATTACTACTTCTCACCTCTGAGATCTCCCTGTATTTCATTATCAAAAGTACTATATATGCAAATCCACCCTGAAATGATTGTTTACTTTGCTTTTGACCATTAGTAATAAGTAACATGTTTAAAAAGAAATAGAACAGCAACTCATTGCCTAAAGAAGTGCAAGCTAAATTATTATGTGATTTTGCTAAATAAAAGACAACTTCATGTTTACAAGAACAGTTAAATGTGAATTCCTGAGCCTTCTTGAGGCTGTTCATTTCCTTAACAGCTTAGATTGTTGCCTTCAGTTTAAATGAACAAAATGAAGATGTATGAACATTATGAAGATTTGTAATCTTTGTTGTATCAAGAGGTTGCATAGTTGTATTCAAGCTCAAGTTCATAGTTTGAACTGCAGCATCTTTTATAGGACTGCTTTCACACCCGTGCTATTTTAACAGTAACAGTTACCAGACTTAGTTTTATTCTCAAGATAATTTTAGTATTCTTGGTTTAAAATATATTATTTTTGCTTATTAGCTTCTAAAAAGGTGGTCATGTGGCCAGAACCCACTTAATGAACAGTATGCCTTGGATTGGCTGAAACCAAAGTAGCTCTTCAACCTTGGTTAGCTCAGGCAAATACCTAAAAAAATAGTCTGCACAAATTCAATAGCAAGTACAGCTTCCTGCGGTCCCTGGTCAATGCTGGAAATGTCAGGGATGCTCAGGAAGTCTTTGTCTCTCACAAGTAGAACCCATCTGAGTTTCAGTCTATTATGGCTAGAACTGGTTCTTATCTCCAGTCAAGTGCTACATCTTTTTAAACACTTTTTCCTTAGCATTTTTAAATTGACATCATCTTTTCTATTCTTGTGCTTCCAAAGCTTTCCCCTGAATGCATTTACCCACTGTTTTCTTTCCTGGTTGGTTTCTTTGCCATTTAATTTGGTGTTGGTAATCCCTCCCCCATGACCAAGTCAGTGTAACTATGGTAGTTGGACTGTTGTTCTGTTAATGAACTAATTCCCATTGCTTGAGAAATGGTGCTGTTTTGATGTATGTGTTCTAGCATAGTGAAGAATTTCAAGATGAGCTACTAAGCAGTAAAATTGCGGGTGGAATTCAGTATAGTTAATTAGGGCTTCATTTCACTTCATAATGAAGTGAGCTCTCAACATTTTCAGTTGAGAGAAATTTTAGAGTTCTGATTGTTACTGTAAAGAGAACATCAGTCAAATGATTGCTTCTAGTCAAAATACATTAAAAATACTAAGAATATGGTAAAGAATAAAATAATAACATTCATTATGTAACTTTCTAAACCTGTAGTTTGTGCTTATCTTGAGTTCTCTGTACACTTTAGGTCCAACCAGCTGAGTGTATCATGTTGGAAGTAGGATAAAAAGAGACAGGAGTCAGGAATACCTGGTTTTATTGCTTAATTTTAAAATTGCTCTTGTGAATTGGAAAGGTCACGTTATTTGAAAGAAATGCTTGAGTTATTGCTTGTGTTCACTTTTACATTTCACATAGCAAACAGAATGTGAGGGGAACATTGCTTAAATAAATACATGGTTTGAAGTCTTGTTTAGATATCTAAAGCAACACAAAACATGCTAGGTTAGCATTCTGAGCTAAAATTTTAAAGGCAATTATTAAATATGAATGGACTCTTTATTTAATTGGACCCCACCAGCAACTCAAGTACACCCAGAGCCTTTCTGCCAAAGAAGTAGAACAAATACAGTGTTATTTGATGGAAGAAGGGTTTTCCAGCCTTTAGTGTATTTGAACCAGATGGGGTACTGAAAATGAATGAATGCTCAGAAATGCCATTGTGTTTGACAGTTGAGTTTTGGTAAGAGAAAGGACTGTTTTCAGTAGAGTGATGATATTATTTCAAAATCATCTCATTTACATCTCTGTATTTTTATTTCCTCTACAGATCTCTCGATACAATCCTGAGCAGTGCAGTACAAGGCTTGTCTGTTCTAGAGTCTCATTTGGTGGAAGTGGAAGGAGACACTCTTGGCTTGTATGGTGCTGGGGCACTGGAGTGCCTGGATCGAAGCTGGAGTGTTCAAACAGCTGGCATTATTGCCACAGTCTCCTTTATGTTCATAGAATTTGATGAAATTGTTCAAGTCTTAGCAAAACTGAAGACAAAATTTCCTAATTGTGTGGTGAGCATGCCTCATGTTTCAGCTCTGAACAGCTATGGCATAAGGATTATCTTACAGAACCTTACTTTGGCATAGCCCCTCCTCTATGTGCTTTCATGGAAATAGATACTGTTAAGAATTGCATATTTCCTTATGTTATAATACTAACCTTGATACTTTAAAATCAATAGTTTAAATTTAAATTTCTTTTCAGACTGGTTTTTATTTCTTTTAATTCCTTTGACCTACCTAATTATTTTTATGCTGCAAAACTTGTGTGTAAATACAGTATTGTTGTTCTGTACTATTATGTATCCATGGTATCAAAAAGACTTCATTTGTGTCGTGAGTTCAAAGACCAAATTGCTGATAGGATAAAAAGATGAAGATTAGAAAGAATAGCTAACTAAATCAGCACAGGTCATGAAATTCCTCAGTTCTTGGTGAAGAAAAGCAACATGAATGAGAAGCCTCTTCAGTATGTCTCTCTTTTTTCTTAGTCATTCAAATCAGTCATTTTGAATCAAATATTAAAATAGCGATAACAAACATAAGCAACTTGTAGCTCAGATTGATTGACTCTGGAGCTCCCTCCTGCTACTCAAGATTTTGAGTGTAACAAAGCTTAATGGTTTAATTGAAACTGATAAATTTGTGGGGAGCATAAGACAAGCTTATCTGTCTTAATGAAACAATTGTTACACTGTGGGTGGGGCAAAATTTGTGGGTGACAGCAGAATCACAACTAAATTTTTATATTCACCATCCATTTTTCCTCCTTCCTCTTCCCACAATAATGCTGCTATGTAGCCTACACCATGCTCACAGGAACATTAGTGTAGGGCAGGGTAGGAATTAGGCCAAGCACCCTGTGCCCAAAAAGGGCAGAATATTTTAAAAGCATGTATTGTACTTAGTTTTATGTGTAGATATTGCAGGTGCTTTACTTGCAGAACTAAAGTAGACATTTTTTAAGTACTATCGTTGCTTTATGAAACATTGAAAATATTCCTGCTTTAAGTAAAGAATTTACAAATTGCTTGGGGCTTGTAATGTTGACATCTCTTAGTATATGTAATGTGGCAATTAGTTGATACATTGATGGGTTTTGCTACAGAAAACCTCAACTGAAATGAGCTCAGTTGCTTTGTCAGACACATGACTATTACAGTTTGAAAATTGAGAGGCACGAAGAGGAATCACTGTGTTCACTCTTTGTTTCCTTATTTAATTTATTGGGGTTTGACTTTTTTAGCACCTGAAGTTTAAGGAGACAAATCTTGTGGCGCTGCAGCAGTTCAATGCATTGGCTGAGATGCATCGCATGGAACAGTTGACAGTTGATCCTCAGGGAAATCCAGTTGTCAACTTCACTTTGTGGAAATACTATGTTCTGTTCAGACTGAACCATTTTAATCTACAGAAGATAAATGGAGTGAAGGTAGGATGGTGTTGCTTCTTATAATTGGTCTTAGAGGATAAATTAGTGTTGATTTTAAAAGAGCAGATGAATTCCTAATGAAATGAGCACAACCCTGTCAGTGTCTTCTCAGTATTAAGAGGGGAAAGATATAAGTAGACTTCACCATGTAATTTCTTGTGCAGTTAATATTAAAATTAATATTTTTAATAAAATTATGTTAAATTATGATTAAAGATTTGCACAATTTTACTTGATTTTAAGAAGCACTTTATTGTTTTTGGGAAAATCACAGTGCTGACATGGAATGCTTATGCAAAAATGTGTTTGATAGATTCCTTAGTAGTTTGCTGTATATGATTATTTATAATTGCCTGTTGACAAAATACCATAAAATCATATTTTCTGCTTTAAGTCACAGTAAAAGTCTGTCAAATAGATTTTTTTTCATGCTTGCTATGTACAAGATCTTTAGGGTGTTTTTTTTTCTTGTTGTTGGGTGTGCATTTTATGTTTAAATAAATAGAAAGTTAGGACACTAATATTGCTGTTCTTTGTACTTTGTATTCCCCTTTACATCAATTGAAAGTAAATTTATTCAAGCATATAAAACAGCTATTTTATACTTGAGCTTTGATCATAAAGGGGGTGAAAATAGTTACAATGCAACACAATGTTTGAAAGCACATTCAATTTTAAATGCTAAATAAGTTTAAGAGATGTTATGGAAGTTAATTAGAGCAAAAATAATACACAGCTTTAGCATTTAGATCTGGTATTTTAATTTGGTTATCATCATATGTTTTGGATTAGATATACTTGTTATCTGATCCAGCCAAAGCTGGATGTTGTGGTTTGCTTGGTTTTAGTTGTATAAAGTATAAATTAGTTGCTCAGAGAAGAGTAAGAGTGGGTAAAGAGCTTAAATTAATTAACTCTCAAGGAAAGCCTGGGTGGAAATAAGACTATCTCCAACAGTGCAGTATCTTGAAAAGGAAAAAAATGTAGTGAGAGTCAGTAATCCCATGAGAAATATAGAATAATTTCAAATGTAGTACTTTGATGAAAAAAATGCCCCTCAAATTTGATTTAAAAAAAAAAAGTTTATTTCTTTTTTTTTACTGCATCATATTTTCAAAATCAACACTAGTGATTCAGATGAAAAGCAAATAGAAGCTAAATCTTGTGTGTTTGGCCTTCAAAAGAGAAAGAAAGAAAGAAAGACAACTGTTTAAGTAGACTTTTTGTTACAATCTCAAGGTCAACAAGTTCAGTCTCTGAGGGAAAACTTTGTATTTAATAGTTCTTGGGGATTAATTTAGTAAATGGAGCACATGTAGCACAGCATGATTTTATGTAGGACATATATCAGATCTTAAATATGTATGACAAGAACATTTTTGTCCTCAACAAACTTTTTCAGCCAGACCACACTACATGAAGATGTGCATACAGAAAGTTTTTTCTAGTGTCATTAATCATTTGAAAAGTGTCTTAGCTAAACAGAAGAAAGAATTGAGCTCTGATTTCTGTTTTTCATTGCCCTACAGCATAAGTCATGATATCCAGCTTTGCAGATGTGTGTTACCTATTAGATTAACATGAGTAATAGAAAATTCTATTTCAGTGTAAACAACACAACCCCTGAAGTGATTCTCAGACCTTAGATCAGCCCTAAGTAACAGTTTCAGAAAGGGAAATGTGCATATTCTGCTGTTCTGATTACCATTTGTGTGCAATATGTGTGGAGACCATTGTGTTGTCAGCTCTGAGGTACACAGAGTTGGAAAGTAAAAGCAATATATACTAACTGAACTAACTAAATAAAATGCATCACTCTAGCACTTCTAAACTGTAAAAAACCTCTTTAAAAAACCTTTTATTTTCTCCCCAGCCTTCCCCCTCCATTCCAGTTAATATTCCAGGCTAGAGGCTGAGTGTTGGTCTCCCCCTAACAAAGATTCTTGTCCAATTGTTACATGTACTAACTGTGAAGAAGCAAATTGTCTTTATTGAGATACTACTTGAAGTTTTTCCCAGTGATAGTAATCTCAGATTAATTCTAATTTGTCAAGTTGAAGTTACCAAGCCCTCCAGACTGCTGTCCACCCAGTGGTATGGAATAGAGTGTGACAGATGCATCCCTGTCCCTGAGCAGGGCCTGCTGGCACAGTCGGTGCCTGTTCTGTGCACTTGGCAAGGAGCAGGCATGAAGCCTTACATTTATGTGATACTACCGTTATAATCTTTTTGTGATTAATGGAGCAAACAATGCACTGCACCAAGACAGAGAACATGAGTTTGTGTGAGCTGGAGAGTGTATTCAGCATTGCTGTCTCTGTTGACCTGGTCCTTATGCTTCTCTTAACATAAATAAATACATTAAAATCACTTATTTCTCCAGCAGGCATTTCTGCCTGCACTGGGCTTTGTTTCCCTAGCTGCCTTCTGTGCTCTTTGTTTTAGACCTTGCTTCTGTTACAGACTGTTCAGCAAGGTCATCTACTCCTAGGCTACTGAGTTAGACTTACTTAATTTTAAGTGAAAATGAACAATTCCACTGTAAAAATGGAATTGACTTTACATTTCTAATTCCTTGATCTGTGTTTTCACTGAATTTACCACTGCTTTATGCTGCTGCAGTATACTTTAGGCAAGTGTAGATTGTATAGTCTCTAAACATTGAGCAAGAATACAACAAAAATCTGTTGATGTGGATCAAAACTCCATATTACTCACACATTTCAATAGCACAGAATACAAAGTTTGTCTGGAAGACCTTAGTAAATATTGTGAGTATTGAAGTGTATTTAATAATGGTTGGCTTTCCCAAAACATTTTGTAGGATGAATGGAAGTTAAATTTTGTCCAGAAGTTAAGAAGTCAATGAGTAAGTTTCATTGTCCACTGTTATCCAGGTCAGATTTAGTGATCATAAAGATTGCTTCTGCACTCAGTACAAATCCAGGAGTCCAGAAACTGTGCCAACAAACTTTTGGCAGTTGAAGTCAGTTCATAGTCTGGCCATCAGGGTAGGAGAAACACAGGCCATGGTCTCCAGAGGTTACAAGCCAAGACAAACAAAAAATAATCACCACCACCACCTAAGAATGAACCTTTTCCACTTTCTTTACACTTTTCAATTTTGTATAAAATGAATCCTGAAAATTTTTCAATCATTGAAAGTTAGTTTAAAGAGACAGCTGGAACTTAATATTTGAACAACAGTATGGTAGACATTTAGAAAAATATAATGAGTGAGCACTTATTTTCAGGAGCTGAAAAATGCAGAGAAAATTTTTTCCCTCTAAAGCCTTTATTTTATAAAGCCTTTTCCATGATGCTGCCAAAATAAGAGAGTCTGTAAGTTATCTTTGCACATGTGCATGCCCAGAATCTTTCTGTTTCTCCAGCATAACTTAATCAGGAATTTTCCAGTAGACCTTTTGTAAGTGTGTGCAGTATGGAGCAGAATTAATATGTCTGGCCTTCAGAAAATGAATGTAAGAAACCTTTATAAAATTCCTCATTTCACAAAAACTATCATGAAGCACAGGTCATCATGTATCTACATTAAAATATCCAGAATAACAGGAAATAAAACAAGCACCAGTACCTCATTTGGTTTCTTCTAAAATACATTTAAAGTGCCAGTAAAAGCAAGTCTATGTTTTGAAGATCTGGGTGCAGTGTTCTATATAACAAATTTCAGTTAATTCTCAATGTATATGTGTAATGAAATATAAATGTGCTAGTTTTGAAATGTAATTTTTTCTTTTCTTCCCTTCTCACTCTCTCCCAGGTTACTGAAAATGATATTGTAAAGGCAGAAAGGCTCTTTGGCATTCTGGCATATGTGGCATCTTCAGAGCTGCCGCATTATCGCATGCTTTCATTATTTGGAGAATCCAGGTAAAATACAAGGAACAGAACTGGAGCTGGTCCAGAACATGTTGTTTAACTCTTTTGTACACTGTTATGATAAATTGTTTTTAGGTAGATAAAAAGATAAAAACTTGACTAATACCATCTTCTAGAAGATAGGTCCTCTGCATAATGCACAGGTGTTATCATCCCCTGGTCTGCACAGCGATAGGTTTTCCCAGAACTTGTATGAAGTCTGCTGAGGAGATGAAAAGGAACATGCACACAAATGATCTGCATGGTCAGTTCTCCATTTGTACTGGGATTGCTGAAGACTTGTGGACATTCATGATGAGAACTGGTTATTTTTAGTGGTATTTCATAGTGAGTAACTAACGGTTAACAGATTTAGTAATTAACAGTTAACTGTAAAAAAGGGTGCCAAATCCCCCTATTTTTAGTCTTCTATAGACAAATAATAAAAGTTAAAGCTGCAAGACTTCCTATTTAGGAAGTGCTATGTAATAGATACCAAAGTCAATTGTTTAGAGACAAATTAATGAAGGGACATCTAGAGTCAAACGTGTTTTGAATAACTTGAAGATGCAAATAACTTCAAAGCTCCAAAGTGTATGCTCAAAAGGAGAACCCCCCTCACAATAGCTAGAAACATCTGCTCTTAAAAGTTTTTGATAATTAGGATTGGAAATCTCATTTCACAGGAGGAAACAGTTCCACTATCTGCTGGAGGGAAAGGGAAAGAAACCTGGGCTTGGGAGTGAGGAAAGCAATGATAACAGAAGAAGTGGAGGGGAAAGCACAGCTCGAGCAACGTTGAGTTACATGACAAAGGATTTTCATATGGAAAAGCTTGAGGTAAAATATATAATTACAAAATACTTCCATTTTCTGTTAGGTAACCTTAGGCTACTGCTCATTGAATTTATCTGTACATCAAGTTTCAGTAGTGCTATTGAGAATGGTGGTTTTAAAAGATCACTGCTTAATGCACATATCTGATCAAACATTTTATCTAACTGATCTTTTTCTCAGAATACTAGAAAATGCTCAGTTTCTGTCTTTGGTGAAATGATTCCTGAACAGTGCCACAGTCTCAGAAATACATTCTCACCTACAAGCCATATGGAGAGAGCACAATTTTTTTAGGAAGAGGAATGTGTATTGCACATGTTAGATTTTCCCTGAATGAATTGGTGAAGAACACCTTCAGACAGCATGTGAGATAGTGCAGGCTGTAGTAATAAAAAGCTGCTTCCTAGCTCTTAAGTCAGCTACAGGAAAAAAAAAATAGGCAACGTATTAGGTTTAATTATTAATAAAATTGCAAGCTGGCTTGTTTCAGACAAGGGCATCAGTCACGCTTGTTTTAGTTTGTGTTTCTGATCTGCTAACTCTTTTGCTTGGGCAGAGGGAAATTGTTCCCAGGGAGAATATGTTTTTTTCAGCCACACTCTCCCTTCTGAGCAATCATCCTGAGTTCTAACTGTAGGCACTCTGCTTCTCATATTCGTCCCATTGTTTGCTTTTTGATTGTGTGGAAATACATGAATCCTCTAGTGCAAGAAATTAAATCAAGTTCAGTAATCACTGAATTCTCTTATTCCATTGTGGTTTTGTTATCTCAGATCCACAGCATAAAAAGGAGACAGTGACTGCATGTGTGGAGAGATTAAATTAAGAAAACATTTTAGTCTCAAAAGCTGTGATTGTAGCTCTTAAATCTTTGAATGGCATGGAGTAAGACTGAAGTATTCCTGTTGTGCTTTACCATGGAATCAGCCCTATAACAAAATAAAATAAGCTTAATGTTTTTGCAGTGCATTAAATAAATGCACTATTTTCTCTTCCCAGTGCAGCAATTCCCACCTTGTCCTTTGGTGTAGCATTGTGTGTGTGGCAGCAGATACTGCAGGGTGTCACAAGAGTACATCCTGACCAAAAGAACTCCTTCCAGTTCCCCAGCAGCAGTAAACCAACACCATAAATGTGACTGAATAAGTGTATTGCTAAAGATAACAGTCTTGGATCTTTGATTAATAATTTGGAGTTTTAGCTGAAACTGCTGGAAAGCATTTTCTCACCTTTATTATTCATTAAAGAAAACTTCTGTTTTAGTGGTCTGAAGCATGATCCAACATTTTTAACAATGCCACCATCCAAACTAGTTAGATATTTAGCTCCAATATAACTTACTGTTCAAAGCTTAAGGCATTGTATAGAAACTTTGTAGAAGCTGGGATTAATACAGTTTGAGTTACTAAAATGCAGAGCTAGTAGTTACACAAAGCACAATATCTTTTTATTATTTTTAAAGGTTCAGCTTACTTCAGTATCTAATGTAATACACATTAGGAATCAGCAATTACCAGAGTGCCTGTGGAAAAGGATGAGTACTGGCATGTTTTTCTACAAAAATATTCTTGTTAGGGCAGGTAGAGAAACATATACTTTTCAACTGTTGTAATATAAAGATGAAATTCTGGGAAGGGAGAGAAGGAAAATTAGTTTAGTGCTTAATAATTTCTGTAAATTTTCACTGCTATGCCAGAAAGCCACACAAATTTTAATTTAATGCTGTTAACAGGTATTTATATGATTACTTGAAAGTTAATTTAATATAAATTAATGACTTAATATAGTATGAATATTATGAATACATTAAGGTTCTGTGGCCACACTCATAAAAGCTGGACATAGACTCTGGGCCATGCAACTCAAAACCAAGGGGAGAAGGTACACAATAGCATCTGCCTGCTAATTACTATGTTCTTTAATTCATTCAATTTTTGAGAGAGTTTTTTTGGATTTGCTCTTTTTAAATCTTTTTTTTCTTTTTCATATACATTGTGTAATTTTTCTCTCATGCAGGAAATCAAAGAAAGAAAAACATTTTGCCAGACATACGTTGAGAACTTAGTGAAAGAAGCAGCTGACATCAATATGAAAAATGAGTCGTTGCAGAAGCTCTGGCCTCAGATGTTCATTGAACTTGTCAGAGATGCAGTGATAGAAATCCGCAATAAAAACTCCTACATGAAGCTCTGCCTCCAGCGGATCACTGATCAGAAGCAGTAGAGTGGGCGTGTTGTCTCGCAGGCTTTTGGTTCACTATTCTCTCATGTTTTACAACCATAAACCAATAGAATATAAATTTGTCATCACTAGGGCACACTTCACTTCCTCCCCCAAAGGGATGCCTTTAAATCTTAATTAACTCTTAATGTTTTTGAAGTAAAAGTTTACTTTCATACTGCTTTACCGATGCTTCCTTGGCTAACTAAAGTGATACCATAGAAGTGACTTGGTGATTGTTTTACTAAGTTCTCATTTATTTTTTCTGTTACCCTTGATTCTGTAGCGCTACAGCATTGATTTTTAAAGAACAAATTTACAGAACTTGCCTTATTTTTATTGAACACTTTTCAATTGTCACTTTTTTGACTGCTGCTGTTTGAAAAACCCAAGAATAGTAGCTAATTTTTTTATGACCAGAAGCTAATAAATTATTTTTACACCCTGAACTCAATGAAGACTTATTATTCTTGTTTAATTTGTCAGGTTATAGAACGCTTTTTCACATGAGAGTGCTCAGAATATTGACATTTAATTGGCCTAAATCTCAACTGAACAAATTGCCCATACTTAATTTCAAATGTTTTTCATTAATTTCATTAATAAGGTTGTGTGAATTGTTATAGGTAAAATACGATTCCAAGGTATACTCACTTGAGCTTTATTTTTATTTTGTTAAAATATGTTAATATAATTTATTTTGCTTCTTGATTACTAACTTATTCTGAGGTTTGCCAAGATCAAATGAGCTAAAATGCATGCATTACATTTGGTAGGGAGACTGATAACTACTGCTCAGTTGTAACTCATTTCTGTGACTGTGTGAAAAATTCATATTATCAATAAAAGGAAATTCTTCACTTTTACCTTTCACAGATACTGTAAAGAAGTACTGTGTGCAAAGAAAAGACTTCTCCTTAATGCTGCATGAAGAGAAGAGATACAGCTTGCCCCATAATCAACTGAATGGGTAGAAAAAAACCCATTCCATAGTACAGCAACTACCACAATGAACAGCTTGCCAGCTTCTGTCCAGAAATTGAATTTAGGAAGTGTTAGCAAGTCCAGCTGATTGCCATGGATAGCATTCAGATGCAGGTAGAAATTGTGCCATTTAAATTTATTTTTTAGTTCCATTGTATCTTATCTAAAACAATCCAAAACCTTTTCACATTTTTTTACTTAATTAAAATTGTTCTTGTTTTCCTTAGGCTCATTTATAAAAAAGAAACTAAAGAAAACATTCATTTTGAGTTTCTATGACTCAAAAGTAGATTTATTTTTAAACTCTATCTAGAAGATATTTTCTGTCAAAGCAGAGATGCAGATACATTTTAATGAGTTTTTATGCCCAGAAAATCGTGGAATTGTGGAAGGTCTGGGTTGGAATAGACTTTAAGACCATCTAGTTCCAATGCTCTGCCAGGGGCAGGGGACATTTTCCACTAGACCAGATTGCCTGGAGCCATGTCCAGCCTGGCCTCCAACACTTCAGGGGATGGGGCAGTCACAGCTGCTCTGGGTAACCTGTGCCAGGGCCTCACCACCCTCACAGGGGGAATTTCTTCCATATAACCAATCTAAATCTTCCCTCTTTCATTTAAAGCCACTCCCCCTTGTCCTGTCACCACATGCCCTTGTTCAAGCACCCTCTCCAGCTCTCTTGGAGCCGTCATAGGCACTGGAAGGTGCTTTAAGGTCTCCTGTGACTTGTCCAGGCTGAACAGACCAAGCTCCCTGAGCCTTGAATGAGTAGTAGGAATTAAGTGGTCACAGATATTTTGGAGGGCACAATCTGCTTGCATTCAGGGCAAGCTGGTTCATCTGTGTTGTCCGAGAGAATCCCATTTCACAGCATGTGACAGGTTAACAGTGATGTTAACTGTTAATGCAATTTTCCATTTGGTTCATGTTATACTTGCAGGCAGTTGCTTTTCAGTCTGCGGAATGTAGTGGAGGTTAAGTCACTTAAATTCTAAGGAAGTGTTAGAATTCCTGAAGGAACTGCTCCAGCAGTTGATAGAATTTAATAGAAACAATCACCTATCTGGGCCTTTTGAACTGTTTCACGGAATTTATAGTAAGATTTGTTTATTTGGTGGGATTTTTGTTTCCTTTCCATTGGAAAATTGCACTCTCAAGTTTTATGGTGCATTTTATTAAAGGAACAAATTAGGGCCCTGCAAAATGTGAGAAAAGGAGAGTTTACATTAGAGAAACAGCCAGTATAGAAATGATCATGCCATAGGTTTTTGGATCTATCATTTATTTTACATCATTTCTGTGCCAGGGGGGTGGGTGGAGCAATTCCAGCTTCTGCATGGGGACAGAAACCTCGGCAGCTGTGTGAAAGTGCAGAACTCTCCTGATGATGTAGCTGGAACAGTTGGGCCCCTTTTGAATCAGATTCAGCAGCAGTAAAAGAGTGGAAAAAAATGTTTTAAGAAGGTTGTATTGGTCTAGAGGAACAGGAAGTCCTCCATGGGAAAATCAAGAGAAAAGCCAGACTTTCTGATATTGAGGCTTTAGAAGTGTAATCCTGGTTTGAGGCTTTAAGGTAGGCTCTTGAAAAAAGGAATCAGAGAGTATGGTGAAGAGTTGTAGAAACATCTTAAAATGCTCTGTATTCCCAGTGGTCTGTGAATGCTGCCAGTTTGGGCTTTTTTCACTAATAGCAGCTGTTTCATAACAGGATTGCTAAATGGCTGAAGTGAGGGTAGGTAGGCAGCTATTATAAATGAAGAAAAGATTCATGTTGGGCTCATGTTCTTTTCAGATAAAACCGGTAGGGAAAAAAAGGAACTAACATTTTCACTAATTCTTTTTAGGAAACAAGTGATGGATTAAAGTGATGTTAGACCTAAGAATACAGAAAATTTTCAGCAGATGGAGAATCTTAAAATTGTTAACATGCTATACATTGTGTTTGTGGTTACCCAAATTATTTCTTAATTGATACAGACTCATGAGATACATTCCTGTAGTTGCTTATTAGGGAGTTCCCAAGTACCTAAAATTTGAAGGTCATATATGCAACACATTCTTAGATGTTCTGAAACTTAAGTGCCATGTATATGAACTTTCTATGGCTTTAGGTGCAAATTGATGAGTTAAAATAGCAATGATACTGAAGCTGGGGACCTTTTAATAAAACCTTCCAGTCTGAAAGCAGTAATTTTTTCTTCTTCAAAAGCCTTTAAATGCTGCATAAACCCAAATTTTGATATTGTTAATATTTCACTGAGATCATCACAATCATGAGATTGTGATCCTCTCATGTAGCCTGACTTCTGCACAGGACATGAACTATTACTGTAAAATATCTGTATGTTAACTAGAAATTACCTTGAGGGTTAAGAAGATACTGTTTTAAGTTTTAAAAAAAACTTTTTGGATGGATTTTTTTTGATTATTTATGCAATTTACTTATTTCCTGAAACAAACTTCTTCTATGTCCAGACAAAAGCAGATAATGATGTATGATTTTTTTTCAGTTTCAGTTTAGCTGTCTCACGCACGAAGGCCCCATTATGTCATGCAGAGTCACTGTTTGTTATGCAACTGAAATGTGATCTTCAGGAAGGAGACTGATGAGGAGCTGTATTTCATACATTCTTTTTAATACAGGATCTGAAAAAGTAATAGAGCTGCATATTTGCTGCTACAGTGGAGCAGGGAGAACAAATTCACTTGATGCAAACCAAAAGCTGATGCTGTCAGTTATGAGGAAGAAAAAGGTACTGGGAAAAGGTTTTAACTGAGCATAAAAGTAACACTGCCACACTGCCTGGGACCAAGGGATACATCTGAATCCAGAAACTGCTTTCCATTATAGAAAAGTGAATTATCTTGTTCCACTGCCACAAATGTTTTTTTATCATGTAAACTACTTAAAATCTGCACATTAAGTTAGGCTATTGTGGAAACAGTAGTGACTCCACAATCTGTGTATACATTCCATCATTTCAGGACGAGTGGATGCTTATTTTTTAATCAGAGCTATGGGCTGTAAAAGTGGCAATGATGCTTCCAGTTTCTACTTTTTATCATAGTGACACATCAGGATGAATTGGGTTTTGTTAGCTGGTTTATTTAAAGAAGCTAAGGCAAATGTTTTCTATTACTTCTTATTAAGTAATAGTCATAAATATATGATTTAGATTGGGAGGTCAAAATGACAATAGCAGCTATTTGGTTTGATTGGGAAAACAGACTCCTTGGATGTTTTTGTTTCCACATCACATAAACTCTGCCGTGAGTTCCAGTGAAATTATTTTTCTTTTTAAGTTGCAGGCATCAGATTTTTGGAGATTTGTTAAGTCTTGGTGTTTTGCTACTTATGTGTAGAACAAGGAATGGGAAAGAAGAGACTGGTTATCACTTCATTCTACTGTCTGATAAGGTGGCTTTTACTCCAATATGAATACAAACTGATTTATTTTTTGCATACAAAAAAAGAGTTAGTGTGGGCTACACCAACTTGAGACAATCTTACAGAAAGCTGAGTGGTATCTGCTTACACACATCATCTCAGAGCTGGATTTTCTTGAGCATGAGCTGAAAAATTGAGTCTAAGGAACTGTTTATTCAACCAAAGTATTAACTTTGTTGGCAAGCTTTGCTAGGCTTCTGCTCTCAGGGGAAGAAGGAAAAGCTCATCTGGAGGAACTCCTGTCTGTTTGCTGTGGTGAAAACAGCATTTCTTTACAGGCTGTGTGTTGAGCCTTATATGCCACACTTCTGTACAGATGGAGTGGACAGACACTTCTGCTTATTGTATCAAACATCAGGAAACACTGGTGAAGAACTGAGAAGTCGTAATGGGGGAAAAAGTGACTCTTCTCAAATTGTAAGTTGTGTGGTTTTGGTGGGGTTTTTTTTCCAGTTCTGGATAGACGTGTTACAAGCAGAAACAAATTTGACTGATGTAAGTACACTGAGTGTATGAAAAAGTAGAAAACTGGAAGTTAGAATATTTATATCAAATCCAGCATTAGAAGCATCCATCATGCCCAGGAAATGTTTGTACAAGGTAACCCCATCCTTACTACTGGTAGACTGGCTTGAGGAGGCCCTTATGGGTAGTAGTTTTATCCAGCTTTTTGGAAAATCCAGAGACTGATGGCTTCCTGATTGCTGTGGATTTTGCTTGATTGGTACACTATAAAATAATGTAATCAAGACAGCAGAATCAGATTTCTTGGTGATGAATTGTGTTGGTTAATGGCATGACAATGCTTTTGTTGCAGTCTTCCCAATTAGGTAGGTACTTGCATACTAAGGAAAATCTTGTGTGCAATCTTCATTCTTATATATTGCATGGCATCTGGTGTGTCACTACATCCATAACTTGGACATTTTCCACTTTCAAATTACTCCTTTCACTTCTGTTTGAGTAATATGGGTATTCTGTAAGCTGCAATTAGCAATACTCCATTTTACACTTAACAAAACTAGAACTTTTAGTGAACACTGAGCAAGTCATAAATAAGTTCAATCCTTCTGGAATTCTAGGCATGGATAACATAAACAGCATTAACCTTTTTGAAACAGCAAGAGTGATACCTTTCAAGAGTACAGGTAATAATGCAAAGCCTTTCTGTAGGTAGTATTGAGTGCTTAACACTTCAGCACAGGAGAAGATATCCTGGAATGATAATGGCTTCCATCTATTTATAAGTATACCATTAAATAAGAGATTTTAAAGTTAATTCTGACTACAGTGGTGAAGAAATTGTGACTGTGAATGTGATATTTGTCCTACATGCTCACATAGTCTAGACATTTTACTTGGTCATGCAAATAACAGTGGTCACACTCAATAAAAGAAATCATTGCAATATGTAGAGAAGCTGTGACTTTACAGTGATAAATATGCTGAGTTCATTGATTAGCTATTATATGATAGAAATTATACTGTGACACAATATGTGCTGTGGTTTTTGTTCTATTTGGATTTGTAGCACATTTGCTTGCCTATTTGCATTAGGCTTCAATGATCTGTGTGCTTCCTCGTAAAATAAAGAACTCATTCTGAAGAGTGATGAAAGAAGCACAGAGTACAGCTCCACTCAGTTTCTAGCTCTGCACTGACAATGGGGTGTATTAGGCTTCATACAACTCTTGTATCCTGAGTAAAATACTCGTGTTGGAGCTCTCAGAGTCATCTGACTATGAAGCTGAGTGTAAGTCCCCTCTGCAGATGTACTAATGCAAGGTGACACACTGCTGAAGATTCTCAAAGGCATTTGCATTGATTTATGCTCTTTATTAGGATGCATAATCAAAACAAGAAAATCCAAACCAGATAACGTATGTGAGCGAAAACCTTGATGATGTTGAAATTGTTGCAAGATTGCCAGTGATTTGAGTGAGAATTTTTTATATATACAATAATGAGAGTTGTGTCTTGGGTCTCAGATTAGAATCTCATCTAGATCTGTACTGGCTGGAGGAAAATAGACACTTGTAGAGTGTAAAACATCTGATTTACTTTAGATGTCGATATTTTTAATTAAGTGGAGTTGTTATATTTTTTTCTTTCCCTGTTAAGATTGTGAAGATAGTATTCCAGATGCTGATGTCTGCAAAAGCTTGGATTTGTACTGACAAGCTCCATCCTTCCCTCATGTTGTCTGCTTCCCTCTCGTCATTCAAACCAGTGTATTCTTCTAAGCCAGTCAGAGCCCACAGATGTAGCCCTCTTAAAGATGAACAAACATGGGTTCTAGTTGGATTTGGGGTAAAATTTGAGTGCCGTAGACTTCCAAAATAAGAACTGTGTGCCTCAAGTCATGGTAGACTTTAGTGAAATGCAGATCAGTAAATCCTTTTGTCACATTCGAAGAGATCTTGAGGGCTGGCACAGAGGTTCTCTCCTTTGCTGATTTGAATGCATTTATTGCCAAAGTGGGAGAGTGCCATGTGGATAGGGTGCGAGACTGAATTGGACTAGACTTTGTTAGACAGTAGATAACTGCTTTTTCACTCAAAGCAGTGCAATAGCATATGTCTGTGAGTAGTAAAGTGTTGCAAAATATGTTAAATGTTCTTGGTGACAAGCCAGAAATGCATGTGTTAAACATGTCAAAATAGCCAAGATATCTCATTTGTTAGACGCAGCCATTTCTCTGGTGCTGAGCTCACTGGTTGCAAGGCAGCTGCTGTCTCTTGTACAGACATTGTTGTGTGCTGGGCAACAGTGAAGAAACTAGGTCATTTGCAGATAATATGGGTGTTCAAGTGTTGAGCAGATTCTTCTGATATATTCTGCAGAGTATCATTCTCAGTGTTTTCAGATTTATTTAAAAGAAAAATTGCTTCAGAGATATGAAGAATCCTTTAGCTTTAAGATTGTTTTTTAAGTTGTGTGAATGTGTGTCTCATTGAAGAAGAGAAGAAGAAACCAAAAAGGAACCATAGATGGCCTGAGAAAGTTGTATTATTTGCTCTTTCTTCTTTGTTGGTACTGAACTTTTGCCCTTTTTTGATGATGCTGGCTGTAGCTCACTCAGGAATTAACTATAGTCTGTCTCAGGAAAGTACTTTAATAGATGTAGGTGTGCTCAGGGCAGTTTCCAAATTCAATCAACATATGTTGCAATCTAGGATTAGTAATTTTTCACATTTTCACACCTTCCATCAGAACCTCACTTCTACAAACTTTGTCATGTTGCAGGGAAAAACTATAGCCTTTTGATAATGTGCATCTCAATATGTGATCTATGAATGTGTTTGATGTCTTTCTGTGGAGTAGATGACTGTCAGTTGTAGAGATTCTCATGTTAAGAATATTTAGTGTAAAACATCTGTGGACCTTTACTACTGATTAGCTCTCAGTTTTTATTCCAGAGACTCCTTCTTATAAACTACACTGGTCAAATTCCTTCAAACTGGTATTCTGAGGAGACCATAAGATAAAAAGCCATGCCTGGAAGAGGATCATCCCCTCATGACCTACATTTTAACGGGAGCAAAAGTGAAAGAAAACCACTTCATTGCATAGATAGCTGGTAATGAGCTGACAAAGGTGTTAGGGCAGCCAGGTGCTGTTTATCTCATCTGTACTGTGTATTAAGTGTGGGGCAGTTACACAGAGTGAGCAGTCTTGTGTATTTTTAGAGGTGTGAGAACTGTTATGAGAAGCCAAATACTTCTTTTCCCCTCCCATATTCCACTTAGGAGACTCTTGCTTTACCCACCCTTTGTTTCCAAGCTGCAGTGTATTCTGTTGTTATTTAAGGAAAATACTGTCACCATTGCTTGTGGCTTCAGTGTCTGGCCCACAGAAGGCAGGCACAGGCAGCTTTTCCCTTTTTCCCAAGCTCTGCAGTGGGGAAGAGCTAGAGGGAGGCTGTTGCTGAAGTGGCATAGCTGTGTTTTGTGGAGAGGCTGAGAAGAGTGCTGGAGGTGCAGGCACCTGTCAGGCAGGAGAAAAATAGTTCTAGCACATGGAATGTGAAATTCAGTGGGATTTTTTTTTTCCTGGCTCTTTAAAAAGGATTTTTTATTGCTCACATTTCAATTCAACCGGCAGATGAGAGAATCCCTTACTTGTCTGCCAGTAACACATATTTCATTAAACAGTACATTCACCAGGTCATGTTTATTTACTTTTATTTTTTAAGCTAATTTATGTCCTAGGGAGAAATCATGCCACTGTTTTGGGGTGTTTTTAATTGGTCATTACACATATAGCATGGATAGAAATTGTGATAGATAAAATGAACATAAAGTACATATTTTTGTGTGAACCTATGTGCTAAATATTTAATATCTCTTTGAAATATTTCTTGATTTAGAGGAGTCTCATACTCTTGATTTCTTCATACACATTTGTTTCAGAATGCTATCAACTCAGTGATTCCTAATCAGAAGCATTTGAAAATCTACAAGATTGCCAAGTTTTGGCTTTTGATCTTGCAACATGTTTTTTTTTTAAATGACAGTTTACATTACAGATAAAAATCTTGCAAAACTTTAAGTAAGTTCTTGGCAAATTTCTTTAGCACTTCAAATAAAAGTTATTTCAAAATTTTGGATGAAATTTTTTCATCTGTTTTGGAGAAAGCTTTCAAAGGCTGATTTTTCCTTAAGTGTTCAAAAGACAGTTTTGCGATGTGCTCAAGACTAATTCTTTCACGAAGTACATTTTTTCAGAAGGATTTACAGAATATTCTAGAGATTACCTTGGTGACTATAACTGATTCTCTTGTTTTAATTCTGGATTAAAGTAGTATGATGTCAGATGCTCATGGACTTTCCTTTGTTCAAGCATTGTGTGATGACATCAGTCTTCACATCAGAGAAAATTAGAGCTTAGTGGTACAACACGTTCTTGGCAGGAGTTGTGGTTCTGGGATCAAGATTTTTGCAAACTCCAGAGTGATCTCCTGGAAATGTTTCTTGGAAAATTCTTGATTCTTGGAAAATTTGCATCTACTTTCAGATCTGAGAAATTATTGCCTGCATTTGTAGCAAACTGTATTATTTCTTTCCTAGAAGGAGCTTGGAAAGGTCATGGATTCTTGCAGCTGCATTTAAAAGTTTAGATACATTCTTATATACAGAGGTGAAGGAACTGTTTTTTTGTGTGTCTGCAATGGAGATAAGGAGCAAACTAGCTCAAAATTTGTAATTTTGGTTTTCCTATTTTTACCTCTTTGAGATTGTTGAAAAGGGGAGGAAGAATGGGTGGGTGGCAAGAGTACAGGAGTTTGGGCTATGAGATAGGGGGGGACTGTAATGGCAGTTTGATATTCAGAAATAAGCTTTTTTGAAGGGCTCTTCTAGAACACAGGGAATTTGTCAAACCTGCTGGCTCTGGTGCTCAGTGCTGTGGAGGGAAGCCTACAGTGCTGCAGTGGAATGAAGGAGAGCTAGACACAAGCATGAGAGAGCTGGGAGCCAGGATTGCAACTTTGATTTCAAGTCTGTAGAGCTTGGCAGGTCTCTGTAATTTTGAGTGAGAAATATGTGCACCCCAACCTCAGTGAACATTTGTCTTTTTCTCATAACATTCTTTAACTGTTCTCTTTGGTTGCTCTCCCAATGCATTCCAGAAGGCAGCTTTCTGCAGGCTGTGTTAAAAGAGGATGCCTCTGGCCTGTGTCAGCTCAGGGATTTACATCACTATTGAGTATTTGATACTCCTTTATTTACTTTAGGAATGCCCTGTGATCACTGTATAAAAGGACACAGAATAATAGCTGTATCATGTAAATACCTGTCTCAGTTAAAAAGGGAAGGCTCTTTACGGATCCTTTATGAGGAGTGTTGATAATCCTTGCAGTGTGAGGTCTCTTTCCTGGTCCTCCACCAGAGACATTCTCAGACACTCCCAGCATTGCCTCCTGTGAAAACCAGTAACTGTTCAAACTTTCATGCAAGTCTGTGGCACTCATCATCTTTGTGTTTTCTAGAGGAGCAGTTATTTTCTCACTGCTTTTTAAGGGTTAATACATTTCTTGAGGAGCATTTTCATAGTTCTGTTCTGTGTTAGAGTGGATAAGCTCAAGAGAAATTCAGGCTAGATCAATTGTTCTGTTGGGGCAGCAGCTTGTTCCCATCTGCTGCTTTTGCTGAAAAGCTGGCAGATCTTTTCTGCAGTGATAAAAGGTGGCATAGCTGGATAGAGTCCCCCCAGCCCTAATTTGAAAAGCAGTGCAAGTGGCTGACAAGTTGTGAGTGACAGCAGCTGGCTCTCAACAGACATCTTTCCTTGGTGCTCTTCAGATACAAGCAGAAAACATTCTATTGGTAAATGCCATGCACATGTAAATATGCTCAACTCTTCCCTTTCCACATACATGGCAGGGAAGGGTCCAGCTGATACACCTCTACCCCTCTGGTGGGAAAAGTTTATGGTTTGAGCTGGCTTATATTGGTGTCTAAGGACAGAACAGGACTACTCATCTCTTAATGTTGACTAAGAGATCATTCCCTAATCTGCCAGCATTGCTCAGGGTCTTCCTCATACATGGGATTTGAGGATGGTCTGCTATTTCAGGGTTCACCAAGATTGTTACATTGCTGACCTTAGGCCAAACCTGTGCAAATCAAAGGCATCCTGTCTGAAAAGACTGAGTGATGTGGTGGCTTGGAAAATCAGGGACAAACATGCAAAGAATCTTCAAACCCGCCTAAAATGTTTCTTAAACAGACCATTTACTTTATAGAAAATATTGCCATTACTCTGTTATGTCTCTTCCAAATATTAAAAATAAGAAAGGTATTTTCTCTGGCAGGACTTAAGCTTTAGGCTATAGATCAAACAGGTTGATACATTTTTCTGGCCTCCTTTTTTTCTAATTTTTTTTGATTGATTTCTTTGCATTCTCATCAACATCTACTCATATTGCATTTCAGTGTGGTCTGGCTAACAGTCTTGATATAGAGACAAAAATCTCTAGTCTTGTTTAACCAAGCTGGTAAGGAAGCTATATTTTCATCCTGAAGTGAGGGGTTATCCTTGCAATATGGTACAGGAGCTTCGTCTCAAGATTTTCAGAAGTTTCTACACTAAATAAGATTTAAATGCTACATCATTGGCATTGAGGTCTGTTTGAACTCTTTTTCTCTGGTGCTGCAACTAAAATCAATGACCAACATGAAGCAATCTTAATGTGGGATTACATTTAGTTACTTAAAGCATGTTGCTGCTGGGTTTGATACTCCATAATTTTGTCCTTACAACTGTACAGCTGGAGAATGCAGCTGGTTTTAGCATTGCTGAAATTTGGCTGACTCTGCAACAACATCCAGGCCTTTTTGGACACTGAGTGATAAAAATACAACACTGCTAGTGCTCTGTTTTTATTATTAGTGGAGGTGCAGGGGCTAAAAATACGTCTTGCTTTCATGAGAATCTAAGCACAGACAATGCTGCAGAGAGCTCCTTTTTGTCTGTGTCTCATTTGCTTGATCTGTATCTGGAATTGAAAAGGAGGTTTCCACATAAATCTTTGAGATTTCTATGTTGCCCTCAGTTTCAGCTTTGATATTCTTTCTTTAAAGAAAATTAGACTGTAGCTGTTTTAGTATCAAAGAAAACCTCAGGTATGTGAAGTTGGATGTAGGTGATGCAGACAGAAGTGTGCACAGAGCTTGTAAAAATGGTGGGAGGTGTGAACTACTGCCTTTACCTCTACTGAGTGTTAGCTCAGATATTTAGCAAAGTTGTCTAATTGTGTATATTAAGTATTTAATTCCATAGAAAGAATGAAAATACTAGAGACAGCAGATCTTAATGTGTGGTGGGAGGCATGTTATGTTGATGGCTCAAGCTAGTGGTGTTTGGGAATTGCTTCTGGTTGTTGGTGTTAGAAAGGAGAAGTCCAACACTGAACTTCATCAGGTTAGGAACCAAAGAGCAGGGATTTTAGATTTTTAGTATCTCTGAGGTATATTTTATCCTGTAGGTAGAAAACCTGTCACACTTCATCTACATTCCTACTCTAACATTAAACAGAAAAGCATTAGAACACTTCCAAGTCTGAAATGAGACACTTCTTCAAGGAGTCCTGAATTCTGGACTGGTTGATTGAATTGGTTTTTTTCACCCTGGTGCCTATCACTTGCAATCCTTTTTGCCTCAGTAAACTGTCTTGAACCTGGTTAAACAGGACCATCTCTATGTATGAATCTGTGGATGTGAAAGGTGAGGAAGGAAAAAATGACATCTACTTCCCCTTGTTTGGGTCCCGTGCTGCAGTTGATTCTTTAGCTTAATTAAGTTAATGAATCACTGGATAACTTGCTGCAATTGTTCATTTCTTTTACAGTATGCAAGTTTTCTATGCTGGAAAAATTCTTTCCTGATGATATGCCTCAAAAAAAAAAAAAAAAAAAAAGGCATTTAGCAGGTTAGGGCACTAGTATGTTTTGTGCACACATCAGGTATGTGTTCCATAAAGCTGATTACCCAAAACAGAGTTTGGCATTCAGCAAAGAAATTTTAACTGTATAATGGATGTTAAGGACTTTCCTAAAACTCAAAACCAGTCCTGCATTCAGACTTGTCTTTGCAACAATAAGAAGAAACAACACCAAAAATAGCAAAGCAGAACTCCTTTTTGATATACATGAAAAACTTGGATAATATCAATTTATTCTACTCCTTTTCAGATTTGAAACCACAAGAGAGCGAATATTCTCCTCTGTGGTGGGATTGGAGAGCAGTTTGTTTCCTTAAATTTACTGACAGTGCTTGAGAAAATGATTTGTTTTGTTTTGTTTAGAACCAGGGGCCAAGCAGTTGCAGAGTTTATAACTCAAGACAGGGTTATTAAACAGACATATAAGCCATTTAGGACACTGGAACAAACTCAGAAAACCTAGTGAAAGAAAGAGGAAAACTAGTTTTGCAATGGGACATTAGACCACACAATAGGCAGATGACTGTGACACGTCACTTGGAAGCCAGTGCAATTTTCTTTCAGGCAAGTATGAGGACTCTGGTGCATAGATTTCCACCATTTTACAGTTCTTTCATTGGATTATCAATCATTCTGTTTGCCATCTCTTTTTACCTCTTTTTATAAATCTTTTTTTTTAAATCCATAACCAGATTTGAAGCTATATCCTCAGTGAAATAACTAATGAGAACATCTAAAAACTGCAGTCATTGTGCAATAGTTGTTTGAGCGTGGCAACTGCATGGAAAAGGCAGGACTGCAGCTTTTATCTTGAGGATGATTTGGTTAGCAGGGTTCCCCTGAGTTTACTGTTGATTTTCAACTGTTTCCAAATTCTTCATTCCAGAGCTTCTACCTGAAAAGTTCCAAGTAAAGTTTCAAGAACTGTTAAATACTTACATATAGCTTCTCAGGAGGCTTCAAGAAATGAATGAGAAGGTTTTGTTGTCCCATTTGGACAACTAGTAAATGAGTAATTTGTGCCAGTTCCAGGAGATCAAGAAAAGATAAAGTAGCATCACAGTAACCCTAAAGCCTTTATCTGAATGTATGTGTGAGAACCTGTATCTTCATAAGGGTCCTGTCCCAAAACTAACAGACTTACCCTCATTTTGCAAAGACAGTAAGATTGGATATTGGAAGTGCGAAGGAAAAAAAAAGGCAAAGCCAGTCCTGAAATTCTGAGGCTAATTCCAGAGGTTTTTAAAATTCTGTTTGTTAGTTTTCTTTTTCCCTGCAATCGAAAATTTCAGGGACATTTTTGTTGCACTTTTCCCTCTTACAGGACATGAAAATCACTATATAATATTTATACCAGATAAACCTATTTATTTATTTCCCCCCTTTCAAAAACTGCTCATGTGATTGCTGTCACTTACAAAGAACAAAGATTCACTTCCTCTTCCCTTGCAGGATTTGAAGAAAATGTTTGTTCTATCTGCTTGCTCTGTGCCTCAGGGAACCTTCAGAGAGTTCTTTGGGGTTTTGTGGTTGTGGTTGAGGTTTTTTGTTTGTTTGGTTTGATTTGACTTGGTTGGTTTCTTTTAATGAAGTGAAAAAAGAAGGAAAGGTGTGAAAGAAGAAAAGTGGAGTATAAAGGAATCTATTTTTAAGAAGTTGGAAAAGTTTTTCTCTTAACTTTCAAAGTATTTTTTTAGCTTTTTCTCTTTAAAAGCATAAATACGTGTGCATGGACACTGGTCTATTTAATAATGTATAGTAATGTCTTTTCCATGTCCTTCCATAATAGTTCTGCTATCTTTTAAAACTTGAGATATTTTATTGGGTGGGGGGAGTAAGAAACAGAATTAAAAGCATGCTAGATGCTGGTTGGGGTTTTTTTGTTACACTTGAAACATTTTGTCCAACATCAGGCATGTCTGTGTGATTTCACTATCTGCTGCCTGGGCAATGGCAGGTACTCTGAGAATCTTGGTTCTGTTCAGGAGGAAGCTGTCCAAGAGCACTGGGAGCAGCATGAAAGGCAGCCTGTGAGCACAGCACGTAGGACCAAAACATCAGAAAGCTTTTGGAACTCTCCCTTGGAAGGGCTTGCATACTCCAAACGCTAGACTTGTGGATGAAATATGACTCAGAGCACTGATCTCAGTAAGAATCAAGGAAATGGAAAATAAATTATGTGGGGGACAAATGTGTAATTAAAATTTTAGTGATAATTTCCTTTTTTTCCAACAAAACATTGTTCTTAGAGTTAAGCAATAGTTCAGGTAACCGCTAAAGGTGTACAGAGCATTTTTCTTGGCACTGGGTGGTAGGTTATTATTGGTATTCTCAAGCATAGTGACAATTGTTCATAACAGCAACAGTCCTTTTGCAACTACTTTTATTGTTGCTTAGACAAGATTAGACTGGACAAGCCTTAGAGAAGAAATGGAGAGAGACAAAAAGAATTTAATTCTGTCTGGCATTCCTCTCAAAGTGATCCACAAGAAGGTAAAGAATTTTTTTCTTCCATTTCAAGTATCCTAGAGATTGAGAGCCAAATCCATAATGGTGAAACTTGTTCTTTAAATATCTGTAATAATCTTGATAGTCTCCCAGCAGTTTTAAAGGAGTAACTGTGAAGTGAACATGTGGAGACTGTAAGGCAGGAGTAATCTCTTGTGAACATACCAACATTCTTGACTGTTGCAGGTACTGGTATGAGGCATTCCAGAAACTCTGTTAATGACTTATTTGGGGCTTGGCTGTGAGGCAATATCAGCTGTGCTTCCTTCTCCTACATCGTCGGTTGTTCCACACCTGAAGTTTCACAGCATTTAGACTTTCAATTCCAAAATCAGTGAATTACTCTTAAGTATTCTAATATCTTGATTAGAATTACACACTGATTACCTGGCCAAGACTGGAGGAGACCTGAGTACTTTGGTTCATTAACCCACTCTAATCTTTACACTGTACTTGCCACTTCTATTATTATCAAATCTTCATATTTATCAAAGCAGGCTGTTCCTCAGGTGGAATTATACTTGGAGATCTTTTATAGAGATACCAGTATTTGGTACTCTTGGTGCAGTTCCCAAGGATGTGATGATACTTTGTTGGAAGAATATAATAATTTTAGAATTTTATATATATATATATATATTTGTATTTATAATCCAGATCAGCTAGATAATGGTAGTTTTCCCATCCTGGGGAAGCAGTCATTCATGTGTGATAGTAAAGCTGGAAGGAACTTCCTTGAACTCTGCTCATTCCCAGGACTCATGTGAATGCTCAGTACTGGTTGTTTTTCTGTCTCCTGGGGAATTGTCCCTGAGCAGCCTGATCTGGCATCAGTCAGCTGGGCTTTGAACAAGTGTTGCACCAAGGGAAGTCCTGAGACCTGTTATTTTCTGTTGTTAATAGGAGAAGAATTAGATTTCCAGTAGTATTTTCCTGTCTTACAGTTCCTCTCATTAGTCCTTTTCAACCAAAAATTACTTTCAAAATTTTTAAATGTTTAAGCAATTCTAAGTTGTTTCTTTTTTTGTCTTGAAACAAACAACCCTTCTGTCTGTGTTTCCCAGAAATAACATTTACTAATCTATTAGTAATGAATTTTGAAAATGTATGTCATTAACTCAGTTTCATTAATTTCACCATGAATATTTATTAGTGTTATTTGTAGTTAAAAATAGCCAAGCAGCTGTGAGAAATTTGGAAAGGAAATTAACTCGACATTCCTTTGTTCTCCTTTGCAGGTTTTAACTGTGTGTTGATTTTGGTTTTTTAACTTTTTTTTTAAAATCTGTCATGTTTTTCCTAATACAATGCTTGTACTGAAGAAAGAAAGAAAGTTTTATAAGAGAATTTCCAGATCAAGCTCAAAGCTTGACAGGCTTCAGGCTTTCTGGCTATTGCATACAGGCCTTCCACTGATAATTTAGGGTTGCTCATGGGTTTCAGACTGGTGCAAGGCAGTGATTTCTTGATAAATGCCAATCAGTGTTTTTGCTGAGCTAAAATATCAGAGGAGGAGGAGGAGGAGTGTAACTATGGGAGTTTTGGGACACAGCAGCACATTCATTTCAGGTGCAAACTACAACCTTATCTTCTCATGACATTGCCTGATTCTGCTAAAACTATCCCCCCATCAGTACTGTGAACCTAAGAAGCAAGGCTTTTATTTCAATAGCTGTTTTCCAACCTGTTCAGCATCTGCTAGGACAAGAAGTGGAATTAATAATTACTATCGTTGTAGAATCATTGTCCACAGTGGTGATTTCAGTTTTGCTTACAGAATCACAACACAAGTCTTAAAAGTGTAGAGGTTTTCTTGGAAAATTTCTGTGGTTGAGGATGTAAACACGGAGTGGCTTTTACACCCAAGTGCATTTTCAGAGGTTTTGCACACTCATAGGGCTTTGACTTCTAATCCAAAGGAATTTTTTATGGTTTTAGAATTAAGAGGACCATAGCATATTGCATTAATAAAAGAAAAGGAGAAATGTGAAATTAAAATATGTTCCATGCTCACGTATGGCCTTATCAACACCATCAACAGAAATGCACAGATTTAAACCATTGAGAAATTTGGCTTTCTATTTCATTGACTTCTTTTCAAGCCTTTCAACAGTGGGAGGCAAAATTAGTTCAAGTCAAAAATATTCCCATGGGTTCTGTGGCAAAGTGGCTTTTCCTAGTATTATGAATGACACAAGTTTAATATCTGGCAAGAAAATATACGTGTTTATACTAGGAAAATTATCTCTTGCTGATATTAAATGTCAGCATCATTGCAGCAGAATCCCAGATGAATGTGGGTTTGCTGCCAGCATATACAAGGACAAAATGTTCAGAACCATTTTGGAAACTGGCATCAATCTGGCACAGTCTCCACTTAGCTTGCAGTCACATCCATTCGAACCAGTAATAATTAATTTCTCTGATGTAAACAAGGATAAAGAGAATAAAATTATCTGAGTTATAGGAGTAAAGTAGTAGAAGTGTTGATGCACAGTCCAGTTGCTTAATAACAAAGCAGTGAAGCAGCTGCCAAGAAGGAGTGATTGCCCTCACAGAGCTTTTTGGGAGTCTGCAGATACCTTTACACATTCTGAAGTGCTGTGAATAAAAGATCATGTAGTTTCTAGGCATGTATGTGTAGTTTTCTGAGCTGTTAAAATGGTCATATTCAAACTTCCTCTGAGTTTTAAAGTTGTGAGGAATGGTGCTATATTTTAACAATTTGAATGCAAACCATAGCACAGCACATTATATTTTCTATAAATGATACGTAGTATGAGAAACAGAATGAAGATCCTCTAGGGGAAAGGATGCAGACAGCTGGCAGTGAATTGAAACTGGTGTTTAAAGGACTTTCTCAGGATTAGTGTAGATGGCTCTTGCAAACTTGACATTTTGAAGAAACTCAAGGAAGAAAGTTGAATGGGGCCAAGGGCTGGCACAGAAGTTTCAAAATGCTTTGTGAAATGCACAGCACTAGAGAGTACTGCATAGACTTGCACATACAAAATGAAGTCACAGGCACCATGGTAACATTGGCACAATTGTCAAATGCTCAATAACATGAAGTGGAAGGAATAATTTTAGTCAATTGTGCAAATTGGCTGTAAAACAGGAAAAAGATGAACTATCATTGACTCAATGAAAGTAATGAAATTATTTGTTAAATATTAAGAAGCAGTCAGAGACACAAACTACCTGTGTAGGAGTTTAAAGAAAGTGATACTGAGCTTGTAATGCTTTAAGTTTGCTGCAGCCACACTCATGCATTCTGAGGAAATGAAAAGGGACCAAAGTGACCTTAGGTCCCAGAAAGACACACATAAGAGGGAAATAGGACTGTGACTGTTGAGGAGAAAAGGCCTGGCTAGTGTGTTTGTACTGGTGTGCTCTGAAATAGCCCACCTGTGTTTCTTTTCACCTTTTCTATAACACACAGGCAAGAACATTCTTGTGGATTCAAAGCATTGCTTTTAGAATGGTTTTTTTCTTCTTTTTTTTGTGCCAGAGCAATAAAGCAATGAACAGTAAAACTTGTCACTGTCAGATGCCAGTGAGGCCAAAAGAACTGCTGGATTCTTGTGCTCCTCTCCAAAGCAGTATCATTAGTCACAGTAGGAGGGAAAATAATAGCAGATCTGGCTGGACCAATAGCCTGATTTACAATAGCAATTCCTGTATTTCAAAATCCCATTTGAAGTGCAACATTATGATATTTCTATTAATATTATATACAAATACTACTCTTGGTCAAAGTTCCCTAAATTTAGTGCACATATCAAGCATTTATTTACGAGTATTTCCTAGCCCATTCAGTATACTGCCAGTTCTTACCCAAAGACCATAATATCAAAATGTTTGTCTTTAAAAAGCAGGTATCTTCCTTTAAACAGTATTCCTTTAAACTCCACAAAGCAATTATTCCTTCAATCTCCAGGTCACTATTCATCTTATTAACACTCTAAAGCTTCACAGTATTTTAGGGCAACAAGTTAGAGATGTTCAGTTTTTAAAAGATTGTAAATAAGGATTGCAACCTGGTGCTGCAGTTGAGTAACTCACTAATTTCAGGGCAACTGAATTTGATTTCCTGGAGCTATTGCTATCTTTACTAATCAGTTTGGGTATTTTGTTCAATTTCATAAGATGCAGTTGGGTTTTAATTCTTGTATTGTTTGTGTGAGAACAACACTACATGTTTATTCTTGCTAGAGTGGAATGGAAGCCAGTGACTGTGGGTTTTGGGTCTTACAGAATATTGTCTGTGACTTTAGCTTGTTCCAACACTGGACAGGGTTTGAGAACAGTTTTTCTCCCTGATTGCTGTACATATTCATAGCTACAGAGAGAGCATTTTATTGTCAGGAAGTTGTCATCTGTTGGGTTGAATTACAAACAGTCAGGGTAATGATTCTTTGTTGTTTAGGTTCTTGAAAGGCTTGAAATCATTAACATTCTTAGAATGACATGTATCATAAATCATGACATAGGAAAATTAGAGGGATTCCCTCATGTACATGTATATTTAACTGCAGGGTGTACAAATACATTGTTGTACTTATGCTCTCCCCAAACAGGTTTTTTTTGTGCTCTGATGGCCAGCACAAAATTCTCTGATATTCTGTGATTTCTCTGTCCTGATTCTTACATTGACCAGAATGAAAAAGGGTAGGAGTTAAATGAAAGGAGATGTAACTGCAGCTCGTAGGTGTTCCAGCTGCTCCTCAGAACCCTGTAGTGCTGTCATACAATCTGCTTTTCCAACTTGTGCCAAAGGAGCAGTACACAAGTAACCCCAACTAAGAACAAACTAGAAGATATTAATTTCTAAATTGTGTAGAAGGGAAAGGGCCAGTGATTCACTTCTGAAATTCTGGCATGGTCAAGGTGAATTATATCATTTGTACTTGGTCACTACACAATGCTTGCTGTAGAAACAGCTGTGTCAAATATGCTAGGAAAGAAAGCGGTATTTTGGAGCTCCCAGAAGGTCTAAATATGTTCCTTTCATCTTCCAGTAGTGACAGTGCTCTTTCAAAAAGCTAAATTCTCTGACTGAGAGAACAAAATTTCCTTCCTTAATAGCTAGAAAACTACTGCAAAGTAGAAAGAATAATGTGTGTGGTTTCAAGTTTTGATACGAAAATAAATAAAGAGTTTGAATGCTTAGTTAGGGATAATGTACTCTTTCTTTGGAAGTGTGTAATATCTCTGTCACTAAGGCTTTTAAGTACAACTCTAACAGGCAATTGCCAGGTAGATCTGATCCTGCTGTGGGACAGAAGAGAAGTCCCTAAAGTCCCTGGCATGGGAATTTTCTATGGTTCTGTGATTAGAGGATTCAGAGACTCTGTGAGTTTGGGTATTCTTTGAAGTAGAATTATTGGGCAACTTAATAACATAGACACAAACGAAGACATTAGAGACACAAGTAGTCCTGCAAATCAAAATATTAAGAAAATTATAGGTATTTTGATGAAATAGAAGAAATACAGTGAGATTGAAAGGACAGTATAGAAATAGTTTAGTCTGCATTTAGGTGCCAGAATGTCTGCACATGAGCTTTTAGGAATTACTTCTTTTTGCTGTCCATAGCTGATGCTTACTAACTCCAGCTGTGACAAAATTCTCTCCTTAGATTAATGACATCTAGGACAGTTCCAGGAAAGGGGATAATTTGGAAGTGAATTTAATATCTGTTGAAGACAAGGAAAAGAGTTAGTCAGCCTAAAATGTAGGGTAGTTTTACTGGCAAAATTAAACTATTGCTCCTGTTCCTTGAGAGTTAAAAGTTAAAATGTGCTACCAATACGTAGTATAGGAACAATTAAGGTGGACAGAGTGGCCCGTCTCCATCAGTATTTTCTGTCAGTGGCTTTTATTATATGTCTGAGTAGGGCACAATGCTGCACAATTTACAATGGTACTGAGGGGCTGACTGGAGGACTTAAGCTCCTATAGTGTATTTTTCTTTAGGGATACAGCAAAATATGTATCAAATTTTTCAAGTCATATTTCAGAATGTAGTTTATGATATAATAATCTTCAACTGATATTTAGCACTTTTTTTTACTACAGGGCTTGAGAAATAACTTCTGGCTTGAACATAAAGTCCATGCTAATTTTTGATCAGCTTTATCTTCACACATCATAACTTTGATAACAACTCAGAGTACAGGAGAAATGGGTCAGATGCTTACTTGGAGTGCTGAGCAGAGGTTTGGTTTTGAAAGCCTTATTAGAATGGTGTGACCTGACAAGAAGCTCCACATCTCTGGCCTGGCAGTTGCGAGGAGGGGATAAGTGATGCTGTTTTTCCCTTGATTGCTGAACATTTCTGTGACCCTTCCTTAGGGGTGAATGAGCACGTTATTGACTCCTAAAGCAATGCACTGGCATCAAGCCATGTGTGGGAGTTAGAAACAAACCTGCTGAAATGTGTGGACTGACAACAGCATTTGGGTGGGTTTTTTTTGTTGTTGTTTGGCTTGTTTTTTTTTTTTTTTTAAACAAAACAAAGATCAACAACAATGCTGTAAAAGAACAAAAATTAAAGCCTCAAACGTTTACATTTTATGATCCTGTGACAGTGACTGTCCACAGTCCTGGAAGAACAGGGAGAGTGAAGGAATGACTGTAGGAATAAATACTGAGGAAGGAGCATGAGCAAACTCGAGGTGACACTCACATCCACTTTGGGCCAGTACTGGCCATGTGCCATAGTAGGTGAAACTGCTAGAACAACTTATCATATAAACAACAAATCAGGCCAAATTTATCTAATCAGCTTTTCCTGATTAAAATATGTCTGGGCTACTCTTTCCAAGACTGCAAGGGTTGCAGCAACATGAAGATTAGGAATAGGCTCTGTGTCTATGTATGTATGTGTGTATGCTTGTGTCTATTTTATTCTTCTTTGAGAATTTGCTCTTATGTGAGAGAGCATGTTGTGAAAAAGGAAAAAGGGTCACAGGAGTAAATAATGGGGACTATTAAACAACAGCTGGCAGGTTATATTGGTACCCTGGAAAGATTTCAACTAGGACCTTCTATTTTTTTTTTTTGTTTTCTATTTCTAGCTAAGTAGTGGTTGCTCAAGCTGAGGTGGCAGAAGCCTTTAGACAGCATCAGACCTTGGGTGAAAAGCTGTCCTTGAGAAATGACATAGCTTCTAAGTAATACATATTCCAAATCTTGTCTGCTAAAGCACAGGCCAGTAAATTTGTCAAGAGTGTATATTTTGTAAGCTATTCTAGGTTACACAGAGAACATATATGCTGCTGCAGGGTCTCTTAGAGCAGGTTGAGTTCTGTGTTGTATTTTTTCTCCTAGTAAGCTAAGCAATATCTCAGGGAGATTTCTGCACATGGCCATTAATCTTGCTCTGCCCTGTGCAAGGCTCCACAGATGATCTTTGCTGGGTTGTCCTGTATCTTCACAGTGAAACAAGTGAGGAGGCTGTAGTTTTCTTGGCAAATGAACAGCACTAAACTCCTTCATAGGGTGTACATCACTCTGCTGTGACTATCAAGCAGAAACGTTTCTGAATCATGTGTATTTAGGTTTTGTTTAGGTTTGGGTTTTTCTTTCTTTTTTTTTTCCCCAGATATTTCTACCTGGGGAATCAAAAGGCCTCATTATTTTTTGGGTTATCAAAAGTTTATGATAAGTTTTCTTCTGCTTGCTGCTGAAGTTGTTCTTTTAGAGCTTGGTTTTGCCTTGTGCCAACAGTAATCTTGGAATTCTAAAAACTGATTATTTGCATTTCATTACTTTGATGAATTGTGCTTTACAGTTTGAATCTTGATACTCCTCTGGAATACATTTGGGTTATCTTAGCAACTAGAAAAAGGCTGGCTTTGCACTTACATATTTTCTTAATAATCACTATCTTCTATTAAACAGATTGCATTAAATGTATAAAAACTAGTGAAGGAGGGGATCACTTACATTCTTTCTTCCTTCCCCAACCTCCTTTCCCCCCAACTCCTTCCTTTTTAGAGGAATAGTAGGACAAAAGTGAGGAAAGCAGGAAAGTATAGGAAAAAAATCAAACAGGAAAGTTATAATTTTTCACCATAACTTTAACTCCTTTGGAAAATCCATTATCTCAAGCCTATCAACTTTGCCCTAGGGATTAAAACCCCCAACTTTTCTTTCCAGCTCCAGTCAGAGATTGTAAGGGAATAAAATTTGTCTTCCTACTGAATGGGCCCAGAAGTGGATCTCTGGCCAACTAATTATTTCATAATGTCAGGAAATTCTCTAGATTTCCAAGTATGCAGAGGATTGTCTCATCCAAACCCAAATGCCCTGGCTGAACAGCTTCATATTCTTCACTGCACATACTGGGGAATTGTGAGTTTGTGCAGGTAGAAAAACAACTGTTGTAGTTGACTCAGAGTTCCTTCTGCAGATCATCTCGAGGATGTGTCAGAACCCTCAGCTGTGCAGGGCCAGGCTGCTCTGGCTTCCCTCCCTCCCCAGCCAATAACATCCATTGTAACCTGGAATCCCCAAACACACAGTGCCCTGGGAGCATGGGAAGCAGAGCATTGTGCTAGTTAAGATTTAAAATCTCTCTCAGCCTCTGACAGATTTCTGGACATTGTAATGCATTTTCTATTTCTTTCATCTAGTCCACACCTTCAAGTGGAGGTTATGATTTGGCTCTCAGTACTTGTGCTGACAAACTGTGCTTAGACTCTGACTGACTGTACAGACAGTGTCTGTATAACACAGAGAAAGGTGGTTTCTTTCTAGTTTCCTCAGAGTTGAAGATACATCCCTAGTTCCAAGAGAAAATTAAACTAAACTTTCAAGAGGAAGGCCACTGAAGAAAAATAAATGGAACTATATATATTTTTAAAAGATGTATCTTGAATCCAGGGCAAACACGACATAAGGTAGGCAAGATGTCCAAATGCTTCAGTGTGTAAGATGGAATTTAGGGAGTTGGTTAAGTTGTCTCTAGATCTGAGCTGGAAAATGCTGCAAAAAAAAATGCAGTGATTGCTAAAGAAATACTGGAAGTAAACTACATAAAAATATGGAAAGTAATGACCAAGTGACCTGTAACAATTTTGATAGCCCATAGGAAAAGATCGGTTTGGCTTCAACCTGCCTGGTAATGTACAGAGATTGTTAGCTCAGGCATTAAGTGGAGACAATTCATACTGGTTGTTGTGTCATTTTAGAATATGGTAGTATCCTGCAGCATCAAGGAAATTGCAGCACCTTATCACAGAGTGATTCATTAAAATTAGTCTTCAAAATTTGCATGACATGAAAAATCTATTTTGACTTCAGGTAAGGTTTCTAATTATCTCTTATGCAAAGAGCTACTTTTATGTGACTGTAGTTTTTTCTGTTCCTTTACACACTGCCTGCCTTTTAAGCTGCACAGCTGATGTGCCCACCAATGCTATTTCAATAAAGAAGTTTTACTCTGTTCTGTGTTAACCACAGCACAGCAATGCTCCATGGATGCAGAACTCTTGCCACCCATGGATGCAGCTCAGACTTGACAGATAAGACCAGAACAGGCAGCATTCATTATAGCTCTTTGCATTGGTCTCTTAAAGCTGTATGGAGAACTGGGCAGATTCTCTTTTTTTCAGACAAAAGTACATGTGCCTTCCCTAATGGTATGATTCTCTTAACTCAGTGGTGACATTGGCATAAAATGTTATCTCACAGCTCTCAAGGTCCTGAGACAAGGCTGTTGGTGTGACTAAAGAAATTTCATTCAGAGCTTATCTGAGAAGAGTAAAATTCCAGATTCCATCAGAAGGAGAAACAGTTACCAAAATGAATGACTTGACAGGTGGAGATACCAGAACTAGGAAACAAACTGTGGTCTTTTGAGGCCTGGGGAATGAGAGCTCTTATCCAGTCACGATTGTATAAGAGCTCCTATTATCTTTTACATACAGTTTTACATACAATTACTTTTACATACCATTATCTTTCTGCATAAAATGACTATTTGAGAGTTGGATATAAGTTGTTTCTTGCTTGCAGTGTAAGGCTCTGACCCAGCTGCCTGAAATCTGCATGGTATTTCATCACTGATTTAATTCCAGCTTAGATCATCTCATCTATTGAAAGATCCTATACATACATAGAGGGTAAATGTTATCTAGATTGATTTCTTTGGTTATATTGATTGCTCTCACATCAATATGTGACTGTTACATATGACTTTAAAAAGTTACTTCTTCATTCCCATAAAATCTCAGAGTAGAAGTTTCTAGTTCTTCAGGCCTTACAATTTAAGGCCTGAAGATGTTTTGGGCTATTACCTTAATAAAAGGCCATATAAGTTCTCACTTTTTCCTTTCCTTTGTGAAACGTGTGCTGAAACCATGTATGTGTGCATGGATACACACACACAAAATTCAAGAAAAGAACCAGCTACTCAAGCTGGAATGTGAGTAGTGATTGCTCTGGTTGAAGTGCAGGCTTTCCCCAGATGTTTGATTGTACACATGGGGCAGGCTTCATTAAAGATGAATAGACAGTACATAAAATACACACATTCCCTCCCTCATTGCTCTTGGTTATCTGATTTTGTAGAAGGATTTTAATTAACCCCACAGAACTGCAATAAACTACAGGAATTGTAAAGTGAATATCCAGAAACACTGCAGATAGAAAAATTGCTACAGAGGTATAAGGTTATGTTTTTGTTCTTTTGTGCCTATAAACACATCTGCTCAACACTTCTCTGTGCAGCTCAAAGGCATAAGGGAATATTTTTCATGAAAAAAAATTAGTAGTGCCTACTTCAAAGAATTTGGGAATTAAAGATATTTAGATAGTGAGGAGTATTGCACTCACTCTTTAAATGTCTCTAGGTTGCTTTTCCAACATGAGAAAAGTGCTTTCCATGACAGCACTTCTATTTGTTTCTTTATAGAATATGATAAACTACCCAATCTGAGACTCTGTGTGTGTGTGTATCTATTACATTACATATCACCATTACATGTCTAACTGTCCTTCTGAACAGATGCTGATATTATACAGATTTTGTTTTATGGGAAGGTAGATGAGTGAAGCAGAGTCTGGGTGTCTTGCTATGCAGTATGTATGTGTATTAGAGTAAGTCCATACTGAGATGTCTCAAAACCCCTGGTTCTCTTCATCCTTTTGTGCTTGCCTGTGCTTGTCCCTTATTTTAAGTGCTTGGAGCCTGTGGACCATCTGCTTGAAGTGAACTGAGCTCTGCTTACATCATGCACAAAGAAAGGCAACATATGAAGTCTAGTTTACTATTCTCATGCTAATCTTTAAATTGAGTATCTTCCCTCTTCTCTCTACCTACTTTGTTCCTCCCTTTATTTCACTGTAACAAATAAGTTAAATTTGATTCAAGTTTTAGAATCAACAGCTTTGTTGAGAGGCCAGAGTGTGTTACTTCCGAGAGCAGGCAGGGAACAGGCAGCTGAGGAGCTGCAGCACGAGTGCTCGGTGGGAGGGATGATCGTCGGTGCTCAGCTTTTGGCTGTGGGGATTCCAGCTCTGCCCGGGCCAGGCTTCCTGCTGACAGCTCGTCCTTGTGCTGAGCCTGGCCAGGGAGCAACTTGGGGAGAGCTGGCTCTGCACAGCCTGGGGAGAGAAACACAGGAAGGCTGCATGGGCCACCCAAGACTCTTAATGCAGCTCAACAATGCTCAGTGCTGGATCATCCCAGGGAAAAGACTTCCTGCTATGAAATACCTGTTATTTGTGTCAGGTGTTTGGAGGAAGGCAGGAAGAAGACTATACTGACAATCTGTTTTACAACTGTAAATAGGGATTTAAATAAAGAGGGGAAAAAAAGACAGGATTTTAAAAAATTCATTGCATCTTAATGCTTTTTAAGAGCCCAAACTGAAATAAAAGGAAGAGTGTGTTTTGTACGGTAAGTCTTTGGCAGTTGTGGTTAATAAGACCAAATTAAACTGTTGAATATTAGACAGTTAGAAATTGTGCATCTTGTAGTTGATAGATTATATATTGCTGAATTTATAGTGTGAATATCTAGCATAGAAATTATATTCATTTCTGTTAGGATTTTTTCTAGTTACTCTGCTGCTCTAGTTGCTCTGCTGGTAAACTTTTCAAGAAGAAACCTTAGGCTAGGCTTATTAGATGAGGGGATTATTTGGTTTCTTGCCCCAGAATGACTCCTTGTTTCTATAGAGGACAGGATGAAATCTTGCTCACATTGTACTCATAGGGATTTGGCTGTAAAGATGACTTTTCATGGTGTAGAAAGTGTGTTACAGAGCAGCTGGATAGTCTTGGCCATGACCATTTATGTAGAAGGCTAACTTGTACATACCCTTTCTGAAATGCTGCCTGCATATGCCTCATCCTAAGAAACCCTTCTTTTCAGAAAGGGAAATTGAACACACACATTTTCCACTGTCCTGTCTTTCTCTCTTTAATAACCTAATAATTCAGTCAGTATACGATGTTCAATTGCACTTTTCTTCTTCTCTGCAGAATGGAAATCTTTACTCTATGAGGGCTCACACTCTCCAGTGAGAGTAAAAGATCATGCAGATCTAATAATTTTCAGGGGGTACAGGAGAGGGGGCCACCACAGTGGGTTTTTTCATGCTGTTCCTCATGCATTGGAAATGTTTTCAGTTTGACACAAGATTTGCCTGCAGATTGCACACAGGTTGCCCGTGGTCCAACTGTTTCTATGAATCAGGGGAAAAGCATCTAGGCATGTTCACTGTACAAAAAGGCAAACCTCATAGCACAGTACTTAGATAATCCATAGGCCTTTTATTTATTTTTGGTAAACAACTCTCTTCTGCTTCAAATTAATATCCTGACTGAGTTGCTGATATAAATGTTAAGCTATTAACATCGAGTTGCCAACAGACAGCATGACAAGAGGCTGATATGAGTGTTCCTGCCAGAGACTTGCTTTCAAGTGTCTGATCAGAGCCATAGCACAGAGTCTGGATCTCTGGATGTTGTTCTTCAGGTTACACTTTCAGCAAGTACTTGAATAAAGATTTTCTCAGGGGCAATGGTTTTCAGGTAATTTTAAGTTCAGCCAAGACTCAGTAAATCAGGAAGGAAGGTAATGTTAAAAACTGTCTGGAAACAACCTCTATTCCAATCTAGATGTGTGAGTTCAGTCTGTCCATGTGTGTCTGATATAGAGGCAGTGGTGCATACTGGAGTAAATGGTCAAAAAATAATGAGTAAAACTTAGATGTTAATACTTGATTTGCATTCCTGGAAATACTGCTGGAGTCTACCAAGCTCTACCTGCCACTGCCAAGGGAGGGGATATCGAAGTGCCTTAAATCATACTTAAGCTCCAGTCTTCTCAGATGTAATTACAGTCTACCCTCATTATTTTCTTGGTTCTTCTCCCAACCTGTTCTGTTGAGAATAAAAGACATAAACTTGGGCCTAATTCAGGCTAACACATAGGAACCTTTAACACTGAAGAGCTTTTCTAGTGGAAGAAATGTCTGATTTTGTCTCCAGATCAAGGAAACAATCACTTCCTCCATGCACTTATCTTCATGTAGCATCCTGACACCTTTGTACTGGATCAGGGCTTTCCTGTGCATTACACTGGGAGAAATGTGTGCTGGTGTTCATTTGGTGACAGTTGTGACTGCCAACTGGTATAGCAGTGTACTAAAGCAATTGCAGTCATGCCACAGAGTGAAAAATAATAGTACTTTCCTAAAGTATATTAGATCTACTTCTAATGTACTGCATAGGAATGATTTCACAGAAATAAATTATGTTGTTTTAATTTTCATACTGCTGCAAATGAGAAAAGAAAGAGGCATAGCATGAGGCTAGTTGTACCTAAGATTTCTTGAAGAAAAAACATTCATGGCTAAATTTGCATTGCTCCTATGGAAGGGGAAGGAAAACTGATAAGTCTAAAATTAAAAAACCCTTTTAAAACAGTATTTCAACCCATAATCAGTAGTGTTCTGACATGTGTTGGCAGGAATAGCACTGAGAATCCGGAGTAAATCAAACAAACAGCATGAATTCCATCAATCAAAATCCAGATTTTTTTCATTTCATGACCAAGCAATTGCATCACTATTCAAAGGGCTTATTCTCGTGTCATGTATGTTGCCTTAAGTAAATTAGCTCCGGGCACCCACTTGGGAGGAAAAAGGAAAAAAATAAAAAAACTCAACCAGAATATTGTTAGAAGGTTTATCCAAAGTCAATATTTATGAAGTCATAACAGCCCAGAAGGAATCCATGCTGTTTCAGTACCACAAGCAGTGCCATTGCTTCCACAGTGTTTTTTAGAGTTTCACACCTCTGAATCAGCAAATAACTTCACAAAGGCAGCTAATGTGCCAGGGACTTGTCCAGCCCATGTGGTTCATATTCACTGCCCGGAAGGGTCAAAGCTCATGCTCAAGAACAATTTCCTCAGTATCATCCTGTTATTCTCACACTGCTTAGAAGGCTCATTTGCAGAGCTCCAGCATGAGGAGAATGCACAGATTTGTGATGAGAGAGGAAGTGTGGAGCAAGGAGGGCCAGCCTGTGGTTTCTTCCCTCCCATCTTTGTGGTGCTGAATGGAAGTGGTTTTCCTGGCTTAGAGCTTCTTACTGGAAGCTTCTGGCCACATCTGCCCATGGCAGCAGGCAGCACTATGTGCTTGCACTGCAAGAACTGGTGCTAATGCTTTCCTGTCAATAAATCCCTGATGTAGGAGCATCTTGAGGGAATTGGGTGTTTGTCGCTACTCTTCAGCATATCCCATTCTTTGTCTCAGAGGTGCTTTTCAGCTAGAATACTCAGTCAGCTAGGATGTTCTCAGTCTTAATCATAGGTCTTTGTAATTATCCCTTCACATCCAGAGGAAATAAAAATATCTTAGGCAAAGTTTGTTGGTGACTGAGCATCTGCATTTCTAACCCCCGAAAGCTGCTGAAATCCGTGATTATTTCTAAGTTCCAAGAATTAGGTTCCTGCCTCTTTTCCATGGCAGGATTAAGGCTTGCTGCCTAGCACAGTGCCTTGCATTCTGGCTGCTTGTGTCTGAGCACCTTGGGCACCCTTTGCTCCCACTTATCATGGCATATCTAGCTGTTCCCTAGGAAGGTTCTAACCAATGTTTAGGTCTAAATCTCCAGTTGTTTAACAGTTTTCAATAGACCTACAGCTGTGCATGGCTATTTTCAGAGGAAGTTAGGTTTTAAACAAACAGTTCAGATCTCCCAGCTCTTGCAGTGGGCAAGTCCATTTGAAGAACTCCTCTCTGATGGCAGACAGACTGCACCCAATATTGTGCCAAGTCACTCTCCATTTGTAAATATTAGAATGTGTTGTAGTTACAGATAGAGTAAAAGAAAGAAGGTTTAAATTATACAGCTGAGAAACACCAAAGGAAAATAAACGTAAAACAGCACAATGTGTGTGCTGTAGGTCTCCAGCCTTGCTATTAGATAGTAAAGATAAGAAACACAAGCTAAAAAGGTCACTCAGTGGAATGACCCTCGTGTTTTCCTAAATGTCTATTTTTGCTTCACCTAAATCTGTGTAATCTGCTTCTCTTTCACTCGTATCTTCTGCTGTGAATGTGTTTTAAAAGGAAGGCTTAAGCAGGGAACGTGTAGACTGGTTACTTGACTTATGTTTCATAATACTAGCTCTAAAGGACTAAAGATTAGCAAAAGGCAATGGAAGAAAGTAAAGAGTATGTCCACATAAAGACAACTGCTGAGCAAAGGATGTGGTCTCTGTAGTTGTACATGACCTGGCTGGTGCTTATCCAGAACACAGAGGAGTCCTTCAGTGTGGTCAAAGAGAAAACTTGGTACGGAGGAGGGAGGGACAAGTCCTTCTTTTGTTTGGCTAGAAAGTCAACTTGTCCTGCTGTGCTGTTGTGAAATTTGCCTTAAGAAGGAGGCAGTGGTACCAGAGACCAGAGCAGCTGCAGGTCCCAGGGAACTGCCATTCCTGGAACTTGCCCTCACATGCAAAGTACAAGAAGTTTGAAGCAGGCGTGTTCTCCCATTTCTGTAATGTGACTCATTAGTTCAAGAACTTTTATGCATCTCTGCTGTTCTCAGGCAAGGATCTGACAGGAACTGCTGATCTAGCACTGGGGAAAGGCATGAATGAGGACATAAACCAGGCTTTTCTGATCACAGTGTAAACTATAAAACACTGCTGCTGTTCAGGATACCTAAGCTACAACTGAGTGGTGGGTTATTTTCCTTTGGTGACATGTACTCTTTCTACTAAGTACTCCTGCTTAAAGAGTAACAGATCAAGGGGTAAAACTTGTAAATCTACTGTCCTTCTTTTTTTCCTGTTTGTTTTTGGGTTTTGCAATAGTGATATTTTTTCCCAAAGATCTTTAATGCTTGTATAAAAGGCACTTTCCAAGGCTTAACCATGCCACTGACCTATGCTGGACATGTTGCAAATTGGACATTGTCTTCTGTATACTAGGCTGCAGATTTCTAACTCTTTGCAGTGTTGACGCCTGCTCTCACAAAGAGAAGGAAATGAAGCAGAAAGATCCCACTGCGACAATTAGTGGCTCACAGAGAACTATTGAAACAAATAATAAGTGGCTGAAACAATTCAAGGGAGGGAAACTCTAGCTTCCTACTCTACCACAATCTAATCTTGTTTCTCAGATTCCCTCTTTCCTTATCCCAGTTGGGATTTTCACACACTTTCATTCCCAGTGTTAGTGTGAAATGATTCTTTGTGACCAGCAAAGCAGCAGTTTGGTCCTACAGCACTCTTCTACCCTCTTGTCTGTTGCCAGTCTTATCATTTTATGCTGTACCCTTGTCTGAATTTTTGAAGTAGCACTAATGTCTTGTTCCCAAGCTGCTGTAACACAAAGAATTTTAATGAAACTAATTGAAATAGATTCCTCCTCTTTCACTGAGGCAGCTGGCCAAAGAACTGGCTCATGGGCAGGGAAGTCTTTCAGCTTTGGAAATAAAAATACCCCGGTAGCCCTTGCATCTCAAAGGAGAGTCTTTGCAACCTGCTGGATGAGTGGTACTGGTGGCTATCCCTGCCCTGCCTCGAGGAGACCAAGTGTGCCTGAATCACCACATGCTGAAGAGATGATCAAGTGGGTTAATTCATGTGCTTACTTGTAGATGTGGCATTCTGATGAATGATTCAGTGGTGGGCTTGGCAGTGGTGGGTTTACAATTGGGAATCAATGATCTTAGAGGTATTTTCCAACCTTAATGATTCTATGATTCCTGTCCTACACTCAGATCTTTCTTTGCTTGATGAGTTCATACCTCCCTCAAAAGCATTATTTTCTGCAGTATCTTTTGCTAGCAAATTTAAGCTTTAAACAAGCATTTCCTTTGTGAGTTACTGCAATTACATTTAATCTCCTGATAAATGCTGCTTTCTTTCAAGCATTTGTGTTTTGCTCTCTATTTAAAAGAATGATGCCATTTCACATTTCCCTTGCTGTCCATTTTTTAGAAAAAAACAGCCAATAGCCTGAGTATATTGGATGGTTTTCATCACTCAGCCATGTTTGTTGAGACCATGAAAGACCTCAGATATCATTGCAGTACAATGAGGGGACTCTGCAGTTGTTCAGAACAAATTGAGTGTCAGCTGCTCTGCTGCACAGATAAGGTTTGGGAAGGATTGCTCCTTACCCCCTCAGCAGCAGGACAACTTCCTCCTGCACTGCTAGGAAAACATGATGCACGCTGTTCTGAGCAGCTCAGCAGCAGCAAGGGGAGGAGGAGATGCAGGGATGACAGACAGGGCTCTGCATTAGCTCTTGGGAGGGAGCAATCACTCCAAAACTCAAATAACAAGCAAGAGGGAAGTTAGGGAAATTAAAGGCAGCAAAAGAGACAGGGAGGGAAAACAGTGACAAGTGTATGTTCCTTGGCTTTTCAAAAGGCCTCCTTGTCTCTGCTTTAATCTATTCTTCTGATGCTGTCTGTGCCCAGCTGAACAGCCTTTGGCACCTCCAGAGGGGAGGCTAATGCTGTTCAGCTGCCCTTAATTTAGAACAATTCTTCCTCCCCCGAGGGCTGATAAAATTTGGTAGCTAATTTTCAGACTGGTACAGGTTAAGTAATCTTTCTCCAATATCAGGAGTTAGGATCTGTCTCAAGCAGAGCATTCACATCATGTAAACTAAATACAGTAATGAATTAATTAATACTTTAGTACTTAGGTCTTTGCTCTTGAAAGGAATTCCTGTGTCTAGTCCATCTGGCTGCAGTTGTGTCTCTCCCCGAAGCAAACAGTAGTCATGCAATTGGCAGAGTAGGTAAAGTAGAATGTGTACTCTGAGCAGAGATTAGAACTAAAATACTGTACGTGCCAGAGCTAGTCTTGCTCACATGCTACCTGGCTTAGCAATTAGTCACTTATTTATGTACTTCATTAGATCATAGTCAGAGCAGCACAGCATTTGCTTCCTGAGACATTGTCTACCACTGCCAAACAGGCTTTAGTCTAGGTTCTGAAGCACAGGTAAAGTTCTACCTGATAGCAAACCACCTCATAACTCAGGAGGGACTGGCAGAATTCTTTCTAGATTAAATCTAAATGGATTGTTTCCAAACCCATTTTCTTCCTACAAATGAGACCTCTTGGAGGTAGCATAGCTACCCTTCTCTTAGAGTTATAATGCAGCTTTTCTTTGCATGTGAGAAATCATTACTATACAGCTGTGTACAGCTGTCTTTTTGCAACCAAGATCTGCCATGGTGCCTACAAGGCATCTGAAACTGCTTGGGAGTGCTGTGCTGTGGCAATTGCCTGGTGAACACACAGGAAAATGTAGGTTTTCTGCAGCAGATCTTTTGCTTAGAGCTTATATCTATAAATGAACTTGGGAATGGAGAAAGTTGTTTTTGTGCAATGAATAGCACAGTCAACACATCATCTTTTACTCTTTTTGTCTGGGTTCAAGTGTAATGAAGCCCAAAATGTTGGCAAGAAAAAACAACCTGTTTTGTTGTGCTTTAAAATAAATACATTCACCTGGCTGGGCCAGTTCCAGCATAATAATAATAATTTTGTGGGTTTTTTAAAGCATAAAACTAAATGTTGCAATGAACTGTTGCCAGCGACTATCTGGTTCTAAGGTTTAGAGTTCATGCCGGACACTTTATTGCTCTTTCCAGTGAAAATGCCCTTAGGGATCTGAGGTCCAGTACAGTTAATATAAAGCAGGAAGAAAGACACATTTCGAGGCTTTTTCCTCAGATGCTAACTCAAAAGTTACCAAGAGAAGATTCTCCTCATAGTTGCTTATCGGTGGTGTGCTTTTCACAGTGCCAGTGTATCACTGTTGCTGGCTCCGTTTCAGGTCTCAGACGTTTAAGCAAACACTGGCAGGAACACATATTACTTTCTAGTTGTCAGTATTTTTTCTGGAAGCAGATGGTCTTTCACCCAGCCAGTGAGTAGTGAGATGACAGTTGTCTCTCGTGTTTTCTTGCAGTGTCCGAGGGCAGCAGTATGGATTGCCTTAGTGCCCTCGTCCCAAAGAGCGAAGGGCTGGAAGAACTGCAAGGGGCTGGATGGAGTACAATGTGCCCATTACCCCGCTCCGGCCGCGCAGAACGGCTGCGTTGGCGGAGCCGCGGCAGCGGCACCTGCCCGGCCGCTCCTGCAGAGGAGGGTGCGCTGCCGGCCCGGGGCAGCACTCCGCTCCTCACAGCCTCCGAACGCCGCTCCCACCGCGTGGGGCTGGACGCGGGTGGGCACCTGCGCTCCCGCTCAGCGGGGCATCCTTGGGGCATCCCCGCCGGCGGGTCCCTCGCACCCGCCGCCGTACGCCGCCTTCCCCCGCACGTCCGCGCACCGGCGGCGCTGGACGGCGCGGTGCCCCTGCGCCTCCGCCTCGCGGGCTTCCCCGCTGGACATCGCCGCCGGACATCGGCGGCAGAGCGCCGGCCCGCCGGGGCCAGGAGGGAAGGGAAGGGAGGGAGGGAGCGAGCGGGCAGCGCGGGCGGCCGGCAGGTGGCAGCAGCCGGCGCGCGGCTCCTGCGCGGGCGGCGGGCGGGAGCGAGGGGAGAGGGGAGAGGCTGTGGCTGAGCCCCGGAGCCGCCGGGAACCTGCTCGGGTCCTGCGGGGCTCCGGCATTCCCGGCCGAGGGCGCGCCGCCTCCCATGCGCCGGGGGCCGCGCGGCTCTCAGCCCTCTCGCCCCCGAGAGCGCCTCGTCGCGGGGCGCCCGGACGGGACGCCGGCGCGGAGCGGTGAGGCAAGGCCCGGGAGGGTGGGCGCGCCAGGTGGGCGGCGGGCGCCGTGCCGGGGGCGCGGGCAGTGCCCGGGGCGGCGGCGCTCGGCCGTGGCGGAGCCGAGGCCGCGCTGAGGGGCTGCTCCGCGCCGGGTGTGCGCTCGGAGCCGCGGCCCGCGGGCTCTCGCTCTGCCCCGGCTGCGGGAGCGCGTTCGGCTCTGCTCCGCTCCGCGGGATTCTTGCGCCGCGTGTTTTGGCTGTGTAAGTAGCCATTTCAAAGCTGCTTTCCTCGCACGCTCGGTTTCCAGGAGCTGCATCCAGAGGCAGCGTAAGGAGCTGCTTCGTTTTGCCTCGGTGTCCCACCAGAAGCCGTAGCTGCACGTAGCCTGAGCCGAATCCAGCAGTTTGTACGGGAGAGGGAAAGAAGTGGATAACTCGCCTCAGGAAGAATGCGTGTTGCAATTGTTCTTGCTTTGGGCCAGATCTTTTGGTCTAACTAAGCACAGCGTGCAAAGCATGAACCGTGCTTGGCGTTCCGTGTTTCTCTTCACGCTTTCCTGCCTCTGGCTTTGTTACCATCTCTCCTTTAATTCTACCAACACTTGAGCTGTTTGTGCTCACTTGTCAGCCTATAGGGTATGTGCTGTAGCAGAGGAGAATCTCGAAATACCTTTTCTTCTTCAGCTGTGGCTTTATATTTTTGCAACTGTCAGTGTGTCCGCATCTGTGTGTTTTACAGCTCTTGACACCTGACATTAATTCATCCAAATTATTTTTCTTCCAGATTCTAGGTACAGGAACAGTTTAGAGAGGCTGACAGCAGTGAGTTCCACAGGTTACTATGTTGTGTGGAAAACCTACTTCCTTTTGCTTATTTTAAATTTTTGTGCCTGATACTTTTATGGACCTTATAAAATGAGTTATGCTTGGGTTTTGCTCACTATCTCTGTGCTATTTCAGAGCTGTCTTCTTTCATTATCTGTCTACCTCAGCTATTCTTTATTTCAAATTAAAGGATTCTTAGCTTTTTAATTACCTTTCTTCTGTATCTCTTGCCAATGTAATTTCTCTTTTCTGTTTTTTTTTTATTTTTCATTTTTTCATAATTTTCTAAATTAAGGAGTCAGCAAAACTGAGCTATTTGCAAGATTTCAATACAACAGGGTTATATAAGGGCATGATGATGTCTGCTAGCAGAGATGACAGATAATTTGGTGCATCAATATCTTGAATAGCCATTAAAAGTAATAGAAGTATTTGTAACTCAATGTGTCACCTGTTGATAAATCAGTTGATTTAATCAGAAACCACTGTCTAAAACACTAGTGGTTAGTACCTCAATACAAGGGTATAAGATTGTGGATGAAATAGTTGCCTGATGAGCTCTTAATATTCTGTCAATCTGCTGTGCATGTTTTTCCCGTCTTCTGTGGCAAAAGCAGGAACTGAAAATAGCCCAAATCAGTCTGTTGCTGTTTGTGGAACTGCCACAAAGTTCCACAAAGATCAACTTAGAAAGTTGATCCACCAAGCTGTAGCTTGCCAACTTGGACTTCTTTCTGGTGTGAACTTAGTAGTAATCTACTGGTTGATGTGATTTTCATCTATTCAGTATCATCAGGGGTTTCAAATGAAATTGGATATTGCTGAAATTCATTAGACACCTGTAATTCTTGGTGCTTTCTTTTCCATCACCAGGGAACTCCATTTCCTGAGAATCTAGTGGGAGAATGGAGTTAAGTAGACTAGGAGGAGAGACTGCCTTTCAACAAGAAAAGTGCTGCAAAGTGAGCATTTTTAGCCAGTAGAATATGAGGCCAGCTGGTGTGGATTGTCACAGGGAGTCCTTCAAAGTGAGTATAGGTAGGAAATATGGATTATTTATTATAATTGTGCCCTGAACATAACTTACCAGGTTTTATCTAGGAGCAGGGCTAACTGCAAGTCTTGCTGCTGCTGATTTTAATCTGAAAAAGCTCCATTGTAATTGAAGGAGAAATTTGATTCCTGATTAACTCTCAGAAATACTTGGAGGTGTTGTATGGTGCAAGATTTCTGTCCTGCATTTCATACTGCAGGTTCCTTCAGAGCCCCAGCAGATTTAATTGTAGAAGATTAATTAGGTTGCTCCCAGGCAGTGATGGGTTTTATGATCTCAGTACAAAATCTTTGGTTTTGCTGTAGAACAAACTGAGCAACTGTGTTAGGAATGTGCATTAAATGAAGGCTGAAAACAAAACAGGAAAGCAGAATCATCCTGAAGACTCATACTGGCCTCAGTGTGTGGTTCTGTGCAGACAGTGATAACAGAAAAGCTGGGTTTTCACACTGCAGTCTCAGTTCTCTGTGATCTGGCATCAGATGTGTGATATTCAGACTGTTCACAGTGGCAGCTGTAGTAAAAACAGAGGTAAAGTGCTGGTCAGACATTTAGTGGTACTTGGGATTTTCTTTTTTACTTTGAAAATCGGGTTTATCATCTATAGTGAAGTGCAGTCATTGCAGACACTTCTGTGGGCTTTAAATTCTGCTCTGCATGAGAGAAGTAAGGCTTGGTGGTTAAGCACTTAAAAAACCCAAGGAGCTCCAAAGTCAACCATGCATAAGCAATTTTAGCTGTGTCCCCTGTAGTGTTGTGTTATCATAACAAGCTTCAGGTTTGGAAGGTTGTTATTTTTTGCAAGTAGGAAATAAAGTAAAAGAAAGCTTACTGTGTCAAACCATCTTCTTAAAGAGTTTGGACCTTATAGTAGTCCTTTTACCACAAAGCTGATAGGGAAAGCATTTTGTAGCTTTCAATTGTGAAATGCTTCCAGTGGTAACAGTGCTGGCTGAAGAACAGACTCTGTGACAGGTCTTGTTCCCTTGAGTAGGCACATATACAGTTCAGTTATTAGTTCTTTTGTTTTCAGATAGCAGCTCTACCTGATCTAAATGCAGTCTGGACCATGACATGGGTAATTGTAAGGTTAATTCAGTTGTGAATATATGTGGTTTAGTATGTGACATGGTTCCATTGTTAGCAGGATAAGTTACAGTGTTTTGCATTGCAATAGCTTCATTTTTGTCCAGGATGGTTAGTACTTTACACTAGATAATTCTGTTCATGTATATTAGATTTTTAGGAAGAATGCATGATTTAATACTTCATTTAGAAGATTAATTAGAGGGATGTTAAGCATATATATATATAAAATTGATTAGCAGAATGATCTGATGGACCTGATTTTGCCTCATATCTTACTCTGTATAAAAGAAGCAGAGCTGAGGCCATGTGCTTTTAGTGTTGCCTGATTATTTTTTGTTAATTTTTGTTCTTTGTGTTTGAGACAATAACAGATTCAAATTCTGTAATTTAAACCAACTCAGTTTTCTCTTCCTGGAATGTTCTGTCCCACCCATTTTTCTCTTGGGGACTCGAGTGTCATGTCACACATCAAATTTGTGTAACCCCTGCAGGGTTATGGCATTCCCAGAGATGGGTCAGCGTTCATAATTTTGGTTGCTGTTAAACAGTCAGCACTTGTCAACACCATGTACAGACATCTGTTACATATTTTTTGTATGGTGGTACCAAGTGTTAAATGTGGGGCTTCTCCACAGGAGCTGTTCTTGCACCAGAAATGCAGATAGGATCTCAGTCCGGTCCTTGTGAGGGCAAGTAGCCTTGTGAGTTCCTGGAATGTGGGCTCTGGTTTCAGCACTCCCATTGGCTGCTCTGTGCTGCTCATCTTGCTTTATCTCTGAACTTGTTCCTTTATCTCTGAACTAGGTATGATAATTACAGGATGTTGGTCAACTGTTAAATTTCCTGAAGATAGTTTGCATGCAAAGATGCTAAAAAAAAAAAGTAATTTGAGTAAAAGTATTTATTGTACATGAATGAACCCAAATTATGTAGTATGTGCTTCATAGGTTTATTACTGTGTTTCCCCAAATCAGCTTAAGGTCTTGCTTGTTGGCTATTTCACATCAGTCCTGTGCTGCTGCTACTACTTGGCATCCCATTTCAGTATTTATTTTGGTCCTGGTTTTGGAATTTCCCTTCACAGGAAGATTCCAGGCCCCTTATATGGAAAAATTTATTTTAAAAAATTTACTTTTTCCATCAGTTCTGTAGATTTTTTCCTCAGTAAGTGCAAGAGCCACTATCTCTTTTATTTAAAGCTCTGGTCTAAGAGCCAGTAAAGTCAAGGAAAAGGTTATCAGCAACTTCAGTGTCTTTCAGATCAGGCCACTCCCATGTGATGTTCTCTTGTCACTGGAAAGCAAGAACCACTGGTTTCAACTATGAGTTTCCAGTGTTTTCTTTGACAGTACAAATGTTAGTAACTTCTTCTTTTGCTTAACAAGTTATACTTGTTGTATAGTTGGTTCCAGGAACTGGAGCCTTTGGAAGACTCTCTGGGTACCAAAAACATTTAACTTACAGGATTTGGTAGATGAAATTCTTCCTTTTGCAGAGGAGCCATTTGTTTGTAACTGTGATCCTTTATTCCCCTTCCTGTAAGACTGCTAATAACTCATGAGTTATATATAGCCATATGTGATTAAGTGTAGAGAGAAATACTGAAAACTACCCTTTTTTGAATGTTATTTTTGTTGATTTAACTTTGCTTACTTGTGCTTTTTTCCTAAAGCCAACCTTCTTAAAATACTAACATTAATAAAAGAATAGTCCCTTTTAATAAATCCAAGAGATAACTGCCGTGACAGCAGAAGTTCCAACTTCTGAACTTTCAACCTCTGAACTTTCTTTATCTTCGACTGGATTGTATTGACCTCTTCTTGTATCAAAATGAAGTTCAGCAGAGAAGCCTTGTAGTGAGCAGACTCTCACAGTTTGTCTGGGCTGATGAACAAGCAGGGCTGATGGGACACTTTGGACCTGGCTTGCCCAAGAGGTGGGGCAAGGTCTGTCCTTTGGGACTGCAAGGCCTGGTGAGATAAGAGAACAGGAGGAGAAGGCTTCCCAAAGTGTTTGTTGGGAGCATGAGGATACTGTCTGTAAGGCTGATAGAAGTGCTTTCCTGCTTGTTCCCTTCTATGTGAGTCATGATATTGAGCTGGAATGTGTTTTCTTTGCTCTGGTTTTGGGAAAAGGATGGATAAAGAAGCCCTTTTTAAAAGCCCTTCTTCATGAAACTTGCTTCTTGGTGAAAAACATCTGTTGTGCTTGGCCTTGCTGGATCAGCACTTGGATATATGTGAGCATGGATACTACTCCCCCAGGAGAAAAACGTCACTTGGATACTTGAATATTGTATGACTAAAATCTGTAATCCTGAATCAGGCGGATTCCCCTGATATTCCCTTTGGATTAGCTGCAGAGAAGTGCATGGAAGGACAAACCTATCTGTAAATGGCAAATTCAGCAAAACTATTGATACTAATCTGAAAGTAAATGTTGACTTGGAAAGTATTCAGATATCCTGGATTTTTTTCCACAGTAAAGGTGATTGCTGTAGTCCTGACTTGGTAACATCAAACCGTTAGTTGGTTGTGCATTATACTTGTATTTTGGTTTGGTTATTTTTATCTAAAACATGTAGTTTCTACGAAAGTAATGAAAATAAATATTTTTGCTTATCAGATTGGCAAAGAGAAGCAAGATCCTGTCCAATCCCACCCTGCATAATTACAATAAAATGTCATCCCATGACACAAGCTGCCCAAAAGAGTGATAAATTGTACGGAATGGATGCAATTACTTAATTTGGCAGAAATGAAAGCTCTGTCTCATTTTCTTGTAGTTCTGTGGAGCTGCATTCACTGGGGAAGTGAGTGGGGAATAGTGGGCAAACCTCCTTGCAGATTTTAAGGGGCTCTACATGGAATTGAAGCACTTTAAACCAGCATATGAATAAGGATTTAAAAGAATAGAGTGGGTTAACCATTAACTGTTAGTATTGTTCGGTTTTGTTGGCCCAGGAAATACTGTTCATGTGTTGAAACACAGGGGTTAAGGCAGGATGTCAGTTTTGATTTTTTTTGTAGTGATAAGCAGGCATTAAAAATGTAATTTCTTATACCCCTTTTCTTCTTCAGGCATTGCTGGTACTCATTAATACATGTTGCACACCTAAAAGATTCTCTTTTTTTCTTTCTTACTGACCCCCTCCAGTTCAGAGATTTGCTCAGATGAAGGCAATTGGAGTACTTTGTTTCTTCCCATAGGAATGTTTACAGTGCAGGATCAGATTCAGATTTATTACTTAGGCACTCACAATGCTGCTGTAATTAATCAATTGTCATAAAGCTGTGCCTTCTGCCTGTATTTGTTGCTGGCCAAATTCATCACACCATGGATGAATGCAGAGTGGTAGTTAATTTAAATAGTAGTAATGGTAGTAAATTTAAATAATAATAACTAAGAATTATTTTAAACAAGAAAAAATCCCAATGCAGTTTTGAATCATGAGGGCATGAAAGGGCTAAAATATCTTTGCTGCTTTCATACTGTTAAAATTGGACAGAAACTGTCATTTTCTGATTTCTTTTGAAACACAGTGCTTGTGATTTAGTTGTGATTGTTCCTACTGCTTTGAAAGGGGAAGGGGGAGAAACTGTTTCCAAATGTATCTTCCTGGCATTTGAAAATTCAGAGAGGTGGGGTTTATTTCTGCTTTTTTTTTTTTGCTGTTTTCTTAAAGTTATGTTAGAAGGGCTTTTCAAAACTCTGGGCTTTGTAAAATGCCTGTTTCCTCAGACCATACAGATACTATGTTAAAACAGAGAGCACAGTGTGAAGCAGTGCCCAGAGTTGCATTCCTTTCAGCAGGTCTTCACCTATCTCCAACAGTGAGTACTCAAGTACAAGATTAAAAGTCCCTATATAAGACTGACTCTTAGCAGTTTGTGCAACAGCATTAGACTCTGATTTAAAAAAACAAACAAACAAACAAAAACCCCAAACAAACAAAAACCAAAAGACAGCATATGAAATTTGGTCACCCTTTTTAGAAAGATCATTCTATCACCTCTGGCATACAGATTATATAAAGCAGCAAATGAAGTCCACAGTGTTGGAGGAGTTACTCGGCTTTCTTTGCCAGTGTTCTGTAATAGGCTGTTCTTGTTGTCATGCAGATTCAAGAAGTCTCACATCCACATTTTCAGTCCCTGTTTTTCAGTTTGCAGACACATGGGAAGCACTGAATGATGTCAGGTGAGGGTCAGTGTGCTGTAATAACCTGTCCTCAAGCACAAAATGGCTCTACTGCCAAGAGATGACCTTTGATTTCTTTTTACCTGATGCAATAAGGGCCCTGTTCACTTTGCTTAGGCCAAGTCCCAGCCACTTGAATAGATTTTCTTGAGCAGAAACAGTTATGAAAGTCCCAAAACTTGGTATAATGGTGGCAGAGATTTCTGGATTGTAGATGACTTTGATACACTGAATTAGATTTGGCCATTACTGTGGTCAGAAGAGAGAAGTGACTTCATTGTGACTTGCACAGCTGCCAGCTCTGAAACTACCACTATGAAGTACAGTTTCTAAGCTGCATCTGATTAACAGACATAGTGAGAAAAGATGCTTATGTGTTAAAACTTTTGTTAAATACAGACAGAAAATAATACCTTAATCTGAAATGTCAGTGTCTGTAGATACAGCCAAAGGCTGGACATGCTGTCAGTGAGTGGACCTGTATTGTGGTAGTCACACTTCCCCCTCTTGGTATCCTCCTAATCTGGGTATGTTGTTAAGCTGTGAGGTATGGGGTCTCACTAAACTAAGTATAATAATTTTGTTGCAAGTATGCTGGGGCTGCCTTATTCTGAATAAAGTAGTGTATGGCTAAATGGGGAGGCAGGATAGAGTCACCTCTTTACTATGTGGTGAGTAACTGTACTGATGGTTTCCACCACTTTGTTTAAAAGGGGTTTTCTTTAATCTACAAGCCCATGCAGGAGTTATAGGGAAGTATGGTATTTCTTACTGTTTTTTCTTTTCAACCCTTCTGGTTTTTGCAGATATAAAAGAGTGGGTACTTGTGTGCACTAGCTCTGGTGAATGACTTTTCAAGTAGCAAAGCTGATTCAGTACTTTCAAAGTCAGACTACAATCATCTTACTCCTACTCTCTAAGCAACCCTCTGTTGGAAGCAGTATCGAGTTCACTTATAGGCTGAGAAAAACTCAAGACTACAACCTGACCTGGAAAGGATGACTGGAAGTCAAAAAGGCATCTTCCTGACTAGTTTAGGTTTTTTGAATAATGCTACTAGCAAAGGTGACAAGGGCTGTCGGTGATTCTGCAAGGTTGGACCTTTGTCTATCAGCCATAAACTCATTCTTCACAGGCCACTGGATGGCATCTTCCAAACTATGAATTTCCTAATAGGGAGATTTTAATCTGCAGCTGGTGAAAGGTTTCAACTTCCCTGCTCAGTGAAAGATAGCCCAAGATTCCTTGAATGTATGATTATCTTTGTGGTTTTGTGTCAAGGACTGGTATCTCCTGTAGGAGTGTAGCAGTTCATGCAGTTTACATTAAATGGACTGAAATACTAACTGTCATCTAGACCACCAGAGCACATGAGGCATAGCAGCAAGACAAGATTTGTAGGATGTCTAAAATCCCTTTCAAGCTGACAGGATAAGAATAAACAGCTCTGTCTCCCAACACTTAAAGGATCTTGCAGTTCAGCTTTGAAATGCAGGAGGCTGAAGGGTTCACCACATGGAGGTATGATTGATACAAGCATTAGGATATTTCTGGAACCTGAACCAAACAAGAACTTCAGGAAAATTATGTTCAGTGGCATCAGTCTCGGGGGTAGAATCGAAACTGTAAATTGTTTCTGGATTTCTGAACATAGGGATTTTAAATTTCTTCTACTGTGACTAATCATGCTGAATCTTAATTTCTCTTTCTTGAAAAGACACGATAGCGTTGTTTGTCATCTTTACTAATTAAAGCTTAGTAACTTAGTGTTTTCCCTTTTTTCTCCATTAACATTATCTTCCTATAGAAGAAAGATGCACTTCTATAAATGTACCCCTTTAAGTGGTAAAGGCTTGGCAGCACAATTAGCATCTGATGCCACTCTCTTTGTTGCCAGTCCAGTTTTGGAACCGAACTATTTGTAAGATTCTATATATATCAGCAGCAGATAAACATATTGAATGTCTGTGTTGTTGTGCTGGAGACCTCATCTAAATTTTACTGTAGATGAAAGCTAAACAGACCTCTGTGAAACAGTTCTTCAGTGTGTTCCCTGAGTTATCCCAGTATTTACTTGCATGTAGAATTTAATATTTGCAAAAAATGTACAAGATAACTTAGTGCCATCCTTCTAGCTGGCTGTCAGAGATCCATTCATAGTTTATTATTTCATGTTAGATTGAAGTTCCCTGGTATTATATTTCAAAATTATGAAAAAAATACTTAATTTCACAGTGGTCTTGCAAGATCTCTCATCAGACCTATTATTCATCATTATGTAGAAACATAAAACATTAAAACCAATAAATCTTCACATTCCATTGTTGCATTTCTCTACCAGTATGTGGGGAGCCTCATATCAGAGAGAATTTTAATCAGAAATAAATTAGAATCTCATAATTCTTATAGTATTATTTAATAACAAAGTAATTTAGGCAATCTTGCACAACTCATTCATTTCAAGATGCTTCAGGAGCCTAGACTCTGAAATGCACAACGAAGATGTGTGAACTACATGGTGAACTGTTTTTCTGTCCAGGATCTAGCAGTTTTCTGTACTTCCTCTTAAAAAATAGAACATCTAAGTCTTGCTATTTAGATATATGACATTTCCCTGATGTCAACAGTTGATTTTTAATGCTTTATTGAGCAAAGGCAGGTTCAGCAGTTACCAGGATACCATAATAATCTCAGCACTGTTTATTTTGTGCCACTTATTTTCAGTGATCCCTAAAATATATTCCCACATGGGTATCTGAGAAGTTCTACATCCTTGTGTCTGGCCTCTGGTCACTTGAAGCCTTGTGTTGCTCTCATGTACTGAAACTATTTAGCAAGGGTTTAGTGTCCAAATTATCCCAAATGCTAGAGGACCAAGTGTTGTTTGAATGTTTAAGACGGTGCACCTCTGCCTCTCCATGCCCCAGCACAGCACCTTCAAGCTGGTGCTCAGCTTTTTCATGACAACTGAGTTGCAACACTGCTGTCACCTGAGCAGTACAGGTCACTGATTGAAGTGAAGCCCAAGTCATGTAGGAAGTGCATGATAGAAAAGAGAAATCTCCTTTTTTTTTGCCAAAATAAAGTAGTTTGCTGACTGCAGGAGAGGACTGAAGGGAAGAGGACTTTCATCGTGTTTAGAGTCTATTACAAAAGCCTTGGTCACTTTCTTGTGGATGTGTGTTAGTACAAGATGTGTGTCAGTGGGTACCCGTGGTGTTTTTCCTTCCAGTTTTGGCGGCACTGAAATGTATGTTAAAACACTTGTCCCTGAAAGCTTGTGTAGAAAAGGATTTGATTATTTGAGTTATTTTGGGATGTGTGCCCACATTAATCTCCATTAGAGAAAGTACAGGAGCCAGTGGTCTGCAGTTCAGCCCTGCACTGAAACACTGGGGATAGTGCTTGGTCTACCAAGACATTATTCCTTTGCTGCCAAACTGCAGGGCAGAGACTTGTTGGGTGTTGGCCTGGCATATCCATTTATAAATGTATTTTTTTTTCCAAGTATATGGACTAAAAAACTGACATGGAATTGCCTTGCTTTTACCTCCACTAACAAATAGGTCTGGATTGGGTTTGTCTGGCTTTTTTTCCCCTAATTGTTCTTCTGTGCCAAAACCCCATTCAGTCTTGAGGGAATGCCAGCCTTTCTTCAGAGGGCCTAACCCAAGGCAGAGAGCTACATAACAGGCAGGGAAATCTCTGAAGTTCCCCAGAAATGGTTTTTATCCCATTTATAGTTCAGTACATCAAGAATAATGCTACAGAAGCCCTTGGACTCGCTGTAGCTGAAGTTTGAAATTGAATCTCAAGGATACTATGCTAATTTCAATAGGATGCCTGTGTTGTATTTATAGGTACATGTTCCAGTTAGTAACTGTTCCTCTGCATAGAGGTTAACTTTAGAAAATTAAACATCTCTAATGATAGTGGATATGAATAGCTACCCAGAAGAAAAATGCCTAGTCATTCTTGACAAGTCTGTGTTTTCTTTGGTAACTGGAAGATGCAGAGTGTTCTCTTCCAAGGACTAAGAAGGCTTAGCTTAGCCATTAGAGGTTGGCTAACAAGTTTAAAAGTGGTTTGGTTTGACTTTTGCAGTGTCTCTGTACTGAAACACTTCTATCCTTGTCTGCTGTGGATAATGTAGGAATATTCCCAGAAAGCATTGTTATTTGGATGTATTACTTATGCAGAGATTGTTCCCACTGGTATTCCAAAGAAAATATTTCTGAATAAGCAAGCAAAGATTACAGGTCCACATCTCATACTGTCGTCCATGTTGTGTTCTGACACTGGTACCACAACATCTCAGAGATCATGCCAATAGAACAGAAGGAACTTTGTAAAAGTTAATATTTTGAAATTGTATGTGTTTAGGTAATAAACATGATGGGGACAATTTAAATTTTTTTTTAAATTATGAGGACTGTGATATATTTAAGCCTTCCTCTACTGTTTAATTTCTTTAGGAAATCACAGCTATGAATTTCTGGACTTTTATATTGTTAGAAATGTTTCTGTGAGTTGACAGGAATTGCTGACTCCTTTTACTATCCTGTTATTGTGAATCAGCTCTAATTTATGCAAAGGGTAGTTTACATCAGTTTTCCTATTTGTGTTGGGGCAATGCAGAGAGTTACTTGTGGCAGGCTAATGACACACACATCTATTTACCAGTAAATGAAATTTTTCTTTCAGAGGGTACATTAGCAGCAGGAATATTTGTTCTTTACTATAAATGATGTTGAATGTTGCCTAATACTTTAAAAACTATTCTCTGAGGCACAGCTTCCTATATTTTGTCCTTTCTTTTACTACATGGAGGATATTGATGCTTAGGCATGTATTTACAATGTTTCTTGAGCACCATTCTCATGAGAAACAGTTTAAAAGAATGAAAAAAAGAGACTTGTGTCTGCCAGACAGACATTCTTCTTAAACAGATGGGTGAAAATCATGTTTCCTTTTTGCAAAAGGAAGGTATCTTCTAACTTCACAATAATTATGTAATATACATGATTTTTACTTAATAAGAGGGGTGTCTCCCAGCTGCATTACTAAGAAATAGCTGATTATACTCCTGAAATATGTTGTTTTACTTTCCTTGTACATGTGCCTTCAATTAGCTTTGCTGAAATATTTGTTTTCTATGACCTTTTTAAACAGGGTGTGTTAGAACTCTCTGAGTGAGGCTGGTGGGTCCTTGGTGTTCATGCAAAGACAGTAGGTCCTCTGAACCACCAGTTAAATGCTGTTGGGAGCCTGTGTGTTGGAAGACTAGGAAAAGCTTCTAACTTTCAGTCTTTCTTCAATTCTGAAAATGGCTTTCATTAATCAAGACAAGCATAAGAAAAGTTAATTTTCTTTGACATATTTACAGGTAAAGGAATTAGTATGGCTAACAGAGGCTCTAAGAAATCTCTGTTATTCCTAGTTGTTCTGAAATGTAGTTATATGCCTTGCAAAATCAGTATCATTAGGACTTCTACTAAATAAGTAGATTTGCAGACTGACATTTCATTTATAATCCTTCTCTCACTTATTTCCATCCAGGGCATTCTAACTACCAGTCACAGCAGACAGTTTTACCTGAATTTCCACAAACTGGAGTGGGTCTCAAAACAGCACATGAACCAAATCTAAAGCACTACTCCACCTACATACACTTGGTAGAAAAGTATTTAGAACAGGAACTTGTTGAAAACAAATTTGTGCTGTTACTGCTCATTTTGTAGGCAAACTGTCAGTGTTCAATCACAGCAGTGTTTACACAGATTTGTTTCTCTTGCTTGTCATAACAGTGAGGGATTTACCTATTTTGTATCAATGCTTATTGAGATTTTAGGTATTTCTACCTGAGTTTTGAGGCTGCTCAGTGTTATTTTTTTCCGTATCTTTCTACATCAGTAATCAGATAAGTGTTGATCAGGATTATGGAAGGTTAAGAAAGATTGTTTAATGAGAAGGATTTTTAACATGTAATCCCTCCCTTCCTCTTACATGTTCAGCCCCTTCTACATCCTTGGTTTAGAAGATTCAGATTGTAGCAAAAGAAGTTCTTTACATGGAAAGAAAAATTTATTACAATGTATGGAATATGTTTTGTTGGAAGAGGTAATGATTTCTTCTATGTAGAGTGGTGATAAGTAAAACCTTTCCCGGTTTTCAAATGCTGAAACTGCTAGAACCTTTCAGTTCTCTGGGGTGGTTAAGTGTGGAACAGGGAGCTCTTAATGGCTGTGTGTGCAATGAATGTTAGTGGGCAAAGAGAATATTCAGCCACGTGTACACAGCACAATGGAATATCCCAGTGAACATTGAGTGAGGCCTTTCACATGGGAACAGACCTGCTCAGTCTCTGCACACTTGTCTTACAGAAGATCTTTCCAGTTTGTTCTTCACTAGTTCTCCAGGACAGCTATGACAAGAGTTGAAATTCCTTAAACCAGTGAATGGTGACAAGCTATCAGGTATCAGGATTCCTAGAGTACCTCTTTAGACAGAGAAGGGAAGGTAAAAACCCAACCACCATGTGATTGCTAAGCACAGTTTTAAAACTAATTCCAGGGATTTGGCCGAAATTGCACAGCCTACCACTTTGAAATCTTGAAATGAACTTAAGATAGGTTTGCAATTGTTTCCACATGGTTGCTTCCCAAAAATCTCTTTGTCAATTTGGAGAGTGATATGACTTCAATTTTGTGATTCATTTTATGTTTTACATAATTGTCCTTTGCCTGGAAACTGCACGAAAACTTCACATGCAGTAAGCTTTTGTGAGAATTATCTAGTACTTTCAAAAGGTAGAAAAGGGGATAAAATCATACTAACAATGGCAAATTTGGTGCAGCCTGAATCTTGAGAAAGTATCATTCCTCTTGGTTATCATTTCAAAGACATAAAAAAGAACAATTAATTCAGTTTTTCTGACATTTGATTTTGTGTTTTCTGGATTCTTTTCATAGTTTGGTATGTCTGAACTCCAGAAAAACTACCTTTATGGAGTTTGGTGATTGTAAATAATGTCAGAATTACTAATCAATTTAACGCTGCTATTCCAGTGTGGATTTTTTGCAATTGAACTGAGTGTCAATTAACTAACTGTATGTCATATTTTATACCACAACAATATACTTTAATTGCTTATCAGCCTTAGTGCTTTCTTCCTCAGGACTAACTCAATAAGTGATATAAACAACTATTGCCTGAGTATGCCTGGTAATTAAGAGTCAATAATTGGCATATTCTAGCCAATTATTGAATTTAAGAAGTCTTTAATAAATTTTAGACCAGGCTTATTACAGCAATCATTCCACTTTTATGATATTTTTATTACTAGCACACATTCAGCAAATATATAATCACTGTTGTGAACAAAGATTAAGAAAAATTGAAAGAAACAAATTCTACTACTCAAATTTGACTGCAGCACATGACCTATAAGCAAGCACTTTCCTGCTTCTCCCCTTTACTTAAAAGATTAATATCACAACCCTTGTATGAGCTTAATTTATATATTCTTCAAGAAAGATGGAAGCAAATTGTTTGAATGTGACACCCTCCAGAATAACAATATTTTTAAAGGCCAAAATTTGCATGTTGTGAATGGATATTTGGGGAAATTGTGTGTGTGGTCACTGTTGGATTCTGCCATATTTGCCTCCTAGATTTTCAGAGAACAATGAAATATTATAGGGTTGGATCCCAGTAACGGGGTGACGCAGTTCTTCCACTGAAACTCAGGCAAAAGAGCGGAACTTGTTCGCTGAGAAGTGAAAGATTTGCTTAACTCAAGCTCTAGAAAGGGTTCCCGAATTCCTGAGTAGCCCGGGGTGGCTCTGGGCCTCGGGGTTCTGGTTTCATTGCGGGCTGGGTGCCCGTGAGCAGCGCGGGTTCCCGGCGGGCGGTGCCTCGGGCCCGGGGAGCCGCGACCGCCGCCGCCCGGCCCGCGCTGACTCAGCCGGGCCCGAGCGCGGCGCGGCTCCAGCACCGCTGCGAGTTCAGGGGCGTGATCGAGAGCCTCGGGCACGGCTCGGGGCTTGGGTTTGTGGAGCACACTCACTGCACTCCCTGCCTGCGAGATTTTAGGCAAAGAAATGAAAACTGGATCTTGATCAAGCTTACACTGGAGACAGGCGCTGAGCTTTCGTGGACTGCAGTAGTTCTGGGCACACTCAGAAGGAGAACCTGAAAGTTCTCAAAGCATTTAAAATAAAAAAGAAAGGTACCTGCAGGGTTAGGTGGGGTAACTTGCCGGTTTGTTTCAATAAAATGTTTGCTCCATGTAAGTATCACAACTTTTCATCAGATCTAATGGTAGATTTCTCTTTTATGCAGCTTTCAGAGACAAGTGTATGTTTTAATGTAGTTAATGAATATTTGAAGAGATTAAAACTCTGGTGGTAGGTGTCAACAGCTGCAGTTCAAGCTGTTGGATGTATGCACAAATTATGTAGCTAGATAAACCTGGCAAACTGTGAGTGCTTTATCAAAGTCTAGCGAATGTAGTGAATTTTGGATGCAATCCAAAGGACTTGCACTGAACATGATTTAATAGATTTGAACAACTAAACCAACAGATACACTATACCAATGTGCAAGGCAACAGATTCAAAGGCAGTCTTAAAGGGTGTAATATTCTCTTTAAAGTGTTTCTAGACATTCTTTATTTATGATTCCCTCCCACTAGCCCCCCCAACAAACAAACAAAAATCCCAAAAACCAAAACCAAAAAAACCCACAAACAAACAAAAAAAATCCAACAAAACCCCCCAAACAAATAAACAAAAAAACCCAAAATGAGAACTTTTCCTATCAGTAGAAACATGACTTTGGAACAATGCTCAACTTCAAAAGCTGCCTCAAGTTGCCATTGTCAGTAGCTGGCAAGATACATAATCTGACCAAAAAGATAAATACTGAAGGAAATTGAAGTTGGCTTCATATATATGTAACTCACCAAGGTTGAAGAGGCTAAAAGCTCAGAGCACTTCTGAACTTGGTTGAGTTAGCATATGTTTCTGTGTGATGAATCTCACATTCCTGTTGTGAGTTAAAATAGAGGGTCTTGGATTGTTTAAGTAGGTACTGTATGCATGCACATGTTCAGGAATTTCTGCTGCAGTTAATACATAGATGCAGATGGATGTATGTGCGTTGACAGGACTTAAAAGAAGTATAAATTGATGCTAAAATGACATAGGAATTCATGGAAGTGAAATACCATCCACTCACAATACACAAAGGGTACAGTCACATGAAAAGCCACATGTGATTGGTCCCATGATAATTAAGAGGTTAGGATAAGATTGGCTCTCTGCAAAATTTCAAAACTCTTATTAAGAAGATGTTTCTTGAAGCTAATTAGCTGAAGGGTAACTCTTACCTTTGACTTCCCAGAAGAACTTCCCACTTCTTTTCTTAATTTTCTGCACAGTATCTCTGGTGTCTGTCCAGATAATTCTGTGTATTGTGTCATTTAACTCTTTGAGAAATCTTTTTTTCTCCTTATCAGCAGTTTTCTGTGATTGCCTTTAAGCCTATTAGATTATTTTTTTACTGCCATTATCCATCCCCACTCCTTTTTGAAATCTCCATGACAAATTAGTATTTTTATTTTCTAATGTTGTGAGAAAGGGTCTGGGTAATTGTCAGTAAATACCAAGTTAAGGGATGGTTATGATTTGTTCGTTACTTGGAAGGGTAACTGCTGAGACTGGCAGCAGCACTTGGAAGGTGTTAAAACCACTCACATGTGGTGTGAAAGGGGAGGACACTTTGAGCAGGGTCCTTTAATCATTTCTGTGACCCAATGCACATTTGATTATATGCAGTGAAACCCCTCTCCCTTTGATTGTCATCCCGTGGTTCTGGAGAGGTTTATGTTCTATCCCATCCTCTGAGGTGGGTTGGTTGGTCTGATTGATTGGTTTTCTAGGAGGGCTGTGGTTTTGTTGGGTTTTTTTTCTTCCACACAGTTTCACAGATTGATCTTGTTTTCATCCAGCTCGGAAGTGAAATAGGGAAGACTACAGAAATGTCAAATATTTTAATGCAGTGGAGAAAGTCTTGCTGACTCTGTGAAGAAGAAGAGTATGGGTTGTTCCAGTTGAAAAACCAATATCTATTCTGCTGTATGCAAGGTTACTAGAGATTTTTTTGCTAGAAAGGTCTATAGTGCTTTTCAGCCCCTTCTGGGAAGGCAATTTGACTTTTACAATGCAAGACTGACCGAGCACAAGTACACCTCATCAGACTTTTGAAAGTTTTCCTGCCAAATTCAGGTTATTCAATCCCAGTGTTAACTGTGTAGCCATTTCAGTTATTCATTTTGCCCTGGATCTTCTGGAGGGAAAATGATTGTCACGTTTGCACATTTTCATATCAAAGACACCACTGCCAAAATGGCATGCCTTTCAGTAGGCTGTAAGCACCTAAGCTCTTAAATAATCTGGAAAACAAGCTCTTCAAGTCACTTAAATATTTAGCAGTTTTTACACTCTGTGCTACAAATGATACTTCAAAAGAAATGCATCTATGAGTTGCAGTAAGAGGTGTTTTGAAAAAGGCATTGAAATGCAGTTGAAAGCAGAGTTGGTAATGCAACCTGCCATTGACAAGGAAGATACAAATGAACTGAAAAAATTGAAAACATATGCATGGACTTTAGGCATTCTTTTTAAAGACAGTCTCCAGAAACACTCAGGGTCTTTCTCTTGTTTCTTTGCAAAACTAGATCTATCATATTATCTTTCCTGTTTTTCAAACGAGGTGCAGTTTATAGAAGGGATTAGTGGAATGTACATTGTTTTTTCAGTGTTTTTGTACCCCGTAGCAGAGTTCTTTTGAGACTGTGTCACTCCACACAAGGTTGTTGGATGAAAAGATTATTGTGGAGTGAAAAATCTGAAAGAGAGTACATCTGGAAAAAACCCCAAGATGATAAGAACTTGAAATCATGTTGGTTACAATCCATGTTACAGGCACCTTCAATAAGTGATATAAACAACTCTTGCCTCAGTATGCCTGGCAATTAAGAGTCAGGTTGTAGGCAGTGAGACATTTGTTTTCCTCTCGGTTCAGAATTAGTAAGTGCTGTGTTAGGGGATCTGCCTAAATGCCTGGTGGTGGTGCTGGGTGTGTGGACCTGCCAAACGTTTAAAGGGATGCAGCTTTTACTGAATGTGCTAAAATCCCAAATGGTGTGAAGTGTTGCAGATCTAAAAATCTGTTTTCAGAACTGCTTCCCATTTTATAAGAAGCCAATTTTACAGTGTTAAGTAGTGAAAATGGTGAATAAGTTTGGGAAAACCTCTGAGATCTACTGACAACTGTGAAACTGCAGGAGAGGATGAAGTTTAGCTCAGCCTTAGTGCTTTCTTCCTCAAGACTAACTCAAAACTGTAACATACAGAACTTTTGTTGTGATACTTTCCCAAGTACTCAACTTTTAAGGACTTCCATTTAAAAAACTGAACAACCAAATCATTAATCAATCGTGGAATTCTCTGTTGAAGATGTTTCAAGTATTCTGGGATTTCCTAAACCAAATTTGTTGTTCTTTGATTTTTAGGAGAGGATGGGGAATATTTAACCTGTCCAGTTACCTGCAAACAATCTGCATTTTCTAGCAGCAGGATCTGTAATTTATCTAACTGCACATTTCTTACATTCTTGTTCGTCCTGTCGCATTCTAGGCAGTTTTCAATTATCTGGCTGGTTGACAGAAATTGAGAGCTCTTTATCTGTGAACAGCAATGTTCTCTTGTTTCTCTTCACTCCACTGCATTTCAACACGTAACCACTTGTAAAGAAAAAGATACAAACAGTGGCTGACCAAGTTTTGAAATGTATGGAGTTAGGTTCAGTTTTAATAGTGTTTTATTTGCTCTTTTCCTCCCTCCTTGCCACTCTCCCACCAGCCCTTCTGATTTATGCTGTATTTCCTTACAGCAAGGATCCCTTTCCCACTTGAAAATTCTGGTGCATTTTAGATGCCTAATATATGATTACAAATTTACTAAAATAAGAACTTCCCAGGTGTCTGAACACTTGAGATTATTTACAAAGAAATCAAAGCGTGCTTGGGTAATCCTCCCAAGGGCTGGTAGGGTTTCTGTGTGTTCACAGTAATCGTGATGCACTGATAGTACTTAGAAATAAGGATAAGTTAAATTTATATTTAGAATGCTGTTTAACTCTAGATTTCCTCCTTGACTGTGGGCAAGGCATTTAACTTCATTGTGGGTAGGCTTTCCACGTGTAGTAGAGGAAACAACACTGCTCTTCAGGCTTTTTCTGCAAACTTTATAAGCACTCAGAGAGTCATCCTTGCATTGCTCACAAAATGCAGTGTATTAATAATATTACTGTACATTAGAAGCTGGTAACCCAGTTTCAGTATGAATTTTATGAACACAAGACTTTAAATGAGGTTGTTTTCTTCATTGTTATACAAGTGGCATACCAGGAATGCAAGTTAAAAAGGCAAGTAAGTCTAACATCAGATTTGCCTTCTTGGGAATCAAGCCAAGATTTTGCATCCCACAGTATTTCTGCAGAGATTATTATTATTATTATTATTATTTTGTTAATATTGAAATCTTGTTGCAAAAAATGGTGTGCATACAGTTTATTTCTGTAACATACACTGGATATTCACTTTGAATTGTTGTAAAGTCCAAAGGATTGAAGTAGAGATGACTACTGTAGGTCTGTATCCTGAAAAATACTGAATAAGCAGTGAAAATTGTTTTTCTCTTTTCTTTTTGTAGGATTTGTGTGTGATTGTCATTGTGCTGTACCACAGTGAAGAGGTATTTTTCACTTCAAGATACCTTGCATTAAAAGATCATGGTAGACAGTTTAATAGTTTCTTTGAGGTAAGTGATGCAATAAAACGTTTAAAATCTTATTTAATATGCTCTTAACACACTGCAGTAAATTTCCATTTGGTGGTCTCTTGCTCTGCTGTTAAAAGTGTCTGTATGTAGGAGGGTAAATAGAAATCTTGTCCCGAGACCAAATACTCAAGTATATGCATACCAGACATAGCATTCTTTGGTGATAGTGCAAAAAGAAAGTTCTCAGTGTTTGTTCATGCTTAGAGCATCTGTCAGTGTGTGCCAATGTCATGGTCTATATTACTGGAAAGTTCCTGTGTTTTTTGATGAGGCTGTACAACTACAGTCGCTGGGCTTAAATTGCTGATTTACATGTTTTAGTACCTGTGCTGCAATTCATTCACAGATTTGTCTTACACATTCCTGAAACAGTTTGCCAGTGGGCAAACATAGGAAAGACCTTTCAAACAGCTTTCCTAACAAAGGCAACATTCAGCTGTTTCTAAGCTGGTCTGTCTGGTTCTGTCCTGTCCTTGGGCGAGCAGATTCAGAGCAGGCAGGCAGCCCTGATGCCACACAAACACAGGCTGACCTCCTGCAAAGAATGACAGCTGAGTGCTCTGTCTTTGGGATGGAGTTACTGTAACACCTCTGCTCCAGCCTTGCTCCTGAGCTTGAGACATCAATATTTGAATTACAATTTTGGCACCCTCCTAATATGCCAGGGCAGATTTTCCATCAAAATGGATCTGTCACACATCACTGGCACTACCAGTGTTATCTTTCCAGTTGAAAGATGACCTGTATAGCTCCTCCCAAGCTGTCCCAGACTGGGGCTGTTCAGTGCATTTGGGAGGAAGTTGGGAATTTCAGACAAGAGCCGTACTAGTCAATACTGATCAACTGTATCTGGACAATCCACACTTGGCCAGAATATTCCTCCATAAAATGTAGCTACTAAGAGACAGCAACCTGTGAGAGATCTGCATTGGTACCCTCTACCTTCTTTCATGCAGAACAACACTCACTGCACTGACTAGGAAGAACTCTGAGAGTTGTTCCTAAACGAGGTGTTAAATTGCAAAATTGCTACTCCTACAATAGACCTAATATTGCTTTGCTTTCTGCTTGTGCCTTCCCTTCTTCCCCAGTTGTTTATATTTATGCTGTGTATATATTTTTACTGGCAATTGGTGTTGCCAGTAAAAGGAAGTGAGACGGTTTAAAGTCTGACTTTGCTTCAAACTGAGTGCTTGGCTCCAAACAGTGCCTTAACTGTGAGAGCAGGGGCTGCACCAGCAAGGTTCTTGGAGGCCTGAGTTACACAGCCACCAATCAGCTGCAATTGGTTCCTCACCTGTTCAGGTATACTTGAAAAGTTTTGCATTGTTTTGATAAGCACTTGTTCCTTTTGGCTTTTCTGCTCTGTGACAATACCTGAACCAAACCCACTGAAATTGGAGAAGCCTATTTTTGTAGTTTGGGAGCTTAAAGTTAGTCACGCATGACAAATAAAAAAGCCTAGTCCAGAGAAGTTAGCCAAAGCAAGCTGCTGAGGGAAATAACATTAAAAAAATTAAATTGCCACACACTGATTTGAACCTAGGGGCTTACTTCAGGATAGCTTAAATATTCCTGGTGAATTTCCTGTGTGTTTGAAATAGTAGCTTGATACCATTGTTTCTGACAGATCCAGTTGCAGATACAGAAGCAAATTTAAAAATTATCTTTATTGTCCTTGAGCCACATACATACAGATGGTGATTACAGTGCAACCTTCTTAAAGAATGATCAGGAAAAGCCTGGCACAGAGTAATCACACATATACTAAAAGTTTGCATTTTAGAACTGAAAACTTTAATCTGGTAAGTAATTTGCTTTGAAGATTACAGTTCTCATTCAGCTCAGAACTCACAACCTTGTGCATGATTTCAGAAGAATTTACACATGGAAATCTGTAGACTGTCAGACTGATCAGAAAAATCCTGTCCTGTTGAGGATGAAAGCATTCATTTCCTTATGAAAAGTCTGAACTTTCTTTCACATGCTCTGAGGGACTATAGGGAGCAGAAGCCATAAGAGAGCAGGGGTGGATAGGAAGATTCTGAGAAGGAAGTTAAATATAATTTGCAGAGGGTGTAGGCTGGGCCTGTCAGACACTGCACTCCACCTACTTAGATGCTTTTCATTTTTCATTGAGAAGAGTTGGGAGATCACTTAAACACTTAGAAAAGAGATAGGCAGGTGAGCTGAAGACAAACTTGATGCTGTAATTTTGCAGTTTGGATGTCTGGATTCTGTTTCTGCCTTTGAGTTCAGGTGTGATTTTCAAATCAGTTTATTCATTTGTGCCTTTGGCTTCCATGTACCACTGTGTGATTGGGCCCTGCTCTGAACTGCATGTTTTGACTCCTGCTGTGATTTCTTTATAGTGTCTTACACTGGCTCTGATTTCAGCCACCTCCTCTGTATTTTGTTTTATCACAAATGATAGCTTTGTGAAATACCACACTTCCTTCTAACACACTTTTTAAAGGGCTTCTTTTTTTATTCCTAATTTGACGTGGCAGTAAAGAAGTAATGACTTTTTCTAGCCTTTAACTGGTTTATTGCTTTGATAGAGAGGGGCATAGATGGTGAGGTGGTGATAGGCCATGTGCAATCAATACTTACCTAATGGTTCCTTTTGCAGTACATTAGCAAGAGCAAACACAGAAAACACAAGATAAACATTCTCCCTAGCAGAAGAATATTTGTATTGGTGGTAATTAAGTGCTTAGTATTAAAAAAACTCCTTTCTCTTTAGGAGGTCTGTCTCAGAAAATACCTGAAACAATAAGAAATATTTAAAAGGTTGCTGGGTAGGGCGTAAAGGATGGAGTTGTGAATAGGAAATGCAGCCGGATTTTGTCTGGTCCATTAGTTTGCAGATGTATTTTGTATCCAAATCCATTAGTTTTACTTCTGCATTGAAATTCAGCAAATCATTAGCAGCTTTCCCCCTTTATAGTGGGTCTGAAACAAACTCTTTGTAGACTGAAAAGTCAAACTCCTGGTACAAAGATACCTTGATCCTATTTGCCATACCAGTCCATGTTTTCTGGTGAAGGGGCTTGTTAGAAGGAGACAAACCGGTCTCTGTTGCAAATTATAGCAAACAAAAGACTGAGCTAACTGTGCCTAAGTTGTAACAGGCTCCTAGGAATCACTACAGTGGTGAGGCTTGACAGAACAGTTTGTTTGGGCTTGGTTCCCATTATGACTCCTTTCAGCCTGAAGATGTGGGGACTGGGGTGATGCTTGGCTGCTTATCCTGAGTCTCTGGTGGGTTGTGTTCACTACTTTCCATCCTCTGTGCCCATTAGGTTATTCAATTTTCACAAGTGTTAGGCAGCTGGGAAGGAACCTATTTTTCTGTTTCCTGTGTGCTGGAGGTGGAGTGTTCATCTGTAAAATGAGGAGCCAGAGCTAGAAGCAGATGTGGTCCACAGATGGGTGAATTCATCTTGGCACTTTAGAAAACTTGCAAAGCATATGTCAGTTTGACACCGAATGCTGAGGTGTTAAAATATGCACTGCCAGGAATTTTTGAATTTAAACATGAAGTTTTGTGAAATACTATCAATGGATTCTATTTGGTTCACTTTTGCTTTATAGCTGGACAAATGTATGTATGAACCTGATTCATACATTCAGGTATGAGCCTGCTGTGAACAGAATCTGATAAGAACATTTCATACAGTTTAGTGAGTCTGCTTTGGTTAGCAATGGTATTCAAGTATTTAAATCTTTTCTTGCAGTGTGAAGCCCTTTAAGATGTTGTAGATATGTGGTTTGTATTAGTGGTAATTACTGTTTCACTGTTTGTCTTTTCAGACTTCTCAGTTCCCTAGCAGTGCTGGGATTTCAGTTTGTCATCCCACAGCCTTCAATTGAACACAGAAAGGTAAGCATTAGGAACGTTCAGACTTTGTGTACTGAAAGGTAAATGTGAAAACATTAGAGTAAGATGTGTAAAGCAATGCAATCAGAATAAAGTTCTGGGAATAAATGGCTTCTGTTTGTGCATATGGGGGTTTTTTGTTTCTTTTTTTAAAATAAATATGTATGTGTTGAAAGAGGCTCATAATGGTTAATTAGCTGAGTAATTGTATGGAGTATTACAGGTCACAAAAAGTTACTAAAGCTTTGGAGCATTTTCATCATGTAAGACATGGAAAAAAGAATTCCTGGGAGTGAGAGCAGACATGGAGTGAGTAGAGAACCACCCAGTTGCTCATAGGCAGCTCTTTCTCTTGTAGAGATAAAATGTCTGAAACAGAAGCTGGACCCAAACCACTCTGTTGCTATTCAAATTGCTCGAGATTGGAGCTGGAAACTGCTGGAATTTCCTGTTGTGCTCTTGTGGATGGTTCACTCATCCTAGACGTTGGCATCTCTGAGAGGGCTTGCAGCCTGTACACTTTCCATCCTGCTCAGCATTAGTGAGATCTTGGCTGGAATCCTTGGGTTTTTGCACTGCTTTTCAGGAAAGTAGTGGACAATCTGGAAAGAAGCAGAAAGCAGCAGGGATTATCTTTAAGAGATTTTAAAATCTTACCTCTGAGGGAAATTTGAACAAATTCATATTGTTTATTCTAAAGATTGGAAGACTGGTGCTGGAGGCAGATATAATCTTCAAATACTTTTGAGTGCTAAAAGAAGGCTGTTTTTTCTGTTTGGTGGAGCAGATAGAGATTTAAACTGAGGCAAAGGAAATGTAGGCTTGACATTAGAAAAAACTTGTCATGGTAAGGATATAAAGAAGATTATATTGACTAAATAATATTTAGAATTTCCATGATGTAGGTCTCTGTGAATGTGTTGGACAAATGTTTATCAGCAACAATGTGCAGGTGTTGCTGATTCTGCCAGAGACCTGAGGCAAGACCCCTTGAATGCTGTTCTGTCTTTTTACATTCACTTCATATCAATGTTGTTCTCATATCTTAATCTCTATCGGTATCTCATATCTCTTGGTGTTCAAACACAACCAATTAATTATTGAAGGTATCAAATAACCTGTTTAAAGACAAGTTTGCTTTTAACTGTAGATTTTTAAATAATAATCCAAGATGTGTAATTTTTTGAAAACTATACTGTTAAAAGGAGATAAAAGGCAAGGGTTTGCTTTATGTGCATGTGCCACTGTCTTTAAGGTAAAAAGTTATCTGGACAATAGCCTCATAGGTATGGACTAGAAACCTGAAGCTGTCTGATTGTCAGAGTTGCAGAAGAACACAGGAGTCCTGTTAACTCCTTGTGCAGCCCATTTGTAAGACAAGTTAAATGAGGTCAGTAATGATGCAGTCTGAAACTGGCACAGTCCAGTTTGCAGCAAGCTGTCCAAGCTGTCCTATTCTAAACTGCAGGACAATTTAATATTTTTGCCTATCTTACATCTCTTCTCTTTTGTTTTGCAGTTGAGATGGTCACGCTGCTGCTCTGGTTTCAGTACTCAGTCTGATTAGACATTCTTTTGTAACACTGACAGTGGAGAGATGCTTCAGTCCAACTTCCAAATGGCCTTAGGGGGAATAAATCTACTAACGAAAATAGAGTAACTCAGAGAAACAATTGCTTCATTCTGGGAAGCCCCGGAATTAATTTAGATAAAATCAGATTCTTTGTTTCCAATTGAATGAGAAATGCCACGGGTCTGGAGTGTGTTCTGTACTAGTTAAAGGGACTTCAGGGCATGGTAACCACCTTAGAGACTCTCTTTTACTGAGAACAAGGCACAAGTTCCCTAGTGACAATCTCTTAGCCTGAGGCTGGCTGTCATTCTCAGCTCTTACCCTGCGGGAGAGGATTCTATTCATGTCAAACTGTGTTTAGACTGGAACTCTGGATTTATTACACTTTTCACAAACCTTCTGCCCCACCTATAAGCTCCAGTCAAGAGGGCTGTCACTAACTCTGAAGGCCAAGTCAGACATGTTTCTGAGTGTGGGTTCTCAGCTTTGTAGCTCTGGAAGTTCTTTCTATTCTTTTCCCGCAGTAACCCCAATATTTATTTGTTGACATCTCCCCTGTATTTCTGGATGGATGTCTCTGCTGTTTGGCAGGGTTCTTTCTATATGAGAGGAGGTCAGTTGTGCAGGAAGAAAGAAAGGGAGAGGAAGAGGACGAGGGATTTGATGAACAATTTTAACAAAATAGTGAATAATAAAAGTGGTGTTTGCTAACTTTCATATACACACTCAAAGGGTACAGTACAGGGAATCAAATAACTAGAGCTGAAGTCTAATGAAACATTAGATCATAGCCCAGTCCTTACTGTGTGTTTATTTTGCAACAAGCTAAGCATGACTGATTCTTGAACCTGCAGTATTGGAGAGTGTATGGAATCTGTGTTGTGCACCCTGCATAGGGTTATTTTGCCTCTATAGACAGGGAAATAAAACCAAAGAGCTGGATTTGGGTATTTGGCTGCGTAATTCATTGAAGTATTTCCAAATAGTCTAGATTATTTTCTTATACTAAAGATTTTGGGAAAATTAAGTAAAACCCAGGACAATCCCCAGAGCAGTTGATGGAAATCCAGTTGTAAGTCTAGGCACCTACAGTTCAGCTGAGATGCTGTTCTTTTAGGACTTGAGTACACTGAAAAACATTGTGAGATATTGCTTTATGGTTTTGGTGGTTTGTTTTTGTTTTTTTTTTTAATCTTAGCAGTTTTTAATCTTTTATTTCTTCTATTTTTTAAAAAATCTGTGTGTAAAGTCACACTAGTTTCTCAGGCTCACACAATGCAGAATTTTCAACAAGAATCTGTAGTTCGTTCTTATTTGTAGGAGTTCTTTTATTTCACTTCAGTGTATTACAACTGTTTAAAGCACCACTTGTCCATTCTTGACTTAGTGACATGTTTGGGAGCTTTACATGAGGAAAGAAGTTGACCTTATTGAGCAGCATTTTTGTTTGTTTGTTTTTTAATTTTAAGGCAAATTTCATCAACAAAATCTGGAAGAGCAGAACTCAGCAGGTTACTTCCTCAGATGCACACACAAAAATCTGTTTCTGGCATAACAGCATGAGACTGATAGCTAGAAGAATGAGGCAAATTACTTCCATAGCACGGAAGTGCACATATTGGAATTAAGACTTGAGGAAATGACAAAACCAAATGGGAAAGTTGTGGGAAAATGTTTGATTGGGCAAATTTTTCTGCTTTTGGACTTTATTATTTTTGAGTGAAAGTCTTGGAAGCTCATCAGGCATATAAAGTCAGAATTGACCAATACAGACTTTCTAGTTTCAGAAATACATGGCTACCTGAGTTTTATTTAGAAGTAGCTTTTGAGCTTCTTTACTTTAATCAACAGTGTCCCTGCTGTCAGAAGTGCACAAAAACTGAAAACAAACCCCATGTTTATATGTTCCTACATCTGAGTTTTGGGCACTACTCTTTTAATCCTATCTCTGTAAATGGCACAGGTTTGTACAGTAATGCAAATACATTAAATGTGGTAAGTTCATTAGATAGTAATAAAAATTCTTATGCAAAAGAATTTTTGTTGAACACAGGAGTTGCAGGGTTGGCTGGAAGTCTCTTGGAGCTTTTTAAAATAATCTAACTTATTTATTCCTCATGAATAGTATATGATTTCTAATATCAAGTGTACTCTGTAAGGCCGAAGTACTCATCAATAATAGGATAAAAGTGGAAAATGTTATGTGAAACAAAGTAATTGCCACTTGCCTTTTAAAATCAGCCAAGGTCTCTGCAGCTGGATAAACTGAAATCTTTCTTACTATTTGAACAATTAACTTGCCTTGTCCTCAGCACTGGACAAATGAACAGCCCTGCTGGTGCTCATGATGCAGTCAAGCTCTCTGTTCTCTCTCCCTGTGCTTATTTTATTGAAATTTAACCTTATCTGATAAGTGTCATACTGTGGTGAACTGAAGGTTAGACTATAAACAGTCCTTCTCCTAGACAACCATTGAAGTCTGTGTTCCCAGTTTTCCAGAAGTCACTCCTGGGTGGATTTTGGACTAATCATATGCTTCTGTGTTAAGAAAGTAAGCTGTAGTTATATTTATGCCTTATTCATTTTAACAAAACTGGTAGTGTAAATAGTAGCAAAGTCTGTCCAAATCAAATTTCTGACATGGATAATCTTTGTTTTAACATCTTGCTTCTGTTATGGCACTAAATAGGAGCATTGAAGCAACAGAATTGCTTTGAATTTATGCAGATCTTTTTGTCACTCAATTGTAGATGAGTATTGAGTCCAATGGAGGTGCAGTGTCTTAACAAACTGATTTTTATTGTATGGAAGCAGTGTCAGGATTTATTTTTACAAGTTTTTCATTGGGTCAGTACAATACTGTTCAAGAATTTTGGCCTCTTTGGGCTCAGTGTAATTTCTTTCTGCTGGCTCAAAATTAAAGAAGAAATAAACTTGATGTTATCTCTGTCAGACACACAATGTTTCTATGAAAAGCAACTATTTATCAAGTGTATGTGACTATACTCCTCACAGAATTGGAGATTAATGTGCTTTGGGGTGTGTGTTGGGATTTGTTGGTTTGGGATTTTTTGGCTGTTTTTCCCCCTCTCTCTTGTGTTGAATTCAAATGCCCTTGTGGAGGGGTCATCACTGCTAAGTCAAGAGAAATAAGGGACAGCATCCAGGATCAGAAGCAAGAGCTGAGGGAAAAGACTGGAACAGGGGGAAGGAAGAGGTGGCCAAGATCTCCCATTTGGTCATGGTGAGCAGTTTGAGGAGCTCAGCTACTTAAACACATTCAAAGAGAGTACAGTGTGAAGCATGAAGCAAACCTGTCATATCCTTGAAACACTGGAGGAAACTGGAGTAAGACAAAGTTGTTAATATCTAAGCTTGGCTTTTGGCCAGGCACCAGGACCAAAGCCTAGCAGTTGTAAGGAGCACCCTGGGACCTCCACCACAGCTGGTCACCACCTTGCTTTTAAATACGCTCCAGAGCAGAGGTTTGGAAGGGAGGGCTGTGCTCTTCCTTGCAGTCCAGGCAGGGTGAAGCTCTGCCCCATGGTCAGCAGTGACCCAAGTGTGTAACCAGTCAGGATTTGCTGAGCTGGAACTCAGCTCTTGCTGACAGAGCCACTGCAAAGTCACCGGGGTCTGGCTGGCTGGGCTGTGTTACTAAACTGGATGGCACTGGAGAGGCTGAGTCACTGTGCATCTGCACAGCTGCTGTTCCTTTGCAACAAATGGCTCCAGGTGTCACCCCTTCTTTTCTGGGAATGTTTTTGTTTATAGGATAACTGCTGTCCATTATGGTTGTATTTTCATACACATCACTTGTATATAACACTTCCAACTGCAAGGAAGTCCATATTTCTCTTGCAGTTTTTCACTGGTCAGGATCTTTGCTTGCCTTCAGCACAGATGCTTGACTTTAACTGTACAGATATTCATCTGCTCCTTTCATAACCTTTGGTCAAATAGAGTCTTTCTAGCTGATGATGTTGCTGTTCTCATTGCAGTAATTCTTAGGAAACAGGAGACCTGATTTAGACCATGACAGGACTTTTCCTTTAAAATTAGCCTTTTAGTACAACAGAATATTTAGAACAACAGCTGGGAGAGTTTTCTTACTATCGCTGTATTGTTACTAATTCCCTGTCCTTGCTGTTGTGGATTAAAGTGGTTAGGAAATAAAATTCATCTTTGTTTGGGGAAAGGAGACATTATTTTATGTGAATATACTCTTTGAAAAATGAAGGCCAATGTTTTTGTTGTATTTAACCTGCTTTATTGTGGACCTCTGAACTTTTATTTTTAAATTAAAAAATACTGACTACTTTAAGCTCAGAGCAGGAGTTCTGTGTTTTTCTGGAATAAAAGATGAAAATATCACCATTCCATTGGATTCCACTGCAGGTGAGCTTACAGGGTCATAGATAAGTTTCTCATCTTCCTTCAGAGCAGTTCTGCATGCTAGTTCTGTCCAAGCTTTGGATGAGAGTGATGATAAAGATGAGAAGCTTTTTGGATTCACTGATGAGTTCTTCTGTTAGGGAATGTTGCTTCTATTTTCTGACAGTTTGTCCTCTCTGCTTCTGGAATGATGGGTGGATGACAGCAAGAGATCTGGCAAGGTGTTATGGAATTAGAGAATAAAGAAAATGTGGATCCCAAAGAATTTTTCCAAGTGTAGAAATAAATTGAGTGGCAACAACTTTGTCACAGCTGTAGATGGCTGACCTGGAGGAGGCCAAGTGTAGTGTAAGCTTAGTGACCTAGGCCACAAATGATAGTGAATGGTGAGGGAATACTTTTAAAAATAAAGAAGCCTAATTTGTGATATAGTTTGGGTCTGATTGGTATCATCTTTACCTTGCTGTAAATGAGAAGCAATCCTACTCTGGATAAGGAATGGCTGAATAGAAGTGGTAGAAGTGAGGTCAGGAGTGAGCTGTCTGTTACTTGAAAGCACTTAATGTGCTCACAGAAGAGTGGAAAGAAACCTCTTCCTTAAAACACTAATCTCCCAGAGTGCAATGGAGGTGGTCTTGGTGTGAAAAAATTAGCCAAACTTGGGGGAAGCTTCAAGCTTTGTTGGCACAAAAACTGTTCTGAACTTTTTTTCAGAGCTGTTTACTTTCTAGACTATTCAAATAATGTCAAGGTTTCTTCAGATGTGGTCAGAGTTGGTTGAAGGGGCAGTTAAGCTGTCCAGGCACTGTAACTCCCTTCAGTGATTTGTGAATACAAAGGTCTTCTATTTCCAGGCTTTTTAGCCCTTTAATCTTCGCAGGCACAGATGTTCAGACAGAGATTTTATACAAAGAAAGGAAACCCAAATCGTTTAAGCTGGTAATATTTACACTTACCACGTACTGTAAAATTCAAATGGTTTACTACTTCTCTGATTAAAGGCTTCCAAAATGCACTGAAGGATTAAAATAGCTGAGCAGACGAACCAGGCAGACATGTACACATTGTGTCATGATGTTTTGTTTGGCCTCTGATCCATTTTTCTGCTAGCCTTGAGAGAAGTTATCTGCAAGTTGGGGGGGGAGAGGGGCTTGGTTCATTGTTTTTTATCAAACCACCAATGTCCCACATGTTTCTTATAAGAGGGATAAAAAATATTGGTTTTTAAACAATTGTTGTTTCAAATGAACATCCATTAAATGGACTGTAAAGCCTTGCTGCTGGGAAATTGTCATAGCTATATAGGTATAGACTTTATTGGAAATCAGCTAAGCTAATGCTGGAAGAATATTCCTTTAAGATGCTTAGATTGGTGAAAGAATCAAAGGAGTTCCATAGATATGTTTACAACACTGGCAACAAAACACAATAATGTTAGACTTGAACAAATGCTAAAACTAAACTATCATTTCCTCAGCCCATTCAAAATCTGGCATGCTCTGCCCTGAGCAGCAGTTCAGGTCTCATTTCTGGGAGTCTGACTGGTTTTCATTTTACACTCTTGAAATTTTAAGAAGGCAAAGTCCAGCTCTTACTCTGTGGCTTGATCATTGATCAATTATATTCATGAAAGGTGAATGTTCCTGAAGAATGCTGCATTCATCTCATCCCAAGTACGACATATGCATTTTAAAGAGTATCAATATACTATTTTACTGGTGGTTTGAATCCTCAGTCAGTCTGAGCCTGGCTCTGGTAAAAGCTGCATGCACATCCTTTGTGACAGGCTGTGCCCTACTGAAATCGTTAATTAGTCAGAACTTAAGATTAACAAAGTGCAGCCCTGGAGTAATGGAATAAATAAAGAATCATGTTTTCCAAGTGCCTTGATACTCCTTTAGTAACAATGGGGACAGTTTGGTGTCATAGCCTGGATTATCATGTGCAGGGTCATAGAAGAAGGACCATGGAAGAGACAATGAACAAACACCTAAAGCCTGAAAGGTTTGGGGAATATTAACAGAATTTACAGGGGTTCTCTGCTCTGGGAAGAACAGGACAAACAGGGTAGTAGCAGCTGAAAGTAAGACATGCTGGCTTCTGTTAATTCCACTTTGCATCCAGTATATGAACATGGGTTAACTCTGTGAATACCACTGGTAGCATTTTTCTGAGTAGGTGATAAAATGTTCTTCTGGATACAATTTCTTTGCCTTAGGGTGAAAGTAATACCATAAAGCTTTGAGAAATATACATTTACGCCTGTTATATCCCTTTCAAATGTATATTTAGAAATATGATGTAGTTAATTTGTTCATGAGTCCATTTCCATTCTGGGCATTTACCTAGAAAAAAGAATTACTGGATAATATGTTAAAAATTAAATCTATGAAATCTAATAACATTATTGTATCTAAACTGAAATGTTAAGAAATACCAGAAATGTCTGAGTTGGTTTAGATATCTCCAGGTTTAAAGCTTGCCATTGTCTTGTATCCCTTTTCAGTTTTGAACTTGGATTGCTATAGCATGCTTAATATCTACAGAATACTTGGTAACATTGGCTGAGGCTATAACAGCTTAATTATGTAGCTGGTTAAAAGGTATATACTGTCACCAAGCATTATAATCATTATTACTGTGAGATTCCATCATTCATTCATATTTGGAGTACTGTGTATGCAGCACTGCACACCCATGTAAGAATGTAGGAGTGGAAACGGTGCTGAGAATGAGGAATTCCTTACAAAATTCCTTACAAAAAGAAACTGAACAGATTAGGACTGCTGAGTTTCAGAAGGAGATCCTGGAACTGGATTGTGTTAGCAATTGCAAATCAGATGTCATAGTATGGTGCAGGAGAATACAGAATGATCAATCTTCATTTATCACAAAGAAAAATTTGGGAGACATAGTGAAATTGTCAGGCTGCATGTGTGACCAGAGCAAAGAGAAGCACTTTTTCAATGTAAAATGTACAATCTTTAGGAAACCAAGATTCAAAATATGCTAAAAAATGTCTTAATTATATTCATGGAGAGTAAATCCAGTAGTGGGTATGAAAAACAATTGCAATATGGTGCTACTGATTAGCTGTAAACAGAAGGTCCCTGGATATCTCTGAATAGATCCTGGTTCTTACACTGTAAAGTTTTGCTTCTTCCACTCAGTCAGAAACACAGTACTGGGTTAAATGGGCCTCTGATCTAAGCATTTCCCCCCACTACTTTTCTGAACAGGTAATTTGTATTTAAGCTATAGTTTAACAGGACAAAGTGTCCTACAGTATTTAAAAGTAGTGTTTGTCAGATTAGTACAGCATTGTCTGCCATTGTCTTCCCACACAAGTTAGGTTTCAAATAGTTGTGGCTTTCTGTTCAAGTGATGTTTCCTCTTCAGGGACATTCTTGCTTAGTATAGTTTCAACAACTGCTGCTGAAATCCTGAGATGTGGATCTTATTTCTAAATTCTGACAGAGGCAGTACTGGAAATTGGCATTGAATTTCTATACCTTGTGTACTCCTACTTTTTGCAGAATTTTTGACTCAAGATCAGAATGATTGGTGAATTACATGAATTAAAGATAAATGATCTTTCTGTTTAAAATGTCATCTGTCAGCCTGCTGGCAGTATGTTTAATTGTATATGATTTTAGGAAAAAAATGCTCAACGAATTCTTTTAGAATAAAACCTGTATGTAGTGCAGCTCCTGTGTATAAAAGTGACAAATACAAGAAATCTGGGGAAAAAGAAGGGGATGAAAGGTACTGGTGAGTAAAGGAAGGGGTGACCCTGAAACTACCCTTCTGAAAATCCAGCTTCAATTTCATTCACTGGTGGAAAGGAGACAGATTGGAAGATATTTGGTACCTAACAGTCATTATGAAGAAAATTTCTCATTTAAGGAATCTTTGATAGCAGATTAATAGGAGTTGGTGCAATTGTAGAAATTGCAAGCACTGGCACACCTGAAAACTTGTCTTACTTTTCTTTACATTGTTTATTGTACAGCTGCATGTAGTGAATGGTATTGTGTCCACTTCCAAGCCTTGCCTTGCAGAATAACTGAAATGTGTAGGAAAAAAAGAAAGGGGGAAATTAAAGGGGAAAAGAAATCGCGTTTGTAGAACAAAATATTTGGTTGTGATTAACTTGCAGTAAATAATCTTTTTGATGGTGCATTTATAGTTAGAATGAGTCTAGGTCACCTAGAGAAGGAATCAGTCATGAATATGGGAAAGTAAATTAAATGGGTTGGTTGATCTCTCTCTTTTTACAGGCTATGTGATTCTGTTAAAGAAATTACTCTCATGATTTAATTTGGCAAGGAAAGTTCAGTTTGCATTTCATTTATTCCCCAGTGCAGGCTCAGACTCTTCCTTTCAGAAAGTGTGTTTTTAATGGGTAGTTCTTAAAGCAAGAGAAGGAGGAACCCGAGGTCAGGGATCTCTGAGTATGTGGTGAGTCTCTTCTGAAATGCTTCAGCTGAATCCCGTAGCTACCTGTAATTTTTTGGCTGTATCACAGAGCTGTGGCAGAATTTCTTCTTGGCTACTAAGTTACCTGGAAATCACAGGATCAAAGGAGGGGAACCGGCCTGAGAGTGCTGTAATTCAGCTCCTCTGCCCTGGGGAAGGGTCAGTAGCACCTCGTTTTGCTGATAAAGCTTTAGGATTGGTATCAGTGCTGCCGGGATCTCCTCAGGCAGTTTGTTCCCAGGCTTTCTTTGCCTTCTCTCTAAGCAGTTTTCCTCCTTTAATTTGGACCACCTTTGATCAAATTTAAATCTGAATGGTTATTCATGTGTTGGCTATAAACAAGAACAGTTTGCTGCAAAGAGAAAAGCAACAGCTCTTTGTATTTATTTATGAAAACTGTTTGGAAGTGTCAATATTGTCCCCTCTGGTTTTTATTCCTTAAACTAAGCAGCTTCAGTTTATTCAGTTTATTCTTTCACGGTTGAATTCACTGAGTAGATTATGCCATCAATCACACCATCTTCTCTAAAGATTCATCTGTAGCTCATATCTTACGCAAAGCAAAAAAAGAAAGGAAAGGTAGAAAAGTTCATAAGCTGATTTGCTACTGAAAATTCCTATCTCAAAATTTTGTTATCTTACAGCTAAGTAATAGTAATGAATTTGTCTATCAGTATAAGACATTATAATGTTACTTTTTTTTCAAGTCTTATTTTTATGTTCTTCCTTAACTAGCTGGATTAAACCTTCTTGTTCTGTGTCTATAACTCTTTCAATATGAAGATTAGGGGGTGTGAAATTACTTCACATTGCCTTCAGTCATATGAAGTATCATTTTACCTGAAGCAATTCTTGCTGCAATGAAGTTTGGCAGCTGGAAGGTTCTGTCTGTAGCAGGTTGACACTTTTCACTATTCAGTTTCTATTTCTGCAAAATGGTACATTTCTGATGTTAGTGAGAACCTGAACTGCTTGTAGGTTATAGTTTTTATTTGTTGCCTGCATGAGTGTCTTTGGCATTTTAAAAAAAACAGGTGTACTGAACCATTACTTAATCAGAAATGATTAAGAAGTAGTCCTGACAAGTAAAACCTTGTCTGATAACAAAGGAGTATTAGTTTTACAGTAGGTAAATTTCACTGCAGACCGAGTTCAGGCCAGGAGAGTGTCTCTGTGTGTAGTCATTACCATTTTACATCTGAGGCAGAGCACATTAATGCATAGTGTAAGTGTGGGCAGTGAACATTCACTGGAAAAATCACAAACTGAAGAATAGCTTGTTTAGTTGGTCAAAGTGTGAGCCAGTGGTGTTCTGTTATTGGATATGAAAGCAAATGTAGCAGCCAGAAAGACCTTTCTGCATGTTCTAAGTTTGACATTATGTGGTATTGGGTTGTACAGGCTATTGGATTTTAAAGGCTGATGCCAAATGGGCCATGCACAGGAAAAAAGACATTAAATACAGAGACATCTGCTCCTGTTTTCAAATAACATGGGAGGAATGGGTAACATATCACACTAATGCAGATGCTTTTTATTAATCAGAAGTTATAATTAAATGCACTTTTTTCTGTGATTGGTGATGAAAGTGTGAGAGCAACCTCAGAGGGGGGAAATGTTTCAGATTATGTAGACCACAATCAACAATTACACAGCAGCACCACAAACCCAGTGCTGGCTTGGCTTGTTGTATTGTAATGCTGTATTCAACCCATGTTTGCAAACCACGTTCCAGCCCAGCCTGCCATGGCTGCAGCCACTGATGAGGAATGGGTGCTCCCTTCCCTGGCAGCTTGGGCACAGCTCAGATACCACGGTGTGGTGGCTGTGATGAGAGACCAAGTGTGGAGATGGTAATCCTTTGCTATTATACAATAATGTTTGAGGCAAAAGTGTTAATGGAAGTTACGGGTTTAGGTTCTCATGCTGTGAAGGGGAGAGAAGTGACAGACAGACAAGGCTGGCTTTCCAAAGCTCATTTTGAGGGAACTGCACTAGAACAGGGCTGGAGAGGTTTGGCAAACATGTTTGTGGACAGTGCCTTTTCTTGTCCCCCGGCCAAATTGATGCATGTGTGTGCTTGTTGGTACAAACCTTGTTCAGAGTATTAATAAACTACTTAAAGGATGCTCATTTAAAAGAATGTACTGCATATTAATAATTGTGAGAATCAGATATTGGGAATCTGCTTTAGAAACTTGTGATTCAACTAGTTGGTCAAGAGAAGCAAGAGAAAAACTGCAAGTTTGAGTACTTTGCTCAGTGCAAAACACTGAGAAATCCTGACTCTATCTTGCTGCAGGAATGGGTGAACCTTGGGGAGACCACAGCGAGATGGGGATGGGTGATTGTAACTTCCTGGCTGTGCTGATGCCTTTCCAGTCACAAGGTCAGGATGTTTAAAATATTTGGCTTGAGGGGTTAACTCTCCTTGTGGAGAGACCCTGCCCTTCCGAATCCTTCCTAGCTTCCTTCATGGGAAGGATCCTTTCCCTTTGGGGTTCTTTCTTTCACTTCCTTGTGCTGCTGAATGGTGAATATGGACTAAGTGGCACTGAACACCAGAGGCCAACAATTTGTCCCATCTTTTATTGAGTTTGATGGGAATTTCTGTGAATGTTGAATTGAGTGGGTCATCCTGAAGTGGTAATGTGGGGACTGGGGCAAGAGTGGTAATACAAGAGTTAACTATAGCAGCATTTTTGGTTGGTTGGAAATCAACCTGTCCTCTTACATTATTCCCTTTGTAAAAAGTTCCACATTAGATGAGAGTTCCTGAAACATTATTGCAACCACCAGCACTCTCCATTGTTGAAGAGTCAGAGTGCAGCAGAGCAGTGAGTGTCTGTTAACCCAATTTCATTACCAAAAATGACCTTATTTCCTGCTTTTGGTAATATTATAACACATTTCCAAGCTTTGCATCATGCCATTTTTCCATTGCTGAGAACAAAGAAAATCTATTTCTATCCAGATAGTCCAAAAGAACAACTGAAAAATAACCCAACCCAAAAAACCAACCAAACAAAAAAACCCCACCACAAAACCCCCAAAACCCAGAACAACCAACCCCAAACATTTTGTGTGAATGGTTGATGGCTGTAGGAGAGCTCCTCACATACTGGCAGTCCTTTGACAGGCAGAGAAGAAGACAAGTGACTTCCTAGGTGGTTCCATTTCACTTGTGACTGCGGAGTGAGTGGCTCAACACCGAGGTGTTGGTGCTCCCCTCGCATTGCAGTGTGACTTCTGATTCCTAAGCGTGTGTGCCTTGTGTCCGCAGGTTCCGCAGAGGATAGAAGAGCAAGGCGATGCTCCTGAGGACAGCAGTGCCGGGGTGCCCGGCCTGTGGGGCAGCTGGGGCCCGTGGTCCGCCTGCTCGCGGAGCTGCAGCGGGGGCGTGATGGAGCAGACGCGGCCCTGCCTCCCCGCCTATTACCGGGAGCGCGGCTACCGCCGGCCCGGCCGACACTTCCCGGCCTCGGACCGGGCTCCGGCCCACCACGAGGACTCGCTGTCTGCCTACCCCGGCCACGTCATCTCCGCCATCCGCACCTCCGTGCCGCTGCACAGGAGCGACGAGCAGCCGTGGGCCGCGCTGCGGGCGCGGAACAGCAGCCAGGCCGGCCGGGCGGCGCTGAGGGGCAGCCGGCACTCGCAGGGCCCGCGGCACAGCGCCAAGCCGGACAGGAGGTACGGGCCGCGCCGCTGCTGCCTGCCGCGGCAAGGGCACGGCACCTTCCAGCGGGGGTTCCCACACCCACTGCAAAGTTAGCAGACACTAACACTGACTGTTACAATGTCTTCCTTCTGGGGAAGGCTGCCCTCCCTTGACTGCTTACAAGATGTCCAAGGGCAGATGTAATTATTCTGCAATTGTGCTAAGCAGATTCTCTCACTTCCCTTTAAGATTTGTATTATGATTTATTGAGAGATTTTTCCTTTTCTGCTGCACTCTTATTTGACATTTCCTTGTTTTCTTATTTGACATTAAATATCAGAACAAGTAACTGTTCTATATTTGTTTTCTTAACTTCAGCAGCCAGCCTAATATTAATTGGTTGAAAAAAATTTAACTTTTTATCATAAAGGATGGTCAACCACCTATTGACTTTATTCCTACTCAAGACTCTAGTTTTGTATTTCTATTTATTGCCTTTTTGTTTTCTCTTTTTTCTTTTTTTCTTCCTACCACTTCTTTTAGCAAAATTTCCTGTTTGAAGAAAATAAAAAAGTGGGTTTTTTAATATATAGAATATTTTAAACACTGTATATGTTTTATTAATTTCATAGTAACAGTCTTTAAGGCTGGGTGGAGCTGTACTGGTACAAGTAATTCCAGTTAATTTTCCCACTTCTGGAGAAACACTTCTTTATCCACTTAGATAACCAGTCTATCAGATTTTTTTTAATATATATGTGAAAGGAAGATAAATGTGTTTCCAGTCTGGAGACTGAACAGAACAGGCATGGAGATCCCCTGGGATGGAGCACTCTGTAAGTGTCTGTTCTCTCTGTCTTTCCTCTGAATACGTATTCCAGCAGCTCTCTGATTCTCTCCCTCTCAGCTCTCTTCCGGGAGATGCATGAAGAGAAGTTTTTTGGGGTAGCTGACAGAAAAACCCAAACCAAACAAAACAGAGGACACCCCAGTCCTCCCCCCCAAACAAAACCAAAGAAACCTCCCTTCATATCATCTACATCTTTAAGATTCCTTGTGAAGCAGTCAATGGTAATTCCCTTTTTAAAGATATTTTGCTGTCCTTAACAAAATAGGAAAGAATATTACCTTGAGGCAGTGTTCCAGCCTGACTGGAATAAGACAGTAGAACTCTGTTGCTGCTGATAAAGACATTCTCAACCCCTGTAAGAAACTCTGTCCATATAAAAGAATACTTGAAAATAGAATTAACCTGTTAAGCTCCTGCCTGTCTCAGGGAAGCATGAGTCTCAAAAATTGGGACCAGCTGTTCAGATGTTGGTCTTGGGTGTTGCTGATTTCCTTTTTCACTGCTTTGTGTTTCTGGCAAACCCATGCAAATGATAGCCTGGACCTGTTGAGTATAAATTCAGTGTGGCATTGATGGTCTTACAGAAGCTCAGGGAGTGCCAGAGACAGGATTAGTAGTGCTAACATGAGTGCATTTCTTTTTTCTCTTCTCCTACTTATTAATTTGCTGTACTGCAGTTCTGTTCTGGGCTGTGCAGTGTGGCAGCCCCAGGTTGTGGTGCCTGGCTGGGTTATTGCTGACACCAGGAGCCTGGCCTTGAACCATCAGCACAAAGTCATCCAAAGGCTCTTTGCTGTAGCCCTTGGCACCTCCATCTCCAAGGGAATCCCAGCTGGCCTGGCTCTGCAGCAGCCCCGCTGCCTCTGCTGGGCTCCCATCCCCAGGGGCTGTCCCTTGCTGCTCTGGTGGCCTCTGCAGGCCAGCACAGACTGCAATGGTTTGGAACAATCACTGCGGGATTGGCTGGAGCATGAGACGATGGTGAGCAGAAAATGACACTGGCTGTGTGCAGAACTGAAGCCGTGCTATTTCCTAAGAAATGCCTTGCCATATGAAATATTAAAATGCTCGCTTTCCTGTATGATGGAGGCATTTGCTTTTGAAAATTCTTGTGCCTTCCTAAGCACAGTACAAGCTTCTGTACCACAGTTGATTTTCCACCCCCACACATTCTGCCCCTTGGCAAAAGACTGTGTATTCAAGGTCAGTGTTTTAATCTTACTTGCATAATAAGTTATTTCCATCTTGTGTTAGGAGGTCCCTGGTGGCTTTAAAGCCTGTTGTATTGCATAACTTTCAGATTCCTTGGTGGTGACTGTAAAAACAGAATGAGAACAAAAAATGTTATTTGAAAATGGAGTTATTTGAATGACAAACCTAATAGTTCTCCTTGATTTACAAAATCCAGAGTAAAAACCTTCTTTACAAAGGAGATTACTGTTCCTATCAGGTATATGGAAAATGGATTTCAAAATGTAAGTTACTCTACACATGATTTTTATACTGTAGAACTGTATTTAATGTTCACTAGAAAGATGATATTATTGGAAATTCATGTCAGGTTGTTAAATAACACTTGTGTTTTCACAATTTGTGCAGTCAATGGAAATTTTTTGGGGTATTCCTGTTTACTGTACTGGACTTTATATAAAAGCTGTAATTTTAGCAGACTTCCATAAAACAATAAGAGAGGAATGGACATCTGTGACTGAGATAAGCTGACATTGATAACATGGTAGAATGAAATTGGATGGTTTCCAAGGCAAAGAGTTTTGATAGCAATAGCAGTCCTATACAGCAGCCCAGTGTATTTGTATCATTTACCAGCAAGTGGAAAAGTTCTCTGCCTGCTTCCAAGCAGCTGACAAAGAATTAAGTAGGGGTTTTTTAGCAAAATCTGAAATAGAATTTATATATCATAAAATTTGCTATACCTTGTCTTTGAAGAGGGTTATTCACATTTTCAGCTTTTGAAACTTAGTTTACTTAGGCATTAGGAACCAGGACTGCCTGAAAAGTTCAGGGAGACTGATGTTTGAGGTAACTAAGCCTGGTTTAAAAAAATTCAATGCTCCCCTATTTAACTCAGTGCAGTTAAGAAGAGTTCTTGCTTGATTGAAATGTGTTAATTACAATCAGGTCCTTGAGTGAGTATAGAAGAAAGCTGATGGTTCTCTGGGTTGTCCACTAACAGAGGCAGGGAGCTCTCCCCAGCTTTGAAGAGCTGAGTTCTCTGTAGCACAGACTTGGTTTGTTATTTTTCACCTAGCTGAAGTGCATGGAGCACACTGCATGCTAAGAACAAACAGGAAAGAGGAGATAGTGAAAAAATATTAAAGCTTTTAGACATCTTTTTATAGAGGCACATACAGAAAAGTAATGCAGAAAGAACATACTTTAAGAGAGAAAACACATCTTGAAAGTAAACATTATTAATGGACTAGGTTTTAGTACTTCTTAAATGTTGCATTTCCAATTCTCAGTTTTGGTGGTGGAGAAAACAGAACCACAATTTCTCACTGATGTGCTGATTGTAGGATGTTTGCAGGTGCCACTGTACTTTCTCTCCATGTAGGCTTTGGTGGTGGAGCAGCAAACCTCACTGTCCACTTGGGTGAGCGTGATCTGTACTTTGTATTTGGAGTCATAGGAGCAAAAAGAAAAAACTAGAATTATCACCAGAATAATGAAATAACTTAAGCATTCTTGCATAAATAGTGCAAGTTAAAGGAGTATGTTAATAAGGAAGGGGCTTCCCTAAAGCATTTCTTGTGTATTTGGAAGAGGAGTGAGAGGAAAAATTTGCACTGAGGAAATAATCCAAAAGTCATCGACTTCTCACCCTGTAGCTCTGGGTCTTTATTCTGCTGCCAGCAGCTGACGTGCACGTCTGCTCTGCTGCTCTGTACCCTCTATAGGGTCAGTTTGCATTTTGAGGCCTTTGAGCAATGGAAAGGAAGAGTGCATCATTTAATGTCAAACCAGAATTTCCTTTTTGAAAGTATTTATTTTGCCCCCTCTCACAGATGCTTTGACCAGGCAAATGTAGGTCACTCTGTTGGCAGGTCTACAGTTAACTTTATATGTTACAGTTACAGTTAATAGGACAATCCTGTTGTTATTTCCTTAGCCAGTAGCCACGAGTTGTGATGCAATTTCTGGGACCTGTTCTTGTCAGTTCTGGTTCCTAGAGGTGGAAAAATGTGTGATTGCTGGACCTTCAGGTTCAAGAAGGTATTGTTTTCTCAAGTTGTGAGGCTTCATATTTATTGGCATGAGTGTCTGCTTTTCTTATTATCTGGAAGGAAACTCAGCTCAAGTACTTTGCCACCGCTCCTTTCATTGTTTCTCTCATAGAACAAAAATGTGATGGATCTTACCCCAAGCCCACTATGGTTATAAAAGCTTATTATGGGTTGGTGTGTGTACAGAAGGAAGATAGAGAGAGAAGGATTGGATCCCTTTCTAAGCATATTTTCCAGAAAGATCTAAGAGCAGCAGTGGTAATCAAAGAATTCATTTTGGTAGCAGTTGGGAGGTTTAAAGCTATGTGAGAAAGACGTTTATTTTCCTTACGAATAAAATTCTGAACAAGATCTAATAGCAATAATGATCAAATGAGGTATTTCTTCACAAAATGAGTAGCTAGCTGGGATGGCTGAGGCCTCAGGTTGACTTTTTGCTGTCACACCTCTCATCTGGGTACAAATCCCCATGACATCCTCTAGGTCTCACTTATTATTACCAAATTAATACCAACTTTTATTATGTTAACTGCAAGCATGCTTTGAGTAGGATTGCCAGAAATAATCCCCTAACACAATACTGTAATTGCAAACCACCTCAGCTTTCTTATTCTTACTACTGAACATTTCAACCTTTCCTGAGCTGGGCTCACTGAAGGAGGGGAAGTGAGAACAACTGCTGCTGTTTAGTCAGCTACCACTGAATTATTGCCCCATCAGTGAGGGCTAGAAGCAACCAAACCTCCCATATCATTTGTAAGGCGTCTCAGCAGAGTTATGAGGTTGCTTGCATTGAATTTCTGCTGGTTTACTTGCCAACTGCACAGTCACATTACTCAATCAAATCTTAAAGAAGCTAAAAATTGCCTGGGATCAGAGGTGTTGTTGAAAAGGAGGATCGAAGTATTAGGGTTTGAATTTTGGAATCCTATCTCAGTGTGGAAAGTCACATAAATGAGATTATACAGCACTTGCTGAGAGATCAGTAAAAGCAAATATACTAAGTTATCCAGCTATGCTGAATTGGGGTATCAGTGGTGATCTCTGAGGATGGAAAATTTCATTTAAGATAGTCCACATCCCATTAACTAAACCTGTTCCCAAGAGACAGTTTATTTAGTGACCTTATTCATTAATTCTACTGTCTCAGAAAAATCTCTTTTCCCCCTAATATGATCTAGAAATGAGAGTGTTTGTGGTATAATGTGGTATAATCCATTTTTCTACAGAAGAAACACTTTTTAGGCTTTGTTGATTACTCTGTGAATTCTAGCAGTTGAATTTTTTAGGGCAAATATGCTCGCAGGAATTTTAATACTCTTATGTATGTGTGTTACATGGGAAGCAGTGCATATTCACAAATCATGGTGTGGTTACCAAAGTTACCATGAAGGTAAAAAGGCAGGTCCCTTGTTTTAGTTAATGAAAATGCTAGTCAGTGAGATGCAGTGACAGCCTGCCCTGATGAACTGCTCAGTTACAGTGCTGGTGAAGGGAACAGTGTGCTGGAGTGGCAGAATTTGGTGCTGGTGGAAGGACAAATGTGCTGCAGTGTGGCAGAAGTTGGTGCTGGTGGAAGGACAAATGTGCTGCAGTGTGGCAGAAGTTGGTGCTGGTGGAAGGACAGATATGCTGCAGTGTGGCAGAAGTTGGTGCTCTGGAAGGACAAACATGCTGCAGTGTGGCAGAAGTTGGTGCTGGTGGAAGGACAAATGTGCTGCAGTGTGGCAGAAGTTGGTGATGTGGAAGGACAAACATGCTGCAGTGTGGCAGAAGTTGGTGCTGTTGGCCCTCTTTTGCAGTGTGTGATGCTCTCTCAGAAGGGCTGCCTGAGCTCCTGTGACCAAACATTTCACAGAGGTATCTGCTCACTGCTGTAAGGCCAGTTTCTAGATCAGTGAGCAGACAGGCATGCATTTTGTAATATAAGACAGTCAAAGGGCTCCCTTCTTTCATTCATGTTTAAGTGATTTTCTCCAGATTGATTTAGAGCTGGTGAAAAGTGAGTACATGGAATGCAGAGCAGCACAGGCTGTGCTGCAGTGGGAGAGAATGTGGGGTGGCTTTTTATGGGAATCAACCTGACTGGTGGGAGCTCTCCTTGAGCAGATGGAAACCTGTTCCCAGATGCAGTATATCAGTCATTTTAGTAAAGAATGATTCCTGTCAAAGAATTTGCTGAAATACTGTGAGGTGTAAACTCACTAACAGTTATGAACAGTATAAGACAGTTTATTTTATGACTTAAGGGGCAAAAAATTTATGGTGGAATCTTTTTAAAGAACACCTTGTTAACTGTGTGCCTAATAATATATAAAGCATGAAAGAAAATTAAAAGCAGTAGGAGGTCTGGAAAGTAAATGATTGACTTGGACAATTGTAGGCCAGGCACAATTTTGAATTATGGAGGAAATGCTACAGATTAAAAATGCATGTCTGAAATTATTTTAAGAATATTATCTAGGAGTAATAAAAAAAAGTACATTAAAATATATGTCCATAGTGATCCTGTTAACAGAATTTACAGAATTAGGACCACGTTTTTTCCGATTTGACATTTTGTGTCTCCAAGGACTTTTCCATCTCCCTTTTTTTCCTTAATTACATTTTAAATATTGGAATAATAGCTTCATTGCTGACAGGAATAGCTAATAAGTCCCTTTCAGTTCTTCAGAAAAAGAATCAAGGAAACTCTGTACTAAATACTTGAACTGAGTAGATGGGTAGTGTCCTTTAAAACCTGTCAATTAACTATAGTAATGCAGTGCTGCAAAACAGGTATTTTGCTATGACCTCAAGTATTAGGTTAAATATTGGTATACTTATCCACAGAAATAGATTTAATTAAGTTAGAACGTGTGTAATTGTTTCAGTTATAGAGGACTTTGCCTACTGAAAACCAGTTCTGTTAAAACCATGGTGAGTAGAAGGGCTTAAATTTAAGCCAAAGAGCTTTGATAGGGATCTAAGAGGACTCAGCTCCCTTAGAACTAATTTTCTAGCTGAAGTCAAAGAACTGCAGTTTTGGAGCATTGTTTGAAATGGAAATGAGTAACAGCAATGCCAAAGCACGAATCAGTATAATTTAAAAGACTTTTGCAGTGGTAAATAATGTGAAATAATTTTGGGGAAATAAAGCTATAAATCAAATTTGTAACCTGTCTTCTGTCCTTCCTTCCCACTTTCATCTTGCACATAAAACCTCTGTTTCTGCTGATACATCAGTGTTAAGCTCAGCTTGAGTAGGTGCTAGCTCTGGGTTGGTTGCTGTGCTGATAGGGCACAGCCACAGCCAGCAACACTTCAGGGAGCAGATTGCAGGCAGCTGCTGAACTCCTGAGTGCGGAGAACCGGCAAGAACCTGGAGAATGCCTGGCCCTGGGCACCCAGGGGTGCAGCAGCATCAGGCTCACTGCAGACAGGGGTTTTTCCTTAGCATGTTAGAGGCCTTGAATGTTCATTCCAGGACAGGACTCCTGGTAAAGGAAGCCTTTGAAGGTTTTGAAAAAAAGCTTCAAACTTGACCAAATTCTACACAAAATTAAAAGAAAGGTCTAGGTGTTTTTACTCTGTCTGAGGATCTGTGGTGAGATTCTGTTGTTTTTTATAAGTGTGGTTGTTGTGACTGGAAGTACAGGGAAGAAAGCCATCTCCCTCTGGTTGTGGAATTATTTTTGCCAATAGACAAGAGAAAATCTTGGGGAAAAAAACTCTGTAATTCCTATGCAGTTTGGGGTTTTTTTTCTCCTTATCCCTGGTAAAACTGGTGGCTGAAGGTTGTTACCTTTCCAAAACATTACATTATTTCTTCAGAAACAGTGAAAGGTTATGAATTGAAAATGTGAGAAATCAGAAGTTTCTTTGGGTTCATTCTAAGGAAACTTTCCAGCAGTTGTACAACAAGTCTTCCTTGTTGTCATACATGAATGGTTTTCACCCTTGCAGTTTTTCATTTACAAGAGAAATACTTTGATACTGGGAGATAAGATAAATGAAATGCTGAAAAGCTCATGGAAGTACATTCTTTATTCTGCTTGACATCAGAAGAGAAAGAAAACGAGTTATGTTTCAGCTGGAAGTGAGCCAGGGAGCCTCCATTTAGAGGCAGTGGGAGAAATATAAGGAGAGAGGAAGTGATGGAAAAAGGGAAAAAATGAAAAAGGTGTGTTGGAGAGCGGCTGTGTAAAGAGCACTTAAGGGAAGAGGTGGAGGCACAGGAAATTTGTAATCTTACCTGTGTATTTTAAAGACACTGTATATTCTTAGTTCAAAGAGGGTTTCTATTCAGTATAAATAGCCAGCCCACCAGCTCTGAAAAGTACTTCAGTCTTGAAGACCACTTGAGGTTCAAAGCACTGTTCTCAGCATAAAGTCTCTGAGCAGTGATAATGCATTGATTTGCCAAGGCACAAGTTTGCTTATGGCTAAAATTAGAAAAAGCTACGACAACCAAATTCCTTTTTGACACTGCAAATGTGCTAAGAGGGGCCAGTTCCTACTATTCACAGCTGACATATTCTCAGCATGAGAGAAATTGTTAAAAGTTACAACAGTACGAATGCTACATCATCATCATCATCATGTTTGCTACAACCCTTATGTTAATAGCACAAAACTTGATTTTCTTACTTGTCTGGGCAAATGTATTTTTTGAAATAAAGAATGTATTTAGGTTGGCTTAAGTTTAAAGAGGCCCAGCATTTTTGTTATCGAAATGGTAAAGAGATTTGTGCAATCAAGAAGGTGTATGTGTTTATAAGAATTATGCCCAAAGAAAGGAGATTGTCAGATCTGCATTAAACAGCTGTTATGCCTCTGCTTGAGATGAACTCAATAGCTCAGAGATGTCTGCTGGCTGTGGTCTGATATGAATTACATCATGCTTTTCTACGTAGATTTTTCTGTTAGGCAGTAATTTACCTTTAGATGGTAGCTCCATTCTTGGTAGCATTTTTTTCCTTTTTGTCCCAGCTGACTGCAAATACTGTTGAATACTTGCTTTCCTCTTATTCTCTCTTGCTCTTCTTCAGCCTAGGGAGCAACAGAAAAACAAATGCTGTGTAATCTCACTTTCATTGAGGTCTGGCTAAGTAGGCACAAGGCTTAGGGGTTCTCTTTCTTTCTGCTTTTCTTTCCCTCCCTTAATACCAAAAAGCGTTACACTACTCTCTCTGCTGTAACTACCAAAAGCTTGCCTCAACAATGACTGTCATGGTCACAGAGGAGATTAACAGGGATAAACAGTTCAAGAGTGCTGGTCGCTTATCTGCCAGGGCAAATCAGCACTCTCGTTCACACCTCTTGAGCCAGGAAGATTGATTAAAAGCCTAAGGCCGGAATGGGAGGAAAATGACTTTCAGGGTTCCCAGCTAACAAGTGTCCTGGGAGAATATAAGACTTGGGAAGAAAACAAACCCAAATAAAAACAAACCCAAAGAAAGTCCCTTTGATCTGGTGGCTGTCTGACATCTGTAACACTTCTGTTTCTAGAAAATAAGTATGTCAATTTATAATCTCTGGTTTTCAGTGGCGTTCAAGTCTGTTTTGCATCTGTATTAAAAACATAAATGTATTTTATGTACAGAAAGAAATTTTTTTCTTTAGTGATGTCTCCCTTTCTGAGCTGCAAATGTCACCCAGAAGAGCTGTATTCACTCATTGCTCTGAACTGGAAGAAATGCTTTTTGCCAACTGACTCATCAGACTGCAGTGTTAGGATCAAGGCCCTGTGAGATTCCTAATACATCAAGCTAGACTACATCTTGTTCACATTTATTACAAGTCATGTAAATACCTAACTGCTCCTTTGCTTATGGATTCAGTGTCTGTTTTCTCTCTCTTTCTCTGTTTTTAGAAGCAGAAACAGAAATCCTATTGGTCCAGGGAAGTATGGATATGGAAAAGTGCCGTACATTTTACCTTTACAAACTGATACTGGTCAGCAGCCTCAGAAGCTGCGGAGGCAGCGCCAGTCGTCAAGGAACCACCTATTCCACCAGAGTCCCAGTCTCATGAACTCCTACAGCCAGGCAGCTGCTCCTTCACTGCAGCATGGGAATCTTTACCAGGAACCAGGTGGGCCTCAGGTGGGACACCAAGTCCTGGGGCCCTCGGTTTATCAGTCACCTTTGTTCCCTGTGTCTCAGAGTCTGTTCCACGGCAGTGACTCCAACTCTCAGGCCCTGCAGGGGCAGCCCCAGCCACAGAGAGCTGCAGCCATCGTGTGCATTGGAGCCTACAAGCAATATAAACTCTGCAACACAAATGTAAGTCTGCTTTTCCTGTGTTTCATGTGTTGGACAGCTACTGGTTTTCCCTAGTATGCTAAATGTTTACCTAACCATCAAGTTAAGTTGAATTTTTAAAAATTAATTTAATTATTATTTTTGTGAACTTATTTTAGAGTGTCTTGGGGAATACTTAAAGTAGATCCATAATATTACAGTTACCTAATACTGTACCTTCAAGGGCTTTAAGCAGTCACTTATTTACCAATATGTACGGTTCTAATTTCATGAAACCTGGAAACATGAAGGAATTTGAGATAAGGATAGTAATTGAGAGAGGTAGTGGGACAAACATGGGCTGAACAATGTCAGAGAATGCAATAATGGTGGAAAATTTTAGTTAGAATTGTGGTGAAGGGACAAGGGAATGAATTTAGTGTCAGATTTCCACTTTCATTTGGTGTTGTGATGTTATTTTGATTTTTGTATGATGAATGTGGATTTTAATGATAATTCTTAAGTATGTGATTCACAGTGGCGAGGAGTGGAGTGTATTGGGTTTGTGTGGCCAGGTTTTGATAGAGGGGAGGGGTGGGGGGACTGCAGGTGTGGCTTCCAGGAGAAGTGCCAGAAGCTTCCCCCATGTCCAACAGGGAAGCCAACACCAGCTGGCTCCAGGATGGACCCACTGCTGGCCAAGGTCAAGCCCATCAGAGATGGCAGTACCATCCCTGTGATATCACACTTCAGAAGGAAAAAAAGCTATTGTTCAGGTGTGATGTAGCCAGAGGAGAGCAGAGTGAGAATGTGTGAGAGGAACAGCCCTGAGAGGCCAAGGTCGATGGAGAAGGAGGGCAGGAGGTGCTCCAGGAGCTGGAGCCGAGATTCCCCTGCAGCCTGTGGGGAGCCCATGGTGCAGCAGCCGTGGCCCTGCAGCCCATGCAGGGCACTGGAGCAGGTGGATGCCCTGAGGAGGCTGTCACCCCATGGAAGGCCCATGCTGGAGCAGGCTCCTGCCAGGGACCTGCAAACCCATGGAGACAGAGCAGCTCACACTGGAGCAGGTCTGCTGGCAGGACTTGTGACCCTGTGGGGACCCACACTGGAGCAGTTAATGAAGAACTGTAAACCATGGGAAGCACTCACATGGGAGAAGTTTGTGGGGAACTGTGTTTCATGGGAGGGACCCCATGCTGCAGCAGGGGAAGGACTCTTATCCCTGAGCAGCAGCAGAAACAACTGTGATGAACTGACCATAACCCCCATTTTGTCTGCCTAAGCCACTGAGGGAAAGAGCAGAGCTGGGAAGAAGGGAGGGGTAGGGGGAAGGTGTTTTTAAGATTTGTTTTACTTTGCTTTGTCATGCTCTGATTTTGGTTGATAATAAATTCAGTCAATTTCCCCAAGTCAAGTTTGTTCTGCCAGTGACAGTAATGGGTGAGCACTCTCTCCTGATCCTTATCTCAACCCATTAACCCTTTGTTATATTTTCTATTCCCTGTTCGGTTGTGGAGGGGAGTGATAGAGTGGCTTTAGTGGGTACCTCTCACTCAGCCAGGGTGAAACCACCACAGTCACTGACCAGCTTAATGTTTTTCCACAAAAGAAATTGAAAAATGGAGTTTGGATAGGCCATGTTATGAAGGCTGTTTACTTCTCAGACCCATAAGATAAGGTTATCCCTTTGTGAGTTCTTGTCACATTCTGAACAGCATTTAAAGACAGTCCCCAGTAGCCTGGATCACTCCAGTGTCTTTCCATGGTGCTCTGTGCATTCTGGTACTGATGCTACTTTTACCAGCATTCAGTTCTACAATGCTTTGATTTTAACTTCCTAATTTATTGGAGTGAAAATCTGTTCTGTGTTAATTTTTAAATAAAACTTAATCTGCTATTATTTGGTTCAAAAATGTTTGGCTGAGTGTACCATGCTCCGGGCAGTCTCCCATTGTATGTGGGAGGCAAGTGAGGTTTTCTTCTTTGTCCCCATTAGTGGTTTTCATCTTGCTAAAATTCCAGTTTCTGCCTGTGCCCTTTTAGTGTTTCCCAAAGTATGTCTTCCCAATATGTTTTTCTTATTTGTCCTGCTGATCTAACTTAATGTTGCAAACGTTAAGAAGTCTGTATTTGGATATCAGAAGCAGAATGTTCAGGAGAAGTCTGGATAAGTTGACATGACAGGCCATATTTTTTTGGATGGGTGAACATCTGATTCTTCTGCCTCCTAGAAATCCTGTTTTGTTTAGTGGAACCTGAGTAGTGGAAATATAACAACAGAACACAGGATAACAACACCACGACCTAAACAAATCAGATGACTTCCTTTTTGCTTCTTAGTTATTGCTCTCACTTTATTTATGAATAAAATCCATTGATTGAGACTAGAGCAGTTGATTGAAAAGACCTAATGTCAAGAAACCTTTAGTGTATTTGTCTGGAATGGAAAACATGAAGGGCTAATTTGAGCTTCTGAGAATAGGCTCTGGGACAAATTGCTCTTTTGAAAAACGCTTTCTGTTTTTTGAAGGAAATGGGAAATGACCTTAGTGCACGGGCATTAATTTGGAAAGTTTTCTGAGCTAAATTTGCTCACTGTGTCCAAGCGATACACAAATGTCCCAGTCTTTATTTCATCCCTCACACATCAGGGCACAAAGTTGGACGGTATTCTGCCTGACTCAATGTGACAAAATTGTTTCCAGGAAAAGAGATATTTTCAGAGGCCAAGGGGTAAGAGATGAGGAAGTTAGAAATGAGGTGGAAGAATGAAGCAATCCAAGATTGCCAGGGTATGGAGAAGGAAGGTTTGTAGAGGACGTTTGTTAAGAATGACAAGTGTGGCTGAGAGTAGAGGGCAGTGAGCTTGTGAATTGGACATGCAGGTCAGCATGCTGAGTGGTTTGGCCATTGGCAGATTTCTTTTGATAGAAGGGAACAGGAGTGAAAATATTTTCATGTTAGTTTTAGAATCTGTTGTTTAAACAGAAGATTTCAACAGATGAAGAGAAAACATAGATGAGCACAGTGCTGCTGTCTCTTTGCCAGTGTTGCTTGTATAAACGCAGTTATAAAGAAATCTGTAGTACAGGAGACTTAATGGCAAAGAGAAATTGTAGCTGAAGTAGCTTCTCCTAGGCATAGAACTCTACATAGTGATATTCTTTATTTAATAATGTTTCTGTTACCTTGGAGAGGTTGTAATTGCTATTCAGGGTTATTTTTCTCCCTAAAATGTGGTAATTAATGTAATTATAAAAAAGAAATTGCTAAGAACAGTTTTAGTATGGGGCCAGGATGAGAACAGAACAAGGCTGATAGTGTTTCACTTTGTTTGCTTGTTCTTGCTGATTAAATGCTTCTGCACGCGGGCTTTAATTTAATTTATCAGCAGCGACATGTACCAATGGTCTTGCCAGCAAGCAGAGAACAATATCTTTTTATTTCTTTTTTTTCTTCAGTTCTTCCTGGAGCACACCAAAACTAAAAATCTCATTTATTGGAAGTATTCTGTTAACCCTTATCCCTGGTGTTTGGCCACTCCCTCTACAGTTTCTCCTAAGGGCAACTAATTAATAACAAATTAAGTTAATCTGCCTTGGTCCATTAGGTCATTTCCTCATTATTGTACATTTATTGTTTTTTCATTGATAGCTGAACTCATTTCACATGACTGACAGATTGATTCATAAAAGGTAAACTTGTGAGGTTTGGTTAGGGAGAACCTCGGAAGTGCTTGTATTTGTTCAAGTGTTCCTGCACGTCGTTAAACCTATTTTCTTACTATAGAAGTGGCTTCCCCTGTTCAGCACCTTGCATACAAGCTCACCTCAGAACACACAGCTGCCTGTCAGCCTCTTCGGCAGGAAACAGGCAGCAAACATCTCTCCTGTCCACACAAACAGCTCTGGCTGATCTAACTGAAACCATAACCTACCTGCCATACAATAGGGTTCTTCCAATGCAATTTCTATTCCTTCAGAAATGGGGAAGTGGTGAGTAAATCTCCTTATTTGCCCCTGCATTAAAGGAGAAAGAATTATATGCGTGTGTGGTTGAAGTAGAATTTGAATTCAACCTTCTTTGCGTGGTTTGTCACCAGAACAAAGGAAGCAACTGAAATGGAACATTTGTTTACAGAGCACTTTCTGTAATTAATTGTCTCGGGCATTGCCAAGTCACTGGCTCTTCATGAGTGCCTGAATGTGTGAGAATATATTTGTAAACCAACTCCAGGCTGCAGGTCACTTGGGCAGTGTACACAAGGAAGCTTTCAGGCTTCTGGATATTCCACACTACTTAAGGTAGTTTCAGCATGAAGAGTGATGCTAAATGGATGTAAAATCTGAATTTTCATTAGCTATGGCTTGAGGTGTGAATTTTTGACCAAATTCATATAGGACTTTGGAAAAGTCAAGGTAAAATACATGAAAGAGTAACTCCTGAGGGCTCAGTGAAATATTTATGGATAAAATTTTGCTGAGCTTGTTCAGTTCCATTCCCAGTTGCTAGTTTGCCCATTGGTTCATGTGGATTACTGTCATGTCTCCAGTTACACTGTGTTGTTTTTCTCAGTATTTCATGTGACTAGTGTTTATCAAGAAGTCAGTTGTGTTGTGGAGAAGTATCTAGACAGGATCAGAAGACAATGATTACTTTTATTTTCTTGGCCTGCCTCTGCAGCTGTGCCTGCTATTAATGTGGTAGCACAGCTATGGAAAATCCAGCTTTTGATTCTGAATAAGAGTCCTCTCCTTGGATCTGTGCTCCTGTGTGCAGAGCTTTTGAGAACAGCACCTGAGCAGGCAATGGGAAATATCTGAAAAAAGAGTTTTGGAAATGGAAAGAGATTTTACAGTTGAAGAGGTGAGGTGAGATAAAAAACTTAGGATCAATACTCAGCTCTATCGTGACAGGACAAATTAAAATACTTGATTTTCCAAAGAGTCTTATTGATGATATGATGCTCAGTTACAGCTGTGCCATTGAAAGTCTTTCTTTGGATTCAGAACTCTAATTAAATAGAATTACAATGTTCTGTAGGAATGTGTTGAGTCCATAAAATATTGATGTGCTTTTCTGTCACCTAAGCACATAGGCAGGCATTGGCAGGATCCCCTGGCACCTCGGATCTTGGGCCATCCACGAGCTCACTGGTGCTCTGCCCAAGCAGTTTTGAAAATTTTCCACTCTATAGAAACTGAAACATTCCCAGTGTTTCAAGTTTTAGCTAAGATAGAAATGGAAATGTTTAATTTTGTATGGAACAGAAAATATAATTCTCAGAGAAGCCTTTTCAGAATTGATATGGGCTGCTGCAAGTGTGCACTCTCTAATGTAATTGGGATGCTCACACATTGAGGTGAAGACTAACAAAAGCCTATGTATTTTTTAGGGGAACTTTTTTTTTTTTTAGACTGAAAAGCCGCTTCTTATTCCTAAGGAGTTACTGTAGGGTTTATTTATTCTCATTTTGAGATTTGTATAGAGTAGGTGTTTGACATAGGTGGCAAAGTGGGGTTAAGATGACATACCTTTTCCTGAGGAAATTTAAACTTGACTTTATGTGAGGAATTTTCCGTGCAAACACTGTGGGATTGTGTGTAGGTTTGGTAGTTGGACGTTCTGTGGGTGTATAGGAAACTTACTGAAAGCTTGCATTACTTTGGGCTGTACTGGCTTTCTTTTTGAATGTTTTGCTCTTTGCAGCAGAGGTGTGTAAATATTAATTCAGAATGATTTGTCACCAGTACAGGCTGAACTTGCCAGAGGCTGGCACAGAGATATTGCTCTTAAAGGGTCTTATGTAGTTTGATCAGTTGTCATTTATGTACAGAAGAGTCCCAGAGAGCCATCTTTGATGAAACTCTTGGACCACAATTTTTCCTCTGTGTCTCTGCACTGTGGTTACATGACATCCCCTTCAACATCCGAGAACCCTGTATTAGAAAGTATTTTGCATTATGAGATTCTTATTAGAACTAAATTATGGGAACTGTCTGCCGTAAATCATCAGGAAAAGTATGTTGGGGAAACTTTAAAAGCTCCCTCCAAGGGTTTTATTATGCAAGTGTGCTCTGTACTTGTGGCAGTAACACAGTTACCCGTTTTACACAAATTTATTATTACTAGGTTAATTAGTTACTAATGTAGTAAAATGTTCCTAATAAGTCCAAAATTACACAATTCTGAAAACCTTGATGTGTAGAGGCTTTAAATGAAAACTGAGTTACTTAGTTTGATCAATAAATCTAAGCCACTTTAAACTATTTTAACATCTAGGAGTCCAGGAATCATGCCCTGTTGTGACAAGAACTTGAATGCTCTGGGAGCTGAATTTTCCATGGACTCTGTCAGCTTCCCAATATATATTTTCTTGATTTTTAATGTACAAGAGTACTTCAAAAGGTATGGTTAACAGCAGTACTTCAGTATTTTATGGTACTGCAGGAAGCATTGAGCTGCCTTTTTCTTCTGTGAGGTTTATTTTGAAGTTCAGAGCCTGTTGCATGGGTTGCATGATGTAACTGGAGAAGTCTGCCTCAAGTGGAGTGAATTTGTATCTGTGAATAGCTGAAGATTCGGACCCTCATTTTTGTGCAATAGAAATGGTAATAATTCATGTAGGTGCCTTGAAATCGAAATGGGTTGCCTAAAGCTTTTCTTTCCTAACTTCTTGGTGAACTTTGAATGGGAGATTTCGTGTAGCAGTTGGAATTGTCAGAAGTTACCTTGCTAATTCTTGGAGTAAATGAATACATGTGTCTTGGAGAAGAGGAAAGAGGGAAAAGATCCACAGTTATTCCATCACTTCATCAGTTATGAATAGCAGCATTAGCACTTAAAATCCTGTGGAGTGATTTGGAAACTTCACTGGGATTCTTGTTGAAATGGAGCAGGGGTTTTTGTTCTGCAGTAGAACAGGACTGAGGGTGATTTAGGTTGCTAGGTTATCATTCAGATGTAACTTCTGTGCCAAGTTTAAAAGAGGAAGCTCATCAGTGAAAATTGTGACTTCAGAGTTGCAAACAGATGGTTGTATTCCTGATACATTTGTAGTTTTGTTTAATTGTGTATTGTAAATTTGAGTAGTGTCATTTATCAATATGGGCAAGTGTTGTGGGAGAGATTTGAAGGCATTCCAGCTTGTCTTTGTTTCTTCTTGTCAATTCATATTGACAAAAGTGTTTGTCTGAAATTCCGGTGTGGATTTTTTCAACACTCGCATAATTTGAACAAGAAATGTGCATTTTATTAATATAAAAAGTTTAATGGTATCCAGGTTTTCAAAGCAGAAGAGGCTGCAGACATCATGGTTAATTTACAAATAGCTTTTAAATGTTGTTTTTATGAATGTTTGTTAACTATTCCATTAATTACAGGTATAAAAACACCATCTGTCAGATGTCAGTGTCTGCTTTGGCACATGAAAGGAGCAGCTTTTTCCTGGTATTTTTAGGAGATTCGTTCAGTTATTGCTGATATCAGTGCATAAGTTTAAGACATTTTCAAGCCAGATAGCAGGAAAAGAACATACATTATATGAATACAGGAGCTTGCAGTGAAACTACCATCAATACAATCCCAGTCCTCTCTTGTACTGACCAAGGTGAATAGAGGAAGAAGGAAGTGGAGGGGAAGCTGCCAGAGTTAAGCTATGGATACTGAAAAAGTTGTTTGTTAGCAGTGCTGTTGAATTTTTAGTTTTGTGGGGTTGGGGGAGGGGGTGTGTGTTTTTATTGTTGTTGATTTTTTTTTTTTAAATTTTAGAATTTTTAAGCAGGTCTTGGAAACAGCAAATTGTGTAGAAAGTTAGGAAACATAAAGGTCAAATTATGTCTAGCAAGCATGTGTTCCTTTGCCTAACCACAGACTAGGGATGGAAGTCCAAACCCGCTCCCCCAGAAGTGGTGTAAAAGAAACCTGGCACTGCAAGCCCAGCAGTGCCCAGAGCAGGTAAACAAACCTTTTGCATACAATACTTCAAGAGCTAACTGCCTACAGAACAATGCAAACCCCAGAAATAATCGAAATTGTGGTGAGATTGAAAAATAACAACAGAACCCAAACCAGTCAGGTGCGCTCTGTCTCATCTTTTGCGCCTCATCTACTTCATCAGTTGAAGTAACACCTCTGTGGGCAGCACACTGCACATGTAGAGACATACACGAGTAATTAGTGAAACAGAGCTTCTTTCTAATGATAAGTTGGTGAGATTGTTTATCTTCAAACTCTGGACTTACATTTGTGGAAAAAGCAATCCTGTGTTGTTTGTATGTGTCAAGCAGTGTTAGAGAGGCACTGGATGATCTGCAGGGGGAAGAGGCCAGGGAAACATTCCCTGCCTCCTTCTGCAAACCAGCTTTGGCTTTTGGCTGCAGCATTCAGTAAGTTGCCAGCCAACCCACGTACTGCTTTTCCTTAATTTCTGTTTGCATCTTCATTTGTTAAAGACAGCGAGGAATACTGATGGTCTTGATGGCTTTTTTGGGACCTCAGTTTAGGTCACTTTCTGAGTACAATTATTTTGGATGATGTGAGGTTTTAGTTTGAGCAGCAAAATGCCATTAGAGGGACAAAGTCAAACCTGCACAGGTTTAGAGTTTTCAAAACTGGAGTTTTGTGAGCAATCCTCTGGTAACTCTTGTGTTAAGAAAACTATGTAATAATCTGAAAATATATTATTTTACCCCAGGGTCCCTGCATAGATCAAGTGCTTAGTTATGAGTGATACACTACTCAATGTTATTCTCTTTTTATTCAACCTTTGGCTCCCTGCCATAAAAACGCTCCTTGCAGAAGGTGAGGAAAAAAGGTTTCTCTAAGGACTAGTTGTTGATGCTATAACTGCAGTGTTTGCTTTAAAATTCACAAAACTGCTGTGTGATTGCAAGACCTAATCTGTTGTAAGAAATGGAGCTGGCAAATGGAAGAATGAGGTTTAAGAGAAGTGTTCCATAATTAGTGCTGCCTGTCAAGTAGTTTGAATTGAATTTTTTTCCCCATGTTCAGTATCCTATTTATTACTTGACAATAGTCAAAGCAAAATTTGCATTGCCAAAACCGTAATTATGATTTGGCAACTCATCTGCAAATCAGGTCCAGAGGTTTTCAGTCAGACCCCCAAAACAGAAAGTACATAGTTCACAAATTGAGAAAGGATTGGATTAAGTAATTGCACCATAGGTGACATTTTTCCCCTCAGAACTGTTAGAGTAGCTATTCCAGAAACTGCAGCCTGTCCTTCATGTTCCTTATTCGGTATGTCCATTTATACCTACTAGGGTTTACAGTGAATAAGACAGAGATTATGTAGATAACCCTTCTAGCTAAATGTTCCCCAGGGTATGTCCATTCTGCAGGCTGAGTGAGTCAGAGATCACATGGGGGAAATGGTATGCAGTCATGGAACTGAGAGTGGACCTCACAGGCAGAAAGAGCCAAGTGATAATCGTAATTGCACGGATAGTCTCGTGTAATTTGAGATTAAATATTCTTTTGAGACCCTGTGACTTTCTAGTGTTTAAACAAACCAAAAAAGCCTTCAAAAGCAGAATGCCATGCTGTGATGTATCAGTATTCACAGTGTCAGATCATTGCAGCTGAGCCACTGGCAGAGGGAGTTTGCCCTCTGCGAGCACCATTCCAGGGCAGTGAAATTCTTTGCTGTGGTGTGCTTGGGTCTTTCTCATCTCATCATGTCTGCCCTTTCTCCACGTACAGCCTATCTCTGCTTCTTCTCTCTGGCTGGAGCTGTCCCACAGTATTTTCTTCTCACACTTCTCACTTTCTTAGTACGTTGTCTCATATTTTTCATCTTTTCTCCTCATCTCTTCTGCCTCCAGTCTCTCCTTTTTTTTTTACTTAGTTCCCTGCTTCTTTCCAGTTTCATCCAGTTTCACTTTCTTCTTCTCGGTACCTTCTTCAGCTGGCTTGCTCATCCAGCCACATTTCTTGAATGCCAGTCCCAAGATTTATCTGTTTTTCCAAAGTATTCCATGCATTTTAGGTACAGGCTCAAGTGGTTATTAAAAAGCAGAAGAGAGATGTCTTAATTTTCAGTCCTTGCCCTATTACAGACCCCAGGAGCACTTTCCAGTAACTGCTGGAAAGCTTCTCAGCCTCTTTGAGCCTCAGGTATGGAACACACTTTCCAGTGTGTAAACAGATTCCTCTAGGTTAGATTCAGAGCTTTAACAAGTTTTGATTGAAAGTGTACAAAGTACAGTATCAGCATTATTTTCAAAATTCTTGTGGCCTGACAATACTTGAGTGGATTTCTATAGAAAAAGCAGAGGGTGCATTCTTGAAAAAAAAACCCCCCATTTTCCTGGCTGACATGATTTCACTCATTAAAATAGAATAGGCACTTACATTTGGAAAAAAAAATCAGAACATTGGCAGCATGGGAAAAAAAATGAAACACTTTTCCCTTTTGTTTTCCTTTGGGCTCATTCTGGGATGTAATGCTTCAGTCAAAAAAATAAAAGGAGACTAAAACAGATAAGAGGAGCGGAAAGTTTTAGTCTGAGAGGTTAAATTTGGACAAACTCATCAGTAAATGGACAGTGCTACCAGCTGCAGCTATATTAAACCATTCTAAAATAAGACAAATGTATCTGCCAGTTGGTTTGAGCTGCCTTTTTTCTTCTTGTTTGAAGTATATGACCTAGGAGGAAAGTATATACCACAGAAAGTTTAAATGTGTGTTGTATCAAAAACTCATTTTTGATGGAAACAAGAACTCGAAAACCTGAACAATGCTGTAATTTCTGTTACACTGGTTCCTGCAAGCTCAAAGTTGTTTTTAAGTTGCATTTATGTTGCTCTAAAGATGTTCACTTTTTGTGGAAAGCAAATTGTTCCACATCATACTTTTTTTTTTTAACAAAAATGAACAAAATAAATTGTCCCAACAAACTTATCTCACATTCCCCCTGGTTGCAGTAACAGGTGTACATTTACCTGTATGTTTCTCTCCCATGTGACACGACATTGACATTTCTGTTGCCTGGTTGTTACTTAGATGAAAGCTTGCTCTCTAAAAATATTGTGATTACTGCTGTAATATGAATTTTCAATTAAAAAGTAGATTATCATAGTAATGCCAATCAGAAACTTCCTTAAACTTTTAGTCCTCCTGCTGGAACCATTCAGGTAATGCCTCCTCCCACACAAAGACCAGTCATTTAAATAGAATGCATGCAACTGAGTTTCCATTGAAGTTGATTAGGCTTCCATAGAGAAAGCTGCTGCAGGATTACTCCTGCCCACTGCAGAAGCTGGTAGAACGAGAGTCACATAAAAACTGCTCTCCACAAGAGACAAGCAGCTCCAAGAGCAATACTTTTAAAAATGTAATAAAATATTGCTGGAAAACTTAGAGTAGATATTTTATCACAGTGACATAATTTTCTATAAACTGTGAAGACTAGATACATCAACTTTGCTTAAAGTCTTGTAGACTTTACTAAGGATGGATCAAGCATGAGTTTGTCTCAGGGTCTTTCATAGCTGATATTGGTGGTGCCTTTTAGAGAGGGTTTTGGAGTGGCTGATATTTCTAGTCTAAAGAAAGGTTACTGCTAGTATTTTAAGGCAACTGTTCTTAGTACATAAACCTCCCATTTTCTGAGAAGGACTAATAAAACGTTCCATTTCTCAAGTGTATTTGAATAACGTAGACAGATGAGACAGTGCAAGATGACGAAGCTGAAAGCTTCCACGTAAAGGCATTCTTCAGACTTCGAACCAGATTGTGTGAAGTGGCCATAGCTTTCCATTGATTTCCCGTTAAATGAGGCAATAGCATTAGCGGTTTAGGCACCTTGAGCGCTGTGTGGTGTTTCTATAAACAGGTATTTGATTGGAGGCATTCTTGTATCTGTGGGGTTTTGATAGCACTGCTGAGGCTGGGAACAGCAGCTGTACAGAACAGTTTTGATTTCTGCTGCAAATGGCAAGCTTTTGATGCTTGCTTGGGAGCATGGAAAAAATATGCTGTGTAAACTCCAATCTTGATACTGAGGTAGCTCTTTGCTCAGAGGCCTGTGTACTAAAAGAAATTTGGGACAGTAAAATAGCAACTGTATTTTAAAAACCCCCAACTTTAAAAGGACTAGTCATCTGGTGTTTTGCTGGATCAAAAAGGACTAGCAACAGTCTTCAGTTCGCAGGTGTGAATTGACATAGGCCTGACTTTCAGGACGTACTTGTGTATCACTTTACACCAGATAATACTCTGTTCCAGCGTGGTCTGTTTCCAGTGTTTGCCTTCCATCTTCTAACTGCTCAGCTTCCATCTTGTAGAAACCAAATATTGTTTCTCAGAAATTTTTGGTTGGTTGCTTGGGCTTTTTTTGGAGTAGTATTTGTAAAATTTTAGCATTAAACAGAACTGGAGTATTTTCTTGACACATTTTTGGTATTGCTGAGGAAATGAACAGTTAATTTTCCTATTATAGCTCCTTGATTAGCCCCTCCTAAGGCAGTAGTTCCAAACGTTTCCAGTCATGCACATTAGATCATTGGAGATGCTTTGTGTGGGATGGATGAGTGACTAACATTTTATTTAAAACCAAAGCTGGACTTGAATCTTTTACAAGTTGCTGTAAATCTGAAATAAAGTAAGTTATTTCAGTTTAATCAGATGGATCTGTCAGTGAGAATTTAAAAAGAAAAAAGCCACAAACCTGTGAAGTTAAGCAGAAATACTTCTTTTTCCATCTGTTTGGTTGAGCTTTCTTCCCCATTATTAGACAGACTGCATTTTCAGATGTAAAGTGCTACAGAATGGAAAAACGTAAAGCAGTAATAAATGCACTTGCCACATTATGCATTAATGCCTTATGTGTCTGATAGATTGCAGTTAATAAAGATCAGGTTTGGGTAACACTTCAAAGAGTTTTCTAGTTAAATTCAGAGGACGTTCTTATTGCAAAGCTGAAATCATTCATGGAAAAAAGGGTTCTCGAGTTGCAGGCTGAGAGGGCAGCAGTTCCCTGGCCCCCCGCAGCTCTGCCAGGGCCCATCTTCCTTGATCCAAACACAAGCTCATTGCTACCTGGATGGAATTTGGGTAGAAATACAGTGATTTTGTATTGTACACCACCTGTGACAGGCAGCCCTTGAAAGGAGGGAGGGGGAGGAGAAAGGCTGCAACCCGTGTTGCTGCCATGGACTCTACAGGGCCTGGAATGTGCGGTTAGGAAAGCACATTAGAGTTTTCAGTGACTGTCATTCCTCTGCTTGTCTCCATTGCAGCAGACACGGAGGTGTAAATTCATGGCTTGAGGCAGTGCAGAGTCTGCCAGTACAGGTGCTCCTTCCTCGTAAACTTGTGCAGATACCACTGCATTCCCAGATGGAAATTCTCATTGTATGTCAGGCCAGACATTTACAGTGCACTGTCTGTGGCTGTGCACTGTAACCAGAGCTGGCTAGCACTATTTTTACTGCAGAGCTGTTCTTCACATGCATTTTAAAGTTTCTTGCTCATTTTGGTTTTTCAGGAGCATCGGTTCCATTAGAATTGTGTCTGGTATTTTGTGCCGCAGATATCTAGACATATTAATTATGCCATATATATATATATATGTGTGTATATATATATATTTTTTTTTTTTTTTTTTTAGTTGGCAGACAGTTGTCTTTATGTTCTCTTGCCATTTTATAAAATTAGAACTGTTGGGGAAATAAGAGAGTCTCCAGGATTTTAAATGGATCATTGCTTTCTTTTCAGTGTGTGTTCAGCTGGACTAAACTAGGTTGCCTTGATTTGAGGTAGTACCTCTGGGGCAAGCATGGTCCTTGGCTATGCAAAGACAAACAGCTTAGCTGGAAAACTAACATTTGAAGGACCCCACATTCCACTTTCTTACACGGACTTGGAACTTCTGTAGGTTTCAGGAGAAACAAGACACCAGCGGTTCAGAGCAGAAGTTCAAAGTTCACTGCAGATGTGGTGCCTTGTTGTGTAAGGAACTGGAATTCATAGATTATGGATATAGAAGGACGCTGTACATTTAAGAGTAGGCAAAGGAAAGAACATTTTCAGATTACTGTTTCAGAAACAAGTATTTACATTATTTTTCTTTGGAGATGTGTTTATCCTTTGGGATGCCAAAGGATTAATATGATTATATGGAACCACTACAGAAATGAAAACAAGAGTACAGCTAGATTATTTGGACTTAATTGAACATGTAGTATTGCAAACAGAGAATATATTAATTATGAATTATGTCTGAGCATGGAGAGTCAAGAAGGGATATGGGGCCTTGGAAAAAGCATTTGCCAGTTATTGTAGGTCATAAGAATGAAACATTGCCAAAAATCTTAGTCGATATTTTAATTGCCTGTGGAGGTGGTTTCAGGACCAAATGGGCCCCTTTACACATTTCCAGAAGTGTGTTATCTCAGCGCAGCTTTGAGCTTTGACACAGCTTTGCTAATGGCAGATGTGAGCCCACATCTGCTGGCAGACTGATAATTTTCTGGTGTTTTGCCAGAAAATTCTTAAGTTCTTTAATTAAACCAAGTGTCAAGGATTTGTTAAAAAGTGTGCTTTTCAAATGTTAACCAAAAGCTAAAAGGTTAGCTAAAGGGTGATTTCTTTGTTTTACAGTCTTAACTGTACTAGCAGCTCATTTTAAAAAAACTAATGGTACATGACAAAGAAAATACTGTGTGTTGTTGTCCTTCAGACTTTCATACCTGCATATTTCAGAAGAAACTGAGGCATAAATAAAGCTACTGTTTCCGGAAGTACAAAGTTTCTATCATCAGCAGGCACAGTGCATTTCAAGAAGTTTGGCCCGAGGTCCCACAAGACAAAGGGATACCTCTAAAATTTAGTCTTAAGAGCTGCCTCCCTCATCACCCAGTGCTGTGCTGCTGCTGGTAATTTATTCACATTCTGAAAGCACAGGGAGAAAAGTTGGCCGAGATGTCCTTGAAACAGCCGTGTGAAAATGCAGCAGGGGCAGCTCTGAAACGCCTTACCCTGGGTGAAAATATCAATATCCAGCACTGTGAAGGCACTTTACTGAATGCAGCCCCACATGCTACATTTACATCATTGCATTGTCCAAGCTGCGTATTTTAAGGAGAAACATCATCTAAAAACATACAAAATTATGCATTCTAATGCTGTTTCTAATTTTACAGTGCACAACTAAAAGAACAATAATTTAAAAACCCTCTCCTAGCAGAGAGTATATATTTCTAGACAATTTATATCTGCCTCTACACAAACGAATCTGTGCTTTATCTTAGTAGATGCAAAGTATAGTTTTTGCTGCTTTGGCCTCCCCAGATCTGGTTTAAAAAGGAGATTTTATTTCTTTTTTTACAAACATCCAAAGGGGCTATCCTGTTTTCTGTATCAAAACCCCGATGAAAAACTTAAGATAACTCCTTCAGTAATCACAAGACAAAGTTTTTGAGGAAAAAAAATAAAATTCCATTAACAAAATCCTGAATCAAAGTCAGCATTTTGTTTACCAAAAAACCTGTTTTCAAGTCTCTAGCAGGCAACACGATTTTAATGCCCTCACATCACCGAGGGTAAACCGAAGGAGAATCACACAGTAAGTTAAATATTTTAGCAAAGTTCGTTCCAAAAGTCTCTGGGAAATTTTGGAAAGAGATCTGGGCTGTTTAAATCCTAGCAATCTGGCCTAGCCAGAGGAACATTCTTCACCTGCGGGCATGCCAAGGTGCCTGCTTGTTCCAGCACATTGCCCTTGGCTGGCAGGGTGGGCAGGGGGTCTGTGCTGGGCACGGCTGGGCTGGGATGCTGCAGCCAAGGGATGGGTGCTGCAGCCAAGGGGTGCTGCAGCCAAGGGATGGGTGCTGCAGCCAAGGGGTGGGTGCTGCAGCCAAGGGATGGGTGCTGCAGCCAAGGGATGGGTGCTGCAGCCAAGGGGTGCTGCAGCCAAGGGGTGGGTGCTGCAGCCAAGAGATGGATGCTGCTGCCAAGGGATGCTGCAGCCAAGGGATGCTCCTCAACCACCTCCCAGTACTGGGGGAGCTCTGCAGGGGACAGCTGTTATACATTGTACATAGGAGCTGTCTTGGGGCTTGCCATCTTCTCAGCACAGATGCTTGTTGCTGTATTTTAGGAATTTTAGTCAAGATAAAAATAACAATATGACAGAAATAGTAATTAAACTGAAGTGTAAAAATAGCTTGTACTCTTGGGGAATAAATATAAAATGAGGATCTACAGGAACCCCTGTACTGCAGCTTAACTTTTGATTGTACAGGGTCATACTTTTTCATTTCAGTGGTTTTCTGCCTACAAAAGTGCTAAAAAGCCAGAGAGGCCAAGAGAAAGTGTCTGGCACTCTTAGGTCTTCTGAGAAGGGCTCAGGGATTTCATTTTCAGGGAGGCTGAGCTGTAGGCAGCATAAAACTGTCATTGCATTCAGCTGTGCATTAACAATTTAGGTGAGGTTAGTAAATGGTGCATAGATGTTAACTAGTATATATGTAGAGTATAATACAACTCTTAAGCCTTGGTGATTCATGGACTGTAGTAATTTTGCCTTCTTGTACTTCATAGCTAGAGAATATTTTAGAGGACATTAAAAAGAGAAATGAATGTAATCTGTATAAAGAACAAAGCCAAGTGTTTTTGCAGACCAGGTTGCTCAATTTTTTCCTCAAAATTTTATATTGTAATTAAACCTTGATGAATGAAATGAAGGAAGGGCAACTGAGTTGGGGCTTCTAAAGTAGCAGGGATGTTCTGAGTTAGCCTGTTGTGATTTTTGCTTGATCCACACAGAGTTTAGTGTATTTGTCTGTCCTTTGTCCTACTTTAAAGCACTGAGGTCTCTGTCTTGTGGGCAACTGTCAGTAAGTTTAAAACCAGAAATTGTAGCTATATGAAAAGGATCTTAGAAGGGGTGGATGTCACTATTTGTTGGCAACAGCAATGAATATTTTGATATTTTTACTCATACATTGCCTGCAGTTGGTATGAGCGGGGTGTACAGGAAATGGTTTATGAGCCAGAAATACTGGTACACGAGAGCATGAGCTCAAGGGTCAGAAAAGGAAAAACAAGAAACAACTAAACTTCACAATAGGCTGGTAGAAAATGTGTGCCAAAAAAAAGGGGAAAGCATTCCAGAAACTCCTCAGGCTGACTTCTTGGCTGGTGCAAACTGATGTTTGTTCTGCTGTAATTTAGTGTAGTGACCTTAATTTATGCCAGCTCAGGTTTTGTCCCTTCACCTTTAGGATATGTGCAATAATTGGTTTCCGTGAAAAGTGCATTTCCTTGCCTTGGTGCTGGTTGTGGTGAATAAATGTTCTGCATTGCTGTGCCACACATGGAAGGAGCTGTGCTTCAGTTGTGGGAATATAGCTTTGCTTTCTGCATTTGGCACTAGAAAGGCTTTTGGTCCCATGGTCCCACCCTGCTGCTGTGGTGGTTCACAGTCCTGTTTTCAGGGAAAGCTTTTTTTAAAAAAAATTAGAGGGTTTGTTAAGGAAAGCAGTATTTGCATGTACTTGGAGATCTCAGAAGGGTGGGCAAAGAAGCACAGATGGCTGCTTGGCCAGAAACTGTTTATTCTAGAAGATTTGTTACCATGATTTTAATAGAAGATAAAGTAGTCCATGAACCTTCCCCTGGGCATGTCTTTGGTACAGTTTATAGCCCACTTGAAAACTCTTGACTTTCACATCTGTTTGATCCAGTTAGAAGTATCTTCTTAGAGAGATGGTGGATACAAAGCAAGAACTCTTCTGGGACCTCTGATGTCCCTGGCTTCCCCAGCAGACAACCAATCTTTCCTACTATACACACATAAGAGAACTGACTTGCAGTTGCAGCAAGAGTTGTTCTTAGTGATTCTCTTCTGTTCCCTTTGAAAACACAGTTATTTAGCTGTTTTCATAAAATGTTACCTCTAACTTTCCCTTGAAATCTGTCATATAGAAAAATAATTCTGCCGTTCTAGTCAAGTACTTCATGTAATTTCTACAGGTTTGGAATAGTATTTTTAGTAGTCATTTTTATTATCTAAAGGCTATGCAAAAAAATGCATCTGTGCCCAAAGCTTGCCTATTTTTTCCAGGCATAGAAATTGTGCTAATTAACTCCCTGCATTTGGTAGAAGTCTTTCTCCCCTTGGTATGTGCCCACACACAGAGTAATCTTCTGCTGTAACTGCAGTAATGTGAAGATTCAGGCAGAGCAAAGTCATTAAGTATTTAATGTATTTGCTTTTAGAGTCTACTTCACATGCAAACAAGGCTGGTCTGCCAAAGGTGTGCATTGCAGGTGACCTGACCTAAAGAAGGATGACCTAAAGAATCCTTTACAGGATTCCACCTGTAAAACCTGCCCTGCCTCACACCTGTGTGTGCACACGTGCTTGTATAGAAGCAGCAGTAAGAAGCTGCTGTGGCCAACTTTTAATAAGTTATGGAAATATGTAGGTTGAGTGTTTCAACTCTGTTGAATCTGAGCCCAAAAAGTTAATGATGAAAAATGTGAAGCTGTTGTGAAAAGGAAGTAATTCCAATCTAATATTGCATTTATCATGAAGTGTTGTGCTGTTGCTGAGGAAAATGACAGCTGAATAAAAGCTTTACTTTTTTTTTTTTTAATAGAACTGTTGCTCCATTAACTTCACAAATTAATTTTCTTCAACAGGCACTTTTGATACTGTTACTTAACAGCACAGCTTGTTACCTGCTTTAAAGAGGTCTCCTGAAGTTTGTATCATTCATCTGGATTAGAATTTTGCAATGCCTTCCCTAACCTTCTAAAGTTCATTAATAGGAAGGCGAAAGTAACTTTGCTGTTGATTATAATGCTACTTCTTTTTTTTTTTTTAATCTGAACAGATGTGTCCTGAAAGCAGCAGGAATATTAGAGAGGTACAGTGTGCATCATACAATAACAAGCCATTTATGGGTCGATTTTATGAATGGGAACCTTTTGCAGAAGGTAAGGGAAAACAACTTGGTTTTGTATTATTATACAGATTGTGTTTTGGAAAGGCAGATGTGATTTTTCCTTAGTGGGAGCCATCAGGCAGCTTTGATCCACAGCTGATGTTGCCTATTTTTACAGCTGAACATGAGTCAGTGCAAATGAAGGTAGGTTTGTATCTGACAGATCTGATAATGTTTGTTTCTAATGTAGCCACGTCTCAGTTCTCATCTTATCTATTGTGGGCATAGTGAAGCCTGGCAGAGCTGCACCTCTTTATCCCAGTTATGAACATTCAGTGTGTGCTGTGTTTCTAGTTAAAGCCGTGTTTGGCTTTGTGAAGTTGCCCAGAAGGACTTTCAGAGCTCTACAGGCCTGGCCCTTTGTACCGTGCATTTAGGCAGAACAAGGAGCCAGGTACCCCAGCAAGCACAGGCTGAAGGCACGTTCTGCACACAGCATCACTGCTACAAGGTGGCCCTGAAGACTCAGAATGTATTAGCTTTGCTGCATCCCTTTTCAAAGGGAAGCTGAGAAGACCTAGCCTATGCTGAGGGAGCTCAGCCCACCTCCCTCTCCTTGCTTCCTACACAGCAGCTTTGACTCACTCTATCTTTTGCCAGGAAAGATGAATCAGGGGATCTAGAACATGCCATGATCATTTCTTTTTCCCTCTCCTGCATAGCACAGCTTGCTCCTAATGTTTATACTGGATCAATAAGGGCAGTTAAACTGTAATTCGCAGCACTGTCTTACTGGTGAGTTAAGTGTGATTATTGCCATTTAAAAAAAACCCCACGCATATTTTATTTCTCCCTCGTTCAGACTGGTGCAGCTGCATTTCTAACCCATTTTATCTGCTGCTGCTCCAACATAAACTTTTGTCTTTATTAAAAAAGTCACATTAGAGGGGCTATAAACCCTATGAATTTAGAGTATTTAATGAAAAAACCTAGTTTGTGTGGGACAACCAATAGCACATGATGACTTTAAGGGCAGGATTTGAAAAGGATCCAGTTGAAGCAGAGGGAAAACATCACAGTGACATAACCATAAGACCTGTAAGGAGGTTTAACTCTACAGAAATAATGAATGTTTTAATCATACTGATAATTGAACTCTTTAATTTGAAATCTTAAGTTCAGTTAACTTTCATTTTTAATTGTGATGGAAAATTCATAACCTTTTGATGGCTGGGTAAAAGAATCTATTGAAAGGAGAGAACCTAATGGTTGATTGAGAAGGGTAACTCTGTGGGGATCTGGCCACAGGAGACTCTCTTAGTGAAGAATGCTGCATTTGTTGAAAGAAGGGGGACAGCTGCAGATGTTTTTGTCAGAAATTCTCTATAAGTTTAAAAAGGCAATAAAGTCCCTTCCAGGAGAACTTGTGCCTGATGTTTTGTCTTCAGGAGGATACTTGCATAGTCTTGTGCATCCAAAATCCATCATCAAATGCAGTATTTTCAAATCAACAACTGCAAAAATTCCTGGTCAGCTACAGACCCTCTTGCTTTGACTTCTGTTCGAAAATGTCAGCCAGGTATGTGTAATAAACAGCCTTTTAAGCAGCAGTGCCAGCACTGGGTTTCTGTTCCAGCAGGTCGAGTTACACCTGTGCAGGCACAGGCACTGTGAGCTCTGCTCTCTGCAGGGTCCTGCAGGGACCTTGGGCTTTACTTGCCTGGTAGCTCTTCAGAATGGTGACTGGTCAGGACTATCCCCCACGTGTGTAAAGCTTGAAAGAGCTAAAAATGTATTCTTTGGGGACTTTTCTTCCTTCTAAGTGAATGAAATTACAAGGAGAAAAATACTGCAAGGTTTGAGCAATTTCATTTTCTTAGAGAAAAAAAAAGTTTTTTGCCAATCAGAGCTTGGTCCACTGAAAGTCAGACATGATTTACCTCTAACAGATATTCAGGCTCTTCCCTCAAAGTAAAGAAAATAGTAAGTTTAAATGGAAATAGGTCTGTTAATTTTTTGTTTGTTTTATTATTTTACAGCGAGTTTTTAATGGGAAGTTTTCTGAAATGCATACTTGACCAAGCATTCCCTCCAAATGATGTTTTGGTTTGCTTTTTGCTGTAAATAAATCAGCTCTAGTTTCAGAGCTCCCCTTTCAGGTGACTGCACTTGTTTGCAGGGCAGGACATTTATTTCCCAGGAATCCTGGCTGTTCCTTCCCAGTGTGTGTGTGATTTTACATGTGCAGCTGTGGCTTGTGTTAGGGCTGGCTGGATGTTGGCTCTAGAGGCAATAGCAGGAGCAGGGACGTGGCTCAGGGATCATCACAGTGGTGTCTGTACACATGATTTAGTTCCACTTGGTAGAGTCAAGATGTCTTTGGCTTAAGTTGCTGGCTGAAGGCAGTCTGGTTTCTAGGAACAGAGCCACGCTCAGATCTCGGGAGCTGTTTCAGGGGTTTGCTGCTGGCAGCCACGCCTGGAGGCCGGAGCACACGGAGAGGCTCCGCTGCCGCTGCTGCTCCGGGGCTGCGCCTTCACCTGCTCCGGGCAGCCAGCAGGAGCTCTGCAAGGCCTGGCAGCCTTTCTTCCCTTCCTGCTCACTGCCAGGCCTGGCTGGCTCCTGACACCGCTCTGTTCTTCTGTTTGATGCTGAGAGACAGGAGTTGTTACAGAGCCTGTAACACCACATTGCTCCTGGAGCAGAGCTGGAGTCAGGCTGAGTTTCAACTGGGATGAAAATTCCTGTAGCTGAAAGCAGGGTCTGTCAAATGGCACTGATGTCACTGCTGCATTTTCAGGGGTGGAGGGAATGTGTCCCCAGTGTCCCCCAGTATCATTGTTGTCAAACCTAACTAATGATGGGCACCACAAAGAGTGATTCAAAATCAGCTGGGCCAAATGAGGCTGACAGGGCCAGGAATCAGCAGCCAGCCTTGTGACAAGTGAAGAGGCAGTTTCAGCTGGCTTTTCTTTACTTGAAATGTGTCAGAATCCAAGAATTGAATGAATAGAAGGATATTTGGTCAGTAAAGTTTTTCATGCTGAGCTTTAATAGTACCCTTTTCTAAAATTACCCTTATGTCAATACTCCATCCTGAAGCCTGTGTTGTGTTCAGAGGAGAACTCACTGTACACTTAAATCTGTACATGCTGTAAAATCATTTATCAGTTCACTTTTGTCCTAAAATATCTTCTACTAACCTGATTTCTAGCTAGAGATGTCTGCCTGCTACAGCTGGGATAAATAAAAGCTCTGAAGAAAATGAAATTTACAGCTTCCACTATAAATGCTAGTAAATGCTGCAACTTCAATACTTTGTGTCAGACAAGAGGCATGTAAGATTTAGTCTGAATCAGTTTGGGTATTCCGATGGAGACTGAAGAGTAATGCAAAGCTGCTGCATTTATTGATTTGTGTTTTCTTCTTGCTGAATATGTAACAACAGTTTTCACTCATTTTGAATGACAAAATAGCCTCTTCTAACAGACCAAAATGTAGTGGCCCAAGTTAAGATGTTAAGTTGCTAAGAAACTTCTCAAGTCTGCTGGCAGTTGATGACACTGAAGACACTGCATGAGGTCTGATTAATATGATGTCAGTAATAACAAAATGGAAGAAAAGCCTAAGATCTCTTAAAAATCTTGGTCAGGTGCTGAGAGGTGCAAGTAGCATCAAGCACTTGGAGTACCCGGGAGTCAGAGGGGGCTGGTTGCAGAGGGGAGGTACAGGGAGTGCAGTTACCAGGACAGTGCAGAAGCTGCTTATGGATCCTGCACAGCCAGCTGTAGGCACAGAGCAGTTGTGCTGATGCTTCAGGTTTGGGAGGTTGTGGCTCATTTGCCTGGACTTTATGCAGACGAGGGTATAAGGGCTTGAGAGGAGATAATTTATTCACTTCTAAAGTCTCATCAATAAGATGTTTTGTGACATATTTTCCATTCAGCGATGGACCAGCAGAAAGCTGTTCCAAGGCCAAGCCTGAATATATTATGCTTGTTTTCAGTGGTTTAGTGTGGGTTTTTTTTTTCTTCTCTTAGAACTGTGAGATATGTTTATAAACAAATTATAGATATATATTATCAGAGCAAGGATTCATTTGGTGTCCATTGTTGGAGTTCATTACATCTTAGTATGAAACCATTCTAGAAACACTGTGAAGGTTGATATATATGGAGAAACCTAATGTGTCATCTGTTTAGGTTACCTGGAAGTGGAACTTCAGTTTAGAGTACTCAGAGAATTGATTGTTGTGTATGGTCAGGAGGGTGGGCCCTGGTGTGTTTGCTGAATGCCTGTGACCCTTGGCAGTGCAGTCCTTGAGACCCAAAAGTAACCAAGTCCCAGTTATTAATGCTTGGCCTTCTCTGGTTTGTGACTGCCAGTTCCTTGGGGCTCAGGAGAGGCTGTGCTGAACTCCATTCTCTCAGCTTTGTGTGCAATACTTGGATAACTTATGTTTTCACCCAGAGGACAAGAAGTCATCTCACTGTTTTATTTATACTTTCTCAAGTAACTTACTTCTAGTTAGTGAACATATATATACATATATATACATATATCCTGCAACTATATATGTATATATACATCTATACTGGGAATCTATACACAGCACCTCTAGAAATAATCCAGCTGTGCTGCAGTTCACCCAGCTGCAAGGTATTATGTTCAGTGAGGCAGCTGCTTGAAGTCTTCATTTCTCATTGCAGCAGACCATACTTTTCTCTGCTTCTCTTTTGCCTCCACCTGTTAGAAATCTTCTTGATTGCTTCTATTCCATTCTGTGGTTACTTGTTCTTTACAGTGCATGTCCTTTAATTGCACACACTTTATTTTCTAAGACAATTTTTTTTTCCTTCTCCTGTTTCATGTGAAATGCTGTAGGCAGACAGATTGATCAATGAGGCATCAGACAGTTTTGGGAGACTTGAAATGTAATGAGTAGATGGTGTTTATATTTATTGATCAGTTACAACTCAAACAGTGCCTGCTTCCATAATGATAGATACAAGACATCCTGAAGCATATACCTGTAATTACTGACATGAGTTTAGGCACTACAGGCATAAAATTCCTCTTGAATTCTGATGCAATATGATCTCTGATTTCCTTCAGGCTTAGTGGAAATCCTTTGTGAGGCAGTGAAGTATCCATTTTTCACACATTACTGAAAATTCTATTTTACTTTTAACTGAAATGTTTTTGAAATATTGCTCACTTATGAGACTAGAATTTATTCAAATGCAGAACAAGAAGTTCACTTATACCCTGTCGCTGTTTTTCCCTTTATTTATTGCTGGTTTGTGAATGGTTCACAAGAGAAAGCAGATGGAAGTTTGCAGTTTTAAAAGTATGGTTGTGGTGAAGTATCTGAGGCATTTCTTTGACTTCATCTATAAATCTGCTTCCTGAACATCTGTTGTGTTGAGCTTGACCTGGAAATTGTAAATATCCTGTGTATTACTGAAATATGTAACTACTTCTATAGAAAGCTTTAATAAAATATGCTGTGATATTTATGTATATGGAGATCTAGTGCTTCCACATGGCAACTTACCTTTTATAGTTATTCTTTCTGTATAATTTTATTATTATCCATATTTGGATTTGCATTTGTAAGAAGCTTAGTGATATTAGAGCCTGGCTTTTACCTTTGATTCTGTGGTTTGTTACAATAATTAATAATGCATATGTATTTTTAAGTGTAGTATTTTAAGCAGGGCCCAGCATACTCTGGTGACTGAAATGAGCTATTTCCCTGTAATAGATCATATGCACCACATGTAATGTTTCTAATTCATTGTGCATGCTTTAATTTCCTCACTTTTTACTTGCTGTTTGGAGGGGAAAGTGGGTTAAGAGTGGTGAGAGCAAGAAGTGGGTGTTCATAGATGGACACCTGGGTGAGCCTCAAGAATTGGAAATGGTTGTTAGTGCCTTTAGGAAAATGGGAAATTACTTCCATCAAATGTTATCATTCAGCTGTAAATTCAAGACACTCTGAAGTGCAATGGAAGATAAACCATTTAAACAGAATGTATTTGTAAGACAGGAAAGTGAGAGAAAGGAGATGAGCAGACAGGCCATATCTGTCCTATCCCTACAGGCCTTAGATAAATGTAGCCTAGGTTTGCTGTAGGAGAGATACTGCCCTCTGTGCCCAGCTGACCAATATTTACTGGTGTATTTTAGAGCATCTGACCTGTTCAATCACATTAATTGTGAGTTGGGGAAATGTCCCAGCAAGATTTACGCTCTCATTTCAAAGCACACTTTTTAGTTCTTTTAGTTGGAGCAGAAAGTTAAGGATGGATGTTGTGGCTTTCGGGCTCTGATGTAGGAACAAAATTGTATCCAGATCATGTGTTCCTGAAGATTCTTGGGCTAGAACAGAATGTAGATGCAAGATTTGTTATTTGCAAAGCATGTGTGTCAGCGAGTGGTACAGATACTTTGATAAAATTTGTCTGTTTTACCTATTAGTGTCCCTTGAAACAAGATGCAGACGTCCAATATTCAGAAATTAATTAAAAGCAAACACCTCCACCCCATAAAATGGTATCAAGAATGCTTTGATCCACAAAACACAAGCTATTGGTCTTAAGTACTGAGTAGCTTTATCACAACTTTCTCAATGTCTGACTTGGCTGTCAGGCAAAGTCTGTAATAAGCAGGGCTGCATGAGTCAATATATGAGCTCATGTAATCAATCTGTACCAGTCCTTATCTGTCTGTGCTTCTTACAGAGCTTCATTGTGTCCAGTGGCTGTGCACAGCAGCCTAAAATTTGCTGCAAGTGTACAGCTGAGGATTTGGATCCCTTTGATTTGGGAAGCAGTCTGAGTTGTGTAAAGATGGGCAAGAGAATACCCTAGAAACAGAGGCCTACAAGGGAATTGAGGGTGTGGTTATGGATGTGATTATCCAGGAGTGAAAATTAGCATGGAGCAAGGTTGCTTTAAAATAACATACCCTAAGAATTCAACCTGCCCTGGCAATTCCAGGGGCTTGGTCTCCATCTTTTCTGAGTCCTCCATTTTGGATCAAGCACAGGTTTCTCAGCAGCAAAACCTCTGTCATGTGTGAATAAGAAATAAAGATAATGCTGATTCCTCTTTTCTGTCAATTCTCCCAAAGGTTATGTGGTAACCTATAGTCCTACCCAGTGAGATGATTAAAAAACCCTTTTGGAATCTCCATTTCATTTTGGAGCACCCAATCTTTTTTATGTTGTGTTTGCCAAGACAAGGGAGAGAACAGGGACAGATGAAGATCCTGACTGTGTTATTTCTCCCCCTCTGTAGTGGGTGGTTCCTGTGTCCAAGTCACTGTTACTGCCTAAGGAGTACTGAGCTTTGCCATGCTTTAGTCTTGTTTGCTGGTATTGTCTGTTGATTCCTACTGTCGACAGTCCTTAGTGGGAAAAGTCCTCCATTAAACTTCAGAGACAAAATTTCACTCAAAAAATTTGCCTTTGCTATTGAATCAACATTTTTACTTCCTTTAAATTCTTTATAGCAAAGCACCAATGAAAAGAAGGCATCATGTCCTTATTCCTACACCTCTTTGGGGATGCAAAAAATGAGTATTAGTCTGAATTCTCCTAAATCTGTTCTGTTTGGTTATAGATTCCTTTTGTAGCAGAGCCATGCAGGATCAAATTCTCTGAGCAGATGTATTTTACAGCTTCACAAGGAAACTATTTTGTATAAGTTCCATGTTTGTAGTCCTAGGAGTCCTTGTCACGCAGCTCTGCACAACCATTTCTTCTAGTATGATGATAAGAATGGGGGAAACTTGGGGTTCACAGTGTTTGCAGGTGTGAGCTGCTTGCATGAGCCCCGGTGATCCTGCCCTATCTCCCAAATTTATGAAATAGTCTGGAGAATAAAATGGAGCTGCAAGGTCAAGACTGTGTAATCATTTTAACATGTTATGCATTAACTTTGGGGAATATTGAATAAACAGCACAGCAGTTAAGCAAAGGATTATCAAGATGTTCCATTTTTTTTGTTAAATGTATGAAATACTTATTTAACACGTTTCTTGAATAATTCAACACATTCCTTTTACAATTTGCAGTTTTAAAAATCAAGTGAATACACTATCTTTGTCTCAGTTAATGTGTGGAAATAGTTTTTGTTGATTCAATTATGCATTTCAAAAGGTTTAAAAGAATTCCATAGTGTTTTCCATCTGTTTGATTTCAGAAAAGCGTTCACATTTATCTATTCCAGCCAAGAGCAGTTGTGGTGCTGTGTGTGTAGCAGGCTGTGGAGCTCCCAGTCAGGTTGCTGCTGAAGTTAAAGAAAAGCAATATAAATATAACTTTTTATAGGTCCTAATGGTATAAGAATTGTTCAGGTCAGCATGAGTTTTTCCCATTCACTTCAATGGCTCTTGGATGAGGTAATTTAGAAGAAAATTCCACATATAACTAAAAAAGTGAACAGAACTGAGGTCTGATCCTAAAAAACTTTTTTTGCAGGCTGATAATACCCAGATTTCTTTGTTTTCAGAGAATTGGTATGTACATAATTCCGTGGAGGCTCAGGAACTCACTAGAAATTTTCACAGTTTTTTTGAAAAATGGTGAGTTCAAAGAGTGCACCTGCAGCCTCTACTCTGCTCAAAGGTTCAGGGAGCTGTTGCTGAGTCTGGGATGGTTCTCCTGGGTGGGTGGATGAGCAGGGACCCAGAAAACAGCGACATAAACACGGGATTCAGACTCCTCTTTCATTTTGTGAACAAATTACAGGTACACAAAGAACGGTTTTAGGATCATATCAGAGAGCAAAGTACTTTCCTTCTTTACCCCTCCCCAAAATGTCTCTGTCTTTTGTTTTACTGTAGGTGTTCCTGAGTAATTAAAATGGTGGCTAGAAGTGAAACATTTATTCTACTGAATGTTTTAAGTCTTGACAGTTATCCTAAAAAGTGAAAATAATACGTGTATTTCTAGTTCTAAAAAGCTCCAAACACTGAAGTAATGGAGAAATGGAGAAATAAACTATAAAAGTGGTCCTAGTAAATAGAGACTCTTTCCCATCTACTTTGGAAGATTGATTTCTTCTAAGTATGTTACATTATATTGAAAGAATTACATATTAAGATACTTTACACTTACAGTTTGTTCATTTTGAGCCCGTTCCAATCTCAGCTAATATGAAAGAAAGCAATAACTTCAGAGAGAGTCAAATGTGAATCTAAACATTTATGTTCACAGTTTCCATTTATGTAGTCAAAAATTCGTTATGCATATTCTCAGTAGTAGAACTTGTACTTTCCAGAAAATTTAGGTGTAAAATTCTATTTTCTTAATATAATTTCTATGGCATAATATGGGTTTTAGAAATTAACACCTACATATACTGAAAGGGTAGATATACAAGTCCTGGTTCCACTAAAATATGTGGATTTTCCCTGATTAGCGTTCTAAATACTTCTCAGTTTTGAAACTAAGTTTTGGGTCAGTCTAAAGTGGGGCCAAAACCTTTGGTCCTAGTTACCAACCTCAGTGTGGTGCAAGGTGACAAGTCAGAAGTTGTGGCTGGCTGAAAATTGTAGGGATCCTGCTGAAGTGTGGAAGATGTTAGGGTTCAGATCTGGCAAGGCTGCTGCTGCTGCATTTTCCTCCTTGGTGGCTTACTGGTAGTTGACATTTAAACATGGTGTAGGGCACTTGAAGCACGGCAATTTTTGCCCAAAGGGAGAGATCCAGGCTGCCTCAGGTGAGGCCCTAATTGCAGGTGTGGCCATTTCCAGGGATGCTGGGGGTGCTGCTGGCGGGGCTGTCCCAGCACCTGCTGCTGGAGGTTCAGCTGTGCCTGAGAGTTCTGCCTCACATAAAGTGACCCTGGAAATGTGCTAAGTGCTGGTGTCCCGGCTCTGGCCTGTGACAAACACAAGGTAAAGTCATTTGCTTTAGCCTCCCTTGTCCTGATAAAGCCACTGTCTGTGGGTGGTGAGGGAGAAGACTCCATGTTCTGTGGTGTAGGAAAGCCAAGCTTAGTCCTGTGGCTGCAGCTCAGGGCTGAGACTCGCTGAGCTCAGGCTTAGTCTGAAGTCACTGTGCAGGATTTTCAGAGTGGGGGAACGGATGAGAGGTTGTAAAGACAAACTACTACAGAGGGTTCAAAAGGATTAACTACTACAGTGTGTTTTTTAATGTGGCATTCCTTTAAGAGCCCTCAGATTGACAATTTCCAATTTCATCTCACAGGCTTTCAAAGGAGCAGAGTTCACAGCTCTCACCAATGTTACTGTTTGCTGGAAAAGTGAGGCTACTTATTAATATGAATGTGGGTGCCTGTGTTGCGTGTTATTAATTAAATATTGGCATTTCTGTGCCTCTGGAGTGTTCTGTTAGCGTTTTGATGGAGTTACTTGGTAGTGCTGAGTGTTATGAAGGGAATTAAAAAGATTTTGCCCATTTAGACAGTATAAGTAGTTGGACTGGCATTTATATATGCTCGATATTCCTTCTTGTTATGATGAATTTCTATTTTCAAAGCAAGGAAACTCTTACCCACTGTGAAGAAAAAACTTACAATATGGATGAACATCAGAAGAAAGAGATTCCCAGTGGTAGTATATAAAATGAAAAGCAGAACTGGCTTCTATTGTGCGCTGTTTCCATTAGACATCTTGGAAGTTTTATAAGCATGGTGCATAATAAATATCTAAGCCACAGTTTGAGGTCTTTTACAAAGGACAGACAATTCTTGTTAATATTTTTTTGGATCAGTCCTCGCTCTTACACTGAGATTGATACAAATCTCTGGCATTTGTCCACCAAGTCAACTTGTGAATTTGTTAATTTGCTTTCCATATTGCACTGTATAACTCTGAATTTAAATCCAAACACTACAAATTTAAAATTGAATTTGAAAGAGCCAGAGAAACTGTGCATTAAATTTCCTCATATATCTACAAAGGGAGGAGCTCTGCTTCTGAATAATTTTGGTCAGAGGCCTAAAAACACTGAGGTGCAACCCACTCTGGTTGGTTCTGCTGGAATAGTACAGTGATTCCTCTGGAGAGAGATCACAAAGAGCTAACTGTTTGGACCCGCTTCACCACTGAGGTGAATATCAAGTACAAAAACAGAAACAGACCTCAAAAAGTTGAGCTTGATCTTTTTTCAGATGTAATAATATCAATCTGGTGACATCATCAGATCTGAAAAGTAATGTAGATTTTTACTGTATTTTCTTTTCATTGCTCCAGTATAAATGTAACCCAGTGTATGTGAAATGCATTATAGCAAATCCACAAGCAATTTCCTTCATTGTAACAAATACTGCATCTCATTAGAGCAAAGCAAACCCCCAGTTATGGCGCAGAACATCTGCTTAATAATTTCAAGTTCCTCCAGCTATGCTGCCAAAACATCTAAAAAGTCAACATCTAGTCCATTACTTTGATCAGCTGAAGTAGTAAAATTATAAATAATGCACCAACTGCAGATCTGGTGAAAGGCAGAGCAGTGCTGCTGGCCCTGAGCTGGGAGAACTGGGGCTGATGGGGTGTGGCATAAGGCACTGGGATCCTCAGGGAAGGCAGGGTGGGATACAGAGCTGCACTTCAGGCTTGCACAGCTTTCCTGTCCAGCAGTGAGAAACTTAGTTAATCTTTCTGTGTTCACATCCTGACTGCAAAATTCAGTGTCAAATGCCCTCTGTCTCATGGGTTTTCTGTAATGTGTATGAGGTGCTTTAACATTACTGACAAGAGCCAAAGCATCCTCAAACAAACAACATTGTTTATGTAAAAAATTGGCATGAATTGTAATGCAACTTATTGTTTGTCTGCTCTGTGTGTCTTAGGGAGAGGATTGCATTGTGTTGTTGCAGTGTTAACATTTTGACTACTTGTGTTCATTCCAACTTTGAACAAAAACTCAAAATGGGAACATTTTCCAGAGATACAAAACATTTTAAAGTATCAAATTCTTTGGGCTCAGTATCAGTATTGTCAAAACTTATATATATAATTGTAATATTATGAGGATGTAAAATTATTTTAATTTTCAGTATAATAAGATGTTTCAGCATTGAAGTGAAATGAGAAAGTGAAAATGATTTTGACATCCCTCTCTCCATTTTCAGCAAAACAAACATATTGTGAGGAAAGATTTTGAAAAACTGGGAAAAATATCAGTTGAATGGCTCCAATGTATTTGAAACTAGATTGAAAAATATACTGAAAATGCAATATATAAAATACGATTTATCAAAGAGATTCCTGCACATGGCCAAGTCATTTGAATACAAGTCTGATTCTGAACAGAAACTGTCATGGGAAAGCAGAAATACCAGCCAGTTTCCTATTCCTCTGGTTTTATACAGCATGGTTACATCTGTCTGCACACAGAGTGGCAAATCCAGTTGTGGTGAAGATGATGGAATTTGATTCAGGAAAGTGGCTGGCTTTGCTGGGCCACCTACAGCCAGGGTTGGCAGTGAAGGCAGGGCAGAAGAGGAGTATCCTTTTTACACCCTGTTTCCTCCTTAGAGCAAGGCCAGCATGGTTGAGAAGTGCTCTGCTCCCTGAGCTGTTGCTGCAGGGCTGCTGTTCCTCACCCCAGGGCAGCTCATGCCATGGAGTTCCAAGAGTATGAGAGAGAACATGATTCCCAGTGTTTGTCCATTCAGCAAACTTGAATCTCAGCAGCCAAACACAGAGCAAAAATCCATTGGTTTTATCTCAGTGAACATATAGAACATTAGTAGGGATAAGAATGAAAAAAGACATGCTGATTAGCCTAATTTGTCTATCCTTACTTTCATTATGTATTTAGAGCTTGGTTTTCTGAGTTTAAATGGTCTTAATTCTCCTTGAGAGGGTTTTCAATTATTTAACAATCTTGCTGTCAAGTGTTTGCTTTTTCTTTTAATTAGTTAGGTTCTGGGCTTGGTTTTGAGGGTTTTATTTTGATCTTAATCCAAAACCCATATCAGCATTACTGAACATTCTTAATCCTTTATTGGATAGTTACAGTATTTTCAGATGTTTATGCCTGACTGTCACTTATACCATATATGTTTAGCTTAAAAATAATTGGAAGGAAAGTCTAGTTATTTCTTTCATCATTTATGAAAAGATTAACTGAGTCTGAGACTTTAAAAAAAAAAATCTGGCTTTCTCTAGGAACTGTTTATAAGCTTTTTTTTGGTAAGTGTTGGTTTTCTAACACCATGGTTAGATCTGATACTGCAGAGCAATAAGGATTACTTTTTGCTTGGTATATTGAATTTCTTCCCTCCCCTTTCTCTCTGATTTATCCTCCTTTTATATAGACAATCCCTTAGTCCTCCCTGTTTCAAACCCAAAGGCACGTCCTGGAGCTGATGTGCAATGTGTTGCTCATTCCCACAGGTAAAGTGGGCAAGCCCAGCTTCCTGAATGATTTCCAGCCCAGCCCAAGTGCATTTCACCATTACCTGGGTTCCAATTACAGCAAAACAGAACATTTCTTAGTGCATTCTAGAAGGAGAACAAACCCCAGCTGTGTGAAGTATTAGTGGCTTGTGTTTAGGTTGAAAACCTTGTTCATGTGGGGAATTCATCAGTAAACATGCTTGGCATCAGCCCTGCAGGCTGAGACAGAGGAAATGGGATCCTGGTGCTGTACGTGAAACTATGCCTGCCCTCACTGCAGAGCCCCAAGCAAGAGCTAAATCTCCAGCTCACATTTAGCATTATCTTCAGGAAATTTTGGGGATAGCAATGATCTTTGAATACAGGATTGCTTTTGGCCCTTTTTCTGATACACAGTTCTGTGAAGTCAGCTCTGGCTTATCCAATAGTAGCAGTAATTCTGTATTTTTGCTGCTATTGCCACAGAAAATTACTTTAGTACTTGAGGACAACACATGTTGGCTTCCAAATGAAATAATAGGAGTGGTGAGTTGACGTTGAAGACCTGCAAAATTCAAATCATAACAAAAAATAGGGTCAAGGCCTTAAAAAATACTTAGAAATTTAAAATCAGGCTATCTAACTTGTCAAGTTCTAAGGATGCTGCCTAATGCCTGCAGACAAAACTGTTTGCACAAATTAATTTTTACTGTTATTTTTACATGTTGATATTAATTCTGATGAAGTGTGCCTCTAATAAATCTTTTTATTTGAGATTCATTTTCATGACAGGAGTGTTTACAAAGAGACAAACAGTTACCAGTAGTCAGAACTGAAATATGTTTTTTAGTTCACTGAACTGTGCACAAGCAGATTTTAAAACCATGTGTCTAAGCCTAAGCAGTTAGTCTTATTTATACACTGGTAAATCCCTCCCCACCATTTAATTATGTGTATGCAAGCTTGTGTATTGTTTATATATGAAGGAGTTACTGCATGTTTGTAGAGCACATATATATATTCTAAATGTTGGTCAGTTTATGATTTATGAAACTATACTGCAATACTTATTAAGGTGTTTATTGCAGCACTTAAATTATTGAATTATTCATTAAATTATTGCAATTTGCAATAATTTAGCCTGACATTTCAATAAATACTTATTGCATAATTGCTTATTGAAATATTTATTGCATTCAGATGAAAGTGGGAATTTTGCTGATCAGAGCACCTGTTTATATTGGCTATTGGTCACAGTTAGTGCTGGATATTGAATTTGGAAGGCCAAATGAAAGCAGCATATGTTCTATATCTAGTTAGCACGGGCATCCACTGCAGGGAAAATACAATGGCCTGAGGATTTGTGTATGTTGGCAACTGGTATATGCACCTACACCACAGACAGCTTAAAATCTGTATACATTTGTCTTCACAGCTGCTTCTAATCATATTAGCAAGATTGATATTCTTGTACATGCCAGAGGCGATCCCTCCACTCTCTGTTAAAGCAGAACCACGCAGGCCAGGGGCCTGAATTACAAATACAGATTGGAGAGCAGGTGTTAGGTTTTCAAAGAAGAAAAGACTGTGTTGTTAAGAACAAATCCAAGTTTCAAAAGGATTTTTCTACTGCCTAGGATATTGGATCTCTTGAGATAAGATTCAAGTGGTTGTGAAAACATGGGTATTATAGGCATGTCCTGCTATTATCAAAGGGATACTTTATTAATGTTCCTGTTTGGCTGTGAACTCATTTGTCTGTGTCTCTTTTTCTGTGAGTTGCAATCAGGCCCGTTGCTTCTGAGACTATTGCCTCTTGTCAGTTTTTGAGACAGAGCTGGCATGAGGACAAATAAGTAATATGTTGTTTCCTAAAAGACCTTTTTTCTAGGATTATTCATGGTAATCTTTTTTGTGGAAGTTTGCCTCCCAAGAGGCCCCTGCACTTATATCCCACATAGTGAGAGTTCAGTAAAAGCAGTAATTGCATTAGTGTACCTTACTGGGCTGTGCCCCAGTTCATGGAGCACAGTCTGTGTCTTTGACCAGCCCAGAACACAGGGAACTATTCCACAGTGTGGTGACCTTCCCAAGCCTTAGACATCCCAGCCCAGGGCTGGTGCAAATAAGCAGGCACTGAAGGGGCAGGTCAGCAAGATTTTGGGGCATAGGAAGTCATTAAAAAAATAAAAATGTTAATATTCTTTTAACTTCATAGATCAAGGTTTCTGTGGCATAGAAAATATTTATCCTTAGGCTGCAAAAGTTTGGGGTCTTCAACTTTTGCAGAGTCACAGAATCAAGTAGGTTGGAAAAGAACTTTGAAATCATCAAGTCCGTCTAATTGTCCAAGTGATTGTGTGATTATCTGTTGAATAAAATATCTGAGCAAAAGCTTTTCAACCATTATTTCATTTGACTTTCTTTTTCATGAGCACTAGAAATTGGGCCTTCATATCTAACAAGTGTTTCATCTGTAAAATACAAATGTATATATTTTAAACTAATGTTATTTAAATGTATGTAAAAATTTGTGCAGAACAAAAATTCCAGTTTGAAAAATTAAGCATTGTTTTAAGGTGGATTAGTTCTGATTTTCTAAAATTATAAATTCAAACTGTGATGGAAATTTCCTGTTTTCTTATGTCTGTTTTAAAAAGTCCAAGAAATATACTAAGAAGTTCAATGTAGAGCTGTGTTCCTTATTTTAGCACAGCATAATTACTTCATAAAGCAATACTGTAATGATGTTGGCTTTGTTAGCATGCACTGGGAACATTAATTTTTGTAGAGAAAACAGCCAATGTGAGGACCTATATGTACAGTGTATGCATTTTGGGATATTGTTCTCCAGGTTAGCTGTGGTCTGATTCCCTGAACTAAATGGAATTTATCAGAAGGAGAGTGTCTTCCAGATTAATGTAATTTGGCAGAAATCCCATTTGCATGCTTAGGGATTGCTTGGCAGTATGAACTAACAGTGGTTGGTAGGGATCTTGTAGGGTTTTGTATCAAAAACAAATTCCTTGTCCAAACTAAAATTATGACGTGGATAACATTTTTTGTCTTTATTAGCATTTGAAAATGTTTGTGGAATATTTGAGAAATCCCAATTTCACTAGTTCAGTCTAAAATTGGGTTTCTGGGGAAAGTGGAGCTCGGTGGGTGTGTGGCTGAGCTGGCAGGCCCCAGCTCCTGCTCTGGCTGGTGTCCAGTGAAGGTGCTGCTCCTCTGGGGCTGGGATGTGCTGTGGGAATGGCAGTTCCCAGCAACATCTGCACACAAGGCAAAGGAGCTGCTGGGAGCTCATGCAGAGTGATGCCTTTGGTCACTGTGGGAGGGATCAGTGCTGGAACTCAAACATCTGCATACACACAGTCGTCCTTTTTGTGCTGCCTCCTCAACAGGGACAGGGAGTCAAGTGCAATTTAAAAAAAATTAATAAAATGTGCTGGGCTGGTACAGGAAGCCTGTCTGCATGCTGGTGCAAGAGAAGCACAGAGTTAAGGTGGCCAGGCTTAGTCTGTAACTTCTCTGGTAAAATGGAAAAAACAGTCATGCTGATATATTTCAGTTATTTAATGAAGTTTCGTCTAGCACAGAGAAAAGGAAAGCCAAAGATATGTTTTATAACAAATCTGATTCAAGACATTTTCTTCAATTCTATAATGATGTACTTTCAAATATATTTAATTGAAGTGTAGGGAAATGTGTGTTATGTGAAAGCCTGACTGCTTGTACTGTTGGCTCATGGTCTGTACTCCTGGAAAGCTGAAAAGAACAGGCAACTCTGTTGTGAAACAACAAGCTCTGTGTGGAGGAAAGGAGGACTGAGGGACATCTGAATGGAAGGTGAGTTCACCAGTAGCGTTGCTGATTTTGTTGTTACAGATGTAAGTCAGTTGCAACTCCTAAATTCAGTGGATTTACCTACTCTAAAGAAAGTCCTCAGAACTGAGAAGATGCCTGATTTTATTACTGACAGATACATATGAAGGAAAGATTGTCTTCTTTGTGTCTTATGTGGAGCCCACTCAGATCATTGCATCCTTCTTTGTGCTAAAGCTGAAGAGAGATAAATCAGGATTCTGAGACTGATTTCAGAGCTTAGTTTGGCCTAACGTTATACTACACACATTAAATTTTTTCCCTCTAGAGCTGTAAGTATTTGGAAAAATGACATTGTTTATCTCCTTAGAAATGTAAATGGAAAATCAGGCTTTTTTAAAAAGAAAAACGGTTGAAGACAGACCATGAACTTTGTCTCCTGACAGAAGAAAACAGGAAGAGAGATCAGACTTGCTGCCTGCAAGTCCTCGTACGTTTCTAGGGATGAACAGACACTCAGCAATTCAAAAAAGTAACACATAAAACAATTTTTAATTGACAAGCTGAACCTATAAATTGAATACAATTAGTGAGAATCCATGGAAATGATATTAAGTGAACTGCTGGGTAGAAAATTTCAGGAACAGGCTGGAGACGTGTCTATGTGAGCCCCTCTGGGGGACAGCCTGCATGCATGGAGGGAAATTCAGCATCCTGAGCTGTCCTGTCAGTGCTGTGCTCCTTATCCAGAGTGCATTAGGAATTAGAACTGTGTGGCTTTGCATGAGCTCATGAGCTGGAGAGCTGCCTTCCTGCTCTAAGGGTGGGGAAGGCATGCAAAGTATTTAGGGTATGTGTCCGTGCATGTCCTGTGGATCCTGCTCTGTGTGCCACTGCAAAGAAAAGGAGAGAATTTCTGGTCAGAACAGAAACTATGTTTCTTTCTTTTTTCCAGCTACAGTTCTTTCCTTCAGGCTTCTTTTATACCACCTTCTACCGTGTAGTTAGTTGTCTTATACATAGTCAACCTAAAGCCTTGAAAAACATGAGCACTGCACTAAAATGGTGAGGCCTCAATGATTGTATTTTGAGGAGGGATTCTTGCTCACATCCTAAATTTTGTCCTTAAATGGAGTTACTTTTCAAAAACATTGTACACATGGAAATCAAGAAGCCTTTAAAAAATGGACCTAGAGGTCATCCTATTTTCGTCTGTAGTTTAAAGGAAAATACCAAATATTGTGATGTTTAAGATCAAGTCCAAACAGCTGGGAAAGCAGTGCTGGCAGGTTTGGTACAGAAAAGCATTGGGGATAAAATCCATAGGAGTTAGAACATACATGATACCCAGCAAAGATGTTTCTGACTTACTGTCTGGAGGGACTTTGAATGCAGTTCCATCAGTCAGTCTTGTGTGGTTTCAGAAATGTTGGAATTAATTTTATTGCCTAATTTGAGGCATTTAAACTAAAAATAGAAGTTAGACTGTTTGTTGTTTGGTATTCTGTGGTACATTGCATGAAATGATCACAAATTACTGAGACCCTGTGGTATGAAGATGTAATTAACGTTATGTGTATTTATGCTGAAGTACAATATACATGAGGGGTTTGGGCAAGATCTCAGGGCAAGGTGGTGGTGTTTGGATACAAAGTGTAAGCTTCTCCTGCTCATTAGGGGAAATTCGAGAGAAAACAGGAGCTGCAGTTGTAAGTCACAGAACAGCTGACATCAGAAGGGACCTCTAGAGATTGTCTGGATCAACTCCCCAGCTCACTTGGGGTTACCTTCAGCAGATCTACCCAAGACCGTGTCCAGTTGGGTTCCAAAATAACAGATGCATGTAATAAGAGATCTATTGCATACTCTAGAATCAAAGCCATAGCTTATTTTGAGCAAGAGAGGTGGCTCAACTCTTAAGGCTGATACTTTGCAAGTAAAGCTATGTAGCTGAGTGCTTGAGAAATGACTCCTGTACCCTAACAATAAAATTACTTATTAGAGATGTTTTCACTAGAAACTTTATTAATGGTGCATGCCTGAGTAGCAAATATGTATTACCACTATAGACCTTAATAACTCCATTGGGCAAACACATATTTTAAAACTATTGCCCAGCCATTTGGAGGTCCAGTGGGGCTCCAAACTGCCCATTCAAAGCCTCAGTATGTTTTAAAGAGAGAACTTAGAGATGTCAGTTGGTGTAATTGTACAGTTCCCAGAGGCAGCCTATGTGAAAGTTGGTGTTTCCAGTCTCAGGGACATCAGGAAAATTTTCCTTTAGATTTCCTGTAGATTTGTGTGGCTTTTTAACACCCACAGTAATTTTAGAGGGAATGGACATGGATGTTCAAAACCAAAAGCCAGAAGGTGAGCTTGTAACGCTTACTGGAATCATTCAAATGTGACAGCTGGAGGTTTTAGATGTGGTCCCATGTGCCAGTCTATTTCATTAGTGTAAAATGAGATTCATACTTCTTCCAAAACCTGAAGCTGAGATAGTTTCATGCAGCCTTGAATCCAGTAGCAAAGCTTTCATTCATCTTTGTCAAGGGATACTCCTAAAACTTTCTTATAGCCAAAAGGTTAATGCAGGAGCAGTCAGTTGTCACACACAGGAGGAAAGGTCTTTCAGGATCTAATTGAGTTAGAACTTACCTTGACTGTGGTGAATCCTTAGCCAGGGCATGTTTCCATTATGAGCCACCCTGCAGGTGAGGGCTGAGAAGGCTGCTTGGTTCAGCACAAGGTTCCTCATCTTTCCCCTGGCCCAAACTGAAAGAAGCTGTGCAAAGCAGAGGCCATCCCAAACCAATCACACAGGTATGAAAACCTCTGACAGTATGTCTCCAAAACTTGCAAACACCTCCTATTTGCTAGAAAACGAAGGAAGCAGAAACACTTGGTTACTCTTTCAGTCAGTTGGAAAGGGGCTGATCTCTCCTTCTAGGCCCCAGACAACCCCATAGTATTTGCTAGATGTTACACATTTTTACAATGTATACGTTGTTATACATTTTTTTCAGTCATAAAAGGATCTTCTGTGTCCTGTATAAACTCACTTAGGATCCAACTGCTTCCATCAAAGTGTAAAACTCACAATAATGAATGAAATGGCATCAGGGTCAGACTCTTAAAAAATAAAAAATCAAAGTACAGTAACAAAACCCTTTACTATTCAGATTGGACTTGTGCCTATTGTCATGCTGTTGGAACTTAAACTCATCAAGACAAAGCACCAAATGTGAGAAAGCTTAATTTACATGATAGAGAATAGCCAAGATAACCATTATCATTGTTCTTTCTCCAGAGACTTTTTAGCTAGTCTGGCACAGCAGTATTTGAGTAGTGTTTCACATATTTCTAAAAAGCATCATTTGCCTTTGTCTAGAATGAAATTGGTCATTACAAATGCCCTGGAATAAACCCTTATCCCAACTCAGAAATCAAAGCAGCTATTTAAATGTAAATAAATATGTAATAGTAATAACTACAGAATAATCTAGCATGTTGTTATATGCTGTCCAGTGCTGTGGCCAGTGTCACAATTCATTAATAAACCAAACAGGTGATGTGCAAGTTGCAGACATAGACAGACCGTCTGGGTTCATCTGGCTGCGGTAAAACAGGGAAGGTCTCTCTGCACATAGTTCCCAGTGGAAATTCCTTGCTCTGCAAGAGCCTTACAGAGTCACGTTGTTGACATAAAATATCTTGATTATTCTGCCTGAGCAGGCTGGGTGCTCTGGGGAGCGGGGTGAGTGCTCTGGCCCTGCTGGGGCTCTCTGGCTGCCTCTGCGCTGCGCTCACGTGGCTGGGCAGTGGCACGGCCGCCTCGGCCTGGTGACATCCGTGCTCTGCTGCTTACTGAGGGACTCAGCTCCCTGTGATTCTTACACACTGCTGGGTTACGATGTCATTTGCAGGAAAATTGTACTTCAGAAAAAGAAGAAAATGTTGAGGTTTTTTTTTAGCATCTCCAGATTTCAGGTGTTACAACCCTTCGAAGTAAATATGGCATTTTATAGAAAATTCCTACCTTGTCACTGGAATGCTTAGTATTTTCCACATTGAGTTGATTATTTCATTAGCGTTTTGTAGACCAGAGTTTATAATCTTCTCTTAGTATAAAGGGTGAAAATCTGCTCTTCAGCTTGTGCATCCAAAATGCATTTGATACCAGTGTTTAACAAAATCTATGTATTAAGGAAAGCAATGATGTGCCACATAATTTAAGTATTTCCATCTATGTGAAGGCATAGGGAACTTATCATTAAAAGTTATAAAACTAGAATTTTTATTTATTGTTTTTAGGTAAGTGGGTTAATTCCAAAGAGCATTGGTAACTGTTTCAAGCATTTGGAAGGAACTGCCTTGTGTCAGCAAGTAAGACCTGGAGCTTTTGTTTCAAAAGGTTTATATGTTTCATTATTAGTGGTTTTAAATCAAAGTATTTAGCACTTCTGGTTTCTGAGACCTGTGGAGACTGTTGGCCCTTCTCCCTAACCCAGGAGGAGTTGACACCACGCCCAGAGTCTGAAGCAACCCGTCTTCTGCAGAGCTTAATTTATTACTTGGACATGAGACTTGCTCTGTGGTCTACCGAAGGAATCAAGAGGCTCCCTGTAGGTTCACTCCCCCTTAGGTAGGAATAATTTGGCTCCCTCCCAGTCTTGTCTTGATAATTGATCCCTCTGCCTTTTTCCTTAGGAGGGCAGCATGTGCTACTGCCCACAGATGTAGGCTTGTAGCACTGTGCTTTCCTATATCATACTCTGGAGTTCATGGGAAAAAGGGAATTAAATGTGTTCCTGGACCTTGCAGCTGCACGGTTGGGTAGGTCAGCTTCTGGTAAAGCCCTGCAGAACAAAGGAGTGAAGCATGGGGGGACAAGGGAGCAGAGGAAGCTGATCATTCTTTTCACAGACACCTTATCTGCAGAGCACAGATGTATCGCAAAGATAGGCTTTGCAAAAAGCTGCTTTGACTTTAGGAGGCTGCCTGGTGAAAGCAGAGGAAGGCACATGGTGAGCTCACCAGTGCTGCAGTACAGTTTAGGCAGACACCTGGATTGCATCCTGTGCCCTGTGGAAATAAACCAGAAAGGCTTTAGGGAGGAGGAAATGTCCTGCAGCCCACTGAGGACCCGAGCTAGTCCTTGTGGGAGGGTGTGGGTCCTGTATCATCATGCTCTGTATTTCATGGTGGTTTATCCCTTATTCTGTCTTCAGGCTGGGAAGCCTTGGGAAATGGGAGCTCTGCAGTGTAGTCTTGCACCTGTGATTTCTCAAAGTAGTTTTGTGAAGCACCACTAAGGATCCCCAACATACATATAAGTGTTTCCTTTGTCTCTAGTTTTTAAAACAAGGAAAGTCTTGTCTGTTCTTTTGAATGTAAGAGAAATATGAGCTATCAGTATCTTCAAGGATGGAGAGAGTGGTATTTTTTGTTTCCCAAGAGTAAAAAAAGGTAATGCTGTATGTGTATGCTGTCCTGCTGGATCTTTTTAACCCTTCACTTCATGTTGATATGGTTACAATTATCAGGAATTCTGATAATATATAGATGGTTATACAAATTTAAGTTCTTAAGCATGTGGAATATCTGCTGAACATGATCTTGTTTTAGATCCAGAGAGTGGAGATTTTAATAGCTTGCCTTTAATACTTCTAATAAATCACCAGTTGAAATGATGAGTTTACCTCATAGAAAGACGTGAATTGCTCCTTGCTGCTTCTTCCAAGAGTTGCCTCACTTATTCTGAATTTGGAAACATTTCGAGTGGGCTGGAAGTGCTTTCTGAATTGCTAGATTACCCATGTATACAGGCCAGATCAGGATTCATTTATTTCTAAAACTGTTGTATATTTATGCTAAGTTGTCTGTCTGCAAGGTTTGCTCTCTGCTACCTTTAGTTTATTGTTGAGGTCCTGCAGTGTCCATGTGCACCCGTTTCCATGTGCATCCATTTCCATGTGCACCCTTCTTTGGAGGAATCCGTTCATATAGAGGAGTGGAAACTTCTGTGAAACCTGTGACCTACATACAAGTGATGATGGGCTCACAGTCTAAGAATGTGAGCTGTGAGTTGTAACCATTTAGTGGGATGCTGACCTTGTCCTGGAGTGCTTGAAGTCTTTCAATGTAGATGTGTTTCCAAGGGCCAGATAAAACAGGTAAATTTCAAGCACAGTTTAAACAGAGCCTCTGTTCTTTTTGGTGTAGAAGTTGGTTGCTAATTCTGGCCGAGTCTTCTGCAATCATAGAATCATTTAGGTTGAAAAAGATCCTTAAGATCATGAAGTCCAGATTAAACTAGTCACAAATACAGAAACAAAACAAATTCAGTGCAGGAAAAAATTGTGTTTTTCAAAAGAAATTGACTGGTAGAGAAAAGTGGTTCATTCACAGAATTTCAAAGGCTGTTGCAAACAACTCTTAAAGAAAAGAAATTAAATAAATACTCAAAAATGTGGTTTAATTATGCAGTAATTCTTCTTATTGAGAAATACAATAGAATAAAAAAAGGTCACTGAGTCACATATTGTTTGCAAGCTCTAGAAGAGCAATGAAGTGATGCAAAACAGAAGAATGGGGAGAAATTGAGCAAGATTTTGGGGAAGATTTAACTTTGCCATTCAGCAATTCAGCATAAAGAACTGCAGGAACAAGAAAGAATGGAATTGGAACTGTCATCCTTATTGGGGCCATTTGCTTCTGGGTGATTTTGGACAACCAACTTGATCTCTGTGAGCTTCAGCAAATGGAAATAGGCAAAAAGCAAGCTCAAACACTTGTGGTCTCTTCTCTGCAATTTCTACAGTAGTCCACCAAAAAGAAAAAGCAATCCAGCATCCCAACAACAAAACCAAGTGTCACTCAAATGTTTCTCATTGCCCCTCTCTGTACTTCCCTTTAGTCAGGTAAATATTCCAAATAAATGAGGGACTGTTAACGTTCTAGTAATATGTATGCATAAATGCAATTCCAGAATCAAAGTCTAAAAATGAAGCAGCAAATAAATCAGTGCTACTTACTTCAGGATTTTATCCTGACTGCTCCCCGGAACTAGATGTGAGGTTTACAGGCTACCATTAAAAACCAGAACTCCCAAACTGGGACTCACCCATATTGTCAAATGTCTCAGAAAATATCCACAGGCTTGCTGGCTGACTGACTGACTGGAAATATTTTTTTGATCTGCAGACTTTCTGGTCTTCAGTAAATGCAATAATAGGAGTCATGGGCTGCATAAATACGGCACAGTTGATCCTGCTACTGACTTCATGGTAGTCAGTGGGAATTTTGTCATTCTACATTTTTTCATGTGATGGTGGAAGATTATTTTTATGGTGCTCAGATTTGTTCATCTGAGGGAAAGAGAATTGTACGAGGCTGTGGTCCTGTACAGAATACAGGCTGGGAGAGCTGGTGGTTCATTTGTGTGGGTGTACATGCTTAACTTTGTACAGTGTCTGCCAGCCAGCAGTAAAATCTGGCAGATCATTAACATAAATCCCAGAAAATAGGATTATGGAAGTGTTGATGATATTACCTAAGTGGCAGTACAGTGAATTCTAGCTCTGTTTAAAAAGCAAGTTATTAGTGGGCATTGCCCAGTTAACTGGAGATGTGCATTCCTAGTACATATATAACCTAGGAAGCCGGTGGTATTTGACTTTTTACTTCTTTAAGAAAATATGGTTTAAAGAGGCATACTGTATGAACAGATTTCTGTGGAGTTTGATTATATGTAGCTTGTTCAAATGGTAATCTAGGAGAGTGATAAATGAAAAATTATAGTAAATGTACCTAGTTTTGTGTCATCATCAATTCCTTTTATCCTCTGATATATATTTAGTATATAGACTTGATTATGAACTGTAATCTAATTTACTTATATATCTTGCTTTGAAATTGTGGAAACAGTTTCTTTGTTCAAACACTTCAAATCTTCTGATACTTGCATAACACAGCAAAAAAAATTGAATCTCATTGTGGTTTTCTCAATTTCCTGAAATTTCAAGTGGATTAAAATCTTAGTTATTTCCAGAAGTAGTTTATTTGAGTAACTCAGACCAAATTTTCTGTGTTAATTTAGTTTGTTTCCAAGAATTGTTGTATTTACAATTGTGAAAACATACAATTCTAATATATAATAGATTATTATGAAAATTTACTGTCCTGTATTTATCTCCACAAAAATCAGTGTGAGAAATGAGGTCAGTAGCTATACAGAAGCCAATATCCATTTCTTAATGGGAATAACAGGCAATGTTTACACTTTTCCTTTGTTCCCAGGCAGACCTAATGCTCTATGTCCATCCACATCTCTTCCTCGTTTCCTGGTTCAAGCTCTCCTTGTAAGAGCTCTGTGTGTGAGCTGGAACTGTGCTGGGAAACTGGCCCTGTCTGATCCTAATGACATCAAATGCTTCCTTGAAATTTTCCATTAGAACAAAAAAATACAGTCACCTGCTGAACTGGGTTAGAACAGTGACATCCCAGCATCTCAAGGTTGAGGCTCTCTAGTTTTCCTGGCCAGCTGTGGATGTCCACGTGGTTGGCAATGACTCGGCAGCAGGACTGTGGCGATTGTGGCTGGAGTGCAGAAATCCTACTGGAAAACTCTGGCTGCCTTTGGTGTGAGGCTCACTGAGAGTGGGCTGGTCAGAATTTCAAGCAGTGGAATACCCTGCAGAGGACAGGTGCTGTGGCAGTGTTGCCCAGCTGCTCTGGTTGTGTGTTTGGCTGTAGCTCCCATGCCAGCGGAGCGGCAGCACCAGGGATGGAGGTTTAATGTCAGCTGATGGTGCTCCTTGGGCTGGAGTGGAGGGGAGCACAGAGAGGTTCTTCAGTGCCTTCATCCTGGGGGTTTGAATTTCCCATCAGACACACGGAAGTCTGTGAAATGAGACTTTTTCAGTTCTAACAAGGTTCTGCTTTTCCGTGCTTCAAAACTGCAAGGGGACGTGGTCGCATTGGTGAAGCCCTGGGACCAGGCAGGTGTCCGAGGATGAGGATGGAGAGGCATGGAGAACAGTCTGGGATCTCTCGCAGATCCTGTGCCAAATCCAGCAATCCTTACCTCAAATGATTTCAATCACTTGAAGTTCAGGTTATTCCCTTTGATTTCAGTAGGGGTTTCTCCCCTGAACAAGGACTACGTGATGGATTTGCCAGATTTGATTTCCTTCAGTGCTAATTTCTCCATTTAATCAGCTTGATAGTCACCTACCAGTTTTGGAGAGATTTGAAGGAAGGAATGCTCTCATCCTTTCGTTGTTGTTGAATATAGTCACATGAAGAACCTAAATACAAACAGATGTCCATTTTTAAAAAGTCAGCATATTGCTGAAATTTAATATTTTTGTTAGCGTCACTGACAGAGATTTTATTGCAGAACACTCAATCTCTGGTTTGTGTTCAAACAATATTAAGAGATTGTTGCTCCACTGAAATTTGGAGAGTTTTCAGTAAGATCATTCTGCTGCATTTATTTATTTATTTATTTCATGTCCTGACTGGCAGAAACTGGAATTACAGAGTTCCTTTGGCTACTGCTGCTCACCTTGGGGAATGGGGTGGGGTGAGTGGCCCGTGGTCTGTCTCTGCCTTTCCTGTTGCACAGAGGGGGAGGCAGCTGTGCTGAACCACGGCCTCCTTTGCATCCTGTGTAGGAAGCAAGAAGGTTTAGATCAGGTCTCAGGAGCAGAACCAAGGGATTTCTTTGTGGAGGGTGGTGGCTCAATGAAGTGTCTTGGCAGTGTAAGGAGATGGATGGGGTCCCATTCCAGAGTAGGAGCACAGGGAAAGCACGAGCAAAAGGAACCATGAAAAAATATCAGATTCTTTCAGATATTGTACAGGGTCATTAGCTGCTATTCAGCAAAGCAATATTTAAATACTTCAAGTGTGGAAGAACCTGAGTAGGTCCAAGCCAGCACGTTTGTTTTCATGTATGCATTTTAGCTTGCTGAGGTGATTATCCACCACAATGACATTTGAGTGGCTCCTGTAAAAATCAAAGAGAGTTAGAAAATTGTTTTGAGTGATTTCTCAGCATGTTTGCATCATCCTCATTTAAAAAAAAATTAAACTTTTTCAAGTGATAATAGCTAAGTTGGAAAGTTTAACTTAAAAATGTCAAAGGTCTTATTGTCTGGGGACAGCAGCTTTTGCCACATAAATCTGCATTTGTCCAGATGGAAAGTTCTTATGGTTGGCTGGGTCGACACAGTTAGCCTTTCTGTGCCTCAAGTTCTGTTTTCACTTGGGGCAGGAGCTGGGAACACAGAGAAGATTCAGCATATACAGGAAGAAGGTGAACTTTCTAAATTAAAAGCATTGGCTTTCTTTACTAGATTAAAACATTATGTTGATGGAAACAACGTACATTAGTCACTGGGAAATTAAAGAAGATATTTGAAGTATGTTGGATCTGTTCTATGAAAATCAGTTTAGAAGTCATCAGTGGATCAAGTCTCCTCGGGGTTATTGCAGGAACACTGGATAAAATCCAGTTTAAAATGAAGTCAGATTATACTTGCAGTAATAGCCAAACGATGGGGTTAGCTTTTCTTGCTTGAAACAGCTGCAGATAGAATTGATGCTGTGTCTGCTGCATGAAGATGGAAATTAGTGTGTAGTGCCCATGGTCAGGAATTCTTGCTTTTAAGAAGCAAGAAGACCCAGATGCCAATTTTGCTGTGCTTTCTCAGTCTGAATGCTGTTTGAGCATAAATCTGCTTTAATCACAGTGATATCTTGTTGGATATGATGCTAATTAATGTTAGGGAGCAGGAGACTCCATCTGCCTGGGTATTCCATTTGACTCTTGTCACACTACTCTGTGAGCATCACAGAAATTATGGGACTACTTCTGGAAAAAAAGGAAGTTTTAGCCTGATTTTGTGGTTTGTAATTTATAGAACACGTCTGGTTACTATTTTGTCCAATGCAATAAAGCAAGTCTTAGCTATGGCAGGATCTAATATGAAGCATTCTGCCTAAAATGGTGTTTATTCTATCCATCATCCCTGAAGTCATGAAAGGAGAAACTAAATGTCATGATTAATTTAATTCTTACAACCATAAATGAGTTTTCAGTTGAAAAACTGATGAGAAAAGCTTCTATCTTAGCAATGCTGTAAGCATTTTGGAAATTTCTCTGAAACCAGCTCAACAGCTTTCAGTGGAAATACAGAAGAAGAATACAGTTAATTGCTCATCTTTGTTAGCTAGTTGATTTAAACTAAGCCTATTGAATCATATATAACCAGCAGACATCCTTCTTCCCATCCCTGGTCCTGCAGTGTTGTGCCAAGCCACATGTCAGTACCATCAGCACTCCATCCACAAGCATCACTCTCATCAGAGGGATTGTCTTGCAGTGGAAATAAAATACTAGATCAAGACTTGCTTTCTGACTCCAGTTGTCTTCTAACATGCTCAGTTGAAATACATTTCATTCACATCTCATTCCCATAAGCCATCCTTACTGTATTTTGAGGCACTCACAGCCAATGTTGAAGAGATTCTCAGGGAATTTTCTGTGACTGTGTTTGCTGCCTGTTGCAGAGTGAAATCATAGCCTTGTGCTCATAGAGGTATTTGCAAATGGAAATGGACATCAAGCATCAGTAAAAGAATTTGACCAAATACATACAGTCTGGACACGCAAAAGAGTTGGAAAATATTTAGAAGATAAAGCAGTTTAAATAATTATATGTATTGTAAAATACAATTTAATGTTTACACATTTGCATCTATTTTTTTCTGAAGTTTATATGGCTGTGCCTGTCCGTAGGTCCTTCCATCTGCATTTCTATCATTTCTTTTAAAACCAACGTGATTGACCTTAGTTGCAGTGAACTAGCTTATTACTATAAAGTCTGGTTTTGGAAATGGAGAGACAGCCGAGGTAAGAGTCTTCTGTGCTGTAGAGGTATTGAGAGAAATGATTGGAATCTGACTGAAACTCCCCGTTAAGAGGACTGATCTGGTGTGAGAAATACCAGCTAGAGCACCAGGGCTGTGTATTGCTGGTTTTCTGTCCCATGTAACAAGCTGTGCTACTTTATGTTATTTACTTAGTGGCATAACTTAAAGCTTGGAAGGCGTTCCAGTCAGGACAAAAGGAACAGAAACAGTTTTCTTGATGCATCTGTGCACCCCAAGGCAGTGCAAATTTCTGGATCAGGTCCTCATGTGCACTGGAGATGTTCTAATGTAAAACATCATGTGCTGCACTATGTCTGTGGCTGGTATCTGTCTACAGTAATTCCCAGTTGTAACTAATACATCTTCCTATTTAATATAGTTCATAGGAAAATACCTCCATATGTTTTGAATTCTCTTGCATCTTCACTGGAGTTCTCAAGAGTATGCTGTTAATTTAGTATATGATTTTGTTCCATATTTCTGACTTGTGTAAGCTGGTCAATGTACAGGCAATAAACTTGGAATAGCTGAAGTGTAAGCTTTGTTTAGTAAAATTCTTGATAGGGTCAGTGTCCTTGGCTGTATTGTAACAGAAGCTCAGTGGGCTATTAGAGAGCCACAAAATTCAAAATATTTATTTCATCAGTAATCTCCTTCTCAGAATCTATCTGAATAGGTCATTTGCTTGGCAACATCTCTTGTTCCATAATTATTAATTCCAGAAGAATAGCAGTTAATGCAACTTGAGCTCTCCTGTGTTTTCCTCTGACTCTCCTCTGTTTTCTTTTAAAGGCACAGGGGTTGCACCAGGTACAATGAGGCTGTTCCCTTGCAGGGGCAGGACAGTGCCAGTCTGTGCTCCCGTTTCCCTGCCAAGCATCTTGGAGTTTAGCAAAATGCCAAATAAAAGAGTATTGAGTGAGGATGGATATTTAATTGCTTTTACAAGTCTCGGGATTGAATCACAGTGCAAAACCTTCTTGTGTTTCTTGTTAAAAGAAGAAGTGGATTTTTCCCCCCAAATCCATGATTATGCACTGTGGATTGGGCATCATATTGAGCAGGCTGCTTACAGGACTTAACCAGCTTATTTTCACCAGAGGAGCAGGCAGTATTTCAGAAAGGGGGAGGGGGAGCTGCTGAAAGCTTGTGTGTGCATATATAGTTTTATAGTGTTTGAGCCAGTACAGAATGGTTTCAATGGAAAATGGATAATCGTTAACATCAGCTTTTGTACAGCTGCTTTTTGGCTAAAAGAGAGGTAATTTATATTTAAAGTCTGTGAGTGTGATCCATTATTTTTCACAACAGTGTTTTGCTGAAGTTTCCCCTCTTTGCCCCTCAGATTCTTTAGTTAATAAGGCTACCTCTGCTGTTCCAGCACAGTTTCTTCCTCTGAAAGGTCTGTACCAGGTGAACCCTAAATCACAAACTGTGCTTGCCCTCTGCTTTCGGATAATATTTGTGAATAGCTTACATATTTGGCTGCAGTCTTACTGCCAGACTTGAAAGGATTTCTGCATTACTGTGTTGCACTGAGTCCAACTTGAGATGGGGCAGGGAGAAGAGTTTAGCAAATTTTAAGGGAGCTGTAGTGATGTGTGTCCCTCTTTCTGTGCTATGTTAGCAAGCATTAATTGATACAGACATTGAAAAATCACTTGCCCAATTAAACATTCTGTCCCTCTCCCCCCTAATTGCTTTGGGAAGAATGAATGTAACTAGGCTGGACATGGTTTATTAATTTAGCTTTCTAGAGGGTTTGGAAACTTTTTTTGCTATGTCCCAGTCTGCACTAAAATTCTGCATTGTTTTGTGTGAGTAGCCTGGCTGCATGGACACAAAGCCAAAGGCTAATCTGCCTCACACCATCGTTGTAAGGTGATTATGAATTTAACACCTTAAAGTTAATTTTCAGAAAAGTGAAGAACTTTATTGTTTCAGGTCTTTGGAATGGTTTTGATACTTTCACGCAGAGGTAACTGTTGATTACTGTGGTACAGAAAGGAAAAAGTGAAGTATTAGACAAATGTGCTCTGCATTGCTCCCTTTTCATAGTAACAAGTATGGTACCATTCAAGAGCAGGAGTTTCTAGTTCATAAGGCTCTACTTAACTACCATGTGATCATCCTGATATTTTCATTATTAGAGATTCATGGTTTGACCTCCAGCATCCTGTTAAGACATTTATAGTGACATGGTTCAAGGGGCCAATCTTAGGTTGGTAGAAACGAAGGTGTTTCAGGGTACGTGAGATCATTTGAAGCAGTTGCAGCATATGTCATTACAGAAACGTTTAAATCAACAGCCTGAAACCCAGATGTATGGGTTTGATGTTATCTAGGCATTTGAGGTAGCAGTTATTCTGTGTTGGTTTTGGCGTAATATTTAAGATAACAGGTGATAACATTTTTAGAAAGGTTTTTAAGTGTTACGTTACTTTTACTGTATTGGACTCACAGCTGTACATTGATCAGGCTGTAGATACTTTCCAGATATAACTTTGGGGGCAGAAAATTACGTACTTTTATTATGCTTTCTGCAGTCCAGAATGAGAGGTAGAATTTGCAAGACTGTGAAATTTCACAATTTACTGCTTTCCAGAGACAAAAACTAGCCTATTGGAAATATTTTTACAATTAAGACTTTATGTTCCTTGGTGCAATTCTCTGGGACTGAGTCCAGACAGGTGCAAGAAAATCTTCCTTATTTCTCATTTTGAACTCTTAACATCTGTGTATCTAGGACTGCACTTGAGCATTGACATTTCTTTGGGGAAAAGCTGCAGAGAGGGGTTGTTTCATGCAGAAACTGTTTGTATGAATGGTAACAGTTTCCTTGATGGGGAACAACAGTATCTGAGTGGTTACTACATGACAGCAAATACATTTTGAACAAAAGCAACTGCTGTGTCTATTATAACTAAGCACTGTGGAAAGAGGAATAAGTCAATAAATAAACATAGGAAGGCTTGTGTGCTCTGCAAGATCTGAGGTTAGGAAATGGAACCCTTGAGAAGGGTGTTTGTTCACTTTGTCCAGTGCCAGTCTCTGGTGGTGGAGATTCTGCAGTCTCCGTAAGCAAATGGTGCTCAGCTGTTCCTTTCAGTGGAAGGCTTTGTGAAGTGTAATATGGATTTCCATGCTTCAGCTCTGGCCCATTACCTCCTGTCTGGTTCACAGCACACATAGGAAGACTTCTATTCTCTTTTGTATTTTATCTCTACTTAGAGAGTGCTTTTTCAAAACCACTATTATTTGACAGTTCCCTCTTTAGCTGTGTTTACTGAAGCTCTGGTCACTCACTTTCTCTTCTGGATTGTCTTCACATGGCCCATCAGAAGTGGATAGTGCTGCACTGAATGTTGGTCTCTGCTGTGATTTGCACATTGCCTTCTGCTTTATACCGACCCATGTAGTGTTTGCTTTTCTTTCATTAAGTTCACACCTTCAGTTAAATGACACCCACTGTCAGTGCTCCAGATTCTTTGTATAATTACTGCTTCTCCATTAGTTTTTCAGTCTGTGTTTGTGCAGGTGGTTGTTCTGTCACAAATGTAGGATATCATACCAATCCCTATTATATTTCATCCTGCCTTTTCAGACCCTTCCCCAAGCTGTCAGCATATTTTTTTGAGCTCTAATCCTACCCTCCAGTATTGTTGCCTTTCCCAGCTTGGTGTTACCTGTGAACCTCTTGCTATCACATCATCTACCTCGTGCATGAATACATAAGCTGGAGCTGTATTTGGGAAAGATCTTGCAGATTCTTACTCAGAAGGTACCAAAACCCAGCCAGTGAATTACTGAGTAGTAATTAGTAAGTAGTTTCCAAAACAACTTTGCACATCCCTTATAGTAACTTCCAGATGTCATTTTTCACTGAAGAAGTGTCAGACACCTTTGAAAAGCCAAGCTAAATCACAGCCACTGCTTCTGCATGCAGAGCCTGTTTGTAGAAGGAAATTAAAGGAGTTTGACAAGATTTTTATCTTGACACATCCATACTGGTTTCTACTGCTGTGCTGGGAGCAGTGAGATGTAGGGTGATGCCACAGATGAGTACAGGAGAGACAGATCCAGTTTCACGGGGAAGAACTCTAAATGTGAAGATAGTCTTTTATCAGACACTCGTTTTCCCCTTGGCTGACAGAGATATGGGAGATGAGACAACTTAAGCTTTGTTGTTCTGAAATCCAATTGATAAGAGCAGAAGGCTCAAAGTGCTACGGTGGAGCCCAGCTGCCAGCATCAGGGAGCAATAGCTGCCCCCCAGTGCCTTCCAGTTAGATTTTCCCTGAGAAAAGATCACTGAGTTGGCACCTTCCAGTTTTCTGCAGGAATCTTAACATCTAACAAGCAAGGCATGCAAAGTTTGAAAACCCAGAAGAAAAATTGGAAGCAAAGTTGCTATGAAATCTGGAGTCCCGTCAATGATCGTTATAGCCTTTTATATAGAATAGTCTTAAAAATGAAATGTGATGTGAAACGCTGAATGTTTATGGTTTTATCTGATACCAGAAGGGAAGCAGCTTTCAAGTTAACTGACTGAGGTCCAGGTCACTGGCATCCTACTGAAAACATTGTTCTAATGAACATTCATGTTTTAAATTGATGTTTATGACATAAAGGAAATAAATATCTTCCAGTATGTAAATAAAAGCACAGAATGTTTTAAGTAATCCTTAAGAATTTATTTGCCTATTAAAGGATTGTGGCAAGAGGCCATGGAAATACAGCTAGGACATTTTAGACCAAATAATAGCTATATTAATATTTAAATGAGTACAAGTCTTTTTTATTATTTCAGAAACACTCCTCAACCCACAATACTATTTTTTTTAATCTTAAGGCAATCTGTAAGTGTATAAGGCTCAGTCAGAACATACTGATAAGTATTTATAAGGGACAGGGACAGTGGGTCTGGGGCTGACTTTTAGCTGCTGTTTGTTTCTCATTTCATTCTTTCTGCTGTGGCTCCTCAGGTGGTAATTTCTTGGTGTTGTTCCAGAGCAAAGAATCTTCAGTTACAAACCTTTCTGAAAAGGAGTTTAGTCTCTTTCCTTGCTTTTCACACTGATCCATGTGTACCCTGTGTATAACAAGTATAAAACTTCATTTAGTTTATACAAGCACAGGTAGTAGATTTTAATTCTGTGTTCATCAAAGTGGCTGTGTTCATGTCAGCATAGAAGACTGTAAATTATGAGATTATCAATCAGAGGGATATGAAATGAGTCCAGGAACTGCATTTTGGGGGGTGGGGTGGGGAAGCATTTATAAGTGACTGCTTCCTCTGGAGACAGCAAGGAAAAAGAGGCAGGGAATGACAAAGATTTTTGTGAGTTGATCCAAAATTATTTCTCTGGGATATTTTGGCAAATTCAGTCTGTTTAAAGAAACTAAAAAATATGCAGATTGAGATAACTGAAAACATTATTATTATCTCTGAATTGTGTAATTAAAGTAAAATGAAAGTTGATTTCTATATACAATGATTTTAAAAACATTGTGTCATCATTTCTTGTAAATAATGATGTAACAATATTCATTTTTAAAGATAAAATGTTAGGTTTCTTCCCCCAAGCTAAATAACTCAGAAAAGTGTAACTTCAAAAAGCATTTAGACTTTATTGCAAACTGTACAGCTCAGAGCATGTTTTGTTTAAGAAAGAAAATAATGGTTTTTTGCCAATTATGTAACAAAGTGAAAGCTGGCTCGTTTTGTTTGGGAGCTGATATGGAGAAACAGCAGCACTATGCTCCCTCCTTCCCCTGCTGTCACCTTTGGCTGCTTGGTCCTTCTTTATCTTCATATTAAAGAAAGCTTAGTGTGCACTTCAGTGAGGAGTGCATGGAGAGGAGCATGCCACTGGTTTACGTGAGGAAAGGTTTTCTGTGGAGCCTTGTTTAGAGTTTTATTAAATACTAGAGATTTGGGGATTATGGTCTTTTCATGATAGGCATTACTCTGGGAGTTTTAGTGTTCACATGCAGAGTTCATGTTTTAATAGGAGAGAGACTTCTAAGACATTAAACTATAAATATGTTTCCTTAAGAGGTGACTGAAAGCTTTTGTCTGGAATGCTGCTGGGGGAATCACAAGCCTAAACTTGAATCTCCTTTCTTCCCACCTACCTTTGGCATTTATTATTCTGAAGCATGACATGAAGTCCTCCAGCAGTAGAACAGATTTGAATAAAACTGACCAAGCTTGCTGTGGAAAGTCTGAAGGCAGGACTTGAAGGTGTATTCACTAAAGGTGCCAAAATACTGATTTATATAATTTAACATTATTTGACATTTTAGGGCTACTAGTGTGCCAAAGGAGATAGAATCCCATTTCAAATTACAGATCTGGATGCAAGTGGAGATTCCAGAGGCCAGTAATATTCTAATTCAGACAAACAGAAATATTCTGTTCTTTCCAGTTGTAAAGACAGCCAGAAAGCAGTATCAAGCTCCTTCCAGAACATCCCAAGCTAAGAGCAGTTGGGAGTGATAGCTCTCAGTGTCCCTCAGGAGGTGATCAGCACTTCAGGGGCTGGAGCACATTTTGGTATTTTTCCAGATGAGAAATCGCACTGCGTGTTGCAGGTTTATGTCTCTGATTAGTGCCACTATAAATAAATATATAGATCTGGCGAGAAAATGAGATTGTGTAGACTAATTGTATTATTTTTCCTCTGTAGTTTTGTCTATAATAATATGTTTCCTAAATATCTCAATTTTATTTTTAATAAATTCTGTATATCACTGCAAAAAAAGTTACCTTTCATTAAATCCTAATAGTTTATCTTATGATATCATCCTCTTATGAGGGTTTTCTTGGTACAGCTTTAGCTATCACTGGATATAAACACAAACAAAAAGTTTTGAGCTCAAGCAATTGCTGTTTGGTTTTCTTCTCCATACCTAGCCACATCTTAATAATTCTGTTCTAAACCCTGGGGGCTGCTCTGAGAAACCTCACCAGAAGTGAAGGCCACGTGAAGCTGCCATCCCCTGCCTGTGCTGAGGGCCAGACAGGGCAACTCCGTGTGGCTGCTGTGCACTCTGGAAAGTGTAAGTGATGGCTTGTAAACCAGATAAATGCCTTCTAAAAGAGCTTTCCACTGATGGAGAACTTTGATCTGTTTGCATAGGCCAGTGGAGACATCCAGTGGCCACCGGCTGACAAATGGTCGTCTCTGGATTGTGACTGCAAACACATGAAAGGCTGAGGTGAAAGAAGGCATTTTTAGGAGTTGGGGTTTATTTTCCCTCTAAATTCAGAAAGGAGTTCCAGATGTAACACAGTAAAAACTGAGGTCTGTGGAAGAAACTACATTACCTAGTTATTCATTTAAAGGGGTGCTGGCCTCGAGCTCTGTTAAACATAGAACTTGTGGCAGCTGTACTGAAGCCAGCAGTACTTACTGCTCAGGTGCCCATGTGAGCCACTCAGCTGAGTGCTTTGCTGCACTGAAATTTCACAGAAGCACATCAAACTTAAATCTTTGCTGATTTTCAGATGTCCGGCTGATCAAGAGAGACACATATGCATGTGGTTTTATGAATTACTTATTTCTAATTGGTTTATTTTAATTTCATTGAATAATAATCAAATTTCCAGTTATTTTTAATGCAGGATGGTAAATTTATAAGATGTTATTAATAGTTTTTTAATGACAGAGGGATTTGGGAGGAATGGAGATACCAGGGAAATTTCTTATTGCCTTAAACACTAATTATGAGGACAAGTTTATGGAACATTGTGGCCTTTCAGAAATATTCTGTTCACTGAAGAATAGAAAAACCTGTGGTATATTCAGGTAAAGGTGAGGATTTTTTGTTGGATTGGTATTTTCCTTTTGGGCTCCATGCTTGCTAAAATGTATAAGGAGGTTCATTATAAAAGGTTGATTTTTTTTTTTCACTTAATATCAAAACCCCAGTGCAGACAATATTTCAAATAGAATTAAATTGTTGAGAGAAGGTAAAGTAATAAACATCTTGATTATATGAGAAAATGAAAAGTGGAAGTAGGAAAAAAAGGGCAATGTTCCTCCATCACTGGAATGAAGAATGGAAAATGTTTTTAGAAAAAAAATCTGAACCAGAGTAATAAAAGTTTATAAGAAGTTAACAAAACTGAAAGGGACAAAGAAAAAAAATAAACACGACCCTTTCTGGTTATTGTCAAGAGATGTTCCCAAGCCTAATAAGGACAAAGTATCAAAAGAGACTCAAATAAAACAGACCACATCACATTACTATTTCTTTTGGAGAGCCCAAATATAGTTACATGATAATTATTTCCTGGAAAATGTTTGCATATTGTTATTTAGAAATCTGGCATATAACTGCTGTAAAAAGCATTACTCCTCTGGCCACCTCAAAACTTGTAACTGTCCATCAGTGGAAAACAAACCTAATTTGGGATCAGTTTTCTCTCATGGACCTTACAGTCTCCTAAACTGCTAAGCCTGAGCTCATGCTCCAGTTCTGATAACTAAGCCCACATAGTCTATTAGGCTAAACAGGGAACCTTAAATAAAGGAGCTCTGCTTTCTTGAAGGTTTTTGTAGAGGATGTGGTGTGTTACGTTTCATATGCATTTTCATTCTTTGTGTAGGAAGCTGTGTAAACTGGGTTGCCTGTGTTTAGTAGTACACCAACACTTGCCATCCACCCCAAGCTCCACAGGGCATCACAACTGGGTCAGTGTGGAATTGGCACATTTAGCTGTTTCTGGCCCTGTTTCTGAGTGTAGACTCAAAGTCCACAATGGAGCTGCCAGCTTACAGCCACAGCAGTGTGTGAAAGGACCAGAGTTCTGCTGTAGCAAACTGGACCCGTCTTTGTTTCCCTGTATGTGCATGTGTCTTGAAGCACTTCCTGTATGAAAAGAAAACCTTTAGGGGCACCTTAAAGATCATGTAGTTTCAACCCCCCTGCTGTGGGCAGGGCCACCTTGCACTAGACCAGGTTGCTCAGAGCCCCATCCAGTCTGACCTTTAACACTTCAAGGAATGGGGCATCCACAGCTTCACTGGGCAACCTTTGCCAGGGCCTCAGCACCCTCACACGGAATAATGTTGTCGCCTGCAAGTCTCTTGCTGAAATCCCACCCAATCTCAGCATTGATAAGCTTTAACTAAAGGAGATGTTACATGGATTGACATAAGCACATCCCTTGAAAGTTTTTCGCCCGGCTATGCTTCATTACACTTCCTGTAAAGCAGATTCACTGCTTTTATCATGAGTAAATACTGAATTACAGCCCATGGCAAGCTGGGCCCTGAAAATAACTGAGCTATGCAGAGACAACTTGTTCCTGGAACAATTGCTTCTGACACATCATGGATGAGTGTATCTTGGCTTGTTATGGAGAAGCACTGAAGTTGACTTTACAAGGCAGTTTGCACACAGAATGAAGCCTAATTTAAATTTGCTTAATCCCATAATGTAGTATTAACATGATTGTGATATTTGCCTGCCAAGAGTGTGCATGCCACTTCTGTGTGGGCACCCTCAAGGCACGTTTCTCAAATTGCACAGCTTGTTATTAACTATTTTTAGATGTTTAGGCAAAGTTACAAAAACTGACAAATGGTAAAAGCATTCTGTAATGTTCTGTGGAGAACTAGAACTGCTATGTAGATAACAACAGGGAGTCTGGATCTCACATTAAATTAAGATTTGGACTAAGAAACCATCAAGGAGGTTTTGTACATTCCAGTCCCTACCTCATGGCATGAGGAACGTGAAATTCCTTTGTTGTATCATTTATTCTGATTGCACCTACAGCCAGCGTTATCTGTGGCAGGAGATTTAATGTGCATGCTGTGAGAGGCAGTACGTGCTCCAAGCAGCTTGAAGTCTCCGGAGCTGAGGCAGAAAGGAAGAACTTGGTACATTCTTTAGGGACAGTCAGTGTACGGTGACATTTAGTTTACTGATAGTTCCATTCTTATTTGATTTGGGTATTATTTCCTGGGGTTTTTTTGGACTGTGGCTATTTTTAATTTCCCTTTGAACAACTGAATACATTATTTATCAAAGGTATTGTGGTTGGAATGCTCTTTCTTCTGACATTTTTTCCTAAGAATATCATTAGATTGCAATTCCGTGCACTGGCAAGCTGCCTGCTGAGCTCTCTCTGTATCTCTTCAATCTCGCTGCAGAGCAGCTCGATCACAGCCTTGGCCTCCGTATGCACCATGGCCACGTGCCTCCCCACAGCCTTCCCTTGGGCAGGGCCTTGGTGAGGATGGCAGGACACACTGGAAGAGGAAGCTGAAGGAGGGGAAGAGCCGATATGAAGTTCAAATGCCCTCCCACACTCTGCGGTGTGCAGGTGGAAGGTCAGGAGGCAGACAGCCTGGGTGGAGAGTGGGACATGGGGGCTGTGCAATCCTGAGGGGTTCTGGTCATGTGGAATGTGGAATGCATGTGGCCACACAGCATGTCCAGCCCTGGTGATCGGCTGTGATGTCCAGCCCTGATGACCAGCCCTGATGACCAGCCCTGGTGACCAGCCCTGGTGACTGGCCCTGGTGACTGGCCATGGGCTGTGCCAGCCCTGTCCAGCCCAGGGAAGGCAGCTGGAACTGGGGGACTTTGTGTTTCACCGTGCCGCTCCAGGGCCCCTCAGCATGGCACTAGGACAGGTCAGCACAGCACTAACATTTGAAAATGCTCTTTCTCGATGAAATGCAAACAGGTCTATTCACAAACTCCTGCAAGTAGGAATGTTTCCGAAGGGCTGACTTTCTGCCTTGTTCTACCATGCACGGTTTCTAGATTTGGGCGTGATGTTTTGTGAAGACTTTAATTTCTTACACTTTCATTTAGCGAAAGGGCGTGGGATGAGGGTGAAATTTCGCAGAGGGACGGGCGCTCAGAGGGGATGAGGCCCGCCTGAGGCAGCGCCTGAGGGAGGGCACGACCGCCCTCGCTGGGTCCGTCACGGCCGTCGGCTCCCTCAGGGCTCACCTGCTGGGAGCCGGCGTAGGTGGGGCTGCGCTCCCGGGGAGTGGCTGAACCCGGGGCGAGAACGAGAGAAGAACGAGCGTGTTCAGTTGCAGAGAGTTTTCGCTGGTTTTACTCTCTCCCGGGAGTTTTCTCCCTCAGGCCACGCCGCGTTTGGCCCGTGCCCGGTGCTGCTCTCGCCCTGAGGTGCCCGGGTCGGGCCGGCCTCGCCTCAGCGCGGTGACACCGTCCCGGGCCGGGAGCGTGCCGTGGGCTCGGATAACCAGTGCTTTCCCTGTCGTGGGATTAAAAGATCAGGATTGTTCGTTGACTGTTCACTTGTGAATCCTGGCAGAAGACACTTCCTCCCTTGTTCACTCGTGCTTCCCATGCGGCTGCCATCCGCTCTGCAGGGCCGGAGGAGAGGCCTCAGCTGGAAATGCTGCTGGAGACAGTTTGAACTCCAGCCACTGGTTGTAGTGTGATAGCACATAAATTATTCTTTGCCCCTTTAAAAAGTGTGTGGATATGTTAGACGTTGAATTTTTCTCCTCAAACCTATACTGCACTGAAATCTGCAAGGAAATGTGTTGATATTTGTGATTTAAGTTTGATCAGTATAATCAATTTTAGGAGAATGGTAGAAAGTTTTCACTGCAATGTGTGCTGTATGATGCAGAGTTGGTGCTGTTTGTAAGATAATGTGAGGTCTTGGTATTCTTACTGGGGATGTGGAAGGTGGTAGAACTGTGCTGTGGTCCTGCTATAGCATGCCTGAATCCTGTTCCTCATAGGGAAGGGAGGAAGGTAAGTTTCAACAGAGGACGTGAAAAAAAAACAAGTCCTGAGTCTTGAAGTTTGGAGAAGACCAAGATGTCCCTGAGGTACTTAAAGCTAGTTTGGTAAGGATGTTTTAAGGAAAGTACTGACTTTTAGATTTAGTTACTTTTTCAGGCTGTAAAAGGAAAACCAAATATTCCATTTTACCAAGATTGTTCACTAAGGGTACCTCCTTCAGCTGAATCAATAATGAATATGTCTGGCAGAACCTGTGTGGTAACATTGAATTTCACCAAAGTTCTGGTTATGCTAAGGTGAACATGTGAATAAAAAACAAACTAGGAGGACATGTTAAGCAGTACCTGTATAATGAACTGTCCTAGAAACTGTGTCACTTCAAAGGAGCCAAGGGGTTTTTTGTGGAAAGTGTCTTGCTGCCAGCTAGTTGGGAAGGCCTTCACCTAGAGGCCTTACTGTATCCCTGGGGGTCAGATAGATCCTTTTGTGAAGTCTGGGATCAGCTGACATGAGGCTCAAAAATGTGGCCTGTGTGGAATCAATTGTCTCACAGCTCCTTATTTCATTGATATTTTATGTCCAGTTGCCCAGACAGTAGTGCAGCTTGACCTACCACCTAAACAGTAAAACTTCAAGAATTGTGGCAGAACACAAGATGAGGGAGGTTTTGTTACTAGTATGGTGTCTTGTTCTACATGGGAATTCTAAAATGTGTTTGTTTTGCTGTAATTTCTGCATCTTACACAATAATACATAATGCTTACATAAAATCCTTATGGGAAATGCCTGTCATTCAGCAGGGGCAATTCAGTTAACAGATTTTGCTCTTTGTAGACAAGTTTTTTTCAGATCTTTCACATTTGGGAATGTCGTCTTTAGGTGGTGTGGTTGGTTGCCTAATCAAGGCAGTACTTTACAGGTACTCATGAAAATAATCTGAATATTGAAGGCCAGAGGGTTTTTAGGGTATGCTTGTTGTTAAAGCCTGATTTGTTTGTTTACTTGTAGTCAGACAGTGACTGTCCCAGTACTTCTTTTTATGTGAGTGGGCACAGTTTTTGATAAGAAAGAGTGAAACACAGAAATAATGAAATGGGAATTATATTTTTACACAGCAAGTAATCTTAGTCTGCTTGGGGTTGTTACTGTGCTGCATTAGCAATGCAGTAGGCTGACCTATTACAGCAGAAGTGAAGGAAGAGAGAGAGATCCAGGAAAAAAAAAAATGCAGGTTTTTTCATCTCCAAGTAGCACGAAACTTTTACTGGGACCTAGAAGGCCAGCTGATAATTTAAAGAATGAATATTTTAAAATATCAAAACTATGGGGGAGAATCAGTAGAGGAAGAATATGGGAATTTGAGGCTGCAGGACTGAACTTAAAGGAACCAACACATAAGATAAGGACATTTCAGAAACCCTAAATGGCTTGTTTGACTTGATTTTAGAGAACGGAAAGATAAGAAAATGTACTCTCCAGAGGTGCTGCTTGATTGCTAGCTTTGCATGTTATAAAAATAGGACACTTTCAGACACAGAAAAGGACAAGTTGACTTAAATTGTAATGAATCACTGAAACTGGGTTATATTTATATGAGAATTCTGAATATAGTTACGTGTGAAGTGATGAAGCTGCTAAGAATAAAGTTCACTTTATTATTTGACCTGACTGTTACACTTGGAGATTGAACTGCAGGAAATACCTCCGTTTAGGTTTTTGGTTGGTTTTGGTTTTTGTTTTTTTAATAACAAAGTGAAGTCATTGGAATGATAAGCTAGTGAATCTAAAAAAAAGTAGCCAATTGAAGTATGACCTAGTTGAAAATGGCATGCATGGCTTCTGCAAAAATCCAAACTAGGTAAACAGATCTTTGGCCTCTCTTAAAATTAGTAAACGTTTTTGTGGATTTTATCAGAAGATTGCCAGACACAATACATAGTATATATGAGTGGCAGTTAAATGAGTTCAGCTATGTGAGGCAAAATCTAAGATTGGTGTGCATTAATCCTGTGTCTGCGCAGGGGGAAACTGAAGTTGAGCTAAAAATTTGGTACTTCTACAGAAAACAGTTGTTTAATATATATTTGAGGTGATTGCTTTTATTTATTTTGGCTTTTTGTTATGTCTTAGCTGAAGATTGGAAAATACATTGAAGTCAAGTAGAAAATCTTGTGAATGCAATGTTTTAGTGTTAAATAGGGGCACATAGCATCTGCTTTGACATCTCCTAGATTAAATAGTAGGTTTCAGTTTCAGTATGGGGGCTGAGCTGAAGCTTTATGAAGTGAGAGGAATTTTAGTTCATTATTGTGGCAGCAATGAAAATATTGTCATAAGAAAAAGGATTTCTGTTTGGACCTCACCACTGTGTATCAGTGCTACTCTGGGTTGGAAAGAAACTGAAGGTACTTTTATGTCAGTTTAGCAAACGGGGGTAATAAGCTGAGAGCAACTCTGACATGACAGATGATTTGCAACAGAAAGGCTACACAAATGTGTTAACAAACCTGATAGCATAAGCTGTGGGGAGTGTTAGACTGTATCTGCTCAAGGAACAGATTTTCACAGGAGAAGATAACATGTCTTGCTTCTTGTCTTCTGTGTTCCTCTCACCCAGATTTCTGTGGACTGATTTCCTATTGGTTCTTGCATGCCAGCAGAAATCATGGGGTTTTGAATAATAATGCATTTTTACACATTTTATACATTTTTGAAAATGAAATTTAGTGGAATAGAATGGAAGAGCTGAGTTTTTTTAGTGGAATAACCACTAAAGTGTGACTTGTAAAAATGAAGAGAAAAAACAATAGAATTTTTAAAAATGTGCATCTATTTTGTTTAAAATGTTTCTCAGTGCTGGATTTTTGTATGCCTAACAGACATAAGTGAGCCTGATTTGATGCACATCCTTCTGATTATGGTGTAATTTTTCTGACACTCAGGAGTTATGAAATGCCAAAACATGCTTTAAAAAGACTAACTGGGCAATGTTTTTATGAAACTCAAAGTACTCTTGGTCATTTAGGGAAGTATCAGTCGTTAACAACTGAGGTGCTGTTTACATTATCCTAAGCCGTGCTGGAATGCTTACCTTGGAGCTGGTTTCTTCATCACCATTCATTTGATGCGGTCACTTACATTGCATTGTTTGCATATTTGTTTCTTCCCCTCAGACCTTAGTGCTCATTTAAGGAGCTTTTCCTTTTCCAACCTATTGCTGTGCTCTTTGTAACGGAGCCTTGCGTTGTGTCCACAGTGAAGGGGAGTCAGAAGTGTGAGCTGAACTGCCGGGCCATCGGCTACCGCTTCTACGTGCGCCAGGCGGAGACGGTGATCGATGGCACCCCCTGCGAGCCCAACGGCACGGCCATCTGTGTGGCAGGGCAGTGCAAGGTAAGGCACGGCTGCCCGGGCTGCTCCAGCTGCCCAAACACGGGCAATGCTGGCTTAAACTTACTTCTTTTTTATTATTTTAATTAAAGTAGGTGTGAAGAACATTAACTTTTATTATTGCAGGTTGGGTGATTTCTTAACTAACGTTTGTATTTACTGAGAACAAACTAAGGAGTGTTGAAGGGATGGATTCAGGAGGTGTTGTAGCCACAATTAAGGTGACTGCCAATGAGCTTTTTCCACGTTTTACTTTCTACAGAAGAGGTCCTTTGAAAGAATCAGAACAGATTGAAAGCTTAAATAAGAAAGAAATACAATATCTTTCTTTGATTCAGTTTTGGAGTGGAGATATTTTTCAGAGTCTGCAGCAGAATGGTTTCTTTTGATTGCTTTATAGCTGCTTGTAGTCTAACTTTTCTGATTGGGCCATGTTTGCCTCAGGTCTTACTGACTCTCCTTTTACTCAGCCATGATGTTCTCTTAGAAAACATTTGAGTGGTTACTTTTCATGGGTTCAGAAGGAGCTGCTGTGTTGACTTTTTGCAGTCTGCTGTGCAGATTCCATTTGCAATGAATAAATACACTTTTTGCAAGATGGTAGCAATTTTAAACAAAATATTACAGTGTTTAGGGAAAAAAAAAGTGGTCTTTCAAGTAAGGTTAGTGAAAGAAATAAATTCCTAGTGAGGGTCATTTGACGCTTGGCTGATTCCTATATGTGTTGGCAAAAGATGCAGAAGTGGTTCAGATGTAACTCATGAACTCAAATAGTGAAAGGTCAAGTTCAGTTTAAATAGTTGGTTTGCCAGGGGAAATCACTGATGAATACAGCCTTGTCCTCTGCATGTCCCTCTTACTTGTGCACATCTGGACAATGCCATGTTTGTATCTGTTCTGTGTTTCTTAGTGCAAGCGAAGACATAGCTTTGAATTTCCTTTGTACAGGATAGATCTGGGTGAAGTTGATTGTGCTTTAAAGCTTTCCTTGATCTCAAACGAATTCAGAAAGGGCCAGAAACTTGTTTTAAGTGCAGTTCTGATCAGATTCAGAAAACTGATAATTGAGTTGTGGCTAACGAATGTATGGTCTCTATCACCCTCTGTTGGACATTTTTTTACATTACCAGAACAATAATATCCTTGTGTTACAAACCATTATCTATTTTGTTCCCAGGACCATTGTTTTTCGTTAGTATTTTCAGCTTACTTTGTCCTTAAGAGGAAAAAAAAGATGGAAAATGCTGCTATAATAAAAATGATTCAGAAATATGGTAAAGAATATGATATATGAGATGAAACAGTCCTTTTAAAAAGCTTGAAGTGAGAAAGCTCAACAAATTAGGGTATTTCATCAGAAGAACATATTGTCTGTGACAGCGTCATAACTGGCACATATAATAATGCAGGTACTACAAAAAAAGCTCACTTGTCATTGAAATGATTGTGTATTTCCTGGTCTAGACTAGACTCTGAATCCTAATGAAATTAAAACTTCCTAAATTAATTAAATACTTTAAAACCAGGCAAAGTAGGAAGAATGGGGTTATATCCTACCTACACAGAAGAAAGAAGCACAACAATGATCTTGACAATCAGTTACAATATTTCTGTGTAAGTTTGGTTTTCTGCACACTTGAACAACATTATTTCTGATGGATTTTTAAAGTAAACAAATGTTTTCATTGACAGTCCTACTGAGTTCCACTTTTGTTTTTTAATAGCTTTTATTTGGTGCCACAGCTGGTTATTCCTAATACATATGATTGGAATATGCTTCAGTATTATTGAGTAGATGTTGTTTTTTAAAATACATTTGCTACTCCTCTCCTATACCCTACATTTTGACAGTGCTATTAAATTAAAGAGTGACTGCCAATGGGACTTCCTTCAACTTGCTATTTAGTCAGAAGTGTTTGTTTTCTTCCTTCAAGTTTTTTTTTTTCTTCTTTTGTGTGAAATAAGTGTATCCTTATATTTCTTCTGGAGACAGTGGGTTGGTCCTACTCAGTAACTTTTAAGCTTAGAAGAGAAATGCAGAGAGAATACTGAGGAGACTTTAATAACAGGCTGTGAGAAAAGAATGTTCTTAATTATGTTGACCTTGCCCATAGATTGGAACATGTGCCTCTAGGGCAGAAGGCTGCATGTGTTTTCGCATGTGTCTGGGACACTCCCACTAGGAGAAGTCGTCCCAGTACCTGGGCAGGTGTGAGCACCGACTCAAGGTAGTTTTAGAGACAGAGAAGTTATTTGAGAGCTGTGAAGAAAATTGGTTTTGCAGAGATGTTGGTTACCACGCGGGGGCGTGCTTTACAAAAGGATTATTTAGCATTTCAATCAAAATTCTGTTTGGATGGGAACTGTAGATACCTCTTAAAGGTGCCTGAAACAACTATTTTCTGTCTCCTGCTTTTCTTACATTTTCTCTTGAAATGTACTTGTTTTCATCTTCCAGCTAACTTCTCAAGTTAACAGAAAAATATCTAAGCAGTTTTAAAATGCACACTGTAACTTCAGTAGCAAAATTATTGGTAATAGAGATTTTACAGATTTTACTTGCCTAAAAAAAAAAAGAAAAAGAAGAGTGCATCAAATACTGAAAACCTTGCAAACTTTCTAGGGAGGTAACTTGTATTAGCTATAGGAAGCATAGCCAACCATGCTAAATCTCTCAGAAAAGCAGGATGAAGCAAGGAGCTCCTATTTGGCACTGTGCTGGTGTGTGCTAATGTCCAGGTAAGAGAACTATAGATGACATTACTGTTTTAAGATAGGGAACTTTAATGGCTGTAGGATCAGAGTGACAGATCAGGACAATGAGAAGCGTGTACTTTCAATAAGTTAGGGTTACTCTCTTAACTGATACATGTTGGAATATAGAGTAGCCCTACAGCTGTTCTTGTAAGGTTATAGAAGCTGTTCTCTGTAGGAATCTCAGCTTTCCTGTGCAATATTGATTGCTTACATTGAAAAAAGGTCTGAGGTGGATTTGGAGTTTTTCTGTGTGTGCTTTCCTAAAGTTGGAGCCAGACTTCCCTCCCTTCTCTGTCCTCTTGTGTTTACTTCACAGGTTCTTCTGAGTGAGTACTCTGTACAGTGCTAGTTTCTGTGAAGCTTTTCTCCTTTTTCCTTTGGCATTACTGTGGGTTTTTTTTAACACTACTAATGTAAGAAAGAACCTGATCTCTAGATTAACAAGCAGAAGCAATGGCACATAGATACCTATATATGTCCTTCACCTGATTTACAGAAAATGTTTGTAGTTCCTTGTTTACCTTGCTTGGTTATATTGAAGGGGGGTGCATTCTTCCCTGAACAGGAACTTTGTAAAGTTTTCTGTCATGAGATTGAAAGAATTTGAAAGCAGCCTGAGAAACTGTGCCTAGTGAAACATGGTCTGTGCATCGGGGTGGCTCTCAGTTCTTTGCTGTTAGCATTGCTGTTTGGTACTGGTGAGTGATGAGTGCTGTCAGGTGTTGTTTGTATTTGAGAAGGACTGATTTCAGGAACTGTTTCCAGGTGCTTGATGTTTCAAAGTTGTCCTTGAAACAGTGCATGGCTTGCACTGTTTATACCATGGGAGAGTTGAGAAGGTGCATTCTGCTGAGCATTGTCACCAAGGCTTTGCCCAGGATATGACTGCACAAAGGATATGCTCTGTGCAAGTGGAAAACCAGATCATGAAGACCATGGCATTCAGATGCTGAAATGCATTGTAGAATCAAATGAAAATTAAATCTCTTGTTTGTTCATATTCAAGGCTTGCTTTTGTCTTACTGTTTTGTTTGGTTTTTATCAATAGCTGCTGAGGACACAGTGCTTTGAGCTCAAGAGCTTTTTTACAGATTAGGTGGGATGCATTCAAAGAGGCTCATATCGTGTATGTAGCTTCTATTGAAGGCTTTTTCTTTCTAGGAAAATTGGTTGCTCCTTAAAATATACCGTAAATGTGAAAAACCTACGGTTACAATAGAACATTCTCTCCTTTCTGCTTTTTCATAGATACAATTGTAATTTCTTGGCTGTTGGAAATAGGACTCTTCATTGTTTCTCTTCATAATGACTTGCTAATGCCAAGCTCTGCACTGGGAAACACCTGCCGGGCATTAATAAGGTGTTAATGGAAGAAACAGGTTCCTGGGAGCTAAGAAATAACTGCTTGTTGCCTCTTCCCTCTGTCTGAATAGTTTTTGCTAAATGTTTCACAGCGTGAACCTCTGTGAGATTTCTTGACCTCACTCTATAAAATCTTTTATCCTTCTTCCATTTATAAAGCAACACTAAAATTTTTTTGCCTATGATCTTTGACCATGACCTAACTCATTTCTGATACCTGATACACAGAAGGTACAACCACTGCATGTAGCAAGAGTGAGAAGATAACTTTGCTGCCTTTGAACTGATGTGGAATCTGGTGATCGCTGGTTGTGAGTAGCAAATACTCAAGTTCAGACAAAATGACTAAGCACTGGATCTGTATATTTGTTCTTTCCCTATTGTCTAGCAGCCTCTTGTTCAGAAAAAGACCTCACAATTCAAAGGAGCTCCTCACTCTTCCATGGAGCTGCTATCTGAATTTATAGTTCTGCATCTTCAGTTTTGCTATAAATGACCCAGATGTTATCAGGATCAGATGTTGCTTACAATGGCATTTAACATTTGAAAAAACATCCAACAAAACCCAAACCAACCAAAACGGTATTATGAAATATCTTCATTCTAAAAGGTTTTTCACTGCTTTTATATGTGCTACATACATAGCATGTTGCTTGGAAAACGTTTATTTTTCAGTTTGAAGCAAAAGTAGGTGCTGAAGTGCAGCATAGAATGGCTAATCCAGATTCTGATTCTCTCTGAGCTCCACGCTGTTCTCCTGTCAAATGTGGCCAGTAATGTCTAACCTACCTATCCGAAGCAGCTTGAGATACCGCAAAGTAAGGGAGTTTTGTGTGCCTTTATTTTGTTCTTATTTCTGCAGTTTTAAAAACAATAATTTTTCAGGTTTGGATGTCTTTATAAAAAGAGAGAATGTAATCCTTATCTGCAGTATGCCTTTGTCTTCATAGATTGGCTGACAGTAGAAAATACATCCCAGCTTTGATCTTAATTGTATCACTAGAGAAATTGTTCTGAAAGCAAATGCTGTTATCTCTAATGATTAAGTGACACAATTAGGGAACTTTGTTATACTTGAGGTATACTTCTCTTTGAACTAGTTTGAAAATGATGTACTTGAAATAAATCCAAAGTAAATCCAAAAAAAATTTAAAGTTTTCAAGAATGCTGCGGATAGCAATGGAATAGAAAATAAAATATTGGATGCTGTTGGTCCTTGTTGAAAGTGAAGTCAGGTTTGTTTATGAATAATTAATTATTATCTAGGTTGAAATAATCAAATAATCACTCCAGCTTAGTTTTAAAGAAACAAGATAAAATCCTGTGGTATGCTGGTATAAAAGGAGGCTGGGAGTGTTTATGAGGAAACATTCAGTAACACACCAGTCCCTTCACATAAAAAACCCTGAACTCATGATCATTGCTTTTTTTTTTTTTTTTCCTGAAATACTGGCTTTCTGTGATGGGGAAATTTAGTGTAGACAAGAAAAAAAGAGTTTGGATAAAACCAGAAAATAAATGTGGTCTCACCTATTCCTTTTTCTCAGTCCTTAGTCAAAGTATTCATGGATGCACTCTAACAAAAGCTATGGTAGCCCATAGGAAGACAGATCACAGCACTGTCCTGCATTCACAAAAAAGGAAACCAGTGAAGAGCTTTGCACACTGTATCATGGTGGGGGTGAACGGCTTGATGGCAGAAATTACTAAGGTTTTGTTAATGCCTTTTAAATAACCAGTAGAACCAAACCTGTTCTGTGTTACATTAGAGCAGTTCAAAGAAAAAAAAAACCCATGAAATTTCAACCAGTTGAATGAAATACATTTGATTTCAATGGATGTATGGGAAAGCAGTTGTAAAAGAGAGTCATGTAGCTAATGCAAGGCCACTCTTCTGAGGTTAAATAGCAAAAGGAAACAAAGTAATTTAGATTTTATTGTAAAGAAACAAAGAGGGGTGCAGCAGAAGTAACGTTCTGAAACTCACATTTCAGGGATCTGTTAAACACCTGGACAAGCAAACAGTGGGGAGAAAGCTGTTAAGAAGGGGACTGGCTGCATGAATATTCATTCTTGTTCTCCTGTTCAGAAGAGGGCTGAAAACTTCACAATTATTCCTGAAGTATAAATGATACCTTTTGCTGTTAATTGGCTGAATTATATTTCTCATCCTAGAAATGTTCAAGCCATTTGACTTTCAGCATCTCATTGTGGTGGTTAGCTTGGGACTCCCAGAAAGGGTTTCTAGGTTCCTCTCTGCAGAATGTTAAAAAAGATCCTGGCACCTTGCCTAGCTGCCTGAACGTAGAGATTGCCAGCAGCCCCCCTCACAGGTGTTAACAGGGGAGCATCTGAGTTTGGTTTATTGTCCATGTGTTCTATGGCAGTAGAGGCTCTGAATGGGCAGTATCAGTTTTGTACCATTGTCCCAGGAAAATTCTGGAAAATTCACCCCCTTACTGCAGGGCAGGTGCTGTGTCATGCAGAAAAATAAAAATGAACAAACTGTTCTTGAATTTATTGTTGTCTGCTAATGTTTATACTACAAGACTGTCACTGTAAACAGTAACATTATTTTATCATGATAAACATAAGAAGAGCAAGGGGAATAAAAAAGAATTGTACAATCTTAGAGCAAGCTTGTATATCACATATTTCATGAGATTTCTGCTTTGCTGATGTACTTTCTCTCTGCTTGCTTGCATGGTGTCTGTTATGAGAATTAAACCTGCAGTAGAATTGGAATGTGCAGTAAAACATAAAGTTATTGTACATTAAAAAAAAAGACACATGTATGCTAGAGACAGCTTATTAGCAGATTGATGTGTTCTCATGGCAGGTGGGGTCATGAAGTAGAAGGGGGGCTATTTATGAACATTTGTGAGGAAAAATAAAGGCTTTCATGTGTGAGGATTTATGAGGTGAGTGCTAAAACAAGAATTGAAACAATAAATGGAATTAATATTTCATTTTAATTTGATTTGGTTTGTTACTTTCTCTGTCACTTTCAATCCATGCTGCCTCCTGTGATGCCAGTGGTCTGGAGATCAGGTTTTTTCTTGGTCTACAGTTGTGCTCCCTTTTGCTAGCAGTGTTAGCAATTATGCTGCGTTGACTAGTGATATTTCAGGCCTCATCTAAAAGTCAGAGTTATTAGAAATACAGTATGGAAGTGTATTTATTGCTAAAGGTTTGTTCATCTTTTTTTCTTTTTCCACTACTCTTATACCTGGTGACAGGTGAGTATTTGGTAGTATTTTACTTATTGTCACTATTGATAAATCACTGATTAAATGAAAATTTTTCCACAACTCAGTCATTTCAGGAACTTCAGATTTTAGGCACTAGAATTTTTTCCTTGTTAATTATAATAAACTATCAGAAGCCAGTAACCCAGAGGTTTTAGTGAAAATAGAGGGATTTTTAGAAAGCGATGACAGTGCAGCAAAATGCTGTCTGACCTAAGTTGATTTTTACTAAAGAGCCAAAGAGTAAGTTAATGCTTAGTTTTGTTTTGATGACTTCTAGAAGCAATTTGAAAATGCTAATAACTGCAACAGAATATTCCAAAATACCTATTATTTAGTCAGGAAACTGAAACAGCAATCTTGGAAATCTGCAGGAAATTAAGTATTTAGGCTTTGTTTTCATTTAACTACATTATAATATTGCTTTAGAGCCTGGAAAGAGTCCAGTATGTTTTTAGGCACTTCCATTAAAACAAAAATTACAATTTTGATGGACTGGGATAGACAAATTTGTCACATGAATAAATAAATCCTTGGGAAGAAGGTCCATAGAGGCTCTAGTTGTGTGTATGTATCTATTTTTTTTTTTATGCAGCACTTGCACACACAGATACAGATGCACCCAGAGCTAATAGTTGAGGAGCTGTTGTGTTTTAAAATATGCTTGAAGTATTGACTTACTGCCTTAGACCAAAACCATGAAAAAACTTAACTCTTGAGTGAGGCAGCTGCCATTGTGTCACTGTGTCATGGAGAGACTGAGTCCCTGGGCAGAGCAGAGTGGTTGGTTGCTTTTAAGAGCTGGTATGGATGCAGATCCTTATTCCAGCCAAAGTACCTGGGCTGTCCTGCAGTGGATTTCCTGTGGGACCTTGGATATCTTCTTTACTCTCTGGTTGTTGTTAGTCTAGCATTGTGCAAGGGCACTGAGTGTCTGCTGAGTGTGCAAACTGCACCCAGAAGTTTTTTTTTGGACCCTGTTAAGAACCAATTTTTTTAACCAAGGTGGAGCCCAGTAGTTTTGTGACTTCCCTCCCTTGGGTGGCTTGCTGGCAACTGGTTCTCATGTCTTCCCTGTGATGCATCTTTGTCCCAAATGTGCTTTTAATGCCCAGATTCTCCATCTCAAAATGAGAATTATGTGGCAAATCCTTGTTTCATAGGATTAATGTGATTTGTGTGTTCTAATGGTAGTGAAATGTAGTTAAGGCTGAACTAACAGCGGAGTGTTGTGCTGTAACAAGCTGGGGTTTGTGTAATTTCTGTACAGTTTGACCATATTCATCTGCAGGAAGTTCTGCTTTGCCTTTCAGGGAAACAAAGGTGTGGGAGAATATTCTCAGGGAGAGCAAGAGTCTGAGTCTTAACCCTTTGCTGAGACCAGAGTTTGTATTTTTATGCAGCAGCTCATGTTTACAATATGTTTACAAGATACAATTTCGTTTCACAGAAGTCTATGCAGAGTTCCCTTAAGTTTAAATTTCACATTGCTTAAGCTTTCACATAAGGGTTTTGAGCTTTTGTCAAAAGTTCAGAATAGAAAAGTATCCTGGATGCCATCTGGTACCACCTCAGTCTCTGAAATTTAATAAGATAAGAGCTTGGAAAATGGTGTACAGCTAGATCAAAATGAGCTTGTTCAAATTTGGCTAAAATTGAATTTTTAACAGAACCTGAAATCAGCCAGATTTTCATGTGGCTTCACACTGAAACTGCCTCTACAGTTCTCTTACTTTTTTCTCCCCACAAGTGCTAGGGAGTCAGACTTTGGAAATCCTAGAGAGTGGAGTCACATGAATATATGATAATTTAGTTTTTCATTTAAAGTAATGTATATTTCCAGCTTCTGTGTTTGCTGAGAGAAATCACAAACTGACAAGATCACACTTCACAAAACAAGTGAGGTGAGCTCAAAACCTTCTTAAAAGGTCTATTGGTTTGCAAGCCTGTGCCCTATTTTTGCATCTCAGACGTTTTATTATTGCAACAACAGATTTTTCCTGTTTGCAGAAATAACATCAAAACTTGAACAAAACAGAAATGTGATGGTATTACATAAGACTGACATATTTAATCCTTTTTATGGCTACAGGCTTCTCTGCAGTCACAGGACTTTACCACGTTCTTGCTGATGAGGAAGCATTCCAATTTTCTAGGGTTCTGACAATATGGTGTCTTGGAACTAGAGCATTTATACCTTGCTCAGTGGAGTCATCAAAATGCTTGTGAATAACTTCCTGTTCCCTCTTTGTAACACAGACACCTGATCTGTTCAAAGCCTCCTGTAAAAACCTACTAGAACACATGCAATAAACTTGATCAATTTTAAAGTATGGTGCATTTAAATGTATCAGTAATGTCTGCCACGTGACATTGTTGCTTTCTAGTTTGAAGCAGCTTAATGTGGCATCTAAGTGCATTTCATGAATTGAAAATGTGGCCAAGGTTAAAGTTGTGTCCACAGTCAAGCGATCCTAATAGTTCACTGGGAGTGTTTTAGAGTAGTTTGCCTTGTGTGTAGTTTTTACAAATCCTGTGAAATGGAAATCAGAAACAAACATATATATGTCTCTCAAAACATGAAAAGATAAATTTGAAACAAAAAAGTGTTTTCTTCTATAAAATACAAAGTGTTTTTACACACATTGCCTTTTCCTTTCCATACTAGAGCTGTGCCTATAATTGTAGTAACTGTTGTGTGCCAGGCTAGTTGACCTTGCAGAAATCAGAAATGTCAGACTTGTTAGTTACTGATATTGGACTGTTGGTGATGCTATTTATATGTAGTCTGGCTTATTCTTATCAAGGTCATGAACACACAAGGAACTTTGGTGACAGAGATGGGAATGTGCAGATCAGTTTGGTTCCTGTGTTAAATATGAAAAATATCTGCAGAATTCTAGTGAGCAACTTAAGAAACTAGTTGTGACTAAAAGCAGTCCTCTAGTCCCAAACGTTTCTGTGACAGAGGCACTTTCTTTCCCTTCCTGTCCATGTGTATTCCCTGTATCCCACGCTGTTTTCTGTAGAGGGTTGTGACTTTACACAAGAGTATAATGGATTCCTGTAGATGTTTCAAGTGTGCCTTGGTGATATCTTACAAAATGCCAAGTGGAAGAATTGCTTAGCAGAACATTTTTGAAGGGGACTAAGTTCCTGCTGTGATGTTAAATGCATGTTCTTGCAAAGCAGATGCTTCTTCTTCAACATTGTCTTGACATAAGAAATGAATGTAATCTTGTTTTCCTGAAAGGCTCTTTCCCACCAGATCTGTATGACTGATTTGTACCCTTTAGCACACACAGTTTTACCCACTTTAATAGAGTGAAAAGTGCAATGAAAAGATTTGGAATTCTTTAGTTGTAACTTACTTGGTGTTTCTGTTGATGATATTCGGAGCAGATCCAAATCTAGACAGTTCTGTCATGGATTTGCAGTCACATAGGTAAGAAATAGCAGTCTGGGGAGGAGATAATGGGGACTGTGGAGTCTTACACAGCTTGGGTAGTGTGAGAAGGAAATGTTTGTTGCACACACCTGTGCAGTATGTGCAGTACAGCAAATGTCTTGAAGAAAACATGGCTTTAAATCATCTGCTATTTGCTAAGGTTTGAAAGTGCTTAGGGGCTGGATGTGAGACTACATTATTGCAGATTCTCCAGAAAACAGTAACCACCTGTGACTATGATGCTATTTCATGTCAAATAGGAAATAATGCAGCCTGGAACTGCTACAGCTGGAGACTCAAGATAATAGATTTGCCTTCCATTTGCTGTGGGTGGAGGGTAATACAATTACTGTAAGTTCTGTTCCTCATTTCAGTAACTAGCTGTAGCTTGAATATTGATTTTACTCATACTAAAAAAATGAAGTTTTCTAAAAGAAATCAAACTTTTGAAAAAAGGTAATCTTTTAGAATAGCTCTTTTCATTTTTCTGGGAGCTTTCATGATCCAAAACAATATGAACAAGAGGCAGTGGCACTGTTCCCTCAAGGAAGAGAGGTAGCTGATAGGGGAAAATTGGGTAAATATCCTTATTACAAGAGAATCTGGGACTGCATCTCATCAAATTCTGTAACAAATTGATCCATTTTTAGCAATTTCATTTCTGCTGAAAGCTACTTTGGGCTAAAATTAATTAGTTCCATTAACTATTGTGCTGGAGCTTGAGATGGTGACCTTATGAAGAACAACAGAAAGCTCTGATTTCTCCATCTGGTCCATCAGGATTCAGGTCACCTTTTCTGTTGTTGCCAAGGAAGCTGTCACTTCAGTAAGAATACTCCAGGCAACACATTGATAACACTGGAAAAGTATCTTGTTTTGATTGTTGGTTTTTTTGTTTGGTTTTTTTGGGGGGTTTTTTTTGTTTTTTTTTTTCCTTTGGGGATACATGTGATGGTGAATTGTTTCCTTTTTGGCAGGTTCTTTGGGAGCAGGCAAATTTTTAAAGTGATGGATGCCTCTCTGCTGAAGAGAACACTATTTTAGGGAGAAACAATGAGTTTCTTGGAGCCATCAGTAATTCTGTAAAAATGAATACATTTTATTCACGCCTTTAAATTCAGTGCAATAAATATGCATGGATTTTTTCTGAGAAGATCACTAGTTAGTATGTATTACAGGACTTCAGAAAGGATGTGATTTGTTCCAGGGTTTTGGGCATGCCTCACCTTCCCCCTGCTTCTGGTGCCATTGACTTTAGTGATTCCACATTGCTTAGATATATTTCTGTATTTTAGAGACTACATTAAGCTGTCTTGATCAACACTTGAATTGTCTTGAGGTAAAAGTTCTATCTACATTTTTGTCTTACTGAATATTTTTCTTCAGGTGATTCAAGCCAGATGTACCATACAGCATAAAGGTAGTGCTCTATGTGAAGTGGAAATGTGGGTTTGGGTTTCTGTAATTTTCAGTACTTAAATGCAAAGACCACTATGTCTGAATTTACCTTAGCCATTGCAGAAGATCTCTTTGGGGTTTGTGTTGATAGACCAGATCTCACTTCGTTGTGGTTGTGCATGTGACAAAAGCTGAAGAAGAACTTGGCTAACCTTTCCCAGCTTTCTCAAAATAGAAGTCCTCACATGTATGCAGTTATTTCATGATTCAAAATTCTCATAAACAGTGCATGTAAAATAGTAGAAGGACTGAATGTGAAATATCAAGAGATATGAAGGGATAGGCATTCACTAAAGCTTATTTAAATGAAATGTGAACACAGGCAAATTGGACCCTAAATTTTGGGTCTTAATATTAAAATCTTCATCTCAATGTGTGCTGAGAGGGAGGAAACAACTGTTAAAATAGATTCCTGTGGCCTTGCACAACCATTGTATTGTAAGGAAGTATTGTAAGGAAGGGTCATCTCGCTGAATGGATGAAGTACATATGCACTGAAACTGTATTAGTGTCTGAATAGCCAGCGTTTAGACCCTTAAGTCCGTATGGTGGCCTGCATGGAAGCATCCTAAAATATCTGTAAGACTAGACACAGTTATAATTGTATATATCTCCTGCCATGGCAAGGTTTCATTTTAAAGGGATTGCTGCAGTTTATGCTCACATTTTAAGAAATAGGGCATGACTGAAAAGTCTTTGACCCGTGGAAATCCTACCTGCACAAGGATATTGTTTTACAGCCTATAGAATTTTATTAAAACAAATAAATTTTATTGCTGCAAGGTTTGTTTGTTTAGAGTTGGCTGTATGTGGCAGATGCAGTTTATCTTACGTGCCTGAAGTTTGTTAAGTCTCTTTGCCAACACAAAGTCCCAGTGTGATGGACATGACTTCTGAACTCTGGAATGCTTGCAGTGGACTCCTAGACTGCTCCAAGGTCATTCACCTCTGTTATGGACACTAATGAATTTGTACAGCTACTGAGGTTAGACTGGAGCTTGGAATTGCTTTTGTAGGTTTGTTTCCTCCCTTCTAGTATATTTATAAAGCTTAAATTTCTATTTTCTAGGAGAGCAAGGCATTTTTTAAAATTTATTCTTTGCAAGTAGTACTTGTACATTATGATATACATCATAGATGCTTTACTGCTACTGTTTGTGCTGATGGAGACCAGATACTGGATAGAATCAATTAAGCCAGTCCAAAAGGAGATCATAAACAGCAGTGTTAACTAACTGCATCTTGCTGGACCATAAAACGCTTGACTTCTTGTGTAGGGCTTTTTAAAATGTGTGCTTCCAGTTGTTGTTGCTTAACCTTTAAATTATACCAGATACTTAAAACAGTGTCTATTTCTTTACTTTTCAGGAGCCATTACAGCAAACCTATGATGTGTTTTCTGTGAATCTAATGTATGAGGAGCTTAAAGTCTTGTGTTTTTGTAGTTATATCGGTGAACACAGTACTTAAGAAAAGCTTCAGGCTTATTTTGCACTATGAGTCATTGTTAAAAAATGGATTCATCTTATTTGTTTTCTCCTGCAAGGCAGTTGTGCTGAACAAAATAAGTATAACTGAAACTTGATCCCTCAGAAAATGTGTTCTGTTTAGTTGTTCTTCTAATGTTAAACTTTCTGGTAACCATTTTATAAAACCACATAAAAATCTTACTTATCTGGTGTTTGGTCATTTGAACTGTCATGTCTAGGTGCCATTCTGAGAGAGAAATAATTATTCTAGTTTTATGAAATAGAAAGCTTTTGGGTTTGTTTTTGTCAGAATCTTATAAATTTTATCTACCCTGATTATTAGGAAGCGTGAGGACTCATTAGTGTTGGAAAAATTCCTCATTCCTCATGTATTTTTAAATCATCTTAATAATATGAAGGAAACCACTGCCACTTTATGTACTAGAGACTTACAGCTGCCTTTGCCACTACTGTCTTTTGAACATCTGTGATGCAAAGGGGAAGAAGTCAAAAGTCCTTGGTTTCACCATTTGCATTGAGTTCCAGCCCTCAAGTTTTTCTGTCTTTTCTAACTTGCAAGTTTAAGCTGCAAGACTGAATTCTTGATTACAGCAGTACACCTTTTTGAAATTATATTCCAAATTTAGACTTTGCATACATTGTTTTAAAAGTATTTAATATAAAGTTCAACCCAGTAGCAAGTGAGGGAGGTGTCAGTGCTTAGCAGCATTGGAGAATTGTCTGGATAAATGGTGAGAAGCAGCATAAACACACCTGGACAAAATGCTTGCATACTTTTCTTTTACTTATGATTTCTAACAGCTTTATTGAATAAATATTCCTAAAAGTGCTCAGTTGAGGTTTGAAAATATCTTGGTAGAATTCAGTAACTCGATTGCCAGCAAACTCTTGATTGTTGAGACTTTCTGTAAAAATAGTTAAATTATTTGTTATGTTGTGCATATTTCCTTGAAAGCTGCTGTGCGTTCTTACTGCTGTGCTGAACATTTGTTCTCCAGTCTGCTTTTTTCCTTTTTTAAGGGCTTGGGACCAGGCCAAAGAGTACAATTATGCTTACATGGAGCTTGATTTTTAAATGCATGCCTAACTAAGCAAGTAAGCAGTCCCATTAAAGTCAATGGGATTAGGTGCATACTTGGAGTTAGGTGCAGGCTTAAGTACTTTGATGAATTGAAGCTTTACTGACTGACTGAGTCTTGTAACACAAGAAAGCGTTTCTAAGCACAGAAATACTAATGAAAGTGCTTAACTAATGTATCTTACATGGATATAATCAGAAATACATATTTAATAGGGGAAAAAGTTTCAATAGATGAAAAAATAGTTAATGACACAAAATCCTCAAGGAACAGTGCCCACTGCTGTTGTACTGAAGCAGGAAGTCCATCATGTGCTGCATTTTTTTTTGTTTATTTCCCTGGGAAATAACTGCAGCCAACCTAACACAGAGAGTTGTGGTGGCAGTAGTTTATCAAGTCTTGAACAGCATCATTCCAAAATCTGGCAATTACTCACATGGGACTTTTGGCTCTGTATTTTTACTAGATTACTGCAAACTAGCAGTTTCCTTAAGTGATCTTACTTCCGAATGTAAAATTTTCTCTGGTTTTTCAGTGGTTCCCAGGCAGAAATCTGTATTCAGGTAAACAAAGCAATGCTGTGACTGTTTTCCAACAAGAAGAGAATTCATACAAACTGTAAGGCAAATAAATCTGTTTCTGAACTGGAGCCTTTGAGAGAGGTCTCAGAGCAGTGTAGTGATCAGCATATCCTGTGACAGAGAGATGGCGTCATCAAGGCTGTGTTCATTTGCTGTCAGAACCATGCTTGTGTGGTTTTTGGAGCAATCCCTTGCCTGCCAGTCAGCCGTGAGCCTTCCCAGTTGTGGGAGCTCACCTTTGGCTGTTGGCTTTGAAGTAGTGTCACATGATTGCTCTGGTTGTGCATGTGGCAAGGAAGCACCTGACTCTGCTTGGGAGGGGAAGGCCAAAAGCCATGACAGGACGAGGAAAGCTGCTTTATCCCTGCAGCTCCTTGCTGTCTGCTGCTCTCTAGGAATAAACAGGAGCACTGGCCAGGGCTACAAGGAGGCTGTGGGCAGGTGAGAAAGGAACCCATTCCATCCAGGTTGCTCAAATAGCTCCCCAAACAAGGATGTAAGAGGTGTTTCCATACCCAAATTTTCTCTGTTGCCATGGCATGATCAAAATATTGTTCAGATCTTAACTCATATGAGCATTTTAAATCTTCAGTTTGTACTTGTGCATGTACTGTGAAACCAGATGATCTTTTCTTAAACTTTGAAGACTTGGTTTTTCTGGAGACCCTTTTCCTCCCTCTAACAAGCCCATTTAAGTAACTGCACAAGTTTACAAGCAAAATCAAGGAACTTTGCAAAGCCCTAGAAGGGCTTTACTGGTCTCATGAGTGCAGTGGACTCTGGTTTGAGAACATCTGCTGTACACAGTATCAGGTATTATGTAATTGAATGCTTTTCAGATGCCAAACTGTCAAGTTTTTTATTCCTGCTATAACATAAAGTTGTAACCAACAAATAACAAGCCGAAATGGACTGAATGTTTTGATACTGTTTAATTGCTCTTTGCTGCTGTTTCTGACTGAATTTTGTCCTTTAGGAAATAAATATTCCTTTAGGGAATAAATAGGTTTGTGCTAAGGCTTATGAGAACAAAGATGTGTGTTCAAATCACAAAGTTTCTCTTTTTCATATGTATTTTCTTGTTTTGACTTGGGGACTTGGGAAGTTTTGGCAAATGCATAGGTTTTGTGATTTAATAGTGAAACACATGAATTCTGTGTAGAGCAAAGAATAAATCATGTTTTGCAAATTATTGGATTGTGCTTTTATGTATTTGTGGAATGTTAGAGGTGTAAGTAAAAGAACTTAGGCAGATTTTTTATCCCGTCACACACTCCCAATGGGATACTGCCAAAGATTAATCTAAAACAGGGAGTTTTGCAAATGTACCTGCAAAAGTAGCATCAGGTTTCGGTGTTCTGATAGACCCAGTTGTTTTTTTCTAGGTACTTTTGTGTCATGGACTTGTGCTGCAAAACAAGTAGAGCAGATAAAATTACGTCTGTAGGGGGTTTTTTACTTGTCTGGGACTAGAATGTATAAACCACTCCTTTTCATTTTAAGCTTCTCTATTTCCTTGGAGCTTTTTTTAATTGCTATTTTGGGTTGTATTTCTGGTAATATTTTTAGCAAAATATAATTTATCTTGATAGTTTTGGCCCAATAGCTGAGTGATTTTATGTCAATGTAGCTGTTTGGTCTTTATAAATGTCTCCTGTCTTAATATTCTGGCTTCTGAGCTTTTCAGTAAATCAGATTTTATAACTGCAGCCTTTTCTCTTGGACTGGCATATTTAAGATTCCTGCTGCATTATTCCTAATGATTTTGTTGGAAAATCAGGATGCCTGTGATCAGTCTGTTTGTTGAAATGAACTTTGGTTCAGAAGCACTGTTGGTAAGTCTATTGCCTGTCTGGCAATAAGTCTGTTGGTCGTAGCTGGTGTGGTGGAATCCTCAGGATGACATGCCTGGCTGCAATGACATTTTGTAAAAACATTTTGAGGTGTGAGAAGAGGGAGAACTGACAGTACTATAAGAGTGGTAAACTTCATAATAACCTCCTGCTTTAAAAACCTCCAGAACTTAATGGATGGTATGAAAGCCAGAAGTTAGTGATGCATGGACATTTGTTGAATTATTTTTCTTACACTAAGCATAGTCTTATACTGTGATTTTGGTGCAGTGAGTATTGAGTTTTTTTCCATGTCCTTATCCAGAATGTGATGTGGTGTCTCTGCAGAGAGATTTAATTCAGAAGCTTTCTTTCCTGTGTTTTTACTTTCTTTTTCCTTTTTTTGTTTTAGTCTCTTGTAAGATAAAGTTACACCCCTGAGACTGAGGTATGCATATGACATCTAGTCAAAAAATATTCAGCCAAAAGCCTCAGGCACCCAAATAATCTACTTCTAACTTGCTTTGAAGTAATCTTTTGCCATGCTTTTTGGCAGGCAGATACAAGGGGTTTTGGCTCATGCTCCTTGCCATGCAGAAGCTTTGTAGCCACATGATGCTGATCCTGAGTGTGCCTGGTACTTTGTCTCAGAAAGGCATGTGGTCCCACTGTTAAATTTTACACCTTTCACCCTTGCTCTGTACGGGGAAATTTGGCATCTGGGGAGTTTGAAGGAGGACAGAGTGAGTTGTATCTGCTGCAAAGTATCATGTAGGCATTTCTTTAGAAGTAACTGTATGGAAAAAATTAGAAAAGGTACTATCTTTGGCTGTAAGGCAGCAGTACTCAGTGGAAAACTGTAAGCAGGAATTTTCAGATGTTGCTCCGTGGTGTTTGTGTTGAGTGGGTGCACTGATTTATGCAAATCTTTTGTGGAAGGCTTTACCAGTAAACCTCAGTTTTCACATGGTGGACGATTATTTCAGCAGCTGTGCCTTGGGCTGTCATCTAGGGAATATTATGGTTCTGAAAACATTTTAGCATGCCAGCCTTCTACTCAGGAGTAATTAATTTCTATAATAAGGTTTTAGAAGGCTTAGTTAGTAGTTTACAGTTTACTGTGTTCAGATTGGCTTTTTTGGAATCATATGAACCCCCCAGTGACTTGAGTCTCTGGTTAATTCCTTGGCAGCATTGCCAGTGAACCTTGTGTGGAGAAACCTGACTCCTGGCATAGGAGGGTTGTGTATCCCAGGGTGGGTAGAGCTGCACAGAGCTCAGCTCGGGCAGTTCAGCAGGAGTGACCGACACTGCTCTTTACAGGCTGCCTCAAACTCTCCCAGGGCTAACGTTACCCCAGAGGGGGACAAGGAAATTGGCTTGGGTGTTCTCCTCAGTTCTAAGAATGCTGTTAAAGAAAGCTATGCAACCTACTGGTAGGGTGGGTATGTTGGAAAATAAAAACCCAGACATTTTTCAAACTTTTGACCCCATAGCGTTTAGTGCATGCTTTTTTATGTTGAGGATTTTTGACAGCTTGGGGTTTTTTTCCTTTGAAGATCTTTTTGAGGGACCAAAAAAAGAATAAGAATTTGATTGCATACAAAATGTAAAATGTCATCAGGAGTTCATTTTGAAAACAGTTGCAGACTTCCTGCAGAAACTCTTTTCTCTTCATTCTGTTGAGCATTTGTTTTTCAGTGCTATGCCAGCTGTAATAGCTCTGGGCATAACATGGGTAAAAAATCTGAGATTTTTGGAGATGTTCCCTTTGGAACAATGCTGGAAGCCATTTGCCAACACAGACCCGACTCAGTAGTTGTTGGTTTAGCTTGTCACAGCTAAATTATGTTCTGTACTCGGAGCAGATCCCTTGAACACTCCCTTGGGGGTCTCTGCCTTGCACAGCAATGCCTGTGCTGGTGAAGACCTTCAGCAACCTGTGAGTTTGGGGTCCTGAAGTCACTGGTGCCTTGTTTAAAAAAGTGTTCCAAGTACTTACTCGTGAATGCTTTGTTGGGATTTTGAAATACTGAGCTGAATTGCTTGCTTGAAAAGTAGTTTACATTTGTAATTTAAAATTTTTTATTTATTCTCAAAATAAAGAAGTGCTTACTCTCCAAAGAGTAGCACTCTCAGAAGCAAATCAGAAGTCTAATGCTGAATACAGGGAACAGTCATTTTTGAGGAAAGAATGCTTTTAGAGATGTTTTAGAGATGTTTTTATATTTTTGTTGCTTTATGGGGGAGATTTTCTCAAAGCACTGGGAAAGATGAACACAACAGATGTGCACTAGGATCTCTGGTTCTTTTGCACTTCAGGTGCTTTTGAAATTTCCCCAAGGGCAAGGTGGGTTCTTGACTAAATGGATTTCATCAACTTTTCTTTGGATTTGCTAGGCATTGAATATTAATTATTAAAAGTTGAATGTGAAATTCTAGATGAAGTTTTGGAAATCTTTTGTAGCAGTGCCTTGTTTCATGAGCAGATCCTTTAGTCAATTGAAGAAACTCAAATCTCACAGGGTGAGCTCCAGTTTTCTATTTGCCCTTAAGTTTGATGTCAGTGTCAATCCCTTGAGGGTTGTGAAGGAGGCATTCTCAGGAGCTCTGTGGGTCAGAAGTGCATGTCCTAATTGTGATCACTGTCACTGACACACCTCTGCTCCCCAAAGAGAAAGGGCATTTATATGAAAGTCGATGCATGTTTAGGAATGTCTTTTTCTGTAGCCATTGCATCTGCAGCCTGTCTTACTGCACAGGGAAAATATTATTGCCACCCACAGATTCTGTCAGGAAAGGATTAAAAGTTCAGGAAAACAATGGAAAAACATATAATTTTTAATTACTTGATAAAATGCAGATCAAAGCCATTCATGATTATAGTGTTAATGGTTATAGTAATTGTGTCATTTACAGAGAGAGAAAACCTCTTCTAAAATTGTCAGTAGAGAGAACCTGGCTTTGTTTGTTTCTAGTTGGCCAAGGTGTTACAGCTTGGTGCACAGTTTTTGTATTTGACTTTCTTACTTGTTTAATAACTAATTTAAGGTGTTCAGTTGAGTTTTGCAAGTATTTACTTTTATTGTTTTATGAAGGGTGGCTTTTAAATACATTCTTAAGTTTTCCATTTTAATTTTTTTGGTTTGCCCACTTGGCAAGCATTTTAAGTCATGACCTGAATAATTTTATATAATCCTTCTCAATATATCCTGAGATAATCACTTCAAAAGTATTACTCCTAATGTCTTTTCCTGGATACAAAATACTCATAGTGTGCAACTAAATGGGTGTTAGGTTCCTATTTCACAGGGTGCTGAGCAGAGGCACTTCCCTGTGAGTTCACACTAAGGCAGTGGGAGTCCACCTCTAACCCATTTAGTTCCTGCACCTTTTTTATCATCACACTTGTTTTCCAATATCCCACCTCAGTTAATCATGAGTATTAGTCAGAGTCCTTCTCCTCCCACCTGTCTCTCATCTTTTCATTAGCAGCTCCTCCCGTTCCATTATTGAGTCTGAGCTTTTGTTACTAACAAGTGTTACCCCTGCTGCAGTAGGTTTTTTCTAGGCTCTTCTTTTTCCTTACTCCTCATCACTGCAATGTCAAAAGTCCTCCAGGAATGTTTTTCATTTTAGCCAAGGAACCACACAGCTAGAAAAAGATCTGCACAGGGAATAAGAACATAGTGCAAAAAGAATATAATCCTTTGTTTTGCCATTTTTAATGTTCCTTTTCTGTGTGCACAGGTTGGAATGTTTGTATTTGCAAACTTACAGTGCAACTGTGCTGCCTTCTCTTTCTGCAGTTCTATCAACCCTTTATTTCACCGTTTCCTGTTTAGCGTCTCTTGTGTCAGGGGATGGGTAGTGGATACCTACATGATCATATTTTTATGTAGCAATACTAGTTAAAAAGTTGTTACTCTAGAGATAGCTACATATTGTATACAAAACCAACATTTCGGAATAATCTGTAAAATATCTTAAGCTAGCCTGCCTTTGGGAAGTCTAAGGCATTTGTTAGATGGAGCAGTGAAAGGTGATTAGATCACATCTAATTAAAATGCAAAATTTTTACTAGCTCATGACCAGCTCAGACAAGCAGTAACTTTCCCAATGTTTAAGAGTTCAATTTAAAATATTTTAAAATATCTAACATTTGTTGCATTCTTATTGTACGTAAATAAGCAGTAATGACATCAGATGTCAGCCTGAATTTATGACATTAATTGCTATTGTAAGTTGCTCTCCTGCCCTGTATATTTTCCATACTAATCCTGACTTGTGCTGGAAACTGAATGCAACTGTAGTTAGCTGTTAAAACTGTATAGCCAAAACCAGAAATCTGATTGGTAGGAGACTATATTTTATAAGTATTAGCCCACAGCTTAGAAACAATGTGGTGAAAAGTCCAGGTTTTGAAAACATAGTGAGGAAAATGCTAATAAAAATATTTGAATGTGGTAGACCAAATAGTGTGGGTTAGAACAAACAAAAGTCATGTGCCTGAGTTAGCCAATTGCTCTGTCAGCCTGGCAACATGAATGTCATCAGTGTATATTTCTTAAACAGATGCTTAACTGTCTACAGGGTTCTAAGTCTCTTCATGGCTGAGTTCTTTGCTGCTTGATAAGTCAACTGAATTTAATCTTGCATGAAGTGACGTATCTTAAATGTGCAGTGTTGTGCTCCTTCCACTAAATCAACAACTGCCCCAGTGTTGTGTGATACTGTGTAATCCTGTGGATTTCAGTTGAAAGGTTGCCCAGTTTTGCCTCTTTAGTTGATCAGAGTTCGATGTTTGTGCCAGATTTTGTTCTGTTTGTTGAATAAAAGAATGTAGCACAGAAGACAGGAAATTAACACAAATATCAGACTACAAAGGAAAACAAAAAGTTATTAATGAATTCACATCAACCACTTAATTACCAGTTAAAGTCGTTGGCATGATTTTTCATACTAAATTGGTAGAAGCATATTCAATAGACATTCAGTGACATCTGTCTGAAATGTGCCTTTCCTTTTTTCAGCTATTACAAAGAACATTCTGTTTAACTTTCATTTTGGTTTGTTTGCATAGTGACAGCAGTCTAAAATAATTTCCAGCTTACTTGCATATGTATACTAAATTTCCCTAGTGTCACCAGCTATTTGATCGCAGAATCATGATAGCTGTCCTTGACAAATAGTTCATGCAGCAGCTTATCTCAAGCTGTGTAATGTGAATTTTATATCAATCTCTTCAGTTTTCTTGGTACATGCTCTCAACAATATACATTATTCTGCACATATAAACTGTCAGCTTCAAATGTCTGGAATCTGTATTAACTTCTGTGTAGGATTCAAAACGTGCCTGCATATGAAGAGAATGGGGGATCACCAAAACTGTTCTAGTAAAAAAGTTGCTAATAATTTTCTAGAGAAGTGGTATATAATTTTTTCGTATTGTTCTGAAAATCTTTGCAGAATTGTCATTATTGCAACTACCTGCAAATAACGAGCTAGAAGAAACTCTTGCAGAAATAAGCAGCCTCCATGAGCTGAAAGAATATTGTACAAAAGTCGTGAGGACATTTGCATGGCTCTCTAATAAGAAAACAGACACATGAGCAGAAAAGACCTGTGGAGGCTTTTCTGTTGCTTCCTTGGCAACAAGTGCACAAAGACTGTGAAAGCGGGAAGCTGTCATTGTGTGTGTGGGATCTGGGTGCTTTTAGAACTTCTGCTTCTCGTTTCTCTCATCATTTAGGGATCAACCAGAAGGAATGTTGAATGTAAACCCACTGTAACTTTGGAACTGATGATTGGAACTGCATCTTCCAATCAAACTATCACAGCCTGGTAGTTTTCTATGTATGTTAGATTTCTCTAAATTTCTCTAATTCTCTAAATTCTATCTTCAAAATGGTGAAATTTGGTCTTCATTCAATGCTGGTGTTAAAATCCAAAGTTGGTTTTGAATTCTATTTGTATATGGCTGTCCATCTAGGAACACAGACAGCTCATTTCCCTTTGCTTAGGTGTAAGAACCTAACTTTTCAGTCCCTGACCATTGCCATAAACACAAGATCCCCATTAGCCCTTCTCACAGGGCACAATGAAGAGAGGACAGAGGGAGCTTTACATGCTGTATAGCAACAGAACATGAAGCTTAACAGAATTGCTCCTCTGTACAACTGCAGTTCTTTCTTATTGTAAAGCAAATTTCAGACAAGCCTTGTTTAGGGAAACCAATGCCAAATCCTGAAGTCAGAGGTTGAGGAGGCAAAGACACTGTAAAGAGTTGTTTGCCTCTGGCTGAAAAAATTCTAAAGGTAGCTGCAAAGAAAGATTGAACTTCTATAATACAGCAGTTTATAACAAGTATTAAAGCCCCTCTGAGGAATAGTTTCATGCTGTCTGATTGTCATGTCCGACATTTTTATTGCACAAGTGCTTACAGTACTGTACTTCTGCCAACACACAAATGAATTCTTTCTAATATGTTTGCTAGAGGATATATGGTCAATGTCCTGGTAGTTCATATGCTTTTACTTTGGAGTTTTGATCTTGATTTATGCAGTTCTATGGCTTAATTTGTAAAATAACAGAATTGTCCATTAAATTTGCCATAAGATCTTTTGGTTATCTAATGGTGAACCTGTGCATTTTATTCCAGTATGTGTTTTCAGGAATGAGTATTTTGTTTTAGTTTGAACTCTTTAAATCACTGCAGGCACACAAGCATACAGAATATTCAGTGTTTGCTAACTTCTCTTATATGAAATACTGATTAGAAAAAAAATGTGTTACATAAAGATCCTCACTTTCATGTCACATGGTGGCCAGACACAGCAGCTGAAACCCACATTTAGAAATGAAAACATTTTAATATAGTGAGAGTCGATAGACATGCATCAAAGTGAAATGTTATTTTTGTAGTGATCAGCAGGCTTCAGACCTCCCAAGCTAATCATAAACTTTCCAGGCCAATACAGCTAATTTGTTCTCTTATTGCCACTGGCCTCCAACTCCCTTTCCAAAGGGAGATGTCACACTTGCTGCTAGCTAGAAAATTAGCAGAAGGCCTTCTATTTCTGATTTTTTTCTTTAAGCCTGTCACGTGTGTGATACTTTGGTTTGTATATACAGTGTCTATATGTACTCCTGAATAAACTTGGATGATCTACCCTCTCCTTCTCTCCACTTATATTGCACTGGTTACAGCAACCATATGTTTAGGGCTCAGCTCTTCCTTTAACTCATGCCCTCCTTTCTTTCCGGAAATGTTAACCTGGGAGAAGAAAAGGGGGGTTTGTGTATTTGTCCAGGCTGTCCAGATGTAGAACATTATGCCCAGTGTTACAAACCAATGGATTTCTACAAAGTTACACCAACCATTTTTGCTTGTGTGGAAAAGGCACTTTGAGATGCAGAACAGGTATTCCAGAGGACAGCTTAAGATGATTAAGGTTGCCAGATTGCATCAAGTCAGTCTGGTCAGAGCTGCTTTGAATTGGCAGATGCTGTTCGTCAGTGTGTCAGCAGGCTGGAGCTGAACAAGATACAGACCCTAGAGGTGCTGAACATTTGCAGTTCTGGCAGAGCTGCAAAAAGGCAGAATTGGAAATTGCACCAACCAAATGAAAGGCAGTGTGAATCTCTGTACAGGTGATGGTCACAGTTCGGCCCCTCTGCTGACAATATCAATTCCTGTGATGCTTTGGTAGCTGTATCTGTTCCTGCTTACATGTTAAATGAAGCATCCCTGAGTTTCCTTTCCTTTTGAAGCTTAAAGAAGCCTTTTCTCATCATGGTTTTATTTTTTTCTTCAGCATTCCCATGGCTGATGGGTGAAATGAGCACATTTAATCAGTTAAAGAAGAGAGCTCTGTGTGTAGAGTGTGCCTATAAAACACTGTGGGTTCAAAGAGCAGATGAGTATATACGTTGGACAGAGGACCTTGACATCAATTATTAAAAGAAAGCAGGATTCAACACAAATAAAAGTGTAGAATTTTTATTTTCTCAAAAATATTTCTGAGTATCTGTTTTAACTCAGACTTGAATTGAATTTTAGTTGTAAAAGGAAAAATTAGCTACAAAGGTGTACTGCAATATGATTTTAAAGACTGTGATTTGCTGAGATTTCTTTTCTGAATGGAGACAGAACCAGGTACATTTTTAAGACTTCACAGCCTGTTACATGAAATGATAGGAAACTAATCTAAGAATCTTAAGAATGTGTCTGCAAAAGTGAGTTACAGAAGATTGGAAAAAGTAAAATCAGTCTATTTCAGAAGCAGTGTGTTTATACTGCTGCACATTGTATTGGATTTAATTGTGTGGAATAGGTGGGTTCACATGCTTAATGTATTCCTGGGAATTTCTATAGTCCAGTGTCCCCACAGACTAAGCAAGTGTATGTTCAGAGTAAACATGGTGTGATTGATGTGAGTAGTAATAGTGGTGGTAAACTGGGGTGTGCTAAAGCCTGATTGAATTTATGCAGGATGCAGAATTAGATGCAGAATAGTCATACGTTGCATAAAATGTCTCCTCTAGAGCAAATTCATTAGAACTTAATTTCATATAAAATTAAAAGTTTGTATTTCTTAAACATAATTCCAGTCAAAAGAACTTCCAGCTCAGAAACTTGTTGCAAATCTGTCAGTTATAAACATACTGTACAAATTACGACCAAGAAGGGTGCAGCATGCAATACATTCAAAGGTTTGACTCTTACAAAAATGTTCTCCATAGTCTTACTATAACCCAAGTAAAAACAGAGCTACCTTAAAATAATTTTTCAAAATTTTCTGTGGTTAACTGATCACATCTGATAAACTAGTAACAGCCCTTATTGCAGAGCAACTGCTAACTGTCTTTTCTCTTTGTGCTTTAGGAATTACATTGATGAGTTTGACTTCAAATTCTTAGTCGCTTAAATGTGAGAAGACATTTTGCTTTCAGCACTCTTTTCAGAATCACACTTCTGACAATTTTGTCCCTTCAAGTGTAAAATGCAGCATCCTGTAACTGTCCCACTGGTTTTCAGTTTGGAAGAAGAATGTTAAATTAAGCAAAATGGGGATGTCTTTTGGATTAAACCCCTATATATTCTTCCAATTAAAACAATGTGTTAGACTACTCATAACATGAAGTTGCTTAGAGAAGACATTTGTTAAGGTAGAGGTGTCTGTGTGTTGGTTTTTCTTCAGCCATATAATGAACACTTCTCACTTCCCACTGTTGTGTCCAATAAAAAAAATAGGTTTTTTTTAGTCTAGAGTTACCCTTTACAGTGCTGCTGTGGAATATTGGCTTGTATATTTCTGTAGGGTTTTTTCTTTTTTCTTCTAATTTTTATGCAAAATGACCAGGTGACAGCAGCAGACTTTCTCAATTTTAAAATTTGCTGCGAAAGCTATATTTGATTTCAAATCTAAACCTATCCATCACTTTGTATTCCCATGTAATTGTATTCCCAAGTTGTTTTTGTAATATGGCTATTGTGTGAAGGTGAAAACTAAGTACTGCTGTTGGATTCTCCATGCGGGTCTCTGTTTTGAAAGCCCTGCTTGCCAAAGATGTTCTTGTATTTAAATAAGCCTTATGGGCAGGATAATATTGCAAGAGGAATGTGAAGGAGCATTAATATGGCTGAGTGAGGCCCTATATGTTTTCCTTTGAAATATCTTCCCTGCTTGCCAAACCGCCTTGGCAGGGAATAGCATGAAGCCTAGATGGAGAATTATGGATGTGTCCTATATTTTTCTGCACAATGAAAGGAATAGTCTGTGGCTCCTGCACAGATTGAAAGTGTTGAGGTGGTAGGACAGATATACTGAAGGGCCTAACTGGTGATCTCCTAAAATACCTTCAGATGCTGATTATACTCTGCCCAATAACACATAGAATAAGTGATCTTGCATAGGGATTTCTAGAAAACTTTTCTCTTCTTAAATACATTGTTCTTCTAGATATGGATATGAGAATATTTACTAAAACTATGTATAGTATCTGACTTTGAATCCTTCACAGTTAAAAGTTTTTAAGAGAAAAGGAAAAAGTCAAGTTTTTTTTCTAGAAAGAAAGGTTACCAACTTGAAATCAAGTCTTTACTAAACACTTTCTTTAGTGTCTCTAGGTTGCAAAAGATCTTGATAAGTTATGATATATTACATGTCCTAAGAATGAGATTTAAAAAGCTTTTTTAAGATAAATGCCTAGTATTCTGTGATAATACTTCATAATAAATATTTTCATTCAAAGAGTAGTAGAGTAGTACTTGTCTTAATTCTTTGTCTATTTTGGCTTTGGATGAGTAGTCATTAGGGTTCCATGGCAGACTGAATTTGTTTAATGCCATTTACCACCACATTTTAGCCTGTATACTAAAGTATTGTTTTGATCCATGTGTTTAGGAATTTGTATTATTACATATTTTGTATGAATTAGACTTCTGGTCTAGTATATTGTGCAGAATTTTGCACTGCAAATTTTTATGTCTGAAATAAGAGAGAAGAATATCCATTCTTTTCAGTAAAAACAAAAAAAGAAAGAAATCTGTGTCGTATCAGAAAAATGAAAGAAATATTTACTGAGATTGAAAGAGAAGCAAACAGTTTCCAATCAACCCCACCTTTTCTGATTAAATATAAATTAACTAAGGCACTATAAAACAGCTACTTACTTTGCAAGCTTGAGAGAAAAAAATATCATAGACCCAGCAGTTCAAAATGTTGTTTGGAAATTTGTGGTTAAGAACAGATGCTGAAAACCTTATCATCACACTTTATTTTCTGTTTTCTTGGAAAGGGATAAAATGATCATACTTAATTTTAAACTTGCTTCTAAAACAAGTAATGACAATTATGCAAACTTAAATAGACAAAACTGCCAGTGTGGAAATGGTGGCTGGATTTGTCTGCTTGTTTGTCACTTGGGGAATTAATGTATCTGTGTGTGCCTTCATTCTCCATGCTGTCCAACATTATGGCGAAACCCAAAAAATTAGAATTGGACAAAAAAGTAAAGATGAGATAAATATATTTTTAAACTTTTTTGAAAATTCTTAATTTTGTCATTGTTTTGGATGTTTGCACGAATCCCTTGACAGTGTATCTAAACCAGCAGTGGCAAGGGGTTTGCAAAATACATGTGAAAAAGGCAAATCAAATATAAACCAGGTATGCTATCAATGGGCTGGCAGGGTTCTAACACTGGTACCGCAGGCAAATAAGTACCTGGTGAGTATTGTGGCATGAGGTACACATGGAGCTGTACCTAAAAAATAAGTTATATATTCATTGAGAAATAGCTCATTGTGACAAGTCTTCCTTGAAACATTGTTGGAAAATTATTTGAGACATGCTCCACACAAATATGAAATTATTGTGTTGAAGAGATTTGGAACTGTGCAGGAAATCTTCCAAAGGAAATCTTCCTTCCACAATGAAGGAATTTTCTGTGGGTTTTATTCACTTGATTCTTGTTGGAATTCTGATTGTTTTCCAGCCATGTGATGGTGTTGGCTGCACAGATGTGCTTTTACAACCAGATTTCTCAAACAGTCTGGTTTTATGTCTCTCCACGGACCTTTAAGATTAGAACTGGTATTATTGCTAGCTTTAACCCACGTAGACAGTCTGAGTATGGGGATAAAGTAATCAGCACCATTTGTGTCTTTCAGAATATACATAGAGAATGTTTCCTCACTTCCTTTGTTCTAGGTGACCTTTTAAGAAGTAATTTTTTCTTAGTGTTCCTACTAGATTTATTTCTAGATTTATTTACACCTTGTTACCAGCAACCAGTATTTCCAGATTTTGTGCCATTGTGTAGAGATTTTACACTGTAAAATTAAAACTGAAGGCTTTAATATATATATATATATACTGCTTTTGATATACCAAGGGTTAAAAATTATATATAACTGCTTGCAAATAGAATGGCATGCTAACTGACTTCTTAAGAAAAGTTTTCAGAGTACCAAACAATTTCATGCATTTTGGGCTTGACTCTCCTCCCTATTTAGTAGAGAAGTGTGCCTGCATTTAGACAAGTTGGTTTGTCCCATGAGAAAATTTGACAGTACTGAACTTGTTTCAGGTGTAGGATTCAGGAAGGGAAACTTCAAGTTAAATTATACTAGATGTGCTCTGGGTACTCAGAGACTCATCAGCTGTTTATTCAAGTATTTATCAGTTTTGTGAGTTGCTAATCCAGTAGTATATGAAATATTTGAGACATAAGAATGCATAATTAAGATGGTCCTTAACTAGTTTGAGCTGCATATGAATTTTCAGAATTCATACACATGCCATGTAGCTCAAGATTTAACATAGTCTGTAGCTATATGGTTCCAATTTCCTGTGTAGCAGAAATCAGCCATGCAGAATTGGTCATTTTCTCTTCAGAAATGGTATGTGTGCTTGAAAGACACCTAGAGAAATGGAACCAAGTCTGCTCTACCTGTGTGCTTCCCAAGCTTTTAAGCATGTGGGTCCACTGTCCAGACAGCTGGAAGACTCCACATACACTGAAGGTTCACTTGGTTCTAATGAGCAGCATGTGTTTAATGGGATTACGTTGAAAGCAAGCACATTTATAAGATAAACTATCCAAAAAATCTATTGTGTAAACAATCAGATTTCCCAGAATTTTGTTTTTATCAATGTGCAATAAAGATGCACAGTTTCTATTTATTTAGAAAGAGTTTGTCATTTTTATACATCTGCAGAGAAAGAGAAGCCTTGTTCTAGCACTGCAGCTATGATTCTAATTTGTACCTAATTTGCACCAGCAGTGTAACTGATCTGCTGATGCTGTGTGTTTTTGACCTGGCATGGACCCCCAGTGATGAAAATTGAGCCTTTAGTCTAAGGGGGTAGATTTTGACCTAGGCTGGTGTTACTTCTTTTAATTTGCAATGCATTAGAGGCAGGCAGTATGCTGAGATCAGACAGTCCTGTTGGTAGAGAGGGTGAATTGGGAAGATGGGATCAAACAGAATATGGGGAGATTTTTGGGAAGGAATGACTGCATGTTTGACTCAGGAGTTTTGTAACTAGATGGGAAAAGTTGAGATGTGCTTGCTGCCCAAAGTGTAGGCTACAGTACTATGAGATTAGTTCTCTCTGCTGGCTTCAGGATAGGTGATCCCATCAGGATCCCATCTAACTTGGGATGTGTAATGAAATTACTTTGCAAACCTTCCTCCTCTTCCTGTATTTGGATTCTGGATGAGTGTATAATCCAGTGCATTTTGACCAGCATTGCAATTAAATCCCAAGTTCTCAGTCAAACATACACATTTCCTTTGGCAACAAAACAGCTATTTTCCTTTTTTTTTTTTTTTTTTCTGTCAGAAGAGGGTGGCAGCTTGGTATTCCTATAAACTATAGAAAATACAATTGGATCATGATACAAGTCTTCCAAGAGTTTTTCTGTTCATCCTTTGGATCTTAATCTGTGATTCAGTACCTCTGTGACATCAAAGAACAGTGGTGCCTGTGCTGTGGGATTGTCCTTGGCTCTGGTCCTCCAGCTGTATGACTCCTGCTGGGATATTGACTTTCTTTTGTTCCATGGACTGCTGCTCTAGTCCTGTTCTCTAATAAGTTTGTGTAATATGTGCAGTACTGACTCCTTCTGAGGTTACCTCTATTTCAAGACTCTTTATCTGCTGCCAGATACAATCTCTTACCTTCTTCCTTTTGCTTGGTTGATTTCTGCTCCTGCTGGCCTTCTATACGCATGGATAGAAAAGTGAATTTTGGCCTAGGCCCAGACTCAGGGCTCTGATGATTCTCATCAGCCTTAATGGCTGGTCAGAGCCTGATGCTTACCCAGGCTACCTCAGTAGCCACATTTAAACGCAGCCCTGGGCCTCCAGTCCCGGCTTGAGCTGCCTTGGAGGCAGCCTTGGTATGGCTCAGCCTCAGCCATATGTGCCCCTGGCCAGCACCCTGTGCCCTGCACCCTGCTCCATGGACTGCCTGCTTGGCTTGGCCCTGAGCCTGCCTTGGCACTGGAGACTTGTTTGACCCTGCATGTGTCCTCCCTGGATGTGCCGTCCCTGGATCTGTCCTCCCTGGATCTGTCCTCCCTGCATGTGCCTTCCCTAGATGTGCCCTTCTCTGACTTGCAGTGGCAGTGGGATGGAGTCCTGGCCAGTGAAAGCCTTGTAGCCCTTGTTGGAGCTTGACACCTGACTCCCCATCACTTTAGGGAGCAGCTGTCACTGCTGTCACTGCTCCCTGACCGTTTTTGAAGGTGGCTGATGCTGTTGTATTGCTTTAGTAAAGTAATAAGCATGAAAAAAAATTGGCCAGCTTTTGCAGATCTTTCTCTTCATCTTTAGTTGGCAGGAGGTGATGCTCATTTCTTGCAAAAGTAGATTTTAGCATAATGTTTTTTACGCAGTTCCTATCTGCATATTGGCCAAGTATGTGCTACACTTGGTTCACTCCTGGGAATGACTCGTGGTGATAGTCAAAGTTTTATGTTTTCCTCAGTCTGAATATCATTAGTGCTTTGAGTTTTTTACCAATGCAGACAATAACAGGTCAGGGAATGTATATGCAGGAAAACATGTTCTACCAGGGCTTCTTCTTCTGAAAGAATTTCAAGAATGTTTCCAAGCAAAACTGACAATTACTATTACATTCACAATCCTACCTGGTTAGCTTTCTCTTGGAGACAGCTTGTTCCCATCATTTTATGATGCCATGTTTAAGGTAGCTGTCATTTGCCAGTAGCTGTCACTTGGACACTTGGGAAAATGGGTGTTACTGTTAAAGTCTAGTTTCCAGGTTTTTGTTTTGGACCTGAAGAGACTCTCCTTTAGAATTCTATTCTCATAGGAGGATTCATAGAGTAGGTTGAAGCCTATTGTGTTATGCAATTTGGTACTCTTTTTTACAATAAATTTCTATGTTTATTTGGTTTTATAATTAAAGCAAGTATAGTTACATGATCCAGATCTTGTTGTATCTTTAAATTACTTTCTACATGTAGAATTAGAAGTATCAACCTTTATCCCTCATGAAGAAGTGAAAGATTTGAAAATATCCTGATTCAAACTCCTATTTATGAGGTTTTACCTAGAAGGAGGCTTACTTTTCTCAGGAAATAGATATGCATTATTTGTATAATTCATAATTAATTTGATGTAGTTACCGATTATTTAGAATTTTTCATGGAAATTAATTTTTTTAATGGACCAACAGACTTAGTCCCATTTCTTATTTTAGGTAAAGTATCCTAATGTAGCACTGGTACCAAGTATAGGTTTATTCCAGTTTCATGCAGTTGTGAAGGAACGGGTTCAAGTATTTTAAAGAGTAAGGTCTGCTTTTCCTTTGGGTCCTATTTTTAGTGGCTGCTCCTTTGCCACATTTCAACAGGAAACACAGATCCAAATGCCTCATGTGAAACTTGGGTGATGAGAGGTAGCTTTCTAGAAATATGTGTCTCTTTTCTCATGCATACAGAAAAGGAGATTAAATAGGATCCATCAAAGAACTCTGTTCCTTTTGGTTTCACCACTCTTTTGTGTATAGGAAGAAGATGAAGACAGCATGAATAATGTTGAATAAAATGTTGTGAAAATACTTCAGAAAATCATATCAAAATTTAACTGTGAGGAGAACCAGAATATGTTGCTAAAAATCTTAATGCCTTATTAGGAAAACAAAGACATTGATTAACAAACGCAGAAATAAATAGTTTTGTCACAGGATGAATGGTAGTCAAAAATTAGACGTCCAAAGAATGGTGTCCACAGTCAAAACGTAGTGTGGGTCAGAGGAAGGAATGCCTCATAAATGTCATCTTATTCTCCTTGCACTATGCAACTACTGTCTGGGGAGGCAAAGAGGTGCTCTGAGAACTTGGGATATAAACCAGAATTCTATCATCAAAATACAGAAAATTGGAATATGGCCATGAAAAATACACATTGTAGCCCAGCCCTGGGCAGGTGATAACCAAAGGTCCTTTCCTCCCTCTAGCACACTGTAATGCCAGAAGGGGGAGAGGGATAATAGATTTAGTAGTGAAGAAAAGATCCAAGATGATAAATCAATTTGAGGTTAATATTCAGCCCTTTGAAGTTGGACCTTCTTAGTAAAGTCTGGCTTTGTAATCAAAAGTTTTAGCTTTAAGAAGTCAAGAGTAGTGGGAAGAGGAAGGAAACGTTCAGATTTCCTTTTCAGGGTTTGAGTGTAGTTTAAAAGCATCGTGCACTGCCAGTACCATGATAGTAACAGGAGAAAACAGGATGATCATAAAGGTAACTTGTTATTATGGAAGGAACTGACAACTTCCACTGCTGTAACATATGCTGGGCTCACCTAAGTACAGACCAATGTTTGAAACTTGCTTTGTAATGCTGTTTTCACAGGATGTCATAATAGCTTTTTAATGGTGTGTACTTTCTAAACTGATCTCTATGAACTGACAAAAGAGAAAGAAAAAGATTAGAAACAGAGAAGTCAAACTTAAAGTGACTTTAGATGAGAAACAAGTGGAAAAACGAGGATTGTGCAGTTTAGGAAGGGAAATAAGCAGAAACAGAACTTGAAAGTTGGAAAGTAGTTAACCAATAAAAGTATTAGTCAGGAACCAAAGTATGGAATAATTCATTACAAACTCTTTAAAGAGCATTTTTGCACAGTAACCCTTTGTCTTTTCCATAACGATGCAGTGGGATCAAAAAATTATTAGAAATATAGATTGAGAAATCTCTAGTTTCATTATGTATGGAGTGTTCTGGTAGCCAAACAATACTTCAGTTTTAGGGACATAGCTATCCCCTTAAATGCTTCTTTGTACAAGAAATTCTGTGAAGTCAGCTACTTTCCTAACAAAAAAATTGATCAAAAGGGTACAAGTAAAAGCTGTGTGTTACTTGGGAAAGTGTTAGTATTTCATATACCAAATGGAGTTAAAACTTGAACCAAGAAAGAATGCTGAGGTGCAGTGGAGTATGTGTGAGGCTCTGGGACTTGTCTCCTCCAAGGTGCTCCACATCTAGGCTTCCCTTCACAGGGCTCCACGAACGTAACCCTCAGGCTGCAATCACAGCTCACCCTTGGCCTTCCTCCCCCGGCTGTGTGGGTTTGGTTTTGTTCAATGGCATCTATAAAAGTCCAAGAACTCCTTGGTCCTTCTTGTATCTATGGTGATTTCATCTGCTGAAATCCAGATTCAGTGACATCATGGCTCTTCCAAAAGGACTGCAATAGCAAGAACTGCTTTAGCTGTAGAAGGCAGAGGATAGGAGAGAATCTCTTGCCCTCTTTCATCACCCTGTGTGCCAGTGAAATGCAGAAACCAGGGGAGTGGCTGTGTAGGCCTTCATGGGGGTAAAGAAATCCCTCAGTGGTTCAGCTGCAGTATTTCCTGAATCCAGGAAGGTAGGGTAGGGAAAGGCATTTTTCTGCATCCATCCTGCTCAAGGACACTGGGTTTTTTTCAAGGAAAATGCATGCTTTCTTCAGTCTAAATGACCTGTCTGCTTAGGCACACATAATGTGGCAAGAGACTTCTTTGTTTCAAGTGTTTATTTAAAACAAACATTATTTTAAAAATAAAATTAAAAGAAAATAACCTCATAGAAGGAACTTGGAGTAAAATGTTATGGCCAGTGTCTTTTGGTAGTTCAGGCTAAAAGACATGGTAATTTATTCTCACCTAAATACATCTGAATAATTAATTCAGAAAGGAATGCTTCCTGGAAAAAATGAAATGAGGTAATGATTGGAAATGCCTATCTGACAGCTATAAATATGGCAGCCATCTTTACACATTACTTCATCAACATAAAAATTTTCTCCCTTCTTTTTTTTTAAGTAACCTGTAGATCATGGATTGGAAAAAATGACCAATTAAAATAAAACCAAAGCACTCTAGATTTTCCACTTGATCTTGTAATTTGTACTGAATTTCTTGTACATTCAGCCTTTTTCCTCCTCTGTTAAATTTTTACGTGGAACACTGAAATGAAAACATAACACCTTTTCTTAAATAGTAGTAGAACATGCAGTGTCTACTGCTTTTCCTGTTAGTGATTCTTGGAAGATAGTGTCTGTCCAAAGCAAATGAATGCTATTTAAAATACTTGTTTTAAGAAACAGTTAAAGGACTTGTTGGTTATGCTGTAGCAGCAAATTTGCTTTGGCCTTCATCTTACTTTTAAATAGTTCTTTGGTTTTAGGTGTTTCAGCTAAGCAGACTCAGTGACATTGATGTTGCACCTGTAGTGACAAAATGTGACTTCGAGTAATTATTTTCACTTGTATGCAATATGCACAGAAATTGTCATTGTCTTGTTCTAAAGTAACTCAGCCTGAAATATGTAGTCATCCTCCATGTTATCTTGTTTTAAGAGTTTGAGTTAAGCTCTATAAACATGGAGGCTGTAGGAAGTAGAAAGGAAGTCTTTAAAAGCTTGACTCGTGTTTTGTCTACTATTACGTCTATATTAGGAATTTGGTCAACTTTCTAAGCTAATATAATATACCTTTAGCAGAAAGCAGTAGCTGTGATACTTTTGATAAAGTTTAACGAACTTGTCCTCGTTTGGAATTCAGGTGTGCAGTTGCCTCAGGAAGAAGGTAGTAAGCAGACTTCATAAACTAATTGATATTTACAAACCTTTTGAGACTGACAGCTAATTTTTTCACAGATGAGTACTTTCCTAATAAGAACTGTACTGTCCAAAGGTCCTTTTTTTGTTTTGTGTATTTTTATTTCTGAGAATTAGAGATAGGAGTTTTTTTCCCAAAACATCCTGATGGGTTTTTCTGGTTTTGGTTTTTGTTTTTCTTTTTTAAACTATAATTTTGGATTTTCTGTCTCAATTATATACCTAAAATAGTATAGTTATGCTATCATTTTTGCTAGGTTTCTAAGTAAAAGCAAAGGTGTTTTTATGTTGAAAGTGTAGACATCGTATTTCTTCCATTTTGCTGTTGCAAGGTATTTTGGTTTCTCTATCTGCTACTGCACAACTTCATATCTGAAATAGCTCATCAGTCATAAACAGATTTTTACTATTGCCCCAGTACTTTTATAATCTCCAGTGTAGTGGTTGTTGAGGTTTGTAGAGAAGTTCTGGTCTTGGTTGCAGCAGTGTGAGTTGGGCATAGCGTTCAGTTTCCAGTTGCTCTGTGCTGCAAAGAACGGCTGCGCATGTGACCCAGCACAACTCCAGCCAGTTCAGTGGGACAAAGCTTGAAGGCACAGGAGCAGGTATGAACAGATTCTTGTCTTAACGTGGAGGACAGAGCACCAGCTTCTGAAATTCAGGGAATTCTGCTGGTATTTTTTCGTAGAGGAAAAATTAAATGCATATGGAAAGAATTAGTTATATGACTTATTATTAAATGGGAGTGTAGTACAGTTTTCTGTGCTCAGAAACTCATCCTAATAATATTCACTTAGACTTCAGTAAGGTTTTTTGCGTTAAATAGATTTCCTTCATTATTTGCAGAAAATAAACTGCTCTGTGGAATGATCAGCAGAGAGGAGACTAAAATCACATAATTTTCTTAAATTTGCTTTTCCACCTGCCATTAAAGAATAGAAGATTGGCAATATTGTGCCTGTGCTATATATTTATTCAGAAAAACTAATTCACTTTGTGAAGAACAGCAAAACAAGACAGTTTAATTTTATGGAAACGGTAGTCAATCTGCATGAAGGAGCTTTCATCATTGGTGCTTTTGTTATACACTGCAATCTGAAATGGTGTGTTCTTTTAAAACTTTTTCAAGCACTGAATCTATTTTCAAAGTATCATAGTTGCAGCCCTTTTGTTGGAAGTGTTTTGAACTCTGGTTTAGTTGGCAGTTTGCTCACTAACCTTTTTCCTTTTGTGGTACATCTAGGTATTTCAAAAAAATATGGAAGGACAGATTGGCTTCCTGACAGGGTTTTGATGGAAAATTTCCTTAACTTTATTTGGCTTTACATTTTTAGTCTGAAGACTTTGCCATAGGCAACCAGTGTACAAAGTACCTGTAAAGGCAGCTCTGCATTTAGCTGTCAGCACCACAGTATAATCTGCAAACCTTCAGCTTGCCTTAAAAGGGGAGAAAATACTTCTTTACTGTAGGTCTTGAAGGGAGGTGTTGTGTTTGTGAGAACAACATAATGTTGTAATGGAGAGTTCTGGATGATTTTTGTCAGAAAGTACCATGAAGGTTACAGTGTCAGCTTTTCAGAAGCTGCAGATTTGGCTGTCAGCCACCATTCTGGAGTCCCCAGCCGACTGCCTGTGATGACTCAGATCATTTGGAAGAACCACTCCTGGGGTCCGTACTGAAAGTCTCATTCTGGCTTCTTAAATGTTCTTAAGCTTGTACTGCTCCCTCAAGGGGAGTCATCTGAAGAGGATTCTTGTGCCACTGAGACCCCCAGTCCTGCCTGGCCTGCATTGCAGGGCCTCCCTTGGCGTGCCCTCGCTGGACACGGTGCTCGCCGGTGCTGCAGTGCTGCTGCCAGGAGCACAGCACGGCGAGGCTGGGGATCAAAAGGGAAACAGAGTTGACCCGTGAAAGGTGCTCTGCTGATTTGAGAGGTGAAAATGGGCAGGCTTTTCTGTAGGTGCTGAACAAACACCGCATTGTGAGACAGGTTAGGCAGGAGAAGATGGGAGTCTGTAAAAGGAAAGAACTGAGAGGGAAAAGATGTACAGTGACAATGATGTCTAATTAATAGAGGTCAGATTTTGCCTTGCTGGAGAACCAGATACCCAAATGCAAATAGAACAGAATCTGGACTTTTAGCAGCAGTGTGAATGCTAATTTCCTGTACTGCTTTGGGAGTTTGACTGTATTTAATTGCAGTTCCGAGGACGACTATTTTATCTTTCACTTCTCACAGGAGAGGAAAAGAATGGTTGGTAAAGCTAGTTTAAAATAGCCTGAGGAGTCTGACATACTCAGCTGTGTATACAAAGTTCACCAAATTACAAAAAGAAATATAATACTTAGTAATGGTGTTCTTCTCAGTTTCACCAACATTTTTACTTCCTGCCTCCTAAAACGTTGAGATATTTTCAAGTATACCTGTATTGTGAGTTCATGTGGTTTACTGTCTGACATATGAGACCAGGTTATTCTTGGGTCATATTTTTGAGATTTCCCCTGGAACTATATGGATAAGAACTATGTATTTACATGAAAGATGAGAATATAGTGTGGGGTTTTTTACTTCAGGAGTTGGAACTTTAAGAAAGGCTTGCTTAGTCAAAGCAGGTTATTGGATGGGTTGGATTCTTGTAAGTCAAAATTTCTTTTCTTCAGCTACAATATACAAATGAAAGAGAGAACACATCCATATCCTACCCCAGGATTATCCTAAAGGAAGGAGGTCCATTTCAGGAAGCAGCTGTGACAATCTAGAGAGCCAATGGGCACCTGGGGTCCCCGGGCTGTTGCCGTGGGGCCGGGGATGAGGGCTGCAGGTTCTGACCGATCACGCAGGGTCAGGCAGTTCGGGTTGCAGGACTGTGCTGATGTAGGGCTGACTCTAAAACCATAGATTGCTTCCTGGTTAGATTTTAATTTAGGATTTATGTATTATAAACTTGTTCATATAAGGAGGTGCTGTACCTTTAAGTAGCACATGCCGTCTAACCATCAACAGGCATCTCTTGCAGCAGCTTTAGCCTGTTTCTCCAATCATGCCTGCCTAAGTCAATAACGCTTTGCCAAAGCTCCTCGTGCATTAAAGGTTACCGTTTAGCTTGTTCCATGAATCACAGCAGATGCATAACTTGGCAGTGACCATTTCTGTCCCTCCCCTTCTTCGCTTCGTACTGACTGCAGCCCCCCAGCTCAGTGCTGGCCGAGCCCCCTCCCCCAGCAGGGAGAAGTCATTACATGAAGAGATCAACTTACCAGTTGTCTTCAGAGCAGTGGCTGAGAGCAAAGCTCCTGGTCGGACCGTGAGTGCGAGAGAACGGGGGAGAGGGAGACAGACTCGTACCTACAAGAGCTCAGGGCTGTGATCCTGAGACACAAGTGCATCTGCTAGCTGTTAGTACTTGGCAGAGGGTTTGCTCCTCCAGGGTAGCTCTAACTTTGGGTAATAATGTTTGTCAGCTACCTGATACTAACGTTGCTCTGCTTTCAAACAGCAGTGTTAGCAAGACCTGGGGGTGAGGTAAGCAAAACACAATGTCTTGTCAAAAATCGTCTTGTCACAGTTGCATTTGCTTCATGTCTGTTAAGATGGACTGTGAATGATTTTTATGCTATTAGACATTTTAGAATTGTGTTGTTTGTGTTGTGTAAAAAGCTTTTGCATTGGTTTAGTTTTGGGGGTTTGTTTTGTTCGGGGGATTTTTGTTTGCTTTTTTGCTTTGGGGGTTTTTTTGGCTTTGCAAAAGCCAAAAGGTACTAAAGGAGAATAGTTTGAAACTTCTCTGGATTTGATATAAAATACGCTTTCTGTGAGAGATGACTAATTTGTGAATTTTTCTTTACTAACATAAAGAGAAATATGATACTCTGCAGCAGTAGATGGTAGTGTTTTGTTCATATTTTTGCAAAAAATGTGCGCTAGTGAAAAAGTTTTTGCACAGGATACATTTTGGGGATGTGAGCATGTAAAAACTCCAGGCTTCATTACTTTAATAACATTCTTTGTGTGCAAATACATGTAATGTTTAGTCTGGGGCAGGACAGAAAGAATTTGATTTTTTAAAAACTCTGCATTATATAATTAAAAAGGGACTTTATACGTTCCTAATATTCCTAATTCCTAAGTCTTGAACAGTGGAATAGAACAGCTCTTTATATGCTTTAAAAAAGTTGCTGCTTGATTTATGAAGAGCCATTTTCCAGATTTTTGTCCTCATCAGAGCACTTTGTCATCAAGTCCTTATTTCATACCAAAGCAGAATTTTTCTGCTACTCTTTTGCCATTTAGGAAATAATTCAGCAGGCGTGGTACCATTAGATATAAAATATTCCATCTAATGAAATTACTTGCAGAAAACACATCTGATACTCATTCTCCCTTGCTCTACCTGAAATGGGATGTGTAGCTGTGCATTTTAAACGAATCATTGGGTAATTTTGTTCCATAAATATACCTTTCTTAAGTAAATCTTCTGAAAACAGTGATTCTGCTCTAAAGCTTTGTCTTTTATTAGTGCTGTCATAACTCAATGGTAGCCTAATGAAGTCCAGATCAATTACTTTCCCTGGTAAAGGTGGAAGTGAACTGGAAAAAACACCTTGTCCAACAGTGTGTGGTTGACACTCTCTGTAGCTCAGATGTCTAGAAATAAACTTTATTTTGCTTTTCATGTGTTTTAATAGGAGAATCTGTAACAGCTTTGATTCTACAAAACGTCTCTTAATGAAATCTTGTGCTGCCTTTGATCTAGTTAAAGCAGGGAAAAGTTTTCAGCAGAGTCTTAACAAATTTAAATGGTTTGATGATCCGAGCAACTGGAAGCTGATCATTGCCCTCTAGTTGTCACAGAAGTTTTTAACTTCCTGGTTGATTGTTATGGAGCACAGAAAATGATAGATGGACTCACCTTGTTCAGACTGAGGGACCTTAAAATCAGTGGTGGCTCATATGGAAAATATTTCTGTCACCACTGCATGCACATGTGGTCTTCAGAGATCCATATAAAGAACAAATCTAGAGCAGCAGCAGTGTTGCCTGCCAATTATCCTCGTTAGCAAGTAAAATAAAAGCAATGCTGTGTTCTTACCTGGAAATTAATTTCTGCTGTAAAAGTGCAATGTGGAATGTTTTAGCACTGTGATCCATATGCCAAGTACTTTAAACTGGACTGTTTTTCTTAGTTTTTCAGCTAATATAGCAGACAGAATATAAAAAATTGGCCTGTTGCTTTATCAATGAATTTTAGGTTGTATATTTTAGCGTAGATAGTGAGAAATTTTCTCCTTTATTATGTTCATATGCCTAATTTGGGAAATTTCATAATAAAAAATATACTGTGTCTACTGTTATTAATATAATATTTCTTTGTCCTGTATTGTAAGAGACCACCCGATAATCTTGTGCATTTCCCTGCTCCAGCTGCAGAACCTTGGCTACATAAATATTATTTCTCTAGGAAATTACTCAGTAAAGATTTTTCCTGTGGTTGACAGTGAATTGAAGACAGAAAATAAGTGAGAAGCCATTTTTTAAAGGAACCTGAGTTGTTGTTTTGTGCTCCTTTGAACTGCTTTGTATATTTCTCTGAATATTTTAATTGATTTATAGGTATGTATTTTTAAAGTTCTGCTCATAAAAGTGTCAGTTTTTGATAGATTATGAAGTCAACGGGAAGTTGCTTTTCTTGCCAGCTTGTTTTGTCTGTATTTTAATGCTGCAGAACTTTAACTGTTCAAGAAACAGCAAATAACAAAAATTCAAGTATTATGTTTGTTCCCTTTATAATTCTTAAGGAACGCCTAACACTTTTTCTAATATGTGTATGATTATGTTCTGCTTTTCATTTGTTGTTGATTTAAGGCATGACTTGGCATGAAGTCAGTGAAACTGCATTGCATCACTTTTCCATCTAGGAAGGAAATAAGGTTGCATAGGTTTGCAACTTGCACCACATTTGTATGGCCAAGCCCAAAGCTTGTGTGTGTGTGCTTCTCAGAAAATGAACATGCTGAACTCCTAGCAAAACATGCTTAATCAAAGTTTCCTCCTTCTCACTTCTTTAATCTGGTGGTTTGGAATCAGCTCTGGCATGAAAATCATTGGTTTGACTAGATACATTGGCCTTGAGAAATCTTGGAGCAGTAGGGAATTTTCCTGAGGAACAGCCCATCCCTGTATCTTCAGGTATTCCTAAGTCTATCATTATTCTTCACTCACTAGCAGGTAGCCTTTTAAACTCTGTTTTCTCAGTGTACTTGTCAGATATTTGCATTTGAGAATTTCACATGCCTTGAGATTTTAGTTGATTCAACTGAATTTTCCCATTTTAGTAGCATCTTTAATCCCATACAAATTGACCGTAAATCAGTACTGTCAGCCCTATCTCCCTCAGTATAGGTGTCAGTGAAGCTGTGCAAATATTCCAAAGCCTGGCCTTCTCAGCAATAAAGCAAAACCAAATTATACCATTCTGAGTTTGGTTTGAATTGTTTCCTACTAGTGTTTAAAAAAAATCAGTCTAGCTGACAAAATGTGTGGACAATGGGAAGGAAACCTCACATATAACTTCTGTGTTGATTTGATTTGTATTTTAATGTGATAAGTAATCATAATCTGACTAATCATCAAAATACATAGTATATGACTTAACACAGAACTGTCAGCATGTTTAAGTGAACAGGAACAGGTTTAAGATACCTAATTCTTTTCAGTTCTTTAGTAGTTGTTCAGATAACAGCATGTTTTGCCACATGTATCAAGCTGTTTATAGAAGCGAAAGTTTTGTTTAAAGATGTAGATACTGTTTAGCTTAAGAGTATTGAATTCTAGTTGCTGTTCAGCTTTCTTCATAAAGTAGTTCAACATGAAGTGTAGAAGATACTTAACAGTGTCCTCAAGAGTTGTTTTAATATATTTTTATTATAAATAAATTTCACAGATGTGAAATGCTTCCCTTTGGAATTCGGGCATAAAGAGGGTGGAAAAGTCACAGTCCACCCGCCAAAATGAGTAGAGGGAGCCTGAGCAACTCTGAGTGAGATTCTTGGTGTGCTGCAGACACTGCTGGTTCTCATCTGTGGCTTATGGGCCAGCGAATGGAGCAGTTGTTGTACACAATGTCCCAAGTTGCAAGAGCAGGAATAAACAGACGGGAGTGTGGAGGGACCTTACTGCCATGAGCTCCTGTTCATTTCCACCTCCACACTGCTTGGCCTCTCTGCAGTGTGTAGCTTGTCCACAGGAACCAGAGAGGCAAAGTGAGCTTGTCAGCATTTTAAAAGATCATTCACTGAACAGGGTCAGGTGTCACAATCCCCACTGCACACATGCAACCCTTTGCAAGGAGCAACTCAGTGTTCATCCCAGTCTTGTTACTTATTTCCATGTGGTGCAACATGAATACAGCTCTCCCTTGTTGATCTTGCTCAAGCAAGAAGGAAGAATACAAAAGACCCCAAACATCTTGAGGTCATGACCCTTTTGCCACTGTCTCTTGACTGACTGTTCTCTTGTTAAGGAGGAGCTCTCTTTCCTGAGACTTCCTGGAGTAAAATTTCTGACCTTACTCAGTGGAATCTTCCGGTGTTCCGTGGTCAGACCTGCTGCCCATGTGGACATTGGTGTGTGCACTTGTGAAGGGGCCGGGAGGCAGCTCCCCAGCAGGTCACAGCTGCAGCAGCTGATGGGAGTTGGGCCATTTATTGCATTGCTGGTAACTGTATGTTACCAGCCTTACTGGACTGGCCATAATGACTGTTGTATCTGTGGATTTTGTCTTCTTCAATTTTTTTATCCTTATGATAGTCCTGTGAGATTGTGCTGTTATACAGCTGTTCCTTATAAATTTCCTGGGCCACATAGGTAAAATACAATTAGGAGGCTCAAAACATTATCAGTAAGAACAAGTTTTACATATTCTTGAAAAGTCACCCTTTCTAGCACAGGAATGGTTTTACATCTGAGCACTGTCTCAAAGAAGCTCTGTATGGCCAGGAGATGAACTAGTTGAGCTGTGTCTGCTCAGTCACCAGGATTGAGTTTAGCTTATGCCACACCTTCAATCATGGGCAGGGAGCTCATGATGCAGCTCAATAAAGCAAGCATTTCCACCTCTGACTTCCACAGGGCCAGCATATAAGAAAACATCATTTCTCCCACTGACATACAGAGAAAAATGATTCCTCATCTCTGTACCTGAGTGTTTCCATCTGCAAGCCAAGGTTAATAGGGTTTCCATTGATTCTCCTGAGAAATTGATACGTCACCTTGACTGTTACTTTCCCATAAAACACCACCCTTAACCCTTCTGTTTATGAAGCATGAGAATGTTTGAGAATATTTGTGGACTGGTAACTAAGGAGGGATTGAACCATTTATTTATTTAGCACACATAAAAGAAAGCTATTTGGATTTACTTTAAAATTATCTGATTGCAGAAAAGAAATGGTAATTTACATTTGGCAGTAACTGCTGACATCACCTGTAAAACATCTGAAAGTGAGACATACGATAGTTGAAAAATAATCCTGTCAAGTAAATATCCACAGCCTTGGCCAAATTATAAGAATATACTCAGTGTATTGCGGTGAGTACCACAGTACACGTTTATTTCACCTCTGACATTCTTGCCTCACTCTCCCCAGCTTTATTGTCTGTCTCAGCTGCAATATTACTAGTACAACTCTGATTTGCTTTGAAAACTCTGATGTAAACTTGGTGTAGTAGGATGTTCAACTTGGAGTTAATTACATTCTAGCAAAATGACTCAAACTGTGGTTTTTTTACCCAGTGTGATTAGGGGGAATAAATGTTCTTCCAGTTTTATTTTCAGGATTTCTGGATGGTATTAGCTCTTCCTGTATGGTGTATCCATGCCTATTCTTGTGGGAAAGACAGGCCTGCAATCCCAGCAGAGTGGTGTGCACTGACCAAAGTCTGTAAAGATACTTCCCTAGTAGTTCTCTAGATCCAAAGTCTTTTGGCTTTGGGCTCTGGTTCAGGCTGTGCTGAGCTTCTTGTTCCCTGCCATAAACATCTAAAAGATGGATTGAGGGCCACAGTTATTCCCACAGTAATTACAGCATCATGCTCAGTCCTGGCATAGTTAAGCTAAATTCATTAAGTCATTACCAAAGAAATGGTTACGTGTGATGGATGAGCTAATTTGTTTCTGAGACATGGTTCATAGACCACTTACTTGAAAGCTGTTCCAGAAACTTGTTGGATTACTTATTAGATAGACATATGTTTAAATGAATTTACCATGAATTTTACACCTGGAAATACTATTTTTCCCTAGAAACGAATAGTTTACAAAATACTTTCCTAATCATATTTCATTATCAGTATCCATTCTTTTGATTTGCATAATATTTTTTTTCACCTTTGCTTTTTGAAGTAATAATGCTCTTAAAATTGAATTCTAATGAATGTATTTTTATTACTGTAATGTAAATGCTTTTTCTTCTGGCACAGTGAGTTTAGCTCCTTTTCTGAGGATTTTAATATTTGTTCCAAACATGCAGAGCATATAAATGGAGCAATGAATTTAGAAGGCAAGTAGTTTATAAAAGGATGTATTGAAAGGTACTCACAAGCAACAGAAAAGGAGGAAATAAAGATATAGTAAGTAAAATAAGTCACTCTAATTGTTTTGTAAATCATAACAGTCATTGTATAAATAGGTTTTTCTTCTAAAGACTCCTTTGGTTTTCCTATCTCTTTATGGCTATTTTATAAGGCGCTGAATTTTTAAGTGCTCTGATGTATAATAGGGCACAGGAATGTGTTCCAAGACTCATAAAATCTTTAATTAAAAGAATGGAAATTCTTGTAAACTCCTGGTGGTTGCCTTTAAGTGATATCACTTCTTAAAACACTTCCCACTCCCCCCAGCCTGTGAGATTATCTTGCATTTTGTTACAGCACTGTTAGGTTCTGCCTGTGGATGATGTACCCGTTTTAGGGAAACAAACTGGTTATTAGAATTCCCTGGCCTTTCTGGAAGGGAGACCTGGCAAACAAAAGAGACTGCTGAGTAACTAAGCAAATGCTTTGCTGGTAGAAGTTAAAATGGAATTTCACTACCAGCTTTCCTGGAGGCACACTGCTGTAGGTGGGTTACTGGCAGTTCTCACTGAGCTGTTGCTCAGAGCTTCTGAGTCCAGAGCTGGGGGGAATTATGCAGCCATCAGGAACGTAAAGCAAATTTTCAATGCATGGTGGAAAGACAGTGGGCAGAAGGGGACCGGTATGTGACACATATCCCTGTCCTTACTTGATCTCCATTTTTCCTTCAGTATCACTTGCTGTTCGTGGCAGCCAAAAGGACGGCAGCAGGGATCAATCATCATTCACTGGTGTGTAAGGACCCAAGGGCACCAACACAGCAGTTATATCACTGACAGCAGCTACATTGCTTCTCTTTAAAGAGCCATGCTAAATGAGACACATGAAAGTGAAGCATGAGAGAGTATTAAATTAAAGGTCTGCCTGTGTATGTCATTGCCTGAAGCTGTTGATCTGTTTCTTCATGGGTTACAGGTATTATTTTCCCAGCATGTGGGTTGTGAGGAAGCTTTTATCGAGAGACAGAAGTTTTTGACAAATTTCCACTCCTACCTATTTGGTAGTCGGAGGAGAATGAGGTGAATTAGGAGTCAATAAATTAATCTTTCCACCATAGCTGCTTTTTGACTGAAGCATTATGTTTACTTCCATATTTCATGAGATTTCTTCTCGAAATGTCATGATGATGAGAATAAATCCTCAAACATTTTGGACTTCAAGACAAATCCTTTTGTTATTCAAAATTTTAATCAAAATTAAAATGTTTAAACCTGGTTTTTGAAAAGGTGGTGACTAATATCATCACAGGTAGTTGATAACGTAGTAGGAAACTTGGTTTTAATATAAAATTGCCTCCTTGCACCTTGGAAATTGAAATTACAGAAGCAGTGGTAAAAGCGTGTGGAAATGCTGCATTTTGATCCCAAACAGTTAATAGATTTACCATAAGAAATCACCCCCTCTGAGGAAAGATCTTTCTATTAATGTAGTTATTTCACTATACATTTCAAATGAGCTTTAAGTAACTGCTGCAGAGACAACAAAGCCACATTTGATAACATTTGGTGTGTGGAGGATGTATTAACATCTGTACATGAACAGAATGTCTGAAACACGTGCTGGACTCTTGCTTGTAAGCACTTGAAAACTGAGATTTATTTAGTGCTCGAATGAGCAGGTGATAGTGAAGTATTCTAGCCAGGGGCACCAACTGTTTTGATGTTGTTAACTATGAGCCAATATCCTCTAGAAAAGCACAAGGACACAGAGTAACTATATAAATAACTTTACTTATTTCCTCATTAAATGGGAAATTCTTGCTGAAATGGCAGAATTATCTTGTTGGAGCCAATGTGTTGAACTGAGTACTATTTCATTAAGTATTTCCTCATATATTTTGATAGTGAGAACCTCAGGCACAGATTCTCTCGGTGCTGTGGAGGAAAAGAGAAGAGGTGATAGGTACATAGTACCCAGGTGACAGAGGTGATAAGAGCATGGTGCCCAGATGACAGAGAGGTGACAAGTGCATGGTGCCCAGGTGACACAGAAGTGGTAAGTGCATGGTACTACCCAGGTGACACAGAGGTGATGGATCCATAGTGCCCAAGTGACACAAAAGTGGTAAGTGCATGGTACTACCCAGGTGACACAGAGGTGATGGGTGCATGGTACTACCCAGGTGACACAGAGGTGATGGATCCATAGTGCCCAAGTGACACAGAGGTGATGGGTGCATGGTACTACCCAGGTGACACAGAGGTGATGGATCCATAGTGCCCAAGTGACACAGAGGTGATGGGTGCATGGTACTACCCAGGTGACACAGAGGTGATGGGTCCATAGTGCCCAAGTGACACAGAGGTGATGGGTGCACTGTGCCCATGCCATTGAGGATTGCTCACAGGTACACTGCTTGTGACATGAGGTGGTTATAGTGTCATTTGCTTTGTGACTGCATCTCATCCTTTTGAAAATTTTGAGTATTCAGGTGATTCTTCAGTACCTCAGGGTTAACTTTTCACTGTTATCCTGAGGATCCCTGGTGGAGCATATACTAATGCTTGTGATGGGCTACATTTGTTTTGGTACTTGGCTATTGGTGATGAACAGTGCATTACCAAAGAAACCAATAATGATCAACACAAGAAACAGAAATACTGCTTCAGCTGCTTTGTTACAGTTCAGGAAATGAACAAAGCTAAAGCAAAGCAGAATGCTAAGTAACTCCAGCATCAGGCCACTGGTAGTGAAAGTAAGAAAACTCTTAGTGCATCCAGCTGTCCCAGTGTGGCTGTTGGGGATTATCTCTAGACCATGTCAGCAGGGGCTGGCTTGTGTCCTGCCTCTGAATGACCACCACTTCTGATTTTCAGATAAGAGTGAGAAATACTGGGAGTGACAACTAATGCCATGATGCTTTATTTGTAATTGCAGAAATGGGTTTCAAACCATATAAAAATGGTTAATAACTAAGTAAAACCATGCATCGGATTCAGTTTAAGGTAAACAGTCATAATAACTTGTTCAGAAGAAATTAGAATTTTAGAGGTACTAACTTCCTTTTACATAGCTGTGTCAATACTGAGAGGCTTTAAAGGAACCTCTCAAGTACAGTTGTACTTCCTTCTTCCTTCTCACTCCTAACAACTTACCTAACTGTCACACTGTTTTAAAGGTGTTAATAAACGTTACTTCTTCAGTGTGGGCTTTTCCTGTCCATCATTTTTGCTTTAGTAGTGAATACATTGAGTCATTTGGCATCTTTCAGTTTTGTCGTTCTCACTTCAGTATATTCTCCTTGTACAAATGAGCCATCCAGTTCATTTATGAATTTCCCAAAGGCAAGTTTAAGAAAGAAGAATCTGTAAATACCTGTTTATAAGACATTCAGTGCACTGAAAAAGTGGGAGTTACTTGAAAAAATCTAATACATTTTTCCATGTTGTCAGAAGTCAGTATTGATGCACAGAAGTCCATTAGTCCTTGGAAAGAATGGCAGTTGGTGTAGTTCCAGCTGTATATGCAGCCGTTCATTTTAAGAATTGATTGAGAGCAGATGAGATCAAAAGTTAACATCTGCAGCTGTTTCTAGCTGCTAAATAAGCATTAAGGACCTGGTGAAGCTGTATTTTAGTGAGGAATAAACACTACAGAACTTGCAAGCACAAATTTCAATGTTAATAGTGCTATAGCACTGTTCTCACTCAAGTTTCAAGTTTTGGGTTCTTCCCTCTGTTGAAGAGAAGGCTGGGAATACCTAGTGAGCAAGTTGAAATTCACACAACTTCACATCTTCCTGTAAGGATGAGTTAGTTCTTGGATAACAAACTAATGGTGCTAGAAAATGCTCATAGTTCTGCTTCAAGTCAGAAGGAAATTTCTACTTCATCATAAACAGTTTGGCAAAAATATAGAAAGTAAGAAGTGAATGCTGTTAAAACATTGTTTGCTTTAAGAGGGTTTGGCCAAGGAAAGTAAGGAAATGACCTGAAAAACAATCAGCCTTGTGGAAACTACTGGAGACTTCATTAGGGAGACATTGCAGGGAAGCAAGTGGAGGATCAGCACTGGGAATGTCAAGGTGAAGTCTTGGCTCACATAAAGATTCTGAAAGCCAAATTGTCACTGATTTAAAACTGTATTAGGGATTTGATCTCAATGACTGAGGGTTTAGGAAAGATGTCATTAGCCAAATCCTGCTGCCTTGATTAGATGCAAATTTTCCTATGTGCATTGAACAAATATCTGTACAATGGCTGAGTTGTAAATGCATAGGTTGGGAGGATCTGGAAATAAATGTGGTATCCTGCAACATAAAGAATGAAAAAAACATCTGGTGTGGGACATTTCTAAAAATAGTAAGAGCTGACAAAACTCCGTGCAAGGCCTTTTAAATTTTAGAGTAGAGCTAAAATTCAGCAGACATGCTGTCCCTCTTTCATTTGTAAAAGTCCTGTGGCTTAATAAGTTTCTGATTTTTGTGCATTTATTTATTAAATACTTTAAATTACATTTTAATGATAAAATTTTTTAGTAACATTTGCCATTATTTGCTTTGCATCTAAGAGAATATTAAGTCTTTGTCTCAGAGATCACTTAGCACTTTTAATACATTATTCACTCACTAAATTATCAAACTTAGAGATATGAAGAGGGAGTTAATTTTTTATCCAATCTGAAATAATTGTACGATAATTACCTGATAATTACAGGTAATTATCGTACAATTACCTCTGAGACACCATTACTTGGCTGCTTCAGAGGGTCACAGCTTACCAGTGTATTCACATGTACATATAAATGCAATCATTGTGTCTCTTTGTGGTCTCTTTTCTTTCATCAGAACATACCATTTTAAAAAATACTTCCTGAATCAAAGAAAAGAGTTTTTCACTCATTTTTGTATTTTTTCAATGCCTTGTTATTGACAAAGTGTCCTTGATGGGCTCTTAGTATTCATTGTGTCTATGAGACAAGTGAACATGAACTGCAATTTGAGCTGTATTTTATGACACCTTCTGGATAGAAAATGTAATGTAGTATTGCTCCTGAGTTAAGTAGACACCATTTGTAGTGGATTGCAGCCTTGATGTGTGTCCTTGGAGGCTGCATAAAGCCCAAACTATACACCACAGTTTGTGAGGTCACATCAGCAGTTGTACAACATGATCAGATGCATGTCTGAATTGCTTTAACAGTTGGGTGGCTGGAGTTTTCTTAGATTTGGGGGGTTTTCTTCTATTTTTATATCTAGCGTTTAGATTGGTTTCTACTACGGATTTATTGAACCTCTTCAGATAAAATAGAAACTGTGGAAACCTTATCATTTCTCATCAGGAATCAAACTAAACTTTGTGTCCTTGAAGCTCTAAATAATATAACTAAATTTTCTTCCTGGTATTTTTACTGTTTTGTCTAGACAGAAAAAAACAATGGAAGCTTTAATAGTAATATTGGAATATAAGATTAAAATTGTCCTTGTGGGTAAGGATGTCCAAGTTCCTGTTTCAGGTCACCTTCTCTTATGATCTTTCTTATGACAATTTCCATTTTCCTTCCTCTTGTATTTCCTTCTGTCCTTGAAGGTTCAAAGATAAGTAGTTAAATTTAGGAATACACTTTTTGTTTGGAAATAAACTTGAAAAAGTTGAATAGTCTGAATATTTGACAATTTCCCAGAAAATGCGTAAGATCATGACGTTTACAATAATAACTAAGAGTAAAGGCAACCTTCAGATATTTTGGGGTGTTTTTTTCTGATTTGGAATGCCATCGGAATTGTTTCATTGGCTTTAGTTGTCTCTATCCATACAATAATTTCTGCAGCTGCTTCAGTTTTGACAGCACCAGCTGACCCTTGTAGCATTGTCGTGTGTTGTCTTGTACCATAGGGATCCTTTATTGTCTGGTTAATGAAATATCTCCGTTAAAGCTTTTCTGACATGGTGACATTGACAACAGATAGTTTTTGTGTGGATGTTCTAACAGAGGTAAGATGGGCTTATGCTGTCAGGTATCTCCTGATGGAGTTCTAATAGGATCCCTTTCTCCTACAGAATCTGTTCTCAAAACCTGTGCTGCCTGCCTCAAATGCATGGGGAAGCTAGGGATGTTTCCAGGGTGTTCAAAACTGGTCAGGTCTTACAACTTCCCACTGACTCATTCCTGTTCTGCCAATACATTTCTTGTCTTTTCTTGGCTTACCCTAAAAAGTAGGAAACTTATGGTTGGGTTTTTAGCTATGGTAGGATCACAAAGTACTGCTCAGCTATAGATCTTCTTTCTTGTAAACTCTGCCTCATGAGAACAGACCTTTTCTCATCTCTTCAGTAGGGATACGCAAAACTAGTAGAGTGCCTACCAGGAAACTGTATGTTCAAGTCCTCCATACCATTCACTTCTGTGATGTTCTATTCACCTTGCCAAACTTAGGTTCATCTGGGAATCCTGAGGTAAAATGAGGGAGTCCCAAGCCACAGGGCAGCATCAAAGTGTCCACAAATGGTCTTAAAAATTGCTGGTGTCACTAATCCCTTATTAGATATAATGAGGCCCTAAAATTTCTTTTTGAATTGCCTTCATTAACCTGAATCCTGTGTAACTTGGAGAGGCAGATTTTAAATGTCTTTGTTAACATAGCAGGAGAGGTTATTAGAGGTTAATCCCTGAAGCATGACAGTTTTTATACAGCCATAAATTTATTTGTGTACGTTAAAAATACAAATGGTTTAAAGTTCAGCCCTTACAGTCTGTCTGGAGCTTAACTCAATGCACAATCATGGCACATTTCCAGATGGTGGTTGTGCCAGGCTACAAGAGTTGGTTTCCCTGTAGTGGTGAAGCTGAAACCATCTGACTCCACATACTTGAAGTCAGTTTACTGTTGAATTGGCAGCAGTTGTGGTCAGGCTTCAGTTGTAAGAAAATGCTTTATTGCTTCCAAGTTTCCCTTTCAGAAAAGAACACTTATAAGACCATAAAACTGTCTGTGTCTTTCTAAGATCTATCATGGTAGCCTGGTAGAACAGCATGTATTTTTTATTTGAAGAGTTAGTGTTTTCCAGTTATGTAGAAGGCTTAAGTAGCAATATTTATTTGTCCTCTGACTTGTTTCCTGTTGTTATCCTCTGTCCCTTCTGAAATGCACTGATCTGCATCGACAACAGGGAGAGTTTAGTTCCTCTACTGGTTTTAAAACAGTGGGAGATGCAATTGATGGGAATATCTGCTGCAGAATAGTTCAACACTCTTGCCAAATAGAAAAGGAGAAAAGTGCCACAGAGGTTTAAACCAACACTGTGTGAAGTGGCACAAGGTGATACCTCAGTGTTAATCTCCAAGATAAATTCCATCCTCAGTGCTTTTGTGTATGGTAACTGCCTGTTAATCCATTTGCAGGACCATTGACTTTACAAATTCCATTTTTGCTTGTATTCGCCCACGTTTTTAGGTAAGTGCAAGAGTGGCATAACAAATTACCACACATGGCTTCTGTCTCAGATGTGTTTGTTGGCTTCTTTCAGATAAACCGTACATGAATCTTTTGGAAAACAAAGTGTGTCATTGATACACTGTTGAGAATGGGGTTATTTTGTTTCTTACAGGTGCAGAACAGAGAAAACTGATGAAAGAACTTAAGGTGTTAGACTATAATAATAGTGGTATGTCATGCAGTCTTACCAAGGTCTTAAGCTCAAGCTGAGCAAAGTATTCAGTTAATATGTCAAAAGATGAATTTATATAGGTTGGAAACCTACTTATAAATTTGAATCTAAACTTAAAAGAAGCTAAAAAGGAGGGGGAAGGAAAACATGCAGAAAAATTGAAAATTAAACATGATGCTTGAAATGCAGTTCTGTGGAATGTCAAAGAGTGTCTTACATGGGTTTAATCAAATAATGCTTCATTGTAAAGCTTTTAATTGTTTCCCTTCTGTATGGACTGGTTTTCACTCTTTACCCCCACATCTGTTTTCTCACAACACTGACAGTGCTTAGGGCTGTCAAAATCTGAGACCACAGACCAAATTCACACAGAGTGCATGTACCAATGTGTGAGAGAAAATATACTTATGTAGGCAAGTGCAAGCATGCTGAAATGCCTTGGAAGATCCAGAATGGACATGTCACAGCAGTGATACTCTGTCTATAAAATAGCAAAGTGTTTTGTTTTCTATGAAGCATTTCTCTGAACTTAAATTTTCTAGAAGGGCTATGGGACATACTGAAGAATAGATTCTCATGAGTTACAATAAGTCAGCTATTGATGAGGTTTTAAGCAGACCTTCCCACTCATGAGACACACAGCTCTAAGCAGAGATGCATGTTCAAGTAATCATTGACTTCCTTTTGTAGAGAAGCTTTTATTTTAGGTCCCAGATTGTTTCTTGTGATTGCTGTATGAGAAGTTGTACTGAAAAGCAGTAACTGCACACAGAACTAGTTTCATCCTAGGTGCCTAACTCTATCCATGGTCATACAAGCCCTTCTCTCTTCCTTTTGTCAGATGCATTCTACAACCTGCTGTAAGTAATATGAAATTACTAGGATGCTCACTGGTATATTAAGATAAGTTTAGATAAATGAGAAACTCTTCCCAGTAAGGGTGGTTGAACACTCTCACAGGTTGCCCAGAGAAGCTGTGGATGCCCTGTTCCTGCAAATGTTCAAGGCCAGGTTGGGTGAGGCTTGGATAGTGGAAGGTGCCCCTGCTCATGGCAGGGAGGTTGGAACTGGATCATCTTCAAGGTCCCTTCCAACCCAAATCATTCGATGTTTTTGTGTTGTAAAGTAATTTATGATCTTCATGGCTGGAAACATGAGCTTCTTACATGCAGCCATGACTTTCACTCACATTCTCCCCAGCTTACAGAGCCATGGATGTTCTGAGCCAAACCCAGTGGTTCTTACCCAGGCAAAACTCCCACTGACTTCACTGACTTCAGTGGGAGTTTTGCCTAAGTAAAGACTGAAGGGTTTGGATCACCAAACTTAGAACATAAAGTTTTCTATAACCTTGGGCTGAATTGCGCAGAAGGCAGTGGGTGTTTGAAGGAAAAAGGAAATACACTTTTTTCTACAATAATTTCAGCCCTTCAGTGCTGAAGTTAAAAGCATTCCTTTTGAGAAAGCCTGACTTCTAAACTTGGCCAGTATCTTGGACTGGGGATGTTAAGAATTACATTTGGAATTCTTTGTACTGCATTGCCGAGTTTAAGGAGATACTCTTCAATTAGAGTAATTATTAGTATGGTTGGTGTTTTTGTCATATGGTAACAGAATAGATGTTATGTGGAATACATAATTGCTTTTTCTTGCTTTAAATTTAAAACAAATATCACAAATAGAAAAACCTTGAACCAAGTCCAGGAAAATTCTGTTTATTTATACAATAAAGTAAATATACAAAAATTATTATTATTATATATAGTCCATCTTAAAATTATTAAGTGCTTACAATGTGTTTTAAATTCTTCTGCAGTAAAATGCAGTTAGAACAGTTTTCTTCATCACAGTGTTTGCTGCCCAGGTAGCATATGCCCAGATGAGTGTCTGGTTTGTACACAACAGTGCAGAATAAGTACTAAATATGGACAAATAAGAATATTAGTGTGTTACACTCACTTTTCCCTTGTGCTTGTGTCCAATCAAAATGAAAGACACTGGAGAAGCAAGCCTGGACTACTTACATAGCAAAAATGTAGCAGTAGCACCTCCCTCTAGATATTGTACAATGGATTTGAGGAATTCCACACTGAACAGGATGTGAGGAATTTTTGCTGTGAATCTAGGTTTTGTGCTTTCCTGCTCGTAGAGTCTGAGCATGTCATAAACGTGGCCTGTTGAAATGTTTCTGTGGGCCAAGGTGGTGGTTGATGGGAATTCCTCAGGAGTGTTTGCTTTTCTAGGATCACTTTATCTGCTCCCTTCGTTGGTGGTTAGATTAAGTACCACAGTAGCTCTAATCTATGGTGTTCTGCGTAGCACTGGAGAAAGTAAAGGAATGTGCAAACGGAACAGGAAAACCTCGATGAAACCTCATGTTGTGAACCCTGGCATCCTGAAACCCTGGCTCTGGATAGAAATCCTGTGGTGCAACTGTGGCCCAGCCTGGGAGGAAGGAAAGTCTGCCAGGGAGGTCTGGAGCCATACAGAACTGTAGAGAGGTGATGGAAGGGCTGGATCCTAAACCATGGATAGTTTATTCAGCCCTAGAAGTTCCATTGTTCCTTTTATACGGTGAACATCACCCAAACTCTTTGTTAAGGTTAGGCAGGCTTTGAAACTTCGTTAGAACTTTGAAAGTTTGTTAGAACTTCAAAGTGTTACAAATTTTTAGAGCAAAATTTTGCTCCAGGGTAGAAAGTAGAATATTTAGGCTCTTTTTTAGTTCTAGATCAGGTTTCTAAAACTCTCTGTGATACAACTTTCCTTTATACTGAGATAGTATGCGTTGTATCCAGAATAATAGAAAAATTTCTTTTGGAAACTAACCATCACAAAGGCACAGACTGGCTTAAATCATGATTTCTTTGAATTCTAATCTACATCTAGAAATTTTTAACAAATATGTAGTAAGAAACATCACGTAGTGACTTTTTTACAGCTTCATTTGAAATGATGGTTGCAATCTGGTCTAAATTCTTCAGAAAGAAAATATTTTAAATGTAATATGATGAGTACATCATAGGCTTCATTCTGTGGTCTTCATAAAGTTTCCTCTGCCTACATTTTGCAAGTCTGTGCTCCTTGCATAAGCTCTTTGAATTTCCTGGTCATTGATCCTGCTCAGGATAGTGAAGGAGCAGAGAATTGCTTTTCCTCCTGTCCTGTTAGCTGTGGGCTTGAATATCTATTTGGTCTTTTGCTGCAGAGCACACAGTGGTGGAAACTCTTGGCTCTGCTTCATGTACAGAGCATCGAGGAGTGGAAACTTCTGGCTCTGCTTCATGTTAGTTTGCACTTCAGGCAATTTATTCAGCACCAGTGTTGGATCACAGAATGTTTTTTCTAGCATGCCATCTTTTTAGTCTGACAGGTACAATGGTCCCCACTATGACACAGCTCACTCACCTTCACTTCTTGAGCAAGAGAGACACTGGCAGAAACTCACGTGGACCAATCCTGCAGAGGTCTGGAAATTTTAAAGCTGTCAGGTAGAACTTGCCAATGAAGAAGTACCTCACATTGTAAGTGTCATTACTAGAGGCACTGCTGTGCTTTATCAGTGTGAAATGACAAAACAATGTAAAGACATTTTAACTGAAAGTTTCTTGTAATTACCTCCACTAGTAATGACTGCGTTATCTTTGAGTTGTCATTTTTACATAACACACCCATTGTTTATAGCCTATGTTATAAAGAGAAGCAAAAGAGTGAAATCTACGTTAAAAGCTAAATTAGATTTCCATAAAGAATGAGGATATCAGGCCAACCACATCTCTCAGTCAATGGGCCTTACTGTTCAGGAAGCAAAGATTAATACTCAGCAGTCCTTGCCAGGCAAAACAAATCAGACATGCAGTCAATTCTGCAAATTGAGAGGACAGGTCTTGAAAAATTATCTGTTAATCCACAGCCTTAAAATGAAGACTCTTCCATAGTCCTGACAAGACTCAGAAATGTGAGAGAACACATTTTAAAATGAGCAGCAAGTAGAATGAGGGTAGGTGAGATGCTTTGTATTGTCATATTTTAGCAAGACTGTAGTAGCGATTTATTTAATGTCAGAATAGTTTACTTAAGAATGTAAATGCATTTTAATTCTTAATTTAATTCTTCTAAATTGCAATTAGTTTCATTCCTGATGTAAATGGTTCACTTATTTGCATTTGCTTACACTTACAGATTGTTCTCACACACAAACCCTTTTCTCAATTTGGCATTAAGAAATAGTCTGTACTTCAAGTTGCCAAGTGTCTTCCATATATTTAGTGTTTTTTTCTAAAATCATGAATTACACTTGTAGTAATAACAAAAAGAATATTTTTATAATTATGTTATGATAATATGGTCTCTTTCCAATTAACAGTTTTAAGCCATTGACAGCTTTTAACAGTACCAGGAAAAAAGTTTTCTATTGATGGTTTAGTTTAGAACTGATGGCTAGCTTGTGAATAATAATGGATTTTGGGCTTCATTAGAGATAAGGAAAAGCTTTAGAATTCTAGAGAGAAGCTTTCCAAATTTATCCAGCGAATCAGAGGTTTTGTAGGGGTAAAATTAACAGGAAAATATGGCTTACTATGGACCTTCTCCTGCTTATCTCTGGACATTAAGGTGATAAAACTATACAGTGGCTTTTGTAAGTGATTTTAGTGGTTAAATCTCAAGTTACCTTGATTTTATCACTGGCACTGGCATACCCACATATGCTCTGAAACACCAGGACATATCTGTCAAGGTACTTTGGCTGGGATCACTTCTGTGCAACGTGGAGGGCAAGGAGTGCCCTCTCCAGTCCTTGTTCTGTCTCCTGGCTTGGCTCTTGCTTCGTGAGGAGGAGTTGGGGGTTCTGGCAGATCTTGTCTAACCATATAGATAGTTAGGAGTGACTTTTCGACTCAGAAACTCACTCCATAAATCCAAAGGAGAGTTGTTCCCTTTTCTTGTTCAGAGTAACTTCATGGCAGTGGTTGTTGTGCCTGTTGCAGCAACAGGAGCAGGGGAGTGAATGTGACCTTCTGTAACACCCAGCCCTCCTGTTCTTGCCAGAGTGCAGAGTCTTCCCTGCCGAGCTGTGATGCCCTGGGCTTTCTGATCTGGACGTGAACACCATGTTTCTCAATTGGATTGTAATGAACAGTACCCTTTGTTAGCAACACAGTGTTTGTTCTGGAGCTCATACATATTTTCATCCATAACAATCTGAATATTTTTGGTACAATTCTGTACACAGACTTCTGTGTAATTTTGAAGATGTCAGTATTGAAGATGTCAGTCAGTGTTATGGTTTTACATCTGCAAATATTATGATGACACTGTGTGTCTTACTGTCTTTTGAAATATTTCAATAAACTGCTTTTCTAACATATTTTTTTTACAGTGTATTCTCTAGACATAACTGTAATCTAAGTAATGAAAAATGGTTCAAAATTCTTTGTAGGAATAGAATGACTCATCGACCATCAGTTGGCATCAGAATGGAGACTAGTCTGTGCAATCTGCTTGCTTGTTAAATTCTCTCATTGAATCCCTGTTAATCTGATTACTAATGTTTCAGTTGATTGCTTTACCTTAAAACTGTTTTTCCTCAGCCAGCACTGATGTCTTTGCAATCTGCTATAATTTCACAGCCAATCTGTCGTCACTAAAAATACAGTTTGGTAGTATTATGTAATATAATTTTCCCTCCTTTATGATTTTTAAGTAGTTTCCAATTAGAGTAAATTTTATTAAAACAACTTTGTACTATCAATCTTTTGTTTCAGCTCTGGAGTTTCATTTGTACTGAACTATCAGGCAATTTTTTCAGGCAATTCTATTGTATTTAATTTGCTAATGATGTGGTTATTAAATGTAGATGTAAGCAATATAAATGCAGGTTCATATGGAAATATATTTATTTTTATGCAATAGTGTCTTGGTTTTGAAAGAAGACAGGTATCTGCTAAAGAGAGGCAGGGCCTCTCTTGGGATGGATAATTCAAATCTTCTTCTTTCAAATTATTATAATTTAGAAAATTAAAACGGCTCTCAGGCAGAGATATGGGGATAGGAATAACAGTTCTTTACTAATAGTATAACAAGGCAAACAAACAACAACAACTACAGCAATTAATAGCGAAAAACAGAACCAGGGACCTTGATGGAGCTTGGTTTCACAAAACTTGGGGCAGTCTGGTCTCTGGGGACTCTAAAAAAAGGTACTAAGCTGGAACGGTGGGGTATCCCGGGCTGGTGGATTGGGTGAAGTTCGGAGCTCCGTCGGTGGTCACTGGGGGGCAGGGATGTTTGGCAGGGAGGGCAGTGCGGGGCCACGGTGCAGAGCAGCTTTAAAGCAGCGCCGAGGCAGTGGGACAGGGCTGAGACAGCTCCAGCAGGGCAGGAAAAGGAGAAATCAGGATTTTTCCTGGGCACACGAGCAGATGATGGTAGCTCTCTCCAGAATCAGATCTCGGTGGTGCCAGTGAAAAACTCACGCAGCAACGGCAGCCTCATCCTCTCTTGACGCAGACTACACTAAAAGTGAAGCGGCTCTCTAGCTCCTGTCTTTCTCTCCTCCTCTCGGGGGGAACACTCCTGGAGACAAAGGGTGTAGCCAAGTGCCAGCCTCTACTCAGCCTCTATGCTTTGTTTCACTTGAGCACTGATAAGTACCTAGCAATTAGTTGCTTTGCAACTCTTGGGAAAAAATTCTAAAAAAAAAAAAAAGAAACAAGTCTAACCCTCAACAAATAGGTTTCCTGTAAAACATGGCTGTAGATACATGCTGGATAATAACATAGCTGATTAGATCATTGGTTTTCAGCAAACTGACAACACCCTGTTGACAGCAATTTTTATAACCCTTCAGGTATTTTGGCACAAGGGGGTGTTGCACATTTTGATAGTGCTCCCTTAATATTTGAAAGATTAGGGAGGACATTGTCCTGTGACTCTCCAGTTCCAAAGTTATGTAAAATAAAACTGCTTAGAAACTGTTCCTGTGGGCTGCTTTGTTCAGGTGAATCTTAGAGAAGGAAAGATCCAGATTGTGCGGAATTGTACTCTGTAACGTTTTTGAAAGCATTACTTGCATTTTAGTACTTCTCCTTATAACCACCCAGCTGACTTAAGGCAATCTTAAGACTCATGAAGGAGTTGGAATTTTCTGATTGATTTTCATTTGATTTCAAGGACATCTCTTTACATTCTTTGTGCAATGGTACGGTTTGATTAATTAATTTTCCCTCTTTTTTATTCCTTTATGCTTATATTGTATTTAATCTCAAGTTCGTTGTGGGTTTCTTAATACTTTGTTGTATTATTGCACACATTTTTAAATGACGTGCTTCATGTATCATTGCCTTTTTCAGTCACAGCTGCTTTGTGCATGTGACCAGTTTGCTGTGTAATAGAAATGCTCGAAGTGCACATGGTTAGTTGTGCATGGTTCTGCATGTACACTGTGCATGATACTCACATGCCGAGAGAAAGTTTGGTTCCCTCCACTTCCTCTTGCAGAGAGCTGCTGGGAAACCCTCGCTGTTATGGTTCCCCTGAGGCTGGAGAATTGTCCTCCTCCGTGCATACAAGCTCCTCCCTTGCCTCCATTGGAGCTGTGCTTCTTGGATATTTACATAGGGGTGAATGCAGAAAGCAGATGCTCGCCTGAGTGTTGCCAAATTTGATCAGGATATTGATTCAGTGTAACAGCAAATACAGCTGCCAGAATTCTGTGCTCTGGACTATTTTATGAATTTGTTCCAGGTGGAAATTCACCTCTCTTCCTTCTCTCCTTCCTTGGATGGGAAACCAAACAGTGCATTGGCTTGGCTGGCTCTTTCCTTGCTTGCCATTGGTATTTTGTTGGCTCTTTCCATATAGCTTTTGGCTGTCTCTCTAATTGGAACAATCAAAGTTTGCCAGAACTTTTATTGACACTGCTTGCCTGCTTTTGCAGTTATTTGTTTTGTACTACTTTGTGCTAGGGAAAAGAGAGAGTTTGTTTTGCTTGTGTGTGTGTGTGTGTGTGTGTGTGTAGTGAGTCTGGACATACTGCAGGATTGGAATGAGGAAATCATTCAGATGTGGGGTTTTTCTCAGTTATATAAATTCATATGGATGCATGCTATAGTTAGTCTCATTTTTACAATGACTATTTATTAAAGAAATACCAGTATTAGATACCTTGTCACATCCATTTGGGCAAGCTAATTGCATTTGTAAGCCCTTAAATATAGATGTCAGCATATTTTTCTGGAATGTTGTACAGTTTCTGTTGCTACTGTACACACCTCTATGACATTTCTCTTTTAACTGCTGCTTATTTGTGACACTCTTACATTAGGGCTCAGCCCTGAAGACCTCATTTAGGGCCTTATTCAGAGTAAGGTCTCCACTGTAGTCATAACTTGGAGTTATTAATACCTGATAGTATTGTGTCCTTATAGTTGGCCAGTGATTGTATGGTGGTGCACACTCAAATAGATTTTTAGGAGAATCACAATTAAATAGCATTTCTGAAGAATTAAATACTATTTCAAATTCAGAAAGAAGTTGTATGCAAGTTAGAATCTGATACAGATACAGAAACGATATAAACTGTTTGTAGTATAAAAGCTTAGATGAGTAAATATGCTCAAAATAGATTTTAATTCTATTTTGTTGAATAGCATAAAAACAATTTCAATTTTTGAGCTATGGGCTTCTAGAAGCCAGAGCAAGCAGAACAGTTTTGGGCAAGAGGACAGTTGTCCAGGGTGTCTGGCTGGTTGTCAAAGAATTTGCACTGTTCATACTGTGATGGGGACTTGTGTTTGCATTGGACAGTTGAAATTGCAATACCAAAGCAAATATTAGTCAGAGTGCCTGCTGGTTGTGTAGAACCAGTTCAGTAAATCCCACTCCAGAGGCACTGGGAAATGGAGGTAGCTGGGACACACATCTCATTAGCTGTTGCTGAATTATATTCTGGAAAAGTGCTGCATTTTTTCCACAGAGTTTGCCTGATTGAGAAATACGTGGGTTTTTTCCAATAAATGAAGTAGCAGAATTACTGTTGAGTTCAGTGCCCGGATAAAGTATTTAGGAGGCTAAGCACAACACTTATTCATCATTTCTCTCTCCCTACCCCCTGCTATGAATAAACAGATACTTGAGTGATAAAGTGGAGAGAAAAGATTAGAGGAAAGCATGCAGGATTGGAAAAAGAATGGGACTCAAATCCTTCACAGCAGCTAGCAAAGTAATGTTTTTGCCTGCAAGCCACAGCAGGTACAATAGAACTAAGTGAAAGAAATGAACAGTTTTCTATTTGAAAAGCACTCACTGGCAGAGTAATAAATTTTAAAAAGGCAGAATTAAATGGAAGAAAATCCTCAGTTTACAGCCAGAGGAAAATTTGTATTTATTTCCAGCAAGAGCCTAAATGTGGATCTGCCTTGAATAAAAATGCCATGTTACTTTGGCTTCCTGTAATGCACTTTATCAGGGACTTGGAGTAGAAAGAATAAGCCTAAAGAGTGAGAGCCCTAGAAAAGTTGGTTTTGTGATTTTGCTGGAGATCAAGCATGGGCAGGCTGATTAATCCAAACAGTCATGTCTTGGCACAAATAATGTGTAACAATTAAATGACATCAGTGAGTTTGCTGGTACTTTGGAGTGAGAGATTTTGAAATGTCTAAAATACAACTGAAACTGAAATTGTGTGTAATTGGTGCCATACAGTGAGTGAGTGAGAATATTATGTAATCCCTGATGCCAAGCTAATTTACTGACAGATGGATTGTACAGTCTAAGAACAGAAGTGCTAGGAAAAAGGTGCATGTGCTTTGCTGTTAGCATGCTAAATACAATAGCTTCCAGTTTTTAGTGTAGAAGTCAAGAAAGGAAATTACCTCCCATTGTTGATAAGAGTTTCTTGAAAGAACAGCTCAGTTCTTGTTGCTGCAGGATATCAATGCTTGACAATTCCTCCATCAAAGGAGATAGGGGTTCCTTGGTTAGGCATTCCTTAAATGTTCTTTTTGCTCAAGGCCAAAACCTGTTAGTTCTTACTTAATCTTGTCTGGGGGGTTGTAACTTTCAGCTCAGGGTAGGGAGGATATTGGATTCAGTCCCTTGCTCCAGAGTATTAGGATGACTTTGCAGGTTGTGACTTAATTAAACAACAGAGAGGACAGAGATGTTGGATATATGCAGGCAGCTCGAAGGTGAAATTGTGGTGATCCCATTTCCTCCCATGGGCTGTTTATGACTTTCTGGTATTTAAAGAGCTGGAGTGTTTTTTTGGGGGAGGACTGAGGTCAGGCCACAGTAGGTGTCTCTAAACCTCCTCTGTCAGGCCTTGGCCTGGTGCCCTTGTGGAACACGAGCGTGGCTGTGCAGCCTCAGGAGCAGTCCAGAGATGAGCATGAGAACCTGCTGTAGAAATGAGCACGAGCAGTCAAGAATGAGAGCACTGCCTGCCCCTACTCTGCCTTGTTTGGAACTCAGGTTCTGGAGCCTGAACTTGGTACTACTGCCTATTCCTCTTCACCGTGCCTTGGGCCAAAAGAGCATTGAAGGAATGCCTAACCAAGTAAGTGGCAAGCCAGACCTTCCAATAAGATATGTAGCATTTTCTTACACAGAAAGAATGTTTCTTACCTGCTGATGGTACCATCCCACCTCCTTACTATGGGTGCAGTGTTGGGGTACATCTCTGCACCTCTAGCTGACCTTGGAAATTCACATGGAGTTTGGGAGGGAGGAATAAAGAGAGTTTGAGAGCTTACTGAGAGGTGTACTTGAATATTGTCATTTTCGGGTATTTGGAACAGTCATAAAAGCTTTCTTTGTTTTTAAAGAAGGAAAGCTACAAGCTCCTGCTCCTCCAAGAGGTTTCATCAGGAAATCACCTTGACTCTCATGAGAGCCAGCAGTCTTTAGATAAAAAGCTGCTGGATATCAGCTGTTTGCTGAACAGCTGAAGTGTTAAGACACTTATTAGGATTCTTTGGTACTGTTTCTGCAGGTTCTGGCTGTAAATGACTCATCCTCTCTTCTTTTGTCCTCTTCTGTGATGGGAAAACATGTCTCCTGTATGCTGTGCTCCAGTGGGTCTGTGTATCCTTATCACCCCCTGTGTGTTCCTCAGTTGTGTGCAGCAGAACACACAATTTCTCAGTTGCTTCAGTGGCTGTTTCCCTGCCCTGTAACTGGAACTTACTTCAAACTCTGGAGCAGGCACAGTGTGACCAGGGTTTTTTCAGTGTTGTACTGCCCAGTCTCTAACTTGTGTGTTGTGTTGACCAGATGCCATGGTGATACTCAAGGCTTTAAATCTTGACTAGACATGGGCATCTTTTCATAAGAAGAGAAAGGATCATATCCTTGATACCGTCTCCTTGCCAATTTTGAGCACCTAATCTTAAAAAAAAAAGAACAAACATTTCAGAATAAACCAGTTAAAGTTCTTTTAAAAATATTTGCAAAACACACACTTTTATTTAATCCTGGGTTTTGGGAAAAAAACAAAAATATTTTTGCTGTTTATTTTCTTTGAAAATAAATGTTCAGCTTGTTTCAAGTCCCTGGCAAGGAAATTTTCAGTGTGGGTTGTTAAGTTTTGGCAGAGCTATAACCATCTAAAAGCAACAGGGACACTATTGGAAAGCATTTGGAAATATTAGCCATTACTATAGTTACCAGCTCTGCTTGTATTTCTTTCTTTCTTTGGGCATGAAACTGTATCAGTTCAAGTAGTCTTCGAAGGTGGGTGCAGCAGGGTGGAGAGGAAATAAGGACATGAGCCAAGTGTCAGTGAGCAGTGCAGGATGGAGCACAGGTCAGGGCGGTCCTTGGGTTCAGAGGAGATTCCCAAGGTAGGGAGTTCCTGGGTGCTGCTGCTGCTTGGGGCCATGCACCTCACAGCTCTTGGTAGCACAGTTCCAAGAGTAACAGACATAATTAAACCCCTGGAGGGGAAAAAAAGCCCCAAACACTTGTTACTGAATTTCAGATTTATTAGAATTAAAGGAATTATTTAAAGTTGTCCCAGGAGATTATAACAGAGAACACTGTATTGTGTGCTACCTTTTTTGTGAGCAACATCATAGATAAAAAGAAATACATGCAGTTGAAAGAGAGGGCTAATGAGTCAGTATTTATTGCACAGATATATTCTGGCTATGTTAGCTGCTGTTTCAAGATCAGACATCTGTCCTTAAAATATTTTGCTGCTTGGAGGTTTTTTTTCTTTACCTTGAAATAAAGCCAAGTTTCTCCTTCATAAAGGAGAACACTTGAATAAACACAACCCTAGCATAAAGCCAGTTGGGACTAGTCTGTTGGCAAGGGCTAGAGTTCTTTTCACATAGGGAATTATTAGAAAGACAGTGAATCTAACTTCTCCCCTCTCAAGGGTCCCTCACATAGTCTCTATTCTTGACTTCTGTATTATTAAGCAGCATGGAACAGTCAGAAATTTACAGGAGTATTACACTAGGATATTTTTATATATTGTCCCTTATTTTTCAGAAAAAATGAAATATTTCTTTGTTTTAACTTTGAAATTACAAAAGATGCAAGTATTTGTTAACTATGGTATACCCACAGGGACATTTATTTACACCTAGCAAGCAGGTAAAACTTGTGGCTCTGTATTTGTGGGCTTTCGGAATTTTGCTGCTAACCTACTGATTCCCATGAGAAACTGATCTACAAGTTCTCATTCTCAAAACACATTCTCATTGTTACTATAAATATATGTGGGCTGACTCTTCTCAGGATTTTTTCTCATGTTTTCTCATAACCCTTCTCATAACTGTTTTGTGCACCTGTTGTTTACCAAAGGAGAAGAGACGCAGTCCTTCTCCAACCAATCCCTGCCCGTTCAGCACATTGTGTTATAAAAGGGCAAAGATGAAAGGTAGTAAAGCCTTCTGATGATCACCAAACTGCCCTTCATCGCCGTTTCCTCACTGTGACAAAAACCTGTAAATCAGTTACAGAACAAAGCTGAGAATTCTGTGTGGCTTAGAAAGGTTTGTGTATTCTGGGGAGCAGTGTTGGGATGCAGTAGTACTTAACTATGAATTGGATTCTGCAGAAGTTGGCACACATTTCTTTTTCCTACAAAATTGCTTCAAAGAGTTGGATTCTCTGGATGTTAGACTAAGTCACAAGAGTTGTAATGCTAGTAATGTCTGCAACCGGTTAGTAATTTCTAGTTTCCTTTGTCCTCATATCAAATGATTTTTCACTGAGACCTCTTGCTTTCTAAGTTTGGGGAGGTGAGGGAGTATCTACACAATAGAAAAAACTCTACTCTTTTTTTTTGAGAAAAAGCACTTGGAAATAAAACCCCAAGATTCTAGTAGACAAAATTATCTCCTGCATTTCCATTATCTTTTCTCATTCACCCAGTTAGTCATCAAACTTGCTTCACAGTCCCTTCTTATGTAGTCAGTGAGACACAGAATGACAACTGTAGTATCTCTATTTTTCAACCCTTATGTTTGAAATTTAAAAAAATGCTGTTGTCAAAATTCTTTTTCAAGTATTAAGAGAAACTTATTTTTTTAAAAATAATCTTTCCTTTAATTCATCTTTCCTGAAAAAATCTGGATACCTGATCCATATTTAGATGACTACTCAAAAATTGTTCCTTTTCCCTTTCCAGTATATCAGTCTAGGAAGCAGAAATGCCTAAAAGACAGAGAACCATGAACTCTCACCTTTGGAGCTGGGGAATGTAAGGGCTGAAAGCTGGCAGATGACAGATGTGACTCAGAGTACATCTGATTCTGAACACAGCCAGTCCCCTCTGTCTCCTCCTGTGTAACATATGTCCCTCTCTGGGAGGATAACCTGCCTCAAACTTGGATGCTTCTGTCTTATGTATTCTCTGATACAAACACATGCAGACACTGCAGTGGCCAAATAAATGGATGAGTTCCTTGTGTGAATGCCTCATGCAGGGATCCTGAAGAGAAGTGATCTGCAGCTGTGTGGAGTCATCCACAAAGACATTTTCACCGGTATTTGTTGTGTTCGTAGGAAATGGATATTCCTATTTCTGTGATGCAATCCCACACTTGGAAGGAACTTTATGTGCCATCACATCTCCTGCTCTTGTAGTCTCTTCCCTCTTGGATTTGCTTATTTCCTCCCCCTACAGCATTTATGTACAGCCAAAAAATCTAGATGCCTAAATATTAAATGGACTTTGTACTTAACTCATGTAACAGGGCTAGGATGCACTGCCTCCTTTCCTAAATTCTGGTCAACAGGAGTTTGTAAAACTCCACAACATTTAGATTCCAAGTGTTTTCCAGGGCATTTGCACAACACTCCTCCCCTGCCCCCAGCTTCATGTTTCGAGGGCTGTTATTTTCTGTAGGATAGGCAGAACATTAGTATTTCAGTCCTGCAAGCTCAAATAGAGCTTACAAGAATAAAATTAAAAAGTAGAAAACTTGAACCTGTATGTTTGAAAGACTTCTTTTGCAAGTATTTGCAAGTATGCAGTTACAGCTGCATATAGTGAGAAGGGAAACCATTTGTATTTGTGTACATGCATAAATTGTGTTTATTTGGGTGAATCACCCATGTTGTTGAAGTGGATGTTGATTGGGGTGATACTGTGTAGCTGTTCAGCACCAAGGATGGAGAAAACAGAACTGTACTGAATGGAAGCTTCCACTCCAGGCTGTGCCATCGGAGTTGTCTCCTGCACTATGGAGTGGCTTCTCTGCCACTTCTGATCTTTCAGAAGAAACTGATTGTATTTTTGCATCATTCAAATTGAAAAATGGACTGGGCATCTATTCCATCTCCTGTTCCTAGAGGACAGGACAAAAACATCATCAGAAAGTCACCATGCCAAATAAGTTCCCTTGAAGCAATGAAATGGTTGCTGTAGAGGCAGTGACTCCTTGCTGTGAGTGTTTGCCTGCAAGTGCTCAGGAGGCTGTTCTGAACACCACTCACTACTGAAACGGTTTGTGTTCTTCACTCTCTTCCTCAGGTTGGCTTCAAATGTTATTACTGGTTTTTTATGTTCTTTATGACATTCATGAACCAGAAAATAACAGTGGTAGGTATTGTAAAAGCTCAGAAAAATAATTAAAAGGCAGCATTTTGGGGTCAGCAGGGAGTCAGTGTGTGGCATTGAGGAAACAGCTCTAATTTGGTGAGGTTATGTGGGGTTTTACACTTTTTCTCTGAAGTACCACTCTTTTGAAGAGAATTGTGGAGACCTTTCATTGAATCCTGAAATGGGCATAGTACTACTTGCCAACACTAATACTGAGATATGATCAGGGTGGTGCTGACATGCATTAGCTTTAGCCACTTAGATAAGATGTGTTTAAAAAGCCAGAGAGTTACCATCAACTACATGAACTGTATTATTTTGTTTAACTGTTTCTTGTTGTTGCCAGCAAGGTCAATTTAGGTTAGATTTGGAGAATCATTTCACGAATTTTCAGCCTGCGCTGTTACTGAATTCAGTACATCTGTATATCCAAGCCCTGTCTACGTTTTTGAAGGCTTTAGCCTTGTGATTGGCATCATAAATATGCCCCTTGTGTATGAATTTTAGGAAAGAAGATACCCTTCTTAAAGAACTATATTGTGTGGAATTGGTATCTGACCTTAGGTATTGAAATAGCTTTCTGCTTTTCCAGTTAAGTTGTATAAATAGAGGAATAGAGTTTGCTTGTTCTTGCTGAATCTGGGATATCAAATAATCTGTCATATTTGCATCAGATCAGTATATTCAAGCAGACGTGAGTGCTCTGTTAATGTGCGGTCTAGGAATATTTATTTCAGATTAGATTTAGTCTGCTTCAGGACCAGAGCAGCTTTACTGTCCCTGTGGTTTTAAATTTTCTGAAGTGAAAAAACAATTAGTGCATTTTAGAGGTGCATGTATTATTTGAATCTGTTGTACCTCTTGAGCATTACAGCTTTCTAGTTCCAAATTTAATGTTCAGATAATAAAAAAAAAAAATAGTCAAACTTTCAATTTGAGGTACTTCTAGTAGTTTATTTCTATCATAGTATTTCCATTCTTAGTGAATGTGAGTGATCTGACCAGCTTGAAAGTACAAAGTCTCAGAACTGAAGCCCCAGGACCCTGGATGTGCTTGTGAGTGGTCTAGCAGCAGGTATGTGTGGGAGCAGCCTGGCCTGGGGTCCAGCCATGGTGAAACTGCTCTCCTTCTGTGTGGGGTCCTGTGCCTGTGGCTGGGTTCAGTGGCAGAGGCTCCTGGGAGTGGGTAAGACAGATTCCTCCTAGCCCAGGCAGAAATGGGAGCTGCTGGTTGAAACCTATGGGATCAAATGGGGACATGCCCACAAGCCCTGCATTCACCTTCTAGGTGTGTTTGCCAATGGAATGTACATATTGCGATTAGGCTGCTTCATCTTCTTCACTCTTAAATGCTGCTAACACAGCCACTTCAAAACGCTTAAGTAAACTCCTTTAATAAGCCCTTTGTAGAGTGGGGTCTCAAAGCTGAATAGCTCTCTTGACTTTGATAGGTGACAGCCAGCAGTGGTCTGTTTGTATTTCAGGTCTTTATTGCTGCAGCATTGCTGGGGGTTTGGGTAGGTTTCATAGACCTTACATGGGGTTTGTGTATGGGAGAGCTACAGGTTCCATTTAGAGTATCTTTTCTTAAAACAACAGGAGAGAGGTTGTTTTCCTATCTGTCAGAGGTATCAGTGTGAGGTACATATTTTAGATTTTTTAATCCTTTTTTATTAGCTGTTACTAGTTGGTATTTCTAAGACCATCTTTTCACATGATTACTTTTCCTGGATGGCTTAATTTTTCCATTGTAACCAGAATAAAACCTTTTTTCTCTCAAGTAATTTTCTAGCCAGTAAGAAAATATTGAATATCTTAGTGAAAGAGTCTTTATGTGTCTTCATGTGAATAGGGTTTTTTTCACTAAACTGGTGTATATCTACATGCTATAAATGTAATTTGAATTCTTAACATTGTCAAAAATTAATAGCTTGCATCTTCTTACTGTCTGAAATTTATCTGACCAAATGAAGTTCAGCACAAAGCACAGATAGGTAATGAACCCAGCTATTGTGCAGGTAAGAAAATCTGCAATTAATTAAGTGGACCACATCTGGATGTGACCACAATCTAATCGTGAGGGGCTGTAAATAGCATCAAAGATTTGTGAGCGTTAGGTCTGTGGACAGCAGGAAATATTTGAAAGCCAAGTAGGATCAAATGTTTGGGTAAAAATTATGGTTATAGCTAACCACAAATCAAGTGAGAGCCATTAGAATGTTGTTTGTTATCCTGTGGTTGAATGTAAATTCTCAGCATTGCTCCTTTGATTCGTAAAGCAAATGAGGGTTAGACTGCGACCTTGAAGACATGTGAGACATTGAAGTGAGACAAGCAGGCTCTGCTGGCTTTGTTGTGCTCTGCCTTGGGAGGTTCTCTGAAGGTACCTCTCACTCAAGTATAGCCACGGCTCCTCACTGCTGAACAGCCTGCTCAGTTCATTTCCACTGAAGCACATACACCACCAAACCTTGCACTGATGTCTGCAGTAAAATGCTTCAGACACAGGCTGTGTGCTGCCATTTCCCTGCTGTTCTATTAAAATGGCATGTGCTGGCTGTTACTCTCTAGCAGTCATAACATCTTCCTTGGTGTCTCATTTAATACCCTTCGCAGACAGAGAGAAATGAAAGGAATTATGTTTATCTAATTGTAGCAGTTAAATATTTAAGATCATATGTGAAAGTCAAAGGTTTTAATAGTGGCCAGAGGAAAGTAGTGTTATTATGTTCAGCTCCTTCACACATTGAGGGGAGAGCCATCCAGCCAATTTCTAGGCAGACTTGCTTAGACTTTGGAGGAAAACACTCAGAAAAACTGGTGTCCTTCCTAGTGGAGAGGAGAGAGATTTATCAAAGGCAAGAAACAAAAGTTCGGGTGAAAATATCAGAACTGACTGTCTGGGAAAGGAATCTAAGGCCACTAATGCAAACTGTAATTCTGAAAGATGAGGAGCCGGAGCTTTCAGATGCTGAAGCAGTATGTGCTTCCTTGTTCTTAATCTGCTGTACCTCCTGCCTGCAGGGAAAGGATTACATGAGCAGCATGTCTGTGAGTTGGCCACCTACCTTATTGTTCACTTGCCCAGTCTGAATTTCTCTAGTGTGGCTGGTAGATTCTGAGGGAGACTCTGAAAGCCTTGTTAAAGCCAAGGCACAGAACATCCCTTCCTCTCTACTCATGTGCTGAACTTGTCAGTGAATCACAAGTTCAGGCACAATTTGACCTTGCTACGTCCACGATGGTTGATCCCAGTCTTCTTTTTTGGTTTTTTTGGGTTTGTTTTTTTTGTCCTTCCTACATTTGGAAATGACTTCCATGAGGATTGGCTCTTCAGTCTTTCTGAGGGCTGTTAGGGTGACCCACCTGCATCTGAGCCTCAGGTCCTCCTTGCCCTTAATGAAGATGGATGTGACAGTTGCTTTTTAGGCATTGCCACCAATCACCATGACCATGTCTGGTCCCAAAGATTTGTGTACATGAAATTTTCTCAGGTGCTTCTCAACTTGATCTTTCTCATTTTCCCAGACTCAGTGCGAGTGATTTAATTTTACACAAAAATTCATGTGAATGAAAAAAAACCCAACAACATGCTTCTGTTTGACACACTTAAATCCAAAAGTCTTTTAAATTTGTTAGTAAATTTTGCGTTGTGAAGACCATGGAATTGAAACAATTCCGCCCTGTCAAATCCATAAAGAGGCCGACTTCTGTGACTTGGCAAATTTCCAGTTGATGTCAACTTTGAAGTCAGTGAGGATTTCTTTGGAGGAAAGACATGAGGATTTGGATTAAAATATTTATTTATTTATGATTGATAAATGAAGTCCACCTGGTCACCAGACAAGGAGCAGATATTATACAAGAAAAAACAGTTTGAGATTTCTTTTTCTTTTCCATTTAGTAGAACATTTTACTGCATTCCAAAGCAAAAGAAATCCTTGAGTTGACTGATAAATTTTTAAGAATGTATTACCAGTAGCAAAGTAGCAAGAGTTGTTGCTCATGTGGTAAAGGCTAATTTGAAAAGAAGTGCAATATCAGCTTCATGTTTAGGTATAAGAAATTAAATTTTTTTTATTGTTTTGCAAAGACCTGCATTTTGATTTCACAAGGATTGTAAGTGCCACCTTGTGGATATCATTATTCTTGTATCTCTTTATAGGACACAATGGTGAAGTAGAATAATAAGATTTAGTTTCAAAATCTGTGACAGAAATTAATTATGTTTTCTTTGAGGATTGGGAGATTTTGATTGGTTTTCCAATATTGCTACTGATGTGCTGAAGTTGAAGAACACACTACTGCTGACTTCAATGGCTGTAAATAAAGCCAATACTTGTCTTACTGTGAAGTACTTCTACTTCATGATATTTGTAGTTCTTGCTGGAATTCCTTTGTTGAACACTCTCAGATCTTTCTCCTGAGTAAGCTATCAATGGGATACCATAGGAGTGAAGCCCCAGATGTCTGGTATTCTGACAAGCTCCTTGTGCTGTAACCCCCAATGTCCTTGCATGAGAGTGGCTGGATAAGATGTTAATGCAATGTCAGGAAGTAACCCGTGTAATTTTGGGGATGTGGGGGTTGCAGGAGTTTCTTTGCTGGACATCCTGGTGCTGGGTAGAGCAGCTGTGCCATGTTTGAAAGGGTTTGGGGAATGGCTTGTGTCCAACGCAGAAGTACAATGATGCCTCCAACAACAAGCCCTGAGTTGGGAATTTCTACTCTTTTCACAAATAAAACCAAATTTTATTTTGAGGAGTACAGAGCTTCTAATTACATGCAGCTGATTTTCTGCTCATTAATAACTTAAAGGTATTGCCATTAGGTATATTAAATATCTGCTGCTTATCTTAAAGCTGTCTCCTGAGGATCTGGAGCTTCCTCGCTAGCCAAGTCAAATTCAAGCCCGTACTCCAGCAGTAAATCCCGTGTGGTTTGTCTGGATGCTGCTTAGCTGCAGGCCAGTCACAAATTCCTAGTTATCTCCAGGCTATACTTAGGCCATAACCAATATCAAAATTCCAGGACATAAAATCTCTTCCTTGGCTTGCTGCTGAAGTGTTTCCTATGTTGTCACAAAACAGAAGCTGATTTATTGCAGATAAGTTGTTTTTTAAACTGTTAGGAAAAACTGCCAGCAGTGTTGTTTTTGTAAAAACACAGTTATATCCCTGGTCATCCAGGATTCCTTTGGCATTTCATCTTAGGGAAGCTGTTTCATGAATTGTACAAATCAAGATCAGTTAAATGGGGCTTGGAACAACCTGGTCTAGTGGAAGGTGTCCCTGCCCATGGCAGAGGGGCTGGAACTGGATCGTCTTCAAGGTCCTCTTCCAGCCTAAACCATTCTATGATTCTAGGAAATTATTTTGTTTTAAACTATCCTGTCCAGATGTGTATTACTGAGTTGAAGGTTTTTTACTTGATGAACAGGTGGGTTTCTTCTCTGTCTAGATGCAGTGTAAAGAGTTCTCACATACTTCTTTTGGTGAGAATAGGCTGAGTGCTCACTTTTAGAGGAGATTAAGACAAGACTATAGAGGAAGTAGTTCTGCTTCTGTAGAAAGCCTATTTTGAATTACAACAAAATCATAGCTCTTTTTGAGCAGCAGCTGTGGGGCTGTGTTGTTCAGCTTTTCTTTTAGCTGAGGAGTATGCAGTCAGTATGATCAATGCATTACTGCTCGTGGTGTGTTCTTGGATTTTGCCCGGTAGGATGTAAAAATCTGTTGGCTACCTTGAAAATGCCGAGTCTGAGAACCCTTTGGGCTTTATTGCTTTTTTCCATACAGATGACGTTGCTAAAATGCTAATTCACAAAATCATTTCAGAATTGATTATTCTCTGAAAGTCATACTATTGTCGGTTGTTATGTCCGAAGTCTGCAGTTGTAAGATCTTGGAAAAAGAAATCTTACTTTATTTTGCAGAGCATTGGCTGTGACGACTATCTGGGGTCTGACAAGGTGATTGACAAGTGTGGAATATGTGGAGGGGACAACACTGCTTGCAAGGTTGTGTCTGGAGTTTTCAAACACACGCTAACAAATCTTGGCTACCACAAGATAGTGGAAATTCCTGAAGGAGCTACTAAAATCAACATTACTGAGATGTCAAAGAGCAACAACTATTTGGGTAAGTTGCATCTCAGTGAATGAAGAATGCTTTGTGTGCTAGTGCAACTGGGTGGAGGTTATGCCAGGAAAGGCCTTCTGAGCAGTGTGTAATCGATACCAAGAAGAAGAGAGGAAAGAAAATAAATCATTAAACAGGTGTTTTGATCAGAACTAAGTGGCTGTTTTTAATTCTAGATTGATCTTGCATGACAAACATTGTAGACCTGTTACAATCTATTTCCCTGTCTGTCTGACTTGGCTTTAGTGTCTCCTATGAGCCGGTTCCGCTGTGATGTTTCCCTTTTCCACATCATTAACCTTCTCTGATCAATCAAGAATCCAGCCAAGTGGATGCTTGTTTATATAAAAGGCTGCTTGAGGAGAAAAGAGCATCTTCTGATTGCCAAAAAGTTTCAGTTCTTTCAAAGTCAAAGTATATAAACATTTTGTTGAGATAATTTGATATTGAGGAGGTATTCAGAGAATCCACGGTCTTTGTACAGTTGTTTATTCTAAAGCAGGTCCTTAATTCAAAACCATGGAGGATCCTGGAATATTTATATTAACGTAACATCTTAATGTAAACTTCTAGATATGTATAGTGGGTTGCAAATTAGAGATTATGTGAAATTTATCACTCTAGTGTGCATTTATGAACTGTGGCATTCCCCAGTGTAACCTGTCACGTTCCCAGGTTACAAAGCCCTTAGTCTGTCTACATTTTTGCATGTTTTGTAGGCAATTCTGATGAGTGAACTGGAGAGAGAAGAAGATACTTACAATTTATAAAACCTGCCCCTCACCCTTCAGTTTTCTCTTCACCATCCTTAGATCTCTCTTAAAAATTACCATTGCAGATGGTAAAATTGGAGCCACCTGAGGACTTCTGTGCTAGCTTGGTGTGGTTATTACTAGAACTGTCTAGCTGTACTAGAAGTTCCAAATGCCAGTCCTCTTGTTGGACAGCTGCTTTAGCTCCTTCCTGGTGTGTAAAGCATCTCAGCTGCTGCTCAGGTACATGAATGGAAGGTGCTCATTATGGAGTTTTTACTCCATATGCTTTTACTGTCTTTTCTACTTTCTTCCCCTTAATTCCTGCTGGAGCTGGAACGAGTTCTATAGAAACGTTGCCTGTAAATGGGAGTTTATTATGGGGTACAGTGTGAACTGGAAAGTGAGTTCCATAATTTTACCAAAAATTTACTTCAAAATTGAGGAAATAGAATAAGCTGCCCACAGTCCAAGGAAGCCAAATGTTCTGAACCTGTTGTCTGGGTGGTCTTCTCAGTTCTTATTTGTCCTGGTTTCATCCAAATGGGATTTTGATATATTATATACCAGTATACACCAGCATTTTTTTTTTATGAGAACAGTTTGTATAACATCCATCAACGCTAACTTAATTGATGATGAACTAAACCAATAATTCTGTCTAAAGAATTTCCATGGATACTTGTACATTTGGTCGAAAATGGGTGAGAACATAGCTGACATGGCAGTACAGTGAAAATAGTCACATTACTAATACATAAAATCCTGCAGTTGAATGCAGTTTTTCTGTCAGATTTATGTGCCAGCATCTGAAAACAGCTGGCAGAAAAACTTCCTTAACTATATTAAAATGTCCTGAGCCACTTGAACATTTTTGTAATGGGCAGGACAGAAAGCAAGTAACATTTTTGATTAAAAATAACCAGGCTGTTGGCATCTATGGGAAAGTGACAGAGTTTTTCTTTCCCATGCTACTCCTTAACTCCTTATCCCCTGAGCTCTTGGTTTATGCTATCATCTTTTCCTTCTTTCTTTTTTGTTTTTATAAATTTCATATGTTTTATTTAAAAGTGCTGGTATGGATTTAGTCTGCTAAATTTGCCAGCTCCCTCCCATGTTAGGAATTCTTGAGGATGTAATTCCAGCCTAGAAGGGCTCCAGCCACTCTGCTTACATTGTTACACAATAAACTTGGTTTATTGAGGCAGGTGAGTTACACCAGGACAGAAATGAACACGTTCAAGCAGATCAGAAAGCTGAAACAAAAAGAAAGGCTTATCAAACAATTTATTGCTCAAGTGAAATGGTAATTATGAAGGGCTTTTTTGGCATATTGGTGGTCACAAATTTCTCACTGATAAAATAGCATTCAGAATTTAGAGATTTTTATAGGGCACATAGCACTGGTGGAGCTGGGAAACTTGAAAACTCAGATCTGGCATTTACTGTTTTCTCTATATTTATGGTACTAATCAGAAGTCTTGAACTTTAAAAATAACAATAAAAAATAAAAATAACAATAAAAAAATTTTTCTTGTTGCAGCAGCAACAAGAAAAATCACTCAGCAGCCATTCCTTTAAGGATGTAGTTGAGTGCTTTGCAAAATGAATTTTTAATACCCTGTTCCATCATAATCCAGTTGTAGCTATCAGAGCTGCTTGTAAGCACCATTCCTTTTTTTTTTTTTTCCCAAGGAGCATAAGTTGGTTGCTTTTGGTTTTCCTTTCACTTTGTACATTTTAGTTTCTTCAGTGCAAAATTGGAAGTCAGTTCAAGGTCATTAAGATTTCTTTTTTTTTTTAGGAGATGACAGCAGATGTTCCTAGGTCTCAGTTACCCTGTTTTTCTCTGTTTAGGAGATTGTCTTGAGTTCCATGTGGTTTCACTAAGCAGGTTTACCAAGCTCCACGCTTTGGTCAAAAGTACTAAGCCAGTGAGCAATCAGGAAAGTGTTCACAAGGAGTTACTTCTTTAAAATCAGGAGGTGCTGGAAAAAGCAGGCAAGAATATGAGTTTCAAACTCGGTGAAAAGTCATCCAAATGTTTGAAAACTTCTCCATACTGCTTTTGTGAACTATTTTGTAGTAGTTTATTGCTCATTTTTGTAAAGCCTGTGACCCTCATAAAAAGCGCAGTTCTAATGTTTCTGCTGAATATGATTCAGCTTACTGAGGTTTGCTCATTTTGAGGACTGCGTTTTTGGGTTTTGCACACAAGCTGGAGTGATTCCAGAATAATTTTTTTTAGTTCTTGCCACTGGAAAACTTCTGTTAAAAAGAGAAAGCATGACAGTGGTATATAAAGCTTTAAAGTGTTGCTAGAATGTTATCTGGGTAGTCAGAATATACAGATTAAAAGAAGTGGGGTGTTTGGTTGTTCATAGAACTTTGCAATTAACTTTCATAAGATCCCAGTTTGGAATTAATTGAATTTCATACAGCACAAATAGAGCGTTTTCTTCTCTCCCTGGCCAAGTATTACAATTCTTAGGCTTTCCATTTCTTGTAGATCTTTACTGTAGGAAGAGTGTTGATGTGATAAAGGAAAATATTTTAGCAGTTGAGAATGGACTGCAACATTAACTGGTGTGCCTTATTGAGCCAAAATGGGCTAACTCTCATAGAGCCACGAGGTGTATCTGAAATTCCCCAGGAAACATCTCATGCTGGTTTTCTAGTGTGTGTTTGTTGGGAAAGAAAGCAGTCCAGTTTTGGAGTGCTATATAATAGCTATTCATAACTATTAATGATGTATTCATCAGTCTGTATATTTACTCTAGTATTTTTTTACAGTTAAGAGAAAAAGCTATCTATTACCAACTCTATAAAGTGTAGAGAAGGCTATGGGCTGTACAGCCCTGAGCTATGTCAGAGTGACTTCTCAAAGTAGTTTTCTGCAGTATTTTCTTACTGGCTCACGTGTAACAGAACCTTTTGGTAACAGAACTGCTGACCTTGGACAGACCTTTCCATTGGCAAGGCACTTCTGTCACATGCTAGAGACAAAGACATACTTTTTATCCCACTGGTAATCATCAGCTGGACAGTTCTCATACCCTGCCATGGGAAACTTGCCACTGAATTAAGTAGGACCATGATACCTTCAGTGGGACCAGTATGTTACAGCTTTCGTGCGGCAAAACATGTGGGTTGGAGTAGAAATATCTCTGCATCTTTGGGATTGGGATCTGAGATAATGGCAGAATTTACAGCCAGATAACACAGATCTGAAGTGATTATTTGGAATGTGCTTTTATTGCATATTGTGTCTTGAGAACCTAATTGAAAGAAGCTGGTTGCTGTCCACATCCATAGCCTCAACAGCAAGGCAGTCTGTTGGGAAGGAGGTGTCAATAGTTCAAATTAAAATGTAGCTTAATAGAGAATTGAAAGATACAGTGCTTGAAAATGTGTTAGTTTTGAAATGCACTGTATAATGAACTTTAGTAGAGATGATCTGGTAATGTCTGTAACTCAAGGAACAGTTTGTTTCTGGGGCAGTTGTCTGAGTGTGGAGTCCTGTGGGTTTGGGATGGAGTCCAGGAAAAGGTCCCAGACACTGCCTGCCATCACAGGGCTCTGAGGTGTCCTGGCCAAGGGAAGGGAGAGAATTCCCAGTGTGGGCAGGGCAAGTCTCCTGACATTTTGCTTCTTACCTGAATGCTATTTGCTACTAAGATGTTTGTTTCCTAGTGAATTTATTTCACTGCTAATTGTAAAGCTCATTATAGTTTCTTCAGGGAATATATTATGTATTTCAGTTTTGTTTTTCCTGGAGTTAAGTCATTTCAGCCACTAAATGAGATAGAGACATCTTTGGATCTAATCCATTTTCCCTGCTTTCTGTAAAATGATACTCTGCTATTTCTAGCATCTTCTATTAGCACATGCCAGTATACACAATTTATGATTAAAATAAAAGTTGCAGATTAATATTTTTTTAAACAAAAGTCCAAGAGATGTTAATAGTTAATAGCACTCTTGTGAATATTGGTGTGCCTGAACATGAATATGGTTTTAAGGAATTTGCTGTGTGAAAACAACAGGGCCTAATGGCCTAAACTAATGGGGCTGTGAAAAGGTGCTCTGAAAACCATTTCTATTCAGTATTCCCTGTAGCAGATGAAATTCAAACAGTATATCTCATGATGAAAGATTGTTAGCAACTCTTGAACTTAAAATAACATTTCAAAATCACTTTAGAGATGTGAAATTACAGCAAATAAAGGCGTTAGATTAGAACACTGGCAGGAATTTAGAAGATAAACATTGCTAGAGGCACTGCTGTGATCATGTGAAGAGCTTTATAATATAAACTCATTGATTTCCTTCATGTGGTGCTTATTAAATCAACTAATATACTTCAAAATATACTTTTTAAATTGCTGTTAATGATTTTTAAAAATTTTATTTTTTACACAAGATTAAATGTTTCTGTGCAAAAAAAGCTGCAATGAATATAGTGGTATGGAGGAGAGGATGCACGTTGGAATTTTCAGGGCTTGGAATGAACTTTATACAAGAGATCTGTTTATAATAAACTTCTGTTCCAGTGCTTCAGTGTGCCTTGGGCTCAATGGCTCTCCCTGCACGAGAACTGTCAGTGCTCCATTGATAATTCTTACATTTCTGTTCACAACCAAAGCCTGCAATTTGTCACTGGAGTTTATGGAGCGCTGTAACCCAAAGCTATGCTATTATATGTGTTTATTGTGATGGACTTGAGACCTTCCCAAGGACTTGAACATTGAATTAATCATTGGGTGCATCTTTGTATGTGTCAGTGCATTCGAGTTGGAGTGTCTCTCTTGCATCTGTGGCTTCCTGAATGCATTACTTAAAAACAAATGTAATTATAATATCTGGATAAGAATAACTATTTTTTTTACCTTTTGTCCTTTGTACTCTTGGCTGTTCTCTGCTGGAGTTAAACAACAAAGATATTTCTTAGTACAGCCAACAATGTGCTCCAAACTGTGGAGAAAAGATTTAAGGAATCACTTCTTAAATAAACTGAAGTTAGACACAGCAAGTTCAAACCATAAGGAAACTTCAGAGTGAATTACTAGTGTCTGAAGAGGCAATTGCAATCAGCATGTAAACTTAAGCAGAACATTTTGACTAATGTTCCTAGGAAATGCTTTTTATGATTAGGTATCCTAGTGAAACTGTTGTGTCCCTATTTCCTGAATACTGAACTGGAGAGTCAGGAAAAACTGCACAGGAAGAGGAAGAATTTGGGGGGTTTTTGGAAAATGTTTGCAAATCAAGCATTCCAATAAAAACATAGAATTGGCAATATAAGTTGATAACTCCTGGTTATTGGCTTTTGCCTTATCTCTTTGTCTCCACTCGGTCTTGTCCTTCAGTGCTTCAGATTCTATATTTGGTCAAGTATTTTCTGACTCTACTAGACTGGCCATTAATAGATGCTTTAGAAGTTTTGGGACACCTTAAAAGTTTCAATTCAATGTCAGTTTTAGAAGAGACCTGATGAGCAGGGAAGATTCTGACTTTTTCCACTTAATTCTGTTTAGTTAGCTAGCATTGCTAGTTGTAGATATATTGATAAGGCCATGCCTTAATTCAAAAGCAACACAGGTCTCCTAAGAGACTTGTCTTTCTCACCAGGAATTTAAAAACAGCCCCGATCCTGAAGTGTCTAATGCTGACCCATCCAGAAAGGTGCTTTTCCATGGCTGTTATTTTATGCACAGAAGCCCAAGGTCTGATCAGACAAACATGTATTTTTTAGCAGCTGCCCAGTTCAGTGCCTGTGATTTAATATTACACTAATTGCTGCCGGATTCCCTTCAGCATTTATGTTTAGACTGGATGTGCTGGCCTGAGAAATTGAATGGGTTGCATTTCCTTGAGCTGAAAAGTGTGGTGTTGTGGTTGGTTGGTTATGGCTAAATGGGTTTATATGGTGATTTTTAATAATTTCACGGTCTTCCTCTGCAAACTGCAGTTTCAGTATGTGTGGGGCCTACAGCTTGCTCTGACATTAAGGGGTGTTAATTACCTTTGCCATAGCCAGTCTGGCTCCCATATTCTGTGTGAAGGGTTCAAGGCAGTGGTGGAGAGGTATGAGGAGTCTCTGGTTTATGCCCAGAGATGACAGGAATCTTAGAAGCATATTCTGACAAGAAGTTTTGGGTCAGTCTGAGTTTGGATTGTGCTTTTTGTGGTCATATTCCTGTGTCTGAGGATAATGTATGTATAAATAAGCTACCAGGGACAATTAAGACCATCATAACTTTGCTTCTAATGCAAAAGGGTATAAGCTAATAGGAGACAATATATCAAGACAAACAGATGTGTAATTGCTCCCTTTCTAACATTTCTCTCCTGTAGTCCATTATTAGGATGCCCAGTTCTCCCTGTACACACACTTATACTTCTATATCCTTTCAATTACTGTCCTTAAAATAGTTTCAAATTGATTTTCTGCAGGGAATGTTTCTTTCACTAAATAAATGTTCATCTTACTGTAGCCAACATGTATTACTTGGCTGGGATGATCATTTACTAAAACCCTTGAAGCTGTTAAGACTTTGGATGAAATTCAACCCTGGTGTTAATGAATTCAACTCCACTGAATTTGAGTTGCACAAGCATCTTACCTAGTGTAATGACCTGAAGTTGGAACAGAATATATCCAGGACATTATTCTTTGCTGACCATATATTTTTTCAATTACTGGTGTTGCTTAAATAATTACTATATAGAGTTTCTGGCAGGGTTATCTTATTATAGTAAATTCCAGGGTGACCTTTTTCCTTCTGGCTTCATTAAATAGGCAGTTGGTATCTAATACTCTGTATAGTGATCTATAGGGTTCCAGGCACATTTTGGAAACATACAAAAGAAATACTTTCTCAAAAGCTACTTTATTCCTTTTTATATATTAAATGGCTGGTCTTAAAAAAAAAATACAAAGGGACCGACTTTGCTACTACTCTGGATGATGGGAAATACTCTTTCCTCTGGCCTCAGGTTAAGCCTTGATGGCTGGGTTAACTTGTGTGTCCCACCAGTGCTCCACCACTGTCTTACAGAACAGTTCTCTGCAGGTCACTTGCCATCACTGTTTTCACTTAGGAGCTTTGAAAGGAGTTTCTCCTTGTTTGCTGAGGGCAGGAGGTCTGAGGGATAGCCCTGAGCTGGGGTGCTGAGCAAGAGGTGCCTTGTCGAGGAGGCTCATGACTTTCCACCTAGTCTGAACCTCCAGGAGAATTCTCCATGTTGCTCTTTTTCCAGGTAAATAGCTTCTTGGCCTTTATCCTCTGCATCTTAAAGAAGAGTATGAATATTTCTGGCTGTGTGTTTTGGCTCATACCTGCTCATTGACCGGTTTTGGAACCCATAGAAATCACGTTTTCATTTCCTAGTTGTGTCATCATATGACAGAAGTGGTGGTGTATTTTTTTACCATCTGTTTGTAAGCATTGTTCTTATAAAAACAACACTTCCTACAACAGAGCAGCAGCTGAAACCTGCTGTTGCTTTGATGATCTGCCCTGCAAATACATCATCTGAACAGCAGCCAGCAGCAATGAGTCCCACTGAAGTGTTTGTTTCGAAAGTTCTGTATTAAGGGAATGCTTTTTTTCCTTCTCATGGAATAGGGAAAGATTGCTTTGAAAGGCAGGGAAAGGATAAAGAGAAATATGCAAAATAGCGAGAGGAAACTCAGAAAGGCTGGTTGTTCAATTTGACATGTAAAACACCCAGCAATCGGGTTGCTTATATAACTTTGCAAACCCTCTTGGCATGGAAGCCACTGGAGAACTGACTCTGCAAGATTTTCAGTATTTCCTGCTTCTTGTCAGACCCCAAAATCTTTAATTTTGGCCTTTCTCACAGTGTTTTGATTAGACTTCTGTTTCCAGTTACGGACACAGGACCAAGGAACTTGAATGCAAAAATTTCAAAGAAGATGCATTAAAACATGAAAGACATGGGCTGTTTGAACAGTTTTTATTAATCTGAACCCAATTAATGTGACCTTTTTAGATCTCAAAGCTTTAGATTATTTTTGTTTTCTAGCTGATGACCAAACCACGGAGCAGTTTCCCTGAAAACACTCATGTGAAGGGTTCACAGTGTGTGGAATATCAGCACATTATTTGTTCAATGCTTCTTAAAATACCTAAGCTCCCTGAACAGTGGGTGCTAATGGAACACCTTTTGGTGTACATATTTCATGGCACTGGCCAATACTCAGTAAATGAATTCTCCTCTCACTAATGCAGCTGACTCTGCTTTCACTCCATTCTTCTTTTGTCCCTTTAAAGGCCAACACGGGACTGTGTTGGAAATGTCATGTACTCTTTGGAAGTTATTAGCTTTGGGAGTTGATTAAAATCCTTCCATAGTAATCAGCAGTAATCTATTGCTCAGCTGTATTTCACCTGGAATAAACACTACTTTATAAAGTTCTTAGCAAGGTGTAGTTGTTGGTCTGATACAATACTATTCTCCTTTTCTTTAATTCAAAATTAATTTTATTCTGTGACTTAGCTGTGCATAAAGAATGACCCGAGTCAGTCCAAATTCATAAACTATCTATAGGCAAATTCCCAAATCTCATGAAGACACAATTCTTCCCTTTCATGCCAAGACGAGAAGTTGTTACTAATTTAAATAGTTGTTCAACTGCTACACAACAAAACTTAACAAAAAGTGGTTGAGAACCTGGTTTCAATTGTCACAGATATTTCTGTGCAGCATTCTTTGATTCCATAATCTTATTTTATTCTGAGCAAAATTCTCTTTTGGATAGGGAAAAACCTTTCTTTGTTCCTTAAGCATCCCTTGATCTAGTCAGATAGAATGTGTTCTTACATCTTTGATTCTGTAAAATAAACTTTTTTTTTGCTGTTCCTTCTCTTATTTCCCTTTGAACTGCTCAATTTCAACATTTTTGGGTTTTACCCTTTTCAAAATCTCTTTTAGTAAAATAATCACCCAGTAGAAATTCTACATGATTAGTGGCTTCATGGTTGGATCCAATAAAGAGATTTCATCTGCAGAGAATATTTTTATATTGCAGCATTAAATTCCAAAAGAAATCCAAGTCTTTTCTAATACACAATATATATGGGGATTTAAAACTTGATTTATAGACTGTATGATTAGGTTAGTCAAGGGAGATTAAACTTTATCCTTTATTTCTTAGCTTGCCCAGTGTCTTTGTTTTCTATTGAATATTACTTCAAACACTTTGTGTCAGAAGAATTTGGGTGCTTAGAAGCCCTGTAGACCCAGTCTCCCTTTCGTATTTGTACCCATGGCAGCAGTACTGCCCCACGGTCGTGACTCCGTTATTTGAATACCGAATTACTGCAATTCTGGAAATGCTGGGAGTGTGTTGAGAGATGTGGGTCAGGTGAATGTCTGCTGTGAGCTTATGGGCTGGTTTAAAAACCATTAAAATGAGCTACCTGGCAAAGGCTGCCAGCTTGCATGGCTAATCTAGACATGGCTTAGGGACCCCAAGACTGAACAACTGAGGATCTGTTGACCACTGATAACCGTGAAGTGCTAGGGAAGGGTTTTGAGGGTGTAAGAGACCAGCTACAGCTGTTGTTACTTGCGTTAATCCTTAGTCCATCGCCTTCACTCCATTCCCCTTCTCCAGTTCTTCTGTGGAAGAGAAGAACATGGCCTTGAGGGAGGAGAACACTTGGTGTGATTGCTGTGGCATGGGGGCTCCTCCACACTTGGAAAACCTTCTGTGGGTCCTGAGCCAGGAACACCTGAACGTGACTTCAAATAAGGGTTCTGTGCAGGAGTTTCACTGAAATCATGGGAGATGAACCAGGGAGGAGCAAGAGCAGACCTGTTAGGAGGACTCTAACCAGGCACAGAGAAATTTAAATGATAATCCATACCAGAGCTTTGTAAAACATGGAAAAGAGATGTGTTTTTATTGGTGAAACGAGGCCTCGTCATTACAATTACTTGTGAGGACCTAAGGCAACAAGACCTTAGTGTGTAATGTGTCTGCTGATGTTCAGTCAGACTGCAGAATGAAGATTCCTTTAATAAGTGGAATTTAAAGTTTACTGTTGAATTTCTGTCATAATGCTTCATCATTCTATTCTAGGCTCATATTGCAGAGGACTGGGGGGACTGAATTTTCCTCAAGTGTCTGGCAAAACTAGAAGAGGTTGTTCTATATTCAGAATGATAGCTCCTCAGATTTTTTGATTGTTCTTACAAAATACTTTTTCTTTGCTTCCCCAAGCCTAATTAATGCAGGGGAAGGCCAAGTCATGGAAATTTGTTTGGTGTGAGCTTAAATTTATGAACACACAATACCTTTCTTCAGTTGTCTTCTGCCAATTTAAAAAAAAAAAAAAAAAAAGGACAGTGAAGCATGATGCAGTCCTAAATTTGTGTCAAGAGGTTGTAACTTTTCAGCATCAAAATTTTTTGTTGCATTTTTAGCAAAGCAGACTTCTAAAGAAAAGTCTCCCACGTCTGTTACAACAAAAGCACGTAGTCCTAAGAACTTGTGGTTTCTTCTGACTTTATCTATTGATACAGTGAGAAATGGATTTTTCCTCTAACCCTTGCCTCGCTAAATAGCACATCATAGTTCATCCCTGAAGCTTTCGAGTCTCTAGTTCAGAAGAGTTGCTCTTGGATTGTTTTGAAACTGTTCATAGAGTCCTAATGAGCACCAGACTTAGTTTATTGTTCTGCCAACAGTTAGCTTTATTAGAGGGAGAGCTATTTTGCATTGAAACTTCAAAAGATTTTGAGTTACTTTCAGCAAAGGTTCATTGCTTTATGAATGAACACAGGATTCCTTGCCCATGCCTGTTTGTGTCAGTTCAGTTCTAAGCAGTTGCGCAGATTTTGGAGAACTACAAAGGAAAATTACAGATTTTTTTTCTGGTCTGTTTGTTTGTGAAGAAGTGTCACATGTTTGAAATTTAGTACATTGCCATGAACCTTTGAGATAGTATAATTCATAAAGATAAATATGGGGAATTCCATTAATGTGTTCAGGTTAACTTTGAATTAGCTTGCCCTGACAGTGGCCCTTGGGAGTGTTCCTTTATGGCAAAAGTCTGTGCTCTGTCTTTAGCATCTCCACTGCATTCATTATTGAAGCAAAGGTGAAATCAAAAGGAATCTTTTTGTTCCTACCTTGGAGTATATCTAAAGGTTGAGGAGGAAGAGACAGGCAGTGTGGAGTGGGATGTAAGCATTTGTGTTTTATTTCAGTATCATCCCTAATGCAGATGCAGCAATAGAAATTTGACACTTTCCTGGAGGTGAGTTGATAAAGGCTTTTTTCAGTGTTCTAGCTTCATTGCTTGTTTTAAGCAGAAAACAATGGTAATATGGTTAGGAGACCTATGAGTTTAACTCAAATCAGGCAGGTTGGAATGCAGCTGACCTTCAAAAATTAGTTATGCGCATCTCCAGTGGCCTTAATTCAGTAGGTGCTGGGGAGTACTCTGTAAAGAAGCATAGAGACCCTCAACTCTGCTTAGTATTAAAGTGTTAATAAGCTGTCAGACTGTAAGGTGTGAAAATTAAACCTCAGAGTGCTGCATCTTAGAACACAGGAATACTGTGACAGAGCACATAGACTTGATTATACAGTGATGTTATAAAATTTTTAGTGTTTTCTTAGTGTATTCTGTATATGCATCTGAGGTGCAGATTTTCCTGATGAACTCAGTGTCAATAGTTATGGACTAATGCTATTTTCACTTGGTTGAATTGTGTCATTTTAAATTACTATGTTTGAATTTTCATCCTGTCTTAGAGGTAGAATGAACTAACACTCAACTGTGAGTTTATATGATCAGACTATGGCATCTGCTCATATGTGAGTCATCTGTTGCTGTGGTCTTAACATTGGTACAGCATTGTTTATGTAGAGTCAAATTCCTGTTGGATTTTGTTTTTAGCAGGATGTGGTATCTGTTCTGCATCACCACCTACCTGGGCTTTTTCTTCCCTCCTCCAGTATAAAGCAACCATCCTGTGACTTTCTTCCCTTGAAAACCATAAAAAAGCCTTTAATTTCTGAGTTGCAGTTCTTACCTCTTATTCTGCTCTCCTTCTAAGGCAGTTCAGTGCCACCCTTTGCAAGGGTGAAAGTTCTCTCACTCATTGTGCAGAATAATGCAGTAGTGGAATTCACTAGGTCTGCGTAAGTGCTGACTCTGGCAACTTAAAACCTTAAAAACATACTCTGTAAGTAAGGTTTTTCAAGGAAATGTTTAATGTTAATAGTAATGCATGTAATTGGTCTGGGTTACTGAAGGCCACGTTCTGTTTTGGCATGTTGTACATCCTATAAATTATAGTCATCTTTTACAAAGCACTGGGTTTCAAATCAGAGATGAAAGTGAGGTGCTACCAAAGGTGCTGCTTGTTGGCATCTCCAGCAGAAATGATGGAATGGAATGAAATATTTATTTAGAACCTCTTGGCTGGCATGACAATCCAACTTTCGCATATCCATGGGCTAGAAATGATCTTCTGAGGGAATGCAGGAACAGGCCAGAGCTCTGATCTCCTGCAGGGTTTAGCATTCACAGTGCCCATGAGCAGAGGCAGAGCTGCCCAGGTTTCTCAGTCTTTGAAAGGTTCCTAGACTTCAGTAGATCATTAAGATGTTCCAGAATGTATCAAGACACTGCCTCTTGAAATTAATCACAAATAGCAGTGTAGCTGTTTAGGGCTTAAAATCCACTCAGCATGGTGAGTAGTTCCAGGGGGAAGGTGGGAACAGCGACTAGAACTCCTTGCTGTGCAATGCTGCCCTCCTTTGCCTTCTCTCAGTGGTGTTTGCTGAAATCCACTGGTGTATGGGTTTGTATTTCATGCCTCCATCCAGAATTTGGCGTTTGAAACAAAAGCTCCTTGGTTCTTTGAGAAAATCATCACAGAAAGTGCTTCTTATCTTCAAAGTGTTTTTCTGACATTAATTAATTGGATCCTCACAATCCTGTGAGAAGGAGCAGCCTGGAAATGCCCATCAAACACTCCTACTGCCATGAACTGCACTAAAAACTTCTGCAGCCTAGCTGGATAAAATGTTTTGGGATTTTTTTCAACTGCCCAAATAACTTAAAAAGTGTTTGAAAAGCAGGGCACAAAAATTAAAACTGCTTTTGAACTTTCAGCAGACTTTTATTTCTTGGTGCTTGTGGATGTAAAAAAGCTGCTGTTAAACAAGCAGGGGCAGATTGTGTGCAGCTCCCAAATTACAATGGTGCCATTTATTTCCTTGGGCCTGGGTGCCACAGGCCAGCTGAAGGGCCTGGCTCCTCGCTTGGGAAATAAAGCAGTGTATAGTAAGACCTGATGTGAATAAAGAGCTTTAAAACCTGGTAATCATAATGGGAGTAATACCTCAAATGAAGATGTACTTGGACACAGATGGAGTAGATTTGTGTGAGAGTCAAGACAAAGACATGTTAAATGACTGGAAAAGAAAAGCAAAACAAAATAAAGTTATCAGGTTTTGTGGATGTAACCTAGTATGGATGTGGAAAATATTTTATCTCTCCACTGGATTACTGAAAATTCATTTCTCTCTCAAATGACCATTATCCTGAACTGTATCTGACAGTAAGTAAAGGGAACCAGTTTGTATTTTGGTAATTTAGGGTGGGGTTTGTTTCTGTCTTCACTGAAGTTAATCAGGAAATGCTGTTAACCACTGAAGTCGCTATGTGGATTTTTGATAGGATTATAAATGAAAAAATATGCAGTGTTGAAACTCACTAGACTTGGAATATATGAATGTCAGTATTGTCCAGAAAGACCTTAAATATCTAGCTGGAAGTAAAATAGTTGTTAATTGAATGGGTTGGGAACTTGGAAACATTAAAACAGTGATTGATTAAAAGGAGACTGATAAATACCATACTAGACTATGCATAGCATTTCTGTCTGCCAATTTAAATGAGCAGTGTTACCTTTACTCTGTCAGGTTTGTGGCATCTTCCTATTTCGTGTAGGCAGAAATGAGCCTAAGAGATGGGAGAAGAGCTCTTGAATAAATTTGTGGTCTGCTGTGTTTGGTATGTTGCATAAAGGTGAGCTTGCAGTAGCATGCAGTCTTTTTTGGTCATTGGCAGCCAGGGTGACAGAGGGGACTTCTCAGAGACCCCTCAGAGTGCAGCAGTAATCCTTGGGTTTGAACAGGTTTGAATATGGATGTGGCGGTGGCTCTTTGGCCCCTTTGTTTGTGTGCACAAACACCAATTAAAAGACTGCTGCTTTTGTGCAGTAGGTATAGAAGGTCTTCATGCTTTACAGATTTAATCCATTAATTGTGTATTCCCCTTTTTCTACTGCTTTATTGTTCCTACTCTGCTTAAGTAAGCATTGGAAACCATTATTGATTATTGATCAGTGCCTTGAAGATCTTCTGTTTCCAGCATCAGTTGCCGGATAGAGCTGAGCTTCCTGCCCTAGTCCTGACTAGAAATGGTGAAGAAGCTTTGTCCCAGTGTGGTTAACACTGAGCTCAGATTGCTGGGGCACCAGCAGCCATCTATTCCAGACAGTAATAACTGAATAAAAGGAGTTGCAAAGCCCTACAGTCCTTCTCTTCAAGATGCTGTTAGAAGTGGAAAGAAGCAGTGTGTTTACATTCGTATTTGAGATAGGAATTGAACCCTTTTGTTGCTTTATTTGTTGGTTTTGTTTATTTTTGGGCATTTGGGTTGGTTTGGGGTTGTGTTTTGGAGGGTTCTTTGAGCAGAACAGAATCTCAGTGCCGATGTATGTAATGATTTTACTGGCTTGAATGGAAGAGACATTGTTGCATCAGCTGGCTATGGCTCCTTTGGATGAGGTGGGCAGCGTTTGTGTTTTAGGTTAGATTTTTTTAGGCAGCTAGTATAGAGGAAGTAAAGGAAAGAAAATGCTAAGTGAAAGGCAATATAAAGGGAAATACCAAAACTCATTCAAATAAGAACTCACTCTACCAACACATCCTTTAAAATGCTAGTAAATATTTTCACCTGGACTTCTATCTATATAAGGAAATATCTGGGGATTGCTGATTACTTGGATTGGTAATAATAGTCTCTAATACAGACGTTTTGGTTCAGTTAATTTGTTCAAATTTACCTTGGGTATTTTTTTAAATGTAGGTGACTCAAGAGCTTCGTTGAGTGACTGTGTCTGCAGTTCAATTGCTTTCTATTATGTAATAACTGCCCAAGCTCTGCAAACCTTGGCAGTTACTCCAGCCTGCTGTGCACAAACCAGTTGCATTCCACATGTCTAACCTCTAAAGGATCCCAAAGCCTCTCTGAAGTTTATACAGTTGACTCTCTGGCTTTTTTCTCTCCAAAAGCTTCTCTTGGTTCTTTGGTGAGCCATGAGACCATTTCAGTGTTTCCTTAGTCAGGAGTAAGAGCTGAGGTGGAGGCTGCAGCGTGTGCTTCCAGTGTAGCAGTTGTAATTGAGCAAAGGCCATGCACAGTTGTTCAGCAGATACTGCAGTGCAGCAAAGCAGTTTCTGCCAAGCCCTGGCCTTTCCCACAGGATCCCAGGATGTGCAGATACACTGCTGAGCCACCCAAGGAGGGGCAGCCTGCCCTGTTCCTATGTTAGGCTTTGGCAGGGGCTCTCTGAGGTCCTGTCTCTGCCATACAATGTGCATAGGAACATCAGTGCTTTGATTTGTGACTTGGCAGTGGCCTGTGAGTGTAACCACTTGAAATTATGGCAGTCATTATGGTCTAGTCCACAAAACCCTGGATTTAAAAGGTGGATTTCTTTCTATTTTCCCTCTCCCTGATAAAACTCCTGGTTTTGCTTTGAGTCATGTTGAAATAGGTCATGTAAAGTTGAAGACTTTGTACCACTGGTTAAGAATCTGTGCTATCATTCAGCAGCATCAAGTATTTTCTTAGACATGTGTAGCCTGTTACATTGCAATAATTGTTTAATTTGTGTTTATAACAGGAAACCAGTTTAAATTACTTTTGGGAGGGTAGATATTTAAAAGGTTCTTCACTCATAGACAGCATTCATAAAAAACTTGCTTATTTATCTCAAACATGGAAAAAATGTTCCCAGCTGAGTATGGAACTATGTGTGCTGGATGTACTTTTACAAAAAATTATACTTGTTATTAATGTAACAGTGTGAAAAATGCTGTCTCAAATGCAGAAAAAATAGATTATGGATTATATGAATTTTGGTTTAAGCAAAAATTAAGGCTGTAGCTAATCACTTTCTATGGTTCTGAAAAAGTGGTACTGGAAATATTCTATTAAAGGGTGAAGATAGAGCTTATCAAACTTAATAAGACTTAATCAAAGGCAGAAAGACAAGGATTTTTTTTCCTAAGGTGGAATTGTAAAGGAGATATTAGAAACTTGCCTCTGAAATGTTGAATATTTAACGTTCAGAATGATAAATTAATTTCAGTCATGTTTCATAGTTTGAGACCATGTATGTAACGACCTCTGCACGGTGTATTGATCAGGAGACCTGTGGGACTGATGCAGAAGGTCTAGAAGATCAAACTTGAGAATTAAGAGCAACTGTCTGCAGAACTGTTTGCAAGTGATCTGCTTGCACACTGTAGGGAGGAAGAAAATAAGTTACTTCTTGCTAAAAGAAGAGAGCAACTTTCTTTTTATTAATATATTTTTTCCCACATAATGCTTGGAAAAACTTAAATTCAGTTCCTGATGGCAGAATAATTACGTCGTTTGTACTAGTTATACTTAACTTATTTTCTTCTGTCTTTGGAATCTGGACTGCACTGTTTCATCTGTGCTGCAGACAAAATACTGCCATTAATTAGCCAGATTTATCTCATGATCTGAGGTTAGACTCACAACTTGCGAACCCATAATTTTTTCCTGCGTTTCTGTGAATAGTTTGATCAGAGAATTTTTTTATTTATTAGCTCACTAGGTAGCTTGGGAATAAAGAACAGCAAGGGAATGAGATATGATACTCTGAAATGCTCTCTGCATTTGGAGGTATCTGTGCTACTTTTTGTGAAATATTTCAGTCATAACCTTTGTTGGTTTTGGAGCTATAAAAGTCATCAATAAAATGTGATGATTTCTGGTTTTGTCATGTCTATAGATTTCTGGGCTTACCTCCAGGTATCAGTTGTGTTTCACATGGTTTGATGGCTTTGTCAAATAAATATCAAATCAGTTCTGTCCAAGAACATATTTTTCATGTTTAAATGTGGACTGACATAAACAATAACATGAGTGAGACTGCCCCAAGCCTTTATAGCCAGAAGATAATGCCTGAGGAAGCGCTGCCAGTTCTGTACTTCAGCTTTCCTCTGACCACCCAGCTGATTGTGCCAGATTTCCTCTTCTGGCAGAGTGTACTCAGGTAAATGGAGACAGCCTCTCAGGAGTGTCTGTCTCATTTTTCTTCACTAGGAGCCAAATACTCCAGAGGACCTGTAATAAACGATTGTTGTTTTAAGTGAAAGACTAAGATTTACATGCTGTTGTCAGCTTTTATTGGAAGAGACAATGAGTGAAGAATTGGATGATTTTTTCAGGGCTGGACATTGGCAGTCTGTCTGCTTTAGTTTGTGGCCTGTAATGTAATGGGCCCTGAATTAGCCAAAGCACCTGTATCTTTACCCTCAAGGCCACTGAATTAATCAAGGCCCATCTCCTCCCACTCATAGTCTGGTCTCTGCTCCTGAGTCTCCATGCCCTGATCTCCCCTGTGTCCTGAGCCAAGGTTTGTCTGCCCTACTGGGCCAGTGGCTGCCCGGCCCCACAGACACTCTGTGCTCCTGCTCCACCCTGCTGCCAGGACAGGAAAACCATTGCAAATCTCTCCTCCATGCTGATGTCAGCATTCACTCAAACCTGGCTGTAGCTTGGACATCACTGTCTGTGTCAGCCCAGCCTGAAATCAGCCTGAAGTCAGTCACAAGGTCTGAAAGGCTCCAGAGAGCAGCAGTGCCAGACACTGGGCCACAGCAACTTATGCCCAAGCTGGGGGACCCAGCAGAGCTTTGCAGCTCACACAGTCTGTGTGTTTTGAGTTACAGTGTTTAACTTTACCACACAGAGCATCCAAAATTCTTGAGAAATTCCACTTGAAATTCAAAACAGCTTAGGAGCATTCATTAGCTCCAATTTTTCATAGTAAGGAACAAAAGCTATTTAGCAAACAAAAGAAGCGGTTTCTACTTCAGCTTTTAAGTCTTGTGAGATAGAGTGCTCTTTTCTGCAGAGATGTCACAATCTGCTGGTTTAGTTTAGCTGTCATACAATTATTCCAATTCTTGGCAGTTGTCAGGAGTGCAAGGAGTTACAAAACACTTTTTGTTATGCCAGCTGGAGAAAAGAATGGGGTATTTACACATGTGCATTTCACTAATCTGGTCCTTCTGACTGAAGTAGTGTCTAGATTAGAAGATAATTCAATTGCATTTATCTACCCAAAGGACTTTTGCCAAATGTGTGCTGAGTTTCTGTGCTGAGTTCACTAATGCGCAGCTGAACTGTGCCAGAAGGCTCAGCTATCATGTTCAGAGCCATTAGCAGCCAGTCCAATCAATTCCTGAAATACAAGAACCAGATTCTAACTGAAATTATGTAACTAAGCCAAATGCTATCATCTGCAGGTTTAGCTGGAGCTGCATGGTTAAAATATCACATGCTACATTGGAAATGAATCCCTGTAGGAGTCTACCAGTCCTGAGTATTGTTTGTTATTTCTAAATCCTTGATTCACAGCTATTGCCAGTGGAGAGTATTTCCTGATGTTACTGAGGTAGGGTGGGAAATATATTGCTAAGTATTCAAGGCCTGCCTTTTCACTGGGCTTAGAGAAAAATTGTGATTATGCCCTATAAAAGCTGAAGTTCTGAGACTGCCACTTAGAAACTGTAACCTCAGTTATGTCCTTCCTTCTTTACAGAAAGAAATTAAGGATGTATAAGAATGGGAAAAGGGATTTTGAATTTCTATAATTAAAAAACTACAATTTTGAGTTAGATTCTACTGGTTAATTTCTAGAGTCTTCTGAACCATAGGAGTTCCCTTTGAGATGTTGCATTTCCCAAACCAAAGCAGTAGCTGTTCAATGGGCTATACATTTAACATGGTTATAGGTACAAGACATGTATGATTCTTACTCCGGTTCTCTGGGGTTTAGTGTTGTCCTTCTCTTCACATTTAATTCCTCTTGGTCTACTTTTGTGCCAGCCCTTCTGTCCTTTCTCTTCAGTATTTTCAGGGCAATGGTAAAATTACATACAACTAAACAGCAGAAAATTTACATAGATTTTGGTGGAGTTGGGAATTTCATCAACCACTACTACCCCTTCAACTCAAGGGAAATTTTTTTTGCAAGTTAGAAGTGAGAGAGGTTTTTATAGATTATTTTAATAGTACTTAATAAAATATATTTGAGCTATATAATTATAGAGAATGGCTAGGTAAAAATAAATGGAAAGTTCATCATTCTTACCATGTACTGTCATTGTGTATATTAATTGTGTAAGTCCTTTTAGGTTAGGTTAGGTCATTCGCAGAATAATGAAATCTCCTCATTGTCAGGTTTTGTTGGAGTGATTCTTATCTTCAACAAATGTTGTTCTGGCCTTCTGATAGCTTCTCTTGTACTTCTCCTCAGTATAGGGGGCTGTAATAGACCACTCATAAAATGCAGGAACTGTTCAGGAGTGATGTCACTCCTAACAGGAGTTCTTTACTCACGGCGGTCCATACTTCGATATGAAGCAGGAATTGAAACACCCTTGGAGAAGACCTGGGTTGTTGCATATTTAATCATGATGGTTATTGAGATGCAGTGCCAATATTTGCATATGTCATGAACAGCATAGAGCATTAATGCCTTCACACTTCCCTGACTTTGATAAAGCCTGTCATGCTAAAGAGGCCTAGACAGGTTTATTTTTGTGCTAGAGACCTCATAAACATAGCACTAGCCTAAAGATGAACTTCATCTCTGTTGTTTCCTCTTATCCTTCATTTGTTTTCCCGGTAAATGTTAGTATGGCCTCCAATAAATGCTTTTAGAAACTAAGTGTATGATCTGGGTTAGCATACTCTTTAATGTTCCCTAATTTTCTGCTATTCAGAGCCATATCTCAGCAGTCAGAATTATTGCCTTGGCATAACTTACTCCCCATGGAAAGCGTGGGAATCATGTAAGTGTTACTAGTTTTGTACTTAGGAATAATAATATCAAAAGTCATCCATCACTCAAGAACACCTGCTTGAAAAATGGGAAAAGGCATTTTATTAGAGCAGTTTTAAAGAAGGGAAACAGTACTAGGAAGAAAACGGAAAATGAAACCCAAGATTCAATTCATAAGGAATGCTTATGCCTTGCAGTGCAAGAATTAACAAAATGCTGACACTCTGCTTTAGTGAATGTTTTTACTTGCATCATCAAATCTGCTTCATGAGCTCCCTATTTCCAAAGCTCCAGGCTGTACACAGACATAGGTTTACAGTCTTAGTGTAGCAGCTGGGTAATAGGATGCAGAACATTCTCTGCTTGAGTAACACTGCTGTTTATATGGGTTTTCCAAAGGTCTGTGTAGCACACTGCTTCCCACTGGGATTGAGGATGATGTGTGAGAGAGCAGCAGTGACACTGACGTACAATAAATGCCATAGGATCACATCTTGCAAATGTCAGATCATATATCTGTGTGTGTTTTTTGCAGTACCTCATGTGCCAAAGCCTCAGAAATCACAGTGTGAGAGTGCTGTACTCAGAGAGGGGGTTTCTTGCATTTTGCTCTCATCTCACCAAAAGACAGAAGAGGAAGCCTAGACTAGCTAATGTGGTTTTGTTTCATTGGCTGTCACTAATAACCATCAGGGATGACTGCTTGCTAAAAACGTGGGGAGATCCTGCATCCTCTCCTGACAGAAGCTCAAGATTTGGTAACATGCAGATTGACTCTGCTCTTTGTTTGGAGATTTTACTGAAGCCACTGAGACTTCAGACCTGCTGTGGTGTCTGGGCCTGAACAGATTGCATAGCTATAGGACAAATCTGATTTTTTCTCAAAGCCTGTAATACTTATTTGCAACAGTAGTTAATTATCTGTTCTGCTTTGCTGTCCCAGCATTATCCTTGAGTTGATGCATCAACAAGGCTTTTGGAGTCAAGCACAAAAGAAACAGGCACAGCTGAGAGAAATGGAAGCTTCTCTCTGAGGGAGTTGGGGAAGCAATAGTTCAGTGGATCCTCCAAAATGGACTGTTGGCTGCAGTGCAGAAAAGGAACATTTCTGTTTGCAGTGATTAACTGCAGAATCATTATGTTTAAGCACATAAATAGTATTTTCTTTTTGCTGGTAAAAAAAAAAATCAGGAATATTTTAAAAGCAATAGTGGGATTTGCTGCTCTCATAATCATTAGGAAATGCACCCAGAAGAAGCCTGCTTTCTCAAAACTGAAGCAACACCAGACTAGACCTAAGGCAAACTAATAGAAATCTGTTGTATTTGCTTTTTTTCTGGAAACTGTCATGGTGGAGGGATAAAACCTGCCAAAATGGGACCTCAGGACAAACTTGGTAAAATTGATTTAATGAAAATCACTGTTTCAAATTTATTCCCCTTTGAAGCAGGATTTCTTTTGTATGATAACTCCCTAAGGAGAATATCTAAATAACTTCTTGAGCAGGATTATGCTGTTGACCTGAAGTTCTATTTACTATTTTAGATAAGAAAGAAAACTGTGCAAACCTTTCCTTGGAAATAATAGTATACTTGAATTATCATTTCCTTGTAACAGTATTGGAAATCTGGTACTTTTATCTAGTGCCTACTATAAAAATACTTAAGAAATTGCTTGAATGCTAATGCTAGCAATAAATACTATTGTCATATTTATTTGCAATGTAAATTAAACTGACTTAGTGTTATAACACTAACTATATAATTAAACTTAGTGTTATAACACTACTAAGTTCATGGATAAATGCAACAGTACCTTTACAAAATAAGCATATGTCCAAGCTATTCAAAGCTGTAAGCAAAGATGTTTGTTGGATTTCCAAAAAGCAGATTTTGAAGTTTCTTCTAGGTGAAAAAATGAGTAAGATTTGTAAGAATAGGGGTCTGTATTATGGGGTAATTGTATACAAGGACAGACAACCAAGAATTCAGATACTTCACAGATCTGAACGTGAATAAGTCTCTAAAATTTGAACCCTTGTGCAGGAAGTTTTGATTCCAAGGATTGAGAAAGGACTGGAAATACCGCAGGATCCAATTTACTCCTGGGTTCAGAATCTTAGAAACACATGCTGAGACATTTTGTGTTGTGTTTGTTTCTGGTCCTTCCTGGATTGAGGAATAGTGGAGGCATACACAGGGGTGGGTTTGTCTTCAAGTTTGTATTAGAAAATACTGTTTTGCATTAGGATTATGTAAGGTCATAGAGCATTTCTTAGTGGAGAGTCCCACTCTCTGGTCCATGTCCTTTCTGACAGTTCAAGTAACAAGTAATAGCTTTGAACTTTAAACTGGTTGGCAGTTCATGAACACTGCACCTCAGCTATGCACAGTTAGAAGATGCCCCATTTTTGTTACAGGTCTCTACCCTTACCCTGTCTTGGCTGCCAGTGAAGAAACTAAATACAGTGCAAGAGGTGAAGGTGTCCACCCTGCAGAGACGCTGGGTTTGGGTTTATACAATCTGATCCTAATTTAAGGCCAGTAAGTGAACTGCTGACCATTTTCTAATATCCTCTGTTGGCTCTGAAATAAGGGTTTTGTAGGATCAGATTGTTAAAATCATTTGACTCTTGCTGATCATGAGATCTTAGCCCTACTCATATTTCTTGAATTAAGATCAGAGTCCTGTGGGAGCTTTGCCATGACCTCAATAGGAGTTTGGATTGAAAAATTCAGAGGCAAATAATAGACAATTCAGTTCATGAGAAGTGTGCCAAATTTCTCCTGAATATTCTGTAACTGAGGTGTGTTCTAATAGTCAGCAAATATCTATGCTTCTGGAAAGGAATTTTTTCAGAGAATACACTTGAACTAATGAATATTTCATTATTTTAAAACTGTTTATTTTTGAGTTCCTAGGCGTTTGGTTTTTTCCTCGTTATGCAGAGGTACTTTAAAGTAGCATAGGAGCTGTGTGCTGTGGCTTAGAGTATTTCTAGACTGTGGTCCATGTGCTCCTTCTTTAGTGACCTAACAGATATTGTGTATTCCATCTTACAAGACTGAAGGCATGAAGGCAGGCTGTGTTTTGTGACACTGAATACTTTCTTTGATTTTTTTTCTTTTTTTTTAATGTCTGAAGTTGTCTTCAAGTCCTTTTGGAGAAGAGAGTTTTACAATCTGTGTGCATTCAGAAGTAGCCCCTGGTTTTAGGAGTGGTGCTGGTGTGGCAGCTGGTCAGCAGGCTGGAGGTATGGCTGCTCAGAGTTAAAGGCCAGCTCAGGGCATTTGCTGGACTTTTCCACTTACTGGACTTTTCCAACAAGCCCCTTCCTTCCAAGTTTCTCTTCTGTTACATTCCTCCTGTTACATTCCCTGCACGGTTTGTACCATGGAGCCAACTGCCTTACCTGACAGGAGATGTCACCAAAGCTATCTGTGGGGTTTAGTTGTACAAGATGCACCACCCTGCACTGATTTTTGTAATGCAGTATGTGAATATTTTCGGTTTGTCTCTGAAAGCTCCATATAATGTATTTTTGTGCAGGAAAGATAAACAGGAGAAGTTGCATGTTTCTTTCACTTCTTTCATCAAAGTGGTCACTCAGAAGTGGTCTGATTATTTACTGCAGCTGTATCTGGGCACTTTCTTTAAAGGTGCTGGGAAAGTGTTGCTGTTTCTATAGAAAGCTAGTATGGCCAAGACATTCTTGCACTTTAATTCAACTTAAACAGCAACAGGATTAAATTTTTTAAATCTTACTAAAATAAAATACAAAGAAAATGTTTCAAATGTGATGTGTCAAGTAAAAATTGTGTTTAGGGTGTAAAAATAAGATAGTTGCTGCACTTTGCCTGCAAGATGCTTTGGTTTTCGATTGGCAGCTGCAAAGCAAATGCAGCCTGAGAGCCCCATCCATCTCACCCACTCACCTGTTCGAGGTGCCTTTGTTGAGGACCTTTATCAAAGAACATTTTATGATGTCTTTTCAATCTCTGACTTGCACCTTGAGTGCGTGCAGCTTCTCAGGGTTCCCAGGATGAAATCACCAGTGGGTGATTTGCAATGGACTGCAGCAGCCAAGCCGTGACCTGGATCCCAGTGGCCACAGTTGCAAGGCTGCAGCCTCTGCCCAGAGAGAGGAGCTGCTCCCTGCTCCACTCTCTGTGGGTCAGCACCAAAGGAGAGACACTTTGTGTATATGGGGAAGAACTTCCATTCTGTCTGTCTGCAGCTTTATTATGGCTTGGAAGGCAATTAAGTAGGACTTAGGACACTGTTCCCCCACACAGAGAAGCCTTAGGACAGAAAAATATACTGTATTACTCTGCATATTAGTGCTGATGCCAGATTTAAGAAGTTTCATTTCAGTATTGGTACTGTGCCTGTTTTGGGTGAAAATGTACTGCAAATAGTGAGGTACTACACCCACACCCAAAAAATTTCTCTTCAGATATGGTTAGAAAAATAGGAGCCATTCAGCAAGACACTTAAAATACATATCAAACTGCTAAAGAGAAGTTCATCAGAAATTGTATCCTGAAATACTCCATATCACTAGTGCAGAACATTATTGAAGGCCACTGTAAACAACACAGTTTTAGTTAAAAGCCGTTTCCAAGATGAAAGATAGATTAAATGAGCTACAGCCTGTATGAGGAATTCCTCATGAGGAATTAATGGTAAAGCTTCTCAAAATCTTTCATGCTTTGGCTAAAAATATTAGCACCATAAAAATTCTTCAGGGGGCAGAGTTGAGGTGGTGGATGCAGAGTGATCAAAACATAAAAGAAGCACATTTTCCCTTTTTATGGAGAGGCCTCTTTCAAATCTGTCATATGATGGATTTGAAATGAAAGTTTAATGTGCACTCAGTTTTTCAGACAGCCATCTTTCTACAGCTTGATTATTAATAACAGTTTAATCTTAGCTAGCTTTCTTTTCTTGAGCTCTTGATGATTCATTTATCTTATTTATTTAGCATCAATCTAAGAAAAAATACTCAGATCATAAAGTTAAGAAAATGTTCCACATTAATAAACCAATGTAAAATCAGTCTCCAATACATTTTGAAGAAGTGCTTAATCCATAGTTGTTTGAATTAAAAAGTAAAGAAGTGTAAATAGTGTATAAATAGCAAGCAAATAATGTGACTGGATTTCCTATTTAACGTGTATGCAATATTTTTTGAGCTGTAATTTTTCCTCTCCGCATGATATGAGGAATGATGAGGCCATTTCCAGGCTCATATTGTATAAAATATTTTTCCATAATAATGCCACAGTATAGAGATTGTTTTGTTGGTGAGTCAGTAAATGAGACCTAGGAAGCAAGTGGATTTTTGGCAGCTCTCAGGAAAATAAACACGTAGCATTAAGTAAAATTAAAGTTCAAAATGTGTGAATACATTTACCGGGTCTGATCCAAAGCCATTAAATTCATTGACATTTTTGCTTTTGTAAAAATATTTCATCAATATTAAGCAAATTAGTTAGGCAGTCAGCAGCAACCCCTCCAAGTCAAAAGATTTTGAATTTTACAACCTAACAAGACAAGGGAGTGTCACTGTCCCTTCTCACAGGACATTCTGTTCTGAGTCCTGCAGCAAAGCAGAAAGACTTCTTCCATTGATTAGTTAAGTTAATTCAGATGTCTGGAATATGTACAAACAATAAAAGTTTCGTCTCTAATGTGTATTACTTTGGAATTAGTGGCATAAATTTAATTTCCCATCATTTGGGCCATGCATGTAAGTTTTTCCTAGTAGCATAAATAGTTGTGTATAATGTTCAGAGCATTTTAACTGAGTATCACTGTTGTTGAGACAGGGTGAAGAGGAAGCAGTCTCTGGAATAACTGGGTCCTTTACCCTGAATTTTTTTAAGTTCAAAGCTTGTACTTTAAATTTGGATTTTAAAAAGTAAATTATCAAGCAACATACAGCCAAGGCTATTACTAGATTTTGTTGTCTCTTTTTAAGTTCTTGTTTAAAAGCAAATTCTTTTGTAATATTGAAAATCTATGAGTAGAGCCTTTAGAGAAAGGGTTGTGTCATTCCTGTGTATTTCAGCAATGTCTGATAGGGTTTTGGCCTCTCTCTCTCTATATATTTTTTTTTTAAATAATGTAACTGTAATATTGCATAAATTATGTACATATATATGGCAGGAGTTTCTAATCTTAAGAACTGAAAATGATAGTCGCATAGACAGATCAAGAAAGAAGAATGAGAAGGAATAGAGGCTCCTATGTCACCAAACCACTGACTTGCCCATAGTAACAAAGGGAATGCACTGCCCAGCGGGGTATTGAATCCATATTTTCTCAATCCCTGGTTAGTATCTGATTTGCAAGTCACTTTTTTTTTAATGCAAGAGATCCTACTGGCATTTTCAGAATGCTCAGCAGTCCAAGCAGTGCTGCAGGTCAGGACTCTGCAGATGTTCTGACAAAAAAATTTTGTTCTGAAAAGGAAGTGGAGGGACCAGCCAAAGGGCTTCATGAAGACTAACAGGAACATTTGGCAACTCAGGGTACTCATGTGCCCCTGCATTGTGTGGTCCTTCTACATTGTGTAATGCTGGGTTTCTGTATCTGACTCCTTTTGTTCTGCCTAAATCACAAAATAGTCCATGCAAGGGGAAGAAAGTGCAGGAAAACCACTTCCTTGGCATCTGTGTGTGTTGTGTGTGCTGCTGGCTGGCTGAGAGTCACGTGGCCACCTGGGAGAAACTGTTGAAAAAGGTTTCCAAGCTGTCTTTGATTTTTCTTTCTTTTCCTACAGCATAACCATACAAAGTGTTGAGGCACAGTTTTCTAAGGTTGGTTTGTGCTTGGTTTGCTGAGATTTTTTCCCCACAACTACTAATATAACTATTCTTTTCAGTGGCTTTGTTCCCTGGCCTCAGGAATAGCTGAGAGTGCTGTGTGCAGCTGTGGGGCATTGATTGGGCAGCAGTGTGGGAAGGTGCTCTCCTCTGACCAACTGCTTGTGTTTGTTTCCCCCCCAGCCCTGCGGAGCCGCTCAGGACGCTCCATCATCAACGGCAACTGGGCCATCGACCGCCCGGGCCGGTACGAGGGCGGTGGGACAATGTTCACTTACAGACGCCCCAATGAGATCTCCAGCACCGCAGGGGAGTCATTCCTGGCCGATGGGCCAACCAATGAAGTCCTTGATGTCTATGTGAGTTAGTATTTAAATTATTCTTCCTGCTGGAAAAGAAATTGTTCAGTTCATTGTTAACATGCAACACTAAAATGGCATTCGGTACCAACACTTTGTTATTTTAATTTTGAAATGTTAGTTTTGATATTTTACGCTTATTTGGTGTGGTATCCCTTTTGCTCCAGATCTTAGGAAATCTGAGTCAAGCCTTTTTCTCTTAGACTTAAGTGGTGCAGTAAAACCTTGTTCAGTAAAGTAGAAATAAGACGTACAAATGTCCAAGGCTTTTCTTTTGTGAACTGGATTTTTTCTGGATACTTTCCTATTGAAACAAATTTGGTGTAGTTCAGTTCTACAGTGAAGAAGCAAACACTTAAGCCAGACAAGGCCTCTCACCGTCTCAGTTTCCTTTATAAGAAACAAGTCCATAAACCTGTAGAATGTAGGCTTTGGAGCAGGGCAGTTTTAATATGAAGCTATGATAGGAGACCATAGATAATGGCTATTTGAGAAAGGAAGAGAGAAGACAAATTGTTTGTAAGAGGGAGAAATCATATTGAGAAAGCTCTTTACTTCAGGTGGGATGGGGTTTTAGTTCATCATACTGAAATAAAAAATATAACTGGAATTGATTACAACTTCTTCCAAGATAAATGGGGTGTTCTGAGATTATACACTCCCACACAATAAAATTCATTTCTTGAAAAAACTAGATTAACTGAATATATGCTTCTTTCATCCAGCTGTGGCTTTTTTGTTCTTGAGTGCAGTATGGGGTGGAAAAGCAAGTGTGCTGGATAATTTCATAGAAAATTTATTAGTAACTACCCTGATCACTAATCTGGGAAAAGTTAGATGTTGGCAAAGTTATTCCCCATCTGCATGGTGTCTAATAAAGTAATGTAATAATTATGCTAACACTAGAATCATTAAGGTTGAAAAAGACCTCTAAGATCATCTAGTCCAACTGATCCAAATTTCTTTTCCAATTGATTGTAATGTATAACTGGGAAACGCCTGGAAAAATAAACAATTGGGCTCCTAAACTGTGCAATGCAGACTCTGTGTTTTTCAGATGTTCATGTCATTGTACATTTACAGGGTTTGTGAGTTGAGGCTTGGCCCTGAGTTTTTAATTTTAGCCAATTAATGCCTAGTACATAATGACCCAGAGAGAAAAGGGTTCGAAAGTAGATTAAACAGCTATTTCCAAAGTAATATAATTAAAAAGCGTAAGTTTTGGTGCTGTTTGATGTTTGTTTTGATGTTTGATATTGTTATGTCTTGGTTTTGGCTTAGGGACTGTAAGAAAGCTGCCATGATGGGCATAGCTTTACCAGCTTTGCTCTGTGGCTGCTGCTGTGGATTGCCACTTGTGATTTGACTGGACTCTCACCTGAGACGTTTCTGGTTGATAGGAGGAATACTACAGTTCAGTATAAGATGATAGTTTAGTCTCTTTTTTAATATAGTGTGGGAAGATAAAGGTGAATAGTGCTAGATGCAAGAAAATCAAAGCTCAGTATGACACAGCCTCTCTCCCAGGTTTGAAATGTGTAGCCAAGCAGATGAAAATGTCTTTTTTCAGACTTACAGTGCCTGATTCATGTAATTCTCCATTCACCCATACTCATGATCCTTATGCTCTGTGTAGAAAAATGAAGAGATTTGCAGATGGGAGCTCCAAATGGCTTTCTGTTCAGTTTTCCTGAGATCATGCTCTTTCTTCCACACTGAAATGCAGAGGAAAAATCTTTCTGATTTACAGGAGGTTATAAGTAACAAGAAAAAGAGATGCAATTTCTGTCCAAGTGTGAAGTACACATTGCTACAAAGACTTAGGTCCACTAACTCAAAGCAAAACTATCATTTCAGGTATTCTCCTGCAGGAGAGCTGGAACAATATACTAATTAGGGACTTCATCAGTTAAGCTCTCTCTAAAATATGTCTTTCAGTTGTTCTGAGAAATGTGATGGGAAAACCATCTCATGGGAACCACTGGGGAGTTGTTCCTGGAACCATTTAAAGAACAGGGTCCTGGTTCTGGAAGGGGAAGTGTACTCTACTGCTGAAGTCAGTTCACAGTTCTTGGTTCTCTCAGGACCACAAAGAGGGTGTATATTTTGGATAAGAAAGTGACATTGGAAGGACCCAACCTTATAAAAAAATATTGCAGGCAGTGCATTATTAGATGGTTCAGAAAAGTGAATGCTCTCTGAGGAACAGCATTTAGAGGAACAGCTATTATATTTGGCAAGGAAAGAGTGATTTTGACATAAGTTTAAACAAAAGTCTAAATCCCTAGCTGGTATTAATAGATGTGAATTTAGTGAAGCCTTGAAGCGTTAGTTGTGCTCTGCTGGGTCACTGGGCCATTAGGATAGCAGGACATTTCACTTTTAGGTCCATGGATTGTGAGAACCAGAGCCAGGGCAAGCTCTGGTGTTTGCTTGTGGATTTGTTGTTTCAAGTTTTTGTATATTTGTGTTCTGGTTTCATTTGGTTCGATTTTAAAAGGTACTTTGAGTATAGTCTGAGGCTTCTATCGGACTAATCTCCACAGAGAGTTCAGGCTAAAACATACGTGTCAGTAGTAGCAGTACTGAAGTAATCAGAGCTAAAGTGGTGAAACTAGCAGCTCATGACACCCCTGCATTTGTAGTGTAGGTATGCTGAGGCTCAGAGCAGCAGTGCAGTAGGAGTCATTGGGAATGGAGTGTGCTGCTAACAGTTTAAAAGAGCTGTCCTAAAGTCGTATCTTTCTCAGGTCCTATTGTGCCCAACTTAAACAAGCACACCCGGAGTAACAGTGACTGTCAGAGTCATGCTCCTGTCAGCTCATGTGGGCTTTTGCAGCAGCGTTCTGGAAACCCTGAGCTTCATTTTCACATTTAAAGGAGAAAACCTTCTGGTTCCTGCCTGTGTTTCATAAAGAACACATTGATAGGGTTGTGCTTTGCTGTAAGGCAGTGGCAGTCTGACTGCACTTATGTTGCATCTTCGTTCAGTTGAAAATGAATGTGGAAGGATGTAGGAGGGCTGTGGGCAATCTTCAGCTGCTGCAGCAAGTCCATGGGCCTTTGGGACCTGCTCCTGATCTTTGCTGAGCAGTGCTCATGGGGAGGGCAGCAGGACAGCCCCAGTTTGAGCTAGGGGATTGTTGGGGCTCCATGGAGTGCTGAGGGAGCTGCAGGGTGCTGGAAGGAGCAGCTGGCTTTGCCATGGGCGCAGAGGGACGCGGGTGTGCTGTCTGCAGGGGCTCTCCTCGAGCCACTGGGGAACCTTGGAGAACACAGTAGGCTGCATCTGTAGGGTTGGGAGTTGTGGGGTTTTTTCTGCTTTCTTTGCTTTTGTTATCTCAGGTGTCTGTGAAGTTCCTGCTATCTGAGACTGTTTTGATGACCTTAGAACCATCTCTTCTGCTGCTGAGGCCTGGTGTGAGCCTCTGCTTCTCCTGTTGCTGAGGGGGGAGGCCGTGGCTGGCACAGCCCACAGCACACCTTGGCCCCAAGCATGGCAGTCTTAGGTTTTTCAAACAAGATTTAGACAAACAGTTTCTCTGCCATCGTAAGCTAGCTCAATTTGCAAACACAGGAACTTGTATTTTCTTCTTTGCAAACAGTAACTTGTATTTTCTTCTTTTGCATTTTTTGGAGACAGCCATTAACCACTGCTTCTATCCCAACCAGTGATAAATAATGTTATGTAGCTGATCTGTTAAGTATTAGTAACAAAACAAATGGAAGAACTCAATGTATGGCTGGTTTTCTTTTTAGATGATACATCAGCAGCCTAACCCGGGTATACATTATGAATATATCATTCCAGGAGACAATGTCATTAGTCCTCAGTTGATTGCTCACAGGAGGCCAGGTAAAATGCCACCATTTCCTTTTATCAAACACATTTTGTTACTTAATAAGCTAATGGAGAAATTCATACCAATGAATTCAAGGTAAATGCTGCCATTGATCTGGGAGACGCCCAGAATTTCATATTGAATGAGAACTCAGCATAGATTTGGTAAAACTTCAGTGAATTAAAATTGTCAGGGTTTATTATGCTTTAGCTGGGAATATTACTACTTTGAGTAGGAGTGTTGTAACTGTGTCTCAGAATCGAAATAGAACATGATCTTTCTTTTCAGAGTCTTTTTCTTTTTGAGCTAATTTAAAACAACCCTCCACAGTTCCCCTTTCCTCTTGCAACTGGAGAGGATCAAGCAGAACTATGTTCTCTTCCCAGACAAGAATCTGGGCAGCTCCTGCCTGAGCTGTGGGTATGTGCTGTGTGTACTCCTGGGAAGTTCTAAAGGACAGGAGAAACTCTGCAAGTGAATTTGGTCTTCGTTTTAATGTTCGTGACATGCTTTGACAAATTTCTGAGTGTTTGGTACATTCCTAACGAGGACCGGCTGTGCTGTGACATGGGGAGGCACAGAATGCAGAGCATGGAACAAAACAAAAATGCTTTGGGAAATTTTGACACTGGGTGCATTAACTCTACGTTGTCTTTGGAGATTCTTCAGCTTTATTTTTTAATGTACTTGCTGGCTAAGACTTGGTTAGTTTAAAACAACACAATCATTGCAGGTCACTACTAGGCAGTCTCTACATAGCAGATTAAAGCTGCTTCCAAGTTTAGTGATTCTCCAGTTCTAATTATTAGAGAATCATAACTGAGAATATATGAGAACATAATGAGAATCATGTGATGCTCATTATTTTACTTTTCAATTATTGTCCTTCATCAGGTGAACCATTGAATGGTCAGTTAGGAATGCCAGAAAGTACAAGTCATGAGGATGAGGATTTGCATAGAGAAACAGACATTCTCACTGGACAGGCAGCTGGAACTTTTCCAGTTATTCAGCCTGGAAGATTTCCTTCTCATCAGCCAGAAAACCAGGTGCCTGCTATGCAACCACCAAGACAAAACCGAGAACACAACTGGAAACAGGTTGGAAAAACTGAGTGCACTACTACATGTGGGAAAGGTAAGTGCTTTGTGTATGCACAAAACATTGTTAGACCTGCTGTTTTCTGTTCTCTTACAGCCAAAAGTCATTTCACTGCTCTTACCTGTGCTTATATTTAAATCAGTAGAAACACCAAAATTAAAAATAGAAAGCATGGAAATTATAAGGAAAGAGATGACATTTGCCTCTGAAAGGAAATATTTCAACATTTATGGCAAGCTGCTCTCTCCCATACCCTTGATACACAGGGTATCAACAAGGCTTTCCTCAACATTCTTTGGCATTCCTTTGGCATTCCTTTTGCCTCTCCAGCTTTGTCAGATACACCCACCATGCTTTTTGTGTCTTTGCCAACAGTTTTCTGATCTTCACGGGAAGGTTTCACAGGCATTTCATCAGACATCTCTATCTCATTGGATGCTTCTGCAGCAGCACTGATGTGACTTCAGAAATCTGAGGTTTTAACAGGGAAGAAGTGGGAAGGGATGGAAAGGGCCTGGCAAGCTTTTGGGAAGTGGTGCATACACTGCTTGCATATACTGCAAAGATTAAGTTTTGCTGCCAGACATTCACAGTGACCACAGATTCAATAATGCAGAACACAAGCAATTACTTGGAAGAATAAGTTTTTGTGATGGTAAAAGTGAAATCTTTTGTACTATGCATAACTACCCACCACCATATCCATAACACGGCAGAGGTTTAAAATAAACATGTATCAGTGTAGGAGCTCAGCTGACTGTCACCAGTTCATATACATGTAGAACATTTGCTCCTTAATTAGTTTGAGAGGACACTTCATAAATTGGGTCCAGGGCCAGATGAATGTCCATGTTACAGCTACAGACAGAGCTGAAGAAATCCAGCAGTATTGATAGCAATCAAAATTGCTTCTCAGTTCAAAAAAAACCAAAAAGAAAAACGTTTCTCCTTGGAGAAATTACTGCAAAAGTACTAGAGTTAAAATACAACCAGTAAAATTCAGACTTCTTTAAGTCAGCCCTTCTGTGGAGAAAAATATTTTAGTTGGCATTTAAGCACACTGTGCTTTTACAAGTGATATAGGCAGAATCCATAATTGTGTCTGATTGTTGGCTAGCAGCAGTCAGTCTGCATCAACTACTGAGTGACTGAATTCCCGTATTCAAGGTGAGTTTTAGTATCCAAATCAAGTAATTTATGGTGCAGTTGCAGGAACACATCGGGGTAAATGTATTCTTCCTTTCCATCATAAAAATCTTGGTTGTGTATGCTATAGCCTTTATCAACATAATTCTTGTCCTTTCTGCAGAGATCTGGTCACTCTTGGCAGTGGATTAATGAAATCTGAGTCAAAAGGAAGACAGCAAAACTGTAGGACTTAAGGAAAAAATCAAAATTTAAAAAATTCATTTCAGCCTCCAGTTTACTCCATGAAATGTAGCAACAGAACTGCCAAAAATAAGTGTCTCTTTTCCCATTATATGAAGAATGTGTGCATATTCTGATCGTTAAATTCAAAAGAAACTGGATCATGAGAGCTGGATCCTGAGACTATTGAGACTGTATGAACATTTCTTGTGATCTTGGTGTGAGATGCCCATGACTCTCTGATGGCCCTCAGGCATTTCAAGCCAAACTAGGTTATGTAGGCTGACAAAGAAGGGAGTGGAGAGATCAGGAAAAAAATCTGTACTATTTAAGGCTTTGTTTTCATTTTGCATCATTCAGTATAGGACACTTTCTGCTTTTTTCTTTCCTCTATGTTTTCTGTTTCCTTCTACTTTATTTCTTCATGCAGAAATATAGATGACTAGTTTTAATTATTTTTTTTATGATCCACCAAAGTTAAGTAACCTTAGGAAATTCTAAGTTGCAAGAAGAAAAAAAGTTATTTTTGTGCTACCTAAGGAAAAGGGAGGCTAAATTAACAGTTTTGATGAAAACCTGTGAGATTTCAAAGCATGTTTGTAAAACTTTGGCTTAGAAAAAAGACTATTATCTTTTTTTTTGTACAAAGTGAGAATGCTTCCCATGAGAACTGCCACCAACTCTTGTCCTAGATTTCCATTTAAGATGACTGAGCAAATAGATCTGCTGGAATTTGGACAGTGTGGGAACTGCTATCGCATCCTGTCAGCGCTTACGTTTGGAAATTTTGGATAAAACCTTTGTCTGTGTTTTCTCTTGTCAGGTTACACTTTTCCTTTCTGCGTCAATGTTGGATGCTGCTGTTATTGCTGCAGTCTTTTGCAATTCTTTGCCTAATTGTCTGTTTAATTTCAGGATCACAGTACCCAATTTTCCACTGCGTCAACAGAATCACTCACGAGGAGGTGCCCGAGGGTTACTGTGACAGCAGCACCAAACCCATTCCAGAAGAGGAGGCCTGCAACCTCTTCCCATGCCCTGCTTTGTAAGATACTGTCATTTAGGTCAAGTGAAATAAGCCAATATCATTGAGATCTTGCACGTCAAAGAGGCTATTCTAAGTAGGAAAGTAGTTTGAGTTTCTAACTACACTGCACTTGTGTTGTAAATTGTAGTGGATTTTTTTTTCAATAGTTGTTGATGGCCTTCTTCATAAGGGGGCAATAGCATGCAGAGTAGGCAAAAGGAAACCTGGAAACAAGTAGGTGTAGCAGTTTCTCAAAATGTGTGTGATTGTTCAGGCAGACACGCTCTGTGTGGTCTCTGTGGGTTCACTTTTTTCAAGTGAGAGGCTTCTGCATATGGCTGTGTAAAAGAAGAGGCTCTGCAGGTTCTGCCACTCTACATGAGATCAGTGTGCTATAGTGACCATACTTTCATTATTTAAAGATGACATAGTGCTCACAACAGCCCTGTTGTACATTCACCTCTTTTCCCTGAATTGAGCAGTTCTTTGGCTCCAAGATTGGGTTCTGAGGTGGTGGTCCTTGTCTCCAGCACACTGATACAACCAGCTTGGGTGTGGTTTCCTTCTGAATCACACTTGCTATTGGGAGACAGTGAATTGCAATTGGCTGAGCAACTTGTTTGAAACATTAAAAATTAAAAATATAAATAAAAATTGAAAAAACAACCAAAAGGGCAGTTCCTCCAGGGTGTATACCAAGAAGAGAAAGGGGTTAAACCCAGTTGCGTTTCAGGCAACTTTGTTTTGGGTCCATTTTCCATCTCTCTTGTGGTTATACTCTTCAGTTCTCTTCTGAACAGCAAGTGGTCACTCCTTATCCCAGGGAAGTTTCTAATGATGTAAGTGCCCTTACAGGCTCTGTGATGTCTGATGAGCTATTTCCTAGTGCATATTTGATACTCAGGAGCTTCCAAAGTAATTTACCTGGAGATGGCTTCTCTCACCAAAAGCATTTTCCTCACCTTTTTCATTCTAACAACTCATATGATTCATGATCATATTAAGAGTGTAAACAAAGAAAGGTAAATATTTAAATGCAGAGATTTGGCTTGCTGTCCACAAGGGTTCTGAAATAAAATGTGTAAACAATTTAGATACTTCCTTTAGGTGTGTGTCTCTCTTCATGCTTGTAAAGAAAAAATTGAAAATGACATATTTATACAATGGTGACTAAATACAATGAAATTTTGGAATGAGAAGGATATATCTAGAGATTTTTTCAGTCTCTAAAGTTAACTATATTTGTTCATTTCTTATCATTTACTATTTCAGTTTTACTGATGAACGAATGCTTGGATACTTTTTGTGATTTTTGTGTCATTGGTCTTTTTTAGAGGCTTTGCTGCAGAATAATTTTATGCAGCACATCTTAAAATTTTGGGAAGTGTCATTAGAGCAGTAATATATATTATAGACAAATTCTTTTAAAAACCAAGCAGCTATTACAGGCTTTAGTAATGTTTGTAATGTGTCTTGAGACCATGAATTGTGCAATCTGTATCCATGCTCATTATTAGCAGCCTCTGCAGGAAGGCTGTGTAACAAGTGTGTGATGGTGCCTGCTGAGGGATCCTTGCACACACAGAGACTGAAGTGTGGTTTTATAGGATTCTGGACCAGCAGCAGAATCATGTCATTCCAGTTCTGTTAAGATCAGTGTTAGAGAATTCTTTGTGGGACAAAGATATCCTTTTTTTTTTTTCCCCTTCAGCTGGGATATAGGGGAGTGGTCTGAGTGCAGCAAAACCTGTGGGCTGGGAATGCAGCACCGGCAGATCCTGTGCCGGCAGATCTACGCCAACCGCACGCTGACAGTGCAGCAGTACCGCTGCCAGCACCTGGAGAAACCTGACACAACCAGCACCTGCCAGCTCAAGATCTGCAGCGAGTGGCAGATCAGGACAGAGTGGACCTCAGTAAGTAGGATCCATTCATTTGGGGCAGAACACCTCAGAAAGAATACAGATTTTCTTCCAGGTATCACTAATCAAACATCAATTTGGTTTTGCTTAAAACAAGTGGAATATTAAAAGCTTTGGAAATAAACAAATCTGAGTTCAATAAATCCCTGCTTGACTATGACCATCAGTTTCCTAACCAGCAAGATGTCTTAGCAGGAATGAATGAGCTGTATGGTCCTAGCTCCTCGGTAAACCGCTGCAGTCCTTGCACAGAGTCCTGATGCCACCTCCCTTTTGTCACAGTGTTCAGTGCCTTGTGGAGTGGGGCAGAGGACTCGAGATGTGAAATGTGTCAGCAACCTTGGGGACGTTGTTGATGATGAGGAATGTAACATGAAGCTGCGGCCAAATGACATCGAGAACTGCGACATGGGCCCCTGTGCCAAGAGCTGGTTCCTTACAGAATGGAGTGACAGGGTAAGGCTTCTCAGTATCTTTATCCTGCCAAACCTTCTAAAACAAGAGCATCAGAATTTAAAAAATATACATCTGTACAGCCATGTAAGGAGTAATCTTATTTTCCATGTTTATTCTTGGTCTTTTAAGCAGGCAAAAGCAAACAAAAAATAACGATCCCAAGGGCTTCTTGAGTTTGTGTTAAGATACAAGAATGCATAGAAAGGGCAAGCCTGTGGGTACATGGCCAAATGTCCAGACTTAGAATTGGCTCTGAGTCTGAACTTTCCAAAATATTGAGTGTTCTGAGATTTATTATTCTTCCTTGCTTAGTGCTGAGTCTCAAGATTCAGACTCTTAAAAGTTTCCCCACTGTTTTTTTAAGGGATACAGATTTGAGGCCCGATGTCTGGGTTTAAGTTCGATCCATAAACCAATTATCTCATAGGCGTGAAAAGAGGGGGAAAACTTCATAAACTCAGGCAGGCTTGATTCAGGCTCTTGTATTTTGTGAATGTGGATGTTGGGGTTAATTTGCTTCCAATGAGTCAGATTCTCTGCATGAAAGCTGTAAAAGCAGTGGTCATTTAGCTTGTTTCATGATTGGGCTCAGAGTTGTTCAGTGGTGATATTTATATACTTTCATTAAGAGGCTTGCAAACATGGGCTAAGAAAAGCCTGGTATTTTCGTCCCTCTTATTGATGCTTGCATATCAATTTCATCTGTAGGCAGGTTCAGCCTTCAGTCTGTAAAATTCCAGTTGCATCTCCCTTTGCTTTGACAGACAAATGACATAATTTATCAGTGAAGCTGTAAGATTCCATTGATATAACTTCATGATTTCATTGTTTAGATCACTTTGTGATAGTACCTCTGAAAGCCAGGAATGTCAGGCTCACAGGCTGTGCATGAGTTGGACACTCAGAAGATTTTCCACATGGTTTAGATGCCGAAATGGAGCAGGAGCTTCACAAGTAGGGCAGGTACCTGCTATGTCTCAGAACTTTAAAAAGGCTGATCAGACTCTTGCTACAAGGTCTGCAAAATTTTCAGCCCCCAGACAACTCAAGTAGATTTTATAAAGAAAACAAAAATATACACTACTAAATCCGTGCCATTGTGACTTTTTTTCCAGTGTACGCTCTTGCATAGTATGGACAAAATGATACAAGGAGAAGCAGAAGTATTAGTGCAAAGGGCAAAGATTTTGCTGTAGGGAAATGGCAGTGCTTTTTTTTTTCCCCCACCTTTTTTTTTTCCTTTTTTATTTCTTACAGATCAGTTCCTTGTACAGTGCTGTTAAATCCATTCTATCCTCAAAGACATCATTTGGCCCAGCTGCTATCTCCCAGTGCAGTTCCAACACATAAAGCACAGACATTGCAGTGAAAACTCTTGCACCATTCTCTTCACTATTCTACACTGATATTTAGTCCTCTGCAGAATTAAACGCAGCTTTTGAGCTGAAGGTTATAACTGTAGAATGTTATTATGCTTATTTATACGTGTTAAATGAGACATAGAAGTGAAGCAGGTAATGTGGAAAATGTTGGAGTTTTTTCTTACCACAGACTTTTTAGGGCTGGAGAGTAAAGAATGGATTTTGTTACCTTCTCAGTTTATGTAAGTGTACAGATTAATTTCTTCCAAATGCTTGCTACTGTAGTTGGCATTATTCACCATCACTTCTGCCAGGAGTGGGTTTGGAGTTTGAGTCACAAAGAGGATGTAAGAAAGAGCTTATTTCAGGAAGAAAGCAGATTTGAGGTGGAACATGCAGGATCTCCTAAGATTCACACATACCTCATAACTGGGATGTTGAGACGCTCAGGGGCAGTGATTCCAGAGCAGGCAGTGAAGTACAGCAGCAGTGAACAGCTTTGCAAAGTCAGGCTCTTGGCCATCAGCTGTCTTCCTGTGCCTTGAAAGGACTGCATCTTAGGAGCAAAAATTTCTCTTTCTTTGTAGAGGAGTGTGTTTCTGTTGAAAGACAAGAGGAGAATTCTGTCATGGAATAGAAATGGGTCATTCCCAGATGTATAGGCTTTGCATGTGTCATTTCCCCAAACAATTCCTTAAAAAGTACTTTAAGCCAAGCCACACTTCGGCAATAAGCATAGATCAGCGATGGGCAGCCACAAATGGTTCAGATAAGCAGCCAAAAGTTCAAATGCTTTAAAAAAGCTTGTTCAAACCTCTTGAGTCTGCAAAACTGTGGTGGAAATCTCACAAGAACAGACCTTCTTTGTGAGATTTATTACATGCCTACTTCAAGTCCCAGCTGGAAATACCACAGAACAGTCTTTCCCATTGTATTTTGACATTTCAGCCGTGCCTAGAAATAAGAGGTAAAAGAACTTATCATAACTTTTGGAACTTTGAAATGGTTGAGTTCAAACTTAGTTACAGCTGGAAGAGAAGGCCTTTTCTGAAACCACTTTGCAAACACTTCATGTGTACAGTTGCACATGCAGCAAGTAGAGATTTCCAGAAGCCTGTCAGAGATTGGTTAGGCACGTACTTCCTCTTTCAGCAAGGGATAGATCAGACTTCTCTGTCTGGATTGATGGGATGCATGGGCCATTACAATATAGCCTTGGTTAACTAGCGAAACATCAAGAGAAAAACACAGCAACATAAAAATTACAGTTGTCTTTGTTGGCAGCAAATGTTCAGTTTCAGGATTTGATAACTGTGGTACATATTTGTGCAGAATTCAACATAGGTATTCTTTAAAACTGTTTTAAGAAAACAATGTGGTTTAATTTAGGAATGGTGAAAAGATTTTGTATTTTCTTATTTTACTGAGACCATGCAAAGTTTTAATTGATGCAGAAATCATGTTAGTTACCTATATTATCCTTAATAGTTTCTGTGGTTCTGAGCTAGATGATCACTAGATCATTACTTTTCCCTGAATGTGACTTCAACAATATTACATATGTGCACTTAAAAAATCTGTAGAGCACATACAAATGTGTGTGTAGGAGTTGTGTTTCTGTCCCAGGGTGGGCTGTATGTTGCTTTACCCTGTAAATAACACTTGGCTGCCTTCCTGCCATGTTCTCCAGTCTTGTTTTCCCACAATGTGTTTATGTATTTTATGGACCACCTGTTTCGCCCCATGGCATTGACCTCCTTGGTGTTGGTTTCTGCACACACTGAATTTTTATACATGTAATTAAAAACCCCTTCCTGTTCCTAAGACAATGCAGTTCTGGATTTGTGGTATTTTGATAAACAGCTGTCAAAGTCCATTGAGTGTATGTTACACAAACACTTTCACCTGCAAAGCTTAAGAACTGTGGGCCACCATGTGCACTCTGGAAAGGAAGGAGGAAGCAATTCATCCATGGGAAACAAACACTTTTTTTCTGAAAAGTATATCTTCTTGTCCCCTGTATGGGAAGTTGGTCTAAACACCATCTATTGATATCCCCCAGGCTCAATCTTGTGAGAAGCAGAAATTTTTACCCATTTCAATGGAGCAGATTACAGGTTAAAAGTCTGGAGTAGCAAGGTGAGACTGGTTGGTCTTACCTTTGTCTGTGCCTGTCTTTGCATTTATTGCTCTATCTTGAGCATAAATAAGACAATTAACTTAAGTTTCATGGCTTTGACTTTTATATGATCTTTAACCTCTTCTGCCTATAGAGAGTCTGGACAAACTTTTGTGATATTTTTATGTGCATTTGTAGAAAGATTGCTTCCTGTCTCATAATTCTCTAAAGATGTCATACTGCATTAAAGCAGCAGAGTTCCACCAAACAGCATCCATTAATCAGTAGAGTAAATCTGGTGAACCTGACTGAACTTAGCAACAAAATGGGATTGATGGGAGCAGATGAGATTCTTGCAAACATTTCACATGACTGATTCTTTGACAGCTTTAATTGCTGGAAAGTTTATTTCTCCTGTGGGTCAGGAGCGGGAAACTGCTTTCTCCTGATTTACAGCAATGGGAGACTCACCAATGTTTCCTTCCAGCTAACTGGAGCATTCCCTCCTGCATTTTTGTTTATTCCTCATTGCCATCTCCTCTGTTCATTTGTTTCTCATTTTATGTTTAGAGCCTACTTAGAAAAGAAGCCAAAATACAAACAATTCTTAGATGTTAATGAGATTCTGCGGCCAAAATAAAATCTTGGGAAGAAAGAAAAAATGCTGCACATCAGGGAACATAATCAAAACAAACCGAACACATGCTCTAGATTTCACTCTTCATTAAAATGAGTAACGGCAATGCTTCTGTAATAATTTTCTGCAAGAGAACTGTAGTAAACGGACAACTTCATAAAAATCAATGCATTATTCCTCTCAGTTCTAAACATTTCCTGAAAGGTTCATGTGGGTTTGTTGACCAGTCAAATGTGGAACCACCTAGGAATATTATAGCTTACACTGTTCTTTCACTGCTTTTTATTTAAATCTGGATACTTCACTTAAAATTTCCTGAATCTTGGGGGAAAAAGAAAAACCACCATTAAGCTTGTGCAAGAGTTCGTTATTTTTTATTATCGCTGTTTATTTGTTTTAGTATAAAATGAAAACAAAATTCCCTTTTTCATTGATTTCATTTGGGATTCATATGGAAATAAAAGGTTTGCATTCTTTATGTATAAATATGTAACTCACTTCATAATTAACAATGAAATGTGCAGCCAGGAGAGTTTGACAGAAGGGTGGCCAAGGTCTACAGAGATTTGTGTTTCCTTCTCTAGACCTGGCCTTGCTTTGTCCCGTTCAGCCCCTAAAGCTGCCTGCCTTTACCTGTGGCCGTGTTGCAGGGGGGTGGCAGGCAGGGGCCAAACAGGGTCCAGCTTTTCAGGGAGGTTCCCAGGGACGAGGCAGGTGCAAGGTGAAGCTCAGAAGTGCATGCAGGGACAGAACCCAGGGTCAGACACAGCCCAGTGACCCTGGGGCAGCTCTGTGGGAACGAGGCAGGGCCAGGGTCAGGCTGCAGGGAGTCCAGGGGTGAGGGATGATGAAGTGCCGGCTGTGGCTGGGAAAAGGCGCCTCTCTGAGCAAGCCCGGGCAAGGACTGCAGGAGCAGGGCCAAGGTTAAAGGGAGAGCTGGGCCATGAGCAGGGTGTGCCTGGGGCCAGCTGAGGCTGGGCAGGGCCCCTGCAGTGTGCGGGTGCATCAGGCCCTGAGCAGGGCGGGCAGCTCTCCAGGCAAGGGGGCCATGGTGAGAGGCAGAGCAGTGAAGAAATCTCTTCCCTGCTGACAGTGACTTGAGAGGGCATTGGTGGTGTGACCTGGGAAAGATGCTGTGGAACTGCTGGACTGATCCAGCACCTGCTGTATGCATAGGTGCACTCTAAAGGGAAACAATTTAGGTATCAGAAAATGTTTTGACAGTGAAAAAGATATTCCTTCCTACACTCCCTTTTATTTTTTTTTTCTTTTTTAAGAAATCAAGGCAGCTCTCGGTGGGTTTATGTTCTTTTTAAAATCTACCCCAGTCTTGGACCTGTGGCAGAAATGATCTTCTAAAATACAATTCTGAGTCTATTATTGGGAAAACAAAGTTTACATAATCTGTCTAAAATCCCTTCTGAAATGGATTTTCTCAGAGTAGGTCAAATAATGCTAAGGAGTTTTATAAATGTATTTAAAACATAGACTTTTTTTTCAGTAACATCAGGAGGATGACTGATAAAAGTCTTTACTATCTTGTGGGAAATAATTAAGGTGGTGAAGGTTAAAAGTGTGGTAGACAGAAATCCTGCACAAATGAGGATGTTTTACTCAAACTCGATTGTTATTTAAAAATTTAATTTAGGCTAGCAGTGGTACTGAGACCTGTGTGAAAGCTCTCTGGAGGCCCAGGACAATTCCTGCTGCCACTTTCCTGTGATCTCCTGCCCCATTTGAGGGTAATGAGTAGGGCTGGCATGTTAGTGGAGGGGAACTGGCACTGCTAAAGGGGATTTTTTTGCTCTACCCTTGTCTTGTAGCTGTGACAAAAATTCAGGCTTCCACTTACAGTTTTCCAAGTTTGCAGGAACTTGCCTTATTTTCCTGGACTGCTGCTCAGTTGTTTTCCGACAACTATCAGAACCCTGAATGAGGGGTTTTATTTTTAGTTTTTAATGGGTATGGAAAGCTTCTGAAATTGAACTCAAGAGGGAAGGACCTCAGGAAGAGGAAAAATGGCAGACTCCTTAAAACACAGACAGAGGTTTCTGAGGAATTTGTGCCAATTAAAACAAGACTGTGAAACAAAATATCTTTAATAATAGGACCAGAATAAAGTTGCAGCTTGTGAAAGTTCCTCATGTTTCACAATGTTAGGTTATGGCAGTTACTATGTATTAATGCAACAAATCAATGGCACCAAATTGAAAGTAATGGGTGTGTCAATTGTGAAAACCAACCGGAGAGGATTCATTATCCAACTACCTACTCCCTGCCTTGGACTTCAGAAATCCATGATTTTCACAGAGAAGATTTTTGCTGAAAAGGAGATAAAAACATGAAAAACAAATACATAATGCAAAACATTCAGGTTTAAGTTTGCTTTGTAAATCCTTAGAGAGTAGTTAATCTGTAGTAAAATCTTGCAGCAGAGAGTGGAACAACCCTATACCTTCCCATTTGGTATTTCCTCTGTTATTTGATATGCAAGCCTAGTTCATAACATAATCATTTAAAACATGAGACTAGGGAGATTTTCTGGATGACTTTACAGACTAAATTTGTTCCCAGCTCTGGTTTGCAAAGCAGAAAAGCAAACTAGATTGTCAAATGAAAATTAGTTAGCAATAAGAAAAGTATTTGCAGAGTATATGTGTAAGTTCTCTCTGCTTAATGTAATTGAACACACTTGGACTGGGAACAGCCACAGAACTGATTTCCTCACAGTAGGTTTGAGTGGGAGCCACAATGTGGGGCTCAGCTCACCTGGGAGTGGCCTGTCTGAAATGGGTGTAGTTTAGTTGTAGTTTATATGAACAGGAGAATGTTCGCCACTAGCACAATTTACATTATTCTTGCATTTTCAAGATTTTGCCACTTTAGCTTGAAAAGGCCTCCTTAGCCATGAAATTGGTTTGCTGAGGAGGTAAATCCGTTTTACATACCTGCTTGAAGGTGGAAAACTTTGTTGTGTATCACCAACAGAAAAGGTTCATTATGTTACTTCCAGGCATCATTTGAGAGATGCTTAATTACTTGATCTTGCAGGTGGAAGAAGAAACCTGAATATCTAGTTTTTCAAAAATTGTACTTTGTTAGAAAAATTGCTTCTAAAGAGTTGAATCACTTTTCTAGGTATTCCATTTCAGTAAAGCTTTGCTTTTCTATTTGGACATCTTGTGAAAGAAATCAACTTGCTGATAGGAAAAGTGGTTTTCTATTCTATATCTGTGAAATAAGTGTAACCTGACTCCATGTTTCACACAAGTGACCAGTGTTCCTCCGTGCAAGTGAGTAAAGAGCACTTTGCAACCAATCGCATTTTCAGCCGCTGGTCTCTCTGCAGAAGATGAGTGATTGTATTGGTTGGTCTTGTTATTAACAGAAGTGTTGTCAAGGCATCTGCTGTTCTGCAGTTAACTATTGGAAGTGAACCCTGACACTGTTACCAATGGCAGATAAATCAAGTTAATGGTCAACTTTGTGTCTCATTACCAGTTTTTTGACTCATTCCTAGTCAGTAAAATTTTAAAAATGTTCTACTGCAGAGTTCTATTCATCCACAAGGAATGTGGTGCTCATTGTAGAAGCAATACACAGTTTCTCCTGATTACATTGTATGTTAAAAATAAAATCTGAAACAGCAATCAAATGCATCTTTTTCTCTCATATATTACACATTTATTTGTGGGTTTCTTTGCATGTGTAATATAATTGCTTTGTTTATATTCCACTATGTACATGTCTTTCAGTGAGTTGCACATAGGTTTTTCTTTTATGTTAATGGTCTAGACACGGAATGCCAAATGCATTTTAACAGAAAACAAAAGGGAAGATGAGGAAATAATAAGCAACAAAGGAATAGTCAAACACGAGACTTTATTTCTTTGGCATGTTTCTATTTTTTAAATGTCAATAGTTTGATGCTGCTTAGGACAGTGAAATACCAGAGACTTTCCTGCTTCAGTAGATGAAAGAGAAACTAAAGGCATAAATTGAATTTATCCTGTGATTTGTGAATGACATGCATACTGTCTCTGAATAGGTAAAAATCTGCATAGCACTATTTAGTAAGAGCTTTCAGAATTTAACAGTGTAACTTTGAGAATGGTGAACATTAGTTACTGGAAAGTCGTATCATTAAAAAGCAACATTGAATGGACATAAGCTTCTGTGGCCACCTCTTCTAAAACCAATTTAAAACTTACAGTTGAAACAGATTGGGCAATAACTCGTGGTAGTTACAGTGCATTTACCTGAATTTACTGGGGATTTACCTGAATCTTTTGACATGATTTGTCAAAAAAATTTATATTTTTCTACTTTACTGTGCTGTCAGACTCTGTCAGTTTGATATATGGAAAAGTTCCAGGATGTGTTGTGCAGTCACTTTACTCCCAGTGCCACAGCCCTCAGAGTCTTCCAACCCTTGTCCTTTCAGCCAGTGTAGATCCACCTGGCTGACAGCTTGAATGCTTGGAGGAGAAACTCGGAGAGCAAAACAAAGGCTGAAATGGGGCTGCTGTCTGAAAAGCCTTTTATTGAAACTACCCATTCTCAGAGCTAGCAATTAGTGTGAAAAGAGATGACTTTAATGAAAACTGGAAGAATTTATGAACAGGGAGAAGAAAGGAAAAGAAAGCTAACAAAAAGCTGTAAACCAAGAGATTTCTTTCTTAGCTAATCCTTTCATTTTTGACTGTAAAGACAGGTACTAGTTGTAGTGTTTTCAGAAGTATGGAACTGTAAGGCAATTTGCTAGAGCTGAATTGCAAGTAAAAATAATTGACTTTCTGTAGATGACTGAACTTCCATGACTGTCACTTGTCGTTTCCTTGTGCAGTCTGGAGGGCTCCCAGGTGACCGTGTTGTGTCTCTTGCTCGCAGTGCTCGGCAGAGTGCGGGGACGGGATCCGCACGCGCTCCGTGGTGTGCATGACCAACCACGTCAGCAGTTTGCCTCTGGAGGGCTGTGGCAACAACAGACCCTCAGAAACAACTCCCTGCAATAATGGGCCCTGCGCTGGCAAAGTGGAGTGGTTTGCTGGGGGCTGGACACAGGTAAGCCAAGCACCAAATCTAACATGTCTGATGCTTTTCTACTGGTATTTCACTTTTAAACTTGTATTTTGATGCAATATAGATGTGCACCATGAAGTATTTCTTCATCTCTCTAGAGTATTTTGGTATTTTTTACTGAGTTGATGTTCAATACTTTTCAGCATCTGCTGGGTTTTTTTACTTTGGTGAAAAGAAGATTTTATTCTTCTCCTCCTCTCTATCTTCATTTTTTACTTTTCACCTACTGACCCAGTGTATTTATGAAATGAATGGTGACAGAATGTTGCTCAGCATGCTCATGTAAACACTTAAGCAATGGATTTGCAATTCTTAATGTAGAGCTTCTGTGATCATGCATAAATTCAAGGAGATACATACCTGTATATATGTATGTACATGAAATTCCCAGAAGATAAAGAAGGCAAAAACCAATGACTAAATCCAAAAGTTAGCTTTGGTGGTGTTGTACTGAAAGTCATTACAATAGGCAGAAGAACAAATTTCAGTTTGTGGCCTCTGTAGTGATGCTCTTTCCTCAAAGTAAAGTCTTCCTTTCATCCACATCCAGTAGCCCTTCTTGTTCCAAATGAACCTTTCTGCTGTCAGGCACAAAAGCATTTCATGAGGTATTAACTCATGCCCCAGGCATTTATGTCTCTTTGTGTAGGCTCTGGCATAGCCTGGAGAGCCTTTGGGGCTGCTGGTGCCAGCACTTGGTGGAGCTGGGCTGTTAACTCCTTGCACTGCAGATCCCACAGTCCTTCCAGGAGATAGGGAGCTGGAAATTAAACTGGTACAGCTGAGGCAGGGATTACAGGGCTACTTCTATGCTAATGCTTTCAAGTAATTAATAATTATTGTGTATAAGGATATGTATAACAATAATAACAAATTCAGATTTAAAAAATCTTTATCTGCAGTTCTAAGATGTGGCTCTATATTTTCTTGGGCTTTGGATTCTTACTGCTAGCTGTTTCCCATGGGAACAAATTCTCATTCTCATAACAATGTCTTTGTTATTTTGTAAATACTAAAGAGAGCTTTGCTCTTCTCACACAAATTTCCCAAAACAATCTCTGTCACCTGTTGTTTTGCTAAAGGAGGAGAGATGCAGTCCTTCTCTGACCAATCACTGCCCTTTCAGCACTTCATGTTATAAAAGGGAAAAGATTCAAAATAGTAAAGCCTTCTGATCATCAAGAACTGTCTGTGTGCCTTCTTCGCTGTTCATCACTGTAACACTAATAACAGATGAAATCCAGGCCTTGTTCCTCAGGCTGCTCCAGATGGTGAATAGGAGCTCTGTACCCATTTTTGCTGCACTGGAGAGGTGTTCAGTCAGAGCATCTTGACTGTTCTTTTCATTCACCTTCTTTCTTTGCATGGAATTGAATTGTTTGATGCACACAAGGGTACAAAGTCTTTACTTATCTGGAAGCTGTATCTGCCAACATCCATTCTACCGGCCAAGTCCTGGCTGGTCTGTCTGGCATTTAACAGTGAAGTGAGAGCAGTGGGTAGGGCAGAGCAGGAGGGAGCACTGAGGGCTAGCTCTCCCCTGCCAGAGATGAGGTGGGGTGTTCAGATGGTGCCTTTAGGAGGAACCATTAAAAGAGATGTTTTGTGTTAAAGAACGTGCAATTACTGTACTTCTCGTAGAATTTATTTGGGTACATTATCTTAAGGTTCTTCATTCAGCTCAAGAGTTTTGTGGGAATCTGGTAAAGGGATTGTAAATTCTACCAAAAATATAAAGAAAATCCCCAGTGTTAGGAACATTTCATTGGTTTACACTGGAAAAAGCCTTCTAAAAATCATAGTCCTTTATGCAGCATAGAAACCAATATGTTGCTGTAATCATCTTCTAAAAACCTTTTTACAAGTGCCAGAAACAGTATTGTGTGTGTACTTAACCTTTAAATGGGCAGTAGGAATCCAAGTGAGTCAAATTCTCTTTTCAGAACTGGAACCAACACTACATGACATAGATACTTGCAAACATGAAAATAACACCCTGGCAGATCAAGGCATTTTCTTAAAAACAGCACAGAATGTGAGGCTTTGTAAAGCTGCAAAACCTTGCCCTAACCTTACAACCCTTCAAAGTTCAGTGCAGCACATACGATCCTGGCTTCAGCAAGAAACAGTAACACTGTTTATGGAGAAAATGAGTTATGCTTCTCTTTTGATTAGAAAAATAAATATCAGTTTCTTTTTGTAGCTACAGGTAAAACTACACTTAGAGTTTTCCAGAAGTACACTTAGAGTCATATGCCTTCTTCATGAAGATAATTAGAAATACATTTTAAGTCTGTGCTACCATGTGATGTTTAGAAATGTTATTTTGTAAACAAGTTGAAGGACATGAGAAGAATAACAGATTTTCCTGCTTTATTTTGTTCTCTGATACAGTGCTCTACTGAATGTGGTAGTGGAACTCAGCAGAGAGAAGTAATTTGTGTTAGGAAAACTGAAGGTAATTTTGATGTTTTGAACCCCTATGAATGTTCATATTTGGAAAAACCTCCCAGCCAGCAATCCTGCTACCTCAAACCGTGTGGATCTAAGTGGTTTCATACAGAATGGAGCACAGTAAGTCTATCATGTTTTCCTGTATATGAACTTCATTTGAGACATCTTTTTCTGTTTATATTGAAAGAGAACACTATTTGCATACAACCACCCATCATGAAAGTGATCTAATTTTGCACAGGAACGATAATAAGAAGAAAACATACCCTTTGCCTGGTGGAACATAGAAAATTCAGGAAGTATCTTGACCAGAAAGAGACACTGCACAGTTGTCTTTTTATCATTGATGTCTTCTTCATAGAACCTTCCTGTTTTATAAAGTTAGTTTGGCCCTTACAGTGAGACAGTATGGTACACTTAGAAGTTCCTTTCAGATCTCTAGTTTCATTAAAATTAAAAAGCATTTAATAAAAAATGAGGGATGTATCCATTTTTTACCATAATATTTTCAGTCAGTTTTACCATAACATTTTACTGTAAACTCTTCACTGTAATACTTAGAACTTCACTGAGAGAAAATGTATTGTACAGCTTCATGTATCTTCAGTTTCCCCTGGAAGTGGACCAGCTACATTCACCATTGTGCTACAAAACACATCAGTTTCATCTATCTTTCTATAATTTCCTATATCAGTCATAGTTTATTGGTTTTTTACCAGAAAAAAATCCCTCAAGATTTTAGTACTAAATGAAAATGAGAAAGTCCATTGTCATCTTAGAATGAGGTGACATCGTATCAAATGCAGCAACTTGGACCCTTTGCTGAGCTGTAGGTCAGATTGCCAGTGGCAGCTCTGCAATGTGGATGTAGCTCAGAATGGTTTGTGTGAAGTGTGATGTGAGTCTTGGTTCCATTCTAAGTGCTTAAGATCTCTGCAGACCTGAAGTCCTTATGGCTGGATGTGGATGTGGAATAATGACAGTATTCTGTACAGGCATCTAACAGGAATAACTCCACAAAAACCCATGTTCTATTACCCTTGCACATGGCTGCCCTTTCAAATGTGGGTGAAGGTTGTACTTAAAGAAGCAGTTAAAAAATACAATATTGAGACTACCTCGGTTAGTTTTTTACAATATATGATTTTATGATCATGATAAGTTGTTTATGCATTGTTAGGAAAAGAAATAATTATGCCAAAAAAGTCAGAAAGCATTCTTACTAGGTTTTGGCTATTAGGGTTTTAATCGTAAATGACCCAGGTTTAATTAAGTTTTTAAACATTAGGTCAAACTGGACAGTCAGCCAAATCTCAAAGACCTCACTCAGGCAAAATCCTTGGCCAGTGGGGATTTGCTTCAGTATGGGCAGAAATGTGTAATAATTGGCTTTAAAAGTACCATAACAAGCAAGTGAAAAAATCTCTGGCTTCATAACAGACCCTGAAGGAGCACAGAAATATTCCTTTAGAAATTCAAAGAAATATAATGCTTAGTAAAATCACTGTGCTGCAAGAAGTGAAAAATAATTGAGTGCTAGGAAAGAAAGGTAATTAAAATTATTCCTGCTTATATATAAATGGCAAAAGGGACAGTGGAGGGCAGGGCAGTCAAGTACTAAAGTTCAGTGCAGTTGAGTTCTTAAAGCAGGAAATGTGAACCCTGTGGAAAGAGTAGATTTGGGAGATACATCTAAATGAGCTGAGAACAGCCAGACTAATTAAAGAACCAGATGCTAAGTAATAAATACAGAAAGAGAACTGTTCTAGCTCAATTTCAGTTGCACAGCATCCACTGTGCTTATTTGTTGTTGTTGCTCCTTTGGTCAAAAATGGTTGGGAATCTTTAACAAAATTTTACCTGTATATAAAAGGCTTCATAGGAAGAAAACAGAAACCAGTAGGTTAGGCTGCAGTGATACCTGGGTCTGGCATCGAGGTTCCCTTGTTTACTTTGTGTAATTACACATCTGCTATGGTCTTCATGAACTTCAGCTTCATTGTTTCAGTGTTCCAAGTCCTGTGAAGGAGGATTTCGGGTTCGGGAGGTGCGATGTCTGTCGGATGACATGGCAGCCAGTACTCAGTGTGATCCACAGCTCAAACCTGAAGAGAAAGAACCGTGTAATACCCAGGATTGTGTCCCTGAAATAGGTAAGGCAGAGGAAACTTCTGTTTTAACTATGGAACTCCATCTAGTGGAGAAGTTATTTTATAGTCTTGCAGAGGCTTTAATAGTATGTTTTCTTTATTGAGTTCAGAGTTTTATTTTTACACAAAATACAGCTCTTTTCTGTGCTTTAAAAGTAGGTGTCCAATAAAAATGTTTTCCTTGTAATGTGTAAGAAACTGGCTTATTCTTGAAGTTGCTGAGAATGTGAGATATCTGCTTCTGTGAAAGTGGTACATACAGGGTGTTTTTCTGCAGCCTCCTTGCATTCTCCAAGGTTTCTCATGGAAGAATATTTAAAACAAAACAAAAAAAAGGATCATTATATACTGTATTTGGAATCAAGTTCTATAAGAACCAACCAAATTAAACTATGATGTTAAGTGCAATGAAGCAATTTCCTTTTGTATATAGTAAATACAGGGATGCACTGATTTGCATTTGAATTAGTCATTCATCTCATACAGATTTGATTTTTATAGAAATGAGAATGGCTAGGAAGAGAAAGACGCAAGAATTTAGAGATGGTTTTAACTCTGAATGGTCTCCAACAACTTTCAGTTGAGAATTATTCAGCACATTAAAAACCCGGGAAAATGGGGATAGCTGCATTTCTTTCATGCTTTATGTATATTTATATGAAATCCTAAATAATCTCACTTACTTGCTTAGATAAGCTGTTTTGACCTGACAGTGAATGTTTAAACCCAGGTCCAAGGGGTTTTACTTTACAAAAGGAAGGGAGTTGGTTATTTGTTGCTCTAGTACTGTTTTCTTTAGTGTCTTCTCTCCTCCTTTCTCTCCGCAGATGAGAACTGCAAGGACAAATACTACAACTGCAATGTGGTGGTTCAGGCCCGGCTGTGTGTGTACACCTATTACAAAACAGCCTGCTGTGCCTCCTGTACCCGTGTGGCAAACAGACAGCCGGGCTTCCTGGGGCGCAGATAACAAACCCTGCTCTGCTCACTGCCCCAGGGCCGCTCTTCACACGGAGCTCCCGCAGCGCTGCTGGGACTGCAGCACTTGGAGCTTCTCACACACGGGGTTTATATTGCTGAGTGCATCGAGACTATGGTTAAATCTCACACCATTTCAGTTACAGTTATTGTGAAGTTATCTCTTTTAGGATGTTTGTTGTAAAATCATGATTTTTTTAAAGCATTCATTTTTAATGATACTATTATTTGCACCTGCTCATCAGATAATTATTTAAGGAACATATTGGCCTTAAGATTGTGAAATTAATGAAAACTAAAATCAATTGCAGGCAATTATTGGAGATAATTGACTGGTATGGATGCAGCTGCTCCATTATTTTCTGAGTGCTTACTTTTACTTGGTATTTTGGACTGCCTTAAGTTAGAGGACTAAATCAATGAAATGTGCATGAGAAAAATGACTTCCCAAAGAACCAGACCCTTGAAAAACATTTATCATCAGTTTCCTAGCACTCTAACATATATTTTAACTACTTCAGTCCATTCATAATAAATCAGAGTCACTGTTAAGCTCTCTCAGTTGTCCTTTTAACTGAGTCCTGTCCTTAGGCAGCAGATATATACACAGTTGACTGCCAGAAGGTGCCTTTATATTTAATTCATAAACTCGTGAAGATACACTTTTATAATTTTGTATGGATTTTAAAATATGTTCCCTACCAGAGTGACACTAGTGTCTGGCTCTTTAAGTCTTTAACACCTGCAGCTGTCAGTGAGACAGGTTAACCAGAAAAGTGAAGAGCCTTTGCTGGTATAAAAAGTGATTGTTTCCATTGGTGAGGTCTCTTTTCTGTAGAGGACTTATATCAGAACTGGGATCTTGCCTAATTCTTGTCTCTGCACTATTGTTTAACAACTGCCAAACCAAAGTACTTTGTTCAGACCTAGTCTGGATATGTCACCAGTTTCTGAAACAACCACCAAAAGACAGAGGCCTGTGTGCCTTACAGCAGTCTGTTACTCTTGGTATCAGGCAGCAGTATGTCTAGTAGCTGAGTATCTGTAAAAAGAGGATCTTAGCTATTGACATTCTTCAGGTTTTGATCAATTATTACAACACACTTGTCCTTTTCTGCTCAATGTTTCATTGCACAGATCTATTCATACCACTCCTTTTCTATTACTCAAGAATGGCTGCAGACTTAGAGCTGAATTTAAGTGGTGATTTTTCATTTCTGTAATTACTGTACTCAGCTTTGAGACTTGCTAAAAGCAAATAGTATACTATGCAGTGCAGATGAGGTTTTGCATTATCTGCATGTTCTCTAGCCTTTATTTGAGAGTTCTTTCAAATGTGTAAATAAGGCTGAGGGGAAGAAAATAAACACCTCTGCTTATTCAGCTGTTTATTACAGCATATTGCTTGTAAATTAGTGATGCCCATCTATGCATCTGTTCCTAAGGTGCCTGATGTCTGAGTTGTAAAACAGCTGTAATCATCTGTGTTCTGTCACTCCCAGAGGTGTGGTTAAGGTATCCTGCCACTGATGCAGAGCCGTGTTTGAGCCTCGTTGTGTATCCTTTTCTTCTTACTGCTTTGGTGGAGAGGAATGCTGGGAGGCGAAGGTTGCTGGGTGTGGAATCAGTCACAGTTTGTGACTGGGAGTCCCAGGAAGGTGGATTTCCTGTAGTCTGAAAGCTGCCTTGCATTGAGATTAACTTCTGAATGTTTTGATTTGGTCACTCTTGAAAAACATATTTTGGACATGATGAACTACTACTCTTTGGCTACATGAAATGAAGAAGTGTTTCCCCTAAAATTTGGAGGTACTCTTTGTGACTACAAATTGTTGTATGTTAGCTAAAAATGTCATTGACTGTTTCTGTACACTTTGACTTGGGCTTTTTCACTGTATATAATAGACATAAAGCTATTAGAAATAGAAACCCTAATTAGGAAGCTTCTAATTTAAATTCATGAATCTTTCACAGCCCTCCTGTTCCTTTGTATTACAAAGATTTATCCACAAAGATAACTTACAGATTTGTTACCCTATTATTTTCCTTAGATTCTTGACCAAAGAATGATATGGATAAAGTGCAGTGTAAATAGCTCTGGAACTCAGTACTTCTGAATACAGATTTTCATCTGTGTATCTCATTGCAGCTAAACTTGACATGCATTATAGAATTCTTGCTGTTGTCTCTTTCGTCCCAAGGAAGTGTTTCCTGTCAGCTAGAGGGAAATACCTGTTCCATAAAAAGGCTTCCTGAAAACCCCAAGGCGAATGAGATGCAGAGGGAATCTGGTTTGCAGTCAGAACAAATTCTTCTTACACACACTTTGGCTGTGAGACCATCAGTGACTCAGCGCATAGACAGATCCTCCTATCTTGTAAAATCTGTTACTTTGCTCTGGAATATATGGCCGTTAGCTTATTTTACAGAGATGATCATCTTGTAGGCTCTGTTAAGCTGTTTACACTAACATAAACAGTGTTTGTGACAGCTTTCAAAGGATTTATGCATACACATAGCAGCATAACCCTGTATTACATCTAATGTATACAGCTTTGTGAATTGAGTGTAGTGAGCTATGATCATACAAATTGTATTTTTTTTTAAAGTAAAGAGATACTTTTCAGATGTACCAGATAAAACAAAAAAATACTGTTTTATCTAATTAAATATCTAATGGTAAGGAAAGTGCCAGAATGCTGCTGAACCTAATCATTTATCATCTCATGTGTCAGCATTATTAAAATAGTTGTTCCTGCAAAATGAACTAATGAGCCCTTTTCATCAGCACTTTGATATACTAATATTGTCTGCACAAGCGCTGTGCTAAGATTTCACCATCTCACAAAGCATGATTTTGAAATTGTGCCTGTAGCAAGTGTTTGTTCTAACGGAGCAGTGCTACAACTTAGGATGATGCCTGCAGAGGATCTGACTTTATTTTCTGTAAGTCAAATGTGGCCTTAATGAATGTAGTAGACCTAGAGCAGATATGCAACCAGTATAAGTAAGAAATTATGCATATTATCAATTGCAAATATCAATTATGCAGACTAATGATTTTTAATGTTTTAATTTCTTTTTCTGACATTTTAACATCAGTCAAAAACATGCAGAGTAGTGGAAAAAGATGCTTCCTTGCCTTGAAGGTGCCTTATGCAATTCAGGAAGACCAGAGTAAGTTAGATGCTTTATTGAAAGATTCTAGCTGCTTATGGGGTAAAACCTGCATCCAACTTCCATGTCTTACAGACATGCAGCTGGCCAAAACCAGCTCCATCTGGAGCAGGCTCTGTGTCTCAAAGCACTTTCCATTTGGAATGGAGGATTCCCGGTGCAGTTGTTTATCAGCTTACCAAGGGCCTGTCAGGGTTTGCTAGCTCCTGTGCCATGTCATCTTGGAGCATATGTCAGTAGAATTCCTTGTGTACGCAAAATGCACACCAAATTTCAGAGACTGAATTCGTGGAGTCCTCCCTTCCTCTCTTAGAAGATGGTGTGGAAGCATGAGGGTTGCTCCTGTGGGAATGACCCTGTGAATGTGTCTGACTTGGCCAGCAGTGAGACAGTGTTGGCTTTGCTGTCTGTGACCTTCAGCCCCCAGGGCTCTGAATAGGGAAGGGCTTGGCAGGAGGCAGGGCAGTGCTGGGGAGTGCAGCACAGGACACCTGGGTGTGCTGCAGACCTGCCAGCCTTGAAGCCCACCATTGAAGACCAGCCTTGATGGCCACAGGCTCAGTGCAGGACCACCTCAGAATCCCTGCACTGGGAACTGCTGTCTTCCTCATTACACACATCAGCTTTTCCTGCTTTCTCCCAGTACTTCAGCAAATGGAGAACTTCATGTATGAATAAAGCAGTGTTTAATGTTATTGCTTAGATCCCAGTTTGATGGCAATATGGTGCAGTCTTGTATCAGTCATATAGTCTATAGCCCTAGAAAATGGCAGTGGTCACCACTGAGGGAGGAAGGAGAGAGGTGCTCAAACAGCCTATGGCTCATATAGGGCTTGTATAGGAGGCTTTGTCTCCTCTCTTTATAACCTGCACCACTGTAAGTAATAAAATGTGCCTTTTAGGGCTTTGGTTTCCCCCATCCTCATCCTGACCTATCTCCCTTTTACACCAACACCAAGGTGTCTCCTCCTTCTTATCTCACTTTCATCCCTTTGTCCTTTGGATGACAATATTAAATTTTGGCAGAATTACTGAAAATCCTGAACTGGCCTTTGATTTATAAGAATCTGTGTTAGAAATAAGCCCAGCTGTTAAGAGAGCAATATTTTTACCAGCCCCTGGATAAGAGTTCTCTCTGTGCATATCCATGTTGGCTAGTTTTAAATGCATAGTAGTAGAGGACATACTGAATTAATTTCTGTGCAGTGACCCTGTGGTTGCACAGCTATTGAAGTCTGTAGTGGCCCTTTATTCTCATATGTAACATCTATTGCACAGAAGGAGTTATGGTCCTCACAAAGGAAAAGCCATGTGTTTACCTGGTTTTCTTGAGACTTAGTGTCTCTGATTTCTTAGGAGCTGTTCTGTGTATTGGGTAGATAATTCATGTGCATGCCTGTAATTGGAACAAAACCCATGAAATCTTGAACATGAAAGTAAGCTTCATTTATTTCTAAACTTACAGAATGTTTGTGGGAGATTAAATTAGACTTTGTTTAGAAAACAGAGTAAAATAAATATTTCAACATCAGAAATGAAAAATCATCCACTAAACATTTGCAATATATTTTAAAGCAAACTTGTAATCATTATAATGTTTCACTGTGGGCAAAATTTAGGCCGGGGAAAAGGGAGAAAATTCCACGTAAGAGAATTCATAGCAGACCTGAATTTGTTTCTTTGCTTCTCAGCTTCTAATAACCAGAAGTTCAGAGGAGTGATCTCCATGTACTGTAATTGGATACAGATAAATACCATCATATCTGGAGAGGAGGGGAGCTTAATTCTAATGAATCATTGACCTTTCAGCACCAGTCATTGCTGCTTGTCCTGGCCTATATTTCCATGCTGCGTTTGGGTCTCTTGAGACCGGTGGCCTTGGCCAGGGTTGGGTACATAGGAGCTTGTGGAGTCCCATCATAGTCACTCAGGATTTACAGAGAGGATCAGGAAGGACGGGAGACAAAAGAAACCCTAACTTTTTTTTTAATATGTATAAAATTGTCTACTTGACCCTCATAATTGATTTTGGCAGAAGGATATACTTTATTATAACTTATTTTGTTGTTATTTGTAAATACAAGATGTCTATGGGAAATATGTAATTCTGAGCTATGTCTATTGAACAAGCCACTGCACCAAAATATTTCAAATATTTAGAATAGGCAGATTTTTTTATTAAAAGGGACCTAATATGTATTTATTTACATATTCCATTCAAATTTTGTCCAGCTTTTTCATTATACTAACCCATCTTTTTAGGGAATTTTATAGCACAGGTATTACATATATATTTTTGTATATATGTTATACTGTAAATCCATAATACAATTTTCTAAACTTTCTGATTAGCCAATTCCTTGAGTGAATTAAAGGGGGAGAGTATAGACAAATTGCTTTCTGACTCGTTCAGGAATATATATCCGTGGCAGTGTACCTGAACCAGAACTGTACAGCATCTTTTTCATATTGTATACATTTTCTCTTTGATGAAAAAATGTTAACTATTTTTGTTTATGACTAATTTATTTTTTATTATTGTGAAAAATAAAGTAACTCAAGATGAATTTATATGACGGATTTGGGTTTTTGGTTGATCTGCACTTGAGTTTGGTGAGAATTACTTGTCCTTCACCTTTACAGCTACGGGCGCCTGGGCCGTTCCCGAGGAGCGGCACGGCCGGGGGCGCCGCGAGGGGGCGCCGCGAGGGGGCGCCGCGAGGGGGCGCCGCGAGGGGGCGCCGCGAGGGGGCGCCGCGAGGGGGCGCCGCGAGGGGGCGCCGCGAGGGGGCGCCGCGAGGGGGCGCCGCGAGGGGATCGCCGCGAGGGGGCGCCGCGAGGGGGCGCGCGCGCGGAGCCTTCCCGCCCGCCGGGCTCTGAGGGGTCGGGACCTGCCCCGCCTGGGCCGGGCCGGGCCGGCAGCGCGGTGTCCTCGCTGTGTTTCACGGTATCCCCGCGGTGTCCTCGCTGTATCCTCACGATGTCCCCTTGTTCGGGAGCAGGTCAGTGAACACAGGACTGGCCCGGGCCTCATTCCGCGGCTCATGGATACCGTGTGAGGGGAACCGGCACCTGTGTCCCTCTCTGGGGACACAGATTTTAAGTATTTAATCGGGGGGGAGGGGTTGCTTGGGTTTTGTTGGTTGGTTGGTTGGTTTTTTTGATTTATTTTGGTTTTTAAAGTAGAACTTGAGGTATTAAGCTATAAAATTATACAATAATAAATTCCTTGCTCTTCCCCCAGCTTTTCTTTATGTTTAAAATAAAACTTCCATGTAAAATTAGGAGCCCTGTAGCAGCTGCAGTACTTCCCTGTGGTGATTTGTCCAAGCCCTCAAGCCTGAGGAGCCTGAGAAGGATTCCACATCACCAGATGATGCCAGTTTCAGGGTCTGTGCTTTCTTTGATGCCTGCAAGGAGCTGGATCTCTAAGGTAAATACAGAGGCTGTAGCCAAAGTTACAAGAGTTGTGTGCAACCCTGCACTGAGCAGTTGCTGAGTGCAAATGCTCATCTTTAATGCCTGTCTCCATACCTTATTTCCATGTTAAGCTTTAATTTGTTGGTTCAGAATATTCTTATGCAAACCATTTTACATCGTTATTGCTAGCCGCAGTCTTAAAAGGAAATGGAAACTATTACAGAGATTTTATTGATGAGGTAAAATTCAAAGAATTGCTCTTAAATGAACCCAAGAACTTGATTTTGATTCTCCACTGATGCAAGTTCCAATGAGGAACAAATACAGAAAAGACAGTGCTGGCCTCCTGTCCTGTTTTCTGATGTAGCCAGGCTGACCTGATCATTGATTAAGAATTGGCTGCTGCCTTCAATCTGGTTGGCTTTGGTGGGGATTTTTTGAGGTATATAAGCAGAGTGAATTTAATATAACACTTGTCCACAGAAAAGTGTGAAGCCTCTGACAGAGTAGGTAAGGTTGGAAGGCATCCAGGGAGACCATCTACTTTAACCTCTCTACTCACAGCGGTGTCACCTACAGCAAATCACCCAGATCTGTGTCCAGTCAAGTTTTCAATGTCATCCAAAGGATGGAATTCCCTGTTTGTTGTTCAGTTTGTGCCCTTTGCCTCCTTGCAGTCATGTCACTGCACACCCCTGAGAAGTGCCTGGCTCCGTTACCTTCATTCCTTCGTATCAGGTCTTCAGGAAGTTGAAGAGAAGTGCTCCACAGTGTCTTTCTCTGAACTGTGAAGACTGTTAATGCTGGAATGTTGTGTTGTCTTCAGCCAGGTGACTTCTACAGTTGAAATGCCTGAGAAGATTTTAAGTCCAATCTTGGGATCCAAAGCAGAGATTTTAGTATTGAGTTGAAGCAATTACTGAGTGGAAGAAAGGAAATGAATGCATCTAAATGTCTGGCACAGCTTTGGGCACTGTAGATAATTCCTTTTGTATTTCCTTTCTTACTCTGGGCTGTTTTGTTTATTCTCTGTTACTTATTTTTGCTTGGGTTATATTGAAGGAAATATTTGAAGAAGACTCCAACTTTCAAAGGAGAAAAAATCCAATAGGGTAGATCAGGAACCAGAAGTAAATTTGCTTTACTATTAAAATAACTTTCATACTTCATTCCTACTTATTCGTTGTATAATTTTGGGTACGGCATAGGAAAGTACATATTTAAAGTGCACGTAATATGAAATTAATGTAATGCACCTGTACGGAAATTGGAATTATTAGGACATATGCACACAAATGAATCGAAGAAGCATACCAGTAATTGTGAAGAAAATCACATTGTGTGCTTTCAGTGTAATTGGTGTCCAGCAGCTGTAAAACCCTGAGTTCAGTTTGTGCCAGACCAAACTTTGTTGGGGCCAAACCCCAGCCACGAACTGAGCCCTGCACAGCCGCTCGCTCAGTCCCTGGCGCTGCCAGGGGGGAGGAGTCAGAAGAGTAAAAGTCAGAAAACTCAGGGGCTGAGATAAAGACAGCTCAATAGGTAAAGCAAAAGCCACATGCACAAGCAAAGCAAGGAATTCACCCCTTCCCACGGGCAGGGAGGTGTTCAGCCATCCCCAGGGCTGTGTCCTCTGCCAGCTTCTTGTGCCCCCTCAGCCTCCTCACTTGCAGGGTTGTCTGAGGAGCAGAAAATGTCTTGGCTCTACTTAAGCACTGCTTAGCAGTGATGGGAACATCCTTGTGTCATCCATACTGTTTCCAGCACAAATCCAAAACATATTCCCATACTAGCCAAAGGCTGCAATCTGAACATTTTATAAAGAAACTGTAGCTTATAAAGAAACTGTGAATTCTTGTGATAAATAAATGCAAATAATGTATTTCCTAGCATTCTAATTTAATTTTCTTGCTATTCATATTAAAGAAAAAAAATCACCCCAGTCATTAGTGAATGATCCTGTGCAATTGTGTGGATTATGACTACTTCAGTGTTAGTATCTCTGATTCCAGTTCCTGAATCTTAAGTCAAATGACTGAAATAGCAGTAGATAACAGTGGTATATTAACCTTTTGGGATAGGGAACTGTCTTCATTTTTAATTATTTTTGTTTTATATTAAGGCATATGAACAAGAGTCAGCCCTCATGAAGAGGAGGTAGCTGCTGTTGTGTGTATTGCCCAGACTTTGGAACAGTGAACACATGCAGACAGTTCCTACTTCCCAATTCAAGTTGCCAGCTGGCTTTTGTATTGTCACCTGTCGCTGTGGTGTGAGGCTGAAAGAAAGCACAAGGTTTGCCAAGGAGAAAAAACTGATTTGGAATTGTGTTGCTGTGGAACTTTGGGAAGATATCCTTCCTTACTCTGGAAAACAGAACCATGAACCTGATGGCTGGAGAGTAAGTCATAAAATTCCACTGACACTAAGGGAACTACACCAGGCTGCTATAGCTGGCATATACAGGCAGTCTGTGCTAAATCTTTAAAAAAAGAGAAAGCAGCTCCATTTTTGTAATGGATCTATTTTTACCCACAAGAGAATATCAAAACTGAATTAAAAGTGTGTTGTCCTGGGAAGTACAGTAAACTTGTTTTCTCTCCCTTAGAACAAAGCTAGCTGTTGCTTCAAATTTGCCTAGGCATTGGAAGGGATTGTTCTTCTGACTTAAAGCAAAACAGAAGAAACATACCAATGGAAGAAAATGTCACTGGAGCTGAAGGTACTGCTTTGGAGCAAGTCTAAGGTATCCTCTGTTGTTTTTTCTTAAGGACTGTTCACTTTATTGTATCTCCAGAACTTTAAAGTTTTGTACGTTCCAGCCTTTACTGCTCTTGCAGCTTTTTACCTGCAATTTGTGACTTAGCTACTGCTACTGGTCTCAGCAACCCATTGGAAAAGCTGCTGCTGGTTCTAATTCAGTCAGGTGGTGTTAGACTGCAGAAGGTATTTCAAGTAGGCCAGAAGGCCTACTTAGTTAAAATAACAGGTAACAGGAAAAGTAGCATCTTACTGTTTCTGCAAGAAGCATTTAGCATGCTCCTCCTAGTATGGGCAAATTGGGTTTTGTAAGATCATCACAAACTCTATTTCCAGCAGTAGTGTGTTCTCTTCGAAAAAGATTTCCTGTTGTTTGGAAAAGCTGCATTTTGTTTTGTGGAAAGAATGCTTCCTGGTTTTTTACAGTTCAGGGCTAGCTTGTCTTGGAAATGGTTCCTATTGCCCTAGAATGGGAGGGTGTGCTATGGATGCAGAATAAAGAAGTAGCCAAAATGTGGCCTGCTCAAAAAGACTGACATAAATTCACTAGCTCAGGTGGGCTTTCAAAGATAAGTGGATGCTCTTTGGCTGCCACAGAATAAAGGAAAATGAGAATTTGTGCAATCCAGTCCAGCTTAATTATAAAGCAGCACCTGTCTGAAAAATTATTTTTGCCTGTAACCAAAGCAACTTGCTCAGCACTGAACTTTGGCTGAGAGTGGAGAATAAAATGTAGTCATTTTTTCTGGTTTAAACCTCTCTAAACCTTCTCTCTGGTTTAGAGATTGGTAAGTGATGCTCTTGGCTATATAAATGCATGAGGCAGTCAGATTTTTGATATATATTGACTAAAAAATGTAAAGCTTTGGGAGCCTGTAGCAGCACTAAAACTTTATGCTATTTTGACAACAAAGTAGTGAAGGAGAGAACGAGGGAAAATGTGCAAATGGTACCAGCTTTTTTATGGTTGTTAGCAGATAACCTTGGGAAATGGTGTTTATTTGAACAGTTGTTTCCAAAAAAAGGAAAGAGAAATTCTGTGCATACTTCACATTTTAACAGTTAAAACACAGCCATGTTCTTGCTGTAGCAATTTGACACATAGTTCTTTTAATTTAAAATGTTTCCAGTGTGAGAGCTACTGTTTTTCTTGAAAACATCATGGTTTTTTACACTGAACTGTAATAAGTGGGTTCCCTTCCACCTCCTTTTTTTTTTTTTTTTTTAAATTTATCATAATCTTCCTTTAAGTGCCCAATTTACCCTATCTTTTCTTGATGTAAATTGGTAAGTTAGGCTGTTGTACTGCATTGGTAATTTCAACCTATGGGTCTTTGATGCAGAGCACAAAATGTTTCTTTATTTAATGAGTGCAACAGATCATATGTGTGTGGAACACGTGGACAATGGATCCGATTCTTAACTTCCTCATTCTTGCCAGTGTGTAATTGTATGAATACATCTTCGATCTCTGTGTGTTATGCAAGCACTTTTAAGGGCAAGATTAGAAACCCAAACTGTGAACTGCAAACATAATCTGAAATCAATAAAATGAAATTAAATAGAGAAAGAAAGGTTACATTATAAAATACTGCACTTGGAATGCAAAATGTAATAATCAAATGTAAACTGAAGAATTACAAAAAATCAAACTGAATAATTAATTACAGGTAACACTTCTAGCAGTGTTTTTTTCTTACCAACATGAGTTCATGCAAGAATAGTGATTTCCCTCTCAGTAGCTTTGAAAAGATCTATATTTAAATCATGTGTCACATGGAAAATATTGTGGGAGATCTGAAAGGAGACTGAAAAAGGGAAATGAAAATAAATATATTTGTCTCTATCCACTATGAACAATTTTTAAACTAATTACATTTGTTTACTCTAGAAGGTAAACCCTGGACATGGATTTAACAGTCCACAGCAATTTAAGCTTTTGGATTTAATTACTTTGATCATTAGGAGGCTAGTGATCAATAAGAGAATCTTGCAAGGATAAGGGAGGAAAAAAGCAACTCAATTTTCAAGAAAAAAGATGGCACTTACTATGTTGTAAATAACAATTATTTTTTGGCCGGGGGATATGATGCAATTGATGATAAGGATAATTTAGATGGGCATCTGTTTTTGAATCTTGCTTCAGGACAGCAAGATGGACAGGAAGATGGACTAAGCAGTCTTTTTAAACTTCTTCTTTAATGTACAGTACAGCAAAAATGATAAGAACAATAAAGTGATTCTGTTTGTCTTGGGTGTTCTGTGTCCTGTGAAATAGGGAATAAGCTGTGCTTAATTTTGGGAAATAGGCATATTCAAAGTGGGGGATGCTCTCAGAAAAGACTCTTGTTTTGATTGGGGAACTGGCAGGAATGGGTAAGTAGATAAAATTTGTATGCAACCTCCCCTTGCTAAGAGCATCCAATTTCTTCTGATTTTAATGAGCTCTGAATGGAGAACTTGTTTCTTGCTAAAGGACAATAGTTCAATTATCATTCAGCCAGACTCATATTCCACATCAGGGATATGTTTTTTTCTGGGTTTTTTTTTCTGTTGTTGTTTTGGGAATTTTTTTCCATGTATTTTAAAATATGTGTGCTTAGGAAGTGCATTCTAGTTATGAAAGGTCAGTCCTCTGGCTCCATACCTTCTAGAGGACTCTGTTACTTGTTAGGAACAAGCTCTTGTCATGCTGGAGTTGAACTTGGATGTCTGGCCTGGATAACCACAGGCTGAAATTTCCTTTGGATGTATTCAGTTTTTCAGCCAAAAGTCTGTATTGCTGAAAGCTACTCTTCCCCACCCATTTCTTCTAGAATCTTGCTTGCATACCTGATTCTTAATTCCTTGCGTGCATCTTTTGTAGGCTGAGTTTTCAGTCCATAGATACTTCTTAAACATCAAGAGAAACATAATGCAAAGCTGTTTCACTTGAATAACAGTCCTTCACTAGGATATGCCATTCTTTGGGTGGGAATTCCTGCAGTGTTTATGCAAATATACAGATTTCTGTTTTATTGTAAGATTTCTGCAGTATCACAACATTTTAGCCTAGTCCCATTGGTTCCCAATTTGTCACTTTTCCACTGTGATGATGAATTTTTTTAGCAAAAAGGTTGATGCACTTGGCTGTCCACAGCCAATGACTGATCAGACCAGGAGTGCTATAAAGCTCGGTTGCCACTTCTGCCATTCCTTTTCTGCTGCTGCAAACTGGTAATTTTTCTTTTAGAAGTGCAGAGGGAATGGCTGCCTTCCCATCCCCTTCCCAGCTGTAAAGTCGTAGTTTCTCCACGCTAAAACAACGTCAGCACATTTAGCATCTTTTCAGTGCTGTGCTGGAAAGACACTGTATAATCCAGTATGAGGCTTCTTGGATTTATTGATACTAATGCCAGCATAGCTGCACATGATACAGCACTTGCATCTTCCTTTTTATCACTCACAGTAAGATTGCAATAAAATACTTGAAAGTACTTATCAGGTAGTTTACATCTTTCAGTCTGGCTCTGCAGGCTCATGGTATTCTGCAGGAGATGCAAAGCCACTTTTTACCAAAATAGAACAGTTTTACTTTTCAATTTAAGCTTATTAATATTTATAGGAAAATAAAATCTGTCACTCATTTGAAAGTGACTCGAAAGATCTTGGTACATATTGTCAATATTTTCATCTAGATGAATTTAGTATCATGGGACCTTTTATTTAAACACATGTATTTCAGTTGCATACCCACCTTATGTGGTTCAATGTCCTGCACAGTACAAATCTGCACAGAAATATTTGAATGTGCTTTGAACTGAATACATCTCAAGCTCTGCCTGCTCTCTGGGTGCAACCTTTTTTTTCCCCTGCAGTTATCACAAGCAGCTGAAAAGTTGGGCAGGAATTTCACTTTAAGGCTTAGATGCTTTCAATTTCAGAGTCTATGTTCATGCAGAGCACTTGTATGAGAAGGTCATTTCCCTTATACTTGATGTAGATGGTTTTAGTCTAAGGCAGCAAATTTCCTTGAGGCACTTGAAACGAAGCTAAGAGAATTTTGAAATAAAACATGATCCTTTCATTTCCATTTAAGTTAATGCCATTAAGAAAAACAATCCTTTCCACAGCTGGAATTAAGATTATTACACAGGAGAAGGAATGGAAATTGTGTTTCCGGGTAGGAATTATATTTCCCCTGCAACTTTCTATTTTGAATTTCTATTAGCATGTATTTTGTGGCTTCTCAGTTAGAAAATATTAATTGCAATTGAGATTGAAGGTGCCTCATTTCTGAGACAGTCAAATGACCATTTCAGCTAATATCAATGTGAACACTGTATTTTGGGTTGTTTTGCTGTGTTTTTTTGTAACTATCTTCTTGTTTTATTTTTCAACATAAGTCAACATTTAACTGTGCTTGAGAAGTAGTATGAGTTTTCCTTGTACAGTGCCTTTCATTTTTAAAACATTGCATTATGCTTTCCAAAAATTGGAAGTTGGAAACAGAAAATCTTTTAACAATGCCTTGCCTATTTTCATACCGAAGAAACTTGACAAAGAGTTCTGTTGAACCAGTGGAAGAGCTTTGTATAGCACTGTCAAAGGGCTGTGTGAGTACTGAGTCTCCCAATGCCCTCTCTGTCAGTAAACCAGAGCTTTTTTGCTAGGGGAAGGTTCTGATCAGCATTATGGGACAGGCAGTTGATTCTGTTTCCTCCTAACACAGTAATAATGAGAATATAACACTTTTCTTCCTCATACAAATCTGAAGTGTAGAATGTTTTACCAGAGTGGGTAATTAGTTTATTTATCTGAATCAGATTTGTAACACTGCAGTGTCACCACCCCCCCAAAAAACAGAAAAAAATCCTTAATGTGCTTTCCTTTTCATGAGGTTTTCATAGGAACGTTTTCCTCTTCTGTCTCTCACAAAACCAACCTCCCAACCATTGTGTTACAAGTGATGAGAATGTTGTTTGAAAACTAAATGAAAAAATAATCCTTTTGAAGCAGTTCAGGAACAAGAACTTGCTGCATTGTACATTGCTTTGTGGGAGCTTAACTTGGTTTCCAGACTGTACAACGAAAAACTCCTGCCATAAGCCCTGCACACACAGACCCCAGGGAAAGTTGCTGAAGACTTGAAGGCTGTGCCTTTGCATGCATGTGTCTTTCCACACAGCAAATGATCCAAAGAGCAACTTCTATAAATAGTGTAATTTCCAACTGTAGAGCTTTCTGTCCTTTCCTGTGGATTTCTTGCCCAATGCTTTCTCAGTTCTGAAGTAGAGATGGTTCTGTAGCCAGCCTGCACTTAAATAGCCCTTGGAGAGCTGTATTAGATTTCTGTTGGCTTTTGTTTGAACTTTTAAACTGTCAGATTATTTTAGCAGCATCTGTAGAAAAGCATTGCCTCTTGGTATTGCTTGCTTTTTTCCATTGTCATAATAACATAGTAAAACCAGGCTGTGACTGATATCTTTGTAACATTTATACCAAGGGTATTGCATTGCCATGCAGCAGTTTTCTCAACAGTGTTTTCTTTACCTTAGAGTACAAAGGACTGTGGCTCAAGAAAACTTTTTGCACAAAGGCAATATTGATTTTTTTGCAGATTTCCCAATGCAGGTTTTTGCACTTCTTGTGTCTGAAGAAACTGTATTGAGAAAATGTTAATTTGTCTATCGGATGATTTTGAAAGTGAATATAGTAATGGTCATAAATCAGAACTGAGAAAAGCTCCATTTAAGGGATTGTGTTTAACAGAAGAACTGTGCTGTGACAACTTTCAAGTATTAAGTAGCTGAAATATTTATTTATAGATAAGGGATGCAAAGATACAGCTGGTTTATCCAGAATCAAGTTTCATCAAGTACTTGATCCTGGCAAATACGTGTCTGTGTTGCCATGGCATGTTTGTGCTTCTGGAGAATATTAGTGCAAGTTTCAATGTTCCCTTCCTCTCATAGGTAGTTTCTGGTTATTTCCTAACTGTGTTACTGCACTATTACAAAATCTCTTAATATTGTGATCATACCACTAAATTCAGAAATCTTCTACAAAGGCATCTTAAAATTAGAGTTATAAGCTCATGCTTTGGGATGCATAGCATTTTTGTAATTTCATGGAGAACTCTGCTAAGACTACTCTTGAGGGAGCTTGGAACTTGTTAGTGCAAGATCTGTTTCCATTGCAGGTGGCTGTGGTAAAACAGCAAGAGAAAGTAGTGGGTCCTGAAGATTGTCCAGGAAAAAAATTATTTCCTTTTTTTTTTTTACAGTGCATATTCTGACATCATTTGAGACAACTACACCGTTTGGTAATGCAAGTCATATGTGTCAGCAGATGGATGCATGCCACTGTTTCAAGGAATTAAAATGGTTTTTTCTCTAGGTTGTTCTGGAGAAGTCCTAGTCCAGAAATTAAAAAAAAAAAAAAAAAAAAAAAAAAAAAAAAAAAAAAACACCCAAAAAACCCAAAACCAAAACAAAAAAAAACCCAAGATTTTTTTTCAGATATTTTATTAGATTTTAAAAAGCAGCTGCTGTTGCTGGCAAGTATCTGAATGAGCTCACAATGATATTCTTAAAGTACTATTTCAAACTAATTACTTATTCATTCCAACATGCTACCTACTGGTGATCGCTTTACCGCCAAACATAATGTCTGCATTTTCAAACTGCTGTGAGTTGCAGCTGTGTTACTCTCTGGAGAGTCAGAAAGTGTATAGTTGTGGTCTAAATGAAGAACAATAATTGTAATAAACCTTGACACTGTGATCTTAATTTGGAAAAAAAAAAAAAAGCCGAAGTAGTACCTTTAGGATTTTAAATGAGTAAAATACCTATTGTTCATTGTGTACCTTGCCAGTAAAGGCTTGCAGATTTGATGCAGGGGGTTTAGCATTTGTAAATCATTTGTAATAAAATCTAATCCCTTATGTGCCATGGAAAGCAGAAAGAAATGATAGTTGCAGTTAAACAACTGATAGATTGATAGTTGCAATTATGCTTCATTAGCTAAGCATTGAATGCCAGCTGCTGGATAGGTTCCATTCTGGAGCCCCCTGGTTCCATTGCAGCCTCATCCAATTGAACCCAGCTGAAATGGGTAATCATTATTTCTTCTGAATTTTTAACTGTAAATCGCTTCAGTGTATGTTTTCTTGCATCAATCTACAGCCATTTAAACATAAACATTCCACTGGAGTTTTAGCTGGGTAGAACTAGGGCAGAAAGTTGCCAGCAAAACGATGATATTCAGGTGCCTTGCTTCAAGAGAAGAAGGTATAACAGGCTAAAAGTACAACTTTCTTTACAGCAGTGAAAAGCATCTGACATGGGCTTGGTTCAGTAGCTAAATGCCACAGTAACGACTGCAGGAACCATATAGTACTGTGAAAAAAGAACAAGGAAAAAGGACTACTGTATTGTATTTCACAACAGTCCTGTTCGAACAGTATTCCTGTGCAAAAATGATAAGGTTCAAGGCAAAAAAAAAAAAAAAAAGACCATTGTATTTCATCAGTCATACTTGAGTATTTCTTATCTTAGATTTTTTTCTTTGTGAGTTTAATTTTTGTGAAAAATTATCCCAACACACTGTGCCAAATGTAACTTATTACCCACCAGCATTCTTAATTTCTATGGGGCTCATAGGAGTTAAACCCAATATGTCATCCTTTAGTTGCTTTACTTTGTCTTTAGTGAATTTGCTCTAATTCTTGAATCAGCTTCAGCATTAAGCTCAGATGAGTCCTTGGGACTGAGCAGTTCTGTGAATATTGACATAGGCTCATTACGAAAAACAGTTTGTCTTGTAGAATTCAGAAAATACGTTAGTAAATTAACTCAAGGCTTGTAGTTGGAGAATACAGTATTTGTGTAAGAGGTTAAGAAAAGGAGTGAAAGTCTGATCAGAAATGCTGTTTATCCTAAATAGTTTACACTTTTAAAGGCTGAAGAGTTCTAGAATCTGGATACTAAAATGTGAGATTATTTTGAGCTGCACTGAATTTTAAGTGATACACATGGATGGGGAAATCCTAATGTTGCATATGAAGCAATGATCCATGAGCTAACTCCTCTGGAGATAATGTTTTATTTTTCTAGTAAGAGCAAAAATTAAAAAGAAGAAAAAGCTTCCACAGCTGTCTTATCTAGAATGCAGTTGCTTATCTATGTCCAGGTTCTGCTCAGACTTGCCAGCAGCACAAGGGGAATTGATGAGCAGAGTCAGGGAAAAGCATCAATCAACTTTATAATGCCTGTGCTAGGAAATCTAATTATCTGATTATGCTGGAACACCGTGAAAGCAGGGTAACAGGGAATGGCTGTGGGATTAGTGAGCTTTGTGGCAACTTCCCCAGAAGGCAAAGTTGAAAAGCATTATCATCAAGCTGAGTACCATGTATGCCAGCTTTTTCTTCTGCTTTTTTTCTTGCAGTGGGAATTATGGATTAGTATAAAACTAATTAATTTCACATGTATATAGGAGTATCTTCTGTGTTCAGCTAGGCAGAAGCACCAGTGCAGTGCACATAAAACAAAATCCAAACTGCTGCATAAAGAAAACGCATCTTTGTCCTGGTTTATATCCACAGGAAGGTCATTTGGAGTGACACAATTTTGCCCTTTACGTGGCTGAGTGTGGGGTGTGTAGAGGTGACTTGCGGAGTCAAGTGAGTGGGTCAGGACATGAGCTTCTGTTTGTGAAGGGTTGTAGGATGTTTATAGGATGTTTCCTATCTCTAGGACCTGGTGCAGTACCAATGCTGGGGGAAGAGCTGCTCTTTATAGCGTTTCTCCTCAGCGCTCAGAAGTAGCCATAAGAATCCTTTTTACCTTTATTACAATAGTTATTGCAAAGGCTCTATTCCCCTGCAGGCAGCTGGTGAAGTGGCCCAGAAAATGGTGGGGAAGAGTGAATAAGTATAAAATGTGTGTACTGACTGATCAGTGAATCCAAGAACTTATTACAAAAGGAAGATTTTATGCTTATTTTGTATGTGGTTTTATGTTAATTTTGAAGACCAGTTTCTCATTTTTTCAAGTATAAATGTATTCTGATTACTGTCAGTTTTATCTGTGTGATCACAGCTCTAACTGTCATTACTAAAGGAACAACATCCTGTCTTAGTATCTGCCAAAGAGATCAACTCATAACTTTTTCTAGGGTAAACAAAACAGAAAGAATTACCACCTGCATTGTGTTGTACCCTTTTTATTTTTCAGCACGGTGATTACAGATATTTGAAATATGACTTGTTTGTCCTTCTACACTTGGCCAAGGTTTAGGAGTTTGTTATGACTTCTAGTTCAAAAGACTGGATGTTATTTGATTATGGAGAAGCCATAGCTTCAGTTTGTTGGTGACAGAGCTGTGCTGTGCAGCAGGTCTGCTTCAGGCTTTGAGGTAACTGTTTGGAGAGTTCTTAATTGACCTATTTTTTCACAGAAAGTTTGTTTTCTTTTGTTAGCTTAAAAAAAAAATATGTGTTTTTGTAAAACTGGATCCCATTCTTTGGAAGGTTATTTTTTATAGGTTCCTGTATTTTTTATTCTTTTTCAGATGAATAATTTTTATTCTTTTTTAGATGACTCAGTGGCCTTGCCAGACAGGCAAACCCCTGCTGAGAATATATTCAATCAATTCCAAGTGCCATTCCTGGGTAGGTGACAAAAAAAGAAGTCTTAAAAATTCACAAATTTTTCATTTCCTCCCACCCCTTTTTTTTTTTTTAATGGGAAGCTATTAGAAATCCGATGCATTTTTTCAGATGACATCAAGTTGTATGTAAATTTCTTTCTAGAAAGAATTGGAATTAGTTAATTTTTTTAATTTTAGGTCTCTTCTGGTACCATTAAATGTGTCATTTGCAGGAGTGCATGTAAGAATGTGGCCTTTATTTCTTATCCTTATCCTAGATTATAATAAAATGGGTCTTCTGTCAAAAACAAGTGTCAGTAGCTCTTCAACTGTTGGACTTGATTTTGTCTGAATTTGAATACCATTGTCATTGGCTCCGCAGCAAGAGCCCTTCAGAGGTCATGTTGGAAAGCTTTGGGAGGGCAAAGCAGACAATCTTTTTTTCAGAGATGGAATTGCAATTAATAGTGTGCTTTTAGGCTTTGTCTATTACTTTTGACTAGTTTTAAATGTAGAAGATGTAACACGCTGTTCAGAATGCATTGAGCAGAATCTTAAAAAAAAACCTCAAACCTTTTGGAGGCTTCCTCCTGACAGTACTTTGGGAGTTACTTGTGTGTAGAATCATAAGGCAGTTTTACTTTCTGTTGTAGTAGAGTTCAAAGTGCTGAATGATTGGTAGGTACTGCACCATAGAAGAATCCACAATCTCTTTCAGCTGATTATTGTATGATAATGCAATGTAAATTGAATCTTACTCATCTTTAGTTGGGAATTTAACTGTTTCCTCTCACAGAATACAGTAGTTACTGTTCATGTTCCTATCTTTAGAAAGGAAATTGAAGGAAGTCAATCAGTTTTTGGGGGCAGTGATGCTGAATTGAATAGTTTGGTGCACCTGTTCTGGTTGATACAATTACTTGGTGCAATTATCTTGTAGTGTATCAGGTCTAATAGAGTTCTTGGTGTTTGCAGCCTTTGTGGGTTTCCTCTTAGTAACTTGAAGACTGCATTGTTATTGCAGTCTAGGGAGGTGATTTCCCCCCTGCATTAGTTCTGCTGATGCTCAGCCTAGGTGTACATAGAAGCTGTGGCTGGTTTTGTGCTTTACCCTTGTACTGTGCTTCTCTGTGTTGTCTGGAATAATTAAATATGAAGGTGTGATTAGATAAGATCCTTGCACTTCCCTAGCCTTTGCATGGCTGACTGCACACACAGTAGGAAGATTTTTAAGGAGAGAAACATACTGTGTCCTTCTGTGTCTGAAAAATACTCTGGTGAGAAAGATATTACCTTTATTTTTATTGAGTTAGAAATGTTAAAAGAAATCAAAATTTGATACAGACAGGTTTGACAGCAGATTCCAATAGTGCATACACACTTGACTTCAATTCAGAGCAAATTGCAAGCACTGCTTGGGAAATTTTACAGTTTGAAATCATTTAATCTTAGCCATGTAATGAAGCTATCAACAGTTGATGAAAGCTGCTATACTCGAATTCAGGCACATAAGAATGTAATCTGAGATGCAGAACGTGTTTGTGTTTAGAACTGCTGAGCATAGGTACTTTTGGAAACTGCCTCACAGCTGTAAGCTGTGTGTGGCAGGGGAAAGGAGAGGAGGGATTCACTAAAGATGGTGTGCCGATGATAATCTTCAATACTTTTAAAAGTTGAGAAAAGGTGAAGTTTGCTGATGGTACCAGATGCCACCTTGTCCTACCATACATTCCAGGTGGGTTTCATTTCTCTGGAGGATGTTTTGTGTTCATCCAATAATCTGAGCTTCTGTGAGTAAAATAAAGAGTTAGGTGCCATATAGATCTTGGGGAAGCTGTTAGCCCATATTGCAAGGCTCTAAACAAGCTGGGATTCTGTATGTTCCTTTGGTAATTTTCCCCTTTTTTCTGTTCAGTCAGGTTGTCTGCAATGTGCAGAGATTAAATATATTTATCTTGGCATGTGTTGTATTTTTAATGAATTATAGATGACAGGAATTGTGTTTGTACAGTTCTGTCTTATTTGCTATACTGTATTTTCTTCTATTTTGCCATGAAATCTCTTTTGAAGAAAATCTGTTATGATTTAAGAAAATAAACAAAAGCTTGAGAGGTCAAAAAATGCATTTATAGTGACAAACTATTTACCTAAAAGTCCTTATGACATACAAAAAAAAAGGTATAAAAATAAATTTTGTTATAGTCTCTCCAACAGAAATTAAGGGAAAGCAGCAGATGAATGTAGAATTTCCAAGAATCCCTATGCTGAAAGGAAAACCAAATAACCTAAATACTAAAGCACTATAAGCTTTACATCTCATACTTAATGTGTATGGCATTAAATTAACCATTAAAGTTTTTATACTTCTGTACTGTTTAAATTCTCAGCTTAGAGAAATCCTGGCCTAAACATCCCTAGTATTTGTACCAGGCATGGTTGGATGCTCTGTGCAGGGTTAGTGAGAGGCCACAGTGAGTCTTGGGAGGAGGACACAGCAGGCCAGGCTGGGCTGGTTTTCACTGTGCTGCACAGGGACTCTTTACCTTCCTGCAGGCACCTGTTAGAGCAGAGCCCTTCTGCTCAGGTTAGTTACACACCTCCAGCTGCAGTCTGATAACACAGCCTGACTGCAGCTGGGCTTCTTGTTTCTTGTCTAGTGCACATCTTTGTCAGCCAGTTTAGTGGGTTTTTCTTTCTCCCTTTTGCCTGGAAGTCTCTTGTTTACCTGGAGTCCTCATAATCCAAGCCTAGGCAATGAAAATGGAATCCTAAGAGTGAAGAGCTTGGGTGTGGAAGGATGACCTATTTATTTGGTCACATCAATATGAGTCAGTCTTCCAAGAACAACCATGTCTTAATCTTCATGCTACAGGGCTTAACCTATCTGAAAGGAGCCAATCTGAGAGTCAATTCACATGACAGCATTTTTCTTTTAAATGATAAAACACAAGCAGGCCTTACAATTGGACGTAGCATCTCTGAAGGTATATAAGGAGTCAGTAAGCTTTGCAAAGAAACTGAAATTGGAAAATAAAATTTGTTGCTTTAGCAATTATAGAAACACACACTTGAATTTTTTTTTCTGAAATGCGTAAATAGGAAACATAGTAATTTCATTTTTGTTAATTTGGGATTTTTGTCTCCTGGCTCCTAAGATTTGCATACCAGAGTAGCAGTCTTGTATTTGGGAAGTATAAGACTAGAATACTAAGCACACAATCTCCAGGGCTGGAAGAGTAAATTAGGTGACTCTATTCCATCTTCTGTAGTAGGTGGTGATTGGAAAACATTACATTGAATATTCAGTACTAAATTTAAGGAAAATTTACATAAATCTTGGATCACATGTTGCCTTTAAGCCATGTTTGTTCAGATGGAGCCCAAAAGCTTCTCAAACCTCCAGAGGAGAGCTTTTCTGAAGGTGAAGGCTGTAGGTGATTTCCATTGTCAGGAGTCTACCCTAGTGGCTGAAAAAAACCTGTCCTTTCATTTGTAAAGATTAATGGTGCAAATTGAGGTAAGTCCTTTATATTAGTCCAAAAGAAAAATATGCTGTTGGGTGTTTAATTCTTTTCAGACTTGTAAGCAGGCCTATACCGGTAATTAGCTTCAAGCTTAATCCTTGAACAGAAAATAACATCAGGATTTTGTCAGCAAGATTTCTCAACTAGAATAAATCAAACCAATTCTAATTAAAGCAGCTGATTTAATGTAGCAGCTGTTTGCTCAATGTAGGAATTTTGCTGTATAGAGAGTCAAATTCACCTGTCTGTGACGTGTAGGTGAAGTCCCAAGCAGTGATAGGAATGGTTTGAAATAAAACAGGTTCTAGAAGGAAATGGCACAAGTCCTAAACCATGGGTGAGCCATGATTCTGTTTTCAAAAGCAGTGTTCAAGACAGCTGAAGATTATCAGCCTTCTAGGCCCTCAATCCAAAGGATCCTTTCAGATTTGAAATTAAGTTTTAGTTACTCATTAAAATGATGTGGTAATTGTTAAAATATATGGTATTACTTCTCAGTGGTGTGTAAAAATTAGAGTGACTCCTCTCATCTGCATCACTGTATTTATATGGAGTGTGTAAAATGGTCCTTTTTTAGTTAAGTAAACCTTAAATTTCTTTGAGGTTTTTGAATTATGAGCTTTACTCTGATCAACAGACAATGTTATTTTGGTATATGACAACTTTAGAGCAATGCTTTCCAGGTTTGCCCTCTTTTGCTACTTACTTTTTTTGTAGGTCATAGAATCAGTTGTACAGAGATACTTTGATGAAATGTTTTTTCTGATTCCTTGCACTTCAGGATCCTGGTGTATGTCTGAAGTTCCTTGCAAGTCACATGTTACACTAATAGTAAATGCAAATCCAAATAATTTATAAAGTGTTAAAACATTCTAAAATCACAAATTTATGATATCTTCATATTGTCATCTTAAAGATTATTGGAACACGTATGTTGACAGGAAAACTATGCACAATGTCCAGTACTTGGCCATGTCTCAGGACAAGAAAGGGTGTGAATTTGGAGAAGCTCCTTTATTCATGTGAGTAGTTGTAGGTCAGTCATGAAAATGTCTTTAGTTTTAGTGCAGATTCTAAAAGTGCATGATTGTTAACAAAACAAAAATGTAACAGCTGGTGAAAGTTTTGTTATAGTTATGATTTGGAATTGTGCAGTTTCTTCTCAGCAAGATAAATGCTGCAGCTGTGGTAAAAGCATGAGCTGAGATTCAAGGGAGACTTTTCCCTTATTTCTGCTCTCTGCTGTGGCTTAAAAATTGTTGTCTTGAAGCCAGTTATCTAAATCAATAATGTGCAAGACTGCTTTAGCCAGGGTGGTTTCTTCTATTCTTCTATTTTTGATTTTTTTTTAACAAGCAGAAGGTCTATTGGAAGTTAAAAGACTGAGAAGCCATTAAGGGTCTTTCCAAGTTTGGTTTAAATCATTTTAAATGTTCCTATCTCCAGTGTATAATTCCTCAGTGAGCAAGTAATGATGGATGCCACTTAATGGCTCTACAGAATCTGACTAAAATAGAAAGATCTTTCACATTCAGAAAATCGAAATTATACAAGATGGATATTTCATGTATTTCAGAAATAATGTATGCCCTTCTTGCTAGCAAGCATAAATTGTAATGGAAAATATGCGTGAGCTTCCTTCAGTGAACATTATTTTTCTGTCTGTGATGCATCTTTCTAAACTGCTTTGTACCTTATTCAGCATCTTCAGTGCCACAGAGCAAAGAAGTTCTTTTTAATTCTGAAGGCAGATACTCAGCATCAGAGTCTATCAACTCAGCGTCAGGGTGAATCATCAACTCTCCTTTGGCACTCTGTTTTCTGTTGAAATATTTATCTACATGTATTGGAAACTTCCAAAGAGAAATAGCTTCAGCATAATAATCTTTTGCCCATGTTGAATCAACCGTGAGCATAAAAAGGAAAATATTTCATATTGGCTGCAATGTAGTATTATTTTCTCATTAAGAACCTGAGTAGCAGTTATATGGCTTGAAATTGAAATTATTTAGTGTCTGTTGAAGGTACTTATTAATTCTTACTATTATTATAAATACTTGGGGAACATGATCCAATAAAACAGAAAATCAGATGATCAGTGAAATGATAAAATAATGACTTTACGTTGTTATTATTATGAAGTCAAGTTGTGCATTTCACAGTTCTTTAGAACAGTGATTAATTAGATAACTTTGACTTCCATCAAAGCATTTACAAATATTAGCAAGCATGTGGTTCTCATTTTTCATATCTAGACCTTGGAAGCATTTTATCTATGACCTTCCTAATCTTACACGGTGCTCTGGGGTTTTGGACTTTTTCCTGTGTCTCTGCCCAAGCTGCTTCTCACACTCTGTTGTAATAGCCCTGGGTTTTAGGAGGAATGCTGTGCTGAGTCAGCTTTGATGGTGGCAGGCAGTACAGAGTCTTGAGAAATATCTTCACCTGGCTCCATTTTATTTTATTTATAATGTGAAACAGAGAATGTGAAACAGAGATTATGTCCTTTTACAAGATTGTGAAAGACACTCTAGTAGCATTTGCAGTCTTCCTTAAAAAGAATAAAATAGAAATGAATTATGGAGTTGTTCCACAGTGAGGCTGAGCCAAGGTCCAGATAGATAACAGGGTCCACAGGTGTGGATCAGTGGGGTTCCCAGCCAGGCACAGACATGGCAGAGCTGGAGACAGGGATAACAGTGAGAGCTCAGGCAGGGATAAAGGCTCAAGCTGCTCCATCTGCAAGGGCTGTCTGGGGAGTCTCCCAGTGAGGCTGGGCACTGCTCTTAAGGCTGTTAGCACACTCACAGCCCTGATACTGGCTCGTATCCATGCATGGTTTTAAAGATAAGATGCTCTTCCAGGAGGAAAATGGGAAAATAATATCCTGAGGAACAGACAGCAATTGGCAATGTTATATGAGACCTTTATGTAATTAAAACATGTCAAAGGCAATAATTAAGAGTAGTGGTCACAGGCAAGAGTTCTGCAATACAAGCAGCTGCTGCCAGGGGGAAAGGCACTGGACGGCACTAAGTCAAATTACTGTGGCCCTTGTGGCCACGAGTTTGCCAAAGATGACTGGAGAGCCTCAGTAGATTACAGATGCTATTGGAGAAGATTTTTCTTATCCTCTGACTGCTGGCCATAAATATGACTGTAAAAATTCAAGTCTCTGTTTCCTCATGAAGTGGAAAAAGGATTCTAGCTGCAGGGCTTGCTTATTTTCTGGTGGATTCTATTAAGAAAAGTTGCAAACAAAACAGCCTTTGATGTTGTTGTCACTATCTCAATGTCTTCACATTGAGGAAAACCTTGTATTTGTTGGTCTTTACATAAATCTCAGTTCAAACATGACAGGGAGGGCAGTGAGAAGAGGGTGGAGGGCTGACTGAAGGTTTCTGTGCTGAGGTAACAGGATAGGGAAAAGCTGTTACAAAACAGCGATGCAGAGTCCCCAGGCAGGTGCAAGAGAGAGCCCTTTGTTGCAAAAACCAGGCCTTTTAAAGCAGTTAGGCCTTTGTCAGTTACATTCCATTTAAGCACAACAAATGTAATTCAACCAACCACCACAAACCATGATGTGAACACATAATGGTTATATAACTTGTTTCTCTACCTCTAATTCAGCTGAGTCACTTTCCCATAGTCCTTTTCTACTTAGCCAAAGTAACAGGCCTGAGCCATGATTTTACAAGTGTAACAAGGCCCTTATTTAGTAAGGTTTTACCTATATGCAACAAAAAGCATATAGATTCCAATGTCAGTAGGCGGTCCAGACCATTTACAGAAACAAGATGGGCCCATTTTCCCATAGAATCGTTAGAATTGTTTCTATTTTTTGATAAATTATAAATATATTAAGAGATCTAATCACTTGAAGTTTCCATGAAAATCAAAGTGATTAAAATACACCAAACAAAATTGTAAGCAAACAGGTCCAATTTTTTATGCAAACTGGATGTTTTCCAATGGCAAATCCAGTCCCCTCCTTGTCACTTCTTAGTGATGTTTGACTCTATCACATCTGGCAGTACAGGCAACCTTAGAAGAATATGCTTTTCTTTCTCAGAAGTTATTATAACAATTTACAAATGCTGTTCCCTTCCCCAGCTTAAGGTGTTTTGTACTTCATTAGTTCCACAGAATAGTTGAATAGAGTAATATAAAAAGATGAGGGCATAATTTCCCAGTTATTAAATATATTCCACTGATAGATAAGAGATATCATGTATGACGTGCCTCTGGTGATAACTTTTTATTTTCAGGGAGCTTGCTTCCTGCAGCTTTCCCGAATGAACATGATAATGAAGCTGCAAAGATATCTTGTAGGCACTGATGAATCAGGGTTTATGCTCCATAATTTGCAATACTTACTGTTTAGCTACTGAGCTGCTTAACTGAACTTGTTACCCTGCAGGTTTTTGCATTAATTTTCCTGTGTTGCTCCTCTTACAGTTAACTCCTTTTTTTTTTTTTTTCCCAATAAAAGCATGTCATTTTTTCCTCTAGCAAAGTGAGATTAAGCTACATCAGAAGAGAATAGGGCCTTATTTTGTTTACCTACCCAATGTTGGGTTTCAATGTCTACTCCCTTCTGGGAGAAAAACAGCTTGCAGTTGTTTGCTTCAATCAATAAACTCCTGCTAACTTAGTGAGAAACATGGTGTGTTAGCAATATTTTTGAGTTTATCAGAAGTGTACAGCATTTCAGTAAGGGAATATACTGGAATTTACAATGCTTTTATCATTTTGAGATAGTGCAATGACGTATGTGTGACGGTATGTCTTCAGTTTTCATCTGTGTTAATAGTCACTAACAGGAGCTTTTTATGTTTCAGGATAAAGACTGATGGCCATTTATGTATAGTAGCACTAGAGAAGGCAGTTCCTTTCTCATATAAATATATACATCCTTATATGTGGGCTCATTTTGCATTTGCTTTTTAGAAGCAAAGCTCATTTTAGGGAATTTTTCAAGTACTATAAAGGAGCATAAATGCTGTGTAAGTTTTGGTGTTACAGAGCTCCCTTTGTTACTACAGAATTATTTTGCTGCCATAAAAAGGTTGTGACTCTTGCAAAATTATTTGTTTCAATGACAGTAATAGTAAGAACTGATGCCTTTGCCATCTGAACATTGACTTTGAAATATAAAGTCTCTCCGGAGCTTTAGACTGAAGTCCCAGAAGGGATGATTCAAACCTCTATCTCTTGGCCACTAAATTAAGGGGGGGTTGCATTCTCTTGTGACTGATGTGCTGGCTGAGACCTTGCAAAGTCACGTTCCATCTGGCCTGGTTTGGACATGGCAGTATTTGTCATAGTGTGGAAGTGTTCATTGTCATCACTCTTTCCACTTACCTAAATGGCTTTATCTTCATATAATACCTTTCCAGTTTGTCTGTCTAGATTCCAATAACATAGACTTTATATGAATCAAGTGAATTTCTTCCTCTAGTGAAAGGAACATCCAGTGTAATAAGGAGCTCTCCAAATGTTACAGGATTGCAAAATAGTTGTTTTACAGTCTGGGAATAGCAATCCTCAAAAAGCTAACTTTGTGCTGGACACCTGCAGGAAGAGCTACAGCAGTGTTTGGTGATGGATCAGCTTAGACAACTGGGTTTTTCCTTCTCCCTAAATACTTTTTGTACCATAATCCAGAGGTCCTGCAATTTTAGTGGTGAGTGCTTGACGAAATCTTTTTTATTCTGGTAAGAGAAAAAGCAGGTGACACTCTCTACCCCTGTGTGACCTGTCAGATGAACTTTCTCATCATTAATTTTTATGTAAACCTTAGTAGATCTGAGCTTTTCTTTATCAAGATGCTAATACCTTGACAGTACAGAATTTTATCACTAAAGTAGATTTTAATGACTAGAATCAGAATGAAAAATGAAGTTTTATTAAGAAACTGTAGTGCTCCTTCAAGAAAATAATATACTAGTATCCTGAATGTCTAGAAGTGTTTACAGTGTTATCTTCAGAACATTTTATCATTTTCAGGGCTCTTCAGTTTTCTGGTATCATCAGTGCTGAATGTTGAGATATTCATAGTAAAATACAGTAGCTGATGTTTTGGTAGTACACAAGACAAATTTCTTGACATCTCAGGTTCATTACCTATGTGTGCTTATTTACAAGCTTGTCTTGCACTATTTCAGGATACTTTTGGCAGAGCTGGCATTGGAAAGTTACTGCAAATTATTAAATAAAAAAAGGGGGGATTAAAAGAGGCTATACTCTGGATTGTCCAAACAATCAAACAGATTGTCCAAACAATCAAACAGATTGTAAACAAAGAGAAAAAAGCCACTTTAGCACCCAGCACAAATCTACCTACAGGAGATTTAATATTTAGTAGTATTTTAAGATCTAGTACACATCTATACAGGTTATACTCTGAAAGATTTGTGTAAGGCTTGTCTTTGAATTACACAGGAAATGGTTTGGTTTCCAAAAGGTGAGATTAGTCCATGGAAAGTGTAAAATAGACGAAGACTGCAGAAGATGTTGAAAGCAAGAAAAATCCTTGGCATAAAGGCATAAAAGAATTCTCATTAACTAAAAGTATAAATGAGTGGGGGATTGTTTCCTTTTCTTTTGCAATTACAAACAGCTGTTGATAATCTTCTAAAAATCACTACAGCTAAGAGCAGCCACTGCAGTAATAATGGATTTCCTCCTTTAGTAAAAAGGAATGCTCCTAGGAAATTAAATAATTTTAGAATGCCTAATATACCTATAACTTGGAGCAATGCATTTTTGCTGCTCATAGAGGCTAAATCTGACAGCCTGTTAGACACATAATCACAATTTATGGTGTGGGGATTCTGACTTGTGATGATAGCAGTACAAAATATTTTCTGATTATTTCTGGACTTGTCACTGCTACATTTTCTTTTTCTGGGTTTGAACAGCTCTGCTCTGTCAAAAGTTGACAGACTTGAGTGTGCTTTTGCAGAAGCTTTGGATTGCTAATACTTTGGATTTTTGGTGTGGGTTCTACACCATTTAAGATGTTGCTCTCTTTCTGGAACAGCAATTAAATTGTTGAATGGAATTAGAATAGACTAGAACTTCAAAAAAGCAAATGCTGCCAAATGACAAAGTCTTTTTCTAATAGTCTTTCATTGTGTATTGCCCCTCTACCTCAAGCATACCATTAGAAAAGGTCACATACCATCAGCCAGACAAGAAATCATTGTGCAAATGTGCCTGTAAATGTCAAAGACTGTAAAAATAACTGCAAGGGACTTCAATTTAGTCTTATGTCCATACACTGTGTCCTGATGTGTCAGACCTACTGCACATTGACAGCTGGCTAGAGAAGACACTTCAAACTGTGGCCTGAGGCTTCAGCTCTGTGGGCCTGGCCGGTGTTCAAAAATAACACTGGTTAGTGGTTTTATCAGAGTTGACTATGGGTTGGTCTGCACTGGAGCCTCTAATCACAGATCAGCTAGTCTGCACTCCATAGACTGTTGGAGCAAAGCTTCAATGTGGCAGCTTCACCTATGGCCTGCCAAATGTGAATTGGATTCACAAATGACCAAATTGCTGTCTCTAGTGGTAAGCAGTTTTGTAAGCCTGGATGGTGTTGAGGGATGTTTTAATTATAAAGTTAGGAATTGAGAAAACAACTGCTGTTGTGTCCTTTTCTCCCCCTTTAGCTTTTGTTACCTGCCATTTTCTGTTAGTGCTACAATGGACTTTGCAAGTTAAAAACTTTAAAATCTTGAAATGCACTATGTCCTTTTCCAATCAACTTGAAAGTGATTGATAGTAGTTGAAAGATAAGGGATAAACTAACCAAATTGCTCTTTCCTTCTTCTCTTCTTACCATCACACAGATTATCACACAGGTTTTGGAAACTGTCACAAAAACAGTTAAGTGCAGTTTGCTGGTTAGCCTGAGCTGTGTGTGGGCTGGGGCCAAAGGGATCTCAGCGCTGTTTGCAGCTCCCTTCTCAAAGTCAGGAAGAAGGGCTCGTGTGACTGCATGGGGAACAGGAGCCCAGGAGCTGAGCACTAAGCAGAATGACCTTCTCAGTGAAACTCTAGGATTTAGGGTTCCTCAGTGCTCAGATTTCATGAGACCTGTGGGGAAAGTCACTGAAGGTTGTATGATAAGTGCTAAGGATTTCCTTCCCACAGCTGTTTTCCTAAATGCCTTGTCATTCCGTGGAGGAGATGGGGTTTATTGTCTGGCTCTGCACACTCTTTAATTTCTTCAGGCAAGTTATCCAACTTGCTTCCTGTTGTAGGTGTATACTTCGCTTGGTATTTCCAAGCTTGAAAATCTAGAAAAGCAGATGAAGCTAGTTATATATATTGAAATAGTGCCTTTGCTGTGGAACATTCTGTTGCCATAAGTGAAGAGGTCCAGAAATTTCAATAGAAACCACTCAAACATGTAGTCTGGTTATCTTTATTGCACCATTTAAATTTCAGAAATAAGTAACTTGAAAATTATTAGCACAATTATGTAACATTGCAATAACAAGCGTCCTACATAGTTGTGATTGCTTAGTTGCGGGTTTAAATTCCTTCTGTCAGTTTGATTCACTGATGCATTTTCTTGGAGAGTTTATATTACAACAGAGTAATAAAAACTTAAACAAACTCCAACCCTTCAAAACTCTGAACAGGATAGCAGGACAGGCCTTGAGAAAGAAATCCAGCTTCCCCAGACTGCTTCATGGTAATGTCATGAAGATAAAGCTGTAAAAATAGCCGTGTACATTTGTGGCTAAATGTCACTTCAGAAACTGATGCCCCTAGATGGTGCTCTAACTCAGAGCCTGCTTTCCTGGGAAGGCATTTTCCTGATCAATTCTGCTTTGCCCAGATGATGCATGAAGTGCACAACTAAGTTAGCTTAAGCTGTATTGATTGAAGGGATAAGAATTAAGCATAGAAAATGTATGTAACATCACCGATGGCAAGGTCTTTTTAACACTATGAACCCATTTGTGAGGGTTTCAGGGTGGATGTTTTTGTAAATATGCAGTTTGTGCCCTGCCAGGAAAGAGGGTTATAAGGATCTGTCAGCCACACCTGTATAGACACATGATGATTTTGTACCTGTATCATACCTTGGATAAATAAGAATTGTTTATATTCATTTAGTATAAAAGTAGGCCTGATTTTTCAAATAACATAGTGAATTTTGCAAAAATAATGTCTGGTATTTTAACAATGTCATCATTTTAATGTTAGGCATGTGAATGTTGCAATATCAGTTAATCCCAAGGGAAGCAGTGAATATAAGCCTTATATTCTCTGAAGCTGGATATTTGGTGAGATGTGGTCGTGTTATATTTCCTTCATGTGAGCAGATATTTTACTGCTTATTTTGCATAAATTATGTAGGAATAATTATAGTAAAATTCTTTTTTCTGAGCAGTGCTCTGGACACATTTTATAATACATTGTTGTTACAATACGTTTGCTTTTCATTTCATTGTTTGAGTAAGCAAAAGCAAAAGATCATACCAACAGAAGTACTGTGACATAAACAGAATCAGAGAGACATTCTGACTAGATATCCCCAAATAATCTCTCTGAGCTGTTTTCAGGCATTATTGAAATTTGAGTTTTTCTATATGAAGAAAAACTTGTTTCTATTGGTATCTTTGTCAGTGATGTTTTCCACACAAGTCAATTGCTGTCATTTAACACTGCTAAGCAGTTGAACAGATTGAGTAACATCTGTAAAGGAAGCCAGTTAAACATCTGTGTAGTGCTGGGATCAATGAATTGACTTCAACATTTGCATCTTAAAATCAGTCCCAGTTCCTAACATCTATAGAATTTTTTATTGTAAATAAAATTTAATTTCCAAACATCAATACTGTGCTTAATTGTGTGTAAATAAAACATAATTAAGAATAAAGAGATAAACAGCCTTTAAATTAAGATAATTATTCCAAGTGGTCCTCAGAAACTTCCAAATCCACCCTACCAATTTGCAGGTATAGAAATGGTGAAATGTGATTAACTTTGTAAAGTTGATCTAGAATTGTATTAAGATACTCTTTCTGGAAATATTTGTAAATGTAAAGACACACATTTATCACATGCAGAGATGACTTAATACCTCCCCCTAATGCATCCCAAGGTGTCAGTGAAGACCATGCAAGGAGTCAACATAAAATCTGCATCCTAAACTGAAGTTACAGAGTCAGCTGTGACTGGAGGAAGGACTGGAACAAGAAAGGGTGATGCACCACTGTGCAGAATTAGCCACTGACTCCTGTTGGGGCTTCCCCCATTTTCCTCTTTTAGTTTGCTATGCTGCCCTTTGCCTGAACTGTTTCTGTACTGACTCCTTTGTGTCCAGTTCTGTGTAATCCCTCTATGACTCTTTTTTATCATGTGGAGTGCAAGGAATATTCCTTGGGTAGTTCAAAGATTCTGTTTAATTTTTTCTTAATATATCTTCATATTCTTCTTGGTCAAAAGACCTGTACAGCTGAGTTTAAACACAGCTTTATCAGTGAGAGAGTTCTTATACTCCTGCTCTGTTACACTGGTGCAAGTTCTTCATTGGTAATGAACTGCTGAGATGTTAGAGATCATAATTTGATCTGTAAATCTTTATTGCTTTTGATAATGCATGAGAAGGGAGCAATGTGACTTGACTTCAGGAGTTTTCAAGACAGCTGAAGAAAACAGGTGTTACTGTGGATTGAACAAACATCACTACAAATATTGAGAAGTGGTCATTATGAAACCTCACAACTGTGTATTCAGAGAAATTATCTGAGTGATAAACACGATTCTTAAAACTATTCCCTTCTTTTTAAAGGATCATTAATTCCTACATCTCTGCAACTGAAGGCTACTAAGCAAAAAGGGGGAAAAGTTATTTAAAAATTAACAACCCCAGAAAGGTCTCTAAACCCATGATGTGCATATTAAGTATCTACTTGTATAAACTTCTCTTCAACAAAATGCTTGAGCCTTTTGGCTGTATGTCAAATTATGTCAGAGACTCTGATCAATAAAGAAGCTGTTAGCCTCAAAGCTGCTTCCAGCACAGTGTCCATCCAGGAATATGTATGAATTTGCTGTACACATATATGTGTGCATGTGCACATAAATTCTGTATTAGACCTGTACTGATTACATAAATGTAGATTATTAGGATTGTAAAGCAGTTAGCTGAAATATTGTGGGGGTTTTTCTTAAGCAGTAAGAAACTGGCACTTATAGGCTGCTATTTTGAAGAGCTGCTGCAGAAACCTTGCAAGCTGAGCGTGCTGGGCACACTGCTCTAAGCTGGGCCAAGTTTGTGTAGCACAGGCCATACCCCTGGAGAGTCACGCTCTGTGAGTGCTGTCTTCCTTTAAAACAGAGCCCTGGGACTTCACTGCTGCTTGTCCTGTTTGTCCAAGGGTGCCTGATAGAACTGTTGCTGTGAAAGTGATTTTTCTCTTTCTTTGTGAATGAAATTCTGAGGGCAATTAGGTTTGGTGGTTTTTTTGATAGTGGGAGTAGGTAGGCAAATAAGCAGAAATATGCTGCATGAGGAAAGATGCTGATGCTTTGTCTTTCTCCAAAATGCAATCAGAGTTTGACAAACCATAGAAAACCTGCAACAAGAGTGAGTTTAGACCTGCTACTGCTATTAGTTTCAGTATAATAGAATTAAACTGAAAATAGAGTGTATTTGTGTGCCTTAAAACCAGTCATTATCATTTGGTATACTGCTGAAAGTGGGCTGGAGCAAAACTGGTATTAGTTGATGTAAATCCAAATTAATGTAATAACCTTCCCCTTCTGGATGAGTCAACAGAATTAACAAATGGTGTAATCTCATTTATTCCTCAGTGGTTCATATAAGTAGTTCATAAATAGCAAAAGCAAATGATATGTCAGGACTGCCTCTGATATAAGAAGGAAGGGATAAGTGTGCTTTATTCTCATCTACAAATCTTCCAGTTCTGAGTGTGTCCTATCATTTCAGAAAAGACCTTATAGTCTTATAAGGCTATTTGAGACCCTGGTATGGGTCACTAATTCTTTGAAGAGGAATATTTAGGAGGGTATTTGCCTTGCTCCAGCCCACAAATGGCAGAATAAATCTAAGGGCGAGATGTTTGAAAGCCAAGGGATCTCTTGACTCTTAATTTCAGTTAGGAGTAAGTGAAAAGCTGGAGCCTGCTCCATGAAGAGACCTGTGTATTCAAGTGCTACTTAGCCACCTAACTTAGGGATTTTGTGTCTGCTTTAAGATCTGGATTTTATTAGAGTGAATTACATGTTGAGATGATATTTCTGTCTTTTAAAATTTGCTTCCCTGAAGTGTTTGCAAGTATTGTCACTAGAAGAGGGTTGTTTCTAAATGTTTGTAGTAGGGAGCCTGTCCTTGTTTTATTTGCTATGACTTGCATTCTCTGCTCAGGTTTTTTCTATTCCAGAGCGCCTTTGTTCTGGGCGAAGGTAATATATGGGAGATGGGGGTTTTTTGAGATGGTTTAACTTTCCATTACATTCCAGTGAGAAAAGATTTCAACTCCTTTAACTGTGGTCCTACTCAGCTGGTTCAGAGAAAAGCTGTAATTGGAATATGAAAGAGAAGGGTATTTTACTGCCTGAAGTTCTGGTGGAAATTAGTTTACACTGCAGAGACTCTGAGCTGAGCTTCCTGGTGTGATGAAGAGCTTTCCTTCAGAAACAGCTTTTGAAGGTGGCAGTGCAGTTCTTTACCTGACTTTTACCTGTTTAGAAGTAGGAGCACAAAAGAAGTGACAGGTACCAGAGTTGTCCTTTTCTACAAATTATTCCATGAGTTATCTCTGCTTACATTTTTGTTTAAAAGTAGCTGCAGAATTAAGTTTGCAAACATCAGCAAGAATTATAAATAACTAAGGGATGCAGCCAAAAATTCACCTTTTTCTTCAGACTATTTCCAAGTTTATCTCTTTTTTAAAAATAAGAGAGTTTGTGTTTCAGTTTTGCAGTTTAATTAGATGTGGTTTTCCCCTACAGATTATTCAGAAGATGAAGGCTTCATTTTTTTTTCTAACTCTTTCTGACCTTTTCTTTTTGTCCTTTTTTTTTTTTTTTAATACTCTATAGATATTGGGCAAGATTTAAATCTTCTGGCGGCTTTGTAATGGAACAGTTTCCCTCCTGTCTAATAATTTTTGAAATCAATTCACATGCTGATGAATGTTTTATCCAGGAAAGAATTTTAAGAGCATTGATTGTGATATCCAGATCACTAAACTTTGTCAAACCTTTCAGTCAAGATGCTTATCTTTTAGATTATCCCAGCCTTCCTTTGCCTGTCAACCACTGCAGTTAGTAATAAGAAGGGAAGATGGCAGGATGTGTCAAACTCACACCCTAATGGATGCTTTTGGCAGCAAGGGGTATTGGGTGCCTTTGAGATGAATATTGCTGAACCCCCACTGAACTTCAGGTTATGACAGCGCTGTGTTCTCACTGGGGAAGTGCAGAAGGCAAAAATGGGCAGTGGTAACTTGTTAGCTTATGGATCAGGCAAGTCATGCCTACATCAGTGGGGTGTCAGTGGTTTCATGGTGATGCTTTTACAGTACACCAAGTCACAAGGCAGCCTGACCTAGGTTCTGGAATGGAGCTGTATCATGGATGGGTTGACAGTGGTGGGGACACAGAAAACAGAGAACTCCTGCCTGCAGCACTCAGTCTTCACTGCTTGACATGCCTCTGGTTATTGCTGGTACAGGTTCATTTTCTGTCCTTACCTTGGAGCTTTCTACTTCTCTGCAGTGATCAGTAACATCTCATCTGGAAGCTATTGTTAGGGCTGTTTACTGCACACTTGGTGCTATTATTCTAGTTTTTATGAGAATGCATCCTGCTTTTTGTATATGCAAATCCCACGAGTAAAACTGTTTCGTTAAATGTTGTATACTTTATTTCCAACGAGGTAGGATGTAAGGGCTCAAAAGTGAAAATTGTGTAAGCTCAAAAGGATTGAAATACCCAAATCCTTCTTCTGGTGCTATAACAGATCTACAGCTGGTACATCTACACTGCAAATATCTTCTGTGTTCTGGAACTGCTGCCAAAACCATAAGTTTGTGATTTGGAATACCACCTAAGTAAAGGGAAAACAAGAGCTGAAAATTTTTTGATCATCAGCTCCAATGGATTTGGAAATTATGTATCATTTTGACCTTTCCCTAGATGAGTTGCTGTAGAATATAGCCATAAGTTTGTCCAGAAGGTGCATGGGCAGGTTTGTTTGGTATATTTATCTAGGTGTACTGTTAGACTAAAGCAACCTACCTTTTTTTACTTACTTTGTTTTTTTAACATCTATTCAGGTGCAGAATTTTGTTATTTAGCTTTTTGTCATTCTAGTTGCCTTCTGTAACTTGTTTTGATCTTCAGTAACTGATTGAAGCTAATTGTTCTGATTTCAAGTACTGGAACAAATTCAGCAGAGAAAAGTGATCTCATGGTCTTTACTGCAATTCTGTTCCTTTTTGATAGTCATTCTGTCAGAGCAGTGTTACAGCTGCGTTCTTGGCCACTGCTCTCTGTCTTTAATAAAGCCTTTGAAATGCATGCATTTGTTGCTTATAGTGTAGTTGACTTTGCTAGGAAATTCACATTCATTCTCAAGGAGGTGAAATATCAGCATCTGATCCTAAGTAATTACATGAAAGGAAAAGGAAAACTAATTTGTTCAGATTGTCTTTTCATTTCTTCGACTTTGAGTTGAGTATTTTGTTACTGTTTAATTTATTGAAAATTAGTCCAGAAGTAATGGAGTAAAAGCTTGTTATGCAGAGTGATAAACTGGACGGAAAATTAATATTGATACATGATGAGTATATAAAGTTTGCCCAAATGAGAGTTAAACTCTTCAGGTTCTATGCTTCATTTATAGTAAGAATTGTTTTGTGATCATTATTTTACTGAAAAAGAATCTTACTTGTAGGAAATCAAAACTTTTCTGTTTTGACTGTGACATTTTGTACTATATTTAAATGGACCAGTGTCCTAAACCTGTTGTCATCTCATTTCTGACTCATATACATGATTTGAACCCAAGATGGGCAATTACTTTTCATATCTGTTGTTTGGCTGTAATGGAGAAGTGACTTGGATCTGCAAAGTCTTCAGATGTTCAGATGTTGTGCCCCCTGGACTAACATACAGGAAACTTGAGAAATTTTGAAAGGTAATACTGAATTCTTTCTCTTCTTTAGGAAGAGAAAGGAAAAAGGAATTTTACAGAAATCATAATCCTTAATGTAGCCTGTTAAATGCCATCTCTTTATTGCTGAGTCACTGCTCTTCAAGGAGGCATATTGAAGGAAATCTAAAGGGTTATCTTCAGAAGTGGGTAGTCTTGATTCCTTCCCTGTCTTCATGTGAAGACTTTTTTCTTGGCTGTAACTGGAAAAAACAGTGGAAATTTGAAAAGCTTTGGGGGAATGCACCTGCCAGTACCTAGAGGGAATTGTTCTGATCTTAGATTCTGTTCTTGCATTTGGCAAGAATTCTCCTTCACTCCTCTGCATGCCTTTCTAGGCTAATCTCTCTAGATTTGTCTGTTCTGGCCCAAAAATAGAGCTACAGACAGGAGTTATCTAGTAGCTGTTAGTGGCCTAAATGCTTTTCAAGGAATAAGACAGAGGCCAATGCTGTAGGTGTGAAACCCTTTTTTCCCTTTACATCCCCTCTGTATGTGCCTAATTTGTTTCAGGGATCAGAGTTTTGTTTGCATTACTGTCACTAGCCATGCCTTTTGACAGGCATTGAGCAGAATTCAGAAACGAAACCTCTTCACTGAAAAATATTTCATTTGGAGAGACACATTGTGTTGTTTTTCATCTTAAAAAAACCCCAAGCTCCCAGGGAATGATGGCTAACTTTTTGTCAGTAAGCCATCTCTGGATTCACATGGATGCCTTTTACTTCAAGTAGCAGCTGGTGGGTGATTATTGACGGTGAGCTGGGCTGTAGCTTTTGGTTGCCACACAGTTTGTATAACATTTAGTGTTGGTTGCCACACAGTTTGTATAACATTCAGTGCTGTATAATGCACTTGTAAAAAAAGAAGACAAATTTCAAGTTAAAATATGTATGGATGCCATATGGCTGGCTGTACCCAAAATCACTATCTCTGTTTCTCTGCATTCAAAGAGAATATAAAAATTGAAAAAAATACTTCCTGAGTTACTGAAATATTTTTGGTATTTTTTAAACCAATTTTCTCTTAGAGAAACTATAATAGAATAATGTGATGTTTTTAAAGATTTGAGTGTTACTCTGTAAAAAAAAATTCATTTTGAGTTCATAGCTTCTGATTTAAACATCTTCTTTTGTCATGACATGGAAGTGTTTGAGCTGACAATACTCCATTATAAATCTGGCTAGATTTTTCATCCAAACATCAGCATATGCCTGTGTTGCCTTGGCACTACTGTTATTTGCACCTTAGTTGGGCTCCACAAATATTTCTGCTGTGATGGGAAAATGCAGCAACTGAGAATCTTGTTAAATAACAATAAAATTTCTCTGTGAGGGTGTCTATCATATCCTTTGCCTGAGAGTCTGGAAAGGCATTTACTGACATGGAAATTCTTAAACTGGCATTCATTTATCACATTGCACTTGAAAAATATCAGGCCTTCTGGCCTGTGGCCTTGTTGCTTGTATTTGTCACCATTTGATTGGTTTTGTCATGCTTTCAGTTTGTTATACTGACAGCTAATGGAGGCATAATAATGCCTCCTTGATGTGGAGGAATTTTAGTCAAATACACATTTTTGTATAAAGTTCTTTTTTTTCAACATAAAGCTTGTCCCATCATCAAGGGAAGATGTCTTTGTTATCTTTTCTTTATACTGAGGACCCCATGCTGGATTTGTTTTTTACACTAGGAAGCCTCTGTGCCTTACAAGTTTGGCCTTTGGCAGTAGAAGTGAATCTAATACCCTCTCTCAAGGCCAGTTTCCAGTTGCTCTCAGTTTCTTACTCAGAGTTGGTTGGTTTGCTTGTTTATATTCCTGTACCCAATCATTGATTTAAATAATCATTTTCTAATCTTTCTTTGCAGTCTGACAATAGCCAAAGGTTTTTCTCCCATTTCTCTGCATTTCTCCTGAACACTATCCGGTCACTGAAATAAACTGCTGTAGCAATTCAACATATGCTGTAAGCTCTCATGTGAGAGGGAAGGTTGGTTCAGCCTTCTTCCTACTTCAGTTTTCTAGGTGGTTGTGATCAGAAGGGTCATTGTTTTCCTGAGCAAACAAACCAAAGGCAGCTGATGCAGGAGCCAGTCAGGCAACCCCAGCATGCCTGGTTACATGGGAACATCCTTGCATTCCCATTTACCTTGTGATTCAGTCAGAACATCACTGCTTACACAGGTTGTGGAAACAACTTTCTAGTTATTCTAGACTACTTTATGAGTCATTCCTCACTCTTGGCTCACAGTATGGTTACAAGATTACTTTTCGTGTGATGGGATTTTAAAGCTTTGATTTCTTTTGTCTGTAACACTCCATGTGGTCTTGCAAGGGGAAGAGGGCGATACTGCTGATTTCTTTGTCTCATACCTGAAAGACTCAGGAGGAGGATCTAAGAAAGTCAGCCCCTTGTGCTGTACTGTTACTGTAAGGATCTGCAGACAGCTGGTAATATATACAGTAAATAGAGGCCAGAATGTTCCTATTTTATTCCTAGTTTTATTGAAATTGTGGAGATGAATGAGATATCAAAAAGAATTGCCACAGAAAGAAACTGTCTGAATTTTAATCAGGGTCAAATCATTGAACACAGCTGTGACAGATGAATGCAAAATTTAGTAAAGTATCTATTGTGAGACTGTAAATTACATTTCTCAAGTAGTTGACATACTACTTAGCAATGTAATCAATCTGGGTTAAACACTTGCACATAAATTATTTTTGCAAACAGTTCCTTGAGATACAGATGATGAACTCCAATTATCGAAGAGATAAATGCTTTGTCCTTGTTCGTGTGTTCGGAAGAGGTTAAAAAGCACTTGTTTGTAGCACTAAGGGAGTTTGTTTTGCCTTGAAGGAGTTATTACTAGATTAGAAGCTGCACAGTTATGTAAACTTTTGAAACAGCTTTTCTACTTTTGTTGCTGGAGAAATTCAATCATTCTGGTAGCACATTGAAATGAAAATACAGTCTGTGACCTCGAAGAGCAGTTTAAAAAAGGAGGGAGAGGAGAAGATTTGGAGATGCTTTTATTAGGGGTAATAATATCAACTCAGACCTCATGACAGAGGCAGACACGCCAACCTTCTGTAACTTAACACACACCTTGTGTGCCCGTAGCAATTTCCTCCTGTGTTTATAATTTAGAAGCATGTTGTTCAGAATATACAATAAATAGCATGGTACAGTGCTAGCCACAAGAGAAACCAACACTGGTGGGGTCTGAAAAAAGAACTCAATGCTAGAAAACATCCAGCATAGCATCTGAAATGACCACACAATTCAGAAGCTGCAGCTCAGCTGCACAAGTCAGAGGGGTGCCACTGTGAGCGTGGCTGTGGCTGTAAATGTGTGCTGTCCAACCCCAGCACGGAGGGACTTGGCAGAGACTGGGACTCACTGACAACATCTATAGCCAGCTACATGACTCATGCAGGCATTTACAATTAGATGAGAATATTTGATAAAAGCTGGGTATAAAACCTGCTACAGCAGCATCATAAAGATGCCAAGATGAATATCAGTTGTATGTTAAATATGAATCATAAGGAAGCATGAAATTATCCTCTGTTTTATGCAAGTGTTATGTGCAGAGAAAAATACGGGTAGCTGCTGCTGCTGTTTAACAAAAGCGTGGCAGCAAGTCTTGGAGAGTCCAGAATAAGAGGCTTTGGAGGCCTGTGCCAATCAGCAGGGAACAGGGAACTGTGTGTGTTTCTAAATACTGTATGAGTTTAGAATAGTTCCAGAGAACAAAATAGTTAGACATAGGAAATATGCAGTAGGATAGATAATCAGTCTTAATCCTTACAGCTTAATCTCTGGGGAAGTGTAGTATGTGTCCTCATTTTCAGCAAAAGAGGAAGCTGCTGGGCAGAATTTATCCAAAACACATGTAAACCATGATGTTCTTGCTTCAATATTGCACCATACAGTAAAAATATACCTGAGAATCTGTTCTTCTGCCTGTGTCATTCCTCCATATCCCAATGTGCAGTGCTGCTCAGTGCTTCTGCTGAATTCGCTGTAGTTTACATAAATGAGACATCAGTATCATTTATGTCTTCTGACATTAAGGCCTTTCATTCCTGTTGTAAGAAGAGGAAACTCTGGTGTTTGGCTTGGGGAAGGCATTCCTGAAAAAATTAAAATGCAAATGAGCAATATTAGCAGATGGGGTCCTACAGTATCATGAAAGGAAGGCAATTTTCCCAGGGAATAAAAACTGCCAAAAGGTTGCTACAGTACAATTATCGTGAATTAGGTACTCTTCTTTCATAAGATAATGACTTTTTGTCTTTTAATGTGTTCGGGTAAGATCCCTCAGTCCTTTAAATTAACGTTGAAATTGAAGGCAAACAAAAATTTAATAATGTCAATTATTAGTGATATAATTTGCTGTCTGTGTCCCTTCCTGGGTCTGTCTGCTGTTTTCTTCAGTGAGAAATAATTTCAGGGGTATTTTCAGGTGTTAACCTAGAAGTTGGTGGGTCTTAAACTATTAAAAATAGAATATCTAAATTCAGGAAATTGTTAAAAATGGTTGTTACCACTCACAAACTAAAGTTGGTTAAACATCTTGAGGAAAATGTAAATGGAAAGTTACTGATAAAATATGTTTACATCTCAGAATAATGTATACTAAGAGTCTGATCCCTCACTCCAGCACACCTGTAATGTTTGTGCTGTACTGTAGCTATTGCTGTTACAGCTTTTGCTGATGATGAGCTTGGTGTCCTACGTAAGGGGCATGGTCCTGTGGCAATGCACTGGGCAGAGACTGTACCAGCCCTGGCTTCTTCTGGTAGCTCTGCGGGTCAGTTGCTGTGTGACTCTGATGTCTTGGTTTTTATAAGTGCTACAGTGAAGCTGTGAAAATGTGTATCTGCAGAGACAAGGCTGAGATTTTAGTTTGTTGTGTTTGCCTTCGTAGCTGGTTTTATAACTTGTAAAGCTCTGTGCTTTCTGCAGTGCAATGGATGTCTGCCTTGCTGTCCATGCAGAGGCTGACATGGTGGCTTTGGGTCTCCTTTACACAGATTTTCAGTAGTGCAAGTGGAAACAAATGCTGCAGCAGTAAAGGCAGTAGTAGCTGACACATGGCACAACCAGTGGCACATCTCTCAGGTAGCACATCAGTCTGGCACTCAGTCCATTTGTAGCCACCATAGTCAGCTTGTTTAATTACACGTTTCACTCAGGGGCTGTTGAAGTACTACCTGTACAACCTGTCTTCTGTCATTCATCCTTTGGGAGCTTTTTACATAGGCAGGTAAAATAAATAAGAAGTTAGGCCTTGCATGTTTTCATAGTTAGGTCTTAAGACTCTATCTGGAGCTTTCATATGGGAAAATGTAATAATACTTGGAAATATTGAAGTTCATCTGTTCCCAGGCAGGCAGTATTTAAAGGCAAGTGTTCCTTCAATGATTTTCTTTAATATCTCATTTTAATTAATGACTCAGATATAGCTGGAAATCTTTGAAATAAATGAGAGTCTCTGGAGAGTTATTGACAGATGGCACGTATGGAAGTTTTGTAAAATAATTACTAGCAGTCTGTCTTCAGCAAAGACAGGTTGCAGTGTTGCTGTGCCAAGAATAAACAAGCAATTTTTTTTTACATTGTAGCTTGTTGTGTTTCAGAGTAAGAGCTGTTATGAGAGAGCTGTATAAAAGATTTCCTTATAGTTCTGTAACACATGCCTCTCCAGGCTGAGTACAATCTGACTAATCAGTCACTCCTAATTTAGCAGTGTAGTTTTGCTAAAACAGTATGTTCTGGTGTTACTGATTTTGTTTGCCATTTTCACAGTTGAAGTAGAGCTGAGCATCTGATGAATCGTGCTCACATCACGATCTCCTGCAGCAGCTAATGACAAATGTCATAGCCAGGGGCACTCTCACCTTTCTGCCCAGCCCGCAGTTCTGTAATCCTGTAGTACTGATGCACTCCAGGAGACTGTTTGCCCTCATTGGAGGTACCTCCTGCAGAAAGCCTGGGCAAGAGAATTTTAGGTAGTTCTTCTGTAGCGTTTAACTTCCTTTATCAATCAAATCTGAAATGCATTTGGCCTGGTGGTCACTTGGGGTGGCAGGGGTGAAAATTGACAAAAGGAAGGACAGAAACTTCATTGAACATTTACATGGCTACCATCAAAACATTTCCAGAATTTGTGTATACACATATGCTTCTTTCAAGTCTATGTGTATATGAAGAGAAATAAATGAAATTATTTTTGATACAATTAAATAAAATTCTATTTCAGTAGTTAGAGCCTACTTTAGGATTCAGAGCTTCATCACTGTTAAGTATATAAGACTCAAATTGCAACAAAAGTGTGTCTGAATACATCTGGTATTCAGACTGCAAAAACTGTGTATTTTGACTTGCTCATGTTCAAATCGATTCAAGTTTCCTGCATATTTTAAATATCCAAAGTATCTTGAGAGAAAATGTATGGCAAGGCTTACATTAAATTTTTTAGGCTGACAACCAAATCTCCACTGCAAAGCTAGTGCATACTGCAGCTTTCCATTTGTAAAAGGGGAGGAATAAAATAAAGTGTGAGACTAAACATACTTAAGGTTATGACATGTTCAGTGGCTTTTTAATAGATGCATGTTTTTAATCACTGGAATAGTAGAAGCTCCTTAGAATATTACATAATAGCCTTAGTGAAACTTTAAAAGAATCATCCAGATTCAGGCCATGTGTCCTTACGGGATCTGTATGTGTGTAAATCTCCACTAAGTTCTCATTGATTTCTGCCTTGTGTGAGGATTTTATGTCTCATTCATCAGAGATACAGGCACCCTGTGCACCTAATGAGCTTAAGGTATTAATTTGTTATTTTCCCTAAGAAGTCTAACTTGATGAACACACAATATTGACCTTGGTGTCACTGTTTAGGAGAGAACTCCACTGTGATATTTTGCTTACCTCTGATGTGAAACTGCATATTCGTCCATGATGTAAGGAACTGACAGAGAAAAAATCCCTCTGTATTTTAGACGTCTTGGTTCAGGTGACATCTTGCTCTTTGAGATGATTTATTTACACATCCTTTTTGTTATTCAATTCTGATGCTGCTTGAAATGTTTTCCATCTGTGCAGTTGCATCTTCTGATTTTAATCTCAAGATGTCAACTTGTTTTTGCGAACCTGAACTAATAGCAATATATAGAAACCTACTTGTCAGCTTACAAAACCTTTAATGCTTAAGGGAAATATAGAGTTGGTGATCTGGCTCAGTGTAATTCACAAATAATATGGCTGAACAGGATTTCTGCTGGTTGGATTTATCTGGTTTGCAACCTGAATAGCAAGTAGAATAAAATCATACTAGTGATGTTCCTAAACAGGCATTCTTGAGATTTAAGATGTTTGTAATTATTTGTAAGAAATTCATGTCACGGGATGTTGTGGCCTGACATGCTTGTTTTTCTGATGTGCAGCAGTCATGTTATTCCTAAATTAAAATGGACTTGGCTTCATACAGCCAAATCACATGCCTTCAACATCCTTATCAGAGGGTGCTCCTTTTGATATATTCTTTCCCAATGCACATCCATCCTGCTCCCAAGGGAATGTTCCCTCCACTGCTGAGTGCACAGCAGCAATATTCAAAAGCCAGGAATGCACCAGGAGATTGATCCATAGCATGCAAAACCTTGACCAAAAATGAGCACTCAGCAGGGGTGTTCCAATGTATTTTCTGCAGCTTCAAGTAAGCAAAGAAAAGACACTTCCTTACTCAGTGTTTTAGATAAAAAATAATGCAGCTCTCCATGGGAAATTATTTTAACTGTGTTGCCATCATGAGGTAAAAATTTCCTGCCTAAGGAGTCATGCTAAGGCTGGGGGAGGAGAAGGAAGGAGAAGAAATGTATGGGCAGCAAGTCTCTTCCATAGTGATACCTTTTATGTTATTACTTTCTTTTTGTGGAAAAGTCTTTTCAAACTCAAAACTCTGCAGAAGAAATTGGCTGTTGTACCTCGAGCAACAGAGTCCCATAACTGCAATTTCTGAAGCATTTGGGTACTAAAGGATTTAGAATTCAAATGTGTAATTTTAGTATGTGTTGAAAACATTAATAAATTACTTTGCAGTTTCGTACCAAAATAGGCTTCTGTTGTGAAGCAGAGGTTTCTGATATGCAGCTATAAATTGCTGTCTTACAGTCCTTATGTCCTACAAAGTTGCACTGTCAAAATTAAATAGGATTTGTATGCTTCAAAAAGACAAGAACCTTCAAATTCAATCTAAGATTTGACTCTTCTTTATAAAAGCTGACGGAAGGAAAAAAGTCTTTCCTCTTATCTGGCTTCACTTTCTTTGTTTTGAAATCTAAATATGAAACAGTCATCTGAAATATTTTAAAGCATCAGTAGTTACAGTAGCATTTTACATCTATCAAATCTTTTGTTGATATAATCTCTTGTTATATAATATGATCATTGGGTGATAAAACAGAAATAGAAGGACTTAGTGGTTTCTGTGCTGCTGTGCCCTGCTGTTTCCCAACTGCTCTGTGCACTCCTTCTGGCTGGGAGAAAAAGGAACTTCAGCAGGGTGGTCTGTAGCATTCCATGGCACTGAACAGGCACTGTGGTGAAACTGGCACAGTGTTGGGACTTGTGTTCCACGTGTCCAGCACAGCGTCCTGCCAGGGATTAGTTTCATATATCATGTATATGCAATCTGCTTGCACTACTGAACACTAACTGGCTTTAGAAGAAGGTATAAATTTATCATTCAAAATGCAATTTTGCCCTTTTGTGACTTAGAACAAAAATTTGGCTGAATGAATTGGAACACTTCTGCCTAATTAATGAGTTTTATGTGTCACCTCATTGAAGAAGGATATGAATGAGGGATTAAATGCCACATGTCTTCCCGCATCATTACCAGATGTGTTTGTGCCAGTGTTTGTCAAGTTAGCACTCATGCATAAGTGAGGAATGAATGGGATCCCTGCACTTTGTCCTGATCTGCAGACTTGCCAGTGGAAATAAAGAAATGCAAGACCAGCAAAGTTTCTGCTATACTGGATTATGGAGCTGTGAAAAGAACCAGCTACCAGTCACTCAAAGATAGAGCTGGAGGTTTTCAAAAGAATAGAAATGCAGTCACAGAGCATTTACTAAGAGCAGCAGAAGATGCCTACGTAGTCTGGAAGGCATGAAGAGGCTTCAGGGCACCTCTGTGTAACAGAATGAGCAGTGACTCATTCAGAATAAAGTTTGAAGGGTCTAGTGGAATTCTGAGTGAGAAAGAAATTCTTATGAAATTGGTGCATGCATTTTGGTTGAAAAGTGAGCAGTTTTTCTTGTGCTCAGTCTATTTTCTCAGCTTTACACAAGCAAAATTCAGATTGATCAGGAATCATTAGGAATGACTCATTAGGAAGAGTACATTGGAAATATTGTATCTATAAGAATTGTAGGATCCCACTTAATGAATAGAAGTTGTGCTCTTAACAATGAGTGACTTCAGCTTTTCCACAGGCTTGGGTTTTTTCCTATTTTTTTGTTTAGCTCCCTCTTGAAGTGTGCATCAGCACTGGAGTGATACAGCTTCCCCTTCAGAGACATCTTTCTTAGTAACACACCTGGTTAACTATAGTGTAAAAACTAGGATTTAATTTAAAAAAGAAAAAAATCAGTCACAGCTGTGAGTATCTATTGATTGAGGGTAATAGTATTGTGTTACTATGGGAGAGTTACCACAGGAGATTTCCCTGATTTGGTCCATTAGTCAACCCTGAAATGATTTCTCACAGTAGGGCACACCTCCCCTGAGAAAGGAGGAGTGGAAGTCTTGACCCTAAATGAATCTCTCTTCTGGATCCAGAACAGCAGGGCATTTGTTCAGTTATCTCAAGCCTTTTATGGGCTATTGGGTTTCTAACTGCATTTTCTCATACTGAGTGCTGAACTCTTCATGTCCAGCGTTGACCCCCCTCCCTTATCTCTGGGGCTTATGGCACTACCCATCAAGAGCACACTTTTCTTAAGAGAAGGGAGGCAACACTGCTGAGTCTCTGCTTCATGCTAGTGACTGAAACCCTCAGATGAAAAAAGGGGGCAGGAGTTAGCAGTCATGTGAATTATTAAAATCAAAACAACTGCACATTTTGGCGAGGTATTTCTTATATAATCAACATTTATATGGTTAGCAATCCTGTTGTCCTTGAGATACAGAAACCTTGTGAGTGAAACAATGTTCTCAATCATAACTGTGTGGTACAAATATGGTATCAGATCACTTTTTTATTAACTTTCCTTGTGCTGTAAGGAAAATAGTTAAAAATATTCTGATCTTTCCCTTTGATATGCAATCAAGTACCCTTTTGTAAGCTGTTAATAATCTTTTAAAATACATTTTCTGAAATCTATTTTGGAGAAGTGTTGAAATCAATTATGGTTAATTTTTTAGATAGATAGTTTTTCTTGAAAAATAAAATTTCCTAGAACTATGAATTTATAGTACATTTCTCTTGCACTAAATAATCTGTTTTCACCAGGGAATTCTATAGTGAATCCTTAACCTTACAGAAAACAAATTAATATTTGTAAATAAGTGATACATAGGTTATGTTGTAGTGTAGCAGCAGTGGAGAGAAGAGAGCAGATTTTCTGAAAATCACGGTTGATTAGCACTGATGAAGGATAAAAGGAAGTATGTCAAATTAAGTGGGTGTTATGTATTATTTAATTGAAATCATTTTACCCCAACAGATAGGTATTTGTCTTTTGCTGACAAGAACACCCAGTCATTCTTTCATTGATTTTGCTTGGACACATCAATATGGCTTTGCTGAAACAAGCAAAAGCAGCTCGTTATCTTCTCTTGTTCTTTCCAATTCATCACCCAGGGCAGTCCTTTCCTTATATTGTTTAATAAATCTCACCACACAGTCCTGAAGGCTCTGAGCACACGGGGCTGCACCGTATCTCTTACCCTTGGATCTATTTATTGGCACAAGCATAAGCATATTGAACTCAAGGATTGCCAGCTGTCTCTTTGACATAGTTCCTCATCTGTCTTTAAAAATAGAGAACTACTTCTCTAATTTTGAAAATCACTTTTTTTTCTTGTCAACCTTATTGTGACTTTAAATTTTAATTTTCCAGTCATAACTTTACCTGATAGTGCAAAGATTTTAATATATAAAGAAATTATTATTCTATCCTGTCTTTGAATTCACAAACAAAAGGATGCCTCTTGCCATAACTGCACTTGTCAGAAATTGCTCTATTGAATGTCTGAACATGGACAGGTCCTTTTTAAAATTGTATATTTAAATTTGTATAAGCGCAAAGGAAGTTGCATTCAGTCGTGATAAGGCATAATACCTTGTCCAGATTTTGCTTAAATGTTCAGGCTAAGGTTCAAGGGCTTATAGACAGCATGAAGCACTCCCTTCTAATGCTGTGCAGTGTGAAAGGAACCAGTTCTGTTACCAACTGGATTTACAATGTTGTATCACCATATATACACTCGTCATAATATCTTTCTCTATGTCTTTGGCTCAGCTGGAGTTCTAGTTTCAGTTGTTGTTGTCCAAAAGCTTGTCATTGGAACAGACAACTTTTTTTTCAACAGTTAATCTGGAAGTTAATATAATGGAATAAATATAATTAAGAAGGCCTAACAATCTTTTGAAAGAGACATGCTTTATATTCTAAAAGTATCCTTTCAAATGATCTATAGAAAGCATGTTTATTTTATGTATTGGTAAAATATACTCTGTATTAAGGCAGAATGAATGTGAACTGTGAGGTCATCAACAGAATGTAGCAGTTATTGAAGTGGCACCATAAGTCAGTAAAGCAATTCTGGTGTATCAGTTCAGTATAAAGCATGCATGAGATGGATTCACAAATGAAACAAAATTAATCTGGGCAACAAAAAAGCCATGAGAAGGTGAAGAAAGCATAAACTACAAACTAATTCATATACCCTGTCAAACCTGTCAGAATTCTCTTAATAAATCTCCACAAACTGAGCACATCAATCAGTATTCTATGTTCTTTTGCTAGGAGACCAAGTAAATATGATAATTTGTCATATACTTGCATGGTTAGTGAAACAAATGAGTTATATTTTCTATTAGCATTTTACTCCTGTAAGTCTTGTAACCATCTTGCACTTCACATGCAATTTATGCTATGATGCATAAATTGCTCTAGAAACTGATACAGACTTCCATCTGTTCTGAAAAATGACAGAATGTTTTGCATTTTTCAGAGAGATGTTTGAGATTAAAAGATTTCTTTTCATCTCTGTGTCACATTAAGTTGCTGTTTCACCTTTTTTTTTTATTACTGTACAAATTTATGTTGGCTTTGCTATTCAGATCCTTTAATGTTCTCTATGTTCTCTCTGTCAGTGCGCTGTTTGGATAATGCACTTCTTTATAAAATTCTTTAAAGCAAATAGTATTTCTTAATGCCCTCATTATGGTATTTGACAAAGAACAAATGGCCTTATTCTAGCAAAGAGAGCTTATTAGATATTAGTGTCTGATAAAAGTTCTAAAAGTGAAATCAGAGTAATTGATATGTCAAGAGAACATAAGTTGCATCTCTCTGATTCTTGATATAGTACTTACCAGTTTAAGTTGAACCTTTTTAGTCTGCTACAGTCTCATGTTGTATGGTCTTTGCTACAGAAAAATCTTTACTACAGTTCACAGAGCTCCTAATAATAAGTAGCAGTACATGGGCTCAGATGCTACAGAAAGAGGGTTTACACAGCCTTCAAGTTACTCTTTGAAAAATAAAGACACCTCCCTAGCAATTGTGTCAACTTGAGAATCAATTCCAGCAAACCTCCAGCTACTCCTGATTTCATACAATTCCACTCTAGATCGTTAGTGTCTGATTTTATTGCCTTCACCTCTGGCTCATATTTATTGATTCACATTCTGTGCAATCAATATGTCTTTCAGTATGGATCATGTCAGTATTTGTTCTTTTAGGATTCTCATGGTATCATTAATCAGTCTTTCTCCAGGGCTTCCCAGGCATTTGCTGCAGTATTATGTAAGCTGCTTACACGATCAGAATTGGCTTCTGACAAGAGATCACCTCTCTTCCCCATATTCTTTCCCTCAGTTAAGAACAGTTGCAAATTACAGCTGCTATCAGCTAAGTAAAAGCGTAAGTAAAGCTTCTCTGTCTCTGTGCAACACATCTCTACTCACATGCAGACTGCTTTCAATGCAGAGGTAACCCAGAGCCTCAACCCCCAGATTCCTTTCCTTCTGTAAAAACAGAGTCTTTTATACCAACTTGTTTGTACCTCCAGTGTGGTTTTGCAGCAGGGGCTGTCTCTGTTGTTCTGGTGAGTGCTGATGATTTTCAAGGTCACTCCCACTGTACTCACAGCAGACTGTGTGGGTGCAGCAGCTAACGCTGCTGTCTCCTTTGTAGTCTCAACACAGATATGGGGCTCGCTTAAAACCGCCGAATGTTTGCACAAAGTCTGTCTAAGTGCCATTCACCTTGAAATAGAGATATAAACTAGTTTTTTTCAATTCTTGACCTTGTTAATATTGCTGAGAGGGTGAAGTAAGACACTAACATAATTGTTCAAAAGATTTTGTAAATCAGATTTGAAATCTTTTCCAGATCTTTACATGGGTTTCCTCACAAAAGATGTGATCTGTTGTTTAAATCAATCAAAGGTCTCCCTTCAACAGGAATTATGTCAATTATGCTGATGTTTTCATTAATTTTTTGGTATAAAGAAGTTTCCTCGTGTCTTATTTGTAGTGGAAAAAATTAATTGTATTTCAACAGTGGCTTTCTAGATCATGCAAGTTGGGCAGTCTTGCCAAGCTATGCTAAGAGCATCTGCTTGTTTGTTTACAGATTGTCTGGTTTCCTTTAAATGTTCAGTGGTTTGCACTACTCAGCCCATCAGGACTCTGTTATGTTTCCTTATTTAAAAAAGGGAAATAGAGTTCTGAGGATTTGGTATATCCTTTCTGTAATAAAGCCAACTGAGCTGTTTTTCCTAGAATCTATGATCATAGGTTTTATTGGCTTGAGTTGAATGAAAGGTGAAGCTTTTGCTTTCCTGGGTACACTTACTGTCCATATCTAACCAATGTCACACTGTATGTATAATGTTTGTTAGCTTATAGCTGTGTAAATGATAAAAAGACATACCAGTCATTTGCATTAAAAGAGATAATTGATTCCTTTTAATACTGGAAAACATCCAGCCTGTACAATGAAGTTTTCTTTGAAAATGTTAATGTAATTAAAATGCAGAAAAAGCTTTTTGAATACTCTTTAAGCCAACAATTATTTCAGAAGAATATGATTATTCTAGCATTCCACAGATTTTAAAAAACAACAACAAACATTTTTAGTGTAGGTGTGGTGTTTTTGAGAAAACTGTTTTTTAACTTCAAAACCATGGAAATTTAAAGAGGCACTAACTAAAATACCAATATGTTCAAAACTGGATGTTACATGCAGAGAATAATTCAGCAGTTTGAAATTTGGCACATAAAAATTGAACCTAACCTTGAACTGTTTTATGCATTTTCCAGATCACCTGAGCTCATGAGAACACCACCTCTGCCCAGAATGTTGTAACATGGGCCAGTGCTTTGGGAGCATAAGAATCTATGTCCAGCAAACGTGGAGGTAGGTGTAAGGCTTTTCCTTCTTTATTTCTGCCACCACCACAGTCTCAATAATTTGGGAAGGTTTATTTAATATCCTGTAGCTGCAGGTGTCTGGGTGTGTGTTCTTATGCATGTTCTGTGTGTAATCATTGCTGTTACATTGGTTATTGCTGCTGTATAAGTATTGTTTGTTTACTGTCACAATAGTCTTGGTGTAAGTTGAAATGATTGTGACAAATTTATTCTGATTGATAGTCTAATCCCTTGTTATCAGGTTTGGAGCTGGGTGTTGTATGGGCTGGGTCAGTATCAAAGAGCCTCAGTGTTTACCCATTAGGGGTAGTGGATTGCAAATGAACATGAATTTGCTTGCACTTTAATTTGCATGGGTTTGATTTCTGAAACAAGGATCTGAACTTTGAGTAGAAGAGTGTAACAGAATATGTGTTATGAAGACTTAGAAGTGTGAGTGTAAGGGCAAGCATTGTTTTTTGATAAAATGATAAATGCCTGAGTAATCTGAACAGTGGAAACATGGTGGTACTGACTCTCATAAAAGGTATGAAAAGGTTTGGTCATTACACCTGTCCTATAATATTGTGTTGCTTATTATGCTGTGAGATAAATATTTCAGAAGTAGCTTTTTTTGGAGTCCTAAATGGATCAAGTACTGTCAGCATTATCTTTAAAGTATTTTTGAAGTCTAACTTGCTTCTTTCTTTACTTCTTCTGTACATGTTCATGCTCTTCTTGCTTAAAATAACCAGCACAGACAAAACCTTTATCCATTTGGTCTCTCAAGTACACTTTACTCAAGAACTGGTGTTACGATTTAACTTTTTATAAATCTGTTCATCAATCTTTATTCAATAGTGACTTTGACTTTGTATTTCTTTGTGATACCCTCAAGTGCACTACAGGGTTAGTAAAAGCAGTAGCAAAAGGAACAAACAGCATGGACTACAAACTTGCCAATGAGTTACCTCACTGATTTTGAGTTTCACTTCCCACCCTTTCATGCATTTGTACCCAGAGGGCTTTAGCTACTGATAGATGGCAGCTATGGCCCTAATGCAACCCATTGCATTTTGTATTGAATTATTTTGAAACTTTTTTCAAATACTGAAGTATTTTGAAACTTTTAGGGCTGTATGAGAATCTAACTGTTTCTTTCACTCTTTAATGGTGATAACTTGGTATAAATTGTAAAAGGAGCATAGGTCTTTTCCCTGACAAGACACACTGTAAATATGGAGCATAATATTGGAGGTGTCACAACTTTGCTCACACCATCAGGTTAATCCTTGCTATTTGGAATTTTCCACATATCCATAGTAAACTCATTTCTCTGCTGAATAATTATATGCTTCTCTCTAAACTATACCCATAATATATAATAGATTATTAGGAAAGGTGTTAAATCTAAATACCAGCTTTCTCTTGTGACTTATCTATTTGTTGGGGATCGTAGATGGGGAAGATTGTTCAAGTGCTACCCAACAAACCAAAAGCATTACAAAAGGCATTCCAACCTTTTTGTTTTCACAGTGGAAAAGAACCCTGTTTATAGCGAAAGTTCAAAACATTTAATACACTTGTCAATGGAACTACTTAGTCATCTCTGAGTTATCCAAGGTTATGGGAGATAAAAATGGGAGAGAAATTCAGTGTAGTACAAATTGTATGTAAATTAGGCTTACATCTTCAGTAAGTTCATTTTTGAAAAGCCTCTAAGCAGTTTTCTATAGAGAGTAGGTGTGGGCTGCTTTAAACATCAGAAAGGAGAACAGAGCCTGATGCAAGTGGCTTCCCTTGTGTCACTGGGAGCAGGGAGGGAAGCAAAGGAAGCTCCAGTTCTGGTCCTTTGCTCACACTGAACTGTGCATCGCTGAGAATGGACTCTAGGTCCAGCTGCAGCCTCAGACAAGCAGGGAAGGGACAAATTGTAATTATCACTGAAGCACTAAATCAAGCATAGAAGAGGATTTGTGCAAGTGAAAAAGAGACTTCCTAATCACACAGCTGTTGCTGTAACTACTGCAACAGAATCAGAGTCTGTGTCCCTGATGGGCCATTGTGTCTGCTTCATTCTGTTCTGACTGTAACATGCACCAGAGGCGTGCTCCTGTCTTTTAAGGGAATTATAGGAAAGATTAGAAATCTCACAACTGCATGCTGATTTTTTTCTCTGTTGTATTTTGTCATATATTTTCTTTCTGAAGTGTGAAAAAAGTTCATTAACTCTTCACTAATATTGAGAAAGTCCAGAGGTGCAGGAGAGAGCCATCTATTTCATCCTCAGGGAGTTCCCTGGCTGTCAGGATGTGCATTGATAGCCACCTTTTGTCTTCACATACAACTTCTCCTCACTGGAATCCATGGACAATGTAAAGAAAGAAGTGGTTTCATTTGAAGTGTTCATTACTGAGCCTACAATTCTAAAAATTTTGAATAAACAAGTGTTTTAGCTGTGCTGGGAATCACTGACATTGCTAATTATCCTCTTCATGTATATCCTCTGTAATAATTAGTCTTACATGTTCATTTACTGATTACATGGCGTCTTCCTATTTAATTTAGTGTGCTACATCCTCTTGAAAATGCTCAACTATGCACATTATGTGCTTTCTCACTCAGAAAGGATCAATTTACAGAGTTATTACAGACTACATGGTTCTTGTACTTAAAAAGCATCATTTTCTGTTTTCTTTTTTTCAAGAAATATCCCTTTTAATATATAGCTGATCTGAATTCCACTTTTTCTTAGTGATAAAACTGCAGACAACTGAACATGTTGGAGTCTGGCATGTGGCCTTTGGTCACTGATGACTGTCCTTTTTTGGTGATGCCATGGAAGTATTTCCATGATGGTCCTGTACTCTGGAGAACCTTCATTTAAGATGAAAATATTTCAAAGGAACTTGGGATCTGAATAATAAATTGGTATTAAACCCTCTAAATTAGAAAAATACATAGTTTATTAAGCTATAAAACAGTGTTTGAATTTCTTTGAGTTAGCTAAGGAATGAGAACTCTGAATTAGTTCAAAATGCAGTTGTGGTATTTCTACTCTGCAAGACTTCATAGCTTTTAATTTTTAATACTGTTCAGATAACAAAATGGAATAATGAATTTTCCTGATGAATAGTAATTATTATATAATTATTAATTTCATTTAAAATTTGCATTTGTATATCTTTAATTAAAATGCAGTATAATGCAATTAGGCTATATTCTGCTGGTAATATCATCTAATACACACCAAAAAATGCAAATGTAAGGCTTAGTCTGTATCTAAATGTTATCAGGACTCCTTGAGGGTAATGTTCTTTGCATCCGTCTTCTCTGGATGTCCTTTGCGCTCTGTGAACACTCAGTAACTTCCAGGGGCTATGGTTTTTATTCTGTATATTGAAATAAATCATACTAATTCTTTTCCAGTCAAGGGGTTTATAGTTCTGATAGATAAAGGAGATCAATATCAGGTCCTTCATTTGCAGTCAGCTGCATTTTTGCCTTCCAACAACATCTGAGAGTCGGATGAAACATTTTCAGTGTTTTGAATCTGAGTGTGGTTGCAAACATTTCTATTAAATATCATGTGTGTTAGCCTGTAAACCTTTTGAAGCAGGTGAGTACAGAAATAGCTGAAGGGTTTTTTCCTCAGGAATTTAAATGTATCCCAACTACATGTTTGATTTACTAGAGAGCTAAAAAAAATCAGGTTTGTGACATGATTTTATCTTCAATGGTCCAGTGAATTTGAGAGGCATATTGAAGTGTATAACTATGCCATTAAATGCCTTTTTTCTTTTTTTTTTCCTTTTTTTATTTTTTTAAATTAAAGTTTTGGAAAGAACCAGTTTGTGCTCTTTGGACTCTTGATCTTTTGAGAAGCTCAATCTTTTTTTCTTAAGAGCATTACTTTTTATATATTGTTCTATTTGGCAGGAAGAGAGGAAGACTTTCTTTTGTGAAAGTTCACCCTCATTTCATCACCACTCTTGTTAACTTCTCTCTGTTAAACTTTGAGTTTTAAAATGCAAATTTGATCTGAGTACAAGCAAAATAATCTCCTTTGCATTAGCCACTTGTATTTATTCTATGGCAGATGGACCAGCAATTACTTCTCTAAAGTAACTGGTGTTTATTTTGGTTTCTAGTAAAGAAACCAAATGTTTATTCAGGTTCTTTGACAGTGTGGCAAGCGTATGCATGCTATCACATTATCATGTAGCTTAAGAGATTGGCTACTTCTCACAGTAGTTGTTTTTTCAAACTAGAATATATTGAATGATCTCTCTTTGAGGCTTTCAAACAAGTACATTTCACCAGGGGTCTGACTGGACTCAGTAGGAGCCGGAGGCAGCAAGTGTGGCAAGAGCTGTGGGATTTAAGCTGTGAGCAAATAAGGTTTGTTCCACAGTTCTAACAGTTGCTAACAGGCCTGTGCCTGTGCTCAGTGCATGGGAGTCACTCGATGGTTACCCAGGGGATGCAGGAGCTGCAGAGAGAGGAGAATGGAGTAGTTTGCACCTGGGTGATGGTGGTAGCTCCCAGTCAACTTCACAGGGAGCTATTTGACTGATGGCTTCCAGGATCTTTCCAGGTAGGAATTTTGGCAGGTAATCAAGATTCTCCTGCCAGCTCCTGCTGTGTTTAGTCCAATTTGTAAGCTTAAATTATTGCCCTGGTGGAGTGTCCCAGAGTGCTCCTGCTGCAGCAGAGGGCAAATTGAATATAGGGAAGATATTTCTATATAGTCTATAGAAACTGTTTCTGTAGGTGTGAAAATGGTCAAATATAGTTAAGATAAAGGCACAATGGATTATGCCTGTGGTGGAGTGGTTATGTGGAATCATGGGCCAGCTGGGTTGTGAAATTTGAGCAGAAGAATTGTCTTGGTAGTCACAATCCAGATGTGAATGATGCTGCAAGGAGCCTGGCCAGCCACAGAGGCTGCCATTGCCTCCCAGACAGACACTGGCCATCCTGGCAGAGAGCTCTGGTTCCCCATACCAGTGTAACCTGATTCCCAGATCCTAAACTGTTAATGTTTTCTTTATAGTGACCACTCCATTTGTGGTGTCAGTGCAGCAGTAAGCACCATTGAAAACCAGTGTCCTTTTTTGTCATGGTAAAATTTGATCTTAAAATGGTAAAAACGTTCTCTTTTCTCTGTTTCATTTCATTCACAACTTGTTCAGAAATTCACTTCTGGCTGCAGTGTTTGTCCCCACTTCTCTCTCTCCCAGCTATTTGCCACTTGTCAGATATGTCAGCTCAGCTGCTCAAATGAGCCCTGACCTGCTCTAGCTAAAAGTGAATCTGAGGGAGGTTTAGTAATGCACCAGCTTTCCAAAGTAATGATCAGTTAGTGTTTATTGGATTAATAATTAACATGACCGTGCTCTTGCAACTATGCATTTTTTATTGCTAATTCCATTTTGATAGTAATTGAAGGTGATTTATATTTTTTCTTGGTAAACAAGGAAGACTGTTTCCCAGTCTCACTTTGCCAATGTCTGAAATTTCCTTTGTAGACTGTTCATGCCAAAAAAAGAAATAGCTTAAAACAATTATTAATATGGCTTGAAAAAAAAAATTTAAAGCTTGCTTTAGTTTATAGCTTCTGTCACTTTTATGATGTGGCCTTAATAAATATCTCATAGCTTATTGCTTTCTTTGACTTACTTTGTTCCTAACTCCCAGTAAATGAGACTTTGAGTGATGATGCTGATGGAATAGGCAATGAAAGACTTCTACTTTTTTTTTTTTTTAGCTGATTGGGCATGGTGTCACTTTTAGCTGCATAAGACTATGGCAATTACATAGATTTTATTATCAGTGTCATTTTTCCCTAATTTTTTTTGTTGCCTGCAAGACACAATGATCCTCTTTTGTTTGCCTCAAATGGTATTATTCTGTTTCCCACTGAGCTGTGAAACCAGTTTCCAGCTTTCACTAAACAACTTCTGCTTATGTTATTCATGGCTTAAATGGTAGTAATTACTCAAGTGTAAAATAAGTATGCATCCCCTGTGATAGTTTAATATGTTTTTCCACTGTGCAGTACTGTCTGTTGATTTATAATGGATAATTATAACCTATTTATATAACCATATTTAACCACATATAACCATGTTTATGTAACCTTTATAACCCTGATCTGCAGAGGATGAAATGAAACATACAGTGGGGTATGTGCTTTATGATTATGCGTCCAGTGTAACAGCACAGAATAGGCATAAATGCAGGTGACTGGGAGCTTTGTACAGCAAGCAAATATCTATGGAGTGTTTGAAGCTGATTTTACTGAGTGAAACTCCCTAGAAAAAGTGAGTGATACCACGAGCAAAAGTATTGCCAAATCACGTAGGGTGTTCATGTCTTATACGTGAAGGGAATTGTCTCCAGAGCTTTTCTTCCTGCTTCTGCTTGGGCTAAGAAGGAAAGAAAGTAGTGGCAGACTTTCTCTAAGGATCAAGATGGAGTGGGCACAGATGACATGAGCAGAGTGACCCAATTCAATGAGGGTAGCCCTGGACTGAGAGCTGCTGTTTGATACTATTTGTGATGTAGCAGTTGCACCTGGTTTTCCCCTTTTCAAACCTCAGTGCCTGCAGCTCTGCCCTTCAAAGGGAGCCTTTATGCTCTGTAGTCCTGAGCCATCAGCACAGCTCCCAACACATCACCAAGACAGATTAAGAAAGATTTTGTGTCATAGTTCATGTCATAGTTCTACTGATGGGGAGACTGTTGGGGCTAAAATCCTTGTTTCCATAAATTCCATGCTTGAAGATTGCATAATTTTAAACCACAGTGGAATTCCTGTGGCAGAACTAGGGAAATGGAGCCAAGCCATGCCACCTGCAGCATCTTCTCTAGATATTAGCTGTTGTGACAACAAAATATATGGAGATGTGGATCTTGCTTCAGCAGCAACAGGCATTTTTACAGCCACTGAATGTTGTGTCTTTTGTTGGGAATCTTGTCTCTGTGGTGACCATCCAGAGCAAAACCCAGTAGCTTCCATTGGTTTTTTCAAGCCCGGCAGGATAACATTCAGTTTGTTTCCCAACCAAACACAAGAGATGAGCAAGGCAACACTGAGTAGCTGCAACTCTAAAAGGAAATCTGTCTGATTCTGTGTGCATGTGGCATATTGCTTGGAATGTTCTATTAAGAAGAATAGGGCAAAATAGATGAGGTTTTTTCCTGTGTGTACATTAAGAAAGACACTGGTCTTTGCCCAGGTCAGTTCTACTACCTACCAAGGCATAGAGAAAGTGGTTTCCTTGTGCTCAGATGGAAAGGTTTGAATATAAACAAAAGGATTGACTTAAAATAAATACATGGTAATCATTTCTTCTCCCTACATAGTTAATAATAATGCTGCTATTCATGGTGCTGATGTGTTCAGGAGTTGCAAATTATTAACTAGGGCAGATGAAGATTATTTGGTGCATCCTGGGGTTAGCATAAATTTCCAGAATATTGGGATACACTGATAATTTATGTGGTAGGAGAAGAAAATACTGCTTTTGACTTTTCTTGTGTTCCCCTAATGCACATCTGTAGCATAATGATGAGATGTTCTGTATGTGCCTGTTTGTGTTGGTTGCTTACAAAGAACAGCAGCTTGAGGGGCTTATCAATATTAATATACCTCTGCAAGTCTGTAGTTTCTTTCATAAAATGAATACTTACAGTAAGAGGCTTGGATACAAGCTTCAGGAGAAATATATTTAGACACAGACAGAGAGAAAAGGACTGTTAATGTGCAGTGTATGTTTGTGTATATATTATTTTATGTGTGGGTGTTTATATAGTATATATGTATGCATGCATAAATAAATATACTCACATATACATGTGGATGTACAAATATGTTCTTTGCTGTCAAAGTGTAAAATTAAAGCCCTAGAGTATGTTTCTTAAACAGCTGATGGACTTCTCCTATGTTTTTGGGAGAAATTTATAAATTACGCCCATGCATCAATATCAGCCAAAGATTTAGTACATAGACTTCAACAGGAACAGTTGCAAAACACTTTGGTGGTGTTGCAAAACTGCCATTCAGCAGGGCTGATTATATAATGGGGTTTCTTTGTGCTTAATTGCTTAGAAGAGATTTGTTCTGTTTTAATTTTCATCTATGTCTTCACAGCTAGATGCTCTCTGGAAAAAGTAGTGTGGGGTTTCTGTTTAATGCTGTTACTTGCTGAACTTCGGGAAAAGACTTCAAATTCTGTCTTGAGCTCTGAGATAGCCCAGCTTAGTTGGAAGCTTCTTGAAAACATGAGCCAAGGATTCTTTCTGACCCTTCTTTTGAAAGGATGCAGAGGCAGCACAGCCACTTCTGGAACTGATTGTCCTTGTGTTAGATGTAGTCATGGCAGTCAACCATTATACTTTAGTAACCAAGTGCATTATTTGGACAGGTCTCTGCCAACTTTTTGAAAGCAGTTTAACATAAAAAGGTTAATGTACTGTTCAAAATTATAGGAAAAATTGTTTTAATTTGACCAAAGGGGAAAAAAAAGTTAACCTTTGATCCTTGTCTTTTCATATAGCTGTGAATGAAACAGACTTTTTCACTTAATGTCCTTGAAAAGATACCATTACATCAATTGTTTGATTCCAAAAGTAGAGATAATATTTATAAGAGGGAAGAAAATAAACAAAATCCTGGTTTATTACATTTTACAATAGTGGAAGAACAAAAAATTAATGTTTCAGCCATGAGCCAGTTACCAATTAAGAGGTACTACAGTTGTGCTAAAATAGTATGGTGCTGCTCATGTTTCTGGTATATTGCTAGGTCACTGCTTTGATGCTTTCTTATTCCCTAAAGAAATGAGTTAATATGGAATCAATTATGCCAGAGTGTGTGTGCCCTTGTTGTTCATCTCTAAAATTATGGCCTATTACTTTGGCTCTTAAAATAGAGGGGGAAGGTTTGGTATAAGGAGCTTAAAGATTGCTAGGAAAAGAATGATCTCCATGTTCCTTTTGTCTCTATGAATACTTGCCTCCTTATAACCTTATGGTCTAAATCAATAACTACATTCACCTGATGGATGGTTCCAGTAGGGCACACAGCCCTTGTTCTCAGGTGTAAGCAGTTTACAGATGGAGCAATGTGTAAAACCAGGAATAGATTGAGAGTTGGAGTTGGGAGGCTGATCTCCCAGCCTCCCAAAGAAACTGGAGAGAGAGACTCCTCCACAGGGCATTTCCAAATAGCTTGATGAGTCTGCCCTCAGTATTGAGCTTTCCCTGGAGAAGGGATTCCATTGCAACTGTGAGGAGCTGCACTGGCTGGGGAGCATCAGGCTTGTCCCTGCGTATGTGCCTATGGACTCATCCATCCCACACAGAACAGGATACTCTGGTTAGGTACTTCCACAGGGAAGGGTGTTAGAATGAGTTCTCTATGGAGGGGATGTACGTTCTTCATTTATAATGAAGTTAAATCCAAATGAGAGAGAGAGAATGTCATTCAAAATAAAAATTAATACAATAATTTGGTGTTAGGAGCCTGAATTTATACAAACATGACCTTTATGCCTGCTTTAAGTACAGCTTACAAACAGAACACATGTTTGAGAGGCTGCAAACAGTAGGAGTCATCTGGATTGGTTTAAATGTGCATTCCTACTGCTGTGATAATTAGCAAAAATTCGAAAGAGAATTAAGCATGAGGGATTTGTTTCTTAAACATTAACTTTTGGATGAAGCATAAATAATGCAGCAAAATATGTCCATAATTAATATTATATCATTCATTGAGTATCAGATCAAACTGCAGGAGCACTGGAATATTAAATAGTTTGTTCCGGTCTTTAAGGACCTGATACCAGATTTCTGTTCACACTTCTTGTTTTTGAGACCATAATGCAGACCTATTTAGAAATGCACAAACAGCGAAGAATACAGCTTTATATAGTATTGGGAGTTAATTAAGAATTATCTACTCTTCACAAACAGCCAATTTTAAAATTATCTAGTAGAAATGCAGATTAGTTGGTTTTCAAAGTAATAGTAAGGAATATGTCTTCTCTGTTGGCATTTTGAAATATTATGTGAGAATGTCCAGGCTTCATCTGGGATAGAATCAAATTTTATATTAAATGGTAGATCAGTGTATGCATTTTAGAATGGTGAAAATGAATCTGAACTTCAATTCAGAAATAATAATCTGAACTAGCTCTATGAATTCATTAATAAATGCACTTTGTATGAGAATGCTATAGATACAGACTAAAACTGTATAAATATAAAAAGACTTAAAATACTTTTTATGTAGTAGTAATTGCTAAATACTTCTGTGTTACTCAGAAATTGATGGTATATAGATTCTCATCACTGGAAAGGAACTTCAATTAACATGGTTTAAATTAGGATCAAAGGGATTTATTGCCTTATTAATGACAGATATTCAACAATCTGTAAATTCAGAATCAAAATGTTTTCTATCAAATCTCTTAGCACAGATATGCTTTGAAAGTTTTTTTATTAAAATGAGATAACCAAATTCCTTTGCATCTCATTAAACACCAGAACAACTTTTCAGTGTTTGAAAAAAAATTGTGTAGAGTAAGAGTAGGTGTTAGAGTAAATACAAATTTCTGTCTGCCTTTCCTGCCCTCCCAGGGAGCAGTGACCCTGCAGTCAGAAGCCAGCCAGCAGTCCCATGGGTAAGATGTTCCTGCTGTCCTTCTGACCCTGTGCTCTGCTGCTCAGGACAGAATGAGCCCTTCTGTAGCCTTGTTACCTGAGAGGAGAGGGGTCACTGATCCCCAGTGCACAGGGAAAAGATGATACAGAGACATAACAGGCAGTGTGAGCAGCAATGTTGATTATCCTTCTATCCTCTAGATACAGCATTTGGGAATTGATAAATTAGTTCAAGGGGGAAGGGGGAACGTGGCACTACAGTGTTGCAGGGACAATGCAGATGAGAAATTGTGTTTTATATTAAGGTAATCCAGTAAACAGGTTTAAGCTCCTTGATAATTACATGGGACCCCATGCTGATTAAAATGGAGTCTCGTCATTTATTACAGCAGTGGCTTGTGTTGCTTTCTGTAATGTTTAATATTTGGTGAGTTTGGGTCATTAAAAGAACATCATAACCCTGGATCCACATCTCCAGTTTAGTTTGTAATAACCAAGACACTGTCTTGGAGAGCCTGGCTGTTTGAAATCTGTTGCAAATGAAAAAACTTTAAAGTGAGTTTCTCCATTTGCAATTTTGTAGATCATGGCTTGCAGTTCTGATACCAAATCATACTAATGAATTGAATCTTTCTAACATGATGTCAAATTCTGTTTCATTTTTTATCTTGCATAGGGTGAGATGGTTGCTTTTTCAATAGCAAACAGAATGTAAGATCAAAGAGAGGTCTATGACTCAAATGTTCCAAATATTGATATTGTGCATTAACCCATCTATTTCCAAGAATTCCTTAAAATAATCTTTGCATCTGTAAGAGTTACCAGACCAGAGGCAAAGTGAGTTAAATGTCAGCTCACTCAGATGGCTTGATGGTTTTCAAAAAACTAAGGTTTTCAAAGCCCTGGTAAAAGCACACAACTTTCAGTGTGTTGTATTCTTCCTGATTTTAGTTGTATTATGACAGCACCTAGTGATGCTGGTCCTAGTGAAATGTGATGTCCGAGGAAGCTGGTATTAAAATACAACACTTGGAGTGCAGCATGTATGGTGGAACCATGGATGGCAAAGGCTGGGAACACCTAAGGCCAGCAGTAACACATTGAAAACCCCTTGGCAAGCCACTGGCAGCACTGGAGAACGTTTTAGAGGTGTTTCCTGCTGGAGTGCCATATGGATTTTTTAAATCATGGCTAGTGATTATTTTGAGCTTCTTTGGGTGGGTAGGGGTGGAACTGTTTAAAAAGTTGCTACAGTAGAGGAAGTTGGGGCTGCACTGTTTCAGCATGAACAGCTCTACACCCACAGTGAGTCCATCACACCCTGTGAATAGAATGGGCTGCACCTGAGCTGGTGCTCAAGGCTGCCCAGCAACACAACTGAGAGCCAGGACGTCTGGAACCAGAATTAACTCTCTTGGATGTTATAACCCCTTCTAGTTTTATTAATTGTCAGTGTAGTTACACTGACCTTGGTCTCAGAATATTTCTGATTAAGGGCAGAAATAATAATTATAGATTACATAATTGTAATTTCTACTTGAACTTCAGCTGCTTATTCTAATGAAGCTGTATTGTAAATGTAGGATTGGATTAATTTTTTCCTGTACTTTTGATATTGATAGATTAAAGATTAGGTAGGAAAACATGAAAATTATGGAAAGCTGAATCTTCAGCTAGCTGTGAGGGACTTTGAGCAAAAGGACTGATGTTATGGTTGATGATAGTTACAAGACTTCTAATGTAATTCAGATTTGAAGGTCTCCATAAAAACACTGATTTCTGGCATCCTCTAAAGGCTGTAACACCCACTTGGTATTTGAAAGCAAAGGAACTCCCTTCTATCAGTGCTCTCTCCTCTCTTATGGGATTCCACCCTAGGAGTAAGTACTCTCTTCTTTAGATACTGGGTTTGTATTTTGTGAAATTTATTTTCTGAGCAGGTAACTGCCAGCAGCTGTGGGACTCTTAAAGCACTTGCAGTGGCTCTGTCTAAAGCAGCACTACGTTAGTATTGCAACTACTGAAGCCAGCACTGATCTGGATTTGTTCACTGTGCTGCATAATTTGTCCAATGTTTATACCCTTCACTGTCAATTTAAAATGTAGCATGTATTTTCTGGTGCTTTCTGTTATTTATTCTTTATGAGTTTTTTAAATTTAGTAGGATAAGTAGGAGGCCACTCTCCCCACAGAATGAATGCCAAAGAGTCGAAATTTTTGGAGGAGACTGAAAAGAGAACAAGCTGGGTTGAAATGCTGAAGAGCTCATTGCAACAAAGGTCATTGTTCTCCTCATGACTACAGTACTTTCCACTGTCCCTTTGGTCTCTATGCTGCTTTTATGTAAACCTGATTCCAGCTGCCATGAATTTCATTCTCTCTTAAAGTTCTTTGATACTTTATTTACAGTTGCCATCTGGCTCATCAGTCCTGTTAGATTAGGATGAGGAGCTGCTGTCTGCACCCTGCTGTCTCCTGCTCTCTTCTCTGGATCCTGGATATCCTTGGGCTTTTCTCTCTCCCCTGGATTGACTTACTGCGAGTTTGTTACTTGAGTCCCTGTGTCCTAATCATATTCTTTCTAGCCAAATAAACTGAAGAGAACCTCCTGCATGTTTGCTGTCTTTTCCCACCAACTCAAAGAGACTTGTTAATCATCTTGATTAAGGCCAGCTTCATCCTCATAAATTCTGGCAAAAAAAAGAAGGATCATCCACTTTGCTCCTGATCCTGTAGCTGAAATGGCTGATAGCAGGCATTTTGAGTCACTGGTTCTTTGATGACACTAAAATTCTCAGGAGTGTAGTGATGTGATTATGAGGTGTGAGAAGATTTAGGGAATGTTTTGAGGATGAATGCATTCGTATTTATGGGGCATTACCATCCTGTGGGGCTGAAAACCAACAAAGTTACACATTGATATTTACGGTATTGTTTTTAGTCTTTTTTTTCTGACATTTTTGTGGAGAATTGGGAATATATTGGAATACGTGTGGTCATGAATCACTCAAGAAAATGTTGAGATTTTGTGTTTTATATGTGATCAAGTTATTCTTGAACTTCTGCACTTGGTGAACCTTTTGCACTTGAATTTTTTTGGTTTTTTAAAGGCAACAAATCAGTGTGAAGCTGAAGTGTAAAGTGTTTTACTTTTCCTCTTTCATCCTATATTGGTTTTTCTTATTTTTCTTTTATATTTTCTTATATTGTTGTTTTCCCTCCTCTATTGATTAGTGTAACCAGGGGCCTATTTTGCAGTAGCTTATAGTCAGCTCAAGTTCTTTCTGTCTGTAAACAGAAAAGTCCTTGTTGTCTGTATAGTCTCAGTGAGAATCATGTAACATTTAAGTGCCCTTGGAAGATGAAATGCCAGACCTTGCTCATGCATCAGCTCTGTAGCGTAATTAAAGGATGAAAACGTATCATACTGTTTTGTGCAGATATTTGAATGCTAAGTGAGAAAAGCTTAAATCATTTTTCTTTTTAATTACATTGTAGCACAAAGGTTAAATCAGATGAATTATAAGACTCCTATGCTTATGCTCAACGTTGCGGTTCCATATATTCTGGTTTATATGATGATTAAGCAATGACAAGTTTTTATATACTCATATATCATTTATGTTGTGTGCACATACGCAAATATATCAATAGCATAGGACAGTTAAAACATTCAGCCTCATGATTTGTGGAAAATCTGTTGCTTTTCTGTTGGTAGCTTTGTGTTAAATGAGTGAATTGTTTATAACTGACACTACTGAGTGCTGTAAGGAGATACACGTTGTTACAGGAACTGGCTGAGCAATTTTTCCATCTGAACTTGTCTTGGAAGGAGTCTGGCACCTCAGGGATTGCATATGTGAATGTATCCCTGTGACCTCTCACCAGGAAATGGAGAACACCTCACTTTTCCATATTTTCTTTTAAGATTAAAAGTTACTGAAAATCTGTATTACTGGTGAGTGGGAACACTCTGCAGTCTCCTTGCCTGACTTCTGAAAATTAAACATGTGCCTGGACGGGGCTGAGAAGGGAAAGATACTTAGCTAATTCAAAGTGAGATTATTTTATTGCTAGTTCTACTGAAATATAAATCTTTAGGAAGTTGTATGTTATTTATTAAGAATGAGATTAGTTAGGGTTTCTATGCAATTTTAAACTTCGATACAATTGATCGCACACAATACAGAGATCATTAAGAACAAAGTAACTGTGAATTCTCCATTGGTAGTATGGGAGGCTACTGTAATTGATTTAGCACTCAACAAGAGAAGGAGTAAGATTTTTGGAGGTACTCCATGATTGATTTAAAAAATGAGGAGAATCTTATCTGCCTTCAGGCACAGCAAGAGAAGCACACTTCTTCTTGGTTTTCTTCATTGGAGAGGAGTCTGTAAGGACCTGTTGAAAAGTCTTCTGTCACACTTACATTTGTAGCAACTCTTTTCTAACCTTGCATTCCAAGTTGTCCTTTATGCTGACCATAAAAAGTAATTTTGTTCAAGTGCAGACACTTCTGTGGTGGAACCATACTGCAGGAGAGGAAATGAAGAAAAACATAATTTCCAATTAAGGCTGCAGAGAGAATTTAGAAAGACTGAATGTAATTACATAGATTGGAATCTGTCCAGTGTTCCAGGTCTAACAGCTCTATAATGAAATAAAAACCTTCTGTTTACAAATATTTTATTCTCATGAGTGGATCCTACACTCAGCTCCTATCAATTTCAATATTACCCAAAAGAAATAAATGACAGCCTGATGCTGTGAGTGGGAGTAACATTCTTTTATTGATTTTTTTGGTGATTTTTACCTTCTGAACCATGAGATCTAATTTGTCAAATTTCATTTTTCTGGTTTTTTTTCATAATCACCCCTACAGTAAATGAAGCCTTACTCTGCTGATCTAAAACAGGTGGTTCATTACAAGGAAGACAGGTCTGGTGGGGCTTTTTTTCCTCCCTGTCTCTCATAAGGGATATTAGGGAGGCAGGAATACCAACAGTTTGGTATTTGCCTTCTGTTGCAATTAACTTGACTTGATTCAAATCCATTTCTCATTCCTTGATGAGTTTCCCAAAAACTAATCCTGAAGGTCAACATAACTGTTTTACCTATTGAAATATTTCTGATTAGTTTAGAGGGATCTTTATCTGGAAAAGTAAGTGCAGTGCAGGATTTTGGGGGCAAAAATCAGAAATTAATTGGAGTCATCAGTATGTTCTAGTGATCTCAATCTGTTCTGGAAGGAGATTCTCTGGTGTGTTCTTGTGCACACAGCAGTAGGGCTGAGGGAGGAGTGGTTACTACAGTAACCTCTTGTTGATAGCCATTGGATAAATGCGTGGATAATCCAGCTGGCACTTGTGATGGATGGAAACTCACTCCTAGTGCTTGAATTAACCCAGTCTGCAGTGCTGTGTCCCGACAGACCTTCCTTTAAGGAAACCTGCACTCAGACTTAAAGAAGATGATCCAAACAAGAACAGAGTGTTTATTATTCTGCACTGTGAACAGTGTATTCAAGTAAGCAAGACATCAAAAATTCATTGACTTTCAGTAGCAGAGAAACACCTAATTCTTTTATGCTGATAGAAAAATTGGCTTACAACAATGCAGAAATGAAATGCATTTCTCACCTGAGCAGCTAAAACCAAAATTTCACCCTTAGACTATCAGTGACGAATCTCCTTTTGGGGAGATTTTTTTCTCAGTCTTTTGAATATCTTTACTACATGTACTAAATGAGTGTTCATAACATAGTCTATGTTTAGGATCCAAAAAGGTCTTTTCTTCATTTGTGTGAAGTCTGGCTCTTTGTGAACTGTCCATATTGCTGGTATAAGAAGGAGAAAACCAGTGTGACCCAATAGCACACAGTGTGGTGCCAAGTGTCCACCTGGCTGTTTTCCTATGCTCCAATTATGTGTTTAGATCTGCAAGCCAGTAAATACAGCAAGAGGAAAGCAGCAGGCACAGATAGGCTCCTTATCCAGTTCTGCCCAAGGAAATGTTTTCACATGAAGCTGACTGACACAAACAAAAAACCCCACATACCCTGAATGTGTGTACACATTCATATAATTATTTCATGAGGAGTTAACCTCCCAATGCTTCCAGGGGTCATGGAATAACTATGAAATGAGGGTGGTGTTACATCATCACTAATTTGTATTTCCCTAATGACAAAAATCTGTAAATGCAGATGGTGATCAGTTTATTATGTCTGATAAGTAGTATATGAGCTTTAGATTAGTTGAGAATAGTGTAAAACTGTGTAGATTAGGAGACCAATGTCTGTAATTTTTCTCATGATTAGTTATAGCCGTGGTGGTTTTGTCTGTTTTTAATATACTATTAAATGTCATGTTGAACATGTATTTAAAGGTTATTTTCCTGAAGGTCTGATAGATACAGATATGTTAGTGAAGTTACTACCTGGATCCACCCTTTCACTTCATCCAGTAGTATATTTTCAGCCTGATTAAGATTTCTGTAGATCTGGAGAATTCAAACCCCAGAATTTCAGTAGGATGTGACTCCCCTGTCTGTTCCTTGCTATTCTCTCTTTTGCTCCTGTTTCCTTCTTCTAGTCCCTTAGTGTAAAAATCAATTCTAAATAATGGTACTCTTTGGTAGGACCTTCCAGGAATGTTTTAGGATTATGAACTCTGCTTGAAAGAATGGCAGAAAGAGAAGTACTGGGGAAAGGAAAGAGACCACCCAAGATCTGCCACGTGCCCAATGGGAGGATGGCACCAGAAGGCTTTTTTAGGCTTGAGTTTGGCTGTTTGCAGGATCTCCACTGTACATGGGTCAGCAAATTAATGGTTTTTCTGCCCGCCAAACTTAAAAAACTGATCAGGCCACCATGTGCTTTCTTGTTCATGTTCTCCACACACTACTGCAGGAGAACATTAAGGGCACTACTGACATTATGGGCCAACTTTTGCCTTTTTTCAGATGGCTCTGGTGGTTTGGATCTTTGGACTTTCTCAGAATGAAGTTGTGTAGGAAGTTGCCTTTTTTTAGGAAGAGATGCATCCAGCCTCCATTGGACTCAGTGGGAGTCTTCAGCATTAGTGGCTTTAGAAAGTGTAATCTCAAGCCCATAGTCAATTTAATAACCCTACTGCAGTTTAAATTCTGCCTTGTACCCTTTAATCCTTTTACCATTCCTCATCTTGGAATTAACTTCCTTCTCCAAAGTGAGTCTGTCAGTTGAAAGTCACCGTACATTTTGTTTAAGCTGCTTGCAAAATTTTTAATTAGAATAGTTTAAGAAGTGAATCCCTCCAAAGATTTTTCCTTGCCTTGCTTTTTTCATCTGTTATTTAGGATTATGCAATTTTCCAGGGAAATACCCTTTTGGAAGACAGAATGAGGTTAGCAGTACAAGCTACATAGTGGATTTAGAGAACATTTGCTAAAAAATAAATTTCAAGAAAGTCTCAAGATAATACTACTTTTATGCTTCTTGCAGTGCTAATCATGGGTTTGAAAGAAGGTAATTATTTTGTCTTGAAAGTTCCTGTGATGATACTGTGATACTCAAAATATGATAAAATGATGCTTTTTAATGGAAAAATGCACGTATATAGAGCTATAGCCAGTCAATGTATACTCTATAAAGTAAATTCGATGCATTTTTACAATTGTATTTACAAATTTACAGTAGTGTGTAATATTGGTTCTTCAAAGAAGTGAACACATGTTCTAACTTAATTCCTCATGCTCAAAATAATAATGGTTTTAAAGAAGTTAAAAACCTGAATCATTACCTTCCTATTTCTTTTCCTCAGGGCAGACCACCTACAGGCTTAAGATTTTTCCTGTCAAGGCAGTTTTAAACTGACATTTTTGATATATTTCCCTTCCTTTCCAATTGCCTGGAAAGCTCCAGAACCAGAACTTTTCAGAAAATCAAAAGGAGTTAAGTCCATAGATAGATACTGTGCTTTCACTGAGTTTTGGAATAAATTCTGAATTATTTAAAGTAGCCTGAGGATGGGAATTCGTGATAAAATTCAAGCATCAGGTGCTTACAAACTGATAAATTTGAACTTGAAAAGACAAATTTTGGAAGGGGAAGAGTTTAACATCTGAAGAATTTAACATTTCACTGGTTGTAAAATCCAGATACTACTGTGCAGTAAATACTACAGGCATGGATACATGAGGAGTATGTTAGAAGTTTGCAGAGTATATACAGCTTGTTCAGGATCATGTAAACTGCTTTTTTAAACTGCAGAATTATATAAATAGATTTCTATTCATAGAAGAGAAATTTCTGTCTCAGAAATGTTAATTTTATTTTTCTTTCATGAGGAAAATGCAACAATTATAGATTTTCATTTGCCATAGGTACCATTTAACCAACTCAGTAATTGCCAAAACTGGAAACTCATTAAGACAGAAATGAAGCAAACTGAAGGGCTGTTAGACAGAATAATAGTGGCTTTTTAAAAGACCTGTTAACTTCACAAGCTAAATCCACTGTCGTGTTGATTTGAGATAATTACTGGAGTGGGAGGAGAGGGAGGGAGGGCTGGCTGGGGTCAAGGCATTTCATAATAAGCTTGACAATTCCTGCAGGAAGATTGTCTCTCTTACCTGCTGGTATCTCTTAGTGTTAATGTTTGATGTCCTGTGGTTATTAAAGATCTATAATAGCATTTTAATCCTGCTCCACAGCTCTTTTACAGCTGAATTTTCACCATTCTTTTTAGTAGGGGACCCTGATGCTTTCTTGGAAGGCACAAGGCTAGGTGTAACTCAGATAAGTCACAAGAAAATTCCTGCAATGATAAAATAAACAAAAAGACAACTCCAAAAGCAGATTGGGTCATACTGTAGTGTTTAGTCTGTCATTTAATTTGAAATTCAAGTACTTTCCCAGCCTTTTTTCCAACTTCCTTGATAACTTCAGCACACCTTGGTAACTGCAGCTCCAGGCATGTCTTGGTGCTGCCTGTTTGGTTGTGCAAGCCTTTTGTGAGAGCTGACCAGGCCATTTTGGGTGCATCAGCACCAGGAGTGCTTCACAGATGTGGCACTCCAGCAAGGACTGCTGGCAGCTGGGAAGGATAAAAATGGAGAATGCAGCTGTAGGTACAGGCAGAATTTTACACAGGGTAGAAAAGTAATTGTTACTGTCCAAATTATATTTGTATGTCTATAATACCAACTTATTCTCTGCTATAAATAATTCATATTTTGACAAAGAACCCTATTCTCTATGTTTTAAGCGTCTTCTTGATGCTAATATTTCACATACGTAGGTCACAGATATTTTCAGGTTAATAACAGTGCACTTGTGCCATATTGTTCCACCCTCCTGAGGTTCCTTTCGTATGCAGTGTGTGGTACTCTACATGGAAATGGTAAAATCCCATCTCTCTTTTTAATGCAAAATTTATATTTTTACACTGAGGTATTTCAAAGTATCCCCAGCCTGCATCCTTTCCTGGTGAAATCAGCTGGTGTACCCAACATTTTCATAAATTAATAAATTTCTGTTCATGCATACACCAATTTGGCTTACAGTAATAAACTAGTATCATAAAGTCAGCTATTTATAATGCAGCAGTATCTGGAAGTCAGTCAGTAATTGGTCTCTGATAAATTTATTATGCTATAGCTCTTCTCTGGAAGCAGGAGCACTCCTACTCCCTTGCTCTGCCTGTAAACAATGTGCTATGAGTTATGAGAGCTTTATATAAAGTCAAACTCAACCCCTTTCTTTTGTATGATGGTATAGACACTCAGTTTTTCTCAGTACACCTACTATATTTTATTAGGATATTCTCATCAGAAATTATAAATGTTTTCCTAGATACAAAGTAGGAGGTTTGATAGCCCAGCAGCTGCCCTTTGAAATGTAGATGCCACTGACTCACTGACAGGAAGTATGAGGAGCTAATAAACATTACCAGGAACCATTTGCAGGTTTTCTATGAATCTCTGTGTAAATATAAGTCATGTTAGGCCATATTAGTCCATCACTTGCAGTGAAGCCAAAGGAGGAAGAGCAGGTACACCAGGCTGGAGGATTAATTGCTGCCATCAAAAAGAGCTTGTCTGTGCTCACTGCAGGACTGCAAAGAGGGACAGGATGAATTTCTTCCCCAAACACAAACATTGCCAAGAACTGTTTACAAAGTGATAGCCAGTATTTCTCAGGCTGGTCGTGCTTTTAGTCCCCTAGCACAACTTCCAGGAAGGGACATTTTCCTTGGTACTGTCTTGTTGCCTCTGCAGAATCAGAGGTCTGTCTGTTTGCCTTGCAACTTAGACAAGATTTTCAGTAAAATAAGAAGAAGTTATTAAATCAGTATTAGGAACAGTCATATTGGCAATAATTTAAAGAAATATTGCAAATAAAATCTCAAAAGATCACCTGATAATTCTAGGGAATTTTTTCTCCAAAAATTTCATGGGGCACTCCTGTCATCCTACTCACAAGCTCAATTGTAACTCTTCAGCAAACTCTGATCATTGAGGTTGTTGGCTGAACATTTTTGCAGATGAAATTTTTCAGGAGGTTGCATATCTGTTTCTGAAAACTAATTTTTGGATCCTTATTGTATTCCATTAGCTTTCTCCCTTTCTTTTTCCTACTTAGACAAACTCATTGAAAAGTATTGAGATCTAGAAATCCATCATATGCTCTTGAAAGTTGCACCCATATTGGGATGTCTGTTTTGGTAAATTTGTGGTCTTCATGGTGTTCTGAACTTTTGATAGAAACCATTTAAAACTTACATGCATATAGTACTTAGAAATCCCCAGCATTATGCAGGGCATTGGTCCTGCTGTCTGTCTAAGGGCACGCTGTCCCTCCTGCAGAGTTTTCTTCCACTGAAGTCCTGCTGAGTCTTTTCCTGCTCCTTGTGGATTATTGGCTCATAGCAAGTGGCAGCACGACTCTGTGCCTGCACACAGACCAGCACTTGCACACTCACAGCTTCAGCAGCTTTCTGACTCAGCAAGAGTTCATGCTCTGCTCTGTACAGAGTAGCAAATTGAGTCCTCTGCAGTGTGGGAACTGAAAATTTACTGCTTTACAGTTTCCTTTGAACTACTTTGGTGCTGAAAAATACATCTAGCTTCACCAGCTTCTTTAAGTACATGTATTTTTGTAGCTTTGGTCTGCTCTCAATATATGTTGGGTTCTAGCTACTCTGTGATTTCAACATTTAGGCTAAAGGACAGTTGAAACCTAAAAAAATCCTGTAAAAATAATTACACTTTGGGCTACAATCTATGGCATTCATTCCTGCTACCACAGTTAAGCAAAGCTTGGACCATATGCATCTGTGTCAGGTAAATGAAGAAACAGTGAGTTTGTTGACATGTTTTATTTTTGTCAGGTGAATGGGAAAATCAATGCTGCTGCTGTCTGAGAAAAGTACAGGAGTACTTGTAGCTCATTATGCTCCCCAGTCCAGATTGTTTTTCCAAATCAGTCATGCAGTTCGTGGCACAACAGAAGGACTATTGAGGTTTCCACACTAACTCAGTTCAAGAGAAAACATTCACCACCCTCACTGGAGGAGAAGGCCCTGTATGAAAATTGTCAGTAATGAAAGCTCTTTGACCAAACACACTGCATACTAATGAGAAAATTGAGACATGAAAAGAGCCATCTCTGAAATGTCAAAGAATTGGTAAGGAAATGTGGGTATTTCTGAGCCCAAGTGGTCTAAATACGGTTTATATATGAAAGATGACAAATACTGGTTTTATGCAACAAGTTCTGGCATTATCTCGGAGAAAACATTTTTCTGTTTCTGTTATTAGTCTGCCTGCTATGCAAAGACATGATACCACTATTCTTTGGGTCTTTGGAGCTAGGGACAGGTTTTGAACTTGCAGAAGTTGCAAAATGAAGATGTGTTTTGTATATAATACTGGGCTAAATCTCCTGTCATTTACATTGATATAGGATTACTGTTAAAATGATAAAGCAAATGTATGGAGACTCAAATCTGAGAATTTGCACTGTGCTGGTTTTATTGCTCCAAGTACATAGGATATTTTCTAGTGCACTAAGAAAGTGCATGAGAAAATAAATGGGCACAGATCCAGCCTATCAGAACTGAGGCTGGACACTTTAGGTGTCTGCAGTACCATTCATTATGGGTTGGCTTCTGTTAGGTGCAGGCAGCAATCCATTAAATGATTGCAAAGAACAGTGAGCTTTTTTAAAAGGCAGGCTGCAGTGTGCTCGGCTAAGAGCTGTGCTGGCCGTAGGAGTTTTCACTCATACCTCATTCGACCCACACAGATTGCTTCGAAATTTCAGCAAGAAGGTTGCTACCCCCATTCCATTATCAGCTGGCATATTACTGCAACTGAAACCTACTGGAAAACTAGGAATTCCAGTATATTTTTAGCAACAGAAACCATACTGGTTTTGAGCTAACGTAGAGATTTCTTCTGCATATAATTTTTTTCAGAATATTTTGCAAATGTTTATTTAAGTCTTTGAATGTGTTTGATACCAACCTTATTTCCCTGGAGGAGCAGACTTTATATATGTGTGTAGAAATAGTGAGGAGTTCTCTGAGTTAGATGAAGGGTGCTTCAAGCCATGACCAGCTTTAGACCTGTACCTCTGTGTGTCATCAAATAAGGAGCAGTCGTCACAAATGAGGCCCAGGGATGTGAAGGACCGAGACTGAAGCCTGGCCCTCTGTGACTGCTCTGCCCCAGTGGGGACCTGCCCCCTCTCAGCTCCACCTGGCACAAACAGCACAGGCTGTGCTCAGCTACTGGTACTCAAAGAGACTCTGCTGGCTTTCTGGGCTTTGGGGTGCAGGTGTGGTGATGACATGTCACAGCTCTCTGCTGCTGATATCAAACCTGCCTCCACTCACCCTCTGCCAGTCCTTCATATGCCCTTTTTGCCTTTCACAGTTTATTTTAAAAGGTACAATACTTTGGCTTCTTGTCTTTGTTTCTAATCTCTTCACCAAGATCCTTTCAATTGTAAACAATATGGAGAGTGTAAAAGTGTAAAGTATCATTAAGCAGTGTTACCACTTCGCTAACTGCAAACAGGAGTATGAATGTTAACCTCAACTGCAGAGAAAGATGCAGCAGATTAACCTCTATAGGTTTTAAAAGTGCCTAGTAAAGAAAGGACTACAACCACTGTCCTTATCATTAACCTGGTTTCAGCTTAGTCTAGTTTAAGACAGTTTCTGATGGTGTTAAGGAAAGACCAATTGAGCTGTGTGTTGCGACCTGTAATTCCCAAGTATTTTACATTTTACCTCAAAAGAAATAAAATCTTGCTAGCTGATAAATAAAGACAGCATATACTCATCGTATCCTTGTACAGAGCATAGTCAGAAGAACCAGGAGAACTTACTTTCCATGCCCCACAGAGGGATGGGGGAGCCTGCTTTGCTCTGCCACTGCACTGCTGCCATCTGGGAAGGCTTCCTCCACTGCCCAGGCATCTGTGCACTGCAAGGCTGGCATGAACTTCCCATTGAAGCATCTTCCTTCTGGCACAACTTGGCACAAATTTTCTGATGACAAGGCAGAAAACTTAACTCAAGTGTTAAACTTACACAGGGTTTCTGAATGTCAGTCCTATAACATTTCTTCTGATCAAAATAGTCTGCTGATTTGGTTTCATGTGGCCAGAATTTGGAAGAAGGACAGGGAGCAGTAAATGTGCTGTGCTAGCAAAAGCAATCTCAAACCAGAATGCTTTTATAGGAACAAAAGTTATTATTGAAATATTTTATGGCTGTATGTAATACGTGTACAATGAGAGATAAGCTAATATTTTCTTAGGGATGTTGTGCACATATCCTGCTCTGAGATGCAGAATTTTTTTTAGCCTAAAACAAATTTAATATAAATATTTAATATTTGGCTTATACTTATTCATTTACATACCTACCATGAACCAGGTCCATAATAACTGTGAGGTTTGTTGGATTGAATGTGGTCTTAATCCCAGAATTTCAGACTCAGTGGGAAGCTTTCTCTGCCTTATATAGGCACTGAGGCATTGGGTTATATCCTTAATTGTTTAGCTAAGATGAAAGCCTCTATAGATGTTATTCTCATGTACACATTTTCCAGAGTAGCATTATATCATGTCCCAATTGTTAAATTCCTGCTGGGTTTTGTTTTTGTTGGGGGTTTTTAAGGGTAAAAATAAGTAGATAGCTCAAATTATTTTGAAGTTTAAACTTTTAATTCCTATATAGCATCATTACATGGACAAGTCACTGCAGGTCTTGTCCTTGCAATTTACTTGTGAAAAAAGCCCAGTGATTTACTTGTGATATCTTTGCACTGATGCTAAGTTTCAGAATACTTCAGAAAACTTTCATTTTCTGTGAACAAATTGCAGTTTTGAATGTGTTCATTGAGGCATGAGAGATTGTTGTCTGTTCCCTCTCTATGCCATCACCTGCAAATTGCTCAATAGCATAAATCAATGTTACATAAATGCTAAGGTTTTCTGTTCAGCAGGAGCAATGTAACAACAACAAAAAAAGATAACAGTAGAAGGCTTTCATTTGTGGTTGTAGTGCTGTTGAGATCCTGCTGGATTACCAGGTTAGATTTGTTGTAATGTCATTCTATTCACATCCTTTTAAGATTTACTGACTTTTTAATATGAGGTTAGGCTAAGAAATCAGTATTCTTGAAGTAAAATCACCCTGATACACTGAGGATTCAAACTGGGTGGCTGATAGTGTTTATTTCTATAGCCACAAGACCCAGTGGTCTCTCTGATGGGCATTGCCACCCAGAGGGCAATGGCATTGGGTCTGCTCATGAGTGAGCTCCTAAATCCCAGCAGCTCTCAGTCTGCATCTGAATCACCCAGATGCCCGAGAGCAAGAGCACACAGTGCTCTGATTTTAATCCCCACTCACAGAGGCTTCTGAGATGGAGTGTGTGTGATGATGGGTCCATGGACAGTGCCAGGAGCCTGCCTGCTGTGTGTTACACTGAACCTGTTGGACTTGTTGAAGTCTGACAGGAGATGTGACACAGGCTGTCCTGTTCCTCAGCGCTGGAGAAGAGGGAGCAACAGCAGCAGGAGCCTCACTTGAGTATCTGACATGGTGACCACAGCAGCTCTTCCCCAGGGGCAGCCTGAGGTCAGTAACAGCTACAGGCTTGTGTGGTGCCCTGGACCTAACTGGTCTCCAGCTGTTCCTTATTTAGGGAAGCATGAAGCGAATGAAATCTTGGGTTCAGCAACCCTGGATCCTTTACTTTGGCCCATGCTCTGCAGGGTGTTGTAACGAAAGGAAGCTGTTCCAGCACGTGAGCAGGACAAATCTCTTCACAAGAAACTACACTGACACATCTTTTTGCATCTGAGGGATATTCTGCTGATTAGATATTTTTTCAATAGTAGCCAAAAAACAAACTTTGCAGCTGTCAAAACCAACAATTTATTCAGCTGGTATGGATTTGTTTTTTCTCTCTTCTCTGTAAAACTTCAAAAAATAAATTAGTACTAGCATTGAGGCCAGTCCAAAATTTACATGGTATTTCAGTCCTTCTCAGTCCACTTTGATTGCTTATATAAAACTGAAGTAATATATGTTTGGTGTGGGACTGATTGGCAGGAGGATAGGAATTTATATTTAATTATCAAGGGACTCTGTCATCCCAGATTGATATAACCAATGACATCTTTCTTCCTTTTATGGCTATTCATGTTTTCTACCACTTGAGTTTTTTCCATGTTAGCAAAATGAAAAAGAATCAAAAGTCTCTTGATCTAAATCTTTTATTTGTACTGGACTGAAAAGGTATTGAGTTGCTTATATGACAATCAGTACCTGACAGATGTAACAACTCTTTCTAATGCACTTTATGCAATGTTTTTTAATGTAAAAAATAGTAAAACAAAGGAAAGAAAATCTGGGGCTTTGGTTTACCTCCTGGTCTTCTTAAAGAAGGTGAAGAATTGAATTTTCACATGTGAACTGAGACTACATCCTGCAGGTAGAGAATGTAAAGAGAATTTAAAGAAATCTTTTTAAAAAGTCTTACATAGTATTATCATTTCCTATATAAAATAATTTAATATTTTAAATACTTTTTAAATAATTTATCTGTATTTAAAACTAAGTTTTTAAAATTTTATGTTTGGAACTTTTTTGACATTAACACTTAAATAATTTTCTTTAAAATATTAAAAAGTCTTTTTAAATATTCAATACATTTCAATATAAAAACAGAAAAATTAATATACATTGTTCACACATAGTATTGTACATGACACCTGAGCTCTAGAGTGAGCTTTTGAATTTGTCAGGCAAATCATAGCTTAGTTGTGGTGAACCACTTCATATTCTCTATCTGGACTCTTTAAGATTATAACAGATTACCATCAATGTGTAGACTTTAATATTATGTACACTTACTGTATACAGTATTTAATTTCCATCTCTATGTCCAGAATTGTAAATAATTTTTTTTTTCACAGCATTTAGATCAAAATATTGTTTAGCACATACACAAATATATTTAAGACACACACAAGTTGACAAGAACCATACCGATTTTGCTCAGCTCAGGTACAGGAAAATTTAACTTATAGGTGCCAAATAACATAATGGGGAAGTCACTCTTATATTTAAAATGTATAATAAACAAATTATCCAGTGTTTACAGGTTGTGTCAGCAGTAGGAAAATGAGGGGGTTCTCTTGTCCCCTTGGTGCATTTTCATTGACACTGCCAATGATAAAGGCAGTGTGGGCAGAATGCTGGTGTCTCACAGCCCCTTCGGCAGCACCCGGACTTCTCTGACAGTTTTACCAACCACTGGGACAGACTCTGGCAGGAGTTCACATAAGGCCAAACTCTCCAGTTTTTAAGGGTAGGCATGTCTGTCACAGAAAATGAAGCTTACTGTCAAATTGTAACTTGCTTTCTCCATCCTCCTGTATTTAGAAAGATGATTTCCACAGATACTGTAAATGGATTTGGGTGGAAAGAGGGGGACTCTCATGCTTCCTATGCCACATGCATCGTGTACTATGAGTGCAATAGTTGTGTCCCATTGTGCAAGGCATTCCTCAAAAGTCTTCATTTTTCTTTGAAAAGCTATTCTCCAAGAGGACCCCAAAACTTTACAAAGACTAAATGGAACACTCTACATAGCTATTTAGGGATACTTGCAGCAGGAAAAAATACCAATGCAAATCAACATTCTCATCAGGAAGCCTAGCCTAGAAAGATTACCCAGAAGAGGAGCACATGCCACATGATATGTGCAGTTATTCACAAATGAACAAAACTCATGTTTCAGAGTTTGCACTCATAGTTTCCCATTCATATGCAATCTATAAACTAGAAACTACTTTCAGGAATTATTACATGGCTTATTCTTAATACTTGTTCCTGAAAACAACTTCTTCACAAGTAATTCTGACGCATGGTTTCAGTATGAACTTACAAGAAGGTTTTGAATGTTTTGCTTGTGTCTTTAAAGTCTGAGATTCAGAATGCACCTTAAGGAAAACAGAATTCACAAACTGAGAAATATCCTGCCTGCCTTTCACTCCTCCTGCCCTATCTCAGGCACAAAGGTGCTTGTACAGGGTGTTCAATCAGGTGAAGAGTGGTACCTGGGGTGACTCTGGGCTTGCTTTCCATTAAATTTGATTCTCCTGCCTTCAAGGGAGCAGTCTTGGAGGAGAAAATTGTAACCTAGTGAGAATAAGCATTACAGCTACTTTATTTTAATTGATTTTAAGAGGCAAACTGAGGCTTCGAGTTTATTTCACAGTAAGAACATGGTACAACAACAGGCCTCTGTGACTCTGAAGACCTCACCCAAAAAATTTGGATTCTGTAGGATAAAGGAAGCAACCAATGCTAAACTAATCCTTTCCCACATCTTTTACCACTTGTAGCACTGGTTAGGAATACTGGTGTGCCAGTGAGGGACTAATTCTCAGCTCTTTTGTACACACAAAGTTTCAGGTCCTGGTATTCTCAGCTCAGCCCTTTTCATTAAGACATCAAAGTGACAACAAAACTAAGCATATATTGACAAGGGAATCTCAGAACCAAAAGTAAAATGAAGTGCTGAACTACTAGTTTTGCCTTTGCAAAAGTCTGTCTAGACTTAGGAAAATTTGTATTTAAGTTTTTATCTTTCCTTGGATGTATCTGCAGTGTCTATATATAAGTATGTTTGTACAGTTAATAGTTTATATCAGAAGCAAGAGGCTTTATTATTCATTAGTACTCATCTGATGATAGACTGAGCAGAAAAGGTGAAGTTTTCTTGTAAAGACAATGTTACGGTGACTCAACAGAAGGAGTTCTATAAAAGGCTAAGCATACAACAGATCAAACATTTAATTTTTAAATGAAAACCTTGATCTTGGGTTTAATGGCTTTTTTGCTTTAGATTCTTCATTTATGCTTAAGCCTGTACAAGACATTGAGTTACTTTTTCCACATTGGAATCCACTTAACAGTAAAGAGACAAGCATGGCAGTTGGGTTTTTGTAAATAAGTGATGATGAAGGCATCTTAAATCAATCATTTTTCTTTTTGATAGTTAAAGTGGTTATTAGTTGAAAGAATGCCTTTCTGGGAGCAGGAAGAAGTAGTAAACACTGCAGCAATTACTGTGAAGCCTGTTTTAGAATTCAAGCCATATTTCTAGGTCAAATCCAGAAAGATATGGAAGGACAAGGTATGTGGTGTGTCGTCTGAACTTTCAGGTTTCTGGTGTCTCAGACAAATTCAAAATCCTGAAATTCATGTATGTTGTATGCAAAGTGCATGGAGGCAGTTACAGGGTGTCAGTAAGGAGCTGAAGAGCTACATAAAACATTTCTCCCTCTTCTCTGTTTGAGCAGCCATTTGGATTTAATCCTCTTCTAAACGTGTCCATGATCACTCATTCAAATGGATAAGATGGATGTGCTATCCTTTATAACAAGGTCTGGAAGAAGTGCCATTTCTGGCATTGCCTACCTCTTATTTTGGAACAGCCAGTTCGAACATGTGCAAGAGGTGGTGGTGCAATACCCTGTCATTCTGAAGGGACTTGCAGCCACTTGGCATTTTCCATAAAAGAGTGCTCAGAGGAGCTACACAGACACAGCCCAGAGAGAAACTCTTGGCTTCCCTTCTGAAATGATGCCATTCTTCCAAAAGGAACTCAGGACCAGAGAGAGGGGGCAAAAGAAAGCGGACAATGAGAAGCATTATACTCATTAAAAACAAGCGATCAAAAGACCCCACATTCTTATTTGCTACATACCAATCAGAGAAGCAGGTTTTAGTTAGGAGTTAAGCAAAATCTTTAGACACAGCCTCTACGAAGTTTGGTGCTGACATTAAAATACCAATTGTACAAATGATTGTGAAGACTGAAAAGGCCATCAAGCAGAGCCGATCCACTACAGAGGCTGCAAATTTCCATTCGTTGCAAATGGCGTCCTCTTCATCCTGGTCTCTGAATCGGTTTGCAATGTACCTGACCTCTTCCAAAATCTTAGCCAAATCTGGGTCACCTTCAGAGGGGTGGCCACTGTGCAGCAGGTTTTCTTCATCTGTTGGTGAGCAGGTCATCCTCCCACAGATCACACCCGAATCAGTGGTGGGTGTGCAGTGAACCCCTTCCAGCCCCCTGAACCCAATGTACAGCATATTTCCATTACTGGATTGCTGTCCACTCACAGTGTTCATCTCCACACTGGACAGGCTACAGCGACGCTGTTTATGTTGACAGGCAGGACGCACTTTATCTTCCCCTGGTCTTTTCATCCTCAGAAACCAAGCACACCAGTTCAGAAGGATGATTCTTGTCTGAAAGAAAGTTTTTGAGAATAAGCATCTCTTCACACAGCCACTGTCTCTGGTGCTGCTGGTATTTAGGCAGCTGGGGTGACTGGTCCATGGTGTCTGCTTAGCATGCACCGCTTTCTAGAAAATGGTGGTGGAGTTTTCCAGCTGAATAATTTACCAATCACTGGGGTTCTTTTCTTATTCTAGCAGTGATACTGACTGCCTCAGACTGACTATCAGTACTGGGACTCCCCACTCCTCTGATGGGAGTGTCCATAGTGTTAATTCTTCCTGACACTTGAACACTGACATGGCAGCTTTTTCCACCTTTACTAGGAACCATGGGTTAGACAAAACCAAACCAAACTCTTACTGAAGAAGAGTTACTTTTTAATAGTCTTAATAACAGTGCTTTCGATGATAGTCAATAAAGTTACAGTTATTTTTCTCTTTTTGTGCTCTAATATTAAATTCACAGCCATTACTGTTTGGGTGGAGCTGCCAAAACAGATTTTGGATTGCACTGGACCACTGAGTTTTAAAATGTCATGGCTCTGTTCTCATATTGTGTTCACAGCAGTTGGTTGCAGGTTTTAGAAAAGAGATCTGGATATAAGATAAAGAAAATATGGAAAAAATTACCTTGATTTAAAAAAAAAATACTTTGCAGATTTAATCTGTGTATCATTTTACTATTTTCCACATTGCCTTAATCTAGCCTTACAGAAAGCGGAGGAAAGCCACTTCCACTTCAAATGACAGCTTCTGTAATTTATTTAAATCAGATTTTAAGAGCTTATTCCTGCATTTCTTTTTTGGCATTCTAATGAAGTATTATTGTATCATATAATATGCAAACCTATAACTAATATTAGATTTGGTCCGTTTATTCTGACTGTGGATTGTTACTCAGAGTAGATGTTATGTCCATGCAAATATCCCAGCCAGAGATGGATCTTGCCCTATTACTTTTTCTACGCTACCAAGCTCCACCAAGATGGATAATGTTCTGTTAACTGAGGGCCTGATCCATCCACCAATTTGGATCCAAATAATGTTTGCTGGACTTCAGCTTCTCAACACTACGGCTCACTCCTCAACCTCAAGTACTCTGTTTTCTGAGGATGTTTGGCTCCATAGTAAACATTGTCCCCTTTAGGTCATCAAACACACGTCTAAAGAGATCTACCTTTTATTGTCTTCACTGAAATTTATTTTAAAGTCACCACCCCAGAACAAGCCAGGGAATATCTCATTATCTCTTGTCCTCAGGGTACTGCTGTATGCACATTCTTTCCGGCTAGTAAGGATAATAATAACTCATTGTTCTAGAGAGAAAAAAGAAGAAAGGTCTTTCTATCTTCAGAAAGGCTTGATGCTGCTGTGAGCTGGGTGAAGTCAAAGGAGGGGACATTTAGCTGGTGACAGCAGTGTGTAGTAATCTAATGCCAGCACAATGTTCTCTGTAAAACCCACCCCTCACAGAAGGACATTATTTAAAAAGTCATAAGTGCTTAGAAAATATACTTTAATTCTTTGGACTTAACAGATGCTCTTGAACAGAGATATAAAGATCAGGATTTTCAGAGCAAATTCCACTTTAACAGCCATCTTTGAGAGATGCTTCTTTAGGCTATGGATGTTTCTGTTTGGGCAGCAGCTAAGTATGTAACAGCTGCACAACTGCACCTCGAGAGAGAGGTGTATTTCATGCATTTATCATCTCCATCAGCACCTTATTGTGTTCTCTACCTGGTTCACTTCGAACATCTGGAACTTATTTGAAAGTCACCTTCATTTATATATTTAGGTTTTAACAAATTCCTGAGTTGCATGTAGCTGTTTTGAAGGATATGAGAAGTTAGTGGAGGTATACCCATTCTCTTTTGCACACAAACATTTTCCAAGAAACCAACCACATGGAACATATCTGGACACCTCATTTCTGGGAAACTGCTTTTCCAAACAAAATGTCTGGGAAGGATTTATATGTTTTTAACAGTAGGAGGTAATCGTGGGCCACTAGCTACTCTATCATATCCCTGAGCTGGACATTTATGCAATGGACAGTGAAGGAAAATCAAACCTTACCCATTTAGGCATTTTTCCTCCATCTGGATCATGATGGTGGTATTGTAGAACAATAACAGTGACAACAACAGAAAGACCAACAATAATCATAGTGCTGGCAAAATACTGAGCTGCAAAATAAAGAAATAATTACAGGAACGTACTTTGGCTGATATAGCTTTAATAGAGGGTGTTTATATATGAATTCATAGCATTTAGTTCTTTTTCCACTGTAGTGCTGGTCTAGGTACTTTTGAAAGATTTCTCAACAGCAGAAAGTTCGGACATTATTTTGAGGAGATAGCCAGCATTTAGCTGTTGGTTTTGTGGAACTGAGTCTTTTCTAAGAAACCTTGATACAGGCTGCCTTCTAATTTTCTTTCAGCATTATTATATAAACTGACTAGTACTTGTTTTGAGAAGTTTCTCTTTTTGTTTGAACAATTACAGTGGGAAGATTTAATTACGTTTAGCTTATGTATTCAAATTTCTTAATCGGAATTAGGAATACAGAACACAATCTGTCCAACTGTGTCAAAACTACAAAAAATTCTTCCGTGGAAAATTGATTCTCTTATGCTTTCCCCAAATACACGTACATTCTCTACTTCATTCAGATCAGAGAGCACCTATCAGAGCCTCTCATCAACTGGCAATATTTTTCTAATTCAATTGCAGTCATCCATTGTACAGCTGGTGATTTGCTTTAATGCTGGCCTTTGTGCAAAGTCACTGCACCTTGTTTGCTAAAAAAATCCAAGTGACTAAAAGCTTACCAATTAAGGGCACAGAGTCAGAGGTTGCTGGCATAATTTCAGCCACAAGCAGCATGAAGACAGTGAGAGACAATAAAACTGTTATACCTGAAATATAAAGTATGAAGTCATATAAATAGCTTGTAATTACAGCAGGGAGAGAAATAAAATGAATCTAAAGGAGTGCTTTCTGCAAGATGCAATCCCACTGTAACCCTGCTCCAGCACGTCAGTGGTGCTCCTCTCCTTCCTTGTACTGCCTCAAGTCCAGGGTAGCAGTGCTTCAAACTGGTAACAATGCTTGCACACACATGGATATTTTTACATCCTTGTAATGGTTCAACTTTTATCATCATTTGCTAATTAGCTGAGGAAAATTAAAGCACTGTATTAGCTTTAGAAACATGGTGTGAATCTGAGTATTTGAGCACGTGACACTTGATTAATTGCCATGGAAGCTACAGGTGGTGTAATACATAAATTTCCTCAAGAGCAGATTTGCTGCCTTGGACAGACTTTGGTATCCTTTGATATTACTGTTGGGCTCTGCAGGGGATTATGCCCAAGCAGTCTTGACTGTTGATTTTTGGAGTTTGACTTCTGTTGCTTGGTGATGAGTTCCCATCTTTCTGGAAAAAGATTTAACTCTTTTCTCAGAACTAGACTTAAACAATAAAGAGTCATTGTCAGGCGGGAAAGGATTAATGAGCAAAGAATTCAACTTAAATATGGTGAATGACAACAAATAAGGAGGCTATTACTTTTCAATTAAACCATATTCTGGAGAAATGTCAATTTCTCTACCTTTAAACAGAAGTGTTTACGTAGTAGAAGTCAGTTCATTTGAATTTTGTTGGGGAAAAAAGGTTTCTTTACATAGTTAAACTCCATCTTAAAGATCAAGTAGTCAAAATCAGATTTGTTTCACAAACCATTGCTTAAGTTAAAAGTCACTATAAAAAGTAAAATAGGAGCAATTGCAATCAATCTTTCTGAGAAGGCACCATAGGCTCTTAACACAACTCAATATTAAAAGGAAGTATTAAGAAGAATTCAGTGTTAAAGTGTTCAAATGTGTATTTGTAAACTTAAGCTTTACCTAATGAATGTGAGATTCAGCAAACAAATGTCAAAAAATGAAAGCCTGCTTCTTAAGGAAGGTTCTCAGGAATTGTTTATGCCTCTGCTGGTTCAGCATCAAACACTAAAAATAGCTTGTGAGCCAGAACAGGGCACACAAACTATTCCTCTTGCCTAAGACTATTTAAAAATGAACTTCTAAAGGACAACTTCTTTTGGTTTAGTCATATTTACAATATCCTATTAATACTTTACCTAGTGAGATCTTTTCTCCCGAGTCTGCTGGAAGCAGGAAAACCAACAAGGCAAGGGCTGATATCAGGACACAAGGAATAAGGAGATTGAGTCCATAATAAAGAGTCCTACGTCTCATAGTAACTGTGAAGGTTACATCTGGGTAGGGTTCTTTACAACATTCATAAAAGCTCTCCGTTCTCTTCCCAGGAACTCCTGTGTAGGAATAAAGAGGAGGAAGACTAGAAATTAATGTGAATAAACTGCATATTATATAGTGTTTATTTTTTTAAAGGGTAAATGTAGTTTTCCAAGTTTTACTACAGGTAGAACTACTTAAGCTTTGTTCCCACTTTTTCTCAGAAAATAAAGGAAAGTCAGATAAAAGATACTTACAGAACTCAAGCAGCAAATTTGTCTTTTTTTTTTTTTTTTAATGTTGATTTGCATCTGAGATCTGTTCTCAAGAGTTTCAAATGCCACTGGCTAGGTCATTTATTAATTTAATTTCTATCTCCATTTCCCAATTGTTACTCCATCCATTTCAGCAGTGGAGACAAGGCTGCAAGTTCACAGTGTAAATAAGGAATCGAGAGCTTACCTACTAAATCCCATTCTCCATTTGAAATATAGCCAGATATATCTGCTTCTTGCATTTGTAAGTCCAAGGACCAGCCTCCATAAGTCCAGGATCCAAACTTCAGGTTACATTTCTGAACATCAAATGGAAACCAGCGCACATCTATGTAGCATGAGCTCTTAAATATGCCTAGGTGAGATTTTAAACAAGAACACTTAATTTAAATGCTTGTTCCACATAATTTCATGTACATTTTGTAATCAGAACTTGTTCTATATTGTGACTTTTGTTTTTCATTTAGAAGGCATATTTAATCTCAGTCTTGTCTTGACATGTAATGATCAAAAGTCAGTCACAGAGAAGGGAAAGAACTGTACCATTATTAGCTATTTTTAAAGATACTCTTCCATTTTGGCACATAGTGGAAGAATATTCAGAGAAGAACTCAGATTTCAAGATACAGTATTTCAGGAAGAAATGAAGCAGAATATGTAATCTGTTTCTATTTCTTTTACTGACTAAAGTAAGAAATCCTGAAACATAAGAAATCCTGAAATATTTATTTGCTGTTTTATTAGATTTATATGATCTTGATTTACTCAGGAAAGCTAGCTTCTTCTTTTTCACTTGTTGAGTGAGACCCTGTCCTTCAACAGCTTTCAGAACTGAATTGAAAATCTCTCACCAAATGGAACATCTTAAGAGAGCATCTTAAATCAAGAAGCAAACCCCTGAAACCCTCTGGACATCTTAGGCAGAAAACCTAAATTGTCTGGAAAGCATTGGCTCCACTGCTGTAGTTTGCAAAATTCAGATGCTAGGAAGAGTTAATTCTAATGATTATGCTAATTGAGTTGGGGAAGAGAAACAGTGCTCCACTGCTATACATCCAGACCAAAAATTGTTTTGATGAAGCATTCATTGAATCATTTCAAATAGAAATGCATGCAAGATGTTACTAAGCATCTTACTGTAAAGTTAACGTATTAATAAAAGAAACACTAAAATAATGAAATAAAAATTTATTGAGGCATTACCATGACTTTAATGAACAACATCTTTTTATAGTAAGGACTTCCAAACTTCTGAAATTGTGCATTATGACAGAAGAATTTCCATAATTGTCATAAGACGTGTCTTGTATGATGGCTTTCATGCAAAAGTGTTAACCATATAACCATAATGCATCTAGGCTTACATCTATCAGATGATGCTAGCTAAACAAATAAAATGTAAGAGAATTTTTGACAAATTTGAAACCACACCATATACAAGTAATCTGTCAAAATTTATGGCATGCAAACAGCCTACCTGGTGGCAGGTATTGGCAATGTCCTGAAGAATTGACTAAAACATTAGTGTGAAAAGTAGCATCAAATCTTTCATCAGCACTAGAACGGGGGAAAAACAAAATGGGTTATTTGCTCTTTGGCTGGCTGAAGAATGTCTGAGACAAATCTGTTCTCATAAAAGAATTGTGTTTCTTCCTGCTATCAGTTTTCTGTTGCCTCAGAGTAACTGGCCTGATACTTCTGGGTTTGCTCCTGATTAAAAACTGTAAATGAAGGTCAGCCACCTCACCTGCCCACTAGATTCATTATAGTGCCTTGGCTCTATTGATTTCCTTTTGGAAAGCAAGCACTTTTTAAGAACTTCTCAAGCAACTGTACAGGGAAATCTGTTCTCTTGCTGTCTACCTTAACAGCCGCTAATGAATACTGAGGAGATGGATAATCCAGTGTCTGTGCCTTCTTACCTCTTTGCATGGGTGAGCATTATTACTACATTACATACATGAGACCCTTTAATGCAGCTCCAGCCTTCATTATCTACCTCAGAACCCACAAATTGCGTTCAGATAACAAAAAAAAGCAGCCCTATTCGAGGTGTCAGTGGAGTGGTGTGGCCAGCACTGCCCTGGTGTGCTGTCCTTACAAGTCTCTAGAAAAAGAATCATGTCATTTGGAGAGTGCTCCAAATTATGAATTGGCATCTACTGCCAAGGAATAGCTCAGTTCTGTCTGGCACTATGTCCCAGGAATTTACCAGGCATTAACAAGGACTTCTATATGGGAAACACAATGAGACACAGGCTACTGTATTTGTACTATTGTAGTCTCCAACCTGTCACCTTGTGGGGGGGTTGGCACATGAGGCAAATGCAGGGACAGCTGTAGTGGGCAGGGCAGAGCAGTGACACAAGCCTCAGGGTCCAGATGCTTGCAGCAATCTGGACTTTCAAAACCTGTGCATCTCCAGATTGATTGGAGCACTGTAAGTCTTTAATGTCTCTTTGCCTATTAGTGGTTTAGTATCTCATAATTTTCTAATCATCTTTTAAGACATCATCAGAAAAACAGAGTAAAAATCTGAGATGGTCGTAAACTGAAATATTCATAACTCTAGCAGAAAATCAAGTCTATTAAAAGGTGTTTCTTAGCAGGAAAACCCTTATTGAAATATTCTTTTTTTGAAAAGAGGAATTTAATATTTGATCTATTCTGATGCAAATTTTAACTCTCAGAAGCTAAAATAAAGCAACTGTTATTTTAGACATTCTTAATTTGCGTTTTTAAATGTGCATTTTATTTTCCCCTTATGTATTTGAACAACTTAGATTTTAAAAAAATACCTGGGCTGGTTTGTGAAGTTTGCAGACAAGAAATAGCTAAATCCTAATAATTACTTGCCCATCTGGAGTTGCACTTTTTCCTGTGGTGAGCAGAAGGCTCACAAGTATTGAAAGTACTTGTAAGTATTGAATTTGAGCTTTGAAGAGAAGCAGAGCAGTCTCAGTATTGTGTATGATGCCTGATTCTGGCACACTGAGGGGACAAGGCAGCTCCGTTCTAAGGCCATTGAACAGTGCAAGCCACTCCTTCAGCTTCACAGCTCGTGGCTGGATTCTCCCGGTTCGTGTTGCAGCTCCTCTTCCACTGGAGCTCTAATTCTTCTCCCTCCCCATCTTGGCTGCCTGTTTTTGTGATATTTGTAAGAAACTGGTGCTGCAAAAATCTCTACTGATTGCGCTGCCAAATTTGATAGATACTGGGGAGAAGGGTGGCAAGATCACACGCACATTCACACAGGTGTGCATGCACACGGGTGCATGGCTCTCATTTCCTTAGGGAACCAGACCTAAAGTCCTCCAACAAGGTTCTGTATTAGACAAATAATTGCTTTGACTTGAAATTAATAAGGGTTAGTTGATGGAATTCAAATAAGTAGTCAAATTTAGTATGTAAAATTATCCATGCCACACAAATCACTTGTTAAGTGGAAATTAATGACTCCTGGGCTAGGTTCTGTTCTCTTCCTCTGGAGCAGAGGGCAGTTAAACACCAGGGAGCTGATTCTAAGACCTTGCTGCTGTTTCTGGTAATTGGCAAAAATAGAATTTTCACAAGAACATAAATGATCAAGGAACCTTGATTTCATTGCCACATGACTTTGCCTTTAATGGGCACATTCTTAAAAGAATATCCAGTGGTAGTCAGATTCAAGTATGCAATTCTTTTTTTCTGAAAAAGGAGTGTGTGTTTTTCTGTACTGTGCTTCTAATCATTTTTTGAAATGCACTGCTTCTATTGGGAGTGCACTAAGTAGCTTGAAGAGACTGGACTGAAATGTAATGTAATGATAGAAAACCATTTCTGCTACATTTCCTCTTCAGGATATAGTCACTTGAAAGCAGATATTGATTACAGGACATTGAGATGACAAAACTGTATCTAGCAGGTAGAATCCCACTGGGACCTAACCTCATATTTATAAAACTGGAAAAATGAAACTTTTAAAATGAGATATACTTTTCAGAATTTTTGTTATTCCATGAAGTACTGAACATTATGTGGCCATTTAGAAAATAATTCCACCAGAAATGAGCACTTCTAATAAGTGTAGTTGAAAGTTGAAAGACAGTCCACATGACACTAACACAGTGAATCCTGGAATTTTTACAAAGACCTAGATTGTCTTTCCTTAGAAAATTTACAGATGAATTGGCCCTGCTCTCCACACAATAGACTGGATGTAAAATTTAATACAGCTGCCACAATTTCTCTGTACTAGGCTGCGGCAAGATATGTAAGAACTCAAGACATAGTGAAACATGCATTCATTAAAATGGAAAGTGAATTTACAGTTCATTAATTTCTCTGTAACTGCAAATGCATGTCCCTAGTGAAGCATAGAAATTGAAAACATCTATCTCAAAATGGCATGTCACTAGAAGGGAGCATCATAATATTCCCAATGTAATTTCATACAGGAATAAGAATTTGTTTTAAATAGCTTTGCTCTCTGACTAAACTCTGCACAAGATTTTTGGATTAAATATGTGTTTGTAATAGAGAAACTGTAGAATAATTATTTCATGACTGCATCATAGTTAACAATCTGAAGATTTGAAAACTTTTATTAACAGAAAAATTGTGGTTTCAGTTTTCCAGGTTATTGTGACCCTTCTCATTCTATAAACTCCACTCCAGCTACAGTTAGCATGCATATATTAATATCACCAATTTCTAAAATATTACCCTTTCATTTTGGATATACCCAAATACTGAACCCTAAATCATCAGGCACATTGCGAGTCTCTCAGATATGTGATATATATGAGGAAGAATATTGTCATAACTCATTTTTTTGGAAATCACTAAGTTGCTGTTGTAGAGTACCAATTTTATGGTATACACAGTGTAAATGTCATTCATCAGGGCAATGGAAATGAAGGTGTCATTTGTCAGATTCTCCCAAGAGCACTGTCTTTTATGGAATCAAGGTAGCTAGGGATAACTGCTCAAGAAAACAAATTTGCACTGAAATCTATATTAATATTAATGTTTAAAAAAATACCTGTCTCAGGTATCAGGCTGCTCCATTTTGTGTACAGAGTGTTTGAAGGAGTTTTTTAGGCTGGTTTGTGGACAACTTGCCATGCCTAAACCAGAAGTGAGCAGTAACCTTGCCAGGCAGTTATCCTGAGGATGGTGAACTGCACTGGAGCTCCCCCAGATCCCTCAGCGTTGGCTGTGCCTCTGGGCCAAGCACTGCCACAGTGCAGGCCCTGGAGAAGTACCCCAGTGCCTGGCAAATGCTGCCACTGGTGCAGTTATCCCATTATTTCAGTGCAACAGCACCTGTCACTGCAACACTGAACATAAAGGTGCTCAGCAGATGGCAAACGGAAGCAAAACTGCTGCTGACATTGGGAACAGCTATTCTCCAGGTCTTGTTGCAACAAAAGGCAGCTCCTGAAGTGGGAAGGGGGGCCAGTTTGACAAGCACACCAGAGCATGTTCTTATGAGATATATGGCAGAGAAACAAGGGAAAGAATGCCATTAGGAGGACAAAAGGTTCATGTCACCTGCACAGGCAGCAAAACAATGAACCCTGGCTACCACAGAAGGGCCAGTGCTCCGTGTACAGAGCAGATGTAAGTTCTTTCCAGTACCTGGGCAGCAGCACACAAGCCCACAACAACTGCAGCAAAAGACAACTTCTTATAGAACAGGCAGCTCTCAGTGTTTTATATTTTGAACTAAATAAATTCCACAATGGGAATTACCATGTAACAGTACAGCCAAAGAATCTCTCAATGTCAGCCAAAGGTTCTGCAGTGGATTGATGGCAACCCGTCTGTCCCTGAAATAAGCCCAACTCAGAACAGTTTGACAAGGAGAGCAGCAAATATCCCAGCTATTTTTGTAGCAGGGGGAAAGAGTGACACAAAAACTGGACATGGAAAATAGTGAAGATCCTTCCTGGCAATTACCTCTCCTGTCTGTAGTGAAACCCAAACTAAACCCTGACAAGCAGGCAAACATCAAATTTGAATTCACCAGTAACCATTTAGACCAAAAATTTCAGAGAAAATTATCACTATCCATACCATTAAACACTATCTCATAAAAGCTACTCAATTAGAATGATAGTAGGGACAATATTGTTATCCACAAAGTATTTGCAAATATGTCCTGTTCCGTGAACAGGAGACTGGTAATTTTCCAGTATTCCAAACACCTAGAAAGTTTTGGAAAATTATTTTAAAATCTAGGCATTTTGATGAGATGATTATGTAATTTACCTTGCCTTATCTTTGTGTTTGGACAGCGTGCTAAGAAACTTCATGTAGATTCCCTTTCCCAGGAAAGACTGGAGCAGTTGAGCTTTCAAGGTGTATTTTGCAAGTCTATAATTCTATGATCTTCCCTCCATCCCCGTACACACACAAAGAAAAATGTGTCTACCTGTTATAGAGAAGAATATCAGGCTTCCAAATCAGTCCATCAGGAAAACGGACATTCTTCACTCCCGGGTAATCAGACACATTCCACTGTAGATAATGATCTGTCCAGTACTAAGCCATACACACAAAAAGTAAGTTAGGTCATCCACTGGTTTACTGTAGTTCTCTAGGGACTGGTTGGGCTGAAACAATAGGTGTTCTCTTGTTTAGCTTCTGGGAGTGAAATGTTTGGAAAGAGTGAATTAGGCCACAATGGAACTCATAAACCCCTCCTTTTCAACTCACACTGCAGTGCCCATAACAGCCTAGAAGAGATTTGGGGTGCTTGTGTTTTATTGTTCACACTGTCTCAGGTGCCAGTTTGGGATCGAACTGCTTTTATAGATCGTACAGTAACTTCCATTATCTTTATCTTCATAGACAACTTTGTTTTCTGTGGTTGGAAATTCTCACATTGTAGTACCTTGCTAATAGCCCTGGGGTAGAGTGGCCAGCATTCACTGCTGACAGAGATGACTGTGATGGCACAAGGTTAATGCAGCAGAAGGTCTTGGCAGCTCCTGGGGCGTTGGGCAAACTCTGAGGCAGCTGCTCCATGGCACTGCTCGGTCCCACAAGTTTCCTCCCTGGCTGGCACTTCCTGTGCTGGAGGCGGCTGCCCTGGGGCTGCCTGTGCTCCTTTCAGCCCAGGCCTGGCTGCTGGCACAGGCAGGCTGGCACAGGCAGGCTGGCACAGTCACACCAGCAGGACTTTGATCTGAGCTCAGCACTGCTAAATCCCACACTCTGCCATTGAAACATATGGTGGTGCACAGCCATAAACAAGTGCAGAGCCCCAGAGTGCAGCCAGCTGAGCACTGTGGCAGCCCCAGCAAGCTGCTTACCTCCTGCACTCCAGGGAAAGAGTAGCATGAGCTGCTGTATTTTCCTGAAATTCAGGTTGTACATCACTCCTTACTATGCAAATGGCTTGTCGTGATACTAAGGTGGTTTCTGTTGTGCACCAAGGGTATAAGGAATAAAGTTCAATTCGTTTTACAAAATTTACAAAATTTTATCTTCTGTCTGTGGTTCATTATAATGCCCTTCTCTGTATCTCCATTATTGTGTCGTTTACATGAATTTCACTTGTCTGTAGGCATCACATAACTTACAGTGAGGACTTTTCCAGATTTCCCAAGCTGTTGCAATGCTAAATGTTAATTTCTTAAATGTAAACTTTTAAATGGGTGAGTAAATGTACAACACTCACTCCTTCAGTCTAGTGGTCCTTGTCAAAATGTTTGATAGACATTTAGGTCAGGAAAAATTACCAGTGGGTATTGTGGAGGTAAATGTTATTGGTCATTCTCATGGGGTATTCACATCAAACTGGTCTGTGTAATTCCTTCCATTACTGTCACAGGCAAGTTTTAGCTTGATACACCAAATCCCAAGTTAGCCTCATGCTGCAGATATTCAAGTACATTCTCGTGCCTTTACAACAGCATAAATGACCATTTTGATGCATTCAACACAACTAATAGCATTCATCATGCAGTTTTTGTGAAGTGTTTGCTATACCTATTCTTGGCCTGTGCTTCTATATTTATATCATTCGTTTTTTACAATGAGTTTGTAACAAAACCAGATAAAAGATCTGAGTCATGCACTGTTTTTTCCTTTAGCTTTACAGATAATAGTTTTTTATGGAAATCTTCAATTGTTTGGCTCTGTTCATAGTTTTTGTTTTCACAGTTCTCTAGTTAAGATACGTGTTGCTCACAGCCATCTATACATAGCTTCTGTAAGCTGATCAGCTGCTTCTCATATTTTTCCAGAAGTTTTACATGCATTTTCCCAGTAAATTGTTTTACATGAACTTCCTGGTTGACAAATGTCACTGTAATTTTTTTACCACTTCATCTTTGTGTAATGTAGAAGTTCTGAGATGGCAGGATACATCTGTTTTTCCCAAAGACCAGCAATGTAAGCAAATAAGCTGTGTGGGTTTAAGGCACTGAAAGCCGTGGCTCTCGTGGTTTGGGTGACCCGTTCTCAGGAGCTGCCAGAGCAGGTCACTCACAGTTGTGGTGGCAGGGCAGGGACTGGCAGGCAGCGTTCACTGCCAGCTGAATGCATCCTGGATATCAACATGTCCAATCATTTCCTATCCCAACTGACGTTAGGAGTTACCATGGCCACTACACTGCAGTGCAGGGTGATGCTGAGTGACGTAAAGACAGTCCAAGGGCAACAGAAAACTTAATATTCAAGCCTGCGTTAGAGATGTTAAGCAGATTTTACGGTTGCTCTGTTAGCCCTGTGTACAAAGTGCTCGCCCATCCAGCAGGGCATGTTCTGCTTCATTTTGCTTTAACTTTAGAGCTACCATTAAAGGAGCTAAAGCACTTTTAGTTTGGATTAAAATTGCAAAGAGCTCAGGGTGCTTTGGTTAGTACCAATCTGTGATTAAGCAAGGCTTCTGCTATAACTTAGATCAAGTTTCAGATTTTTGATGCTGAACAGTTATTGCTATGGAGATAGTGATCGGATGAAATAGTCTGCATATATAAATACTAGATTTATATTCCCCTTTCCAAGTTATTTTTTGTATTTAAGTATTTTGGAGATAATTACATAAAATATATTTAAGATACATTGCTGGTTATACATACATATTTATCAAGGAATGCAGTGGAGAGGGATTTCAGGGAAAAACTTATTTCAGATCATTTAGAATAATAAAATGACATGTTTGTCTTAAGCATGCTTTGAATCTGCCTAGAACACCATTAATAGACATTAATAGACTTTTATTTTTATGCGTACACAAGCCATGAGGAGTGGCTAGATTTTTTTTGTAGTAACCAAGTGATCTGTTTATTGCAGTCTTAATGTGCTTCATATCCAGTATGTGCTAAGGTGAATAAATCAAAAGAAATACAGAATGTATAATATAATAAAAAATTTCCTAAGGGGAAAAAAAACAAACTCAAAAAGGATAAGGATGCTGTGAGATAAAAAAGAAGGAAAATAAATTACAGCCTCTTGAGTATGAATTGTTCCCTTTTACTGGTAAGAAATCATAGCAACTATCGTCTTTGTAGCTAAAAGCCAAAAACATATTATATTTGACAGTTTTAATCTTGCTGTACAACAGACCTGTAAAAAAGCATGAGCTGAGTGCTTCTTCCGTGTCAGATTTTCTTTGTGAATATATGGAATAGCCATGCTATCCTCACAGGTCGTCAGAATAGTCTTTCATTTGTTTCCCAAGGCCTACCCCTAGTCTAAGTGAGGTGCTCTATCTAAAATGTTTTAACAAAAGAAAAACTAATGCCTTTAAACTGAATGAGCTGGTAAAAGAGACTGAAAGGTGTAAAGTTTCTGCAAAAGCCATGTGATTTTCTGGAATAGTAGAAGTCTTCTGTAATTTCCTTTACTTAACCCAAACAGTTCAGTTTCTGTAATACTGATGGGAATTCAACTAATGGCAAATTGCAAATTCTCATCCATGTTGCTACAGATGGAGAAAACTCTATGTCACCCTGTCTTTGCAGAGCTTAAGACAAACTTACAATGCAAATCTTTGTGGATGCATTAGGACTCCACAGGAGTCAGCATGCTAAGAAGCAACTTGTTAATTCTGAGTCATAAGGTAACCCTTCAGAGAAAACAATTTCAAAATACTCTCACAGAGCTCTTGAATTGTATATTATTCATTCCTTTTATTAAAAAGTGAGTAAAAATTGACTCCTGCCCAGCAATGCTGGCCATGAGTTAATAAGGACAAAGTTCTCTGCTATGTTATCTAGTGGTAACAAAGAAAGTCTGACATGGAATTAGGAGTCAAATCATATTTTCCTACAGACCTGAAAGTTTTCTAAAATTCAAACCCCTCACCAGATTAAACTCTAAGACTGAAGGGGAAAAACAAACACTTTGTTTCAAAACTTACCATTTGTAGCCAAATATTTGTTGTTAATACTTGATTCTTTTCATCCTGGAGGGAAGGAGGAGAGGAAGAAGAAAACAAACCACAGCTTAGTACCATACAGATAAAATAATGCCATTAAATGCATTTGACTATTATAAAATAGCCAGTTGTGTTAAAGTACCTTTCAAAGCAATGGGAATCATTGCCGCTCACTTATTGGAACAGAAGTTTTCACAGGTACTTCTTAATTTCAATTTCATATTACCACAGTCAGTCAAACTGTTTCTGGGGGTATCCTTCTGCCAGACCCTTCCCTGGGGCTCCTTCTTTAATAAAGAATCTCCAAAGGCAAGGCAGATTACAGTAGGGGCTGCCTGTGTCACCTTTCTTAGGAGCAGCCCTCTCACTAATTAACCTTATCCACCAGACATGGGCAGGCAGTAGAAGAAATAATGAGCTGAGGCCATCCTGAGGAGCTTCTTAACAGGCAAGTAGCACCACTCCTGTCAGTGAACTGCACCAAAAGTGTTGCATCAGCTTTACCAGAAAACTGTTGTCAGAGCAGATTATTATTCTTTGAAGGCCTTTCCCCTGGACTCCTGTGACTGATGTAAGTTCAGGTGACACAGCAGGCATCTTAATGCTGAAGCTGTACACTTTAATTCTTTAGTGCTCAGACACAGGAAAATATCAGTGGCCTTTTCTGTGGAGGTACTGTATCAGCATCCACCTGGGTTGTGTGAAGCTAATGGAATATACTATGTATGCAGTCAGTATTCCACATTTTCCAATCTGAGCACACAATCCCTGTCCCAACACCAGTCAAAGCTCCATTTACAGTCTGAGAAAGTGTCATAGTTCTGTCACCTGTACAGCCTCAACTGCCAGAGTTGTTCATATGTCTAGACCTCATATGTCTAGACCTCTGAACTTAAATCTGTCACTTTCGAACTTAAATGTCATTCTAAAATACCAAAAAATGGCCAAAAATGTTTAATCACATTTTATACAATTAAAAACCCCTTTTTTAATAACACACTTTACTAAAGTTCAATATTTTTCCTCTTCTGCTCTTGTTTTGTGAACTACTAATCCAAAAGAACTCCTGAGAGATCTTTCATTGCAACCATTTTAGATCAGCACAATAGTAGGAAGTTATACAGCATATAAAATCAAATAACCTGCAAGAGACAATGGCATTTTTAAAGCAACCTTTTCAGGAGCAGCATCAGTAAATCTATGACAGTGTTACTAGGCTGTGTATAATCACAACTAAATGTACAACATACAAATAGAAAGGTTTTAGATAAAGATGGAAATGTGCATGAATAAAGTCTACCTTAATGCACACTCCTACCTTGCTTTAAAACAAAAAGTAAAATAAAAAATATAAATCATCACAGACCACAGCTAGTCATCAGCACTTTTCCTCTCTATTTTCTGCTTTATCACCTCCATGAACTTTTTTCTAAACTATCTCAATTGAGTAACTCATTTAAATGGCATCCTGGAGAAACAGGTCTCTAACCATTTAGTGTCAGAAATCCATTATTAAGCTCCACTGAATCTGCATGGTGAAGGCATTGCTGAAGATGTCAGCCAGGCAAAGCAGTAATTAATTTGCACTAGTAGCTGTTATTCTCTAGCCACATAAACATTAATTTGGAACCTCTCTCAACAATCTGCTTATAGCGTTAGAGCACTACAAAACTAGTTTGTATGGGATCTTTAATTAATGAATGAAGAAACAATCCTTACGAGATCGTTCGTATCACCATGAACTAAAGTCTGTTGAGAAGGGTTGCCAGTTCAGGGCACGTAAAACCTACATGTTTCTATTCATCACAGGCAATTTTATGTGAGATGGAAATACTGCCAATGCTAACTTATCCTCCAAAGTTCAATAGCATTTTCTCAAAGCTCTGTGTGCTGTCCCAGGTGAACATGACAAGTCCTGTCAGGACAAAATGCTATGTCCTGGCTCAGCACCTGAGCAAAGCTGAGAGCCCCACTGCTGGGTGGTTTCTCTGCACAGGCAGAACTGGATACTCAGAGGTGCAGAGCAATTCAGAATCCATTATGTTGCGGGAAGCCTGTTTCAGGACTATTAGCTGAACGCCACGTATTCCTGCATGGTTAAATCTCAAGTTAAACTCTCATTTTATTCCCAGTGTGATCTCTTTCTACACATGAATGGCCCCAGCTTTAAATTAGTGATGTCTCAAAAAGTCCTTTCCAGCAGCCAGAAAGAGATTGTACTGAAGCTGGAGTGTTGCTGGTGCTTGAGCTGATGCTGTGCCACAGGGATGTGCTGGGAGGGCCTGAACCCACAGCACAGGCATGGGAACTATTTTAGGAGTAGCAGGGAGGAACTCTACTATCAGTGCACATCACAGACCCAGGACTGAGAGCTGCCACTGAGCCAAGGGGGACAGCAGACTTTTAAACCAGCTGTGCTGCTGGCAACATGATTCAGCTGCCTGCCACAGCCAGGCACATCAGAGCCATCGCAGGTTGGCATGCAGGACACTCTGCAAGCATATTTCGAAAGCCAAGAGTTATTCTGAAGTGTGATCTTTCAGTCAAACCTAGCTCAAAGAGCCTATTCTGAGAGCACTGACTCAGATGTGACTGAGTGAAGCTGGTCCATGATGTTTTCATGGTATTTCTTTCTGTTAATTGAAGCATTTAGAGCCTGAAAGGGGGTTACACATGAACTGAGTAACTTCCACTTGGATCACTATAAGGTTCTATCAGTGTTTGAATCATAAATCCTACCATTGCTCCTCAGCTATAAAAACTTTACTGCCTGCTGAGGCTTGGTTTATAGCAGTGTTTTGAGTTTTTAATACTGTTTGTTGGAGCAAACAATTTCCAACATTTTAGTCATTATTGCATTGACTCATCCATCACTACAGGAAAGGTTCTGATTTTAGAGGGTTTGTCACTCTCTGTGCCCCTAGTGAAGCTGGTAAAAGGTGGGGCAGGAGACATCCTGCAGGGTTTCTCCCTGCTTAGGAGAGTTTTTTGGACACTGTTTTAAATGCTTCACAGCAAACTACATTAACACTCTTTTCAATAGAGTTGTGCAATACCTCCCCATAAAATGATGGGTGGGCTTGAAATGCCTCATAGAACTTCACCAGCTTTCATCACTTCATTTTGTAAACACAGAAAACTTTATGTGTTTTGAACACAAAAACAAGAAAGCTCCTGTTACAAACCCTTTCTCCTGTAAAGGAGGAAAGAAAAATGGCTTCACAGTATATCTGAGATGGTGGAGAACCTTCCCAATGGAGAATGAGACCGGGCACTGTTTCATGTTGGTCGGATTGGTGTGGTTTTTCCTCCATACCAGCTGCTTTAAGTTACTTGCTGTTCAGACAGTACTGGCCAAGTAGCCCTGCTAATGGAGAGTTAGGTTTCCTTGGCACAGTGGGAGGTGGGTGGAGGCTGCTTTGCTCATCTCTATCCATAACTGCAGTCAAGATCGGAGAGGACAGATGGCAAATTGCTACTGGACTGCTTGTCATGTTATTTTGTGGCAGAGCAGTTATTGAAGGGAAAGTAGCTGACATCAGGAGACTTGAATGGTCCTTCATTCCTTTTTGAAAGTAGAGGTAATAATTTCTGCAAGTCTTTGAAGGAAATTGCACTCTCTCCATTCTTCCAGTTCCCACACCCAGTTTTGTCTGTTTTTTCAATTTATACAATCCATCAGACTGATCACCTTTGGGAGCACAGTTACCAGAGTCTCCAATCATTCTTCCCTTACCCTGTGTTCATCAAAATATATAACAGAAGAGATAGAAACTTGGTAATGCTTTGTGAAAGGTGTTAGCCTGGACATTATAAACTCTGTAACGACATCTGTAGACTTTCAAATGGATTTCAGCACATGTAGCATCCACATTAGAAAAGCTACGTGGCAATTGCGAGGGGAAAAAGAACTAAAATAAAACTGCATGCCTAGAGAGTGGCATGCACTGATATGCAGCACCTAGCAAGAAGCACATATTTCCAAGGGACTAGCATAAGGTGATATCCTGACTAAAATCTATGAGCTGTAATTTCTGCTCTTCAAATTTAGATTCTTTATTTTTACGTGGTTGAATCTCACGTAAATTACAGAAAAAGTTATGGCTCGTTGAACTGGGTTTCAATTACTTTGAACCTTAATAAAGACTTTGTAAGAATATTTTAAGGCATCACTTGTTACACTATAATACTATGCTCCTGATTGGTAACCTCTAGCAAAACTGAAGCTAATAAATGTAGTCGGAAGTTAATAACACCCTGACAGCCGGTGAGAAACATGTAAGACACTTTCTTTACTGATTTTCACTTTTGTGTGCTTGAATGTCATCCTACTGAAACCAGCAGTTAGTCAGTTCATTAGCTCTTATTGTCTCAGCATTTGCTCATTAAACATTCTTAACATCTGATCCACAATGTCAAATTACCTGTGCCTAATGACATTTCCCCCCCGTTACTTAAAATCCTGTTAAGTTTAATTTTTGCTTCATACAGCTTGGGGTTTTCTTCCTGTTCCTTTTTAGGGTCATGCACTGAGCTCACTAAACTCTATCAGCTGAAAAAGCCTGAATTCCTACAGGATTAGTACTGAGAGGATGAGCTGGAGGATGAGTTAAGCACTCATAAACTGGCCAGGTGACAAAAGATTGGTGCTGTGTCCACACTTCAGGCAGCCATAATGGCAGGATGAATCCAAGATCCTCAAAAGTCATGGAAAGTAGTGAAAGGGCTGCACTTCCCATCCCTGCCCATGGTGCTGGTGCACAGCAGCTCCCTGTGTGGCCAACCTGCAGGAGAGGCCAGAGCAGTGTCTGCTCCAGCTTCACCCACCTGCAGCCCCGAGAGCACCACAGGGACCTCAGTCCCACACTAAGTCAGCCTGGGGGTCTATTGCAAATATCCTCCCCATGTGCCAAGGTTAAAGCTAAACTTCTCTACTAAAGGTGGCTCAGGGCTTCTTAGTCATGCAGGCAAAATTGAATTTGGCTGTCTCTGGTGAGGCTAAAAATCAGTTCCTTAAAAAGCCATGCTGGTGCTTCTGCAGGGACACTGAAATGAAGACTGCAGCTGCTGGCCAAGGACTAGCCCTAATCACCCTTAGGGGTGGGCTGGAACTGCACCCAGTCTTAATCTTGAAGAATGCAGTAGAGGGAATTAAGAATTTTGGGGAGGTTTGCATAGGAATAAAAAGCCAAACAAAGAGTTGCCAATGTGAAAAGGGTTGTTCAAGCGATATAAAGATGAAGAAAAAGTCAGTGTACATGATTTGTGACATAAAAGTTTGGATTTCCTGATGCCTCTTTCCCACCTGACTTCCTTTTCATCAGGAAAGGAATAGGCCAATGCAATTACCCTACACTTCTCCAGTGGTCAGCAATAGACCTTTTTATACAGTAAAATGGTTTTGACTCAGCTTGCAGCACATATATCCAATTATGCAGAAAATGCTGTGTAAACAGTTATTACCACTGCATAAATATTAATAATATTCCATGATCTAGTATGGGAGATTCAACATCAGGAACAGATGTCAGAATGTTTCTGATTTCTTAAAAATAGGTGGAAAAGACAGAAAAATATTCAATAAAATGTCAGAAGTGAGAAATATACATTTTCACTGTTGCACCACATTTTTGGACACCATTTCAAACTTAAACACACATTTTTAGTAGGTGTTCTGACTTTTGCCATACCAGTGACATTTTTGTATAAAAGCCGAGCTCTGGCATTTATGACTTAATCCTGTAGTGGTACAGCCTCCTGCTGGGAAAGCGAGGCTCGTTCAGGACTACAGCAACTTTGCAAACTCTTGTTCAGCCAGAGTTGAACAGCACGGTCAGGATGCTGTGCCAGTCCTGCATGACCTGGCCTTGGGGTGTTAATGAAAAACGAGGGCCACTCCCTTTACATCAGCTGCTAATTTACCCTGACTCTGTTGGTGCAAAGAATCCCCTGGAAGCTGGTCTTTGTTATTTTGTACTCAGCCCCTAGCTCTAGTGACGTTACTGAAAGCTGAAGATGCTTAGGACATCACCTTCTTTCCCACATTCCACTGCAAAACAAATTTAGCCCGAGGCACCTTCACAGCTAGGATGATGCCTGCCTGACTCTTTCCACTCAGACTCTGGCTCGTTCAGACCTTTAGGGATAATTGCAGCTGTGCTCAGGATTTAGTTAAGTATCTCCTGCAGCATTAAGGTGAGTTTTATAGTGAAATCTCTAAAACCCAGCCTGAAAATATCTTCATTACTTGGTGTGCTTCTTCATCTTTGGTTTAACTTTTTCTAGCTTTTTTTAATCAAAGAATTAAACTATAAAGGCCAACCAAAATGTGAGTAGTTAATTAAAATGAAATTTGAAAACTTCCACTGAGCTCTTAGGTTTATTAGATTTGTGATGGATGGCATATGAATGGCTCTTCATGCAGTCTGCATTCTGGAGGTCTTTGAAGTAAAGAATGGCTTGGGAGGATTGCTCCTGACTGGGAAAAGTGGAGTTTTGTTGATAGAGAGAACACAGACTGGGACAGATTGCTGCCATTATCAGTTTTGATTTTTTAGGAAAGCTGACTTTGGACTGTAAATTTAATGAGGAACAAGGCAATAAATGGCTATTCTGGGGCTAACTAAGAAACTTAATTGTTATATATGGGTGTCCTGGTTTAGTAAACCTGAATACAACAGTATGCTTCTGCTTAGAGCTAAAGTTCTGAGAAAGTTAAAGTGCTAAAATATTACTGAGTATTCTGTGCTGCTGGGATGGGAGTAGATATTCATTTTTGGCTTTTTGAATATCTCTTATTTTCCTGAAAAATTAGAAAAATACAATTTGAATTTTACCTGGGTCAAGGCTAAGTTTGGAGTATGAGATAAGTAAGGAGTCTGATTATTTTGCTTAACCTAATTCAGGTGAAATCTGAGGGAGGTTGTTTGTTTTGCTATTTTTTAAAATTTGCACTGTTTGTGTCTGAAAAAGGACAGCATTTTCTCCACACCAACTCATCTTACATGCTTTTGCAAAAAGCATTTGCTTTCTCCCTTATTTCTTTATATTGCTTTAAAAGAAAGGCAGTTTCCTCAGACCATACACAGGTCTCCCCTGATAGATGCAAATCTATCACAGCAAAAAGCTGCTGCAGAAAGAGCACAGAAGAGTGACCTTAACTCGGAGCAGAGCATCTGTATAAGGAGTCTTCTTAGGATGTAGGAAGGTCTTTGTGTTCCAGATATGCTCTATTAGTTCTGAGAGCTGTGCTGCCATTGGCTGCACCAGGGCTTTGTCCTGGCTGTGGGCTGGAGAATTGGCTTTCACCGAGTTCCAGGAAAAAGAAGCTGAGATAATAAATATATGTGAGAGCCTCATGATGTACCATTTTTGTTACCATGGGGATGTAATTGTAACAGCAGTCTTTATTTTTTTTTCAGTACATCATTGTTAACAAGAGATTGTATTTAGATATGAATGCATTCATCTTTGCAAAGACAAGCAGGAATAAGGCATATAAAATGAGCAGAGTACAGCATAACTAATCACATACATCAACACATCTTGGATGAAAAAAACATATTTTGAAGAGCAAGTTGTATTTTTCAAGTTACCTTATGAATTTCTGTGATTAATTGTAGGTTTCACTCAGTTCAATTTTTGAATATGGCATAGAACTTAAAGTGCAGTTAAATTTCTTGCAAACATTCAAAGTAATAACTGTCTTCTGTTGCTTTATTTACAAATAATTCTAGATTCCAGTGTATTTTGTAGCAGAATCCTGTTGAGAGGACTGAACCCTGAATTAGTGTTAAATACTGCTCTAGGTGCTGATTACCATTGCCAGTCTGACACAGATAGGCATCCCTGCTCTGAATACATGCGGGAATCTGGGAACTACCAACAGTACCACAAGATAAGAACAAACAACAGAGCCCCCATAGCCCTACTCATTACATGGTGTTAAAACTAGAGGGGATCAAAGCCTCTGAACTTGATTTATTTTCCTAGAGGTTCGTTGCAAAACACTGAAATTGAAAGATCAGGTCGTTACACTTGAATAACCAGCAGACTGAAGTGGAAGGAATTTCTTCAAGGAAAGAAGAGAAAGTTATGGGAGAACAAGGAACTGAACCCAAAGCTGTCTCTTCCTCTCCCTGTGTGTGATCAGAGCACACAGCCCCAGCACCAGTCTGCTGCTGGCATTCATCTATCCTACTTTTGTGAGTAACAGCAACAAAAATTGCCACACCTGACCAGAGTATATTTTCCATGATTTACATCAGCTGAAACCTTTGAGGAACACTAGAGCCACAGAGACAGGGGCATCTTACACAACCACAAGGAATAGCTACATGCACTACAAATTGACATAGGTAAAGCCAGCTTCAGAGGGTCAGAAAGCAAAATGCTATTACTCATCCCAGACAGTCTCTCTAATGATACTACATCCTACCTCCATCTTCCCAAGTACAGGAAAATTAAGCAAGGAGGAGTTGCTCCAAAATTCCTGTGATATGTAACCCATTATCTTGGATGTCTTGGGTTCTCTCTTCAGTCTAGGATACAGCACAGACATCACCATGGCAATTAAAAAACTTCCTGGGAAAGGGCAGAGTACAAAATGCATTGCTTATCCTGCTGAATGTCTCTGCAACTCTTGACACAGAAGTATTGCTAAGACACTTCAATAACTCGAGAAGATGAATCATATTGCAGAATTCTAGTTATTCTTTACCCTACGTCCTCTGGTGGACACATTCAAGAGTCCTCTTTTAAGGGTCTTCCTTTCCTGCTTTCCATGAAAATCCATACTGTCCCCACTTCTCTGATGTGCCTGTAGAGAATCACTTACAAAGGCACTGAGAAACTGTGAGCATAGCTGAGAGGAATACTTTGATGGAAATCAACCATATCTCTGTTTTTTCACAAATGCAACAAGCGTCATGACTGAAATGTCAGAACACCTACACGGTCCTTCAGGCTGCTTTTTCTGCAGCACAAAAGAGCAAATTCTCCTCTGTGAGAAGATGATTTCTGTCTGTGGGGACAGAGATGGAATGAGCACTCCAAAATCCATAAAAATGCTCATCTGAATTTCTTGAGCTCTGTCAGTGCTCATTACTTTTTCTGTCCTCATTCTTGCATTTAGTAGTTTTGGAGATGGTGTATAAGAGGCCTCATTCCTCCCTTCCTGCCTTCCTCTCAAACCCTAAGCCAGCACACCTGTGTAGCTACTGAGAGTAATTAAGGGGATGCCAGGCACAGAAATGTGCAAACACTTCTGACTGAATGCAGAAAACAAGCCAATAAAAGTTCAAAGTAGCAGTGCTGTATAATTAAACATGTGCGTGGGTCCCCCAAGTCTGCACATGGTTATTGATCATCATAAAAAAACTCCCTTCAGGGAGGAGCACACAAGGAATGAGGAGACAGGATTATAAACCATGCAAATGTGGCTTCACATCACTACCACAAGATTTGGGAGAGATGAACTGGATGAATATCATATTCTTATCTTGCTGCTAATGAGCAGCAGCGTGGCCTCATGCCATGCTCTTGGTGCTTCATGGTTAGCTGTTGTTGAAGCCAGGGTTACCAGCCTTTCCTCTATGCAAATCTAATTCTAGTTCCAGTAACAGGCATGAAAATGCAAGCACAAGTGAAGCTTAAATCTGAATAGACATTTACTTCAGGCTGCTTCTGGTAATTCTTGAAAAATAAATCTTTTAATTTTGAATAAATTAAAAATAAAGTGGTTAACGCAGTAAAGTAAATTATTTAAGAAATTAAAATTCTAAGTGAATTTTAAAGGATTTTTTTCTAAATAAGTGCTTGTACAAATAGGCTCTCTGCTGCCTACACATTGTGAGATCTTTCTTTCTTTCTTTCTTTCTTCTTTCTTTCTTTCTTTCCCATTTTTGTAACTCACAGATATATTTAGATTGAGAACAGTTGGATTGTTTAGTAGTCTATTCAGGCTACTGAATATGGTGAAGAGTTCAGGAGAAACTGAAGAATTCACATCTGTATCAGCTAAATTTGAAGTAATTAACATTTGAAGTAATTAACATTTGAATGTATTTATGTTAATATGCTGTTCAGAGATACAGAATTGTTTGCTTCCAACCCATTGACAATAGGTTTTTTTCAACTGCTGTCAGCAATATTACATTTGTAAATACTGGAAACTTTTGGTAGTGTGTGCTTTGCTGAGAGAAAAGCAGGCTCTGTATCCGCAGGCTCCGAGAATGCAGCCCTGAGCAGAGACAGAGAGCAGGAACAGAAATAGCACCTTGCTTTAGCAGCACTTCCTGCCTTCCCTTGCCATCATCCCCAAAATTGCTACAGCACTTTCCTGCCAACTTGTAGACCCACACAGATCACACTACAGGAGTGGGGCTGAGGCCGTGATGGTTACTTGGGAGTCACTTTTCCCCACAGCATCCTCCCACAGCACTTCCAAAAGCCTTCCCAGAAAAGAAATGGGTTCAGCAGGGGCAGCCACCTGCATTTGAACTCCCTTCTCGTGCATGTTGACACTGCAGTCAGAGGCAAATCCAACCCAGAGGAACCAAGGCAGCTCCCATGTTTCTGTGCTCAGCAGCAGAGGCTTTCCCAAGGAGCAGCAGAGGCTCTCCCAAGGAGCAGCAGGTTTATGGAGCATGTAATTGTTCTGTGCAAGCAGAGACCAAACCATGCACACGGCGCTCCTCCTCGGCTGGGACTGAGCCCGCTGCTCTCCCAGGAACGTGGCAACAGGGAAACCATCCACCAGACACACAGGGCTGCAAATGCTCAGGGAGCCAGATCCTTGGCCAGTGCAGGTCAGGGGTGTTCCACTAGCCAAGGACAAGAACATTTATAAAGAAAAACACGGGCCTTTCAATCTTTCCATACAAATTACTACAGACCGTAACAAGCTGATCCATATTGGTCAAAACAAGGCGTGTGACCTTGCGTATCAAACAGTGACATCCTGTCTTGTCCAGTATTTGAACATGACAGTCTTTTTTAAAAAGAGGAACAACACTGAATATTACAAGGAGTATATTCATTTCAGTCCCAAACTTTTGTGAATTAAAAGCTTTGTATAAGACCAAGTATTGTCCAGAACTGACTCCCATTTTGCACAGTAATTTTGTTTCATTAGCTGATTACTGAGGACTACTAATAATTGCTGGATGATGTGACTTTGCAGGTTCTGTTGTTCTAGTAAAAGGCCCTGGGTAAAATGTGAAGGCTTTATGTGGTGATCACTGTGCTCTACAGCAGTGTCACAGAGGAATCTGTTTCCTAGCACCTTAGCCATGCTTTTCACAGGAAGGTTACAAGTCCCTTTCATCACAACCAACATAGGAGTAGATGTTTAGTCACTTTTTAAGTTAATGGGGTGTCCATACCAATGCAGTTAGAAAACAAAATATGAGGTACTGAGTTTTTATGATTCAAACTGATTATTTGTATCATGAAGAGTAAGAAAAATGTCTGAAAAATTGCTTCACTTTGCTCATATTAGAAAGAAAACCCACACAAACAGAAAAACCCCAGCTGATTCAAATTACAAAGAAGTTCCAAACATCTCTCCTGTGGAACCAGAAGGCAGAATAGAAGTTCTGATTTTCACATACAAAGAACATCTCTAATGTCCTCAAGTGAACTATTATCAGTAGGGTTTTTTTATAGCCTTTAGTCAGTCCTTCTTTCCTTCCTGCAAACTGCCTTTAATTAGTGTACATTCATTGCTTCCCATTCCATCCTACACATCCTCCTGTGTTTAAAATATCTTTCCAGATCTAACACTGTTTGAGGAGACTAGGTAAAATGCTGACAGAAGAGTTTAAAAATCCGGAAGATATTTAGAAGCATGGGAAAAATGGACAAATATCACAGAAATAAGGTTGTGGTTTCTTTTAGTATATTAATATCTCACCACGGTAGTGTAGGGAGAGGTGTCGTCTGCTTGTTAAAGTAGATCAATTATCAAAATATTTTAGATTCTTGCCTGATTTATTCTTCATATTTCTCTGGAAAAATAGAATACTCTGTTTTCTGTTATAATCCAGTAACTTTCATGGTATTAAACTTAACTAAAAATATCAGAAGGCATATCCCAGCACCTTTCCAGTTTTCTAAACTCTCAGGAATAAATTATGGTGGAATGGAAATGGCTGCAAGATAGAAGTGCAAACAGTTTCTCCCTTTAGCATGGTGGAAAAAAAGTTCAAGCAGCAAACTGAGAAGAAAATAAAGCTTGGAGAGATATTTTCTAATGTACACAAATGAATGCTAAAATTAAAAGAATAATGCTGATATGATGAGCTTCTGCCCTAGCCATTGTTTGCAAAGAGGCTGCTGAGGTCTGATAAACAGCTTAGGAACTTCATTAGCACCATTTTTCAATAAGCCTCTTGATTTGGTTGTTTTATTAGTTTTTCCAAATTTAAATTGCTTTCTTTTTTTTCCCTCCTTTTTTTTGGCGAGCAAGATAATTGTTTTTTAGTCTCTTTCTTTACAGAAGCTGTTCTGCTTCTTTGAATGACAGCATAATTTTCTTTTCAAAATTTCAAGATGTTTGACATTACTATCTTGCCCAGTGGGTCCAGGGCATTGGATTGCAAATACTGAACTGCAGATCCTTATGCAGGGGCTTTGCAAAGCCTTGTATGTAAATCATTGTAGTCAGCTGGATCACTTCACTGTGTAAAACAAAACAAGGACAAAAGCCCTTGAATATATAAAACTAAGTCATGCAAGTAACCAAGGGCAATGTAGGATAAGCAAACTTTGACTAAGTTCAGATAAATGTAAAAAAGTTTGCCTGCTTTCATTTATCCTTTGGTCTGCACAAGTGAGTTGAGCAGCCTAAAGGAACAGGATTTCCCTTGAGATTCTGCTGCTGCTCACTACATACGAACAACTATTCAGCGCTTTTCTTTCCCCTAACTAGGAATTTTTTAAAAAGGGAACAGGAGAAACTGGAAAATAAGCAAAAACTGTTGTGTAGTAAATGATTTAATTAGCCAGCAAGTGTCTTCAGGAACCATGAAAGATTCCTGACTAAATACTGTTATGCAACATAAGTAAGAATTTGAATATTCATGTAGATGAATAGCTTAATTCAAATTTTTTAAATAAATTATTAAATGTTGATTCTAAAAAATTAACTAATTTATGATCAGAGTAGACCAAAATGGTCACACTCATATCCACCAAAATGTTTGTACCATGAGTCTTGTTGAAGTCACAAGCTAAGATAGTATTGATCCCATGTTTTGCAACTAGGATCAGAGCTCACTTGTGTTTTCTGAAATATATGACATGTTAAGTAAAGAACAAGCACAGGCAGTTTTGTGAGCAGTTTAAGCTAATCTAAAGCCCAAGTACAGGTCATGTAGAGAACTGAGCCCTCAAAATAGGATAAGGTAACTCTCACTCAGAGAGGCACTGGTGCAAGCCAAAGCTGTGGGAGCATGAGCCCAGAACTCAGAGAGATTTCTTCCAGTAGCAAAGGCTGAGATCAGCTTAGGACTCTCTCAAAGTGCTGTCCCAAGTTCCACAAAGAAAGCTGGTAAAAATTCTAGATTCCAGCCAGAAAGCTGAAAAACATATATTGAGAGCGAACCATTGATAGCTACTCAAAGAACGAATTCTGCCATATGGGTTTACCAAGATTTCCTTCTCTAGCTTTCTGCTATGTCATTCAGAAATATACACACCTTGCTGCAAACAGTCAAGAAATCTGGAATACTACACCAAAGTATCTTTTTTATTCTTGTTATTTTCATGAAGAAGAAAAGGTGTCTCATTTTTCTAGAACTGTTTTTTAGTACTCTTCCCAAGTTGAAAAACAGGAAGTTACGCTTACATGTTAGGAAAAGTTTACCATGATGGTAGTTGAATACAAGATGACCTCTAGAGGCCCTGTCCAAACCAAAATAAGATTGTGATTTTTCTACTCATTTAGATAGCAGTAAAAATTGTGTTTGAACTATCACTCTATACCTCAGTGTTCTTCATGCTTGTCTCAAAGCAGTCATTTGCAGTATAAATGTGGGACCACTTAATTTCTAAGGTTTCATCTTCTGACTTTTGGGGATGAAATACCCTCTGATATGTTTCTTGTAATTGCATTAACTTACAGTTGATACAATATGTCTATTATAAAAATGCCAGGCTAGGCACAAACTTCCCACTCTCATGCTAACTGAATTTGTTTTTCTACACCTTTCACTATTCTGTATGAGATGTAGCAGAGTAAGAACAGCACTGCTTCTGTGTCTATTCCTAGCGTTCCCTCCAAAGCAGTAGGCAGTGGCTCAAGATTCTCCTCTGATACTAATATTGGGATGGATGTTACAAGAAAAAACAACACTGTTAGAAGGTATTTACCTCCATACAGTGTTTAAAAATGTAGTGGCTGTAATTTTTTTTCCAGTGTGGAAATTATATCATATCACTGTTCTTCAATAATCCCTTTTTTAAAAAATGTATATGCTGGAAATTTTCCTAAGCCCAGGTTAGGTTAAGATTCCATGCCAGCCCTGAAATACCATTCAAGCAGAAGCCAAAGTCTACTTTTATGTGCAGATTGAGGGGTTTCCATGAGGTGAGAAATAAAGAAAGATAAATAGCTTCTTTACATCGTATACTTTATTTTTACTGCCATTGTACTGAAGCTATGACCATCCATTAGCCCCTCCTCCTTTCCTTCCACTAAGGTATGCCTTTGTCTCTTAAGATTTTTCTTTTTGAAGCCCACTCGTTCAAACCTCTTATTTTCCATTTTGCATCCCATCCTCTTCCATCCAAATTCCACCTCTCTTCCAAATTCTTTTGCTGTATCTCAGGCCTACTATGTAGTCCTACTTCCTGTCTAAGCACTCCCTTGGTTTCCTAGCTCTCTTTGACCATGCATCCCCAAACTGCATTTTTCTCACGCTGCCACTGCTTTTCCTTCCCATTTAGAAACATTTTGTATAATTTACTATGCCAGCTTGCATTCTCATTAGACAATTAATTAATTCTATTTTCTAGTGAACTCCACTAAGCTGGGGCAATTGGCACTTACAGATCCCTCATTATGTATTGCTGATACTAGCATGCATATTAATGTGCAATACCATTAAAAGAAAAACATTTCTACAACCATGGGGTAGAAAATTTTTAGTTTTAATAGAAGAGGTTAAAACTAGAAATACAAGGTAAAACTATAAATACAAGGATTTATAAATACATCCATTGTATTTATAAAATATTTCATATACCATGTCCCTTTTCCTGTCAGGAAAGTCAGAGTGGAATGGAAGGTGCTGTTCCTTCACCTAAGGAACAGCATCAACCAGGATCCAGCCTGGCTCAATCTGTTCTGGCAGGGATTTGATGGGTTGGCTCTGGAGAGGTCTAACTCCCAATTAGACTCAGTGGCTATCAGCTGAGAAGCCATTAAAATGAATGTATAAACTGCAGGAAAGTGTGATGGTGACATGTTTTGTTTCTAGCTTGTTAAACCAGTAATTGTTATTGCAAGTAGCTGTCATTCCCACCAGCATTTGCTTCTTGTTGACAATGAAGAAAACTCATTTGTTTTATAGCGTGAAGCTTAATTTACTTCATGGTTGGTTTCTTTCTTTGGCTGTCAATACCAGATCTCAGAGAAAGAAATGCAGTTGAGTTTTATGGCAAGCAGAATGAGCTGTAACTAAAGAGCCAGTACAAAAACTGTTTCTGGCTGACTATGAAGGATGGTTCTTGAAAGGCACATAGGATCAAAAGCTACCTTTTGAATCATATTTGCCAAGGTTGCTGGTCATTGACTACACCCAGATTGGCTAGTGATTTGTGGATATTTTCCTTTCATTTTGTATGGGTTTTAATTAAATTTGACAACTCCAGAAGAAATTCAATCTGTGTCTTGAACTTTAGGCATCTGACAGGAAGATAATGGAATTTTGAGGTTAACTACATTTTTAAGACTTTAACTACCTTATTAGTTGTCATAGCTAGTTGAATTCAGTAAAAACAAATACTGTAAACCCACTTCTACGCTGAGTTGCATCTCTCTGCCACTGTGACAGAGCAAAGCTTAAATTAGTCATATTTGAACCCAAGAAGATCTTACAGTGCATTAATCAAGTACAGCACAGGAATATCTATTGATACAGCAATCAAGTGTGGTTGTTAAGCATATAGAATGTAGCAATCTTGTCTACATAGCAAAGGAAATAACATAACTTGGATTTTGGCTGGGATTTCCTCTTCCCTCCATCTTCCAAAATAGGCAGCTCTTAAGTAACCACCAGAAATCAAGAACTTTGGTTTAGCAAATCCCTCCCACACTATACTGCTTGTTGGTTCTAAGGACAGTTAAAGATTTGAAAGGCAAAGTGTGCATTTTGAGCTCCTCTTGAAATATTTTCTACTGCTAAAAAAATTGGGAATTTCTGACAAGAGATCTAAAAAAAGGTAAATTGTACTTTTAAGTTTAGTTCTTTAAAGATGCAGACAAAATTTGGTATGGGGTCTTGAATTAGTTGTCCTTTCCAATTTCTTGTAATCTTCCTTTGCTATCTTGAATATCCCTTCTAGGAAGGAAAAAATCCACCCTTTGAAACAGTTTCCTAGAAGGTTACAGACTTACCACATCCATGATCTGCATGAGGCTGAGAGTGAAATAGACTGTGAGCGGCTGGGAATCATTGGCAACTGGTCGTTCCAACGGATTGTAATTTTTCAGCAGCTCCTTGTAAAGCTTTCTTTGGAACTCTCCTTGCAGAGATTCTTTGGGCACAGGAATGAAATGATAAATAATAAGGATTCTACATCAGAAAAAGCTCAGGCATTCTATTTCACTCCTATCAGATATTATGTACCTATTATTATACCTGCTGCATTCCCAGAAAAAAATGCCACTGTATTTCAAATACAATTCATTAGCTACTACAACAAAATCCTAATCACAAATGTTCATGCCAGCCTGTAAGGGGGATTGCCTCTTTGATCATTTTTTGACTGGCCAGGAGTGATACATTCTAAATGCTAATGATGCTTTCTCAATGTATGCACCCTTCCAGCAGCAAGAAGTGATGAAGAGGAAATACAGTACCTGTGATTTGACACCTGTCCTGGCTATAACCAGAAAAGCAGAACAGAGATATGGCAGAGAGCATCAGCAAGACAATGCAAGAAAAATGGCCACAGGTTAGCCTGAACACTGCTCAGTGTCGGCTGCTTCCGACAGAGAACTCTTTGGGGCAAGCACACTCCGCTTTGTTCTCTGTTCATGCAGTTATAAATGAAGTGGGGTACGGGGTTCCTGGCAGAGATGATAGGCACTCCATCAATATAGATGCTAATATTTGGGGATTGCTGTCCTTTTTACACTTCAAATCCAGGGAGGATGCTTATTCTGCCGTCTTTCTTTAGAGAGAAGGAGTAGGTCTACAAGAATGGAGCAGACCAGACCGGGGACAGAGGCAATTTTCGAACGAAGGGGACAGGGTAGGAACAGGTGCCCTGGATGTGAGCCCTCCCTGTCCCACTCCAGACGGACTTCCCCCTTCGCAGTTTTCTAGTCCTCAACTCCCCCCACAAAAAGCCGCAGCCTCTGCCCTGGGACAACCATTTCAGTCCCTTGACAGAGTTCGCTCCCCCATCCCCGCCCTCCTTCTCTCGTGTCCCTTCCCGGCAGGTCCCAGCGCCTGCCAGCCCTCAGTGCGGCCCGGGACGGGGGCGAGCCCCGCCGCAGCGGCGAGGCTGGGAGAGGGCAGAAGGCGACGGCCGGGGCCGGAGAGCCGCCGTGCCGGGGAGCACCCGGGGCTGCCGTCCCCGCCCGACCCGCCCGCCCCGCCGCGGCTCCCGGCGCTGCCCGCGGGGCCGGCGCCCACTTACCGCGCACGAGCCCCGCCGCCGCCAGCAGCCACACCGCCAGCTCCTGGAGGCCCATCCCGGGAGAGCCGGCGCCGCGAGGGACGGGCACGCCAACAGCAGCGGCGGCTTCTCCCGCCGCCGAGCCCCGCCAGCCCCGAGCAGGGGATCCGGGCCGCTGGGAGCCGCCGGCGCCCCGGGCACCTCTGGCAGCTCGGCCCCTTCCTGCGCCCGCACCGGAGCTCGCCCTACGGCGCCGCCGGCCCGGGCGGAGCGGAGGGATGCTGACGGCCCGCCTCCCCGCCCTGCCTCTCGCCTGATGGATTTCCCTCCCTTCCCTAATCCTCGAGCGTCTCCGGGCCGGAGAGGAGGGAGCGGAGCGGCTCGCAGGCTGCTGCGGCAGCCGGAGCGATGCGGTGCGCCTGGGCGAGGGGGCCCCGGCATTATAGAGCCGAGAGCGGGGGCGGCCCCCTCCCCTGCCGGGCAGCCGCGCCCGCCCGCACCCGCTGCCCTCCCCGAGCCCGCAGCGGCACCGCAGGGAGCCCCGGCTGCTCGCGGACGGGAGAACAGGGGACGGGAGCCGGCCCGGCCGCCCCCGGGAGCACACCCTGCCCGTGCTGCCCCGAAAGCCAAGGGGCATCGGCCACCCCCAAGCTCCCCACCGCTCCCCGGCCTTGCTCGGCGCAGGTCGTTCTCCTTCACCATCGGCTGCGGCTGCTGCTGTTGTGGGAGGCGTGAATTAGCCCCAAGGGCAGCAGAGTGCCCTGAGCAGGACAACCCTGCCGGGGCCGAGGGGGCAGCGGAAGGGGAAGGCAGCCAGGGCACGGACCAGGGCAGGGCCAGTCCTTGCTGGCCTCAGCCAGAAGTTTGGCTTAGGTCACATCTAGGGAGAGAGCAATGGCCACAATGATGTTGCACACATAGCTATTAAATCCCCAGCAGAGATGCAGGGCTGGGGGTTCAGGTGCTGAGTGTTTTGTCTAGATACGGGAAAAAAGCCGTGGCGGGGGGACATTGTGTTTAGTACTTCACAAACACACGACAGTAAAATGGTGGCTGAGCTCCTGCCTGGTACAGGTATATTGCACCACAGTTGGAAAGCAGGCCTAGAAAATTCAATGTATTTTGTTGGTTGTCTTGTTCCCATCTGCAACTCTAAGAGCAATTTTGAGACCTGTGGATGGGTTATTTCTTTCAGTCCAAATCTCTGCCCTTCAAATCCAGTTGCTACATTAAATGATTTTCCTAGGCAGCTGCACTTAAAAAAGAATGGTATTGAAGAATGTTGTCATTTGCAAGGGGTAACTAAGTGCTTGTTTTTCAAATGACCATCAAACAGCAGTTTATTTAGCCCATGTTAATTCTCAGCTTTAAAAATCCAGGTTATCTGTATTGGCTTAAGCACTGACCTAATTTACCTAGCTATTGTTTAAGTATTTTTAAATGTTGAGCACAAAAGCAGATGCATCTTGGGGCAACTTGAGTAGTTCAGCAATTGGCTCATCATGTGTTCCAGCTGTCACATACAGCAGGATTGAAACCTTCCCCTATTCAAATGAGCCAACATGTCAGACAGCTTTACCAAGGGGTAGTAGAAACCAGCAAGTGGTAAAGCTAACTCTCCAAAAGCCAAGTAATAGCTGGTGGTTTTTTGAGTTTGGGTTGGGCTTTTTTTTCAGGAGATACTGACCTTTTTGGATCAGCCAGCAGACAAGAGGGAGTTGCTAGGGGAGCTCTGTGTTATTTGCAGAAAAAACAAGTGTTATTATTCGTTTGTACTTCAGCCTTCCTGTGGCAGTGCTCTTAGTATCTGCATTTTTGCCTTGTCTCATTTTGGGAAGAAGACTCATTTTCTTTCCTCCTTCTACTGTTATCCACTGCTGTTTTGGCACAGGTGCCCCAGATATTTTTGGGTGTTCAGTAAACAGCATGAATTGTTCAGGCAAGAAATTTGGAGAGGAAATCTACAGTTCATGGCTGACCTCTACTGTCGGCTCCTTTTTTTGCTTTACACTGCTTTGTTGACAGCTGCCTCACCTCTCTGTGATGAACACAGGGTCTCAAAAGGGAAACCCTTCAGGGATGGTGCTGAAACCCCAAATTGCTGTAGTATAAGTGAGGAAATGATAATTTTAAACTATTTCTTTGATAAATCTTGATTTATATTTTGTTTGCGGCAGTCTTGTTTTCATCTGATGTTAGCAAATTGAATTTTATGGGCACTTCAGGAATTCTTTTGATATTCTTTAACAGCAATCTGCACCTCAACTCCTTGATTAAACTGTTCAGTCAGGCACATTCTTCTTAAAGTTATTATTAAGTTATTAAATTCTTATAAAATCTTTTACCTTTCCAGTCAGAGTCTGCTGTGAATGCACACAAATGGCAGGAAAAGGTTTTACCTGCTTTCTGTAGACATCTTGGCTGATCAAAGTTAATTTCACAAACATTTATAGATATTGTGTAGATACTAACAAAGAAAGGTTAAAAAACAATATACTGAAGTCTTCTAAAAGCCTTTATTTAGGGCACTGGCTATCTCTGTAGCATTTGGTGTTTACAACTTAAAAGCAAGAGGTACAGTCTGTGGCCAGCAGAGGCTTTCTCTGCCTGCAGGGCCCACTGGAGACAATACCCACTCTTCTCTCAGCTTTGATTCTTCTCTCTCTGTTTTCCAGCCACGTGATTTGGAGGCAGCTTCTTAGACAATGATGAATATGAGTTCACTTTCCAGTTACAGGCTGTAGAAACCATTGTGGGTCTCCCAGCACATCTTCCACAGCTGAGTGTTTGCCAGAATATAAACAAGCCCTTAATGTCTGTTTGTCTCTCCCATACATGGGACATAATTAGAGACAGCCAATTGTGTGTCTGTCTGTTTGTGAGTAACCAATTGCTCAAGGACACAACGTTATGCACAGATCATGTCATATATGTCAAGGTCAGGCATAGAAAATGTGTGTGGTAATAGTGTGCATCTAGTACCGGTGTGCTATTGCTTCTTTACCTGATAAGCAAAGAAATAAATATGTCAATGTACAAAAGGCTTCACTCAAGTGCTATTTCAGGTCTATTTTGAGTCTGAGAGAGGCACAGAGCTACTAGAGAAACAGCTACAGGATTCTGAATTAGTGTGTGTATAGAAGAGACCCCCATGATGGCTGTAGGATGATTGTTTCTACCCAAAGACTGTCCTCCTAGTTCAGTTCACTAATCTCATGCTTTGCTCAGTGAAAAGAGCCAGGGAGGGAAGAACATTCAGAATGACTCGTGCAGTGATAACAAGATGTTGTAGTTGCCCAAGGTTTATAATATCCCAGGATTGCAAGAAATATCCTCTGTTTCTCTTTGAACAGATTTGCAGATGAACAAAATCGTGCATTTTCCTGATGCGACAGAAGATAAAATAGCCCTGAGAAGAAGCTGATAGTGAAGAAGTGACCATCTTGTACTGTATCCATCTACAGTGACTGCAGCACTTTCTGACTTTGATCTAATTATTGTGCAACTGCAATCACCTGGGGCTCCATATCAGAAAATAATCTGCTTTTCCTTCTTTTTCAAGAAATAGGTAAAATAGTCTACGATTTTAAATGGTAGCTTACAGCATATGTTAGATGCCCACATTTTCTTGAATGTTATCTGAATTAAATTACCTCTTTATTTGTTAGCTGCTTTTTTTTTTTAGATAGTCCTAGTAATGGCATCTCATGTTATTAATTATTCTCTGCCCAAAGTTTTTCTTTGCCCAATGAGTAGTCTCAGGGATTGAGAATGTACATGTGACAAGCTAGATTTTTTTTTTTGAAATGTCCTGAAACATTATATGGTTCTTCCTTGTAGGAGCTAGCAAGTAGTTTTGATGTTGAGTTTTCTATTGAAGGATGAATTAGTGATCTGAAATATGGTTGATTTTGTGACTGAACTTTATATTCTCTACATGCAATCTGAACAGAGGTTCACAAAGGCAGTGTCTTCCCCAAACTCTTAGTTCCTACACCAGTATGTGATTTCCAGAAAATGATCCATTCCCCAAATTGTCATCTGTTGGGAAGGATAAAGAAAAGCACAGACTATCCTGTTGTTTAAAATAACAAAGCTGCTGCTCTGCCACTTTGTAAAAAGTAATTACAGAGAGTGTTTCTGAACAGTGCTCAGATGTAAGGAATAAGGATTTGTCAAATTTGCCTAATGACTGCATAACTAATGAATAATACCTGTGGCCATTTCTGTAATGCAAATATTTTTCAAAATTCATACTTGCCTTTTATTACTGCTAGCATACACTCACATTAAAGTGTGAGCATATTAAACAACACTGCCAGCACCACTGTGTTCCTGTGAATGAAACATTTCAAATGCTATAACTACAGAGACTTCTCAGCATATCTACCCTACAGGTGCTTTTCTCTGTCCAAAGAAATACTACACATTTTCACTGACATCATGCTCAGCACGTTTGCACTTTGATTTCTGTGTAAGGAAATATTGTTCCTCTCATTTCAGCCTCTGTCAGGTCCCTCTGATGCATTTTGTAATTCCAGGGCTTGGCATTTATTTCTCACTGACATAGAAGTCACATTACAGAGTCGCTTTGCCATCTTTTTGGATGAGTGTGAACAACAGAAAGTTGACAAAACTGCTTTTCTTCACCCTAGTTAATTTTAAACAACTACATAATTTAGAGTTCATAGAAACTAATTGAAGTTGTCAGGAAATCTGCATTTTAGGCCTACAGCTTTAACAGATCCTCATCTATAAGCATCTGAAGATCAACTTTATTTATCTTGTCCTAAAGCAACACACTAGAAATTTTTCTTTCCTGAAAAAATTACCATCTGCTGCAATTTAAATAACTAACATGAATTCCTAAAACATGGTCACTTAGTCTGTAAAAATCATTCTTATAAGGCTTTTGACCATAAAGCTAAGCTCAAACCCTTTCAAAGACAGAATGTTGTAGCAAAACTGAGAGCAAATTCTTTTAAGCTTTGAACTTGTATTTGATAAAGGGGACATGGGACAGTTTGGTCTTGCAAAGCCACGTTTCTACAGCCTAGATTTGTAAAAGGAAAACTATTCAGGGTGCTCTCATCTGCTAGAGAATACTGAATTTTGGCCTTTAGAATCCTTATGGTTAAGTTTCAGTTCATCAAACACATACATTTTTAATATGGCTTTGGGGAGAAAGAATTTTTTCTTTTTTGGCTTGGAACGCATGGATTACAAATTTACAACTGTATTTCTTACCTTGCATAAAACCAGCACTCCCTAATATTCATTCCTGACTTCTCCTGCAAAATCTCAGTATCACTACTAAGGACAGACCAGTCCTTGTATGATTTATTTTAACCAGTCACTGGTGAAGCTGGTGTTTTTCAAGCATGTGCAAGAACCCACATCACGTATCATCTTCTGTTTGAAATGAGACCTTGTGCTTTCTCTAATTGCCCCTCTGTACTGGCACAGCACGCTGAGAGAAGCAGCAGGGCTACAAAGGGCAAATGCCCCGGTGAGTCACTGGAGACAGGGAGAAATTCAGAGAGGAATTCAGAGAGGAATTCAGAGAGGAATTCAGAAAGGATTTCATTGCTCGAACCCAAAAGGGGCAGCCTGTCATGGCTCAGTGCAAAATGCTGTCTCCAGCCAGCTGGTGACAGTCCTTCATGGAAACTGTTGCAAGTGGGAGCATTCAGAGGATGGAAACAAAAATGAATAATTTTTGCTGTAAGAACACAGCATATTTGGAGGCTGTGGATCCTTTAGAGACAGGCAGATTTTCAAAATGAGATTCCTTACTGGACTCAAAGGAACTCTCAAAGCAGCTGCTAGATTGTTTCATTGATGAAGAGCTGTGGACCTCTGGAGGAGGAGCTGAGACTACTTTAAATACAGGGTTTGAAGAAAAATTCACGACAAGCAATTCAAAACACTAGATATGATCTATTTTATCTGAATCCCTTACAGAAGTACAGACTTCACTGGTGTGTTTCCGGAGTGCTGAAGATGGGTTGTGGGTTTGTTCAGGGATGGAGGCCGTGGTTTTCTGCATGGGCAGCACAGCATGGAGCAGCCGTGCTCTGATTTCCCAAACACGACAAATGTGCGCAGCAGAAAGCGCCTGCTGGCTCCTGGGCTTGCTGGAGTGGCCAAGTGTGTGGGAGTAGTGGATCCCTCTTCCAGCTGGGCTTCTGATGTTATTGTTTGTGACACAGTCAGCAGGACTTCTCCCTACTCATTGCTGCTTTCAAAGCCCAGCCGGTCTCTGCGCTACATCAGCTGCAGAGTGAGTGAAGGTGGGCGTACCAAGCATCAGGAGCACGGCTCTGGGAGCAGGGTTGGCAGGGAAGTGACAAAGCACATCTCAAGCCCCCAGTGCCCGGCACTCCCCTAACACGAGCCCCTGCTGACCAGCCAGAGATGGGGGCTGGTGCACTTGGGTCAATGAATGTCTTGTAATCACATATTTAAGTAGCATATAGGAAATAGAGCCCTCGGTCATCTGTGATTCATCTCCTCAGCACTGGAGAACCTGACAGAGTAAATGACCAAGTAACAGCCCCAGCACGGATGTCTAAGGAACCATTTCATGTGCCAGCTGGGGGTGAGCAACTGCAATAGACACATGCACAGAGGGAAGACTTTTCCAATATTAGACCTGCCTTTGATTTTGGTGGTAGTTAGCTCTCAAAATAAAACTTCTCTCTTTTCCAATAACATCAAAAGAGTTTTTGTTAGTCATGACTGAATGCAAATTGCTTTCAGTGTATTTTTCTTGAACTAGATTTAAAAGACCACAGATAGTTCATACATTTATTATAGAAAATTATTTTCTAAAATGTCTTTTTATTATGACAGAGAGGATGAGAAAGGGGAGAATGGGGACAGAGAGGGAAGAAGCAACTGTCTTTGGTTTTTCAATGCTTTTAATTAGGTAGGAGGATTTTTCAAGCTTGGATAAGCTTTCAGGTATTTGCTTAAGCATTTGTTTTGCAGGAGAAATTCTAGACCACTGATTATTTTAATGAGTAATTAGAAGTTTAAAAATATGATAAAAATAAAGTTAAAATCTGATTTAAATTTTGCCTACCAATTAGACCAACATATTTGCAATATCTTCTTATGTTCAGAGAGAATTTTTCCTCACACAGCTCTAGGAGTATATTTTTCTGCAAATCTTGCTAGTGCAGATATAAGAAGTGAAATCCTTAATTTTATAACTTTATTGGTCTAGAGTTTGATCTGTTTGCTATGCTATGAGAGCATGAGAAGAATTATCATGGTTACCTGAGCCAGGCAAATAAAAAAAGAAGCTTACAGCAGCTTTCTATTTTTGCATTTCCACTTCATTTTTAACTAGAGATGTTTGCATACCCAGATGCCTTTTAATGAAACCAAACTTTCAGAGATTTGTCTGGTTTTGCGCTCTACACAGAATATCTACTTACCTAAAACTGTATTTCCACTTTCGCTAATTTACATAAGTAAACCTTAATTTTTAATTGAAGCTATTACTCCTATTAAATCTTTTGAGATGCCTACATAAAAATTCAATGGGTCTCTTTAATGGCTGTAATTCAAAGCTATCTTTTTATCATGGTCAAAATTGTTCTTCTGGATTCCCGGTTAATTGTGAAGATAATTCAATGTGGCAGGTCAGAGGCAACAATGACATTGCTAATGCCAGGCTGCAAGGATAGCCTGTAAGTAGCTGAGATAGCCTGAATATTTTGAGTAATGATTTAATTTATCTGTTTGTTGATGGATTGTCCATGGTACTGATTTTTATAATGCAAGAATGTCATTGTTTTCATGATGATGATCATAAGAAAATGTTAGTACATTTTTCAAAAGCCTGCGGTGATTTAGAGCCTATGTCATACTTCTTAAAGAGATTCTGATCACCTGGGAGCTTCAGTCTTAGGGACACCCAATGAATTTGAATGACTAAAAGTCAGTTTTCTAAGCAGGTAGCTGCATTTTATTCTTGGCAATAAAATAAATAATAATAAATTGCCAAACTGTATTTGAAAATGTAGCCCTACCATTGGTATTAAAGTAAGTTCGAATATTGTGTAACGGACACATTGAAACTGTTGATTTTGAAACAGTGAATGTCCAAGTCCAGAAAAGCCCAGCTGGATGTGTTCCAAGGACAGTTTCCCCAGCTTTCCCTGGCAGAGGGAGCTCAGCTGAGCTGGCTGTGTGGAAGGCAGGCACAGGTGCTGCAGCTGCTCGGGGCTCTCTGGTGACACAGACCTGGCCATGCCCTGGCAGCGTGACCCTGGTGCTGCCTGCACAGCAGCCTGGCAGGGACACACTGCTGCTCAGTGCTGCTGCTCTGCAGCTGTCAGCCCAGAAATCCTGCTGTGCCTCAGACACGTCCTGAGCTGCTCCAGGTGTGCTCCTGCCTTTTTATCCTGCTGTACACTTTGGGTGGTTGCTGCATTGTATCGCTAGACTCAGCCCCACATTCCAGTTTCATGGTAGCATTTTCCTGGTTTTGAAGAGGAAGTGACAGGAATCCTTTAGGAGGAGGAGAAAATAGAGTTGTTCTGTGAATGTGGAAGTGCCCGGGTGATAAAGGGCAGGATGCTGACAGGTTTCCCACCTGAGGGAGACTGGCTGGGGTTTTTGGATTAAGGAGAGGAACAGAAAAGACAGAGGTGCTATCTTGAAAGCATTGGCATAATTACCGTGTTGGCTCTCTTTATATATATATTCAATTTTTTCCCCTTTTTGAGTTGAACTGGTATCTGCTTAGCTAATGTGGCTTATCTTTAGTGAAAGGATTAACTGAATTTGGGTTAAACTTCAGTGATGTTTGTTTTGTTGGGAAAGTAAGTAATTGCAGAACTGCTGGTTTCAGGGTTCTTTTCTCTTTTTTGTTTTACTCACATCAGGGAATTCATAGAGCATCTTACTGTTGGTGTTAGCACATATTCAGGTTACTAATTTAGGAAATGTACTCCTGTAATTCATAAACCAGTAAGGATTATTGAGATGTTTGCAATGCATCAAATTTCTTCCACAGAGACTGCACAGACCATGAAGAAAATTAGAATTTCCTTGTCAAAGATGGGGCTGAGACACAAAGGAGGTTGGCAGAAGATGATGGCCAGGTAAGATTTGAATTTTTCTCTTTGAACATCTTGCTAGAGCCACATGATTCTAGAGTCTTCCTTTAGGAAAATTCCATTAAATAGAAACAAAACAGGATTGAAATGAAGTCTGGTAAAATATTTAGCAGAGCTCTGCTTCTCAATCTCCTCTTCATTACTTTAGTGATCAGGAACTAACAAAAGGAACCTGGGTTCATTCCAAGCTGTGGTACTAAATTGTGTGCTCCCCAGTTTCATTAAGTTGCCTGGTAGGTACATTTGGAAAACTTGGAGTAGGCTCTGAGATGAGCAGTACGTGGGTGGAGAGCCATCCAAGGCAGTGTGCTGAAGAAATACTGGGAATACATGCAGGACTCAAGTGTGCTCCTCTCTCTCCCTCTGTGCTACAGGCATCCATGCCCTGTCTGTCTGGAGTGCCTTATAGAAATGGACTCAAAATTCACTAGGAAAAAAGAGTATGATTGTTTAAATTGATGCTTGTATTACTGGTGGAACTGAGTATTAATAACATGGCATGTTTATGTGTATGCCATAAACTATCACTAGTTAAAATACATGATCATGGAATCATGGAATATCCTGAGCTGGAGGGACCCACAAGGATCATCAAGTCCAGCTCCTGGCCCTGCACAGAACTACCCCAGGAGTCCCCATGAGTCTGAGAGCATTGTCCAAATGCTTCTGGAACTTTGGCAGCCTTGGTGCTGTGACCACTTCCCTGGGGATCCTTTTCCAGTGCCCAGCCACTCTCTGGGTGAATAATGACATTGCAAAGGCATTGTTATTTCTAACTGCGGTTTATCCTATGTACAATCAATTTCCTGACTTTTCTAGATGAATTCTGTAAGGTTAAGCATCTGGGACAGAAGCATTCCCCTTCCAGAATGCTTTTTTAAGACAGACCAAAAAGCCTCTTCTTTCTACGTGTAAAAATAAATGATCACTGTCTTTAAAAAACATTCTTTTCTCCTGGGAGAAAGTTTTATTCATCACAAGTTGGGAGGTTTTTTTTCCTCTTATAATCGAGTGTTATTTATAAAAGTTCTTGAAGTGAATCACAGAATTCTGAACTTTGAAACTCTCTGCAAATAGCAATGAAACTTGCCTTAAGTGTAAATGAGCAGCGATTTAAATATTAACTATCAGTTGATATTTCACATTGCTTCCCACATACTCATTTGTAAAACAGTCAAGCTGTAAGCTTTGTATAAATAGCATTTACTTATTGCCGTGGTTTAATTGAAAGTTTGCTGTTTGAGGATGGTTAGTGCTGCTACGCAGGAGCTGGTGGTGGCTGGTACACTTGCTGTGTCACAGCTGCACTGTGGAGTCTTGAGAGATGACTAAAATTAATGGTGTGCCACTCCCCTAACCTGAATTGTTATAATGCCTGTATAACAGGGATATTGTAAAACTGATAATTGTTTTATCATACAGCAAAATTGTATTGGTGTGCTTACACGGAACTAGAGTGCAGCAAGAATGTTTACAGAGTTCTTCTGCTTCTGGGAATTTGAAACCATCAGATTCCACAGTGGGTGAATTAAAGACAGTGGCTAACCAGACTCCATCAATATACAAATTAAATTGCCTTGAGTGAAGGAAAAAAAATTAGAAAGAATGACCGTTTCTTGTCTGGAACACTGTTTTGCAGTATTTTTTTATAAGTACTAAACTGGGCCATTAATGTCTCTGGTACCTTTTTTTGTTTTTTGTTTTTTGTTTTTTTTACCTTGTGCAGAGATAGGGATTTGACTGATTGTTACAAGAAACCTTAGGGAGAATAAAATATAGTTCTTAGTTCTGGGACTAAGGGTTGTTGGCCAGTAGTAAAATTAAAACCAGAGCTACAGAAAGGTATCTGACAGCCCAGGTGAGCCAAGTATTTAAAATACGTTTTGTGCTTGTGAAAACCAGGTTCATCATGCACAAAGTGGCAAATTTGTTTAGATGCAAAATATAAGATATATTTTAAGATATATTTTAGATGCCACATGTAAATATGTGTAGACATTTCAGTGTTAACCACTATATGCTTATGTGAGCCAGAGCATATATGAGTTAAAGTTGTTAACCATTTGCAATTAGTCACACTCATACCACATGGCCAGAGTGCCAGACCCTCTGCCAATGTTCCTTCGGGCCTCTCTTGTGCTGCTGCCTGCTCATGAAGCAAAAGGCTCTCAAGTGAGCATTGCTGGGTGCTTTACTTATTTATCCTTCTACTTCTGAATGACAATCTCTTCTCAGTGAAAATGTTGCTGTTCTGTTCCTAATGCCATAATATACCCTTGAGCTTTCCAGTGCAAACACAGATTATTATCTCAGCATGCAGGTGACTCCATTCCTGTCCCTGTCACTTAAATCTTGCCTTGAACCCTCAGGTGTTCCCCTGTAGCTCGGTGAGGACTCTCTGGAGCCAATGACAGGCAGCAGGAGCTTCAGAGCCAACATTAAATGTATGAGATTTTTTGGTCTCTGTCTGAGCTTTGCTCTTGTGTGTCAGACAGATGTCTTATTTGTGGAGTTTCTCCTGCTTTAGTGTGCTTTACTGGGAGCTGAGCTCTAGTAATGCAAGGGGAGGAGGACTTTTTGCCCTGCTGTGGTGTTTGCCGTGTGGAGTTCCTGCCCATTTGTGTCAGGCAGTGCCAGCCTATGCCCAGAAGACTTCAAGGAGACTCACCCTTAACTGAATCTCTGTGTTTGCCCTGGTTAATGGATTTGTCTTAACAAGTGCTGTCCATAAGGCATAATCTTTTGACTTAGTGAAATAAGTTGTATGACTTTCCCTGGGGCTTCCTACCTGCTGAAATCCTTTTCAGAGCTGTCAGTTCGTGCAGACATGCAGCTTGCCTGCCTGCCTTTGCCTGACAAGAATAGTGACATCAGGTGGCAGTGGGGCCTCAGGGACAGAATAGTACTCCATTCCTTTGCCGCTTTTTACTCGCTATATATTTTTTAATTTAACATGGTGTGAAAGTTACTGCAGTCTGGGCAGCCTGATAAATGTAAATAATTGATTTACCACTCGGTAGTTTACTGAAATAAAGGGCACAGAGCTATGAGATAATGGGCCCAAACTAGCCCAAAATCTATCAAGAGATTCAGGATCCCACCACTGTGCTCTGTCTCGTGATGTCAGCATTGGATTTTCCTTCTCTCTCCTCCCTCTGGAAAGTAGAGGTATATTACTGAAATAAACACTGATAATATTATACAATTCATTTTTTTTTGTCTTGTTAGTTCACAGTAACTGGAAACCCAAAATGTTAAATAATGGTTAAGATTTTGCTGTTAATGAAAGATCTTCTCCAAACTAAATGATTCTATGACTCTAAGATACCAGGAGACCATACTAGAGACCAGCAGTCCCTTTTGTTTTGAAACATAAGACATTCTACATGCAAAGAGGTAAGCAAGCAGTTCACACTGTGAGCTGCCACATTCATTTTAGGAAGATTAATCTCACAAAGGAAAGCATATGTGGAATTGGGTCACAGCACTTCACATACTCAAGCTTGTGTAAGATACAAAGTGATCAATCCCCAAGTAAGATCTTTGTTAAGTGAACAAGGTTTATTATTTATAGTAGTAAACAGGCTGGCATTTATCTTTTCAAAGCGTGGCAGTGGCATAAAGTATGTTTTAACTTTTGTTGTTTCCAGTTATTTGCATTTTAAAAGCTCTGCTTTGAATCATATCTTTCTTGAATTTAATGATTTATATAAGACAAGCTACTTGGAATGTACTGACATTACAATTCTCAAAGCTAGTGAAGAATGAAAGAGCATGGGCAACATGGAAATTCAGTGTTATTTATGCAGCTGTATATGTACTCTAATATGCAATTATTGAACCTCTAAGTTATTCTTAGCAGAGATGGCAAGATCACAAAGGCCACCTGGCAGGGTGGGTGCCTGCCTCGCTGACCTGATACCATCAGGAAGTGGCAGCACAACAATGAGACAGCACAGGCACTGAAATATGTCTCCATTTACAGTCTGCTTCAACTTCAATCACGTAGAATGGAAGCCTGTTTACTGCACTGGCTTTAGAAAATGAGCCTTAGCAGAAGGTGAAGTCGGGTTTAATGAGAGTAACTCTTTGGAGTATGTGTAGCAGTGCATGATGTGTTTTATTTTAATTCCTTCCTACTAGAAGCGAATCTTTCTCATCTCTCACCAGCAATTCCTACTCACCCTCTCATACCTTTCAAGGTTTTGTATTATATGACAATTACTACTCAGTTTTCTTCTTAAACTTGATCCTGGTTCTCTGTACATCACTGAGCTCAAAGCATTTTTTCACTGATGTGCCAAATAAGTCATGGCTCTCTCACATATTTTGCAATGTTGGGGCTATGTCACTGTATTATTTATTGAGATAATCCTTGCAGGGATTGAGAGCTGCTTTTTGTGCTGGGCCCAGATTCATCTGGTAGTAAGTGTTGAGGTTATCCTGTGCTTTTTCAGTCCAATCCAGTCTCAGAGCAGAAGGCAGTGCTGGAGGAGCCTCCTCTGCACATCTGCAGCAGTGTGAAAGGCACGTTGCCGTTTGAGCTATACATGATTTAAGATATAGTGCTTTATAACTGTCCCCAATATTTTTTTTTCTGGGTTTGCGAGTTTGTTTGGGGTTTTTTAATGGTGTTAACCAGAATTCTGCTGACAGAACAAGCAGCAGAGAGCCTTGGTCCCCACTCCGCATTCTTCACAGATTGTCTAAAGGAGTATCACAATCACTCTCAGAATATTTTATTTAATCATCTGCCTTTATTGTGATTTTACAGAGTGACGTCTTTAGATTATTCTTGGTGAGGTTTTTTTCTTTTGTCAAAGTACATGGTAAATACTTCCAGCTCCATCCCAGTACGATTGCAGCATCTATGGATCACACAGATACGTTGATACCCGTCCTTCACTTGCCAAGAGTAACAGTGACACCCTGTGGCAAATTGAGTAGAGGCCGTGCGCTCAATCTCCTTGGTTTCTTTCAAATTTGCCTCCGAATTTCCTCCACTGCGGGGAGTGTCACAGGAGGAATTCCTCCCCTACACATAGGAGGGCTTCATCAGATTATCATCCGTCTCTTCTTAGACGCTTCCATTATTGGAACACGTGTCTAGTGTCTTTAGTTCTTTAATTCTTTAGCACTTTCATTCTGAGCACTTTAATTCTTAGATACAGAGAACACTGCCCCAGATGGCCAGATGCTCGTGGAGGTGGAACACAGAACAGAAATTGAGAAAAGAAGAAAATTCTGTATTTCAGTTTAAATTGATGTTACAGGAATACACTGCTCTTCATTATCATTCATACTGCGTTTCTCTAACATGGCATCTGTCTATTGAACTATATCAGATTGTAATGACAAAGATATCCACAATATAAAGGTATCCACAACACAAAACTTATTACATAAACAACTGCATGTGGGAGTTGGGGTCATCCTTTGAATTTCTTACTTGCATCATTCCTTTGGTTTATTTAATGAGTACAAACAGCACAATTGCTCTTTAATTACTGACATAATTCTGATTCCAGCCAAGTCCCTCACTGCACAGTACCATGGTTCTACTGTGTTATCACATGCTAATGTAAAAGCCATGTACCCCAGTTAAACATTTTCCAGTGAGTTGGATTTATGACACTCAGTATGTGCTACATAGCTGACTGAATAGTATGGTCTGCACACTGCAAATGATTTAAGCCTCATGCATGTGAAATAGCTGACAAAAGAAAGATTTTAAAACTTCATGAAAGCAAGTGGTCTGGTTTTGGTGGTTTTGTGGTGGTGGTTTCTTTGGGTTGGGTGTTGCTGGTTTGGTGGTTTTATATGGATGTAGGAGAGAAGGAGAAAAAACTTAAGAAATATTGGGCAAATATCCCTGTGAAGCTTCATTTAAATTATCTGTTAGACACAGATTGCCTTAAAAAACGAATGAAAATGCAGGAAAGAATGTAATAAATTAGGGTTTGTGTCCTCTGTGCTTGAAATTTAAGGCTATTATGTCTTGTCCTAGTTTAGGTGTTTGCGTGGCAAGGCCATCTTTTTTAAGCAGTGGAATAGACTGCATTAATCAATAGCTTATTCTTAGAAGTTTGTTATAAGCAAGTTACAGAAGTGTTTGCAGGGAATATTTTAGGTAGAGTTGGATCTATTTCAAAGTGGAGGGGTGGAGCAGATGACTTCCTAAGGCTCCTCCCAGTCCTTCCTTCAGTGAGTTTGTGATTGTGCCGGTGAACTTTGTGATTTAAACAGTATTTTGTGCACATCTAGTATTATACTTTCCCAAGTCTCATTCTGTTGCTCGAGTGCCATCCACACAAACACTACCTCACTACCTCTGTGGGCTTGGCAGGCTTGCACTTGGTGCACAACTCAAGACTCATAGCATGAGTACTTGTGCTGAGCAAAGAAAGCACATTATTTCTGCCATCAGAAGTGGACCTTGGTGTCCCTGAAGGACTGGGACACAGGAATCCCATTGGACACCAGCATGGGAGGAAAAAAAGAGGGCAGCTCTGCTTTCAAGCACTGCTGTTTCCTTCTTTTTGCCTTCACAGGATCTCTGCGGGTCAGTTTTCAGAATCAGTTTCCATTTGGCAAAATCCAGCTTCCATAGCTCAGTGTCTGCAGTGCTGCCCTGGTGGCTTCACAGGTGTTCCCCTGAGGGAATGCCGTGTCTGAGGAGAGGATTTTGCCCTTACATGTCCAGATGCTCCAGTCCTCAGAAGTGACTCTGAGTTCTCCCTTGAAGGACTCACTCATCACACAGGAGCGCTCCCTGGCAGACAATGCCCATGGCTGACCCTGGGCCTCCCTCCACTTTGCACTTCAGAGTATGAAGTCACTGCTTGGCAGTAGGTTGATATTATTTCACTTGGGCTTTTACTTATTTGTTTTAGCAGAGATTGAGGAAAAAAACATTTTTTAGACAGAAAAAGTAAAATTGATTAGGGTTTCATGAGTTATTATGTCTGTTATCATATCTGGATCAATCACACAAGATTTTTACAAGAGAAATAATTTATTACAGTCCTATATAAATTGTTTCTGATTCCTTGTATGCTCCTCACATTGTACCAGATTTTCTCAGGTACAGACTTCCAATTACAGAATTTAAAAATTATTCTGGTTTTGGTCTGTCTCTTTTAATTTTTTTCTTTTTTCTTTTTTTCTTTTTTTCTTTTAATAAAACACCAATGATAACTTTTCTACTGCACATAGCTAAATATTTAAGGATAGATAAGAATACCTACATGAAGTAAGATTGAATTTTGAAGACATATCAATATGTATTGAGAAATATCTACAAGCATTTAATTGTCTCTCTTTAGGGAACTGAGCTTTCCCCTTAGGTACCATTGTAAATATATTTCATAGGACATGGATGATAACAAATGTTCCTCTGGTATTCCTGGTTTGTATCACAGAGCATTGGAAGCCAGAGCTGTAAATGCTTAATGTGTCTTTGAGATTTCAATGACTTTCAACTATAGAGGAAGTGAATATAAACTGAAATGTTAATTCTGTAAAGATGTATGTATTTACTTCATTTTTACACTCTAACAGTACTGTAAATTCTGTGAATTAATATAATTTTTTGTATATTAATTACTATTAATATTATAAATTAATAGGATGCTGGATAAAGTCTTTTATTTTTCATGAGAGTTTAATCCTGCATGGCTTACAAACATGAGGAGCAATATATTGTGCTATGAATGAGGAAGTAAAAATAACTTTTTTTTTCCTATCTAGATAATATGCCACATGGGTGCTGATTTTCATTATTTATTCTCTTCTGGGAATGGAAATTATTAGCTGGAAATAATGTGAATGCAATTAGCAATTTGAGTCTGCTAAATTATTAAAGTCTACTTAAATATGATGAATCAATTTTTTTACTTCAATGAAAATTTCTAAGGAGATCATAAACTGCATTTTATTTTACAGTCTCCAGACTAAGTTAATTATCACCTTCTCTTTAGTTTTCAAACCTTTCTAAGTTTTTATCAATATAAAGAAGCAAGTCACAGGAACACATGCCCAGTAAAAAAATACTCTATATACATCTTTTACTTTGTGTCAACTCCCCTTGGTTATTAATTTTAGAAGGTTACAATACTTAAGACCATGTAAATTAAGTTTCTTATGTTGTTTATGAATCATCTTAGTCTACAACTACATTATGTAACACTACCTAGTTTTCACACACAGGATATTTTCAAACCTTAACAAAGCTTTTCTGATGGTGTCTAAATTTTGAAGATTGGTCTTTTTAGTGCCAATTCTGTCTTCCCAGGAAGTCAATGGTAGAGAGAGTCACTGTAAAAATATCCATTGTTTTCAACTAAGTAATTTGTATCAAGGTGGAGAACCATGCCAAATTCATATGAAGCAAATGATAGCAACTTGCTTTTCTTTTTTTTAAAGGTGGAGGGGTGCAGGTGCATATAAAAGCATGTAGCTGCCTGATCAAGCCTGCAAAACTGGAATGCCTTTAGCAAGCTAGGTGCCAGCTTCACCAATGGATTAGTCCAGTTTTACACAGTGTTAAATTTCCTGATAGCAACTGGAGTAGTGCAGTGGCAAAGCGGCACCTCAGCTCTGAAGGCTCATTGCCAGTTATCCATGAACAGCTTGCATTTACTGCTGTGAACAAACACCTGTGCAGCAGCAGCAGCAGCAGCAGCAGCAGCAGCAGCAGCAGCAGCAGCAGCAGCAGCAGCATGTCATTTGGTACATGCAGGTAATTGGCATTACAGACTGGAACAACACTAGGGTCTGCCTAGTTAGCCAGGTAAACACTAATCTCTCAGACAAAATCTTGCTGTCATGGTCCAGCCTCTCCCCATCTTGGAACCTCCTGCTTCATTTGGTGGATCTGCTTCTGTAGTTCATCTCTGTCCAGCTTCATTTTTGCTTCTAGAACTTGCCGTAGAGACCCAATGCTCTCATAGATAGCTGCAAACCCTAATTGCAGGTGAGAATTACATTAGTTCATCATGAGGAGCAAGAGTATCACATCATTGCTATCAGAATGCACTTCCATAATGCTCTGCTTTGCACTAGGAACAGAGCAAAAGTTCTGAAGGAAAATGGGATGTAACTGTGTGCTGATGGCAGAAATGCCCTGATGGCAGCCCAGCTATTGCTGTGCCTGCTCTGGGGAGAGCACTTCTAAGCTGGTTGTCACCCCTTATTGCTCTGCTTTTCACACTTAATGCAAATCCTTCTTAATGCCACAGGTGTAGCCATTACATCTGCCCCAAAAGTATTTAAACTGCTTTGATACAAGCAGACATTTTGCATATTAGTATGAGTCGATCACTGTCACAACAATTCAGAATAAAGAACTGGATAACTATGGTCCTACCAGCATTAACTTCAGCTTTCATTTCTTTTATATCTTCATTTATCTCATTTTGAAGTTTGACAATGCGAATATTTATCTTTTCTTCAGTCTGTTTTGCTTCATGTGCTTCCATGGTTATCCTCTGCATTTCTTCTATTCTCTCAATTTTTTCTGCCATTTGGCTGAATTTCATCTCAATACCTCTCTCACTCATTTCCTGGAGCCGGGAAAAAGAATTTTAATGATTTACTCTGCATGTGGAATAACAGTGGCCTTTTTAAGATATTCAATAGATACTGATTAATCATCTTGTATCTGGAATTCAAAATGTAAGGAATTACAAATTTTCATAAAATCATTTCAAATTACTTGAGTAGTGTAGGTTAAAATACTGATCTATTTAGCAGTAACCAGATTCACTTAAAGATTCACAGGTTGTAAGTATTACACTTGATATTGATGAAGAGACTTAGGCAAATTCTGAGCCTATCTGAAAATCTCACTCAAATAATATCTCAATTCCATAATCTTAGTTATTAATAATGCTTTTGAATGCTTCCTGAGAAGTATTACAGGACATTTGAATGAAACTTACAGTGCTTTCCTTAAAAGTCAGTGAGAGTTGGTCGATTTTTTGCACAAGCTCTTTTTCAGTCCTTCCATGCTCCTGTTCCAGCCAGCTCCGTGCAGACAAAATCTGGTTGCTGAGCTCCTCAACAGCATCTTTTAATCTAGGAGCACAATAATATTAAATTGCACTAGCAATTTAATACATTTCTCACACGATATTAAGGTGAGCCTTTGAATTTTAAGGCTATTAAACTGGATATGGTAACATTGATCTAGAAAATATGAGTAAAAGTTCACAGCAAATTTATATGAAACATTACAAAATTTGAATCGCAGTAGATGAAAAGTCATTGTGACATTGAAAACAGAATATGGTCATCCATTCAGATTATAAACCTTATGTCCATATGCATTAAATCTGAGCAAAGATTTGGTAGCCACTTACTCTGGTGACAATGCTGGTTCCTGTAGCTCCACTTACATTGTGTATACACCTCAACCTTACACCTACCAATTGTGCCAGTGAAACTGTATCTTTTCTCCAGTGAATATGTGAAACCTGGATTGCATGAGGATGGCGATAAGCAGTAAGAAATGAGGATGTGGATGGCTTATATCAGGACTGCTACTGAGTGAAATGCCTGGGGAGAAGTTAACATCTGAATTGAATATAATGATCCCATGTAATGTCTGGTAGTACAGAGTGTCTTATCACTAATATTTTAGGTATTTCAGTTATATTCATGTTTGAAGCCAGTTTAAAGCAATAGCTCTCTGTGAGTGCTGTGCCTTGCTTCCTGCTTGCTTCAGTTGAACTTTGTCCCCTGCTCTGGACAGCCACCTCCAGCATTCATTGCTTCGGACAGTTCTTGCAGAAAGGCACCAGGCCTCTCTGACAAAAACCCTTAGTTGTGTCCTTTAATATAAGTTCTGCCTGAATAATTAAGTAGGAACTTAATAAACTTTTTAGAATTGCCTAACCACATTATGGGCAGAATTCTTGGTGAAGGCAAGTCCTTCTTGACCCCTTGATAGTCAGATTTTGTAATATCTGTGGAGCAACCACGTATTCATAGAGGTTCCTGCTTTTATAGGCCTGAAGATTACACCAGTCACACTGGGAAAACTGAGGCCCTACTCCCAAGGTACATGGCAGCAGCAAGGCTTCCCAGACACTTACTTTGTGTCCAGGACTTGCAGCTGTTGGTTGCTCTCTTTGTAGGCAATCTTCAGCTTTGCTTCTTGTTGCATTATCGATTGCTCTACTCTGCTCAGCAAATGAGAAATCTGAAACAAAATTCAGGCTTTACTATTTTTCAACAGCATTTCATCACAGTTTCATTTGGGACATTTTCATAACAGTAAAGGAGGTCTTACAGAGAGCTCACGTTTGCTAACATTTCAAAAATTATTGAATTGTGTACTTTATCATGCAAATATACTATATGAAAGTATCAGCATTTTGAAAACGGTAAATTTTTTTTGCCTTAAATAATGTGAATAGTTTCACCTTGAAAATCGTTGCCTGGTTCCCCCTTGAGACAGCTGAATTTGCACGATCCATACATTTCCATGTTGCCACATAATCAGAATAAACAAGTGCCAAAGCACTCCACCAGTACTGAGGGATATGCTCCAACACTTTGTGTATAAGGGTCACTGCAGTGATAGAAGTGCTGGGTTTAACTGGGGAGAGGTCATTATTACAAGGGAATAGTTGTCAGCAAAACAACCATCCCAAAGCATACATGTCTGGTCCACTACAAGATGCATGAGAACATGCTCCTTGCATGCTAATATACTACACTGAGGCTTCTGAGAAGGGCAATTCTCAAACCCAATGGAAGAGAAACCTGACAAACAGATCAGTGCATTCACAGAACCCAAAGCCAGTTTTGTTTTGCAGACCTTCAAAAATTGTGTTCAAATACATATAGGATCATCCTGGGAAGGCCAAAATATACAGTGAAAGACACAGAGGCTTGCATTATAGTAGTTTTGTTGAGCATGTGCCTTTACATACTAATCCCTTCTACACAGCATGCTGCAGGCAGAACCTAGGGACCTTTTTCAGTTGGAGCAGTACAGTAATGCATCCAGATACCATTGGTCAATGTCATAAGGACTGTGAGCTGATACACCTCTCCATTTGTAAGTCTGTGACCTCCCAGGATAATAATTAACAGTAATGGAGTCTGTGTGAATTAAACTAGAACTCTTACCTGTACAGAGATTGTCTTGGTCTAAATACCATACCTGTATTTCTGCCTCTTTGATTTTAGATTCTAAGATCAGCTTGGAGGTGTGTTGGTCTTTACTTAGACTCTGAAGTCTTTCATACGTAATTTTATGCTCTGCAGACAGCCTGGCTAACCCAGCATCACACCTGTTTGAATAGATAAAAACAAAGCACCAGCCAAATTGAATATAAAGTCCAAGCTTTTTAAATTATCCATTTCATACTGGCCATTTCTGTGGAATTCCTGGCTGGCTAGGGAAGCAATGTCTTTGTGAGAATGGTAATACATCTCATAGTGTTTAGCAAAGTGCTCCCAAATAGGCTCGAGGTCAAGTAGTCTGATACACAAATCCCATTGTTCTTGGCACTGACATGATATGGGTAGGCTGTGTTATCACACAGGGAAATCACATCAGAAATGCAAAGATGCAGAGTTTCATTTCCGAGTCTTTTTGTCGTACCCCAGAAGAAATCTGATAAGGTGTGTATGAGTTCCCCTACATGGCTGGTAGCCTAAATAACTGAGGACCATTTTTTCATTACTGTAGCTTTGCATTTTTATTTGTGAAATAGTAGTATAAAGCTAATATGTGTAGTTAACAATGTGGGGCAAATTTTATGGTTCTTAGTCTTTATTTAGGTGAATAAATAAATTGCCATTGAAAGCAATGGCAATTTTGTCTCAGAAAAGGCTATAAAATGAAGTCCTGGAACATAATAATTATTGTTTCCTTTCTTCACATTGGAACACTTCTTGATGCTGTAACATTTTCAGGATAAATATGCTGTAGAGCATGTGTGTTTTCTACCAGATTTTAAAAATAATTTGATCAGGTGGATTTCATCTACAGTAATGCAGTAAGAGAATTAACTGAGCTGTAAAAATATGAGTACTGTGATTCCAGGAGTAAGACCTCTGTGAAGTATGACTCATGTATTTTTTTTGCTAAGGGAAATATGTAATCATTGGTGTTACCAAATTTGATATAGGAAACTGATGAGGAACGGACAGCAGTTACAATTTGAGGGAGAAAAAGGCAGTAAAATGGAACAAGCTGAGGCATGTTACGTCATTACCTAAACCAATGACACATTTTGTCATCTTTTCAGTCACATTTCAGTTTGAAAGCTTTCAACATGCATTTTCATCCCCTCAGTTACAGGAAGTGCCATTATCATTAAACATGAAGGGAAGGTCACAGCTGAAATGACAAATGGAGCATCTGCTTATTATTATGGTACAGTTTCAATATAAAAATAATCAGTAATGTAAAATAGCACATAGGAATTATAAAACTTGAGGAAATTAATTTCTAGTATAGCAGTTCAGCATTGTGAGACCCATTAGTAGTATCTGCAGGAAGCCTGGCTAGGGTTTACATAGCAGTGAAAAGCTTGCAGGGCTCACAATCAGGCAGTTTCTTTAGAAAAATGAGAGAAGCCAACCAAGATTCCAGAGGAATGGAATCATCTTGCATCTAGTCACCAAAAGGTTGTGGGCTCCAAAAAATTGGTTAGTTTTGTTTCTCTGAGGCATGGCAGAAAATATAAAAAGCAACAGCTTTGAAACTGCTGAAGCAAATGTAATCAGCAAGCACATATAATTGTTTTTAAAGTAAATTAGTGGTTTTGGTTTAATCACAGAGCATCTCTCTTCTTCATGGAATTCAGTTATGTGGTCAAAGGGTTCACGTAGTTCCATGGTAACTGAAACATTAAAATTCTGACTGTGTGAATTTAATGTCCGCCTGGTATGCATAGGTCAGATTATTTTGGTTTATCTTCTCTCTCTGTTGTACACATTCACAAACACGTGATTGGTTTTGACCTGAAAGAAAATATTAGTGTTCAGCATCAAAGAAATCAAAAGACAAGTAGTTGCTCCATTCAGTATCACTGGGGCATAGATAAAGTGAAAACTGTGCCAGTACTCTGCAGCTGGCTGCTATATGCATGTGCTGTAATGGTATGGAGAGAGCTTTTAATGTTCCTGGTTTATTATAACGAGAGATGTTTCGATTAAAATGCCAGTGTTGCAGTGAAAAACAAAAACTGGAGAACAGGTTAGAAAAGCAAGTTGAAATGCCCAGTGGGGACACTGGGCAAGAGCAGCAGAGCTGATGGATTGTGCTGGCCTGGGACAGGGAGCCCAGAGCTGCCCTGGTGGTGCCACCTCCCACACGGGCAGGGCCAGAGAGCAGCACATTCATTGTTCTGGGGGAGTTCGTCAGTGTGGTGCAGCCCAGATGCATCAGACTCAGAATCTGTGCAGCAGGAAAATCTGCCTACGTCTAATGAGTCCAGGTTGTCTGAAATGAATCAGTTCTATATTGTAGATAAAAAAGCCATCTATATATGCAAAGCAGGCCCAATTTGAACACACATAGTTGCCATTTCTCCGGATGTTTCAGCTCTCGGGAAGTTTTTATGAGGAGCTGCTGCTATCGTTCCAACCAAGCTGCTGGATTTAAACTTTCCAGACAAATGCTCATTATCCACAAGTAATTCTCTAAATAAATGATAAGGCAGTAATGAATTTTATGATCTGTTATCACTAGAAAAAGAATTGGTAAATCTGTATAATATAAAATTGACAACATAAGGGATAGGAAGCTGGAGAATTTGATCTACTGGCATTGATCTTATTTTCTGCTAAATGTGTCGCTGAATTTTATAGAGATAATATTTTTTTCTTAAAGTTAATAATAATGCTGATTTTTAGCAATAATTCAGGGCTGTGATAACACTATACAAATTCATCAGTAAACTGTGCTTATCGAGAAAGGATCCAGAGACATGAGCTGTAATGTGTATTCTGTCATCTTCTGATAGCAATATTAGTTAATTCTGTGATGTGAGCAAGGTATGTTGGAATCTCACTCCTGCAGGGCTCTGGGCACTGTGGTTTGAAGCTGTGCTTCAGAACTGCATGTGCATGTAGGGATCCCTTGTTCCCATCATTAACAGCATCAGCCCTCAAGAAATAATGAGACAGTTGTTTGATTATATATTGACATGTTACAAAACAGTTGGTGTTAGGAAATAAACACCCCTCTCTCCAATACTGAACAGGAATAAGATGTTTAGTATGCATGAAATTACTGGAACTGAAATTTAGCCAGAATCCTAAGATGGACACTAAAGTTATTACATGACAAAGGCTCAGGCTTTGGGATTTACTGTGTAAAGTGATTCCTACTGTCCTGCACACTGCCAGTCTGAGCAAACACAGTACTAGGAGCTACTGCAGCCTGAGCCTCTCAATGTACCTTTGCTGTGGCTGAAAGTTGATGTGCAAGGAAGCTGGTAACCCACAGTAACTTGATCGTGTTTCTAATGTTTCACTCTGAACTTATCTGGAGCACCACTAGAGGTAAAGGTACTCGAGGTGAGTAAAGTGTATTTTATAGAGGGAACACTGGCTAAAGTAATCAGAAGGTGTTTATCTCAGGGAAAGTCTCTGTGTTGTGCCAAAGGCACAACAAACCACTGTCTTGACCATAATCTCCAGCTAGTGCTATAATCGTTATTCATTGAAACACTGATTTCAAAACAGAATATAGTTGTAAATAAAGACAAATAGCTTTCTGTCATGGACCACTGCTTTAAATTGCTTTCTGATAAAGGGAAGATTTCTTTTTTCCTCATTCAGGGATTTTTTTTTGTAGAGAGTATGCTGAATAGAAGCACAGGATGCAGGATGGAAGGTAGCAGTTAAAAGGCAATAAACTGATTCTCTTACGGGAATGAATACAAATAACCTACATTTGTCACACAGCCTGACATAAGGCACATGGGTATAATCTCCTACAGTTTGCAGATAAATTGCAACCCAGGCACAGCATAAGGGTGGTGCCCTAAGGAAATAAAGGAAGAAGCCCTGGCACAGCCTGTGCCTGTCCCCACCCTCCCACACCGAGTCCTTGGGCCAGGGCAGGGCCCCACAATGACAACCACACCAGCATGAGTTTCTTCTCCTGAGTTCCCTGACTGAGAGCAAAGGCACCACATTTTGCCTCTCAAGGTGTCAGTAACAGTGCTGCTCCACACAGAATCTCTCTCAGGATGTAGTATGATCTCAAAGTATTTTTATAGAAAGAAGCAAGAAGATCTAAGCATGTACATTTTGGGGGCATTTCTCAGCAGGAGAGATATGTGTATCTCTTGATAGGTTTTTCCATCAATTTTGTGATTGGAAAAAAATTAACTAGTTCATTTGTGTTTGCTAAAGGATAGTACATAACTTACTAAATGTTTAATTCTTTTGGAAACCTCTCTAAAATATTTTCTACAAAATGGGCCATGAAAGTTACAGTGGAAGCTTCAGACAATTGAGTAATTTATGAGAAAACCTTAGTTCAATGAAAATCTCTCTGATTATTTCTGTATGTTGTTGAAGGTTATCACTGAATAAGGTGATGTGCAGAAAAGGAAGCTAAATTACCTGTACAATATAGATAAGTCAAATTCAGGACAAGTATAACTCCACCAAAGTTATTACCCAAGCAGCTGTAAGCCAGGTTATGTCCCTTTCCTGTAGCTGTACATATCCTCTGTCTTTTGTGTTCAACTTTACAGGCACTTAAGCAAATGTTGTTGTGCTGGGGTTTGTAAATGTGTCATTGATGGCACAACTGAAGTCTGTGTGGCTGCAGAATTGTAACCTCTGTAAAACCTCTGTTATTGTACAGTTTCCTGTTCTTTATGTGTCATGTAGCCCTTGTGGGATTTAATATGGCTAACCACTAACTGAATGTGCAGATTTTTACTTCTAAAATATATGCAAAAATGTGCAACTATTTTGTTCTTCACAAGTGCAGATTGTTCCGTGTTGCCTTTATAATTGTGCTAATTAACGTGTTTCAAAGACACATGAGTCTAATCAGTACTTTTTAAAAGCTGAACCAAATCCAAATTCCAAGGGAATTTGAAGTATTTATTTAGAACTAATTTCAGGAATTTTAGGAATTAAGGGTGATATTGTCAAATTTAATATGTAATACTAGAATGCAAAGTATTATTATTCATTTCCTTGAAAATGCAGAGCAAAAATATCCTTGGAATTTTGCCAAAGTTGAATTCAATCCATTATCATTAATACTTCAGGATTAAAACAAGATTAGCTAGCCCCCAAAACACAATTCCATGGGGACTTTTACCTTGCAACTCTTCCCCGAAGATCTCCTAGGCCAGAAAGCTGCCGCATTTCAAGACTCTTCAGGGTAGAATTTGTTCCATAGCTGAGATTGTCTCTGACACGTATCTGTTCCTGCAGCATCTACAGAGCATTCATATGCAAATAAAAACTCAGTATGGCACATTTAATGTACACTTTAAATGTCACTCATTATTTTCCAGTAATTCAGTATCCTCAGATACCATTTTTATTATTACCTTATGCAAAGCTTTGTCTCGTAATGTATTAAACCAATACCCTTTAGGTATTCTATTATTTCTTATTTTTAGTGTCCAATCTGCATGCAACTACGATAATATATATAAAGTATAACTTGACAGTGAAATGGAGAGTTAATTTTTTTTCTCCTTTCATTTTCCCCACCACACCCCTGTTGTTCAGCAGCAGAGATCAGACATGAAGTCATGTGTCTGCCTACGATTAGGTCATAAAAATGAGCACTTGGGTTTGGTTACTTCGTGTCGTCAGTGAGTCGGAAGGGAAAGAAAGTTTATTATAGAGCGAAGGCATTTCCTAGTGTTTATACAGCACAGCCTTTGGACTGAAGTTGAGCTGGGTATTAGTGTCGCATTAATTCATTTTTTCAAGATTTTCCAGTGCAGCTTTTGAAAGCAAGCTTATTAGAACCACAAAGGCTCCTGTGTTTATATGCTAATATCCTGTGCTATTTTCATAGCCACTGAAAGAATTATGTAATTTGCAAACACTTTTTCAAGTTGTAAAAACAATTTATAAGCTTACAGGATCTTCAGACCTTGTCTGACCTTTACTTATCCCGTGGTAAACTTTGTTAGGAAATTAGAAGCAATGAGACGGCATTAGTGCTGTGCAACATTCTTGCCATACCTCGATGTCCCGATTGAGCTGCCTCACTATCGCCGTTATGTTTCGGATGTGTTCCTCCAGGAGTTGCCTTGCCAACCGGTCACCCCCCCCTTTGTTCTGCATTCTGTGCAGCGTGGAAACAATGTCCTCCTTAATGCGAAAAGCGTGTTCCACAAGAGCCGCTGTTGTTTTCTCATGGCTCAGGATTCTGTCCTCCAGCTGATCCACCAGGCTGGCGGATGCCAGTGGGACCGCTGTCAGTGCCTGGCTGTGCAACGGGATGTTTCGGACCCGTCTAGAGGAGAACAAGATCCACATCTTGTTAAGTTCTCACACAAAACTCTGCAATGCCTTTGCACTGGAGATGGTGTGGCACTATCTGAGTACTGGCAGTGCTGGGAAGAAGCCCCAAAATACTCCCAGAGAGAGCACCCACTGCTAGGAATAAGTGGGTGCTGTGTTGGCTACTGTGTGTCTGTAGCCTGTACACGGGCAGGTCAGACTTCTTTTCATACTCTTTAAGGAAGCTTACAAAAGCAATGGATCTTAAGGAAAGGACATCAAAGCATAATAAAAGTAGTTACAAATCAGAACAGTAATTTGATTAAAAATTCAAATTCAGACCCCTCTACTGAGTTTCAAAAGTAATGTTATTTGTCTTTACAGTTTTCAGGCTTAATCAAAGCTGTAACAGTTGAAGGTAGGTATTGTAAATTAAGTGAGAACAGATCAGGGTTAAAAAGGAGTAGCTTGTGTCAATGCCTTTTCTGTCTCTATAGCTACCCTGTAATACCATACAGAAGCTTGTTCCCCGTGAACTGGACAGGAGCATATGTGGGCATAGAAACTGAGGTGACACCAAAATTATAATAAGCTTCTCATAGTCTTATAAGTTAAATTTCCCCCCAAAATAGCTTACACTTGGGTACCTTGAATAATTATCTAGATTTTTGAAGAGTGCTCTGCATTGCATAGCTCCCATGGAAAGCAGTGGAGCTCCTGGGTGTTGAAAGTAATAAAATGAAGCTGCTAATGCATGCAACCTTTTCCTGCCACTATGTTCTGTAAAGAATAACAATATTTTCAGAAGCATAAGTGGAGGATACAAGTTTAACCCCACTTTGGAAGAGATCTTTTTTCTAGGAACTCTCTTTTTTACTGTGTATTCTCATGTTGTTTCCTGTTAATGAGCCAAATTAGCAGTTCAATTTGACCATGATGATATTGATAGAGATGTATGAGAATTCCAACAAAGGTCAATTTTGGCTCTGTGTTTTCACAACTCATTCCATGCTATTCAAACACTGGCTAAAGTGTTCTTGGACTTCTAGTCAGTGAGATTTAAGCTATTTCTTTGGGAAATGGCTAAGTAAAAGCTGAGTAAGGACTTGTGATTTGGGCTATGATTTGAATGTCTATGGTATTTCACTTTGCTTTGCACACTAATGCCAAAGTCCCAGATCACAGCATTACTGTGTGTAAGTAAGTATATATGTATATAATTAAGTATATATGTATATAATTACTGTATATAAGTAAGTATATATGTATATAATTAAGAGATACATAATACTCTGCAATATGAAGATTTTTATTTTTATATTCCAGACTGTACCTTTCAGAAGGGGCGAGAGTTGGGAAGATTGGGCTTCGGTGGGCCATTCTCTGGTCAATAATTTATGTCTGTTGAAAAAGTACAAATTGAATTATTGAATAGTTTATATCTGGCACTGAAATGATTTAAAGCTTTTGCTTTCAGTGCACCTTTAAGTAAACTGTAATATTATGCTGAACCGGTGATCATGGCATTCAAATATTGCTAATGCAATAAATGCAAATAAAAGCTAATACAAAAGAACGAAGACTAAAAACTGCTAAAAAGCTTTCCATAGTGAAAATGGTACTCTTGAAAAGACAAGATTGACAGCCTCGAAACTGAAATCAGCTGTTGACCCACAGAACTGGTTTGGCAGGGCAGAGGTAAACAAAGTTCTTGTCCCCAATCTTCTACGTCTCTGACATCATTAATCAATGAATAATAAAGTAAGGTCTACAGGATGATCATAAAACTTAAGAAAATATTGACTGGAGAATCAAATACAAATGTTTCACAACAGCAGATCATTAGGAATAAGATGTTTTTCTCATAAAAGCATTGGCAGTCAGAAACCTAAATAAAATGTATTACATCAGCAGAGTTTATCAAAATTGAGTCGTATATTAATTTTTCTTCAAATCTAAATGACCACATTTTATGTTGTAAGTAAATTTTTCTGTGGTAAGAATATAAATTCTGGTTTCAATTTTTAGACAAGGCAGCCAGACTGTGACAGACATTGCAGCAGAGTAGATCTATTAAATAGCTTCAGAAAGATATTTTAGTGTCTTACTGTGAGACCAGTACCTGGCTCAGCAGCTTTGTCCACTGACAGAAATTAATGAGAAAGGTATTAGCCTCAATCCAATCCAACTAATCTCCCCTACATAAAACCAAGGAACATTTTTAAGTATAAAGAGTAGTATGGCCTGAGCCTGATCTCCTTGGGAACCTAAAATCGTCACTAAAAATTAAAAGCTGATGCATGAAAAGAAGTTTACAATTGCTGATGAAATCCTGCGCAATCTGAGAAAGATGGGGTTACAGAAATACAATAGTTGAATATCGATAGTGTAGAAGCAATAGGGCTACCTTTTGAGATCTCAAAATGCAAAGCGTGTTTGTGCTTTAGAAATGTATGAAAGTACTGCCTGAAAGCAGAGAGCAAACATTGTCACAGTGTGTGTGTTCTATTTATAGCACGGTGCTTCGGAAACTACAAATTAGAAAAAAAACAGTTTTAAGAGAAGCTGGGTTGCTGAGCAGCAGTGACACCAGACAGAAATTCAGAAGGTCTGAATTGAATTCTTTGCTCAATCTCTGATCCTGTTGACTTTGGACAAGTCATTTCCATGAATAATGACTCAGTTTCCCTATCTGTAAGAGAGATAACGATACGTACCTCCTTGTTTAGGTTCTTACATGGCTATAAGCAAGAAGCACAGTATAAGAGCTGGGGATCATTGTGGTGACTTCTGCATTCAAAGTCCTGCACAGACACTGAGTGTCCAGTTCTGCAGTCTGCTCCTCACACTCGTCATATCCCAGCTGTTGGATTTTTAAGGAATGCCAGCACTCTGCGAGGGGTCCCTCCTGGTCACACCACCAGACTGCACCAGGTCCCACCACCAGGCACCCAGTTCTCAGTGGGCCTGAGACCTCTGGGCCTTAACACATTTTAATGGTCTTGATGCATTGAAGTTTTTAAGCACAATTTAGCTGTAAACACAGGAATTATCCCACTGATTTGGGAAGAGCTATGTGCACTGCAGCAGTAAAGCACTGGATGCTACCTAGAAAAACAAAGAACAAATATTAAAATCTGTACATCTAGCAGCATCTTAGTGAAATATAGTGAAATACATCTTATAAAAACCAGCCAAAGAGTGTTTTAGTCTCATGGCCTTTGGTACCCATTTATTATCAATTGGAAAGTAATCTTTGCAGCAAACTAAGCATAGGTTGGCATGAAGTCTTAACTCTTTCTGCCAGTCTACCATAAGAAATGCAGCTAAATGCAAATATCTGGAGTGTGGATATGAAACAAAAGTTACACAAATTCATTCATTTCTCTTTGCTCAGTACACAGTGAAGCATCTCATCATCAGATGTCAGATTTCTTGATCTGATCCAACAGAAAGGATCTAAGACCTTGATTGGCAGCTGAGCAAAACTTTCCTGCAGTTCGGAGATATCTGCAATAAACAAATAGGTGTCAGAACTAATGACAAATTCCTTCTCTATGAGAGTAATACCAACTTAGACTAGTAAATGGAAACCATAAGATGTTCTGATACTTACATTCAGAGGAGTATAATTTCACATGGCTCTTTCAATGGCAGTAAACTGGGGTAAAATAAGATACCAGTTGAAAGACTGGTTACGGGTGCTTAATTTATTTTTTTAATGATGTTGTTTCCTGCTTGATACTGCTATAAGAAATTTAAGTCATGATATATTGACACGGTAAATTTTGGTTGGCTGATTTAAGTTACTGAATATTCCAAATATACTTGTCACATGGACAGGATAAAAGTTTTTTCCTGTTTGTAAACAATATGCCTGATTGCAAAAAATAACAGTTCACTGATACTTAAGGCAGGTTTTGCATACAAATGTGGTGTGCTTCCTTAGCATTTCTTTAAATCACTGACATAAGATGTGTAAAAGCTTGGGGAAAAAAAATCATCCATGGGATGAGATGTAGAGACACTTCTAGCAATGTGCAGTTCACTCCTTGCTATTTGTGCTGTTGCTTCCCTTCCTCACTTCTCAGACTGCCTTGCATGTTTATTTTCTGTGGGATCTCCATTTCTCCTGTTTTGAAGGATTATCATATCTGTAGTGTTCAGTTCCCCATCTTCCACGATAACCTACAACTAATGCTGTAATGTCTGCGCACCTCAGAGTGTTTTTCACATTCATTCTCACAATATGCCTGGGAGGTAGGAAGCATTATTATCCCTGAAAATATAATTTCCTTCTGTCGCTGGTAGGGAAGTGAAGCACGGGGCGGGCTGTGTGACTTGCCACAAGTCACACGGGAACCAAAGCAGACTGAAATACCTGCCTAGGCAAACACTTTAATCACTCTTTTCTTCTTAAAATAGAAACCACTTTGGTTGCTGCACAGGGATCGTGTGACGGCACCACCCCGGCAGCCGCCAGATCCTTCCCCGTGTTACTCTGAAGTGCGTTGGGGCAACGCTTCGGAGTAAGCGAAAAAGTCCCTGTGCTGCAGCCCAGCCAAGGGCTGGGTCAGACCCCGGCAGCCAGGGAGAAGCAGACCCGTGCCGAGCCCCTATGCGCGGCGGTGCCACTCGCGGACACGGGTGTGCCATGGGTGCCGGAGGGACTCCCCCGGCAGGGCGGTGACCGTGCCCGGGTCTCCGAGCCAGGCCGGGGGGCTCCGAGCCAGGCCAGGGGCCCTCTGGAGAAATGGGTGCGATCGGCCCCGGTGCCGGCCCGTGCCGAGCCGCCGTGAGCGGGGGGATCGCGGCGGAGCCCCGCCGGCGCCAGGCCGAGCGCTCTGCCCTGCCCTGCCCTGCCCTGCCCTGCCCTGCCCTGCCCTGCCCTGCCCTGCCCTGCCCTGCCCTGCCGCGCCCCGCCCCGCCCTGCCCGCGGCTCGGCCCCGCCGGGGGTCCCCGACCCCGCGGTGCGGGGGTCACCGCTGGGCGCGGCGAAGGTTGCGGGGACACGGGGTGTACGACAGCCGACAGGACATCGCGGTGCAGACACCGCTCCATGGCCATGCAACACGGGGGACAGAGCCGGGACAGCCTCTGCGCTCACTCACCGGTGCTGGCTCAGGGCAGGGCAGGGCTGCCCGCCGCTCCCGCGCATCCCCGCCGCCAGCCGAGCCCCGCTCCGCTCCGGGCGCGCTGCCGCCGCGGGAGCGGCCGTTCCCAAGCGCCGTGACCGCCGGTGCTCGGCCGGGGCTCCGTCCGCCCGCCCTCCCGGCCGGCTGCGCGGAGCGGATGGGATGGGAGCGGCTGGGAGCGGGGCGGCCGCCGCAGGCCGGGCTGCGGGAGCGGGAGCGGTTGCCAGGACGCCGTCACCATGGGAACGCGCTGCCGCCCTGGCGGGGGGAGCCCTTCGCATCGCCCCCTCCTCGCAGCTATTTCATGGCAGTGCCCGATCCTGGGGAAGCGGGGAGGGACGGGAAGGGCCCCGCAAACAGCGGCGCTCCCTGCGGCACGGGGGGCGAGCGGTGGGGACGGAGCGGGGGCCGTGCCCGCGCCTGCCGCGCCAGCCTCCAGACAGAAAGTTCGGTGGTGACAAACAGCGGTGACTCTGAGTTTCTGGTGGTGCAAAGGAGCCGAGAGGATGACTGAAAGCAGGAGATTTCCAGAGCGTATATCAAATCCTGTCAGGATACAACATTATTAAAATTCAATGACAAATATTGGTCTTGTTTATAAAATTTCCATGTTACATTTTCAAACAAGAGCTAACATGCAGCTTCAGTAAAACTTCATATATCACAGCAAATAAGATCCATCTGCTTGCACAGCAGAGGCGTGTCAGCTGAGTGAAAATGTTACTGGAAAAACAAAGTCCACAGAGGGTGTGTCTGCCTTCACTTTTGTTTCCTGCTTGTGTCATTCCTTGGACTTTGATACAACCACCTTGGGTAAACAAAGTGTAAGTGAAATCTTAAAGAGAAGAGCTTACTGCACCAGTTTGCTCTGAAATAGCAGATTGTCTCCGATTTTAGTTAAAATCCATGCGACATCCCATACTGTTGTATAGGAAAACCATCGCAGGGATCTGGTAGATGTGAAGGATAAAAGGACTATACCATGCACAAAAAGCAAGATGGAGTCTGAATCCACATTCTGATTGACCTATTTATTTTAAACTAATTCCCACAACAAAGGATCAGGCCAGAGAGAAAACATGCCATAGGTACTTTGAAAATGATGAACTGAGAGTGATAGGACTGTAGGATAATTCAGCTTAGAATGAACCTCAGGAGAACCCTTGTCCAACCTCTTGCTCCAAGTGAGGTGATTGATGAGGCTAAATGCAGTTGTTTAGGGTTTTACTCAGCCTACTCTTGAAAACCTCCAAGGATGGAGACTGTCCAGCTTTGGTGGACAGCCTGTTTTCATGCTTGTTGGCTGCTGAGGAAAGAACATTTTCTTCATACCTAGTCTGAACCTCTCTTGTTTACATTTATATTGTTGTCTTGCCACCATGAGCCACTATGAAGAATCCAAATTTGCCATCTTGATGACTTCATCATAGATACTGGAGGGCCCTGCCAGGTCCCCCAAAGTCTGCTTTCATCAGGCTGAGCAAGCCCTCCATCCTCAGGGATCCAGCTCCCAACCATCTCACTGGCCCCTGCTGAACTTGCTCTAGCTTACTGATGTACACAGCTGTATTCCCTGACCTGGCAAATATCTAGACTAACTACATGTCCCTGTGTAGTTTCAGTGCACCTGTCTAGTAGTTTTTCCTTGCTAAAGGACTGCTCAAGATACCCAGTGTTTTCTTGAGTATGTATGTCTGCAGAGTAGGGTTTGAAAGCAAATTGTTAGTTAAAGTGAATCAATTGAAGTTATCTTATTTAAAAAGATTTCTACCTCCTACTGCAGTCTTGAAAATAACATTTAAATGTACCTCCATGCTCAGCTCTCAGCCTGCTTTCTCCCTCTGGCCCTTCTCTGGCAACAATGGAGGCCAGGAGATAGGGACAGGACATGTAAATTCTTTTCTGTTCTTACACTCTTTCCAAGGCATCCACACCACCAGGATCTGAGGTGAATGGTCTTTGGTTTGACCCATACAGATGCTCTTTTCATCTTGTGTTATCAGAGATCATTAATTTTTATACTTATATCAATTTCTTGATGTTTCTAACTAAAACAGTATTAAACTATTGTATTTTATGTCATTATATCTTCAGTGAAATTCATAATGAACATGTAGATTAATTTTCTTAAAGGTAAATTCATATCACAATCTTTCTATCAAGGCACACATCAAGAATATTAATTTATTCTGGAGTCTTCAACTGTCTCATTAATTGAGCCCCACTTAAATAATCACAGAATTACAGAATGGAGCAATTTAGGCTGGAAGGGGACCTCAGAGGGAATATGGTCTATAGCCCTGCTCAGAGAAAGGCTAATTTTGATGCTGTATCAGGTTGACCATCATAGCATAAAGTTTTCATTCTAAAAGCTTGTGTAATGTTGCAAAAAATCTCCCTCTGAGGGAAAAAATATAGTCCTTGTAATTTTGTTGTTGTGAATGTACATAGCTTAACTGAATTCAGTAACACAGGAGGCAGAACTCCTCGGTTACCAAGTTTTGTGGACATCTTCCAGGTTTATACCAGCCTTGCAAATAACAGCATTATTCATACGTTTTGGTTTGCAGTTGGAGAAAAATTCAACTCCATGAATTCTAAGTATGTCTTACCACTCAGGCTTCTCTTAATCAGATCCAGAGTGAAAGAGACACATGCTATTTTTCCTCAAAAAGCCTCAAACCAAGCGGTGGATGTATAAGGGCTGGTGACTTTGTTGCTGTAATTTTTATTCTATGGGTACTTTGGATGGACACGTTGAACAATTTAAAGGCATGTTTTCTGAATAGGAATGCTGCTCTCATTTAAAGCCAACAACAGAGAGGAAAAATAAATATTTTATTAGGCACAGAGAGTTAAAGAAAGCTACAACTATTATGCTATTTTCCCACTGTCATAATCACAGAAGTGATCTCAACACATTTTAAGTCATAAAATTCTGCCTTTGTTTTATACATGCCATTTTGTTTCTCCCTCCCTATATTTTACAAGAAGAAGTTGCTAAATCCATTTTTTATTTTCTATAAGTAGAATTCTACATCTCCAAGTGTAACTGAAGGCAGAGTGTAACCATCTGCATTTTAGAAGAAAATGTTACAATTCATAAGTGTCTGTTTATTCTTTAGAAGGCAAATACAGGAAACTAAACTACTTCGAATTTTTAAAGTTTTCTAATTCTAATATAATTTGTTTTTCTATTACACAAGTCCTTCATCTTTGTAAGAAATATCAGATTATGTGGTTTTCTAACTAGAAGAATGATGTGTTGTGTTGTTAAGGATATTAAGTCTTATTTTAATAGCTTTCAAGCATTAATTTAATTATGAATTAAATTATTCTGGCCAACAGAAGATAAATATGTCACTTACAAAACTTATTTCAATTATAGTGTTTAACTAAGAGAAAAGCACTAATGCCTTTTCCCCCCCTTTGCTGTCATTTTTAGCCAGTTAGAAAGCAGTCAGAGCAGTGTTTATTTTGTTATAGTTTCTAATCTTTTCTAGATTCACTGACTTCTCATAAGAGTTATCTCTTTCTGAAACCACAACAATGTTTTTAGACTGGAGAGCAAGGGAAAGCTTTATTTTGTGGCTTTTCCAGAGATAAAGACCTTGCTCTTTTTTCAGTCAGTTTAGTCTTTCCACAGCTTGGCACCAGGCTGATCCCTGTTTGGTGCTGGCACACAGTGTCGCTCAGGCAGTGGGTAGGTGGAATGGCACGTGTGAGTTGCCAGCTGCACCATGTAAGCACTTCAGTGAGTGCTGAGCCTGGACCAACCCCTGCCAGTCCCAAATGCTAAGCTAATAAACCCCCTGAGGCATGGAAATGAAGCTTGTCCTTAAATATTTCTCCAAAGCTTAGCACTAGTGATCAATATCAGGAGAATCAAGCAGAGCAACTGTTTGCAGCTAGAAAATATCCTCAAAATAATTCTTGATGTTAGCACTTCTAACATGAGCTGTAGGTGTTACTAACCAGACAGACTGTCAGACAATACACGCGCTGAGAAAAACTGATGGGAGTTCTTGATACAGGGAATTTTTCTTAAATCTTTTCAAGTTAGGTCTTTGAAAGGTATCCTGTCCATACCAACGTGTTGATAGAAATGCCACCGCTTCTGTTTTGTGCATCATTTAAAAGTAATGGGGCTCCTCTTTACTCTGCTCGAATTCCTGAATGTGAAAATGTGGGTTCTGCCTTTCTCAGAGGTGAATTGTACATTCACCTGTAATTAGAGGAGCCCAGGCATGCAGACCATTCAGGCACACCACCACTGACATTCAAGGGGAAATGCTTTCCCCTGCTTCTGAGCAAGGATGTTGAATAAGTATCATTCAGTTAATATAGGCAGCTTGGGAATTTGATGTTTGTCATTAAAATAAGTAGAATGTTTAAAAGCATGAAAAGAGTTTATTGTGAATTAGACTGTGCTTGGTGCTTAGCAAAGGTTCATACAGATGCACAGCACTGGTTCTTTCAGCTCCAGAAATTTTGTTCAAAGTCATCTTGTAGTCCATGTAGAGTAAATGGACCCAGTAGCAAACATTCATTTCAGTGAACTCAGGACCAGTTTCTCGATTAGCTGGCCAGTGTGGATGTGCTTTTAAACTATTCTCCCACAGACTTGTTTCTCGTTATTCATAACATAGATATTTCTATGTATGTAAACACACATGCATACATGTCTTTAGAAAATTAACCTGTATGTTAAACAGACCCACATCCAAAGCACACAGAAAAACCTACAAAACCTGTATTGATTTTCTATCTTCTGTTGGCCCAATATACATGCACTCTCTGGACTCTTGCAGGACTGTTCTTACTGCTTTTTATCAGCCTCATAATTTTATGTAACATTTCCATGTTCAAATGAAGTACTAGGCAAATTGTTCTTGTCCTATTTCCATAAAACTGCTGTACTCATCTTCTGTAGAGTCAAAGTGTGAAACTTATGTCCTGTGAAGTTCTGTGTACTGTTAGCACTGTCAGATATATTTTTGCTTCAATAGCTGTTGCAGGTCATATTTGCTACCCAGCTATTTTCTCAATGAAAATATTCCCTACCTCTCCTATCAATGTCAGCCAACATCCAAGCAATCCACTATGGAAATCCCAAGGTTCGCATGATCAGTAATTATACAGTGCAAGCCCAGCTGAGCCGAGAAGTGTTTTGTTTATTCTTCAAAAAAGGATGAAACATGCCCAAAGGACTGTTGTGTTTCATCCAAACCACCAAAGTCTGTGGGACATGAGAGGCGGCAGGTAAATAGTTAAAGTTTTGTCCCATTTCCGTATTGTGCACATCGGGGGGGTTTGAGTTTGTAACACTTGATCAGCCATGTGTTTAATGTCCCACCTGTCCTGCAGTCAGATCGGTGAGGACAAAGCCACGTGCTGAACAGCGCCGTCCTTCCTCTGCACTGGCAGCTCTGGCTGCACAACCTGCACCTGGCTCGGGGCCGCCGGAGCAGTGTTCTCCTCCAAAAAGCCAGAAGTGAATCCGTTTATGCCTAATCTCTAAATTAGTGTGGACACGAGTCTATTATTTTGTTCATAAAAACAATGAAAATCGAATACATATGTTGTGTACAAACTACTCCCTGTTCTTTTCAATAACGGCACTTCTTTTTAATCAGAAATAAACTAAATCCCGGTACAATCTATTGGTGAAAGCCAGGATCTTTACCCCTTAGGAGTGGTTTTCAAAGTGGTTTGGAAACAGTATCAACACATGACTCGGGCTCTGGCTGTTGTTATGATTGTTACATTATGTCGTTTCCATTTTATTTATATTCTGCTTTAAAAGTGGCGTTAGAAACCCATTAGAGCCAACAGCAGAGCTTCAAGCCTGAGGTGAAGGGTTTGTTAGCAGGACTACAGCAGTCAGCTTCGGGCGGGCTTACTGGTTTGATCGCTTAAAAGCGCAGCCCCTGGAAGTTGTGCTGGTTGCGTTCTGGTCAGAACGAGCTGAGCAATGTGGAGCAGATGCCGGCTGCCTGCGGGCACCTGGGTTGTTTCGCGTCGGTGAGATGCCTGTAGGATTTGTTTCAGCATCCACCCGGTGACAAGACGCATCGTACTTCCCAGTGTTCCCAGGGATGAGCAGCACCTCAGCTCTGTGGGTACGCGGGAGGAGGGCAGCGCACGCAGCACGCCTGCGGGGGTCCGGCCGCCCCCGCTGGCTGAAGGGCTGTCAGAGCTGTGCAGCGGCCGCTTGTCCCGGTGCTGCAGGAGCAGCGGCCGCCCGGGCCCCGGGCCGGAGCTGGCGAGCCGCGCGCGCCGGGATTCCCTCAGGGAATGACGTGCCGGAGCGCGGCCATTGGCTGCGCCGCGGCGAGTTCTCCATTTATGGACACATCGCCCGCTCGGGGCAGCCCCGGCCCGCTTGTCCCCTCCGGTCCCCTCCCTCCCCTCCAGCCCACTTCCCGCGCCGCTCGGCCCCGGGCCGGGCCCCGGCCCCTGCACGGCGCCGTTCCCTCCCCGGCCCCGGCCCCGCCCCCGCCCCGCCCGGCCGCGAGCTGCGCGCGCGGGGAGGGCGGAGCCGCTGCCCCCTCCCCTCCGCCCGCCCGTCCCTCCGTCCCGGGGCGCCGGCGTGTCTGGGCAGAGCCGCGGGCAGCGCCGCGCCGAGGAGCAGCGATGGTGAGCGGAGAGCTCGGCAGGGGGCCGAGCGGGGCCGGGGCAGCTGTGGCGGGGCCGGGGCCCGCGGGGCGGCGGCGGGAGCGCGGCTGTCGCGTCCCCTCGCGCGGTGCCGGGAAGGGGCCGCGGCAGCGCTCAGTGTCCCGCTCCTGGCCGGGGAGGGGTTGTGTAACAGCGCCGGCCTGCGGGAGGCCGGGCCGTGCCAGGCACTTGCCGCGGGCCAGCGGGCTGCGGACTCGGGCCGGTGCCTTCAGACTCGTCCCGAACCCGCCCGTCACATCGCGGGGCGCGGGCAGGGCCGGCGCCGCCTGTGGAGCGCGAGTCGCGTCTGCCGCCCTCTCCCGCCGCTTGCGATTTGGAGAGGTTTTGGATGTTGGTGTCCTCGGGTAGGAGGAATCCCGTGGCAGGGGGACGCCACGGCGTAGTCGAACAACAGGTGACACCTCTGGTTCCGAGGGCGATGGCGTCTCGGCTGGCAGACCCCCCCTGGCCCCCACCGTGCCCGGCGCTCCCGCCGTGCCCAGTGCCGGGGTCACTCCGGTCCCCCGTCCCGGCGCCGGGAGCGCTCAGGTGTGCCGCACAGGCGGCTCCCGACCCCAGGGCTGGGCCATGGCCACTGCTGGGGCTGTGCGCTGCTGGTGTGACGAGGGGACGCGGCGTCAGGAAAACACCTCAGTGCTAGACTGAAATTGAGGTTCGGCAGGTGAACCTGGCTTGTCTTTAGTAATTGCCTCTTGATGATGGATAATAGCTTTCATCCTGAAGTAATCCAAATAACGATTATGTCTACCTGTTACACAAGAACTAAGAACAAGTGGTGAAGAATCCTATGTGGTAATAAACTAGGCTAAAATCCGTAACTTTTAAACAAGTAATTTACTTAAAGCTGTTCTAAGGCAGAGTACTAAAGATCTGACTTGAAAAACTTCTGCAGTATTTCTGCTAAAGCTTAACTAAGGTTAAGATTTAAAGACTGACCAGCCTAGTTCTTGTGTTTTCAGAGCTTCACTCCCAGTACCTTTTCAAGGATGCCTCAGCTTTGATTTCCTGAGGCAAGTAAAGTTAGTAACCAAGTACCTGGTTACATCTATGTAGAGCACAAATCTTTGCTTTAAATAAAGCATTGCAGAAGTTAGGAAGGTAAAACTTCTCTTGAAGTCAGGGATAATGATGCCAGCTAGCTCTTACAAACCTGTTTTTGGTAAGGAGCTTTGAATAAGATAGGTGCTTGTGTTCCCTGGGGGTTGACTGTTTTGCCAGGTGATTCAGATCAACTCGTTAGTCTTAATCTTTGCTCCTCAAGTACCTTTTGTGTCACAGACACCTGTGGCACATATGGGCTCGTTGGCAGAGGCTGGGTCATTGCTTAGACTGCTGACATGTTAAATGGGGTTGGAAGTCTTTGTTGCAGGTGGTTCAGATATGTCTGCCTGTCTGCCAGTAATACTTTGAGATTAGTCTGTTAGTTGATCTGCTGTGGGCTCCATTCATTTCTTTTTAATGAAAGGTTTTAATCAAAGTAGTTTTTGTAAATACATAAAACTAACTGGCAACATACTCTGAGATTTACTTTATCAAAATACGAGAATTACTTTTATCCACAAGATACACTTTTTAGGGATGTATTCAGACAGTTGTTTTCCACCTTTTAGTTTGATACTGAAGCAGTTTTTCACTGTAATATCTCAAAATAATATGAATTGCATTTTTAGATTACTGGTAAGTAATTATTACAATAAAACTAGAAAATCATGTTTTCGAAGGTGCTGCTTTTTCAAATAATCGTGCCCAAACAATTGTTTGATAGTCATTAGAAGGTAGTATTTTGTAACTTAGCTGGCAGAAGGATTACCTGGCAGGACTTAGAATGATTGCTGATAAATATGAATCATGCTACTAATATCCTGAAACTTTATACTCATTCTCTGTGCTGTATAAAAAACTCGCATTATTCTCCTTATTTTTGTCTTAACAGTTTTGATGTCTGGGGGGTGAAAGAAGCTGGATGTTATAAGTGTTTTCTAAATCGAGTCTTTTCTACCGTATCTTCTTCACTGTAGACCTCAGAGTGATCCTCTCCTGTTCTGACAGGGTTCCCAGTGCAGGGTGCTGAGTTGCCACTGGCACCGGGCGCTGTTGGTGCTTTTGGGGCCATCTGATTGAGCAGAACAGGTACTGGTGTCACTGCTCTGTCCCTGGTGCCTTGGCCAGTCCCTGCCGTGGTGCCCTGCCCCGCCCAGCTCAGCTGGCGCACTGCGAAGCTCTCTGCACTTAGCAGTATGTCTGCTCCTTTTTGCTGGTTTATTTTTAATCCAGATCAATATCTGTGTCAGGTTAACAGGGTGGTTTCAGGAGGAGATCTGCAAGCATGGAATGAGTGAGCTGTACACCCATGGGTGTACATGCAGTACAAGGTGGGAATAAGCAACAGCAGGGCAAAACTGTAGTAAAGCTGACAAGTCTAAGTCTGGCAGCTTAAGATTTTTCTCTTGAAATGCATCCATTTTGTTACCATTGTGTTTTGATGTTTTAAATTCAAAATAAAAAAATCCTAAAAGCTCCTAACAGCTTAGCTGAAGTTTTTCAGTCTTCAGAAACTGGGTATTATGTCAGTACCAAGTAGTCCCACCTCAGTGAAGGACTCTATCCATAGATATTCAGGAAGCCTCATGGTGAAACTAAGCTGGAGTTGCTCGAAAGGGAAGCATATGGTCAGCTGAACTTCATGCTGTTATACTGTGAGTTAGAACCTTCATGTCATGGGATAGTTCATGGAGATGCATTGGAGGATCTTGAACTGGATAGAGAATCTGTACCACATTACAAAAATGATCCAGCACCTTTCATTTAAAGTAGCTCTTTAGTCTTCAGGGAAAGATTGTTCCCCTGAGTACTGTCAGCTGGCTTTGACTCTCCTAAGGATAAAACTTTGAATGTCAATCAGCAAGTATTTTCTAAGGCGTAAACTGCTGCTATATTTAGAAAAAAAGCCAGCCACAAAATCAAATAAATGCTCCACTCCAACAACAACCAATCAGTGATCAACTTTGCCTGCTTTTGCATAATCTCTGTTCCAGAGTACTTTTGCTGAGGTTTTGTACCAATTTGTTGGGCAGAGTGAGAAGGGAAAGCTCCCTAGAGAAAGCAGGATCAGCAGTATCTGGATTAGCTCACAAGTTGTTGAGTAAGCCAGGGTTGTCTAATATACTTACGTTAAAAAACACAATGTGTTTCTATTCTAAAAAACCCTGTGTGTTTCTAAATACTGGTTACCTTTAACCAGTATTTCAGTGCTAAGCAATTTCCTGTAATACTTCAGTCAGTATGTGCATTTTATCTGGGTGTACTTGGTGTCTTCTTGGTTCCACCTCTTCAGCAAAGATGGAAGGTTGATTTTTAAAAAGGAACCTTTTTATAGCAGTTTGACATCAGAAGAGGGCAGATATTTATAGCCCAGTCCAGCAAGAAGCTGAGGATGTCTTCATTCCTATGAAAGACTGGATTAGCCTTGCTGGCCTTTAGGAGTCAGTCCTGAAATAGTGAATGTGTGATGGGAACTGGGACCTTATACTATCTTAAGTCTTTCCTTTCTGCAGGGAAGTCACAAGGGAGACAGTGATGCTTCTGTATTTGAAGGGTGCTTTTCTGTCTGGTGCTGCAGACAGTAGCCTAAGCTCAAACGTTGCTTTCTGCCAGACGTGGAATACTAGGGAGAGTAACAGCATGTGCTTTGCGTTATGTCTAGAAGTGCATTAATGGAAAGTCTTCCAGCTATATGATGTTTCTTTCTGGCTGATATAGACAATATACTAAAACAGTAGTACTTGATGTGTTTTGTTTATGTTTTGCATTGTGTGCATGCTTGTTTTTGTTTCTAGTTTAGACCTCTAGAATGATTACAGACATACTGTGTATGTTAGAGCACTTTTTCAGAGGACAGTAATGTATGCAGAATGTTACTCAAATACAACTTTTGCAGCTGAAACCTGAACATGTGATTGTGTATGTATGCATCTCTAACAATTTTCTCATCATCTCTTTTGTCTTCCAGATATGTTTTGGTTTTTTTTTCTGTTCTACATACATAACTTATTTATTGTGAAGGAAATGGGGTGGCAATGCTATTAGTAGTTTAAACCATTTGCAGCCACTTTTTCTTAAAGGAATAACATTCACCAGTCTCACTGCCTTGTTCTTAAGGCATTGCAGCACATGTGGCATGGGTGAAGTTAAAACGAGTTTTGTCATGGTTAGCACATGGAATGTTAAGCTTTTACGAGTTTTCAGTAAAATCTTAGTAATGTTCCCATCTTAACATGGAAAGTATGTTAGCCTGCGTGAAACACTAAAAAGTTGTACATCTCTTTAGAGAACTGTTGTCATCACCTTTGTGATAATTTATTTTGACTTAAGAAATACCAGTATATTCTCAGTTGTAGGAGTTAGTCTAAAAATGTCATTGATCTAAATGGTCATGCACTGCTCTATCCAAGGTATATTATAAAGAATAAAGGTTTTGGTACTCCTGATTTCAGCATAAGGAGTATGAAATCCATGTGTGTTTGGATTTGTATTCTAATATAGCATACATGTATACATTAATGATACTAATGAATGGGACATGTAAATAAACATCTTCAGAGTTCCAGAAGAATCCTTTATATTAATAAAGCCTAACTTAGTCACTGCATGTTGTGATGAGGAAGGGAACAAAAAGATAGGTGATTTTTCCTCCTGGGCTCCCAGCTCTTACTTTGCCAGGCTAACCCTGGGACTGTGTTTCCTGTAGTTACCTGAAGAGTTCTGACGCAGATCTTTGTAGTTCTGCTGATGGAATTGGCCTGCAAGTTGTCAGGCTTTGCTTACCCTTTGGTTCTGGTTATTGCCACAATAAATGGCTTATAAATGACAAATTCATCTGCTTTCCTTTTCAGTTTCCTAAAGCACTCTTGTAATACAATACTTCAGTTTGCTTTTTTCAGGAAGCTGCATTCCAGGTCTAGGTGTTGTATGGCCACTGAAAAGCATTAAGAACAGTGTTAGAAGGGGATTTTGCACCTGGTTCCGGGAGTTAACCGTGCTAGATTAAAAGCAGTAAAATTGAAGCAGTTTTTGGAACTGGGAGGAGGAGTGTGTTTGTATATTTGTGTGCAACAAAAATAAAGGATTTGGAAAATACTTCTGTTCCTCTGCAAGCACAGAAATCCAAGCATAGGCTTTGGTAAGAAAGGGTTGGCTTGCACTACTGGTAGCTCTTTGAATTAAGCCACAATGTACTAACTAAACTCTATCCATGAATAAGAGCAGCAAAGTTTACCTCAGCACAAAAGGCTAATAAACCTTGCAGGGAAAATCATATAAAGGTTCTCTCACATTTTCTCATCTGTTGAACACCATTTACTTCTTCACTACCTGTGGTCTGCCAAGGAGCTTTCTGGTTGATGTTGGTCGCAAGCAAATGACCAGCATGGTTTTAAACTCTGATGGAAATGGGTTTTTGTACTGCCTGTGTATGGGGAAGTATTCCAGGTGTATGGGGTGCCTGCTGAGTTTTGGAACTGCTGTAGTTAGAGGACTCTGGAGAGCTGTAGTGTGTTGATCGGCTTTTATTATTTCTACTATGGCTGTAAAAGTATTTGTAAATATTAGAGAAGTATAGCAGGAAGTAAACAAGAATTTTTTCCCTTCAGATAAGAACTGAGAGCTGTCTCTGAGGACTTGCTCAGAAGTTCACCTCAAACTCAGCCTCCTGTGCACTCCTGGAGCAGCTTGGGTGTGAGGAACCGTAATTTAGTCAGATCTTTCTGAGCTTGGTTCAGTCCTTCCCATCTCCTACTCTCTTCCCCGCATTCCTGAGATGCCAATTACTGTCCTGCCCAGGAAGTATGGTTGTCACTCCTCTCCTGACTCATCCTCATCTAGCTTTCCTATCCTCCACCTACTGCTTTTCTCCCTCACTTCTTCAAAATTGTGAATACCCCCTGGGGATGCCAGGTGTGCAGTCAAGTCCTGCAGTGCATGGGATCCGTTCTCTCTGCTTGACAGAGTCTTTGCTGTGATCAGAAAAGGTCTACAGCTTTTCCACACTCTGGACCTCACAGGTGTTTTCCGCCCCTTCTGTTAAATATGCTTCGTGTAAACAGCTTTGGGGTTTGATGGTGTCCTCTACACAAGCAAGTACATCTAAACCTAAGATTCTCTAATGTAAACAGCCTAGGAAGAAGGGTATGGTCAAGGTTTTTTTCCAAAGACACAGCAGCATTTAATTGATACTGAAACCACTCTTGGATTGGGTTCATAAATTATAAAATGTAATTTTTAAGAATTCTGAATTTAATTTTTTTTAGTTAAAACTGAAAATAATTTTTTAAACAAAACAAATGTGAGAGTTGACAAAGAAAGGAGTGTTGGCAATCATAGTGTGAGTCAGAGCTATCAGAAGTGATGCTTATTGGGAAGCCTACTTAGAAGGTGCTTTTAATGTACAAAGGCTTATCTATTAACGTAACTTATGAATTGTGAACTTGAAAGTTAAAGCCAGATATTAGCAGATCTTGAGTATGCTTTGTGATCAGCACTGTTCTGGAAGTGTCAAAAGGATTATAAAATAGGTCTGGTGCTCTGCTCTCCTGTCATGTGTGTGATTTTTCAGCTGCCAGAAGTGTCTTGTGAAAGCCACGTCTGGCTTTCAGGGGATCGGTGGAATGGCTTTGGGATGCAGTGATGATAGATGTTTTTCTTCAGACTCCCTTAAAAAAGGGGGACATAAATAGTTTATGCAAAACCCATGCACTTCTAGAAGCTATTTTCATGCTTTTTTCAGCAATCTGAAGTCTAAATGAGAGGTTTTTGTTGGCATCCTTCAAAGAGGGTTAGCAGTCTCATAGTGACTTGCTGCACTTGTCCCTGTACAGGAAGTATGGGGCTTTTTTTCCTTGCCAGCTCAGAACCACTCACTGAATCACTGTCATCAGCTGAGCCTGAGTCTGTAACCACTTCTTGGTCAGCCTTGTCTAATTTAAGTGTTGAAGTCATAGTCAAGTCTGAACAATGCAGCCCGATACCCTCTATAAAACAAGCAAAATGTTTTCAACAGCTTTAAAGCCTTTCCTGCTTGTGTCTTATAAAATACGCTGCCTGATGTTTGATCTTGCACCCTAGGACAGTCTTCTGTTTTCAGTCTGACATTCCACAACATTTGTGAGGCTTTAAATTCTAGGCAGTTTACCAATGTGCACTGTTATCTTTTTTGCAGTGATTGATGTCTTTTCCTGTGCTTTGAGTTGGATATTGCTAATAGCAGCAATACAAAAAGATGGAAGTTGAAACCTCTTGTTAGTAATATGCTTGCAGTGCCAAGCGGTAGTCAAGAACTTGTCTCATCTTGTTTTGGTTTGGTTTTTTTTTTCCTGCCTTGAAGGATACAAGTCTGCACAAATGCCTAAGTGCTTCCAAATCTGCTTTTGCAATAACTTGCAACCCTGTGTTATTCCCAGCTTTGTGAAGAAGTGCACAGATGCAAAGTGTGTTTACTGCTGCCAACACATTTGGAGTCCCTGGGGTTGTGAGCCCTGGACTCTTTGATAGCTCATTTGGTGTGGACCTACTACTGCTCTGAGGGGTAGTAGGAACATTCCGAGGGGAAAAGTTTACCTAGGTATCGTAAACATCCTTCAGCTGTTGTGCTCCTTCTGGCACACACTGGCATGGTCACCTCCTGATCTCTTGGGTTTTGGACTTATTGCAGGTGTTTTGATGTAAGAACTGGAAAATACTTTTGCTAAGTGGAAGCAGTGTTTTTGAGGCATATTGAACGAGAGCTTTCATTAAACCTAATCTTAAAAGTCATTTCTTGGGACTCAAAAGCAAGTGCATACTTTAAAGTATTTGTTTTTTCTTTCAGTATTTGAGGAGCGATTGATTTGTCCATTTATTAATTCTGAAAGAATTTGTTTTCCTGTACTGATACCCACCTGTATTCAGTACATGCCTAAAGAAAGAGAAATGTGCAAAAGTATTTATAACAGTAATTGAGAAAATACTTAGTCATACTTAGACTACAGATATACTTAAATTACATGGGGAATTAAAAATGTGGTTGGATTCATTCCTGAAAGGATACAAAGCTACAAACCCACCCATTCTTGTTTTCAGAGGACAGAGGTATAAGCTGTCTACATATTCTGAATTAGTAGATAAATCTAAGTTTATATTCTGGTAAGGCAAAAACCCTATGGATTTTGTGTAATTATTTCTGCTGTCTAGCTAAATATAAATTATGTTCTTGAAGGAATCAGTGACAGCATTCAATCAGCTAGGAAAAAATAATTAGTCATGGGAATCCATAGTTATATTAGACCCTTGTTTCTTACTTAGTTCTATATTTTTTGTTGTCTCTTGATAGTGCTATTTTTATGAGAGCAGGTTAAATTAATACACTACTTCTGTCAGGAAACTTCTGATATCTTTCCTACCATAATTTGAATTTAAAATTTGGCTACAATGAAAGCTGATATATAACTAAGCATGATTTTATTACATTCAGCTTCTGTACCATGAAGTATCCCACTTCACATGTAAACTTGATTAGTTTCTGAATTGCCTGAATCCAAGAAAACAAGTACTTGACTTGGCCAATTAAAATATAGTACATCCACTAAGAACAGAATTACTTCAGCTGGATTTATTTTCTCCACTTAAAAACTGTGCCTTACTCAGTCACATTTCCACGATTTGATGCTGTGTTGTTGGTAGTCTCCAAAGCCTTTTTCAGTGCTTCCCCTCAAGTATACACTGGGAATTGCTATATTGGTTAGTAATTGCTAGATTCAGCAAACCAAAGTTTCCTATAAAAACATTCTGGTCTTTGCAGTGGAAAAGCAAAAATAGCTTCTCAGAGTAGGGCAATTTGGATGTGTTCAGTTTTTGAGGGGATCCTAGCAGCTGTTTTTTGTGTATCCTGCAGGACTTGAGTAGACTGAAGTAAGGTGCCTTTTTGGAATTGATTGGCCCTGGTGAAGGAGAAAGTATCAACCTCCTGCTATGGAGGAGCAGTGTAAACCTGCTGAGAAATGTATTGCAAAAGAGCTAAAACTGCATAATTCTGTCCTGAGCTGTATGCAGACTGTTGGCTATTATTTGCTTTGCTGTGGCTGTTGGCTTTGCAAAGTGCCTCTTCCTGCCTTTTCCTGGGGTAGCTGGAGTGCCTAATCCCAGCTGTCTTCTGCAGCCGCCTTTGCTGGGTGTACTGGTGGCACTGGCACACAGTGCTGCTGTGAGGAGGGACGTTGTCCCAGCTGAGGGTGGCACTCAGCAGCCCTTGGGCCTTTGGTGGCCAGTACTTGCCAATGGCTGAGGGCAAAGACCTGGCAGGAACAGTGCTTCAGTGTTTTGTCAGGACCCAGGGCCTGTGTTGGTGATCCTCCTTATAGGAGGAGACTGCCAGCAAATAGAGGTCAGAGTAACTTCTACAGACTGTGCTATTTGCTACAGTTTTTCCAAGAAGGATTAGACTTGACCCAGGGAAAAAAGTGAACTGGGGTGTTTTGTAACAAATAGAGATCCTGTTATGGTTCTGTGTATGTCTGCGGAGGTCTGAGCTGAGGTCTGGCCTTTAATGAGCAAAATCTTGAGCTCCATTTGAAGCAGAGTTGGGAGTGGGGAGAATGACTTCATTGTAGGAGAGGCCACTGCTTTTGCTGTTTTGCTGTGCTTTAGTTGTTTTTTGTCTCGGCATTGAGTTGCAACCACAGAGTTTGAAGCATGAACTCTTTTCAGATGAGAAGGAAAGCAAGGAAAGGTCTTCAGCAGAGCAAGGCAGGTCAGAAGTGTACCTACAAGTGCAAGAGGACTTGGCAGTACCTGAGTATCCAGTGTCTGAAACTCGAGATAATGTTGAGTACCTGTTTCTAACAACTGAGCCTGGTTTCTTAAGCAGCTTAGATATTTGTCTGTAATTGTTACTCTTGTGTCTCAGCATTCAGTAATATATATCTACATAGCAATAAAGGACTAGATTCAGTGTATTGGAGAAAATAAGAATTTGCCTAATTTGATACTTGCTTTAAATAACAAATCGGCACATATTCTGGTATCTGGTATGATAAAACTGGAAATGGCTTCTGTTGTGATTTTAAAAAGCATATACAATAAAGGAGATTAATCTGTTCTAGCTTGAAGCTGCCTTCAGGTGCACAGAATATGTGTTCCCTGCAGCCTCCAGTCACTTTGACCTCAGTCTCAGGAATATGTAATGAACTGTATGAGGCTACCAAGTGATTGAACTTCAGTAGCACAGAGAGAATGGATTAATTATTTCACATAATTGTGTGACTATTGGTAATTAATAATTTCACACTAATTAATTATTTAATAATGAATTAATTCACACAGATAGGACTGTTGGTAACCAGCAGTTCTAATGTTGAAAGGAGTACTTGGTTTGTCAGTTCCCATGTCAGTAACCCAGCTGACTGCTCCAGGAGCCTTAATGCTGTTCCCATGAGTACTATTTGTTAAAGCTCTTCTAGTGGTAATAGGAATTCTGGTTCCAGGGTTCTTAATGCCTGAAATACCAGCACACCCAGTCCACAGAGACCTGATCTCAATATGCAGAATAAGTTCATGACCAGCAGTGGTTTCTTCCTGTAGTTTACTTTGTGTTTTTATTCTTGGTACATTCTAGGAGCACTTGAGAGGAAGTGCAGCAGTGGCTGCTTATTCCCATATTTGGTATTGTTCTAGACAGAATGGACATCCCTCACTAAAGGAGAGGGCTGATCCAGTGTTCCTGGACAATCTAACCAGCCTCCAACCATGGCTTTAATCTTGGCAGAGTTACAGGGGTCCATTTCCTTTGCAGCTGTGCATGGTGCAGTTTTCTGCCCAGAGTTACAGTGATTGTTGGTGGCACTGGTGGGGTCCCTTCAGACAGGTGGGCCTGACTCTTCACAATACCAAAAGCTTGTATTGTTCTCCAGTGGAGCTTCCCTTGGTCTACACATTAGTAGTGGTGTATTTTGTGTTATAAAGAGTTGGAATTAGTATTACTGAGTACTTTGGTGAAATGAGCACTCAAGTCTCTAACTGTGGAAAAGGAAAAAATATTCAGAACATCAGCCCACTTGCATCTTGTAACTTTCTTCTTGGTATTTTTCCTGAGACTTTCCTCCTGTAAACGGCTGTACAGATTTAGGGGTGAGGAGGGAACCCCAAGCCCGAAATCTGCTTTTTTTACTAGTCACTATTAAAGCTATATTGGAAAAGAAGCAAATATAATGTGTTTCAGAAAAGCATTGTAATCACTGACAGTATATGTACTACTTCCCGCCGGAATAGCTGCCTACCTTATCTGTTTCCATGCAGTTCAGTGAAAAGACAAACTAAGGACTGCAGAAATTAATCTTTATTTTATTAGTCCTGAGATTGACCTTTTCTTGTTTTAATTATTACAATCTGTACTTGAACTGAGACTAAGTAAGTTCAGCTGCATGTGTCAGAAGGCCTAAAATTAATCCTTTATGGATACAGTCTTGACAGAACTAAAAACCTCCAGTTCTGAATAAGAAAGGAATGTCTGAAATCGATCCAGAAGAACAGAACATAATACAGAGTTTTAAATCCCTGTTTCAGTGCCACAGGATCAGTTTATAGACTTGAACAACTGTTTTTTTCCCAGAGCTGAGCATTTCTTTTGAGGAGAGGAATTTAAGAGCTGTTTATTCTGAAAAGAGGCTTAACGGTGTGAAAGCTGGACCAGTGCAGAAGCAAGTCTGTTAGGGCTGTACTGACAGTACAACCTGTACCCTTAGAGTATAGGCAGGTACTTCATAAACCGCTGAGGATGTTCTGATGGATGTTCTGAAGGTGGTAGTTTGTAATGGAGGAGTATGTTGTTACCACAAGTAATGGATTAGTCATGAAGAGCTATTTAGTCTGACACACCTCCGGAGTGTTCACCTGCTGAAATCAGGTTTTCTTTTGTTCAGGTCATTTCTTAATGATACAGCAGCCTGAGGGGTTTTGGTACCTTAGGCCACCAGGTGACTTTTTCCCTTGACTTGTCCCACCTGTGGGTCTGTTCTGAGACCACAATAATTTAAAATGAAGCTGCCAACAAGCTTTACCCTGCAGCTCTGCGGGGTCTTCTCTGGGTGTGACTGGAGTCCAGCCTGGGACTGGCAAGGACAAAGCAAGCAAAACTAGTCCTGTCAGTTTGACTGTAACCCACCTATTGTGGTTTGTACTGGATCTCTGATACTCAAAAATGGTTAAATAGCTCTTAACTTAGTAGAGGGGGGAGACTTCAATCAAAAATACTAGTATTAACTTTTACTGCTCTAGAAGCACTTAAGACGATGGGGAGTTCCTTGTAGTCTGCACTTCAGAATATGTAGGTGGAGAGTCAGTAATTGTGATGTTAACTACCTGTGGTGAGGTAGCTGTGGTCATTCATTTTACATCTTCAGCAGACGTAGAATATACATTCTTATTTCAAGGTTATTTTGCCTGGTAACTACACTGAGATCTTAAAGATAGAAGTCAGGGTTGCTATGGTGTTTGTTTTGAATTGGTTTTTTTTTTTCCCCCCAAGCCTTTGAAAATATTTTATCATCCTGCTCTTTACAGGCGTGGAGTAGTAGGTTAACTATAAAATAATAATCCTGTTGCTGTTTGCTCATTGATAGTGCAGGTGTACAAACAGGAAAAAAAAAAAAACAAAGGGGAAATTAATATAATCTGATTGCTAAAACAAAGAAGCTCAAATTTAGTAGCTAAAATTATGTTCAGGCTGGTAACAGGATACAGTGAACAATGAAACTACATTCTGTAGCTAATTGTGTCCTTTTAGGGCTTGTTTTGGAATTGTGCTTGACCAATTGAAACTCTTCAGGGGAGTAGAAGTCAACCTCATTTAAATGAACTAACCTACTTTTTTTGCATCACACCTCAATGAAATGCCTAGGCTTTTTTTTTTTTCTTTGTGTTTTGGAATATATTCAAGCACTAAAACTAACTAGTTTTTGTTTTTTTTAAGGTGGTGTTTTAAGTCAGGGCAGGTCAGGACACTGTATGTATTAGAACTGGCAGGCGGAGGGAGTACTTTTCTCTTGTTCTATCCATTTGCTACTCTACTGTAGTAAAACATACAGTTTTGCCCTGTTATTCCTGTTCTGCCTTCCAGTCTGTAGTGTGACAATGTGGGAGAACCTCCTGAGGTACCAAAGCTGTGCAGAGCCTTTGTGATCACACTGTGGGTGGTGTTTTGGTCTGGTGCCATTTTAATAAGAACGGAGCGGGGAATATATCTGAGGCATATCCCTAACAGCTGCCATGGACTGTGTTGTGGAGCTCTCCTAGGAGCCTAAATTATCTATTGTGTGAGGGAGGGCTGGAATCCTCTGCTGGTTTTGGTAGATGATATGTGCAAACTATGATGTGCCCTCTGTGAGGGAATGCGACTTGGTCCACAGTAGGCCCAGTGACAGAACTTTCTCAAACAGGGAGGAGAATAAGGGAAATAAATCTAAGAGGGAATGGTCTGGGCTGGCAAGATGGTGGGAACCAAGTCTGGCCCACGCAAGCTGCTTCCAATTTCTGTGTGAAGTTCTGCTCCTTCAGCTCTACCTCAGTAGTGCTCTTTCCATCTGTTTATTAGCCTGTAATATTGCTGATGGAATTGGTTCAGTCTGACACCTTCTCTGATTCTAACCTCGTATAGGAAATGTGTATTTGTCCTCCTACCCACAGATCAGCCATGTGGCCTTGAAATACTTGCCTGACTCTGTCTTGGCTCTCACCTTCTACAGTTGCCTTCCTCATGCCTTCCCTTCTACATCTTTAACTCTCAGCAAGCCTTTGCAGAGATCTTTTGTCTTCAGCTGCAAATGCCAAAGGACATGCTCATTTCATTACAGGCTTTCAGCATGATTTTGGGGGGTTTATCCCTTAAATGTTATCTGTAATGATGTGATGTCTAAGTTACGCTTTTACTAGTAGTTCTAAACAGGTTTAGGCTTGCTCAGGCAATGGTGTGTGTAAACATTGGATCATTTTTCTGGTTCTCATTAAAGTGCAGATTTTCCTGGCAGTACATACTACTGGGAAACTTGCAGTGAAATATGCTGTATAAAGGCATAGAAATTCTATTTTGTACTTTGCAGTAAGGTCATGGAGATGAAAATGCATGTACAGATGTAGATTTGTAATTCATGAACATGGTTATGTGAATGTCATGTTATTACTTAAATGCCTGTATATGAAATGTGTGACTTTAGCAGTAGATTACAAATTATTTTTTTATCCTCGTAGTAGTCCTTACAGCTACTGCTGTCAAGTGTTGGACAATTTTTCAAAGTGCAATAAAAGATATAAATAATTGGTACATTAGCACTAAATAAGCAGAACATCCCTGAGGATAGATCTCTAGCAGGAGACTGTGGAATAGCTGGTGTTAGGTATTGCCTGTATCCTACAGGCACAAGTGTGTGTTAAAAGATACAGGAAAGCCTTTCTGTCATGCAAGCTGTCACCGAATGATTTAAAATGCAGAGCATTTTTGAACCTGCTGTCAACACTATCTAGAAGCAATACAGCTGCTTTACAGCTGGATTGAACTTATACTTCCAAAGTGTTCCATGGCACCTTTTTTCACCACAAATAACCAAAACCTCTGACAATTTATTTGCAAGGTTTTGTCCCTTTAGATAGCCCTTTTCCTAAACTGGTAATTACTGACTCATCCATGACTAAATTACTACTGTTGTTCTCTAGAAATCTGGGCTTTACCTGATGCTCTCTCATGCAAACGCTATGTAAATCAACCCTTGCTAAACATTGAGATTTGACAGGAGCAAATTGCAAAGCAAGATAGCTGCAGGCTGCCTCCTATTCCTCTTACTGTTTTTCAGCAGGAAAAAAATTATTCTGGCAGTCAGACATTGCAAAAGGAATATGCAGAAGATATGCATCTGCATATCTAATAGTCTGATTCTTTAATCTACAGATTTTGAGATGCTGTCATTAACTGGATAAGACATGCTTAGTTGTTCAAATTAACGTTTTGTAGGGGAAAGAAGGCACAGGCAGATGGCTGGGATGCTTGAAGATCATCACACACATGCCCAATGTGTGATGTATCTTTTCACTATATGATACATAGAACTGTGCTGTGTTTTATAGAAAACAAGCTTTTCTCACTTATGTGCTCAGGTTTATTTGGAGTACGGTAATTACCCGGGATGTAGATACAGACGGGAGGGTGAGAGACTGGAGAACAGCACCACGGAAAAAGGGACCTGGGGTCCTGGCTGATGGCAACTTGAACGTGAGGGCAACCACGAGGGCCAGGCGTGTCCTGGGGGCATCAGATGCCAGCCTGACAAAGGGAGGATTGTCCTGCTCTACACTGGGGTGGCCTCACCTGCAGTGCTGGGGGCAGTTCTGGGCACCACAGTATGGAGCTGTTAGAGACTGTCCAAAGCAGGGCATGAAGATGGTGAGGGGGAAGCCATGTGAGGAGCGGCTGGGGGCACTTGGTCTGTTCAAGCTGGAGGACACCGAGGGGACACCTCCTTGCAGGTACAGCCTCCTTGTGAGGGGAAGAGGGGACAGACACTGATCTCTCTGTTCTTGTGACCAGTGACAGGGCCTGAGGGAATGGCCTGAAGTTGGGTCAGGGGTAATCCAGTTTGGCCATTTAGGGAAGGTTCTTCACCTAGAGGGTGGTTGGGCACCGGAACAAGCTCCCCAGGGCAGTAGTCACAGCAGTAGCCTGTCAGAGTTCCTGGAGAGTTTGGTCAACACTCACAGACACATGGTGGGATTCCTGAGGATGTCCTATACACGGAGTTGGACTTCTGTGGATCCCTTCTAAGTCAGGATTTTCTATGATTCCATGGCAATTTATAAATTTTAGGAAGGAACAGTTCCTACTGCTGTGTTCTTTTTTATTTTGAAAAAACGTAAAGAGAAAACTCTGAGCTTTTCATTAACATAGATGATTCTGATCGTTTTCATTAGTTGGGTTATTTACAAGGAGTGAGTTTGAAATACTAAAAATTGTATTCTCAGTGGCAACATAGGAAAGACTTGCAGATTCTCTGCTGGCAGACTTCAAACCTTGCTTGTTAAAAAAACTAAGGAATTCCTCTGGTCTTGTTGGATTTGGATTTACTGGACTTAGTTTTGTTGATACTCTTTTGTCTGTGTTTATGTAAAGTTATCTTGGAAGATATTTGAAGATCCAGCTCTATAGGGAGTGGAACAAATTGTCCTTCATTTCAGTGGGACAGATTAGATGGAATCTGTAACATAGGGTTTCAGTTAGTCATCTGAAATGTGCAGACAAGAAGGATAATATGTGTGTGTATAGTGTCCTTTTTTTAAAAAATACTTTTAAAAAAGGACACTATCCTTAAAAACAGGCTGCCTCAAAATTGTCTTTCCATGCAGTCCTGCATAGTTGGCCTAAATACTTTTTGCAGAAGCAAATGGTTTTCTTCTCAACAAAACCTTACTAGGCGTAAATAAAACTGGCAAGTTATTACAGATACCTAGCTATTTCATGTTCTTTTTTAATTGTGTGTTTATAATTGGAAGAATTTTGGGTTTGAAAGCCTCAGTGAGTTTCAGTATTTTAGGTGTTGAATAATTCATGATGAACTTTGTTTACACACTGTTTATGTCCCAAAGAACCTCAAGCAACTTATTAAAAAAAGACTTTACCACATTCCTTTATTCAGAATTATCCTCTGGTTAATTACATTTGGCAAAGTCTTAGCTATGTTTATGTAAGGACTGGTACTCTGCTGAGCCTCAGTGAGGGATGCCTAAATCCAAGTCAGGGTTGGGAGCTGCCTGTTACGGATCATGCTCGGGAACCCATGGGCCCTGCATATTCACTGTTGCAGAATCCAAAGGCCAGCGGAGACAGCAATGAATAATGCTCACAGGTAACAGGGACAAACCTGGGCAGCTGGGTAGTAGCAGAATAAGAGACTGATCTTGGGCAACTTGAAAACGGAGCAAAACTCTTGGTCCCTTCCAGCAACTGCAGTAAAAGCCCTGGGAATAGTGTCCGCAGGTTTAGGATTATCCAAATATTAATACAGCATGTTCAGCCCTTATTAGCATTGGGGAAGCCTGCAGAAAGTGTCAGTGTTTTTTAAGAAGTAGGTTTTGGTATTGCTCCTGGAATGCTCCCAACATTTCTTATTTTCCTACTAATTCTCATTCTAACTTAGGGGTGCCTCAGTGTTTCTAGGTCAGGTGTGAGGAAGGCAAAGGAACTGGTGTGGAAGGAAACTGAATTGGAATGATTTGTCAAAGCTAATTAGAATTCTGCACAGAGTAGGTGGAACCAAGGCGAAGTTGAACTGCAGTGGGTACCTGTTCATGGAGTGTGTGTGTCCACCTTGTGCTTCCCTCACAGCCACAGAGCTCAGCCAGGCCTGTGTGGCAGCCCTGCACCCTTGCCTGGTATAGCCTAGAGGCACAGCTAGACATACTGAATTTGGGTTGCTCTGTTGGCACACCACTTAAAATTGCATTTCTGTTAGGAAAGGTGGAGTCAAAGGCAGCATTTATATAGTAGTAGAAAGACTTTAAGCTGCTTCCGTGGTCCTGATAGGGTCATAAGGAGTATGTTGCTTATCAAGCTGTCATGTAAGCTTAGAAAAAAGCTACTTGAGTACAAGTTACTTTGTAAGCCAGAACTTTATTTTTAAAGAAACACAAATCTTGCATGTGACATGGACTGTAGAAAAAGGTAAAGCTGCTTTATGGGCCTCACCAGTGTAATGAATTGCAGCAGCCAAAAGTTAAAGGGTTTTGATAATCTGAGCATCTCTTCATGTCCAGGTTCTTTGGGGTGGAGGGAACAAAACACTGAACAGTTGTCTTGTCTGAATCAGAATATTATGCTTAGGTGAAAAAGTAATTCAGCTGGTTTTAGTTTATATTTTAATTCAATATTATTTCAGTTCATGTGGGTTTGAGTCAGAGGTCTGAAATTGAATGAGTCCAGAAGTTGAAAGCAAGGTATGTTGCAAGCATTTAAGTTTAATGTGGGTTTGTGTCCCGGTGCTGCAAGCCAAAGTCTTCAGCCACAGTTCAGCATCTGACACTTCAGTTGTTTTTCTCAATTACCCCAGTTTTGAAACCTTGTGATTTAGCTTGAATTTCACCTGTTCTGGGTTTTCATTATGAAGTTTAGCATTTTGCTAAATACATAGATTTTGGAAATTAAAGTGAAAAGAAAATGCAGCACTACACTGCACCACTACAGAGGTTTTCTTAAATAAAACTAGGCTATTAATCTGCAGTGGTCTGAAGGAGGTTCTCCTCGAAGCTGATGCTTGGCTGTTTACTTGGTTTCCCCTTTAACAGAAATCATTGGAATCTTATCTATGTTTATGATGCTGATGCTGATTGCAAGGTTTAAAAGACATTTAAATTTGGTCTTTTGCATAATACTGCCAAGTCGGTGATAAAGTTACAGGTTTTTCGAAACAGCTTCTTTGGCTGGCATCTGTGCTCAGAGCATAACTATGCCAATACAACATCTGTGAGACTGAATCTAATGGGTGTCCTGATAGCATCAGTTTCACCTAGCAAACAGAGGAAGAAGGATAGTTTGCAAAGAATGTGTTTGTTCACACATCTGGTAAAAGCCTAGAGTTACAAAGATAGTTAGATGTCCAGATTAATTTTCTTTTAGCTTTCTTGGTTCAGGAATAACTTGAATGTTAAATATTAGCATTAAACAGTCTCTCATACTTAAAATAAGATTGAGGGAAAATAGCTTTTTCTGTGTTAAAATCTCTTTCATAGACTAATAGGAACTATCACTTTAGCTATTAAGTGAACTTCTGCCCAGAGTTAATAAAAGAAGAATCCTGGGGATGCACACATGTTGGTAATACACAGCCCAGATAAGAACCATAAAGGCCTGGTCTCCTAGCTGTTGATGGTTGTATTAAAAAATGTTGGGCCAGACACTTTTTTACATATTTCCTTTAATAACCGTGGTGTTCTCTAGAGTGGAATGAACACTTCATATTTGCAATGCATTTCTATGCTTCCACCTTTCTGGGATATCAGCTTCACTGACAGAGTGCAGTGAGCTAGAGGAGATGATGTAAATTGATTTTTAGTTTAATTTTCTTGGGTGACTTGTGAATTATTATGGAAATACGAAGGTCTACAGAGCCAGGATAGAAGCCTAATACAAATTAGAGTAAATAATTTGAAGCATAGGATTTTAGAGGAAGAAGATTAGACAACTGTATGAAGTCTTAAGCAAGCTGGATTACTAAAAAAAAATTGTTCAGAGAACAGCATTCTGGTCACACAGATTTGAAAGTTACTGTAATAAAAGCAAGTGAAGTAAACCAGCACATTGATTAAATGACAATAAGCCAGTTATTCTATATAACCAGAGTGTTCTGTGCTGGTTTTTTAATTTATTTTTTCTCAAAGTTGCCCTGGACTGAATAGTCAAAGCTGCTTTAGAAGATTAGTGAAATGACAAATATCAGCTTTATGAATAATGTGCATGTAGAAGATAATCTGGTTATGAGAATTTGTTGTGGACACTGGACACTCAGTGGGACTTGCTTGCCCTGGCATAATGTAATTATTGATTAAAGTAAAAACAAAGCCCTGACAAAGGATGAATGAAGCTGTGCATGAGGTGAAAGTACATCTGAGAAAGTGGATTAGTATCTGCTTGAGTCTTCTGCGCACAGTGTGTGAGATTTATTGGGTCTGATGTTTACTGCTTCTCCCAAGATTTTTGACTCCTGTTGGTTTTTGATTAACTTCTTGGAGAGTTGAAGTGAACTTGTAAATTTGGTCCACTGGCAAGATGTGTAACTTATTCCTGAGGTGGAATGCTCAAACAAATTCGTGTTTGTATTTACGTAATAATTAACCAAGGGAACCTTTGTATCTGACTACACTGAAATAAATATTAAGGTTGGATTCTTTTAACGTTAAATTAAAGGTTTAGTCAACATATCAAACAGCCTTGTTTCCCACAGTGTCTGAAGTAAAATCTGATTTTTGCACGAGTATCAAAACATGACAGCTCATAAAAAGGACTCGTGTTGAGCCACATGCATGTTACCACCCAGGTGCGTGCTCTGCTGTAGGTGAGCGAGCACCACTCCCTGAGCCTTTCCCTGCTGCTCTCAGTTAGTGCTGCCAGAGGTAAACAGGAAGCTGCTGCAGCCCTGGAGCTTTTACTCCCTTTACTCAGCACTCTGTGAAATTAAAATAAACATAGAAAGCAATTTTTGCATCAGAACCTCCCCCAGAGTGGAGTTCCTCCTGACCTCCCAAACATGCTCCTGTAGCCACTGTCCCCAGTGAGAGGAGTTGACAGCTCCCGTGTCATGGGGATATTGGTGTGTGGGGAGCACTCCTGAGTGAGCAGGGAAAGCTCTCAGCTGTTCCTGCACATCCCACCTCCCAGTGCCACAGCTGGTCTGTGCTGCCCGGAGCTCTCCTTGTTCAGGCAGCCCCCCCAATATAGTGCCCTGCTCAGAAACACTGCCCTGAGCCCCACATCTGAGCACAGGCCAAGAACAGATCACCCAGCTCTCACCAAACACAAAAGCAGACGTTCTTGAAGCCAGCTACTTGGGAAAATCCTGTGTAACCCTAACAGTATGCATTGCAATTCTGCAAACAGGTCTGCGGCAGATAAACTTTATCGCAGGCTCCACCCTGGTACACAGAGCAGTGATTGTCTTGTCCTGCTCCACTGATCCCCTTGAAATATGCATACAGGAGGGAAGATCAAAGCAAATACATCAAAAATAGGTGAACTTGAAACCAATGACAACGCTAATGCCCAGGTTAAGAAATAAGCAGTTGACTGCATACTTTCTTTGTGGTATCAGAACAGTTAAATGTTACAACTCTGAGCAGTGCATTGCACTAATAAAGTTTGGTGATGTCAGCATAAAGGTGATTTTTGGTACATGCTGTTGGAAAAACAGTCTTGGCCACAGTTTTCTGCTGTGTTGCAGCTTTCGCAGTTTCATCATGCCTGTTGCAATAAAGAGTGTTTTTCTTTAGCCTGAACTGCCTCAGGCATGTGACTACATGACAGTAGTCACACTTAGAAAAAAAAAAATCTGTATTCCTTCTGGTTTGTCAATAAGTTCAGAAAATGGCTTTTTTAAAAAGGAAAAAAAAAAACCTGAAAGAGACTCAGCTGTAATTTTTCCAAATTATTTTAAATTTAGTTGTTATTCAGGGGGCTGGTTTAGTAATGCTTATTTTAGAAATTAGTATTTCAATTTTTGTGGAATTGCTACATACTCTTACTCAACTAAATCAAACTGTTGGCATAAAAACATCTTGTTTGATATTCTTTGTTAAAAGCAGTATGAAAATAAGGTCTGTAGTCTGCCCAACGTGTTGTATTCTTACAATCCATTAGTAATCGGTGAGGACAAATATACCCAACAGAATGTAGACGTTCAGTAATTTTATTGAAAAGTGTAACTAAAAATACAACTGAGTATTTCTATTGGAGTTATGGTATCTTTCTGCTTATAGTTAAGTATTGAATTGATTATGTAAACGTTTGTTATTGGGAATGAGGTTTTTCAGCCGTTTGAAGGTGCTGGTGACATCAGTGGAAATGATGTGGCTGGTACTCTTCAACTACAGTGGAGTGCTATCTAAATGGTATTTTAACAGAAGCTGTTTTATTCCCTGGAAATCCTACAAATTCTGAAATGATTTCTCCAGCTTTTAATACTTGCAAACTGTATTTATCCTTTCATCTTTCAGTATTGTCTTGTTATCAATTTAAACGCTAAGTAATTCAGAAATAATGCTCTTAATTTGTATTCTGCATAGACAAAAAAAGCAAAACCTGCAGCTAAAGAATAAGGCTAAAATAATTATTTTTCTTTTCTTGATATTGCATTGCACCATTCCATTTTCTGGAAGGAGAGCATTGGTACAGGGAAGGGATACAAGGGGAGTCTGGGCTGAGCAGCCACTAAACTGCTGTTGCTGGTACCTGGTGAACTGCAGAATGGACGGCCTTCAGCCTGCTGATGGGAGCAGCCATCCCAGAATTGTCACCGGAGACTCCAGGAGTAGTAACCAGGCTTTTCCCAGTAAAACCCTCTGTCACAGGATTGTCAGCTGGGGGATGCAGCCAGGGGCAGACTTTGGCCTTGAACTCTCAGGGTGATGTCACGCAGTATCGGTCTGATGGGGAAACAAATGTCTTCAGTTACCGTGATCAAAAAGGTCAGGAGAATGGGAACAGGAACGGCTGCAGCCCTACAAAGAGGGCAGTGACAGAAAGGAATTCACTGCGGTGATCGTGGCCTGAGATTCCAAAAGCTTCGAGACGGGGCAGGGGAATGAGTGTTGACATCAGCTAGAGCAGGACATGGCTGGGATAGTATTTTTTTAATGTGCCAGGGTTTTGCTTGCTCCGAAATTTTCCACTGGCACCAACACAGTGCAGGAACCCCAGCATCCACATGCTCCCCACTCCAGCGCGTGCTGCGGCGCTGGTCCCACGCGTGGAGCCTGTGAGTCACGCTGCTCTGAGATTCCTCCCTCCGGAGAGCACATGGGAAACTCCCAGTGCACTTCAGTTAATTACTTAATTTCAGCATGATCCAGGAGAAAATATTTGCAGTCTTCTGCTATAGCAGAGGCAGTGGCATGTTATCTGAATCTTCTGATGGAGTTTTCAAACGACACTTTAAAGACTGAAATGAATAGAACCAAAGACTCCAAGTTAATCACTGTTATGCATTATATATGTTGTATGTTGCATTGTTATGCTGTTTGCTGTTATAGTTGAAGTTATAATGTCACATACCTGTTATTTCAAGTTGTTTGTGCCAGCACTGTACCCTGTGTTCCAAGTTGTATGTTCCCCTTTTCCCAAACCCCTGGTTTCCCCTTTCCATCGGGTTAAGCCTTCGCCGCTCCCCGCCTGCTCGTAGGGTCACGAGACCCCGCCCAATATGGAAATCGAGTGGGCCCCCTTAACGATCAGAAGCCCATTTAGCTACAAATGGTCCCTAAAACAACGAGCCCACCCAAAACCGGGACTTATGGAAGACACTGCTGTGGGAAGAAGACATCCAGCTACCTGAAGAGGGTCTCCAACTTGTTGAAGCGTTCTCGCTGACCTAAAGGGTGACTGAAGAGAGAGACATCCCTAGACCGAGCCAAGCAGACTTGAGTTCTGGGAATACCCCTGTGAGGCTGGAATTCCCGACACTGCAACCAACGAGAGGAGGCGAGAAGAGCTGCAGTATGGAATAACAACCTCCTCCTCAGCGGTGCCCGAGGGAGCGGCGGCGGCAAAGGCGTCGGACCCCACCCTCACCCACCTAAAAGAGCTCAATGAAGGCACAAAAGGAGTTAAAACCAATCTCCTGCCCTTTTTGTTTATTTCAAAGACCATAGTAATATTACATATAAGGTGTATGATTGCTTAAACCCCTTTGAAACCTGTCTTTAATGGAGAAGAGTGACACACATAAAATCTTTATTATAAACACTTTAAGGATTGACACAGCCAAGATGAAAATATTCTTTGTAATTTATCTCTTACATTTCTTAAATTGCATGATAGGTATATACAGATGTAAAGTGCATATACAATTCCCAGATCAAGAGTTAGTGTGCGTGAATGCTGCTCAGTGCAGTGATTGCAGTATGGGGTGGTGGTGGTTTATATGCACACACACACATGGACTAAAAGTTGCCGTTGCAAGGCAGCCATGGCCTATACTGATCCACCAGTCCCAGGAAAGCTTGCTGCTCATGCCACAAGGAACCAGTCAGAACAGCTCTGGACACTGTTCAGTAAGTGAAATAAGACAATAAATGTCTAAGAGCAAGTCAACCGTATTAAGTGGTTAACATTATTGCAGTTCCTTAGGAATATTATTTCTTGGAACATCAGGACAAAGCCACCCAACAAGCTGTGGGATAAGCAAATAGGAGTTTACAGTTCATTAACTACTTCCAGTAGCAGTCTCTGTAACTTGTTCCAAAATCTTAGGCGTGTTTGCATGATCGTGTTTGAGCTTATTCCTGTCCTTATGTTGATCTGTTGTGTAGCTGTGCCTTATTTAAAATAATCTTCCAGAACTTTCACTAAAAGTTAATACTGATGCAACAGATGAGCCTTGTGGTCAAATACTGAAGTAACTTCTGTTTTGGCAGTGTCTTGATTCTTATCTTAGAAGAATGCTGATGTAATTTCTGACTCCTGAAAATGAGCATGATGTGTAAATCCTGTAGATTCTCATAACTCCTGTTGTGTTAGAGCATGCAGGTGCTGTGCAGGTGAGCAGGCTCTGGTTGCTGTCTGTCTCCTCCTCTGGGCCTTGGCTGCAGGGAGGTAGAGCCTGGCTGCTCCCCAGCTCCAGCGCCCAGAGCAGGAGGTGGTGGTGGGGAACTGCCCTGGGGCCAGGCCCTGCTGGGGCAGCAGCATCTGCACTGGAGCTGATGGGAGCAGGTGTTTGGACCACTGGGATCTCCTGCAGGCTGCAGCCAGCTCTGGGGTCAGTTCTTCAGGTCATGCTGGGCTGAATCCTCCCCTGTCTCAGAGCAAACAGTGAGAACTCATGACTTCTCCCCCCAGAAATTTTATTCTCAGTATTACGTTTCCCTAGCTGTGGGGTTTTTTTAATATTAACCTGCTAGTACTTTCCATTCCTTAATACATTTTTGGTATTTTTAGTGCTCTGTTTAATATGTCTGTCCTGCTGCTTAGATGCTCAGTATTTTTGCTTTGCTATTTCCTAAAATCTTTAAGCACTGCTTTTTGTCTCCGTTAATATTTTCTTCATGTTAAATTTAAATAAATGGCCTTTTATCTTTGTCCATCTTGCTGCTTTTGCTGTCTTCTTTTAATTTCCTTTCAGAAATATGGTCACATCGTTGCAGCCAATAAGTATTTTTTCTAACATAAGATATACAAGAGCTATTTTGGAGCACATTTGTTCACTATAGCTTCTCTGTTTTGATTATTCCAGTCAAGGACCAGAATTCACATTAAGTATTTTTGCAATATTCTCTAGGAACAGCAGACCCTTTCACTTTTTAGAAATATGTGAAAGATTCCATTAAATGGATTAGAAAAGTTTGCTAATTTTGACAGATGATATGGTTGCAGAAAGCCGTGGGTTTATTTTCTTGTTAGCTGGAAAAACTGATACAAATTATGTATGTATGGGACTGGTGATAGGCCTCTTTTGGTGGAAGCATTGATGTCACGTCTAAAGTAAATGATGTGCAGCTTTGTCAGTTTTGTGGCATCTTTGGGTAATGTGTGTATGTGTCTCATTTACAATTGTATTCATAATACTGAGCTGAGGAGGTAGGCACATGCTCCAGAACTACAAGGATTTTGTGCAGTAGTACTGTCTCAGTTGAAAAGGGGAAGAGAAGCTCATGCTTGTGATCACTTGACACTCCTACTCCCTCGTGGAGGCTGAGAATCCCTTCTGCACTGTGATGGGACATTGATGTTTGCTACCAAAAAAAGCTGTCAGAGATTCAGAGTGGCAATTTTTCCCTTTGTGATAACGAAGAATGATTATTGATGGCGTGTAGGTGGTTGTACTTTAGTGAGAGTTCTGATGGACAAAGAGTAACAAGGTTCTCAGGCGCTGAATAGGCAGTCTCTTCTGATCTCTTGTTTTCAGTGATTTATTTTTAGATGTTCTATTTTTAAACACCTTGAAATACAAAAATATTTGCTTTTTTTGCCCAGTTAAAAGAAAACCCATGCTGTGACACAGCATAACTCATCTTTTTATAGCAACATCAAATACGTGTTGCTTAGGATAATGTAAGATTATACAAACAATAACAAAGGCAAAAAACCCCAGCAGTTGGTACTGTAACACAATGTGGAGGGCAGCAAAAAATTCTGTAAATAAATGTCTTATCAATGCTTATTCTTTTGTATGGCATGAAACCATACAAACCATATTGTACTGGCAGTACCAAAAGTAGCACGGGAAGCACAGACAGTATTTAGTACATAGAATATATTTTGCATCCCCCTTGTTGGTATTAATGTAGCGGTTGTGTTAATGTGTTGTTGAGTGGGTGTTCAGGGACACGCACAGAGTGAGAGCAGGACGGGTTGTGCAGGTTCGGGTGCTGGAGATTGCTGGGGTTGCTGAGGGGCCCAGGGCAGCCGTGCCCGCGCTCCGCAGGCTGCAGGCCCCGAGCTCACGGGATCAGCTTGTGACTCGTAAATATTATTCTTGTCAGTGCAGAACAGATCTGATTTTGAGCCTAAAACAGCAACCGAATGAATTATAACAGCTGACAGCAGTGTGGTACACGCCTTTAATTGCAGCCTTGCCAGTCCAGCCTCCGCTCGCTGTGCAACGTCAGATGCTGGGGTTGGGAGCCCGGGAAGAGCCTGGGGGAGGCCTGGCAGCCAGGTTGTTCTACACTGCTGTTTCCACTTTCGTGGCTTTTAGCAGCCTGTTAAGATGTGTTTTTGTTTTGGGGCTGGTTTTTTGTTTTGTTTTGTATTTTTTCTAATCTGCCAAGCTCATCTTTTTCCAGCTGCTCAGGCATTGTTAGTGCTGACACAATGACTTTCATCTGCTTATTTATTGTAAGCTTAGACCACACCTTTAACCGAGAAAACCTAAGAAGAGCCAAGTATCGTCTGCTGACCTCTGACCCGCGGGGCTTGGCCCGGGGCTGGACCCCGGGCTGTTTGGCCAGGTCTGACCGTGTCCCAGGGGAGCTCTGCTGGAGTTCCCAGGTGCTGCGTGGGGCAGCTCCGCTAGCCTTGTGCTGCTGGCTCTGGAGAATCTACTGGGAAAGAAGGACCCGAGCAGGCCAGGAGAGCTGGCCTTGTGTCTGGATGATCCATCTGGAGAGGGGTGGACGAAGTACGTTGTGTGCTGGACAGCAGAGGGCAATTAGCAGCTGAGAGAATTAGCCTGAGTGCACTCTGCAAAGCAGGTTCAAGTGGACACCAGGTATCTAGCTCAGGTGTAAATCGTCTCCAGATTAGAGTGCTGCATTTTTTTCTGGATGATGGAAAGCTCTGGCTAAGAAAAAAAAGCGTAAATTCTCAAGAAACAGGCAATAAGAACAAATCATGAGTGAAATTTTTAAGCCTATAGCCTTGACCTTTGGGAAATACTATAGGAGCCTGGAGTAAGATGAGGAGCCGCTTTTATAACTGCTATGATGTGAAGTTTTTTTTAGATGATTGATTATAGGAATATTTTTTAAATTTTTTTTAAAATTTATTTCAAAACTATTAAAAACCAGTTAGTTGTTAGCGGGACATGGTTATTGTACCAGTTGGCAGTGACAGAAGTTGCTAAATTCAGGTTAGACTGTAGTCATTGTTCGTGCTTGGAAGAGCAAGAACTTGGGATTGGTTGGTGTCCTCTAGACAAAACATTCCCTGTTTTGCCCAGACAAAGAGGTGGTAGCCGCTGCACCTGGCTATCTAACTGGTGTTACCTTCTGGGGGAGGAAGAGTGAGAGCAAAACTCTCCACAGAGAGTTTTTTCCACACAAAAAACATAACCACCGCTGGTCAGGCACTACTAAAGCTTGGGCTTATCTCTAGATCCCAGGGAGAAGTCTGACAATAATCAGGTGGTGATTTGCTGCATCTCTGCACATTTGAATGTAAGGCCGTGTTCTGAAAGGAAAAGGGTGATTCCAGACTACTACAAAACTGCCACTTAAATTGAGTTGTAATTTTAATGTGAGCTACTCAGTGCCATTACTCCCAGCTGTCTTCTATGCCGCTGCTTTACTGGGTGTTTAGCTGCTGCCTTTTTGTTAAACCTCTCTGCACAGCTTGCAGTGTGTCCGTGATGTGGCTCAGCTTTGATTGATGCTGTGATTAGAGCTGGGCAGGGGTGCAAGGCAGAACTGCACTCGGGGGAGCTGGGCTGCCCTGGCACTGCCCTCTTGCTTCCCTGCTGGCTCCCAGTGCTTTTGGGGAAGAACCCTTTGGCCTGATCCTGTATGTGGCTTAATCACAGTCAGCAACAGTCAGTGACTTGCATAAAGCTGCTGTTTTGCAGACAGTGTGCACATTTTCCATGTATCCCATGGCTTTGCAAGCTTTGTGCTCATTGAGTTCACTGGGTCTGATGCCATGGCTTCTAAAGGGAAGCTTGATTGTTTTCCCAGTCTCATTTCTTACATGTTTTCTGTAGCTTACTCCATTATCTGATACTAAACCACATTCTGTATAGCTTTGTGAACAATCTAATTACCCATATTTATTTTGATACTGTACCTTTTTGTCTATCATACCAGTTCCTTTTTCCAAGTGTAGTATCACAAATAGCTGATGAATACACTGAAGGAAGTTACGCTTCTCCATTGGACTTCTGTTTTCTCCAAAAACCCAAGCTTCAACTAATATTTTCAGTCATATGTTTTATGACAATTAAAAAATTGATTCTTTGTTTTCTCAGTGCTTCCAGATCACCACTTCCATTGTACAGATACAAAATTGTCGAGGTTCACACAAGCTAAGTTAGTTTAAGGTTATTATTTCATTGAAGGTCATGTATACTTGTGGATGTTCAAGCAAATTGCTTTGATTGTGTTTTCAGACATTTTTATCTCTGCTGTACTATATCTAAAAGCACTCTTTTTGATTTAAGTTTCCAACTGTTCATCACTGGTAATGGATCTGCATCAGGGTAGCAGTGGCCGGAGACTTAGAGAAAACACACATAAAGCCCACAGCTTCTGTGCTGTCTACAGTAGCAGGGTTTAGTGAAAGTTGATTTAACTCAATGTAAAAATCTAGTTGGTCTTTTATGTCAGTAGACATGAAGCCAAGCTGTAGGCCTGGTGTAGCACTTGGTGTTAGCACAGTTGTGGCTCATTTGCTCTGGCAGAACTGTGTACACACAAAAATTGCCCCTCTGTAAGTTGCTGATGTCCCACTTCAAAATACCAATGCAGTTGAAGTGTTCAGAGTGCCTACATTTTCTTCTTTAATCTGTAAAATCGTTGCAGGATAAAATCATGTATGTACTTTATAATAATAAATTGCTTCTATTCTGGTGAATGTGACTTGATCCCAGATGAAGTACACCAGAGCATTGTAGTTAAATCACGTTGTTACAAACTGTAGCATTAAAGAATAAGCAGAATTTGCAGAATTGGCATCTTGTTGGCCACATCTTCCTTGACAGCATACTTGATCACTTCTCAGTGTTAAATGTGGTAATTCCAGCATCACTAATTTCAGTATTGTGTAAGCAAGAATTAAGTAGAAAAAGGGAAGAGACCAGAACCCCATTAGCATTGTCTGCCAGGCTCCAGAAAATAGGTTTGGGTTTGGAGAGCAGATTTATAGCTGAATTAATAGCCTTGATGTTGACTGGATGTAAATCTGTTTGTGGGTGTATCCATGGAACCAAACTACTGTTCAGATCAGCTGGAAGAAAAACAGATTTTGATTTCAAGTGGTACAGCATGAAATGTCACATGTTTTAGTAGCATCCTGAAATAGTAGTCTCTGAGTGTGGGGAGAGTATCTATTTAGATGTCACTTAAGCATGGTGACTAACAGATCAAAAGGGACTGGGAAGACATGCAGCCGACAGGCTGGGGTACATAATCTTCAGAACATCCCTGAATACTTAACTGCAGCAGGCTCACAGCTTCCCTCCCAGTAACAGCTTATGTACAGCTTTGACTTAAAAGACTGTAAAGGATAAGGAATTCACTGTGCTGGTGGTAATTATCCTCGCTGCTAATAGTTACAATGTAGGAGTGTAATTTTTGCATCCTTAGCTTCCAATAGCTGCATCCCAGTTGGAATAATTGGGGTGTTTTTCTACTAGATTTAAAAATGTCTGCTATCTGAAATCCATTCTGTGTGTAGGTGGTCACAAAACCCCATGGAATTACCTTCTAGTTTTGGAGGGCAGTGCAGAGGCAAGTCAGCTGACACCATATGCTTTCATCGAATGCCTGGATCAAAGAATAGAATTCAATGAAAGAAAAACATTTGGGAAGTTGGAATTTGAATAATGTTTTTCAGTTACCTAGTGCTGATGAGAAATGTAGTAACCTTTGTGATGTTCATTGTGCTTTTGTGCAGGGCAGCAAAGGACACTACAGATACCACTGGCAGAGCCACAACGTCAAGCACAGCGGAGTGGATGATATGGTCCTGCTTTCCAAAATCACTGAGGATTCCATAGTGGAGAACCTCAAGAAACGATACATGGATGACTACATTTTTGTATCCTTTGTTGGTTTTGTGGGGCCCTGTGGCCTTGCTGAGCCAATGTGACACTAATTGTGTGTACATATTCTCTTTAGGCAGATTACTCAGGGATGCTGAATGTTTTATGTGGCACTTTACCGGATATAACAGAAAAGGCTTTGAAAACTCAGCTAATTATGAGGGTTAAAAATAGGATAGCAAAAATTATTTTAAGGTATTCTTTTTAATATGTTGAAGATTGTACCTCCATATATTTATACATTCATGTGACCCCTGAAGCCTCCTGAGGTAATGCTACTTCTAAGAGCAAGAATTAATAGGTTTTAGGTGTGTGTACATTTATTGATGTGTTGTCTTCTATACCTCCAAAATTATAATGCTTTCAAAATAGCATTTCTTCTGTGACATAACCCTGTTTACAACTTATTCTGAAATTGTTAATACTGTGAATCATGGGATGATGGAAACAGGTGAATATGTCAACATCTGTAAATCTTCAGTGTTCTCACTTAAATTTTTTTATATGATTAATGAAAATGAGAAAATTTAATACCTGAACGTGCAACCTAAGAGGAAAAACACACTTCAGTACCCAAGGCTTGCTTTAAAAAAAAAAATCATATTAAAGCAATTCTTTAAGATAACAGTCATTATTTCATTTTCAGCTTTCACAATGTAACATGAGCTGCAGTAATGAATTCGGTAAATTCTGTTCAGCGATTATGTACTAGAAAGTTAAGCTGTTCCTTCTGCTTTTAGCCAGGTTTTCATACTTCCTAGTTGTATCCGGAGAATAGTTTCCTTGAAGAGTTTAACATATTTTAGCAGAAAGAGGAGGAAATATAAGATCTCCTGGCTGTTTCCATATATTCAGATGGTAAAGAGCTGTGCAGCAGCTCAATTTAGCAAGGACTGATAGAGGAAAGTTCATGTTGCAGTTGTTTCCATCACGAACTGCAGAGGTTTCTAATACATGGGTGAGCGTGGGTTTGGATCCTCTGTTCACTGAAGTACCACACTTTTACTAAAATTGCTTTATAGGAGCATGATGAAGTTTCACAGCATTTGCCAGACTGTAGTACAGGGACAGGCTGTAGAATCCTTCCTGGTAGTAACATGAGTGCTTTTGGCTCATGGAGCACTGCGTGTTCCCTGCAGTGCATGCACAGGGACTTCAGTGCTCTGTGCTGGAGAAAGGTTTTTGCTTTTTCTTTTTTATGAAAATAGATTAACATGGAGATGATCTTTCTGCTGAAGCTTGGAATAAGGATGTTTTCCAAGGGGACTAGTGGTCACATTGAGGGATCAGTCTTACCTCATGTAGGGAGAAGTACTCCTTTTGCAGTTCTGTGAAGGCTTTTCATTCAAAGATGAAGATTGTCTCTTGAATATTTGCATTGTTTGCATGTCCACCCATGAATGAACATTTCTCAGTTCTACATTGTACAGAGATGACGGAATCATCCCAGAAAATGCTGGTATTGTTTACCAACAGAAAACTGTCACTTCAAGTGTTTATACTGACATAATGAGTAATTGATCTATTATATCCAAGACCCAGATGTTGTCACTCTTTTTGAATTAAATTAAAAATGTATGACGAAAGCATTGCAAATTAATATTACAGAAATTATGTTCATTGAGTTATAGTTCTTCTCTAATGTGTTACCTTGCCATGGCAACACAGTAGGAGATTCCTACATAGGACAATCCAGCAGGATAGACTTGTTAATGTTCCTCTGCTTGGTACAGAAAGCTTAGATAGCAAGTTTGCCTGTGAACAATTCCAGACTATTAATGAAACCTGCAGTACAACATTTTGGACCCATAGGTGTGGGCTCATTGCTAACTCCCAGCTCAATGAAAAGTGATACTGATACCTGTGAATTACTGTCAGGTAATGTGTACACTGCAGCTGTAGTTCCTAAGGTTTATGAAGTATTTGAAATGCAGAGCATGTGCAGCTGAATGCAGAATGATAAAATACTATATTAAAAATGTTGCAAAAAATCTAATAATGGTTTGAAATTGAGTGTCTTGGTACAGGGCAGCCTGCAGGAGAGGACTCTGAGGGACTGTTAATAGTTTCACTCGTAAAATAACACCACAGACTGAATTACCCAGTTCCCCCAGCACCCCCCGTGCATGCAGCTGAGTAATTGTCTGGTTTAGCTCAGCAGTGACCATTTCCATCTGGCTCTGCTTGCTCAGCACTGTCCTGTGAGCTCAGAATGTGTCACTGCACTGTGTTCTGCAAAGGTCAAACCAATATTTTCTGATACTGACAGTATGATCTCTTCAGTTACAAAGGACTAAAACCAGTTCAAATATGCCATTTCCTTTCTGTATTTTTATTCAAGGTGTGTCATGTTTTGGCCTTTAATACATGTTTCTGTACTTAGCTTGTCCTAAAATAAGATAATACAAAAATATTCCAATTGAATGGTATGTTTATATTCTTGTATGCCTGCTAATTTAATTTTTATTAACAACTGTTAATAAAACTGTTGTAAGCCATGGTGGTTTTTACTATTTTTTGAAGTATTATGTAATAGATGGAAAAGTTCTTTGTCACTAGTAGTAAGATGATACTTTATGAAACTATTGATACCTTAACTTCTTTTGAATGCAGACATACATTGGCTCTGTATTAATCTCTGTGAATCCTTTCAAGCAAATGCCATATTTTGGGGAAAAGGAAATTGAAATGTATCAAGGAGCAGTAAGTAAAGCAGTTTAAAATATTGTGCAGTATTCAGGGGCTTGGAAGTATTATTCAACACAGTTTATAATACTTGGAAGCGTTTGTTTCTGGGTTTGCTAGCATTGTGCTGGCCTGGGAGAACTTGGCAGATAGTCATTGCCATCGACTGAGTCCTCAAATTGAACTCCCTGCAATGTAAGATCAGTATTTTAAGAAAATACTTATATTGATTAGCTCTAATCCATATTAGGTGTCTCTCCTTGACATGTCTCTGCTTCTGCAAAGGCAGTTTTTAAGCTGTCATATGCACAAAATGGCCATTAGTGGATTTGGAGACTGTGATTTCAGAACTCCAACCAGACAAGAATAAGAGTGAGATGCCAAAATTAGATGCCACTTTTGAAAATACAGCTTGAAGAGTGAGTCAGCACAAGAACATTAGGGACTTAAAATTTAATTTCCTGCTTGAGTTGGGCGTGTCCACTCAGGGAAGCTGATGGGTTTGGATGGCCCAGAGGGTAAAAATGGGACCTGAAGCACCAGGCTCGGAGTGCTGCTGTGGGAGGGCCTTGTTACCACATGGGCACTGGTGGGATAGGCTTAAACTGTGTGAGTTTCCTTTAGACAATTAATACATTTGCAGCAGAAGCCATTTTTAGAACAGGGTATTTCTAGGAGAAAATCATGGATTAGAGAAAGTTCACTAACAAAGTCTAGAGATTTTGGTTTGTTTTTATTGAATGTTACAAAGAATTCTTGGGGAAAATTCACTATGAAGTGCTATTCAGAATTTTTTTTTCCAGAGAAATAACTCTTCCAATTTAAGTACAAATTTATTTTGCTCTTTCTGCATTTTTTAATGCTGTCTTGAAAAATTATTCTTTATTTCCCCTCCTAGGCGCAGTATGAAAACCCACCACATATTTATGCTCTTGCAGACAGCATGTACAGAAACATGATTATTGACAGAGAAAATCAGTGTGTCATTATTAGGTAAGAAAAAGATTGGTAAAAAATATTTTATCTTCTTACTGTGTTTTAACTTGAAGAAGCAGGAAAGTTTATTATATCATTAAAAATCTTCAGTCCATGTTAACATTTTGGGATTTTCTGGGATAACTAAGTATTTTCTGACTCTCCTTTTTGTTTTCCAGTAAAATCCTGATGATAGTTTAACCACAAGAAATCTCTTACTCACACAGCCAGCCTCTTGTCCAATACCAAAATTACAACAGCTTGAACGACTGCATGAGGGGGCTGGATTAACAGCTGTACAGCCAGATACTGTTAAATCCAGCAATCCCACATGGACTGCATTTATTGTGGGCTTTTGTTCCTTCTGGAATTTTACTTGCATTCACTCAGAGACAAAAGGCGAGAGATACTGGGAAATTAAATTTTGTCTTCACTATTAATCTATTTTAATTATTAAGTGATGGAATTCACTGTAGAATTACTACTCAACTTTTTTAATGATAGGCATTATTTAAGTGACAGTCAGAGTGAATTTTGGGACCAGAGTTACACTTTGTTCTCCTCTGTGGGTTTTGGGTTTTGTAGGTGGTGTGTGATAAAAGGAGATGTGTGGAGAGCAAGAACTGCAGGATTCTGCAGCTGGGACCCTCTGCCCCTTCTGACTTCCCTTCTAACAGGGGAGGTTCAGTGCAGAACACCTGGAGCTCCCTTGACCCATCCCAGAGCAGGGTGGGGCCTCCCAGGGCTGTGCAGGGATTTTACACCTGAGAGGGCCAAGCAGGTGGTAACAGTTTGCTGGATCCAAGGAGGGCCTCCCTGCTCCTGGGCCCCTGGGACATAGGAAACACAAAGCCCAGAGCTCTCCTGCCTGTCACTGGGGTGGCTGAGCTGTTCCCTGAGCTCAGTCTTTCTCTTTGGAAAACTGATGCCTGTTGCTGTGCTGAAGTTTACTAGGCACATGTAGTCAAATTGTGACCTGTTAGGAATGGGTAAAATTGGGATTTTGTTTTTGGCATAAAGTAACATCTCAGAGAGTGGGATGAAGTTTCGCACGAAGCTGAATTTACAGTGAAAATCTTTGAGCTGTTGCGGATTGGGAATAAAACCCCTGCTTTTTGATCCTGTGCTATGCCCCACAGTGCAATGCATGCAGAGAGTCACATCGTGAAAGAGCTGAGATGCAGATCTGAGATACAAACTTAGAGTTTCAATCTTATGTGAGAATTCTTGCACTTGAACTCTGGATGATGTTCTTGAATGCTCTTTGGAATGTGCATTTTGTATGTGCAGAGTGAAACTTCTCAGTGTGTGCACAGCCTATTCGAAGTCTACAGGTGTTAATTGAAATCTACTGCAAAACTGAAACAAGAAGGATCATGTTTGCAAGGGGCATTTCAGAGACTTGTTTTTCTTCATACACATTTATTTTTCCTTTGATATTTTTATTACAAACACTATAGAAACTGTGGGCTAGACTCACAAGTAGTTTTCACTATGGTTTTAGATTATTTTATGACACTTAAATTCTTTTTATAAATAATAAATCAAGTAACTCAGCTGCTCACTAAATTGATATTGTTTGATTGATGTTTTAATCTTTTGGACCACATTTGATTTAAACGGTTTAGATACATCTTGTATTTTCTGATTCAATGCTATCACTATTCCCAACAACCAGGGCTGGCTTTAGAAAGAAGTTTCTTGAAGTTAGGAGTTTGCTTGCTTTATGTTTTATTGTGTGGACCAGAAGGCACTGAAATTGCTGCAGGCTGGCAGCTTCCAGGATGCTGCAGCCCTTGAGTGAAATGAATGTTCTGCCTAGCTCAGAGTCTGCTACCACTCCATCAGTTTCAATAATAGCTGCCAGGGGCTTTACCATTTCTGCCCCTAAACTGGTGATTCGCAGAAAACTGAGACACAGCTCTGTCTGTTGTCGATGGCACAGTAGCTGCTGGGCATAAGCAGCTCCAAATGAACCTTTGTGGTCAGTGAAACATAGTTTTTGCTGTAAAAAATTTTCCTGTGGAAGATGAGTGATGATAATTTGCTTATAGTGAGGTTCTTCTTGCATCTCTGCTTCATAATTAGTCTGCATTTGGAGTGACTCCACTGGAAATCCCTGGTAGAACAGAAGGAACAGAACTAGCTAGTACCCAGGTTTTTCCTTCTTGTTCCTTGCCAGAGTAGCAGATTTCCCTGTAAAGAAAGGATTGCAAAGAGAGAAGGTAAGAAATAAGGTGTAGATGGGCCCTATTCACAGCCAGGTCACAAAGGCTGAGTCTGGCTTCTGTTGCATATGGAGACAGAAGGATGGTGGGGAGGGGTCAGGTGCTCACCTGCTGTGTCCTCCCACCGTGTGCTTTGGGCACCTGTGGCATCTGCCTCCAAACCCGGGAGGGAACATGCATTCCACAGACCAGATGTGTGCTTCAGGCAGGTGAAGGAGGCTCCCTAGTGTGGGCAGAACACCTTTTACCTGGACATTAATTCCAAATGCATTTGGACACTGATAAAAAAACCTCATCCTCTTCAAAAAAGCCAGTGAATGAACTGGGAAAACAGATCCAAAAGAAAACGCAATTCTCTGCAAGGCTGGATAGGTGGCAACCAAAAATAATCGCTTTTCATATGATAATACCAATTTTAAAAGAAAAACTGTTACCAAACAACCTTTCCAAGGCCAGGGAAAGCTTTTTCATTAGCTGAGTAATTCCAGTGTATTTGCATGTGTGTTAAGAAAATTACATGTGCACAAGTCTAATCGTAGCTGAGCTGCTTTGCATGGCTGCTGCAGAGTAAATAAACAATGAGGTTTTTCATGGGCTGCCTCCGGGCTGGGCTGAGCTCAGGAGCAGGGTGTGCTCAGGTGGGGAGAGGGAGCAGTGCCCCCAGGTCTCCTCTGGCTCTGTGTGCATGAGCAGAAGTGCGGAGGAAGTTTGCTCACAGGGGTAACACGGCTGCACTGGGCTTTTTTTCTCATTCAGTTTATGTTTTACTGAGGCATGATATTTAATTTAGACCTTTCTTTGAACAAAGCTGGCAATTAAAACAGACTTGTTGGCATTTCGGCCCCATGTGACGTGGCAGTCCTTCCAAACTACCAGCAAGGAGTTGTCCAGTCAAGATTTTAATTATGAAGAATTGTCTCTTGTGGCTTTTAATTCCTTTTGGGCTATCACTTTTGTTTAATTGAGAGAGTGGAGGTTATGATTAGTATTTTTCTATTATGTAGCAATAAATGCATTTTTTCAGAGTGTTGTTAAGGTTCTACCTTTCTGTAATGCTGAGGACTTTATTTTACCTTGGATTCTGTGATCCCTACCATGAGATGTTGCTGTTGCTTTAAAGCAGTTTTTCTTGTTTGTAGTTTTAGTTTACATTTGTCATTTGAGTGGCAAGATTTGAGTCCAGGAAAGCTGTGTATGATGACTGCATATCTGAAAAGACCGTGCATCTTATCTGCTACAAATAGGTGTTAATGAAAAGATCATTTATCCCCCAAACTGCTTTTAGTGAACAGCTCATGTCTATCTTAAATCTATTAAGTTCAAAATTCAGTATGAGATTTCTAGTCAGCTTCTATATCTCAGTTTTCCTGAAGACTCAAATGATTGATCATTCTAAAATGTCTGCAGAGAACCCGACTGGAAATATGGCTGAATTTTAATAAGGAAAAGTTAGGTTAAAGCTCTGATTCAGAAGGGAGAAATACTTCACTGAAATCATGCTACTGAGGTTTCTCAAAACATAATTGCAGAAAGTAAATTTTCTGGGTAAACAAACTAAAAGACTTAGCCAAACACAGTGGAGGATTTTACGTATACAGTGTTCTTTACTGGCAGATCCAAGAGTTCTTTATAAATATTTGGTATTAAAATTTCTGCATTGTCCTGGCGATGTAGATAAGCATCTCTTGTATTGTTCTACAGCCATGGATACCATATTAAATGGCACTCAGAAAATTAATTTTAGGGAGAAAGATGATGCTGTGTATCAGATCTTACTTCTCTAATTACTGATTGTTTCCTCTGGGAAGGAAGCACAGAGCAAAAAAATTTCCTCCTGTGTTTGTAGTCTTGTTCTGATTTCAGCTAAGTATTAATTGACTTTGTAGAAGAAAATGTCATTTTTCTGAAGTGGCAAGTAATGCTAGAAGAAACAATATCTCTTTCAAGGCATTATAATTTTTGTTAGTGATTGAGACTATGTGGTAGTTCTATTTTTAACAAGAAAACTCTCTGAGAAAATGGTCAATACCACAATCCACTTGAAGCCATTTAAAGATTTTTTTTCAAGCTCTGAAAACCTCCATCAAACCTACTTCAAACTACCAAATTAGATGATTCTTACATCTTCTTAAAATAGTTTTAATAGCAGCAGAGCAGTAAGATTTATATGAAGCAGCTGCATGAGAACCATTTGGCAGGAATGCCACAATTTCTCTGTTCTATTTGAATACCTGAGCTTTACTGGGGGCAGGATACCATCCCATCAGATAAAGCTGCTTTGGTTCATAAATAATGCATCTTCTTGTTTTATTCTAGTTTAATTGGAGCAATTTGCTGGTCTTTGATCAATAAAACACTAAAACTGAAAAACAGTGTATGTATGCATAAATCTAAAGGAAATCTGGAAGGCAATCTTTTGGCCAAATTAATTTACTAGAAAGGACCATTTATATTGAAACTAAGCTGACAATAAAACGGAGCTTTATTGCTCCAGGCAGATGGGTTCTGTGGCAGACACTGTGGAGTAAGAAATACAAGGCACACTTAATTTGAGCAAGGAGGAGAAGGATAATGGATGCATTGAAGAAAATCTTACAGAAATGTGTTACATTTTTACTGTGTAGTAAATAATACCTGATCAGATTCAGTCAGTGTTCGGCCCTGGATCCTCCCCTGTACTCAGTTGGAAAACTGCAATTTGTAAGCTCAGAGTATGATTCAAGTTCAGTTGGATTGTCTGGTTTTACAACAGGAAGAACAAATTTACTGCCAGCAGATTTTGAAGAAATGTTATTTTAATTATTGAACTACTCATGATTTGAACTTTTAAAAGCAGTTTGCCATTCATCAGACTGTGTCCCTGTGAATGTAGTAGATATGCACAATACAGGCTTTTTTGATTGCTGGGAAAAGGTGACTCAAAAGAATAATAATAATCGTGATCTGTGCTCCACAGATGGATGCTCAATAAGTACTTTTTCACCCTTTCAAGTTTTCAGTTTGATCTGTAAAACTGCAGTCAGGAGAAGGCAAAAGCATGAAAACATTTCTGGGAAAATAATTAAAAAGAGCCTTGCGGTATTTCTGTGTTGTTTGGAAGCTTTAAAGATGTAAAATTACATTTGCAGCTTGGCAGTTTGGGGAGTTTTTCCAGAATGAAACCTTTAAAAATGTGTCTATTAGTCATGCTGATAAGGAACTCTGAGCTGCTCATTCTCGGTGAGTCCCTTTCCTGTATAGGACATGCTGATGTTTCTTTGGCTTTAGATGTAGCTAAAATTTGTGCAGGAAAAGATGTGCATTTGATCCATATCCAGGAACAAGTGGGCGCAGGATAGAAGAGTCAACAAAATTCACTGAAATTACTCAGGAGTTTAAAGATAGCACAGATTTTCACAAAAGAGAAAACTATTTTAGCTCTGTCTGTGACATTGAACCAACATCTGTGTGTTGTTCTTTTGCTTTGGTGTAGTTGTCCAGGTCACAGGAAATGCATTAAGGTCGGAGCTGACTTTGCCAAGGTTTATGCAGTCTGGAGGAATTCTGTTGAAGTGAGGGGATGAAGCTTTAAAGGAGGCTGGATTGGCTGGCATGCCAGTCTTCTTTGCCTCTTGAGAAACTTACTGATTGCAAGAAGGCAAAGCTGCTGATGTTGTAAACACCATTCACCATTGAAGTGAAATATTACAAAGGAAGGAAGGAAGGAATTGTGAGAGCTAGTACGGGATATTAAGATTTCTTGTACCTTGTGTCAAGCGGCATAGGAACAGGAAGGTAGTTCTTCCGTCATTCGGGATGTGATTAATAATGCCTCATTATTTTATTCAGGAACACCTAAAACAAAAAACGACTGAAATGAAGTAGGTATCTGGTATGGCATGCACAGCTCAGATTTTCAAATTAGTTTTTGTGTCAAGACCTGAAATCCCCCTAAATGGATATAGGAATTGAGTCTTTAACACACAAATTCTCTTTTGAGCATCTTGCTTTAAGTAGGTATTTCTCGGTGTAGGTACTTTTCTGACCTTGGTGTCTCACAGAAGTTCTGGTGTCTGTGCAAGATGGTGAATTCAGAATTCTGTACTCACAAACATACCCAAGTATGATGCCACCCCACTAGATCACAGTCTGTTACCAGGTTACTCAGTCTGAATGTGGTGTATTTAATTAAGGTACCTTACCTTGGCTGGACAAGATGAACTTCAAATTACCCCACTGCAAAGTTACTTAAAAACTAACATGTACATTTTTGTGTTTTGCTATAGTGGGGAAAGTGGTGCTGGAAAGACTGTAGCTGCTAAATATATCATGAGTTATATCTCCAAAATTTCAGGAGGTGGTCCTAAAGTACAGGTGAGTTGATAAACAGTAATACTGAAGCATAAGCTTAGTCTGAAGATTCAGCTGGGAGGTGGAATGACAAAGGGTGTTGGGGCAGACACTGGCAGATAAGAGACTCTTTTTGTCTTGGGGATGAGCAGCCAGAAACTGTGGGCCCCAAAGCAGAGAGCCCTGTGCTGGGCTGGGCAGCTTTGCTCACGTGCAGGATGCTGCATGGGAGCCAAGGCAGGGCCAGAATCAGCTCTGCTCCAGGTGCTGTAGCCTTTATGCTGAATTGCATCTGCAAGATGGCTTGGTTTTGTCTTTGTGGAGTTTTTTGGGTTTTTTTTTTTCATTTAAGTGGTAAGAGGTACTTTAATTGTTCTAAACCAGATGAAGAACAACAATCAATCCTTTTAGATGTGTGGTTTTTTCTTCCTGTGTTGGCATTTTATTGAAAACTGACCTGGCTTTTTGGGTTTCTGTTGCTTCCTTTAAATTTCTAATTTGTGTATATAGATCAAAGAGGTACAGCAAAAACATCATCTTGTTTTATGAGGTTACCTAGGCAAAATTAGGGTGTGTGAAAGCTGCCCAAAGAACAAATAGTTGCTTTTTTTAATAGCTATACTGTTGATGTCTTTTTTGTCTTAGAACTAAAGCTAATTGAGTGAAAGAGCCATAAAAATTTCCTTAATGACATTACAGTGTCAGTCCTTCACTGACAGGCACTGGAAGGTAGTGGCTGCTTTTACCAGTCTATTCCTGTTGAGTGCTTACTGTAATTTTTACTTTATTGCAGTCTCTGATGCTGAGTGTGTTCCTTCTGCATAGTTTTGTGCAACACTGGGACCACTGCAGAGAATAACAGTAACCAAGAAAATGGTCTCGAGAGAGTGCATTGTGTTATTTTTGCAATAAATATAATGATACTTTATAAGTAATTTTTTGTGTTTGTGTAAAAGATCCCAGCTTTTTGTACAAAATTGAAAAATACTCTTAGTAATTACAGAGTTAGGGTTGATGAGCTTGGTAGGTTGCCTTGAGCATTTCTTTTGAAATAAAATTCTATCTTCTTTTCACAACCCAGCATGGATTGGGTTTTTTCCAAAGCTGATGTCTTCTCCATGTTTCGAGCTCCCAGGACTAGATAAAGAGACAATAGTAACACATTACTTAGCTTTCTAAGACAACTGGATAGCATTATCAGTGATCCCAAAAGAGACTGCTGAAGCAGTTGCAGGTTCCTAAATTTCATGCTACTCTGACTTCACTGGTTGTGGTCCAGATCCCTCCAAAAAATTAAATGCTCATGTGTAAGTGTGGTTTATAATGAAGATAATGGAAAAAAACAAATCAGTTTATCAGCTGTGTTGCTTGGCAGAAAAATGCACAGAAGAACCAGGTTTTAGCCTCAGGCATTTTGTTTAATTCTGTAGGATTTTCCTCAAAAATAGGAACTAAAAGGTCTGGAAGAAAAATTGTTGGGTTCTGTTCCTATATGATCAAGAGAGTTTTTTTACAGATGCAGGATTTCTTGTGCTTTTAATATATATGTCATGGGGGTTTTTTTAGAAAATCTGTAAGGACTTTAAAAATGTCTATTTCTGAATTTGCATTTCTTTTGTTTCCTGAAATTTTAGCATGTTAAAGATATTATTCTGCAATCCAACCCTTTACTGGAGGCCTTTGGGAATGCAAAAACTGTACGGAACAACAACTCCAGCAGATTTGTAAGTCCCTCTACCTTCGATACTCTTCCACCTTCTGTGCTCTTACAGAGACAGTATTCAGGGCCATAAGATAAATTTACTGTAGGACAGGTAAATCTGAATAAGATATAAAGTGTGTTTTCGACAATGATAGATGTCAGAGGCTTTTGTTTCATTCTGTATAGGTTGTGCATTTCTTTCTCTAGATGTACTGGGTGCAGCTTTTGAAGTACCAAGGCTGCCAGCCTTTGCTAATATTATGAGGGCAGTAGGCAGGAATTACCTTCAGTCTGTCATTCCAGAAGGGCCAAGATAATCTCATGAAATGACTGCTCACTAAATTGCACACCACAGTTTCCATTTTAAAAAGTAACACATAGGCTTTAAAAATTTGAGATGTGTTCCTTGGCTAACATGAGTGTTAATGCAGTTAATGTCTCCCTGAAAGCAAGAGTGGCTTTGCTTTGCTTCCAGGCAGAACAGTTTGCTGTTGTAAATCTGTTGAACTGACTTGCTGTGTAGGTGAGCCCTGTGGTTTCCTTTATACCAAGCAAGAGTCTCAGCAGTGAAGAGAAGCCACTGCTCTCCTCTCTACGTTTGCATTAACATGGGACGTGTTAATGTCAGACTGTATAAATGCAGAAAAGACATGGTGGTTCAAGAGTCTAAGCTCAGGTTGTACCTTGAGGTATCCATAAAGATGAAATACCCTTGTAACCTTGCTTGGAAGACGGTACAAATGCACAATTTTGAATTTGCATTTACTAATCATTTAACAGCTTGAATTATTTCTTGCAGGGGAAATACTTTGAAATACAATTTAGCCCAGGTGGAGAACCAGATGGAGGGAAAATCTCCAACTTCCTACTGGAAAAATCTAGAGTTGTAATGAGGAATCCTGGAGAGAGGAGTTTTCACATTTTTTACCAGGTCAGAAGTGTCTTAAGCCCTTCTTGAGTTATGTAAAGTATCTAGGACTCATTTGCTCCTTTTGATTGAAAAGTTGTTCTCAAAGTAGTGAGATTTGAATGCACACGTCAGAGGTAACCTGGTCTGTGCTGGGAAACACAATAGCATGGTGAGACCATCTGCCATAGACCTGCCTGGCTGCCTTTCAGCTGCAGAACAGAATACTGCACTATTTCAGAGCCTTGCCTGGAAATTCATTGTGAACTCCCATATGGAAAACTCCAGGAGAATATAATAGAAAATGAGAACTTTTCAGCAGATTTCTTTCTAAACTAGCCTATATATAGAGAGGGAGAGACCAGTTTATATATATCTGTATTGGCCTATACTTCCTGTGAAAGAGAAATTTGATTCTCAGGTGCTTTTTCTGAGACAGTTATGATAATACCCTTTGAGGAATTGTCCAAGTATTCCCGTTTTTTGTGTTTAAAAAGACTTTACTGGCCTTCACTGGTCTTTGATGTGCATGGTCCTCACCTGCTGGAGTGCTGCTGATCAAGCTCTACAAAACTAGGGCCAAGACAGAGCTTTGTAAGTGACTGTAGCCAGCTTCACATATAGTAGAAGTGCCATTGCCAGGAGGGAAAGCTGAGTTGGCGCTGGAACTGCTCCAGGAGCTGTGTGTTCTCTTTTTCCAAGGTATATGTACAATTTGCCTTGCCTTGCTGCTTTTCCTGTGGCCTGGGAAGATTTTTTGACACAAGGGCTAAGAGACCAGGGGGTTTTGACAGCTCTGTTTTGAGATTTGTTCCTCCCTGGTGCAGCCATGTCTGTGCATGGCCTTTGCATGGGTCTGAGGAGTGTTCAGGGTGCTTGTCCTCACAGGGGGAGCCACAGATGATGCTTCCTGAATGTGCTGTCAACTCTGCCTGCCTTGCAGTAGGTGTGGAAAACACACTGCTCCTAAGGATTTAGGGAGCACATTGTGGATTGGAAAACTCACTTTGCCTTTTCTTAATGAGTTAAAGGTAGTGGAAAGCATTCAAGGCAGTCACATTTTTAGCTATTTATTGGTTGTGGAGTTAGAACTAAACCATTTGTGGGAATGGGATTGAGAGCCTGGTAACTTTTGGATGAGGCAATTAGCAGAAGGTAGGAAGGATACATCCCCTGGCACAGTGCCAGCCATATCTTACCCGGCAATTTCAGGGTCAGTCCCCTGTTTCTGACCCGCTCATCTCTGCTGGAGATTGTTGGGTGATACCTAATTTGGGGGTGTTTATTCTGCAGCTAATTGAAGGGGCCTCCTCAGAACAAAAAAGCAGCCTTGGCATTACCAGTATGGACTACTATTACTATCTGAGTCTCTCTGGGTCCTACAAAGTCGATGACATCAATGACAAATCAGATTTCCAAGAAACACTGGTGAGTTCTTTACCATATAATTTGTGTAGAGGTGGATGTATGTTCATTTCACTGTTCTTTTTCAGCAAAGACATTGGTTTGTTAATGTGGGAATGAGAAATTAATGTAGATATAACTTATTCTAGTTGTATTTTGACCTGATGAGGAGGTATGTTAACCCTGAAGACGGGTTTTGTAGAAAGGTGTTGTGATTTTCAGTTTGTTCTTTTTCAGAAGAGTGCAAATTTAATTAAATTTAACTTGTGCAGATAATCTGTAGTATGAAAAATGTGAAAATGCAAACACAGTGAAGAACTTGCATTAGAAGAAAATTATAAAAGAGTGCCCTGCTTTAGCTGAATTCCCAGTGCTGGCTGACCTTCCATGCTTGTTTAAAACAGTACAGCTGAAAAGCTGGAGAGAGGGAGTGTGAAAGCACAGATCAGGGATCTTTATCTGGTGCTGCTGCCAGTTCATTGTGTGACCTGCCAACTGCTGGTGTCCTGTTCTTAGGAATTTACTATTTAAAGTAGGTGTATTAATGCATTTATGTATGTAGCACATCTAAAGGCCTAAAAAGTAATTGTTACTGTTGTATTGGAGCTTATTTGGTATTTTAGAAAAACAGTTTGTTGAGAAGACAGACATTCTGTAAGTTGTCATGTATTCCAAACTCCAAAACCCAGGGCTGCTGGGGATTTTCTAGTAAGTGGCTGAAATTCACAGCCTAAGCCAGACACTGGGCTGCTTTTTAGAGTCATTCAGTACAATTGCACAATTCTTAGTCTTGGTGAGTAAACTGAATGTGTAGAAGGAATAAAATACATTGTCTCTTAGGTTCATTGTTTCCCAGTTTGCAATGAAACTGTTTATTTTTAGTGTGACACTTAAAAGCAGGTGTTTATTTTTTCCGGAACTCATTTTGTTAATACATCTTCTAAAAAGTGTAGATGCTTCTGTATTTAATTTAAAAAAATACAGAAATGCTGAAGTAGGACATCTGGTAGCCTTTGATACTTCATTGCAGCTTTAAAGAAATTTGGTTGCTTTAGGAATCTGAACTGCTCGGAATAACTTTACTTTTTAACACCAAAGTTTTAAAAGGACTTCTAAGACAAGAGTCTTTGACTGATGCAAATTTTTTTGTTTCTCTTCCCAGCACGCAATGAGTGTGATTGGGATCTTTGCAGAGGAGCAGGCTTTGGTACTGCAGATAGTGGCAGGAATATTGCATTTGGGAAACATCAGCTTCAAAGAAGTTGGCAACTATGCAGGAGTGGAGAGCGAGGAGTGTAAGTACCTCTGGAAACTGTTAGAGGAGCAGCAGTGGGCTGCAGCCCAGATGGCAGAAGGTGAACTGCAATTTAGAGCTGCTTATCCAAACAGAGCATCGTTTCATAGAGTGTGAGGCTGCCAATTGAAAGTCTCTGCCAAAACCAGGTGCTGAGGCCCCTCTTTTGTCTTGTAAAAGGCCACTGACTTAACAGGAGTGTGATTTTGAATTTGAGAAATCCTGTTCCAAACTCTGAGTATGAAATAATAGTGTAAGAAGGGCTTGAACTCAGCTTCTTTCAGTGCATCAGCACACATTCATAAAAAACCCTGTTTATTATATGGTTTGTGTGGCCTCCCTGCCCTGTGAAAGCAGCTCTGGGCTCAGCACACACATACAGGTGTGCCTGTGCCTGTGCCTTGGAAACAGAGCTTCAGGGCTGAACTCAAATGCAGACTTCACATTCTACCATTAGATTTCCAGTCTCAAGTTCCTCCGCTGATACCTCATTGTTAGCTACAGCTACTGAGTAACTATTTCTTTACAATTCCCTTTGCCGCAGTGCCCTGTCCTTGCCTCCCTCAGCACATGCTCTGTTCTGTAGCAGCTGGGCCCACAGCAGCAAGGTGTTGGAATGTTAATGGACTTGGAGTTTAAAATGTTTTTGTTGTGATTTACACCTTGCATCTAATGTGGATTTATGCTACTTGGACAGTTTAAGGACAGAGTGGATAAGCACAACATAAATAACAGTACCTCATACATACCTGTGGGTTCTCTTAATTCTTGGTTCAGAATGGGTCTTATGTTTAGGAAAATTGCATTTGTTTAGTTTTAGATACTTTATTCACAACTAACTTACCTTGTGCAGTCAGATTCACACTCAACTGTATTAGTACTCTCCTGCTATTTGTTTTATGAAATTGCGAAATAAAAATTACTGATTTTTAACCTTCCTAGTCTCTCAAATTTAGAAATTAAGTGAACCCAAAGAAAAACATTTTGTGGTGTTGTATTTATATGCCTTTTGATTCCAAATGAGGTACTGTGCTTCAATTTAAATCACAGTGTTAAATCTTTCAATCAAGTCAAGGCATTTAAAAGCTATACAAGGTGGATACAGAATGGCTTGCATCAAAATGGCAAAGACATGAATTGAAAATAAATCATTAGAAGTGAATGTGTTTCTGTGATGAGCCATGTCCACCATGTTCCTCCTGCTCCCTGGGATACAAATACATAAATTGTATATGAATAATACGTGGGAAGAAATTAGAAACTAGAATGAATATCAAACTTACACATAAAGATACTGATTTTAAAGAAGGCAAAGAGGAAATAGCCATGTCTAGCAAAGTTTCTGCATTATGAAGATTAAAGTTGGGCTCATTTCTCTTCTCAATTAGTCTTTCCCCAGTTCACTGTAGGTCTTAACCAACAAAATAGTAAAGCATTTATAGCCTGCATAACCACGGAAGATAAAGCACAGGGAACAACCACTGGTCACTCCTGCTTTGTATAAGCCTGAAATAATAAGAAGTTAAGGAATTTGGTCAATAGTGTTCATGTTTTATACATCCAATTGCAGAAAAACATGCAAAGCCATTCTTTAGGACACAAAAAACTCTACTCTTTTGCTCTGAGTCAGAATCAAATCTGTAAAGACCATTCTTGACAGACCTTTAGACAAATACATCTTTTAAACTGCCAGTGATTGCTGTCTGCGCTAGTTTTTGATTATATTCATAGATGAAAAAAGCTCTTATTTGCTGGAAATCTTCTATGATACAAATCATGGCAAATAATAATACTTCTCTCTTGGAAGGAGAAAAGAATTTAAAACCTCCCTCTTTGCACTTGCATTGTATTGAAAGGATTGGTTTTCACTTCCTGGAAGCCCAGGAAATGAGCCCAGTCTTTTCAGCTTTCTTTCACAGAGTGTATTTAAAACTATTCCACTGAATGCTACTGATGACTCTTTGAGGATCATTTTTTCAATTACATGCATATCCTGCTTTATAATAATTTCCAGACTGTAACTTTATGGTCCCTAACTAGGGAAAACAATCAGGCATCTTAAGAATGTGAAGTTGTATCAAGTGCTGGCCAGCTACTCTTCCCTTACAGTAAATCATTAGCACTGGGAAGGGAGAGTTTCTGAGCTCTGCACAGTGCTCCTTGCCATTAGACTGTCTTCATAAATTCTTACCAGTAGTATTGGTTAAGCATTTTTCCTGGCATACTAACAGTATATGTGAGCATATCTGGTCTAGAGTTGCCTTCATTCTTTCCCAAGTTAAAGCCTATAATGACTGACCTTTTCATGTGCTCTTCAACCTGAGTGCTCTGAATTACCTGAGATGTTGCCAGTGACTTGAGTTTGTGTGATTCCTGGTACCCCAGAGTAAATTTAATCAGTTTGCTGATGGTAATAAATCATATTTTAGAAAGCTGGTGGTTATTTCCAATTTTAAAAATGCTTTTGGAATAATGTACTTAAGGGTTTAGTGAAGTCATGCTGTGACATTACAGATGTGTAAAGTGCGAGTGGCTGCTGCCTTAGTGATGATTTTACATCTTCCTCACACCAGTTAAGTAGGTTTGATACCAATGGAACATGGAGAAAACACTGTTAGAGATTCATGTGTTTTACAGGAGGTGCAATACCAAATCCAAGAGTTTTCCTCAGGAGCTGTTTCTGTTTGCTTTCAAGACACTTCTGTTTTTCCACTCCCTTAGGGTGTGTGAAACTGCAGTAACATCTGCACTGTGTGCTGAGAGTGCAGAGAATACCAGACCCAGATGTATTTTTTATGCTTTACTTTTAAACAAGGGGAAACAGAATTGGAAAGTACTTACAGAGTAAGGGATTAAAAAATAAAAGGCAAGGTAATTGAAAACTTTTTGCAATGTCCTAACTTATAAGAAGAAAGAGAAAGGATATTAGGAAGCAGATAGCCTACTTTTTATTACATTCTAAATCTTTCATATTTTTACAAAGAATTTTCAATGGTGTCAATTTTATTTCATGTGTGAGCTCTACATTTTATTTACATCTCCTCCACGAGTGATTTGTTTGAACCACACAGTTCAAAACTATGTCCTGTGGCAGCTTACATGTTTGAAGGACTGAAGGTACAGAAATACAGACTGTTTTACTTCAAGGTGGTTTATCTTAATTGAAATCCATGCAAGTAAAGAGTTGAAAATGTCCTTGAGGAGCATAGGGAAATTTCAAAGACATAAATTGCTCCTCTTTTCTTTTTTAAGCTGCACACTCTACGAGTTTTCTTGTTATTCAAGATACAGTTAACTTTTTTCTTTGTTCTGTATTTAGTCTGTAAGTCATAGTCCAGCAAGCCTGATCTTTCTTGCAGTTTTAGCTTTCCCTGCTTTTCTCCTGGGAATTAACGAGGACCGCCTGAAGGAAAAACTGACCAGCAGGCAGATGGACAGCAAGTGGGGAGGCAAATCTGAGTCCATTAATGTCACACTGAATGTGGAACAAGCCTGCTACACCAGGGATGCACTGGCCAAGGCCCTTCATTCCCGTGTTTTTGATTACTTGGTGGATGTAAGTTGGATTTGTTTGATTCTACTGAAGTATCAAAATAAGTTCAAGGGCACTAGGAATGTTCCTTGCAGGCCTTTTCTTGCCTGGCATGGCTTTGCCCAGGCCTGCCCAGTGCAGTGGGAGTGTGACCATGGATACCAAACACAGGGCACTGCCTGCAGCTGTGCCTGCAGGCTCCTGCTGTAACTGTCCCACGTGGGATCCTGATCTCCTTCCTGCCAGCATCTGCACTTCTCTGAGTCTGACTTCTCCTTCACAGCAGAGCAGAATTAGTTGGTTGTGCTCCCCTCTCTCAGATCCCACTTCCCTGCAAAGAGCCCCTTCAGCAGCCAGATTTGGCAGTGGAGCCAGGGGCCCAATTCCATTCTCTCAGCTGCCATGCTCTCTTGTTCAGAGAGACCCTGGGCTGGGCTGGGCTGGAGGCTGGGAGCCCTGGATGCTCCTGGTGCAGCAGGGATCTGCTCCATGGGGTACTGCAGTCAGCTAGAGCTTCCCTCTCACATTCCCTGTCAGCCCACTGAACAGCACTGACACTGCACAGGAGGGGGACACACAGTGAGCTGAGTGTACCCTCAGCAAAATTCATCAAATAGCAGACTTTAAGCTGTTCTTCTAATGTTGACTTCTTTTATTTAACTGAGCCAATTACAGTGAAGAGGAAAGATTTTTATAGATATTAGATCCAAAGGCTCACTGACCTGGAAAATGGGATAACATACTGTTCATTTCCTAACCATTAGTAACACTTCATTAAAAAGTGAAAGCAAAGTAACCTAATCTGTACATTTGTATTAAATTCAAATATATTATTTTAAAGGATTTTTAATATAAAACTTTAAGAATATTGATATATTTTAATTGTATAAACTACACTTTGTTTTATGTTTTGTTTCTCTTTTGTTAGTCTATTAATAAGGCTATGGAGAAGGACCATGAAGAATATAACATTGGTGTCCTTGATATTTATGGCTTTGAAATATTTCAGGTATGGCAATGGAATACTTGGGGTTTGAGCAGATCTGACCTAGGAGAGTTTTTTTGTAATTTAGAGGGGAGAAAATTTAAATCAGAAAAAAAGTCATGGATCCTATAGTCAGAATAAAAGCCAAAAAAAATCCCAGCCCATCTTCCTGGACATTGTGATCTCACTGGTAATGTCTCACTTAATAAACACGAGGTATTGAGGAAACTTCAAAGAAATGAAGTCATTGATCTTAAAAGAAAGATCTGAGATTCCACAAAACATCTATAAAGTCAGCAACCCATCTGTCACTGACAGTGTTTCTTTGAAGCTTATTGCCAGCATAAGAGCTAAAAATTATTGTAAATAAGGCAGGAAACTGATTTTTACTTTGTTTCCGTTTCTACAGAAAAATGGTTTTGAACAGTTTTGCATCAACTTTGTAAATGAAAAACTGCAGCAGATTTTTATTGAACTGACACTGAAAGCAGAGCAGGTAACCGGACATTTATTACTTTGGAATTCATAAATGAGCTATTCCTTTTTCAACTGGTGGTTTCATCATCTGTTAACAGTAAAAACTACCTTATTAAGCAAGACAAAGGGAAAGAAAACAACCTTTGTTGTTGGCTGACCCTAAAACTATAAAGCACATCAGCTGCAGGCATTTGTTGTCTGCTGGAGTGGTGCAGAAGCCAGTCCACCCCACGGTGTGCTAATGCAGTCATATGACTGTGCCCAGGCATGCTGCAGAGTCTGACTCATGGGCAGGCATGGAAAGCTGCAGCCTGGCTCCATCCCTGGGCTTCCCTTGAGCATGACACACATTTCAGTGGGGATACTTTCCTTAATTTCCTCCACACTTTTTTATTTTTTAAATATATATATGTATATGTTTGTGTGTGTATGTAAGAATGAAATAGATCAAATAAATACAAAAATAATGGTGAAAGTATTTGCAGTTCTCTGCTCACAGTCTTAGTGCCAAATCTCACTTTTTTTGTTTCTGCATGGGAGGGCAGACAGGATGCAGCTGAGACAGGAGCCCTGTGTGCAGCGTGAGCTCAGGGCTGGCACCAGCTTTGGGACAGAGTTTCCAGGAATGCCCAGACACAATTGCCTTTGTGGGGAGGTAACCAGTCGTGGTGGCACTGGGTGCACAAGTGACCTGCAGAGTGTCTGCTGAGCCCTGTGCAACTGACTGGGTCAACTTAACTGAATTTTCTATGGATTTTCTCCCAGTCTTTCTTTAGGTGTCTTTATGCATAGTAATTGCTTACAGAAATAAAAAGCTGCGTCTTCATTTCATGTATATTTCTAAATGTGTTGTCTGGGGGATCTGATCCTCAGTGTGCCTGTCACAATCTTAATTTTTAAAATAGATCAGGATGTGGATACTTAGGTGCACTGTCAAGAGACTGTAGAAGTCATTTTGTTACTATTTGCAAAGTGCTTTGACAATAAATGCAGTTGAAATCTTCCTGCCGTTGTCAGTAACCACGGAAGGGCTGTGAATGACAAAGGAATGTGTGGGGAGAACAGAGTAGGACTCCGATTCATCTTTTAGGCAGCAGAGAGCTGGATTTAACTATCAGTAGGGTCATTTCTCCCACCTCCACCCAGTCATACATTTGGCAAGTCTTCCTGAACATGAGTGGTGCAGAGTTTGTGTCTGTGGTGTGTGTTGTAAATCGAGTGGTACATCTACAGTGCAAAGGAATGTGTGCATCTGTTTCTTTTTACTTAACAGGAAGAATATGTGCAGGAAGGAATTAGATGGACACCAATAGAATACTTCAACAACAAAATAGTGTGTGACCTTATAGAGAACAAAGTGGTAAGTATTTAGAGCAAACAGGTGGAGAAAACAAAATTTTTTTTCTCTTAAATATTTGGGCAGCTGCTTTTTCTGTAAAGAAGGTTCATTGGAAAATGCAAATACTGCTGTTCAGTTACTGAGTCATACTAAGTCTATATAAAAATCTTACATAAGACGTTTTATAGGAGCCCTAAGGCGTGTCATGTAAGATACCATCCAAAAAGAGAACTATACCATAACATGATTGACATGTGACTAAAAAACAAAATAATGGGAAAAAATGGTATCCACTGAAATTTTATCATGATCTTACTAACATACTGTACATCAGCTAATGCTCCTTGTGTCCCTTTGAGATGTAATTCAGTTTGGAGAAGCTACAGCAGCACCTTTCCTTTGAGATGCTGCTGCAAATCGGGCAGAAATAAGTGAAGAGACAGAATTGTAGATAAAAGAAATTTTGTGGTTTTGCTCCACAGACTGTTCTGTAGTCTCAAGTCTTTATGTTATGTTTTGGGGTGACAACAAATGTTGTCCTTTAGTCAGAGGTAGGATGTTTTTCAGATAATTCTTTAGCCTCATGTAGGCCAGAACAGTTGTTGAAAGACTGGAGTGACTTGTGCTTAAATGCACATCAGATTTTTGCCCATTTTCTGTCTGTTTGAGGATAACTAGGAAGAGAATAAGATTTCCCTCCCAATCTCAGATATTTAGCTCTAAGTTTGTCAAACTATAGCATGTCCATTTAAATGTTTTCCTCAGACATGGGTTTACTCTTTGGTGGAGTGAGGAAAGAAACTTTAAACAAATGTTGAATGCTTTGATGTTTTTGTTAATGTGGTTTTTTTCAACAGTAATCACTGTTTCCTCCATCATTTCCCACTGTCACTGTCATCCCATGAAGTGTCATCTCTCCTTAAACTATTTACGTATTGCTGTAAAAGTTAATCTCAGTTGATTGGAGGGAAATCCTTTCTGACTGGGCTCTGGTGTTTTTGTAGCAAAGACAGTTTTCTGTTTGGGGGAAACGACTGGCATTGTAATTTTTTCCCCCTCACCTGAGCTACTGTTCTTGTTCCTCAACACATTAGAATCCCCCAGGGATTATGAGCATTTTAGATGATGTGTGTGCCACAATGCACGCTGTGGGAGAAGGGGCTGACCAGACACTGCTCCAGAAGCTCCAGATGCAGATTGGGACTCACGAACATTTCAACAGCTGGAACCAGGGCTTTATCATCCATCATTATGCTGGAAAGGTAACGTGGAAAGTCATCACTGAATTCTCTGTAGTGTATTTCTGAGGAAGGAGAACAGTAATGAGAAGAAGGGGGAAGCCCTGCGAGGGCTGGCTTCGTTTTACACAGCCAGGTTCTCTCAGGACCCTTCACAGTGCAGGGAGTGTAGGACAGAAATGCCTTCACAAATGGCCTTTGCTGGAGAGAGGAGTCTGGGCCTTGCTGCTCTCAGAACCGGAACTTAAATGTAATAAATGAGTGCCCCATGACTTTTATTAATTGTAATCTCATTTGTTTATAACAGTAGCAGTAAATTTAAAGAATTGAGATATAAAAATGATGTTTAGGTGATGATATACCAGTAAAACTGGGAATATAATGTGCAGTTCTAGCTTGTTTGGTTTTATTTCTCAGAGTAGTCACTGTTTTCTGCAGTTAGTAACAGTAAATCCTTACTACGCAAAACTTTTTCTTAGTAAAATTCAGTATTAAATTCACTTGTCATGTTCCATTCAGTAGTTCCGTAAGTTTTTTTAGATTTGACTTTAAGCTGAATGTATATTTAAGGATGAAACTCCTTTGTTTGTTGTGAAAAAGTTTAATAATACATGCTAGGTTTTAGTGCTCATTGTAGTAGCCAATTTTTACCAGACTAACCAAAAAGTACAGAACAGAACTGATGAGGACAGAATTTAAATTTTCCTTAATTGTTGGGTTCTCAACTTACCACAAACCATCAATTTCCACCTTGGCCCAGGTATCCTATGATATGGATGGATTCTGCGAGAGAAATCGGGATGTTCTTTTCACGGACTTGATTGAGCTCATGCAGAGCAGTGATTTGTACGTAAGCAAACCTCGTTTCCAGCTCGGAATGCCGTGGTGGTTGGGAGGGGCACACAGGGCCTGACCTCTCTGCTTTGCACCTGCTGACCTTGGTGTAACTGTGCCAGTAACCCAGCGCTGCACTAGAGCTGCATCACTTCATTACCCTGACCTTCACTGCTACAGATTGCACCAAGGAGGCTCTGCAGTGTCTGAATCAGATGCTGTAATGGCAGCCTTTGTTTTGGCCTCAGGCAAGGCCATCAGTGCTCTGGCATCCTCTCAGAATAGGCACTGTAAACAAAGTAACTTTTTTTGTGATGTATTTTAATTAATTGATGCTTATTTTTTAAGAAATGTACATTTCTTCAAGTCTTCTAGATGTCTGGTGTCATGGCTTTCAATGCTCACTAATTTAGCAAGGGGTGTCTGTGAGGAATGAGGCTCATGGAAAGTACTAATCTTAAAATAGATTTGATATATAACTCAAGTTTAATAGAAATAGCTATTTATATTCTGCTTAACTATCAACTTTTACAGCATATTCCTTGACATGCCTGCACTGATTTGTCTTTCTATGCCAACCCTATTTTATAAATTCTTTCCTAGGCCTTTTATAAAGGCTCTGTTTCCTGAAAATCTTCAAGTGGACAAGAAGGGCCGTCCTACCACTGCAGGCAGCAAAATCAAAGTATGTGTCCTTTTGCAGTGTTGGTGTGTGTATATATAGTTGTGTGTTTGTGTATGAATAGCTAAATAAATTTTTAAGGTTGGTTTTTTTTTTTACTGTCCTGATATTTTTAAAGATAGATATTAGGAGTATCTTCATGGCTGAAGTGATGCATTGTTTCAGCATTGTTAGAATTGTTCTGCCCAGCATCAGTGTTCATTAAATGTTGTATTTATCTGCATCCTATAGCAGTGAATTTTCAAAATGAGCAACTGCATAATGAATGTACTTGCATCTGCATAATGAATAAGCCAGGTCACTCAGCCTCTCCATGTCCTGCAGTTAGCTGCAGAAAACTGGTCTCTTTACAGAGCAGAAATCCTGACCCAACACCCACCCAGTCAACAGCAGTCTCTCTACTGACCACAGGGTGCCTTGCCTAAAGCAGCGAGTGCTACAAGGCCAGGGTCTGTTTGGAGACTGATAGTAGAGTACACACTTAGGTTACACATGATTTTGCAAATCAGTATTTTACCAACCTCTTTTCTCACACTTCACCCTGACAGATTCATTTGATGCATTTGCTCCATATTTTTATATAGAAGTTTAAATGTATTACTGGAGATAATGATGCCTTCTGTTTACTGATAAGTTTATTATGGGGTGCACATTATCCCAAGACACTTTGGTTGTTGGAGAAAGACCAAAGACAACTGTATCTAGCCAATGGAATCATCAGCAGATGGTTGATAATTGTAGAATTCCCTCAGGGTTTACCCAGTTCAGCTGAGATCCTGTTGTTTTCCTTTGTTTTACAGAAACAAGCCAATGACCTTGTTGGCACCCTGATGAAGTGTACACCCCACTACATCCGCTGCATCAAACCCAATGAAACAAAGAAGTCTCGAGACTGGGAGGAGAGCAGGTGTGGATAAGCAGAGTGTGTGAGGAGAAGCAGTGCTAATGGTCAAAAGAAGCCACAAAAATTCATAGTTTGTAATTGTACAGCCTACAAACAGAACTATATTCTCTAAAGCATCAGAAATGAAATCTGGCATGACCTCTCCTAAACTTTGAAGATCAGTGGTGGTCAGTTGGTCTAAATTAGCACTTAGTGTATGCAGCTCTTCCTTGTCTCCTGCCAGTTATGAATAACCAACATTTGCATGAGTAACACAACCAGTATATTAAAGACTCGGTTTTCCATGGTGAATCATGGTGAATGTGCACACCAAATGTATTATCACAATTTTTAACTTTGGCTTTATGCTTCTATTAAGAAGCTAAAAAGCCAATAGGATATCTGTATCTGCTTCTGTGTATCAAACCTGCCAAAAAGTGCCTATAAACAACCATGGAGAAGGTTCCTATTTTACTTCTTATGTTTAATTAGCCAACTCTTTTAAAAGAATTGACTGGAATGTCGGATCAGGTGATTAAATAGACATTAAATAGATGTCTAAATGATCCATTTAGACATCACATTTGTTATAAGGCATCTTTAACTGCATGGTGCTCATAGCATCTTCCTCTTCTCTGGAAAAGGTGCTGCTCTTTTTGCACTGGGGTAGGTGCTCAGTAGGATGTGTAAACTATGTGGGGGCCTCATGTAGGTAGCATTCATTACTGTACACCAAGTACTTCTGAGATTGGTAAAATTGCTGATAAAGCAAGTGGTTATTTTTATCACAGTGGAACAGCTTGCAAAGTCTGATAAAAAGCATTCTTGGACAACCCCAGCAGAATTCCCTTCCTGCCTTTCCAGCAGACCAGCACAGTCACATGCAGATGGAGAGCACTTACAGGAGCTATTGGGGCTGCACTTCAATGTCTCAGTGAGGGCTTGGCAGTAAATTTAGACCCTCTTTAGCTTTTCCACCCTGAAAATCCAACTGTGCAGCACTTAATTTTCTACTGACACTGGGGACCAAAGGAGGGGAAACCAAGTTATCCTGGGAAAAGTATTTATAAAACTTAGAGTTAAAAATTGAGGGGCTTTTAAAATCAATCATTTGCATATTGGGAAACAGGCCTGGTATTGTGGAAGGTGTTGCTAGGAAACCAGTGAAACAAATACAGTCCTAGTCCTGAGAAAAGGACAGCTTTCAGGAAACCCCTTTAGGAGTAAAAATGGGCAACATTTCTTCTTGTTTTCCTATAATGAGGATGGTGTGTTATCAGTAGCTGCTGTATTTGCCAAGTGAAATACAAAGGATTGTATACTATCAAGCTCAGACAGAAATGGAAGTGCTGCTCACAATGGTAATCCTTCATCCCTGTATAAAAATCCCAACATTCTCCCATTTCAATCTGTGATTGCCCATCTATTGTACTCAGACTTCACTGGGGCACTTAGTGACAGGTCTGGGGAAAAGAAATTTATATACATATGACAATTCAAAGTTAAGCTTAATATTGTTCTCAGTTTTACTGTGAAAAGGATTTGAGGGAAATAAAAAGCATGAGTTTATGTGATACTTTGCTGATAGGTTGAATTTTAAATTTTTTTTTTTGTTTGTTTTATTTTCTTGTGTGGTCACATAATGCTGCATCATACACAGGCTGCCTTAGTCAGTGTAATGGGAGTAGCAATTTGCTTATTAGTAGCAGGTTACTAGACCATGAAAATGTAACTGAAAAAGGAAAAAACCCTTTCACAAAGCTGGTCTTACTTTATGCTCACAGAAGCCATGGAGGTCCACCTTTCTGCTGCTGTTGAGTAACTCCAGAATAGTTAGCACTGAAACACAGATCTTGTGTAATATCTAAACCTTGTCTAATACCTTAGTTACTCCAGAAATTGGGGTATTCTTGAAATGTGTTTTTGTTCAGGTCCTGGCACAGCCACTTGGACTTGTATTCAAAACTGCTGCATTAGCTGAATTCCCAGACCCTGACCTGCTTGAGGTTGCTGCCTGGAGGGAGGTTTTCAGTGTGTCTTTTCTCAGAAAGGAAAGGAAAAAAACAGAAAAATGTCTCAAATTCTCTGGTGCTGGACACTGATACTGGCAGGACAGTAAGAAAATGGGAGTAGTACTGTTGCTCCAGTGCATTATTCCAGATGTGAACAGGAGGGAAAGCTATAAACAGGAAAACGTATTTTTGTCCACCAACTTTGTACTGTACCAAAATTCTTGGAGTGGGTACAAAATATACTTTATTCCTTGAACACAGCAAGATTAAAATGTGTAGTAGTCTTAAGCTAAAAGAGCAGTATCACTCATCATTTAGTAAAATACCTCTCAAAAGTGGTCTTCAAAAAGAAGAAATAACTGAAGGGATTTTGTCATTTGTAGCAAGGGATTTCAAAAGATTTTTCCCTTCATACTATGAGTCATTTGAAAAAAATGTTTCAACAAAAAAAAAATCAATGGGCAGTACGTTCTATATTCAAATTTAGCTTTCCAAAATAGCTAGAGAAATAACATTGAATTAACTGAGAGTGTTTCAGGATTTGAAAAATCTTTGGTAAAATCAGAGAAACGGTAAGCAAAACAAAATGAAATAGCTTCTTACAGGCTCACTTTTTAAAAATTATATGTAGACAGATGCTCTTTTATATACTGTTTGTCAAACTTGTAGGACTAAAATCTTAACAACTGTTACAGTTCAGAGTGAAAGCTAAAGCTTTTATACTTCTCCCTAAAGAAGAACAGCAACAGAGTGAAAAACTGACATGGCTTCTTTCAACACATGACTTAGATAAGAAAATTAAGGAAATGCAAAGGAAATCAGCAACTGACATTCTTCAAATCAGATTACCAAACCTTAAGTAGTAGACTAGCAGGATACGTAAGAAGAAACATAAAAACATAAAGGTACCGTGGGTCTAGAAGGAGGAAAAAGTGCAAAAGCTTTTTTGTTTTGCTGTTTCTCTGCTTTGCATTTCATGGGCACATACTTGTTCCCTGGTTAGAACCTAATTGGAAGTGCTTAGTGTGAGGCAGCTCTGATGGTGTTGGGATAATGATGCTTCAGTTCCCATGTGCAGCAGAGTTCCTCCACAGCCACTCACACTTTCTGTGGGAATGGTACCAGCTCAGCTTTTGTTTGTAATTTAAAATGTGCCATGGATGAGTCATCCATTACTGGCTTCAGCCAGTCTTGTGCCTATCCTTGAATCGTTCCTTTGCAGCATGGTAAAATTAGGAGGAATTCTGGCTTTTCATCAGTATGCTGATGTGGCTTTCTTCTTTCTGATTCTTTGTGTAGTGAAGGTTTGGCATCAGGGGCTCTTTCCAGCCATCAGATTTGGTCTTTTCTCCATAACAACGAGGAAAAAAGTGTTATTGTGTTGCTGTTTGAGCTAAGTAAGGTATAGGAAAAACCTACAGTAAGAGAACACAAAACAATTTCCCAATCCCTTGAATACCAGCTGTGTAATTGTTTAGGTAATAGTTACTTGGCCTTTTATGGATTTTATTATTACCCAAGAAATTTATACGCAAATTATTTTGGAGATGGGAAGTTAAATTAGGAAAAAATGCTAAGATTAACTTGCAACATATATTTCAGTGCTGTAGCCTACCTGCCTGGAATATATTTCCTACCATGCAGTGTGCAGGATAATGTGCAAAAATAGATTCATCTACCTGTGCATGAATTTTAGCAATCAACAGTTAAACATGATTCAGCTGTTGAAGAATGCCTCAATCCACAAGTATGCTGAAATTAAACGGATTTTAAGCCTTGCATTGTTTTTGTCCCCAGGGTAAAACATCAAGTGGAATATTTGGGTCTGAAAGAAAATATTCGAGTCAGAAGAGCTGGCTACGCCTACAGACGGGTTTTCAAGAAGTTCCTGCAGAGGTAGGTAACACTTGTTTAGAGGAATTGCTATAAACAACAGCAGGGTTGTTTACATGATGAGGAGAGAACCAAGAGGTTGCCAGCTTTGAAACCTCATTTCCCACTTAGCCATTTCTCCACATGGGCCTTGCTCAGTGATCTCAATTACTGTGTGATTAAAAGTGCTTTAAAGCCTGGCTTTGTGTTATTGAAAGTACTTCATCTTTTCTGTAAACTTGCCTAAGGCCTCAGTATTTGTAGTGCTATGAGAGGGTCCCTCAAAGTTACAGAGTTCAAGGAACTGCTGCAGTGTCTGAAATCTGAGTGTCCAGCTGCAAGCCCTTGTGTAAAATGTTACTGCTCCAGCTCTCCCAGCTTTCCCCACGGCAGACAGAACACAGGTTAAGAAATCCATGCCTGCCATTCAGCCATTGCAGTGTAAAGAGTAATAACCTCAGCTTTCAGTGCTCCTTATCCTTCCACTGGTGTTCCAACAGCTGGCAATGGCTACAAACCTCTGCAGCTGCTCACTGAATGAATGAAAGCAAGTCAGAGCTCTGGAAGATCAATCCTGTTCTCGGTGTCTTAGGACCAGCTGTTAACATGATTAACTACCTCCACTAGCTAATGCAATCCTCTTAAATAAGAGCAGTTTCAAGATTTATACAACATTCAGCTTCTGTTTTTCAGAAACGAGACAGACAGTTAGTAAGTGCCCAAACAGGCCTTTTGTGATAAATCAGCTTTTGTTGGAAGTCTTTGCATTGAATTTGAGAGTATCAAACAAAAACTCAATCAGTTTTTGCAAGGAGTGGAGTAGTTAATCAGACAGCACATAACAAAGCCATTAGTAATAACTTCATGATAATACCAAGAATATTCTAATAATGTAGTAACAGTCAGACCTAAAATCTCGGAAAGTATGGACTTGATTTTCATTATGGAATAATTTTAAATTCTGTTTTCTTCATGACCTTCAAGCCCAGACATACAAATATGAATATGCTACAGGCTATGTTGCTTAGACTGTTGCTGAGACAAATAACAGATTTATACTGTATGTTAAGTCTAGCCTGAACGCAGATTGTGAGGGCTGGGCAGGCCCTGAGAGCTCTGCACAAAGGAAAGCTACGTGCTGCTTCTGGATCCACAGGCAACTGAAATTCCTCTTATGGCATTCATCTTTTTGTTTCAGATTAATTAGCTTTGTTAAATTTAACATTTTGTTATGAGTAAATCTCTTCCTGCACCCTTTCCGTTCACAGTTCCTAGCATCCAGAACAAGCTCAGCTCTGACCCGCTGAGTCAGTGTGAGTAAAAGCGGGCTGAGGCATGGGATGGACAGGAAATGCATGCTTGTACACTTGTTTTCATTGGGCGTTCCTTGGCAGCTCCATGCAAGTGGAGATTGCTGCGCTGAATAGACTTTTATGTACAAAATTTACATTTGCATGCAAAAAGCCACAGTCACTGAAAAGGCCTGTGTGTTCCCAAGCATAACCAATGTGAAAGCTGAGCTCCCACTCCCTGTTTAGCCTAACTGCTTACTGGGAGTTTGTAATACCTATCTGGGGGGCAGTCATGATCTGAAATTGTTTCAGAAGCATGTTAAGAACACATTTAGTACTTGTACTGAAATCATCTGCAAGATCGACTCACACAAGCTTAACAAACCTGGATTCATGAATAGTGACATGACTGGTTTCATGGGAAGCATGCACGAGGGCACTGAAGTGCCAATGCTAAACAGCAGTGAACAGTGAGAGTTGTCACATTATCAAACTGTGAAATGCTTAAATAGTGCATGTTATAGAATGATCTGTTTGTTCTGCCCTGTAGACTCGTCACACCAGTAAAATGTGTGAAGTTAATTTGATGAAAAAGGAGAATTTCAAATCTATGCTTACTTTGTACCCAAGAGCTCTACATATATTAAAAGGTCTTGAATCACGTTTTTCTCCTTACAGCTCAGGAGATGTAGGAGACAATTTGTAGCATGCTGAAATGTCACGCCACAGTTTCTTGTGTGGAAGGTAGCAGCTTCAAACACCTTTATTCACCTCAGCTCCTTTACCTTCAGACTTGGGGAGACCCACCTACACAGCTGCACTGTTGGCAGTACATGATGAGCCTGCAAAAGAGGCTGGTAAATAAATGAGCTGGGAGTTACTTTAACTTACAACTCCTTACTGGGTTGCATCTATTTATCCCATAATACTGATAAATCACATAAATATGTAAGTGCACACATTGTCTAAACACAGATTGTGTATAATACACTGCTATATTTAAGGTGGTGTAAGAGCTACTTCATTACACTGTCCAGCAGAGTACCTGAGCATTTGTTAACTCAGAGATTTGAACATGAGAATATCAGTGGTTTGAACCCTACTGAATTATTCAGAAGTTACCTTCTATTCAAAGGTATTTGGGTTTTGTGATACATTTCCTTTTAACTGTTTGCTATTTCTTTTTGTGTGGAAATGTTACTTAAATTGCATGACACTGTTCCTGCTTCTTGGCTGGGTAACATTTTAGATATGATGATAACGGGTAATCAACATTCCTTTAATGTCTTTTCCAACGATTCCTTGTCTGATTTTTGAAAACATTTTATTAGGAGCTGCCTAAATCATCTTAAGAATTTAGGAATTACAACAAACCAACCTCCATACTTGATCACTTTTTTCATGTGTTGAATGATTTTACTAATAAGCATGGTTTCGTTTACATAACTTAAGTATGCCTAAGGCATTAAAAGGAAATTGTCAAGAGTAAAGAATATAAGATTTTGGGGACAAATTTGTTTCAACATATTTAGCTGTTCTCCAGTCTTGTTGTCAAAGGAGCCTAAACAGGTGCTGCCAGAGAAGTTACTTACCCACAGACATGCTGGGGCAGCTAAAGCCCAGCAGTTCTCCTTTGGTGGGCAGTGGAATGAGGCAGCTTTGCAACTCCAGCCTAGCAGTTCCTAAAGCCCAGGTGAAGGCTGGTAAAGTAGGCAGTTTAAAAGGGGCTGCAGCCTGGCGTCTTCCTCATTCTCTGGGCTTACAGAGGACACCATGAGAGAGAAGGCTCCGTGCTTCTTTCTGTCAAAGACAAGTTAGAGCACTTTCCTGCTCCTTTGTGGGGTCAGTTCCCAGCGTGCCCTCGGGGTAGCACCAACATCACTGCTGCTCCCACCTTGCACCAGAGCCCAAGCCAGAGACTTCCTGGGATAGAGCCAGGAATAGCTCCTTGCTAAACACAGCCCAGCTGTTGAGCAGGTGGGTTAGGAAGGAGCACAAGCTGGTCACTTGCTCAGAAATAGAAAAGACCTTTGTAAGAATAAGACAGAGTGAGAAGGCGTGAGTGAGAAATTGGGTATGTGTTTGGGAATCAGTTTAGAATACCAAGGATGTAGGTACTCAAATCTGGACCATAGGTCATTGCTGGTGAATAACTTCGCCCTGGACTTAAGCAGATTCCAGCAGAACTTTGTGCAGTGAGCTGCTGCGGTTACCAGACAGCAACTTAGCATCTGGAAATGGGAGACTCCAAGCACTGTTGTCCTTCTCAGTTGTTTGGTCTCACTAAACAAGAAGTATTTAGTACTGTACATCTTCACACACACCAAGCTCTGAGTCCTGCTGCCATTGTCAACCTCCCCTAGGGTAGTGCTGGCCAAGAGTCAGTGGTGTTCTGCTGCTCCTGTGTGACCCCAGGTTTTAATCTCTTCTACTTGGTGGTTAAGGTATGCCATTCTGACCAAAGCAACCTGGCCCTCATGGAAAGGAGAAGAGAAACAAGGAGTCCTCCACCTGCTTCAGTCAGTCAACATGGATCCTGACCAGTACCAGCTCGGGAAGTCCAAAGTCTTCATCAAAGCTCCAGAGTCTGTAAGTCTGCCAGAACAGAGTTCTTTATATATCCACTGTTTGCTGAAATTAAAGTCCTGTCCGCTCAAGTTGAGCATGATACCTGCTGAGGTGGGGAAGTGTAAAACTCCAAGACAAGCTGAGCATGTCTATCATAGAGGCTGTGTCAAGGGCACACTACATAAGGCCACTGCAGTGTTTTGGCACTTAATATAAAGAGAATTAAATGCATCAAGAAGAAGCAAAATGGGTTATGAAGATGCTTTGGCATCAAGAACATTGGTCCTCTTCTTGTGACAAGAACTACTGATGAAGGGATGGTAAGGATATATGTTACACACCACAGAGTGAATCAGTGCAACTTGAAATCCCAAAGGGAATATTAGGGAGGCATCACAAGGCTGGTTTTATCTTGTGGCTACTAAATTGTGCAAAATCTGTTGGAAAAAAGTTACCTTACTCTGCTTTTCAGAAGAGTTAAGGAAAATCTGCTCTACTCACCCTCATGTATTTCTGATGCATCAGAAGCAATGGGGCTTAGTTTGTGTAGCACATCTTGCAGTTGAGCAATTGATTTCTTGGTGCTTTGTCTGAAGTTACAGACAAAGTGTATATGCTAAAATAAAAGCTGAGCACTTCTATGGCTATCATTTGCTGTTCCAGGAACATATATTTTTCTCTGTAGAACAACAGTAATTCAGGCAGTGATACTGCTGTGTTCAATCACATGGGAAGATATTTGTTAAAGGCAAAAAAAGAATGCTTCTCCAAGTCATAATAGAATATTTGTTATTTCTGCCATAAAAAGGGTAAGATACTGTTCAGGAATAATGGGATTTACATTCCTGCCTACATCTGAGAGACATGTTTATACACCACAGCATATAGTGCTTGAGATGTTGGTTATTACAGTACTTCAGGTGGCTTATTGGCAGAGCAGAAAACTAATATGGCATTGATCCTACTTGGTCATGGCAACAACAGCCAGCCAGTTCTGAGGGAGTGTGAGCTTTGCCTGCTTCCTCTGGAGCTGAAAGAAATCAGCTGTGATTTCTTTCTGGAGATTATTGGGAGTTTTGTGATTTCCTGGTGTCTGTCTTCTGTTCAGTATCCAGTGGCAAGTGCTGCCATGGGATTGATGGATCCAGTTCCCCTTTGGTCAGGAAATGATCTGTACCCCAACGTGATGTGCTCCTGGTTCTTTTGAGAGGATGAATGCCCAGTGGAAGCATCTTGCCATCCTGAGGCATTTTTGTGATGCTAAGTCCTGCTTGCATGGATATGTCATTTAATGGTGTATCTGTGACGTTTACTGAAGGGCAGTTCTGCAAGTTAGGACAACATGAAGCTGACTGGAAATTTTTTGGGGGTTGTGTGTCGATTTTAATTTAAATTAATGCTTTCAATTACTGTATATGTTTTCTTTATTTTTTTTTAATGCCATGAAATCTCTTTTTAAATAAGCACCCAAACAAGTCTGGGCTTTTTTATTTTATGTTGAAAATGTTTTTATGAACTGAATATTTTAAAGAGTGATTTATCTTTTATTAACAAAAACAATCATATTACTAAAGTATTGACTAGGGGTTGTATTGCTTCTGAGAAAAATAATCTTTTAGATGGTAAATGAATTTTTTTCTTTTTTGCACCAAAAAGAGCACCTTTTGTGGTTTAAAGATGAAAAATCTTTGATTTGCTTGAGAGTGTAAAGGGGGCTTTCTAATACATATTTTGGGAAAGGGCTTATGCAGTATCTTTATTTCTCTAGGTTAAGAACTGTATTTTAGCTCAGTGATTTAGTTGAACTTCCTTAATGGTGACCTTCAGCTGCAGATGACAGATTATTTTGCACTGAGATTTTGCAATTGGCATTATTGTTAGAGAAATAAATGGTGAGTGTTCATTAAAGACAGCGTCAATGTTGTCACTGTCACCTGAATTGCACGAAGGCTTGGTCGTGCAGCTGAGGATGTTTTTGCATCAGGACCTCTTGTGCCTGTGCTGAAACCCCAGCCAGTGCTTGTGTTCAGGAAGAGATTTTTAATTTTTTTTTTCAATAAGTTTGCTGTAGATGGAGAATTGCCAACTGTGAAATAAGGTTTTATGGGTGGCAGAAAGGCTTCGTTATTTACATTTCCATCACGCACCTGAATAAATAACTCTGTACAGGAGCAAGTGGGGTTCTGTGGAAATGGTTTGCACCAGATCGAGTTTCCTTTTTCAGATCAATATGAACAACAGAGTTTTTCTAGATTTGCACGGTTTAGAGCAGCAAAGTAAAAAAGAAAAAAATCCTAAAGCCCATGTTTGCTTCTCCATATACCTGTTTTTATTAATTTTATCTCTTAAAAGCTAGAAGAAAACTCCTGTGAATATTTAACACACAATGCAGGGAAATAATAAGCAACAGTCATGTTTGTGGACAGATTGAATCCTGCAGTTTAGCCAAATGCTTGTGCTCCTGATTAAAAAAAAAACAAAACAAACCCATTTAAGTGAAGTATGTAAAAGGCTCTATGCTGTATCCTACAATAACTATGAAGTTCTTCTAATGCATTGAATTTACATGTACTTTAATAGGACCTGGGAAATTCTCAAAAAAAGGGGGTGCACCTTCCCTTCCTGTTTTAATAAAACAGTATTTTCTCTTGATTTCTGACATTTCAGACCCAAAAAATCTTACTACGTCACACTTGTGAATTATAATGTCATAGTTACAAGTCCTGCAGCCAGCTGACAGCCTTCAGTGGTGAGAGAGAATGGAGCCAGTGGGCACAAGGGTATGAAATTCAGCCAGGGAAGAAAGTTGCTTGTGAACAGTTATGTTACACATTGCACAGATCCCCACAGACATGGTAACATCCTGACAAGAGAAATAGGAATTTTGGAGAATGTGTGGATGGAGGCTGAAGAAGTGGCCAGTGGTGAACCTTATTTTGCACTAGTAGAGTATTTCAGGGAAAATCCATATTCCTCTTCCTTCATCAGGGTATGGAAATTAATGGGTAGACTGGTAAGAGCCACAGCCACTCAAGCATCTCCATCAGAGATCTCTTGCAGAAGGGCTACCTTAACATTCCAATCTCAGATCCCACAGTTGTGGAGGAGGCACCAGCTTCAATCTAGAGTGAAATGCACTGGAGAGTTGTTGAAAATGGAATACAGCTTTTTCTTGAACTTTGCATGTAAAGTGTTTGACTCGCCCCACTGTCTCTTTGTACAGCTGTTTCTGTTAGAAGAGATGAGAGAGAGGAAGTACGATGGGTATGCCAGGGCCATCCAGAAGGCCTGGAGGAAGTACGCAGCCAGGAAAAAATACGTGCAGATGAGAGAAGAAGGTAGGTCAGAACTTCTGATGGCAGGGACTTCACACACACACGGTTCCAGGAACAGAAGGAGGGACACAAAGGGGAAGGAAATCTCTCCCTCTCTATAGCAAAAGTTGCATTGCAGGTAGGTGTCTTGGACTGATTGCACTTTGTTGGACCCCTAAGGGTACCACTGATGAGGCTGACTGCTCTGCATGCACAGATCTCTTGGTCTGCCCAGTGTTTTGCTCTCAAATCAAAGCCAGACTGAGTAGGACAGACAGTAGAGATGCTGCAGGGCAGGCAAAAAGAACACTTCCCACAGTTATGCAGGATTTGAATAATCTGTAGTTGATAAGATCAATCCATGGACCCTCCAGGACTTAGATGTTTGTGACCTGGGCTGTGTAAATGAACATGCTGGGTTTGGAAGGGTTAATCTTTAATTTCTAGCAGTGAGTGAGAAATTTCTTAATTCCAAAAGTGCTCCCAATTAACCAGAACTACTGAGCTTGCCATCAGTGTGTTTCATTAGGAATGGATTTAGTGATGACATATATCCTTATCTAAAGGATTAGTAGCAGTGCTTCACTGTTTTTCCATATTAGAAACACTTTGGTTATCACTTCCCAAGAAATTCTGTGTGAAACAGTTGGCTCTTTGAGAGCATGAGTCCAGGAAATTCAGTAGATGCTGTTAATCAATGTTTATGTTTTGCATTTAAGCATCGGATCTGTTGCTGAACAAGAAAGAGAGAAGACGGAACAGCATTAACAGGAATTTTGTGGGAGATTACATAGGCATGGAGGACCGCCCCGAGCTCCGCCAGTTTGTGGGCAAGCGGGAGAAGATCGACTTTGCAGACACTGTAACTAAATATGACAGACGGTTTAAGGTGGGTGGAACAGCAACATCCCCTAAAGACGAGTTCTGCTGCGAGTCAGAGTTGTCTGCACCATCCTGTCCCAGGAACTGCCCAGCTCAGGGTCACACCACGCAGGACACGGCTGTGTATTTTCAATGTTGTGTTTCAGAGCGTGAAGCGAGATCTCGTCCTCACTCCCAAGTGCATTTACCTGATCGGGCGTGAAAAGATAAAGCAGGGCCCAGAGAAGGGCCAGGTGAAGGAAGTCTTGAAGCGAAGGATGGAGGTGGAGAGAATTCTTTCTGTTTCTTTAAGGTTGGTACCTGGAATATATTTTTTCCATTGACAGAGCAATTTGTGTAGGACAGGGAAAATAAATGGATTGATGAAGTGGGAATTGAAAGTCGCCTTTTTGAATTTGCTTGCTTTGGGTTTCAGACTTGCTTCAGTAACCTTCGAATTTCCAATTTATCTCTAGTCACAAAATCTGCCATTATTGAAGAGAAGGATTATAATTGTAACTTTAATAGCACATGGCTTTTTTGCTAACAGTAATTACTGTAAAATGACTAAGTAGTATTCCTGTCTCTCAAAAGGGATTCTTTCAGCTATTCCATTATCAACTCCTGAAAAAACCAAACTTGTTCTCAGAAAGCAAGGCTCTGTAATTATTGCTGCTTGGACTTCATTATGTTTTTAAAAATTAACTATGAGTACTCTGTATATGCCATTATAATACTGGCTGTATTTGCTGATGACATTTTAAACTCGATGGTGTATGCTCTGATTTCCTTGCAGCACCATGCAGGATGACATTTTCATTCTACATGAACAGGAATATGATAGTTTGCTCGAATCAGTCTTCAAAACAGAGTTTTTAAGCCTCTTATCTAAACGATACGAAGAGAAAACACAAAGAAAACTACCTCTGAAATTTAGCAATACGTGAGTTACGGCTTTTTCAAATGGGCTTTTGGGGATAAATGTTTGTTCTTGCTGCCAAGGCAAATGAGTGAGTGCAAGTTGTACTTCATTTTTAATAATAGGAGATAGCACAGTGTAAAACCCTGTATGTGCAAGGAGACCAGACTTTGTGCTTGCCTTGTCAGAGTAAGAGGTTAGGATTTACCAGGGCCACTGGACACTTCCCACTGTGTGTGTGCATGGACAGCTGCCTTTGTTCTCCTGACCATGGCACCAGGGCAGGGCCTCTGCACAGCTGCTGCTGGCTCCTGGCAGGAGCAGGGAGCATCCTCTTCCCACTCCTTCACCTTCACCTAGGAATGCAGACATCTCACTGAAGGGTTTGAAAGAATTCTGGGCACATAATGTAGCAATCTGAACTGCTGAAGTTCGTTGTGGGTGCCGAGGACTGCAGGGTGAAAGAATAATTGTAAAGAGGCCTCACATAAGTAAATGATATTGGGAATATTTTTTAGAAACAAGAGTGAAAACCTAGAGCATGTCTGATGTGCAGTTTGGCTGTGAGGACATCCTGGAAACAATCCCAGCAAACGTGCTTTTGTTAATATTTCTACCCACTAAGGTGATCAGCAACAGCAGGCCTTGAACTTGTATGTTTATTTTACTGCCTTCAAAAAGGTGGAGGAATTATGAAAAACAACAGGAGATCATCATTTTTGTTCAGAAAGGATGTGGAAGGAGAATTGAAATGAGGAACATTACTACAGCATACACTCCTGTACACTGGGAATGCGTAGCCAGCACCAGAAGTAAATATCATGTATTACACTTCTGGGGTCCTGCCTAAAACCCTATCAGAGTACAGTTCAGAGCAGATGGATAGCGTGGAAATGCTGGGAAAGAATGTAAAATGAAGAGGCTGAGGTGTGTGTATGCAGAACTGCTCCTTGCAGCACAGCACAGGGCCTGCCCCAGAGCACACAGGGCAGTGTGTGTGTACCTGTGACAGTGTGTGCAGGGCATGTCCACAAACAGCACTCGAGCAGCACAGAGGCACTGGTGGCTCAGGGCTGACACATCTCCTACTTGGACCTTCGCACATTTTTATTCAAAGCTCACTGTCCTCTCCAGGGCATCTTAAACTTCCTTTGAGAAGCCATACCAAGAAAGTTAAAACGTCAATTAAGAAGAATATTTTTTAAAAAAGCATGGAAAAAAAATTTAATTAGGTGGTTATGTCAGCTGAGTCGCTCATGCAATGCAGATTCTCAGTCTAAGCTTTTAATTTTATATTTCTAAGTTATCTGCTGCCATGCAATACTGCCTTGATTTGATGTAGCAGTTCTGGGGTTTTTTTTCATTTGTGTGTTCACATGCTTCTGTCAGACTTGAAGTGAAGCTGAAGAAGGAGAGCTGGGGCCCCTGGAGCAGTGCTGGTTCTCGACAAGTGCAGTTTATGCAAGGCCAAGGAGATGTAGCCATTCTTAAACCAAGTAATAAAGTGCTACAGGTCAGCATCGGACCAGGGCTACCAAAGAATTCCCGTAAGTATGAATTTCCTCTCAAAATTAGGGGTTTACAGAATCAGAGAATAGTTGACTTTTTCTATCCATGCTTGGCTCTAGCCTCATCGTGTCCTTTATTAATTTCTCTGTAACACAGAAAGATCCTAAGGATACAGCAGAGTTCCTTGCTGCTCTACAGATGTCAGTGTTCTGGGCCTTGCTTACTGTAGTTGCAAGAAAGCTTTGCTTTGTATCCTGAGGCTGAAGTGGACCACAAAAGGGAGAATATCCCAAAGTCATCCTTTTTGCACCTAACGCTTTATAACAGCCTGGCCAACCCTGCAGGAGTCAGATTCCTTATTCCTGAAGATCAGCTCTTTCCGATCACAGAACAGGGGGTCTGGCAGCCAGCAGGACTTACCTAATTAATGTAATTGTGAAGGGGTAACAGAAGGCTGCTGATTTCTTCTAGGTCCTACTAGACGGAACCTTGCCCAAGGCAGAGGATATTCCAGTAGATCTCAAAATCAGACTTATCCTATGAGAGCTGCACCACCTCCTCCAGGTAAGTCCTGTTAGCTTGGGCAAAACAGAACCCCAGATGAAGGCTTTTAGTTTTCTCCTGTCATCTGGCAATTTTTATCCATTTAAAAAAAAGTGATGGTAACAGTTTAAATTTCTCTTTAAAAGATCCTGCCTGGAAAGCATCTCTTTGTAGGCATTTTATGAAGTGTCTTGCTGGATATTCCCCCAGAGCTGTCCTGCTTGACGTGGATTGTGACTTGTTCAGACACTTGGTATAAGCCACTGAATCTAAACCTGAGCCTGTAGCCTGCTCCAGTGTGAAGGGTACAGGCTCTGTGCTTATCAAGCCATAGACAATGCTTTGCAGTGAAACTGCTTTCAGGGCCAGCACAGCACAGAATGCAATTTGTGTCTCATTGTCCTGCCCTGTCAGACACGTTACAGCTCCTGTGTGCCTGAGTGCTGTGCACAGCAGCTGTGCCAGTGAACAGCATGGCTCCTTCTGCAGGGGCTGATGTCATCAGGGTGTTCCACTTCTGCCCTGGGCAGATATGATTAATTTTGCATGTAAACTCACGGGGGAGAACAATATTCCTTTGACCCAACATTTCCCAAGAGGTTTTTTTTTCACTTACACTGCCAGAGTACTTTCTTTTTAACAAAGAGTCCTCTTTCAGTCAGTTGCTGTTTATTGAGAAGCACAATGCTAATGGTGGAAGTTAGGGGTGTGACCAGTCTCAGTCACCAAATTAAATAGACAATTCCTAATCTTCACATCTGTATGAGTCAAACTAAGGACTGTGTGATCTGCCAGAACTGGTAGTGAAGTGGGAAATTACTCTAAGAGCTGACCTGTCAGCAAACAGAGATAAGTGAGTATTTGTACAGCCTTAGTTAAAGCAAAGACAGTCTGGTTTATATTTTCAAAAACTGTTTCAGCAGTTTTATAGCAAGGAGAAGTGTTACTGCTGAAATTTAATGCTATGTTGACTCTCAGGCACTGGGCTATCACATTTAAAAGGTGAGTAGAAGGCTTTCCTACAAAGCTCTCTGTAGGTTACAGTAACATGGCCTTTTGTTTATTTGGTTGTTTTTTGAATGTTAAACTCTCTTGGAAAGTAGCCACACATAGCTGGAAAATCAAAATTGCATTGTCGCACAGACAGGTGTGACAAAAGAGTTTCAGTTAAAATGTCCATTTTCAAGGAGTTTGAAGCCATGTCATGATTTGGGCAAATTTCTCCTTGGAAGTCCCAATTAATTATCTGGGTTCTGCAATTTTCACATCCTGTTTTGAAATCAGTGGTGCAGTAGCTGAACAGAGTGCTCTGTACAGGTTCAGAATAACCCAAACTTTTATTTCTGTCACCATAATGTATGTGCCATGCTGGCTTGGATTGCAAAGTAGCGTTTACACAGGAGTTTATGACCCTTAAGTTCTGACGCAGTACCAGAGTATCAGAAGGAAAGACCAGCTGTTACAGGCAGTAGGGTTTTCCCAGGTGCTGTGATTATGAATTTTCCTCTCTACACAGCTGTTCTTCTGCTAATGTTTAGCAGGCATAATCACAGTGGCAGAGGAGAGGGTCACCCATATAACTGAGGAAACTGATTTTTAATAGAAGCATAGCTCCTGGTTTGTTCCATAGGGATTTTAGGAATGTAAAGCATGCAGACTTGTGCCCTTTAGGCCCTGATACTGCTAGTAGCTCACACGTAGGTGGGTTTGCTTTAAATTCAAGTTAGAGACGTAATTATTTATTTAAAGGCCCATGTCAGTCCTAGAAAGTTCAAACTCCTTTTCAACTATCAAAATAGCATCAAGGCGTTATTTTTAAACAAGACAGTAAAAAAGCTCAAACATCCCTCACCTGCATGCTTGTTAAAATAGACAAGTATTTATAGGGACTTAATAAAAACAGTCAAATTCCTTGAATATGTGGTAGACTGAGTCTGAACTTCAAAAGAAAAAGAAGAAATTCTGCCTAGCTTTGGATTAACCCTTATTGGATAAAATATTTTGTAGTGTTGGTGGTACCATGTTAGCTAAACTGGAACTCAGCTGAGAGCTAATCCTTGTGCTTGCTTGGAACACCCAGGGCACACGTCTTAAATCTGAGCATGAGTCCATGAAGTTGGGAACCCAAGACAGATTGGCAGCAGACCAGAAACTGGGTATAAATTAACATTTCAGCATGATTTTGGTTTTGGTTTCTTTGCTAGGTGGGGCTCTCTGACAGCTGAGTCTGACAGCTAAGCCATCAAAGGTTACTTTTACTGAGCTGGAATTTGGACTGCAGGCACTCACACTTGATTTACTTCTAGGTCAGCAGCAGAATGGAGTAATAAATCTTGCCCAGTCTGCAGCCCATCCCCAGATCCCAGGAAATCAATGGGCCAATCAGAAGAACCTGTTGTACACAAATATGACACGACCAGCTTTACCACGGCAAACGTCGGGAGGATCAGGCAAGATTTCACAGCAACCACAAAGCTTGGATTTTTTGAAAGTACCTGACCAAGGAGCAGCTGGGTAAGATTTTACATTGACTCTGATAAAAATGTCCATTTTTGCAAACAGTTTAACACACTCAAACTGTTCATGACTGATACGCTCTGTGTATCAATCACTAGGTTGTGCTATTGAGCTGTACTCAAAGGTACCACCCATTCCATCAGATTCCTAGATCCATAGGAATAAGGGTGAAGCAGTTCTAGTTTAATACCTTAAATTTGAATGTTGAAGGTCTTAAAAAAATTCCAAGGGTTTTCAGTGACCCAACAGTTTCTGCTTGAACTCAGGCCTTACCCCTCTCTCGTGTAGAACATGAGTGGAGCTTTACTGTAGTGGGAGTCTTGAGTGTCACTTAATTGTCAAAGAATGCTGCCTATTCAGCAGCTCTAGGGAAAAAAACCCCAAATTTGATTTAGAAGAAGCAGTTTGCTGATGACTTCCATGATTTGCATGAATGAGGGTTCTTGGAGCCAGCAAAAGTGTATTTATTTTTAACCATATCAAGAGCAGCTTTTTGTACAAGCAGCCCTGTCTCAGCTGTCAGTTAGCAGACAAACTCCTTAGCAGGTGTTCTGCACTAAATTACCCTGTTGGCCTCAGCATTCTTTTGCTGTGTTATCCAACAGGCTGGTTATTAAGTAGAGTAGTTACAACGCTAGTGAGCATTACACACCTCACAGTTATCAAATAGTAACATAAATGTTCACAGTTGATAGATTTTGAGAATTGAAAATGCACAGGGTTCTTTAGGAGGAGCTTTCTAGTTCCAAAACATGGAGCTCTCAAACAGGGTTAGGCATGTACAGAGGTCTTTGCAGTTGTACAAATGGCAGTCATTTCACTCCACTGTGACAAGTGTCAGCCATAAGATATTTCAGGCATCTTCAGAGCATTTTCTTGTTCAGGATTAATCTTCAAATAAGAAAGAAATCAGAAGTGGCCACTGCTACTTACTTTACCACTTTCAAACCCATCAGCACATGCTAATAGTCATGTTTTCATCTTGTAATAACTTCCATGGATTTTAGTGTTGAAATATTCTTGTCACACATCAGCTTCTCCCTAAACTCTTTTACTACTATTAGACTTTACTCTGTCTTGAGACTACAGTTCATATAACAGCAAATCATATAAGCCATAGGATAAAACCAAACATGGCAGGTGTTCTGCAGCAGTAACAAACCTAAGGAAGTACTCTTAGGAAAGTGACATTCCCAAGACTGTCTTCCTGAGCATTATGAGCTCCTTTATTAATACACTGAAAAGAAACAACTGTATTCACCAGTGGATTTCAGACACATTTCTGTGCCTGTTCCTTTTCAAAAGGAAGATGCAAGCTAGAAGAGATGTGAATTTAGTGTCTCAAAACAATAGCCATATAGAAGTAGATGTAATTTTTAAGGAGCAGAATTAGGTTTATTTTTAGTAAAGCTGCCAAGAAGGATGCAGTGGTAGGAACAATCCAGTACAAGACCAAGATTAAAATCAGCAGGCTCCCCCCCCCAGCAGCAAAACATCTCATTTAAGATACTGTAGTTCTACTGTAGCTGCACAAAAGCTGAGCTGTTTTTCCAAGACTTGTGCTAAATTCCTTCACTTCCATACATAGGCCTAGGTTTAACATCTCCTATCCTGAGATGCTGAAGAACAGGAGATAAATCTCTCCCCTCATAGATACATTGAGAACTGAGGTGCTGTTACAATCCATACTTCAATTTGTATTTTCTGGTGCAGTTAGAACTAGAGGTTTATTGACAAAATTAAGCTTAGGACTTCCTGTAAGTAACTGTAACCCTGTTCTGCAAAAGCCATGTTATCACGGCATTACATGACATGATCACAGTTCATTCTCCTCCACATCATTACATTTTTAGTCATTCAGCACATATATTATTCATTTTAAAATGACATACTGAGTCTAATACCTATTCTCTCTTCCAGCCTTTATTAGCTGATGAGCTGGCAAAATGCATTTCTTCCCTCTTTCCCTTTCCTAATCTCTGGAGTGGTCAGAGCTGTGACAGTTTGTGCAGCATCTCCCCTGCTGCTTCAGAGTTGGCTGTAACAGAGCAAGTCCATAGATGGCCCTGGAATCTGAGGCAACTTAAAAGAGATGCGAGTCACTGTTACAGCTTAGTCACAAGAATGGTAAAGTAGCAAGCCTGTGAGCTAGAACTTTGTTTTTGATACTGAAAATTAAATCATTGGTGACATTGGGGCAAGGGGAGAGACACAGCCTAGGCTGTGTGGATACCAAGATATGCATGAAAGGCATGTGCACATTTGCTTCCCTTTCAGCCTGGACACTAAATGTCTTCTAAGCATTTGTAACTGCTGTTGGGAAGTACCTACTCATCCATTTCCACAGGAGAGAAATGGCAACTCTGTCCCTTTCGCAGGGAAATCTCACACTGCTACTTTTAATGGTAGTGACATTCCAGAAAATCTGTTTTCCCTTGTTCTGTGATGTTCTTTAAAATGAATTCCCTTAGAGGGGTTTGCTGAAGCTCGTGTTTGAGTGGCAAGCCCACGCTGTTGCTGTCCGCAGTGTCCGCAGGCAGACGTCGAGCCGCCCGGCGCCGGCCGGAGGGCGGCCCAAGCCGCAGCCCAAGCCCAAGCCGCAGGTGCCGCAGTGCCGCGCGCTCTACGCCTACGACGCGCAGGACACGGACGAGCTCAGCTTCAACGCCAACGACGTCATCGACATCATCAAGGAAGGTACGGACGCACCGGGGCTGGCGCTCCAGCGCTGCCACCAGGGGTTAGGACAGGACTTTCTGGGCCACCCCACTTTATCTTCTCTTGTTAGGTGTGCAAATTTCCGTGATGGCTCAGGGGGCAGAGAAGTCTCCGCCCCAGTCCAACCTCTTCGCTCAAGAGCATGTCAGAGACAGACCAAAGACCTGTCACTGGTACTGCAGAGCTGTACATACTTAGTGAGACAGTAATTCTGTCACTGGCTCTAGAGGAAAATTAGTCTAAACCGTAGCTGTTGCACAAGAAGCAAAATGTAATTAACCAGTTCCAACTCCGGGTCTCCAAAGCACCCTCCTCAAGGCAAAATGATGTGGCCAAAAGATGAACACACTCCAAAACACACTCATTTCTTCCCAAGAAAGGTCTCACTGAGCAGCACAGCTTTGCAAGGTTGCACCAAGTACACAGAAAGGCTTCCAGAGCCTCACTCCTTACCTTGCTGTCCTTGTTACAGATCCTTCTGGCTGGTGGACGGGAAGACTACGAGGGAAACAAGGTCTGTTTCCCAACAATTACGTCACCAAGCTTTAAAAGACTGACAGAGAAAGATTGGTGTAAAGGTACCAGTGGTTGAAGATGTTTTCCCTTGCCTTCAGGACATTGTTCTTCCAAGGTCTGCCATTCTCAGCAGTATTTTCACCAGTAAATTGTGTATGAGCAGGAAGAGTTACCCACAGTACAGACTTTGATCTTTGTCTCAGCACCATACAGCAATGAACTGATCAATTATTTATTGTATTTAAAACCTGATTTAAACACCTGGTAAGTGAAGAATGCTACCATCTTCCTGAAACAGGTGATTTACAGTCTGGAACCAGGGACTTCAGAAGGGGTGTATTTAATAAGTGCCTTCAGCTGAATATCATAACCTTTTTAATTATCTACTGAAGATAATGTTAAATGCACATTTCCTCTAATGCAGATCATTCTGGGGAACACGTTAATAAGTATGCTGCTACATGTCAAAAAGATTTAGGCTCATTTGGGATATTACCATCTAAAAAAACTACTGTGATGGTCTATTTAAGTAATTCTGTACAGAGATGTAATGGAACTGGTTTGTGTTTGCAGGTGTGTTTAGGGACTCCAACAGGCACTGTAAGAATTTAAAACAAAATTACATAGTACTGTATGCTAAACAATGTTGCCTTCTTCAAGATTTATAATATAATATGGCTGGCCCATGTTGGATTTATGTTTAATACTCTACCTGTTATAGAAGTGTCTTTATGCAGAGCTGTACATTTATAGAAATAGTTATATACTGTATATAAAAACTGGTTATGATAGAAACATGTATAAATGTATAATGCAGTAGTTCACTGTTCTTACGAAATAGTACTGCTAGAATTTTTATGCCAGGTACTTACAGATATGCACTACTCCTCCTCCTTTTAAATAGCAAAAGCACAGGTGTTACTGCCCAAGTCTGATTGCCTCCCCCAGCAGAGTGGCTGTTGCTTGCCCTGCAGTTCTGAGAATACCTGCTTTGCCTTTTGAACCTCCATAAAATAAAACACAGGAAGATCGACAGGGTTGTTCTCTGTGCAGTTTGTTCTCACCTATATAAACAGATCCCTTCACAACACTGGTTTCAGGATTTTACTCCACTGACTTATAAAGGAAAAATTCCTTTCTTCACTCCAAGCCAAATTATTTTCCCTATGTTCAGCTGAAGTGCTGTGCATTTCATTCTCTCATGTTAAGAGCAGTTAAAAAGCCCTTGCATATGTTGGTATTAAAAAGTTGCATAAGGCTTAAGATATAGCTAAAAATCTTGAATCCCCCCTCTTTCCTAAACCATTGCCTAAGTCTAACTTGGGTACACAAATTCCATCTTCTATAGAACCTGTTTCTGGGAGCCAGAAATGAGGACCTCACACCAAGGGAGGAATAATATCCACTCAAGGAATGAGGCACATTTTTTCAGAATATTCACTATTTGCAGCAAGTTCTAGGCTTACTTATCCCAGGCGAGAGTAAAATCTCCTGCTTGAGGAGATAAAACCCAGTAACTTCACCATCCTTCCCACAGGGGAGCACTGAGGTCTAGGTCAGTTCTGTAGCATCAGGTTCTTGCCTTCTACATCAGAGGCAGCACACTCATGAAGAGGAGATGCTGAGCAATCATAGAATAGCTCAGCATGGAAGGGAGGTACTGAGTTCAGTATAACCTGGAGACTATCAAAAGGTCTCATTTAACTTTACTTATACAAGATTAATTTAACAAATAAACATACATGTGGTATTGAGGCAGAAACGTTGCATTACTTACATGCTTGCATTCCCTGAGGATACAGATACTGCCACTTTGGAAACAAAGACAAAAGCAAGCCAAATGTCAAGGAAGTGACTAGAAGAACTCCCTTATGCTGGGTTTGACTCTATAGTCCCAGGTACAGAGGTCTGTTGCGGGGGGGGGGGAAGAAGATGTGGGCAACTGAACAACAGGTAATGAAAAATCTAAGGGAGGTCTTTTCAGGAAGTGGAGAAGGTTTCAAGAGCTGAGCTGCTTTCAGAAGGTCTCATGGCTCACAGGTCCACACTTGTATTCCCTGCACAGCTGTTAGCATTACAGGAGATGTCCAGTTTTCCTACCTTAGCTCCCTTTTTTAAGTGCTCAGAGAAACACCAAGATTTACAAGGTTAATACCTGTTAAACATAGCCTACATCTTTCCCCAAACTTGAAGGCGGCTAACCACAAAAAAAGAAATAAATTCCAGTATACTTTCCTGGAACAAGGCACTGAAATAAAGTACATATTTAGTGTTCTTTAAGGTACAACAAAAACTATGCACTGTCTGCCTCCTCTTTATGTTAAGACTGAAAATAATAAATATGCAATATATGAAGCTTGGAGATTCTCTCTGGAAACAACCACAGAGAATAATCAAGCCCATTTAACTGCAAGTTGTAACAATCACCTACTTGGTCAAATGTCCCATTTGGACATTAGATTGCAAACATGTAGGTTGTACCTTAAAGAGTCACGCTCTCAATATTTAAAAGAAAAGAGTTTTATTTTTAGATAGAAAGCTGTATTACAAAAAGCAACTTTAAAATGTCACCTTCAGCATGAGTCGGAACTGTCTGTGGGAGGCTGGAATGCTATGTACAAAAGCAGTAGACAGACAAAGTGCACACCCCACCAGGCCCTGGCTGCCCAGGGCTTCACAGCAGTGATGCAGCCAGATCCTTGATGAGCTCACAGTTCAGCTGAGGGATGGTGCTGATGGTCAGTAGTTTGGTGCTCGCATACTTGTTCTTGATAGCCTGCAGAGTTCAGAGAACAGAGACAAAAGTGTCACAAATACACTATTTATGCTTAGGGAGATAATTTTGGGTCAATTTGCCTGCCTGCTTGGAAAATAAGCAAACCAACGAGGCTAGCACTGAACCTGTTAGCAAAGTAACATGAGGACAATTTATCTAAAAGGTTTTGCTGTTAACATTAATGCAGGAGCCTCTCACAGGCTTGTGAGAACAGCATATGCTTTAAAATAACGTACAGAGTATTTACCTAAGGAGCCACAATACGCAGCAAAGCTATTGAGAAAGGATTTAAGTAGTTATACTTACAGCGAATTTTGTTAACTTCTCATTTACTTTGACCACATTCTTGGCCATATGTTTCATGGTCATCACAAGACTGTCTTCTGCATAGCCAGTGTAGTACTGCTGCTTTGTACCCTGCAGCAGAACAGTAACAAACTTGAGATTTGTGAAGTGGGAATTGCTGCTCGAGGCACAGTCACTTCAGGCAGCAAACACCCTGAACTTCGTGGCTAAGCCTCAAGTGCTGGAAACTGTAGCTGTCAGTTTAAATGACAGATCCAGAGTAACCTGATGTGCAGAAGTCTGAACACATCAATTTCAAGGACCATGCTTCTAGACTGAACAGAGGATAAAAAAGCAACTATCAGCTGAGTTACAACTCACTACCCATGGTCCACAACTTCATTATCCTACATATACTGCAAGAATTATGAAAATCTACCTTTACTTACAGTGTAGCCTTCAGTAACTCAATGCTTTCACAATAAAGGCCTTGTGTACCCCAGTATTCACACACAAAAGGATTGTGAGTTTTCACTGGTACCTTCCTTTTCCTACCTGCCACTGCCCATCAGGCTGTCCAACCATCATTCCAGCACAAGCGTTGTTACCAACATAAACACAACTTTTCAAGTATTTTTTACTGGTTTAATTCCATTGAGTGAAGAGCAAGTTTGATTAAAATACTCACCCATTTGTTATGCCCCAGAATCTTCTGAGACAGGCACAATGCAGCAGCTGCGATCTCTGAGGGCCGGTGGTGAACCATGTCATAGTCTATCAGTGTCAGCTCCATCAGGTATTTTGCTAGAGTGTGTTGCTTAGCATCAGCCTAGAAGGTTTGAGAGCTTGTTAATCCACAGTCTCACTTCACTTTAGCATTATCACTCAGAATTGTTTATTGTGTTCAAGAACAAAACAAAAATACCAAAATCTTCCCTACAGTTTAGGGACCATCCTTTCTAACAGACATTCCTCTCAAAACCAAGACCAGCAGCCAAAGTCAAGTGAGGGATTTTAACAGAAAACTGCAGTATCAGGTACTACTGGGCCCAACTAGGGACACTAATGCACCCTCTGTAATGCAAACTAGGGGAGGGGAGGTGTAAAATGACTTAAGGAGAACCTTATTTGAGTTACCCAGTGGTCTGCTGAGGTAATTGAAGCCCACCTCAAGAGTGGGCAGTCATTTGAATGTAACTACTGAGGTGGAGAAAAAAAGGGTTGGGTCATAGAGAACGCTTATCTTTTGATTCTTAATTAACACAATATTTGCAAACAGAAGTTACAAAGAACAGCAACACTGCTAGTGTTTTACTAAGAAGTACTCTGATCATCGGGAGTAAAAAGATTAAAAGCAAGGGTTCTTAGTTTTAACAGTAAAATTCCTGCCACTAAGGCTGAACACGGGCCTCCGTAAACAGAAATGTGAAATTCCAATGGCTGCCACAGTGACACTGTCTTCTTACGCCACACGGTGGAGTGTCAGAGCTGAGCTGGAGGAGGTAAGATCACACGATAAAAATGCCAGAAGCCATCCTGAGAGGCTTTACCAATACAAGAAAGTGCTAGACAATGAAGACAAGTACCCACCTCACCAGCTTTTGATGCTCTTCTTAAGAAGTGAATTGGAAGAGGTCGCCCCAGGTCAAAGTTTAATTCTTTAAGAATAATCATCTCCATTTCTCTAATTTCATAAGTGGTGTAGGCATTGTCAGTAATGTAAACAAAGTCTGCTATATCAGGACACAATATCTCTTCATATTTTGAAGCTATAAGCAGCGCTGTTACACCCACCAGCTGAAGCTTCTTGCGAGGTACTGGATGACTCTGCAACACAGACATTTAAAATGCAGGCCCTGAAGTGTCAGGCTCTAGAAAGTTAGATTCATATTTATCAGTTTAGAATACCAGCATGATAGTGTTCCTTCCTATAAGATGATGTTTTCACTCTAGTCAAAGGTGTCTGTGTAATGACAGGCTCAAAGAAGGTAGCAGCCTCAGAGTTAAGATCTTACACACAGAGCAGGTTTCAGATTTGTAGATTAAGATTTCTAAAAATCCTGAACTCCTTTACAAACATAGAAACTGAATAATTACTGAGCATGACGCGCAGGAGATCTCACCTGTAAGAAGCGATCCATGATGGCCACACACATGTAGAGCGTCTCCTGCAGGAGGCGGAATCTCGAGTGCACCTGGATGAGCCAGTCCACCAGGATGGCGCGCATGCGCCCGTTGGTCGCCCTCCCGTCCAGGTAGTGCGGGCGCACCGACTGCTGCAGCTGTGGGGAGAGCGCGGTGAGCGGCCGGCCACCCGCCCCGGGACACCGCCGCAGCCCTGGGGCAGCCTACCTCGAGCTCCCTCAGGTACAGGTAGATGTCCTTTACGTAGTCACTGCACAGCTGGGGGTTCTCCCAGTCCTCGGCATCAATGTCTTCTACGTTGTTGAGCAGCACATCAGAGAAGGCTTGGCACAAATCCTCCTCTTGCATTGATACATCCATAGGGACTGGAGACATAACCTAAGGAATAGATCCTATCTGTTAACACATCTTATGGATCTGCTGTTTAAGTTTCAATGTTCCTTTGCTTCCATAATTCACCATTCACTAATACAATTTCTTTAGATGGAAATTGAAACCAAGCTTGCGCTCCAGTGCAGGAAGTTTTCACTGATACACCACAAACATACAATCCCAAGACCTTCTAGTAATTGTCAGCTAAAGCAGAAACTCCATCCAGTACTTCAACAGCTTATTCTGCCACTTGAACATCAGCCTTTAAGTACAACATGCATTAAACGAAAACCTCAGGACAGAGGCTTTGCTTTTTCGGCAGGGGAACGAGATACAGCCACAGAAACTATTGTAAAGGTAGAGCTCAAAGTTGCAAATCAAATTTCAAGTTGGAACAGTATTATCACTTCCTACCTTTGGAACATCAGTTTCTTTGTTTGCTTGATTTACAGCAGCTGGAGCTTTGGGCAGTATAATTCCGTTTGTTATCTTGCTAGGTCCTTTCACAGGCTTTGTGGTTGCTTTGGGGCATTCTGTTTTCTACCATGAAAACAATTATTATTAGTATAGAGCAGCAATCCAACTTTTTCCTAGATAAAGATATCAAATGTTCTTTTACCTTAGATACATGTGTTCCTCTTGTTGCAACTTTATTTCCTATTTCTTCTAAAGCAGCCCTTTTGCCAGTCACGTGTGTTTTTGCTTTACTTCTAAGGTCAGACACAGTATTCTCCATCCCTCTAGTGATCTAAAATGATAAAATTGCAAAAGTTTAAGTCAGAGACCAACAACTTTCCAATACCTACTCCATTATAGACTTACCACCACTGTTCCTGTGTACCTCCCATGCATTACTCAACCAGCTTTTACTTCCCAGCCAGTCACATACGTTCAGAGGAAGAAGTCTCCTCTCTGGGTTCACAGCACTGTACTTGTGAACGGTGTTGTAAAATGAAGCAATGCACCCTTTCTCATGCTTTTTAATTTTTTAAGGTCAGAGTGCTCACCTGCCTATTTAACTCTATTATACTTACACTTTGTAACTCTAGCAGCGCCCCCCAGAGTATGCATAAAGCAAGTTGCTTGTTACATATATGTCATATTAAATTAAAAAGCTATGCTACACACACAAAAATTTTTCTTTGTTGTACACAGGAATGAGACCACCAGGCTTCAGGTTTTTCGTGGAGTTCAGTTTAAACCATCAGACAATAACCACAGAACACAGGCTCCTGTAGTCCCTTCCTACACCTCCCCCCAAAGTAGCTTTCATTTCCCCACTCCCACATCCCCCCCCTATTCCGCGGGGGAGCTGCGGGCGGCCAAGGCCAGGCCGAGGCGGGAGCAGCGCCCGCGCTGCCCATAACGGGGCCCCCCCTCCCACCGCTGGGCAACAGCTCTGCCCGGCCGCCGCCGCACCCGCCGAAGTTCGGGGGGGACCCGCCCGGTCTGAGAGCAAAAGCTGCCCCTCCACCCCCACCCGGCCAGCCCGCAGCCCCCGCGCCGCCTGAGGGCAAAGAGCGGCGGGGCCATTTGGCCGCCGGCGGCCCCTCTCTCGGCCCCCCCGGGCTGCTCCTTTGCGGCCCCCCGGCCTGCCCGCCGCCAGTGGCGGTACTCACAGGGGCACGGCGCGTCACCGGCAGCGCCATGGGCACGAACACGACGGGGGGACCGCTGCCGCCGCTTCGCACAGAACCGCTCCGCTCTCAGCCAAACCGACGGCCGCTCCCCCACGCTGCCGCGGCTCCCTTTAAACCCTGTCCTGCTCTACTATTGGACAACTTCGTACGATGCACGCGTCCGATTGGTCCGCCTGCACAGGCCCCGCCCCAGCAGGAAACGGCTGCAGCCGCTTCCGGCAGCGGCAGCAGCGCGGGGGGCGCAGCGCCTCCCTCGGGGCGGGGCCGGGCCCGAGCTCACGGACCGGGAGAGTTTAACCCCGACACCTCCGGCACCGCGGGGAACGCCTCTCGCCACGGGCCGGGGAGTTACGGGCGCTCCCAGCTCGGGGGAGGCAGCAGGAGGTTTAATAACGAGTCCCGAGATTCAGGAACTTCAACGCTACCGTAGCTGCCTAAACCGACAGAAAAGTCTACTTACAATTCTTCTCCAGTCTCTTAAAATTAGCACTGAAGGTTCCAGATAATTCCATTTAGCAGGATAATTAACTTCAGCTAAATGCTGATCCTTCACTAAGAGTTTTTTCTTAGGCAGTACCTGCAGTAATTAATACGTGTAAACGAAAATGTTTACGGATCAAGATTTCAGGAAGGGGAAAAAATTGCAAAAGAAACAGATTTTGAATGATACCAGTCTAACATTTTATTTATTGCATACAAAAGGATTTCTTTTGACAATGGAATTTTATATGAAAAGTAATTTGATGCATACTGTTGAGAATCTTCAAAGATGCTGCAGAAAACTTAAGGCAATGCATCTAAGCATATAAAGCACAGTAAGTGGTGGAAATTTTCAAAATGACAAGCCTATTCCTTCTCCTTCCCTTAAACTATGGTTAAGTTACAACCTTCTGGAACAGAAGTACACTGCAGCTTTTTAGCCCCTGCAATAGCATTAAGATCAGAACACTGTGATTCCTGACAAATACCTAAGTGTTCAGCATCACATTACAATGTTATGCATACATTTAAAAGCAAGACAGTATCAGTAGCTATTATATAACAATTCAATTCATGGATCACTAAAATACCTCTAGTACCAGGCACTCAATTAGACCCATAAAATATTTCCTTAAAAATTAAAAAAAAAAAAAAAAAACAAAACCCAAAAATTCCCCAAACCTGTGCTTCTTTGTCCTGTAAGGAAGCCAAAATAGATTCTATCACATACCCAGGGTCTCAATTATTTCAGAGGCCCTGGGTTTTCTTGTCCTGTATCTCTCAAGTACCTTCTTGGAAACTTTTAGAAATGAGTATCATCAGTCTTCAAGAATTAGTGGTCAATTAACTTCTTTTCAACAGTCACTGGAAAACACAAGTGTCTGTTCAGTCCTTCCAGTTACTTTTATTCATTCTTAGCAATGAATAAATAAATGCAGCTTCAACTTTGCAGTTTCTTCGAAACTTTCCGTTTCCTACAGCCAGAATGTTCAAGAAGCTTTAGCATAAACCCAAGTCAGGTTTTGAAGCAGTCCAATGGTGTTGCCTCTCTCCCATATCCCCCATCATACAAGCGCAAAGTGGTTTTAAGTTCAGTTTTAGCAATGCAATTAAGCTTGAAAAGGTCAGTTTATCTCACATGCTGGAATAAAATTTCTCTGTTTAAAGCCTCAGTGCCAGAGGTGTGAAGTTTGTTGCCAGCAATAGACACTGTACTTGTAAATGCTACTACTAACAGGTAAAAAAAAAAGGGAAGCAGCTTTAACCATACAGAAACAGGCATCAAATTAGATAAGGTAATATTTATAAATGGATTTTTTAGTGTAAACATAACAGTTTATCTTCTAGGTTTACTGTAAACCATTTTACACGTAATCTGATCATGAAAGACAAAGACAAGAGAAACTGAAGGTATTTATTATTCAATCTACTTACAAAGCAGGTGGCTTAATGCAAGCTAAATTGACATGTTCATATATGATCCCCAAGGAACATCCTTTCCAAAGTGACAGTAATACTGTCTCAATGTTTTTGCACATTTGCATTTTGCAATGTTGAGCACATTTAAATAAACTATAATCTATTAGACGTGAAAGAATGTTGATGAGCAACTTGAATCCTGATATGAATTAAAACCTTCTTCAAAGGCAAAATGTTAGTACATTATAACTTAATTCTATATACTATATTATGCAGCAAATCTTAACTATAGAAAATATTTCAATCAGTGATGGACTGTTGGTAATTTATAAAGAGGGAATCTATGATCAAGGCAAAAACTAGGGAACCACATAATTTGTGTCTCAGTTTCTACAAGAATTTACAGGCTTTCAACTTACTAATGAAAAATAAAAACAAGAGACAAGTGGATTTAGCTAACTTTATTAACTTTAAATCTAATAAAAATCCCAAGACAAGCCTGGAATCCTTAGAAATTCTATGAATCATGTATATAAACCCAAACAAAAACCCTGCAGCTTTAAGTCCTTATTGAATGGTTTTATATTAAAAAAACACAAACCAACAAAACCCAAACAAATAAACAAAAAAACACAGCCAAAAAAACCCCAAAAAACAAACCCTCAATGTGCGCAGATACTTCAACTTAAGTTAGCAGAAGACCAAACAGATTCTAAGCTCTTTTTCCATGTCCCTAATAATTCTTTCAATCTGCAAGTATCTACAATCCAGCTAACTGAAATCAACATTTAGTGTTCACTAAGAGCTGTTTCACAGCAGCATATATTTAAGTTAGGGATTCAAATTTCTAGACATAGAAGAAAATGATAAATACAATCTGAACAGCAGTCTAAATGTTTAATATTGACATTCAAATATATCTGCATTGTGCTGAAATTTTAAAAACAAACACAAAAATCTGATCAGACAAAAACTCTGGTGATGAGTATGCTATATGTATCAGTCAAACTGAATATCATTCATATTCTGTTCCCAGTATAAAGGATGTTATTTGACTCATAACTGATCTTGTAAATATACAGCAGCCATTTTTTCCTAATTAAGGAATGTCTCAATACATTAATATTATCCTTTTCTAGATGATCTTTATACATTTAAACTAAAATATATATGATCGATTAAATTAAGGAATTCAAGGTTAGTAATGAGTGAAATCATACTTTCAAAGCTTGATACTACGTAAAACAAACCAAAAAAGAGACCACACAATTCTACTTACTAAAGCAGCTAATCTCGCCTGCAAGTCTGGGGTCACAAAGCCCATAATATGTGCAAACAAATGCAATACAAGGGACCATGCAAAAATACAGTAATGAATTTAAAGAAAAAAATGTAAAAACAAACAGATTTATAAATACACTGAAACTCAACTTTGTCTTCTACATAAACTGTATGTCTAGCATTAATTGTACCATATAGCAGAGCCAGCACTCTGGGTTCAATGCTTCCAAATCTGCGCAGGTAAGTCATGCCATCTTTGGTTGACTGCAGTACCAGGAAGGATGAGAGGGAGCGAGAGGGAGGACAAGAGTTCTGGAAAGCAGTGTCAACTTTCACTAGGCAGCTGAGCCTCAATGTCCACTCTGCAAATGGGGCACTTCTTGTTAGTAATCAACCACTGATCTACACATACTTGGTGGAAAAGGTGCATACATGGAAGGCGCCTGTCATCAGAACACAAGAACATTAGTGTTAATAAAGAACTTCCATATCAACAAACCCATTGGAAAAAATACAATGTGGGCTTTGCTGTTTTCCCACAGGTTTCATAGCCTTTCCAGCTGCACATGCATTCTGCCTAGTCCCAAAAAGAAATTAATATGGGCAATGAAGTCAAGCATCATCTAGCTTCTGCTGTGTTAGACTGATTTAGACCTGTTGGAGTTTAAGTAGCATTACTTCAGGAACACAGAGTCCTGATTAATTCAGGCCATCAGCTTGGGCTCATGTTGTAATACTGGCAGTCAAGATATGGAAGACTGGTGGCAGAATAACCTACACTCTACCTAATGACAACGCATACTGAACAATGTGAATTCTCAACTGCAACTTGTTTTACTGTATTAGCTCAGTGACAGTAGTTACCTGTAACTGTTAACCTAAGCAGTACTGCAAAACAGTGCACCAGATTCAGGTATGGTGTCAAAGCCAAAACATTAACATTATACTCTGATACTCTGTATTATTTACCTGACATCTTCACCTTCCTCCAATATAGACAAACAGATGGTGCACTTTTCCTCCGTGTCTTCTTCTGTCCCTTCCTCCCCATCTTGTTTGCAGTGCAGTTTCCTCTGTGAGAACCAATCAGTTGTTACCTTATTAGTAGAGACGACATTATTGACAAACTGAGTAAAATCTGTTTTTGATACATATTCAACACATTTCTTTGAAAACATTTTGTAATATTTATTAAAATGTATTTGAACCAAAATGAATCAAAAACCAGCACTTGGAGCAAAAGTCAGACATTTCAGATTTAACTGTTGTTAATTACAAAAGTCTACTTTTGTAGACTATTGATTTCATAGTGCTGCAACCAGTCCTTTTACTTACTGTCTATTAAATATCTAAATTTCATTCATGTAGAGGCAAACAATCCTTTCAATCTAGTGCCTTGTGCTATTTATCAAGCATGAAAGAACAGTGTCATGTGGATGGGATTGTACATTATTATAGATTGAACTCCAACTGAGAGACAACCTCAGTTCTCAAAACTGTGTACCCCAGTTCAAAACTTCCTGGTGTTCCAGTCTTCCCCATGTGTTCAAAGTAAAGGTTAAATTGACATATACCAAGCAGGTAAGCACCATGAACTGTTTACTGCAAACATAAAGCCTTAGTTTGTGAGCTACCACTGAAGTCTGTTGTTTGGTATTTCCAGCAGTTATTTCACTACTCACAAGGCTACTCGTAACTACTGGACAAGTTAATCATATCAAACCACTTCTGTTTATCACATCACAGTAGCTCCTTGTGAAACAAGTGGCATTTTAAGCTTTGTTTACAATCCTTGAAATTTCAAGATACAGAAAACATGCCCTCTTCGAAGCTGACATTACTGCAGATTTAAGCTAACCATTAACATTATTACAAGTTCAAAGAAATATTACAGACAGCCCACAATTTGAGAAATCCTCACCTTTTTGTATTTATGTGGATATGTGCATCTTTCTATAGTTCCCTGTGTTGCTCCACGATTAACATTACCTAGTCGTTCCTCCAAGTGAATCAGCTCCTAAAAATCATGAAGGAATAAACAGTGTAAAAACTATTATTTCAACTACATTGAGGAAGTATAATTTTATTCTAACCCATTCTCATTTTTAGAATTACAAACTCTTATTTCCTGAATTAATTAAATACAGGCAAAGCCAAAAAGAGTATGTTGTGTGGGAAAAGTGATGGGCCTCTGTAGAAAAACCCACACAACATGGTGTGGTATTTTAAGCTCTAGGGAAATACTATTTTACTACAAAAAATAAGTTTGTCAGCTAGGAACGGCTATCAGTATGTTCACACATACTTCTGTGTCTAATGTGGAAAAGGCAATTAAAATATGCTTTGTAAATATTTGCTTTCTAACAGTCATCAAGGCTTTGAAGAAAAAAATAGTTGCTTAAGTTGAAATAAAATGATTTTTTTTTTCTCCAGCAATGAGTTTCTTAGAACCATGAGATGTCACTGAAGAGGTTTTCAGTGGACTAGGTCATTAACTCTCTGCATCTGATACCTTTTATGTTCTTCTGGGTTTTTTCCTTCACTCCATTTCAATTCCTGCACTACACAACTGGACAGCACTGTTAGTGTGGCCAAGTTTCAGCCTCCCTTGGAGGATCCTGGCACAGTTACTCAGAGACACCACTGCCTTCTCCCAGAATGTCATGGGACTACTCAGTCCTACTGATGGCTGGTGGGCAGAGCAAGATGTACTGTCAGGTAATTGCCACCTAACCTTCATTGTCCACAGGGCACACCTTTTCCTAACCAACATTTCAATATGCTTTTGTCCCACTCCACAGTGGTGAGGGCATTCTGTAAGTGAACGGTATTTTCTTTATGATTCTTTTCTGTCTATGTATAGAACTAGCTCTATGATACACCCCCCCATATTCCCTCATGACATGTTTTGACATATATCTAGTTTTATTCTATTACAAACCTCAAAATTGCCCCTGAAAGGGCCTCTGAATGATGTTCCATCCAATCCCGATGAAATGTAACGGATGTGAGGGTAGCCCGCCATGTCTGGTACCTATTCAAACAGCAGACGTTAAGTTAAACCTATTCAGAACAGTTTCAGTATTTTACTGTTCACTTTGAAAAATTTAAATTCCTTTTGCTTTCATTGAACCACTCTTTATACTCCTCAGCCTGAGCACACAACTCCAACTGACAGCACAACACAAACACCACTCTGACACATCTAAACATAACCAGAAGCAGAACAGAAGTGAGACTACATCCTCTCCTGTAATCTCTGCATTACAATTCCCAAGTCTCAAAATCTCAATCTACATTATATAAACCACCGTAAGTATATCTACCTATTTTTGTAAGCAGAACACCTAGCAGCTACACATGAAGTTATGAAAAGGACTCACTACAGATTCTCAAATATAAGCTTTTGGTACCACAGAAGAAACAAGGCTAAAAAACTCAGTCTGGAAAAAGCAGCCGATACTCTTATCTGACTCAAAAGAACTGAACATCTTCAGACACACTTTAAATTTAGAGGCCAATAAATATTAACACTCAAGACTTGCATCTAAAGTCACAGTTTACTCTACATACACTCTGCATTCAAGCATCCACTAAACCTCCTTGCACAGTAAGAGATATAAGCAGTGAACAAAAGACCAGTGTCCAGTGCTATATCCCACAGGCCCTTCAAGCACCAGTACTTTTCACAGAAAAGCTGAAGGATAGTTAATATAGCAGGGACCACCTCCACAGCAGGGCTCCTGCATTCCTTTTTTACCCCAGCAAGATGAGTGAATAATGGTATTGATTTCTTGTCAGAAACATCCCAACAGCAATTTTTAATGAACAAGTGAAAAAACCCAAAATGATCAGCAGGTTTAGTTTACTTAATCCCACAGCACACCGACAGGATGACTGTAAGCAGCAATTCACTTGGAAATAACTTGAGTACCATTTTCCTTTCTGTGCTATCAGCTGATGTCTCTGCTGCTGTATATGACAGCTCAACATTCATCTCATGAGACTGTCCACAAATCAGATATCCCCAATACTATTCATGAAGTCACATATTCACATGTTGCTCTTCTTCTTTCCATCAGACACTTCCAAGTTTAACATATATGAAGGTGTAAAACTCAACGAATGCATTGTGGAAAAGCACAGACCTAAACAAAGCTCCCCACATCAAATACGAGACCAACAAGCTGCCTTTCTAGAGTTTTCAATTCCAGTCTTGTAACTAAAAGCTGATAGGGATAGACAAGATTCCTCTGCCCTAAATAATTCTTTTCTGGAAGAGAAAGGCAGAATCTGAATATTTTAAAGCAGTTTACGTGGTGCTTGTTAAATGACAATGTAGTGCCAACATCCACCACAAATACAGCCACAATATCAATCTTAAATGTTACCAACCTGCAGTAATAGAAACCGAAGATGCATATTCATGTGCTTATTGAAACACTTTGTGTAAGTGATATTTGTTGGTACCACAGGTCTTACTGTTTGACAATATACACTGGCTGGAACTAAGGAAATTTGAGGGAGCAGATTAAAAATATGCTGATTTGTAAGAAATCTCAGATAATCACTGATTTATGATTCATTCTGCATTTTAGTGTGTAACTGTACTTCAGCTTCCAATTACAGCAAATGCATTTAAAGAATTAGGTCATCCACTCACACTACAAACATACGTATTGTGCCAGGTTTTCACAAGGCATAGACCTATCTGGCATAATTTGGAAAATTTTATTGCATATTGTAACATCGGGAATCAATGGCCACCACTCAGAGGAAGGGAACTCCTGACAAAACTTAAACTAAGTCTCAGAAGTGATATTCAATGCCTGCTTCTTATTGACCAGGATTTGAAATCAATCTCTTGGAAATCAATGCATCTGATAGTGCAGATACTGCATCATTACAAGAGGTACTAAGTCACAGATGTATTGCTGTAATTCCACAACTAGAGTTCCAATTGCCTCAGCAGTCAGTTTACCAACTGCAGAGACATGCACCTGGATAGGTCTTCTATTTGGAAGAAATTCTGCTACTGGAGACTAAGAAACCTACTAAATTTAATTTTAACAGTAAAAACTCCAAAATTGTTCAGAGTACCTACCACAACAAATTACTGATCTCAGGACAACAGAAATCTTGTGTGGGACAGTATGTTTTCATGCTAATAAACACCTCTGCAAAATTACCTGAACATACGTTATGTACAGGCTCTTTTATAAATACCCTGAGAGCACAGCTCACATTTCTGGTCAGGTAAAATGCTACCCTGAAAAGATCTCTAAGAAAAAAAACAACAACCCAGTTCTTTTACACCTGCAGAATAAGTAGTCTCCTAACACAGCAAGATTTTAACTAAGCACATCTGTGACTACAAGATGGAGAAAAGATTTGCAAAAGAGAAGTATAAATAATACCCAACTAAGAACAGTCTTACTAAAATCCCTTTGACAGTTGCCACCAAGCTTCAAATGCAAAAAGATTTCAGCTCTCTTGAAGAGCTTCACACACAAGTGGAAGTTAGTTTTCAGTAAGTTTTCAAACAGAATGTACAAAAAAAGGAGAAGGTTAACGCTTATGAAGAATGTAAGCAGTTAAAGGTAATGCCAGTCTGCACTAAATGTTGGTATATATTCTTTTGAATACAGTCAAATTAAAATATATACTTCAAAGCAATATATTCTGGACCTGCAAATTCCAGCACAAGTGTGCCAAGAACTGTAGAAGTATCATTTGTTTCTTGTTTTGCACTTTCTATTGATACATTCCATGACCACAAAAATCTGCAGCAACTAAAATAATTCAAGGCTAAGTCTGAACCATTTATAACACAAACATTCTCAACAGTTGGAAACATCTAACCTGCAGGGAAGGCTTTCTTCCTTGCTACTCTCTCCTTTAAATACCCTCTATCTTTGCAGGATCTTTCTGCTTTTCAGTTACCAGTCAGAGGAGAGATTCCTGCCCTGTATGGCAGTACTTACCTTGCCCACCCCAGCCTCCATGGTTCACATTAAGTATGATTTTGTATGTAGTAGAACAAATCCCCAGTGTAAGCCTTTTCAGTTAACTAACTGTTCAGTTACTATCAATACACAAAGAGAAGTAAAGCTCATAATTTAATGTCTGAAGCCAAATACAAACAGAAGAAAGCTGCAGTTTTCATAGAAAATCACTGGGCAAAAGAACCCAATGAAGTACCATCTGCTGCATAGATAAAACCCAATGGTACCTCTGCCTTAGGGGAACATAAAATGAGTGCTCTTCAATAGCTTTTATTCTACAAAAAAACCCAAGAACAGTAATTCATGTTTATATTAAGAAAAAAACTTGAAGCTTTTTCTTAAAAATGCAATTCTATTTGATGCAGCTAATCAAGGCTATTTCAAACCTGAAGTTCATCTTAAAACTACTCTTACTACATCACACCAAGTTACAGCCTTAAGTGTTCAGGTATTATATAGAAATGTGTTGGCTTTTGGGGCACAGAACAGCTGCATCTCTTAGAGCTGCAATACCTGTATGACTACACTGAGCAGTATTATTCTGATCAGCACACAACTACCATAATGTGCTGGGACCTACTGGCTTACACCTCCAAATTCCTAAGGATTTTCACAACTAAGCATCACGATAGCCTCAAATACTTCGAATCAATCCACAGGTAAAGGAACAAAACAGTAAAGCTCTGCAATAGAAGAAGGGGGCACAGCATATTGAAAGCTGGATGTGAAATACCTGAGAGAGATTAAGGTACCATAAAAAATTTTATGTTTGCTTGGGGTTTGTTTGGAGTTTTTATTGTTGTTTTGGGGTTTTTTGTTTGTTTGGGGTTTTGGGTTTTTTTAAATATGATCCAAAGATATCCCTCAGACTGAGAAGCTGCAGGTTCACAGATAAATTAAGGAGTCTTCTCAAGGCTTGCATCAACTCTACAGAGATTTGCTACACTATACCTAGCAAACTACAAAGTCCAAATAATTTCCCCCACCACTCCTCATCCCTGAAATTCACATTCAACAGGACATTATTCAAAAGGGCAGAAGACGCTGGAGTCAGGAGTCTGGGACACCATACCCCATAACAAATTACAGAAATTGCCATCCTGCCCACCCTGATGTGGTAAACAGTGCTAGAACCCCAAGTCAAAAAGCCTTTCATTAACAGTGCCAAAGGAGCAGCCAAAGGAACCCAGAGTAAACAGAAACAGAAGTGGCATCTAACAACAAACACTGGTATCAGAGAACAGAGGAACAGATAAAAAACCTTTGTGTCCTGCATTCTTCTTGTCTAATGTTCCATTAGTTATGCCATGCACTGATCTTCACTTGAGTCTCCCTAGAAATTATCAGTTAGCAGAATGGGTATTTGTCCAGAATGGATTTCATTCAACAGCTCTTTCCTCAGTACATACATGGTCTTAAAACAGTAACAAACACAATCTAAGCCATAGTCACAAAGTAATTATATTAAATCAAGGAGGGAAGCAGCCTGACCCTTGGATACATAGATATGAAGAAAGCTCTTCCTAACTGCTTTTAATCTAGCACTCCTCCTGAAACAACACTTAAACAGGTAGAAGTCTTTTCAACCAAACTAGTAGAAAAGGAGATTTTGTTTCCCCAACCCTCTATTTGGACTGTCAAAGCTGCTGAACACTGATCATCCTCCCCCACATATCTTTATCATTTTGTCTCCCTGAGGATTAAAACTACAGTCTGCATTCTAGCACTGAGTACATGAAGATTTCGTTATCTGCATGTAATTTAAGTCAGAAAGTGATACAGAGTACTAATGTCATTAAAGCCCAAATAATCTATTATGTCCTTTACAGTCTGGTGGGTTCAATACTAATGAAATTCTTAGTTGAGTGACTGCATCAGTTACTTTAAAAGACAACCCTTCTCTCAAAAAAGAGAATAGTTTATGATATCTGCATCAAAAAATATGACTCATGAAATCTCTATTTAGTACCCTCTGTACTTGAAGAAAGCACTCCTTAGAACATTAACAACTTTGCAGAGGAACTATAATCACAGTTCAGTCTCTCTTCCCCCACCCCTATTCCTAAAGTTACAAAGAAAAAAACAGGTGGCAGGTGCAAATCATCTGTTGCCTAAAACAGCACTTTTGTTTAAAATCCAGTCAAGTTTGTTAGATGAAAAACTTCACTGACTACTTGCTCTCTATTTAAGATAAGTTTTGCTGACAGGTCTGCTGTACTTTCACACACACGCGAACAAAACCTGTGACTTTATTTAGAGTCATCAAAAGGCATTTGTAATGCTTTGAACTCATTGTATATATAACTTCTAGCAGAGCTTTAACCTGTCTTCATGTTCTTCTAGTGTGTGAATACACTTCAAATTAGTCAGACTCTACACAACTTCAAAGCCACAGAGCTCAATCTGATCACAGCAAGGTTCAAACCAGACCCCAAACGCTCGAGAAGTGCTGCTTAGAGCAGTCTGTTCATGATGAAACACGCTGTCAGTGCAGTGTGTACAGAGCCCCAAAACACAAACTTCAGTTTCACTCAGCCACTTATTAATTACTGTTATAAAGATCAAATGTCCCTACATAAACACTTGCACAAATTTCTGTAGACTTAAAGATCCTTATTTCATCTGCCACTTTTACCAATTAGAAACTGCAGTTACCAAGAAGGGCATAAATCCCTAAAATATTTTATCACACATTCAGGAAATACTTCTGAACATTGTCTATCACAACTTTCTTCTCCTCTACTGCTAAAAAGATGAAGGAGAGTGGAGTCCCAACTATTTGCTTATGTAACATTTTAGCTGTTGGAATATCCCAATTAAAATTAAAATACAATTAAGTTTCTCATCACACTAATATAAGGATCATCTAAACTCCTAAGTTCAGAAATATCACAATGATAATTGAAGTAAATCCCACAGATGACTTATCAGTCCTGAGGAAAATGAGCTAAAACAGGCACAGATTAAATTTATTGCATCCTAACACAATTACAGTTCCCTGAACTATTAGAGGGAATCTAAAGTAGCTGATGTTACCTGTTACAGTACAACACATGAAATAAATGTGAGAGAGTAAAGCCATCTTTCATCCACTTGAAAAAGCAGACACCTAACTGAAGAATGCAGAAAAACTTAATTTGAAGAGATGATGCACAGGGAAGGTTATGGAGTAAGAATCTCATTGGCTACACTAAAATATCAAATTCTACAGACTGCCTTAGAAAGTCTGTGCTAAGTATGCAAGCAGCACCCACGAATACCCAACCCTCACACATCAGGGAGGTACTTAAGGATCATCCTTTCTGCTGGTTAAAGAGTGAGGAACACACAATGCAAGACCAGACTGGAGACAGTTACTACAGTTTGGTTGTAAATTTACAGTTCAAGCCCCAAATGTCAATTCAGGCTACTAAAAGAGGAATTTTGCAAGGATGAGAGTCGCAGAGGTTCTTTAAATTATAGTTTTAGCATTCATTTACAGATGAACTCACAATTTTGATTAGATTAACTAGCTTTAAGAGGATTAAATGTTATTGCTTGACCACACAGAAACACTAAAAACATTCAAACGATATTTGTTTCTCTGTAAATTTTCATTTAACAAAATTAAGAAAAATTTTAAATAAACCTAGAAGCATTCTTTCAAAAATAATACTCTGTGACAAGAGTAAAGATATGCTGGTTTGTTTTGGTTTTCTACTGTAGATTAAAAAAAATTATGTGTAACAGGGGACTACCTTACCCTCACACTTCCTGCAGATTTTAACTCTTCATGCTACACAACTATGTATTTTATCATACAGAATTAGGTTGATGAATAATAAATATTATTTGAAAACAATCAAATCTCTAGATGGAATTCTAGTTGTGTGTATACACACCTTAAAAAGAAAGAATGAGCACTAATTCTCATGCATTGGGTGGAAAGTTGGTACCTATAACAATCCAAAACTTAAAGAATAATCTGAACTTTAAAGATCAGATGCAGAGGGTCAATGCATTGCAATGCAAGTGACAATTTAGTTCAAGTATATTTCATTTTACAAGAGCTGAAGTTGGAAATGTAGATGTCCCTATACTATTTCCTCTTACTACACAATGGGCCTGCTCAAGCTCCCTTGCTGGCAGTAGCACACAGACAGACACAGTGAAATATTCCCAGTTAAGCACTTTGCAGCAAGGTATACACATCTATTTTCCTGACAAACAAAATCAAAATGACCAACGATCATAATTTTCCATAAGGTATCTCCTTACCATTAGAGGAAGGGCCCCTATTTGCAAGTGATGCAGTCGAGGAGGTGCATGGTAGTGGGCCAAGTGAGGATGCAAGGGCCCTGGAGGGTAAGTAGCTGCAGTCACACCAGCTTCAATTCCTAGTTCCCTGTCACACGAATGAAAGTGGCATTACAGTAAGGGAACAACTTGCCTAGGTACAATTCCACTGCTTTGGAGAGCCTACAACACAGTACAGCTACAATAACAGTTTTATGTAAATTTTTTTTAAACCATATTTAAACTTTGCTAAAAAATCCTCCTATCATAACTAGAAGTTATTTTTAAGACAGCTGCAAAGATTTAGTGCAAAAAAAAAAATCGAGACAACTCCACATTTACTGTGCCCAGTAATATTATCCACGTGGAGTCTTCTCTGCAGCACATACTGTGGGAACAGCAGTTGTCATGCACGCACCTCTTCACTAATGGCCAACAGTATTTTTTTTAATAATAAATATATTGTGGAATGTAAGTGCATGCTTCATAAGTGGGGCTGATGCAATTGTAAATAAGTTCAAAGAGGGGAGAGAATATACTAGTCTGTACTTCAAAACCCTAAAAAACACTAGAAATATATTTAAGATACTGAGTACTCAAAGCAGTATTTCAAAGCCATATCAACATCTACAAACTTTAAACTACAGGTATATGCAGCAGCTTTTAAAACCACAGCCAGCATTATCAGCACTGTGATCAGCACATGATGGTCTCCTGTCAGAGTCCCAAGAGCTCAAACAGTGTCAGATTACTCACCAGGCAGATCTCTCCGGAGCTTGTCGAGGATGGGAAGACATAGTCTGAGGCACATGGATGTGATGCCCGTGACCATAATTGGGATGCATTCTGTGAGGATGTGGAGGAGGCCGCTCATGAGCACGTCTAAACAACAAAGAACAGCCACAATTAATTTCACATACTTTTTAGTAAGAAGAAACCAACACCCATAACCAAGATGTTATAGACCAAGCTACTACAGTGCCTTTAAAATAAACTCACCATGCAGGATTTTAATTTCCACTTTAGATACAAGTTACAAACTAATTTTAACACAGATTTGACATTCAAAGCCAAAGCCAGCTTCAGCAACCTGCCCTTCACTTGGCAGCCATGACTACAGAGACTGAAAATGTGTTTAATCCTAACCTCAAAGGGCAGGTAGGAAAGGGAGGGACATGTGACATTCATGCTCAGATTCAGTGTCATTCACAGCTCTGCTGCAGATTATTTCTAGTAAAAGTATACCACCAAAAGTAATTAGGGGAAACTTAATACACTAATCAGAGGACGTTTTCCTTGAAACATGTTTGCATAACAGGTAAATGGGGCACATAGTTTTTATCCATGCCAGCTGGTACAGAACAACTATGGATTTGAAAAAAAACTTAACTCCTGCTGACTGATTTCTGCTACTTTCCCACTTTCCACTTTACCTACAGAAAGAAATGGATTAGGATTTTTCTTTCCATTGCTTTCAATGCAGGAAGGAAGGTTTATTATTCAACCCAAAAACTTGGATTTCTTCCAAAAGCAGTATACGTTCTCCAGGTTCAGTACCACCTTAAACTACCTGACAGAGCAGATCAGACATTTTGTAAATTTACATGAGGCAAATTATGTACTTAACAGCAAACTATTCTAATCACTGTAAAGTGATACTTCTCCAGAGAAATCTGTCAAGCTTGTATAAATTATGTGAGAACTGCTAATTTTTTGCAGTTCTGTGGTACAGACTAACAAGGGAACAGACCTATCAGCAGAACATACTTGTAGTCTCACCTCCCTTCAGTTTATCAAGTAGCTATGGGGAAAAAATCTGGAAGAACACAATTTAATTTTAAAAAAAGGCAAAAACCAAAAGAGCAAAAGAACTTCCACGATTTCATGAAAGCTGAACATCATATAGACTCATTTTCCCTAAACCAAGTCTTAATCTAAAAGAAACATCTTTAAATTTTAGAAATAATGTATAAAGTAAAACTCCTAGGCTGTCCATCCCACAATCTTTATGAGTGTGTAATTAGACAGAAAATTAACACAAAGCCCATATGTTATACAGATGCACTGCACCTTGATATATGACAGTGAGAAGAGGACTCTAACCATTCTGTACTTCCAATCCTGAAAAGGTACTATATTGTTGGACAGGAAGGATACAAACTCCACTATTATTCCTGAAGTTATTTGTAGAAATGAAGGATAAAACAACAATTTAAGAACACTTCAAGATTTCAGGACACAGAAGTGAAGGAACTGCAAGCCTGCTGGCAGCCTTAAGTCTGTATTCAGTAACAGAGCAATATACACCAGTTTCTGGTTGTCAGAGTACAATCTGATTTATAGGAGGCTGGGCCAAGACACTTGTAAGATTGATTTTGCACATAATTTGAATGAGAATTAGAGGGGTTAAAAAAACCCAATGGTTACAAACCAAACTATAAGAGGAGAAATATCACTGAGCAAACTGTGACTGTCTGACCCAAGACTGGTGACTTCAGAGAGGATGCCAAGGAAGAACCTACTATCAACATTTGCCAACGATTTCCTATACATATTCATATTTCTATGCAAATTCACTAAGGTGCAGAACTGCCAATATTCACAACTCCAATCCCCAAACTACTGGAAAATGTCCAGATCTGACAAGATAGCTAGCAGTATTATTTTTCCCTAAAATGCTACCTTACTGTCTCACAGCTACTGGCTTTTCTGTCATGTGCCATTTGTGGGCAGTTACTGCCTATAGATACTTAACCTGGAAACTGCCTCAAAAGTTGCAGTTAAAGCAGAATTCTCTTTAAGCATTAACTTCTAAATGAATTTTAACTTAGTTACGAGTCAAATTGTGTAACGAAGTTAGGAGCAACAACTAGAGACCTCATTCTTGAAATTTCTCTTAGATATTTAAACACATTACCTCCAGAATTAAAAGAAGTTCAGCTACTCTGTGAAGATGAAACCACTACTGACCTGCAATCTGATGATACTAGTATCAACATCTAGTTAAGCAATAACAGTAGCATGTCTGAGTAGCTACATTTCAACGTTGATCAGATTCTCAAACTCCTCTTCTAAAGCAAAAGGCACAGTACAGGTATGTAAGTATCTAATCTGAATTAAACCCAGTATATGGTCCCTTAAGATAATTTGTTCATTTTATTTTGAATTATTGGTTATATAAAAAGAATCTTAACTGCATCAACAACACAAAACATGCTGTCAAGAGACATTTGACCAGAGTTTATGATGCACTCTCCAGGCTGTCCAGCTTGAAAAGGAATTCCTGCTTATTATCCAAAGTAATGGGCAAGAGAAACAAGCTCCCCTTATCTTCATGCCCCCTTTGTGCTTACCTGGAGACACCACTGAGAGATGTAACAGAGCAGGGCCAGTCCCAATGCTCACGTGACTCTGACGATTTATAAAGACACTTCTTACCATGGTTTAACACTAACAGTTCCTGACCATGCAATTAACAGTTTGAGATTCACATGCAACATTTTACAAACCTGAGGGAAATGAATTATATGTTTAGATATTGTTCTGAGTACATTTGTGACATACGTTGGGTGTTGCATCATTCTTCTTCTCTGGACCTCCATCCTCTGGATCACTTCATGAGGATGTAGCCTCTGTGCTGGAGGTGCTGTTGCAGGGATGTGATGGGATATTGGCTGGTGCGTTGCAGGGAGATGCTGTGGTATCGGAGCAGCTGCATTGGCTAAGGGATGAGTTGGTGGTGGAGGTGGGACAGGATGAGAAGACGCATGAGAGGAGATTGAAGGATGAAAGGGATGCACTGGATGAGGGATAACATAATCCACTTGAGGTGGAGGTTGTGGCTGTGGAGGAGGATTTCCATGAGAGTGAGGACATGCAGAAGCTTGATGGTGAAGAGGTCTGGTCAAGGAAGCATCTGCAATGAAAACATCAGGTGCTTTTAATTTGGTCAATTGCAGGTTTGGACTTAAATTTATTTTAAGAAGTATCTTCACACAGGTGTTTCAGAATTATTACAACAGTTTGAACGGTGGCAACACTGGAACAGGTGTTTATGCAACTTCTAAATAAAGTGATTCTAGCAATATACCCTACAAGAAACCTACATTTTCTGCAGACAAAAGCATTCTGTTTTCCAATACTGGCAAAAAGAAGAAAAAAAAAATCTGTATGATACCAACTGGAAAAGGTACATAGAAAGGTCTGGGTTGGAAGGGACTTCAAAGATCACCTTGTTCCAAGACCCTGCCATGGACAGGGACACCTTCAACTAGACAGAGCTGCTCCAAGCCATGTCCAGCCTGGCCCTGAACACTCCCAGGGAAGGGGCAAACACAGCTTCTCTGACCACGCTGTGCCAGAGCCTCACAACCCTCACAGGGAGGAATTTCTTCCTTAAACCCAATCTAAATCCATGCTCTTCCAGTTTAATGCCACTCCCCCTTGTCCTATCACCACATGCCCTTGTCAAAGGTCCCTCTTCAGCTCTCTTAGAGCCCCTTTAGGCACTGGAAGGTGCTATAAGGTCTCCCCAGAGCCTTCGCTTTGCCAGGTTGAACAATTTCAACTCCCTTAGCCTGTCCTTGGAAAAGAGGTTCTCCAGCCCTCTGCACATCTTCATGGTCCTCCAGAGACTCACTCCAACAGGCCTGTCCTTGTGCTGAGGAGCCCAAACCTGAAGCACTGCTCAAGGTGGGGTCTCTTGAGGGAGGAGTAGAAGGACAGAACCCCCTTCCAATATTACTTTATGTTTGTTGTTTCATTTTTAAAAGTTCAATCCTCCTCCTTCCAGGTTGACTACTCTACAGAGACAATAAAATGTGAAAAAAAAAAATCACAATCAAACAAATGATTCTGCTAAAGCAGATCTCACTGTGGGGATGGGACAAGGGACCAACCAAGGAAAATGAAATAAAAAGCCAGTGCTAGAATAGAAAAGAGATGAAAAATACTTTCATAGTAAATACCGTTTTGAAGTCTCCATGTTATTATGGTCACTCATAAGAAAATACTTTAACTTTACTGTGGTCCTGTTCAAACCCCCTAACTGTTTGAATTATTTCTTAACCCTTGTTTTGCTAGGCCAGCTCTGGGATCAATGCAAGCAGTTCCCCTGCTGCCAGGGCAGCGTGCCAGCAGTACTCACAAGGAGAATGCATGTAGTGGCGGCAGGATGAGAGCGAGGCCTGGGGCGGCGGCTGTGGCTGCGGCTGTGCCACGATGCCTGAGCCGTAGCCGTCTATGGCCAGTGCCTGGCTGGGCCCAGCGCCCGCCTGGTGCCCGTAGAGCGCCGTGCGCGACGAGGAGCCGGGACAGCACGGGTCAAACGCCGACGTTCCGTGGAAAGCACCGCTTCCGTGACTTCTGATACCGCTGCTGCTCAAGTCTACTGGCAATGCCTGCTGCAGAAACAAACCAGCTTTTTTCAAGCCACTCTTCAGACATTGAAAGCAAAGTCACAATTCCAACATCAGATTTTAAAAAGAAAATTAATACTATCATGAGCAACTGGGATCCAAATACTGAAGTTTTACGGCTTGACTCTGGAACATTTTTTAAAATATGGTTAACATTTCTTATTCCTAAATTCACGAATCTGCTGAGAGACTAAGTTCCTTACACTAGGTCCTGTAAAAAACAATGAAACAAAACCCCCACTGCCTCTCAACCAAACAAAAAACCTCAAGAAAACCCCTTACAATAAGACTGATAGTTTTCTGCATACTGTAACTTAGCACAGTACTGCTCTTTCTTAAGACTACTGTTTTACAGCTGTGACTTAATTACTGAAAAAGCTTTAAAAAACAATGCTTTTAGAGGAGCAACTCTTATACTTTTTATATACAGAACACTAGGCTTGCTATTTTTTTTCCCCTCAAAGCAGCTCAATGATTTGCATTGCAAAACTGCTATGATGGGCAGAATATTTCAAGGTAATTTGGCTATGCAGTCACTCATCTTACAGCCATGAAGAGGTCAGCTGTCAATGATTCCTTGAAGGATTATGTCTCTGTAAAATTTCAGGGGTTTGTGTTCACATATATTACAGCTCAATTTTTCCTTTTAGTTCCCTTCTATAATGCCTGATGCAGAGCAAGAGAGTAATTTATAATTCAGCATCCTTATCCTATTCCCTCCTATCTGGAACAACTTGAAATCCCAAGTCACAAGGTGTGATTGTGAGTCACAAGGATTAAACATGCCTGCTCGTGGTAACTGGTGCCAGAACTGCTGCTTGCTCCACACGGGGCGGGCACAGGAGGAGGCCTTTCCACAGGGCAGCTGGAGTCACTGAACGAAGGGGATAGCGGGACAGCTGGGTGGGGGTTGTGGTGGTGATGGTGGTGATGCTGGAAGTGGTGGCCATGCTGCTGAAAGCAGCTCGTATGTGGGTGCCCCAATGCATGGTGAGTCTGTGAAGGTCCTCCGCAAGGAGAATGCTGGGGGCAGCACGATGGTAGCCTTGGCATGGCCGTAGGGCCAGTTTCCAGTGTTGAATTAGATGCAGCTCTTCTTATTTCATCTTGAAGACAAAGTTAATATTGAAGTGAAAAAAATTAGTAAAGCTGATCACTGTAAAGCATTGTCTTAAATAGAAACAGCACACCTTGTACCTCACAATTAAATATTTAACAAATTGAAAACCAGATCTGGACTATAACAAAAACTAGATACAAAAAGTAAGACTTAGCTATACCTGCCAAATGAAGCAAAACTGAATGGTTCAGGTGGAAGTACTCATGGCAACCACTGGAGGACATGAACTGACACTTGCCTTACTCCACAAATTTAAGGCACGTCATCAGCAGGGAAAGGAGGAAAAATTGTTCCTGTGGTTAGTGTGCAGAGACCTCAAGTTCCTGTGCAACTGTGGTCCACTCAGGATAATTGTCCCTCCCCACACTCACAGACAGGGCAGCTTTGTTTCAGTGATGTGCTCCCTGTATATGCAGGTCTGTATAAACGTGCTCCCATGGGTTTATCCACAGCAGGAGATATACTCAAGGAATCCAGATATATCCTTCATTGCCTTACAACACACATTGAAATAACACTGCTGTAACACACTGCAATGAGAAACTTAATTCCCACTGAACTACATTCCACCTCCTCAAAAAGCAAGGATGTGGTTCGTTATGTATAACCAAATCATTCCAACAGGCACAAGCAGAAAGCTCCAGCAAATTTCCTGTATCTTTATGGAGAAATCAATGGCCTTTTTCAGATTCCTGTCTTCTCAGCTTACTACTGTTAGGTTCAATACTAAAGTTCACACAACATTTAATTTAGAAAATGCTGATTAACTTCCTCTACCTCCTTTGTACTCAGAGGCAACACAACAGTTTAAAGCTTTTATTCTGTACCTCCAGCTGAAGTGCCAGCAGTGCTGCCACTGGGGAGACTGGGAGTGGTCTCTGGTGCTGCAGAGGGCTGGCTGGTGGAGACACTTGGAGCTGCATCAGAGGCCTGCTCTGAGGTAGATGTACTGGAGCTGGTAGTGGAAGCAGAACTCACGACCTGCGGCTCCACTCGAGCTGATGTGGTTGGCACAACTGTCGGCTCTAGTGAAAAAAAAGCTTTCATGTTCTTTAAGCTTTAAAAGCTGCTGAGGCTTTTTTATTGTTGTTCCTGCTCTTGAACTATTTTACACAGCATACTCAATTCTGGCCTTGCCAGTAGCCAAGAAAGTCAGAACACAAAAACCTGACAGGCTTGTGTGTCTAAAGGAAATTAAAATTATCTTTTTCCTCTCTTGTGTTTTTTTTTTTAATCTACTCAAGTTTTAATAATTAACATAAAATCAATTCTCAATCAAATCTGACATTTAAGTTTTATTTACTGGATAAAAATCCCCCTACTATAAAGGAGATTAAATTACTTCAGTACTTTATGATAAAAACACTTGCTGATATCCTCAATGTATCCACAGGCAAACTAGTCTATGATTAAGTATTAGCCTTATAACTTTTTATTGCCTATGAAGAACAGAAAAACTTTTAGATCACTCACCAAGAACAGCATAACATCTAAACTAGCAGTACTACTTTACAAATGTCAATCATTCCAGATGCATAGTACTAAAGGCTTTAGCAAGATAAGCTTGGTTTCTAGTCTCAACACATGCTAAAAGCAGATTATCAATATTTGAGACTTCTCTTAAAGGTACATACCTGTTCATGTTACATATTGCAAAGCTAACAGTGAGCAACATATCCTGGAAATCCAAAACACTCGATGAGTCTTGTCCTTTACTAGGTAGTAAACAAGTTAAAATTTAAAACTACACTTGGTGGCATAATTAGAATTTAGTTTTGAAAAAGACTTGGACTGTAAGTTTGAAATTTCTCTTAAGTAAGGAAAGGCAATGGCATGACTAAGAATATAAGATACCATAAAAGGGAAGATTATCAGAAACAGCTCCGTTTTTCTTAGTAAAATATCGTCTGCATGGATATCAGGGGGAAAAAAAGAATCAAAAAACTTCCAATACATCCTTTACACAAAGTCTCAAAATAAAATATGAGAGTTTTCAAGATTTCTCTCTATATCTAGTAGGAGTATCAGCAACTCAGTGAGCAAAGGAATAAATATATCTTCTCTCTTGCAAGTCTTCCAACTCATCACATTAAAAAAACATGACCTGGTATCTACATTTAAATTCCTCTTATTTTTAACGTAGCCTTCCAATATACTAATTTTATTTATTTTAAGGACAATGTTTTGGGTGAAACATATTAACATTTAAATTCAGAAAACAAGAGCAAATTTATAGTACATGCAGAGCTTACAATGAGAAGTGATCAGCCAGTGCTCAGGTCAGGGGCCTTGCTGAGCTCCCTCAGGCTCAGGTTCCCCACTAGCCCTACAGACACTTCTGATTTCTCCCTGCCCAAACCAGTGAAAAACAGGGAGCTTGGTCCATTGTGAACTACTAGCTAAGAGAAACTGAATTTCTTAACACACTGCCCAGACATGAACCCAGGAAGATAAAAGGAGATAGGGATCCTTATGCTCAGGGAAGCAGCCAGCCAAGTTTTAAGACCAGTATCTTTGATAAAACAAGTAAAGTTGGGATAAACTGCACAGCTGCCTTTTACAGTGTTAATTCAGAAGTCTGATCATTTTACACTAATTCACGTGTGAAATTTGATGCCTAAACCCCAAAATAGTACTCCTTAAATCCTGAAAGATTCATCTTGGGCATTTTCTCTGGAAGGCGGAAGAAACAGCTAGTCTTTAACACACACATTACGGAAATGTATTTTAAAAATAACTTGTTTTCTGAATACAAGACTAAATTCTATAATATTGATTTTAAGAGTAAATTAAAGCAATAGAAACCTACACTGCACCCCTTCAACAATAGAGCTGTTGGGATATTTCACAGTAAAACCATAAAAAAAAAAATCTGTACATCAACTCATCCTCTACTTTAAAAGCCATTAACCAACCAAAACTATTCTCAAGCCTTTCTGACTCTCCATCCCACCACAAAACCCATGACAACTTGAACAATTAGATATTGCAAGATACTAAGCTTGCAATGCACTCAGGGACAGAACCACAACAGGACAAAACTTCTGTTCACGTTACAAATAACATGCATCCAAGGAATCCCCAAAACCACCACCATCTGCAAATATAAATGTGAAAAAACATACATGAGCTTCAGTTTTTCCTTCTCCCAATTTTTTGATAATTGGTAAGTTGCTCTTAAAATTTTCAGCAGGAACAGAGTTATTAAGTGTCAGCAGATTTTAATGTTAGGAACCAATGAAAGGTTACAGTTTCAGAAACCTAACACGCTTTACTAGTTTAGGGTTGGGCTTTTTTTCTTTTTCTGAAAATTATTTTTACTTCAAGGCCTGAAAGAACAGTCACTATTCCAAAGCATAGGCAATGATAGACTTTCCTTTTATAGTGCTGTATTGAAGTAAGTGCATATTTTTCAAGAAGTAGTTCCAACCTGTTCTGTAATTTCTGCCTGGTGAGTCAGCCCTCAGATACACACCCAAGGCAGCTTTGGAAGAAAAACTACATCTTTAAATCTAAAAGACCCATTAAAAATGGCTAAACTTTACATTTTGAAAGGAACGGTGTTGGGGATGAAGTTCAGGCCCAGGCTGAGCAAAAGACGCTGCCATGGAGGGAAAGCACCCTTTAGATAATACAGCACCCTCCTAAGACCTCCCTGTAATGGAGAGTCTTCAACTAGGGTCCTCAGCCTGGGGAAGTTTCCAGAAAGAACATTACTTCACCCCTTTATGTTAATAAGTTGCTTCTTATTGGTGGATTGTTGCACTTCCTAGTTTTCTCATCCCCTTATTGGTTACTTTTGGATCCCTTCCCCGATTGGTTCATTTCTCAATCCTCTCCCCCACTGGTCTGTTCCCTTGACCACGCCCCTAAAGTTCACTATAAAAGTAGCCACTCCAGGACCCTTGCGGCCTTGGAGTCTTTGGGTTCAAGAGAATTAAGAAGCCTCTGAAGACCATCCCTGGCTCCTGCTCTCCTCTTCTCCATGTCACCCACAGCAGCCCAGAGCTGAACACTGCTGACCCCCTGGGATCAGTTGCCACAGCAACATCACAAGAGCTGAGATCACTGGGAGTGCCTGTGCCCCATGGACACTAAGGCTGTCCTTTTAAGGACAGCCTGTCGGGGGAAGGTCGCGGCACCCCGAGGACCGGCGCCGGGCTCCCGGCTTCAGGGTGGATGGCGGCAGAACGGCACAAGAGGATTTTCTGACAGGCCTGGAAATCAGATATCCTCATAGAAGTGTATTTATGCCTTATATCTCATGCAGTTAACTCCAGTGCCCTTACACTGCCCATCCTGCTCCTGAGGAGATTCTCTGACAATTCAACTTACCATCTTCATCCACAGTGAGGTCCACGACTTCAGCTGCATTCTGCCTCAGGGGCTGGATGACCGTGGAGATCCTGCTGCGGGATCGCTGCTCTGCAGGCCGGGCAGCGTGGGAACCGGAGCTCTGTCCCCAGTGGGATCTCGAGTGTCCCAGCGCAGAACGAGACCTTAACAGAGGCCAACACCTTAGCTACTGGCCTACATTTTGCCATCATTAATGTCTTCTCCTCCTGTTTGAGGAGCTCCTTGGAGGTTTTATTAGAAAAGCATTTTGTTACATTGCAATACCCTGTGGCTCCACTTTCACCAAACATACTTACAAACACCATTGCAGCCTCTACCAGAGAACATAATAGCAAATGCCCAGCATGGAGAGTTTAAAGGTCTTTAGACCATGTCCCATGTACATGCAGCTATCTTAAAAAAAAAAAAAAAAAAATCACTCTAAAACCCTACAACCAAGGTCAGGCAGCAATTATAGCTGAAGTTGTTTTCGCTCTGTAAATAGTAATTGAAGAGTCTTCAAGCCCTATATTCCTGTGCAGTCTGAAACAGCAGGTCTATAAAGGATGACAGAACTATGAAGACAATAAAAATTTGCAAACATTAAGTACTTTTGTATGTTGACTTGTGACAGAGTACTTTCAGAGGATAATTTTTATACTTCAAATGTCCAAAATGTCTTGACTATGCAAAATCTCCAGACCTTTCCTGCTAATATTATTTCACTCCTTCTTTTCGGAGAACAAACACAGCTTTTTGTGATACTTAAAACTAAAATGCAATGTGGCTTGAGGAGAGGAGATCCTAAGACTGTAACCATACCTAAGGAAAGGGATGGGTTTATCTATATATTATAACACATCGTAACCCCATTCTGTTCAGTTCAGCCATGCAAACCCTAACACTCAAGACAATGATCTTTGGAGTGTGTATCCTCTTTGGAGCATGCAGTCTTTAATTAAGAGAACAATATTTTTACAGTATTGTATTTACCATTTCCCTCTCAAAAAACTTTGACTCTCCAGTATTTACATAAATCAAGTGGTTCTCATTTTCCAATTTGGAAAAACAATGTACTCAAGACTTCAGAAATTCAGAAGAGGAAAATGTGAAGAAAAGGGAATGACTTCACTAAAAACAAACAAAACCCATTGCACAGATCACCATGGAGCTACTGCTGTTTTGGCTGTAGCATTGCAGAAGGTGAGGGAAGAAAGAATAAATTTTTTAAAGTCTTAAGGCTATTACAGAAAACACATCTTGTTGATGCTAGGAATATATAAAGCTGTTTATTTTTCAAAAGCATCTGGCTTGATGAAGCTTTCATCAAGGAACTCCACTTGAATAGATTCTGTAAAATCTGAAAATATGGAACAAAACTTCCAAAGATTCTTGGAAGAACAGGAAGGCATATACAGCAGCAGCAGCTTCAAAAAAGTAGGCTGCTTTCCTGAGAAATGCTCAGCTAATCCCTAGACAGTCAACTCAGCCTACACATGCTCTCTCTAGGATCTCACTGTGCAGCTTTGCTTCCCCCTAATTCTGCACATCAATCACACTAGTACAGCCACCTCAACAACTCCAGATTAGTTCAATTCTCAAGCTTTGGCAAAGCTGTGCTTTGGGTTTTTTGTCCCTACTTTGGAGGTTTAGGATTGGGGTTTTTTGTAATTGATTGGGTTTTGTTTGGTTGGTTGTTAATCAAAAATGCATACTGTCCATTCTGGTTAGAATTTCAGTGACACTACCTTATGGGCTTTTAATAGCACAAAACACTGTGAGAAATCTGAAGACAAGCAAAACTTTATTAATACAAAGAGATGCAAATCTCACCTGTAGTTTTCACCAACTGTGACAATCTCCACTTCACTATCTGTTGAGGTAACATTTATTTCTTCGTTAGCAGTGACTTGGGGAGTGGAGGATGCTTCAATCACCACAACATCTTCATCAATGCTTCCTGATGGGGAAAAAGGAAGTTTCTAGACTTCATTTATACTTCATTCAGCAACTGTCATTATAAGAGACATTTAAACTCAGAAATTATATTTTCTCAAAGATTTAAAATATATGTAGGCAGAGAATTTCACAGTGTATGTCAAAACCTTAGGTGCAACTGTCAAATACATGACCTAATTATTAAAGGGAGCAATTTTGCTGTAAACACTGAAGCAAAAAGAAGGAAGGAGACAGAAGACTGAGTGTGGGGTAGGTGTGCAAGCTTGCATTACAAGCACTGAAAGCAATTACAGTGAATTTTATAATCTGTAACACCAACAAAATTTAGTCATTTAATATAAAAACAGAACAAACTTGCAAGTTAGCAAAGTAGTCATGGTTTGTTATCACTAATAGCTTTTAAAAGATGTTTTTATAGGTATCAGTCTCAAAGCTAAACACTGACAACAGGAGAATGATCCACCAATCAGTTTATATTTGCAACAAAATTAATCCCTTGGCATTTATAAACACCTTTGTATCCAGATTTTTTTGTGGCATTCACAATCTGTACTAGACAGAGGATGATAAAATTAAGCTAAGAATGATAAGAAACAACAACCAAAACCCCACAAAAGAGACAAGTTTTCTTAGGAAACAACTTCCCATTCAGGAAGAATAGTTACTGTTCCAGCCTAACAAGCAGACACATGGAATACTTCTCTAGAGCTGCAACACTGGCAGTGACGAGTCTGAGCTATTTACAAGACTTAAAGGGAGCTGTGGATTATTCACTGAGCACAAAAGAATGTCCTAAAAAAACGAGCTGTATAGCTTAGAAATTGCAAACTATCATTTTGGGTTTTGCAAATTGCTTCAAGGAAGTGCTTGAAGAATTTGGTCTCATTCAAGTCAATACTTCCATCCTGTATGGACTGGATGCTTTACCCAATTACATGGTGGGAAAGATTATCCATTTTTATTTTTATCAGTTTATCTGCTTTGAAGAAAAACCTAAACTGCATTACTATTATCCAATGGCCTTTGTTCCTGACCATGGCTATCCCAGAAAGACTGCTCGCTGAAGATGTAAAGAGTGATGCTTCCAAATTCTGGTACTAACAAAACTCTAGCAACTGGAAGTAGTGTGGAACAAAATTAATTCTCAGAACTAGCATGAAAATTTTGGGTAAAACTGAAAATACTGCAAAGTCTAAAAAACAAAACTACATTCCAAAACAGAAAATAATGAAATACTAATTATTCAGAGTGAAAGGCAGCAGCTAAAGCCATCACCAATTCAGAAGAATGTAAACATTGTGCATATCAGGGGCAAACAAGCAACAGCTTCCTTACACTAAACTAAACTATCTCAGCTGCTGTCAGACAAAACTATCCAGCCAAGCAGCTGGGGAAAGGTCACTGAGAAAAACCCACAGCTCCTCCTTTGATCTTCCAAACCTGCACTTCTCTGAAATATAATAAGTTTGGAACACTCCTCAGAGTCCACGTGTCCTCAGGCGCAGTATTTATTGAAATTTACGACAGGTGCAAAAGTAGAAAGACTTAGGCTTAAATATGATTTTGTTACTTCAGAAAACAAACAAGTTCTCCTTGAGGACAGAATCATCTGCCAGGTAGACTGATACTGAAATTCACCCAGTGTGCACCTCTACTAAAATTCTGACAAAAGCTCAGCTCATGAAAACCAAAGGGAATTCTCAACTGAATATCTACACAATTCAGATGCCTTTCTCAATGTTTGAAAGCTCATTTTATTCAATCCTTTTTTTTTAAGCACACCTTTAGCTGAGAGGAGATCGTACCAACTACACAAATCAGACTATAGAAAACATCAGGACTGGTACTGAATGAACAGGTTTTATGACTTCCAAAATAACAAAGAAAACCTTTAGGAAAACAGTCAAACTTGCCCCAAGTAGGATATAGCAGACATAGTTCGGACATACGCAATTTCCCACTGTTCGTGCTTCTAAAAACGCTTTCCTAAGTCAAAAACACAAACTGATGAAGTTTTCGTGCCATGAAGTACTTTCCTGTACAAGGAACCAATACTTTCTTCAAAATTAAGCAGAAAAACAGCTCCTCTAAACTATGTAAATATTTATTTTATACAGTCCACCATGGTAAGGTATAAGTCATTTTTTTCTTTTAGTTCATACCAGTCACAGCCAGTCGTCTTCTGTCTGTAAAGAACTTCAAGCAAAATTTGAAGCATGAATACCTTACTCACCAATGCATCACCTAAATGACTGAAGCTGTAAGAAGCCAGCTAAAGCTGGGTAATTACAGAGTTAACTATACTATTCCTGCAGCTCTCGAGGGTTATCTCACATCAAGGAAAAGAGTCACTGGACTGTTGACAGCAAAACAGTTACACAAGTGTGAGATGTATTTTGTACGACTTTCAGAATAATACCTATGGCTACAAAACAAACAGAAAATCATCCTCCTGCAGGCACACATTACTTCTCTGTCATCTTCTGAATCACAGAACACAGCAAGCAAATTATACTCTAGTTATTTGTGAGTAAATTAACCTTTGGGCCACCACTGAAAGTCTGCATCTGCATTTCAAGTGAGCTACTTAAAAACAAAAATTCTCTTGAAAATCACAGCAAGGATGTTATTAGTTTCCACAGAATTTGGGGTGCTTTTTTCCCTTCTCACATCTACAAATAATATTTCATAGTGCACACAAGGCACCAAATTTCAGTTTGCAAGTTGTTCATCTCCCTTTCAGACCTTTCAATAGCCATTAATAATTAAGTTTTGCATGTGACTATTAATCAGAAATAAACAGTAACTTCTTCACGTAAGTTTTTTCCCCTCTTTTAAAAGCCTTTTTTTATGATGGAAACCTAGTGCTCAGGTCACCTAAGGGAAGGGATAAACTGCACATGCTTGAATCCAAATCTGAACATGTGTAAAACTGTAATCCTCCCGTAAAAATAAAAACACACTCTCGTCCAGACCCTACCTCACAAAGACAGTAAATCTGTCATAATAAAGTGCTTTATTAAGCAGAATACAACTTTTATAACAAAATAAATTTAATATTGGACTCAAGTCCAATACTTAGATCAGTAAATGACATTTTTTCCCTAGAAAGTCGTAAGATTACTTCACAACAGAAATTGCTATGTGCCACTGATAGACCAACTTGCTGGGAAGCAAGGTTTAGAATTAAATACTTTAATAATCCAGAAGCTGTAAGCAAGAGACTAAGCTTTGCACACTATAATGTGTATAATATATATAATTATACTACTATTTAACTCTAAAAGACCATGGCATAACTCCAAGATTAATCAATCATCATCTCCCTAAATACCCCACCAAAGGCATAAATAACACTGGTGTAATACCCAAATTTATGTTAGGCTAACTGTTGTCATTCTCAGAGAGTATTTCTCATCTGTTTTGTAATTAACATGGAGTTTAACCAGTCTGAATATTACATGTAAGGTAATAGAATTTTACAATACACAATTTCATATGAGACAGTCTGATCACATCTTAGGTGAAACCAGAAGAGATTGAAAATCAGCAGTCAAATTCCAGTGACAGAGACGACTTATTTTGAGTTCCAAGCTTTCACTGGATCAGACCAAGAGCCCACTCAGGCACACATTCTCTGCCAGCTTCAGCAGGCAAAAAACTATGCAGTCAGAGCAGAACATTCAGGCTACAAATTTTAACTAAAAGCTCTCACACCACCCAGCATCCACAACAATGTCACAGCACACTTTCTTGTCCAGTCATTGCTCATGGACAGCTGTCAATAAGTGTGTTGAATCCCTTTTTGAATGTTGGGTTATCTGCCTCTACAGCCATTTATGCTTGAGTATTACAGATAATGACTTGGATAGTAATTCAGCTTGAAATGAATAAAATTATATCCTGCTAGTACTAATGAGTACTGTCTCCTTTACCTCTCAAATGTCTTGAACTAGGTATGGCTGGTAGCCCTGCCCTGAGCCTGCTAACCCTGTTAGCATAACACCACTGCATGAGAAGCACCCTCTGTGACAGAGCTGCTCACATATTTGTTGGTTTTGCTCTTGTTCTCAGGCTCTGAAGGTCCTGTGAACCAAGCAGACAGACCAAACACATTTGTGCTTTCCCTCCCTAGATGCCTCATGATTCCTGGGCGCCAGGACAATCACTCCCTTCCCCTGGTGGCCTTGAAGGTCCCAGGCAGGAGGCCAAGCAGGTGGTGTTGATGACCCTGCCAAAGCACAGGGGAGCCTGACAGCACCCAGAGCACTGGCCAGAAAATCCAGCAGCTACAAGCCCCAAGGAGGAACCTGAACCAGAAATGCAACCCCCTCCCCTCACTGGTGGCAAAGGATACCTCTGTCATCATCTGCTTCCTCTAAGGATTGAGTGAGTGACTCATGTTCTTTTATATGGTTTTTGAGTCTAGATTATGCGTGTTCTATTGATAAAGCAAACCACATGTTAAGATTTGACCTGATCTGCAGTGGGTCCAGGTGATTAGAAATTTTATCTTAGTGGTAGTATAAATTTTGTATTATGCTACTTACAGATTGTATTACATTGACTCTACTTATAGAAATCCAGTGCCATTCGACCCATAAAATCCTGCTAAGATAAGAAAGATTTAATTGTAACTAGGATTTAGTGCTGTCAACATTCTGGCAAGAACCTGCCTGTTCCCTTAGGGCTGTGTGATGACAGTTTTTCTGTACCTGAAACTTACTTGGAATATACTTTCCAATAGCTGTGCATGATGGGAAAAATTTTCCAAAGCACACAAATTGCTTAGGACTCTGCACCCTGGTGGAAAAGACAGTCAACCACAGTTAAGGGGATTTTGTCCAACTATGAGCCATGCTAATTCAAACCAGTACCAACGGCTCTTAACCTTGCACTAAAATCAGTCCTATGGGCAATACCACAACAAGCCAATTCTACAAATAGCATCTTTTCAGCACAGAAAGCTGCAGCAGGGCTGAAGTGAATTCCACACTAACTTCCATTACTGTAGCTATTTAAAGCCACAATTCACAGCAGATGGATATAGCACCACTGATTAATGTCCACTGCTCACAAAGCCAGGTGCTTCTTTCCTCATCAGTTCTTCTCTGGTAAGCAGCATGGTAAACAGGGTACTTATACACTTCCTTATTCACTAATGCTATTGAGATAAAAGGTTGGAATTATGAGCTGCATCAGCTGGTGTGGGAAAAGGACTGAATGCTGCAGTTTGCAGGAGGGATTAAGTAACTGAAAAATAATCAACTCTAACAACAGGAAGCTCATTTCCACTTAATACCTGTTTATCTTAAACCTGTTAAAATAATCTGAGCATGAAGCAGTGTATGCTTAGCATTTTCACCAGCTCTTGGCTTGTAAAATATTGAATGTCTATATTCAATGGTTTTTTGGGAGACAGACAACAAATGTTAGAGAATCAAGATGACAGTAGTGAATAAACACTGCCTTATTCTAAGCAGCTTTGAACAAAATTTGGAGCAGCTTCTCATCAGCATTACATTCTAAGAAAAGAAAAACCTATCTAGCATTAATTGTTCAAAAATATGAAATAACATGTCAGATCCTGAAGGAATCATAAGTTATTTGGTGAACAATTTATGACAATGCAATACTCTACACAGTCTGTTTTTCCTAACAACACTTTGCTGTTTTCCAGAGTTCTGCTTTATCTCCAAATCAGAGTATGTAAGGTTAAAAATTTGTTCCAATTTAAGCTTTTGCTAGATTTCCCTCCACAGACTGCCTCCAAAGGGCAGCCCCAATAATTTAGATCCAAGATGAAAATCAAATACCTGCAGAAGAAGAACTTTTGCATCACAACATAAGAGATCCAACAACAGCAAAAGCTGAATTTTGCCACCTTTCATAGGCAAAGGTGAAGGGGGATTATTTGTGTTAGTGTATACACACAGTTAGAGAAAGGCTTCTGCACTACCTAAACAAGACACCAAATCAAAATTCATGTTTCCCAGCAAAAATGCTGCTGTTTGCTGTCACTTCAACTGCAAGCCCAGTACTGCAATTGAAACCAACTGATGAACACTGCAAGTAGAATATACACCCCTGTAAGCACCTGCACCTTCAGCTGTAAGGAGCATTAAACTGCACACAGCTGCTTTTACACTGGCCTTATGGCCCCACCTCCTGTCTCCCCTGAACGAGTTCAGCTGCCCATCCCAGATGTAATGAGAACAATGCCTTCTATGGCACACAGTTGGTACAACAATATCATCCAGTCCCAGGTGTCAGGATGTACTGTTCACACTCCCACAGTCCACAAGCACAAAGTTTCATCAGAAGAATAGCTAAAGCCCTAACAGAACAGGAGGAAAAACCCTATATAATGCTATTTGGTTTTTTGGTAAAGGTTTTATTAAAGAAACAACACCCTCCTTCACATCTCCATTCATATGATTTTTCCAAAGTTAGCCAATTAATTTTATTAATTATAAGAGCTTACTAAATACTTCTTCGGTTAAAAAGGTCTGTTACTTTAATTTCTTGCAACAATCAGAAAGAAATTGTTTTCAGAACAGTCTAAACTAATTTAACTTACTAGTTCCTTAAATGCACTGTATCTTTAGTTAAACATCAACATTCAAAGAGAAGTATTTTCTGCAATATCCTTAATACCAATTGTTATTCAGTAGTCTATAAGACTAATCAAATCACTTTGAAGCCTGTTTTTTTAAAAATCAGTTAGTACCACATCTTTTTAACTATATTTTCTTTTCAATTATTATTATTATTGTCCTTTCCTAAGTCTGTCCTCTAGAACCTTTACATATATTTCCCAGGCCTCATATTCTTAGCAGAAGTTTTGTCCTTCGGCACACTGTAAATTCAGCAGATATGTGCCAATGTAGAGCAAAGAAATTTTCCCTACCATTAACAAGCTCGTGTAGCATTACTATCAATACAAGCCTTTCCTCATATAGAAACCCCATCACGCTTGCTCACTATGCAGAGAAGTTGCATAGCTGTTTTTCCAGCTGGCCCCATTTCTGTCCTAATTAACTCAATAACCAGAAATGCCTTATATAACAGCACAAAGCTGCAAAAAATGTTAATCACATTTCTATCTTGCTAAAAATAGGACACTTTCACAGAGGATGTCTGCTCAACTTCCCATTATATCTGCAATGTAAACAAAATGCTCAAAAAACTTTCCATCAATATATATTTCCACTGGAAAAACCCCCACAGTATTCACACACACTAAGCCAGAATCGCTTTTCAGCTCCCTGCAAGTTTTGGTCCTGGAGTACAGGCACGACAGGACACAATCCTTAAAGCAGACCCTCCTCCAGTTACAACTTATGTCAGTATTCTAATCTACAATTAACTGGTGCAGAACTAATCAATTTTTTCATTCATGACATGAAAACAAGCACTTTCATTAATTAGTGTGCTTTTCAAGTAGTATAAAAATTAAGCCATTGGACTTTTCCACATCTGTGTGAGGAGAGTTGTTATTGATCCTACATCATTTTAGTTACATAAAACTCCACCCTCTCTGAAAATTGTAAGAAACCATTAACTTAGAAACAAATGTGTTAACACAGTAGTTTCTCAAACTGGCTTTTCACATAAATGAATGCATATCCCCACACATTTATTATTTACAAATCATATTTTTCAATATGGCTGCACAAGCACATAGAATGTAACTTTTTTATGCCTAATTAATTTCTATTCCCACAAATATGCATCAAGATAATTAAGGCTGTGCAATAATTCTTCAGTTTGAGTTATGTATGCCCAGCCCTAGCACTGCAGAAGTAAGACTTTTGCCTTACAGATTTTACTTCTTGTATTTAAACATCACAAAAACTATTTCATAATGCAACAAACAAGCAATAATCTAGACTTTGGTATTCTGGTTCTGTTCAAGCATAAATCCTGCCCTAACATGAGCATTCACACTTTTTTTTAACCTGTCCTGTATTTTGTATTTTCAGCTGCATTTTCTTAGAGGAATGATCAGCACAGACTGAGATATGGTTTCACTTATTAAAACATATTTGTCTCTAGATAAAACACATGGTTGCACAGATTAACACCATGCTGTGTTCTATCTACTTCCCCATGCTCTCTAAAAAGCTGAACTGAAACAGAATGCACAACTACTTTCACTTGGCAAATCTAACACGAAAGGAATCTGCCAATTAACAAAAAAACCCGCAACAAACCAGGAAAAACCACCCAAACCAAACAAAAACATCCCCCAAAACGTCTTCCTCCAAGCACTCAAGAATTCAGATACCGTGACAAGACACATTAGAAAAATAACTGTGTAAACCAACTGCCTTGCATTAAGTTTATCTGGGTAAAATATTTGGTATATATACAATACTTTTCTCTTATTATCTCAGTACTATAGCTACCTTCAACCGACTCGTATTTCAGCTCTTATAACAATGGACTTTTTCCCTCATTTTTTCTAAGTTGTCAAGTGCAGTTAAATATTAGCAGATATTTCTACAGTCTGAAAATAGAATTATTACCACAATCAGTTCAAAGCTAAAATTTTAAAAACAATTCAATGGCTAAAAAAATAAAAATGGATCAACTCAGCAGCATGTGACTAATTGGACTGGACAACTTTCCACTATGTTCTTTAGAAACCATTAACTTTTACATTCAAGATTTTAGATTTGCTACAATTCTACTGTAAGATCTTAATGTATTTCTCCCATCAAGAATTTATGTTGCAATGTTCACAGTACTTGCAGTAAATCTATCTGTAGCATTAACTTCAACAAAAACTGCTCCAAAGAACTTATTAAAAAGCCTATTGTACATGATGAAAGATAACTAACACAAAATATCTCAGGAATTTAGTTTTACCTGAAGGAACAGCTGTGCTGTTCTGGTGGTTTTCACCAGGTGACACAAACAAGTCTTCCTCCCCTTCAGTAGATGAACTGGAAGAAGATTCAGTACTGAGATCATTCTCACTGGAGCTGCTAGAACTGGGAAGTAAAGCGTACTTTCTTCTAGCTAACACTTCCCGCTTTTTCCTCTGCATTAAAATTCGTTCTTTTTGGTTCTGTGTCCGTTGTGATGAACTTGTTTTCACAACTCTCTTCCTATATGGAAGTCTTCTTAAAGAACTGTTGTGAAAACAGGGCCTTTTCATCAATAACCCAGGTACAGAGTCTGCCTCAGTCCGAGGCCACTTTTGTGACCTTGCACTGTGAGTTCTACTTGGAGTATTCAACACTGCCTGAGGGTGTCTCACAGGAGCATCTTTTTCTTCATCAGATGTTACCGTGTCAGAGTCTCCAAAATGCAAGCTAGATGAAGGTGAAGAGATACAGTCACTAAAAGAAGAATCATTGTCTTCACTCTGTGTTTCTAGATGCTGTCTCAATCCCAAGATTCCTTTATTTTCTTTATCAGGACAGTTTTGAGTGTATGAAGGACCAGCCTGCTGGCTCTTGCGCTTTTTTCGCACCACAATACTTTTCTCTTGGTCTGTATGGTTGCCATTCATGTCCTTTTGCTTTTGAGAATCACTACACAAGTGAGAGAACTCATTCCCTACTTTACTGGCAATCATCTCAACTTCTGCAGGGAAGCTTTTGGCTGCCCCAATAGGCTCAGGGTTCAAGAGGATCCCCTTCAGACTCTCCTGTCTCTTTGGTGCATCAGAAGGAACTTCACTCTTCATATCCGCTTTTAGAGTATAAACTATATTACATTCAGGAGTCCATTTAGACATGGAAAGATTTAAGAAAGGCCTAGAAAAAAAAAATGGATAAGCATCAAGAAAAGAAGCATTAGATTTTTCAAAAGCAAAACTAAAATAAGAGGAAACCCATTTACTGCTAGGTCTAATCCCCCAGTGGGAATGGCAAAACAACAGTAACCAAAATACAACTGGTTCAAAATATTAAAACTACTCCTTGACAATGTAATTTTTCATTAAGACAGAACTCTGATAATTTGCATTGAAAAAAAGTTCTTATGGTCAATGAAAACATTATCACTTTCACAGATCAAAGACTGGTCTACGTCACCTGCAAAACCAATGATGTTTGCTTTACTGATACTTAAGCACGGCAGTTTTAGGCTACTGCTTAGAGAAGTTACCTGAATTTTGGCTGAATAGCTCCCATAGCCATCAACTAAAATGCATGCTTATTAAATAAGGCCTGTATCTTCCCCTGCAGCAGAACACATGGACAGCAAATACTTCAACACAATACAGCGGGTTGTATGGTGTCAATGGAGCTATAAAAGCCAGTTACTTAGAAATCATTGATCTTTTCTGACATGAAAAGGAATGAAACATGAGAGATTTTGAACCATTATTATTTTGGGGCAAAGTAATAAAAATCCATTTATTACCTTGAGCCTCTTTTAAAACCCACCACACATCAGCAGTACAGTGTACAAAGCTATTTTCAGTCCATATACTTTTGACTCTTACCCTATGACAGAAACTGAGTATATCATATCATATGCAGTTGCTATTAGGCAAGTTCCCCTCCCTGCCAAAATATAAAGCTGCCAATGTATAACATTAGCCCCAAAGAAATACTTTTGTACTGGAAGACACAGACAACAGTAACCTCAGTAATAGATCCATGTTCAAACTTCATCTGACATCTCTGGCTTTGGTTTATATTCCCAAAAGGGAATGATGAAACAATTTGGTTCACACTGTGATAACTACCAAAACTCTTCAGTGTAACTAATACCAGGGGGTTTTATGCCTCAGCTGAATAAGGCTATAGTAGATATTTGACAGCTTACAGCAAGTTGTGCTGAACTGCCAAAAGGCTGCTCAAGAAAACATGTGCAACAATGCCCTAAGTGGAATAAGGCTGCCTAAGCAGCACAGCTGGGAATATGCATGAAGCCACAAAAAACACCTGAGCTATCTAGAAACAGCAACAAAGCAACAACAGCCAGAGGCACCGTGACAGGCCTGAGAGGTTGATCTGCATGAACCTCATGAAATTCATGAGGCTAAGTGCAAGGTCCTGCACCTGGGCTGGGGCAATCTCAAGCACAAATACAGGCTGGGCAGAGAGAGGAGTGAGGGCAGCTCTGGGAAGAACTTCAGAGGGTGTTAATGGATGAGAAGCATTACATGACTTGACACTGTGTTTGCAGCCTAGAATGTCAGTCATATCCTGGAGTGGCTCAAAAGAAGTGTGGCCAGCAGGTCAAGGGAGGGGATTGTCCCTCTATCTCACCCGGACTACACATCCATCTCTGCAGCTCCCAGCATAAGGATGTGGAGCTGCTGGAGTAAGACCACAGGAGGACCACGAAGATGCTCCCGGGGAGGAGCATTTGTCCTATGAAGACAGACTGAGAGAACTGGGGTTGTTCAGCCTGGAGAGGAAAAGGCTCCAAGGAGACATTACAGCACTTTCCAGTACCTAAAGGGGCTCCAAGACAGCTTGAACAGGACTTCTGACAATGGCATGTAACAACAAGACAAGGGAGAATGGCTTCAAACCAAAAGAGGGCAGATTTAGATTGGATATGAGGAAGAAATGCTTCCCAGCGAGAGTGGTGAGACATTGGAACAGATTGCCCAGAGAAACTGTGGATGCCCCATGTCTGGATGAGTTCATGGAAAAGTTGGGCTTTAAACAACGTGGTCTAGTAGAAGATGTCCTTGTTCATGGCAGGGAAGTTGGCAGTAGATGACTTTTAATGTTCCTTCCAACCCACACCATTCTATGATCTTAAGCAGCCCTACCTACTCACGTCCATAATCCTCTTCCGGAATCTCCAAACTCTTCAAAATGCTAATGCATTCTTACATGCAGTGCTAATATTTAACGCTCTCATTTATTTTGTCATAGAACATATCAATACAATTCTGAGACTACAGAACAGATTTAAGTAAGAATTTTTTAGAATGTTTCACAAACAGATGCTTTCAGGAGCAGCTGTGAGCTAGCTGTTCCTAACAGATTCTAAAGAGTTAACTTTTTTCAGTTTGCAATAGGTATAAACTGATGCATCACCCTAGGCAGCCTGTGTTCTCTTCACAGCCACAAGCAGCTAACAACTACTCCATGTGATGTAACCTGGAACCAAACCTTTGCAAAAGGCATCCATGCTGCAGAACTAACACCTACAGAAGCCATAAGCTGACAGGATCTTTCTGGAGATCAAGATCTTTTAAGATCCTAGAACCCCAGCTGAAAAGCCCCATTTGAATGTTCTCACTGGAAATCCTACAAACATTTGTAACAACTACTGTTAAATATAAGGCCTATATCCTCTGATAAGAAAGTGTTGCTGTTCTCTATTGGAATTACAGCTGATAGGCATGTCTCACATGCAAGTCAAAAGCTGTATTCATATTGCAAGTTGCAATAAACCTCCTCTTGCCAGTACAGACAAGGGGTTCTTACTTCATCAAAGCATTGCTTTTCTTATAGCAGTAAGTTTTAGTGGAATGTACTATATAAGGCTACCTTTTTCTTTAGGACTGAAAAAAAACAAGCCACAAAGTTGGAAAAAAAAACCCTTAGAATAAACATTAAGAGTGCAAAAAGTCTACCTCGAAAGCAATGACTACTAAAGCTGTGGAGTTCTGCTGTGTACTCTTCTCAGCTCCAGCTCTTAGACAGTCCTCACCGTGCTCGTTCATGCCCTCACACACATGCACCATCTTTCTTCAAAAAGATTAAGACCAAGACTTCCACTTTATCCAATTTCTAATACAGACAGGAATACAGTATTCAGAGCTTCCACAAGCACACAGAGAACAAGCAGTACATAGTCCTTTTTCTGATCCTCCCAAGGTCACCTTTTAGCTCCGTTATTTATGCACCACTGTTTCACAGAAATGTAACAGTCTAGTCAATGTCCACCACAGTCCAAAAGCAATCCAGACCCTCCCACAACAACCCTTCTGTATTTCATCACAAGATTTTTCAGAAAATCCACAAAATATTTCAATTTTGGGGAAAAAAACCCATTATTTTATGCAGAAAGCTTATTGTCTTTGAACATGGTCATAACTTGCCAGCATATACTACATGTCCAGCCTACACATGACTGTTTTGCATCCTTTTAACATGATAACTTCAGAATCAGAGAGAATTGACCCCTTAGGGTTTTTTTAAGAAATGAAAATCTGAACTTTTTCTCATTATGTGAGCACAACCAGGGCCTGATTTATAAAGGATTCTGCTCTACTCATTGGAGTACTACCCTCCTTTTTTTTTTGTTAAAATAACAATAAAATAATATTAACAATAATAATAAGTGGAGGAAACTCCATCAGTATGAAAATTCTGCATGCTGAATGTGATTATCTTTGCATCTTATGCATCTCTGTTTACTTTAGTGCAGAGGCCACTGCACTGAAATACAGATACAGCTATTTAAGCTACAACAAAAAAATTAGTGCAATGACATTTACACTTTGAGAAACCTCAAAAACCTGATATTATCACACAGTGAAAACTAGTGCATCTGAAGCTTTACTGGCTTAGCTTTGTTCTAACAGGCAGTCTACATACACTAGCCATTTAACATAGATTCAAACACTTTGTATATTTTTACTCTTACAACCATGGAAATTCAACCACGTAATCAAGAACTCTTCATTTTTGCTAACCAGTACAGAGCTGAAGGACTGCTTACTCACAGGGGAACTGCTGCTTTTCAACTACAGACTTACACAACAGCTTAAACAGGAGTGGTTTTGAAGTGAATGACAGCAATCAACAATGACAAATAATCCATTCCTTCACTATTTAGAAATGCTATTGCAAACAGAAAAAGAATTTCTATTGCAAATAGAAACGCTAATTTCAGACAAAAAAATCTGACCAAAAAGAGACAGAAGCTGTACTAGATTTCAATCCATTTTAAGTATCTTCAGTGGTTAGACATAAATACCCATTTTTCTTATGCACAGAAGACAAAATTTAAGAGGGACTACAAAAATACTATGAAAATAATTAAGTGATTAGAATGAGATAATCTGCTGTTAAAACATTTAGAAGTTCCTATAATATCACTTCTAATTAAAAGTAGTCCTCAGAAGCTTTTTCAAAAAACAGCAAGATGAAGTAAGCTCAATCAGCATTAGTGTTCCTCCTTCCTAATCAAAACATTTGCCTTTTGACTTAGTCCCCCACATTTCCTCTCCAAGTTTTGATTTACTATCTTCTTTTGAGCCATTATGACTCAATGAAGAGCTGTTAAGACAGCTACCTGAAACCTATAAATAGTTATTCTAAGTTCCCCTCTCAGGTGTATGACTATTTAGAATTATGAAGTGCACATTACTTTTATCCATTCTTTTCACCACTTAAAACCATTTATATTAATCATTCCAAGACATACAGCTATGCAAGAAAATTCATGCAAACTGGGAAGTCCCTGGAAATAGCTAAGTCAAAAAACAAGGTTAAAGAGATCTTTACAACAAGTTTATGATCACATATCAAACAAAACCACATTTGAGTTGTAAGAGAAAACAAAGGATTTTGTCATTAATAATTAATTTCTTTATAAGCAATCAAAAAGTATGCAGCATTACAGCACTATAAAACAGCAAAATGCTTCATTACACAACATATAATTCAGTTTTTTAGTATAAACTTGGCTGATGAATACATGTGACCTAATATACCATTACCCTGAAAATGTATTTTCAGCCACATTCTGAAATATAGCCAACTCTCTTCACCACCTAGAAAAAAATCTCCTTGCATTTGTTGTCCTTTTTTTCAGTTCCAACTCATTTTCTTTGCATATGGTCACTGAACTCTCAACTAACTTTTAAAACTAATTCCCTTCCCTGATACACAGCTTGTATCAGAATTTACTTTTAAGATTTTTACTCTGACAAGCTAATACTCATACTGTTAAATTAATGAGAAAACCTTTCTTTCCTCTCATTAAAAAGATGTACTCATTCTTTCAGCAAGGCTTTTCCATTAGATATATCAAGAAACAGGAAAATGAAAAAGGCTATAAAATTCATACAAGGCCTTCAGCAAAGTGAGAAATCCTAAGCACTGTTACTTAACCTCAAGTGCAGGCAGCTGAGCAAGACCGATTCCTGCATGGCCCTGCCACACTGGAGGCTGACAGAAGGCCTAGGAGCCACTTCAGAAGCTGGACTCCCAACTCAATCCCATGGAGATCAAATCTCAGTGCTACCATGCCCTGCTGCTTCAATAAAATAGGGAACTCACTGAGCAGATCACAAAAAACTCCCCACTCATCTTCCTAAAAGAGGCAGTCCTGTCTTATTCAATTCATTTCTATCAAGCAGAGACAACCTGTATGCCTGTACAATGCAGAGTAAATGACAAGAAGAAAAACATTTAATATTCAATTCCACTATCAGGAAAACAAGCACAATCAGATTTCAAAATTTTATTCCATTCTTCTTCACTTTTGGTTGTTCTTCACTTTTTATCATTTCATCAGAAAAACAGGGCTCTCTTAAAGCTTATTTTAACTAATAAATATTAGCATCCTACATATTGCTCCTCTAATCTTTGACAGAAAATAAAGCAACTGATAAGTTAAAGATCTATGCATTTTATAAAACAGCAACAATCAGAAAGTAATCTGAAATTTCATAGTGTTTGCATTGATATTATGTATCTTTATTCACAGGACAATATGAAATACCATTGCAAACCACTCTCAATTTCCTTTCTGTGCTTTAATGCAGGCAGAGTGATGACTCCATTTTTGAATGACAAAATTACTCGAGAATTCTCCGAGCAGAATATTTATGCTCTGTCCTATAGAAAGGTACATGTTATTTCAGAATAACATACACAGTATGAGTTACGAACTGTATGATAACGTTCTGGAAACAGGTTCTTGTTTACAGACTCCCAAAGCCAACCCACTACATCCAGCCCAGACAGAAGGGTTTGTCTGTGCTTTGCAGAGGTGCTACAGCTACAGGAGCCACAGCAATGCAGGGAAGCTTATCCACTCCTTGCAGGCAATTCTAGGAACCATCACTGGCTTGGAAAGCCTACTCTTGAAGTGAAACACGGTTATTTCAAGTCCAGTACTACCCTTACTAACCTTTGCAAAGCCATCTCAAAGTCAGACCACAGTAACCATACCATCAAGTACTGTAATGAACTGTATCCAACCTCTGGACCAGCAAAGTCGCCTTAATTTTATCCCCGAAAAAAATTCCTCTGGGACCTTCGAGGTTTGCTTCCTGATGCCTAAGTCAATTCAGTTCATTAAGCAATTATCTTGTAACAGAAATGTCAGGCCACCTATAGAATGCCTCTGTTGTTCCATGCTGCCATTCACCTCTGAGACTGAACAGCACGGCACTCCTAGGGAGAGACTGCTGAAGTATCTGTCTCACCTCTTCCAACAGAATCCAGCACAAGACAGCTACAAACAGAAGAGCTCTTCAGGACAGATCTATGGCCTGGCTCCAGCTGAACAGACAAAACGCACAGAGCACGTGCAGCTGGAGGCACCTCCTGCTAGATGGTGAGCTAAGGGCAATGCTGCAGAGCCCTGCCAGCACAGGTGAGCTGTCCTACAGTACACTGAGTCAGTCCAAGGCAATAAAGGCACCCAAGGAAATCCCAGCCTGAATCCAAGCATCACCATGCACACACCCACCTGGACAAGGAATCTGTCTGCCTTTGCACAATGGGTGCAAGCAGGTGTATTTGACAAATATGGTGCTCACAAGCACATTCTTCAGTCTAGACATTTCTTTGCTCTGTCCTAGGCTTAAATCAGTTAGCTACATTAACACTATGTCAATCATGGGTTTAAGAGGGAAGCATTATGATTTGGCAATCAGGAATGTTTTGGCTTCAGTGAACTCCAAGACAAACATAACAGCATTGAACTTAGGAATAAAGAGTTGTAGTTTTATAAAATTATAATGAAATGCAATTTTTTATTGGAACTTGAGATTTTAACTAGGAATTTTGCTTCCCAAGACATCTAGGGAAGTTCTGAGTTACACAACCATCAAAAATTATATTAAAAATTGTTTCTTAGTCGCCCTGGTGTTTTTGAACTTTGAGGTATGTGTAATTCTTCTTGATGTAGTGTCATTTTGCAAACACTTCTCGATAAAGCCTTGAGGAGCAATGTGAAACATGATCTTTGCCACAGCTGCTAGTAAGAACCTTTCAAGTCAGAATTGTGAAATTAACCATTAGGACAGTTTTATGCTGTTCTTCAGGAAACCTATGAGAAGTAGGGAATTTTATAGATCCTAAATTGAGCAGATCTGCCAGTTTCAGGGGAAAGGACAGTGCAGCAGACTTCTCCACTCTGCACCCAGCAGAGACAAAAGCAAACATTTTACCTAACAGCAGTCAAATATTAGGACTAAACCATATTGGGAAAAAAAATGACAGAACCAAATAGCCCTTATTGGCCTCTTGCTAGTAAAGCCAAGAACCAGCCTTCTCAGATTTCACTTGGAAAATGCTTAGTAAGGAAGTCAATTTTAATTTAGAGCAATTCCTTTTCCAAATAGCATAAACTGTATAAAACAACAAAATAATCATGTTTTATCACTAGATCTATAGTGGTTTGGCTGTTTGAATATCTGCAAGGTTAAAAAACATGCATATTGAGTAATATTGTATGAGGTACATGTACAACTTAAGGAGAGGGTAATTACTCCAAGTTGTAGTCTCCTAAGTTTTGTCAGTGTAGCTGCTTCCAAAGTTTACAGTGCTCTTGTAAGAAACACAGAATGTATCCACAGCTGAAGTCTTTTAACTAGTGAACTTCCTTCAAGGTTAAACACAGATTGGTATTTTTCTTGGTGGGCTCAGGTCAGGCCTAGCAGAGAATCCTAATGGGGCAGAAGGAAAGGAAGAAAATGTTTCTTTCACCAACCCAAACTTTTGCTGACAACTCACTTAAAGGAGGTTGCACATCAGGAAAGCTGTGAGGAACTTTTATACAACATCTGCCCATGGCAAATCCATCTCCCTGTTCTGCCCCTATTGTTTACATGTGAATTAAATAATCCCCTTCTCCATCCCATCATCACTCCTCCCTCAATTTCTCCCTATTTATTCAACTGCTTGACATTCAAGCCTCTATAATACATCAGCTATGGAGAAGGGCACTATCACCTCTATCTCCTCAAAAGAATGTCCTCACCATTAGAGGAAATATAAACAACAGAAATGAAAGACTGAGAAAATGAAAGGTCTTACAAAAAGAAGGCAGCAACTGCTGTCAGCTACTGCAACACAGCCACCTCCCGTGAAAATCAACTGCTATAACTGATCTGGTTATGTAGGTCAACAAAGTTACTAATTCAAAGATAAAGTGCGAGTCACAGTCATGTTAAGATACACTCTTAATACACTTTTACAAAAGCCATTGCTTCATGAAAGACGTATTTCTGAAGGGTCAGAATGTTCTTATCCATACTTTGAAAGGACATGCAAAATATGCATGAATCCTGTGAGCTGCTGTTCACCCTCAAGCTCCCAATACCAGAGACGACTTCAGCTGTAGCTGCCAGGGCTTCAACCATCAATAAAAACCACCAGATTTTTAACTATGTGAGACTTCAGGAGCTTTAAAACAAGCTCGGTGCCTTATACGCTATTATTTAATTGAAGTGAAACATAAAACGTTCCTACAGCCTTTGCCATCTAATGAATTCCATAGGTGATTCTATAATGTCAATGAGTGCACAAGACAGATGACTAGATGTTTGCTCTGTCAAATTAAACAAGATCATTTCTTTCCCTATCAATCCTTGCACATCAGCAAGAATCATCCTAGCAGGATTTGCTTCTGTTCACTCCCTGCCCCAAGACTGTCCCTTTATCCAAAAAAAAAGTAAGTGTAAAAACACTTAGATTGCTCTGACAGCAAAGACTATGGATATATGAACAAGAAGATGTAATTTTTGGTTTTAAGAGTGGCGAAGCCTTGTAACTATTTAAATATCAGTATTCCCAAAAAAGCTTTCTACTAAGTATCCAGCATTAATATACCTTTAGTATTTTCTACAAGTTACAACAAAGACAATGTAAAACCTTATTCTGCACCTGAGAACCTAGCTTTCCTTTAATAGTTTATAATACAGACACCATGACAAACCCAGGTCTACACAATGAGCAGTCAATTCTTATCTTTTTGGTCAAGTCTTTTTTCTGAAATAACTGCATTAGAATCAAATTATTCTAATTACAGCAAACTCTTACCCCTCACATTATGTCCTCTTCTAGAGAAGTACTTGGGTATCTCGAATTAAAGGTCTCGTTTAATCAGCTAAAGCAACCAGGCCTTGCTTACGATTTAATAAAATCACTTGAAGCCATGGAAGAGCTTTCTCAAACAACACGAAAATTCCATGAATACATACTCAGCCCAAATCACAGAAATACAGACACTTAAGAAAGTACATACCCTTAACAGCTGCCCATTGCAACAGTGACAAGCCTACGTACCTCTGAAGATCCTGGCCTACATTTCTGAATGAACGTTACTTCCTTGTTTATGAGGCAAAAACCACCTGAAAATGGTGATTTTTTTTAACCTGGGATAAGAGAACACTAACTTCGCAAACAAAACAAATGACGTCATAACAAACCCTATTACGCACAGAAATAAAAACTCATTTCCCTAAGGGGAAAATTTGTGACAAATTTGTGACAAAACCCCGGAGAGTGCTGCGGCTGCCCGCAGTGAAGACACCGCTTTGTGCGTCAACGAGGCGCTGAATAAAAAAGGAAAAATACATTCTGCGTGAAGTTCCCACCCGCCGCACAGCCCCGCCGGTCACCGCTGCCGTCAGGGCGCAGGGCGGGGGAAGCGGGGGAGCCCCCGCCCGCCCCCGGCCCCACCCGCGGGGTCCCCGCCGCCCCCCGTACCTGAGACAGCGAGGCCGCGGGGGAAGGGGCGGGTGCCGCCGGCGCCCTGCGCAGGGCCGAGGGGTACAAGCGGCCCCGGTGGGCGCCGCAGTGACCCCGCGGCGCTGCTCGGCGCGGCTCGACAGGCCGCAGGGTCCTCACTGTGCCGGTACCGCCGTTGCCCCCGGTCCGGTCCCGGTGCAGCCGCTGCGCCGGGCGGGCCCCGCTCTGTTGTGGCGCAGCCCCCGCCGCTCCCTACCCAGCGCAGCGCGACACTCGGCGCTGCTTTACAGCCGCCCGCAAAGCGCACCGCGCCGGCGCGCGCCCCGCCTCCCGCCGCGCCCCCTGCCGGGCGGCGGCGCCGCCACAGCGCGGGCTCCTGAGGGGAGCGGGCGGGTCGGGACGGGGTCAGAGCGGGCTCCTGAAGGGACCGCGCGGGACGGGATGGGCTCGGCTCATGGGCGGGCGGCCCGGCCTTGGCTGCCTTCGCTGCTGCTGCATTTACGCGGTTGTGTGTAAATGCCTAAAGCGGGGGCGTCAGAGCACGGACCATGCTCTGCTCGGTGGTGCCGAGCAATAGGATACAAGGCAACGGGCAGAAACTGATACACAGAAAGTTCTACCCGAGCTGAGAAAAAACATCTTCACTGTGCCGTAAGCGAGCACTGGAACAGGCTGCCCAGGTATCCGAGAACTGGACGCAACCCAGTGCCGTGTCCTCTGGGATGACCCGCTTTGAGCAGGGAGATCGGACCCGCTGTAGTCCCCTCCAAGCTGGCCCTTTCTGTGGTGTCCCCTTCCTTCTAGGACTTGTCTAAAAACATTCGTTTTCTGCCCAGCGCTGTGTCTTCCCTTGACACCGCAGTGTCTCAGGCTGCCTGTCCCGGTGCCACTGACAGGTGTCTGCGAAGAAACGCCAACAAATCCCAACTCTCCACCCAGCTCTTTAGAAATAGAAATTTATTTGCCTTTACTGCACAATGCAGTCACTGACCCGGGATGAGGTGAGCCTTCCCGCTCCACATTACTGATGCACACACAAACTGTAAGAACCCGTCCCGTGCAGTGGCCGTGTGTCACACGGACAGCACAGCAAACACCACAGTTTTGGGAAGGCTCTCACACAAGCAAGCCTGAGTGTTTGCTAACTTTGCAACTGCCAAAGGCCAGGATATCTCTTTGCCAGAGATGACCTTTCATCAATGTCAGGATACACATTCCAGCTCTAGGTTGAAACACTGGATAGAAAAGGGTCATATACTCTCCGTGACCAACAGCTACATAAAGCCGAGGCTTTGGAGCACAAAGGTACAGACTGGTCTACCAAGAGTTGATCTTACTCAGAATGCACTGCACTGCAGAGTCATCAGTACAGAGCAGTTCCTACGTGTTTTGGAGGAGCTAAACAACCAGCATGCATCATTACAAAAGAAATGGTCACTGGGGAAAAATGCATGTTGACACTATTAATTACATGAGTTTCTGAATGGAATTTCCTTAAAGTAAAAGTGGATAAAACAACATGGAAATTAGACTCTATTTCAATATATGTCCAAAAGTATCAATATATGTCCAAATGTAAAAAATGCTATAGCACATAAATTATATTAAAAAAAATACTTTTTCAGCTTTATGTGTGAAATGAGAACACAGGAAGAAGTGAGACCCACATAGAATGAAGGTGGGAAAAAGAATCACACGTTATTTCATGTGGTTCCTTGAGCAAAGCAATAATTCATTTCAGTTTGCAATAAAGACAATAACACAGGTTACCCAGCATTAACTTGCTACCTTTCTCTACATATTTCTTGTGGTGTTGGGTAGTTTTCTTTTTTTAAGTCATGTCACATCCAGCTAATTTCAGTAAACAAAGGCATTGAGGCACAGATGAAATAACCAACGAAACTGGGGAGAACATGAAGACAGCAACAGACAACAGACCACGGGAAGGTCATATCATTCCATGGAGGTCACTAGTGGCTTGACTGTGTAAGCAATTTTGATATTTACCATTAAGCACTAGATCCAAAGTTGGAATTCTTTACTAAAAATCAGCTGGGGAAAAAACAATCGAGACAATATATGGGAAGAAGTGAATGACCCTGAGGACTCATAGAGGCAAAGTGAAAAAATATCAAATACAAAGAATGTGCACTTGAATGTTAATGACCAAAAGTTTTGGGTATTTGTCAGGTAAAAGGCAGTTGGATGTGAACTTCAGTTACCAATGTAATTAAATAAATGACCATCAGTAAACAACATGATGTAGACATGAAAAAGCAAACATGTCTGTATAATAATTTAGTCTAAATAATTTCCAGAGAGAGAGAGGTTTCAGTCCCATTGCAAAAATTATTCCTGATGTAGTTGTGCAACTACTTTATGCAGCTTTCTTTTTTAATATGTATCCAAGGAAGATGAACTCTAATCTTAGTGGGACATTCAAGAAAACACAGTATAGATAATACAAGAGGAAGCTAATAACATTTGGCTGGATTACTTTAAGAAAAGAGAGAGAGGAGCATTGTGAATAAGCTGAGCAGAGACTAATACCAATAAAAAACCACACCAACTAATTATGTTTTTACCTATTTACGTAATAATTGGTTTGAACACTCGTGCCAAAGGTGACAGAAAGGTAGTTCTTGGTAGAGAAAATGTACAGTCACCAACTGTAAGACATACAAAAGATCAAACAAAAACAAGTGGCTAAGATTCTTAGTTCACAAATTAAAACCAAATGCAGTCAGTTTTGATTTTCTCCCAATGCAAAATCACAGCGGCCAAATGATCTGTAAATGTTCTGTATATGATTCTGTAGACCTTTCTAACATAAAGGCAGAGTTTCTGGGATCTTCATTGGCTAAGATTTCCTAACACCTAACTCAATATGGACCACCAGCTGACAAGAATCTAGTAAGTTGTGGGCCAGTCGCCCTTAAACAAACTCTTGATAAAAATTAGTTTGTCCATTATTGACTGGTTATTAACCTATTTTTTTTTTTTAAAGTGATGTAGAAAATACTTCAGTGCCCAGAATTATTCACTATCTAAAACCCCACAACCTTCTATCTATGCCCTTTCATGTAAGTTATTTCTGCCATTATCTTAGTATGTTGCAGAGACAGACGGAAATAGATTATTGTCTTGAAAATAGGTTATTGACTCCTTGGAGCAAATCAAAACATTCTCCTTCTCATACTTCTTAGGTGCAGAAAACCAAAAGATTAAATGGAATAATTCTGAATCACTTATACAAATTTCAGAATGGCTTTCAGGCTATAGTGTCATCCATTCATATTGATCTTCAACTTCTTCTAAGTACAGCTGAACAAAACCATTTATATGCACACCCCAGGGCCTGGCAGAACTAAAGACATGGAGAAGAAATGATCTTACCCAAGATCGAAACATGCCAGCCAGCAGGAGATTGCACTTTACATTTTTGGCAAAAAGACAAAAAAATGTAAACCCCTTATCCTGAGGTACCTTCAGCAGCTTGGCTTCCTGGCTGGACACAGCTCTGTGCAGGGCTGCTGTAGCAATTTGCTGGCTCAGAATGAAAGCAAGGCTCAGCTTTTTCCAGAGGTGAGCACCAGCTTCTGGAACACAGTGCCACAGCCCCAGCGGGCACGGGGCCAAGGGCTGAGCTGCACACTGTCCCCAAGGGCTGGCTCTGCTCTGAGCCCTGCTGGCTGAAGCCTGGTGGTGGCCAGGACAGTATGGAAAGTGCCCACCTCTAAAACTCCCACCTGTAGACAGAGTGTGGCTCTGCCACATGCACACTGCTTGGGGGGAGCTGTCACGTGCAGCCAGGGAATTCATCAGGCCATCCTTGACATTTACATCAGATGTACTTGTGTAGACTTAACATGGACCATACTTAAGCATATATTTAAACGTTTGCACGAGTTAAGTCAACTTACAGTTACTAGTAATAGTAATAAAATGTAAAGCCCTTGTAATATATTGTGAGGATGATACAGAAAACCAGATAATACAGATCTGACATTTCTGTGTTAGATCTCAAAACCTTTGGGATTGATACTTGGATGATAAATAGTCACAGCTCCTGTCAGCCCAGATGAATATCTTACCAGTGAAAATGGGAGAAATAGGGAAGAGAAAAAAAATCCTGAAAGATTTATATTATGAAAAATTGCTACTAAGAAACAAGAAAAGAATGATCATATGCAGAATCAAAAATAAAACTTGATGGTTGTCTGTGCTGTACATTTTCTGATGGAAATTTTCAAATGCGATTGATCAGAGTTTTCAAAAGCTCTGGAAAACAACATGCACCACTCAGGTAATTTATATTTTTAAGACACATGAAAAAACAAAATACCCTGCACTACAGTATAATGTTGATATAGAAATGACCCACCAGTCACTCGTTTGATTTTATATTGCACAGCCTGATAAGGCTCTGTCAGGTTAGAAACAGCACTTTCACAACACATGACTTCAGAACTTATGCAAATCCCTACTAAGGTCTCACAGTATCTTTCTGAGATTATCTGACAGCTTAAGTATTTAAGTTGCCATATAATTAAGAAGGTGTGGTGTATATAATTACTTGGAAATAGCTAGTTTGTTGGTAGTATTTTTAATAGTTCTTTTTCTTATTCAAAAACAAATATGTCACCAAGCCCTTAGTAGAAAGATCATGAGATATTCCTATTTATTCTTTCAGTGCTTGTACAATAATGGGGCCAAAAATATTTTTGTGTTTTAATGATGAATCAGTGGCTATTTTTAGAGCAATAAGGTTTAAAACAAACAAAAGCATCCTGTATTTAATGATCTGACTTGACACTAAGAAATTCAATGGCCATTTCCTAGCATGTATGTATAGTTTCAATCGTAAAATATAGCATAATATTTGTGTTTGATTTACAATAAGATTTCTGTTCTTTTCCTTGGTGTTCTCTAGAAGAATTATAACGAGAGCAATTGAGAGATCAGAAATTCATTTTTACAACCTCCTCTGGCTGCTCATCATGCGGTACATCAATAATACATCAAAAAGAAAACTATACATTCAGAGTGGAAAAAGCTATTTTTTTATAGCAGTGATACATATTAAATTATCAGTGATTTTTTTAATCTCAATGTGTATCTATTTCAGGCATTCACTGAAATGTCTCAAAGAGTTACTCTTGCTCTGTCTACAGTTGAGAGAAATAGTGCAGTTTAAAATTGTAGCAACCAGGCAATGTAATGTGAGAACTGGGACAAGACTCAGTGTCGTTGAAAGCAAAAAGGATTCTTCCTGCTATTTCAGTTAATCCAGCATCAGCCCAGCCTCGCTCTTTTAAAAAAGGTTAGACTTAAAAAGGAACTGAGTCACTACATCATAAATTCCTGTAATAACTAGCTTTCATGTAGTCAGCCCCCAAAGTAGATCCAAAAATCTGTACTAGAAGCTTGGATTTCGGAAGCAAACAAACAAAAGTTTGTTAGAGTTGTTGCTAACTAAAGTTAAGAGTGAAAATACAGACTGCAAAAGTCAGCTTTTAAAGAAGCACTGTGTTAAGCAGAGAAGTACATAGATCTTTGCAATATAAAAGAGAAATGTGTTTCAAGTGAGACAGGGTTCTGTTTAACTGTAGAGACTGTATTTGGAGGTGACCTTCCAGCACCCCAAACCCCGCCCCTTTTCCTGAAGCAACATCTCTTTTTTTAGAAGGGGATACGGACAAATGGGTGGCTGTGCGAAGAGGAGGAAACTGGGACAGCCTGTCGATTCCAGTTGAATGCTCTAGCCAGGTTTCCTTACAAAAAAGAGGCAAGAACTACTTCCCCATGTTTAAAAACACTGAATACCCCTTTATTTTTACAGAGCCCAAAAACTAAAACTGCAATTTTAATTAACATAAGAATTCAGGTACCAACTGCATTAAGCCATTAAAAAGATGAGAAAGCTGGTGTTTGTTCCTGCATTGTGCTTCAGTGTCAGGCTGGGAATAGACTGGGCAGCAAAGTTGGAACTGGGATAATCTACACAGAAAAACCCCACACAGGTATAAAGCCCAGGGGAAAACGTGACAAATCTAAGGATATTCACCGCTTCCACCTGTCTGACATACAAACTAGACAAAAAACAATTTACAGGAGCACAGGTCTGTACTTGTTTAAATACTAATATCTGGGGCCAAACATTTTTCCTCTCCATTTCCTAATCAAACCTTTCCACAAATTTTAGAACCTAATGGTAGAAAACAACATTTATTTTGAAAACCAGCAGATGTATCAAGAGACTAGTAAAGGACTGAGTGTTTTTCTTTAGGAAAAAAACCCAAACAACACAAGAATCAAACAAACGGGAAACCAGTCAACTTGATGAAAATTCCTGGATGAATTATAAAATATTTGTAGACACCTGAAAAATAACAAAATAATAAATAACAACCAATATGATTTGTTCATGACAGTCTGTCAAATCAACCTAGTTTTTTGTGTCTGGTTCTACAGACACAAATAAATTGAAGATCTTCACTTCAGCAAGGCTTTTCTGTTTCACTGACATTTTCATAAGAAAGATATGGAAATTTGATCTGGACAGAAAATTCACCAATTTGATGCAAAACTGGTTGCACTTCGAGGGTTGCTATTAACAGTTCAATATCAAATTGCACAAACACTAAATTTACATCAAACAAAATTCCTTGTACACTTCTATATTGTAACCTCTTTACATAAAGGCTTAGAGACCACGCTTATAAACCTGGAGCTGACACCTGGCTGGGATGTGCTGCAAAGAGGAGAAGCAAGAGTAGAATTTGAAATCATTGCAACAGGGGGATGATGATTCTACAAACGTGTGCAAGATTCTGCACTTAGCAAGAAATCAACTGCACAGAAAAGAATAATTGTTGTAATAAACTTGCAGAAAAGAAACCAGTAGGCAGAGTGGATCACAAGCAGAACACATCAAGTTCATGAGACTGGAAAAGGCATCCACTCGCATGAGATGTATAAGCAGAAGAGCTGCCATCAAGGTAATTTTGGGAAGTTGTGAAAAGATTGGGTGGGAGCTAGAGGGGTACAGTAACAAAAATTTGTGTGTTTCAGAACTGATTAAAAGAAGTAATCTGCACTTTTAATAAAAAATCAACCCAAAAGAGAAAGACTGAACCAAAATATGCTAACAGTCCTAATTTGTGTAAAAGGGTTCTGCAAAAAGAACAGCAACATTGTCCATATTCATTTGGAATAAATCAGCTAAACTGCAGCAAAAGATATTTAATCCACACATTCGAAAAAGGAGAGTTAAGGACTAGACTAGACTGCCTGAGGAATGAGTGGAATCCGTGTTTAAGGCTTTAAGAACAGGTTATGCAAACATCCTTTGAGGTTGTTTTCATAATAGTTTGTTGTGCCTTGAGGCAGGAGGATGACTGAGAATCCAGGTAAGGTCACTTTTGGCTCTCTTGGTTGCTTTTTATTTGGGGAGGGGACGTGTTAAGTGTAAAGCTTTAACATCTACATGACCTCAACCAACAAGCCCTGAGGTTCAGGTATGTCAAGAAATCCCTAACAACCTGTGCAAGCGCTGTATTTGTTATCCCTCTCCTCTTCTTTCCAGAAATGAGACACACTAAACTTGCCTTCACTAATACTGGAACCCACACAGTGGGTTTTGGGTGTATTTGCACAACAGTTTACCACAGTAAACCTCATTAAAAAACCCGCAGAACTCAAGGTTATGTGAAAATAAAATAGGTCTTTTTCCATACACTCATAAAAATGTTTCTGTAGTCTAAAGTTAAGCTAGTGTTCATCTATTAACCTCAAAGTCAATCCTATTATATTTGATGTTAATACAGAAGTTGTCACAAACAACAGTGTAATCAAAAATATATACTTATTTAAGATTGTTCTTTTTACAAAAATCTTGATATCAATTGCAACAGCAGCATAACGTAGCTCAGACATGCATGCAATTCTTAGTCCAAAGTGTACTTTAGGACTTCTGTGCATCTCTACCTTTTAAATGCATAGATTTTACCCTCTGTCAACTGATGTCTACTTAATCAAATTATTATTTCAGGTAATTTTGAAATGCACTTCCAAGTGCACTTTGAAAAGAAAAAAAAAGAGAATGGTGTAACAAATCTCTTAGGATCCAGCATTTAATATGCCCAAAAAGTTGTTTAACAAAGATTTGTTAAATAAAACAAACATTCATTTTTTCATTTTTATCTGTAACTAATTTCTGAATGAAGAGACAGAACAAGAGGACTGTTGTGACTTCAATTTATAGGTACTTAAATTCTGCCTCACTTGAAGATTTAGTAGCAGCTTAACATCTTTTGTTAACAAAATAACTTCAAACGTTCCCTACAGAAAATGAATGAAATGGAACGAAGAGGTAACATCTTCCATTGCCTGGTACAAGTACAGCCTAATAAATCATAAGAAGAGGTTTGGTAAAAATTTAAATTTTTACTTTGGTAAAAATTTAAAACATTAGTTATTGTGCTTCTGGAATACTTCCAATAACAAACGGTTACACAAATAGATGAATTGTTCCTAAACTCAGACAAGTCAGTGGCCAGAACACACAAGAATCACAGAAGTAGTTATGTTGGAAAAAACCTCCGAGATCATCGAGTCCAACCTATGGCTGAAAACAATGTCAGCTGGGCCATGGTCCCGTCTTTCCTTAAACACTTCCAAGGAGAGTGACTTCACCACCTCCCTGGGCAGCCGGTTCCAGTATCTAATCACATTTTCTGTGAAAAAAATCTTGCTAATGTCAAACCTAAACCTCCCCAGGTGCAGCTTGAGGCCACGTCCTCCCATCCTGTCGCTGTTCCTGGGAGAAGAGACCGACCCCCAGCCGGCTACACCCTCCTGTCAGGGAATTGTAGAGAGCGATAAGGTCACCCCTGAGCCTCCTCTTCTCCAGGCTGAGCGCCCCAGCTCCCTCAGCCGCTCCTCACAGGACGGGCGCTCCAGACCCTTCCCAGCACCGGGGATGTCCCCGCACTCCGGCGGGGCCGGGACGCGGCGGGGCCCGGTTCCCGCACGCGCAGGGCGGCACCCAGCGGGGCGGGCGCTCCGGGCCAGGTGCGCCGCTCCGCGCCTGCGCAGAGCCGCGCGCCGGCCGCGCTCCATCCGGGCACCGCGCTCATTGTGCGCGCGGCCGCCGCGCTCGCCCGCCCGCTCTAAAATGGCCGCCGCCGCCTCCGCTCCTGCCGCCGCTGCCGCGGGGGCTCCTGCGGCTCCCGCCGCGCCCGCGGCGCCGCCCACCGAGAGCAAGAGGATCAGCGACCTGCGCGTCATCGACCTCAAGTCGGAGCTGAAGCGGCGCAACCTGGACATCACCGGCGTGAAGACGGTGCTCATCGCCCGGCTCAAGCAGGTGAGCGTTGGGCGCAGGCCCTGCCCGGCCCGCCCCGGCGGCCGCTGCCGTCGCCCGGCTCCGGGGGCGGGGCGCTGGCGGCTCTGCCGCTGTCCCGGTATGGGGGGCGGGACCTGTCCCTGTCGTGCCGCCGGTGCCCGAGCGAGGGTCCGCCCCACCGAGCCCCCGGCGCTGTGTGACCCCTCTGGGCCGGGCTGGGCGCGGTGTCCCGGCTGGCGGAGCTCCCCGCCCAGGCTGGCGGAGCTCGCCCCGCGGCCTCGCGGCCCGCCCGCCGCCACAGGCGCCGGAGCTCGTCCGGCGAGCCCCGGAGCAGGTTGTTGCTGAGAGGTGTTTTTGCTTCCCGCTGTCCTGTTTTTGAGCTGCCCTTAATGCCATTATGGACGTCGTTGTGGCTTTCTAGTGTTACGTTTCCAAAGAGAAACGTGTGGATCCTTTACAAGCTGTACTTCCAAAGTGTCATTTTAACAGCTGAAACTCTCAGCTTTTATCATTAGTGTTCCCCTGCTTTAACTGAAAAGTTTAACCTAAAGTGCTTTACCAAATATTTTTGAGATGCTGAAAGAATTGTTTGGCTTACCTACGGAAGTCAAACTGTCCAACTTTCCACTGAAATCCATTAAAAACTGTATTTTTTGTCTTATTTAGGCTATTGAAGAGGAAGGAGGTGATCCAGATAATATTGAAATAAGTGTTTCAGCTGACACACCCACCAAGAAACCAACTAAAGGCAAAGGTTAGGATCTGTTGTTATACTTTATATTCTCACACAGGGTTTTTTTTTTGCATGTATCACCTTAAAGAAGGACTGTGGTCTATAGTTTGGGGGCAGTTGTGACTTTACTGTTTATAACTTCTGTCATGTAAGACATTCTTTGCCGTGCATGTCTTTTTTCATTTACAGTATGTAGATAATGTATGGGGATGCTGGAGCAATATTTATTGAGAGAGATACAGATAGCTGGAAAATGACTGGGTTAAGAGATGTGTGTTATGAGGTAGTGGCTGTACTGCCCACAGCTCCTGGAGGAGAGCTGTGCTGTGTGTGCTGAGGTGCTGTAGGTGAGCTGGGGTTTGGTGTGTGCTGTGTTCGGAGATCCTGAACGTGGGGTGTTCCAGGGTGCAACAGGAGCTGCTGTGGGGCTCTGTGGGGTGTCGGTCTGTCCAGAAGGATCTGTGTAACAGCAGAGCTTCTCTAGCCATGAGCAGGTGCAGGACTCTGCTGGTGATGAGGGCCCAGCAATATGTGGCAGGGAGTCACTCCCTGAAGAGTGTGTAGTGTGGGTGTGTTAGTATGCTCTCTACTGAAGACAGGATTTATATACATGTATTTTCTGAATAGGAGTTGAAGCCTCAAAGTGGATTGTCTAATTAAGAGATTTTAGTGGTTTTGTTGTGAGAAATTAATATTTAGATTTTGTGCTGATCTGTTTGGCAGTGATTTTTTTCAGATTTTTTTGGCTGTTTTCTTTTGCCTGAGAATTTAAATATTGTTTTGTGAGTTTGGAGTCTGGGGGATTTTAGTTTGGGTTTGTGTTTTCAGTCATTTTGGGAGCATCTGTGATCTGTTAGTACTGGGAAAGGACCTGTCTGCTTTATGCACAGCATTCTTCATTGAGCAGACACACTAAGATTGCTCACACATGTGCTACAGGGGCCTGTTTTGGACATGAACAGTCTTATACTGCTGTCTCTTGTCATGGGCTGAGTTTTGTGGTGAAAGTGGTTATTCAGTCTGGTACTGTGAAAGGTGAAGTTAGTAAGAAAATCTGTCTGCTTAGAAAGTTTGAATAACTTCTTTGCACTTTTCACACATTAGAGAAGTGAAAGGAAATAAACTTTCAAATGTGGTTTCCCTTTTTTTCTATGACATTACTTTATTCCCTGCTTTAGAAAGGTAACTGCTGATTAAGATAACTGCATGGAAGCTAAGTAAGGAAACTCTTCCACAATTTTTCATATAGAGATCTAAATGGCTCCATGTTCTGCTGTGACAAACACTTCTCTTATCTGCTGCTTTTAATCTTCCTAGTCTCCAAACTAATATCATGATATGCCTAATGTTCTTGGACTGGCTTCTTGGGTAGTTAGACTGTTTTGCTTCTGCAGAGGTGGTTTGCCAACCAGTGCTGCTGCTGCTGCCTGAGGCAGGGCTTCAGTAGCTCGTCCTTGCCACCTCTCCTGTGCACCAGATCCTAATGCATACATATGACATGTGCATTCTTGGTAAACCTCAAAGGAAAACACAGTGTTGGTGAAGTTCTTATCAGTTCACTTTGCAAGCTCAGGAGTTTTTTCTCATTACTTTTTAGATTACAAAAGCCTTATGAACAATTTTTTTGCCAGAAGTATGGGAAGTTCATGGAGGAACACAAAAAATTCACTGCTTAGTCTAGGGGAAATATTTTTTTATTGTATTGGTTTATTTCTAACTGTATGAAATAGTATATTACTTGATTTTTAACTACTCACTGTGAGGTGTTTTTTCCTCCTTACTGATTTTGCTGACAGATTGATCCAGGCTTTTTTGCTAATGTTTGTTCCCCCCCCCGCCTCTACAGCTTCAGACTAATACTGATGGATCTTTAATTATTTTACTGCTGGACAGCAGTAAAATTAATGACATTACTAGTTCTATAGTATTTTTCCCTGTGCTATTATTGCTGTACAAAGGGGGGTAGGAGTATAAGATACTCATTTACAAAGAAAATACATCTTCAGGGAAGGCCAGGGAGTGGAAGTGATTATTAAATCTCTTCATAGCAGCCAGAAAGGGAGGCCAATAGGATAGAAGGAAGGAGGTTGTCCTTCCAGAAAAATCACAGTGTGTCAGGTGGTTATAGGGTTTAGATCTGAAAGTCTTCTGTAACCAGTTCTACTGGAGCTCTTAAGGTCTGTGGAAGAAGTGTGATGTCTGATTCCCTAGCACTTTCTGTTACAAAAACCTGATCTGGAATATTGAGACAGGCCAAAATAGAGTAGGCATGGGCTCTAATTTGTGTGTGGGGGGAGGGAATGATATGTTTGTCTTTCCTTACTTTTTTTGTGTGTATGTTTACAAAAAGGGAGAAGAATACTCAAAAAACTAAGAGTGGGACTTTATTTCATACAACTTAAAAAATGCTTGCAGAAGGATTCTGTAATCCAACAAGAATCCTTGATCAATCCTCATGCAAAGTTAGTTGAAATTTAACACTTTTTCCAGATGCTACTTTAATTAAATAGGGTAGAGAACTGCAGAGCAGCTAATCAGAAGATTATATACGTATATAGGTGAGATCAGTTGGTTTTGCCAGTTAAAGTTTGAAATGCCAAGTGCTCCTTTTTTAAGTGCCTCAGCTGTGCCTCTCCACCCTAGCACTTAGTAGCTGTGGAAGAATTTCTCTTTTTTGTGAAAAGATGACAGTTTTTGGAAAAAGCTGATCTTTTCAAGCCTGACCATTCTGCTGCCTAGTCTGGTATCTAGAGGAAGTTACCTTATTTTGTATGAAATATTTTTCAAATCTTTCTGATATGAATGCTCCTTTGAAGGATCGGCAGTCAAAAATGTTGTTGAATGTTGAAATATTAAAATTGGTAATTGAGAGTTACTTTCCTGATGAGTTCTGGAATTAGTGTGGGTGAAGAACAGATTTTAGACTGATCATTTTTAACTTTGGAGAATTAATGTGAGCAAAGATGTTTATTTGCTGCTCACGTTTCTGAGGCCAGTTAGATATCTGTTAGTTTGTGTCTTTAAGTACCACTCTAGTTTGCAGCTGAATTTCCGGATTGACGATACTGTTTTTTGGATCAAGGGCTGACAACTGACAGTGGCTGGCTTGTACTATTGCCCAAATAACTTTGACTTATTTATTAAAACTGTTTAGTTAGGTAAATATAAGAACAAAACAAAGTAAACTAAATTGTACACTTGGTTTTCACAGACCTTTCTTTCTAAAAACAATGAATAGGAGGTGTGTCTTTTAGACACAGCAGCAGACTTAAATATTCCTGTACCTCAAGATAGCATTTCAGAATTAGAAAAGGATTGTTTACTTTTGTTAATATTGTGGCAAATGGTACTTTTCAAATTGCACTAGACCTCTTAATGGTATAGAGAGTTTATTCCATTGTAAGGATTTACCTCCCCTTTACCTATTATCCCTGGTTTTGATGTATCTTTAGCATTAGGTGTGAGAGAACCCTGTTGGGAGTTTCAGCAGGAATACCAGAAGCAATACAAACACTAATTCTTCCAGAATTTTCTGATGAGTGTGTCACTCTGCTTCTGCCTGAGATGCAAATATCTAGTTTAACAGTTGTCAGAATACACTCTTCTGTAATTCTGTAAACACTCAGGTAGCCTGAATTTCTCATGTGGAGGACCATGATTAGGTAGAATAAGCTTGTGCTAATGCAAGGCTTGTAAATGAAAGCTAAACCTGCATAATGTAAAACCAACATTTTAAAGATGTTCTAGTTCTTCTACTTACTTATAAGGAGAATATTTGTTCTCTGTGTAATAGTCTGTTGCAATTTTATGGTGTGTAGCAATTGTTTCCAGAAAAGGGATTGAGCATGGCTTGTAAAGGAGTGCCATCACTCCAAGGTAAATGAGTGTTTGTGTTGTTAAGCACCCAAATGCGTGGTGAATGCTGCATGCATACTGACGTTTTCAACAGCCACTGCTTGGATAAACCTGTACAGAAATTTAGGTGTTGACAACTTGTGTGATTTGAGACCAGCTGTGCCTGTTGTCTGCAGAAGGTTCAGCTGTTCTGGCTCTGTTTGTTAACTTACCCTTCAATCAGGTCAATATTGGTCTTGAATAAGTTCAGAGAAACAGTCATTTTCTGCAAGGTGTTTGTTGTAATCTGATCTTAGTTACATGAATTTAAGAGCCAAATGTGCCTTTAAGTAGCCCACTGCAAATGAGTGTCAGTCAGACAACTGTTGAATTTTTGTGGATGCTGGCTTTTTTCGCAAGTTACTGTACCAACATCTGAAAACTGTCTGTATCTCAACCTTGAAATGCCACTTTTGAGCAATGTAACTCTAACCAGAGCAAAGTAACCTGAAACATAGAACTTGAGGGGGAGAGCAAACTTATACCACTTTTTGGCCTGAGGTTGGAAAGTGAAGGTCATTGTTCAGGTCTCATATGCCCTGGAATACCTTTGGTACTCAGAGTGAATGGGACTTGCAACAAAGACAACAGACATAGTAAAGAACGGCTAGTGAAATCATTACTTAATCTAGTAGCAAATAAAAGATAAAACAGCTTTGCTACTGGATGCTGTAACTTGCTCTTGATGAGGACCAGTCAATAAAATATAGTTCTCTAGCTGCTGTTGCATAATGGTGGGGCTAACTTGAGGTAGCTTTGCTATTGGTTTGGTTTTCTTTTCTATTCCCTATAAAGTCTCAGTTCTAGTCCACTGGCCATATCTCCTCAGACAAAATAAATTATTTAAATAGCTTTCATGATAGTCTATGCTAGAGAGTTGCTAAATGTGTTGAGCATCTGCCCTTTGTGCTTGCCTGTCTCAGTGTATGCTTAGCTGGATATGGGATGCAGGAAAAACTTGGTCTTTCAGATTTAACAAACAAACTGAAATGTGAGAGGGTAAAACAGAAGGCAGTAGAATGTGTGTAGAAATCCTCGCTGTTTCTCATTGCTTTTTATTTATGTTTAAGGTACCTGGGATCTGTAGATTTTATCACAGAATGCTAAAAAGCTAACGCAAAACTTGAGTTAGTTTCAGGCATCAGCTGTGATGCACATCAGAAGCTGTCCAGTGTAAGTCCTCTTCCTGAGAAGAGCTGGCTTCCCTTAGCATACCTGTGCAGGTGGCTTTTTGCACCAAAATCTCAGAGATGCACTTGTATTGCATTATAAGTATAAGACAAGACTGTTTGGGGTTTGGTTTTTTTTGTTTAAGTGAAGTAAAATCAATGACACTGACTTTAGATTTCAAAGTTTAAATCTCATGTTTTGCAGTCACAGAAACAGCTTCTGCTATGTGCCTTTTCATGGAGATCTGTGTGTGCCTGTAGTGAAAACAGCAATGTGCTTTTTCTGGGAGTATGGTCAGAGTGCTGCCTTTCAGGGAAATGAGTAAAAGCAACTGGAATCCAAGCAAACCCAAAACAATAGTGTCTCTTCTTGCTCTGTAGTTGAGTACTTTCCAGCTTTGAAGTGCATTTAAGAACTGCATATGAAAGACCACGGAAATTAATGGCTGAAAAAATTGAGTATTTCAGCTAGCAGAGATGTCCGTACTGTGTTGAGCTTTGGCTTATGGTTTTCTTTTATATTCCTTTGGAATAACTGTAAAATTGGTTTAGCCATTCATTAGAGGTTGAAGGGAGGAGGGAAGATGCAATGCCAAAAAATGAAGAATTAAGTGCTAATTATGACTGCCATCTCATTTGCATTTGAATTGACACTGAGTTTCAGTAGAAGATACAGTAAAGCCACTTCCTAACAGAACTGCTTTTGTACCTTGTGCTACTGCAAACTGTTGCATAGGCTAATCTTTGATAGACTGAATCAAAGAGACAGAATGTTCTTCAGAGGGTGTGTTTTTGTGGAGATGTTTCTACTCGTGTTCTTAGGTCTTGTTTTTCAGAAGAGTAAGGAAATGCCGTGGGCTCCAAAGGGAACTGTGTCTAGTCATCATCCCCACAGAGACATCTCTAATAGAGAAAAGTGTGCGTGTGCTGGAAGAACAGAATTCCTCAATGGAACAGGCCCTTAAAACAGTAAAGCATATGTAGAAAGGAGAAGTGCTTCACCTACTCAATTCTTCTGCCTTGCTTCATCCTCTAGTGAAAAGCTCTGAAAAAGATGGCATGGAGAGGCTTGTAATTGCCATGCTTGTGGATATTCAAAGATGCAGCTAAATAAAGCCCTGAGACATTCCATTGTCCTTGGAGCTTCACTGTAATTTTCAGCAGGCTGTTGGGTGGACTAGATGACCTTTAGAGGTTTGTTCTAACCTAATTTCTCAGTGATGTTAGTTGTCCTCTAAAGCAAGACCTTTCCAAAGTCATAATGTCTAGTTAACCTCAATAATTCTAGAAATGTTTAGTTTCTAGTTCAACGTTCTCCTGAATTCTATTATCACTCAAAATAGAAGGATAGGTATTAAGATCACTAGCTATAGTGTAATTGCTTGTTTATTGAACAGCATTGATTGTTCATTCTCAATCAGCTGACATTTTATCCCCCTATCTTAAAAATTACTCAGTTTGTGGAGGGCTATATTACAGTGAACAATCCAGCCTAACTAGAACAAATAGAGAATAATAAAGTAAGGCCAAACACATAATCAGTATTAAAAGTGTACTCTACATAGCCTACAGGCCTAGTCACAGCATATCCCATCATTTCAGGTAAAAAGCAGGAAGCTGATGAATTGACTGGTGATGCTTCAGTAGAAGAGGACTCTTTTGTCAAGGTAATAAAAGTATGTAAAAAACTCTTCCCATTTTGTATTTATGGTCAGTGTTTGACTTCAGTTAATGACAAAGCTTCCATTTTCTTTGTGGTAATTTACATGGAGATTTTGAGCATTGTTTTTACTGTATTAACAGTGTGATGCCTAAGGGTGTGAAGCTGGGGGGTTTTTTAAAATGTGGTATGAATTTTATTATGCATGTAAGATACTGATCCAGCAGTGAAACACTGACTCTAGTAATGCTTTTTCAGAAAAAAGCTAATACTTTTAGTTATACCAAGTATTTGTGTTCATACCAAAAGGAAAGTGAGTCGGAGACTCAAGATGCAAGTGATCAAGACGGAAATGATGAATTGAAAGACTTCAAAGAATCTGTTGAGGATGAGAACTTGAATTCTAAAGGACTACCTTCTGCAGAAAAGAAAAGATACCATGACCTGGAGCCAGTGCAGACAAGAGAAGATGTGGAGAAGGGTTCTGAAAGTCAGGTACTTGGCTATATTTTACATGAACTTTCATCAGCAAAATGTACATTTTTCTTAGTGTTTGTTAGTAGGAAGTCAGAACTAGTTTTTCAGTTTGTCTTACTTCTAAAAGATAGGGATTTTCTTTTTACTCTACTATTTTCTTTTTATTTGCCTTGATTTGTATTTGAATAGTCCTGAAACAAATATGGCACTGATTGATAAAATTCTACCAGAGTCCATACAGAGTATTTCCTAAGTGGTCCTTTTCCCTTGTACTAGCAGTGACTTGTGCCTTTCAGTTCAGTGTTCAGATTCTTTACATCAGGAGAACTGCTCATTGATGTTCACATTGTTGAGTGTGTATCCACTTAAATGTTTACTGAGCTAATGGAATCTCTTGACCCTCTGAATGTTTGAGTGTTTATTAAATAGTTTGCTTATCTAGTCCCTTTTTTATTTCTGTAGGAAAATGAAGGTCCAGACATAGAAGATTACACTTTTCCAACTGTCCATGTGAGTTCTAAATCCATTCTGATAAGCTGATTTTCATGTCTGTTTAGTTGGAAAAGATCACTTTAGACTGGTTTTTCTGTTCCAGCATGCAAGTTAGAGTCAGATGATGTAAGACTATAAAGGTAAACAATATGGGAAACTTTCATTCAAATATTTAATTATGCAGATAATTGTGATACCAAGTCAGTTGACCTATTTAAAGATATAATAATCCATGTCTACAATTTGGGAGTGTTCAGTGCATAGACTTCAGAATGTTTCACACTCCCTTAAAAGCATATCAGAGGGCTATGCCAGATGCTGTTGTAGTATATACAGCTTGTACAGGAGGTTAGAACTTCTGTTTAATGTAGAAGTTTGCCCTCAGAGAATGTGAGGAGTGTGGAACTGGGCGTGGTTGTTTAGGTTGCTTTTTGGTGTTAATACTAATATCTGGTATCTCTAAGTTCAGAAATTCCTTCTGAGTTACATGGAACTGATGTCTGAAAAGTGACATCTCATACAGCATCTCTTGCTCAGTATAATGAGAAAAAAGTAAATACCTATTAAAATCAGGGTTACATTTTTAAGTACTTACTGGAGGGATGCTACCTAGTTTCTGACTTCTCTCTTGAGCTTTTAAAGCTAATGATGGACTGCTTGCATTTCTCTGAAAGCAAGTAATCAGCAGCTTGACATCCATTCTGAAGGCTTTGGTAAGACATGGAATAGTTTAGAAATGTTCCATTGAATTAAGGGGGTAAGACAATATCTGCGTGTCTCCAACCAACTGCAAACTGCAAGTGTTGCAGATAAATGCCAAGTTGTTTCATAAAGAAGTTTCATAAAATTTAGTGATTTGACAAGGGAGGTGCCCAAGTTTTGTTCCTGGATAATCTTTGGAAACAGTTTTCAGTATGTGCCTTCATACAATAGAAATTGTGTGAAAAATACAAACTGTTCTGCTTCAAGTTTCAAAATAGGAGACATTTAGTGTTGACTTCCTTTTCTTGCAGGACGGGGAAGATGAAGAAAATGAGAAAGGTATGTCTAAAGTTTAATAGGGTTCAGAGGTCTTACTCTGGTAGAACAGGCAACTTTCTCTTGTAATATTCAATCTCTACTAATACTAGGCTTATCTCCAGCACTAAGTATCAGTTGTCTCCTCATTAAGCTCAGCACCTGGAATCACTGCAGTCAGTTTATTTCACTCCTAAGAGTTACTTTACTCTTAAGAGTTGATTACAGTACCTATCAGTTACTGTGGTGGAGGTATAATACAGTTGCAATACTATGATTCTTAATAAAAACCCATAGTATTCAAGAACTGATTTTAATGCACGGTAAGTCTTGATGCCAAAGCCTCCAACTTGCACTGCAGTAACTGATGTTGAGTAAAATGCTGCACTCTCACACTGAAGTTGAGCACCCCACAAATGTATGGACCATCATATGCTTGGCTTACTGTCACTTAGAAATACCAATTGTACATAGGATGGTAAAACAAGTGTTTGAAAACCTGTGGAGTGGCTACCATTTTTTAAGCTGTGCTCGTTAGTGAAACTAGAGAAGGAATGTTATGCATTTGGGCAAACAGACTTCCTGGACAGAAGTCATAAGGATTCTACATTTTGTGGACTCGAAAGGACATGGAACACCATCACTTTACACAAGATGGAATAAACACATTACTGAAGCTACAGGATAAAACTCCAGACTCCGTGTTCACGAGGGACCCCCTGGCCGAAGTGTGTCATCTACACAAATCCAAGAATACAGTTGGAGATGTCTCTGGGACTGAGATGGAAAATCTTTCCAGTGGATGAAGACTGAGGACCATTTATCTACGAACTCTGGATTAAGGCTCACCCATCCATGCATGTTCTGCAGCAGCCTTGTACAACTCACTTGACTGCCAAGCAACTGCTTGGAAAGGAAAAGAACAGAGAACACCGTCGTGGAAGACTGGCTGGAATTCTCCAAGACTGTAATTCTTTCGGATTTGGGAAGGTTAGAAGTTCTGGAACCAAGAAGATTCAAAGACAGATTAAATCAAACTGTGAACATCCAAAGCAACTATGTTCTTCTGGAATGCTAAATCCTAAACTGGAAAATGGATACTTCTTATGAAGAATGGGTATCTCCAGGATGGAACCATATTCTCCCTCCTAATGTTTTGGTATTTGTCTCTAGAAAATGTGTTTTGCCATGAAGAATAAGTGATCCTGGGTAAAGGATTTATATTTGTGTTAATACACCTTGTGTTTTTTTCTAACCTTCCATCAGTGCTAATAACTGGCTTTGTATTTTCTAGGTCCTATTCTAGCTTATGCATATGAAATTGTTTAAACTTCTTGTTTTGCCATATTTATTCCTGTTAAATCCTCTTAGATAAAGCAGGTTCTGGTGATGGTACACAAGAAGTATCTAAACCTCTTCCTTCAGAAGAAAGCCTAGCTGAGGCTGATCACACGGCTCATGAAGAGATGGAAGCTAACACCTCTGTGAAAGAAGCTGAGGATGATAACATATCGGTTACAATCCAGGCCGAAGATGCCATCACTCTGGATTTTGATGGTGATGACCTCCTAGAAACAGGTAAAAATGTGAAAATTACAGATTCTGAAGCAAGTAAGCCAAAGGATGTGCAGGATACCATTTCACAGAGCCTGGAGAAGGAAGGCAAGGACTATGAGATGACTGAGAACCATAAAGATGGTAAGAAGGAAGACTGCGTGAAGGGTGATCCCGTCAAGAAGGAAGCCAGAGAAGGTTCAAAGAAAGCAGAATCTGGAGACAAAGAAAAGGATACTTTGAAGAAAGGTCCCTCGTCTACTGGGGCCTCTGGTCAAGCAAAGAGGTTTGTTTTTCTATGTCAGTTCTTTACGATACTGAGTACCAGCATTCAATAAGCTCACTCTGCATTAAGGGGGTAGCAGCAAGAATCTTATAATTAGTATCCTATGCTCCTGCCTATAGGTTTTTTGACCGCCATAAGTTACTTTTTAAAATTCAAGATCTTCGTATAGACACTATGTCCTACTGATTGCATTGTCGAATTGTCAGCATTTATTTATTTTTTTCAAATTGACGATTTTTTTAAATGTCCTTGTGATGATGGTAATGAACAGCTATCAGTTCTAAGAACACAAAATGAAGTCAAGTCCCCGTCCTGAAATCTGGAGAAGATTGCCATATATCCACTGAATAGAGTTGTCAGAAAATCTAGATCTTCAGGCATCTTGGGGAAAATCAGTGCAAGAATCCATAAGGGAATCATTTGTTCAAATATACAGTCTGGCCCTTTTTCATTTTTATTTTTTGAAATGTTAACTTGTCTGTTAGTGTTAGTAGTATAAAATGCAACACCAAATTCTGTAGTTTCAACTTTCTTCTGATTTTTTTAATTTGCTTCTCTAGCTCTACTAAGGAATCTAAAGAAAGCAAGACAACATCAAAGGATGATAAAGGTAACTATTGCAAATTAGGGTAGTATTGTCTTGAACTAAATGCTTTCCTGATTGAGAAATGTAATGTAATTGCCATGTAATAAAATGGCTTATATGATTGAACTCAGCCATTCATAGTAAATTATGCTAGAGGTACAGTAATCATTTCCTATAGGTATGTGTCCATATATTTCGTTTCTCCTTATGCCAGGTTTGTCGTAAGATAAAAATACTTACTTTAAAGACTTGATGAAAATATATTCTTCTGTTTCAAAATACTATTGGGAACAAATTCCATTTAACATTTCCCACGTCTTTGTTTGATAAGAAGCTATAATTTTCAGATAAGCCTGCTGTAACTTACAGCAAAACAAGCAAAAAATAATTGCAAGTACTTAAATGTAATGCCAATGAAATTTGTCTTGTTTGTAATTCTAGCTCATTTTTAAATAAACTGAACTCTCAACCAAGTACTATAGTTGAGATGCAAGCTTGCAAAATTGCACTTGTGTCTGTTAAATGTATTAAATTTAAACCTATTTTTCTGCCTTGGAGTTTCCATCTGTTCTATAAAACTCTATTATGATTGCAAATTGGAAGAGTGGAGCTCAAGAGCACATTAGTGTCACCAGTTATACTAATGCTTCATGGTTGAACAAATGCATTTGTGCGAGCTCATGTGTCTCTGTATTTTACCTACTCCCTTTCTGCCAAAAACCGTTGTCACAGAATCTCTGGCATAACACTTAAGGGACAAATGAAACTTTACCTGATAAATGAATTTGAGAGGAGGTTTTTGTGGCAGACATAATTAGGTCTTCTGTAGATGTGTATTTTCATGATAGTTACATGCTTACAGTGAAACTGAAAGCAGATTTGCTATGTCTTCATTTATGTAGCATATGTGATAACTGTATTAGTAACTGTTGTAAGGCTTTCTTCATATGCACAGTCAAAGCCAGGATAGTGGCTGTTTATTGGTATTTGTTGGTGTTCTAAGGGTATCACAGAACCATAGACTGTTATGGGTTGGAAGGGACCTTAAAGATCATCTTGTTCCAATGTTGTGCCATAGGCAGGGACACCTTCCACTGTCCCAGGTTGCTTCAAGCCCTGTCCAACCTGGCCTTGAACACTTCCAGGGATGGGGCAGCCACAGCTTCTCTGGGCAACCTGTGCCAGGGCCCACAGGAAAGAATTTCTTCCTGATAGATCTAAACTAATATCAAGATAACCTTAGTATGACCATAACTGAGATATGTTGCCTTTTGCTCTTAGTTAATCTCGATGCATTAAAGAACCAGAACTATCCTTTTTTTCTCAAGATGGTTAAATTATCTTTTAAAACTCCACACATTACCAGATTTTCCAGCTGTCAAGATGGAGATCTAGTTCTGGTCTTACCTGTAGGACTGGCTACTTTTTAACATATTCCAAAGCAGTTCATACATTTAGCAGCAAACAACAAGTTGAACTCCATACCTGAAGATGAAAAGATACTGGGAATGAGATTACATGAATCTCTTGAGTTCTTATTGCTGTGTTGTTTCAAAAATACCTAATATATGGAGTGGGGGAGTATTTAAGGCACATAATGTTTTTCCAGCTTTTATTTAGTATTTTCTTTAGTATGTGGTAAATAATTCTGGTGGATTGTATCCAGTTCTACATCCAGTAGTATTTTAAAAAAACTGCTCTGGATGAAGTTGATATTTCAAGAAGTTCTGGACATTGACCACATGATTCTGGAGGCTGGGATTGTCCAACTGTCCTGTATTTGCCTTTCTGCTGTCTGGTAACTTGAGCAGTGTACAGACATCATGATGGAGAAAAATTACTGTGGGAAACCCCCCCTATTTTTATAGCTGGTAGCTAATGATAAGAGCCAGATGTTGAAGCTAAATGTACATACCCAAATGAGGAGTAAAGCATGCCTTTTACAAATTTTTGTATTATTTTTCTGTCTCTGTCCCTTGTGTACAAGCTAACCAAGCTGTTGGTCTCAATACATGGTTAAATGAATGAAATCTTATGGTATATTTTTTTCTATAGAAGTCTTTTCAAGAAAGGTAACCAGATAAACAATTACTTAGAGGTAACAGGCTAAGTTTCTCTTTTCAGCAACACTTTAGTTAAATATTCATGGTTCCTTTGTCTCCTTAATTTTTTGGCTGTTTTGTAAAACTTGTTTCAGGAAGCACGAGCAGTGTTAGTGGTAGCAGTGGAAGTTCAACTAGAAACCTGTGGGTTAGCGGACTGTCTTCCAACACAAAAGCTGCTGACTTGAAAAATCTCTTTGGCAAATATGGAAAGGTATTTCATGGGGTTTGATGCCATGTGTGTGGTGTGTGTCTATTCCCCCTCCTCTATGCAGTTACAGAAATTGAGTAATACTTGATTTAGGTAAAGGTTTGAGAGGAAATATCTAAAACCCCATATTGCAGCACTAAGAGTGTGTACTTACAGGAAGAACCATTATGTTCATTTTAAAAGAAGTTTTTCTTCCTGTGGAGATAAGTACAAAAGAAATTTCACAAATACTTGAATACTTTGGTCAGGACTGGCTTTTAAAATAATGGTGGCTATGTTCCTTTGTAGCAACTGCATTTAACCATGAGTGCAAGATAATGTGCTAACAGATAAAATTGTAATACAAATAGTGTTTATAGAACATCCTGCTTTGGGAGACTGTTTTTAAAATGTCTTCTGAAGGCTTATGAATGGGAAGAATTGGTAAAAATATGTAACATTTAATATATGATCCTTTAGAGACTCTTTCAATGATTAAATGATTTTTTTTTTCAGTTCGCTTTAATTAAGTCTGTTTTCCCAGTTTTGGTTAATTGAAAATACAAATTCCATAGAACAATGTGGAAATCTTGAAAGCTAAACAGTCTTCTAAACCCAGGGTTCTCATTTTCCCAACGGAGTTGCTGATAACTGTGTGAATTTGTACTGTTCATGTAAGCCTGTGCAGGTATGGCATTATTGTATTTTGGGAACTAGTTAGAACCTGAGCACTGTTAATATCAAGTATGTGTATTGATTATGGCATATCTGATTTTTCTTATGAATTTAGTAGGTGATTTTATTTGATGCATTCACAGGTATAGACACCTGAGAGTATATTTTGTTGAAACTTCAATTATTTGGCTGTTTTCACTGTAAAGCTGATTGGTACTTATATTTATGTAGCTTCTCAGTTTTAACATTGATTGGGAAATATTTAATGACTGTACCATGACAGTCTGCAAGAAAGATAAAATTCTTGCCTCTAGAGCATGACAATGTCAAAAAGATTGGCTCCAGTGGCTACAGAAATTGTAGCAAGGAGGAGGAACACAAACCTTAACACCTTCTCAGGAAGCAGATGTCAGAGCTGAATGCTAAAATGGCTTAACTGCCACACTTGCTAGATGACTTTGAAGAACTGGCTCCCTTATTAAGTTACTACATGATACTGCTTATACCTTCCTGCCATTAATTGGCAGCTGCTGACTTCTTTTGTGGCAGTTCTCTGTCAGAGATGAACCAGCAAACTCAGGTCACTGGTGTTTTGTGTGAATTTAGATAATGGGCATGAGGAGGTGACTGGTCAAAATAGAATGCAAGCATTAAGATGCCTTGATGTGCAAGTTGGGATAAATTTCTCAAAGCTTTTCAGAACTTAGTAGTGTCAGTCAGTCTTTCTAGTGGGGTGGGAATTACGTTGCTGCTGGGGTGAATTTGTTTTCATAGATACTAGGGTAAAATTACTGGAATACCATAGCTTCCTTAGTAGAAATCTCTCAGAACCTGAATTCTTCCTGTTTGCATAGGTACTTGGTGCAAAGGTGGTCACAAATGCACGAAGCCCAGGGGCAAAATGCTACGGCATAGTAACAATGTCCTCTAGTACAGAAGTGGCCAGGTGCATCGCACACCTGCACCGGACAGAGCTGCACGGACAGCAGATCTCTGTGGAGAAAGTAGGTTTCATAACATGAAGACTTCTCCCAAAATAGACCATCTTTTATAAGGATTTGTATTAACCTCTTTGCTTTTGAAAAAAAAATAGGTGAAAGGTGACCCCTCCAAAAAAGAACTGAAGAAGGAAAGTGATGAGAAATCTAGTTCGGGTAGGAGCGTAGGAGATAAGAAGACTGCATCAAGTGACAAAGCCAGCAAGTAAGAAATTTCACATCTTCTGAAATTGTGAAAATCCTCTAAGCTGAATTTCCCTTATTGGATTTTTATGTTCTTTTTCCTAATAAGAACTCCATCAACCAAAAAAGAAGAAAAGAAATCAGAGAAATCTGAAAAAAAAGAAAGTAAAGAAGCCAAGAAAACAGAAGGTAAAGATGAGAAGAATGATAATGGAACAAGTGGCCCTAATCAAGAATCCACTAAAAAAACTGAAGAAAAGAAAAGAATAAGTATGCCATATAGCCATATTTCCTCCTATTGAATCTGTGTGTCTGACTTGTTTTGGGGCCATGTTCTTGCTCTTACTGGAATCCAGACAATTAAACACCTGTTCTTTTTTAGACTCCCATAACACATTTATTACTTCCATACTTTGTACTAATATTTAATTACAGGCATGTGCTGGTATGCTTCTCTTACCAGTACCAGTTCACTTCAGAGATGTAGAAATTTCACTAAAGAGAATTTCTAACAGGCAAATAGAGATAGTTGCGTGTGTGTTTTTAAACCTTCTTTTATTTTGTTTTTGTTTCCCCCCTTCACTAGGTGGTAAAAGCCCAGGTCAAGTTGTAGTTTTAGACCAAACAAAAGGAGACCAAGGCCACACTAGGACAGTTAGAAGGGGAAGGTTTGATAAAGTAAGTATCTATAGATTTGATGCAATCCTTACCTGATTTGATCCTACCTTGCAGTTGATATTTGCACTGGAGAGTCAATAAACTATCACTGACTGTTAAGCTTAGATAGAAGCTTTGTATGCTTTGGGATTGCTAAATCATTAATGATGCTTGAATGTAGCATCCAGAAATCTCCCTAAATGAATGAGACTTCTGAAATAACCATTGTAATCTCTATCTATAGCCACAGATATTGAGGAACAAAGAGCGTATTATTCAAGATAAAGTGAAATTCAGGGAATACAGGGGTAGAAAGGATATCTTGCCTTTTGAAAAGATGAAGGAACAGAGATTGCGAGAACACATGGTTCGGTTGGAAAGAATACGACGAGCTGTTGAACTGCGAAGGTAGTAATTCAACTTTTTGCTAAAGGCTATTTTATACATTAATTGATCAGATACTATATTTAGAAATCTAATCAGAATGCATTCTGTCAAGCCTTCTAACCAGATGTTAAAGTCTGGGACTCTGCCTAACAGTATCTTTATGTGAATGAAAAAACTCCAAAATTTTTGTGTCATCTTTTAATAGCTATATATGGACACACACAGCTTAGATTTTGTTACTGTGGGGGGTGTATCTCATGTTACTGCATGCTAGTTTTCTTTCTGGAAAGGTGAGAAGTAGACTAGGAGATAGGGCCAAAAGTAGTATCTGGGAGTTGTTTGTTTGTTTTTTAAATAGAGAATGCTGCATATTTAAATGACAAATCAAGCATAATACAATCTTGACCCTTTAAGTAGAAGGACCAAATGGCTACATTGTTCTGTTCTGCTGTTTTCATGTGGCCAGAAGCTTGCAAAGAGCAGTTAAATGAGCTGTGGTGTTAGCTGGGTTTCCCTAACAAAGGCATTCCCAGCAAGTGTAAAGCTTAAAGGAGAAAATGCCTTTTGTGCTTCCTCTAGTCTGTATTGTGGGAGGTAAAAACAAGAAAGCAAAATGATGCTGTTCTAACATGTGCAACTCAGAGTGGTCATGATTGGCTGTCTGTCTTATTTTTTGGACAGAAAACCCTAAGTAAATTTTTTTGTTAGCTTGAAGAGGACAAGAACTAAAATAAGCATGTATTTTTTAGATCCAATCATATTCTTGGCTACTGAATACTGTTGTTACTGTGTGCCATGTGACAAATGAGAAATCCAAATCAAGAATAAAATACATCAAGAAATGATTCTTGAAATAACTTCCTATCAGTTATCTGCTAATGGTTCTGTAGATAATCTAAAACCACTTTGGCTACTTGGGGCTAAAAGGAGTAGATTTCTGGGGCAAGGACTCCTGTGAAGAGCTTACTCTGAAGCAGTTTTTGAATGGCTGTGCCTAAGGTGATGTTAGTTTTGGATGACAACATTTTTTAGATGAATTTCTGCTACCTCTTTTTCTTTTTTTCTTTAGGCGAAGAGAAATTGCTGAGCGAGAGCGCCGCGAGCGAGAACGGATACGGATAATGCACGAGCGAGAAGAGTGCCTGCAGAGGGAAAGGGAGCGACTGGAAATTGAGAGGCAAAAGCTGGAGAGGGAGAGGATGGAACGGGAGCGTTTGGAGAGAGAGCGTGTTCGGATTGAGCAGGTGGGCAGAGCTGTGCTCTGGACTGTGCAGGAGCTTTTTGGAGGATGGCCCAGTTTGCCCTTGCGGGGAATTGTGCTCTTCACTCTTCTGCCCAGTCCTTTTTCTTTCATACAACTCGGCCAAACATTACATAATTCACAATGTACAACAATGAGAATCTTCATTTGGTTTGCTTGGGAGTAATTTGATGTAAAAGGCTGCTACTGTAGCAGATGCACAAATCAGTCTACAAACTTGAAGTACAGCAGATCACTTTGTCTATACCACTCTTCCATAATTTGACTAGATTTTTCTTATAGAATACCACTGCAAACTTCAAGAAGTGTTTCACAGTAGTAATACAAGAAATTACTTGGGAGACATTTCCATATAACAGCCAACAGGATCTCCAGATCTCGTCTGCTTTCTTCAGGAAATATTCCCTGTGCTCTTTAATCTTAGATGCTTCCCAAGGATGAATTTTACCAGATAACCTTTAGCAGAAAACTGTCAAAGGATAAATCTGTATCCTTGCTAACTATTGTCTGGGTATCTCTAGTACAGACCTGCTCTGTTTGTGGTTCCTTTCATGGCAGGAACGCCGAAAAGAAGCGGAGCGAATTGCGCGGGAGAGGGAGGAGCTTCGGCGGCAGCAGCAGCAGCTCCGGTATGAACAGGAAAAGAGAAATTCTTTGAAACGTCCACGGGATGTAGATCACAGGTAATTCTCAAACTGGTTTTTTGCAGCACATAATAAAGAGAAGCAGCTGCAAGCTTTGTATCAGACTTGAAAATGCATTTGTACCTGAAGCAGGTCTTCACAGAAGAATTGGATTTCTGGTATTTGTTTGGTTTGACATTAGTTTATGATAAACATGAAACGCTCCTTATCTGTAGGAGGGAGCTTTGAAATTAGAGAAGCATCTCATTAATTAATTCTTATTGTGTGAAAAAAACACAATTCAGAGCATTTACTGAAAAAAGCTGTTCTGCCTTAATAGCTGAAGCTTCTAGCTTTTACTTTAAAAATTCATATTTCTGCTAAATGGATGGTTAGTTTTGGGTGTTTTTTTAAATGATTTTGTCTACCACTCTTCAAAGTCTGCCTTTGTCAGTGGTTTTCCAAAGGTCAAATGAGCATCTCCTAAAATAGACAACTGACTCAACAATTTTCTGCGTATTAAGCCTTGATTTGGCCACATGTGACTGATGAGGGTTCCTTTGTTTTGGTTAAAGGAGAGATGATCCTTACTGGAATGAGAGTAAGAAGATGGCTCTTGATACAGATGCACGTTTTGGCCATGGCTCAGATTACAGCCGCCAGCAGAACAGGTTCAATGACTTTGATCACAGAGAACGAGGCCGATATCCAGAAGGTTCTTCTGTTCCATCATCTTCTTTTGATAGGTAAGTTTAGATAATGGAACAGGTATTTGTCTGCCAACATCTCTGTGGATTTCACTCTTAACTGTTCAGAATTGAACGTGGTGCTAAAGGCATTACACAGTTCTGACGTAATAGAATTGCAATACTGTCCTGACCTTTCTCGTGTCTTCAGGATTGGCCACTTTTGTAATGGATTCTAATCTGCTTTTCTCTGAGGACTTCAAATTAGCAACTTGGTGGCCTTTTTTATGAGACATGTCAAAAGGATTTCTGCAATTATTCCTTCCTCTTTCACATCTAGTCACAAGTTCCAGTGGATTACCTGTGATTCCTGTAAATTACTGTGTAATTTAATGTGCAGTAAATGCTGGTTCCAGATGCAACTTCATGGTTCCATTAAACATTTCCAGTAACCACTAGTAAAGCTAACACCACATAATTGTAGCTTCTGGAATTCTGCTTTTAGGTTGTAGTGAACTAGAATTGTAAATACAATTCTGACTTGAGAAATCTAGCAATCCCCCTGTTTCATACTGGGCAAAAAGCTGGCCTCATAGTTGCCTAAATTACACTGACCAAAATAGGAACAAATGAATGCATAAAGCAATGTTTAACTGGCTGTTAGAACTCAGTCTCAGAATTACAGTTGTAGAAATAAATACAGTTTGGGGTGGGAAGGATCTTTGATTTCTTTTCCACATGTGCAGTAACAAACAAGTAATACAAAGAAGAATGATATTTTATATCTTTATGGATGTACTTACATAAGCAGAGAAAGGTGAAAATGGGGAACAAACAAATGACTCTTTCCTGCTTTAACAACTTAGGCGAGATCGTTTTGTAAATCAAGGTGAGGCAAAAAAGACTCGTCCAACAGCACGAAGAGAAGAGCCAGGGTTTGAGAGATACCCCAAGAGCTTCAGTGAGTCCAGAAGAAATGAACCCCCACAGCCCAGAAGCGAACTCCGGGACACGGACAGACGGGAAGTGCGAGGAGACAGAGATGAAAGGAGAACGGTGATAATTCATGACAGACCAGAAATACCACACGGCCGGCATCCCAGAGAATCTGGTTCCAACCCACCTAGGCAAACAAATTGGAAGAGTGAGGGAAGCATAAGCACGGACAAACGGGATGGCAGGTAAATGTGCTGACTAACCAGTGAAAGTACTGATTCTTGTAGAATTTATCCATAGTAGCAATTCCTTAAGAATTAGCGTCTAAAGAGAGAGTAGACCCTCCCCTCCTAAAGAAAATCATTGGAAGAAATATGTAGGTTATCAAATGCTTAATCTCATCTGGGAACTGGATGCTGACTCTAGCAGTCGGTTCTTAGTCATGAGTAGTAACACAGAGTTGAGGCTTTTGTGTATAATGCAGATGTAAAAGAGTAGCATGTGAGCTTTGATTATTTAAAAAGCCATGCAGATCAAAAGAATGTTTCTAAAAAGTCAGCTGCAGGTTGCTAGGAGCCACAGGAATCTCTGCTGTCTACGTGTGCTGTGATTTGGTACCAATTCAACTATACTGAAACCAAAATTTTGATGAAAGCAATTTTTACAGAGGCGAGCGGCCGGATCGGTCGGGAAGGGAAGTGTCGGGCCACGTGCGGGGAGCACCTCCCGGGAGCCGCAGCAGCGCCTCCGGCTATGGAGGCAGGGAAGGAGAACGGGGCGTGATGGGAGAGAGAGGTGGAGGACAAGTGAGTCACCTTCTGGTGTTTGTGAGAGTGAAGGAGAGGCTGGAAAATGCGGACTCATGCTGGAAAAATGACCATATAGCATCATCAAAATGATTCACAAGCATTCTGCCTGTTTTTCAACTTAGTTTTCTTTATGTTAAAGGTTCTTTTTTAATAACCCATGAAATTGCAGAAAAATTACCTTATTCTCTTTGTTTGGCATCTTTATGACCAAAACAATACCTCAGAGTGTAGATGATAAGGCTTTTGAGAATTTGTTGTCACCTTTTCAGTGTTTTAACCATACACTGCCTGCTACTTTCAGTGCAGTTTGTAATTGTAATGTGATCCTGAGCGAAAATCCTTCTGCAAGACTTGTCTTTAAAGACTACAGATAAACTCACTCCTGCTGGTAAATCCTGAAGCATTTAAAAAGTATTAAGGTTCTTCCTGAGTTTTATGCCAGTGATAATGACATCAGGGCAGAACTGGGAGTAAAGTGTGAGTTTGTGCAACTTCACTGCCTGCATACCCACACACTCGTCATGGCAACTAAGTTTCTGTTACCTAGAATTAACAGAAATATTGAAAATGTGTGTGAGCAGCCTATGGACTGAAATCTTACAAGGGGCTGGACTTGTGTTTATTCTGTCAGCTGTAAGCTTACCTTTCTTGACAAGCCTGTTTCCTGTAGATAAAACAGCCCCTTCTTTGTGAGAATGACTGACTGTCACTTTCTCCCCAGCACTACAACGAGGACAGACACGTCGTAGAACGCCACAGTCGTGAAACTGGACCAAGGAAAGAATGGCACGGACCTAGTTCTCAAGGGAGTGGCTATCATGACACAAGGAGAATGGGAGATGGCCGTGGAGGAGGGGGCATGATGGCTCCACATACAAGGTACAGAAACCACTCCTTCCTCTCCATTCCCTACTGAGCCCCTGCAAGCTTTGGTGTCCTTAGGAGGTGCAGCAGTGTGGGTAGCAGCAGGGCGAGTCCCTGTGGCTGCTGCACAGCACACAGCCCCGCCTGCCCGGCCAGCACAGGGCTCCCCAGGGGTGGAGCTGCTGGCAGCGTGGCCCGGCAGCACAGCAGTGAGGGACTTCTGCGAAGTCTCTTTTCCTGTCTCTTTTGAGACTTCAAGTTTCACAGTTGAGTGATAGGAGATGTAAGAATGTTATTACCTGTGTACCAGTTGAGGTATATATCATAACACTTTTTTTAAAACTTCTGTTTCCAGTAACTCTTCACCCATTAATAGAGTTGTACAGATCACAGGCAATTCCATGCAGAGGGGAAGTGGCTCAGGATTTAAGCCATTTAAAGGTGGACCTCCACGAAGATTCTAAGATCTACAGCTATTTGGTTTCAAGATAACTTATTGAAATCTCTTGTAAACTTTCTCTGATTAAGAACAGGAAATCTTGTCTGAAAATCCTGGTTAAATTTTTTTAATTTAACATGATTATTTTCCTCTCAATTTTGGAGGCATTTTAATAGTTACGTTGTAATTTTGGATAGTTTTTGTGTATCTTTGATAAGCATTTTCCCTGAGGCACTAGAGCTATGTATAAAGAAATCGGAACCAAAATATTTGTTAATTCTGTATAAAAGAATAGTTTGCAGCTGTGTGCTAGTAGTTTGATTTGCCAACATTAGCTCTGTGGTGTCATGCTTTAAAGTTAGCTACTTCTCACAACATCCACAATAACCTCCATTTTGAAGGTTGTCCAGGCTATTATCTCTGCTTTCTAATTTGTAGAGAAATAAGACTTGTTCTTTCATTACTGGGTATTATGTAACCTATTTTTGCAGAAGGTACTGTTACATTGAGTGCATTTATGTGTATTCTTGCAAATGTATTCTTTTGAAATAAACCTTCATATTCTGTATAGCTTCTACTAAGTCTTTAAAGCAGTCTGTGGGGAAGGAAGGCAGAATTAAACAGACATGTCGGTATGGTAAATCAAAGCATGGGTGCCATTAGGTTCCAACTAAAACTTCCTTGTCTCCTTCACTGTTACTGAATTGAAAACTTAGCAGCACATTTGTTCACAGAGGATAGATTAGAACCAAAAAATAGCAAAACACTCAAGCAAGACCCAAAGAAATAACTTTAGTTTGCTCTTTGTTTAGCAGAGCTCTGTGGAAGTTTAACACAGTTGGGGTTTTACCCCAGACTACCAAAAACTCTGCTTGGGGACTGGTGCAGTTGCCCACTGATGTGGCCTTGAGCAAAAGGCTGCATCTTGTTCAGTCTTTGGGTTTGGGTCAGCATTGAAGGGTCTGTGTTAAACCTTTCTGGACCAGGCCCTAACAGAAATGCCAGGCAGCCAAGCCAGGGGTCATTTATCACCCAGCCAGGGTAAGGATATAGTTACAAGTCTGCTGTTCAGCAAGGGAGAAAAGCAAATGAATCCCCTTTGGAAAAGCTGGGTGGTGGATGGTTACCCAAATGAATAGGGGACTCCTAGCAGAACAGAAGAGCTTAGGAAATAGTCCTTGAGAAAGAGTGGAAATGGTTCCTGATCCAGACTGCCTGTGAAAGGATTTAAGTTACATTTTTTAAGGCATGAGGCAGTAAGAAGATGCTGATTGCTGCTTGCTGTGTGGAAGAACTGCTAAGCACCTGCAGGCTTCCAGGGGAATTAAGAGCAGAGCAGAGAGTTAAACTAAACTGGTTTTGAGGAAGTAGCCTTTCAGGAAAGATGAAGGAGAGAGAAACCTGCTGTGTAACAGCATTATCTCTAATTAGTCCTGTATGGATATTCAGATCTGACTAATGTATAGGTTTAAACAAAAGAAATGCACTGTCTCAGCAAGTGTGTAACTTACCTTGATATATTTAGTATGTCTTGTTCAATTATTGAAAAAGATCTAAGGATTTTAGAAACTGCGGGAGTTTCCAAGAGAAAGTACAAGTTCCCAGTGCATTTTCAAAAGTACTTGTGAATTTGGCTGCAGTTTGTGCTTTATCAAGTGTGACAACACACACAAAACAAGCATCTGCTCCAAGATGAATTTATAGTGGCTAATGGATTGAATGGACAATTCAGAAGTTTATAACATTAAAAGACAAAGCTATAGAGAGGTACAAAAATAAAACTTGAGATATGCTTGGTTATCTGTAAAAGTCTAGACGTGCATTCCAACAGTTAAAGCTTAATTAAATTAAAAATGTGATTGTGCAGGTGTAGCCATTTCACTTAAAATACTAAAACAAACTTGGACAATGGGGAAAAAACCTGATTGAAAACAAATTGCTGAAACCTTTGAATTTATCAAAAGCTTAAGTGCACCAGAAGTCTATCCTTTTCCAGAGTGAGTTTTTGTTGGGTTATTGTTTGTTGGGTTTTTTTAAGTATATCATCCAGCCTTTATTATTAGGAAAGAACTTAAATATCTAAATGAAATATTTATTTAAGTTTGCTCACTTAAATTTATTTACATACAATGAGTTTCAGAAGACTGTTAACCAAAATAAATCTCAGTTGGGTAAAGACCTTTAACTAGAGAGAGGCGGATAACAGGAGACACTATTTAAAAGGTTAACAGAATTTAACAGCTTTGTGGTACACAAACAAAAAGGGGTATTAAGATACAGAACTGGATTTTTCTGAAAATTATTTGTGTTCAAAATTATTTTAACAATTTACAAGGAAAATGTTATTTCCTTATAGTCTTTAAAAACACATTAATACAATATAAACAATTAAGGCTTTTAAAATGCAAAACATTCAGTAGTTGAACTTGTAGATGCCATTACAGTGTTGGATAATGGTGTAACATGATGAAAAGTATTTCATTCACATACATTGGTACAAATGCTACTGCATGACTAGATTTAATTGTGTCATGCACTTCTAAAATACAAGTTAAAAAAAATTAACTTCTCCCCTCTCTTGGTAAATCCAGAGTCACTTGCATCAGCTTTATTTTGCTTTTCCTTTTTAAGACTAGATTTAGAGATCAGGTGAACATGGGGTGACTAACAGACTCACAGCTAAACCGCTGATTTAACACAGGAATTGCACAATTCTGGTGGCATCTTGAAGACATTACTAATCTGGAAGTATTTTGGAACTTCTCTAAAATATGTCAGGGTTTTGTGTGTGGGGCTTTTTAAAAAAACATTTCATTGTAAAAAGACCCAGTCAAGGCAGTTAAGACAAAAAATATTTGACTTAGCACTGGAGAACTTGGGGTGACTTCTGTAGGATTCATTTTTGTATGTTCCATCAGTCATTTCTTCACTATGTTTACATGTATATGTTAAAGGTGATTATCACAAGTGGTACAAAGGGCTATGCAGCTGGTGACCAGATAAAAGGATTAATTGAAAATTACTTTAAAAACTTTGCTAAGAACTTGTTTTGCTGAAAGCTGTAATATAAACCAAAACTGTGTCATTTAATATTAAAGCTCTATCAAGTTATTGTGGGGAAACTGCTGACAATATTTCTCACTCCCATATAAAGAAACTGCTGTAAGGAATTAACATAATACTGAGCAAGATGCAACAGATTGAGAACAGATTTCTGTGGCACAGCACAAATACTTGATACTTCTACAGTTCTAAGAACTGCTATCAGAGTTGTGAAGCTCAACCTGTAAACAGTGACTACACACTGCAAAAAGACAGGGAAAAAACATCCACAGGTGCTGTGACCTGTCCAGTATAATCTGATAGCAACCTGCATTAGTTGGGGGTGTCTTTGCAAGTACAAAGTGTATCCACCAAAACCGAAACCTGCTTGTTTCATCCATGTCTGTACTGTAACTCCCTGACCAGTCACCCTTTTCAGCATGTTACAGCACTAGTGATTTCAAGAGTCATCAAAATACAGGTGAAGAAACCCTTGCAACAATAGGTTCGTCCCTTGAAATCATTGTACCTATGGTCACTTTTTTAAGGGGTTCTCTAAAGTTATTCTGCTTGCCAATCCCCAAGAGAAAGCATGTAAGAAATCCAGAAATACAAGCATACTGCTGTAACCCGAGTACATGGAATGCAAACGTAATTATTGTAACTATTGATGATAAAAAACACAAAAGCTGGATTACAAATAGTTTGAAGTCCACAAACAGGTTCCTTGGTTCACGTTATCTATCTGGAGTGTCTTGAAGACACCACCTACTACTACGCTTTTCCAAGCAAAAGAAGGATTTCATTTCCACAGCAATACTTTTTTCCTGTAGTTGGCAGAATCAGTGATAATATCTATCCTGTTACCTCACAGAGAAACTGGTTTCAAACTTTCAGTGTGCAGGGCTTCACTAAAATTCAATTGTAAACAAAACAGTAACTAAGATGAACCAGTTTCTCCCTCTGGTTAATCTGCAATAACAAAAGCCCTAAAATGATAACAGAATATTAGAGAGAAAATTCTCTGTTTTCCTAGTTATTTTGGAGTTCCCCAAAACAAGAGATGAACAAACCAAGGGTTTTAAATCAGATGATTTAAGTTCTTAAAGTGATTTGAGACACACTGGTGTTCCTTCTAATTGCAATTTTGACCTTTTCCTTGGCCAATAAGCAGGAACAAAAGCCATCACAAGGTTTCTGACAAAAATACAGGTTATCCCAGCTTTTTTGGCAACACATTCAGAAGAAATCTAAAAATGCTAAACTAAGGTGAAATTTCCAAAACTGCTTAGCATAAACTTAACTTTTCAAAGTTATAGCTGAAGTTTTAACTCAAAAAGCCCATCCAAATTTTCCTAAAGGCTTCAACAAGGAAGGAGAACATGAATTTCAAGACAAAGTATCCCATTATTTCATCCAGCTCTGTGATGGAGAACCTCAGTTTGTCTCAGCTGAAGGCTTTGGCTCATGAGACACTATTAGATCAATCCCCATATGTTTCACAATAGGTATCACTTATGGTGGATGGGACCTAAACTGAAACTGGGTCAGCACTAAAGGAAATTCAAGAGAGTAATTTAAAAAAAACAACTTAGCTGAGTTTGTGTCCCTGTCCACCCCCAAGATCTCTGTACATTTGGCTGAGTGTTTGACTTCATCAAACAACCCCATGTCGTGCACTTTTGGCCCCAGCAGCACAGACACAGTCCCAGCCCCTGCTGCCCTGAGTGCACAGCTCGGCTGGGAGGGCAGCACGGGCAGTGCCCCAGCTCTGCCTGCACTGAGCAGAGCAGCAGCTGCCTTTGATTTCAGCACTGTTGAGACTGAGCTAGCAAAAGTGCTGAAACTTCATTTGAATTGTCCCCTAGGATTTCACAAATATAGTATTATTATGTTGCACAATTTTCTATACTGTAAAGTAGAAGCAAACGTGGATCTTGACTTTCTAATGATAATTAACTGAGTATTTAAAGGTTTTAACCTTGAAAAACAAGAATTGCCCATTTCAGCACATGAACCTTCTCCATGAACACAAGTAATCCTACAAAGCAAAAAAGAAATGGAGAAGGCAGATTTCAGCAAGCTCTAGAGAAAACTCCAGCAAAGAGCTCAGAGTCATAGGAGCTGACATTGACCGAAACTGAACATTAGGCAACTGACATTTAATAAGAATATTTGGGGCTATCAGAGGATCTGCACAGCTAGTCCTGTCTCTAAAGCACAGTGAGAGTGAAGAGCAGTGTGTCCAGGGACAGACACTGCCAACCTGCCAGGAAATGAACCTGCTGGGCATTACCTAGGTGAGAAAATGCGGCCGCTGCACGCTGTGCCACAGCTATTTGTGTCCAAAACAACAGCAACATTAAGGACAAAGCCTTAAACAGTCTCAAGAGGTAACAAAGGGACTTTTATATTCCAGCCTCTCTTTCCTCTGGAGCATTCCCCTGTGGCACTTCCCCATCAAAGCAGATCACAGCTGAGCTTTAATCCATTGCTTTTCTCCTGGCCAGGCTGTGAACAAGAGGGAGCTGTACAGGAACACTGTGAACATCAGACAGACTCTGTGTCAGTGATGTGGTCTGAGAAGGTGTCACTCACCTCTTCCCATTTTCCCACTCAACACTAACAGTCTCTGGCTAGTTATGCTTAATAAAAAAGGATGAGCATTCATCAAGATGAAATGCCATTTTCAGGCCTTGCACATGACATTTGCTATCATATGCTGGACTGAATGAACATTTTTTAGAGTTGGATTTTTCTAGCTACCAAGGTGTTCTTCATCATAGCACAGATGGAAAAAATGGGAGCATTCTACTGCAGACAAACTACAGCTTGTTATTTTTGCTTTTCTAATGAGGATTCTGCATCAATTAACGTGCATTTCCTGAGTCACCTGTTTAATGCTGCAACCTTTAAAAATCTACTTTTATATAAAATAAGCTCTTAATTCAGCATGTCGTATTGAAGGATGTCGTTTGTATAGATTCTCTAATAAGCATCCTAATGCAAAGAGCTGATCCAAGCAATGAGCTGACTTGGTTACAGAACCAGTGGAGCAGGAACAAAGAATGGTTCAGTTAAAAATACATCAGATTTACCTTTCACTTGAGTATTTCCTGCTGAATGCACAAGAAAATTCCATTTCAAGAACTCAAAACTGCCTTTTATTACATACTGGAAATTTTTTTCAAGAGATTGTGTATACAAGTTTGAAGAAACATGACAATTATGTGAAATACCAAGTGAGTAAGAGCCTGCCTGGCAATCTGAGGTTCCCAGCAGAGCCTGTGCTTCCCTTGCAGCTCGTGTGCCTGTGAGCCACAAGAGCAGCTCTGCAGAGACACTCTGAACACATTATTTCTTCTATGAGCGACAGAGACAGCTACAAAATGTAGTTTTTGCATTGTGTTTAAGTGAATTTTCAGGAATGCTAATTTCGTTCTCTGGTGTTAAAACCCTCCTTTGGATCTGCTTTGTTGGGTTGCAGATTCCGTGAGTGTCACAAGAAAACTGGTGGATTTGAGCATTTACAAAGTGCCTTATAGAAAAACATCTCTGTGGCAGTGCTCAGTTTTTTGCTAATCTTAAGAATACTTGTATGTAGCTTTTTTATGTCACAACTATAATGCAACAACAAAGAATCTAGGATTTTGTTTTCTGTGCTAGCATTTATCTAGTGGAAAACAAGTTCTACTCTACTTTTCTGGACACTTTCATATATATTATGTAGGTATTTGCAGCATGTGCATGCTAAATTGTATAAATAAAGTACAAATCTATACCCTTTTGCCAGAACATGAGCTGGAGAAAAAAAATGAAAAAAAAAAGGCAAATGAAGTAAACAGAAGTAGATATTGTCTTCCTGGTACTCCAAGACTATATTGTGCAATATTGATTTCCAAGCTCACTTCATATAGATAAAAGCAATTCTGTTCAGGTTTTTTGATCCTCAGATACTGTCAGAGATACCAAGTGTGACACGTGCTTTTGGAATGGTTACTCCCAGTAGGGCATAAATTAAGCTTCCAGATGACATTTTGGGTATTAGGAAGCTCAACTGCTTATAACTTTTGCCACTAACAAGTTCAACTCATGCAGCCCTAGATTTCAGGAATTCTTTACCTTTTTTCCAAAGCTTCAAGACCTGTAAAGAAAAAAGGATATTAACAGAGAACAGCATGCCTTCCATCTCAAATACCCTGAAACCCTGTACTCCTCTGTTGAAAGAAACAGAATTATCTGGGAGTTAGAACTTCATGATGAGCACTGCTTTTAACTCCTCTTCCTGTGACCCAATGGCCATAATTCCTTTAACTACAGTATATTAAGTTTCAGGCACATCAGTCTGAAACTGGAAATGTTACACAAATTCTTCTAATATGAGCAAGTATCTTAGGCAAAGAGATAAACTCCATAGCCACAGCAACTAGATTCCTTCCAAAAGGAGTTAAAGTGGCAATACAGTCACTGAAAATAATAACAAACACTTAGCTTGACATGTTTATTTTTCAAGGTCAATAAATAAATGTAAATACACAAATTTGGAAAAATCTTAGTAACAGAATGTTTTTAAACAACATTCTGGCTTAAAGTCTCTGTTATTGACACTATTGGAATAGTTTCTCATCTACTTAAAGTAGCTAAGTCATTATGTTGGTGATCCTCCATCACATTAATTTATTTGAAGAAGTTAGGCTGCTGCAAAGGAAAAAAAACATCAACCTTTGCTTTGACATAGAAAATTATCTGAACTGCATACATTAAGTATTAAAATGACTTCTCTGGGCATGACTTTTCTAGAGAAGATATTTTTAAATTTACAGTTTATATATTAGAGACCTCCTACTGTTCATTCATCATTATAAAAGGGAAATCGTAACAAAAGTGGAACAAAACAAAAGAGGAAAAGGCATGGAAAAAAAGTGATACAAATTGGCCCTTTAGTTGGTAAGACATTCTTCCTTTATCTCATTTTCATTCTAGGTTGGTAGCAGATGTGTGTGATGACTGGCTGCCATCAGTGCAGCAAGTCTGCTTGAAATATTCGTGAAGTGGCTTTTTACCGGTGACTCGGGTTAGACACGCACTTTTCTAGACATTCTCCAAACACCTGGAAGCAGCAATGTCATATTCCACCACAGCTTGCCCAGGTTATTCTGTGTGAACACTAAGGCTTAGAGCACGGATACAGAACTTGTCCAGGAGAAGCAGCCTTTTTCAAAAGTATCTACAAATCACTAAATAGAAATTTTTATCAAAAGCAAGAAGGTAATTATTATTGATTTAATGGAAGCGGAGGAAGATTTGTGGTTCCCTCAAAATTCATCAAGTGTTCTGTTTCTGCATTCTATAAATACTACAAGATGCAACATGTTTATTTGGTTCCCATAAATTAGAAAAATCTGGTTTCCAAAAATTCTAAATTAGTGATTTAAAAAACAAAATATTACACCTGACCACCTTTCAAACCATCTCAGAGAGCAGTCTCACTCCTCTCTCGCCCCTTCAGAAGTGTGCTTTTTTTAAGAATACATGATTTATAAAACAAACAAAAAAGTGTGTTTTTAACTACAGTACACTTGCTTAAATATACAAGTGGACACGTTAACGTCATGTTGAAGTTCAAGGTACTTCTGGATAAAAGGCAGATAGTTAGTTATTTTAACTCTGCATTCTTATATAGAATAACGATTATTATAGACTTTAGTATCCTCTCATCATTCATCTATCATATGGAGAGGTCAATAAATAAAAGTTTATCTGGTCCAGTTTACCTACAAGAAAAAAAAATAATAAAAGAAAAAGAAGTTACCTATAAAATTACTTGTTTAACCCTGATAATATCTGAGTTGCCATACCCAGTTTGTAGTTGCAAGAAAAGCAAACAATATTCATCTTGCTTTTTAATAAATGCCCCGTTTTTTCATGACAATTTTTGTATGCTGCCTATCAAGTCACATATTCTTGGGGCAAGAAAGCTGGCCAGGAGATGCAGTGATAGCAGTAACAAGTATAAATCTGGGTTCAAAAAAAGGACACACCAGATCCAGAAGCAAAGAAAACTGGACACACTGAGGAGGCAGTGCCCAGCTGTTATTTGGGCTCTTGTGTCGTGGAGACTATACCCAGCCTAAGATATAGTTTCATACTATGGAAGTAACACAGAACTCCATTGTGCTCGTGTACAGACTTCAGGAAAAAGCCTTACACAAAATGAATTACCTTTGTTTAGGGTAGAAGATAAAATAGCTTACTAACTGATGTAATGAGTAATGGATGTCACTGTGACACAGGACTTGCCATGAGTTGTGTGTTCAGCTACAAGGTGCAGTATTTCTTATGACTAACTCAAAGCACAGCCGCGTCCAACTGTGATTTGGAATTCCCTCTTGAGCAGCACGCACTATGACTTTGAAGGAAGTCTGTCTGATTGGTACAAAGTCATCCATCCTCTCTTGGAACATGAACAAAATCCATGGGGTAATCAGGCACAGGCGGCATGTAACAGGTTTGTCTTCCTTTTTACTCCTTGTTTTTGCTTCTGAGGACATGCACTTGGCTCCAGATGGAATCCATGTTCTGTTACAAGAGAACACAGCTGTTCTTCTCTTTCTCCCTCTCCTTCTCTCGAGGCTCTTTGCGTTTGCGTTCGTTACTCCCGGATTGTCTTGCGCTGGCTGGAGAGGCAGCACCTTGTACCTGCTGTGTAGGGAAAATAACATGGGAAATAAACCCAGCACCATTGCAGATACAGCCTCAACTGTCTCTCTGTGGTCAAATTCACGAAGAGTTTAAGTAATATGCAAACCAGCAGAATTCAGTTAGGAGTTTTTGGTATACCTACTCTAGGACCTCCACAAAATTGCATATTTCTTAAAGTCAGCTGAAAATATAGTTCAAGTTTCATGTGTTCCTTCTGTTGTGTCCACATATTCAGATCAAAAGTTTCAATAAAATATGGTTTCAAGCATTTTCTGGCACTTCTGTGTTATTGTACTGGAATTTTTTCTTAGTTTCTCTTATAAGTACATAATCCACATTTCACTATCTGCAGAGTAAAAGTGCTGGTGTGGACAGTGAGATAATGGTGAGGCAGCAGCTTTTTGTGACTAGAAACTCTTTAATAACTTGGCAAGGGGGTTGGTATACAAAGGCAATATAAGTTTTGTTAATTCATCATCTATTCTCTCTGTTACCCATACATAGCTGCAAATGAACAGGCTCTTAATCCTGTTCAGCAGGTTCTTCAGTTCCTTCTACCTTTGGCAACCAGCAGTAATGAATCTGTGTTTTAGATAGGTACTGCTTATTAAAGCAACAAGCAGTGCAAATAACACAACTTTTACCTGTGAAAATTCTTGTTTCATGCTTAACAAACTTATCAGTTAATGGTTCTGAATTACTTCAGGCCAAAGATGCAGGCTTTATATAGATTATTTCTTACATATTTGTAAATAAAAGCAGTTCTGGAAGTCCTCAGTGGTTAAGAACTCTCTAAATCCAAAACACCAACTTAATATTGTCTCTGGCACAAAAAATTCAGTTACATTGCATTTTTGCATAGGCACGTGAATGAATCACATTTTCAGAAGATTTTGAAATCAGCTGCTCATGGGAATGGGATGGAAAGGTGTACTGGGAGAAACTGTGAATTGTCTAATTTGGAACAACAGAATAGATTCACATGAGATCACAATCTAAATCACCTAAAAATGTACAGCAACAAACTTCTGCAAGACAAAGCTTCAAATATTATCAAAAATTTTAGTTGAATGCTCTTCTGCAATATAAAATACTAGCTAATACTATCTACTAACCTGACATACTAATTCATACCATCATTCCAAATTAAGCTGTATAAATGAAACCCTAATTTAGAAGGTTAAGCCTGCTTTAAAGTATTTCAATGTTTGCAGTTGCCATATCTACATGCATACTCCAACAATTGTAGCATATTCCTAAAAATTCCTATCTCCACCTCAGGCAGAATATCACTGATGTGTCTATGCAATTATTAATACTTTTTAAAACTGATGATCATATTCTGTAGTACTGTTTTCTTACCTGGACCTGAGCAGCTGCTTGTTCTTGTTCCTGATAGTACTGAGAAGCTCTCCTGTCCTCCTCTTCCTGGAGCTTCTTTGCTAGCTCTAGATCACTGATTCCTTCTGGGATCTGTTCCCAGTTAATCTCTTGATTCTGCTGCTCTTGTTGTAGAGATAATGCCATCAGATAATCCTAAACAGTAAACTTGTTAATTAATGTTCTTTCACAGAGAAAAGAGTCAAGTCATATCAAGTGAATTTTTCAGCATGTGCAACTACACAGTACCATCACTTTTCTCCCAGCCTTATCTTCAAATGGAGATCAGGAATTTGTTTCAGAACCTGTCTATAACCTCAGCTGCAAAAAGGCTTAGAACAGCTACTTTACATGTCTGCTTTCACAATGCCTAAGCTGCAGCACAGAAAACACAAAAACTAATTAAAAATTTTTGCTTTCAGATTTAAATTGTTACCTAGACAGCAGCAAAATATCTGTCAGATTTTTATTTTGAGAGACAGATGCAGTGCCTCAATTTATTAAGAAGCATCTTACTAATTTTCCCCCAGTATTTAAAAAACATTAATGGTGATCACTATAAACTTGTTCAGAATGTAAGATTTCCAAGGAACTTCATCTTGCTCTGCACTTGTGCATTAACTGGTACAACTCAGCCCCACCTCAGACATGACTTCTGCAACTGTGTGTCTCAGTAAGAACAACACCCACCATGACACACAATCTGCTGTGGGGTTTGTCCTACAGTCAGCCAAGTGGGCAGCAGAAGGCAAAGTTCAGCTATGACAATCTTAATGAGCTGAAGGGAGTTTGTTATGTAGGAGGAAATTCCAGTCTGCCTCTGTTTCCATACACAAAGCAGAGGTGACATGTCACCTGAGTGAGCACTTTGCAGTAGTGGATTCTGAGAGATTAAAATCCTGTTTTCCAAACTACTCAGTTGGTCTTACTTTTCCTCCCTCAAAACCACATTAATACTTTCAAATGGCACTTCTGGGAATCCCAATCTAATTACCTAAGGGTGTTTTATAGTCCCACATATGTATGAGTATACACACATCCACATCTGTGGAATTATACATAAATATGACTAAAAATCAGTACTGAGTTACAGTGGAAAGGCAGAAATCCAGTACCTGATCTATTTGATCCTGTTGCCCTCTGTAGACAGTTTCAGGGTCTGATGGAGGCCGCAGGTGGAATTCAGAGTCACAGAAATTCCCGTCACCATCCACATTGTGTAAGCTTTCCCACACAACCTTCTCTTCTGTAAGAAAGCCCTGGTCTGTCACCAGCAGGTAAAGCTGACCCTATACAGAAGAACAAGAAAAACTTGTAAAACTAAAAAGATACTTTTTACAATCTAAGTAGCAGAAATGATACAAATGTTGCATTCCTATAAAACATTCATTTGGAGTTTTTGTCAAGTTTAATAATTAAATAAATCAGCAAACAGCATTAAACCACCAGATACTAGATTCACTGCTAAATTAACAGCCACGCAATTTCTGTATTCCATCTTGCAACTCTTCATTCTTAATGAAAGTTCAGACTAACTAGAAATTAATATAAAACATTAATATATATATGAATGAATACACTAATATGTATCAAGCTATACACCTTGACAAGCTCTTTAGAAACACACTTAAGAAGTAGACTTAAAAACTGGCAACAAATACTTTAAATCCCAGGAGTAATCATATTAAATTCCAAAGGCAACTTATGGAAACAAAGGTGATCTTTCCAAACAATCTAAGAGGCATTACCTCAAAATTGCCACATCTCAGACTTCATGTTTCAAAATGAGTTTTGACAGAATTTGAGGTCTGTGTCAATTGAAAGCTCTAAATTTAAGATCTTGCTATGACTTATCACCAATAACTGCCTTTGTTGGCATTTTAGTAATTTTACAGATCCATAAGGCCAAATTTCTCGATTTCAAAGCCTGAAATTATAAAATGGACTGGTCTGGAGTGAAGGAAACAATGCTAACAAGTACAGATACCAAGGCACTGGAAGGATGAAATGTAAGCTTAGCCTGAAGGAAGTGGGAGAGGAGCTGAAATCAAAGGGAAATAACTGAAGTAGGCCACAAGTAAAAGGAGATGATGCTGCATGTCTGAGGCAAGCAAAGGCAGCACAAAATACCCGTTTAAATTTCCATTTAAATCAATCCATTTATTTCATCCCACCTTTTTAATCATGTTTTTAGGATTATACTCCAAAATCAAGAATGTTGTTACTAACCATAGAGCACATTAAGACTGAAGCCTCCATTAGTATTACTGAATGTACCAGATCAATACACGCAATACAAAACTTGTAGCAGTGGTTTAGCTGTTAAAATCATGGCAGTTTATTGTGATATCCACAAAAATTTGGTATTTGTATTCCAACAGCACACAAAGGGTTCTCAAAGATCACTGTGCTAAAGTTGTACCAAAGCAAGAGGCAGATCTTGTTCTAATGATTTCTAAGGCTAAACAGGCAAGAAATGGAAACTCTGTCCATACCCAACACATACAGAACAAGCTCCCTGAGTTCTCTGAAGTCATGAAATAACTCTCTAAAGGAGATGCTGAAATTCCAATCACATCTCGTCAATCCCACTGTTTACAGCCACCCCTCCTGGGGCTGGGAGGCCACTTGATGTAACAAAAATATTATTTGAAGACTCACATGCAGCAATTATTCCAATATTACCTAATACCATAACATGGACTTATACACAAGGCCAAACAGAGTGGAGAGAAAACCCAAACCCAAATCAAACAGGTAGCACTGCTGTATGTTCAAGCCTGCGAATGGGAGTTAACCAGCACAGAGGGGCTTCACAGACATAAATACATGTGTCAGCAACAAGTCCGATCACATACCATGAGCTAAGAAATCATCTGTCCCTTGGAAACCTGATTAGGAACTGAATGATACTCCTGACATTTAAAATCACTTGAAGAAAAGGAAGTAATTTCAAAACGTTTCCAGTTTGCACACCGAATACTTATTTCACAACATTTTCTGTATAAGAAGTCTTCAAAAAGATGTAAAAAAAACCCCAAAATTTTTAATCTAAAATGTATTTGAACTTTTACGTTTTATTTTGAACTGTACATTGACTCAAAACCTAAAAAAGGGGGTGGTGCGTGTGTCTCACGTTCTCCTCTATTATGCCCATACATTTTTAATTACAGCCCATAAACTGTGTAGCTTAGTAATACTGAAGTTGTGAAAACACTAGTCTTCCTATCTCCAAACTATTATAAGCTTAATTTTTCTACACACAGCATATCATTGCCTTCATGCAATTAGAATGTAGTATCTAAGGATGGATTAAAGCTAACACTTGTTTGAAATAGAGACCTGTTTCAAATCTTAAATACAATTCATATTCTTACTTTTTAAGAATTTCTCAGTTGAACACTGATTGTAAAAATGTCACATTAGAGTAAGTAACAAAAAATAAATGTAACGCAGCTCCCTAATGAAAGGCAATAAACTGCATTACATATCACCACATGACCTGAACACCAGCACTGCAATTCCATTACCAACTGCACACCTTAAAACATTCTGCTTCACTTGAACAAAGCTTAGCAAACCAACAAACACAGGCTCCCTAGTACCTGATCAGAGACAGAGCTCCTGTGCACATTACTGGAATGAAAGAAAAATGGGAAATCACAGATCAGAGATCCAAAGTCATCTTTCCCTTATTTTTAACCAACTTCTCTGTTCTCTACATCGTATTAGTATGATTAGATCGAATCCCACAAAAAACCCCAACCAATTCAATACTGACCCTCACAATATTGCCAATATTCACGGAGCCTTTGGCAATATTTTAATATATAAAGAAAGACGAGTTGGCTCTTTTGCTATGAGCTGTAATGTAGCCTCTCATCATGGGTTTGTTCCAGGCCCTATCTACAGTCTGGCTTCGTAGGCACAGTTTTAATGCCAGGCACGTTCTCTTCCCAATGCTGAAGGCACAGGCCACATTCAGTGGCACACCCAGACTCCAGCAAGGAGTGATCAGAGAAAAAAGCCTTTTATCTTTTATCGTCTGACCTTCGCGCTGCTCTGAGCCGGGCCTGCACCGAGACACGCCGCGCCTGGGGCCAGGAAGCAGCCGCCCTTCCCAGGCACTTCCCACATCCCGGGCCGGGGCTGGCTGTGAGGGACACGGACAGCCCCGAGGGACAGCGGGACACCGCCCCGAGGGACAGCGGGACACCGCCCCGAGGGACAGCGCCAGCCCAGGCCCTGCCGCCGCTGGTGCCAGGGCACAGCCCAGCAGGCCGAGCAGCGCACCGCGCTCGGGCAACTCAGGCAACCAATGCACACACAAACGTCTTCCAAATGTCCCTCAGCGAGAACAGTATGGACGCTTCACAAAATGTTTCTACCTTCAGAAAAATCTTAACTGACCATTTCGAGAGTATTACCAGCTTATCTTTTAGATCTGTTTTTAAATGTGGGGTTTTTAAACAAATACCCAGTCTCATGGGTTAACAATGCCCTCCAAAATACCAGCACATAATAGCAAAAATATCTACTACTAACTACAGTCAACAGGGAGTAAAACAATAAAAGAAAGTCTCAAGGGCATAATTATTATAGACACAGTTTACTTTAACAAAGTTATGACTAATTATTTATCCTAAGAATCAATATTTAGATATTGTAGACCAGTGCCCATATTTTATAGTTTCACATGTAAAAAAATTGAAATATCCTTTATTGAGGATAAAGCAAGATTATTGTCCCAAACAGGCCTCTCTGTCTCCTGGTCTGCACAGAAAAGCCCCCTCTCTGAAATGCACAGATATAGGCTACAGGGGATGGTACTGGACCCCCTTGGATAATTTCATAATCAGATTAAATAATTAAGGTTAATGTTTTTAAACTACTTGTTCTAATGCCAATTACCAAGTTTCCAGCAATTCAGAAAACTGAACCCCCCCCCCGCCCCCAACACTTGTCCAATAGCTTCATACAATAAAGACAAAACATTTTAAGCTTTATGTTTTGAAGAGTATGTAAATATTCTCTTGGACTTCTGGATCAGATTCCTTCATTTTTGTGAAGACTGATGAATGAGTGTTGTTTAAATTTTCTCTAACAGATAAAACATTCAGATATACTAATATTAAAAAGATTTTTTAAAGAAAGTATGTACTATTAGATTCAGAGTAACCCTCAGCATAAGAACTGTACACTTACTAAGAAATTGAAAAATAAACATATTTTTAAGCAGTTATAGTCATTCCCTCTACTGTGCCAATCTTAAATGTCCAAGGAAAAGGTGCAATTACTGTATTGGAATGCACTTTGTATTGGAATAAAAGTATCTGTTGAGTTCTGAAGCAGAAACACAACATTTATAAAGTAGAAAACACACATACTTAAAAATCCAAACAGGTAAGTGTCTTGATACTTTTCAGTAAAGAACACAGGTTCTATTACAAACAAGCTTGTGGGAAAAACATTCCAACTGAACTAAGATCTTCTTACCAAACTGATCCCCTCTTTACAGTCCTGTTTTCCTTGATCTAGGAAATTATCATTTGATGTATTTATTATCTGCATAATGAAAAGCAAAGGCAAAAAAATAAAATCACGTTTTTAACTGCTGAAAATTATTACTGTATAATCACATGAGCCAAGACTATTAGTATGCAATTAAAGGGACAGGAAGTAGAAAAAATGATTACTTGGGCAAATGGACAAGGTATGGAAATCCAAGTCCTTTCACTAAAATATAAGCCTTAAAAAACATCCCCAGTGTACAAGCCCTTGTGTCAGCAGTACATTAGAGCTGCCAAATAAAAACTGAAGCATTAGCTTAATTAGCATAATAATCGCTAATTACTCAAGCTGTGTTTCTAAAAATACACCAGTTTTATTACATGGACATTACTCATTTAATCCTTTTTGATTAACTTTATAGCTGCTTTATTTATATGTTTCCATGTATTGGTTTGGAGGGGAAAGAGGGAAAGGCAGTGTTAGAGAAAGACAAAAAATAATTGCATTGTTCTTGTCCTAGAAGTTCTACACCTCCATTTTGCCTGGCATATGTTATAGCTCCAGTTTTCCCAATGGATGGACTTTTCTCCATAGTCCAGCTACTGCTGACTACTGCTCAAACTGTGAGGAAACTCCATCTGTAGAGAGAGAGCATTAAACCCAGGAGATGGAAAGAGTGAAGCAGCTGGAAAAAAATCTCAACTCTGTAGCAACAATGCATTTGGCACTCATATCTATGAGTATCCTGGAGGTCCAAAAATTTCTGGATAGCTGATCTTGGCTAAAAGCCCAAGTTTAAGTCTATTTCTGACTTGATACAAAAGACCCCCTAGATGTATACTGCTACTGCAAACAGCTGGATAGGTTAGAAGCAGGCAAAAGAGTTATGACTGGCCTTTAAATATCAATTTTAAAGTTATTTTCTGTCTTTATTAAAAAGTCTCTTGATATCTTAAATTCTGTCATGTACCACTCAGCAAAAATCCAAATCAGCATGAACACTGTTTACAAGCAATAACCTCAGGAACTAAAACATGGAAATAACATGGAAATTAAACTCTAAGTACAAGGGAGGTCCCCATGATGATAGTGAAAAACAAGAATAATGGCCTCTATTTCAAAACTTAGCATTTCAGAATTCTAAGAATTCTCAAAAAGCACAAGATTAAAACCACTGTGACTTAGCAGCAGCAAACCTTAAATATAAAAACACACTTCTTCAAGTATTTTAACTTTATATTTCTTAGGACTTGTATTTAGTTCTTACAGGTAAAACTCAAGACACAGTCTTAGGCACAGCCTTAACCTGTTCTGTATTATTTCTATTGGCTAAGGATACTTAACTCATTGAAATGCTGGATTATATTTATATAAGGAAAAAGGATCTCAACTGAGAAGTACATGTTTACTAGTATGAAGCTGACAAAGCACAGACAAACACACCAGGTTCTGGCCTTTAATCTAAATACTGGGCTGCAAAAGACTACAAAGAGCCTGTGTTTTGTAAAATTTATCTGTATTTATAATCCACAGGTCCAAGTGATACTCACTGGCTGTATTTAATACAAATAATGTTTTAAAGGCTTTAATAATAGCACAAAACCACATTATTTCCAGGAGGATTTATGTATTTTATAAGGAATAGCCTTTAAACAAAGAAAAGAGGTATCCTGCACCTCTAGATACCATTTGCACCCAGAAAGTAAAAAGCTGTACTTTTACTACTTTCTTTTTTAAAACCAAACTATGTTGAGGTTGGGGGTTATTCTTTCCTCCCCACTCCATAATGAAAGCATAAAACAGTGTACAGGCTTGCTTCACAAGCTACCACCAGCTTATCCAAGAACTAAATTTAGAAAAGCAGAGAGTGGAAAAAACTATACTCAAATTGTGATTGAAATGAGCTGCATCAGGAAGTGTAATATTTGACCACACAGAGATATATTTAATAGCTTTTGGTTATTTAAATGGAAGAAGGAGGAGAAAGATTCTTCTACTTGCCCTACTGCTTTAAGAGAGTGGCATTGTATGCACAGATTTAAAACAGATCTCAGATGTTCTCTAATCAGAAAACCAAATGTGTTACCTGCTTGTAGAGTTAATCATTATTTATGAAGACTGTTCAGACCTTTAGCTCAGCTTATGAGTAGTTCCTCAAAATGCCAAAGATCAGCACTGACAGTCAAGATTAAGGGAGGGAAAAAGAACTAGTAGTGACAAATGAAAGTGTCATTCACATGAGGTACGTGACATTATCATATAATGGCAAAACCAGTGGTTTCCTAACTTTTTTGCATGTTTCACACGTCTTCTTTTTTTGCTTTTATTACCATTATTCATAAGTACAAGTGTACTTGTATGAAATTAAAGTCTTATTAAATAACAGATAACCAACAGATAATTCAATAATTTTGAGAGTTCTATACAAGGGTAAAAACTCATACACTACCATCCCAGCAGATGTAAAGTTGTTTTAGCATGAAGATGCTCCATAAATGAATGTAAACTTGCCAAGCCAGATTCTCCATTCAACGGAGGTAGGAGTCCCAGAAGAACTAACCAAGCTGACACTTGCTTTTTGTATCCTGGAATACTTCCTTCACAATTGCTGCCATTTTGCTTCCCCAGATACAGATAAAAAATAATTTTAAAAAATTCTCTTCCCTAATAAAGGGAACCAATATTGTAGCTCATCTCAACTTCTCCAAACGTTTGGCATTTTGCACATGAATCTATTCATCTACTGACCCAAATTTAATGCAAACTTTTAGATCCTCAGAAACAAGAAATTCATTAAATTAACCTTATTATGCCAACCAAAAACTGCAAGAAAATTTAAGCCATGTAAGAAGTGTACGTAACTATACATAACCACAAAGAGTTAACACAGGGAGTAACTGAACATAAAGGGAAAGGCTACAAGAAGATTTAAAGTAGTAATGGATCCCAGTGTCTAAATCACTGTAATCCATTATTCCTAAGTAACTTTTGCTGCAGACCTTACATTCACTGTAAGCTGTATTTACACGTAACAACCTGGAATTTAATTTTATTTCAAGACAGTGAAAAACCATGACTTGTTTTTAAATGAGCACACAAAACACAAAAAAGACAAAAATGCTGGATGTACCTTGTATTTGGTCATGGTGCTAAAATGGTTGTTCCTGAAGAACACACAAAGTTCTCCCTCCTGGACAGCTGAAGTCAACTCACAGAGTCCATGGTATGTCAATTGTGTAGCTGTGTTATTTAGGAACTGCTCAGCTACAAACCCTACAAAAGCAACACATACTGTTACATGTGCCTATTACACACTTGCTAATATAAAACTTGATAACAATAGTAGTATTTTTCCTATCTCCCCCCTACACCCCCATATTGCCACAAGCCTTAGGGAACACATTCAGAGAGGAGACAAGTTTCAAAGTTCTAAAACCACAGCATTGTAAACAAACCTTCCCATGCTCATAAATGCTATATCTACTTCTAATATTACTCATGTTTTTCATTGTTGCAATGGAGTATATAATTCATATTCTAATTACAGGAGATAATACATAGCTAAGTTGAAATCTGAATGCTGCCACAATAGGGGAAGTTCTTGTCAGCTTTTGAAAAAGTGCATTGAATAGATCAAGAGAATGCATCAGAGAAGTTGAGAAGACAAGCACAGTGCTGTGTGCCTGCCCAGAGAAAGCAGCTCAGCACAGAATGCAGCTCTTCCCACTTGTATCTCTGCTCAGCATGACCCACATGGAAAATATATCTGGCAAAGCACATACTTTGATAGAATACAGAAAAACATTACCTACCTTCGCTAACCAGTTCACTGTTTTCTGACTGTTTACAAGAAATTATCTTCTCCACTAGCTGATTGTAACTGCAGTTACCAACTGCTTTTACTATGTCAGCAACCTGCAGCAAGAAGGAACAACATGGAGAATTTACCTTTGAGAAGAACACAACTGCAAGCCAGTGGCAATTATTAATAAGACACTAAGAATTCAATAGAGGGAGGATGTTATCCCCTTAAAAAAATCTAGGCCAAAACATTTTAAGCCCAGACTGTTACACATTTTGCTATCTCAGATCCTGTTTTAAATCCTTCAGTTAACCCTTAACATCAAAAGCTAAAGCAGATGGAGAACATGGCATGAGTTGGATCAGCTGGGCCAGGGTAAGAGAACAGCAACTCTCACCAACAAGGCATGAAAAGAAAAACTCTTAGGCATTATTATTCCAGCAAAACTCACCAGTTTCCCCCTAAGTAAACAATGTCACTTTATTGTTTATTAAATAAATTAATAAAATAAAAATTATAAATTATAAAATAATTTATAAAATAAAAACTTTTTATAAAATAAAAATTATAATTAAAAATAAATTATGTTTGCTAAAGATGCAGTTCTCTCCAACCAGTTCCACCATCCTCATTTCTCAATAGCAGTGACTAATAAATCAGAATTTAAAAAAGGAAGAAAGTAACTTCATATTCCTTCCAAGTGTTCTCTAATAGGCTTGCAAAAATGATGACTGGGACATCATAACTGGGGCAACTTGCTACTTCCCTCAGAAAAACAATTCTCCTTTACAGAGTCATAGAAGGCTTTTAAAGTAGTTTGACTATAGACCCAGGCTCTGCAAAGCTCCTGCACTAAAAACCACACTGTATTCACACCTCAATTTTTCTGACAAGATTTTTAAAAATCCATTACTGTATTCATTACTGACTTGTTCAAATTCAGAAATACTCCCCTCCCACCAATAACATTCAGAATAACTTTTTTTTAATAATTGAAATAGAATAAGTTACCTGAGGGTCCACTAACCATCCATGGTACAAGGGGATATCAAGAAGATCAAACACTATGCATTCAGGAGTGTATTCAAATACTCGGACACCTGTGAACTTCACATTGACATCCAAACCCGTCTGCAACTTATGCAGAATTGCCATTGCATCACTCATATTCTGACAACAGAAAGAAAAAAACAACAGATGACCCAACAGAGCTTTGTATACTTGGTGGTTACTCTTGTAACCCTTCATCATTCAGTATTCATCAACTCAACACTTCAAAATAAAAAAAAATTAGAAGAGCACCTAAAAAAATATTTCAATGCATATTCACGTTACACATCATGCCAGAAGATATATGAAATATAAGAATCTCCCTCCAATCACCTCTATCTGATTGTTTCTTCTTTTACACCCATAAACTAGTTTTAAGCAGTTCTGATTGCTTTCAGGTCTATTTCCTAAAGACACAAGCCAGATGTTTGCAAGACAACTGAACTATAAGGGAATCTTCAAGGGACTTTTCTTGACATTTCTTCTCCCCTTTTAAGCCTTCCCTTAAAAGTCAGGCTGGAGTATTTGTCACTACATAACAAATGAACAATGAGACCTACACAGACCCACTTGCCAACTCTAATTTCAGGGTTCAGTACCAAGAACCTTAATTGTTCACCACTTTTCTTTAATAAAAAACCATTTGCCATCTTATTTTGGGCATACCTTTAAATGGCCTCTAGATTCTACTGTAGAAACAAGTAATGAAAGTAGCACCTATTATAGTAGTGATCCCAATGGAAACCTCAGGAGAATTATCAAGTTATGAAGTTCCAATCACAGAAAGGAAAGATGAGCCAAAGAAAATGTGCTCTGAGAGACAGTTATCTTGAACCAACAGATAAAAAAAAATTCCTGACATGCAGGAAAAAGAATTTTCCACTAAGTGAGTAACGCCTACAAAGAGTAGTATGATCAGAAAGTCTATGCAAGATATTTGGGGAAACTGAGGCACTTTGTTTGTTATTTGTTCGGGGTTTTTGGGTTTTGCAACATTCCGTTGTTCAAGAGGAATTCAGACTTACATCAATGGGGAAAAAACTGTAACAAAGAGCAGAAATACAAATTGGACAGGAGATAGACTCACAGACTTAAACCACTGATGGTCAAAGGCAGTTGCTTCTGTTGTCTTCTGGTCAGAATCTGCACTTGAGCATGGCTACTATAAATGAGAGTTTTAATGCCTGTAGCCCTTTAACTGCACTGTTCTGTCAAGTTTCTGTGACCAGGAAAGGAACAGCTCTCACTATGTTAGTACATTTTGTTTCATCTTACTGACAACTTCGTTATGTCACAAGGTTTAGAATTTAGCAAGATTCTGAAGTAGTTCCCAAGACCAACTTCAACTTTTAAGTTTTCATCATTTTAAAAGCAAACCAAATCACCCTAAGAAGTGCATGTCATTAGTAGGGACCAGATAGCAAACATAAAAACATTTGAAAGAAATCTTGCTCTGCTAAATGAATAAGAAGTCCATAATAAGTCAGCATTAGCTGTCCACAAATTCAGATCATACATCTACAGACAATCACTGCATTGATTTTTAATGTTTACTCTGCAAACAAAGCAGGATTACATCAAACCGACCAGAAAACCACAGAAGTTTCTCACTACAATTTCAACATTATCACTTCTACTTTAGCTATTTCCACACCTTCAAAACAACTTAGAAGACTTCTATAACAGAACGCTTCTTTGAAATTACACAGTTAAAAACTTAAGGTATGTGACATTTATGTAACAAATCCATATATCTGAGCATAAGAAAGCTATAAAGGCTGTACTTTCACCAGGCATAATAGTTTTCATCATCCTCCTGTAAGTTGATTGTAGCTATAATCTTCTACAGCACAGAATAGTGTGGGAAAAAATAGCCAATTTTGTTATTACAAAAAAGTAACTCCTATAATCTGATCCAAATCAATCTCAAGTTACTCAATTTGGTTTTCAACACTGAATGAGAACAGGAAAAATGACTTAAGAATAAACAGAACTACCTTACACCTATTAAAAAAATCAAATTCACTTTTCCATGAGTAACCAAAAAACCAGCTATGACTACAGACAAAGCTTGGAAAATATATACTAAATCAATAATTTTTAAAACTAATGGCATTATCTTTAGTATAGAAAGACTTCTGAGTTTTTCTTCACTAATAGCACATATATAAAATTATTACACTACATCAAGCCCAGAAAAAAAAACAAACTACAAACAATGGTCTCTATGCTTCTGGTTTTTATCAAGGTGACAAACCCTAGGTGAGGAACGTAGTTTTAGTTTCCTCAGACATAACCAACTGTGTTTTAGGAGCCGCTCCTTACCTGCTCATAATTAAGTCGCTGAATTTCAGATATCTCTTTAGGTTTTGCATCAAGAATGTAGTCTCCTAAAAGAAAGCAAAAATGAAATTAAATTTATTTCACAGTCAAAGCTTCAACGTTTCTACGGATATTTCTGACTGAAGCTGACTGATAATAAATACCACAACTGAAGTTTTCTATCAAATTAATGAGATCACATTGTTTTATGACCTGAATTATAATTATGGAGTAAAATATGAATATAAAAAACTTAGTAAGATTATATTAAGAACTAAAATTCAAATAGCCAACACTGTTACGAAAGCAACATTTCATAATCTCTTGGGGTATCATACCAATCTTTTCATTATTCAAAAACTGACCTCCCTCTGTGCCTCACCTTAAAAAAATAAAAAGGTCAAACTGTTCACAGTAAGTATGTAATTCTGTACACAATTTATAAAGGCAACCACTTATCCTGACTGATACTGTGAATGTTTTGCCATGTTTTATACACCAGTAATTCTATAAAACTTGTTGTGCTGGTTTTGACTGGAGTATAGTTAACTTTCTCCGCAGTGCCTGGTGGGGCTGTGCTCTGGATCTGTGCTGAACACAGGGCTGATAACACAGAGATGTTTTTGTTATTGCTCAGCAGGGCTCACACAGAGCCAAGGCCCTTCCTGCTTTTCACAGGGCCACACTGCTGAGGGCTGGGGGTGCACAGGAGGCTGTGAGGAGGCACAGCCAGGACAGGTGACCCCCACAGGGATATTCCAGACCACGCAACATCGTGCTCAGTGTGTGAAGTGGGGGGAAGGAGGAGGAAGGCGGGAACATTTGGAGAGATGGTGTTTTTCTTCCCAAGCCACCACGTGTGACAGGGTGCTGCTCTCCTGGGGATGGCTGAACACTTGCCTGCCCGTGGGAAGCAGTGAATTAATTCCGTTTCGTTCTGCTTTCCCTGTATTGAATCTTTAACTCAACCCACAGGTTTTCTGGCTTTTACCCTCCCCATTTTCTACCTGATCTCACTGGTAGGGGAGTGAGCAAGGGGCTGCCTGGGCTTAAACCACAACACTTGTACTCCACCTTCGTCTACAACACAAAGGTAATAAATTAGTTAATAGTTAATCAACACACTGAGGTTCAAGATTTATAACATCTTTAGAGACTAGTATCCACTTTCCATGTTTTATTTCAGTGTTTTTGTACTTATTCCTTTGCTCTATTAATAAACTCAAAAATATCATTATAGGTTTCCTAATTTATCCTCTTTTAACTTGAAAGTGGTTGAAGGCTGTTTTGTTGGTTTCAGCAGGGTTTTTTAAAGCTGCAGAAGAACTGTAACTGCTAATCCTGTTGAGTGAACAGGAACCTAAATAATTTGAGCACAATTTTATTACTCAATTTAGTAAGATAATTCCAGAAGCTAAAATATGCCTTCAAGAAAGAACACACATCTAGACAACTGGAATTATGTAGTGACTTCAGACAGTGTTGTGTCATCAATGCAACTTTAAGAAATGTTTAAACACAGAGAGCAAGATTTCTTTTTTTGGGGGGGAAATTATGTAGGTAACTTTTTTCCTTCAACCAGAAAAGTCAGCAATTCACTTCAGAAAAGAACAAGTGATGTTCTTTACAAGCAAAAAGAAAGAAAATATAGTATAGGTTTTTTTCTCCTGCTTTTTCTCCTGCTTAAGAAAAATTAAACCTAGCCTATTAAGTTCAAACATTTTATATTAGTCAGTCTACAAAGGAAGGAAAAGTGCTACATTCAGCTTAAGTACTATCACAACTGCACAATTCCAGCCCTGTCAGATACAAAGTGCTGCAGTTTTGCTGAATACTGAAAATGATACCAGAGTAGTGCCTGCAAATGAGATCCCAATCACTGTGAGGACTACATTAATTTTTCTTTTTGTTTTAATTGGGTCATACTTCCAAGGGTTACAGTTACTATAGACAATTAAAGACAGAGCTGACTTAGTGAATTCTGTCAACTATAATAAAACAACAGTGTAAGAGACATAAATAATTTTAAATCTGTCAATGTGTTGATGCACTAAGCCATACTAACAGCATCAACTAGACCAATCACTTTGGAAAGCAGTGCAGAAAACTTCTAAAAACAGTTAAGGAAAAGCAAGAGTAACTAAATACTGAAAGTAGATTTCTTGAATCAAATAAAAAGCTGAATAAAATAGTAAATAAATAAAACAGTTCTATGCACTACAAAGTACAACATACAAGTGAGAATGATTTATTGCAATTACTAACCTAAGTATTCCATCAGCTGTTCAGCCGTTATGATTTCCATCATTGGTGGCAGTTTAATCTGTCAAAGTAAAAGTATATTCTCTTTAAACACTAAAACATTACAATTTAAAAAGCATGGTATTTCTAGACAGAAGACTTCTGATTACATTTCCCTCACCAGTTTATAAGGCCATTAGCATACTGGACCCGCTACTAAGCAGCCACAAGAAGAAATTAAAAAGGCATTTTGGTTTTTTTAGAGAAACCACATGTACACAGCACTTCCTTCCACCTGCACATCTCTGCATAGTGCTCCCTTCTCCCTCCAAAACATTTCTCCAGCATCCCCCTCCATTTCACAGGAGCTCACACCACATGCTGCAGTGGCTTAAATACTCAGAATTAACAGACTGTGAACTGTTAAGAAAACCTCATCTTCCTCAAGTCTTTGACTCCCTACCTTCATTAAAATTCTTAACTGAGTATCAGCTCAAAGAGTTCCTGCATACAGACAAAGTCTGTAAAGGACGTAGTGTAATAGCTGCTGGGACAGGGAAGCCAAAGACTTGTGCAGGTACAAGGAAATGACCTCCCAGCCTCTCATCCCACATTCACATTCCAAGGTTTTGGTTTAACTCCACAAAGAGCAGACCAGACACACAGAACTCTGTGGTGAAGATTCCATTCCCCTCCTCCCTGAACTATTCCCACCATCATCACCTGCTCAATCCAACCACCTTGGCAGAGTTAAAAGCTTCCTGCAGTCTCATCTCTTCCTGCATCCTGGGTAAACATTTTGGTTGAACACTTCCATTTACTGCACAAAGAAATGCAACAGCCAAAGCACAAACACATAAAAGGACATGCTTCTGGCAATCTGAAGAAACACCACAGGAGGGTACAGACTTCAAACATACTACACTCAATTTTTCTCTGCATAAATGTGAATTTTATTTTTCTAGAGTTTGAGGTTGGTTTGTCTCAGGGGTTGATTTTTAAGATCTCTTCAGTTTTTAATTCTCTCATCCTATCACCCTCCAACATCTTGCCATTCAAAGTCTAGAAAAGGTATTTATTATATCAGGAATTTTTTAAATCAAGTTCCTCAATACTGATCAGTGCTCTCCTTGACATATATAGAAAGATATGATGTGCAACTGTTAACTCATGTTCGAGATTTAATAGGTTCCACCTACTTTTCTGGTTGTGGAAAAGAAGGAAGAAGTAGGAAACCAGGAAATAGAGGAGCAATATACATAAAGCCTTTGATGCAGCATCCCAAACTCAAATATACAGACAGTACAGCAACACACTACTTTGTTCACATGGTGATGGAGAGGGTTTTCAGTATGAAAACTGAGCTATTTTAATAACTTTGATGGGAAAATGAGGTGTGATTGGTAAGACAGATACATCTGTCTTATCAATTTTAATTATATTTGACGAAAGGTAAATGCGTTAAATATATGAATTCAGAAGAAATTTCATTAAATTTGGAAGAAGAAAGAGACCCAAGTTAATATGGCTTTGTTATTTATACTTGAAGAAATATGTCCCTACTTAGGTTAGAGTTGACATATGCCACACATTGATCAACCCAGAGATGGTAGGTATATAAAGGAGCTGGTAGTACTGGGATCTTGGAAAAGGAATTAAAGAAGAAAAATCAGGCATGCATGCATAGGCACATGGTTTTTTGAAAATATTAAATGCATGACAACTGATTATAACTTACAGAACTTAACTCTTCCCAAATCTAATGCTCAATAGGCTAAATGCTTTCATACTCTTTGATCCCGTTCACAATATTCATACTGAGTATTCACAAAATATAGTGTACAGAGCCATGAAAACAATAGGACTGCAAGTTCAAAAAGCTGCTGCTTAGACTTTCGGTTGGGACTGGCATCATTCAAGTCTTAGCAAACACTGGCTGTGCACACCCCTGAGCCAGGGCTCATCATCCCTAAGGCACGGAACAGCATCACCTCCACCAGCCCTGCCTGAAGTGCTACAGCACAAATGTGTCAGTACAATATGAAGGAAAATCAGCACTGCTCCCTCAACTGTTAACTGGGCTCCTGTGATGATTCTTTCAGGACTGAAGTTAGCTCTTTTTATTAGTTATTTAAACCATTTATATCAGCTCAGCCAGCATTGCTTGGGGGTTTCTGCTCTGACCACATCTGAAACCTCTAGAAGCATGCTTACCTGACAAACACCAACTCTAAAGCACAATTACATGGCTTACCTATATTTGAGCTCTATGTACAAATAGCTCAACATATTATTTATATCACTGGTTAACAAATGGAACTTTCCTTCACAACTGTAAAGCTAACCATTTATTTTTTTACTGCAGAAAAAGCAAAGTGGTTTTACTCCTATCTCCAGGATCTCTCAAAGCTGGATATTTTAGCAAGCTACATCTCAAAATTAACTGCTTGATTAAATGCTAAGAGAAGTTAATTGGTTACTTCATGGCTTAATTTTAGGGCTGGCATGTGTAGAGGGACCTTGATCACACCTCTAAAGTGGGCTAATGGGGTTCCAACACAGTTCTAAGTACTTCTGAACAGAGCTGACTTAAGGATATAGAGAGAACATGACATTTCCCAGCTGTTCAGAGCTTCATTGCAAGCACTTAAGTGAAAGGAAATGTACAGTGAAGAGGAAATGGGAGAGAAAAATACCTTAGAACTTAAGGGAGAGCAAAACATCATTCACAACCACAGTCATCCACATATATCAACAGAAGAAAACAATGTAAGCAACAGTAGTAGAAGATGCTGCTGTCCATAACAATCTGTTATTTTGAGGGACACGTTTTCTCAATAGGTATCAATGTTTAGTTGCTAGATTCTACATCAATTCCACATTTTAGGAAAAATGCATTTCCTCAACTCCCACCCATTTCCTGCACCCCTCTACTGCAGTTTCCTGGCCTTTTGCCCTGATGGTTCTAACTCCAGCTACATTTTATTTCCTACACTCAGGAGTGGGAAACTTAGTCCTTCTCACACAACAACAGCATGACATGCAGTTGAGGCATATTTTAATTAAAAGAGAAGAGTGGTAAACAAATTTTCATATGGAACAGATTGTCTAATAAAACTTACACAATTTCTATGAATTATACTATTAACCCCAAAACTACATAATACTAATTTTCTTCCACACTACAGAAGGGATTAAAAAATCTTAAGTGATATAGTCAGGCACAGAGGATAACACTTCCGAAAATACTACGAATATCAAAAGGTCCAAGAAAATTTCTAATGGCTTATATAATAAGTCTTATATAAGACTTATAGTCTCAAAACATGTTTATCTAAAACATGCAACTCCTCTGAACACAGTGTTCCAGAGGGGTACGGGTAGCTTCAAGCAGCTTTGACAAAAACCAATTAATATTCTTTGCAAATAAGTGCCCCATGCGTGGCAGGAACAGCTTCATGAACCTGCCACACGACAGCCCGACAGCGTGTGCTGCCTCTCCACGTCCCTCAGCCAGGCTCCCTTCAGCCGCTCGCAGTGGGCTCGTTGCTGTGCCTGGGCACGGCTCCAGGCCGCGGCTGCGGGCTCACCTCGTCCCACAGGTGCCGGAGGAAGGGAGGCTGCCAAGGCCCCGCTGAGCGCGGCCCGCAGCCCGCGGCAGCCTGTCCCGAGCAATCTGTGCGAGCTCCGGCCATACGGACGGGCAGCTCAGCAGCAGGGACGGCACATCACGTGTGAAGGGCCAGTGCCAGCCCTCGGAGCAGGCACCGCCACTGCAGCCTCGGAGAAATGGAGGGGATATCTGCAGGAGCCTACTGTGCTCAGCTCCTCTGAAAAAGGCTTTTTAAATGAAAACTTAACAGTAAGAATGTCTAACTAGAATCTTTTACTGTCTCTTCTCTGCACATCAGTTTGGATACATCCAAGCAAGAAAATGGTTATATAACATTTACTTACATAATTGTTATGATACCTAAGTAGGTAATTTATACCGTTCTAAAAGTTACCAAACTTTTAGTAGAGCTTGGTGTGTAGGGAACATAGCTCCTTCCATTTGTTGAAAGGATTATGACACAAAAAAACTTTTGTAGACATTTTCAAATATACGACTGGCATTGTCCTCCTACATAAGGACAAGATATTCCATTGGCAATATTAATATTGCAATATTAATATTGCCTTCTCAAGGCAATATTAATATTATTTATATTCAAATTTATAATGTTTTCCCTTTGCTTATTTTATGCTTCAGAATCTTCCCTGGACATTTCATATATGTAATTTCTGTGCAACATGTTAAGGTTCACAGAGTTCTTCAGCTACAAGACAACACATCCTATCTAAGAAGCACACAGCAGAATCACATGGCATCCTCACTAAGCTTTTAGCATCTGATGATTGCCACATTCCCCCCCACTCCAAATTACATTTAATGAAATGCCAGAAGTTATCAGAAAGTGTTGCATAAACTACATCTAACAAAAATCACAAAAGGCACTTAGAAAAGCCAACCTTGCATTGCTAAGCTTAACAACACAGTAAGGCAAAAGTGTGAGAAAAAAACTGAGCAACCTCCAGATTTAAATAAGCTGAAAAACAGTGTGCTACACTACTCTACATCAGAGGACACAACTCATACTTGTATATACACTTAAAAATGTTTCTTTCAATCTCTACTTCTGCTTCATTTCCACCACACAAGTCTAAATGGTTACGACACTGTTTTGCACAACAGCTGCTCTGCACAACAGCTACTTTTCCAAGTTGATAGCATAATGCTTTTGTTTTTCTTCTTAGAAGAACATTTCTGTAACACTCCTGTGGCAGAACTCCTTGGCTCTCCCTCCTATGGGCTAAACTGCAAGTTACACTTAAGACAGGCAGACTGCAAAAACACTTCAAAAGAAAAGTAATTTCGTAATTTTAATATTTAAAATAGAGCTTCTGCAATCTGCCACCTCAAAGTTTTATGCATCCTTTGAAAGTAGTGGATAAAAGAGAGGTAGCAGTTTTATCACAAGCTTTATCGTAAGTTCCAAAACCTGGTATTTCCAAAATGGAATTTGAACAGTCACAGTGGGTGCTACTATTTCAGAATTTCCAAAACCCCAACTGCCAAAACAGTACTGCACTGAAGTAGGCTGAGACCAGATCTATCCACATAATGACCAAAACTCTCAATCCTGTCAGGACAGAGTTCTGAGAAGGAAAGATGATGGCTGATACAGGGAATAGAACCCAAAGCATAACTGTTTAACTTCTTATTACCTGTTGTGATTCTCTTTTCCTTCCTCATGTCTTTCTTATGCCCTTTTTTCCCATTACATGTAACTTCTTTTCACCTCATATGTACTATGGTATTCTCACTTTACTTTTGTCTATTTTCATCTTTTGGTCTGCCTTCTTGTTCCCAAATTACAATTACTTGACCCAGTCTAGTGTTCATCTTGGCTCAGGAGAAGTGAGAATGGATGTCCATCCTCAGCCTTCACATGTAGCAAGCTACTGTCAGTGATGTTGAGATGAGCTGCCACCCCAGCCACTGTCAACATGGTTCTTGACTATGAACTGGGGAAAAGAAAGGCCTATTTGTAGAGGCAGTAATTAGGAAACTCAATTACAAGCTACTACAATATATAACCAACATGAAAACCCTCAAGCCTATAAATAACAACTTGTGGTGACAGTTTCACTAGTTTAGCTGCTTGTCTGCAACTCATGTAAATTCTGCTGAGGTTTTACATAGAACTATAGAAAACTTCCTGTAATCTGAGCAATAAGAAAGAGTAGGGCCCTCCCAAGGGGTATTTTGGTTTTCACCTATTTATAAAACTGGGTATTACCTTAGTTTTCACTAATGTAATATTTGGTCCCAGAAGAATGTTAGTTAAAATTCTGGTTGGAGAGCAGCAGCAGCGGGAAAAGGAAGAATGTTAAAGAACAAAACCTCCAAAAACTTGAATTCAAACAACAGGACCAGTGCTGTTTCATTTACACCTTTCATGAAATCAAAGATTAAAAAAGAAGATCCTGTAAGAGTTTCTTTTAAAATGCCACTATACAAAATGATAAGGAATGGCAAGTTTTTTCAAGTCACCCTCAGATGCTAAAGAGGGAGCACAAAAAGCAAGTGTTCAAGACTGAAGCCTGTGACAACATTCACATCCTCTTGAGGATAGCAGAACCTACATAAGGCAATACCTTGAAGTCACACACAACTTCCCTCTTCTGCTTTTCCTGATGCTTAAGTAAAAACATCACTGTACCCAGAGTTTCTCCTGATGTCTGAGCTATTCTGCTCAGAAAAATGTGTAGAAATTGTAACTCAACCAAGAGCATTGATCTTCTGCAGTTAGTTGCATCTAAACAAATTTCTTCTCATAACATAGTTCCATTTTGACCTTTTCCTAAGTCACCTGTCACACTGTGAACAACCTCTTACTCTTCCAATACCAAATTTCTTCCCCTTGCTACTACAATATAAAAGCTATTCCTGTAAAGCTTTCCTATTTCAGGACTCCATGCTATCAGTTCTTCAGTCTTCCGGGGCTGAATTGTCAGCATTTCCTGAGACGTGCCCCTCATCCTTGTTTTGCAATGCACACAACCTTACAGCTTTCCTCCAACTGATATTCCTCTCACATAGACATGTTAACAACTACATTATGCCTTAGATTTTAATTACCTAAAAGATTGGAAAAAAAAAATTTTAAGACTATGGGGAGTCCACATCCTCAATGGCTACTGAGCACAAGAACTTCCAGGTCTCAAAGCTGTACTTGATCATTACCTGATTTATTCAGTAATTTAAATACAATCTATACTGCATAACTGTATGAATGTCTCCCTATTACTCAGGCAGTTATTTGTACAAATCTGTCTTTTGTACAGTTCTGCATTTTATACAACTCTACATTCACTTTATTATATGAAACGAACCTATTTCCCAGACATCACCTGTGTGCTCAGTGCTATAAAGAGTAATCTTTCCCTACCAGAAACCTGTATATATCTGCAAACTATTATATATATATTGTTCAGGTTAGTAAGCATCATCTAGATATTTTATTTCTGTTTTAAGACAACAACTAAGTAAGCCTATATAAGACAGCAGCATCTAAGTAGTATATTGGCAACATACTGCACGGCAGTGTTTATTTTCCAAGTTCTATATGTTAGACATGTGCTTAACAGCAGAAATAAGCCTGTGTATTTCTTGAAAGAAACACGGAATGGCATCGGTTGAAAGAGACCTGCAAGATCAAGTTCCAACCCCTCTACCATGGGCAGGGACACCTTTTTTACAAGACCACGTTGCCCAGAGACCCAACCAACCTGGCCTTGGACACTGGCAGGGATGGGGCATCCACAGGCTCCCTGAGCAACCTGTGCCAGTGCCTCATCACCCTCATGGAGAAGAATTTTTTCCCTGTATCTAAACTTGCCCTCTGCTAGTTTAAAGCCATTCCCCCTCGTCCTATCGCCACATGCCCTTGTCAGAAATTCCTCTCCAGCGTTCTCGATAATGTCCTTGTCCTAAACAGCACAAACTTCCCGCGGTGCCCTCACGCCGCTCAGGAGCCGCGAACGCTGCCGGCGCCACACGAGCCGCCGCCGCTGCCCGAGCGGCACCGCCCGCCCGGCCCCGCCATGGCGCCCGCCCGCCCGGTACCTTCCAGGCCAGGAGCAGCACGTTCATGATGGCCAGCAACGGGCAGGGGCCGTTCTCGTTCTGGGTGATGACGGGCGTGTTCTCCTCCTTCCAGCGGACCCACTTGATGTGATAGACCGACTGCCCCGGGAAGCGCTCCTTGGAAGCGGAGAGGAGCTGGGAGCCCGCCGCCGGCCTGTCCCCTTCGGGCTCTGGGGCCGGGCCCCCCGAGGAGGCCCCCGCCACCACCGCCTCGTCGGCGTCGCTGTTGAGCTCGGAGCTGCTCGGGCAGCAGGAGTGCAGGTTGGAGAAGGACTCCAGCGAGTCCAGGCTGCGGGACTCCTCCCCCGGCGGGCTGGGAGCGCCGCTGCTCCCGGAGCCGGCTCCCGCGGGACCGCTCTCCGAGGTGGGCGCCGCTCCGGGACTCTCCGGGACCGCCAGCCCCGCGCCCTCCGCCGCCTCACCACCCTCCGCGGCCCGGGAGGGGGACGCGGTCCGAGGGGCCGCGGCGGGAGCGGGGGCCGGTGGAGGGGAAGGGCTGCGCCGCCCGCCGCCCTCCTCGGCCTCTCTGCAGCCGCCCTCGCCCGCCGCCGCCTCTCCCAGGCGGAGCCGGCTGGCAGCGCCCCCGCCGCCCGTCTGCAGCGAGCCCGGGGGCGGCGGGGGCTGCGCCAGGCTCTCCATGCCCGGCCCGGCCGCTCCGCTCTCTATTGGCACCGCAGCGGCTGCGCCTCCGCCCGCAGCGCCCGCGACGCCATCACAGCAGCGGCGCCGACTCCGCCCCGCCGGGGACGTGCGGGCGGGGGGGGAGCGGCCGAGGGTCACGGCGGGGCCCGGGGCGGGGGCCCCGGGGCGGGGCGGGCAGCGGGAAGGGGAGGGAAACAGGTGAGTCCGGCTCTCCCCAAAGGGCGCTCGGTGCTTTTCCTTGCGGTTTCTTAGACAGTCGTACTAGAAAAAAATATGACTGTGGTATGATAGGTAACTTGAACAATTTGATTGAATAGACTAATTGAAAGAGAGGAAATTTAGGTTACATATTAGAAAGAAATTCTTTACTGTGAGGGTGGTGAGGCACTGGCACAGGTTGCATAGAGAGGCTGCAGATGCCCCATCCCTGGAAGCGTTCAAGTCCAGCCTGGATAAGGCCATGAGCAACCTGGTCTAGTGGGAGGCGTTCCTCTCCATCGCAGGGGGCTAAATGTTCCTTAAGATCCATTCCAACCTTTTAGCATTCTGTGATTCTGTAAGAATTAATGTGGGTGTATTATTCAGACTATACCGCAATGAACTTCTCATCTCCCTACAGAAATCTTAGACTTTTAATCACAAATTTTAAATAGTCTTGGGATGATAAGGATTTATCCTCTGATTCTCAGCAGCTCTCTAATTTGAACTCTATAAACACTTGCATTATCTCCTGCAGCCTTACCTGAAGTACATTCACTGTAATTTTACGTTCTACGTGCATTTCTATAACACCTTTTCTCACCTATATCAGTGTTCAGAGGGAAGTTGGTTTTTTGTTCTGACGTGGCAATGGGAATGGAAAAGCACAAATATAAAGAGCTGACAGTAAACTGAGAAACTTGGCGCAAACCCTAAAAAATAAATCTTTGAGATGGGACAACTGATGGAAGAATTAGCGTAAGGACAAACAAGAGAGGAAACATTTTGTTCTCACATTTGTATTTCCACGGGGGGATTTTCCTGTACCCTTGAATTGTGGAGGTTCTTCAAGACAGTCTCAGAATGACAAGTCCCTGTTCAGTGGGGACACTGCAACACTCCACAAGATGTAGAGCATCGGGAGAAGTCGGTGACCTAAAATAAAACTCTGAAAGTAAATTAGTTTGTGCAAAGAAAAAATGTATATTTGGTAAGGGGATGAAAGAAATCGGAGTAAAACTCTAAAAGTAAATTACTTTTCTGCAAGGAAAAGCCATGTATCCGGTAAGGGGACAAAGGACCCGTGCGATATCTTCGCACTTCGGTGCGGTGAAGGTCCGTCCCGGGGCGCGCCGGAAGCGGCGGAAGAGGCCCCGCCCCTCGGGCGGGTCCGCCCCTGGGCGTGTTCACATGGTCCCGCCCCTTCCGCCGGGCCCCGCCCCTTGCGCGTGGGGCGGGGCGGGGCGTTCCGCGCGCTCTGGGCGTGTCCCGCGGCTCCGCCCCCCCGGCGGCGTCTGGCGCGCGCGCGGGCGGAGGGAGCGGCGGCGCGCGGAGCGGAGGGAGAGGGGGCAGCGCTGCCGGGAGAGCCGCCGATCCCGGCCGATCCGCGGCCGTTCCGTGGGCGGGAACAGTCCTCCGGAGCGGCGGGGGACAAAGCGGAGGGAGGCGCCCAGCTCGCCCCTCCCCATCCCGCCCGGCGCCGGTCTGGGGCGGATGTGCCGTGGGTAGGCGGCGGCGGCGGGGCCTGCGCCCGGCGGAGATGGATCTGGCGGGGACGATAATCCTGCTGTGCTCCTGCGCGGCGGGCGCTGGAGGTGAGAAGCCGCCCGGCCTCGCGGGGCCCTGGTTTGGGGCCGTCTCCCTTCCTCCCGCCCTCTTTCTTCCCTCTCTCTCTCTCCCGTCTCTAGCGCTCGGGGCCGGGGGCGGCGGGCCCCATCTCTTCGGGGCGCCCCGGCGCCAGGGCCGCAGCCGGGCCGCCAGCCGGGCTCCCCTTTCCGCCCGCCGCTTCAGCCCGCCCGGGCCTCTCCTCCGCCGCCCGGGGTCGGCCTGGCGCCCCCGCCCCTTCCCCGGGACTTTCCCCGCCGAGGACCGGGTCAGCTGCTCTCCGCTCTTCTTCCCCCTCGAGTCCTTCTGTCCGCGCTCGGCTGTGTTTGTTTTCCCCTCCCGGCTCCGCTTCCGTCCCTCGGGACTTCTCGCCCGGTCCTGGTGGCGCTTCCCGGCTCCTTTCCCTCGCCCTCGCGGCCGCTTCCCTCTCCCCGAAACCAAGAAGGACGGGCAGGTGGAAAGTTCAGCTTAAGGAAATAAAAGATGAGCTCAGGTTCTCCCCGAAGTGTGACCGTGACTTCCAGGAGGGTCTCCCCTGTCTCAGGCCGGGCAAAACTCGACTGTGTTTATGGGGACGTGTAACTGTATCGGCTCCCGTTAGGAGTTGTTCCTCGGCATTAGGAACTGGGCAGTTTCTCCACTGCGCTTGGTAATGTTTAATTGGTCAAGTCGTGGCAGGGAAAATAGTTTCGACTTTGTACAGTAAAAGGGTTTCGGAAGGGGTGGACTTGGGAGGGTGTTTCTAGAGAACTGTGGGTGGAACGGCTGATAAAGACTTATTTCCTCTATTTCATTTGGCACCTCTCCGATTTATCTGGGCTCTGCCTCTGTGTGCATCAATATGTAGGTTTATTAACAAAGAAGCTAACGCTAAATGCTGGTCTTTCACATATTCTCACAAAGTAACATCAAACTGTGGGAAACTTTAGCAGGTTGTACTTGTGGCTAAGCTGTAAGATAAAAAGCAGGGTGATTTGCATGGTCAGAAGCCATCCTATTATTTACATGATTGGGAGTGGGATAGACAAAAGAATTTAGGTTTTTCTACATAAATTCTTGTAAGCTATCGAGATATTTCAGGCTTAATGGTTGGCATGCTTTCAAGGCCTCTTTGTTTTCTGAACTAAATGGTGCTGGCACAGAACTAATTCAAAATAATTCATTAACCAGTTGTGAGGGTTGTTTTCACTGTTTCATTCCAGGCAGGCAATTGTGCCATGTTAAGCTCATTCCTCTGAATATATAGAAGAAAGTTTATGAAATGTATTTCAGAAATTCCTGTTAATTTTTTTTTATTTGAGAGAAGAATGGGCACCCTCAAAATTTCTGGGCACTAGGAAGCATACCTCACTAGCAGGTGGCAGAAGTGCATGTCTTTGGTGTGTAGCAGTGCAGGTAAATCTTTTAAAAAAGATTAATAATGCTGTGCAGAAATCTAGTAATATCTAGAATATCTAGAATCTAGTAATCTCTAAAATATCCAGTAGAACTTTTATGGCAAAAGTCTGAATGTAATTATGAAAGATTTACAGTAGTTCTGTGTTAAATTAAAAATAGCCTTTTAAGTTTAGGAAGGTCTATTTTACCTGTGTTCACATTCCTAGAGTTTCTTATATCCTGTAAATGTTTTTATTTATTGAAAAATAGGGTTCTTCATTTGTATATTTTTCCTTTTTGGCAGGCATAAATATCTGTGTGGAAAGGGCAAGTTCATGATTCTTAAAAGAAATTACTGTGAGAGCAGTGCAAACTGGAAAGAACTGAAAAGAACCCAACAATTTACATTTCATTTATGTGCAGTGCATCTGGCCTCATTAATTTTACACAGATCTTGAAGCTAAGTTACATTTATCTGTAAAGTTGTCTGGTTTTAAGCCACATAGGTATTAAATAGTAATAATTTTGGAAATTTCATTAATCTGCACTTTAAAAATAATTAGGGGTTTGTATGTTTGGTCTAAGGTTGAAGTATTTCTACGGGACACCTGAGTTTGAACTGTTTCAGAGTTATACAAGGCTTTGTGTCTGTGTACTGTGTAGGCACTCTACATGCTCTACTGTAATAGTCTTTAGATATAAAGGTATAGATTAACAGAACCAACTGTAACATTAGCTCACAGCTAAATATGAATCATAAAATCAACTTATAAAAAATAGTGCAGCATAATTTGAATGGTTTATTGGAGAAGGTTTAGTGAAATCTCTGTTTTGTTTAAAAAATTATTTTCCGTTGCAGTTTATATTATTCTTGAAATTATGTAAGGGGAATGCAATCAAAAGCAATCAGTAGTGCTGCTGCACTGGTGAAATGTACTGCAGTGTCTGTCTTGGGCTGCTTCATAGCTTTTGGTAGGTTGTATCTGTGTGGTTAAAGCAGACACATTATCAGAAGTTTGGCTGAATAGGCCCAGAAACATTCTTGATCAGGTTCTGGTATTAGATCACTTCTAGTGTTCTCTTCTCCTTTCTTTAATTCTGCTGCATAAATATTACCTTCATAAAACCAGTGGTCCAGCAGGTGAGTTTGAATACTGTTTAAATAGTATAAGAAAGAAAAGCCACACCATTTATTTTGTTCTCTTTCTGTTAGTAATTAGGGAAAGCTAGAATTTAGCTTCTGGTATATGGTGTCTACTTCAGATAAGGTATATGTACCTTGACTTCTAAGAATTCCTTTTTTAAAAAGTGAATCTCAGGGTTTTCTCCAACACCCCTGGAATTGCTTGGCTTAAGGGATGTATTCACTCACTGGTGCTGTCATGAATTTTGATGTGTGTGAAGTTGGGTAATATTATTGGCAGCTTTTTGTAGCATGCTTTATTGCATGTGATGAGGATGCATGCGGGTATATTAATCAGTACTTAATTATCCATACATGATGATGTTCATAGAGGAATGGAAATAACTAATTTAACCTCTTCTTCTATCTAAACGTCTTTAAAAAAAAAGGAAAAGGGCAATAGCAAACACAAAGGAGGACTGTTGAGGCCTCTGACAAGCTTGGATTTAACAAGAGTGACCATGCTTTGGCTAGGCTGATCAAATGCTGACTATCACTGCAAATATATGATAAATTGTTGTCACTGGTGTGACGTGCTCTTTTTTTTTGTTGCTAGGACTTCCAAGTTGTATCTTAGTGTCTTGTGCTGTTGGATATTGAACTGCGTATTTCCCAGTGAGCATGGGAGGAATTCTGCTTTTTTCTGGACACATGGGGGAGTTGTGGGAAGGCATTTATGAGCTATCAGCATCTAAGTGATTTAGTTGTGTTCTTACTATAAATTGGGAAGAACAGTAGCCTTCATAAATATGGCAGCACTCAGCCTCCAGCATGTATTTGGATTTTAAAATAAAAACATTATGGTTGTTTCAGTGTCTAGTCAAGACAGCTGTCAGATGGTTGCTTCAGAAATGCCTATGGTAATTAAAAATAAATAAAATCAGGTGTTTAGGTGGTCGCTTTGAAATACTGTTGCCTAAAAGCCTCAGACTGCAGTTTGTTTATACTTTTTAAAAGATCCAAAGGTTCATTTTTGCAGTATGGCAGAGCCACTTTATTGAGTTACTGCTGTGTGGTGGTCCTGCCCTGGCCCTGCACTCCCACCTCTCCTCCTGGCATGAGAAATCAATACAGAGAAAAAAAAACTAACCAGTTCCTGCCAGATGTGTAACTAGAGTTGCTTTATTGAGCTAACCCAGGCCTGATGGGGAAGAAGAACTGGGACTTTCACAGGGTGGAGAGGAAGAGGGTCAATAAAAAGCAGACATCTGCTTGCACTGGTGTTGCCATACTGTCTGACCGTGCCCTAAATTGAGGCCTCAGGGAAGGGAAATGATCCTGACTTGACTTCTTGATTACGTGTTTTTCTTTCACCAAAAACGCACTTGACCAGAAGAGAGAGAATATTTTTTCAGCTGAACCTGGTGCCAGTGCAAGGGAAGAATGGAAACAGAATAGATGTAAAAGGCAGCGGGGCCTGCCCTTCTGCTGGCAGTTTTGAAACAACAGCCTGAATAAATTCTTCAGAGAAGTCCAAGTCAGGAGGTATATGGTAGAATTTCTGGCTTGCTAAATCTGTATGCAGTGTACATTCTTCAGTGTCCCATGTAAAGGGAGCTTTTTTGTAAGCTAGATAAACTCTGTGTTGAAAACAACTTGAAGCAAAAGTTGCTTTGATTATCTTAATTAAAATTATAATAATAATTCTCTACAAGATGTTTATCACATGCTGGCATTTTAAATCTGCAAATTAGTGGTGGTGCTTGCAGTAATAGGACTTGTCTGGTGAGTTAGCTTGGCTTCTGAACAATTTCTGATACTCTGTCAAGTCGTATTCTGTGCTTTTTTCCACCCCACTAACAAACTTGAGTTGTGCTTGAACTATCTGCATTTGTCATGCAAGTCTTAATCTGAGTGGTTTAATGCAAACTTCATCTTTTAGAACAGTGCATGCTTGATTTATCCTCTTATGGGAAGTTAAATGTTATTCTCTTTTACAATGATGTGTATAAAATTAATAGATATTTATGTTTACATTGGTAAACTTCCAGTACTGTTTATGACTAGTCATTTTTTTGTACTTGGAGCTGGCTTCCGTAAAAATTTCCTCCAGAATCTTCACAGACACTGAGATTAGTCTGACCAGCCTGTAATTCTCCAGGCCCTCCTCCTTCAAGGTGGGGATGACATTTGTCAGGAACTCTCAGAAGGGTGACAGAACCCTTGAAATGGGTACCAGCCAGCCCCCTCAGCACTCCTGGATGCATCCCATCTGATCCGATGGACTTCTGTATATCCAGGTGGCTGAAGTGTTCCCTTGCTCATTTCGTCTGCTGCGGGTGCTGCTTCTCTCCTGCAGACTGGGAAGGGTTTGTCTGGGGGGAGAAGCTCTTCCTGGTGTTCTCTGGGGAAATAACCAACCAGGGAATCATTTAGCACATACCACCAAACAACTGTTACATGTGTTTGCCTTGTGCCAGGAAGTTTACAGCTAAAATCACACGGATGATCCAATTTAGCCTTTTCCATAAGGCTGGTTGGAAGGTGAGAGTACATGCCTCAGACTCCATACCTGTCCAGTGGGATTTGTTTGTTCACAACAACAGTAACTGTAGATACTTCACAGCTCTCTGGGGATCCTGAGGAGTTGTATATCTGCATACACAAAACATCTTTCACAGGAACTGGCACACCCGAGACATTTGCCTAAATGCTCTGCCTGATTCTGTTTAAAGTAAGCCCGTGAGAGTGGAGCTTCATTCCTGCAGGGTATTTGTCATAGGAAATGCCACATCTAGTTTAGCAAGTCTTTGGAAGACTATACTGTCAAGTTCAAAAGCCATCGCCTTGTCACTCTCTGATGTCTGTGTCCTGAAAGGTTTCTGTCTCCTAGCTTAGCGTTTAGGTGAAGTGTAATGCTGTTTTATTCCACCAGATTGCCTGGAAAGGCATCACCCTGTCTTTGTTTTGTTGATGGCAACATGACACATGGAATTTGTAGAGCAAATCCTGTAAACTACATTTAGGTGTTCATGCTTTGGTGTTTCTTACTGCGGGCTTCCTGATTGTATCCTTAACTGAAAAGATCTTTGTCATGCAATCTTTGTTAAAAAATCCCAGACTCCTAGTGTTTCATTTACAGAAAATAACGGCAGTAGTTTGTAACACAGGTTGGGATCTGGTATGTCCTATCATAATGATTTCTTGGGGTGTGCCACTTGCAGATTCTGTGATAGACTTCATCCTTTTTGATGCAGTCTGCTAATTACAGAAACTGGAGCCAGCAGTTCTGCCTGCCTCATGTACCTCAGTGAAGTTTTCTTTCCAGTTTAATGAACTTTTGCCTCAGAATCCTCTATAGAGTCTTCTGTTACCAAGGTTGAGCTACTTATTAAAATACCTTTGTGGAGAAGATAATCCCTTTTGATAGGTAGCTGGTTTGATTAGAAGGAGAGTGTGATCAGTTGCAGACTTTGAACGCTGTAGTATGAATGTTGATGTTATAGAGGCTTCTGGAAGTGAAACTTCATTTTGAAGCCTTAAGTCCCTTTTGGGAGAAGCCATAATGCTCTAGGTGGTATGCAGCTGCTCTGCTTAAACAAGAAGAGAGCAGCAGAAGTGTTTGTGTTAAGTGTTTGCTATGAGAGTACTTAAAACATAATAAGGAGTTCTTTAAGTTTTGGAGAAAGGGAAAAGAAAGTGTTGTTTCCCTGTTTGATCATACCAAGTGTATTAATTTTTTTGTTTGTTTTGTTAAGAAGAAAGATCTTTCCTTAAAACCTTCTCTGCTTTTTCTTAGCAGAGAGAACAGTTACAAAACTTCTAATGTCAGTAGTCTTTTGCTGTCTTGTCACAGTAGTTAGCACTTAAAAACTATTCTTTGTGACTCAGTTAAATGCTGTCTCTCATCTTTTCACGTGGTCATGAGACCTGGATCGAGTTCCAAGTGTTATTGCGTCTTCAGTAAGTTGTCACACTTCAAAACTTTTTTTCTGGGTGCCTGAAGCTGTTCAAAGTGTATCTTGCAATACTGAGAAGAAAAATGGTCTGTAACAATTTAAGGAGGAGTGCATAATTAAAAGCTTCCTACTATGGAAAATTTAAAGATGAATCTGAAGCACAGAAGTTTACACGTTCTGCAGTGTACTTACTCTCTAGTTTTGATCAAGTTCTTAAAGCGAGCTATTAATATTGTATTCTAGATTCAGGTTCATTTAACAATTAAAAATTATAGGTTTTAGCCTATATCAGTTAATTTTGAAGTTTGTTTCCTTTCTTATTGACACTTCTGGGTCATACACCTGGAATTGGAAAGCATGTATCTTTCCAGTAGTCAGGCACGTGTATTGTGCGTGGTCTCAGGCCAGTCTGGCTTGGTTTATAGAAGTTCTTGGGTTATAGGAGTTGTTATGGTTCATTTTGGAGGGACTATATTGGAAGTGATGAGAGAAACAACAGACAACATCCTGCATGTCCAAAACTCCTGCTAGTTACTGAAACTTTGTAATGATCCTGTGTCTTATTGGGATTAGAATATATGTAGACTTTCTTGAACCACACATTTTAAACATTTTAAGATGCCTAAGACGCTTTCCTTTCTGGAAAGCTGAATGAGAATGGACATGTATTTTGAGACTGAGTGAGAGGAAATTAGAATGAAGTTTTGTTATTGGAATATATTTGCAGTTAACAATGAAGAGTCAACATTTGCAGAAGCCTACAGTACTGTGAGGAAATTTGAATGTGATTTCTCTGCAGTATAGCATTAATTGAATTTTAATCAGATACAGCAGTATCATCTTATGCACATGGCTGCTAAATGCAAGCAATGCTTTTGAAAGTATTAGTTTACTTGGTCATCTTTTTAGATATCTGAAGAAAAATATGACACACAGTCCCTGAGAACTCACATTTAGGTTGATTTGAAGTTAAATTGATTATGAGATACTAATTTTTCTTTCTGCATAATTCAGAGTTCTTCTGGTTTTCTCCACAAGTTGTATTTTGGGATTTTTTTTGGTGATTAGTGTCTCTTCCTCCTTTAGGATAGGAGGGTCAAAATCTTCACCATTTTCTGCCATGAACTCATATTAACATGAGTCATGAATATTACCCTAGAAGGAATTGTGCAAAATAGACTGAACTGAATCTACATCTCTGGAGATGCATTTTAATAAAACTTTTCCATGTGGTAGAACTTTCCATGTGATACAAAACATGTTGCTAGGTGGCATGATTTGCTCTTAATTTCCCTGGATATTTCACATGTCGAATACAAACATTCTGAGCAGATACTGTGGTGTCATGACTGCAGAGTGAAGTTGGAAACACAGTTTCAAGGAACCTGAGGAAAGATATTCAGCTGTTGCACTTCTTATTTTGAATCAGGAGTGCCTTCTGAAACATCTCTCAAGCATTCCTGTTGACAGTGATGTAGTTTGCATTTTGGGGTAGGTTTGGAGTAAATTAACTATACTTGTTTTGTTTGAAATTCATGTGGAAGATGCTTTCCGAGGTCCATCTGATGCACTTGTAGCTGCAGATTGTGTGTCCTGTCTGTGTGATGGAGTAGAATGAATCAGACATGTACAAACAAAAAAAAAAAGTTAAAATGGATATAATGTGAAATTTGGGTCCTTGTTACCAACTGCTTTGCACTACAGGTCTGCCATGCCTGGTAGTATAGTTATAACCGTACTTATCTCTGTTTTTCAGGCCAGTATGGAAATCCTCTAAATAAGTACATTAGACACTATGAAGGACTGTCCTACGACGTGGATTTGTTACACCAAAAACACCAGCGTGCCAAAAGAGCAGTATCACATGAAGAGCAGTTCCTGCGCCTAGATTTTCATGCTCATGGAAGGTTAGTGATATTTTAAAAGGTGTTTACTTTATATATTTTATTCATATGTGTTTTATTTGTAGTGAAATGTAAAGGATGAAATACAACCACCAGAATTACATTAGCTAGAATACACTATATTGCACTGTTCACAGTTTCCATGAAGTAATTTCTTTCATGTCCAGTTTAGGTGTGAAATTTTATTTGCAAACACCTCTTCAAACATCTGATGGTAACTATGAATGCACTTTGAAGCCTAAAAAATGGAATCATACTAAAAAATGGAACAGAATGGTAGTTGATTCTGAGTTTATAATGTAGTTTTGTGTTCCATATAGGTTTGTTTGGTTTTTTCTTTGTAGTTTTCTGTTATTTTGTTTTCTTTTTTCCAAGAATTGTGCCAAAGTGCCTCAGGAGATTTAATTGAGAAAAAGTAACATTTCAAATTACATTTGAAACTACAAAATAGGCCAAAAAATGTTCTGGTTTGTGTGTACTGGTGTTACCTGATTTTTTATACTATTGTGAAATTAAGAAATTATTTGACATGGGGAAAGATGATTACTGTTACAAGACACGCTTTGCCTTGCATTTAATATGTAAGATCCAGTACAAAAGTTAGGTATTCAGTGTGACCAACTAAAGTATAATTTATAGGTTTTCACTTAGGAAGATCTTACTGCAATTTAGAATTGCCTGCTTTTTGTATAATCCAGGAGAAACAGGAAGAAAGTTAAAATATTTGTCTATATCTTAGTTTCTGTGACTCCCTCCTTTGCAGCACCACTCAGTATATTTCAGGAATGTGTAATGCCCTTGTTTTTCTTGTTACTTCAGTTACAAGTTAACTTTTTAGAACTCAGTAATTGTTAGTCATATGTAGAAACAAAAGTTTAACAAAACAAATGTAAACCCATGTCTCCTGAATCTGTTTGGGATATTGTTTTATGAGTAAGTGTTTTGTTTTTGTGCCAGCTTGTCATTTCTTCAGGGAATGAAGTGTTGTTCCTGGAGGTTTGTGATGTAATGACTGAATTTCAGTGCATTCTCCCAGAAGGTCATCATTAGGGTTGTATTTCTAAATGCCTTAGAACTACAACCCAAATCCTGAATTTGAAGTCCTGTCCTTAAAACCATGTTTTCAAGTGTGATTTTTAGTCCAAGGAATTGGAAACTTCTATTGTTTAAAGAAGAGTCGTAGTGCTGCTGTCTCTGTAACTTTGCTGTCTCTAGTTTTCCCTATTAAATTGTTCTAGTAAGACTGCAGAGTAGAATGCTTCAGAGGTTCCTCACAACGTAAACCTCTCTACTTTTACATCTCCAGCAAGGTTGCAAGACAGAGAAGTCTGAGTCTAATGCTGCCACTTCTAAGCTGGAGGATAATTTAGGCTCACTGAAGTGTGCACTGCTGCAGAGAGAAACAGGCCTAACCACATTTCCAGCATCATCCTTGTGCTAACAATGTTAGTGTTAAAGCCATGCAAGGAATAGCATCTGGGAACTAATCTGTCTAAAAATTATTTGGAAAAAAAATCCGACTTGAAGGAGTGATAGAAGAAGGATGAGACCATTCTTTCTGGGGGCAGGCCACATGTCAGGCCATTTGAGCAGGTTCATCTTGTTGTTGGTAAAGATCCCATAATAGTCTTGTGTAAGAGAGAGCTGCTAGCTTAGCCTCTGAGTTCTCTTTGTGGTGTGAGGGTGGGTTGAAAATCCTTATCCTATAAAAATGGTAAAAGCACCTAGGATAATGAGGTCTAAAAAAAATTTCCTCTCTTACTTCACAGAGGAAGACCAGACTTTAGTCAAACTGATTTATAAATATTTTGATAACAGCTACTGTTACTCATGAAGAAAAATGTTGGTGTTTATATGTGGAATTGATCCTAAATCCCTATGGTTTGAGGCACAAATCCATCATTAACTGAGGAGGCTGACTGGAAACTGACTGTAAGGTCAAACCAGTCTATAATTCAGGATTTTGGTAGTTTCCCATGACACATTTAATGCTTCCTGCCAAAGAGAGGGTAGTTGACAGGATGTAAACTTAGTCCAAAGTTCCTGTTAATCAATTTGAATGTGTTCTTACAAAATATTTTCATTTTGCTTTAAATAAGAAGAAAGGATCAAGTAAGTTGGGTTTTGCTTCATGGAGTCCGTTTATTTGCTTTGAAGGTGTGTAGCAGTTTGAGAAGCTGTATAAATAGGATTGGCTTTTCAGTGATGACATAAATCACTTAGGACAAAAATAAAACTTTTCTATCAAGTATTCGAGTTACTTTGTGTGAAGGTAGGAAATAAAGCTTTTGCAAAACACTTGAACTATTTAGATACTGTTTGAAGTGCTGTGGCAATTTAATACAGATGGTGAAACTTAAAGGCATTCAGTCAACATGAGAGTTGAGATTCTGAAAACTTAGACCTGATCTTTTTTGAATGGCCTTTTACCAAATGGTCCATTAGGGTTTGTCCAGGTGTAGTGGTTTAGTGGCACCCAGCTGTCCAACTTGCTCTCCCTTAATGTAATAAATACAGTAAACAGCTTCTACTTGTGAGGACAGAAATGAGTCTTGTATTTTGATTTGGTTTCTAATGAAATGGCTGCATTTTCTAGCCAGGAAACAATGGAAAAGCTGTCCTAATATTTACTGCTGTTCTCTGCTGGCAGCAGCAAGTGAAGCTGGGCCAGTGGTTCTCAGGCTGTATCTCTGTGACCAGTTGGAACTTCTAAACTTAATCTTTGGTGCGTGCCAAAGGAAGCACCTGCTGCTCACGTGGCCAGTCAAGATGGGAAAGTGATTTGGCTGCTTATTTTTCAGTGAGCTTAATTCGTTCTTCTATTAAGTGTAGAGGCAAACTTGCTGTAAGAAGAAAGAGTGCAGAACTAAGCAGCAGTGGTGAGAGGGAGGATGCAGAACCAGCCTTTTCTGTGGCAGTGCTAACATATGCCAGATAAGCATTCACCAAACTTACAGTTTCATTGTCCAGAAAACGGCTGGCACCTACCAGTATTTTAGGATTGTGTAAGTAGCATCTGTTCTTTTCAGTAGGCTGTTTGGATTTAAGAACTGTATCTCATAGTAGCCTTCTGTTGAAAAAGGAAAAAATAAAAACACAATTTAAATATTACATATTTATACCAAGTTAAAGGGACCATTTAACTATGGACTAATAGTTTAATAATGAAATAGATACTGAAATGATGGAATTAAACCCAAAGCTACCTTTTTTTCACACCAGACTCAGTAATTCTACAAATGAAAATGTGTAATATGCCATCACTGGGAAACTGTTTAACTTTCATCTGAAAGTGGGATGCCACACAATATACTGCTCAGAATAGAAATTTTTCCAAATCTTTGTTGTTTGGTAATATACAATACAACTTGTTATGATAAATGCAATGAACTAGACTGAAAGAGCCACACTATTAAATGCTGAAATACTAACTTAGTAGGACAATTAAAATTGCTGAAACTAAGCTACAAATCCTTATTAATTCTTCTTGATAATAAACCATGTATTAGATTAACTGGCATTATTGTTTCCACAGTGATGCAAAATGTGCTTATTTCTATAACACTTCAACTTGGTAGGAATATGAAGGTTTGAAATTATCCTGATTGTGTATCAGAGTTCTTGCACCTGCCAGTTCATATTGAGTGTTCATGTGAGTTAATTTAAGGTGCCCTTTGAGTCCAGGGAAGGTTCACACAAAGTTAATGAGTGTACAGTATTAATATAAAACAGTTGGTTACATGATTAATATAAAACAGTTTTTGACCCCACCCCACAGCCCCCCAAAAAGCAAAACGTAGCACGGACAGACTCCCCAAAATACATGGATCGATTCAAAAAAGAACAATGCCTTTGGCACTGGCTTGAGATACAGTGAAGCATTTTAAATAGAGTAACTTCCTTTTGCATGTCAGGGTAATGTCAGTAGCTTTAAAAAGGAAGTGGAGGCATCACTTAACTGTGTATAAAATCCAACACCAGTTTTTCACCTGATCACAAAATGTGCACTTGCATTGTTCACTTACTGGACACAACTCTTCCCCGGCAGAGAAACTGGAAAGTTTTCTTCCCTTTTTCAATATAAAAATTTGCAATATATTCATCATAGAAAATCTTGACCTGAATTCCTATCCACTGTAGAATGTCAGAAATCGGCTGGATGCTTCATAGTGATTTTGAGGACAGAGCTTATAAAACTTGGACGATGTCTGATATTCTAACTGTACTTCTTTACCAAGTGACAAAACTGGGAATTCCTGAGATGCTGATGCATTCAGAAGCTAAAAAGTATGTCTGTGTATTGTTAAACTCTATTTTCAATCAACGTTTTATTTAATACGTTACTAGTAACTTATGCTTTCTAATTCTTTGCTTGATCCTGTTAATTGTCCATCCACACCCACTTTCACTCCTCCTAGATTAGTTGATGACTCTTGCTTGGGAAAGGTGCCCACACAACTTGAGTGAACAGTTGAATTTTCAAGAGGTACTTGAACACATGATAACACCTGCTTATTATCAAATTAAAGATACGTTGAGAATTTCTTGCAGTTTACAATTTAGCTACATTTTTCTCTAGATTTTACCTAAAATTTTATTTTTTTGTGAAATACTGTAGGTTGTTCAGACATGTTTGTATGAATGTATGGTCTGTGCATGGTCATTATAGAAAAACTGTGGACCATAAAATTTCAGTTCTTAATTAAGTTTGAGGGCTGTTTTCTTTTAATTCTTGATTCTGTAGTAATCTGTAATCCTTCATATTGTCCTCATTATTCAGAGCTGGTAAATGTGTTTAAACAAGATAATTGTTGGTCATATTTGAGTAGGCTATGAAAACAAAGGAGGATACCTGCAGAGAAATAATATTTGATAAGCTGAATTTTAAAAGTGGCATTCTGAGCATGCTGCCATGCTGAGATGGACTGAAGTAACCAAGCTAGTTACTTTTGCATTGAAAAGGAATTTATATTGTCAACTTAAGGTTTTTATTACACTAGATGTTCTTTTTATGGCATTTAAGTTAAGTACTTTTTATAGCATGCATACAGCACAGTGCTCAATTAATGAAATGGGTCTGTTCTATGAGCCTGTCAGAACAAAAAGCAGATTCAGTATTACTGGACTAATCTGAAAATACATGTTGTGTCTCTTTTGGTTCCATGTGCCCTTAAACACACCCCTAAACAGCTCCATTTCTTAAATAGGTTGATTTAGCGGTCATCAAATAGAACCTACTGGTTGGCTTTGTGAGACTTAGGAAAATTATTTTCATTAATTTTACTAAGTGAATTTTTTGCAAGATTCACTTACTGCAACTTGTTTTAGGCTATCTTGAATTTGAAAAGGAAAAAAGATTGATGTCTTTAGTTCTTACTGTAGTCTTCTTAGTATTATTCGCTGCTCTGTGGCAATTCTTCAGTCATTACCTATCTATTGTACCTTTTAAGTTGTATACCTTGACAGATAACTTGTCAGACAAGATGCCTGTGAATCAGGTGTCACTTCCTACACCTGTTTTGTCAAAAAAACCCCAAAATCAAATCCACCCTATGCTGGTGCTTGTAGGTAAAGCAGTTTTATTTTCCAGAGAATTGGGAAGCAGGGTCCTAAGTTCTTACATATTTTTTAACTAAAATGAAACAAAAAAAATTCTAGAGGCTGAGTCTGTGGGTTAAATGTCTTGCATTTTATGAGTTTAAATACAGTGAGCCGGATTATGTGTAGCCCTCAGGGAAAGGGCATTTGATGTTTGACTTGGGTTTGTCTGGAGATACCTAGTACGATGGTGTTGGACTGGTGGGACAGCCTAGCCAAGGTGCAGCATTTCCACTGTACTGCTTAGATCGGTATTAATGGTTTACAGCTCTACTCCCTGGCCAGCAAACTTTAGTAGACGCAGCCATGCTCTGAGAAAGTCACGTTCTAAAAATGGAAAGCAGTATATTTAAATTAATGTACCTAAGCTATGTACTCATATTGTCAGCTAGTGGATTTATCTTCTATGTCTTTACTTGTTTGAAAGCCTCTTTCCTAACTACTTTCATAGTTTGAATTCATGAAGTAACTTTGCTTGTGCTTTTATTCTAGTACATCTTTACTTGTTTTATGATTTTTGATATCTTGTTTTTGTTAGAACATGGCATTGCATATAAATTTATGTGCCAACTTTATGTGAATACAATTGGGAAGGTTATTTTTGCTAAACAGGAAACCAGGTAGTCGACTCTCTACTGGACTTTCCAAAGAAGCTTTACTGAAAGGGAAAAAAAGTCAACCTTGGGTAAAGGCTGTTCTGCCCTTAAAATCTGTATGCTGTCCTCTTCAGGACAGACAAATACTTTCTTAGAGTGTAAATTAGCCAACATGCAGCTTCCTGCAATCCTACTTGGATGGCTTCTGTTATCTGAGCTGCCTTGTGTTTGCAGCTATGTATATCAAGAGTAATCAGTGGCAAATGCTTTGGAATGAAGTCTGCATCCTCATTGTAGTGTTCTAGAATACCAAGTTTAGCAAGTCTGGCTTCTGAAGGTCAGGAAAGTCATCTGAATAGCCACAAGTGTTATCCTAGAGGTGTTAATGGAAAACAAACATCAGTTGCAAGCATTTTAGCTGGGATGGCCAAGTGTTGAAATACTGTCGAGGTTGGGATTTACATCAATACTTACTAGGGGATGATTCTGTGTGCATCTAGGTGGATCAAAGAAAGAGTGATAAACCTGGAGACCCTTTCATGGGCTGCTTCAAAGATGAGTTTTCTTCAGTGTAAGTAACAGGACCGTGGGAATTATCAGTTAAGTGATAAAGTATGTTGTGTGGGTTTAATAGTAAGTTAAAACAATGAAAAAAAAATCTTTAAGTGTGATGATTCTGTAGGATTGTGGGTAGTATAAATCCAGAGTTAGGTTGTTAAGCTGCCTTCTGTTTACTATAGTTCAGAGCTGGAATGAGTCTGACAGTCTTGTGGGAACTGAGTAGATTGTGGGATGCCTCCTGGAAGCAGTTAGAAGGAAGAGTGCCAGTTATTATCCCCATCCATTTATAGACCCCCATTTCCATTTTCCCAAGAAGAGACTCTTTGAGCTCTTAAGTAGGAGGAGTAAGAATAAAAGACTTGCACCTCAAGCAGAAGAGTGTTTTCTAGATGCTGACTTGTGAGGAGGCTGATGGAGCCACGGCTGTGAGGATTTTTCTGGTTCCTACGGGGAAGAAAAGACTGTGAACCTAAAAATGGACTCTCCTTGTACTGAAGTCATATTACGTACTGCTGCCAACTCATCCCCTTCAGTTTCCTTTCCCCAGCTACTTCTTTCAGCTGTGGAGTAATTCCTCCATCTCCTTTTTTCCCCTTTCTCTTCTCTCCACAATCTCCTCTGGTCACTTAATGATTCTGTGAGCCTGTCACCAGTCACAGCAATTTGGCTGAGGAAAGGCAGAAAAGGGAAAGTACCAAGTGCCCTTTTTGTATGCCAGGTAACAGCTTTTTCTGCTTTTTCAGCTTTTTGTGAAAGTCTGCAGACTTGGTACCAGTGACCCAATATATTGGGCGTTGCGTTGTGGTGAAATCATTGATCTTAGAAAGTAACTCATATTAAAAGAAATGGAATAATAGATTAGGCATTAACTCTTGCAAGTAAACCTTTATATACCATTTACCAAATGTTGCTTGCTTTTTTTTACCAATGGCTTGCCTTTTTTTTTTTTTTTCTTAAAGTACTTGCTTTTATTAGAGCAAATAGGATCAACATAACTTGAGCCCATGGGAAAGTACTGGGTCTTAGCTAAATGTGGTGCTCTCAACTATAATTTTTAATTATGACTGAATTGCTGTATTACTTGAAAATTGGACTTAGTCTCCCTGAGGTAAGCTAAAGAGAAATAAAAATCTACCTCTTCAAGTACTGCCATTCATGTATAAGATGTAGTTTATTATCAAAGCAGATGATGTACTTTTACATGTGTGTATAGATGTAAAAGTTTTACCAAAATTCTGTCTACAACCAGATGGGCAGCTATATAGTAATTAAGTAGTGTTCTCTTTACCAAATCAGTTTTCAGATCTGTGGAAGACAGAAGCAGTAACAAATAAGCAAGGTCAAAACTTGGTCTTAATTAATTTAATTCTATTCTAGATATCACTACTGCTGGGAAATGTCTTCTGTGAGGTAGAAAGTGTGTAAATAGTTAATCTGAAATTAGTTAATCTTCTGCCTGGTGTGTTGCTAGGCTAAGAAATAGCTTAGTTTGCACTGAGAACTTGGTGCTTGCTGTAGAAATTGTAATTGCCAAAAGGCTTATTTGAAGCTTCTTGGTTCTTCCGTTGTGGCTAGTTTAGAAAGCATATTCAGAAATTATATAGACAGGTTTGTTTAACTTCCCTGGAGTCTTTTGCCCTCAGAAGAGTCCTGAAGTTACTGGATTTAAGCCAGGGTAGAGTTTATGTTTGAAGTTTGGTAATGTGCTAAAGTTGTTAATTCTTGGAAGTAGAGATGAATAGATGCTTGCTTACTCCTCCACCCTCCCTGGCTCATTTTCTCCCTGCAGTCCCAAGTTGTTTCTTTCCTCCTTTGGTGGGGGAGAAATAAAGGAATATTTGTCAATTTTTCGTTATTACAAAGGTGAACGGTCCAGACAGATAATCCTGTTCTCATCAAGTGTGTTTGAATGACTAAGAAAAGACCTGTTTAAAAATAGCTGACAGATGATCAGGTTATCTAATAGTTTAACTGAGTTAAAAAATCAAATAGAGAATTGTTAGTGTGAAGCACAGCTGAGTTTTTTTGTATTTGAAATTGTTCTCTAATTCTGTAAATAGAGCTAATTTTATTAAGAGATAATTGGCAACATGGGTTAGAATCTGGAGTGTTTATTATGTAGCAATGTGGAAAGCAAGGGGAGGGTGAAAATTAAAGGAGAATAAATAGAGGTTTCCTAGATTTTAAACTGGTGTAACTTCTAATTTGCTGCATATAACTTCTAACAGTCCATTTTGAAGTGACCTACAGGTAATGTTGATGGAAGGGTATCCCACAGAAGGAACAACCATTCCCAGCTTCATTAAACTGCATTGGGTCCCTCTTTCCCCCCTAGAAGCGAGTCCTGGAGTGTTGGATGTGTTAAGCAGAACTCAAGGCTGGCCCTAAAGCATGGTTAGATGGCCACCAAGGGTAGCCCATGACTGCACCACAATTGTCCTGCTGGTTTGTAAGGGTGAGAGCAGCAACTGAGGATACCCTGGGTGGCTTCACAAACCAGGCCTAGGGCTCATCCATTCCATGCTGGTCTTGGGGTTACACTAAGCTAAGCTTGGTAAATGACCAGTGTTCAGGCTGAGATCAGGTCCTGGAGTTTTTCCCCTCACTCTGCTGGTACAGATGGGAGTTAATATATCCGATGTCCTGCATTCTCTTGCACTGTGTACTTCAAAGCCATACAAAATTGCTGATGCAGTTGAGTGTTAAAGACAACTTCTCCTGAGTTTTATTTGAAACGTACATGAATATAACCAGAAAAATGTAATTTTAAGGAAATGGTGTATATGCTTCTGAAAGAAAAGTGCTATATAGAGTGAGAGTTTTTTCCCAAAAAACTCTTTCATGAGGAAAAGTAAGAAGTCTTGTATCAAATACTAGAGAAGGGAGGAGAAAATCTAATGGGTCCAGGATCTCTTGCCATTTAACTTCAGTTCAAATGCACTGATAGTCTGATCCATCCTCGAGTGGGACAACTCAGTCACAGGGAAAACTCAAACTAAAATGGAGCTCAAATCTGTGTAACACCCTGAGCAGTGTGTTACATCCAAAGTGACTATAACTTTTTCAAGTACTTAAATGAAGTTTGTCATATTCTCATCAGTGTTGGTCTTAATTTCTTTCTACCTGTTCATTTTTAACTTCTGCCCAGGAGAGCCACATGAAGTGGTCACTCTCCATTACCTTACCCTTGAAAAATTTACTGGGTAATCTTGTAGCATTCAGTCCAACCATGTGTCTCTGGGTTCCTTGTTCATGTTATTTCCTCTTCCTCATGAACCTCTGGGTTACCAAAGGACTGTTGTGGCAGAGGTAGCAAAAAGACAAATTTGAAGAACAGTAATTCTTATTTCTTGTCTCTTGGTGATGCCAGTATCCAGGTGCACAGTGAACTGTTCCCTGCTTTGTAACAGGAGGATCTTCCTCATAAAATACATCTATACTAGAACTGTGCTAGGAGCACTGGTGGACTTGGCACAAAGCCTGAGTCTCAGGGAATTGCTGAAGTTTAACCTTCCCCATCTACCAGCCACAGCTCAGAGTTTCATAACCTCGTAGTAGATACCTGTGACACACTGCCAGAGGAGAGTACTTGCTTTGAAGCTTTATTAACACTGTGGCAGTAATAATAAACATAGTTTGATTGTGAAATGCTGTTTGCATTACTGAATAGTCAACATGAGTCACTACAGCCCTTCCCAGGTTTTAAGTGTAGGCATGGCTTTTTTTTTGATCTCGAAGTTTGCATCTTAATGTACATCTTAATGTTTCAAAATACGTATAACTATGGTGTCATATTTAATGTGCAGGTGGAGACTGAAGGTACACTTTGTGTATGCTGCAGCTCATTAGTAAAAAGTAACTAGATTTAATCAACTTTACACTATGGTTCTTAATTGCCTGGGTTATTTAGTTGGTAGCATACTTGGATACTAACTTTCACTGTGGAGGTCAGCTCTGCTGGTCATGGTTTTTAGGTGAAGACTAACCCAGATGTACTCGACTTATCAGAGTTACATTTTGTGTAACAAATTGGTGACATAACTATAATATTCCTTCAATTTCATCATTGTGCGGAGAAAGAAAAATATAGGAAGAAAATCAAAACTAAAATTGGAATGGCTGAAGTTTCAACAACTTCATGATCTGTATTTGCACAAATGTTTATACAAAATTTAAGAGAATACCAAATGAAGTTCTGAAGCAAGCTAATGGTTGTCACAGGTATGAATTCATATAATGTCAGGTATTTAAAAACATTTCAGTTATGTTGCTTGCTTGAATGAAACTCCTGTTATACAAGCAAGCTGTTTCATACAAAGATTGGCAGTAGGATTTGCATTAAAATACGCAGTGTTGCAACTGAACCCAATCATTTAATGAATAGAGCTGTTTACATAATTGTTCATGTAACTCTACCAGTTTGAGTATTTTTATTAGCTGTTGTCGCCTATCTTATTATTTGAGTTTCAGTTGAAACACTGATTAAGTCACATTTCATTTGCGTTATTTATATCTTAAGTGTCATAAATGAAAGTAAAAGAAGTAAAAAGCTTTTTTATCTGTTCTGCTTCAAAGTGCTGTGAAGTAAAATAGTTGCATTTTTCCTAAGCTACTTGAATTTCTTCTGAAGGACTGGGAACAAGTGTATAGTCCACATCAGCATTTTAGAATTATATGTTTAATGTGTTTTCTGGCTTAAATCTTGTAAATTTAGCTACTTATATCAAAAATGTCTAAAGAACCTTGCTTAAAAAATCCTTCTAGGCTCTGGTCTAATTCTTGTACAGTAAAAACATTTTCTACAGGTAAGTTTCAAAAGGTCTGCAAATTGTTTGTCCAAAAATGTCGTATCTAAGTACTTCATTTAGTACTCTTGTTGCTGAAGCTCAAAGCCAATTTACTATCTTGTTTTATTCATTTTAGACAATTCAACCTTCGAATGAAGAGAGATACATCTCTTTTTAGTGATGACTTTAAAGTAGAAATATCAAACCAAGTAATTGATTACGATACCTCCCATATTTACACTGGACACATTTATGGTGAGTATAACACTTCAAAATGGATGAAAGTGCAGCAATTTTAAACAGGAACTTTCTAATAGTACATGGAGAAAATTAGTATCTGTATGATTAGATTATTGTTAAACTTTAATAATGCATCTAACACAGTTAAACTCCCATCTGCTTTTATATGAGTCACACTTTAATGAGTATTTTATCTAAAAATTTTCATACCAATAAAACTTGAATTTCAAATCTGTTTATAAACATACTCTTCATAGAAGTCTGATGCATTTAAAAAAAAGAGAAAAGTTGTATGCGTTGAAGAAAAAAGAAATCAGGTGCCATTTTTACTTTAAAGGAATAAAAGGAATATAGAGTTACCATCATTAAGGGTAATGTATCTGATTTTATTAAATAGAAAAGATAAAATTGATTAAAAATGAAGAAGAATTACAGAATTGAAAGCAGATGCAAAGAAGAAATGGATTAAGATTTACTCTGCCCCTCTTTATACTGTTTCGTTTTCCTGAAGGTCTTTCTAATGCATCCTGGCAGACCAACTTACCAGTTATTTGGAGTAGGTCAGAAGGCTTTTTGGTAGTGTGATTCTGAACTTTCCTCAATGGAGGAGTATATAAACATTCTTTTAGCAGAGTAATCTTTCATCCTTTCTATGGGAAAGGCTGTTGAGATGCTGCATGTTGTAGCAGTCAGTGATTAAACTTTGACAGCTGTACTTTTCCTGATTGTGACTGTTTCAAATACAAATTCACTCTATGCCAGGTTTAAACCTAGCTGCAGTTTTAAGAGCATTATGCTTGAAGAGAAAAATGGATGTCTTGAATATAAGGAAGTCTTTCTTTGAAAGCTTTCAAAGTTCTGTATATGCTCTGATTGTCTTATTTGTTATTTCTAATCGTATGAACGGATGTATAAGGACAGGATTTGACTATAGAATTACATGCTGTGTATGTACCAGCTTTAAAATACAAAGTTAAATTCTTTATTATATGCTTTTTAAACATTTCATTTATGCATTTATGCACCTGATTGGGAAGCTGCTGAACTTAGTGACTGTGATTTTGCTGTAACTGTTTGTCTTACTGATCTTAGTCTTAAAAAGGATTTTTGAAGGGTATAAAAAAACTAATACACTTTGTCCCCTAACAGGTGAGCAAGGAAGTTTTACTCATGGATCTGTGATTGATGGAAAATTTGAAGGATTCATCCAAACTCACAGTGGGACCTTTTATATTGAGCCAGCAGAGAGATACATAAAGGACAGAAACCTACCATTCCACTCTGTCATTTATCACGAAGATGATATCAGTGAGTACTTCCATTTTGTGCTACCGATAAAATACTTTTTTTATTACATGTCAAAACCTGTATGCCATTTGTAAGCATCAAATGAAACTTTGGCTTATGTATGGCACTGTGAATTGTGCTGTCCTCAAGTGATTCATATACAGTTACAGTGTGAGAGAGATTTATGACAAACCAAAGTCAGTCTTTATTCTGCCATTTTAAGAAATCCTTAGCAGTCAGGCTTAAGTGTGCAAGCAGTACATTTCCTACCCAATGGATACATGTTTCTTTGAAAAATACATTCTTAAAATGATCTATACTGATTGCTCTTCCATGTGATCTGGAAAATAAAAGATAATAAAAGTTCAAGTCACTAAATGATTACTTATATCCCACGAGGGTGACATTTGTGTGAAATAAAAGCTTTCCCTGCATGTGTCTCTCACATGTGCTTTCAGAGAGCTCTTAAGAAGAGGTGGTGGCACTCAGTATGTCCCATTTTACACAATAGCTGATGGAAATGTACAGAGAATAGTACTTAAATTTGACAAATATAGCCCCAGAAATCTAGCTTCAGTTGCAAATGCTCAGAAGGACAAAAAAGTACCATGAAATACTTCTGCATCTTCAGAACTGATGCACCAGAGTTCTTCTGCACTTTACATGTCCATTTATGTATGATCAGTCTTCAGATGTAATACAAATCAGTTTTGTTTGATGCTTAAGTTATACTGAACCTCAAAAGTACTGCAGTAAAGTTGTGAGTCCAAGTTTGAGTCCTTCAAGGATCGAGGAGGTATCAAAGGTAGATGTTAGCAGTGTCAGTTTAAGACTAACTTTTGGTTGTTGAAGCTAACAAAATGTCTTTCCAGCTAACTTCAGGATGTCAGTCTCATTTAAAAATCAATTTAAACCATAACTTCTTTTAAAAACATGTCCCATCAGGCCACTGTGCAAACCCTAGAAGACTTGAGTTTGAAATCTCATTTGGAATTGGATGAGGAGGCTTGGATTAAATCACTAGGAATTACTTGAACTGCTCTAATAATGATATATGTATAAATCTTTCCAAGTATGGCATAATGAGACTGCATTGTGAGGAGAAGTGTCAAAGAATAGGAAGTTAGATGAGGAAAATTTCTGACTGTGATTTGGCGTGTATATTATAATTTTCTCGGTGCTGTAAGCCAGTGAAAAAAACCGGCATATTGCTCTCCTTGATTACTTCTCTTGTGTGAATGCAGTGAAGAGAAGTGATCTTTCTCCACTAAAAACTCAGCAAATATGGGTGGGTTTTTTGTATTTTACTTTCAGTGGCAGTATGTGTGGTGTCTCTGAGTATATTAAAATTGCTGTGAGCTAGCAAATATGTTTGTCCTTCCTGTTATCTCATTCTGTAAATATGATTACTAACCCAAAAGCAAATAGAATTTCCATAATTTTAAAGAGCTTGTGAACTAAAGCATTTACTGGATTTGTGAACAGTATTTGTTTTCTGACTAAGTGTATATTTTCCTGGTGCTTACAAGACCCATATTTGAGAATAATTTTATGGGATAGCATTCCATATTTTTGATTCTTAAAGAGAAGCTGCAGCATGAGCTTCATTTTCATCTCTGCAGAGGATTGCTGGTCAGTTCAACAATGGGGAAGCCAGTTCAAAAGGGAGAAGGCAGTTTTCCCTGTTAGCTGCAGTGGGAGTATTACTGGTTTCGCTGCTCTAGCAGGGGAGTAGTGGAGGGAAAGTAATAAAAAAGTTACAAAAGTCTGGCGTGGAACTGTAAGAAACATCTTTCATAACATTTCTGTGAATAATTCACACATACTTCTAAGTTTTATTTGGTTTTTTGTTGCATCTTATAGGTCTCACTGAACAGTTCAGTTCACTGCTTGATAGTGGGAATGTTGGACTTCCACTTACGTAGGACTTTGTGTAAATAAGTCACTGTCAGCTTCATAAAGGGCTTTATTAACTAACCCTGTTGTTGAAAAGAGGGGGAGAAGGAAAGTAAGAGACATAAGGCAGTGGTGTGCCCAGTTTTCAAAGGTTGAGACAAGCAAGAAGATTCTCATGTCCCAGTTCCTTATGCTGTAAATAGTGAGTGACTAAAAATACTCTTCACTGTTATCGAATACTGACAGAAATAGAACTGTGCCTTAAAGAAGCAGAGAAATTGATTTTATGGGAGTTACTGTTGCTGTTTGGTAGGAGTGATCTCTGTTGGAAGAGTAAATGGATCACTTTGGGAACTGGAAGAAGTAATGTTGAAATTGCTTCTTACTAACGTCTTATTAAATGAATGGGAGCAGGGTATGTTGGGGTGTTTTTAATTACTCAGGTATGTTGGCTTACATCGTTTTTCCTCTTGAATCTAGTGCATCAAAACCATCAGTTAGAAACAAAATGAGATTATCAGAAGGGGACGGTCTAAATCTATCCCAGTGAGCCACATTAAAGCAGCAGTACAGTATGGCTTCCAAATCGCCAAGTGAGTGAACATTGCTGCTTGCTCAGCAGGGTTGAAAATAGCTCATCCTGGAGCGAAGGCTAAGCAGCACTATTTAAAAACACATCACTCCTGTTGGTTGCTGCCAGTGCAGTCTGATGTGCCTGTGTTCTGATTGCATAGTGCCACTTCAGTCATTGGGACCATAGATGCCTCTAGGATTTCTGTTGTCTGAACTATCTGGAGTATACAACTGCTTCTGTCTCTTTCTGCAGGGTGATTTTGAAGCTAAATTACTTTTGTCTTTCATGAGACCTATTTTTGCATTGAGCTGCAGCTCCAAAAAACCCCCAACAACTCAAAAAAGCTAAGCTTTGTAGTAGATTTGTTGTTAATTTGTTGTTACTGCTCTAATCTAAAGCTAGCTCTCGTGAAATAGATTCAAACCACTACTATCTTATGTAGGACAAAAGCAACAAAAATCACATTTCTAACTCGGGAGAGATTGAGGTAAAAAGTCATCTTTGCTTTAATTTGGGTATTTTTTTGGTCACCCATGTTTCAGCCTTTTGAAACAATATGCTTTTTAGTGCTTTTCAGAAACCACAATGCAACATATGATTAGCATCTCAATGAGTTCTTTTTCAGTAGTTAAACAAAAGTTGTTTTGTAAATGGGGATTATATTGTCAACTTTATAAGGCAGCTTTTGTCTGTTACAGTGGATCTGGTGACCAGTGGAAGGCAGCCTTCTATTCATGACTTGAAACACAAGTTGAATGATTTTAAACCAGTCTTGATCAAACTATTTTATAATTTAGGTTAGAAAGATGCAAATTGCTGTTTACATTAAGATATTTAGGAAACGTTTCTTTAAAGATGAGGATATATTTACTTTATTTAAATCATATTTTCTTCAAGTGTATGCCTGAGCTCATTCTGTAAAATACAAAATCAGTATTTCTTCAGATCAACAGTATACAGGAAAATCCTGTTCAGACCTTCTGGAAAGTTAATGGTCACTTAATTGTCTTTATGATCTTGGAAGGGCCATGCAACTAAGAACAGAAAGTGAAGTAGTTTGTAATTTTGCAAAGCCCTTTCTGCTGAATAGACTGACCATTGCAAACTGTGTTATTAATGAGAACCTGGTTTCTTTTTCATCACATTGTGATGACAGTTGTCACGGGAGCACAGCATCACAGAGTGCTGCAAATGAAATCTGCAATAAGGATTTTTTTTTGTATCTGCTTACATTTCAGTTTTATTCTGACATTATTGCTTTTGCTAGTATTGGGCAAATCTCTATGGCTGTTAAAGAACTGAGTTTTCATCATTTGTAATGCAAGTTTGATGTCATCCTTGCCCAAGATGCCTAAATCCAGTAGATATCAAGTTAACCTAAATGCTTAACAGATCATACTATTTACTGATAATCAGAAGAGGAAAAAACAAATGTTCAGAAATGTTGTTCTGGAAGGTAGTAGTACATCTTCTAAAAAGGAAAAAAAATCTTGTTTTGAGCATCTGGAGTTGTATATATCCTTAAAAATCATCTGCCATTTAGTTAGAATAACACATTGTAGTCAGAAGGTATGAAATGACAAGATTTTGCAGGTGATTTTTAGGTTTATTGTTATTTTATTGTACTCTTTACTATTTTTTAACATTCTGCCAGGATGTACAAAACCTGAAACTGAACAGTACTGGAAAAGAAAAAGTTGGGGTTTTTTTTGTCTAATGATTTTTTCTAGTTAGAAGATTGAACCTGTTATTAACCTCTTCAGCTGTAGTTCTGTTGGAAAATAGTCTTCTGTTTTCTCTTCAACTCTGCATTCACAGTAAGCAATCATTTCATGGTGAAAGCAGGTTTTTTCCTTTTCACTTCTCAGGGTTGTGGTAGGGATAGGCCAAGAAGCCCTTGATCCCCAAGAGCTGGCAGAAGGCTGCACAGAAAGCTGGCACATCTCAAAGCATTGAAAAGGCTTCACAAAAGCAGGGATGAGACTTCTGTCTTGTGGGTCAAAACTGGCCAAGTCATCTGGCACACCATGTAGTTCTTGCTTAGCTTTAGATATGTAAAAATGGAATTGCGGCAGGGGATGATGGAAATAGGAAGTCTCAAAAGATGATGAGGGAATGGTGCCTTCACAGTTTGTGGGCAGTTCAGCATTCAGCAAACAAAAACTTAATATGCAACTTCCCTTGTAAGTTAGAAATAGTTCCAAAGTGAACTATCCTGTTTTACCTGTCTCCTGTGATTAGCAGGGTGGTTTCAAATCTGCCTCTGGGAGATTTGTCTTTCCCAGCACATACAAAACCTTGGCAATTGCTGTTGCAGACTGTTTTGTGTTCATTTTTTTGTAATTTTAACTGTCATGGCTTTAAAGTGTTTCTTACTAGATTATTACTTTTGAAGTGAGAAATATTTGAATTGCAGGCAATCTGTATAAAAAAATGTGTTAGGGGATTTCCTAACATCTTTGGGAAACAAGATAGAGAGAAAAGACAGATTATTTTGTGTAATACACTGAGAGCATTTATTTCCAGTACTGTTCTGTCAGTTGTTGCAATGCTTCAGAGTGGGGCTCGTGCAAGAGTTGCTGTCAGGGTGCAGTGGTTTTCTGCAGGGCAGTGTGTGGGGGAAAGGCACAATGGGCTCCTGCCCCTGTTCTTGCTGCTGTCTAAACAGTCAGTGGTGTACAGGTCGTAGGTAATGAAAATTTACATTAGACTAAATACAATAGAATTTTTTATACTACAGTGGGAGGAAAAACAGGTGATGGAGAAGGGAAGGATCATATCTACAGTCCTTTGCTCATAACTCCAATCTAGTGATATTAAACAAGATCCCAAAAAGTAGAAGGTGACTCCAACAGAGTGGTGCTTTTTGTTTAATATTGGTAGTTGCCAAGTCAGTGTTCCACTACCATGCTGGAGCAAATTGGGTGTGGTGACTTGACGTAAGAGCATATTTTTCTCTTTTTCTCTCCATTCTTCTGGCACTGTGCAAGGGCTAATTGTGCTGGGAGGAATGTGATGAGGCAGCAGTTCAAAAATGGTATTTGTGTGGTGGTGGAAATTGAAATAAGGGAAACCAATATGCAGAAAGTCATGAAATAAACTTATAAGATAAGCTGTATATTGAAATAGTTTAGCAGTATCATGCAGTATGACTATAAGAAACAGGCATAAGAGTCAAAGATAATTAAAGGCAGCTGTCAGATGAAACCATAGCAGAGCCCATACTCCAAGGGAGCACATCTGCTGTGCTCCAGCTCCTGCCAAGCCTTGGCTCCACAGCCCAGAATAGAGCTAGTCCAAGTCAAAATCACCTGAAATGCATATAATGTGAGCATCAGGTCCTTGGTGCTTAGGCTTTACAATTCTACTCTTACATGTCTGTTCTATTTACTCTGAATTTGGATCTCCACTCTTTAAACAATAAACACCCCCTCACCATACAAAAATAGAAGGACAAATGAACCAACCACCAATTCCCAAAACACAGCAAGCCTTGGTAAAGTCTGTACATTTCTGACAAAAGTGGCACTCTGTTGAGAAAGTGCTAAAACGATGGTTTGCCCCACAGAAACTGACTTGTTAAGTATTCAGATCTGGGGCTACCATAATCTGTATTCCATTATTTCTTACTTGGGTACCAATTTATGATGGGGTTGAATCCACAAAGAAATCAAAGGGAAAAGTATTGAGTATTTCTCATCTCCAGAGGAGGCTTCTGCAAGTACAGGTTACAAATCTGCAATAGGTACTGACAGTAAGAGCTAATCACATGTGTCTGAAGCAAATTCCCTTGTGCAATGAGGTCTGCACTGGCAACTATTGCAAGTGTTGCCCTTGTTAAACAGGTGATTGTGGGATATTCTCACTAGTTTGGATCTCCAGCATGTTTAAGTGACATGTAGTAGTTAACTGAACCATGGTTCTGTCCATTAGCATTTCCCTTCTTATGTATTGATAGTTAAGTAGCATAATGTGAAAACTTCCAAAAAATCAGTGGAAGATGAATAAAACAATAAAATCCTCTAAAAATGTTAGTAAGGTTTCTTAGTTTCTTTACCAAGTAGCATAAAACTCCTTGCTCTTACCCAAGCAGTCTGTAGTATACTTGATATCTATCCATTGTGATGTCATTTTTTGAAGGCTGCTTTTAGTTGTAGTAGATGGGTACAGATGTGTAAATAAAAGCTCTTGTTCTTATGTTAGGCACTGTTCATCATATTTTCTTGTGCTGCCTGAGAAAATAATGTTAAGAAGCAAATGTCAGTTTTGTTCTGTTTGTAAAACTAAGAATGTCTTAGTAGAAATGTTTAATGAAAAGAAACTGCGGAAGGCTTGAATCTTCTAATGCTTCCCTCAAACCACATGCACAATATTGGACACCAGCTGAATAAGTTGCACTGATGCAGCCATATTTTGGACTTGTACTTGGAATTTGAAAACTCAACCTGGCCTTCCTCTTTTTAGAATATCCACATAAATATGGACCACAAGGAGGTTGTGCAGATCATTCAGTATTTGAAAGAATGCAGAAGTACCAGATGACTGGTATAGAAGAACCAACAACAGAGGTACAAAAAAGGCTAATGGATTATGTTGATTAGTACTTAGTGTGATAACTTTCTATTTCTTGTATGTTGTCTCTTTTACTTTTGGTGAGCTATCATCCCTCCACTTTGTGAGATACTTAAATTATTACTGGAGGTTTCTCTTTAACATATTTTTTCTAAATTCTTTTTCTCAATACTTCTGTAGCCCAGGTGTGCTACTTATAGTCTTAATGAATCCTACATGATCTCAAATTTTCCAACAGTTAGAATTTTAGATGGATGTGGAAATCAAGGTTGAAATGAGGAATATACTTTATTGCAATTGAGAAGGAAGAGTTTCAAGATCCCTTGATCTCCAAGTATTACAGAGTAATAACTTCTAGATTTTCAAGTTATGTTAATATAACACACTTGGGATATCTGAGTGCTTTTTGTGGAAAATTAAGTGGTATTGGTGGGAGGGTCTTCCTAACAACCCTGTAAGCTTGAAGAGGTTACAGCACGTTGCAGCTTGGCTGCTGTGAGAGGTAAGTGTCCTGTGGAAGGAACCTGTGTGCCTGGCTGGACTCCCACAGTGGGTTTGCATTCAGATTTGCACCACGTGTCAGAAAATATGTTTTTTCCAACAGCAAGTTACTGAGTTTTAGACTTAGCTGTGTCCTGAGCTGTTTCAAGCCTTGGTGTAATTTTGTGGTGTCAGCTAAATGTATACCCAGAAAACTACACAATATAGCTTGTTAAATAGCATCAGCAACTTAGTTTATTTATGTTGTCACTCCAGAAATTGTCAACATTAATGCGCTTTTCAGCATTGGTAACAATAACATGCTTTCTCAAAAATTTGCTTGTAAAACTTTATGGAGAGAGAGGGCCATCAACCAGTGAGTACCATAAGGCCAGTGTGCTACCAGATACCACCTTGGCTAACCAGTGTTCCTTTAACTTCTTGTTCAGTGCCCCATGTGTTTCATGCTGAAGTGCTTAAACACTTCTGTTTGCTGAGGTAGCTGACTAAGGGGATTACAATTTGAAGTAACTGGTGTTAGGGAAGGTGCAGTTAAGTCCACCAGTGCTGATTTTTTTTTTCCTAACCTATCAACTGTTTGTTTATTTTAGAAAAGGATTATAAAAAAGAAAAATCGACATGATCACGAGCACACGAATGAAGAAAAATCTATGTAACGTTGACTGCCTCTTGTAATGTAAAATGAAATGCAGAGAGAGCTTTTTACATTCAAAGTATTTGAAAACTGAGCATAATGTACTTAATTCAAGATTCATCAAACTTTGCAAGTTAAAGAAAAAGAATGAAGATCTGTCTGTATTAGTGGAGTATGTTTAGAACCATTGTTATTTTTAGGTAATCTAGTGTGGAACTACAAAACTGATATATTTCTTTCCTGTACATATGTAGAAGCCTGTTGAAGAGCCTAAGAAGGATGATCCTCAGCCTTTGAGAAAAAAGCGTGCCACTCAGGCTGAAAAGAACACGTGTCAGCTGTATATCCAGACTGATCATTTGTTCTACAAGCATTATGGAACCAGAGAAGCTGTGATTGCACAGGTATTTCCAATCCCTTTGTTTTAAATTACCTGCTTTTACTTAGGTTAGTCCTGATAAATTTCATGTAACTTATCTGCCTGTATTTTTGCTTATTTACTTTATAATGTCTTGTTTCATTTGTTAAAATGGTCTTGACATAATTGAAACAGCATTTATTTTGCTAAAAGGATGCTGTTGCTGTGACAAAAGTCCTGGGCACTTGTGCCTCTTTTAATGGCAGCTGTGGTGTATTTAGCACCTCTGAGCTGGATTTGCACTCTGACTGTTCTCAGTTCTTACGCAGAAAAATAATATTTCCTGAAGAGTTCTGTCCTGTTTGACAGCCTGCCAAGCTCTGTTTTAACATTGCATAGGCTTCCCTTTGAAATTCTAGCTCAAAACACTGTGAGCTAATGATGCTGAGATCTCTTCCTGTACTATGTGATACAGTGGATGATTAAAAAACCAGTGGCAGCTAAAGGTAGAAGCTTTTCATTTGTCAATATACTATTAACTGGGAAAAGGGTCAATATGATTCAGTGGTTTTGCTGATAATTTGCTAAAGTATAGCTAGCATGTTAACGTACTTCTCCTGAAGTTTCACTGGCACTTGCAGATCTGAATTTTACTGTTTATCACACTATATATAGGCAATTCAAGTAGCATTTTTCAAAGCTCAGAAGTCACCTTCAAAATCAGCTTTTTAATGAATTAGCATTTCTGTGTGCTAGAAAAAGTAAATGATTAGGTTTTTTCACATATCTTCTACTAGAAATGAAAGAATAATTCTTAACAAGTAATTTTTTTTTCCTCCAAGAATGAAATACAGTGCATTGAATATGATTTCCACTATAGTGGTGTCTTACCAAGGTAGTGAGTAAAGGAGTATCACAAACAGCCGTCTGAAAGTTGATAGAATTATGTGTTAAAGAAATCAAATGGCAAAATCCTTTGGTGGTATCTGGCATGGTGGTGATGCAGGTACTGGTAGTGATTTATTTCCATTATGTGCCATCATTTAATTCAAAAGGTCTATTAGGAGTTCCTACTGCACAATATCATATATTGTAGGCCTTGCAGCTATTGCTGTTTAAGATAAGCTATAGTGTAGTGCATAGATCTCTAAACTGTAGATACTTGTGTTTTTGACAGATTTCCAGCCATGTTAAAGCGATTGACACCATTTACCAGTCAACAGATTTTTCAGGGATCCGTAACATCAGCTTCATGGTGAAACGAATCAGAGTAAGTTGTGTTGGAAATGCTTTCAGCTTCACTGATGCTGCTTTGAGGCTCTATTCTTCAAATGTCCTGTTCCTGTTCACTTGTACCCATTCATTGTTTTATAACAGTTCTTCAGCACAAGTGCCTCTGCAGTAAATGATGCCCTAAACCATTTATTTGATTTGGTTTTAGTGATCATTCAAAAAAGCCCAGTACTTCTGTTATTAAGCTCTTTTTTCTACAGGAATGTCACTTTCTTCTACAGGAATCAACTTTGTTTCAGCACCATTGTTGTGTGGTGAATAGACTATTGCTATTCTCCAGTAACTTTAATACTAAAATAGGGAATGGCTATCCAGGTTGGGACTTCCTTGTAAAAGTGATAATTTAGGAGGATAAATACAAAATTTTGAGTACTGATGGAAAAGAAATAGGAGGAAATAAGAGAATGGGGATATACTACAAAAATGAAATTCTTCATTTATTGTACTGCTTTGTTTGCCAAGAACTGGGGTGGTAATTTACACTCAAGGCTTTTAAATCTTAAACAACATCTTTAACTAGGTAACATAGTGAGGTACTGACAACAGTGAGCCTCTTAGCTGGCATGTGCAAGTGGAAATGAATCCTGTCTTACAGTTTGTTTCAATTTGCTTTTAGATAAACACAACCGTAGATGAGAAGGACTCTTCCAATCCCTTTAGATTTCCTAATATTGGTGTGGAAAAGTTTCTGGAACTGAACTCAGAACAGAATCACGATGATTATTGCTTGGCCTATGTGTTTACAGACCGTGATTTTGATGATGGAGTCCTTGGTCTGGCTTGGGTTGGAGCCCCTTCAGGTAATTCTGTACAAGCCTTCAGTGCTATGAGATAAAGTACTGTAGGTAGGCAATAGAAGAAAGGTAGAAACCATCTTTTCAACTGACAGCAAATCTCCTAGCTTTTCACAGATTTGGTCAGGTATGGTTTAATTTTATTTTTAGTATATTGTGCCATTTCAATTCATCTTTCTGTATTTCTGATGAGCAGGATATGAAAAATAAAAACATTTATTTTGTTATAAAAGGGTGCTATTACTTGGATTGCTTTTTATTTATGATAGGTGTAAGTGACCAGGAAAGTGACAAATGAAACAAGTATTTCTGCTCTATAAATACAGAGCTTAAAACTGTGAGAACTACACAGCAGAACCTTTAGGGTTTTCTAGGTAGTATTGAAAGAAAATTTTTTTTTTAAATCAGTGAGATCTTGTTCTGGGAGATAACAGAATAATTACTGCATGACTCTTCTTGAACTGATTCTCATTAGTTTCAGTCTAGTTGTGTATTTTGGGTCTAAAGTATGTCCTTTGATGAAAAAAAATCTCAATTAGTGAGACATTGCAAGAGACAGGATACCTTAATGAGAACATTACTGAGAGCTTTAGCAGAATTGAGTAATGGTGGAAGAAACATGAAACTGTTCATAAAGGGTAAGAGATCAATAGACCCATGACTGCAGTTGATATATTATATCCACCTGTGTGGACTAACATTAGTGACTGTGGAAGAATCATGGGAAAAAATAATACCCAGATGGTGAATAGAAATGAGAAATTGGGTCTGTGATGACTATTCTAGTGTATACACTGAGCAAACACAGGATGAATTGGAACATGCAGTCCATAAACACTGCTTTCAAAATTGAATTTAATTGAGAAAAACTATGATCTTTGAGATTTTCATCCTTAACACACATACTGACATAGATTAAATGGGATATGCCACTAAATCAAAATTTTACTTGAGAAAGGAAGACTTCTTTAGAGTGGTTTTTAGACACAATTTACATTAGCAGTAGAATAGCTGAATTTTAGAACATTAATAATGCTTCAGTAGAAACACAAGTTATGGAAAAATTTGGTGAAATTAACGTCAAAATTTTGGGAATTTTCCAAACAGGAAGTGTGATGCCCTTGACTGCCAACCTTCTAAACATGAGTCTCATTAACCAACACATCCAAAAGGGTTTTCAGCTTTAGTTTGTAAAGTTTAGTTCAGTTTTTCTGACAATGATAAGTAAGTAACGTTAGGCATTTTATATAAAAGCTCTTGCTGTGATTGAGGATCTCTGAATTTACCATGTATTTTTTTACTTGGTGTAATCCAAATAAGATACAGATTGATGCCACTTCTGTTGGACTTTGCACTCTGCTATTCTTGTACTACAGGTAGGATGGCATAAGGGCTCATCCATGCAGTGAACGCCCAAAACAGCTCTCAAAAAAAACCAGCTAACTTCATGTGGGAATGTATCGAATCAGTGTTGAGAGCATTTGTGTGAATAAATCTAATCTACTTTCAAGGTTGTATTGATAATTAATTATAGAGAACTCTTAGTTGTAAATCTGCAGAGGCAAACTGTTGCTCTAAATGTCAGTAGACAAATAACACACCACTTTTTTCCCTAAACCTGTAACTGTTGTACTTTTGTCTGAATGCAGGGAGCTCTGGTGGAATATGTGAAAAAAGCAAATTGTATTCAGATGGTAAGAAGAAGTCTCTGAATACTGGAATCATCACTGTCCAGAACTATGGCTCTCATGTGCCCCCCAAGGTTTCTCACATTACTTTTGCACATGAGGTTGGGCATAACTTTGGTTCCCCTGTAAGTATTACTGGTGATTTGTTAAGTCACTCTCAGCCATTTCATAGGGTGGGATTTACAAATGGAGGTTTTACTTCTTACAAACAAGGAGAGCAGAATCCTGACTCCATGAGCATATGTGCCCGTTCATTGTATACAAACAAAGTGGATGGCAACTGAGCCCTTTCATGAGTATTTGACAACAGTGGTACAACAGTGCATTTTGTGAATTGTTTGTTTATATTAGTTCAATCCCTTACAAAGGTACTTTATTATTGTTCCCTAAATACTTCCCTGTCTTTATGAAGAGTAGGGTCACATGCATCTCGTTAAATGTATTGTACTTTATCCTGGAGAGGAGGAAGAAGCGTTGCAAAATTGATTAAGTCAACACTTTATTCAGGAAGTGGCTCATTTGCTGAATGTTAGATGTTTTATACTTACAAGTTTATGTAAAAAAATAGTGGAGGGAATTAGGGTACCAAGAAGAATGTTTTTGAGCAGAACTGTTTCACAGCCATTTAGGGATGCAACCTGTTTGTGTCAAGCTTGAAAGCATGAGGCTTTTTGTTTTGCCAGTGTGTGATGCATTTCATTCCTCACACTGGGTATTGTAGATGTAGTCACTGGCTGACAGACTCCTGCTCTGTTTTGAAGTTCTCTTTGTACCTCCCTCAAAGCAAACAAGAAGAATGGACTGTGGTTTCTGTTAACTCCTCCTGCTTTTATTCCACAGATTGCTGATCACCCTTTTGTGATCATAAAGCCACCCTTTTTAGGAGATGGCAGCTTTTCCAAGTCAGTATTCATCCCAGGACATGCACCTAGGGGTGAATTACCAAGAATGCAAATAAGATGAAACTTAAGAAATTTGATACTTGCTACTGTTGTCTTGGGGGAAACAGAAACAACAACAGAACAAAGAGAACTCAAAATCAAACCTTGGGTTTCCATATATTTTTTGTATTGCAAAGAACCTGAGAGTATAAGATGGTGGTTTATTTCTATTTTTTTTAATCGGTGTTAAGGCTGCCAAATCCAGGTTACTTTTGCACCTGCATGATTGAGTTAGTTGTAAAATACTTGTTTTGCAGCATGATTCTGGAATGGAGTGCACTCCTGGAGAGTCAAAGAACTTGGGACAGAAGGAAAATGGCAATTATATCATGTATGCAAGAGCTACGTCTGGGGACAAACTTAACAACAATAAGTTCTCTATCTGTAGCATTCGAAATATCAGCCAAGTTCTTGAGAAAAAGAGAAACAATTGTTTTGTTGGTATGTATTTAATCCTCCAGAAAGCAGAATAGCTAAGATATTACTGTAATGCTTAATTTTTTTAAAAAAAATTATTTATATATATTTTTTAAAAAATTTACTGGAAGTTTCTGCAAGTAAAGAATTGAATTTGATATCTCCAGTACTGTGTCAGGTTCTGGGCTGGCCAGCACAGAAACAAAACAGCAGGACATACTGGAGTGAGTCCAGCAAAGGGCCACAAGGATTATTAAGGGACTGGAGCATCTGACATAATTGGAGAGTCCAAGAGAGTCTGCTCAGTGTGGAGCAGAGGAGGCTGGGGGAGGGTCTTCTGTGTCTTTGTAAATGCCTGGTGGGAGGGAGTAAACAAACAGGGTCAGACTGGTTTCAGTCATCCTCATTGTGAAAGGACTAGAGGTAAGGAGCACATACTAAACTGCAGGGAATCCTATTTAGACATGAAAAAGAATTTTGCATTAATTTTTCTTTCTGGAGTCTGATGTGTAAGCTCTCACAAATTTTGTGAACTCCTGCTCACATGGGTTTGCACATCTACTCAGTAGGTTTGGATTTTGGAGTAGTTCACCCCAGTACCATCAGCCTTTGCCTCAAGGTCCTGTTGCCTCAAGGACTGTTAAAGGAGTGCAGGAAAGGATGCAGCTCCCTGGGAGACTGAGCAGAAAGCTTGTTCTTACACACCCATTTCTAGCAGCCAAAACCTTTTATTCAGAAGCTTAAAATTCTATGATTTGTGGGAATGACTGAGCTGGGTGTTAAGCAGTACTGCAAGTTGACTTGAGCCCTAGTCTGAAGTCCAACCTGACCAGGCTCTTTCAGTCGTGATTAACTGGATGCTTGTTAAGGTTTATAACTATTTGCATATTCTTCATACTGCTTTGTACATAAATAAACTGGCATTTTTCAGAGTCTGGGCAGCCCATCTGTGGAAATGGACTGGTTGAACAAGGAGAGCAGTGTGATTGTGGATACAGTGACCAGTGTAAAGATGACTGCTGTTACGATGCAAACCAACCAGAAGATAAAAAATGCAAGTTAAGACCAGGCAAAAACTGCAGGTATTGTTCACATGTGTTACACTACACTTTAATTTTGGGCATTTAGTGGGAACTTCAACGGGGATTTCAGAATCTGTATCTGCTTACCTGCATTTTTATGGAAGTACTGATTTTGTTTAAAATGCTTTATACAATGAGTGAGAAGTACAAAAGCATAATTACACTATGGTAAAAATTATTTTCAAGTCACACTTTGATTAGCACAAATCAGAAATTTGTTGAAGTGTTTGAGTAGGTTTCAGGGTGAATAGTTTGTTTGGAATGGTCCGTGCTTTTTCTTGGCATCCACAATTTGTGTTTCTTTCCAGCCCCAGCCAAGGCCCGTGTTGCACTGCCCAGTGCGATTTCAAATCGAGGACAGACAAGTGTCGGAATGACTCTGACTGTGCGAAGGAAGGGATGTGTAATGGTGTCAGTGCTCTCTGCCCAATATCTGAACCCAAAGAAAACTTCACAGTGTGCAACAGGAACACCCAAGTTTGCATAAAGGGGGTATGGTTTTTACACTGTTATGTAACTGCTAATGTTGTCTATTGCAGGGCACTGTATTGTGAATTTGATACCGTTTCTGTACTTACTGCACAGGAGTGCAAGCTCTGTCTTTTTTTTCTGTATAGATGTTTGATTTATTGGTGTCAGTCAAAATAACAGTGAAAGTACACCAAGGATTAAGAAGTACATAACAAATCCCAAGGTAGCTGAACTGTCTTGAGAAAGTTACATTTAAAGTTTTTTGTAAAAATCAGGATTATGAAAGTGGTGGGGTTTTTTTCTAGTGCTGCCTTTTCACTGTCCTTCAGTCTTGGTCAATAATTCTGTTGCTTTAGAAAACTAGAGGTACTACCAAGAGAGGTTGAATTTAGTTTATTGGCAATACACAGTTTCTCCGAAAACGTACATATAGCACTGTTGTACAAGCATATGGAATTGGAATGATTCTGAACTGCCATTAGTTTCCTGGGTTAAAGAGAACATGGCAGTTGCTATGAAATATTGATGGGAAGTCCCTTATAAATTGATCTCTGTTTACTTGGAGGCAAACACAAGCAAAAATCATCCTTTGAAAGACCTGTAACTTGTGTTGCTGTAAGTTTGTTTCCCACAGTCCAGGATTTTAATCAAGTACTGTTTGTAATATTTTTCAGCTAATTTATAGCCATCTTAAAGATAGAGGAATGGTCTTTGTATAGTTACTGATTTTGAAACAAAATTATGAATACACTGAACTTGGAGTTTGAAGGATCCTCACACAGTGAAATAAAATACAGAAACTTTTATGCCATTAATTTTTATTATTTTCCAAGAGAAATATTTGTGTATTCATATGTTAGATTTTTCTAACCATGGTTTTGAGTACTCATGTTTCAATGTGATCTGTGGTGCTGTGGGTGTTTTGCAGGATACTCTCAGGTTATAAATGAAGATACTGTGTTAAAAAATAAAATAGGGTAAATCACCTTTTAAAAAACTAGAAAATATGCCAAAATATTGACGTTGAATAACTGTAATATTTTTTGTTTACAAGCTTTGGAAAAAACAAATTAAGCAGTTACTCTTATTGATAAGCATCTTTAGACCTATGATTATGCTTTGAGATATTAATTTTTAATATCTTTCCTAATGTCAGTGTGCTTAAAAGTGAAATTGATTTTTGTGTTGCTGTGTTTTTGTCTCTCACAGCAATGTGCTGGCTCTATCTGTGAGAAGCACGGCTTGGAGGAGTGTACATGTGCTAGTTCAGATGGCAAGGATGATAGAGAACTGTGCCATGTCTGCTGCATGAGAAAAAGTAAGATTTATCTGAATCATAAGTGTGAATAGAGCAGGAGGGGTCTGAGGAACCTGCTCATGGTGTTTGTACTTGAGTTTTTGTTAGTTTTGAGGGCATTTTGTTCAAATGTAGTTTCAGACAGACATTGCATTGTACTGTGTAGGAAATAATATATTCCTCATTCTTACAGATTAATAGAAAAACATTTTGAACAATTAAACTCTAGAGTGGGTATTCATGCATGGATGTTTTAATACAACAATGATTTGATTAATTTGTATTCACTTTTCAGTGGACCCAGCTACTTGTGCAAGCACAGGCTCGAGCCGATGGCAGGAGTACTTTCATCTTGAAACCATTACTTTGCAACCTGGATCTCCCTGTAATGATTTCAAAGGCTACTGTGATGTGTTTATGAGGTGTCGGCTAGTAGATGCTGATGGCCCTCTAGCTAGATTAAAGAAAGCAATTTTTAATCCAGAACTATATGAAAATATTGCTGAATGGATTGTGGTAAGTATGTTTTTATATTAAAAGTCTAATATTAAATGTTCTTGGTAATCAAGATTCACAGTTGATAAGTGTTGATATGCAGAGTGCTTCAGCATTCTTCAAAGTATAATTAGCCCTTGTTTTACTAGATTTGCTGTAAGCACCCGGTGTGCAACAAATAAGTTTGCTAGATTGAAGGGAAGGGAAACAAACAAATAAATAGGATCTGTTAATACCTCTACTCATTCACATTTTTAATTTACTGTTTTTTCGTGGTTTGACTCTTCACATTTGAATGCTCTGACTTCTTTTAAGAAACTAAGTATTTTGATCTTTAGCATTCATCATTTTTATTGTGCTAGATGACACTTTAATAATATACTGGAATATTTAATAATATGCTGGAAGAAGAGCTAGAATGAAACACCCTTGGAGAACTGCATAGGCAGTTTTGTGTAAGCTGTTGATTGTTTTGTACTTATATTGTTTTGTATATATTGTTTTATACTTACACAGCTCTGCTGGAGTGTATCTTCTGTGAAGTACCCTTCTGATACTAGAATGGAAGTATTGGGGCTTTTCTGTGGAAGAACTTTGGGGACATTTCTTTCAAATGTTAGGTTGCATATTCTTGGTGATGTTTCAGCACGCTTTTTGATGACTTCTAAAACGCAGTGAAAAGCCATATTCAATGTCCTCTGTCTCTAGTGCCATGTGTGCCAGCCCCCATACAATCTTTTTGTTGTTGTGGTTTTGTTTTTTAGGCTTATTGGTGGGCAGTGTTGCTTATGGGAATTGCATTGATCATGTTAATGGCTGGCTTCATTAAGATATGCAGTGTTCATACTCCAAGCAGTAATCCAAAGTTGCCTCCTCATAAACCACTTCCAGGTGAGTACTCCAGCTAATTATAGAGAAACATTTCTCTTTAGTTGTTTTGTTCTAAAGAGAAATTTCAGGTGTTTCAACCTACAGTTCTTAGTCTGAAACTACAAATAGAATTTATGCCAATGAAACAATTCATGAAAATCTAATTATTGTCTTACTTTCCTATAACATAATATGCATATCAAAACAAAGTTTTGAAGACTTTCTCCAGCATTAGAGTTCCTTTTATGTCCTATTCCATGCTGCATTTTGTAAGAACTGGTCTGTTTAGGGAAGTACTGTTGAGATACTGAACGTATTCTGTACGTCCTCCATGCAATTACTCATCTAGTTAAAACTTTGCAGGTCTGAATCCGAAGCCTTGCAGAAAAATAGTTGTATTTAATTTGCATGGCCAGGGCAACTCTTCTGGAAGTAATCTGAGTTTTTAAAATAAATTTTAATAATGGCTACTTTTCTTTGAAACAGGCACTTTAAAAAGGAGGAGACCACCACAAACCACTCAGCCCCCACAGCGGCAAAGGCCCCGAGAGAGTTATCAGATGGGACATATGAGACGCTGACTGCAGCTTTTTGCCTTGGTTCTTCCTAGTGCCTACAATGGGAAAACTCACTCCAAAGAAAACCTAATAAGTCATTGTCCCCAGTCTAACTCTCAAAAATTGAAGAGGAAAAAAAAAAAGCATGATATGCCCTCAAAGCAAGTGGAAGTGATTAATTTTTAATGAGAGAATCTTCCAGCTCAAAAAGAAGAAAAGTGTTTTTCTTGAATATTTTTAATTTAGTGGCACAAAGTTCCTAGCATATCATGATTCTTTCCCCCTTCTGTGCTCTTCATTGCTGCATTTTCTTCACTTGCAGGCAAATATGGCTGTAGTAAAACTTTTGCTCAAGAATTGAGAAAAAGATATATTTTTCAACTGCCAGACAAGGCTAGGAAGCTAGACCACCTCAGCATTGGAGACATTACTTGTCAATGTATATACATTGTTATATGCAGACATGTATTTCTAACGTACACCCGTACTTGTGTGCAATTGTAAACAAGAGAATTGCAATATGGATGTTTCTTTGTATTATAAAACTTTTCCGCTATTAATGAAGAAATTACTGTTTAATTGACATACTCAGGATAACAGAGGATGATGGTGTGTAGTGGTCAAGGGTCCTGTGATGCTTTACACAGCAATTTTGAATCCAATCACACTTTTTTTATCGTTATCAAAGTTGTTTCAAGCACTCATTTCATCTTTATCCAACAGCTGCTAAGACACGGCATACAAGCCTGGATGGTCTTAGAGAGATTTGATAGGTGTTCTGCAAACTTTGCAAATGTCAGAATGTTTCAAAAATGTTTTATGTAAGTGTCTTTCTTGTAGTTCAGCGTAAATATTTTTAATTTGTCTGATTATTCAGTGAAATAATGAATAGTTAGATCAAATATTTCCATGCTTTATTAGAAAATTCTGCCTGTTATTCGACTTGTTTTAAAAATTACAACCACTTTATTTGGGCTGTTCAGATATTCTTACAGTTTGGTAATCAAGTTCATGTTCTAAGGGATGTGGAAAGAAAGAAAAGCTGTAGTTTTTTTATTTTCTTTTTTAATTTATCAGGTGTTTGGATAACTTTCAGCATGATACTGTTGATTGATAACCACTAAAGTAGACTGATTTGCCTGGCTACTGAGGCAGAGTTAAAACTGTAGTTAGGACTACCAATTTTCCCACATTTATACCAGTAGTGAAGTTCAACAGCACAATGTCCCATTCCAGAGTTTTTATTACGAATGTAAATAATTGGCATTTTTGAAGATTAAATAAAAGATGTCTTAAGGTGCTTACTGCTATGCAGGAGATGAAAGGGGGCATTACAAAATGTTTAAGCTTGTGATGTATTTATTGCTTGTTTTCCAAAAGCACCAAGCTAATTAGAGATGCAAATGGCTATAATTTTCCTGGCTTTGCTTAGGAGAAAATTTACTAAGGGTTGGACAGGCTTCCTTTGTTTGTTTTTTTGGTTTTGTTTTGTTTTTTAAGAGTATAAGGTTTACACAATCATTCTCATAATGTGACGCAAGCCAGCAAGGCCAAAAATGTTACAGAATATAATGGGATCTCTTCCTTGTAAACTTGTACAGTATGTGGTAACTTTTTCAAAATACACTTTTGTACATGGTTTAGAGACAAATTTTGTACATGAAACCCCAAGTCCAATAGACTATATAAATAATTCTAAATGATCTTAACTAGTTAGAAGTGTATGTAGTTGCTTTTAAGTCATTTTAAATACATTTGTTTTAAGACTGTGCAAAGATTGGAAGTGGGTTTGCATTTCTAAAATGGTGACTTTTATTCAGCAAGAGTTCTTAGTAACTTCTTGAGTGTGGTAGACTTTGGAACATGTAAATTTTTTGCCTGTAATGTTATCCTGTGGTAGGATTTTTGGCAGACAAATGCTGCCCTATTTTATTTTGAGTCTAAGTTAAATGTTTTTTGAAAACAGAAATGTGCACTGAACTCTCCACTGCAAGTCAAGATGTGGTAAAGCCGAAAGGAAGTTCAAGACAATGAAACAGAAATACTACTGTCGATTTCATGTCCACTGTGTTTTATACAGTCTCTTTTTTGTTCACTTTGGAAATTTTTACTAAAAAATGCAAAAAATAAAGTATTGTGCAAAGATATGTAAGGTTTTTTGAAACTTGAAATGCATTAATAAATAGACTTGATGAAATCATCTTCTGAAGATCCATTTACTTGTTGAGCCCTAAAAGCAAAGAGGAATACATAGATTCCTCTTTGCTTGATTTTTGGCTTTTACTGTCATGCCAAAATGTAGTTGTCCTATCTCTGTCAAAGTGCCCCTCTCAATTTTAATGTCCTGCAGTTATATATAAGAGAAGAATGTGTTTGTGTAACCTGTTCAGGGAAAGCCATGAAATTAATTTTAAATTACTTACATGATCACAGATACAAAACTTTTCTTACCTTCAAAATGAAAACTAGTTGCTGGTGGGATGTTCAAGCCTGGCATCAGCTGGTGGATACCTTTGGAAATATATTTGGAGAGGAGTATTGGAATTAATATGTAATACACTGAATACATGATGGATGAGACAAAAGGAGCAAATGTGGTTTCTTTGCAAGGCGTTACAAAACTGCTTAGCTGGATCTCTGGGTTTTTATGTGTGTTGCATGGTTGATTTAAGTGATAAGACTGCTTTTAAAAGCCAGGTCCTGCCAGTGCATCTTCCATTCTTAGGGCTGTTCATTGAGAGTGGCCTGCTTGGACATCTGTTTCCCAAAGTGAGCAGGGTGGACTTTGATGTTAACAAAGCATACTCAGAGTTCCTTCCTCACAATGCTTGCCCCACCACCCCCAGGACTTTTTATAGCAGTGCTTCTCCCTGTAGCTAAATAGCATGGTCTGTGCAAAGGGCATTAAAAGAAAATCCCTTGGAGCAGGGCCCTGCTGCAAATCCTCATAGAGGTGGTGGTGGCTGTTTTTAAATCTTTGTGTAGAAACAGACCAGAAGGGCGGAGTAATGCCTAAGCAGCTCAAATACAAGTTTCAAGTATATTTTAAAATATAAATGAAACAAATCAATACATAATTTTTCTAGCTAATATTTGACATATTCTTATTTGTACCTATTAATTTATTCATCTTGCATTTTTTAATATTTTAGTTATTAAATGTATACATTCACCTCATGCAGAAGCTTATACAGTGTAGTCAGAATGGTGTGAGCATGACAAGGGCATCAAAGTCCTCTTCAGCAATGAAACTTGATAGCATACCATACTATTGATGTAATTTGGGTTTAAATTAGTGTTCCAATATTTCTTTCAGGAAAAACACAAGAAGGAAGAGGTTTTTATTTCTGAATATTGGAGGTTCATTATTACAGAGAGGTGGTGAAAAGGGCAGCAGCCATCCTGTCACTCTGAGCTGTGCCTGCTCTGACTGCAGTAAGCACCTGATGGCTTCCAAGGTCTCGAGTCAGCTGTATGGAGTGAGACAGGAGTAATTCAATGAGCACACAGTAAGGCACCACTATAAGCACTTGAAATTGTAGGTTTGACTTCAGGTTTATGTTCAGGCATAGTGAGACTGAATATATTACTGCTTGGGCTTTATTCCACAAAAGTGGGTATAAAAATATCAGATATTAGCTGTCAAAACACGGACAGAATTTGTTTGGGTATGTGGTTTGTGAAAAATGGCCTGAGAAGGATCTTCATATCTGGAAGAGTTCAAATATTCAATGTTCTTTTAATTTTCCTCTTGACTTTAAAATCTTTCAGATTGTCTTACCTGAGCATATACCAGCTTTTCTTAGTTGAGAACTGGGGAATGCACAAAATACTGGTAGAAGTCATCAAACTGCAGTATCCCCCATTTCTTGAGTTTCAGCACAATGTAGACACCTCTGACCCTTCTTCCACCTGCTATTCCTGAAGTAATGCCTGTTTCTCCTGAAGTTTAGATCCCTTTATCAGCCTTCTTACAAAGTAAGTGATAGTAATTTGCAAGAAATGCCAATTTTGATGTCTGAAATGTTTCTAGGAGTGTAGTTTATGTACTGAAGGAGTACAGCCCAATTCTTTCTAGCCTTTGTCTCTTGCTCTGTCATCCTTCAATATCTTCTGAAAAAAGCTTTTTTTGAAGAGTAGGGGTAGGATTTGGTTCAGGAAGCTTACAAAATTCATAGTTTAGAAATTTGGTGATAACTGATGTAAATGCAGTTTCAGAGACAGTATTAAATTATTCTCTAAACAGACAAGTATTTTATGAAAAAAGAAAACCCTGAAGCAGAAGTAAGTGGCAGGTCTTTAGCTTTTTGCAGAAGCAACAATTCAATTCTAGAAACAAGTTAGAGAGATGCCTAATTTGAGTTAGTCACCCATACTTCTCTCTGTTTACTCTCATTTTCCATTGTGCTTTGGAAGACTAAAATGGCCACATTGTCATTTGTTCCTTGCCTGTCATTCTGGAGAACGTGGTCCACTGTAACTTCATGCCCCTAAAAATGCTGTCACTGGGTCTTTAGTAATTGAGTCTCTCCAGTGGATTATAGCTACTGCAAATGTAAAAAATCAGCCAAACAAAGGGCCTTGGTGCTTACCTAACTCTCTCAGATACTTTTGGCTAAAATTTCCTTCTGTGTATGCTCCTGATTTGACTCAGCTATTTTACTTAAGCAATTGATTCTTACACAAACACAGAACATATTACAGAGCTCTCATAAACTACTTATGTTGCAAAATTTAAATATTTGAGATAGCAACCTGAAGCCTGAAATTAATCACTAAAATTGTAATTTTTGACACAGAAGGTGTTTAGAAAACGAGTTTGCTTCATTGAACAAAATCTTTCAAAGCACAAATCTTTGTTTTCAGTGAGGAACTAAGGATTCTTTTGCATGGACTTTGTATTTAGATAAATATTTATCTAATCAAGATGATACTCCTAGGAACCATTTTAAATATTGGAACAGCTTCTGGAATGTACACCTCAGGATGGCCAACAATTCTCATTTGAGATCTAATTATGCTTCAGTTCCTGTTGTTGTGAGCCTTTCTGATTCTGAATTGAGTATTCCTGTTCATTTAAAGGGATGGTAGTTATTGAAAACAGCTTGTAAATAAAGTTAATATTCTGAATGGTTGGCAGAGATGACTGCATTCAACATCTGATCACAGTTCACTGCTTGCAGGATCTGCTCAGCTTATCCATTTGTCGGGCTATCTAAATAAATCCCACTTTATTCCTGATAACATCTGGATATTTTGATTCAAAATTGCCTGCAATATCTTGGTGTTAAAAAATACGCTTTGCTTCAGGTCTTAGCACTTTCTTGCACATTTTTTTAACACTTAGAGAGCGTTTAACACAAATTACATTCAAAATTCAGAGTTCAAGAAACCTTAATTTTTAATGATCTTGTGCTTAGCATTAAAGTGGCAAATTAATACATATATCTTGATTTCTGTTTCAAGATGCACAAACCATAGAATAAAAACAATCTGAGACAATAATGTTCCTTTTTGTTGTTTATATTTTGACATAGGAAACAAGGGAATTGTATATGTTTGACCTTACAAAGTTCGTTTTTATGCTTTGAAGCTGTTTGAAGGTTTAACAATTTTCATTTATTCTGGCAGTTTCAAGTAATGCCAAAATCTGGTATAGAGATATAGAATCTAAAAATCTCAGATCTTACCTGAATGAATAAATATGATTTAAACGCAAAAATTAACTGAACTTAGTTGAGCTAGAATTTTGTGTGGTGTACTAAGCATCATTCAAATACCTAAATTGTTAGTAATTTAAATCAGTTCTTTAATTAGAATAGTTAAATAGTAAAGCATTTTCAAAGAGAACATGGTTTATTATAGAATTTTTAGATTATGCTATTGCTGGGGTTTTCATATGATTATTACAGCTCAAGCATTTTATATTTTTATATCTATTTGGCAGTATTTTCTTTTATGAACTATTTAACTTGCCCTTCATTAGGAAATAATTTAGCAAAGTTTTAACTGATAGTTGTAGCTATTAACATTTCAAAGTATTTACTGGGAAATGAAGTTTCCTTTTGTTCCCTTAAATCCAACAAAATTGAGCTTTTCACAGGTTTACAGCAATGTTTTTGTCAAATATTTTTATTTCTGGTGAGCAGATGTTTTTTTCAGATTTCAAACAGTTGAAAAGTGACAGTTGCCTTGATGAAGCTGCTAACTGATCATTTTCAGAGTATGCTCCTAGATGAACAAAGAGCATATTTCAGCTTACTGTCAGATGACAAAAACCAAGTATTTTAATATATTTTTTCACCATCTCTGAAACTGCTAGGATATTTGATGCAGCTGTGAATTTTTAAAACATTTTACTAGATGTATCATATTTTGAATATTGTGGTGAGGAGTTTTTGTGTTCTTGCTCATTTTTTGTTTGGTCTCTGGAAGCGATCTTCACACCTCACAAATGTCTTCACTTGGGATGGATGAAGGTGAATGTTGTCAATGTTTTGGGGACAAAATGTATATCTGGAAAGGAAAAACAGCATGTGAGCATAATGTTGGTTAGAAAGCATAATGTTAGAATCTCCCATTCTTTAGCCAGTTCCTTATCCCCTTTTACAGGATGGTATCCTTCTGTTTTTATAGGCTTGTGAGGAAAGAGTTGTATCTGCCTGCCAGACCGTAGGTACAGAGGAAAAGAGGAGCAGGCAGCTCCTGGGGAATGAGTGCATTGTGCCTCTGTCTCCCTGGTGTCACTGTGCACATTCTGCACAGCACACCCTCACAGTCACTTGGGCTTTACTGTCAGTGGGGCATTGCCATTGTTCCAACTCTTACTGTTACTACCACGGTTGCCCCATCTGGGCTGCTGGAATACTGGTATTTAGCTGGGAGGTTGCTAAAAATCAGCTGTGTAGGAATGTAACATCAGCAACTGCATATGCTACTGAAATACTTGAAACTAAATGTTGGAATCTGGTATTTTATTGCTCTTGATGGTCTGTTTGTTAACTGCTTTTTAAGTTTATGCTGTTACATCTCAAGGCTTTGCCATAATCTACCAAAGGAAGTTTCATCATGTGTACAAAGATCACGAACATCTAGAGGTAGAGTTACCTGGAGATGAAATATTGTCAACTGTTCAAATGCTTGAGAAAACACAAGAGAAGTCAAAATACATTTCCTGTTTACTACCTTTTTAAGTTATTGGATTTCCAAAATTGCTAATTCTGCAATACATGATGTTTGGTCTTCTGAGGAAGGCAGAAATCTGCAGACCTTTATTTAATTTGAAGAAAATACTTTTCCTTGAGTGTCCTTTGTTTCTTCTTTTAGAACCACCTAATAATCTTTCATTCCCCTCCTAAACATTAATGCAGTATTTCAGTGATAACTGAATGTCATTGCCCAGAGTGCAAAGAACAAAACCTAGCACATAATCAGTGTTCACTAAAAGCTTGGCACAAACTGCTTCCACTTGCAGCAAAAAAAAAGAAATTCCAAGGAGCATTAGGTACCTGAAGATACCAGCATTATTTTTTGTCGCTATTAGTGCACCCCTCACTTAATCATTTCCTAGATAAGGAAAGTAGTACATCAGCAGTATTTGACTTGTGCCATGTTACTGGCTCAGCTGCGTTGGACAGGAGTTTCCCAGTTAGGAAAATTACTTCACACCTTCATACCTTTTATCTCAAGGTACAGGAACCTGTACCTAAACAGAACTCCCTAGTTTGCAGTGTATGCTTTGCTTTAATTTGCTTTGCCAGCTAGGTCAGTACTGATTTTGGTGATGTTAGAGAAACTCCTTTTTATTTTAATGGAAGGAACATGTGCCAAGTGCCAGGTTAGGAAAACACCTCCAAAATACATTCTCAGGAGGATTCAACCTAGGAGAATATGATCCTTCCTCTGTCCCCCAGCACACACAGATTGTCTTATGAAATGACTCTTTAAATAGTCTGATTTGGTTTTTGTGTCAATATTAAGGAGATGCACCTCTGCCAATAAGTTGTTTTGCAGGAAGTCTGTGCCAGTTGTGGTGGTAAGAAAGGGAATGTACCAAGGAAAAATTGCCTTCTAAGACTGAGCCTCAGTTACAAGGTAAGGTGTGCTTTTCTCATTAACCTTAATTAAACTGCTCAGTTAAAATTTCTCAAAGGATTAAAGCAGTGAGAATCATTGTAAGTTTTTTTTATTCTGTCTTCTGGCTGAAATTTCTCTGAGTAGGCAGTTTCAAATGTGTTGTTAGCATAGCTCTATGTAGAGAACAAGGCTGCTCAGACTTGGTGATCCAGTTTCAAAACAATAAACAGGGGAAAGAAGAACACCAAAAATAATCAGAGGACTGTGTAATACAGCACATGATCCTTCTAATGAGTATTTTCAAGAATGGTGATGCTGAGTTTCTCGAGGAAGTAGGTATTGAAAGTCAAATAATTAAGATATGGCATATATTTTGTAAGTAGGAATATGAATATTTCATTATGTTAATGTTAGAATCATTATTTATCTTGCATAGTATCTTGTTTCATTGAAATTTCATATAGTCCTTATGTAGTGAAGTAGTTACATTCATTGGTGTGACTGCTGGGGCTCAGATGCTTGTATTTGAACTGGGATAACCTGTGTGCCAAACACCTGTGGTGTTACTGAGTGCTCTCATTACACTTACTTTTGCTGTGTTTCCCCTGCTTTCACTCTTATTGCCTTCACTATAAGTCCTGGTCGATGGGTGCCTTTTGTCCATGGTATTATGGTTTGAAATGTGTCCCAGATATTTTCCCAAACTGGAGTTCCTTCCCATTTCAACTTGATCATTATGAGGTCACCGATATCGGTGTCCAGGGTGATGAGAAAGGAGTAGGTTTGATTTCCAGTAATACCTTCAGCTCTACAGAAAACAAGATGAGAATAATACCATCTTAATTTTACGAATTAAAGTGAAAAAAAAATAGGATTTTCCCCCTGTAAACCAGAGAAAGAACTATGTTTCCTTCTCCAGGACAAAACATTTTTGTCTCGAGAATGTTCTTCCTCCAAGCGCAAAAAATTGATGAAATATGACAAAATGCTAGGACAGAAGCAGAAGTGGCAGAAGCTTGAACAGCTGATGAAGCAGTAGTGGTTTCTGACAGCAAATAAAAGGTGTCCCTTTTATAATAATAATAGCATCTATGTTACAACTTCTGCCTGCTTGAGCAAATGCTGACCCACATCTTGCCTTTGCTTTTGCTAATACGGATAGTGTCTATCGTGATAAATATCCGAAATTCTTTATCTTAATTACAGCTGATTTTTTTATCCATGTTTTAATTGATTACACCTCCCTGTCTTAGCCATGGGATGGACCAAAGTAAGTGGGCAGAAAATTCCCCAAATTTACTGTTTGTTTTCTAACAATTTTTTTCTGCACAAACTGTATAATAATTGTAAGAACTTGTGACTTTCAGGGAGTATGAGTGAAGAGACGACAATTTCCAGTTCATGTTCACTTAGATGTTCTAAACCATTTCACTCACAGCATGATTATCAATGTGATGATGTCACAAATTGGCATTTTTGTCACATGCACAATTACATGTGATACAATACTCACAGGGGGATATGCAGGTTTTTAGCATCCTCCTTAGTCCCTGCCAGAGACATGGTGAAAGCTGGGTCTATCGGCTTGCCTTGGATTTCATTGATGATGTGGATCTTGAACTGATAGTGATACACTGTAGGAAAGAAGAATTTGCAAAAAGTGGCAAAATGCATGGTCAAAGAATCAATAGATTCCTTAGGCAAAAGAATTTTGCCTTTCAGAGCAGAAAGTTGCTGGTTACTCCATTTTATTTTTCAAACTAATTTTTTGAAATTAAAACATTGTCATTTTTTCTAGTTGTTGCTGTGCTGTGTAATCTGTTAGCATTTGAGGCCCTGTTGCGTTATTTAAAGGATGGAGAAAAAGGTAATCACTGTTGAGTTTCTTTTTGGGATAAAATATTCTTCCATGGGAAATACTTCAGCTTTTCTGAAGTTTAATTTTCAGAATTTCTGGCCAGCCCTCTATCTAGTGGCCAGGCAAATCCTTGTGACTGGGCATGACCAGAGATGTATGATATGATACAGATCAAAGACCTTATACAATGTGGTCAGGCTGTTTCTCTGATCAACTGGAAAATTGCCCTGCAAAACAGATGACTCACAAACTTTCCTTGACTGCATAATGATACGTTGTGCTTAACACACATCTGTTAACAATGTCATTAATGCTTCAAGGTCTAGGGACTTTCTAGAACAACACTGTTCAGAAAAGTATGAACTGAGTATTGTCAGCATGAAAAATGACTAAGAAATCATCAGTTTGATATTTTGTAAATTATGAAAAAGAAAACCCCAACAAGATACATTTCGACTATGTGCATACAGATACTGTTAGGTAAATTTGAATGTCCAGAACTCTTCTATCTGGTCATTCTTCCAGCCACTTTCTAGACAAAACTGAAAGATTTAGATATGAAGGAACATTACTGCATGCTAGTTTTTGAGCAGAGCCTCTTTACCCATTTCAAGTCTTCACTACATCTGAGAATGGCTCCCATACTTCTAATGGAATCATCTTTTCCTGCATATGAACAGTGTTTTTTGGGTTTTTTTTTTTTTGGGGGCAGGGGGTGGGTGTTTTTTTTTTGGGTGCAGCTCAGAGTGTTCATGATGAAAAGTATTTACTGGAACAGCTGTATCCATTTGTTGTTTTATAGTTGTTGTATGTTAGTGAACAATGTCTTTTCTTTTGAAAATGTATCCCTCAGTAGAAAACAAAATGGCTGATTCTGTGCCACAAACCTGATGAGGACAAAGGCAGAGGGTTGTTTACAGATCACTTTTATAACTAATCTTTCTCTGGGTTTTCTCTCTAGGTAAAAACTGATTTTTCAGAATGTGATCACACACAGCCTAAAGTTTTGCTGTGATTATGGTGCTTACTTTAAGGAAAAATCATATAAAAACTCAGGGTCCTATAACAGTTTTAGTTTATTTTTGTGTAACAAACTGGGGGTTTTGTTTGAGCTGGATTGATGTATGCTCCAGAATCTAATGTCGTTAACTTGAAAATTAAATGTTAGATTTAGTGAAGACACAGGATTGTGAAGTGTTATGTTCAGTTTCTCAAATTTCTTGTTTGTGCTCCTCACATGATTGTCAAACTTTTTTTTTTTTTTTTAAAAAAGCATTACAAAGATGACTTTGTAAGCACCTTCCCACAGTTGCTGCTTTGTTTAGGAACTTTTGTGAAAGGAGATCCTTGTCTGAGGTACTTTTATCCACATATATGCCAAGGATGGTTTTTTATGCAAAACCAGTTCTAAGCATAAAAATGCAACATGTTTAATTTAAATCAATGCCAACAGGACAGAGATATTTTACCCCAAACTGAAACTAGCTCCATATCCAGAGAGCAAACAGTGATCACATCTCTGTGCCCAGGTGTGGGAGCAGCAGGGAACGCATCCCCAGAGTCTGTCATTCTCTGATTCTGAGACCTGACCTGCCTGGGCTGGGGCAAGATAACATCAGAACCTAGACACAGCCTCTGGAGTTTTTAAATCTACTCCAAGTATCTTCCTGAGCCATTTTAAACTGTATTAGGAAGAAATTCAGCAGGTTCAGCTGCTCTGAGTATCATTCAGGGCTGTGCAGACCCTCTGGAGTCATCACTGAATATTTCACAGCTGTGCTAGTGGAAGACTTCCAAAATTATTTTAAAAGTACTTAAATTTTTGTTGGGTTTTGTTTTGGGGTTGTTGTTGTTTTTGTGTGGGTTGTTTTATTTAATCTATGATAATGCAGCTGAGTAACTGGGCACTGTGGGAAGACAAGCTGTATAATGCAAGCAGCCTTTTAAAGCCTTTCTCTTCATCCGTTCAGCTGTGCCGGGGTGCGCGAACAGGCGAAGCGATTCCCAGTCCCAAGGCCTAGGGCGAGGGGCAGGCGGGGGCAGAGGCCTCCAGCAGGAGCGAGGCTCTGGCCTGGCACAGCCGGTGCGGGACTCCCGGGGCCGTGCCGGGGCCGGGGCCGTGCCGGGGACAGGCAGCGCCCCAGCCTGAGGGGAGCCTCCTCCGTGTGTGTGTGCGGCCTGTGCCCGAGCCCTGCCCGGCCGCCCGCGCCGCTGCTCCCCACACGCCTCATGGCCGCCAGGGAAGGAGCTGGTGAGGAGGAGAGCCGGGCGCCAGGAGCCCCTGCACTGACAGCCCCTCGCAGGAGGACTGCCCCACATGGCTCTTCCTGTTCTCACTTTAAAATGTACGTAAACCTTTCCAGCGGCAAGGGAGCGTCTCCTCGACAGCAGCGGTGGGCTTTGGCGCCCGAGTGCAATGGATCTCGTAGGAAGGCCCTGCGCCCCCTGTCAGGCGTGGCCCCTCTATCTGATCGTACAGCCAAAATTCCACACGGACTCGATAAAGTAATGTAGTAGAGCTAAAGCCAGAGTGCCAGTCTTAATTCTAGTGCTACAGTTCAGCCTTGTAAAAGTCCATGCTATTCTGTTGTCTGTCCATTGTTTGAAAAGTAGTAATTTATATGTCATTTCATAGTCTAATTGCAGATAAAATTTGGGCAAATGCAGAACAGGATGTTTTAGAGGCCTCCCAGAGTAATTATGCTGCTTTTTTTTGGCTTGGCTATAAGCCTGCATATGTTACAAGAAACCTGCACAGTCCAGTTGCAGGAAAATCCTGCAGATCAGGACCCCGGGCATCTGCCAGCCCTCGGCTCCACAGCTCGCCTGGGGCAAGTGTGCAGTGTGCTTTTTCCCACAGAAATCTGAGAGCCAGGATCTTGATAAAAGGGCATCAAAATGGCCTACTGGGATTCTCAGTTATCTCAGCAAATTGATTATTCTCACAGATTTTATGAGCTTTAATGAATGAATAAATAGGATCACAAAGCTTAGGCTCAGTCTTCTACTTTGTGATCAATCTAGACAGTGTAAAAAGTATTCCCACAAACCTTTGAAGGGCATATATGCTCTTGTTTTCAGAAAGAGTCGTTTGCTTTTGGGCAGCCTTTCCTCCCTGATGTTGTAGCCCAAGGTGTTACACCGGTTCTTCTTACAGCTGAGGCACAGCCCTTTGTTGAAAGTGTTGATGTCGTTGCACCAGTAAGCTGTGCTTTGCTTATCCTTGTGCAGCAGAGAGTCGATGAACAAATGAACTGACCTCTCGTGGGCACATTTCACAGTTTGAGTGATGCCTGAAAAATGCAACAACAAAATTTTACATGCCCTTGTTTCTTTTTACCATTTCAACTGCAGGGAGGTACTGTAGCCAACTATAAACTATAAGCATATGTTATTGTTTCCCCCCACATCCCTACCCTTTGCATCTTGGTTTTGCCTCAGAAATCATGCATCGTAGCAATTTTACTTTCAGAATCATTCAAAAATAGAATGGCTGAACTCCCATGATAACAAACTTAAGTAATTTTCTGCTTAAACTTCTTTAGCCTGACTATATCAGATTGTAAATATGAACCTTGATTTCATTGTTCTGGCTGTTTTTGTCAATAGGAAATACAGCCTGAGTTGATGTGCAGACTTTCAGATCATGCCTCATTAAAGAGATCAGTCTTATTCTAAATTGCTGAATGCTCTTGGATATTGGATGCTTAGGCATATTTTGTCCCTATTAGACTGACAGACTCTTATGTTGAATTGAATTTTTCTTGCAGTTACTACTTGGAAAAAAGGAGCAAAAATTTTATTAAATGCAATAAAAATATTAAATAGGTCTGCTATTACGAGAAGTATCTTTTTGTTCTTTAAGTGCCATCAAATTACAAAAATTATTTTGTGCAAATAGGATGGATCATGATGGACTGCTTTATATCTCCAGTATAAGCTTCAAGCTGATGATTGGTTTCATGTTTGTCACAATTTATCTTCTAACAAGTAAGGCCCAGATTTAGGCATTGTGTGATGATAGTTTAGAAATACTTCTGCAATGCCATGTGCTGGATGAGCAAAGCTCTTTGTGGGTTTTCAGTAAACACCTCTGACAGTCATTGCACATCAAGACCCTTTTCAGTATCTTACATCAGTTTCTCTATACATTTATGTTTAGGTACATTGGAAGTAAGCTTCTGTAGATAAAAGCTAGCCTGGAGCACTGACAGTCAGGTCCTAGAGAGAGCATCATCTGTGCCAGTGAAGGACAGGAGTTGGGAGAAGGTGAACTAAGGAGGTGAGTAGTACAGACCTGTGTTTTATTTGGTTTGAAATAATTAATGGCACACTAGACAAATGTGGCTTAATTAGAATAAATTTTCTCGTCTCCCCTACTGCTGAAACAAATACCATTAAATTATTCAGAGGTGCTTGACAGCAGGATGCTCATGGCCTCATTTTCAGGAGTGTTAGGCAGCTCAGTTCTTTACTGGAGTCAGTAAAACCAATATGAACTCAAGACATGTAAAAATTAGATAACTGATCTCTAAACAAGAAAATACCTTGCATATAAGGGGTGATAATAACAATATTTAGATGCTGTTTAAGACCACAGTTATGTAGTTTCCCAGAGAGACTCAGTACAGCTGCCCCGCTGCCTCCCACTCCATGCCATTGGTTCTTACCAGTGATCCCAAACTGTGCAATGTGGTTGTACACATGCAGGATGTGACAGCCAGGCTGGAAGGTGCCCCCGTTGGGATAAAAGTCAACGTGAGCCACAGGCTGTTTGATGCCGACGCTGAGGCCCATGTGCTGTTTAGTGAAGGTATGAATTGCATCTACAAAGTTTGCGTCATCTGGAGATAAACGCTCTGTTGCTGACATTCCTTCAAACAAGGGACCGGCAGGGTCAAGGCCTGCAATAAATACAAACAATCCCATTGTCATATAGTGCAGAAGGACCGTTCTGCTGTGCTAAGTCTGTGGTAAATGTCTGAAAACAGGCAGCACCTGGTACTTTACAAGGTCTTTCTCTGACGGAAACAATAAGAACGCTTGTCCCACAGAGGGTACATGGTTACACCTACAGCAAACACAGGCACTGTAGCAAACACTGACTGGGACCTGCACAAGGACACAGGCCCAGAGACAGACGTGTTTGTCAGAGGCAAACTGTGCTGGCTGCCAGTGTCACCTGAGGGACCTTTACGTAATTTTATTCTTTCAAACTCTAGAGGCTGTGTGTTTCAGAGGTCCTTTGGAAGACAGCAGTCCCACAGCAAGGTTGACTTTTAGCCCACATTTGAGACCTGGAACTTTATAAAGCTCCACTTATTGTTTAAAAGCCCTATATGTCTGCTAGATTTTGTTTATAATAATTCTTCACCTTAAAAAGTTTTCAAGACAGATTATTACAGTATTCAGAGAAATAATACTTCACTTAGGGAGTCCTGCTGATTTTTGTTTTCTGGACTTTTTGCACGGTGCTCTTCTTGTTTGGGAATTGATTTAGGAAGAGAACTTTGTGCTTAGTTTAAAGTTTTATTCAGCCTTGAGGACAAGCTTCTAAATTTGATATTCTTCAGTTGGTACTGTGGAATAATATAGTTGCATAGATATAACCAGACAAGACTAGTAACACAGGCAACAAGTAGGGAAGTCCCCCAAAGGCATACATTTCTTTATAGCTTTAATAACTTTCATCACTGTCAATTTTTGGAGCTTATTGTTACAAGAAAAACTTTTGCTGAAGAATGCATTACAATAAATAATGTAAGTAATGTAATAATAAATAAGAAAGCTGTTACAATAAATAATGTACTCCAAGTTTTTTACTTAATCCATTTTCAAGGTGTTATGTTCTAGTAAGGTTTGAATGAGCAGCACTGGGGAACTGAAGTCCTTCAGTGCATACACTGGTGTAGTACCATGACACATTTTGTAAAATCAGCTTCTTGGCATGCAGGCACTACCACAAGAACTGATTGTGTAAGAGACTGTAGTATGTGGCAATGAAATCCAAGATCAGAATTGTGACTTCAAAGTACAGCCATGCATATTTGCCTCACTCCTAAGTCTGATTAAAGTAAAATGTTTTTTCTGATAAATTAAATATAGCTGATGTGGGTCTTGTATAAAATGTACTTCTGTTTTCATTTTGTTTGGGTTTTTAAGCTGTCACTGTGCATTAGGTGAGGTACTGTATGCAGTGTATCAATAATATTATAAATGTATTTTCATTACACTCATAATTAGTACAGTTACAAATCATTACAGAAGGTTCAGAATGTCACTAGTCAATCAAGTGTTAGGATTAACTTTGTTTAATTTAAGCATCTGCTAGGGATACTCTAATGATATGCTTCTTGAAAAATGTAATCCAGAACTATCATTTTTGCCACAAGAGAACTGTTTAGAATTCACTGTATGGGCACTGTCCCACAATTGAAAGGTCAAGCACAGTCAGACAATCTCTTTAGTATGTCTTTTAGGGTAACTCACTAACAATGAACAGTATTTGAATGACTTTGGGTCGAGACCGTGGCCAAAGATCCAAGGTTAGTGGCTAACGTTTAGTTTAAGTTTAGTTTAGTTACTGGGAATGGATAAGAGATAAATTTAAGCAACATGCAGCTTGAGGCTTTGGTATATGATTTCTAGTTCCCATGCTTGTGTATTCTGGACGTCATAATTTGGACTGAGGTAGGAAAGATCAAAGATAGAAATGCTGTGACACCTAATTTTCAAAAATATTTTCATTAAGTTCTCTAAATCTTATTTTTAAACCAATTAGATGAAACTTCTAAACTGAGCTGAATACTGCTATTCAACAGCTAATTGTCTATATGACGTTAATATGTCAAATATCTTCATAACTTGATTCAGTTGACAGTTACTTTTCTTAAAGGTGTAAGTCTTTTACCTGTAATTCTTCCAATCTTTTTTGTGCCATTGATAAAACTTCCAGCAAATCCTGAAACATGAGCTCCTAGGCTGTACCCAATTAGATGAGCATTGCTTCTGGAAAATTGAATGGATTCCTGGAAGATAGTGGCAACTTGATTTACATGAAGAAATGTGAAAAGTAAACAGTGAAATATAAATTACAAGCTAAGAATACTGTGAATTATAACACAAGAAATTTGTGTGTTGATGATGGTTGAATGAGGTGCATGAATCATTCAGTACATTTCTATTGGCTGAGTGTTATTCCTTGCTTCTTTTTCATGCAGCAGGAAAATGCCACACATTTGAGCACTGCCACTTCTATGCACAGGAACACCACCAACACACTGGAATTTTTGTTGTTGTTTGTTGAAACAGTTGTTTGATTCAGATGTTCACTGCCCTTTGTCTGCAGCATTTGGCTTTCCTATGATTATAAAATGGATATCTGTTCTTTATCTTCGGGGTAAAACAATCCTCTGTAAAAAGTGCCTTGATTTTTTTTTTTTTTTGCCTGAGATACCAGCACAAGCCAAACTAAAGGGATCAAAATATTGATCAGACACATTAAATGATACAGCAGTGATATTTCTTGTACAAAAATCTGTGAGTGATTTGTAACAAACCTGTTGAAGCAGAATTGCCCTTCTTTCTACCTAATCAATGCCATGTACATCTTAATCATTTCACCTCAGCTGCAAGGCTCAAAGCTTTTCTGACTTGTAAAGAAAGAAAAAATATGGCATATTTTGCTTGCAGGAAAGGCAAGCTGCTTTTAATTTCTTTGTGGATGTTGTCTGTCCCAGTGGAGTGGCTGTGCAGTGTCAATACCAATCTCTTCTGAAGATGAGGTGAAACCTGGCAGACTTCTTGTGAGAGTGAAGCTCTTAGAAATCACAAGATTTGACCAATTTTCTTGTCAGATGATGCTGAAATCGATGCTATTGAGGCTGTTACTGATCATGCCCTATTAACTCTTGGAATAAGAGCACTAATATTTACTTACTGTTTATTCTTTATTAAAATGTTGTGCGGCACTGCAGGTTTTGTTACATCCTTTGAGAATCTTTGGAATAATTAGCTGCCTGTAAGCAGACAGAAGCATAGCAGAAAGATGGTTGTGTGAGTTGGAATGAAGGGGGTTTAACTGTTAAACTCTGGAGGGGTGCTTCTCAATATGAGGAACATTTACTGGTTGGACACACTCAATGCTGTGAAAATTTGTGGTATATTTAAATTCTTGAGCACATCACAGTACAAGAGTAACTACAGTACTGGAGCAAAGAGTAATTTATTCAAGCCTTGATTTGTTTGTTGACACTAGAGAAATCACAGAATGTCTTTATTGTTGACAATGTTGTATGTCCTCCTGGGAACTGATTGAAGTCCACTGTTTGATTCATTCAATAATTAAACAGCTTCAAAAAATTACTTTAGGCTCCAGCAAGTTAAACTATATTTGACCAAAAGTTAAGGTTTCTTCTAATACCACAATAAAAAATAGTGACTGACTTTCCTGTCTTCCCTTTTGTGCCTGTTGTCCCTAACTGGGCATGGTATCTGACAGCTTCTTCTAACCCTGCCATTCTTGCTTAGGCTTTCAGTGGTATTTGCTACAAACCTTTCAGCCTTGCAGTACGTTTCTCTTCCACATTAGGCCTCACCATATTTAAAGTAATGTATTCAAAAATTCATTGCTAGGTACAGAAGTATAATTTAATTTCAAATTAAGTAGCTTAATATTAGAGATTGGTACAATAAGAGTTGCTTAGGGTTCCTAGTTTGTATGAGTGATTCTCATTCTCCTGTTTGTTTTCTGCCTTTTCTTAATTTGTGCTGGAGATCAGTGATCCTCTGCAGCCTTTTCAATCCAGCCATGGCCACTGCTCCCCATGTGGCAGGAGTTTTGATAAATAGTCACTGCATTAGTGTGGCTCAGTACTCGCTGTTGCCTCCATGTCATCTGCTTTGTGAAGCATGCCTGTCCTCTTGAAAGGTCTCCCTTTACATTCTGGATCTCTAAGCCATTATTTTGTCCTAATCTTTGGGAAACTGCACCAAAAATAAGATGCAGTGTCAGGACTGAATTCTGCATTAAAAGCAGAAGTTGAGCACATAGAAGATAAACTCATTTTCCTGTACTAATGTCTTGCAAATGATGATGTCTGCCTGTTTTCTACATGTGGAACAGGGTCAGCTGCCTACACACATGCTAATGGAAAAGTCAAAGTAGCAAGAAACTATCTCACCTTTAAAGGTATATTAATATATTTTCATAAACAAGACCACCTGCTTTTTCCTCTTGCATGATGAAAATTTTACGAAGTCATATGAAAGTTTATGGAAGAAAAATGTGCACTTCATTAAAGAACTGTGAGTGACTGAAATAAAAGCATTAGCAAGCATAGTATTTCAGAAAGGTTGTGGAAGTGTAAGAACAAGTAAATACATCTTTTCCAGAGAAATATGTGTTGGCCTGGGAGTTCTCACCTCCAGCCACTCCAGGAACTGTGCTATCTCCTGTCCTGTGGTGCGTGTGTTCTGTACAGCAATGGGATAGTGCTGGTGAGCCAGTGTGAGCCAGTCTGCAATGATCACGTTCATTTGGTTACGCTGAGACTTCAGAGCTGCTGCCATTTTCCAAATCCAGCTTTCTAATATCCCATCCACCTGTTATAATTGAAAAAAAACCCCAAACAATAAGAAAACCATTATTATGGGAAAGCAATCTCTGCCAAATATTTGTTGTGAAAAACATAAGGAAACAAAAACCGTGGTATGAACAGGGAAGGATTAATGCTGATAACTAGATTTTAGGGGCTTCAGCCTGCTTCAGTGCTGAGAAGCTTTAGGTTTTGGTGGACCAAAAAAAATGAGGAGTCAATATAATAAGGGCACTATAGTGTATGTTTTGTAATAGGAACTCCTATAAGTGAAAATGATGTCCCCAAGTACTTCAACTCATCCGGAGATAATTGGTAGTACAGGTGAAAAAGACAGACAGAAATGCCCAGGATATGTGTGATTTCATTCAAGAGCAGCTATCCCCATAAGTATAAGCTAAAAAATCAGAGAAGGGAAGCTGGAGGATTGCAGACCAGGAGGTATTTGTCATTTCTAGCTATTCCACTTTGAGAGCTGCTTGTTTCGAGTCATTCTTTTTTGAATACTTGGTCACAATTTTCTTGCATCAAAGCAAAGTTTCTGGTTTGATGGACTAGAATTATGATTTAATCTATCAGATTTAATTGTTATTCCAGTTGTATGTATTTCCTCAATTGATAATATAGCCTTATTTCTTCTGGTGTATTAGAATTTGGGAGTCTCAGGTCTGGGTTTCCACACACACTCCTCTAAGAGCCCAACATCTCTGCAAATTAAGTTAATGTGAATGATGAACTTCAGTGGCAGCAGCTCCAGGCCCGTGGCTTGAGGAGGGTGTAGGTTTTGAAGAAGATTTTCTTTGCAAGGCTTGGCTTTTATTTACTAAGGGAGTTAAATGTATCTCTCTTATTTGTTAAGGGAGTTATGTGCATCGTGGGAGGTGTTCAAAATTCCTCTGCACATTTGCAGATGTGCAAGAAAGATCTGTTGTGCCACCTTATGTGATTCCATTGGTTCTATGAGAATTGAAGGATCTGTTAAAATTACTTAGTTTCTTTTCTTGCCTTTTCTTTTGTTTCTTTTCTAGCTGAGAAGCTGATGAAAAGTCATTCTTAGTATTGGCATGCTTTTGAGAAAGTTTTTTTTTGGTGAATTGGTTTTTTTACAGTTTAACTGGAAGCTGTTCAGTGATATCTCATTGATGTTGAAGGCTTTGCTTTCAACTCAAGGGGCTTGTGGAGAAGTTCTTTTTAAAGGTGTATCTGTGAGAGAGATGTGGGCACTTTTCAAGAAGTCTGTAAATATCTGGCAGTGAACATATCAGAGAAATGAAACTGGTATCCAGCTCTCCAGGGCATAGCACATTAATTCAGCTACTTGTTCAAGCTCTGCTGGCTTGCAACCAGGGCTGCATTTAATCCTTGGTATTGGAGTCCCATGTGAAAAATTGCTCGTAGACCATTCCTTCAGAATCTGTCAGGAATATCCACTTTGTATTTTTTCCAACCATTCTAGATACCAGTGAAATCTATCATATTTGTATCACCACCTTACTTCTGAAGTTGCTTCTGTAGCAGAATGAGAAGGAAAGTATATCAAATCAGATGTAATATGAATTAAAAATAAAATGTGAGTTCATACCGACCAGCCATGGACTATCATCACCAGAGGCAGAGAGGCATTGAAACTGCATTTGTCCAGAGTCTCCAACTGATTAACAAAAATCTGGCAGCTGCCCTCAGCTGTATCTGTATAGAGTCGAAATTTGGTTTTGAAGTTTCGCCAGTCTTTCTTTGTTGTAGTGTGTTCACTCTGTGATCCCAGTGCCTCTGAAATGAAATTTGTGACAACAGTCATTATAGGAAGGAATTGAAAACCTGGAGAAGTTACTAGTGCAGCATAGTTTGTAAAACAGTTAATGAGTAAGCTTGGAACTCTTCCTATGTCTAATGGTTTCTTGTTCCAGCTGGGCCTAAGCTGTACATTTTGGGTCAAAAAAGTGATCTCTTTCAAAGTCTGAGATGGTCTAGACATGCCTTGAGTCCTGCTATGTGAACAATAACAGTTACACAGGAATAGTGATCTGATTGCTACAGGCCTTTGTAAATGCATAAGGATTGTAAGATCACAGTACAGGTGTTATGGCTTGACCATGGACATGCACAGACAGGAACATTCAGGGGCTCTTAACTCTGCAGAGCATTTCTACTAATGTGCCTTTGCTAGTAATTGCTGAGCAAGCATCATTACACTAAAATAACCATTCTATTCAGGGTTATAACTGCTCAGAGACCTGAGTGACTGCTTCAAACTATTAGACCACATCATACTTTTTTTTTCCTCTGAAAAGGCAAGGTGAAATGTTTCTCTTTTAAGTATAATATTTTTGATGATTTTGTTTTTAGGTGAAATAGCTTGGTGCATTTAGGACAGCATTTTCAGAAATGTCTGTTTAGTAAGAAAGTGGGAGCAATGTGAACTGTGGTCTTATGACATCATGAGCCTAGAAGGAAAAACATAAAATATAGAGCAATTGCAGAAAAATAGATTAAAATAAAGCAGAAGCTTACAAAAACCACCTTGTGATATGCAAACCTTTCTAGTGAGACTTCAGAATATTTATTTAGCTGAAAAAACTCCATATAATAAATGTTATTTAAGCTAGAAAAAATGGGGTTTAGTAGAAGAGGTGATGAACTAGATAAGAAAGAGATTACAGTTTCTAGTATTGGAGAGGGAACATTTAGATTGGAGAGATTTTACTAATGGAGTTCCTTGGGGACAGTTTTTTGGCTAATCTTGTTTTAATATTTCCATTAAAGAAGCACCAGGAAAGGTACAAGACTGACAGAATATGGGATGCCTTTGCTAATACTGAGAAGACCAAACCATTAAATGTTAAGAGTTAGATGACAGGTTGAAAATACAGCAAGAGGAACTGGTAGAAATCCCCTACTATGAAGTGCAGGGTCATACAGTTGATAGGAATTTCTCTATAAATGGGACTCATAAATTGGAAGTGACACAAAGATAAAAAAACTTGACTGAAGTAATCAATAACAAAACTGACCATGAGTCACTGCAACTGTTTGAATGTGAGAAAGGAAAATATAATTCCAAGATGCATTAAAGTAGATGGTTTTGGTAGGAAGAGAGGATGTCAGTTGTAAATAAAGATAAGTAAGTAAATCCAGAACAGTATGCATAGCTCCTGTTGCCAGGGGCATCTGTGAGAAAGATGTGGGGATATTGTGGGCACTTCTCAAGAAGCCTAAAATAATTGGCAGTGAATACATTAGAGAAATGATACTGGTAGTTTCATTTCAAATTAAATTGGTGGTTCAGGTGCTACCAATTCCATCAATTCCATCTGCAACAGCTGCTCACCAGCACCACTGAAATGGTCAGGGAGGAGGCTTTTGTTTTATTTAGACCCAACAAGTAATGAAATATTACTGGTGGAGAAAATCAAGTATTTTATTCAACGAGAAGTTAAAATCATCTGTGTTGTAACAGCACTGAAATTAGTTAAATTTTAGTTCTTACTTTTCTTGCATAGAAGTTCCTTAATAAAACATTAATATCAGAAGGATTGTATTTTGTCTTCTAAGACAACCCATTTATTTTTTCCTTTTTTTTTTTTTTTTTTTCCTTTTGGACATCGAAACTCTTATGTCTGTAGATGCTTTTAGAAAATACCTAAAATCATAGACTATTCATTTTTGTATTGTATCTGCAAATCTATCCTGTGGTTCTGTGATGTTGTTGTCTTGATGAGATTTTGGTAGTTTACAAGGAACTTGTGATTCATTTACAGGGGAATCTATCCTGCAAGCAGGTATTGTGACATGAAACTCCCTTGTTTAAATATCCACAGTAGGATATTTATTTATCTTTGCATTGTGCATCTTGTGATGCACAATGCAAAGAATCCCAGTGTGGAAGTGTGGAAGTGTGCTGGGTTTAGGTCAAACTGTGGTTTTGCCACATCAGTTCTGTTACAAACATTATTCCAGGTTTAATTTCAGTGTAGTGATAACACATGATAAAACAGCATATTTAAATTTTTTGTGTGTGTAGCAGTTCTGGCAAGAAAACTCATAAACTGACCTGCACTGGATGTGCACTGTTTTCTATTTGTTGCTAATTATTGTTAATTTCAATGAACAGGCAATTTTAAGTTTCATAGATGGGAAGTGCTATTGAAGAAATTTATTCAGCCTTGTACAAGAGTTGGAATTTAAAAAGCTTCAAAGTTACAGAAGGTAACTGTTGATAAAATTTGGTTGATAAAATTTGTAGTTTCAGTGTCTCACATTTTCCTTTCAGGACACTTTTAACTGTCATAGGACTAAGTCTGATCACTTCTCTCTTACAATGTCCACATTAAAGAATTTCTATTGGATTTTTTTTCTCTTGCAAAGGACTTAGTTTCTGAAGTTAAGTAATATCAGGAAAGGGTGAATCTACATAAAGAACTGAAAATTAGAACATTAACAATGTTGATATTCTTATTGTCTGGTTTATTCAGCCTTTGGTGAGTAGTCTATACAAAAATAAACATTGTGTTCTATTTTTAACACAAAAAGAAAAACAAAAAAAAAAGTAGCTTGTGCCTGTTCCATTGTACACATCCTTTCTTTGTTTAATGCCTTGTTTTCATTTTCTTTTTGCTCTCTCAGTGTTTGTGCAATGCAAAGGCGCTTTGTCACTCTGTACTGTTTGTACATAGTATAGAAAACAAGTCTGATAAAAAGCTGTTTTCTTTAGACACTGGCTGGAAAGGGCTGCAGTGCTTTAATGGCTGAGCATTGTTTTGCTGGTAAATCTGGGAGAAGGGATTAGAAATACTGCTTGAACTTCTTCTTGGCTGTCAAAAGTTAAAGGTTGCTATAGGATTGGATGTGTTACTCAACGAGGAACTGCTTCAATCTGTTAATTTATGTAATGACTTGGAGAAGGAAATCGTGTCTGAAGAGCCTGGCTTCCACAACAGACTCCTGCTGAAAATGTCACACCAGTGACTCAGTGACATGGCTGCAGGGAAGTTTCATAGGTCAGTTTGCAAAAACAACACAATTCAACTGCTAAAGGTTTTTTCATGGTAATTACAGATAAGCATGCAGAGATCTCTCTGAGCCTCCAAAGAGTTTTGCTTTGGAAAAATACCAGGTGAGCGGGTTGGTGACTTAATTTCCTTTTTCTCAGAGGATCCTACTCTGACATGAATTCTTTCAGCAAAGGCAATGCAGTGAGGCCACACAGATCTATGTGCTTCCATAAATTACCTTCCCACAGAGCAGTGCAGTAATTATGAGCAAGAAAAGTTATTGTGAATTCTTGGCACCCCAAAGGAGGTTCAGCCCTTTACCTCTATTTTGTATTAACGATGTTTCTGTCAGCTGCGGTAAAGACTGAAGGCTGGGTTTGTAAACACCACTTCATTGCAACATAGCAGATTATTTTAAAATGTTTTGGAGTTAGTTTTGGGCAGACAAACCAGAGCATTTTTAGATTTGACCTGAGATAATAATGTTTTCTTATTGAAAAGTAAAATGAAGAGAGATTCCCAGTTGAACAAAATAAGCAGGTTAATCCAGGAGACTGACTTGGATTGAATCACCCCAAAAGATAAGACGACATTCCTAAATACAGAATTTTGGAGTCTCTTCTGGAATTTCCAGATATGGTAACACTGCTTTAAACTTGTTAGTGAAAACACTACTGGACTAGTAGACTACTAGACTACTGGACACTACACTACTAGATGTTGTCCAGGGTTTGAAACTATAAATATCCTATGCTTTTCTGGGGGAGAGATCCACAATCTAAATATATTTATGTATCATGTCTGATTAGGTATAAAAATACAGGTACAAAATATCTGCTTCATAGCACAAAAATCACCTAAACATGTGAAGTAATGAGGATGAAGTATAGTAGAACTATTTAATGTTCAGAGCAGAATTTTAGCATTTGCTAAGTCATACACTTTAAATCCATCTTACAGTACAGCATAAAAATTTTGAGTAAAATTGGCATTTCCAAGTAAGGAAAGTAGCTTTTCCACTTAAGAAAAATAATGTTCAGCATCCTTCTTCCTGTCATAGAACTTGGGTTGAAGAGAATATTTCAGTGGCTCTAACCTAATCTTTAGACAATTGAAAAATTAATTAAGCAAATCTGAACAGAAGTTTGAAATTTGGCCTGTTGGTGTGTTAAGGATACACAAAAATCAGACATGTCAGCATGTGAACACACACCGCCATTTCCAGGTCCTGGCTGTGTTGTGACCCCAGCATCAGCCTCCTTTCGTGGTTGTGAGGGGATTGTCTGAGCCCTGATAAACCTTCTGCATCTTTTGGGTGGCTTTTCCTACTTCCAGGGAAATGTTTCCAAGAGTACTTATGTATTGTAATCATGTTCTAGTGTCACCAGTATCCAACATATTGCAGAAACAAATGACACAACAATTCCCCAGAACCAGAGAATTCTGTGGTGAAATTGAGCAAAGGCAGTGATGTGTTAGTGATTTTTGTTTGTGCCATGGAAATTGGAATATATCACAAATCCCCTCATTTCCTATAGCAAGATTTTTTTTTTTATCACTTAAAAGAAGAACTAATATCTTGGTAGTGTTCAAGTCTCTCAATTTGACAAATACTTCTGTAGAGATTTTCTTTTTAGTTGATTTTTATTGTTCCTGTCACTTCAAGGTTTTTGAATGTCATAAACTAATGGTTGATAATTCCATCTCATGTAGTTCTTAGGGGAGAACTCTAAAAACATGTAATTTCATTTTTGGGGCATAACAGAGAGAGGGGATTTTTCGATTGCTCCAGAGTCCCAGGCAAGATAAAACAGTCAAAACCAAGGCCTGTTGTTGCTAAATATTTTTGTATCCCCATATAGGTCCTTTGTGTTTTCACTCTCCTTAACTTGCTCACCTTGCCAAATGAAAAGTAGGTGTCACTTAGCAAAGAACGAATGAAAAAAAGCAAGAAAGCAAGAAAAAGCTATGACAATTGGATTAAACATTAACAGGTCTGTTTAGAAAAAGACACTTTGAGAAAAAGCTTCCCTTTCTCTTCAAGTGTAAATGAATTGTGAGATTAGATATTAATAGATATTAGATGAATAATTAGATTCTCTATCTGAAAAGTATTCTGAGCTGTCATTTCTTGTTTCTCCTGTCCTGTGTGCATGCAGGTGTGCCAAAGGTGAGTTAACTCACCATGAGTGTAGTTTGTACCCAAACAGCCACAGAGGGAGAGTAGAGGTGATTACCTAACTGTTGTTAGCCTTCTGATAACACACTTTTAACCCTCTGTTGGGAAATCCAAGAGGAAAGCACATAAAATTGCACCTTTCATACTGAATGTCTTCTCTGTGTGTGTCCTGGCTTTCAAACCATCCAGACAGTGCTATGGGAGGTGGCATTAGTGAGTCTTGAAACTGGAGAAGGATGTATCTGGAGAGAGGCCAATCCAAAATTCACTGGAGCTGGTACCAAGGTTTCATTAGTGAGGTAATGGTACCTTCAGGGGAAGGTGTGTGAGATGCCTGGTCAGAAATCAGCTCTGTGCCTATCAGGGATGATTCTGGCTGTCTGTGATTCCTTACTATTAGAGTGCAGAGGATACCTTCTTGTTTTCTTTGAAAATCAGATCCATCCAGTATCCACCAGAAGCCAAATTTTGAATTCTTTACTAAAAGATGATTAACACTGGCAAATCTCTATTTTCTGTTGTCTAAATACTGCTGATCTTTCACAAAATCTTTATTATCAGTCACTTCTCTCATGTTTTGAAGCGTAGTGGTCTGAGAAAATCTGTAAAAACTCATCCCACTATTGCACAAAGGAAGGAATGTTCTGTTCTGCTCTGCCTGGATCCCCAGGTCTGTGTTCTATATTTACCTGGACTGTTTGCAGGAGGGGTGAGGAATGTGGAAATTTGTTTGTAGATGTGTTTATCAGCTACCTTGTTAGAACTGTCAGCAGAGATCCATACCCCTAGCACTGGCTGGTTACTTTTATTCAGAATTAATTTCTGCTAGCATGGAATTGGAGAAAGAGAATTTGATGTTTTGTTCAGTAATAGCAGAATCATGTTTTTAAAAAAGTTGTTAAAATGTTAATAGGGAGTTTAGACTGAAATGATATTTCTCCCTGTTTTTAAAAAAATTAGGATGCTTCCTAAAGGAAAAGTAATTTGAAAAAATACCCAGTATTGCATTCATAGCATATACAAGAACTGTAAAATATCTGCAGAGTATTCAGTACAGATCATTGTTTAGTACAACTTGTTTGTTTGGTGGTCTAAGACACAAAGGAGTGCAACCTACTTTCAGAAGTTCCTTATATCAAAGAATTTTATAACAATTGTGTCAGTTAATTTTGAGTTCTCTACTTATGTAGCTTGTGCTGCTGTTTATTTGAAATTGCCTCTCCTGGATGCATTTGGTCAGGTGATGGAGACAGGAACTGTTTCAGTTCCTCAGAGTGCCTTAAGTGGGAGTATTTGGGGATCTGGAGAATAAAATGAGAACATCAAACAAAAGTCTTGCTAGAAAATCTTGGAAAAGATGGCAAAACAGGTCAAATAGCATGTTTTGGTTTCTACCTGGTGTTGTGTGTTTCATCTATTTAGAGATATATCTCAAGTCACTTATGATTCAAACAATACATTTCTATTTAATGCCTTCAAAAGAGGGAGAAATAAAATGCAGTGCAACATGTCCTTTAAGAGAAAAAAATAGCAGGTTATCCTTTCATTTTCCTCTGATTTATCTATTTATTATTTTTATGTATTAGAGTATTAGAATACATATTTTTATCTTCATCTTCCTAAATTTGTTTTTCTGTCATTGGTTTTGAATACTGGATTATTTCAAAAGTCTCTAAAGAGCTGTCTCTCTTTGATTCCTGTGCCATACTATTTTACCCCTTCTCTTCCATGGAAACCCCCCCTTACTATGTGAAATTTCAAAACTTATTTTTCATATCTCCTTTATTTAGGATCAAGTACTGAAGTGAAGATTAAAATAAAAGGCAAAGAAATAACACCCACCCTCCAAACTGTTAACTCCTTTTGACTTTTTATATCAGGTGAAAACTTCATGGCAGAATGCTGATTCACAAAACTTGCTATTTGCCCGATTAAATGAGAGCAATAAATTTTTCTTTTTTCTATCCTTCATTGTGACATAATTTGTAAATATCATTTAAATCTCCACTAAAAATGTGAGCTTATATACAATAACCAATAAACTTGTGAGACTGTTGTTGTGAGGAATGGGAAAACCAATGTTCAGTGAAAGCAGCAGTGCCCCTTGAGAGCTCAGCTGCTGTCCCAGCAGGAAAATGCATCCGAATCACTCTCCTCTCTTGAAAAGTGTGCAGGAGGAGGCACCAGCCACACAACGCACGTTGTTTGTGGGGTGGCAGACACACTGTCCTCTTAATTGTCTCATCTAAAGCCAAATACTCCTAAATATGAGCCTTTAAATGCTATTTGTATAATGCAGAATTCCTAAATTGAAGTTACTGCACCAAAGCTTTAATCTGACCTAATGTGAATTTTCTTAACCAAAATCGTGAATGATGAAATGATTCTCCTTGAGACATGTAGTTAATCTGTGGAATTCCTCACTGGGTGTGATGTGGGAATGAAGCATTTATATAAAGCTGCTTGGAAACTGGAAGTGCCTTAGAGAAATTCAGTGAGGATTACTGAGCACATAAACAGCTCTGCTTAGTCAGGAGATCTGGGAGCTGGGAATGGTTGTTGACCTGGGGGAAGTGCTGTGTGTACAAACTCTCCCTGCTGAGTGTGCACCTACTTTTGGCAACCATTCTTGAGGGTTGAACTGGGAGGGCCTGGACTTCATCACAACAGCCACTCTTATGTTTGATGTAGAGCTCTACCTGGCATTACTTTTGACTTATATTTTGGCTGGTTCTTAAAACAAACAATTTGTGAAAAATAACAGCTTTTGGAAGATGTGTCCATTGAAAACTTTTTATTCTCTTTCACATCCGAATTATCAGTGTTAATACTTACTGTTCAGAATTATTAGTTATCTGGAAATAGTTTTTAATTTCAAGTAATTAAAAAATTACATTGAAATCAGAATTGACCAATAGCATATTTAGGCTAATTTATGTTGAAATCTCTTAAGTTTTAATTTGCAATTTTTTTGCTGTAAAGTTTTGGCTTTTTTTCTAGTTTGGGCAGGAAAATGTTCCTGGAATATGAAATTATTATTCTGCTCAGCTCCTAAAAAGTCAAGTCAGCTTTTGCCCTGGAAGAGATGGACATGAGGTAAACAGGAAATCTAGATCAAAGCATTCAAAACTGTGCATGTATTTGCTAATAACATCGTCATTTAGAACATTGTTTTTCCCAGTTTAATTTCCAAGGGACCAGGAAAAAACCTTTATTATTTATGTGCATATGCCTTTGAACAATTTCCCATATGCTGATACTCTCAAGACAGGTGTAAATTTTGTTTTTAAAAAACAGATTGTCTTACAAATAGGTAAGACATTTTTTGAGTTGTATTTCAGGGTAGCTATACTTGAAGTGGGAGTTCATTTGCTTCCTGTGGCCTTACTTTTTTTGTTGCCATCCTGCAGTGAAATCACTTTTCTGGTGCCAACTTGCTATGTCAGAAATTCAGCATGACTTCTGGATCACAGCATTCCATATTATGAGGAAAAGTTAAATATATGCACCACGAACATGTGTTTAAAGTTCAGAAAAACACAAAACAAAACCAGAAGAATGAGAAGAGAGAAACATCAGCATCTTTAGAATATTAGCAGAGAAAGGCATTGCTGAGTAAAACTCCCTTGCTGGGTCATGGGACAACTCTCCAGGGCAGACTGCTGGATAATAGATTTATTCCCTGGAAGGCAGAGCCAAGCTGGGGGGTGGTGGGTGTACAACAGTCATATGTACAATCAGCCTTGTCTGCACAAAGTTAGTGAATAGTGGGTTTATTTATTATTTGTTTATTTTTTGTTTATGAATTTTTGGTAGTGGCTATTCCACCAAACTCCCCTTGTGAATATTTATGCTTGGCAGCCTTCTGGTATTCAGAAAGAGACAAATGGCTGTCTCAGTTTGCAGAAGGGCAGTGGGGAAAATGAGAGGTCAACAGGGCCTGGAAGATGATTGAGTGTTGCAGTGGAAAGGAGGTAGAAAGAAAGGGAAAGTGGATACTCAAGCCACTTAAGTGAGGGAATCTGCCTGGGTCGAGTGTAATTAAATCTCAGGCTACCAAAGTGGCCTTTGTTCTATTCAGGGAATAGGACTAAGCATCCAAAAGTCTCAGTCTGAGTGGTGACTTGGCATCTAGTCCCTTAAAAATTTTCTACTTCCAGGAAACCTGTGTCTTAGAGGAAGTATTGGGAGAATTTTAAAGGATATGTTCTTGGGAGCTCTATTTTACTTTCATCTCCCTCTCCTCCCTTTCTTCTTGTCTCCTTTTCTCTTGCCTCTCCAATAAGTTTCTGGTTTTTTTCCATTATGTCCTTTGTTTTTTTTAATAATTTTTTTTTAAATATAGAATTGTTTTGGTTTACTGTTTTTGTCTGAAAGCCTTAGTTAAGCCAAAATAACTGAGGGGAAATCCTGTTTTTGCAGCAGATAAAAACTTTTTGTTTTGACAATCACTAGGTGTGTTCATCTAAGCAAGAGTTTGATGGTTTCACTGATACAGTATTAAAAGGCTTTGATAATTTTAAGTTTATCCTGAATTTCTCCAAACTGATCTTTTACAGTAGATGCCTGTAGATATTTCTTCTAAAACCTCTGCGGTGCACACTGTTTACAAAAGATATTTCCATGCAATTCTGTCTAAAAATTAGACCTTTTATCAAATACTGGATGAATTTGTTTTAAAAACTCTTTAATAGGAAGACAGATTTACTGGGGACATATTTTAAGTACATTCTGCATACAGAACTAGTCTTAGAACTTTTATTAACGCTGTCATGCAAATTTTGTTACAATTTTACTTGTATAGATGAGCAGAGCTCAGAGTATAACAATTGCCATCACTTGAGCCATAGTTCACAAAGAATTTCTCAAGTCCATTTGTTTAGTACTCTAGTACAACTCTCTTTTAGTAAAGGGGCCTCACAACAGTGTCCTACAAAGATTTGTCTGTGTAAGTTTGGGGTGAGCCATTATTAAAGTTGGCAAAGTTGTTGCTGAGCTCTGCAGGCCTTTCCAGGAGTCCTGTGAAAATTATTACGGGAGATACCATTTTGTGGAGTACTTGATACTATCTGCATAGTTCAGTGGAAAATGCTACTAAAAGTATTAACAGCATAGAAAACTTTTAATAGGAGTTTTATCCCTTTTACCCATAACATCAGACACCTTTGTACATCGTGATTCCAGTCATAGGGAAAATATGTACAAAATGTTAAAAACTGCTTTTTAAAAGTCATGATGCTAAGGTCCAGTGAGTTAGATGGCTAGACATGTTATTTGTGTCTCACTCAAAGCCTTAAATCTCAATTTCAAGCGAAATAAAGCTGCCTCTTGGCAGCACTGCAAGGGCACGCAGTGCTGCAATTTTAACCTATTACTGTAGTGATGGAGAGAATTCAGTTTCTGGGCCTCTGGCAGTATTTGAGGTTTGGGTGCAGAATTCCAAATTTGAGATGGTCAGAGAAAAAAAATACTCGTTTTGTTTCCTGGTAGCTTCAAAATTTGTAAGTTTTTAAGGGGTTCTGAGACCAAAACTCTGAAAACCAGAAGCAGTAAATATGTATTAGAGGGCAGCAAAGAAGTGCTATGTAATAGTATAATGCTATGTTAGAGTACAATTTGGTTCATAACTGTCCATTATAGCTATATAATTTATATAATTATCTTACATAGTGTTGTGTAAAGTGCATACACACATAGAAACATGTATATTTAAAAAAATATATACATGATTCTTAAATGCTACTTATAAATATTACGATGCTTACAAGCACTTAATAAAGAATATGACATTCCTCTCATTATTACAGCATTTAATGTGAATGAAACATTACTTTGGACATTTGTCTTAGAAGATCCAAGTGTTTAATATTCAGAGACCATATATAAAAAATATGCAATTTCTAAATCTTTGCTGTGTATCCATGCATTGCTGAGTACTTTTTCCAGGCCCAGAGCATGGTTCTTAATGCAGATGAAGGACATGTGGACTGAACAGCTGCAGTAGGTTGGATAATCTTCAAAATGCTTCAAGGCATAAGTCAACCACTAATTTTCAAGATAAATTTAAATTTTTTTTCTAGACCATTCAGTATTGATAGCTCTCTGACCAGATTTATAGGAGGTCTCTGGTTAGATCTGTTATTTCAGTTCCTGTAGTCCTAGGTTATTTGAATTTTGCAACAGTATGTCACATTGAAGAAAAATTTTTAACATTCATTTTCAGTTGGATTATTTATTATCTATATGGGGTTTTTTAGCAGTTATAGACTGGCACAAACCAAACTGGAAAGATTTAAGTTGCTTTCCATATTTTGAACACAAAGAAATTTTTGAACAAAATCATTGTGTTCCAAAGTGAACAACAGCATGATTGTTAATGTATTTGATTTTTAGGGTATCTGAAAGCACACATCACTAAACATACTGTGCTAAACCTATTGCCAAACAATTGGGAAAATCAATGTATGATCTGCAAGTATTATATGGAAATTTGGAATTCCTGTTCCAAAAAGTGTCTCCCAATAATTTGCACCAAGTAGGAGTGGACAGCAGAATGAACAGAAAGCCAGGGACAGACAAAGGGTTCTTCAGGGGCAGAACAACCCAAGGATGCTTCTATTCATGCTGGTTTTGGTCTGTGAACAAGAAATGTCAGTCTCCCAGTCAGTCAAACCCTTTCTGTGAACAACATGTTCCTGATGCTAAAAGCTAGAGGTCAAGCAAAAATATGTTTTCTCCCCGCATTTGCATTGTTTTCCTACTTGGGATGGAGTTTTATTTTATAACTAGTTTCCATAGTTGGAAATACAAACTTTCTTATTTCATCGGCTGCCCTTGCTCATTCTCTTTAGACTTTCCACCTTCACAAGTTTATGAATTTCAGAAGAGAAATCATTCCCTGGAGTTTCTTTGATCTCTGCTTGTGATGTCTTGTTGATGAGAAATTTATCATAAACTAGCTGAACTATGAATGAGTTGTTGAAATTTTTCACACATTAGATTTGCTGGTGGATGTTTAATGAAGCAGCCTTGTGTTCTGTCACCGGGAGTTGTTCAACAGAATCCAACAGGGCAGCACCATGAAAGTATGCTGAGGCCAAGTTTGCTTTGCTTTGCAAAGCAAAATGGATCTGCTTTAGTGGAAAATAATCAACAAGCATGAGCAATATTAAATTTTACTATAAGCTTGTGGTGTTTATAAGTTTGAAGTATTAAACCTTTCCAAAAGGAGTGTCAATTTCGCTAAGTGAGGCCTCATCTTCTAGGAGCAGTGATTTGATTGTGATGTTTGCTGGGATTAAAACAGAAGAATCCTCCATAAACTTAAAGGAATCATTCAACAATGGATATGTTAAATCTGACAGTCTGGAAAACACAAGCAAAGTCAAGAATTCAGTTGCCAGATGCTGCAAGGGAAGATGTTCAAAACTGATCTAACAACAGCAAGGGTAAAAAAATCATGCAAATTTCTCTTTGAAGAGATTAATTTAAAATATTGTGAGCAATGTGAAGAAGAAATGGATGTGTTTATGCTATCTTGTTCTTCCTAAATGTTAATTTTTAGATTGAGCCCATCTATATTCTACTTGTGTTTTAAGATACTCATTTAACAAGAATTCCTGGATCCATATGAATAATCCATGTAATGTACACATTAGTACAGGAGAGTAATTTCCCTAAATCTAATAACTGGGAGTTGTTACTTGCATTGTAGTTGTACCTAGAGGCCTGTTCAGGATAGGAGCCCCATTATGGCAAAAACTGCCAACCATCCAAGATTTGTTCCCCTGAGAATCAACATGAATTAGCAGAATTTGATTTGATTTGATCTGCAAAATGATTTAGCAGAATTTTTTATGAATTTGGCTTGTGTCCTTTTCATGTCCTTAAACTTCACTTCTGGAGTCTTTAGGTATGTGTTCCCTCTAAATCAAGTTTATATTCTTAACTCTTTTAGTTTATAATCTTACATCTGCAAGATAATCTTTTGTGTTCGGTTGACATATTTGAGCTAATTTAAAGAAAGATGCAAGACTGGACGTACCAAACCCCAGTGGGAACAGGCATACATGACTGAGTGGAGGCATTCAGGAGACACTGTTGTTCCTCAGGGTGCTGTGGGCACTGCAGCTTTCCAGGGGCGAGGATCCCTGCTGAGCTTTGCTGTGCAGGGATGCTGTGCTGCCTCTTGTAGGGTGTTGTGACACCAAGCCTTGCCAGGCCGTGCACTGTCACACTTTGCCCTGTCGGCACATGAGACTCACGAAGATTTTAGTGGTGAGGGAGGAATCCCAGCTCCCAAGGCAGAGCCCAGGCCTGGTCCCAGGAATTGTACATCCATGGGGGTGATAACGGAAAATTCAGAGGACCCAATTCCCCACTGAATCACACCTGAGCAGCTCAGCCATGATTCTTGCACTCATTTGATTCAGTTCACTCAGCCAACATGAGAAAATGAATTTTTTTTCTACTGGGTTATTTTGCCATTGCCTTAGCAAGCTAAAAAGACTCCTGCAGAAACTGCATAAGTCAGCGTAAGGAATAAGAAAAGAGATCACAGAACTGATCAGGCAAATTCTTGCAAAACCTCCAAATGTGAAAACCAAATGGAAGCAGGGTGCATCTAAAGACTTAAGCAAAAGGTTTGTCACCCAAAAGCAGTGATTGTAGAAAAATTTACATTTTCATTTACTCAAGATTGTTCTGTGAAAAATATCACAGCCCACTTAAACCTTTTCTTATTTTTCTATTAGCATAAGAAAAGGTATCTTTGAGAGTACTTGGAAAGCTGGTTTTATAATCCCTATATTCATTTGCCTAACACAAAATATGTAGCCTCAGAAGTTAAAAATTCTCCAAATAGTTACAGACCAATTGTGTTTGGGTAACAATGTGAAACTTCTATGAATTGGCTGAGAAAATCTAATGAGACATTCCTCTGTAGTGCTTGAGAGCACAGCACAGCCAAAAGCCTCGTGAATGCAGTGTGGGGGAAGGAGCAGTTTGTTATCAATCCAGAAGCAGCCATCTCACATGTACAAGCCCAGAAGAGAGATCAGTGGCTCAGCTGAGCAGCCTGATAGCCAGTTTTGCTGCTTGGTGAACAGCTGCCCTTGCTGACCACAGCAAACCTACAAAAAGCACCAGGACAATGTTGGAGTGGCAGGTTTTTACAGCCCTTCTGTGCAAAGTATGGATGTGACACTTAAGGACGTCAAGTAGCTGCATTAGGGCCCACAGTAAGAAGGGACAAAGCTGAACTGCGAGCTTGTTCCTGTAATTCTCTGGGCAGGGACACTCCATAGGGTGCAGCAACAGCTGGGTGCCATTGCAGGTCAAAGTATTGGAGCTCTGGTTCTCTGGGAATGGGGGGAGACAGCAAGAACTGGGGGGCCAGAAACCTGAGAGCACAAATATGGAGATTACCTTTCTGCATTGTTCTCTTAACTACTCAAGTTTGTCAAAAGCTGCTTTACCATATTGTGCATAGGTGGTGCACATAACACCATAGCTCATGTTTCTGACTTTGGTTGGCATGTTTTATCTAGAATCTGTCATATTTTGTAGGGCAAAGAAAGTGGAACTGCTATTCATATGCAAAGTATTAAAGACACAAAATGGGAGTGAATCTTGTGTAAAACAGTAGTTAAAGGTTCTTCCAGAAGGCTTCTTTTTTTCACTATATATAAATTCACTTTGCAGTTTAAAAACATCCTTTTTTTCTAAAAAAACTTTTGTAACAATAGAAACAAAACTATTTAGATGCAGAGTTTCCTTTGTAAATAAGAACCTAAATGTGCTTTAGACTCTATTCAGATCATATTACAAGCAGTGGACTGGCATCCTTGTCTGCATCCATCTGTACCAGCAAAGAGGTTACCACCTCCAGCTTTTTGTCACCTCCCACCTGCCAGAAATTACCACCTTTACTGTTCTGTTGCCAGTGCTCCAATGTTGCCCATTTGCTGCAAGGAAAATCGGCTAGGTTACCTCACATCACCTGTTTTAACTGTTTAAACTGGTCTCATTTATATTGCTTGAAAGAAATTTGGGCATGTTTATGTGAACGGATCTCCTACAGGAGTTGGATAAAAGTGGAAGCTGTCAGGAAATGATAAAAGTGGGTGGAGTGCTACAGGCAGTAGTCCTTGACTGACCAAGGATGTTTGTTCATGGCCTGAGACAAATACATGCAATCATTTGCTAACTTCTGGAAAACTGCCTTACTGATATTTATTTTTCATTCCTTACACTTTTGAAATGGAGATCAGGTATATTGGCTTGGGTGTGATGCTCACTCAGTTCTGCTGTGGACGTTAGAATATTTTCAATCTTTTCACTATAGTATAAATATACAGAAATAAATTAAATAGACAGAACCCGTGCATTTTACTGTCATCTTCTAGCAAGCAGTTTTCAAAGCATTTTTCAAATTTCTGTGCCCAGAAATAATTTCTAATTGTTCACTTTTATTAAACAACAGAAAGCTCTCTAATTATCCCAAGGCTTGCTTTCATCTCTAAGCCATCATTTCATTCATCTCTAGTGACCAACCTGGTAGTACAGTCAGAAGATGAATAGTACAGATAAACAGAATTATTTGCCTCTTCATGTCATGCCTGGAACACCAAGTAGGTGAATTTATCAGCCTTGTTATTTGGCACTACATTTCAGTTCAACCTAGAATTCTCAGAGCTAAGTTTTTACATAAAAACAAAGCTATAATAGTCATAGTTTATGTGGCTAAGTCACAGAAGGCGATAATGTATTATACACTGCCAGAACATTTTGTTTTCCATGTCTCCTCTCTCCAGTTCATTGTGTAATTTCCTTTTCCCTCTGGTCCATCCCTTCAAAGCTGTGATAATATCCAGTAAACATGCATATCAGATCCTAATTTTTAAAAACACATTGTGTTTAATATTTGCTTTATAAAATGTAGCCTCCTCTTGCATTGTGCTGTTTTATATGGACTGAGAAAATCCCCATGCCCAGATAGATAATTCAAATCTTCCCTGTCATATAGCAAAGCAACCGAATATAGCACAGTGACGTGTGTTTTCCCAAAAAAGATGCTCTGTGTAATGCTGCACATGGGACATCATCCTGTCATCAGAGCAAGTTCTAGAGCTGGAGACTCTCCAGTCTCCCTGAATGTCTTCATGACTTGACACTGAAAAACCAAACCAAATCCAGCGTCACCTCTGCTAACTTGGTCAGTAAAAGTCTGCATGATGCAAGAAGTGATCTCAGAGTGGGTACTGCTTTTTAGGCTGGAATAATGGGAATGGTTCAGTGCCAGCTGCCAGCACTGCCTTTGTCCACTGCAGAGTCAGCTCCAGCCAAGTTTGTTCTCATTCATGTCTGCATCTTGGCTGAAGAATGACATTTCTGGTAAAAAATAGGAAACAAGCAGAGCATCACCAGCATATTAATGAACCCCAAATTTCCTTGCAGCCACCAGTAGGCCAGTGAATCCTGCTGAATGAACCCTGTGACAAGCACTGTGACAAGGGGGCATGTGCCACAGTCCTCACCATCCAGTTCTCAGGTTCTCCTGGGAGACCTCTGTTGAAAAATGCAGAAAAAAACTACAGGGAAAGCCTGTAGATTTCCAACAGGGCAACAGTTTTCTTGGGCTTAACAAAGGCTCTTAAGTGTGATGAAACCAGCATGGACAGTTGGACACACAGTTTTTAGTTAAAACGTGCAAGAACTACATTCTGCACTTTACTGACAGGGAATAATGGTAGCAGAAATATTCTGTGTCAATTCACTGTTCTTGTGCTCTTTGTATAGCCACAAGGAGAGGGATAATGTGCATCCATACTGATATCTGGGACAATGTGGGAATTAATGATAACAGGGAGGCAAAGGTCTGTGCATCCACATTCCCTGGCACAGCACATCAGACTTTTGCTCCTCAGTTTTTCCTCTCAAAAATGCACACCATGCATCTCAGTTGTAATAACTGTAACTATTTTCTTTCTATTCTGTAATGAGAAAAGAAGTGAACACAGGTTGATTTTTAGCCTGGCAGTTATGGGTGTTGTTTTGTTCTGTTTAAAAGCTAATGTATTATGTTAAATTTAAGAAAAAACTGTTGTTCAAGATCAATAAAATTTAAAAAAAAGAGGAAAGAATGTTGCTAGCAATAATTTTTTTTACTGCTTGATCAGACACTTAAAAAATTCATTTCTGGCAGAAAAAGAAAGGATATATTTGAACTTAATTTGTCACAGAAGTAGTTCTTACTAGAATGAAACTACTGGGCAATAGATTTGGAGGACACTGAGGGAAATCTTGGCTAGTGAGTCCTTTTGTATTGAATGAGCACTTGAGTTTTGCTGTGTGGCACAGCAGACATGAGGTCTGCTCATCGGTAAGTTTACTGCTGTCTTTTTCTTTTTTACAAATAATAAATTGCTTCTGGTTTGGAAATTTAAAAAATCTCACCTTTGTCCTAATGGTTTCTGATAGCTGTAGCTATAGTAAACAGATGGATAGAATACTTGAATTATTAGATTTATAGAATTATTGATTTTCTATGAATTTTATGTAAATATTTCTCAATAGCAATTGAGAAATTATAGTTATTTTCTTGTGAATGAAAATGCTTCTGTATTTTCTGCCAAAATGTTAGGAAGGTACTAAGCTAGTAATTTCTCTAAGCATTTATTCTGTAGAACCTTAGTGATTAAAGTGACTTTACCTTAACCTAAAGAAAGAAAGAAAAATAAATAACTTCAATCAACCATCGAGGGTGTGACAAGCCAGTGGAAAACAGCAGAAGATGGTTTATGATAATTTAATTGTAGAAAGAAAACCCCAGCTTATACTGAGCTAATTAATGTCTGGAAAATCAAAGAGAACTTTGAAGAAAAAAACCTAAAACACCCCCTCCACCACCACCACTCCATCCCAGTTTTAGTTCAGTGCTATGATTATTGTCCTGCCTATTTTGAGTGTTCCTGGTACAATCTGGACAACACAGACAAAGTGAGAATTTATAACCAAATTCAATGTGGGGCACACTTTGGCTGCTGTCACTGGCAGCAATGGGAAACGACCTCCGTTCTGCACTTTCCAGGCATCATGTCTAATATTGCTGATGGGACATTGTTGCCATTGCATTTAATGATTAAATTGACATTTCAGACTTTGCTGTTTGTCAGATTGGTCTGGGGGTTTGGTTTTGGGTTTTGCCTAGGTTTTCTTGTGGGGTTTGGGTTTTGGTTTTTGGGGTTGTTTGTTCATTTGTTTGTTTGTTTTTTGAAAAGTGTCTCTCTGATAATAGATAGTCCTCATGCAACTGTGTTGATAGCTGGTGTGTATTATTGCTTCTCAGGCCCTGTATCTATCAGCTGCAGATATGTCACATGTTTCCCATAGGGGTGGCTCAGTTGTTAGAAATGGAAGTGAAGCTCTTTGTTGCCTTTCTTATTCATTTTGTTTTGCAGCAGTGCCATGGGTTTTGTTCAGATTTATGGGAGACTGCCTAGACTGAACAACTGCCACTGCAAGCAGCAGAAGTTACACTCTATTCAGTTCATTTTGAATTAGAACCATCTATTACCCCTCTACAGTGATTTTAATAACTCCCATATTTTTCTGCTATAGATTCACATAAAGGGCATGTTATTTTTTAAAAGATAAATACATGTTCTTCTACCTGGACCTGACAAATCTATTAGCCAAACCTTCCATTAACAGAAGAAAAAGCTTCCTTTATTTTACACAGGTTCTTTCCTAACCTTTAAGGTAATTAGCTGTAATTATGCTTCTATGTAATGATGGGGCTGATATTCTAAGTATTCTGAATTTTAACTTTAAGCAGCACTTACTCTAATTTCTGTGGTGCTGTGCAGACCTGAGGGTAGCCACCTTTGGGGTTACATTTGTTGAAATACGGGGAGAATTATTCCTTAGAATGGATGTTCATTTTGTCCTAAACATAGTTCTTAGACTCTCAGCTTTATTGCTTCTTTTTTTAGCAGCTTTACAATTTACCTAATCCTGGAGAAGGGCTTTTTGGGAATGGCAGCAGGGATTTTTTGGCTTTTATTAACAAACCTAATAGTCTTACATTGGTATAAGATTATTTTTGGGGACGGGCTGTTCTCCACACATGTTTTGTAGCTGCCACCCTATCTGGACAGAGCTCTTCAGGACAAGTAGAATAATTGGGTAACATAAAAGGTTTGCAATTGTTTGTACAACCTCTGTCACAGTGGTTCATTTTGTAAAACTGTCCTGAGAGATCCTCAGCCACCCTTGTCAGCTGAACTTTGCTAGGCTGCCACACTTAACTGACTTGTAATTTTCACATCAAAATATTTCTGTGTGTATTTCCTGGTGAATCAGACTGAACTTCAGAACATGCTGGAAGCATCCCAGAAATCACACGAGAGGTCACAAGGGCAGGGCAGTATTTCTCACAGTGCTTCAGTATGTTTGCAGTTCCAACTAGAATCGAGTGGAAATGAAGTAACAATAAATTTGTCCAAAATCTGTGACTTTTAAATTTAGTTTTAAATGTTCTTTATCAGTTAGAGCCTATCCAGTGATTTGCAGAATGGTCTCTATTTCCTTCACATGTGCAGAATAATTCAGTTATTCCAAATAGAGTTGTCTGAGCTTTGCCTGGCAAATTTAGATAATAAAACATTATTTATCTGAAATATATATGGAAAAGAAATATAATTTAAATATTTCCCTTCAAATTCTAGATAGAATTAAATTATTCCTTTTTATAAGAGGAGATGTGGACAATAAGACTATAAACATGCCATGAGAAAATGAACTTCTAGTCCACATTCACTTATCTCTTTTGTCCCTGACATGAAGTTGAGAGAAACAATCCTTGTATTGTCAGAGGTTCTCAGCTGAGTTCTGATCACCCACTATATTTCTGTGATCCTGAAGTCCAGGTGGAAACAGTATAGTCCATAGCTGGTTCATCATCTTTTAAAGGCATATTATTATCTACTGTAATAAAGAAGGGTGCCCAGGCCAGTTCCTGCTGGGTCTGGAATGGAAGTTGAATGGGGAAAACTATTAAAAAAATCTTTATAGATTCCTCATTCTTTTTCTCAGATAGGCTATTAATGAAACCTCGAATCTGTTTGAGTCATAATCTTGCTATAGTTCTGTTTGGACCATGTATTCCTCTGGACACAAAGCATGTTCCATGGTGTGTGTCTGTGGTGCAAAATCATCCCAAAGCGCAGTGATGGCCTAGGGCTAAGTGTGGGACAGCAGCAGCCACCAGCTTCTACTAATTCCTTTATTCCTTCAGTCAGAGAGCTGCTATGTTCTGTTGAGGGTAGTTTGGCAGTAAAACATACCAAGCTTACTGCAGCATTTCAGCCCAGGGTAGAGAGCTGCTCCCTGGCACTGCAGCGCCCTAAAGCTCCCAGGCAACAGCTTGGAGTTGAGTCAGCCTTCTTCATCTTGTCCTTGGCTCTGCAGGATGGGGATGTGTCAGCAAATAGGGACTTTGGCCAGCATGCAGGGAGCATGCCCGGCCAATGGGGCACACTTTGCATTTACCATGGATGTGGTGTAGGTGTGCAAACACTGATTCCAGTACAGCTGCACTCCTGGGCCGCCTCCTTTCTTCCCACCCCTACGAGCCTTGTGACTTAACTGCTGGTGTGCTTTGCTCTCTGCAGCTGGGAAAGATAACTCTGTCTGCAGGCAGAAATTAAAAGTCAGTGTAGCTTTGAGATATGTGTAAGAGCCTTTATGAGTTTAAATCCTGCTGCTGCTGTATTAGTTTGGGACTAGACATGCCCAGGGCAGGTTCTCTGAACATCATTAGTTTGAACAAAAGGCTGTAGTGGTTGTGCATGTGATACTAAAAGTGAGTATTTAAGAAAGATGTTGCTGACTCATAGACCTGTCAGATAAAAGCAGTATTCAGAGAGGACACAATAGCTGACCTTTTGCCAGCTTGAATATAAAGTTAACTTTCAGTAGGACTGTGCAGACTGTACTGAAAAGGAAGGCAGAGTATCTTGTGGAGAAAGAAATAGGAAGTCTGGACAAAGAGACAAGCTTTAAGTGACTTATGGGATCCCTGATAAAACTATTGCTCGGCAAATAAGGAGTTTGTTTGGAGGATTCTCTATTTGTATTGTTCTGTTTGTCTTTTAATCTAACTGCAAATTTTTAAAATTGTGGATAAAATGTATTAGCACACAGAGCAATTTGACACACAGCACAGGAACTATTAGCTAAATCTCTGTAGTTAATACAGAGGGGAAAAAACCACCTTGGTCAAGAGGAGAAAGAGAGCTGTAATCTGAGTCAACATTATCGCAAAATGAGAGAATAAACATCTCTTCAAACACCAAACCTTATGGAGGATGCCTAAAATTTGCCTAGGTGGTTGTGCCTTCCTCTAAAAGCTGTCTTGCTACAGATTCATTAAAGCAGACAAGCTTCACAGAGTCACGGAATATGCTGAGTTGGAAGGGACCCATCAGGATCATTGAGTCCAACTTCTGGCCCTGCACAGGACCTCCAAGAATCCCACCATGTCCCTGAGAGAATTGTCCAAATGCTTCTTGAACTCAGACAGGCTTGGTGTCTTTTTTTTTTTTTTTTTTCTATGGAGGCAAACCATTCTCTTTATAACAGCTTCTGATGTTTCAGACAGCCATTATGACAGGATGAAATACTTCTCTGTATTTAATTATCAAGTTTTTTAATTTGAATTTATCTGGAGACTGGTTGAGTAGAGTCTGCAAAATTGTCAGGCAAAGGAATCTTCTAAAAATAAAATGTTGTTAGCAAGCTACTCAGTGTGCATAAGATGAAGGAATTTATAAATAGATTTGGGAAGAATGAGCTCATTATAAAATAAATCGAAGATAGACTTTTAGCGATATGGCCATGTTTCAAAGTTATTTTAAAGGAGCCTAAATCTCCACTGTGGAGACTTTGTCTCATTCTTTCTCTGGCACCAGGTATTCTCCAGCCCCACAATGAAAGCCAATGATAGGAGAGAGCCTGTGTGGCAGGAAGGAGGCACAGAGCTGTCTGCAGCAGCAATCAAGGGATCTCATTATTAACGAGCTTTTATCTCCTCCCACATCCTTTTTGTTGTTGTTGTTTTTTGTGGTTTGTTTTTTTTTAATCAGAAGTGTTGTAAGTAGCCTCCCTGGAAAGAAAAATGCATCCGTCAGTGAGGGAGGCTTCCAGGAATCTGTTGCCTGCTTTGTGGTTCGGAGCAGGAGGGGTTTGCAATGGGAGCCGTGCCTGGGCTGGGAACAAGGAGTAGCAAAGAGACCAAGTCAGTGTGAAACCATTCAATTTGTGAGAGCTCTGCTTCTGAGCTAATGCTACATTTACTCAAACAAAAATTTACCTTCAAGGAGATGGAGGGGATTCTGTATAAAAATTTTTCCAGACATACCACCAAGGGAAAAAAAAAAGGAACAAGCTGTACAAATTATTGTTAGAAAAAAAAAGTTTTTTCTGTTAATGATAGTTTCTCACAAAATCTCACAGTGCTATGTAATTGTATTGTATCTGTTTACTTCCTCTTTGTTATATATTTCAGCCATAGTGTAAAGTTTGCTTAGACATTGTAAAAAAACATTTTAAAAAAAGAACAAAATTATGTCGGTTTGACATACTGTGCTTTTAAAAATGGAAGTCCTGCTCAGCCTGGCTGTTAGCCATTCATCTTACCAATGGGACTTTTTAAAGTTGGTTTTGAATGAAAATATATCTGGAAATAAAATTATTATCTGAATTTAATTGCATTATTTCAATTTCCATTCCAAGAGCCATGATTTACTAATACCTCATAATTGGAAAGATAAGCTTTATTCTTATGTTCTCAAGCCAATTAGGTGATAAGAGAAAGTGCCTGGGCAAACAGTTTGCCTATGTCATGAGAGGAAAACTGAGATATTTTGCTTAAATGGAAGTACAAGTGAGATGCAGCTAGGAAAGGTTTTTGTTCAGCACCAGGATGAGTGAACTTGCCAGGAGTGACCTTTAAAGCAACACGCCGATCTCCCCATGCTTTGGTTTGTATCGGGCAGTGATCTAGGCACACAAAGCAGGCTCCTTACAGCCTAATCCACACCAAAGCCTGTGCCTTTAGAGTGTAGCTAAAGCTTCCCGTGGATCCTCATCCTCAGAACAGAGTAGAACCAGCCCAGAGTGAGTCCCAGCACGCCCCTGCCACAGAGGCTCTGTGGGCTCACTTGGTGTTTAACACCAAATGTCTCACTGCTCACACCTGCTCTTACTGCACTGTCGGACATTGTGCAGCGACATGATCTAAATGTGATGAATGATGTAATTACAATCTATAGCAAGATTAATAGGTGCCTGTGAAGAAGAAATAGTAGGTAGAGCAAATACAAAATATTTCAAAGAAATAATAGAATAAATAAAACACACTCCTGCTGTCTTTGTTATACACCATATTCTTTTAGTATTTAAAGTTATACTCTCTTCAAAGCTGAGGGAGGCCGTTGATTAAATATTAAATTCTTTGTTCTGTTTTCATATTTGGTCACAATACTGCATTGGAGTGTGCAACAAAGCAGAAAGAAAATGTGTTTTTATTAATTGAATTTTGGGGCCTTTTTCTTGCTTATCATATTTGGGGAACTTACTTTCGGTCTCAAGTGAGATATTTAATAAAAATTAGTTTTAAACCCAGGGAAGAAGTAAAAAACAAGAAGGAAATAAATCCCTTTAATTGCTTTCAAATTCCCTTGTTGGCATGCCATTTTCTATTACTTCCATTCATATTTTGCTACCTTATTGCAAGCAGCACTGACAACCTACCCTTACTTATTTTTTATTTGCAGTTCTATTTGAGAACATGAATATATTATCTGACTGCTTCACAAAGCAAGAAACTTCTCAGGGAATTGCATCATTTAAGAACTTGGCTGGGATGTTAAGAGCATAGCTTGATTTCAGGGGCCTAATCTTCATGTAATAATATATTCATTGTCATTCTGCTTTCTGCCTTACTGGTCATGACTGGAGATTGTGGGGAATGCCCATATTTTAAAAAACACCTATTTTTAAAAAACACCTCAATTTAAATCTCTTCAACAAATCTCTTTTTGTCTCCTTTCTATGATGGGATTGTTTCCTTTTCAGGAACAAACTTGATAGAAATGGTGAAGTCTCTGAAGTTTGGATTACATGTGATTTTTATGGAATAAAGCAAACTGCCAAAAATCACTGGGCTTGAGCAGATGCAGAAAACCAGAGTGGTCACATAAGAATCATGAATATAGACTTTTATGTAAAATTTTATCTGCTGCTGTTGAACACTTTTCTCCTGAGTGTGGAAAGCCACCTTGTTAAGAAAAGATCATTGTAATTTATCAGGCAATTTGTGTAACTCCTAATAGGGAAACTGAATGTGATCAGAGAGAAACATTATTTTTGAAAAGTAAGGAATTGCAACATTTGGTTTTAGTAATAGTGGCAACTGCAAACAATTCTTGCCCTTTAGAATCCTGCTTACCATCTTGTTTCATGATGAGTGGATAATGATCAGTATCATTTCTTTATGTGGTGGCTCATATATAACTGATGCACAGTTGATTACAGTATGTGTCAACGCTGATGAAAACAGAAAATCAATTTTTCTAACAGAAAATGTCACTAAGAGCAGTCAAGATTATATTCCTCTGATACAGGAGAGAGATTTTAAAGCATTAGTTGAAACATGGCTACCTCAGCATTGTTTTCCTCAATTTCGCCTAGGTGATAAAGAAGACAAGCTGGTTAGATATCTTGACATTAGAGATTAAGTATGAAAAGCAAAGTCTGGAGTTCTTTATTTGTTTGTTTTCAATGTACTTTATAATGCCCTGGTTTTTACCATTACTTTTACTATACTGACCCTCCCAGTTCACCAGGAGATGTACTGGCCACCTGGAAATGTCAGGCGAACACCAAAGTGTGCCAAAGCAGATTCTTATAGGGTCAGATTCCTCCTCTGAGATATCAGCTCTTGTACTAAAGTATATTTAATGTCTTAAACATTTGAACTGGTATATGCTAAAAGGTATGGGAAGAGTTCAAAGATACAACAGCAACACGCAGATCTCAATTTAGTGAAAGTGATTTAAAGTGAATAATCCTTATTAAGTGAAATTGTGAGCAAAACACCGATTCTCATACACAGCTTAGCTGAATTTGGTTGCTTATAAATATGCATTGTACATTTGATTATTTTCATTTAAAGTTCTTCAGTGAGCAGGGTGGTACACCTGCCTTCTAGTCCTGAGATACCAGAATCACAATCCCTCATGTCACAACAACAAACAGAGATTTTTGTTTTCAGTTCTCTAATTTTGCACAACTGTTTTGTTGAAACATGCTGGAAACCATATATATAATGTCTCCTAAAATAAGCACTGTCCTCATTCTTTGAATGTATCCAGCTCCTGTTTATTTGGTAAACAGAATCTGTACATGGATATCCAAGGCATCCTAGGACCCTGGTGTACTATCAGTGCTCAGCAACCTTTACTTGACTTTGTAACCTTGTAGATGATTTTGATTTTTTAATGAGCCAACTGGTTTAGAATCATCCCAGTGAGTTAGAAAATTATTGTCTTTTCCTTTATGAGAGTTAACTGTGAGTTAGTAGTGCTTATTTCTGTAGAGAGGTTTGTCTCTGTGAGGGAAAGTGGTCCTGATACATTTGACATTAATTTCTGTCATAGTATTTAAAATGCTTGATTTTACTCAGATGTCCAGAGATTTAGTTCCAGAATTCCCATTATCCTAATTAGTTCAGCAGAATGAAACTACTCAATGCACTTCCGGGCAATTATTTCACCCTTCAGCTGCTGGCATGATACTAAAAGAAATAGATCATATCATTTATGCATTCCCAGAAATACACCTTGTTAGCTGTGCCCTGGAGTCAGGAAATCAAGTGTCTAAATAATGAAAATGCTACAAATGTGCTTTGTTGAAAATTATGGGAAAAAAGACCGAGATGCTGTTGTCAGCGTCATGTCTCAGTTTGTGGCACTTCCTTTTCAAGAAGTGGATAACACAAATAAAAGAGTAGTGACCTTGATTAATTTTCATAATGGTCCTATCACCGAGTGAGTGCAGGCCAGAATTTTGATGCTATTTGTATATTAGTTTAAGGGGAAATGCATTGCTGTCTTCAGTGTGACAAAGGAAATTATTCAAGAATGGCATGAGGAGGCTAAAAAGAAGGATTCCAATTATCACACTGAATACTCTCATAGTAGGTAGAGGCTCAGGGGTTTTTGGTGTCTAACTGAAAGCAGAGTAATAATACTGATCATGCTAAAATTGTGACCATTGATGATATTGGTGCTTCAGCATTGTGGAGTTCATTGAAATATTGAGTGTGACATTAAAGGATGGTATAAAAACCAAAGGGGCTGGCTGCCCATAGCAGCCACAAAGCTGGTGTGTTGTGTCATGTGGGAGGGACTGATGCATATCCTAGGGCCTTATTCCCAGCTCTGTATGCTCACATTTGGCTGTATGAAAATATGGGAGAGTGCGTTGCCAAGCGGAGCTGGTGGGGAAGCTGCAGCCTCTGTGACAGACACAAACTTGAACAGAGCTCAGAGTGACACAGGCAGCCCCCAGTTTGGGTGACATTGTCAGCTTTCAGCTGGTGGGTTACATGTCCAGCTACTGAAGAGCTGCCACTTGTCTATCTGCACTGAGCGGTCTTAGATTTTTTTAAAGCAGTGTTTGTTCTGTGTTTCTCACTCTCTGCTTTTCACTTTGAAAGGGATGGTAGTTGAAGACACATCTTGCCTATTGTCTTTTAAGGCTTCCAATTGTTTCCAACTTTTTGCCATAGAGGATAGTGACTTGTTTTTGGGGGTGAATCCTTTAGGTGCCTGGTTCCCACACAGGAAGTTCTATAAGAAAGATTTGCTAGTTTTATTTTGGGTGATATGTTATTCTTTTGACTCCTGCTGCAATTTTGCTTACTCTTAGTAGAAAATTTATCTCTAAAGGTCATACTGGCATTTATCTCATAGACCCAAAATAGCTGATTTTAACACATTTCTTTCTCCCCTCTTTCAAATAAATCCTGCAACTGCTCTGAAGCAGTGCTTTTGACTAATGAGAGCTATTGCCAGGCTTCCCCGTTATGACACTTTGTTAGAAATGTGCCTAACACGCGAAAGTGATGGCTCACTGGGCTTTCATCACTTCTTAGCCACTGTCACAGTTAGGATCAGTGTTTTATTTGGAGCTCAGTGATTCAGTTCAGATCTCTCTAATTCTCAAGGGAGGCTGCTCACAAGGGCAAAAATTCAGTTTTCATATAGACTTGTCTTCAAAGTCCTACATAAAACACTACCTTAAAAGGACAGCACTGTAACTGAGTGGGGTATGAATTGTCTGTAACCTGGTAGAAAGGTAAAATATAGCTCCACTATATTAAGTAAGACCAGATGTCTTCCCTTTCTGACTAAGAGTCTGTTTAGACATTTGTAGAATTCCTTTGTTTTGGAACAGTTTCATCATATCTTTCCTTCTGTAGATCATTTTGCACATGGATCAGATACAATTTTATCAAAAGCCTATTCACATGCAATAGAGCAGTCTCGTGTTTCTAAAGAGGAGCAAGTTCTCTGATTCTTTCAAAGATGTGAGCAAATTCTGCACCATATTGGGTGCCCTTTGGCTGCAGGTGAAGAATTCAACAGCTTGTGGGAGTGCTAATTAGTGCTAATAATAACTTCAATGACCTGCCTTGGCTTTAAAATGCCTGACAGAAATTGCCCTGTCCTTGAAGGACAGAGATTTTGTTTCTGTGTATGTCTGATTAGGGATGCTCATGCCTACGTGTTTCTGTGTTTAGTGATCACACACGATTACCAAGTGAGTGCTTGTGTGTGAATAAAAAATAAGTGGGTGGTGTTGGGGAATCAAGAGGAAAAAAAGGCAAAGACACCTCCCAAAAATACTACACCAGAAGTCTGTTATTAAAGGGATTTCTCTTGTCTAAATATCCTTATTAAAACTAGAAATAGTAATAGGAAAGCATTAGATTAGGAATTGGGTTATTCAAAACTAAACCTTGTCTCTCTAATTCTGGTACTTTTTCTGTGGTTACTCTGCTGAAATATGTGTGGAGGATATGAGGAAAATGAAAGCAGTAATTTAGGAAAATACACAAAAAGCTCCGAAGGATGAAATTTTTATTTCATCTGGATAATAGGTTGCTGATGGTGCAGAAAACAATTGTATTTTCAAGGATATTGCCCTAGACCTTTCTAATATAAATTTTATTAATGCTAGCCAGGGAAATGAATTACCTTATGAGCTGGAGTAATAAATTAGGGGATTTTCTGACTTCCCTTTTTTTTTTTTTTTTTCTAAAGTGATTTTTGAAAATCAGTCAAATTTGAGGACAGGAAAGGGTCTTTAAAATACTAATAGAGGCTTTATTGGATGATGAAAACACTAGTAAGGTAGCAGATTTATTTATTTATTTTTTAAATTGAGAATAAAAACTTTAAAAAATGTGACTTAGTGTTTAGTTCCTAACTAGACATTTGGCTTCAATGCTTCCCAAGCAACTCTAAGCAAACTTCTTCCCTATCTTGCTGCCACCCACTCACTCCTGACCTCCTGTGGTCCCATCATTGCCCCAGCACAACTGGTCTCTTAACTGCAGAGTGAACAAGATCAGGGAGCTTATCCAGCTAAAAAGTAGGATGACCAAGAAAAAATAGGATTGTTTTTCAACTGGATCAGTTTCCAAGCTGATTGGCTACAAGGGGAATTGTAGAATCACTGGCTGGCTCCAGGGAAATGTGCTGCCACAGGGGAGAGCTCTCTGAAGTACCAGCAGCAGTGGCTGGAGGGAAGGACTGCTTAAGTTGTTAATGTCACCAAGTGGGTCAGGAACCACAGTCCTTCCCTTTACATTTAGATGTCTGCCATCACTGGACACTGATAAAGTACAAAGCACAAAAAGTCAAGTTTTTCAGGCCTTGCTTTTCCCCAGAGCTGCAAAGGTACAGAATGTCTTTAGTTTATTTTGGTTATTGTTAAAGAGTATCCTAGAAATCAAAGAGCAAGGAATATTCATATTTGATTGCCTTATTACATTCAGTTAAGCTTACTGAGGAACACAGTTGTGTATCGAGGGCCTAACTTGCTGCACAGCAAGAGGGAAAGTATTGGTTAACTGCATTTTCCAACTACCCACACCATCTCAGAGAGTGCAATATACAATTGGTGTGGAAATACCCAAGGCAGTTTCAGCTCACAGAAAGTCCGTGGGGAAAGCTACTACATTTTAATGAAATGAAGGGATATCTGAAACAAGCAATCTTCCATCTGGAAATTCTAGGGATCCAGAGTGTTCTGTAGTACAGCAGTTATGTGGTTGTGTTGACTTGGAAAAACAGAAACACAGGTTCAGCCAGTGGCTGAATCATGACTTAAAGTAGATTACAGAGGAGCTCTAAAAGATCCTTTAATCACTTGTTATAGACACAAGATTAATTTGTTTGGGTTGCTCTGGATTTGGTCCAGAATGTCTGAAAGGGAGATCAGGAGCAATGAAGTGCTGGGTTTGCAGGGTGCTCAGTGCTGCTCTGATACCTATGTTGTGAGAAATCCTTCTCAGCTCAGAGTACCCAGCCCCTGAGCAGATATCCGAGAATTTGGTTCTCTTCTGCACATCAGGATTATCATATTCAAAGTATCCAAAGTGATTTTTTTCTAAAGCCAGTTTAAGAACTAGCATTGATACTTCATAGATTGAAAATAACTAATAATTTAAATATTTTTGGAGGCCCATAAATATCAGCTCTTTGATGGTAGTCAGGGAAGTAACATTTTATTGAAATTAATAGCAAGACACATCTTAAGGCCAAGCAGTTATCATCAGTGGAATTAATTGACTTGCACCTAATGTTCTGTAAAGTTGAACATTTTTAATGAATATACACAATCTTTGTGACCTAGAATAGAAAGATAGAAAGGGCCATAGGATCATAAGAGAAATCCTAATCCAAGGTGTAAATTCTATGAATTTACTAAAATTCCAGAGATGGGTTTGGGAGAAAGGATGTACAGAAATTCCTCTTGGATGGAATAGTACATCATATTCATGGTTTTATTTTTATTCCCTAAGAATCTCAGTAGTAGTTGTGCTAATTTCTGCTACCTAAAATTCCAGATAGAACACAATGTATTCAGCAGCCCTTCCCATTGCCACTTCCTGTGAACTATGATTTAGGGAGATTAAAATAGTAAGCAGCACAAGTGTCTCCTCTGGGAGTTGGATCAAAGACTGTAAGTTTGCTCCAGTTCCAAATCTCCATTGCATTCTTTAGGGTGACACTGACACTACCAAGCCAGAAGGTGCTGAGGGACACATTTCTTGGCTGAAGTTTCTTACAAAAGTTGCAGTTCCTTTAAATTAACATATTCAAGTAAAAGATCACGTTGTGGTCACAGAGGGTGTGAGAAGAGACTAAGGCTATTTCATGGCATACATCGGGATCATGCTGAACTCCTCTCTCCAGGAAACGGGGCAGAGATTGCTCTTGGGATGGAGGTAGAGTTCTGACAGAGAGGGAAGGCACATTAAGATTTTGGAAAGAGTGAATCCTGAGGGTATCTGTGCCCTAAGAAACGCAGAAACCTCACAGTGCTCTGTGGGACACTCCACTGTCCTGGTGTAGAATGGAGGCTGAAGCATGGAGAGCACAACAACATGCATAGCACACTTTCTCTGTGTGTTTCACTGTGTTTGAAATGCTGTTGCCTTATTGGCTAGAGAAATGCTTTCAGGGTTTTTCTCTGCCTATGTTGGTGTGCCCCAGACAGCAGTAAGTCCAGGTCAGCTGGAACAGGAGGAATTGTCTTTGTGGTGAAGGCAGCAAAGGCCCAGCTGCTCTCACTGTTCCATTGCAGAGCACTGCAGTCAGCCATGCAGCCTGGGGATAATGAGGCACTCACAGCCCACTTGGAGTAGAGATGACTGAATTGCATTGTAGTGGTCAATGAAAACAAGAAGAGTAACTTCAGTACTGCTCACTGAAATGCTTTGTGTGGGAGCCTTTTCAGAGCTTTATTGGAATTTCTGATAAAACACCTCATTAGTACCTCAGCTTTAGTGACTGTTTGATGTCATCTACTAAGAAAACAATGATTTATGATGTTCCTTACAAAAAAACTGTTCCCAATTAAAACAACAAGCACTACTTTCTATTCCTGGGTAAGCAGAAGGTAAGCATGATGGATAGAGACCACAGTAGATTTTGAGATGATGTGCCAGCTGGCTTTCTGTGTAGTTTCTAGTGCTGCAGAGATGCACTCACTAATGCTTTATGCTGGTAGCTGTGTTTTTTATATTTGAGTATTGTCCATTCCCTTCTTTCTTTCTTTTAGATCTAGACTCTAATTTTACAGTCCACTCTTCTCATTTCTGTATTGACAGAAGAGCAGGGCAGAGAATTAATTGTTATTTAGTCAAAGTTCCCTCAATTTGCTCTATTTCTTGAAAATAGACAAAAACTGCTTTGGAGTTACTTTCAAGTGTTCAGAGAAGACTCCATTTGTCTCCTGGTTGCAGTTGGTCCTTAACTTGAAAAGCAGATTTGGGGAATCCTGCACAGATACAGTCTGTGAAAGTTTTGTTCTTGAGGGTGAACCTCTGCTCTGGGTCATGCTTCATCCAGCTTACTCTCATTTGCATAAATACATTAAATGCAATTAGGGCTGTCAAGTTTCCTTGCAGTTTAGCTAAGCACTGTGGTGTAGGTGGCAATTTATATATTCTCATAGACAAGCTATTTTAGTCAGAATCAGTTATGAAATTGTTCAGATATTTGAAAGGTCATTAAGGTGCTGGCTTTAGTGACTCACAGAAGAGTGATATTAAAGCATTATTAGGAACTTGAGTCTAGGATGAGACATTAAAAAGGAGTTCAAGTAGATACTAAGGACCTGATTCAATACCTCTAGAAGGTTTTGGGACATTTTTACATAATGTAATTCAGTGAGAAAAATGAATAGAGATGTACAGAGATGTATTTGGCACAATAAACTGGAGGTTAAGTCATTTCCACGTGTCCTAAGAGCACTGCTAATTCATATTGTTATTTCTTCCTCATGGTTCAGGCACTGAAAGTAACATTATGCTTCAGTAAATAGTAATGAGTTTCAGAAATGCAGTAGCTTTCATGTCTTTCTGAAAATACTGATAAGGCTTTTAAATACTATCAAGCATTCTTAACAAATAATTAAACTTTCCTAACAGTTTCTTTGAAGACTGTAAGCTCTCTGGTGAAAGCATTACCTGGATAATACCATTTGAAATGTTTTTTGTAGTGAATAAAAATTGCCCAAACATTTCCTTCTCAAAAAGAAAATCAGAGCTTCTTCCATGGCCCTTCCCTTCCTAGTGTCAAACCCTAAAAAGCAAACCTTGAAGGCATTTCTACTGTCATCCTAAGTCAAAAGTACAAGTGACATAAATATGAAGACTAGCAGTACTGTTTCACCACAAGACACAAAAAAAATCAAATGGAAATATAACAAACTAAAATAATAGCCTCTTCAGTATGAATATAATTTTCAAACACCTTTTTTTTTGTCAGAAATTCCACATAATTTTGTCAGAAAGTCCAAAGTATTTTTATAACAACTCATAGAATTCCAGTCAAAGGTAAGTTCTGGACAAGTTTTAGTCTCCAGACATGATAATTACCTGGACAGTATATATACAACAATTTGCCTGGTAAATAAATTGGATTGTATTTTGATAGTATATATATTAGTACAACTGAAGAACACACATACACACCACTGCCATCCCAATTTGACAGAATCTCTAATTTGAGTGACTTTTGGAAATGCAAATTGGCAAACATGGAGTTAAACCTTAACTGATGTTCTCCAGCATCCCTTATGACCCATTGCTGCTGAAAGGGAGAAGAGTGGTGCTTGAAAGAGCAAATAAATTCTTCTCTCCAACACTACAGAGTGCTTTGAGCCTGAGATGCATAAAGTAGAGCACAAGTGATCTAATATAGACAAGATTTTAAAATGAAAAACTTCCTCTCAGCAGTGTTTCTATCTAATGGTTTACAATGTTAGCATTAAGATATGGGAGAACATGCCAGTGTAGCAGAATTGTAGAGCAGTTTGTCAACTCCGGACACAAAGCAAAATCAAACACGTGTATGGGGTTTTTTTGTCCTTGGACCTGCTCTGTCATCATCTCCTCCATGGTTCAGTGCCTCCCTTGGTAAGCAATATACAAATTTAGAAAATGCTTTTTGGATCAAATGTTTCAAAACAGCAGAAGTTCAAAGGTTTGTCTCATAAAAACTGTGTTTTCAGATTGGACATGCTGGTTTAATTCCAGAGAGCATTATGTATATAAACACCTTGTTTCCTTGTATTCAGTATTTCTACATCTCTTTTTTGTTATTTGTTGCACTTGGAGCAACACCAGGAATTATGGAGCCCAAATAGGAGCCCAGATATAAACAGTATTATTGATAAAAGATTGAAAAGATTTTACTGGACTGGGCAAGCAAACCAGAGAATTTCTGTAATTTTAGCCAGCAACTCCTGTTTGTGCAACCATCTTGTTTTAGAAGCATTTCAGCACCAGCAAAAGCTTTTGTTGGCTGATTATAACGGGTATGTGGAAGGGTGTGCAGTCATATGCAGTTAATGCTTTCTGAGAATATTAGCAATTGTAACAAAATTTTAAATATTGAAAGGCACAAACAAGAAAGTTATTATAATAATATCACTTTAAAATCACTATATTTTTCTAGAAGAAAGGCTGCAAAGTGTGAAAGAGGTCATTTTAACTTAGAGCATAGACATTAAACAGGGGTTTTTTTTGCAAGAGTCATAATTCACATTTGGCCTATGGCCAAAGCAGTGAACTTTATCACCCAGTCTTGGCATGTGCAGATAGATGGTCCCTTCTGTCTCTTTTGCCAGTTATTGCTCATGTTGCCAGGAAATCTTAATCATGCTGCTTGGAAGTGGCTGCTGGCCCATCCACCTGCTGCCAAGCTATTCCACTGTATAAGGAGTCGGACTCAGCTTCAGCAAACAGACTCTTAGCTCCATCTAACATAGGAAAAAAGGTCACTGTGCTAAGGCCACCCAAGGGCACCATATGGTGGTAGGACTTACATCATCACTATTGCACTGCTGTTGATGCAACCTATTAATAACCCTGAAGATTCAGATGGACTTGGCATAACTAGGTTTTCTAAAAGGAAATATATAATATAAACCCAGAATGAACCACAAAATAAGAAGAAAAGAAGAATGTTCTCTTTAATAATGAGTCATAGAATGGTTAGGGTTGGAAGGGAGCTTAAAGATTGTCTAGTTCCAACCCTCCTGCCATGGTCAGGGGTGGCCCTTATTGGTCAGGCTGCTCAGGGTCCCAGCCAACCTAGTCTTGAACTCTTCCAGGGATCAGGCATCCTCAACTAGGCAACAACTTCCAGTGCCTCACCACCCTATGAGTAAAGAATTTATTCCTGCTATCTAATGTAAAAGTATCCTCTTCCAGATTAAAACCACTGCCCCTTGTCCTGTCACTATCTGCCCATATGAAAAGTTCCCTCCATTTTTTAAGCCCTCTTACGGTACTGAAAGGCTGCAATGAAGTCTCCCTGGAGTTCTCTCCAGGCTAAACAACCCCAGCTCTCTCAGCCTGTCTTCATAGGAGAGGTGCTCCAGCCCTCTGATTATCTTAGTGACCTCTGGACCCACTCTAACAGGTCCACATCTTCCTTGTGCTGAGGATCCCAGAGCTTGGTGCAGTATGTTTTTATTGATAATTCTTTTCCATTGAAACTATGTATTTGTATTTAAAATTAGTTCTAGCTTTCTCTAGTTTGAGAAAAAGGAAGACAATCAGTTAAGAAGTTCGATTGCAGTGCCATATTTCCAAGAACTGTTCTGTATGTTCAGGATTTTTCTAGTGTCATATGCAAGCACTATTCAGACAGCAATAGTCAGAAGAATGAAATGCTCAAGTCATATGAATTGCAATCCACTGGTGAATTTAAGCTCCTCATTAAGATGTTCAGTCAGTTGCTTTAGTAGAAATATTGAAAGTTGTTTCGTGCATGGGTAGTTCTTTTGTCAGTTGGATTCCTGTTATTGTCTCTTTTCATGGGAAAAGTAAAGGGCCTTCTGTTAGTTAAACTATGATTATATTTTGCATCCTGTAGTGAAAATTTGTGTCCGAAATTATATTCATAGATTTTTCCAGATGACAAAAGGAAAAATAACTGGTTTAGATCATGGAAATTTTGGTAGAATTCTAAGACTCTTGAGAGCAATGCAGATCTTAAACACAGCCAGTCAGAAATTGGCAGCAAATAGTTTTGCAGAACTTTTCCTGATAATATCATAACATATATCATTAGTGTAACTGGTATCTGAACTTTCAAATTCTAGGACTTCTTGGGCCATTATTTTTGTATGTCACAAAATTTAGCTCCTGAATCCCTGTTTAAGTGATCTAACTAGAAGTGATATGAATTTAAACATAGGAGGTGATCAATAAGTCCATTGAAGTACATAAAAAATATTAGTGGTTTTTAGACTTGTTTCTGTGGGCTAACTTTAGTTCTCTATCTCTACAGTTCAAATGGCTTTTGAATCTTCTACATTTTCTGTGTTTCTAATAGCTTTTCAGCTTCAGGTAGAAATTATTATTTTGGTAGTTTTTTGGATCTGATAAGGTATACCCCACATACTGAATTTTTGTTGAGGATTTTTATATAGACTTTGATATATATTTGCTATACCAAACATTTCTTGCATCTGAAATCCACTTGGGGATAAATAAAACATAAATAAAGAAAATAAAGAAATAAAGAAAACATAACAGTTATTCAGATTTTGGTATAATCCATTCCTATGGCCTGTGTATAATAATACTGAGGTGATGATAGCACTGCAGTGCTTAAAACATCGTGGAATTGGATGACAGCTAAGATGTTACCTTCTCTTTTGGGCAAAAAACCTGCAGCTCAACTGCCAGCTGTGAGACTGTCAAGTAAGAAGTGCTGGCTCAACAGCATGCATTTTCATGTCAACTGCTGTACAAGTCTGCTCTGCACAAGGAAGTGGAATAGTGGAAAATATTCCTACCTACTTTTATGTTTACCGGAGAAAAATCAAAATAAATAAGAGCTTATGTTGAAATATTTTTCACATGCTTGTAGAAAGAATCATCTTGGCTCAGTTTCAGGGATGTTATTTTTAGGTGCTTATTTCTTGTTCTGGGATTCTGCTTTTAGATAATGAACCTTTGCCAAAAATGCCAAACTTCTTCCCTGCTATATAAATGTACAAGAAAACCATGGCATTTCAGAAACCCTCTGTGTTTTTTTAAGAATAACCCTGTGTGTGTTTTAAATTTGGTGTTGTCTTTGCTTGGTAATGCACTTCATCTTACTCTACATAATTAAGTGTAAAAGAAGAACCTACAATATATATTTTTGTACATAACTTGATCAAAAATATTTTCAAACACTCATCTAAATTGATTTACCTGCTGCAGTCTAATTCCTATAAGTTCTGATTTTATAATGTGATTTCTTTTACTGTGTAGGTGGATACAATGACACAGAAAAAAAAATTGAAGCAGTTGTTCTATTTTCTGGATACAAATGAATGAGTAGGACTTTTACACAGTGATTGTTCTTTTAGAGAATGGTTCTCTGATAGGTAATTGCTTGTGCTAGAATTATGTACCAGACACTCATTCCTGAGGAGGCTTTGCACTCCTGATAGTTGTGCTGTTCTATGCTGCAGTTCCTGCTAAAACAACAACCAGCGAGCTCCAAGGTAGAAGGATATCCAGGTAAAATAGATACGATGCTCACAGAAAGCTGTCTCCGCTTGACAGCATTAAAGGCCTCTTATGCAGAGCTAAAAGCTTTGCTCCCTTCCTTAGTGTGAGGTAATGCCTTGCTGTCATTTGCATCTGCCATTGTGGCAGACGAATCTGCCTCACTGAGAAGTGAAATGAGGAAAAAGACTCCCTGAGGTTATCAGGTGCAGCCAACACACAGAGAACAAGCAGAGCTTTGCTGACAAGTCAAATGGTTACAGAAATAAGGCAAGGTTTTGAGAACTGGGAATTACATTTTCTTCTGGCCATGGTTGGTGCAGCTGAGGTTGGATTGGAGAAGGATACCAAGGGAGTGAAAGATGCAGAAATACAAATTAATGCAAAATGGACAGTTGGAATTGGATTGATTTAAAAGTGACAAGAGATGAGGGTCTTAGTCCAACATAATGGAATACCAGGGTCTTTAGCCTTGTAACTACCCTCTGTAGCAGTTCTAGTTAGGCTGTGGGGAGCCTCTGGAAGAAAATACAGTAGATTTTCTTTCATTTTTGGAAATAAACCCCCTCTGCTTTTGAAATCAGTCTCTTGCCTCAACATACCATGAGCTGGGCATATCTGCTAGTGCCAATATGACATGTGACCTGTTGTTTGTGGCCCACAAGTAAGGCTTTAAACTGCAGAAGCAATGAGCAAACAAGTGAAGTCCATGATACAGGAGTCCTAGGGGAAAGGGGGATGGAGAGAGTGAGGTGACTGACCTTGCTATAAACGGTGCCACAGGTCGTGGGGGTAGGAGAATGTGAGCTGCATGAGGCAGGACCTGTGGCTGTGAAAGGGTGGGGGACAGTGACTTCCTCTCTGCCTTGTGTATCTATGGGGAGCTAAACTTTGACCACACAAAGAATCTGAATAGATCTGAACAAAGATGATGGGAGAAGCCTCAAACTAAAGTTAGTGCTCTTACTTTAGGTTCTCTCAAAATTACAGAATTGGTCAACGTTTCTAAATAGCTTTCTGAGGTTCAGTGATTGGGAAGGATGTGCAGGCCATGTCTGGTAAAGCAAGCCAAGTTATGGCATTAATTGAAGTTTCTCACAGTGTTTTTATTCAGGGTTTTTATATTGTCCAAAGTTAAACCCAAGGAGAAATTTAATGTGCAGAATCAAAGAAAGGTGGTCCTGCCTCCTGTATGTTGAAATCACTATGCCTATTGCATATAAAGCATTTTTGTAGTAAACTGTTAATATAAATTAACAACAATAGAAAACACAGCTGCTGTAAGGGGCTATAATTCTGTGAATGTGCATATTTTGCTTTATTTCCAGCCAAGGAGAAAACTACATTTATCCCCTCCAGACTTCAAGTATTAGAAATGCAGTTAGATAAGGAGGAAAAATAATGCTTGCTTTTTATACATCAGTAATGAGTTCAAACATGGCATTGTCTTTGTCAATCACATCTGAGAGGTTGTAAGAAGTGCAGTTTCATGCCCTGCCTTACTCAACAGTCACACAGATACTGACATAACGTGCAGTGTCACAAATGCATAGGAAATGCTTGTAAAGCCACGCCAATGATAAAGACCCTTCGCAGTACTGCTCAACAAAACCTACTGCAGATGTATCTCTTTCACTCAAAGATATTCATCCACTTGAGATGAAAGACAGTCTGCATTAGGCAACTCAGAAAATGAAAGCTTAAACACTGTCAGGTAGCTGGAAATTTTGATTCATAGCAGGAGGCTAAATCTGTCACACAGAATAATTCCAGCCCAAGAGGATTATACATTATCAATTCAGTGAATATTTTCAAATTAATACATATTAAAATTAATTTAATCAGAAGTTTTGTTAAAGGTCAGACTTCCTTAATTCTGTAGTCTCAACATGTGTGGGTTCCCCCATGGAAATATTTGTGGTAATTATGAACAACTACATTTTCCGATAAATACAGACAGGTATAAATGCCATATTTTAGGGAACATAGCACCCAAACCCAACATCCTGATGACCAGACTATACTACTAAATCAGTAGTCAATACTAATAAATTTTTATAGCATAAACATTTTTTAAAAGTTCATTATCAGTATTTATATTTGATAGTATATTACCTTTTTCCTTTCCTTCATATGTATTTGCTGAGACGATGATACAAGAAAGCAATAAAAATGAAAGAAGTTGCAAACTTGTCATTTTTTCTTTCTTTGAATGAGAGCTCTGCTAAATTCTGCCAAGAGATGGGAAAAGGAAAGAATTAGCAACGCTTTGCAACAAATTCTTTGCCCATTAATCATTAACCTTGATTTCTTCTGTCCCCTGCTCCGGTTTTTCCTTTTATGGAAGGGAAATTGGAATTTGCCTCTTTCCAACGTCTTCATTTTTATTTTATGCTACTTGTGGCAGAAATAATTTGGAGCTGGATCCTCTTACCTTGCTCATCAGTGCTCAGCTCTGAATACAGACTTGAGGGCATTTTTTCTACAAAATACTGCTAAAGGCCAGGGAAACCAGCTTGGATTCAGCTGGTCAACAGCTCGGTCTGAACACATTGCAAAATAAGGGCAAGAGCTGAAGGTTAATCTAAATATTTCATTAACATAGACAAATCCCAGCAAGGCAATCATCAAAATTTTATATATATTAAACACTGTTCTTATTTCAGTGGTTCAATCAGTACTAGATTTTGGAAAGTCACAAAGTCTTTCCTTTCAAATTAAGTGAATGATTTTTAACACATAAGATATTTACTGATACAACGCAATTATCTCTCTCCAACATCTCTCTCCACTTCCAGTAAAAGAATCATAAGAAACTGTAGGTACTAAATGTAAGAGTCATTTCAGAGGAAAGATTTCTACTAAAATAGTATGATTTATACTGGAAATCAGAACAGGATTTTAATTACAGCACTGTGTGTACATATGCAACAATGAGTAGGTACATATTGCAAAGCGTGAGGGGACAAAATTGACTCTTGGATAGGCAGCAGGGATCACACCCAGCTGGATCTCCCACATGAGCAGGACACCATGCTGGCCTCTACTGTGGTAGCATCAGTCTGCAGCATCACAGTTTTGCCCCACCAGTCAATGGTGTTGAGAATGCTCTGGCTCATTTTAAAGGAGCAAAGTGCCAGCTAGGCTGTAGCCATGGCAGCACAGGCCTTAGCCTGGGCTGCAAATCCTCCTGCATTTCCACAGTCACTGGATTGCCAGTTTATGTGGCTTAATGCTGCAAACCTCCATGGCTACCTGCACATCTGAGCTAAGGTGTAATTAGCCAGACAGATGTATCATACCTCACTTGCATGCTTTGCACCATGGTGGAATTTTCCTTAGAAATAGGCACAGGAAACTTTCTCCCACATTAAGAAACCCTCATGCACAAGAATGGGTGATAGTGTAAATTCTTTGCTAAACATAGTTCATTATGGATTTGCTGTTAGTAATAGCAAATGGAGACAATTTTTAAAGAATTCTAGTTCTGTGTCAAATTAAATGACTGAAACAGAGCTTATAAACTTGAAAAAGTATATTTTGAGTATTCAGTGAACCCCAGATTCTTTATGAAGCCTCTTATGTTAATTACTAAATCTAGAATACATGAAATTATAGCCATACAATCCCAGCCTGAGGAATCTTTAATTTTTCTGTTGTTTTTATAATCAAGAATTATTTTAAACTGTCCCAGATAAAAGAGTTTTCTCTTTTTAAAAGACTAAGTCTTGTATGACCAATATGCTATAGCAGAACTGACATGTTAGCCAAAAAAAAAATATATTCTCAGCAGGGAAATTCTGCTGTCTTGCTTGATGCATTATTCAGGCATATGAGAGCATGCTTTGTGGAGAGGAGTCTGTACTGCTGGATGCTGCATGAAGGCAGAAGAAAAGTGCAGATCACTCTCTTTCCTTGCTCATTCCAAGCAGCTGTGAGTCCAGGATACAGCAGACAGCTGGAAAACCCTCAAGCAATCTCTAAGGTCATACCAGTCACCACAGATGGCAGTGATCTTGGCACCCTAACATCTGAAGCACTGTCAAGACTGATTGGAGTGTGTGTGTGTGTGTGTGTGTGTGACTGTGGGAGAAAGAATACTGAAAAGGAGGTGATAGGACCAAAATTACTCTTGATAAATGAAATTACTGATCACAACAGTAGTTTTAGTGAGCAAGAAAAGGAGGCCCAAGATAGAACTTAAGGCATTCATTCTTTTGACAAGAATTGAGGCCTTGATGCTGGACAGGAAATGCTGTTATTTTCATGAAGTTAAGACTGGTGGAAATTACTGGTGTGATTTAGCACAGCTTTGCAGTGGGCTTAGAATAATTTTGGCTGAAGATTATGTGAAGATAACAGATCTGACTGACAGGTTGAATGGTGACACTAGGCACAGTAATCAAGAAAGTAGAGAGCATTTAGAGGAGAAAGATTGCAAGCTTCACTTTCTGCAGACAGAAATTGTTCTGGAACAAGGTGATAGATCTGTCAGGGACAGAACTGGCTGTTGGATCTTTGTGAAGAGATTGCCTGAAAATAATGTCTATAAGGGATCAATGTTTGGATTTACTTCTCTGTATAAGGAACCCGTGTAGGAAGCCAGGATAATATTATGAGTATTTTAAGCAATGAAGGATTGCTTAAAGTGGTAAAAGGAAAACTGGGAAAAAACAGTGGAGGAACCTGCCTTCCTTTGGCAGGTTTTACTTCATTTGGCAATTCTGCATCAGTTATTGCTGATATTTATTTGTCTTTCCAGTATTGACAGAATGTCAGCAATAATGGTGAGAACACTAAGCAGTGTTGTGGGAATAACTGTTCAGCATTTGAATGAGAGGTTTCACAGTGCATGTTGAGGATGAGTTTATGTAGCACTAAATTGCCTGCTATGGCACATTAGTTTGCAGAGAGCAGATGTGATTGTGTTCCAGAGGAAGGAACTGCTCCCGATGGCCTCTACAGCATTGTCACACAATGTGTTTTCAGAGCGTGGGTTTGGGTTTCCTTTTCTTCTCCATTTGATTTACATGAGTAATTCCAATTACCTTTATTATCTGCTCATAAAGAAAAGAATGGGTCTTCTGCAAATGTAACGATCATTAGAGGTAGGAAACTCCTGATAAATAATTTTCCTGTGAATCCAAATATTGAAATTATAACCTCTGCCATTTTCAACATATTTATCTGGTCACTTGATAACTACTTTGCGTGATATATTCTTAGATGGGTTAATTGCCATTTGTATTGTTATTGCATATATAATATCCTATGAATAAATAACCTAAATTATTTTAGGAATTAGCTACCCTAATGCAAAAAGGGTAACAAGAAAGAGTCTTTGGCACATTATGAGAATAGAAAAAATGGAGCCAGGTATTTACCAGAAGCAACTGTGCAATAGCTAGTCAGAGTTACTGGCAGTGTGCTGCATCACTTACTAAAATGGCTTTTTTTCAGCCACATTTGAATCTGCATAAGGTGTAGTAAGTGGGACCTGCAATATTCCGAGTAAAAATTACTGCAGAAAAAAGAGAATCCTCTGGGAAAATAAGGGTGCTCTGGGTCTTCATATTATTTATTCCACTGTTTGATCATAAGAATGGTGCCTGAGTGAAACTCAGTACCCCTGAGACACCCCCAGTGTTTTGCCAGAGCCTTATGGAGTGTAAGGCTGCTCTGCTGCAGTCCTGAAGCACTGGCAGTGACAAAATGTCCAACACAGGTACTAGAAATTCAGGGAACAGACATCTCAGGGACTGGAAAGAGGGCTGGGAGGCTGATGTAGGAACATGACTGTTACAGTGACTGGGAGGTGAAGAAGGTATACAGACAGTTCTTTGTGATCAGAAGGCTTTACTCTTTTGAATCTTTGCTCTTTTAAAACATAGTCTGCAAAAGAGGCTGTGATTGGTTGGAGACAGACTGCGTCTCTTCTCCTTTAGCAAAACAATAGGTGACAGAGATTGTTTTGGGAAATTTGTGTGAGAAGAGCAAAGCTCTCTTTAGTATTTATAAAATAACAAAGACATTGTTATAAGAATAGGAATTTGTTCCCATAAGAAACAGCTAGCAGTAATTAGCAGTAAAAATCTAAAATTAAAAAAATACAAAGCTACAAATGACACCTGGAATATGCAAGCTACACTGTGTCCTGATGTTACTTTCAAGACTGAGTGGAAAGTTTATTCTTTAAAATTGGATCTGTTTATTACTCATGCTCTGGAAGAGGAAAGTAGATAATTTGGTACTTGCAAAAATCTTGATTCTTAAAAAATGTCTGATATTAAATTTAAGGTTTAAATATGGGTATGGTTAAAGATGTTAATCTTAAAATTGAAAGGATCCATTTAAAAAAAAATTCTGTAGATATGATCTTTCGTCTCCATAACACCCAGCATTTGCAATTACTTCATTTTCCGCATTGAAATCACTCATACTTACTGTAGTGATCTGGATTCCAAATTTAGAAATATATATTCCAAACTGCTCTCTGTGAAACAGACAGAACACGTTTTGTGTTGTATAGAGGCTACTGCTTTGCCAACTTTACATGAAATAGAATCTTTCCTTAAAAACACAGTGGCCAACCCCAAATTTGTAGCTTATGTCGATGTATTTATATCTAGTTTGCATATACTGTAAGGGGGCTTGATAACCTTCTCTCTTTTGCTGAGCTGCTCCTTGTACAACATATACCCAGGAGGTAGACTCTCAATCACAGTCCCCATCTGCTTCCTGGCTAATGTTCCAGTTACAGTTAGACCTCTTGCACATACTCACATCTAAAATAAAATTGATGGTTTCACTATTGGGAAGCAGCGTGTGACTAATGATGCATTGTACCATGCAAGTTTTTGCTTGAGTATATCTTTCTAATGAAGTTAAAGAAAGAACACAAACCAGAAATTTGTCAGGCATACAGTCCTGCTTTTTTTTTCCTGAAACCACACTGTTCATCAAGATGCTTTTCAATCACCTGAAGACCAGTTATATTGTAGTACAAGATGTTCTTTCAGGTTTAGAAGAGATTTTATGGGCCAGAACTTCAGCTAGCATAAATTGGCTCCTCTGCAGCTCTAATGATTTTCACCAGCTGAGGATCCGCCCTGTGTTCCTATAATAACCCTAGCATCTGAAAAAAGATTCATGTGATGGTTATGCTAATACATCTGAGGTTATAGAGTAAGAAAATTTTTATGTGGTTGAATTTTTAATACACTTTTTAAATCCAAAATTTATTCTGCCTGTTTTATCTTTTCTAGGATTTTTTAATATCAAATAACTCTGAAGAGACATTTTTAGATGGACTTTTGTGTGTAGATTCATGGTCTGTGTCAAACATACAGCAGCTGCACATGAGTCTGAAACTTCCTTTACAGCAAATAGCTATTGAGCCTTCAGTCTTTTCAGTATTAAATTCAAAACTAAATAATTGATCAGCAAACTTTGTTTTCTGATATGAAAGAAAACCACTAATTTGCATGAGCATAGTGTTGTGAAATATGAATTTCTCCTGCAAGATGTATTTCATACTCTGTAGCCCCTGATAAGGCAGTCTTCTTCCATGACTCATCACCCAGAATATTATCTGACTTTCCTTGGAAGCACATTTGGGACTAGGAATGGCATTCTTGCAATTTCAAGCTTTCCCACAAGTTTAGCAGATTTTGTATATTTGTGCCTTTCAATAATTTTTGAAATGTGCTGCACTGAGTAATTCTTATTATAAACAGCTGTAAACAAAGAAGAAACCTCAAATACAATTGCCAAGCATAAATATAATTGTATAATAAGTGGGTCATCTGCTTCTACTTCAAACTTTTTAAAAAGGCATTTCTTTGTTTACTTTGATGTTTGCAGAGTGCTTTTCATAACAATTCATTGCTTGTTTAATTGCCTTAGAAGAATGCTGTTTCTTCTGGGTCTGTCTTTCTCATGTGCACACTGTGTTCGTGTGGGCTGTGTCTCTGAAAGCTAGACAAATCACAAAAGCACAGAACTGATGAAACAAATAAAAGGGGAGAACAAATCCCAGTACATCTGGGCTGCCCATGTTCTTCCATTATCTGTAGAATATTGGGTGTTTGCATATTACCCCTGCTTAAAGCAGGTTAGGAACTGGCCTACTCCCTGCCTTGCGTTACAATTCTGTTCTTCAGCAGACAGGACTACATTTCTGCATGATTCTGCATTTCTGGAAGGGGTGGTGCAGCTTCAGACCTTTACTCACCTGCATTATTCTGTCTTATTTTGGATATTCACTGTTGTCAGAGTCCTATTTCAGGGATGACCTGTAAAAGTGCTCATTGTATTTTTTGGTGTTAAAGCAGCTTTTACACAGAGCTGTAACATGTAGGAAACCTTCCTCAAATCAGCACTGGGATGTCAATAGATGTAACTGTGAAGAGCAGATGTGCTTTTGGAAACCTCAGTGTGCCTGCTGAGGGCAATTCCCTTCATTGGTCTGTGTAAGAAACAGCCAAACACATGCAACAAAGCTCATTGGAAGACTGAGATCCAGCCCAGCCTCCTTCCCCCCTGAGGACTGGGCTTTATGGTTTTAAGCAAAACCAACACAAGAGCAATGCCTTTTGAAGCTGCCTTGCTTGTTCACCTCCCTCACATCAAACAGAAGCATATCTGAAACAGATGAGTACAGAGGAAAACCAAAAGTGCTCTCTCTCCCTCGCTTTTGAGCTATGGTATTTAGGAGGGAGAATTTGCGACAACAAATAGAAAGCAGCCTTGTTTCAGATATTGATTGATGGCTCTTACGGATAAAGAAGGCAGCAAGAACAAGACAGCTAGGGCTTCGTGTAGGTAACTTTTTTGAAGAGGATACACACGAAGACACTTACACAAAAGGCAAAGAACCATGCCAAAGTAAAGAAACTTGAAAGACACTAAACATTCAAAGGCTGATTGATGATGTCTCTTAGAACTTAACATGCTCACAGGAGCAAAACCTGGATCTCTGTGGAGCTGCTGTCATTAAAATTGACTCTTCATGAAAAGGGAAGAACAAACAGACAAGAAAGCTGAAGGAGAAGAATAGGATTAATATATACAGAGTATATGAGGGGGCAGCAGACTGTTTGAGGTGATTAATTATCATCCCTAAATGTTTTGTTTGTTCCGGGACCTGACACAGCTCTTGCTAGTCCTAGCAGAACTTAGATACTGGGGTGGGTAAATCCTTGTATCTGATGTATTGTGCAGTTCCTACATTACTAAAAGGTTAGAGGAGATTATAAGAGAGAAAATTGGCTTAGTTGGGAGATGAAGAAGCCTTAAATACTTTAACCATCAGTTAGGATAAACATGCATTTAAAATCTTCTCCAAACTTTCTGAAAATCTGGTCTTAAAAACTGCCTAAAAATGTTACAGATTGGTAAAAGAATTGTTGACTTTGCTCACAAAAATAGAAATAAATGTAGCCTACCAGAAAGAAATGAAATAGTTGTTTCTCTGTTAGTTCTGGAACTGCAAATCTTTGATGGCTGGATAAACCATACGATAATTGATTAAATACATTGGTATTCCAAAATCCATAGTTCTTGAAATGATTCAGAGCAACAAATCAGTCCAGTATTAGGTTTGAAGTGACTATGACCATGAGTTCAAACAATTTCTTGGTAGTGTCCTGTAAATACTGATGTTCCACAACTGAAATGGGAGGAGCTACTAAACACTATTTAGCACAGATGTTTCCTGCTATAACAAATTAGTAAAATTTCAGTGTTCAGTGGGCCTTTAACACCCACTCTCCATCTGTGGTATTCATTTTTAGCATTGTGGAATAGGCCAAAAAAGCAGGCATATAATTAAAAAGAAACCCCATCAGGGTGTTTTCTCTAGCTCCACTTTCTTTTTTCTCCTAGCTGTATTCCTTCATTTGTGTGTGGAAACATTTCATGGGTAGCAACATAGATAAGACAAAGCTAGCTCTCCATCTGGGAGTCACGCCTATTGCAGCCACGTGCACTGCAAACAAGCCCTTGAGCAAATGCTGCATCCATAAGTGCTAATTGAGAAAGGCTGATTACGTCAGTTGGGTAAGAGTTATAGTCTTTGCCAAATGACCAGTTTGTGCTTGTGGCTTTTAAGTAGCTGTGGTTCACTGAATTGCTTGAGAAGTGCCTTTAGTTTGAAGAGTAAGCTGAGTGAAGGGCTGGAGGCAAGCAGGGCTGAGGGACCGGGTGAGCACTGTGGGAGTAACAAAGTCCATAACCCAGAGAGTTGCCACAGATCCTCTCAAATAAAATGATGGTAAAGCTCATCTTTGAGTAACTTGCTTGGGAGATAAAAGACAAAAAGGAAGCAAGCATTAATGTGACTCTGACCATGCATAACATGCATTGCAAAAACATTCAGAATTTACGGTATATACCAACTTCTCAAGTTTCTTTCATGTATGTTTATTACAGGTTGAATGTTCCAAAACCTTAATATGTGGCGTGTTGTTTGTTGAATAACCTGCGGGACAGAGCACAATATCAGACTTGTGACACTGACAAGACTTAATTTTCTAGTTAACTCCTAGGTTTGTGGTGATCGGGCAATAGGTAAGGAGTCTAAAATGTATTTACTAAGGAGAAGAGCAGTGCCATTGCAAGGGCCTCATCCATGGGATGCAGACCTTGCCAAGCCCACACTGCCTGTGGTACACAGACCTGTACCTCCTTCTTTGTGTGTGTTCCTCCACTCTACACTGGGGCATGAAATCCAGGGCAGCCACCCGTAGGAAGAGCAGAGGCAGGCAGCTGGCCTTTCCATGGAGATTTAATAGCTCCATGTCCTACTCTGTATTCCTTGATTTTCTGTGTTCTAATTATAGCTTCAAAATTATTACTAATTTCTTTTTAATTTCCAAATTCCACTTGGCATCTTACACTGAAATTTTCTGCAGAGAATTCATACTATTGGATAGAAATCTTTCTTGTCATATTCCCCCCCAGATGGTCCAATCTGCTCTGCAGTTCATGCCTGACAGCTAGTTAATCTGGCAGTGCAGAAACACACATTTAAAAATGCAGCCTCAGGCAAGCACCTCAGCTATGGTCTGTACCCTGAAATTGAGGAATTCAGTCTCTGTTTTCCTTAAGGCATCGAGATTGTGTTTTCCAGATATAAGGTATACTGTAGAAGATAATTCTGAAATCGAGATGTAACTAGGGATGTTCATGTTGTTGCAATACACTAACAGTGTTTTCATACTTACACCACTGGCTTAGGGCAATTTCCTAAAGGTGACTGAGAAAAGTAAACCCATTCATGGTAGGTGTGAATTTGTTACTCATGGACTTTCATCTCTTCTATAAAACAAGAGAAGGAAGTAAAAAGATTGAAAAATGTTGCACTAAACAAAATGTATTTGAAACTTTGGCAAAGCATTGGATAAATGCTTTATGCTATATATTTATTAGGCCAAATTTTGCTCTATCAGGTTAAACCATCTTTGTACAAAATTTATAAAATATTACTGAATTGCATGTGTATGTTTCTCCTCATAGACTCTCAGAAGTCTTATAAAAAATGGAATAAGAAAGCAGAATATATTGTGGAGGGTTTTGTGTTAGTGGCACATTATAGAAATACACAATTTAGTATAAATACAGTAATTTCCCTTTGATACAGAAAATACTACAAATATGCACTTTTGCTCAGGCCCATGAATCTTAGGTCAGAAACATATTTAGAAAGCAATTTGTGACTAAAAATTTAGGATTTTTTTCGTTCATTTACTACAGGACCATTTTAATCCTCTTAATTTTTTTAGATAAAGTTATTGTGTTTCTGGTGACCACATGTTGTATTGAAAAAATGTGTCTTCCCGTCTGCTTGTTCCAGATTAGTGAAATTATCATGTGAAATTCTGCAAAAGTTATTGCACTTTAAATACATCAAGTTTTATTAATGCAAAAGAGATAAAACTGATTTTTCCATTTGCTCTGAAATGACAGTCTGCAAATGGCAGCAAACAAATTTTGCAAAATGCTACCTCTGTTTTTACCTGTCCATTCTGTATGGTATTTGTCAAGAGATAATGCAAAAATTCATAAAGTCATTTACTCAAACTTTAAGGCTGAGTAGTACATTTAATATCACATTTTCCATTCCTTTTTGATGCAGAAATAAGAAATCAAGAAATGAAGATGAGATTATATTTTTATAGGTCATATTATAATGTCAATTCTGAAATGGGTGCAGAAGTTTTCCGTAATTCTTTTTAGCAAAAAAAAGTCTGCTTAAAAGCTTTTACAGCTGTCCCAAGGGATTCCAGTGAGGTGATGATAATTTTTGTTATGAATTAATCTTAGAAAATTTCACAGTAGCAAAAATTGTGAACATTTAAAGAAATAATTCAACTTTAGGAACAATTCTGAAATATTTCAACTAGCATAACCTAAGGGCTAACTTTCAAAGAAGAGCTGTATATTCCTGATTTTAATTGTCTTCTGATTCATCTCCTCTGAAAAGAATCAATTTCAAATGAGGGAGAAGTTCCCCAGGTAGTTTTTACAAGAATCACTCAGTAAGAGGAGCTTTAAGGTAATGCATAGGCATAGATCATAGAATCATAATATGGTCTGGGTTGGAAGGGCCCCTAAAGAGCATCTCGTTCCACCCCCTGCCACGGGCAGAGGCACATTCCACCAGACCAGGTTGCTCAGAGCCCCATCCAACCTGGCCTTGAGCACTTCCAGGGATGGGGCAGCCACAGCTTCCCTTGGCAACCTGTGCCAGTGCCCAACCACCCTCATGGCAAAGAATTTCTCCCTAATGTCTAATTTAAATCCTCTTTCCTTCAGTGTGAAGCCATTCCCCCTTGTCCTACCAGCTCAGGCCCTTATCCCTGCAAAGTCCCTCTCCAGCTCTTTAGGAGCCCCTTTAGGCACTGTAAGGTCCCCTGAAACTCTTTCTTCTCCAGAATGAACAGCCCAGCTCTCCCAGCCTGTCCTCATAGCAGAGGTGTTCCAGCCCTCTGATCATACTTGGAACCATCCTGTGGACTTGCTCCAGCAGGTCCACATCCTTGCTATGCTGGGAGCCCCAGAGCTGGATGCAGCATTCCAGGTCTCTCACAAGAGCTGAGTAGAGTGGGAGAGTCCCTCTCTACTGGATCTGCTGGTCCCATTTCTTTTGGTACAGCCCAGCATATGATTGTCTTTCTGAGCTGCACACCCTGCCAGCCCATGTCCAACCTCTCATTCACCAACACCCCCAAGTCCTTCTCCCCAGAGTTACCCTCACTTCTCTCTCTGCCCAGCCTGTATTTGTTCTTGGGATTGCCCCAGCCCAGGTGCAGGACCTTGCACTTGGCCTTGTGGAACTCTGAAAGGTTCATGCAGACCAACCTCTGAGGCCTGTCAGAGTCCCTCTGGATGCCAATCTTTCCCTCCATTTTTTTCTATTTAGACTTAGGCAAGTTGGTCTAAGTCAAAGAACTGGTGTATTTTCCAGATTATTTTTGCTTTAGGTATAGGTTCTTGATATTCTTTTTCCCTTTCTCAAGGCTTTGTTTAATGCATTTATAAAATATTACCTGTTCCCTCTGAGAAGAACAAAATACATAATAAAATTAAGTTCTTACATGGAATTACAAGGAAAATGTATAATTTTAAAGATTTGATGGCAAGGGATATCTGGGCTGTATCACTGGCAAATCACTTGAGCTGTAGTCCTCAGAGAGCCATTAGCACTGCTGTGGAGCATATCACATATAGCCAGTCTTCATCAGGAATCATGACAGCCCAAGGAAGGCAGGTTTTGACATACCATATTTTGCTTGTATTATATTTTAAGCCATGTATCCCTGTATTTTGCTGACAGATTGTCAGGGAAGTGATTAGTCTGGATTACATGCTGGTGATTTCATTTTATAAAACAAAACAAAAAAAGCAAGCAAAAAGGAATTGCTTCTGGCAGAAGATGATCCCATTACTTAGAAGAAAAAATTATTTAATGTTAAATAAAATGCTTATAAAAATGAATACAACAGAATATGAAAACAAATAATAGATAATAACTAGTTAATAACTCTGAAATAAAGATTTAGTCAATATTTTCTCTTCATTCAGTGCTAAATCAAAGCCATGTAAGCAATGTTACGTTGAACATTTGGCTTCATAAAAGTAGCTAGTGGTAATGAACTACAGGGCCCAACTACTACAAATGTGACAATAACGGGCATTGTATAATGTTGGCAGTATCCTAATGTGTAAAATATCCATGTATACCATAATTTCTGGAAGGAAGTGCTTCCCTGTAAGGCTGCTTATTTTCACTGAGGCCTTTGAATAGGTGTGGTGCTGTTCTGTTAAGGAAGTTTGTTTGGGCTTTTGTCCAGGGAAACTGGGTGCATTGAGACTAGTGGGTGCAGAGAAGGAAACCCCCTGAAAACCTGACTTTTAAAGAGTTGACCCTGTGTCCCAAGGACTGAAGCCAATATGCAGCTTGGGAATTGTGCTGGAATGCCATAGGTGCAGCAGTGCTCCAATGCTTGTTCCTCATGGCACAGCTGGTCCCTGACTGCCCCTCAGGACTGCAGAGCTCTGGTCACCTTCTTCCCAAGCAGCAGCAAAATGCCATTATGTTTGTCTTCTGCAACAAGCTGATTTATGAGGAGAAAAACTTTCAGTCCCAGAAGAAAGTAAATAAAATTTCTTTAAAATGTGGGCTGCCAAAAGAGGAACTACTACAATACATATAAGCCATAAATCTGTTAAAAGTGCACACACTGCAGTGGTTAGTGTGGTGCCTTCTGGGAAATAGGTTTAATTTTTCCATTTCTTTCAAGGCTTGTGCAGTTTTGACTGGCAGAAGCTCAGATCTATGGGAAATGGAACATTTGAGAAGTGAGTATGTTCTTTTCCCTGGGCAGGCACTCTTGGTCACCTGAAGGAACACTGATCCTCTTCCCTAGGTGGTGACAAATCAGATGGCCTTTAAAAGTATTCCCAATTAATATTTTTATTGAGACCTACTAGGGAGTTGTTATGGTGTGCTTTCTAGATTTTGGTGGTATAACATTCTTTAGTAAAGGCCACATAAACATCACATATTTTAACTTCAACTGCTAACTTGAAACCAAAAAGCATCCTTTGAGTACAGTTCTTGGACTTTGTTCAGTCAGCCTTTGAAGAGAGAGGATATGCCTTTTGTATAAATCAGGACCAGACTTAAACACATGGGGCAATTTGCTCACTGCATTTGAAGTTAAAATTTGACATTACAAAGGATATTACAAGAAACTGCGGTGAAGTTTAAAAAGATCAGTACTGAGCTAAAGTTTATTGCCAATACTGTTCTTGCAGATCAAGGCTATGCTAATGTGGTCTAAAGTTACTTTAATATTTTGCAGCCTCTCATTCCCTCGTTGCATGTTTTAAGCATGCGTATCACTCACTTTTATAATAAAATAACTTGATAAAACCTTCTGCTTTGTGCTGGTCTCCTGAGGTAAAGTGTCACAGATATGTTAAGTCTCACATTGTTCCAGCTTCATTATGTTTGATGAAAAATATATATATCTTGGTAATACAACATACAGTACTTCCTCAGTAACTGGATTGCTGTAAGGAAGGACATTTTTCACCTGAATAATGAAATTGTAGCCTAGTTATTTCTCTGGTCTTCTTTGTAAGACACATATAGGAGATTGACAATGTTAACTACGATTGCACAGCATGATGGAAAACTTTGAAAAGGACTTTTGTCTTTAGGGATGGATGAGTGGAATCTTTACAGTGTTCCTGAAAAATGTACTGTGCAGCTTTTTATTCTCTGTGCGGGAAGAGGTGTGTGTATGTTCTAAATATAATTATGGGTCAGAGTGTAAATGTTAGGTTGTGTGAAGTCCATGACTGAAAGCAGACTATCAATTATGTCAGTGGGAGGTTACTGCCAAGATCAAAAGTAGATTATAGGCCTGGCTAAGGCTGCACTCACACAGCTTTGCTGGTGCATCAGTGCTGATGTGCTCCTCTAGCACAGAGCATGGCACTCCTGTGGATGCAGCATATTCTGGTCTGCTGTGAGTGAAAGCTGCTCCCTGGAAAAGAAATGTTGCCCATATAACTGTCTGTCTGCACTCAGCTTTTCTGATGCAAATACCCATGTGTTAGTTTTGTCCATGTTCATGGCTGGAGCACTCACAGCTCTGATTTGTGATCAGAGAAGCCTGGCCTTCAGCAGATGAACTGAGAGGAGTGACCCAAGCCCTTGCCCTGCACCATGGTGAAGGGGCTGAATAATCACAAGATCCTCTATGTAACAGGGGACAGGGATAGAAACAACCTTGGACAACCACTTGTAATTCTAGGGCATCCAAATTCCCAGTGAGTCATCAAGTTAAAATTAAAAGAGGCACTTTTCCTTCAAATCTTTGTTTTGGTAAGGAAGCAGGAGAAGCAGAAAAATCAACTCCTAGAAGAAACCTAATTTGGTCTAAAACCATTAGATGGAAAGTTCATGATTTTCCTCATAGATATAAGACAAAATCATTAATTTTAAAAATCAAGGCTTTTCAATGTACAAACTACACTAAAATTACTCCAGTTTCTTCACTTTGGCCTTACTAAGTCATGGAGTTTATAGCTAAGGGATTGCAAAGCATTGAATGTAAAAATATTGAGACATGATGAATGCAGAATCTTTGTTACACAAAGAAGTAGAAAGTATTGATCAAAAAAATGCTCTGAGGCAAACCAATTAGAGACCCATTGACAGCAAAATGACCTGCTCATCCATCTTTCAAATGAAATTTAAAACCTAGGTCCACATTCTTTGTGGCCATTTTAAACTCCTGAGCATGAAGTCTGAATGCTGTTAATTTTGGTCTCCTGGCCAAACTCCAAACTGAATAATTATTCTGCTTCTTTCCTAAATTACAGCAGCAGCTTCATTAGGAACAAATGCATTCATACTTTGCTGACCTAAACTGCTCTTATATTGCTATGCACTATTAACTGTTGCTGCATTTCCAGCCGAGGCTGGCTGCATTTCCATGATTGAATGACCTCTGGACAAAGCATGTGTATCTTTAGCTTGTTTAAAAGGTTGTGGGGAAAAAGATGCTGTATATGTAAATGCTATCAAAGAAATAATTTTAGGCCCAGAACATGCAGGTGCTGAAGTGTGCTCACTTAACAGGGGGAACTACTGGCATTCAGTGATGTAGCTGGGCAAAAAACAGAGACTATTCGGGGACAGAGGGTGTTTGCTTATGGGCTGGAAAGCTTGTGGCCACTGATTATCATGAAAAAGGCAGTTCCATTGAGAAGCATTGAGAAATTATAGAACAAAATGGGAAGCAAATGGAGAGTGGAGATTTACTAAAAAAAGAGGCTCAGTGCTTTCTGGATATGTGTTTCTGGATAATGAGGTCAGCTAGCAAGATGAATGTAGTTTTTTTTTCCAGAAGTAAAAGCGGCTAAATTGTTGAGAAGTCCACTAAAATATTCCAGACATTCTATGCATGGTTTCTTAATGTTCTATATTTTGTTCTAATTATGTTATAGCTACTTAAAAAAAAGTCTACACTGTCTGAAAGTGAGGGAAACAGTGTAAGATATGAGCAGGAGGTTTTACAGTCTTTTATCTTTCTATTGTGCTGTTTAGCTACAGCATCACCCTCGCTTTCCAGTGATCACTGCTGTACAGCACCTGAATTAGTTGCCTAAAGTGGCTTTAACTACCAGTTTTGTGGGAGATGCTCAGCTGCAGAGCTGTTCCTAAAAAAACCCAGAATAGTCTAAACACAGCTAACTGAAAATGTTGTTTATGGGAAACTGTTCCAGTTGTGGGAGAATCACATGGCCAGAAAGCTCTCTAATCCACAGAGTGGTTACGGTGGCAGCAAGGAAGATTTGAACCCCAAGGGTTTGGCTTTCATTAACCTTTGTCTCTGTGCTGTGAAGTAGAAACACTGTGATCCTTTCATATAGCCTGGAATCAGACTATACTGTAGGGCTGGGCAATTTTCTTTCTGTAGATGAGTTCAGCAAGTACAAAGCAGAACTGTGCTCTCATTCTCCTAAGTGTAAGCAGGTTCTTTCACTAAGTAGCAGATTCAAATTGAGGAAAAATCACAGATTTATTTCCAGAACAAAAGCTATTACTGAAAGATACTTTTATTGTCTTAGAAGTCAGAGCCATGGAGTAAAGGTGCTATATTTGGTGTGCTCTATGCAGCATGCTGTATTCAGGTATTCACGGTAAACTTGAGTATGACTATTCATTATCACTTAGTTATTGTGTGACTGGTACCAGAACTCTAAATCTCTACACTCATTCTTCCCAACAGTGAAACATTTATACCAGAAGTGTTCAGTGTTCAGTTTCAGTTGACTGAAATTATTGTGGTCATGCTTCAATACTTTACTAGGATTTATTCTTAGAGCTGTTAGGATTTATTAGTGCTCGCTCTTTTTTATTTTCTCTCTTATGAACTGTACTGAAAGTGTAGTATTTTTTACTGATAGGAAAGTATCTATTCCCTCCAAAAACGTCAATGTTTCTCATCAAGGAAAAGAACAAATACCAGTTTTGTTCTGCACATCTGCATAAAAACTGTCATGCACATCACCAATTAAAGCAATTGCTGACCATTGTGGATGGTCTCCTAATCTCTCTCAAATGAAGAAAAAGTGCATTTAGAGAAACTGAAGCATCTTTGAACAGTCTGTTATGAGTCAAATGGGTTTGTTTTGCAACAGATTTTATTTGCTATGAATAATTTGATGTGCTTTATTTAATTGGCAGACACAACAATAACCACTCATATCGCATTTCCCATAGGCTCCAAATCATGTTTGAGCCCTTTTGCACAGTTAAATGGTTACTAGTTTTCTTCTTTCAACATCTGTTTTAGTCAACCTTGCCAAGTATCTAGTCATTGCTGTTATAACAAGATGTTAAATATTTAAAATTACAAAACAGCTTTACAATTGTGCCTGAACATCTTTTAACTGTCTCAACTTGGATTTTGTTACTTTTATATCATTTACAGAACTTTCAGAGAAAGCACAGAAATCTATTAAAAGAAAAAGGATCATTAACAGTTTCAGCAGAATTACAGATTCTCACTTAGATTTCAGTAGAATATAGATATCTAAAGCACTTAGGAAAATTAGCATTTTTAAAAATCTAAACAGAAACAATCCACAGCTTTCTCCTGCCTTAGAATAATAGTCCAGTGCACCGACATAATTATATTGGAAAACCTAGTAAAACCCAAGTAAAATGTACATGTCTGCATGTCATTGTTCTGATGTGGTGGATAATGGAAACCAACACTGCAATATTTGAGTCACAGGATGAGTCAGTTCTTTTTGACTTGAAGGACCAGCACTGGATATTAAGAATAACAGTAGATTTTTAAACTTCTCATCCAAACCAATTAGTCTTTTAACTAATATTCTCAGTCATAAGCAACAAGAGATCTTATATTAATTCTAAGCCTTCATTCTACCCCTCTGAACAAAAGCAGCTTAGTAAAAGACTTCAGTCTGAACAGAATTCAGACCACAGTGTATTTCTCATTGTATACAAAAAACATGTGCTTACCCAACTTGGCCTTACTTGATGATATGTCCCAGTTTGGCATAAACTATTTTATAAAATGAAAATTGAAAATAGACGTTAATGAAGATTCCCTCCTTAGAAACAGTGGATAGGTTATATCTCAAGCCAAGAATTCTCAATTTTATACCCTCTTCCACAGAAGGCACAGCTCTGTCACATATTTGAATGGCTGTTTTTTCAAAATTGGCATGTTTTTCAAAACATTGCTAAGTAAGATCATTGTGTACCACACTCTTGTGCCAAAATATACAAAACGCTCTATATCAGTCACATATGTAGTTAGGCATCCAGGACAGGACTCAGAATTGGCTTTTTTAAACTGTAAATAACAAGCCTCTATTATGACCTAAATGCTATTCTTTCTGTGAGACAACCATAACATTTATTTACCCAAACTCAGCAGAATGGCTTCCCTCAAATTATAGCAAACTGTCAGAGACTGAAGAGAAAGACAGAGAAGATTTAGGCCCAGATCATGGGCATTTTAAAATCCGAGGCTGATCTGTCATTCCCCAAGAGAGACCAGTATTTTGCCTGTAATGAGCAGTTACTCTGAAGCTGGCTTTGTGGCTGAATGAAAAAATAAGGAATTCTGTATGAAGGAGATCAGATTTCCTGCTATGACCAAGGATACCTAAGCTAGTGTGTAAAAAACCAAACGTGCAAAACAGTCTGCTACATGCAGGATCTTGTACTAGAATACAGGTCCATGTAATTTGATATGGATTTTGAAGGAAATAGGATTCAAAACAAAGCCCTAATATGGATTTAATTGATCAGATAGACAGTAAAATACAAAACCACTGTTCAAGGAAAAGGTTTGTGTGACACCTAGAAGCAGTTACTGGGCTTTTAATCTTACCATTAGTTGTGATTGAGAATATGATAAGTTCATTTTGCAGGATTTCATGAAGGAATGCCCTGAAAAGCAGAATTTTGTGGGAGGAAATAATCCTGGGTTTCAGACAGAAAGGTTTTACCTCATTAGTTTTCTTGCTTCCTTCAAGGATACAGTGTCACGGCTGTGGCTGGTGTGAGTGATGCAAGGGATGTAATGCAGTGCTTGTGGAAATAGAAGGAAGATGTTACTATGCCTTAGTAATAATTGCACAGCAGTAGAAAGAGCATGCAATGGATAAAAATCCATTTTTGGACAGGAGAGTGGGATTATTAAAAAGATTGCATGATCCTTAAGGATATGAGAGTGAGCTCTTGTTTATCACTGTATCTAACTACACAGAATTGCAGTATCAATTTAAAACTAACAGCAATATCAATTTTTCAAAAAACCAATTGCTTATGAAACCAAAACTGAAGGTAAAGAAATTGCAGAATAATACAGCTATGGCTTAGGAGAGTTATCTTATTATCGAGGAGCTAAAGGATCAGTCAAGCACAATGCAGACAAACTTAATAATCTCAAGTTTACATAAGTACATATTGCATGTGTTAAGAACATGTTCACAGTAAAACTGAGAAGATTTTAAGAATTCTGGCTGCTTTCATCTTGAAAAAAATCACTTGAGCATCTGTGTCAGTGAGTTAGAGAATGAACCCTGCAGAGGGTTTGAGGGGAAAAGAGGCTTAGCTAAGAGTTTCTGAAGAGTATATTTCCTAGCCTAGTGAAATAATACAAAAATTATACTTGTCAAGAACAGTGGTCTTGTTTGCTTTCCCGGGAGAATTTGCATTTCGGGTTAGATGAGGGAATCCAGGGGTGTTTAACCACAGTTTTGGAGACTTTTCTAGTACAAAATGCTCACCTCACTGAATGGCAGGCCTGACTTTCCATGTCTCTTGCAATTTCTCTTCTTTTAGGAGCCCAGTCTTTGTATGTTTGTGGAGCAGAGTGTACTGAAGTATCAACCTCTGAGATACTTCAGACCCACAGCTCCAGGAAAGAGAATATTCACAGCAGTGGTGAAGGAAATAAAGGTAGGAGAAAGTACAGTGATAAGAAGAGGCTGAACAGAAGTGTTAAACTTTCCTCTGTAGTTAGTGGGGTAATTGCAGACCACTCCACTCTGTAGACACAGATCTGCCTCTCCAGATTTCACAAAGAGGCAGGAAAATCAGGCTTAGAGTTTAATTTGCATCCCTGGATTTTACTCCCCCCCTACACTGCCCTCGTGTGGTCTTAGTTCCAGTACAGAAACTGTGCTGGAAGCACAGAAGAATTACTCTTGGGGTTTTGGAGAAGCGTGAAGCAGTCACATCATAATTTGGACCTGATTCAGGATGTTTTAACCAATCCTACTGTTCTGGGCTAAAATCACATGGTGCAGATGTCAATCTGTTGTGATTTCATTAGAACAATAGTTCTTAATCTGATTGTCAGCCCCTGTGCTCTAAGAGCACTATGATCTAAACACCAGTTTCTTACCTTTTAATTCTCTGAGTTTATGTCTCCTGGTTGCTGTTGTTTGGCTTATGTGAAATGAGTGTGTGGTTTCAGACCTGTGCACAGGAGATAGATAGTTATATAATGAAAATCAGTATCTCCAAGCAAATGGCAGAATTAGTACTATCAGATCTCTGGAAGAGAGAGAAGAAGGCTTTGGGGATAGTGGCACTGCACCACTTTCTCTCAGACATGACTGCTGCACTCAAGGCACCAGTTAAGGAATGTGCTCTAGAATGTGCTGGATGTGTTTACTGATCTCTAGATGAGATTTGTCTCTAATGCCTGAGTCCTTTAACAGCTCTGAATTGTCTAGAAGCATAAAGGAAATGTGGCAGAAGGCAACTGTTCATGGTGTCAGTCCCATCCCAGGGCATTCCTGTGCTGCCCTTCACCTCAGCTGTGTCTGAGCAAGGTCTGACTGGAGCCTGCTGGAGCCTGGTCATGGCTCTGTGTAGGATTGCAGGCTGGTTTCCTCTCGTAAACAGACAGGATTGCCTGGCTCTCACAGTCACTCCTCTTTCTGCCTTGTGCTCTTGGCTGGGTTGCACCCAAGTGCTCCTGAAGTAAGATCCATATTTTCCAGGGATCGAGGGCTCACGCTGCCTGTGGTATAGGCAAATGTAACTCTAATAGTCAGTAGCAATGTGCTGTCTCATGCTGAATTGTGGCCTAAATACTTCCACGCCAGTGATTTGCTGGGCAGAGTTTTACTTTAGCTGCTGCCTTAACTAATACTAAAATGCAGCATGGAGAGGGCACTGAGCCAGAGCTCTGTGTTCCCCTCCTGGCTCAGCCATGCTCGTGCTCCCTCTGATGTGCTGGCTGTCACACAGGAATAGTAATACTGAAATTCCCTTGTAAAGTGCTTATATAGCTACGACCATTAGGTAAGAATTAGTTATTATTACTGTAGACTTTGGGAGCCTAATTTTGACCTTTTCTTGCACTCATGTGTCATCAAATTGCCACAAGCCTGTCTGAAGAAATAATTTAACCATCAGGCTGTAGTAGAGCAAGGGCTGCAAAAAAATGCTCACATGACAGATCCAATTGAAGGCTGTTGTCCTGCTATCAAAATAGAACAGGAGAGAAGAGATCTAAACAACAGCAGGTCTTAGCAACCATTTCCCACAATCCCTTCTAGGAGAGGTGAACTGACGGAAGTTCATTTGCGTGTGATTTGAAGAAAAATCTCAAGAAAAACAACAGAGAAACAAGAGTTGTGAAACTGAATATGATGAGGCCTGTTGGCCACATGACTCTGGCTGTCTCTTCGAATCCTTTTCTGCTTGTTAGGGACAGCTCCTTTCCTTCAGGCACTCTTCTGTTTAGACAAACACAAATAACAACTATGTACTTTGTCTAAGATAGACAACTAGGAAAGCAGAAAGAACAGAAGTGACTTTTCCATGAGAAACCACAGTCTGATCTTGAACAGGCTGTAGGAATTCAGAGAACAAAGCAGCCTCTTGTACCAGACAGAGTTCCTACAGCTTTACAAGAGGGAAAAGGCATGGGGATGTTTTGGTAACCCACCCCATGCTCTGACTTCCACATTTAAGAAAAGGCAAAGGGTGCTGGTAGAATATATCAGAGCAATACTCTTAGAAATTAGTAACAGAATGTGAAAAAAATCAGTTTCAGTTGTGAATTATGATTTCTCAACAGTGCATCCATTACACAATAAAATACTACCCAACATATCCTGATGGGCCTAATTAATCACTGAGGAAACATTTTAACATTCACAAAAAATGAAGGTACAATTATTCGGATATGATCTGATAATGACTGGTTTGTGGAAAGAAGGTTGGATATTAGCAACTCTTTCCAAAGAGGATTCCAGCTGGAAAAATATGATTTGCAAATAGCCGTGATCTGTACATTCCAACTGTGTCAGGAAAGAAAGCATCCAAAATATATGGCTGTGTAAACAGAGATTTTACAGCTCTTCTAATTGTTCTCCCTAATTTTCTGCAAATTTCACATTACGACCAATGCTCCCCATTGTCAGTCCCAGGCCCTTTTCCCACTAGCACACTTAAGTGTTCCTTATTGCTTCCTTCATGCTAAATTATATACAGGTTACCACAGGTTCTTCTAGCATCCTTGATTATCTAGCATCACAGTGATTATCAATAAATAGGAAAGTGGATAGCAATGGTTAATGGTTAACTGGACACAGAAGCACATGAAGAGTGCAGGTAGCAGGATAACTTTCCTGCTGGGGGAATCTCTGGGGAGAGACACCTGAGATTCTGCAGCTAAACTATGCAGTGAATTGTTGTAGAAGGTACATTTCATTCATTAGCTGTGGAAATAATCTGGTGGTAAAAAGATGAGTCTGCAATGAATTTTGGTGTTGCCTAGAATTTGTAGATATTTGTGGGTTGGTTTTGTTTTACATTATAGTTTCTTAGGTGATGCACGTAAATGTGTATGTACCTTTACTCCTTAGAGATGGACATTTTTTTGTTTTCCTCTTTCTTCCCACTAGCCACTGTCAGTGAAAATGATCAATTCTAACGTAAGAACTCAACTACCATGTATTAATTTTAGATGGCACGCCTTTGCCACATTTTTTTAAAGCCCGTCTTCATTGTATCTGGACATGTTTGCTTTAAGACCCCTGACAGCAAAGCTTTTGACTAAATCCACAACAAAGCTCTGTTTAACACTCAGCAGTCTGTTCTCCGTTATCCAGTTGGACTATTCCTTTGGCTTGTGCCTGGAAGTTTCATTGCAACTATTTGGACCTAAACTAGACATCAGAGTGGAAAGTAGATTTTGAGAAGGAAGAAGGATCAAAGAAAGATTACTACTTTTGTTCATAACAGAGGCTTTTCTTGTGTGCTCAGAAAGGAAAGGGAGCAATTTTAAATCCAGCTTTTCAAGGTGAAACTTTTCATGCTCTTTCAAATCTGGATCATATTTCAGTGTATTTCTAAGGCAGTCCACACCCCACTTTTACCAGAACAGCAAATCACTGCATCACATTCTGACTGTGCAGGTGGGAAGCTTCTCTGATGCTTTGTCCCAGTCCTACAACAAATCAACAAGGCGGGTCACAAACTCACCTTTAGCTGCAGCCCAGTCATGGTCCCTCCTCCTATCCCCCAAAGCAGACCCTGATGTGAGGTGGAGCTTTGTGCTCCCCAGCATGGGCTTGCATTGACTTGTTTTCCACCAGTGAGATGATGAACTTGCAGGAAAGAAAATGTCCCAATATATTTTACCGTTTGGGCCTGGGTCAAAGTTTCGTTGATTTCCCTGGTGTGAGTCAGAAATGGCTTATTTACATCCTTGAAAACTGGATAAGCCTTACTGGCCTCAGTGGAATGACTGAATTTGGCCCATTGCTTCACTACTGTGCTATTAAAATAGTCAATCTTCTGGCTGCAAGGAATAATATTTAAAAACATAAAGTTTACATATGTTGGGATGTGCTCTGGATAGCAGTGTAACAAGACAGAATATCAGACTTAGTAATGTTTTGTGCCAAAGTGCTGACAACATATGAGTGGCAGCACTGCAGAAAAAAGCAGCCTCCTCATTATTGTCAGTGTGTTTTGCAGCACACCAAGGCATTTGGGCAAGGAAATTCCCAGAACCATGTCGGGGTTGGAAAAATTGCCTGAAATGAGGTGTAAGGATTAATAAAAAATTATTTCCTTGTTTTAGCTGGAAGAAATGTCGTTGGGTCTTTTTTCAAAAATGTAGGAAGATAATTTGAAAAGATTTGCATATAATGTGAACAGTTCCATGTATCTTCAATTAACATATAAAATACATCAAAATTGGTGATGAATTATATGTCTCCTTGGTCCTGTTTTCATTATGCATACATCTGAAGTAGAACCAATGCCACTTATGAATAATTTAATTAAAATAATAACAAGTATTATTTTTGTAGCATGGAAAATTGTAAACATTAATTGAATAAGGCTGAGAATCATGAAATGCAATCTTAATTACTAGAAACTAGACTAATCAGCTGAACTGAGGCAAACAGACAACAAAGTTTTTAGAAAGGAATTTACAGCTGCTAGGGTGGAACTAACATCTTAGAAGAGTTAGTCAGTACTTTGAAGTGCACAATATTTTGGAATAAACCATTAAAGCAACATAGGATCTCATCATTCTGCATGTCTTTTGAATATTCTACAGCCCTCAGAGCTCCTCCCCATATTTTATTTTCCTGTTGTCTGCCAGCCCCAGGGATTAATAGTAAATCTCCAAGCCAGTCCTTCTTCATAGTGGTGGCTGAGCAGTCATCAGGTGAAAATATGAAACAGATGCTGCCCCAGGATCATTGCAGGCATTTCTGTCTTGTTATCCCTCTCCTAGCTGTAACTATCAAGGTCTGCTTAACAATGAATAAAGATGCTGCATCTTGCACTCTCCTGGGAGGAACTTCTCTGGCTTGCTGTGCAGAAACCTGCTGGTTTCCTGACTGTCCCCTGCTTTGAGATGAGGGCATTTTTTTCTTTTTCTTCTCTGCTCAGGTTTTTACCCCTGACCCTGATGTGTTTAAAGAAAAATTGAATACTTTTTGTACTATCAGGTTAAGAAAAGAAGGTGTTAGAGCCTCCTCTTGTAAGGTGGACTCAGCTTTCCCTTGACTATTATTTCTAGTTTGATTTCAGCATTCTTTAATATTGGTACCAAAACTGTGCAAAGCTTTCTGTCTGGCTGTAGAGTGGAATGCTTTTCAAACTGGGTCACCCTCTGCAAGGGTGAACTTTTACTCCAAGTTCAAAGTCAAAAGCATCAGAAAGCTCAGAGTTATCACCCTGAAGATAAAAACACAGAGCTTTTAAACCATAAATGCTGTCCATCACAGCATCTCTGTTACTACAGCAGGCCAAAATGACACTGTCTGCTTTGCAAGTGACACTGCTTTTTTCTCTCAGTGTGTTCATTTCCCTGCTTTTCAGTCTCTGGTGCCTCATTTCTGACTCATCCTATGAACTGAGCCAAAGAATGGGAGCAGAGAGCTCAGGCTTCGTGTTTTCCTTCCATACTGCCCCTGCACACTGGGAGAGAAGAGTTTCCCAGTTCTCTGAGTCCGTAAATTTCAGCAAATCTATGAAACAAACAAAAATGTGAATTGGAGGAGTCTAAAATTCTGATCCCAAATTACAAACGTGATGGACAAATTTTGACTAATTTACACTCTCTGAAGAAATGGAGTGTTTTAATCATAATTTTTCAAGAGTTCAGATTTTTGAATACGGAATAATCATCAAATTAGGTAAAATATTCGCCAGCAATAGCATTTTTTATTTAAAACGGTTTGAAATAAGAACGAAATGAAGAGGTTGTTTGATAAAAGCAATAAAACTCACAGACCAGCCAAACAAATCTTCATGAGGTGCCACCTTGTGCCTGCGGAGCGCCATGGCCGAACCTGTGCGCAGGGCGGGGCCGGGCCGGGGCCGGGCTGATGCCGTGGAATTGGAAGGGAAAAAAAACCAGAACAGGGCGTTAAAAATCTCTGCTGTTGGCTGGCACCTGGCTCTCAGAACAGTGCATCCCTGAAAGGGAAGACAAGTATTGTTGGAACAGTTAAACCTAGTCTTTCTCCCTCAGAAGTGGTGCATTTGGAAGGACTTCGGAGGGGACGGCTGTGATCTCACACTGTCCCACGGGCCCAGCCGGCATTTGTGGGGCAGCGAGTTTCGGAGCTGGGGCAGCGTGTTTCGGAGCTGGGGCAGCGTGTTTCGGAGCTGGGGCAGCGTGTTTCACAGCTGGGGCAGAGAGTTTCGGAGCTGGGGCAGCGTGTTTCGGAGCTGGTGCTGTGCGGCCTTTCCGCTCCCATGCGGGACATCCTGCCCCGGGCTTCCCCCAGCCCCGCGGCGTGCGGGAGTGCGGCAATGCCTGTGCCTGTGCCCAAGGGCACTGCAGGGACTGAGCTGGAGGGGATCAGCCAGCACATCTGGGCACTCGGGGGCAGATCGAGTGATCAGCTGTTCCGACCTTCTCCTGCAACCACTGTGCTGCTTCTGTCATCAGTGCACAGGGCAGTAGGATGCTGCCAGGAATGGGAATCCTTCCCGTCTTTGTAGTCTGCTGAAAAACATTTTCTTCTAGGTTTATTGAAAATTATTTTTTATGTTTTTATTTTTAAAACGTTAGCACAAATTTTGCTGCTCTTGGCAGTTTTCGTATGTATCACCGTTTCCCTTCTCTTTTTATTTTGTGATTTTCCCTTCTCTTTTTATTTTGTATTTTCTTGAAAATTAAGGTTATTTAATGCAGTTCCAGCCTCAGGGAATACAAGGAGAGTAGAATTTGGTGACATGAAGTGCTGTATTAGTACAAATTTCAGCAATATCTGAAATGTCTGTATTCTGTAGTTTGAATATATAGGATCTTTATTAGGTGTTATTTCATTCTATATACATTCATCAGCTCAGAGTCACTTCAGCAATGGCAACTTACTATTAATAAGTGATATTTGCCAGGAGCACTGATGTTTCTGTGCTGCCAAGAGCAGAAGATGGATATACTGGAGCTGCTAAACAACTGAAAATACGACTATTACTTACTAAATTTGCTGTTCATGTATAGCATAACTATGTTTGTCTTGAAGATACTTTCCATTAGAAAACATGCATTTTTTTTCCCTGGAAAGCAAAATATTATTCAACAACCTTGTGTATTAAGGATTACATAAAAATGTCTGGTGGTTTACATGGTACATCTCTTATTTTAGAAAAGTATTATTCCCATAGTGAGTTTCAATATTAGTCAGTAAGTTTTAAGGACAGAAAACAGAGTTGTGCTTTTATATAGACAGAGAGCTGATTTCCTGATAGTACTGAAGAGCTTGTGTTTGGACAGAATTGATCAGTAATTAAATTCAGACTTTGGCTCAGTTTGAAGTGATTTATGCAACTGTGAATCCATGGCATTTTAGAGGTAAGAGTGTAGGAATCAGAAAAACACCCACTTCGCAGAAATGAGAATCCAAATTGTGTGGACTTCTGTTTGCAAGTGTGAGTCCAAGAGAAATGTTGGTTTTCCATGTCCCCATCCTTTCCAAGATCTTTCTCTTTCTCTCCCTCTAATACTCATCTATGGTCAGATTATAAATGGAAACAAAAGATTCATGCTGAATCTAAGCCAATGCCCCAACCCCTGTTCTTCAAGAAGTCTGGGTCGGGATTTTAGTTCTTGGCTCTGGCCCATGGTTTGATGTGTTGGGGTGCAAAAGTGACCCATTCACTTTTAACCAGTGCAATGAATGCCCTAAACCAGGAAAGCAGAGCAAGGGGATCAGTTTGTAAACACTGCCTGCAGAATATGCTATGGTGGTGGCCAGAGAATAATCTAAGGCTGGAAAACACAGAGAAATCACTTTCTAGCTTACCGTAAGTCTTTTAAATATTGCTATAAAGCAGAAATCCAATGACTACTGTGTTAAGGACTCAAAGCATGCTGGCAAATTGCCTGATAGGGCAAGTAAGGACATCTCACAATCCAGGCTTCACAATCCATCTTGAACAAGAGGGAGCAGCAATTTCTTGCATTCTGTCATTTGGCAAATATGCAGTTCTCAGATGTAACAGTACTGAGTATTTTATTGAAACTTTCAGACGTCAGCCTGCACTCTCCATATGTTCAGGGTTTTACAAGCTGTTTCCATGACAAAACGAGATTGATTCTGGAGCCATATAGTTAATTGGTTAAATCCATTTTATTTACCAAAAAAATGTAGGCAAAACACTGTTCTCTTCAATACAGTAGACAGATTCCTTTTTTATGTTTCCAAACCTTCTTTTCAAAAAACCACTCTGTTTATAAAGCTTTCTCTGAGAAAGATGGTTCCTTCACTAACTTTTTGTTGTTGTTTGTTGTTTCTGGTTTTCTTTCCTAATTACATTTCATGAGGACAAGAAGAAGAAGAAGATTTTTTTTTTCATATAAAACTTCTAAATCCAACCTTTTAAAATGCTGGTTCATTTCTGCTGTCTTCTGTAAGAGTGGAACTCCTCGGTAGCCTATATTTTGCATGAGATACTAATCATGGGTCAATAGAAAGAATAATGTCCACTGTCTGTATCATTAATGTATGTGTTGGAAAGTTGCTGTAATCAGGAGAATGTGTTCCTGGTTTTTGTTGTTTGGTGGGTTTTATCTTTTTTCCTTCAGGATGAGTAAGACAGGAAAAAAAATACTTATCCATCCACTGATCAAGTGGTAAACTAGCATATGCTTCACAAAGAGATAGGTGTCATCCAGGAGTTTTATGGAGGGAAAAGCTGTTTGTAAGGAAAGGATCAGGACACTATCTGGCCCAGCTGCAGTTACTCTTCAGAAGTGGAAATTGCTCCCTGTATTATTTAGATTGTCACATCTTCGTAGATCCACTAAAATTATATTTTAGATGTGCAGATAAAGTCCACACATTTTAAATGCTGTTAATTGATGCTGAGAGTCAACATTTGAGTTGTTCCCTGAAATTTTGGTGGCACCAGCTCACTCACATGACAGTAGAGCCAGTGGAAGAGATGGTGTGGGGGCTCGCAGGGTCCTCCCAGACTCTGACTGCACCCGGGCCAAGGGAACGCGCAGCTCTCTCAGGGGTCACTCTGCACACAGGGGCTGTGCCTGCACACACACAGCCTTTCTGGGACAGGGGCTGCTGCACAGGGCTTCCAGAAGGCTTAGGTGGGCTGTGACACTGCTGCTGTTGGTATCCAAAGTAGCTGAGAGAAAACCTGGATTGCAGCTGCTGCAGTCACACTTCTTGTGGGCACTGTGGAGGAACCAAGATGGAGCAGCTGCCGCTTACCTGCCCTTTCCAAGCAGCAGTGCTGCATCACAGCCTGCTTTTTGGCAACTGCTGGGAGACAGGGACAGCAGATACAGCAAATTATCATCACTTTAAAGAGCAGCGTTATGTGTGAAAAGCCATCTCGTTTCCCATTCCAAAAAAGAAAGAAATGAGAATTTCTTAATTGCTGAATATTTTTTGTGGTGCAAATCTAAACATAAATCACCACATTACTGACTACAGTGGTGTAATTGCTATTGTGAAGAAGTTAATTTTGGATTCTTTAAAATTGAAATAATCTACCCTCTTTGACTGTCCAGGGCTTTATAACCAGCAGACACTGAAGTGAATTTCAGGGAGGTAATTTTTCACTCATGCTGTTTTTTGTGAAGCCCAGATCAAAGCCTGCTCTGGAAAGTTGAGTCGGCCAAAGCCACAGTTCCAGCTAAGGTCTTTTCTCAACCTCTTGTTACAAAGTCTGCTTTGAACACTTTTTACTTCATCTTTTCATCATGTGAGGCACTGGAACAGGTTTTCCAGAGAAGCTGAGTATTCTTCATCCCTGGAAGTGTTCAAAAGCAGGCTGGATGGAGCTCTGTGCAACTTGGTCTAGTGAAAGGTGCCCCTTGGGGGGTTGGAACAGGAGATCTTTGCAGCCCCTCCCAACCCAAACCATTTTGTGATTCTATGAAATACAGAGCATTATTTCCCATTCTGATGAGCAGTGTTGTTTCTTGGAGACTGCCTCTGAAGAATGTCTCCATGAGTTTTGGAGCTACAGCTCTGCCCTGCAAAACTTGAAAAAAGTAAGAACTCTGGTGGTTTTAGTTTTTAAATCAGTACCTAATGCTTCAGATAATCCAGGTTCTGCATAAGATAATTTTTTTTCACTAATTACTAATGGACTGTGATATCTAATTGGCTATTAGAAATCCACTAATTGAAGTAAAATGGTTACACATTTGTCTTAAAATTTAGGGGAAAAAGAATGTATTTGTTGGCAGAATTTAAAATAATTAATTCTGTAAAAGGAAAAAGGGAAGACAGAGAGTGTAGTCATTACTTTAAACTAACCTCTCCTGGAATGTTCTTTGCATCACCCTTCAGCTGATTGGAGCTGTGTGGGAAGAAAGTTTTTATTTAAAAAGATGCAGCTGAAGGCTCAGTTTATGTTCTGATAGGTGTGAAGTTTTGTTGAAGTGAAGGCAGCAACCTCGTCGACCACCATAGCTCATGTTATTTCCCAAAGCCTACAGAAACCCCTTTACCTTCCAGCCACTGTGTGCATTACAGAACAAACAGGGAAAGCAAACAAAAAGTGCCTTTGGCTGTTCAAATCCTGGCAGTACTTGTTTGCCATAGATGGCCAGCTCCATGTCTCCCAGGGACAAGTAAGGACACCCAGTTCTTCACAGATCTGCCCCTGGCTGCACTGATAATCTACAGAAGGCCACACTATATGAGATTTTCTTGCTTTGTCATTCTAATTGAAATGGAAAAAAAAATTTGTAATGAATATGAATGTTTCTATGGATTTCAATGGTCTTTAAATTAGGAGCTTGTTGTGTAATCAAATTCAGTGAGGATGAGAAGACACATGGTAAACAGAATGATTTTGTCTATAGCACAAAAACTGAATTAGATTTAAAAAAGAAAATCTGATTGGCAGTTATGTAAGACTATTTTATGATGTTTGTTTATGACTTGGGAAAGGAGGAGACTTTGGCAAGGAAATGTTTTGTCCTAAATCCTGGCAAGCACATTCATACGCCAAAAATGCTGTTTTGTCTACTTTTCATTTTTCTGAATTCTGTAGACAGCAAAAAACACTCACATGTGTTTGTGGACATTTATTCTGTTGTGACAATGTAGATTCATAATGTGAATATGAAATCAGAGGTTTACAAATTAGGTATTGCAGCTATTTCACATGTACGTGTTGGAAACTTGAAAGTATTCTCAGTATGCATTCTGAAGAGAAAAATACACAATTCAGTAGAAATGCTGCCTTGATTTTCCATTCACTTATGTGAGTTTTGCATTAGTGCAACCTTAATGCTTTCATTTGGCTTACTCCTGATTTATCACGTTGCAAATGAAAACAGCATCAGGTCTATAAGCTTTTGCAGACTTTCACTGATTTTTGGTAGGTTGCTGACCTAGTTGCAGAGCCATAATGTTAGGAGAATACTAATAAAAGTATCATTTTCAAAACTGTTTCAGTTCCTTGAAGACATTTTGCATAACTTATTAGGTACTTTGGCTGGTTGGTGCTGTGGGTTACAGTCTGCTATAGACTAATACAAATGGTCTGCAAAGAGGTGGAAATTAGTTTTTATTAGAAATTTGAAATTGTATTTACTAAAGATAATTTCTTAACTGCCTTTGCAAATACATCAAGAGCCTCATGATAATAAGACTAAGCCATACCATGGTTTTCTAGATGGACATAAGCAGAAGCTGCATTGAAGAGATTTTATCTCTCCTAGAGTACCTGTAGCAACGCTCAGTGAGAATGACTCCTAAGCAGATCTACATAAACAATTTTAAACACCTTCCCATACACTGTATGAACAACTGCCCCCAAGAATATAGCATCAAAGCTACCAGAACAGGTATTTTTAAACTATCACTATGTATATTACATTTTTGGTTTATGTTCTTAAGACGTGAAAGAGAAAGTCCAAATTCATATTATAATAGGGGTTGAAAGAAATAACAGGTCCTTCAAAAACAGTGCAAAACTTCATTAGAACATTCACATCTTAACAGCATTTGGGGGACATCAGATGTAAGTTAGATAGTTCACAGAGTTTGAGGTCTAAAGAAGCTGACAAGTATCCTTTGAAGATGGTTTAATGCATAACACATCTCAACTAACCAGGCTCAGGGGCACAGGAATTTTATGGAGCCCTGGCTTCTGCTTCACCATTTGAGTTGCAAGAGCATTTGCAGTGTATTTCATACTGATGGGCAGTGAATAATTCTGTCCTCTGCTATGGAATTCTGTCTCTAGTAGTAATTTTGTAGTGAGGAATGTCCAACCTTTAGCATCCAACACAGAGCAGTGAAAATTATATGCGCAAGTATTTCAACAGCTTGTGTAGCAGCTGGCAAATTATGTGTAGGAAGGTTTGTTCTCTTGTCTGTGTATGTGCTAAATACTTACTGGCCCCCACCTTTTAAATATGAAATACTAAATAATGAAATTTAAAGAAACAGAAGCTCTTAGGAAAAATGTGCTTTTGTGTAATATAGGCCTCATATTTCATTATGCAATGAGGATACACCTCAAATGTCAAGACAGCATTTAAAAATCATTCTTCACTCCCACACAAGTTATCAACTTGGACTCCATGTGAATCCAAGGGCATTCAAGCATAATTTGAAAAACATTAGCTGGGCAGCTGTCTATAAACAGCAAAGGAACTGAGTAACACATCAGTCGTAAAAAAACATCCTATCAAATATTTGTATTAATCAACTTTAAACTTCAGCAAGTATAAGAATCCTATAGCGGAACCTCTAACAATTATTTTCTACCACATGGACAGGAATTATGAAAATAAGTTATAGTGCATGGTCTAAATATTTTAGTACCGGTAGATAAGTAATGTAGCAAACAGGAGAAAGTACAACTCAAGAACCCATACCTTTAAATTGAGTTTATGATGAAATAAGTTTGTATCAAAGAAATTCTCATGCATTTCCAGAGGGGAAAAGAAACAGTTTGCCCACATCCCAGTTCTGTAATGGATTATAAATGGAAAATTCTGAAATTAACATTTCAGAATTTCTTGTGTTAAAAATTTAAAGCACTTCATCATTTTATAGAGAATACAGAGTTCCTAATAAGGTTATTTTACAAAACATTGAATGCAGAAATTATTCAACAAGAGTGTTTTCTAATCCCCAAAATGTGCCTGTGTGAGCTACACCATATGGGTGTGCCTGTTTCAACCCGTTTCCCTCTGTTCCTGAATACTCATTTGGATTTCCTGGACTGATTTTGGACACAACTTGCTCTATGCCTTTGTCAGGCCGTGCCTGGGCCATTGATGGAACAGGCACTGTTCCAGCTCTGCTCTGCTGGCCCCAAGAAGCTGCCATGAGGCCCAGCCCTGTCTGCACTGTGGTTGCTCCCAGCTTCCTTTCACTAAGCACGCCTTCTCTTACTGCTGACAGGAGATTCTCAGAGAAGACCTAGGGAATTTCTAGAAAGCTGCAAAACAATTATTGAAAACAGGGAGAGAAGTACTAGGAAGCATCAGGAACATCCCCAGAAAACAGCATGTGAATTCCTAGAACTGTCTGAAAATTGCATAGGAAAAATTCCCAGAAAACAGACAGGACATTCCTAGAAAGTATCAGGATTTCTAAAATGTAAGGGAAGCCCTAGAAAGTAGTGGGAAAATTCCTAGGAAGCAGTGAATGAATTGTTAGAAAGCAGAAGGTGAATTCCGAGAAAGCATCAGGAATATGGATAAAATGGACTGGTGTAATTACCAGAAAGCACAAGAAGAAATCAAGAGAGTTCTTCCAGTGTTAAGGGATTTGCAGAAAGCTGCAGGAAAAGTGCCAGAAAACACTAGCATTATATAAAGATCCAGTTATCCTTATAAATCTCCAGAAAATATATTTATAACTTCAAGCATCATATCTTGTTTGTTTTGAAAACTTGATGCTTCCTTCTGGCCTTAAACAGTCTTCCTTTTTATTGTCTTATTGAAAATGTTTTCTCTTTCATCATAAGGAATTGCAATTTCACAGTCAGCAGCTTGTGGTTTTAGATGAAGGAGAAGAAATTGAACTTCAAGAAAAAAATAACCTTGCTGTCATCCAAATCTCCTTAATAAATAAAGAACCGGGAAGAAGGAAAAAGTATAGGCTCTCAGCAGACTCAGTGAGAGTTTTCCATGAGAAGTTACTGGTTCTTAGTGAATCACATGAATCTATTAAAATACACGTCCCTTTTTCAGTGTACAATACCCTGACTTGCATGCAAAGTACATGACTAGTCTGAGTTGAAATGATTTAGGAGAGTGCCAAAAGAGTAGTCATGTATAGATACATCTGAAGGGGAAGATGAATCTCCAAAGTAGTGCCTGCCAAGTCCTGAATATTTGTATCTATTTCTATGAAAGTTCATCCCTACCTTTGCTCTCCAAACTCCTGCTGGCTGAAATGTTTTCCCCTTTGTTCCTGGGGGATAGCATGACCCAGGAGACTCCCTACCCCATCTCTGCCAGGCCCTGCTCTTGCTTGGGCTCTTCCTAGCATGAGTTTTCCTCGCTCGGTTTACCCCTGTGTCTGCTTTCCCTTTCACCCAGAGCTCCCCAACCACCATGGAACACTGGGAGATTTGGGAGGCAAAGGCACTGAGTACCTCAGGGGTAACTAAATAGGAGGATACCTCCTTCCAGGAGAAATCCATTTCAATAGATTTTGTGTTTTGACTAAGCTCTCTTATGTATAATATGCCACTCAACTAGCAGAATTGCTTAAAAATCTCAAGATCCTCTGGGACAACCAAAAAGTTGGTTTTAAAGCATCATTAAGTTTCCCTTTCATAGGCCATGGTGATGACAGCAAGGGATGAAGTTTGGCTGCAAGACTCCTGTGGCAGTTTGCAGATGTTAATTTGCAGAAAAATAAGCTTTCATGGCACTGAGATCTATTTGCACAGAAGAGCTTTTAGTCTGTGATACTGGTTTTGAAATCCTTGCAGGGCTGAGACTTTCCACATGCTGGAGCTGGTAATTATTCAGCCTTCAGTTGCTTGATCAAGAATTATAAATAGCAACAAGTAACAGGATTTGTACTCTGTGATGGGAACAGAAAAGTTACCTCAGGACAGCCCAGCCCCCAGCTGGGGCAAAAGGCTGGTGTGGGCAGGGTGCCAGCAGGTGTTCCTTGGTCAGGTAACTGCAGGAACAGGTGAGGCTCATAAGTGCCAGCTGAAGCCTTGTTAATAGGTCTGTGTAACTCCTGAGACCCAAGTGAGTATCTTCAGCCATGAAGGGGTGTGCTATTGTCAGGAGAACTGCAGCTTTCTTTGGACAGCAAATCCTGCTCAGCTGCCTGAGGACACAGGTATGTGCATTCAGCCAAAGGCTTTAGCACTTCTAGTTTTAGGAATTTTTGCTTCAAGTTTTCTTCCCTCCCTTTTGGTTATAGCTGCATCTTATTTCCTTTGCCCTTTAGCAAGTATGGCTGGTCAGGCTGAAAAAGCAGAGAGGAGGTCTGGTTTCACCAAACCACTGCCAGGTCTGATGGGGGTATCTGCTTTGTGTGTCCTGGGTTTGTATGGCCTCACAGCTCTTTCAAAATACATGAGAGATTTTGAACTTTTTCTTCAAAAGCAATCATAGTTTTAGGGATCCCCCTAGGTCCTGTGGATTTTACCAGGCAGCTGACTCCTTTTTTTGGCTTGCCTTCTGCAATATGGGCACCTGAACATTGAAGAGACATCTCTATTTTCTTCTCAGCCTTGCTCTTTGATAATGGGTAGGCCTTCTAAAAAGCGTCCATGTTACTTTATCTGTAGTCACAGCTTGGGATAAACTTTTCCTTTCACGTAGAACAGTACTTGATTTGTGGCCTCAACTTTTGAAAAATTCAAGAGTGAACTATAGGCTAGTCTTTAGAAATCAATTCAAACTAGGAATGAGATATAAATTTGTATTACTTATATTTCAAAACTGAATTGATTTGATCTCTTGGATTTGAACTAAAACAGACCTGAAAATTATAATCAACATAATCCTGAAAGTACTGGTTGGTTGGGTATTTTCCCCAATGAGAGAGTGAATGTGGTATTTGAAAGTGTCTTGGAGGAGGTCAAATATGGTTTACATACATAAGAGGGGTTAAGTAAACTGTGTCAAGATTTTCTGCAACATGTTTCACTGAGACTAAAACATGTCATCATGTCTTTATGGGCTAATGTTTATAAAAGGTACAAATTACTTTCAAGTGGGGGCTATCTGCTGAAGGTTAGCTGTTAAAAATGTTTCCCTCTCTGTTTATAGTTTTCTAAATCTGGGTTGTCAATGGAAATGCTGGCAACTACTCTAAGTATTGCACATTTCTAAAGAGTTTGACTGAAGCACACTGTTCTGATGCATTCTTTACTGCTGACAGTGTTGGCAATTACCAGGAAAAAACAGATTAAATATTGATTCCATAATTTTAATTGCCATGATTATAAGCACACAACTACTGAAGTATGCAAGTAATTCATGTAAGTCTAGATCAAAACAATCTAGTATGAAAGGAATGATCAATTATCCTGAAACGTGCAAATCCCCAAGAAAATGTGGTTATATCCTAGGAATTATTGGGAAAGTAGGTAGATGTTTTATGTGTGCCCATGGAGAACCCAATTCAAAACTTGCTAAAATCAGTGGGCTTGCTTTATTAAAGTCCTAAATTATTCCACTGTATAAATTTCTATAGCAAATATGACCTAGTCAATAAATTGTGACTGCAGTTCAAAACCATCACCCTACAGCTCCAAATGTTAGGGCAGATTTTAGGGAACCTAAACATTTTAATGCATGTGTTGAATTTGGGGATATACTCAGTCAATTTGATATGGCTCAAGTTCTAGAGTGCTGTTTTTATTTTCTTATGTGAACTTCAAACCGTGGATATGTGGTTTCTTGATAACTTGCAGAATTCAGAGAATTTTGGTGTATGTTTTCACACTCTTATATGTACTGATATGTATATTGCGATGAGCTTGCAATCCTGTTTCTCGTAAGCATATACTTAAGTGAATTTATTATTCTCTGTTGGTGAAGGGGACTGTGGAAACATTGCTCTGACTAAAAATCATGAGCTAATAAAAAAGGAATTAGAGTGGCAAGAAACTTGTGTTCCCACAAGATCTAATAGAACTTTGTAGCAGCATTGGGCAGTGTGCTAAGACTATATATTCATATAGAGCTTTTGGTATTAGTCTGCACAATTAGGCTATGTTTTCTCATAATATTAACCAAGACTTTTGATAATATTTCATTTTCATAGTGCTCCTAAGATAACAAGTAGGACTCATGTCTCAAGTGATCTCTTTTTATTGCCTGGTTTACATAATTTTTGTTCTCTTTGGTCTCTGGAAGATATTTTCTGGCCATGTGTTGTTGTTTAATTCAGTGATTTTTTTGTATGGACTTGCTTTGCAATTCCTGGGCTCCTAAATTTGCTTATTGTAACCCTTATATATAAACTGGCTAGAAACCAGAAAATGTCAATACATTGACATATTTTAAACACTTTGTCCTCCATGATGTAGTGTTCATGTTTCCTCTACTGTTTTAACAGTAATAATAACAGCAACTTCAATTCTGAGAAGATACAGAGTTTGCAAGGCTGGTGGTAAGGCAATTAATAGCAGAAAAGTTAAAATATCACATGCTGTGCTTTAATTCTATTATCAGAGGCTCAAAAGAGGAAAATTTGACCTCATCACAGTTCTAATATTCTCTTTTTGACGAATTGAACAGGACAATGTCTTAGGTTTTTTGTGGAGCTTTCTAGTGAATAAAAGAAATATAATTCTGGATGAATTTTAAGTCATCTTTAGTAGAACCCATAATTTTGGCCTAGCTATCATTTAAGCAGTCATGCTTCCATATACTTCATTCATGCTAGCAGCCTGCTTTATACCTGCTGCTTTGTATTTGGTCTATTCTGAATGTGGATATGCAGAAAAACATCACTGAGGGTTCATAGGAAAGTGCTTTTTTCCAGAACAAATCTTGAGGAAAACAGTTGTATGTAGGTTTCCATAACTTGGCTACCAAATTGAAAATGTCATTGCAACTTGTCTGTGCCTGTTAGAAATCCTTATCACAGCTCTGTCTGGTGGCTGTCTCTACCATTTTGTAGAGTACTTTTGAAATATTCTGCATATGTAAATAATTTTAAGGGGCGGTTCCATTTTTCATGGGCAAACCTTGCCTCTCTAATTTTTTGGCCCTTTAACAGTGCAGTAGTTATCCCTTAGGAAAATCTCAGATATTGACTAAGGAGTAAGCCATTAGATTAGGTCATTGCTGACCTGGGATCTTGTGGTGTGCTCTTTCAGTAATGGGCATTTGCTTTGCTGTCAAGATTTTATTAAGGTTCCCAGGAGGACAAAACAACCAATCAGTTTAACAAAGAGCTTCCCAGCTCACTGTGGAGCATTTAGCTCACATTCCAGTATGGGTCACTTTGCCAGTTCTGGCTCCTTCCCTGCAGCTCCATAAGCTGGCAGCTGGTGGTATAGTGGAATCAGCCTCTTGCATAGAAGAGAACAGCTACCTTTGTATCTTTAAAAATACTTCAAAACTGGTGGCACTTCCTTATATAAGCACAACAAATAACCTAAAAATAGAACTATAGCTGGAATGTGAGCTATTCAACATGAATTAATGTGTTCCTTAAAAGTCTAGGGATTTTGATGGTCTTGTGAGATACACATGACCTTTTCATGATGCTCCCTAGAGATACTAGTCATCCTGTCCAAAAGCAGCATGATGTTTTTCAGGCATACACAAACAATGTAATTAGGGTGCTTTGAGCCTGGTAATGGGGTATGAACATTGTAGTCCTGCTCAGATGGCCTTTCCAAGTAAACCACAGTTTTCAGATATTGTGACTACTGGCTCAATTAGTGCAAGAGTCTTATATCTCTAGACATAACTAAGTTTTGTGTTTTCAGTGTAAAATGTAAAGAATAATTGTCTTCTTTTACTAAGTTTATGCTTCTCCAGGTAACAAGGAACTGAAACTGTGCCTGGAGCATGGTGATCTCAGTTTACTGGAAATCCATCCAGTCACCAAAACCAGCCTTCACGCTCAGCATGAATTGTAAATTCTATTATGTTAGCATTCTCAGAGAGATCAGGGACTGCACAAATGGTGCAGGTTAATATATCTGCCCCACAGCAGAGAGCTGAGTTCAGGATCGAGGATTATGGTGGGGTAGCACAGGAAAGCTGTGATCATTATTGTCCCAGTACTGTGGGGCCTCATCATTGTGCTTAGCATCACAGAAACATGGAGCAAAACAATGTCATCACTCAGTCCTTGCATCCTAATGACTGTCCTCATCACTTGGGCACAGAGACCTGAGTGACCCACGGGTGGCATTTCATATGTGCATTGCATTTGCTCACTCCATTTCACACTTACTCTGCTGCTGATTACAGAAGCCACACCTCTGTGAAAGCACAGTAGACCTTGTTCTTAAAAATTACTTTGAAGATCTGTTAAGATTTTCAAATTGTCCTAATTAAGACATTCAAATAAGTAAGTAGCAGATGAATACATAGGCCATGTATTCAAGACTAAGACAGATAAACAAAATGTTCAGAATTAATGTGATCTTGCCATACTCATCACACTTAAAATGTATATTTTATGTCAAAATAATGTTTCTCTCACATTTATAGCACGGTGTCACAGTCTTGAAAAAAATAATACAGTAAGTAATGGTGATAACATTCTGTCCAAATGAAACTTAAAAACAGACTTTGCTTTAAAAAGTCTACTAGTGAGTATGGGACTAGTATTAATACTTACAAGTGCTTTGGCTTTTGACACATAACTGACAAAATAATCTAGACGATGCTGCAGTTGATACTCTGAATAAAGAGTTCTTTAAAGGGCTGCCTTTCAGCAGGAACTTCTCTTTGATGGGTACATGCTTATGGCAACAGCCTTGACAACTATATTCACCTCTTCTGTATGTGTCTAATACCTGTTGGCCAGAGATGCTCAGCAGACAAGTTACATGCCTGAGGTACCTCCTTATGCTTAAATGCTACAATAGATTTCTTTTTTTTTTTCAGTCTAAGCTTTTATCTGGCTCTCAGAACAGCTGGACACCTTTAGTCAGCACTGAAGCCCTCCTAGGTAGGCTGGTGGTCCTCTTCCTCCATAACAATGAAGCTGAGGTAGCACTAGAGCCCTTGTGCTGACACTGCTTTTGATAAAGCTGCCCCGCAGAATAAAGGATTGTTCTGACAGTGAAAAACTTCCCAAAGTCGCTCTAGGAGTAAGGCTTGTGGGATGAAGCCCTCCAGAGCTGGCTCTGCTGCAATTTTTTTTAGAAGTCTGGTGTGTAACACTTTGCTCTCCCACAGCTCAACACACCACATGCCTGTGGGGAGTGTCTCTGTGTATACCAGGGCAGAGGAGGGAGATGATCATGAAGGAAGATGTGTTTATTATAAGACCACACAGGAAAGGACCTCCTTTGTGTTTGTTTAAAAATAAATATTGAAGAGTTGGAAAAGAGGAGAACACCTTCAGGAGCATCAGTGAAAATGATGACAGTAGCAAAGTTCATAGCCAGAGACTGTGATGTTACAAATATATTAAGAAAAATAAGTTTGACAGTAAAACAAGCTAGTTATTTTTGAGTATGGTTGTCTCAGTCATGGTAACATTAAAACACCGTCAGAGAGGCTCAGGTCATAGTTCTTTTACAGCCTTTCACTTTTCTAAGCTGTATAAAGCTGCTATTTGGGCATGAAGTTAAGTTTCTACAGAAGAGAGATTCTGACACTCCTTGTTCTCCCTGGATAGCTGTACTCGGAAGTTCAGCTAATATCTTTTAGGAATATGTTTGCCTCTGGTTCTGTAATTGCTCATGAAATTACCTGAAGCCAGATGTACAAAGAAGAACTCTGTGAAGCTTAAACACTTTCTGTCCCAAATCTGTAAGGCAAGCTGATTGTTAATGATTTATGCATCATATCCTGTAATGCCATGTTCCTCAGGGTCAATCTTGTACAATAAATAAAATCCACCAATACCTGAACTATGTCTCTTGTTCTAGGATTTCCCTAGCAGGAAATCCAAATCCTGTGTACTGTAGATCTGTCCTAGTGAGATAATTATTGTTCTGACAGGTTGCTGTAAGCAACACATCTGATCAAAGGCAAGGAAAAAGAGTGTAATTGCCATTTGAATTGTTGGAAGTCCAGTTTACGAGCAGTGTATGTTTTGAAATTGCATGGAACCACATGTATTTTGAAGTCTGCCTCAAAGTTGATTTTGTCTTCATGTAAATGGACTATTTTGTGTGAGGTCTGATGCTCAGTGGATGTGAAAGACTTATGGAAGGAGCTCAAGAGAGAACCAGAGGTCTGCTGCCAGTTGTATCAGAAAAGCAGGTAAAAAACCTGGGAGAAGAAAAGGCTATAGGTCCGCTTTCAGGCATGGTAAATCTTTTAGGTAGATTTTAGTTCTTTTAAAATGTATGGTTGACTTCCTGTGTTGAATTTCAAAGAACTACCTGTGATAAAAATGGGGCTTAAAATGACTTCCATTTTAAGGAAGGATTTTGTCTTTTTGTGTCAGAACAGATTCAAGTGTGTGTGTTCATACCCATATTTTGTTCAGCCATCAAATATTTTCTTGGATTAGAAGCCTCTGAGGTGCTAATGGTATTTGCATATATGTTACATTTGCAAATGGCTGGTGACTTTGAAGCATTCATAGCTGTGAAAACAATGTGGTTCTGAATCAAAGTTTTTCTATTCTGCTTTCCTCCTCCAAGACTTGCTGGAGAACCTTTGCACTTACTTTATCCCCTGAGATTCCATGGAAATCTGGCAGCTGGATTCAAGTCTCTTTTTATTAAGATAGCTTAATAAGTTATTAAGATAGTTTCTGATAGCTGTTCTACAGTGCAAGCATCTTCAGAAACCTGTTGATTCTATACCCTGAAAAGCATGTACCCCCAGGGGAATATATGTGTATGAGATGAAATTCTCTCTGCACTGAAGGCAGACAGGCTTCCTGCCTTAGGTGGCAGCATGGTTATGTAGCAGAAGTCTCCTGCAGTGTGTAGCCATCAGCTGCTAATGTCTTGAATATCTGAGATGGAAATGAAGATGAAACAGTTTTTATCTGTATGTTGTGGGGCTTTAATGGAAAGGTCCGTACTGCCTCTTTTAAGCAGTTGCAGCAGGGTTCACAGGACTGGAAATTGAGTAAGTTACTAGTGTAATTTCCCTTTTCTCCACTGAGATTTCCATTCTTCCCCCTCATGCCCCACCCTTGATTTCCCCCCCCCTTGTTTCAATAATGTAAAGGTGTTCAAATAATCAGATTTTGTTCCTCTGCTATGGAAAACACCACCACCACAATTCAGTGCTTTTATTCTAAAATAAATCAGTTTTGTAAGTCTATTTAAAAGGCATTAACAAAACACCTGCCTCTTTAATTTAGCAGTGCTTGTTGCCAAGCATGTGCTGATGCTTGGGCTTCATGTTTGTTGTCTGATGCCTTGGTCATGCTACAGAAAGTGTTGCATCTGTTCAGTTCTGGCTGAGATTGTTCATTTCCTTCTATTCAGATGCTGACTTTTCAAGTCTTAACATATTGTTTACTTTTACTGCTTTTTCATTCACAGCCGTGTTTATAATGGGAAGGCAGGCAAGGTTTCCTGAGAAGAGTTGTGCAGTGAAACAAAGTACTGTTATTTCTGAGGGTGTGGAAAGTATTCTTCACCTATTAGACTATTATGTGCCTAATGCTGAGGAAATAGTAAGTATTGATGTGCCCAAACTGGTCTTCTTAATGGTACAGAGAATGTCGGAATTTGCACCCAAGGCATACATGTGTGTCTAAGTGATCAGAAATCATTGCTGATATAAGCTGCTGGTTATTCTTATTCCCTTAGAGACACCTTCGGAAGGAAGTTGTGGTCAGCAAAGAGAAAAATTGTATAAATGTCATGTCCAGTTTAGTACTATATGGATTTCTCTAATATTTGATTCAAATATACAAGAACTCCATGCTAAAAATATTTACCTATGACTTTTTCCTCTGAGGCTATGCTGTTGGACTGTGCAAACAAGCAAAGGCACTAACTCACAGAACAATAATTAAAAATATTTGTTTAACAAGTTGTGAGAAATAGAAGACAAAAATCCAAAGTGCTAACTGATGGGCACTGCATTTTTTTCCTAGATAATTCTGCACTATTTGTAATAGTGGTTTGAAAAAGAAGGCTTTTAAAATTGTTCATGTTTTAAAGAGACTTGTGCAATAACAATTGTACTAAGCAGAAAAAGAGCAGCTGTTACTGGAAGTTAGTTAATTGCTGTATTTTCCAGCACAAGGTTGGTGGGAACAGAAGGGGGAAAAATGCAAGCAACTGCCAAAAAAACAAGCATGTGAGGTGAAACTTGAATTTGCTCTCATGAGAACTTTCTAAGATTCATAAGTAACTGAGGAAAGCACACTGTATTTGAGTCTCTGGAGATGTATTGTGCTGTGTGGAGACAGAACACAGCACACACAGTGTTGGCAGAAGAAGGAAAGGAGAACAGAAAGTCACAAAGACTGATAGAAGGGTAATGCTCATCAGGATGGATGGAGGATAAAATGCCTGCTGCCACTTCATATACTTTTGTTGGGGTGTTTTTGGTTTTCTTTTGTGGTTCCCAGAGTAAATTTGAAACACCTATCCTTTTCCTTGCTCCCACAGCACAGGTTTTCCTGTGCTTTTTAAATGAAACAAGCAAAGCATGCCCCTGTTACAAATCTGTAGAGGAGAAGATGGATAAATTAGCCAGGGGCATTTTGTAAGCTCTGCAGGCCAAATCTGATGTGATCTATGTATGCCTAAAAGCAGTCTCTAAAGAGAGACTTCTGCAAAATATCCCACCTGGGCTCTGGCTGTTGTTAAAGCAGTGGGAAAGCTGTGGCAGAAAGTGTCCCTGGGCAGGCTGCAGGCAGGGAGGGGAGAAGGGCCAGGGCAGGAGGCTCTGGTTGTGTGGGTGCCTCTTGGCCTGGCTCTGCCCACTGCTCTGCCCTGGCACTGCTGCTGAGCCACAGAATCTGTCACAGGGGCTGTGCTCTGGGAATCCAGCTTGTTAGTCCATCTGTTCTTCCAGCACAAGGCTATAAAACATTGTAGGTCATAACAGGCAGCTATTTATTCTTTAAGTCCTTAGGTGCCAGAGGGGAGATGTCTTTTATATATATAAAAATAGCACTGGAATGCATTTATTTGGAATTGACCATATTTATTTTGAACCATAATATTTGAACATCCAGATCCACAGACAAAACTCCAAGAAAGTACAGTGTCTGCCATACTCTGAGCTTGGATCGCTGATCGCTTATCCTTGCCTGCATTGCCACCCATTGTGAATAATTTCACTGACTTCAATAAAACAGCATGCAGTAGCCAACTTTTAACTCAGTACCATTTTCAGCTCTCCAAATTACGCCAGTACTAAGTTTAGAGCTAAAGAACAAATATATTGCTCCCAAAAAAAACCAAACCCAAAATGAAAGTTGAGCAATGCCCTGAAATTAATTTCTTTCAACATTAAAATCAAGACTGATTACTATTAACTCATTAATAAAAACATCTTTCAGCTAGAAAAACTTTTTGCCAACTGTTATTATTAGCTTAACATGTGACCACTGAATATCAGCTGATATTAGGAAATTGCATAGTTCATGCAAAGTCAAAATACTTTTTTTTTAATGAAATAGCTACTGTCTGTATAAGTTTATGAAATGAGGTGATTGTCATTGTTCCCATTATGGAGATACATGGTTTTGTAGTAAAGATTCAGCTGAGGTTTGTCCCAAAAGCAGGAATTCATTCCTTGAAATTTAAATTATCAGAGACAGGTCTATAACACCTTGTTACTGAATGAAATTCTGGCTTTTGTGAACCCAGGATGAATTGTGATATTAATACCATGTGTCCAAAGAATTTAAAAAATATTGAATGATTAATTAAAATTTAAATTCTTTAGGCAAACACAGAATAGACAACAGTTTGAAAGCATATTTAAGACATTGTTATGCTATCGCACTAGTGTGTCACTGCTTAAGATTTGCATGTTAATGAATAACTTCAGACAAGTAAATGTCACTCATACAGAAATTCTGTGCATAGGAATGGCATGAGTAGGAGAAACAATATTTTGTTTTATAGACAGAACATGTTGTGATCAAAAGGATTTTGAGAAAGTGAACAACTTTATGTACCTTGGCCAATGCACAGGCATACAGCGAGTGTGGGCTAGTCCCTGAGTAGGCTGTATAAATAAACTGGCCCTTTCTCATTCCTGACCTGTATTCTCCTTTTTCCCATGTTTTCTGTGGTGGATTGAAGAAGCAATATAGTGATGCATATGGAGCCTACTGACTATGCAAAATTCTAATGCAAGTGATAACCTGCCCCTACCATTTTGGATAAAATTGGCTACTTCTGGTTACTTAGCTGTTTATTTTTATTTTCTGCAGAGCTAGTTCCTATCAGATGTTGGTGTCCGTGGAAGAGTAAGTGCTTTTTAGAGCTGAGGGCAGCCCTCAGACTGATTCTACCTCTGTGATTCCTCTCCAGACACAGAAGGTTGGCAGCCACCTGGGAGTGCTCCTGCTCCAGGGATCACCAAGGTGTGAGAGACAGCTCTCACTGCAAGGGGTGGGGTAAAACAAAGGATCAATCTGCAACTGCATTTACATCCCATCTTGCTTTATGTAGTGCAGCTTATCAATATGCAGGACAGAGGATCTAGCTTGTCTCTGCTGCCAACAAAAGGTCTAAAGTTAGGACTGATTTTCACATTTTACTTTTGATTCTTCTCCACTCAGTCTGAGAACTGTTTCTATAAGCTCTTCTGTCTTGTTCCTGAGACTCTCCAGCCAGTGATACAAGGATGCAGTCAAATGGGCATGGATATAGCAGAATTTAACCCACAGCAGACACATTGAATGAAATGAGCATTTTGCAAAGGGCTGATATGTCTCTGGGCAGCCTGAGTTCATTACAGTTATGTAAGTTTTCTTAAAAATACAATTAAAATTGGAATTATACTCCCCCAAGTATACTGCAATATCTAACTTGGAGCTGCAGCAAGCACAGCTTTGCTTGACCTGCTATTTCTGTCCCTTTGCTACCATGAATTTGGCATGGCATCCCAGGGACCGTGATCAAGACAAGCTGTGACAAAGGCCTGATCAGCCCAAATGCTGGGGCAGGTTCTGGCCACGGTATTTTGTAAACATCTTCTGCAGATTCTGCATGTAAGTGCACAGGCTATTCGTGGCAATACAAAGGACTCCTCAGTTCAGGAGTGAAATCAGGAATGTAGTGTGGAATTTGAAAGAGCAGTTACAGGAATCCAAAGGGAAGAGCACCCTGAAATAGTGACCTGAACTGGTGCTCTGAAGTTTAGCCGTGAAAGTAGCTCAGGAGCACTGCTGAATCGGATGTCTGTTTATTCATGATCACCACCACCAACCATGGATAGATGTATGCATAATAGAAATGAACCTTAACAGAGTACATTGAATTCACAATGATTAAGCAGAAGTAATTTCAAGGCTGGATATTTAGAAAGGGATATATGTCCAACCATTTCTTTTTAGTGAGAGAGAACCCACACATCAGAACCCTGATGTGGATCTGGCCTTCCTTGGGGAATTAAGATCCATGACTAGCTCTGAGACCAGTTTCTAATTTTAATTACTGCTACCACATTAAAAATTATTCCCACAATGCAGATGAAATCCACCTATGTAAATCAGCAGCAGCAGGACTCTTTAAAGCTTATACAGACATAGGCTTTGTGCTGACCTCTGCACAGCATCAGCCTCTTGCTGGGCCATCTCCACAGGAATGAAATGTATCCCGAAAGCACAGCGGAAGAGATTCAGATTAGTATTCTACATAAGGCTTTTAATATTGGGTAGCATAAAGGTCAAGTAAATAATCTAAAAATAACTAAGCATTAATGCTGTGAAGACCCTGTGCGGAAGTTACCCTCTGTCCCTTTGGTGCTGATCTTACAACAAACAGTTTTTACCTTTTGTGATGATATTGTGAGTTACTAAACCTACTCACTGCGAAGCTGATTTCTTCCTGATCAATAGTGGCACCATAAAATTTAACAAAGTTATTTTAAACTGTTTCGATTGGCATTTAGCCAATTTGGATATTGTTTTCAATGTTTAGGCAAGCCATTCTTAAGAAGTGAGTGATTCTCATGCACATTAATTCAGCACTGAACCCATTAACTAGCTCTGCATGCAGTTTTGTATCAATATCTCAACTTTTTTTTTCAGTTAATGAAGCTTAACGTAATTAAGATCATATGAGTTGAATTAACAGGTCAGTGCATCGTCTCACTACAATTGCATCTAGGAGATAACCTGATCTAAAAGCCATGTGAAAAGGATATTTTAGCCTTACCATACTCAAGATACCAATTTTGAATGTGGTCAGCCCAGTGTTTCATGGAAAGACTTCAAAATTGAACTTCTGTACAGAGTTTATGCTTTGAAAGGTGAATTTCTAATTGAGGCATATGGGTTTCATACTGTGGTCCAAACAACCATTTGCATAAAAACTGCACAACAAAATGACAAAATTCTTCTCTTCTTATGCCATATTGGTCAATTCATATTTAGCATGTGCGTCATTTTCTTCTCCTGACTGAGGATCTGAGTGATGAATTTCAATAAAAATAATATAGATCATTGCTCCAAGTACAGCTCCCAGCATAGGTGCAACTATAGGAATCCACCACCAATTATTACCAGCCCTGTAAAAGACAAAAAGAACAAGAATTGGTGTTATTTGTTACTCTAGTGAACACCTTTGAGTGTTTTTAGTCACTGAACAGATCTGGTGGTGTGCCACTTGGTGTAGTGTGGACCTTTCTATTTTGTCTCACATTTCTGTAAATGGGTGACACCCTCATCTGCCCTACCCAGGCTAATTCTGATTGAAATGCTAAATAACATGCACCAAACATGTTGGTCTGTGTGCTGTTACTTGCATTTTAGAAAATAAGGCCTTTTACTGTGTGTCTTTTTGGGGACAGAGGATGATTTCTCCCTTGTGAAAAGCACATTTCACTGACTTGCAGTGAAATGAGCAGGGATATATTTATTGCCCAGCAACCTTGACTAGTGCTGTCCCCAGATACTTGTGAAAAGATTTTCAGGATGTTACAAAAGTGGCTTATTTCATCTGCACGGAAACTTACAAGTTCACACCTGCAATGGTATATACCATCTTCCTCTTGACAAATGTAATAAATTAAACTGAATTTTGAGTATATTTACCTTAAGCAATATAATAAAACAGTGACTGTAAAGTTGATTATCCTTGACTAGAGTGGTCAAAACTCAGATTTCATGATGTAGTATCTTATCTCTGTGTTTAAAATGTGGTGTCTTTCAGCAAGAGGCAAATAAATGCTTAGAAGTTTTATACACCTGAATCTTAAACTTAGAATTTTTGTATTCACTAAGAAAGTCCTGCATGCTGATTCCACCAAAATGTTACATTTGCACAATTACTAGGATTTAATTTTAAATATGTAGATTTACAGGCATTTACAGAAGTCCACCATTGAACTGTATAAAATAATAAATAACCTGTTTAGGCAGGAATATTGGGCTGGTAGAATTGCTTTCCTTTTCCTAGAGGTCCACATTCAGACAGTAAAAACTGAGTATCTGGAGCAGGGACTCTCTTAACTGTACTGATGCACTAAGGTGTTTTGACCTGATAACCTGCTGTATTAATTGAGTGTGTGAGTCTCCAGTGAAAATCCAGCTACCTCAATTTCATGCATATTGAAAATAGAGAATTTTTTTTTCTCCCAGAAATACAAAGGGACAAATTAATCTATTAATCTACCTTACAGGAAGCTGCAGGGAAACTTTTAAACTGTCAGGATAATTATTCAGCACTCAGTTGCATAGATTTATTCAGGAGTGAACTTGCGTTAGTCACAATGCAAGAATAGAACTGGGAGAATGTCAGTGCCCTGTTGATTGTACTATTACTGCTAGTTCAGAGATGCCTTGGATGTGTATGTTGGGATTATTTCTATTTTGCCCTGAGGATTAAAAACAAACCCCTTCTGATGTTATTTTACTGAATTTATAAATCTGTTTGGTTTTGAATCATGGATGGCTGTTGAGCACTTGAATTTCTGGAACAAGCTTGGACTGAAGTTTTACTGAATTAATCAGCAGAACAAAAGCTATATCAAGTACTTGCATGTGTTCTTCTGTGTGATGTGTTTATGCAGGGATGTGTAACGAAGGTGTTTCTTGGCAGGGTTGTCTCAGCTTGTTCCAGGAGCTGCCCTGTGCCTTCTCAGCTCCTGCATGACCTTCTCCAAATCGTGGCCTGTACTTGCAGCAGCAGCTGCTGTCAGCTGTGCGTTGGATACCCTGTGCTGAGATGCTGGGTGTGAAGCCTTTGTAGAGGGTGCTGCCAACACTGCAATGAGATCAGGACCCAGCCGAGTAGTTTTCATGACTCTCAGTGCTCTGTCATTAGCACAGGAGCAAGAACTGCCTGTGACAAGCAGAGATCACCCAAGGCCCCTTGGTGCCCTCAGCCCCCGGCTGTAAGCAGCGAACGGCTTTGCTGCCAGCCCCGCCTCGCCATCGCCAGCTGCTCTGGGCGGGCACTGCCTGTGCGGGCAGGAGGCAGCACGGGCCTGGCCAGCAGAACTGTGCTTAGTACGGAAATTCCCTGAAGACTTCAGTGTCTGAGCTACAGCGACTGAGAACGTGGGCCCGTTTAAACTTGCAGGTACTCCTTTCGCTAACCAGCTCTGCGGGAGATACCGCTGTTCGTGAGGTAATCCGGGCTGCAGGGCTGCACTCCGGGAAGAATGCTAAATACTTCCGAGGCCGCTTTGCCATCCAAATGCCTGTGAGGACAAGAGATGTGCTTCCTGACCTTTCCCGAAGTGCAGTTTCGTTCAGTGCTGCCGCCTTGTCCCCGGTGCCGGCGGCCACGAGGTGTCAGCGTTACCGCGCCGAGCGGCGGGAGCCCGCGACGAACCGGGCTGAGGATGCACTTCTTATCCCGGGGTACCTTCAAATGCTGGCACGAAATACTGCTCTGGAGAGCCCTACCTGTCTCTCTCGTATTGCTGTTTCATGCTCGGTTTTGCTTGTCAAAATCCAGTCTGATGTTTGGACTCAATGCTCTGTTTTCCCTTTACAGACAATACTTTGCTCCCCAAACTTTTCTTAAGTTTATCAGAATATTAAGTGTGTGCTTAAGAAAGACTCCTGGCTTTCTGATGGGAACCAAAGCTGAAACAAACCATTTGCATGGGCCAGGGAAACCACACCGTAGCTTGTGTCTTCTGGCCTGGTTTGGGAGAAAATGTAGTAACAGCAACATTTAGAAAAACCCCTGCTCAAATGCATTCCTATCATCTGGACAATTCCACGGTCCAGCAGAAGGGCTCCCCTCCAGTCTAGTTCCCTGCCTGAGAACATGATAAAACCAGCATTTACTATACCTGCAAGCACAAAGAAAGGCCGAGGGGATTTCTCTGCTGCGAGGTAATTATCTCAACATTTAGAGCATTTGCTTGGGTATATTGTAGAAAGTCTTGCTATTAAGTATCTGATCTATTCCAAAGTGAGCCTTTCCCGGTGGTCCTCTGCTGTTCTGTAGGTAGTGCTTGAACATTCAGTGATAAGGACTCAACTGCCTTGGGAGATGCTTCCATCCTCCCCCCAAGAATGTTCAGTGTCTGAGTATTTCCTATTTCTCAGTTTGTACAGCACTCCCCACATGTCTCTGTGGAGGTTTCATGCTCAGGTCCCAGTTCCTGGACATGTTTTTATTAGAGAGCTTAAGCACCTGTCTCAAGGTTGTGAATTCCATTTAAATGAAGATATCCAAGGTTTGTTTGTGAACTGTTGCTGAACCACTTTAAGTTGCTCAGGCACAGCAGAGCATCAGGCAATTTGGGATCCTAACTATAATCATTCAGGCTTTTCCTGTGGCTCTTCCAGCTACCTAACAAGGCTCAGGTTCTTCCTAAGTTTCACCTGGATCTGTGCAGTAAATCAATAAGACCATATTCCTGTTGTATCATTCCCTTGTGCTTGTTTATAACTGAAGGCAGGGAGGAAGACTGCCTCAATTTTTCACCTTCCTTATGTTTTTGAAAGTTTATTCTGGCAACGATCAGAGATCTTGTCTCTTATTTCTTATGTTCACATTTTAAAATTTCTTAGCAAGGTCTTTACAGTGGGACTACATTCTCTCTCATATAAAACCTTAAACTACACTGGGAAAGAGTTCATATTGGTATAGATGTAGAATTTTCTTGTAGTCTTTTTAATGTAAATGAGTATGACCATACTTTTAGAGAGAAGGGGAGTTCACAGGTATTCTGTGACTAGATCACAGTACAATCAGGCTTCCAAACTTTCAGTAATGTAATGGCCAACTTCATAATATGTTACTGATTACAGAATGACACTGTGGCTAATACCACAGTCAACAACTATTTGTAATTACACAGGTATGAGAGAGGAGACTCCTGAGCATGGGATGTCATTCTGTGTGTGCTTGTTTTTTAAAAAAGTACAGTCCTATGGTGCAGTGATAAGAGCTACTAGGGAGGAAAAGTTTGGAGGTAACTGGACCAATGAGCTGATCTCCCCCGAGCAGCTCACCAGAGTTGGGCTACATCCAGCCTTGGCTCTGGCCTTTGCTGTGGCTGTGTGCCTGTTTCAGCTGTGCCATGCCCGGCTTTTGTTGTATGAGAAAAGCTTCGCTACTGCTTTCCTCAAATAAGGTACATGATTTGTGTAAATAGAAATCATAGTGAATAGAGATTATTTGTGCTTTTATTTCTTGCTAAATTAAAATCTCTACTAACAGAGCTCTCCAGTGGCCTACAGTACTGCTGGGGATTCCTACTTGTAAATAACTGGGAAAACAAACAATACAAAAATAAACCAAAAGATCTCTTTCCCGATGACAGATTACTCTTACTTAGATACCCCAGAGTGCCTCTTACCCTGGATACATGTAAGATGTGGATTTGATGTGTAGCTAATTAGCCATGCATTGGGCCAGCCAAGAGCGTGTGCACACGGGGATCTGAGAGGGCTCTGAAATGTGGGAAAATGAAGGGAGCTTTTTCATTCACTCCTTTGCTTCCAGCCAGGAAGTCAGGCTTTTAGACTGTTGTATATTTCTGCAGTAACTCAGAAGTAATCATAGGCTAAATCAATCTGATATGTCCCTGTATTTTACAGCACCCAATAAATATTTCCACCTAATTCTCTCCTGATTTTTTTTTTTCTGAAAGCTGCAGGACACAAGAAGAATGCACTCATATTTGCAGTGACCTCTAGGAAGCTCTAATATTTTGGGAAAGGTCTTGTTGAAACAATGATTGATATTAGAGATTATGCATGTTTGATTTGCCCTAGGAGCAGGAAATCCTTTTTAAAGCCCAGTTCCTAGAGGATATCTGGCTTAAAGTGCATGAATAGCTGCTTCTGGTATGCCAAGAATTACCTGTATGTATATAAAGTATGACTTGGTACCATGTTGAATCAGGATCTTACTTTCCTAGAAACAATTTTAGCCAGGAGCATTTGACTTCATCTCCAGGCATACTTACGTGAATACTTCCATCCCCCATCCTGAAATGGCTGTGAAGAGCCTTGGGCCAAGATCCCTGGCTGGGTTCATGGCACAGCCACTGTTCATTCCCAAGGAGCAAGTAAGAACAATTATAAGAAGTCCTATTGCAATTGGCTCCAGGCCCTTGGGCACGCTGTTATTTTTGGTGTCAAAAATAGCAAATATAGCCAGAAGAAGAACAGCTGTTGACATCACCTGGCCAAGGCAAAGAGAAGAATATTGAATAAATATGTGTAGATTCTTTCCAATAATGAAAAGAGAGGCTATGGCAGCTCTGTGGATTGGAGTGGCTTAGAGCTGGTATTTAGTTTTATCCCACTATACAGAATAGCAAAATTTGGAACTCAGTGCCTTTCTACTTCACAATAATGATAAGTTTTGACATCTGTGCTGAAAGACAAAGACAAGAATTGTGCTGAGGACATTTGAAAACAAAAAAAAATCATCTGCAACAACCAGGTGGGGAAAGAACAGAGGATTTAAAAGGTGTCTCCTGTGTGAGGTCTAATGCTTTGTTTCCACATTTTTTCCTGTCAATTTTACGCTTTTATTCACTCATTTCTGGCTAGTTCTGCTGCTATAGCAATGCAATCAGTTCCATTGATATAGAAGTGTTTAATGTGAATGTAGTTTATGCTGATAAATTAGACTAGATATGCATCTCTTTATCCAGGTATTGCATAACATCAGAAGAAAAAGTGAAATCTGTGAAGTCAAAACCAAGTAGCTAAAATTAGGAAGTACCCACATTAGGGTTGCACGTATAACTGTACCATGAACTCTGTACTGCATATGCTAATTGAGCTGATGAAGGAAATTTTCTTAAAATTACTTCAATGCAAGTACAGCTCTGCTTAAATCAAATACTTTGTCAGTGTTGATTTTGCTAATAATTAACTTGATGGGAAAACAGACAAAAGCTTCAGTGATGTCAAATATTCAATTTCTATACTTACTTGAAGAAGCTTAAGTTTGAGGCATTTAAAAATTATTTGTTTTTCATGTGAAGTTTGTTTTGAAACATGCATGGGTAAAAAATATCTTGGGGAAATATCAGTTGACTGATCCAAAGATCAAAACTGTCTTTCTTACAAAACTTCAAAAGAATGGTTAGATTTTTTTGAAGCCAGATTGCACAATCTTTTACATAATGAATTTCTACGTTGAGGCCATCCCTTGTTTTTCATACCTTACTTATACAGTATTTATTTCATGTATTCCTGAAGAAGATGGGTAAGTTGATTAGAAGTATATAAAAGATATGAAACTTCATTTTGTTTGCTGTTGCATAAGTGGAATTAAAGGACACACCTTAGAAATTAAGTTCAGGATTTTTCACATTCAATAATTTGAAAAATACTACGAATCTATTGGCAAAAAGAAGATTAGACAGGAGGCTTGTGGAAGCAGAACTCAGTTGTTCACAGTATGTTAAATTGTCTACTTTAGCCTTATTTAAGGAATAATAGGGCCACAAAATAGGCTGGATTTTGATGTAAATGGGCATGACTCTGTTGAGATTTATGGAGAAACATTGATTTATGCTGAGCAAAACCTCTTACATATATTGCTTTAAGGACATTTTGAGTGCAACAATTAAGATGATATATGAGAAAAGAAAAACTTGAAATTATTTTGCTTGTAAAATATTACTAAAATGTAACCCCCTGCAAACAGCATTGCCTTCTCATTGTATTGTACAAGGGGACATGTAGCTGAAATGGTGAGATTTGGCACACTTTTTAGGTCTATGTGGTTTTTTACTGCTTGGCTTTACAGGATTTTTTTATGTTTAATTTGTAGAATTAATACAGCAAGTGCACTTACCTGATCTGCAAATCCATTTACGAGGGACAGATAAGGAGCTGGATATGTTGCAAAGATTTGTGCTGTTGCATTAGGTCCTGTGACTTCAAATTTTCCATCGCTGAACTCCATAATGGCATCTATAGAAAAAAGCCAGTAACTGTGTGCACTTCTCCATAAACTTCTAGGTTTTCTAGTACCAGAATATATGTGGTAAGTCTGTGCACCTCACATTCTCAACTGAAACTGATCTCTAAGGTCTCTTCCAACCCAAACCATTTGGTGATTCTCTGATGGTTTTTTTCTGGGAGACCCATTATTGCATTTGAGGTGATGTACTGCTCATCCCCTCCTGTCTCATCTCTCCTCCTGTGCCTTGAAGTACTCCTTTTATGTACCACAGCTTTCCAAATGGGGCTGGTTTTCCCTGGCTCATAGCTCCAAACTCAGGGCCAAGGAGCATTTTCTGATTCTGAATACAGATGTTACACTGCAAGAGGTGCTGCGTTTGTCATGATGACCCAAGAAATGCACAGCATCCTGATTGTGGATTCCCAGCCCCCAGGAATTACTGCTACTCCATTTGACAGTTGTGTAGTTTTAGAAATAGGAAGATGTTAAGATGAGGTACTCAAATGGTCATAGACAGACATGAGTAACATACTCTCATCCATTTCTTTGTTAGTGCATCTGGTGATGAGATGATACTTGTGAATAAAGAAATAGCTCCCAATCTCCCATGGAAGTCATGGTGAGGGTGATAAGCTCCTCCTGGAGCTAGCAGACAAATCTGTTTCTACTTGTTTCTGTTTTTGCAGCTTTGCTTAAAGCAACAACATGAGTGCAGAGAATTTTGGTGGTTTACTTTGATTAGGATCTCATTTGATGTGTCAGATAATTCTATGGCATTTAACTGTTACAGGCAAAAAAAAAAAAAAAGGGATGATCTTCTATGTCTGTTTTTCTACCAGTGACTTTGCAGTGGACCTCAAAGAGTACCTGACAGTCCTGCAAGTTGCGGGAAGTAAAAACTACGGAAGAGGTTTGAAAAATAATTAGAGCAAGAGGAGGATTTGAGCAGAGATAGGGATATGAGAAAATCCTGCACTCCTGAATATGAGGAAGATGTCGCTAACCTAGACCTAAGCTTCCTGCTTTGGCTCCCTACCCTACTGCTGCCCTTGGGGCAGAATACAGTGACTTCCCTGTCAACCCTGTGTACGTGTTGACACACTGCTGCATCCTAGCCAAAGCCCTAATTCTTGCTGTCAGGCTTGAGGAGGATTTAAATTCAAATAGAAATCCTGTTCCAGAATTCCAGTTTCCAAATTCTAGCACTAACCTTAAAAAAAGTAAACAACTCTTCCCCCACTCCACCCCCCCCCCCAAAAAAAAAATAAACAACAACCCACACAATAAACCCAACACCAAACAAACACAAAAAATACACCGAGCCCATACCAGTTATCATGGTCCCTAAAAATTTTCCTCTTTGAGATTACTCAGTGGGTACTGAGCACTGAGTTGACGTACAAGGGGCATTTCGATTTTTGCTCTTCCTCTGCTGCACCTAGACCCAGCACAGTCTGCTGCCATAATGCCCACAGGAGAGAGATGTTGGAGGAGATGGGCTGGGCCAGTAGAAGCAGAGTTTTGGAGTAGGGCGCTGAAGCAACTGATCCAACTAAGTGGATTCAGTCAGTCAGTTACTGTTTTTTCCTTTTGTGGCACGCTGTGTAAAAAACCCCGTGCCTCAAGATTAGGGGTAATTTTTTTCTTTTTCCCTGTTGAATATGTGACCCTTTTATCACTGTACCTGGAGTTCATTGCCTTGGAGAGTCACCTCTCAAGGGTGGTCTGAGGTTTGGTCAGGAGGGACTTGATCTCATATCCTGTACCCTCAATGAACGATGTTGGTGATTCTTGCCTACAGGCACTTGTAGCAGGTCTTTAATGTTTCTAATTTGCTTGGAAGATGGATAGCCCTATATCCTGGCTATTAAGTAATTTAAAATCCTTACTGAGAAATACATGATCTCAGAGTATCTGATTTCCCATGAATAATTTTTCTAAATATCAGGACATTTCCTGGAGTATTAAGTGTTTCAGTAAATTTGTAGGGTACCTGGAATGTTCAGGCCATTGTTTTTCCCTTCAAACTCTTTATGTTCCTTCCTTTCTTCTTTTATAGCTTTAGCTTCATTCCTGCCATTAGCCCTGTGTGAACAAGAGTCCTGTGCCTGCCTGACATTCATTGAAAAATTGGGGCCTTAGAGACTGCCTGACCTCTAGTTTGTCCTGTGAACATGTCTAAGGTGTACTCACTGTAATAAATCCCAAAGACAGCCGCTGCTCCAATGAATGCTCCCAGGAGTTGTGCTAATATGTAAATTGGTAATTTGGTCCATTTTAATCTTCCAGTCACGCACATGGCTAATGAAACAGCTGGGTTTATGTGACCACCTGAAAAATAAATCACAAATTAAGTCATGTGGATGACTCAGATACATGAGAATAGGTGAAGGATTTGTAGAAATGTGGGCACTTTTGAACACCAGAGCAGTACATGCTTTTCTAGATGTTATTTTGCAGTTAAATGCTGACTGCAATTAAACTGAAACAAGCTGGATGAAATCAGAGGAGGCAGGGTGAAAGATCCACTAAGATCCATCTTTAGTCTTGATGCTTGTGAACTGTGCTCTTTATCAGACTGCTGTCCTGCAGTATGTAACTTAGAGACAACTTTTCTAGAAAAATAGTAAATCTGCCCCATTGATGGTGATGGGAGGGTCCTTTATTCTGCACGTATTCTCTCTCCTCGAGGCCTTTGACTTTTTATTTTTAGGGGAGAACTGGGGCAGAAGAACATTCCTCCCAATGTTCTCCCAAGTAGATAGTATGATTAAGGACTGTTACTGGCTTGAACATGTATCTTGAGACAGTTCTGGAGTGTCCTGGATTTAAGTCATGTTTGTGTCCTTGTCTTCAGCCTAGGGTTACTTAGGAACTCAGTTTTCATGGAGACAAAATCAAATAATGTTAGAGCTGTCCAGTTTCATGCTGCCTATTGGTGAGCTATGCCTAGGTGGGATCTTGGGGCAGCAGTGCACAGTCTTTCACCATGTTTTTATCTAGTTCTTGTGCTTCCCAGAAAGGTCCATGATAAGGAAACTGATAAAGTAGCTGTGCTGAAACAAAGTTCAGTTTCCTGTGAAGCTTCCTTCCATTTTATTCAGGAGTAGCTACACCTGAATTCACGCATGAAAAAATTTCAGTAACATTAGAATTCTTTGCGACAATTTTAGTTTCTAAAATACATTTATTATGTCATGTGATCTCTTCCCTCGACATCTTTTGTCAACAAAAAAGGTGTTGTGTACTCTTGGAAAATTTCATTGTTTACAGATGCATGGTTGCTACTTAAGAAATACAAATTGCCAAATAAATGAACAGGTACTTCTTTTTAATAAATACTGAATAATAAAACCCCCAAATTTTGCAAGGATGTAGGATCCTTTGCCTACCTTCCACCTAAGGTCTCATTTCAGTCTGTATGTATATCAGAAAAAAATGGCCTTTGTCTTTGGTAAAGTAACTGAAAGAGCATGCCCCTTATCTGTCAAAGGTTAGTGATGGAGAAAGGGCCTCTATGTACAGTTTCTGTGTTTGTTTGCACTTCAGGTCAGTGAGTCATTATCTTATGAAATCCAGGCACCTTTGATACATAATGAACTGACAAACACAGATAACAAGCTGGATAAACCCTTCTTTGTATCATTTCCAAAACGCTGACCTAGTAGCACCAGTCTTGAATTAAAAGCTGAATTCCTCACTGTGTTTCAAATTCTTCAGCACAGAGAAAATAGATGGCACCTAATTTAACAGCCCTTCATATGAATTCTGATTTATTGTTGTCTTGTCTTTTTTCCTTACTCTGGCTGGAATTAGTAATTTTCCTTTCTTTCAACACCTGATTTTGTTCTGGACCTGTACATAATACAGGGTGACTATGATGGCCAGGACAAGTCATAATAATATTACAGAAGGCTGATTAGCATCAAATATGGAAAGGAGAAGTCTAATTGAAGGCTCTCATGCTGACATAGGGGAGTTACAGGATTCTTGGTTCATGTGCCATTGGTTAAAAAAAAAGTTCACTTTGGACAAATGTGTTCCTCATTCTTTTGTAGTTGCAGTGATTGCAGTCAAGGATTTGAAATGCTAAGTTGGATAAAGTAGTGGGAAATTAACTATATATTGAGGAAAACTGGATGGAGGAAAATAAAAAAGGGGAGTTTTCCTAAATAAAAAAAGCTCAAATTCACCAAGCATACAGACTATTTTGTTACCATTAATTAATAATTACATATAGAACTGATGAAAAATATTTTAGCAGTACTTAACATGAGACTATGGCCCAAGAGCCACAGAAATTGCTAACAAATTCTACATAGGAACTTGTATTCTGAAGTGTCCACTAGTAATCATGTGTTGGATAATAACAGCCTGTTGAAATATCTGTTCCTATTTTTTCACAGAGAAAATGCACTGCATGCAGAATCCTGTGTCATGGGAAAAACACAGGAAGCACAATACTGCAACATCTGCAACAGCTCTGCCCTGCTGGGATTGAACTGTAATTTTCTACATAATGATGGAGATGAATATCCCTTAAAGGTGCAAATGTAGGACAGGTCTTCACAGGTTTGTTTTCATGATACTGTATTAGAAGAGTTTAGCTGCCTACATATAAACCAAGAGCTGTAGTTAAAAGTTGTTCAGATAATAGGAATGTGCTGCTGAATTAATTTTGTGTGATATTAAGGAACAGTTCTGGTCTGTGTCATTGACAGTGACAAGACTGCCTGTTTTGTTGAACCTGGACCACTTTCTAATGTGAAACTTTTTAATGGAAACCTTCTGCATGGTACCTCTGTAAAAGAATTTGTAAGGAGAAAAGAAATGGCCACAGTAATTTCTGCTACAGCAGCTATTTCTAATTATACCTAAAGAAATTTGTTCAGACTAACTTCACCCTCTTTATGAAGGATAAGAAATGCCTCTATGAGACCTGGAGTACAAGGGCACCATTTGCTTTAAAGGCCAATAAACTCTGCACACAACACAAAGTATTTTGTATTTTCATGCACAGCATTGTTGTTACAACCCATCGTTTTCTATTTTAAAGGAAGACTTTAAATGTTAAAAGGAGTTATGCTAATGTTTCTGATCTTAGTTTGGCCAAATTGAATGGTGGAACTAGGAGACAAGGCAGCATCCAGTATGGCCCTGGTGCACATTGGTTAGTTAGCCCAGATAACTTAGCCCCAGGACTAAGGAGAGATTCCTGACCAGTACATGTTGAGGAAGTGTTACAGCAGAAATAAAGGGGAAAGGACAATACTGTCTGTGCCAGTATGAATGTATCTCTGATGCTGAATCTTTCTGCTGTTTCTGCTTTCTGTGATCTGCTGCTTCTGTGAATAATCAGACAGAAGCAGACTTGCTATTGCCTATTATAGGACATGAAGAAATAAATTGCACTCTGTAAGGTGGATCCTGTTCATTATACCCATCAGGGTCATTCTGCTTTCTCTGTAGCTGGCCACCATTTTATCTAGTGACTGCTGGATTGCTCTTCATGGTTATTTTTTTAAACACAGTGACTGTTCTGAGCGGGATCATCTCTATTGCTAGAATTTTCCAAGCAGCACCAAGCAGATTTCTGGTTCGCACAGAACACTTTCCATAAAAGCCAGAGGTCTACCAAGGTTTTTTCATACTGTAGTTGAGATCAGAATTTAGTGGAACATTTTGTCAAACACAAAGAATAGAAGGAAATAAGAACACACAAGATTTACTAGTAGAACTCCAGTGCGAACTCTGCTGTAATGGTGCTTACTGTTGCTAAATTCATTATTGTTTATACCATGAAGTGGAAGCCCTTTAACAAGGAAGCCCTAACACTGTAGCAATAAATGCTATATAAGAGAAAAAGTCACTTACCAGAAACGCCCCCAGACACGTACACTGCTATGGTGACTGCCATGGCAAATCCCACCGACACCGTCATGGGCCCTCCATGCGCTCCCCGGCTGAGCACAGCCTGGCCCACACACCCACAGCCAAGGGTCTGCATTTGCAAAGAGAAGTGTAAAATCACGAGTGTGTCTGTCAAATGTTATTGGTTGTGACTTCTGCTGTCCTGGTATAGCTGCAAATGCTGTTGAATACTGAAACAGTGCTAGAATTTGTCATGTGTGCCATTGTTGCCTTTGCTGCAATGCACATTTGCTTTTCATTTTCCTTGTCTCTGTGACAAGGAAGAATGTCTGCTAATGAGGACCTCTCTCCACACAGAAAGCAGTTCTCAGGCACAATGATGGGATACAGATCAGAAGTTGGAGCCAGAACAAGATCATACAGCCTCTACAACAAAACTCTGCATTTGAAAGTGAAATTAATTCTGTGTGGTAAGTTTTCAGTTCCAGACTGATGTTATAAGTGATGAAAAATTTACTGTAAAAGTTATGAAAGATAGTTCAAAAAGCTTTTAATGTTCAGTGCTGGAACTCTGGATTGAGACAACTTTCTGGCATTTACAGTGTGTATTATTGTTATGCTGACTTGATATCACATACTGCTCTAGCAAAATATTTCACTGGCTCTGCAGCTTGAACAATTAACTGAAGTGGAGATATCTGAATAATTCACATTGAAGAATTCTAAATGGATTTAAACTAGTTTTGGATTTTTGTTGGTTTCCCTCAGAATAAAGTTCAGTAACACATTTAAATATTTGCTTAAGTTGATGTTTATTCAGTTCTAAAGGCTCTGCTTACCTTCAAGCATATGTTTAGATCCTACTAAAGATGATAGGAAAGATATTCAAAGGGACAAAAATCTTTTAGTTTGAGACAGATTAGCTGATCCATTTCTGTGTCTTTGAAAATCCGCTGTTTAAATATATGCCTATGTGCTCTGCTGAACAAGGAGCCAATACTCTATGGAAGCTCTCAAATAATTTCTATAGTCTGAAAACTTTTGCTTCTCTGCAGCTGTAAGTGATGTGAATCATACCATTTGTGGGATGTGACTAGATTTATCTTGAGCAACCTTAATTGCTTGTTTTCAGTTGCAAGGTAGTTGAGTTTAGAAACTGCAAAGTAATGGGAAAATCTCTCTTGCCTTAGAAATAGACTGCACCAAAATGATTTGGTGATCGAGGTTTAACAAGCAAGTCCTGCTGGAATAGATGCCATACTTTTGTTTCCATTATTTCCCCAAGGGTTTTAGCTAGTACCAAAATGTGACAGGAAAGCTCTCAATAAAATTACACTCTTAACCAGCTTTTTAATGCACACGGTGTTTCTAAGTGCCCCGAGACTGTGTCGTATACCCAGGTGCAGCTCTTGCCTTGAGGTCATAATCATGTAAGCAAACAAAACACTGAGTGGTGCCAGGGTGTTGCAGCTCTGGTTATGTAAGGGTAGGGTGGTGTTAGATAGCCACAGTTTATTGGACTGTATAATTAAAAGCTCCAGTGCAAGCTGCAGTCAGCTGCCGTGCCACGGACAACGCACGCGTTAGCCATGCTGTCACCTAGCAATGCACGTGCTAAGCACAAATGCACACACAGGTAGCAAACCAAAGTAAAACACAGTGGAGTTGTTCACAGCTGAAATTACATCTTTTTTTAAACTTCATGTGAGATAATTCATAATGTGTTTAATATGGAAAGAATGGGTACGCTGGAATTCATAAGAATCTAGAGGAGATGGAATTAGCATACTGTACTCATCACCTTCCAGATTTCTCAAAGGAAGTACTCCAGAAACAGCACTAAGCAAGATTTTGTGGAAGGTATAGCTCAGTAGGCTGCTCAGGGCCCCTCCACACAGCAACTGTTGAATTCCAGCAACTGGCTCAATCTACGAGTATAGTGTGCACTTGTGTTCTGAAATGGCACAGGCAAAGTTTTGCAGATTCAAAGAAAGGCCATTCTTTTGAAAGCATTACCTATTTCTGTAAGGATGATGAAAAAAGAGAATGGGGTAGAGGAGATGGTTATAGAAGAGGATAGGGGATACCAACATCTGTGTATATCAACTCCCAAATCACAAGAGAAGGGAAGGAAATAACGGAGGGAGGCTGTGGCCTCCCTTCCTTATTACCGGAACTGCAGAGTCATACACAAACAGCTGTGTAGCTCCTGCTCTGCAGGTCTTAGGGAGATACACAACTACAGATGCTCCATTTCTGTGCAGACCAGTCTCTCCTACAGAGAAGAAGCCATGTGAGCCAGCTGGAACACAGCTGCACTTGGTGGACCTGCTCATGTACAAAGACTAAAAGCTACTGCAGGCACAGTCAGTGTGTACCCATCCAGGGATGGGAAAACTGGGAACTGAGCCTGCATATCTGAGCTGTGTCACTGTAATACTTTCTCCATTTGCTGACCTTTTAAGAAGGAGAGAAAAAAGTTGCCTCATACCTACTGTAGCTAGGTTGGTGCAACTGGAAATTATCACCTAATCATGTAATTACACAAACAGCAATTTAATACCTTGTAAGCCTTTGCTTGACTGTGCTAAGACCAAATAGATCATTGAGTTGTAATTAAATACTCTTAAGATTTTAGGTCAAGCTCAGCCATCAGTTGCACCCACAAAACTCAATGATTGAAGCACATGGAATTAATGAGAGTTTAATTTACAGTAGAATAAAGCCAGATCTCTTTATCTTATCTTGTCTATCTTATGTTGCCAGGTTTTCCTCTTAGCAGTTGTCTACAGCTTGATCTGCTTAAAATTACTAGAGTACTTTCAGCACTGACTTGTTTTGTTCATAAAGTCATTAGATTACTAAAGAACATGCTTGGGTGTGGAATAGCTGTCTGAACCTTCTCTGCCAAAAAAACTTTCTTCATGGCCTATTAGATCCTTCTCTTTGTCTTGGATAACAAGGCTTATGTTAGGAAAGGAAAACAACTGACCTTTGATGAATGTAAGGTCCTATTACTGCCTGGGAGCTTGCAGGACTTTCTGTATCCCACTCATCAGAGAGACTAAAGATTATTTTCCCTCCATCTTACTATTTTCAAGATTTTTCAAAGTGGTTGTAATTGCATTTTTCAGTGTAAATAGGATTTCTGCAAGATCTGAAACCACAATTTTAGGGAATTTATTTTTCTACACGGCCAGTAAAGTTTTAAACATCTTAAAGAATGCTTGTATAAAAAAGTCCCCTTCTTATCACAGAGTCCTAGAAGTGGTGTGCATTTATAGCCAGACCCTCTGACTGTCACAATCAAGAGGCAGCCAAGCTTTTCAGCAGTGTGGAGGCAATGAGCTGGGCCGTGTTGGACTCTGTACATCCCCAGCTCCAGCTGTGGTGAGACACACACCTGCAGTGAGTTCCACAGGTGTCCCTGCAGGCAGAGTGTGGCCTCAATGGCTGCACAGCTGATGATGCTGTGCATGAGTACAGGAGCTCAATGTGTTATAAGGAATACAGTCAGCAGGTGCAAAAAAAAAAGTATTTAATATAAACTGCTCACTTTCAATCATGAAATTCTAGAACAACAGTGGCTGCATTTGCCCTTCTTTGCAGGTAGGGTTCTGTGCCCATGAAAATTTACAGCATTCTTTGTGGTGTACTGTAATCTTCTGCAGTTCCCCTACCCAACATTAATATTTCCAAATAGGATTAGCTACTTATAAAAGTAGTAAATAAGTTTTTCAGTTTGAGGCATGCTAAATTGGCAGTGTCTTCCTAAGGGAGTGTGTTTTAGAGCTTGCTTTCGTTTCCACCCCCTTCATACAAAGCAAAAAATTCTCTGCTTGAGAATTTTACCTACTGAAATTTGTAATAAGATGTAGTATAATATTAGAAACTCCTTCCACACAAACATGTAGTTTTACTGTGTATTACATAGGATCTTTATTCAAACGGGACTCCTAAGCATTCTTTCAACAGGGACAGTAATGCTAAAAGCAACAAGATCAGAGACATGTTAGATCTTCTAAAATTCAGGGCATTAGCTCTGCAAGAATTCAAGTTACAGGAAAACTCTTTTAGGAAAGACCAGTCCTCATCCAATTTAATGTTTAGGATTTGCTATATTTTGTTAAATTAGAGAGTACTTAAGCTTTTAAAGGTGAGGTAAAAACACAGCTTACCAGTCAAGTAATTTCTAAATACTTTTAAAGCATACAGCTCTTATTTTGTTATTAATGAGATGTTTTGGTGGGGTGGGGAGGACTTCTGTACATTATGATTTAATCAAGCTTAGAGCAATAGAAAGTCACTATATCTGTTTTCCTGATGATCTTCTGGGAAACAACCAATATCCTCTTAGGTTCAGATGGATTTTAATTTTTTTTCAGACTTGCTATCTGAAAAAAACTCCAAACCCTTATCATTTAGTTAAATAAATATTATAGACATAAGCCTTAAAATTATTGCCATTTTGAAACTATTTTCTAGTGACAAAAAGCATTACTACTTGGAGACATGATTGTAAATTCAATAAAACTTTGGATGATTTGTGTATATAAAGATTTTAAAACATATGAATATCAGGTTCAAATTGCTTTGTGGGAAAAAATAGTGAAAATATTGAGGGACAGGCTATGCTATGTTATATAAACTGATACTTTAAACTTTATTATTGCTTTGTCATATGCAATAGGAGACAAATAAAAGTTTGAAATCACCTAGAGAGAATGCAAAAGTCTGCATTTTCTCATATTTTATTATGATTAATATTGCATGCCTCATCCTGAAATGCTAAGTGCTTTTCTTTCCTGAATTATAGAGGGCAACTGGTTTGAGTCAGTTTCTTCAGTGAAGACTGTTTTTATTTTCTTACTAACTTATAGAAATTCAAGGAAGGAAATGAAATGTGATATTCAGACACAAACATTCAGGAGTGAAACATTGCCTGTTGTATCAGGGCTAGAAAGAAAAGGCCATGCAGAGGAACAAAATCTTCTCATCCTTGAGGAGAAAAATAACCTATTCAGGTGCTGCTTCCCTCTCTCCTCACTCATTTGTTCTTGAGCTATGATGCTTTGCTTCCTACACTGAAAAGCTTGAAATCTTTCTAAACTCCTACAATATGTCTAGTCTCTGCACCACTCTCAGGGAATTGTAGCATTGAGAAAGTATGCAAGAGTGGGCATTGCAGACTCCGAGAAAGGTTTTCTGTCCTCTCCGTGGAGTATAAGGGGACATGTACCTTTTCTTTTACTCCTTCCTTTGGGGGCAGATCTTTGCTGTGCCCTCACAGTTAGAGGTACATGGTTAGGAGTAATTAAAGCCTAAGCTGCTTGCTGTTGGAAAAAAAAGAAAGCTGAATGCTTTTAATGGTAAAGAAACCTGTGAGGAATGGGTTAGAGGAACGTTTGCCTTTAAACCAGACCATGGATTGGAGAGCTCCCTAGAATTCACTTTCAGCCAGAATGGTTTATTGAACTGTTGAGTTTGCAAAGATATAAACTCACTCTACAGCACAAACTACATTTATTGTCTTTTATTCTGTTCTCCAACTGTTTATGACAGCTTTAAAAAGTTATTACTTTTATTACCTTTCTTTTATTTGGTGAAACTTTTGAAAAAACACCTTGTAAAATTGTGTCTGTAAAACATAAATTCAAGTTTTGCACTCAGTTGAATGTTGGAAAGATGCAGGTCTTCTGTAAGTCTCAGGCAGAGGTGCCTACGCTTCAGTCCTACAGATGTAAACTTTCTGGGAAAAAGGGTATCCATAGAAAAAGGTTTTGGGAAATTAAGTTCAACTTACTGAAACCTCTTGGTTAAACAATGAGTTCTGGGGCAGATGTTGCAGAAATGATAATTTTCTTCAAAGCTTTCATGTAACACAACATCTGAGTCACCTAAAAGTTTGAAATGTCATATACTGGGAAACCTAAGCTTGGATGGAAAACAAGATTCCCATGATTTTTCAGAATTACTTGCTGCCATAAATATTTTGGGGTAAAAGAACAATTAGCTAACCTTCCTTTCAAATTTTTCACACTGCTAAATATTCAGCTGAATTAAAGAATTACTTCTGAAACATAAGGGCTGTCTAGAAAAAAAAAAAACCTGATTCTGATAATAACATTATAAAAACAGCACCAGTATGTAAGAACACTGCCTTAACCTCAGTACAACTAAGGGTCTTTGTTACCACTTTATCTTCTGTTTGCTATGCTGATTTAATACTGTTTCAAAAAGAAGATGAGTTTGTATATCTTCACCAGAATCATTAGCAAAATTTAATGCCATCAAAATATATGCAATTATATAACATTAGATTCATGAGTGGCATCTATTATTTATTGGTTGTACTGTATTATTGCTGCTAGAAACCCAAATATACGGATCTCTGACATCAGAGCTGTTTTTCAAAGTGCAAACACAGCTAAGGCTCATGGTATATGTAGCATTATGTAATATTTTAAAAGCTGAGTGACAGATCAAAATACCAATTATAAATAAATTTTTATACCCTCTTATCTAGCTTTGACAAACCTAAGTTCACTAAGAGCTAATTATAAAAGATTCTGTACTCCAGGAAATTCATTGCTGATGGCAAACAAGGCAGCTGTTAGAAGGTGCTGATGTTTAATTTTTTACCTTAGACAAAACTTGCTGTAATTTCATCCTATATAAAAAAAGTCTCCCTTTCAGAAAAATTTAGAACTTGGAATTTGTCTTTGTTTAAAATTTCTCAGTTGTGGTCGTGTGTTAAATGTTAAACACTTATTTAAGGCGCAAAGGATCAAAAGCTGTTTGCTTTCATGTAATAACATCATATAATGAGAATTCTAATGCACGTTTAAAATAAAGGATGTATATTACCCTACAGTATTGTAATTAACATGCACTGGAATGTAGGGCCACAAAAAGTAGAAGAACTAGAGAAGTTGTTTAAATTTTGGTCTTATGGACTGAGCAAATCCATGTAATGCCAAGTTAAAGATTTTTCTGATGAGACTGAACTCTAGAACAGAGCAGGAGTGATAACTTGCATAATGAGTGGTTAGAATATGAAAACAAGCCTAAAATATTTTGATGCTAAATAGGCTTCCTCATTAGCTGGACTGTTTCAGGGCTGTTGTGTATTCATTCAGTTCATGCTTATGCCCTGAATTGTCTAAGCACACACAAACGTTTGCTTCAATAGGAGTTGCAAGAGGCTCCCCACCTCCACTGGAGACCAGGCTTATAGGTCTATATACCAGGCTCTGGTCTATATATAGGAATGTATATATATGTATATGTATTAGGAGCATATATACTCCCCACTTGTATTTATATGCTAAATGAAAGCCTGTGTTTTGTCTCAGCAAGGAAGTGTTTGCTGCTCTGGCCTCAGGAGATCCTGGCTCCTGTGCAGCTCTCTTCTGGGAAACTCTGTTCAGTAAGATGCTCTTGAGAGTGAAAATTAAATACAAACTGTGTTAGGTGAGCAGTAGCTGTTAAAGGAAGCCACATGGCCTATTTGGCATCTCTTTTTGGAACTGTTTCAATTCAGATATACTTAATGGCGTAAGTCAGAGTAAATCCCATTTTAGTTGAGAGCAATGCAGTCAAGTTCTAAAGAGGAAATATGGAGAGAAACATGATTAAAAACAGAGAGGCAGTTTGGATAGGTGAGTTCCAGCCAGACTCATTAAAAAGCCACATAAACCATTTATCTGATGCAGCATGGCTTCCTGACTCTTCTGTGCTGGCACACAGGTGTTGTCCCCCAGATTAACTCACAGAAATCCCAAGAGGAGCTGTACTGAACTAGGAAACATGATGGAGAACAAAAAGCTCCCTAGAGACCTCTTCCTCAAGGGAGACCTTGGGGACAGTCCAATCTGCAGAAGGCTGGCACTTGGAAATGTGTGTTGTGTGCTGGCTCTCAGCCACCATGGGCAGGTGTTCTCCCACCTCAGGATGCTTCCAGGCTCCTGGAGTTTTGTGTTTCTCACAGAAATTGGGTGCTTTACTAAGCAGAGAGTGACTCATGTGGGCTGTGCCTGTATTGTCAAGTTGTATAATGTGAGCACCTGAGAACTTGACTGTGGGATTCTCAGGAGGGATTACTTACTTGGAGCATGTCCAGTCTGATTCACTGGACTGAGCATCCATTAATGGTCAGCACATTTCCTGTGATTCTGAAGCTCACCTTCTACTTTATTTTTTCACCTGGAAAGAATTTTGTCTACGTGCTCTGAGTCCATGCTGCCAGGCAAACTGCAGCATGTTAAGTAGGGCTGACCAGGAGATATTATCCAAACTGTGTGCCCAGGGCCTTTCTCAAGGCTTGTTGTGTCAAATCTGTCCAACGTTGCAAACCACACCCTTCACACAGTGAGGTGAAGGCTGGGTTTTTGCCTGATGAGTGATTCCACTTTCTAGATTTCCTGTTTGGAAAATAATGTTGCAAGACTGAGAGTTACCAAAGATGGTAGTTTAGGGTCCTATTAGTATGTGGCTTGTGATGTTATTCTCCAGAAAAATTAGAAATAAGTGATTTGGAGGGACAAAATTTCACCCGGCTAACTCCCAGCAGTGGGTCCCAGATTTAGGTGTGGTCAGTTAGCATTGGCTTCCAGACAGAGCCTGTGGGGAATAGAAATGCTGTCTCAGCCTCGCTCCCTGGCACAGGTGCTCTCCAGAGTCTCTAAACCCCATCACAGCAACCAGAAATGGCTTTCAGCAAAGACATGAATCAGCTGTGTTGTAGGCTGTGAACTCTCCTCTTGATTTGTAACAGCTTTACCACATAGTTCTTACACTATCCTATTACTATAACTTCTTTTGCATACATGCTGTCTGTTTTTCAAGCATTTCTGTCCACTGACTTACCAGGCTACCCCTTTCATTAGCTCAAATTTAAATTATGGGTTTAATATTTATCTGTACTTTAAGTACTTACTAGCTGACAAAGCTTAAAAGCAACAGCAATAAACAGAATCACAGAACAAACTAGATTGGAAAAGACCTTTGAGATCATCAAGTCCCACCTATCACCTAACAACACCTCTACAACTAAACCATGGTACTGAGTGCCATGTCCAATATTTTTTTAAACACCTCAGGGGATGGTGACTCCACCACCTCCCTGGGCAGGTGACTCCAGTGCCCAATCACTCTTTCAGTGAAGAATTTTTTTCCTGATGTGTGACCTAAACTTCCCCTGCACAGCTTAAGATAACAGCAGAAAAGGCAATTTCTACACAATAAGCACTTGGTACTGCTGCTAACTTGTGCAGTCTAAACACAAGTTGGGGTATCCAAGCGTTGAGAAAGCTGCAGTTTAATCCGGGTGAGGCTCTTCCTGTTTTAAATCAAGGCTGAAACTAGAAAGGGTAAGAGAAATAAGAAACTCAGATTGTCAACAACAATTTTGTAGCTTTGTTTTCTACTACACTTATATGGTGAATATACTAGAAAATGGGATCTGGGTTTGCATTTCCTTTCTGGCCTTGTGCAGCAGGACATAAAATAATAGCATTTGCAGTCTAATCTGCACTTTAATATGTTTTCTTCTCTTGCTTAATTTTATTAATGGGAAGAGGAGGAGGATCTTGTGGCGAGGACAGAGTACTGGAAGTCAGATGATGTGGGTTATATTCAGAGTTCTGCCACAGGCTTCCTGTGCAGGCTGCTGTAATCAGGTTTGCTAATATACAAAATGAAGATAATGACATTTCCCCTCCTTACCAGGGTGTTGTGACACTTAATTCATTAATGTTTGTAAAGTGCTCTGTGCTCCTTGCTTCTAAATGTGCTTCTTACTGTAATAATGTCTTATGGATGGTATTAAATTTGAGAATAATGTTATTTTAGTGCCGGCACACTTCAGTTGGCTGAAGTGTAGTAAAGACCATAATTTCCAGTATTTTATGAGCTACTGGAATTTTTAGATGACTTACTTGAAATTTAGCTAATATAGTTACAGTTATAAAACCTATGTCAGTACTGTGCCTGCTGGGTTTTTTTTCCTCTTTCACTATGATGAAATATTTAGCAATGAGCAAGACTGCATTGTCCAGACTAAAAGGAGCAAGCAAGAAAGAAAGAGTTTGGCATAAATAGTCGAGCTTCTTGGCTTCTAGCTCTGCTACACAGCCTGCTCTCTCCCCTGGTGAGTCACAGTCCCAGCACAAAATGCACAGAAAAACTGAGCAAGAAATTAGGTTTCAAAAAAGAAATCTGAGGTTATAAAAATGGGAGATTTAGGTATTTGTCTAAGTTGTAGAAGTACTATAGGACCAAGAAATATATGTGTAGTTTATGTAGTACCGTTAAAAACAAAACAAAAAATTGTCAACTTACAAAATCTCCAAAGGTTTGGCAATGCAACTCCAAATAAATTCACTGCAAATTACAAAGCTAAATTCCTATATTTCACATGAAAACAACTAAAATTTTCTAAACATGCAGTACAATGTTTGTTAATGTAAACAGAATTAGTGCATAAAATGAACTGCTGAGTTTTTAAAAAACAGTAACAACATTCATTGTGTGTATCTGGTTTGTTCAGAATGTACTTCTTCACTGAAATTCTGCTCCTAGATGAAATCTAATGTCAATCAGACAATTGTAAAATACATAAAATTATCTGGTTTTTATAGGCAGTGATAATTGCATGGTGTGAAGAAAGGAATCACAAACTTACCTTCGTAGGAGCAATTCATTCAAGCTGTGCATGGTCAGGCTGTAACCTCGCTGCTGGCACAGTACAAGAAAATCGTACATGTCCCCATACAAGCACTGTCCAGCATTAGATTAGTAGGAAGAAAGGAAAGCAGCTGACACTTACTATCAGTAGAAAAGTTCCCAGGAACTCTGAGAGGGCTTCTTTAACCAGGCTGTTCTTCAAGGAAAATTTCTCCTTTAAACTCCTTTTGCTTTTCTGGCTCATTTTGGCTTCCTCTATTGCTCTGGTGCCCTAGTTACAAATACACACAAAATTTGTTCTGTATTCGTCCCTGCTTCAGCTGAACTTTGACACTTTTACTTAAACATTGAAATATGAGATTTCATCTTGTACAGCCAGTGAAATCATCTGACTGCAGGCATTGACAGAACCAACTCAACATGCCCTAACAATTCATCATGGGTTTGTCATTCTCTGAGTGCACTTCTATTTATACTGGTAAGATAATACCAGTAAATTCACAATCGGATTTCTTTTTTCTTAGAGTGGATTAATTATTACCTTGCCTATGTTACTGTTCTTTTTAGTATTTTTTTTTATCCTGGTAAGAATGAATAAAATGTTGTTTCTATCACCCTGATCAAAAAGAAAAGCAAAAAGATAAACCACAAAGTAAGGAACCAAAATATAGTTGCAAATTTCTCTCTGACCTCGATTGGGATTTAAACCATGCTACTATTGGCTGTCAAAGAATTTTTCAAGGGGAGGTTGTAAAGAGAGCGAATGCTTGGGAGAATGCTGTGCTGTACCCTGCACACAAAAGCCCTTAACTTCTGAGACATTTCAGTGGCTAATGGGGAATCTTACCTTGTGGTGTGTGTTGAATTTGCATATTCACTCACAATACTCTTTTTGGACTAAATGCCTTGCTCTTTAGTGAACTTCCCTGTTTACAAAAGAGCAGTGAAGCAGAATAAATTAGGAACATTTAATGAAATCTGCTTCAGTCCAGTGGCTCCCTAAAAGGCAGAACAGGGAAGTGAAGCACTGAGTGACTATATATTCCCTATATGTTTAGCTTAAAAGTGCATGGGCACTATAACATGGAGCATTATATAATATTACTTTTTGTCGTCTTAGGACTTGAAGTTGCCAAATATCTCAAAGAACTGCTCCTCCTAGAGAAAAATATTACACCTTTATTTCTTCAGCATCTTGAACAGTTTTATCAGCTGTGATAAGACTTGACGCTATCTGGTTGATTTACAAGTATTTTCTGCCATTTGACTTGATGCCAGAACCTCAGCCCAGTTCTGGCAGATTATTTTGGCATGTATTGTAGCTGCTCAGTGCGGCTGAGGTTTATATCTGTCCTAAACAGGGCAGAGCCTTACAGGGTTAGGGAAACGTGCCACTTCTGTTATCCTATCAGTGTTCCTTGCCTCCAGCTAGGACCTGATGTATGTTCCCTGCAGCAGTAGTCACCTTACCCCACCAGCTTCATCCCTTAACCACCCAGTTCTCCCCCTCCCCGCACCCAATTTTAATCCTTAACTACTTTTCTGTGTCCTTTTACTCACCTTTCTCTACCTCTGCATCCAGACACCACGGTGCCCCTAGGTGGGTCGGAAAACGCTGGCCTGTGGAGCACCACGGAGCTGATGGAGCAGCAGATGGCAGCATCTGTGCCGGTGCTGCCTGAGCCGGGGGCACCTGTGCAGAGGCGGTGACACTGCCGCAGGACAGCCCAGGTCCTGCTCTACAGGTCCTGCCTGTGGCACAGACAGCTGGGCCCGCCTCTGGGGAGCCCCTGAAAATAGCCGGTGTATGGCAGCTTGAAAACCTTTACCCCACACCGCCGAGAAACAAACATATTATTCAGGACCGTAATTATCACAGCATGCTAGAATATATGTTTGTTATGTCTGTGAGAGAAGTCTTTCCGAATAATGTATACATTAGAGCTGAGGGAGAATGCTTGGGAGGACATTCATTACAGCAGGAATGAGATAACCACTTCCTCTCTTTCGGGGAAATGATAAATTAACAAACACGGTTATGAAAGCAATTTTTAGTTGTTTGCCCATAGCAATTCTTTCTCTTATGCAGATGCAAGTCTTGCTCACATAGTATGTAGATACCGCTTAGTTTGGTCTCATAGCAGGTATGAAGACATTAATGCTATTTTTCAACTAATAGTGGGGTAATAACATGTCAGAGACAAATTCATACTCATTTGTTCAGATCATGTTGACTTTCTTATGTGAATTTTCTGTCTTTGCAGGGTGGAGAACTGGCACAAGTACATCTATTTCACATTTGCTTTTAACAGATTTTCTTCAATACCTTATAAAAATCATATTATTTAACTCCATTAATAGGAACTGTGATGCTAAGTTAGACCAAAGGTTCTCGTGAGCTCCATAACGAGATTCAAGCAGGTGCTCTAAGAAAGTATTGAAGGACAGAGTACATAGGAGATGACTGCTCCCTTGGTAAGTCCTTCCAGCTTTTGACATGTGGCAATTTAAAGGTACTGCCACACTTTTCAAAGAGAAAAGGGATTAACTCAGAACATTTGAATAAAGTTTCTCCTTTTCTTCTATTTAGAAGGAGATTCTAAGACATTTACCAAATCTAACAAATATGTATGTAGCATTTAAGAAAGTGTAAAGATAAACACCACGAAGGCTTTGACTTTAATTACTATCTATTTGATTAATCCTCTCTTTTACTGCCTTTTAGTTGTATGCAATGGAACATCTGGCTGAAAAAGGGAAAGAAAATGCACTGTGATTACAGTTTTCTACTGCTCCCTCACCTGGGCCCTGCTCCCAGAGTCAGAATGATAAGGACACTGGCAGTGCCACCCACAAATATTGAAACTGAGGGTGAAACTGAGTGCCACCCATAAATATTGAAACTGTGTCATCTGAGGGAAGAAAATGACATTTTCCAAAAATGGAAGTTATGTAAGTAAGTAAGGAGCATACATATTAAACGTAGAACCACATGAAAGCTCACCAAAAAGATTTTAAGGTTTTTCCAAGAATGTGAAAGTAACAGTCTAAATGTTTTCAAATTCCATAACCAGAGGAGTCCTGTGAGACTATAAGTAAAGCTAAGGAGGATGGAAGCACAGGAGAAACATTCAGCGTGGCTGTGTCCACAGCTGAAAGAATTATTTGCCTTGCTAGATTTGGTGGGATGAGTGTGAGCAACTGTTCAAAAATAAATTGTCATCAGGAAACACTACAAGAGAAATTGATAAATTAACCATTAACTAATTGCTGGAGATGTGCAGTATTTCCACCAAGGGATTAAAATGCTCAGCTTCTCAATTGCTAGTGCCAGTAGATTGGTTTTTTTCTGATCCTGATCCTAATGTCAGCAAAACAGAACATAGGAAATGTACCAGTGAGCTGCTGGTGCTTCAAGAGAGTCTTTCAAAGGTGATCATAGGAACTACAAAACTGTCAGTGTGACTTCTGTGCCAGGAAAATTATATGAACTGCTGTAAAAAGTAAAATCAGTAGACACACAGATAAAGCTGGTGCTCTGCAGAAGCATCAAATGGATTCTGTTAAGGGAGGTTATGCCTCACAAATCTACTGGCATCCTTTAAAGACATCAAAAAGCCCATTGATACTATTTTCATGCTTGAATGTGGGATCAGTGTAACCTTAGATTGCAAGTCTAAGACTCTTGGGACCCTTACCCCAAGGCAATCTGGACAGAACTATTTCTTCTCTTCACCTGGATTCAAGCAGAGCAGGAATTCACATGATGTATATAACCTAACCATTTTTATAGTAATCTTCACTCCTATAGAAATAGCAAAGTAGAGAATAATGCACATAGCTCCCACAGTTTAAGTCCCATGGGTAACAATATATAGTGTACTGAATTTTTAATAGCACATTATTCAGAGTATCACATAAATTGTTATTACTGATGTAATAAAACCTAAACCAACACAGCTGGAGAGACCAAGGTTGTAAATACACCATATATTTTTTGTATTGTAATAATATGGGCCAAATTATTTTAAAGTCTGCTGATTTTAGTTGAATTAGACTAACTCTGAATGCATACCTCTAGTTCAGGTCTCTGGTCAAATGCCTTTGCCTAATTTATATCTCAATTTTTGTACAGAAATTGCTGCACGGTACATAAGGGGCATTCTCTGTTTTATGGATTGGTTCTCCTGCTGGGGAAGTAGAAGAAAAAATTCAGGTGAGGAAGATCTGAACACACTGTAATTCAGCATTCTAAGTGTTTTAGTACATAAACCCTCTATTTCTTTTGTTCTTGTATTTTCTGATCACCCCTCTGTCTCTGCTGTAGTCCCTGGTGAAAAAGTGCTCAAGGTGAGAAATACTTGCAATGTGCAGCTCAGGTTTAGGTAAGCCCACCTTGGAGGAGGGGCAGGGCACACAAGGGGACCCCTTGAGCATTTCTTCTCTGTGATCTCAGTGTCCAGGTAAAACATTTCTATCTGTATCATGAATGAGATCAAACCCTCATCATATAAATGTACTTCAAGCTTTTTGCTCATAATCTTTAAGGCCTGACATAGATATGTGTGCTGTTGCTGACACAGATTTCAGGGAGAATTAAACTGGACTTTTTCTAAAACAGGACCCAGGATTTTGCTTTGTTCTTGACTGGCTGGGCACAGGCCTCAGTGCATAACTGATGTTACTACACACATGTGTTATGTAGAGATGTATAGTAAATTTCAAAGTTTGTTGTATGTGTAACACAGGCCCTGCCTGAGAGTTTCTGAGCCAGTTTAATCTCTTAGCAGCCGTGCTGGCACAGAGGGGCACAGATAACATTCCACTGCAGAGGGCCCCAACAGGGCTGTCAGTGCTGGCACCACATGGAAGTGTCAGGGCAATGCTGGACAGATGCTTATGTGCACCACTGTTATCAGCTGCCCTGGGCTCTGCTGCCTTCTCAGCTCTAGGAAGAGCTTATCTGGTAGGTTATGGTATGGGCAAGTCTTACTTTCTGAATGCATCCAGAGAAAGACTGTTTCAGTATAAGAAGAATTTTGCTTTTAAGGCATAGGTCAATTTAGTACAGACAAATGCTTTGGTTTAGCCAATTCCCTCCTTTTTTTCCTGCATATTCCCTTTTCTCAAATACCTTTCCTATTTGTGCTAAATTTATTCATACCGCATGAAGAAAACCTCAAAGTATATCCAGTGGACTTTACAGGGATCTAAATCCTGTGTTTTCTTAACCTGAATGGGATACATTATCAAAACCTTTCATCATTCTACAGGGCACAGGTTCCCTATAGCAGCCCTGAGACTTATAAAGGCTACTTTATAAGAGTTGTGAAGAGGAGGAGATCTCAGCCTACCTAACTGATAAAAGGAATGTAACATGAAAGACAAAGATAATGACGGATTTGACTCTACTGACACACAAAAGCAAAGTTGTGTGTTTGGCAAATAGGTGGCGCTAACTAGGACAGTTGATTCATGGTTCTAAAACCTAATTTCCACTGGGAAAGTGACAGTGTTTCCTGTATCTGACTCGTCAATCCACCTACTTTCACCTGTCTTCCACTCTACTTGACCCTCCAAGGAAGCCATCCAGCCACAGAATTCTGTATATATTCTGTAAGAGCTGCTGCTCCCAGTGCTTTGTCCCCTCTCTCCCACAACAAGAGCATTTGTTTGGTTTGCCTCCATGTTCTGCTCATCCCTCATCCTTCAGTAGGTGAATTGTCAGTCTGCCTGGTTTTCATTCAGAATTATTCACATTTGATTGTTTAAATCCTCTGTCTTTCCAGATGCAAGTTTTTCTTCTGGGATTCCTTTTATGTGTTAAATATTTAGAACATAGATGATACATTTATCTCAGGCCCCTGTATAAGAATATTAGATTGCCAGGCCCAATTCCTTTGAAACTCCACAATCAAGACCTTTTAATAAAAAAAAGGTGTTCTGATGTTCATAGCTGACCCTTTGTAGGGTGTACTTGGGAGCAGACCCAGCAGCAATTTTTTGTTACTTCTGCATGGGTATCTATGTTCATTAAGGTAATGAAGCTATTAATTGAATATGTAAGTTCAGGTAATTAAATACAAGACTTATTTCTTTAGTTTAAAGGGTAATAATAAAAAATTTAAACTTGCAAACTAGATCACACATTTAGTGATGATGAATGTGAGCTGGAAAGTGCAATATTCCAATATGAATTAGTTAATTGCATCCATTCATTAGGTGATATACATTAGCAGAAGGTCAATCCATTTGAGGCTCGATGTGTTTTACAAATAATAAATTTCAACAGGTAAATTGAAGAGAAATTCAAAACAGAACTTTTTTTCTATATTTAAATAGAGAATAAAATCCCTTTACCCAAGAGCACATTCCCTATAAGTTCACAGTTACCAGCACATGCTCTTTGCAGCACTGCTGAGGTCACTCTGGCCAGTGAGGGACAGGTGACATTTCAGCTGCTGGCTTACACTAAAATGCTAATTTTTGAAACTGACCCAGTTATAAAGTGAGTTAAACATCGAGCTTTTTCAAGCATTTTCTGCGTTATCACTCTCACTGAATTATTTGAAGCTTGCTTAAATCCTTAAATTTGCATTTCAGTTTTGGACTAAATTTACCATAAATTTACCTACTGTATCCAGATCCCTGTTGCTTGAACAAACTATTCTGCCCTTTAGGTCTCTTTCTTTTGCAAATTTTTGTAAATTTACCAACTGTTAATTTGCCAACATTTAACAGTACTGCTGGGTATAAAATGGCCAATATCACAGGTAAGAAAGCTGATCTGACTCGTTTTACTAAAAATCATCAGTTTGACTAATTTTTAATAAAAAAATCAAATTTTCTTCATTAGGCATTTGTGAATATTCAGTAATAAAATGGTTGTTCTTGATATCAGCATTTTTCTCTGGTATTAAAGGTAATGTAGAAATAAGGAAAGTAAAAGTAGATTTTATTCTGTTTATTTATAACTTAAGTTATATCCAGACTCAATTATTAAGATTTATATTATTAAAACAATTGATTCACTGAGATACATGAAAAAAGTCTGAAATAATATTTTAGAGGATCCTCACAGTATTGTGGGTGTTGCTTCACAGATCACATTGCTTAGGTGTATAACAATACCTTTTTACTTTCTGTGTATATTATAGCTTTATCTGGAGCAAGGACTACTCTGATCCTGCACACAGCTCAAGGGCCATAATTCTTAAAGAGATTTCAACCAGTGGGCCTTTTGCAATGGTCAGGCATAGAGACATTTAGAGAATTGATTCAATTAACCTAGAGGAAAAAAGTGCTATAATGTGTGATTTATGTTTGCAGATAAATTAAAATACAAGTATGTCCTGAAGAGCATTTGCTGCCCTCATGGTCGGTAATGAAAATAGCAGGCAATTAAAATAGAACACCTGAGGTTGAAGCTTTAATGTATATATCAGAAAATGAAGTTCAGATTTCCTAAGTGGAAGTCTGAGCTGAAAAATAACTTAGGGGAAGTTTTTATTCAATCTCTACTTTTCTTCCAAGAGTAATTTATAAAGCACACAAGAAACAGGAAGAGACATTTACTGAAGCAGGAGGCAGAGGGTACAGAGGAGTGGGATCTCTCAATCAATACTGAATTTGTATGAGGAACCAGGAATATCTTTGCTAAATGGTAGTGGAACAGCTGAGAGAAAAAGTTATATAAAAAAGAACTTAGGGGTCATATTGAAATAATTTTGGGGTAGATTTTGCAGTTGATCTTGAAAGGAATCATTGGAAGTGTCTGATAGAGTGATGTGACTCAGTTCCTTCCTGTGTGTGACATGCTTTCTGGAGCTCACTCAGGAGCATAAGAAATGTTTGTGGATTAGAGGTAGCGAGAACGAAGAGCTCTTGTTTGGAGTATTGTTGGAGTTGCTGCATCCATTGCCCATTTCAGGAGTGTATCCATATGTGCTTTAGCACAGCTAATCTGCCCAAAAGATGTTTATAAATACAGAGTTTCATCTCATCCTCTAGTCTTATGACTTCCTTTAGACAACAGGTACACAGTAGCATAGAGCAGAAAAATACCAGTACTCTGACTGAGAAACCCAGGAATGCCTTAATTACATCTGTATTGTCTTCAACATTGCAACTTTGTCTTTTGCACCCTGTTTGGCTACCACGAGTCCTGTTCCCATCAGATAGTGTTTGTATAAGCCAGGTCTATATCCTTATCTATAAAAAATACCAGCTGCTGGGGGTTGGTGGAAAAATTGAAGCTTCTAAATATAACAAAGGTATATCTTCAGATTATACATTCAGATTGCTCCAAATATAAAAAACAAAACCCTCTAGGAATGAGTTTGATATTGACTGTATACTAGCCTAAATTCTAACACTGTAGCAAGAAAGAGAGTCACTTGGTTGTTCTTCATTTTCTTGACAATCATTTCATCACAAAGTGTGAAGACTTTGTCATTGCAATCTGAAACAGAACATATTTGTTTCCTGATTTGCTGTCTAAGTAAAAGTTTAATTAAAACCCATTCATGTAAGAGAAAATAGTCAGTCTGGCTTAATTGACAGTTGATTTAGTTTTGAAAATTTATAAAAAACCCCCAAAAAACAAAAAAAAAACCCAAATGAGAAACTACAGCACTGCAATAAGTGGTTTTCTGTTGTACAGAGGTATTTAGGGACCACTGGACTGAACGCCGAGTATTGTTTCTGTTTGTTTTCTTTTTTTGGATTCACTTTTTGTTTCACTAATTAATGAATTTCCTTCCATATTCATTGTTTTCACTGAGTTTTTATCCTCATGTCCAAGGCAATCTCTTCCACAGTAAATTATATATTAAATTAATATTTAAAATATTAAATATTAAACATTCACTGTCATGATTTGAAGCCATGACTCGATTTGCTGTCATAAAGTAGCCAGTGTGGTGCTGAAGCCTGGAAGCAGCTCCCTAGGCCGGGTCCATCAGTGTCCCCAAAATCTCTAAGGCTTCACTCCACACTCTGCTTGGCAGAGCTGCTCTAGTCCTTGGTGGGAGCCCACCTTGGCCTGGGCACCAAGGACTGAGGCATCAATGTCTTCCCAGGTGATGGAAGAGGAACTCCAGTCAGTCCCTCGCTGTCTGGAAGAGCAACAGGACACGTGTGCCATGTGCCATGTCTTCTGGGGAACCCTCCGAGGGTGGCCGTGCACCAGGAGCCTGTGGAATGGTAAGTGCAGTCCCATTCTCCATCTGGGAATGCCAACAAGCCCTTGGTCTAAAGGTCTCCATGGGTTTTTGCAAACTGAATTGCTTTTAGATGTAAGAGGAATGTGGTTTGTACAGCAAGAAGTTGATGAAGGTCACTTAAGCAGCTCCAGATTATGTGGGTTTGAGCTGCATCTCCACACACACTGGAATCCCTTCTCACCAAAATCTCCTGAATTTTATTGATCTAATAATGAAACTGTCACACAGTTTCCTTATTCCTGAAACTTGTTTAAATACATTCTTTTTTTCAAAGGAGCACATCCCCACTCTGATTTATTTTAAAATGGCTTTTAGAAGGTGTCATCCTTGTGATGAAGTGTTAGGTCTATGTTGCCAGTGTGCCATTAAAAATTGAATTTCTGACGTTTAAATGTCTCACTCATCCCAAGTGTCACAGTTTGACAGCTCTGCGTGTCACATTACAGCAGAATATTATGAATCCATTTCCTCTGTCAGGTCAAAAAAAAAAAAGACTGAAAATGAGAGAATGCAAAATCTACAGTCTTCTTCATTAGTGAGGCGGAAATTTACAGAAATATGCATGTTAACCCTGAAATGGCTTAATTGGCACTCTGTACCTTGTGCTGCCTGTCTGTGCCCAAGCAATTTTGTTCCATGCTCCTGTACAAACACTAAGAGAATGCTGGGACAATCTTCTCAATTGTCTGCGAGCTTGTCAAACATGGAGTGAGGAATATAAAGGGCATCAACAAACAAATACTGTAACAAAATCAAAACATGGCCAGATCCCATTGTTTGTTCTTGACTATGTCAATGAAAAGGTCATGTGGTGTATTTCTTGTTGCTTTGTTTTGCCAGCCTTAGACAGCTGTAGCTTTGGTGTCCTTTCTTTGTTCATCTGTCTGGTATGTGATAACTTCAAAACATGACTCTGATTGGGTTCAAAACATTGCGAGTGTTTGCATCAGTAAGCAGAACTTCACTGACTTTGCCTAAAGTAATGAAAACGGCCTGGGCTTTCTATGTTTTCTGCCTAGAAGAGTGTAGGGCTTTGACGATAAATTTCTGATGCCTGTCAGCTCGTGGATCTGGCTCCGTTTGGCCGCTGCCTTCCCAGTAACCTGCTGGACGGCATTGCCCAGCCTCTTCTCTCGCACGACGTGACCTCCCGCTAAGAGGGCCCCCAAAAGTAATAGCTGGCATCAGGTGGCTGTTGCTTGAATAACTTATTCTGCCCTTTAAGCCTCTTCCTTTTGCAGAGAACTTCGAGGAACAGCGCGGCCGCGGCGGGGCCTGCCCTGGCCGTGAGGCGCCGCTCCCCGCGCGCTGTGTGGCGGCGGGCGCGGCCGGCAGGGGGCAGCAGGCGGCCGGCGATGGCGCCGTGGCGGGGCAGGTGGGGCCCGCGCGGGGCCGCTCGGCACCGGGGCACGGCGGGGCGGCAGCGCCGAGGGTCGGGCGGCACCGCCGCCAAAGGAAGAGGGGCGGCCCGGGGAGCGGCGGCCGCGCTGCGGGCACGGCTGGCGGGGACGCTCGGGGAGCGCCCGGGGGCGGCAGCGGGGCAGGGCGGGCGTGCGGCCGCCAGGTGAGGCGCGGAGCCCCCGGCCGGCAGGGCGGGCAGCCCGGGACGGCAGCGGGCGGCGGTGGCCGGACGGGGAGCGGGCACGGACAGGGCGCAGCCTGAGCGGCAGCGTGTCTGTGCCCTCTCCGCTGCTCGGCTCGGGTCCCACGAGGGGCCGCCCGCCCTGTCCCGTCGGCTCCGCGCCCGAGCGCAGCCTCCGGCCCGGGGCCGCGCTGCCAGGCGGCGCCGCTGGCGGGGCACCGTGCCCCGGTCACCCCGGCCCCACAGAGCTTCCCCAGTGCAGCCCGGTCTCTCTCCTTACGCCGCTACTCCTGCCGCGGCTGGGGCTCCCCAGCCTGTGTCGAGCTGGGGCTGCCCGGGCTCCCCTCGGGATGCCCCGGGCGGGGCCGGAGCCGGGACTGGCCTCTCCCGGCCACGGCGCCTCCCCGCCCGGGGAGCCGAGGGGGAACACGGCGGTCCCGGTGACCCCGCTCCCCGCGGCCGTTCCCCGGTGCCGCTCCTCGGGCGGCGGGCAGCGAGCCGCGCCCGGGAGCTCCGTGCTCCCACGGGGTGCCGGGAATCCCCGGGACGGGACGGGGCGCGGGGCCGGGGGGGCCCCGGGTAGGCTGCGCCGCAGTGAGCGGGGCTGTGCCGCTCTCGCCCTAGGTAGGATGGACCTGCCCCCCTGCCTCTGCCCCCATGTCCAATAAGAAGAGACCCGGCTTGACACCTGCCTATATACAGAGGAGGAGAGCAACATCTTCAGCGCTGGGCTTTGGAGGGGGGGGGACCAACCCAAAACACAACACAGCATCAGGGCAGAGCGGGGGGTTCGGTGGTATTATAAAACCCCCCACAAGACTATGACTTCCAGTAAAATTGAGATGCCAGGGGAGGTGAAGGCAGATCCTGCAGCACTGATGGCATCTCTGCATCTGCTGCCTTCTCCCACTCTCAACCTTGAAATCAAATACACCAAGGTAAGTTGTGTTCGTTTGTTCTGGCAGAGAAATTCATGATTGTCTCTCTAAAGGAGGGATTTTGCTTAAAATCAGTTTCATTCTGCCCTACCCAATCTGAGAGTAGAGATTAAAAAAACCCAACTGCTAAAAGACTGCCTTGAATCTGTAGTAAAAGATTTTTAGCCCTGAAATCATCTGAAAAACCACAGGATAATAGAAAGCAAATTAGATCTGCTGGGACTGGCTTTGCCACTTTTCTTTGAATGTACTGTTTTCTACAGAGCTGCTGGGGTTTATTTTCAGTGCAAAATCAGTAGTTCTCGGGTATGTTTTGGTTGCTTTTGATGTACTTCAGAGGACATTACTATACATACCTGTGTATCTCAATCAGAAAATAAAAACGTTTTGTTTCTTGAATTACCCTGTGTGCCCAAGGGACTCCTTTACATTTCCTGGAGGACTCTTAATACTACCAGGTTGTTACAGCACTGGAACAGGTCTCTACGAACTTCCGTGATTCTTGAATACACCCTTGAACAATATTGTGAGAGGGCATGTTTTTCCTACAAACCTTTAAGAGTGATTTTCATAAAGAGAGGGTTAGGAACAAACCCACTGGGTCAATGTCAAAATCTGCTGGGTTTCTGTGGTGTCTTATGAGACTAAATCGGTTTTGTTAATTAAAATGGGCTTTGAGAACAGTCATTTGTTTGTAAATGCATTTTACATTTTAAATTTCGTTTATATATTTTTAATCTTTGCATCTTCAGTATCTTTAAAGAATGTTCTAATTTCTGTTGGAAAGGTTTCAGATCTATTGTATAAACAGATTACAATGTGTCAGACTTTGTTTCTAATTACCAAGTAACTTAATAGGAAAATAAGCACATCAGCACTGGAAAAAGGTGATAACATTTTTATCTACTGGAAATACAACTTCAGGAGCTTTAATGCTGATAGGAGACTGGTTCTGGCCGATGTAGTGTATTTTTTTTCCTCCATATCATCACTTTAAAAGCTTTTCATCTTTTCTCTTTTTTTTTAGTGGGTGCCAAAACTAATTTGTCTTCTAATTTGTTACAGCAATTCCTTGTTCTAGAAGAATGTTTCAGAGGAAAGTCAGCTATTTTAAATTTCATTACATTTTAATGCAAACTGCAGTATGCAAATCTAAAAATGCATATGGTTTCTTGCTCATAATTTCTTTTTAAATAGTTAAATAAGTAAGGAATGCAGTTATTGGATGCTGTGTAGTGCTACACCTCGGGAGCAATCATACTGTGTAAAGAGTATTTGGCATGAATTTTTTTCATTGCTGGTTTCAGTGTGAACTGTGCTTCAGGAGGGTTTGGTGGGAAATACTTGAGAGTAGTATCACAGCCAGTTTGCATCATAAATGTACTTGCATTTTTCTGTTTTAAAATGGAAGAATTGTTTCTAAAAATCTTTGAAAAATACAGCAGTCAACAGCAATCATATCTTTCTTTCTGTGAGAATGTACAGTGACCTTTAATAAATCAATACATAATGCCATCATCTCAGATCTACAATGTTACACATTTTATACTAATGGAACAATTAAAAGAAAGTTATTTCATTTCAATATTAAGCCAAAAACAACGGCAACATGTTTCTTCTAAGCTTGGGTTTGAGATATCAGGTAACTCCTGGTTGCTTTTGAGAAAATTTTGGTTTAGGACAGGTATCAAATGTTTCACTTGGCATATCCTCTGTCTCTGTTTTTCTGTCTGTCTCGCTCTTTCCTCCTTTTTCTCTTTCCCTGCAGGAAATTCAAGTGATTTATAGATAATTGGAGTCTTCAGCTTGGAGTTTTGTCTTGGGCAGGACTTTTATCCAGGATCCACTTTCCCACCTATTACAAAGAAAAACAATCAAAAATGAAATAATGGATTGTAACTTGATTCTTTCTTTTGGGGGAGTGGTCATTTCATGTCCTAAATGACTAACAACTTCCATAAACAATAAATAACATTAGACTAAAGCACTTTGGCAAGGAAAAAAAGAAAACAACAACTCCAGACCTTGTAAAATCAGACATCTGTAAGCATTCCTAGCAGTCTCTCCCCTGCTTGTTAGCTGAGAATTTTAAATACACAACCAGGACACAGAATTCTGGAAGTCTTTATTACAGGTGTCTATGAATGTAAAAACTTAGCCATTCGGGAGTTAATTCGTGTGAAAAATAGAAGTATCTGTGAACATTTAACTTAGTGAAAAAATTTTACATATATTTTGCCAGTTAAATTCTATTTCTGTAATTCCAAAGTTGGTAAATAGACAGGATCTTTAGGGTATAACATGTTAAAATTCCAGGATTCTCTAAGTCAGTTTTGTTAAAGATTTGTAATAGCTTTAAAAGATAAAGAAAATTATTCATTTATCCTTTAATAACTGCATTACCATTGGGGTTGCTATGAAAGCTCTTTCCAACTACATAGATGAAACAAATATCACCTGTGTAATTCTCATTTTTTAGATTATTTAGCAGAATTATTGAAACTTGTGAAATATTACTGTGGGAAGTTTACTGAAATAAGGAGAAAACTGTATGTGAAATCCTTCCGATTCGTACACCTGACAGAGCACCCAGAGGCAATGTAGGTTTGGATAGGTCAGAAAAAATATGATTTAGTGATGAAAATTACCTGATGCCATGGTTTTATGTAAGATGTGCAGCAGTAGCAATTGGGACTTCAGTATTGGAAGTCAGCCTATGCTGCTTTAAAAAAACAGTCATTAGAAATATTTTTCCCAGGTTTTTAATACCTTGGCACGGTCTGTGAAAAATAGTGTTGTCGATGTGTGTAATAAGAACTGGTGAGCAGGATGCGAACCAGACATGCAGGTGAGTGTTCAAGCACACAGGGTTAAGTTTTGTGTGGCTGGCGAGTACTAGAACTGCTACATTCAGGATTATCTCTCTTTTCCCTGTGATGACTCCTTAACTCTTTACTTTTTAACATTAGCATTTGGGGAGGGATTGCATCTGCAGAATAGGGCAGTCTTGGAGTATTGCATGGAATCAGGTTGTTCCACAGCCCTGTGGCACAGCAAGCCCTCCTCAGGCTTGTCAGGAGCGTGCTGGCAGTGCTGTGCTCCATATGTAAGGGGGCATGTAGGTAGGAAGGGGATCCAGCCCTCCCCCTGGGAATAAGTCACGCTTCTACAAAAGTCAACTTTGTGTCAGAAACTCTCCCAGAATGGGCTGTTCCAGAAATATCAGATGTGTGAGAGAAGCAGTAGCATGATGTCTGCTAAGGACATGTCATTAACATGTTTAATAGAGGGAGCACAGCTCAGAGAACCTGACAGCTTCTGAGGGTGGTCAGAGGGTTCACACTGTTACACTGGGAGATGCCTCTCTCTTTTAAGCTTTTATGCAACTCCATTGTCCCTCCCAAGACTGTCTCCCAAGTATCTGACAGTAGATATGGAATCAGCCCGGTGGATTGAGCCCTTTGCAGCATTTCCCTCCTGCTGTCTCCGTTTGAGGAGCTAAAGATCTTTCTGCAGGATGCGGCTGTCCTCCCTTTGTTATGGCATAATCACATCTGCTTTACAAAATATTTTTTTTGTGGTTTTAATAAGTCATGTTGACTCTTTTAAGGACAGCCTGGTATAGAATGATCACTGTGTCAGGTAGCTGAGTGAATAAACGTTCTCAGTTTGCATCATGTTGAGCACACTAATCCAGATGGATGTTTTAAGTTTTGTTTCTCTCTTGCCAACTGATTTAAGTCTGAGCAAGAGCTGAACAACTTTAGCATAAGGAGAAGCTGAAGAATTGTGGTTTTGAGAGCTTTTTAAAAAGAGGTGCCCTAAAGGGATGAAGTTACAGCGCAGTGGCATTGAGGAGGTACATGAAACATTTCTCTATTAACAGCCCATGATTTAGGTGACAACCATATCTTCTTTGTCCTGCGTGAGAGGGTTTGCCTCTACCCTTACACCACAGGCTAAAATCTGTCCAGTTTCTACACACAGGCTAGGTTAACTACCCAGCATTGCAACAGAAAGCTATATACAGGAGTTTGTATGAAGTGTAGGCAAACTGTTTCTGGGTAGACAAAAGCTAACAAATACATCTCAAATTGTCATATGATAAGCATCTGGATTTGACGTATTTTATTGCTCGATTTCAGTATATTCATTCCCATTGTGCTTCCTTGACATTATCCTTTTCATTAAAATTTCCAGCATGTGTTTTCCAGATAAAATTCTAGACTGCCATTATGATAGGAGGCAGGAAATCTATTTTATTTAGATTAATATGCAAAATCTTTGTTATTTTTTTAATGGAAGACAAACTTTGGTAAAACTCAGGTAAGTGAGGAATACCTGTACTTACCCATCTGTCTTTCCCTATGTGAGCTACTTTAGTGCCTCTTGAAGTCAAAGCCTCTGAGCAATGCCTTAAAAAAACCAGCTTGGCTCTTGGGTCACCTAGGTGAGCACAGTTCTTTTACAAAAGATGGGGCACAGAAAATTAGAGATGTTTGCGTGAAGAGTAGATAAATAGAACAGCTTCTTTACCCCTTTGTGGAACACTTCGGTATCTGATGCTGACACTAGGGATGCCACTCTGTATCATCACATATGTTTCAGTGTATATACTGTATGCAGATTTGTGTTGTTTAAATCTGCAGTTTGAATCCTCTTCCAGTGTATTCACACTTCGTGTTTAGTATTACAATCCATCAACTCAGACTATGATCAGAAAATATTTATGCACTCCCTTCCAATTAGTAGCCCGAATATGGGATTATTCTTTCCTCCAAAACCTTTACGGTCTTCTGGACAAACCCAATTTACCCAAGTTTTGCATGAGGGAACAAGAAACAAGCATAGCCTTCCATGTATCCAGTCCCTGCCTTTGCTTATTCCAGTGCAGCCACAACAGCCATGAGCCTTAAAAACACAGAAAGCACAAGGCTAAACTGACCCCAACTAGAGAACTGCAGCAGACTGCTGTGTTACTGAGGGGTAACTATGGCAGCAGTGAACTCTTGCTATGCTGAATCTGCAGGGAGAGGCTAGATCTGTAGGGAAAATGCACCCTGGTTTAATGCACCAAGCTGTACAATGATATATTGCTGGTTCTGTCCAGTTGGTAGGGTCAGATGATGCACTGAAAGACTTTTTTTGTTGCTATTCTCATTACAAAAAATGTTTAACACTTCAAGTATTCAAATGCAAAAGATCCATGTATTTATTTGCATACCAAAACCAGAAGGCAAGTAATAATCAGAGCACTTGCCTGAGCTGAAAGGCAGACAAATTCATACCCCTGCTCTGAAGCAAACAGAGCAGAAACTTGAATACGAATCCCTAATTTCTGGTGGTGAACAGGTTCAAATTTTGCCAACGTTGCCTGTCTTTGGGAAGAATTTCACGTTATCTGCCATTGGATAATTCACTTCTAAGTATTTATTAAGGTCTCAGATGTCAGCTTGATAGCCCAGTAGGCAGGACACTAATGTAGGAAAAGTAGGATTCAGGTCTTTGCAAGAATAATCACGATGTTGGGCAGAACAAGGAATAACACACACACTCTCACACTCTTACTCTTTCATTCTGACAAAAAAACCCCAATTCCTCATTAATTCTCTGTTTCATTTTGTCCTTCAGAAATATTTCCCACAGAAGCTGGCCAGTTCTGGTGCATTTCCATATTACATTTCTATCTTGTAGATCTGCACTTTCTGATAACTCCCACTGTCCAGAAGTTCTTGATGCAACTTTTCCATCTCCCTGTCCATGCAAAATTGTTCCCGGCAGATCTTAATCGGCTCTGCCGGTTTGAAATTATTCACTGCCATAAACTGCCTGGGAGGACCATGCCATGGAACCACCAGATCCAGCTGTCCTTTCTTTACAAGGCACATGAACTCCTTCAGTGAGCTGTTCATGGACATTACAGATCAGCATCCAGAAGTTGTCTGAACCCTTCCTTCCAAGGGACTTGGCTTTGTATTTCCTGCCTTTGGCAAATTTCATCTCCCTTGCGTTGCCCAAATGTCATTTAACTTCAGCCCCAGTAATATTTTCTACAATACTCCGATTAGCCTGAACATTTTTATCTACAAACTCTGTACCTTACTATTAATGATCTGCAAAGGCAGGTGAGCCAAGATATTGATTGCCAGTCACAGTAATGAAGGGGCACCTTGCTATTAACCTCTTTCCAGGGAGAATTATCCGTTTATTTCCAGTCTTTTTATCTTATCTCTTAACCACTTTTTAATCCATGGCAGGACTTTATCTTTCACCATATGGTTACTAACTTTCCTTAATAGCCTCTTGCTAAGGACTTTATCATCAAAAGCCTTTTTAAAGTCTAAATAAATTGTATCCACTGTTTCATCTCGGCTCCTCATTTGACTAACTATCTTCCAAGAAATCTCACACATTTACAGAGATAAATGACAAAAGATGAGTTCAGTGGTCCATATCATAAATTCTTTGTCAGATCTTGCATGAAGTCATATTTCTTCTTTTACAGTTTTGCAGCTATCTTTTGTAAGGCTGGACTGTAACATTTCTCTATGTATTTTTTTGAGAATTCTTTCAATTCCCCCCAGTTCTAAAAAAAACCCCACAGCTTTCTTTCTGTTTAGGGGTTTTTTAGGAGTAGAACTCATTCCCTGAAACAAATAACCAATTTATCAAATCTAGTTCAGCTGAAAGAAATGACAGATAAAAAATGCAATTAAACAAAGACAAGATTATGAGGAAGTGATGTAAAAGTAATACAAGCACCGATGTGTAGAGGTTTAAAAATCTTCAGAAAGCTGACGTTCTATGCAGTTCTCTAGTGAGGAATCCTCAGACAAGGGCTGGCATCCCTACTTAAAGCACAGTAAGTGCAGGAATAGCTGTGTGAAGATTTACTACCAAGTATTATGCAGAGAACGATGAAGTCTAAACATTGCCATCCAAGGGCTCAGTCATTTGTCGTTGTGTTTAGCAAATGAATTCCTGTTCAAACTACATATTCCTGTCTGGTTTTCTCCAAAACACAAATTCCCTATTTCAGAATTCTTCCAAAACCATCTTCCTATTCATCAGTCTTTTCTGTAAGTAGCGATCTACCTTTGTGACGTGAATGCCACACGTCAATGCTAAGTCACACGGTGAACTAAGGTTTAGGAGCACTTCATTACTGAAAGTGTGATATGTGAAGCCACATCGAAGTGTTGCTGCAGTAGCATTGCTGCAATAGTCTCCCCAATGACAAAAGAAAAAAGAACCTAATCCTTGATTACTTGGAGTCAGTGCTTTTCATAGAGAGCCTAGTGAACTATATTTTTATCGATGACTTGAAACATAATGCATTCCAGCTTTGTTGGACTGAAGTGGGAAAATACTGCAGAGAACCATCCACATCATATTCTGTGACCCAAGTGAAAATGTTTAAGGTCAGCTCAGTCTCAATTGGCCTCAGCTGGAGACTAAAACACAGGGACCACTCTGACCACTAGAGTATACAGACCCTAATCTGTGAGGGATTCATAGGTAATGAAGACTTTGAATTGAACTCAGAATCTAAGGGGATGCTGTGGGACAGCTGTGAGGGGCCTACAGCAGGTGGTGTGGTTACAGAAAGGATATGTTTGCTAATTTCCATGTGGATTTATAGTATGCCCTAATTTAAAACAAGTGAGTTACAAAAATCATTTGGAAAGTCACAAAAATACCAGAAGTGTTGCATGGTATAACAGGCTTCAGCCCCTTTGCTGAATGTGGAAAGAGGATGCCAGGGGGACACTGTCCTCTTACCATGCTCTGGTCCTGTGGCAATGATTACACTAAATCCCTTGGGTTTTACTTAGAAACTATCAGAAATTGCCTTTCCAGACAGAAATTCCAAACACATGTATTCACACAGGTAAGGTCTTATCTCTAAAGTGAGACTGATTTCTTTCCAAAGCAGAGCTATTTATCATTTTGGGTAAATATGGGTATTTTTAGACTGTCTTATAAAGGCTGATCTTATCCTCTTGTGAATAGGTCAGTATGTCCTAAATTTGGCCCCAAGTGACTAGAGCTGGTTAGAATGTCAGGTGTACATTTCATCTGAAATAGATCTCTCCAGTTGGAAGATCCTTCCAGATCTGTGCCGTGGCATTGTTTTCTCATGCTTCAGTGGGAAAAACACCACTTAATGCATCATCATCATCCTCTTATCACCCTCACCATCACCCTGGTATACTCTCAGTGGCTTTCCTGATGCCTTTTGAAAACTGGAAGAACTGATGCAGTAGATTTCAGGATGTATTAGCATTCAGGATTTATTTCTATTTCAGGAGCTTTATTTCAACTCCTTGCAGCACAATTGGGAGTGAAGCACTGGGCCTGTCCTGGACATGGCCCTTAAATGATTTTTGGTATACTGTTGGTGTTAGATTTTTAATAAAGATGATTCTCCAGAACAAGTATTTTACCTATCATTTTCTAGTCTTCCAACTAGTGGCTCTGCTTTTCTAATTTTTGAGTGGAAATATAATCTACTTTGAGATAGCTAAGCAAGGATCTCCCCAAAATTAGCAGCCACCTCTGGAAGTATCTTCAGTCTCCCTTCCATAGCCAGGTTGTTTTCAGAATGCAGTGACTCTCCCATAGCCTGTATCTGCTTATTTATTTAATTTAGGCTTCTCTTGGCTGTTTTATTTGTGTTACTTTTCCAGTAATTTTCTTCAGAATATTTAGTATGTTTAGTAGCAATTTTTATTTTTCACGTTTGCAGTCTTTGTGTTTTCCAGTCTAGTTTTCCTCTTCTATCTTCCTTCTTTGCCACTCCATTTATTTTCTTGCTTGTGCTTCCCGTTTTTAGCCTTGGGAATGCAACTCTTCTTTGACTCTTTCACATTCTTAAGCCTCCATGCTGATTCTATGGATTTTAATTTCCGAGCTTCAAGCAGGGAGTTTCTAAGTTACTTCCTCTTTAAAAAAAATCTGCTTCTTGAAGTTTAGTATCCCAGAGAGTATGGCTTCTTCATATGTTTCTCTCCTGCAATGAAGCTGGAATTATTTACATGGTAACCATTTCTCAGGGGTTCAGACACAATTTTCAGTCCTTGACAGGACTATGTCAAATGTTGTTTACATTAGGATACAGAAAACTCTGTTCTCTACACACTATTTCAGTGCAGCTTTTACTGAACTAATGCAGAGTTATTTTGGCACCAGCCTTACTGCCTTCATACTCTTTTTCCTCTTCAGTACCACTTCAATGTCACTTCAGTTGCTCTTATTTAGAAGTCAGTACCTCACTCCTGCTATTATCCTTCACAATCTACACTGCTTCTATATCCGTGGGTCCGCATTTTGTGTTATTTCTCTCCTGCAAGCAGTGCCCACGCAAAGCGTTGCACACAGAGCTGCTCCCCCCTCTGCAGCCCGACTTGTCCTCCCTACACAGCTTACACGTAAAAAGTGTGGTATGCCTCTGATAATTCTCATCCCTTTATGCTCAAAAAATGCTGTTTTTTCCTCTCTGTGATGCAGTCCAGATCACCCATTTTCACACTCAGCTTTCTTAGGCTGGTTTATAGGCACTTGCACTTTTATTTCCCAACTCTACGATGACCTAGATGAAAATTGTGATCTAGTTCGTTGGAAAACCCTGTAAAGTCTTTTCAGCTCAATCGCAAAAGCACTTCCCATGACACTGCACCTCACTTTTATTTTCCACTCTGCTAGTGTAAAATGTCCTTAAAATAGAAGTTAATTTTAAACTGGGTTTAATACTTCTTTATATTGTCAAATTGATTTGAGAAGGCATTTATGTAACTGACAGGTGGATACATAGATTTCTTTTTTTTTTTAAGGAACCACTTCATTTTGTTGTCTGAAACATATTTGGAGTATATTTTAAACGTTCTTTGCACCCAGACATAAAAGCACTGTCCTGATTCCACTGGATATTTTCAAAGTTAATCATAACATATGCATTTTACATTTGCTTATGTTTCTTTTCAGCTGTAACAGAAATAGTTTATTCTTGAGTTGTTCAAAACTAGCAAGAAATTACCACCCACCTTCCAAATCAAGAGACTTTTTGTTTTTTTCCATTTGCTTCAGTTGTGACACACTGTTGCAGCAGTCCTGTACTAGAATGGCCTGCATGGACCTTGAGAAACAAGCACCGTTGTTTTTCAGGACATCTGGCTAAGCCTTTACCCTCTTTTCCATCAGTGCCTGACATTTTTGTTGGTCTTCCTCTTTTTGTCCTTATCACACTTTCTTTACCACGGGGACTTAATGCTCTTCTCTTTTGTGATGTTTATTGGATGCTGTTTTCCTGAGAGGTGAAAATCAAGCTCTGCTTTTTTCACTATTCATTTGAAATAGTGATGTAAAACTAACACTAAATGTGCCACAGCTATGCTGATGATGGCCTAGAGTCTTGGTGGTCCAACCCTTTGATAGTGATTTTTAAATCAATTTGTTACATTACTAAAGATGTTTTTAGCTGGCATCACTCAACTGCAAGTGTTAATATTCTACTCCATCACATCTTTCAGAAGGCATTAATTGATTCAGCCTCACTCTAAAACTGTGACAAGGTTCCTTCACAGATGGGGGAGTTTAAATTTGTGGGAGTGTAACCATGACTAACTCAGACAGTAGGTCAGTGTCAGAGCCAGGATCTCTTACTAAACCAGCCAGACTACAAGAAGATCAAGCCTCTATTTTTGTACATGATATTCTGGGAAATGGCAATACAGATGAATTTTGGAGCTGTTTTTTTGGTGTTTACCTGTGGATGCATGTCTGCATTTCTGAATGTTATTAATTGCAGACTTCTCTGTGTGCTCACTATACGTGCACACGGTATAGATGAAAAGACCCCTTTCTTTGTGCTCTTTGCCCTCTTTGTGTGTCACTTCATCAGGAGTTGCCTCTGTAGTTCCTCTGAATCTTGTCAGGGAGGCAGTGCCCTCCTTGCTGCAAGATCTGCATAATGAGTTCAGATGAAGCTGGAGCTGGTGAAGTTGTTCCCCTCTGTACTGCTCTTTAGGAGGGGGAATATTCTACCACTGCAAAGCGGTGACAGTACTGGAACTCCACTTCTGGTATTGCTTCTATTCACGTCTCAAAGATTTTGTTTTAATAAGGCACTCCAGCATGGAGGGAGAAGGAAGGCTCTCCCATTTAGATGCCAAGCAGGAGCCCAGTGCAGAACATGCCCACTGACTGGTGCAGCACAGCTCTTCCTCCCATCAGCTAAGACAATTGCGTTTGATGACTGGATTCTGCATGCAACACAAATGTGTTCATGCTCTTGCTCTCTGTCTCAGTTCATTTCTTTCCTTGAGGGAGCAACAGGACAAATCCTTTGATAACTTGTTTCCTGGTTAGAAGCCTTTACCTGCTTTCCCAGAGTGGTTCCCTGTGACTGGGAACCTTTGTAGTCAGTTCTTCCAGCTGTTTGCCTAAATGGTCTTTAGGGAGACTAAAAGCAGTGAACCAGGAATAGCAACATCTGACTTCAGCCAGGTCCCATGGGAGTTTAGTTATTACTCACTGGATTGGATCGGCAGCATACCTTATACCAGGTACCTGCCAAAGGCTGCATGCCACAAACCTTCACAAACAGCTGTCACTGATGTGCTCCTTGCAGAAGTGGGGCACTGGGTGACATGTTTGCTGTAATTAATACTGGCCCCCAGACCTTTACATACCAATAGTACTGGCAATGTTTGGATGAAAAATTTCTTAAATTAAAGTCTTGATAGTGATTTTAGCCATTTAGTGATCATGTGTCATTGTGTTCACTACAAGCATAAATCCTATCTTGTAGACAGCAGGGAAACTAATGAGGTTTGCCCATATTTTGGCATCATTACAAGGGGTTTCAGCAGAGAAAAATGGAGTTTGGGTAAAAAGGGGAAAAGAAACATGAATTTTAAAGGAAAATGGGGAGAGGGGATCTCAGGGCTGTATATATGAGTATTCAAGTTTTTAAGGAAGGCTCTTTATTGACAAGACTTACAGCGCACTTTGCTCATTTAAGGAAAGCTCGGTATAACCAGGTTTTGGTTTTGCCCTAGTCCACTTTTTTAATACTGCATGTTTGGCAAAAGTTTAGGGTCATGTTTTTCATTTATATACTTGAACTCTGTTTCTGTCTGTTTCTATTTAAAGTGAAATAGAAAAGCTCATTTTTCATGCAGGCCTTCATCTCTATACAGAGTAGCTTACCGGTCACATACAGAAATGTTAAATTCTATCAAACATTGGCATTATTTTGGTAAATCCTCAATCTATTTGATTGAGACTGTAACTGGCTCTTGCAAACACTCCACATCCAATTTTAGCCTTAGCACCAGAGTGTACTTTGAGGTGTAAATCTGTCAGGTATCCAAGCACAGCAGGTTACTTTGACAGTTTAAACCCAGTTCTCCCCAATCAGCCTTATGAATAATAAAAAGCAGAATGGCCTATTCCAGTTTTCTACACGTAAAGGCAATGACTTAATCAACAGAAAGGGCTGGAGGAGAAATCAGGACAGAACTCTGAGGAAGGGGAGTCTAACTGTTTCTTCTCTCCAGAAGAATCTTCTAAAGTAAATAAATTAGTATTTTTCAGGACTTTTTATTGAAAAGAATATCCAGCCTGAGAGATTTCTTTGCAGCATTGAATGAGAGGTGTTGGGTTCCTTTGCACCTTCTTGAAGAGCAAAAAGAAATTATAAATCAGACTTCTGGGAATTGTTATCTCACAGCTTCTTCTAACAAACACAACAATTTGTTTTAAAGTCTTTCACCAAAGATGTCATAAGTGGTAATCCCTATGTTGTAAGTGGGTACTTAATGTGATTTAACTTAATGCTGATGATGCAAAGCTATTCTCCCCCAAAGCCCATTAAGAACATCCAATTTTCTGGTAGACTAACACTCCTGCTTACTATCGTAGAGATAAGTGACTGTTTAACCAGGACAATAAGGAATACTTTCAGACCAAGGCTGCAAAACTGAGTGGCCACAAAACTGTTCTTTGTGAAAGTTCAGACTTTGAATGCAAATGTCACAAGCTGAGTTTTTTCTTTATAGAAGTAGTTTGAATTTCTGTATGTACAGATGTACATACAGGCACTTTGCATCATCTTAATGGGTCTACTGGTGAATATCATTATTTATGATATCAGTCGGCATGGTCTAGTAAGAAAAAGGCCAGTGCAAGCTATTTGTGTAAATTAAGTAAAGAAATGGATAAATAATGAGGTTTATTTCATGTCTCTCTAAAGTGCAGATAATTCAACAGTTTATCCAAGCTAATGCTTCTCACACCACATGCTTTTTTGTAGATTCTGTACACGCAGAACAGCACAAAAGGAAATGTCTCTGGCATCATTAACAAAACATGCTAACAGTAATATTTGAAAAGCTTCAGGATGCAAAGTAGAAGCAAAGGCAAACTTTCCAGGAGCTTAAGGCTGCTCACTTGGGTCTAATATAGACTTAGCACTTTGCAGGTCAGTGGCTCTGCTATTTGTCTCTGACCTAACAGATCTGGAGTTCTTCACATCAAAACCAAGTCTTGCTGAGCTGAGATCAAACGTGTTAAGGTAAGGATCTTGCCAGTGATTTATCGTGCCAGGGAGGGTGATCAGGCCATAAGGGGCCACTGCAAATGAAGCTGACATTCCAGCAATTTCTCATGTGTAGTTATAAGGCAATTTTCTCAGGCAGAGCTTTTAAGTCAAAATAAATTTGATCATTGTATTTTTCTGTGTTGTATATAATGTCTGAAATCCTAGGAGGAATATTTATATATGCAGCACAGCTAATTTCTAAGTAAGAACTTATTCCTGGTGATGAACATTTAAAATGGCAGTTAACTACAAGGGAGATTAAATTCTTCCAAATGGAAGAACATGTTTCCCATGTACAGATAAATAGCTCACACTGTTTTCTGTCACATATAAGGAGCACACAAGACTTGCAATGCACAAACAGTGCAAAACACAGGAGAACCACACAGAGTAATACGAGTCTTGTTTGTACAAACCCCTCCTCAATCCCACCATTTCAAATGAGTGCTTGTGGAAGGGTTTCCAGGATCAAGTTCTTAATAGCCACAACTTCATTAAAGCCCAGTGACAGCTCAATAATTGATTATGTAAACAAATACTCCTCCTCCCCACTCTCGATTTAGTGGATTCTTAAAAATTTTTCATTATTTCACTTTTTAAGGTGCAATAAGTGACATAAAGGATCATACTCCATAAAAACTACTGCCATTGTTATCCACCTCATTCAGTGATGGGTTGTCTTTGTAATTAGTGAAAATGGAAAGCACAGTTAATTTTTTAGTCATCCTGGTTTCACAAACAATGTTTTCTGATGCAGTTAAAGAGAGCAAATGTTCTTCTCCAGCAATTAAAGAGTCCTGCTGATGAAAGCATAAGTAAAGCTTGGGAGCTTAGTTTCTTAGGAATACATGAAATATTACCTGAGCTATGTTATTGCTCCTGTATTGTTCTACTAACAGCAGACAAATTCTTCATTAACTGAAAAAAGTAAAAATTACTTAGAGGAAAGCCTTTATGTGCTGCAACGAAAGTTTCTTCCCACAGGTTTAATAAGGCAGCCAAAAGGAGTAAAATGTTTGTGGTGGGTATAGTTCAAAGACAATACAATCTGAAGTTTCTTCTCTTTAGATTAATTTTCTTGAACAACCAGGCGCAAAATAATCCCTTTAATGAGACTGAATTGAAATAACGGATGCTGTATCAGCATGTGGCACAGTGAGAAACTAAAATAGAAAAGGGTATCATCACAGTTTGGCAGCCTGGGTTTTGTGCAGGAAATACTTGGGGGGAGGAGGAAAGTAAGCATGCTACTGCATGTTGTTAAGACTTATTTAATCTTCTTAACTAATTACTCACACTTCCTAATTCAAAATCATACAAACAAAAATGTTTAGATAAGCCGGGAGTTTTTTCAAATGGGTACCCCCTACAGCTTAGAAAACAAACATGACAGGTTTCCCCTGTCTGATGTGCTGCCATTTGCAGAAGAACAGACCCAACTCCCAGAAAGACAGAAGACTAATTAAGACAGGAAGACAGGCAGGTCAAACATTTGGTGTGAGGGATGTGGGACATAGGGGAGAAAAAATCATGTTACATTCCACTTTCACAGCAGACTGACGGGAGGCTTCAAGCCCTTTCTCTGATTCCATTTGCTGCTCAGAGACCCTGGATTCCTCTAGTTTCTCCTCCCATCACACCCCTTTCCTAGCATACCATTCCCTAAACCTCTTCTATCTGTGAGTTGGCTCCGTGGGGGACTTGCTCTATCTGCCTTTAAGCACCTGAACAACATCCAGGTGAGCAGAACAGGGCAGCAGCCCCTGCAGACAGGTCCAGCTTTGCCTTCTCCTCCCACCTCTCTGGGACTGAAAAGAGACCGAGCTCCTGCCACCATTAGGGCTCCATCATGGGAATCCTCCTTCAGCTCATGTTGCCCACACTGAAACCTGACTGAATTTAAACAGGCTGAGATGTCACTGAACCTTGATGTATTCACCTCTTTCAAACACTTGGATTCTGATCCAAAGTTCATTGGTATGAAGCACTGGCTTTAATTTTGGTAGAGTTGACTCAGGCCTTGCTACTTGGGGTTTATACCCAGAGAAGGCAAACACCCTGGTCTTCTCATCAGACACTTACCCTCGGCACAGACTGTGCCTGCACAAATTGTACCAGAGCTGGCTGCACTGCTGCACTGACAGTGAAACCAGACCAGCTCCACTCACTTCTTGGGCATTTTATTTCTGATTCCACTTTTTTGATCCTCCTGCTGTACTATGTTTGTAGAGGTTTAAAATTCTCCAACCTTCTCGGTACCCCACCACAAGTTTGCACTCTAGATTTCTTGAATGCAATTTCAAGCTTGATTTTATGAAGGAAAGCCCCATTTATGGTACACCACATCCAAAAGCCATGACATTTTCCATCATGCTCTGAGGTCCAAATGAGAGTTTAAAAAAGAACAAGCATGCCACAGCACACAGAGCTTTAGAACAGAGCTCTTTTTCCTTTTCAATTTTTTTTTTTCCTTTCTTTTTTAATTTTTACAGTGAGGGGGGTGTGAGTAAGGAGAGAGAAGGACAACCCCGCAGCCAAAGAGGAAAAAGAAAAATCAACATATTCTGGTTTTGTTTGGCCTCTCAGACCGCACAGGCTCTAGAGCATGTGTCAAGTTTCCAGTGAAACAGCTTTGTTTCCCAGTACAAACATCCCTCTGGAGGCTGTTGCCACCGATTTCTTTTCCTCTACTGGGGCCTGATTCAGCTCCCACTGAAACCAGCTGGATTTTTCCTTTTGTTCTACTCTGGACCTTTTGGACCTCTTGTAGCTGAAAACCAGCTATGCCCACGGGAGCTTGCTTGCCTGAATTAAATTTGGTGCAAAGTTGTTCCTGTACAGTTCACTGTTACTCTCATACAATTGCAGTTCCTCCACAGCTGTAAGGCATCTCACTAAAGAACCCAAATCTGGGTAACTTCTGAGGATGATTCTGCTCTGGGGTAATGAATGACATGAGAACCACCTGGGCTGGGGTGCTGGGCCAGCCAGGCTGCCTTGGCTGCTGCAGGGGTATCCCCTGAAAGCAGCGCAGCCACTGGCACTGCCCAGAGAGGCTCATTCGTGGCTGAGAGGCAGGACTCTGCACTGACAGTGCTTGGGAGGTTGGCCTTGAAGCCCACTACTCACCTTTTGTGAACTGCCAGCAAGAAGCTGTGACTCTTGCTGGTCACCTGAACAATCCTATTAAAAATAAAATTAAATGGCACTGCTGAGCCATCATCGCTCATTCAGCCAGCGGACTGCTGGCATTGGCTTTTGCTTTCCTAGTGCCTTCTTATAAAACAGGTTTTCGCTGATTCCACAGCCAGCTGTTGGTTTCCAGTCACTCCCAGGAGTGCCTCACAACACACTCTAGAATGTGAGAGATTTGCTGTATCAAGACAGCCATAAAAGTGAAGGAAAACAAGGCCTGTGAAAACAAACAAGCTGCACCTCTGATTGGCAATCCCACCTAGTTCATTCCCTTACAATCGTACTAATCATTAGGACTCTTGAAATGTTTCCCAAGGAGAGGAAATGAAGTTGCTGAGATGGGAAAGGATATGAAATTTCCTGACCAGACCGAGGCACAGGTGCCCGGTATCTGGGATGTTATGCAGTATTTACCAAGGGAAATGCTGCTGCTGGATTTTTTTGCGTGCCTCTAAAATTGTTGTCCGTCCCCCCTCAAAAAAGAAGTGCCATTATGTACTTCCTAATGCCTCCAGCTCTGAGAAGATGCTGAGGGCCAAGCAGCTGTGATTCTCTTATAAACTACTTTGGCATCTGATGCCCCCTCCCCCATCCCAGCAGATTTAGTGTCAAAAGCTCTCTAAGGAAAAAGCCACATATGAAAAAAAGATCTTTGATGGAATGAAACTATAACCAGCTACTAAATCAATTGAGTTAGGAAATTCCCATTCCTTCCTCCATTCATCCAGAACCAAATCTCCTGTGGGAAGCCATTATTATTTGGATGTTAAAATCCTCTTCCTGTACCAAAAAACATTTCTGGAGCTGCAACAGCAGAAAAACCTTGTTTATTAAATCCATGGGAAAATAATTCCACCTCCAAAGAGCTGAATGCTGGGCCACTGTCTGTCCACTGCCTAAAGTTCTTGCTTAAACAGCTGGGGAGCCTGAAGAAAATGTCTCATGACATCATCACTAAGCAATATCGAATTAAGAATGTAGATCATCATTTCACTCACACATCATTTGAGAACATTTTCAAGAAAGGAAATGAAAAGTTACATTGTTGCCACCTGTGTTGATTACTCTTATGAATTAAGAGAGCCCAAAGTCTTTTTTTCCCCTGTATGTTTTAAGGAAAGACAATATAAAAAAAGAGAGGCAGTGAGCATGCAGGAATCCCCAGTGAAGGTAAAAATCAGTTCCATTTCCCAAATCCAGGGCTAGCCCCTGGCTCAACAGCAGAGAGAATCTGAAGTGCCATGAAACTAAAGCTCCTTCAACTAAGAGCTGCAAAGGAGATATTAGTTCTGTGCTTTATTCTAATTAATTATATTTATACACACACTCATAAAGAGACTTGTTTAGTACTTCCTTGCTGGTAAATAGTGACAAAAACACAAAATACATTTTCTCCCTGGTCTAAATTTTGCTATTGCTGCATTGCAGTTCAGAATGTCCAGCCTGGGTTTGTTCACATCCCTTCCTCTTTGAATACTTATTACTCCAATTACCTGCATGGTTTAAAATGAACATTAAGTTGCTAATTATTACTAAGCCAGATGGAATGGATGGCTACCGAAACAAGAGATTGTAGTTGTTTATTTGCAAAGCTAAATTTGCTTTGTGTTATGCTAAAAACATTTACTCTTGGCTTGATTTCAAAACTGATGAGCATCCAAAATGCTATTGAACACAGTGTGTAATGCTTGTGAAATGCAAGTCTTGTGCAAAATGCAATGTATGATTTTCTTCCAACTACATGTCAGCAGTTTCAAAGTAACTTGGAATTTTTACATGGTAACTTTGGAGTTTACTTTTCCTTTGTATACTTTTCGGTATGATGAGGTATGTCCAAGGCACTGAACAGTCACTCGACTTGTAGAATGGGTCAGATTGCTTTCTTGATCAGCCCTGTGGAACTCTGTATAACAGAGGCTATATATAATTAGCCATAGGCAGGATTTGAACCTAGTGAAGACATGGTGGGACCATTACCTTGCACAGTTCTAGCAAAAGATCTATAGAACTTGTGTGTATGAACAAGATGTTATTGTTAGTACCAGGAGGGATGTGACTGTTCTCTTTAGAAAAATCCATGCCCTCTCCATCTTTCATTTGGAAAGGAACGGAAATTGCCCCAGAGACCTGTGTAATGAGATCTCACAAGAATGATGACACTCCAAGGGGCATCATGATCGCAGGGGCAACCAGGAGCTTCCACCCAGGCCTGTCACACTGCACTGTTTGGAACAGCCCCTCCCACCCCCTCAACCTTACACAGCCCAGCACCTGCACCCCCAGCTGCCCTGCTCTGCCGGCCCCTTTGGCATCCCCGGAGAAAAAACGCGTTTGGTTTGCTCCTTGGCCCACTGCACACCCGGTGCAGCCAGACTCCTCCCTTACACGAGGCCTTGGCTGCTTTGCCAGTTGGCTTTGCTCTTGGCTAAATCGCTGTACGGACAGGGACACCTCAGTACAGCAGCAAAGTTGGCCTTTTATCTTCTTGCTCTAACATTACTGCCATTACTGCCCCTACTGAGAGTAAATGGCAAACAAAATGTTTGTGTATTCCAAGATTTTTCAAGTGCTCCCTTCTTCCCTTTGCCTTTTGGCACAATGCTATTGATAGCACCCAACAGGCCAGATCATTTAACTACCACAATACCACGGAGCAAATGCATGACACACTATAGACTTTTTCTTCTCCCCACTGCATATCACAAAAGGTAACACTAGGACTCAAACAAAAACAAATTACCTCAGTAACTCCTAGAAAACACAAGTGGTTAATCAGTTACCTTTTATTTACATATATATGCTTAATGCTGAATTAAGTTGTAAAAACCAAAGGCTGATTTATAGCCCCAGTCAGCCTTAATTAACATTGATTCCAGGGGAATAGTAAATGTGAATAGCCTTCACAATTGAGGTTGAACAATGAACTCACTGGGTGTTGTCCAATTTGTAGCATGATTTACATGGAAGCAAGCCCTTCTTTTTCTAGGGTTACCCCTTTTTTATCTGGTGTTTAGGATGGGTTATATATAATCCATAGATAGGAACATTTGCTGTCAAATATTCCCCCTGATTTAGAGTTAGCCTTTACCATGGTCACTATAAATAAAGGGGAAAAAAACCCAATTTGAGGCTTTGCAGGGATTCCTTTTTCTTGCAATGTGTCATCGCTTCTCCATTTCATGGCATTTTTACGAAGTGGCCATAATGAAAGTCAGATTAAATGTACAGGATATATACGTTTAATCAACAGCCATTGGAGTCAGTAGTGCTGGAAGAGTTATAAAAGCCCCTGTGAATGCAAATTTATTGCAAAAGAATCTGCGTCTCGGTGGTAGGAATATCTGCTGAATGGTACTACCTGACACAGAACACCTAAAACTTTCAAAAGTGAATTATTTAAGTGTAAGGCTTTGCTTGTAAAGCCGCCAGCTGCTGGATTTCAAGACTTGAAACTGTTCCAAAACATGGGACTAGGTACTTTATTTGTGCACTAGAGTAAATACTCTGATTTTACTGCCAATTTAAATGTGCTCAGTTTACAGTAATGAGCTTGTATAGGCAATACCTTGTTTATAGAAAGTGGAACAGGAAGAAACTAACATTAACCATTAACAGTAGCAATTTCTCTTGCTTTCAGCTCTAACTTTATGCCAAATAGATCCTTCCCATGTCCTATCTGAAATATTTACTATTACTGTTCTTTTTCTAAGTCAGTGGGATAAACGGAGCATTCAATAAAATCATGCAGCTTTTCCTTCCAGTCAGCTTGAAATGCAGCACTCTCTTGTAATTCCAAGGCACTATTTCTCATTCCTATGGTGAAACGTATTTCAAGAACAAATATATGTCCTGTGTACTAGCAAACCTGATGATGGGTGTTAATCACAGAAGAATGGAGTTAACATTTTTTAATCTATTTAAAAAAGAACAGACCACTTCTCTAAGAGAAGTGTACTGAATTGCGGCTGCCACGATTTCTCAGGTTCTTGTGCTTAACCAAACTGCTTTATTCTTTCAATGCAGCTTACACGAGAAGCCCATGTGTTTATGTACATCCTGTCACCTTAAACAAACATGCTTACATCTTCTCTGGCCATCTGCTCTTGAAGCTGGAAGCTTTTCTCCCTTCCCCTCCCTCCTCAGCACCCCCCGACACACTCACTGGGTGCAGAGTTAACTCTGAGAAAACTCAGTGGAAAGCATGAAGTAAATTCCTTCTTCCACACGGGTCACAGATGTCAGTTTCACTGCTTCACTTACAGTCTAAAAGTGACAATGATACACCAGAGGAATGTATCATTTTGGCTTATGGCGCTGGTCACTAGAGATTGTACTGGTGATTCTTTCACTATCTCAATTTGGGTGAGGTCCAAAATGTCCTAACAGGGACCAGTACTTGGGTTTGCCAAACAGTGCCATCACTGAGCAGGAGGATACCCCTACAGTCTGAGGAGCTCACAGTCCAAGGACACAGACAGGCTCAGGATAAATAGGGCATGCAAGGAAAGCAATGGGAAAAGTGGTGTGGTAGGTCCTGAGTTCAGCAATCTCTGAAAACCTAAACAGAGAGGGCAAGGAGGAGTAAAGAAAGGACAGCCTCTGGAATGGATGGAGGGGTACCCAGCAGAGGCTGAAGTCTGAGGCATAGGGAAGGTGAGGAAAGCACAACAGGAACACATCTATAACAGCAAAAGCACATGGAATTGTTAGTTTCTGTGTATAGTTCCATCGCCAGGGCATTTTCCAGGCAGGCACAGTTCTTCCCACACAAGGCCACAGTGAGCCAGACACAAGTGAGCTCTGGAGCAGGAGCTGTGACACTGGAGTTACTGTGGCACCGAGCCTGAGCTAATAAGCCCTGCTGAGAGGAACACAGCTATGGGACTTCCATTTGGCTTGGAGAATAGGTTAGAGCAAGCTTATGTCTGGTAACCGAAAATTCTACAGATGTGTTTTTGCCTTCATGTGTATAAAGATGGGCCAGTTTCTCTCACCTGTGTATCTCTGATTGGCACTGAGACTCCTCAAGCTTTCACAGGGTCCCTGTCTTTATAAACACAGCCCTGTATGCAAAAAAAAACCCACAAAAACCAAAACAGGTGGTGAACATTCCTTCTCTCTGCGTGTGAACTCCTGCTTTCCGTGGAGTCAGGGGTAAATTTCTCATGTATTTCAACGAGGCCAGGACATCCTCTTACACGTTTAAAGTTGTATTTCATGGAATCCAATAAAAGTACATTGGTATCTGGACTCTACGGAACCCAAATGTTGCCTGGACTTTTTGAACACTTTCATTCTTAAAAAGATTTAAAAGACAGAAAGAGTCTGAATACCTGGAAAACTTTTTGCTCAGTCATTGTCATGTAGTGACTTCTTTATACTTGCTAATAAATAATTGCATCCTGTTCTTAATTCAGCAGAATTCAACTGACATGTATGCAGCTACCAGTAAAAATCCACTTTAAATAAACTCGTTTGTCATTACCTTTCTCAAGACGGCTGTTGTCAGCACCATTACCATTTAAATTTGTTTTGCCCCTGACAATTAAAATGATATCAACACTGAGAGAATGTAACAATTTCCATTGTTCCTAGCAGATAAGCAAGTTAATTTTGTGCTGCAAGCCGTCACTGTAGCCATAATTAACTGACTGTGTATTGAAGAACTGTGATGTTTGAGATTATTCAGCCTTGACTGGGATGTATCAGTGACTAAATGTTTACTTACTGCACTGAGTGATTACTCCAAATCCTTGTCTTGTCTCCAGCAGTTTCAAGGCTTTTTCTCTGATACAGGTATTTCTTTTTTTAGTTTATTTGTTACAGTTTTTGAACCAAATTTGAACATCAACCAATGTTTAGACTTTGATGTTGCTTCTATAATGACACTGCTATAGAATACAGAAAGACATCAGGGGCTGACCTCAGCCTGAACTCCTGAAAACTGTAATTTTTACATGCAAAAATAGGTTTCAGTTCTTTTGTATTAGAATTTGCAGCTTTTCTCATGAGTTTGTTTTTATATACATTACCGTTTGCTCATGCAAGAGACCTGACGACTTTTCTTCCTTTTCTAGATTTTCATCAATAATGAGTGGCAGAATTCTGAAAGTGGAAGAATATTCCCAGTATATAATCCAGCAACAGGAGAACAAATCTGTGACATTCAGGAAGCTGACAAGGTAATGTATGTTATGAATGGCTATGTGTTTAATGTATAAATTAAATGCATAACAGATAACAGAAATGTAAAAATAAATCAAAGCAACCAGTCCAGAATAGCACTGTTGGACAGTTCTTTTATTAATCGTAGTTCCAAAACCCACCATGTGACTAAGGTTGTATAACAGCAAATTCCATAAGCCTCCTTGTGTTATTTACCTGTGTCTTTAATTTTCTTCTTCCTTCTTCCCAGGTTGATACAGACAAGGCAGTGAGGGCAGCTCGGCTGGCTTTTTCCCTTGGTTCTGTATGGAGGAGAATGGATGCCTCAGAAAGAGGCCACCTTTTGGATAAGTTAGCAGACTTGGTCGAAAGGGACAGGGCAATTCTTGCTGTAAGTGGCACATAAAAATCAGCAGTCAAATCAGTGGACAGTTTTACATTCTGAGAGCCAACTCGTTCACGAATGGGTTGATATGAATTGTATGTGAAAAGCACATGTAGCTTCCTGGCTGAAATGGCTTTGTCCACTTACACTGTCTGTGATGCAAAACCCATAAAAGCCAACGAGAGGCTTCCAGTGGGCTCAGATCAGCTTTAAATTGGACGTCACACAGAACAGGGGTGCGCACACACGCGAGCCTGACACGCGAGCCTGCCACGCACGCCTGGAACTCTTCTGGAATCAGAAACGGCAGGTTGGGATGATTTGTGCAGATGGGAAGGGCAGGGCAGGTGAGGGTCTATGGGACACTCAGCTGGGGACAGAAACCCGGGTGCGGCTCCGTTTGGCTCTCGGATGAAGCCATCGGAACGGTGGCATTGTTAATGTTGTTTTCCGCATGTCAAGTGCTTTGAACTAAGCCCATGAACATCTTAATTCCAGCTTTGTCAACACTTAAATCATCTTACCGCCGGCGGTTACTGTAAAATCGCCATGGGCAGAAGGAAGTGCACAGCAAATCAAGTTTACTCTGCCTGTCATTTAATTTTTATTTCTGGAGCCAAGTTCTTTACTGAGTTGCACTGCAGGCAGTGCCATTAATTGCTCTTGGGGATATAAGTCAGTGCAGAATTAGGCCTCCATTCTTTTCTATAGAAACTCATTTGATGGTTGGTGTGTTACACACGGGCGTCCTTTGCCCATTCTTAATGATTTCTATTAGACAGCTATTGAGAATGAGTTAAGCTACTCAACATCTTAGGGTATTTTATTGGATTTTTTTTGCTAAATGATCTTAGGAACCCCTAAGAGGATCGCTCATAAGATACTTTTAAAAATAGGAATATTAACTAAAAAATAAAGACATTAGCTTGTTAATTTATGAGCTTCCCTAGAGGAAAGTTTGTTTATTTGATGGCAATAAATAAACTGGCTGTACAGTATAGATATCTCAGACCTCAGCAGGAGTCTTGGCAACCATATAGAGAAACTTTTATATTCACATCAATTATATAAAGAGGGATGTGTCCATTCTTCTCTTTATGGATTCAGATCATTAATACAGGGTTACAAGGAGCCCCTTCTCAGCTGTTATCATTAACATAACAGAACCCAGTTTGACAGGCATTTTTATCTTGGCTCCTGATTAAAGCGATTCAGCATTTATAGATCTGGACCAAACACAGTGGCTATTAGGTTCAAAGTACACAAAGGCACATGTACATGCATGTGGATACACACATAAACCCACAAGACAGACTGACAGACAAACACACACATACGTTCTTAAAATCACAGCCATTCCAGAATACTCCAGAAGAAAACAGTTTGGATTTTTCAAGTAAAATATTGCCTTGTTCACATTTGCAAAAAGAAGTAACAAAAGGGGATCAAATAATTGTTCTGAACCTTCTGGATTAAAATTGCACCAAGGTGCAACTGATCAGCCTTCATTAAAATCTTTGTCATGGTTCAAGAGCTGTTAAGATGGTAAATACTTAGGTACAATAGTCCAAAAATGTTACTATACTTACATCTCTTAACTTTTTCTTGTCCTGCAGACTATGGAATCACTGAACAGTGGCAAACCATTCTTGCAAGCTTTCTATGTAGATCTCCAGGGAGTCATAAAAACCCTGAGGTATTATGCTGGTTGGGCAGACAAAATCCATGGAATGACCATCCCTGTAGGTAAGAGGAATTAAAGCACAGCTATGCACCTAAACCTTCTCATGGCCAGACTAAAGCTTAGGAGCTCACAGCTTCGTGGAAGGCAGAGGAGAAGCCTGGGTTGCACCTACAGTGTGTTGTGTGTTGCTGAAGCAGATGCTGGAAAGTCAGCGAGGGCAGGACAAGGCGCCCTGCTCTTGTTCTGCCCCACATTCACACATGGGGAGGGCTTGGTTTCTTTTGCATGCATCCATCTGAGAAGGAGATAGCTCAATACCTACATTTGAATATTGATAGATTTATAAAAATGGATGAGGTATTAACCTGAAAAATACCTTGGAATGCATGAAAATAGTGTTGGGTGCCTGTTTAAGAAACAGTATCATCCTGTACAGATCTTGTTTGTATATATCTTCTTATTGCTTATGCAAGTAATTTTACCTAGGACTAACACTGGATCTAACTTAATTTATACTTTGAGAGCATTCTTAATGTTACTATAGAGAACTACATACATATGAGATATATTTTGTTATAGATGCTTCTTCAAATTCTTCAGTGGGATGAGTTTTATATTGTATATATGAGATAAACCTTCATGCATGCTAGGAAATTATTATGTTCTTATTCTTTTGCTAAAGAGACTCGAAAAAATCCTTACCATTATTTTTATTTCTCAAGTCTCTTCCTTCTGCCCCTCCCTCCCAGCTGTTTAACAAATACAGGCTGCATTGTCTGATGCAAACATATTCATTTGCAGTCTGGACTAGATGTACCAAGTGCTATAATTACACAACATAGCAAAATAGCAGAAAATGATTTTATGTAGGTGCAGTCATTAAGATAAGTGTACTCATCTTTCACCTGCATAAAATAAATCTGTGGAAAAACATTAAGGAAAATGAACATTCATTACGTGGATTCTTTTTGGCTTCATGGTGCACATGTTCATTGCACATGCATGTTTATTCCACTTTACCCAGTAAGGCCAGGAGGGCACACTCAGGGGTAAATGCCCATTGCTGTTGCCCAGCTATTTCCCTGGTGTTTCACTGACACTATCTGCAGTGCACTCACTCGCCTCTCTACAGCAAAGCACCAACCTACCCAAGTGAGGCAAGCAGATAAATTGAAAATGTGCCTCCAAAATTTTCAGAAGGAAAACATCACCTAACTCTTCTTGCACTGTTACTCATCTTGATGTTTCACCTTATTAAAATTGCAGCGTGCACTGTTCTTCACTATCTTATTATCACCAAAGAAATGACAATAATAATATTTCAGATCTAGACATTCCTTCAAGGACTCAAAGTTTTCCACAGTCATTTAGGTTGAGATTCGTAAATCCCGGTTTTGCTGCTTGCACTTCACATTTAATCATACAAAAGTGCAGACCACACCATAAATTCATGTATTCAGCAAATTTCCTGTTCCCTAATCTCTTTCTCCCTGGTCAGTGAATGCCTCCTTCTCACTCTTTAGCCCCACAGGTACACAGAAATTAGGTCAGCCACCAAAAGGCACTGCCAGATTAAGGAGAATAAATATTCTCTGATTATTCTTGGTTTCAAGTACCTTACAGGATAAAACTTGATTTTTTTTTCAGTAAGACAGGCTATGCCAGATGAAAGGAAGGCACATTTTCAGCATGCCTCCTCAGTGTAAACTTTGTGCTAACACAGTTTTCAGTAGTGTAGAATCATAAGTCTATTCACAGATCTTCAGGGGATCAATTAGTTCTTAATTTAACACTTCTCTTTATTCCTCTACACCATAAATTCGTCATTCTCATGAAGCTATTTTAGGGCAAAGCCATTGTTAAAGAGCAGTGCTCTTTACGTTCAGTTACCATCAGCTCACCAAAGATAAACAAAACAACAAAACCAAAAGAACCCCCACTATTAAACCTTGTCTTTCTATTCAGTGTGCTAATAAATCTGAAACCTCACCATCTTCTTTGTTGCTGTTTTTGTTGAAGTTTTATTTTCCTGTAAAATAAAAATAGGCAATTGATAGACAAGTAGAAGAAGAAGTGTGTTTTACAGTCACATTCCTTTTGGTCCCAGAGCTACAAAACCTTCAGACTGCCCTTTGCTTGCTCCCATGTGTAAAGCCTTGATGATTTAAATTAAAACAGAATGAGGCTAGGCCAGAAACTGTTAAACTAATAAACTGAATGCTAGCAGAAATGTATCTTTAAAGCAATATATGGTATGTTATAGTTTAAAGAACCAATTCAGCTCTCCTCACCCACTTGTTTGTGATGTCCTGCTATATGAGGCATGGGACTGTATTATGGTTGTTATGCAAATAAAATATTCGTGCTGGAGACTCCTGATGGAAATCTGAGCAAACACATCTGTGGAAGATATTGCTGTCCCAAAGTGAGATCCCTGGATAATATGAGACTTGCTTTCTGATTAAAAAATGAAAGTCTTTGGGCCAGGTGCTAAGCAGCTGCAAATTGATCTTGCTCTATTAACATCAGTGAGGACTGAAGAATGTCAGTTTACCTCAGCTGAGTATATTAAAAAAACCCTTTTAACACAAAATTTTAGATAGGATGTAGGATCAGTGTCAGGTCCCACTCAGGCAATGTTCTTCTGGAGGCCAGCTAGTAAAGAATAAGAATAACTATCATCAGCCACAGCATCTTAGAACAAGGGTCATTAGCATGACTTAAAACTCTCAAACATTTAAAAAGTCTCCTGTATAATTTCTAAGCACAAGGGACCTTTCTATGCTCACTGTTCAGAATAATGGAATTAAGCTCATTTAATTCTTAAGCTATTTTGTCATGGTAACAGCTTGTTCTGCATTATGGACAGGGTGGCTCTTGGATCCACCTTTGGCCTGTCCAGAGCGATCCAAAGCTTCTGAATAACTTCAAGTCACATATGTTCCCAAAGATATTGTTAGAAAGCAACCTCAAAAATCCCGTCTTGACAGAAAATCTGTGGATGGTGAACTTTGGAAGTAGGTGTCAAAAAGGGCAGCTGTCTAGAGTGTAGTGGGAGACAGCAGGGAGAGCAGCTCTGCATGGGAGGCACCGCTCTGCGGAAAGAACGTTCTGCCTACGCTGGGCAGAATTAACCACCATTTGTCTGCCTTGGCAAGAGGTTCAGGTTATCTATAACTCTGTGTGATGAAGCACGCAGACATGTGGCAGTGATTATGCAGTGACAATCTAAAGTCAGACAGTGCTAATGTAACTGTGTTACTGTTATGTTGCCACCATCCTTCTGGCTGAGAACCCACCTCTCACAGTACTACCGAGTACAAGCTGGTATTTTTAGCTGACTCCTCTGTGTACCTCTTGAGCACTTAGACAGTTTTGCTTGTATGTACTTCTCTGTATTTTGAATTCTACTTTGCTTCTGTTGGATCTGATGAATCTTCCTGTGGTCTGTGAACCACTAGCATCTGTGAAAGATAACCTGGAAAACCAAACTGATCATCTCAGTCTGTGACACAAATATTCTCATCTCCACTGGGGAGCTGTCAAACATCTGGAGATCAAAACATTATGACAACATTTTGTCAATGCAGTGCAAACCAACTGATAAACTATTTTCTTCTGCCTTTTCCTGAATCTCTTTTCTCTCTTTCCCTCCCTCCTTTATTTTCTCTGTTCTGTCTCGTCTTGGTTGCAGACTATTGTTACCTTTCCCATAATTATTCTGTATCTGGCCTCCAGCTAACATATTAGCTACTCTAGCTCAGGTTTCTACAGAGCAAATCCTGTAAAGTAGATGGATAGACATAAGCAGACCTGACAGAAAGTTATTTCTAATCAAATTCAAGTTGAAGTCTTTTCTTAAACCCAAGAAACTTTAAGGATTAACCTGTTTATTGTTACCAGATATATCTTGGAGGATATTGCAGCAGGTTCCCAAAACACACTCTCCATTGTGAAGTCAGGCCCTTCCCCAGTATTGCACAAGAGGGGCTGCAGCTCTGGACTGAACAGGGTGGGGGAGAGGCCAGGGCTGCAACTTCCCAACCCAGCCTGGGAGGGAAAGCACATACCCTGTGTCAGACAGAACAATGGGAGCAAAAGCCCTGTAATCTCTCCTCCTCCTCCTCTTACTCCCTTCCGCTGTCTAACCTTTTCTTATCCTAGTAAATCATCTCCTGCCATTAAGCTTAGGTAACCTCATCATTCTTACATACTTAGCTGAAATTATTTTCCCAAGTTAAGAGATTTGAGTTTTTCTAGATGACCAAGCACTACAGGCCAAGGGGCACATTCAACTCATGCCTTTAGCATAGCCCTTCCCTCAGCTGTAGCCTCACTGAAAAACATCTGACCTAAATTCAGAGATAGTTTGAGTCTGGGCTAGTTTATACAGCTACGACACTCAATTGAGTACAAAGGTGCAGTGAACCTACTTTGCACAGATGCAGGCCGAGCACACTAACAAAACTCCTGGTTAGACAGTACCTTAGCTGATCCTTTAACTGGTGCCCACACTGCAGGTCCCTTTGTGGCTCTTTGTTAACTGGGAAGAAACCTGCATGTGTAACTCCAGCATGCGCTCCCAGACCACAGGAAGTACATGATGCTCAGGGACACACAAGTCACAAACTTTCCCTCTTCATTCCACATCTAAAGGTTGTGGTACATCATTCCATCACTTCACACTGCCTGTGTCCTCAATGGCAGATGAGTCAGCTGAATGTTACTCTATTACCCCACACTGAGTTATAGATACAGCTTTATATTGCTGTGTTCCACTCATGCCTTTCAGGCAATTGCCTTTGTGACTCTTCATTTCTCTCACCCTTAAATCAGCTAGGGCCAGTAAGTGCTTCCATGCTACTGCAATTTTATGTGCAGTACAGCTCTTTGCCAAGGAACAAAGCAGGTTACCTTCTGATGGGAAGCCTGCTTCCTTTGTTGTATAGAAAGAACAATTAGGTTGCTCCTCAACCTAGGTTTCCCATGCTGGCTCATAAAAAAACACTTCCATGACTTCTTTATTTCTTTTACTGCCATCAAAGGCTGATCCTTAGAGTTTTTTCCCCTCCCTCTATTTTAATTTTTTTTTTGTTCTGCCAAGTCAAACTGCACTTGAGAGTAAGCATGCTCATCTGTTTCAGATGGAGATTATTTTACGTTTACAAGACATGAACCCATTGGAGTGTGTGGACAGATCATCCCTGTGAGTATCTCTACTAGTGCTTTCTATTTATTTTCATTTGAACCAGCTCTCTTTAAAGACACATAAAACATGGTCTTCAGCTATGTGTGTTTTCCATTACGAAAAAAGCTGAGCTCATATTGTTGACATATCTTTAACAGCCTCCCTGCAAATGCTTATTTGAACATGCTAATAGGGTTTAGGCTCTGTTATTAGGAGTTAAGTTCTCAAGTCATAGAATTCACATGATTAAAACAAGCAAAGCAAAACACAGTGTTAATATGCTGTCAGTGGTTATGGATGTTCACACAACTTATGGAAAATTGATGCTTTGCTGTGGTAGTCTCTTTATTTATTTAGTTTTTACTGTGATTTATCAGGCTCCTCAGTTCCTGGGAGAATGTGATGTATTTTAATTCCATTCTTTCCTGCTATTTCTTTTACAAGGCTGGAGGAGAAAAGGAAACTCCAGGAGACAGATCATTACAATTAACATTGTGTAGCTAATAGAAGACATGAAATGTTTATTTGTTGTGAGAGAGAAACACATAATTTCTTCAAATCCAATACTCCCCCTACACCCCAATAGACACCCTCACAATAAAATCTTTCCGAACACTGCATGAGAATTGCACTGAGAGAGTAACTTTTTCAGAAGAGCCAGTTAACCAGCTTTGGCAGGAATTTCAATGGGAGGCTCACATATAGCTATTAAAATATTGCATGGAAGCTTTTTTGCTAGACAAAACACTGGGGGACTAATCAGGCCATTCTCTGAAATTTTTGTTGATGTTGATTTTTATTTTGTTCACATTACCACAAAGACACTAAACAGAAACACGGAGCAATTCCATTACAAGAGGGGCAGCCAGAAAAGATTACTTTAAAAATGTTAAGCCCTTTTTTTGTTGTAATTTCACGTCTTTGTCGAGGGATGGCTTTTGTGTTTGGCACTCGGCAGAAACCCAGAGAAACATGCAATGACTCAGAGAGTCTGTGGCTACAGCCATCCTGCAAACACCTACACTCTCCTAACTTGGTCCTTATGAATGAAAGATTCCACAGCTCTATCCCCGTTCCTCAGCCAGGCACACAGATAAGCATTTGCTAAAAGACAACCCCAACATCTAATCCCAGCGTTGCTGGACATCTCTTATGCTTGTTTCACTGAGCTTAACTGACAGACCTGCTGAAGAAACTTGGCCACAGGCTGAGGATCATGCCAAATGCAGGATTTGTTTAGTTTAGATGTGTAAACCTTTGTTCAGGGTACCCAGCCATCTACCATACACGTTCATTCTTCCTTCAGGTTTGTCCTCCAAAGCCTCCAAAGAAGAAGGCTGTCATATCCATCTATTCTAACACCATTGCTGATCTGTTCTGTATTTCCTCCATGCTACCAATCCCAGAGGACAGCCCAGGCTGCGTGTGCTTTGCCACTGCCTGAGCAAATACATTATTCAAAAATAAAATTAAACAGCAAGTCTAACACTGAACTCCTCATCCTCTTTCACATCCCAGCTTCCATCAAAAGGTGCTCTTTGGCAGTGCTGTAGCATAAACAGGGCTATATAGTGCCCTATAAAACTGCTGCGAGCTCTCCTTGCAATGCCATTAGAAGTGCAGGCTGTTAGCACACTGCTGGCCCGACAGCTCCCCTCCCAGGTTTATGTACTGGAGATGGAATTAAAACATCACTTTGTCTCCGGAGTTTATAAACAACAGAGGGAGTAAAAAATTGGGTGTTCGGTGAAGGAAAGACAGTTGTGTATTTTTTCAAGCTAGCCAGGGGCTAGAGAGATGTCTGAGAGTGGCAGCTGATATGCATCAGGCAGCAACACACTCTGGCCAGTGGCTGACTCTGTGACTGATATTTTCTATTCTCCTTCTAAAAGAGACTGTTGTATGCATTTGTAAGAGTGATTGTGCAAACACGGTTATTTTATTACTCTGACATTTTCACTAAAATCAGCAGAACTATCCACTTAACCTGCTAGGATCAGGCCTTGATACAAAAGGCTCGTTAATTTTACCTTTATCCAAGCGTGTTTGTGCATCAAACCGATATAATTCACTACATCATCTGCTGCAGCTCAATGAAGTTATAAAGAATGACAATACAAAATTTTACAGCAGCAAAGAGTTTCTCAAGTTGTTTTTTACTGTCCTTTAAACATCTTCTATGTAGATTTCTCAGTAAGAAGTCTTCAAGAAAATTAAATGCTTTGACTGAACATTGACATTTATGAACAATTTATTGTAATTCCATCTATTAAGGATTATATAATTTTGAGTAGAAATTTTATATCTTAAGATGTATTCAGGGATATGAAATTTACATCCAAAACTGCTTCAACATGAACAAACAGTTCTTTCCAAATGTATCAGAAACAAGACCTATTTTCATGGTAAATTAAAAGTGCCAATACAAAATAGTAAATGAAATAAAAAGTTGTGACTTGAAAAATTAACAGATAACAGAATTTTATTTTATGGAGATTGGAGGTGGGGATTGTATTTCTTTGAACAGGAGAGAAAGAACTAAGAAGTCACTGTTGTTGCTTTCTTAATGGCAGTAATTTAAAAAAAAAAAATCCTTCCTTTGTGCTGGGAAAGATTTATGTTGAGGATCAGCCTGAGAAATAAGTGAGGTATCAGCTTGACATCTTGAAAACAAAACACCACGGCAATATTTTTCCATCTATCAACTTTTTTTTCCTACAGTGGAACTTCCCCCTGCTGATGTTTGCATGGAAGATTGCTCCAGCTCTGTGCTGTGGCAATACAGTAGTTATTAAACCAGCAGAACAAACACCACTCAGTGCTCTCTATATGGGTGCCCTCATCAAGGAGGTAAGAATAATTGAGGTGAATGATGTCTGTCTCTCCTTCTGGGGAGGGAACTACCAGCACATGCCTGCTTTAACTTGCTCTAACAGTTCTCACAAGTCATGCTTACCTTCATTCATTCCTATTTTGACAGGCTGGCTTTCCACCAGGAGTTGTCAATATTTTGCCAGGATTTGGTCCAATTGTTGGTGCAGCCATAGCCTCTCACGTTGGGATTGATAAAATTGCTTTCACTGGATCCACTGAGGTAAGAGGATTCACACATTACTGTAAAACATGAAAAAATAATTCAGTCTTTGTGCTACATTTCTTACTGTCACTGAGTAAAAGAGCTACATCTAAATAACAGTGGTCTGTGCTTCCCAGCTAAACTTATGTACCACAGGACTTCCCAAGCACAAACGGCTCCTTTCCTCCAGCCCCTGCTGTGCTCGGCACCTCAGCACAGGAGATATGCCTGGAAAAATATTACTGGGATTTCCTGTGGGCTTATGAGGATGTGAATCACATGCAAGTAGGCAGAACATCCCGTGTATATCATAGCACACATAAGTGCTGCTTTAACATCCATAATTTGTGTATCCTGCTGAACTTGGGGAAAAGGGAGAGGAAGGCAGCAAATTGTGCAAATATACTTCAACTTTGATGCTGCATTCAAGTATATTGAGGATGAGTAGGAGACCTAAAAAGGAAGGAATGCAGGGAGAAAAGGAGATTGTCCAAGGTGTCAGTTCCCAAAATGATGGAAAGAAGCTGGCCAGAGGATGAAGGGAGTCAGTTGTCTCCTGGATGCCAAAATGTCTTGCTATGAGTCTATGCTGCAGATGTTAGAGAGGAGGCTCACTCTGAAGATGAAGGCTGCAATCTACAGCAAGACTAACCCCCAAAACTCTCATCACGTCTTGCTCTCAAATATGTGCCAAGCTGGCTGTTATCAGGGTTGGGGTGGGGATGACAGAGGTACTCCAGACTGAAGTCACAGGAGAAGGGGCCTTATCTCATCGTCTGAAGGCAGACAGAAAGGAATCTCTGTGGGAGTTTCAGGGCTGGTTATATTTAGAGAGTGCTAAACCCAGCCCTTTTCAATTCAAAATCTGACAAACTATTGTATGGAGGGAGCTAAACCCCAGGGATCCAGTCTCTCTTTGATATGTTTGACTCCCACTCGTGGCAGTGGAAGGTTTTATGCATCCCAGGGATACTGCTCTTCACAGTGAGGCAATTTGTTTTTTGATTTGCATCAATAAATTCACTGGCCATGCAGCCCTGCTAGATGTGTGTGGGTATCTTCCTGGTGGGCCCAAGAATTGCAGAGACCAGCTCAATTATTTCAAATAAATTATTCTGGTGGAGTTATTCTGGAATTGAGTTTGCAAGTCACACATAAACCTCAATTACCAGTAAAATGTAGCTGCAGTTGTATGCCTAATTTGCACACACAGGTGTTTTGCAATTACTATATGCCTCTATATGATTTTTTAATGATAACTTCAGATTCTAATATACACAGGTTACATTTTATGTCAATGGCTATATTAGATTTCACATTATTCTATGGAATTACTCTAGTCATTACATCTCCTGTATCCAATTAAGATTAGCATCCTGAAATACTGAAAATTTTAATATGAGCTGATTACCCCCCATAAATTAAGTTGAAACAATTGTTTTCATAAAGATATGTGGTCTCTGTTTAAGATAAATATTCTATTATACAGGATGTTGCACTGTTTGGAAGAGGAAAAATACAGATGGGTTAGGTTTCAAAGTTGTCTCTTGTAGCCAAAATAAATTTTTATTGTAGTTCCAGACAGCTTTAGTTTTAATAGGCGTTTAAACTCAAAAGCTGTGGGTTTTATACTAACTCAGTGCCTACCTTTAAAAGCCTTACTAATAGGAAGTGAAAAGCATTACAGAGATGAAAAAGCAATTCTCTAAGAACCTAAAGCAAGAACAGATGGATCGTTTTAATGCAGAGTTAGTGTAAACTATTCCATATTGTTTCTGATTTCCTGTAACACTGAATTTTTGTAACAGCAAGTCAACATTGTAACATTTTAAACACCATGTTCTGATATGAGCCGGACTATAGTGTCTGACTCCTCTAAAGCAGATTTCAATTTCTAATGAAATAATAATGGAAATTTTTTTTCTCTCTGATACTTGTCTGAAGCATGTCAACCGTACACTCCAATGGTGGGGATTTCCAATAGCCATTAGATGTATAAACCATGCATTAACTCCATTCCTCCATTCCATCCATGTGCTGGTCAAGGCAGTTCATGATGGGCAAGTTAATGATAAAACCTATCAGTACAAATGCAAAGATCTTCCAATTGAGATTCTGAAGCACAGGTTTTTCTCAAGTTTTCACCATAACATTCTTTTATAAAAGTTCTTTACCTTTGAAGTATACTTACAGCCAATGAAAATTCCCCATTTGCCTGTAAAAATCACAAAACTGGGCTGTTACTATCTTTTTCCTGCAGTATTCTTGAAAGGCAGAAAACAGGCTGCTCCTCCTACCAAAAAAAAAAAAAAAGTTTGAATGCTAATGTTTTCCAATATTTGTAGAACCCAATCCACAGAAATACTTGGCCAAAAGGCCAAGTTCACAACCTTAACTCAAAAAAGGCTGACACAGCCACACCACAGAGCCCTCCAGCCTCGCACCTTATCTTGCCACAGGACCAGTGCCAGATGCTCACAGAAGAAGAGAGCATGTGTAGAGTGATCCTTTCCTTGCTGCAGCCTCGCAGCTTCTGACAATCAACGACTTACACACTTCTGAGCCCACAGGTGCACATGGACACTTGTATTCCATGTGCCAATGGCTTTGTCATCCGTGCCTTAGTCCAGAACCTATTGACAGTCCTGATGACTGGAAGGCCTCAAGCCCATGCCCATGCAATTACAACACAGAAATAACTTTCACCTTCTGCGTCTGATTTCTAGTTTAGAGCTATCCAGTGTGCACTCTTCTCTGGGTTTTAGATTCTCACGCAGGTGCTCCAAATTATTTTAAATACTGCAATTTACTTTTCACACCCCCCCCCCCCCCAAAATAATGTGTGAAAAAGCATGAAGAGGTTTTTTTCTATGGTGCCATTACTGTTTGATTTCACTTCTCTCCATCTTTCCTGCTGCCCATCCCTTTATGGCTTAGCTTGCACACATTAAAAGAATAGTCTGCCAACTCCATCTCTCAGCCTATCTGCTTCTTATGAAACACCCTCCCATGGATCATCTTCTTCTCACAATCCCCTAGGTACAGGGATCTCAAAACTCTTCCCTCCACAGCTCACTTGGAAGGCAAAGGGTTGTGCAAATAGCTGGCAGGCTACGGATTTCACTCTGACAACTGTCATACTGAAAGAAATAAAATCATACTGAGTATGAAAGCCTACCTAAAATACGGTGCCTTAGATTCCAGTAGCTTTCTTGGCTTCTCTGTTTGCTTCAGTTCACTCTTCAGCAGCCTGTTTGGTACAGGCATTTTAACCAAAATGTTTATTTTTACTGTGTTGGTTTTAGTGAACCAGGGCTAATCCATGATCCTCCTTAATTACAGCAATCTCCTCTTAGGCATCACTGACACATTTTTTCCTCGTCTTCCACGATCAGATGAAATTTAAACTGCCATAACCAAACTTTCTTCCAGCCAATATGACCATGTTAACAGTTGCTCCTATCCTTTTCCTATCTTTCCTTGAAAGTCCGCAATCAACTTATATATCTCATTACATCTTACTGAATTTCTCCTTGGTCCTTCTGGTCCTGAGCTGCAGGGTGAAACTCCCACTCACTGGGAGCATGGGAGAGGTACTGTAAAGCTCAGCTGTGTCCCACTATCCCTGTTGTTTGCTGTACATGCCTTTTCCTTTTGCACTGGCTCTCTCTGCCTCAGCTTCTTCACTGTTCTACATATTCTTGTCTGAGTTCCTTTAAAAAATTATTAGCAGCAATTTAATTAAAACTAGTAATTTATAATTTCTGAGTTTAAGAACAGGTCCAAACTCAGGATGTCTGGCATTCCCATGTGTCTGCTGTGCTCAGAAGTACAGGAGATGTTCTACAAATCTCTTCCCCAGTGAAACAGCAGTGGGCTTTATGTATTTCCAAGACAAATGCTGATGAGGGGCAATTTTTACACATACTACAAACGCAAAGAGTTTCTTCATATTACTTTCTTATTCTCTGAAAGAACTTTTGCTATGCAAAAAAGGTAAGAGGCCTTCAAATATCAGAGAAAAGCAGCCATCAGAAGCAGGTTTACTCTTAATTTGCCTTTATTTCCATTCAAGGCTGTGAGCTCAGTTAAGGCTTTGCAAATACAGCCATTTTCCTGCTGTGAGCTGTCTGCCCAATTCACTACCTGTGTGCTCCATCTGAACTGGAACTGGTGTGGGGATGGTGTACCCAGAAATTCCTGGTCCATGGGAATAGTTAAGGGCAGTATGTTCTGGGTTTAAAATTAGAGATGATTATGGAGAATGAGCAGTTATATTTTTTTTAAAATGCAGATTTAAAGCCCTGCCTGGGATAAAAATTGTATTTTGATTGTTGCAAAGGTTTAATGAGTTCTAATAACTTCTGTTTAAAACCAAATGTGTAACCTCTAAATCAGACTGGCTTACAACTCCCTCCAGTTGTTAAATGCTCTCAAGATGAGAAATACAGATAGCACACAAAACATTTGAAGTTCTGGCCAACAAGAAATGTATCCTAAGTGGCTGGTTTCCACTCTGTTCAAACTACGACCCATTAAAATGCAGACAGATTTAAGATAGGATTCAGGTCTGTGTTCAGGCAGTTCTGTAGAGTAACCCAAATAAATATCCAACAAATTGGTTTGGATGCCTGTGTAAACAAAAGGTCTATAAACAACTGCAATAAACCCCAACAAAAGAGTCTGCATTTTGCTTGGCAGAATGTTTTCTTTATGCACTTAGATTAACAAACCATGATCTCATCATTAGTCAACAAGATACTAGAGAGACCATCAAAGCAAACTACGGGAGAGTTGAGATTGATTCATGCCAAACAAATGTTTGTAGCTAACAGCTGTATTACCACTGATTCTAATTTACTCAGCAGGATTCTCCTTTCATTTCCAAAGTGAGATGAATGTCCCAATGCATGATGTAGACAGAATGTCTTCCTACTGCACAGGCAATGAGTTGTGAGAGCTCTCCTGGATCACACAATCTCTTGCTGATTTTAGGCTTTATGAAAAATTGTACCCTGGCGATTTCTACTTTAGCAATAAGAATCTTAAAGGTGATCTGACCTGTTCTGAGGTCTGTGAGCTCATGGTGCTACACATCTGCCCTGTGTAAGAATTTATACATTCCTGTTCCTGCAGAATCACTTGGATCCTATCTTGGGCAGCTTGTGCCTCCTGAATGAGAAGAACTTGTTTCCCTTTTCCTTCCTTTATGTTTTTGGTAGCATTTAGGAAGCTGTCCCTGGGAAACTGTTGTGCCTCTTTGCCTACAAAAGATACACGTCAAAAGGAAACATGTTCTTGAACCCAGTACAACTAGGATGGTGTGTCAGTCCTATCAACATTGGCAGGAGTTTAGCCACAGACTTCCACAGGGCCAGGATTTAACCTGTGGAACAAATGAGCCCGTTTATAGCTTAGGATTCTCTCCAGGAATTTGTGTTTGGGATTGCCTTTTCACTTGTGCTGCACTACTCAGTATGCTCTTTTCGGGCTGCTCCTCACACGGTCAGATAAAGCTCTCTTCTTTGTGCCAGTATTTCAAATTTGCTTGTCCTTGCAGGAGACACAGCCTGAACGTGCCAGGAGGCTCTAAAATGCTTGTCAGATAGATTTTTTCATATAATCTAGAATTCATAAAAAATAAGGCAGACTGAGTGAGCAGCAGCATGGGTTTGAAGGCGTTGCCAAAACAATGACATCCAGTGTCTCAATAGCTGGAGAAAGAAAACTGTACTTCCAGAAAACATTGAAAATTTCTGTCTGGCCATACCATCTCCCCAAAACTTAATCAATCTCTTGTAACTTAAATCACTTACTGTTCTTCAGATAGTATCTCAATATCCCAAGAAAGGTGTAGAGTGTATTATTTAAAACCCCTAACTAACTGATGATGTGTATCTCCTCTGTCAAATTTTGCACTGCTCATGGAATCTTTTAATCCATACATCTCCCTGTGCAGTTCTTCCCTTCACTGTCTTGTCTGTGGCAGTGTCAAGAAAATGACCTGCTGTTCATTGAGACCACAGTTCTCCTATATTCAGGTGTTCCCTGATGATTTACTGTTTATCTGTGAGCAAAGGAAGGTTCAGAGCAAAGAACCACCCAGACATTCCAAATGACAAGAGCTGAAGAGGAAGTACCACAAACCTTGGAGGTTTGCTTTTGACTCATGAGACTTTGAGTGCTCTAACAGTAACAGGCAAATCCACCTGTACCCTTTAGAAATACAGATTTCTGTCTGAAAACAGAAAATTAAGAGACCATGAAAGGCGACAAACATTTTTTAATTTCTGCTCAAAGTATTTAAAATGCGACTGCTTAAGGCTCCTCTTGAAAGAGACATTAAACTTCCATATAGAGAAGGCATAAATAAACAACAATCAAATGTTTTAGATCATGACACATTCTCATTGCTCAATGTCACACCATTGACAGTGCAGAAACAGACCCTTCCAGGACAATCCCTCAAATAGCTTTGTTGCACAGGAATGCCTCAAACTACTTTTTTAATCTTTGTTGTTGTTGGTCTGCATAACAAATTGTTTTCTTTGAGATGGACCAAATTACATCTGCCTCACCCTCCATGCAGCTTACAAGGTTATGGTACTTCACAAGCTATCCGGGGATACTCCTGATATCAATCTTGAAGCCTATTCAAAACAAGGATGGGGAGTCAGGGCTTTCTCTGCCAACATTCCTGCTGAATAATCACACAGCTCCATTATCTGTGGGGGAGTCCTCTCTTCCAGCGTTCCCTCTCCGGGCTGTGCTGCCTATTGCGAGCTCAGGGGTAGAGCTGAGACACCGCGGGAAGCGTGTCCTGAAAGCCCATGCAGATTGCAACACTATCACTTATCCCTTTCATGCTGTCGTTCTCCATAAAGAGAGGGTCACTCACAAAAGGCCGCCTTTGTCACTAAATAACCACGGTGCTGGTGCCTTCCCTAAGACTTTTCTCAACTTGTAAGTGCACAGGGCCAACGGGAGCACAGTGAACAAAAATGCTGAGCAGCATGAGCCCCAGCATCCTGATGTCTGCACTGATCTCTAACAGGAAAGACACAGCAAAGCCTTCTATTAAGTTTTTACTTGGAAACTTGACAACAACTTTCCTGTATTAAAAAACCTACACTTTTCCAAATTAACACTACTGTCTCAAAGCCCTTTGGACTTGAATATTTGCCATATACACTATACTTGGACTTGCATACTTGTCAATCACTTGTTTGCAAGGAATCCTTTCAAAATCTTTACTTACATGTACAAAAGTGTTTTGACATTGAAGTACAATGGAAGGCAGAGAGATGAGGGGTGGACACATTGCTCTGGATTTCTTGGTCTGTCCTCCTCTTTGTGAGTTTTTCAGGGAAATAGCTGGTTACTGTTCTTTGAGAGACGGAGGAGGTTCAAGGCAGGGTGTGAATGGCATTGGCTGGCACGGGCTATAAACACAGAACTCTGGTTTCCAGTGAACATTTTCAGCACAGTTTGAGAGGCTGGAATTTCCAGATGACGTGCTCGATGTATGTGGTGAGGGTGGAAGGCAGAAAGGATCCTTTTTTTTTCAGGTTCACTTCTGGCTGTCAGTCAAACATAGCAATAAAATCAGCTCCAATTAAGGGGATATGCAAGGAATTTCATGATAATGTCAACACTCCATTCCATCAATACAGGGGTAAAAAAAAAAAAAGCTTTTTTTAAAAAAGAAAAACCTCAGTCACACTCAACTGTGGTATCACCAGATAAACAGTTAATCACAAAGGTACATGAAGTGGTTCACAATTCCTTCATTATCCTGTGAGGTTTTTCCTTTGTTTTTTCTTTTTCTTTTTTTTTCCTTTGGAGGCCCTGGTTTCTGTTTCATTTGCTTTCTGATTACTCCAGTGCTGACTTAACTTTCTCTAGCAGATTGCCTTCAGTTCTCTAAGAGGTTCAGCTTCTCATCCATTAACCCCTTGCTGCAGGGGATCTCAGTCACAAAACCTTAGAAACAGAAAACAGATAGAGAGACCAGAGTACTGCATGGAGAAAAAAGCCCAGCTCCAGAGTCACTCCCATCTCACTTCACCTCTAACTTTCTGTGCAAACATGTCCCAGTTAAAATAAAGCACTTACCAAGGCACTTAGGCTTCTCAGTATTCAATAGGTACTTTCAATCCTGTGTTTTACCATGTAGGAGCCTAAATCTACCTGTGATTACTTCCTTAGCTGAAAAATGGTCACAGTTACACTGCAACTATACAAAAGCTGATCTATTTTGGATTTGTTGGTCCAGGGAGAGGAGAATTTCCAGGGAGCACAGCTGCCCCTCCAGCTGTACTGATGTGGAAGCATGTCAAATCTATAGCTGTCAGATTGCTACTCCATTTAATCTACTCTCATGTTCATTGGTGAGATCTGCAATTTGTGGCTGCTCCAGCTGACCCCACAATCTACAAAGACATTTCAGAGGTGATTTTGACCTCCTCAACTCATATTAAGATTATCTGTGGTGCAGCTGTGGGTCAGGTCTGGGATGGTGCTTTTTTAACTTCTTGCCTACTTGGTATTCTGCTCTGGGCTGTTAATCCTGCAGAGGAGGAGGAGGATTTCATCAGAATTTGATGTATTCAGCCTTGTGAATATGTCAGTGGTTTGGATGGAAGTAATTGTAGTTACATCCATTTCAGATTTCTAATTCAGCCCTCCTAAAATGCCCTAAAAGAAAGCCCCAAGCCATTCTAGCATAGCTGCGTAGGGGTGAATTGTACACAAACTTAGTGCTGTGCCTTATCCCCGCTCAATTTCTAGGGGGAAAAAAAAAAAGGAAAGCTGTCCACTACTGATGAGAATATGTTTGGAACTAAGAACCTGCTGGATTATTTAAAGCTCTGCTCTACTGATAGCCAACCCTGGCTGTTAAAATGAACAGTATGACTACATTCCCTGTAAAATGTGTCTCCATTTCCTTTCAGGTTGGGAAGCTGATCCAAGAAGCAGCTGGAAGGAGTAATTTGAAGAGAGTTACACTGGAGCTGGGTGGGAAAAGCCCAAACATTATTTTCGCAGATGCTGATTGTAAGTCAGCACTTCCATATTTTTGCTAAAAACATGATTGTATTATGTCTTTTTCCTTTTTTTTTTAATTAATTTTAGGGCACATCTTTCATATAAAGTGAAGCAATACAGCTGTATCTAATGTCACTTTTCAATTTTATAGAAGCAACCTAAGGTGTGCTGTCTTTTATAAAATACAACTTTTGAACCCACAGATTCATAGTCAACAAGAGAGCAGAAAAAAGGTTATAACCAAGCATATAGACATGGTGTTTTTTGCAGTTAGTCCCATGCACATTTGCCATCCTATGCTCTGCAGCAAGGTGATTTAGTGCTTTAAATCTGGAAATTCTGTGATTTTTTTGATTCAAACCAATTATAAAAAGAGAGCACTTTTATGTACACTTGACTTGCTAATGTAGCAAGTAGTGCAGTATTCCTTTGTTAAGTAGCTGTAAAGGAAAATTATTCCATTTTTAAAATTTTCACAACTAAAGAACTGTGTATTGAAATATCCTCACTGCCACTGTCAGCAGGGAGCTGAAAATTTTGGCAGATGTATGATGTTGTGCAGCTGAGATTTCTGGCACCTGAGAAGGTACAGGCAGCTGTTTAGGATAGGATATAAACACAAACTGGAAATTTCTGCTTAAATGATCAGCAACGAAATAGTTACAATGTTGATATCTAAATTGTCAGCAGGAGGTTTTGAAGTTAACACCCCGTTAAGATGAATGAGATGGTTCACACCTTGCTCTGAGCTCTTCTTCCAGGCCGGCTGCAGGCACACGGCACTCAATGCCCTTTCTGAGAACATCGCAACCCCAATAAATAAACACACAAGGATTTGGTCTTCTCATTTAAAAAGGGGAAGTGAATAGAATGATTTTGAATAGCATGAGTTACAAGAGATGGTTACAATCCTGTATCCATATTCAAAACATATCAATATCTGAAAAACTAGGGAAAGCTTGACAACTTGCAGCAGCTTTTCTACATAGAAATGCTTTACCAAGTTGAGGATTGAAATTTCAGCCACAGTCATCCTGGTAAGCTAAAAAAGCTCTTGTCAGCTGGAGCCAGACACAGATATTACAGCGTTCTACCACAGCTACTCATCTCCACCTCCCACCAGATTCACCACACCTCAAATGTTCCTCACCTGCTAACTTAAACACCTAAACATTTCTAGTAGAGTGACATGTGCCAGGGGCAGGTCTGTGTTATGACCTTCCACAGGGGAAGGACAACTGCTCTCTGGTTTTCCCACAATTACAACCTCCAGCACTTGGCCTAAGATTTAAACTTCAAAGCTCTGATTATTTAAAAACAGCAAATGGCTCACTGTTCCAAAGGAGTTGTTTGTTCTGCTTGAGGAACACTGTGTGCCAAAAGTTAGCAGAAAGCATGATAAAGTTGTTGAAGGTTTAGTGCACCAAAAAACCAGAGAAGAATGGTTAGAGCCCCTCACAGTGAAAAACTGTTAACAATAGAGGAAGAAACATTAGTTAATCGCAGCTATCCACTAGTGCTTTCAATCTCCATGGAGCTGCCAGGGGAAATTTGAATATGGTCCAGGGAACACCCCACATAATTTTTCTAAAGACCACACTGAGGGCATAAAAAGACATTTCTGTTAGACTGAGTTGTCTAGAGTGTGTTGAAAGTAAAGCACTGTTGCTTTGTTTAGTCCATAAAGGATTGTACTTTAAGCAATGTTCCCAAGTGCTACAACTGGTAAAAGAGGTATTACCGTGCTGTAGGGCATCACTGTTTAGGGACCATTTCATTATTCTTGTCTAGTCAGTTATTACACCCAAAGTAAGAATGCGGCCTTGAATGTCTAAACATGACCATATCCTCTCTCCTGCTTGGACAGAATGGGCTAGTTGTACCTCCAAGGAAGTTAGAGTAGAAATCAAGGGTTGATTGTTCTATAATAGACCTATAATTTTAAAGCCTTATCCAGTCATCTGCATAGGCCAAAAGGAAATTTCTATGTTGCAGAAAAAGAATCTGGCTTTTTGGGAAGGATGGGTCTTGCCATTATCAAAGTCAAATTCTCCCATGAATTTGGTTTGCTGTAATTCTCACACATGAAGTATTAAACCCAGTGCCAATTTGGGATCACAGACAAATTTTCCTCTCCTATAGTGACCCAGTCAGATGTATTTATGTGGGGCACATCCTGCTTCTGAGGTTGCCTTAAGGGTTTTGCTTGATAAATGGCATGTTGCTGGACGCTGGTGAAGTTGTTCTTGCATATCTTACTCCTGTTGACTGCTAAAGCACTGTCTTAACTTTTCCAGTGGGAATCATCCTCATTTCTGACCTGACACAACTAAGGGATATCTTGATTTAGTTTTATTTAACCAGATCCTACTACTGAAGTTTTGGGAATGAGGCACTGTGTAATACACACAACACTGGTGCAAAGGCAGATTTGCCCACGCTGTTCCAGGGCAACATGTGCTATGTCTTGGTTTTCAGTGGACTACGCTGTAGAACAAGCTCACCAAGGAGTCTTCTTCAATCAAGGTCAATGCTGCACTGCAGGCTCGCGGATTTACGTGGAAGAATCAATCTATGAAGAGTTTGTTAGAAGAAGTGTAGAACGTGCAAAGAGGAGAGTTGTGGGGAGTCCTTTTGACCCAACTACAGAACAAGGTCCACAGGTAAAGGAGTAGGGCTTTGGCTCTACAGCCCAGGACGTGCCTGGGAGTATTTAAACTCGACTAAGGCAGAGGTCAGTCAGTGCACACTCACTCAAGGTCCAGGGTAGCTGACACAATACATGCTTTCAAGATTAAAATTCTAAAGAAGTAAATAAGCTGTGCAGCTCTGAGGTGTTTCTTGTTAAATAAAAAAAATCTCAGTTTAAATATAAATGTTTGCTTCCCAATTTTAAGAGCACGATTTGGATCTTCAGCCCTCAAAATACAGCTGTAAACTGTGGGAAGCTCTTAAAAGTCTCTGTGAGCACTTAACTGTCAAGAACTGTCTACAACCATAACTGTGTTTGGAGATCCAGGAATTCTAAGCAGAAGATGGGCACAATCAGAAATAAGTCTTTAGAAAATGTTCCTGCCACTAACAACCAGCTGAGCTTATAACATTTTCAGGAAGTTAATCTGGGACAAAGACTAATGATCTACTTTTTTGGGCTTGTAAACTAGATTGCTTAGCAAGAGCATAGGTTAAGCCACAAACATAAGGTGACACATCTTAAGAAGTCTGAGCCCAAAGTTACAGTCAGCATCTGCTTGTAGATCTTTGGCATCTGCAGCTCAAAGAGCAGTGATGAAAGCAGGAAGCAACTCACTGGAACATTGTCTAAAAAAACCTGTTTGGATTCAGTTGTCAAGTACATGGTCTGCACATCAAACAGCTTTTTCTCTCTTTCAGATTGATAAAAAACAATACAACAAGATCTTGGAACTGATTCAAAGTGGCATCACTGAAGGAGCAAAACTTGAATGTGGGGGAAAGGGGCTGGGAAGAAAGGGATTCTTCATTGAACCCACAGTGTTTTCCAATGTAACAGATGACATGCGGATTGCCAAGGAGGAGGTATTCACATGTGTGGGCAAGATCCTTTTAAAATGTCCTAAGTATTACTCTTTTTCATTTTGTTTAATTCCTAAGACAAAAGCTTCGGAGTGAAAATTATGACCATATTAAAAATATATAAATCTTTTCAGAACTCCTTATGCACACAGCAAGTGACATAGCTTGATAAGGAAGCTCAATTTTCATCACTGACTGTAAGGTCTCAGATATCAAAGAGGAGATATGGTAGAATGGACAAGTTCCCCTGAGGCACCTGGTTTAGTAAATTCATGCAGTTTTACAGACAGATATTATCGCTATTTATCACTTAATTTTGCTGTGGGAAATTTTAAAGAGTATAATAGGAGAGAGAAGATAATTAAGAAAGCAGAATAACAAGAATAAAATGCTTCTGACGGGGGTAGTTTATTAATTATTAATATTTTTTGCAGATTTTTGGGCCCGTTCAAGAAATACTGAGATTTAAAACCATGGATGAAGTAATAGAGAGAGCCAACAATTCTGATTTTGGGCTGGTAGCTGCTGTCTTTACAAACGACATAAACAAGGCCCTGACAGTCTCTTCAGCAATGCAGGCTGGGACGGTCTGGTAAGCAGAAGTTATCCCACTCCTGCTCTTGAAGATAAAGAGTTTGAGTCACTATCATCATTTCACTTCAGTTTTGCACCCTTCGTTAAGAATATTTATGCAGCCCATCCTAGTGGTGGATCCCAGCAGTGGGGAGGTGCTGTGGCTGCTCCCTGCTGGGGAATGCTGCTGGAGCAGGGAAGCACCTTGCTTCCCAGGAGCACGGCAGCCACTGCTGGGCAGCTTTTCTGAAAACAAACGGGATAAACGATCCTTTCTGGGGAGCACAAGAATCCTGGGGGGTTTTACTGAGAACACAAAGGACTGTGTACTTTTTACAACATTAAGGAACCGAGGGGACACCTCCTCTCCAGTCTTTAGGGATAGGGAATGCCAACTCTAGAGTTTAGTAGCTTGCAATTTATTGTGTCAAACCTGAGCAAACTAAAGATCTGCAAGAAATTAGGGAGGAAAAGGGCAAAGTCAACTCTTACAGCTCTTTGTTATAAACTGGCACTGAGGTTTGGCAGCAGATTAACAGTTCATTACTGAAGATGTGTCCAAGGGTATGGTGCCCCCACAGGTCAAATCCAATTCTCCTTAGGAGTAAGAAGCAGACTGTTGGTTTTGTAGCATAAATCCCTCATTTATTTTCAACATGAAAAAAGTTTGTTATTACTAAGAGGTATGAAGTGTCCTTAGCTCCACAAGTTTCATCCTCTCTCTGAGTTATCCAAAAGTCTTTCTAGCAGAGCAGCTGGACTTAATGCCTCTTCCTGTTACAGGATAAATTGCTACAATGCCTTAAATGCCCAGAGTCCTTTTGGAGGATTCAAGATGTCTGGCAATGGGAGAGAGATGTAAGTATTACACTGCTGTTTTCTAAATTGTTGTCAACTCTACAACTGAATAAATATTAGTGAATGCTTTCATGCAAATTAAGATCCAGAAATATTCCAACCTGAGAATCAGGGCATAATATAAGGTGACCTTTAATCATTATTGCCATTTCTAAATGGAAGTGATTTGCATGGTAAGACCACCTTTCTTTCTTTTTTTTTTTAACATTGCAAACTAACTTATTGGAATTCTCTTCTTATCCTGAAAGGAACTGAAATTTCTGACTATTTTTCTGAACTTGAAATCTGTGTTTTCTGGAAGGCTTTTTTAGCCATATTAAGCATCACTTTTCAGAAAGACTCTCTCTTTGGTGCTGCTGAGTGCTTGTTGACTGGTTTGGTGTACTTGTTTCAGAGTTGTTTTGCCATGTATTGTGCCTCTCTTGGTAGTTTTTTACTTCCTTTCTTCAGTTTTCACTATATTTATTAACATAGGTGCATTTGAATTTTATAAAGAAGTTATCAGCTTGCAGATTTTTAAACAATGAAATCAGGCAAAGAGAAGAAAACAAATGTGTTCACATCCCTTTGAAAAAAAACCACCTGGCATTATAAAGCTGTCTTTCTTATTCCATTTAGCACTAAGTGCCAAATATTTTGCAATGGAGCTCCACACTCAAATATTGTACCTCATTTAAAGTCTTACCAGTTTCTCATTCTCATTACAATCACAAGGAAGTTTAGCAATTGCATCAGCCCCAGATTGATTACATACCAAGGATTCAATTAATTTCTGTGCAGGAGGTATGTGTACCAGATATGTCGCACCTAAGTTTTCAAAATAGCTTGTGGCTAATGGCAAACTCAGCAGTAAAACTAAAGTAAGGTCAAACTCTTTAAAACGTTAAATATGCTGAAGTATACAATTTGATCTATAAAATAAGCTCTATGTAGTCTGAAGTATTTTCCCTCGTTAGGGAGTACTTTGAATAACACATTCATGCTATTCACATTCATGAGTTATGAGGTGATCTCACACTGGCATAAATATGTCAGGTCATCTAACTCTTATCATTGTGAAAATATTCTAAAACTACTAAGCTCGATAGAGCACATGAGTAACTTGACACCCAGGGGTGACCCCACTGACTCCAGGGAGGTTCAACTGTGCAAGCAAAATATTCACATATCAATGTTGCAGAGTTCTTGAAAGGGGGGAAACCCAGGCAGCACCCCAGCTCTCATGGAAAAATCTGTGGTAATTGCACACTAGATTCCCACAACAGCTTTGAAAGTATTCATCATAAACAATAAATGTTTGGAATGGCAATAATCTCCATCTCACAAAGATGCCTGAAAACCTACCTATGAGTAATTATTCTACTCCTTTCAGAACCTCTTTGATCAGATATCACCTTCTAATTCACCTCCTCCACCCTGCATTAATACCTGCATACTTTTTATTAAAATGCCAGTTTCCTAGATTGGTTTTTTTTTAAGGGATACATTTTACAGCATAAATAATGTTGAGTTGGGCAGTTAAAGAAAAAAAAAGAAAAAGTGTCTACACATAAGTGTGTCATTGCTAAGGTGACACTATGTTACAGCCAGATCATAACCAGGCCACTGTGCTGCCTATGCCAGAACTGCTTTTTCTGGGACTTATTTTGGTTCTGGATTTAAATTCACAGGTTTTCATCACACATGGGCAAAAAATCAACACAAAGTTGAGAACTGTCATACTCATTTTACACTCCCACAAAATGTAGCAGGGTGTGTGTATCCCAGTGGAGAACCAGAACTCATGTACACAATACAGGTGATTTTTGATTGCATTAAGTTGACTTGCAATATTCTTGTATCCTTGAAGAGGTCTAGAAGACACAGGTTTGGGGCTTTTTTTCATTCATGTTTCTTTAAAGCTTCTTATTACTACTTGGTACTAAAAACTGGGTTGTTCACCCTAGATAGCCACATGTAGCCATTTTATATAAGAGCTCCCCAAAATTCTGGCCTCTGTCCAAACATCTTCAAGGGAAGGAAGTGCCATTCTACTTCAGAACTGTCCTTTAATGTCATAGGAATTGTTATTGTCTGGATAGCTCTGAGATATAGCAAGGCACACCTGCACTCCAAAAAACAAGTGCAAGCAGGAGAATGGCTTGGAGTTGTAATTCCCTTATCTTTTTTTCTCCTTGACTGAGGGAGGGAAGAGGATATGTAATATTTCTTCTTTAAAAGCTTTTTGTTCCCCTTTCCTCACACCTACACAAGGGACACCACCATGCAGATTTGACACATGGGCTCCTTCCTTTTCACAGACACAACCTTTATTCTCACTCTGATACCAAACTGCAATCCCAGAAGACCCAGAGTGGCCATAGAATAGGATGGGTTTGCTCCCTGTATTAGGCTGTGGGGACAATTGAGCCCTTTCACTGAACACACACTGACTTCTGCTCTGAAGAAGTCTGGCATGTCTGGCAAAACTCACCTTCCTATTCAGCAAGTGCAGCTTTTTAACTTTTGAAAAATATTTGCCTTAGAATTCATCACAACTGTCCTTCTCCAAACTATTGACCAGAAAACAAACACGTAAAGCCCTGAAGCCATGAGCTAAAGAAACAGACAATAAATGCCTCTAATTTTGTTTGGCAGACCAAGATGAGAGATCAAGTGGCATTTGGAATGTACATAAAGTCACTCGCTGCTGTCACCTGGATTAATATTGGCTTGCAAAAATGTGTCCAGTGGGCATCTGGAGCTACAAAGCAGCCCTGCTGAATCCAGAAACTTCCACACAGACACCTACTAGCATAAGTTATTGTGCTCCAGGCAGTTCCTGGTGACAGCTTCCACTGAGCCATAAAGGAAGGCTTCTGATAAATAAGTTTTTGGTCATTCTTTGGAGACAAATCCACCGCTTTCTACTGAAAGCTGGGGGTGGCGTGGTCCAGATCAATGGGAACCTTTCACATGCAAAGAAGTTTTCACTAATATTTGCTTGCAGGTACTTAGACTCTGGTAAATCTTAAAACTGCCTACAGAATCATCAGTCTGCTGTATCCCTTAAATACCAACAACTATATCACATCTAAGGCTTACCAAGCCAACAGGCACATTAGCTTTCAAAACTGCAGATGAAGGGTCATGGGCTGGTAAATATTTCTGCTCAAATGAATTAACTTTCCAAGGAAGGTTACAGGAGTTTCACCCCAGTGTTATATTTTGTATAAGATCTGCAGTGTACAAAACGAGTTACGCAACACTGGGGGGGCCTGCAGAGGGGTTTAATTGCCTTAAACAGTGGCCTCCCACTCCATTCTGAAACACTTATTAGAAGGAGGTTCTGAGGAATTCCTCTGAAATATTCTTTATGGTTTAGTTGGCATTAAGTCCTGCACAGGTGAATCACAGGGGAAGTGTCAAACAGTAAACATGCTAACATCATATCCATGCTAGCATGTTCTACATTTTAATATAAGTAATAGAGCAATACTGTGTGTCTTAGGGGTGGAGATAAAAATTCAACCAAGAAACAATGGTCTGTAAGAGCTCCTGCAAAAAAATCCTCATTGAGTTAATATGGAAAAGATGTTCTACTTCCAGACGTGGAGTGTACCTGTTTTGAGGTGGGGACAGTGTTTGCTTTACACACACAGCATCTGGAAGACATATTATAACTTCACTAATGACATAAAGAGACTTCTCCATTACTCAAAGTAGGCACAGGAAAATCAAAGTACCTGTACTTCAGAGAAGACAAGTGCAAGTTCCATGAAGCCATGCAACATCCACTCTAAACCTCAGCAGAGGGGCCAAAGAGATGAGCCAGGCTGCAGCTGACTAAAACAAAATGTTAATAGCATCCACTTTTTAAGCATAATCTATCCAAAGCAGAATGTGTCCCCCTCGGAGTCATGTGTCAGATGACTGGGACTCAGTAGATGCCTGGTCTCTAGCAGTGTGCAGGTTCTTATGTAAGGTCCTGTGCCAGGACAAAACAAGGAATTCTACAGGGAATTGTAGAAGGGAATCTGAGCAAGCTGAACCCTCTTCCACATTATGTGCAAATGGTGATTTCTAGGGAGTTTTGCAAGGAAGAAAAGATCAGCAGGTTGGAGTCAAGTTCATCTTTATCCACAGTTGTGAGTAGTTCAGTTCTCATTGTGTTGAGTGTGGACCTTCCCTTTCTTGAGTGCAATATAAACAGTAGTTTCACTGGCCAGTGGGGTAGGTCTTGGTGATTGGACATTTTCAAGGTCTAGAAAGCCCAGAGGACATCAATTCACTTGCAAAAGCTCCATCAACAGACAGTGAGTATTTCTGGGTTTAATGTTCTGTATCTCCTTATCAAATTCTGAAGCCATCCATTGTTCTTCTGACCTAACCTGAAATGCAATTTTGGGTTATATCTTAACTTTATCAAGAAATCACTTTGCAGATTTTTGCTCAATGAACAATACCTGGCATAAACTGATGCTGCAATTTGTTCTTTAGGGGTGAATGTGGATTGAGAGAATATTCTGAAGTTAAAACTGTGACAATAAAGATCCCTCAGAAGAACTCCTAAAATGACAAAGGACCGTGTTGTGCAGAAGAGCACATGATGCCACCTTCTCTATTCCTTATGGAGACCAGCACTCAGGAATAAAAAGTGTTACACAATATATATTTAAGAAATTAAGTTGCAACATATATACTGGGTACATAACTGCATACCTAATGCAAACCAACTCTGCATGTTTTCATAAAACTCTCCTGAGAATCGTTACATCTTTATAAAACAAATCATAACGAGATAAAATTGCTACTGGGCATCATTTAATAACGGTTCCAGCTATAAAACTGTTAAATGCAAATGCATGCACACACACATTTATCTCTTCCTTAAATAAACAAAATAAGTCTTACTGCTTTCAGGCTGCCTTCTCAAACAGACCTGCCTTGTACTGTGTAGTTTCAATTAGGGCTCTACAGGCCAGATTTTACCCAAAACACTAGCAATGAACAACACAAACAAGTGTCATTGATGTTCTTAAAAAAATAAAAGATTTTGAATGGTAATGGCCCCAAACCTGGTACAGTGGCAACTTTCCAATTAGCATGCCCACAGAAAGAGGTCAGACTGGGGAGGGAATCAATCTGCTGCATGGCCAATGAAAGCCAAATACTTATCAGAGAGATTTGGCTTTCATGGCTCACAGCAATTTGGATTTCAAAGGTTATTTTCGTAATTACTTTATGTCTTGCTATAAGCAAGAAGTCCTCCTTCATTTACAGGAACTTGAAGGGATTTACCTGCCTGCCAAAAGAGCAAGGCCAGACAGGGTGGGTGGGTGTTAACGAGAACAGAACAGATTCCAAGGCTTCACAGAATATTTTAGCTTTCACTGCTTGTCTAGTTTTGTTGTTGTTGTTACTGTTGTTGCTTTCACCTTTTTTCTTTTTTTAAACAAATATATGCATGCACAGGCTCCATTTATTTGTCTGCTATTAAACTGCCTGTGATTACACTGGGAATCATTAAGTACTTGTTACAGCTTTTACTAAATGATGTCTTGCCATCCTCACCATGCTTGTGCACCTCAGGTGACATTACTGGCTGGTACTGAGCTTTTAATTATTTGGGGTTTTTTGGTCCAGGACAAAAATATGAGCAAGTTCTTTCAGAACTGAGGTGTTTAAAACCTGTCACATTATTACCTGCTGCCTACAGAATCTCTTCAAATCTATCACTGACAAACTAAAAACTTTTTTTTTCAGCTGCAGAGCTCATCAATTCCCCCCCCTCCCTTTTTTTAAAAAGAGGTTTCATTTTATGTTTTAACTGAGAATTAAGAAAATCTATTTTAGAAATACAGTAAATCATCCACACAGTGTAGCTGCATGATCTGGGGTGTAAGGACAGAATTACAGCCTCAGGTGTAAGTTTTCCTAGCTGCAGAGTTTATGCTATGAACTGTTGAAAACTCCAGCCCTGATCAGAAATTAACTTCTGCATGTTCTTAACTTCCTTTAGTCTCTGAGGAATTCCTCTTAGATTTGAAGTTGTATGTGTCCTTCAGCATACTGCTGGATCAGGACAAGAATCTCCAGCACTTCATAATGTGGTGGCCCTCAATATTTTGTAACTCATGTCAAACTGTGTATGTGTTTTCAAGCAATATGTCTACATGTCGTTATTCAGAACTGATAATACATTCACAGACATGGAGATAAGTCAAAGTATTCCTGAGCTGTTAAATTCAAATGCCATATACTTCTACTGTAGTGTATGTCAGAGTGAAGAAAAACAAAATACAGCAGTAAGAGATTAGTTACCTTTTAAACTGCAATATAAAATGTGAAAAAGGAGATTTTACTTCTTTTCTCCTACTTACTTAAAAAAGAAACTTCCTGTGCTTACAGCATTTACACCATGTACTCTTTTGTATTCTTTTCATGTATTTTGTATGTCTGTGCTTTATTCCCAATACATTCAGGTAAATAATATAGAGTTGCCATTTTTTTCAACTCTGTCACTGCAGCTCCATTTGATGTACATGGATTTGTGAAATCCTTTTTTAGATGTACCATCTGCATGGATCCAACAAAACATTTTTCCAGTCCCTGCAGCTTTTTGTTACAGTTTTTAATCATGTATATAGTTATATGTTATTAAAAAGTAAAAGGATATTTTCTATGAAGTTTTTTCCATTAAAAAGGTTTAGAGAAAGACTTTAGACTGTGAGACTCCTTTATTATTGACAGGGCTATAAAAATATTAAAAAAAATATTTTCTTAGCAAAAGATCTGCTCTCACAGTAGCTTTATTTTCATTTGCAAAAGTGAATGAAGTAAAAGGCCAATTACATTTTCTGGAATATTATTGCAGCTGTATGAAAACACTTGTGAATTGCAGATCTAGGTCATAGTCAGAGTTCATCCTCACCCTTATGGTCATAAAGTTTAGCTATTGGGGCAGGTCTGAAGTCATCAGAACCAGTGGGACACCCTTGCAAACTGCTGCATCACAGCTTGATTTTTGGATAATGTTTTAAAAAATCATGATGCCTTTTATTTCTCTAGTAGATGTTTCACAGAGATTATTAAACTAACACTCAGACCTTTTATGGAGAAATAGTCTACTTAACTTGGATTTCAATATACTAAAATGGGACAAGGACAGACTGAATTCACATGGCCAGGTACTATACAACTCTCCCTCAGGCAATGCCTTTATTCCAGATTACTTTCATTGCCAGGAGCTGCATTCCTTTTTGAAATGGTGCCTATTTAGGTAAAGTAACTACTCAGTTATTACAGCCAAGCTACTTCATTGTATGACAAGCAATACCTTAGTGTCAGGAATAATACTGTTGGTTTAATCAACACTTGAGAGGCAATCACAATGAAGTAACTTGACTAGAATAGATGGGATAAAAGAGAATACTACTCAATAATAGGAAGGAAATTACATTTTTAGGAAGGAGCACTGTTCCTGAAAGTCTGGAATATCAGGTATATATTAGGCAGAGTATCAGTTCTATTTAACTAGTGACATGGATAACTCTGTCATCAGACTTTGGGTGGACAATTAGCACTTTCCATATTCCCCATGTCTCTGACCCACTTGCCACCTGTCTCAGCACTCCAAGCAGCCACACAGGCACAAGCAATGGGGACCTTTTATGAAAGCAAAACAAAGGAAGGGAGGTTGTTTTGGAACCCACTGTAAACAAGGAGTGTCCTCTAGTGAAATGAGAAAAGTTTAGTCCATAGTAAGTAAGCACTCTGTGGAGCTCCAGCCAGTGAAAGTGAATGTACCAATGAAAGTGTACAGGCGTAGTAAAGGGAGAGTTTGGAACTAATTGTGCATTTCTTCTAGAAAAGGATGTGAAGAAAGGCAGAAAGTTTCAATTCTGTGGCCTTCAGACAAAGCAGTGGATATTGATACTACTTGGATAGCATTCACACATTTATTGGTGCTTTGTTACAGAGAATGCTCTTTCTCTTTCTCCCCACAGAGGCCAGGATGAAAAATCTTGCCTTGCATATGCAGTGACACTGTGTGTCACACAGTACCCTGTTATTTCTCAGTTCTGTCCTGGAAAAAGACAACCATAATAACACTGAATTCAGGGCACCAGCTGAGCTAGAGAGGAAGTCGAAGACAAGCAATACACTGTACTTTTTACTTATGACTCTGCATGGTTACATGTAGTGCTCTGGAGAGCTACATTTACCACCTTACATTTGCATCCATACGTCTCCATTTACTGCATGCTAAGTCCATCAACACAGGAAGTTATTTTTCTCATAACAACTTCATACCACAATGACTGATAGTCACAGTGCTGTATCTATCAGGAAGCAGGAAAAGCCTCTGTGGCTATTAGATGCCATCAGCATTCTCTCAGCACATTAGACTACAGCTGCATAAAACACATCTTCCTCCCTTGTCCTCATTAAACACACAGTCTGTAATTCTTTCTGTATCTTCACTGTACCTTCTGTGTCTGCTGACAGTGCACAGGTGTCAGGGAACTATGTGTGGCTCACCCAGAAAGCTCAGGAACTCCTGAAACAAGTGCGGGACTTAAGCATGAAGTTGGCCATTTTTAAGGATAGATTAGTCTAAAGTGAGAGTAGTGGTATAATCTCACATGACTAAAGTGTGGCTAGAATATGCTACTACTAAGGCTTGAGGCTTGGGGTCCCACTTCCCTCTTCCACCCAGTACAGTGTGGAGTGCTGGGATGCTGGTTTCAATTAACACTTTCCTAATTTTTCTCAGAGGACCGGAACTGACACACTGGAATTCAAGGTTAACACAAGTAACAGATGATTACAGCTGGCTGCAGCACAAGTTCAGGCATTTCAGTGGTGCAGAGCAGGTTAAGTATTCTGTGTAGCCACAGCTGCTGCACTGGGTAGTGCTTAGCACCAAGTGCCTGGTTATATGTGCCTTAGGCCTAGAGGCTGCACATACACACAGGACTGGGAATCTGTCCCAAAGACAATGAGGAGAGGCACAAGGCTGATTTGCCTCTTCATACAACTGGGGTAAGTCACCACAACTGTTGCATAATGTCCCTATTAGTCCCTTAGCTTACTGTTAGAGAGGGAGAAAAACCATTATCTGCATGCCCCTGGTTCCTAAGAATGTTTGATTCTGAAACAGTTCTGCCAGCTGAGTTTACATCCTGAACCCTCAATAAAAGCCAGCCTCATCCCACTAGCACAGGTATTCTAGAGCTCAGTTGCATCATCAAGACCACAACTATTTTTTTTTGGTATCATAAATTTAAATCCACTCAAGCCAGTACTGAAGAGAGTCCACCTACAATCCACTGCTTCTTTATGGGTGAGCATTTGCACTGTTACTTTTCATGGGTTAATAGGATGAGTTTCATCAAATAACAGAGGCTGGCTTGTACTGTGCACAGCAAATGTATTTTTGCCTGTGCCTGCAGTGCCAGGAAACACTCCAGGGAACACTTTTTTCACCTGATTTCATGTGAAATTTATAAACACATTATGGAGGGCCTTTGCCATCATCTGTAATACCCTGAAGTCACCAATGCCCAGGAAGGCTTGGACGTGTGCTGGGACAATCTGCCTTAAGGATCAATTGAGTCTACATTACTGATATGTTCCCCAAGTGTAACCATTCCTTGTATTGTCATTTAACCCTAATATTTAACATCAAATCCTGCAATTCCAGGATGCTTTCAAGGTGTTTTTAACTGCCTGGAGTCTCTTGATGAGACACACTGCATAAACCCAGATTGTGCAACCACCACAGCAACAGACTGTAAGAAAAGCTCCAGCTGCAGGGGTTGCCAAGGAGGCTGTGCACACAGCAGGCTGGAGTAACCCAAAAGGGTGCTTGTGAAATGTTTGTGCTGCTGGCAGGCAGCACATTGCCAGGACAGATCACACATCATGCATTTGCACATCAAATGAAGCTGCACTGGTTTGAGAGCATGGGAAAGGCCTGTCTTGAACGGCATGTGTCCTACTTCCTAAACATGTATATTTTACACTTTACACTTGGTTATTGGCCAGATTGAAAGTACCGCAAGTTCCCCAAAGCTTGTCGTTTTGTCTTTGAAGTAGAACTGTTTGGATAATGTTTCCTTTGGCAATTTATCTATGTAACAAAGCAGGAACTTAACTGCATTGGCCTCTCAACAATCCTCTGCTAGCTTTTGTCAAAGTCTTCATTCTCTTGTGTATATGTGCTGTCATAGAATTTGATCATTTTTTGTGATCTTGCTTAGCTCCTCTCCTCCTCCCTTGTAGTTCCGCATGGTGAGGCTGGTGCTTATATTAACTAACTTAATTCTGGGGGTTTTCCCTGCTCTATGTATGCCTGGCTGAGTTTCCATTTCCTAGAACAGCATAATTAGCAAGATGTTTGTGTGCACCTTGCTCCTGCTACCAGACAAAAAAGAAAATGTGTTTCTGCTGCTTGCCCTTGCAAAAGAGCTTCAGCTCATGGTCCACCACTTTTCTCTCCATACTCTCACCATACCACAAGGTGGGACACAGAGCAGGATCTCCTGAGAAGTTTCTGCTGTTTTCTGCTTTCTGTTGGTCCAAAACCTCTCCCACAGCGTTTGGCACTTGACATCTAATATCAAAGCACAGTTGAGTGCCTGGCAAGAGAGGTCTCCTTTTAGTTTTTGATTTTGAACATCACAAACACTCCGGTTTCTGGGAAGGATGCTGAATGGAAAGACACTCTTTGCTCCCACCAAGAAACCGCAGATAAGGGATTTTGGCTAAAGCACTCCCCACTAAGGGATGCCTAGTGGCATCTCACACTATTAGGTCAGAACTCACAGCTTGTTCATTCACCAGAGAGGATTGTGGCTCTCACTCAGAGCTGGCTGGTGAGATGCCCTATCCCAGGCTGTACAGCTATGGGGACTAAGTAGACAGACTTTATTCAAATCAAGTATTCCAAGGAGTCCAGAAAAGTCACCAAATACTCTCTAGTCTTATTCCTCTAGCATCATATGCATACACAGTCTATTTTAAATACAACCTGGCTGTGAAATCGAGGAGAAAAACGTATTGTTGCCAAAGAAATGGGCATTATTAAAGCTACCAGTCTGTTATTCCTGAGTAGCCTGGAGCTCCTGAGCAGAACCAGGAAAGCTCCCACATCACGATGCTGCATTGCCCCAAGGTTGCCTTACCACAGGGGTGCCATGTCTGGTGTGAGGGAGGAGGCTGCTCAGAGCACCATGCCCCTTCTATCCTGGCATGAAATTAATTGGATCAAAACCCTTTCTTGAAAATCTCTCTCATGTTTCTCCACAGTGCACACTGCACACCTTAAGCCAGAGGAAGCCATTGCTACACCGCTCCTGGGAACTGCTAAATTGTCCAGGTCTCTGAACACACCAATATATACAGAACAACCTACTCCCATAATGAGACTGCAGCAAAACCCAGTGCAATTCCTACTCTATCTTTCTGCAGCCCAGCCTCTCCAGCACTCTTCCCCTTGCAGCATTTGCCGCCCAAGGACAAACACATTGCTGGGGAAAAAATGCCCAGGAAATATCACTGGTAAAATAGGATCTTACAGGAGTTTTCTTAGGGAATATCTGACACTCCACAAGTCCCAGTAGATTCCTTTTTGTGAACCTTTCTGATGACACATTTCAGATCACTCTAGTGGGAAAATGATAGTAGGCTCCAGCTGCACAATGCCTTTCAGAAAGACACAGAAAGATGCACATATCTCCTGCATCTCTAGCAACTTCATAGTCGAGTCTCCGAGACAAATGTTTTAAGTTAAATTCACATTCCATTATAGAGACATAAAACAACTATGACAAAAATCACTGCAGAAACTGTTTCTTAGTGTTCAAAATCACCTTGTAGAGCTCTTTCCTATGAAAATACCAAGCCTGTTTTCTTCCCTGTAGTGAACTGCATGTGTATTATTGAAGGGCTGGTGCAATGCTCTGCTAAAAGACAGGATTGCTGGTTGCTTTCTATTGTAAAAACACATAGAGCATCCTGAGATCTTTCTCAGGGTTTTGGCAAAGAGGCTCTTTTAACTAACTGTGTTCTTAGGTAGAACAGCAACAAATGACTTGATGATTTGTTTTTACAATGTCCTCTCTGGGAAGACTAATTACCAGCTAACCTTCTAGCATGCAGTTTCAAACATGAAAAGAGTGGGGCCCCATTCCTTTTCAGGAAAAATTCATACTACAGACTGCAGAATCTCTCTGGGTGAGGGCATTTTGCTGAAAGTTTCTAACAGCTCTAGGATTATGGTCTGGCCAAGAGATTTCATGATGCTTTTTGAATTTTGCTGATAGAATGAAAAATTTTAGAATGAAAAACTGAGTGGAAAAAATCCCACGCTTACCTCAGTTTTACTATTTTTCTCTTTGGGGTAGTAATACAGTCACCAAACCAAAGCCACTGGAAATGCTGTTTTCAGCTGTTTTGCTGACAAAGCACAGAAGAACGAAGGTAAATTTCATGCATAAGTCATGGAAGTTGAGTTCAGCAGCAAGAACCATGTTGCACAGAGCATTGTGTTGAGCCACCAGCAGATTCTGCCTTAGAAAGGAAATCAAACTGATGGGCTTCTTCCAATTTGTCCTTGTTTCACACAAAGTTTCAGGACAAGCAACTTTTCTGTCTTATTATTCTTCCTATTGAAGAATAATTCTTCCTTATTCTTCCTCCTTCCTTCTTTCTCCCTTCTTAATTCCTCTTCCTCTTGGAGTAAATGGTGCCTCTCCAAAGGTTTGGGCTGAGGCAAAGTCCTGAATGTGCACGTGGTCTCTGCTGGTATTTTCCAGCTGTGCAATTAAACACTGGGAAGGCCAGTGTTTAATTTGTTTGACTGTGTTCCTGGGTGATTCAGACTGCAGAACCAATGCAGCAAACAGCTCTGAGTTTTCTGGATCAGGCACAGCAGCCAGAGTTTGGTAAGTCATCAGTCACATCTGCACAAGCCTATCTTAACCATCCTCTCCATTCCAACACACCCAGTTATAGTTATCAAGCTTTACAGCAAATAATTTTGTAATCTCCTTTTACCGGGCAACTAAGCAAACACACAGTGTATGTTCAGAACTCATTGTTCAAACATGTTTTATAACCTTCAAGATAAAAGTAAGGGGTTTAAATCTTTCCCTGCTTTGAATGTTACTAAAGCTCTGGAAGACGTGCTCGATTACTTTAGCTTGAGTTTCAAACCATTACAACCACAGGCTAATTAGGATCTGAGCACCTGTAGATGCTGCTGAGCAGAGAGAAAAATTGATAAACCAGGACAGAATTTACAGATGGGAATGGGGAGTGGGAGGCTTAAATGGTTTTTCACTTCCTCTTTTCCCCACAGTCCCTAGCACACCTCATACAGCCTCATGCCCCACTCCCAGTCATGCACTTGATCTCCTGCACAGCTCCTCCCCTACAACTGTCCTTTAAGTGGTATTATTTTAGAAAATTAAATAAAAAGGTTCCTCTGCATATAAGACATCTAGTTACATAAACCTCATATAATATTCAGAATTTCCAGAATCCATATAAAATCCAAATTCATGCATTTGCTTCAGCTGCTTATTTATGTCAGGGATTTTTAAGAAGTTCAGACCTGGAAAGAAACTTGTCCTCTCTTCATGAGACTGTAGATATCATCACTTCCTATGGAATACATTTACAACACAAATAGGCTTTGGATGATCTACAAACCGAAGTTACAAGAACTGTGGGAGTTCCAGTTACAAGGTAAGCATCTATTTTGAAACTTTTCTAATAAAATCAAGTTATTTCAGCTGCAATGGCCTGCAGGGACAACAACATTTGCTTTCTTTTGCAACATCTTTGTCAATGCTCCTTCATGGCACAAAAAAAAAGGAGAAGTTGCTAATTAATCACCTGATTATTTGTATGTACTTGATCAAAACCACAGCCTCACTGTCCTCTACAAACATACTAAATTTGGTATAGGCCTTGAAGGTTTTAAAAGTAAAATTGAAATCTTTGAAGAAAATAATTATTATTATCATTTTACAGACAAGAAGGTGATTGAGAAAAAAAATGGAGTAGCTCATTCGAAGATTACAGAGGACAATCTGCTGCAAAGGCTAGGACTAAGCATGGATCTCCTGGCTCCTAGAACAGTGACCTGCTTGGTACTGGCTTCTTACTTCTATTATTGCAAAGGAAAAATTAATACATGCAAACCCATACACAGAGATGATGAGACTCTTGAAGAGGAATTCAGTTTGTCTCTAAAGATCTGTAGAAGTAGAATTTACACTTCTGACAAACTAAGCTGAGGAATGCCCTTGAAATTCTTTGTAACTAATGATCTTTCAAGGCCTTAGGTAGTGGGGTCTAATTTTCCTTGTGACACATAGCCACACCAGCCACTCACTTCTACATATTTAGACTCAGAGCAGGATCTCTCAGCTAATAAATAGTACCATCAGCTTTCACCACAGCTTGACCACAGATAAATGAGCTTTTCAGCACTTGAATCAGTCTCCTGCAGTCCTGGTGTGTTGTTTCCTGTTTCTCCACAGCCAAGTGGCAAGCTCCATCTTGGATAAACCTGTGATTTGTTTGTTTGTTCTACACACACACACACACACACACACACACACGTGTTCAGGCTGCAGGGTTTTTGTTTGGATGGACACAATTCAATCCTCTGTATCCCTTTCTCTCCCCATTCCTACAATTGCTCCCCAAAACAGGTGAGTTTGCAGAGGACTTAGGCACTGTTCATCCCTGATGAGTTCACTGGGAACTGACTGTGTTCAGCACCTATAAAAACCTAGGATATACAGGTATTTGGGTATCTGTGAGGCATTAACTCAAGGAAGAAATTAGGGATCAGTTAGGGCTGGTTGTGCTTCACACCAATTAATTGCAGCCTAACTAAAAATCTTTGAAAAGCTGAGTCTAGAGATGGAACCCTGCCCGAGATTCCTAACTGAGGTCCAGCCAGCACAGGCAGTGGCTTTCAGGGAAGAGCTCTACCCTGAGGTGACCCTGTTGACTGGATCCTTTAAGACAGCAGTTGGAGATCAGACACACAGAGCAGGTGTTAGCACCTCCAGCACAGACATATCAATTTAGAGCAAGATTCATCTTGTCCAAGTTCCTAATTTGGGAAATTTATTTTAATCTTACCCTGATTAATTCAAATCATAGTCAATGCTGTATGTTTTAAACTCACAGCTATTGATGTCTGATGGCAAAGCTCCATAACTATGTATGCAGTGTGCTGGGTCACCCTCAGGGAATCCTGATTAGAGCTTCCTACTAACTGTCATGAAATCCTGAGGACTGAAAACACCAAGATGCCAATAAACAACTCCACTGTAACACAGGTACATTAATGCCTTGAAAATCTTAAAAAAAAAAAAAAGAAAGCACGCTTTTAAGTAAAAAAACCCTATAATTTTAGAAAAGCATATATAGAGAAAAAACACATAAACAGAAACTAGTAAAAGTTCATTCTGAGTTCTTGACAATCAGTATGCTAAATGTTCAGGATTTTGTAAAGTAAACAGATAATTCATGTTGATATGCTTTTTCTTAAACTCTTGCAACTTAATTATTTTGGTTCCTTATGCACCTAAACATTTACATAGTGTTATTTATGCAGGTCTGTCCATTACTTTCCTCTACTCTTTTATTACTAGTCTCAGTCCTCTTTTTTGCTGTCTAATACTGAACAAACAGCATATAGTCACAGAAGCTCCTTGCTCTAAGCTCCTGGTGTTTATTTTTTACAGTGCAATTATAGTGCAATTCCCTCCTAGAAGGTACCAAGCACTATAAACAATTCATCTGCCTTCACAACTACAATAATATGCTCAAGCCAGTGCAAACAAGTGATGCAATGCAAGCTGTGTTCTTCCCAAGGGTGGAGAGCACTCTCCAACCAGACTCTCAACTTGTTTCTTCCCAAGGAGAATAACTTGTAAGGTCACTTTTGACCCTTACTTCCCATGGGGTGGCCACAGTCCACCCAGCAGAGCTAAGGGAAAAGAAAATTAACCTTTGAACTATCCTTGCTCATATACAGTGTACATGAACTAGCAAACAGCAATACATAACACTAATTAATTGCAGCTTCACTTGCAAGGATTGAAAGATTCTCCTAAATAATCTGAAAGATTCCATGACTATTAACAAATTCCAGTGACTTTATTCAGAAGCTCAAATGAGATGGAAACATCTAAGCCTGGTATAAATTCCAAATGCACAAGCCTCAATTATATTCTTAATGTTTCTATAACAGTTGCTGGCAATTTCCATACAAATCTATCATTCAGAAAATGTTTTAACTAAAAGAAAAACAACACAATCTAAACAGACATCTTCATACTGTTTGCTGTTTAAAGCACTGTGGAAATAGATAACACTAAAATATATTATTTAGTGTAAAAAAGGAATTGATAGGATTAGTACTATAACAATTCCTTAGTTATTAGTCAGGCTTCTTTATATGACCATTGTTTGATCACTTAAAATCTGCATTTGTTATTCTGATGAATACAAATGGCATTTTTATTATGATTTTACTCTTTAAGCAGCTGAAATACATATGTCAGAATTGGCCCCTACTGGCATTTGGACTTCTGGCAGTTTTTCAAATATATAACTAGATAGGAGCAGAAAAACATATAAAAGAAGACATAAATTCAGATGCTTTAAGAAATACTTGGACTTTTGCAAAATGTTGAACATCTCTGAACTCTCACCAAGGCTTAATACCCAAATACACCTGTCGTCATGTTCATTCCCCTGCTTCATTCCCATTCAGAATGCTCTTCATAGTTCAGTGCACCAGACAATTTTTTCTTGTTATGACAGTCTCAATTCAGGTGACTCTGATTAGAAACCTCTTCTTGTGGCAGCCCAACCCATCCTCCACACCAAAGAATGGTGATAAGCAACCAGACTTCTTACAGGCCAGACCAATATTTTTTCAATCTTTTCAGACATTACTAGCCCATAACAGAGAACAGAACACTTCAATATCAGCCCTTTGCAATTCAATCAATATTGCTACCTAACAAGCTAAGGAACCTCAAAAAACTTATCATCTTTTGCTTTAAATGTGTACACATATATCTAAGAAACAAAAAAATCTAAACCAGAACCTATCACTGCACATGGGAATGGACATGAGAACACACACACAACAGGTGCTTGTTACTCTGTACTACCAGGAGATTCTCAGGCTGTGCATGGGGATACAGTCTGCAGGGAGACTCATACCACCTACCAAACACTGCTGCTGTGAGATTTTCTAGCTTCTTTCAAGCAAATAAACAGCTTATGGAGTGTTACAAAGGGCCATGCTTGGGCCAGTTTGGACTGGATTGGACTGAAATTGTGCATCTATTACACACAACAAATAAAAGTTTTCTTGCACAGGGTAATATGACCTATTCAAAATGTTATCTTCATGTCCATAGCATTCCATAGCATCTAGAAGAATCATGAACCAAAGGTTTGACCTTCCAGTAGGTAACATCTGTTATCCCAGTGATGTGTTCCTCAACAAATATGTGCATAACACTAAAGATAACATGTGACATCGGTAAAGAAAAACAAAGCAAAACAAAACAAACATGGGAGGGAGAAAAGACAAGAAAAGACATCACATTTTTCTGAGCAGGGCAGAACAAATGTTTGACTGAGAAGTTTCAGGTCTGGCTGGGAGAAGGCCAAGACTAATTTAACCTTTGGTCAAATGGTTGGGAGTTAGCTAGTTTCCTTTTTCCTCTTACATCACTCCCAGAGATTTCGACAAAAATAATATGGCCCCGATTACATGACATTACAGGCTCTCATAATGCACTGGGGAGGATAGTGTTGAAACCCCTTAGAGACAAATTAATCCCAGCAAAGCAACAGCTGTAAGATTGTTATAAAGGGGGAAAACAACTACAATGTTTGCATTATGTACTTACATTATTTTAATATAACTTATTAAGGGGATTAGATTATTGGACTTTTTAATAGGTCTAACAGCTTTGTATCATCATGAAAATATCAGCTGTCAGGTTGCACGTAGTTGTCATTAAGGCATTTAACCACTCAGTACATTCCTTTAAAATGCTAAAGCAGAGCCAGGTATGAGATGATTTCTCGTGCTTTCAGAAATCATATGCAGTCAGAGAACACGTGTTCTACTGGGGTTTTTTGAACACGTTGGAACGATCCCCACTGCTATCACTGTGTGCCTCCTAGAGCCCCTGCGAGCGCTCAGGTGTCAGGCACCTGCTCAGCCCGCCCACCCCGGGACGCTTCTGCAGCTGTGGCACTTCCAACTCAAGAATTCCCCAGCTGAAGCAAACACGACCCTCTTGTCCTGCTCTCCAGTTACTCTATACACACCCCCCCTTTCTTCTACTCTTAAACGTGTTAGCAAACACGTGTTGTTCTCACCTGCTATAAAACCACTCTGGTTGTAGCCCACACACTTATTTTGGAAGCAGACAAACTGACCGAAACGCAGATTCCAGTTTAAGCTCCCTCTGTAGCCAACCCATACCCAGGTTTCAGGGCTGCCACTCACATGCTGCTGGACAAAGATCAACCACCTGCACACAGCCTGGCAGACTCTCTGTCACAGAAGCCACCCCGAGGCCACATGCGCTCCAGGCCAACCACCAGGCCTGGAAAGCTGCAAAGGGCTTGTTTCAGTTGGGACAGACTGCAAAGGGTGAGCTGACCCCTCGCTGTGTTCCTCCCCACCCACACCCTCCTGCCCCACAGCACTGCCTCAGACCTTAGGCGTGAGCCCCACGCACGGAGGCATTCCGGGCAGGGACAGTGCTCCAGCACGGGCAGGGACAGTGCTCCAGCACGGGCAGGACACAGGACAGGTCACAGGCAGGTTCACCTGGGCCAGGTCTGGACACAGCACAAGAAGAGAAGCGCGGCAAAGCCAAGCTGGCTGGAAGATGTCCCCGGCCCCAACGCCGGGACACGGCCAGGCACCGCCCCTCGTCCCCAGGCCCTGGTGTAGCCCTGCCCTCCTCTCACGGCCTGCACAGCAGCTCTGCCCAGGCAGCAGAACGGTGCCCTTGTGGGAGACTTCAACGAAATCCATTGCTTTTTTGAGATAAAGCAGCCAAAACTACCTCCCTCGGTTTATAGCAGCCGGCGGAAAGCTGTGCAGTAAGCGAGAAGTGCAGAGACCTCTGCATGTGTTATGAGGGGAAAGGAAGATGATTTTTTTTTTCCAAACTGAGAAAATATGCTCATAGGGAACAGTATTTTTAGGTGTTTTGTGTTGCTACTTTGAGAACAGGTTTTATCTTCCCTTACTTAGTTTGGATTGCACGTCTGCCTTCCAGTTTGGAGGAGTAAAGAGAGTTGGTCATGGTAATTATGAAATATGACACTATATGCATTTTTATTACTGGTTTTATATATGGTAAGGTTAATGTCATCCAACTAAATTGTGACTGCAGTTTGTTAGTGCTTTGTTTAATAAATTGCAGTTAATAATGTCATGAGTACAACAACTAGTTCATAATATCACAGATATTGCTGTGAAACTTAGCGCATATTGCAACTTAATCTCATGAATAGCATAAAGCAGTTTCATGAAAATTTGCATCACTTTTGAATAAACACCATTTTTTATTTAAAATTGGGGTTTTTTTCAGGTGAGACAAGAAATGACTAAATATGCTGTTATGTTTCCCCATATATACTACATGAAAACATATGGATCTCATGGCAGATTTTAGGAATATACTACTGGACTTGTACCTTGATGAATGCTGGATCACTGTATTGTATGTAATCCACAGGGGTTTAAATATGTAAAAATCCACAAGGGCTTAAAAAACATACTGTCTTACAGAAATTTTAACATAATAAAATAAAATGTGGAAACTTGAGAAGAAGTAATTAATAAAAGCAGTGAAAGCTTGCACACTGTGTTAAAAGCTCAACACTACCCCCAAACTTAAAAGCTGTGAAGGCATATGCCTCTGGTGTGCAGGCTGCACTCCAGGCTGGGGCTGGGCTGCTGCCCATCTGAGGGCTGCTAAGGTGGGCCAGAGGTCAGAGATTTCCCTGAAGGTTCGGTCAGGTTCCTGAACCTGCAGCTGAGAGACTGTCACTTGTTGTAGTATAATTCCCATTCACACTGTTCACGAAGTCACAGCACTGGTCTATTGTGAGATCAGAAAGATGGAGGGGCTTCCAGGCCACAAACCCTGCCAGGTGTGTAGTGAACATGCAGCTGCCTGCTGTGCCTTGCTGAGAACTGAGCTCCAGCAGTCAGATCTGCCCAGGGACCACTGCTGTGGCCTGGCTGGCAGGGCCTTCCTGTATTTCACGAGGGCAGAAAGGGCCTGTTGGGGTGACACGTTGTTTACTGGAGGTCTTACAGATAAGAAATTACCTGTGTTCTTGTGAAGAACAGAGCTGACACTTCTTAGGAGATGCAAAGTATGTCTCAAAGACAAGGGTCTCCACTGCTATGCAAGGTATGCTTTGATGTTATTCCTCTGAATGATCCTTCAAGATCTACTGAATTGGAAAGGCATCTCTGAATAAGGTGGAAGAAACAATCAGATCTGTTAAGTAACAAGGCCATAACACAGCACTTTCCATGAAATGTAATTGTTCTGCATACATGCAAAAGATATACAAGTCTGCTGGGAAATGAACAAGGTCTTTCAAGGATCATTCCAAACCTGGAAATCAAGAATGTTCTTACTTCATGAACACCTTATTAACTGTATACACTTTCATGTATTTTCTACAGAAAGTTTACACTCTAAAGTGTATGGCCTGTGCCAGAAAGAGAAAAAGAGGAGGGGGAGAGAGTGGGGCAAAAAATATAAATATGAGCAATCAATCCCTTGCAGAGTTATTTTTCAGTCCTACATTATATGAGAACTATAATCTCAAGCAGGGACTAAATGCACTAAGTAAATGAGAAAAGCCCATAAAGGTGTAGCCCAAGGTGCAATGATTACAGTTTTTGACCTGCAACTGACTCTATGACCTTGCCACTGTGAAAGGCCTGATCCTGGCTATCCTCCACCATCTAAACAGATAAGTGCCATTTGATCACCTTTGCTCTAGCATTACAAGTAAAGGGGCTGGGTGTCTAAGTAAAGGAATAAAATAAAGAAACCTATGATGGTAGCAAGCAGACTACTAAAATAACCTGCAGCATAACAAACAGTCTACATGAATGTCAACTCATTAATAGTGCTCTGAAAATTCACTGTTTTCAAACAGGACACTAGAATGTGCAACACTGTTCACCCATTAGCATGCAAAAGTAATTACTTGAGGAAAAACAGGGATCAGGAATCCATGGCAGTTATGGCCAAGAAAAGTCAGCACATGGATGAATACCTTGTAGGAGGCCTAGTGTGTGGCTGAGAGCTCAGGGTTACAAAAGCTGAAAAGAGGTATCCATGGAAAGCAGCAGCTTGTTCAACCACACAAGGAATGGCCATACCACCCATCAGCCAGACCATCTGGAAATCAACAGGAAATAGGAAGTGCTACTTTGCCAGAAGAAAGTTGCTGTCTTAGCTCTTATCTACTTGCATCCTTCACCTCTAACGGTAGAATACCCAGTTTGGACAGCAAAATAACAAAATGGCAACTCCCAAAATGCTGCTTACCCCAGTAGGGTAATATATTGTTAATCCACTTACACAACCTAGTTGAGTAATTTTAGTAGAGTTGCTTGTTAAAAATATTGGGACTATACATTTCCAGTAATTACATGATGAAAATCTTAGGGCTTTTTAGAGGGTAGTCTGGTAAGGGCAAACTAATCAACACAGTATATTTAGAGGAGTGGTGAGATTAGAGTTTGTGGCACTGTTATATTTCAGCCTTATTAATGATTACAATATGGGAAAAAAAATTCTTTTCCAGGACTGTCTAGTCACAATCTGTTGGGTGAAAGAAGGGGGAGATAGCTGAGGTTGCTGTCTTGAGTTTCTGCCTTAAAAACCTTTGTATGATCCAGCTTTTAATTGACTATTATATTAAAAGTAACAGTTTTAAAAACCAGCATTCAGTCTCTCTGCATATAAATGCAGACACATGCATACATGCATATTACTGAAAGATATATTTTTCCTTAACTTCTGAATATGAGAGCCATGCTGGTAGGCAGACTTCTCAAATATCTTCCATTTCATGGTACACTTTTATGGTGGGAAGTTATTGACATCAGAAAGGAAGAATAATGAAACTGAGGTCACAGAGTTATTTACACTGGCGGGTGGATCCCACAGCATTCCTGTATGATTTGATTGTTTTGATGACCCTCTTTTTGGGATTCTGTCACACATTACATCTGATATTTGGATCTTGGTAACTTGAAAGGGACACTGAGAGGTCTGTTTGGTTTCTGTTACCAGTGAGTTAACACAAGGTTAAAAAGTCTGTCCCTGTTCAAGCCAATGGCATAATTCCCAATGACTTCAGGAAGTTTCCAAACTCCCTGTCCCAAAGTGCTAACAAGCCAAACAGAAGGAGCCATAGAGATACCAAGCTGAGCAAAGGACTCCTAAGAACACCCAGGGAACATCCAGAGAAATCTGATTAAATTCTTGAGGAGGGAAAGGAGAAAAACTAGTCAGCATTATGCAAGTGCCTTTAAAAGGCAAGCTTTACTTTAAAATTTGCTGTCAGAAGGGAAATGTGGAAATTATTGCCTTAAAGGCTTTTGTTTAGAGTTAGGAATTGACAAACCACTGCTGCAAAAAGCAATAAAAGAAATAGAGCACAAAAAGCCATATTTAAATCATAAGCAGAAATCTCACAAAGAAAAGCAGAAATCTCCCCAGACTTGAGACGAGCCTTCCTTTTGTTTTCAGACCATTCCTGTAAAGCTATTAACCTTCACAGATACTGTACCACAGTGTGCCCAGCAGGAATTAAAAACCCAGGCCACAGTGATTGAAAAAACCAGAGTATTGACACATTAGCAACAAGGACGTGTATGTATGGCTGTGAATAACACAGCTCTGATCCTGGTGCAGAAGCCTAGGGCTTCATTACATTTAATTACTTCCGGCTTTAAATCAAGGCCTGCTTCAAAATGAGGGTGGCTGCTATTAAACTAAATTACTTTTCCCTCAAGCTTGTATGGAAAAGTACAGTACCAAAGGAAGGCAGCTTCTATTAAAAAATGTATGGTAAAGGTGCTGCTGCCAGTCTAGAGGTGGTTTGTCACTGGAAGCAGCTCATAAATGAAGCTTTATATGGTACCTGTCTTCCATATTTTATAAGGGAGAAATGTTTGTATTTGGTTCAGTTCCTTTGTGCCTGATTATTTTTGCAGCTCCTTGTGCTGCTCTGAACTGCTACATGGCAACTGTTCCTAATACAGAAGTCACACATCAGCACATTGATCCTTCTTCCTGTGGGCTTCCCCTCTCCAGGGTGGATACAGGGAGTGCCAGTACAACACTCAGCAACACGAGACTTCCCAGAAACAGAGTGCTCTGAGATGCAGGCAGGTTTGGATGACGGTGTGTTTGGGCATGTATTTCAAACATAAACACATTAAGTGATAGAAGAAACCTTCTTCCACAAAGGTCACAACACTTACATCCTGGACCTACCCAGATGACAGGCCCAATTAATACTGGCTAAAAAACCAGTACAAAGCAAAACACAAGCAACAGCCCTTGAAAATAATCTGCTGTGGATATACCAGATTCCTAGCAGACAAGCTGAAATTAAAATGAGGGATGGGTTACTCAAATCAAACCAAATACAAACTTAATGAGAATTTGCCCAAATCTTCTGACAGATTTTTTTAATCCCTGTTGTGTTTTGGCTCTCACTCATATTCAGCATCTGCTCTCTATCCTTGATCACTATCTGAATATTTGTTCCATGCACTTAATTTCATTCTCTTTCATTTTACAGCCTGCCTGGTTCATTTGTTCATTCTTTGATTTGCCCTCACATTTTCTCAGCTTTTAATCTCTTTCTGCTTTTTTTCCCCCCGTCTCCTGGCTTTATTGTCTCTCTCTCTCTTTTTTTTTTGCCTTAGCCTATACAGCCCTAAATTTCTCTTCCCTATTTCCCTGTTGCCTTCCTGTCACCATTTGTTTTCTATCACCCTGCTTTTCTGCTGGTTGATGTTGGAAATATTTCAGGAATTTGTAATTCTCAGTGCCATGAGAACCGTTATCTTTGCATTTTCACTGGTGAAAGTGCTCTCAGCATGGTGAAGATGATGAGGATGATGACGGAGCAGGCCTGGGACAGAGAGGCCTCAGATGGACTCTTCCCTGAGCCCACTTTGCCTCCAAAGTGGTACGCTCCAGTGTGGAATGTGCGAGAGGAAGCTGGGTCCGTGGGGAGTGCGAAGGCTGGGGGCAGGGAATGTGTATTGAGAAACCTCAAATTCCACACAACAGAACTGAGTACAGGAGAAACTGAAATAAAAGAGAGAAGCAAGATGAGGGACCAGCTGGAGAAGGGTTGCAGGGGAAGTGCAGGAAAAAAAATACACCCACCATCACCACACCCTAGCCTTCAAGTTTTTCTTTCATGCAGGTGCAGATGAGCAGCAGTACCAGCCCTTGCTAATATTCACTTGCTCTGAGTAGTAATATTAAGAAAGTCTCAGATGGCAATCTACTCATTATTTATTTCCCTGAGCAGGGTCAGGGGTCACCTTTAAAATAACAACTGCAAACAAAAGGCAATTACATGGAATAAAAAATGATCAGTGACCGAAAAAGCCAGCCAATGCATGGAGTGTGGTGACTTGTCAGTGGAATATGACAATATGCCAACTCAAAGTCACCACAGAGAGAAAAATAAATAAACAGATAAGTGACTGTATTCTAATACCTAGCGATGTCTCAGGAAAGGACCATCAAAGGTTGACCAACCTGCTTTGTTATTGTTTCTGCTGTGCCTGCTATTGTTATTTGTATTCTGGTATCACCAAGAGGCCTTAACCAAGATCAAGGCCGTTGCTTTAGACTCAAGATAAATATGCACAGGAAGAGAAAGTTCCTGTTTTAAAAACCTAAAGTTTAATGGATGAGATGAGCAAGTTGAGGAAAAACAGAGATAATGAGAAGTGAAATGACTCAAACTGAGTCACAGATCAGTCTGAGAGTCCTATCGTATCTTTTAAGTTGCAAGGAGCTGAATAGGAAGAAATTGGGAATATTGTGTATACTATTATGATTATTGTTTCAAAATGTAAGAATTCCACAGGCTCTTCCTTCCTTAGTGATAGATGCTTCCTCTGTATGTGGAGATAAAAGTTAGTTCATGTTTGCTGTTTGCTCAGTTGGTCCTTCACATGCCCACCATAATGTCTTGCCATGATAAACATACATGGTACTCGCTACTGTTTACAGGTTGTGTACATGGTGATGAGGATATGTTCAGCTAATATAAAATATCTTTGTCTTGTCCAGCTCTCTTCCTTCTTCCCTTCAGTTTCGTTGCTGGCTTTAGTTAAGCTCTCACAGTTTCAAGAGCTGCCAGAATTGTCATGCTGTTACAGAACAGGTGACTTCCATCAGTAGCAGGACTTAAATGCTCCATGGACTCTGTGGTCATCTCTGCTTCAAGTTCACAGTCTCCAAATACTACCGCAAAGAGTTTGCTAAAACGTTCCCCTCTGCATTTCAGCTCCAGGTGAAATCCATATATCAAAGCTAGTAGCTGATAAATGGAAGCGACATCTCACAATGCATTATGCCAAATAGGAGCAGCACAGCATAATGCTGAAAACCAGGGTTTCAAATCTTCAGAAACATTTTGCTACAATCTGCTGAAGTAAGATAGTGCAGAGATGTCCCTAAATGTCAGTTGCAGACATACCAGGATGGGGCTCTTAAAATAAGTATTGCCTATTACTCACCACCATCCATGTTTTTGAAAACCTCAGACTTTAAAAAAATGTAGAATAAACCCAGGACTAATCCTGTAACAGCAGCTACTCCCAAGACTTCAGGATGGGTGCAGAGTGGCTGTTAATGTTGCAAGACATTCATAAGATAATGAACCATAAAGTTTGTTCACACTGGGTCAACAGGATACAGTGATACCATGTTTGAGAGTGTCTGTGCATTAAATTCACAAGTGTTGAAAAGACTTTCAGCATGGGTCACTACTATCAAATAAAAATTCTCTTCTGAATAATAGAGAACAGTAAGCAAGCTAATATCTGTAGGGATACCTTTCCCTACTAAAAACACTTTTCCCACCCAAGATCAGAGAGAAGAACCCCTAAGCTGACCAGCTGCCAGTGCCAGTCACAGCATCTTCCAAGCACCATGGAACCTCCAAGAAGAAGATCCGTGACTGCGGCAGAGAACACATTGGTCTTTTGTCATCATTTCCCCTGAAATCCTATTAACTGGTTAGCAATGACTGGCAGTTACTGCGGCATTGATTTGACTCATGTCTTCAAAGTGTAAACCAAAGTAGCATGTTTATCAAAAGCTGTTGAATGGTCTAAGATGGCCAGCTAGAAATGAAACTATAAAATACAAAACGCTGACATGGGAAATGAGGAGAGTTTTCTGAAATCCTGTGAGAAACAAGTGAGAGGAGGTACTTCCACCAAATGTGCCTCTCTCAGAATGGCATATTCCTGAGGATCTATTTCAAAACTGTTTCGGTCCAGCATATAAAGATCCAAACCCAAGAATACTCAACAGCGATCAGCTGAGAACACAATTAGGACAACAGAGTAGATTAAACACTGTAGTCTATTTAAAGCACTTAGAGGTGGTCCTTTATTCTCAGTAGTCCTCAGGCATGTCAGCATAAAATCCCTAAAAGAGAATGATCAAATTCAATGTACTTAGTAAGGAGGTTCTGTTCCAAATACTTTAACTTCATTTGTGATCATTAAGCACTGGTGGTCTCAGGACACAAAAGATAGAGGGGGAAAGTCAGAAAAGGACTCAGATACTAATCAAAATATGTCTGACCATAAAAATACTTCATCATTACTTTCTAAGCTTTTGAAAAAATGTTGAAAATATCAGACTGGAACTGCTACCTCATATGATGTTCAAAATATGGCATAGTTAAGCAGATGTGACCACACCAGACAAGTAAAAACTTACAGAAAATTATCTATGGTTTCTTGTGGCTCACAAACTGAATAGGAGTCAGCCATGTTCATGCTGTTGCAACAAAATGTAAACACAAGAGGACAGAAAAAGAAGCACAAGCAGGAAGACAGAGGACAGTTGTAAGTTGGAGGTAGTGAAGTTAAAATAATGAGGCTGACCAGGCATTCTGACAGCATGTTCGCTGAAAGATTCAATGAGCTGGAGGTATGCAACCTCATGAAAACACTCTAGAAAGTGATGGGATGTGGGCAGGTTTGGATATAACAATAACAACCTCTGAACATGTACAAAAAGGACAGGAAGTGTCTGACCTCCATAAAATTAAACTGAAAGTTCAGATTAAGCATTATGGAAAGCATATTTAATGTTAAATATTATACTGGATTAGATCACCAGAAAAGCTATGGTGCCTTCATCACTGGACCCCTTTAAGAATAGTTAAACACTTGGGATGACTAACATAGACTGCATCACTTCTTTGGGCAAGGAGAGACACTGGATGTTTGCTCAGCATAATGGTTTTTCACATTTTTCATTGCAATTGGTCACCTGGAATAGAAGCCTCTTCTCTGGACAGGGAAACATCACCAGACTTCTGGTAATGCTCATATTCAAATGCCCCAGTTGTCAGACATTCATGTTAGAGAATGGGTTTGGCAGAGTGAAAAAAGGAAGCTATCAACATGTCTTGAATGGTAATCTGGAGTCTAAAAAACAGAAAATCAATTCAGCTGTGAAGGACAGAATGCATTTGGGAGTGTCCTCAAATCACTTCCCATATTGAGAAATCACAACTGTAATTTTCTGTGCAAATGACACAATTTTCAAATACTGAGGCCACCTTCACATTACCTCAGGTACTATGTCTTTTCATGCTGCTTGACACAAAATTATGCTTGATTTTTCCTGTGGAGAAGAGAGGGTAAGGGCTCTCCCTACAAGGTTTATGGGCCAAAACAAGAAAAGAGGTTGACATTTTAAACTAATGCTCTTGATTTCCTCTTGTGTTATCTTCCTTGTTCAACATGTCAATCTGTTTGACTTTTGTAACAAAAATACAGTGAGACCTGTGCATATTGCATTACAGAAAAGTTTTGGGGTTGTGGTTTTTTGGTGGGGTTTTTTTTTGGTTTTTTTTTTTTTTTTGGAAACATCTGTTTGGAAGTGTTAAGGTTCTGCTGAAAAACCTCACACAGATGTGGGCAGCATGCCATATTCTGAACAACAATAGAATCTCCAAGCATCCTCCCAGGACATGTTTAAATAAAATTCCCAAAGAAGAATGAAATGAAAGTTTTTTAACCCAAAATTTCTTCTGCTAAGCTGCACATGGTGCCATATCTGTGCACTTGCAAGGAAGACCAAGTCAGCTGCCATTTTCTGGCAGTGCCATGTATTGCAATATTGCATTAAGTCCCATTTACACAGTCCCACATGTTTTCCACTATCCCATGTCTACTGTACCCTAGCACATTAGTCAAAGGATAAGAAAAATAGGGGAGAAAGCACCACGGAACTCAGAGCAGTTATGGTTTTTCATTTCTTCCCTTTTGCCATTACTGTATCCTGTATATGCTAAATATCTCCCAGGATTCTCCGCCCAAACTTAGTACTCTCAATTCACCCATGCTTTTCAACACTTCTCTTGGGATTCTCATCCTGTTGTTTCTTTCAGATTTCATTTTCTTTTCTCTTTTACTCTCTTGCCTTCTTTACTTTCCCCCTCTATTTTTCACAGTCCCTCTCACCCCTGCAGGAAAGAAAAAAAAAGAAAGGAATGAAATGAACTGCATTTTAACAATCAGAATAACAGTGAAACAATGCTCTTGAGATCCCATCTGTTGCCAACACATCTCCCAAGACAGCAAATGATGGGCATTCCTTGCTAAATAAAGAGAATTTCCCACACCCATTAAAGATCTACACAGCAAAGACTGTTGCTTAAGTATTTACTTTTTATGGCATACAAGAAAACTACCTGGAATTGTAAATACCAATGACATATTGTTCACATCTCTACCAAACATGTGGTCAGTGGCCATATGGATAACTTCTGGGTGTGAAATGTCCTTTCTCTTTTTTACAGTCCTGCAATATCTTTGTGCCAGAAGCTTTTTTAAAAGTTTAATTGCATAATTCTACCTCCGGTGCACGAAGTTAAATTCTATTTACAAACAAAACTCACATCCCTTCTTACCCCAAAAAACAACCAAAGCAAACTGACTCAGTTCCTACATCCTACCTAATAAAGAGCTGCCTTTTTGTTTTGTTTTGTTGGGGTTTTTTTTAATTCATTAAAGCTTTCTCTGATTAGGATTTCACAAATCTTGATCCAATACAGAAACATTTATGCACACCCTTTATATAATCCATCTAATTCACAAGGAATAGCAATTATTTAATTATGATTTCCCTGGATTTATAAAGTGGACTTAGCAAAACCAACAACACTGGCTCAACACTACTCAAAGTTAGACAGTTTACTAAGGCCTTAAATGGGAGCATAGTAAAGCTACAGATGAGCATGTTTAAAGTGTCATTTCTCATTAACTTGATAATGAACTTCTTCATTAAAAAAGGAAAGTGACAGACTCTTTAAGAGATATTGTGTGAGTTCTTAAGAATTTTCTTGGGAGTTGACTTGACATCCCTACTGTTTCAGCTTTAGGTCTGCACTCTAAAGAAATGCGATTTCCATATGGTTAAGCAAATGTTTCTCACCAGCATATCTCCAAACCCAAGTTATTTTGTATCTCCTTTTTCATTAGAGTTGTATCCCAGATGGTGCTTCACAACAATAGGTGTTACTGTGAAAATACTGAGGCTTCAGAAATGTAAAACCACTAGAGAAAATCTGAGGCAAGGATAGGGAAAAAATGGTGCAAATTAATATCACTTTACTTGCATCAGTGCTAAAAGACTTTTTTTAAATGGGTGGAAATCCATGATCCAGAGAAATGAAGTAAGGAAAAGGCAAATATGGAGAGTGTAAGAGCAGGTAATGAGCCTCTATTAGTTTAAGAGATGAGAGGTGACAAAGATGAATCCAAGGAATTTTAAAATCAAGCAGTGCTATTTTTGAAGCAGTCTGTGAGTTGAGTGGAGAACCATTTGAGTTGTTTGAGGACATGGATGGTTTGGTTATGATCTCTTGCATATGAAAGAACGTAGACAGCCCTGCTCTGTATAAGCTAGAACCTGGAGGGGGGAAGCATGGAATGCCACAAAGAAAGAAACTGTTTTAGGAAAGGTGGAGAGACAAAACCAACCACAAAGAGGATTATGGCTAAAGCAAATCCAAAGCCTGACATACATGTTTGGTGTTTTAGAGGTATGATTGATGTGGTGAGGGGGAATTATTCAGTGTTCAAGCAGAAGGCCAAATTTCAAGGGAGGGGAAGTAATCAAAAGATCTGAGCAGAGAAGGGAGGCAGATGATATGGAGTCATGTTAAGGAAGTTGCCCTGCTTTTGCACGATATTTAGCAGAAGAAATTAGCCAACAGATATTTAGTGAAGGCTCTGAACAGATTTACAGTTTAACCTGATAAGGATGAAAACAATGACAGTGTAAGACACATTTCATAGGCAAGGATGGCATCTTTTACTATATATAAATGATGTAGATCTTATTGATGTAATTGAAAAATAAAGTCTTTCAAGTAGAGAATTTCCTCTTCTCATTCCATACAAATACAACACAAACTATGTTTTGCAATAACTAAAGTTAAGATACCTGAGAAAATAATGGAAAAGACAGAGGCCTAGATTACATAAAGGTATATACCTTAGCAAAAAGCATTGCCATTACTTTCAGAATAGAAGGGAAGACAGCTGTCTGGATAATGTACATAAAACCTTGGAAGGAAGAGGACAGCTGAAACAGTTCAGAGGGGTGAACATATCTGAAAGCAGAATATATGCACTGCCATTATCTTCCATACAACAAAATCCTTCGTTGAAAATTATGGATGATAAAAAGAAGATCTGTGCCAAACTATAATGTATTTCTCCAGCTGAGTACAAATATCTCAGAAAGCTCAAGGTTTGGCCCTTATTGCTATTTCAAAAAATGTTCTCTCTCTGCGGTGATTCAACATCACAGATAGAATATTGTTGAATTGATCATCTGCTGTGATAAACTATTTTGGAAATACAGTCTTTCAAGAAGTAATATAAAACCTAGCTTCTGCCTACACATAATATGCTGGGTTTAGTAATCCATTACTCAGCAAGTGCACAAACTGCTTGTGTCTCCTCTATGTGTTAAAATAACCATAGCCAGAAGTAAAAAGTCTGAGTTTCCTCATACAAGGAGGAAACAGGGTAAACGTGTCAGGAGGAAATGGTCACACCTGTTTAGCAATGCCTGACTGATAAAATGGTGTGAACACATTTGTAAACGACCTAAAATGCCTCAAGGATTACACATTGTGGTTACATTTATGCTTCCTTGTCTATTCTGGCAAAGTAACAGTCTCTCACATTTCTAAAATACTGCCATAAAGATGCGGAAAGCACATGCATCAGGTACAGCTTCATATTCTTTCCCAGTTGGAATTTGTTAAATCACTTCTGCATTTTCCCTTCTCCATTCCATGTCCCCTTTCACTTATTCATCTTGAGGTCTGTTTCTTTATCTGGCCACGGTTGTGGAACGGATTTATACCACGCTGCACACACAAACACTCACTCTCATATTCAAATCAAGGACAGTGGCATTTTCCTACAGTTTGTTGGGTGGGAAGAGTAGGAATATATTCTATAAACAATTCTGAAGGATTATAAATAGTGTCTGCTCCTGTCTGTTTGACAGATCTCAAGTCAGCAAGAACCAGTTAGCCTTATGCTTTCCATCCCTTCTCTCTCTGTGAGATAAAGAAATCCACAACCAATTTGCTACTTGAAAAGAGGAAAGGATGTAAGGAGCACAATTCTCTCCCAGATGATGAGGGCTGAATTCACAGCCTTTACTCTTTAGCATCATTAATACACCTCAATTATGTTTGATGATGATGAAGATATAATTAGTATAAAGATCCGTTATGTTTTATTGATGTTAATTGTATGTTGATTATAAATGGGACAGGATGTATTTACATGAGCTTCACTATTCGAGGAAGGTTGTGAAATCAGAGTCCAATCCTGCACCAAGAATAAAACCTGCACCTTCTATAATTGTAATAGTATCCAGATGTTCCTCTGTAACATGAATGCAGGTGGTGAAAGCAGTAAACTGGTATGGAGCAGATGTGCTCTTAGCACAGGTGGGACTTGCTCCCAGTGCTACAGTGAATTTTGCACTCACTGACGTAACAAAAGAAGAGTCCAGAAGATAGAAATGTAATGTAAAAAGTGAATTACAAATGTAAAAAATAGTTTCCATTTTGGCGGTGCACCTTGATTTTTGAGATTTTAGAAAATCTCACAAGCAGAGTAAACAGATTTTTTTATACCCAAAAGAAAAAAAATCCAAAGTGACTGACAATGGAGCACGTTCAGATACAGAAACCCTGGAGGGTGTAGTACTCCACGCTTTGTGGGATGTGCATAATGTGCATGAGTTGCAGAGACTGTTTCTGCCTCATATCACCACATAGATAATCACTATTACCATGTTTTGGCTACATATTATTCACCTGACGCTTGAGAATTAGGCTCTTCTTTACTGTTCTATTGTGGTAGATATGGGAAGACTGATTCGACTTTGTCAGCAAGCTGGGCCAAGCCTCATTCCAATTAACTTTTCAGACTGCATCTAAATAAACCTAACAAGTCTTCACTGTCATGTAGAACAGACTTTATGAAATTTTACATAAAGGCTGAATGCTATTTGCACTTCTCTGTCATTATATAACACCTGCTCCCAAAATACATGCACCATTTAGGCCCTCTCTGTGCTAGGTGTCAAACCAATCTGTACCAGTCTAAACAAGGATAATCTCTGCCCCAAAAGTATGTACATTGAAAGACAGTCCACTGGATATGAAGAGACAAAATGCACTTGGAAACTGAGAACAAAATATCACCTGGTTGGGATTGCAATGGCCATGTTCTCTGTAGACAAATAAGCAAGGGAAAATACTAGAGAGGGTGTAGAAGGGATAGAATGAGACATTATTGTGGATGTTTTGTTATGGTGTGCTTGCCAAGTGTAGAAGGCACCACTGGAGTATATTCAGCAGGTTATGCTATTAAGGATCTAGATATCAGAGACAGAATCCTCTGCATAGAGAAAGGCTAGGCTGCAACAGACTGTGAAAATTAAATCTGAGATGGACAGATGTCCTGGATTACCTGAAGGATAGGAAAGAAGCTCCACAGCATCACTCTAAATGGATCTAACAGTGCAAGACTATGGGTGACAGAAACAGAGGGAAGAAATCACCATGTAGTAAGTTAGGACAGTATGCCAGCACAGTGTCCTTGGCCTGCAAAATACTCTCAATAAACTTCAGTTGCTCAGTCACCAATGCACAGATTTATTTTGGGTTAGTTTTCATGATCTCCATGTCATTATTTATGCTCCATGCTCAGGGACACCACCCAAAATAGGTGGTTTAGAGACAAATAATAAAGAGCCTGGTTCCTATCCTGGGGAGTTTGCAGTCTAGACAAAAACATCTCTGCTATTCCTAATCATATCAAGCTGAATCTGGCCATTCACATTTGGAGCCCAGATGAGAATAAGATTTCTAAGGCATGCCCCATGACTACTTCCCCTCTGTGAGTTGAGTAATCAAGTTATAAACCATACCATGATGGGCCGGGCAATTAAACATTCTCTAGCTCATCTGAAGAGATTGCTATGGCAACAATTTCTATACCAGCTCTTTTGTTGGTCCCATTTCTTCTACCTTCTTCTTTATTTAGTAACAGTCATTCTTCATCTTGTACAAGGTGGTTACCCTGATAGCAGCAGACATACATAGTGTAAGAATACTGCTATATAAGGAAAATAACATGGCTATGATATGTCTGGATCAAAGAGACAAAAATGTACCTAATTGCGATAATAATTCCCTGTATGAACGAGAAGCTTTATGATGGTATGCTGTAAACATTAACAGTGAGACAGCACAATACCTCCTTAAGCAACCTCCAAACAAGTAGGGGACAATCACAGGATAGCAAGTGTTCTTCCAGACTGCAGTGTGTAATTGTTTTGACATTGATAGAACCTAATAGCTTGGTGGCTGCGAGATGTCTTACAGTGGCTGCAGTGCACTGTGGCCATATCTCAGTTAGCTTTAAATTAGCCAATAGGAACACCTATCACTGGTCAAAAGTTGGCTGCTTTAAGACTTCCAGACTTGGGCCATTTATTAAGATTCATCCCATCCAGAGATGAAGGAAACCATCTGGGGCAGACAGTTATTGTGGAACTACTTCATGGCAACACTGCACAATAAGATCAGAAGGTCTAATGATGAATATTTGAAACACCCTGTTGCACAAAATAGGCTGATTATAAACTTAAATAGAAATAACTCCCTTAACAGTTTGGACAAAGTAATTCTGTAAAGGGGATATATCCTGACATTACATCTGATCCAAGGGATAAGGAGAAAAAATTATTATATTTTGAAGTTTGAAAGATACCATTTTTACATTTTTCACTGCACTCACCTCTACCATAAGCACACAGCACATTTAGTGGAAATAAAGTTCTTATGTATGTCTATAATAACTCAACTTATTGAGAGGAATAAATATCACAGTCTAAAGGTACTGGTTATTAACTATTCCTATGATTTCCACCTTTCCCTATGACCAACAGAAGTCAGCTCACAAGAGGAAGGTCTATGCCAATAAGTAAGTTTGAAGGGAAGTTTAAAACCCATTATGGGACAAAACTGACAGCTGTAAAGGCTTGGGTGTTTTCTTCTCTTCCCTACTTTTGAGTTAAGAGAAAGGTCAGGTTAAAGAAGAGTTTGGAGTCTCAGAAAAGTGAGACAATCCAAGAAGGAACAAACAACTAGTAAAAGGCAAAAATTGCTGTGCTTTGATATCTGTGGATGGGTAGAACTCTGCAAAACTATTATGGAAGGGAGAAGAAGAAATTACTCTTACCTGTTCTAAGTATCAAGAAATTCACCCTACCAAAAGAATCAGTCCCTGAAAAAGGACATATTCTGCATGTATTTCATAGGTAAGTTTAGTTGATACAGTGTGGTTATGATAAAGCCACTAAAGAAAATGATACTCAAGACGCAACTCACCTCTGTGTAATAGCAGGCAGAGTTGTGACAGGAGTGAACAAGCACCAGCAATTCACTGATTTGCAAGAACCTAAACACCACTGATGCATCATAAAAACGAAGGATGGCTGAATCTCAAATGATTCGGCTAACTACAGCTGTTTATAATACTTGAAAAGTCAGAGAAATTCTAGCCCAGAAAATCAGTTTCCAGTAGCATGAGAACCTAGGTCCTATCCGTGTGAGAGACTGCAGCTAGTAACTCTGGTCATGCTTTGGTGTTCTCACCTATAACATAGCCAAAGAAGGGAGAATTATGTTAAAATCTTGGGATAGAAGTTGTCAATAGCTTAATAAAGATAGAAATGGTTCCAACATGGGTTTGGTTTGACTTGGAACAATTGTTACAATGCAAACATGAAACAGTTTGGTTCAAGAATGCTGGGAGTCAGACTTATTTTACATGTTATAATCACATCATATATATGAAACAGCCTTTTACTGGAGTCTTGTTTCCATCATGGCTAGATGTGACCTCTGTTGCAAAGCAAGATATTTACACCATTAATTAATTAATTATAGCATTTTTCATCCTTGTTACTGCATTGACATTGACTGCCTGTCTAAAATAAGCACTTCAAACAGAACACATCTGCACTGACTCTGTTTTTCTTATCCAGACAGATAAAATTATCTAAAGGATATGAATCTTGCTGGACTTTTATGAGCTTGAGTATCACCCCATTTCACAATTGTATTCCATAATTATTTTGGTTATGTTTACATTTTACAGCCAAAGCTTAAGGTACTGCTATCAAGAATGGTGCCTTTGTGTCACTGTACCTGTTATGAACTTGCTTTTATTTGGGGGGGAATAGGAATGGTTTTTAATGCTTCCTGCCAACAATACAGATTAAATCTTGGGGAAATGTAGGGAAGACACTAAGAAAAAGCCTGGTGAAAGTGGAGACTACCTAAAGGGATGCTGTTTGGTTGCATGTGCTTCTTCCAGTTGTTCCATCTCCGTCTCTTTAGTGTTGCCACTTATCCCTCTCCTTATCATTTATATTTCACATGGTCTTTTTTTCAGTTACAGCTGCTGCTCCTCCCTATAAAAGGTATATTAATAAAAGGCAAATGTTAAATCCCTGCTGTCTTCTGACTGACGAGCATTTTTCAGAATATAAACAGCTGGAATATTTAAACTCTGTGTTCTGCATTATATGTGTCTGGGAGATGAGGGAATGAGAGGGAAACCACAATTAATTTACTGTTAAGTTTTGATACATAGAAGAACCTAGGGAAACAATTTAAATAGTCTTAATTGTGGCATGTAAAAAGCCATGTGCATTTATTGCTGAGTAAAGGTCACAGTGTCAAATAGCACCACATTACCACATTGCTCAATATTCATATAAAGTATGGCTGACACACTAAGCAACACTTCTCAGTATGTAATTAAGCAATTTATACCAGGGATATGGTATACATTGGACAAAAATGAATTAGCATCAATTCTGAGGACTCCTTATAGCAACTTCTGAAATAATAATTTTTTATCACAAGTTATTTATATCAAATTGAAATGTAACTGAGAGTTAAGTTTCTCTCAGGAGAACCCAAATTCTGAAGAAGTAAAAATCATTAATAATCAAATTCTTTCCTTACTGCAATATACATGGGGTTTCAAGTTAAGGAAGTGAATGTTTTTGTATAGACTCCATTATACTATTTGATGTTTGTATCATTTGATGCAGCTATGATTTTCGCAAAAGGAAGGATCATGGTGTTAACATGAATATCAATGCTAATAACCAATGTAGAGAAATGTTAGCGGGCATGAAAGACAGAGCAGGATTTCTGTTCTGTCAGAAATGCTTGTCCCAGCCAATCTCGCCCTACTATGAGACTGAACCTTCCCTTGGGGCCTTTTCCTGGTAGTGCCCCCAAGATCTTGGCCAGCTCATCTTCCCTTCTCTCATACTCTTTGTAGGGCATGAAAGGCAGATTATCACTCTCTGCTATCAGCTGTCCTCATGTGAGCAGCACCTTTTTCCACCCCAAGCCTTCAAGAAAAAGAGGAATGCACAGGATCAGGAGAAGTGGGGAAAAGGGGAGAGAATCTACTTCCCACTTCTACCATCTCCCCATTGCCAGAACATGGAGCCGTGATCTCTTGGGCAGAGACAGCAGAGACACAATGGGGCTTCACTTTGCTGAGCATCACCAGTCCAGGGCCTCACAGAGCTCAACATCTGGCTGGGCACAACACAGATATTGCAGAATCAGCACCGAGTAACACTTTTCTTTGGTTCTGCTTCTATCAGGAATCACTATATTACCCTGTGGGTCAGTCTCAGCCATTATTTCTGCACTAGGAACCAAAAGACAATGTTAACAATTTGCTGCCCAGAGAAATGATTTACAGGAAGGTACCAGTGGCATAAAACACAAAGCTGCCAGTGTCAAACTGCCTCTAAGGTGTCAAGCTGAAATGTTGCAATTCTAGTGTGTTTACATTGCCATTGTCTGTTTTCAACCAGAAAAATAAAAACATTGGTATATTCTATTCAATAGTTTACTTTAAAGCATTTCCCATTTCATATCACAATGTTGGGGGAAAAATGTTTATTAAAGAGTCCTGCATGGGAGAAGGCTCTTTCCTATTCCTCTTCAGTTCTCAGAGCACAATAAATTCTTCAACAGTGCCTTCCAAGCTCTTTCTATTTCTTGGTTTCAGTATTTCCTATAACACATAATAATCCTTTTATTATGGCAGAACTGATTGTACACAACTTGGTTCCTTCCTAATAAATGTCACCTCTCCTGTCATACAGTCTCAGCTTCTAATTTCTCCCTGGTGTTTACCACATGCTCCACACCAGCTACCAACTGTCCACTGTCAAAACTGAAAAGCCATTGCTACAGGCTAGAGATCTTCCAACGCAGATTTCTCAGAGCCAGATATTTCCCCTAGCAAAAGAAGTTAAAGTACAACAAAATCTCACACAAAACACTACACAAACAATCTCCCGTTTCACATACATTTTATTAAAACACAAACCCTAGCACAGTCCAACTTACTTCTGCTTTGCAACCCCACTTCTGGACAGGTCTCAAGTAGTTCTTTTCCCTTCCTAGATAATAATTGTGAAGAAAAGGTACTGTTTTCTTTTTGATTTTAATTGGAAGTTGCTGACTTCATCCTTTTCCTATAAACTTGAAGTAAATAGAAGTCAGAGTCAGCATACCTAATTATGCTGTAACTAAAATTTTACTCCACTTATTATCCATCTGATATCTTACAACACTAAGAACTAAATGCGGTGGTGGTTTTTTTCCATTTCTTGTTTGTTTTGTAGCTAAACACTGATCTTTTTTTGATTCATCGAAATAGGCCATATATAAACTGGGATTTACTTTAAAGGTAAACCCCAGTTCCAGAGAGTACCTTAACCTTAAATAAAACACTGTTTAAATGCATGATAAAGTGCTTCTATTCAACAAGCTCCTTTCTAGAATGAAGGCTAAAATTCGTAGGCACAACTGAAGCTCGAATACGCTTAGCCAAAGGATTCATTCATTACTCCCATGTACAGAAAATGCTTTAGAATTTTTATATGAAGAACTTCAGCATGCTTAGTAGAACCAGAAACAGTGCATCCCAGAAATTTCTGTAGAGAGTACATTTGCTGTAATACAAGTGATAAAACTACTACCAACAGCCAAGTTTCCTTCCAACTTTTCATTTCTGAGTAATTTCTGCAATGAAGACAGAAGTGTAATAGACATGAAGGAATGTGGCAATCCATTTGTTTTATTTCTATGAAATTATTGCTGATTGCAGGTTTGGAGGATGTGTGGGTGAAGTTTGCTGATTTATTTCAGTTTGGTCAGGAATGCTTTTTTAAAACACCTTTAACCTTTCTCTTCCAAACAGTTAATTTGGGTCACTACTTTTGCACCGAAGCTTTGATTGTTAGAGGAAATACTTCTGCATACTTTTGCTCTGCTGTAAGAGAGGCAATATATTTTGGGCCATATGCCAACTGATTTTAACCACAAACTTAGGGAAAAGAGACAGATTAGGTTGTGGTGGTCTCATAATCAGGGTTTCTCTGCACTCTTTTCTTGCTAAGAGCAAGTATTCACCAGTAAAGTGGTTCTGTGTCATACAGATGGCATATCCGTAGTAATAGGGCAAACTAAACCCACTCAGCTGCATTCCTCTAGCTTCTGATAAGTGTTCTATAGTAATTTTATCACAGAACTTCTTTAAAGTGTCTAGCCAAACAATATACTTTAAGATCTTCAGTGAATTCTCAACTACTTTTCATGCAAAAATCTTATTCAATAAACGAAGGTATCAAACAAAGACTTGGAGGTTTATAATGAGGAGGAAAAGCCCAATTTCCATTCAAATATTTACAGACACTGTTCCTTTTAAAAGCTGGTAGTCAAGCAAAAAAAGAGAAAGATCTATTTGGTCACAGCATCTATCAGCCCTACCATTGTGTGTTTGCCTCCAGTAGCAAACTTTCTAATTGTTCAGGCAACCCAGACAGATCAAATAGATGCTTCATCAACTCTCTAGGGACACTACTCAACCATTTAATAGTTCTCCCTGATACTTTCCTGATACTATTGGTTAAAGTCTTCCCTTTCTTAAAACCTTCCTTTTCTGTGAAACAGTCAGTGGTTGTGTGCTTTAAAGTGCGCATTCTTTTATTCCACCTTTCCTCCTGAGCAGCTGCTGGTGCCAGAGCAGGATCAGTTGGTGTGGTGACTCTCCCAGTTAGCATCTGGTCCAGATCTGAGAGTGTGTGAATGCCCTGGTCAAGAAAATGTAGTAACATGGTGAGTGTTTCAGGGAGCTGAAAATGAAGGGTGAGCTGTGCACCCCAGAGGTGGGAACTCCAGAAGTTTTAAAATATGCAGCAGGCAAACCACATGCAGAGTTTTTGTGACAGAGTAGCTGGGGAGGGACATTCCTCTCCTATGTTGACACTATGACATAAACATACTGCAAACCTTGGCTGGTTCATATTCCATCTTTACTTGAAACACAAACATGCAAGTGAAAACACACACTCCTGTCACACTACTGTAGTGAAGTGCAAAGCAAATTTGGGCAATTTTTTGGGTAATTCAATAGCCTACAGATGGAATATGAACCCACAAAATCACTGATGCATCACTACATGAAGGGAATTTTGGCATCCACTGATTTCCATTTTATATCCTAACAACTGAAATTTCTAATAAGGATTCTGCTTTTTCCAGCACGGGGTTTAAAAATATTTCAGGTTTAAAGAGATTTGGGGTTGTAATTTTTAACTGCTTAGAGGATCGTAATGGAATGCACAGGAGCAGACCAAAGGCTTTAATATTATAATGAAACCTGGGTTCATGTCCATGTTTTCCAAATTCATGGTAGTGCAATGCTGGGCCTATGCTAAAAATCTCTCAATTAAGCCTGAAACTGATTTGCAGAACAGGAACCCATGCAATTTTTTTTTTTCTCAGATCTCATAATCTCTTCAGTGCCTCTGCTGTGTAGAATCCTTGTTATAAAAGGAACGAGTCTCACTAAGCTGCAGAAAGACTTCTTTCTCCTGAGGAACAATGATGAGCACCTATATGAGACAGTAATTTCAACTTTGGTTTAACATGCCTGTAACAAATGCATGCAGGACTGACAGGAGGCTGCTTGTGGCAGGAGGAGGCATGAGGGAAATGCAGAGCTAGCAATACAAATAATTTAAATCAGCTTCCCACCTTAAAAAACCCATCGGGTCACAGTTGAAGTTTCTATGTGAAAAGTAGCCCTGTAAAGCTGCCACATGAAAAAGGATGGTTGGAGAGCTTTGTCCTGCAAATTGACTCATTTTCTACCCAATTCTATACTCAATTTCTACCCAACAAGGGTTACTTCAGGAGCAGAAGAAAAGCAATGACAGTTTCTTGCCCCAGGTATGAAGTTCTGACAGTCACTTCACTTCTCTTTCTCTAATAACTCCCATTCACACACCCTCATTTAATGATACAAATATATATAATACAGATGGGCATAGATGTAACTCAAGTATAAATAAGCAGTCTCAAACTCATGAACATAGTAGTAAATTAAGAACATAGTCTCCTCAAGAGCTGCTACCATCACTAATGCATTTAGGTTGGCTTTAAGTTCATGGAACTCAACTGAACACACTGGATCCCACAGGAAAAGGAAACCCCAGAGATCATCTTCCAATAGGATCACACAAACTGCTTCATACTTAAATATTTCCATCCTGCCCTTGTTTACCTATCCTGGAAGTCCTGCATAGATTCTCTTCAGGAGAGGACACATGATGGAGAGACACCTCACCCAGGATTAAAGTGGTATTGTTGGTCAGCTTTAAAGAGGTAGGAGAGAAATCAGATTACCAAGCCTTTCTTTATACCGAGCAAGGGATTTGTCACTCTTAAGAGGCATCAGAACGTTATTGACAGAAGGGAGAACAAGCTGACTCTTGTAAATAGAAATCAAACCAAGAACTTTTCTCAAGGCACTAGAAAATCCTCCTCAGGACTCTTGGCTGTCATGTAAAAAGACAAAGGATCCTTTCTTTTAAAAGAGAGAAAGCAAAAAGTACATATTAAGTGGTCATTTTGCACCACAAGTTGCAGCAGAAGTTGGTCCCAGACAGCTGGGACCAGTAGCATTCAACCTGTTCCCAAACGATGCGGAGAAGGGCAAGAATGTGCAGAATTCCACCTAAACAAAATGAAAAGTAACTATGAAAAGCTGTAAAAGCTATTCTTGACATGACACTGAATGAAAAAAAAAATAACAGGAGAAATTCAATGCGGGTAAGTGCAAGGCAATGCAGAAAAATTAAACCCAACCTTAATTACACATGTTAATCAGTAGCATCCATAACAGTTATTGCCTCTCAGTCACAGTTTTTCAAAACCTGTTCATCTCAAATCCTCAATAAGAATTAAAAGAAATGGATTGATTATCAGGAACAAAAGTGAGAGTAAAAGAAGGATCAGTCACACCTCAGAAAGTATTACATGTGCAGCCTAAATGGACAACCTTGAGAACGATTATTATTTACACAGATTAGGGTAAAAATGTGCATTAATTTATTCTAATGAATATAACAGAGTATGACAGAGAAAGACATAATTGGTCTGTAATAATGGAAATTATCCATGCTGGCAAAATCACAGCTCTGACTCTTCTACCACTTTCTCTTTTTAGGCACAACACTGTAACTTGTGGCAAATACAGTCCCTGCAAATTATAGAGTAACACTTCTACCCCACGAGAGCTACTGCACAAACTTCTGAGTTTATTAAGCCACTCAGAGCTAGAAGTATTATGAAAAAAAGAAATGGTAGAACTACTGGATTCATTCTACCGAGTTCCAAAACAGAATAATTCCTATAATCATTTCAATGCAAAAATGAAGAACAATTTCTCTAGCCATTCTTGTCTGCTTATTTTACTGATCTGTGGTACAGATATTTGCAAATGTCAGTGAGGATGTGCTTTTAGTGCAGTCATCACTATTTTGTATCTCCTGCCCCCCAAGCAAAGATATAAATATATTTTCAGTTTCTTGTTCCTTCCATCCCTTCCACAGATAATTTTTCCCTTGACAAAGCTTTGCTGTGGACAAATGGTGCCTTTTGAGACCTCCTCAGAACATCAGTCTAAGTGAGTGTATTTTGCTATCAGTGTTTAGCATATTAACTTGTTTTTAGATAAAAGCTGTGAAGGAGAAGATGCTACTTTCCTCTGTTCCTCAGCAGGGATCTCAGCAGTTTCTCATCACCTCCAGACTACATGCTGAATAGGGGTGTGGGGCCAAGTTGTCTGCAAACAGCAACAGCTGTGTTTGGTGTAGCCAGCAACGCAAGCACATGTCATCTCAGCCCTGCCCTCCAGGTATGCTATTTACTTTAGATGGGATAAACATCAGAAAAAAAGAAGCTTGTGGGAGAAGTTCTATACAACACAGTAGGAAATCTTACTGTATTCCTTCACTGCTCTTCAGCTATACTGTGAACTTGATGCTAGTAATATTCCACCTAGACTATCCACCAAAAAATATACAAATCCTACAAGGAGAAATGAGAACTTGTCATTCTTTGGTATGTGTGTAGGTTTTCAAGAGCCCTTTTTAGAGAAATGCATAAATTTTACTCCTACTCTATTCTAAAGGTTCTTCAGAAAGAAATGGGAAATTCAGATTCAGAATTATTCATAGTATCAGTCATGAATAGCATTTTCTAACTTCATTTCTCATTTTAAGTGATAGACACAGCCCTGCTTTCCAGTCTTTACCACAGTTACAGTTCTGGTAATTGTTCTTCGGCATCAAGCACTTACAATATTTTTCAAGCATTATTGGCATAAAACCTGATAAAATTATTTTTATCTGTAGAAAGGCTCTCTACCCTGTTATTCACGTAAATCTTTGAAATAGTTTTGCAGAGTCATTTATTGACTATGTGTGAGGTCAAAAAGCACACAGGTATCCACACAGCCACTGCTGGGCTTCAAGATCACTCAGGATTCCTCTCCATCCTGTCCCAACCATGCCATGTCTGCCTTACAACAGCAGTGTGGGACTGCAGGCTGTGGAAACTTGCATCAAACCAGTCTGGCACATCGGCAGTGAAACCATGAGAAGACAGCCAGCAGCTCAGTGCTCGCCAGGGGCCCAGAGCATTGCACAAGCTTTCTCAGACTGGGCTGGAATTTTCATAGACCTTCAGTTCATGCTATTGGCTATGAAAGATTGTATCTTCTTGGGGGAAGATTGCAATGACAGGGGAAGATATACCAAAGAATGAATTACAGAAACTGCTGCTGATCACTGCATTGTAAAAGCTCTCCTGCTGGCACCACAGCTACTATTGCTCACAGCTGGGAGCGAAGTGTTTCCGAGCCCAGCTCTCCAGCCCTTCCCTGACACACTGAGATATGGCACTGCACATTCTAATTGCATTATAAGAAGTAATGCAACAAAGCCAAACTTAGTTGCCTCCCCCAATTCAAAGTTGGTGTTCATTTTGTAACAGGATGCAAAACCAGAAGCACAAAGAATTCTCTTCAAAGCTTTGGTGGAGCTGAGCACCACTTTTGGTGAAACTCAGATTCTGTGGGAACAATGCCATGAGGTATGGGATGCCAATCAATATGGACTAACAGTTTCATTTCTTCTCATGAAATAAGTTACTTTTTAAATGACATTAGAATAATGAAGAATACTTTCAATTGCAGCATTGACAACTTCTCTTCAGCATCATGCTGCTCTTCAGTTAACATCTTTAGAAGAAATGCTGGCATAGTCATGTCCTCGGCAGGCACATGAAAGAACATCACCAGAGACACAGAAGTTCACTAGCGAAACACATGGTTCAGACACTGACCATTTGCTTGCAAGCATATGTAACATTTGTTTAAATTCCCATGCTATTGAGATGATTAACAAATAGCTTATTCACCCTGGTTTTTTTCCCATGTCCTTATAGCTCAGGTAATAAATAATCCTTTAAACTGTTTTTTAAAATCCCCCAAATGGAAAGAAATCTGTTGAATCCCAGTAATCAGAGAATACTAATTTGCAAGGCATCACATCTAAACAGGACAAGTTGTATTGAGTGCAGTTACTTAAAAGCTGTATGCCCAGCCATTTTGGAAACTAGTTCACATTTTTCTTCAGCTTTTTACATTAGGAGTCGTAGCGAAAATTTTTAAAAATCGACTCCATGTTGACAGTCCTGAATGTAGTCAAGCAAAAGAGGAACAAACAAAGAAAATGTCATCCAACAACTCATTAGTGAAAGTTAAAATCGAATATACTTGGTCTTCTTCTGGTTTCCTCATATCAATTTTATCCATGTTAACCACTGGAAAATACTCATATACAATTTTTTCTCTTTGCCATTTCATATTCATAAGTATTTTTGCACTGTAGAAATGCAATCTACTAGAGATTCTTCCTCATTTGTCCATCAAAATACTAGCTCCGTGATGTAGCAGAAGAAATCTATTACCATTACAATTTTAACAAAAAAAGAAACCCATGAAAACTGCAGCTGGCATCTGCAATCCAACCTGCTACAGGCAAAAGAGCAGTGTTTACCTACCCTCTGTTTCAATTTTGCCTGTATACTTGCACCTGCATGAATTCTATCCATATATATTAAGTGCTTTTTATGAAACTTGTGTTTTTCTTTTGCATTCTATGTATGATCCAATCCATTCTGTCCCCAAAAATACCTCAATGCTATTAATGAGGCTGTATCAGAATATTTGTGCTACAAGCAGGTTTTACAGCTATCAGTACTTGTGGAAAGTGTGTTGTCTTTGGATCTGCCAGCGATCTGCTAAACCACAATAACCTTTAATCAAAAATATCATGACAGGGAAAAGGCCTTCAAATCAAATTGTTTTCCTTTGTCATTTACGTGGCTTGTAAATGGAACATATGGATTAACTTCAGGCATTTCAAATATACTGAGAAGCAACATCAATAAAACTCCAGTAGGAGGAGTTCAAGTTTTAATCAAAACCTATCTTCAGGTCAAGTTTTCAACCACAATCACAAAACCAAATCAGATTCTTAGGAAACGTGCATTATACATTTTCGAAAAAGTAGGACCCTGCAAGATACTTTGAAATAATCACTCAAGATCTGAAGCACAGAAAGCCACAATAATTTCTGGAAGGCCTTATTGTGATTTTTCCCATCTGATGTGGAATGGTAGGAGAACATTGAATAACCTGACACTCATTCTAGTCCCACAGAGCTTGAAAAGGACATATATAAGACCAGTTTAAAAACTGATTTAAAAAACCATAAAAAATACTTCAAATGAATTTTGAAATTTTCAAAATTATTCCGGTATCAAAGAAAAGAGTTCATTTCTTTTTAATAATTAATTTAAATTTGCATTAAAAGTTATTCTGACATTTGGGGGTTTTACTCCTATTTCTCTTTCCTTTCTCTTCTCACTTTGGAAGAGAAAAGCAGGGAGGACAAAATGTAGAAAATGCTTTTTCCTGCTGGTATTGTTCTAATGCAGAGAAAATACCTACATGGAATTCTCTGAACAAGAGAGTGAGAGAGGTGTGTATGCACACACCTGTCCTAACAGTTCTACTTTAAATGTCCAGTTATCTGAGGATGGAAAATCTCTAGCCAAAACACTTGTACTTTATACTGGCTATGAAAATACTTACCCATGTGATGAATGTTTTTATTTGTCTGTTGAGTGAATCATAACCTTGCACCTAACTAGGTACCTAACAAATTGAAGTTGTGCCTGGGTTTATTATATTTCATTAGCATGCAATTAGAGGACAGGTATGGTACTTTGTGAAGGCAACAGCTTATGTAATTTACTTTCTGAAACATGAAACTATGTAGTATGCACATGCAATCTTAATATTGCTTGAGAAATTCTTATTCCCAAAGTAACTTATACTGATATCTCACTTCCTGTTAGAATTAGGAGGAAGATAAAGGCAATTGTGGCTCTATACAACTTATGATCATGAGCATTGCTATGTCACTGCCGAAAGAAATTGTATGTTGAGTAACACTTAAACATTACAATCCCTTCATTAAAGTGCTCCTCATAACACTTCAAGCGTTTGAATTGTCCCAGCAGCACTACTTGATCTGTCATGAGGTTTTTCATCTAGGAGTAACTCTGCATTATACTTTTTATGTGCCACAATAAAACTGTTTCTTTAGGTTTATTCTTCTCATCAGTAATTTGGAACTTATCTTTCAAAATCTTCCACAGATATATACGAAACAGAACAGATTCTCGCCAGAGAGACACTTGTCAATAGGGAATACTTGTGAGTAAAATACCTCAACTCTTTTATTAAAGTCACCCAATTGAACACTTGATAGCTCAAGCACCATCCATACTTCATGTTTGAAAAAAAAATCTGAAGGACAAAGGCACCACTTTCACAATACTAACAGATTCTATCATTAGATAGGTCTGGTTGTGAAGAAGAAACTGCAGAACCCAGCTCATGCCTTGCTGTCTAAGCCATTTGTTTTGTTAACTACCTGTCAATGTTGCAAAGTGATAATCTGGCTGAGGTACACAGATTCACAGCTTTCTTGAATAAACACTGTACTTCCCCACCCTGAGCTTCTAAAGACAGAGTTCAAAAGAGAAAGCCAAGTGCATTTTCATATGCTGAAACAGGCAGAAACTAACAACCCTTAGTTAGGCAGAATGGGGCTTATTCCTTACTTGTCAGTTTTACTTGTCAATATATTTGAGCAACTGAAAATATGAACTGATGTGTCAGTCCATAATACTAAATCTGAAACTCCACATTAAAACAGGTGTTCTGACTTTAAGCAGGACGAGGTGTGAAACACATTTTGCCACCACAATTTATATTTTCCAAAGTATTATTCAAATAGGAAAGGTATATCTACATACCATAGAGCTAAGTTATTACAATGGAGAACATGATTGATAAACCCAGTGTTTTGCTGAGCCTTTGACAGATATTCTTATTTTATGCACTACTGTAGCACATGAACTAAATCAAACAGCAAAGATTTCCCCTCCTTGGTAGTTCTTGAGAAAGCAACAGCATAACATCCTTGCATCTCCAAACCTGAGCCCAGAGGTAAAGCACATTGTATCAAGCCTTCCAGCAGCCAAACAGCAGACCCCTGGGAAATAGGGTAATTTATAAATGCTTGCCTTTGTAAGCAGGCACAGTTTCTCTGATATGTTTGCCAAAGAACTAACACAAATTACTCCCAAAGTACTTTTCCAAGATGTATGTACTATCTGCTGGAACACTGCAGCCAGCAAGAAATATCTTACAAACCCATCAAAGTAGATATTATTTCAAATGTTTCTGTTAACTGTGGTGAACAAGGCAACACTCCTGGAATGAAGTGATACCATTTATCAGATGGAATGATACAGCTGGGAAGGACAGACAAGATTTCAATCTTGAAGGTCAAATGTATTGATGCGCTATCTGACTGCTTCTCTGATATTTTTCCACAGAGTGCTAGTGGAACTAAACATCTCGTTTAGCTACAGAAAAGATGGCTCAAGAAATTTTCTATTTTACCAAGGAGTGTCAAAAGCAAATATTTGAAACAAGATTTAAGTTTTAAATTCATTATAAAGGGCGTGTAATTTAGGTTCTTTGTCTATCAGATGTGCTGCATTTCTGGTATTTCCCCATGCTTTCTATGTGATTAACCACTCTTTTCTCACTTCTCCATTCATTTTTTTTCCACATATCTTCATCGACCTGTGTGGCAACATCTTAGCATGAATACTATTCCTCATGTAGCCCCTTAAGGAAGCAGAACTGTAGGAAATAACACTGCTTGCTGCTCCCAGCAGCAAAAGCAACTGTAGAAATGCAGTTTTAGGAATAAGAATGCTATTCTTTACTCAAATGGCCTTGAGAGACATTTTGTATCTGATCTCACAGACATGATGAACAGGATGAGAGTTCAAGGGTGCAAAAAGTCAACACAAGTGCTATTACTCCAGTGCCAAGAGATACAGAAGTCAGCAGTCTTGCTCTGGCTGCAGCTGATTCAAGCAAAGAGGATTCTGGTACCAGCTGCTTCACAGCTTATCCAGGATCACAGCACCACTACTTGCTTCTTAATCTAGTCCAATTAAATGACTAGGTTAGATTAAACTCTTTAACAATATATGCATAATTGTTTTCTCAGACAGCCTACAGAGCACACAGTTATTGTGGCAGATCTCTAGAGAGTGGGAAAAGAAACAGAAGAGAGCCCCTGGGCAGTAACCTGCTCATCCTGCAAAGCTGCAACCCGAAGACAATGTGTGACTTTATTGTGTCTTCACATTATGGTTCCCTAGACAGAACTGAGCATTGTTTCCTTTATCCATAGAAACAATGGCATGCATAACTCCCCATGAAAAAGTTATTTGCAGAAGTTGCTTGACAGTATTGTATTTATCTGACAGAGTTGGCGGTAGCAATTAAATAGTGGAAACAACAGAAAAGCACAATGGCTGCATGCAATGTATATAATGAAGAAAGTGGATATGATAGACAAGGTCTAGTTGTAGTAGGTACCAAAGGACACCAGAGGGATTGTAATGGAGATTCTCCAGAGAGAACTGAGCCGGCATGAGTCTGGCAAGAGCTGGTAATTCCTTAAGAGAAGAACCTCGTGCAAGTTCACAAAGCTGGTAGGTCCTCAGGAGAGATGCACTTCTTGTAATCAGAGGGTTCACCAAAATAAATATTTGGTTGATGCCACCAACATCTGATTCCTGGACTAGAGGGAAGATGTTGAGAGAGAAGGAAGACTACTTGTACATCAAACAGCCTATTGTTCAAAGAAATGTGGGAATAAAGAAACTGCAAGCCTAATCACATAAATAAAGCTGAGGAAGAATTCAGGGAGCAGTTTTCAGTGCAACAGTTCAAGTACTGAAGATCCTGTGTCATTAGTACGGTATCAGTGATATCATCCATGCACATGCCACAGGATCTGACAGCATCTGGTCTAGAAAGGGGCAGTGCTGTCATTCTGCCAAAGTATTTGTTTCTGCAGTTATAACTAGGAATTAAAAGAGACCCTAGATTAGGTTCCTCTGTATGGTCAATACTATGAAGTAAAACTTTAAAGCCCAAAAGACGGCCTGCTTGTAGTGTAGGACAGGTCTGCTGGAGAGGGCTCACACAGCACAAGAACTTTTATTGAATCATCCTGGCCAGCACTACCTGTAACAGTCCAGAATAAAAGATGCTCTGGAGGAGAGCCCTTTGCTCCAGTCTACTTCCAGCTGATTAAAGAATCCATCATGACTGCTTTGAGCCTCCCCTCCTTTTTTTTTTCTGTCCTCATTAGTTATTTCCCTTGAAAAGTAACAAATACTTTCTCTCCCCCTTTAAATTAAGAACAAAATAAAACAGCATACGCAAGTTAGAAATAAATTTTGACTTATTCTGTGATTGTAACCATACAAACTCTCTGTGGGATATTTAGTTACACAATAGCCTCGATCAACAAAAAATAACTTAGAGGCATTACATCATCTGATCAGACCCAGAGGCAACAGCATTGTTACCTAACAGCTTCAGACAGCTGATTAACCACTTTTTGTAGGGTGTCAATTACACCGCACCCTGCTTGTTCAGAACTATGCTGTTGACAGTACAACACAGAAAGAGAAAAGCAAACTGCCCCCCACATACACACCCCATGTACACACACCAGTGCTACTGCCAGAATGATGTTTGTCATGAACTCAGCTACACAAGTACTTAGAAACCTTCAACAAATAAATAAAATAAACAGGTACTGCCACATAATGTCATATCTGAGCTTGTTACAAGATGGTATAGTGAAATTTTTAATTTCTTTATGTTATGTCATGTTTTCAGGGAAAGAGAGGGTTTTAGAAGGAGCGATGAAGACCTTTAAGAAGACACTCATTCACCCTTGATAATGCCAGTCTGAGATTCAAAATCCTGCTGTGGAAAAAGGTCTTTTCTTAAAAAAAAATAAAACCCAACCCAAAACTTGTTTTATTCAATTTCCTTCACATTCTTTCTGCTCATTTTTATGATACATTTCATCATTATGTACATTGTGGGTGCTAAGGAAAATAAAGTGATCTTTTCAGTTTGACATGGAATGGATAATGCATGCTTTCCTTATAACCTCTCCTTTCCATGTGCCTGCTGGAAATTATTTTTCATTGTTCGTAAATCCAAGGCGTGTTTACACTGGAATACAGGAAAAGCTAAAGCAGAATGCTGGTGTGTAAGCCATAGTGGCTTTTTTTTGGCTTTTGCTGTGAAGTGATAAATGATTCTTGGTCCCCCATGGGTTAGAGGGCACCAAACTTCAAATAACTACAACATCCGATAACAAAGTTTTTCTCCATCATTTGCAATCAAAACACCAAGAACACAGCCCTCTGGACCTCTCATCCTTCATGTTCAATTGTAAATCCTGATTAAATAGCTTGCAGGTGTCAGGATTAGAGTATATTCATTGGGAGCCTAAACACAGCACCAGCTGGGTTCCTCATTTGCCAGTTGTAGTTGCTTCTTTGTTTTGAAACTGTTGACAGTACAACTAAAAATATTCCTTTGGGTAGAGACGGCATTAAATAACAAGCAGGATGAGTAAGAGAACAGCTGTAGATATTTTTCTGTGTTTAACATACCTGCCTTGTTGATTTATAGTAAGCCCTCCATATAATGTACATTCTGTGTAATCCAAAACATTTAACCTTTCGAGCTGGGGCTGTGATAAAGCTATCAAACACAGGAAAGGCTCTTGACAAGTCCTGTATTACCAGCCTTTTACTCAAAGGAAAAGTGAAATATAGTTTCACCTCCCTTTTAGTATACAACAACAAACATTATTATGCTTTATCAGTTGCTACCAACTAAACTGTATGCCAGACATCCACACAAACATCAGTGTGGAGATGGGAGAAGAAAACATATAACTTAGGTAAGTTCTCAAAATCTTCGTCTGGTGACAGTCCAGTTGGTTTGAGCATGGCTTTCTTGAAGGGAAGCTTGGGTCTTCCTTTAAAAACAGAACCAAGTGAGTGAGTGCTTCAAGAACAGAGAGACCATTTTCACCATTAGTCCTTTGCACAAAAGCAAGCAGCATCTGCCAGCATTCAAGACCATCAGTTCAAATAAATCACAATAAAAGGGATTTATAGTGCACGGGTACTCCACCAACCAATACTGTTGTTTTAAGATCTAACACCGGGGTTGCAGCTCATTTCTATCATTAAAGAATTTGTATTGTTTTTGCTATTTTGTCCAAAGCTGAGTTCTCTTAGGAATTTAGTTCTGGCTACTTAAAAATCCCTGAAGTTTTCAAATACTTATTCACTTTGACTTCCTGTCCCAAACTCTTGAGTAAAACATTACTATGTTTTAATCCCAAAGGCCACTCCTTTTCAATGGGCAGTGAACCAAGTCATACAGCATAGATGTAAAGAAAGACACATATGTGTATGAAAGACATTATTACTTTCCCTATAAAAGAACAGAGGGAAAAATCTGAAAAATTTAATAGTCTTTTTATTACATGGCACTGAAGCAAAAACCCCCCAACTTTTGAGGGTTTCAGATAATCAGTCCAAGATAAGCTTAAACAAAATATTGACTACTTTACACATCTGCATTTATGGGGGGGGAGGATCATGAGTAGACATGGGCCAAATGGTCCCAAAGCAATTTGCACAGTAGTGAGGCACTCACCTCACTCATGACTAATTGAACTCACTTTTCCCAACATCGGGTCTCAGGAGAAATTCAAGCACACTATAGCATTTAATACTGAGATTTTAACAAGTTAGCTTGAAATGCTGCTAGAGTTTTAAAGGCAAGTTCTTCCCAGTAAATAATATAATGAGAAAACATCAGTGCTTAAGAGGATGCCACAGGGTTAATGCCAGGTTTTAAAAGACTTCAGAATGGATTTTACCCAGTTCACATGTCAGGAGGCACAGCACGGAATCAATTTACAGCAGGAGCCAAAGATCACAAATTTTAGGGGAGCCTGGGGACTGATTCCCCCAATCAGTGCCGTGGGGTGCACAGATGAAAGAGCAAACTTGTTTTTTTTCTTTAATGGTGACAGCGTATTCTGAAATTACGCACAGCAGGCAGGAGAAACCTGCATAGATTTCAAAAGATACTGCAGGTTTGTGTGCTGAAGCACACATTTAAGATCCTAGTTAATGTGCTAGCCTTTCACCTCTGGAGGCCTGAGCTCAGATTTATCCGAGGTAAAATGAAGGAGAATTTGGGACTTCTATCTTCTTAACCCTTATTGGCCTTTCATCCACACCCCACAAGTACAAAACACTTACCAAACTTTGGATCAAACTCTATTTACTTTTATTACTCTTAAGTCAACCTCAAGCAATCCTCCTAAACACTAATAACAGCACCGTTCAGGTTTCCACCAATTCAAACTGGAGTGAAAAGCCAAATTCTGTTCCAATTTATATCAATGAAAATCTACACCTGTACCAGTATTCAGGGAATCCATGCAGAGAGTTTAAGCATAAGACATGAGCGAACAAGACCCTACCATCACTGGAAAGCAGACTTTTTTCAGCTCCAGAATATTTACTCAGAGCCTTCTGAAAAGATGTTCTGTTCTCTATATTTAGCTTTTGCTCATGCTGTTCTAGATACTCTCTATTTAAAAAAAAAACAAAAACAAAAAACCCAACGTCTTTACAGCTTTAAAGTCTTCATTGCCTCCAGATTGGCAGAAAGAGCTATGAATGATTGTTTTTAAAAAATATCGAAATAGTTTTGTTTAAGCTGACTGGGGGGAAAGGGGAAATCTGAATTTCCTCTGCAACCACTATGTTTCAAGTCCCTCTGAAGTTTAAGCAATATATGTAGGATTAAGTCTAAAAATACCTCAACAATATTCTTTCCACCTTGGCTGTAGAAATATTTTGTAGGAAAACATGATAATCACAGTTTCCGTTACACATGAGGGATGTTCCTCTTCTCCATGAAGGACATTAAAATAAATTCTGTTGATAATGAACTTATGAGGCCCTCAGCAGGTTGAGAGAACATTGTTAGAACCACTTTTATAACCACCAAGCCAAAAAACTTGCTGAATATACTCACTGGATTCTCCCTTCCCCCTTCACTCTTTCCAAGTTCATTCAGTAATCATGGGTCTAAAGAAGCCTAGTACACACAGCTGTTTCAGTACTGCTGGCTAGCAAGTCTGACACGAACATTCAAGTCTGAAGTTTGGCATTTGTTTGCATTGCACGTGTTGAACGATGTTTTGTCTGTACTTAGGTGACAAACTGGTTTCAGAAACAGGTTTAACATGACAATACCAAGAGCAATGAAAAGGGCCACTTCTGTCATACACACATTATCAGAGCTCACAGAAAAAAAAAGTCAAAACAGAATAATTGGACAATGGACTCAGTTATGTCCAATCATTTGTGCTAGTAGGAAAGTGTGATACAATCCCATACAAGCAAATGTAGCTGCAAAATATGACACATTAGAATCTGACACAGTAGACAAGCCTGTAATACAAAGAAATGTGTAGAAATGAGTATACTAAAGGGCTAAACATAAAATGACAAATTACACCCTTGTGCCAGGGGAGGCAGTCATAAATATTTATTTTGCTAAAATTCTTTCTCGCTCTCACTCATTTTCATCATTATAGAAAAATACAGAAAAGTCTGTATTGGCTCCTCTGAGATCTTCAAGTTTTTTCTAAACAGAACAGGTGAGTGAAGCAAGGAAAACAGTGCAAACTTCCAGAGCTACAGCTTAGAAGCTGACAGCTTGAGCCACACTGCATGGCAAATGGTGTGGTCAGAACATGTGGAAAACAGGTCTAGGGATGACAAACCAAATACCTTTAATGTGATCCCATACAATACATGCTCATTCGTTCCCACAAAGCTCAAGTGATATATGTGAGGTGCTACTTAGCAGAGTGAAATCTTAAGCAGAGTGAAATCACCTGAAGCTTTTCTTCTATACAGTTTCATGCATATATATAAAGAAATACATTTCCCTGAATGGCAATATCCTCTTTTTGTTCTAATCCAGTAACTGAGGATAGAAATTATGTGAAAAATATGAGTAAATCCCAAAGGTGTTTTAACTTTTCTTTTTGACATACATTAAATGTATTACATACACCTGCCTTGAAAGACAAGTAATCTGACCAGTTCTAGCTGAACTGCATGTATACACTATACATATATGCAAGCTGTGTGTGTATATGTGTAAAGAGATATAAATTTTAAAATCTTGCATGTATAAGCAGTTGGTTAAACATATTTACTGATTAGAAGTTTAGATCATTAAAATACTGTCAATGTCATGAAGGTCATTTCAGGCAGGTTAAGTATCTTGGACAGTCTTGTGTCCAGAGTTGTCTGGATTTTGTTTGTTAAAAATAACTTGGAATACATCTTGATCTATCCATAGAGATTAGAACAGTGGTGTTCCAAGATATATTATGGAACACCCTTCAAGGGAACTTCCTTTATTTCTAGCAGAAATTAGCATGAAGCATGGTCACCAAAGCAGAGAAAAAATGCATTAACTTCAAACACTTGAATTGGGCTTTGGAGATTCCTAATCAACCTGCTGCTCCCTTTCTACTGTTCATTTGGAAGATACATTCATTTCTTTCATGAATGGCACTCACACTGCCTGTGACAGTAGGTGAGCTCTACCACATGAGGCATTAAATCTGCATAAGGCACCAAGCAAAGTTCACCTTGCATTCCATGGCCCACACTTTGCACCTCACTTCAGTACCCAAACTCAACAGAGCTGCTCACTGGAACTTAAGAATTGTGGCAGGAAACAGCATCAATTACAAAATGCATCATAAAGTGGCCTGTATAGATACTGCCTGTAACTGTCAGGTTATCACTGATTTCGCATGCCAGCTAAAGCAAGCAAACTGGAAAACTGAGAGTTAATTGTTCATGGCAACTAGGACTTAACAAAGATCAAAATGACTACTCAACAGGCATCTAAAAAAAGCTACCAGAAATGCCAGTTTATACATTTCAGAAAATATTTGGCATGGCACAAATTGTTGTTTAATACTACCAAAACCACCACTTGGCATAAAAAGGATAACTTTTCAGCATACATTTTCTTAGAGCACATGAATTCCATAAACTACAATTCATTAAGTAAATAAATTTGAGATTGAGGCATATAGATTGAAATTAATACAACTATCTTGATGACATGGTTTAGAGTTTTGTCTTAAATGGGCAAATTATGCCCAACCAATACAGGTAATTATTTTCTGAATGAGTTACTGATGTATGTTCTACAAATTCTGCTGCAGTACTTCTAAATGTTTCCTAAAAGACAGATGGACTACTGCAAAGTCATCTTAGTTATAAAAATCAACCTTTCTATACAATCTCAAATATTTAAACCAGCAAGAGCTAATGGAATGATGCTTCACAGAACTTTATGCCTCATCTAATATTATGTATTTTCATCAAATATAATTGCTAATTTTACTGTAAGTAATAAAAAAGCTCTTTCATGTAGTATAATTTAAAATGACCATATTTTTCAGCAAATGAAATGACATGTTGTCAATGAAATTTAAGCAACCTCAGGAGTACCATAGAGTTTTGACTAAATAATGATCAGATGAAAAATTAGTTGGTTAAGTCTTACCAAGGATGTCTACACATTAAATTTCAGTCTGCACTGAAATGCTACATAAACATATACTTCTTTAGGGTTCTGTTTTGGGGGTTTTTTTGGTGGGTTTGGTCTTTTTTTTTAGGTTTGGTTTTTTTTTTTTCCAAAGTGAGTGTTTTTCATTTAGAGATTATATCATGAACAGATGTAGGATAATGTTAATAGTCCCTTCTGGAAACATTAATCACAAGGTTTTACTTATTATTTGGTGTCAGCATTTAAAAGTTAAAGCATTTCCAGAACTGTCACCATTGAAATATTCCTTTTGCTTAAAGCTAAATTACAATTCAGTAATTTATTTTACAGTCCCAGCATCTTTTTTAAAACATATATAAGACAGGAAAATGGCAGGCAATGCCTTGTTCTCATGGCAACAGTGTAGACTGACAGTAGTAAGTCTGTTTCTACTTTAGAAAGAGGACCGAAAACGCAGCTCTACCAACTTTTATAATGTTTGAGCAATTTTAAGTCTCCACAAAAGAGATTTTGGTTGTCAGCACGACACTAGCATGATGTTTTCAGAAGTGAACTTTCCATTCCCAGCTCACTGAGTAAATATTAACCAAAACCAAAACAAAAACAGGCTAAGGCCTTTTAACCAAAGAGATCCTAACCTCTCTTCCATACATATTCTCACAAGTAGAATATTGTACAGGTGAAGTTAACTGCTTGTACTTCAAATTATTTGTCAATGTATCTGCAGCAATTTTCCACTAACTATATCCAAAACACTTAAGAAAGTAATCGAAACAAGTCCATGTCCTTCTATATACCCAGGAAAGGATCTTACTGGTTACTTCAATGTCCTGGAACTCAAGAACACTGCAGCATCTTCCAGTTCAAGATTTGCTGTGTATCCACCCTGGACAGGTGCAGCGAAGAGCTTACATGCACTTTAGTATTTGGGCTAATGGGGGGAAAAAGAAGTATAAATGCAAGTCTATTCTTAAAAGCATGAGTGAAATTTAATCAAACACAGCAGCACAGTCTCAACATCCCCAAAATCATCCTCCACTCATATTTGACCAAGGTAAAAGTTAATTGCTTCACATGAGATTTACCTGAGGCTTTCAAGTAAGCAGATAAAAGACTATTTCCTTCTTTAAGCAGTGCTATATATAACATCCTTCATCACCTCTTCCCTTTTGGAATGGATGAACCTCAAACAAACTCCTTCTGAAGATGCTCATCTCTCTCCACTAGCTCTAAAATTGAACCAGCTTCAACTAAGGACCAAGTTTTTAAAGTGTCCTAGGGATATGAAACGAAGCCTAAAGATCATTCAGGTATTCTCACATCTTTAGTTCTGAAATTTCAATCTTAATCCTCCTCTATCTAACTACCCTAACCAGTGTATTAGGTCTTGTCTGGTATCTCTGGAGACCAATAGCAAAAGGCTAAAGTAAAGATGGAAGTGCTGTGGCCTCTGTTTACTAAAAGAGACCATATCTTGCAGTCAGTACTGAGAAGTGGCTTAAACCTGCTCCCTGGCAAACTGATTCTCTAGTTTCCACAGTATTATTTTCAAAAATGTCCACGTGAAAATGCAAGCACGTGCACGAAGGATTATTTTGACACATGGTATCCATCATTTGGATTTACTCATTTTCCAAAATAAACTGTTTTGTCAGTTTTCCTGTGCATGTGAATTTTTGAGTAAAGGCAATGTGTAATGTTACAAGACATATTCACGTGCTGACCTTTCACAAAACCAAAATTTGCAGTAAAGCTAGGATGGTGGGAAGCACTGCATTTTCATTTTGGCCACAAGACCAACTCACAACGATTTGAAAAGAGAAGCTGAAATGGCCCTAGCTTGTGGCCTAATTCTGCTTCCTCACATGAACAGTCTGATTGAGGATGTAGCATCCACAAAAATTACTTGCACAAAAAATGTTTATATAAGTAGATCCTTTCAGAAAATTTATTTGCATAGGACATGCACAAAACAGGCCTCTGCCAGTAACAGTAACTACAATAACTGTAACTACAACAACTAATGGTTATTTCCAGAGGCTCTATGTTCCTTTAGTTTGTCATAAGCATTTCTGTAGTACACAGTCACTGAACCAAGTTTTGTGTATTCTCTCTTATTCCTATAATCATAGTTTAATCCCTACTTTTACAAAAGATCACTTATTACTTCCCATCCTCAGTGTACTTACACATGGTCAGTTTATTAACAGGCCAAATTCTTCCTTGACTAGATTTTTTTAAAAAACATTTTATATTTCCAGTTAAATACTATGCTGGATTTGACTGTATTTAGAAACTAAAATTCCAACCCAACATCTATGGGACTCTGTGAAACCTGGCCAGGAAAAGGCAAGTTACCAACACAAGTCACCTAAAGCTGCAGCTCCACTACCAGGCAGCAGAACAATGTAGCTACAATTCCTCATTTCTCCTGAGTCTCCCTTCTGGAAAATGTTTATACCACCGCACACTTCTTTAAGTGAATTTATATGGGATCAGTTTGGAAGCATTCTGGTTTCACCAAACCATGGCTCACATTCTCACACAAAGGCTTTTCAGCACTCATACATGTGGTCTCATAAATTGACCTGTGTTTGAAAGAGCTCACAAAACAGTCACAGTGAGTGAGCAGCCTTGAAATAAGAATCTTACAGTCCTTGTGGCACAGTCTGGAGCTTCATCATCCTCTCCTAGGAACCACTGTGGCTGCATGACCCAAGCTATGCAGGGCCAGTACTACTGGATATTTTCACTAATTCCATGCCTTCTTGCAGCTTCCAATTCCAATTATTTTGGAAGGAGTAAAGGAATACTTCTCCTCCCTGACTCACTTCTTGTGACAGCCCTGTATAAGAATCCACATATTCAAAAATCCAGACAACATAAAATAATACATTTTTCATCCCCTTGAAGCACTGCTCCTACCTTAAAGAATACCCACTAAAAGCACTTCTGTAAGGGGGAATACCTGTTTATCTTCTGTAAGTATTTGCATAGAAAAATACTGAAACAATCCTTACACTGTAAGCCAACCTTTGGAGCAGAAAGAAATTAATTCTGGAAGGGCACAGAACTTCCCACGCACACAGTGCCAGAGTGTGCCCGTCAAGGACCTCTGACTTTGTACCTATTGTGTTACACGAGGCAGGGGCGGGGATTAGTGTTTGCAGTCCACAGTTTCTGGCAGAATCCCCAAAGTAATTTTCAATTAAAAAGTTAAATGCTGGTACTTGTCAAATGTGAAAACATACAGTGCTATAAGAATACGAAATAGGTTCCTTACAATTAAATTAATTTCATCAGGTATTTAAATAGGGGTTACAAATATTATGCCTTTGGGTAACTTGAAGAAATACCTAAATGAAGTGCAATCATTTTCTGTCACGATTGTGTCTCAATACAAGAATACAAGCCTGGCTATCAAATCCTTTGAACTGAATTATTTAAATACATGTAGGTCCAACAAACACTTGTATATTTTTTGTTTCCATTAATAAATTGTTTTTGTTAAATCAGCCATGTTGTTAAGAAAATTACATTTTTAGTTTCACTGCTAGTCTATTTCCCTCTAAATATTTAAACTATGATAAATGAGGAAACAGTAAAGCTTCCAGATAATCACAAAAAAAATAATGACTGACTAAAAAGAGGCAGTACTAAATAAATTACACCCTCCTAGCTTAACCTTCCACTAATCAAACTGTTAAATAATATAACTATTTCTCGTTTATAGGTCCACAGAAATAGAACACATCTGACACAAGGAAAACACAGTAAGTAACAGATGACTTCTGGGAACTGAAGGCTCACTCTTCGCTGCCAAACTCAAGACAAGACATCCCTAAGCTTCAAGACATGTATGACTGAGCCTCTAATTCTTATATCTAATTTGATTGAGGAGTGAGAATAATGAAAAATATGAAAGTATATTTTGCCAGAATTTCAAAGCAGTCTGGACCTCTAGCTATGGCTCTGACCTGGATTCAGAGGATGAACTAACAAGACTTACCTAAGTTTTAATATTCTTGCAAGCACTTCTACATGTTTCTTTTTTCTCAGGTGTAAAGGTTGCTTATCCTAATTTGAATGTTAGATATCTGTTGAAAACAATTCACAGCTACATTTAATTTAATTAATTTTCAAATCTGTTAAGTAAAATATTTTCAAGTGCTGCTCCTGATACATTAGGAGGCCAGTACAAAGATCCTGTGCCTAGATTATTGTCTGAAGTGTTGCAGGATTTTAAGAAATGTATGCAATTAAAGCTTTGACTCAGCAAAGTCTTACAAATTAACTCTTACAAATCTTATAAATTACATAAATAATGGGATTATCTTTGTACTTAAAATTATTCATATACACAACTTATGTGTTTAAATGCAGAAGTTCAGCTTGGCTGCAAGAAACATACTACACACCAAAACAATGCAAGAATAAATCTTAACTTTCCTGTGCAGATGTAGGTGACACTCCTGCCCCCCAGCCTTGTAACTTGTCCTCCATTCATCAGCTGGTGTGTTTATTTTTGCTATATGTGCTGTGACTAGCAGAACTTAGGCAATGAAAACTTCTTAATCAAGTGAAGATCTTTTGAAGAAAAAAGAGGACCTGCTCCACTTTTCAGAATGCAAGGTCAAGAGTTATATACACACGTTTAGAGTCCAGTTTCATTAAGGTAAGTTTACAACTAAGAAAAGGAAACATTTCCTCATATAACTTGTGAGTGAGAGTTACTGATATAAATAATGTTTTGGCAGTAACAAAAAGAGAACTAGATAAGTATATTACCATTAATAATCTATGTCCTTATGCAGATTATAGTTCTGTATCAGATCACACAGCCCACATGAGTAAATCAGAGAGAACTTAATTCCAGCTGCTGCACCACTGGAATTCCAGCACTACTCTTACCCCAGAACAAAGCATTGCAGAAATGTGTCTGTATGCCCTTGCCTACCATTACAGCATCAAGATTTTCAACCACTGGATATATGGGCAGCCCTATATTCTATATTTCAGTACATAGAACATAGAATCAGAAATATCAGTTGTCCCTCCAGCCTCACTCTGTAAGACAGGGGTGCAGTAAAGACTAACAATAGCTTGGAGTGAAACATATACATTGTTATGGTGTAAGAGAGGGGAAAGGTAGCAGAGGTTTTTTTGAAGTTTCAGCTCAGTTCACCTCAATTTTATCAACTCAGCAAAGGGCATTATCTTACATTTATTGCAGAATGAAGAGGCAAGACTGAAGAGTCCTACCTCTGCACAACACTTCCCTTGGGACATAGCCTTCTCAAAATCTCAGAGCTCTTTGTTCTCCTGGGAAATGCTCTGGGGAACTATGAGATATGTGGTCTTGACTTCAAAGTGCTATCAGCATTTATCAGTGGTGGAAATGAGAAATCAGTTATTCCTACAAACTAAAGAATGAATAGGAAAATATGGGGAAAGAAAAACCTACATTTTTGTTCCATATTTGTTATCTATTCCTTTATTTCCCTTTAATTTGTCTCTATAGAGGCAGAATATTATTTGTTTTCCATTTTTTAGGCTTGGCTAGAGAAATATAATTGGTTTACCTGTGGCTTTGAAGACAAACAAGTCATGGGAGAAGGAAGGAATGAAGCACATGTCAGCAGAGGAGATGACACCTGAAACCTGAAGGAGACAGGGCAGAGAAGCTGCCCGCATAGGTTCATCAGTGCAAGGCACAGCTGTAGACCAAACACTGCTCTGTCTTCAAAATAATGAAAGAAAACAAGTCACAACTATAGGCAGGTTTTTTCCATTCTGCCTCTATTACCTCCTATCTATGCCCAAGATTACTTTTTCCTTTTCTTAAGCAAAACCAAAAATCACAGCTAGGTGTGCTTCTCCCTTCCACTGGAACATCTTGCATCCCCCACTACCCTCACTACACAGCCACAGAGCCTCTGCCTCCTTCTAGCCCCAAACTTCCTTCATTATCACAGGCTGATGACCCTGTGTCAGCCATGGGCACATCCTTCAGCTCTTGCCCAGGGAGGGCACTCTCTACATGGCTGCAATCAGTTTGGCAGCCAAGCAGAGGTGGATTACAATGTCAGTCAAATGGAAAGGTACCTGCGTTCCTCACAGACTACCATGTCACCTGTAGTGACATGTACTCTCATATGTCTGTCACTGCATGGTAACTACTGCAGGTGCTCCTATACACCACAAACTGCCTGACTTAACCTGACCTTCACTTCCCTGCCTGTAGCTGCATCATGAAGTTCCTCTAATGGCAGACCCTGAGGAGTGACAAAGACAGTTAACTCAGCATACATTATAGACTGTGGGTTCCCTTTGATTTGTACTTAATTTTTTACCCAGCTGTTCTTAAGCATGTGGAGAATACCAGCAGTTGCTTAACTGACAATAAAACTATGTTTCCTTATATTGTTTTGTAAGACCATTCCAAAATAAGAGAGAACCACCTATGTCCAGAGAAAAGGCTAGGGAAAGAAGAAAGTAAATATGAGAAAATGAGGAAAAGTGGAAAAATATGAACTGTTATAATCTCTAGGCATTGGGAGTTTGGGTCTGATGAGAAAGACAAGGAGAGGGGGAGAGAGAAAGAGAAGATGAAACTTTGAAAAAAATGACCAGTTTAGCAACTGACATTTGCTAATTTGCAATATTTAACAAGACCCAAAACAAGATGGGGGAAAAAAAACCCAAACCACCCCAAAAAGGGAAAGACTCAGTATGTCTGTCTTTTGAGCTTAGTCAGGTAACTCAGAATGCTATGGATCAGATTTAGAACTTTTGGATTAAAATAGTTTTATTGGACTTAAAAGCACAGTCAGCTTCTTAGCTCAGAAGGAAATTTTCAACCAGGAAATTTGTAATTGCAACCTTCAGTATCAGTCATGAGAAGGAGCTGGGAATGTTTTCATTTTTTCTAAAATCACACGGAAGGGCTGACTACTCCACATGGGTGAAACCAGTGGGATGCATCAGCCCTAACATAGCCATGGCCATGCTTTGTTCTAAACCACCAACACAGAAGCCACAGGTAATGATGAGGTCACATTCAAAACTGCTACATACTTTATCACCTTTTCATGTCATAGGATTACTGCACTAGAAAAATAATTTTATAATATTAAACTTGCAATTGCTTTTTCAAGCCATGACAAATAATCCAGTTATTTCCATGTTTCATATAGATGGCTGCAGCTTTCTCATTAAGATACAATCAACTTGTGTTAATTTAAAAATAAGTTTTAAAGTTATAGCCAATTTTATCAAACCCTTCCTCTATTTTCACATGTATAGATTCAACTCACCTATTTTGTTAGGTTCAGATAATTTAGTTCCATATCCAGTCAAACTTGATTCTTTCTGAGAAGCCTAAGCAACTATATATTTAGCTCTCTGGTTTTATTTTGTCAGCACCTATGCTACTTACTTTTAATCCTTCTACTGCACTGTCCATTTTCCTAGAGAACTGAAATTCAGTGATTTTACCATTACCTTTAAGCACCAAGGAAAAGATGCTATTAAGCCCAAGAGAGGATGAGATACAGCCTTAAGGAAATCAGCAATATCAGATTTTAACTCAATATGAGAAATTATTTGGGTTCTGGTCTTTGCACCTTAACAAATAAATAGTAGAAATAGAGGATGTAGAGAGAGCAGCTAATAGTTTGCAGCAGTTGGCGTACAAGCAGAGACCAAAAAGTCTAGGATTTGTCAGTCTAGACAGAAGATCGAGAGGGAATACAATCAGGATTCCCAAAATTATCAAAGAATTGTAAATTCTGTAATTCCCAAAATTCATCGAAGAATGAATGTAGACATTCTATTCACAAAACCCCTGCAATTTTCAGGCCATTAGGAGGCACTAAATGAACACGTAATACAAAACAGATAAAGTACTTAGTGGGCAATACAATTCCTGACCTTGCCACCACAGGAGATGGTAAGGTCAGAGTGTAGGTTCAGAAAGGGATTATACAAACTCATAGACAATAGGTCTGTAAGTGGATAATATCCAACAATTACTGGTAGGCTGCACACCAATATCCAAATATAACAACTGCAGGTGTGGGGGAGTGTAAGGAGAACACACCACAGCATAAATTTAAAAAATCCCAGTGTTTATGCATTTCATTTGGAAGATCTGATCAACAGTGCTATCATTTATCTGAACTACAGTGCATTGGTATATGCACAGAGAGTTTTTCACAATTCAAGAATTGTCCCAGCTGCAGAAGTCGTTGAAAATAAGTGCTTCATGTGGAAAAGCATTACTGTGTCAAAGCAAAATGTAAACTTTGAGATTGAGGGTTCTATGATATTTCTTTTTAAGTCATAAACATTGAGAAAACCATCACCATGAGCCTAGCAAGTTCCCTGTACCAAAGCCCTTCTTTCAAGAGAGGTTCTCCTAAAACCACAAGGAGCATAGCATCTAAAGTACTGCATCTTGAACTTTTCAAGATATATTACAAACACAGCTGCACAAACGTTAGTGCACGAAAAAGAATTTTACCCAATTAGCACACAAATACTCATTTTAAAGCATCTTTGGCATAATTTTTTGTTTCAGTCAGAACTTAAATTTCAGTTGCAACTACTCAGATATCTATTTTATGGCAATCCACTTTTCAAAGTTTGAATCTACTTTACTTTCATTGAAAAAGATGTTTCTAAAATGAAACATCTGGCTAAAAGAAGAGAAGTTTTGGCATTCTTGGGCTTTAAAAGTCTTACATATACAAACCTATGGTGACACGCACATCAAGAGAAAAAAGAGGTAAGGCGAGAATTGTCATGGGCTTAATCCTGCCAGGGGGACAACTGTTTTTCTTCTGAAATAGAGTATTATAGCAGCTTTTAGAAGATTTCAAAGGTACAACTTGATCAGAGAACATAAAACACTGATTGACATCCACATGAATTTCCATGCAGCGTATTTATTTTCATACACTGCTGCATTCTATTGTTATGAATGGGAAATATGTATGAAAGATTCTTCTTTGAATACTATGTCGTTCTGATTAGACCATGAATATGTCGACAAGTTTATCAACAAGATTTTGTCTGTGTATAAGTTAAGAGGTTTTTTTCATGCACAGAAAATTATTCTGGTTTCATGATATCTTCTGTCTTTGTGTACTCAGAGATACCAGCAGAGAAGAGCCTTTAACAAAGGTATTTTTAAGCAAGTTATAAATACAACTTAAACTGGGAGTGTTTTCTTTATTGGAAAGTAGAAAACTCTTGTCCATCTAAATGCATTAACTGGAATAAGTATGCCATTTCTACTATTAATTGGTGCAAAAATGAGCGTTCTGGAAAGAAAAATTATGACCATGAAATTTGAAATACATGATGGCACTGTAAAGCAGTTTCTAGCTCTGCACGCTGATTTGCTAGTCTTTCAGCAGGATAATGACAGATGACCTTTACTGCAGATTTAATGCCTTCACTTGCAAAACTATAAGGATTGGTAAATTTTGTGGCTTTCCAAAAAGGGTAGTTTCCCCCACAGCATGAAGATTCAACCTACTACAGTGAAAATATGTTAAGGCATCACCCATTTAATCACAATCAAAAATAAAATCTCATGCAATTTCTACACACTCCTTACAAAACTGCCATTCAAGCACTAATCAAAGAAGAATAACTTAGGATCAAGCAAAAAATTATCAAGCTTCTCCGTAAGAGTTTTGGATCATGTCATCAGCTTCAGCCACAGGAAAATAAACTACTCTGATAAATGGATGGTGCTCCACAGTAACACCTGTTAGTTGTTCTTGTTCCATGTCACTGTTTGTTCTAGAATCTGGATCTTCTGTTACTTAGAAGCCTCAACTGCAGCTCATATTTCCTCAAGAACAGCTTATATCAATTTGTTTGTCTTCAATTGTTGTCTTTTAAATAGCACTGCTTTTCTGGTATTTTCTCCCATGGATATAAATCACAGCTCAAATTTCATTTTGCTAGGCTAAATAAACCATTGCCAATTTAGTTTCTTCTTACAGAAAAGCTTATCATTCCCATGATCCCAGTAACTCTTCTGTGGACTTGTTAAATCTTGATTTCCCCTTTTTCCAACAAGGAAAATTGGAGTTATACATGGTATTCAGATCCAGCTTCATCATGCCTTGTCAGGCAAAAATACTTACTGATTCCTTCCACTGCTTCCAAACCATGAGCTCCAGTTTATATCAGAGTTTGTCAGTGATCCCAAAGAGCATGATCTTGCACTTCATTCCATTAACTTTCAGCCCGTTCCTATTAGTCCAAACTTTGAGGTCATTCATTTCTCTCTGCTAGTCATTCCTGCCCATTCTGCATTAGCAATAGGTACCAACTGGATATCATAAATAAATTTCCTCAACATCATCGTTTTATGCCGAAGTCACTCATAAAAGTATAAAATATACCCAGCACCCTAACTGACCACCACAGAGCTTTGTAATTTGCCTGCCCAGTAAATCCCCTCTCAACAGAACCCACTCTCCCTTTGAGGTGCTTCCTTACCCGCAGTGTCTGTACAAATCCCCACCTCCTGCAGCCTAGCACTGGGAGTCCCCTGTTGATCCTGACCAAATGTTTTGCTGCAAAATATCTAGAACAGAAATTCTTTTTCTAGATACATTATTGTTTTAAATATCGCTTCACTGGGCTGTGATCTAACTTTGGCAAGCACATCTCATATGTCACTTTTTTAATCTCAATCTATACTTATATTTTGTCTTGAACACTTGTTCTTAAGCCTTGAAATGACATTATATCGAGTCATGGCTCTTCTGCCAATGGAGTGGAGGACAGAGTGTATTACACAGAGATTGTTTGGTACTTTCTAACTCTAGATAATTTGTTTGATTGAAATCTTTCTAGAAAGAGATGACAGATGTGAAAAAGCTTCTATGCAGTGGAGAAAAAAAATAAAATAACATTTTAATTGAAATGAGATAACTTGGAAGGAAATATGGTTTAATAGGGAATGAGTAGTTATCTTTCAGAATAAAAGAATAAAGTAGGAGTACCATGGAAAATGAAACAAACAAACAAAAGAATGTGGAGCTCAAAAGTGAGAATGTCTTGTGAAAGTGATATACCACAATAACCCAGCACAAAGTATTCTTAGGATGTCAATTTCCAAAATTTGAGAGGGTCTATACCTAACCTTACAAGAAGTGGTCACTGTTGGTACTTCATTAAATGAGTTTCTGCTCTGACACTGGGATTTTAGTGGCAAAACATGATTGGGTGGAATATCTAATACAGCATTTAATGATCTCCAATTAAATCATCCATGACACTGAACAGAACTCAGGGCCTTTCATCAATACATAATTAATATCCCCTAGAAATTAATGGAACACATTTCCGTATCCCATTCATCCACACACAGAATTCCAAGGCTGTACAATCCTATCTTATCATGCCTCTCAACAACTTACTCAGCTCTCTGCTGAAGTGAACATGGTCCCGTGTTCCCCTTACACAGCTCAAAAAGTATTTAATCCCTTTAACTTTTATATTATTTGAAATTGTTTAACAAAACATAACTAACTAGTCATATATTGAAAATCACAAATGTAATTTTACAGGGAACTCTCAAGTGAGTTCAAGTGAAGCACCCCATGCTCAATACAAACTCCACTTGACAATATACCTGTAAGATCCACACACTCCAGAGAGTTCAATCTCAGCCAAAAATGTTTCCTGCTGAGGCATAAGACAAAGTTACAGCCCTCAGAAAGAACCTTTGGGTGGAAGAGAGATGGGGGCTGATTTTTGCTCTCAAAATCAAGGAATTGTTTAGGATTCTTCTTTGCTGAGGTCATTTTGTGTCTGCATAGATAATAAATAAATACATTGTAATCACTGTGGATTTATGAGGCAACTAAAGTTATTTGGGCTTTTGCAGAAAGCAAGGCTGGGAAAATAAGCTGACAATTTTTTGATGTGTCACATTCCCAACTAAAACAAGCTTAAATATAATTTTCCTTATTCAGCTATACTTGGGGAGGAAAAAAAAAGCAGCAACCACAGCTGGCATTTAACCCACAGTCTGTGGGTAGCTCTATTATGTGCTCACTTTGCAGGCTTCAGACAGAGCACTCACAGGCTGGTCACAACACTGGCAAGGCAAATCCTACACCCTTGGCAATCAATTCTCTTCCTGTTCACTTTTCTGTATTAAATTAATGTTCTAAACCCTACACCACTAGCAACACTGCTGATTTTGTGTCATACTTATGAACACAATGCAATCATCAGAGAGTTTTTCCAGATGAGGCACCACAGAAATAAATCTCACTTTTTATTTTGTTTGGTTTTTTCCTGAAGAGAAAGGTTCTTGATGTGGCATCTTAATTTGAGTAATTATTGACTGGTGTAGCAAACTGTCCCTACATCCAAGATCCCAGCTGCTTCTTCTACAGATATAAAAACTTCTTTGGAGTTCCTATAGAAAAAACTAAAGCTCAAAGTATTAGGAAATAATATCATTATATTTCCTTACATGGACCTTATAAGATCAATTCACCCTGGCACATCACCTTAAGACTGCTGTGTTTTGCTGAAGTGATGTTCAAATTCTTGTTAAATTAAGTTGCTGTTTTTTCCTCAGCAAGGCTTTTCCCACCACAAGAACAGATTACTGGAAGGTACTAATGCTGTGAATTTAGACCTAAGTCCTCACTTCTCTACAGCTTTGGCTATAAAAGAACATAGGGACCTGTTTTAGGGCCCCTACCAACACACTATACAAGAAATATGTACCTCAGGCTTCATGCCATTTTATTGCCAGCTTTTTGTCATTTTATCTGTACATTTATTTAGGTAGACTTACTTAAGTGAAATAGATACAGTATGTTCCTTTTCTATTTTTAAGTCCTCCAAAGGACTCTTGATCTCATCCTTGCACCTAAGCCTTGCAGAGACACAGGGAACCCCAGTCACTTCAGTTATGAATACACAGATTTTAAGTGGTCAATAAACTAAATTTTACCTTCCCCCAAATATAACCTACTGAAAACAGCCAGATATTTCATACACATTGAAAATAAATTTTTGGCTGACTTAGCAGGAAGAACTCAACAAATGGAGTGAACAGAATAAAAACTTTTGTAACAATATTGGCAGCCTACACATTCAAAGCTGACAAAAATATATTCTTAAGAGAGAAAAATTCTTATATCTTCTGTAGGGATGGTAATACATAATCTAAGGATAGCCAGGAAGAGGGCCCCAAAATTAATCCCTATCTGCTTGCTGAACACAGCATTTCCCTGTAACTAATGTTACAATCAGAGATACCAGTTTACTTAACAGGCTTTAAATTATCTGAGTAATATAACCGAATATCAATTACCACAACTAGCACTTGAGGCCCACATGGGAGTGAGGATGTGGACCTTAATGTCTAAAGACCAAACAAGACAGGAGTCCTTCCTCCATGTACTGCCAAAGCCTGTGTGCACTGAAGCAGTTCAGGTGACAGCACAGGCAAAGGAAGGTGACAGAACATAAAAATAAAAATAATGAGCAGCATGAGACCACTGCCAGTCACAGCACTTTACATTCTGTATTTCATTTCCATAGGTAAGGTAGTATGTCACTACCAGGAACCTAGCCAGATTTAGTGAACATGGGTTGCCTTTAATATCCTATGCTTGCTAGGCAGAAGATGCAGAGCATTTAAAATGCCTATTTGCCCAACTATGAGATTTTGCAAGGTTTTAAGAGTCAGGAACAATACATTGCACAACAAGGACTACTCTGTGAAGTTCCCTGAAGTCCACAGCAAAATTCCCATTGACTCAAGCAGAGCCAGGACTTCCTATCAATTCCCCAGAGGTCAGCTGAGTTCTCAGTGCTGAGAACTGTGAGCTGTGTGCATTGCAGAGAGCAAGTATCACCAACCTTTCAGCTTGCACTAGCTCTTCTTGTGATGGTTTTTGCATGTGGTGGTCTCAGCTTTGTATGCTTTAGAGATTAACAAACTACCACAGAATTCTGGGTTTGTTTTATTTATTTCATGTAATAACAAAGCATGGTTACTTTCTGTTTTCCAACCAAAAGTGCTGCAGGGGTGGAAATTAGATAAAACTTCATCTTTACTCTGGTTTTCCTCCACCTAGCTCTTTTCAATTACCCCTTTATTGCAGATCAGTTACTAAAACTTCCCCACTTCAAAACAGGCTTCAATCCTTGTCTCTTTAGCTTCAGTTACACATTATCTACAGAGCTTAAAGTATTCTTGCCTTTCCAATACATATATGGAATCTGAAGACAAACTTGGATTTGGATTAATTGTTGTCCCCCTGGGGACAGTAGTTGACCATGGAAAGACATTGCAGTTCTTTGACAGTGCTGCTCCTGACAGCTCCTGCCATCACGACCTCCCCACCTTCAGAGCCTCCACAGCCACGTGACAAAGAGGAGACTAAGATAACATTCATAAACAGAGAGAGCCTGAGCTATGGGAAATCTTGCAAGTTTGGTTTGCTCAAGTTCTTGTGAATTTTTCCTGCAATTTGTCTGTATTCTATGTGTGCTTTTGCAGCTCCTAAATTTCACTTTGAGTTTCAGGTTCAAACAAGAATGTTAAAAGCTCAAATTGAAACACACTTGAAATCATCAGGTTTCACTTGCAAAACTGTAAGTGGACTTCAACATTTCAAAGGTGCAAATTAAGGAATTCATGTGAAAATTGCAACTGACAGCTTTATAGCTGAATGAAAGTCGGCAAGCTTTGCATGGTTCTGTAAGAAACATTCCACATAGTAGCTCTCCAGTTCTCTTACTGTATGTGCAGAAATGGGCCCTTTACATTCACCCAAGACGTCACAATACACCAATATGCCAGATGATTTTTTTCTTTCAGCTGCTCCTTAAAATCTCTCCTCCTTACTCTCTCTGGAGCTGAACCAGCCCCAAGACCTTTGGGCAATGAACTTTCATAATAATTCCCCCAAAATCTCTTTCCCTGTTTTAGGACTAAGGGGTTCCTTGCTCATGGTTATGTACCGTCATTACCTACAAGGACTAAAATGCCAAGGATGGCCTTTGGCTGTCAGCTCTGCCCCTCTGAACAAGGTGTTACAGGATGTCTCATTCAGCATTTGCAGTCACAGGAGAGGGGAGATTCTTTCATTCAGAGCAGGGAATAGCCTCCACAGCTGCAGAGCACAGGAGGCCTAGTGAACTTCCTAAGACCAGCAGCTGTGGAAGCAAATTTTGGCTAGATCGATCCATTATTGTTGATGCACATAAGGCCTCAAAATCAGTGTCAGGAAATGGTGCACATGCAGAAAGGTCTTATTTTTCATATTAGATATGTAACTGTGTAATAGTTAAACCTTGCTTTGATGTTATGTTCAGCATTGTTAATATTAATAAAAAATTACGCTGGCTCTTGCAGTCAAGTCATATTTAAATGAAAATGCAGTCCTGCCACCACCTCCCTTTTCATCTAACCCAGTCCACCAGCGTAGCAATCATGACTTGAAAAAGTTGTCACAAGCATGATGTTGAACTAAGTCAGCATCTCTTCTTTCATACTGCAGTATGTATGAAGTTAGAAACATTCATTTTTTACTCTGTGCCTTAAACACTTATTATTTACAATCCCAAAATACCCAGCAGCATCGCTGTGTGCCCAATCCTTTTGCAAAAGTTCATTTCTTAGAAGTTTCCTAGGAGACCTACATGAAGACAATGAAAACTAACCCAGTGTTTGGCACTACACTTTATTTCATACTTCTGGTTCTGTCATTGTGCACAATCCTGAAGACAGGGAGATTTCCTGTCACTCTGCTGCCAAATTGCTTGAGCCTTTGTGTAAACTCTGAGCTAACTCATATTATTTTTGCACCTTGATTTCAATCCCTGTAACGTAGAGACAACTCTTGCTTAACTTTGCCCAGGTGTGTGTTTAGCTCATGACCCTCTGATACTCTCGGATGCAAATTCACAACATAATTAACAATACAGTAACCTCAGCAAGGGCCAGGAAGACATTTCTGCACAACATTCATGCAGACACTAGACACCATTTTTCTGTTTTCTTTCAGTTTCAGTCTGAGGTGAAGTGGTAAAAATTGCCCCTCCAAATCTAATGTTCCGCAAAGTGGCAGCAGCAGATTCAGCATTCCCTCCTTCATGCCCTGCAGAGCAAGCCAAAACCTAAGAAACAGACTTGCTCAACAGCTGAACAACGGAGGCACAAACGGATCCATTCAGCAAGGAGAGCCAAAGCAGTCAGAAGGAGAGCCAAAGCCACCAGCTTCCTCCTGCGGGCTATGCAAGTAAGAACGAACCCCAGAACAATGGAGACAGCAGAACAGCATTACACTGGGGTCATTTGGTTAAGTTCCCAAACTGCTGCTAACAGATGCCTTGAGGGAAAATTTGCTGTGCATTGCTGCTGCCTCATCACCCTGGAGCCATGTACCCTATGCTCAGTTTGGCAAACTGCTTCTCCTTGTCTGCTTCATCTACCCAGGCTGAGATCCAGATATCAACGGGCACATGTCGGGGGGCCCAAACCCCTCTGGCTCCCCTGTGTTTTGGATCCATCCCTAGAACAAGTAATTATCCCTTTGGCAGTGCTGGCCTGCTGGAGAGCATCTCCCAGCCCACTCCAGTGAGGTCATGAAAAAAGTGCAGTTACAAAAAGGTTTGATACAGAATGGATCAACTGACAAGCAGAAAATTATCAAAGTCCACTTGATAAGACCAGGAACAGAGAATAGCGAGGTGGGAGAGGTCACTAAAGGAAAGAACACCAAAAGGAACAGATCATGGGAAAGGACAGAGAGTTTGGGAAACAAATACAAAGGGAATAGTATGACATAGTGGCCCCCAACCTACAGATTGAAAGCAATGCACAGTAAAGCTGCATGTGACACAGGAAATGAAAAGGTTCTGAAGATGGCATGGAAAGCAAATTACAATTTGCTAAGAGTGTGATAATTTCAAGTGTTGTTGACAATAACACACGTTGGGGAGCACAGCTCTTTATCTCCCTTTACTAAGTTAAAATCACTCCACCTGACTCCCCTCCAAATCTGGGGTCCTGGGGAGGGCTGCAGGGGTATGTGGAAATAAGCATCTCTGGTTAGAGAAGTTTGGCTCTGGAGTTGGCCAGTTCTAGCTGGCTACAGCATGTGTAGGCACACCCTGCAGTCAAGATAAAACAGTCACAGCCTATTTTCCTAGAGACAAGCAATTGCCACACAAAATGTCCCCAGCACTGCCTGTGGCTGAATTGGCCTCTAATTCTTAGTGCTACTCATTTTGGTGCTCTTGCAAATAAGATGGTGACAGACACGTAGGAAAGCAGCCAATGCTGCTTTCTGGGCTGATCCTGTCTCAGAGTATGATCTTTACTTCCAGAAGTAGAACTCTTCCACACTTGACAAGTACCCAGTATACTGCAAAAAAATCTTAAAGATTCCTGCTGGAGATCAGATGAAGGAAAAGACCCTCCCACAAGAATCAGAAGATAATGAAATTTCTTCATTTCTAACCAAATAAACACTGGATTGTTTGTCTTCTTGTCCCCATTTCATGTACATGGCAATTTAGAAATATTTCTGTTTATTTTATACTATGCAGCAAAATTAATGTTCCTTACACACTGAAATAAACAACCCTTTTCTCTCCACGCCATACACACAAAAAACTTCCTTCCACATCCTTCCGTTGTGGTTGTGAACTCCTTTGGGGCTGACAACTCCCAACAGAACACTTGCCATTGCTTTCAGTCAGAATATGACTGCACCCTTTTCTTATAGCAGGCAGAGAGTTAATTGAACAGAGTTGAAGATGTATTGTAGGAGACAGGAGTAAATCAAATTATATGAAAACATTCCCACGGTTTTGATTTACTTCACAGAAAGAAGCAAAATATTAGACATCTTATATTTCTTCACATTTGCCTGGAGGGCAAATGTGAGGTAAATGTTCAGAAAATTCTAAAAATGTAGCAATAAGCCCCTTCTAAGTTCTCTATGAAAAAAATGCATTACTGAGAATACAATATTATTCTAAGATGCTAAACAGAAGTCTCTAAATCCATTTCAGAGGGCAATAGTTTCCACTGGTTTTAGATGGGATATTCCTTTGAATCCTTTGAATCTGAAATTGTGAACTAATAAAAATTGTAAACAGAAGGGCTCTCAAAGCGGTGAACTGGGCAAGTTTGTAGTGCTGCTGACATCTACTGAGAGAAAGGCAAATTGCACATCTTTGCAAAGGGATGAGCCTCCCTAGGCCCTTATTTGTTGTTTGCCCTTCTAGTTTTCAGATGCATTTCATGCCTGTTTGCGTATTTACTAATTATCTTGTATCAATACTCACTTCCTTCATTTAAGGTCAGTGATTATACTCTGATACAAGTCCGTTACATTACAGGAAATGCTAGGGAGGAAATAAAAGGAGCCTTCAGGAGATGGCTGTATCCCCTATATAAATGCTGTAGAATTGTTCTCACAGTTGCAAATCTGAAGGCTCAGATTGACACACAGCGTCTGGTGCAACAGGATGCACTTCTAGTTCATACTGACTGCATGTAAAGCCCTCAGATTGGGGCAGCTGAAGCCAAAATCCACACAGTACAAAACACCAGATTTAAGAAACCGTGCTCCAAAAGTAATATAGGGTTATTTTTTTCCTATAGGAAGTGAATCATTTAGCTAAACTATGGCAGGAATAAAAATATCACCACTATGAGAACTGTACTCAAAAAACCAAGTCAGAAATACTTTCTGATGTGTGTGTCTGTTGTCACAGTGACATATGGCAGTGACACTATTCAGGCAATTCAAGAAAAATTTTTCTGGTATCTTGTGCATTATAAAGTGTATTCTTTCCCCATGCTGAACAAAGAAGAATTCATAGCCATCCATAGAGCCACAGAACAATAACCGTTACTACAGGTCTCATGTCTAGGGATTTCCTTCTACAACAGGAAAGGTATGTCTATCTCAGTTTGGGTAACAGCAGCCTGGGGGTTGTGGGGGAAGAAACAACATAAAATTCTAATAAAGTTGGAGTGAGTCAGGGTGATAATGATTGAGGGCATGTGTTTCTCCACTACTGGGGCAATTTTCTCATTACTGATGTTACATTGAACATTACAGGATTATAAATAAAAACTAATTTGGTAAATAAATATTTGTAACACAGAGCAACACGATAAAGCAGCATAATTAGTTTTATTTCTACAAGAGAAACTTTCACAGTCAAAATTAAATATCACATTACAAGATTTCATCTAAGTTGTTATGAAATGCCCTGTGACCTTGACAGGGCCAGGATTTCAGTGTCTGCAAAAGATTTTCACAGTTGTTTTCTGCAGATTCTGAAACAGATATAAACATGAGACCTTTGGCTCATGTATCTGTTGTACAAAATATCTCCATCACTAATTTTTGGTCACACAGGACTAAATTCCAACTTGTTTAGGTGAGTAGGTCCAACGGACACAGCTGATACACACTCAGCTCCCACTTAGGGAAAATCACACATAGGTTAAAAACTGCAGCACAGAGTTGGAAACCCTCTCCTGACTGTTCTCTCACTGAAGGATCTATGCCTCAGTTATCACCTTGAATTTTTCTTCATACCTAAAGCTTGGCTTCTACATACATTCTTACATGCCACATGGGAGGACTATACAGTTCAGCACTTACCAGCAGGATTCATGCAGTCATCACTAGTGTCTGATCCAGACTACATTCCTATTGCTCACACTGGCCTCCCCAGAAAAAGTAGCTGCAGCCTTTTCTGTCTTCCTAGAGTAGGAAAAGGTGGGTTATACTGCTTCTCCACCAAAGTAAGGCTTTGAAGAGCAACTGGAACCTGATCTTTCTCTTCAACATGTCAGATAGGTTAGAACCCATGTTCTCCCTCTCCCTGAGGTTTGCTAGACTGAGTAACAGCTTTCCTTGAGGACATCAGCCTACACTAGTACAGAACAGTTTGCAGGACCCTGGCTAATGAATCTTTTTGAGACATTCAACAAACAGACTTGAAGGGAACACTCTCCAATAAGAGGATCTAATCCCTGCTGAATTCTACAGGCACCTAATCATTTGACGGTGTGATTTCAGAGAAATGACAGTCACTTAGCTTCTGAAAAGAAATACCCAGGAACCTTATTTCTTGTCAGATTGCTAATCCAGAGTACCCAGAGGTATTTCTTTGCTGTTTCTCTTTTTGCTTTCTGGTGTGACCTGGACTTTACACAGATTTTTCAGAGGGGGCTTCTCACATATTCTCTAAGAATCACCTTAACTCATAGCTGCGCCTTTCACTCTGTACTCAAGAATTCTAAAAACTGCACAGCATAGTACTCAACACTTATATCTGAGTCTCAGAAAACCCTTAATGAAATGCCATTTATACACTCATACCAATGCACTTACAATGGGCATTTAGGAGGGTTAAGGATCTAGTGAAGCAAAATCCCATGGCCCAGTACTTGGATGGAGTTCTAACACACTGTTATGTTTAAAAATACACAGATCAGAAATAAAGATGAGGGAGCAGACATATTTGAACAACTGTTCCTGAACAGAAATAATTTCCTTATTCTATTATAAATCTATTCCTGATTACCTAAAAAGAATGTTGAAACATATGACTTTCTAGAAAAAACTTCGTTCCAAAGATGAGTCTCTGAAAAGGCTCATTCTGGCTTGCACTCATCGAAAACCAAGGCACTCAATATCAACATTTTGGCAATTCTAATAACAAAGACTGCCAAAAATATGTTGTCTATCAAACATACACGGAAGAAAGATGTTAGAATATTAAGAACAGATGTCACAGATATCTTTGCAAATACTCATGCTCCCCAAGTACTCTGCAAGGCAATATGTACAAAACCTCATTGAAAGATTAAATTAATGCATCTTGTTCAAATGCTTCCAAGTGTCATATATGCATGTAAACTTACTTATGTATGTAAATTTACAAAATATGTAGCTTTAAAGATGTTAGAAAGGAGGATTGTGTCATAATTTGATAATGGCCTTGTATCTTAAAACTTGAGCTTTAACAGTTCAATAATGAAGTAAAGACTATTTTTATAGGATGTTATTTAAACCATTTTGTTATGTGTGTGCAAGGTTTTCCAGTTACTGAATATTCATTTATTTACATTTTAATTATTATTCTACTGACAAATAAAGTTTACCGAAAAATTCCTTTTAGAAAAACATCTAAACAAATTAACGAAAGAAATCTTTATATAAGAGTAGCTTGTTGTTCAAAATTAAAAGGCCACTTAAAAACCAAAAATATGTTAAGAGTTCATTTGAGTAGGCACAAAACATGCTTTCTTCCTCTGCTGTATTTATTTTCAGTATTAACAATTCTAAACAGTAAAAATTAAGTAAATTTCCAAACAGAAAATCATGGGAATTGGCTGATTTATTTTTTTATTTGTAAACATAAAAAGCATTGGATTCTTTATAACTGACAGAATTAACAAAATATTTTACCTTTAAGGCTGATGTTCCAGATTTCAGGCATAGAAACTCACCTTATGCAACTGAAGTGAAGATTTTCATGTATGATTGTTTCAGGTAGTGTTAAAGTAAAAAAAAAACCAACATCAAAACAAAACAAACAAAATTGCCCCCAAACCCTACTGAATATTTTGAAATTCACAATAAAATAATGGGCAGTGACACCATTGTGTTTCTAATGGGATGACATTTTCAAGTAACAGCCCAGAAACCAGAAAACAGCAGTTTGAACTAGTGATTCTGACATTTTAAATTTTCCTACTGAAATCAGAATTCATGGCTCTGTAAGATAGGCCACTGGAGATAGGCACTCATGTGAGCACGCAGAGCCAAACTAGACTTGTCTTTATTTTAAGTTTAAACCTGTCTCCATGCTAAATTCAACTGAAGATTTTGTGAGGTAAAAGATTTGCTATTTGATGTTAAAATGACTGTACTGAACTCAGAAATGTCATGTTGTGGATGACATAAGAGTAATGTAATAATGTCATAGTAAGACAATACACTCCTAAAATGTAATAGTAGCAACAACACTGGCATTTTCTGGCCTTCAAAATTTTTTAAAACAGCGCTCGTTTCTCCTTACCGTACGTTGCTGACAGGGTAATAGCAACACAGCGTTGACAGGACAACAGTAATGCTTTCCCGGCCAAGGGCGGGCCGGGCGCCCTCAGCGCTCGCAGGGCTGGGCTGTGGAGCCCCAGGACATGGGGCCGGGCGGGCGCTGCTCCCGCGGCACGGCCCAGGAAAACACCGGCATGGCCACCGGCATGGCCACCGGCATGCGTGAGGCCTCCATGGAACAGGGGCACATTTAACCCTCTTTTTGAGAGTACACATTCACAGCCTTTGCCGAACCAGGCTCTAAAACATGATTTCTCTTCTAAAATCACCCCCTTACAATTAACAGATGTGAAGGCAAACTTGGCACGTACAGATGGCTTAATTTTTTTTCCTCCCTTTGAATAACCTGGTTATATCCAGTTTCCGCAGCAATTGTAAGAGTGTTTACATTGCAGGGTTGGGGGTTTTTTGGTTGGGTTTTTTTTTTTTCCTCTTTTAATAATAGAAAGCAGACGCGGCTGCCGGTGCCCTCGGGAGGCCGCGCAGAGGAGGGCGCTGCGGGCTCTGCGCGGCCGCGCAAGGGGCGCTGCGCGGGGTTATTTATTTTATTCATCTCTGCAGAGCCCTAGGGCCCCATTCCGCCCTCCCTGGCAGCTCTCCAGGCCCAGGCTGTCAGACACGGAGAGTACAATACCTCCAGGCTATGGCCCATTTAAAGTTTTTTCTCAGTCCTCACCGAGCTTCTCGCAGCTCAGGGGAGGCCACGCCATCTCCTTCCGCCTGCAAGCGGCCCCGGAGCCGCCGCCAGCCCGGCCGCCGCTCCGGTTCGTGTCACCCCGGGCCGGGCCGTGCCGCCCCTCACAAACAGTCCCCGAGCTGAGTGCTCTCCACAGCCCAGTCCGGCCTGCGGAGTGACTTGCGAGGCGCAATTCCCGCTTTGCGTGTTTCCCCTTTTCTGAAGCTCTGTAAGGAGGTCTGATATTTAATTAAAATACCATGAAAAAACTAGATATTTATTAGATTATTATATCAGCTTGACTGAACATCATAAGTCAACAGAAAATTGTGTTAGAGTTGGAGTTTAGCCGTTAGTCAGAAGCTACAAACAGGCTAGCTAAGCAAAGAGAACAGAAATAGGATCAGGCAAGGTTGCATATACCTGTATTGTCAATAAGAATATCAAAAGATATTTTCAAACACTCTTAATATCCAAACTTTATCATGGTTGGTTACTCTACTGACATGAGGTTACTCTACCTAGCACAACACTGTTCATTAGCAGGGCTTTATTAACCCCAGCAGAGGTTGGTGATAATGAGATTCCATTGCTTCCATCGCCCTGCCAAGCCAGGCAGGGTTCAGGGGTGCTGCCTGCTGCCACATTGGTGCCTCATGGCATTACACCAGGAGTGCATTAATTATACAAAACACTAGTTACAATTTTCAAACCCTAAGACAAGTCCCAAACAAGGCCATTTTTGTGGGGAGGAAAAAAAAATACGGTTTCTCTCTACCTTAGGTTTTACTGTGGCAGCCTTGAAACATTGGCACAACGACAAAAGGCACAAAATGCCTTGTAAGGCACAACTCTGCAGTGGGGAACAGGGTGATCACAGAGGGGACATCAAATCTTCAGACAAGCGCAAATTGGGACTTTCCTGAGGACATGGCTCAATCAGACATCACCTGGGTTTAAACACCTAGTCTTAACCAGGTGAAACAAATAGCAACACTGAATTGGACTAATCACATGAGTCTCAGTTGTTCCAGCTGTTCTGAAAAACACTCTTCCCCTGGCAGGCTGTGTGCCAGATCGAGTATTGTCTTTACACAGCTGGCAAAGAATCATAAAGGCAGCATAACCATCACTCTGGGACTGCTCCAGCTAAATAGAAAACAGGAGTAAGTCGTGTATCCACAGAGTATCCTGCTTTAACTAGTACTGTTGGGTGATCCTATACAGCACCAGCATTAATAATGGTAAAACCATAACCTGGGAAAAACATTTCCTGCTGCAGTGGCAGGCTGTAAGTGGGTCTCCTGGTTTTCCATGGGCTAGACGTTGCTCCATGGTCCTTGATCAAAGCTCATGTACAATGTATTTAAATGCTACTTGATCCAGGGCAGCCCTGTGACATTTAGCACTCCTACAAACATCTTCTTACATTACTACCACAGATATCCATCTCCCTGCACTGTCCAGGCAACAAAGTATGGATTTCATATCAAGTTCTGTGATAAAGTGTAATCTGACTCTCATGTCTCCTCTACTCCACCAGTAAAGCTATTTACTTTGACATCAATTTAGCAGGGAACGTAAGTATAGGCTAGGTTTAAGAATGAATGTCATGCTGTCCTTCCTTACACATCTGGAAAAGGTGTACTGGGTTTTCATCCTAATCTCTGCATCACTGATTCTTAGAGCCTCCAAATATTTTAGAGCTATCCATTCTTACACACTAAAGCACAGAAAAGAGCACACCAAGTCCTCTGGAGCACTTCCCTCCAAAGCTGTGGCAGAGAGTTATGGACCACATACACAAGTTAAGACAGATGTGACACAGACTGAAATACGAACTGCTGCTCTCTCCAGACCTATGAAACTTTATCTCTCATCTCCCTGTTTTTAAAAGATAGGAAGATTGCAGTTCGGGTGACTCTCCCACAGACCCATTCCAGTAGTAAAAGCACAGTCTGATCTCTGTGGAGAGGAGAGGGAGCACCTATTCTAGGAAGAAGTGTGTGATACTTCATAAGACAGGCATAATGGATGAAATATTACATGGTACTTTGCCAACTACCTTTATGCTAAAAGCCAAATGCAATTGATAACCCTGAGAACTGCTTGCAAGATAGAGAACAGAGCTATTCTCAACATCTGTCTAATATACCTGACCTCTACTCTTTTCTGCAGGAGGATTCTGATAACCTAATAACAATATATGCTCTTTGCTGGGTTGCTTTTGGTTTTGATTGTGGGGTTTGGTTCGGGTTTTTTGATTATTTGTCTGTTTTAAACAAATAGCTATTTATAAAGAAGGTGAGAGCTTTACCATCTAATGACATATTTACTTGATTAACATTTTTTCTACATCTTGCTTTCTTTTCATTTTTCAGTCTTCTCTGATATAAGTATGGCACATGAGCACAAAAGTCAGCTTGTAATGTATGTACTACCTAGAAGCTCATTATCTTTGGGTCTCTACAAAACTTAATAATCATTTAGGAAATAAAAATACTGAAATAGAGAAATGAGTTAACATTTTAAATGTACATATGTCAAGTGTCTCAATAGCCATTAAGTAGAAACCTTTAAACTTCATTTCCTCTCTACTGTGTGGTAGTTTGAGCCAAACTAAGGGTCAAGACAAAGCACAAAAAGAATGCATAAAGAGAATTTTCATCTGCTACAAATGATTTGAAGCTAATTTTATTACTTTTTTTAATCAGCATTTTTTCTTCTTGGAAAAAGTAATGTTGGAATGGGGCAGAGCTGATAAGCAAAGCATTTACCCATACTGTCCCATCCTTTCACCAAGATCAGAAAACAAAACTGCAGGAGGAAATCAGAACTGCCAATGTATTTCAGATACAAGATCTGATGAGCAATTTCCTTAAATTCCATGAGGGTTAAGGTATCCAAACCACACCCTCAGGTTTTAACCACAAATGCATATACCACAACTGGAAAGAATGGCTGCCCTGTAAGAGGGGAATGCTGCAGTCACGGCATGGGCAGCACACACAGAGCAACATCCCCACATCCCGATTATCCATTTACCTCTTCAGCACAGAGCTGTTCTCTGCAATCAGTGCTCTGTGAGCACCGGCAATGAGAACTGAACACTTTCCCATGGGGGATCATTCAACAGATAATTCCTCTGTTACTAGAGCTGTTTAATATTCACAACCTACATTTTCCCCTTAGATTTATCCATTCTGCTTTATTCTCTGTCTTTCCTCAAGTGCACCTCTCTGAGTAATAAACCTCTAAATAATTTGTCTTCCTCCTCTGTGTTCCTATAACAATGAATAAATTGCACTGTCTGAACTATAACACTACAAATTTCCGGTGCATAGTTTTAGCAATAAAGAATTAGGTATTCTAATAAATACAAGGATAAAACTAAGGAAAATTAATTACTAAGCTACAGATCAATGAGCAAGAGGTGAAACTGCCAAAGAGATACTCTTATTAGATTATCAAACTCAAGGCTGATTTATAGCTTTCACTGTGCTTCCTTATCCATCACTTTTATAGTATGTAGAAAGGGTTACAAAGCACAAATTGCTTTGTTTTAATTAACAGTGAAGTTTTGGATAGTGTGGCTGTCCTGATCTGAGTCTAGGTTACTTTTTTTTTTCAGAATATGAAAGCAGAAAACATACTTTATTAATCTCAGAGAGTTGTGACAGAACCGAATACAATACACTTGTCAACCTACAACTTCCTGACATGCTTGCCTATGGTTTGCCCAGAAATCTCAAGCTGTGGAGCAGCCCTGCTGAAAAGGCCTTGAGGGTCTTGGTAAAGAGCAAGCTGCTTGAGCCAGCAGAGCATCTGTTCACCCTGGAGAAGGGGAGACTTCAAGGGGATTGAACAGCATCCTCCAGTACCTATAAGGGCATCATCAAAAGAGCCAGGCATAAGCTGAAGCAAGAGAGGCTTCATCCCTGGCCTCACAGGAGGACAGTCATACTTGGGAACAGGTTATCCTGAGGTTGTATGGTTTCCTTCCTTGGAGGTTTCCAAGACCAGTCAGGATTAAGGCCCTGAGCAATGTCAGCTGGCCTCAGAACTGACTGCTTTGTGCAGGAGCCTGGCCAGGAGCTCTCCTGAGGTCCCTTCTAACCTGAACTGCCTCACGAGCCCAGCCTGATGCAGGAACAACTTTGTCAGCCAGCACAAGAGAGGCTTTCTGAATTGTGCTCAACTCGGGGCTGCCTCTCCCACCTCTGAAAGGGATGAGTACCTGTAGGTCAGACTAACACAGCAGTCCCCTAAAACTCTCTTAATCCAGTGGTATAGCACAACTCAGTCAGTGACTCAATAACATTGGCAGCCAGCTTACACTGGTGCTTCTGTTAGTGACAGCCAGGGTGGGGGACTCCAGAAACGTGCTGATATTGACAGGCTGGGCTGGTAGGAAGCATAAATTAAACTGAAAGTGGAAATTGAAGATTCCTAAATCTTGAGTACACTTCAGAAGAATTCCTCATTTTGTCTAGGGCCCCCACAACAAAGGTACAGGTCATCTCAAAATAATAATAATTTTTTTTTAAAGCATGAATAGAGTAATTTTAATATAATGTGGAAATAACCTTTCAACCTCAGAGACATGATTCATTCCTCTTGAAATAAGTGGGTTTGCGATTAGAACCCACAGTAGAGACTTCTCTAAGGAATATAGAGAAAAAACCAAAAATTGAGCATGCTTTTGCTAGCCATTGACTCCTCACAGTTGTAATACTAGGATCAGATCTGGACTGCAACCAGTATTCCATTCAGTCTTGTAGCTTCATTACTACCTTTTTAAAATACTTTGGTATTTTAAAATACTTTGGTAGATGTAAACATCTCTTCACTGTTTGTAAGGGATACCACATTCTTAGCACTATCACATTACCAAAAGTAAAAAAGATAAAGAAAGTATCTTCTAAATATTGATAATAACTCTTAAAAATTATTATTTGTAATTTTCTTTTCAGCACAATTTAAGTGGTTACCGTAGCTGGAATGAAGTACAGTGCACTGCCAGGAATTTCAGAAAAGGCCCTTCCACCCCAGGAAAAGTTCAGTTGCATTCTAGTTTAATGGCTTCTGGCAAGCTTGCATTATTGTTTTTGTACAAACAGAAGTAAGTTTGATACAAATAAAAAATGGAACTTTATGTGAATGAAGCAAACATCAAATTCCTTAATCTTCAAAAGAAACTGTATCCCTGAATAATTAACTATGATATATTTATAAAACTAGAATAATTGAAAACAGAATTCTAAGTTGATTCATGTGGACTGCGCTGAAATATTTATTATTGCAAGTCCAGAAGATCTGTCTGGGTTTTGTCACTGGAAATGTCTAAACTCAGTGTCCAGATGTTTATTTAAGTTGCTCCCACATAGTTCTAATGTCAATTACCAGGGGTTATCAGAGAGCATCACTGTGTATCTTCCTTGACTAATATTCTCATTTCTTCTGCATCTTTGATGTTTTCTTTCATTAAAATTCCTGGCTCACAGCCACAAAAATCTGCCGTGCAGGCAAAAAAACTGGTCTGCAGGCATGACACATGATGATGCCCAATGTCTGTGCACGGATAATATTTATCATCAGCTATCATTTAAGCAGTACTATAATCAGTACAATGCCAACTTAAAGCACTTCTGAGAAAGACATGTGAAACCAAGGATTAGAAACTTCTAATCAATATGAAATAACCGGAGTCAGTAAAGAAAATATTATTACATATAAGAAAGGTTTTGTGAATCTGTGTGGCTTGGGTTTGGGGTTTTTTTCCCCATAAGGAAAAAGCAGGGAGAAAGTCAATGACAAAATAATTTCACACATAATTACAAATGGAATTGATGGATCTGCAACTCTGGAAACCAGAATTGCATCAAGACTTTTATAGTAACCAGGAGACAACACAGACCACTCGTAACAGTGACTTAAACAGAAGGAGTTTATCACACAGTCTCTGAAGGTTTCATACATTCAAACACAAATAATAGCCAGATAACCTAGCTCATATTTATATATATATATTATCTGTTACCCAAAATCAGGGTGTTAATTTCATTGTAGGTAATTCTGGAAAATTCATTTTTAAAGATATGTAAGAAACCAGAAGAAAATCCATGTTAATTCAATATAAGTGGAAGTAGAGCTGTAAGATAGCTGAAGAAAAGAGTGCCAATGCCATTTCATGTTTTCAAGTTAGTGCCCAGTTACTAATACAAGGTTCCTCTCTTGGTGAACAATTTTAGTTCTCATTAATCTTTTGGACAGGCACCTTGCAACTTCAATAGAAAACTGCTTAAATGACTTGGGAATGTAAATCTCATTGACTGTGTAATTTACTCTCCCTAAGTTTGGGAAGGTGTATCCACCTACCAGGCAAAACCCTAACAGCTGAGTGTTCAGCCTTGCAATGAGTCATTCTCCCTCACCAAGATGTACAAATGGTGTCATTGCACCTCCACATGCAGTTGTGATTCTGCAGTACAAGGTTTGTCACAGTATTTGGGCCCAGTGCAGCACAGGTCGGGCAGTGCAGATGACAGCTTCAATTCAGAAGTGGGTGCAGGAGATCTGGTGCTGTTACAGCCAGAGCTGCAGTACTCCCATCACTGCCTGACTACTCGCTGAGTAAATTTAATGTGTACATTACTGTCATCAAGTAACAACTGAGAAAACATTTTTTCAGAGGAAAAATAAAACAAAAAAAGTACAGAAATTTTACAACTGAAATTTCTATTCAGAAGTGTGTAAAGAATATTTGCTATCAAGTACTCAGCTTCAGAGACCCAGCAAACCCTGGACTGCAACCACTTGCCACATTATATCACTGTCTTGATCTAATAAGCAAGTACATTAATACCAGCTGTGTGGAGAGAGAGAGAGGAAATAGGAATATGTTCATTAAGCATTATGGCTCCACTTTTATCCCTCATGATTTCAGTGGAGATCTGCCAATTCATGCATGACACAATTATGGTCCCCAATATAAACCTGAAAGAAAAGCAAGGAGGGTGTCAATACAAATTCTTACAAATTTTCCTGTCAAGAAACCACTCTTAAACTTACTGCTGGAGGACACATTCACTCATATTTACATGATTAGAAGTGAAATGCTTAGTTCAATGATTCTAGCAAGTTGAAAATCAATTTGCTTCCCACACACATTTCACTGGGCTCATTTATGTCTCCTCACATCCAGTAACTGGTTCACAACTCTTATTCACAAATTGCCTTGCACACAGAGATTAAACAAAACACAGAGCCAATATCCCAGTTCAACAAAGCACTTGCACATAAATGTTCCTAGAGGAATCAAGCTTTGACTTCAATTCAGTATTACAGTGAGTTTTCATGCTTCACCAAATCAAGGGGCAGTTTAGTAAAAGCTTAATAACCAAGTGATCAGAACAGTTGCTTTAAACAAGAGATGCCTCTAAAGCTTTGCATACATAATAATAATAATTATAGTATGGATTTACAAAGGGGTCCAATGCAGTCGCACATCCATATCCCATGAAAAGTCAGCATGATTGGAAAATGTTTGGGCTGCAGTCAGCTAACATTTGCCCACCACAGTGGCAGCAGTGACATAGCACTGCAGAGAATGAGAACAAAACACAATCATTAGCTGACTGAAAAACAAGAAATACCACAACAAAATAAATGTTTTCACAGAGCTGTTGTTTCAACTTCCTTTTCCCTCCCACAACGTGGGAGTTCACAACCTAAACCCAAAAATTAGGAGACCGGGAAATCTCAATGGTGATCTCCACACACACCACCCTAAAAGCAGTAAATTTGCAAAAAAACCCCTGTAAACCACAAACTAAGGGAAAATACAAGTCAGTTAGCACCTCCCTGGAACAAGGCCACAACACACAACACCTACACCCTGAAAAATTTGTCCTTATAAAATACTTTGGAGAAATTAGACTTCTTTCTTATTCTGCTCTGAAAGAGAAGCAGAGCTGGGAAAGCTGAGAAAAGCTGCCTTTTCCTACAGTAGATTCCATAGGGTAGGACACAGCTTCTTCCAACACAGCACTCCCTCAACTTGTCCTCTTTATGCCATTTATTTGCATTTGTAATAACAGGCCAGTTGCAATTCCCTGGCCCAAATACACTCCTTGCAGGCACTAACTTGCTAAATGCAGAGGATGAGCCAGACTCCACCTGAACCATGCCAGAACTGGGTCCGACTGCAGATTTTCACTGGCAAAACCCAGCATGGCACATGACTGAGGTTCCAGGCTCCTGGATGCAGGGAGCTGGCTCTGCAATGGAGCTGCACAAAGGAACAGACCAGCAGCCACATCCACACCTACAGTTCGTGCTGCTCAGGTCTGAGCGCCGGGAGGCTGCTAAAGGCTGCCAGCTTGTGGTGTGTCTGCGAGTTCCACACACAAACCCCGAACCCACTGCCTGGGGCTGCTCATGGACCAGGACCAGCTTTTGCCGTGGCTTCCCACTCAGCTTTTGATTCATCAATCAGTAGTGTCTGGGTATTGTTTTTCCTGACTCCTGATACTGTGTGCCTGTAGCAGGTTCAGAAATTCCAGAGCACTGAGCCACAGTTTCCAAATTTTCTCAATTTACCAGCCCCATTTCCTCCACACAGGAGCTCAGTGACACTGACCTTTTTTTGATCATGTGGCCCTTAGAAGTAGTCCACAAGCCAGACAGAACACTATCAACAGAACTCTAAAAAACAGGAAAAGCAACTGTCTTTTCTACCCTTAGTTAGTCTCAAAGTCTGCCTAAAATAATTTAAGTCCAGCAGCATTTAGGTTTTTCTTCAAATTTTAGTTCCTAAATACTTAGCATAATTTTTAGGTGGTTAATCCTCTAGATAATCACCATAGCAGGTAAACCAGATTGCATGTTCTCTCCCTCAGGAAAAGTTAAAGCTGCTGCACAGAAAATCTGTTTACAGAGGTTTTCCTCTGAGCAGTTTGGGAATCAGGTACTCCCAGCAATGCATGAATCAAGGGACTACAGCTGGTGCTGCACAGATCCCTGCCTCACATGCTACAGCTCTCTGACTCACAGATCACATTTAAACTGTGTCTCTGTGCCACTTCTCAGACCTGCAAGATTGGCCAGCTTTAGGTCTCACATCCACAGCTTTAGGTCTTCTCATCCATTTGCATTCCTAGTTTTCCTATACAGCAATCATTTCCTAACTCCATCTCTGTGTTTTCCTTGTAAAGCACTGAAGCAAAACAGTTCCAATTCTCTTCTGAACTTTACATGGCCAAAACAAAACATTATTCACATGAACAACTTCAAAACTATATTATCCATTCTTTATTTTTATTCTGTTAACAGCCCATTCCAATATAACAGTCCATTCTCAAAACAGAGAACAAGCTCCTCAGCTCTCAATATACATTTTGAAATGATCTAGAACTGGGAAACAATGAAATACACAACAGCAATACCATACTCAATCAGAAACCTTTTTCAATGTGTTAAACCATTTAATGATTCATCCCTTCATTATCCAACAAATCCTTTCATGATCTTCTTGTACTCTAACCTTTTCACAGACTTCAAGATTGCATATCCTCCTTAAGGTAGGACTCTTTTTAAACCTGACTGCTTTCTTGTCATTCACAGAATCTTAATTCAAGGTGCATACCTTTGCTCAGAAGCAACAGCCCCCAGGAAAGCTTCTAGGTTTTACAAACTTTTAAATAATAACTTAAAATTCATACCTTTAGCTTGGTTTTGCATTCACACAAGAGTCTCCTGCACAAGAGCTCCCCAAAACTGCACTAAACAGCTGATAATTGTTTAACAATATATAATGCACTTCACCTGTTACCACAGTGATTTCCACCCCACTCTACCTCCCCTTAAGGGTGAATTTGCCCATTCAGGGATCATTTTGGCAAAGGCCGGATATGTTGAATGCTATTAAAATAAAGATCAAGAAAACTGCCTCTGCTTTACAAAGTTTAGAGAGCAAAAGCATGTGTTAATAGCACAAGGAAAAGAGTTGGTTTAGTTAGCAGAAGTGTGTGGTCAGCAGAAGCCTAGGTACAGGTGAATTTCAGTACTCTAGAAAACAAGTCTCTAACCATGTAGCTTTGTGTGAATTCCTTTAGGACAGAAAAGCCAGCACAGAGAAAACACACACAGCATCTTACAGAGGTGTGACAGCACAGTCAGTACAGGATAAGGGCAATGATGCTAACCAGGGGAAGAGGCAAACAGCCTAGAAGTGCTAATTTATGTTTCATGAAACAGCAAAGGGTAAGCCAATACAATTCTGAGGCTGCTCATCCTTGAGCAGTACAGACTGCAATAATGGGAGGGCTGATGACAAGATGCAGCTGAACAAGCAGGTGACAGCATGGAAAGCATTGATCTGAGAGATGAGCTGCATCCACAAGAGGAGATCACTCCTCTGGCCTGTGTGTCAGAGCCACGTGCTGAACAGAAATAGATACAACTGAGAGCCACTGGGTCATCAACAGGGATGCCCAGGGATAAATGTGAATGGCTGAAAACAAGCCAAAGAATTGTGCTGACAAAGGCAAGTGGTGGTGAGAAGCTGGGAGGATGAAGAAGGAGCATAAACAAGACAGGAGGGAAAAAAAACCCAAGTATGGAAAGAAGGTAGAAGGGTGAGAAGGCCTGGAAATGGCAAACACCTGCAGAGTCTGAAACCAAAACAGGAAATAAGGAAAACCTCAGGAGAGCCATCATGGCAAAAACACAAAGATATCGGGGTCTCTGTGAGGTATTCAAGGGAGTGAGGCATGTAGGAGGTGCCAGGTGCACAGCTGGTATTTAGATGGAGTTCCAGAAAGCAAGATAAGATACTAGTGGCAGGAGGATGCATGACAAACAGCAGGAGTCAAACACAGACACACAGCAGTATGTCATAGGAAAGGGAATGGGTGGTGCAAGGATGCAGAATATGGATTGGGTTTAGTGACAGCAGGTAAGCCTAGTGAGAAAAAGGGAAGAACAGCTGATGAGAAGCCAATGAACAATGAGAACAAGAAGGTTGCACGAGGAAAGGGTTCAGGAAAGAGCAAGAGATGACCTAGTCAAAAAATATCACAATTAGCTTAGCAGCAGTTCCACCTGTCCAACTGCAGTGCCAGGGTATGGACTGTGCCACAGGGACTGCCCAGGGGGGCTTGTGGAGCACTAGGGAGAGAGTTACTGCCTGCTAGGAAAGTGCTGCCTGCATTCAAGAAGTGGCTGAGACCTTCCTCCCACATTTTCATCCCATGCAGCTTTTTGAATGACTTGCAGCTGGAGCAGCCTTGGTTTCCAAAGATATCATTCCTGCAGGAACATGTACTCAGGGACAGCCCTGCACACACAGCTGTGGCAACATCTTGGAAAACAGGTGTTGCCAGGCTATACAAGGAATCCCTGAGGTTTGTTTGTAAGAACTGAACTCAAACTAGTCCACACTGAAAATACCATTGTGAGATACTTATCAGGTGTGTTCCTTATCTTTCAAAATTCATATTATTCATGGTCTTGTAAGGAAGGTTGGTTTTTGTCTTCAAATAACAGCCAAAACTTAAAAATACACATAACACTTTCTCCAAGAAAACCAGAGGGTGGATCTCTTAATTTACAGTATTGGACTATGAAAAAAATAGTACCTCCAAAGTATGAAAGCAGTATACAAAAATACAGAAAAACATAAAAATCTTTAATAAAAATAGTAAAATCTTCAGATTAACTTGATCTCTTGATGTGCTTTGCCATAATAACCAAAAATCAAACAGCAGAGTCCCTTAAAGCCCAAACGGAATTTGAGTTAAAAAATAACTTTAAATTCTTACCTATTTACAACATAAGGGCAGCGTTATTTTAAGGTGCAGGCACAGAAATAAGTTCTCATGTGAAAAGAAGTTATCTTACAGCCTAAAGATCAGGTATTTATTGTAACTCTCTGGGCAGGTATTTTCACCATACTTTAAAAGCAAGGTAATATTAAATAGGTAAAAGCAGCAACTCACATCTATACAAGACAAGAGCTTTCATACATGTGAGCAGTTCACAGGCACCTCAGCTTACTTTATGGACGTGTTTCGTGCCAAAGCCCTTTGCAATCACATTTCTGCACAGAAGAAACCTTCTGTTGTAGCTGACCCATCACAGCCTGCAAAACTGTATTAGAGAGCTCACTTTGCTAAAGCTGAGAACTGTGGGGCATTCCACAAGGATTAACTGCCCCAAGTGCTCAAAAGACAGTCCCCAAAGGAGACTGATAAATAATTGTGACATGTATATTTATAATGTCTACACTGAACCCTTCCTGGAGCTGTCATGTGAAAATTTTAGGAAAAAACTGACTAGATGAAGCATTCTCAATATTCAGGTTTGGGTTTTAAGAAGTACTGCATAAAGATTAGTTACACAGCTCATCCACAGACACCCTTTCATGTATTCAGTCTTCTGCTGAAAAATAATCTTCATCTCTCACTTCTCTGTACTGCATTGAGGCCTCCCCCTCTGGTTCAAACCTGAGCATTTTTATATTCAGTCTCTCTGCAAGCTTCTGTGCTGCGAGCTTGGCTTGCATTTCCTATGTCAGAAAAAAAAAGAGCACAAGTTAGAAAAAGTGTTCATTTGTCATTCTCATGAATAAACTAATATACTAAAATATAAACTTGACATCATAATATCAGTAATTTCAAAGTGACCTCAATTAAAAGTTTTAGAAATTAGCAAAGAAATTTCAGGTTTCTTTTCACACTTATACATAACTATGCTATTAATATTTGACTCTTTTTAATAAGAGTTGAAATTCTCCATGTCGCAGCCCCCACCTGTGATACAGTAATGTCAATTTTAACAGAACACTTCTACAATAGTGTCTAATTTAAGTATTAGCCTGACACTACCTGGAAAGTCAAAATCCATTATAACAGAATTTGAAGAACCTCAGAACCTGGATTCTTCAGACACAGCATAAATAAAGGCAAAGGTAGATACTTGCATATTTTACCAATAACAAATACTGCTAGGCCTTCATTTCTGCAAGGGACAAAAACTCTTTAATGAAGAGTGAAGAAAGTGCAATAAGGTCAGCATTTCAACACACAGAGATTGTGTTTAATGTAGGACTAATACTTTCAGAGGCTAATAAATCATTGGAAGAATCAAATACAAGACAAAGTGCCTTTCCTCAAAGTCTGCCCAGCTCAATTCACCATCATGAAAAGATCCCTTTTCATGGGAGTGATCCATGGGAGTGATCCTGATTATATAATTTTCAGACCAAACTGTAAATTCATACCTCATAAGCTTCTTTTTGCTGTATCTGAATTGCTATGGATTCCTCTATGGATAACATCTTAGCAGGGGAGTGGTGAAGTGGTGGCAGTCGAGCTGCTGTGATGTCATCCAAATGTTTCTTATCTCTGAGTCGTCTCTCTTCTGGAGGAACTGGAGAGCCAAGTCCCCCAGGTGATCGGCTGGATGAGGAACCATGAGATGATCCACTCTGCTCTCCTGACAGTCTGGAAGACACAAAACACCTGTGTTGTGATCCAAACTTGCATCACAGGGTTAAACAACTCCAGTTTCAAAACTTATTTTTAACATAGAAGAGTTGAAAATATATCTGAAGTACAATGAAAACACAGACAAATAAAAAGTAAACACCACTCAGGAAAAACAGAACTATTTCTCTGCAGAGAGACACTATCACAAGTTACTCCTGACAGTGAACCAAACTGGTTTAGTGATTTATTAGCAAACTGAAGTAGCAATGCTTTTGGAGTCACAGAAGGTACAAACTGTTAATGCTACCAGAACAGACAACATAAACTGTAATTTTCCTAAAAGTACAGAAAAAGGAAAAGGCTTCCAGCTATTAAAGTTCTACATGTTCTAGAACTGATCCCAAAGTTTTGCCAATTGTTTAGTGGTTTTGCACCTTAAGCTATGAAATTCTATGAAGATTCATGACAGTTGTTTCAAATGGGTAGAATTAAATCACTGCTCAGTGAGATTCTGAGGTTCTGTGGCATTTAAAGCTAAAGAGCCAACATATGAATCTTGTGAATCGTGAGCCTTTAAATTTCTTTAACCATCACTAGAAAATAAAGCCATCATGCTTGTTCTGTACCATTTCCAATTTTATGCACATCAAGTATATCACAAAAGGTTTTTCTATGTCATAATACTTACGCGTTTGTTTTAAATTTGGGTTTTTTAATGACTGGATTCTTGGCTCTGGCCTCTAGAACCTCAATATAATGTGGTGTCTTGGGATGCCGGCCTCCAAACACATTGCCCTTATGTTCTGCCACATCCTGATTTTTTTCCAATGTTTTTTCACTATTTTCCCCATCTGCAATTGTAACTCTTTGAAAGGCATCAACCAAGGCTTCTTTACTATTGTCCAAAGCAGCTGTACTTTCTGTACCATCCTCAGTATTGCTCTGGGAGCTTGGCTGATCATTGTTCAGGTGATTGCTTGTGGCTGACTTGGAGATTTCACAAAAACGATTCTGATCCTTTGTAACAGTCTTTACTTCATTATTCTTCCTCTGAGTCCTTTGATTTTCCAAAGCTGTATTTGTGGCATCTTCTTCAACACTTTCTGCCTCCTGCCTTTCAGCAGAAATGTCAGAAATGTCTTTAATATTAGAGTTTTCATTAAAGACTGAGGAATCTGCACTGCTCACTGTGTTCTCAGTTAGGACAACTTCCTGTTTGCTTGTATTAATCTCTTCCTGTTTTGCCTGAAACTCCAACCTGACAGCAGATAACAGCTCAGCCGTCCTGGCTACTTCTTCCTCTTGGAAAATGGCAAGCTTCAGCTTTTCAGCAAAATCAGAGATCTTCTTACCCTTATCTGGAAGCTTAGCAATGAACTTCCTAAAACAAACAAAAGTTATTATAAACAATCCTATTTCAACCTGAGATACAGAAATTTTATTACAATAGCTAATGGGACAGGTTTCACCTTGGAAAATGAGCTTCTTATTTACATACTAAACTTCTGAAACACGGCAAGATGCAAAGCACTTACAGCATAGCACTAACTACACGTTGTCAGTAGAAATGATGAGCCATGAAATGGTTTGGGTGGGAAGGGACCTTAGAGGTCACCTCGTTCCACCCCCTGCCATGGCCAGGGGCACCTTCCACCAGACCAGACTGCTCAGAGCCCACCCGACCCTGAACACTTCCAGGGATGGGGCAGCCACAGCTTCTGCTCCAGTGCCTCACCACCCTCACAGGGAGTTACTTCTTCCTTCTGTATCTAATCTAAACCTACTTTCTTTCGCTTTGAACTCGTTCCCTCTTTGTCCGTCACTACATACTCTTGCAAATAGTTTTGGCCCATCATTCCTGTAAGTTCCCCTCAGGTTCTGGAAGGCCGCAATTAGGTTACCCCAAAGCTGAACAATCCCAATTCTCTCAGCCCTTCCTCACAGGACAGGTATCCATTCCTGTGCCTGCAGGCAGCAGGGCCACACGGACATGAACAACCTGAGCCCTGCATCCCCAGCCGCGGGAGCCCGGGGGTACCCGCGCCCTCGCCGGCCCCCGCAGGCGCTGAACAGGAGCGAGCGGTTCGTCCTCTGCCGCCTGCGCGGGGACGGGCGAAGCTGGCGGAAAGCCCGGCCCGCTCCTCGGCGCCGGCGCTCCGGCTGCCCTCACCGGTCGGCCAGCAGCCGCTCCTGCCGCCTCAGCATCTCGCGGAGCTCGGGCAGCGCCCGCCCGCGCAGCCCCGGAGCCGCCGCCATGGGCGCCCGGCAGCGCCCCGCGGGCCGCCATCTTGCCGGAAGCGACGGCGCGGCGGCAGGGCCCGCCTTGCTCGGAACGCGAAGGATCCGCACCCCGCCCGGGACAGCCCTGAGGGAGCCGGGGCGCGGGGCGGGGGGCCGGTCACCCCCGCCGTGGGGACTCGCCTCCATCGTACGGGAATTGCAGCAGCTGGGAAAGCTGCGGTTTGTGCCCTGTACAGCACGTGTGACACGCGGAGCAGCGCAGAAAGGCTGTGGGTTTGAGAGCAATTTGACACCCTTTAGCAACTTTTTGGGTTAGCACTTCAGCAGCACTCTGACTTTTCCCCCTCCCCAGAGACCAATCTGGTATTCTAAGTTTTTCGACGCCTTTTGTCTGTGGAAATTATTAAGCAACGTACGAAAACAATTTATTTTTTTCTCAAAATTCTGGGGATTTCTATCATTTTTGGCCAATGCATAACTTTAAAATCCAGGGGCTTCCTTACCTATGTTACGCTATATTTATTATACTTTATTTTAAAATCTAAGTACTTTTTCTTGTGAAATACACATCTTTCAATGGATATGCTCCAGCCACATTTTTTTAAGTGAATAATCAGCAAAGTTTTACTGCAGGGTCAGACGTGCCTGAGGCGGTGCGCGTTCGTGTCGGTGCGGGCGGGTCCGGCTGAGGCTCCCGGGAGGCTGCAGCATCCCAGAAACAATTCCAGAGCTGCACGGAATTTGCGGACCGTGGGACAGCACCGCCTCCAGAGTTCCTGAACTGGCACACGCACCCTCCGTGAGCCTCTCCGGGTAGCAGCAGTGGGTCATTAGTGAATGGTGATTCCCAGGTGGCAGCTGGCAGCTTTTTAAAGTTGATCCCAGTGGAGTTTCTCGATCCGAGCAGAAGTGAGAGGCACATTTCGCAGGGACTGTTACACCGTTGTTCCGTGAGCAGGACAAAGGCAGGGCCGAGCCGGAGGGACTGGAGAAGGAAGCGCTCTGAAATGTCCGCCTGCCGGTTTGTTTGCGCAGCTGGACGGCCGAGGGAAAGGCTGAGGGCCGGGGGAAATGCGATTCATCAAGCAGGCAGCTACCCATGATAAAAATACCACAGTCAGGATGAGAAAACCCATCCAGTGACGGCTTGAAGAGACCATTTCACTACCTGGATCGTCTGTGGAAAATCCCTTGGGGGAGTTTTGCCTAAGAGTTCAGGGAAATCACTGAAATTTTCTCGCTGGGAGATCCCCCGCAGTTACACAAGTTTTTTGAACTGCAGCCCCTGTTATGCAGGTTTAAGTCATGCATCTATGTCACATTTCTGCATGTTGCAAAAAGGAACACTTGATCCTGCAGATAGGAGGAAAGAGTGGGAACACTGGGCATGGAAACCGCTCCTGCCAGCAGGGAAATGAGAATCTACAAGGAATAATCTCATTAGACCACTGTTCTCACAAAATGTTCAGCTGCTTTATGACATGTACAGAAATGCAATGCCATTATTTACAGTGAGTTTAATTTATGTGCTAAAGTACATAAACAGAAAAATGTAGAGCAAAGAATTAAGAGAATGAAGTGTTAATAACATGGCTTGTGGGAATCACAACTGATCATTCTGTACCTCACTTGGAATACTGTTCACTAAGTCTGTATTTGTCCAAGTTCCCTGGGAAGGAGTATTGTTCATCTTTACAGTTCGGGAGTGTTAAATTTTGAAGTAACATTGTCTATTTGCAGGTAGCCCACAGGTCCAGAATGATGAACTAATAGCTCGAATTTGGAAGGTGCTGGAACAAATAGATTCTTGGTTATGAACAGGTGGGCAGTATCTAGATACAATGCAACTGAGACAGCATCAATTTCAGTACAAATTTGAAGAAGGAAATATAGATTTAGTAATTTAGTACTATTTCTACAAGAAAAGCTGTTCTTTTCTGCTTTCTTCAACTTTATAAAATGTTACCTCTTTTCACTTGGAAAAGGAGCAAAAGAAACTTCAGATTGTAGTTTTGAGGGGGAAGGACTACCTTTACAATTCCTCTGCTTAGAAATATTGAGGAGCGGGAGGAGAGGAAACAAGCTACACATAAAATGTAAATCACCCCCAAAATAACAAGAAAAAAATGGTATGAGTATTAGGAATAGAATAATTTTTACTTAAGAAATAGACTCCTTTCTTATCAGCATGATGCACCTTTGTAATAATTCATTTTGTTTTCCTCAAAAAACCAACTCCTTCCTTTAATCTTACTTCTCAAAAAAACCCAAAAAACCCCTAAACACTTTAAAATCAAATCTGTGTGTATTTATACCTATCAATGTACTGGGAAGCAACCATCAGATCATTGCATTGCCCACATACCACATGCCTTTACAGAATATTGTAATCTCACAGATGTTCACTTCTATGTGTTTTCTCTTTAAATCACCAAGTCCCTTTTTCTTTTGAAAATACTCACATACCTTGAGTTATAAACGGCTCCTGTGTCCTTCTTTTCTTGTGTTCTTTCCATGTTGTGCTTTGAGGTAGGGCTGGAAGGGCCTTAACTCAGGTCTCTCATGCACTTTTCTTCTTTTACACATGGAAATAGCCCCAGGGGCTGAACAATAATGAAGTAAAATGTAAGTGGAATGAAACTCTCAGCATGTACATCTCCATTCTGTGGAGCAGGGATTTCCTGTGCAGAATTACAGACTTCATGCAGAGAGAACCTCTCATGTGTCCATATGCAAAAGTTTTCAGATTTAGAACTCTCTGAAAAGTTTCAGTGTCCAGCTCCCAGAATCCCATGTTGTAGGTTCAGCACCAAGCACTGCCAATCTCAATAAGATTTTATCAGGGCTTGTTGGCAATCTGAGCTGAATACACATAAATAGGGAAGCATTATTTAAGAACTTGACATTCTTCCTCTGAGCATTACAAACCTGTGACACTGTGATTGTCATGTTTGCACAACCTCTTCTTTAGTCGACATGTAGATTGCTGTATTTTTGTAGTCTTAAAAATAAATCTGTATTATCAGTAAGTGGATATAAACTATAAATAAAGATGAGCCACAGCCATCCCAGTCTCATCCTGCTGAAGACTGGAGAACATCATCCCAGATGGATTCAGATGTTATCTGCAGGATCTGAAGCTGTTGGGTTTTTTTCCAAGAGCTGTGCTGTTGTTTTTGTTTATCCTGTGCAAGTCAATAGTTTTTTATTTCATGCAAGAGTTCATCTACTTTTGTGACTTGGCTTTGAGAAAGTCTTTAGCCAGGGAGTGCCTTCCTGTTCTCAAGAGCCGGTCTGCCAAGGGAAACACCGACAAGAACATCGAGGCTCTGCAGGAGCCACTTTCCATTGCCACATGTTTGGAACGAACCAGGTTGTGAACAGTAAGAGTCTGCAATGTTTTAAGGTAGGTTTATTACTAAAAGACTGTTGACACAACAGAACAACAAGTTTAAATACAGTGTTTATTGCAATTTATCCTTTTCATGTCCTGCATACCGGATGTATTAAAAGCGTACAATGTAATACATTATTTGTACAGCATGTAGGAAAAGTGTATCCCAAAATACTTTCCAGAGTATCTGGAATAAATCACAAAAGAATACTGATCATGGTACAAATGTAGTCATACAATTGACTTACATTTAGTGTACTTTATGGGCCCTTCCTATATGGCTTTTATTGCTGTTTACAGAAATTCTACTAGTTTCTAATGCGATAGTAATAATTCATTCAGTCTCAAATTGAGAAAATTTATACACAAGTGTTACAGGTCTTTTCAGTCAGGTTTGTTATTATCTATGCTAATTTACATTACTGCTCATATGACTGGAAAGCTTTACATTTTCATGTAACACAATGATACCAATACAGTTCCTCTCCTGTCCTTCACTGTTACCAGATTTAGACCAGCAGTCCAATCAAGTGATGGTCATTCAGCTCACTGCATGTCAAAATGCTCTTAAAATACAGCTTCGACTTCAGTCCTTATTTGGTTTAGAAAAAAATACCGTATTTCATCAAACAGTCAAGACAAAATTTACACAGAACAGCTTTATAGTAAAAACTTAAGGCCTTGCTGCATTCCTGGTAAAGTCTTGAGCAGATTATCATAATGTTGCAAGTCTCAGAGTTAAAACAGCTTGCAGCATTTTCAGGAGATCCTCAGGAGTATATTGAAAGTAGAACGAAAACAGCATTTTGATATCCTGCCACCATTCATTGAGCACCTCACAGTCATCAAGTTCTGTTTTCTGAGTTCTGGCCAAAATCAGAGAGGTAAAGGATTTTCACTTTTTTAAGCTTGTCAGTTAATGTCTTTTACAACAACATGCATTTCCTTTTATCTAAAAATACCACCTTCATCCATTCATCTTAAGTTTGAAGGTAATTTTCACAAACCATGGTTCAGAATTCAAGTCCTGAATTACAGAGGGACTGTTTGGGCACAGAAATGCTAAAGGACATTCTGTAAGACCTAAAGTTGCATCCCTAATGGATATCAATATACCTGTTGGGATTAGTTTTTAGTGTCTTTCTCTTCAAAAACAGATACTGTCCAAATATTTGCTGTTATCAGCCACTAGATGGAGATCAGGTTTCACAGGTACAAAGCTTATCTCTGAAATCAGAGTTATTACTCATCTTCTTGTGTGTTCAATATGAGATTAACATTATTGTTTTAAATACAACTTTAGTAATTGTACTTGATTTGAATAGACAGGACTGAATTGCATTAGGCTGGAGATAAAAGCAATCCCTTTGGGAAGCTTTGTGGCAAGGTGAGCACCTCCTGGAATTGACACTGCATGCAAGAACAATATTGATCATACAGAATCTAAATTGTTTGTTTTCTGTTGCAGGTACTGTAATTTAAAAAATAAGGTCCTTCATTCATGTTAACAGAATTAAAAAAAAGTATTCCTAATTCATTTTAAACTCAGTAAGAGTGGAAGATCAAAACAAGATGTAAATAATACCCTATATATATATATTTAAATTAGTTCAGTACTAGATACAGTCATTCCTGCTGCTATTTTGAAGCCAAAGACAAGATTTTAAGTGCTTTGGACAAAAAAAATAGTACTCAAAAGCCCAAATCCTGATTCAGGATTGCTGTTGCTGTTGGAAGTGTAAGGACTGCTGCAGGTTACAGTAGGCAAACTTTTGTTTAATGAAAACTCCTTCCTTGAATGGAAAAGTAAATAAATAAAGTGTCAGGGATTTTCCTACACAATTACTACTGAATGTGTCACACATGGTCACTCTGTCCCTCAACTGAGGAAGTGCAAACCAGTGCCTCAGTCCAACAAAGCAAATTCCATTATAATCTGATCTATCCCTTACTATTTTGAGCAGCAAACACAATATTCATCTGCCATGTGTTGAGGGAATTGTTTTAAACAGCCCAGTTCAGGTCTCCCTCCCAGACAAAGAGAGCCCTCAGCTGCACCAGGTCTCTGGGACAGGTGTGAGCCACCCTCAGTTTGGGCAGATTCGGAGCTTCCACACTAATTCCTTCTGCCAGCACATCTTCAGGTACTGCTCCAGTAGTATTGAAAACAGAATCTATTAGAGCTTCATTACACAAACAGAATTACAGCACAATTGAGTGGAAAAAAACAACTGTACAGCTATACAAGTCCTTCTTACAGACATTTGAAATGACACATTGCACTAGACAGATTCTATAGAGGCAACATTGCCTGACTGCTGCTTCACTCAGCCTGCTGCTTCCCCATCCTCTCACAGTTAACATCAGTAGTAACTTCAGGTATAAAGTTACTAAAGAGCTGCTTTCAGGATGAATTTAGTAAGACTCCATGCTGCTGCTCTTCTCTATGAATTGATAAAAATTTATCTAACCAAGCTGCAAAGGCGAAAAATATCCGCTCGTATTTAGAAAGCTTGATGAGTTGAATGCTCAGGATGTACTGCTCTTTGTGCTAAATTCCAGCACTCTCTTGAACGGGGTGTACGTCCTCACCAGCCTTGGACTTTCAGGAGATCTGTTCTCAGTGCTTGTGCTGTTCAGGAGACAAGAGAAAGCTTGCAGAGTTAAGGTCAGAGTATCACACAGCTGGGCTTGTAATGCTGCAGCAATGAACTTGTGCTCTTGTGTTGATATGGACAGGCTAAAATTAAACTTATCAGTGCACTTGGTATGTTCCGTATTTCTTTTCTATAATGCCACAAAGAATATTTGATAAAACCGTGGCAGATACTGACATGTTTACAGGCTGGCATTTGCTGGTGCTCACAGTGGAATGCCCAGCAATAAAGTTATTAGGACTAAGAGTCCTGCAACAAAAACAGATAGTGATATTGCATTTAAGAACACAGTCATTAAGAGTAATTCCATGAAATCTAAACTGCACAGAGGTGCATTCCTGCATAGAGATAAATCTCAAAAAGAGGAAAAATATCAGATAAGTAGGGGCTATGCTTACATACAGAGGGGCCCGAGAGAGGGCAACAAAGATAGGTTTCTGTTGACAACCTGAATGAAAAAACACTGTATTTAAGGTTCCAAAACACATGCCATTAAAATATGCTCTAGGCTGAACTCCAAATTTATTTTTAAATTATGAAGGAAATTTTAGTTTGCTTTCTGCTTTCATATGCTAATTTACATTCCTCAAACTAAGTTATTCAATTTGCAGGGGGTTACAATGAACAAGTTTACTTGTTGGTAATAAAAATAATGTGAAGTGGTCCTCCTTATTTTACTGGTTTGTTTCCTGTTTTTCCCTTCCCTGTGCGGACCTGTGAGAAATACTGAAGTGCAAGTGCAGAGCCCTGCTCCCAGGGCTCATGGTCTGCTGCAGGCTCAGGGCAGAGAAAGCAGGGGAGAAGGGGAGGCACTACACCAGAGCTTCCCAAAGCCAGGCTCCAGAGGCACTGGTACTACACCCGAGCTTCCCAAACCCAGGCTCCAGAGGCACTGGCAGCACAGAGCAGCAGCAGTGTTCTGGTGCAGACAGGGCAATGTCACAGCACTGTTTATCTGGCAATCCTCCAGCCTGGGCCAGGAGATGTCCAGAATTACTGCAGCCCTCCCCTGTGGGTGTTACCTGCTCTCCCGGGGGTCCTGGTCACACCTCCAGGCACAGAGGGTGAAGTGTGCCCAAAGGCAGCGCTGAGCAGCCTTGGGCTGAGCTGTCCCGTGTGTGCTGCACTGCCAGCAGCCACTCTGCACCAGAACTTCCCACACCTCACAGTCCCCTCTCTGACTTCTCGACTTAAATTGCACTATTGGCAATAACTACTGCCCAAGAGTTTGCAGTATATTTGTATCTTTAAGAAAAGAATAAATCCTAAACCATAAATCACTGAAGTAAACTGCACCTAAGAGTGCTGTGCTCTTTTAAACTCCACAATCCACTAACAGTTTATTAGCAAAATGGTTTACTAATATAGCACTGAAAAAGGACATTACGAGGAATTTTCCTACAAACAAGCAGATAAAGTAAATACCTGTATGGAAGATCACATTCTACACCAGTATCTCTGGTTTCTATGTTGGTCTTTGGTTGGTTTTCCATTAAGTAGTCCAGCTTATCTTGTAATTCTTTATTCTGGGAAACAGTAATTTTCATCACAAATTTATTTTATTCATGGTAATTAAACAAGGAAATAAAATTGCACATTGCCCTCTCCCTACAAGAAACAGTGTAAAAGTATGTACTGAGAAAATAAAGGAATTCTTAATTCTGGAAAGAATATGAATTAAATCAACAGTTTTATTCAGAAGCTTCTGGTTTAAGTCATTATAAAACCATTATAAAATTCTAAGCTAAGAAACTTATTGTGAATATTGAGACTTTATTTCATACACTCCTGGCTGTATGACTGGTGTTGTAAGTTTAATTTCCATTTGAAGAACAGCAAATGCATATAGTAGTTATACCCCCAGATAGCATTGGATGACATTGGGTCAAATTTATTTGCTTTCATAAAATAATCATAATAATGTAAACTTAAAAGGCAATGCCTTACCTCACATTCTAAGAAAGAGATTTTATCTAAAAGCTGTATTATAAATAATTCCTTTTCTTTTACTTTCTTCCTTAGCATTTCAATCTATGAAGAAAAACAAAGACATTTAGTCTGATGGGGATGGAAAAAGGAAGAAAACAATCTAGGTATATCACAGGAAGAAAACATGTTTAATATTACTGTTCAAAAACAACTGAATACCTGTAAGTATTCACAAACTGCTTTAATCCCTGGAGTAGCTACCAAATTTAGTGGGCTTTTACAAAAGTGAATTCATTTTGCAAAACAGCCAAATTGAAATCAAGGAACACTCAGAACACATTCATTTTTTTCTGGCAGTCATTGCAAGAATGACCATTTCTGAATACTTTGTCAAATTTTCCATGCATTCTTACCAATCATTTTTTGACTCTGTGTACTAAAATCAAAGCAGTGAACAAACACTAACATCCCCTCCAAAACCACCAGTGTAAAATTTTTCAGCATATCTGGAAACAGTGATTAACAGAAATATTCCCATCTTGCTAAAAAAGAAAGATAAAATACTCAAGGGACAATAAAGAAAACAACAGCAGTACTACCACCCTCCCAAAAATTTATTGCTTGAAATTACAAAATATTTAAACAAAAACATACAGAACTGTGAAAAAAATGAAGCAAAGCAAATACACATATTAAACTGAAAAATGAAAAGTTGCAACACCAACTGAACTTTAATTTAGTCTCCATGACTTTCAGGTATCACATGTCACTGACACAATGATCAGTTGTTACTTGGCAAAGCTAAAACATAAACGCCTTACAGTGTTTTCAGCTGAACAGTTACAAAATACAGGAGTGCTATCATCATCCATCTTTCTCAGAATCAGGTATTTCCTTTTTTTCCTCTTTTAAAGTCCATGTAAAAACTACCCATGTCATCTAAAGCTATTATAATTTCAGTTTTCAACTCACAGAAACAACAAAGCTCATAGCATTTTCAGAAAATCTTAGAACATACCTTGATTTTAATATTTAATTACAACTTTGTTTAATAGTATGACTGAATTAAGTCAGTTACATCTTCCCTGGTTCAATAGCTTCAGTCCTGCCAATAAACTCCACTTTAGAAAAGATAAACTGTTCTCTAAGGACTTCCAATTGGATCTTTTCTATTAATATTCTGTTCTCCTACTATGCATGTAAGGAAATAATACTAACAGCAATAATCAGTGCCACACAAAGAAGCCCAAAGCCAAGCACAGCTGTGTGATCACACTGACACACAGCCATTCTTGCTTGTTATTGAAAATAATCAACTCCATCTGCTGCCTAGGCTGGTTTTTACATCAAACACAAAATATTTCTGTTTCCAAATAAGTGATCAAATTATCTGTCCTCCAAAAGCAAGACCAAACTGTAGTGTTGCACAGGCATTTACCTTAACTTATATTCATTCTATAATAGAAAGATCCTAAGAGTTACTCAACTTATTTCACATCTTATGTTCACCAAGTATCATATACAAATAGATTTTTTCTAAGTTAAAATTAAAGTTCTGTTTATTTTTTGCATTGGCTAGAGAAAGACAGCTTCCTACAGGTGTTTTTGAGTTAATTAGAATAGTCTGAAGGCAAAGATGAGCATGGACACCTTAAAATCTAATAGAGAATACAAAAAGGAAGACTTTGACAAACAGCTTTCTCCCCTTCCCAAACACAGAACTGAATCCCAAAAAGACATTTTGTATTTTGGTGAGGATGCTCTAGGGAGCAGCAGACTGAAGCATACACAACAGTACCTCCAGCCTCTCTGTAACATGGTTACATAGTACCAGTCAGAACCCATTAAAACCATGCCCTTGCCCCAGAATTACACCACATTTTAAAAATCTGCCTTCTTTTCTGTAGAGAATATGGTACTATATCATCACAAGCTCCGTGTCTCAGAAACAAATGGAGTGGCTAGACCACGGAGGTTAGAGAACGATCAGGCTGTGAATTGTGTGACCTATGTAAAACCTTTTGGTGGATCTTTAAACATTAGGAACTCGGACACAGCCACACATCTCCCATATACATTTCAGGAGAAATAAATGCAGCAGTAAGGCTGCATTTGAAGTGCTAAAATGAGAGGCTCTTTCAGCACTAGGAAAAATGTCCTGCAGTCCTGCTCCCTGGATGCAGCAGAGCACCCTGTGAGGCCCCTACAGAAGGAAAGCAGAGTCAGAATGGAGCAGGAATGCTGCACCCTCAACTCATGGCCAAACAGCTGCCTCAGCAGCTACTGCAGTCCAAGGGCTGAAATAAGTGGCCTGACACAGATGACACATCCCAGCACAGTAATTTACTATAAAAGTAAATTTATTTACCGAATAAGGACTTGAGCACATCTTCTTATGCCATTAACACCAGGAATGAAAAACCTGATTTGATTAATCCTTGCTGAGGCTATGTCACAGGAAACTAGGAAAACCAGAAACTCTTAAGAGAGTATACTAATATATTACTGTATTAAATTTTAAGATTTTAAAAACCCCAAAACCCACAAATCCACATCTAGAGAGTTTCTTTGTTTCTAGACATGTTTCTTTGCATAAAGCAAGAGAACAACTAGCAGGTGACAGAGCAATAGATTTTGACTTTGGGTTGAATACAAGGTAAGGAGGAGAAGAGGAGAAGCAAGATGGGTCAAACAATCCTCAACTCCAGGCCTGAGTGGTGGCCAGAACAGTCTGGCAAGAATGGTCAGAAACAAATCAGTGCAAGTCAAAGACTCTCAGATTCCATGGACTGACTCTTCTATCCAAGTAATTTCTGGACTAACTCCAGGATAAAATTATCATCAAGATGTTCCTGTGTTTTCTTTGGTCAATGCCCATGGCCTATAATCCACCTCATCCTTGCTGTGTCTGCAGACCTCAGAATTTCTGTCCACTGAACTCAGCAACTTGCTCCCAAACCTGGCTTTTGCACAACTACCCTCTCAGATTTCTTCATAATTTTCTACAAGTGCTATTCAGGTACATCCTTCAGGCTCTCTCTTCCAACCTTCTCCAGAAATGTCCAGACAGACTTTCCCTAGCACTTAATTCTTGACCTGACTTACACTGTTAAGACTCCACATTTCTACCTGTATTTCTATAACCTTCATGTCTACATTAAGCACTCAAACAAAACTGGCAACCTATTTTGAAATATCAGTTATATTAATGACCCACTCATTCCTTTCAAAACAGTTCTGCTAACAGTAATAATGTGATTTTAGCAACCCTGGGTCACACAGTCACCCTTCTTCCTACCACTTCATTCCCTCTTACCTCCCCCAAGCCACTGTATCCATCGTTCCTGCTTTCCCTTCTCCAGCTGGGAGACATCTGACTATTCCAAAACTGGGAAAATCTACAAGGCCCGAGCTCCAGTTTGTAATTTACTTGGTGTGCCAACAACTAAGGGGCATTACTTGCTCTCAGCCCTTCAGCCACCCCACCTCAATTCCTGGCATTCCCTGCCGGGCAGAGAAAGGGCACCTAATCTCTCCCCATCCTGGCACAACCCATGAAGTTCCCTGCCAAGCATTTCACATACCCACTGCAATTTCTAATGATCTGAATCAGCATGTAAGGTCCAACATGGAACATGAATCATCCTGAATTTATCCTGACTCAGGATTAATGTGGTCATGCACTTCTTTTTAAGATCTCTCATCCTTGTTTCTGCCCCACTGCTGTTACCACTTCTTTGCCTTTGCCTCCTTCTGAAACCTTGAGGTCATTTCTCAAACTGCCTCAATCTCCAGACTGTCACTTTATCTTGCTGCCTCTCCCAGGAAATTCAATTCTTCTTGTCCATCCCATCGATGAAGATCTCTTTCTTTTTCACTGCTGCACCTTATTGATTCTCTGAATACCAAACAATTGTCATGGTACTTGAATGGGCTGTGTAAATACTTTCTAGGAGGAGCTGCACTTCTGACTTTCTCCTGCACCCCCAAGCAACTGAACTTTGCTCCCCTAAGATGGAAAGTGAGATGTAAGAGTCAACAGCATTGAAGTGATCTCATGGACAGAATACCTAAGAAGAACAGTCAAGTGGAGAACTGGACAATTGCAAGACCTAAAAGGAAGAGTCTCTAAAGAAATGCTGTATATGTGACCAATTGTATTAGAATGAAAAGTCAACAGAACTACAAAGCATTAATGCAGAAGGAAGAAACATCTTGAGAGAAAACTAAAATTGTATTTAAATGTAGAGCCTTTATAAAGAAAGCCTGAAATAAGAATTTTTATTTTCTTCTGTGTAACTCAGACACAGATTTGGAGGCATTAAACTACACAGTGATGTCCTGGACTGGAATAGATCCAGCTATTAGGTAAACTCAGTCACCATTTACCACTTAACAGTATTATCTATTAGTTTAAAATATTTACCAGAACATAGTTTTAATATATTTAAGTATCATATTATTCAAGTATACTTATATTTTCCTTATTCATCTACCATTAATGGACTGGGCATCAGTAGCATCAATACAGAGACATGAACAAACTGGTCAGAAATATGAGTACACAGGACAAACAGATGCTACACAGCATGCACAAAACAAGACAGACAAGACATTGCAACATCACCCTGAGCTTCAGAGATAATTGCTGTACAGGGAGAACAGGATTTTCCTCAGTCCTGTATTTCACTGGACCTTAACTGGTATTTATGAGAGGCTAGACAAGAGCTGAAACTTTTTCAGGGAGCATAATACAGTGAATAGGAATAAGCACCTTTGCCTTTTAGTCCTCCTTAAATCACGTGAGCAACTTACCCATACCTTTTGTATTTTAAAACTCACATTGCATTTACAGAAAAAAAATCAACTGACTGATTTAGGTTAATGCACCAACGTAGAGACCTTTGTAAATGAATGAGCTCTATAAACACATTTTCCAGTGGTTGGTGTCCATGTATTGCTAAAGCAGGGGCTGACATGTCCTAACGAGTTACAGACATTGGCTCATTGTCTGCACATCAACCCACCTCGTTAAGCACTACCTTAGTAATGGGCAAGTTTCTAATTAATGACTTGGCCTGGCAATTCCCAGCTGAAAGTGCTGATGTTATGCATATATAAACCCTCTCACCAAACACCAGCAGTGATTCTACTTCTGCCAACAGATAAGCAATGTACTGCTTGCTCAAGTCCACTGAGGAATGCCAAACACTTGTACTGGGGAGGGCGGAGGAGGGTGTGGCAAGTTATTCATGTTCTGTCCTTTGTCTTCTTCCTGCAAGCTCCCAAGGTGGGTTTCTCTTTCTACATTTCTTGTTCGACGTTTTTGTTGTTGTTTCATTTTCATGGTAGGTACTATGCAATGCAGATTTTGGTTATTACAAGTTTGGCATCTGTTGTTGATAATTCCATCTTCTCCTCTGTACTTCTGTGTGGCTTCTTTTACTTGACCTCGAAGCTGTTCTTCCATGCTAAAAGAGGTAAATTTCACTATATATCTGAAGTTGGAGTGTCTTGATACAGATGTTTTCAGATGCTTAAGTCTTTTTATGAAAAGTTTCTTCTTTTTATACCCCATTTGTGCAATACAAAGTGTCTTCTGTATTTGGGATATCATTTGCTCATTAGCACTTTGTCCTTTCATGCAAGTATCTTCCCCAACAGAAGAGGAGACAGCTTCTCCCTGGTGTCTGGTCACCATTTATTATCCAACGAATCTGAGACTAAAGCTGGAGAACAGCTCATGGGCCATGACCTAGAGACAGTTCAATTCAGTAGTTAGGGGGATTTCACGTGAAATCTGAGTTCTGTAGATAATTTCTTGGCATGAAATCAAATATCCTTTTTTCTTCAGACCCCTTCAGAACAGCTTCCTATAACTGTATCAACCCCCTTGCCTTGCTTACAAAAGGTAAATGCTGAGATGCTGATTTCCTTCCCTCTCCTGCTTCTCAACAATGAAACAACATTACATATAAAATAAGCTTACTGTTTAATGAAATTGCAATCCATTCCAAAGTGAATTGCATAAATCTCAAAACTAAACCTCTCTTAAATCTCTCCAGGTTTGAAATTGAGATCAAGCCACAAAATAATTATTTTGCTAATTAAAAATCTATGTTTTGTGTTTTATTTATCTTACATGAAAGTCTCATTTCCTACAGTGGCAGAGACAGGATGAACTGGTTGACCCATCAGATAGGTACTTAGAAGAGAAGCTTTTATCCCTCTGACAGAACAAGAGCAATTTCAGCCATAAAGGGAACAGTGTAGTAGCAGCTTTCCATGCCCCCCCGTGGTGCCTCTGTGCCTGCATTTGCCTGCCCACTCCCATCTCTGCAGGGGAAACTCCTTAGTGGAAGGGCCTGAAGTTTGTGTGCCTCTGCCTTCCACCTGTGAGTCTCCCTGCAAATTCTTCCTCTCATCAAACTGTCTTTTTCCTGCATTGCCTCTGCAAGTCTCTTTCTGCCCAGCCATACTTTAAGATAGCTACAAAGGCAAGGGCTAAAAAATCTGAGCCTCGGGTGACCCACTCTGGCCATCTGTCTCTCCTCACTCGTTTTTTGAAAGCCTGCGATGTACAAATAGTATGAGAAAAGGGCTGGGTTCCTAAACACCTGCCAAATGCGAGCCCTGCACTTTTAACTGCCAGCACTGCATTTAAACCGTACTACACTAAGCTGTGAACAAATAGATTTGTTTAACAAACATGTTCAACACAGAGATAAATCTGTCAGCCGTAAATCATCTGCAATCTCTCTCTAATGAGAACATGAGGCTTTAAGACTATGCAGGATAACTTTCTGCTCAGCTGGTGCACTAATGAGCAGCAATTTTTGCTTTCACAGAAAAGAAACTCTATGAGGATGAAAAATGTGTGTGCATGAGAGCCAACACACAGAGATGTTGAAGGTCACCAGCTCCAGAAAACTTCCATTTTATTTCTTCCATTTATTTTTCTTCTGAAAGTTATTTTCTGTGCTTTTGTTTAATTTATGACTGGTTTGACCAGATCAAGTTGAAAAAGGTTCTATTAATGCCTGAGATGGAAGGATTTATTTTCAGAGGAAAAAAATTAGAAGCAAATTATTTTTTTGCTAAGGGGTATAAGCACACTGAATTGTGAATGTCCTCCTCTGCCTGGGCTCAATTCCCTAGATCACATAACCATTGCATTCAGTACCAACAGGATGAGATCTCTGAAGAGGAAGGTGTTAATACTCTTTAGCTCCATGGCCTCCTACATTTGGTGCTTCTCTGCCAGCATCTCCTTTCATGCCTAAGTTAGGACTGACCACCACCTCCTAACACATTTTAAAACGCCATCAAAATAGCACCGGAGGTGTTAAGAGTTGCCTGCTGCATCACAAAACTCCCCTGCAAAGCTTCTCTTTCACTTCCTCCTGGCTGCTTACTGGCCTTTTACAGAATGCCCTGCATCTGTCACTTGCAAACGATCTGTCATCTTTCCCAAAAAGGGCTTAAGAGCTATTTTGTTATTTTTGTCAGACAGGAGTTTCATCTCAGTATTTGTCCAATTTTGACAGTTCTCCATATGAGTTTGAAGCAGTATATCTTGTTGGTTCAGCATCCCTTTGAAGTGATGTTGATTTCTCCAATTCCTCTGAATTGGAGATGGTAACAGCATAAATTCGTTGTCATTTACACTGGAAGAGTAAACCCCTTATTTATTTATACTTCAGATCTGTGTCCATCGTACAAAGATTAATACTAAACAAAGCTCATCCCGTAGTCAAGCAAGTTTAGGCTTTCTCACCCAGGAGCTCATACAGGAGCTCTGTTTCAGCTTCAAACGTGTGCACTGCTGATGATTTTGACTACTCACTTTCCTTCCATTTCTCTCCTGAGTTTCCCAGGTTAGCCTGTTCTCACTCTGTTGACTTCCACAGAGAAGCTAAGTGTTTCAGAAAGCAAGATTTCTAGCTTTTGAATTATTTGGTTATCCTTTCTCAATTATTTAAATGCAAGTTATCAATACCATTATAATACCCTCATAAACCCTAAGATGGCATGTTATTTCACAGATCCAGCCATGAAAATACTGCAATAATGAGTAACAGGGCAGGTTTTCATTACACTTTTCTTGATATTCCTTGCCATTACATTCTGCAATCTGTTAAATTTAGAGTAGGGAGGATGTGTGTTTAAATATACCCTGATGAACATGTCTTCCGGGACTTAAATAGTAGTGCAATCTTCCCTATTTACTCTAGCAGATATTTTTAGTACTGCTGCTCACTAGTTTTTAACCTAACTTCAGAACAGACTCTTCAGATAGCATTCCTTTTTAATATTTTTGTTGCCAATTTTTCAGCTTCTATGGCATAGTTAGCAAGTGTTTGCTTAAAATGAGCCAAAAAATACTTATCTAATGTTATGTAGAGAAAAGCACAAAATCATGAGGAGCACCACATGCTTGGATAGTTGAGGACGTACATATCTGCAAAGCTGTTTCTCTTGCCCCATGGTGAACAGCTACTCTTCTCTACATAATTAAAGCTTCTATTTTTAGGCCTTTAATTAAGAGTCCAGTTTAAAACAGGGCATGCTAACTATATTATGGATATTTTCTTAAACACAGTACAAACACAAGCAACAAACAGCACAAAATTAAGAAACAAAGCCTCAAACATTAAATGCCTGACCGGATCAAACCTCTGGTATAGGAGCCTTTAGCTAGCTTACTAGTGAAAATATAGATGTAGCTACACAGGTGTTCATGCAGTTCTCAAGGAAGCTGAATTAAAATAAAAGTTAAAAAACACAGGGACTAAAGGAGAGAGCAAAAATATCTACCCTATGGCAGTCCAGACTGATAGAGGTTTAAGTGAATCTGAAAAGCAGGCAGGCAGACAGCAGTTAGAAGCAGACATGTTCAACAATTAAGTAGTGACTTGGTCACCTAACACTCATTGAATAGGATAACCACATGGTCTAGAAGGGCTTTCTGTGTATATGAAGGCACCAGCAGAGATACATTACAAGGAATTAGCAAGCTAAAGTCACCCATTAAATCTAATATTAAGGAAATCATAATCATTGGCTCAAGCTTTTTATGTGGTTTTAGTCCAAAACAAAACATGGAGCTGAAAGGACTTGTTATACCAATGCAGCCCACTAGAGGTCAAGTTACAACCAGAAGTTTAGAATATATTTAGTAATAAAGAGCAAAATGCCACATGTATCACAAATCCTTTAGAACTTTTGTTAGAACCAACAGAAAAAGCTCTAAATACAATGTCTGATGTACAGAGATACAAAACATATTAAATAATTGTTCCCATAATCCATTAATTAGATGTATTGGATTATTGGACTTGAGAGATTTTCCTTAATAAAATACCATTGTATAAAGACTGTAAGTTCAGTTTTAGACCAGCTATGATGCTTAAAAACAATGATAATGGCAAACTAAAGTAAAACCAAAACCTCAAGACTTGATATGTCTGATACAACAGAAGAACTTTAATCCCTCTGTGTAAAAGACAGTATCACACATCTGATCATACAGAAGAACTACATCAGAATCGTACAAAACAAAGCATACATAAATACATACAAACTTGATAAAAATGGAACATCTCCATGCCTAATCAGAAATCCTGTAATAGCACATTGTGAATGCAGAAAGAATGCCTTAGATTTGAGTGGTTTCTAAACATCTGATATCTTGAGTGTATGATGTATGATGTCCAGATACAAATCAAAGGTATCTCATGAACACCCATCCTCTGTGCAGTAGGAGGCTTGTCTAATAGAGCTGTCAGTCAGCTTTGTAAAGTCCAATTTAAACTCAGTTATTTCCCAAGTCATTCTTCCCACTTGGAGAAACAGAAATGTTTGCAATTACAGCCTTCTGACTGCAGAACAGTTTCCTGACACATAGGTAGCCTGTAACCTAAAGCATCTACCCAGCAAATGTCAGCATCTAAGATGATGTCCCCAGACCAGGGTAAGAAGAGATGAGCAGTGAAAAACTGTGCTTGCTCACCTATTTCTACGAGGAATCACATTAAACAAACAACAAAAAAAACCCCCAAGCAAAATCTCCCAAAACCAGAAGAACAAAACAATAAAGGTCAGATTTGCCTTCCATTTCTGTACAGGAAGCAGACCTGTACAGAAATGAACAGTTAATGACTAGACTACATCATATCAGAGGTACCCTCTGAATGGTTCAAATTGAGCTGGAAGTTGAACACCCATGAAGAGATACAGAATTAGTGTTGGCCTAAAGATCACAGTATAGAACCCACAGCCACTGGATTAAATTGCTTTCATCTACTCTTTCTGCTTCACTGGCTCCAGATGCTTAACTCAACTTCCACTGTAACAAAGGTGGCATAAGGCAACTGCACAAAGAACACAGTTCTCTTTGGATTATGTACTAAAAGAATAAGTGCTCCCCAAAGACTCTGAGCTGTTTTACTACATCTCACCTCCTCAACCATATGCTTGACTTTCTTCTGCTGGCAGTGGACCATGTCATCCAGATGCTTGATCCGCTCTCTCAGGCTGGCTGCTACCTCCTCCAAATGCTGTGACCTGGCGAAACATGCAAGAATTGAGCCTGTGAGCGGGGAGCTGTGCAGTATAAGCAGAACAAGAACAACCCCCACAGTCCACCATAAATCAGGACAGGCAAGTCAAATTGCACTGACAGATGTCAAATTGTCCAAAGTACATTTTATTGTGCTCTTAGTCCAAGTGGCCATCTCCACCCAAGTTATTTCACCTTTGTCTTGCATACTGACATGCTTACTCAGAGCCTGAAGTGCCAACAATTAAACAATGTGACAAAACTCATCTCAAGATTTGTTATCCTGTAGTGAAAGGCTTTTAGACAACTAGATCTTTAGCTTCAGAGAGACACATTTAGCCTGACTTACTACTACCTGCAAATATTTTGGAAATGTATGCTGAACAAAAGCCAGGAAGCAGGTCTGCTTTCAAAGCTGTCTTACTGCAGGGGAGCCTTGAGTCAAGAATTTGGCAGAGCAGCCAAAAGCAGCAAAATACTAACTGGAATAGTATTAACTCCTCAACAGTCAGCAGGAATGCTGTGAATGGTTTAAATTTGTGCATACAACTCTTCAGATAGATTCTGCATTTCTTCAAATCTGTTTAATACAGAAAGTGAACTCCCATGGAACTCCTGCCACAAGTTGGTTTGGCAGCTTGTCAGAAAAGTAGCTTTAGAATATGCAAGGAAACAGGAGTGAAGCTTTTCCATAATATTTTGTCTCTTTGGCATGGGAGTCTCCATTTTTATCTGAATGTCCAATTCTTGGAATTTGTCAAAGAAAGCAATCACTTGCTTACAAAATAAACTGCTGTACCCCTGGGTTCAGAACTGGACAGAATTTGAGAACGGAAGGAGAGGAATCAAAAACAAAAAGGCTTTTTTCATCTTGGTCTGTGCACAGCAGAAAAAAAAAAACTGTTAAAGCTGCAAATAGAAAAACCATTCTAAGACAAAGCAGCAGATGGCAAACTGTAAGACATGATTCCAGTGAATGACTGAATTGTATGCTGTTTCCCCCCAAAAGAGTCTCTATTAACAGTGAAGTACTCTGCAGAAATGTAACTGCAGCACAAGGACTCAAAAAATACAAAGCATTGCTGCAGGTTTTTCTCTTGTGCATATTAAGGTCACACAAAACTCTAATTTATATTTTGATTGCAATTGTAGCACATATTTTTTATCTCATGGGAAGATTCAGGATCTTAAGCATTGATAGCAATGGAGAAATGGAACAGACATCCTTCCTTAAGGTGGAGCTTGAGTGTCTGACAAGGTACAGACAGGTAAAGACAACTTAAGAATAAACCTGCATCATCTGAATACAGATTCATTGCATGGCATAGATTGCAACTGTGAGCTTGCTTGCATTGCATGAATTCCTGCCTGAACACTGCCTTTACCCTTTTAGTGCAGTGTAACTTTTCACACTGAAAAGGATTCACTGAAGCAAGAAGAGTCTGGGTTATTCAGAGGTAAAGGAAAACAGCAATTATCTTTCATCTCCATATTCTATGTTGTATGCAAGCGACATCTGTTCACTTGAAGTTATTATTTTAACAGGCTGCTGTGAAAAGCCATTCTTACCCTGAAACCAGAGAAGCTGGTCACAGATCAATACAAGGCACTGAGAAGCTCTCAGCAGGGACCTCCTTTTATGTTTATGCTTCCCAAACAACAGCAGGATGCCCAAAACATTAAAACTGAATTTCTGGATGCCACAGAGCCATAAGTAGTAATCAAGTACTATTATTCAGTCTCTGGTTATAATTCATCTTTACCCACTGAAGCAGTGGCATATAAACCTTTGAGTTTAGATAGTGAAAGTATTCACAGTCAGGATCATACTCCTCTGAATTGGGAATGCAGATTTAAGAAAAATGCAAGCCACAGATATGTCACAGTTTGTTCCATCTACAATGGACTCAGCACATTTGCAAACAACTTTTCAGAAAAGATGCATGAAGGTGGTCATTGTTGTAAAAATAATTGTCTTGGTATTTTACATGTAAATAAACCTACATTCAGATGGACAATCCCTACTAGACTGCAGTTTTAAAGTTAGAAAAGGCAAAACTCAGATATCTACAAAAACAAAGAAACCCCTGAAGTTTTCTGGCAATAGTAGAAGTTCCACAGGAAAGTCATATCTCACCTTTCGCTGTTGGAGTTGTTTTCAGATTTTGCTCCAGATATTTGTAATTCATTTAATTCAAGTTGTTTTTGCAGCTGGTGACGTTCCTAAGCAAGAAAAGTTATCTTTCAGTTCTCCATGTATCAAAATGTAAAGGCTTCACAAAGCATATTTCATTGCAATTCAAAACATCATTTGTGAAATTAAAATAGAAACTGATTAAACAAAATTAATGCATTTCCTATAGCCAAGGAACACGGAATACATAATAATAAAATCAATTTCCAAGCTATGCATGGAAGTTTTCAATTTCCTATATGAAGATGTAGGGCTGTACTTGAAACTGAATTTTTTCAATAAAAAGATGAGTTATCAAAATCTTTAACTACATAAATGTCAAGCTGTCCATATCACTCCAAAAACATCTCCCAGTCCAAGGCTGAGATAAAAGGTATTGCTGCATTTTCTTCCCACAGAGTATTCTTGTATATTTTTAAGTGCCCACCAGCAGAGTGCTTGTGAAGATCTATGAGGACTTGGGGACTGAGTCAAACGAGTTAACAGAGAAGTGTGTTATCCACCTTGATGGGAATTTAAGAGGCATTCAGTCTCACTGGGTGAGTATCAGCCAGATAAGAGCAGATTAAAGAACTAATGTGAAGGAACTCATCTGTACTTGTGAACTGTACTGCAATCCTACATTCACTGCATAATACTTAAAAGTTGTAGGCTGAGGCCCACATGAAGTTAATGGAGCCAGGGGCATATTAAGCTGAGTAGTTTCTCAATGTAATCATTAATTCTCCTAATGGATTTGCAAGCATTAGACAAAAAGGGCTCAATGCACATTAGACTAACCAGTCAAGCCAACAAGACTGGCTTATAAAAATGTATTTCTCAGTAGATACTGATATTAAATATGTACTACAATAAAGTGACATTGGTGACAAAACCCACTTCATTTGAGAGAGCAGATGATTTTACTCCCCCCACTGACTAAAACACTCTCTGCTCCTGTATTTGAGACAGTGAGGCACAAATCTTTAAAGATAATGAGATGCCTGCTATTGAATGAAATGAGAAATGCCCAAATACATCCAAGACCATTTCATAGTCACTGCAGCCAAGGCTGCCCTTCAGCTTCACATTCTGCAGCAGCTCCTCTTTGCTGGTGAGAACAAGGTCCAGAACAGCACCTCTCCTCACTGGCTTCTCTGTCAACTGGAGAGGGAAGTTATCATAACACATTCCAGGAACCTGAATTGCATATGCTCTGCTGTGTTGTCCCTCCAAATGATGTCAGGGTGGTTGAAAATCCCCAAGAGGACCAGGACTTATGATCAAGAGGCTGCTCCCATTGTCTGTAAAGGGCCTGATCCTTTCAGTCTTCCTGGCTGGGTAGCCCCCACTGTAATGTCACCTGTCCCTGCCCTCTCTTTAATCCTGACCCTGTAGGTTCTCCATCAGCTTCTTACCCATCCCCAGACAGAGCTATATGCACTCTATGGACCTACCACAACATTTCAGAGACTCTGGGTCATTTATGATTATTACTTGATTAGGCTTAGGACACCTTGCACACTGAAGGGACACTGACTGGGTTTTAAATTTTCTCTTTAAAATAATGGTTCATTTCCTAAATAAATGCTGCCCTGCAAGGACCACCAGAAAGAAAGAACCACCTCCTCATCACAGGGTGTCTGTGGCAGTCTGGGTGCATTTACTGATATAAATACAGTAACTAAGATGCAAACAACAATGGTATGTCACTGAGCAGGGAAATGAACAGCAGAACAGTAAGAAGTGAAATTTCCTCCATGCACTTGTGCATTTCCTCTCAAGGCAGCAATCAGGTGTCATACCTCTTCCATGCGTTCAATCAGCCGGTCCAGCTCACCAATTCTCTGGTCTTTCTCCTGTATGCTTGTTTCTGTAATCTTCATCTTCTTATTTGCCTCTTCAATGGCCTTCAGAAGCCGATTTGTTTCCTCCTACAAACAAGAATATTTACAATCACATTAGCATCTAATATATTAATGAGGAATAAATATTTCTTCTTCTTTTCAGCTATAGGGCCAGGCTAATAGCTCTTAAAGAGCTCAAAGCTTTTCACTACACCTGCTCAGAAATCTGGAAGAGTTATGACCCTAAAAGTGAATTATATAGAGCAAAAGATTGGGAGTACTTTGAAATAAACAGGTATTAGTAAAGCATCATTATGACAATCCAAGAGAAACTTTTACCCATTTCTTAAGATAGCTGATTTCCCTTTTCTTTCCCTGAGGATGCTGTTAAATAACAGCATGAGAAAAATATGCTGCTGCAAAAGACAGCTTTCTAAACACCATAGTCAGCCATGTTCAGCTTTGTACTTTCCTTACATGTAAAGCAATATGAATAAAAAGGAGCATCTATCTTCAATCTCCATCATTATCTGACTGTATTATTTTTAAAAATGCAACAATGGACTGCTCATAGAAAGGTTTAACTTGGGGGTGGAGGGAAACTGGAGGTCAGGAGAGTTCTTGCTCCAGTAGCATCCAGTGAAGTTGTTTCCTTTCTCCTTCTTAAACTGTTACTTAAAATTGGACATTGTATTTTCCTTTTTTAGAGAATCAGAAGTCATAAAAACCTACTTACCCTATTTCAGATTCTGAAATCTAGATTATCATTGACATTACAACGTTTGAACCCATATTTTTCTTAGTGCTATGTAGCGGTGCGTGAGCTGTGCTCACAAGTTTTGGGTTTATGTTATTTATGTTGGGAAAATGGTCTATTCCAAACCCCCCTATTTATCCATGTTTATCCCTTCCCCTGGAGCCTGCCAGTCATCCAGGAAAAGCCTCTCCCCCTTCTGGAAATCTCGGGGAGACCTGGCTTCTGATTGGAACAGGTTCTGGGAATCCCCTCCCCCCCTCCTCTCCAGAGATTGGCCCTTTTGTGTGTCAATCTACCCCCCAACTCCTCCCTTTCTATCCCCCTATTGGTGGAAAGTTTATGTACACGCCCCCTGGTACCTGTCCTCTTAAGGGGGGCCTGGGCGGGGTTTCTCTCTCTCTCACCCACCATCCATGAGGCAATAAACATCTCCTGTTAACCCTCAGAAGAGAGCCTTCCTTTTCCTTCGCCATCGCCGCTAATTTACATCTAGTGCTAGCCAGCCAGAAAGCCCACCGCGTGGGGGTTGCTGCAGAACTGTCCAGTGGGCCCTACCGACTGCTGCCAGAGGCCGGGCAAGGCAAAGGATCACTGAAAAGTGATCCACGGAGGGCAAAAACGCCATAGTGCTACAACCCCAAAATTTGGAAAGCTTAGTAACTATAAGGCACAATTAATAATAACTATAATAAAAATAACTATAAAAAATAACTATAGGCACAACTAATCCCAGAGACAGAAGTGAAGGAACACGCATCAACTCTGAAGTATGATTGAGAAATGACACCCAAGCTAAGCACTGCTCTTACAAACTGGCTGTACATACCAGGAGCATTTCTTTCTCAGCCTTGTGTTTCTGTTCCTCTTCTCGCAGTTTTTCCTCATACTGACTATACAGCTTTCTGGTCATCTCTCTCATGACTTCAGCATTGGCTTCCTGCGATGATTCCACCTATGAGTGAAGAAGGTTCCCATCAGTAAGTACAGTATTGCTGGCAGCAGGGAGAAAGAGAGTTCACATGATGAGAAAAAAAGAGTTTGAAGTTAGGCTCCCCCTTATTATAAATCTGACATTGCAAAAGTAGATTTCCATTTGCATCAAGACCATTTACAGCATTTTGCCAGTATTCACACAATTTGAATCCATAGAAGTTACTGTTCCATCAAGTTCCATGTTGTCTGAATTTAGCTCACTTAGTCATTGCTTATCCAAGATCAGGCCATGCCTCTTTGCTGAGCCCTTCCATAACAGCCACCAAGTCACTTGGTTTGTTTCCCCATTGAAATGATACTGTCTCCCCCAGCTCTACTGAAGCATGGACTAGACTCAACTCCTGTTTCTAAATGACCATGAACACTCAAAGCAATACTTCATTGCAGTACCCTCCCTGCTCTCTCTTGGTTTTTCACATTCTGCTCTTTCTGTAGGCATAAGAACTGGGGTAACCATGCAGCAAAGCAATCAAACTGAAAATTAAAATTCTCAGATGTGTGGAAGGGTTAATTTTTAACAACAGAACCAGAAACTTTACTAGAGCTATGGGGAAGAGGGCAGAATGGTAATTCAGAGACAGGATTTCCTGCTGTTGGCTGAAAACAGACTGAACCACACCCTCAGTAATTAAACACCAGATAGGGTATTCACAGCTTAGGCCCATCTCCTATGTAAACCACAATAAAAGTGAAGTAAAACAGCTAGTACAGGACTTAGTTATCTTCCTAGAGATGCTGTGAATCAGCCAAAGGTTATAGTGAAATGCTGTGGGTGCTACAAAAGTGACAGGAAGAGGAGGAATAAAGTGTTCCCTGCTGATCACCACACTTAACACAGCTACAAAATACAGAGTTCTGATGATTAAGGTCTTGGGTTGGATTTTTTTTTCTATTTCAAGGACCAACAGGTTTAGCAAACCCTTGGGTTCACCTCGCATGGCAGAAACAAGCTTGTTTAGTACCCTGTAGAAAAACAAGTGTGTTTCAGTCTTTGAAAAGGGATGAGCCCTGAAGGACTCCACTTGTACTGCAATTGTCCCCTTTGTCATCTCACCTAGGCCAACCCTGGAGCACAGGTAGTGACTTGCACTTTATGAGAGGGTGTGGAGTTAAATGAACCTTCCACATTTCAGGAAGCCTGAAAGAATCGTATCATTTAGAGAAAGCCAATTATTAAACCCCAGATTCCTTAAGATACACTGAACTGGAACAGGATCTATTATCTCCATCATTCTTTTCCTTACACCTTGAGCGATGAGCACAGTAAAAACAAGCATAAAAAAGTGGATATATCAAGGCATCTGTTATAATACACTTAAGTAACATATCCACTCTAAGCTATTACAGATTTATGAATAAACCAAACCTCCTTAATAAGCCCTATAGGTGTGTTCTCCACCCAGAATGTAATCATGGTACACAGTAGTTACTGCTTTTCAACACTAACCTCCCAGATCCCACACCATCCTCTTACATTCACTCCTAGAATGAATTCCCAAATGTCATGGCACCTTTTGAGACACAATTTTATATTCAACTGTCCAAGATAGTAATGAGGTATATTATTCACTAACTTGGTACTAAAACTGAAAGTGTGAGAGCAGAATTTACACTTTTGCTGTGTAAATGCAGGGCATGTATTCTGCAGAGCTTGACATACTGGGAGATAAACAAATCCTTATGCATTCATTTGAACTGAGACTTAAGCTGCAGTTCCCTGCTCTTAGAAGCAGACATACCTTTCCCTGGCTTGCTGGGGCACGTCCTTAACATTACAGTGAAGCCCAAATTTCTGTTTTTAAATCTTAATTGCATCATCTTTACTTCTGTTACTTGGTTTTTTCCCTCTTTTTTTTTCCTGCTGACAACAGCAGGTGCAAAATACAGCAGCTACTTTAACAGCTTGTAGAGCTTCACTGTGAAAGTAGAACATGAAAAGCACTTATGTTTTCTTGTTTAACCATTCATTATTAAGCATGAGTGCTAGTCACTAGCAAAAATGCCAGAAAGAAACACCTTCTATGACAAAATTAATCATTAATATAGCTGCAGTCACCTTAATTTCAGAAACTTTACCAAAAATAGTAACAAATTTTTCAAAATTTGACAAATGCTGATTGAGTACTATATCCAAATTGGTCTACTTTGAGCAATTTTAACAAAGGTTTCCAGGTGGGGGGGAAGGGGGGGAAGTGTTTGTTTGATTTGGGTTTTTTGTGGGCTTTTTCTTTTGAAATTAAAGGAATACATTTGGCAGATGAGGGGAGAACATGGTCAAGCTTTCTGTCACATTAAACCTTGCAGTTTGTGTTTTATGCCCTTTCATTTCTCTGAAAGAAACAGCTTAATTCTCTTTTGAAGATGCTTGCTGTTACCTGCTGACATGGTTATAAGACTTAACAGACTACCTATTAAAAATGCTGCAATACCAAGGAAACTCAACACCAAGAAATTCACGTAGCAATGTGTAGAGTTGTAATATTCCTTCACTTAATAGGAATGGACGCTAATAACCATTTAATGGTTTGAATTTTCACCTGTCAACATCTCTGACTCTTATGTTGGACATCCCAGGGAAGACTGCCTGTCGCCAGTTTAGATTCTCTGTCATTAAACCACTATTGATTCACAGGAATAAGTGAGCTTGAGGGCATGACGGGGGCATGAAGAATGAAGAACCCTTTACAGATAAGGCCAAGGAATTCATTTAACATCCACCTAATGCCCTTACTGTGCAGTATTTTTAGGGGAGTTTATATACCACACCTTTAACTTCAGTAACTGATTTTCAATTTGTGCCGTTTCCAGTTGCTTTTGCTTCTCTCTCAGCTTTTCCATAGATTGCTCGTGTGTGTGTTTTAAATTCCTTATTTGTTCCCTTATGTCAGTGTTCTCCAATGTTACATCCACTAGAGTTTTCTAGAAGAGAGAGGTAAAGCATATATTAAAAATCAGAAATAATTTGATGAATTAATATAGGCAAGAGATTATGAAACACACAGCACATTTAAAGAGCTTCCTGACATATTAATGCAGTGTGAACAGTTTTGCAAGTTTTAACATCTAAAATTATGGCCTTTGTTGTTGCTAGAAGGTATTTCTGTGAGGAGTATACTCAGTGAAATCAAGTCCTGGAACACTATTTAAAAAAAATAACATGGATACATTCAGTATGAATAATCTTCCCTTCTCTCTGAGGGCCATGCCATACATACAAAATGCAATGGACTGAAACAAGAAAGTAATGTACAAGAATGTAACATTCTTGTTACATACAAGAAAGCAGAGACATTAACTTGTTCAGCTCAGATACATGGGAATTTAGAGGTCTCTAAAACAAAAAACTCATTCCCACTTTGTCCCTCCCCCTGCATTTCACAGGTATGTAAAATCTCACAAGTGTCTGGCATCCAAACGTGCCCCTTCATTTCTGTTACCAGGTGAAGGCAGAACTAAGTCAGGAGATGCCCCATTTAGCATACAGACCAAATCACATTTTCACCTCAGATCCTTCATAGAGACATGACTTGTGGTATTAATCTGCTGCATGTCAGTATCTCTTTATATCTCTTTACTGTACACTATTTTTAATTTTTTTTTAAACACAGGAACTGCTGGAACATTTTTCTTTGTTTCCTAAATTAGATGCTTTAGATATCCAAGACATTACTTTATGATGTTGCTCAGTGTTAGAATCTGCATCTGTCATCCATGTTTTCTGTATGTTTTGAAGTCCATTTTAGAAAAGGCAGCTGTGAGCTGGGAAGCAGCTATGAAGATGTACCTGCAAGTCTATTGATGCTGATGTCAAGGAGCTGTTCATTTCGCTAAAGCTATCTAAGGCTGCAGCCTGCACTCGCACATGATTCTCTAAGGATTCCTGATGAGCATTTGTCACCTGAACAGGGGAAAAAAAAAAAAAGTTTTATATAGAATAATGATCAAGTTTACCTATTCTTTCCAAGAGACCTACAGAAGAGAAAGATGCCGAAGTTGTTTTTTGAGTACTAGGATGCTTTAAATATACAGGCCTCGAAGTATATTCTTACAAACAAACAAGCAAACAAACAAAACCTAAAATCTAAAGAATCTAACATAAATAAGGCATGAATATCTAAGTTTATTGTTAGTCTGCAATCACTGTATAAGCTGTTCTTTTTGAAAAGACAAGAGGACAATTGGCAGCTGTCTATTAAGAAAGATTATATACATAGAGTGGGCATATTGTAAAAATTCAAAGGGAAAAGCAGAAGAATGCAAGAAAGGAAATCTAGAACTGTGAATTGTAGAAAAGCCTTAATTAAGAAGGAACTGACTAATTAGGTACATAAAGAAGCAACATCAAGAAGACATAAGGATGAAACAGTACAAAGCAGGGAGGGGAAGCCAGAGGGCTTTGTTGTGTGAAAATTAGTCATTTTCAGATAGGTACACACACACATGCTTAAAAACTGAAGGGGTGGGGGGGAAAGACACAAAATTACATCATTCAAGAAGAGACCAAAACCCAAACAGTGTAAATAACTATGAATGATTCAATAATAAAGAGGAAAAGAGTGTTACTAATGGAAGCCAGCCCAGCTCACAGTCTTAGATGGACCAGATTTGTTTCTTGATAAAAACAGAAGAACACCAGGGACTGATACAGGGGACAAGTGTGTAGTAACCAAGCCATACACAGATTAGATCAGCATAGGGAGCAGAGGCCAACTAGTCACTGTTAACCTTCTATAAACATGTGCTCATGTAAAACAAACGAAAGCAGAAACGCTTTGGAGGGATTAAGAAAGATACAAGGTAAGAATTTGTGTGAGGAAGCCCAGGGCAGGATATTGGAAGAGCCAATTTCAAACAAACTTTACAAACAAAAAGTTGTCCTGGAAATTGTTAAGATAAAAGCACAGTGATTGAAAGCTGAAGCAAAGAGTATAGAAAGGATTTTAAACAGGATTCGCAAATAGCACAAAAGACAACAGTCATGTAAAACCAAAATCAGCTCCCAAATAACTAACCAAACAAAAAGTTCATGTTTTTAGGAAGAACTGCACTTGTGCTTCCTTTCAGGCAGTCTACAGTATTAATAAAAAGGGAAGGATGTCTCATAATGTGCCATTTATGTCAGAAGGAAGCTTAATGAACTGCTGATTTGCTGCAGAACTAGATATTCTGTCAGAGCTGGTCAGAAACCCTTAATTAAAGAAGAATTTCTGACTCATGCAAGATTTCTACTGGTCTGACAGAAGTTCTGGAAGTGCAGGATATCATCACTGCTATTCAGTAAAGATCAGCAGCAAAGACAACAAAGCTGCACCTGAATCAGCATTTACCACATGCATGCTGAGGAAGAGTGAGTCTTGTTGGCAGCATTATGACTATTTAACACCGTTTGCAGAAATTGAGTTTTCTCTCTTCCTCTCAAGTCGGGGGATTTTTTTTCCCCTCTCTTTTTGAGACAGGTTGCACAGAATGAAAGTACCAGTTTACAGCAAGTTCTGGTTTTTGTACCTAATACAGCATGCAGGGAACTGACAGCCTCCAAATGAGGATGGCAGAAGGGCACAAGTCAAGGTCCCAGTCCCTTGAAGTCAGAATACTTTTAATTGCCAAAGCTTCCTCTGAACCAGGGCTGTGAAAATCAATGCTGAATATAAATTCAAAGCAAGTTTGCAGGGGGATTTTTTTGGATCAAACAACTCAGCAATTTAATATGAAAGCTATTTTTACAGAGTTCAACAGCTTTTATTGCTAAAGCAGCATGTCAGAAGACAGACAGGTCATTGAATGACCATTGAAATATTCCATTAAAACCCAAAAGGTAAGTAATTTTTAGCACTTTAATACTAATGAATATTGCTACTTCTTTTACTTAGTGTTTAAGCAAAAGAGTCAGTAAAACAGAACAAAATGTTGAAATTACTCTAAGTTATCAGTTTTTCTAAATTATGTTATTTATTCAATTCACCTGGAAGCTGTCACATCCATCTCCACTAATTACCAATACACTCAGCCAATGGTATCAAGATCATTCCAAGAATTTCCAGCCAGTTAGTAATTTCATATGCAAAACCATCCCTGTCCTCCTTTACCTTCCTGGATGGAAAAATAAAGAAAGGAAACTACAGATGCCACATAAAACAGTGGAGTGCTTTAGGAGATTAGTTCTGTTCTGCTAAAGCAAAAGAAAAGTTTCTAGGTAACACTGGGACAGTTTTTCCTATAAGCTTTCCCTGCAAATGAATGGATACTTACTTTCAGTTCATTTGTAAGCTGCTGTATTTTTCGTTTCATTTCATCATATTCACCATACATTTTCTTTCTTACTTTTTCCAGAGTTGCTCTCACCTGGTGTCAGAAAAATCAAATGCCTTTATCAAAATTTTGGATTATACTGTTTATATAGTAGGACATGATTTTCTTCTCTGTGTTCTTGATTGTTACTTTCTGTAATTTCCATTGTTAATCTACCACTGCATAACAGCAATTTATTCTCAAAAAAAAAAAAGACAAAAACTTAAGTCTCAAGACTTGTCTACATAGGGATGATACAAATAACTGTCACTATGAGTAATTCTAAACTTCTCTGTACATGCTGAAACACTTGTAAATTAATAATTAAAATAAAATAATTTCAATTAAATATCCATAAGTCATTCTAACCTGATTACTAAATTAATTAAAATTAATTTGATCATATATTGTTTTATTTCTGAAAAAAAGGCACGGACTTAATATACCTCCATAAAAGTGGTTGTTTCCCCTGGGTATCCTTTACAGACAAACACTTTTAATTTCAGTCTTTTAGACTTGTATCTAACTAAAACCAAACTAGCTTACATTTACCAATGCAATTTCAAATCTAAAGAACAGAGAACTCAATTTGGTTTCAAGAACTATGGATGCAAATTATTCCTTGTCTTTCTAGGGAAAAAAACTCAAAAAAAAACCCCCAAGCTGACTTCCAGTTTGGCTTTACACACCACTGCAATCATGTTTGCCTACAGCCTACATAATTCAACCTCTTTTTTTTCCACCCTTCCTCACCTCTAGCGAGCACAGGCTGATTGCAGATCATTTAGGGCAGTGAGTTTGCTGTGTCTCTGCCCAGTGGGGTGAGGTGAACTTCGGCAGGGGATGGTTTTAGCAGCTCTGCATAGAATCCCCCCCACTGCCTCTCAGAAAGAGGGGCACCAAACCTATGCAAGGAGTGCTCCCTAACCACGGGCTCCCTTTGGGATGAGGAAGAGAGAAGGGAGCTGGCTCCTGCCTGGCACCTCAGGAAAGCACCACTCGCCCCATGCCTCCCCATGCACAGGCACACACCTCTTGCAAGATGCAAATTTAACTCGGGCAGAGAGAGCTGCCAGCAGCTCTGACATGGCCCATCGTTTTTGGTCTATTTGAGTCAGCACATACACAGCACAAGCTGAGGACTCTTGTTTAAGATTCTGCCTTTAAAGACAACACTACTCTGGCAGACCAAGGATCACAAATTAGCAGAGCTGAACATGCTTCCAGAAGACCAAAAGCCAGCATGTCTCCTCCCATGTCTTTCCCACTTTTTTCTGAAAGCATCGGTACCCTGAATGCACAAGCAAGATACGCAGTTCACCTGGTCTGACGTGTCCCTCCATAAGGGACAGCCAAGGGCAGGGAGATGGTCCCAGCCCGAGCAATCCCCAGGTACCACAGACAGTGCAGTTTGGGGAGCTGGCCCTGCTGTGTGCCAATTCACCTGTCCCTTGACACCACCCCAGCAGGGCAGAGAAACTACCCAGGCAGGAAAACAGCAGCCAAGGCAGCTTGTGTGCCTCGCCAGCACTGCAGCACTGACAGACCCTGCCAGTCCCTAACCTGAGCAGCTTGAGAGCAGTGAGCACCGGGAGCTGACAAACTGGGAGCACCAAGGGAGAGAAGCAAGTGCTGATAGGCACAGACCAGGCAGATGTGAGGAGCACACATGATTACAGTGCTTTACACTGCTCGCTTCATTGACTCAGGGTTCCTCCCTTTTCTATCCACTCAGTTTGCACTTGAGCCAGTGTAACACGATAAGCACTGGCCAACAGCCTTCTGGGTGGTGAGGGTGGATGGACAGAGGTCAGATTATTTACCCTGAGGTAATCAGGGTGTTACTGCCACAGCTTGAGAGCCAGACTGATGGGCAAAGAGATGCTGAGTTTCAAGAACAGAAAAATATCAAGCGGGATCAGAAATGCAGTTTTTGTTTTTCAGGAGATCTTCTGCCAACTGTGATAGATGAGCAGGCACAGAGAAAGTAGTACAAAGACATCCTTATTAGGCTGACTATTTTAAGGCTGCCCCAAAATATACCTAAGTGATTTTACTATGTCACCTTATTTAGAAGTCTTTTCAAAGCTGGGGGGGCTGGGGATGGAGGAAGCAGAGGAAGAGAAAGACTTTATCCTTTCAGGTGTCTGCTTACATAGTTTCTTCCATCAGCAAGCACAGTTCCCAGGTACAGAGCATGCTTTTTTCCCAACTCAAACACTACCACGGCCAGCCTCTAACTTCAGAGTAGGTTCCCAGTTCAAACTGAAATGTTGGGCTAGACATCAGTCATCCCATTATACTCTCAAAAGCTCTACATGGATATATGGAAAGGGTATTTAAGAAATTTTGAGGTGAAAGTGTAACTCACTTCTTTAATGTAATTCATCTCCTCTTTCAGCTGATCAGCTGACCAGCCATAAACCACCATTTCTCTCTTATGGTTGTTGTCAGTTCGGTGCACAACACCATACACCATCCCATGAGAGAGCTTCCCTGGAGACATCCCATTTGGTACATGGTAGAGCTCCTATAAATTAAAAAAAAAAAAAAGTCAGTACTAGAATAAGAAAACCTGAATAAAACCACAGTAACTTAGGCCCAGGAGAGAAATCAATTATAGTGAAAGCACAACAGTACATAAACATTTTGGAGCCAACCTGTCAGCCTTCAGGTTTTTGGAAGAACTATGACCAACTTATAAAGAATAGGGAGATGTCTAATTACCACTGCCTTTAATGGAAGTCATGTAGGCACAGCTAGAGACAACAGGCTGGATTTGTACAAGGAGAGGTAGAGACATGTAAGAAAAGGTTAACCTGGCTTATTTTCATTCACCACCAGATGGTATTTTTCTGCATTCTTGCAGAACACTGTCAGGTCTCTATTTCTGCCTAAACTCTTGCAACCACTGAATTATCCCTCATTTTCCAAACTCCCTGCTGCAGGAAACAAAAATTCACAAGTTTACTCAAAAAACAGAGAAAGTTCTGAGGAACTGAAATGAAAACCTTTTAGGCAGTCTTCCTTAAAAGAGAAAACATCTGTTTCTCTTGAAGATAAAGCAGAATTTCAGTTTGCATTTAAAGCTAGGTAAGAATCTCCAAAGCAGTCAAACTCATTTCAGGTCTCCATTTCTTTTACAGATGTTGCAGATCTGACACTGGAAGAGCTAAAGCAAAGCTATGAAATTGCATTTATGTGGGTGTTTCACTGCTATTAAATGCTGTAGAAGGATGAACCTTCTAAATCAGGTGTTGCTATGTAAACAGAGGTTGCTTTAAAGAGCTGACAATTTTTATCTGAATGATCTGCAGAAATCTCTGAAACATACTGGCAATAATTGCATATCTTGTTTCAAGCCACCCTTCAGACTCCCCTTGTTCATCTCATCAATACACTTAATAAGAAAAACCTTCATGCAAACAGCAGGAATCATTTCCCTCAGCATGTAAATGAATATCCACAAGGTCAGATCACCACCTGACCTGGCCACTCACCTCTCCTCCCTTCTAATCAGCCCAGGGAAACATCCCTCTGTTGCAAGCACCTGAAATGAGCCAGTCCTCAGCATGAACTACTCATTTCTCTTCTTGATTACAAGGAATTTAAACAACTACCTTCGATGAAGACATCCACATTATGACTCTTTTTAAAAAAGGGGGAAATATTCTTACTGAATGTGAAATATTTGCAAAGTAGGAACCTAAAAATAATCAGTGATTTCTGAATGGAAAATTAGAACGAAAAGTTTGGAAACACAGCTGTTACTGATAAGCTTTGCACATTGTTTCTGAAAAGTCAGTTCTAGAGAAAAATCAGGTATAGATGGTTTTACTGAACTTTCTTATGTTGGATGTACCAGATACAGGTACACTTGAGGACATTTACAACATTAACTTTAGAATATGTTTGGGTTTGGTTTTTTGTTCTAAGCATTGTCTAAATACTCTCTTTGACACCAAACAGAAGCATTAAGAGATGAAGTTCAGCATCTTACATCCATCTGCAGCTGCATCCTAGAGATCTCCAGTCCTTACCATGGTGGTGAAGAGAGGACACCATCTGCAGCCTAAAGCAGCAGCACTCTCAGTTTTTAGGAGCCAAACTAACACAACTATGCTGGCAATATAAGAATAAATACTTCTTTAGGTAAGGGGAAAACGAACAGGAACATTTACTTGTATTGAGAAAAACTGATAGAGACAGACATTTGTTTTATATTGTGTCCTTCCCACATGGCACTGACAGATTTTCCTCAACACTGTAAATCCTACACGCTCTTCTTTATCACATCATTAATAGTTTAACCGTATTGCTGAAGTTCTGGGTGTGTGTGTGCAGAGCTGGGAGGGGAACAATCACAGAACAGACACCTGATAAAGAACATTTCAGGCACAGAACAACAAAGCTGTAAGCCTTCATTTGAAAAGAAAGCTTTAAAACCACTTAATGAAAAAAACATTGGGCAACCAGCCCTACCTATGCATGATATAATTTAGCACTTTGAAAACATTATATGCAAAGCTTCATATCCTCAATATGAGATGTTTCATAATTATGTATTATTGAGGGTTTTGTTTTGCTGTTTGGATGTGCACAAACAAAACCCCTACACCTCATATTTAGAAATAGAGAAATACAGAAACCAGATGGGGACGTGACTCAAAATTATTTTGTGTTTGTTTGCTTCCAGAGTTGTACAGTTTCTTTCATAGTTCATTGCAGCTCCTCCCCTGCATCTGGAAAAAGACATTACTCACAAGTTTCCATCTTCCTGATAACAGACTGAATAATCACTTTGATTGTTTAGAGGTTACCAAGGCACCAGACACTGAATTCATAAATCCATACCCTTTGCCCATGATCACTCATTTTTAATGAGGTGAACAGCTGAATACCAGCAATACCAAGGTCCTTTGTGCCTCTGGAACATTAGCAGAATTATCTAAAGCGCTGTTTGCAGAGTTCTGGCATAAAAATTCTGACCAAGTTCTTTATTTTTAGAATATTATGAACACATTCCTAAAGAATGCTTTGAAGGATTCCCCCCTCCTCCTCCCCCTCCCCAGAAAGACCTACAAATTCACACCAATGGGTTTGCAGCTGGAGAATCACCCATGGCACTTATTTCAGAGATGAACAGACTTAAATTTACATTATAATAGACAGTACATGCAGGATTAGGTGGACACAAAGGCAGACTGGTTACTTGTCTCTTGCAACAATGCTAAAATTGCCTGTTATCTGTATTTGCACAAGCCTCCTAAAATGCCTTTGTTACTTCTCTTTCAGAAGATTAAGACTCTCCATCATCTGTTGACCGTTCCAGTTCTATGTGCTACTTAAAATACAGAATATTGCTTTTACCCTCTCCTTATTCTTCCTTCCAATCGAATCCCCAGACAAGCACCTGTTAAAATTTCAGTTCTTGCTTGTTTTAAAGATGTGTAAGCCAACAGCTACACAAGTAACTGTTCTCCTGTTTCCTTAACCTTTGTCTTGTCTTTCATTGCTATGAAAGTTCTATTCCAGCCATGCTTATCTTCTACTCACCCTTTTCTGTTTAGTAACTCCTAATTTCCTCTCAGTGACCACTTGTTTCAGGGTTCTGAATAAATAGCCAAAAAAGGGCTCACCTGATGCAGTCTTCTCTTAGGAGAAAGGTTACAATCAGAAAACTCCTCTGAATGCAGGGCTGAGATGCTTGCTTTGTTTGTTGACTACTTTTTCAATACAGTTTTGCCTCTAAACGAGGCTTGTTGAGTAGCTCAGTTCTCAGGTATCTCCACAGAACTGCAGCACTAAGCATGCCCTGAGTGTACTTCTGCCAGTTCACCTCCTCTCAAGCTACTTCCACCCACCTTTGTCTATTTTTCTCCCATTTCTGGCTTGTACTCTGTTCTTCCTCTGACACATCCTCTCTCCCATGCCTCCTCTTTCACAAATCTTGGATCTTCCACATCCTCAAGAATTACAGAACAGTTTTTTGAAGTCAAATACTTTCTATTATTTTCCTCTGTGTCCCATACATACCCACTCTCAGAATTCAGATATTTTTCCAAGCAGGCCCTCAGTGGTCTCCACTCTTATCTACAGTGAGGCATCTCAGTGAAGACAACAGCATAAGTAAATACATGCAAGAATTTAGGAGCAAGTAAATACTGTAAAGCTAACCAGAATAGTGCTTTAAGATGGGAGGGTTCATTAAATAATTCAACCACTGCTGTTTAAGGTCAAAATATCAGCCAAGGCAGAGTTAGCTTAAGCAGTTTGTGAATATGTCTTTGTACCTATAGTCAGTTCTGCAACAGCTCGAGGTGACAGCAAGGACACATCGTGAGGATGCTCTCACATCCTGGATCAGCCTCCAGGAACGTGTCCTGTCTGTGTTGCAGCAACAGCCAGCTGCACTTGGTGTGATCACAGAATGTACCACAGAAACATTGACTGTGTTTACCTAATAAACATTTAAAACAGAAGCCTACACCCCAAGGTTGCAAAAGTCTTGATAATTACCATGCATCCTGTTTGTGTCTCTGTCTAGGGAGGCAGCACAAGTAGCATGAAACAGGTGAAGACATTACAAAACCAAACCCTAAATTCAAGTTTTTAGCTGTTTTTCCTATGGCCCATGGTTTTACTTGCATTATGTAAATAACACTGAGATGATCTGCTTCCTGATCCTACAGTTTTATAAATGAAAGTCAGGCTCATATTTTGTACTTCACCTTGCCCCAAAATTGAAAGCAAAAGCACTGAAGACACTCCTTTTTTTTAGAAAAAAGGACATCTAATGTAATGCTTAACACAATTATATTGTACGTATCCCTGTGGCCTTAAAATTTTCCTGACTCATGATCTTCTGTCTACCTACACCATCAAAAAACTTTTAACAAGAATTACATCAGTTAAGAAAGGCTTTATCTTTTCTTTAACAGCCACATTCCAGGCGCTTCTAAAATATCCAGTTATCTTTTACCTGTTCACTAATTACACAAGGAACAAGAATATTCATGTTGTAACTGAGGTTACATATTTTCTATTCAGTAAAATGACACATTTGTACCACTGAGCTCACCAAGAAAAGTTACTGTGCTCTGACAAACTGTAGCTCTGTTTTTATGTCTTTTCATATTCCTCTACAGCCTGTGAAAATCATGTTACATTTAGGAATGTTTTACATTAAAATAGTATTACAACAGGGAAAATATGCCACAACAGACATGAGTGTTCTTAAATTCATAAAGAATGCAAGAAGCATCAGGAAACATATTCCAAATTTGAAGCTCCTTGGGTGTTGAATTTAGGTGTCCATCTCAAAAGAGAAGTGCCAGACATTATAAAAGTCATATCTAACCCATGAAATCTGTACACAGAATGCCAGTGTTTACACATTGGGAAACTGAGATACAACAAATACAGCAGTAACCTCAGAAGTCTGTGGAATTTTTTCCGTATTTTTTATTTAGAAAATCGTGTTGTTTAATTAGCACACGGCAAAAATCAAGCGACCAGTGCTGGAGAGACTGAGAAACAGTAACATCACCTGTAGCAGATGAACCACATTTTTTCAGGCACAAGTTCTGCTTTGTTGACAGGAGTGGGCTGGCAGCAGCAGAGAAAATAGGCACTGTCCTAGATTCCATGTGCACCACAGCCCCATGTTCACTGAACTCATATTCTTGAACCAGGCCTGACACAAGTTTCTGCTTGATTCTCACCATGATGTACAGAAGCAAATTCCCCTTCTGGCTTCTTTACAGCCTACATTTTTTGCTGGTTTAAAAAAAAAAAAAAAGTTTGCTATGCTTCTGTATTCTTGCTTAGGAAATAAAAAGAATTTTACTTCTTAGTTGTGATGTTTAAAAAACCAAGCAAATAAAGTGTTTGAGGATATATGCAGCCAAAGTACCAAACTGAGTTGAAGACTAAACACTGTTCAAACTTGGCTGAAAGCCACAGACAGTAAAGTGACACAAATTTCCAGAGTGTTATCTCATTTTCATTCTCTTGTCCATGAAAACGAAATGTCTGTCTATACATATCTTCACATTCTGCCCTCAAAAGCATAGCTGCAGCTTCCAATGACACTTCCAAATTTAACCATGACAGTGAAGAAAGAGACTGATGGATAAAAATAAGCCCAATCCTAAACAGGGACATTACAATTGTCTGGTAGCCCTTTATTATGCAAGACAAGAGAGGCTTGCAGATATGCAGATTTTGCATACAATCTGCCAAGCACAATATTCCTTTGTACTTCATGGTGAAGTAAACAGCCTCACACTACTGTCACCCATTGTCTATCATGGACAGAAATAATGGAACAGAATCGGAGTAGTTTGTGATTCTCTCTACCTAACGTACTAACAATTCAAACAACCCAACCAACCAGCCACTACCGGTGAGTTCTCATATGATTTTTTCAGGGTATCATACCCTATATATGAGTATAAAACATCCAACCTGACACAAACTCACTCCCCCTTCAGGTTTTTAGATCAGTCTCTAACTCTGTACCATCTGCCAACCTTTCACAAAAGGCAGGGAGAGGACACCCTAGTACAGGGTGCCTGCAGCAATTTTATTGCACCCAGATCCATCACTTCATTCTAATCTCTTACACTGGTTCGTTTTTATTTCATGGATGCATAGCAGTAAAAAAGTTAATCTAGAAACTTACTGCACTGATACAGATTGAATGAAATACAGCACAAATTTCCTGTGAAGTTTGGACTCCAGTGAAAAAGGCTAAGGCAAGAGCTATCAACATAACTGATAAAGAACCACTTCTGGTCTGACACCAAGCAGCAGAACAAGTTATTGGGAGGATCAGCCCCAGAAAAAGCTGCTGTGCAATTCATTAGCTGATTCTGCAACTGAAGCACCTCTTCATGGTACTGGGCCTGAGAGATGCAGAAAAGTAACAAACACAGCGAGCCATCACCGTGTCACCTTAGGGCAGCTCAAAATCACCTCCTTCTAATGAAAGATTTGAAGGAGGAGATTACAAGCAAATGTCACGCCATGGTGTATTTATAGTTTTCTGGCATTCCCTCCAACACGGCAAGGTCTTTTCTCTCCTCCCTTGGAAGCAGAGGCAGAGAGTTTTCCTACCCAAACAGGAGAGCAACTGCAGCCAGGCTCTGACTGCCTGACTTGGTTAAGCACTCCAGCAAAAACTGTGCAATCCCACAGATTCCCCTGTAGTTCATTTCTGTAAATCACATTAATGTATTTTAAATGCCAAAACCATTCCTCATGTTCCCATTTTCTTAGGAGTCAGCAATTAAAGTCAGCACAGAACTCTAGATTCCAGCAAGAGAGCTGATATGAAATTTGATTCTTGCTGAAGCTGGATTTTTTGACCTTAAATTGAAAAGTGCAAGGTAGAACAGAGAAGTTCCCTAACTTCAATTATCCCTATTTCCAAAAAGGGGGCACAGATCTCACAGGATGGTGTGAGGATTATCTAACATTTGTAAAACTTGTTCTCAAAGTGCTTTAAGCAATTTCCTTAACATGAAGTCAGCTGAACACGGGTGATCAGCAGACACCTGATCATTTTTTTTAGATTTTGTTTTTAATTAAATTGTGCAGTAAAAGCATCACAGCATGACAGTCATGAGGCATGTGTGCACTGTAAGTTACTGTATAACTAATTCAAATAAAGCAATTGATTACACAGACAATAAAAATCTACAGGTAATTCCTTGCTGTCTGGCTTTAGAGACGTGAGGATACACCAGTTCATGAGCAGTGATTTTTTTGGAGCTGTTTCCATACACTATGTCTCTACTATCTGTGGGGTATTTTTTTTAGTCACACAGAAACTGTAAAACACAGCTAGTTGGCACAATTCTTTAGTGTGTGTTCATTACTATGAAATTGGCTGAGTAGATCCCATCTAGGTCTGAAGCCTGACTTTATAAGTCTTTCAATTGTCTAAAAGTACTGAACTCTAGAAACTACTCAGAACATACAATATTCAAATTGCATATGGTGTTTTCTGGTCTCAGCTAATAAGGACCCATCTCTTACACATCACTGTTTTGCACATTGAGCCAAATAATGTATTTATTATCTTCATATCCTCTCCTACCATGCTCTGATACAAAGCCCACTTGCCTTTACTTGTATTATGGGGGAAATAACAGCTCATTAAATACAATATCCTACAAAGAAAAAAACTGGTCATGTAAGAAAGTCACTACAAATTTTCCAACCCTAATCCTTAACAATTCTTTCTCATTATCACATTACTCAGAACCATAAAGTGAGTAAGGCATGAGCAAATATCTATCCTCCTCAAAAGCAAACTCAGATTCCTCTTAGGGCAATGGGCCCATAAGCTTAGGCCAGTCTGAGAGTTGCTGCAATCAGATACAAGCTGACGAGAGACTGACAGAGAAGCTGCTCTAAGTGCTACAACTAAACACCCCTGTACAAACGAATTATTGCTATTTAATGGTGGCCAAATTCAGTTTGCATTAAGGTCTATTTAATCTATTCTGTAAGTAATTTCTAGATCCCGAAGAACCAATTACTCTGCCAGACCAGTGTGTGAAAACCTGAGTGTATAAAAGATTCCAGGACAAAAAACCACTGATAAGGAATCCTTATCTTGAGCATTTTACTTTGCATTCCTTAGAGTGTTTGTCTTTCTCAGTAATTTTACAGTTATTTTTGCCTTTAAGTATTACTAAGAAATTATTTCTAGTAAATACTATTGTTTTTCTTCCTATTGTCATACTGCTATTCAGACACTGAGTCTGGCAAACTTCACCAACTTGTTTGATTTGGGTTTATCAAAGTATAAATGTGGTGAAGTTGTGGAGCCTGTCCAGCTTCCCTTTTGAGTCTTCATCCTTAAGACTAATTAAACATCATCTCTTGCAGTGAAACAGCTCTTATAGAACAAGTTCTGCACCAAAGCAGATTATAAAACCTTTTTCTGTGCACACTACTCAATTCTGCAAAATAAATGCCCTTCTGAACCCTTCTAAGCACATGACTTTCAAATTCCTTTCATTTCAGAACAATCTTGAATTCCTTATTTTATTTTTTTATTTGTACATCACCCTTTACAGAAATTAGCTCACACACACAAACATCAAGGCGTCCAGCACACCAACTACATTAATGTCAAATCTTGCACACTGTTACACCTACATCTTTTAGGATCAAGAGGATCCTGATCAAGATACTGTTTAATACAGGACCCTGTTTCCTGTTACAACTGTTACAGGACCTGTAACAGTTTCCTGCTCTTTGATATATAAATATGAAGTCAAGTTTTAAAGGTCCCTCATTCACAAATCATGTACCATCTCTGTTGTTCCTTTACCACTGTCCTATTTTACATGCAGTTTTGCCATCACTAACTCCAAGGCTTAGGTTCAAAACTGACACCCAACTTGATGACCTTCCACGTGTTCTTAAATCTTCTAAGATGGCTGGGATTTGGGCTGCCAAAACAACAAATATCAACATCTCTGTAGGGAAATGTTTACTTCTTATTTATAGAGAATTTAACTTTGATTCTTAAAACTTACACTTTTCTTTCTCTCAGTTTCCTTTGGTCCCTGTTCAGGCTGTGACACTTCATCCGGTGGCACTGTTAAGCGTAGCCTACACACGTTCATCTGAAAGAAGAACAAGATTTAGGTGTTACAAAAATGATTTTAGTAATTGGCTTTACAGAATGAACTGTACTGAGATTCAACTTTGAACTTACTATTTTCTGGTTTCTACCACACAGCTGACAAAACGTTATTTTTAAAGGTTAAAGGGATTTTTAGCTGGGAAAAAATAATTTAAGGGCATCCCCATAATTACATATCGGAAACAGCAAAAATCCATTTCAGTCAATAAACTGTTCTTAGGTACTCATAAATGGCATTGAGAGCTGAAAGAACAATTAACATCATTTTCTACTTTCTGCATTTTGTTTGCTGATTTGGCATACTTTTATTCTTCAAAAGGGATTATTTAGAAACACAGAGTGTGTTCTAGAGTAAATGCTTCTTTTCTGCTCAGCATATAGCCAAGTATTTGATCCAAGGATACATCAGTACTGCAACTCCACTAAATGTGAAATAGGATTATTGAAATCTGATACATACAAATGGTTTCTAAAGCTTCAAAACACTTCAGAAAAAAGTTAAGAGATGTTGTTACCTAACTGATTTTAGAACAGCCATTCTCTTGCCAGCAGGCATGATACCTTTCTGTCCCCAGCTGCAGTTTGCCTTGCTTTGGGCTGGGACATTTCTGATTTAATGGTGTTTTCCAAGCAATACATTTCATACAAGAAACTTGCTTTAAACATTCAGTCTTAGTCCTGTTCATGAGACATTTTTGTGGAAAACAACTCTAAATCCTAAGCAGAGCATAGCAAACGAGGAAATGAGAAACGTGGCTGTCCAAATTCAAAGCTGCACAATACCTTCCTGTAAAATCCCAGCTGTCTGCTGGCAACAAAGAGAGCTCTTAAAGCTCTTCCTTAAAACCTCTGAAGTATCTCTTTCATGATTACTGAGGACCATCATCACTGTTCTTCTACAGCCCAGCATCTCATCCAATCTGGATCTCTCCAGTTTCTCCTGAAGTCATGCTGAGTGTGTGTCTCTCTTTCACACCCGCCTTCCCACTGCACTTGTCCCAGCTAACAGCTCGTGTCTTGGTCATAACAGCACCTCCTTTTGCCTTGAAAATGGCAATAATGTTCTGCTCACTGCATTCAGAGCACTGCAGCAAAGCCCTTCCCATACACCCCAAACGTAAATAATTTAAAATTAATTTCTTCCAACTGTCTTTCAAATCATTTAAGCTGCCTTGACTGCATTTTCAAGCCTCTTTACAATACAACTTCCTCAGAGACCACTATTCAGCAGCACAACAAGGATCCCTATTTTCCATTTCCAGACAAAAGGCCTTTTTCAACTTTTCAAACAGGCTTTAACTTTTTCTTCTTCCCAAGCAAAAATAAATGGAAAAACCATCTGCAACTTCACTGTTTTTCTTCTGGATTTCTTTAAATCTGTTGAGAAGACAAATCAATAGCATTTAGACTACTGTTGTCAACTGCATTTTAGAAATGTTATGTACTGCCTTCCATCTTCCTCTCAGTTTGGTCTTTCAGGTCTGCAAGGCCAGTAAGAAACAGTGTCCTGAGATAGATAAAGTTCTTAAAAATATGTGAGAAGTGTCTGTATTGTAAAGAAAAAGAAGGGGGGAAAAGTCTATGAGAAGATCAAGGTGAAGTATAACCTATTCTGTAGACATATCTGTGAAAGCAATGTTTTGTGCAGTGGCCTCCTCCTTGTTAATTTATCATTCATCCATATGCTAGAAAATCTAGAACAAAGCCACAAAGTGACATAAAGCCCCCAAAACTTAGAAGTAGTTTATGCTTTTATATTTGCTAAAGAATACTGAAACAATGAAATGCATTTTAAAATTATGAAACTTGGTACATTGCTTTTGATACTCATTGGCTGGTGTTCCAAGAACACCAGACTGTCTCCATATACTAGAGAAGCTGGTGGTACTTCCTACTTACAGATTAGTTATCCAGATATATTAATAATAAATTCCTTATCTTTGGAAATCATTGATCATAAGGTAATTAACATCACCTCTCCTCATCTATTTCCTTGTGCCCTTTCCTCCCATTAGCTTATTAAGGCTCTTTCCTCTTAAAACATTCCTGTTTACAACAAGAAGGGAAACACATACTGGCATTCCTCCATGTAGGCAAACAAAGACCAGAGCCATAGGAAATATAAGTGAATTTGTGCTGTACAGGAAGTGATAGATGAGGCCAACTTTTTCTTATAGTGATTTTGAACAAAGGAAAGCTGAACAAAAAGGAATGAACATATTGCTAGGATAAAACATTAAAAATGCCTGAAATAACTAGAAATAGATAATGACTGGTAACCCAAAGTTAGGAGAAATGAGATTGTGCATGATTCTCTGAAGCAAATAACTTGCCTATTAATCAGTACAAGGCTAATTATAGCCAACAGAGATTCCCAGTGCAGTGATTGTAAATAAGTAATTATCCCTGTACCTGTACACCAGCGAGTGAACCACGACTGCCCTTCACATCACAGGTGTTACAGGGCTACTATGAAGGAAATCACAGAAGTCCAGTACAGATGGCAGTCAAGTCATCATAACTATGCTGGAAATATAAATTAACAACAGTTGTTTGTTGAGACTGAAACCACTGTACAATCAAAAGGTTGTCATCATTTAAGCCGTTTTTTCTTGCCCTTTTCACCTTGGCTTATCTATTACCCCCAAATCACTTATCCCCCCCCACCTCAATTGGCAATCATAAGGATTCCAGCCTTGAAGCTGTGCCCAGCAAGGCTTGTACAGCAGTGGCAAAGTACCACCCAGTTCCTTGCTAGAACAAACTTACACAGGCTGTACTCTGCTATTGTTTACAACAACTGGACTTCCTCAGCATCCCTGGGGAAACAGCAGCCAATGTATGAAGTAGCCATGCAGTCCTGCTCCTCCTAGGCACCAAATGATGCATTCTACCCAAGGACAACTCTACAGACCCATCTGCTAAAATTCAGAAACACTACAGAGATTGGAAAGGAACAACAACAGGCACTGCTTTTTCCTGCAGCCCAGTTCTGAGCACTGTACATGCACTGTTCTTGCTCTGCAGGGCTTCCTGAAGGAACAACACACTGTGCTATTTGTCGGTGAGTTTACTTGACGAAATCAATGAGCAGGCTCACATGGAAATCACAGCAAGCCCTGCTCCCACAGCAAACACTGCTGTAGCAATGCCTTAAAATGGAAATGAAATCCTAAAAGGAAGAGCCTCGATTCAGTGCCAAACAGGGGCAGGATAACGTGCAACTGAAGATGAAAAAGTAATTTCCAGAAACAAACTGGGTAATGCAAAGAGAAAATGGGGAGGAGAATGGGAACTACTCTAACAGGGAAAGAGCTGCAATTCCTTCATTTGCCTACTGACAGTAAGAACACGTGAGAAAAAACAGGGACGGACATAACTTCCACCTTACCTTTATGTCATTGATACTGTAACTTTGTGAGCATAACTTTTAAAAAGAAATATTGGGTAGAAGAAGAACCAGGTATCTTTCTAAAAATCCTACAGGACTGTCTGACTTTTGTTTAATTTGCAGCATCAGTAGCTTTGAAAAGTCAACATTATAATCTTAATTGTGCCAACATTTTATGCTCACTCCTGGCCTTTTGACACCAACAACCCATGAGTGGCATTTTCAAAGCTCATCTGAAATCATTTGTCATACAAAGACACAGAGAAGAAAACAAAGACTAGACAGGTTCAACCCAACATGACACCAGACAGCAGAAGTTTCCTGACTGCAACGAAAAGTAAGAGGTGAAAACACACTTTTTAAACAAATTTTTAAGAGGCTAGTGGGACAGCATAGAGGAGAGCTACTGCAATATGGCAGTTAAGGAAAACAAACCCCAATTTAGCTTAGTTTAAAATGCTGAGAATCCATGGCCCAGATCCATAATCCACATGTATGTTTACCATCCTACTCAAATTACTAGGGTGCAACTTAAAACAAATACAGATGACAGATTCAGTTTAAGTAATGTTCTTCAGCCTATAGGCTGAAATAATTACAGATTTTTTTCATTAAAATTAATTAAATTAATGAGCAATACTCTTATAGAATAACCAAAGTTACTAGTACAGCAACAGAAAAATACAGGCTGTTCTACTAGCAAATCAGTCTCTAGGCATTTTACAGGAGCCCCACAGGAAAAAGATGTGGTTCGATATTGATCTAGCTTCAAACCAGCCCTGGAGTTCAACATCACCAGAATTTAATATTGTTGATAGTGACAAAAGAAATGGGGATAACAGGTTTGTAGAGTAACTATCTACTACCCTCCCTATCAGCTCAGTGCTCACTCCCTTTGCCTAAGGTCCAGTGTTGGCTTTAGACCTTTGAAGGTGAAAGCAGAAAAACAGTGCATGTTTACTTTCAGTCCTAAAAAGCAAAGAAGAAAGTACTTTCTTCGGTCATTTATCTGTTGATTAGCCTGCTTCATTTATGAAATCTCTGCCATGAGATTCCACACACAATTAAAGGGCACTTTTCCTGTGACCACAGGCACACAGGAATGTGACACACATCTTTCATTTATGCAGCAGTTATTCTGACAACTCATGATAAGGGAGCCACACTTCACTAAAAAAGGGAGAACAGCTTCCCAGTGGGTTGTAATTGCAAATTAAATTGTTACCAGTTTTCTTAAAAGAATGTATCAAATACAGTTCATCATTGCCAAGAAATCTATCAAGGGGATTAAAATAAGAAGCTTATCACCTGAACAGAAGTTCCTTTACTGTAACTTCTTTAAGAAATATGAGAACAGGGAAACTCAATGGGAACATAACTGATTTTCAAGTCATCGAAATTTCTCTTATGCATTAGCAATTTCATTTTTTATGAAGACCAGGGATCTTTTTGTCAGGATGAACATTCTGACATTCTTGCTATCATGTGAAACCAGAGCAACACAACGTTCTTCAGTTTTTAAATTATGAACTCATATTTTTGAAGCATCAAAACAATAACTGCATAATTCAAGAAACATCATGGTCACATGGGTGTATTTTTGGTAAGGATAAGATTATCACTTTTTTTGATTTCTTTCTTCGCATATGGAATCAACATTCACAATGATAGCAGTGCAGTTAACAGCAGCAAGAAAAGGGCTATTTAAAGCTGAGTGACTGTAGAGACATTCCTATTCTATCTGCCTGAGTTTTAACAACTTTTTACAAGTCAAACGGATTAATACATGGTTATTATTTAGTGCATTTATGAAAAAAAAATTAAAATCAACAAATTACATATCTACATTTGAGGAACTGATTATACAAGAAAATTACTATCGTCATCTAAATCATTACGGTCAGCTTTCTCAGGATAAGATAGGCGAGTTCGCAATTGTAACTATCCAGGCACATCTCAAGGATGCGGGGGAAGTCTCCAACACGAGTACACCTTCCTCGCAGCTTTACAGAACAGGCCAGGGTCTAGAACTACAAAAGGCTTGCAGGACTCCCCAGAAACTCTTCCTTTCCCCACAGCTACAAAGAACGCACAAAAAGATGCTCTCGCACACCGCAGACTTCACCTGAAAACACCGAAAATAAGGAGAGGCGGGGGGTAGAGAAAGGCGCTCCGCAGGTAACTACACGAGGGGGATGTCAAGCCTCCGCTTCGCCCCGTCGCCCCGCCCTGGGGACCCTCCCGCCGCCCCCCGCGCTGCCCCGCGCTGCCCCGCGCACCTTCCGCCGGGAGCGGCCGCCGTCGCCGGGCGGCCTCCGGGGGGTGGTGGCGGTGACCGTGAGCCCCGAGCTGTAGCGCAGCATCCCCACGGGCCGCCGGGCCAGCGCTCTCTGCGGCTCCTCGGGCCGGCGCCGCCGCTCCGCCCCCGCGCACTTGGCCGCGGGCGGCCGCAGGGGCCGGGCGGGGGCGGGCCGGGGCTCCGCTTCCCCCTCCGCCCCGCCGAACTCCCGGCCCCGCGCCGGCTTTCGGGCCGCCGCAGTGCCCGGTTTCCCCGAGTGGGGTGACGCTGGGCGAAGTCGCTGTGGGACGCTGAGGTGCCAGTGCAGGGTGGCATTCCCTCTGCTCACGCGAATATTGGGTGTCGGGGTGCAGCCTGGGGAGAGGAGCTTCAAGGGGAGACCCAGACAGGCCCATCTGTCACACAGCCGCTCCCGGCACTGGAAAACGGGCGATAGGGCTCGCAGGAGCCACTGCCAGCCACTCAGTCCCGTTCTCCGGCACCCACCTCTGAGCACTGTAAGAGAGTGCTGTGTGAAAGCTGGACACCCCTTCTTCCCACAGCAATTCGTGAGCCGCCCAGGTCTGTCTGTAGCCGTCCGTGCTCCAGGAATGGGTACCTGGCTCATCAGAGAGCACGCAGATCCCCCAGCCAGCCTCGGGGCTGACGGGCACAAAGCCGGCGCAGCTCAGTGCATGAATGACAGCATCAGACTCAGTGCCAAAGGTCCAACAGGGTGAGTGTGGTCTGCCCGAGCCGGCTGGCCCCGAGCCAGATTGCAGGTGTGGACTTCAGCATTTCCAATGCTCAGTTCTTCCGGATCTGGGCTGAGGCAACGCCATAACCCTACACCACCCTACACGGCCTAGGAACACATCTTCATCTGCAGCCTTGGGCATCTGTCACGAGCACTACATTCCTCAGTAATCAAGGGAGTCATAAGCAAAGGAGATGCTTTTGTTTGAAAGAAATGACAGAACAAATAACTTAAACAGCATTTTAAAAACAATTTATCTCCTGTCTCCATGTAATTAAATTAAGACCACGAGGAAACAGAGTTATGGCTATGCAATGTCCTTACCCGTTAAGATGTTAACAACCAGAGAATTGAAGAGAGGAAATCTGCATTGGAAAAGTGGAAACTGCACTGAACTATGGGTGCCTCACCCTCTCTGTGCACAATACCTCTGTTCCTTCTGCCTCTCAGCTCTCTGACCCCAGGGCAGGATATTGAGCTATCGAAACGACAAGGATCTGAGGAAGAGAGGAAGAAATCATTGCTCAGCACAGAGGAATGAATGAACGGCCTGCATTTAGTATTCAGCATCTTTTTTGTTGTTTTTCCAATTACTGTTCTCTTCCCCTCCCGGAGAAGGTAATATAGCCCAAAGCAAATGAATTAGAGCATCCACTGTATTTGGATTTCTCTCAAGGCAAGATTGAGTATTACAGATTCTTTTTGTGGCAAGGTGTCTTGTTCCTACAAACAATTGTATTTCCATATGAATCACCCCCTATCTTAAGTCCTGGTTGTAATGCTGCTTTTGTGGGTTTGCAGGTGGATACTAGATGTGTCATAATCAACAGGAACAAGTTCCTCCACAGGTCTGTTGTCTACCGCTGGGGCTATCCCTTAGCACTTGTTCCTGCTCATTCTGATGAGTGTGTTTGAATTCTGGTATGCAGACAGCTGGTGACTTCTGTGGTTTCAGCCGAGAAGGAGTTCACAGACCTGTGAGATTGCTCTGGTTAGTTACAAGTTGTACCTTCAGGACTGTATTTCCCTCTGGAACAAGGTGTGTATGTGGGGTTTCCCAGTCACTGCAAGGCACCAACACAACAGCTTTTCCAAGAACAGCCACAGAGACTAAACTTGTACTACACTATGGAAAAGGACCTCCCTTCCCATATGGTAAGAGTATGGCACAGTAATCATTGGCATGAGAGAGTAAGGCATAATGATCAGATCTCTGGGAAAATTTGCAAGGTCTGTGTCAACTTTGAGAATATTGATAATTTTGATGGAAATCTTGTAAGTGCAGATGAGCAAAGGACATGTCCATGGGTAACAGGCAATAAAAATACGGTCTTCTCAGTTATGTCTATTTTAGTTGCAGCTCTCCCCATTTCTTGGAAAATAGCAGAAAGACATGTTTATTTGATTTACCAATACTTGTTTGAAAAGGGGCATCTTCTATTTAATTGTCAAATTAATATCCTCCAAGAAAAAATAACCTACATGCATGGTGAGTAGTCTCCTTTTTTTGGATACTCTCAGAATCTCCTTCCCTTCCCCCGCCAACAAGATTCACAACTCTAGAAATGAAAGTAATTTGTTTGCTATCTTGCTGCTTGACCATGCAACCATTTGCAGTCTCTTCACGCCTTGTGTAGCCTGTGTGACCCCTCTTTGCATGAAAGCAACATTTGGAACAACTTTTGCTTCATACCCAAAGTTCTGCCTACACTACAGGGATCATGGAGCCAACCACTTACATGGAGTGAACATATGGTATTCCCCAGGTGGCAAAAAGAAAGCTCAAAAGCTGCTGAAACAATATGAGATGCATACAGAAGAGCTGAAAGAAAGAACTCTAGAATTATTTTTGATTAAGAAAGGATAAACAAATTTGTGATCTTCGGCTTGGACAAAGAACAGTGGCAGGGAATGGGTGACAGAGGCATAGAAGATCATGACTGGTATGCAGAAGTGAACAGGGAACAGCTGTTCATTATTTCCTGCCCTTGAGAACTGTGGATTTGAAGAAAACCAGGCACCACATTTCTGTGTGAAATTATGCCAGAAGAATCACTGGTCATGCAGAGTATAAATGCTCCCAAAAACGAGCTGGGTAAGCTCATAGAAAACAAGTTACAACGGCTATGTAGACATGCCTACAACGACTGACTCAGGAGGTCTCCAAAATGTGGGTTTGCTGTGTTGATAGTTCCCCAGTCAAAGGACCTCTGACAACTCCCTTGTCCTTCTGGGCAGGATTGACTCCCCACCAACAGCACTAGAGGTGCCAGGCTTCTACCAAGCAACAGATCTCCTGTGCTCTGGAAAGGTGCTCCTGTGCCCAGCCGTGGCTTGCCTTGGGCACACTCTGCATGTATTAGAATGGCTGCAGCTCATTATTCCACGTTTGTCATTCTCTCTCACCCCCTGAGGAGTTTTAACACAGTCACTCCCTCTTTCCCCACAGTCTCCCTCTTTCCCTCCCTGACACCTCTGGGAGAAATCTCTGCTTGGTTTCAGCTTGTCCCTGTTTGCCAGGCCCCATGACCTTACCTTGGTTCTGATAATCTGAAGTAGATTTGCCACAGTTTAGAACTCTTTTTTCCTGCAAGAGTCATGGTACACTGCATTTTATACTGTGCTTGGGACATGGCACTAGTTTACAGAAACAAGATGGAGGAATAGAAAGTAAATCACTACTTGGGAAGTAGTTTGACTAATCTATTCTGCTGATTTTTTATGGCTGGATGGACTGCCCAAAAGGTATATAATGATATAGACTGCTCACAGACAATATACATTATGGTGGCAGAACATATTCCAACCAGGAAGCTGAGCTTTCAGTTCAAAACCTGCCAGTGCTTGGTGACTACAAGGGTCCAAAGGCACAGTGGGTTAATTACAGGATGATACTACAGTATGAATATCTGAAGCTATAGTTATTGTGAAAAAGCTAATATAATTACATAGAAACAGCAAGAAATTTAAAGTGTAGGCACCTTCTTTTGTTTTTTGTAACTACCTTGTTTCCCATCATCAGCATTACTGAAACAGTTTTTTCCCAGGAGGCCCAAAGACCATTATGCTGTGGGGAAAATGAAACTGGATGTCACAGAATCAACAGGCCTTTCTATGAAAAGCCCTTGATCACAAGATGGACACAGAGCATGCAGTACATGGAGTAGGAAGAAGGTCTGCCCTCTTAGAACAGCAGGGGTAGGTAGCCTGGTCTTTCCATAACGAATTGCCTAAATGTGGACATGGTAAAAGGCTGATTTTTTTTTTTCCCCCATCAAAATCTCCTGTCCATCTTCAGGCTAACTGCTGACACAGTCCAGAGCAGAAAGAAAAGTTCCTGTAACACATGATCAACTAGAATATTAATACTATGAGATTTGGGAGTAATTGAAGTTACAAATTGTACAAGAACTCACACCTGTGGTCATTAAGGTTATAAAGTCCCATTTGTATTGCTACAAAAATGAGGTTATAATTAACTTCTAATAGCCTTCACTTTCCAGGGGGATTAAGATCTATTCTACCTTCATCATCCCTAAGGCATGAAACCCATTTATAGCAGAGATTATCAAATGGACAGATGCATGTAAAATATTTCAGAACCAGACTTAGAAGGAACTGGAGGCTTGATCAACTATGTTTCCTCAAAGCTGTTTCTTTTTTCTGCCAGCCCTCACTGTTGTATTCTACAAACATACATTTAGCTCAGCACCATGTAATTATCAGGCTCTCTTTTTTGGGTATTAGAGCTCATGTGAAAATTTTAGCTGGCTAAAAGTCATAACAGAGCCTGACACATACCAGAAACTGAGCCCTCAAAGTCAGTTGTCATAGGTGCTCTTGTATGCAATATACAAACCAATATATAATACTGTGCAGTTTTTTTCTTGAGTCTTTTTCTCTTCTCTTTTGTCTTTCACTGGCAAATCCATCTTTGCTGCATTTGCAGTTATTGTTACCCTTTTGAATTGACATAACACATACAGCTACCTGAACGTCCAGCTTGGTTTAGCTACAAGCATCAAATCACTTCTCAGACCTATTGATATAACTGTTTGCTCTCACTTAACACTCTTGGTACGTGGCTAGTACGAGATTACTACAAAAACTCAGAGCCATTCCTGCTGATCTCACCCACACAAATCTAAAATTAGGAATTCCCACATCAGGAGTTTGAAATGCAGAATACACATTTTATTTGTGCAAAGCCCTCAGTATGTATTTTATGTAATTATTCCAGTTATGGTTGAATTGAACTAAAAACTACATTCCTGGAGTTACCTGCAATAATACCTTGCTTCCATCTTTACTGATAATGTAGACTGCAATTACAGAAAATGTTTCTTTTAATATCTTCTGCTTTTAATTGTTATTCTACTTTCTACCTAAAGTCCGTGTTCCTGATGAGTTCTCAAAGTACTTTTTAACTATACAGCAACAAAGTAAAAAAAATGCTAGATAACTCAATAAGTAATATAATGCCATGTGCACAGTAATTTCCCCTGGAACATACAGAAAGGACAAAAGGGAATGGGTTAGTCAGGAAAAGCTGTTTCTGGGCATGAACACAGAGCAAGTCCATTGAAGCCAAGCAGGTAATGACAATAGTACCAGGATTCTCCCATGTACCTTTATGCATCCATGTCAGAGCATTTCACACAGTTTGTAACCCAAGCAGTGGCAGAAATGCCAGGTGGAATGTGATCTGTAGAGCCAGAATTACGCCTGGTAGATGTGATCTGTAGAGCCAGACTGTTAAAAAAAGTTTATAGAGAAACAAAAATCACTACTACTAAGATTTTAAAGAAGGTTGCAAAGTCCTAGAAGGGCAGATTTTTCAATAAAAAGGTATTTTTACCTTTATTTGGGAGGGCTTTTCATTAAACATGTCTATAAATCATAATTTTACACTTCTATAGTCATTACTTCTGTTTTATCAAATGAAAAAAAGACTGGAATTTAAATCAACTGAGAAATATGAAATGTATAGAGACAAATATAGGACATTTTAATTTATCATATGTGTCTGTATCTGAATGAAAAGATAGCACTTTAATTTTTTAGTCACAAATTCTTAGGGATCTAGCTAGCATCACTTCAGATGTTGCTGAAGCATATAGGGCATCAATACAGTCCTGATTCAGCAGAAAAAGTACCACCCCCTGATTCACCATTTCCTTTTTCATGTAGGTCTCCCATTCAGTTCACAACTGGGTCACAGCCCACAGCACTGTGGCTCGAGATACACGTGAAATGCTGGAAGCCTGTCACTCATTCTCCAGCAGTAGGTTTGGTTTAGTCAATCATGCAAGCAGGACAGTTTGGCATAGATGTCATATAAAAATAATGCAGCACAGGAGCAGCAGCATTGTTCACACAGGGGTGTGGCTTAGCCAGGTCACGAATGGGAACCTGTTAAGGTAGGTAGGAGAGTAGAAAACAGACACACCCCCCATTAGCTCCACTGTTGTATTGTCAGGTAGCTGCATTTAAAATCAAGTTCCGCTCCCTAAAGATAATAGCAAATGATGGATCTCTTCTGATTCCAGCATTATCATTGTGGCAGGAAATAAGGAAATTTTAGAGGCAGAAATAAATCGTGGAGTGCAAGTTCTTCCATAAGTGAAGATAATGTACATATTTCAGGGAGTAGGAGCATTAATGACAGAAAATCACTACATGCATTTGACTGACTTCTTTTAGTTTACAAAGGGGAAGATGAGACATTTCATCTTTGTTTCTCCACAGGAAAGGAAACAGAAGACTAAGAAGGGCAAAACCAATATTCTGCTTCAGCTCTGTCTTATGATAGAAGACCAGAATAGCAAGTGGTTGGCTTAAGCCCTGCTTCAGGGCAGAGGATGATGGAAACCAGGCATTTGTCTAGAACATCTGGACAGATGCTACAGAAGTTGTTGGCTGTTTGGCTTCTCCCTTGTTTCAGATCTCCATGTGCTCTCATCTCAGAATGATATACATGAGAATTTAGCAGTTTGTAATGGACTCTCACAGCCCATTGCCTGTTCACACACACAGCTGCACAGAGAGCTGTCCATAAAAGTTAGTGTAAAGGAAAGATCTTCTGTTTGTTCTATTATTTATTTCCTTTCTACATACTAAAAAGAAGTTTATTAGAAGTCATATAAAAAGAAAATAAGGTGCAAGAGGAGGAGTAAATTTTATGATTATTTAACCATAAAATATCAGGTCATACTGACTCGTGAAATCAGGGGACCTTCTTCATCGGGAAACTTTGGTCCCTCCAGCTCCAAAAACATTCTAGAAGACATCTCTGTATCTACACCAAGAACTGTCTCATTTCCTCTGTGCCTAAGTCATCATAATAATAGGAAAAGTAAAGTCATAATCAATACAGAAGATAATGCTGGGTCTGACTGGACTAAAGTTATTAGGAGGGAACGTAGGAAGGACTAAATAGTGAAGATACTTAATAATAGCTGAGCCACAATGACTAAATATTACTTAGGGGACTTCCCCTCTAATGTTGGTCCTAGGAAGGAAATGGATTTACACACCTCACCACTTATATATTTGGTCACACACTGTATCTGTGAATCTGGATGGCCACTCCTCAGATTTCCCGTGTGTCATCCTTCAGGATGCTGCAGCCCAGGAGGAGATGGACTTCTGCCATTAGCACTAATTTGAAAATTGCATTTCCCTGAACAATTAGCTGCTATTCTTTTTCTCATAACCTCACCATGTTTAGGCATTTTGCTGCACTTCTGGCCTACTGAGGTTACTTCTTTGAGAAGTTTATTATAGGATAATAGAGCACCATTCCCACCTCAGGAAATCTTTGAGTGGAGTTACTGAGGGACTGAAAAGCTACCTGAGTGGCTGAACTGACTAACACATGGAATTCTATTAAGCCTCCTTGAGTTGGCCTAATACGGCACATTTTATTTCTTGCTGTGGCAGAATTGTATCACGTTGCAGGGGTAAACAGAAATGGCATGCCAAGAGGTGTGTTTAAATTCTTCTCTGTTGTAGCTTTGCATGGAAAGCGAACAGTATAGGGCTGCTGTATTTATTTCAAAATGCAGCTTCTGCAAAGGGTATTCTTTTCCCATTAGCTGTGTTTAGGAAGAACTCACAAAGCTTTTTAAAATTCACACATACACAGTAACATGCGTGACGGTTTGGATGTAAGCAGAGAAAAGAGATAAAAGAGGGGTATGGAAAGCAATGAGTGATTATAACAGACCTGTCTGAAACACCAATTCTCCCTGGTGCAGAACAAGAACAGAAAGACACCAAAACTCATGACAAGAAAATTGCCCTACCTGTGCTCTCATTTTTTACTAGCATCTGTCTGATAATAACTGAGAAGTAAACGGAGATGCTCTGGATATTAATGTGGGTTAATAGAATTAAAGTAGCACAAAGGAAATATCTTACTGCCTTTTATAATTAACCTGGAGATCCATTGCTGCCACAGGTCAGAGAGTGAAGAAGCCCTGAAGGAAGAGGTTGATACACACATGGTTGTGTGTGTTTAGGTCAGGCAGAATGGTGAGCTGGCTGGCATGAAATCAGCCTGTTATCAGCCAGATTTACCTGAGAGAGACTGACAGTAGTCTCTGACATAACTGACATGGGGGGAAGGAAAGGAGGGGATCTGCCTTCCTATGGGGCCCTGGGAATTGACTGCTGTTGAAAACAGGATGTTAGACCATCAGTCTGCCCCTGGAAATTTCTATAGTCCTACCTTTTAGAGAAACATTTACCCAATGATTAATATAGTAACACAAGAGCCAATCCTCCTCCCTCTACAATCAATAGCCAAATTCCCAGTAATTTCTACTTCTGTAGAGCAGAGGTTATAATATATTAATAGCACGCACTGGATACATTGAAAATACCTAACAGTTGTTCATTTTCTAGCTTGTTTTTACTAAACCATTTGGAGTAACAAATACTTTCAAAATCTTAATCCACTGTCCTATGACACTGTACTTCTGCTAAAGGATTAAAATGAAAAGTACACCAAAATATTCTGACAGCAGACAGGTTAGCAAGGTCTTATTGAGACATTTGGTACATTTCCCATTTCTCGTATGACAGAAGTTACAGTCTCTATGAATTTTGGGGTTTTCCTCTGTTAATACACACATTTAGTATTTTGATGGATTAACAAGAGAAGAGAAGAGAACACAGACAAAAAGATCCTATAGAATTTAGCACTGGACAAAAAAATGTTCAAGTGCCCTCCATAATTGTATTCCTGCTGAACATTTCTGTAGATTTCTCAATAGAATATTGTTTTCCTCTCCTTGGCTTATGCAAAGGACAATGCGCAACGTGGGCGTAAATTACAAAGGAAGATGAGCATAACTAGAACACTTTCTGCATCCTACCCATACAAACAAACCTTTCTGTTTAATAGGATGCCTTTTCTGCATAAATCTGCTGTAACCATAAGCAGTATTTCATCATCATTTGGAAAAATTTCAGTTTAAAGGTGATTTTCTGACAAGGGAAGCATCTAGAAAAACAATCACTTAAACATATTTGTCTGAAGTTTTTACCCTGATGGGAACCTGACATAAACTTCCTCATCTCTAGGCTGGATGTCTGCAGTGCAGGAAAGGCACACAAGCACAGGCACAGATGGTATGGTTAGATTGACCTTTGTCTGGCATAACTCCAGTCATCACATTTTCATGAATGGTTGTTCTTACCAGCTGTGAACTTCTGATTTTTGATAAATTATCGCCATCAATACCAGTATGTCTAATCATGCTGTATAAAAAAATAAAGTACCAATTTTTATTATCCTTGCTCTATTCTGGAGATTGCCACCTTGTTACAGTGTCACTGAACAGTCAAGACTAGATACTCTGAGCTTTTTCTATCCTTCATAAATTAATTTCTTCAGACTCAGAACCACTCAATTTTCTGTCTTCTTACAGAGTCATGCAGTAATATCTGAGTACTTACAGCACCAACATTTTTATAGGAAAGCACCATCTTCCTGCTCACATCAGTAACTTCGTGCACCTTAACATCTTGAATGCTACCTTGACTGTGGTTCTACACTGAAAAGGATTTTTGTGGAGCAGCATGCCACTTTCTGAACAGACTACTTCCCGAAGGCAAACCTGGCTGTTCTGTCTTGTATTTCAATAGAGAATTGACTTCCACGGAGGAGACACCGAAGATGCACCGAGCCACTCGCGGCCAAGGGGCCGGAGCCGCCCCGCTCTGCTGCCCCCTGCGGGCCGCGCTCCCCCGCGACTCCTCCGAGACATCTTGGTCTCCACGGCAGTTCTCAAGTTCAAGATTTCCAAACGTTTTCCGTCGAAAAACGACCTTTTTTTCCTCAAGAGCCATAAATGCCAAGCTCTGCTAAGCACAAAATAGTTTCAGAGGAGCAGCAAAGTTAATTGGGTGTTAATGCCCCATTTTCCTTCTAATTTGTAAAAATTGTAAGGGCAGTAAGAAAAATTACACTAGCAAGATAAAGTGCCAATCAAAGTTAAAGCGTGTCGCTTGTATCTGACTCTATCTCCACTCAGCTCATCCTCAGAGCATCCTCCCAGGACTCACAGCTGGCAGCTGGGCACACTCACAACTGTGGGAAAAGGCACAGTTCCTCTGTGCCTGGTTGGTATTTTTATATACTTGAGAAGAAAAGCTAAAATGACTAGACTTTACAAAAGTTTGTGGAATCAAAGCTCAATTACCTGATAACTAGTGCTCTAGGCTCAGCAGGCATAGGAGGTACAGGACTATTTAATCACTCAGTGTGGAGGCTTATTCAGTGCAGGAATTACCCTGTGCACTGGTGCTGACACCCCACAGAACAGACCTGAGCCGACTGCAGCACCAGCTGAGCTTCCCGGTATCGAGTTTCCTTTCTCCACCTGCACTGCCCTTCGGCTGCAGCTGCTAATGTCATTTAATGGCATATTGACATGGATGGATGCTGCAGGTTAGACACAGCCTGCCGAGGCTTGGGTAATCCAGCTTTGAGCCATAAGCACCTGCATTCCCTGGAAAAGCACTTCGAGGCTTTACAGTAAGAGCCACCAGGTAGTACAACCATTCACCAAGAGGTGAGGTAAACAGATATTGCACAAGTAAAAAAAGCTCCTTATTTTGCTCAAATAAAGCTGAAAGCCAGGTGTTTAATGTCACGGCCACTGCGCATCCTGACATTTCCTGTGCTACCATCCTGGCAATGTCACCACAGCAGACTGCAGATACTGCCTGCCTCTTGCTGTACTTGTGGACACATGGTCAGCAAGAAGTGAAGTAAAATAAAATCCCAGGGACATAGTACAAGTTTCACCCACAAGAAAGAGAAGACCCAGCAGACACCTGGAGAGTACAACCAGGAAAGGGGTGCTTTTTGAGTTTTTTTTTTCTTTCCTATTCTCTGACCAAAATACTCCCAAACTGTAAACCTGCCAAAATAAGCAGAAGGTCCCAACAGCCAGGTGACCTTTATGTCAGTACCTGGGAACCTGTAATTGGTATGAATGAGCTGATGTTAACTCTATTTCCCAGACATCTGGTGGTCAGGTCTCTTCACTTCCTCTCTGGCCTGATGCATCTAAGCCACGCATTGGGTCTTCCAACAGAGTCTGCACTTGTGACTGAAGAAGAACCACAACTGGGAAGGCAAGAGAGACCATCAGCCAGGTACTGTGTTAGCAGGCACAGCACAGCACAGCCTGGTAGTCCTGAGACACTTACCTGCACCTTTATAGGGCTCCTGTGTTGTAAGCAGCTGGCCCCACAGGGTCTCTAAATGGAACCTGTTTCATTTAGGAAACTGAATTTCTGAGTTTGTGGGCATTTTGAGTTGGGTTGTTATATCCACACAGTCCACAGTTTTCCACTGACTCAGTAATGCTTAAAAAGTTCACATTTGGGAGGGACATTTTGATCTAAATTACGAATTTGATCTTATCTCTAAAATAGCTGGACACCAGGCACAATATGTACTGAAATAGCCAAGCACATTGGGCTGTGTTTAAAGTACACATAGCCTAATTCAGAAAGCTTCCTTTCTTTGGTTGGCTGATTTTACTGCTTTTACATCATTTTATTGGACTCACTGTATTTTTTTTTCCCTTTCCACTTTTCATAGCCATTGTACCTGTTACACAATAAACCATTTTCTTGTTTGAAGAAAACCAGATTTGAAACTCCCCAGAAAGGAAATCCATACTTAAGGCTGTTGTTCTGCAGAAAAGACACTCCACAGAGCCTGCTGGTTACTGCAGAGCCAGACCTTCAATCTCAGATGTGTGCCAGGATCCTTAAGAGTGAAGGGAAGGTCAAAATCAAATTAATCAGAACTGGATCCTGAGTTAAGTCTTTCCTTCTGTCTGTATTTCTTCCTTAGTTCCCATTATGCCTTTTGGTAGGAGCCATCCTAGCCAGCCTGCATGCAACCAGGATGAAAGGAGTACTTGAAACTAGTGAAAATAGCTTTGTAACCTAACACATGAAGCATTGTTCAGAAAACCCATTCTGCTGAAGAAGTAGAAGTACATAGAAGGCAAAGCAAAACTCAGGTTACCTGTAATGAGTTCCTCCTCTGCACTCACATAGAAGTGTTCCTATCGTTTTCTTACTGACAACTTGGAGAGCTTAAACTTTCATCCTCCACCTTTGCTCTGAATTTAAGTAAATTTTTTTATTGCCTGTTCTTCTGCTAATTGCATGAAGCTTCAGGATCTAAATAAAGCAGTAAATTGTTATGAGAAGTGGAGAAAAGATCAAATGTTCCAGCTTACATAAAACAGTCCCTGCTGACCTCATGTAAGGTTCACTGGTGCCAACCATTAAAGGGCTGTGATGCTGCTGCTGAGGTAGGTGAGGCAAACTGACTACTGCACTTGGCCTTGTCTGCTGAACTTCACTCCCTTTCTTCTTAAGTCTTTCCTTTCTTACATGTTAAAAGAAAAACCTCTAATACAAAAACCCCTTTTTATTAATTTCTATACCTTTTTCTCAATAGCCCAGCGTGCTCATGAGTAAATTTTGAGATGACAGTGAAATTTCCCTCAGTATAACATAGTAGGGTCAGGGGGTTAAACATGTGACCTAGTCACAACCTTATGCAAAAAAGAAGAAATTAAATGTGGCAATTTCTAAAGAATGTTGCTCTTTCAGCAAAGTCTTTGAATATTTTGTAATGTTACTTGATAAGTGCAGTTGGTAGAAATTAAGCAGCTGAAATGTGTAGCTCTACTTACAGGATAGGAAGCTCCAGTAAGCTAAAAGAATCAACATTTAATTACTAAAATATGCTGTGTGATCCAGAAAAGGCTTAAAAGCTGAAGCTATTGCACTGTGTAGCTCACTCAGCAAAGCACACAGCTGGTCTGTAAAAAATGAGAAAAACACATGGCTTCTGGAACAGTTTAGAAAATAATTTATAAATCAGAACAGATTATTTAATCAGGAAAAGAGAATTAAGTTGAGAAGAGGATAAATCAGAGGAATACAGAGATTAATCAACAAGTTACAGTCTCATCACCAGGAGTTGTGGGGGGAAAACGTGCCTGGTGATTGAACAGTAAAAAGCACAGTGATGAATTAAAGTATTTGCATAGTACAGGAGTTTCATTAAATAAAGTGCAGTGCAGGGAAACAGGTACAGGGGACAGCAAGAAGATGACAACTTTTCCTTTATTTCTTCAGGCACTAACAAGAGATATGATGTCTGAAAGATCTTAATGCTTTTATGAGAAGGGATACTTTCCAAACTCAAGGGTATTAAAATGCATTATTGTCTCAAGTATCTTTAATTTCATTACTTAATGACTGAGGAATCTATGGAGGACAGGAGGATTTTCTTCACTTGTTTAACGTTTACATATTTTGCACTGTATAGAAGCTGCCATGTAAAGATCTTGGAGCACTTGCCAAATGTTGGTGATTTAAAACACTAAAATATCTCTTGAAGAAGTAATTTGTCTTCTCCTATCTACAAAAACACTCAGAAAACCAAGGCCATTAATCCCAGAAAGGAAAGAAGTTCACTGTTCACTACAGATTACTTGCACTGAGAGACAAGCATCCACTACAAAAATCATCAGTTTAGGCTTATAGAAAACATGACTTAGCTTGGTCTGTTTGTTTAAGAGATATTATAGCACCTTGGAAGAAAACTGAAGATCTGTACAGCTCAGAATTCAAACCATGTCTCTGTAATACTTTAGAAACTCTGATGTTTATGCAAACTTCTGGGCACTGAATGTCTTGTAACCATGTTTCTTTGCATATACCCCCCACTTGCTTCCTTTAATTGGTCAAGAGCTTCTTCTGAAATTAATTTAAAAATAGATTACATGGAAAAAAGAGGAAGATTTTTCTGAACTAAGCTTTGACTGAAGATGAGCTTTGATCAGAGCAAACAGGAGGTGAAGTGAACAAATATGATGACAGTAAACTATTATAAAATTTGTTTGTGGCAATGAAGATGATTTTACCATCACCATAGTTAACATGTATCAAGAAACAGAGCTACTGACTGCTTGGTGACTGAATTGAAATATGCTTTTCAGTATCTTAAGACTTTTAGTCATATTATTTGAGAACTCTAAAGAGGAAATGCCACAGGCAAGTGAAATGAACAAACAAAAGACAAGTCCTTTTTTTGAAAACACAGGTGGAGAGGAAGGTTTACTAAGAAGGATCGCTGCCAGTAGGAGTCTGCATCAATATTGTCTTCCTCCTCCTAAGATCAAATGAGGAGTCTTCTAGATGGTACACCTGCCACCTGCTTTAGAAGTTACAAAAAAGTAGCTATCCAAAGAGAAGAAAATGCAGAAATTTGTTTACAGCATCAGTATTTCCCAGATAATTATTTTCTTTTTATGTTTTAAACACATCTTCTACATGAAATTCAATTGTCATATCAAGCTATATGCACAAAGTAGAACTGAGAGCACTGACTTTATTTTAAGTAATTTTTTCTTTTACAGTTAAGTGTAACTGGAGGTAGATGCAATATTAAGTGAGTTTTTTCCAGTGGTTTGAAATAAGTCATCTAGGAACATTATAGGATAAAGTACTGGGCATCGGAATCAATTGCTTGAAGTTAAGTCTACATAAACATGCAAATGAAACAACAAATCACAGTAGTTTCTAGATGATTGTCAGTACAGTGTAGCACAGGTCTTCTTGGATGCAAGGCTGTTTCTGTGATGTCAAAATAGTCACTTGCCAATACTGCAAAAAATTCCATGTGTATGTTACTGGAAAAGATATAAGATTCAGAGACTAAGTATTACAACTATGTCATTCCTATTATTTCCCATATAACTCAAATGATCAAAAGCACGTTGAAGGGAATTACATGGCAAAGAGTCTGTGATCTGCTATGCAGGAATATATTTCTGACCTTGCAGGCAGGAGTTTCATTTCATGTAACTGTATGAAAATGGATACTGCCATTGTCAGGACTTTTGCCTTAATCACATCTGCCAGCCTCACTGTCAGAGCTGTTAAATTTGTTCTCTGCAGCAGATTCCTTTGTGGGAACAATGGAAGCTCCCAGCAACTTCAGTTTGAAGTGGTTTTTACAATTCCATGATTACTTGATTAAATCAATGAACAAGTGCTCACTAACCTGTAACTGAAGATAAATACTGATAAATAGACAGGACCTAACTATGGTTTATTAACAACATTTTGTAGTAATGCCCTTTCCTTAGAATTCTAGATTTGCAAAGGAGCAAAACCAGTCTGATGTAATACAAATGGCAAAAAATATTTTTAGCAACAAAATAGAAAATGTTTTTAAAATAAAATCTTTACCGCTCTTTCTTTTAAATTTCCCACGAAGTTTGTTGAATAGATGGAAAACCCAAAGTACAGATACTTCTGTAAACTGAAATACTAATATATATCTGCAGATAGGACCATGCACTGCAATACATCTCAAGTAGATGGTCAAGAAGGACTTAGAAAGAAAAATCAGATTACATGCTTTCTCTTTTCCTGGTGCAATTTCTTGCCAGCAGCATAAAATTTTCGTGTCCGTTAACAGATTTAAGCATGTACTGAATTCAAAGACCACAAGTAATTTTACTGGAACAAGTGGGACTATTTAGAAACTTACAAGATAAGACTGTCCCAATGTTCTCATATCAGCAGGCCTATAACATTCTGCCTCTGGCAGAACTGAATTCCTTTCAGGAAATGGAAGATACCAAGTAATAACTGACATCACTCTCACCCTTCCCTACTAAGAACAGAAAGCTTCCCAAATGAAGTTTAAAAGGAAGTTGAAGCCAAGCCTCTCTCATCATGCAGACGTGATGGTCCTTTTAAAGTCAACAGGCAGGATTAACATTTGACCTCTAATATACAGAACACATACAATAAAACCTACACTGGTTTTAAAATGTACTTCTTGGCCCAGGAACTATGAATCTGCTCTGTAATGCATGAAAGGTATTGATTTTCATTTGTTTTCTTTACAGTGAAAACCCAAACATAGCATTCAATATAAACTTAAAGATTTTACATATCAAACTGATTTATATAATATTTGAAACTTTACAAAATAGTACTAAAGTAGTTAATAAAAAGATGAAATTTAAAATATTTACATTTTATACATAATTTCCCCTTACTTACAATTATTAAATAATCTTCCATAGTTTCCTAAATTTTAGGGAAAAGCTTTTAATAACTAAAAACTAATTTTGAATTACTATCAGATGGCTTTTTACTTGAACAGAATTTTAGCAAAATCCCATGTCCAATGTGAAACACTATCCTCATGTTTTCAGTAGCAGTTATATATATATACATATATTTATATATATATGTAGTTTTACAGCTGTTTTATAATGTAATCCTGTTTTCTTTAATGAACAGTGGAGATCTAAATAAGAAAATGGCACAGTATAGATGGAAACATTATATTCCCAACTCTTAAATCCCTTTATGTCATTTGGCTTCTAGAATATCCAGTTTCTTGATAATTTATGCTATTCTTCCAGTACTTTCAAGGAATTGCATCCCTACTTAGATTTTTGTGTCATCATCTTTTGCGAAATTATTTCCTGAAGGTACTTCACAGAGACTATCACCATCCGTGCTGAAATCATCATCGTCGTCGTCGTCATCATCAGAATCAGCCAACATTTTACTTGGTGACTTCTTCAGTCTACTGAAACAAAAATACACATATTTGCTATTAAAACAGCACATCTACACACAGAACACTTACACAAAGCTTTCAACGTTGACAGGCAGGATTTACATCTTTGAAGGCTGTCAAAGTGCTTTGGCAGGGCTAGTTTATCATAGACTACACCTTACATGAAGGAAGCATGCACAAGATAGAACAAACGCATTTTCAAGCACCTCTAACTAAAGTGGCAGAGAGAGGAAACTGCAAACTTTGCATGCCGGGATGTTCACAGATGGCCCAGGAAAACTAACACACGATGGCTGTACCTCTCAGCCATTAGGGAAATTTTTACTGCTACAAATGGTAAGAGTGTCAAGTCCCACCACTTTTTTTCATTTTATATTCCCTGCCTCAATGACTTTATTCAGTAGGGAGATCTTGGAAAGAAGGCAGGAACACCTAGAGAGTTTCACAGGTCTGTGTCAAACTGTGTGTGCTGATGACAAACTTGTAGAGGAAGCACTCAGTTTATGGACTACAGGAGCAAGTGGTCAAATATGTGAGAAGTGGTGTCATACAGAACTGGAAGGTCTGACAATTCATCCTACCTTAATTCTTTTTTTGCAGTGTTCAGCTGTCCTTGCAATTGCTCATTTATGTCTAGTTGCTCTTCAAGTTCTCTCTGAAGTTTCTTTTTAGCATTTTCCAGTCTGTCTATTTCTTCTTCAGCTTCTTCAACTTGACGTTTCATTGCTTTCAAACGCAAACTCAACTGCAATATTTACATGTCATCTGATTAGAGGACTATTTTAACAAAGGAATTTTATTCTTCCAGTATCTATGAGAGGGAGAATAAAGACAAAGCTTTGCCAGTGTAGTGACACTGTAATCCTCTGTTCCAGAAATATTTGAAAGTCAGCATTAGACTTCGAGAAAAATAACGTGATACGGTTTTTTTTTACAAAGAAAAACCAGCAACAGGCAAAGAGAGCTTCGGTAGAGTAAGACAATGTTATGTGATAGCAAGAGCTGGTTATCAATTACAACAGAGTAGAGTTATAACTGTGTCTAAGTTAAGCAACTTCAACAGACAGATACTATAAAATACATTTCAAAAACCCAGAGGATTTTTAAAGATCATTCCTGTAATGGATGTCTCCAATCTGAAACACACTATTCATTCTACAGGCAGAATATTAACTGTTAGCTCACATGCTGAAACAAACCATGTTTTAATCAACAAAGACCACAATAATGGTAGAGCACATTGCTATTAGAACATCAGTGTGTGTTTAGACTTACAGCCTATATTTAACAGTAAACAGCTTTTTTATTTAAACAAAACTTTATGGTGGCAAAATAGAATATATTACTTGTTGATGTATTTATAGGATCAATTACTGTCTGTTATTTGCTTTATTTCTTAAATTAGGATTGCTTCTGTAACTGCTTTCTGTTCATAATTTTCAAAATTAATAACAATTTAATACTAGACAAAAGCACATGATGCAGTGGCAGCTGCAAATATCACTAAATGGGAGTTAATAAACAACAGAGTAATCAGAATCTACCTCCATTCATCTTGTGTCTTTTATACATGATGGTTTATGCTAGTAGGATTAATATCAGATATTTGCATATTAGTCTTTACCTGGTCCTTCTGATCAGTCAATGACAGATGTTCATCATCTACTTGCAACATTAACTCCTTCACTTTTCTCTCAAGTCTGCGGTTACTTAGTTGGAAATTGGCCCTATCCCTAGGAAAAAACCAAAACCAACAAAAGACAGGTTTGTAAAAAAGGAACTGAAATACTCCCAATCCTGATAATTTAATTACTTAACAATCTTCTAAGAATTAAATAAATACATAGGCTCCCTGCTTGGATTTGCTGATTCCATGCAACATATTGAGAAATTTGTTCATAAGCAGAAATGACTAAGGAGAATTTCTTCTGTCACCACAGCAGCATTTAGCAACAAAAATACACTCCTCCAAGATTAAACAAAAAGCGAACATGAAAGTGGATGTCTCATACTACAGTTAATATTTCTAAGCCTGTTCCTGATATAAGACTTTTATAAAATAAGGAGCTGTGAAACCATGTTAGCACTGTGCCAAGTTTCAAATTTTAAGACAAACTTCTACTGTGCTTGCAGTCAAAAAGAAAATTTGCAATACTTTTATGAAACAGTAACCATTTTAATTTGGTGAAAAAACCACCAAGTTAATTGTAATAGAGATTTAATATTAGCAAGAGGCCATAATAACAAACATAAATGTGCACGTTTTGATCTTGACATGACTGGTTTTACCTCTCTTCATTTGCAAGTCGTTCTTCCAGCTCTGTGATCCTTGCCTCCATCTGAGCAACAAGTCCCTCCTTACTGGATCGGTAAGAACCCTCCAGGTGAAGGATTCGGCTCTTCAAGTCCTTGTTCTACAGTTGGAACACACTTGGTTAATACACACTTAGATTGACAAACATCAACTTAACACCAAATTCATGGCTCCAGGAAAACATACATCAGTATGTACAGTGATCAGTATAGTATTTAGTGAATATGGAAAGTTATTGAGATTTTACAGTTTACTACAAATAAATTTTCTACTACTGTAGCTTATTGAAAAGAATTTAGTGTTCAGCTTCAGTTAAAGTTTTAGGATTAAATAGACCCTTAAACCTCAGATAGTTGCAAGCCCCTTCCAGCAGTACTTTTTAATATGCCAGTTTTTTTCAAATAATCTGTCAGATCTGTCTTATGCTCCACCCAGTTCTGTAAAATTCTGTGTTCTTACCCTGTAAATTACTGGTATATGACTAGAACAAGTAGACAAAGAAATTATTTACATCCAATACCACTTTACTTTATTAAAGCTATTACTGGAGTGTCCCCCTGCCTTTCTTAACTTTCCAATACTACTCCTACTACAAAAATAGTTCAAAAAAGATTTGTAAAAAGAGACTTTTTGCTAATATTTACACTTACATTTTTCTGAGGCTAGGTTTTTAATGGGGACCTAGTCAAAGAGTTGACAGGAAAAAAACCCCAACAAATAAAGAGTTACATGATGAACAGAAAAATAAAGCTCTTTGTTACAGAAATTCAAAGCATGATCTCAGGTCTCAAGCACAGAAAAAAGGACTGTGACAGGAAGATCAGAACTAAAGTATAAGAATGTACATAGTATATACCAGTAGGTGGCATTCTTTTTCTCAAACAATTAAGATGAGATCAATGTCACATAATTGAAGGCACCTAATTAGGTGTGTTGTACTAACATGTTCTCTAAATTCCCATTACAATCTGTTTTATGTTCTTGAGTTTTTAAATAATACTATGACTTGAGATAGCTTTCCTCTGGATCTCACCTAAGGGCTATGATAAGTAATCTTGCTTTCAAAGACCACTGAACTGCAGAAGAATTGTTTACTACTACAGAAGAAAACACTCAACTAAAATCACAATTACTTGAAATTATATCTTCAACAGTGTTCCTGAAGTACTGTTAAGCCTTGGCAGAACAGCTCCACCAAAAGTGGTCATTTACAACCAGACATAATTACCTGTCTTTCCAATGAAATTTTGTCACACTCCAAGTCTTGCTTCATAGCTCTTTCCTGAAGTAGCTCTGTCCTCATTTGTTCAATCTATTAGAGAAAGAAGACAGAAATTTTATTAAGATAACATCTATCTATATGATTTGTGTGTATGTATACATATAAACTACATGTACCTATGCATAAGCAATCTGTTCTTTCTCAGAACTCAAGACATATACATGATTTCAGATGAGCTTTACAGCTACAATCTTGGACAAAAGTTTCTGCTTCAGGAAGTCCATGTTATACCCAGTACTCATTCTAGGCATTTCACACCCACATTGGATAGTGTTGATGTTTACCATATACATTCTGTAGCAAGGAACTGAACTCGAAGCTGTTGTATGAGAGACACATCATGAAGCAGGACACTGAGTTCTGGAACATCACATCCATCTTCAAACATCTTTTCCACTTGTTTTCTTCATACTTAAGTCTGAACCTTTGAAACAGCAGCTTAATTTTAAGCTGACTAGTCTAAGTAAAGTTTCTCTTTAAAAACAAGCTGGTACTTGCACAGTAGTGCCTAGCACTCAGTGAAACACTCCACAGAGAACTGCAGTTTTCTGTATGTATGGGAGTAGTAAAAGTTCTTTTTCAACAGGCCCTGCTGCATGATGGATACAAACGTTGCTCCCCTCCTCCAGTCAATTTTATGTCTGTTGTACTGGAGGGGCACCAACTTCTAGATTTGGAGAAGGGGTGGATTTTGCTTGTTTTGTTAAAAGACAACTTCTTCTACAGTTTCTGTTAATATTTCCGCTCCATATTCAACAACCACAGGAAGATATATTCTCCATGTGTAAAGATGTTAAAAAGACTCAATACAGACTCAAGATAAGAATGCAGAATTAGTTTGTTTTACCTCACTATTGGACTTGATTGGAAAAAAAACTTAGCTCAAAGGAAAACTCTAAATTGCCTAACAGCTGCCACTGAAACTTTGAAACTTTGGTGCTAAAGCAGAAAGTTTGTAGGGCTATTGAAATACTTATCTTGCTTCCAATCTTTCTGAGACTCCTCGCCAATCTCTAAAAATGCTTTTACAGGCACAGTGAATGTTACCACAGCATTTGTGGTTTACACTGCACAGGGCTTATTATGATAGATATCATCTGGGGAACACAGTGAATATCTGTATCAATTACTGTACCTGCAAAAAACCGACTGCTAAAGATTTCAGTGGCCACAGCATTTTTCCCTGCTTTACATCAGTTACATAAGAACTTGCATAAACACACCACCCCAGTTAAGCAACTCTCGGTTACAGATTTATCTCAGTAAAGGTCTTTCAAAAGTCCTTGGGAATTCTTGCATAAAAAAAATCCAAAAGCAATGTTCAGAATGTGAAGGTTAAACAAGTACAGCAGATGAAAATTTACCCTAGGCCTTATTTTTAACCACATCATAATATTAAAAAATACATTTTTAGTTAATCATGGTTAAAGGAAGTAATTTGCACTGTTTCTGCAGCTTGGAAATTGATATATGAATACAAATAACAGCAGCAACACATGCAGTTGCATATGTTATGTCACAGGATGGGGACAGAAGAGTAGAAGGCATTCCTGAAAACTAAGGTCATAACAGCTCCTAAAATACCAATGGCAGCACGTGGTTGTGTTCTCAACAGCTGGGTAATTTCTTAAAAGCTCTCATTGTCACATAGAAGCCTAATAATAACAATATTTTATATGTTACATAGTAAAATATTATATAGTAAAGTATTATTTTATAGACACAAATTAGAATCATGTGTGTACAATAGCTGTATTTATTAATGAAATATATGAAAAAAGTTATAATGTGAGGGATTACATAGAATTTATTCTGCTGTAATTGCTTTAGCAAGACAGACACAGGAAAAATACAGCTTTGTGGTAAAATGTGGTAAATTTGTGGTAAAATGAATGATTAATTAAAATTGTAGCTGTTAACTGAAGAAAGGGGTTTTGTTTTATGTAGGAACTTGCTTAATGGACCACTCTGAGATTCCACTGTGCTCTTACTGTGCTCAGAGGCTGTAACAAATTTGTGCAGCCTTCCCAAGATTCAAACTAAGGAATTATTTAGAGGACAATTACTATATTTCCAAGATGACTGCTACTGTTGTTGGACACCTCTTGGTAAAAGCAACCTCACAAAAAGGTAATGGGAGAGAGCAAAAGAGCTATATCTGATTAGGATCAGAAAGCTATGTGCAAATATATACAAGAGCTTGTTAAAAGAAAAGGGCAGCAGATACAATTCTTGCTGGAGGAGATACAAACTGGTTTATCTTCTTATGTTTTTCAACAGTAAACACATAATTAACATGCACAAAGGAGAAAAGCAGTTGTCTGCCAAAATGTGCTTGAAGTTCCACTTACTTCACAGCAGTAAGATGTACCATTTTCATGGCCATACTCTGTGTATGTACCACGTGGGACTTCATGCCATGTTCTACCTTTCCTATGTCTAATACATTATAATTTTGTTAAAAGAATAAACTATTTCTGCAGCTTAAGGCAACGCTTATCACAGCTGGATTTGAAGAATGTTAACAACAAAGAATTGAGAAAAGCAACTGTATCAGATTTCACAAAGCTTTATTATTTTGTGCCAGCTTTAGGATTAAAAGCAGCTGTTGAGTTCATTACAGTGAAAGTAATTTGATTTCTAATAATAATTTAGATGCCATCAGTATTGTTCACTATCTCACATTTGCAGCCTGTGTTGCTTGTTAATTCCTAAGTTGTGTGTGTGTATGTATATATATATATACCTTAGACAATTTCCAAGTACGTGACCAAAAAACCCAATGATTAATCAAGAAGAAAGCTAATGCTAAAAAAATCCCTTTGATGCTTCAAAATTGAAAAACAACCTTCATATCCAGGTTTTCATTTCTTTGCTTCCTACAGCCAGTGCTAGCTAAAGAGCAGGTATACAGCTCTCCACTGGGAACACTTTACCAAAAGGAAGTGAATGATGCAGGTCAGTGCAATTTTATCCTTATCTATTTATTCTAAAATTGTCATGAAAACTAATAAGTTCATTTTTCACACGTATTGGAAACAACTCTGAAGTCAATAGACTCTTGCTCACATTTTCACAGAACACAAGAATTGATGAGAGTATCATGAGGATTTTTCAATTATGTTTGCAAAGTCAATATGGCAAGAGATACTTCATTTCACTTGTTCATAGGAAAAAAATCACTTACTGATCAAAGAGTAGCTGAGTGCTCTAGATTTCCATGTGTGTCTGTTAGCATGGTTTGAGCATTTTGGTCTTTCTAGAGTTACATTATCATTTAAAAACTAATAGGACATAACCCACTTTTCCCCCAAATTTTTATGTTTCCACTCTGCTGTGGTACTTCCCAAGAATAAGGCAAGAGAAGATGAGAACAGTGTGTCATGCAGCCATTCAGATTCAAAAGGGTGTTTAAATGAAAAAAGAATAACATTTCATGGCAAGTGAAATGTGAACTATTAGTCTTGCCAATGCTTATTCAGACATTCAGCTTTATGTAAAATAGAACCAGTTGTTTAAATTTGTTTTTAGTGGAAATTTCAGTATTATAGTTCATTATCAGTATGTTAAAATAATATATTTATAATAATAGCTTTAAAAATGTAGAGGAATACAGATATTACAAAAATAAATCCATTATAATTTCTCATGTCATTATAAATGCTTAGCAGACCCTGAAATACTCTTTAGTAATTTGACTACTTAGTCATTCTGGCATAAAATCAAAACAAAGCAACCTTTATAACTCATGTGTGAAATGAGAAATTCCAGACCTCAAAATAAACACGTCTTTTACCCATTATGTAACATTTTAGTCACCAAACTGTATTTTAGGTTTCCATTCAGTTTGCAAATTAACTTCCATAGCAGCTATGACTAAAGTACTTTTATCCCAGGTTTACAACACAGGCACAGACTCCAGTATTAAAGGCTTCCTGATTTAACAACAGCATGACCCCACATTATTATAGGTCCTTCACATTCTATTTCACTCTCTGACTAGGAGTCTGTACAATATCAATGGAACAATAACAGAAAACCTTTATTACAAATAGAATCTCAGTAACCTGAGTTCAAACAAAGTACTAATGGTGACTTGGTGCTTCAAGGCTGCGTGAGAGAAAGCTGAGCTCTACCTCTCTTTAAACTCTCCAGCTGTCTCAGTGGAACACACAATTTCATTGAAAAGACACAGAAACTAAGATTTTATTTTCTGTTCTCCCTCTGAAGCTACAGTTATTCAAAAGAATGTCAGTAGTTCCTTTTTTTCTGAAGAAAGAGAAATGAGAACAAAACAGATTATGGTGGGTACCTCAATGCTAATTGTCCCCTGAGCTTCTAGGAAATTACTATGAGCTGTAGTACTTCATGCAGAGTTACAGCAGCAGATGTGCTGTAATGAGTTATGAATCAGTTTCACATCTTTCAGAAAGCAAAAATAAGGCAAAGAACATTATCTAGGCCATGATATTCCAAGAGAGCTACATCACTGTATTACTTTGCATGAACTATCACAACATTTGCATGACCCTGACTACTCAGCCATGGATGTCTGGCTACTTTTGTTGTAATCAGGCCCTATACTCTACTAGTTTATAATAAATCTTTTTTATAGGACCTATAATTTCTTATGTCAGTTCTTTCAGAAATGGTGAATAATATTATTAAAGCCTCTGTCTTCAAACCAATGAACTCCCAATTCTCCTAAGACTTGGTAATTTCCAACTCAGTGGTCTCATTTCTGATACACTCACAGCAAGTCCCCCCACCTGCACACTCACAGCTTTACTGAAGACAGAGGTAAAATGTTCTTTTATTTGAGAGGGCATTCCTGGATTATTTTTATCTTTACTGAGGCCTCATCATACAGTCTCAACAATTTCTTGCCTCTACTTATACAGACAAAACCCTTTTTGTTACTTGTTTGAGTTACTGTAAGTCTCACTTAGCTTGGCAAGTATTACTTTATCTTTACATTTTCTGCCCCATGAGACACAACCTCATTAATAAGTCCTTCTTCCCATCTTTCTGGGCTATCAACTTAGACTGCACTTCCAGAACAAAAGACTGATATTTTTATGTGGAAAATACTTTCCAATTGTCTTGCCTTTGATATATCCTGATCAGTTATTACACTTATAAGGAAAATAAAGGTTCCTCTCTGTTAATACTGGCTAGCATGCTTGGTTCAGCTGATTTCACTAAATAATTCCACAATTTTCTAAAGCTCATCCTTTTCCTTCATTGAAATTAAGAGTCTATTATGCTGAATTACTTTTCAGTATGATTAAAATTGTGATCTTTCAATATAAGAGACTCTTCACATCAGGCTTACTGGTTTTCAGTCTTTATATACATCCTGTGTCTGTTTTCCAGGTAGAACAACAGGAAAAAAATGATCTGTGATGATGTGGAGGGAGCATATTTAATCACATTTGTGAACCTTGGGTTTTTTGGATTTACATGCTCTGTTCAAGTACAGCATATAAATCCTATTGTTAATCATTATTTAGTTGATCAATACTGATTGTGATCCCAATAACACTTTTTCATAGAATCATTAAACAAAAGCTGGAAAACTTATTCAAGTACCTGTTCTCTGCACCTGCTGATCCTCTCAGACAACAAATCTGAATTATTCTTTTCTTCATCAAGCTCAAGTTCCAGGTGACACAACTTGTCCTAAGTGGAACAAACAAAAGCAACCTCAACATACTACTTTCCATCCTCTTCGGATTGCTATCAGGGCATTCTTCTTTAAACTTCAAGGACCCGAAGTGTCTGAAGGACTAAGCTTGGAAACTGAAATGCCTCTTAAAACACACAGCAAAAGAGATGGCAGATAGATACAGCTTAAGAGTGAATTTGTTTGACAGAAGTAAAATAAATATTTTATTTCTTTTTTTAATCACTCCCAACAATATCAAGATTGTAAGAGAAATTCGGTAATGTTTCTGGAGACTTCTTTAGAGTGTCTGCATTACATTATACATTTGGAAGACAAATTTCTTTTCATCTGAGTACAATGACATAGAGATGTTTATTAATGAAAGTCAAATGACAGCCTAGTTTAACTGAACAGTTATGAAGCCCTGTAACAAGTCAGTCACAATGCTATTCAGATTCCTGAAATGAACTGATATCAAAGGCTAAACAAAACTTACACTTCTAAATACTTTTGAAGTTCTGAATGATGGGCCTAGAAATGAAAATCATGCAAATTTGCATGACAAGCTCTAGATAAAATTAATTATGATAAGTTAATTAAAATTATGAGAGAAAATTCTAGTTAGAACATATCATGTAACAACAGATATGCTAACAAATCACCTTTAAAATACACCACATTAATTCCTGCAGTAAAACTACAAGGATTTTCAACAACATGAAGTTATTTTAATTCTTTCCAAGCAGAATTCATGTGAAACACCAAAATTATTTTCATCTCTTCAAAAAAGAAACAAACCCTTAAGAATGTCTCTTACCTCCATTAGCTTGATTTGTCTTGCCCGATCGTCTTTTAAGTGGTTTTTGGCTTCCAGTTCATACTCCAAGCTTTTCACAGTCTGTTCCAGTAGCTGAGTTTTTGTTATTGCCTCATCCTGAGCTCTCTGGTGGTCCCTCAGGTTTTCTTCCATCAGACGCATCTGAAGCAAGAAGATCATGGGAATACACTTCACACTGTACTTCCTATAAACAAGGGATGGCAGCAAAGGGGACTCACTGCAAACACGACAGATCTGGAAGCATGACAGGAATTCCACTGAGTTACTGGCTTTTCACAGTAATTTTTGTTTTATCCACAAGATGGCACCAAGAAAATAAACTTGGATTATGAGCTATAATGAGATGCTTCATGCTACATGTTTTACACTGACAATCATCCACGGTGTGGTTTTTAAAATTTATTTCTTTTTACTAAGTTACAGTAAGACAAATTTTGATACGAGAAGAAGAGGAAAGATGTATATGTTGTATATAAACATACATACATTTGTATGTTTGTTTGTTTTTCCTAAATAACTGGTGGGTTTTTCCTAATCAAAAATATTTCTAAATTCTCAATTCCTTCAGTAGCAGGCATTAAAGAGCAGCAGATCATCAATGGAATCCTTGTCATATCACTTAAGGTGCATTACTTTGTCAAACACTACATTTATCTGTCCTAAAGAGGAACCCCCATTTCCCCAGCAGAAATAACATGCTGATCACCACCACGAAAAATCAAACTCAAAAGCTGAGATCAGCCTCTCATGATGTACATGAGAGTACACAAAAGAACAATAGCAAACATTTCTTATCTTGAAAAACTGCCTGCACTGAATTCTAGGTCAAAGTTGAGAATTTCTCACTGAATTTATGAGTCCTTACCTCATCTTGCATTCTTATGTTCATCAGGCGTGATTTTTCTACCTCAATGTTTTTCTCCTTTAATTGCCTCTGCAGGTCTACAAATTCCCTGCGATTTTTCTCCTTGTATTCATCAAGCTGGCTCTGAAGCTCCAGAGTTGATGTTCGTGAGATCTCCACCATTTCAGACATCTGGGCAAAAAGTACATATACAAAAGGTTCTATTGTGCTTAATACAACAAAAGATTTTCCTCCAGCTTCAGTATTCAGTTCAGTATTTTCAAAGAGAAAATTTATCAAATGTTCCCAAATAAATTAATTTCTATGCAGAAGTGGGAAAACACAAAACAGTAAAGTTAATTTCTAATAGCATGTGTGGCAAGACTATTCTCTTTTTGTCTGTCAGCAATTCTTCCAGCTGAGTGACACAATGAACTGCACAGTCACACTTCAGTATGTCAGTATTAGCTGTACAGTTTACACACAGATGGCACAATAAATCTGATGGAGAGATTTTGAGAGTCAGCTGTAAAACTCTGAAATATTACTGTACTGTACATGAGAACTGAACTCAGATCTGGGATCTGGTTTATACAGAACTGGTGTACAATGCCATTTTGTGATAATGCTGTTCCAATCATTGTTACAGCCCTGAAAGCTTTTAATAAGAGCCTCTAGATTAAAGAAACTAATACTAAACTTTGCATTTTACTTTCTTTTACACATTTAAAAATAGACTTCTTTACAATTTGTCTGTTCATTTACTGTCATCTGTTAAATATTCAGATCCCTGCAGCCTCTTGGGGGTGAACTCATACCTCCTCCTGTAACTTCTCAACAGTCTTGTTCAGTTGCAATCGTTCATTCTCCATTTCATTCTTTATCTGCTTTAACTGCTCCTTCTGCTGAGTTTCATCTTTTAATTGCTGGCTTAACTGCTGTCGTTCCTGTGAAATGCAACGGATGTTCTCCTGTGGTAGATTAAAAAATACACATCATAAAATACAGACCATCTTTTCTAATGCCTTAAAGGTATGTTACTTAACATAGTAACCAGGAGCTGCTGTAAAATAAAGACAAATTTCAGGTTTTACAGTTTGCTAGCTCATATAGGACAAACACTGGTATGTCATGCTAGAAACAACTCAATGTCCATTTATACCTCTTTTCTTAACTCAAGTATTAAAACCATGATGCAATGAAAATGTTGTTACCAACTCTCCAAATACTGCAGTTCACTCAGTGTCTGCCCATTCACTACACAATACTGAAGTTCAGTATTTGAAATCTGGATGCCCTATAGGACAGCTTCAATGGTCAATTTAAGTATAATCTTTAATTTGAGTGCCCTTCATGTAAAAAAATCCTTGAGCACTCTTCAGTGGAATTGACTGGCCTGTCACAGTGTAACTGCAAGTCAGGCAAACAGCCTGTCAGTTGCCAATTTAAAGCAAATCGTTAGTGGCAATTAATTACTTTGTGAAGAAGCTAAAGTGTTATTATATGAAAAGAGAACAAAACGGGGGAAATGAAAAGGAGTCATTTGTTTTCACACTAACCTAAAAGATTATTCTGATATTTCTCTATTTTTTCCAAACAATACTAGTTGAATGTTCACTTTACAAAATTAGTAATTCATCTCAGCTGATAACTGAAAATTAAGAATGTATTTCAACTTACAATGCTCTGCAATGCTAATTCTAATGCCTACCATTATCTACCACAATGAAAAGATAAACTTCCTATTTTTCCACCCATTGAAAGGATCCCATGTTCTGATTGTTTAATTTAAAAAGCACAGATTACTTGATGCTGCCATCCATAATGTTTGTATAATTGTTAGTTTTTAAGATATCACAGTATGCTATGGTTAAAGGGCATAATAATTAGGTCATTTCCCTTCTCAATGGTACAAAAATGTTGAGATGTATTTCATTTCCTTAAACACTGCCCTACACAGAGGGGCTACCCTAAAACATGAAATGCTACAAAAATACTTTTCACTTGTGCATCCATAAACAAAATTTCAATACAGAGGATGATTTTAGATGAAAGCATGAATGCAAACTGTCTATTACATTTAAGTGCATACCAGCTTTAACTTTTCTGACTAGAAATCTAGAATGGAGGAAGAATGTACTTGGCTGTTTCCAGTAACTGTTACAGTTCTATTGGTATTGTCATTGTCTTTCTTGTACTAGACCACCATTACAAGTAATTTGTGTTATGTAAAAAAGCAAGATGGGACAGTCAGGAATTACATTTCCACTGGGATACGCATTATTACAGTGCCAGAGTTTGTTGTCCAAATTGTCAATGGTAACACAAGGCCAAATCAACCTACTGCACAACATTATTCATTAGAACAACTCTAAAGACAGAAAGGCTGAATTGTTCTAAACAAAAGGGCTGCTGATTACATCCTGAGGTCTGTTAATGCTCATATCCGGTGGACAAGAGTGTAGAATCAGAAAGAGGATTAAATTTAGTGTGCCAGAATTTAGACATAAGTTGTGAATAAAATGTCGAGACATACTCTCCTGTCACCTTCCCTAGAATTCTCTCATTTGCAGACCCTGCTTGGAGGCAGCATTATTTGGCACGATGCCCTGAAGGATGCATAAACAGAAAAAAACCAACACACTTTTCAAGTATCTTGACCCAAAGCTAATCAAGATGCAGGAGATGTGTATGGTTGCATTGATCCATGTTACACAGCAAGGTCGAGTCAGACTGTGACAGAAGGGAGTTCTTAGGGGAGTGTGCTAAATGCAAGCCAGTGATGAGAAATGTGCCCCTACAGTGATTGTGCAGACTACCAGTGATACAGACAAGTAAACAAGGAGAATCAGTGAGGGACAGCAGCAACCAAAAACCAAGCCTGACCAAAAGCCTCAGATGTAACACTTATTCATGAAGTTACAAGAAACATCAGCTTAAAAACATCATTTTGTGGAAACAAAATTCACCCATATTGTTGAAGCCTTACAATCTTGAAGCACATTCAATTTTAAAGATATAGAAGTTAACACAGTCTTTCCTTGGCTTTTAATCCACTTAGAGACAAGCTTCATTCTCAGATTTTCAGAACAGAAATGTAAAATTTATGTTGAAGACAACAGGGGGAAACATCTATTCAATTAAAAAAGTGGCACTAACAATTTACAAGTACCTCACTTTTGTGTCTGACTTGTTTGATAGAATCACTTGAAACTTTAGCTTCTAGAAGCAAAACTAAGAGAATTCTAAACTGATACTGTTGAAATCAATCCTCCTTTGGTTCATGTGAATCACAGAGAAGAAAAATTAGGTTTGTAGCTTTTGCAGACACAAAATATGAGGTCAATGAGAACAGTTTCAAGATTTATACACATTCCCCTCATTACTAAACTGATCTGAATTTTCATGCCATCTGAATCACCCAATCTTGACTCACACACAACACTGTCAATATCTCTCTCCACTGCTCTGAAGTAGATGCATTCTCCACATGTTTAATTTCTGGGCTAATCTGAGAGAAAGCATAACCTTTACTGGACACTGGGTGGACTAAGGAGCAAGGTGGAAAGAGGATTTTGTTCAGAATTTAAGAGGCTGCAAATCCTAGAGATACATGTTAAACATGTCTGGTTTTGTGATTAAACATTCCCGTTCCATACAACATTTGAAAATAAGACAGGCTCATAAAAATAGAGAAGCAAATGTCCTGATATTTGTCCATTAACAATATTTTCTTTATATTCAAGTACAGCTTTTTATTCTTTTACATGTAAATACCTTCATGAGTTGCGTGATCATTGAAAATAATAGATTTATGAAACCTTAGGCAGTTTATTTGGCAATTCATTTCCTTGTAATTTTGCTAGATCCATGGAAATAGAAAAAAAAAACTTCAGCAAGAAAACCATTTTAATTTGATGATGCTATGGTTTCAGTACACATTTGAACACTGAAGTGAGGTCTAAACTTCAAAACAAAGTGTACTTCAAGAAGAATGAGACGTAACTCTATAGAAAACAATAGTGACTCAGGTAAACAGAAAATTTAAAACTTAAATTATCCAAATTCTTCTTGTTCTTACCTGCATATCCTCTAGCTGGCTTTCCAAAGCTGCTTTTAACACTAACAATTCTTTTCCCTCCGTTTCAGCATGTTTCAAAGCTTCTTCTAATTGTTGCTTCTCTTGCTGCAATGATGCAATATGACACATTCAGAAACAGTAGTCAGGCCTTTAATCTGACAAGTAAACTGAGCTGTAAAGTCTTTTCACTCTGGCCTATCACTGATTTCCCCAGTCCCAAGGTGTGACTTGGTTTTACCCTGGTTTTCCACGGGAAAATCTTTGCTACACATCAGCAAACTGCATCCTGCTTCTTGGCAACCTGCTGGTTTTCCTTACCCTTTCCTATGGCATTGTCCATCCTCCTCTTGATCAGTTTTTATTCTACAATGAATCCATTGTAGAAAAGAGGAAGACTACTGGAAGGGCTTGTTTTTTTTAACTTACCTCACACATCTTTAATTTTTCCTTCACTGAATTTTCTTCTCCTTTCAAATTTTCAATTTGTTTGTGCAGCTCCTCAATTTTCCTCTCTAGCTCAGCAAGTGTTCTCTTCAATTGCTCATTTTCCTCAATCAGCTCTTTGACTTGATTTTCTACACTATTTCGCTCTTCTTGTGCAGCATTTTTTTCACTTGCAAGGACAGCAGCACTCTAGTGAAAACAAATTATGTCATGTTAAAAAAAAAAGAAGAATTGATGCTATTTTCCAACAGGAGTTCCATAAGGCATCACAGCAAATACAGCTAGGTATAACATTAAAATATCATCAGAGACTTTAATATTTAGCATTTTTTTCCCTTGGGCATATTAAGAGAGAAAGTAATACATGATACCTGAACAGTCTCCTGCCTGTCATGTCATATTTTCTCCTTAATATCTTCTTCTTTATTGCCCTAAAATATTTCTTTACCAAATCCCATTGTTAGATAATTCCAAGTAAACTAAAAAATTTAACAGGTAGGAAAAGCCATATGGACCTTTAAGGAAGAACGTATTTATGAAGAATGTCTTTCACAGCCATACAAAATTAGGCAGCCTCACCCCCTGATGATTCCAAGCGCTATCCATGCAACATACCACATCCATGCAACTATTGGTGGGGCTGCAGAATAGATGACAGATAATATAAAGAGATCTTGACATTAAATAAACAGTGGTGGTTCAACTTGTATTGAATACTGAGTTCAACTTGTATTCAGATACACTACTTTTTTCAGAAACTCAAATCAATACATAGCACAAACACAAATTATAATAATGAACAATCATCACAACTTGTGGCACTGGACTTTTGATTTTTTTTTTTGCAGGGCAGCTGACTGCAGCATGTTACTTTTCAGAGCTAATCATCAACTTATCACTTACCTTCTAAAACACCCTACCATTTGCTGCGGAAACCATGAGTGGAAGTATCTGTCTATATTGTTACACTATCTATACTCTTGTTACACAGACCAGGTATGCACTCAAACATTTAATTCTGTAAAGAACAGGAAGGATTTAATCTTTGCTCTTCACTGACTTTGCATTCAGAATCCCCTGTAAAGAACATAAAAGAACCCAGGATATAACGGGTAGTTCTTGCTTCTGGGCATTCAGGGGCTGATACAAAACAATACTCTGTACAAAGATCTGGTTCTCAAGTGCAGCCCACTGTCTTCTACACCAAGACCTTAAACAACAGCAATAACATCAGAGCAAACATAGGAATCAATCTAGACCAGGATTCTCTCTCATGGCCATGACTGATGCTTACAGGCAAAAAGAGGAAGAACAGCTATGGGGTAAGTCTTTCATCATTATACACTCCCAGCTCTCACTGTTTTCCATCCATGAATGTATCATCCATTAATTTCTCTAATCCTTCTCAAATCCTTTTATACCATTGGCCTCTACATTATCTAATAACAATAAGTAATTACACATTCATTACTGAAGCACAACATTTTTTGCATGTGAAATTATGTTTATCTGGGTGAAAACAAAAGAAATATTATCAAACTACTCAGAAACTATTTTGTGAAATATTTTATGAAAGCATAAAAATCAGTTTTCATTTATGCTATTTTTGATTGTTGCTCCTGATCTTCCCCTCTCCTTACCCAAAAGGAATAAGCAAAGTTATATAAAAGGGTGTTTACAAAGAGTGCCCTCACTAGACTGTTTTCTAGCAAGCAACAGCTTTAAAATCATGCAAATTAGATAAAGCGGTAACTCAGAAAACACTCAGACTGTCTACAGGGTCAATGAACTTATTATACAAAAACTGGCAGCATAAGCAGGCTGACAAGTTCTGGTCTTTTGAAAATCCTGAAAAAACTTGTTCTTCTAAGTACATGACTAGTTAAAAGCTCTGAAATAAATCTCTGTTGATGCTTTAAGTTTTCACATACTGGAATTTCAATAGCATTTATATATTCTTTTAATTTTTGCTTTCTGCATGCAGCAAAGTTTTACTAATTAGCAAACACTCTACCAGTGGCTCCTTTTAGTCTCATTTCTCCTTTCTGGAGCTCAGTGAAAGCAGCTGAGGCATGCTGGGGAGTTCAGGGAAAGGAATGTTGATTTGTCTGTTCTTTTTCATCCAACTGCCTACACGGGGCTGCACAGTAAGAGAGGAGTGCAGCAGACCCACATCAGACCTGGAGATTCCACTACATCAACCATGGTTTGCTCTACTTTCCCAACACAGGAAGCAATATTTACTTAAGCATGGATGCACACATGCACAAAAGCAAACAACCCAACAACCACCCCCCCCCAGAGATCCATATACATAAATAAACACAGAAGTAATATCTATCTATATGTGTGATTTAACCTAAGAGGTTGAAAATTAAGTTCAGATTACACTGATGCTATCATATCTAGAGATCTGCTCCAGCCTGCTTTTTGTTGTATCTTAGGATACAGACCCTAACATTAAACTAAATATTATTTGCTCTCCTTTTTCACTATATATTTCAGTAAGTTAGCAAGAAGTTAGGTTAATACATGTAGAATGTAGAGAAGTGTAAAGGGCAAGTTGCAAGTATTGTCTTTATTAACCTAATTTAAAATCTTGGAAATAAATTGGATATATAAATAAAACCTTCCTAAAATTTCAGCTGATTGAGTGACCAGCACATAGCCAGCAGATTTTCAGAGGTCTCTAATGGCATCATTACAAGGGTTACGTCTGCCCAAATTCTCTAACGTGTTAAGTCAAAATTTCTTTCTTTCGCACACACATACTTTTTCAAGATGGTAGAAAACCCTCTCGCTATATATGGGGAGCTGCACTGTATTGTAGCTGGAGAGTGAACATTTTTCTTACTTATATTCTGGGGAGAGTACAAGGAATTTTCTTCAAAATGTGGTTTCACTGTACACATTGTTTCAATATCTTTTCAACGAGTTTCAGACAAGACTGAAAAGAAACACCAGAGTATATATCTTATCAGTTTGCCTTACAACTGGACTACATACATAAGGCATGGAAGACCACCCTGAGGATATTTTTCAGAAGGATACTAGACAAAACAATCCAAAAGTATCTTCAATTTGATAGTGAAGTTTAAACAAAGTCAAGCCATACAAATACAGTTTAGATGTTCCCTGTGTAAGAAAAAGCACACATAGCATCACTTCTCCGAGAGTCAAATTACTCAGCTGGATTTAGACAGAAAAAAAAAGCTTATATTCATTTTTCCCTAGAGTACTGAGAATTTCACGCAGAGCTTCTTCACTGGCACAAATGAAGTTTCTGGATTATGAGAGCTTTTGGCAATGTACGCCATATCCTGTAGCATATTACCACAGAAAGTTAAGGTATCACAAGTGTCCATGGCTCTTGCCTTGTATTCTCCACTGTTAGTCTTCTCTGGCACCCCACATAACCTTGTACCTCCCCTCCGGGCCTGCTCTTGGGAAGAGAAGTGAACATGACAGCAAAAAGCCTAGGGATCACTGGAGAGCATACACAAAGCATCCAAGCACTGAAATGCAGTTCTAACAGACCTTGTAGCAACACCATTAGGGGAGAACCTGGTGGAGAGAGATCCCTGTCCATATATTGAACACTTACATAAGGTTCAGGCTAGCAGCTATCAAACCACACACGGCCACTGCTGACGCACAAAAGGATTGCTGTGTCCTTTGCCTATGGAAGCCCTGCACACGGGCAGGGTGCTCCAGCAGCCCCACACAGCCAGCAGGCAGATGGCTCATGTACAGACCACAGGTACAATTTAACATTGTCAGTAGAGATGGCTCACTGTACTCTGCAGAGAATTTCCCTAACAAAACATGGAAGTAGAAGATGTGAAAACCATTTCATTGAAATGACAGTGAAATTACTATGTATGTTGATAAAGTCTGAATGGCAATTGCTGTGCTTCATAGGCTAGAACTGAAAGTGGCAACAACAAGGTCAGTTTAAACTGTCCAACCGTATTTGCCAACAGCCAGGGGTAATCTCTGGGGTTCTGCCTGCATGAGCAGAGATGCATATTTTCACTGAAAATTCAGGGACCGGCTCACACACTCAAAAAAGGAGTTGAAGGCTGTTTGCAAAAGTATTCAATTAGTGGGTTAGAGTGATGAGAATAAAAGAAGAAGGAAAACTGAACATTGAAGGTGTCCTAAGTACAAATGAGGAAAAAGCCAGACAGGAAGAGACTGTGCTGTGGATCCATTTCCCTCAGTCCACAAGTGACTTTTTTGTAATGGTGCTGCACATTAGCAGCGTGAGTTAACTAATGGTCCTCAAGGCTTAATGACAGGACATCAATTAATGACTCCTGTTGGTGCCCATTCATAAATCTTTTAGATTTATTTATTTGGGGATGTTGGAAAAGTTTTGGCGATTATTTTAACTAAGTTTATATAATTTAAACCATGGTAACAGAACTAGGCAAAGGTCACAAAGTAATGATTTAAGGTGAATATAAAACATTAACAGGCATTGTTAATATAAGAATTTTAGTTCAAAGAATTGTGGAGCAGTCTCTTCAGAAAGTTTAAAGGAGATTATGCACATAAACATACAGAGCACAAAACAGACAAAACTGGTTAAACAAGATTCTTGTCAACAAAACCTGGAATGAAATACTGTATATTCAGACATATTTGCCATACAAAGGAAGAAAAAAAAAAAAAACAAAAACCAAAAACACCTCTGCAAAAATTCAAGCACCTCAAAAAACAGTACGAGAGGGGGGCAATTTTATCAAGAATTGAAGTGGGCTTTTTTGGATCTTAAAATTAACATATGTGAATTCCAATTTTGCAGTTTCTTCCCTATGACAGAAAATGTTTACTTCTCTTTAGTCCCATTTACTAGTTGTGGCAGCATGTTTTAGTAAACTAACTTCTTACTGTTACTATTTACTGCATTGTATTACAGAATTAAATTTATATAAGTAAATACCCTATATCTTTTTGGTTATTATGCTTAGGAACTTGCATTTGTTTTGTCTTTCCTTTCAATCTGCCTGTCCTCACTCTGTCTTCCAGGGCATTCAGTGCCTTCCAGTCCCTGTGTTTGGACAGTTTTACATTCAGATATTCATCTCCTCAATCTCCGAAGGAACAATACCTTTCCCTTAATAACCACATCATTCGAAGACTTCTTAGCCACACTCATATCACCTTCTTATTTATTACCTTTGAATCCACTGAATATTTTATTATACCTTCTCAAGTTTGATCATGTTTAAACTCCTGATTAAGGCTGTGTAAGCCTTATCAGCAAAATTAAGCTACAGAGATTAGGGAAAAAGAGCTGCAAATGGGTTGCAAATTTCTGGAAAAAGCTGAGAATACAGAAAAAGACGCTTGTCTAGAAGAAAGGAAACACAGCTGTACAGAGACGTTCCCACAATACAAAGTCCTCTGTGACTGACTGAAGATAAGCTGCTGCATTCTGATCTTGTCATTGTGCCACAGTACACATGCAGTAACTTTGCTTATTAGTCCAGCAGTGGGCTCAAACTAAATAAAGCAAGTTATCAAATCCTAAAAGAAAGACACAGTGAAAAAAATCAGTTTCTGACCACAAAAATAGACCATACATGGCAGAAAATAGTCCATGGTGTTCAATAACCACTGACTTTTTAATAGTTCTCATACATTTTAATACTAAAGCTTAAAGGATTAGTCAATTAGCTTGAGTATTTAAGAGTTTACAGCAGAAATGAATGAGGCAATAAAGAGAAAGGACAGTTTCACAGCTAAGGTACCCAAAACCAGCCCTAGAAAATCTGGAGTCTGTTGTCTCTGCCAATGACCTCCCGAGGCAAGTCACTCAGCCAAACCTTTCCAGAGGATCAATAACTACATGCTCCTTAACTTCCCTGGTGTTTGAGACACTGGGGTTTGGTTTCCATACATTTGAGTGCACAGCTGCAAATTAAAGTCAGCAAAAATTGTACCCTGAATATATCAAAGACTTCATAATGACTAATAATGTTAACCTAGGTACTTTAATTTGGACATGTACAACTGAAGGATCTTCTCAATACCCAACTCTCTACCTCTTAATTTCCTAAATTTAATGCAGGGAATAACATTACTTAGAAGATGGCAGCTATGTTGAGAAAAGGAATTAAAAGTTTGTGAAAAAATGTCTATAATTCTTTCTCCAGAAGATGTTAATAGTATGTACAAGCTCCATTTAACTCCTAACAGATAAGAAGAAAGTGAGCAAATGCATGCACACACACACATATATTTACATACCTATATGCGTGTGTATTGTTTGGTTTGGTATGTACACCTGATCTATGAAGTTTTACCTAGCATAGGTCTGCTGATTTAAGTCACACAGTCACAGCTGCTGGAGTTTATATGCCTGTGGCATTTGGTTTTCAGCTCTAGGCCTATGGAACATAAGGGAACATCAGCAGTAAAATACATTTCCCTCACCTTCCATCTTGCTCCTTTCAGGTGTTTTCCCTAACAAGAAATTAACCTAATAAAGCTTGGGTTATAAAACTTGTATATAGTTATATATGTCTCCAGAAGTATTTTTAAACATACTAAATTTAGTCACAACCAAGTTAAAATAAAACAATAAACATTGTTACAACACCTTTGTTGCAGAAATCTCAGTAAAGCAAATATATTTATACAGTACTCTATTCTGACCTTTGTTACAAGCAGTGAACAAATAGTATAAAAGGCATCAGTATCGTTCCCATCATGTAAACCCAAAGCAACCAGACATAACACCCACCAAGGTCCTTGAGATGGAAATGAAATGTTCAGTTCCAACCTGAATACAGAAAAAAATACTTTTGGATAGGAATGCAGAAAATATTCTGTGGCTCCACACCTTTTTTTTTGCCACACCCTCAACACTGGCAAAGACATGAGAGAGGTTGTGTAACTCATCATTAAAAAATAGTTTTGGCTGACTTCAGTGTTTTAGCTGGTGAAACTCCCCTTTGGCAGTGACTACACACTATGGGATCCTTAGAGTCCTTTTACAAAATAAAGGAAGACTTAAAGTGTATGGAAGTTAAGTATCTCATTTGCCACATATTAGAATCATTAAATTTTGACTAAATCTAATGTTTATCAGGCAGAAGTCAGCAAATTCTTCAAAAAACCTTTACGCTTCTTTTCAGACTCCAGTTCAACTGAACATCAGGAATTGCATGTCCAGTTCTGGGCTCTCCAATCCAGGAAGGACTTTGAGGGGCTGGTACAGGTCCAGAGAAGGGCAGCAGAGCTGGGGAAGGGTGCAGACCATAAGTCTGATGAGGAGCAGCTGAGGGAGCTGGGGCGCTCAGCCTGGAGAAGAGGAGGCTCAGGGGTGACCTTATCGCTCTCTACAATTCCCTGACAGGAGGGTGTAGCCGGCTGGGGGTCGGTCTCTTCTCCCAGGAACAGCGACAGGATGGGAGGACGTGGCCTCAAGCTGCACCTGGGGAGGTTTAGGTTTGACTTTGGGAAGAATTTCTTCTCAGCCATTGTGATTAGACACTGGAAGTGGCTGCCCAGGAAATGGTGGAGCCCCAGTCTCTGAAGGTGCTTAAGGAAAGACTGGACGTGGCACTTGGTGCCATGGTCCAGCTGACATCGTGGTGTTTGGTCATAGGATGGACTCAATCTCAGAGGTCTTTTCCAACCTAATTGATTCTGATATTCTGTGAAAACTATTTCAACCAATTAACTGTTCTTTAACAGCCGTACTTGAAGAATAAATCTCCATTCAAAATGAGCTAGGGCACAACCTGGAGCTTTTTAACAGAAGTAACAGATTTTAAAGTATTTTTTTTCATATTCATAATTGTGCAATCTAAGTAAATGACAGAATAATCTTCCAAAATCTTCTGAAAAAGGGAAATTATGGGGATGTTGCTGCTCACTTCATTCCATTCCTGGTGTAAAACACTTCAGGTATCAAGATCCCGGCTGTTGAAACGAGCTCTGAAGATTCATGGGCCACCTTTTTAGGTTGATGCTGGACCAGTTTAACTTCTTGAACTACATGTAAGAAGTTTCATGTGGCTTCAGGGATTCATATTTGCCCAGCTCCCTTAGATGATCCAGAGGGGGTAGCAGTGATGGAGATATCAAATATTTTTCTATTATCTTTTCCTGTTCTTTTTGTATATAAAGAGAATAGTTTAAATAAAACTGGACACTGATTTCCTTAGGTATCATACAGGTGATTTCTAAAGAAAGAAAAAAAACCCCAAACCATTCTACACCCAAAGACTGACACTGAGGGAAAAAAAAGACAAACATAGTGAGTGTCCACATAGGGACGACTCCTTAATTGTAATCATTATTAGCTATTCTGTAAAGGGAGCTTCTGAAATCAGTATTATTCAGCTACAGTCATCTAGTTTTCAAAGTTCATTAGTGCAAATAACAGGTCTTTATTTCGGCTTGTACCTCTGCTTGTAGTTCCAGCATTTTTACCCACTGTTTACCTTTAGGCAACTCTTCTAAACCCAGACACTATTTCTTAAAGCAGTTGGAAGCCTTGGGATGAACAACAGAGTAACCATAGGATAGCATGGATAATTGAATCTCGTAGCTCTACAAAAGGAGTACAAAAATTCCTTAAAAATGGAGTGTTAGGCTACCAACCCATCCAACCTATTCTCAAAAAAAAAAAAAAAAAAAAAAAAAAAAAAAAAAAAAAAAAGTAACAACAAAAACAACAAAACTCCTGGGAAAAAAAAGCCTAAATGGCTGCACTTAACTGTTTTTCTACCTGACACTCATTATATTCTGTCTTGGGTTAGGTAGCCAAGAGATTTGTATTCTATTTCATCCGTTGTAAAAGCAGATATTTCTTTATCTCTTGTAACTCCAGGGGGGAGGGGGGCAGATGCCTTCTGATAATGGGCCAGCTGTTAAAACCAGGTGTGGCAGTGTTTCTTATCTCCTTTACCACCCATCCATCCTCCAGGGAAATATCTTCTGCTAGTGGGCCATTAAGGCTCATCATTGACATGATAAATTACATCATCCCATTGGGAGATCCTCTACCCAGTGGGGGAGTGGTGGGGGGAGGGCAACCGTTCCTACCTGGATGAAAACTGACACTCAGGAACAGCAAGGATCTGGTTTTTTCCACCAGAGGAAGACCAGACCCATCTCACCATCACTGGACTTTTCCTACTCCATTATCTGTACTCCACAGAACCTCATCTAGGATTTATTTGGACTGCTTCCAACATCCTTACCAACAGGGCGTCAGGTCGTATCCCTGACTCTGTCAGGACTTTCTCCAGGACTTCTGTTTTGCTTGCTTTCTTGTCTTTGTACTATTGCATTTGTATTTTGTTTTCTTTTTTTTATTCATATTAAAGGACTGTTATTCCTATTCCCATATTTTTGCCTGAAAGCCCCTAATTGCAAAATTATAATCATTTGGAGGGGAGGGGGGTGACATTCTCCATTCCAAGGGAAGCTCTAGCTCTCCCTGGCAGACAGCTGTCTTTCAAAACCAAGACATATTCATTCTTCCCATCATCTCAAATTGAGGTCTAGCCAACTTTAACACGACTATGTCTTTGGAAGTTAAGTATTTTTAGTTACCTATTAAAAGGGTCAGTGTTTTTTTCCTCTCTTAGCAAGGTACACTGCAACCAGCTTAGATTCTCTGCTGTACTTCAGGAGATTATTCAGTAAGCAAGTGCACAAATTTACAAGCGAGTCAGACTGGTCTCTCATTTCATTTCAGCTAGAGCCACTCTACTAAATCGTTAAAAGTTCATGGGTGATGGCTTAGAGAAAAGATTTGTTTTCTCACAAGGTCATTTTCACTGCTTGAAATGTTTCCATGTCCTTCATATTACTCCCAAATCTATTTAGGTTTTCATTTATGAGATTTAATGAAAGATTTAAATATTTACATTTGAAGACTGAGAATGCAGCCCTCTTTTACACACAGCATGTTAAACAAACTTTTCCAATTTAGGCATGACCTAACGTTTATATAAGTTATAAAATCCAGGGCCAGGAAAGTATTAACCTCTTAACCAGTACCTGGATCAATGTTATATTATCCCCCTGGCTATGTATCATGACAGACTCAGATTGGCTTATACTAACAGTCTTTTGAAGGTCAGAAGTTGGTGGATAGACTGGAGTAAAATATTAACTAACTCTGTGTTCACGTTGTTCCCTACTGTTTGACAGAGTCAAACACTTCCCATACATACACAAACAAACATATACTGTCACAAGACCGATCACCTGAATACATAAACTGGCTTCTGCTAACAAGGATTTGAGATCCTCCTGATGGCATTAAAGAAGTACCTGGCTGTACAAGCTCTTGCCAAGCTTCAGAAACAAAGAAAATGAAAAATCACAAAAACAACTCCACTTCCCAACCCAGACTTACTGAAATAGTCCTATCAGAGGAAGGTCCACAATAGTTAAATGACTTTTACAGACAAACAGCATTACTTTTTTATTATCCTATAGATGTGGTCCAATCCAATTCAAACACAACTTTGCAGGACAGTTTTGCTAAGAGGCTTTCTTGACTCTACATACAGTATAGAACCCACTCAGCTGTAGTTTCATGGTACTGTCTGCACCCAAACCCACACATGTACCCACAAAATAAATGGTGGAGTAAACTGCATGGAAATGAAGGACTAGAGGAGGTGGAACTTAAAGACACAGTCACCAAGTTACATATTCAGAATGCTTTAGAGGCACATTTTATATTCCTGTTGACAACACTAATATTCCATAATTTGTTTGGTACTTCATTAAATGGGTCCTGAAAACATGCATGATGCTATTACCAACTTCCTTTCCACACCCAGAACAGACACGTTGAGCAAAACAAATCAAATTTGTCTCCCAAATTTTTCATACACAGCTCTAAAATAGGTGTTTCCAATAATGATACCTATTTAAGGAGTGCCTGCAGCTTTCCTTCCACCATCACACTTCTGTCCGGGTACCCTTCCTCTCTTTCCCCCACTCCATCTGTGTCTGTAACATACTGAAACTCAATCAGAATCTTACCAGGGTTTTAGAAAGCTTGTAAAATAGGGCAGAAAATGAACAGGGGATAGGGGTTAGGTCATGAAAGATGAAACACTGACTTGGACCAGTCACTCCACCATTTGACTCTGTACACAGTTTACCAACCGCCTTTTAGAACTGAAACAAAAAGTGTTACTTCAACATGGCAAAAGCTGCCTCAGGCAGGCAGAGGAAAGAAAATACCCACCAGTGGCACTTCAAATCCTAGATCACCTTCTCTAAAACTTTTTCAGTTGTTGTGTATCTTGCTTGAGGTGAACATACCAGCCTCAGAAACAGCATTCAGGATGCAGATTCAGGTGAGTTATGGATGTATGGATAAGAGCACATAACAATGTTTTCATGCCCAAGTAATTCTTATATCATTTGTTCCTTTTATTGCTATCAAGACCATGGATTTTTAGCATGATTTATCATAGCCCTGAGATTTCACCTCAGAGCAGAACAAGGTAGCAGGATCCTACTGGTTTTTTTTCAGAGATATATATATATAATTTTACAGTTACATATATTAAATCACTTAAAGTACCAAAGTAGTTTTGCAATGCTCCACACTTATATTTTCACTTTTCCCTGAGTAACTTGGGTAACCACTGTACAGTATTATTCCAGAATAGGTTCTCGGACTACACTAGATTTAATTATGTTTCATTTTACATTTCAACTATGAATTCCAAGCCATTTCTACAAAAAAGGCATACAGAGTATATCTCAGTATCATTTGGAATGCTTAAGCCACTTTTTAGGTTTCTGCTCTGTGTGGGAGATTTTTATTATCTTTGAGGAAGACACATCATATTATCAGGTTAAGTAGAAAAAGATTCAATAGTTACTTCGCATTTCAAAGGTCTTTATAGTTTGTGCTAAATTCACCTAAATTAACAAGATGGGAAGAAACCAAAACCAAAGTTTCTTCTCATGTATAATACCCAGAGATTTATATTTTTTTCTTCTCTTAAAGGAGGGCCATTTTAGTTCATAACACGTGCAGAAGGCAACCACTGTCTTTTGCTGTTCCTACATTTGCTCTGGTAAAATTCCTTCTTCTCTTTAATCATAACATAATCATATGTAACACATACACGTGTTAATGGTAACATGATCACCAGCTTCATTGCATTCTTAAATGTGTTGATTAATTAATCAGCTCTAAATTGAGTGTCTGTTTTATCATTCTGAGAACAAGGTCAGACATACGACATGCCAAATAAATCAGTCAAGGTCAGGCTTAGATAAGTCTCTTCCTAATGTGATGATTACAGCTTTTTCTGAACAACATCATTTGTTCAGAAAGCTTCTCTAAATACAGATGTAAATTTGAAGTGCTGTGAATTTCAGTGGAATTTGAACAGTACTAGTTGCAATATGCTACAACCTTTTACCTGCAGCATTACATTCCAAAAGCTATTTCCAAATTTTACTGCAACAGTGGCACTTCATCTACAGTGACAGAAATACACTGTTAAAATAGTACAGTTCTGGACTGTTGTGCTTATAGAGACAGATTAAATAATAGAAATTTTTCTATGACATTTAAAACTGGAGTAGAGTTCACAATCTCTGCTCTAGCACTTGCAGTTAGGGAGAAATCTATTCTTAATCAGAAAGACATTCATTTTTTAATTTATTATTAAATTAAAGGCAATTATTATCCCACAGAGATATGTTATGGAAGAGTAAAACTTTTCCTATTGTTAAATGGAAATAGTCTGGTCTCAGTCTCAATAAACAAGCAACAAAGTCAAGAATAGTCACAGCCATCTCAAGACCACTACAAGCAAAATAACACAAAAATAAGTTAAAAAGGTAAATTGTAGGAAAGAAAAATATCTTAATATCTGTGACTTTATTTAAAATTCTCTATTAAAAAAACAGAAATCAGATAATGACAACAATAAAAACCCAACAAAAAACCCCAACCTAGCACCACATTAGTGAGCATTAAGAACAGAATCATAATGACAAACAACCCTGCTCTGTTCTTCTATCAGATAACCTTCAGTACTTTTCTAACATTATTTGCAAACAGATCTATGTGGCATTCTAATCACACAGACTAAAGGCACTGCACATCACTTGCCAACCTATCTGATGCCTCCCGCAGATGAAAATTCTGTTGATTTAACACTGGCATAAAAACTACTTCCTTTCTCCATGCAAAAACTTCCTTAACAGCCTGTATATCACAAAACACCTTTATTCATTGTACTAATCTGGATGATTTAGAAGCAACATAGGTACAAACACTCTTGTACATAGAGGTCCTAATACAACCTGATCTACCAAACATCCATATCTCCATTTTTTGTATGACAAACCATTATTCCAACATTTACACTCCTGTTTTGCTCATCAAATACAACAGAATGGCCCTTCCCACTAATCTTTGATGTAGGTTTCTTGTTTCCTGCCATCAGGTATGAATTTTTCCAGCTTTAGATATTAAAAAAAATACAAAAATTAACAGCCTAAATAGCTTCAATTGTATATGCCTCCAGGGCATTTCAGATTAATTATAAACCAAATAATTAACAATATATATAGGATCACAGCAGATCAGTCAGGAAGCTTCCTGCAGAGAATGGTTATACTTTTCCTGATAAATGATATATCAAACTCGACAACTAATTTCAGCCAGCAGGCATAAAGATAATGCTATGCTTCAAGAAATAATTGAGTACAAATACTAGCAAGATATTAAAAAAAACCAAAAACAAAAGAAAACACCATCTTCCAAATAAACATGCTAGGTTTTACTTCAAATAAAACCAAAAATTTCAATTCAAATGGGAAGAGAATTGGTGCTTAGATCAAATAAATAAATTTCACTTTTGAACATTTTATTAAATTTACCATTAGATAGACTATGTCATGCAAGTAAATAAATGCTATTTATAAATATCTCTAAGCCACAGCAAGCCAGTCATAGAGCCATTTCCCAGACTGTGTTATTGTTATGCCAAACAGACTACTCTTTCATTTCTTGTCAGTCGTAATTACAGTTCCATAATTGAAATACAGTAAATTACCATGCACTAACTTTGAAAGATGGTTCATTGAGGTTGAGCTGTCACTACAATTACTGTGTAATAAAAAATGATAATTTAAATGTTCTACTTTTCTCTCAAAGAAAAAAAATTAATTCAGTTCATGCAGCTCAGACAAGTCAAATATCTTCATGATGATGTAAAACCAAGAGATACATCAAATTTAAGCAAAGCAGAACAATCTCAAGCACAAGTCCTAGGCTGCATAAAGAAATCAGCATTTATAAAATTTTCTAACCTCTGAAGAAAATTGCACATTTAAAACAAACCTTTAAAAGGATAATCTTTTATCAGAGTTCAATCATACAACACCTATCTAGCATCTTCCACACGAGCTCCAACTTATATTTGCTCATAGAGCATATAAAGCTTTGGAAACTCCTTTCCAGCTTCAAGCTTTATTTTCCCTCAGTTCTGTGTTATGTTTTAGGTCATGACCAGCAGGATAACTACAACCCACCTAAGACCAGTATAGGTAACAGACACAAATTAGCATGGATATTTCTAAGCATAAAACTGAGCCTACAGTTCTGACATATTGGTCAAGCACAGTTTGTCTGGAAAAATTTTCTCAAACATTTAAGAAAATGGGGGAATACAGAAAAGACACAAAAAGCTGTCACTGTAAAAAGAATGCTCATAACTTTAAGAGAACTATCCCCATACCAAAAAAAACTTTCAGTACATTCCTACCTGTTATCTCTACAAAGAAAATTTCACAAAGGACATCTTTTGGAAAACAATAAGAAACACGCACATCTGAAACCTGTTCCATTCTCCCTCTCACAAAGACTTCCTGATGATGCTGGAAGAGGCAATTCCTTCAGTTCTGTTTTCTTCCTGTCTGATTCAAAACACCCAAACCCCTGCTGTTTCCTTGTGCTCACACTCCTTTGACCATTCAGTAAACAAGGTTAAGTTCAATAAATGAAAAGGACACAAAATAAAACACAAAACCCCCGCACTGATATTGACAAGTTGAACAAACAAGGTGGAACAATGCAACCAGGGAACAGGATATGACACAAGAAGCTGAATGTAGGAACAGAGGTCTGCAAAGACCTGCAGAGAACTGCTAGAAGTTATTTCGACAGTATGACTGGCAAAGCATTCTTCAAGGGCATCCTCAAGGTTTTGGTGATTCTGTTTAACCCAGGACATTCTCTACACTATACTCCCATCTCTTCTCCCTCACAGTTTGCAATTAAGCAAATGCAGTAAATAAGTGCTTGAAGAAAGGACCACAACTTCAGCGTGACAAACAGTCAAAACATTAGGCGTGTATGACATAAAACTTATTCCCAGAAGCCAAGAATCTCCCGGCCCAAGTCTTTGCCTATTTTGCTAAGAAAATAATAGTATCTCAAAGCATCCTGTATACAGAAAATAGTAGTATCAGAAAGCACCTGAGAGAGGTAGGGTCTTTCCCTGTAGAGGAAATTGTTGGCACTTACGTACCTCTGTTGCTTTCTCCAGGCTCTGTCGTAGATCCAGCAATTCTTTATCGTGCTGCTCTTTAAGTTTATCCATCTCTGTGTCATGGCTGGATACCTCTTCTTTAAGTGCTCCTTTCAAAGCTGTGAGCTCTCTCTCCCTCTTTCTCAAAATCTCTTCTTGTTGATCTTTTGCTATTAATACTTCTTGCAGATCCTGCTTCATTTGCATCAGCTCCTGAAGCCCAAAATCAAACACAGCTGCATGTCAAATAGCCCCTGTGGACGTTCTGTTTATGTCTCACAGAAAGCAAGCACATAAGCTCCCCAAGGACAACTTTGTTTCGTACGACTGACATATTTTTTATAGCTTCTATAGTAAGCTAAAAATTTGCTCAACACTAATATTATTAGAACTATAACATATAGCTGATGTTTTATATATTAGGTCAACATATCTGATGCTGCAAAACTATCGAAAGATTTTAATGGTGTATGTTATGCCATCTGCAAATAATGCAGGAGTCACTCCTATGTTGTGCTTTCAATAGCAATGAGGAAGATAAGAACAAAGAGCATTTTTCCCCCAGTTGCAAGAGAAACAAACCCAGTGACAATTCTTTGCCTTCTTTTCTTCTGGAAAGAATAAATAAAGTTGCTTCTTCAAGTGCTGAAGACAAAACAAGTGCTTCCCAGCCAAGCCCATGTCTTCACACCCTTCCTCCTCCCACCAGGGTAACCCTGTAAGTCATTTCCCCCCTCCAAATTGCCGAGAAGGAACTGGAGAGTCAGTGGATCTGAAGACTAAAGATGCATACAAAACCACAGAATAACAGAAACAATCAAAAATGTACTGCTTCACAAATTCTCTAATTTGGTATTTCTCCAGCTGTGAATAATTGTACTTCCAAAGAGAATGCAGGCTTCTCTGCACTGAAGGAGGATTAGTACATCTAAACCACTCCTGACACACATCACCTACTCTGCCATTAAAAGCCTACAATGGAAGGGATCCTACCACCATCCCAGACAGCATCTTCCTCTGTTTAATTATCAGCATTAACAGAAACTTTTTCTAATACTTTCTTTAAATTTCTGAAGCTAAGTCTCTTGTTTCTTACTCTACCTCCACATAACACAGAAAAATTGAACACTACCACCTTTACAGCTACATTCTCTAAGATGTGTTTTTGACTCTTCCCTCATTCTCCATTCAGACTGAAGTCCTTCTTCAAAGGTGATGTTTTTCAGTACTATCATCATAATTTGTGATATTCCCCCCTTACATTCAACTCCCAATTACAGTGCCTGAGTTTTAAGACAGTCATTTAAGAGTAATCAAACCTCACTCATACAAAACAAGGAAGTTATGCTACTCAGCAGATCTTGCATGCAAACGTCTTTAGTATTTCTGCACTGATACTCTTACACATCCTTATCAACAAATTTAATAAGCTGCGTTCTCTATTTCATCATCAGTGTATTAGTATAACCAGGGCTACAGCCAATTCCTCTTTCATCCCAAGGTGACAGAAACCCTGTAACTCTTGTTCCTCTCCAGACTCAGCCCTTCCCTCCCTGGTCCCAACAATAGAAAATCAACAATTTAGAGACTACTTTGTTGAGTTCTTTTAATTTTCTTAGCTGAAACTCATCTGGCTTTGGTAATATATACATCTTCTTTAAACTGATCTTCCCTGCTCTGACCCCATCTCCCAACTGACTGAGATTATTATCTGATAATAGTGGTTAATTTACCTGTCTGTCAACCATTAAGATACCTGTTCTCTTGCTCCATAAAAAAAAGGTACTTACACTCTGTATTCCTTTTAGGGTTAATATTGCTATCATAACATGCTTTCTTAGGTCACCTAATAATGGTACATTGTTTTGGATCAATAGCAGAGGAAAAGCAAAGGCATGTATGTCTTCCACCAGTATCTTGGTCTCCTCTTCTCATGCAATTTTTCTGATCCTCCTTCTGATACTTTGTAACTAACCTCAATCAGAATCTCTTTCTCCCCTTCATCGGTGTGTTTTGCGTTATCCAGTTCATCATGCATCTCAGAGAGCTGGTCTTGAAGATCTCTGATCTCAGTCTGGTGTTTTTCCTGCTCCATTTTCACTTGAAAAAGCCTAATCAGTAAAAATCAGACAAGATTTTTTAATTTGCAGAAATATTCATTCATTCATTCAAGTACTAAAAAGACACATATTCCATGTTGCCCACAAGAGAAGGGGATATGAGGCAGAAAAATTAAATGCCAGGGTAAAAAATAAGAAATCTTATAACTAGGTATTTAAGTGGGGAGTTGTAGTTTTATTTCAGACCTGGTACTCTTGTCGTTCAAGTATTTCCACATTTCAAAAACTTGAACTATATATTTTGACCATGAAATATTAAAAGCAATTTGCACTAAGAGGAAGATTATAAATTCAGCAATCTTTTTCTTCCTTCCAGATATTCTAAAGACATGACTTTTCTAAATGGTAGAATTATGTCCTACAGTAATAAATGTCACTTGTCTGGTTCCATCAACATATTCTGGAGACACAGGTACTTCTGATCTAAAAGGTTTCAGAAAAGGTACAAATTTCAATTATAACTTTGCTAGAATTAACTCACTCCTCCAGGTTTTGCCTGAGTTCCTTCTCATTTTCTTCCAGCTGCTTTTTTAAGGCTTCCTTTTCACATATACTTTGATCAAGCTGCAACTGAAGATCTTTCAGACTTGCTCGTGTAGCATCTCTATCTTCTTTGGAATTTTGCTGATTCTGAATTTTGTACACCAAAAGTTAAGCAAAATCATAGACAGCAGCTACATGATTAAAACAGTTTGTCTCTCAGTCCATGTCTGTCTTGCTGCAATCAACAGATTAACATTTGCCTCAGCAGATACCCAAGAAGTGCTTTGTGAATGGGAAATAAATTCACTGCTCCAAACTCCTTCTCAAATACTAAGAACAGATTTGTTACAAAGGGTAACAGTGCTATGACCAACCACCCTTTAAATAAAGTGTCTTCTGAAAAAGCACAGGCATATCTGGTTTAAGAAGAATATGAAGCAAAAGGGATTCAGCTGGAGGATCAGTTGTCACTTATTTTAAAACGTATTTGAAATAATCAGAAGCTTTATAACAATAAAGTGCTGTACCCTAATTTCCAGATCCAGTTTTTTCTCTAACTCTTCCACTTTCCTTTCAAGTTCTGCTTTTTGTTCCACCAATGCTTTTACTTCAGCAGAAGAATCCGCAACCTACAATTAAACAGAGACATTTATTCCCTCAAAGCCAAGATGTTCTTTGAGAATAGTTTCTCTTTTTTTTAATCTAAAGCAAAGCTACAGGCAAGACTAACAAAGAGTACCATCAACTGCCTGAACTCAGCAGAGATTTTTCATATAGGTCAGGCCAAGCTAAGATTTTCAAAGAAACCATGATTTGGTTTTCATAAAACTTCTTGTATATTGCTCAAGGCATGTTGACAATAAAACTGGAAATATAAAAACGTAAAGAAAAATTCAAATTAGGCAACGCATGAATCAAATGTGTACTTTGGGCTAATTTTACTGAGATATCACTAATTATGCAAAATGGACATCAAAGGAAAACATGCCCATATGTTAAGACAGGTTTTCAAATACCTTTTTTAGGTAATTTCCTAGGATGTATTTTGCAAATAAATAATGCTGTCATCAATAACAAAAGCTACATGAGTCTCTCATTCTATCACTATAGTTCTATCACTATCTATCTATTTCACTGCAATCAAAAAATTAACATTTATCTCTGAAGATAAGTTTTATCTTACCCAAGAAATTTTATGTGAATGTACCTAACATTTTTCTTCATTGCTCCAAACTCCTTCTCAAATACTAAGAGATTTCTTAAAAAGGTTAAAAAAGTTGCTGTGAGCAACTATACTTAAAACCTTCTGAAAAAGCACAGGTATATCTAGATTAAAAAGAATATGAAGAAAAAAAGGTTTTTCATTTTTAATAATTATACCCAACATAAAATAATAAACAATAAGCATTTAGCCTTCTCATGCCATCAAAATTAAGCCATATTCCTGAGGGACTACATAAATAGCCTAGTAAAATCAGTAAGGGAATTCAGATTCTTAATGCCCTGTCTGAATACTGCACCACTTTGAAACAAGCCAAAGAAATTTAAAAATTCTTTACCTGTGTCTTTCCAGCAGCTCTTGACTTTAAAGTCTGAATTTTCTCAAAAACCAAATTCACTTTCCTCTTTGTTGCATCGTCATTATCAGGGCTTCTAAAACAGACAGTACAAATAAGCAATGATATGATCAAAGTTACTATTTTTTTAATATCAAACCAAATTCAGACTGTCCAAACTAATAAAAATCTCCACAAAACCCCTCCAAATAATACAAACAAATCAGAAATTATCTTAACTATGATTTACTAAAATCTTTAAAGAGAGGAGTTAAAAATTTGTATTCCAAATGTTTTCTAAAAAGCCAACCAAACAAAAAAGACCACTGAACTCTTGAAGTGCAAATCGCTTCTGTAAGATTGTGCCTGAGGAAAGACAGATATTCAGCATGTATATTACTCAGACATATTGAAATAAGAAGTAGTTACTTCTAGGTTTTGTAAGTCCTGACTACTGCATCATAAAATAACACTTTAACAGGTCCCAGAAACTGGGAATGAAAAGAAACTTAAATGCATCATGTATTTTTAATTAATTTAACCTTCCTTTACCTTTCAATAAGTTATCAGTAGAAAATACCAAGAGTTACAGGTGCACAAAGTATTAAAAGCACAGCAACAAGATGGCTTCTGTCAAACCTTAGGAAACAACACTTCATTGTTGTTGTTGTTTAAAAAACCCAAAGGTTTGAATTTCCATGAGGCACTATTTGAATTCTCCAATAATCTCTAAACTATATAAAGTTTAATTCCAGATGTATTTAAAATCATATTCTGATTCACAAGTTTCAAGTGCATTTAATCATATCCTGTAAAATACCTTATGTATTGTAGTCCTAACAGACTGGGTATTTTGAGATCAGATAATGCCTGAGATGCAGAATTGTGAAAGAGATGTTTCATTAAATTATAGCTTTCACTCTACTGTTTCACATTTCGAATGTAACAGAAGACAAATATTGAGAAAATAGAGTCTCCTATCCACAAGTTAAGTATGTTTACTGACCCTTCCTTAAGGTAATTGTAAAGTATCTGCTTAGCAGTCTCTTCATTAGTTTGCTGTGAAAGATCTTGCTGGCCTTTTAAGAGATCAGGAGTTGCCTAAAAGATAAAGATAAACCGTCAAAAGATACTAATCCTGTGAGAGTTGTAAATACAAACAGTACAATTGGACTTCTCCATTTTATCCTATTAATGAAAACTTTTATGTACCGTGGACCTGAAGTTCTGAAAGATCCACTGGAGTTTTGGCTTACTGCAATAAGAAACCATACTCTACACCAAAAGAAAAAAGAAAACAACTCGATTTTGCATACATATCTTTTCATATTCTACTTTCGTGCATCTGTGCTTAAGAATCTTTATAACATCATTTATGAGAATCTGTTTGGCCTCACCATCTTCCTTTACCCATACAAAAATCAGTTGTTTTACAAATCAGGTATTCTATATTTGCAACAATGAAAATAAATCATATTTACATTTCTCCGGAACAATCCCATTTGGAAGTATTGTATGATGGGAGTTTGGTCAAACGAAGACTAGAAAAATACACAATTAACAATATAGCAGCTTTTGTATGCTAGAGTGCAAAGGACAGCTTAAAGAATAAATTCAAAATTACCTGTACATTAGGGACGGATGAACATGCTTTTACAGAAATCTTCTTGGCTCCTGATTCAGGTGTAATTGTAATTCGGTTTGGCAACAACAAAGTAGAAGTTACTGTTTTAACTTCCTCTCTCTTACTCTGTCCTGGGAGCGTAGCTGACCTACCCAAGCTCTCTGTATCTGTTCCATTCTGTTTATGGTGTTGCAAAGAGTTGAAACTGCTGCTCTGGGTGTCTTTACCGGGCATTTGCAGTTTTCCAATGCTTCGAGCAGAAACCTTCGTCTCTTTGGAAGGTGACTTCTGATCTCTGGATAACTGCCTGTGAAGGCAAACTTTAGATGGTCCCAGCAAGTGCTCAGTTGACTTACCCAAGCTTTTACTGAATTCACCTAAATAATCTGAATTTACATCAAGTCCTAATGACAGGGCACTATCAACACTTCTTGACCTTTTACGATCATCTGGATGAATTCTGTTCCTTTTTCCTGACCTGCCTCTTCTGTGAGCATCAACTTTCTTATCAAACTTTTCAATTAGTTGATCAACTCCTGGAAGTGAGCCAGTGTCAATATCACGACCAGTTCCCGGCAAGAATGGAATGTATCTCCTGTTTTCATGCCGGTTAACATTGTCCGCGTAGATGGCGTACTCTTGGTCATCCAGTAAAAATCTGTATAAGGAATTTGCAGAAGTGGGAGTAGCTGATGAGGACGAGGATCTTCGGGAGTCATTCAATACTGCCCCAGTTGAATCCTGCCTGCGGAAGGGAAGAACATCTGGTCTAGGTTTCTTTGTCTCGGGATAAGCAGTGGGACTAACACAGGGGGATCCTCCTGCAGGTGAAAATGACTCTGAAACACACACCTCACTGGGGCTGATCGTGCTACTGGGACAATCCTGCAGCTTCTTATTTGGATCTTCTACTGACGTGTTCAGATGGGGTTTTCTTGAATTTGCTTTGGTTGGCTCTGCAAGGTACGTATTTGTTTTCGGTAGGGACACTACTTTAGATGAGGAAATCCAAGGCTTTGCTTCAGTTTTTTCATCTGCAAAAGACTTAGATTTACTGCACACAGAAGACTGGTAATTATCCAAGCTCAGGTTATTTTTTTCAGGATCATAAGGCTGCAAAAGTTCAGGATGTCTTTGAAAATTCAACAAATTTGAGGATTTCATAGTTTCATCTTTAAAATCTGGCATTCCGCTTTCCTTTTCATTCACACTGGTTATCTTCTGTTTTTTAGGCATAGAGGGTTGCGTGTGCTGTGTTCTAGCAAGTTTTGTATGTTCACTGATTTTGTCCTCCAACTTAAAAGCAGTATTGGAGTCCGTAGCTGGCTTGTTTACAGCCTGAGGGATGACCTGCTGTTCTTTTCCAGGAGGAGGAGGATTTTCTGGCAAACATCCTTCTGTATTGTTCAGTACTATGTAAGGATGTCCATCGATTCCTTGGACTCTAATGCTGACACCATAAGACCCTGTCCTAGAATTTTGCACATTTTTAGTTTTTTGAATCTCTTCACTTGCGAGTTCAAGAGTGACTTCATAGTCCTGCTGCATGTGCTTAAAACCAGCAAAATATGGTTCCATGCCTATCAGAAGATTATATCTGAATAGGAGAAAAATTACAAAATAATCATTGTTTTAAGTAAGTTAGATTATTTCATTAATTACTTTATTCCACCATTCAATGTGACTATGAAGACTAATGGCAATACGCAGGGAAATCAATATCCAAGCTCTATCAAGCCTAAAGCAAATGTATTGTGATACAATGACAAATGTCAGACTGACACATTCTGGATCAATGTAACATTATTTTACAAATGTTACCTTCACAGAGTTGGTGCTCATTGCTCTGGAATCAAATGACTTCAAATATAAGCAACACTGGTACAATTTTTTGAGTCAAAGCATAACTTTTGGGTATTTCCACTTGTTTACTGAAGACCGTGCCCTTCACAAACCAATGATCATTTTAAAGCCAGTATTTAGTACCAGCCATATTAACATTTAAACATGAGCCCAGGAGAGCAAAACACAACCAGGCAGTTTTAGGTTTTATGAGTTTCAGATAACTAAAGCATTGCAAGGAAGGTCAATATCTTCATTCCTTTGAGTTGTGGTCTTTACGTACTTGGGTTTCAATATTTTGTTTCTAATGACATCTGAAAATAAATGACCTTTTTCATTTATTATCTCATTGTCACCCCTAAGAATAAACTTTGCTACAAATTAATTTAAGAATCTCCCAAATGAAAGCTTGCTCCAAAAAACTCCAGTTGCTATTTTAAAACAAGATACTTTGCTGAGCAACAAAAATGGAAAAACACTGCGAGTACTTCCAAGGCTGACAGTGCCTTTTTCAGATGCAATGGGAATGCTAACTCCAGCCTATATGTGCCAAAACTGTTTCAATCTAGAAAACAATACATTCAACCCTACCTGTGTTTTTAATGTTAAATGCCATTCTTTCTTTATCTAACAGCTGGGTTTGCAGGCAGATTTACTTTACTGTCTGTTGCAGATTATGAGCCAACTGTCTAAAGGCAGAGGCCGTGCAGTGACAGTACGAGCTGTGTCTATAAAAGAATGGAACACAGGACTGTGAGACTGATACGAAACCTGGAGGGAATAAACTTTTGAACTGAGCTGGGGAGTTGAGTCATCACTGAGGCCTGACAAACCCAAGATCACTAAGCGATGGTAATCAGCAAGAGGAAACCAAAACAACAGGATGTCTCATGGAAAAACAATCCTCTGCAGCCAGTTTCACTCTCTGGTCTATCTCAGCATGAACCACCTCCCTCGGATATTCTAGTCAGGAGCAGAGTTCTCACTTTTTCCTGACAGTGAATGAAATTGTATAGCTCAATATTAATTGTATACTAATTTCCATCCACTTCTTTCTCCTCAAAAACCTCTTCCTCTCTAAAAACCAGCTCCAGTTCCTCCTCAGCAGCAGGATTTTAAGTTGAAGTCTCACATGACACATTTGTATGTGAGCATTTGAGAGACACCCCTGATTTACACACAGTTGGTAGCACTCATCTGTAGTGGATGAAAATGTGAACATCTTTACAAAAAGCTCTCCACTCAGCAATCCCAGCCAGATTAGAAATGCCATTAAAACAAACTAAGGAGTATATCAAACTCTACACTACACCTTCAAGCTCTAATAGCAGACCTATAAAAAGAGTAAAGTTTATCTGAACCTGTCAATAATGGTAACAATTAAAAAATATAAAAAGGAGTCAATAAAAATAAACCTAAAAGTCAAAAAATAAAAAGGATTTACATCAATCAGCATAAGGAGCAGATAAGCAATACATTACAGTATGTCTGTTTGGGGTGACTGCAAAAGCAGTACTTTCAAACTTACTGCAGAGTTGCTAAAAGTATTAAATAACCACAAAAAAACCCCAAACAACCCCCATCCCCTCAAAAATAACCATAAAACACCAACCCCCCTTACTACATAGGGGAAATGCTATTTAGGTTAATAATCTACCTTAAATTTATATGTTTGTCTCTAAAACAATAAAGAAGTATGTGTATTTGTCGTCTTCACATGCCTTGTACTAATAACACTCTAAATTTCACTGTACAAAAGGATAAAACCTTGTAGAAATAAAAGAGCTAAACAATTTTTTAAATGACATCTTTCTGGAACTGTGAAAAAAAGATTACATTTATAAATTCCCATTTCATGAACAAGAAAACAAGACAGATAACTGTACTATTCAAATATTTGAAGATTTTACATAGAATTTCTATTTTACAGGATATCAAGCTGTGTTGGGTAATACTCACATGAACTACATTATATCAAACAGTTGTTTTACAATACACAATAAAGTGGTTTTGCAATTTTGTAAGCATTTTTAAATTAAAGAAAAAGCGTTACTGGCTTTCGTCACACAGAGCCTTTCTGAGGAAATCCTGAAACTATGTTAATTGATTAATTACAGATACAGTCATTCTCCTGCACACACATTGTACAGTCACAGCTCAGGCTCTGGCAGGGTTACAGCAACAGAGGAGGATAAGAGGACTGAAGCTGTTCCTGTCCCATCTGTCTGCCCTACTCCTCTGACAGATGTCACCATGTCAAAAATGAGAACATCTGAAAACTCTGCTGGCTGAGTACATACCTCAGTCATGAAAAGCTGCAGATTGGCATACTCGGGTAAATGAAATCAGCCTTGTGCTCCATGCTGTGACCGACTGAAATCCTGACATCTGATCCAGTGCAGGAGCTGACAGCTGGGGGCCCTGACAGCTACAACTGCCCGGTTTTAATCTTCATCTTCTGTAAGGCTGCTGAAGCCCTCAAATGTTATGACAAAACAGTCTGTTTACTCTTCAGCTTATGAAAAGAGGTTAGAGATTTAAATGGCAGCTGGGAAGGCAATTTCCCTGTTTGTGCTGCTCCTTGTTACATACTTGTAGTTACATTAAAAAATAAAGAAGCTTTTCTTTTTAAATAGAGAGTGATATAAATACTAATTCCAGGTTTTCTACAAAAGTAATTCTTTAAATTTTAATCAACACCATCTTGCTAGTAATTTTATTTGCTATCTCAGAGTTTAAAAATACAATTTTCAGGAAACAGAAGCAATGCTCCATAAAAAGTTTTAATTAGGTGAATGTCATTCTATTATAAAACCAATTCCTATCTCCTATCTTGAAGCAAGTGTCATTACATTATACAAATTAATCAGGACATAAGAAAAGACTACTTCAATAAATTATTTTCTTTTGAAAATATTCTACTATTCTAAAACAGATAATATAGCCAAGGACACACAGTCATCAGCATCCTGCTGTCAGGTCAGCAAGTAAGGTACCCCAGAATGATAGGATTGCCTATTTTGTCAGCAACATGGCCTTGGACTGCTTGAGGTGAGCAGAAAATTTCAAACAATTTGTGTTTTAACTTCATTGTTAGGGATAGCAACCTTTAAAAACTTCTGTGAACAAATAGAACTGGCACTCAGAGCTGCTCAAGCCTTTCAGTTTTGAGATTTCTTCCTAAAATAAGACTTCATAAAGGTGTTTAAACACTCATTTTAAAAACTGACTTCAGTGGGTATGGAAGTCCCACATTCTATCATTACTCAGAAATGTTTTCATTTTTCTGAACAACTTCTTTTTGCCAAAAATAGAAACGATGACATTTTTATTTATAAAGAGAACTTGTCAGCAGAGTTTTTCATATCTGAAAATCCAATACTCTGCATGTTCTTCTGTAGCAGTTTGTTGTTCAGTGGTGATATGATACTCTACAAAGAACCACAGGAGACGAACACTGAAGGTTTAACAGGTCAAAACCTTTTTTTTTTAATTCCTTAAAAACATTTCCTTTCACAGCTATTTTATAGCTAGCTAACAGGAGCTATGTGAGACCTGCCTCACAAAAAAGAAAACCTCTGTCATGTGGAACCCTGGCTGCTCTCCCTGACAACATGAACAGAAAAGAGTGCTTTTGAGAAACATACTCCTGTGCCAGACATCTCTTCCCTTCTTAACATTACAGCATCACAAAGGCATGGGAATTGTCTCCACCACCCATTTCAGTTCTTCTTTAGCCAATCTACAAGACAGATTTATTCAGAAAAATTGTTTTCCCAATCCTGTTAAATGCCAAACTCTGCATGAGAAGCTTGCTCTCCTGTATCCTGCCCACACACCCTCATTACAAAGCACACCCCACCTTGTGCTCCAGCCTGTGAGCCAAGCACCTGCCCTGGACAGACAGACAGGGCTGCCAGGATACACAGTCCAGGCAGAGAGGGTGACCAGTGTGGGGGGACACACTATCCCATCAATGGATATGCTCTCTGGCCTCCTGCAGGAGCCACACATCCTTCAAAGGTACTGCCTCATATTACACCTGTGCTCCTTCTGCATACATCTAGTGAGGGAATGTGGAGCAATAAAAGAGATCCGATTTTTCTTATGGCACTAGGACTCCTCCCTGGCTCCCTGAATGTCAAAAACCCAGGAACTCCTCCACATCCAATATCACAATCCTGAATCTCCTAAGACTAGATTACCTGAAGACTTTTTATTTAAGGAAGATGAGTTCATACCTCATTATCTCCTCTTTGGAGGACAGAATTTTAGGAATTCTGAAAATTTTAAACTATTTCTGGCTAAATTACAAATTATATTTGGTTCCATGTAATTTATTTTCAAATTTTATTACCATAAGAAAACCAAATCCTCATGGCCCATATTATTTAATCAGTGTCTTTTTTGAAAAAGCAAGACGTAACAGTTTATGGATGTTTACTTCAGGTATTTCATATGCACAGCAAAATGCCAGGAAGGAACTATAAAATTTGTTCTCCGGCCTTACATAACATGTGCTTGCTCTCCAAGCTAAATAATGGATTCTCTGTGCAGCTGACTATTCAGAAAGTATCAGCAATATCACACAAAGTGGGTGTTAGGTCAATAATAAATGACAGTGTTATGGAAAAAGGACAGGAAGTAACTTTATGAGAGAAGAGGAAGGAAAACTTACATACAGTGAGGGTAAAGAAAAGGAAGCAGACAGGATAATTCATGGGAAGACAAAAACTGTAATGCTTTTACACTTGATGGAAAACGTTCTCACAAATATGCCTTGCAAGTAGGAAGGGAAACTTCATCATTGTCAATCCTACCTATAATTTGCTTCTGCCAAAGAAAAATGGGCCTGGGTTACTGTCCCTTTTAGTCCATGTGGAAGATAGCTCTGGAGTAGAATAAGTTTATTTGATCTACTGCTTATAGAGACCAGAAGGGAGAAAAGTGCAATTTTAAAATTCTAGATATGGAGCTGTAAAAAAACTCATTTAAGAGCAAACTGACAATATCCAGCAGCAGAAAGACATTTGAAACAAGTCTGCCATTTTTCCATTTTTCCAACAGATTCCTTATTCCCATTTAAGACTTTTTTCTACTTGAGGCTTTTTGTCTATATAAAATTTTATTTACAGCACATGTGGCAGCTACTCCCCCCAATTATTCGAAAGAAAATTATGATAGTTACAGTATTCAACGAAACAGTCACCATTTGTTTTTCCCCAACACTGTCTGTAAACTGCCGCTCCCTGTCTAGTGGTTAAAATTCAACACTTTCAAAAGGTCTATAAAAAGGGATTTTCCACAATATATCGTTTCATTCTGCATCTGCAGGCATCAGGGAGAAAAAAAACTACTCAGATTTATTTTGTTATTGTTGTCGGTGTTTCTGATGCCAGCATCGAAGACCTACCTAAAATTTCTATAAATGAAATAATAAACAAACCACTGAGTTTTCAAATATTCCTTTTAAAACCAGCCCAAAAGCTTCATGTCACACCTCTTCTTCCTATTTGTTGGAAGGAAAGATACTGTGACAAATTCTATACTCGAAAACCATCAGGAGTTCCTGTGAACCTAAGCCATACAGCACATATTTTTTTGAAACTCCGTATACCAGTGTTAGACTGCAAGGACTTGGGCTTGGTATCACACAGACACAAGACCAAATCAAGGCATCTCTTCAGCATGCAAGACAGGGCTGACCTATCACCGTAAGCAGAATTAGCCTTACATATTTCATAAAAACATTATGAGTAAATTATATTCTTCCAAAAACACTCCATCTAAATGCACTTAGCACTAGATGCCATGCACCACCTTAGCCCCAGTCCGCCATGCACCTGCATTAGTAACTGGTGCAGTGCAAAGAGGAAAGGAGCAGCTTTGAGCTGCTGCATCCCACTGTGGTTCCAGGGCTGTATATCCAACCCTACAGTGAGATTCACACCTACTGCCAGCCCAAGCTGTGCACAGTGCCATGGAGAAAAGCAAATGCTGGAGGACCACACACCCACACTGCAAGTGGCTGTGAGAGCAAGAATTCCAGCCCCCACAGCAGAAGCCACGGAGGTCTGTGCCTTCCATAAATGCAACATGAGTTGGTTTTTTTCTCCTTTGACCAAGCTGTGATTAAATATGGGAGTCATACAGCTTTGGGTGTTTAATGAAAAATGAAGTCTAGCCCACACTGACCCAGAGAAATACCTTTTTATAGGAAGTGTTTCAACATTTCTGAATTAATTGATTTCATTTTTATTCTATGAAAAATACCACTCCCTTTTCTAATTTCAGATGGCAGTGTAGAGATGACAAGTTAGAACCTCTGCAGGCTGAAAATTCCAAATAATAGTTTTCTTTCATAGCTGTTAGTGAAAGCCAACAGCCATGCTTTGGTTAGTATGCATTACAGATATTATTTTATCAATTTATCCCAAAATGGAGTAGAGCAAAGTGAATGATCTTGGATTTGCTGCCTTGGAAAGAAGAATTTCAGTTTCAGTTCACCCAAGTATTAAACAGCCTTATTCAGACAGTCAGCCAACAAAACAGAATATTAGTAGCCACCTTTACAAGGAGAGGAAGAGGTTGTATTTAATAAAGACTGTCAGTAGAAGGAACAATTAAAAGCAGTTAGAGCCAAAGATACTGTTCAGTTGCTTACAACTGGGTTCATATTCCCTCTGGCTGAAAAATGTTGTGTGAGGAAGTCTCAGTGTTTGAAATGTAAAACATCTTGTTAGTCCTATGCAAGTATGTGACAGATCAGCCAAATGCTTGAGCTGTGTGACAACTAGCAGGTTTTGTTGGCTTCTTTCTTGGTTGGTTGTTTTTTTTTTTCCAAATGAAAATCTGTTTCAGTGGCTGTAAGTCAACAACAATACATTTTGGCAGATACTCAGGTCTCAAAAATTTTCAGAGTTTTATTGAAAACAAGAACATAAAACATATATCCAATTTTCTTTATCTGCTGTGTATGAATTCATGTAGTCATAATTTTACAGGATTTATCTCCAAAGGAAATAACACATAACCTGCTGACTTCACTTACGGAGTGCAAAGTAAAGTCTTAATTTTGTTAAGATGAAAATGCTAAGAAACCGCCAAACTTCTCATATAATATTCTAAACTATTATCACTGCATAATATACTTTGTATCATTATTTAAGAGCTCTCTTTTTCTTTACTGAAGTAATGTTTCCAGATTTTCCCAAATCCTAAACAAAAGGGAGTCAGAAACAAAATCAAACACATTGAAAAGGATACTAAAACAGAAGTCAACTTGTATCTGAAATACAGTTCCAAGAAACTAATTCATGTGATCTGTAGTGAGTAGTCCCAGGTCCTGCAGACTGTGAGAGCAGTTAAGTCACTGGAGGGAGATGGGGAGCTGCACTGGTTTATTCATGGTGACTGTGGTACAAGCCCTGTGTGGACACAAACACCTGCCTGAGTGTAGTTGTGCCACGCTACTCTTTCACCTCCCATACAGGCTCAGATAAAGCTCCTGAACAAGTTGGGTTTTGCCACTAACAGGATCCAATTACTGGGGTTATCTTGTGAGTATCTGACACCACTGCACTACAATTAGTATTTCTAAACTTCAAATACAAAAAGCAAGCAAACAACAGAACCTTGTAAATACTTATTTCAGAGTTGACTATATATACACAACTCAAATTTCCCTCATTTTTCTTAAAAACTTGCAAAAGAGGTTAAAAACAGGGAAAAAAGTAATAAAGTCACTAAGAGGAAATGTTATTATATACACTCTCTTCTACTTTATCAAATTCTTAATGTTCATATCTATTATGTATTGACAGAAAAGACGGCTGAGAGACACCAGGATACTCACAGATCTAAAACAGGTCTGTGATTTCAAATACAATAGCTGGTTTGCATCCAAACACCTGACATGACTACACTTACTACACAAGAGATTCTGTGTTGTTTCACTGCATTTTCCTCCAATTGTCAGTGTTAGAAACAGTATTTTGTTCCAAAGGAAATTATCTTAGTACATCCCAATGATATCATTATCATTTAAATAGAAGAGAGTATCCTGTTCATATATTTAGAGGCTTGAGCAAAAAATCTCAGGTTTGGTAAGAGTCTCACAGAAAGCTCTTCTCAAAGGAATGGACACAGCTAGGGTAACCTTTGTTAAGTTTTACAAGTGCTTCAGGAACACGTTCATTTATAATATTATCTAACATAATTCAATAATAAAAGGTTCCTATACTCCAAACATTTTTCTTTCACTTTAAATGTGAGATTTCACTTCTCATTATTCCCATGCAAAAACTATAATCTTGTCTACAGGAACTACTTATATAGCAACCCAACAGATGCAACTTGCATGACCTTGATTATATATGCATAACTTATTCCTGAACAAAATTAATGATGAACTATGAGTACAGCTGCTTGCAAAGACCAAGGTCTTACCTATATACAGACACACAGAGTAGGGTTAATCTCTATGGAGATGCAAGTATTTAAGTACAAAAACTACATGTAAAATAGACTGTAGGAGTTATATTTACACAGCCAGCATAAGGCAGCAGCTTCATGTGTATTCAAGTTAGTTATGCCTCCCATTTTTCTACTGTTAAACTTTGCCTTAATTACATTGTATTCTTTAAACACTTGGCTTCATACCCATCTAGTTTCTTTCAACTAACTCAGCCATGCGTTTTCAAATTTAAATATGCAGTCAGAACTGCAGGCCCTGAGCCCAGGCCCTACCAGACAACAAGATGATATCATCACACTTTGTCTGAGAGACATAAGCCGAGTATAGAAGAGAGAGGTTAGAAAACTCCACAGAGGAAAGGAGCTTCATGGTGAGCTGGACTGAATCACTTAGGCTTACAAAGCCGATGCAGCCAAAGTGACCTGGTGTAGGCCCCGTGAGCACAGGTTTAACCAGCTCCCCTAAGCTGCCACACTTCTCACCTTCACACTGGAATAGCATAATCACCAGGGAAATGAGAGAGGTAGGGCTGCTTCTTCAAGAAGCTTGAAGTGTTTGTGGAATTATAATGCAACATTACATGCCAATTGTTCCTGTAAATAAAGGCTACTGCTGATGAGCATTTGCTCCCTGCATATAACAGCTAATGGTGTGCAAATATATGAAGGCGTACCCCAACCAATTTCAACAAGGCCAACAAAATATACTGAGCTTGATTTACTCACTGAAAACACTCCTCCATCTCTATATAAAAGCTTTCATTTTACCCTACTTTTGCATTATGTGTATGTTGAAGCAAAATGCAAATAACTACCCTCCTTTTGCACATCTTTATGTACATGAAATACATCTCCCATTCTAAAAACTCCAATATTTCTTAGAGATATCTTTCAACAGAATTCAAAATAGGGTTAAAACATTCCTAAAGGCTGGTAATTACTTACCAGGTTTCTGCAAGTGTGTATGCATATTTATATATACACTCACAGAAACACAAACACACGTCAATGTGACTATGTAAGCATGGGCAGCCTAGACAATACATCTCCTTTTCACACTGTATTTAGTTTCCATGTCCACATTTTAGTTACTTTTAAAGGATGCATGCAATGCACATGCAACTAAAGTATTATGAACTGCTGCAAATTCCTGGAGTCAAAATATGGTCATGCTCAGACTGCTGAGAGTCATATCTGAATGGTCATGACTCCTGGCATGCCTGGGGACCCTCACAGAAAGGGACCACTGTGGTATTCACTGAAGCTTCTTCCAGTCTTACCAATCTCCCTGGTGGTTTTTTGCAGTCTAAGTGCTTTCTGAGACATTTCTCCAATCACATTTATTTCTCATTGCTCTCTGTTTTTACCAAAATCAAGAAGAATGTGAAAAGTTATTACAGAATATTAATTTTAAATCTCATACTGTCAGTCTGGTTAATGAAACTCATAAATACAAAAGATGGACCAATAGAAATTAAAACATTTCATTTGGCTAAAAATTTAGAGGCATTCTTGGAAAAATGAAACTATATACCTAAAATGTCTGGTTATGAATTTTGTCATCCACTTTACTTCACATAAAATGAAAGGTTATAAGCCTACATTTGGATAAATCCCTCCAAGGAGGCTGCCAGCTCTGTTGGCAGAGATGGTACAAGAACAGAAAAAATACAGTGAGCTCTAATCCCAAACAGTGGCAACTCCATGACTACCACTCCACTAAATCTTTAGCACGTGCATTCTTAACGTGTTAATTTTTGGGGGTTTAAGATTAAGTTTTCATACTTGTCTATACTGAAAAATATTACCATTTTGATTTAACACCATTCAGAGTCAAGGTCAAAGCAGTTTCTGAAACGTGTTCATGTTTCCAGATAAACATGCCTGGGATAAACACTCCATGGACACGTGAAACACCTTCCATCATACAATAACCTGGTAGCGTAGCATTGTCAGTGAGCGGATTCTCCATTCTTCTGTCAATTAAGAACAGAAATAGTGAAAACAACCTATTTATTGTGGTTTTGCACATCCTTCCAACACATCATTCAAGATGCATTAAAAACATTACCAAACCTAAGTTTGGTGTGTCAAGTCTGTACCACCTTTCTCTGTACACAATTTGTTGAGATGTAGCAACAAAACCAGAGAAATTCTAACAACTTCATCTCATCCTGGCCATTCAAAACATTTGTTAATCTCAATATTGTAAGGATGTAATTCTTTACAAAGCCTGCCTCTGAATGGTATCACTGAACTGATCAGGTAGAAGATAACCTCTTCCTACCTCTAAAAAAAGAAGTGGGACAGATAGGAGAAACAAATTTATTAAGCTTGCTTTATCTGAACACATGGGCGGTAGGTAGCTGCAACATTTCTGATGCCATTCAGAGTTGCAGAGAGGGTGCAGAAGCGAAAAATATGCCTCCATTATTTTAGTGTTCATTGCCATTTCTCAGAAATATCTTAATACCAGTGATCTTGACCAGATTCTTGCCAGTTCCTTTCTATCAACATAGGTAGATGCTGCCACAGGCTGAATGTTATTTTGCATAATCAGGCTTGTGTGCTTGGTAATAATATACAGATTTCAGGTTACCTCCATAGTAAAGAGGCTCCAATAATAACAACATCATCATCAGTATGACTTCAAAAAGGAGAAATGGTAAAACAGCAGACTATAGAATGAAACTTTTGTTTAAATTTTTACATCTGCAGAATTATTTGGCCTCAAAATACTTTAGTAATTATTTTTAAATAACAAACCGCCCACTATGATCCAGGTTGAATAAACTCATAGTACATACGTTCATCTTGCATTGCTCCATGTCAAAAGATTTAAAAACTCACATTTGAGGTTATGTCATTTCACCTGCACATTTCAGATGGCACTGCAGAACCCAGACAAACCAGTTTCACCAATACTCCCAGAAAGATCAACTTCCTATTACACAATGTACACCAGAAGAAGGAACTGTCACAAATTCTTTTCTGCAACTTTGTCATCCTTTTATTGAGATAAAATTCCTTATACAGGACATACTGTAGACTATTTCTGCAGAAAATTAAATTCCATAAAAACCCTGCTAGGGGAACCTAAGTGCGTTCTCAGACACTGTAGTAATGACAGTGAGATCTAATAATGCAATTAACAGAAATTAAAATAAGCTGGTTTGCTTGGAGGCAATTCAGGCAGCCTAAGCAGTCTAGATTCATTAGATTTAAAAGCAGAATGTAACTAAGTCAGATAATGAGAATAAAATAAACCCTAAACAGTTATGTGATACGCTCATGGAGTAGACAGGCTCTTGAAAATATCACCACAAATTCAGTAATCAAGGGGGTTAGCAATATAAGGCCTTTTTAATACTGTCACAACATTAGTTACCTTTGTAGTGTGTATTTGCATCTAGGTGGCATTTAGAAAGTTAATGTCAGTAGCAATTCAAGGTGTATGTAAACCAACCAGGAATACTTTTCCTACAATTAACATATTTCAGAAATACCTCTAAGTATTTTTACACACACAAGCATGTAAAAATATCAGTCCCTTTACAAGATACTTCATTTGAAGAACTGCTTTTTTTGTTTATCTCAGATTATTTTAAAAGAAACATGAATATTAAACAACTGTCTGCTAAAAACAACCATCTTCTCTTACGTGAAAGATTATCTTAACATCCTAAGAGAATTTTAACTAAAAACTAGAAGCATTGCTTTTCTATTTTACAGAGCATTCTGTTTTAAGTGTAGCTGTGTCTCAAATTTAATAACATAAAATAAAAAGCAGTTTAATTGCCTTCCATAACATGACAAATTTCTAAAACATAATGCTTACTATGCTGTTACTCACAGGCTTCAATACTGTATGAAAGTTTTCATTTCAATTTATTATCTTTTTCCAAAAGAAAAGACCCAAGTTCAAACTAATTATTAAAAAAAAAAATTAAAAATCCCAAAACTTATAGCAACTTGTTACACTTTTACATTAATCATCAGTAACCACACCTGGCTTGGAACACAGTGTGAGCATATTTCTCCTGGGTCTAACATGAGAAAAAAACCCAAGACAATTCAGTGACTATGACACTTCTAGAAAATATAATTGCTAGTCAAACAAGTTCTTACAAAGCACCTTTAAAAAATAAAGAGTAGCTTGGGTTTGCCATTTTAATTATATTTTTATGTAAGTTTTAAAGGTCTGTTAAAACAAGCTCCATAAAGAGATTCATAACTACAAGACATGTGACAGTTGTCAGCATAGGCATCAGGCACTGAATCCATCAAGTTCCCATGGGAGTACCACAACTCAGGATACACTTAGGGCATTTCTGATTCACCTACAGGATTCACTTCTAGGAGTCTGCACAAGATAAACACAGTGTAGACGTTCAGAAAAATAGAACAACTTTCAACAAGAGCGTTCCACTGTTTCTATTCTGATAATCATTCAACTTGCACGGCAATATTTTTTTTAAAAAACATCTGCATGCTAAAAAAAAAGGGAAAGATAAAAGCTGCAACAACTGTTCTGTCAACTGCAAATCTAATGCAAATTCACCACAGAAGTTTTATCGCAGCACTGATCTCTCCATAAAGTTGTCATCAAATTGGAAGGATATAGATTATATCAGATGCAAAGTTAATTGGAAGAAGAACAAATGCCATTCTAAACTTTTCCCATGAAAGAGAACACACACAACGCGGACACACCCTTTCGCAATAAATACGCTAGTTCGGGAAATAAAAGGGAGAAGAAGCCAAGAGTGCCCTCTGCCCAGGAATGCCAGGAATCCCCGGAGGAATGCGTGCGAGCAAGGGGTCTCGGCGCCCTGCGGGGGCTCCGGGCCCCGCCCGCCCACCTGGAACCCAAGGCCGGCAGCAGCACCTCCAGCTGCAGCACCGCAGCTCCGGGGCGGCCGCGGTCGGCCCCGCTCGGGAGAAAGACCCCCGCTCCTGACAGCCGCAGAGAAAACGAAGAAGGACTCCGGGAGTCTGTTCTCCCGGCAGCTCTCTTTCCGCTCGGCCGCTGAGCTCGCCCGCCCCGGGGCGGCCCCGCTCCGCTCGCCAGAGCAGCCCCGAGGAGCGCCCGGGGGAAGGGCTGCCCCGACACGGCCGGCGCTCGGCCAGCTCCCCGCGGTCGTGCAGAGAGAGCCGCCGTGCTCTCGCCTCACGCCCGGGAGGGCCCGGTGCCCCCGGCCTTTAGAAAGGCGTGTGTTTAACGGAGCTGAGGAAAGCAGCGACCCGGGGCGCCTCGGCGCCGGGAGCCACCGCCACAGCCGCGGGCGGCAGCGCCTGCGGCACCGCACGGCGACGGCTCCCGTGCCCGCCGCGCTCCGGTCCGGTCACGCCACAGTCCCGTGCCAGTTCGGCCCCGGCCATCGCGGCAAGGAAAAGCGGGAGACGCGGTGCCCCCCTCAGCTCCCAGACCGCCCGCCGCCCTTCTCCTCACCCGTCCCGAGCCGCCTCTCTCTCGCAGGGGGATCCCCGCCAACTCCACGCCACTCTCGCCGCCGGCCGCGCTCGCCGCCGGAGCCGAGCGCGCACTGCCCGCCCCCTCCAGCGGGGGAGGGGGCGCCGCGGCCGGGCCGGGCCGGGCCGGGGAGGAGCCAGGCGGGGGGTGCTCGCGCAGGTGAGCCCAGGGTTTCCCGCCGCTTTCCCGCCCGCCTGCGGCCTTTGCTCTCCCTGAGGGAGCGCCCGGAGCCCCCCGACAGACACTACAGCCGCAAACAGAGGGGAGAGCGCCCTGCTGCTCCTCAGCTAGGGCTGCGGCGAGCCCCGCCGGGAGGGAACGGGGTGGCCACAACAGCCCTCTGAACAAGAAACTCAGCCCCGGGCCCGGGTTCTGTCGGCTCGAGGCCGCCTGACAGTCGGGTTTGTTTTCCCTCGCCGTGTGGAGGCGGCTGGCGAGCCGCCCGCCCGGCGGGAAGGGCTGAGGCAGCACAGGGACGGGACGGGGCAGGGCGGGCGCGCCTTTGGACGTGAGGAGGAGGTGAGGGAAGCGCAGAGAGCGGGGCTGCTTCTCTCCAACGGGGCAGCGTGCCCGTGCTGCTCCCACAGCAGCGTCACAAGCACCTCTGGGCACACCTTGGTGCCTCGGGCACTTGGGGTAATTTCCACACTGTCTTCAGCTAGACTGGAAGTATCACAACAGGGTGATTCCAGAATATTCTACACATACGGTGCGAACTGAAGTGTTGCCATACTGCAGTATGTCGCTTTCCCTGATCCATCAGTTTAGGACAGTTAGACAGTACAGACTGGGGGTTCACGGGTGTTGTCCAAAAAAACCCGAAAAACTGGCTGCAACCACGTCTCAAAAAATGGGCCTCAGACCATTTTTTCCATGCTTACAAAGCTGTTCTCAAAGTTTGAACAACATAAACCAAGGAGCATTGTCAGAAGAAAAGTTATAGTGAATCTACAGGGAGGAAAAAAAACACAACAAAATGTGATATATCCTTGTCTACAACAGAAAAATGCTGGGCAGTGAATATGAGAAGGAAAAATTTAATATATGAGTCATGAAAGCCATGTCAAAGTTGTTCAACAGGAGGAGCATGGATAGGAGCACATCCTCTTTTCAAATCCAACAGTGCTGGAGGTCACTGCTCAAATTTCTGTCAGAGCTGCTCTGATACCTGTTACATGTCTGTGAAAACAAGCCCAATTAGCAAAGGCTACTGTCTTCATATACTGTCATACATATATGGAATTTTATATAATTGTATGGATTTTCTGTAGAGAATGGCCCTGTGTTAATTAGAATGTATGAGCAGAAGAGGTTCAACTGGAAAAGGTAGTGTTCCAAATACAACAGCAGTATTAACTGCTGGGACACTGTATCCAGCTTTGGGTTCTGCATTGGGAAAAAAAAAAAAGGTAAAGTTCTCACAAATCTACACCAGAAAATTAAATGCATTCTAAGAATTTTTTAAATATATGTATTTCAGTAGTATTACAAGTCAGTATTCCATAAGGATCTATTGAGTCCTGGAATAAACAGTCAAAAGCAAAACAATGAGATAGTGGTGTCTTACAGCAACTGCTTGTGATAAAATAGTGTATTGATGGTTAATCAGTAGAAAGTGCTGTAAACTGTAGGAATTGCACAAATTATAAACAGTTCTAAGGAGGCAGCTAGTGAGGTGTTAGCAGACAACTGACAGTGTTTGCTGAGAGGATGGACGTATTCTGTGTGACAGGGTCTGTAAAGACTTCTGTTGCATGTCTGCATAACCCCCTGAGTTGATTCTCCCTCAAAATAGTTATTGAGAAAAAGTCATAGATCTATGGAGTTTTCTGCCCTTAGTATTAACAAAAAATATGTTCATGAGACAGGACAGCCCAAACTTGTGCTACCATCTTGATCTTTTACATACTTTGCCTCTTAATATTTGCTTTTCATATGCTTTTTTTCCACATAACCCCATAATCTTGGAAATGTTTAAATAAAAGATGCATATAGTTTGCTTAGCTCCTTTCTCTCTAGCTTTTGAGAAAGCACACGAAGCTTATAACCTCACCCCACCTGAAAAACTGGGAAACAATGAAAAGAAAGCAATTAAACTTTTTTTTCCCCCTCAGTTACATGAGTTGTATGGCAACATTTCAGTTGAACTCACAGATACTATACGGACATTTATAATGGCTGTATTTTATTACAATTAGAATATTAAGAAACATGCTGACAGTTTGTTCAGCCTCATACTGTAGTTTGGTAAGATGTGAAGGAATTGCACTTAATAGAAAACAAAATGCTTAATTAAAGAGGTGTATATACCTATAATTTTCACGTTGTTGTTAAAGGTTAATGAAGACAGTGTTAATCAATGGTGTTGTACAATAAGACATTTCCATTGAATTTAGATGCAAACCAGAAAAAGAAAAGAGGAGTAATTTCTTGCTAAAACAACCAGGCTATGATGAGTATTAGTCATTATTATATATAGTTTATAATTAATTTTTTTCATTATATACCTCTCAAGTAACAGCTTAGGAGACAATTCAGTTGCTATCTGTCATGCTCAGCATTAAACTGCTCAGGAAAACTTTCTCTTGTTCTGTACTGAGTTTCAGAAAAATATGCCAAGGGACTTTTCTTTCTTTTATTTCTTTCTTTTGTTTAACTTTATTTTTCTGTATCAGAGATGGGGGAGAGTGAAAAGAAAGAAAAAGGTGGGACAAGAACAATTGCTGAATTGCTTGTATTGGCTGTGAGCATTCCAAACCGAAGAGTTTTGACTGGATTTTCTCAGTCCTACACTTTTTCAAAGCTCTATCCTACACTTCTTGAAACCTTTGAGCAAAGTTTATCTTGAACCTTTGAGCCTTTAATATTTCATTAAAACTGTAGTTTAAGTCAAAAATTTTGTCAAACAGCTTTTTACAGATCTTTGGCATATTCTGAACATGAGTTTTACAAGTACTTGGTTGTAGTAATGCTGCAAACATGAATTGTTCAGTAAGAGCCATAGTCCAGCTGGAATACTGCAAAAGTACAAGGTTATCCAGTGAGGTAAGAATTTTTTGAAGGAATGTATACAAACCTAGCAATAAGCTAAAATTGCACTGAGTACAAACTTAGGTCATATACTGAACACCATCTCTGTGCAGGCTGCCATTTCCTTTCCCACCCCTCATCCACTTATTTTTCTTTTCCTTGCCTTTAAGTAAAGGTTTTGGTCCTTGTTTACAAAACTGGTTCGACACTATGATTGATGTCTCTCTGTTCAGGCAGTGTATTATCAGGCACTTGTGAAACACAATACAAAATGGAGTTTGCAGCTAAAGCAAAAACAAATAGTAATGCCCCAGCAGCCTGTGCTGTAGATTAATTCCAGCTGCTGGCTACTCCAGCACACCTCGGGAGCTGAGCAACACTCGTGCATTCAGCTCTGCTTGTGCAGTGCGTCCCTCTGTGTTGAAAGGCTGGTGTTTCAGGGCTGTGCTTGGCTCCTAGCAAGATGCACCTCTATCTCTCTGCTCTTCCCCTTCACACTGAACTGAGTTTTGGCACTTCATTATAGTCCCTGATCTCCTTTCAGGAAAGGATCTAATCCGATAATCACAGTAGAAAGTAGGGGGGAAAAAGTCTGGTATATAATTCCATTGAAGCACTGCTTCTGACTTATCTTTTACAATATGTGTTGGAAATATTCTTTATTATCGAAGATTAGATGTCTATTGCTTAAGAAATAACAGTTATCCTTCTTACTACTATATTCAGTAAGCTATGAAATAGACATTTTAATCTATTTCTTAGTTCAAGGAACACAATCTTAAAAATTCAGGTCTTTACTTTTAGAGAAAGAGATGAGGCATTTGAAGAAATGTTATTATACACTCTTATCAGATGCTTTTAAATGTATGACTTCTGGTTTTTCCTCAAATACAACTAACCAAAAAAGAAGGCCTTCCATTTTCTACCTTTCTTGTATTTCCCCCCACTCCCCTTTTCACAGTGCACCTTCTCTCTCTCCTCTTTCTTCCTCTTTGTCTCTTCAATTTCCGCCCCCCTCCCCTTTTCAGTTTAGGGGTAGCCCATCTTTTACATTTCTCTCTTCTCCCACGTACAGCTGTCAAACACTGGGTACTGCTGACAGAACCCAGAGCACAGGCTTCTCTCTATCTCTAACCCTAGAACTCTATGTGCTCCAAAACAGCCTGGCTAATCCTAGCCATTAGGCCTAGCTATATATTCAAGAACATATTTATATTTCAGGAGAATAAGACTTATTTAAGAAAATGTATAAAATGACAGATTAGATTGTAAAACAAGAGATTTATATTTTCCCATCACTTCAACACTGGAAAATACTTTATATTAGCTAATGCATGGTAAGGAGAAACTTAGGAGCTGAAGATTTAAATTGTAACTTGTCTTCTGTAGAATTTAATTTTATCTTAGTTAGCTCAAGTTTACAAATACTCTTCATGTTGAATGTAAGACTGTACAATGATTAACCTTAACTATGTACATAGAAATCAAGAGTGAGATGAAGAGAAGATACCATTGACTTTAAAAGCTGTTGAGGGGAAAATACACGCAACAGAAAGTTTGATCATAAATAGTATGATAGTTTCAATATTCATTAAGGAAAAAATGCATAGTCAAGTAAGTAAATAATTAATACTTAAATATGAATTTAAGTTGAAGATTTTGGATACTGTTCAACATTTAGCCAGGATGAGGCTTTCTGTTCTCCTATTCTTCTCCTTGGACAACTTTTGGCTAAATCCATCTTTCTTCCTTCACCTTAGTGACACAGTCTTGCTCCCACTAGTCTTATTTCAGTAATCCTAGCAATGAAAGAAGTTTGTTTTTTTTCCAGAAGGAGCCTGCAAAAAGCCTAAGTACTACCAAATGCACCTACAATAAACTTCCAGAAACCACTATAGTCATTACCTGCTCTGCTGTGGTCTGTGCAGCTCTCCTTGGCCAAGCTCAGGCTGCTGGGATTTAACTGTGCCCAGGCTGCAGGAACAAACTGATTTTTTAAGAGTAGTGTAGTCCGAGCCTCTGTTTCCACAAATACATAAAGTTAGTAATTTGTTGGCATTGTCAATGTATTTATTTGAAGAAAGCTTAAAGGGCATATTGTTTCAGTCATTGCAGATGTAAACATTGATTCATTTATCAGAAATAGTAATGTAGTAAATGAAATGGCTTCTATGCTCTTTATGCATGTAGCTCTTATTTATTTCAATGGAGAGGTGAAATGTTAAATTACCTGGGTCTAAATCTAAGCATCAATATCCCAATATCCCAATAAAAATTAACAATTTTTTTTTTTCTTATAGACATGCATGGATGCCTTAGCAATTTCGGTTTGGGATGGGTTTTCTCCTACTTTCAGACGAAGATAAGGAAACGTTTGTGGAAGCCTAAGGCAGTACCTGATCCAAGCCCTTTCTCCTGATGAGTCTTACCGGAATGGCCACGCGCCTTTTGTGCTGTGGGACAATGGCACCACCTGGTGGCCTCGGTAATTGTAACAGTTCCGTCCTTTGACACATTCCCGAGTAGCTTGAAAATAAGGACCAGGAAAAAAGGATTATTTTTAATATTTTTACTGTTGTTTTTATTTCCAGCTACCTTTCTTAATTGGGTGAGGTAGTACCATTTAAACAGTTTCATGAAGCAATATTTTCGAAGAGATGTAAACATTTTAGTAATGTCCAATTACTTTAAGAATCAACTTAGAGATATTAAACATTCTCCTTGAAAGAAAAACATCACTCCTGATTCACCTGCAGTAATTTAGCTATTCATGCACTGAAGACTTAAGAAAATAACTGTCTCATTGCAAATCTAGGAAAAAGCACAGAAAGACAACTTAAAAGGTTTTAGAGGGTTGGAGATTTCAATGCTAGAATGTACATGTGTATAATAAGCATTTCATGGACAATTAAATATTTTAAAAATGTTTAAGTTCCACTTATGAACTAAATACTCAATTTTCACAACTCTTATAAAAGAGTTGAACAAACAAATTAAATGAACTCAAGGGAACTGGTTCATCCTGGCCTTTACCATGGTTTGTTTCTCATTCCCCTTTGAAGATAACAGTGAATTTTATTGTTTCTATTTCAGATCCCACAGCCATCCATTGCTTTAAGAGAGGAAGCTTACAGCCTAATTATGAGTCAGCACAGAATATATAAGGTATTTTAAATTCTCAAAGATGGAGGCTTTGGTGATGTAATAGATTCTATCTTTGGCATCTATGCAAAGTCTGCTCATTTTTACCAGGAGACATGTGTTCATATAGATCTGGCACTATGCTAACAAATTAAACTGCTACTCCCGTTTCCAGTTAATACTATTTTCTTTAGGAAGAAGAACTCTTCCTGGTTAGCGTTTTATGACTGTAGAGGGTGCTCTTAAAATACTGGAAATGGTAATAATATGTGGCAATCAGTTTCTTTTTCTGCAAAGCTTATCAATGTTAGGATGTTTATATTTAGCAAAGAACATTGTAGAGCTAGTGTGTTTTATTTTTGATGTGGGCAAGAGTCACTATCCACATTTGCATCCAAAAATGTCCCTGGAAACTTTTTCTGGATTTAGTTTATTTTTGCAAATAGATTTCTGCCAAACAGTGATAGTATCTTCTGAGAAAACTATTGATGTGCACTAAAAGAAGTTGAAAGAAATACTAAATAGAGTGTATTTTTAGTTGCAAGGCCATTGAGAGATGAATAAGATCTTATTGTTCCAAATAAGCCATTTAAATATTAAAAAAAAAAAAAAAACCCTTAGTTACATGAAGTTGATTCTTCCACATTGTGCTATCTGGTATTCTGTTGGGAAGGATTTAGCTTTATTTCACTTTCATTTAGTCTGTAGTTTTATTGATTGCCTCACCATACTCCCAAGCGATCTGTTTTCTTAGACTTTTTAAAGTTGAATTAGCAAGTGAAAAAAATCCTAGGTGCAATAGACTAAGTCAAAATATATCCTGCTATACTTTTCCCTCAACAATATAATATTTTTTTTTAAATATAAAGTTTTATGTTCCACTCAGTAAAGCCAAGAAGCAATTGAGTTAATTCTGTATGCTTAAGAAATGTTGCTTCTTTCCAGTGAGAGTGGAGTCTATAAACCTCAGAAAGATAGGAATTTGGTTTTAATAATCAGAACTGCCTATTCAAAGCAGTGTAAGGAGGATTAATGTTCCCTAGGTGGAGACCTTTAGTGAGACCAAGATGAGGCTATGGACTTGTGACAGCCCTGCTCTGAGTCGGGGATGTGGGAGGTGTGATCCCTGACTGACCGGCCTGTCAAAAACCCTCTGCTGGAACTGCACTGCAACAGCAGAACTGCCCTTTGTCCTGAGAGGCCATTAGGCTGGCAGGAGATGAAACAGATACTGCAGAAGCAGTTTTCCCAATTCAACCTTTTCCTAGCAATAGCTACTCTGCTTCTTACACTGGATTTATATACTTACCCTGAGATGGTACTCTTAGATGTGAACTCAGTCTGTTTTCTAAGACTTCACCAGTGATCACTCACTTGAGATTCAGTGTCACCAAGACTGACTCTTCACTTTTACAGCAGCTCTACTGTAGGCCCAGTTTAGTGCACAGAAGTCAGTGCAGCTTGCTTTGCCTGGGGAAGCCCTCTGAGCATTTTTTGGCGGAATTCAGCAGCATTTATTCTGGGGAGACTTTGCCAAGACCACTGCATTGGGTAACCTTGTAAGCATAGGCCAAACTTAATAGCTGTTTGCTGGCTTCCAATGAGATGAACTTGTCCTGTTTCAGTCTCCAGCTTCCACATCAAATTCATCACTAGCAAATCATGTTAGATCATGCCTTTGGATCATACAAAGGGGACTTGATGTTACCTAGTACTGTGACTGCAGGCTTGCCATAGTCAAATGAAATTCTTTGTGAGAGCTGGCAAAAATTATCCCCACTTATCAGGCAAGCCTCTTCAACGGAAGAAATGTTGCTGCCTGAGCTCTGATGGTGGAAAATATTTCTGTTGCAAGTTATGTAATGGGGGAACACAATGATGGGCCAGAGACAAGGATTTTGTCTCATAGGGCTTTCCTCCTCAGGATTAAGTAGAGATTTAACCCAACAAAACCTAGGCCTCTTCCAACCTTAAGTACACAAACTATTAAGACAAAGAGACATACTTAGTTCTCTTTCCATTTACAGTATTTCTGGTGGGCAGTGTTTTCACTTCCCTAGGAGAAACTAGAAGTGTTTCCCCTAAACATCCCTTATACTGAGGTTCTTAAAATGGAAAGTTAGAAATGCAAATCTTATACCCACAGTCAAGACTCAACCACAGACTTCCTCTGATCACTTATCTTCTCTTCACCGAGCTATTAGATAAAACAGATAATACTTTTCCTCCCATTTTGTAAGAACAGGTTGACACAAACTGTAACTCTAGGAGAGAGTTCAAGAATGTATTTTGTAGATTTTCACACCTCTGCAGCTGACATTAAAGGACCAGAATATCAGAAACAGATGGAATTCAAGACCCATCATCTTGTCTTTATAATGGCCAGTCAGGATGTAACTTATCAACTTTAGTCATTCCTGTAATGGATTCTCTTTTCCTGAAGTGTGGAGTGGAGACTCCACTACACAGCAAACATCACAGTACCTCTAAGCTGCAGCCACTTACAAAAATTACCCAACACATTCTCCATTGAGCCTGCCTTTACTGGTTCACTTTTTACAGCACATTCTACAATTCTAGAAAGTCTTAAAATCTCAGGAGAAAAAAAAATCTTGCAATGTACAGTACTTGCATATTTCAAGCAGTGAAAGCTGTAAATGATGCACATGCTGGAATGACAATAAGACAAATGGAAGTTCTCATTGGGAAAACATAAACCAGAAGACAGACAGTTTGTTTTGCTTTAGGCAAAGCATGAATGCAAACATTTAAACTGGAGAAACTCCCCTTTCCTTCTGTGGCCCCTCTGACTCATTACATTAATTACTTGGAACTATTTACCTACTTCCCTTCATTTAGGCCCCAGGTGCAGAAACTGGGTACAGAAAATTATTTTCATTCTCTTTTCTGGAGTGCAAAAACAATATATGGAAACACTCATCATTTCCTCTCTGAAATCCATGAAGGTGGGAAGGGGTGGCATCCTAATGTATATATTGTGTTTTCCTGTTTTTTAATACCCTATAGCAAAACACAAGAGTGGTAGGGAGTGTCAGTGATGTTTCTTTTCTGAGGTACAGTGAAAATATTTGTTTAGTTTTGTTGCATTAGCAAGGGCAGCTGGCAGTGTTTGCACTTCTAGTACTTCACTGAAGGGATACCCCTAATTCTTGAAGAAAGACAAATATCTCATTTTACAAATGTGCTGACCTGTGCTTATGCAGTGGCTTTGACAGCCTCCTTGTGTGATCAGTGTTACACTGTCCTTGAAACGTGTCCTTATCCAGCCACATCCAGGCATACACTTTTCCATTTGTGAAACTAGGGAATTAATGGAGGAATGAAATGTTTAGAAAATAAACAATGAATCACATTAGAAAATTTTTTTAAATCATGGAAGAGGCCCAAACCCTAAATTTCTAAATTGCTAGTAAAGAGGTTCATTTTCAATATCTACAGTTCTTTTTGGCAAGATAGCCATGTCTCAAAGCTCTTGCTTGGAGTTTCATTTCTAACTTCCCTCTGGGGAAAAAATGAATTGAACTTTTTCTGGTACTCTTTCTGAGATGTTTTTCTGCTCTTCATTATTTTGTAATGTGAACAGCAGATTGTAGGACATGGGCTGTATAGATATCTTTAAATAATAACTAACAAAATCTATGGCTATTTTCACAAAGTGTAGTCAACTTCTCCCTTCCTATTAAAGAGTATCAGTCAATCCCAGGGTAGCCCAGGTCATCAGGGGGTGGCTACTGAGTCTGGCTCCCCCTGTCACAGCTGCCTGGCAGTGGGCCCACCCTTGGGAACAGCCAGCTGGCTCTGCTTGCAGTTCAGCTTCCTCCAAGTTTGCATGTGGACCTGTGAAGCAGCTGAGTGTATTTTGCCTGATCGGCTTATTTGTTGTCAGTCCAGAGAGTTTTCCCATTGCCATGAGTGCTGATGATGCAGTCAGTTTGCAGCATGGCCCCTCTGCTCTGTCATTTCTGCTGCTCTGCACTGGCTCTTCAAAAGATCGGATCTGTTTCACAGACTTTGCTTGTTTTCAAGTCAGTTCAGCACTTCTCTGTTCTGATATGGCTTGTCCAGATGCACAAGTTTCTTTTTGCAGTCTGCCAGCTTTTGGCCCCGAGCAGACTCAGACTATGAGAAAGACAGGTCCTTCCTCTACTTTCTCTTGCATTCCAGCTGCATACCTGTGAAATTATACACACTATAGTGTGACCCTTCATTTAAAAGATCTTGTTAGAGCGTAGATGTGCATGTCCATCATTAATGACATCTCAGACTTTACTCAGAAATATAACTCCCTGATGGAGCTGTGAGCAGTAGCAATGCAAACAAAAGCAAACTCTTCCGTGTTCATCCTCTGATGTCAAAAGAAGGGCATAAGTAGCATCTGCCATAGAAACAGAACTTTAAATTCTAGGGTGTAAATCCATGTGTTCAAGGATTTTCAGAGGCAAATTTAGGATTAACTAAGGAGAGTACCTTCAGAATACAAAAAATATTTTCTAGAACTTTTTTTTAATTAAAAACATTATGTATACCCAAAGTATGCAGCACTTTCCATTCCCAACTAATAATCAAGTCTTTTCTGAAAAATAAAGTTACCTGACCTAGTGAACGTAAGATGATATTGTAATTCATTTAACTATTTAGTCATATTTCTAATCCCATCAGATTAATATCCTTTTGTATTTAACCACCTAGATGAGGGAAAGCGATATTTGTAAAACTGTATTTTAACATCTGATCTTTCTTATTGTATTCTTATTCAATATATTGTCTTCTTATTCAATAGGACAGCAATGGAAACGTTGGCACTCATTGATTTACATAACCTCATGATCTTAGTTACTTTCTGTCTCAGTTCAGTAGCACGAGTATTCAGACATCTAGCATTACAAAAGTCTCTTCAGATTGTTTTTAATCATTCTCATAAGCAATCAGTCTGGATTTTTTCTGTAATTGCAATATCCTTACTGAGATGTGAATTTGAGTGAGGAAAAACTGGTCCATTCCCAGATTTCAATATCCAGTGGAGATGAATTTAAGACCTTGCCATGAGTCTGTGGTGGCCTTCCTAAGCTGGGTTCCTGCTAAGTGCAAGACAGATCATTACTCCAGCTTCAGCACTCCTCTCACATTTAAACAGTGGTATCCATAGGCATAGAAGGAGACAGAGCAGCTATTTCCATTCACTTCTGAAGGAAGAGTATTGGATCAGGTGCAGCCATGCCTATTGGATAGATGTTTAAATAACCACTTGGACACAGGAGCCATGGCCATCATCACTGAATACATCCAACAGGCACCAACACATTTCATTCAATACTCTTCCAAACCGCACTACTTCGAGTCATCTCACTTAGAATGAATTATTTGGTTTTCAGCTATACTCAAATTCATCTGCTTTGATTGATTGTTCATGACCTTCCAAATCTTGTTGCAGCTTGTCAAGAACTTCCATGAGCATAGTCCGTGTCAGCAGTTAGCACACTCAAATTTGCTGGCAGGTAAATTTATTACGACAAACATAGTCAGGATGACATCTGAGCATGTGTCCAACCTAGGGGGACAGAACTACTCAAGATACTTGAAACTACTGATACTATTCCTGCAGAAGTACCTTCTTGAAATGGGGCCTTTATCACCATAAGGATGGGCAGCTACTGAGTTTAAAAAACCAACCAACCAAACCCAAACCCTCTGGTACAGAAATCTGTTTTACATTCCCTTCTCAATGTCCAATACTTAACTAATTCTTCCTATACTGTGTTCACACATTCTGGTTCAAATTTCTGTTTAGTGTGATATGTAAAAATTCAGTCAGGGTTAATATGGAAGTGTAAAAAGTAAATATATCTGGGAAAGAACATTAATTTTAAATTGTAAAGTTGTGCTTGAAAGTGTTTACATTATGCATGAAGTCTGTGATTCATGATTATTCCTTCTATTTCTGATTTTTGCTTCCAAAGAAATTGGGTTGATTATGAAGAATGTTACTGAATTCTTCTGCTTATTTATAAAGGAAGTTGGAATTTTTGGAGGATGTAGACTGCAATCACTATCGTAGTATTTGAGGGCAGGGAGCTAAAGAGTCTGAGAGATCTTTCCCATAAATACAGTGTTCTTCAGGCACAAAGGCTTGGGAAGGAAACAATTCCTTCTAATTAGGAAAGTAATTTTAAGCAGAAAAAAAGATGTAAAAGCTTAGGGGCTGTTCTTGTCAGAGAGAGATGTTTCCGAGAAGAATTAGGGCAATAGAGGATTATTGTTTTGTTAAGCCTTTGATTGAGATCTCAGACTTTCATCAGTTTTGTAGCAATGCAAGCAAAGAAATCTAAGGCTCAAATGCATCTCAGAAAAGAGAAAGAAATTAGAATAAAATAATTTTTTTTTAGAAAAACAACCCAGACTAGCATTTAGCTTTTGGGTATTTATAACACCCAGTTTATAGCCAAGGGGAAGTTTTTCTGTCATCACTCTGTTACTTTTAAAAACAAAGGGGGAAAAGTGTTGCTTTTGATTTCTAAAAGCATTGTGTTAGTTACTTGAAAAGTTCCAGACTAGAGCATGAAAGATCCTTTGGAGGAAAACTCCAAAGTTGTTGTTTAGAAGCTGCCCTGAGTATAGTCAAGATTAAAGCTCTTAATGAAGGCAAAGCTTACTTATCTGATCAGATTTTAGCATAATAGTCTAGCATGTGATATTATTTTGTAAAAGTTACATAACTTTTTGTTTAAGAGCATACTTTACTTTCAAGCAGCACAAACAACATTTTTAACCTGTTCAGATCCCTGAGAAATGCAAGCAGATTTGAAGAAAAAATTTGAATATTTGTTAACAAAAGAAAATCATTCCTTTCTGTGACTTGGTTAAGATGAAAGCAAGACAGGAAACTAATAAAAAGGATCAGAGAACCTGGAAATAAATGTTGACAGGCTTGTGCACTGGCAGTTTAAAATCACATATTATTAAGCATTAGCTTTCTGCTTAAGTGTTTGCCCACAAAATTGCCTTTCCCTAGGAAAATCTAGAGATTACCCACAACTCATTTGTGTTTGCAGGTTTTCTGTGAGTATGTGTGGGTACATCCTACCATTTATCAGCCACAATGCACTGAGGTCACAAGTCCCCTGCCTCATTAAAAGACAGTGAGCCAATTGAAAAACAACTCTGTTCTCCCGAGGAGCATCTGGACATCTGGTGCAGGAGTAGTCTGCTTAATTTTGAAACAGACTGATCTGGGAAGAAACTAGGCAGTTAGACAAAAAATAGGTAATAAAACCTTGGATATACAGAGTTTTCCTGTTTTGACAATAGAATTTGTGGGTTGCAGCTTAAAGCTTTTTAGGGATTCTCACACACTGAAAAATAAAGTTTAAGACTTACAATATTAAATAGCGGGACAAGAAAAACAAAAGCATGACCCTACACCTCTGTGGAAATATCTCAGGGCTTTACGAAATCATCAACTGAATATTGAGTGCTGATAGACCCAGCACACCATGATGTAGGAGCATTTATCATCAGGGTGTTTGTTACTGTCAGAAAACAAAGACTGAGAAGGAGAGAAGGTGGTGGCTTGGCTCCTTATGTGCCCAGTAGAGTGCAACCTGTCACATGAAGGAGTCATTCATAAGCCACAGTCAAGGCTTGTAACAACTGCCAGTGCACTCCTACAGGCATAGTGTGCGTGTGGCTGCTGCTGGCTGCTGTCATGCCATCCATCTCACCTTTTGCACTGCCATGAAAATACAGTGCTAGTTCCTGCTCTTCAGACTGCTTTTGGCTAAAATACTTCATGGAGCTTTTCACTAATCTGTTCTTCCATTGGCTCAGGGAAACTGCTCTTGTATCTTGAGAAAATTGCCATTATGTACAGCCTTTTCCACACTAAGGAAGTGCTTGCTATATTTTCACTCATCTTTAAAAGGGAAATAGTCACTAAAAATTTTATATTTGAATGCAAACTTCAAGAGTTTTGTTCAAAATGGTCCTCCAGAGAGCACAGTGAAAACAGTATCTCTTGGGGAAGCAATGGAGAAGCTTTTACCAGCACTGAGAATGCAAACATTCTTTGCTTCTATAACCAAGTGAATCACTATACTGAATCAAAATAAAATTACTGTTAGTTTTCTTTGTTATTCCTTTTTCCTCCTCAAGATGTCATGTTCCCTGCTGAATATTAAATTTATTCTGGTTAACCAGAAAACAGTAGAGTTACCCAGCTGGGAAAAACACTGCATTGCCAAATAAAAGGACAGTGTTCTGCTGCACCATGATCTCCTACTGATGTAAATAATAGAGTAGAATGGATAGCAGCACTCTTGTGTCAGCTTAATGCTACAACTTCAAACTTCTGCATGAGGAAAAGGCCAAAAGAATGTTTAAACAGTTTAAACTCCTTAAAACTAACTTTCCTCTCTGTGAGATATAAACTAATTAATATTTTGTGATAGTCTTAACTAACAAGGTGGGATAAGGCTTTGTAAAGCTCCTCCTACCACATTTGTACAATAAAAGAATAGTGCCCAACAAAAAAGTGTTTCTGCTGTTGAAAGAAGGGAGGGAAAAAACCTGAAACCAACACGGAGTAGAAGAAATTAAATGTATCTTTTCCTCCCTCTTTGCCAGCTGTACAGAGCTCAGTGATGGAAAGAGAGTGCCACATTCAGTCACTTCCTTCCACAACACACCAAGCAGCAGAGTAACTGATTTTGTTGTCCAGTTCCAGAAACAGATGTGGTTTGAATTTCTGTGCACATGGGCCTGAGTGCCTACGCAGACTGAGGTACACATGCCCTGCTTATTTCCACATGCTCATATTTGATTGAGAAGGACTACCTGTAACTTTTTCAATCACCCACAGCCTGTAAGCTGTTCAAGCGTAGCTCCAGAGCCAGGGTTATGCTTTGTCACCAGGAGAAAGGCTGTGATAATGCATGATTAGTCCCAATCCCTGGGAAGAAGCAAGACAGCTGGGACTACTAAACCTGGCACTGCTGGTTTGTAGTGATCAAGTTGTGCACTGGAGTAGGGAGACACCTGGAAGCCATTTCCTGCTTGTGAACTGTTCTCCCTCCCCCTTCCTCTCAAAGATAAGTGCATGCCATGTGGCTTTTGGCCACAATGAGTTTTTTTGAATTTGTAACATCAGGAAGGTTTGCTTTAAAGGCACAAGTCCAGATCTTGCCTTGCATACAAAACTTCAAAAGACTGTTTTTCCCCATCTAATGCTTCCTCTCCTCTCCCCACAGTCTCTTCTGACTTCAAATTTCTCCAACTTTGAAAAGGTCTTTGCAATTTCATCTTGAAACTGGCAAATGAACTTTAATAGACTAGAGACTGCTTAGGTACTGGCCTTAATTTTTCCAATGCCAAAGCCACTGATTGTTGCTTCTTAACCATACTTTGCTAACGTGCAACAGGTTAAGATCTCCACACATGCACACACCCCCACCCTTAAGTACTTGAAGTTTCCTTGGCTTCACAAAGTAAGCACATATTTTGTCCATGAGAATGCCTTTGAGCAGTATCTCTTTTGTCAGTTAGGCTTCTCTTGTGCATTGTAAATCTTTCCAAGAGCCATCTCCTAACTTTTTTTCTTATTATTCATTTTATTTTGTCTCTGGAATTGTTTCATTCAACAGAATGGTCTCACAGTTTTAGCCATTGGGCAAGATGTTGTTTCCCCTGAAATCAACAGGAGCCACCAAATTCTAAGATGCTAGAAGTTTTCACCTCTTCTCTTTAAAACCACTGAAGTCCAGAAACTTGCAATGCTTCGCCAGTTTGAGACTGCTCCAGTCTCTTGATATTTTCAATGGAACTGTTGGTCTTAGAAAAACTAATAGCAGATGTGGAACACTCCTGTATATTTGATACAACTTTATAAACAGCCTCCAAATAATTTTTTTTGTTGTTGTTGTTAAAAGAAATTCTAGTTTTCATAACTGAAATCTTGAAGTTTTTGAAAACAAATTCAAAAAAGAGAAATTTTAGTAGGCAAATAAAAATGATTTTGTGAAATCTCTTATAAAATGCCACTTCAAGGTTGTGAGAAAATTATACCTAAATTTGTTTCAATATACAATTCATTAGTGCTATGTTACCATAGCATGTTGCAGTAGCTGTAAGATTTTGCTAACTGAATTTCATCTTTTAACCAATAATCTGGAGCTGCAAAGTCTGAATGCAGACTTAGACTTCAAGTCTTGTTAGAGAAGTAGGACTTTATAGGAAAGTCACACTTTCCCTCTTAAGAAATAGAAATGGTAAGATAAAGTGGTCAGATAACAGCTGGGGCTGGCTCCCACCAAAGAAGCCAACCATGATATTATAGCCAGCATGGCAGAGGCCTTATCAACCAGAGCTCCATCCCACAACACCAGAACAAAAGAGGGGGGGAAGGCAGCAGGGGTTAAGCAAAGTCCAAGAACCAAGCCAGTTTGCAGTGGCAAGGCAGGTGGAGCATCAAGGCAGGCAGTCTGCAGGGAGGGCCAGCCCAGGAACCATCAGGCAGGACTATACATGTGAAAGGAAGCTGGGAAATCACCCCAGCTCATGATCTGATCAGCAGGGTTGATGGCCAAGCACAGGCACACCTAAGATGTAGCTCAGGCAGAGACTAACCATCCATGATTGAGCTTAAATGAAACCCCTGAGCCCATGGACAGGGGTTTGGGTAGAGGCCCCAGGCGAGGCTGGTCAGGGCTGTTAAATCCTATTGGTTCACTCAGGCCCCCTGATATAAGTCAGTGGAACATCCAGACTCATATTTTCATGCATAAGCAAGAAAAGAGGAGAATTATGATTGTGGTTTGACCTCTGCTGCGTTTTCTGACCCCTGAGTGCCTGATTGCTCAACCACGGTATTACAGTAATGCTGTGTCTACTCATAGTTTATATAAACACAGAATATGTTAAACAACTGACTTATGATGTGATACTTTTGTTTCCACTGAATTCTAGGCCATCTGTGTACTAAAAAATCTCTAGACTTGGAAAGAAGATCTGATCTATTCAGTTTTTTCACTAAGTAGTTACAGATACTACCAGAGTATTCTGTAAGCATACTTTGACATTTATGTTTCATTCTTTTTCTCATTGCAGTTAAGCATCTCTTGGATCCCCAAGCTTGGTTGATACTTCTGTACTTTCCAAATGTCTTCGTTAACCATCTTAAGTCTTTAAAATTCTTTATTCATGTGCTGTTCAAATTATGAAAATTAATGCAATCTTGAAGACTTAGAGTTGCTATAGCAGAGTTTCAGGTCACCTGATTTCTGAGAAACAGTTTCATCCATGTCTATAGACAAGCAATGTTTTGTTTTTCATCTTTCCTAGCTGAGGTAATACATATCATTATCTCATATTCTGAGACACAGAGCAGGATGTCAGCAGCATTGCAAGGTGCAATTCCAACAAGGAGTCTGTACTTCTTAGAATAACTCCTGATCGGTATTTTAAGTGTCCAGTTGGCAAACTGTGTACCCCTAGCTCTATAATTTAAAAAAATGCATGATTTTCCTGTTGGCAGAGAGAAGATCCAAAACATACCAACATCTACCAACGTCTCACTTGGTAGTGAGAATTCTGACAGAAAGGATCCCTTTCAATGCTTCACACAAAGGGTTTGATCCCAGCAGACTCTTTCTGCAGTACAGTCATTTGCTTCCCTGGTTCTGTCTGACCAGGACTAGAAGCAAAAGAGTAACAACAGGCACTGTTCCAGGTGACAGGAGGAAATAAGAAGTTAAGGGCACCAGTGCTAGGTCAACCCAAAAGCCCATCCAGCTCAGTATCCTGTTGTGAAGAGTGCTGGAGGGTGGGTGCCTTGCAAGAGGGAAACACTTTTCAGCTTTTCCTTACAAATACTATTTCCTTCACACCTCTTCTTTAGAGAACTACAGTGGGCAAGACAACTGTGTAAAAGCTAGTAATTCATGTTTTATGCAAGATAAAAGGGATCCAGATCTTGCTGATAAAAACAGTGTGGCTTCAGTGCCAGTTATCTCTGCTGAGGATATTACCTAAAAATTTTACACAGAAAGAATAGTCTAAATGAAGACATTACTCAGTAGCCATATCAGACTTCATAATCTGTCTATATTTTATGTCTTCTAGCAGATCATAGCACTGCTCTGTTTCTAGTCTGACACTTTGTTTTGATTTTAACAAACCTAATACAAATTAAAATAGCAGGTGCATAATAACACCTCTTTAGAATGAGTGTTTGATGCTAATAACTACGTTAAGCAAGACTTTGCTGAGCCATGGCTTTCATCTCAGTCTGTACAATATATAGATGATGAAAAGCCACTTAACCCCTTAGCTTCTGGCTTAAGGATTGTGAAAAGCATGTATAAAATCAATAGAAAAATTATAAATCTGTGAAGTTATGGGAGATCACTCGGAAAATAAGAAAGATTCAATGTGATCAGTTGACTAATATCACAGTACTCTGTATTTATGATAATAATGCTGCCAACACTGGAAAAGCTGGAAGTGGTCTGAGAATAGACTAATGCATGTAAAAGGAACCAAATACTACAGATAAGGATTCTTGCCCAGCATAAAAATGAAACAAGAATCTGGACCCAGACACAAGCAAACTGTAGTTGTATTTAGTGGAAAATTGAGGGCTCACTAAATGAAAGGGTTAATGGAGGGATTATAAGAATGAACTCCAGGCAGCCAATGGATTCAATTCTTCTAGATTGTTGGGAGAAGGAAAAAGCTGCATATCTTTGTCTCTTGTAATTGCTTTGTTCATTACTCTCCTAAATCCTCAAAACAAGCAACAAACAGCCCAAGCCTTCCCTTCACACAGATACAGATGTTACAAAGGTTCCACTTGTAAAAACCACTTTTGTCTATTTCTGTGGGTTTTTAACGTTTTATTCTCTTACCAGGTTGAAGGTAACAGAACTCACAAAGAAAATACTGTAATTTGTTTTGCTAGCAAACTAGTACTTCACTGGAGACACATGCTGTATCAGACTGTGATAGTGGAGACTTCATATTTAACCTGAGTCCAGTTTAGCATTCTGAAAAGACAGCTTGGTTGGACTCAATGATCTCAAAGGTCTTTTCCAAGTTAAATGATTCTATGATTCTATTATGGGTTTCTGCTACAACAGCTTCAATGTATCATTTAATTTCTCTTCCAGCTTCTGGGGAAAACCCTATACACTCCATTATTATCTTAAATCAAACAACACATAGTATGAATTCCCTGCATTGCCGAAGTTCCCAATTTCTCTATGACTTTAGTACATTTAATGTCTCACACTGAATTATCAGACCTGCACCTTCTGATAGGAAACACCAGCAAAATGGCAGATAATAAAGAGAAATCCAACACACATGGCAGAATAGGAGGGATTTCTAAAAGCTGCTTATGAAATTGTGGGTGTTTTTTTAACATCATTGGGTTTTGGTTATGACTGTGTTAGAGGCATAATTGCATTAATTCTTAGCGAGGAAACAGAATTTCATTTTTCTTGATTTAGTCTCAGTTTGGACGAAGCTGTTAATAGGCTGTTCTGCAGAAGTGTCAGTGATTCCAGTGAATCCAGACACAATGAATGTGTATTTTACGTGGGTAAGCCTGACTATTTGAAGTCAGCCTAAACTGTGTGGCATAATTAGAGGAATGAGCCTCAGGTTGCTTTGTCAAAACATTCTTTAATTGCTGGATTTTGGGATTATTGGATTAGAAGATTAGATAGAATGCCTGGAAATCTTAAATTGGAGCATCCGATAAAGTAAGACTTCTTATGATGTATCTATAAACCTCACAGTTTGTATAGGTTGTTTTAGCAATTGTTCAAAATACTTTCATGGTAGGACAATATGGACATAATTGTGTTTTCTCTGATCCTTCTTTTTAAATTTTTAAGGAACTTGGTGACTTTTTTCCATGACAATCAGTTGCCAGCTTCCATGTAGCCAGGGTGCTAGAGCTGCCCTGAGCTCAGTCTGGGAATCACACCGTTTCCTTGTCCATAGGATCTAAAGGAATCCTGATATCAACCAGACACTGCATGGCATCTACTTTGTGTGTATTACTTAATTTCATCATGGTCAGTAAGCACAGCTATGATTTTTTATGGCATTCTTACAGGACTTACTCTGTTGTCAATTCATTCTGCATTGTACAAACAAGAGTCACAATACAGTGCACTACAGGTGCTCCTCTTTTCTTCTCAGAGCAATATCAAGTGTGGAGTCTTCAAACATGGCACACAGAAAGTTATTCTGTCACTCCAGCTTATCTAATTTCCAGGGAACACTTCGTATTTCACTCCTTAAAGTTTCTGTCATCAAGATTTCTCCAGTTGCTGGTCTTCCCCCTGCTTGGTCCCACATGTCACATGCTGCACATATCAGCTATGAAAACCACAAGAAGTATGTGTGTACAAGTAGAAGAGTAATGGCTCAGGGATAAATAGATGACCAGATAGGAAGGGAAACTTCAGGCCATGGTTCAAATCCCTCTTAAGAAAAATGCTATGAAATTGGTCATGTCCGTATTGAACAAAACTGCCTGCTGAATTCTGCTGGGAGTTCTGAAGCCATAGGTTTAGATTCTGGATGTTTCAAATGGGACAGTTAATGTAACAGTACTACCTCACTCTCTTTTGAGATGGTTTTGTAAGTATTAGGAAGCTGACTTTTAATTAGTATATTAAAGAGTCTTGAAAGTTAATAGTACTCCTTTGTCATGTAATTTTGTGAAGCAAAAAGAAGAGGATTGCTGTTCACAAGCAATATGGAGACAGCTGTGTTAGCCATATTCTCAGGCCTTTAACAGAATAGTCATCAGCACTTCAAAGTACCATATTCCTATATCACTTCATATTTACACTGCTAAAATCACAGCATCCAAAATAAAAGCTAAAGCAGTGCAGTGTCCCAGTATGATGCCGATCATGACTGTCTGAACAGAAGGATCAATATGGGAAGGTGTAAGTCATACTCCTATTTTCTGGGGTCAAACCCCAAAACCCTTTATACAATTTTGACATCTTTTTAAGTCAATTATTATTTTTGTCACTGATTTCCACAAAGCCCCGACTATGTTTTTTGAGTCTGACAGTCTTGTCAGGATTTAATATACCTGAATAAGTAGAATTATATGTAGTCATGGCTTTCATATTTTCAAAAAGAAACTGTAGGAATAAAAAAGATAACAGCTTATCATTTCTTTCTTTGGTAACAGAGCTCTATAAAAAAATTAAGTGCTTTCACTGAATTCCCACTCTTTCAAAAATTCCTATATGAGGTAACACAGAGCTCTCCAGCTTCCTTTAAAATAGTGATCTGTGATTTGATTTAACCCAGGGAGGGACGAAAATGCTTATATTATCAGATAGCATAAAATAACAAAATAAATAGCTCAACAGATACTCAATGGGGTACATTTTTTCTATACCATAGATGGCTGCTCACTACCATTGAATGGAAAAGAGAGTACCTGCAGAAGCTTTCTGCATGCCCAGACTGGAAGGGGAGCTTGACTAAGTCCTGTCCGAGATCAGAAGCAAGGGAGTCTTGATCACAGGAAAGGAAGGAGCTCAGTGTAGGGCAGGCCTTTTGCCAGCATGGCCTCAGCCACCACCAGAGATTGCACTCTTCAGGTTCTATTTTCCCACATTTCCCACCAGTGTAACTATACTGTCTTCAAAGAAATCCCCCAGTTCAAGTCAGATCAGAATACAGCCTTGAACTACCTGTTCTCCTGAAGCCCATATTGCTGTGAGACAAAGCAGCAGAACTCATACACAGAAAGCTACAACACATAGCCTGAAAATAGGGACAGAGGTGGGCATGAAGCGTTTCCCACCCCCATGCCCACCCTATGCCCTCACATTAGCTATAAACTGCAGGCCTTGAAACCCCTGGCCTCCTCTGAATTGCTCTCATGGGTAATATTATCCCCAAAGAGCATGATACCAACCACACATGATTTGGGGGTCACTAGAAGTGCTGTTAACTTTGTGTTAGCTTTTTTGGCTTCTTTGCCTCCTAAAAAACGCACAGGATACAGTCCTAAAGGTTTTTATATTATCAGAAATTTACAGAAGGAGAGAAAAGTGTAGAAAGTTCAATAATAAGTGTGTGAATCCTGCCATTTGGATTATAGAAGTATTTTTGTAATCAAAAATATCCTTGCCAGAAACAGTTTCAGGTTTCTTTGGTATTTAGAAATCCTTTGCTAAACAAAGTAAAAATGAATGATAAACAAAATCGAGTTTCCTTTGAGCCTGATGTTCTTGCAGCTGCACTCCACTTTTAAGAGTAACCTATTAGCAATTAATTTAGAGTGACACTGGCAAGCAGTCCCCAGACTTTAATTAATATCTCTTTGACAAGCTCATAATCTTTCTAGTTAATAAAGTCTCCCTTAAATTAGTTTAACTCTGATTTCACTTACTGTTGTAAGCAATCGGCATCAAATCTAGGGTACTTAACAGTACTTTCTCATTTCAGATGTCTTTAGAAGGGGAATTTATAGTTAGATTTTACAGAATAGAAAGAGTATTTGATGAAGGTCACCCTCAATCCAGTGGCAGTGCTGGAAAGAAAATCTAGGTTCCTGCATGCCCTTCTGTTGTGCAATTGATTAAGCAATGGTGCTGTCTCCTGTCTCAGTATCTTGCAAGGAAAGGATTAAATTCTGATTCCAAGTTACATAATTGATTCTTTTCCTTTATGCCAATATCAAGATCTTAGAAAGCTACGGTATAGTACTGTAAATAAAATACAGTGAGTCACTGTAAAAGTTACTTAAATAGTATCAGTATAGGACAACATAGGGATCAACTTATTAAATTTTAAGCTGTTAATATACTTCTGAAAACTTAACCTTTAAAATTCTGTGTCAGTTTTACCCATATGTCTGAAATGCAGAACCAATCTACATGAGAACCTTATGCAGCCACATTACCATGTCCTGTGGAATAGGAGATAATACTGTGAACTGGAAAAGATTCTGAGATAAAATCTCCTTTGACCTCTTGGTAAGTCAACAACTTTTATAAAAGTGTAATGAAATGTGCTCTATACATGCTTGTTGCATATGTTTATTACAAGGAAAACAAAAATTAGCTGTAATGAGGTAATTTCTGATACACAAAATCACATCAGCCTACCTTTCTTTCTACTTTGCCTGCAAAACAAACTTAGGGGTGCACAAATTATTGTCAGGCTTTGAGTTCAATAGGATTTTTTCAGAATTGAGAAAATTCCAACTTCCAGACTGTGAAGATTTAAACTGATTAAATCTACAAAGAGGGGAGATCTCATTTTAAAGGTAATCAGCATTCTGTATCTAACTAACAACTGTAAGAAATATCTGTGTAAGCATTAATGACTCTGCTGTAATGTACTGCCAAGGGAGACTGAAGTAGGATCTTTTTTGAAGGTATTTATTGCCAGGTCAGGATATTACAGCCTTAATTTGCTGATTCACAGGAATGGCTTATTTTAATGTCTATTTTTCTTGTAAGATGAAGCTTGAAGTGAAAATGGGGTATGAAAAAACTTTTTAGTCTCCTTCATCTTGAATAAATGTAAAAGCTTAATTTAAAAATCTGTCCCATTAGCAAGGACTAAGATAACTAAGATGACTGAGGAAGGTCAGTTATATATGCAACTTAATTGGGATCCCAAGGCCAGGAGACATCTCACCATCTCTAGGAGTCATGAGCAGTCTATGCACTCCTGAAGTATTTCTCTAGAGTGCATAAAACTGAAAATAGCATGTCCCAAACACTCTTTGGAACAGTTTTAGTAGCAATAGGCATGAGCCTGTACCACTGCCTTAGAATACTCACTTTGTACAAAGAACTTATTTTATGTTTCTTTGTTTTTTCCTCTTCTTAAGTCAACAGGGGGAAAAAGAAAAGAGATGAAATTAGCTAGTAAGGAAAAGTGCAAAAAATGTTTTCAGTCAGTAGCATACTCTTCAGCTGAATTTCTACAATTTTTCCTTAAGAACTTACTGCCTCTGTCAGTACTGACATGCTGAACCAGAAGCCTTATTGCTATTCCTATGTTTCTGTGGCAATGATAATTCCATCCCAGAAGTCACAAATGAGAAAATAGTTTCTTCCAATGAAACACAACAAGATCATCCTCCCTTCTCATGCGTGTTAACTGTAAAAAGTTCCTTTGCTCGGAATGTGGCTCTGATTACATTTCTCTATCCCAAAATAAACATGGTGCAAAAGAAAAGGATATGGGGGGGCGGGGGGAAAGCCTGTCAATGGGCCACCCTCAGGAAACCTCACAAGATCTACTGTCTGTCTGTGCAAGCCATGGAAGAGCCAAGGAAGTGATCCCAGCTTGGTGGTCTTATTCTTAATTAAAACAAATGAGGCTCTTTCAGCTGTTGCAGATAAATATTTGATGAAAAGAGACAGGAACAGATGTCGAAAAACTGTAGTAAATAAAGAATAAGAACAGAAGAGCAAATGTTACAACAGCATTTTATATTTTAAAAAATCTCTTTACAGATTTCTGTCAAATGTCTAATTTTACTAAGATCATTCTACAAGGAGGAAGACTAATTCCTTTTTTTTTTCTGCAAAGTAGAATTAAGATACAAATGTGTATAGATAATGAAAAAATTTTAAGTCAACTTCTTGCACATTATATGGTTAAAATAAGGATTAGCTCTCGCGCCATTGATGAGACAGAAGACTTCAAAGTAATATGTACACTTCCATGAGAGTTTGTGTTGATTCTAGAGTCATTAGTAGAGTTTTGCTCCAAAATTTATGTTAAGGATGCACAGCGAGAAGGTGCCTAGCAAAATATAATAGCAATATCCTTGTTGCAATAAACTGTCATAATATTTGTAAGTCCCATCCTTTATGAATGATTAATTTTATGAGGTGAATTCAACCTTTTCCTGTAGTTGCAATTCTACTTATGAGTACACTTGGATCTAACTTTAAAGTTCACCTTGCTTTCAGTGGGGCTTTATACAGGATGACCTCCAAAGGTCCCTTTCCATCTCACTCCATACTTTGAGGGCATTGGGTCCAAATTAGTTTATCTTTTATCAAATGCATTTATAGCATTTATGAAAAAACCTGATATAACTAAAATAACTTAAAGGTAGGCCATAAAAGAAAGCTGAGTCATGAAATGACAGCAGAGGTATGAGTGACACTGAAGAAGGCTTCAAGCATCAGCACCTTGTTATCCAAAAGTCCCTCATACCTTTTCTATGGAGCCTCCCATGGGCAGCTCTGGCTCTTTCTCTCCTTCTGCAGTTCCAGGTGGCTCCTTCCTGTCCCTAGCACGGCCACTGAGCCCTGTCTGTCCCACATACATCTGACCATTGCACAGCCTGCTGTCCCTTCCTCCTCACAGCACAGCCAGCAGACTCCAGCTGACCCTCTACCAGCTAACTAACTCTTTATCACACCCATGGCTGTGGGGGCAAGGCTGTTCCCACTCTTTGGTAACGAATCAGGGGGAAGATTGCCTTCAGCACCATCTCTATCTGTCCTCCCACAAGGAAATAGAGGGAAAATCTGAGTAGCTGGCTCTTTCAAAATTAACATCTTCATTGTTAGCACCATATTGGCATTGCCTGCTAGTTTAAGGTCTGGTCTTGCCATTCCTGGGTAAAAAGGATGTTTCCATCCTTTGAGATTTTACATTGAGTCCAATGTAAATTATACATCTGAGTGTGAAAGAACTGATTTTATAAGTAGGCCTTAAAAAACTGCTGAGACAGTGTGAACAACAAGAGTTGCAATGAAAATATTTTAAAATAGTATGGTGATTTGGGTCACCAGAAGCTGGACAAATTGGTATAATCTGAATTCTGAAAATATAAATATTGGAGTTAGGAGTGAATGGAGTCCTGAAATATATACCTGACTCTGAAGATGGGTGACAAGAAAATGTAAAAAGTTGATTAACTGTAGTGTATCGGGGTATACATGGGATACTATAGAGCCAGAGTCCCACAGTAGGTACAGGTGGAACCAGAGAAACATCCAGAGACATGAAATAAAAGTTAACATGTTCACATGAGAGATAAGTTTTAAAAATGGAGGGAAAGAAACCTTAGACTGCAACAAACTTTTCATGATTGGAGGAAATTAAATCAGCCTAGAATTTTAATGACTGGTTAAATTTGACATTTTTTTAATAAAAACTACAGGAGGCACTTCGTTGTTTTCAGAAAGTCAAAATAAATGATGATAATTGTCTCTTCTGGCCACAGCACCTGCAAATTTGTAGTGTTCAGCATAACATTGTATCCCAGGCCTCTAGAGGTTTTCTGAAGCTGACACAAAACTCCTCATCCACAGGTCATGCAAAACACCTGCCCTTTCCGTTGTTGCAAAATTCAGGCAAAACCAGGTAGTCTCGAGTGCACTTGATAGTCTCAAGTGCACACCAACGAGACAGGTAGCTTTTAATTTGAGGATCAAACATAAAGAACTCAATAGCAACCTTGCTTGGTGCCAATTTACTTGTGATCTGATGGAACCAATCTGAACCCAACAAGCTCCCAGAGATAACAGCTTGTCAATTTTCCATTTCAAAGGCAGCATGATAACTGAAAGCTTACAGATGTATCACGTGGAAATCAAACTTGCAGCAAGCAGCAAACTTTCTGATAAAGGCCTAAGCCTAATTCTGTTGAAGTCAATGACAAACCCCAGCAGATTTCAATAGAAGTTGAGTGAGGCTCAAGGTGAGAAACAACTCTAAGAACAGTTATAATCAACTCAATTCCCAGTTTGGACAGAAAATATGTGAGAGGGGTTTTTTTTGCTAGCAGTGCCTGAGTTGAGAATTCACAAAGAGTGAGTTGCAAGAATCTGTGACACTGAGCATTTTAAGGGGCCGTTGCAGAATATCATAGGGTTTGCAAAGTCAGCATGTCCCCAGTTAGCCTGGTATTGCCATGCCCAGTGAGAACTTACATGGAACCTGACAGCAGTTATCCTCTTTATTTAGCCCCAAGCAATCTCCAGACTGCCAACAGAAGCTGCAGCCAAACTGTTGTACTGGAGCATAAACACAGAGTGTGGCTGATGGAGCAATACACAAAATGAGTGGGCAGAGCAGGGGCAACAACTTTGCCTCTCTTCTCTAAGCAGGTGTTGTAAGGAATGCAGAATGGACAATGCCACATCTATGGCATGGCCAGTGCTAGACATGAGAGAGGCAGGGAGCTGATACACATCTGCCTCTGTATGTCTCTGACACCAGCTGCAGCTAGAATGGGATTCAGTCTCAGGTCAACTACAGTGGCTACTCTGGATTCCCATGCACCAGTTGCAAAAAAACACTCAAAATACCTGTACACCCATTCTCTGCTACTGCAGCAATCTCCAAACAGCATTGTCATTCACACAGGCAGAAATTGAGCAATCTCTTTAAGGAGCTTGCCTTCTGTTTTTCAGAGTGCAAAGGAAATAGATGGGAGACATGTTTGGTGTTCCTAATCATAAGTGACAAGTTTTATAGAGATCTGCTTCTGTAAAGACTTCTGTGATAGGTGAGAAAGAAGCAAAGAAGAAAAAAAAATTCTCCAATTTCTTGTTAAACAAAGGTAAGGAGAAGGCTCCAGAATAATATTCACTCCTTTGTCTCCATTACAGATCAGGGTGAGACAAAAATGAAAAGACTTTCAAAGATTATGCTACACAGTCAGGATTTAATCTCAGAACTTCTGAATACAACCCCAGTGCCTGAGCCACACATTCATTTTCTTCTCTGTATTCCCCCACAGTCTTAGGCCATGTGGCCACTGTTGGTGAAATGAAAAACAGGTGCAGATCCATGAACAGATGGGAGACCAGCCCTGGCTGATCTCTGGAGGATAATACAACTTTGTTTTCCAGCAAAGAGGATTCCAAAGAACCACAGAGGCAGCACCCCTGCCCTAAAACTAAAGCTGCTCTGTCTCACACTAATGTTATCTCCACCAGCCCAGCAAGTGGGAGTTTTGAGGAATGGTCTGTTGTCTATCAGCAAAGGACACTGCCTCACTGACCTCTCGGATTTGCAATATTGACATCTCTGTTTTTCAGGCATGCCTATAAAGATTGTAAAAGACTAATTGCAATTCCATTCTTAGCAGTAACTGCAGCCAATGTTTCTAAGTTTCTGGAACATGAAATTTCTTCCCTTGAGTAGACATCTTTGGAATGTCTAACTCTCAAAAAATGCCATTAGCCATATGCAGCATCTTTGGGAAAATCACTAGTGGTATGGGACAAATCTCCAGGTAAGATGAATAATAGATTCGTTCTGGATCTGTAAGTAGAGATCTACTATTCATTTCCAGTTCATGGGGAGGTGATGGCTTATTCCTCAATAAGTGGTTAAACAAAGAACTTGGACTGCTTTCTTAATGAGAGAGTGATAGATTATTAACAGGGCAACTGCCTGGGCCTAAGCACAGGATGGAGTGCAAAGTATTCCCTGCCTTGTGTGACCTAGAGTTACTGTCCCTGCAAGACACATTTCCCCTCCATGTGTCACCTGACACATCAGCCAGAGGTATCAGAGAAGGCAGGACAGTCCTCACTTTGCACAGAGCACAAACCAAGAGGAAAGTATACCAAAAGGACAGGAGGTGCTTCTTAGGCTCATAGAATAGTTTGCATTGGACAGGACCTTTAAAAGCCATCTGGTTCAACCCTCCTGGCTGTGAGCGGGGACATCTTCATCTAGATAAGGTTGCTCAGTGACCCATCACACCTGACCTTGAAGATTTCCAGGGATGGAGCATCTATCACCTCTCTAAGCAACCTGTTCCAGTGTTTACCCACACTCATTGTAAAAAAAATCTTGCTGATATCTAGTCTGAATCTACCCTCTTTTAGTTTAAAGCCATACCCCTTGTCCTATCACAACAGGTCCTACAAACACTTCAGCTTAGATATAACTGGGTCCAGCCTTCTCATTGTTTTTTGGTTTTGTTTTGTGCAAAAACACTCCTGTAGTGCTATGTCTGTGAGAGATTATTTGTGCTTGCTAAAGCTGCTTTTACAAGAAAAATGGGCTAAGACATTTGAAAACAACCTGTTTCCTTAGACTCTGTTTGGGGCACAAAACCTGATTCGAAAATGTAGGCCAAAACCACACTGCTGACATGCATGTATTCTGCTCAACTGTAAATCAAATTCATTGGGAAAATCTATCTTGTCCAAGTGTTAGTCAGGTTTTGAAGGGAAACATTCTCCACTGATGACTCAAACAGAATTAAACAACAAAGACCACCCAGGACACTGGGAATTTCAAACTTCTTGGCCTCAGTTTCTCAGATTTGTTCTCCTCAGCTTCATGTGTGCTCTTTGAGACAGAAAAGAGCATTTCTTTCATTTTGAACTAGTATTTGTCTTCCAATGAAACATTCGTGAAAGCAGCTGGTCCCAGAGGCGGAATGTTCCAAAATCCCGTTTTGGAGCCAAGGACGTATGTTACGGAGTCAGTGGTGACACCACTTTATAGAGAACAGACAATGAGTTTTGGATCTTGTGAGCACCTTTTCTCCCTGCAAATAAGTTCCCTTCCCCCATTCTTTTGGAAACATCTCCGTCTGTATTGGAAGCAGAGGATGTAATTTATTTTTATCGCCTTCCCTGTCAAACTGGCCAACTGCCACAGGGTTCTGCTTTCAGATGTAGCAAGAGGCAGGAGAATCACAATGAAGAATCATTCATTTCAGTGGCTCCTCCTCTGTTTCCTTATCTTATTTTGAGGCTACCTACTGTGCTGTCTTATCACTCTTTCTAATCCTGCAAAACTTCTCTGCAACTTGACCCCTCTGCAGAAAGAGCTGACCTGCTCAGACCTCCGTGCTTCTCCACTCCTGCTCCCATCCCCACAGAGCGTGTTGCTCCTTCCTTTGTTACTGTCAGGCTCCTTTTTCACTGCCTGCCTTACCCCTGGCTCCTCTTCTCCCTAGCTCATTACACTGCACTACATTTCCCAGCCGAATGTACATACAGCTGCGGCCTCCTTGGGGTATGCGCAATTCCTCACTGTCCAGCCTGCCCTTTGATGTCTGCTGCAGAAGGATACATCTTCTTTTCCATCTCTTCACATGTGCCTATTAATTACTCTCTTCAGAGGAACTGTTTACTGACTATCACTCTGTTTACAGTTGAATACAGCTAAACATTTGGTCTTCACAGTTCCCCTCTTCTACACCACCCACCCAGTTTCTTCTCAATTGTTGCAAGATAGATGTCTCCAAATCTATTTATAAGGGCACAGATACAATGTACTTGTATTCCACACCCAGGCTCCTGCTCTAAAATACTGGGTTTGCTTCACTTGTGGGGAAGCAGAGAAAGAAACTATATTGGTGTTTTTGTCTTCAGGCCCCTCACAGAAAAGATGCAGTGAAGCTTCTGCTGCACAGACTCCTACCTTGGGTGCTGTAAAAAACCCAGAAAGATCTACAAGTATCAGACTCCTGACCCGTGAACAAATAATACAAACCCAGGATGAAATACAGAAGTGTGCCCACTGAAATGAGAAGGGGTATCCTACGCATAAACTGTGCATATGTATTTGTGAGATCAAGGGCCCTTGGGCAGAGGGAATTTTAATAGGCTAGGGAGGAAAAAATACTCTAGCAAATGTGCAGAAGAGTTGTATGGTTATAATGTAGCAGTTCAGATCTAAGATGAAAATTCCTCCAGATTTCCTCCTTATTCCATATGGAGCTTAAAATATTACTAAATAATATAAAATAAATTAAAAACAAATGTGGGATAAATAATGTTTTTTTCCAATGAACAGATTATTGTCAATCATAGAATCATAGAATGGTTTTGTTTGGAAGGGACTGACTTCCAACCCCCCTACTATGGACAAAGACACCTTCCACTAGACGAGGTGGCTCAGAGGCCCATCCAGCCTGGCCTTGAACACTTCCAGGGATGGGGCATCCACAGTTTCTCTGGGCAACCTGTGCCAGTGTCTGACCACTCTCACACGGAATAGTTTCTTCCTTATATCCAATCTAAACCTGCTCTCTATCGGTTCAAACCCATTACCCTTTGTCTCATCACTCCATGTCCTTGAAAAAGTCCCTCTGCAGCTCTCCTGGATCCCCTTTAGGCACTGGAAGGTGTTGTAAGGTCTCCCCAGAGCCTTCTCTTCTCTTCTCTGGGCTGAACAAGCCCAGCTCTCTCAGCCTGCCTGCATTGGAGGGCTCCAGCCCTTGCTCTTTGTGGAAGAGGCGGCCGCTGCTTTACCTGATCGAGGCAGCCCCAGCTTGTTTAAACAGAAGCTTTAAACTTGCTTACAACCCATAGTTTGGAGACCATATCTCCTGCAACAGAACCCAGGGATGGGGTGGGGCAGGGAAGGGCCAAGGAAGGAAGTTGAGGAAGGCCTGTGGAATCGCGCACAGGCAGCTCACAGAGCCTTCCAGCTGAAAAGACGAGGGGCGCAGCAACATGGGAACGAACCTGAGCGCGGTTTTTTCTCATCAGTTACCCCAGACAGGAAAAACAGCCACACCAGAAAAACAGACGGCAAAGCCTGACGTGTCAATTTTGGTGTCATTCACACTCTTTTCCCTGATACTCCTGTAAATGCAGAATCTGCATTTATAGCCAAAACATTTTTAATGAGCGCTTTATTGACACATTTGTTCTACTTCTGTATAACAGGATAATGATGAACAGCTGGCTGCAGATAATGACAGGCTCTAATTTATATTGGGTTACTACCTTCAGATTCTGTAGGCTGTTACCTTTTTTATCTTTTAATTTTTAGCATTCTTGCCCTGTGTTGTACTTGCATTTTCTGGTGCTCACATTTACTATTCTTGCGTGCTAGGAAAGGAAAAAGCTTTATGTTTAATTACACTTTCAGCTATTAATTAGACACATAAACAAATTAAATGTACATTTAATTAAATGTTACCCATTTAAACGGGTAAACTGGAAGCGGAGTCCATCAACTTTAAAACCAATATTGTGTGCATTTATCTTAATTAGTCAGGTAGTGTTAGGGATTAATGAACGTTAACTGTTATATTCATAATCAGATGCATTAGCATTTGTGTGTTCGCAGCACACAGAAGATGAGTTCAGATGGGAGCTCTCTCCTGCTATGGATTGTACAAACAGAGCAGGAGGTGCCTCTGCAAGACTTACTTTCTTTGTCACCTTGAAAAGGAAATACTGATACTCACTTTAGCTTTTGCAGGTGTGAGCTGAACATTCAAAATGTCACCCAAAACTTTCCCTACCTTATCATTTCTTATTTATACCCAGGAGATTTCCCTTTCACAGAGTGGCTGTTTAGTTCTTGAGAAGTGGAATCTCATTCTGGCACATCCAGGTTCTCGTCTGAGCAAATAAAGCTCATAAGGAAATATTAAGCCCACAAATGTCCTAAAGAACTCACCTGATTGTGAAAGCAGTTATTTCAGCAGTCAGAGAAAGTCATTTGGGAGCAGTCTGGAGCACCTGATCGGGCTGTGCAGCAAACAATTGGCTAGCTGCTGTCTTCCCAGCAAACACACAACTAGGGCCGGTGATTAATTCTGCTTCTGTGATAAACGAACGCTTCTGATCATCTCTGCTCATTTATTGGTGCTGGGAAGTAAAATGCAGAGCCATACCTCCTCAGATATTTCATTCTACAGATGAGTTTATAGCTTCAAGTTTGGAGAATTTATTTTTATAATTGATACACATTCATTCAAGTTCATGAAATTTCTTTAGTTGTATTGGACCATCACAAGTATTTCTTTTTCCTTTCTGCATCATGGGTAGAGAGATTTTATACAATGTTGTGTGTCAGAACTTCCATGAGCTTAAGGAACCACTTAACTTACTTGTATATAATGAAGTAATCCAGCAAACTGGTAAATCAGCCTGTTCTGACATTTCCAATTCTTCCTTTGCAAGATACAATGACAAAGCATCAGCACAAAAATAAAGTAGAGCCAAAAATCCACATTACTGAGTTATCAAGACACTGCTATGTCCATTCTGTACAAGAGTTTGATTCCATGTACTTTGAGTAATTTCCTCCTGGATCCTTTTTAAAAAGCTGAAATGCAGAATTTTCCGAAACAAATAAAACCTGGTATGGTATTCAGAGCTTTGATGGAAAGAAATTGCTCCAGCTCTAGGATCTGCATTTTGTATGCTTTTCTGAAATGTAGGATTAGCAGAGCTCTACATGTAAGACAGACTGAACTTTGAGTTATATTGTAAGTTATTTTCTCATCCCTTCAATCACAGTTGGCAACAGTTGCTGCTCTGGCTGATACAGTTTGCATTTAACTCCTTTTGTCTCTACATGTTTAGGTGATACTACTAAAATTACAGTGGATCTTTCCTGAAAATGAAACGGCCTTGGTATTCCTGTTTTTCTAGTTCACCTGAAATAACCAGAATTCAAGTATTTAACAGATTTTCTAACAGATCTGCCCTCCAGGATCAGTTACGGTCACTATTTTGGGGAAGATTTTTATCTCAGCTGGTATAATTTTGTACAAGATTAAAAGAAAGAAAAGAACCCCCAGGTTCTGTTTAACAGATGTTATTAATTGCATAAAACATTTTAAAAGTCAGGATTAGGAGAGAATTGAAAGGGTCTCTGTTTACAGCCCAGACAATTTGCTGTTTCAGAGCCTGGTCTGGACAGTTTCTGACTGACACAAACAACCTGAGGTGACTGCAGTGAGCAGCTGAAGTACTGAACGTGCACGCACAGTGCTTGTGGTAGCCCTTGAGCAGTGTATTTGTATCTTAACCAGGAAATAAACTCTCCCTGTTTTGCCAAGGCATCCAGGTTGACAGGGGGATTAACTTCAGTAAAACAAATGAAGGTTAAACAGTACAAAACAACCCCCAAATGGTGCCTGACCTATCTGCTCTGTGGCAGCACAGACCCGAGGGGAAGAGCAGAAAGGATTGTAGCAGTCTCCTCCTAGCACCGTTCTCCCCCAGCCTGGGAGAGTTTCACCTCCTTGCGCCGGGCAGGTGAGCAGCAGGAAGGCAGGAGCTGGGCCCACCTTGCCCCAGGGACTCCCCTCCCTGCAGCCCAGGGTCGGTGATGCTCTGGGAGCAGGGCACTGGGAGCAGGGAGCCACAGCCCATGGGCAGGGGCAGCAAGGTGCCAGCCTGCTCCTTCATCTCTGCTGGAGCCCCACTCCTGATACACTGCCAGGCTTTAAAGTGCTTTAAAGTTTCTTCCTTTTACAGAACATTATAGTGTGTGTCCACAGGTGAGGGGAGGATGCAGAAGTGTTACAAACAGCAAAGTTCACCACCCACTTGTAAGACAAGTCTTGGTTGTCTTCTACAGATGGTTCCATTTTACTTTTGGTCTGCCATGATTTCCACATGCTGGGGGAAAATGTTTAATTCTTGGGGAAATGTTAACTAATGAAGAATCCAGAATCTTTTAGCAGCAACTACTCAGTAGCTGGAGGAAAAAAAGATAAAGTCCATTTTAAGCATTTTCCAATGCTTTAGATTTACAAGAGAGCTTTTCTACCGTATTTCAAATGCTAATTCTAGAACAACTATTTAACAAAGGTATCCCAACATGCTTCTCTTACACACACACACAAAGATCAAATGGAAAAAAAGAAGGAAACATGGGGAAAAAAAAGATGAAGGACTAGTGATCAGAATATATATACGAACAGGAAAGCAGAGGTGTGGTAAAAGAAAGATAAAGACAGGCAAACAGCCATTTTTACTCTCTCTGAAAGAAGTAATGAACTTGTGAGTCTGATAAACAAAACTGAAGAGGAGTATTGATGGATGTTCAAAGGCTGGAGTGAGAATTATTAGTGGAATAAAGTTCAAATTGGGAATTTGTGCTAGGGAAGGCACTGGGCACATCTCCCACTGCTGCTGCTGCTGCAGCCATTCTAAAAGGCAGCCTGACATGGCCGGGTCTGACCTCCCCGGTTTGGGCAGCCCATGCCGGAGCTCTGGCTCTGTAACAAACGCGTGCCTGGAGCTGCGCGCTGGGCACTGGAGCTCAGCGCCATCGGGGCAAGTTCCTGGGATTACCAGGGCCAGGCTGGGAGTGGTGCCCAGCACAGCAGCTGGACTGACACCCCACATTCCACATCAGCACTGCAGAGGAGAGCTGGGTCTGCTCTTGGCTTTGATGTGCTTGAACTACAGACGTTCCCCTCTGCATTTCCACACAACCCACACAGAGGCACCAATCACTTTAGAAGTAACTTGGCACTGAACTTCCCCTGCACAAAGGGCTCAGATCTAAGCCCCTGATCTAACCTGTCTTCAGGACAGGTAAAGGACAGGAGCAGCTGTACAAGAGGCTGTGCCTGTGGGATCAGCTGCTCCTGGTTTTTCATCTGCCTGTGCAATCCCTTTCTGCTCTGCAGCAGCAAACGCAGCTCAGGCACTGCTGCTCCTCAGGCACGGGGCATTTCTGGCCTGGCTTCACAGGAGCAACAACACTTCTTGTGTCCACAACGTGCTCTGCTCCTTGAGAATGTGTCAGGCTTTGTTCTGATAAAGGCAGAAGAGAGTTTTGCCTCTTTTTCAAGCAACACATTGCCTATGAGGAGAGAGAAATTTAAAAAACTCACTGATTTACCATGTTAAAAAAAGATGGCACATTTATTGCTACATAAATGTTATATACATAGTGTTTTCTGTTACATTGACAGAAATTTTTTGAACTTCTTGCTGCTGGTTGGAAAGGTTTATCAGCAATACCTTGAAATTTGACACAGGGTACAAATCTGCAATAAACCAACAATGGAAACTGGAGAACAAGATGAGAAGCAATTCATCTCGGACAATTAGCTCTTACAATACTCCATAGGTACTACACGGTATGCTAGAACCCTACTATGGTCTTACAATGCTATTGTAAATTTCTGATATTAATGAACAGGTTATGGTAAATAACCCTACATTTTTACTACCTAATATAGTAAAATAAAGTAAGAAACTTTTTACTGAAAACTTTTTTTGATTTCAAAAATCTAGAAAGAGTAATATTTAGAATTCAAGAAATTTTCTTACAAGATTATTGTATAAAAGACTAGCTACAGTGAAAAATAAGCCAAATGTTTTTTTCTTTCTATTTTATGAAGGAAAGCTTCTGGGCATACTGCAAAGTCTAATATAGCCAAAAAGACAACAAGCTTAGAAGGAAAAAGGCCAGGCAGTGGCACGTGATCACTTTCACACGTCATAAGCAACAAATTCCGTTTAGCTGATAAACACTGAAATGAAGAACAAGGCCACAGATATAATCAGGTGTTATTTGATGATATATGCAAAATAAAGTAATAGAAATGAGTCCACTAATTCCACAAACTGTTTTGTTAGGAACCATCCAAAACATGAGCTTAGATTCATTAGTTTATTTTATCAATCCACCTTTTGTTCTTTCAAATTAAATGACTTCATAAAAATTATAGTTTTGTTCCTGTTTTGTATGTGAACCAATTGCCAGTGATGAAAGATGCACTATATAAACAATAGCTCAGACAACCTTGGCTTAGGAAATTTCCTCCCATGGTCATTGCAGTGGAAGACAGTTTCCATGGAAGTTCAAAGGGATTTTAACCATTTCAACACATCTGTGACAAAGGAATACTTATGGACACTATTCCGGTGGAGAAACATTGAAAGGTTTAATGCTAATATGGCTTGGGACGGGGGTATTTGCATTTGATTCACACTATTTTTTCTCCACTGACAAGCCATACAACATGACATGATAGTTAACGTGTACAGGAAGGGAAAACTGGTGACCATTGCTCTTAAGATTCCATTACTTAATAAGCCCACCTTGCTGGTGGTTATATCATCACACTACCTGCCACGGTGAATTCAGGATTTTACTATTCACCAAAGTTACAGCCTGAAAAAAATCTCCTTTGTATTTTAATGCATTTTGTGCTTACATACAGCTAACACTTTACATGTACTATATGTAGTACTTACTGCTCGGAAAACAAAGCAACTCTAACAAAGTAGATTCTCCCCACCCAATTTACACTTCACATTACAAGCTTTACTATGAAGCCTAGAAGCCTAAAAAGGTTTTGTTTATAATTAGAAAAAAAAAATGTTTGAGGAAAGTCTGAGGGAAAATAAAAATCACTTTTTAAATCCAAGAAATGTTATGGTCACAGTATTGCTCCAGCCTGCAGCCTTCGTGACGCCTCTGAGTGGCTTGAGGCACAGAGCTCAGTATGGAAGGGGAACTGTGACCATAACTGTTCAGATTACCAGAGATCAAAAATAACATAAAAAAAGCTATACCAAGGAATAGTTTCCTATTGCATGGAAAACACTAGTCATATGGCAAAAGGAGAGGAAAGGACAACAAAAGACTTTTCCCTTCCTTTTTTAAGACACTAATAGGTATGCTGGGAATGCTACGGGTCGACGGTTGTCACTGCTTTGTTCTCTGAATGTGAACAGCTTTAGTAAATGCTGGCATTCAGTTGAAATTTTATCAGCTTTTAACATGTTAACTTTTCCCTTTATATGTAGACCTTAACAGTTCCATAACAATAAATAAAATTTGTAGTTACAATGCATTTGTCAATTCAGTTTAGGCACAAGGCAACTTCCACAATGAGTGGAGAGATCACAACAGTCTCTGATTGTGCAGAAGCGACACACTGCTTGCAACAGAATGATATGTTCAGAGTATCTCATGGGCTGAAATTCTGTCTGAAGATCTTGTATCTTCACTCCTGATGCAGGTGTTGACCAGTAGCTTTGATCATAAGATTGCATTTGGGTTTCTTGCTTCAAGTGTTTTCTCCTGTCAGGTTTGTGTCTTCATATAATGTTAGTTGTCTGTGTCCTTGTGAAGAAAGGTCACCTTCTGTGTATCCTACCAATAATTCTGGAATTCTAGAAAGAAATTTAGGAGAAGAAAGAGGTTATTAGGAAAAGAATAATTTTAAAACTTAGTATCAACACCAGAGACCTAATTTAAACTGCATTTGGTGTCATTTTCAGTCATTTAGGTGCAAAAGAAAATCACATTGAGACCCTGAAATCCCCTGTTCCAGAGATATCCATCTTGAACGAGATATATTGAAGAGATTACTCTAAAGAACCTTTTGTTGGGCCTCTCTGGATATGGGAGAAAGAATAATCTGCACATCTCAGACCTTCAGTCTGTGTCTGACTTTGCTCTCCAAACCGAGCAGGAGACAGTGCCAATTTCACTCCCTCCTGAGGGTAAATTGCCATGTTCCTGTACAGCCTTTTCTGTCAACATCACACTTCAGTCAACCCACTAAGTTACTGCTAATAAAAAAGCAATGACACCAAACTTTTGAAAGTGGTTCTTTATATGGCAAGAACAGACTAAGTTGGCTGTAAATCAAAAATTATCTGACAATTCCAAAGTAGCCAATTGCTCTTGTATGAATTAGAACAAATTAAAGAAATTAAAAGCATTAAAATTATAATATGCACAACAGGAAACCTCCCAAAACATAAAATTTAGTAAAGTTCTGGATTAAAACAAGGGTACTGAACCCAGTTTTTTATTCTTTTTGAAAATGGCAACACCTCTACTAGAATATTCTTTTTTTTTTTTTCTTTCAAAATCAAGGTTTCCCAACTATTTAGAAAACCAACCAACAACATGAATAAACCCCAAAGACTGATATTCCTGTAGGGCCTCTCCATCAGTGTGTTTAAATGAGGTGTTACACACTGGGCTACCTTGCAAAGCTGCAAACATTACTTTTAAATTTTAACTCTCTTCACCAATACTGATTGTGACTTAAGATAGTTCCCAGTCTCTGTTGGGCAAATGAGAGGAGGTAGAATGAGTGGCCTTGAGCCAGGGAGCAAATCTCTCTGGGATGAGGAGTCCCTGAAATTGTATCAGCACTGGGAAACAATACATGGATTTTTAAATGAACTAATGTGATATTTAGACCATTTAAAGACATATAATTCATCTCTATTAAGCTTGGCTTATCTAGCAAGCTGTTCACTGTTCCTCTGATGTCATGCCAAGAAGGCCACCTGAGCCAAGAGATGTAGCCATTGGCAACAAGGCATGAAAATAAAGAGACTGATGACAATTTCTTGGAGTTTTATTATAAACCCAAACAAATCTGCAGCCTTCTGCTTCTGCTGTGTAAAAGCACAGAGAAGTTTGGTGCTGCTGGCAGCTCAGGAACAAACCCACCACATGCAGGTGTCTCTCCCACTTCAGCCAGCACAAAGCAGCAGGAGCCATCCCCTGACATACCTGGCTGGTGTTCACATATGACCCATAGGGTTGGTAGTTTCACTCAGGCCAGGGTGGCTTCCTGGGTGTGCTGTTGGTGGCTCTGCCGATACGGCAGAAACTTTTTCTTCTTCCCTTCTCTTAAGGCAGGCTGCTTTAGGGTTTAGGTTTCGTTCTGTAACAGAAAAATCAGAGTTCTTAATATCCCATATGCTGACACCATGGGCAATATCGATACACAAACCCTGGAGTAAAAATAGCTCTGCACTTCCCTCTTCAGCTGCTGACACCCCCTGTTCACCTGCAGGTGTCCAAAGCTGCAGACAATCACTATGGAAAGTCCTGCCAGACAGCTCCTAAACTGGTATTTAAAAAAACAGACAAAAAGCCAAACCCAAACCCTTTCAGCAACCTACGTACACCTTCAGAAACTTTTAAAAAGCACCTCCTTTATCAGCATAAGACACTGAAGTGTTAAATGACAACTTTCTGTAATTTACAATATAATAAAATGGAATTTATCCATTTTGTTGGTAGGCTGAAGTCTTACCAACCTTGCTGACACCACACTACTCTTAGAAATGTTGCTGCTTCTTTCTTCCCAGTATTAGCCAGCTGTTAGGGCAGGGGAGGCAGCACACCCTGAATGGATAGTTCTCATCAGCCTCAATCTGTGAAACCACCTTGTACCCATCTTGGTTCAATCAAAAGACTCTGATGACAGCCACATACAGAAGGAGCATTATTTTTTTTCCAAACCCTATTTCCGCTCACATTAAAGTCAATACTTTATAATAACCAGCTGTGGACCAGCTACCAAGGTATTTTTATCAGTTTGTTTCCACTTCCCCACTTAGCTTCAATAGATGTAGATTTGGATCTCATTTCCAAATAATGACAGTTTCTAAAAGTCAACTGTTTCTGTTCTTCAAAATGGCTTTTCGTGAATCAAATACAGAAGATGTAAATCACAGGGGTCCAAATGAAACACAAAAAAACTGTGCAGTATATTCCATATATAGTGGAATTTAATCGACATTTTAAGGTATTTTGTAGCTGTCAGTGCATTCTGCTTTGCAGTTGGAGATGGCAGATACAATTATAACTGCAAGAAGTCTGCCAAAACTGAACAGACAGCACAAGCCCTTCTCTTGCACTGCACAGGCACCCCTCTAGTAACTGCAGTTTACTGACCCCTGTGCATTTTAGCTCATCTGACAGAGATTATTTTGGATGGACTTGATAGTTCTGCTGTCACCAAAGTCATTATCAACAGCCTCCTACAGTATTCCTTTAAGGATGAGCACTCCTAAAGAGTCTACTGGAAAAAAACCCCAAAATTGCTAACTTTCCTTAATCACAGTTTTCTTTGTCTAACTGTGGCTTGCCTTGAAGTTTTAAAGATTTAATTATGTGGAAACTTTGAAGGGAAGTTAATTTACAGTGCTTTAGGAAATGGAGATAAAATCCCTGGCCTACACTGAGAGCTTAAATCTGAAATGGTTCATTTTGAATAGCACCAATCACAAAATGAGAAGCTTCATTACCAGCAGAGAGAGGAAATTGTTGATGCAATTACATAAAGCACTGTGCAAGCTCCTGTGGGTGTCACACAGAGCTCCGGTCACTCACTGCAGGAACAGGTGCAAAGGGGACGGGAGGACAGGTGGAGCCAGGGCCGCTCCCCGCGCGTGTCCCAGCGCCGGCCCCCGACACACGGGGCCCAGGGTGTGGCAGGAAGGGAAGGTCTCCATCTACCCTGCCTGTGCAATGGTGCCAAGTTAGCTGTTAGCACACTGAAAACAAGGATTTCTACCACAGACATCAGCATTGGAAGTTCTCTGACCGAGGCAGAGTGATTTTATTAACATGGAGCTTCCTGTGAATTACTGCATGGAATCTGTAAGAGCAGGGAGATGGACTTGATGCTTTTTAAACAGCAAAATCCATGCTTGATTAATGTCCCTCTGACTTCATAATACTCAACCTTATCTTCTAGACCATGGCAAGCATTTTCAGACCAAAACAGTGCCTGAGATCTAAGTCTCAGAGATGCTAAACTGGGTTTTACAATGGCCCCAGCTGTCTCATCTGCAGAACAGTTGCTTTGTGCTTTGGAAGAGCTCTGGCTGGAGACAGTGTATTTCTTTACTGACAATTGGATCAGTAAAAGTGCCTGAAAACACAGCATCTCATCCTTACTGCATGAAGTACATAAGTTTGTGGTAATTTAGTTATTTAGTCACTTTCAATAAACTTCTAACTATTGCTTGGATCTTCTGCGCAAAATGCAAGCAACAAATGAGAAAAAGGAAGTGAAACTGAGGTACACAAAAATAAAACATTGTTATCACTCAGTGACATCAGTGATTCAAAGATGTACAGCACTGAGCAAATACAACCACTGATATATCCACAGCTCAGAATTTCCACTTGATATACTTCCATCAGGGAGACACTCAGGAAGATGGCTGCCAATGAGTCCCAGACACCAAAACGCGAGGACACTCATTTGGGAAGTGCCACCTCCACAGAACGAGATTATTTCTGTTGGAAGAGACTCCCAGCCACCATCCAGTCTGCCTGGGGTGACCAAAACTTAGACCAAGGTGCCCCAGAACATCAACATGTCTTTGACAAAAGTAGACAGATTGAAAGTCAACTGTGGTTTCACCAACTCAACAAGAACAGAACAGTTGAAGAACCAAATATGATTCCTAGAACCATCTCTCCTTATGAGAATGAATGGCACAAAGCAGTTTTCCTTCAGCTCTTACCAGCAGGCCTATTGCTTCTTTCTTGGAAAAATTAAAAGGAATCAGAGAAGATTCATTCAAACCCAACTCTGATTCAACTAGAGTGGAAGTTTCCTCCCTCTCCAAGACATGTTTAATGCAAAAACTTAAGAAAATACAAATAAATTCACTGCGTTTTAATATTTCAGTTAAGGGGGGTTTGTCCTAAAACAGATCTCTTGTTGTTGCTAAAGCTTTTCTACTACTGAAAAGTGCTTGTTACACTTTAAAGCAAGATGTACCCATTTGTTAATTAAAGAATTTACTTTGAAAACTTTAGTGAAGAGATGACTAACTGAACAGGAAAAGAAAGGTCAAAGTATAAACCTTACACTTACGCTGTTCTCTCTTTTTTTTTCTAAGTAATTCTTTGCTTTTTCTGAAGAACTTCAGCATCATTCCAGAACAGCAAACACACTTTCAGTAACTCATGCATCTGGCTGAGCAGGTTTCAAGAGCCCCACACTGCTCGGTGTACAAAGCTGCCACAGGCCTGCCCCAGCCCCGAGGCCACTGACCTCTCACTTGCTGCTCCAGGCTGAGGATCACTGCCACCGCCTGGTGCAGGATCAGCAGCTTTGTCTGCGGCTTCTCGCTCTTCAGGTGCAGCTGGCACATGCGGCCCAGCTCCTTGAACGCCTCGTTAATGTCTCGCACACGCAAACGCTCCCGGGCGTTGTTTGCCATTCTTCTCTCCTTTTCTCTTTCTATTTTCTGCTCTGGGTTTAAATCCTCATCTTCGTTAGTACTGCTGCAAGAAAGCAAACGTAACGGGATATTGAAATATTGCTGGTAATTCAAACAAGTGATCCTGGTGCTGACTCCAAATAGGTGGAGAATGAAATAATTTCCAACAAAGTTTTTGCTATTTTCCAATACGTCAGCTTACATAAAAACGCATTCAAGGAATTTTCAATTTCATGTGCTTATTTAAGAGTTTTACTTTTGTTAAAGACCACACTGGCCAATTTTAGAATGATTTTTTCTTCTACTACACTCAGTGTAGAGCTTAACAGTTACATTTCGAATTCTTGAACTGCTGCAAACGATATCAAGTTGCTTAGCCTTTTTTAATATAGGTTCATCCAATTTAGTCTAAAACTGTGCAAAACCTCTGTTCTACTAAAATTAACACACTAAAATGTCATTGAACACGTGTTAATACAAATTATGCTGCCTGTGGTTGCAAAATTCTGATTGTTTACTGCTACCTCAAATTTCAATGCTTTTATCAGGCCTATCAGGCAGACCCTGAAGCATTTACCCAGTGTCAGCTCCCATTTTGTGTCTGTGGCTTGGGAGGGGACAAAGCATTTCAAGAGGATATTTAGCCACAGTGTTTCACCTCAGGCTCCAGGTCAGGAGCTGGAGCTCTTCACTGCCACAGACTCCCATCTAGAGGGGCAGCCCTGGCCCAGGTACAAAGCATCACTAATTTCTGACATTGTCCCGTGCTCTGTGCTGGGCAGGACCCTCAGTCTTTTGCTGCTTACATGTACAGGCAGACATTAGGCATGGCACTCACACAAGGGAATACACACTCTTGACAGATGATTTTCCCAGCAAATCCTCTACCTTGTGTTTAAATATATACAGATACTATAAACTTTTTCTCCCTTTCAGCTGCCTATTGGTGTATGCACTGCAGTAACACAAAAGCCTTGCAATTAATCGAATGTAAGGACAACGTATTACTGAGCATTATCAAAGCACAGATTCTCCAGGTTATGTCAGCAACACACCTTGTTCTGCCTCTGGATGAGACCTTGATATCCTTCTGGGAGGACTCATCATCTGATTTCATGTCATCTGATGAGGGGGGTTCATGGATATTTTCATCCTTCTCCTTATGTTCAGACTTGATTTCTGTTGGACCTATAGCCACAGACTGGCTCTGTAAGCCACCCGACAGTGCTGCAAGCAACCAGAGAGCAGAGTGAGAGTCACAGCACTGAAACAGAGCACAGAACCTCAGCAGATAATGGCAGTGAGGGGCCAGAGCCCAGCACGAGTCTGGGGAGACAACAGGAAGAACTAACAGAAACAAGAAATCCTGGTAACACTGTTGCACTCGGACATGTGTCATGGGTTATAAAGCAATCACAGCTCACAGGGCAGCTTGATTGGTAACAGCTTAGTCTAAGGAAAACACTTTAAGACAAAAGGACATTGAGTGAAGTACGGAAATTTGCACCTGATGTCCGGGCTGCAAGTTTAAGGGCAGAGCTGCACTGCCATGGAGGCTTGGGTTTAGGCTGAATATGCAACACCTCCTAAATGGTGCTAGCATGCTAATAAAGGAGCTGACTTCTGTCTTCTGCAGTTTACTTCTTCAGCTAAAAATGGAAGGAACTGTAAACATGGGTGTGGAATGACCTCCTTCCATTGGCTGTGCTGAACTCTGGTCTCAGCCCACTCCACAGCTTTCCTGGCTGACTGGGAAATGGCTGCAGCTCTGCAAGTGGATCATGGCCCCTTAAGCTGGAGGGATATGGCTGTAATGCAGCCTTCTCTTGATATTATACTGGAATAATTGAGAGACGCCCTCAAAATTGTTGCAGGAGTCCCTAACAGTGGTGGTATATCTGATTTGGTATTAATTTTTATTTTTCAACATTATCTATGCCCCTATCCCTTGCACTGATGCCATTTTAACAAAATCTACAGCCTCACTGCCTCTGAACTACTGTCCACCATTTAAGCCTGGAAAGTTACCTCTGTAGCTGTCTTGTGTTTTATGATTTAGTTCTGTGCTCTGAGCAGAAACTGTACTGGGAAGAACTGAATGGTTGCTGTTGAGGCTGACACCTTCTTCCCGGTGAGTCCCAACCTAAAGCAAGGCAAAGCAAAGGTTTCTATTAAACATGTGATTCAAAAAATTGTCCAAAAACAGAAGTCTGAAACACTGAAAGTATTTGCTGGATTAGAGACCCAAGTTAAAATTCTCACTGAGTAAAGGAAAGATTTAGTTGATAGATGCTGTTACACTGAAACACCTGATTACACCTGACTGGACTGGGCCATGTCTCAAGCAGTGACCAACCCTGTTTGGAATAAAACAATTCACGTATCTAACTATTCTTACCACCTATTTTCTCATCTATTCCTTCATAATACATCATGATTAAATTCCTGAGCAGCAAGCACTGAAATGAAGAGTCTTGAAAAATTCTAATTTTGCATAAACTTGAATTAATGATACTTATGTGAGACAGCTTTGAGTGTGCATACCTAACTTGAAGAGGCAACTTGTTAAAAAACTGCTGCTCAATACAGAATACTGCCATCAACTTCTATTAAAAAAAGAGTTGTTCAAGAAAAAAGAGGTAAAGATACTCTGCTTGTATTTAAATAACTTGGAACACAGACCATTTAAAGCTTTTGATTTCTAAAGGCACAGAAGTCCTTAAACATTTATAATATTACCAACATAATACAATTAAACAGTTAAAAAACTAACAAAGACAAGGGATTCTACTAGTATTTGTATAGTTACAAAAACTGGCTACAGATGAAGCTTTTTATTGGAACAGTAGCAAACATGTCAACTAGAAGATTAAGCCTTTAATTAAATAGGTTTATTGCCTGGAGTTACACATGAGAACCACTGTTTTTCAATAAATCCTTCAATCCTAGTAAACTGCTGAGCTTTGAATCCCTCTTGAGTAATTAATGCAGCTTTTACCTTTCATGTCTTAGTATGGGTTTTACCCAGAGAGAGATAAATACCCTTATGCAAGTTTATCCTTTGTTTAATATACACTTGTTCCTGTAAGCTAATGCACAGGAACAAAAAAAGAAAGGGGGAACCCCCCCTCCCCAACAACCCACAACTAATATCAGGTCATTCCGGGCTGCTATTTGTATCCATTGTTCTGCAGAAAATCTCCTCTTGTATACTGTGGAATATCTGTTGCTATTTCAAGTATATTTTATCTTCCTCTGTGTGTAATAGGCTTTGTTTGTGAGAAGTTCTACCCTGGATACAGTCGGCCCAGCTCCTGCAAGAGTCATGAACTCACTGGGAGGAAGGAGCTGAGCCTGGGTCTTTCAGCCTAAGAGACAAAACTCTTTACAACTGGAACATGAAGCTCATTCTCACTCTGAACTTTTCAAAACTGAGTCTTTCGCTAATTCTGCCTTACAGGTTGTGTGTTTTTTCTTCTTCTGGTCATGCTTAGTCCTAACACTTGAGGGTGCTTTTATTCAAGCTACAGACTATTAATTGTTTCAGGGCCAGGTTTGTTCAAAAATCTACTTCTTAAAAAAGGCAAAAATTTCTTAAAGCTGTGTACAAACATAGCAGCTGCCAGAACCCTGGCAACTTTCAAATCTAGAGCTAATCTAAAGGCAATAGATTAGCAAATCTGTTCTGATAAAGGCAGAGCACAGATGAGAAATAAAACCTGCATTCAAGTCCACGTTCCAAACCTTTGAAACCAACATGTACAAATTAAAAGCATACAATTTAGATTAACAGGATTTACACAGAAATCTTAAGAGCTAAAATGCTACAAAACTGGCCATAACACTGATTTTTATCTGGTATCTATGATATACCAGAAAATCCAGCCTGGCAAACAAAAAAACCCAAACAAAGTGACTTGCTGAAAGTCACTGCATCCCATGCGGAGGCCAACAGCTCTGTTTGCTACAGTTACAACTGATCGCTGGCTACTTCAAGCTACCAAAGATTCAAGTATCTTAAACACTGAGCTCCGAAAATTTAGCTTGTTCTCCTTTCCGTGGACTCGCAATGCATAGAGAAAGGGCTCTCCCCATCTGCATTTCAATGGAGCACAACCTCGGGCTTCCTTTAAGTCTTCTGAAAGCCGTCCGGGGCCATCGGCTCCGCGGCGCTCGGAACAAACGAGCTCTCGACGTGTTTTATCGCTATTCTTTAGAAGCGATTCCCAGCCAGACGCTTTCCTAGCGCCAAGGGCCAGCTCCGGGGGCGGCGCGCTGCCGGCGGCTCCCGCGGTGCCCCGGTGCGGGCGCGGGGATGGCGGCGCTGCCGCGGCTCCCGAGCATTCCCCATTTCCATACAGCTGCCCGGGCCCTGCCGCGGCCCCGGCCTGGCGGCGCCGGCCTGCGGGACTCGCGGCAGCTCATCTCGGAAGCAAACTAACTCGGAGTTAATTCATTCTCTCCGGCGCTAATCCAGCCTCGTTTCCATGGTCTCTCCTCCCAAGCAAAGCTCGAAGCTTCCCAAGCACACAAAATGGGAGGCAAAGGGAAGGCCGGGCTCTGCCACGCCGCAAGCAGAGCACGCAGCGAGAACACAGCGGAGAGGAGCGCCCGGCGCACACACCGCGCTCGGAACCGAGGCGCTCACAGCGCTGCCCTTCTCCTGCTCCCTCCACACAATGCCAACCCAACACAGGTCTGGCATCCACCGCCATCACAAAAAACTTACCCTCGGTAACCCCAGGCTGAGAGAAACAGTAATCCTGTTACAAGGCTGTACGCTGTTGTAATTATCAGATCAACTGTATTCATTTTTATGCATTTCAATAAAGACTTGTACACAGGACAATCGCAGCCCCACTGACATTTTCAAATTTAAAAAAAAAAAAAAAACCAACAAAAAAACAAACCAAACCCAAATCTGAGTGCAGAACATATTTTCGGTTGATTTAAGTGGTAACATTTGGGATCTGAAACCAGAAAACCAGTTAAGTATTTTAGGCAACTAAATAAAAACTAGACAAATCATGGGCAGTGATGACACACAACTGCATGTAGGAGAGAACCAAGAGTGACACGTGGGGAAACGACATCTCTGTCCTGTTAATATTCATTCTGCATCTCTCACTTTACTTTGGTTATTCATTTTGAGCACTTAGCACTGAAAGCTTTTGAGAACTGCAAAATAAAAACACTCCTGGTCTGAGTCATTGAACTTTCCAAGCCCTACTAGGCTGGTCAGTTTGGCTGTGGTCATTAAAACCATTTTAGCCAAGGTGTGCATAACTAAGGCAATGAAAAGGGCTTTGTAATCAACAATTTTAGATTTCAGACAGCTCAGAGTTGTTCAGTGGGAGCATAATCTCTGCAGGGAAACAGCAACTCTGGAGGGGTTCGAGCAAGAGCAGAGGCTGGTGTTGGCAAAGCTGCTCAACTGCCCTTTCGTGCTTCTACTGGAGCAGGCACAGGGCACAAAGAGGGAGATCACCAATTTTCTTAGATTCCTGTTATACCTGAAAAAACCCTCTGACTTAAGGATTGAGTTTCATTCTTAACTGAGTTTCCAGGCCTTTTATTTATTTATTTATTTTTAATCAGTTCAGGCTGTTCTTTTTCCATTGTATTACAATGACAAATAAAAAGCAGCTTGAATAAGAACAAAAAGTATTACTTCTTAACTTTTCAATAATACATGAAATAAAATACAAATCAACTTCAAAGGCCAGTTAGCAAATATTTGATGAGTTTGAGATATTAAAAATCTATTTGAATAAGTCTAATGGCCAGCCCAGCTAAAAAGAAAACAAGACCATTCAGAGCAAGCAGGAAATGAAGTCAACTAGAGTTGTAAAATAAATCTGGCTCAAAAATTAAGCAAATGTTAAAATAAAACCATGCCTGGTTACACTAATTACATAAAAAGGAGTTAAATTACTCATTTCCTAGCTCCTTCTGCCAAGATCATCATCTTCAAGGGAAATTAAATTTATTTTTTTTCTTTTTTTTTAAAGAGCAAAAATGTTTTGTGTCAAGATCCCACCCTCCTTCAACAAGGAAGTTTCATTTAGTGCTGAATTCCAATGAACATTTCTTGACCCTATGTCAAACAAAACCTCAAAAATAGGTAATCACCCTTATCAATGTTGACATTTCTCACTATGTTAGCCCAATATTCATTATTTTCTTAAAATTTACTGGATGTCATCTTAAGCAATGCAGTATTTAAACCTGAAATGAAGGCTTGGATCTTACAGTTCAGGTCGTGTGTCAAAGCCTCTGTCCTACTTAAAATGATCTCCAAGCTAATAGCAAATAAGAGTTTGAAATTAACTCGTTACTGAAGAAGAATTACCCTTTATACTTGGGGGGCATTACTGCCATGCAGTCATCACTAATAAAGCACTCAGTCTGCACCACAGCCAGATGTGCCAGCCCCTGCTCTGCACCTATTTCAGGACTCCATCCTAAGTCACGCTGAGTTCCTGCAATTGCAAATGATGTCAAAGGGCGCTCTTTGGGGACTGGGCAAGGCCACAACAGGATGCCTTCTGTTGGAGCCAATTATTCTGATGTAACAAAATTTAGGTTAATCCGAGAAATTCTTTAGCTGACTCACTTTTCAAGGCAAAACCGATCTGCAAGCTTGTTTCACCAAGTGAGGATGAAATGTACAGGCAATTTTTTTTTTTTTTGCTTTCTTAATTTAAGTTTATTTCTAAGAGACAAGCATCTGTCAGTCGAATAATTAGATGATAAATTAGGTCTGTATTACATTTAAGTTACCCAACTACATTGAACTACAGAAGATCAATGAACTTCTGTCCACTTTGGAAAGTAATTTTCCACTGTCCCCTATTTTAATAAAAACTGAGGAGATAAAATATTTATCATAGCTTATTTAAAAAAGAAACTGAGATTTTAACGTACATTTTGGCATTACTTGTATTTACTTGACTGTGTCTGGCTTAGCAGTATCAGAAGGTTCCTCAAGTCACAGAAAAAAGTTGTCAACTGCAGTTTCAGTCACTCACTTTACAAGACCAGAGGGGGAAAAAGTTTTCTTTTGTATGACTAAATTTCAGCCTACCCCAGAACATGGTAGAACTTTAACAACATTCTTTAAATATTAAATCTCAGTAGGCACTACAAAAAAATTCAAAAGTACTTATGCATCACTTCTTTCTTTACTAAAAGTAACTGTGAACTTGCATAGAAAACTGAAGTTGGATGTGCATTTGGAAAGTACCCCCTCCCCAAAGCCCCCAAACACACGCAGCTTATAGAAAGCAACCAGTTCTTTTTGATGTTTACTGCAGTGGTCCTGAAATTAATATAAATGGATGTGTGATGTGCGAATGGGAGAGCCTGGAACTAATTCTGTTTTATAGAATACAAACCCTTCAGCAATTGGGGTACCTAATTATTTTGATGATAGGTGAAATTTTGCCTTGATCACACAGTACCCAGCTGTGAATCTGTTTTATAACAGAAAATTTCACAGCATGTAACTGGTCTTTAAAATTACGCTGTAAACATGCAAACACATGGCACCACTAAAACAAGCATGTTTTTAAAAGCTCTTTTTCCTTTAAGCATTTTTGAGAAGGGTGGAATGAAAAGGAAGAAAAAGGGAGGTGAGCAATGCTACAAATAGATTCGTTTACTGTGTAATGCTTTTAGCATATTTCTGATCTATAAAAAGCTCAGCTACATTTTTTCAAAACAGTTCACATTTTTAAAGAAACTAAAAGAGATGGATTGAATTATTTCACCCTTCTTGGGGATTAATCTGAAAGTAGTTTCCTTTTCATTGTTACTTACACTACAGCTGTGCTCAAACTCCTTTTCGTTTAGAAAAAAAGTTTAAATTTTGAGCCTGCGCACACTATGGTTCCACATTCCAACAGCTTCCTCCCAGTCCTCTGCCAGCATCTGCTATTGAAGACTAGTTCCAATTTACAATAAACAGCTTTTCCAGACCAGAACACTTGAAATTCAGTCCTTCTCGACTGCTTTTCCCATTCAATCTCCCTATTCACCATTTCAAGGAGAAAACGGTTCTGCCAATTATTACACATCTGGAAAAAATGCATGTATAAGCTGAAACGCTCTTAGCAGAAAGTTTCAGCTTTCTGCATATGGTCACAGCAGGATTTTATGGGCCACTGACCAGGCCAAAGTCTAAGTTTTCCCATCTTTTTCCTCCCCCTCATTTCTGCCCACCCCCACTCCAACATTCTAATTGGAAACCCATAGCAGGTGCAAGCTGTCTGCCATCTTTTCCTCCACAAGAATCTCAAGTGGTTTCTTCCTGATAAATATTAGTCTTACAGCCCAGTTCCACCTCAGTAGGCCCTACAATAGTTTCAATGCCATCAGCTGTAGCTGCTCTGCATAAACATACTCATGTTTTATAACATCATTACCATGGATGCTTGTCTGTTGGCTGTTACAAGGCTGGATGCTCCATAGTTTGAGCTCAGGCTTCCAATTGGCCCATTGTGGGATGGTCCCAATAAACTATGGATATCTCCATGGGCAGCTGACAGGCTTGTGGAAGGCCCCACGGCGTGGTTCCGCAGCACATGGATGGCATCATCCAGTCTGTCCAAGCGATCCTCCATGCGGGACTGCTGTGGGGATGGGAGAGGGACAGCAACACCCATTACTGAATAAATCCCCAGGCACTCACACCACAGCAGAGTCTATCTCAGAGGTATTAAAGATACAAGATGAATTGTGGTATCAAAATAGTATTGAAAGACTTTGAAAGCACCTACCAGCACTACAAACAAACAGGAAAAAGAAAATATTATCTGGAGATTTCGTTCAAGATAGCATTCATTCCACAAATAGGTGGCAGCTTTGAAAGTGAAGCTTATTATAAGGTTAATGTTACTCAGCTGCTATTATATGGCATGAAAAGAAAAAAGGAATTGCTACCAAATAAGCTAATGCAGGACAAGAAAGAATGATCATAAAATGAGCCTCACCATGCTGGAAAAAATTAAGAGAGGCAGTGGTTTTTTGAGAATCTGTATTACAAAAAAACTGGACAAAACTTTAAGTTACCATTTTTTAAGATGGATCTTCAAACAGATTAGGTATTTCAGAAATAAAAGTAAGTTATTTGTGTTACTGTTGAAGTCTGTCTTAAAATTACTTTCATTACTTTCTTTTAGAAGGAATACCAAAAAAAAAAACCCAAAGCAAAACCAATTCTGACATTGCAGCTCTAGAAACTGAAATAGCAGGATGTTGGAGTCAAAAGATGGGTCATACACTACACTAATTTAAGTTTTTAATGGGGAATCCGAAGGAAGCGTTAATTGAAACACAAAAAGGCACCATCTAAAGTGAAATAGTACCTCACAGACATCCTTTAAGAAGGACATTGCATCTTGCAAATGCTCGTGAAGTTGCTGTTCAACTCGATTTTTCTGGCAAAGTCAAGACAGAACAGGAAGCAAAGCACAGGTTAAGATTAATTCAAAAAAGAGGTGAGGAAACAGCTGATGTGCATGTCAGCAATAAATTGTTAGTCAAGTTAATGCAACAGAGATCTGATTATATTAAGATAAGAAAAGGCTAATATTTAACACTGCAGTTATGTTAGGATTCTAAGATGTACATAACAATTATATTTAATTGCAAAAATATTGAAGAAAAGAAATCTGATTTAACTTATAATTTATTCTTGTTAGACAGAAAAAAATAGAAATTACATCTGTGGAAACTAGAAATATCAAGCAAGTAATCAAAACCGTCCCTCAAATTTTCCCTGTTTCCTTCCCAATATTGTATCGGAAATGTAAGAAGGAAGTCAGTATCAGAAATCCTCTGCTGAATCCTCAAAAGAAGAAAATTTACAATGCTGTAGATTACTGCCTGCGTGTTTTTCTGTAAAATGTTTAATTAATAAATGAACATTCCCACAACAAATAATAATTACAAATAAAATGTATTAATACTTTAATAACAGTGTAATGCAAACAAGCCCTAGAGACTGCCATTTGAGGGAGAGAGGGGGAAGGACAAGTAAATGCGGAGGCATGAAGTCTTTATCTTTCTCCAGACTGAACTTTAGATAAGAATTAGCTATGGATTTGTGAAAAGGTACCAGAATCTCATAACAGCGCTTTAGCACCAGCTGTCCTCAGCACAGAAGCCTGATGCCCAAGGAACAGATGGTGAAAGACACACCCTGCACGTCTTATATTGTTCAACTGAACAGGCCATTTGTTAGCAAAGAATTCATTTGTAATGCTATCCTACTGTTTCCTTTAATGATATGCAGGATTTATACAAAACCAAGCCTTCAACTCCTAAGTAAAAAGTACTATGTTGCTTTCACCAATTCTTACCAAGGAGTGTAGAGAGTTTTCATAGCTGGGAGATGAGGGAGCTTGTCCTCCACTCCTCGTCCACTGACTGGCACCTGTCAAAATTGTCTAGGTTAGTGCACAGATTTACACAGCAGAAGTGGGAAGCAGAGACTGTATTTCTCAACATAATTAAACCCAACATATTCTGCATAAAGGTAAGCTAACATATGGGTATACAAAGGAGGACAAATTCCTTCATTCAGCCTTACTGAGGGGTAATTTTCATATCCTGGCATCTGTACGGTTAGATCACTGTCAGTGACAAAAGCGGTGACATCTTCAAAGTAGTTCAACATTAAGAAGTGAACTAAATACGCACACACCATATTTGAAATACCTGCTTCTGCCTGTGTCACCATAAAAGACCTGCTGAATTCTTCTTCAGATTCTGTTCAGTATATGAAGGTGTATTTTAATATTGTTAAAATACACAGCAAAAATATTTAAAGTAATCAAATAGACACCAAGTTAAGAATAATTGGAGAATCATTTTTATGACACCTCTCTACTAAACACTAAAACTTAAAACTGGACCTAAAAGCTTTAGCTTGTCCAGTTGTACATGCTACCATTTTAGATTACAATGGATTCCAAATTTAGAAGAGTAAAAATACACCTAAGTCATTCCCATTTGGTATTTCAGAGATACTTAAGGTAAATCAGCAGCAGAAGAATCATTGCTTGTGTAACAAATTGACAATTAAATTCATATTACCTATACACTGCAAATTCAAATACATAGCCTTCTAATCTGACATAAATACACCTAATTATAATGTAAATTTTAAAAATAATTAGATGTGAAATGCAATAACTAATAAAGCAGTATTTTTAACACAAAGCCTGAAGTAGTACAACATGCATTTTTCTCACCAACTAATAATGCATCTTTTATAAAGATACTACATGAAATTCTATGGCCATTAGAGACAGCTTCCTTTCAGCCATACAAATGTAATAATAAAGCAATTACATTAATAAATTATGGATATACAATCCAACGCAGCTCATTAAAGGAAGAGCCTGTGGGCTTGTTCTTTCAATAACAGCCAGAGCTGTACGTCTGGAAAACTGGGAAAAGGTTTAATAACATTACAGTTCCTTTGTTCAGAGAGCTGCAAGTAGTTACCTTTTAAAGACAAGGTTTTATTTAACAAAAAGAGTACAGCTTGCATAGCTATTAAAATTATTAAAATACCTAAATATTTCCTTTCTAATTAAAAAATAATAAAAATCTTTTATTTCATGAAAGTCCAGAGCTACCATAATTGTGTTGGAATTCTCTTTTAAAATACAAAGAACTCGGTGAGTAAGTTTATAATTACCGATTTTCACTTCACACAGCTACTCTGGGTCTGGACCTGTAGTCTCTGTCTGCATTGCTGTCATTCCTGAACTTGGGAATAATGCTTGGAGTCCCACTTATTTTTGTACAGCCATTAATGAAAAAAACTATGGAGTATTTTGGTTGAGCACAATGTTCAAATTTTTCCCAGCTCAGAACCCCATTTTTAGAGACAGGACTGTGGTCAGGAGCACTCCTGCTATCAGAACTCAAGAGTACCACTCCCTGCCAGCACAGCAGCAGCTCAGGCTGAAGCAGGAAGGTGGCCAGGTGAGCAGCAAACAGACTGAAAGCCTGTGCACCCCTTCCGACACGTTTGTTTGGGGGGTTTAACTGAAGAAGGTCCTATGTCTATAGTGTAAGCGCAGAACAAAACTGTGAGGGGGACATCTCACAAAGAAGACAAAAAGAGAAGAAGGGAAGGAACAACCAAGTCCTCCTGTGCAATGCCCAACCCAACTGCAACCTGCAGCTTTCAGTCACGCCTCGGCACCGCCGGGGCTCATCCCGAGCGGTGGCACTCTGCCTCCATGGCTGCAGGTTGCCAGATGGCACCGATTTCCTGCTTGCCTCATTCCACTCCCCCTCCTCCTAGAAGTTTGTGCATGAAATCCACCAATTATGTTAAAAAGCATCCTGGCACCACAAGCCCTGCAATTAACAACTGCAGCTTTTAGTGCAGCACCAACACAGCAGCATTAAAAAACAAATAAGCCAGGCAAGTGTTAGGATTTACAGGGGTCACCGACAGCAATCACTGCAGTATTGTTCTTACCCTGAGTCTCCCCAACACTAATCCTCTGGCTCCCTTTTCGAACACACTCAGAGGAGCTGCAGAGGGCTGGCTTTGCATCCTCAGAACCCACTGAACCTCCTGAATGCCTCTGATCCTGCAGAAGGATTCTTAAAATACCGAGGCTCCCACCATTCAGATCCCTATATAAACTTCACATGCGTGTACACAATCATTAAAACTATGCAAGATGCTCAGCTCTGGGCATGTTTGTGTAAAATTAGAAATTAAATGAGGGCAGGGCAGGCGAGACACGCACTATTGTCTCATAATACTTGGGGGTTTTCATCAAGTTGTTCTCCAAGCTTTTACTTAACTGAATTAAAAAACGTCATTAATCCTCATTCAGCGACATAAGAGCCCAAGAGTCAGTCATGAGCTTCTGAACCCCAAGGCCTCATGACGCTGGGATCTGTCAGTGCTTTCCCTGCTGAACAGAGCACTCCTACCGTAATTCACAATTAAAGGATGGGCAAATTATGACTTAAGCAATCTGTAATACTATGAATGCTAACTAAACAAATACCTAACTGGAAAAAGGGGAAATGACAATGAAAGCTAAAATGCTCCAAAATATATTATTTCAGTATACATAAAACATTTGTTTTATCTGCAATAACTTTTTGGGTCAAGACAGAAAATGGCTACCAGGAGTATAAATAGCAATAAATGCAGTAGTAATTACTTCACATTGTGCATCACCGTGTTCTTAGTGACTCATCTGGGAATAAAGATAAAAGTCCAGATTCATAAATGAAGGTAATTAACTACTGGAGCAATTTACCAAAGGCTTGATAAATTCTGTATCGCTGAAATTAAAGGGGGTGGGAGGGTATAAATGTGAAGCAGATGCTAAGTTTGATCCTGAAAAGGATTTCAGTATTATTTGCTTATGTCTACTACTGTCTTAACCATCAGAATCCAGAATAAGGAACACAAAGTGCAAATTTTGTAGATTTCATACAAGTTGCAACAGGCAGAGACAACAACAGCAAAAAGAAAACACAATTTTTTGTGACCTCAAATCTGTATTTTAAACTCAGAAATTAGCTAGAGCTTTCATGCTTACAAAATGAGGTGCAGTATCTCATTAGGCAACTCTTGGAAAAAATCTCTTTGGGATCTTTAAAATTTTAAATACTTTGACATGTCAGAACTTCTTTCTTCCAGCCTTAAAATATTTTCAATACTTGCTTTGATGTTAAAAAGTAAATAATAATAATTTTCTGATCTGTCTTTTCAATACAACAGAATACACAAAACACTCTTTATCAACTGTAATCACTAAATCAAAAATCCCATTAATCCCATCATTACTCAATTCAACATGGATTATTCAGTGATAGAAAAGAAATGCCCAAAGCAGCTGCTCAGGTAAGCCATGTCAGATATTCATTAATCCATTACATCCACAGAAAACCAGAGCAGTGTCCATTGAACAGGAGTGAAGCATGAATGATGGAGGTTTTGAGTGACACTGCATACAGAGAGATGCATATTCACATCCATATAATTATGACTGCATTTTGCATGCAATACCTTTACTGATTTATTCATCTAGATTACAAAAGTGTTCAGCTAAGCTCTTTCTGTACCCTTTTCACCTTAAGGTAATTTTACTGTTTTATAAAAAGCACAACACTTACAAAAAAGTGACCAGTGGCCAGGAGCCTGCAGGGATATATTAAACAACAGAGAATAGGGAAACAGACTGTTGTATAAATGTTAAATAATTTAACAAATTGCACTATAGGAAAGAACAGGGCTGAAGTTACATCATCTTACTTGTAATTCTAGTTCTTTGTTAAACAACAAATTTAAGTCAATGGAGCTTTCACAGTCCTCTCTATATGGAGAACAGCTGTTCAACTTTTACTAGACAGCTGAGGCCACAGTGTCTGTGAAAGCTGCACTACCACTAATAGCTGTAGGCAGCTGCCCACAGTTCATCTCCACACTGGAATGCTTCTTCCCACATTCGCACTACAAACACACAAAGCACAGGTGACAGAGGTGGCTGCAATATACAGCATTTATTTTGAAAAATGCCAGAAATTCTTCTCCCATAAAATGAAAACATTCATGAAATATATGAATGAAAAGCCATCTTGTGTAAAAATTGGATAGTCTCATAGCCTACTATATTTTCATTAGAGGGAACACACATCTGCTGCATTTGTCACTGAAAGCTGCCGTAGAGCTTTAACATACAGCTTTAAAAAAAAACCCAAATCAAATCCAATCACTCTTCTTTCTCTCAAACAGTGCAAATCTGTACAGATATCTTTATAGCTCTGATAATGTATGGTCAGTTAATGCTTCCAAACATTATTTTAATTAGCTAATTTTCAAAGGACTCAAGTGAATGCTCCGAACAAAATGTCTAAGAATCTGGATTTATAAATCTTCATTTTGTACAATGGAAAAATAACTAAAATGCACAAGCAGTTATGCAAGGAAGTTAATGCTGATTTCACTGTGATTCCAAGCAGAACATTTTCGAAACAACAAACAGGGTATTGACAAATGGCCAGTCTGTACCTGTAAGAGGCGATGGTGACCCAACTGGTGTTGATGGATTCGATGGAAAACTACTGCTGGTATGATCAGGAGAATAAATCTGACAACAGACAAAGAGATTATATATCAATATATGTTATGATATACAGGAAAAAAAGCTATTAGGATTCTTTTTCATGTTTTAATTGTTACTCTTGATTCTGGATTGATAAAAAATGCAATTTGACCCTTCAATCACAGCTCTGCTTTATTACACTCAAGGCTCTAAAAATGTCCAAAGAACTTTCATTTTCAAGCAGCTGTCCAAATAAGCACAGCCTGTATTTCATAGTGACACAAGTATAACTGACCTTCCTGCTCATTTAAGAGGAGCAGAAATTACAGCCTTTCTGTCTCTGCAGGGGAACGATTCATGTAAGAGTTCACAGTACACAGCTAATTATATCAAACAAAACTTCAGGAAAATGCCAATGAATAATGACTTTCCAAACTTTAGAGAGGGATTTTAGCAGTCAACACATGTTATCTGCTAAAAATTAATCCTTCACAAAATACCAAGAAAGTATTCAGGCTCCTTTATTATTGGTACCTACCAAACAAATAACACTTGAAATTTTGCTCCTCTTGCAAAATCTTGTTACGTGTATTGCAGCACATAACATGCTTCTCTCTTATTTCAGTATCAATTGGCCTCTTGAGATACTGAACTTCAACTTACAACAATTCTTTCCTTGCTATTAATGAAATTAAAAACTATTGGTAAAAATAGAAGACATAATGCTTAAAGCTTTAATTAAAAATTAAAATCTCAAGACACTGGGAAAATTCATTTTATGAAGGGAATTGAATAGATTTAGAGGCTGACTATGGACTTCAGAACATATTTTTATAGGTCATCAGTTCAAACCTGTTTTACTTGAGCAGAGACCAGGATTTGTTAGTCATCAGATGGCAGTTAAAAAAATCTTCACTGGCAGTGTGGTTGATGTCTCTTCACACAGACAATATGACATTTCAGCATTTAGCTGACAATAACTTCATTAAGTTCCATATTGTATTTTCTGAACTGACAAAACCAGGACCTGATAGACCACATGCTCCTTCCTGTATATCATACTTTTCCATTAGAAAAGACCATCAGTTCCCTAATGGAAATGCTTCCTCCCTTTCATACATGCTAGAAAGAAAATATATTTAGAACAAACTACTTCATACTACCGGAGGAAATTCATGTATTGTACATCAGCATAAAAATAAATCTTGGCTGTCAGTGTAAGAACTGTAGAGAGCTTCAGACAGATAAGATACAGAAAATTAAAATAAAGTCGAAGGCCACAAAGTTTTCTTTGAAACCACTCATTTTCCACAGGTCTACCTGCCAGTTTTATTTTGTTGTATTTTATAACAGGCAAAATCTACAGTATAGCAAAGCCCCAACTAAAACACGAGGTCAGAATTCATTCTGCATGCAGTCCCTGGCTGCTGTGCTGTTAAATGACCAATGATGAACAACCCTGACACCTTCTGCCAGGCTTAAACGGTAACATGACTCATTTTACTGCAACAAATGAGACTCCTCCTCCTATCAGTCATGGTCCATTCCAATCAGTGGGGTGCCAATATGCCAGGGTCTAATGAAAAGGCTCTTAGACAAAAGCTGCACAATTGAGAGCCTGCAGAGCCAAACCTCGGAGCTGTTAGTCCAATTTTTTAAACACTACAGTGTACATTTCAGTTAGGCTTTGTTATGTTAATGTTATTGAGTCTAAAGCAACAAAGAAACTTAATTCATGAATTACTTTTAGAAGTCAACTTCCCTACATTTTCTTTTCTTTTGTGAAGGGACCAGTGGCTATTTAACTACCGAGACGGTACAAAGGCCTTTACCCTAGTGCTGAGGTAGGAATCAAAACATAAGTTATCACAAAGAGGTCTGATATAATCAACAAAGTTAAACAGTCCTCCTGTTTGATCTCCTCTAAATTAAAGACCAAGTGTTTTGATTTGGCATTAGGCAATGAAATAAACCAGATGTTTCTCCTGCCATATAACCCTCCATGGGCACAATCTTAAAGGGTTATTGTTTGGCAAATGTTCAGGGAAACACATTAGAAATGGCACGAATACCCAGATTTTCTTTTCTTTCTATCTATACTAGTTCATTATCCAAACTAATGCATAATCCACAGGGCTTTGGGAACTTTGTGTAAATACTTTCATGTACAATTCTCTTTCTTGCCTACCCTGAGATTAAGACCACAATTATCCAGGCTTAAACCTAAAATAAAAGAACCTTTGCAAATGTATTATCTGGCCTTACATGTTTAATCACATACTATTCTGTATGGTCTTTAATACCTAAACTGAAGAACAAATGTCGTATCCTCTGATGTTTCACACATGAAAGGCCTATTGTGAGATGTACATCAACAGAATTTTAGAACTAGAAATTCCTCTCAACAGTTGCAGCAGCAGCATTTAAAATCAAAACAGAAAGGAATACAGTGGCATCTTAGGGGGAAAAAAAAAAAGGCACGACAATCGCAGTATTCAAATAAAACTTTGTTCAAACGGAAAAATATCCTTGATTTCCTAGCTGTCAAAATTCATGTGTGTCAGCTTCACCTGCAGGAGAGCCCACCTCCCTCGTTGCCCAGCCGCGAGCCGTGCTCTCGCTGAACGAGCGCGAGGAGTGTGCTGGGTGCGCGTGGTGCGGGGTGCGGGGGAAGCAGATGGATGAGGCGAGGGATTTGAAGTGTGCAGACTATGGCATGCACTGATAGAGCAGATGGAATGCATCACCATCAGCTATGACAGAAATGATTTATGGAATGACCTGGCTGCTCCTGCCAAGCAACAACACGGGATGACAGAAACAAGTTTCTATGACAACCAGAGCCCACCCACCAGTTAGATTAAACATTTCTGCCCTGACTTCCACTCGCAATATATTTAGTTTTTCCTCAAAACATCAGCCTGGCTTTCTCAGCTAGTGACTTGGACAAAAATACCTGAAAGGATGAGAAAATCATTTAGAAAAGGAGAGGAGTGGAAAATGTCACGAAGTCCCGCAGGCCTAACTGGCCAGCGTGTCAGACTTAACAACGAAATTTTGTTCCGGCTGCAGAACAGCAGACACCCAAATACATCTGCAGAGCAAGGAACAGCCTGGAGTATGTGAGCATTGCTATTTCTAGGAGGCAAAATGATCCCCGTTCTTTTCTGACAGGTCTCAAACAGACCAAAAGAGAGCGTTAACTGCCCTCTGGACTCCCAAATTGTTATCTACTTGCTGAATCCCCGAAAGCCACAGGGACATTTTTCTCCTCAAAGCCGGTAGGTCAGAGTTCTCCTCCCCAATATGGACATTACAGACACTATCAGATCTGGTAATCTTTTAACATATGACCCTCTGAGGGATGCAAGGGTAACAGGACCTGCATGAATATGCACATTTGCATTCACTGGTATGAGGTGAAGGATGCAGAACCCAACACAGGGATGGTCATTTAGAGCTGCAAAGTTTGCTCCATACAAGAAATACAAGATGCTTACCCAGCCACCATTCCCAGCTCTGAAATTGCTGCTGCTGTATATCAATTACTCTTTTATAAAAAGTACATCTGATTGTACTAATGAAAAAATAATTACCATATGCATGCATAGGGAAACAGAGCTTACAGTAGATTGAAGATACTTGCCATGTTTTACATTATTCCAACAGGAGTTAGAAGTTTAAATTTATGCATATACAACATTCTAAAGGCTGTTCCATAGATTATAGCTACACAATACAGCATTCAAATCCTCTCTGTTTTATAAGGCCACTGAGAAAACATTTTAAACCTTGAGGCAGAATCTGCTCTAAGACTAACGTTAAAAATATTTGACTCTACCTAAAACACTACAGAAAAAAAATTAAAATTAACTTTTTATATTATCTTTTACTTTATCTAACCAGCTTTTAAAACCAGATCTGCCTTAAATCTTTTGATCACCTGAAGAAGGAATTCAGAATGAGCCTTCTCCAAAAAAAAGCATTTTTCACTTGCATTTAACATTTTTCTAGTATAGGAAATTGCGTCATAGTACATTGTTTTGACATCATATGTGAAAATTCCTGATTTGATATTGTAAAATGAATGACACATAAATAATGGATTAAAAAAATGGATTAAAATATCAGATCAGTGTTCCAGATCTGAATATTCTAACGGCTACTTACAGATGCCAATGCCTTTCCAAGTGCATCACCTGTCTGTGAGCTCCCAGCACCATTTCCTCTGTTTCCTGTAATGTGGAAAGTAAACCCAACACTTATTTTTAAAGCTGAAATTTTATTTATTTTTATTATTTTATTCATCACATAGAGTTGAGCAACCACTTCTTAAATGGATTTTCTGAGGAAGTCAGTGTCAATAGAATCAGTTCTCATTAGACTTAAAAATTTAATTAAAACAATTAGATTTACATTTAGATGCTCTACTCTTAAAAGTCAAACACAGTATTACCATGATAACTTAAGGACCAACAAGTGAAAGTAGCTAGAAAAAGACAAATTATTTTCTAGGATCATAGTCTAATTTTAATGAAATGTGAAAAGAAAAATCAAATTCAGAAAATTACATTATTGCAGCTTATTTCTAAACTGCTATCACTGAAGTGCTGCACATTTAATTAATTCTTAAACCCAAATTCACAGAATAGTTCCTTGTGTGTCTCCTTGCTCCCCCTGCTCTAATTCCTTGTGTTGTACTCTCATCTTTAGTTTAAAAAGTCCCTGAAAAGCTCTGATGCACCAAGCTTTCTGTCACCCCCGCTCTCAGTTGCATGTCAGCAGCTTTGCGTGCCCTTTTGCTCCACACACCATTAAGCCAAGAGGAAGTCTGAAGCCCTGCCAATTGGAAACACAGAGAGCAGCTGAATCCTCCAAAATATCTGCTTTGCTGTAGAAGACAGACCCTTTAAAAGCAAATCTTCTTTCTCCAATTATCAACTTCTAAAGCCAAAAAATGTATTGAATGTGAATGTAAGTCATTCACATCAGAAATCCAAATAATACAACGCTTGCTGTTTCCAAGTTTGTGACAAACTTGGATTTTCCAGCCTGAATTTCCCATGCAGATTCACTAACTGGGTTCTGTTTAAAGATCTTGGTGTAATACACGCTCCCAAATCAGAGCTAACATAGTCACCCTAACTAAATTCCACTTCCTTAAAATGAAGCTAAGTGCAAATCCTATTGAACCGACAAGGGGCATTTAACTTCCCCAGCTGTATCTTAAGACGAGCAAATATGTGCAAGGAACAGATGATCATCCTGTATTTCTTGCTTCCTAGGTAAGCAGAGAGGCTACACCAGCCACCATACTGGCTGCTCTGTAATCTTTAAAACAGTTAAGAGAGGAATTTACGATGCACTTTATCAGCCTCCCCTAAGAAACAGCCTTCCTGCCTTTCTGCAGAGCAGTGCTTTGGTGACACAGCAGCTCTGCAAACTTCAGCGCCAGACCTGCCTGTACGGACACGTGCATGTACTGAGCTACGGAGGGACAGGGGACATTCTGTCAGACACATCCAGCCCCTGAGCATAGGCTTGACTGTGAAAGCAAGTAAACGGGTAAGTCTTAAGCTGACTGAAAAACCATTTGCCCCATTTCAGCCATACTGAGGACAGAAATATCACAGTGATGATTTTTTCCCCATCTACAAGCATGCCATAAATTAAGTCTTCCTAATTTTGTGTGTCATACAGCCCTAAATTCCATTTTCTTGTAAAATGAAAAAAAAAGCCGGAAGAATTTTTTACCCAGAATATTATCTGATCCATTGACAGGTGGAGTGTGTGAGGCAGCTACATAAGGTGAACTGCTGGTACTGCCACGATGGAAGCTGGACATTGGAGGAAGACTGGCATTTATATCTGTAGGTGAGACTGAATGCGGGGGATAGCTCTGGAGAGAAGAGAAGCAGACATACATAAGACATTAAGTAGTCCTTAAATAAATGTTGATATTTTAAGATACTAAATATGTAACAACCAGCTCTTTATTACAGCAGAAAGGGACTCATCCATCCTCTGCACAGACCACTACACAGCCACAGATTTTTATTTATACAACAGGCATAACTAAAAGGACATAAATCTAATACACAAAGTTCGTGATTTCTAACAATTGCATTTTTAACTGACAGACATGAGCAGCAAACGAGAAGTTAATTTTCATAAGTTAGCTCTCCATACACGACTATAAACAGATTAATGTGTGCTGAGTCTTACCAAACGATCGTGTGTGTGCAGGCTGCCGTAACTGCCGGACTGGGACATGTGGGAAGAGGAGCCTCCAAGCATCCCACCATAGCCAGGCTGGCTCATGCCATTGGATGAACTCCAGAGGTCAGAAGAATTGTGGGTCCCATCTTTTTTTGTAGTATTTTTTCAGTAGAAAAGAAAACAAGAATAATACATTTAATGAAGAATACTAATTTCTCTGTTCCTTTACAAGATTACTTTAAACAAATACAGAATTCAGTTACTGAGACTAACATCAGTGGGGAAATGGTGACCAGTTTATACCGCATCTTCTATTTTCATGCCACCACACTGTTGCTATATTTATTAAAAAAAAAAAACAACCAAAGAAACAACAGAGGCTTTATAGCTGAAATATAATCCAACCACAGCTGAGAAAATACCAAGCACTTCTGCTAATTACACAGACCTTCAGTAAGGCCAGATTTAAGTCAAGAGTGCTGATAAAAAGTCCAGACTCAAAGGAATAATAAGAAAGGAGGTGGAGAGGTAAGAAGTTTGGCCAAACAACTCATCATAAACATACACTGCAAAACATCTATTTACCTAAACCAAGCAATTTATAGTCTAAGATATCCTAGCACCACAAAAATATAAAAACATTTCAAAATAGCAGATTAAAGTAGCTGAAATGACAACATTACATAAGCCTTAGCCTGTGTGTCAGTGCAGTTTCCCTTCTGTAGCACAAACTGAAGTGCTCTGTGAATTCCTGTACTGAGACACTGAGCTCTCAATGTGCTCCAAACCCTCACCAGACTGCAGCACGAGCTAATTGTGTGACGTGAGGCTGAGGAAATGGATTCTGCTCTCATTTCGTTCAGTGCAACCCCCTTTTTTCTGGCATGCTGGATACACAAGCATTTGAGAACACAGGACTGTTAGCTGATATTGTACAGTCAAATTCCAGAAGAGTCAATAAGCCCCCACCTCATTTTTCTCTATCACTCCAGTGTGCTGCTCTGAAGCCCCCACAAATCAAAGGATGGGAATTCTGTCCATCTGGCCTGTTGTGTAATCCCTTTAAATTTCAGTCAGCAATTAATGTCATGAGAAAAACTTTACATCAACAGACAGTTTCCTTCATCTAACTGTTTCAGAAGTATATAAAACGTAACCCTAGGCTCTAGCACAATACGCTCTTTACACTTCTTCATTCACCCAGTAAAACAGTGTCTGGCTGCAGATTTCTGCCTAAAGGACAAGTGACATTTTACCCACCTTGCATAAAGAAAGTGCTAGCAAACATACTGCTTGGTGGCTTAGGAGATGGGTAACTTGGAGATTCTCTGTTGAAATCATCAGAACTCGGGGATGGTGCATACACCTACATATTGGAGAACAATAAAAGCAGGTTAGCAATAACTGGGTGTCATGCATTTTAAAAGCCACAACAGCATACAGATACAGAGAGAAAGCACAAATAAAAAAAGAACAGTGTAGCAAGCCACAGCATTTGTTGCCCTTGTTTTATTTGCTTTTTAGCAAGTTGCCACAGTACAGAGGAACTACAGTAGAATGATCCTAACAACACACTTTCTGGTGTGCCAACTCAGCCAGGTGGCCTGATAAAAGCCTGAATGCTGATTTTGCTTTCTAAGTACACGACTAGCACAGACTTGTTGCTCAGGATAAAAAAGCAAGATAAAACAACTGGGCCCCAAACAAATTTTATTTTAAAACAACTGTATGCCTGTTTGAATATTTAATTAGCTGGCATCCCAACAATCAGAAAGAGAAAGAACATCCAGTGACAAATGGAAAGGTTTTAATGCGACCGTTTTATCATCCATTCAGAAACTTGCACGCCTTTGGAGAGTCATCAGAAATACACGCATGCAAGTCCTCAGGAATAATCTTAAAACTGCAACAGCGAGCACGTAATTTTCACACTGGCCTAGCATTAAAGAAAAGCAGTATTATTGTTTTTTTCAGTGTTAGCACACCAGTGGAATGCCCATTCTCAACTTGCAAGCAACAAATTTTCTTTTCAAGTTAAAAACGTAAGATGCCAAATAAACATAATGATTCAAAGTCTTTCACTGCAGCAGCTCTGAGAAGAAATATAAAGTGTATTCAAGAGTAAGTTAAGTAAAATGAACGAGGCCCAGTATTTACAGTCGAGGACTCTACCCCATAACTAGTGGTTCTATACCAAATATTGCAATGGTTAGTGTGTGTTAGAAGACAAATTAATTAAAAAGCAAATCAATATATATGATAGCAAAAAAATATAAAAATGTAACATTGAAACTGGAGTATCTTTTTGATACGAAGTAAAAAGTGTGGTAGTTTTAACTGGTTATTTTGTTAAATACAGATGACTTTATAAATACATACATGAAGAATAATTTCACAACTTTAAAGCTCATATAATGCAACTTAAAAAGTGCACTATGCCCTAACATTCAAAAGTGATTATTTTGATCCCCTCCTATGCACGTACAGGCACACACATGTTTCTACGGCATTCACAACTCTCCCTGGTCTTTCAGGGATGTTGTTTACCAAGCAAGAGAAGGGCCAGGAAAACCAAGCCAGCCAACAAAAAAGCTTAAGTTCCCCTAAAAAAGAACCATTGTCCTCTCAGAGGGTGACTGTTCTGATAGGGACATTGAGGATAGTGAAGTGGGCAAGTCCCGCTCCATTTGCATGCCAATCCCCCTCCTCCCGCTGCCGAACGCTTTTGCAGCCCTGCTGTTGTGGGAACAAATGGCCGGGATGTGCCTGAGCCAGCGCCTCTGACATCACCCGCACCCAGGCACTGCGCTCTCGGCCTCGCTTCACAGCAACACCATTTCTGCAAAATCTCTGCAATTCCACGATGGTGGAACCGGGACAAAGGCACAAGGCACAGGCCCAGGGCACAGCGGTCGGGATGAGCCATGTAATGAAAAGGGCAGCAGGTAAACAGACGCCTGGTTAGAAGGAGTCAAGTGAAAAACTCAAAACTTTAAGTTACATGCTTGTTTACCATTGTGTTTTATTGAAAACAAATGATTTTTTTTTTAAAAAAAAGGCTTTTCAGAAAGCTTCTGCTCAATATTTTACTCGAAATTTTTCAGTTTATGGAATAAATATAAAATAATAGAGATGCTTACCAGACCTGAGTGACAGAATGACAATACATTCTGAGCAATGTTCGCAGTACATATGTATTTACTCTATATGAATGCATGTATATTCCATGCCTGAGACATATTTTAACAGAAATGTCACTCTGTCAAATTGTAAATACTTGCACTCATAAGACTGCAAACATATTAGGTAAAACTAGGCTTAGTTTACAAGTTCTCTGTTGTGCAGAATAACACAGCATATGCTATAGCTGATGGATAATCTATCACTGTCATAGGACAGCAGTGGAAACAAAGCTTTATGACATTTGGCACTTCCATGGAGATGTACACTGATTAATGCGAAGTCACCTACAGTGAATTATACTTCTTTTAAACTGCAATATTATCAATGAGATTTGTAAATAGAAGCTTTAGATGGAAATTCGAACATTTTACATAATTGGGTGATTTATAAAAACTATTAAACACTATCTCAAAAGGGGAATTAAACTCAAACTCCTACAAATGTATAATTTACAAATACATATGTACAAGCCATTAACATAATAAAAATATTATGAATTATATAAACGTAAAAGAGGCCCTTCCAAACAGCTACATGAAAGTCCTAGCACAGACACATAACTTCATATAGTTTCTGCTTGTTTTGGTATCTTAACTATAGCTTGCAAAAACATAGCTGCAATGTTATGAAGCTGCACTTGTGCCAGTCTAGATTTTTCAGATCAAAGGGTTCTTGCGGCAAAACACAACTGATGTGGTCTCAAAGACTTCATTAACTCCAGATGTGGGGAAATAGCCAGCCAATTCCACAAAAGGAGCGAGTCTCTTTTAGTTACAATCAGAACTACCCACAAATTAAAACCAGGCCTCTGATGTCATCTGATCACCTGCAGATGAGCGCCGGGTTTTTTCTGGTTAATGACCTAATCATAATTTTTGTGTTGCGTTACTACAAACAAAATTTAAAAGCAAAGGAGAAATTTTACTAAAATTAACCCAAAGTCTATGAGATGCAAAATACAAAGCTTTTAAATAAGAAAGTTGACAAAAAGGACGAATTTTATTTTGAAGTGGGGAAGCAATGCATCAGGGCAAGCAGTCTGTTCACTCTGAAAGGCCCACAGGCACTGGGACCCCTACCCAGCAAAACATACCCCTCTGTGGCTGCTGGCATGGCTGTGCAGCGGCTCCCCAGTAGGACTCGGTGTCCTACTTATAGGGCTTTCTCTTCTGCAACAGCTGAGTAAGGCAGTTAAAAATATGACGTGGCTGCTCAAGACAGCCTCTTCTAGCTATTAAACCGATAACACTGACATCCAGGAGGCATCAAACCAGTTTTTCCTGGCTGACATTCCCACTAAGACAAGGAAGGAATACTGTTAAAAGGTCAGCCTGTTTGCAGTCTCCTTGAAGAGGGCTGTCTCCAGCAGGTAGAAGGAGGACCCCATCTTTAATCCCCTCAAAATCACTGTGCCCAAAGGCACCAAACATGCCTCCATGCTGACAAGCAAAGCACTCTCCCATTATGAATGGGAAATTCCCTTCCAATAAACGCAAGCCAAAACCAGTTTTTTTACATGACTTATCAAGTCTTGGACTCGACTTTTTTGGAGCTGTGCTAATATATACATCAATCCTAACGCTGCAGTGCTCCTGAAGGGTTGATAGCCTCCGCTGAGGCAAGTAGGACAAACGAGTTGCAGAGGACATCAAGTCAGAGACCCACATCAGTCTCTCCTGCACCCTGAATTGGGTTATGCCTCTCCAGCAGGAAAGGCAGGATGACAACTCAGATTTCTTTATGAGGGGTAGAGGTGGGGGCTGACTTCAGATCTGAGGAGACACTAGTTTTAATCAAAACAAGCATATCATCCCAGTTCTGAAATCTGCCTTGGTGATTACCACAGGTAATGAACACTATTGTGAAACTTATATGGACCTAATATATCTAAAACATTTCAAATATTACTCGCTGTTGCTTTCTTTACTAATACAAGTGCCAATAACTTCAACAGAAATTTGAAGATCTGGGTTTACCAAATTTTATGCTACGTAAAACTTCCAAGTCTCATTCTATAAAAGCATTTAATAAATATAACACTTGGAGTCCTCCTGTTGGCATCCATCCTCTCAGGCAATTTTCCTGTTTCAAATTCTTAAATATTTATCAATGTTTAATATTAATGTTAAAAGCAGATTAAAAAAACAGCAGTGAAGCAACCAAACTTACTTCCGATGAGCTCATGCTATCTCAAGACCAAGGCTCCCATCACACACACTGTTTATGAAATTATGAATTATGTTACTCATTTAAGCATAGTTATTAGCAATTCTTGGAAGTTCAGGAAAATATTTGTCAAGCTGCTTGAGACAGAATTTTTTGAAACCAGTAAAGATGAATAACCTATTCTGTAGCTTGTAAACTCTGCTAAGTAGCCTATCTGCATTCCATCAGCATCAGTCATGCAAGTGCGCACTGATGAATGATTTGTACATGTGGCAAAACTTTACAGAGTATTATCTGCAGGTTTTGTAGCAAAAGCTAACTTTGCTGAAAGGCAGTTCTAGGAATAGGAAACTTGTTTTCATGTTTATTGTATTTCTGACAAAATCATATGCTAAAACTTCAGGAATGTAGAATATTAACTACAGTTTTCCATACTCCTCTTTACAGCAAGACAGAAGCTTCGAAAAAAACACCCAACCAAACCCAACCAAGATCCAGTCTAAATTCTTGTTTATCTGATATTTAAGCAAGATGATAAAATGAAGAGCCCTAGTATACTAAGTCAGTATAACCACATCCTCAACCATACTTTTGTTTCCAATACCAGGTGCAAAGGTTCATGTATTTAAAAAACTCTTCTCACCATCCAAAATGAAAATAAAAGACTCCTTTAAGAGAACAGTTCTGCCTGCAAATCAAACCATATTTTTTAAGGATGGAATAAAATTCAAACTTCTTAGAGTAGCTAAACTGAATTCCATCTTAAATAAATGTTTATGCAGTTAGGCATGCTATACATGCCTATTTGGGCATTTCTGAAATGCAGAATCCCACTGTAAAGATACATAGCACAAGTACTTCCTAGCTTCTTCCCTAGGGAATGACAATTTTAATTTCATGTTAAAAAGCGAGACGCAAACTTAGCAAAAATATCAAAATCAGTATAGAGAAACCTTTGCCCTGGTTTATTGTTTTATTATCAGTAGTAGTAGTTTTTATTTTTATTGTAGTGTGAACTATAGAAGGGAAGACAATGAAGGTTAGGCAGCAAAAACAACATTAGAAAGAAATATCTATTTATATAGTGCTTGAAGATTCTTTTTATATTTTATTTCCTAAGCAAAATCTCCTCACCACACTCTTCAAATCATGCTGTCACTAAGAGACACATGCAACTATGTCTTCAAAAATTCCTGATTAAAGTCAGATTTTCAGGAAACAAAAAACAGAACAGTTGAAACTACTCCGCCTGTTTCTTAACCAGTTCCCTGTATTTCAGAAGGCTGCTCGAGCTGTGGGAGGAATCCCCAGCACCAGCAGTGCCCCCAGACACACGCAGCAGTGGCTACAGGCCATCTTTTCCATTTGTCCCTCTCTTCTCTGGTTCTGCACCTCCAGCACAGACTGTTGTATTTCTCCAGACAGACCTTGCTGTGCACGTGCTAATGGGAGCCAAGGCACAGAGCAAACGGGGCACGTTCCTCCTTGGTGCGCGCGTTCTGAGAAATACAGATCTGCCCCGGAGCGCACCTGAGCCCATCCCTGGCTGCTGTCATGTGCCCAAGGAAATGGACATAACCCTTCACTTTAAAGCATTAATAAACCTTGTTGCAGACAAGACACCCTTCTGGCAGGGGACCTCAGCTCAGCAGATTGGCAGTTCAACCCAATGGAGTGGAGCAGGGAAAACTCTCTTGGGCTAATGAATTGTAACTCATCGCTTTTTAGTGGGATGGGGAGGGGAAAGAGTGAGAAACAGAAAGAAAATAAAAATCCAGCTGACCAATGTTTACTACCTCTCTTTATCCAACGTCCACAGCCATGTATCCCTAGAGATTTTCCAGATGATCTTATATTTGTCCTGACTCACAAATGTTAGCTTTGACCTTGTGTAAGTTGCTGTGGGCAGCATATGGTACAGAACAGCTTTAATTGTACCTTCCTCCCTGTGTACTAGCCGGCCCAGTACTAATAAAAGCAAAATTGAATCTTAGCACCTGGTTGCTCCAAAATTTACAAACTGAAAACATTTTACATGGACGCTGGAAGGCTAAGTACATTATTTATTGCATAACAGGCACAGCAAGGCATGCTGTCGTGTCATCTGCGCATCACGCAGGATTATTAACGTTTCGCTCTGCTCGAACGCTGAGAGTGACGGCTGCAAGACGGGCAATTGCTGCACTAAAAAATCCCCAAATAAACCCAGCTCCCCCCCGCATCTCTGAGTATTTCTTTATCTATACACATGTGCTCATCAGCAACGTGTTTATAAAAAGCTTCTTACTTTCTCAAAATTCTCAAGGAAAAGAGTATTTTCTCAAAAAAAAAAAAAATCCAATAAAAGCTACTTCACCAAAAAGTAAATCACGAAACACTATACATGTGCAAAATACCTATATCTCCTGCCTTCTTTTTCATCCTTTTTAAATAGATATTGTAGAAATCTACGGTAAAAGGTGCAGCTTCTCCACCTTGGAGAAGGGCTCAATCTCAGCCTATGATGAGAAAAATAAATATTTATTCAATAATAAAATATACTTGTACATAGACTGGTATATTAAATCAACCCATAAAATGCACAAAATAAAACAATAAAGTGGATATACTCACAATGTATTCTCACATGAAATAGTAGTAATAGGAGATACAAAATAAAGTATCTTTTTTTTCAAAAATTACTTATTTCGGTGATAACTGACATATTACTGCATTACCATCTATATTAAAATAATTCTACAGTTCATTGAGAAAATAACTAACTTATTTCCATAATTGTAAGTGAACTAAAAACAGTGGAAATCATGCAAGTCTATTTTACTTTTAAACACGAAGATGGTATCAGACTTCTATTAAATATCATTTTGGTACTGTTGCACTTCCTAAAATCTTAATGAAAAGGCCATAGTGAATGAAGAAGTTTGTTTAATTATATATTAATTTAAAAAATAATAAAAACACAAAAAAAATTTATTTACATTTGTGTTATTATCTCTACCTAAGTATTTCTGCAGCTTTGTTTTTAATGGAGATTAGGTATTTTGATTATTTGGAGGGCTGAGGTCTGCAGCATGGCTCTTGAATGAAAGAGAAGATAAAACTTTATTGATAGAAACAATTTTTAAGTATAGTTTAAATTTTTTTTCCTAAAAGCTCTATATGAAAATGTTGTAAGCTTTCCTTAAACTAAGAGTATTTTCTAAATGTCAACAGGTGAAGGGCAAAAAAAAAAACCAACCCCACCCAAAACCCAACAACAACAATTCCCCCCCCACCCCCCCAGCTACATCTAGTGCAAGTGCTTTATTTTCTTTATGAAACAGATAAGGTCATTTTTCTTTTTGATTTGAAGGGGATTCTTGAACCACATATTCTTTTCCTGTAACACCTATCACATATAAGAGCAAAATTTTACTCCTCAGCAAGGGATTTGTATTAAACCACTACTTTTTACTTCTATGAGTCCTTCCTAAAACATAAAGAAATTACAAAAACCAAACCAATACTAAAAGCCCCTCATTTATATTTCAGGCTTTAATATATGTGTCAGTCCCCACCGAATCATCTATTGGGGTGCTCATATGCATGGTTTTTAGCGCAATACTAAGCTTTGTTTTGGCTTACAAATTAAAGAAATTGAAAAGAACAAAACATTTTAAATAAAAAGTTTGCACATTTTCTACATGTGATTTCTCAATTATTTTGCGAGTAAATAAATCAGATTTTATATACATTAGCATGTATCGAGGAATGCCAGCATCCAAAATCTAATACGATGATATAAATAAAAATCTCCAACTTGAACAATGAGGCTCATGCTGACAACTACTAATTTATCAGACAATACAAATAAAAGCACTAAGACATCAAAATCAGGGTATACACTGTTCTCTAACAGTAGAAAGCTTCATACAAAGATTTGGCACACACACCAAGAGGCGTGCTTCAAAAACTAACACAAAAACCAATCCCACAGCTCCACATAACCTCCTTATGTATATTTAAATTAGTAATTTAGGCCAACTTGCAGTATTCCTAGAAGAAACAATGGTAAAAGTTACTAAGATTTTTTAAAAAAAATTAAATAAAACCTTGGGCAACATGATATAGGATGATCATATGATTTGTCATCTATTTACTAAGTTTTCAAGCTCATAAAGGTCACCTCTGACCCATAACAGGCACATGCTATCAATTTTCAAGCCATGCCCTCCTACAGTACCAGCACTTACATCTACTATATGCCTGGAAATACTTAATAAGATCAAAGCCTTTTTTCCTGCTACAAGAACAAAGAGAAATGTTGTAATAGAGTGATCTGTGCTCTAGAAAGAATAAAATCAAAACTCCATGCAAGTTATATTCCCTTTGCTTCAGGGGTATTGTATAGTTAATTTTACTTAAGTCTTATATATATCTTCACATAAAACTTCAAACAGATTGTTTTAGCCTAGGAGCAGACATGAAAGAAAAATCATTTCATATTTGAAAGACAGCTGGCATTTATACCAAAGGAAATGAAATAGAGACCAAGCGATTTTACTGATTCCCCAACCTCTCCTCCAGTGTCTTTGCTGTTATTCAAGAAGCTCATACACAGCATCTTTTATGAATATAAAGATTCATAATTTAATTACCATTGAACAAAAATCTTGGCAAAAAAAAGTTTACTAAATGAAAGCAAAACTCACACAGGCCCACGGGAGGAGGACCAGCAATAAAGAAACAAAACAAAAAAAAAGCCACAAAAAAAGATCAGTATCAGCATCTTCCCTTTTCCTACTTAATACTATTTTTATAACAGAAGAAAGCCAAAACCACATAACAACATAAACAGACTGGAAGAAACACACCGTTGTTAATTTACCATCGTATGCTAATTTTTACACACAAAAATCAGAACTGACGTTCTAATTTAAAAACTAGAAGTATCTACCACGAAACAGAAATACCTCATTCAATTTCCACAAAGTTAAATCCACAGAGAAGAGATTTATTTTATTTTCCCCCTCCGGAATCTGCTTTCCGCCCCCCCGCTCCCGTGTTCGCAGGAACATTTGATGATTGCGAACTCCCGCGGCGAGCGCCCGGCGCGGGCAGGGCAGCGCTGGCGGCCGGCCCGGTGCGCGGCGCTGCCCGGGGCTCGGGCCGCCGGAGCCGGGGGGCTGCGGAGCGCTGCACAGGGCGGCCCTGCAGCGCTCGGGGAGTGCACTGCTTAAAAACAACCCCAAAACAGCCCCGGCCAAACCTACAAGCCCCAAAGAAAAGCCGCGGGCACGCAGGAACACAAACTTCGGCGGGTCTTGCGCGGCCGCCCGGCCCCCGTCACACAAAGCGGCCCCCCCGCCCCAGCCCGCTCCCCGCACAGCCCGGTCCCCTCAGAGCCCGACCCGCCGTGCGCCCCCGGGGAGCTCCCGCCGCGGCGCAGCCGGGCCGGCGGGGCCCCGGAGCGGAGAACTTGCGCGAGCCCGGCCCGGCGGCCCCGGACAAAGGCGGCCCCTCACCGTCTTGCCGTTGTAGTAGTACATGAGGGAGCTGCTGCCCACGCCGGGCACGGGGTAGGCGCAGTACATGGCGCGGCTGGCGCGGGCCGGGCTCAGCGCGCCGCCTCCCGCTCCCCACGGCATCCACCCGCCGCCGCGCACATGGAGCGCTCAAAGGCGGCTTATGCAAAGCAGGACTGAACCATCTCCGGCCGGCGCGGGGGTTGGGCGCGGGGGGCGCGCCAGTCCCCGCTCCGCGCCCCGGCCCCGGCCCCGAGAGGAGGCGCGCACGGGCCCGCGGGCGCCGAGGGCTCGGCACACGCAGCCCTACGCGCCGAGAGCCGCAGGGAACCCGCACATGGGCACGTCCTGAGCCCTGAGATAATCGTCTGCTTTTTGTTTTAATTAAATTAGAGCACTTGTGGCCGTGCAGACGCTGCTCGACGCAGCTCCAGCCACACGGCCATCTGGCTCTACTGAAGTTGCTTCCAACTTTGGCAAACGCTTCCCAAAGGCGCGGGGAGCTGCTGGGAGCGAGTCCCAGGGGAGAGCCCGAGCACCCAGCGCTCCCGGGCCCCTCCGAGCAGGGCAGCTTAGGGCAGGGAGTGACCCTGACACAGACAACACACGAGGTGCTTGGATTAAAAAAAAATAAAAATCATGTAAATATTTTCACTTTATGGAATCATCCAAAACTCATCTTTAAGATGGGGTATACAAACTGTAAGGAAAGATTCTCTTGGGCACACAAGTCTAGGGTCCCTTTATATTGTACAATACGGTTTTGTATGAACAAAGCACACATACGTGCCCATACAAGACAGGGCAGAGAAGAGGAGAGGACCTCAGCAACTTTGTCACATCACAAAAACGTGAATTATTCAATACAGCAAACAGTCTGCAACTTCCAGCACAGAGATCCCTCAATATTTGCACACTATCAATGCCTGGTGGGCTTTTTTGCTTTCTTCACTGAGCAGTGGCATTAACTAACATTAACTCTTAATGAGGCGTACATTTTTTTATTTTCTACAAGTGAACACAGCTGGTTATTAACCGAGCTTCTGCGAAGTCAGATACCGACTTCAATCCAGGGAAAAAAAAGGTTAACACACAACCACATTTCTCCACCTCTAGTTGTGTCTACTGCCAATGCTGTGAATTCTCCCTGCCTTCCTCCTGACAAAAGCAGGAAAATATTTCAGGATAAGGAAAAAAATGGGTAAAGTTCAATTCAGCCATTTACAGGGAGAGAAAGCAAGTTGCAGAAGTCTGGTTCGTTCTGCCAAGCACCTCGTGTATAGTGAAACCCTCTGAACTAAAAAGATCCACAAGGGTGATAAACTGACTGCAGCTGAATACTACAATCAGATAATCTCTGTGTAATGTCCATTATCTCAGGACATAACTACTGTAGTGTCTATAAATATACAGAATATATACACACTGACAAAAAATATTCCCATCTCAAGCTTCAAATGCTTTTTCAGTGAACTCTTCCAGTCAATTAGACTATCATGCTCAGAGTATGTTGGCAAATACATCCTGAAGTTTCCATCTGCTAAAGAACACTTGCATTTTTACTGCAAGTCAAACTACGCATCCAGAACTGTTTAACTATGCAGCAAAGCTAATGATATCTGAACCAAACTCCTCTCCAATACAAAAGGCGTAGCAGCAGCAGCTGCAAAAAAGAACATCACTATACTGCAGACTATTAAATTGCCAGGCCTGCAGAGTGACTGGCGGCTTCCTTCTTCCCTAGGGACCACAAAGACCCATTTCAGTCCCCAGAGAGTCCCTAAGAACCTTTGATTTGCAGCTAACAATGCCATTCCTTAAAGCTTCTCACTAATGTTCAGGACTCTACAGATGAGACATGCTAAAAGATCTTCAGATCTTTGCATGTGCTACTTCTTATAGTGCACTAGATTAAAAACACTACTTCAGAATAATGTACAATTTAGGAAAGTTGGAAAAGGCACTTTCAGCTTACAGACTTGAAGCAAGAGAACCCTTAAAAAAATAATTTTGCAAACTTTTGAATAGAAGTACTTCCAGGCTAACTGCAGTCAGTTCTTTGAAGTAAAGACTATCACCAACGTAGTTGTAATTGCTACTGCACCTCCAGGCACACATGCCCAGTTTTCAAAATAGTTGTATTAGAGATGAAGAGCATGATCAAGGCCCCTTCAAATAACAACCATTATCCACCTATACAAGCGATTGGAAAAATGTTAAAAAAACATCAAGCAGAAAAACCTAACTTGACTGTGTAGCATTGGTGGGAGGCTGCTCTGTGTACAGCTGCCCTATACCTCTACAGAGCAATGCAGCAAAAAATACATAGGTAATATTGACTAGTAATGTTTACTAACACTATTAACATTTATCAGTAGGAGTAAATCATTAACCTTGTTCACCAGCACATGGGTAAGACAAAAGCAGCAATAAGATCAATAAAACTGAGGAACACCATTGCAAACGTCTGTAGACAAACTGGTCCCTCCATAATGAGTCACTAAATGAATTTACTCCTGACTTACTTCCCCACAAATCAAAAGGATAACAATTGCATTTTACCGAAATGGAAATTATTCGTCCTACACTCAGTAACGTCATTGGGAATAAGATCTTGAGTGCCCAATGCTTGAAACAGATCACTGTATCTGCTCTACATTTACTGTACTAAAACATTGTTTCTCACATTTGGTACATTGATTCACCACACAGGATCAGGCCATAATTCCACCAGCACATCTAAACTACATAAGTTTACTAGGATAAAATATGAACCTAAAATGGAAGAATTTGAAAGACTGCTGAAAAAAATGCTACGTTGACAGCAATAACTCTGTATCTGCAGGAACTGCTACCAGGTAACTATTCCAAAAGCTCCTGAAGTCCAAAGTAAGTTTTTGTTTTGTGGTTGCAATTCTTCTAATCCTCATTTAAGCTAAGCAACAGCTGCTCTGAAATTTGTTTTCTTAAAAGAATCATGTTACAGTGAAATGAATCATAGCTGGATCAGCGATACTGTACAGGGTACAGTTGTTTACTCCATTTTTCCTTGGTGACAAGTCAAGGGTTAATCTTATGACTCAGCCTGACAAAACAAGTCAGCTGGAGACAGGGCCAATTTTTTAAACTTGATTTCAGACAGACATGCCGTCAGCAGAGGAGCACTGAACTGACATGCACTTTGTAGCCCGAATTGTTTCCACTCATGACCCTGTAGTGTGTGTCAAAAACAATAAACTGCCTGTTCCTAAAGTATGTAAAGAGATTATGAAAGCTGATGCAGAGTGAAATACTGACCTAAAAATAAACGAAGCTACCTGTAAGAGAATATTTTCAAAGATGATTTTAACACTAGGAGATTTTGTGAATGAACCACATGTTCTCCCTTAAAACAAACTTTTATGTGAAATACATTTTTGTTCCATTTGTCAGAGCCACAAAGCAAATACACAATAGAGCATATGTAATTCATCACTTGAATTTATAAAAAATAAACATAATTTCTACAGATTACTGAGTGTTATACCATATGAAAAATAGTTATGTAACTGTCAACAGATGAGCCATTCTCTAGTCAAACATATTACACAAAACTGAAATATCAAAATGCTTTGAAAAGGTTAATGCCTTTTATCAGTTTTGTTATTTTAGATGTGACTGTTGTAAGACAAAAAGCCCCAAATCTTTTTAAATTATGTGCTACTAGAAATTAAAGCTCCTCTTTCACTGACAAAAACAACTGTGGTATGTAAACCCAAGTATCAAGTATCTCCTTGTGGAGAGTAAGCCTCACTCTTGTTGAAAAAAACTAGCAACATGGTGAAAACCCAAGCCTGCTTTCAATGGGGAAACCACATCTTCTGTTCTTACCAACTTCCATTAATTTCTTAGGAGCTAGGCTAACCTTCTAGCTTTGGAAATAAGGCAAAAGCAACTGCCCTAGAACTCTCTCCTTTCCACCCCACACTGTCCAAGGCTGGAACTTATCAATTTCAACCACATTCAAGAGAGGAACAGAAGTTTCACAAGTGATAAAGTTCTTATCAGTTCTAAGAAAACTGGAACCTGAACAGGAGAGACTAACTTGAACTGATACAAAACAACCTGTTGCTATTTAAAATATACATAGTAATTTTGAGCTGCTTGTCCAGCAAAATTTCAGAAAAAAAAAAATCTATACATCTTAGGATTCCCAAGATAACTTATTTGAAAGCCAAACATTTATGATGATTAACTATAGCAAAGCCAGAGTGAGCACCATTGCTAAGCCATGCATTGAATATGCGGCATAATGCAACTGTCAGAATAAACAAGATTTCAAGCTGGCTGTTTTCAGGGGAAAACACAATGCTTATTATACTGTCCTCCATGTAATTCATCAGCTAAGTAAATGTTAATTTATTTTAAAATCCTGGAAGGATAGCCTTCTGTGTTAACCAAGCACTAAGCATGCTCAGCAGAGATGGAGCAGATGAGCTGTATGGAAGGCAATTTAAAATAACCCAGTAGACTAAATTTTATAGGCAATGCCTCCTGCCAATATCCAAAGGATGATGTTTTATGCAAATTAATTTACTAATCTACACAAGAGCTAAAACAGTTTGGTGGTTTTCCTTTTCAAAGGGTTTGACTTTAACTGCACATTTAACATTCATGTTACTACAACCAGGGAAAAAGAAAGAGTTTGAAGGGATAGCGAATAGACAGTAAATACTAATTAAATGGATATTAATTGCTATCCACTACTTTTACCCTGCTGTGTTACAAGGTTGAGGGATGGCTGTTGGGGATTTTGTTGTTGATTTGGGCTCTTATTTTTTCTGCAAAAAACTCCACTTAGCTCTGGCAGATATGGGTAGGAAAAAAAAAGGATTCTTTTTTTTAACAGGAAACTGCAGCTAGGACTTTTCTGTTTTAAAAATAAACAGATAAACAGAAATAACTTTAGAAATAAACAGATGTCTCTAAATAATAATGAATTTATTCAATGTTCAAGTTGAATTTATCCAATTTTATGAGATATTTAAGTTATTAAACAAATATTTTCTTGGAATGGGAAGAATGAGGGGGAAAGTGCTGAATATTCCATTCTTCAGAATCAATTACAAAATTTCTTGGAGGGAAATTTAAAATTTCTTTCAAAATCATTCAAATACAACTTTGATAAAATATTGCTCAAGTTCAGAAAGTTATATTATTTTGCTGGAAATATAAAGCACTCACTGTTTGAAAGGTTCTATAGGAAGGTCTTAACTACCCATATCTACATTAAAAAGTAAACAAACACGTTTATTACCCTGAGGCAATAAATGATCCTATCAGAAGCCAGATAATCACAACAAAACGTGCTAGAAACCTACCCAATCTAGAAACCTATAAAGACCTTAAAAGCATTTTAAACCTGAGATAAATGAGCAGGCTGTGAGTGAAAGCACCTGAGGCACAGCTCACCTCCGTGGGGCGGCGCGGTGGTGCCAGGAGCGGGGCTGCGGGGTCCCTCTGCCGGCCCGGCCCGGCTCCCCTGGCAGCCCCCGGCCTGCAGGGGGCTCCAGAGGCACGACCTGCGCCCGGCCCGGCCCGGCCCCGCTCGCCCCGCCGAGATTCGGGCAGGAAATGTCAGGGAAGCTTCGGAATATGGCGAGTCAAAGTGCTGAGAGCTAACTGCTCCCTCCCCTTCTTCTGTACTGCGGCTCGCTGCTCGGCAAAACTGTTTTCCAAATGAAGCCGAGAGCTTCCACAGGCCAAACGGGCAATCCTTCTGTCATCCACAATCAGGAATCCGCCTGATCAGGAAGGAGGAACTAACAACTAATCCTAGCTATCAGTGCAAATGGAATGAAATCCCGCAACTACGTCTCCAAGACTGAATAATTCGCTTGCTTTATAAAACCTCATGTCACAAGCAACTGTGGAACTAAAATAGGGAGTAATTTAATTCAATTTCTTTGCTTCATTGCGTGTAAAGACACATCTACATCTGAAATTTTACTTAAAGATCATGCAATGCTTTAATTTCAGTACCAGTCTTTTGAAAAAGCATTTGTTTCGGTTTTACATTTGTTTTGTTTTTGTACTGCTCATTTGTGACAAATGGCCAGGTCACAGGTAGAACAACCTGGCCCACTTTGGGGCTGAGCAAGCAAGTGAAGGGAAAGCACTCACTTAACAGCCCATGGAGGTGCAGCAACACAACACTCCTCACCACTTTCCAAGTATTACAGCAATCTTCCCACCAAAGCCACAAGTATTATCAAGCAAAAGATAGTAAGATATAGTCTTCAGAAAAGCTTGTATCATTATCTATTATTATAAAACACCACACCAATTTGTGGTAATGGACACATTCATCTTTGAGGAAAAGCAGAGTTGCAGAAATCCCATGTAACTTTTCCCTAAATAACATGATCTGCAACTTAGTATTTTTTAATCACATTTCTTCTAAATATGCACAAAATTCATGGTTCTTTTATGCAAATCTACACTCTAATTTAAGAGCATCTAATACACTCGTTTTGATATGTTATGAAAACTTCAAAAATAAAGTATCTCCAGTAAATCCAAACACAGAGAAATTATTTGACATCATTATATATCCATCATGGATGTATGTATATGCAGGATTTTCAGAGAAGATCTCTCAATTAAGCAACCTGACATTAGTTCACCACAGTCAGACAACAGGACAGTTAGTTTGGAAAAATGATCTGATTGCAATTTTTTAAAATAGCTTTTAAGAGAGGGTTGCTCAAATACCTTCACCCTAATTCAGTGAGAACTCAAGCTGAACTCTCACAGCAGGACTTTGCAATGGGCTGCCTGGTTGTTTAATGACAGCTAAATGTTCTCATGTAGCAAAGAGCAGGTGGGATGCTATAATCTGAGGTTACTGTGGTTTTCAGATAGATTTCAAATAAAGGCCATGTTGAAAAAAACCCTACAATAAACTAACCAGAAAAACAGACCTTTTCCTTATTAAACAAAATCTCAAATATTTTTACTTGTTTTGTAACACAATTTGGGGATTGGAAGTTTTACGCATTTGCAATTTGTTCAGGTTCACAGATGAACACAGTGTTTAAAGAGCAATATTTAGCAAGTCCCTAAAAACTTTATCCCATAAATCAAGTGACAAAGAACAAGCATAAAGCAGATGAAGACGGAAGACTGTGTAACGAGGAAAAAAATCATAAGTTCTGTGTTGCATTACCCATAAAGATTTATTTACTCAGTTTTGTTATTTAGAATCCCTTTCTGAAACACAGCAGAGCAGCGAGGTCAGGAGAGTTCCTGCTGTCTTTGAGAGCTCTTGCTATTAAGACAAGTGACAGTTGAATGCATCACTTGACTGCACAAGGCAATTCAGAACAGATCTGAACAAACTAAATCCTGTTTTTCACAATAGGGCACCATTTGTGGACAGTGGGGAAAAAAATCTTACCAAAAAATATCTCCCAAGAAAGTCAGTTAAACACTACATCACAGTCAGTTCAACATCACACAAAGTATCTACCCAGGATGCTCCAAAGTCTTGATTCAGAGCCACACACTTCATGAAGTATCCCAATGATGTTGCTTTACACCAGCTTACCTCATTACACATGGAAATCGCTAATACTGAGAGTCCACTCAGTGTGGTGAACATTACATTATTTCTAATACAGTCTAAACTTTAATCTCTCAAAAACTGGCTTTCAGATAATCATTCAGAAGATACTGCCAGTTCTACCATTTCTACTAATTTCCTTTTACCCTTTAGGAAGGGTGGAGGAAGGAGAGAACACAGAAGTGAGTAACATCTATTATTATTCTTCTACTATTAGTATCTTTATGTGACATGTTTTGAAACATCTCTAGGAGCTCAGTCTTAAAAGACTGGCAGGAAAGCAGAAACAAAAGTGCCTTAAATGGGAGGTAGTTCTATGCATGCAAACCAAGTTTGCTGTATCTTTGTACCATAAATTATTCTTGCAAGAAATTAGCAACCATAGACTATGCACATACTGTAGAGGATGATATAAAAGGAACCCCTATAATAAAACTACAAATTGTCTTCCATGTATTGAAAAATATGAGTTTGAATTTAGAAAGAAATCCCTGGTATTAGAAAATACTAATTTGACAGTCTCTTATTAAATAAGTGCAATCCAAAGTTTAATATTAACTGATCATCTCAGGTACTACGGAAAGCCTAAAATACTCAAAATACTTATTAGAAACTACACAGAAAACAAGCAGACATTTATGTCTGTATGTCACAGCTCATTTTCTGTAACAAAAATCAACAGATACAATGTATTCCAGTTATTTCTCTGATATGACACTAATTAAATAGCAAAAGAATGATGATAGATACTCACACTATTTTTCTTAGAATTATGACCTCATGAGAGCCACTGATTATGGTACTAGTAACAAATGTTAGTTTGGTATCTTTCCTGACTCCACATGTAAACAGGAGGTTTCTGCTCACAGTCCATCCATTTTTGGATGATGATGTCCCTGGCATTTCTGAGCAAGCCTCACTTGCCTGTCGCCTCCCTCTGCAGCCTGAGCAGCTCTCCGGAAACCCTGACACTATGCTCTTCCTGGCCGAGGAGCTACACTGGCTTAGAGTCACATGATGTTATTAGTGTCTGGCTTAGTTAACTCCTACAATCAGAAAAATTCTCAGAAATACAACAGTTTTCAATCTCTGAAGATAATGTAACTCACTGAACAGTATCTCCCCCTCTATAATATAATCAGCATGGTAATCTTGCTGCTCATTCAAACCTGGCTTGGAAAAGAAAAATGTTTTTTAATTTCTATCCTCCTCGGAGTGCTTTAAATTTAGTAGTTGTAGTTTAACATAAATGCTTGGATTTCAACATTCAAAATGTTTTGGGCAGTGAGTCATCACTTAACAAATTACAACACAAAAACTTAAAAATGCATTTGCCTGGAACATTTAATTTTTACAGTAAGAGGACAAATTCAGATTGAATTGCATTCCAGAAAGGAGCCAAACAATTCACCAGCACTTTTCTCTGTAACTGTTTTTACTTTGGGCCCTGATAAGAACACATTAAAAATGATAAACCTCAAAACAAATAATATCAGAAAGCACCATACAAAACCAAAGAAAAAAGAAACAAACTAGAGGAAGGGTTGTTTGAGGGTTTTTGAATCATTATTACTTAAAAGACTATTATTAAATTACAGTTATCTAGGAAATTAAATTACTGCTGAGTATCCGTTGACATGGCAGCCTTATACTAACAAAAACATTGCAGAAACCAGTATTTTAGAAACTGAAAAATTAAAAAAAATACAGATCTGTATAACAAAATTAAGTATCATCTTTCCTCTGACTTTTCGTATTATAATTAAACTTCTCTGCACTAAAGCAACTTTTTCCCACAATACATCCTGACTTCTTATGATGATATATTTAAAATAAAGACTACACTTATATAATGATCTACTCAATTTAAATTTCTCATGAAGCTCAGTGAAATTTAGTTTTGTGTCATGTTCCACAAATGCCAGTATCTCATATAATTTTTTGGGTTTTTTTTGTAACGTGTCATTTTACTTCAAAGCTCTATTCAGCAGTGAAAGCATTGAAATACAGAGAAACAGTGCTTAAAACCTGCAGCATCACAATCATTGATTATTCACAGTAACTGCACTTAATTGCACAGATTGGTACACTGTTAATACAAATAAAATCTATCAGCATTTTATTGTCTCCACTCTTACAGAAGAAGAATTAAATGAAAACCATTTGAAAAATACTGCTTGTTAAAATTAAACGCTGGTAAGAGAAATGAGAGAAATCTTTCATTCTCCAAAATGATCTCTTTACCTGGCTGATGCTACTAAATATTAAACATGTAGCATAAGCTCTATTACTGCCTAAAATTACTGTAATAAATTTTGTGGAAATTGCACTGCTATGTGTTTTAGCTTCTCTGACATTTTAAATATATTTTCGTTAAACTAGCAGAAATCATCTGCTAGACTGTAAAGCCACCCTACATAACACGCAACTGTTAAAATGTAAATTGCCAAACTATTTTTAGCTGCTGCTGAAGGGGAAAAAAAAAAAAAAAAGAAAAAAAAAAAAACGGAGGGGGAAAAGAAGAATATTCCTGGCCTCGGGAATAATGATTTGAGGCATTGTGTTCATTTTGTTTATCAAGCAGCTATTCAGCCTCTAGTGGGGCCCAAGTGCTTATGCAAGCAAAAGCTTTTAAGAGTGCCTGCAGCTGCAATCCTGGCTTCCAGGTAGGCTGCAGGTTCAGAGCACAGCTGCCCCAGGCTATCCACACTATCTCAGCTCCATCTGGAAGTACTGTTAAAATAGGATTTCAGATCCCGGGTTCTGTCTGTGTCATCGTGAGCAGAGGGAGGAAGAAGAAGGGAAAGAGAGGGAGGAGAGAACAGGGGAGACGCGAGGACTAGAAGGCACCCTCCGTAGTTCAGGCTCAATACAAAATGAAAAGCTCAGCCCCATTTTGCTCCCACTATATTACTGTTGCCTGTGCAGTGTGTTCTATTCAGCCTATCCGGCTTTGAGTTATGACTCATCCAAGTGCACCTGCGACCATGTGTTAAGTACTGCCAAATAAAAGCCCAACATCCATTTACACAACAAAGAGATGTATCCCGCAAGGCAGCGGAGCTTCCCCCTCCCCTCCTGTTTGTTCGGAGCAGGGGAAAAAATAATTCTGTCCTTCACTTCACTGGGGATTTTTCACTTCACGTGGATTTTTAAATGCAGATTCATTTATAAACAATTTTCTTCCTTTTAAGAATAAAGCATATTTAATACCACAAAACACCCCTATAGCATTAGATTATCACAGCCATTAATGATTTTTCCACCAAAACCCTTCCAACCTTTTTTATCAAAGCCCTTTATTCTCGAAGGATAAATTTTCAAGCAAAGAGGGATCAACAAACTAGTTGCTTGAAAGCTTTCCTGATGCTAGGCTGAAGTTAGGAAAGGCTTAATGAAGGCTTTAAAATCCACCAGGGCTTCACAATGAACATCTGACTCGGTGATTTATGCATATTAATAACCTCAGTCCTACTGAGGCAAGCTGAGCTGTACATGTCCTCCGAATCTTAATGTCTTCAGCTCCACTGGGATTATTACAAATGTAAATTTCTAAGATTCTCAGCTATTAATCTCTGTCTGTCCTCCTGTTCAGCAACATAATGACTAATTAAACATCAAAAGACCTGTACAGGAGATCTTCTTTGACAGCTCCTGGCCCAGCTCTCTTCCCAAGAGAGGAATTCAAATGACAGGGACAAGTGGGTAGGAGCATATGAGCGAGCTACAAATCACTGCTATGAAATCTAAAAATTCCACATCAAATGTGTATTTAGTCCTGCAGAACCACTCCCAATTACCTAGCCTAGCTGTTCATGTCCAGCAGACAGCCCTCCTAGTGCTAAAGTTAAGTGATTTGTATGTATGGCAAGTAAAGAGAATGCAACCTGAACCCAATTTTTATCACTACAAGTAAAATATGTAGTACTTACAGAAGAAGGCAAACCAGGGGGCACCTTTCTTACTTTCTTTGTCTGTAGAGGATCTGTACACAGAAAAATAGCATTTAATCAAGTATATACATTATAGGTGAAAAACAATAAATAGCTACACTACACTGTTTTTTCCTTCCATGATGAATTTCTTATTTTCCAATTTCATGCATTTTTTTATTCCCCAGCAGAGAGATTTGTCTTTCACATCAACATAAAAATGTAAAATACTGATGTTCTCCTCTAAAACAAAGCTTTGCTGAACAGTTACTTTCAATTCTTTTCCTAAGGAAAACAGTTATTCCTAAGAACAGTTACTCTGAAGGATATACTTATGACCTTATGCACTTGCTAAGAATCAAAGTAAGGTTTTGAGATATAGGAGGAGGAAAATGGGACTTATTAGCAAGAGAAATGCTTTCTTTTCTGCATGTCAGAGTAAAGATAGAACTCTCCAAAAAGATTTTGACATGTTAAGGTATGATTTATAGTCTAAGAATACTAACATGATATAAATTTTATAGTTTTTAGACTCTACCAAGGTTGTAAATAAACAGCAAATTTAATGACATAATTACTTTCCTTGAGTAATCAAGTCAATACATCTCAAATTTGCATGTAATAGTAAAGTTGGAGGTATGATACCTGCTTCTTTCTTCCAAGAGCTATTATATTATAACAAAAGTACCCAGCAATTTCACTACCTAAACCAAGAATCTGAACCAGTTTAATCAGATGCTAATACAATTAATCTGAAAACTCTGTATGCAAATTACAAATTAACTGATGTTTTGAAGATGAGTATCTGGCGAGGTTACTAGTTCTACAATTAACCAATAAAGTCTTTAATTAAAACACAAAATTCCTATTTTTCTGTTTTCATTCAGAACATTTATGATGATATGACAAGATAAAGGTGAGATAAGGTGAAACAACTGCTGGATATCTTTAATCTCATCATTTCCCACAGGGCACACTCACAAAGAAAAGAAAAGGACTTTTGGAAGAGAGATTTACATTGGATTCAGAGTGTCACCTGGAAGAGAACACTGGTTGGTTTCAATGCAATTTAATATGAAATTTAACAAGAGCTTGTTATAATCCTGGCCAGACAACTCCTTCTCGGGGATAAAATGGGCATCATTTGACTTTGCTAGAAATTCTCAGGCAGCAGATTTGTGGCACTTAACAAGTCCATTAAAAAAAAAAATTAAAACTCAGACATACTTTCTCAAGCCATAGGAAAAGACTTGAGATAAAAGTCACCTTCCTCCTCCTAACATTCCTGGAAAAACATTTCCATGAATTTGTAACCACCACCTACCATATCCCAGGTTACAGGTCCTGGATTCAACCATGACAGAAAGAGGAATATCACCAGTTTGAATACATTTAAACCCCCTGAGCTTCTCTTTCAAAGAAAAAGCTAAATATATTCTGAAAACTCCACACTTCACTTACATTTGTTTCATTTAATAATATCAGGAACTGCCCAAACTCTCTACAGTTTGCACAGGAAACAAGAATCTCATTCAGGACCATCTCAGTGACTGCTGCACACAATGACTTCCTGCACATGTCTGGAGCACCCTGAGCCCAGCACCCAAAGCCCAGCTCCAACACCCCCCTGCTACTCAAACCCAGAGCAGGTTACTACTGTAAGTAGCTTCTCACTAAAACCCATTCAGTGTGGGCTGAAACACCATCATCATCATCTTAAAACACAATCCTTTTCTACCGAAGGTCAACCACCCTTTCAAGCTGTAAACAATTCCACTGAACTTCTGTAAGAGTGTTCCTCTTCTGAAACGTGTGAGGAACTGGAACAAACTGCCCAGGAAGTGGTGGACACCATCCCTGAAGGGATTTAAAAGATGTGTAGGTGTGATACTCAGGGACATGGGTTAATGGTGGACTGGGCAGTGCTGGGGTAAAGGCTGGACTCGACGGTCTTAGAGGGATTTTTCAAATGAAATGATTCCATGATATTTAAGATTAAGTTCCAAAGTAATATTTTTTATTTAAAAAGTTTTAAAAAACAATTTCAGAAATGGTCAGGACTATTTTAGTACCCAAGAAGTTTGCAGTTATAGTTAATATTAAAGTTACTTCACAAAGCAATTTGCATTTGAAAATTTCATTTTGAGTTAAGTATGGTTGGAGTTACATGGTTCCAACAAACAAGATTTTTACTATGGAATAGAGGTGTTATACAGAATGAGGGGCATTAAAGACTCAACCATATAATTAGAGAAATTCTAATGACCTATCATTATACTGAAACATATGGTAACAAGAATATAATGGTAAACTAGAATAGAATGGCACAATCCCTGTTTTTATATCAAAAAGATTTTTTTAAAATTTGCACACCCAATTATTCACAAGTCTTATAGCAGATACTATAGGAGGGTTGGCTCATTCTTGATTCTCTGATTCAACAGAATTAGAGAGCTATAAACTATTACCACAGTCTCTGACCAGGTATAAAAATTCCATTCACCTCCAACTATCCCCAGATTAAATATTAAATATTATACTGTCACAGGATTATAACAATTTTTAAGCAAGTTCCTGCCCGCATATTTTGCAAGGTAGTTTGATTTTAGGATAATCTACTAGCCTCCAATTGCTAAGATCTTTAAAGGCATGATGAACCAATTACAATGAACTATATATTGCCCTGAATAAAGTTACTTTTAGCATATAAAAGGATAATTGTTTCCCCTTTGTGTCCTTCCCCTACTAAATAATGGTAATGACCTCAAGGTCAGGCATTTCCAGGAGTTAATGATGGCACGGGTTAAGGGCACTCAGCTGGTCATCAGCTCCTATCCATCTGTCATTATTGCTTTTGCAATTAAGGGTTTTATTAGAGTTTCTTGTTTGTTTTGTAAGCCAGACTGACCACTGTTGAATCCAAGCTAGGGTCTCAAAGAAAATGTTAATAATTCCAGTTTTTCTCTTATACAGTAGTCTGGTGTAATTTCAATTGCTCAGCACAGAGCAATCTCCCATACATTAAATGAACTGTCAAAAAAAAAAAAAAAAAAAAGCCTGCAGAGAAGCATCATGAACAAAAGTTTAAAACTGTCTGTATTACTTACCAAGAGCTGGTGAATCATGCAGTGGTCGTCGGCGCTGATTTGTGCCAGAAAATGGGTAGTAGGGTGTTCCAGGTTTTGCAGAGGATGACAGCTGACCTGGACTTCCAAGCCCCATATCAGACCGAAGCAGACTAGACTACAGAAATATACAGAGAAAAGTCAAATTAAGCTCTATAACAATGCATCTGTTAATATAGCTGACAAACTATTAACCACACTTACTGCTCTTGGCATTTATAGGAATTTACTGGGATTTAGTGAAGGTTCTAGAGTTCAAAAAAATGTAGACTTTTAAAATCAATGTTCAGAGTATGTACTACAGCATAACTCAGAAAGGCAGAGCAAGTTTGGCTGTGAGCCTCCAGAAAGCCATAACCATTTCAGCTGAAAATATCTGAAAGAATCAGTTCATATTTAAATTTTAAACAAAAATCATAATCCTTTGTTTAGTTTGCAATATAGCACCTCTTCTATTACACAATATAAACATAATTGATAAAAACTGCTAAGAGTTTATAGTGTGACATTAAGTTTTATCACATACTTAGAAATCAAGACTTAGATTACACTCATAAAAACATGGAATAAAACTGTCCAAAAAAAATCAAATGCAGACAAGAGATAACAGAGTAGATTAATGAACACAACATGAAAAATTGACATTTTAAAAACTTCAAACTAACAAGGCAGTTGAACCTTACCCTTTTTGTTCTCTTTTCACACAGAAAAAACAAAAACATTCTAAACACCTAACAAGTGCATTGTATATTGTTTGACCTCTCATTATTTGGATTTCCTCTGTAAAACTGAAATGAATGCTGGTGATTTAGAACAACATTGTTTTTCCACGGGTTATGTTATATTTAGCTTTGTTTCAGTCTGAAAATCCTGATTTGGAGTGAAACCCACAGAACTGTCTGTACAGAAAATGTACCAGGTGGTAAAAATTCACTGTGTTTCACTCCTGGCTGGTGCATACAGCTTTCCTCATGGAGCAGCATTCACTCTACACTGCACACAGCTAAAGACACACCACTTTTAACGTCTGCCAGTGCTTTAAGGCCATGTGGAAGCAGCAGCCTCAGAAGCAATTTGATTTCTTCAGCTGTGGTCAGTACATGGTGCAGCCTGGCCAGCACAAGGGGGTAAAGCACAGCTGGCAGGACAACAGGGATGTTTTGCTTAGACTCATCTGCACTGGCATTTCATTGTCAGGTGATGCTAAGACAGAAGCTGCTAACTGGAGTAAGTTTTATACCAAAACCCTGCCTAATTTCTCCTTCAGCCTTGCTGCTCCCAAGCCAACATTCCTGGTCCCATCCAGGTGCTCTGCAGGAGGAGCCCTGGTGCCCCCACAGGTTCCAGAGGTCTCACCAAACCCTCATGGGCTGGATTACAGCAGGAACCACTGCAGTGCTGCTGCCTGCTTGGGATACTCAGAGATCACTCATTGTTCCTGCCTCTCCTCACCTTCCATTCTGAGGCCCAAATAACTCATTCATAAATAAATGTAATTTTGGGTTATACTAGATCATCAAAACTGATTTGTCTGGTGTGAGGAGTTGTGAAAGGTGAGGTTCACTCATACAGCTCACTCATGAGGTGCTAAATGCCTCTTCCTTGCAGTGCACTGGGATTAGCAAAAAATTAAGACTTCAGACAGAGTTACAGAATACATATAAAATAAGCTTTCTTCTTTTTTTTTGCACTGTATCACCATTGAAATGTCTCTCTTTTCTTGTCTGATGACTAATTTGAGCATGAAAATCTTATATTTTAATTGAATAGAGTGGGATGTGAAAGAATCTCCCCATCACAAACTAAAGAAAGGCCCAAAAGTTTTAAGTATTTTAGACCAAAGTGTGAAGATCAAAATCTATTAAAAATGTTACTGCACAAAAATAGCTCCCTCTCAGCTTAACTTGTTCATTGTTATTCTTACAATAGTCTTTGAAACAGAATTCTTAATCTGAAACTCATATTAAAATGAGATACTCTGATAGCGTGACAAAAGTATATAGCAAATACATGCAGGGGGAAATCTGCTGGTGGGCTGTTCCAAGGTCTTCTAATTTTCTAATAGTTAAGATTTTATTGTTTTGCAGAAAACATTATGAACATCAGAATATCAGGCTTACTCAGTAAAAATCTGAACTTAGCAAAGATACTATTCTAAACATTTACTACGATTTTAGAGGAGAACACTGTGCAATGGACAATGTTTTGTGAAAAGCAGCTCCTCCAAACCAACACCGGCCAGAAGAAGAAATGAAACCAGTTCTCACTTAGGCCAACACTTGACCTTCTTGACCAAGAATATCCAGGACTGAAGGAAAATTGCTCTAGGTAGCCTGTGGGGAAGGGAGGAAGTATTGTGGTAGTTGTCATTTCAAGTAGCTGGGTAAGGTCCCCTCCCTGGATGGCAGAAGCGCTGAGGCCGGCAGGGACCTCTGGAGGTCAGCGAGCGCAGCCCTGCTCGCTCAGAGCAGCTGTCAAACACAATTAGGAACTACGGCCCGTTCACATTAAAGACAACCCTCCCTGCCAGACCAGCATCTCCCCTGACCACTGCAGGGATTTTGGAAATGCAGTAGGATCCATACAGATGCTTCCAAAAAAAAAAAAAAAGGGGGTGGGTGGGGCGGGGAGGGTTCCTAGTTCCTCTATTACCCTACTCATTAGGAGATGAGGAAAGATTAAAAAAAAAAAAAAAAGAGAAGAATCAACCAGTAAAAACTCCTAAATTCATTTCTACAAAGTCATTCCAAAAGGTGTGACTCTCTATCTTTTCCAGGCTTAACCGCCAACCTTTACTTCATGACACTTGCCACTCTTGCTCTTGTCCCAAGTATTCCAGTATTTGACATTTTCACCAGACCCTGAATTTCAAAGCTGCCTGGCCTCTACAATAACATAAAGTTAGTGTATAAGCACTATAGTAGATACACAGTAAATCTCAAGCTGTGCAACACACTGAAGAAGTCTTCTGATCTATACTGTGTTTGGGTAAGCAATTTTTATTTATAAAAAAGGATTAAAAAACCAAAACAACACAACCCCCTTCTAACATTGGCCCAATCAAATGAAACATCTGTTTAGAATTTTATAATTGTTCCTCAGTCTTCCAAAAGAAAATAAAAATAGATGTCATTAGTTCAGCTCATTGATTTTTCTGCCTGTTTGAACCAATTGAGAAAAAATATTGATTAGGACTGATCCTTTCCTAAGGGCATCTGATAAAGAAAGGAATACAAAAATACCACTGAGGATAGCAAAAAAGCTTTGTATTATCAGCATCAAGCTTCTCCTGATGAAGTGCCCGAGGTCCCTGCGCAGAGGCAGATCACTTACACACGTAGTTAGGGGCATTCTCCACAGAGAACCTGCACGCTCATTCTGAACCTCATCTGCCAAGCATGCATCCAATTACCAAAGAATAATCAATGACTGGTTATTCTCCTGAAGCTTGTCCAAGTCCTTGTCTGTATTACCATTGTAAACAAACAGGCATCACCCCTAAAAATTTGCCTTTTTGGATTTTATAATTTTATCCAGTTTCAAGACGTACAAAAAGTTATTTAAAGCAATGTTTTCCCTAAGGAATGAGTGTTAAATAACTAAGGAAAAAAATAAAAGGGGGGGAAAGGGCTTTTATTATGATCAACTACAAACATGGCAAGCCTGATTTGGAAAAGAGAAAAAGATGTAAACAGGACTGCTTTACTTCTGAGATTTATCCCTTTCAGAGAAACCAAGAAACAGTTTTGACAGCCTCAGGGGAAATGGCATGGCCTGACCCAAATAGGAAAGGCTTTCACAAGGGCTACTATCTCAACAAATCCTTTAAAGGGGTCACTTTCCTAGAATATTCTCATTAAAAAAAAATGCAGGGGAGTTATCTATTTAAGCCTTGCAAGGATGAGGTGCGGGGAAAAGAATCGTATCAACAAAAAGGGGGCGGATTTCTGCACCTTTGTCACAGGAAATGAGTAACTTTGCACTGCAGCTGCACTTTCGTGCAAAGTTCGCTTCCATTCAAACTAACAAACCAATCAACCACATGCTTATATCAAAATGATATGCCTGAGCTAAAAAGAAGCTCCTTAGTCAACTTATTTTAAAATGGTTTTAAAATTGATTCTTTCAAAGAATTTAAGCACAGAAGTAAAAAAGAGTTTGACTAATTCTTAAGTTTTCTTCTCTCCAGCCCAACTCTACGACTCTTTAGATACAATTTGATGCCAAAACACTGTTCTGCCTTCAATGAACTTCTAGGACACCAGCCAGCAGAATTCTAATATGTTGGTAAACATTCCTTTGATTTTACTTTATATTTTTAAAAAAGTGAACAAGTAAAGGCCTACAGATGTCCTTGCATAATATTCCTTGCAGCTCTCTATCATTTAGGCTCTATGCAAACAGGAAAGCCAAGGTGTCATAAAAAGCACATAGTTTTAACAAACACACTCCATACACCACCTATATAAAGTTTTACCTTTTCAAAAATGTATTTGCCATAGGCAGGTAGCCTTGTGCTTCTAGATCAAAATCTTGTCCACATTCTTTTCTTAAATGCAAACACTGGCGAACACTCTTAAGAATTCAAATTTTCCCAGCATAGCCATAGCCAAACTATGCAATAGTTTCATCCAAATACAACTGTGTGCCTTTACATTATTCATTATTTTCTATCAAAAGAATAATATGGTTGAGAATAAAAGCATTAGCCCATTATATGCAACTGATTATGACAGGCCTATTATGCCAGCATAATAAGGCAGTCTGCTTTGGCAGTGAAATGAGAGCTGCAACTCACCAACTGCAAACTTCGATCTTGAAAACCTCTCCAACAGTCAACTAGATTTTATTTGTCCCATTTTTTTTTGCATTAGCTTCCTTTCCATAAAGTTTATGCTTTCAACCCTAGTAGCCAGGCTGTACCTATTTAAAGCAGAAAAACTGTCTAGAGGTGTTAAAAAAAAAAAAAAAAAAGGCACTTGATTGTTTAGTTAAAAATTGGAAGCTTGGATACTTTACTTTTACAAAATAATGTAATGCAACACCATTCATCTCAATCAGATCCCTCCATTATCCCGCCAGAGTCGCTGACAAACTCACTTGGCATCTCTCTATTTCTCAGAATTACACAGAGCAGATGGCAAGTGCATTCCTTGCCTTACTGTAAACTTGAAATGTTGCCCTGGGTAGAAGACAAGTTTCATGTGCATGTCCTTTTTACTCAGTGAGCTATTTGGATGACTTAGAGCATAGATATAATGTGTCTCAGTATTGCATGTCTTGCCTTATAGATAAACCTGACAATTTGCATAAGCTGGCTTAAAAGAACATAACAAAACGGAAAAGTCAAACTCTGGTAAACTTGCAAAATCCCCCAGCAAAGTTGTATATTTTGTTATGGTGTTTCCAAAGGAAAACTCAGCACAACACTAAAACATTAACTAATAATTGCTCTGAAATTCCAGTCCAGTAGAGAGGCTAGGGCTGCAAAAAGACCATTGACTCGAGTTCCACGTCATGCAGTTTAAGCCAAAAATATAACTAAGATATCAAGTGTTGAATTTCACTTTACTCAAGTCTCTAGTCTTTGGAAACTGTAATGAATATGCACTCCAAAATAGGAGCTGAATTTGGAAAAAAATACTGACATATGATGTAAATTCATTTTAAATTTAAATTTTAGAGATATGTTTGCAATTATCAGCATGTTGTTAAAGAATCTCATCCTGAGAATATCATCAAATAGTAATGTGAAATACAGTGTTACCATTTTGAGAACAAAGGGACTCTGAATGAGTAATCAATAGCAACTGGCAGAAAATGAGGCATTAATTATGATCCTCTCTAGTGTTTTGTCTCAAACAACGTTTCATTAAATATATTGTGCTAACCTGTACATCTTCAAGCCATTACCAATAGATTTGATCAGATACATTTTTGATCTGTTTCAGGAGGAGGAAAATATCAGAATTAGAAAACCAAAACAACATCCAATGTGTTATATGATAACTTGAGCTTTTTTTTCTTGATCAATTTAAAGGAAATCAGGGGTTGATAATAAAACATCTCAGGAGAGGATCCTCTAACAACATGTTGATAATTGCAAACATATTCCTCATTTTAAAAAAATACTTAGGTCTTATAATCTCAGTGTAGTCTCTTGAAAATTTAATTATCATCTCCTATACCTAAAGTATCATGCAGGTTTGAGAAGATAATGACAGTCATCCATCAACTGCATCCTGCCAGTGTAATCAGGCTAATCTAGCTCACTGGATTAAAAACCAGCTACCTAGGGTACTAAACACTGAAGTGATGCAACATCATAAACAAAATTACATTTAGCTTTACTGCCTTTCCAATTAATGTTAACACCGATGAAGATCAGGTTATCAATATATTCTCCTTTTACACCAAAGCTTTTCCGGATCACCATGAGCTGCTTATTCATGTGTGTACCTAAGCAGAGCTGCTACTGTGGCAGATTCTGTTCATGTGTAAATATACTGGGACTGAGCACAGGGACAGAGGAGAGAGAAGAAAGGAGTTTATTCAGAATTACGTATATGGGGTTTTTTTTAGCAGTGAGAATAGCAAAGATTAAATGCAAAGGGAAGGAATCATTTTGTATTCTTTTTGCATCTAAATGTCTTTAAAGACCCTGATTAATACAAATATTTTGAAGAGTCCCCTCCTTCTCTTTTGCAATATTGTCTTCCCTGCACTGATGCTGCATATTGGCAAGACTACAAATTCAGTTTTACGCTTCTAAAGCAGCACCCTGCTGATGTTGCTGTCCAATCCCGGAGGTTGTGCTGGCTCAGCTTGTCTTCCTTCATCCCCCCCGGGCAAGGTATTTTTGCGTTGCTGACTGAATTCAAGGAAGGCATTACTAAGCATTGTGATTACAGGTCAGGCACCCCTCCCTTTGCCTTTGAATCTTTCCGCTACACTATGAAAACAGTAATTTGAACAGCATCTCTACTGTGATTATACAAAAGCCATTTTCTGGAAAAATCCAAAATTTCACTAGAGAAGTTGCTGAGTGGTTATTCATCTATTTTTTAATTTTTATGGTACCACCCTCCTTGCTTTCCTTTATGATTACAAGACACTAGCATGAGGAGTCAGTATTATAATAAAGGATTTTATGCTGAGTCTTATTTACAGAAGTCAGACTATAAAGGATATTATAAAGCTCAAACTATCTTCGCATCTGTTCCTCCCTCTGCATCTTCAACAAAATGATTTTAAAGTATTTCAGACCATTAGTAGATCATTTCATGTATATAGTATGGAAGTTGTACATCTCTCCCACACAACCAAGAGAAAATCTCTCTTGCTCTAAGCACCAAGTCAGAAAATTAACATAATGAGGGTACATTAATAAAGCAACCAGTTAATTGTTAGGACTTAACATGGAGAACCCATATGTTTTCACATATGATCAAGGGAGAGCTCAGTTCAATACTAGGGTGCTAGGAAATGGCCAGGAAATATCTTAGGCTACAATCCCCTCTCCTGAATAAATGTTACCCTTCTCTCCCTGCTCTTCAGGAACCTGTGCCAGCAGGAGCACCAGTGTTTCGAAAAGCACCCCAGAACACAGCTGAAACCAATACAAGTTGGATGGTTTAGTTCCATGAAGAAGGAATGTAAATGACAAATCCTGTGCTTCTTTCCAACCCTGACCGAGTGCCCAAGCTCTGCTCTCCCACCCATCCCAGGAAGCAGTGCTCAGGAACAGGCTGCCTACACCACTCAGCTTCTCCTCCTACCCAGGGCCTCTGCTCTTCTGGATGCCAGTTATTTGTGCATGTGTGAAGTTTGGGAAGGGACTTTTTCTACCTATTAATTTAAAAAGGAAGGTAAATGGGGGCTTAACATACTAGAGTAATTACAGACAAAAGGGAAAATCCAAAGGGCAATCCAGCTCATTCAGATCAACAGGCATGGCTGAGAATACAGAGCTGAGCTGATATTCTCCCCATCCTCCACTAATACCATAAATTTGTAACTGAGAAGCACCCAGATCTGAGGCAGTCCGAATAGCTGGACACAAATAGTATATCACCAAAGAAGTTTTATCTGCACTCTGTGCCATAGCATTATTTTTACTTCCTTATGTAGCAATATGTAAGATAATATGTATATTAGTTTACAGAATATTCATAATTTTAATACAAGCAGAAAAAAACAAAAAATGAAGGTGGCAAGAAAATTTGCCAACCCTAAACAGTGTGAGAAAGAGAAGGGCAAACACAAGAAACTGTCTGCCTGGTAAAGGCATTGAAAATGATTCCTTACAGAACTGCTCCCCCTTTAAAAATAGCATCCCTCCTCCAACTATAACGAATTCCTAACACCTGCTACCCACTTCATTCCAGGGGGAATGTCTTCCCTGATTAACTTCAGGTGGTCACCTCCAGCGCTGGAAAAAGAAATCTAGCCTGTGCCCCATACATTTTTACTTTCTAAAAAGGTTCTGCAGACTCCTTATCTCCTGAGTGACAGGAGATATTTTCCCACTAGCACAATAAGTAATTCACTTCTAATAAATCATGATGAAAAGAAAGTTAATATTGCTTGATTCTACTTGAGAAGTAAAATGAAGCAAAATAAACTAAAGTTCAGGCATTCCATCTGCCCTTAAACTATATATCCCTCTCCCCATCCCAATCTTTTAGGATGGTATCAGCTGGCAGAATCCAGAGTCACTGCTTCAGTTAACATTGTGTCAGCCTTTCCTTCAGCAGCTGCATTTCTTAGAGATTGATAGCTCAGCTGTAAAATTCTGCTTCAGGGAGACACCTGATATCAAAAGTGTCAGAGAAGCGGAGATTAAAAAGAGAAAATTTACAAAATAAAATCAGTTTTTCAGCTTTAAAGTTATACTGGTATTAAAAAACCCACACATGTACAAGCCTTAAATTTTTTTATACTTCCATAACTCAGTATTCCTTGGATTTAAGGAGACATCATGTTCTCTATACTGCTTCTAAAACTATATGAGGAAGGAAGAAAAGCAACTGGTGCCTCTACTTGTAGCCTTTCTAAGGTCCCATTCACCAGAAAGGTCCAGAAAATGATGTAATTTTCTGCCTCATTGGAAAGATCCATCTACAGCATCCTCAAACACACACCAGCAGTGAGAAGGAAGAGCTTTCTGGTTGTTTAATAGACAGTGGCTAGCAGAAACCCTGGCAAAGCACCCTAGGAGCAATTGCAGAGCCAGGCTGTCACACTCTCCTCAGGACTACACCTGCAGCCTGAGGAGGATTTATTTGTGTGCCTCCACACCCATCTCAACAACCACCACCTTGGAAAATATGATGTGCTACAAATACCTTTCTCTAGTCTAACTCTTACATTTTAAGTAACATCTCAGCTGTCAAATGCCACTAAAATCCTGCTCTACCCCATAATCCACAATCACTCATTTCTTTCACTGCTGTCACTTCCAAGTTTTTTGTTCTCAAAAAACTTGTATCTCCAAGTGCATTTTTCATATTCTTCTCTACTTTTCCATTTTTGTCAGTAAATCTCATTTCTGCTTCCCACATACATTTTGCACATTCTTATCTCCTAACATTCACATTTTTGTCTGTATGCTTAATCTTACAGCTGTTTAATCTTACCTGATGCCTTATTAAAAACATTAAAATCAGTCAATCTTCTCCTTTACACCAAATACACATGTTAAAATTATATAGTTTAGGAACATATCAAAAATACTTCTAAGTTGGTGCTATTTTCTGGTATCTATATTTTTATTTTAACTTTTGCTTGCTTAATCCTCACCACCCAGCCAGTAATACAAAAAAGTTGCTATTTTTGCTTATGCACAATACAAACAAGCTTTTATGTTCTCCCTAGACAATTCAAATTTCTGGAGTTGTACCCTTATTACACTTCCTCAGCTATTAGAGAGTGAGCTCTGAGATACTACTTGCCCCAATATTGCAGGATTGTTCTTTAGGTTTGAATTTTTCTCAAGCTGCTTTAAAGTCTCTTTAAATTTTAAAGAGGCAAATTACTGACTATGCAAAGACAAAGTAACATACACTTGCAGTCATTTCTTTTGCTGAAGTGATCATCTGTTAAATTGCCCAAGAAATTGGTGCTAAAGGCATTTTTTGGGTTTATTTCAAAAGTTCTTATAGTGTTTGTTAAGAAACAAATTTTTTGCACAAAAATAAAATAAACTTTTTAGTCCATTAAGGGTGCAACAGCTAACAAATACAGTCTAACATGCTGCCATTTTATTCTTTAATAAATAGCTAAATTTGCAAGCAACAAGATGCAAACCTTTAAAGTTCCATGTTAAATTGTGAAGAAAGGAGAAATTGGTAAATTCTGAAAAGTTGTCTGAAATCACGTCTTAATATGTTTACTTGAAGTATAGCCCCATAAGGAGCACTAAGTGTGGTGCTAATGTGCATAAAATGTTACTGCCATACTGCAAAATTCAGGCTAATTTAATAAAGCCTGATGTGCCTTACATCATGTTGCAATGATGCAATAATATGCTGCTAAATGAGTCACCTCACATTAGCTTCATGGCAACAGCAGAGTTGATGGCTATTGAAGGGAAAATAGGGTAGCAATATTACTGCAAGTATTGATGGACCAGCTTTCTACTGAATTTTTTCATCCAAGGAAAAGCTGCCTTATTTATTGTGTGCTACCAACATACACAAAACTTTTATAATAATTGCAGCAAAAATGAGTTAAAAATCCATCTGCCACAAAATAAAATATATCTAGTGTACACAGTATCATATAGATAATCCATATGTTCTCTCTGTAGTGCTATATATTTCATGCAATATGGATTTACATCATGTACTATAGAGAAGTGTATATTTTATAAATTATTTATATATATATATATGATTATACATAGTCTAAGTGAAATGTATTTAGTAAATTCATTCCACAACTCCTTGCAGCACTCATATATTCTAGTTTTATCAGCAGCAGTGTTTTCTAAATGGGTTTTATAACTTCTGAAGTGTCCCATCATTGTGTAGCCCATGGAGATTAATGAGTAACAAAAATGGAGTAAATTAAGATACAACTCTTTATAAAAGGCTACACTTTAAACCACAAGTGGTGAACACCTCTTGCGTTCCTGCCTAGCATCCATTACATTCAGCGCTCGATTCTATCTCCTTTCCCACACACAGGATACTGTGCAGACTTCAAATTATTATGAAGGGAGGATAAATGTGTTATCTCCACATGTCAAAAAATCCATCATGTCTATTTTTCATGCATGATTGTTTAGAATGAAAATAGAACATTAAGAGGATAGTCACCAACAATTTACTATCTTGAGCCCAGTGATGCCAGTGGGGAGAGACTGCCAGGCAATGAGAACAGGCACTGTGAGGCTGAAGGAGCATCCCCCCACCAATTACTCAGGGCACTCAGGGCTCCTGGGGATAAAGTTACCTTCTGTGAAGACCCACACAAACAATTAGAAGAATTAGTCTAACAGCTACACATATACTGCACATTTATCTCAATTTCACTTTAAAAATAGTGCAGACCCCTGGCTTTCTTTGAGCTCAGACCTGTCAAACCAATGTGCAGTGACAGCTGGGGACCTTTTTGATGATATTGGAAATGGGAATAGTGAATTCAATATCTGAAGTCTAATCTTGTTTCTTTCACATAAGCTACTGTTTTCAGTGCTCAACCACACAAATGTGAAGAAAACCCTTTTTATTACAGGAAGCTTCCTGAAAATTTAGCCTTTACCTGATTTATAATTTGTGAAAAGATGCCCTTCCCAAAGCTGCAATTACATGGCCAATGGGAATGGTGGAGTCCCCTACAAAAACCACAAACTACCATCCTGCCTCCAATTCAAAGACACAAAAAGAGACTCTGTGTCAAGTCATGTGGCATGGCATTTTATTCTGACAGCAAAAACAGAGTTTTTAGTAGTTCTTCTAAAAGGTGTCAATTCTTCCTCTAGGTAAAAACTTTTGACATTCATCTAAATCAGCTCTGCATAAACCTCAATTTGTCATTTTACCCATCCTTTTAGAGTCTATATATTTTTGGATGCTCCTTTTTGGCTTGTTTAAAACACCTGATGGAAAGAAAAGGTGAGAACCTGCACTTCCTACTAATAGAATATTCGTAAATTAGCCACATTTACATTATTGTGACTAAATGTTGCAGCTGAATCAGATTCTATTACCTAAGTCACTCAAGTTCTTAAGCTACATTGAAAATCAATCACACTTCAACTCCTACAGCCTAAATATAAAGCCTGTAGGTAGCAAACAGTTCCTACAAATCACTGCTTAGATTATTTTCAGTAAAAGGTGAGAATGATACTAAGACTCTGAAACATTGCAGTTTACAGTAGTCTTGAAAATTTTCATTGCAGCCTTCTGTAAACTCAACAGAAAGTAAAAATTAAAACTCTTCACACTTCCATACTAGGTTATTAATACCCTTTATACCAGTAACATAAGGAAAGGAGGTAGGAGAAAGATGGATTCAAGAGTATTCAGAGAAGTTAGGTATTTTCAATTCATCTGTACCCAATTAGAAACTCAGGAGACTGCCTGGCTCTTGCCATTTTACCATTTCAGAAACCTTAGGACCACTGTCCTTGAAGAACTCATGGTTCAGAGCAGAGATTAGGAAAGAGGTGGGTTGGTTGGTTTCAGAGCAAGAAAAGTAGTGGCTTGTAATTCCTCAACAACCTAAATGTCCTTTTTTTTTTTTTTGAAGAATACTGGAAGAAATAGTCTGCAAATGTCAGAAGATAATGAAGAAGTGATACTGATTTAGCTGGAATACACTATATAAAATTAATTTCCCGCTCAGATTGCATAATAGATGTTTTAATAAGGCTTTTACCACTTCCACATTTCACAGGTGAACTAAGGAACCAAGGACAACTAAAACTAGTGCTGAATACAGAGCAAAGCTGATTAAAAAACAGCTAAGAGTTTATGATCAACAGTGGGTGAATGTATTAACTGAGACTTTGCAGGCGTCTGTTTTGGGCATCATTCCACCTCTTAATTAGTGACTTGGATGAAAAATGAAGACTACATTTACAAAACTCACAAAGCAAATAACCCATAAGGACCTACAAATGCAATGCAAGCCTGGAATTCAAAATTGCACTGACAAATTTAGAAATGGTAGAAGCAATGTGTTAAACAAGTAAATACATTTTTGTACATGGAACCTGTAAGCTGAAAAACACAGGGTGAGGAATAGCAAGCTAGCCAGCATTACCATAAAAAGGTATTGGGAAATTTTAGATCACCACGATTAAATACGTATCAGAAACTGGATATTTGTTGGGAAAATAGACAGGTACCACCCGGCAAAAAATTCACAGTATTGTCTGAAAGATCCAGGAAATTTCTGTTTGCTATGGTGGTAATGCCCTGGGTGAGGTACTTGAGCTCATTTAAAGCACTGGAATTTACTAGAGTTGTGAACATACTGGAGAGCAGGGCAGAAGCTTTTCTACTAATATTTCAATCTGAGATAGATCCTGTTACATAGCCACTGTTAAAATATACCAGCACTATACACACCCAGGTAAAAATTAACTCCAGTTATGTCTTATCTTTTCTAAGGACTCCTTATCATCTTAATCATCTAATGGTTTTTTTCAGCCTCTACAGACTTAAAAGAGAATAGATTCTTCTCCATGTCCACTGTCTGTAAGAGTTAGCTACTTTAATTACGATCATGTTTAGATAAGGGACCAGGGACATTTTCTTAATGTAATTACACTTAAGTAGTTGAAAACAAAACCTGGGCTACTCATGCAGTCTCTTCCATCTCTAAACTTTTTTGAGAACTGACCACATGAAGCCTCTGTCAGGGACAATGCAGCTGATTCTTCCTTTGGATTGCAATGACCTCTCATGATCACTTTGGGCCTTCTCTATGACAGATTTCAAACACTGTAGCTGCAATGAGAGCTGTATTTCAAGCACTACTGTGCATTTACCAAAAACAAACAAACAAACAAACAAAAATTTAAAAAGATTCAGAAATCCCACCACAGTCCAAGTTAAATAAATTCAGATGCTGTCAGATTTACCTGACAAAGACCAAAATAAAGTACAAACTGTAACTTATCAAATGAATTTAAATGGATTAAAATTTAATTGAAAGTTAACTCTATGTTCATTTTTTATTATCCCGAATACAAAATTAATACAGATTTGCCTACAGTAACATTTTCTCCACATACTAAAAATTCTAAGGAAAAAGAAAACTGAGGGAGATTTAATAGTCGGAAACTTATCAAAGGGATGAACAGAATTAAAAGTGATGTTAATGGAAACAAACGTGTAAGATTGTAGGGTTAAACAGTTATATTAAAAAATTATTATTAAATGGTACTAGATAGAAACAATCCTAAATATACAGAGATATAAAAGCATTTTCCTCACTGTGAAATAGAACAACAGAAATTACACTCATTACTGCAAAGCAGAATGGAACTTTATGCAAAGTTCACATAAAACCATTTTCCAATACAAAACATTAACTTAATGAGAGAGTAATGTGGAAATTAATTTGCTTCCAAACTAATGTCAAATTTAAGTTATTATATTTAAATAGAGTACATACAGAGTTATTTCAACAATAGTAACTACACTAATACAATGTTTTACTGTTTAGACTGGCAATAATGTGAAGCCCATAACTCTCAGGTAAAGAGCTGTACTGCTTTTTGGAAGAATGTTGCTGAAAGCTCACCCATACAGCTACAAATGGGTCTTTGTTTGCCACATCTGCATTGCAGAGAAGTAGTAAAGGCTGTGAGAATGATCCTTTCTTAATAGGGGAAGCATTGCCACATGGTGCTGCCAATTCACACTTCCCAAGCTACTAGTTAAAAGACTAAAAACCAAGATGTCGAACTCATATGCTAGATGGTATCCGAAAGACACTCCTGAAAATATTAGTTCAAAGGAAACAGTCAACCTACAGTAAAATTAAAAAAAGATTCCTCTTTGAGAAAATAAACATAAATTAATTTCTTAGAATTATAAACACATTAGTTATTTAAATCTTTATCAACAGACGCTGAATGTAATCACATGCTAATTATACTTTTTAAAAAGTCAAACTTCCTGTGCCTTCAAAACAAACTTTTAAACAATGATCAAAGTATTCTTAGTCTGGCTCATTAGAAATAATATGAAGGAAATCATCACTCTAAAATTAAGAAACACTGTACTTACTTGACAGCCTGGTAAGCCTGTGTCTCTACCATACAGTGGAAAAGGACCTCTGTCAGAGGTTTTTCCTGTAAAAGAAAGAAATTTAAAATTTGGTTATTTTTAAAATCCCCTGGACATCCACATCAGTTGTCTTTTTATATGCAATTCAGAAAATCTATTAGCATCATAATAAATTTACAAACACCAAGGTGCACAAATAAAATCAGGTTTTTATATGTCTGTTTTCAACACACTCAAGCAACACTACTTAATGGATGACATTTACCTGATTAAATTCCTTTTGTAACCAGTCAGATACTATAAAATATTCCTGTTCAGTATGTTTAAATACAAAAGGCAAAAGTCCGTTTTCATTTCCATTATCAAAGCAAAGGTAGAGAGACACTTTTAGACATTTCTCCTTCCTACATGAAACTAACACTTAGCTGGTAACCATCTTAGACAATGAATATACTGAGCAATAAAATAAAACCATATGAAAAGCAAACAAAAACTTCACTCAAAACAGTAAAACTCACACCAGCCTTAAACCATGGCTGATTCATTCAGCTCTTGACACTCACCCCTAAATCCTTAAAAATATTTTTGTTTGTACACATCAGCAGGTACAAAACTCAAGCAGTATAACCGGGCAAGGCAGCAAAACAGACTTTTCTGCCATAAATGCAATCTTTGCATGTGGGTAGCACACAGTGCCTTGTGCAGAGTGGCTGCTTTCTGATGTTGCTGCCTGAGGTCACAAGACATTAGCAATGGGTTTGCCAGCTCCAGAAAAACTACTTAGTGCAGTATTTGTTAGGTATGCCATCAAAATGGCATGTTTGGATATGAAAACTCAGTGTGCAAGTTCTCCAGTAGAGCTCAGAAGTTTAGCAATCAACACTTTGAAAAAACTCTTGAACAGAAGCCCGCTGAACAATGCCAAGCATCAGACACTCATCAAGTTTGTGTATAACAGAAAACACTAAGCGCATGTGCCTGCCCTAATTACAACACAGCACTCAGAAAAACCGTGTACCACCACTCAGAATCTTATCCAAAGGCAAGCATTAATTAACCAGATCTACCCATCTGAAAAGGAATGCTATCTCACCCAACTAGGCATTCCCTTTGCAAATGAGTTGTGTTATCCTGTCCCAATAAGAAAATGTAGCCTTTCTTTCAATTTCCATTTCAGTGATAAATAGCTCCACGTTATTGCAACTGCACTTCAAGGACTTCCTTTGCTCTTTCTGGTTTTTCTCTCTTCCTACCGAAAGTCCCTAAATATAATTTCATAAGAGGAAAATCTAAAGTATGCTTTTTGTTCATTTTAGAAGTGGATCTTTTGTAAGCAGGGAGGAAGAGGAAGTCTGAATCTCTTGGAACAACATCTCTGCAAGATTATCATCGTGATAGCTATCAATGGTATGGTCAACAATAGTTTGCTTGAAAAATGGCAGCTCAGCTGTAACAAAGGGAGGAAAAAAGTTAACATTTTTCTGCCGAAGCAATTTGCCTCTAACAACTATCAAGCACCAAGCAAATAAAATACCTAGCATGCAAAATTATAAGTAGTAGGATGAATCATGCTGTTCATATTAAACCAGACTCAGCATTTTCTTTCCAGAAAATGAGAATCTCATATCACATGATAAACAACTTTGACTGAAGTATGCAGTATTCCAGGCAGGCTTTAAAACAAATATTTGTACAAGAGTCAATTACAGAGGCTAGAAAAATTATGATTTAAATTATGGTTTGTGTAGCAAGCAAGAAATTGTTAGATAAGAATGCATAAAATCATGTTATTTAAATGTTATAATTTTTAAAGTATGGCAGATTCATATTAAAGGAGAAAAGCTTACTCCAACAGCCCAATCTACAGTAAATTTGGTTCCAAGAAGTGACCAGGAAAAGTCAAAGCTTTCTGATACTGCAGTGCCTAAATATTTATCAAAAATTAGCTGGAGCAAATTAACATTTAACCGGTGTTCAAACACCTTAGCTTTTCAATGAAGGGTTTGGAAAACAATCAGGTTCAACTATGAGAGGGTGCCTTTCATAGACAGTCTCCTAACACATTCCCAGTGCAAGCACTTAGACAGGACTCTCAAACTTGCAATAGTGTCTCAATGTTAAAGGTACACATTTTCTAAACACCAAAAATTAACAGGCACACAGTACAGCAACACACATGCAGCCCACACTCAAGTCCTGCTCCTGGTTCCCTCTCAGACTATGGAGCTGCACCTTGTGGTCCCTCATGTAGGACTGGAGCAGTGTCAGCAGCTTGATCTCCACATCAGCACAGCACAAGGATGGGAGAGAGGTGAGTGATCCTGGGCACCATTAGAGCACGTTACTGGAGTCCAGTGAATCCTCTCCTCTGAAGCTTCAGTGATAAAAGAGCAAGGTTTCCAAGAATCACACTCTGGCCATACCACGGGACAGCTTCACTACCAACACAATGGAAAGGTGACGGAGTACAGACTTCAAACTGCCCACTGTCATCTCAACACACTTCAGCTGCTCCAGTCTAGGCACAGTGCTATTCTCACTATTTAAACCTTTGTAAGCTAATGCCACAGGTAATGTTTACTTATCAACAGAAACAGAAAATACTTAGCAATACTTCACAAGTACTTGCACAATGAGTAATGTCAAGTTTGAGAAGATGACACATCCTCAAGGGTTCACAAACAGGTAGGTCCCATACTCTCTGATCAATGCATGGGCAGTCTCTAGCATCCAATACAGTTCATACATATGGCCAAATATATCAAAGCAGAGTCCCTTTGGTGGTTTTTAGCTTATGAAATATTTTTCTTATTTATTCATATTCTATACAGATTGACAGAAGAGCATAAAAATGTAGAGGTTACATTAAACCCAAAATTACTGGAGTCCCAGTGCTTAGGGCAATGCAAACTTGAAAAACACAATGAGACTGAGAGCCAGAGCAGACCCTGAAATGACTTGCAGTCTTACCCCACAAGATTTGCAGCTGAGTCTGTTAGACTCTCTCAGGTCACATCTCAGTCAGTGCCCACTACACAGACAGCAACAGTCTCTTTTGCATTGCAGCTGGAAATCCAGAAACACTAATGCTCAGCATTTCGGGGACATAAGGAAACTCACTCTGGCATCTGACATTAATTAGAGGGAGAGCAAAAAACATTATAAATGACAAAACTCTTATTGAACACTTTCATTTGCACAGGTTTGTGTAGAGATGGAGGTAAGGTAGTGTGCAGACTTATCAGCTGAGAAGGTTAAGGAGATGCCCAGATGAAGTTTATTTCCACTTCAGATCTGATTTTATTTTCACACAACAAAAAAAGTTAGATGTTGTCATTTTAGAAGCAAAATCTATGCCTTGCTTACAAAGTAGCATCACGGTAAACTTTTCTTCAGGTTACATCCTAGTGGCTCTATATACCAGAGTTGTGCATTCCCAGCAGATTTGGAATAAAGCAATAGACATTTAGAACAATTGAGCTGGTTATATGCAAAAATTTTACATTTGCACAGGTCAATTCACAAGGCATTTGAATCTTTTAATAACTTGGAATTAATGTGTTTTATTGGGCCTTGGGGGGGTTTTTTTGAAGTTTCACGTGTTTTTATCAGAAAAAATTTCAAGGACCTAGTCACCACCTAAAAGGCTTAAAGTTCAGGGGCTGTGGAGTTAACAGAAACCCAACCAAGAAAATCCCACTAGGCATTTTGAACCACAAATATTTCCCAACTGCATAAATTTAAAACCTTGACACATTCTCTACCAATTCAAACATTAATAGGCATTTAGTAAATAATTCTTTTATCTTGCAATCACTTGTTTAAATGTGATACGTTCACAACTTAATATAGCCTTTGAATACCACATGAGGAATTGTCTTCCACAATACATCTGTATGTATAACAGCTGTGCAGCCTAAATACTCTTAACACAGAACGAACTGAAACAGCAAGATGCAAAGTGATAGTGAGCTGAAAACAGCACTACATTAACTCAGTTGAGGACTACTTCAGTGAATGTTCTATAAATGCCTGCCAGTATAAAACAGCCTTTTCCCACTGCTTCTAGATAATGCTTGGCTTATGAGAAGATGACAGAACTCTCAAAAAATTATTTCAATTCCCACAGAATTAACCCTTTACAGACTGAAGATCATTCTGTGCATTGCTCAGAAATTGTTTGGTTTGCAATATGGAAAGCAACAACGTCTTTTAATGAAGCAATGTTTATCATCCAGTATGAATGCTACAGTGACCACAGCTGGCAGCTGCTCTGTTTGTCAGACATGAAGTATGTCTGCCCTACTTGTACAGAGAATCGGATTTAAGTGAATACCGAAGCATGTTTTTACAGTTCCTAAACATTGTTTCTTCAATGGCAACACTTTAAACTCATCCCTACAGATAGCCTACCGAAAAAATAAGTTTATAAGCATGGTTGACAAGTTTGAGAATTTCTTTTCCCTTCAAGTTACTAAATTGGTGTTGGTAATTCAGCTAGAAATCAATTACTAGACTGCTTTCTCCCCCTCCACATCCAGCAAAGTATGTGTCTTTGTTACCCACAGAATGAATACATTCAAATAATTTTTCATATGCAGATCCAATGTAACAAGGAACAAGCTGCACAAGCTACACTGACAGGTGCATACAAAAGATGCAAGAAAAACCTTCAACAAAGTAGACATTTTTCTACTAATCAATATTTCTTTCCAAATTACCATGAGGTAGAAAGTACACAAAATTTATAGAATAAGATTCTTGTAGGTCCACTCTTTTATTTTTTTAAATTTTGTTGGCATTAAAAATTCTTATTCAGTAATTATTCAGTCCAGTGGAAAAAATATTATGCTTGGTTTAAACACAAATCCATCTCTGCTCCTAGGACTTGGTGTGTTGTCTTCTTTGAGGCAAGACTGACGCATGCAGCCATAAAAAAATTTTACTATATATCTATGCATTTCCCACAGCAACAGAGGATTAATTTCTTCCTTTTCTACTGCGATACAGCCTACTCATTAATAGAGGTTGTCACAGTTTTAGTATCTTCTCTCCAGCATTTTAAAGATCTATAATGCGCACATGCATATATTGTGAATACATATAAAAATACAACATACATTTTTCCTAATGATACTTGAGACCAGGAGTTCTGGAAATGAAACAGAGATCTGGAGCAACACAATTTGAAGAAATGGCTTAAAACAAATGACCTCCTATTCTCTTCATGACAATGTTTAAGTATTATTGGCTGACGTGTGCCAAGCATGCTGCTGGCTGCACTAAGGATGTTTAACAAGCCAGTGCCAACAAGTGCAGCTGCTGGACTTGCAGCACCCTCCTCCTGTTCATTCCAAGCCAAATTACTCACTCAGCTATGAACAATGAAGCAGCAACACAGAAAAATGCCAAGTGCAAGTGAGATTAGTGATAAACTACAGGATCCCTACAGAGGTCAGTGATTAGCAGGTCCCCAGTCGTAATCACTTTCCTAACCTAACCTTTATCTCATCACTGCTCCATCTTAGCTCAGTCTTCTGACTGCAAGCAGCTTCTCCAATCAATATCCCTCCAAGTCTTGCAAACTCATCCACACTCACACCTTTTATAATAAAGCAGTCAAGCCTACGCAATATGGAATGTCTGCAAACTTGCAGGACACATTTTTAACTTTAATAAGTAATTAATACACAAAAAATCCTATTACTGAAAAAAATTTAATAAAGTAACAGCATAGAAGAAAAACTACAAACATACTTAGCCAGAAATGCCATGCCCAAATATTGATCAGCAATGCAGTTTATACAGCTCATCATAAAAATGGTATGTACAGACTGCAACTACTGAGAAAATGTTGGAGTTTTTTTCCCCATACTGTGACATGTTGTATGACCAATTTTCCCAGGCAGCAGAAGCAAACGTTTTAGCAAAACTTGAGTTTAACACTACAGATTTGCTCCCCCCTCCTTTTTTTTTTTTGGCCAAAATTTTGAAATACTAGGATCCTACAAAACTAATGACTGTCAAGAAGTAAAAAACCCCATGATTCTGAATGAGATTTATGGAATTTAACAGTCCAATCTCAGGTCTGCCATGAATCTCCTAGGATTCTCCATGCCATAAATTCTCATTTGTAAGAAGACAGCATCATACTTCTGTTATCTAGTCCAATTACTTATTTGGAGCAAGAACTGCTTCTCACATCCAAATAATCCAAAATGTGAAAATTCTGAAGCTGGAATTACCTGTAATCAACTTCCCATTACAACTTTTGCAATTTAGGAACAAATACTGAATTATTGCTTTTGTTAACATTTGCACAAGATGATCTGGAAAACAAAAATCAGTTTGCTTTCCTAAAGACTAAAAAGATCAGAATTTTTTATACTTACAGTTGTGTTGGCATTTGCAGATGTCTTTCACTGTGAAAATTCTACTGATTGAACCAACAAGGCAATAAATCTGAGTATATTTATAAAGATGTTAAACACAGAAGTCAAGGGATTTCTCACAACTTCCTTAACACAATATTTTTTAAAAAAATAATGTCAGTGTGTGAAGAGGTATTAAAGAACCTGCTTCTCAAAGACATGCCTTTGACACTTCCATCCCATTGATTTGTAAGTACATCTATGAAAAGATGGAGTATTTTGTCAGTTTGCAGATCACTGCACAGATCTTGTGCTATAAAAACAATTTATTAATGTTCTTATGTACTTCATATACACAGGAGGTAAGGGTGGACTAAATTCCACATTATATTTGGATTGACCCTATGAACTTGTAATTTACATGCTCATGTCAAACTAAGAACATTTCTGTTCCAACAGAGCCTGATCCATGAGGGCTCCTTCCTCAGTACTATTCCTGTCCCTCCACTTAGCAGGCTTACACTGAGCTGAATAACAAATCAAATGTTTGCCAGGCTAAAAGGCACTGAAGTCGCTAGCAGGAAGAATGCACAGCAGTAACTGAGGGAAGAGGGAGGACAAACCTGAAGAAAGAACTTTCTTCTCTTCCTCCCCCAAGCATATGTGGGCAAGTTCACAGATACACAGCACACAGATACACAAATAATTCCTGAATAGCTGTTCCATGTAGTTTCAAATCCTCCACTGCTATGGCTACCCCAGGCTAACCTTACCATTAACAATGTTAACACTCTATTAACTCATTATGTGCATTGCACATAGAGAGAACACCCGATGAGAAACAGATTAAAAATATACTAAAAATGAGGGAAATCAGGGATATCGAATATCCAGAAAATAATAACTGAAGTCAGTTTGCATATGAACACACAATCATTCCACACTGGTGGCATCTGTCATATACATTTACTAACCTCACCTATCTATTCCATGCTTTTCAAGAGTATCCAAGTGTCTTCACTTTGTCAATTCAAATATTTCTCCTTTTGCCATCTTCCCCACCTCATCCCCAAGGGATTTAGCTCAAATTCTTAAGTAACTAACAAAGCTGCTTCTTCTAGCTGACTTGAAAAGCATCCCTTGCTCTCCCAGTGTGGAATTTGTCCCAGATCTAAGAACAAAAATTACTTTGAACATCAATTACATTCTTAAGTCTAAAGTCAAGAGGATTTTTTAATTGGAAATGAATAGAGATTCCACACTTTACAACAAAATGCTACACCTGTTTCCAATTAAAAGGTTATTTTGGTGACACTACTTACTACAAATTACTGGATTACTTCATATATATATATATATATATTTATATATAAGTTCTGCAGGTTTCTACAGCTTAATTCTCATTCTTATTAATTCTCATTCAATGTGAAAAGTCAGCTTATCAACTAAGAAAGGTTCTCCCCTTGCCCGTTTTGTGTATAAACACAGGCACAAATACAACAAACATTTATAACCATCTTCCACAAGGCAACTGGCAAATGCATACAATGGTCCTCCTCTGTTGTATAACACTTTTGAAGTGTTGGTTCTAATGGTTCTAATTTGAATGACTTGGATAACTTTTTCTAACTTCACCCTTCACAATCATCTCAATTGCAGAGACATAGGTTTCCAAAACAGGAATTCTCAAACTGTAGGCTCCAGACTAGCAATGGCTGCTGGACTGAAGGAAAAAAACCTAACAACAGAAAAAAATCCCCAAACAAAAAACTAACCAAACAAAAAACCTGACCAAACCACCCAAAGAACCAAACAACACAAAAAAACAACATAGAAAACCAAACCCCAAACACACATTAGATGCTAAAACACATTTTGGAAAAAAACAACATGTTAAGTGTTTTCTGAGTATTCCTTCTTCTAGAAACAATTCCCTCAGGTACCACACAATAATCAAGTTACCTGTTAAAACAGGAGGGGAAATCCTCAGGAGACAGTGCCTGAAAGGAGCCATCTCCTGGTTAGGGGCTGGAAACTCCTGATTACTCACATGAATTACATGAAGGCACATTGAGCCAAAAGAATGTGAAACAAAACTCCCATAAGGAATAATTAGATAGTCTAGATTAATGCAAAGTACTTAAAATGCTAAGAGCTTAAAATAGGTGTTCTTATTTTAGTACAAAAGCAGTAATTACAGTACGGGACATTAGAATGTCCAAAGATTGAAAGCAATCCTCCCAAACCCTGAACCACTGATGATAACTGCACAGGAGAACATCACTGTCTGCAGAAATGTAAACTGGTATTGGAGCTACCAGAGAATGAACTTTTTACTGTCTACCAAAAGAACACTCAAAAAATACAGATCTCTCTAAACCATCCCTCATCTGCAGGCACCTCCCATCTCCATGTATTTATGAAAACACCAGTACCTTGCTGCCAAGGCACCTCGAGGATGAATACTGGAGTTTTAAGTCACGGAGTATTTACAAGAGATCATAACAGGTGTGGGAACGCAACTGAAGAAACATTAAGAATAATAACCCAAGTCCAGACATAGTCAAGGTGATCATAACTCTCAGGTTTAAAAACATCATGGAACTTGGGGAGTTGCTCAATGAACTAAAGACTAAAACTCCATATATCAATAAATACTACCTCTCTGCTTGGCTGCACATGCTTTACAGAGGCTTGAAATGACCTAAAGCAGATAAGAAAAACACTTTTTACTCAGCATGTTAAGAACAAAAGGATTGCTCACTGCAATATTGGCAATTATTTTATAGAAATGGTGACGTGAGTAAGAATGATGAAATACTTTCAACAGCAAGGAGAATGTAAAAGCAATTGCTAATGCTCTGCACATCTGTATCAGCAGGTCAAGGTAACCTGACTCCAAAAGGATTTTTTTTTTTCAAATATATGTAAACCAAGGGGTTGTCTCAGATAATAAGGCCGGTTTTTACTAAGTCTTAGAATTAAGTTCAAGATCTCTGGAAGAAAGTTCGTTTTGTACAATATTTAAAATAAGTAAATAGGATTACACAAACAATTTATTGCTCTGATAGCAAATGATAAACAATGACATCACCAAAATGGATTTTTATTAATAAAGGATGAATAGGCTAATGGCAATGCTCTTCAACCTGATTTTGTGGGAAAGCTGTAAGCTGGCACAGTACACTATCAATGTACTTGAGTTTTGTAAGCTATGTGCTTGACAACAAAAGGATACATTTTAAAATAATTATTTAAAGGAATAACCTTATTACTCTATTAAAATTATAATAATGCATTAAGGGAGTGAAAGCTAGGCACCAGATAATGTTTTAAATGCAACTGGAAACATCATCATGACTCAAACCTTGTCCCTAGATTTAGTCTTTTTTGCCTTTACGCGTTACTGGAAATTCAGAGTTTGCTGGCAGATTGAAACAAACATAGACAGGTCAGTGTCAGGAGTGCTCTGAACTGCACTTAAGGAAGCAAACTGCCTCTTATTCAGCCACATGCAGACGGCTGCCTACCGGACTGGGACAAGGCCCTGCAGCCTGGAACTGGATTTACCCCTCAGGAAGAGGGTAGGAGCTACAGAAACTTTCTATGTTCTTCCATTATCCCAACCCTTCCTGTTGGCCTGCCTCAGGACCTCTGCAAAAGGCATTCTGGCCTTGGCAAATCCCACAGGGAACCTCCTGAGGCATTGACTATAAAAGGCCAAATGTCCACCTCGGTGCTAAGGATATGTGGTTATGGTACCTTGAAAGTATGGCAGAGTGAAAATCTTCCTTCCAAGCTTAAACAGTACTAATGAGTGAAAGTAAAACCACACAGGCTTTGTATCTTTTTATCTATTCTACCTGCTTGTACTTCAATTCCCTGGACTATAGAACAGGTACTGTGGAGCTTGCATGTTATTGTGGAAGCCTGTTATACACAAACAAGGATTAATTTCAAAGACATTCCCATTTCATACCTAGCTGTTACCTCTGCTGTAAGCTTTCAACTACACATTAGCTCTTGATATCAAACAGACATAAACACTTATAAAACACTTTTCTTGATCCCGTTCTGAGTAACTCATCTAAGTCTCAGCATCTGAAGCACTTATTTTACTTCTAATGCAGTGTTTTCAACTTAAATTTATCTTTTTATCACTCTCCCTGCATCTACAATTCTGTTATTACCAACTATACAGTGTATATGGAACCTTTCTTGCTTAACGTCTTTATCAGCCTCGAGGAAAACACAGAGCACACCCTAAAAGTGTTTGCACAGACCCCAATTTTGGAGTTGTAGTTGGTATACTTGAATGCAGGACCACCATCCAGAGGAACAGAAACTATCTAGAGCATTGGGCCAACAAGAACCTCCTAAAATTCAACCATAACAAATGTAAAGTTCTGCACCCGGCATGGAGCAGCCCCTGCAGCAGTGCAGGCTGGGGTCTGGAAGGGGCAGCTGGAGGTAAGACAGCATGGGCAGGGCAGTGACCATGCAGCTCTGCTCAGCCTTACAACAGATCAAAAATATTGCACCTAATTTCCAAACCCCCAATTAAAACAAAACAAAACCACACCAGCCCACAAACACCAACCAACTAACCCTAAACTAAAGAGCAATAAACAGAATAAATCCCACTGCTTTCATTGAATGCTAAGGTTCCTTTCTTTTAACTAGTATCACATCCATTGCAGAATCCTGGATTCTGAAATCCTGCAGCTGGCAATTCTCCCCCCAACTTCCATCAGGTCAAATTACTTCCAATTTCTTCAGTTTCCTTTTGCAATGACTTTGTATATCTATTTTTCTGTATTGGTTTCTCTTTATCTCTTACATTTACTTTTCCCTCAACACCAAAATTTAGTGAAATAAGTTTAAGCTTTCCAATTCAACTGAATTAAGTCCCTTAATTATTTGTTACATACTGGCTCTGCAAAAATGCTCATACATTTAAAAACCCACACAACACTGTTCTGTACCTCTTTCCTTCTTTGCCCATGAGAGCACTCTCTCGGATATCCGGTCTCTGCAATGAGTTTATGATTTGCACTCTGCTGTACAAAACAGTAAATCATACTGAATGATGATCAAAACTATCATTCTTTGATTAAGCCATTTGAAGAAGAGTTGTAAAAAGGATTAAGATTGATTTTGAAATATCTGAGTTTCTCCATTTCTTTAAATTAAAAATTGCATAGTAAAGTAAAACATGGAATCATTGTAGGAGTTCCATGCCACAGCTGTATCTTGAAACTTTCACTACTGCTGTTTTCATTTAATTCACACATATACTCTAATTTTAAAAAACTGAAGTAGTACCAAGGTCATTTAAATTGCTGCACTTTTACTTCTAGGGTTATATTCACAAAGTCTATTTTAAGAACTGCTTTGGAAGCAACTGATGTTTTATGCAGTGAACTGCTATTTTCCCAGATGAATAGAATATCCATTCTTTGGCTCACAGTTTCCATGACACTAAAAACAAAACATTCATCCGCACCAGCTCCGTGTTTGATGGTAAATGCAGCTGCAGCTCACAACAGCTTGCAGTGTACCTCGGCCCGCCCCAGCTGAACAGAGGCACTGTATTTCCCCAACGCAATTTCATTGTTTTACAGACAAGCCTTTTCTTGCCAAACTCAAACATTTCAAATCCTGCTGCTGTTCTGTCTTGAAATGAAAAGTTATTCAATTCTGTAAGTAATGATACTAATGCTAAGTCTTCCAAATTACCGAACAAAGTACATAACCAGAAACACAGCTTCAGTAACAGTAGCATCTGCCCCTACAGTTAAAAAGAATTTTTTGGCCAAAGAGTTTCAAACTTTGCTCCTGGATACAATTCCAACTCACTTGCTTCAAGTAAGCTGTTGAAAAAGTTATGGGGGCAATTTTAAAATGGAGAAAGTCACATGGCAGTCCAGAGACAAGGAATGGCACTGAGCTTTCAGAACTGCTTCCCTCCCCAAAAAGCAGCATTAAAGTATGCATGTCTCTTTAAAACAAAGACAGGCTTCTGTTTTAGGGCAAGATGCAAGGCTTCTACTTGCTAATAACTTAATCCTGCCCCATGTTAGCTAACTTTTCATCTGTTTGAGATCCTGTTTAGGTGTATGGTCAGTCTCCTTTTCACACTGGTCAGCACACCACTGTTAAACAATCACATTGGTTTGATTCTAAAGGTCCCATTGAAAACAGGACCTAATCAATACTCCACACTCATTAGGAGTAGGTTTAGGCATGAATTCCATAAAGCAACTAAACACAAATGTCCTTCCAAGTATACAAATGGATTAAATTCAGCAGGGACTGCTGGTATGAACTACACACTCAGGAAACTGATGGGGACTGCAGGCGGATCACAGAGCAATCTGACAAAGGGAAACACATCACCTCAGCCAACTCTGTGTAGTTCTTATGAAATTCTGTCAAAAGTACTGGAAATACTGAAAAAGTACGAAGATAATAATAACCCGTTTGCAACTTAACGGAAGTGCTATTTTAAGCTAGAAATTAATTTCTGGTTTTGCCATAAAATAGACCCCACCTTCCCTAAGGGCAGAAACAAAGTGGTGGCTCTCAGCACGCCGTTTGGAACAGAGAGAAGCCAGCAGCGCCGTGTCGCTGTGACAATGCTGTCCCGGGGGCGGACGATGCCGTGTCCCGGGGGAGGGGGGGGGGGGACGATGCCGTGTCCCGGGAGGGGGGGGGACGATGCCGCGTCCCGGGGAGGGGACGATGCCGTCCCGCTCAGCAGAGGCGGCGCTGCGCGTTCCCGCGCCCCGCGGCGCGGCCGCTGCCGGGCCCAGAGCTCCCCCTCCCGGCCGCGGCCCCGCAGCGCCACGGGAACAGCGCACGGAAATGTCACCCACCGGCACTGCCTCGCACCGGCCCGGACCGAGACTCCCCATCCGACAGGGTACCTTTAAAGTACAGCTCAGTAAAGAAAAACAGTAATCCAAAGGCTGCAGCAATATTTAGTAATAAATCATTAGCGAAACAAAAATTAAATCATTGCTCTTTATACCCAAACCACTGACTTCAACTTGAGATTCAGCAGACCCTTCAGGATCAAAGGGTGTTATAGCAGCTTACTGTCAGAGGCCAGTGGAATTCACTTTCAAGCATTACTCTTAATAAATTTCTATTGATGGCCTTTCTACTGACAACTTACTGGACTTTTATCACATCCTTGCACTAAGCCATTAACAAGACTGGATCATCAGTGCACTCCCCACAGGCCACTACAGATTACAAGATCAGAAAAAAAAGTGAAGCTGGCTTTTGTAGCTGTTCCAGGACCGGAATAAGAAACACACACATACAGAGCAACATTCTTATTGCCAACACAGCACTTACACCTTCACAGAACTCTAGTGACTGGAGTATAATCTATATTTCAGGTAGTCATCACTGTAACCTAGGAAGAACATTCATGTTCTTTTGCAAACAGAGCCCTGCAGAAGTTCTTTGGTGGGTCAGTAAATGCTGATACAGGACTCAAATGCTATTTCAAAATGTCAGTTTTATTAAGTGTTTGCTGAGGATTTGACTCCTTTTTTTCCTTCTGAAGCTTAAAAGGAGACAAGAAGTCCAGAAGCTGGCAGAAATAGTCAACTCCCCTTACAGTTCCTGGAAAGAATTTTCTTATCTATAGATTTAAATTCTTCAAGTTTATTGCCGCACTGGTGTACATTTCCCTATCCTAGTGTTTCCCAAACAGTAGACAATAAATTGAAGATCCACCATCTGACTGGTATATTAGAGATGATGTTTTTGCTCCTTTACATCAAATATGGTGCCAGTTTTATTGAAAATGTTGAAGATAAATCCATGTGTTTTCCTGAGACTGTATTTTTGTAGCTGTAATGGCAGTAGAAAATAAGGGACTTCATAGGAAAAATACAAGCAACAAAGTCTAAGTCCATAGTAAAATCCCACCTGTTTGTGATTATCTCACACACAGCCAGGCATGCAGGGGGGAAGATGAATGAACATAGAGAGGCTTTTTCAAGTATAATTTGCAGCATGAAAACCTGAAAGAAACCCTACATCTTAAGCTAACACAGATTCTTCATAGGTCAATAGTTAGTGATCCTTTTTATTGCTCCCTTCTCAAATGCAGATTCTTTATAACTGTTTACTTTCTGAAACTTTGGATAATGTCTAAAGATGCTAAATTGTAATATCAACCTATTTAGTCAGTAACAGGGGAGGAAGACTGGACAGACAAACAGTATCTATTATAATCACTACCAGCATCTCTCTTGCCCAACCATGAACCATGTCTTGTCCATCTGCTCAGGTACTTACCTCTTTTTCAAGAGATAATTGAAAAAAATTAATAAAGTCTTACCCATGTGAAAGTGGTTCAAAAAAAAATTACAGCAGCTATATTAGATACAGAAGGTCAAAATTCACATTCTTAAAAAAAGTGTTTTAAAAGAATCTCCAAAACTGATAGCTAAAAGATGTCTGCTTTTCAGATAGCAAAGCGCCCAATTTTATTTGAAGTATAACTCAATCACAAGTGCACAGGAATGCTGAAGCCATGTCATGTAGCTCTATTTGAAATCCTAAATATGGATTTATGACCCTGATCCTTCAAACAGCTACATACGTGCTTAACGGGATTATGTGTGCTTAAAGTCTCTTAGATGCAGAAGTATTTGTAAAATTAGGACTTACCTTGGGCATGCAGATCAGTAGGACACATTAGATATATACTGACTTTTGTTATATTCATAAGACATTTGAACACTTCCTATTACATCAGGCAAACACTGAAGTAAAATTATTTCAGCACTATTTTCTTTGCATGTATCACAAAAAGCTTAGAAGGATTCTTGTTTTAAGAAAACAGGGTACTATCAGAGCATTACCCAAGCATCAGAATGCTAATTAAGTGGTCACTTTGCTTATGACAAAAACAGCCTTTAAGTAAAAAGCAGAGATAAGTTTTAAATAGCTTTTTTCACACTATCCTAGAACATTATGTATTTCTAGAACTAGAGCTATACTGAAACATTCTGAAAAGTGAAAGCACTTGAGTTATTTTTTCAACAATTTTGTGCGTGTGTGTGTATAAGTAACAACACTTCACCTATGCACGTTCCAGTGTATCCAAAACACTTCAGCTACATACATGCTAAGATTTTTCTTCCCTGAATAAGACCCATTCTTTACTACTTTTTAATTCTTTTTTTAAAAGTCCTTTTTTTTTTTTTCCAATTACAGGCAGGAAATAAAAAGAAACGCAACTCTTTTATGTAAAGTAAATCCATCTGGATGTTTGCTGCATCCTATATTATAAACTTGTGATCCCCAACCAGAATGAGTTATAGTGAAGCTGCAGGCAAAATTGTCTCCATATACCACAATCCATTATCCCTGTCAAGTTAATGTTCCATGTTGAGCCATATGGCGTGGGTACACACTCAACAAAGGAAATTCCTTAAACTTGTTATAATCAGCACTTACAGTCATCCAAAAAAACTGACATAAACAGCTTTATTGTGTTTTGTGCATTTCAGTTGATATCCATGACAAAAAGAGGAAGCTTCAGGGGGAGAAAAAAAAAAAAGAAAAAAAAGAAAAAAAAGAGGGAGGAGGCAGTAAAGTTGCAATAATAAAAAGGGAGGGGAAGAGATGGAGACTGTACATTTCATAATTACACAACATTTTCCTTAGCAAGTGATTTTCAATTACAATAAAGCTCAAGACTCCTGACACTGATACAGTGTGCCACATTAAAAAATAGACAAAAAACCCAAAACCCCACCTCATTTTCAATATCTCATTTTCAATGCAAATAATATATTCTATAGTTTCAAAGTGCCCGGCTCATGCAAAATATTATCAATTTAAAAAATAAAAGTGAATAATTTTTAGTTTTCCTGACTTTGGAAAGAAGGTTTGCCTTCAGTTGTTACACAATTATCAAGAATTTAACAATCCTTCATTAGCAATATGGCAATTTAAGTAAATATCTTTCTATGCATTAAGTGTAGGTCACAGATGAATTAAGGACTCCCAGAAGCCTCTGCTACCTGGCACAACCCATCACATCAAGCCTAAGTCAAGGTACAAGTAGAGCAGAACTTCATTCCAGCCCCCGCAGTGACAACAATAAAACGCTGAGAAAACACACTATCAAATACTGAACTCAGCATCAATTTCTGTTAATTACAGCCTTGTCAGCAACGTGATTATTCAAACAGCTCATGCAAATGTTAATGAGTCCTTATTTGCATATTTATTTTTTCCTTTGTTGAAATGTCATTGATTATTACATTCTACAATGATGAATGCTGCTGATGATGTGCTCTGATATGTAATTAGTCATTAAGTGGAATGAATAGATCAATTATGAAAAAGGAGTGAGATTAAGAAATATCAAACAAGACCGCCCAATGTAACCATAGAATTTTTTTTAAAGGAACTAAAATAATTTCTTGGCATTTAAAGTGCAACATCAGTAGTTTTCAATAAATAAACTACTACTTTCCTGAGGTTAAATAAGATCTTCCACATGCACTGCTACTTGGGTAATCTAATTACAATAGCAGAGCGCTTTTGTAAAATCAGTAAGAAATCTGCAGCGACACGTAGGTTTTGGGGTTCAGTCGTTGTATCCCGTCCCTCCTCCAGTTTGTTTTTTTTTAGAAAAGCTGCTCATGAACCCCCCTCAGACTATCTGATCTCTGAGCAGGGCTGAGAGAAGCACTTGCAGCAGCCCCACTTTGTTCACAAGGCGAAGCCGAGCGCTGCCTTTTGCGACTGCCTGCTCCGACTCCCCAGCCAGCACTCGCGGCTTGCGGATGAAGGGGAAATGGGAGAGAAGAGGAAGGAAGGGAAAAAAAACCCTAACAAAAAAAACACATTACTGCAGACCAGATGGGAACATTCCACATGACCAAACCAATCAATCACCTCGGTGGGGCGCAGGTGCAACACAGCCGTGTAGCAACACACCATTTCACAGTCTATCGGGCACAAACACATGGTCACCAATCAATGGCACCCCCAGGACCTGGGGGGGAGGCTCTCTCGAGCCTTACTGGTCCATGCCTGATGACTTCATAATCACACATCATTTCATTCACTGGAGGATACAAACCAGCATTCTAATAACCTTCCCCCGAAACCGGTCATGTTGTGCATATTAATAGAGTGCCGGGTAGAGCTCAACCACCGGCTCCACGCTGCAATTCGAGCAGAGCCTGCAAGAAGGAAACAACCTGAAGCTAAGAACTTCTGCCCAAGGAAGGAGTCGGCTCAGACCCAGATCAATGGCAACATTATTCATTTTGCCAAAATAAACTCTGCACGACGCTCGCACCTTTCACCAAGCGACCCTTGAACAATAGCAAGGCAGCAGAGAGATAAAGGACAAAGCAGGATGAAAAATCAATGAAAGAATGTGCTGCTGGACCTGGTGATATGCAAGACAAAATTCTGAAACAAACAGGAACACCGGTAACAACAACAAAAAAGGAAAAACTATTTTAAAAATTATTGATATACTTATCAATGCTCTCAGGAAAAGAAATAATTTTATTTCTTTTACGCCAAATATCACAGATTAGTTTTAAAACAAGCAGATAAAGTACACAATGCAATGTGATCCCAACATACTTGGATCAGAGCACTAGCAGGTTTTGACTAGTTTGCAAAAAAGGTCAATTACAAATGTTAATTTATGTTTGTGTTATTGATGACTCAGGAGTATAATAAACATTACCAACATAAGGATATGGTGACATTTTTGCCAGAGCATATCATGCTATACTGTTAAGTATTTGCACTTTTTAAAAGCTACTTGGGAAAAAAATGTGATAAGAAGAACATCATCTCTTGGAGTTAGTTTACACCTTGGGGCCAAAAGTCCAATGAGTTGCAACTGAAATGTAAAAGACTAAACAAACTACTAATACACACATAAAATGTTTAGAATGCTGTAAGTGCCCCGATAGGTAGGACTCCACCATTTGGTATAAAAGCAAAGAGCTTAGTTTTATTTATGTATTTCTTAGACTGATTATATGAAGAGCAGACACCTCTAAATTTTACAGTTAAAAATTATGCAAATGTAGCATCTACTGAACCAACTCAGTTTTGCTTTTGGGCATAAATTGCTGAGAACTTGGAAAAATAAGTATGTAGACACGATAAGGGTACAGTTCTTAGGCTGCACTCTGAAGCACTACATGTTGCTTTAGGTTGATGGCAATTCCTCCTAGCCTATCTGGGAGGCTACACAAAGGAACTACAGCATAATTTAATTCATTGATACAAAGCGGGGCGGGGGGGGGGAAATAATGTCAGATGCAAAAAGCACACTTTTTTATAGTTAGCATCCAGGGAATTTGGTGATTTGTGGTGCTGCAGGCCTTCTAATCTTCTTCCTTGACTTCCTCCCTTCCCTATTTCAAAGATCTCAAGGAAACAGAGAGAAGTGTTTATATTTTGCTAACAATTCAGAGTCTGGGTATGATTCACAGAACCACAGGGCCAAATCTGAGTCCTGTAATCCAAAAACTACACACACAAAAAAGGTGGCACACTTGGTGTTAGACAGAAGAGCATGGAAGGGTTAAAGAATAAACATGAGTATTATCAAAGGAATATTCACATCCTTTTGCAGAATTATGTTGACCAGCAGCAGAGGAAGTGTTCTCTCTCATTAGAATACAAAAATCATTAATCAATAAATTATTAAATTAGGGGTCTGATGACTGGTTCTATTCTGGGCACTTACAGAATGCTAATTACTGCAGCATTTGGGGAACCTATAGTGTTAAAATCAGAATTTCTCCTTTAATAAGATCCATTTTTTAAGATTAAATTCAGCTCCTTTTATTTTGAAAGCTCTTGAAAAGAAATGAAAATGTCATATAATGAATTAAGTACTAATATTCACTACACTTCATATGCAACACAGGGCAAGTTGATGGCTATTGCTACAGACTTGACATCTCTTAAGAGCCAAAAAACTAACAGCTGCTGACATTCCCAATGGAAAGTGCTGGGAGGAGTTTGACAAAGAATCTCCTCCAAAATCGAAGTGCCTCAGTAAAGCTTACCCTTACCTGGCAACATTAAGCAAGATGGAGAACAAGGGACAGCTCATGTCTCCAGGGCCATTTGAGCATCTCTCTTCCTTTCCCTGAGCTAAAATTCTGTCTGAGTGAATCCAAAAACACAGGGAACTCTGGTGGGGAGCATGAACCAGCCACTAAACCTCTCCTGGTCCTCAGACAAAACCCAGCCTCTCACTGACCAGGATGGAAAAGCAATGGGGCTTTGCTTTCACTTGCTTGTGACATAATTATACCTTTAAAAGGCTCAGTTCAATACATGGGAACTAGAGCACAATAGGATTAAGATTTATCAAAGAAACTTCAAAAGAAAGATTCTAGTATCACAAAAGGTGGTACTGCTTGTGAGCAGGGGATTTCTACAAAGACAGGATGAAATGCACCAGACACACATTTTAGTGAACTTCTGAGAAGAGTTTTTAAAAAGTGCATGGCATAGGTATCAGAGATCTAATTGTTATATAAATTATATAGGCTGTAAGGACATCAAGATGAACATTAACAGACTTTAAACAGTTTGCTGGAATCAGTGAAGAAAACATGACAACAGTAACACAAATTTAAATCCATAAAAAAGACAATACATAACTCCTGCAGCATTTTCTATAGCAAAGGACTCTATTGAAGATTTACTTGTATTACAGTTCTTATCCCCAAAATATACAGAAACAAAGTTAACAATAAAACACCATATATAATTCACTACTATATAGTATATAAATTAGCAAATTTATCTTGCAAAAAGTAGCTTTGATTAATTCATTCACTAAAAATTAGACAAGCACCACTGTTCAGAAAGAGGAAGCTAGAAGTTAATGAAAAAAACCAGTTATAAAAAACCCAAAACAACCTCATCTTATTGGTGCAGTATCCTGAAATGGATTTCTGCAAGAGCTACTCACAGCATGAAAAATAAAGCAAAATTAATATTTACAATAAACATAAGAAAAAATGTGTTGAAGCTTATGACAGTTGATAGCTAAGACTGAAAGAGTTTTGTAATTTCTTGAGTGAAAATGGTTAAATGACAGGGAGGCAATGCAAATGTTACCCTAACAAGAGACACACATTTGCCCAATATTAAAAGAAGCCTTAAAAAATTCATTCAGTCAATGAAACTTAGAACAGAAAGTACAGCTCAAATTACGAATATACTTCCCTCCATGAATGCAATTCTACAAGCATTCAAATCCACAGAAAATCTTCAGTGCTACTAAGAATTTTCTTTAACTACTACAGAAACATTCAAACCCAGCTACATTGAATGCTTTAAAGTTTAGACACTGCCTAACTGCTCCCTTCTATCTAATCAACTATACTGACGTTACTCAGCTTTATCCAGGGTCAACAAAAATGATTCATTTTGTGTTTTGCCTAACTGGACTCCTTATGATCAGCTGTTAGCGTCAAGCTGTCTGATTGCCATTCAGGCTTCACAGCTGCATTCATCATAAAAAAAAGAATATTAAACCTTGGGCAAGCATAGCTGGCTTTGACTTCCAAATAAGCATTTTTCTAACTAATCATGATATACTTTCAGGTATTAAATAAGACATTCATTCCAATAATTTTTTCAATGTGACTCCATCTGTTGAAGAGCTGCAAATGTAAAGAAGCTAACAAAACCACAATCTTTCATGAGAAATTAAGAATCAGGACAAGAATCAAGAATTTATCTTCTATAGGTAAAAATCTCCTTGCAAAGAAGTGTTGGAATAACATGGAGGCTGAGGATGGGTTTGTTTTCACTTTTTTAAAAAAGCTATGAGGAATATTTTGGGAACTTTTCTCAGTAGTTACTGAGCTGGTTCTTAAAGAGTTGGTATGTTTTACATTTTCAACAAAAAGGATTTCTAAGTTATGATAGAGAGAATGTATACACTGCTCAGAGTTATTTTGTATTTAAAGGATGTTCTTGGTAGTGAAAATATCTTCTGCAAGATGGATAGTTATTTTAAAAAAATAAATCAATATCCACATGGGAAAAAAGGGAAGTCTGTGGAATTTTTTTAATTTATATTTGTCTTCCCCAAAAGAAAATAGATGAGCAGTTCTCCCATCAATGCTTATTTAAGCAAATATTTGAAAAGGGTCAACAGGACAGAGAGGAGAAAGGCATGAGTTAGAAAAGGTGGTTCTTTGTACAACTGCAGAAGATGAAATATGGCATCTAATAGTTGGTAGTTGCATTGCCACCCCTTTTTTAAATCACTGCTCATGAATTTTCTCAGGGGGAAGGAGTAAAGCAGGCAAAGGGCCACGTCCTCCTCCTCACAATAACAGACCTTGAGCAGGCTACAAAGGGAGTTAGGGACTCCACTGATCACACGGGAAGGGAAGAGCACAGGAATACATATTATCATAAAGACACCAAAGGCAAAAAAGCAGGAAGGGTAAGAATATAAATAATTAATAATAATTTCTTAAGAAGAAAACTGAAAATTTACTTGCTGTAATTTGTCACTTCCTGTGTCTTATTGTTGATATATTAGTTCTACAGATTTGTCACAACGAAGTGTTCAATGCATGTTGTTTTAGCCCACTGAATATGAAAAATGAACAGCCAGATATGAATTTAGGTTTACCTACCACAAATTTTGAACTATTTAAAAAGCATGAATTGCTTTTTAATCCTAAAAGCATTTAAAACATATATATTTTAAATGTTCTTCTTGGAGTGGTCCCCCAAGCTCCCCACAGCAAATTTTGGACCTCTGAAAGGAAACTGCCAATCAGATACCTCTTCAATATCTTGAAACTTGAGGTTTTATTACCAGCTGCCACTAATCATTTCTCACAGGCCATAACAACCAAAGAACATATCCAAAGAGGGACACAATCAGGAAAGCCATGAAACTCATTACACACACTGGTTTATTGGCAATATTAAAAAAAAAAAAAAGAAAGGGGAAATCTAGGAAAATTTTGGACAGTGTCCTGCAGTTACAATCACTTGACATTATTCTCATGACTAATTAAATTTAAAAAAAAGTAAATTCAAACAAAACAAGTTCAAGGCAATACTGCCTTTTTAAAGCTAAACTACTTCTCTGCATATGACCTCTTTTATTATGCACTGACAGAAATAAAATGTGAAAAAGTTTGGATTTAGTACTTTACAAACTGGTCACAGCACAGTTAGCTCAGATGGCCAGTTGAACAGAACATCCTTAGGGAGACAGAGCCACCCCAGAGGCTTTGTGGGCAGAAAATCTTTAGGCAAAGTGATTCATCATGTGTGGCAAGACGACTGTGACATCTAAAGATTCTTGCCTTGAGCAGCATGGTACATGCTACAACGGATCAAGCGTTCTGAAAAACATCCACACACATCTCAGAAGCTTCAGTAAAAAGGACATGTTTCAAATAACAACATACTGGGCACTAAGAACGTGTATGTGAATTTGCTTTTTGCAGTGGAAAACTGCAAAGTTCCCCTTCAAGCCATGCTGATGACCTAACACAGAAATACACAATTTTTTACTAATTTTGCATTCAAACTATTTGAGGTGTAAATATATCATCTGGTTCCTATTACTTCCTCCAATGTAACTAAGCCTTAGTCCTGCTTTGATGTCCTTTAGAAGTTGACCTTCAACAAATTATTATTTTTCCACTTAAAATGTATTTTCCTATATTGGTTTTTGTTATTCTATTGTCCATTCACCACAACTTCTAGCTTTTCAGAGTATCAGTGAATGCATTATTATATCTCATTGCAATATGAAGTTTTCATCTTCCAAACCTATTGCCCAAAAATCTGTCCTGTGAAGGGGAAAATTTACACTACTACACAGCACCCCTGTTCAGAACTGAACTTAAAGACCTCTTAGAAGACGCCAATTTTGAGTTTACAAATGTCTCACAAACAAACAAACAAACAAACAGACCCATGTTGGACAAAGACTCCTCTACCACGGTGTCCCACCAATAGCACGGGCCACTAACAGGTGCACAGAGAAAAGAACCACAAAAACCCAGAGAGAATGTGACAAAATAGTATGGCCTGGACTTCAACATTCAGGCATTATAGCCAAGTACCTACCACACGGCAAGTAACAGAGTATAAGCAGTGTCAGAATTTACCTTTTCTTTATATTTAAGATGAAGGAAACAAAAAGAAGATAAATATTTACAAAGAGCAACACACTTAAGTCTTTTCTTAAGAGAGCCAAAACAAGTCAACAGACCAAGGCAGACAGACAAGCCAGGTAAAGACAGGAAAAATCCCAAAGTGCAGCTAAGCACAAACCTTATGAAAGTGCTCAGGTGGAACTGGGTACTGATCCAGATGGGTGCATTCAAGAGACAAAAATATGAGCTTAACCACAAAGTAAGACTACAGTAAAATTATACTCTACAGATTTGAGAAGACAGATGATTCTGTTAATGATTTTATGAAAACTAAAGTTGACATTATTTCCTACCTCTGAGGCTTTGGCATTTTTTGAAGAAAATAAACTGGACCAATGACACAATTGCACTGCATTAACAAACAAGAAAGCAACATAAAAGTACCATCAAGAAAGTAGGAGAGATCAGTAGAAGAGCAATGGCAACTTTAGAAACACGGCTTTCAGTTCAATAACAGTGCTGAAACTGATTATCAAGGGAATAACAACGCTTGAGAGCACAGGTTAAAAGAAGAAAAAAAGTTACTGGGGCCTGGATAACATTTTCTCCTGATGAATCACTGCCTTTCCATTTGGTGTTTTATTTCACATTGGTTTACTGGCATTTGCACTATGTCTCTATCATGAGACCAAGCTGTGTCTGAGATGGGGAGAGAGGGGGAGGCACACAAAGCAGAAACTCCGAGGCACACAGTAACAGGGAAGCATTCCTCCTTCGTATTGGAGAATGTCAACCAAGCCAACTAAACATCATACCTTGAGTTCAAGACATTTGGGCTCTAAATTTTCTTCTATGTAGGTAAAATGAGATAAATCACTATGGAAAATATTCTGTATTTTAAAAGCACTACTTAGCTTTACTCTGTTCTAATTAAATAGCTGAAAGCCCACTGTTTATTGTCTATACATACACAAACTATCCTAGATTAAATGGTTACCAACTGAAGAAACACAAGGGCTTTTTCCTCCTGCCAACAAACTATATTCTTTTTCATAGTTTGTAACTGTGCAACTGAACCAACTAAACCCAGCAGTATTTTTTTAGTGGCTCCTCTTTGTTTACCCTGCTGCCCCCCCTCAACTCCAAAATACTGATGGAACATATTTATAATCAATTCCTTTATCAGATTTTTAAAGGGTTTGTTTGGGGCTTTTTTACCATGTGTCTTTTGAACCACATTTCTAGAAAGATACATTTCTAATGTAATAGCAAAAAATGTAATTGAAATAAAGAACACACAAGTATACTGGACAAAACTATTTGTTATAATTGTGCCCAGGGCTGAGTGCCAGATAGCTGTCAAACAAAGGAACAAAATCATACAGTTGTTTGGCACTCAAGGCTGAAATCATTGTGAAACATGCACTGTTTATAAATTGTCACTGATGAATAAAAGCAGTGAACAAAAAAATTTTAAAAATGCACCCAAGCCTCCGAAAGACAAGGCAATCATCACTCCTCCTCCCACCACTCTGTAATCAAACAAAACAAAATAACCCTCAAGCCCCCACTATGCTGGGCAAGAACAAGGTGCAAGGCAAACGGAGCAGCTCATGAACAGGTGACTTCAGGCTGTGCTCCCACAGCTCAACCCACAAAGTACCCAGCAAAGTGATAAGATTCAGAAACACAAAAACAATGGCATGTGGATTTCTCAGCTTTGTTAGATCTAAAATCATTTTTTAACACTAGCAATATTAGCAATATTTATCTTAGGCTTAAAAATACCAATCCCAGATAATGTAAAGAAAAATTGTTTCAGTGATGGTAAAATATATTAGCCAAGCTTTCACCATGGAATACAGCACTGCTGGAAAAAAAAATCACCTCACCTATCATTGAGAAGAAAGACCTAATTCATGCCAGGTGAAAGCACAATATTTCTCTAAACATAAAGTAAAAACTATATCCCAGAAAATAAGCAAGAGCTCAGTTTCTGATCTAGCATATCTGTACCAATTCCAGTACATTTCAAACTTGAAGCTGTATAATGATACAGCACATCCATAAGGAAATAAATCTTCTCTAAAATTAAAGCAAAAAGAACTTAAAAATATGGGAGAGAAGTTCTCATTTTTTGAATAATAGGTAGCTTATTAAGGTGTGCTAAATGCTTTCTATAGTATAACACACATAGGAGCTTCTGCAAATTCCTTTGGAGTTAGAATTAAATGATCAGAAGATTCTCTACGGTGTTTCATGATGCAATGCAACTTTTAAGACAGGTAAGGCATAATTTAAGAAATATGGTTCTGTACGGAGTTTAGTTTTGTAAATCTTGATTCTAGCAGGTCAATCACTAAGCTGGGAATTAAATATATAAATAAATTAAATCTGAGTTGATAGCTTGTAATGGACCAGCAATATGTGAAATAAATAAATGATGTAATAGGAAAGAAATTAATTCAGTCAGAAACTGAAGTGTTGTTTATCACATCAAAATAGTAACACAAACTTCTCTTTGCTCCTACCACGGAGCAAACATACTTAAAACTGCAGTATCCTGATAAAAAGCATACAAGTACACCCCTTCCTATCACTGCAGAACATTTTTTAAACATGATACAAGTTTATTTATGATACAGTCATGCACTTAGGTATTCAACACAGACCCCAGGGATCAGCCTTGAAGCTTACAAGACTGTTAACAAGTCACACATTACTCTCAAGACTTCTGCTTTCTATGTCCCATTGTATAAGAGGAAGACATTGCAAGATGCCTTATTTATATTGCACATATCCAAAGTGCCAGGATTATTTCAGAGGTCCCTATTACAATGGGAAGTAAATTAAAATTTCACTGCAGTTACTGTGATGAAAGCACTAGTTTTGCCCATGGTCTATACAATTCTAGTTTGAATTTACACATTGTATATTTACACATTACATATTTTATTTCCTTTGGCTCCCTACTACCTTTAAGTCACATGGCCAGACCTTGCCAGTTTTACTAAAAACAGTAAAATCAATCAACTCATCTCAGTAGTAACCACTGTGCTTCTTCCTCATTCCCACTTCAATGAACCTTTTTTATTTCATCTCTCAATTTAAGGCTACTGCTTTCTTTAAACAAATCGTTAACAGTAAACCCAAACAGTGTGAGGTTCTTTAATCATGTAGGTAACACATCATCACGTAAAATTATGCATCAACTCACCCTCATATTTCATCTTCAAATGTAGGACCCATATGAGCATCTTTCAAAAAAACCCCAACCAAGAAGCACCCTCCCTCCACCAAATGCCATTATGGTGAAGCTTCCACACACTATTTCTCCAAGTGACCCTCCATGGGGATGCCAAGGAAACAACTCTGCAGAATTTTCATCTTACCTCCCGATGTACACACATGCATCAGAGCCACAGAAGCTGCACACCTGTGTGAAAGCTACAGTGCTGACAGCCTCCAGGAAAAAACATTAAAAGCCAGCAACCAAGAAAGCCTCTCAAAGCAAGAATCACAACCATCTCTTAAGAGAATGAGTTGCAGTTCCTCTGGTCTTTGAACATTTTTGTTACATGGAAGTCTTTCATCCACTTTTCTAAAACAAAACTTTGGTGCAATGTTAGACTGATTGATGGATAACATTGAAAATATTATTGCCAAAACCAAATTTAAAAATTTTGTTTTCTTTTGATGATACTGGTCCCACTCATCCATTATGTAGCTAAAGCACTGTGCACCTACAGCATTTTACACCTCTATGGAAAACAGAGCAGCTGCTCAGGCAACTCATAAAAACCATAGTATTAGAGGTCCAATAGCCCCATGCACCTGAAAAACAAAACTACATCTTTTATTTTCATTTGGGTTTTTTCCCTCCTAGATGTCTGTTATCAAAATAAAGTCAGGTTTCCAGCAGCAGCAAACATTTGACTCCCTAAAACACAATCTCTAAAGAAAATTATTATCAACTTCAAATCATATTAATGCAAATACTATAATGCCCCACATCACAAAAGCCACTTGTTTTGGCATGAGCAGCCTAGTTAGAACATTTTGGTTGATCAGTTCAGAATTTAATCACTGGATACAAGCTGCTGCATTTATTAAAAACTGGACTGCTAGCAACTCACAGGCTACAGCTACATGCATGGAAGAATGAAAAAAAATTAATGGAATGAAATAGAGATTAAGTAAATGATTTTTATGCACCTGGCGATAAGCAAACATCTTTATTACAAAACAAAGACAAGCCGTGAAAAATTACAAAATTATCTTTTAATCACCAGTGAGCTTTCTACAGCCTCCTATTTGAACAGGATAATAGTTATTATGTAGATCCCTAAGCAACTGCCTCATGGGGAAGTTACATCACCAGTATGGGAAAGAATCACCCCCTCCTCCCTAGAAGGGAGCTTGGCGCCTTCAGACAGACTCAAATTTAAAATCCTACAGCTTCACCCAGCTGATCCCATCCACTGGAACACATCTACAAGTGCCCAGGGATGGCAGGAACCACAGGAGAGAAATATGCCCTTTCAGCATTTCATGCACTGATGAGCCTTGTAACAGATAAACATACCCTGCAGCAGCTAAACTGACATGTTATAACAAAGAGGAAATACAAGACTTAAAAATTTCATCAGATTACTATTTATTCCCCTTTTCAGAGGCAGAGTACACTGTGAATAAATCAACACTCAAATGTATCAGACTGCATTAACTAAAACCCAAGCTTGGCAGAACAAATTTTATCGGAACTAAAATATTTCCAAACGTAAAAGCCACAGACTTTGCATATTTATTCCCAGACTGGCAGTTCAAAAGTACTTAGTATGACAAAAAATCTGGGTTCAAGTGTGAGACCATTTTGAAGAAGGCAACATTTCATCTTCCTCCAACACAATTAGCACTAGGTCCCGGGTTTTTTCTCCCATTAGTGCAAACACCACCACTGTCCATGGACCACGAGAGCTGCAAGTTCTGCTTGTGGGACACACTGTAGGTTGTAAGATACCTGTGGCACTGATAGTATCCAGTGAAAAGGAATCATCACCTCTTCCTAGCACAACATTTAATCGTATAGCTTGATGGGTTTTCAAGAACAAATTTATTCATTTGCTTATTTGACAGAAAGAAAACCTTTCTGGTTTCTTCCTTGAACCACAGCACTGCAGACTAAGCCCGCTACCAACTCCAACACTGATGGGGAGATACAAAAATCATCTAAACGTGCACAATACTCCAGAATGGTTAAGCATGAAGTGCCTCAACACTCCAGCACACCCCTGCAGTGAGCGGATCACCGAAGGGAGGGGGGGAAGGCTGTACATCGTGCACCTGCTCACCCCTCCTCAGCTCCCTGCACCCGGAGCTGCCGAAGGCAGGAACGCCGGGCGCGAGCAGAGGCAGGAGAGCAGGCAGGCAGCTGTGCCCACACACCTACCTGGCACAGGCACACCTGAGCACCACCTGAGGAGCGCTGCCAGGGCCCCTGTGCCACAGCTGCTCACCAGGAGAGAGATCAAAGTCTCAAGGGGCAGAGAGCACAGGCGGACACCTGCTACAGCATAACGTTACAAAGGACACGAGCCCCCCACCGCGTGTGGAGAAAGCCTCGATGTATTACCGTAGGTAAAGAAATGTTAGGAAAGCTATTTGATTGAAATATTACCGTAAACAGAAGGGAAAACTAAGCTTAACACACGCTCTTGTGAGCAAAAACCCAGGGGTAAAAATGCCCTGCACTTAGCACTTTCACTAAATGACTGTGTAATTTAATTTCCCAGAAACCCATTAGCTTTCACAAAAGGAAAATTAAGCGCAGATGAGAGCAATTCTTTGGTGTGAGTGGAATTTATTTAATGTAATACCTGGGGAAAAAAAAAAAAGATAAATCTGAAACTGTATGAACAGATAGAAAACACTGCAACTCTAGAAAGCTTCAGCCCACAGAGCAGCGGCTGTGTGCTGGCAGTAACCAGTGTGTCAGAGCCCAGGTCTGAGAGCTGCCTCTGCCCAGCACACCACGCCAGAGCTGGGACACAGCCAGATGCACAAACACTCCAGAACAAAAGGACTGCTAGCATTCAAACCAGAAACAAACAAACAAAAGGGAACCTCAATTTATTTATGGCGGTTTTATATATTCATATGTGAAGTAAATTATTTAAATAATTATCTGGAAGAGAGGAAGAAATGAATTTAACTTAAAATTCTTACTCCGAGTTTGAAATATCATTATAAAACCCAAAATACTACGAAAGTCACAACAGGCTTTTAGCCAATCTATATCATATAAAACCAGCATCAATTCACCAGAGTGATGTGCCCCAAAAGGAAAAGAAACAATCTTAGAAGGGAGCTTGAATGGAAATCTTCCATTTTCAAGGTTCATTCTATGCAATGATTTGGAAAATGCTAACTATTAAAAAAACATAAGCCTATCAGAAGCAAGAAGACAAGAAGTATTACTGGGGTGAAGCAGTGGAAACAGTTTGGGAAAAGTAGCCATGATGTATTACATAGAGCTGAGCCAGCATCTTGGTATTTTTAGCTTTAATAATCAAAACAATAAGCGATTCAAGGAAATGTAAACATAATACTGTGAAACTGCCCAATACAGTTACGTAAAGTAAATGTTAAAGAACTTTTTCAGCTTGGGAAGTTTACAGTCTACGGTTTGTGATAGACTCAGTACCAATACCTCAAAGTATTTACTGTAAGTCTGGATGATCTTACACTCATGGGTTCTTTACTAGGGAACGTTTTTCTAAACTCAGTAATATTTGACAGATAACTATGCAGAATGTGAAGCTCATCAGGTATTCTTTTACAACTTTCTTTCAACTTACTGCCCTGTAAAATGAGATGGACTAAAGCACTTGTCATAATCTTTGCTATGTCAGTGTTTTGTCATTTTCTTCTTTTAACATTTTCCTCCTTCTTCCTAATGAATTCTCCAAAGGATATAAAATACTCTGTCCCCACCATTCTCCAAGTTAATAACAATGTAACTGCATATAAATTATTTCAGATCAATCTTGCTATTACTCATATCTCTGGAGATAATTTCCATTGTGATGCCTGGCTTTTTTCATGTGTTGAAATATTAATGACTATGGAAAGCAATTCAAGGAAATCTAACTATTATTTTGGACAAATAGAGGGTCTGCCAACTCCCTACTTGAATCTGCCCTCTCCCTTCCTAAAAGGTAATTAAGACAAGATTCCTAGCAAAAACTGTAATGGCATCATTGTTAATGTGTGCCATTTTAGTAACTATTTACCCTTGCTGGTTTCCTACTATTGCCTTCACCATTATAAAATCATTTGATAACAAGAGCTCTCTCTTCAATTCCAAAATTCTTTTATTGAAGGGTTAGTGAGGAAGAAAACTAGCAATTTTCCTGAAGATTACTTAGATTCTTAACTGAGTACCAGTTCAGATGCACGCCTTCTTTTAATTGTATTTTAAAGTTCAAAAGCCTCTCCTTTTACTGAGAATAACCTTTCACAAATTATGGTTTTAAAGGCTTACATCAGCTGTTCAAGAACTATATCAGTACTGGAAGGCTTACAGAGGCTTCAGCTATTTACCATGTTGCTTAAAAAAATGCCCCTCCAATGTTCATCTTTAAAAATACCTACTACTCTATCCAAGACAACTGGGATGCTTAAATTACAAGTCAAATAATAGATTTTACAATAAAAATTAAGACAGTAATTTCAGTTTGAAAGATGCACTGGCAGAAGCCCAGCCATTCTTAGAAACCTGCACAATCAGGAAATCAAGTCAATTAAATGAATGGTAACTCTAAAACCAGAAGGCATCCCAATCCAGATATTGATGTCTCATTCATATGATTAATACAGAAAATCCATTGTGAGTTTCACAGTAACATGAAGACTAGCTTTGAAAATTCTTAAAATTTGGCTTCCACCCATGAAGCACCTTTCTGCTCCTGCCACCCTTCACACAGTAGTCTCTACCCAGCACATACCTACACTGAAACAAGACTTCTAAACAGTAAGAGAAGGTAAGATTCACAGTGTATGTAGATGTAATTTACTCAGAAACCTTGTTCTGTGATGTCTGATGACAAACCACACAAGTGAATCAAGTACAACCAACAGGAAAGCAAGTTACACTGCATAAACCCCAACATGTATTACTCTGCTTCCCTTTGCCAGTACTACCTTTGGCTCTTTCACCTACTTGTTTCAAAGAGGAGAAGAATCAGACTTACCCTTTATATTCACATTATAAACAGTAAAAGAAGCTATATTTTTACTAACAATCTGAATAATTTATAGCTCTAATTACTGTACCAAGTTTCTACTCCCACATTGTAAATACCAACTGTTGTATTTTGACTTCTCTGCATGGTCAGTCCCTCCATCTCTTAATGCTGGCCATAAGAAAGCACCACAGCATCACCCAGCAGAAGCTTGTTAGGAAGAGAAGCAAAGCCACCAGGATGCTAACAGAGGTGAGTGTTACAAAATCATCAGATGGTATGAAATAAACTAGTAACTACAACTTGCAGCTGATCTATTGGAGTCAGTGAGTAAATGAGGCAGATAATCTAAAATCCTCTGTTTTCATATATTCAGCGTCTCTGATTTCACTGACAAGTCTTCAAACCCTGTAGCTAGCTCAGAAACACCTAGAGCTCTAAAATGTAACCTGATTAAACTTTAAAGGCACTAGTTAAAGAAATAATGAGAAAACAAGGAAATATATTAGAAATAGAACTTGCAACAAGGAAACAAGGAAAAATTAGCTGATATTCAAGCACGGTCTTTTCACTCACTATTGACTAAATTTTTTAATGACTTTTTGTCATATACAACCTTGTGGAACTGAGCAGTACACGAACGATGAACATGGAGCACAAAAGTTTGGCTGTTATCCTTTCTACCTCTTGTGGAAAGACAGGCACACAAAAGAAAGTAATTCACCCACTTCAAATTTTCAAGACAGACCAACAAAAACCCCTTTAAGCTATATTCAAGAATAATCTGCTTTCTTTCTTCCCGGTAAGTAGTAGTAAAAAAGCTCAGGAGAATAAAGTCCAGGGAACAGTACAACAGAACATACAATACCACATGCTTGAAGGGTCCTAGCAAAAACTGACCTCTCCTTGCAAGTGCAGAGTACTAAAAGGCAGCATAATTACAGAGAAAAGAATCTCATATCCTTGTGAATAGTTTTCTAGAATGTAATTAAATGAGAAGCGTTGAATAAGCAAAGATTATCAAGTCTAAATGGAGCTACAATACCACCAATATATCTTATCCTGATTTCCTACATATCTCTATGGATACCAACAGACTATGCTGGTCCCAAGAGGATTCAGTGGTTTTACTCAAAATATAAGTAACGGCCCTTCTTTTTTTATATTACCAAATCAACACGATAATTCTGGAATTCATTAGTGAAGAACACTAACCAATCCAGCATAATAGCTTTACTTCCTCTGCAAAACACTTCAAAAAATATCTAAATGAATATGGAAATGCATCTTTCTGTGGTAAATTGTTCATTATTGAATCATTATCAACTCTTGTTAGACAAAATTTCTCTCTTTTGCAATGTACAAGATCATTAAAATGTTTGAGAGCTCCATCATGAAAGACAGTGGCACTTTATAATCCACTATCTCTTCAGGCAAATATGCTTACGGCTGAACATAATACACAAAACAACAACATCCCCTTGACACACAATTCTTTCTTTTAATGGTACTCTTAAGTGTTGACAGCAATGGTGAAATATGTTGTCGCTCTCTCTTCTTTTTTAATAGTTTTTAACTATTTCATAAATGTATTTCAGTCATGATAAAATTTTGGGAAGGAATGTATTTCTTAGATCTTGGTTGTGGAACCCCAGATGCTCAATGCTATTAACTAGTGAGATATTTCCTATAAGCTCATCAAGTTCATGTTCTAAGCCTCCCTCCATCTCCTTTTAAACTCCAAAGATCACAAAATAATGAACCAACAGCTTAAATATCATATGTCTACATCAGCTAATAAAATAAATGTGTTCATTCTGTTTATGGGAATATGTCCACAATTTGATATTGAAAAACTGTATAGCATTTCATTGTCTAAAAAAACCTTAGAAGAATTATTTTTTCTTTTCAATAATAGATAAAGAAACTATAAACAGGGATAGTAGTACCACACAGAAAAGTACTACTCTATGTTTTCATGGCAGCTTTTATCATTCCTCTGTCCAAACTTTCACCGTCAATTAAAATACAACGCAAAAACTAACGATGTGAAGGTGTAATATACAAAGTTGCATCCTATACAGTAACATAAGTAAAATGAACATAATTTTTTGTTTTGACAAGCAAAAAACCACAAGTGGAATACTTTTAAAGGCATACTTTTAGAGTGAACATATCTTAGAGATATATACTGAAAGGTTCCTAAAAATCTTGGCTGCATATAGAAGGAAATTAAATACTTTTGCTCCAAGAAAATAAAATCACTAAGAACTCTTAGCCACAAAGCTTTACAAAACTATTTCAGTTCTCAGCTGCTTTGGTGACTGACACATACATATCTTGCAGTTTGTTAATCCTCTCTACAAAACCATCTAAATGGAGGCTTCTTCTCAAATCTGTATTAATGATGTAATTCTATTATGTCTAATAGAATCATCTGTTCAATAAAAATGAAAAGTCAAGAAGATATAGTTGCACCAATTTTTTTTGTCATATACTTAAAGGCATATATTGTTTAGAAATTGAATGGCTTAAATGAAAAACATGAGCAATTAATTTGCCTTTGGTAATACAAATTTTTTTTAAAAAGCAAAAACTTTGCTATATATTTTTGTAAAATAAAATCAGTATCAGCTACAAAGCCCATTCCATACATGCTACTGGTCAAAATACTGGAGAAGCAATTGAAGTAACTTGTCTTTTTAGCTTTCTGCTAAAAAAGAAAAAAGACAACATGTTTGAAAGAGTATTTGTAGAAAGTCTACTTTGCTTTATCAAAATAACTGCTACATTTTAGTTTTGCTGTCTTCAGATAGAAGTGTCATTGATCAATTGACATGTCATCTCTCTAATCAAAGTCTACAGAGATGGGCATTTTAAAATTGCCTGTTTTCACCTTCATATATGAAGTTAAAATTCTGTTTTCAGCAATAGCTGAGCTTTGTCTGTCTCTGTTTCAGAGAAAATTAACGTAGTAAACAAAGACTGAGCAAAGTAGAAAGATTTCCAAAAGAAATTGCAGACCACCAGGATTTGGATTTAGGTAATCCACTTAGATTACCATGGCTATGTCTTAAAAGGACAATACTGAGATCACAAAATAGGTCATGTCTACAAGATGGGGAATATAGAAATGAAACAATGTGAAATGTACAAATTCAGAACAAATATTCAGAGTCATCCTGAAATCTAAGATACAAAACAAAAATAGTCCAAAGCCCACACATTGCCAAATTATATCTTTTGTAATCAACAGTTTTATGTTCCGAAGTGGAACACACAAAAGGAGATTTTTCAACCAATGCCATCAATACATTAATATGTTTCAGGTAAGACGAAGTGCAGGCAATGAAAAAATGCTTTCAATACCTAAGGCCACAGTATAGTACACCATTTGCTTGCTTTTTTTCCAGTTTCAAAAGCAGAAAATGTTAAACAGGTCTAGAAGCAGGAGTCTCCATCTATTTCTTAGAAGTGACAGAGTTTCTAACACAACAAATATCAAAGAAATTAGAAAATTAAAAATAAGAAGCAAGCCTTCAAATTATTACCTGAAGGGATGCCTACAGTAAATTGGTAGGTAGTTCAAGAATTGAATGTTGGAAAAAAAAAATTTTAAACGCACAAATTAAAAATTCCTATGAATGTCTTCAACAAAATTAAGGAAAAAATAATCTTTGAAATAATTTAGAATTTACATCAAATCAAAATATATCCATTTGCTAGATCAACTTAAGAAAATCTTGGTATTTCCTTCTTCTAAAAAGTCCTGGAAAACACCCTTTATGAGGAACTCACCCAACATAAAAAGATTTGAATAGGAAAGTCAGTGTTGCTATGAGAAACAGAGCAACTTCCAGATGCTTGACATGTCAGGCCTAGACAAGGGAATGAAAAATGTCTCTTTCTGACCAAAGAGGCTTTGAGGGGATACTCGTAAAGAATTACCTACTTACCCATCAGATTTGAGTTCATGAAAGGTGTCGGGGACAATCCTTCATGAGGCCCTAATCGACTGTCATTCAAGTGATCACTGTAATGAGGACTGTCTGCAAAACCCTAGAGAAAAAAAGACCAGAGTATTAAACAGATTATTTGGCAGCCCTGCTAATTGAGTGTAATGACACTTTCCTAATTAAATGTGCAGAGTCACAATTGGTCATTAATCACAAAAGTTGGCTTTCAGGTCTATCTCACAGAAATTACTCTCTGCCCACATATTACTTTCTTCCCATCAAAAAGAAACCACATAGTTTCTTAATAAGCTGTGTCCTAGTGGACAAGATTTTTAAAAATTGAATAATACGTTGATATTTTGATATTTGAATCCTCTTAGTGTTAAGTCACTAACCACAGAGAGTAAAATTAGTCTGAAGAACTTGCAACTGATTTTTTTTTTCTTAAGCTTTCTGTTTGCATTAATAAAAGACAGTAAAAAGTTCAGGAAGAGTCACTGATGTTAAGAAAAAAATGTTGGTGCAGATGAGAAGAACAAATTCCATTTCTTCTTGCAGCCTGCTATTAATGTTACAGATTAATAGGCATTTTGACACTATCACATTACTAACCAGCATAGCTCACTGACAAAAGGTTTACTTCCACATAGTGATTAAATAAACAACTTTGTCATCCGATTTGCAAACAAGCACTGAAACTGAAATACTTTTTTGCATTTTTCTACCATAAGCACAGCCAGCTTACCAGTCTTGGAGCAACCCTTACAGTCAGGAAACACTGGCTTATTGAAAGCTCACACCAAAGGCAGAGGAGGTGGAAAACAAAGAAGTCCTTGGATGTACATATTCTTTAATTAACCCAGTTACATAAAGCTCTCCTCAAGTCATTTCAAAATCCCATCAGCTTTTCTGTATAAACGTATGAATGTGCCATTTGCCCTTCAGACTTACCAAATGCACGCTGAATCCCTTATTCTGTACCAAAACATGAAAGACCTGGCACTCAAAACTGTACTTCCTTTGTAGCCAAAGTTTTGAAAAACACTGTGTAAATCTTCTCGTACAATTCACACTTAGTCACTTCTCATTCAGAAACCTAGAGCTCAGGCCTAATTAAGGGAGGAGGGAAAATTGTTCACAGCTACCAGAAACCATCCCAAGTGCCCTGGGACTATAAAATCATCAATCACTGAACATTTATCATTTCTCCAGACCGCAGGCTCACATTCAAGACAACATTAATGGGGCTGAAACAGGCCTCCCTATCTTTGCAGGCGTGCTGTCAGTTCTACCAAAGGGCTGCTAACTGAGGGCTAAAGAACTGTCACTGCACTGCCGCTGCTTATGGATGCATGTCACACTCCTGCTGCTCTTCGGCTGCACTGCAATCTTCCGGGAGACCCAACTCCCCACTGAATCTCTGGCTGACTTTATCTGCTTCAGAATCGGCGATACACTTGTGATAGGCATCCAGAAACAATCTTAGTGACATTTACAACTTGGTTATGACCACAAGGGTGTCCTCTGGAAACCATGACCTAGCCCCGTCTGTCAGACAAGCAGCGTGGAGCAGCAGCTGCTGAGGAAATGGAGTGGCTCCTAGCTAAGGTCACCACATGTGGTTTATTTTTATGCTGAAATGAAACAAGAAAGAAATTAAATCTGCTGAATAAAGAAACAAAAATTTGCAAATACGGGACCAAAAACAAAGCTCCTAAGTAGGTAGCTTTATATTTGTGTCTCTGCTTTTACTCCCTACCGTGGTTGTTTTTTAAAAACCTTTTTCCCTAAGACTTCAGCTATACTTTATTTTTAAAATAAAGAAACTATAAAGGACACTATCAGTGATAAAAGAGGATCTATATCTCAGACATTCAGCCAGTGGTGCCCAAACGAGGCCCAGAAACTGAAATCTTTAAGACATCTTTATTTACAGAGTAAGATAATTACTGAAAATATAACATGGGTAAGACTCATTTCATATACACTTGCACATCATGCAACAAAATCTACCTAATGTGCAGGATTCTTAATGGTCCTCCCCATGTTAATACTGCATATCCCCCTCACAAAATAAAGGAATAGGAGAACCGGGCAGGTGGTTTACACAAAAAGGAATATTCTTCCATCATCAAAATTCCTTCAAAGAATACTTGACATTATGTTCTTTTCATATACCCTCTCAGTTTCTCAAAATGCACTTGCAACCAATTACCACAGCATCCAAGTTGTACTTCTACACTACCAGACAAATCAACTACTGCATCTACCTAAAAAATACTCAGGATTATGCTTCACAACACCAAAGCCATCTAAAACAAAACATTTGGTATACAGGGTGAAAACGTTCTAAGGGATACACAAGCCCTTTAAGTAGAATTGGTCTTTTCTGGACTTTAATGCAATTCCTAAAATCAACTGTATCAGGCATTTCATTATCTGCTGCTAGGGAATTCACATTTGTCCAAATTGTAACCAGTACCTTCACCTGCAGTGAATTAATGTAACGAGGTCTTACCTTGACCACCATGCCTGACAGTGTTATTCAGAGTCTCAGTATTCAGTTATGGATTATCAACTCAGGCCACAGAGTTTTGTTTGGGATTAGAAACCCTGCACTGATCCCTACACATAACTCACCCACACTAAATGAATACAAAATAATCACAAACACGTGCAGTTTTAACAACTTTTACACTTCACAAAAGGAAATTAAGAAAAATCAGAAGAGCTCTAAGGACAGTGATTTTAATTACACAGTTTTTTTCAGATGATTCTTCTCATTTAAGCTGTACTTCAAATAAAATTGCATTCCTGATACCATTCCTTGCTTTTGCATCTGTATTGTTAATCTACAGAGTAAATAGCAAAGTACTACTACTGGGAAGAGTTGTAACCAATCACAGACAAAACTTCAGAAGCTTCCAGTAGCTTCTGAAAAGCTACTGGAAGTTTCTAGTCATACAATCAAAGTTCAAAAAATGTATTTAACAAATAAAATAGTGCAAATTGACAACATATGCTTATTGCTCAAAGAAGAACGCAGTTGAGAGCCTTAAAAAGTCTGGAATACCAATGAAGGATAATGGTTTTTAAGACATAACCAGCTTGTGTGACTGAGTAATGAAGAGAAGACACAATTGGCTGGCACGTGAACTCATCCCTCATGGCAAAGGCAGCAGAAGATAGGGGAGGGATTTATACAAAATTCTAACAGAGCCCCTTTTCAAATCCATGTTTTAAGCAGGACTCAATAATACATACTGCCAAATTTCATTCTTCCTTTCCGAGAAAGGCAGGAAATCTCAGTTCTGACAATTTTGAATGCTAATCTACTGAAGCTCACTTAAATGTAGCTGAATTGATACAGACTCCAAGCAGAAAAAGGAACTCATCAGTCATGCCAAAAGTTACTCTCCCCTCTTGGGAAGAGCTATTTGATGGTACATATTCTGGGTGGTGATGTCATTCTTTGGACCACAGGTGGGCTTCCAAAGGCCTTTGGAGCATTGGTGCCCTCCTGTTACCTGCAGGGCACGTTTAACATAGAAAGTCTGTAAAGAGACATTCCATGCTGAATACACATCCCCATTTCTGCCTCTGTAGCTCCTCAGCAAACCTACCAATGGATTAGTATGCATCAGAGTGCACAGTTGGAGTGTTTAGCAAACAACTGGCAAACAGTCTACAAAACAGGAGTTACTGGACGAATTTATTTCCTGTTCTAAGCACCCTGTTCTGAAGGGACTGCAGATAGCTCAGGGCATTTTTCTGCTTGCAGAAAGCAAACTGATTTTGAACATGATTAGTTGACGTAGCTATAAACTCAAAACTGTCTTGCTTGTTCCAACCTCTTACTTAGCTATAACAAAAGTAAGTTTTAACTATCCCAAAGGAAGACAAAATTTCTCTTCCTCTACTATTATAGCCCAAATAAACTGCAATTGGGGTTAACTGTTCCCTTACAGCATTTTGTAATGTCACTGTTCCCTTCACACAAGCCTCTCCCTGGGTTTCAGTCTGACTGAATGCTTGTGATCAGAAAGACCAAGTCAGATACATCTACAAGGAAAAGCAACAAGTATTGTCTACTAATAATACCTGTTATGAAATGCAGCAGAAAGACTACTAATTAATGCTGCCATTTAACTGAGTAGTGAAGGCACTCTCAACACTGAATGTTCCAACTTTATTAGTTTTTCAGGGATTTCACTGGATTAGAGTGATGTTCTCTAATCATTCCCATAAATAAAGTCCACCAATTTAAAAATTTCACAGTTGTAACATGCATTCCTACCTCTTCTGGGTAATACGCCCCAAGTACCCAAGTAATTTAGGCTCTGTCTGAATCAGGATTTTCCAAGCACAGCTGGGAATGGATGCTAACACAGCCAAACCAATTGAAAATCTAACACTATTTACAAAATCATAAATACTTGTACACAGGACACCTGAAAATTCTTACATAATGTATTATTCTAGAAGACTCAGAAGACAAAAATGAAAAAATCTCCAATCCATACACCCAGAGTGAACACATTCCTTACTACAGATGTTTATCCTACCAAATCATGAGAGAAGGCCTGACACAATGAGTCTATGCCCCATTTTACAAACAAAGCAGTAATTAGCCTCCTAAAACTCAGTGTCTTTCAATGACCATTAAAGTTCTGTCATTTTGGTTAACGTTAATTACAGAATCACCTAAGAACAAGTCAAAAACCTTTCCCAGTTCACTGTCCCTACCCTTTTTCATTGCACTGGTTCCAGGTTTTCTGTGGGATTAATCCTCTCCCATTTACTTCCCCTTCAAAAACATAAAACTATTGTCCCTTGGCAATCATTTTTCTAAGTCACACCAGCATTTGTGCATGCATAAGCAAAACTGTACTGACCCTAACTCAAGCTGTGGGGGTTTTGTTTTTAAATAAGCACAACATCTTGTTTCCACTTCAGGGTAAAATGTGAAAAATAAAGAAGCCACTGCCTCTACATGGCATACCATTTTCCTATGCATTTACTGAGTTCATACTCAACTCATTGAGTTCTCCTCCCTGTAGAATTTACTACTCCACAGCATTTCATTTGCTCAAGCCCACTAGACTAGAGATAACAGGGGTTTTGTTTGTTTCTCCTCCCTTAGCCCCAAGCCCTCTCCTACACAAGTCCCTGGGAACAGACCAAAATCTAAGGCTCGTAACCAAGCTGCCAGATCACTAAGCACGTATTTGCATTTTAGCAATTTACAATATAGCTCAATTACTGCCTTTAAACTTAAGACATTAAAATTCCACTAAAATGAATGGTTGAGTTCACAGTTTGACGTGGCTGCAGACCAAAAGATTAAACTTAATGAATGCTGCTTTCAATTCCTTGAGTTTTATAGTTTGGCTGACTTTAAATAACAAATATTAATTGTTTAAAGCTCAGGAATACTGAGGTCCCTTGCAAGCTAAATTTGGCAATGAACTTATGAATCAGGCAACAGTCATCCAAATGACTAATGTGTAAATGAACGAGTGAAGCTACTGCTAAAATCCACTTTATTTTGGATTATCTGGCTCTCCAAACTAATCTGAAAGTTCTAAAGACAAACAAGAAGGGAAAAAAACACAAGGGGGTGGGGGGGAGAGTGAGGAAAGAGGGAGAGGCGGTGAGAGACAGACAGACAGTCCAGAGAGACTGACTACATCCAGAACACTGCTGAGTCACTAACTGAAGGTTAGACAAGAGGCTGTGTACAACAGCCATACTAACATTAAAAGATTAAATTAAGGATTATATGATCCTGAATGCTTCCAGAGATACACAACCTTAAAAAAAAAAAAAAGTATTTTTAGTCATTGAATCTATGTATCTGTCAATGACTCTTAGAGAAAAGACTAGAGAGCCAAAAATCTGGCTTGGTCTACTGAACACACAGATCAAGAAGAATGTTGCAAAAATTAAGATAAACTAAAAATAAATCCAGAGAAGAGTACTCTTCCTTTTTGCCTTGAGGATCATTTGCACAATATTCTTTGATCTTAATGGAACATCAAGAAACATCACATCATCTTAGGTCATGGCCATAACTCCATTTAAATCAGGAACAATCTTGCAGCCAACTATCAGTGGGAGCAACGTTGTTTCCAAGCAATGACCAAAATCACCTTACCAAGTCTGGAGCAGATGGATGATGATGGAAGTCTCCCCACACTCCTTACACTGTTTCACCCATGTTGCTGTTCTTTGCCAACTACAATCCAAAAGCTAAGGGACCAAGCTGATACTGTCTGATGTGGCAGGAAACAAACACCTCCCACTGCAGGCTCCATGTCTGCCACCTCCCAGGCCCCTGAGAACAGCCAGTACTTCAACCCCATCTCCCTCAGTTGCACAAGAAGCTTGTCCAGTACTCCTTAAACAGAGGAATGAATGCAGTTTGCTGATGGAGACCACCCAATCACACCAGAAACAAGGAGCTTTCTTAGCTCCACTTCCTAGCTTTAATTATGATTCCCTTTTCGTAACCATCAGCAAGTGTTAACATTCAACTACAATATCCTAAAGACAGAAATGCAGCTTTTTGTGTTATTTGATCACCTGCTACATGGTGGGGCAAAAGCAGGTATTGCTGCCCCAGATTTCACATATTATTGGGAAAAGTCAAGAGAGCTTTCACAAGTGCCCTCTAAGTGTCACCCTAGGTAACATGCTTTGTAACAGTTCTATAAAACTATTCATTAGCTTCTTTTCCCATATCAAGTTGAAACACATGAAAACCGTGTGTGAAGGAATGGAAAACAATTGAAAACACAGTTTATTTCTGTTTTTAAATTTATTTCAAATGTTATTTATTTTTTAATAAACATTATTTTCTCCAGCTCTAAATCCACTTCCAAGAAGTTAAGTTACTGAGTGACAAATCTGATTTTAAACAGCTAAACCCAATAGCCAGTTACACCTCTCTAAACTCCTGTGAGACAAATATCAACATGATATGCAAGGGACAATTCCCTGGCCACATGGAAAACTAATTTGTGAACAGATTTCAATGCTAATTTCAATGTGGTGGGTAGTTGCAATAAAAACAAAACAAAAACCACAACCAAAATATCCACTTCTCCAATATAGCTGAAATGAAAAATTCATATGATGGAAACCACATTTTTCTAACTCTTATCTAAGCTATAAACCAGGAGATAAAATGATACAAGTGTAGCCAACAGACTAACAACAAATGCTTAAAGAAAATACTTGAAAACCTAACTAAAGCATTCAGAATTTAAAAAACAGAACTGGCTTTGAAAAATGCTGTTCATGAATCAAATTATAAAGTAGGCTGCATTTGCAAGTGTCCTGAGCACTGAATATGGAATATTTAATTTGGGCTTTAATTCCACAGTGAATCATCTGCCACCTTGCAGAATACATGAGAAAAAGCAAATAACCAGCAGCAGAACCACCAAACAAGCTCCCTCCCCCACAAAAAAAAAAAAAAAAAAAAAAGGAGGACAAAAAGGACACAAATACAACAGACTTGATAACACTTACTGTGTTTCTGTGTCCCTCTTGTCTTGTTTTGCTAATTAACAGCTTCCCTTCTTGTTATGTACCTGAGATTAAGAGGTATAAAATACTATTTCAAAACCTGCTGTCTCATTACTACTTTTTGACTTCTTTGCAAATTAAAAGTACTACTTGGGCTGAGCGGAGTATAATTTGGGCATAAAGTATTTCAGTTTCCAATTCATGTCTGAGCTATTTTACATACAGTAGAGGAAATAACCTGTTGCCTGATGCTACAAAACCATCTAATCGAACAGTGCTGTCTTTATCAGTTCCACTCTGGCTTCAATTAAATCCAGCAGAGTTGAAGCTAGATTCACGTTAAATCAGGTCAAAATGTACACTACTCACAGCTTTTAGTGCAATGTACATGTTGCAAATTATTGTTGAAACACCCGCAGTTCAGATTTTGGAAGAAAAATGCCTCAGCTAATTTATGCTAAATTTTTAACAGGTACAATTATTATGTGTGTATATATAAAAAGGAAATCCATCAAGGAAATGTCTAATGGAAAACATTTCAGATATGCTTGATTTGGAGACAGCAATCTGAACAGATCAAAAACTGACTTGCTCCTTTTATTGCTCCTTTTATGTTACGACAAAACCAAAATAACGAAATAAAATCTCGCAGAGCATTATTCCTCATGAAACAGCAATCATTAGCCACACCACAAGAACAACTATAACCCAAAAAATGTTTAATCACAATACAATGCTTACTCCAAAGAAAGTGATTATACCAATTTGCTGCTACGTTATGAGTATAAATTACAACTTGCAAATACAGCAGGAAAGCTAAGAAGTTCAGTATCATCTCACAACAGGAAGACAAAACTTTCAAGTGCTGTAGGGCAATATATTACTCAGTTAAGTACCTCAGAATTTGCTTTAGAGAGCTCAGGAGAGCAAGACTTTCAAAAGGCAGCTTTATCATCCTCTGCAAAACACACTGAGAGCTCCTCTTCAAGTGCAAGGCATTATGAACACATGCAAAAATATCTGTAGCTCTATATCACTCAAATAAGGGAGAGACTTGCATCCATCAACCAAAGATATTCACTGAAAACCCACCACTGCTGCACGTAGAAGGGTAAAAACAAGATTGGAGACTAGAAAGGAAAACAAGCCCCACAAGAGACAAACTTGGTACCCAGTATTGTATATGGACTTCAGTACAACTATTCAAGAATAAGGGAGGCCATCAGCATACCACAGAATTCTAGTGACTGCTAACTACCATTCTGAATTATTTCTGTAAACAATAAAGCTTTTCTGCTTTTTTCTTCACTCACCCCCAATAGGTATCTTTTCATATTATTCATTTTTCTAAGAAAACAGTTGGCCTATGCAAAAAGAGGTTTTGCTCACAGAAGTCACTAATGTCTCAATATGCACCTTTTCACAATTCTAAGATCATCACTGCAAATTCAAACATAAATACCTGCTGTTCTTTCAGTGTTAGAACACTATTTAGCATTAGATAATGAAAAGACAAGGCTCCTATATGAGGTTTTCTCAAGCCTGCTGTGATTCCTAACCTTTAATGGTACTTCAAAACACTACTGAAGTAAAAATGGTTTAGCTTTCAATAAGGTATCACCAGAGACTCTTAAAATAAAATGAACTGCTGTAACATATGAAAGAAGGTTCTTGTCTGAATTAATTATTGATGAAAAGATTAAAACACATGACAAACACCTAACCCCAAGCACAGGAACATACATCTCGTTTTCACAGTGAAAAGAAGTTACCAATATATTTTCCCCAGTTCCCCAAAAAACCGTACCCATACCAACATTCTTCAATAATTCCATGAATAAATGAAAGAACGGGTAAACAAATACAGTAGTTTGCTGATAGCAAAAATTGTTTTAATAATCCTAACTAAAAGTTAGTGCAGAGTTGCAAAGCAAGTCCTCTATGAAATTGGTAATAAAAGAGCAGATAAAATTTGGTGTAAATAAATACAAAATGAACATACTCAAAAATAACTTAATGTCATAATAATGTGGTATCTATGGTGCAATGTAAGAGAAAATATTACTTATCACTTCACAGCTCACTGGCAATCAAAAAATGCATGACTTAGCAACAAGTAAGAAAGGAACAGAGAATGAATCTATCATTATGTGAGGCAGAAATTCATGGTATACCCTCCTCTTGACTAGTGCATGCAGTCATAAACACCCTAACTCTGAAGTTATCCAGAAGAAACAGAAAGGTTTGGGGAACGGCACCAGGAACTAAGCACAGGTTAGGAGCAGTTACTATACAAGCAGATACCAAGAGATTGCAATACTTCAGCTTGGTTGAACATAGAAGTGGCATGTAAAATAAACACATTTGCAGGGAAAAGAATAAAAATTATGAAGTACATCAATAACTATTTGGAACACAGGAATATGGTGGCAATCAGTTACATCACTGAGCAGCACACGTAAGACAAAAAAACCCAGAAGTTTTAGCACAAAATCCTTGTAATTGTTGCCAAAACTGTAACCAAAGGCAGAAAAATTCACAAAAGCAGAGAGCAAGCCCACCAACAGCTCTAAGAACCATGTCCAAAGGGTTGGCTCTGTCCAGGAAATCTAAGCCAAGAGCTGGGGTTTTGCTAGGAGAGTACACAATAAGGGTGGCAAAATATTTGCCCTATACTTACACTCTTCCCTTATGCATCATTGCCGGCCACAGTCAGACCATTTATACTGAACTGAACAGACTTTCAGCAGGATTTAGGAAAGAAAAATATCCTTTAGCCAGAATTCCATCTTTTTCCATTAGCCTTCAACAGGTACCCACTAAACTATCAAATTGCAATTCTATTCACTTGAAAGCTGCTTATCTTTCCATGTCTTTAGAAATTGCAGGCAATAGTGAGCCAACACTTTAAATTCTTAATGATTTTGACACTATATTGTGACTTTTAACAGTAAAAAAACTCCAGTAGTAGGCTGCACACGGACTCAAAAAGTATTGAAAATCAAACAATATAAAAAGAGTAAGTGGTACCTCTTGAGATTTCAACTTTTCTATGTCTGTGGAGAGGTCTGAGCTTTTTCCATGAAGACTGCCATTTTCCTGTAAACAGACAAGCAAGTAGTAAGAACAATCAGGACAAGAGTAACATTCTATATTGAAATAATGGGGAAAAGCATTGGATTAGAAAGTTGAACATGTAAGACAATTACATCTTACTTAAACTCTGTGTTAATCAACACAAGGAATAACCTAGAAATGTAAAAGGCCGTGTATGACTTGCCCTGCCTTCCGAGAAACCAATCTATACTCTCACAATACAGACCCACACACTCATTTTAGCTCTTTCTCAGAGACATCTGGTCTAGCAGCACATGTAGGAGTAGACAGAAGTTATCGTTATTCAAAATCCTGAATCAGTAATTTGCCTCATTAGTTGAAAGAAAACCAAAAACTAAAGACCATACATCATAGCCAAAATTTATGCATGTAAGCTTGATTTAAACTGATAAATGAAGTCCAGTGCTTTTTCAGTGAATTCAGAAGAGAAATTCCTGTATTCTACTTTTTTTTACAGAAGACACCAGCCACAGGACAAATTAATTTGTGGGTCTTAATCTTTACCAATTCTATATACAGAGAATATATATTTCTAGTGTTCACTTTTCTGGGGAGAACACAGGAATGATGTTTTCCTGTGAAAAGGAATTGAGTTTTCTTTAAAAGAAAACTCTTGTCACCTAAATGACATTCCAGATTATCATTCTTTATTGCCTCATTTAAAAAAAAAAAAAGGCTAACACACAAGGCTCACTGACTTTACACTACTCAAATATTAGCTGGCTGATGATCTACCATACAAAAAATTGTGATTAATACAGCCACACAGCCAATTAATCACAAGCTCAAATTCCAGTTAGGTCAGCTTAACTCATAATTGATTAAAATTGATCAGCAACATAAAAAATGAGAGTCAAAACACCAAACACATGAGAAACATATGGGTTGCATAAAGCTGCATGGTAAGATTCCATTTCAAACACAGAAGCAGCATTTGAAGGTTCAGCTCCATGCCCCAAGTTATGCAGGAAGTTTTAAAAGAATGCCTAATTTTCATGTTGCACAGAAATATTTCTTCAACACATAAAGTACTTCTACATTTATTCTAAAACTTATTTGCTAATGACCAATGGAAAAATCCGGACCTCATGAGAAACCTTTCTACTGCTATCTTCCAAAGTAAGGCAGAGGCTGTAATAACACCCAGTGAGCTGAACAAGGTCTTGCAGCCTACCCACTTCATTCCACAGCACAAGAAATCTGCAAAGATGCAAATGCTAATACAGCTCTCAGACTCAAAGGCACTGAAATCAGGTATGCTGTGTGTATCTAGTTTAGGTACTTAGCTCATTGTCCTTTTAGGGAGTAAATATTCATAAAAAGAAAATGGAGTAGATAAAAGGGAATGTGAGTAACTAGGGGGAAGCTTGCTTTGACCATTGAGTTGAGTTTGAAAAGGGTCATGTTATTTTAGGATATCAGATACTATCAAGAACCTTCAGCTCACTAAGTGGGATGGATGAAGCTGGAACAAGAACAGGAGGAAAGTATTTAAAAAGAAAAGCCTCTCTTCAACATCATGACACAGCACCTACTGTAGATGGGTAATGTCAACAAGGAGCCAAGTGTTCCCTACACTTTGCCAACAAATCCACTCCTAAGTAACACAACTTCTACTTTCATTTTCTGACTACATGCTAAATAAAATACATGGTCATCATTCAAGCACACAGTTGCATATGGTTTATTTTCATGACTTTTTAGCCTACATGCTTTTAGTCTTAGAAATATGAATTGCTGCTGTATCTCTTCAAAGTCATTAAAGTCTCTAAAAGATGGTAATCTGTATATTTAAAGGAGTTTCCCTTCAAAAACTTTGCCAAATCATCTGCTGATTTATGCTGTACATTCCCATAAACTTTCATTTTGAATTATTACGTGGGTATCTTACCCTTGAAGATTCATATGAAGGACTTGGCTGACCGCTTGTTCCCCAGGATGTGGCACCTGTTCGCTCATCCATACCTAGCAATAAAAAGAAAAATACAAACCTATAAGAAATGATAGCAAAAACAATGTTCTCTGATGCAACCTGAAAAAATATTCATCTGCTCCCATACACTTCAAGTTAATTCATCTGCTTTCATATACTTAAAGCAGTGTTTCTAAAAGCAAAACTTCAGATGAACAGCTTCCTTATTAATTAGGCTGGCTACAGAGGAACCTGTTCATTTGGACACCTGCAGCTGCTGAAAACAGGAGCATAAAAAGCCAAGAAATTTGCCAATCTGCTGTCTGCCCAACGCGATCCATAAGAAATTAGCATGAGTAACAAAACAAGCACAACGATGTGAACATCATGGCTTTTTGAGCAGCCCAATTTATCTGCATCTCAAGCAAGCACTGAAATATTGCAGCACATACTGTGAAACACATACTTGTTATCTACTCTTTGCTCGTGTCTTGTTTAAGTATTGTAAAATGTGCAAAATTATTTCCCCTACTTGGCCTTTACATGACACGCAAGATATTTTAGCATAACGGGGAAAAAAAGGCAAGACAGACTGGTTATATTTCAGTGACTTAAAAAACCCACAGAGAATCATGGTCCCTGCCCTACTAAAACAGTAATATTTTTTACACTCTGTAACGGTTCTTTTAGAATCAGTTCCCTTTATGCAAATCCAGGTTACAGCTCAAAAGAGAAAGGGGAAGGAAAAGACAGGGAGATCTTTACACACTGTATCAGAATATATATCCCATGTATTATCCAATTTCTATCCAAATTTAATTGGTCAAACCACCTTTAAACCACATTTCTAAACAGCTAATTGCAAAAGCACCTGAATTCCTACAGAAAATTCCTTCATACAGGATAAGGCTGCTACTATTCCAACAATTAGGTTCCTGATTATCTGCTTCGCAAGACATGTTTTTGTCACATGTGGAACACTTCCATCCTAAACTGCAAGCTTCAAAGCACTCTGGCCTACAAAATGCAACTCATTACTTCCCTGTCACATGAACTTTTCTCATAAAGAGCTTTGATATAAAGCATAAATTCTTTATGTAATACATACTATAAACTATTTATGAAGTTTTATAATGCCATAATTTATAAATAAGAACTAAGTATCCCAAATTAAAAATAAGAGTAGAGTGCAAGCTACTCCATACAGTCATCTCTAAACCCTAACTTTATATTGCAACTATAAAATTTTCATGCATATTTCTCGGACTGGCCATACTGCAAAATCAAATGTCAGCTAATACTGTAAATAACTACATATGGATTATTACTATTCTAATCATTATTTCCTTAAGAAATGCACTTTATGAAGCTATAAAATAATGTTTTGACAAAGACAGCCTGCAAAAAGGAATGCTAAACTGAAACTACAGTAAATCACTCAAATAAAAACTACAGACACTTTTTGTGTTCTGCAGGAAAGATCCTCAAGGTTGAAGAACACTCTTTGAAAATGCAAAACCAACACTATAAGCCAGCAGTTTGGGGAAGTTTACTGCATTTTGCAGCTGACAGTATTGTTGTTGTTTCATTGTAACTGGTCCAGGAGCTGAGTAAAGAGTCGTGGCTGGCACTGACAAAGGCAAAAGTAATCTTTTGGCACAATTGACTCTTTTCTGCCAGAAACAACAGTGCGAGTAATCCAGTCATTATCATAACAAGTCTTCCATTGCCTTAGTTTCAAAAGAGACATATGTGGGGGAGAAAAGAAAAATATCCTACTGCAAGACAAAGTCCTTGGGAAAGTTTAATACAGTAGGTTATATCAACCCATTTCAGGAAATATGTCACTAGATAATGGTTATGCATAGAGCATTCAGATTCATGACCCCTACTCAGTAAAACATGCTTCTCATTTAAAAATTTGAGTCAGTGGGACATAAGGACTTATGTTATGGTTCTGCTTAATCAGCACATGTACAGCTAAAAATTCTAGTATTTTAATTCTACCATTTGAATTATGCAAATAAGTTTAAAGAAACTGCTCTAAACCAAAATGTAACTGTTTCAGATAGGGAAGAAAACTAATTTCTGACTAGTTCCCAGAATTCTTTTTTTCTAAAAAAGCCCAATACAGTTAGCTAGAATAGTAAACTTCCTTTTTCCTGACAGGTGTCTTTTTCCTCCTTTTCATGCAGCGATTTTTTTTTTTATTCTTACAAGACCCAAACAGGCTTACATGTAGACCTATCTCTTACACAAAATTTTCACACAAGGAAGATGCATTCACATTTTAGATGCTCTGTGAAGACTAGAAGAAAAAAGAAATCATATATTGCACATAGAACACCAGCACTCTGACTTACTGCTGCTTGACATCTGGATTTGATTTGCAATGATACCCCTGCTGCCCTTGGTCTCCATCAATGTAAGACACCAAACAAGTGCTGCCCCAGGAAGCCAGCAATAATACTCAGCCAGGAAATCAGACGTGTGTCTACCATGGTGCTCAAGGAATCTGTTCTGCTTTGTACACTAATGTGTTTTCCATGGATGACAGATGAAAACCACCCAAATGTTGGATGAGACGAAGACCCAGACCATTTCTAGCAGGATGGGCACAAACAAACAATGCATACTTTAACACAGCCCAAAGTAACTCTACATGACTGAGCCAGGACCATCAGATTCACTTTTAAATGTAAAACCCCTGAAGTGGGGAACACTTGGTAAGAAAGAAGATGGGAGTCACTCACACTAGTAAACTCAATAAAGTCTCAAAGCAAAAGTGTCATGAAAAGGGTTCTAGCATATTCCTGGGAAACACAAAAGAGAACAGAGGAACTAGGGGGGATCATCACCTTTGTATAACCCCTTCCACAAGGAAATGCAGAGACCAATTCCAGTATACATTAATTCATCATGGATGTTAAAGGGCACAGGAAAGCTGTGACAGCAGAGCACTGAAAAACGTGCAGTGCAAGGCTGCAGTGTCTCAGCCTCTGTAGGTAAAGCAAAAAAGGAGGAAATCGAACTTTTTGTTGTTCTAAAGGTCCAGTAACACAGACACATGCATTCAGGCAGACAGGAGTATAACAAGGTTCTACCCCCACTTCCTTTTTTTGTAGTCGGCATTGAGGATGGAAAGTAATTGAAATGACTCATGATTTCATAGTTCTCAATCAAAATTGACTACTTCTACAGCACATATGCTGCAGTTTAATTAGGGAGTAATTCTGTAAGTGGGATGTTTGTTTGAGCGGGTTCAGCTGGCAGTCTCACTGGGCTGGCTCACAGGGCACCTCCACAGCACTCACTGCTGCTGTCCCAGCCAGGCCACTCCTGACCCTGGCCAGGAGCACACCGAGCACAGCCCAAATCCAGGAGCTGGGCCAGCCCGCAGGGAAGGCTGCGTGTTCCTCACTCACCTCGGGGACACACGGCCAAGTCATGAGGATGTTTTCTGGCTTTATGCATTGGATTCTAAACAGGCTTTGCTTAACATCACTTTTACGATGCTGCTGTGAGCATTTCAAGCTATTCTAGAAGAAAACCTGAAGAAACCTGTTGCCTCATTATTTCAACATATGTGTTCATTCTGAAGAAACAGATCCAAACATTCACCTAATAAAAAAAATTGGATCTTACAATCAAACTGAAATGAAGGTTGTTCTTGCTGGCATAAGACAAAGAAGACTATATTTAAACTTATTTCAAGAAACACAGGCTCTAATGTTCGTGTAAACATGATAATATACTTTATAGGGTTACCATCTGCTATGATGTTGATCAAATAAATGATTTGACAAAAAAAATCACATTGCAGATTGTTATACTAGGTACTCAAGGTATGAGTTTCTATCTTTTATAGCTTCTTTATCCAATTTTGTTTCAGAGTAATGATATTCCTTCAGATAAGATTCAACATCTGAAATCAATTACAAAAAACCTACAGCACAAACCATAACAGCACTGATTGCGTTTTGCATGTCAGACACACAAACAAATCAATCTACCATTAGGCCATATATTGCAAAAGTCTATTGTGAAGTATGATTCCAATTATTACCCAAAATCATATTTTAGGTCTAGACTTTCTAGTAAGGGGATGAAAAGAGTAATAATATTTGATGGAGAAATGCTATACTCAAAATATTTTAACTTTCAGTAGGTTAAGACTAGTTCTCAGCCTCTTCTGGTTGTTTTCAATTAAAACTATTTCTCCTTTTATACTAGACGTAGTATTTTCAATAACATAATAAAACCATTTATATTCTAAAAAAGAATTCAAATTTCACAAGTCAATAAAGACAAGATAAAGTTTCACACATTTATTAGTCAGAGAGTGGGAGGAAACGCGGATGACAAGAGGACCAGAATGACACTCAAAACCAAAAGCAACTTTAACAATAGATACAGTGTGGTAGCTTAAAATATCCAAAGCTCAGAGCATTAATCAAATTGAGAAGAGAAATGAAAGGCAGGCAACCTATCAATGGTCTAACCACTTAAGTGCCATTAGGATAAATTCAGATGCAACATTATCATTAGGTAAAATACAAACTACTTTCATTTCAAACAACATAAATAAAGAACTTTCTCTCCATCCACCTTCCATGATAAAGGAAAAGCAAGGGGAAGTGCAAGCATGAAGGGAAAAAAATACTCACATCTCAATGCATACTGTTTCTTGGAGAATGTACTAATTGTCTTCTAGCATATGGATACCAACTTCCCCATCCCTCCAGATCAAAAAGCGAAGTTCCTCCCCAGTAACAGAACTGGTTATTAGAGGCACCAGTGGGAGTAGCAGAATGTGGGGTACCAACTCTGGACTTTACAATCACTTCAGGAAACTTCCCAAGATAATTTGATTAAATTGCTCAGTGCTGCTCACTCTCCTCCCTGTACTGAGCCGTGGTGTCACAGACTGAACCCTTAATACATTGTGCAGTGTAAAAGTGAGATTTCTCCTGGGCTTACCTATTAGTTTTCATCTTTCCCCACCTGCCCAGCCAGGTTCATAACCATGAGAGTTGAGATTTTTAACTACTAGCCTCTAATGACAGGGATTTTAAAGTGCAAGGATGCCCTGCAGGGACTGAAGGCCCCCTGAGGGGACATTGGTTACCTCAATTAGTATCCATAAAACATTGGCTTCCATTTGAATATTAATATTTGCAAAGATCAGTTTGTAAAATCTGTTTGAAATATCAACAGTGATTATTAATAGTAGTAAATTAATTAATTTTCATTTTTGAAACACTGTTTATCCTGGAGATTCCCAGAGCATGATTTTCTGACATAGCAAAGAATAAATATCCACTATGCCAGTCATTGTGGAGATTATTTGAATAATAGTCACAAGATACACTATACAAAGTTAATTTCCATCTATAGAACAGTTAATCACAATCAAAACTTCAGAACAAAATTATTCAAATTGGAGGAATGTACAGCAAGTATACAATTTACCTGGGCAATAACCAAAACTTAGACCAATATTGGCATTGGCAGGTATTAAAAATTAGTTGTAACTTAATATATCAGCAAATTTAATTCTCCCTGTATGCAAAGTCATTTAAAACCTATACTTTCATACAGAAAATTATTTGCAAGAACAGTATTTTCTCTAGACAGAACAAAACTTTGGGGTGTATGCTCAAAGAACTTCTACTAAGGCAACAAAAGGCATATAAATTCAGAAGAAAATGGAAAAAAAAAACATACTGGTTCAGGAAAACTGAAGAAAAGCTTGAATTTGTTTTAAAAGTGTCTCTTAGCATCAAAAGTCAATACTGGTAATACAGTTCCTGTATAACTATCAAGTATGTTTTAGATTTGTTTGAACTCATTACCTAAATACAATTTGCTATTTAAAAAAAGGCAATTACTACTTTTAACTTGATTTCACAAATAATCCTATTCATTTCTTGCAATAAGACCTATGTACTCCCTAAGAACAACACTGGGTTATTAATTCCTGTAAGCGCAGTGCCCTTACAGAAATGTCAGAAATTACTTGCTTCTCTTTCCCCGTATTCTCTGCTTCCTAGACTCTAAATCATGTCACCGAACACACCAAGTGACTTGGCATGACCTGGACGCTTTAAATACAATACAACCCACTCAAAATAAAATTGGAACTTGCATTTCCTCACACAAACTGTACTAAACTAGAAAACTGCACTCTGCTACACGTATCTTTCCAGAAAAAGTACATTAGGTACTGTTCATAGAGGAGAGCATATTTATAATGCTGTATGTAACATGCATTTGTGAGTCGTGTATAGTTATTCAGACAGTTCAAGCATAAGCTAATGACAAAAACTATAAAAATTAGCATTTAAACTATTAAAAAAAGGAATTTTCTTATAAATCCACTGAGGTGCTCAGAGCACTACACAGTAAAGCTGTTCTTCACACACACACACACACTCTCTCCAAATGCCCTATATTAATACAAGCATTAATATTATTCTTTGATCCAATTTAAGGTTAAAATTTAAAAAATAAAATGCTAATATTCATTAATTATCCTGTATACAAATAATATTTACATGTGTGCCCACGGAGTATATTTTGAAGCCCCCCTGGTTACAAATGTGAATAAAGTACACCAGCTTAGACATCAAGCCTTTAGCAGGGGTATAACCCAAAGCTTTTATTCACACGCAAACACACACAGTTAAACTGCTATTAAATTGCATCATGCTGCTTATTCCCCTCTCTGTGCCGAGCCATGAAGTATCAGGCTGAACAGCTCTAACATGCAAGTCTCAGCCCTACAGTACCAGCTATCATAATAATCCTTTGTACTGGCAAATGTTCCTGTGGTTACTTCAGTTATGACTCAACTGCTTTATATAACCACACATTTTAAAATAAATATATATACATATATATATTTATATATGCACACCAAATCAAGGCCAGTGTCACAAGACTGTACACACCAGGCCAAAAATATTCTAATACAGCCTGACAGGCAACAGCTACTGTTACCGACTGTATTACAACACAATTGTACAGAAAACTGCCAATTCAGGCACCAGAACACAGTTCATCTGAGTTACACAGTGTGTAACTGAGGTGCTAACTCTCATAAGCAAAGAAAACATGGCAAGTGTGACAGCTTTTCTAAGAACATGTCTAAAAATGTTAAGAAAAATATTTTTAATCATTTACTGTATCACAAGGTGTCCAGCAAGTTTTGACCCTCTTGAAAACAAATTCCAGAAAATCAGTATCCTTTCATGGTGTTGATGATTACCAGGTATCTCTCTGCACATACAATTAAGATAACCCAACTGCAACCAATTAAAATTACTTTGTTGATATTTAGAAGATAATTAATACCTTAAGACAAATCTTTCAAGGGAAAAGAGACCTTCTGACATATCAAGCAGAGTGGGAAAAAAAAAAAAGCCAAATCTGAAAAAGTTTTTGAGAAACAGCCTGTATTTTGACTTTCCAAGTTCATGAAGGTGAACCAGCGGAGAAATCAAGCATCAGACAAAAACCTTGGAATTTAGTGAGGTGGAATTTTAAGCCCTAAGTATAACGGCAAATATGCTATACAATATAGCCAAGAAAATGCCAGTTTACAATAATGTGACTGGAAACAAAGACACAGATACATCATCAAGATCACAGAAGCCTCAGTCTGAACTTAAGAAGATCTAGATCGAGCCATTTCACAAAAGCATGTGGAAGAAAACCTATACTTTGCCAAGGTACACAGTGTCTCTGTTTCTGATTTTTGGCAATCCTACAATACTGAAATCAAAAGTCTATTACCAGCAGCATGGCATCTCAGCCTCTCACATTAAAACAACAATACACCTTACATTTTTCATAAAACAAAGCATGTAGCATACAAAGAAATCCGAAAGGTTTTTTAAGTCGGCCTCTAGACAAGCACACCCTCAATGAGATGATGATTTCTTACATTTCCTTGTCCTAAAGAACACTTCTACGTCAGCTGCAGGAATTAACTCTCATTACTAAGCAAAACAGAAATTACACATCAGGGTTGTGTGAACTTAAGTTTATCACGAGAGAACTCTGGTTCTTTCAATACAGCTGGGGCAAAGTGTCTATTGTATGAAAACTTCACCCCCTTCTAACTCTGAAAACAAAGTTTATCTGCTCAGTATTTAAACAGGGAAGAATGCTTATCTGCTCACCTAAGCAAGAGCTGTGGTAGATAGCTCTAAGTTAGATGTGGAAAAAACAATAGAATAAATAAAGCCAATGTTGACTTATTACAACCTGGCCCACTTATTTCTCTCCTCTTTTGCCAAAACTCAAGAAGAAATCCTCCATACTTCTTCATCTTCAATCAAGAAAGAAGCTTTTGCAAGATTAGGGGCTCCAGTATTTGCCCTGCAGCACAATGAAGTGCCTTCCAGTTTGTCCAAGGAAAAGGGTAGCACCTTCTTCCCTCAGTAAAAGAACTGCCTAGGGCAAAATGTGTTTTCTTCCATTATTTTAGGCATGGTGGGAAAAAAGGCTTAAAGTAAACTACTAAAAATTTCTAGGAGCATCTCTACTTGCATTTATATGACTGATAATTTGAGCTGATGGAAGTTAGCATCAGCCTGCAGTGTAAGAACTACTTTTTCCAGTATGCATTTTGTACCAACAAGTGCTTCCCCCTCCATAAGCAAGTTGGAATGTAGTACAGCTCTTGCCAGATGTTCTCCTTCTGCAGAGATCCAAAACCAACAGTTCTCAATAATTCCATTACTTCCAAAAGTCAAAGCCAGAATCCAGTCTGAACAAACAGAGATCTGGCACAGCCTGTGCTGCTAGCAGCGCCCTGAGACACCTTAAAAAAAAGTAAAAAAAAAAAAAAAAAAAACCCACCAAAAAAAAAAAAAACCACCTCAAGAAACCTTTATTTTCTCAACATGGAGACATTTCTTCCAACAGCTTATTAGACAGAGATTTTACTGGTATTGTTAAATCTCATTGCCAAATTAAGAAAAAATTATGTTCTCTGACAAAGGAGAGAAATCTGTCTTTAAATGTGCCAGGTATCATTACATCTGCTCAAATATTTGCTGAATCAAGCTCCTTGCTGCCTGGGCTGTTAGCTGCCTCCTGAGGCAGGCAGGCAGGCAGGCTTTGTGTTGACAGCTCCTTTAGTGTGAGTGGCAGTAAATGATGGTGTGCCCACAATGCTGGAAAGCTGATATGATACAGTTCAGTCTCCTACATCAACAAACGAGGTGGAAGCACGACTGGGGCCTGATGTTAATGGGCCTTGCACTAATTCACAGCAGCACTGCAGCAACTGAGATGTCTGAGAGAGCCTGGTTCACCTTCCCTCCGCAAAACCATTTGTTTTTCTTCTTTGCACTCTTTCCCTTTGTTTAAAAGAGAGGTTCCTCTTCCCCTCAAACTAGGATGTGTCACCACAGCTCATGGCAGAACTAAGCTGTATGACACCTGTATTCACTGGTTTCTCCCTTCATAACCAAAAGGTATCAGCTGATCTACTGATTTCTGCTGCCCTTCAGGACAATCCACATTTTAACATTCTTCTGGTAGTATATCCATGTTGTTAGAGCTTTAACTATGGACAGACTACCCTTAAACAACAAAATTACACTGTTAGAGGATCAGCAGCACAGAAGTAACCACTTCTAGAGTAGCCAAGACTCTGTGTTCAGCATTAGGGCCTTTAAATGCTGAAGAGTAATTAAAGTAGTTTAACTTTGCTAGTTTAGCAGAAACATGCAACGATTATGAAAATAACTTAAAGTAGTAGCCCACTAACTAAAATAAAAAAAATTTCCTTTTCTATTCTAGAAAATAACTACTAAATCTGACAGAGTCTGGCTCTGGTGGAAGTGAATCCAGAAATATCTCCATCTGCTACTGAAAATGTTGAGATTTCTCCAACTTTACTTCTTAACCAAAGACTTTTTTTTTCATATTTGAAGACTTTACTGATCCTCCTTTTATTTCTTCTGCTAGCCTTTCATTTAATACTCCATAGTCTGGTCAATTGAGTAACATTTCTCCTTGGCTTAAATCCTAAATATCACACTTTTTATAGAAATCTGAGTTTTCAATTATTTTCTTGTAACAAGTGTTACATGAGTTAAAACACTCTTAATAAAATGCACTTAGAAAGCATGCATGCTTCAGAAGCAAAACTTAGACAAAAAATCAGAGCTGGAATTTATAGTCAAGTAACCCCCTTTTAAATTGTCTTCATACTCTAACAACCGGAACAGACATACCTGTTCCTGTTAAAGTGCACTCATGCCTTTGGTTTTTTTTTTTTTAATGAGGACAAGTTGTGCTTTGAATACAAAATAAATCTGCTGTTGCTGTTTCTCCAAGTATGCTGTTACAGCAGTTCTGTAGGTTATAGCTAGAAAATGCTGAAAGCCAATAAAATATGGTAGACAGTCTTTCTGCAGATAAAAGCACCTTTACCTAGTAATTATCCTTCTTACAATAATAATATGGTATTAAAGACTTTAAAACATTTACTTAAGTAGTCAGAAAGCAAGTAGCAATCAATAACTAATTATTTTTCTTTAATTCCTCCTCCCAGGATGTTTTAAAAGTCTCTCCTTTTACAAAAGCACTAAATAGTCTCCTAATGTCATTCCTATAAAAATTACACCTTAGTTTCAGGAACTAATTTCTAGGGATATTTAACCACAACACTGGAGTGAATGATTATACATTAAAAATAGGACAAATACTCTAACTTTAATATTACAAGTGAGCAAGAATAAGGAGCGGAAGGATTCTAAAACCCTTCAAGTCCCCAGCATTGCTGGTCCCCACCAGCACTGCCAGCACAGCATCCAACAGACCAGTCCCATTATCCAACCTGCAAGTACAGCCCCACAAAAGCTCCTCTGCAGAGTGAGCCTTCCCACAGGCAAGCAGCACTTCCCAACTCCAGCAAGGGATTCTGATGCAGGAACCACTGCCAAACAACAGCTTATGAGTCAAGGTTTATGTATGCAAACACAGCCTATCTTCCCAACAGCTAAGGGCTGTCTGCCACCCAAAGGGGGCCATCCTGCTTCCCTTAACACTTCACTGTCCCCACTGCCCACAGCCTGGCTCGTATCTTCTCCTCTCACTCTAGCACCAGGGTTTTGTAGGGACCTGCAGTAAACCATTCAGGAAGAAACTAGTAGAAAACAGACCCATAAAAATAACAGACCCTCACTGGTTTCTGGCCAGACTTGCTCACTCAGTATTTCACTACTGGGCCAGAACAGCACCAGTGCTGGCAGAAAGGAAAGGGAGAGCACGAGAATCAGACAAGGCCAAAGTTAGGGTTGTGTGACGGCCCAGGGAAGCCAGCCCATCACCTCTGAAGCACTTACTACCTCTGAGACTGGCTGTATTTAAAAGGAAGAAAAAACAGTGGTTTTTTTTTAGGGGCAAAAAATAATAAAAGAAAAAAACCCAGCCATCACTATGTGGTGTTGCATAAAATCCTGCAGTCTACTTTGGGACTACTGGCTTTATTCAACCATTGGTAGGTACTATGCCAGTATGTGAGAAAAACAACTGAATAAATGCATGTTTCAATTACATTAAACATCAATAATCTCATTTAAAAGATCTTTAAAATATTGAATCTGCTCCATGTTAGGGTAGAAACAGGTTAACAGGAAGTTCAACACTTCCAGAAAACTCCCACACATACTTTATTGTACATTTACTAGAATTTAAGCCAAAAGTTAGAAGAGTAAATTATTTCAAAGTAAATGGCAACAAAACCCAAGCATTTTCCTTCCCTCTGTTTCTTGTGTAATTAAAAGGAAAAGAAGTATGAATTTTTATTTAAAAATTTCAAAGTACATTTTGAAATTTAGCCAAAATGAGCCTTGGATTCCATGTGCCAAATAAGTCGCTACTACAAATTATGATATCCCATTTTTTCTATTGCATTTTAGAATCTTAAGCATTGCCAAAACAAGTCAATTAAACCATATTGCCTCTTCGGGTGGCAACTTTGTTTGTCTTAGATCCTGTATTCAGTTCTCTATATAGACACTTTTAGCTCTGACAACAGCTTTCAGATTTGCCTCATTTTGTACTTTACTTGTTCATATTGCAACACTCCAATACAATGAAATTTGTCTAAGTGCCCAGATTTGCTCAACCATTAAAAATGAAAATGTTATCATTTAAAAGCGTTAGCAAATAATTTTAAGACAGACTCTTCCCATTCTGTTAAATATATAAAATAACAAAAATGAGAACACAGTTTCTACCTTTTTGAAAAAGACAACTGTGACTTGGCATTTGGGAAAGAATTTCTTATATTCCAGTCATAAAGAATATTATTCTCTTCAGCATACTTTAAGTATTTTGGAGATCACACTTTGTGAAAGGGTAATAAAGCATCAAATGTCTTCATATCCCAGTTTATAAGGAAAGGATTATGGAAGAAGGTTCAGAAGAAAAATGTAAGCTCTCCCTCCCAGATGCACGAGAGCATTCTGAAGATCTGAAGATTCACACATGTAATAGGGCAACTCAGAATAAACATCACATACAGCTCCACAACATATGTTCACGTGAACTAAAAATGCAAAACTTATTCCTTTGACAAGGCTGGCACACGAACTTTTAAGAAAATTAAGAAATTCCTGTAAACTGAAGTGACTTCATACCTTAACACTCTTCACCTGAACTCAAACAAATGTGATATGCTCACATAACTGAAAGGCTAAACAAGATGGCACTTGTGTCCTTTTGTGCCCGTTCCACAGACGCACATGGGATTTTCCTGGCAGCCAAACCCAACACAAGCTCTTGACCAAATTTCCATAAGTGATATGAAAGTCCAGTGAATTAAACACATTTTAAGGCACCTGGCAAGAATAATGTGAAACAAAACTAGAAATTCAAGTACAAGAGCTCCAGTAGCAATTTTGTTCTACTCCATTTACTTAATGTGTAAAGCTTCTATTTAAAAGGTCACACAAAGGAAATAAATATGTGCATCACTCAGGTGTATATATGCAATTTGGCCTTTAAAAAACCTCTGTGTATATTACCAACTACATCATCAAATTTACTTTCAGGAATAAAATTTTTGTTCAGATTTTATTTCTTGCCTTTTTAAAGAAAAACCAAACAAAGAATACATCTGAAGCTACTTCCTTCTACACTTTAAAGTTTACTGTTGAATTTTTAAACATGGGAGCAGAACTTGCCCTAAGATATATATTAATTATCAAGAAACTAGAACATTGTATACACTTTAGCTCCTAAGATCTCTTTAGTTTTTATTCTCCAAAAGGACTCAGAGCAATCATTATTTTAATGTTGAGTGTATTATGGGACAAACAAGAGAAAAAAAACTAAAAAAATCCTATGAAATATTACACTAAAAAGAGGACAAATAACAGAGTAAGAAGAGCATAGAAAAACAATCAATACCTGCTTTTATTAAAAAAGGTTCAACGTGAACAAGAACTTCACACATGGTGAAACCTCTTAAGACCTGTGAAGCCTCTAAGTCATCCGAGGACTAATTAGGTTTTCAAGAAGTCTTAAAATCTAATACACCCTATTCCTACAGAATTTCAATTGAATATAGATTCTTAACTCTTTCATTGTAAAATCAGAGTCTGGCAGTTTATAAGAGAGTGCAAAAATACAGATGAAGTTAAGCCACTTCACTGTATTTTCCATTAAGAATGAAATGAAGTATAGTTGAAATCAAAATTCTATACTTGCTGTACTTGATTTAATCCAGAGTAATGCCATCTATAATGCTACTTACAGAGAAGTAATAGAAGATTCTGCTGAGGTGCCTATATTGATCTAGTGCTGTACTGAACACTTTTTCTACAGAGAGTCAATTACATCTCCTCCACATACACATCTCTAATTCTAACACAAAGTTTAGAACTACATCACAAGAAATTTTCTACTAAAGAGAAAACATAGAAATTTTAAAAGGGAACATCTGTATTTTAAAAAGATTTATCAGTCTTAATATTAGGCCTAAGAAAAATATTGACCGGAATTACAACAGTGTCATTATTATGTGTATGCTATCTTTCACACAAGAAAATCCACTCAAAGTCATTTTTAAAACAGATTCAAAATTAGAAGTCTGTAACTGAAGCAATCTTAAGGCTGTTAAGCTTCCAGACCAATAGCAGGGCTGATTAGCTCAATCACAGCATCTTGCTAATGGCAGCTGAGAGCCCTAAACTGAATCTAAATCACATCAAGCAACTAAAAACACAGGCAAAAGTATTTTATCCTCAAAACATCGAGTACGCTAACATAAAAACAACGGATAACCTACAGCAGTTCATGAGTTCACTAAAACTCTATGATACAAGTTTCCACAAATAGCACATATTTCAACCAAAAAGAAGCATAGAAAGTCCCAAAATCAACGTCATGAACACTCCTAAATGATGGAATACTGTCTGGAGTTAGTGACTGTAAATATGGTTACAGCACCAAAATGTTATTGGGGGTGGAAGACAACTTGTTATTGAGGAGAGATAAGGGGGAATAAGAGCTAGCTGCTCTAGCAAGGTTTTTACCAGCTTTTCCTTTGTCCCTTGATGTTGTCAGCCTTATTGGAAAGGAAGAATATCTCTGTAGGATTTATTTTGTTTTCTTTTCAAAGAAAATGAAGTAATTCAAAGCCACCAACAGCTTGAAGAAGAATGAACCACCTGTAGAGGTCAGCATTCTAAAAGTCTATCAGTAAAAAATGTAACAAATTGTCAAATTCTCTATTTAGGAGAAACTTGATACTATGTGTGTTGAATAATGACGATCCAATGCATCTACACGCATGCATGTATCCACTGTCCTTTAGACAAATAGCATGGAAATAATTTTGCTCTTATTAATACAATGTGGAAGAAGATGAAAACAAAATTCCTGAACCGGTTTATCATAGGAGTAACACTTGAATAAAACCAGTTTCCTAAGGCAGAATAGAGCCACCACTGTGATTAAATATTTCATGAATTTAATATCAAGAATTTCTATAGAGAATTAAATAGAATTAAATACATAGATGGCACAGGCAACTTTTAAAATTTACATTGAAAGATTTCCATAGTATATCAAATGGCAAAATCCTTTCCCAGAGCGAAGAGTTTTGCTCAGGTTATGCCATATTCATTTTATGATATGGCATAGCAAAGGGTCTTTCTGGAAGACTGAGAAATAGATGCTCAAACAGTTCAAAAATTTAAAATACTGTACAACAACTCAAGTATCTTTTCCTAGATCATGAAAATCCATTAGCTATAAAATAATACCTGTTCTATTATTATGCTATAAGGTGAAAAGAATCCTAAGAATTCTGATAATTACATTTTTTTTCTCTGTGTGGCAAGATACCAGGTTTAATCTAAATTTCCTGTTGATTTCAGCAGGAAAGCAACAAGAAAAGTCTGCTACAGAAAATCTCTGATTTGTTTCTTTTGGTTACATGTAATTCTTCTGTGTTGTCCCAGGCATTTCAGGTGAGGTTGCTCCTTGCATGAAGAGAGAAGCGACTTGACTTTGAGTTATAAAATTAAAAAGGAAAGGTTCAGAAAAAAAGTAGTTAGTCTTTTTCACAGGAAAAAAATTAAAATGTATGTATGCATATATATAAAAGGAGCCTCCAGCAATAAAACCAAGGCAATTCAAAGGTGTTTTCAAAAAACAGACATCAACACTATGAAGGAGGAGAAGGTTCTCCAGCTTGAAATTAACAGAGAGGATTTAAACAAAATTGTGTTTCACTGTGGAGCACTAACTTACTGTTTTTAAATACTTTAACCTCATTCTCTTATGTTTGCTTACCATTTTATTTGATCTGTAGGACACGCTACAGGTGATTATTTATTTTCTGACTGCCGATTCTTCCCTTTGGGAAATAGTTTTTGTCCAAGGTTCTCCAAGTTTCCATCCTCCTCAATACACTTCCAGTCCCAGTATTTGGCTCTGGTTGTGAATTGTACAAACAATCCCACCTCACCTCTAGACAATCACTGACGAGGCAGAGCCTAGCAGCAATGGTCAATGGCTGGATCTGACAAGGCCTCCTGGTTTAGAGCCTCCTTCTGACAAGTCACAGTCTTGGCTGTTCCCAATTTTTTCATTAAAAACAAGGATCCCTCCACTAATCCAGAACACTCATGTTATCCAAGTATGCAGACAAAGCAAGCAAAAAGGTCTTCGAATAACATGACCTTTGAGAAATCCTAGCAGCAGAACTCCCTGCATCAAGGAGCTCTGCACTCTTCAGCCTGTTTAAGTAGCCTGAATGTGAAGGAATTACTTGAGTGCATGACCAGAATATTAAATATCTCACACTGTCCAGATTCACAGCAACCCTCTCAAATAACAGAGTAACTACTTCAGAGCAAAATTTTTTTGCTGACTACACACCATCAGGAGTACCAACAACAGCAGCATCCACACGTTTACATGCCCAGTTACACACTACTCTAAATTGTGTGCCACAGTTTGGAGAAAACACTGCCATAGTTGGCAAACATGATCTTCCACTATCACTGCCAGAGCCACTGGATGCAGTGACAGCCACTGCCCCCTTACAACTTCACCTAATTTTAGGAAGCACTCAAGAACTCAGCCATTTCTGAAAGCCTTAAGTGGATTAGCATTTATTAAAAAACTCACTTGAAATCCTGTCTTATAAAGGATGTCCTCTCTAAGTCTGCAAACAAAGAATACTTGCAGTCACTGTACTAGAAACATTGCAAACCTCAAACAGAAGGTGCAACTTCCGTGTCAATAGATGTACACTGCATACCCACATCTGTCATACATGGTAGCAAAAGTAGAAAAGAAAAAACAATGAAATGGTTCCACAGCCAAGAAAACAAATATGTACCTATATATATATATACACACAAACACGTATAAAAATATATATTTATAGAAGTTTCCTTTAGGCATTTCAGATCAAGACTCCAGATTAAAAATAAAAAGCAATAAAATTAAAAGAAAAAAAAAAAACTTTGACATTTACACATCATCTTTAAAATGCAGAGGAATGTATTTTTCTACTGCTATTACACAGCAAAAATTCACAAAAATATCAGCCAGAGAGTTTCAGCAAATTTTATGTCCCTGGTTGCAAACTTGCAGTTAACTATGGAGCCTCACCTTCAAAGTCAGTTAAAAAACACTAATTTCTCTGAAAATACTGTGGATTCCAGCAAAGTCCCAATTAAGAGTGAAACGGACTGGGAGGGAGAGTAAATAAGTAAAGGACAAGGAAAAAGAAGAGACATATATAAACAAAATGAAAACATTTGAAAAGCACCAAGGAAAGTATTTCCTAATAACCAACACATGTGCTGTCCTTGCCCCTCCCCGCGGGCCGGGGCTCTCTGGGCACTCCAAAGCTGCAGCTGTGACAGCAGCAGGGAGCTGCTGCTCCAGCACCACCAAGGCAGACTCCTTGTGCTCACCTAAGCAAGGTTACTTTTTTTGGATGACAAAAAGGTAAGGCAATCTGCATTACTACCTCAATTAGATCTGGTTTTAAAAATAAATAAAATAACATTTAAAAAGCTCAAATACAAAAGCCCACACACAACCTATTGCCTACATTTTAATCAAGAACAGAAAGAAATGAGAGCAGATTTTACTTGGCTACATTTAAAGGAAAGGGACAATCCTTTTCAATAGCAGGCTCCATTTCTCAACATGACCATGTTCCAAAAGATTAGATAACAGTATCAGGCAACATCAGACTATTAATGACACAACCTCACAGAATGGAGAAAAGTATTTAAGCATGATATTGACTTTGTAAGATTTAAGATACCAGCACACAAACAACCCATCCTTTTCTAACACATTAACATATTGGTATTAAATGCTTGGATTAATGGATTATAAAGGAGTAATACCGTAAATTAATTCTGATACATCTCAGCAAAGTTGCTGAAAAAGAAAAGAGGAAGGGGGAAAAAAAAGGAAAAAGAAGATATCAGCATTCCAGAAGTATCCCTAGGGGAAAGCAGCAGCCGATCATGGCAAACATTACCTCTGCCCCTGGTTCATCCATCTGCTGCACCTCAAGGAATGCCACAGGGGAAGCAAACATGTGGAGCACAGCTAATAACAGCAATTCTGTCCATATTAGAAACTAATTATCACCCTTTCCTATCAGGATCAGTGCTTCCAGAATTATAAGCAATTTACCCTACTAAATGCAGTCTAGAATTTAGCACTCAATAACTCAATAGCTTATTTAAAAAAAGAAAAACGCTGATTTGGACTTAGATATAATACAAATGATATTTCTTTTCCTCTCAACACCACCCACTTTCTTGCATCTGAAGATTTAAATTTTTGGGGTTTTTTTTAGTGAAGGAGTGAATGGAAAAAAACTCTGCTTAAACACAATTCTGTGCATTTAACACTCAGCTCAAAACTGCACAATTACTGTGATTAAGTCTAAGTAAATGTAACAAAAAAGACAAACATTGATTTTGTATTGTATTAGCCATCTTTTGGAAATAACAGCATGAAATCTCATTGCTCCCTACCAAATATATTACTTCTCATTAAATACACAGACCATAAAACTACAAAATGAGATTAAAAAGCTGTGAATAGCATTTTATGCACTGACCTCACAAAAACAGTTTCTCCTTGGTCTGTTGTCATTCTATGAAACTAAAAATTAAGAACTTGTTGACATCCCTCAGCATTAGGCTGGTCTATAAGAACCTATTTATTTATTTTGAAATGACCAATTAAACATTTTGTTTTAAATTTGTTTTAATTTGTTTTGTTTTAATTAACACCACCTATTTGAGGCACTACTTCTGCACATTTTGTAGCACAATCCAAATAACTGACAAACAGTGAACACCAAGGAAAATCATATTATGAGTGAGTGCAAAAATCTGAATAAGTAGCATCAGATGTGGATCAAAACAGTGCTGCTCTCACAAGAATCTCAATTTCTCTTTGTCTTCTATCCATCCATTCCTCCAGCCAAGTACTTCCTTAGCCCTGACCCAAGTTTTGTCTCACAGCTCTTCCAAATTCCCTCAAAGCCTGTCCTGATTAGCCAGCAGGTGCCACTTTTTTGAGAAAGAGAAGGTCAACATTCCCTTAAGGATTTGAGCAAAATGCCTCCTCGAGCGAGCAGTCTGGGATTGGTACTTGGGTCTGCCCCCTTGAGACTGCACATGCTGGCTCTGCGCCTTGAGGTAGCCATGTCAAGAACTGTTAAGGATTTACAGAGAAGTCTCACGGATTTAAGTGAAAAGCATTCTAATGGAAATCACTAAACTACTTCGTTTGCACCTCTGAAGAACGAGCACTGATATTACACTTAAAACATTTAAGATTAAAATTAAATATTCCCTGAAATATTTGACTCAAAAGCAAATAGAATTCAGTGCCAAATGCTAAAGAACTGTAATAACAAAGCAGAGCTACTGCTTTTTTTAGTACATAGACAAATGTAATACCAGTATACATTCACAGTACTTATAAAACTATTTTTTTTTTTTTGCTAAATCGGGAATAGTCAAGGCTGTATTTATGATCAACTGTATCCTTCAGCATGAAGGGATACAAAGCACAAACCTAATGCAAAACATCAGCAACTTGGCTTAATAAGATTACAGTACAGTAAAAGGTGCTCATAAGCATTTTCTATAAATGAAATGTAAAGCCTGATGACTACATACGAGCCGGAAGACCAACCTAAGCTCATAATGAAGGTATTGTGACAAAGCTTAGTATCTAAAACACTAACAGAATGGTGTACTTTTGATGTGGTTAAAAATGCCACACCGATTATAAAGCAGCCATGTTCCAGTGGCTAGTTTTATGGCAGTATTGTTTTAGTTTCTATGATCCACATAACAGCTATAAGGCAGATAATACTGAGTTTACCTAGGATATTATTCCTTCCTGCAAATCTCACTTCTCAAAATAACAGTATATTTACAGTGTAATAGCACATGGTTGGAAAATTTAAACGGCTTGTCCAACACCCTTAAAAAAATCAGGAAAAATATATGTACACTTAACTCAATACACAACAGTTTCTTTTTCAAATGCAGAGAACAAGGAATATTATGATCTTCTGTGGGAAAAGCAAGCTGGCAGACTGAATAAGTATCAAGAACTATAACCATTAATTCATTAAGTAAATATAGGCAGGAAATCAAAATTCATCACCCCTGCACTCCAATCACATCTGCCCCCTACCAGTACACAGAAATAAGTCCTACAGTAAATCAAATAGCATCCCTGGATGTATTTTAAAAAAGACTGGATGTGGCACTTGGTTTAGTCGAGGTGTTAGGGCATGGGTTGGTCTCGATCTTGAGGGTCTCTTCCAACCTAGTGATTCTGTGATCAGGCAATTTTGGTTTTGTTTCCTCACATTTGCAGTTTTCAGCATGTTTCACCCCATGTCCACCACACACAGCTATTCTTATATCATCTTTATGCCTTCAGAAAACACTCCTACAGTCCTAGACTAGTAAGGACAGAAATTTGCCTAAACAGATTTGTGAGTAGCAATGATAAACAGCATATAAACTGTTCTACCAATATCTTACTTACCCTATCACCCTTACTAAATTTACATGAAAATAATTGTACAATGGTACTTCAGCATTCAATAAACCATGTTCCTTAGTATGTCACCATGAGGCATTCTCAGGATTAGGGGAAAAAATATTGAAGTATAAAATGTAGAAGTCAACATCCTTTAACTTCATACCTGGTTGTCTGTCCAATCAGACTCAGTTAAGTCAATACCAGTCAAGGTCTTTATTTCTGTAAATGATATCTCAAACCATAGACACACAAATAAATTCCATTTTATTTCTAAGAGTTACCAGGAGCTCATTGTGCATGCACAATGCATAGAGTGTGCCGAGGAGGAAGAACTAAAATAAGGATACTCTTACACAAGCCAGTCACCCATTCTTGCCATCATTTACTAAAAATAATTTTTTTTAAAAATCCCTTCTGTTAACTGAAGTACCTAAGGTTTTTTTCTTTTTGTTACAAGGAGCACTCAATTCTGCAAATACTAATATTAATTCTTCTAATTTGAATCAAAATACATGCAAGCCTTTCAGTAGATATAAGCCTACAGCCACGTGTCTATTTCTAATAATCCTCATAATAAAAGCAGAGTTCTAAATAGATCTCCTTTCTGAGAGAGGAATTTTTTTCCCTTAACAAATAACTTGGCTACAAGTCACAATATAAAACCAAAGGACAAATGTCTTAATCAATTTTCCACTCCTAAAGAATAGAGATTTAATAACAGACATCCAGATATATCGAGCTGAATCAGAAGATGCGTAAAAAAAAAAAGAGGGGTTGTTGCTGTTGCTTTTTAATAATATGAAACAACTAACCACCTGTCAGTACTTCCACTGTCAGTACTGGCAATAGGAAAGGGAATTCATGTTCACAGAGACGTAGGCACATTCAGCAAGCTTCTGCATCTCAATATCTACACTTACCAAGGCGCTTCCTTCCCTGCAGTGCACCCTGTGTTACCATGACATTTACTTCAAAAGTTTTCCATTCCCAGCTCCAGACACATATTACAGGAAATATTTTTTAAGGACGAGCAATATCATCAAATTTTATTTGAAACAAATGAGCATACAACCCTTCTTAGGACTACTTTCTCTAACTCTAATACTAAGAACAAAAGGAAAGTGCTAAGACAAGTCATCAAAATCCCCAAAGAGAAAGTCAAATTAGAAAAGCCAAATACAAAAAGGCCGAAATGTGTCATACCCAGAACAGAAATACTAGAACAGTCACTTAAAATGGAGATCCAGCCTGAAGTAGTAAGTTACAGGCATATTGGGAAGAGTGTACTTTGAGTGCAGAGCCAGCTCTCCCCTCTGCAAGGCACTTCCAGTATCAGGCCACATTCACATCCAAAAACCAACAGAGATTTACAGGCTATGAAAGCACACCTGTTTTGGACTTCTACTTCCCTACAAATAATCTTGTAAAGGAGTGAATAACTACTTAACAAACACAAAAAGGTCAGAGACAATCTCCAAACGGCTGGCATTGCCCCAAGCTGTTAAAACAGAGTTATGGATAGGCAGATAAGAGTTCCTGAACCTACTTTTCACACGGAAGACCTTAGCATCCTGGTTGAGCTCTTTCCCTCCAAACAGACAAACCCTAATAGCCTCTTTCTGCTCTTCAGCACAGGCTGACAGTAAGCACAGAATGAATTTCACTGCAGAACATAAACCACAACCAAACCCCACCACATGTGCAGTGCTGGCTGTATGCACAAATGGCTCCTAGCCAGCTTGACTCCTATCACTCACAGGCAGGAAGAAAACCAGACAGGCCACTTAAGCAAAGGCTTGTTCACTGTGGGACAGCAACAGAAGACTTATTTGCACAATTGGAGCCATTATGACAATAACTTCTGTTCACTGACACCCTTTACAGAAATCCTGAAAGGGCAAAGTTACAGCACAGAGAGAACTCAAATTCACAACAATAGTCCCAAAATGTCTGAGACTGTGTGAATTTATATACAAAGTGAAGAGTAAAAACTACCAGCACCCAAGTGGCTTCAATAGCACAGGATTCTTAAGCCAGCACCCAAACTATATTTCAATAGCAAAATACTGTCATAATAAAGGTAAAGACACAACTTTATTATATTAGGTATAAAGTACTTAGTCTTGCAGGAACTTTACAATATCAGTATTTCCTCTGCAGTCTATATAGGACCCAAATGAACTCCCCCAACTAAACCAGAATATAAGTGCTTGACTTGCAACACAGCTAATGTCTCTGACATTCACTGATCGAAACCTACATCTTTAACTGAACTGAGAGAAATGCAAATTATCTAAAATCCGGGAAAACTAATAAAGAAAGTACTAACTGAACATACTCCATCAATTCCTTAAGGTCAAAGAAAAAAGTAATCAAGAATAAAGAATTCAAAAAGATAGCCAGATATTCCAGTGCTGACAGAAGTAGATTACCAGATAGTTCTAGTGCTTTTTACCAGAATCACAGAATATTTTAAGTTGGAAGGGACCCAAAAGGATCATCAAGCCCAACTCTTATGTGAACGGCCCCCATATGGGGATCAAACCTGCATTATTGACATTATTAGCACCATGTTCATTACTACTGCTGCTATAGAATGTAACAAGGAATTTCACATGTTTAAGCATGCTTTACATTATGTTGGTTAACTTTGCTTTTTCTAAAGGAAAATGGAAAATGCACAAAGGAAACCAACAAAGGCACAGTCTTCACTGTGGTACAGCTAGCACAGAGGTACAGATATCAAATTTCTATTTCAGCATAATGGTGGCCCATATTCCCAAAGAAGTTATCAGCTGAGAAATTAAGTCCTTCCCTGTGGTCCTAAATTTTATCTGAGTAAGTCCAACAAACTTCCTATGAAGAAATATTAATATAATTCTCAATAGTATCATTCTAGATGCATGCCAATTAGTCCTATATATACTGTATATTTCAAAGATCATTTCCAAAAGGACTGGAAACAAAAATTTTCTTTTTTTTTTAATCTGTCTGCATTCAAATTTAATCCATCATGAGGTTTCAGAGAAAAAAGCAGGCTAAAAACAACTCAAAAGCCTATTCCCAGCCCCATGGGAATGCAAAGTCTCAAAACACTAAATCTGTCACTGGTTCAGGGGTGATTGCAGACACTGCTGTGCCTCCTACTTACATTTTCAGTTGTACATTTCCAGAAATACGTGTGTGTGAGAAGAAACTTTAAAGACAAGTGATTTTTTATTTAAAACTGCTCAAAGGTGATTACAACAATCTTGAGGCATTCTAGAAGAATATCCTTACAGTAAAAGTGAATCAAACTGTACTCCAGAACACAGTCACTATTCTTAATATTTATGTCCACACACTTTTTTCTCTGCCCACTTTCTTTTCTTGTTCAAGACATCTCCATTAAAAAAAGAAATTATAATCACACCACCAGGAACAGTAATGAAACAAAAAGTTACTTAATTGTCCCTGGGCATTTTGTCCATCAACAGATATTAGAAAGCCTAACTGGAAAACACAACACAGAATACAACATTCAGGACTGGCATTCCTTTTGCTCATACTGTACAAGTGCCTGGAGGAGTCACACACACCTAGAAGCAGCTAACTGTATTATCCAAATGGATGAAACTAAGCCTAGGATAATGCAAATGACCAAATAAAATTTAAAAATTAATAAACTTCAGCTGAACATTCAAATTCAAATCTACCCAAGTAAAACAAGTTTACTGTTTTCCTTGCTACCCAAAGGCAATTACATTAGCAAAGTTTTATTGTTGCCATTATTACTTACTAGTAGAAGCAGCACCACTAACAAACTGCTATAAAACTCAGTAATTCTTTCACACCTCCTCTTTATTTTTGCCTTGGAATTGAAAACTAAGTCTGTCTTAAAAATAATTAATTCAGAAATTACGAAGTACTCACATCAAGCCCAGAAGAAAGACATCCTCAACTACCTCAACCAGTAACAAAATCTGGTAATGGACAAAAGTAATCACATGGGAGTGGACGTGGCCATCTGCGTGAAGAGCCTGAGAGCACAGTAGTTCTTTATTTCCCAGCTTCAAAGGTGGATGCTCCTCTTTACAAATGCTGATGCTCTTAAGATTTGTTTTAAGTTTTTGGATAACACTATCATACCAAAACAAACATGAAAGTTGCCTTCATATTCTGTTTCATTACCACTTAAAGACATATATTCTTCAAAAACAAGTTGGAGGAAAAAACCCATCTACAATAATAAAACAGGGATCAAATGTATATTTTCCACATTAAAAAGAAATTAAAAGATAAGAATCACCAAAGTTTCCTGCATATAAGGTACAAAGGAAATAGCCTTCCAACACTAACAGTTTCAACCAGATATCTTATGGACTTGCCTGGAAAATACCTCTGCTTCCTGATTTCCCCAGCTTTCTGTGTCTCCCTAAATACTTGCTTCAGTGTAAACATCCTATTTCTCATAAAAGCTGCTGTGAAGTTTAAAAATTAAGTACCTCAAATCTCTCTAATTACAAAGAGATGGGAAACTAGACATGCACTGCAACCCCCCCCCCAAAAAAAACCAAAACCAAACAAATTTTTAAAAAACCCAAAACCAAAAAATTTCACAGTAAGTATCACATTCATAAGCTGCTGAAATGTAATTCATAAACTGGGATCAACAGTTAGTTCACCTTCCTAAAAAAAATTTTAATTCCCTAAATTCATCCATGTTCTCTCCCCTTTCAGTGTTTTCTAAAATATTTTTCCCACTAGCTATATCAGAAATTCCATTTAAAAATAAAAAGAAGAGATAACAAAGCTACAATATTTTGATCACTTGCTTTTATCCCAACCTGACTGATTTTCATGAGGTTTACAGGATGTAAAGCAACTTTTTTTCCTCCCAAAAGGTAGAACCAAATATAAAACAAGAGTCAGAACAGTCTAGTTTGGCAAAGTACGGCTGAATTTTGAGTTTCAAAGATTTGTTTGAGGGCCAAGACAATGTTTTCCTCTTAAATAATATTTACTTACAAAATAGGTTTCATTAATCAAATGGAACTGAGACCAAAGCACACCGTTAATATGTGAAGTATTTGTTTTCAAAATATCTGTAGTGCTTGAACTCTTCCCATTTAACATGTATTTACTCCTCAGTACTTCTTAAACTTACCCTCACAACCCAGAATTATGATATAAAAATCATCTATTTCACAAAAGGCTCCATTTAATGATATACAACCATTTTTATGACAGAAGAAGCAAACAAGTTAAAAAACACTTCAGGGGAAGTAGAAATTATTGTTTTGAAACTAAGTCCTTCATGACCATTATGTAAAATCAAATTTGTTTCCTAACTTTAAGACCAACTCTGTTACAGCACAATTAGCTTTTGCATTGAAAAGAGCATAGGTTCTGTCTACAACAACCCAAAGAATATTTTTTAAGTACTCAGAATACAGATACAGTAGCAAATGCAGCCACAATTAACACAGGCGCATCTCTTGTTTCAGTCAGAGTAGGTTTTGTCAAAAACCCCACTTGATTACTGAATCCTTTTAGACGACTTGTTACCATATCCATGATTATTAGATCATGGCCATAGGCTAGACACTGGTACATATATCCAGCTGTCAAAGTGAATTTAATCCATTAAGTACAAAGGATAGCTATGGACAGGGCTGTTTTCTGTTTATGTATCAGGAAACCCTTTCAGACTAGAAATTTTCTTCCTTAAAGAAATTTAGGCAAATGTATCTGTGTTTTTTTATCTGGATAAGATTCAAATAAAATTTACAGAAATGAGATGCATATGTAATCTGTGAAGGTGTGCTGAAACAGTTTCTATAATGCTGATGTGAGTCCCAGACTGAAATTTGCATTTCCATATTTTTAAATAACAGAGTCTACATTTAAGAAGCTGCATAGTAGACACAGCAAGAACTGAATTGAAGAAAAACCCCCAAACTTATCAACATAAATAAAAGATTAAATTAAACAAGCAGAGACATCAAACTAAATACAAAAGGAGGGAGTGAATATTGGCACTGAAAACAGTATTTAACTCTGCTTAGGTCATATGAGGTTATTGATATTAACACATTCCAAGACCACCATTTACATGAACTGAGCAAGTTCAAAAACACTTCTTGTCTTTCTACAGTGTAAACACTAGCCCTCATTTTAGAGCCCAGAAAACCAGAAAACAGAAAAGGAAAAAAGGAAGGCAGTTCCTCAACGACATAGCAAAACAGGAACAGAAATTTTGCCTCTTTGCTATGTCCTTTAAAACTCAGCATCTTCTCTTCACTATGCAATAATACAATCTTGACAAAAGCTTTTAATGGAGATTAAAAGCCTGCTTTAACTTTTTACAAAATTTTACAATTTTTCAAAAATAAGAGAACCAAGTAGGAAGTGAGTAATAATATTTCCTAGGACTTTGCTATTCCTAGTGAATTTTTAGATATGAATTAAGAGTCATTTAGACAAAAAAATCACATTTCAAGATTTATGGGTTTTTTTCATTATTCAGTATTCCATGTTCCTATAATTTAACAGTTCCAATAAAACAATAGCACAGATTATAAAACCACAAATACTGAAAAGTACTTAATATTTCAATATGGAAGCTTGTTATATGAATTAAATGATCTGTGCCTTTTATTTAAGGATTAGTCATTTAACATACAAGTTTAGTCATACAAGAATAAAATTATTTCAGAATTAGAATAAAAAAGATAAATACCTAACTTCTCATACTAGACTCATTTAAAATGCTATCTTTGTTAAGCCTGACAAAATCAGGCCAGTATTTATACACACTTACATATCCAGAACACAATGAGCTTATCTCAATGTATGTCAGTGACCCTACTGCCACAATCCCAAAAACAGTGCCTACTCAATCAGTACTGGCTCAAAGGCTAAAAGGACACATAAATAGAACATTTGTTGGAGCTGTGAAAGACCTTTTATTCCCAAACGTGACTTGAGACCAACTGGCACAACAGTCAGAGGATACTTGGGTTATTAATGCTACGTTCATTCCCAAGGATAGCTGCAGAGCTTTAGGACACACGTCCGCTGAGGCAGCATTAAATTTGCTTAAAAGGGAAAATAACAACAAGCAGACACCTTGCAGAGTCCAATTCCCTCGGTTCATACTCTCCTTGGGATCAATGCTGACCTCTCCTCCATACAGGATCTGGTCCCCAGGCCAAGGCCACTCACACCACAACTTGTCTATGCAGGTTAGGCCAACACATGTAGAAACTGTTAGTAACAAGTCCTGTCTGAACTGCTTAGAGCAGCAGCTCAGCAACGCTTCCCAAGGCCAAGCCAATCTGGAGCTATGCTGCTTTCCTGCTCTGAGAAAGGGGCAAGGGCAGGCAGGGACTGAAAAACAAGACCCAAGCTAAGGATCTCTAGTATGGCACATGCACACATCTGCTGCAGCAGGCAGAAAGTCTTTTTCAAGTACAAATGAAGTATTTGTTATTTCATTCTTAATTTCACTTGGAAGGAGAAAGAAGAATTAAGTGTTTGCCTAATTCTCACTTTTATCTATTTCAACCTAAAGACCAGGTTACATAAACAGATGTAAAGGATGGAGCAAGCTATATGGATAACTTCAGAACTCATCTCATCTAGAGGCTCTTTCAGTAAAAAAGAAATACTTACACATGGAAGTCCCAGTCCACATAAAAGAATATGTTGTACAGTTTTAATCACACTGTCTCCAAACTTTAAAAAAATCCACATTTTTTTAAATTTTTCAGATTCAAAATTTTTTATCTTCTTAAATAAGCAAAAAATTAATCAACTTCATTCTGACAGCATATGTAGAAATGAATATTACAGCTGCCTAGAGAGTCTGTGCTCTAAAAATTCCCTGATTTTCCACATTTTATCTTGATAAAAAATCTCACATATAAAAAAAACTCAAAAACTATATTATCTGATGTGACACAAGAAATTCATAGCCTTTTCTTAATTTGAAAACAATTAACATTTGGTAACTACAGTCTGAGGAGGAAGTATTTATATACAAAGATATAGCCAAGTTTGCTGAAAAAGGAATGCTATGTAAAGTATATTTTCCAAATACATACAGAACTTTACATCTCTGTAAGTGATTTTCCCCCATTAGTGTCACATTTATAAATAACATGGTAGAAAGACAACCATTTTACTTATAAAAAACAAAAACATGAATGAGAAAAGGATGATGAATGAAGCAGTGTATTTTCCCAACTGTTTTGCACTAACCAAAATTATGGAGGAAATCCTCAAAAAATATTTCTTCCAGGTACAAAAACGGACAAATACTGTGGGAAACTCAGTGCTACTCCTGCAATAAACACTGGTTAGCTGTTAGTACAATTCAATCTCTAAGTGAATTCAAGCTAAGTATGTTAAATACACAAAAAGTTCATGGAGTAAGATTTTAAAAAGCTGTAGCTTTATGAGCATTGGGTTCAACCAACCAAAGAAGCAAAGGAAATTTCGAGGAAACCTCTGCTTCCCGCTCTTTTTACTCCAGCTATGTGCTAATACTGACAAGGTACTTTCAGATCAATGCACCAAGCACTTCAGGAGATGCAAGAGCTCTGCCAGGAATCCTGCCTTCAGAAGGACTTTCATTGCTATGGCAACAGCATGTTCTCCGGGATCCAATTCAGAGACAACCTGTGACACACTCATGAGAGATGGCCAAACTCCACCAGAGCGCTCGCTGCAGCACAAGTGGCACTGTCATACACATGCCAGTTAGCACTTGCAGAAATGCAAGGTACAAAGCAGGGGGGTTTATGATACTTCACAGGGCACCTAGGCTCCCTGCTTATAAACTGCTGTGTCTGGGAGAAAAAATACCATTCACCTCATTAAACAAATTTAGACTACTCAAAGGCCAAAAAGTATATTAGCATAGAATACAAATTGCATTACACACATCTCCTATATTCAGGCATTTACCCCTCTTCTGATCCCAATTTCCCCTAACATGATGAGGATAAAGGAAAAGACAAGGGTTAGTACATAGCAAAGAAGCAAATTATTGAAACTATTAATCAGTACTCAACAAGTATAAAGTGAGTTTGAAATAAAGTGAGTTTAATGAGTGTAACAGACACACGTGGCTACAAACTCTGTTTAGGTTTTTTTATAGAGTGATGCAGTAAAACCAATCTCTTACAGTGCTTCACCTTCTACCCAGAAATGTATTCACAAAAACACCCTTGACATCTTGAGATTTAATCACCAGACATGCCCAGTTTTACGCATCCCACACACATCACTCTTACACTTGTAAGAATTTGTATGCTACTACCTAGGGACCAGCCAGTAATTCAAGCCATTAATAACCACCAGAAGAATTTTAAGTTATTTACCCATTTCTGCACGTTTATTACACTAGTTTTCAAAAAACAATGCAATAGCAGACAAAACAACAGACAAAACCCTGCCTGTTGTTGCTCCCCTAAATTCATTCACCCCAGATGATCAGATCAATCTTTCCTGTACACAATGAAGACTATAACACGGCTGCATTCTCTCTGTTTCTGACAATGCCCAAAATAGTTTAGCCCCTTTTAAGATTCCTTCTGGTTGTACTGTACAGCACTTACATCCTGAAGACCTGGTAAGACTGTTGGATGTATGTGGTGGAGAAGATATGGTCTTGCATTCTTTAAAGTCTCTCTCTTCTTCCTTTTGAAGTATAAGCATTATCTAGTTTCTTTGCAAGTAGTAATATTGCAGATTGTTAAAAAAATATTGCAAATAAAATAATAAAATTAACAGCTGAAAGAGGAAGAAGTATGGGGGGGTTAGTTTGTGTCTTAGTGGGGTTTGCATTTTTGGGAGGTTTTTTAGGCTTTGTATTGTTTTTTTTGGTTTGTATTTTTTCGTGTTTTGGTTGGGTATTTTTGGGGGGAGTTATTTTTAGTTGAGGAGCTTTTAAATTCAACATCTTACAAATACTCACAAGTATTTAATTCAGATGTTCGTGTCATAAGTAGTATTGACAAATTTTATGCTCCATTTTCTTGTGTGTGCTTATTACTGTCCTCTGGCAAGAGAATATGGTATCAGAGATATTTTCAAGGTTACCAAAATAAGAGTATTACACAGAGCAGAGAACACATGCCAGACATGACATGCATTTATATACAAATTGACAGAAATGTGCATTTGTTTTATAAAATCCAGCTAAGGGAAAAATTTTTGCATTACCATTCCTCAATCCCCTTGCATGTAAGCATCACAAGCACCGATCTTGCAAAGACATACTACAAAATGCAGCCATTTGAGCTCTACAGTAGTAAGCACCAGACATCATTTCTAGAAATACACAAAAGCTTTTCATTACTCCAAAACTCAGTCATCTTCATTAAATCACCATCTCTTCATAAAAGCCTTGGCTTCATTTAGCATTCAGGAAGATGAAAGAGCAGCTACCCTCCTTATGGATTACCTCTCTATTACAAGAGAATGCTTTGCACGTCAAAAGCAAACAGTAAAGGATTAAATGATATTGTAGTTTCTGCTCCTATTTATTTGCAATGGGCAGTGAACAGAATTGCAAAGAAACAATCAGTGATTATTTTAAGCTGTGTTCTTTTGCAAGGATTATGACTCATGAAGTTGCTGCATAAAGAACTGGAACGGGAAAGGTGTCGCATTGGAAATGGTCAAAACACCACGATACAAAAAATGTTTGTCCTACAAGCAAAGCTGTCTGATTTAATCATTTCATAGGGTAGCCACAATAGCTCTTGGGGTAACACTAAGACAATAGTATCTTGCATTCAAGTAAACAAAAAATAAAAATATACATAGTTCCATTCTCCTACAGAAGACTAAAAATACCTCTGGATTTTTTGTTTATACTGAATTAAGGGTAAAATACATTTTAAACTCAATTTAATTTAACACACAAAACATGCACATTTATGGTCTGATGTTCATTTGCATTTTACCTGCGAAATGTACACAACTAGAAATAGCCAAATTTGGATTTTGATTAACTAAGTATGTTTTTCTAACAGTTAGTTCAGCCTAAGCATCTTTATATTTAAAAAAGTGAAATAGAATACACCACCTAAAATATAATTTTCACAAAATATGGCTCAGAGTATACTTCACCATAAAACTCCAGCTCAGCCTAGTGTTACCACTGCTTCAGCAACAGCAAAGATCCCTTCCAGAGACAAGCTAAACACAAAATATGTCCTACAGTTTTGTTCATGAAAAGCAAAGTAGAAAGCAAGTGGCTCAGCTTCTTACTAGAAGTCCACACAACTAACAACCTGATCAAGACATGGAGACACCACCGTCTCTGTAACCATGTAACTACAGAAAAAAGCCAGCAAAATCTGCTACCAAAAAAAAGCAAACTTGAAAAGTGTAACAAATACCACACATGCTTACAAAAACCAGTATAGGCAACCTCTGTACAAGATCAGGAGCAAGAAATCAGGTCCACTGCAAGAAACAAAATTTACTTCAGAAAAAAAAAAACCACACCAAAATTTTCAGCTCTACATAAAAAAAAAGGAAAAATCTACCTATTTCCCACTTAGCAACAAATTGCTACCTTAACAAAAATGTACATTTTTTAACCATCTTTTAAATGCAATTCCATAGCCCTAATGTTAAAGTGTACAACTTGTCCGTCCAAGCCAAACTTCACTTAGTTTTATGCCAAGTTTTTACTACCATTCACAGACAGCATTACCCTACTGCCAGTGGTGCAAAGCAAACACTTTTGTCAAGTCTTTTTCACCAGCCCCCATTCCAAATACTGCTTTAACACACCAGCAACATTTGTTTCAGTGTGGTCAAGCAAGATTTTTCTGCATTACACTGGTAGGAACATGAAGTTTATACATTTTAAAGCTATTTCATCCCTTTACTTGAAAAAAATAAGAAATCACATCTCTAGTATACAAGAATCTAACAAAGTCCTGAAGATTGATTGGGTACTTTTTAGCTGATTATCCTCTGAAAACAGTGAGATATTATAAATATAACAAAAGCTACTTTTTCTGATCATTCTTGGTATTCAGTTAACATCTTCACCAAAGAAGTACGTCCTTTATGTTTTCGAATGTTGTGTTTACAAACACAGTTTTGTTTTACAGATGAAAAAACAAGGCATTCATTCAAGACATTAAAAAAAAATATCATTATCTCATCTTAGACTCATAATAGGAAAAAAAACCCAAAACAAACAACTTTACCCCTACAAACACTAGTAAATAATGCATTGTAGTATTTAAAAAGTCCATCAAGTGCCACGAAGTACCTCCAAAGCATCAGGTTGAGGTATACAATAGAACTGGGGACTTCTACAGTTTCAAATTAATCAAAATATAAACAAAAAGCAAACAAAGCCCACAAAATATAGGAGTGGGCTTTAAAATTTAATACGGGAAAAAAAAAATCTCAGATATTAAAAATAAAATTCCTATCCTTAGAGTTATAATTTTTAACTGAAGTAATACTTCCCCTCCTTTTCCTATCATGTTTAATAACCAAAACTGATTAAGGTGAATACACTATTTAAAACTAGTTATGCATATTCAATAACAACCTCCAAATAATTCATATGCAAAAGAAAATATTGCCTTTGCTTATTTCTTTTTTTATTTAAAATCTTGTGACCTCCTCACAGGAGAACATACAAAACCAATGAAGATTTGCTATATGTTTCTGAAGAAGTGCCAACACACTGAACTAGACAATGACTCTGAAAACAGGTTTTTAGAGAACATACTTTATTTTATGCGGTCATTTATTGAAAATTAATTTTCAAGTATGAAAATTAGTATTTATTTTTAAGTGAATTTAAGATAGAAAACTTGTTTATTATATCTCATAGATCACATCTGGCTCTGTGGGTACTTCAATAAATTTTATATAGTTCTGAAAATGCTCAACGCTATTTGCCCAAAAATATAATCCTACATTAGAGTAACAAAAAGAACTGCATCTCCATGGTCAAGAGAGGTCAGCTCAGGAAGCCTAGCAAACCATGTCCATTTATGTGCAGCTTCCCACTTTAAAAACAGTCTCCACAAACCTTAGTCTTGCTAAGAGGTATGGTATTATATTACTGCTTAACCTTCTCTTCATAAATACACACAATGTTGAACCATGAAAAAATTACACTATACCTTTAGCAATTTCAGGAAAATACAGTTTACCAAGTTAATAGTAGAGTATAGGGTAGATTAACAGAAACTCATATAATGGTATGTGCAGGCTCAGCTATGGATAAAGTAGAATTACCTGAAACAAACAGCTGTCACAGCAACTTGATAGCAAAACAACTAAGGGGTTAAATCCTCTTTGTGTGACAGCTGGAAAGAAGTCGGGGAAGGAGAACTTTGGCAAGCATGTAGGAATGACAAGCTTTTAACATGTCATTCCTTTGCTAAAGATCAAAAAGAGACCATAAACAAATAAACCCAAAAAAAGCTAGAACTTAGCAAAAGCTGCAGACATAAAAGTTTACAGGGAGAGATTACAAGTTCAGTTGACATTAAAGGACACACAAACACATAAGAATCTCATTCATACTTCTCTTCCTCCTCTTTATCCAAACCTTTAGTCCTTGCATTTACATTTCTATCAACACCACTTTCTGGACAAATACAAAATTTCAAATCATATTCCTTCCCACATGCCATTAAGAACACCCTCCAAAGTATCTAAATACTCTTCATCACTTCCAGTAGATCAGAAAAATTTGGCAGAACACAGTTACTGGCTGAGGGGGGGCTGATGGTGGAAGGTACCCCATCCTAAGTAGATCCACATCAGGAAAGGACAAGGCACTACCACAATCCCAGATCTTCTGAAGCCATCCAGAAATAACATGGCAAAGATCTTCCTCACCTCTCAAACTAAAAACATTTATATGGGGATTGGAGGTTGGATGCTGTGCCTGTAACACAGTGACCACACTACTGCTCTCATCTAAGGAAAAAGTTGCTGGAAATACAGGATTAGCTTTCTGAAAGAATGCTTTCTACATGCCAACACAGCAAAAGTCAGTATCCCTTATTAACGGTGTCAAATGTATCTCTAAACAGAAGATAGGCCAGCACTACTAAAAAATCTCTAATCTTCTATTTGAAAAATAGCAAAGAATTTCTGACCAAGTGTCATGAGGTTCATACCATCATCTTTCAAAATCAAAGTCAACAGCAATGCACAGTGGGCTAACACCTACTTCTCTGCTCACCAAACCAGATTCAGAATACTGAGCTGTTTTAGTAACTCTGCCTTTTTCCTCAATATCCATATGACCACAAACACCTTGTAATACACTGCTTTAAAGCTGGGTTGTCAGTTCTCTCTACTTGTCTGACAGTTCTACCCCTTCTCTTTCTTAAACAGAAGTATGGAAGCTGTATTACACAGGAATATATGCTATAATTTTCAAGACTTTTCATGGATTGCCTGGTAATTGATCTTTCCAAAGGCAAGGACTGGAAGGAGGAAAGGAGACAGCAACAATGAGACAGGGGCTGCCTACAGGCAAGCTGCAGAGTCATGTGTTTACTGGCTCTGCCTCACCCTTCACGTTTCTAAATGCAACAGGTGAGGGATTCAGACTGAAATCTTGCTCTCACTTGGACTTGGCCCATTTGAAGAGTAATCCATGGGTCTCCTTTATAAAAAAATAGAAGGTAAAGAAGCCATGGACACCCTTCTGCTTTCAAGCACAAGGCTTCTTCAGCTCTCCCAAGGTTCTCCAGAAGAGGACAGAATTTAGCACCCCTCAGACCAAAGATGAAATACCAGGTTACCAGGTCTCCTGGTTCACCTTTAATGAAGCTAGAGGACAAACTAGATATTAAAAAATTAAAAATAATAAAAAAGCTACACTGCTGCACGACCTAATGTTTAACAGGCCACTCCAGATTTCCAGCATTTAACACACAGTAAGAGTGCCTTTTCTTTTCAGCAATTGCATAGATCAATGGACAGACTATCTAAATCATTGCCCATCCAGGTAACTCTCCCAACTTCTTACTTTTTTTTTTTTTGGGGGGGGGGAGGTTTGTTTCTTTAAAAAGGAAATGCTAATGGAAATTTGAAAAGGAAATAAAAGTTTACAGGATTGACAAAGTCAGGTTTTGTTAATTTTCAAACAGTGTTTGGCAACTTAATAGACCCACTCAAGAATTGCTATTGTGTCCATTCTCAAGACACATGGCCCTAATTTAGGGACACTCAGGTTAATGGCAGGCTATCAACTTAACTAGTCTTTGCATCAAGCCACTAATTAGTGGTCTATCCCAATCCAGTGCACCCCTTACAAACTCGGTACATTGGTAGAGAGACATGGAAAGGGCAGCCAGTCTCTTGAATTTGTATAAAAGGGACCAAATCAATACAAACAGCTATCTGAACAGATACATTCAGAAGTTTTTGCATGAATGAGGAATGTCTGGGTACACAAAAGATTTGTGTCCAAAGCAGGTCACACCCAAATGTGGGTACTTATTTTTCAAGAAATTCAGAAGAATCTTACAGGTAAGAGAGGTGTCATATTTTGACAACTTAGCTCCTAAACTGTATCTCTTACTTTAAACTCTTATCTCTCTTTTCTGCTATACATCCACATTATCTTACTTCATTTCTTTGATTGATACATCATAGAAGCACGTGCACAGCCTCATGCAAAAATAATAAATAATGCTATTAGTACACCGAAGAAGCTACCAAGTTGAAAATGGTAGGCCAGTGAGAAAAATATTGCCTCGGATTTACTCTTTGCAAAAGACAAAAAAACCAAAGGGATTTATTTTAGGGTGCCAAACCTGAGATTAAAAAAAAATCAGTTACAGGAAAAATTGAAATCGAGATCAAATCTACTAAAAACCATAAGAAAATTGCACCTGCATATTGTGACTGGTTGTTAATGGAATTGCAGTAATAAAGGGTGCTGGGCAAAATCAGTAACCATCCAAGTTTGTATTGGCATATGTGTTGTAGCTTAGACAAAAGCAAAACAAGCCAAAATGTCACTGTAAATCACAAACACTACCATTAGCAAAAGTAGCAACAGAAAATTTTGATTTGAAATAAAATCTGAAAAAAAGCCTGATTAAAAAGCCCAATAGAACAAATCTCTGACCTTTGCCACCCTCTGCTACAGTTTCTAAGACAGAAATGGCTTCATGTTCAGAAGGTGGTTTTGGAGGAGAAAAGAGTGACAAGTTCTGTTTCAAACAAGAATTAAATACAACAGGTATGACAAGGAATATTTTGTGGCTTAACTCACTGGCTTACATATCAGGTTACTTTTCCAATATGTTTATTTTCACCAGTAGTCTGACCAAGTTATTTGACTTTATCAGCAGCTTACATGACTTACTGTCATAACATGCTATGATATATCAGATTAGTTCACTTATTTTATCTGCAGCTTTCATTCATAACTGATTGACCTGAAGAAAGCAAGCCTGCCCCAGCTATCTTTTAATCGACACAATGTTCATCTGTTAATCCATGACAGCAATTTCTTACAAATTATAGATCAGTTGTATTAGCTGTTTTATTCATGCAACCCAACTACACATATATTTTTAAAATATAGTCAACAAGAAGTCTTGCAGAATTATAGCAAATCAAGCTTGTTACATCAGAATTAATAATATACACCCCAGTATTTCCAACACTTCACAAAGCCACACCTGAAAAACAAACAAAACTTAACCATTCTTTAACAGCAACTAATTTGTCCTTTTAAACTAGGGACCTGGGGGCCGTGGCGAAAAAGTATCAAGAGCATTCCTTCCTTCTAAATCAGATTTCCCAGAAATATACAGTCTTAAGAGCCATATAGACACACAATTGATCTTCACCTACTTAATGGGGGCCATTAGGCTGAATCTCAAATCACTGACAGGTTGGAGGGGGAGGGGAGGTGTTTGCAGATGTTTAGGTTTAAATGAGAAAGAGGGGGCTCCAAAATAAAAAACGAACACGGTCTTATTCCAACTAAGAAAAAGAAAGCACTTTGCTTTAACGTCGTTCCCATTAAGCTCAATTTCATTTTTGTGATATTTTTACAAGCATACTAAAGGAATCTTCACTTCTCTAATTGCTATCAAAACCACTGAAAGTCTCTGTAAGAGGCAGCAACATCCAAAGAAAAAAAGAAGTACTTTTTAGGAACCTGTACATAGTGTGATTTTCAGTCCTAGATAGCTCAAAGGAATAAATATCTCCTTTTCATGTTTTCTCTTTAAAAAGTGATCTCTAGCCAGTTAAATAAAAAAGCTTTCAAGTATTGTTTGTCCTAGAAGTTACAAAACACTTGAAATTACAGCAAGACCACAATCAAATCAAAATACTTAGAAATTAAATGCCTGTATTTCATCACTGATCTTGACATAGTTTTTCTACAATACTTAACACTGACTCAGAACACAACTAATGAAGAACTTCGTCACCTCTCACTCCTGCAGAGTAATCCCCCTAGGTCAAGGCTTAGATCATAACATTACCAGAATTAGGGCATATAATCCCACTAACCAGTAAATCTCTACAACTAGAAATGTTTTTAATGAAAATCCACAAATATATACTACTATTATTCCAAAGGGAACTCAGCTGAGGTTGTAGCTTGTTTGACAGTTGCAGTGTTGTACTGAGGATTGGTATTTATAGGAGGATACACCATATTGGTAAAGAAATTCAAGGAGTCACACTGTTTCTCTTAAGAAATAACTATTCTGGCATTCTCTCTTTTTCTAAGACATCTAAGGGAAGAAAGGGAAGCATTACCTACAAATAGGACATGCCACATTATTTAGCAGTGCTCTAAGACCTAAGTAAAAATTAAAGCTCTATTATTCAACAGTAGATCATTCTACTCATTCAGGAAAGGCAAGGACAAAGTGGGATGAGATGCTCAGGTTTGCCCCCCACAATTAAGTTTTAGGTGCCCGAATGTCTTTTAAAACAAGCTTCAGAAAAACAACTCTCTTTAATATTTGTATTTTAAAAAAATTTAATAGTAACTACATTGTAAGACAGATTTGCTGTCTTAATATTGCCATTAATTTAAACTTGCTGTACTTTCAAAGAGGAAGAGAAAGCCAGTCATTTTAGGAGAAAACCTAACAGACTTCTTAAAGTATGTAACCATTACATTTGCTATAGTTCTATTATATTAAATCTGAGAGACAGTCTCTGGAAGTTTGAAAAAATTACTCAATGAAGAGATTTTAAGATGTTTTTAAAAACAAAAAACTTCTAGTGTCACCAAAATGCAGTGTCATTTGGACTCTCAAAGTAACAGCCCTGGCAACCTAAGGGGCTAACAGGGGATGTTACTGCAAAACTTCAAGCCACTTCTTCACTTCTCTACTGGAATTCCAAACATTTACTTTCATTAACTAAAACACAAACGTGATTTTGTTGTATCCATAAGAGCAAAAATATCATTTCACTGTATTCAAACAAGATGAACCTACATAAAAAGTTTTATCAAACTTTATCTTTGGTTTTATCAAAAACTTACTTCTCTTTTGTAATAAATAATAAATATTCCCTTTAGGGAATGACACAAAGCATGTTTTAAAATTGTACTTATTTCCTATTACAGTCTTAGCTTAAAGGTCTCTGACACAGCTGTTAGGTGGACCCTGCAACAACACACTGAAGCCACAAAATACATGCAACATGTAAATACAGTTACTTGTTTTCCAGATGCATGGATAAGTTTCAACACAAGAAAATTCTAGTTGCCAAATCTTTGAGAGTTACACAGTACTAGAAAATTGTATTAAAATCACATTTTCCTTAAATACTGCATTTAAAAATAACATGTCCTTGAGTCAAGAGTATTTAACTATTTGGCATTTTACAGAAGTTTTCTCCCTTCATACAGGGGGGCGAGGAAATTCTTCAATTGAACAGGTAGGTTTGATTTTCTCAAACAAAAAACCCAGCCATTCATTTTTAATATAACAAATATACAACTTCCATGTCAGTACGGCTAGAGATGCTCAACACTTCACTGAACTGTAACAGTCTAGGACATAGAGAGGAACACCATGATTAAAGTTAGCAAAATGCACTATAAAGATCAAAACAGCACATCTCTAACTGATCTGAATATCTTACGAGAATATGCATAAATGAGAGATTAAATACTCTCAGAACATGAAGACTATGCTGAAACATCAAGACCCAATGAGATGAACATTATGTATCTCAGATGCATCCTACCTGATCCACTGAACTGGCTGCTTCCTAGCGTAGTTGGTCTGGTTTTTCCACTATTTACAGGTGGGGAAAACATCTGCAAAACAAGAAAAAAAAAAGACATGTTTTAGTTGGCTTTGGAAGTCTGTGCTGAATTATTAATGTAAACAGAAAAAAGGTTAATAGGAAACAATTTTTTTCTATTTTCTGCTTGAAAATAAACAGAATGCAAGATGCATGTTTAGACACAGAAAACCAATAAGCTGAAGTACTCCTTGCAATTTATTAATAGGACCAAGACCCCATTTCTACATGGACACAAACAACTTAAAATTAAAAGGACACCTAATACTACTGTGACAATTTCAAATAGTTATACCACTTAATTTTTTTTACTCAAAATTTCTTACTGATATGCAAGTAAAAAGTCACTGCAAGTGTAAAGGATAGCATTTGAGAGGCAGTATTCTATTGTATTTATAAATCAAGAAGCTTTTTGGTATGTTAAATGTATCACACAAAAAATACCTACAATTTTCTTAGCCAAGATCATCAATGAATAACTTCTTTTATTTGTAGGGTATACTTTTTCTTTTGTTTAAATAAGAAAAAAAAAAACCAAAACCACTCCAGAGCCAAGGTACCAGTGCCACACACCAGCTTAACCAACGTTAATTATTAGATTATGCCATCACTGGGTCAGCCTGATTTTAACCAGTTAAACCAATTGACCCAGCTGGTATTACAGTATTAAATCTGGAAGTCTAGACATTACATCAAAGTTCAGGTGTCTAACTTGGCTGAGGCAGACCCAGCCAAGCCCTGCACGCTGCTGCCCCTGCTCCTCAGTTCGCATGACCACGGAGAAGTCATGAGAAGACCTCGGAGAATATCCTACCGCACTGAAGTCCAGCAAGTCGCTCAATTCCTTGTCAGTTCCTATAGCGGCCATCCTCTGCTGCTGGGAATTCATCTTCCTCCGCTCCTCCGACCACCTTTCTAGGGCACAGGGAGAGAGGCACAGGCAGCACTTCACGGCGCGAACGCGACCCCCTGCGAAGAGGGGCCTCCGGTACCTGCACCCCCGGGGCGGGGTGGAGACTCCCGGGGGAGCCTCGCTCGGCCGGGCGGGCTGAGGGAATCGGCAGCGGCAGCAGCTTCCCCGAACTAACCAACTCTCTTCAAGTTTCCTCAGGCTCCCTCTTCTCCCTCATTCCACTTCTCCCCCAACCTCGAGCAAGGCACGGTCACGCCGCAGAAGGGCCGCAGCCCGGAATTAAGTCCCCCCCAGGCAAGCGAAAGCAAATAAACAGCCGCGGCCCGGCGAGGTCCGGAGAATTAGCGAGAGATTAAGTGACTCACTGTCCCCGCAACAATAGGGCTGACGAGCGGGGCCGGACAAGCCTCAGCAGAGCCATCTCTGCCCCGGCATTATCGCCCACCGCCGGTGCCGGCTCCCCCTCCCCCTCTCTCCCGACCCACCCACCGGGGGCCGCGGCCGCCGCTCCGCGCTCGGGACCGCGGCGGGCCGGGAGCCGCCCCCGCGCGCCGCACGCGCACACGCGGGACCGGGCGCGCGCGCCGCCAGCGGGCGGGGGGGGCTGGAATGCGCGTGCGGCGGCGGGGACGGGAGGGGCCCGCGCCTTCCCTTGTGCCGGCGGGCGCCGCGGGGGAGCCGCCGCGGCCCCGCGCCCCGGCAAGTTTCGGAGCCGCCCGGTCCTTTATGAGCGCGGGCAGCCGCCGAGCGCCGCCCGCGGGGACTCGCTCCTGCCCGCGCTCCGCGGCCCCGAGACCCTCGCACGCCCGCCCCACCACCCGCGCGGCCGGCCCCGGCTGCCGCCCCTCGAGTTCCCCAGCGGAGCCTCCGCCTCCCCCGCGGTCTCCCCGCCGCCAGCCCAGGCAGCCCCACTCCCGCCCGCGCGTCCGGGGCCCCGTCCCCTCGCCGCCGCCTCTGCCCCTGCGAGCGCCCGGCCGCCGCTTCCCTCCCCCCGCCGCTCTCTCCCAACTTCTCGCGGCCGCCCGCACTTACCCGTCGCCCCTGTACGCTCCGGTGACCAGGGCCGGGCCGGCGGCGGCGCGCGGGCCGCGGGCTGGGTGGGAGGCGACGAGCCGAGCGCTCCCCCCCCGCTGGAAGGAACTTGTGGGTTCCCTCAGGCGGACATTTTTTTGCTTACAGAGCCTCAGCACCACGTTCACGGCTCCGGCTCCGTATCCCTCCGCGCCGAGCGCCGCCGCCTTAACCCTTGTCGCGCCGCGCCGCTCCGCTCCCGGCCGGGGCGGGCGGGGATCCACGGGCACCCCCGGGAGCGGCCCCGGCACCCGCCTCGTCCCCGGATGCAGCGCCGGGACGCCCCAGCAGATGGGGAGAAGCGGGCCCCCTCAGGAAAACACGTACCCCACGGGAAACAGACCCCTCCCCACCGCTCCCCAACTCAGCTAAACCGACAGCAAACCTCGACATGCAGCACTGCCGGCAATGCACGTGCCCTAAAACACATTATCGCACTCACCCTGAATTCACATACTCTAAAATATGCCTGAATACTTTTAATATATCAATATACAGTCTAACTGCTCGAAATAAAATGGCATAAAAATTACATAAATCTTTAAGCATTCACTAGCAGCTTCCTCTTAAATACATACCATTAAAACCGTAACTTGTCAAAGCATAAGAACATGGCTGTTACTACAAGAACACACATTCAAATAAACTCTGCAGCTCTCTGAAACAGGTGATGCTAAAGGTGAACCAGGCTTCCGTGCAGGAATGGGAAGCAGCGTGCGAAGAACCTGAGCCCTCATTTGGGTCCTGCCACTGCTACAGACAAATCACTGGTTTGTGTTCCGTCTCCTCACAAAACCGCACTGCCAGCCTGTCCTGCGGGGAAGTTAATTTCGTGTCTGTAAAGCCACCCCACACAGCAGCGCACCGGCCTAAGGCAGGCGCACGCCTCTCCCCGACACCGAGCGGAGCGGTGCCGGTGCGGTGCCGCTGCTCCGTCGCACACCCGTCTCCCGAGCCTGCAGAGCCCCCAGGTGGCACCTACTTGCCACCACCTGGGGCTGGGCCTGCTCTTTTCTGACCCCAGCTACCGAGGGCCAGCTACCATTCTCTCTGAAAATGAATTCTCTTCTCTAGGAAGAGAATTATAAAGCAATAATCTATGCAGCTACTGGCACATTATTCTTTCGGAGTTAGAGTGCTTACGAAACACAAGGACAATGAAAAAGGATACCAAAATCCCGGAGAACCTAAAAGGCGCCGGGGAGCCCACAGCGAGGAAGGGCACGCAGTGTGGAGCAGCGCGCATCCCTCACAGGCTGCTGCTTGGCAGTCCCCCAGCTCTGGAAAGCAGCAGGCTGTACCGAGGGCTCTCCAGCCACACACCCTTCCCTTCCAAATCAACTCTTCCCACCCCAGGCCCTGACTGTGACATCTTCCGGAGGAACGGGAATGTGGTAACAAACTTCCCACCCCTAGGCACAGACAAACTGGAGATGCTGGAGATTCTCCTCCATTTTTCTCCCTTACATGCCTTCTGCTGGATGATCATTTGGCCTCGTGATTCTATGAATATTCATATATTTGCCACTTAGAAATGCAGGAAGCAATTTGTATTAAAATACCAACACAATGACTTCCATTCTCTGTGCCCCTGAGGGATATAAGTACTTTTTTCTTTGAAGTATAAATAATACTACTTTATTTATAATAATAATAATACTTTAGAGGGAAGTACCCATTGACAGAGATTATTATACATTTCATGTGCAACATTCTTTAACATATTTTTTGTTACAAGATCCCCTGTACACCTACTGAGAAGATACCATTACTCTGGAAGCACTACTTTTTAACCAGTAGTGGCACACAGTGCCAGTTAGTACAGCTACAACCCCAATAAGTATTGATTAGAAAACTGGCTAAATGTAAAGAAAGTGGAAGCAATAATGCTAACAATTATTTGTACTGATGTGTAATTGGATTAAAATTACAACTTATTTTTCTTAAGATATAGATAATTATAGATTCTTTGTTAATATAAATACTTTGTATTTTCCCTCTCACATCAGATTTTAAGGTTCACATTCATAGGCTTTTATTTGCAGCTAGAAGCTTTGAGTGGAAGATGATATAGCCACATAATCCATGGCACAGGGTTTAAAGTTATGCAAAATTCCATAAAATGTTTTATTTGCTCCACAATGACACATCACTTTCACGTGCAGATGCTGAGTAATGCATGCTCATCGCCTGAAGTCCCATTGTAGCAGTCATTCTTCTGTGGTACATCTCCGTGCCTTGGCGGTCCTCTCAGAAAAACTTCAAGGGACTTGGAGAAAAATTATCAGAACATAAATGAACTTTCCAGAAATTATGCCAGACAATTTAGCAAGTACACAAGGCCTCAAGTATATCTGACCCAAAATACACTGAGTCCAACTTAAAGAAGATTGCTGGGGGACACCAAATGGTAGTGAGTTGGTCAAGTCAGAAATTTCAGAATATACTCCTGCAGGTAGCTCGACTAAAACTGTTGTGAAAGATCAGTAACTATCACATCCTTTGTTACATTAAAATTCAAAAGATAATTAACCTAATGTTTCCTGGGTGCTGAACATATTCTTTCACATTTGTGAGATATGGAATCTTTAATGTATTCAGTTTTTAACCCCTTATCATGTAACACTGCCCAGAACTAACATGTACACTCAAACAACATTAAAGCCTGATGTTCTGTCTATGTAATGCTGTCTTTCACCTATTCTCAGAATCTCCAACCCCATGCTCAAGGTGTTACTTAGATTCCTTTCAGCTCTACCACTTCCTATAAATTATTCCTGTTCACTGCAAAGATAAGTTTTTTAAAAATGCATTTCATATCCTTACTTTGTCATAGCCATACACAGAAAATGAAACAAACCCAATGTTGTCAACATTAAAAAGAAAAACCCAAACCCAAAGCAGTATATAATGTAAACATTTCCAAATATCTGAAGAAATCAGTGTCTGAAACCTGGTTTCCCGTTTGCAACAAAGAAAATACAAGGGAGCAATGATTCAGATGGATAAAGAAAAATAGAGGAACAATCATAAGCACTAATAATTTCACTGGTGATTTCACAAGCCAGGACTCCAGCAATCAGGACTGTATTCCTGTAGATGCTTTCTCAAAATTATTTTCATCAGTGAATTTTCTACCAAGAAAAGCATCAATGTTGTAGATAAATACCCTTCCCTTAGAGAAGTCTTCCGTTTGTCATGGAGTAGTGCAAGTAATAGGCAGGTAAACCTCTGCACACAAAGTCATCAGTGAACTCCAGACGCTGACAGAACACACAATTCAACTGTAAATCTTTATGGTAACTGCCCTGACAGCTGAGCTACCAACATCAATATGGTCAGCGACCAACCAGAGCAATCAGGGAATTGCAACTTGCCAGATGGCGATGGTAGCATTCTTCCACATGCTTCAACGTGACCATGAAAATGAAAAATTACATACAGAACATAATAAAAAAATTAAGAGGAATATAAAACCCAAATCACTTGAGCACAACTCCCTGAGAATAATCACACTCATACGCAGTTTTCACAGCCTTCGTGAATTGCTTTCCACCCACTCCTTAAAGGAAAAATATTTGATACAGCAGACAGCTGTTGTGCATTCAGGGATGTGAGAAAATGTATTCTGTATTACTATTTAATGTATCATGCCTGTGTGAATAGAATCATTAAGCTTGCATGTCTCCTTTTGGGTTATTTATTCTTAAATTTACAGATGCTGAATTAATTCACCATCACTACCCAAACTGTACAAACTCCTAGGGTGATCCCTGACAGAGCACTTGACCAAGGATGGAGTTTTCACTGGAATGGCTCCTTTAAATCAACATGTATGTGCTCAGCCTGCATCCACAGCCAACAATTTATTAATGATAAATGCTATTGCTCAGCAAACCCATAGCCCTGGAGAAAAGTCAGCAAACCTACTTCCCTGCTCCAGTTTGTTGTTGTTCTTGTTTGGTTTCTTACAAGTTCCCACCCTCACCTAAACCACTGAATCCTTTCTACTGCTTCCAGTAAACTTCCCTGTACAGAGAGCAATGGTCATTTGGGGTCAGCAATAAGGAGAAAACAACATTGTTTCCTGCACTAGGACGGACAATGCAATTCCATTTTCTCACTGATGTGTTCCTTCACTTGGAACCTGACTTGAGCCAATAAAAAATTAAAATTTTTGTTTTAATGCATGAAAATTTTGGATTAAGTTCTTGGAGAGGCATTCTGTTCTTCCTACAGCTTCTCCTTACAAAACAGACTGGAAAAGTATCCTACAAAAGATCATAGAGCTGTGTTCCTATGCCCAAGCCTCATGATTACGCAGTGTTTGCTGTTATCAGTACAGCCCATCTTACAGATAACCGAATTTGCTGCCTGCTATATTTACCTCGCGGTAATTAAAATTATATAACATATATATTATGTAACATATTCTACAATCGGAAAGATTTAGAACATTTGCAGGAGGCTACAACGGTGAAACCTGTCTCCAAAGAGTACTCGTTAGGAGGTGACCAGAGAGAACACATGCAGAGTGACTATTGTGAAGCCAAAACCCGTTCCTGTGGGGCACTGACAGCTACACTTCACTTATTTTCTGCCGCTGACAAAGTGCTTGCCAAGGGCTTGTGGTAGAGCAGGGGATGAGTAAAAGCTTTAGCTCGCCGTAAGGGACCTCCTCTCAAGGGGAATTCCTGCAAAAGTTGTCTGGGGGAAGGAGGTCAAAGAAAAAGAAGGCGAAGGCGCCCGACAGGAGAAATCGCGGCGAGAGGACCTCATAAGACACGGTTCCTCCTGCTCCCCCACCCCGCAGCAGAACCGGGCCGGACGCAGCGGGGCCACCCGCCAGCTGTGACCGCGACCACAGAGCCCGGGGGCGGGCGGCGGGACGGAGGCCGGCGGGAGCTGCCCCGCCAGCGGCCCCTCGGGCTGCGGAACTCCGCGGCACAGCCCCGGGGCGCCCGAACGCAGCCTGCCCCCAGCGCCGCTGCCCCGGGGGACCGGAGTGACCGTGCCCGCCCGGCCGCTGCCCCTCCGCGGGGCCGCCCCTCCACCCGCCCAGCCGAGAGCGGCCCGAAGTTGTGCGGAGCCGAACAATGCGGCGAGGACTATTTGTCCTTCCGCCGGCCGGGGGAGGGGAGCGGCGGCCGCGGGGGAGGGTCGGGGGCCGCTCCTCGCCGCAGGTCCCGGGGCGGGGCGGGCCGACTGAGCCCTCCCCGGGCCCGGTTACGAAATCCCGGGGAGCCCAGCCCCGTCCCGTCCCGCCCAGGCCGGGGGCAGGCCGGGTGCGAGCGTGGCACGCTGCGCTGCCGCGGGCCTTTGCGAGAGCCGCGGTTGGAGCAGCGCCGCGTCCTGCCCTGTCCTGTCCCGTCCCGTCCCCGCCGCCCTGCGCCTGCCGGCTTGTTTACCACTGAGAGCCTGGCGGGGCAGCAGCACTCGAAATGGTTCGGCCGGGGGGAAGTCGGATTTCCCGTATTCCCCGCTGCCGCTCCAAGCCCTGCACTCCGCTCTTCCTGCGGGAGTTACAAACCAGCACGAGGGCTCCGTACGAGCGCGGCGCGGCTCGTGGCCATGTGCGCCTGGAACACTTCTCATCTTTCCCTAGCTCAAGAAACGAACCTGAAAACCACCAGTGAAGACGTTAGCAGTTTAAATAAAGAAATTATGTTAACTTAAATTCACACAGGAGCTGGCTTGGGTACTCATTTTGTTGAAGCCAGTATGTCTTAAATTACCTAAAAACAATCAATAAGTTTATGCTAAAAGCAACATAATGTTTTCTTGCTTTTACAGTACTTCGGTACTTACAGAGAAGTAAGTAGTCACGAGAGATTTGCACAAGCTTAATAAAATTAATCTAAATTACATTGTGTTTAAAGGTGGCTTTAAAAATCAGTATCATCTAAAGCTTAATAGAAACGTGTTTAGATGTTTAATTAAGGCGTTCATTACATTGAAAGCAGATTGATATCCCTGGAGAAAGTTGGAATTTTTCAGTGTATCTCAACCTTTCAGCTCAGGAGCTCTCAGCATGGCCATGCCGCCCGCTCCCAGGCGGTGACCGCCGGCGTGGTGCCGCAGCCAGGCAGTCCCACCGAGCGGCCGCTGCGGGCTGTGGGATGGATGCAGCACGGCCCCGCTTACAGAGGGACACACTGCTGGCAAAAACAGTCCAGGGGCTGTGCAGCTGCAGCACTTTGAACTACTTCATTTTAAGAGAACCCTTTTATAAACTCAGAAAACACTGATTACAACAAAGAATCGTGTAAACTGAGGTTAAAAATGGGGCTTACGTTCAGCGAGGAAATAATGTAATGTTTTAAGTTTCCTATGTGAACTATATGCCTTTCACTACACATTTTTAATGATGATCACATCACACAGTTCAATGCGAGCAGTTTTGAAATATCCCTGGGACAATCACTACTGGTGAAAGCCATTGGGACAAAGCATCTTTCACCAATAAGTTCTCACTCTGAAGGATGTTGGCTAGATAGTCAGGATAGAGCTAATTTGCAGAAAGGATAAAACACGAGTATCCACCACTTTTAGCCTGGTTTCCTAGGGAAATCACATGCAGACAACCACACTGTATTCATGGGGATGGATGAGTTTTCTTAATAAATCATAAATTAACTTGCTAATTTCAGCCAAGGAAAATTAGATCACATTCATGCCATGTAATGGAAACAATGATTAAAGGAAAGGAAAACAGGAGACTCTTAGTGCATCTACTGAAGAAAGGAGTAGTTAAGGTCAATCCTTGTTAGTGACCAAAGAACCCAGGGATGCAATGCCGGGGGGAGGTAACTTCAGGCATTTCCCTTCTGGCAGACAAAATTCTGATATTCTTGCTTGCCACCGGAAGTGGAATCAGCCATCTGTTTTACACAGAGCTTTTTGAACGTTTCCTCATCTCCAAAGTTTCACAGGAGCCAGGAAATAATTGCTTTAATGTAATCAAAAGCCATATAACCCATAGATAATGTTTTACATTCTCAAATTGCTTGAAGGAATTTAGCTGAAGTCTGACTACAGCCATTCATCAGGCAGTCCCAGATGGGTCCCTCATGCACGAGATTCCTACCCAACACTAATTCCCTGCTTGGCACTGACAGGAACAGTTCCTGTTCCTCACACAGCTAATGGACCATCAGATGATGCACTTTGGGGAGCTAACGGATAACAGAGAGGACCAAATTTACAGAGGAAAATCACAGCTTTGAAGAATAGTAGGAACTCTTCACACCAAGCACATAGAGAACTGCTTTGAACTACACTGAAAGAAGCTTCATTTCCTAAATCAGTAGAGTGATGATATGGAGTTTTTTAAGGCTTTAGAAGAAAAACAAAGCTTAGAGTTGAAGATCTATTTTGAATATTGTTGCAGCCACATCATAGGTGGACTCCCATATGAAGACAATGGTTAATACTAAAGTATTGCCCTCCTCATATATTATCAATATTATTGTTTCCAACAGTATCTACAGAATACATACATTAATTTTCATTTGGGAATGCAACTGTGGGCAGTCTCCTTCTCATACATATAATTTCCTTATAATTAACATAAATATTTCTGTTAGAAAAAAGAGACAGTATGGCAAGTGCTCTGCCCAGAGAACTATGGATTGACTACATTTAATTTCTTTTTACATGAATCATTTAAGATTAAGCTTTATAAAACATAACTTGTCCCCCATAATTTGCCCTTATATGGCTCTTAACATAGGAAAATCTGGGGGAGTTGTTTCAGTTACTAAAGATACTTGGTTATCTTGGTTATTCTTTCTCAGAGAAAAAAAACCCGAACAGCCAAAACCAGTGTCAGAAATAATAATATGACAGGAATACTGTACATACCATATTGCTATTTTGACTACAAAATATTTTCATGACTGACATGCAAATATACAAAGCCAGATGACTTAAAGAATAGCACCCATTCTTTTGATGAACTAGCTTGCATTATCTCATCTGACCTCTCTTTTATCATATGCAGATGAACTGTCTTATGCATTCACATGATTTTGACATTGTCACATTCAGACACTTCTTGCAACTACCTAGTTTCCAGATGCTACAGAACAGTACAGCATCCCATTCAAGATTATGTCCATCAGAAATTTCATGAGTCTGCTCTTAAACAAGAAACTAACATGGAAAATGTGAATATTATACCATCTAGATGGTTGTTTTATACAGATCTCAAGTGTAGAGCTAAAGGACACTTCAAAGAAAGTGGATTTTTGAGATTTAAGTTTTAACTTTCTTTTTTGAAGAGCAGTTTACTATCTAAACAGCATATTTAGGCCTTCAGTTCTTCTGTGCTTACACAGTAGTAGTTACAACCTCCAGAGCCATAATTCTACCACAGCTGCATGTCCTGGGGAGCTGGCTTATGGCAAAGAGGCTTCTGAATTAAATACAACCTTAAATCAAGCTTCAACAACTTATGAGAATAGGGAATATAAGAAAACCATGCTGCTCAGACTGAAGGTCCACTTATTCCAGTAGCCTATTTCCAAAATAACAGCCCAGTATAGCGTTTATTCTTTTCACTTTAGCCTCTCATATGTTCTCAATGTAGTGACTATTCAGCGAGATTCTGGAGCGTAGAAATGGGTTTGGCCCTGTGCCTGTTCCTGGTATTGCATCATTTCCAGACTAATGAGAAAGATCAATCATTAGCCAGTATAGGAGACTCAGGGAAGTATGTAAGAATCAGGCACAAGCAGAGTAATCCTGTACCTGACATATTCCCCTTTCTGCCAATAAGAAAATTAATAATTTCTCAAGCAAGAAGCTGCATTTGATTATTGTTTTTAGTGGCTCATCCTTCATTAATTTCTTTGGTTCATATTGAATTATTTTAACTACTCAGCAGCCAAATTTGCAGAAATCATGACAAAAGGGTCATCAAGTAGTGAAACTTTTAAATACTATCAATAGGGTAAATATCCTCCATGAGGGTGACCCTTTGAAAGTCATTAAAGAAGATTCAAGTCTTGATGGAGAAGACTTGTGATGGTTCTCCATCAAATATAGGATAAATATATTGCCATTGAAAGCTGTAAGGGCCAAGTTAAAATATGAGCTTTTAGTCAGTCATTTTACATTCCCTATATCACCTTATCTTTAGTTGTAAAGTTGAGGTTTTACAGTGCAGAACATACTGTGATTAGCCCAGGGTATCATGGTTAGTTTGCTACTATATGCAAGCTGTTGCCTCCTGGTTGTTGGGCAGACCAAGACAAGTGGTTAAAGGTCAGTGTCTCCCTGCATTTGCCTCAGTAGGGCTCAGGGTCTGCTACCCAAATTCTCATGTTCATGAAACTTGTAGAGATTTACTATCTTGGAGACAAGTACCCTCTGTTAAATGGAATTAAAATTGGAAAATACATTTAAAAGTTATTGGAAAGACAAACAGATTAACTAGTAGTGCAACTGCAGAAACTTATCTTCTGTAAACAAAAAACAGAATAAAGCAGTTATAAAAGGTACTTGCCATAATACTGTTCTGATTGAAGTTGATGGATATGAAGCAATTGGATTCAAAGGAGGACCAAAGTATAGCCCATCCAGTGTCCCTTCAGAACTATTTCCAGCAGAAATGTCACAGCCTGTCAAAATAATTCATATTACATGTGGAAATTTTTCATTATGTTCTCTAAGAAAAATGGTTATTTCAAAGTCAAGAGATTTTTCTTCTAACATTGTTTTGTATTAATCCCCTCTTTTTCAAGCTGCACAAAAAATTTAAATTGATCATATAGCTCAAGGCAATTCCAAAGTTTACATTCATTGCTGATGGTGATTGAAGTGATGGTTATTAGAGACCTAAGCAGCTGCATTGCCATCAGGGTCCTGGCTCAGAACTGAAAATGGAGAGGTTGCTGAGCCCAAGCTGAAGTTCAGAACATACTTTTATCTCTGTAAGGCAAGAATTATTGTAGAGTTTGCAATTTCTTTTTTCAATGTCAGACTCAGTTTAAGGTTTCTGAAAGGCCATTGCTGTATAAATAATTTTGAATACTGCCTTCCACTTCATAGTTTTAAATATTACGATCTTTGTTCTTATTTTTAATGTTAAGGGAAACATTTTAGCAGCACAAATAGAAGACTTGCAGCAGAATCTTGCCCTCCTGAACCATCTCAAAGTTTTAGGTTTCTCTTCAGGGAAGCTATGATTTTCTTTCTGGGCTTTCAACTCAGCCAATAATCAAGTAACTTCATATAGGTCAGTTTAATTTTCTTTATCTCAGTTGCCTCACATGTAACGTAAGAGTAGACAATAACATTGCTTAAAGGCTTGCCAAGAAGAACTAAACTATAAGATCTTCAAATGAAACACATAATAAAAAAGATTTTAAGTAATTTGACATTTAAAACTAGAACTGGGTAACATTCTACATACCTATAAGACTGTATTTTAATTTTGGATTATATAGTAGATGTACATCAAGCAAAATCTTAGATAATTTATACATTTTACCTCTAGGGATATATTACCTTCATTTAGAAAAGCTAATAATGTTAATCTAAAACCCCCTCATTATTGCTATTTGATACACAAATATTTAAAGAGAGTCTGTCCTACACCTTATTTAAATATATTTTCAAACTTTATGAGAAATACATTTAAAAATTACTGCCTTTACATGTATTATTAGAATTTATACATATGACCTGCATTTCCTAACACCTGTACAATACCTAAAGAATACCTTAAGTTTCTATTACCTCGGAAAGCAACGATTTTCTAAATACTTTTAATGCAGAGATCATAAATTTAACTTTATTTTCCATGTGAAATTCCATTCACCCAATTTCACTCATCGCATTTTAAGATGTATTCATTTCAATAGGAAACAGTTTCTATGTTTCCACCTTCTACCTGATATTATAAAAGCACTGTAAAACACGTTGCAACTCTATATCAATATAGCCTTTAAACTGTCCTTAAATCAAATATAACAAAACAGAAACCATTAGAGTAGCATTTGAGTGAGACCTGCTCGCTGGGAAGAGATGGTGTCTGTTAGGTATTTTTGGTTTTATGCTGCAGCTGTGTATGTTTATATTGCATTTATGGTGGTTAAACTGAAATGATAAAATAGCACGAGGCATATATATCTAAAAATAAAAATGTTTTATTCCTTAGTCTGTGAGACAAGGCCATTCCTTGAGCAACTCCAAACAAGCAGGATTTTTTTTCATAGTACATTTTACAGCTATTTGGGCAATTGTAACTTATAAATAAAATAAAACTTAGCTCTTTACTATGAGTTATTACTTATTTGCATTTCACATTTCCAGAGCATATTTTCACCTCTCCACTACAGAATACATAATACCTAAACAGCTTTTATTTACTAAAAAGAGGTATGCCATTTTTTTTTCCCCATGGGAGAGGCTTAATTTTGATCGATAAGAAAACCGTTTTAAGAAGCCTAAAGAGATTTCTTGAGACAAGAACCATTTCCAGTGGCATTGCTTTTCAGAGTACCAGTGAATGATAACCGGTGATACTTTGGTACATAAGGAACTACAACTGCAATGAAACAAGGTACTAACAGAACTGTTACATTTATCTCATGGTACTCATGATACTGGTCTTGTGTCTGGCTCTGTGCCACCTCTTTGGTCCAATTTAGCTCTGCTGTATCTGGATGGCTGGTCATCCCCACATACCATTTGATTCATTGACCTTCTGAGGTCCCTTCCAATGTGAATTACCCTACAATCTTGTGATGCCATGATTCTTCATATTAATTGGTTTAACATTCCTGTTAAGACCTCACACCAGCAAAGAAACTGCACGTGAAAACCTTCTCTAGGTATACAGAACTTCATTGCAGAGGATGGACTGATGTCTCTGACCTACAGTCAGCCTCTAGAAAGGTTAGCAATGAAACATCAGATAATTTGTTTTGAGGTTTTCTCTACATTTGAGAAACTGTTTAGCATGATGTAAAGCCAAATTAAAAGTAGGACACAAAGCTTTTGGGGGAATAGACACATGCTAAATAAAAGTGGCTGCTGCCACTGCCACCCTGCAGGGCCTTACAAGATATCATGGAATGTGTCAATGTGATTTATTTTTATGAATTATTCCTATGGGCATGATGTATATATTCTGTGAAGATTAAAAGGAGTTGTTTCTTTAGAGGTACTACATTAACAATCACCATAGTGTTATAGTTTAGTTTTGCAGAACAGAAGATCCCAGTGGATCTTCTGGGATCCCTTCACTGAACTTTTATCAGTAAAACAGAATAAATATTGTACACAAATTTCATCATGGAACAATTCACAAGGCTGAATACATTTTACAAAGTCAATGAAGTTTGGCATGAAACAGATGAGGCACTGAGCAAAAATATTTTCCAATTTTGAAGCAATGCATTCAGAGACATATTTCCTGCATTGTAGGATTTAATTTTCTTAATGATATCTGTTAGCTCTGCAAAAATTGACAAACTGGCTCCCACTGTTGCCCACTTTATTTAAGGTTATCTGTCTGTCAATTGCTTCTAGAGGCACCAGTTCCAGAAGAATTTGTAATTTCAACCCACATTGAGCAAGACTATGATTATCTCAGAAATGTTATTTCCAGTGGATTTTTGCATCTTTCTAATAATCTGTACAGAAAGGCACACTACACTTGATACAGGTCTACTAACTATGTAAGTTTCTGTAATAATGACAACAAGAGTATTTTTCTTTGCAGTGAGAATCTTCAAGAAGCACAAGGCCAAACTGTCTCAGCATCAGAAAGCATTTCATGAATGGTCTCTAGAGCTGCACTGACTGCCCTCTGACTGCAGTTACCAAGTTTGCACTGCAGCACATCTAGTATTAGTACACAGTATTTCTAACAGGTGACCATTTTGATGTAGACAGGACTCCCTCTGCTTTTAGCCACTGCTGGACACAACAGCTATCACTGTGTGTAGGAAGGCTGTCAGAATTCACAACTTGAATAAGTTTAAAGCTTTAGGCACTACAGAAGGTTTTACATGTGTGCATGAGAGGATGTGAAAATAATCCATATTTTGTGTATATAGAGATAACTATTGTCATCTTTTCATACTTCTACAGTAGGGTTTTTTTTCCTTCTTCTTTCATAGTGTGTTGTGATTAGGATAGACTTTTAGTTCTTAGAATTGTTTCTTCATTATTGAATAAAAATTTTTGTTGCAGACCACTTATACATGAGAATGTAGATGTGCTTGGCAATTATTTAAATACATATTTATCTATGTGCACACGTTAACTACAACACAAAGAAATTGAAAAGACATATTACAAAATAATTGTTAAAATATTATTCATTAAACCAATACTTGTTTTCAGCAGATGTATCAAGTATTTATTTGAGCACAGTCTCTTTACTATAGATTTAGATACAGCTCTAGTTTAATGAGCTTCCTAAAGACATCCACAGACACAAAAGCAGGAGAAATCAAGGAAATTGATTCTGTCACATTCTGGAGGCAGCTATAAGACAATTTATCACTATGAAGGATCTTCAAAAGCTTATGAGCATTTGGGGAACCGTGTATCAGAAAGTTCATAAATGACTCACCAAATGTTACAAAAGGAGGAGAATGATCCTGGGTATCTTAAAGAACAGTGAAATATATCCAAAGGCTGTTCTGGGGTAGCAATGAAACTGGGGAATGGAAATTGCATGTAAATACTCTCCTGTCTTCTCTACATATACCTTCTCTTTATATCATATAATGGTAAAATAAAGCTATGGCTTAAAAACCACATCTCATTGAGTTTAGGTACCGAGTTCAACGGGACAGATTTTCTGTGTTTCTGAATTTTGTGCTTCTCAAGTCAGTAAGGAAAGGGCAGACACAGGGCTGACAGCGAGGACAGAATGAGGGAAACAGGATGCAACAGCTTATCAACTGCAGCTGCCAGTCTTAATGGGAGAGGCAACTACAGCACCTTTGGGAACAGTGGTGAGGGTGACCCCAGTCCTACTGGTAAGTAGGAAGGACTAGAGCATTTCCCAGGCTGCTGACATCTGTTATAGCCAAAACATAACTACAACAGCAGATAATTTGTAGTAGTCTTCCAATTCCTCTTGCCTCCCCACTAAGCAGCAATTTGCTACAGCAAAGGATTGTGTTTTGATTGAACAAGATTTCTTGCAGCTCTTGCACTAAGGAGTGCCTCCACCCTGGCCAGGAGAAGGTTCTTCTCAGGGCTCATGCTGTCTTTCATGCTGCTCTTTATGGGTTGTTGATATGCTATAGACACTGCTAAACAGTGCAAAGGATGGTGAGCATGAAGATGTTTCCTGTAATCATGACCAAAGACTTACCACATTATTTCATACCTATGTTTATGCCATTCTGGAGGTAGACTGAATTTCCAGGTGCTACTAAACAATTACACTTGAAAAGGATTAGGAATATATTTTTCCTTTTCTTCCAAGCAGAGCATGACCAGACTCTCCTCACTGGTGCTCATGACAGGACAAGAGGCAATAAGCATAAACTGCCACACATTGAATTCCATCTAAACATAAGAAAACCTTGAGGGTGACTGAATGCTGGAATAGGTTGTTGAGAGTGGTTGTGGAGCCTCCAGTCTTGGAGACAAGACCCTGAACAACCTGCTCTAGCTGCTGCTCCCTGAGCAGCGATGTTTAACTCTAGAATTTAAGTGTAACTCACTACACTATTTAGGTGTAACCTCAACTATTCTGTGATTCTGTAATTAGACTACCTTCCTTAATGCAGTCATCATGATTTATGCCTTTTACTTTGAAACTGGAATACTGTAATTGATGCACAAGGCAAGGGCTCATGCCCACTGAGAGAATTAAGCTGTTAGAGCCGTTAAAAACTACCAGTGCAAATGAGAAACCGAAAATCAAACCAATCACATTAGTGTTTCACGTTTATCCTGCCTTGATTTGATCCTGCCGTGTTTGAGGAGGAGTCTTAAAAGATTGGGCTAACTACATGTTACCATCCTGGATTTGCCCTAAAGGAGAAACTGCATCTCTCCCTCTCTATTCCACAGTGAGCAGCAGAGGTGACAGAGGGAGCTGTCTTGCACTGGCAGGATTGTCTGCCAGCATCTCTCCCCACTGGCACATCCTCCCTTCTGGTCTTTAACTGGCAGGTGTTGCTTACTCAAGCAAGTCTAGAAAGCTGCAGGAATTTCACAGTAGAGAGATGTTGCTGAGTAGATTCTCTTCAGAATTAGAAGTGGGTTCACTCTTTCAAATGTTCTGAGGACCAACACTATCAGCTGTTTGCTGCACAGAGGTTGTAGGCATTACTGGTTTATGAAAGGGTAATTTTAAAGAATGAGAAAGAGCGTGAGTATTTTGGTTGAAATCATTCTTTGTCTTTCTATGCTCCAAAGAAACAGTTGAAAATTCAGCTTCTTTAGACTCTGTTTTCTCCCCCTAATTGTTAGACACCAAGTGCCATTAAAATGTGTTGGAATATTTCTCCCCTTTTCAAAAGCTACCCATATAGAAATATTTGGCTTCCCTTCAAATGGAACAGTTCAAAAAGAAAGAACTGCTGAGCACAGGGGTTAGCAACAGTTGCACTTGAAAATGATTGATACATTAAAATGACTGGGGGACTGGGTCTATACTTGTGAAAATGAAACAACAGGTACAGCAGAAAGGCTAGACTCACAAAATGTGATTACATTATTAGCAATAAAACTTGCACACATGGAGTTAAATATATTTGTATTTGTAGAGAGACCTCAGCTGTACTGGCTTGGAGGAGTGCACTTGTTTAACAAAAAATTTGCCATCAAAATGGCTCACTTAAAAAGGTTAATGAATAAAACTAGAGATTTTGATGTTATACTTCACAAGGTGAGCTTTTTTTTTTTTCTTTTCTTTTGTAGTTTTTTAAAATTTTAATTATGCTTTTCAAACTCCTTTCAGATGAAATTAAAAAAAATCCAAACCAAAAAAAAGCTGCACAAAACCCCCAACACCCAAAAACCAACCAACCAACCAAATCATTAGTAATTTTAAATATTGTTTCTATATAATGGGAACTAATGGTAAGTATTGTCTATTTCAAATGTTAAAGCCTTAATAAAAGCTGCATATATATTTAACCAGCTGTTTCAGTATAACGTTACTGAGGCATTAATATACCAAGAACTAGCGTCCCTATACCACCAGAAAAATGATCCCATTTGATATCTTTTCAGTATACCAAGCTTCTTCATCCATTTCTTTTACAAGCTATTGTTGCCACTATTCTCCTTGAGAAGTCTTGACAGTTGACTCAAGCTGATGGCCACACTTCCACAAACTGCTGTAGATGAACTGTCAAACCTATTTCCTACTGTAGGTCTGGTGCTTTCTCTAACTCCTCACAGATTTGTTATTAATATAGATATCATTTCATTATGTATATGTTATTGTGGAAAGGATGTGTCAAAAAAAAAAAAAAAAAAGCTGTTTTCTTTTCTGCTCTTTTGCTAAAGTAGACAAATATTGTAGTTAATGCACAATAGAATTCCATTGCACAATATGGCTAAAACAGGTGAAAAAAGCCTGTGTTTTAGAAGTAAACTTTTCTAATTAAAAATAAAAATAAAAGGAAAACAAAAGAGTTGAGGATGCTAATAAAATAGAAGAAAAAGCCCTTAAGGAAGTATGATGGTGTTGAATGTGTGATACAGGCCAGTTTTGAACTGAGGGAAGAATGGTGGTGTTAGTTAAAACACACAAGATACGGGCCCAGAAGCAGAGATTATTGGCAATAGTTCTTGTGTTTTGCAGACAATAGGAAGCAGGGGTGTGACTGGCCATCTGGTCTGCACACTCCAGCTCCAGCTGTGCTAGCAAGCTTAAAGGAGGAGCTGCAGCTGTGTAATGAATATTTACAGCAGAGGAGGGTGTGATTTATGGCAAAGATAAGAATGGATGAAAAAGTAAGACTGGACGTGCTTGAGGTTTAACTCCATGTGTGCATTTCAAACCCTGTTGTCTGTGATTCGATACTGGACATTTCCTTAAAATATTCAGAAACCTGAAAGAAGAGTTTTGATTCATAAACTTGCTTCAGTGTGTGTAAATACAGTGCTGGGGATTAGTATACAATAGCCCAGGTCCAATTCTTATAAACATAGTTATACAAGCACAAGAGTTTTCCTGCTAAGTAGAATAATCAGAAGGTTTTTGTAATTTAGTATCTAAGAATTAGAAATTTATTTTAGATAGCTCGGTTTTTGTAATTTAGTATCTAAGAATTAGAAATTTATTTTAGATAGCTCGGAACTGTGAACACCTTGAGTACAATTGATTTTATATTATTCATGCCAACTCAGAGATGGTCTGGGTGGAATAACAAATTATCCTCACAAGATATCTTCACTGATGTAATTTGTTAGTATTTAAAATTTTGTTCAAAAATTAGAATATTAATAAATGGGATTTCTTTATATTTACATATATATATATATGCATAGCAGATGTTAAACAGCTCTACCTACTGTCCCTTCTAAAGAGATGGTAAATAAATAATTACAATAGAACTGTCTTAAGATATACCTTGTCCTTGTTATTTAGCTGCCACAGGTAAAGTTCTTTGTGATGGCCCCACACAGTGGTAGAGAAGTACTAACCTGCCCAGCAGTTACAAGCAGGCAGGAGGTAACCTGCAGTTGTCATAGCACACAGTACCAGCAAGAAGTTAACTTGTAAGTGCACGGAAAAAGAATTGCCAGCATGGTTTCCTCATTTTTGCCTTGCTAAAGAAACGTATCTTGGATGGTAGGTGCTGCCTTGAAAAAATTATTCAGCTAGAAGCCTTTGAGTGGGAATTAGTCACATTCCTGGTAGCTTTCCCCATGCCCCAGAGAGTTTATGACAAGCACAGAGAAGTGTGAAAAGCTTTGATATTAAATCTAGAGATAACACTGATCTGAAGAGTTGGTGTCCTTGGAGAATGGAGGGAAAGTGTTATTCTCTAATATCCCTTAAAACACTCAGAGCAAGTGGTTTTATTCTGTCCATGAAGACATTCTCAGAAATCTAATTCTATTAAGTGCTACTGCCTTAAGAAGCATTCGTTCTATAAAAAAAACATGCCACAGGAAATCCTTAGATATAATGGTGGAGGTAAGTAGCTGGCATTTGTTTCTAATTCATGTTTATTTTATTTCATTGCAAATTCTAGTTCATCTTTTCCAAATGAATATGGAACATTTCATTTGCTGATCTTCTGCATTAATGTGGTCAATATAATTGGAGCTGAAGTGAGCTGTTTGCCAGACTTTCTAGCTGCTGCCAAGAAAAACTTGGGTGTCATTTTAGAAAAATCCATGGGTGGAGGAGGACGAGATCATGACCATCTGTCTATGCATCAAAGGCTAAATCATTATAGGGGAAAAATAACTTCTCTGTTGTGTTTGCCAGCCTTTCTCCCCTTCAAAGTAAATTCAGTTAGTAAGTTTTGAAGACAAACATCTTCAAAATTGTCCTGTGGGCTCAAACATTTCTTGGAAGGAAGTTGGGAAAAATTTTGAAGGTCAAAACTGCACAATTTAGAAGTGAATGAGATAGCATGAGAATAACATTTGAGGAAAATTACATGGGCTCCTTCAAAACTTCCCAAATGCTTTCTGTTGCATCCTTTTCAGTTTCAGAATCTACCAGGTAATACATAGGAAGCATATAATCTCTTTCTTGTCCTGAAGACAATTTATACACATTCTATGGCCCACAGCATTTACAGACTTCTTGACTTAACATTTAACAAAGGGACAATAGACTAACAGCTTTTGAGAGATGTGACAGTAAATATGCACCTGGACCTACCTGAAGCTTCAAATTTCTCGTTGGTCAGGATAATAGTCTAAAAAGTAAACATTCTGCCAAAATATTGTGTAGAGAAGAAGTGCCTTATCTGTACTGTAGTTAATACTTTGCTCTTTTTATTTGGTTGGGTTTTGATTTAATGCAATGCAAAATTAAAGTCTTGGCATCATGCCAAAATCCATCATAAGGAGCTAAACTAGGAATGTCTCTGAAAAGCCATCAGTCCTTCAGACCTGGAGTCACAGTTGCAGGCGTGCTGCGGACTCCTTTCTCAGTAGTCACTGTGACATAAAGGTCTCTCTGATGAGAGTGAAATGACAACAAATGGAAAATGCTGGTAACCATGGGAGCTCTGTTTAGACTGCCACTTCCAGGATGCTACTGCTCTAGTTCAGTCTGCTACCGTACCCATTGCAGCTCCTATAAGTTCCAACTTCTCATCAAAATGTTTGCATTTTGCCAGTGTATGACATCTAAGCCCAGACATTATTACTTAAAGATATCACTCAGGTTTCTCTGAACAGGAATCCTTCATAGTATCAGTCTTCAAAGGAAACAGTTACAGTTCTTATCAGGAGTATGGAGGTTTTCTTTCTATTGAGATTCTGAATTCTCTCCTTCTTTGAAGATAAGAAATCCCTGCTATCACAGCCTTTATCTGAATATGAATGGGTCCCTGGATCTGTTTAGGACTACCAGGATCAAATCCTAAATATGTGTACATTGAGAGTTCAAAAGGTGAATTAATTTTACCTTTGTACGTTTGCTATTCTCAATTTCTATCTTTCCTAATAATAAATAGTAAAATTTCAAAATGTACTTTGAAAACAATTATGGCTTTTTGGAGCTATACCTCCTGTTCCAACATTTTAAAATTAAAAAAGAGAATATTTTAAAGGGTGTGACTTTTGGAAACATAGTCCATGCTTTGTTTATTTAATAAACACAAAACTAAACACAAGGGAATTTTTAAAAAGAAGTCAAATGTCATAGCATAGCATGTTTCACACATTGAAATGTAACAACTACAGTGTTAATTTGCAGTGCATTTTGAACAGAGAGCCACAGCATTCTACCACATCTGGAATCTTTGAAGATAGAAATATTATATGTTTCTTCCTAATAGTTACTACAAAGTATTACTTCAGCCTCATGTAATAAAATTCTGTCTTGAAGACAAATGTAAAAAATCTAACCACTGAACAAAGATTTTTAAGAGGTACTGACAATTCAGAAAAATTATATTTTTACATTATTGAAGTTGAATGATATCCTGAAAAAGATCTCAAATTCTGCAAGTTTTCCTCAAAATCAAAATGTTTACTGCAATGACATGGCTGGGCTTGGTGAAATATTTGTTTGCATCAGGCTTCTTGAATTATCATCTTTCTTAGCTTTTATTCTTGAATTTAACAGGAGTTGTATATGCAAGAAAAAAGTTTAAAAGATTAAAACCTAGTAATCAAGTACTTCTTTGCCACTTGCAGAAGTCTTGTGGTAAAGAATGAATTTGGGTCATTACAGTGAAAAGTGTACATATACACACTGTTCCAGAACATTCTTTAAGGGCTTTTAGGAAAAACAAGAGTAGAAACCTTTCTGACCTGCCACTCTCTCATTGTCTACATGGTCAACAAATAGTTGACCTTGACTAGTAAAATCTACTGTCTGAGATGAGTAATTGGATATCCTGTAAAGCAGGAGTGTTAGAAATCTGCGTGGAGGATTGAATTAGAAAACTGCCAGAAGTTCAAGGGCCACATCCATTTTGCATAAAATGAAGCAGATGGCAGCTGACTTAATCTTTGATACCATGGTACGGTCCACAGAGATTATAAATCCCAGCATGAAACAGTCCATTTCTTCCTTGCACTGAGCAGGTGATAAAGAAAGATATAACATCTTGCAGATATTTTGAAATACCTACTTTTAAAAAAGGCTCTATGATGCATTCTTGTTTCTTATCTACATTTTTCTTGCAAAGGTTCTAGTTTTAGCACCTACAGCTAATATCATACTGTTGATTAGCAACCACAACTAATTGGCAGTTTCTTGGCCATGTTCTTGCCTATGCTGGCCCAGAGATTCCCTGTTTCTCAGAAGCTTTTTTCCTATGTTACAGAAGTATTTATAAATCTTCCATCATTACATTTGATCTAGCTGATGCCATTCACAGGCATAACCAGATCAAGCAATAGAACAAATGCTCAGAGTCCATATTTGAAATTCCTACACTACTCAGGAGCTGGTGGGTCATGAACATATTGCTAAGAAGAGGATGTCTTGGGTTGTCCCTGAGGATCATCATTTAATAGTGACTAAGACTATGATGCCTTAAGCTTTAGCTTTCATATTTGCAGATTCTGTGCTGCCTAGGGATGTAGTTCTGAGCCTCATATTAAGTGCCAGTAAGCTCTCTTCACAGAGTAGGTAGACAAAACAAATCCTTTTCCTGCTGACGACCAAGGACAACTTTCAGCCCAACAGCATAAACAACAGTGCACTGAAGAGAGAAAACAAGAAGGATGAGACCTCACAACCCGAAGCTGTAATTGGATGATTAGACCCCAATATGCAAATGGACCAAAACTTTTAAAAACGTAAGATCTCGTAACTGGTCAGCCATTTTGTGACTATTCTTGGTCCACCCTGTGTGCAGCCTCGGTCAGGCTCCTGTCCTGGCCAAGGTGGATCCTGGAGGCCTTCCAATAAATACCTACTTTATTTTCTAAGTCTGTCCAGTCTCTGTTTCAGGTCAGCCTTCCAAGGCATCACTACGGCATTTTTGGTTGAGAGTGTAAGAGGTTTAGAGCCTTATTCAGCATATCTTAAACTCAAAATGTTTCTGTTCATATTAAGCAAAGCAAATAAGCATTTTGAAAATTACTCTAAATCAAACTCCTAATGTGTACATCAAAATTTCAGGAAATCCATACCATCTACATATGCAGACTAAGGAAGCTTCTGATAAAACCACATGTTATGAATACTACTGAGTAAGTCACTCCTTGCAGACCTCTCTGTGCTGCACCATATCAACTTAATATTGGGTATGATTTGTGATTTAATTTAAAGGATCTTAACTGGTTTTAGTTCTATTGTTAATGTTCAGATATAAAATACTAATCTTAAAACACTGGTATTCCAGACTGAAGAAGGCTAAAGTCTGAAGTCAAAAAAATAGAATAATCTCGTTCATTGTCTACAACTTGCTAGTACAGTGTGAAATTCATTGGAAATCTGGTAATAAAAATTGTGTTCTCCTTTGGAAATACACACTTTCTGTAATAAGTTTTAAAATGTAAGTGTTAGAATATTCCTAAACTTTAAGAATATCCAACTACTATATTTGGAGATGTTTTACTTTTATTTAATTTGTAGACCCCTACAAAGGCATAGATGGACTATGACAGATTTTGGTGTAACTACTTTGTAAGGAAATAGCTCAAACATGATTACTGAAGAATGACCTTTTAATGGAAAGGTGACTAGAAAGCATCTATGATGTGAAATTGTGGGTGCTTTTCTATCTATGTTTTCCCTAAAAGTAAAACGGACAACGTTTTGTCATCCAAAGCTATAACCAGTATTACTCAGTACTTGTGGAGACCAGCCTCAGCCCATCTGCTTTGCTCTGATCCAACTGCACAGAGCAAACACAAATCTGGGTGGGTTACAGGAAGCAGAAATCCCTGGCATTGCTGCATGAGTTTGAGGCCCTGCTGCCCTTCTCCCATGCAGGTGCTGCCAAAGAGTGGAATAGCTCTGTGCTGCTTGTCAGGATCTCTGCCTAAACCTTTAAAAACTGTCTGAGAGCTGAGGGAAGCTCAAATACTTTCCTTGTTTGAACCTGCTGAGGCTGCAGCTCTCCCTGTTTGTACTTTCCAATTTTTCATTAGTAGTTCCAATCTCATGATGTGGTAACAGCTACAGAGCTAAAGACTTGTACCCATTGCTTCAACTGGAGCAGCATTAGAGCTGATACAATTTGTGTCAGAGTCTGACTCAGGGCAAGACTTAAGGGGCATCACTGCAAACTAAGGTTTTGCAGTTCTCACGAGAACTGCCCTGAGCCTATATAAGCTGTAATATTTCAATTTTATAGATGAGAGAGATGAAATTAATTCTTTTGATATTACAGATATGTCCAGGATATCCAGAAATTTATGTTCTTGCCCTAATACTGCAACAGGAAAATAAAAAATCAAGGGGAGAAAACATTTAGAAATTATTGTAACTAGTTTTTTGCCCATTGAGGATTTTGTTTTCAAGCAATGGCTTCCTCTAACAGCTTTTAATACTTAACTAGTAATTTTCATCAGTATGGAGTTGTTTTAATTTGTTACTTCTATGTTCCAATTATGAAATATGACAGAATTCTAAATATTTAATGGGAATGGGATTATTAGCAATGTGCCCTTGTTGCATGCTGCATTGTTATCCTCTTTAGTATTGTAAAATATATGATGTACCTGTAGAAAAGAGACCTTAGTAGAGCATACAGATGGAATTGAATTCCTAAAGCAGTCATAGGTTTGCAAGTGTTATTCTCAAGGTCTCAATACAGGTTTTTCAGATTATTATACATGAACATTGGTGAAAAAAAGCTTTGCCCATCTTCTTTTAATAAAGTCCACGTATTATTCAAAGATACACTGGTACAAAATGATCAGTTTGATTACACCCTATAATTGATGTTTTGTTGGTGTGTAATGTATGATAAGTTTATAATTTAATATTTTACTGTATGGGATATATTTCTTGCAGATTATAATGACCCTCAGGCTATTTTGGTTCTTGCTCACATTTTAAATGAATTCTTCTAATATTCTTTAAGAAAGGTCAGATTCAGACAAAGGTGTATAGAGAAATAATGTCATTTAAAATGGAATAGTACAAAACATTATGGTTTTGAGAATCCTGAGAATCACATAGTGAGACCTTTGGTTCACGTGTTAACCCACTGAATGAAGATTATTATAATATCTGGTAGTCAGTGCAAGAACTTGGGGGTGGAAAGCCCCCTAGATTATTCACTTGATATTGGTGCTTTTTGCCAGAGAAATCTATGGTGTTAGAAAAACACGGATTTTGGTTTAAAGATGATATAGAAAAAAGAAGGACAAGTGCTTTATGGCTCCTAAGGTAAGCTTTTCCCACCAAAAGGAGTAATTCTAGGTTGGCAATGTATCTGCAATGGTTGAAATTAAAATCTTACTGGCCCTTTAAAAAATGTAGCAAATTGGTGTCAGATCTTGATAGAAGCAATACATAAAAATAGAACAGCAGCCCAAAATACTCATTGCTTGTAGGAAGATATACAGAGACAAGCTTGCAAAGTACTTTGGGTTGTGTTACAAGTCAAGCTCTACCAATATTAAATCAGTTGTGGGAAGAGGAAAATCATGACAAAGTCAGATTTCCTTTATAGATCACCTGGTGAGACCAACAGAGTTACTCATACAGGAGAGAAATTGCAGCAACCATAGACATTAAGAATAACAAATTTATTATATAGTGGCCAAGAAGAACACCAAATGACATTATTTCTGACTTGCTGTAGTGAAGTGAGATTCACGGTTCATGTCATGTAGTAAAAGCAAGAGTTCTGCCAAAACAGCAATAAACTACCCACCTTCTTTTCTGCTGCCAAATAGTCTCAGAGCCACCAGAGACAAAGAGCAGGCCTGTATCAGTCACTGGTTCCTTCTGCACTGTAAGTCACAGCAGTCCCACCTGGGTCTGCTGATGCAAAAGCTGATTTTCATCTCTCATGGGTCTGTTCTCATTTCTGTGAGGCATTGTCACAGACCAGGCTATTTCCTGTGCCCAAGTGTCCATTTCTTCTTGCCAGTTCTCATTCTTCTGGAACTTGACTACTGCAAATATAAAGCAAATCAAAGGCTTTTAAAACAGCTTTTTTCCTCACTAACTGAAGCCCTCCCTCCTCACTTCAGCTTCATGTTGAGGTTGTGTCCAGGTGACAGCCAGGACAGCATCTAACCCCTCCATTAGTTAAAAAGAAGACCTACTTCAGACTATTCCTTAAAATTCTCATAATGTCCACTTCCTCACTGTACCTTATAAAAAAGTCCAACAAGAGTAATCAGAAACAAAGCATAATATTTGCATTGCAGAGGTGGTTTCCTTGAAAATGGTGAACAAATTAATGTATTTTTCAAATGGTGAGCATGAAGTCTAATTAAGATCTGTCTTTTCATAAGAACAGGGAAATCAGGTGCAGGGTGTTTTTAGCACTGATTTCAACTACTGGGAATTAGGAAATGGAATTAAGTTGCAGTATGCTGCATATGGATGTTAGACTTCTTAACGACTCATGAAAAGAAAAAAAGTAGTTAGGCACAAAGAGTCTCAAATAAATTTGGGTTGGTTTCTTGCTATGAAAAAACTCTGAAGATGCTGTGTCCTACATCTCTATGGGATAGATCATAGAAGAAAAGTACAACTTAAAACTGATGTCATCACAATTACTGCTATTTTGCATCTGCCTAATTTCTAATTGCTTAGTTTAGTTGTTTAACTCCTCTTCAGACAGGATTTTAATTTATGTTATCTGTTATCCTTTTCTTGGTATTCTCTAAAACTCATAAGAAATGGAACCAAAACAATAAATATCTGAGTAAAGACACTGCAGAAACCTTTCTAACTTAAAAACATTTTTAACAAGCTATAGTAGAAACCAGTAAAATTAAGTAATTTTAATGCAAATCAGCACAATATTGTATTTCTATATGGTGAGGAAGCTATGTTATATTAATGGACACAATAATATATGGGGGTTGATGTTTAAAATTATCAGTTTTTCATGCAGGTACATTTTATTCCTCTCCAAAATAATACCACACTGAAAGTACCTTAGAAGAATTAGATGACTATATGATTCCAGGAGAACAGTATCTCTTCCCCTATTATAGATCATTAGGTGGTTAACAATGTGAATGAATGTGGCTGCTCCTGCAAATAGTTTTCAATTAGCTGTTGAAATAGAAAACTCATCTGAGAAACTGTTCTAAAACACAAGTTTCCCAAGTGAGCATTTTGCTAGTGAGCAACAAGAGCAGTCCTGTAGTTTAAGCCACTAGAGACAGTTTACAATTAATGTCCAATTTTTCACAGGTGCATTTTTTATATATTTTGCCAGGGTATTGGCATTTTGTCTGAAAGTTGCAGCTTTAGTCCACACAGAATATATTGACAGAAGCAAGGTGTGATGTTAAATCTGTAAGTGAACTCCACTTGGTTAACTTCAAAAAAGATTATTTTATTTAAAAATTAAGGTTTTGCCAATGCCAATAGGTCTTCTCTATAACAACTACTCTGAACAGAAGGCTAACTATCACTGCTTTGTATATACCACTTCTTGATATTCTTCTTGGTGACTCATACTTCTCTTCCCTGGAAGGTAAAATATTACCCTATCTTGAATGACCAAAGCGATGAGCTGTTTTTCACTGACTTGTACATGGCCTTTAAAAACACATTCTGGGGACTGGCAGACCTGGTGAGTAATTCTGGCTTATAGTAGAGGATATGCAGAGTGTTTACAGTGGTTTAGAAAACATGCCAAAACACATTTTTTTTAAATTCTGTCAAATTCACAGAGGTATCTTGTTTATTGTAGAAGTTTAATATCTGTACTCCACCTGTCTAAATAGAAGCAGAGCAGTTGACTGATTCATTGTTAATGCTTCCCAAGGAACCCATATACTAGAAGTGGGACACTAGAGAAAATTACTAGTCTGACATCTTTTGTTTGTGACAACAAAATTAACCACAAGCCACAAATTGCTTAGGGCTTCAGTGTGTTGATAGATACTTAAGGTCTAAAAAAAATATTTTTTACTGCACACAGATTTGTACTAATATAGTAGCATAATTAAGAAAATCACCCTGCAAATGTCTGCTCCAGGCACATAAAATACATTTGTTAGAAATCTTTAGCATGCAGAATGTTATGATTAAGATCCTTTGAATTCTGTGCAGCTTCTGTTCACCTGTATTTTTTTGTCAGGATGGATTTTATTGCCATTGCATTGTTGTGATTTAATGCTGTTTGTTCATAAAATGTACAGTTAATCTTTGGCTGTTTTAACACCAGAATGGCATTTCTGCTATCCTCAGTCACAAGAATTTTCAGCCAGTCCCTATGCAATACTATCAATTGCAATGTCATATGAAATTCCAGTTTCTCTCTGTAAATCCTCACTCAGAGATCCAATAAGCATATGTCAAACTTTGTTCTTCTATTACTCTGCTCTTTAAGATGTAGCTCTACAATCTTTTATTGCTACAGGCTCTGATGCCATGTTGGCCTCTATTGTTACCAGCCCATTATGCGAGTCTACAACACACAAATTTACTGTACCTGGGCTGAAAAGTTAAAGGCTGAAATTTTGCCAGCCAGACACAAAATTTGAAGACAGGAATTAAAGGATATTTTTACTAATTTTATGCATTTATGCAACCCTGGAAATAGGGATAATAATAGGGCATATTGAGCGGAAACGGAGTGCTATGGAGTGCTGAGATAAAGAAAACAGAGCAGATACTGAACTTGAAGTGAGGTCAGCACAGAAATTCTCAGAAAAAGGAAAAAAAAAAGAGCTGTAAGTTCTAGTTTGAAACTTAAGACTATTATTATTTTAAGGATACCTGTAGGACTCAGAAAAGTAATACGCATTCAGCAAAATAGTTCTGTTTGTGAAAAACAGCTAAGAAATGTGAAGGTGACTGAATGACACACAGAGTGTCATTGGGACTTCTGCTGTCACTTGGGAGCCAACTCAAACTCTGATTGCTCATGTGCCATCCATGCCCTCAGCATTTAAGAGTTACTGGGATACAACAACGCTTTCCTTTTCTTACCTCAGGTCTGTGAGAATCCCAACAAATGAAACTTGACTCTTTCTTACAAACTGATGGAAGCCACAGTTTTAGCACTTCTCAGACCTCTCCTGGAGAGAATGAACATCTCTTCATTTTAAGTCTCATCCTGGGTATTTTCTTTAACAAAAATTGGAAGTTCGTAATTACTTTAAAGGAGTATCTACTCCTTCATCAAATTTGTCTCAAATCAGCCTACGTGCTCAAAACCTATTAACAGGGCATGTGTGCTATGGTTGCACAAATCTCCCTTCCTTAGTAAACTAGGCTAAATACCTCTAAGAAGCTAAATGAAAGTTTAATCTTTTAGAAATGACATAAAAAATAATTTCTCATACACAATCCCACCAAATTTAGTATAATGTTAATCCTACTATTCAAATGTAGAAGAATAAACAAGACATTATATCCTTTTCATGACTTTTTGACTCTTCCTCTGTGCTTCTACATGACAAGTAAGATTTTCAATCAAACTGTTTAGAACACCTGAGATATTCCCCAGCAAATGACTGCCTTGTCTGCTTCAGAGCCGAGTCAATATTGACACCAATGAGGCATGCATCACCATGACATTCAGATGCATTTTGCATTTTGATTGAAGTACAAACCACTCCAGGCTGTCAGACACATGTGCTCCAGGTAGGATGCATGCATTCTGCTTCGTACTTTGGCAAGGGAACCATAAAGTGGCTAAATTTTAGGAGGACCAAATAGTCAAGAATCTGGAGATGAAGGAGAGCATTGATAGTATCAATGCTGGTTTAAAGTTGCTGCTTACAACTTTGTTTTGTAGATTTTCTTGAAGAACACAAAAACTTCTCCTAAGAACACTGTATGCCCAAAGAGGGGAGCCTGAAGTAAAGATAAACAAGTTGACTGCTGAATACTGAGGCAAATAGGAAATAGCTGTGTAGATATGAGGCCTGTTGGACAGCTTTATAAATAGAAGTCAGTGGATCACACAAAAAACCCCAAACAAAAGAGCACAATCTTTTTTTTTTTTAACTAAGATTTTAAAAAATATATAATTCCACTATTTTGAAGTTATCATTCATATGCTACAGAGGTAGTTTCTAAAACTGAACTCTTTATTATCTAGAGACTGTTCTCAGTAGAGCCTGGCAAAAAAAAGCTGTTCAAAGAAAGGCAATGATACAGTAGCGAAACAAAATAAGCAAAGTATTTAAGAGGGCAACAGTTTCTTTTGCTGGTTCCTAAACTTCATAAAGCAGCATTAATGCAAAACCCCATGACACGACTGGCTAGATTCCTAAGCAAGAAAAGGAAACTGAAAGTGATGCCACCTTTCATCCAAAAGTCCAGTCACTAATGCATTCATCTGGGAGAAGGCACTAGACAGAGAAGACCTGTGCCTGTTTGAGGAGATTTTTAGTAGGGATTTTGAAATAAACCTCCTTGTTTTGTTTCATGTAAGTGTTCAGTGAGTCAGAATGACTCAAGTCTAATACGTAAACCACAAACTGGGGAGATGGGACATCCTAAACTTTTAATCCCTGTTCAGATAGACATTTAACATTCTTAAAGTGAAACAGCTAAATCAGAGAAGAGCACCCCAAATACCCTGCAAAGCTCTGGTTAGATCAGACCTGTAGGAAGTGTTGAGCCTACGAAAAATAAGACATGTCCCCTTACAGACTGTAACTGATTGGCTACTGGATAAGACAGCAATTACTGTTGTTTTGTTTTGTTATCCTAGTATTTTCTTTCCTTTCAGTTTGGCAGCGAGTCTGATAAATAAAAATCAGTTATTGGTGCAGACTTTCTCAGAATTCATGGACAAATTTTACAGATGTAATGATAATGCCAAGAAATTAGTTTTAGTTCTAGTTTTCTTAACAGAAACTGCTAAGCAAACACCATTACTTCTAAAGAACATAAAGAAATTTAACCATCTAAAGGTGTGTCACTTTCTTCTTATAGTGATTGATCCAGAGTTGCTGATACCTCAGCAGAAATTTCTTTCTTTATTGCTTATTATAGGTTGGGGTGGTTGGATGATAAGAAAATTCTGCTTAGAAGTTTAGTAATGTGTTCCTGTGTTTATTCTTCAGGTATTTTCAAATTCGTCCCAATAGCAACTCATTGTGAGGCAATGTAAGTTATTTTTATGATTTCAAAGTAGAAGCATCATTTATCACATCCAGTACTATCTGCAAATTCTCCTTCCCTTTTTCCTTTCCTTTCCTTTCCTTTCCTTTCCTTTCCTTTCCTTTCCTTTCCTTTCCTTTCCTTTCCTTTCCTTTCCTTTCCTTTCCTTTCCTTTCCTTTCCTTTCCTTTCCTTTCCTTTCCTTTCCTTTCCTTTCCTTTCCTTTCCTTTCCTTCCCTTCCCTTCCCTTCCCTTCCCTTCCCTTCCCTTCCCTTCCCTTCCCTTCCCTTCCCACCCCTCCCCTCCCCTTCCCCTTCCCCTTCCCCGCTCCCCCTTCCCCCCTCCCCCTTTCCCCTTCCCCTTTCTCCTGTCCTGTCCTCTCCTGTCCTGTTTTAAGGAATTATCCTCTTTTTGTCTCCTCAAATGAATGTGGTTTGCTTGTGGAATCCTATATGAGCAATAGTTAATATTGTGCATGAGTTAATTAATTTTTACAAATCACAACAAAAGGAAGCATCATAGAAGAAATTTTCACTTCCTGTTAACAAGGGCACATGCTGTTGAGTATCTGTTCATGGTATTTTAATGAACTACAGTATCGTGGCAAAATAACAGACAACACCCTTTCTTTCACTGACAAGGCTTGTGAGAGAGGGAAACCAATCTAGCCGTAGGATTCTTGCAGTATAGCTGCTGTCAGTATGACAATTGCTGTTAATAAGACAACTGCTCCATTAAAATTACATTACTCACTTTTTTTTTTTAAGCAGGAAATATGATTGTAAACTTTACCCAGTACTGTAAATTTTCAACAAGATCTCCAGGTCATTTATTGAGTTGGTGTTTTGTCACCTTTCATGCTACTTAAGACTTCTGTCAATATAACAGTCTGGCATCAACTCAGTGGAGCAATGTTTTTTACTACTGAATGACTTAATTGAGTAGAAAGGGATGCAGAGGCTAAACCAAATAGCTGTTTGCTTGGATTTTCTTTACTATGTGAATTACATACAGCGGTAGGCATTTTGGATTGAATTTCTTTGAACGGGAAGGAAAAAATCCAATAGACAAGGTATATGCCCCGTGTCTCTGCTCTGAGAACTGGGTGAGCAGTTGCAATAAGTGGATGTACATAGTCTAATTTTTCCAAGATCAATTTCTTAAATAAAAACTGAATTATCTCAAGGTTTATTTCTTTATGTTAATCCACTGAACTTCTTTTAACCTGAAGCTGCCATGAAAAACTGCTGGGAAAAAAAATTAAGAAATATTTTTCTTTTGCTTCCAAATGAACAAACTGGATCTGTAATAGTGATGGCTCTGTAGCCATTTTCAGTCTGATACGGCTCGTCCAATTCACACATTTCTCGTAACTTCAAGCAGTCTAGACTGTGTTTTCATCTGGTGAGTTAGGGTAATGTTGACAGGAGAAATACATACATGCTGATGAGACACTGGCTCTCCTAGATGCTAATTTTTTATTATTATTCTGCATAATGATATGTTGGAGGTGTTTAAAAAGGCAAATTATGGTTTGGGTTGGGGTTTTTTCTTCATCTACAGAAGCATACTTTTAAAGACTGGAAGCTTATGCTTTCTTCATGGTTGCATACTTGAGACTTTTCATATTGTCTTGAAAAGGACACTATAAACATAAACATGTACCTCACAAGCATTACAAAATAACTTTATAAACACATTAGATCACCCCTCAGTGTTTATACTTGTGCCAAATTCCTGAAGGTATGATACTGTAAGAACAAACCACTGCAGACTAAATGCAATCAAGCTTACAAGTGTACCTTATGGAATAAATGAGTAAACCATACATGTGTTGAATAATGTTTGTGTTGCAGATGTTCATTTAGTATCTGTTTGTGCATTCATAGTTACAGGCTTCCCATCTGAACATATCTATTCTAATGAAGCTTTGGCAGCAGCTCCAGTTGCAATGTCATACGGGTTGGTGCTTGCTGTCTGTGTCGAGTGCCTCAAAGAATAGCAAACAATATTAAACAAATCCAAACTTCAATGCTAATGAGCAAGACTTCCCACTCTGCTCCAGGTGTTTTACTGACATACAAAATCAGGACTAGACAATTGTCCTCTGATTCCCAGATCATATTCAAATAGTGACTAGACACAACATGGAGTTTAGTAGAGATTAAAATAAAAAATAATACTAAAAAATATATCATTAGGTGTATTTGTCACAGTAATTTAGTAGTGCCAGTTTTTTTTAACCTGCAGTAAGCAATAGAAGCAGTTTGCACCATTGAGGGATATGGCAATCAATCATTTCTCTGGCACAGATTGTGCTTTTTAAAGCAAAACCCAGAAACTGATGAGAGATTGCTGTCAATACCTCTCTACAGGTGAAGGAACATCTCTTTAGCAACTGAGTCCCAGGCCAGCAGACTGTAATAACAGATGAAGTAATTCAGACTAGTTAACTTTCAAGCATAGCTGTACTGCTACAGTCAACAGTGTATGAATGCTGCCCAACTGCATGAAACTGAATTTTCTCCCCTATCAGCTTCTGCTAAGCTTTTCTTTGGAGCGTATCATTTGGTTGCAGTTTTCCCTGTAATTATTTTGTAATTATGGGGAGTATTTCCTATCCTTTATTAATTTAGAGTCATGAATGCTTATTAATTCTCACTTGATAAACTCTGGTTTGCTCCTATGCCTTTGTGGGAGGCTGTGAGACATTCACACATATTTGTCCAAGGACTTAGGGCTTTGCAGAACAGACAGTATGCAGTTGTGCACCACTGGAATACACATATTACAAAAATGTACTGAGTAGATTGTGGTTTTGTTATTTCACAAATTTTCAATGTTTTACCTTGTAATGTTAATACTCTCTTTATGTTTATCTTGCTTTAGAAGGAACATAAACACTTACAATGATTTCTTAGTAGGTAAATTAGTAGTTGAAAATATGTGTTTCAAGTAAATGGAGTATTTCCCAGTCACTTCTGCTTAGAGTAAGTTCCACTCTGGTTCCTATCCTTTTGCTCCATTTTCTGCCTAATACTAAGAATATTTCCTTCTCTCATTTTTCATCCTTCTGGCAGAAGAGCACAGTTTAGTAATTGTTTAACTACTAAACTGTAATAACCAAATGATTTAATGACATAATCACTAAGCAGCAATTATTTCATTACTAATGAGTTTTTTTCTTCACTTGTCTAAGGTTCCAAACTACTCTGGAAGCATCTCAAGGCTAAAGATATTAGTTAAAATGAATAGAGTATTTTCCATAAGCTCACAAGGAGAAGGACACTTCACACATTCATCTGAAAAAATAACTATGTGAGAGAGAATTTACACTAAATAAACTGTGTATTTCTGAAGGCAGCTATTGCAGATACTACAACAATAAATTGTGAGAAGTATGGGCTGAAAAAGTTGAGGTATAGATTACATGTTTAAGTACTTTCCTATTATTTATCTCCAAAAATCACCAGATACATTTTCATATTTTAGTAAAGGATCATACTTTGGTGGGTTGGTGGTTGTTTTGTTTTGTTTTGGGGGTGTTTTTCGGGGGGGGTGTGTGTGTGTTTGTTTTGGTTCGTTGGTTTTTTGTTTGGTTGGTTTTGTTTTGATATTTTGGTGGTTTTGTTTGTTTGAGCTTTTGGTTGGTTGGTTGGTTGGTTGGTTGGTTGGTTGGTTGGTTGGTTGGTTGGGGGTTTTTTGGTTGGCTGGGGTTTTTTTGTTCTTTTTGGAGTTTTTAAAATTCGTGTATAATGGACAGAAAAATTGAAAAAAAAAAACCCTAATTCAAACTCGGCAGCATTCTCAGTTGTTGGCCAGGGTGAGACCACACTATAGACAAAAAGGCATGAGAAAACTGCATTACTTCCTCACCTTTCGATTCAGAGATTTTCATATGCAAATTCTGAGGCGAGTGAAACCGCAGCTCTTGGAGGTGCTGTGCTCCAGGGCTGTTTTCTGGACTGTGACTCCATCGCCCAGGTAAGGCTGTGTCCAGCAGTTCTGCGATATCCTACTGAAAGTACTGGGAATGTTTTACTCAACAAAGCTTTAGAAGAGCTGTATTTGACTGATATTTAACCCAGCGGGTAAATGAGAACACAGGTGCACAACCAACCTTCAGTCTGAACATCATTTCGTATCTGTGCTGCTCCACTGACTGCAGCAGCACGCTGTGTGCTGTATTCTCCGCTCTCTGTATTCGATGTCAACTCTGGGTGCAGCTGTCCCTGGCTTTGTTTGGCCACAGGGCTGTGGGGAGTTCCTGGTGTGGCTGCCCCGCAGGGAAAGGCCTGCCCGCCCCCCGGGCTGCCCCGCGGCGGCACCGCCGGCTCCACGAGCGCGGCCTACGCCCGGGGTCCCGCTGAGCGGAACCGCGCTGGGCCCTGGGGCCCGCCCGGGACCGGGAGGCGGTTTTGAAACCATTCAGTGCTGGCAGCTCTGGGGGCAGCTGCAGTTCGAGCTGTAGGCTCAGCTCTGGGCGGGCAGGAGAGCTCCGGCAAGAAGCCATGAACTGCACAACAAAGGGCCTGGGGACCTGCGGCCAGGCCAGGTGAGGGACACACGCAGACGTGGTAGGAGCCAACGACCCCGGACTTTCGTGCCCTTAGACCGTGAGGGTATAAAAACCCAGGGGTCCCTCCTGAGAGGTACCCTGCTAGAGCTGCTATTTTATTATTTAGTTACTACACCACAATTAAATTAATTGGGACATCTGAGATATTGCTATGTAAAACCTGTGGCCGGGCTGGTAACGAAATCTGGTCTGTGAGAGAGGTGCAGTTGCAAAGTGGCTTCGGTCCCAGCTCAAGTGGTGTGAATGTGACAGCCAAAGTGGTTCCTAGGTAGGGGAGCATACAATCTTAGAATGGTTTGGGTTGGAAGGAATCTTAAAGATCATCTAGTTCCAAACTTCCTGCTGTGAGTAGAGACATGTAAAATGAGACCAAGTTGCTCACAGACCCATCCAACCTGGCCTTGAACATGTCCAGAGATGGGACAGCCACAATTTCGCTGGGCAACCTGTTTCAGAGCTTCACCACCCTCACAGTAAAGAATTTATTCCCCAATATCCGATCCAAACCTACTCTCTAATCCAAACCTACTCTCTTTCAATTTGAACCCATGCCCCCTTGTCCTGTCACTGCATGCTTTTGGTAAATAGTTTTCCCCATCTTTCCTCTAAGTTCCCTTCAAGTACTGAAAGGCTGCAATTAGGTTACTCTGAAATCTCATCTTTTCCAGGCTGAACTATCCCAAATCTCTCAAGCCTTTCCTCATAGGAAAAGTCTCTGTACCTCTGATCAATTTGGTGGCCTTCTCCGGACTTGCTCCAACAGGTCAATGTCTTTCCTGTGTGTATTTCCAGAAATACATGCGTACTCGAGGTGGAGCCTCACCACAGTGGAGGGGCAGAAGCCCCTCCCTTACATGCTGCCCACGCTGCTTTAGGATGCAACCCAGGCCACGTTTGGCTTTCTGGGCTTTTAAGTGGGGACTGACAGCTCATGCTAAGCCTTGAATCCACCAGCACTTCCAAGTCCTTCTTGGCAGGGCTGCTCTCGATCTGTTCAGTCCCCAGACTCTGTTGATACTGACTGGGTTCCTTAAGAGCATGTCAGAGGCCCTTGTGTGTCCTTACCAAAGCAGTGAGCGAGCAGCCCTCTGGCCTGGGGCTGCTGGGCATGAGGCCTGGCCCACAGCAGCAGTGCAGTACCGGGTCATGAGGCCCAAAACCGGCAGCAGTTCCTGGTACCAGGGCTGTGAGGCCCGGCACATGGCGGCGGTGTTATAACAAGCAGTGAGGCCCGACACATGGCCGCGATGCCGTCCCGGGGTGTGAGGCCCAGCACATGGCGCCGGCCCCGCCCCGGCCCGGCCCCGCCCCGATCGCAGGCACCGCGATGTGTCCGACCCGCGGTTCCCGTCAGGCAGCGCGCGTGGCCGCGGCCGCCCCCGCCTCCCGCCCGCGTTCCCCCGGCGGCGGCGGCGCTGAGGTGGCGCCGCGCCCCGGCGAGGTGAGCGAGGCGCCTCAGCCGGCGCTGCCCCATCCCCCGCCGGCCCGAGTGGCAGGGAGCGGCGGCCCCACCGCGGCCCCTACGGACGCGCAGCACGGTAAGGTCAGCCCGCTCCATGCCCCCGGGCCGCCCTGCCGCGCTCCCTGGGCGGCGGGAGCGGCGCTCGGCGGGGACGGGCGCGGGGGGATTGTCGCCGGGGAGACCGGCGCCATCTTAGGTCGGAGCGCGGCCTGGCGTCCCCGAGCGGGGCCCCCGCGCTGCGAGGGCTCCCGCAAGCCGCCCGCGGGCCCCGCTGGCACCGGACGGTTCTGCCCTCGAGGGCGGCCCGGGCAGGGCTCGCTCCGCCCGCCGCTGGCCGCGTGGGGCCCTCCATGGGCCCCGGGCGCTAACAGCAAGAGTGGTGCTGGCGGCGTGGCTTGGCTCGGCCTCCTTCCCGCCGGCCGCGCTTCTGCCGTGCGGGCCTCGCCCAAACCGGAGTCCGCAGCCCGAGCCGAGTGCCGGCGGTCACCCGGCGCGGGGGGCGGGACGCGGGGCGGTCAGGCTGGAGCGGCAGCTGTTCGGCTGCCCTCGGGACTTGGCTGCTCCCACGGCCTGGCACCACCATGGCTTGGCGGCGTGAGCTGCTTGGCGGGCTGGCACTGCCGATATTGCCCTTCCCTAGGCGGAGCTTGTGCCTTCTCATGGCACAGAGGGCAGCGTTGGCTGCTGAGGTTTGTGTTTGAGGGAAGTTGGTTTATGCTTTGGGTTTTTTTTTATAATTTTCAGGTGCAGTTTCAGCTTGGTCATTGTTTCTTTGCTACTAAACAAATACAGCCCTCAATTAAAACCCAATTGTTCCCAGTCCTGGTGGAGCTGTGGATTGTACACCCTTTGTCAACTAATGTGGTGCAAAGTTATGTGCCTGTATAGGACGTTATCTGAGAAATACAATGTGAAGTCCATTGTATGATCTGTGTTGTAAATAAGATAACTTCTCTGGGCATTTGAAATGAGGCTATTAAAGTGGGGGAAAAATTGCTTGAGTAAGAGATGATAGCCATATGAGGAGTGGCTGAGGTCACTTGGTCTGTTCAGCCTGAATGAGAGGAGACTGAGGGGAGCTCTCGTGGCAGTCCTCATGAGGGGAAGAGGAGGAGCAGCACTGATCTCTGTGGTGACCAGTGACAGCACCCAAGGGAATGGTTTGAAGTTGTGTCAGGGGAGATTTAGGTTAGGTGCTGGGAAAAGATTCTTCACCCAGAGAGTGGTTGGGCACTGAAATAGGTTCCTCAGGGAAGTGGTTACACCACCAAACCTTAAAGTTCCAGAGAGTTTTGCTCTCTGTGACAGAGTTACTCTTTGTAATTGAGTTACAGTTTTCAGAAGAGCTCCAGAAGAGTTTTACTCTCAGGCACGTGGGTAGTGGGATTATTGGAGATGTCATGTGCAGAACTAAGAGTTGGGCACTGTGATCTTTGTGGGACCCTTCCAACTCAGAATATTCTGTGATTCTATTATGGAAAGGTGACAAGGCTAGTCTGAAAAGTTTCTGGTTAATGTAAATGTCCTCACTCTTTAAGCTCACTACCAATTTCATTTTAGTTAATCCAAGGAGGCCAGTCCAAGGAAGTTTTGAGTTTGGGAAGCTCACTTGAGCTTAACAGTGGAACAAATTCCCATTTGAAATGATACCTGGATTTTCAATAACTCTTAAATCTTATTGTGGCTGCATCTACTGTGATTTTCTATAGTGCCAATTTCTGTCCATCCTTATGGTGCTCTTCTACAGATCAGTCTGCTGTTTTCACTATAGGTGTTCCACTCTTGATACATTTACTAAGGTTATTCCATTTTTTGTTGTTTCTATGTGAGTGCTTTTAAATCCTAACTTAAAAAAAAGAGGTTATAAATACAACTGGCTTTTAATAAAGTTAGGTATTTTTAAACCTAACTGCCATGATAAAGATGGCTAAAATAGTGCTTTTAAAACCGTTACTTCATCAGAAACTTATTGCTGTTTTGGGCAATGAGCTCTCATTTTCTAATCTGTCCTGTATCAGGTTTTTAGTTCATCACTTTTCTAGTAACTATAATAGTGTTCCAGGGACCTGTGCTTTTGCAGGTTTTTAGTTATTTGTGCCTGCCTGATGAACTTCCATGGCTATGATTGATAGTATAGGGTTAAATCTTAGCTGCATGGGGAAGAATGCTTTTAAAATCATGAGAATAAGATTATGGGGGGAATGGAAAGATTGGGCCTGGGAATGGGGGGGGGGGGGGCGTGGAATTAGCTTTGTCTTTGGTAAGTCATGCGCTACTGCACCTGGCGCATAATAATAATAATAAATAATTATTAAATATAATTATTGCGTAAACATAAAAAGAATCATGAGAAACAATGTAACTGCAGCGAGAATCATGAGAAGGTTTGTTTTTGGGAATCCATGCTTGGGTGGAATCAATAGAACAATACTAGTTTAATAAATAATACATTTATGTAACTAAAAAGGGTATAAAACATGATGAAATCAAGTGTAAGGTCGGAGTTCGGATTTGGGTCCTACCCCGAACTCCTGAGTTCTCCAGTAAAGCCCCTGCATATAGCCAGGATTCCATGACTATGTGTTTCCAATACTAACATGCTTAGTTTTAGATGGGCAGTTGCTTTTTAAAGCAATATCTTGATATAGCCTATAATGTTATTTTTAAAATGTTTTAAGGAACTTGTTCACAATTTTGATGCTTTACCTTACAACACTGTTTTCAACACTTTCAATACAGCATTGCATTGGAGTTTTGGACTTCTCAGATTAAGGAAATGTGTGTATAAACATGAATATATGCTTATACATATTAAAAAATGAGGAAGATTAAGTCTGTTGTCAGTAAGTTTACTTTTCTTACACTGCACCACCACTGGGAAATATTTGGGCAGAGTAGGGGAAGGATTCACTGTTGGTTTTGTCTTTGAGAGCAACTGCTAGCAGGATTCCTAGAATACATTTTGTGTGTTAATGTAGTTAAAGAAGCCAAAAATTTGGAAGGTATTTGTACTCTAAAAATGGATGTAGATGTTTCCTTTGGCAATGGAGACCACTTGCAGGAGCTGTTCCTGCACATCTCCTCTAATCCAATCCATTACCCTTTATTGCAATTTTGATTGTTCAGGCTACAGATTTTTGACCTTACGGTTGTGCCGATAAAACTGTTACTAGGCCAGGTTATTTTTAACCTGCCCTGCTTCACACCAAGTTGTGCAAAGTTGTGCTGGCACAACTGAGGAAGCAGTGTAGGAGCAGGGCAGGAACTCATTAGGCCAGCTTTCTCCCCAGGAAAAAAGGAGTCAGTGAAAGCTTGGTCAAATTATAGCATTGAAATAAAAATAATTAGGTTAAAAGATTTAACCTGAATTAATCCTGATACTTGCCTTTTAAAAGATGCTCTGCATTTTGAGTCACCTTTAAGAGTATCTTAATGTGTATATCCTGAGTCATAAAATGACATATCCATAAGACACCAGTTGGTGTCACTTTGTAAAAGCCCATGGTTATGTTATCCATCTTTTAACTGTATTTAAGAAAAAAATCGGCTGTGTTATAGTGTAGCTGAGGTTATCACATGTTAAGATTCTGCTGACATATCATTGCTTGTGCCTATTTTGTGGTTTTAGTATAAATTGCATTGCATCCTCTGAGCACATTTTATAATTTATACTTTTTTCCCTTGAGGTCAAGTAAAACTAAATTCTTAAAATAAAACCACTGCTCATTTATGTTGTCTGTTCTATAAAAGAAGTCTTTGAAATAGTAATTTGTGTTGCCTTAAAGTCTGTGAAACTTTACCTCTGTGCTATTAAAAAAAAAAGTGTTCTAAAGACTGTCCTACAGAGAAGGAAAAGTTTTAGTTAGTCTTCATTCTCTTTCCAAGACCTGGCATGTGGCCTGTGTCATCTCTGTCAAGTGGAAATTCACTTCAGAATCTTCCTTTTTTCCCCATACAAGAATTTAGTTTAGTATCCTGTTCTCTTCTTTCCTAGCACCATGTCTGACTTCAGCACCCTAAGCTGATGGAGGCAAAGGAGGAGTAGCTTTGCTACTTTATTTCATCTCAAGGCTTAACATGGGCTAACACCAGCAGCCCCATTCTCATACAAGTAGAGGATATTGTCTGTTCCCCTGTGATAAACTGTTAGAGACCTAATTATTTCTGAAGTCTTATTAGATAATTGGTAGTCTGTGTAAAGAAATAGAAGAATTTCTTATTTATTTTGTTGTTCAGAAATACTTTCAAGATTGTTAAAGAATGTTACAGAAAAAAACTTTATTGACCATCTCTGTTTATTTAAAAAAATTGTGATAAGATATGCTGATGTAAATTTGGTTAATTCCAAAAGGTACATATTTTTCATTACTACTTTTGAACATGACTTATTTTACTGCAAGAAAACATCTACAGGCATGAGGAACTCCATCTAATGAGATCTATGCAAAATTTTTATCAAATCTTAATTGATAATGGAAACAGTATATAATGCATTGCAGGTATGGGGGGATTTTGCTGTTGTGGAGTTTTTTTGTTTGAAGTGGTTTTGTGAGTGGTTTGCTTGATGTTGTTGATGTTGTTTTGTGGGGTTTTGTGCATTTTGTGTAGGTTTTGTTGGGGTTTAAAGAAAATGTGATCATATGGGAAGCCCTGTCAAAATCATAGAAAATTTGGTAGGCTGTGGGTTTGGGTGGGGTTTTGTTTTGTTTGTGTTGGGTTTTTTAAGATGCAAAGAGCATAAAGCTGTAATCTGTGTTTCACTAACTCAGTTACGTGCTTTGTAGAAGGCCCTTCACATTTCTTGTGGATCACTTACCTGGAATAGGACTATTTTTTCAAAGATACCTTTCACTGTGGTGTCAGAGGCTTCCTCTGATAGTTACTGGTGTTTATACAAAAATAGCATAAATTCTGTAGAGGATACCTTTGGTCTTTTGTCTTTAATAGCAAAGATGAACATGCAAGTAATTGTCAGAACAGTGATGTGGCATCAATCTTTGAAGATCTCCTATATGAGATCATGTTTGATCTGTAAAGAACATGGAGGGAGGGAGACCATACTATGGGAATTATTGACAACTGCAGTATTCCTTACTGACCAGTGAAGTATTTCATGAAAGTACTGAATGTTTTGATATGTGTTTGTTGGTTTTTTTTTTACTGTCTAGTCTCAAGATGGCAGAATTATTTATGGAATGTGAAGAAGAGGAGCTAGAGCCCTGGCAAAAGAGAGTGAGAGAAGTGGAAGAGGATGATGAGGACGATGATGATGAGCCAATCTTTGTCGGGGAAATCTCCAGCTCAAAGCCAGCTACTACATGTAAGGCAACACTTTTCCGTAGTTTAAAACAGATTTTTCAAGGTATAGAAAGTTAAACTTAGTTTGAAAGTGTAGAATTCTTAACAGTACAAATTAAGAAATTCCACATCTTAAAGCTGTTCGTCTCTTGTCTTACTGAAAATCAGATTTTTTAAGGGATTCTGTCTTAAACCCCAGGTTATGCACACCTTAAATCTCTGAGGTTATCAAAATAAGGACATTTGACGATTTTAGCATTAGCAATAGAGTTTAAAAGCCAGTATATATAAGGCTGAAATCATGCATGCAATTGCTTACAGTATAGTTAATATTTAGTTATATATTTGGGAGTGTCTCTCTACTAAAAGAATGTGCATGAACTTAAGTCTTCCTGTTACAATCCTTTTTTTTTTTTTCTCCACCCCTCATTTTGTATGTTGGTGAACATCATTCTTACAAAACCAAGGTAACTGTCTTAAGTGTCTATAATAGAAGCACAATCTGGAAACTGATTAATATGAAAATACTGAAAGCCTGTCTGTGAAGTAGGAGATTTTTATTGATAAATTTACCCATCCCTTTTAAAATAAAGAGGATTTTTTTCATCAAGTTCCTTAGTTTTCTCCTAAACACAGGCAGTGCAGAGAGTGAGGTTAGGTGGTTGTGGTGACAGGAGATGTGTCAGCATTCTGTGTTTGTCCTGTGCTTGGGCTTTGGCAGGTAAGTAGAGGAACATTTTTTTGTTGTTGTTATTTTAATTAACTTTAGTAATGAAACTTTTTTGTGTGTATCCATCTTGTAGTCAATTTTAAGAGCTCCCTAGCAGTCACATAGCCAAGACTTTGCCTGGTGAGGTTTACTCCTCACAGTTTCTGCCTCATCTCTGCTAATGCTTGTACCCAAGATTTCCATAGTAATTTTCTGGAGGTGTATAATCTGCAGTGAAGGATCTCAAGACAAAATGTTACACCAGGCTGTCTGTCACACTGCTGCGTGGATTTCAGAGTTATTAGCTGTTCTGTCATTTTAGTTCACAATACTTGCATCTTGCATCTATTACTTTTTTGCTCACTAGGATAGTAAGTTTAAGGCTTCTTACACAAGGTTAAAAAAGTGGAAAAATGGTTTTAAATATGAAAAGAATACCGAATCTGATATTTGAGTACTGTCACCAGAAAATATTTTTTAAGAGTGAATATTTTAAAAATACTCTGGATACTCTGAAAAATTTGAAGAATATTTTAAAATTACTCTAAGTTTTCTGCAGTTACAAACCTCCAGAATGTCTGAGAAATACCCTTTCTGTTTTCTGGAAGGTCCAGAGACCTCTGGATTGCTGTTGGTCATTGGCAGTAGGTCATGGCTTAGAACAGCTGTCAAGGCACTAGCATGTGTTGGAACAACAAATATGCCACGTTTGATTGCGGTTGTAGCCTTGGGATTTTTTTGTAGTCAAAGGATAGAAATAATTCAGGTGAAAACTATAATTCTGGTATGATTCTGTGAACTTCAAGAACTTTGATAAAAGATAGAGACTTAATGTTTGCTTCTCATTCTAGTGCTGTCCATACTCGGTCCTGACACAAGTAAAATCACTTATGGTATAACTTGTTACTTTATCTTTTTTCCTTCCTTTTCCTCAACTTTTCTCTTTTTAATCTTCTACTTCACTATCAAAAACAGCTATGGAAGAATGACTTCAGTTCTTCTCTGGCTTGTAAGTAGTATTACCTGGCAGTAGTCAGGCTTCAGTTTGTTATTGGTGACAGGCAAGATACTGTGAGCTCAGCTTTGCTTAGCACTGTTTAGTTTGCGTCTGATCAGATGAAAAATTGATGACAAATAGAAACTCATGTATTGGTCTTAATTTTTCTGAAAGGTGTTGTTTCTAAATGCATTGCATTTTCTTAACTTTTTCCTGACAGTACAATTACTAGTTTTTGTACAGACTGTGTGGAAAACTTGAAGGAAATAGTTAAAACCCCAACTTTGACCTGCTGTCAGAGAGTTGTGTGGTATCAAGTGTCCCTTCTGATGTACTGGAGGATTATTTTGGCTGAGGTGAAAAGCAGTTCACACTTTGTTCCTTAACCTTTTTCTGCAACTGCTCATTTTTCCTACAGTTACCACTTACTGTTCTTGCTTCATGGTTCATAATGACACAGATGGATAATTTGTTACTTTTTAAAAATGTTACTCTGCATGTCAGCTTGCTTGTGCTTCAGTGCTGTTTTACTTAAACAGGACAAGTAACACTTTGATGGAAGAGGGGAAGATGCACATCAAGTCTATGATGAATCAGTTGAGTCGTGTAAATGTAGTTTATAATTTCAATTAACTGGCTTCCTGAAATGTTCTTTTTAAAAGCAATAAAATCTAACTTTGTAATTTAGAATGTGTGCACATCAGATGTCTTGACTGTGCTTTGTGAGACATAACTTTTAGAAAAGCTTTTCTTTTGTAGATAGATGATGCTTTAGTTTAATTTCACTCTGGAATTCATGTATGAGGTATAGATTTGTTAACACTCACAAAATGTATGTATTCATCTAAATACCAAAATTAATCCTTATTTGTAGTTACTGTTATGTTGAAGTAAAAATAGTATTTCTATTACAGGACCAAATTTCGTAATATCTTAAAAAAATGTTAACGTGTTTATATCTGTTTGCAACTGCTTTTTTATTAGTGTGATATAAGTGCAGGTAGCAGGTTGAAAGCTGTGATCTTCTGAGCTCTACTGCTATTAGATATATTTATCAACTGGACAAATGTGTACTAATGAGCTGTTGTTGGTAGAAATAGCCTTAAGGTAATTATACACAATGTGTAGATACTCTGAGATCTATTGTTTGAGAGCCTGGTGTAATTTGACCCTGGTTTGAGAAGTTACTTCAAGCCTTGTGGGTTAGGTATTGGAGAATCAATCTAATTTCATATGCATTTTTACACAGGTCCGAGCAAGCAACTTGTCAGCAACACTAATGGAACTAAGAATCTGGGAGTAGAAGAGTATTTTGATTTGCTGAATAATGAAACTTTATGAAATTGTGAGAAATCCCAGACTAAGACATTAAAGGTTGAGGAATATCAATGGCTTTAGTTAGGGAGTAAATATAATTTAAGAAATTGCATGTGCTCCTGTTGAGGTAGAACTCTGGACACAGACTACCATGTAGGATATGTAAGAAAATCAATGCTCTTGTAATGCAATTCTAATAGGACTCCTTTGGTTGCTGGTCTGTTGATTTTCCTTTCACATTGGAAAATGGATATCATGAAGTCTAAAATCCAGTTTGTAAGTGCTGTATTTTGCTAATACAGAAGCAAATTATGTCATTATTGGTTTAGAGAAAATGCTTCCTTTAATGTATAGCAATCCTAGTATTTGAGAAACATTATGTAATGTGAGAAAGAGATGTAAATGAATGCACTCTCATCTGCAAATTGAAATGTTAATGCCATGTCCTTTTTTTCTTCTTTTTTGTTCTCTTACATGTGTGTTAACCTGTCTCCAAGAAAGTAAACACTGAGATTCTTAAGTGAACTAACTTGACCAAAGAGGGGTGGAAGAACATATCCTAATTTGTACAAATTACGCTTGGTTTTGCCAGGTTTTTGTTTTAGAAATAATATTTTAATTTATAAGTCAAATCCTAATTGGCTTAATTAGTGTATATGAATGAAGCTTTTAAATTTAAAAAGCAATGAAGCTATTATTTGCAATTAAGAGAAATGTAACTTTTGACAGATATATTGAACAGAGTCAACCTCAGCTCACCACGAAGGGGGATACAGAATGGTGCACCCAGTAGAGGTACTTTATTGTCCTAATATGGTAATTAACAAAAAATCCACAACACTTATGAAACATTTGACTGCAAAATTACATCAAGATAACTTTGGAATCCTTTGCAACAGGTACAGTCACTACATTCAAGTCTGAGAGTCAGCATTACGCGACGCCTGCCTCCAGCCCCGGTGCTGTGCCTGCCCCATCAGTCTTTCAGACTGTGCCCAGACCTGTGACCAGCTCGGCGGCAATTCAGTCATTGGCTGTAACAGTCAATGTTTCAGGAAATTCACTAACACTGCAGAGACCAGGCGCTGGATGTTTATCAACACAGCAGATGCCTGGGTCAAGTTCTGGAATAGCACAGCCTGTTAGCAGACCTGTAACCATTCCAGTGACAACACAGCCAGTATCAAGAAATATCACAGTTCCTGTAGTGGCTCAAACTGTATCCAGGCCAGAGACTACTGCAACAGCACAGCCTGTAATACTCAGTCAGGTAAATCTTTATTCATTTAAAACGTTTGAGGTATGATTACTTTTGAATAAATTATTGAAGAACATATTGACAGTCTGGTGCTTTAAAGATCTGGACTAGATTATAAACTAGCTTTATGTAAGCTGTAGATTTCTAGGGCCATAACCTTGCACTGGTAAATTATATATATTTGGAAATACTTACTTGGAAGACTCAAAAGTGATAGTAAGAATAAAATGACATTAAATTAAAATCCTGGGCACTTGAGAAATTAGTTCTGTTTAGATTCTCTGTGTTCTGTGGAGAAATGTTGCAAAATCAGTCTCTAAATTTTGCAGATTTCTTTGCTCAGAGATGAATCTTCTGCATTGATAAATTAATTTCATTTTTTAAGTAGCTTGCATTTAGTGTGTAAAGCAACTTAGTGGGTTTTCCACCTGTTTTTTACAGCACCTTGCCTTGGGATTTTTGATTCTTAAGAGAATGCTGTAGTAGTAGTAGTTCCTTAGTGGGTTTTGCTTTGTCATTCATGTGGCACATGAATGAAAGCATTGTGAAACAATAGTATGGTAAAGAGGTTTAAGCAACCGAAAGTTGCCTAAGGGAATTGTGCACATGTGTCATAGACCTTCCTGGGTTGCCACAGAACCCCAAAACATTACGAGGGAGTTGAGTTAAATGCTGGTTTGTTGCCTTATCTTTTGAACATATGTGAGAGAGAAAGAATGAGGATTAAAATTCCTTATTTGTCTGAGGTAAATTATGATGCAATACTTTCACTGAAAATAATTTTCACTGAAAATAATTTACACTGAAACTGTTCAGACCATGTACCTTATAATATTAGCTACTATTGTCAGGTTAAAATGAAGCCTGACAGTATACACTATTTCCATTGTCCATGCAAATACACATACCTGAGGTTGTTTCAGTTGTTAGCCTTTTGGTGTAAGTAAAAACCATACAGCCTAATGGATTCTGCATTTGCTGAGCAGGGCAATCGGTCTGAATGAACAGAGTTAATTAGACCATTAAAACATGAGGATTGGAATTGGATGTTCTTCTTAGGACTTGTTGCTAAATAGTTGCTGATGAGAGGCTGTATTTTAAGAAAAACAGATTTAAAACAAAGCAATGTAATCATTGCCTGTCAACTGGCTAGCTGAATCTTTGGCAAATTCAGTAGGAAAAATACTTTCCAATTTTAAGTCTTCAGCAGCTGATAGTTTGCAGAGAGAAATAGTGGGTGTGTCTGGTGAAGCAGGTTAGCTAAATTAGTCTGTCTGTTAAGAAAGCCTAAGAAATTATATAATTAAAAGTCCAGCTATCAGTAGGATATCTAGGTTGCTTCTTCAGTCATCTTAAATATTTCTTTATGAAGCAGGACAGATTAATACAGAAAGGTTTGCTGCTTTACGTGATGCATATACATATTTCAAGTCTGTGAAGTTTTTTTATAAGTTTAGTGATGACATAGTATGCTTTCCTAAAACATCTAAAGGTGTGCTAGTATGTCCTATAGAATCTTTCCTGCAAAAGAAAGCCTTCCCCTTTACTTCCCTCACATACACACTCATGTTTTTGTTTTAACAAAGCTGGTAGGGGCTTCTACATTGTATGACAAAACCTCGGAGTAAACAGAGCTAGGAAAGCTGAACTTTTCAATGGAGTATTCATTATCTGGATGAAACTCATCAAGACAGTGATTTCCTTTCAACAAAGCGTGCAAAGTGCACTTGTTTTTGTGACTTCTTTCTCATTAATTGAGTTTGTTACAGATGAGGCTTTAGTTAAGTATTTATAGTGTTACTTGGTCAAAATCTGCAGGTTGTTTTTCCATGGCAGAGTCCAGAAACAGTTATTTGAAGAAGTTGCAGCCTGAGATAGGACGTGGAAAAGGTTCTCTAACCATGTATTAATCAGTTCTGTCTGTTCTAGGTTAGACTGACATGTTTTAGAAAGTAATGCATCCTTATCTGGGATATCCAGTGCAGATTCTGTGGTCTGTTAAAGCTTCCACTGTTTGTTCAAGTTACAGTTTCTTTACAGTGTTGACATTTTGATCATGGTTTTCATGAGCCCTTAATTTTTTTTAAGCTGTCTTAAACGTAACATCCTGTTCTTTGGGTGTTAAGAAATTCTTCAGTATTTTTAAGAAGAGTTTTCTGTTTGCCTGGTTTTTTTTCATTGCTTAAGACATTGTGAATCTTCCATCTCTTCAGCTTAACTTTTCTAGATTTTTGAATGTATTTTTAGTTTCAGCATTATCTAGAATTTGTTTTCTTGCTTATTATTACTTGATGATGACTTTTTATGGAGGAAGAAGCTTGTCTGATGTGCCTTTTTTTTAGAGAGGTAGTATGATTTAGTGTCTTGGGCAAAGTTCTGTGATTTTTAGTCACTCCTGCCACATGATATCATTTGCTGTTCTTAGTGTCGTATGTGTACTACCTGTATTTTGGCTCGTGTCCTTAGTTTGAATCTTCTTCATTCAAGAGGTCCTTAGGGTTTTTGGATTCCTCAGCTGCTCCCCATCAAGCGTTTATTTCACTGGGGGCTGCTGTTTTATAGTGAGGAGTTTCTGCCTTGGGCTTTCTGTGATGTTTTTGTTCACATGTGCTCCATTTCTTCCCAACTTGATTCTTCCTAAGTGGCAAAAGCTTCAAATAAGTTTTTCTGGGAAGTGTTTGACATTTGCATCTTCAGCTTCCAGGTGTTGAAAGTTACCTTTGAAAATACCACATTGTGAATATCACTGTGAGGTGTATCTAGACATTGACAGGATCCCTTTTTAGCTGAACGTCCTTCCAAGTGCCTTTGCATTCTAAATACAGTGCAATATTTTTTAGTCTCAGGATGTCAAAAGATGGGTTTTTTTTGAAGAACTGGTTGCTTTTAATCACCTACTGGGCTGAAATACATATCTCCTCAATTCCTCAACAGTTCTATAATTTGCCTCTTGTCAGTGTTTGGTATTCCAGTTTTATCATCGAAATACCTCTTTCAAATCACGAACTTGATTCACTGACTTCCTAAGTAAGTTGATCTGTTTCTTGTATTGTTACTGTACTACTGCTGTGCAGTTCCAGAAATTCAGAGTTGATTTTTCAGTCATAGAGTTTACAGCAATTTTAATTCAGTCAGAGCTACTGTTGCATTACATACATACAGAAGACTGTCCTCTTCTTTAAGAACAATTTGTCCTGAGCAGTGACAGTGTTCTGTAATTCAGTTCTCAGAGTGCTCTCCACTAAGCCACTGCCAATTCTATCTTGCCCTTACTTACTAGGTGCTTTCCTCAGTCACTGTGACTCAGGTTCTGGTTGTTCCTTTGTAATTTTGAGAGATCAAAGGTCCAGTACTATGCACTGTCATTTTTCAGGGTGAGTTTAGTTACCAGTTGCCATATAGGCTTCCACAGTTGAAAATCTAGGATGCAGACTATGAACTCAATATTGTCACTAGTCCCCTAGAAAGTAAAAGTAGTGGTGTAATAATATGTCTCTTCACTTGAACCCTAAGAAATTAGCTTACAAAGATGTAGGGTCTTGCCTTTCTGCGTGTGAGAGCACCTGTATGTGTTAGTTTGCTTTATTTTTTGTTTCATTAGTGTGGTAAAGCTATTTTGGTTTTTTAAACATTTTTGTTTTCTAATGCATTGGACAATATTGGAGGGTTTGTGTGTAAAATGACAGAGCCAAATTACATTAAAATAATATCCGTCAACAGAAAAGGACTTTTTTTTGCTTGCTGGATGTATTTAGTATATACTGGGGAGATGTACCCCTGCTATCAAAATACCCAAACTATGATCTTGTTGAAAATTCAGATATTGGCAGGAAATAAAAACAAAGAAACCACAGTCTAGTAAGAGATGCAGTTATGTAACTGTTGTATTGGTCACATTTCAAATACAAAATGGTGTGCACAAGGCACTGCACTCAGAGCCTGCCACAGGTTTAGCCCCTAAGCATTAGTTTTGCTTGAGGTGTGGCCTGCAGGCTGAGGTGCTTTGCTGTCCTTTCACTGGCTCTTCTGAATCTGTTGTGACTACAGTAACACCTGCTCTATTGTGACTGCAGCTCATGTAGCTATTACACATAAAAAATACAGCACAGAAATTCAGTAACTATTTCCACAGCTACTCCTGAACATCTGTCTTTAATTTGGTTAGAGTGAATTAGGTGGCTCAACAGAAGAAAGAGTGGCTCTTTATTAAGGTCCTGAAGGGTCTTCATTTAAGAAGATGTGCAACAAAAAGGCAGGATGGGGAGCAGCATCTTCCATTTTGTTCTAGTACTTAGGAGTCCTAAACAACGTTATCATATCTGTTTATGTACTTGTGCTCCTTTAGATTTCTTTCCATTAAGTTTGGTTTACATGGTGGTAGTTAAAGATATGGTAACTTCCACAGGAATATTTTCAAATGAGTAGCACCATTGTGAATGGGAAGCAGTTTGTGAGCTTGAGCTTTTCAGCAAAACATATTTTGGCCTTTGTCTCATGGATACACTGATGACAAGGTCTCTGTATGTATATTGGGTGGTTTTAAAATTTTGTAAATTTTTTGGTTTTAGGAAGACAGCCCTGCTGTTGTCAGTTTTTTGTTTCACAATACAGCTTGATGAAGTGTAACCATTTGAATTATTTCAGAGCTGAAACTGCCAATACTTTGCAATTTCTACCTTAGTGTTAAAGTTAAACCTAACTCTATTATGTTTTTTCTTAACTGCTTATTGCTATTCCTGAAAATATTTCCTGTTTTAGATTGTGCTAGGTTGAATGGCCTATTAAAATGTGACTAGTATTGATGAATCTTGAAAAATGTTTCTTCTACCTCACCCTCTTAACTTTGAATATTTTTAAAGAGAACCAAATTTCATGTTTCTTTTTCCTCCAAATGTTACCTGTTATAGATCAGTGGAATTGTTTTGTTTTAACAGTTTTCAGTGCTGGAGACAAAAAAATCTGGACTACTTAATATTTTAGGTATATGTACTGAAGGGGCAGACCTTTTAAACTGAGGGGTAAAAGGATACGTGTACTTTGGAGAGTCACAAAACTTAATACAACAAGATGCTGGGAAACATGAACCAACTTTTAGGTTAGCTGGGTTTTGAAAAGAGGGTTTGATTATATTATTTTCAGAAATTCTTCCAAAGTTACTCTACATAAAAGAAAAAAACCCATGATGATATCAGGAATTAGTGCCCTTCCCAGTCAGTATGCTACTGATACCCCTTACTTCCATTAAAGCTTGAGCACTTAGTGGAATTTGATCTTAATACCATCTTGCTTTGAGAAGCTTCTACTTGCTACAAGTTTATGCTACTTTTGAGTTTTGGTTTTTGATCTTTTCAGATGCAGAAAGATGTTGTGCAGGAGTAACAGGCAAATATCTGAGTTTTAGTTGACAGAAGAAAGTGGTTTTTTTGAAAAACAATCAAGTATAATTTGAAACATCATCAGACTCTTTTGAACAAAAGCATTTACAATTAGAAATTCAAAGAGATTAGTGATGTTTCATTAAATGGTCTTTCCCAGGTCAATCTTACGATTGTTTTTACTATTCTGAGTACACAGCTATAAAAACTAACAAGCACTGATGAGAATTGCAACCTTATTAAAATGTCAACAGAAACTATTTTGGGGAGATTATAATGAACTTGATTTTCAGCTGAGTACTTCTGAGTACTTTTAAGCAATCCTATGTTTTTAAAATAAACCCTTTGAAGCCTGCAAGTAAAAAAAAATATTAAATCTCAAATTTCTTTTCCCTCTTGAAAATATCTTATCAGGATTATATTATGGATTCTCCACCAGATGCACCAGATAATACATCTGGTATACTGTTTGGTGTGAGACAGAACTCGGGAGTTCCACAGTACGAGACTGGGCCAGCAGTGAATGTAACAGGTGGGTATAACTGTAGTAGTTGATAAGAGAAAGAAACAACCTAATGTCGTTTAGTGCAGATCTTTGGGTTATAACTTTAAATAGGATTTCTAGAATATAGTATAGCTACTTTTTTCTTCCCCCGTATGTGAAATTGTATAATGTTTAATGAAATAAACTTTGGGGTCTTCTATTGTCAGACATTGTTTTCCAGCTCATTAGACTGACTATAAAATCAACTAATGTCTTATCAAATGCTTTTTTAGATGGGAAAAAGCATTGCCAGATCTACTGTATCTTTATTGACAGGTAAAGGTTTGTTTTCAGTATACTTATCACTCTTTGGCCAGTGGGAATAGGAAAAGACTGTTAGCAAAAGAGCAGCTGTGAACAGTACCTGAACAACTTAGTGTGCTGGATGGATTCACTGTGATTCACTGGGTTTTCTGACTGCTATATGCAGGAGTTGGAATAGATCAAAAAGATCATTCCTGAAAGAGGAGGGGAAGGGAGAGAGTATGTGATTTGACAACAAAATTTTTTCAACTAGCTTTTCAGCAGCAAATACTTAGTCTACCTAAAAAGAAGCCAAAAAGCACCTTTTGTGTGTGTGTGTGTGTGTCACAGCAGATGAAGTAGATTTGAAGCGTGCAGTGTATTCAGTCTCAAGCAGGTATAACTTGGGACTTCCCTCCTCCTTTTTGAAGGATTGTACTTCTGTAATAACTGACCAGAACCCATTATTCTGTCTGTAAGTTATGGGTGACAATGACTTGTGATTCTTCCTTGAGGTAACAGGTTGAGTACAGTGAATGGCCTGACTGGTCATGCTAAGAAGTTACATAGGACAGAGGGATAGCTAGTTTGCTCAGCTTCATGTGATGATTTTGCATTTTTAGTTTAGGTATTCATTCCAGAAATGTATCAGTGAAGGGTTAGCAGTGTGTTTTACTTGTGTACAACCGTTCTGTGGGTGTCATTCTTGTCTTGGGTTAAATAGCCTTTTGTCAAGTAAGGAAATGGTTTGTTTTTTCAAATGGTTCAATATTCCAGCCCTTGTTCTCCAAAGGACAGGTATTTAAGTTTAATTGTTTGTGGGTTTGGTTTTTTTAACTTTGGAGACTTGCTTGCTTACTTAAAAGTTACTTGTATTAGTCTCTCACTGAGGAAAAAATGAAATGTTTAAAAGCACTGAGGATTGCAATTCAAAGCATTTTAAATGTGCCATACTTAGTCTATGTTTATTTCTGTAAGATGGCAATAGGATTTGAAAGTTAAAATAAAAGTTTTATTATTGTGGGTTGAAACATGAGTATTTTTGACATAGAAGGCAGATTTAAGATACATTTCACTTTGCAGAAAGGAAGTGTCTGTGTATTTTGTGGTTTTGCTTGCTTGGTGAGACCATGTAATGAGCTTAAATCCATGTTCATGTATGCCAAAGCCTACTTGCCTGTGTTGGTGCTATGCTTCCCTAGTTCATATTTGGCACTGTAGGCACAAGACATTTTGTAACATGGTATTTAAAAGCAAAATCCTTTTGGGAACTGGCCTTTGATACTCTGCAGGGCAATGTAACATGCACCGGATCATGAAAAACATTTTTTAGCTCAGTATAGCATAAATATTTATTTCTGAGGTCTAAGCAGGGAAATGGCAGGTTGCTAATGGACACTGATAAAGCATCTTCTTAGGCTGCTGTGTAGGTGCTGGTGTTTGGGCAAACAGCATTGGTCGGATGGCACTGGGAATGTATGTAAAATGTACCTTGCTGAGAATATTGTGAGAACGTTTTCCCACAAACTTCACCCACTTGGAGGAACAAGAAATTGCTGTGACCGAAAGACGTGTCATGTGGAGTTGACTGGACTGCATCCATGAATCCATAGCTCCAGGTTACTGGGAGGTGTTGGTGCAGGACAGTGCACTAAGAGGCCTGAAGCAGTTTGGCTTTCATGTGCCTGTTGTGTTATCACAGTGCATTTGGTGCTTTTACTCTAGGTTACTATTTCTGATTTCTTTTCCCATCATTTATAAAATCAGGCCCAGCAAGCCCAGATGCACAGAGCAGCATGAAGGTTTTTTACAGTGGTGTTGTGTGGTCAGAAACCTGTCAGCAAGGTGGTGCTGCAGCCAGTATACTTGGTTCCTTCCTTGCCATCATGGATGTGGTACACAGAAATATTGTGTGTATGAGCATAGCCAACTCCTGGGTTATAGCTACAGAAGTGTTCACTACTAGCACAAAGTGACCTAACAAAAATAGTTTGGCTGCTGCTTTTCCCTGCTCTCCTGAGTACTGGGAGTCCCTGTGACCTGCTGTGTAGAGAATTGGACAAACTAACCTGGAACGTGGGTGATTCAAGGAATTCTTGCATCCACACTCCAGCTGAGAGAGGCACTTTCATAATAAGAAGTGTCATCTGAGCTATACCAGCAAGATATTATTTAATGTTTTGGAGTTGGTATGATTAATTTTCAAAATAGGCCTTATTTTTATGTGAACAAACAACAACTAAAATGCAAACCTGTTTGTATTCTCCTAGTATTATTATAGTTCTTTGAAAGAGAATTTACTAATCAGTTCTGTAGACTAAGACTACTCACCTTTATAAATATGTCTTCAAAATTTTTATCACAGAAGCTTTTAAAATCGGAATTATAAACAGTTTTTTAACATATGAAAATAGTCCTTGTTTCCAAATTGGGTTTTCTGCAGTCAAATAAAATACTTCACTGAAGATCCTTGTAAACTCAGTCACACCTTGTGTCTTTTCCCTGGGCCTCATTGCACACCTACACATAGTTTAAAATACAGCAGCAGCAGTTTCTGCTGTAGGTTGATGGCTAGATGCTCAAGTAGCCTCAGTGATACAGAGGATTGCTAAGGTCATACCAGCTCTGTGGAAGCCTTTGCTGAGCAGGACATATGGCAGTGTAAGTAGTTCATATATCTAATATGATGAGTATAAATAAATTAAAACTTCCTAGGAAGTAGTAGCATCCAGTTAATAACCTGATCATTTTCTGAATGTGTGAATGAATGAACCTTAGGCAAACAATGCATAGAGTGAGACAATTGAGCCTATATTTATTTATGTCAAAAAGAAGGAAAGGTATACTACAAAGAAGAATGTTTAGGTATCTGTATAGCAAGTGAATTATGTTTTCCCATGCATAAGGCACAGTGTGGTAAATTCTCCAAGATGTTCATCAGCATTTCCTGCAGGGGATCTGCCTATGTGTATTGAATGGGTAGATCCTCCAGACTGTTGGCTAAGTTTAGATAGTTCCCACTGAGTAAACACAACTATGGGTGCTGTTTTGCTTCTTCTCAGAAGTTTGAATAATTTGTTGTGACACAAGATATCTCTTGTTGAGCTGCTTGTTACACCCTGAGAAATCATTGGAGCAACTATGCCATTGGGGGAGGTTCAAGAACATCCTTTGCTTAGATCGTTGTGTCCAGAACTGAAGCCTTTGATATATTTTATTATACTCTTAAGACTGTTTGTAGTCTGTTGTTGTGAGGGGTCTAAAAGACCTGTGCTGGTACTTCAGACTTCTTGGTTTGTACCTGTGTCTTTCAGGTTTGCTTGCGGACTGATCTCTGTATTGAGTTCATATCAGCAAGGGTAATCTTGGAGTGACAGAGACATGAGTTTCTAACAAGATAGAGCTGAGTGTTTATGGGCATGTCAATCAGCCGCTGAGCCTCCCAATTTCAAAGTTATTGGGGGGAAGGTTTTTTGGTGGTGGTTTTTTGTTTTTGTGGGTTTTTTGGGGGTTTGTTTTTTGGTTTTTTTTTTGTTTTGTTTTGTTTTTTTGGTGGGTTTTTTTTGGGTTTTTGTTGGTTTCTTTTGTTTTGGTTTTTTGCTTTGTTTTGTTGTGGGTTTTTTTTGGGGGGGTGGTTGTTTATTTTTAGTGATTTTCTTCAGAAGAAATACTGCAAACCAAAAGGACGTGTAATAGTCTTTCAGAAGAAGAGAGCAGATGGATGTGCTGTGCTTGTTCATTAGAAGTTACAGCATTTTTTTTCATTTTTCATACAAGCTGAAGTTTACAGAGTTATGTAACAAACTAAAAGAGCATTAAAACAGAAACAGAAAAAAAGGAGAGGTGTTTTTCATTAGAAGTGCAGAGCTTGTTCCAAATAGCAGGCGTTGCAGAAAGCAGCTGCTTAGCTTAACTTTTAGTGTGAACTCACCTTGTCTCTGATTAGAGTGGGTCAAGATGTGAAAAGTAGGCCAAATGAATTCAGGTGGCCATAGTATGATTTACTGGGGTTTCAGAGGTCGGTCTGTATCTCTTGCATTTACCCTTTCCTGCTTCACTGGCCTGGACCTTCAGTCTGAGTTGGATATTGTTTTCTTAACTTCAGTATGCTGTATTAGTTTAGGGAAATCTTAAAATTTCTTTGTATGGACTCTAAATTGCAGTTATCACTAATGTGTTCTAATTACTATGGAAAAAAAAAAGAGAGGTTCTTTAATTTAAAGTGCTGCAGGTCTAAATGAGAGTGGTTTTGTATCTGAACCTCCTGCTACTTCTGAAGGTGACAGTGTAACTCCAAGCCAAGCATCATGAGGTTGGTGCTAGAAGCATCTTGGCTGTTTCACTTACAAATAACTGTCCAACAGTCACACAGGCACAGAATGGATCTTCAAATGGTAGGAAGATGGAGTGGTCTAGCTGGCAGTCCTGCCTCTGTGTCATGGAAAAAGCTAACACATCTGTAGTGTTTCAGTTGGTCAGTGGTTTTAATGCTCTTAAGGCAGTGTAAGTAAATTGTTCTTATGCTGTAAAATAAAAATAGCTATTCTATGCAAGAATTTATATACCTTTACAAATTAATTTACCTGAGGTTATTACCTATTCAAATTTTAGACCTTTATTGTTTATTAGGTAGGTTTGAGTTCTGTAGAACAATAATTATTAATTTGAAGAAAGATGATAAAAAAATAATTGCCTCTGATCTCATTCTCTTAGTTCAATTTTTCTATGTCAAAGAAGGGAGTAGGGGGTTGAAACTTCAAAACACAACCAACCAGAAAATCAGGATTCAAAGAATTCTTGACTTAATTCTATGACAGCTGAATTTATGAACTAATTCTGATTAGATGAAGGAAAAAAATAATTTTAGCAATGCCAGACAAGGCAGTAACAACTTAGATTGTGGAATCCCTGTCCTTGCAGATATTCAGAAGGCTGGACATAGTGATTGCAATAGACCAGGATTTATTCTTGATGTTGTGACATTTCCAAGGCATCCCCTCTCCTATAATGCTAAAATGATTGTTTGGAATCATTTCAGATTTGGGTTTTTTGCATGTCTTGTTTAGAGCTCGTTTGCTCTTTCCAGCAACCAGAAGAACGTGGCTATAACATGAACATTGCAGCAAAAAAATTTCCGCCACTGTCTTTCAGGTGAAATAGATACTGTGCTGCAGCCTATAATAAAAAAAGATAACTGAAGGATCTTGCTAAATTCAGTAAAAAAAGAAGTAGATCATATTCACTGAGAGCCTTATTTTGCTGAGTTTGTCTCTAAGCCATCCCATGCTGGCATAGCAATTTCTAATCTGTCACAGAATCCAGCACTGAAGCACTGCAGAACACAAGATTTTGCTGCAGAACTGGTTTTCTTCAACTCAGTTTGCACTTAGCTGTGATGTGTCAAAATGTTTTACGAACTGTAATTGTGAGGACTTGCAGCACTGTTTTGTGGTACATCTTTTACATGGCCATCCACTCCTGTGAAGGACTTTCTGCTTAATAATGATTCTTAGCAAAACTGTTATCTTAAGGAAAATTACTGTTTATTTATGATCTAGGCAGGACTATTTCTGTGTAAAAAGGTGTAACACTGTTGCATGGTCTTACCTTAACTCATACATTTACACATTCTCTTGTATTTATGTTTTTGTTTTTATTACATCTTTTCATAGTCCTGGCAGGGAACAATTGACACTGCTGTTGTTTCCCCTGTTTAACTTCTAAACTACTTACTTAGTATGGAGTCCTGTGGATCTGTGAATGACTTGAGAATGCAAGAGAATTTCACCTGGAAAAGTAGCTCTTGCTCTGATGTTTTTTGACAGTTTGGAGAAAAGTCAAAGCTTTGATTTATTCATTAAAGTTTAAACTAATGCAAAGCTTTAGTGTCTCTCTTTTGCTCAAAAGGTATTAATCATTTATGTTGATAAGAGAAGCATTATTTCCTTTAATTACTGGGAGTAATTATTAATTTAGAGGATTTATTCTCTAGATTCTCCAAAGACACCTTTGCTTAACAGAAGTAATGCATTTGAATAAGTCTAGATACCAACACATCTCTAGAGGGAAGTAGCTTCATCATTAAGAACCAAATGGTGAAATTCCTTTCCAAAACCAGTTACCTGTATCCTATTGTGATGATGATCAGGTTGTGGCAGAAAACAGGCTTTTATGTGTTTGTTTGAAAAGTTTATGGAACAAAAACATCCAAAATCCATCCTATCCAGGATGGGGTGGGCTGGTAGTGCACAGAAGGAATGTGTTCTCCCTGTCATGCTGCTCTCATCTCCTCATGTGTTTTTTCCTTGTTTGTTGGTAAGATTTTGTAAAATCTGTTTATCAGTCTATATCAAATAGAACAAACTCCAAGTCAGTTTGGGAAAAAGGAACAGTAGTTAAAAGATGCCTGTAAAGCCTTGCTTATGGTTACTACAGCTTCATTGATGGTAATAGTTTTCATTTGAAGTAGAGTATTTTGCTAGAATGCTGCCACTGCTACTAAATAAATACTAAATTGAGTATTCTGCTTGTGAGTTCTGAGTTTTCATATGTTTTAAATTTTACAGGGACAAATGCTGCATCCAGCACCATTAAAAATGGAGGACCTTTTCCACGGGCTTGTCCAAAATGTAATATACATTTCAATCTTATGGATCCTCTAAAAAATCATATGAAGGTAAAATATTTTGGGGATGGTAAGCATTAGAACAAACTTTGTGGGCTTCTCTTTGGAACTCATGGAAGAGTGCCGTGGTTTGATAGGAAGCTAGTTTGGCTTCTGTCTGCTATCAACCAGAGCCAAATGCTCAAAGTCTTGCAGTCATGGAGAGCAAGACAGGTGCAGGGGAGCTCTAAATCTTGCTACTTTTTGCCTCATGTTCCAGTGTCCTGAAGGTAAGTGTCTATGAGAATATGCAGCCAGGTGACCCACATCTGTGTAAGATTGCAGCTGAAACAAAGATGACAATGTAAACTTACTGTTTTATCTTGATGTATCACTTGGTACAGCAGGATAAAAATACTTGATACCTAATAGATAAAAAGTTTAAGCTGTGGGAAAGAATTTAATTTGTAATTCATACACTGTGCTAAACAAAACTCTCAGAAACTGAGGCATCACTTCATCTGATTGTAAAACTACTTACTACTGTTTCTGGAAACATTGTTTCTTGGAAAATATTTGTCATTTGGCAGAGATCCTCACAATTCTCAGGCATATGTATTTCGTTTTAGGGCCAGAGAAATGGCTTTGCAGTCTGTATACAATGTGAATATCCAAACCAAAAAGGAGTCTCAGCTACAGTATAACACAGATTTGTGGCAATCTGAGTTACTGTTCTCACAGATGGCTCTGATTTACAGGGTTACAATACCCTAAACAGTATTCACTGTCCTCTTCAGCTCTGAAACTTAATTAAGAAATACAGATATCAGTGGGAAAAAACCCAAGGGTTTTATCTTTTTCTAATCATTATTTATACAGAATAGCTTTTGCACTGAGTACATGAACTGAATGGAGGAAACCATTGAAGAAGTGTGTTTACTTAGGATACTGAGTTACAATTCCACAGCAGTAGTCCTGCATGGTAAGAACCATTATTCAGCAGGAGAAAAATTTGTCCTCTGAAACATTCTAATTTTGTAGAAAACTTCAGAGCATCTTCTTTATGAAGTATGTTGTACTTCTTAAGTGATAAGTTCCATGAGATGGGCTAAGCATTCTTTATGTACACTTCACCATAAAGAAGCTTGAACAATCTCTATTATGTGACTCAGAATGCTGAGGTTTTTAGTAATGCTGAAAAGAACTATTGAAGGTTTCAACATACATTCTTCCCTAAGAAGCAAAGGACCAAACTTCCCATTAAGTTCTCAAACTTGCGCTTGTCAGCAAAATACTTGCATAAAAACTGCTTTTTTTCTTTTTAATAAATGTAAATGAAATAGAAATTTTTTGCAAGAGTAAGGCAATACTAATGTTGTTTTCTTGATCAAATTTATCTTACATGAACCTATGAGAATCTTCGTCTTCAATTTTATAATATATAGTGTTTTATTACTTAAACACTAGTTAAAGATAAGTCACTGCTCAAAATTGAATATGACTAAGATCATTGTGTCAGAGAATTAAGCTTTGCATCTAGTTCTTGTTAGTGCCTTCATTTTTTAAAATGCTGTTCTCATTGATGCAGTTTGGTGAGACTGATACCTTTGTTTCTCTCTGTCTCATCTCCCTGTTTGCATCCAGTATTGTTGTCCAGATATGGTGAATAACTTTTTCTCTGGAGTGGCCCAAACAGAGTGTTTGAGCACAACAAGCAAGACCATTGAAACTGAAAAAGGAAAACTGATTATGTTAGTCAATGATTTTTATTATGGGAAAGATGAAGGTGATCTCCAGCAGGTACAACAGGAGCAGAAGACGCATACGACATTTAAATGCATCAGTTGTCTCAAAGTTCTTAAAAATAACATAAGGTATTTGAACTAATTTCCTTAATTATTTGTTAATGACTTACAGTCCATAGTAGTCTCATGTATTAAAATTTTGTGTCTCTGGACAGAGTTCTTTTTGTACTGAAAACTAATAATATTGGGTGACTAAACAGAAATGGAATTAGTTTTTACTTCATGTGTATGGTCATAACTTGAAACCTTTCACAGATTAGAGTCCAGATTTTAGTGGTGTCTAACAAACAGAGTTTTGATAAGAGCAGTTGTAGGACTTTTTGTAGAAAGGGCAACACAAAGGATTTTACAATTTGCCATCTGGATTGATGGCGATATTGGTAGATGTGAGTGTTAATTCCCTTTAGGGATGCACAATGACTAATAGTCAGTAGTTCACTTATGTAACATCTGTTATTTTGTTGGAGTAATTTTACTTCCAAATGCTGATAAAACTCCAGTAAGCTGTTTTAGTAGGTAGACAAGTTTGTGTCATCGTTCCTTTGGAAGTTAAGGTCACTGAACTTTTTTACATGCACTGTTCAAGGGAAGCTGAAGTAGCAGAATGTAAAATTGAAAAATGGACTATTGTTTCAAAGGGCACAGTCTGCAAGTTAAAATGAGTAGGTTTATGCTAACATTAGACACATATTATTGAAAAAAACAAGTTTTCTGTAATTAAAACAATGACATTTGCTATTAATCATTAAATAGGCACTATTTTCTACTCAGCATTATATTGTAAGCAATTGGTGCTGTGGTGCCGATGTGTTCCCCAGCAAGTCATTAAGAATGTATGACCCTTTCTTTTTTTTTTTAATTTCTGTAGCATTGACTTGAACTATATTATTTTTGACTGTAACCCTATAGCTTTATTCCATAGTTCTATAATTTAAGAATTTTTATTCCAAGGTGTATTTTGCACCTTTATATATAGTGGACAAAATAAATACATCTTACCTTCCTAATTCAAGTATAAGTTTTTTGACTGAAATTTAGAAAAGCAGAAGTTGATTCATCACGGCAATCTACTGCTTTCTTTGAAAGGTTGGTGGTTGAACATACCATTGCAATAATTTTCCATTAAGACATTATGCAGTAGTAGTCTAAGTTTTTTTGTCTGCTTAGAAAACTGGATAGACCAAGTTGGCTTTTTCTGGTTTTCTTGTTTTGTGTTTGAAGCAACTGGACGATAGTACAGGCTTGAGCTCAAGAGACTATTCTTGCTCATTTGTTTTTTTCCAGTTCCAAGGTCTGTGTTCTGTTTGTGAGTGTGATTTTTAATAGTTCCTCTGTCTGTACTGAAGTAAAGTACATCCAAAGCAGGAACTTTGGAAGTGAAATTCCAATGGGTTTGCAGCTAACGTGTCCTTGTGCTGCTCAGCCAGTAACAGTGACCTGCTGATGCTGTCATGGGTGCCTGGACCTCTCAGCCAGAATAGCTTCCTACTTCAGACAAGTAGACAGAGTAATGAGAAAAAGCTGGTAACTTGAAGTAGTACCATACCAGTTTCTCCCATGCTTTTGATGTTGGCTGCACAGTGTCGTTTTTGATAACTGTCCTTCATAATTCAACGTCAGGCCTAAATGGCTCTAGACAAGGAACGCTCCAAGAACTCCCACTGTGGTTTCACATAAAGCTGTCATGCCCAAATTGCAGATATGTTCTTGCTACTTACTAGTTTTCAGCAGAGCTACAGTTATACGTGTTTCAGAAAGATGCTTTGAGATTGCTGGTGGTGAATAAAGTGTGAACAGTTTACTTATTTCCCTGTATTTCAAGGCAAGAATTTTGTCTAAGCAAACATGAGAAAGGTAATAGATTATTTAGTCCTAGAACATGTTTTAGATTTAATGTGTTCCTTAAAGTCAAGATTTCTAGTCAGCTTTAAGTTTGTTGCCTGTTTTTTAGCAAACATTTATTACTTAATATTTTTTTTGTTTTGAAATTGAGAAGTCCTTACAGAGTAAAATTTCTAAAGAATTCTGTACATCTTGCATGTGATAGGTATAGAGGATGTTAAAATGTAGGTTTTTGCACCTGTTCACTGTAATTTAAAGGTTTATGAACCACATGAAACATCACTTAGAACTTGAGAAGCAAAGCAATGAAAGTTGGGAAAGCCACACCACCTGCCAGCACTGTTACCGACAGTTCCCCACGCCGTTCCAGCTGCAGTGCCACATCGAGAGTACACACACGCTTTACGAGTCGTCCAGTGAGTTGGATCTTATCACACTGAATTTTTCTAAGCAAAAATTTTTAGAAATTTCCCAACTTCTATTTCTAGGATTGTAATTTCAGCATAAAGCTATTGTACTTGAATAGCAATAATGTTGAGATTTAATATAGAAAGAGAGCACTTTTTTTTTTCTTTTGAGAGCAATATATCTGCAAAAAAGTATTTTTAAAAGCTTTTGGTTTTTTTCCTTGCATTTTTTGCTTGGTTTTTTTTTTGGAAGCTTTACTTTAAGACCTCATGTTTAGGGCCCTTGCCTTCCTGGCTTTCTGAAACTGTACAAGGAATTTTTTCTAAAGAGTAGAAATATCATTAGAGTGCTTTACCTTTAGTGATATATAGATTTTTTTATATATGTATATATATAATTATAATTTATGTACATATGATCCCTATCAAATTTTTACTTTTTTCTTGTTTTTCACTTTTTCTAGCAATTTGTAAAATCTGCGAATTATCATTTGAAACAGAGCAAGTTCTTTTGCAACATATGAAGGACAATCATAAGCCAGGTGAAATGCCGTATGTTTGCCAGGTATCTCAGAGTGACTTTTGTATTTAAATTACACCACTCCCCTGTCCTCACTGTCAATAAACTTGTAACAACAAAATCAAACTTCTTCTTTTAGGTGTGCAACTACAGATCCTCGGCTTTTTCAGACGTAGAAACACATTTTAGAACAGTTCATGAAAACACAAAACATTTGCTATGCCCATTTTGCCTCAAAGTTATTAAAATTGGAGCACCATATATGCATCATTACATGAAGCATCAGGTAAGCAGGTCTTTTCAATCCTAATGCTGGAAAAATGCTAAACACATGTAAGGAATCTCCCTCTGATTTGTATGGTTCTTACTGGATAAGAATAGTTTATAAGGATACATTAGAAGAATTTCAGAAGTCTTTAAGAGAGTTGTTAGACTTTGTCTTGTTTTTGTGTGATAACAGCTCCCTGTTTAAAATCATCTCTGAATATCCTTGGAAGAACCTTCTTGCTATTTGGTTTCTTCATTCCATTGTAGTGATTTGATTCTGCTGTTCTTGAGGTTACTAGCAAACCTGCCACTAGTTCAAATAAAGAAAAAGATAATGAAGTGTCTTGTAACTGGGAATCTGATTCCTCCTCCTCTTAGTAACCATACTGCCTTGCATTTTCAAGTATCTAATTCCTACAGAGTATCTTGTCTTTGTATAGTGTTAGGAGATTGTTTAATTTAGGAGTTTTAGGAACTGCATGGGCATTGCTTGAGACAATTTAAGGCTAGAGTTTTGTCATGCCATCCATGCTTACCAGAGATTGTCGTTTGTCTTTCAAAGAAAAAGGGAATATACCGTTGTGCTAAATGCAGACTGCAATTTTTAACATGCAAAGAAAAAATGGATCACAAGACTCAGCATCACCGAACATTTAGGAAACCCAAGCAATTAGAAGGCTTGCCTCCTGGAACAAAGGTGAGTGTTCATGCAGGAAAGCTTGAGGAGACAAAGGAAAAAAAAAGTCTTGGTAGAATAGAAAAGTGCATTTCTCTTTCTTTTATCAAACAAAGTTTTGGGGTTGTGTTGTTTTGTGTGTGTTATGTTTTGGGGTTTTTTCTCTCACCTTTAGAACTCTAAAAAAATGTGCCTGTTTGAAGAACTACCTGGCACAATTTATGGTTTCTTCCTGCTGGTGCGTGGTTCTGCTTTCTGTCCCATTGTTCCATACACCCACGTACATACCAGTAGTCCGGCCAGAGCTGCTGTTTTCTTGAGCTGATGGTTAATATGTCCCTTCCCATTTATGCTTTCTTGTGCTGGGAGCTGCTTCTGCATCAAAGGTTTTCGACTTATGGAAGGTGGTGGCAAAAAACTATATAAAAATGCAAGACCTACTTCTCCATAGAATATACATGCTTAAAACTGGGTTCACCAGGTCTTCTTTAGGTTCAGCATTTGAAGATATGTGAGGAAAACTTGGGTCCCCTCAGAACACTTATGCTGTCTTTAAGTCATTCTTCCATTTATAAGAAGGAACTACTTAGACTAGGATATTCTTGTAGATTTTGGGACTTTTTCCAACAGTTTTTTTAGTAGAGTGTAAAAATATATGTTGTTGCAGTTGCAAGGAAGAAGAAAAGTTAACATTTTGATCATGTCTTCACATTTCATTTGCTATAGAGTCAGGAAGGGAAAACTACTTCAGTTGCTGTTGATTGTCTTGCTTGGGAGAAGGAATGTGAAGCACCAATTCTTTACTCTGTGATCATCCCTCAATTTTCTAAAGATTTCAAGGTCTTCATGACTTAATAAAAGCTTAGATTATGTTAAAATTCATGTTAGTAGGCCTCAACAGGGTGCAAATGATAATACTGAAAAACCTGGAACCAGATTTAGAAGATGAAGTGCTTTGAAACTTAGGAGTATGGGCAAGAAATATAATTAGTAGTCATGTTGTGACTCAAAATCACGTTTTGAGAGCATGATAAAAGAGTTTGAGAATACCAGGTACGAGGTCAGAAACCAGAATTACTCCTTGGAGTTCTAGGATGGGGAAATATATCTGAAGGGAGTAGACTGGCTCATTGTGAGGCAGCAAGACACAGGACTTTTTTGTGAAATCCAGGCACTGATGGGATGGTTTGATATTCTTCTTAGTATGGTTGATTGGCCTGACACTTCTGCTACTTTTTTTTTCATTTAAGAAAGCAGGATCTTGCCAGTTGCAGCTCTGGAAAGAAAACTATGTTTTGTCATGACGCAGTATTTTGACCAAAACTTCTTAAGCATCCAGTTGGCTATTAGAGGTTAACTCTAGTCCAACAGTATTTTCAGTATTTTGTATTCTTCAAAGTAATCTTTAATCAGGAGAGTTTCTTATGCTATGATTTGTGCTGTAAAGTGGCTTAAACTTTGAGACAAATAGAAGCAGGAGCTTGCAGAGCTTAAATCTAAACAGAATTTTTTTTATTTCATATTTGTAGGTGACTATTCGAGCATCTTTGGGATCTCATCAGTCAGGACCGTCAGCTACATCTTCCGTTAGTACAAGCAGTTCCACATTTCAATTATCACCTAAATCAAAAAATACAACCACTAAAAATCATAACAAATCTAACACAAGTAAGTCAAGAGGAAAATCAAAACAATCTACATCGAAGAAAAAAAATGCATGGACGAACAGCAGAAAAAAAAAAGAACCTACAAATATAGCATTTCATAATCTAAGGTAAAATACTAGCATTAAAATTGTCTTTAAGTACGCTTTGAACATAAATAACTGATCATTTAATGGTCTTTCAGTAACTTTAATGCTGTAATACAGAAGATCCGGCACCTCAGGTTTGCCAAGAAATCAGATGCATAAACTTTCCAATTCCACTGGAATTGTGGTTGTATTTCTGAATATTCATTCACCGATTTTGGTGGTGGCAGACAACTTTATGATGGAAGAAGGAATGTTCTTGAAACTTCTCTGTGCCACTTTTAGAAATTTTCTCTGCATGGAGCCTTTTTCCCCGTTTTCTTTTTTTTCCCCGTTTTCTTTTTTTTCCCCGTTTTCTTTTTTTTCCCCGTTTTCTTTTTTTTCCCCGTTTTCTTTTTTTTCCCCGTTTTCTTTTTTTTCCCCGTTTTCTTTTTTTTCCCCGTTTTCTTTTTTTTCCCCGTTTTCTTTTTTTTCCCCGTTTTCTTTTTTTTCCCCGTTTTCTTTTTTTTTCATCCCTTCCTTTTTTCTTTTATTTGTTTATTTGAACGTGTTAGTTAAAAGTTTAAATCCTGTCTATCCTAGGAGATGCCACATTTTTGGGAGCTAAGTAAAAAAAAAATCAAGAAACTAAAAGCAAGCTATTGGGAGAGTGCTGTCCTTATCTTCAGAATTTACTGGGGTTTGCTGTCTTTATGTTACTATTTTCATGGGTGTTTTATGGACTGTTTTTACACTGGAGTGTAATTTCATTGGGTATGATGAGTTAGCATTTTCCTTTGTCAAAGGTGGAAGATGTCACCCCTCCAGTTTCTAACTTCCTCTGGGAGAGATCCGAAAACAGTCAGCAAAACTGAGGAAGAGCAGGATTATATTCTTGCTTTGTAGATGTTTCAAAGCTTGTGGGTAGTATTGGGGTGACAGAAAAGCCGAAGGCTTTTTCTGTGCGTTGTGATGGATGGAAATGATTATTGGAAATACTTCTCAAGTGCATAGAAACAACAGCAGCAGCTGAAGTTGGAGGTTCTCATCTGCTGCATTATCTCCTGTTTCCAGGAGTGGCAAGTAATGGATGCTTACATTAACTTTCACTTTTTTATTAGAATCAAAATGGAATCATAGTTCAAGTAGAAGCAAAGTTTTCTTCGTTTGTGCTAATGTAACTTAAAAGTATTTAGCTGATGCATTCTTAAGTTTCTCATTTTTTCTCTAGTATAGGCAAGCTTGCAACTTACTTAAAGTGAAAAGTTTGAAATAGTTATCTCTTCTGAAAGTGTTACTGTTAACTGATAACTTTTCCATGTTACTGTTAGGTATCGTGTGGGAACTCACAAATGCATTGAGTGTTTCTCGGAAATAAAAGATTTTGCGAGTCACTTTCCCGCTTACGTCCACTGTAGTTTGTGCAGATACAACACCAGCTGTAGCAAAGCCTACGTGAATCACATGATGAAGTAAGAACTCTTCAAAGTTTTTACTGGTTTAGTAAATACTTCCTAAGTTCATGTAAGGTGTGAAGTGTTTGTTAGGTGAATTTTGAACTGGATCCTCAGACTGGCAGGGAAATGTGTATGGCTGGATTTTTTGCTTTTCGATGCAGGCTTCAAATCCACATTCTTGTTTTGCTTTAAAAATCCAGTGGTTCAAGCAGTATTATACCTTTGCTTCAGAGTTTCCATGGTATCTTCTGTAATCACTTCAGCCTGACTTGGCAAATTATGACCAATTACTGCATGTTCTCTGGGTTTCACATTGAATGGCTCATCAGATTTTACAAGTGCTAAATGCATACAGGCCACAGCTATTGCTAGTGAAGTCTGTGCTCTGATTTAAAGGATGTCTCAAATAGCAAACCCTAGTGGATACTTTTCCTTACACTGCTTCTGGTCATCCATAGAAATAACATCTCATTTTGTCACCCTGGTTGTGGGGCAGCACAGGGTATTAGTGATGACAGCCGTAAAAAAGCCTGTTAAGATAACAAATGCATTTATTTTCAGAGCCATAGAATTATACTGTGCAATAATTAGATACAGATCATGTAGCAGTGACAGTAAAACAAAATTTTAAAAACCTACTTGTTAATTCTGTGCCCTGAAGAAGCCAACTGTATTGTGGAAAATAGTGAATGTGATTTTCTTTCTGAATTCATGTACATAGAAAATGCCTTGGCATTTGTGAATGCTAGAATTCTTGAATCTGTGACCTAAGGTTTTAGATATACTTTATATATATTGACCTATTCATACTAATTTCCATGCTCACAGAAGTACTAGGCTGAAAAAGTTTACATGCTTTTATGGGTGTAATCTATCGTTTGCATGCTTAAAAAAGTAATAGAATAATGTGCTTAATTCCAACTGTAGAATAAAAATTTACTCTGGAAGGGGAAAGAGGGATCTAAGGTAAATTGTTCCTATTGTTGCCAGTGGTCTGGATGGCAGGTCAAATTCATCCAGCAGTAAAATCACCAATCTTTTGTCCCCTTGATGCACTAATGCATCCCCTACTCTGATCCTTTGCAGCATCTATCATCACCTCTTTGGTGAGTGTAAGGAAAAAGTGATGGTGAGGAGGAAGACTGTTAGAGGGAGGGTGTTTGTAGAGGAGTAGCTCCTGTACTCAACTGCCTGCACATTGTTCCATGGGAGAGAACAGTTAAGTATGTTGGCACATACTTAACCTGCATAAGAGACAACTTACAGGTTATCGGAAAATTTCATTTCTCATTGAAAGCCATCTCTTCAGGAAGCACGAGTTCAGCCAAGTTTTAGCTCTTTTGTGGTGCACTCCATAGCTACAGTCATGGTTTTTCAAAAGCTGAACTGCAGATGGAAGCAATAAAAGTATATTCTTGCAGGACTGTGCCAGTAAAGTTAAGCTTTTCACCTCCCAAACTCATTTACAAGCAAGCCAGTGTTTTAAACTAGAGCTGACATTCACAAGTTCATAAGCTTTAAGCAATTTAATGTTTAAGAATAATGCAGTTCAGTAACTTAGGCTTCTATTTTCATGTTTTGTCATAAGCTAATTGCAGTACCATGACTAGTGAAGTGGTTATGTTGAAGTCATGTATTCAAGAAAACCAGTCTAAGTGGTAATGTTTTCATATATTTAGTTTTCACAGTGCTCGTCCAAGTAAAAGATTTTGGATCTTTAAGAAGCATTCAGAAAAACTACGGTAATTCAGCTTTTTTCAGTTACAGATCATTATGTTTTTATTTTCTGGTGTTGAACTGATAACTTAGTTGAGATTATAACCTCTTGAATTTCCACAATTTAGAGCAGAGAAATAAAACCATTACCTTTTCCAATAGCAGTGTTCTGGTCAGTGACAAATACTTATTTGTTCACATTTATGAACTTAATTCTGAGGAGTTTTAAATTTTTATTATTATTTTATAATTTATAAGGGAGGGGGTCAGGGAAAGAAAAAAACAACCATCCAAACAGAGAAACTCATGCTCTACAGATAATTTCTGTCTAAAGTATGTTCTTTGTACTATATCCAGCATGGAGATGCCCTGCTCATTGATGATATCAATTTCCTGATACTAGTTGCAGTAGAAAAAGTAAGATTATGTTTTTGTGAATCATCTCATCTGAAGTTGATTTTTTTTTTATAGTCTGTCCTGTTGCTGTAAGTTAAGAAAAGTGTTTCCATGACCATGTTGTAATTACACTTCCTTTTTGATTTTTATTTCCTAGAGGTGTGACTGTAGTGTGTCTTAACTGTGAGTTCCTGGCTGATGTTTCTGGCTTGGATAACATGGCTACACATCTGAGTGACAACCAGACTCACACTTGTCAAGTTATTGTAGAGAAAGGTGAGTACATGTGGTGTCTTTTTTATGCAGTATATAAATACTTACATGTGGATGTCTCTTGTGTTACCACAGTCCTATTTCGAGTTGCATTATTTCTGTGCTTGCATTTAAGTGAGTACTTCCACATTTTAAAATATTCTTAATTAAATCCTTTGTTTTTATTTTCAGTTTCCACAGATAATGCAACTGCTGCACAAGTGTCTCAGTAAGTTTTATTTTACTGCTTAATGGGTTTTTTCCTAATCATTTAGTGATAGATGGCCAAAATTTGCCCTTTGAACTTGGGTTTCTTTGGATTCCATAGAATTTGAAATGTATGGATGAACACGGGCCTTTATTGTACTGGTGCTTTTTCATCTTACCATATCCACAACTGCAAGAATGAAGAGATAAAACGATTACCTATTGCACCTAAAACAAAATCAGGCTTTTGTTCAGTTTGGGAAGACATAAATAATTGTTGCAATGTTGGAACTTCTCAGTTCTGACCTGTCTATATACAATGAGATTGTTACTTCTGCTCAATACTAGCTTTATCAATTTAGTGGTTTATGTTCTTTGTGTGATATGAATACAAAAAGGAATGTCCTTTACTGAAGTAGGACAAATTCAGTCTTAATATTTTAAAAACTCGGGAATTATTTTAAAAATTATGTTCTTCATATGACAAAGGCATACTGTTTTGTGTTAGCTTTTTTATTCTGACTTTCAAAGAGGAATTAGTATGTATTAATCAGGGTTTGTTAAGGATTTGAAAAAGAACCCTGCAGTATTGTGGAGATTGTTTCAGATTGTGTTAGTTTGGGGTTTTTTAAACCTTAGAAGACTCAAACATGTCAAGCCCTCCCTTTTTATCCTTGGACAGTTTTGGAGATATGCCAAATAGATCATTTAATATTTATTAAGCTATTTTCTTTCTTAGTGGCTAGTAAGAGGGGGTCCTCTAGTACTTTAGCTTTCAGTGAAACTCAAACAATGACAAAACAGTGTTGAGCTATGATACTTGTGGAAACATTAGCTTTTGTATTTGGAGCTGACATTAGGTGTTGGGAATTAATACTTGCTGAAGTGTATGGAAGGAAAGGTTATAGATATGTTGCATGGTGGCTGAAGATGTGCAGCTTATACACTAATGCAGCTGTGGCAAGCTGTTGTCAGTACTGCAAAAGGATCTTGCTGTCTTAAATACATTAGAGACACATGGAAATATGCAAGAATGTTGGATAAATGGATATATATATATTACTCAGAAGCAGATGAGTGAGCACCGAAATATTTGAAGTGAAGTCAGGTTTGTTTCTGCACGATGTTAGAGTAGGACAGATGCAGATAGCCATTATTTTTGAGAGTTCTCATGCCAACATAAAATTAGTTACTGGTACCACATGAAGTGATACAAAGTTCATGATGGTGCTTTTTGAAACTGTCAGGCTCAGAGTCTTCATTAATTTCAGTAAATCTTGTCCTGTTCTATATACTAGTCCTCTGATACTTTGGACAAGAAGCAGTATCATTGCTACACTGAAGAGTATGAGTACACCTGTGTAGCAGATATTTTAATTCATAATTTGCTGTACAGAGTATGAACAAAAATATTCATCTTTTTGTGGGCTGATTCTTAGTGGTACACTTTGGTTGCTTTGGAAGAAGAGGAACTTGCAGATAGTATTCCTAACTTCTGCTGTATAGTTTCTCAGTGATCTCTGAATATTTCTTCCAATTCTTTGGCCTGTAATTCAATGACTTGTTTATGGGGCTCTTCAGAATCACTTCATCAGTGGAAACAATGACTCAATTACAATCTTGAACACTTTTGGATCTTCTCTTGCATCTCTCAGATGGTATCTTTTGATGTCTTTTATTATATATTGGATTGTCTATATGTGTTTTAAAACTCATCTTTATTGCTAATGATCAGACATGTTCCATGAACTCTGTATACTGTTACAGAGCCTGTCTTTGGACCAGGATCCTGCCATTAGTAATACAGATAACCTAGCTGGGGATGTTCCAGCAGAACTTGTTTTTTAAATTTTTACTCTACATAAGTCTCCTTGCTTATTTGGTGATCCACCTTGTGCTGAGGAAGTAAGATTTAATAACTGTGCGAGTACTCTTCTAATTGCTCAACTCTCTGCTTTGCACAACCATTAACATATTTTTAAATGAACTGACAGCAGACATTTTTGTTGCAGGGCAGTTGAAAGTGAGCAGGTATCCTATACTGCCTTGGCTCACTGATACATCATTGTGGACCAGAAAATTGAACCCAGTCCAGCTTGGGATTATTTTGGTATGTAAGCAAACAAGGATCTGACCAGACCTTTTCCTTTTTCTTCAGGCACTGAAGCTGTGGTATTCTCTTGTTGCATCTTTTAGACAGCAGGTCTGGTCTTTTCTCTCAATATTGTAGACAAAGGGCCTTTTTGATAATGTTCTCTGCTTTGCAGCATTGATTGGCAGCTTTTTGGGGGCTGTACTCCGTTGAAGAGAGGCTTACCAGGAGTTTCACATACATGATGCAGTGTTTCTTCGCTGCTCACGTGCAGCATTTCTTCCCTGCTCCAGTCTGTCAGTGTCATCCCAAGCTAGCGTAGTGAGTAAATGGTGATGTCAAAGCTCATTTTGTTCTGAACTTGATCCACCTTCTGAAACTGAAAGGCTTTGTCATTCTTTTTGGGTGTTCACTAAAGCATACAAGTCCTGATCTATTTAATATTCAAGTAAGTTACATTTTTTTTCCTGCCAGTGACTTTATGGTATATAGTGGCAAAATATGCTTTGAATGTCTTCTGTTGCATGTAAGTACATAAACTGAGTCTTTGCCAAAGGAATTTATTAGCTGCTTTGCTCTCTGGTAGCTAAGCTTCTTTTTGCTCCAAAATACTGTGAGAGGAGGAGAGCATATAGTGGAAGTACATACCTTTATTGAGTCTTGATTGTGAGGGTGGAACAGCTACAGTTCCAGTTCATTCACACCTTGTTCTCTTGGTATCATCTCTCATTTTCAAGGATGCTCTACTCAAGCTGCTGGGACATTTGCTGCTTTTAATTTTACTGCTTCTGATTTCATCTTCAGTTCTAGATTATCTATGGCAAGTTTGTCCATCAGGATACACAATCACCTTTTGCCATGATGAACATCTAATGTTCCCCAAACTCAGCCTCCTGTTTACAGTGAATATGTTTTGGTTGAATCTCTCATTTCCTAGCCTGCAAGAAGCATAATAGATAAAGCTTACCTCACTTAAGGGTCAGTCACTGATACAACTTTCTAGTTGTAAGAGTTCAGTTTCGGTGAATGCAAGCTGTTCTTGATTTGCAGCACTTCCTTTTTCTGAATAATCAAATTCTTTGAGATAAATTCATTTTGACCAGTTTTTTTGTCCTCTTGACTTCTAATACTCAGTCACAGGTCTGGTGATAGTGAGCTTCTGCAGCTGTTGTAGTATTGCTAATAATGCCAAGGATTCTATCATCCATTGTCTCTTCTGTGTATTTTGTGTTTGAGCATCTGCACACTTCCTCAATACTCTAAAGTCTTGCTCTTTTTGCTATCTTTTTTCCTTCTGACAGAAGCTGTGTTCCATCTTGAATGCTGCTGTTCAGCTTCAAGCATCACTTATCTACTACAGGTTTTTCTTGCAGGACTTAATTCTGTTTTGATACAGCAGCATTCAGAAAAGCATAGTGGGTTTGTGTTTTCATTGTGAACATGCTGTTCATTTCAGAGGAAGTTGAATTTGTTTCACTTTTATTCAGGTTTCTGACAACAGGAAGAATGGAATGTGATTGCAGATTTTATGTGGCTTTCAGAAACATTCTCTAAGAATTTCCCAGAAGTGACACTAGATAGACACTTGGATTTGAAGCAATATGAATTCTACATCTTTTGAATCTTACTTGGAATATTACCCTTTGGTTCTTTTGCAGCTTTGCTACAGAAATTTGATTGTTGCATTTTCAACACTTACAGGGTACTTATAGATGTGAGAGATTTGTGGAAATGGTTAATGCAGAATCGATTGGCCTTGTGACATCCTGTTTCCATTTGTGTGAAGATCTTAGAAAAGTTACTCATGTGGAAAACTCATAAAAGCACTTCTAAATACACCTGTCTGACTTAGTATTAAATCTCTCTTATGGTACCAATAATTTACATGAATAATTCAACATATTGGACCATATCTGCAAGGGCAGAGCATGCATATACATGGTATAACCAGTTTAGCTTATGGTCAAAGAATTAAGATTTCATTTGAATGTACCTTAACCTCTTTTATTATTTTGAGGACATTGAATGTCACTGCTTGATTAGTCACTTAGGTCTTACTTTTGCTTAGAAAGTCATGCAAACAAAGTAAATGTTTGTTTCTGTTATTCTGTTAAATGTAACTGTGTAGCATTTAAAGTTACATCTGTCAAAATACCGAATTTCTGCTAGAAGGTGGGATTTATTTAAAAAAAAAAGCAAACACCTAATAATCCCAAACCCAATGACCTTTCCATTCTTTTGGGTGTAAATAGATTTATACTTTTTAATGCTGGGTATGATTCAGTTGAGTGTCTGGAAGATACCTTGAGCCACTTTAAGTTGATTTCTAGAAATTCTTGAAGATACAGTCATCCCAGAAAAGGTTACTTTTGGTTAGGTGTGGATAAAAAAAGAAATGTTTGGTAAAAGATTCCAGCTGAGTTTGTTCTGCTTACCCAGTGAGCCTTTGGTTGTAAGAAAACATGAGGGATTGGTGGGAAGATGGTGGCTCATGATTTGAGCTCTGTGTGTGTGTGTGTGTGTGCAAATATATACAATTTTATTGTGTGAGAGCAGGGCAAGCAGCGAGACTGAATTTCAGAAATGAGGATATTCCTACTTGCGCTTAACTGCATTTTACAGTCTAGCTTTTGTTACTGACTCCAGATCTCTTCTGTTGGTCTTAGGTGTCTCTTCATATGGCAAATAAATTTTCATATCAAACTGAATGTAGAGTTCAAGGTATCAAAAATAATGTTCTTTCTTGGATTTTACTTTTACTCTGAGTCTCTTTGGTTTTATAGCTGATCCATTCTGTTGAGTATATCAAGGTGAAATTTTGTGTGCTTAGCTGCTCCTTTTTTATGGGCAATTTTTAAAAAAAGATTGACAGTTAAAGGGCATTTTTTCATTGGTCTTAACTAGAAGTTCATGTAGAGTGAAGAATCTTTGGAGAGTTCTAGAAGGCTTTCTGAGTTGCTCAAAACTGTTGGACCAACAGGCTGTACTTACTGGAGGTGGTCACAATCTTTGTCTTATTTACTGGAGGTGGTCACAATCTTTTTATTTTCATAATGTTCTTTCCAGAAGCACTATGATTTCACTGATTGCCTTTGTAAGAAAGTATTGCCTTTGTTGATGTTTGAGGCCTATGGGATTTAAGATTTCTTCTATCATAGAAGTGTTGGGAAAATCACAAGGTGATAATTTTCTGTGGTTTAGTGTCTATTCATGCAACTTCTGCCAATTACAAATTAGAAAAAAACTATTCCTAAACAAAATGAAGGTTGAGAGTATACATCATGAATCCAAGGTAAACCATAATAACGAAGATGTGGTTACCACAAAATGTTTACAAACCGCTCATTTCCAAACCAACATAAATGAGCCAGTTGGAATCTACTCTATAAGCTACAAAACATGAACACATAAATCTCTCCAATTTGATAATGTAAAATTACATTGATAATGGATTTAAAATAATCTATAGATATTTGATCTAATGCACACACATTTAATTTAGTGGCAAAACTTTAATTTATTGAGACAAGAAGAACAGTATGTTTTGTCCTTGAATATGTAATATCTGATCTATTTGTGTCTAAGTTAGTAACAGCAATGATTTTTTTTTGACAGGGTGACTGTTTTATGACAAATGGCTATTTCCAACATATTTAAGTTCTTGCATAGAAATAATTAAAGCAGTAAAGGTAAATATTTGGTGTTGCATCATATACTGATGTGGCTACTCATGATTAAATACTTCAGAGTATTTGAAGTCCTGACCCCCCAAAAAAAGTGTTCTCATTTGATTTATCCTGATTATTTCTCTGTTAATTAGAAGAATATTTTTACAGTGCCACTGAAACCAAGCCTTTTTGTAGATATTTTTGCCATCTATTGTTACAGATTAAGGTGTAATAAATAATGTGATTGTTTATGCTACAGTTTAAGATGCTGATTAGCTGCTAGTACATTAATGTTAGAAAGTATTCATGGTGTGCTAAAACTTTGTGCTTAAATTCTTTAAAAGCTCTGGGTTTAGACTGCTTTTTTGGATTTAGGAAAATACATGTGGTTGATCAGTCTAATATTAGTATACAGTTTTCATAAAATTTAAGTGGGAAAGCTGTTTTTTGTCAAGTATTTTGTACCCTGTAGACAACCATTAAGACTTGCTGAGTTTGTGAATAATTTAATTTATGATTAATAACATTATCTAAATATAATAGAGGCAGCACCATACTTCAGCAGATTAAATTTGCCTTTAATGCAGCATCAACAAAGAAGATATAGGCATAAGCAATTTTGAGGGGTTTGTTTGGTTTTTCTTTTTTTCTGTAAGAAACCTTTGAAAGGTTAGATTTTGTTAGAACTGATGACTTAACAAGTTTGTAGGAGATACTTCTTGCTATCTCTGCGATAACGTTTTCGTATAGAAACACAGAAAATCAATTTTGGTGATGTTGTGATAAGCTGTTTAATTAATGTGGTTTTCAAAGTCAATAAATTTAAATAATTTATAGCTCATCTAATGTATGGACTGTGCCTGTAAAGGTATTTTGCAGGAAGCATCCTCTCCAGATAGTAGTTGGAGGTCAGCTGCAATGTTTTACAGTTGTCCTAAAGTAAACTACAGCTCTGTTCTGGGTGTTTGGGTTATGGTAGACAGATGAAAGAAGACTGAACTTATATTGTGGAATGTTTTTGACAGGTAGCTTTATGCACTTAGTTTAGCATTTCAGACCTTAAAATACTTCAGTGATGGTTTAAAAGGCCTTTCTGGTGAGGAGATCATTCCTCAAGAATTAGAATAAAAGTAATGCTCACTATCTTAAGACTGCTGGTTCCTGGTTTTCCTGAGGCAAGACAACTGGAAGAGCTTACATGAAGCAAGTTTGTCTTATAATTTCTGTACACCTAATGAAACACTTCAGAATTCTGAAGTGAAGTATATTTAAGCTCAGCATAAGTATCAACCTTAAAAATTGGTTTCAGATTACCAAATTGTTTTCTAACTCTAAGTATCTTCATCCTTATCTCTATTTCAACCATACAGTATTTTAAAACATTGAGTCTTATTTAGTTACCACACCGAAGTCTCCATTAGAGAGAAAGAAGCTGGGTTGGGGCTAATGTCTTGTCACTTCTATACACAGTCTAAGAGTATCTCTGAACACTGTATCTAGAATGAAGATCCGAGACAATTCTTTTTTAATGATACATAAATTACTGATCATGGTGTTCAGAGGATCTGCATAGTGTAAGAATCCAGCTTTCTGTGTCTTACTGCAGAAAGCTGGGCTGTGTCAGAGGCACACCTTTGGTGGGGCTGCCATACCAGAGATGTGCAGTTTGTAGATTATGGTCAGTCCCTTTGGCTGAGTTGAATGCCAGCCTTCAATGAAGGAATGGTTTACTTTCCTCGTGTGTTTTCATTTTCTGGGAACCTGGAAATTGGTAACTGTCAGTTCTGGATTAACGTTGACTCTGTACTGTAATTTTTGGAGGCCTATGAGAATCTAAATGATTTCACAGTACATATTCTTAGTGTTTTCTCAGAAATACCATCTTTTGGTTTTGATTTTACAGATCTTTTTTAAGACATTGTCTTTTTGTTGCCCATCAGAAAGGGCAGTCTTGTTATAGAAATCTCAGGTGGTAGGAGAGTGGGAGAAGTCCTCAGACCTAGGAAAGATTTGTCTTGTAACACTGCTTGCCAGCTTTCCAAAATACAAAGGATTTGGTGAGTTTCTTTGACAGAAGCAATGGTTTTGTAGAAATGAGAAGACCGTTCATTTTCATGCAGAAGTGTTAAGAAAAATTCTCTTACACAGTCACATCTTTTCCATAGATTCCATTACCACTTGAGGCGTGTTTTCTCTTAGTTTTTCTTATTTATCCCATATTGTTTTTCAGCATTATAGAAGATGTCAAATTTCCATTTTTTCTCCACAGAATTGTGTTCCATAATACTGGCTTTAGTTTTAGAAATAAAACAAAAACTGCAACATCCTCTGTCTAAACCCAAATAAAACCATATCAAAACCCAAACCCCACACTGTAGCCCTTACATTTGGAAAAGACAGAGAACACAGAACAGCAAAAGCTACTTTGATGTTAACTGACTGAGTTTACAGAGCACCTGAACCAAGACCTTTCAGAACAGTGAGCTGCTGTCTGTCTCTGTGGTCTGGGCTGTGTGGAACTCTGGCTGTCCTTTCCAAGGTGCCAAGGAATGCCTGTTACTTTGTGCAGCCTGATGCTTGACATTTTGGCTGTTCATTGAAATACACAGCAGGAGGTTGAAAGACAGACCCTTAGGATGCTGAAGAACCAAAAATACAGATGAATCAGGTAGTTTAAAAACATAACATTTAAAATTCCAAGAGATAAGTCAAGAAATGTTTCTCTCCTGGTTGTTTTCAGGGGCAAACAGGGCAGCCAGAGAAGAGGAGAAGGTAGAATGCAGTAATTCTGAGTTGGAAATAATTTCTTAGCATGGCTCATGTGTGTTTGGGCTTTGTGTGACAGAAATAGAACAAAGCGTACAACAGCCATATTGCAAAGAGTGTTTTAAAATATAGAAGAAGCTTAACTTTGCCATACAATTTTCAAGTATTTGCTGTGTAATTTGGCCTCATTGAAACAAAATATACCAGTTCTATGGGGAAAAAATTACTGTGCCAAAAGTTTGAACTAGATTCATCTTTCACATTCAGAGCTATGGCTTGTGCTGCTCCCTTGAAGTGGTCTTACTGTAAGCCCTGATTTCAGATAGGCTCTACGGCAGCCACTTCATTAATATATCTCATACTTGGTGGTCAAATCGTGAACCTGGACTCATTGGTTTCATTAAACAGAAGTCAGAGTTTGCATTCCAACTGTTCACTGACATCTTTTCTGTATAATACAGCTGTTAATGTTCTTATGTTCTCCTGTGGTTTTGATGGCTGAATTTTTATTTTTCTTACACTGTAACCAGTCCTACTTGCACATAAATTACTGAGAGTACTTTTAGTTGCTAGTACTGGATAGAAGGTTCTTCTTTTTCCGCTACTGACATACTAACAGAATGAATCCTTGAAATATTTTATGTTTTTTCTTTTAGTGTGGTATTTTAGATTATCACATTCACTAGGGTCTGCTGGTTCATCTGCAGTTAATTGCAGAGGCAAATTATTTCTTTGGAGAACTGTTGTATCTAAAGGAACTTACTGTTGTGCTTAGCAATCTGAAAGATCACTGTTGTTTGTGGATAATTGTTTTTGTGATGTGATTATTGCACAACAATATGTGTGTATATGTTTCTTTTCTTCCCCTACTTGTTCCTCCCTTTCTGTGTTTTGCCAAAAATGAGTGAAAAAAGGGGCTGAGTGGATGAAGCTGGGATTTTGGTTACTAGAAGATGAAGAAGATTGTGATCAATTAGGTTTATATGTTAAGGGCATATTTGTCCCTTGAGGAGTTTCTTGATGTGAATCTTGTCTCTCTGTGTATGTATATATGTATGTAATCCATCAGGGTTTTTCAGTGTGGAGACGCTGCTCTTTGTGGGATAATTAGTTATTAGTCATCCCTTTATTTAAAACCTATTTTATTTTGGTTTTTGCATATTTATGTTCAAAACTTCCCACATAAAGCGCAATACTGTGCCTGTTAGCTCTTCAACTACATCTTGCCCTGAAGCTGCTTGTTGAGAAATAGCAGCTGAAGTCATATGTGTATGCACTGTTTCATGAAGAGGTGACTAGATTTTCATATGAAAACAATTTTAAATATCAAACTAGTGTTTATATGGCTCTGTATAACTGAAGTGTTTCTCTGGAATAGATGATGAAATCAGGAACAGTTATGACAAACCAGTTATGTCAGTTGCAGCTGATAGGTGCTTCTGGGTGTTGGCTTTTATACTGAACTTAGTCTTGAGTTTTTCCCTCCACTATTATCTTTTTTGCCCTTTTCCTTCTAGATGTTTGAGAGAGAGGGACCTGGATAAATTGTGTATTCGAGAATGTCGTCTGCTCTTTAGCTACTCCACTAAATGAGAAAAAACCCCAAACCCTAACATTTCTGTTTGACAAAAGTAGCAAATACAGATTGTAATTTGGTAAAGAGGTTGGCCTATCTCTTGAGTTCATTCTGTATAATAAATGAAAAGTCTGTGTAACAGGATGAAAAGATTCTATGACTACCCCAGTGACCACCAAAATTTCACCATGGAAGGATATCCTGACAGTCTCTTATTCCTGCTCAAATTAATCCTCTGACCTAGAGTAGAAGTAGGAAATGGAATATTCCTGGATTCATTTATTTAAATGAAAGTAAATCTTGAGAACAGATTTCTGAATGCTTATAGCTCCTTTTCCAGAATAACCACTTTCTGTAGAACTCAATGTTATTTATCATATAAGTGAATCACTGGAATTGTTTTAAATTCCTTTAAACAAAATTTAAAGGATGAGTAGAACATATGTAGCTTTTCAGCTTGAGAATACATGAAAAAACATAGTAGCAAGGAATTGATTCTTCATTTTAAGTGTTCTGAACTGCATGTTGCTTATAGAATTTTAATGTCTTTAGCCAAAAATTGTTTAAAACCACTTTTTAAAACCACTTGAAGAATTAAAATAAAAATGCTTTTTGATTAATGAGATACTTGGTGATATTGTGTTTCTCACAGCTTTTTTTGCATGTTACTGTTCAGATTGTTACTTTCAATTTAAATTTTAAAAGCTCATTTGGGAGAATTTGCTCCTAATTTCACTTTCTATGTAGAATTTATATCTGAAATCAGAGAAATTATTGTTCTTCCAGCTTTTCTTTTCCTCTCCCCCACATTTTCTTTTGTCTGTCACCATCATAATTTTGGGTAATTCAATCTGCTTATCATTCTGAAAAACTTTGGATTGATTAAAAATTTTATTAAACTTTTACCAGATTTAATCTTTACAGGAAAAATTGAACTTCTCTATTTCTGTATTTCCTCTTTATAAACACAGTTTTACTCTGAAAGGTGACTGAAAATGCTGCTTCACAGATTCACTTTTTCAGTGAATCCAGATTGTGATTGCTCAGAAAAATTTTGAATTTGTTAATTTAGATTTCCAGCTGTTAGCTTTAGGCTCATGAGTATTGCAGAGTCAGTTGGTGGTATAAAGGTATAAAGCAATTTTATCTGCATCTGTGTCAAAGAGGCTGTGCTGGTAGAGGAACTACAGGTGTTATTTTGGGTAATTCCATGTGTCATGCAAAGGCAGCCTTCCTTTCTGGAGCTGAAGTGCAAGAACTAGAGTATTAATTGACTGCTAAATACAAAGCTGAGTTTGTAAATATATAAGAAAAATGCAGTTGTTAATTAAATTCTGCCTTTCTTGCTATGAAGCCTCATGACAAATCCTGAAGAGGAAATCTTTAATACCCCTCTGAGTGTCACTTTGCAGAGTATAGCCAGGCATTGCTTTATTTCATTTATAACATAAAATTCTAAAAATCATATCTAAAAGTAATTTGTTTTTATTATTTTCAGCAAACAAGAGCAGGACTCTTCAGATGAAACAAAAGAATGCAGTAGAAATCAAACTAAAAAAGTTGCATCTCTTGAAAGGAGTGAAGACTCATCACTGTCAAATACAGAAAATGTTCCTAGTTTGGAATTCCCTGGCAACAGCTCAAAGAACTCTTTGCATGAGAAAAGAGCATCCTGTGATTCAGCTAATAACAAACAGTTAGTAGATGAGAAACAAAAATGTATTCATGATGCAAGCGAGATGAAAACGTGCCAAAGTTCAGACGGCGTTGTCCTGAATGAGCAGACTAAAGTGCGTACCTTGGATGAAACTGCGCTGTCAGCCAAGAACATCAGGGACCTAAAGCTGACGTTGGGTGAAGATGTCAGCTTCGAGCAGTTCCTGAGAAAGAGGGATGAACCCGAATCCGTTAGTTCAGACATCAGTGAACAAGGCAGTATTCATTTGGAGCCTTTAACTCCATCAGAAGTACTAGAACATGAAGCTACTGAAATTCTCCAAAAAGGTAATGTTGCATCTTCGTCAAAGAAAGCAGGACAGCTCGCTGAACAAACAGATGAGACTTCTAGAGAAAGCAATCCCAGCAGAATGGAAACAACTGCAAACAAAACAGATGAAAATGAAGCAAGCTGAAATTGTGTTAATTTTGTTTGCTTTAAACTATGGTAAGAACACCATGGACCGTTCCTGATGAGTGTGCTCATGGATGTTAAAAACTAAAAATTTTGAAAAGGAGAAGAGAAAGAGACACCAAAGGGAAGTTTGCATATGAAAGTAGCATGTATGTGTATGTATGACTGAATTCATTAAGCTTCAAAAAGGTAACATGTAAAAATACATCTTCCTGTCTCTTGGATGTGATATATTATTAGATTGATACTTGAAAAGAGGTATAAATTCTAATTTTTTTATAGTTGACTAGCCCAGGATAAGGTGATTTGTTCGCCCAGAAAGTATTTTTCTAAATTCTTTAGTGTGAATATCATTGAACGGGGGATTGAGTATGAATTCACTTCTGATGCTGATATGGAGCACACTTGTATTGAAGGTTACTGGTCTGCTGATAGTTTAGGTAAATATAAACCTCGAGACTTGGTGTCACATTCCTGTCTGTAAAAGCACGTAAACAGAAGTATATGAATTTGTGCACCTCTGTACAGGTGTAATCCTGCCAGGCTGTGAACCTACCTTAATAAACTTTCAGTGAAAGTGAAATTATTACAATAAAAATATATATTTGTGGAGTTTTCACTGTGCAGGCTGTGCAGAAATACTGAACGTAAAGTAGAACATCATGCTGAAAGTATTGTAGCTGTTAGGCTTTTACCATTGGTTTAATTATTCTTAGCCATAGACCCATAGGAATGGTCTGTAAGTCACACCAAAGTATGGTTCAATGTAAAAATGGTTTTAAGCAAAAATAAGGAAAACTCCAAACTGGAAACACCACCTGGCATGCGTTCTGCCATTTTGCAGCTGCTACTGGCTAACTTAAAAATAGGACACAAGGGCATATAAAGTAGAATTGTATAGTTCAATTTTAGGACATTTTGTAGTCTAAGTTATGTACAGAAAGATGGCTGCTGGTTTTGGTTTGGTTTTGGGGGTTATTTTTGTCTTCTAGCTAGCTAGATTTAGGAATGCATATGATTAACAGTAGCTTGCTCTTTTGATTTCATTGCTCCATTTGAAACATTCAGAATGTGCTTTTGAGTTACACTTTTGTTTTTAATGAATGTTAAATGTTTTGAACAGCTGTAAAAGCACTGCTGTAAATTATTACTTTTTGAGTAAATATTTGCAACAAAAATTTGTCTTTGTGTATAATTTTCTGCTCAGCTTGAAACTTTGGGCATAGCCTTCTCCCATTTTTGATAAAGATGTAGTGATAGTTCCCAAAAAATAAGTAACTTTAATATTGTGAATTTGAGACCTATGTTTCATTGGGGATTTTTGTTAGTTTTTGTTCGTTTTTTGTTTGTTTTCTTTTAGAATTAAATGAGGAAGTGCCTACGCATAAACATTTTTTTGTACCTGTGTATTGTGATATGATGTGCTAACCTTTCCAGACTGTACAGATATTTTTCTGGCCCATCACCCTGCAACTGAAGTTTCCTATGTCCTCTTAATTTCACCAAGCTCAGCTGCTAAGTGAGTTGAACAGTATTAAAATCTAGAGACCATCCAGCTTACTATTGGAACCTCTAAATAAACCAGATCTCAACAGCATCAAAGTCCCTTCAGGCTCTAAAGAGATGTACGGTTTAAAGTTCAGACTGCATCTTCATTGTCGTCCATGCACGTGTAGAAGACTTAAAAAACAAAAGTGGAACAGTTTATGTTCTCGCAGCTCTTTGAGATCTGCCACTTGAAGAACTTCAAATACCACAACATGTGAAAAAGCTGAGAATAAGTTCCTTTATTCTTTTGTTCTTTAAAGATTTTAGTGAAATCATTAAATAATGGTTTGGTTAACCAGTCTGATGTCTTCATGCTTCTACACATGGAAGGTTACTCCTTGTGATGCTTTATTATATGGAGTTTAAAGCAGTTAATCAACTACAAAACTGTATGTGTATGTTAGCAGGGGAGTTCCTGAATGCATCGATGTCAAAACCCAGGGAAATCTGTAGTATTTTGAATCTAGTTGGTGACCTTCCATGCAAATTACATATTTTGAATAATGCTCTGATATGTGGTGTTAGAAAAGATGAAGTTCAACTGGAACCAGTTGTGATACTTGAAATGTCTTCATATATGCTTTTTATTATGCAATTAAATTTTTAAAACTTTTACCATCTTAATAAGAATTTAGAAGGATTTGGCCACATAATGTTGTGAAAAGGTGGAAAGTGGAATTCAAACCCTGGTGTATTTGACAGAATTATATCCATATCATCTCAGCTGCTTACTATGTAAAGTGTCATTTGTTTCAAACCATGTTGGCAATGCTTATGCAAAAAGTAAGGTTAGGTACAAACCACTCAAAGATCTTCTGGTCCTTGTGAAAGAAGAGGTGAACTCGATTGTTCTAGCAAGAGCATCAGATGGCTTTTCATAGGCAGGGAAGGTAGATCATGAAAACACTGGCATGGTATTTTTGTGAAGGAGGAAGACAAACTCATTACTGTTTTTCTTATATGACGTAATAGATTTGCTCATAAACACTGTAGGGAACTACGCAAGTACAAAGATTAATTTCTATCCTGTTATTTGGGAGGTTTCCCAAAGAAGAGATAAATGAAATTGGTACTTTTTGTGGAAGCTGCTCTGGCAGATCGTTTCATTCATGCGTTTTCAGTTAACTGAACATAACTGCACACGATTCAATTTCTTGCTTCTGAGTCATTTAAAAGTTGGTTTTTCCATCCAGCCATCAGTAGTTCTTACACTGTGTCACCTCTCTTTTTGTCCTCGAGAAGACATTTCACCTCCAGTTTTCATTACCTTACCAAAAACCAGTCAATTCTTGATGTCCATAGTAGAATCACCCTTTTGCCTCATCTCAAGAGCTTTATCGTATTTGCTTGAATAATCACTGCAGCTTGTTTATATAGTGCATATTTTTAGGGAAGTCATGTGCCATGTGTATGCTGTCTACATTATTGACATTTAATAGAAAACTGCAGTCATCATGATGATCAGTGAACATTCAGTCACTTGGATCTTCCTCAAGTGCAGTCGGTGTCTGTTTGCCTTGTGCAGCTTGGGAGAGAAGCTTTGGTTGACCTATGGTTCAGATTTTCCTAAATGGAGTGGCTGAGTAAACACACCAAAAAAAATCCAGTTGTAGCACGTATGAATTCTAGGTATTGGATGATGTATTAAATGAGGAAGTTTTTATAACAAAACTTTGTCTGCTTTGCTTTTCCATGGGCACAGAGAGAGAAGAACCTTGGGCAATACATGTTTAATCTCATTTCTGTCATGCTACTTCTACAAGGAGTCAAAACGAAAGGTCAGGATAAAGAATCTTGAGTAATGCTTGTATTCTGCAACACTTTAAGTAAAAGATCTTAAAGCTTTTCTGCAGGCATTAAACATTGTTATTTATATGCTGGCATGCAGAAAGCAGTAATTTTATAATACTGTCAGATATACAGATATTCCACTAAAGACTGTGACCATAGGGTGTCACAGCAGAATTTTGTTACAATTTTTTGTGTAAGGCAAATTTATACATAATTGTTCTCTTTTTATTTTCATTCATGTTGGTTTTTGCAGTTTGTAAACTTACTTTGTCTAGTTGCGTCCTGTATATTTTGATATATGCTTCATATCCATAAAAGAAAAAGGTAAGTATGTTTTATGATTGCATTGAATGGTTTTTGCTTTTAAGAAAATGTTTATTCCAGTTTTAATGTAGTTCAAAAGGACAGTTCTCAGTCCCTCAATGAAGGATGGCATATTACCTCCTTTGAACATTGTTTTTATGCAGGATTTTGACTCTAATCTTTCCCGTTAATTCTGTTCTGAAAAGGAAAGTATGTTGACTGGTATTTCATCTTAGTTTACAGACACTAAAAGAGAGTTCTTTTGAATTTTAAATCACCATTGTAGCTCTTAAGACAACTAATTAAAATTTTGTATTCAGTCATTTCATTGACCCAAATTAACCTTGTAAAGTTGATATTTCCTTTTTGCACCAGATAAAGGAAAACAAAAAAGTGGAAAATGTTTATCTGTGAAATGCTTTCAGGGAGGTGAATGTAGTTGTGCCTTCAAGGTGTGCTATAAAGCTGATGTGTTTATTGACATAAAAATGTGCTTCGTTTGTTGAGGGGCTTTTTCCTGTTGAAACTATTATATTAGAGAGGCTGAGTTTTTTTCTGACACCCGGAAAGAGAACTGTGATGTATCTGCATTTATGTTTGGGCAAGTTTATCTTCATATTGAGGAAATTGACTGCTCAAATCACATGTGTGGGCTGTAATCAGACCAAAATAAGATCAAGTCTATGATTAAAACCAGTACCTTTTCAGCAAGCAATTCTCCATTTTTAAGCAGCACTGCTAGATTGCTGATGGTATGAATCTAATGTAAATAAACTGCATTTCATACTTTAGTTCACTAAAGTCTGTTAGGCATTTAAGTGAAAAGAGCTATGTTCTCCAAAAATTTTTGTGAATAAAGTGGTTTCTTTATGAAGGAAGTTGTCTCATACTGACAGCGTGGTAGCCTTGAAAATGTAACCTTGATATGTTTTGCTCATAAATAGTGTAATTAATAATTAATCGTTTTTTACTAAAGGAAAATCACCTGCGGGTCTGTTCCTTACAACCTCTTGTGAGTTTTTCATATAGATCAGTCATGATATTCTAGCAAAGAATTGAAGCCCTTGTTTTCCTCTTAATGCTGTAGAATTGGAACATGAATGCTTAATAGTTTTTGAATTGTGTGTGTTTAAATTACCTGTATGTTTACTGCCTGAAATGAAGATTGAATTTTGTGTACCAGTTTCTTGGGTTTTCAGACGAGATTTGTCTTTCCACCTGATCTTGGAAAGACTTCACTACTTCTTGGGGCTAACAAGTTGAAGGCACATAATATTATTTCCCAGGTTATTTAGTGAAATCCAGTGTATTTGTTGGATGTCATTTAAGTGGGACAGACTAGAGGCAGTCAAAATGAATCCCAGCACTGTGACTAATTAGGAATCCGTCAGCCTTAAAGGAAAACTTTAGAAACACTAAACTTGATAAATAAATGGTAGCAGTGTAGGAAGTCGGGTGAAGCCTTAGCTACATTGGACTGTTCTGTGTTCCTATTACTTTTCTTTGTGTACACACACACACACACACACACAGAGTTATATGCAACTATAATGAAGACAACTTGATTTGATTTTCCCTGATGTACCTGAACAGAGTAATAAAACACAAAGAGGATCTTATTTTTATCATGTTACAAATGAGAGTTCAGCAGCAATCCTTAGGCTGTTTTGAGCATAAACTTGTCTAAACAGATTGTTCTAAAATTGCCATTATACTTGAATTAGAGCATTTTACTAATCCAAGCACACTTCTTGACTAGGTGAGCTACTCAGCTATCTTGGAAGCTTTTAACATATTATTACCTCTTAATTGCTATTCATATTTTGGCAGTAATAAAGATATATCTGTTGTCCTCTCACATAATTTGTGGTTAACTTTAATGTATTCTTTATTTAATGTGTTTACACAGTCCTCACAAATGTGTTGGTTCTTTCCATCAAAAAAAAAAAATTGTTTGAGAGAGCTTACAATCTACTTGCACTATTATGAGAATTTCTTGGTCACATCTCTTTTATGTGTATGTTACTCTGCAAAACATACAGGGAACAAGGAGAGGGAACTATGAAAAAAAAAGTTTAGAAGGTCAGTCTTTTGCTTATCCTTAATTAGAGTGGTAAAATATATCCACTCTGAACTGACTCCCTGCCATAATAGCTGTATTCTCTTCGCCATAGGTGATGCTAAAGGCGATAGGAATTCTGAACAGAATCTCCAGTGAAAATGCAAAGCAGCAAACAATGAGTGTTGTTGGATTATCAAGACCCCTCATTGCAATAAAAGATCAATAAGAAGCAGCAGCAAATGGGAACTTTACTGTGAGTGGAATATAGAACATGTACAAGCAAAATGCTTCTACTTTTAGTCTTTTATTTAATCGGTTTGGTTAATGGGAGTAGACAATCTCTGTCAAGAAGCATGAGATTCTGTGCAGCATTGGACAAAACTGTTAACCAGTCACTGCACAGCACAATGATTTGACCTGACTGGAACCAGATATTCTTGGGTACAATGTACATCAGTTAGTTAAAGAGCAATAATTGGCAAAGTTCACTTGGTCCAAACATAGTTCCTGTCCATCAAGTGAAATATGTATCTTTGCAATATATCTGGCTATGGGGAGGTGAAAAGCACTTTCTGCACCTCACGTGTATTATCCACTAGGATCTCCTATGTTTCATTTACCCTGCTGAACATGCAGAACAGGAAATACTTATGCTTGCTGGAAATCCAGAGAAAACCCAACAAATACTTGGGTATAAAAGTAAAATAATTGACTTCCCCACTGTACCAGCAGGCAGAATGCTGTGATTGTAGAGGTCATGTCACAGAACCATTGATCAGGCTCTTCCACATAGCGTCCAGTGGAGCTCTAGAGGAAGTTACTGAGGCTGAAAACAGCTAAAAAAAAAAAAGCAGATTCATCTGTTTAGGTTTCACAAGAGTGCCCTTTAAAATTCCAGTGGGTCCTGCATCAGATGCTTATATTTTTGTTATTCCTGTTGTCAGCAAGTTCTCTGTTGCAAATTGTGCATGACTAGAAAAGTCAAAAGGTAAAAGTTGATCAGAAAAAAGTCCACAGAAGAATTTTTCTGTTGCACACACAGTTGTGTGAATGAACTGGGTTGACTGGGAACGTGCATGTGGGAGGGTTCTCCATGCAGTTGCTGAAGTGGAGCAAAGGCATGAGCAGCCCTTCTACTGCCTGGGAAGGGCTCTGCCTGCAGCTGCAGAAGGTGAAGCAGACAAGCCATTGCTCTGTGTGTAGAGGGATGGCTGCAGTAGGTGCCTGTGAAACCACAGCTTACTGGTATTTTCACCATTAATGGACTGTTGGAGTATGTGGTGGGTAAATGAATTGCAGGGTTAGGCAGTGACAGTTGTGAAATGGAGACATGCTTAACTAGACGTGATATGAGAGATCAGAACTGGAGTCCCGATGGGCAATCCAGACAGTGGCTTCTGCTATTACTACAGAAGCAAGAGGGTTGTTTAGAGGTTTTCTTTGTTGGGTTTTTTAATATAACTTTCAAATTATGAATGAAAATTTCAGTGAAACTGTGAGCTTCAACAAACTCAGTAATGAGCTAAGACAGCTTGGTTTGCAGTAGCTGCAGTGGTGATGCAGTCTCTAACAACTACACGAGGATATTAGTGAAACTGAAATAGGAGTAATTGGACCATGTTCAGGTGTTAAAAAGCTCTTTGCAAAAGGGAAAAGAAAACAACTGTAAAATATTCTGGTCTTCCTAAAATGGAATTTGAGAGTCTTTTTCTCAATGAAACATGGTAAGTTTATTAAATATGCTATAGAATGTATGAGAAAGTTGGTTTTATCTGCTATAGTTTTTCTCCTTAATTTCAGCTGTATGTATGCTACTCAGCTTCAGAACATCTGGGTACAGTGATTTTTTTCTTTTCTGCACCTGCAAGTGTAAGTACATACATAAACAAAAAAGAAATTAAATCTTTCACAAAGCCAAAGAGAAAGAAAAAACCCAACCAGGCATGAAGCTCAGGGGAGCAGTATGACAAGTGCTGAGCTGTAAACAAGCTTGAGAGGGATTTAATTCTTATGACAAGCGCCAGTGGTAGCATCTCACATGGACTCAGCATATGCACACATTTCAGAGGAGGAATCACAGAGGACTTAATGCAAATATAAAAAAGCTCAGAGCACATCAGCCTATGCTGTTCTAAAAATAGCCTCAAAAATCAGAATGAACAAGGGTGGTAATTATCTTGATTTTTCGGATTTTTGCCACTTGTAGGAGGTTTTGTGGTTTATGCTCACGCTATAATTAGACTTTGTAACATATAAACTACAAACTCTTTAGGATAGGGATTGGTTCATATATTTGTAGGGCAAGTACAGCAAGACCTCATTGGGTGGTATTTTCAGAGTGATAGTACAATATGGCCACTGAGCAATAGCTGCTGTTCTAAGTTTTAAAGATGCTTATTTTAGGTCATAAGATTTTTGTTGTATGTTTGTTAAGGAAAGAGAAATTAGATGTAATTTGCTATCCAAATTAAATTTTAAAAGCCTTTAATGCACACTTCTTCCCTAATTACAGTCAGGTCCTTTCTCTTTCAAATATGCTTCTAAACTGCCTCATTTCTCTAGCAACATTCTGAAGAGTACACACTGCAAACCATCCCCAGCACTCTGTACTTAAGCAGATTTCCCCATGGCAGTTGATGAGTTAGTGCTGCAGGATGTAGCCTGTTTTCACTTAATCTTCAGACAGCTTTGGGATGAGTAGAACGTGCTCCTTGGACTCCAGCCACTGGATACGTTTGGCTCATTTAAGAAATTAGACTAGTGCTCTATTCACCTTAGATTTTCCATCTAGTGTTTTCTTTTCTGCTTTCCTCAGTCTGCAAAAAATTAATTTAAAGGTTACATTTACTAGCAAAGGGTTAATAATCCCTGGAGATCTGCAGGCTTAGCCAAATACAATTGTGTTGTATTATAGTCAGCTAAAAAACTAGGTTTAGCCATGGTTGGATTTGATTGCAGAAGGTGGACTCTAGGATAGAGAGTCTCTCTTGGACCCAATTTTTCTTGCTCACTTAGATGGTTGACAGTTGGGAAAACATTATTTTACAAAATCTCTATTAATGTTTTAAATATGCTGAATTTTATATACCAGTTTACAACACTGATATTTCTGGATTCAAATGTGAGATTTTGTGTGTGTGTCCAAATTACCTTTCATTTGTATGATGTTTCTTAACCTGTTTCTGGATTTGTGTTTTTGACATCCCTTTTATTACAAGTGATTGAAAATGGCCCTTCATTTGCAATAGTTGTGAATAACCTTCAAAATAACAACAGGCTTGACTTCACCAGTGCAGTAGTTTATCACCTTTGACACAGAAAGCTAAAGCTACTCTTTCCTTCTCTCACAAATACATTAACATCAACGGTTTTAAATAATTTTTTTAATAATCTTTCTTTTAAGGATAAGTGAGCATAGGAGGGGCTCATTTTATTCTACGGTGAGTATTCTAATGGGCTGCAAAACTGTTAATAAACATTATGTCTTCTTGGAACCTGTAATTATTTACTTTTCTAATTGAAAATTACTTGGATAGATCAATGAATAGAAGAACGCAATATCAGAATCCTTTTTTTACCAAGTGACTAGAAATAAAATTCTTTGTTCCCAGAGCAGGTAGGAACACTATCTGAACTGTCTAGTATTTACAGAAGTTTTGAGAATCGTGTGTAGTTTAAAATACTGAAGTGAGTTAACGAGGCATTAAAATCCAGGCACCTCTGAATCTTCAAAGCCAAATCCTGCTGTGGTTTGGATCCTGTAGTGTTTGTTTTCTGTTTGAATATTGAGTATAGTGCTTTGTATTGCAGAAAGCCATATAGTTCTTAGCACAAAATGCTGGAACTTTAGCAAGCACTTGGGTGAAGGTAAGAAAAGATGTTTCATAGCAGTGGGGATAAATGTAAGGCAAATATGTCTATGAACAAGACAAATATCTCTTCTTAAGGAGGGTCTCTTTTTTTTTTTTTGTGATTAACAGAAATTAAGTTCACTGAACATAATTGTATGCTCTATTATTGAACCAAGCTCACACTTCTAATGGCGTAACTAAAGCAAGTGAATAGCAAGCTACCAGTAGCTTCAGTTTAAATCTTGCTACATTTAAGAGTGAGACAATACTTTTAGTCCTCTGATTGCATATATTTGTCTGAGCATTCAGAAGGTTGAAAATGCTACATTTACTAGATTTCTCTTGGTAAAAGACAGGCATTCATTCTGGATGATGAAGATGAGTTTTATCAGAATACAAAATTATCCTGAACCACTGACTGGGTTTAAGCATTGCTCCATCAATTTCAACCCTCTGTGGATGCAAGGCCAAACATCAGTAACCTGCAAGATTTGTTAAAGGCTTTACTCTTCTAATTCCCACTGGAGTATTTTAATGTTGACAGCTGTTAAAATTCTTAAACTGGAGCTCCACATCAGTATTCTCTTCCTCACAGACACCTGTAATGGGATTTATCTGTTTTCTTTGTTATTCCCTTTGCTCATTTAAATGTAATGTGCATTTCTCATCAGACCACTGGATTAGTTCTATATAAATTACTAAAATACACAGATACATGAACACACATATGTTTGTCCCAGAAGAACAGAGCATGGTATTTTGGATGTGATTAAAAAGATGGACAAAGATAAATACAGCACTATAATCCTTATGCATTTCTTTAAAACAAAAGACATTTATTATTATGTGGCCAGGAAGATGCGGCCTCTTGAAGCTCCTCCTGAGATTTTCATCTTCCCTCATCACTGAGCTGTGTTCTAGGAGTGGAGACATTAATTCTATTTATACTTCTGGTGCTTTACTACCAGTCACAGGCTCCTCCCCTGACCCTCCAGTTCCTCTGTCCTGATTTATATTAGTTGGAATTTCGACTTTGATAATTGTATTTTCCTGAAGGGTTTAGCCAGATAGTGGGCTAGTATTGCCTTGCTTTAAGGATTACTAATTCCGGGGCCTTTGTTCTGCAAATTACGTGTAAATAGATGTGCTAAGGGTTGTTTTCACCTGATACCTGATGGAGATTCCTATTGAACCAGTCTTGCCTGCCTTGGTTCATCTACGGCGAAGGCAGCTCAGGATGCCAGCCTTGTACTTGCACATGAGTGAACTCGGAACAGCTCAGGTGCAGTGGCTGGTGAAGCTGAGGGAGGGGTGGCTGGACAGTCCAGGACAGCTGTGCAGCTGAGCAGCATTGTCACTGTCACAGCCCGGGCTGGACGGGGCTTTGGGCAGCCTGGGCTAACGGAAGGTGTGCCTGCCCATGCAGGGGGATGGAGCAAGATGATCCATTTCCTACCCAAACCATTCTATGATTCTATTATAATATTTGATTTTACAGCCTGTATATGAGGCAGGCTGCTTTCTCATCAGTCAAGGCTCACTTTTTGTGATAAAGTACTTAATCACTTAGATGTTGACAAAGACAGGGATAGACTTTAGTAGTTTAGTAACTGATCTTTGGTCTTGTGAGGAAAAAAAACAGTAATTAAAGATGTAAAATACTTCATCTGGACAAAATCACTTCTAGTCTGCCCTGGCTTTTTATTTTAGCTACTTAGGGAGCTGATAATTAACACTGCTGTTTTAACTGTGCAGCTTTGGCCTTTTAATCCTAACCACCTAATTGTCATTTTTCACTTCACACGCAGAAGCCCAACGTATACATATTGATACACGGTATCAATATGTATACTTTTTTCTCACCTAGTTAACAAAAATCCTGTAAGAAGTTGACAGTGGGAGGTTGGAGAAAGGAAGGATTTTAATGGATCCAAGTCTGAAATACGGAGAATAACCAACTTTCTAAAATTAGCCCTCGATGAAAATCAGATTAAGTAGAGAATATGTAGTGTCTTTTGTAGAAACAAAGTATTTTCTAATTTCCATTGCAGTGTTTTCATTTACAAGACTATTCCTGAGCAAGTGACCAAGGCGTAATATTCAAAATATAGGGAGAAGCATCAGTCATTTAGTACAGAAGATTTACTTTGGAACAGTACACACAACTTTGGAGTTATTAAAAAAAAACCAACCCTGCAACATACTTTGCATGAATAACAAAAGTAGGTTTTGAATCTTGTTATTATTTTCAATGGTGTAGAAGTCAGGTTTGCATATTTGAATAGCCAGATTTTGACATCTCATCTAAAGCCTTTTCCTGACATAAAAGCAGAGAGTGCACAGTTTCTAATAATAAAAATTTTTGCTCTTTTTTAATGTAGGCACATACTAGTAAAAAGATGCTACCTGTGCATCAGGCATAAAGAATAATGTTGTCTTGTTCTAATGTGTCAAAATATTCTTTAATGAGGAAAGGTATATAAAATGTACAAAGCAGGATAAACCAGCTACTAATACCTTCATTACTGTCTGTCAACAAATGACAGTCCTATCAGTAAATGAATGAGCTAGCAGGGATAAATGGACAGGTTATAGAAATTGCTTTCACAGTGATCTCTAAACACAGGAGATGCAGTTTTAAGCTTTCAAATTTCAATGCAGTCATTTTAGCAACAGGAACATATGAATGTGTCAGGTGTCAAAAAATGTTTTACTCTTTATATTCCATAATGAAGCTTTGTAGTGTTTTTTAAATTTTAAATACCCCTTGTAAAATATCAGTGAGTTTTACCCTTTAAAACTGTGTGGCCACTAGCATTATTATGGACTGTAGAATTTAAGCTACTAATTATCCTTCTGACAAGTATAGTTGATGGGGTTTTTGCCTTCTAGAATTAATGGACCTCTTTGTCTTGCTTGAGGTATATCAAAGCTTAATACATGAACAAAATGCTGTTCTGACCTTTGGTTCCAGGAGGTTATGCTGGGACATAATATTTTTGAGGCTCATTCCAATAATAAAATTACAGTTTTAGTGATGGCTCTGCAAACATACGGCAAACAGAAAACATTTCTCATCGATTAAACAACATAGCTTCCATTAAACCTCTGGAATGACTAAACCCAGTAAACTGTTAAACACTGAAGTGTTTGTTTGTTGTATTTTGTTTAGTTATTCAACACCTGCCTCCTTCCTGCTTTAAAGTATAATCAGCATTAGAAATACTACTGCTAATCAAGTCGTCAAATCTTAAAGCATATACACAGTTCTTGCCACTTTAAAACCCTACTGCTGCTGCTTCTTTAAAGCTGCACCTGATGTTTACCTGAGAAGCAGTGAAAGGAGACTGTATTTCTCATAAATTAATTTATGAATATTTATATACCAGACGGTTTTTCAAGTGCTGGCCAAACCTGATGGTGTTTAAACCAGAGTGATTGAGAAAGATTGAAGAAACTCCTGGAAATATCCATGATGGGCTAGGACATTTGTGACTTCCAACATGGCTGTTAGTTCTAACAGCCGAATTGTTTATGCATTTGGAAGTACATTCTTGAGCTTCACGTTCTTGCTTGTGCATTTGATCCTGTAGTTAGCCTGTGCTTTTAAGAGCATTCTTACTGCTGTATATAGCACAAGATTAGCAAAGGCTGACGGGATGATGATGCCATTAATATGAATATCTGTCCATAGTGTCCCTCAGAAGTCAGACCGTGACTATGCATACTTTGAAAGACAAAGTCTTTGAGATGTGGGCAAAGAGGGAGCAGGGAAAAGTGATGATTTACTATAAAAGGTGCATTCCGTCCTCCCCTTAGTTGTGTCTTATTTTATGCAATTTTAATTAGCTACATTTCAGTACATCTATATTGATGTATTTGCCCAAGCACTTTGTCGATTCCCAAGCAGCATTTGCTAACAGACTGAATTTTGGTGCCATCATCTGTTGGCCATGTACAATTGCAGTATGGGCAGATGGGGATCCTGAAACACTTCTTGTATTGCTTGTTTCACATCCAGCTTCATTTCTTGTGCTCACACCTTATGTATTGTGCTTTATAAAAACAAACACATATGGAAGTCTATACAGTGGAGCAGCCATTGTCTGTTGGGCTGGATGTCATGTGAATATTGGCACAGGCAAAACAGGCTTTTTACAGGGAAATAAACTAGACAGTGTGAACTCTAGAACTACATCAATAATGCTGATTTTATATAGCCACTTTATGTCAAAAACTATAGGTGGTCCTGATATTTGGCAGCAACAGTATGTATTGAAGTTATTTTTCTGCTTGGAAACTTCTTTGTTTCAGTAAAGAGTTTGACTTGCATGAGCAAAACTATTTGACAGTAGTTAATAGTGACTTAATTCTGCTCTAGAATGTAGAACTCAAACTCCAGGTTTTTTGGAGTAAAGTATCTTGCTAGTAATGTGTGTTCTCTTCAAGATTAGCTTCTGAAGAAAGATGATTGGTTTCTTTGCTTTACCAAAGTGGTGTCTTTACATCCAGCAGATTATCCAGAGACAAGATTTGACATGATTCTTACTTGCTGGTAGCAGATAAATATACTGTAATTGGGCTTTTTTAGCTGTGAGCTGGTGTAGTAGTAAGAATCTTGTCCACATTTGAGGCTTATCATCACTAGGTGAAAAACTTCCCTCCATTTGTAGCTTCAGCCTCCATTTATGAATTTCTGTCCAAGTCCAACAAAAGAAATAAGTTTGAAGTTGCTGGAGAGACGTCTGGCCTAAGAGTCACAGTTGTCACAATGAAAAATGAGCCTTGGCTACACCTCAGGGCTACGTGCCTGATGTCTGTGGATGCAAGTCATTGTCCAAAGATGTCTGTGTCTGAGTTGATCTTTTTCCATTAGCAGGCAGTGCAGAGAGCTGCTGACATGATCTCACCCTAAGGTAGATGTTTCTAAATGGCAGGCACACCTGCCTTCTATCCATCGTCAGTAACAAGATTTTAGGAGATGCTATGATCTGAATTTTGCTAAGATGGATCCCATACAATACAGCCATACTGTCACTACATTTCTGTCACAAAGAAACAAATTCCATTATTAATATTTACAAAAGATTGTCAACTGAAAATGAATTACTTGGAAAATCCCTGAGCAACATACTGGAAACTGGCCCAGCTCTGAGCAGAGGGTCAGACCAGACAACTGCCAGAGTCCAGTCCACCCTCAGCTTGTGTTTCTGAGTTTAAAGCAGGTATCCTTTTTCAAGGGTGAGAACCAAGGGGAAAGCTTTCTTCTGTAATGTGTGTGGGATTGCCGTGTTTGATCCTTAGCAACCAGCGGATACGTAACATTTATAACTCCGTGACAGATCTGTGCTGCACAGTAAGCTGCCCAGGTGGACTCAAAACTTGTCACTGATTTTTGCACTCTCTTAATCTTCCTGTTTATTCTGTGCTTCATTAAAGTCAATCTCTGCTGGACAGACTGTCACTCAGGCTAGGCCAGTCCTGCTGTCTGCACTCTCTGGGGATCACCCTTCATCCTGATAAATGGTCTATTAGGAGAGCACGTGTCAGAGAGAAACCCTTCGTGAAGCTAAATAGATTAGAGCCTCTTCCCTCTGAACGGTCTCGGTGGAATGGGGTAGGCGTGATCATTAAAGCGGATTTAGAATGAGGAGACACTATTCCTCAGGATAGAAAATACTCTGAGTTTACAAAGGTATGGATTAGTTCTAGCAAATATATAGGGTGAAAACCCTCAGTGTTAGCACTTGCCACCAGAACAAATGCAGTGTGATGGTCTGGAAGTTGCTGAACTTTCTCATGGTGCCCCCTTGGGAACTGAATAGATCCAGCCTTTCTCTGTGCTTTTGTAATATCTTTCTATACCTACTGCAATTGCCAGCATGAAGAAGCTGTACAAATTCAATATTCTTGCAGAGCAGTTTAGCAGCTGCAGGTACATTAGGACTGGTAAAATGACCAGCAAAGGGAAGGGATTTCTGGTTCTTACAGACATCCTATCCCCCAGCTGTGGCATTGTGAGTCATTGCTGCTCTGTCCTTGACCCTCTAACCACATCATGATAACAGTAAGGCCAAAAAATCCATTGCAAAAGCAAAAGCTGCCTTTGAAATCATGTTTATAAGCATGACTTATGTATGTAGCATCACATACCCAAATGCCTCTGGTCCATCTTCTGGTGCTGTCTTTACCTGGTGCAGGTTTCCTCAGGTGGGGCATGGGGAGGGGAGAAAGAGGCTCAGGTTGCTCCTGTTTGTTTCTCTGTGGAGTTTGGGTAGTGGTAGGGATGGGAAGATGAGCTCAGTTGTTGCTCTGAGGTTACCAGATGTTTGGCAGAGGTTGCCTCTGTTTTGCAGACCCTCAGAGGCAGCTTCAAGCTCTCAAAACTGCTTTTTTTAAAAAAATTACTTTTTAATTTTTTTTTTCTCCTTTACTTTCATCTTCCCTTCTCTGCATTACTGGGTGAGGGTGAAGGGAAAATGGATTCCAAGCTTTTCCACACAGCTCTGTCCTGAGCAGCCATTTCCATTGGCAGTACAGGTCTCCATGTCTCTGGTCTTAAGCTTATTCACTGCTCTGTGGATATTTGGTGTTGCAGGGATGCCTGTGGGAAAGGAAAAGCCTGTGCAAAGAGTAGGCAGGCGAGATCTTGGTGCTTCTTTTTTGTTGCTTGAAGGAACATGCAGAAGCTCTGATTTTCACCCTTGTTGGAGCCAGTCCAACAGAAACATCTCAGTTCTCTTGGCACCAAAGAGAGTGGCAGGTCCTCATTGGTGGCATTTGCACCAAAAATGGGGAGGGAATGCTGCCAGAAGACTCTTGTGAGAAGAGTGGCTATCACCTAGGGAGAAGATAGAAAAAGATTATGCTGGGGAAGTTAATTTTTGCAGTTATTGTTGCTAAACTGCATCTTGCTTTTTGCAACAGTAATATATTCTCAGTCTGCCTGGGAAGATTTGGTAGACAATGACTGGAGTGATGGTACAAAAGTTGAAAGAGGTAACGTGGGGGCGTTCTGGAGACTCTTTTCAGCTCTCTCTTTTGTTGTCATTTATTTAAATGCAAATCTTTCAGGGAAAAAAAGTCCAAAATCTGATAAATATTCAATTGCCTTGGTGCATTCATGAATGTGAGGCTGAGGTTATGGAAATGGTGAGTCATACAGAAACTTATCCAGGGAAACAAGGCACTTCTGTTAAAGGAAGAGCAGGGTACAGCAAACGCTTAAATTAAGCCAAGGCCTAGAGTGAATTTTAGTGTCTTCTAATAGTGAATTTTAGAGATATACTATGTAGGAAAATAGTCACTTTGATCTTTTTCAGGCAGACCTAGACAGCACTGCATTCAGACAGGTGTAATCAGTGCAGCCTCTGCTCTCAGGTCCAAGAAGGACAAGTGCCTGTGCTGTTACTGTGAGAAAAGGAGGTGGTTATGAAGCCTGGGACTCAGGCTCCACACACAACTGGAGTCAGAATTGAGGGTGTAGAGGGTGGTGTCCAGGAATGTAGTTCTGCTGTGCTGTTTCAGGTTCTGATTTGTGCCAGTAGAACAGCTCTCTCCAGGCCAGGATCCTCTCCCAGGAATGGACACAGTCTGATGCAAACAGGTGCCAAAGCTCATTTTCCCTTTCTGTTCCTTGGTAAAGCAGTGTTTGTACACTGTGACTTTCACTCCCTGGGTAACCTGCCCCAAAATGTGGCTTGGGGGAGACCCTTCTTTTCCTCTATTAGTCCTGAAAAGGGATATGAGAGACAGATCCTCCACCTGAACAACGTTATGGAATGCTATAAATATGTTAATTCTCTAATTTATTAAGGTTAAAACTTACTTGACCTATTTAAAAAGTGTTGCTGTTTCCAGGGTATCAACAATTAAAAAGGTACCTGAAAGAGACCTACAGAAAAGCTTGCATGTATGTCATGAATGTCATGTTATTTCATGGCTTTACATTTAAGCATCTTACTTACTGCATCTCCTTACACTTAGAAGATTACCAACTAGAACGGGTTCAAAACTTTGTGTAAATGAAATCTGCAGAGCATAAAAAGAATCCACAGTAAACATTTTTTGCTTGTAGGTAGAGATGACATAAAAATGTGTGGTTTGGTATTTGTTGTGTACTGGCATTGTTATTCTTGTCTATTTGTTATGTTTCTGCCATCCTTCATTTTGAGTTCATTACAGAGCTTTGCCTTACAATATGACATGACTAAGATTATGTTTAGCATTATAATTATTATTATTATTATATCATTTGCTTGTAAGCTCTGCCTATTTTATTGCTGAATTATACATTTTTAGTAATATTATTTAGAAAATAAATGTCAACAAATGTCTAGGATTTTTTTCAGCTTTTACTCAGATCAGTTTAAACTGTTCAAATCTTAGATAAAGTAAAAGACAGCTTAGTAAGCATATAAATATAATCTTAACATTCATTTATCACTGACTAGAACTGGCCAGAAATTTACTATTTAGGTAGGATTTCCATACATTTTGGGATGAAAATCATCTACTTTTTTTTTCATTTTCTGGGGGAAAAAGGGACAAATTCTCTATCTGATGCTGTTGAGGGCATGGAAGGTGGATCTTCTGCATCCAAAATTAGTAGCTATTTAGTATTATCTAAGATAAATCTCGCTCTGTTGTCTACATTTTTGCATCCCACTTTGAAGGCACATTTTGATTATTATTGGTTGGTCATTTCCTTGCTCTCAGTTGAGGATAAACTGCTACAGGGATTTGGGCTTCTGTCCTCAAGCTCAAGGTGTCCAGAGAAGGATTTGCGCAGGGAGGGACTCCCTTCTACACCTTAGGTCCAGCCTGGCTGGGCACCTTTCCCATCCTAGCCTGTGTGCAGAGTAACAGGATGCTTTGCCATGACTTGCTAAGCCAGCCTGGAAGCCAGGCAAGGTGGGTATTTGCTGCCTGGAAGGCAGAGGGAATAAGTTTTTCAAATACTGAATAGCAAAATATTGAAATTCAGAATTTCTCCCCACTAGAAATAAAATAAAAATGTATAGTCCTTCAGGAAACTAGCATACAGTGCATAACAAGCAGATAAGAATGAATTGTTCCTTTCAAGACAGTTTTAAAAAGAGGAAAATATTTAGAAAGTGAATCTTGCAGTTTGATAAAAGTGATTTTGTTTTTTGCAGCTGCCAGTGAAGAGTCCTGCTGCAGTGGTAACTTGAAAGTCAATAAACATGGATTATTTACATGAATTAGTTAGAAGACACAGGATAAAAATGAATGAGTATTAAACCAGAATTAATCCACTGTATAAGCACTAAGGAATGTATATGTGTTCCTGGCAAATTGATAGTGACATCCATTTGGAATCTCAGTTTACATACATAAAAAAAGTGTAAGTGAGTGTTTTATCATCTAAGTGTAAATACATTTTAACAAAAATGCATGAATTAACTGTTAAGGATCAAGTAACTTAAATTAGAATATCTACAGTATATAAAGGCAGATATGTCTGGCCAGATGGTGTGAGAATAAGAGGTGACTGGATTTCAAGTAAAAAACAAGCCACTAGAAACCATGTAGAGTGGGATTCACCTGACCACCACACATTAAAACAACCTGCAAAGAAGAGATGAGACAATTTAGGAGAAAAGTTTCTGTGTTGGAGGAGCAATGAAAAATCTCATTTAACAGATATACTGTGTTAGTCATATTTTTTGCTTCTTCTGTCTGCAGAAACCAGAGCTCTTGGATCCTGAAGAAACCTGATGAGAGATGTCATTCCAAACCCACTGACAGAGAAGGAAGAGAAGTAACAGTACTCACATGTAAATGAAGTGAGGCAAGCCCTGGAAAATGCTTCACAACAAAAGGAAAAATTGAGGAATTAGGAGTACCCAAAAGAGTACTTTGTAGTACAAAGACGTGTGGGATGGGAAGAAAATACTAAACGGGTAATGGAGATCAGAGAGGGGGTAGAGATAATTCCTCTGAAAATACTAAAATGAGGTTCCTGAACTGTAGTTGTATTGTTCTAGTATATATCTCGATAGATATGGAGTCAGAAAATGGTTATTTATAAGCTAAAGCAAAAAGTCCATGGGTATTGCTTTCAAACATACATACTATCTAAAAGGTAAGCCTGTGTAAAATGTTTTCCAAATCAACTTGGTTAAAATTTCAAAAGTATGGATGGTTGTGAATGAGAATTTCCAGCATGCCTGACAGTAGAGGAAAAGTAGAAACTGCTCATCTTAACATATCTTGTAAAATTCTGTAGGTCACCCAGTTTCAGGTTGTGTGCCCTTATTAAAGCACCAATAATGTTTCTGGACTAATTACAGTAAAAGCAAAGTTGTTCAACAGTGGTGTTTATCTGTTAGGACAGCAGAGTGATCACTGGTTCTTGCGTGAGTGACAGAAAGGTTAAGTTAGAGATCTTCTGAAGGAGGACTTTTTTAGCCATAGAGGACGAAAGGAGGGGAAAAAAGGACTGACAAAGGTTGTATGCAAGGAAGCCTTTAATGAAGATTTGCCATAAGGCAAGATAATAGTCCTTGAGTGTTATGAACTGCAGAAACTGCATGAACACATTATATTTTAAACACTTAATCTGTTTTACAAACTATGTACATTCTTCTGCTAAATAAGATGAATTGGGATTCAAGAAGCAGCACATCCTGACAAATCTTCTCCTAAAGGCATCCATTAATATAAATCAACAGTAGCAATTTTGTTTGATCATTTATTTGCAAGAATCATTAAGGTTTATTAGCATAATTATTCCCTGTGGGACTTCATGTCACATAAATGAAAAATGGCATTATCAATATTTAAAAGATAAGTACGTAATGTTCAGAGTACTTAAACAGTACCCTGCAGGTGGTGTCCAGCTGTAGCAAATTATATTAGGTTTGATTTCTAAATTCTAGAGATATAACTAAAGACAAAACTAGGTTCCTTATTGTGCAAGGCAGCCAAACTCTGTAGTTACTCATAACTGTATGTGTGTGTAACACTGTTTTCTGGTTTCAAGAAAGCAACTTGTCTTAAGATACCAAGGGGAAAGTGAATGTTTCTCACTGGTGGAAATCCTTCTTTAATCTTGTCTTTCTTATTTTTAACAGCTCTATATGGTGACCTGAAATTTTCTCAATTAAACAAGACAACTTTCTCCCTCATCTCGGTGGAGACATGGAGAAAGGCCCTGCTTTCCTGCAGGAGCTCTGAAACCAAAATCAGCTGGTGCCTCTGTACCAACTCAGTGATCATCTCGGTACTACCAATGAGCTTGGCTTACAGGAGCACTTTTGGAATCAGACACAGGGACTGATGCACTGCAAAGCCCATGGGTAATGCTGTAGCAGGAACATTTCACAGACAGAAATCTGTGGGCTTTGTCTGGCCCACAGCAATGCAGAGCCAATTCACTGCTTCACTGAGAAATTTTGTTGTTGGAGCACAAAATTGCTGTTTTAGCAGCAACAAAATGTATCAGTAACCACTGTGCACTCTTTTCCTCTCTAAAAGCTCTTGAATAAAACATCAGTGATTTTACTAAACATGCCCCAGGACTCCTCCAGACACATCCCTGTGTGGGGCAGGGAAGCGGAGCCTCCACCAGCCTGGGGTTCATCACAACTCTCTGCTGAGGCTGCTGGGCAGGAGAAAATGCTGGCAAAAGAGATGGATGCAGGCAGCAGAATGACTTTCACCTTGCTCTCAGCCCTTCTGGGACTGATGTTTGTTTTCTGTTATTGCCCTTCAGTTGCCCTTTCCGTTGGTTGGCTTGAGGTTATGGCTACGGATTAATTTGTTTAATACTCTGTTGTTGGCAAATGACATCTTTTTTCTTAGTATTCTGCTCTTTGCTAAGCTCCCCTTTGGAGCTCCTCAGCTTTTTAATTATTCACAAAAGCCAAACTGAACTCTTTGGAATTAATTGTGTTTGGTGGTATCTTGCAAGAATGAAAGGGGTCCTGCTTTCTTCTAAGTACATTTCTTGATGCTTTCAAGTTCTGCACTCAAGTTAGAACACATGCCAACACCTGGACTTGGTGCTTCCCAAGGAGTGGGCAGTCCCCAGGAAGCATATTGCCATCTCACCCTTGTGCTCAGTGTATGCTTTTTTTATGGGTGCTGCTATGGGAATAGTAATGCTTAGTACTTAATAGCTTGGACTTCCAAGTCATTCAGCCTTGGAAATTACAAATCTTCCTTCCAGAGGTGTATGTTCTGATGGCATTGCGTGAAAAATACTGAAAAGGAAACCATGTTCAGTGCTTAATGACAGCCAAAATCAGCTGGGGGGATGATCACTGGGTGGAGGCCATGACTGGTTTTAGTTTTCCCTCTACCCATTCAGTTGGGCACTTCAGTAGACGAGTCTGCAGGCTGATTACTCCAATGCCTCCTCTATGCCCCTCACAGAAAAGACAACGATAGGCTAGAATAGAACAAAATCTAATCTTTCCTTTCAAACTAAAAGCTACAAATGACACTTGTTATCTTGAAGGGCACTTTTTGACAAATAGTTGTATTAGAAGTCCCATGTCAAAATCTCAGTAAATAGATACGTTTTAAAAAACCTTTTACAAACAGAACGTTCATACTCATAAATCTTTAGATCCTCTACTAAAAATCATTTCCATTCACTTTCCTAAGTAAGGACTCAGTCCTTTTGCTTGAACTTATGATCTCTGTTCTCTTTCATTGGTTACGATAGGTAAGTGGATAAAGGTCTTCCTGCAAAAATCAGAAGTGTTATTATAGCAGTGTTTTACAACATTCTTTGCAGAAGAACTATATTTGCTGTCCCTGGACCAGGTATTTAAAAAAAATTCTTAGAGGTGAAGCAGAAAGCCTGGTATTCTCAGCAGAAAGCTCTTGTGTGCTCCCCTCAGAAAATGGAGTCCTACAACTAAATACTCATTAAACCCACATTTGTCTTATCACAAACAGATGTTTGGTTTGGGTTTTTTTTTTTAACACATTTGAAGCACTGAGTATTTTTGTTCCATGTAATATTTTAGTTTAGAGTCCATAATGTAATGAGTAAAAGATTCTGCCTACTGCTGCTATGGGACATTTTCCCTACTACTGCAGGATAATTAAAAAAAAAAAAAAATCAGTGCTAAGACTTTGTTGACAGTGATAGCTCCATAGCTGCTAAATCTGCTATCCCATCCATCACTAATCTCAAGCAAAGCAAGCATTAGTTTCTCTGTGACTTATCTAGGTCCTTAGTGGATCAATAGCACAGCTCAGATGTTTCAGTCTCTTCCCTGTTAATTCACATTTATCTTTTCATCCAAAGAAGGTAAATTACCTCACAGAGAAGCTGTGTTATCCCCAGTAGTAGTTTATAATGTTGCAAAGTCAGCATGACCCACATATCTTATCTCAGCTGGAATGCATTTGTCACTGTCTCATGTTATGATCATCTGGTAAAATGCCCTAGAAAAGAGGTAAACCTGCAAAATGGCTTCACCATTTTCATTTAATGACCTTTTCTGTTATGTGTTCCTGTATCACCTTCAACTGAAACTGCTAAATAGAGGGAACTTACTTTTTCCCTTTAATGCTCCATTTCATCGTTTTTACCATTAGCATTCCTCAGCAGTCTTCACTTCTGCTGTCAGGAGTTCATCAGTGGGTGCTGATACTGAGTTTAAGAACTGACTCATTTATTGATTCTGTTAACCCTGAGAAAGGACTGCTGAGTTTAACTCTGCATTTGTACAGTTGGCTGCTGATTACCTAAAGCTTTTCAGGCTCTAGGAGGGTTTAATGCTCTTAGGAAAAAGAAATGAGCACTGACTTACAGCAGTAACCAGGCTGCTGCGAGAAGAAATGCTGTATGGAACCAGAGTTTGATAGCAGTCGTGCAGCTGGGACTCATTCCTTTCCATACTATAGGAAGGTAGATATTTCATTATCTGTTATTCTAAAAACGTCATAAACTATGTAATGGAAAGAAAAATATAAACACACTGCATTTCTAAGAAACAGAAATAGCTGACATATAGCTGGCATAGCTGGTTGCTGAAACAGTGTATTTTTATTCTCCTTTAGAAAAGCAAAGCAACTCTGCCTGGACTGAACTCTGCTCTGCAAGTGTGGAATTCATAGGTCTTTAACTGAGAAATTAATCAGTGCCATCAAGGAGCTCTGCTGTTTGACATGAGGAGAAGGTAGGTCTGTTTTCAGCACAGTGCTTGGTTTCTTCCCAAGAAGAATAAGAAGGTACAAAGGAGGCCCCTCCAGGGAGCAGTGACTTGCTGTGACCGTACAGCTGGGAGGAGGAGCAGCAAAAACAGGTGCTTCCCTCTCAGGTGGAGGAGGAGCACCCGACTGAGATGACCTTGATGAGGAGGAGAACGAGATGTGCTAAGAGGGCCTGGCACAGAAATGCTTGGCCAGGTGCAGGTGAGTAGAGAACCAGCAGGGAGGTGTGGTCGGTGCCTGGGGCTGGAGAGCAGCAGTGGTTACAAACTGAATAAGGGAAATTCCTGGCTGGATGCAAAGGGAGGGAACAAAAAAATTAAGATGCCCAAGCTTTAGGACAGCAGCCTGCCATTCCTGGGGGTGCTCTCAAGAAGAGATGAAACCAGCAGTTGTGTCTAAGTTGAGAGGAAACAATTGGTTTCCATCTCTTACCTATTCCATTTGACTGAAGACCAAGGCAAGGGCATATTGGGTGTTTCTGTGGAATTCCTGGGTTATTTTCCTCTCCTTGTTCTCTACATGGAATGACTGTGTGCTGGAAGGTTACTTACCTTCCTTTGGAAATCTGCAGGCACAGTTTACTGAGCTGTCCCTGTGGCTTAATTTATGTTGGGAAAAACAATCAGGACATTAAAGGTAAGAGTTTCTGAGCACAAGCTGCCATAAGATATTGAGGACAAAAGAATTCTCTGATTGCTTTTTTTTTCTTCTTTGTATTTTAAGCACACTTCAGCAAATGTGAAATGTATAAGAAATAAAAGAACAATGAGGCTCCAAGGACTTGAAACCTCAAAATATTTTTCCATTGGGAATCTTTCAGGGTATTAGTCCTGTATTCTGTCTCTTCTGTGAAAGATACACTGCTAACAAATAGTTTACATGCAAATACAAGCCACCTCTTAATTTTAAAAATAACTTTGTGAACTGACCCATTGGTCTCTGGTATATGTTTTGTTCAAGCACTTTTACTCCCACTGCCAGTTTTCTATCAGAGTGCCTTGCTGTCCTGGAGACTGACTCAAGGTATGTTTGTGTTCTCCTTTTAGAGAGTTGCTGTTCCAAAAGGAGGATGTCATGTGAGCAAAGATGACATTTTACATCTCAAGGTTATTTGCTCTTACTTCCTGAAGTGAAGGGCAAGGACTTTTTGTTCTTTTGTTTGGTAAGAAAGAAAATTCCGTTTATTTCCAGTGAGGCGCTTATCTGTTTACTGAGGAGAAGGGACAGCAAAAATACCTTTTGCATTTTTATCCCCCCAGTCCTGCCACCTCCAAATCTTGAGCACTCAAAGTCACTGCTGTGCCAGAGTAGTTAAAAGGTTCCTTCTTTCTAAGTCAATGCCTTGGAATCATTGGGGGATGGGGGTGCAGGGTTTGATATTTACTTGTTTCCTTGCCTAATGTTGAAAATAGAAGTATGGTGGTAACACCACTTGCAAAGAAGAATTAGGGAACATTTATGATCTTTTTCTGTCTCATCTCTCTGCATGTATCTTTTTAAAGACATGGTCTCCTGTAGTTTTTTCCTCCATTCCCCAAGCATTGTGGGAAAACAATTTTCTCATTAAAAGGACAGAGATTAACAAAAGCTTTAGAAAGAATTCCATCAATTTGGGAAAAAGTTTAAGAGATTTAAAATAATGTTCTCATCCCCAAAAAGATATAAACACATCTAGCTCTGCATCAGTAGAAACAAGCAGACTTGTTAGCAATTCTCCGAGGTGTTCTTGTCTTAAGCTTTATTAATTTTGATTAATTTTTATAAAGTAGGTGACATTGATGAATTTGAAATACTGCTTTAAATAAGCTTAAATGTTTTTAGTTTTACTTAACTGTGTAGAAAGGAGCAGTAAGGTGAGGAAAGTGGGTGGGCAGTTTGGAGAATTGGGTGCCACAATGTTATTTCCTTCCTGGAGTCAATCCGGAAAACTGTGGGGAGCAGTCGTGCTCTGTGTAAGGTCTCTCTGGAATATTGAGGGCTGGGTTCTCTTGCATAAAGCATACTCCCTACCAAGTAACCTTACCAGAATCATCTGTTTTGGTGATGTTCATGGTTCACGTTCTGGCTGTTGTTTTCTGCCCTATGCCTGTATCTCCCATAACTGCTGGAGATTCATGGTCATAGCTGTGAAGGAGAGAAATTCTGAACTAAACGCTGCCACCTGGGGTTTGTGTTTAGAGGTGAGTGACGTGCATTAATTTAAAGTCACGATTCAATAAATGCTTTTAAATATCATCTTTCAAAGTCCCTCTCGCGGTGACGTCACGCGGTCCTGGCCCCACCCACTCTGAGGTCACGTGTGACGGTCAGGTCACCGTTTGGCCAATCAGCGAGGGAGATCTCCCGGAAGTGAAATCGCGCCCTGCAGCCTGGCGGCGCCGCGCGTTGCCACGGCAACAGCCGGCAGGATGGTGAGAGGGAGCTGGGGCGGGGGGACAGTGAGGGGAGCGAGACTGGGAGCGGGACCGTGAGGGGAGCGAGACTGGGGGCGGCATGGGGAGCGGGACCCTGAGAGAAGCGGGACCGTGAGGGGAGCGGGACCCTGAGGGGACCGGGATCGGGGCTAGCGTGGGGAACGGGACCCTGAGGGGAGAGGGAGCGGGATCGGGGGCAGCATGGGGAGCGGGACAGTGAGGGAACCGAGACTGGACGCGGCATGGGGAGCGGGACCATGGCGGGAGAGGGACTGGGGGAGGAGGGGGGCCGGGGGCAGCATGGGGAGCGGGAGCGAGTCCCAGCGGATGTCCTGCGCCACCGCCTCTCCCTTGTCGCCCGCAGGCGTCCGAGGAGCGGGAATGGAGGAGACGGGCGGCCCGGCTGTGGGCCGAGATGGAGCGGGAGCGGCGGATGGATGAGGCGCTGCGGGCGGTGAGAGCTGCGGGGGCGGCCGTGCTCAGGGACGGGGAAGGCTGAGGAGAAGGGTTCGCCTGGCTTTACCTTTGGCTGTCAAAGGCTTTCCCTATTAACAATCATTTACTGACTTGTATAGTCTTGCTTGACTGCACAGTCTCCTTGCTTTCTCCGAAATATGCGTGTGCGAGAGTTGGTACTGAAATTGTTCTGATCAGGCAGAAGAGAACAGAAAGCAGAGAGCGCTGCAGCTGGAGCGAGAGCAAAAGCTGGCGGCTGAGCTGGCGAGGCGGGACCTCGAGAAAATGAAAGATGAGAAGATCAGGCAACAAGTCAGAGCAAACAGGTAATTCAGAAATTTCCCAACTGTATCAAAATGGCTACTGCTGTTATCAAGACTTGGGAAAGCTGTAGCAGGAGTGGAGACGACTCAGACCTGGCAGGAAAAGTTACTTTAGGATCAAAGTATAATAAAAAGTTAATTTTAAGCAAATTTTGCCAATAAAAAACATTGTTCCACAAAATTCCTCTTGAATATGTGTTTATGTACACTTGGGCATATCTGTGAGCATATATGTGTATGTATGTGTACCTGTGCTTATATAGTTAGAAGTGAAGTATGCAGAACTGTTGATAGCACATGTAGAAATATAGGAAACTCTTGTTTTTAAATGGATGTTTTTTCTTTTTCTGCCCTTTAACTAGAGCACTATTTTTCATCAGGGTTGCCCTGATGAAAACTAGTGTATTTAAATAGTGATGGAAACTTAATTTTTTCCCCTAGATACCTAACCCCTTGTAATAGGATAATTTTTTTCCCCCTCCAGTCTTGAACTTCGAGAGTTAGAAAGAAAGCTGAAATCTGCTTATATGAATAAAGAACGAGCTGCACAGATTGCTGAAAGAAAAGCTATATACGATGAGAAAATGGTAATTTTTGTATCCCAGCACCTGAGTCCCATAACTCTTTGTATGGATTGTGCAGAAGATTTTTCCTTTGACCTTTTTTATCCAAAATATTGTTCAAGCATTCAGTGTTATTGCAAATATATTTTGTATTATGAAGGATTAATTAACCAGTAATAACTAGCTATAAGAAAAAGGTTTACTTTGCCATTGCAATTGAAAGAGTAGTGATTGAATTAGCTGTATGACTGGTTATAGTTGTTATTTTACTGTTTTTGTAATACTTATCCAAGTCAAAACTATGATACCCTTTGTACAGTAGGTGTTTACAGTGGTGAATCCTTACCTCAGAGTCTGGTTGTTGAAAACAATGTTACTGTTGTAAAACAGCGATCTGGGTAACTTCAGAAAGACTTGCAAATTTGTATTTATGTATAGAAAGATACTGGTGATCTGACAGGTGATTCTGATGATGTTAATGCTTTATACAGAGTTGAGTGCAGGCAGTTGCTGTACAGCAATGTGCTCATTGAGGGTGTTCTCTGTAGCCCAGCTTCATTCCAGTCATTGTGCTGATGTGAGTGAGTCCCACCTGTGCTCAAATACGCAATACTTTGTTCTTTAAGTATTTTTAGTGCCCCTCAAGTTGGTCAGATCTTGGGCTCTACTGAATGGATTAAGCTATTAAGTGTGTTAAGGCTCTGTAGATTGAGGTGGAAGACGTTCATTTCTGGTAAAGCTGCATAATTCCTTTCTGTACTGTGTGTTTTTTCATTACAAGTTGTAGTAGTGGGAATGAAAAGGAATCTTGCGTTGCCTTTTTCCCCCTAGAAATGGGAGGATGAAGTAGCCCAAGAGATGAAGGAAGAGTACGACAGGTATCTGAAAGAAGAAATGTCTGCAGAACTGAGGCGAGACCAGGAGAAGAAAATGTACCATCAAGAACTGGACAAGCAGGTTGAGGAACAGGAGAAGAAGAAGCAAAAGGCTTATGAAGAGTTTCTAAGAGAGAAACGCATGATTGATGAAATTGTAAAAAAGATCTATGAAGAAGATCAAATGTTAGTTATTTTGAATTTTTATTATGTATTAATTTAAAACAAAGCAACTCATATAATTCTACACAGAAAGCTAAACTGTATATACCTATTCCATATAGACTAAGGCCGATTTTAGTTTTCCTTGGTCACATTTTACTAACAAGAGACTGACTTGCATGAATTCAGTCTTGTGTCTTTGTTCCCCAACTATGAAATACAGCTTATTTGTAGGAGGGCTTCCATTGGGCCCATCATGCTGGACACAACAGCATATTACACATTTCTGCCTCACCTTGTGTCCCTGCCTTGCCACTAGATGCTTTGTTTGCACATCTTAGGAACAGGGAAGGAGGTTTCTGAGGGCAGGGTATTGTGTGTGGGTGGGGGGAAAGTTTAGTGTAATTAAAAAGTTTAGGGATTGTGGTGCTATTGGGCTTTCTTTTCTTCTTTCTTTTTGATGGGGTGTGTATAAAATGCAGCAGCAGTCAGTACTTTTGTATACAGTCTGTCTTCCAGAAAGGTGTTAGACTTGAGATTCCCTTCTTGGGGCAGTTTGATTACCAAGTATTTTCAATTTAGCTATCTAATTTCTAGCTGAATGGTTAAGGAGAGCCATTTAAATCTTAGTCTCAGGAATATGTTGTTAATGGTGAGCGTCTGGTTGATTAAATGTTATTCTGCAGTGTGTTAAATAATTATTTGAACATTTTTTCCATCTTCTACAGGGAAAAACAACGGAAGTTAGATAAAATACGAGAAACTCAGACATATATTGAAGAGTTTATAAAAGAACAAGCTCTCTGGAGGAAAAGGAAACAGGAGGAGATGGAAGAAGAAAACAGGAAAATTATGGAGTTTGCCAACATGCAACAACAAAGAGAAGATGATCGGATGGCTAAAGTTCGAGACACTGAGGAGAAAAAACAGAGAGTTCAAAACATGGTATCAAAATTTGAAATTGTAGAAAAAATACTTGTATGTTTTTGTCTTTGCTTTAGAAACCTTTCCTTCTTGTAATAGCTTGCCAAGACGATGGAAAGAGAAGAACAGAGGCGTAAAGAACGGGAACAAATCCGCCAGGATCTGTATCTGGAAGAACAAGAAGCGATGGAAAGGAAGAAGGAGATGGTAAGTGCTGGCAGGTACATGAAGGGGTTTTTTTCCACACTTGGATTTCTAAGTCTGCAGTGTTGTTTGTCACTTTGGGGTTTCCAGTTATGTTCTAGCAAAAGTATTTATTTTCAACTCTATTTCTTAAATGTTCTCAGTCAGGCAATTTGTACATTAGCTTAGGTTTTGGAGGGAAAATGTACTTTGAGTTACCTTTTCTGTTCCTAATGTATTTAAGTTTTAATTTCAACCAGGAAGACAAGTGAAGGTTTTGAATACCCTTATGGCCCCATTTATATATTTATTTATCTTGTGAAGGAGAATACCAGTAATTTTTAAGTTTAGGTTTAAGCTAAGCTGCTTAATTAACTGCTGTTTTTCTGCACATCTATTTCCTATGGGCCTGGCCACACTCGTCTTAGCTTGCTGTGGGTGACAAACAAAATTTAACATAGCTTGAGATAGCAAACACTGCTATTTTTAGAGTGTTGTTCAGGATGATTTGTTGATTCCCTTCATCATAGTGTGAAAAAAAATCCCCTTTGGTTTTGGACTTAATTTGGGAATCTTATGACATTTGCCAAGCTGATTAATACTGGAGAGCACTGTCACATATGGAATGTTTGCTTCAGTTAGTTATGCTAGAAGTTAAGAGCTCTAGTAAATTTATTCCAAGATAAATGGAGTAGACTGGCTGCTGCTGCGGAGAATTTTTCAAAGTATGTTCAGTAATAGTGCATTTTACTAAATTTCCTTTATAGGCCGAAATTGAAAAGAGAATAAGGCAGCGCCTAGACTTAAGACAATCATATGAAGAGCACTTTGCTCTAAAGGCAGCTGCACAACAAGCGATGAGAGAAGAGGAGGAAGCTCTGCGGCAGCAGATTTTGGCCAAGCTGGCCGAGGACGATCGCATTGAGCAGTTGAACGCGCAGAAACGGAGAATGAAACAGCTTGAACACAAAAAGGCCGTGGAAAAAATTCTTGAGGACCGTCGCAAACAGTGTATTGCAGAAAAAGTAAGAGTTTCACTTGCTCCTTTGGTTTGAGCACAGTGTTTGATATGGGAATACTTGTGCTATCCCAAGGGACAAATCTGGTGTTGCTAGGGAAAGGCGACAGGAATTGCAGAGAATAGTGGAGGGAACCAGGACTTTGTTTTGGTTTCTGACAAGAAAAAAGTATTTTTAGAACTAACTTTTTTTGTAGCTCAAGAGATTGGGATAAACAACATCCCTTCCCCCCTGTGTAGCTCTGTACTGCAAATACCTCTTCAGGAGTCATGAGATCAGCAGCACAACTGCTGTCCAGTTCCACATCCCTGATCAGCTGCACTGATAATGATGTGTGAGGAGGGGAAGGCTTAGCCTTGCTTTGAGGTTGTCTCTTTTATTGAGATCTGAGGAAGAAAAGGTGTAAACTGAAAGCAAGACATGGAATCCCATGCTGCTGTTTTCAGATCTGTTTATAGGTTATAAATCACCTGTGTAATGTGAATTGCCATTTCCAGTCATCAATGTGAGAATTCATACCTATTCCTCCTTTTCCTGGATTAGAGCAGTAGGGCTGGAACAGACTAACTCGTCTGAGAGCCAAAAAGTCACCAGAACTGAACATTGCCTGCCTTCAGATGGGCTTCTAACACCAAACACTTGGATAACAGACTCACCCCATGACTTGCCATTCAGTTTTCTCTTTTGTCTGAGATTGCCTTCTAGTTGCCAGACAGGTATTGTTTAAACAATGCTTTGTGGGGCTTCACATAAACTTTTCCATCCTTTTCAAGAGAATTTCCTGTGACCAGGAATTAGTAAGTTCAAAATTTGCTCTACTAAAATGTTTTCTCTTTATGCCGTTGTGGAGAGTAGTGGAAACAAATGTTTACAGAGCTGCAACAGAACTTAAGAAAACTTGTTTATTGTAGGAGCGTGAACTTCAAGAAAGAGAGTTAGAGAAGAGGAGGCAAGAAAGTATCCGTGCAATTATTGAAGAAGAGAGACAGAAACTCTTGAAAGAGCATGCATGGAAATTGCTGGGTTATCTCCCTCGAGTAAGTGAACTGTATTTTAAATACTTTTAATGTCTGTCCTGTAAATTGTTCTTCTCCTGGATAGTTCAAAGTGAAATTGCAGAAGAGTGGGAGTTCCTGGAGTCAGTGGATGTCCTTACTATGTCAGGTCACCTGTGCTCACCTCTTCCTTTTGCTTTCGAGTTGGGACCCATTTACAGCACTGCTCTTTCTGCTGAGGGGCTTTGGGCTCTCTGGCACTACTGATGCCTTGTACAGAACTCACTGAAAGCTTCCACAGTGCTTTGCATGTCCAGTGTTTGAAATATGGAATGCAAGTTCTACAGCAGGGCTTCTCCAGCTAGAAATGGGTCCATCACATCTTAAAATCTGTTTCCACCAAATTTCCCAGCTGGGGTTTTGGCAGCAATTTCTTGCAGCTCTGGCGTTTCTGCCAAGTATTCCATAACTATGGACTCTGCAGCAGTGTGACGAACTGCAGCATTTACAGAAGCATTACAGAGCTTGCTCTGTTCATCCCTGTGTTTCTAAAAGTTAAAAATATGGAAGTAGGAATTGCAATAGGAATAAACTACAATTTATTTTCTATTGTGCTTCTTAATTGGAAAGATCTCCTAATGGTACACAAATGAATAGAAAGCTGCCTTAGGGATGTAAAAATGCATTTACAGTAGAGAATGAACCAGTTAAAGCTAGCTAAAGAAATTCTGCAATACTGAAAACGTTAAGTAGAGCAGAGTTTAATTTTTATTCAAATATTAATACGATAATTGGTGCAGGAATTTGTAACACTTGGAGTGAGTTGTTCTCCAATGTAGATTTAATTAGAGGATAATTCATACTGACAAAATTTTGATAAACTTTTCTGGTTTGAATTTGCTGTTGTAAGAAGCCTTGGCAATTTCAGTGTCCAAGGCTCACACATGTGCCATGTATGATGTTCTACTTTTCTTTTCTCTGCTTCAACACTGTGTCTGAGTTGGGTGCTCCTACATCACATTACTTCACTCAAAATGGTTAAACAGCAAAGTGCTACCAGATTGGAAACTTTCCAATATAAATGCAGTTTGTAACTTTTTCCTCTTGTTTAAATGCTGCAAGGTATGTTCTGTGGGTCATACATTTTTTTTAGCAGTAAAATTAACTTTAGCGGTAGAATTAATTAGAAATTTAGATTTCTGCATACCTCAGCTTCTCTTCCCAAAAACATCATTTTTGATTAAGTTGCCCAGCATTACTTGATTGCCCAAGTTATCTCTTTGTATGAGCTAATTCCAGCACAGGTAAAGGTGGAGACAGAGCCCCAGCCCAGCCTTTTTTCACTGCACTTGCTTGATTTTACTAAACCTGCTCCAGTAGTCACTCCTGTGAGCAAGAGAATGCAGCTAAATGTTGTCTTTTGGCAGAACAAAAGAGGGGCTCGGGGTTAGCACTGATTCTTAACTCACCTGTTCAGGTTTTGTGATGGTTTTCAGGCTTGCTTTAAGGGTAATATAACAGTATTATGGATACCATATTTTCTTCCATAGAAAATTTCGGAGATCCATAGTAATCTCTCTACTTTGTTTGACCTTCTGATCTTTCTTTCCCGCTAATGCAGGGAATACTCAAAGACGAAAATGACATTAACATGCTTGGAGAAGATTTCAGGTTGGCTTACCAGCAGAGAAGAGGTAATGAACTTTCAGAAGAGAGCTGAACCTTCCCCCACCTCAGCTCCTGCTTTGCCACTAGGTGTCAGCTGAGTCCCAGTGAAGACTTCCATTTGCTTTTAACAGTGAGGAATTCATTTTTTATAGCATTAAAAGCCTTCATTTTAAATACAAAGTTCTAAATGGATGAGCAGTTAGTTTTATACAAGTGTGTGCTCCACTTGCATTTTTCACCAATAAACTGTTCTGGAGTTCTCAATTATTCTCAGTTAGTCATGTAGTAATATTAGAAATGTTTTCTTTAGCAACACAGCAGAAACCTCACCCAGCATGCGTAGTATAGTCTGGACTAAAGGATTCTCCTAATGCACTAGTTCAGGGAAGATGTGGCTGTACTGGCATTACACTGCTACAATTCTCATCTAAATGTAGTGTGTCTCATCTCCACGAGGTAGGTCTGAGGTATTTCACTGGTAGGATCTAAGCAGAGATGTTGTCTCATTCTGAGGTCAGAAATACTGTTTATACCTTTTCTTCAGTGCATAAACTGACTATTTTTGTCCCATGTTCTTACTCACTCACTCTGAGGGAGGAATCCATTGAAATAGCTGAGGTCTGGCAGAGGTTCATGCAAGCAGCACAGGCTTGTATTGCTCCTGTTCATTAATGTACACACAATAGGCTCAGCTCATCTACCCTGAATCTGTTTTCTAGTTATTGATTACAATGATGACTAATGAAATTTTTAAGGCTGTAATGCTTGCAGAGCACCTGTGAATCTGGAGTCGTGGCTCCTGCCTGTATCCCAAAGAAGCAGCTGATGGCCAGGGAAAGGTTTAATACTTTCACCTTGACCTAAGGAACAGTTTTACACAATACAGCTCCATGGGACTGTGGAGTCTGTCTGGGCAATAAAGGGCAAGTCTCATGTATGGTTATGCCAGCCAGAGGCTAAGATGTAAAGGCTAAAACAAGTTATGGTCATTTCTATAAAAGAGCTGTTGGTGCTTAAATTAGATGCCAGACCAGCTAGCTTTGAGGGGAGATCTGTTACAGAGAACAGACAAGGCCAATTTTCCATCCACGTGTTTCAAAAAGGACATGACATTTTCTTCTCAACTGGATCACTGGTTAGTTTATTTCTGTTGCAACAAGGAATTTTCTGAGACTAAATCCTGACTTCCTTGGACTGAATATTACCATAGGTAAGGTACAGTTTTAAATGCTAGAACTGAGCAAACTGATAACAAAGTTCACTTGTTGGAATATTCCTTGCATGGTCTGTGCTTCTCTGCTCCTTAATGGGCAGTTTGGCCTGACAATGGAGTAGAAATTTGTGTTTCGTATGACATTACAACACAAACTATCAGGCTTACAAAAGTTAAACCATTTAAATATAAGCAAAATCAACAAAATCAATTCAGTGGGATATACAGTTATTAACTATTAACAAGGACTCATATACAGTCTCAAAATAATGTACCATCTGACTCATCTTTCAAACAGAAGTTATTTAATGGGATCAATAATTTCCCCACTCAAGAGCTTTCATGAATTCCTCCTCGGTAAAAGAAAGCATCTTGGCAGCTTCAATGTGCATCTGGAAAAAAAAAAAAGAGAGCAGGAGGTAAAATAGTGTGAATGACCAGTACAAAATCCTGGCTAACTGGGATATTTTATGGGTTTTAATAAAGCACAGAAATTCCTGAAAATCTGACAACTCTTGTGACTTCTGAAGAACACATGTAAGAAAACTGGTCCACATTCTTTCAGGCTGATCAATATACAATTTAACATTGAAGTTATTACAAAGCAAATCATCCTACTCCTGATATTTAATGTCTTTGGGGAGTTTTTTCCCTCTATCATTCTTCAGGCTCTGTCTGCTCTGTGCATCTGAACCTGCCACACAAATACTACACAAATAGCCTAAATCAGGTTTTTCTAATTCATTCAACAAAAGGCCTCTTTGAAGCAGACTTGAAGTCCTTCCACTGACCGAATACTGAGCACATGTGAGCTTCAGCTGCCCTTCCCCAGTGTCTTCTGCCAGAAGCTGCAAGGGGCAGAGTTAGCCCCAGTCTCTTCCATGTTCCTCCAGTCACAGTCTCTTCAGAAAGGACAGCTCACAGCATCCTTCTGTGAGTAATTACTTTTTGTAAGAAAAGGTAAGCGGCTTTCCCTCCTATCTGCAGTTCTCATAACAACATTTGTAATTGTTTAAAAATGTATTTAATGCAGTTTGTGACATTTGTCCGAGACCATGGGTTTGGTTCCCAGTCAAACAGAAATGCTGCTCTGTGACACCCATTTCAGTGAATTCATTTTCCAGAGGACAACAAACTACCTCATCTGGAAGAACATACTTTGAGTGAATGCTGTGTAGTTCTCATTCTCAAAATAAACTTGCAGAGCTAGAATGGCCAGCTGAAGGCTAAGCTAGCACTGTTGATGTTAGATGAATCCCCAGATCTCCTCTGCATCCTGTTGCTGCCCGAAAAATTCTCTTGCACTGGAATACATAAGCAGCCCCACTTCCTCCTATTCCACTTACCTGTCCTCCTTTGCCCTGTGTTGGGGAGGTATTCCAGATTCAAGGGTGTGGTTTCATATTGCAATTCCCAGTTCTTAGGATAAGTGTGTGTATTTTGCACCCTGAAGTTGCTACTTCATACAGAACTATTCTTCCTCTAGGGGCTCAACAGCTTCAAAAGTGTTTACTAAATGTCTGGTGATCACTGAGTACTCAAAGGGTAAATAAAATGTTTCTTATCTCTAAGGCTGGCCCTTCTTGAAGAGGGTTCTGCTCAACAAGCCACCATACATTGCTTGCTTTAGCTGTCTTACAGCTTTGATTTGAGAGTGCAAGAAGTGCATTGACTCCATCCCAAAATGAATCCCATGAGATTTAGCAGAGTAAGCAATTGGAGGTGACCCACTCTGTGGTGTTAAGGTCCTGTCCAGCACATAGCTCTACATGTCTCATGCAGCCTCAGAAGGAGAGCTGATGGAAATGACTGCACACATCCCAAGTATTTTAAGTGAAAAGGGTGATGGAACTAGTAAGTAGAAAATAATTTGATTTGGGCATTATCTCTTAGTATATAGTCCTCTCATTTTAATTTCCTTCCATGTAAACTCACAGTTTTCAGGGTTACTGGACAGCAGACACATTTAGCTAGAGGTTGTTAACGGAAATACATCCACAGTCTGTTCCTTACCTTTTGTCTCTTCAAAATATCAATTAACTTTAATTGCTTTTTAAAACCTGTAATTAGCTCTCCTTTTTGTTTCTGCAGTTTCTTGTTTTCTGCTTTTAATTCTTCAATCGTTTTGAGTTCTTGGTTAGCTACATCCTACCAAGGGAAGAAAAGGAGAAATGTATTAATTATGAAAATGGTGCTTTAACCAATGAAACCTGGCATTACATAAGGAAATGACGAACAGTAGCCACACATGACACTTCTGAAAAAGAAATGGGATTAATCAAAATACTCCCACATTAAAACTTAAAAAAGAAAAGAAAATCTTGGCAATAAGAGCCATGGTTTGCTTTTGTATGTATTAGGTGTGTATGTGTACTTCTCGCTCTTTCTAAACATGTCTCATTTTCACACAACTTCATTCTGTACATTTCTTCTTCCTGCAGGGGTTGCAGTAGTATCCTCTAAGATAATACTGAGGCCTTTCGTGACTTGCTCCAAGTTAATTTTGGGGCTGCCTGTAAGAGATATGGTTTCCAAAGCCCATCAAGCTTTTTATCTCTGATTACTGAGTGATTACAGACTGGAAATTGTTTTCCTAAGCCATAGTACCTTGTTGCTTTGCTTCAGTTTATTCAGCTCCGCTTTATACTTTTCCACTTCTTCCAAGGCCCTGTTTAAACGAACCTCTGTTGCACTCTGAGTGGCTGCAGCCTGCTTTTGGGCACGCTTTAGATTCTCCAATTCCTATTTAAGAAGCAAAGGACAAACCCAATAAAAACATCATGAATAACGGTGTTCTAATGAATCCTGTATCAACAACACACAAAAAGGCTCACCCTTGAAAGCTGAAGAGTCTGTGAACTTCTATGGCCTGCAGATAGAATCTGTGTCAAAGACAACTCTACTGTTAAAAAACTCCCTTCTCCTCTGAAATCTTGAAATAGGATCTTTCTCATCTTTATCTTTTTTAAGCTTTGCTTGGAGTAATTGTGAAGCTGATCATATAAGACCACAGGACTGACTGAAAAACCTTGTATGATCAGTCAAAAAAAGAGAAAAAACCATTACTATGTCTACTCTGTGGCAGATTTTGGAATGGTGGCTCATGTTCCCAGCTGCTTTTTCCTACCTGCTCCTTTCACCTCTTTGCCCCAAGATTACTACATGCAATTACCACCAAGAAGTTAAAGCAGCCTATTGAAGATGGCTGAGGGTAGTAACTATTTCATCTAGCAGAAAATAGATCATCGAGTATTATGGCACCAATCAAAGCAGTTGTCTCTTGACTGTTGACAGTATTTCATAGTGCTGTAAGTGGGGAAATGAGAGAAAGAGACCAAGTTGAGGAGCAGAATAATGAGATCAGGCAATATAGATAATACACAAAGTAAAAGAAATAAACAATTCTGGCAGAAAGAGCACATCTTGTATTTTATGAAAAAGAAATAGACTTTTTCTTTAAAGTATCAAATTTTACTAACAGGTACAGAAAGAATCTTTCAAGGTAGAAAGAAAGAATGAAAGAATCTTTCAAACCAAATCAAGGTAGAGAGGGGGCTTACTAATAATGAGGCGGCCCTCAGACTGCCTCATTTCTGAGTAATCGTTCTATTTGCTCAATTCTACACTTGTTCTGTGGTGGTTATTCAAGACTTCCACATCATTTATCCAAGAAATACATACTAATTGACTTCTTTGTCTTGCATCAAGATGATGGAGTTGTGAATAAAGTCTATTACATCTTTTATGCTATGTATTTTATTCTGCATTAATATGAAAAGATTTGGAATATAGTCTTTATCAGCTAATCAGATCATTTAATGAAAGAATTCTAAGAATTCATTTAGGGATTTTTGACATTTACTGTCACACGTAATACCTTATCAAGGACCTTTTTTGCAAGTCATCCAGTGAGGGTATATTGTTAAATATATTCAACTCCAAATTCTTAATCTTAAAAATGCGTGAAATAAATGCTTTATTTTGTAACTAGGCAAGATTTCTGCCATTTCTTCAATACTTTAAGTCAAAGCTGGATTAGTTTTCTCATATAAAGTTTCTCAAAGATGGGGGAGGATAAACTACTGTGTTTTAAAATTGCATCCCAGTTCAGTTTCTGGATTTTCTCCACTGTTCTGCCATGGCTGAGGCACTTGAGTAGCAGCAGGGGCTGTGATGGCCCATGAGTAACCCTCACTAGGCCTTCTGTCCTCCCAGCAGCAGTGTAGGCAGCACTGCTATCTTTAGGAAGCTCTACAACACCTCCCCAAAAAACAGTTTTGAGAGAAGGTGTGTACTTAACATCAAGCCTTTCTTCAAGGCAAGTGATAAACCCCTGCACAAAAGCTTAAAAAGAGTAAGAGTACAACTTTGGTGTTTCCCAGACCACTATCTAACATTATAGCTAGGCTAGACAAGTGAGAGAGAACACAAAGGAAGGAATGTTCTTATAGACCAGTGGTGAAAAAGAGATGAGAGAGGTGATAGCATTTATTAGATAACTAGATAGAAAAAACTTGGAATGCTGGAAAGAAAAAGATGGAAATTTCTGGGAGCATCAGAATTTAGTTACTGCCTTAGGTGGGTGCTGCAGCAGTAATGTTTACAGATACCAAACACCAAAAGAATAAAATGTAAAAATAACAAAGTATTTCCCATATTTCAGGTAAATTGTGAATTACTGGGTAAAAGCAGGTGAGAATCTTTGCCTGGGCACATATAAAAAGTACCTGGGCAATTAATGAACTTACAAAAACTTGATAATCTAAGGAGTTTGGGGAAGCATGTGTCACACCTTAGGTCTACCATCATCTGCATTGCAACAACAGAAAAAGCAATGAAAGCCTCAAAATTTCATTTGTGCTCTCTCAGCTACACAGAAAACTTTCTCTAGACTAAGTCATGAGAGTTCAGCAGCATAGTAGCACCATTTCAAGCCTGTGTGCACAGGAAATTGCTTTTAAACATGTCTATGATTGATCTACACTACATTAATTAAACAGGGTTGAATAATACTTGATATCTAAAAAATAGAGCAGTTTTTAGACTTCAAAATCCACAAGAGATTTAAGCAGTTACTGCAAAATTATTTTTACATGCATGGTTTTTGCAGTTAGATAATTTATTATAGAAGAAAAAAAAAGTAAAATAACTTCTGAATTAGCTGAGAATCTTTCATTACATATACTTGCTTTTTTTGCTGTCTTAGTATGTTAAGGGATTACCACTATTTTTCATGACTGGCAACATTGATGAATTTTAGAAAACACAACCTATAAGGAACAGCTGAAGCAACCAAGGATGGTAAATCCAAAGCAAAGACCAGCAAGGGAAGTGACCATATTCTGGATATGGTACAAGTACAGAGGAAGTGAATAAACCTTTCATCCCATTTCCTAAATACTTTCTAACTGTACGTATTACATGGTTTTGAAGTCAACCTCTCTAGCTCTGAGTAATTAAAGAAAAACACATGCTGCCCTTAAGATTAAGTTCCAAACAAAGCAAGCTGTGTATGCAGCCATCTGCTGCACCAGGCACGGGCACCGCTGTGCACGTTTGGGACAGCAGTGGCCACGCTCACTTGGGCTCAGCCACACTGCAGCACCTGCTTTTCCAACAACAAAGACACCCCTTCCTTTACCTGCAGAAGATACTATTGTAAGCTGCACGTGCTTTTAAAAAAATGTTCACTAGGTTCTACAGCTTACAATAGAATTTACAGAAGCAATTTTAAAAAAATTATAATTAAAACCCGGAAAATGGAATTTTCTTGTACTTTTCAGGATTCCTTTTTAAATTTGACAGCCGTTCCTGAAAAGGTAGTTCTGTCTCTTGTGTGTCTTTTACACAGGAATTTAATTTTAAGAGACAGAAATATATGATTGTAGAAGCAGAAGAAAAGCAGTAACAAAAATATATTATTTCTCCCTTTAAAAAAAAGATGAGGCCATTTAAAAATACAGTTTATAAATGAACAGACATTGAAACGAATCAGATCTTTGGACACGGCTCTATCAATCCATCAGGCAACAGAGGGTAATCTGATGTGGGTTTTTTCCCTTTTTTGAGATAAATGAGACTAATATCTGCAATACCTTTTCTAGTGCAGTGACCTCTTGTTGTAGCCCTTCGTTTTTTTTGTTTGCTTCTTGTGACAACATTTTGTACTTCTCAGTCTGAGACTGCTGCAGGCTGATTGTTCGTTGCAGTCTTGTGTTTTCTTCTTTGGTATCTTTAAGCCGAGTTTCTAAATTCTGATTTTCATCATCCTGTATGGCAGTAATTAGCAAAAAACCCCAACAAAATTATTGCAAGGAAGCAGGAGGGTAATGCAGTAATAATGTCTTGTAAATAAAAGACAGTAAGAATAGGTGTGCTGTAGATTTAGAAACAGCAACAACTAAGACAACAAAACACCGTTTTACCAAGATAATACTTTAAAAACCAGTAACACTTTTCTCATTCTGCAGTCTTTTACTTGGAATTGTCTTGTAGCAGTATGTAAAACATTTCTCATAGTTCAAAGGTTTTGAAAATAATCAAAATGTTATAGAATTATATGAATAACAGTGGCAAATAGATATTCTGTGATATCTTTGTGAGGATAACTAAATGCACATATTAGGAAAAAATTATGGGAAAAAGAAGAGAATATAATTACTGATAAACCACTCCATTATGTTTTAGGAGATCATCTGGTTTTGACTTAAAAGCAAGCTAATGATCCAGGATACATCAAGTATTCCAATTTAACATTCTCTTAACATGAAGTGAGTCCCGTCTTAGATTCATGACCTACTGGCAATTACATCCCACATTAAGCATTATAATTCAAGGCATTTTTCTTTTATAGCCTTTCAAATATTGTAAGTGAATACTACTGTAGATTATTTCAGAGACACATTATACCCTGCTTTTCTTTAAGAAAAAGAAACCAAGGCACATACAGAAATGGAATTTCTGTGGGAAAAGTCTCTCTCTGCTATTCTCTCAGTCCCTTGGAATACAAGCTTCCCACCTGGGAAATCTGTGTGCTTTATCCTAAGCTTCTCATGACTTCATGCACCTCAGAAACTCCCACCTCTTTAAATTTAAACAGATTTACTGCTTCCTTATAACAATTGAACTGTGAATTGGAACCAAACCCAGAATCTATCTCAAGGCTTTTCCAAAATGAAATTTCTGTGACCTTCTGAATGTAATAAAGTTATTTTCACACTAGAGAAACTAGAACCCAAAATGATACATTTACATACAAAGTGCTAAGGGAGCAGGACAAGAATAAGTACAAGGTTGTCTTCTGTCATCTGCTACAGTAACTGAATTCTGTAGTGATTTTGGCATGGAATGATGAAGTTCAATAGCTACTGACAAAATTATATTTGATTTGAAAATGAAAATGTCTTTAAAATCTAATGTACCAACTTTCTTCTGATCACAGCATAGAAGTATTGAAATGCAGAAGCACCTATGGTGATAAAAATAAAATAAAGTACAAATATAAAATATTAAAATCTAATTACTTCTAAAGATTTTGTTCATGTACTTATCTCAAAAAAACGAATTTACTATCATCCTGCTCCTTAACACTAAATTAAAAGCTTGTAAGAAAATATATAGGTGTTCTGCCATATGTTCTTAATGTCATCATCACATGTGGGCCTGGGGAATAGGTGGAAAAAAGCATTCTGAAGTTAAGAGACCACAACTAAAAATAATCCAGCTATGTAAAATGAAAAGTTAGTTCAAAAACCTTGCTTGATTACAAATACATGAATAAGAAGTGATCTGTCTGGCAGACAGATATGAACTACTAAAGTTTTTACAGTTCAAGAGCTGTTTGAGCATCACTTTAAAATATACTGCCAGGCAGTGCAGATCATAAAACTCACTTGTACGTTCTAACAGTGAAATATCAGTGTAGCTTCACAATGCTGTAAGTTCACTCTGATCTGCCCAAGTATGTCATTCCAAATATTGTCCTCTGCATCAAGTGTACTCTTGAGAACAGAAGGCCTAATTTCTGTTTTGATTACAATATTCCACTTAAAATGGAAGCTCTTTCCATACTTTGATCCATGGACAATACCAAAAGCACCTGACTGTATTTCTCAAGATTTTCTATTTCTCAAGCTGTTCTATTTCCCATTCTACCCTAAACATCCACCTCATCCTAGCAGCTGGAATGAATTCTGCTCATCCTCTCTCTGTACTCCACAATCTGCATTTCACCACTCCTGTTTCTTCCTCCTTTTTCTCAGGCTCTGCTCGCCTTCCCAGCAGTGATGGTTTGAGACTTTGCAGCACCACAGTGGCCCTACAGCTGGGGCATGTCTTCGTTCCCAGTGGTTCTTTCCTGCCCCAAATTGTTTTCCATTAAGTGCATTTTACAAGCTTTTAGCCCAAGATCACACTTATACAGAAATTATCACCCCTGACTCTAAATTCATACAGTATTTTAAAAAAATAGAACTTTAATTCTTAAAACTTGAAAAAGAAAAGTTGAAAGAATTCTGTTTTGGGATTATTTGTTTAAGAGGAACCTATTCCATTTCTAGATTAAAAAATTAATCTCTTACCTTTTTCCTGCATTCAAATACTACATTTGCCAGGTCTTCCTGCATCACACGTAACTTTGCCTTAAGAAGTCTGATTTGAGCTTCTGTGAACATAAAAAGTTACATTTAATATACACAAGTACTCAGTATTCAATGCAGAAAAGAACCAAAACTGATGCAAGAACTCACTTTCATGTTCTTTTATTTAAAACCACATTATATTGTTTATAATTATCGAAATAGGCAAATAAAAACTCAGATTTCTAAAAAAGTGTTTGCAGATTTCTCTTAGGCAAAACTTTGTATAGATTTTTTTCCTTTTAATGACTAAACTTGACATCTTTAAAATGTAAGATTCATAATGTTCAAAATTGAAACTTGCTGAAAACTTGCACCATACCATGCTGTACATGGCAGCACTTCTTGAGTCTGAAGTCAACAAAATTATATTGTAGGGTATGTCTACATTGCAATCCAGCTGGAGCTGCAACTTCTATAGTTACAGCCAAAGCATCATTTTAAACTGCGCACAACAAGGAAATTGATGTAGGCTGCAAACCCCTCCTAACAGTAAATACCACTTCCACACAGTAGTCTATGCTTTTTAAAAGTGCACAGCTAACATTCTTCAACTAATAGTTTAAAATTAAATCCATGTATCAGATGTTTTTTTCAAATGAAATACTTTCTTGCTCTTGGACAGCTAAGAAATAGACTGGCATGACAAAACAAGCTGTGTGTGAACAGTCTGTTCTCATACTTCCTATTCCCCAGATCATTCACAAGAAACTTCCCCATGACTTCCACAAGCATCAAGCATGGAAATAGTCTGAGGATCAAGTTGACTAACACAGGAATAACCTTTATTCACAGTAGTTACAAGAGGAAAAGAATAAAGTGAAGGAGAAGGATCTAGAGCTAAGAGTGGAGAAATGGATGGGTACACATGTTCATTTGCTGTAATAGGAATTTGTTTTATTTCACCCATCTTTCCTCATCAATTGCAGCTTAAGCTCTAACTCTGCAGAGGTTAATAATAAGTACAATTTAGGAAAACACCATGAAAAAAGATACAGGCTTTTATTCCTCCTGTTATATCCTTGCTAGCTTCTGGTAACTAGTAGCTATCAAGATGGAGACCATAATGAACCCTTTATGTTTATTCCCCTTTCAGGTACTTCTATACTATTATTTGATTTTCTTCATAAAACATATTGTGGTTCAGCATTTACCACATCCTGTGGCAATGAGCTGGCTAATTTAATTATGCTTTATGTGAAAGCGAAACACTTTGTGTAGCTCACTTTAAATCCAATTTAATGTGGCATTTACTAGTATTTGCATTAGAGAAAGACAGCTTTCCCTTTACCATTACTGTTTTCATTACAGAACTTTCATATTGCCTATAATTGTTTTGTTTTCAAACTGAAGATTCAAATTCAAGCTGTTCTACACTTCTCATTACACTGTACTCTCTGAACATGTATCTTTTCTAGTTCTACATCCTGGATTTGAGACGGGGTGTGCAAAACTGTGCCATTCTCAAGATGGGGTAGCATAATGGTAACAGTACCAATAAAAAATATTCTGTTTTCTGCTACCTTCTGAAGGATTTCTAAAAGTTCATTACCTTTTCCACTGTGAACAGGAAGCAAGCTTATACTTTTGGAGATCATGTAGTTACCACTAATTAAGGTAAGTCCAGCTCAGTAGTAGGTGGGATTGGAAAGCAGTGTTTTCTGTCAGTGTTACTTTGCACTCTTTAATACAGAATATAAACTTGTGCTCATCACCTCACTCAGTACTATGAGATTCTTTTGCAATACTTCAGCATCAGTTTTAATTACTTCAAAATCATTGTTTCATAGACAAATTTCTTTACCAGCTATCAATGTAAGCTCCATGACAGATTCCTCTAGGAATATACCACTGGCTATAAAAACTGGTTCTTTTTACCATTTTGTTTCCTCTTTTACACAGGCAGCTTCTGTCTTATTCAGCTGTGTGTCATTAAGAGCACTTAGTAATAAAACCTGTGAAAATGCAAGTGCACAACTAGAACCAGATCAGTCTTGGGAGGTGCCCATGATCCAAATAAACTGAATTCTGAGAAGGGGTAAAGATTATTAAACAATTAGCTTCCCAACTGGTCATTTTAATCACCTGATGAGGCTGAAAGGGAGAGTATCACTTAATAGGATGGTCTTAGGTTATAAAGTAACCAGTGATTTAGGGACTGGTAAACAAGAAAAGGACATTGGAGAGATTCTTAATACCCTACAAGAAAGAACCAATTTCTGGAATCCTTGAGATAAGATGAGGATTAATATGAAGTGCAACAATACATTCAGGTATTTTATTCCTATGTGTAAGGGTATATTAGATAAAAATAAAGCTTCATGTTCAGCCTTCTCTATGTCTATGTGCTTCTATCATTGCACAGAGTTACTGCAGAGTTGAATTATAACCTCCAAAATCAGTCCCAGACTAAAATAATGTCTAAGCTACTGTATTGGCAGAAAAATGGCTGTACTGTGGTAATCTGTGATCATGAAATAAAGACAGGGAACCCAGTTCCAGGAAGAGTGCTGCAAGAAGCTCAAGAATAGGAAAATGCTATGGAACCCTATCAGCACATTGGCCTAAATAGCTGGGCACAGGCACAGTTGGCCTAAGGAATCCACTACGGAGATTCCCACTGAGCCCTCTGTAACAGGGCCTGCTTAATACCTGTGCCTGCTTCCTCGTGAACACCCTAACTGTTCTGAGAGTCTGACACTGCTGGAATGCTCTGCAATAGCTTATTTACCACATTAAGGAGGCATTCTGAGTGTCTGAAACAGTCAATATCAAATTCAAAATGCAAAAATCAATCCAGAGGATTTTTATTTCATCATTAAAGAAACAATCCTCAATACTCCAATACACGCCCTTGGTCCCTGATTACAAGGCATCAGTAATAACTCTTCTTGAGTTGCCTTGAATTAATTTGGTGTAAGTTTCCAATGCAAGCCAAAGCAATTTCTTTTTGCTTCAGGAAGAAAACTGTAAAAAAGTTATCTGATGATCTGTTATGGGAGACTCAGTAACAGAAGATGTGCATAGAATTACATGAGGTTAGAAACCAAGCTATTTCTGTGTTGGCAGGCTTGTTGACATCAAGCTGTTAGATTAAAAGGAGAGGGCTCAGGCACTTCCAGCTACTGCAGCAAATCTCTTGACTTCATGCTCACTTTAGCATTGTAAGGAACCACACAAACTCACTTTTATCACACCAGAGCCAAAACCACAGATGTGTGTCATGCCTTTAGCCTTGCTGGCAAATGCTGCAATCCCACCCCTGTTCTGTTTCTAGGACAGACATAAACACACCATTTGGAGTGGGAAAATATCTGGAGGATTCTAATTCAAGCACTGTGGCTGAAACATTACCTTGTTTCAGCCACTTGCTGAGATCCACAGCACTGGTCTGAGGAAAGGCTTTTGCCTCTAAAGGCAGAATCTGTGCAAAGACTGGAGCTCATCTTTTTGGAAATACAAGCTTAGCATCCTGTACTTCTGTTTCCCCAATGAAATGAATCAAATGTTATGCACTTACTCAACATACGTAACCATCCAAATATCTCACTACAAAGGTGGAAAGGAAGACAAAAATTCACTTTTCCTCATAATCATTCATATGTGACCTAATCTTCCTGTAGAACTATGTAAAGAGGAAAAATCTGCTTTCCTTTTTCCTTTAAGTTAAGGGCTTTAGAATTTTCCCTGTAATTTTTACAGGAACTCCTTCTTTTTTCTCTCCCCAGGAAACCCCATTTCTAATGGACATGAAGCAAGAATAAAGGTACTAACCTTGGAAGGAAACTTACCTGCTCCCATTTCATTTCCAACCCTTGGAATAATATCATCATCTTGACAGTCTGGTAAGGCTCCTTTCTTTAGTTTTTCTTCAACTTTGCTTATTGTTTTTGTTAAAGAAATACCTATGCAATCTTCCAATACTGCAACACCATCAGCACTCTGTACTTCCATGTTTCTAATTTTTGAACTAAAAAAATGAAAACCCTAGATTTTAAATTTATAATACATCATATTTTTCTAAAACATTTTTTGTATTTGCTATTTTAAAGAGTGTAGTTATTTACCTAATGCAATTTCATTACCTGCATTCATATGAAAGATGCATCAATGGCAATTTCTCATTTGCTTTCTGTATTACCTTTACCATATTCCACATAAATAATTACAGGATTTTATATACTATAATGTAGAAGGCAAAGAAAACACTACCATTTGCAACGGAGAAGATTCTGGCATAGTCTTCTCATCTGACAAATCTGTAACTAAATCACAGTAAAGCAAAGAAGGAAGAATGTGCCATTGGCTTTGGGTACTGTCCTGGGGTGATCCTCTACCCTCTGTTGTAATTTCTGCTCTTTCCACTCCCCACCACATTATCTTGTAGAACTCTGTTGCCCCTGGCTGTATTCCTACCTTATGACAATTTCTGCATCACTATGCCCAGCCTAGGAAACTTCACTGATCCTAGAAGATGCATATCAATATTTTCATAAAACCAAAATGCAGGGTAACACATCACCTACACAGGGCATCTCCTCAGCTTTCTCCCATAGAAAGGTGATCTTAGTTCTCATGGGATCTGAAACTCCCAAGTTCTTATTCCAATATATCCTCATTCCAGCCTCCAAACTCCTCCTAGCTCCTAACTTTCTCCCACAACTTTTGGATTGCCCCACAGGCTCTGTATCTGCACAATTCCAATTCCAAACCTCATGATGGGGTGCCAGCATGACAACCTCCCCTGAACTGCCTAAGGGAGGTCTGAAGAGTCTCCAGGGATTCTCAATTCCTGTAAGATAGCCTCGGCCTCGGTCAGTTCCATGTCCTGCCACCTTGCAGACAATTTTCATCCTATTTTGGTATTATGCTGTAATTCATGGCACTTTTACTTTGCTCCCAGGATCTTGCGGATTTTTCAACTCTTCTCTCTTTGTCCAGATCTCCATTTCTTAGTTTTACAACCTTGAATTTGCTGCCTACAGAGCTGAAGCTTCTCAGCTGGGAGCCCCTGGAAGCTGTGTTGTATTACCGAGCCTCTTGTCCTGTTGTATTACCGAGCCCAAGATTCACTACAACAGAGGAGGAGGCCCTTCAAGGCCTCATGTTTCCCAGCACCAGTCTGATCACAAATCAGGCTGTAGCATCCAAGTGTGCTGGCCCAGGCTGCCTCAGGTGCTCTATTTTTGCTCATTGGGCCTCCTTTCACTGAAAGAGTTTACAAAATTTAGCTGTCAGCCTTGAGAAGTGCTAAAGCAGACAGCAGCAGTTTCATTGCTGAAATATTAATCACATATGTCCATGGATCATTTTAGTGCAAGTAAACAGAGCCAGCCACATGGTGGAGCTGATTGAGGAGGACCAGAAGTTTGATACATTTATTTGTATAAATATAAAAGCATCCATCTATAAAATAACTTGATAGACAAAAATGGCAACTAAAAGATTTCATGGCAAACCAAATGAGATGTTTGATATACCTTGAAGTTGTTCTTTTTCCCTTACTTGCAGAGTGTGGTCTGTTCTGAGCTGTGGGCACAGAAGGAAATTTCTTCTTGTTTTCTACCTAAAAGGTTTTTCAGAAATTAATGGGGTATTATTATTATTGAAATACTTTTTTCTAGTTTTTTCATGGGTTTTTTTTCTTCTTCATATATCCATACTCAAGGATAGTTTTCAAGGTATGCTTTTCAAACTTCCAAAATGATTTCTCAATTTTATTTGCACTCATCTTTAGCTTGCAACTTTTTTGTCTATACACCCTAATTGTAATACACCCAATAGTCATTGGCTTGTGGGAGGTTTTCCACACATACTCATAATAAATCTATGCACAAGCAAGGCTCTGAGCTTTTATCAAGGTATTAATTATTGGACTGTCATCATACCTTCAAAAATATGGTATTTTATGCATTATTTTAATCTTATAAAGTCCCCATTGAAGGAAGATTTAACAATATTTCTGTTACTTTCACCCAAATATTCTTTAAAAATTAGAGGATTTTCTACTGTATTCTCATAAGTAACTGCAGATGGTATTTTAGAAGCTTCAGCACACCTCATGAAAGTTTCAATATAGTTGTAGTTGGAGACTATTAAGATTGTTCCTAATCTCATTTTCCCATTATATTTTCTAAATTCAGTTATTCTTACTACTTGTTTAATAGTACTAGTACTTGCCTTTAGTATCATAGAGGTGAGGGAGGGAAGAAAGCAAGAAGTTACTTATGTTCTAATATTTTTCACTTAGAATTCTTAATTTGATGTTCAAAACACTGAACATTTCTCTCAATGCCAAAGAGAAAACAGAATATAAAAATTAAACATTATGTAAGTTCACCTGGCCACCAGTGGTAACTGAGGAGCCCTGGTAACACTGTCCCTGTAGCACTGCTTTGGGCATCACTTCCCTTTGGCTTGGCATCCATGTAACTCCCCAGTGTAGCCTCAAAACCACAACTCGTTTTATTTTTGAAATTATGCTACAAAAGAATTTAATCAGGATAGTTTTGGTACCTTTGAAGATGAAACTTCAGGACAGAGTGGATCTCTGCATGAAAATAAAAAAAACCAAGGTAAAAATTCACTGAACTATAATAATGTAAACACTTTGCAGTTAAAATAAAACCCCCATGTCAGAATCAGGAGAATAACATTTCATATGTCTAGAATAAACTATATAGCTAAGGTGGGAACATATACTGAGTTCAAGCATAAATTAAGTCTCATTCATGGTCTGTCCAGTCTACCTCATTTGCAACCCAAATGATCTGGTGAGTCTATGGTATCTAATACAACAGTACTCATGCACCAGAATCCTGATCTTGTCTCTTAGAATTCAGGCTACTGGCTTGTTAGATCAATGATTCCCTGTACAGTGAGTACTCAGCCAGGAAGCAGAGTTGCAGCTTCCCCAGGACAATCCAGAACCAAAGACTGCCAGCAGCTCCCTGGGTAACCCCTGTGTGACATAAACCCCCTGAACTCATACAAACAAAGCAAAGATACAACCAGTGTCCTCTACATCCTATGAGGAGGCAGCTCCACCGGTCCTAGCAGGATCAGGCTGACTGTTGTCAGGTCAATTGACAGGGACTGTCAGAGGAATATGAGGTGGAGCAATTTATAAATTAAACCTCGTAGAATTTTCTCTGAAATAAGTATTATAAATATGGTATCCATTTTACCATTTAGATGGGGAATAAAACCAAGAATTTTAAAAAAGCAGCTTTCTTATCTGCTTATTTGGCAGACAACTGTGTTTCTTAGTAACTGAATATCAGGTTAAATTATTATTTTTCAAATCTACTGAAATTAAGCAGAAAGTTTTAGCATGTCATGTACTATTCAGGTCAAATTCCTTGTCAGATAGATATACAGGTATAATTTTGCTTTCAAAATGAGTTATGTGAATGTATATTATTGCAGTGAAAGGCTATCTTTTACCTACCCTTTATAAATTTTTTACTTCAATTAAAATGCTGGCTTATAAAAGATTTTGAATAAAATTTAAATTTCTGGCTCATCAAGTCATCTAATTTTTTTGCCAGGCTGATTTGAGCAAATGTTTAGATCTTGTCTTTAAAAATTTCACAGACATTCATCAACAAGAATTATCTGCACAAAGCTCCGTATTTTATTAATCCAAAAAAACCCCCAACCCAAAACCTAAAACCCACAAAAACACCCCAACAAACAAAAAAACCTCAACCAACACAAAAACCTGGAAAAATCATCTGTGTGTGGCTGGCAACAGACTTTAAGAATAGGATGATTAGGTTTTGTCTATTTACCCTATTTTCCTCAAGCTTTCTCCCTATTGGCTAGCTCTAGGAGCATGCAGAAGGTGAGGATTTGCTGACACAGAAATAGCAGTTATATGTGATTCTGAAATATATGAAAATACAACACGCTCTATACTCAAGAAAACAATTATGTTCTTTCCCTCAACAGAGCAATTTGTTCCTACTCTATCTGTTGTCTTAGGGTCACCTTAAAAAAACGAAAACAAAACAGAAAAAACCCAAACACGAAGAAAGGAAAACAAAAACCCCAACCTCATTGTATCTCTCAAATTCTCAACTTGTTCAACCCTAATGGTTCTTTCCTGTTGTCCATCCACGGCACCCCATTTTGAAAGCCCCCTCTCCAGTTGTGTGGCTGTACGGTGCGTGAAAGGAGTCTGTAAACCCTGCGGAAGAGCACGGATGAGCAGCCCCAGCCCGGGGCAGCAGGGTCCAGGCGCGGCCGCTCCCGCTCCCCCTCGGGCCGGGGCCGCCCATGCGCGGCTCTGCCCAGCGCCGCCAGCCGGGCGATGGCTGGAGAGGGAAAGTGTAAACAAAAGCTCAATGCAGTGCGCTCTCAACGGAGCTGCTTTGTTGCTAAGTAATTCAAATTTCCCTGCTCACAATATGCTGCAAGAACTCCAAAACAATTTCATTTAAAATATACGCTGACTTGGAGAGTGACTTAAATATTTGTTGTCTTTTTTCTACTTTGCTTACTCATTTGTTTTTTCCTTTCAACTTGTCATTTTTTTCCTCTGGATACCACCTCTTTCTTTGCTTCAGTTCCTCCCCTTTCCAGTTGCTTTAGTGTTCTTTCTCCTTAAAATAATCACTAGAAATTTCAACGAGATATTTCAAAAATATCTCAAATGCTTTCTTTAGATTTAAGGCCTGCTTGCACAATTTAGAAAGAAAAGAATTTTTAATTAAATATTAAATACTTGGAACTAATCTAATTGAATGGCCTCAATGTTCACTCATGGATAATCAGTGTGCCTAATTCCTAGCACACATTTCTAATTTTTTTCACTACAGCATGGGATTTCCAATCCTCTCACGTAAATGTTTACCAGAACAGTATGTTTACCAGACTGTGGTTGTTTTAAGGTGTTTTAATTTATGTTGGTAATTGGTAGGTCAGCTGATACTCTGGCATGCTAATTGCCCTTTTTTGTTTCTTTTTTTAAATCCTTCCAACACTTCAATTTATTTCTAACGTGCACCATCAAAGCTAATAATTCCTTTTGTGGGGCTGAATTTTCCAATTACATTACTTAATAAAACAGCCCTAAAATTCAGCCCCAGTTTGAAGTTCTCAAAAAATCTCTGTCTAATGTTCAAAATCCATCTAACAGAACATAAAACTAAAGTGAGATCCAGAATTTGTTTAAAAAGCACGATTATACTGACTGATAGCACATTAAGTTTCTTGCCTGTCACTCCCTCAGCTATGGCTTTAAAATAGGTCAGGAATAATTTTAATTGTAGTAGCAAACTTCTGCTGGTAGTCAGGCTTCTGTCATAGAAGCTGACTTGCTGTCACACCTTTTTGTGTACTGAAAACCCGTTTTACTTTCAGAAAAACTCCATGACTTTGCTTCTATTCCACAAAAGTAACTATTTGATCATCTTTATCAGATTTTCACATACACTATTTGAAAAGTTTCCCAACTGCAGCTTAACATTTGAAGCATTTTGTTGTCTATTCCTGTATCTTTCTTATCCAGATTAGTGGCATCATAAATTTAGGAACCTACAGACCAGATCCTTGATAAACTGTGTTTTAGTCTATCTTAAACTCACCCATTTCCCACACTACCAATATACAAACCCTTGAACAACTAAGGAAATAATAATGCCCCCGAATGGCTACGGGAATACAGCCATGTCCCCACTCCTGAGCTGAGGGGTTTACACACTCAGGCTGTGATCATCCAGGCCAAAGGCATGCGGGCCCCAGCACTGTAATGGTATCCACATTCCAGAGGGTGGCAGCTCAATGTTTGCCTGTCTTAGGCTTTTGTGTTTGTTTTCATCGGGCATTTCCGGTCCCAGGAACATTTAGGCCAAGTTAAATGTGAACCAGTATCTATTCCTTAGCTTTGTCAGCTCAACTGTTAAAAACCATCCACTGCCAAGTGCATTCTGTTTGGTACTGCAAAGAATCCTGTGACCTTACCTTGCTCTTTTACAAAGGTCAGCACTTCTTAATATCTTAGATAGAACATTCCAGCAAAATTACACCTTCCATGAAATAACAAGGAACAACACTTGCTTAGAATCACTTATTTTTTAAATAATAAGAAAAAAATTAGGACTCCACCAATGCAGTATGCAGCCAAGATAGATAAAACAGAAGCATGATTTAGGACACAAGGTGTGCAGGATCAGTGTGAGGTTCCTCACCAATTATACACAGCCGTTGTAAAGCACATACCTCTGTCTGTCATCTTCAGGTGACTTACTCTGTACCGAAACTGGCTGAGATAGTACCTTCTGTTGGCCTTTCTTCATTAAAAAAAGAAAAAAAAGTAGTTGATTTTGGGAGAATATAATCCATTAAAGATGAATTACCTATTTGTAAATCACGAATCACCCTAACTACAGTCTACTATGGAAAAGAATGGAAACTATAGTCTACTGTGGAAAAGAACTTTTGAAACATAGGAAAAGATGTCTAAAAATGAAAATGACACTGCTGTTTTGTTGTTAAATGTATATCTGTGCAATCTGGCAGTGCCATGTGGTATATTAAGTACCCTAAGAATATTTCATCTTCTGCTATATATAGAGAAGAAAAAAACAGTGGTTTTGTTGTTGCTATTTTCTAAAGGAAAGAGACTAGATGCTATTTTGGCCGTTTCATCTGCTCCTGTTCAAATGCCAAGCATTTAGCCTCAGCTTGTCACTGCTCAAGAGAAGAATATGTTTTCACAGCCCATAAAATTGAAGTTTCAACAGTAGGAAAAGTGCATACAAGTGCAGCTTTCCAGAAGACTTAGTAATTTGATTTTTAAGCCTTGTTTATTTGAATGAGTATACTTACACCTTCTCTAAACTCTTTTGGGTATAAATCATATCTACCCTGTTCCCTTTTTATTCATTTCTCCAACTTTCATATAAAGTCTTGACTCTATCTGGTACACAGCCACACCAATGTTAACTGGTAATACTGATAATAAGCAGCAACTTTTTCTGTTTTGAGAAAGTTTCCTTCTTACTAAGTTCATGTTTTCTGTTTATGTTGCTTATTCTTTGTATCTCTTTCAGCTTGAACAATGTAGATCCTATTTCACTAGGAGGTTACTGTAACAGTATCTGGTTTTCAAATACTAATTTTTAGTATTTAAGGCATAAAACCACCTACAGATTTTCCTACTCTTCTTTCCTACACCTACTTTTCTTAAACAACTAAACAAGTTTTTAATGTGGTTTTATGTATGTATCTGCACAAATGCTGTAGGCACAGGTGTGTGAATACCTACCTGATGAAATTACATAGAAACTATTTTTGAATGTGTTTTTAATACAAGTTTACAACTTTGAAAAGAAATAAATTAAAGCTTACCTTGCATTTGAAAGCAACATGCTTTTAGTAGTCAGTGTCTAAATTTATTTTGAAGCTCAACCATGTACGCATGTGAATCCAGACTAAATTACATAACAGTCTGCATCACCTACTCACCATTAGTTCTTCAGCCTGACGCACCAGTTTTTCTGTTTTGGCTTCTAATTCTGCATTTAGTCGCCTGAAAGAGTAAGAATTTTTTTGTCACTGAGTTTTTGAAAGATTTAAAAGGAATAAATGTGAGCATGACAGTATTTTTGCCTGAACTAAGTGAAATTTTAATGATTCCTACAAAGGAATGCTGAAATACACTTCAAGGTATTAAAAAAGTTATGTTTCAATAATTTCCTGTGTTTCAGCCAAATCAATAGTAATAAAACATGTATACCCATTAAACAGCAAGGTTTAGACCATAACTGTGAGAGGTGAAGGATATGTTTGGGTTTGGACATGCCATATCTTAATGCACATTGTATGACTTGATTTCCTAAAGGTTTTCCATGTTTAGCACAGTCCTTCCTTTCAGTATACCCAGCAGCAGGGGTTGGGGAAGGACTCTTGTACGACTGCATTGCTTATCACATATTTAAAGGTGTGTTGCTATATGGATGTACAGGTTACGGTAGTGAGGTGTTCCTGCATGTTCACATACAGCCCCTGGTGCTGTGACTGCCAGAGTCTGGCACGGGGCTCTCTGTGAGCCTTAATCATCACAGGGGCTGGGCACTAACAGGCAACAGGGACAGGGCGTCCGTTTAAAACCTTTACAGCTTTTAAGCTGTTTTTAACACACTTGAGCTTTTATATAGTCGTAATTTAGAACTAAAGTCAGCGGTCGAAGTGCAGAAGAACCTCATGTCCAGGCCCAGAGCCTGCCTGAGGCGGCGGTGTCCAGCGGCGCTGGGCGCCGTCCCGCGGCCCCAGGCAGTGCCAGCCGCCCTCTGCGGGGACGGAGCCGCGGCACCCGGGTACAGGGGACCGGCTGTGCGCTGCTCCCAGCGAGGCAGGGCCTGCTTACTTGTACTGCTCTTCCTTGGCCAGCCATGCTCCGCTGAGCGCGCCGGGCCCCGCCAGCGCCTGGGGGCTGCCGACCGCTCTCCGCACCTGCGGGGAGGATGCGATAGTGAGCGGGACGGGCGGGGCTCGGCACGGCCCCTCTGCCCCGAGTCCGAGCCCAGTCCGAGCCGCCGCCTTACCCCGGGCAGGTCCCCTCCCCGCCGGGCCGCGCCGATCGCCGACATTTTGTCCGCGCCGACGCCGCTGCGGCGTCGCCTTCGCCCGGGCAACCGGCGGCCGCCCGCCCTCGCTCCTTCCCTCCCTCTTTCCCTCTCTCCTCCCCTCCGTCCGTGTCAGGGCCCCAGCGGCAGCCGCGGGGACAGGCCTGTGCTCAGGGAGCAGCTGGCACCCGGGATGCCGCTGGGCTGCCGCGGGTTCAGGTGAGGGGCAGGAGAAAAGGGCTGAAGGGCCATTACATTTTTTAGTGCAATAGATATTTATTACGGCCCTTCTGGCCTTGCTACACGTTGTCCTGCCAGCGTCCCCTCATTTCAGTGCGTTAAACCGCTGTTTGCGGCGTGAGGACAACTGTGCCACCCTCTGTACAGCTCGTTGGTGCCGTTGTCCCCCCGCATTTCCTATGCACACATTTCTGTGATTGTTGCCTGGTTTTAGCTTGTCCTCCACCACTTGTGTGAGTACCTCTGCTATTTTTGTCCCTCACCCACACACAGTTTGATTTTGCTGCATTTTTCCTTCCGGTCACCCATGAGCCCATCTGTTGCAGAGTCTGACAGACACAGAATGGGTCAGGATGGAAGGAACCACAGTAGGGTCATCTGGTCACCCTGCCAGCTCAGTCAGGGTCATCCCTGAGCACATGGCACAGGATCGCGTCCAGATGGTTCTGGAATATCTCCAGTGAATGGGGACTCCACACGCTCTCGAGGCAGCCTGTTCCAGTGCTCGCTCACTGCACAGTAAAGAAATTCTTCCTCTGTTCAGCTGGAACTTTCTATGCCTCAGTTTCTGCCCATTGCCTTCTGTCCCATTGTTCAGCACCACCAAGTAGGTTGCGGATTACTTGCCCACTCACCTGTTCATTCACCTCCCATCCCCTTTCCCTACTTCCTAGCAGACTGTGCCCCTGCATGTCACAGCAGCCCAACTGTCCTGCACCAGGTATTCAACGAAGCAAGAATAACGTGGTTGTATACTGAGTTACATGGGCTGTATATGATTTTAGTTAAGAGAGTTGCAGAAGGGAATTCAGAAGGGCTTAGCTGGCTGTAAGTAAAAGGTCTGTGCTGGAGGATTTCTGCAGAAGTATTACTTGCAAGATAGAAGAAATACTTGAAGATTTTGAGCATTGAGACTGGCAATGTAATGGGATAAATAGGGTGAAATGAAAGATAGGATAAATGTGTTTAGTGGAAGGCAAAAAATAGAAATATCAATATAGAAAATGAAAATGCTTAGCACTAATGTTGAATCAAAAGTATTGACACACAGAGGGAAAAGAGTGAGCCTATGAAAAATGTTAAGGGGATTTTGAAAAAAAAAATCCATTGAGAAGTCAGTCCATTTCCATAAATTTTGTGTTTTTAATAATAAGAATAGCAAGGTATTAATGGTGGCATTAAAAAAAACCCAAACAAACCAAACAAACCAGAATTTAACTCCATCATTTGTGCTTTTGGTTTGGCAAAACAAAAAGAGTGCAGTCAATAGTAGAGATCTAACCTCCATAGGGAAAAGACATTTTGTTAAGAAATAAATTGTAGATTCTATGAGACATTAGCACATCATAACCAGAGTCACATTTTAGAAATATCTCTAGTGACATCCTGGGGGATTTTAAGATAAACAGGGGAACTAGAGAAGGAAAGAAAAGTTGGCAGGATAAAAGCTAAGAGGAGAAATATGCTGTTTCCAAACAGGAACTTTTTTTCCCCAAAAGTACTATTTCTTTTTGCAGAACTAAAATATTGTCCTATTAATATTTTTACTGGTTTTTATTTTATTTGTTTTCTTGTGCAAAATAACTGTAAGAGCATAACACCTTAAAATGCCAAAAGTATTAGCTAGAAGATCTCTGCTAGTTAGATACTGAGGCAACAAAATCACTGGTTGAGATTAGAGAGATTAGGGCAACTGGTTTTCTAGCCAGCTTTTAGCTAAGACTTAATAAACAAAAGAGGGGTAATTTATTATATCATAAATTATTAAATATGTTAACAAACACAGCAACACAAGGTTCTTTTTGTTTAAAACTCCCTGGGATTAATAACATTCATACATATTAGGATTGCAAATTTGCACAGTATTTCTAACATTCACAGAATGATTTATTTAATACGATTTATTTTTTGAAATATTATATCAATTGGATTTAGAATTCAACTACCTATAGTTGAAATAATATCAAAAGATCAGTATATTTGAATAAGTATTTCTTAGTGAACTTTAAAGTATTTCTCCAGAGATGTTGAAAACAAAATTAGAAAAAATGAGAGATTTTCTTATGTTCTTGATCCCTTACTCCATTAAGGTTTTATCACTTTAAAGTTGACCTGATGTGACCTTAACAGTTGTGGTTAATTCTCTAATACATAGTTGGTAACTGGGTAGAGAATAGGCTTATATTAGAGACCCCAACCAATAGGGAGATACATAAGGAGATAGGAAAATTTATCTCAGTATTTATCTGGAGGGGAATAAAAGGCATTTGAAAGCCTAATATTGATATATGGTATAAGATATAGCTAACAATTTGTTAGCAAATTCCCATTTTCCTTTTAATCACTTTTTAAGGGTTGACTCACACATAGTGACTGTAAAAGGAAAATGTTTTTGTCATTTTGAGGTGAAGTGTACAGCAGATTAGAGACAGGTTTTAACCAAAGTAATATTTGTGGTCATAATGAGCTGTACTTGGGATCTCTTTGTAGGGACCTCTGTGGTTAGCGAAGTACATCATCATTCTATATTTTTCAAGTGTTTCAGTTTTTGTTTTCTGAGGATTATAAGATCACAGAATTAAATTACTCCAACAGAAATATTAAATTTAAAATGAAGTTGTTCACTGTGTTGCCTTTGGTTTTCTTCCAGCAAAAGAGAAGATAGGTCAGAGAACAGAAGAGCTCCATCAGTACAGCTGTTAGGAGTGGTTTGGGACACAAGGGTGTGTGTAGCTGCTGGGATGTTAGAATAGTTTACTGCAGAAGCCTGCTGAGTGTTTACTTTTGATTAAACCAAAGTACATGCATTATTTAGTTGTTACCCATGGCCCTCTTCCTTCTACAGGCACAAATTTTGTGATCTCTCTTTTCCTCCTTCAATAAAAATATTGAGCATGAGATTTTAATATTAGCCTGTTATCTTCATGCTTTTAGACACATTTTTTGTTCATAGTATCTTCTTATTTGCTTAAAGATTCATTATACAGAATTTTCCTCTTTTCATAAAAGTTGTGATGTTTAGTAGAGACCTAGAAAAGTATCACCGGGAAGAGACTTCACTGGATTTCACTGTATATCACATTACTTGTCAGAAGTGGTATGGTAGTGGTCTGGCACAGTGTTTTCTTCTATAAAAATCGCTGCAAATGTATCAGGCCAAAGAGATAACAGCTGATAGGCTGGCTCAAGCTTTTTGTTTTTATGTTTTTTTTATTGTAAGGCGCATTGTAAACAAATAAATAGCACATACAGATGCCACAAATGCTTACTATTTTTAGACCAAGAATCATGTTAAGGGAGATATATATATATATATGTGTGTGTGTGTGTGTGTATATATATATATATAGTCTTTGGTATGTGGCAGAGCTAAATTTGATTAACCTGCTGTTACTACAGGCCTCTCTCATTTATACATCTGTTGATTCCACCTCTAGAAGAAAAAGTCTTTCACAGCACTTGCAGCTGTCTGCTGTACGTCCATCCCAGGAAAGAGGGATGCTTCAGCAGGCAGTATGACTCGAAATGTTCATGCTTCCTTGTCAGCAAGTTTGTTTGCCCAGGGCCATTTTTACTGCTTCGATTACCCTGCTGTGGGTCAGGCAGCCCCAGTGAGGCTGTTTCCCGCCCCACATTTCCTCTCTCAGGCCCGGGCAGCGGTGCTGCCCTCAGAGCAGCGCTGTTTGCAGGCAGGGGCTCCGGAGCAGAGCGCTGCAGCCCCGCACGGGTGTGTGTTGCCACGGGGCTGCTCCATTGCATCGCTGCCACGTCTGTGCGCAGCGTGACGTGAGCTGCTCCTGAGAGCATCCTCCTCTGAGCGGGGCATTTTCCCCCCTGCGCAGGCTCAGCCCAGCCGCAAGGAAGGAAACCAGAGACAGGCTGACTGCAGCACTCACACACCAAGGCAAATAATGTCAAGCTAGCAGGCAGTTGTTTGTTTACTTATTTATTCTGAATGTGCCAGAGAGGGTGTCAAAGTTAAATCCAAGGCGTATCACTGTAACCTAAGCAACTGAAACCATTACAGCTGCTTCACACTTGAATAGTTTCCCTACCTTAAATTTCTCCTTCATTTTTCTAGTTCCAATTTCCTGGATGAGAGAAAGGGAAGAGCAAGATTCTGGAATGAATTTTAAGTGGAATTTAATACTTGGCAGATATCTGGTAATTTAGATGGGTTGGTATTTTTGGTTTTGTTTTGGCTTTTTTTTTTTTTTTGGTTAGCTTTAAATACTCATCTTGTTTCTTATTTTAAAATGTAAAATTGCTATTTCATATTTCTGTTGAGTGGAGTGTATAATAGGTAGTCTTGAATTCACCAAAAAATCAGTATAAAATACACTATTATTATTGTGCAATCATAGGAAAAAAAACAACAGACTTGTGTACAGCATTTTCAGACATTAGTGGAATGGTAGGATCTAGACAATATGTAGCTATTAAATCAATAATCCAGATATTGAGGGAATTCCCCAGACAGCTGTTGGATATTTCCCCCTAATCAGTAATAATAATCCAATGGTGTTTGAAATGGCATGATTGTATATTGGAAGGTATTTTTCTGCTGATATTTTCTCCTGCATCTCTAATGGCTCCCTAAAATATGAGGACAACCAAGTATTGTTCATAGCCATGGATCTCCTGTGAAAAAGCTGCTGTTTGAATATATGAAGCCTGTACGAGTTCTTTAGCCCTTTCTGACAGACATCCTAAGCTGGTTTAGCACCACTTTACCCTGGCATCTTTTGTTTCCTGGCAGGATAACCCTGATGGATGTCAGTGCTGTGTGCCAAGCTGTGTGTGGCAGAAGTCGGGGAGGTGTCAGGGAACAGGTACACAGATTTTGAGGGGCAACAGAGCTGGGGGATGGACAGGCTGACCTATTAAGTCCCTTCCATCTCCAGTGTCTCCAGTTTTGCTTTCATATAGATTTCAGCGCCAGTGGAAATATTTTTTTTTCTGTTTCTAGTAGTTGTGTAGACATATACAATACCTAGTTTCTAGGCTGGTCTAAGTTATTTTTTTAATATAGCTATAACCAGCATACTTGTGCTATCCAGATTCCTGTTTGCAAATATAAACATTTTTCTTTGTTCTCTGCTTCACTGCACTATTGGGGCTTACTTATTTTGGTGTCATCCTTCCTAACCTAATCCAAACAATAACCTTGGCTCAACAATTTAAACATATTGAATCCCCAACCAGAGTAGTTTTCCCTAGTAATACTCTGATTACAGCAGCTTTTATGTCTGAACAGGAAAGGACCTTAAACACTAAATCTCATCAGCACTGTAAAAAATAAGTGGTGAGCATCAGTCACATTTTCTTGAAATACCACAAGTCTTTCTTGAGGCCTAATCCTTTAATCTCTGGATTTTGGGCACTTCTGTTCTGATTACTAGGGATCAAAAGGTTTGGCAAATACTCTTCAGACCACTCTTCAAAGTGGCCACTGTAACATTACCAGGTTGTTATGACAATTGTATGATTTTTTTTTTGTTGTAGTGGTAGCTGGTATTTTTGGAAAAAACAGAGAGGTTAGTTTATCAAGGCAATGGTCTGCCACATTGAAAGTTTAAAAAAAGCATGTGGTCATCCAGTATAGAGGTTCAGAGGATTTGAGAACATGGCAATGTCAAAGTAAAGGAGAAATATCTTTCACTGATGATGAAAATTCCTCCTAGTATGTAAGAGACAACCTTTCTAATGGAGGGTGCCCTCAGAGGGCTGCTGCAACATACACGAAGGCTTTTCTGAGCTTGTTCCCAAAGCTGCAGAGTGACCTTTCATTTCACTGCAAATGGAAATCTTATGCCATTTCCTGCCTGAAATACTGTCATGTGTGAAGTTACACAGAAAAAAGGAAAGAATTTTGCATGTCACTCGTGGATCAAAATCTACTTCTTAGACCCTCCTACCAGATAGTTTTGTTAGATGTTCATTGGTCTGCTCTGGAAGGAGACAGTTTTTCCCTAAACGAGATAATTTCCTTGTCCTGTTTTAAACACAGGCTACATAAATTGAAACAAATCAGTGACTCCTCCTCCATAAATTTCCTTTTACTTATTGCAAACTAGCAATAAAATTAAACTGAGCATTTCCCACTGTATTTGACCACTGAGATTTTGAAAGACTGTTACTTTATGTGTTAGACCTCCATCTAAGGAAGACAACCCCACCTGACTTAAAGAGAGCTACCAAGGTGCTTTTGAGAAATCACTCATTTTCAACAGAGAGCCTTTCAATTAACAGGGCAGATTTGGAAAAGGAAACAATTTTGTCACTTAGATGCAATGCCCTGCAGTTATAACAGAAGCAAGTGCTATTCCATGCTGTTCCTATTCATTCCAGCCTTCATTGCTGGGCTGCGTTTATTTATTTCTTACTGCCGTTGTCAGTAAGAAATCCAGCTGGGTATTTAGAACCAAAACCCCAGAGCCTGAAAGAGCCAAATCCTCTTGTGCACATCATGAATATTTTATCTACATAGGTGTGTCATCACTTGCATCCAGTTCCTCTTTACTTGGAAGATTATGTTCTGCTGCACAGCATAAAATTTATTTGGAAAAAATATTTTATACTGTTGCTTTCGTGGGATTTGCCACTTTGTGTATTGGAGTGCATATATCAAGGGTGAATGCAGCTGAGGGCTTTCAAAGTTATGTTGCTGTGTTGACAACACTACAACAGATCAGGCCTTTACTATCAGATTGCATATTTTTATTAACTTTTCATTCAGTGAAATATTCTGAAATATTCAGTGACTGCAGTGGGCTATGGCCAAGCAAATTAATAATACGTATCAAGTATAAATAAGTTCTAACATTTTCAATGTGCTAATGTTAGCATTCAATGTTAGCCTTAAACTAGAATAACACATGTTTCTGTGTATACTGTGTTGCTTGATAAAAGAAATGCTCATTGAGTCTGTAGTGCCAGTTCAACCCTTGGCTCCCCTGATAATGCCTGCTCTCTGTGAGAAGCTTGTGCCAGTGTAAGAAAAGGAATTGAAAGTCAAGCTCTGTGCCCCTGTGTGGAGCACAGTATGTGCCCCCAATATGAGTGCACATGACTTGTTTATGTATTAAATTGCACTGAAAAGTTATTTTGGCTTAGGAGAGGTAGGAGCTTTTTCACTAGCTGGAGGAAAAGATGTGTAGCTCCCTGTCAGCTGGGGGAGAACGCTGGTTTGTTATCTTTTGCCTGTTTTCATAAACAAATGCCGACAGCAATTGTTGTTTTTGCAGAGCCAGCAGAAATTCATAGGGGGTTTCTTTTTGTTGTACTGCCACACTAAAAAGAGATGTTATTTTAACAACAGAATGTTTGATAGCTTTTAAAAATACAAGGCCTAGTTTCTAGGCATGCTGAGCCCCATAATTTCTATTTAAATCAGCTCTTGCTGCAGATGCCCCAGAGCACTCTAAGGAGTCCCTCAGATTTAAGATCTAAGTACAGCATTAGGAACATCTCTGATGTGAACGCAGTCACCAGGAAAAGCACAGAGGCTTTGTTGTCTACACATGAACACAAATTGGACTGAGTTTTTTGGAAGGTACATATATTAATGTGTTCATAAACTTGCCAAGTTACCATCTCATCAGTCAGACTTAGTAGTAAGGTGCAAGATAGCTTACACTAAAGGATTTCTCTAATGGGAATTGCTTTGTGAGATGGAATGTAGAGGTAAGACTGCAGCATAACCACTGTAGGACATTCAGGCACAGGGAAACATCTGTCCTATGAAGAAACTATCTATGGCAAAAATAACCCCAAACTGAACACTGAGCTCAGTTCCCAGACCCGGCCCATCTGACAGAGCTTTAAAGATCTCTGTTGTGTGGTCAAAATGGTTTTTTTTTCCCTTACTGCAACAAAGTTTTTCCCAGGATTTGTGCCTCATGAGGTAACAGTTAATGGAGAAAGTCTTCTGTAAAAAAAACCCAGCCAAAACCCAAAACACTTAAGATTTCAAATACCTAACAAAAACAAGTACATAAACACAAAATGTATTAGTTGCATTTTCAAATAAAATGGGGAAATTACCTTACTTCATCCCATCACACCTTACTGTTTTCTTTCTCAAACGAAGATGAATCCCTACTTAACTTAGGTGTTGTATATTCATTGTGTTATAGGACAGATATACAAGCAATGTAGTAACAGATAAACGACTATTCAATCCTTTAAAATTTATTGTCAACTGGTTAGTTAGCATTATTAAGTGAATATCTGTGTTCAAATGTTCTGAACCTTTAGTAAAGAAGGTAGGAGGGAATCAAAACTGGCTGAAGTTAATTTTTAATGAATTCAGCTCTTACACCTTTTGCTGTCCTGTGTGAAAAGAGCACTCCAAAGGTGTTGAAATTCAGAGACTAGGTTGTGGGTTCTTTTTTGTAAAACCCAATCAAAAGATCCATTGGAACAACTACTATCTTTACCTAGATTTGGACATTCTTCTTTAGTGTTGGCAGCTCAGATTTTGCAAGATCATGCCACTGCATAAGAAGCAGCAAATGGAATGTAGAGATAAAAGCAACTGTTTGCTATCAAAGAAAAGTTGAATTCTTACTGTAAAGAGATAACTTGAAGAATGAAAATATTAATTGTAAAATTATTGCTCATATCAATAAATTGAGAAATTGACCCTTAACATTAAGTGTTAAGTTGCATTTAATAGTTTTTTTAATGCATGTTAACCAGCTCTGGTTATAAGCATAATTCTGTAGTACTTCTTTTCATTGTAAATTGAGCCTTAAAAGATACTTAAGTAGAATTAAAACTTAAAATAATAAATTCTGGACTGAGATTGTCATAAACTGATACCTCCAGAACAGTGACTTTACTTCTGTGAAGATCACCTACCTATAGTTTCTTAACCAGGCTGAACTAACAGCTGGATTGCAGAAGGTAGCCTTAATGCAAAACTAGTCCAAAAGTGCACTAAAACCTCACAGCTGATATTGTGAAGCATGAAAAGCTACTGTACTCACTGTAAAGGCACTGTTTATAGAGGAAGCCATGATCTCTGACCTGAATTTTAATGCATTCAGTGACAACAAACATCGAGACTTTTCCTAGGAACTAGCTAGTTAAAAGTAATGTGTGATGCTGGTCATGGAAAGTTGCTGAAGTTATTTATAAATCTTTCTCCTCTTTTTAAATATTAGAAGATTAGTTCAAGTAGAAGTGGAGTAGTTTTTAACTAAAATCAGGTTAAGGAGATACTGAATACAATAAAATCATCTTAATATATTGTAACAACCCAACTTAGCAGAGGAGTTTCTGAGACAGAAACGGAGGAGTAGCAGACAGGGGTTTGCTCACAGCATCCCTGGTTTCTGTTCTCTTGCTGTCTAACATCTCTGCAGTAGGACTGAGTAACTCCTGTGTTCTGCTCCATTCACTGGCCTGGGGCACAGTACAATACTGTCTGTCCCATGTGCAAAGGAAATCAGAGAAGGAACTTTCTCTGGCTGATTTGGGAGATGATGCTAGAGATCACAAGAACTGAGCAAAAGGAAAACAGATCCCCAAAAAGGGTTGTCAGAGCTCATTTAGTCTTGGTGAATGATCTAAAGAAGGGGTCTCCAAAGCCAGGCTGGGACAGCAAAGAGAGCTGCTAAGAGTTGAGCACACAAGTTGTGAGTAGCAATGAGCAGAGTTAGTGGAGGTTTGCCTGATGACTCTTTCAAATCAAGCACATGAAGAGAAGGAATCACTTCACCAGCACACAGTTGAAAATCAAGGACTTCAAAAGTCTTTGTAATGTATTGCTTGTGAAAGAGGAAAAGAGCAGGTAATGGCATTGAAAAATAAGTTCATTTTTCCTTTTTATTTTTGAAGTCAGTACAGCATGAACAGCAATCATGCCTCCTTTCCCTGTGCTCTTCTGGCACCGTGATCAGGTGGTGGCCTGTAGTAGAGAAACCACCTCCACTAAGGCTGTGGTTTATTTTCCAGCCTTTCCAACTGTGTTGACATTAACCATGAGGCTGCATGTAATGTTATTCCATGCTATGTATAATTGTGGTTTTTGTTATGTGGTCAGCTGTCCAACAGGAAATGAAAATTAACTTCCTTTTTTTCTGGGCTGTGTTGAACAACTTTTTGATAAGTGCCAGGCACTTGTATCTGAGCATTCAGTGTTTCACAGAGCAGAGCCCAGGTTTGTGTCAGCAGAGTTTTCCAAAGCTACCCGAGTGACAAGGGCAGTTGTCCACCTGAAGGGGCTGTGCTGAAGAAAGCAATACTTGTGTAAATCTGAAAACATATTTTTCCCAACTTGCATAATATTTTTGTAGATCTCATCTAACAAAGATTTGAGTTTTGTTGGATATTCATTCTAATGTTGGAACTCTGTTTCAGGAAAGTGGTTAAGCTCATGTGTAGTAATAAGCATATTAGCTGTTAACCTAACTAGATTGCTGATCAGATTTGTTTCATCTCTTTTTGACTGGAATTTTATCTATCTTCTGAAATTCTGCTCATACAAATCAAAATATATTTATTTTTCCAGAAAGCCATGCTAGTTGACTTAGTATTTGCCTTTAAAGTTTGGTTTCTTCTGGCAGAGGGAATAGTTTAAATTGTGTCTGGGCTACTGTAGAACAAATTTCGTAGTGAATATGTAAGAGACGTGAGAAGCATATCTAGTTCCTGCAAGTAATATGAGGCACCCTGTTTCATTGTTTTAACTATGGCTCAGCTGTACTGTTTGAAATTAAAAATTATTTCTTCTTTTGCTTTAAATCTGTTCCAAATGTTTCAGTTTGTCGAATTATTTATCCTTTGAGTTAGTAACATGGTATGAAACAGTACTGTCTCTTTCCAAGTTCTTTTAGAATTTACTTTTTTTACATGAGTTTAGCTCCATTTTTAAAAGAGTTCATATGAGCTGATTTCTACCTGCACCCCTTCATTTGCCTTATCTGTTTCTCAAGTTTTTCTATTCTGTATATAATTTTTCTGGCAGAGACTAAAATGCAGAGACCCACTTTGGGACTGGTGCTGTGTGATCTGGAGTCTTTGCAATGCATATTGCCATCATTGACACAGGGTAGACCTGAGCTCATTAACTCAGCTTTGCACTCATGCTGTGATATTTGTGTCTAGGTGACTTTAAGCTTTCACTCTTAAAATATCTCATTGTTGCCACCGCTGGTTCAGCTTCATGAGAGCTTTAGTCCACAGACAGTTCATGTAACAACCAAACTTTTGTGTTGTAGGTCAGCTGGTGTTCAGACATTCATCACTAAAGCAGACAGAATAGTGGCAGAAATAGTGAGAAATTGCTCCTTTGGTAGAGGGAGAAAAACTGAAGAATGGAACGGGCATTTCATTATCTCAAACACCGGAGAGTGCTGACATGGTGATGTGTTGACACACACGCACAGTCTGACAATAACAGCTATCATGCCCAAATTTCCATGGCATTTATTCATAATAATCCCTCTTTCTCAGTAAAAATATGGGGTTTTGGTGACTTTTCAGACTTTGTTTTCTGCCGAAAACTATGTATCTTAAAATCTGGATTCAGCTGAACTCCCTGGCTAGGACTGATCTATTTGTTTGTACTTTGACCAAAGAATTACATTGATGGTTTCCCAAGATCCAAAATTGTATTTAATCTGTTTACAGAGCTACATAGATTATTTGAGAGAGAAAGAGGGAAATGAAAGTGGCCGTATGTACATCAGCTAGTAGCTGTTCACAGGAAGCAGCAATTAGTGTCTAGCCTTCTTCCCTGGGAAAGCGCTTCCGACTGCTTCCTGTACCACGGGGCTGCGCCGTGCACTGGCACACAGCATGGCCACACAAAATAGCAAACAAAGCAGCAGAGAGCGATAAAAACTAGTTTGGGGGGTAGATTAATAAGAAGGACAATAATTCCTGCATGAACAGGACTGAAGCTAATTTCACTTGCCGTTGTCAAACCAAGTTAAATTGGCAAGGGAAGGAATGTGTGTTTGTAATCAGTAGCTGTGCACTTGCAGTGGAGGAGGGACTTGGGCATGGCACTCTTGGACAGTCTCACCTCTTCCAAATTTGCTCAGCCTGTACAGTATCCTGCATTTTTCCTCTTTGCTTTGTTTGGTCCCAGCTCACATGTGTGTGAATCATCCAAGGGGAAAGTTTGAGAGATGATGTGTGTCAGGTCAGTCCAGGTTCATTCACTGTTTATCCTTAGAAAGCCAGAAACACTGGTGTGTAAACAAGGGGGGAGGGGAAAGGAAGGTTTAATAAGACAATCAGGGTTAATCTTTTCTTTCAATATTGCGTGTAATTTGGTTTTCTGATTATACACTAAACAACAGTTGTATTTGCTTTAATTCAGTTATACAAACACAGCAGCCAATTAATATTCCTGTACTCTCTGTGTTGTGAAGGGTGCACAGAGAAAACCTTTGTTATTTTTCCAGTGCTAAATCTGTTCATGTTAAACCATATTCCTCTACACAGCAACAGCAAAATAAATGACAGCATCAATTCAATCCAGAATGCTTGATAAATTGAGAGGGATTGTTTACCTAGTGTATGAAAAAGTCCCTTGGGGGAATGGGTTTTATTGCGATCTGCATAGTCATCCATATTCCTATCCTGTCTCGGCTCCTGTTTGTGAGTTAAACATATACAGTAATTTAGCATTCAGATAATCCCACGGCTATAATCCAGACAGATTTAGCTCAAATTTCTCTGGGATTTCTATTATCTAGATTTAGCAATGTGGTGTTGACTGGATATTTTAAATTGCTGCAAATGCTTTTTTTCTGCAATAAACAACATATTTTGATGTTCTTGTAATTGAAGATGTAGATTCTTTCTGACATTAACCACATGTAAAAATGTATCTTTGTGAGGACAGTGATTGCACAGCTGGAGCATATTTTTAATGGATTCCAGCTATTTGACTACATACCACATAAGATCATACAATGTTTATATGAAAACCAGGATAACATATGTAAAATACTATTGAGAATTATCTGAAGAACATTTATCTCCACACATCATCTCTTTGAAAATTAACTCAACTGCTTCAATTTTAATAATATTTTATTACAATATATTCGACAGTATAATAATATAGAGCCTGGTTCTCTTACAGCACTTTCCCTAAGTAGACCAGAGTTTTTATTGTTTTCAGTTTCCTTAGATGGAACTCCTAGTCTCTCTCGCTCAGCAGTTTGGAGGAAAAGAGGGAATCTTGGGGGAAGAAAGAGCATCATTATCTGCATGAAATGAGAGGATATTAAGCCCGAGTGTGCTGGGTACCTTTCACAGCAGACCACCCTTTGTCATATGTTGCTCTGATTAAGTGCAAATGTATTCAAGGGAGCATAGCAGTCACTGTAGAGAGGGTCCAAATGTTCTTGTACCAAAAATGCCAGCCCTCCCACACGTGCTAGCATTGGTGGGGCTGCAGGAGTAAGAATGCTTGTGTGGGAGACTTTTAGGAGGGAAGTGTACTGTGGGAAAAATTGTAAAGCTGCTGCTTCTATTCGAGTAGCTCGAGTAAGAGTGTCTGAATTGAGGCAAACAGCAGAGCAGGGCCATGCATGCTCTGTGCTCTGCCTTGTAATTGTGTTGCAAATGCACCAAGTACATTATTCACCCTCGGGCCAGATCTTCTGGGAAGAGGCCTGTGCACACTTGGCAATAATTTGACGCTAAGATTGTGTCATCCATAAGTGTCTCAGAAATTCAAAATAAGCAAACCACTTGGAAATATTTGGAAAACAAACTATTTGGAACCATTTATGGGAATTAGGAAACTGTGTGTCATATTTTTGTTCCCTGAGCTGGAGGATTCAGAGGTTCAGTAAGTGAGTTCAGGTATGCTGCCCCTTAAAGCATCCCCAACATGCTGTGTTCCAGGTGCCTACTCTGACTGTGCATTACTGCCAGCCCCAGTAACTGTAAAAATCTTGAGAGGTATCTTCAATGTGAAGAAAGAAAGAGGATGTTCATTTAATCTGTTGTGATAAAACTGTTCCACATATAAAATTTATTTGCTTAGTCCCTAAGCAGCAGGTTTGCAAGACTAATGAAAAAAAAGTCTACTAAAACCAAAGAGCGTGAGAAAGACTTTTATAGCTAACAATCATAATTCTAGATAAAAACCTTCTGAAAGAAATATGCTGTGTCAGTGTGGCAGTACTTTTGGTTTCATACTTGCTCTGAGTTACTCTTTGCAGCAGTACAGCAGCTGGGTTTCAGCAGCAGCAGCAGCGTTCACGTCCTTGCCACAAAGAGTCTGAGCGTTCGCTCTCCTCACTTCAGTGCCCTGCTAAAGCAGTGGGCCTGCTCCTGTCACACTAAAAGCTGGTCTGAGAAGTCATATTTATGCTCAAATAGCTATCAATACCTGTGTTTGATCCCTAATAAATCAGAACTATGAAACTGTAATGCCAGTGGGATGGAAAAGCCATCTGATAGCTCTTAAACTGCTCTTCTTCCAGACAGTGCCTGCAGCACCAGCTGTTGGAGCTAGGAGTTTGCAAGGTCCAATTCTTTTCTTTCTCAAAAGAATGCCTTTAGGCCCCTAAAGAGTGATATCAAAACCCCAGATGAGCAGAAGAGTTTAAAATGGACCTGATATAACTATGTATTAGCTGCATCTTTTTTGAAAAGAAGTATAAATCAATTTAAAGTTTTAGTCAGTGTCTGAGGAAGTTGCCAGTGCACCCACAGCCTTCTCATTGCTGCACATAGCAACTCGACTCACCAGATTCATCAGTCAGATTCTGGTCCCCTGCTTTATTTTCCTTAGCCTTTTTTCTCATCCTATTATATCCTGACCTCTCATCCAGCAATTATTTTGAGTCGTGCTGAGGACACTTTTCCTCTCTCCCTTTGGATTTCCTCCTGCTGATGCAAATGCATCTCAAAATACCATCTTCCAAAGTTATTAGATTCAGAGCTTGGGGATGTGTACTGGGCTTTGCTGAAGTATCCGACCAGCAAAGAAAGACCAAGGAATGAAAGAGTACCATGTAAATATTGACAGATTGTTTTTATGACTAAGCTATGATTATCCTTCAACAATTTGTCTGTGCTTTCAGAAAGAGAGGAAATTGCTGAAAAGCAGAATATTTTTTTTTGCAACAGACAACTGTGTGCTGGGATTGTTAACATTTCTACTCAAGAAATCCCTCAAAACTAAAAAAAAAACTAAAAAAACCCCCACTCTCTTACAGAGAGGCAGGTCTGCAACATTTAAAAGTAACACCAGCGTGTTCCATATCTGCATCTGTAATTTGAGATTAAATACACTGTGGATAAGGTTAAAAACATAATATTTTGTAACCATCTGCCAGGCATTTATGCCGTATATTGTTTCCTTTCTGACAGTTAAATTACTAGTAATAAAGCTCTGTAACTGTGTCATGGCAGTGTTTGTCCTCTAACATGGCTGTCCAGCTGCATCACCTGCTCTGAGCTGCACCAGCACAGTGAGAGCAGATTGTGGGCCTGTAACATTTAGTTAATCAAACTGTGTTCCAGTAGCAAAGCTGATACCTTTCTACCCCTCACTTACCTTGGTGCTGGAGGAATAAAGCAACTCAAACTAGTCAATTGCTGCAATTCTGAAAACAGATTTTCTATGCACAAACTTGCCATCTGCACAATCATCCTTTTCCTCTTCAGGCAGCAAACAGCCAGAAGGTACCGAGCCCCCTCTCTGTGTTGCAGAGGGAAGAATCCCAGACATGGCTTTGGTAGCTGAGACTGGCTGTTTTTTTTAACCCATTGAAGTATTTTCTAAAGATGCTCTTCTTTCCATGTGCTTGGCTGCTGTTATGGTGACCATGAGTGAATATATCAAGTTACTGCTATGGGAGTAGCCCTGCCAGGAAGCCAGAGGGCACGGTCAGTGCAAACTGTTTTTAGACGCCTGAACAGGCACAGCTCTAAGTTGGGTGCCTGCTAAGTTAATAAAAGGACTAAACATTATTTCTCCTACCTCCTGTGTGTGGACAGAACACAGCCTGTATCTGAGGAAAGCCTTGCCCCTGGGCTGATGTAACACTTGGCTAATTGGCCCTTATAACATTGTGTAAGTAGCTATATTCTAAAACTTTGGTTAGAATTTTTGAGCTTGAGTTCTGCTAGAATTTGAAGAGAGGACTTTAGAAAAACTGAAAGGGGTGAAACTAAGAAAAGAAGTGAGCAGAGAAATGCCCCAATGTGGGCAATTTTTATGAACAAAATGTGATCATTCTTAAAGTTAAAGCAAATGAACAGAGGCAAAGCTGCCCCTACTTTCTTTCTTCTTAATGCTGAAAGAGATCTGTTCCTTGCTTCATGAAGGAAAGAAAATTGTTTTAGTCAGAAAAATCAAGTTAGGAAGGTGACCTGCCAATTTATTTATTTTACTCTTTGCATGGTGGCATAAAAGGTCCACCTGCAAAGTGTACTGGTTTGTAAACTGAGCCACTCCACTAGAAATTGTTCAGATTAAAAATGCTGAAATACCCATCCCAAATAGTAAAGCCCAGTATTTTATTAATTATAAGCCCCATGCTTTCCTTCTATTCTCAGATCATGTAAGTCATAAAGTGGCAGCTTTTAGGTAAATTTCCATAATTTCACACATAATATTTATTAAAGAGGTATTTAAATATATGAGTTGTCTCTTAGGTTCACTTAAAAACAGCAGAGGACATGAAGTGCTCTCTTGTATTGAAATTTATACCTTTTTTTCTTTTTTCTTTTGAACTGTTAGAGCATTGTTAGAAACCTGATACTGTGGGAACATCTGTTTCTTGGCTGTATGTGGTATTGATTTGTAAGAGTGGTGATACAGAACTGTCCAACTAATTAGGGCATTGATAAAGCATCTTGATAAAGCATGCCATTCTTCTCTTATCTAAACTGATTTGACCCTGGGTTTCTTGCTGGGTTGAGCATCCAACCCAAGCACAGTTAAGACCACAGTATTGAGAAGACCATAACCACCACTGCTGCCTCATTCACTGCCGTGCTCATCTGACATGGGAGCTGCTCCCCAGCCCTTGCCTCCCACCCTCTTCACAGGCTGTTGTCTGCCCATGGACCGGGTTCTCTCTCCAGCTCTCTGGCTTCATCCCCATCTCACTGGTACCTCTCTCAATAGCCTAATTTTGGCTCTTAAATCTTTGGCTTTTACATCTAGTGCTTAGATAGGATAAGATTTCGGCCAGATGGATTATGAAGAACATTTTCTTTCCAACGTTCCTGGCTCCAACCCCACAGAAGGTTGCAATAGCCCAACAGAATAAAGTCCCGTCCTTCAGACAGCTGGGCCAGTTGCCTTACTGGCAGTGTAATTATTGTGCATGTTCCACAGAAGGCATTCCACTCACAGCTTCTGTTTTGCACCTGGAATCTGAATGTGCTGCTGACATCAGGACCCCACAGTGCCTTATAAAGGCACATGAAGGCATTAAGAATCTGGACCTTTGTCCAGTATCCTAAATAAACCATCTTTTGTTTCTTATATTTCACCCTATAAGAGAATATAATGTCTGTGCTCCACTGAGCTCTATGGTGGTAAGTAAAACTCTGTGTGAAGCTGAAAAATTAATGCAAATAGATAATACGGCTTTTCCCCACCTTGATTCAGATTATAAATCAATGAGATTTAGTCCACTGCTCCTTATGAGTGATTCTGCAATCACATATTCATGCTGAGGAAAACTTTTCAGTGAGATGCTTTTCAAGATAAGTCTTTGCCAGCTATTGGCATTGCAGAACCACTAACATTTTCCTGCTCCATATCAAATGCATCACAAATCTGCCCATCTTTGTAAATCATTTAAAGTGTAGCAGACAAAAATAATATTTTTAGAATTATTATTGGAAGAATTTGTGATCTTTTATGAAGTGAAAGTGATTTTGATATATGGACAGCATTGGGAGAAACTGCCAGTTTGAAAACTCACACCAGACCTGTGTGTGTAATATTCTTGTCTCACAGGAAGTAGTGGGAGTAGTATGTGAAAAAGGGTTGTTCACAAGTCAGAATCCTTAGGATCTCTCTAGATGACTCTTCCTGCATTTTGTGATATTCTGCTAAGAGAAAGTTCCTCTTTCCCCTTCTTGAGCCTTTTTATGTCGCAAACTGTGCACCCAAAGGCATGTGTGTAACAGCTCACACTGGTTGCTCAGCAAAGGATGTGGAGTAGGATCAGGTACAAAACAAAGGTTCCACTTATGATGGTGGTTACAACTACAAATCTCAGTACAAAATAATGATAATTATTAAAAGAAAGGTATTCTTAAAACTGTCTCTGTTGTTAAAGGCTGATTTATCTTTCCACACTATAATAAAATGAATACCAGACAAGCCTTTGCATTGCCTTCACTCTCAGCTTACATGGAATCACAGTTTTCATAATGAAGTATACAGCCTGCAAAAAATTTGTATTCCAAGTGTGTGCACAGGCTCTGTTGTTCCAGACTGTACTTCTTTCCCTAAGTGTGCAGTGACAAGCTCTTCAGTGTGTTTATTACTATACAACACTGTAAGCCAAGTGATGTTTATTACTGGCTGTGCAATAGGTCAATGCAGAGTTTCACCACTACGTTCTGGTACAGGCTGTGCCTGAAGGGCACTACCCCTTATGGATCAGCTTAGTGGGGAAAAGAACCCACATCTGAGTAGGGATGTGCTGAGCACCCACCTCGGCCTCAGGGGAGAGCAGGAAAAGTGACAAGTCCTGTCCTTGTAGTCTCCAAACACAACCACTCTTGATTTGTACCTGGCCTTTTTCCAGGTACAAATCTGTGGTGGAGGAAATCCTCCTCATGTCCTGCCTCACTCCATATAGCTGCACTAAGGCCAACTGTAGTTACTGGTGTATGTGTTATGCAGAATAATTAAATCTATGTAACATAATAAATACATGTGTATAATACCTGTTATGTTCATAGAGCAAAGATGCAGCTATAAAAATACGCACCAGACTGCTCTGTACAAAGAAGACAGATGGTATTTATTCTATATTAATTAATATTGCATGCAGAATTTCCTCCCTCTTTAAATATCTTGAACATCCTTTTTTCAAAATTTAAATGTACACATACAGATTCTTTTTGTTTTGACAGACGACTGTTGTATTTTATCTCCATTCAACATAGGTGGCCTTAGTTTGTTCTTACAAGTGCTATCTTGTGTATCCTCAGTCTACCTGTCATTATTATAGTTTCCCTTTCTACTTAAATCAAGTTAATCAATTGATTTAATCAGTTTGAAGATGGAAAGCAAGCAACGGTGCAAACCCTCCTGAAATTTGGAGTTAATACATTAGGTTTGACAGGATCTGTGTTTGCAGGTTTTGGCTTCACTGGCCATCACTTTATTTATTAATTTGCTTTTTCTCAGTCACATGTCTCAGAATAGCATTACACATAAGGATGAAATGCAGCCACCTCTGAAATTTTATTGTTCAGTGTAACTTGTTCACAAATGCTCCTGGAGACACGTGGTCTTTGCCTGCCGTCGTAGTTTTACACTGGAACATTTCTGCCTTACAACTAGAGCCACACATAGACATGGCTAAAAACAAAAAAGCAATGGCACTATCACGGATATTTCAACCCCATTGCTTTAAGGGATACTTTAAAGGAAAGTAGGCCAAAAACTTGACCTATTTTAAAAGACATGGCAATCTGTTCTTTTAAAAAATCTTTCACACTTCATTGAATCCTTCTCTGTCTCCTATACCATGAAAAATATTGTACAGTAGTGAGATTCAGAATTATTCTCTCTCTGCTGTTACCCGTACAAACAAATATTGCAAGCTGAAATCTGCAGTTTAACAAATTTATTTTTCTCCATCACTGATCTTGAAAAAGAAATCATCTTAAAAATTACCAAATGCATACATTGAACTAATTAGGTGTAACTAACTAAAATTGCTACATCACTGCCCTTTCTCCATAGTATTAGTTGCAGTGGATCCATTTGGCAACCAGGAAGTCTTAGGATCCATAAAGGATTTTTGCTTCTAGGGACTTCAGTGTTTTGAATTCAAAAACCAGAAGCAGTGAGCCATATTTCTCAGTTATTTTGCTGTTTGAAATCTGGCTGTGAAACTCTGTTTACTTTGTGTTGGACTCCTGCCAGAGGAGGCCTGGTTTTAGCAGATGGTCGTGGAGCGGAGGCCAGACGTTTCCTGCTGCGTCCTGACGAGGCACTGATAGCAGCGCTCCCAGGCACAGCACTGATGTCTTCAGCAGCCACCGGGGCTGGGGAGCAGGCGCTGCTGACAGAAAGGTTGTGAGGAGTCCATGAAGCAGCCCCTGGGCCAAACGACTTTGTGGAAAAGAGGGTCCTGAAATGGTGCTCAGAAGTGGTGGAGCTGTCAGACAGAAGAGGGGCAGAGGAAGAACTGGAGTTTTGACCAAGAGGAATTGAAGTGTTAAAACCAGATGGGAATAAACCAGTACTGAGGAGATATGATTGCTTTGATCTTTGACAGGACACTCCTCTGTCTTGTCAAGAAGAGACTTGAAAGAGGAAGGTCCAAGTGGAAGGCTTTCCTGTGGTGTGGGTTTACCTGTCTGCTCTATAGTCACTGTGTGCAGACAGCATTTTCCTTTCCCCCATTTCTAGGGGGGGCAACTTCTCTTAGAACAAATATCCTTAATATGTCCTCAGGCTGGGTTTGATCTTTCAAGATGCTGCCTGCTCTCAAGATCAGGAATCAAAGGGCAATGCCATAATCGCAAACACTTGAATATCGCTGGATTGCTGCCTTGGCAATTTGTGTACAGGAGAAAATGCAAACAAATTTCTCAGGAGGCTGTATGACTTGGAAATCTTCCAGAAATCCTTCAGGCATCACTAAGATTAAAGACATCCATAGTTTATCTGGGGGTTCAGACCTTGAACCAATGTAGCTAAAATTCATGGTTCCCATGCCATATGGCTCTGTCTTTGGGGATTTGGTGCTCTCCCATTCCCTGCTATCAGATACCTAGAGCCACTGTATTAGTGTGTCAGGCTAATTTGGGTGAGGATTTTGTGCAGGTGGCAAGGCTCCTGTGAACTGCAGCTGACCCCTTCCTTGCACTCCAGTCAGTCTGCAGGTAGGCAATGTTGGATTTTGAATGCTTGTGCCCTTCCAGTTTACTACTGGATCTCAAAAGGAAAGGAATCCCAGGAAGACTGAAGTGTTGATTGCTTTGTTACATGTCACTTGCATATATTTCTCCCTCCTTGGCCATTATTCACTCAAAATCTCCCCAAAACTGAGTCTCCGGTTCAGCATAAGAGACAACTGATAAGATCAGGCATCTGCATACGGGTCTGATTGAAAATATTTTCCCCTGAGCTTCTACCTGTAGAGCATCAACATTCAACAACCTCAAAAATGGGGGAAAATGGTTTAAAACCTCGTTCAGCCAAGCACCAAATTTTGGTATTTCTTGCAGTGAGAGCCCTTCCTTCCTACTTATCAGTCTTGTACAGGACAGTCTGAATCATGACTTTCATGACCCCCTGTCCTCTTCTATGGAGTTTTCTTAGGCTGTAGTAGTTGCTGCGTTTTTCTACCTTATTGACTTCTTCCAACTTGAAGACAAGAATGCAGTACCTAGGAACACCATACTCCATTTTTAACAGCTCAGCAGCTGAGCCCCTTTGACGTTACACTGAGACAGAGATTTATTGTACTGTACAGAGAAGACAATCTACAGAAATGAAGTTTCAAAATATCTGTATCATCAAAGAACATGGATGGAAATTTAATCTGATCGTCATAACTTACGGAATGCAAGTGATCTGTGTCTTACCCAAGACGCAAAATGCCACATCCTCCTCTGACCAGCCATGGCAAGCCATAGCCAGGCTGGGAGCCTGGGCTGTGTTGTCTTACACCTCATGATTGTCCACATCCGCGCAGAGGAAGGGCTCATATCCCATTCATTGGCACCCTAAAGCTGCCATGCAGAGGTCTAAAGCCTGTTTCCATCACCAGGCAGAAGGGTGGTTAGTGCTCTTCCTTTGCTGGAGAAGGACTCATGATCATGGGGCCTACCTCAGACTTCCTCAGCACGTTTTTAACATTTCCTGTTATTTGCCAAGTGGCCATACTATGCACCACACAATGCTCATTCCCACTCCAAACAGATGCTGCAAGACCCAGCAAAGCTTAGAAAATTTTTGGTCAAGCAGGCTCTCATTGTAATTAAAGTAGCCCCCTTTTCACTGCCTGGTTTGAGCACAGACCAGTTTCTTCTGTCAGCTGGGATAATGTGAGTTTGAATCTGGGCAAACTGGCTTTTTCTTTTTTAATAATTGAAACCATAAAAGCTGAAGTTTTCATTAAAATTTTTAGGTGAATTCCTAGTCATTGCATTTTGATTTTACAGATACTACACATGAATGGAAATAAGAAAATAAACAGAACCAGAGCGAAATGTCTTGGGCGTAGCTCAGGATACACAGAGACAGACATCCCTAGGGAAGGAGAGTTGCAAAAAGGCATCAAAATGGAGTTCACTGAACTGGTGTTCAAAGCTTTTGGGAAGTGCCTTTTTTTAGCAAGCCTTTAAAGTCAATTATCCTCAGAGAATGTACTTCATGTTTGTCTTGAGGATAAAGATAGTGAGATTTCATAGTTTATCTGGCTCATACCTCTGAGTGTGCAGGTCTCTGGCCCTGTGCTAGACAAGAGGCGGCAGATCCCTCTCTATGGACGGGAGAGTGGGAAAAGCGCCTTCCTCTCTGCTGGCTGCAAGCTGCAGAAAGGGCAGCGAGGCATTCCTCCTTCAAAGTGAGAGACACTTTCAAGAGAGTATTCCCCAACTGTCAGACACAATTCATTATGGAAAAAAAAAAAACAAAGCCATGCTAAAGTACAGCAGAGAAAATCCTGGAAAATAGGTTAGACAGTACTTAAGCACAACTTTTCCTTACAGAGGGGGCTTGTGTTAGATCCGAAGCTCCAGAAATGGAGGGAAAATATACAGAGCTTTTGGAATTAACCTGGCAAATGGAGCTGGCTCCCACCTGTCACAGGACTGCACAGTGGAGATGGTCCTCATGCAGACAGCCAGCTCTTTCTCCAAAACAGCTCTTTCATTCTCTTTTGAAGATCATCCTTGGATGAATACGTCTGTCTGGGACGGGAGACTTGCAGTGCTTTTGAGTTACAAAAGACAGGAATTTTAGCACTAGTGCAGCAACATCAGTTTCTAGACAAGTAAAATCTGCCTGCAGAAGGAGAGAGAGAGGAAGCCCCCAGCTACTCACAGTTCAGCTGCTGTGCTCTTCAACAAGGGCAGATGTTTGGAAATGGGAAAGAACAGGAAAGATCCTGGTCCTGCCAACACTAGTCTGGTTTCTGACGTGCTTAAACTTTCACACATGTCTTTCTTTACAGTAGTGGGACTTAAAATTAACTCCTTTGTATTACTTTTGGTGCATTTCTTATACAGTGCTGACCAGGAGCTAAATCTCTGCATCAAATGAAGGTTTTCAGAACCATTATGTAAAAGAACTCCAGCAGATGGTTGTAGTGGTCCTTGGTGGATAATCCCTGGAGATGTCCAGTCAGTCCATCTCATAGCTGTTCATCTCATAGTGGTTAAATAATTCCCTTCAATATCTTCAAGTTAATTCTGTCAGCACGAGCTCTTTGCCAACACAATAGCTCTGGATTTACTTGTTTTTTGCTGTAGTTACACATGGCCACATAAACTGTGTATGAGTTGCCCATCTTTGCCCGTTTTGCACAAGTGCATGAGACTGTACAAAACACGAGGCAAATTCAGCTGCTTGTGTGGGAGGCAGCCAAGGTGGACCCCATTTATGAGCCTGTGAGTGCGTAAAGGGCAAGACTTCTGGTCAGTGTGAAACAGGCACATAACAGACCTGTGCCAATGCCAGGAGAGCGCCGAGGGAGAATTACTCCTAACAGGAAAAGGCTTGTGGAGAGCAGAGTGGGATCTTCTCTGCTGTACTTACATACAACACAGCCCTATTTCTTCAAAGTATCACTCTGTGAAAAAGTGATAATTTTTTATTTACTGCTAGGCCTGAGAAGGAAATCTGTTTACACAAAACAGGACCTCAGTCTCATTTTGGGCTTTTGTGGAATCTTATTTTGGGCCTGATGCTCAAACCCAGCAATAGTAGGCTTCTATTTGAAAGGCTTCACACCAAAAGGAACAGGAAAAAAACCCTTTTTTTTTAAAAATAGAACAATTGATAGTGAGATATGGGAGCATAAACATAGCTTTTGAAGCCCATGGATGATTTTGACCACAGAAATGCAGCCTGGGAGTCTGGCTCATTTGTTTAATCTCTGTGCCAGTTTAATCCTGTTCTGCTCTAAAACACCTGGTGTGATTCAGGATGGCACTGGTTGCCATTGGGTACCAGCCTGGCATGGTACTGCAGATTTTGCAGAAGAGAAGTGACTCTTTTATTTTTTGGTCACATGATGCCCATACAGCTGTAAATAAACATGATTAAAAGGACATGTCTGGGAACTAAACTCATGAGGAGCTAAATAATAAACTTGTCTTCCAGCTGCTGGTTTAAACTGAAAGCAACACTGAAATGATGTGTATATTTTACAATTTATTCTAATGGCCTGTGATCCTGCAAACATGATACACATCTGTTGAACTTTATTCTGAGGTGTAGGGCCATCAATTTCAATCTGAGACAATATATAGGCATTGGCCAGAATGATTTTATGGCTTGGATACCTGTGGATTAAGTTCTGACCAGACAGATGTGACAGCCCAACAGAAGATCTCAACAGAAGCAACCCTGGCTGTGTTGATACAGTTGCCATTAAGTGGAAATTGCCACAAAACTAGAAAATATCACCAAGGACATTCACCCTTGTCTTCCTGTGCCAGTTTACCTGCACACTGACGTAGTTTTCTTGCAAAAAGCATAGCAGTTAGGATTTAAAATTGATTACTTTTCTGTTTACTTCTGATTAAAATTTTTACTTTTTTTTTTTCCTTATTTTTTAAATGACCTTCAGAAATTTTCAATTATCATTAAAAAACATTGCTAATAAGAGGCAGGAACAAGAAAACTTAGTGTTTTTTGTTCTGATGAGAGGTTTTGTAAGGGGAAGATCACCATCATTGTCATAACCATTAATGTTCTGATTTTGGAGCAGTGGAGACGTAAGCAAATATTTATTTTTGAAAGGCCTTTGCTTCAGTTGATGACAAAATGCTCATCTCCTAAATTTAGCAATGCTGTGTCTCCATGTGTATATTTATATTATTAGTCACCTTTAAGCCCACATTTTCTGTGATCTGCACAGGCTAGGGAGTCACTGCATCCTTGTGTCAGAGAGGGTCCCTGCATCTCCCATGCCCCTACCAAGTGGGCTGAGTGTCCAAGTTGTGAATTCCAGTAGGAACAGACTGGAATTGGAGTGGCTGGGAAAAGAGGGGCAACGGGAGGTAGCTTGAGCAGGCTTTGTAACCATAGCCCTAGAGGGAAGAGAAACAATAACCATGGAATATCCAGAGTTGGAAGGGACCCTCATGGGTCATCGAGTCCAACTCCTAATAATGACTTTAATAATGGTCACCTTGTGTCATAGTCCCTGAATTTAGGTATTCACCTGTCCACTATCCCAGGCTGTGCATTTCCGCTGGCTTCTTTTACTAAAAGCCACGATCCCAAGGAGCAGAAATATGGCTTGTGCCTGTAGTTCAGAGAAAGCAGTTGTGGTGGCTGCACAATTTAAATTTTGGGAAAGTGTTTTCACAGAAAGGTGGTGGGTAAGGACCGGTGGGACTAATGGCAGCCCGGCCCCACTTATGTCTAGGGGACACAGGAAGCCTGAGGGCGAGCGATGGCCCGGCCCAGCGCCGCCCGTGCCGGCGTCTGGCTTCCTCAGGGCCATGTGAGCTCGGCGGCACTTGTTATTTTGTTACGAGCCGCGGCGGAGGGCGGGCCGGGCGCGGGGGCTGCGGGGCGCACCCGGCCGCGGTGCCGCAGCTGATGTAATGCTGCTGCCGCCGCAGCGCCTTCACGTGTCTGCGGCGCGCCCGGCCGGCGGGGCAGCGGCGTGTGCCGTGACACACGGACACACAGACAGACACACACGCACACAGACACACACACGTGTTATTGGCGCCGCCGGGCCGCTCCGGGCGCAGTCCACCCCCCTCCCCACCGCGGTGGGGGTCCCGGGGCTGACGGAGGGGCCGCCCCCCCCGCTCCGGCTGCGCTCGCCGCCCCCGGCCCCAGCGGCGGCCCCGGCCCCCTCCCCGGCGGCGGCGGCGCGGGGCGGCCCGTGTGTCGGGCACGCCGAGCCTGCGCACTCGGCGGCCGGGCGGGCACGGCGGCCGCGGGGCGAGGAGCGGCGCGGGGCGGGCCGGGCCGGGCCAGGTGCTGCTGCGGGGCGGGGGAGCGCGGAGCGACCCTGCGCGGGGGCGGCGGGGGCCGGGCGCCATGCGCCGAGCCGCGGGCCGGGCTCGCCATCCTGCGGCGTAGCGGCGGGACGGGTTCCGCCCGTGATGTCCCCCGGGCAGCGGGGGAAGGCGACTCACTCGAGCGCTGCGGCAGAGGCCTAGTGCGGCCAGCGCCGCTCGCGTCCCATGGCCGAGGAGCAGCAGCCGGAGGGGGGGCAGCCGCCGCGGCGGCTCGCCGGCACCCCCGCGCCCGGCGGGGCCCTGCCGGCCCTGGTGCCGGGGCTGCAGGGCGGCGAGGCCAGCGCGCTGCAGCACAAGATCCGCAGCTCCATCTGGTAAGGGCCGGGCCGGGGGGAAGCGGGGGAAGGGCCGGGGGGGCTGCGCGGACGCGGGGCGGGGGGGGCGCGGCCCCTTTGTGCGGGCAGCGCGGGGCACACGCGTGTTCGCGGGCGGGGGTCGCGGCCGGGCCGTGCCCGCGGGCGGTGCCGCCCGGGCAGCTCCGGCCCCGTGTGCGGGCGGGCGGCGGCGCTGCCCGGCCGCGCTGGGCTCGGGTCACCTGCCGCAGGCGCTGCAGCCGGGCGCATCTTCCGCGGCCCGCCGCGCTCCCGGCCGCGGTTGTAGCGCGCACACGAGCCCCCAGCACGGTGCTGGTGCAGCGGGGGATGCGGAGCCGGGCGGGAAGGGTGCGATTGTCCAGCCTCCTGTAAACCTCTGCTCTTCCGAGGTCCCAGTCAGGCAGTTCAAATGCAGTTCTGGCTGGAGCTCACGATGGTATTCAAGTTTCTGCATAGGAATCCAGGCTATTTTTTGTTGATTTTTTTTTCCCCAAAAAATTCAATTTCCTAGTAAACCAGCATTTTATTTAAGAATTTTGTTTTATGTGTATTGGGAGAACGAGGTGAATCGAGTTTAGCTTGCTGCAAATAAAGCACTTTGTTGTTCTTTGGTTGGTTTTTTTTAATATCTGCAAGAGGCTGTCACCTGCAGCATTTGTATTTTATGTATGTTTTTAAAAGCTGCTTTTGGCTGAGGGCACTGATAAAGAGTACTGAAAGTTGGGAGCTGTAAATACAGGTTACTCATATAATGTTTTCCTTTATATACACGCACACACACACCATGTGTATTTTATACATATACTCATCCCAATAAAAACATACTGATCTAGCTTGCATATTACGTCATATTACAGTTAGATTGTGTGGTTTGAATGGATGTCGCTAGAAAATAATCTAAATATAATCTTACCTTCAGATTTTTTTATTGTATGGCATACTGAAAATGCATTTATTATTGGGATGGTGGTTGTTTTGTTTCTATTTATTTAAACAGTAAATAATAGTTCATTCTCCTTAATGCACACTTGCTATCTTTTGTTTTGGTCTTCTCTGCAATGTGACCTAGAGAAGAAATATGAACTGCAGAATTTTATGTATTTTTGGATCATAAAATCTTCACACCCTCCTAATTTAATATGGTATTTAGTGATGGTCTTTTTATGTTTCCTTCTATTTGCATGAATGTGCTGTTTGGAAAAGAGCCTCGGAGAGCATGTTTACATTGCATTCAGATTAGGTATCATGTCCAAGTTGAAGACAAAATGGCTACTAAGTAAAACCTCTGCTTTTATTGTGAGTTTTCTTTTCAAGGAAAAAGAGCACATATATCAGCTTCTGAAATGCAAACTGCTTGCTTGATTCAGGTGAACTTGGTGAATAGCCCAAGCCCATGTTTGGTACAAAGGAATGAAGTGTTTTGCCCGGTGTGAGTGGCTCGCCTGGTGCCAAGTGCCTGTGACCAGCAGAGGTGTTGCCAGCACCTTGCAGCCCTGTCTCCTGCTACTTTCACAGGCGTTCCTCACCTTCACAGTGTTCCTCCTGGCTACCTGCTTCCTGCACCGGGCTTCAACTTCCCTGCTGCTCTCAGGCAGCATCCGTTCCCTGCAGGTTGTGCTGTCGAAATTCAGTATTTGAAGATAAGGTTATTTTCTATAGAACCTTTTCTTTTGATGTCTTCAAATCTTACCTTCCTCTGTTGTGACCAAGCAGTGTTCACTTGGGGTTGGAGTTTAATGTTAATTTCCGTCTTCCTGGAGATGGGGTGGTTGTTTTGGTGCAGCAAGGATGAGGAGCACTGCTGGGAACTATATGCACACTGGACCCCAATAAACAGTGGAACGTCTCCTTCTGTACTGGCAGCCTGGGCTTTGCTCTGTTCAGTGGGTGCTGCTGATGGATAAACAGCAGGAGAGGTTGTGGAAGGCCGGTTGTGAAAATGGCAGTACACTGCTATTAACAGAACGAGGTGTAATGTGCAGAGCTTCTTCCTCTTTTCTCCTTCCCTCCTCTTCCTCCCCTCTTGCCCTGCCGTGCCAGTTGCATGTGCTGGCAGGTTGGTGCATTCAGTTCCCCCTTTGCTTCCCAGCAGGTTTAGCACATCCAGCTCAGTACTCTTCTCCGTTGTTTTCCCTCTACCTCTTTTTTTTTCCTACACGTGTTTGTGCATAGTGGATGGAGGCTTTTAGTTGGTTGTGTTTGTTACAAGTTTTTTTTTTTTCTTTGATTGCTTTTTTAAAAGGTTTCAGTCTTCAGATTGTATTGTCAATGAAAATAGTAATATAGCAAAATATAGCAGCTACGTAAATACTGGACTTAAGGATCACAAACAAGTCTGTGCTTGTCCCTCCACTTTACAGACAAATACAAATATAGAGAGTGATGCAGGCCTCGAGTGGGACAATGAGCTATTAATTATCTCAACTCATACTTGTTTTATTCTGTTTATTAAATTAAAATGTAGTTTGACAAAAACACGTTAAGTAATTGTGTACATGTGGAGCCCCTTATATTGAAACAATAGTTTAAGCCCTGCTGGTTACATTTGCAGGCATGGTCAGTACTGAAGATGTAAAAATACGCTTTGGAGGTGTCCAGTCTGGTAGGTTTGGGGGTTTTTTTTATTGGGGTGTTTTTTGGCATGTAAGATGACCACTAGTTTGAGCTGAGGAGGGGAAGATAAAAGAGTGACTTAGCTGTGCTTAAAAACAAATGAGGAAGTATTTATTTGCATTACAGCATCACATGCAGGTATTTAACTGCTATTTGGTTACAGCAATTGAAGCTCATCACTGTCTATCTGTATTTGTGTCCTGCCTGCCCCACTTGAACACATGCAGCAAAGTGGTGTCTGGTTTTGTTTCGTGCTGCGTGTGTGAGTTGCTGAGGCAGTTGGATGTGTTCTTACGGTGTGGGTGAAGCGGGCAGAAATAATACTGGATGTCTTTTCCCATTGACGGATTAGAAGTCTAGACAGAGAGAACACGTCTTTGGGAGCCCAGCCTGGCTGATTAGTGTCAGCATGGGCGGGTTTGTAAATTGCCCTGGTCTTCGCTGGACACTGGGCCTTAATCTGCCTGTTTTTATTTCTCTTTAGATTCGTTAAAGCTTTCATATTTATTAATAGCTTTTTGTCCAGACGTTGGAGCCCGAGGCAGGAAAACCTCCCTAGTCAGCTGTCTGAGCATATAGACTAATGGGGTTTCACTTATTTCTTCGGGTGAGGGTACAGCATTACCAAATGTGTGCTATTTGTATATGATGTTTCTGTACCCAAACATATGGTGGTGAAGACAGAGTCTACTCAGTATCACATTGACTTGCCAAGGAATATCTTACAGCTGAAGACAGCCGGCAAAGTACCGATGTAAAGGCGGCGTGGCACGAGGATTGAGCTGCAGAGATGGCCAAGGGAGGATGGTGTCAGCTGAGGGTCTGTCATTGCTGGCATAAAAGAAAAAGACCAACAGTTTTAGGCAATTTAATCCCTCCGCTCACTTATTAATCCAAAATCTAGTAGCTGTGAACATTGATGGAGCAGACAGGTTTGTTTTCTTGTTCACTGTTGCGAATAACCGGTGATGGTTCTGCAATGAGCACTTGTTTACTGTTGTAAATAGTAATCTGCTGCTTGCATCTGTGCATAGATTGGCCCCAGCTTCTTTCACCTTGCCTGCATCTCAGCTCTTTTTGTCCTAAAGGCATCTGTTAGGATTTGAATATAGCAATTCTGCTTGAGAGATTAATTTCTCTCCTTCCCCGCCCCAGTGTCTAGTGTGTAAACCAAGCTGAGGACCAGGCAGTGTGGAGTGGAAAACACAAAGCGTTTGCAGCCATTTCAACTGGATGTGTGTTTCACACCCATAATTTTTGTCCTCAAATCGCTCTTCTAGCTAGAAGTTGTATTGGAAAATCACATGAGCAAGTCTGGGCATTGCCGAAATTATGTGTTCTAATGCCCCATTTGTCTCATGTTGAAGAAGTAGGAGGTGAATTGTGCCCTTGTTACTTTTGGGCTCTTGGTATTGTGCTAGAAAAAACCAGATTGGCCGATTGTAACACCAGTGTGTTCTAATCTTTGGAAGGCTCCATTCTTTTTTATCACTTAAAACGTTCCTGCTCCCTCCTACAGTTGCATCCATCACTCCTCATTAGGCATTGTCAGCAAGCGTGGATCGTCACTTAGCTGTTGGCAGAGCAAATGTTCTGCAACTTGGGAAATGCCATTGAGGTTTTTCATAATAGGAATTGCTACTTATTTGTATAGTTAGGTCAGCAGAAAAAATGATTGACAGTCTTGATATTTTTAATAAAATGCCTGGCAATGAAGATGGAAGCTTGAGGGGTATGTAGGCTTTTCTCAGATGCAGATGGATATACCTTTTTAGTAGTTTTCTTCTGCAGTCAAAATTTCTGTATGTATTTTTTTAAAACAAATATTTCTTGAGTCAGGTTGGATTAACTTGTAAACTAATCCATCTACATTTTCTCTCTGTCTTGCAGCTTGGGAGAGGGAGATGGGAAATAAGAGAAAAAACCCCTAACATAACCTTCAGTATTTTGTTAAGTAGTTTGTCAAAATTGAGAGAACTCAAAATTTCATCTGATTACAGAGTACTTGTGGTTATTCTGTGCCCCCAGCCCAAAATGCAGTGGCCGTCATTCCCTCCTTCATCCTGGTTTATTCATTGTTGGGAGTGGGAAACACAGGTTATAATTCTTCACTTACAGATTACTGATTTCTGTGAGGAAAATCAAATAATTATCATTGACAGGTGTACAGGCTGCACTCATTTCACATAATCTATGCAACATCAGAAGTGTGTTTACCTCCTTTGAAAAAGTACCTTGAGCCCCGAAGCTGAGAGATGATGTATAAAAACTGTAAAGATTCCTTGTCACTTATTCAGTTTTCCCTGGCTTCTTGGTTCCAGTGTTTCCAGGTGATGGTAAGGTGTGCCTGTCCTGAATGTGTTTCCTGATACAGTGTATAAGCAGTCAAATACACAGGAAAAAATTGAATTAAAAAATTCGGAGTGTTCATGGTGATTTCAGGGAAGGTCACCCCTCCTTGGGCAAAGCATTTAGCAGCTTGTCATTCTCCTTCACACTCTGCTTCCCCAAATGGATAGGAACAGAAAGTGGAATTTGTTTCATTTCACTCCACCTGGTTCTGTACAAGTTCCCATGTAGTTATTGTGGAGGGAAAAAATGCATTTCTGAGGTGAGGGCCAGCTCCTAGGAAAGATGTTTCCACAAAACAATCCATCCAATCACTTCATGGGCCTAATTCTCTGACTGCAAACAAATTTTAAAGAGGGGTGTAACTATCTGTGGTGCAGAACTCATGAATTGGGCAGAAATAAATGCTACCCCGTTTTCCCTTTCTGAACTTGACTCTCCAGGAGATGGCCTCCATGGGTCGTTCGGGGACCTTGCACTCCTCTGAGCAAGGGCTGGGTACCCCTTTATCTGGTACTACACATTCCTGTATGCAGGAAACTCCTTTTGTGGGGAAGCCCCCTAGAGGAATTCCTTCTGGCCAGAGCAGGGTTCAGAGGCCTTGGCTGTTCCTGCTGCAGTGCACCCCTGTGCTGTTGGGAAAGCCTCAGTGCCAGGAGTGGGCAGGTCAGCGGCGCAGCAATCGCTGCCAGGGCGGCGTGGGAGGAGAAGCAACTTTCCAAAACGGGGCACGGCCACCACACTGGTGGAGTTTCTAGGTCAGCAGGTGTGGAAGCCAATTTGGTCTGCAGGCGTTTTTACAAGGTTAGAAAATAAACCTGAGTAAAATGAATGGTGACCTTTATGTAACCTTTGGAGAATGGAGCTGAGGTTTTATTGAATATCCTGGCTCTGAGTTGGAGGGAATAGCTTTGCAGAAAAAAGGTCTTCATAAACCTGCTTTTAGGAAGAGTGGATTTTTCACCCTTGTTTGTGGGTTTTGTTTGTTTTTCTTTCTTGAAAGAATAGATTATAAAAACTGTATGGGGGGAAAGCATTATTAAAGTAATGAAAGACTGGGGTAAGTTTTACTGTTGTTCTTTGGAATGCATTGGAGTGCGTGCAATTGTTGACTTCATAGCATCAAACATACGCAATTCCTTGTTTCAGAAACATTTTACTTTCCACTGCAGGAGTTTCTTCATTGAAGCAAGTCAGGTGGTGTGACATTGTGGTTCAGAGCAGCAGTTCTAATGACTCCTTAATAAGTGCAGAATTGCAGGATTGCCATCCCAGGCCTCTGTAGCTGGGTTCCTTGCCATTTGGGAGAGTTCTACGTTATTTACATGTGTCTGTATGCTGCTGGCAAGTGGGAATCCAAATCTCTACCTGGAAACTCCCCCTAAAAGTTTCTGGATACTGTATAATATTAATCAGAAAAAAATCATATAATTGAGTGAGATGACAGTACTGCTCAGGCTGGGATGATCAGACTAATACTGAAGCACTGATTAATCTTTTAATTAATTGGAGCTTGGGGTTGTTTTGTTAGTCTTTTTCTCTCTGTGTGTGTAATTTTGAGAGCAGGGTTGAGCTTAATGTTTTTATACAGTTCCCATAACTTATGTATGTTGCCTTCTCTTGTTACTCTTCTCAGCTGCTTGCCAAACAGAAGTATTTGGAGAAGGGCCAGAGCTGCAAAATTCAGATCAGGATCCAAATTTGGATTTTTGGTTCAAGCCTTTCTAATATCTAATATTACAAAACCTGATATATAAATATGGAGCTCTCTTTTTTTAAACTGTGGCGATGAGGACAGGGAGGTAGCTCCCTTGCTTCCCTCTGGAGCAGTCCAGGTAGAATGCTGGATGTGTATTACAAAGCTATCAGCAGGTGATTCAAAGGGTAAATTGAATAGGTGAAAAAGCAATCAGTGCACTGTCACCCAGAAGGAGCCTGAGCAAAAGGCCAGCACAAATTGGTGCTTTCAAGCCAGTGAGAAGAATCCCCTAAATCTAAATAAAAATTCTGGAAGTGGTGTTCCATTAGATCTTTGGGAATTTTGAAGGTTTGTTTTGTTTTGTTTTGTTTTGTTCTAAATGGAGTTAGCCAGTATCTCAATTTTAATGCTCTCTTGATTTAATGGAAAAAGGATTATCTCTCATCAAGTAGGATGCTTGTTATCAGCTACTGTGCCATCAACAGGCTTTCAGTAAGCTGCCCAGTGTTTTGTGTTGTTGAATGTTTAATCATTAAGATAGTGGAAAAAAATCATTCAAATCTTCCCAAATATTTTCCTTGTTGCTTTTTTTAAATTGCTTGTGGTTGCTGTGGTGAACTGTACCTGTCAGAGTGTGGGGAGGCCGGGTGTTGGTGCAGGACTGGGGATGGGGGCGGCTCTGGCTGGTGGGAGCTGTGCCCAAGTGAGCAGCGTTGCCTTCATTGCTCCTTGTGTGCCGTGAGCTGCTGTCCCCCCCAGCTGTAACCCACAGACACCCTGCCAGGGCAGCCCCTGCCTGTTCCAGGGCAGGACACGTGTCTGGGGCTGTACCTGTGCTCCTCCGCTGGGATGAGTCCCGCTCAGCTTTTCCTTGGAGCTGCCTGGGAGTGCTGTCCCTTGCCCATTGTCAGGTACTTCAAGTTTGGGAAGAAAATCTTGTTCCTGGGGAGAACTTGTTTATTAAATGAGGCACATTTGTATTTCCCCCTGAGAGAAAGTTTGTGGTAAAATGTCAAGGTCCATGATTGATGGCTGTCCTTTCTGATGGATGGCCTCACAGGGATACAGGCAATCTGTATTTCTTAGTCAGAAATTCCCACGTGCCATTATAAGGTTATTGGGACACCCGTGGGTGGAAAAGTTAGATTGCACTGGGACAGTAGGAACTACAGTTCATGACTTTGCATGTAAAGCACTGGATTATACTGTTTTTAAAGTGGTCAGCAATACAAACTGTTGGAACTTTTTCTCAGTACAAATGAGGTTACCTTGTAAGTATCTACCACAAGCATCCTTTGGACAAACAAAAATTAGTGTGTGAGAGAAGTGTGCTGAATAGTAGGATGGGCAGTTTGTTCTCCTATGTTTGCCTTACCACCTTCTTGCCCTTGTTTAGAAATCACTTGAAAATACCTGGAGTAGTCTTTGTGACTTCAGTGGAAATATTCCTGTGTGCCTTCTCCTTTCCTCTTCTGAACCACTGTTACATTAAAATACAGAATGGAAAGGCAGTTACTCAGTACAAGTGGTAACTCTTTGAAGGCCTCTAAATTGAAAAGCTTTAACATTTATTTAATATTTTTTGTGGATGGAATTTCAGTCTTGTTTTTTAATCTGCTCTGAAAAAATATGACAGCTTCTTCTTCCAGAACCACATGCTAGTTTTATTGCTAGTTCAGTGGAGGAAAGTACTCAAGAGGCTTGGGTGCTTGTTAAACCGGCATGAGAATTCTGCAAGGGGATTCTGGATCCTGTGTGAATGTGGTGTCTGGAGGCAACCTGAAATTGAGACTCGAGGCTTCTACTTCAGGGCTGGACATCCTCTGGCAGGACCAGTTTTTTGTGTGTGCTGAGGGTGTGAGGGCAGTAGTTTCTTGGGAAGAGCAGGCAGGATGCTGTGCCCAAGAGAGCTGTGCTCCTTGGTGTTTGGCATCCCCCACTCAGAGATCCCATCTCCCACACCGTGCTGGGTTCAGCTGCTGTGTGCAAGGTCATGATTGCTCTGTGGTCCATGCACTGCTTCAGTGGAAATTGGTAGCTGTGGATGAGGCATCTGTGAGGCCAGCCAGCCCTTGGTGAAAGCTGCAGCTCCTTCTGCTGTGTTGGGACTGTGAGGAAAAGGCTAAAAATAATTTTGAACTGTTTTTGCAGGAGTCAGACTGTGCCACAGAAACTTTTTATCCAAGCTCTGACAAAGTGTGACAAAATTCCTTTCATTAAGAGCGTATAGAATGTTGGTCAATTTTCTTTATGGTTTGATCTTCTTTATGCATTAAGTCTATTGGCACGATAAATGATGAGGGCCTACAGTTGCTATTAGTGGCCATATAAACTAAATGAATTAGTTGATATTTAAAAGACAGTCAAGTTACTCCCTGGCAGTAATCGGGAGCTGCACACCTGGAACCACATTTTGTTGAAGAGCTAATCCAGCTTTTGGCTCCAGGAGCCTGCTCTGCAGCATTACCTTCATTATGCTTGATTCCAGTGGTATGGTTCAATCACTGACTCCTAAAAAGTTGCGAAATGAAATGGCAGCTGAGGGAAAAGTATTTGCCTCTTCCTTTCAACAAGTGAGTGAAATGGGAATGATAGATATAGTTTTAAAATGTGAGAAATATCCCAGGAAAATAATATTTTGAACATAGTCTGTTAGTTGTTGGGAGATAGCTTGCTGAATCAAATAAAATATTTGGAAATGCTGGTGGTTTGTGTGTGTTTAATTACACTGGACAAAGGTTTGTCTAAATGCAGTTTGAAGTGAATCTTCAGTTAAAAATTAATCTTGAGTATCATTTTATCAAGAAAAAAAGCTAAAATGCTGATCCTTAAGATTTGGTAATATAATTAAGTCTGTGATCCATAAAGATGTTCAGACACCTCTCTCTTATTGAGTATTTCTGAGTAGAAGCCTGGTGTCTGATTACCCTGTAGGTCCATGCCTGAATATACTTTGAGTAGTCAGTTTTCAGGTAGTGGCAGCTAAAAAAATGGTATTAGTCTTTAGCTCTAAGAATAAACATGGAACAAAAGACTTTGTTTTGTTTAGTACCAGTGAGTTTAGGCTGCCCCACTTAGCTTTCATGGAACATATCTACATGAACTGCATCTTTCTTGCTAGCAGTTTACTTCTCTTGGAGAGAATAGGAATATGGGTTCATGTATCACCATGGTTTGTACAATCAAGTTAGTGAAACTTGTAATTTAATTGAAAAACACAATTTAGCTCATGTGTACCATGTCCGTGTGTGGAAGCCTCTCTGTGAACACTTAGTCACCCGTGTATGCACTGGGATACTGATGGTGAGTAGCTCCAGGTGTTCAGGGTGAAAGTATTTGCAATGGGAAAGTGTTTGCAGTGCAGAAGTAATAATTGTTATTTGTCACTTCACAGAGATTCTTGTCACTTTAGTAAAATTCTTAGTTACTGCTGAGAACTTTAAATAGCAGTAGCTTTGTGGTAAGTGAGGCCCAGTGTAGGATCAGGAGATAGCTCAAGTGTGTTGTATTCTTCTGGAATTTGTCAAACTCAGAAAGGTGAGTTGCAATTTTGGCTTGTTTACTTCAGCTCCTGAGCAAAGGAGTGGCAAAGCAGCGTATAGTTCACTGTGAAAATTGAAATCAAACTGTGTTAATAATCAGGAAAGGACATTCTCATTCTCGTAATGCAGACATCTGCTCTCCCACTGGAATGTTTACGCATGATGTTATTCACAGGAATGAAAATCCAGGCTGATCAATTCTGTGGTGCTCTTAAACAATGTCTCCTTCTGGAAGGACCCCTCAGAAAAGTAATTGTGGGTAACATTAGTGTGAGACTTTTACAGAAGAATAATTCAGTGGATTGTTAGATGCTGAAAGCATGCAGTAGCCTACAGGTGAATATCAACAGTGCTGTTACCCTGGTGAGTATTGCATTAGAACTCTCTATACACATCTGAAATATAATTCTCTGTTACAATTTTTGGAAAGTCAGAAGTTTAGTGCAGCTTTTCTGAACTCTGATCTAGATTTAATCAAGGCCAGCCTTTTCTGGTTTTGACTCTTTTACTAAGTGAGTTGTGGTGTAACTGTGCAGCTCCCTGGGATGTTTGGAATATACATGTTATGAATAATGAATCCATGCAGGTGTTCTGTAAATTGTCTGAATAGGGTTCTAAACTCATTGGCCTGTTTGGCTGTGGCCTCGTTACTTTGTACTAGGACAAGTCACATGCCCTCTGCTGCGTTTTTAGAAGAAAACCATGAGAATATGAAAGCTTCTGAAATAGGTATCAAAATGCTTATGGATGATGCTGTGCCTGCAAAGAAGGTGTGTCACTTGAGAAGAAAATGGCTAAGTTTTTAGGTTTCTGGGTCCTGTCCCCCTAGTTGCCTGTAGAAGATGGCGAGGCAACAAACTGGCTGCACACATTGTTCTCTGTTCTGAGGACACAGAGAGCTGAACTCTAAAGTTGTGGAGTATTAGACACTGGTCAGATGCTTGCTGTTCATAATTCCATTCATGAGCGGGTTGTAGATAAAGTATTCTGATAGACTCACTTGTTCAGTCATCACAGCTGCAGAGGCAGCCTGGCAGGGAAGGAGGCAGTGGAGGTGGAGTGCATGGTGCTGGCCTGCCCCACACTGCAGCTCCTGCAGTGCTGCCCTGGAGCTCTGTGCTGCTGCTGTGGAGCTGGGCTGGCCTGATGGTGGCAGCCCCAGAGCTGCAAGCATGATCCAGACGGGAGCAGGCAGTCCTGCCGTGCAGGACCATGTAAGGTACCTGTTGGACAGAGTTAATTTGCCACCTAGGAGTCAGTGCAGGTGTGTTTCAACTCAGCTTTGTAGGTGCAAACTGAAATAGGCGCATGCATGTATGAACGTACATGGCTTTAGGTTAATTAAGTTGTGTGCAGCTTCAATTTTAAGCAAGGTGCAGCTTACAGTTTTAGACAAGCTTTTGAGTCTGTGAGTAAACTGAAGTTTACCTGGTTTGTAGGCTAGGGGAGCTCAATTGTTTCGAAATAAATCCTTAAGAATTGGAGTAGCATGTGTTTATAACTCTAATGAAGATTCTAATTTAGGGTTTAAAACTATTTCAAAAGCTGCTGCATAGATTATTTTTTCTATCCCCAGAAGCAGAGGATGGAAAGCTGATGAGTTACACTGCTTTAGCATTCAGTGAACTGACCTTTGAGATAGGCAAGAGTCTTCTGGCTACTTGCAGCTCTTTATTTGCAGAGACCAGACAGCTTCTGTGCCTAGAGTGGGTTGAAGCTGCTAAGCAGATGTGAGTGAGAAGTGCCTCAGTGCAGGTGCAAGGCTGAAGGATGGATGCCTGGAAGAGCTGAGCAAGGGGGAGTCCTCTGAGATGGGAGGTTGTATGGTCACCATCAGGCAGCAGTGTTCAGCATCAGGCACAGAATCCTGCATGTGTTCAGCTTTAAATTTTCACCTGATGGTAAAGTCAGGATTCTGGGATGTGCCAGTGAGTAACATGGCACAAGCTGGAGAGAAGTTGCCATTCCTATGGCAGTGAAGCCATGCCCATCTAGCAGGAAAGAAGTGAGTGACCCTTTTAATAGGCAGATGCTTGGAGAGTGCATGTAGATATTCAGGGCATTACTCAGCACAGGGAAACCTAAGAGGTTGCAAGAATTGCATTCCGTGGGAGTCAGCAGTTGGGTACAGGTTCCTCAAGTGGAAAAAAGGGTGCAGAGGAGCTATGTGGTGGGCAGCCATGAGAGAAAAGGGAGCAAGGAGAAGGAGGAATGCATGTGTCCAGCAACCAGGGCAGAAGCAGGGGTAATAGGATGTTGCAAGCAGCACTGGGAGGAGAGGGCTAGAGAAAAGCTGTGTTTGTTTGCAAAAAGACAGACTGATGCCTGTGGGGGATGTGGAGGGGCGAGAAGGATGTCTGCATGGAGAAGGGGCAAAGTGTGCCAGGGAAACCCTGCAGGTTAAGCTGGGCCTCCTCAGTGCAGTGTCTGTGAAAGGCCTAGGGCAGCCCCTGGATTGCTTCTCTTGCTTCCCAGTGTGTGCCAGGCCCAGGGAGCATAGAGATGGCAGTGTGTTGGGGAGGCTGGGGTTCATTTCTAGGCTGACAGTGGGACACCTGCAGCTGTTGACCCTGCAGGTTTTGGGGAGGGGATGGCTGTGTGCACTGTCTGGGTCCTGGCTTGTTGTGACTGGAGTGGCATGTGGAGCTCTGCAGGGCACGGGGTCTCATCTGCTCCCTCAGGATAAAGCCACAGAAGAGCTTGGATGGGACTGGGTTGTGGCACTGCAAACCAGATGAGAGTCCGTGGGTATCAAATGAATAGGGAAATAGAGGTACAACCAGTAGCAGCAAATCTCTCTGTTAATAGAACATAACTAGGATAGCTGTGGTTCTTGAAAATGTTGAAGGAAATAATGTGAAATAAAGAAGAAGAAACACAGTTTTTATCAGCAGGCTTAAACCTGCCATCCGGGCACCTGTGCCAGCCTGGGAAGCACGTGTGTTAGGAAAGCCTTGCTGCAGAGCTGCTGACACTGGGAGCTGTTCTATTGGATTCAGCTGAGCTCTGAGCTATGTGCAGTAAACACAGCCCTATGCAGATTTGTGCATTTCTGGGTATGTGTTACATATAAGCAGAGTGTAGAACTCTTCCTATTTTCTCACGTGGATATTGTTTGCTTTGCCATCAGCTGTCTGTAGCCACCATTTCCCAAGGGACAGGCAGCAGAGGACCAGGTCTGTGACCTGTGGCAGCTGTGATGCACAGCAAGGTGCTGCCTTCCTCCTCCTCCTTAGCTTGTTGGCTCTGCAGGCATGGTAGAGAAACAATTTTGTGCACGTTTTATAGATGCACTTAATTTCCTGTTTGGGTTTTAAGTGCTGCTGAGGGGTGTCACCCCCTTAGTTTCACTAGGCGTCCTTTCTTGGAGCCATGTGGGACAAAGGCTAGAGAAAAATCTCAGTGTCTCATAGCTGGCTTTACAGCGCCTCCAGTTCAGACCCTTAAGTAATAATGTTGTGATGGGGCTTCTGATGACCTCTGCTGAAAATAGCACAGCAGATCTCTTAGCTATCTATAGACTGGATTCTGAAGCAACCAAAGGTTGATTTGTTTTTCCATAATTAGTTTTAAACCCAGCAGTTTTCATTGTGGAATACGTGAGTTGCTGCTTAGCCACAAACCTGCATGTCTGGTGACTGTTTCCGTCTTTCTACTTTCAGTGGGACATTCCTGAGATGAGTTTTCTACTGAAACAATCTTTTTTCATGATGCTTTTTTGAGATTGTAGATTGTTAGTAATAAATACAGGATGTGGCTCCTCTGAAGTCATGTTATCTTCCCACATCCTGTACAGAGGGCACTGCATCCTTGGAACAGAATCTCCTGCCTGAATTTAACAATATGCACTGATTTTAATTCAGAGCAGTGCTGAAAGAACCAGGGTGAGAGCCGTGTAAAAGCATTTTCTTTGTCTCTTCTCAGAGTTCATTACAGGAACTTGTGGCAATATACTGAATTTAAATAAATGTAAAAAACCCACCCCAACCTCAGGAACTTAAATGACTGTCTTGTTGGAATAGAGCACCTGGCAGTGTGTGGTTGTTGCAAGTTCTTCCCAGTTATTTTAAGAATAGTGGAACAAGCCTTTAGCGTTGAATACAACTAGATTTCTTCAGAGAGCTGAAAGAGATGTTTACAGACCTACATTTCAGATGTAGGTATTCTCATGTCTGCCGGCTAATTATTTCTTGGCAGTTCATTACAATGGGCTACATTTGAGACTTGGGCATTTCATTAGCAGCCTTATCTTCCTTCTTTGTTCAGCTGTTTGTATAGTTGGCATTATTTATACTCATAAGATGATCACAGTGTCAGAAATGGTGAAGGGATTAAATTTTATCCTCTATGAACTATTTTAATTGCATTTATTTTAGTAACAAGTGTTGAAGTCACGCATTTGACACATTTTAACCTGCATTAACTTCAAGGCATGCTGAACCACCACGTTTTTCAGCACTGTGATGTAGCGTTGCTCTTTCTTATGTCTGATGGAAAACTGGTTTGGCTTATTCTCTCTGGTGAGTGGAAAGAGCCAGATTAGGTTACAGGGAGGATGAAGTAGTTGCAGCTCACCCTTGTTGCACTATTTTATTGGCTTGCTGAGCGTTTGCCTCCTGATTTTGCTGAGGAGGGTGGTTTACCTGGGATTGAGGAGGAATCTGCCTTCAGACTGAAAGAGACAATATTTACCAGCTGGTGAATACTCGCATTGTTTACTTTTTGAGGCCTGGGAGTTGGACACTTTCCTACATTTCTAGTGGACACTGCTCTATTTTTATACTTCAGGGAAATAGCTCATATAGTTCATGTGCTTTTAGGATGCAATTGTGGACCCTGTGGCTTTTATATGGAATAAAAATATATCTGCATTTGAATCGTGAAAGACCTAATTTGTCTAGTGTTAAATGTTTTGCTGCTGTTTGCCTGTATGTGTGCTAGGCTCAAGTGCCTGATGTCTGGGGCACGACACTGGATTCTCCCGGGGGAGGGAGCAGTGCAGGCAGGGACAGAGCCCCTAGGTGGCATCAGAAGCCACCTGATTTTTGGCTGCTGCACGCCCGAGGGTGAGAGGTGAGGACGAGAGGGAGTTCCTGGCCCTGGGGTGCAGGGCCATGCCCACCTGGGGTGTGCTTTCCTTTCTCAGTGCACTGTGCCAGAGCTCTCACACCATTAGCTGAGCAGTATGGATAGTCGTCATTTTGCTAATTCAAACAAGTTTCAACCTTGTGCAGCTCTGCTTTCTAAATATTTAATTGAAATGCTTTTACAGCCATTTTACTTCCTTATCACTGTGAGCCAAGCCAGACAATGTAACATGGCATATGTTAAGATGTTAATTGAGTAGCAGCACACATAGGCGGCTGTTTCATAATTTTCTCCTTAGATGATCCTTGGCTCCAGTTTAACATTTCTTTGTGCTTCTGAGTGGAAGGTTATATAAAGATATATTTAGAGCTGTTAGTCTAAGAAAGAGAAGCATTAATTCAGTAAGATTAAGAATTAAGGGCTGATTGCTGCAGGCACTGCTGGGACACAGTGCTTGTCGTGGTAAGGATGTGATAATAGTACCTTTCTGATAGTACCACTTACTGTAATGGGGTTGGTAATCCTTTTATTGAGTGGTTCCTCACAGCATGCAGAGTAAATACAGATTTATTTTTTTTTTTAAATGTCACCTGATGTCATCAGAGTTGTGGAATTCAGATTGAATCTTTCCAAAAGGGTATGTGGTCAGTTTAATAATGACCCTCCCTATTTTAACATGGCTTTCAGAAAGATGACTTTGCCAAAACTGTCACTGTTGGTACTTTGTAGTGGAGTCTGACTTGTTTTCCTTGGGAGCTGAAGTGAGTTTTTGCAAGAGGCAAAGGGGCAGCAAGACACTGCACAGGAGGAAGAGTTCCTGGGTGCTGTCAACACCCAAATGCCTCCTGTGCCTGGGAGACACATGCCTGGCAGTGCTGCTCATGTGCTACTGCTTCTGACAGGAGCAGCCCTTCCAGACTCCCCCTAGGCCCTGGTGCTAAGCAGTTTGACAAACAGCCTGTGGGGATGGTGTGGGGGCACAACTGATGCAGTGGGAAATGGAGGTTTTTCAGATCGCAGTAGTTTTTGAAAGGCCATGTGGCCAAGACACTCCATTGGCAGACAGCTCTAACTGCTGTCTTGGGTATCCTCATGTGGAAGGCTTGTTTCCAGGTGTGAGTAAGATACCAGGGCAGCAGTGTCACCATGCACTGTCAGGGTTGTGTGCCCTGCACGTGAGCCACTCAGAACTTTCCTGTGCCCTGTGTAGTCCCTGTGGGATTTTGGTTTTGGTTTGGTTTTTCCATTTTGCCACAGAAAGTTTATTTTATAACTTTGTAAACATTTTCTCAGGTGGCTGAGAAGGCAGGTTACAGTCTAGGGTGAATAACTAGGTAACTGTGCCCATGGTAAGTAACTGCACGCTGGGCTTTTCCATTTTAGTTGCAACTTTTTGCTCTAAGTCCTGCATGTTGGGTAATAATGTAACTTAATAACCAGTACTGGAAACTGGGAACCTGCAGAAGGGGAACCCTTGCTGTCTGGTCAGGAGTTAAGCCTTGCCTTCCTGATGTATGGTTCAGCTATGAGCAGTGATGGAAAGTAATTTCTTTTCATCAATTGCATTATGGTTTGGCAGAAATAATGTTTTCTCTAGGTTGTCCAGTAAGTGCCAAACACATGAAACACAGCTATACAGAGGCAGTTTTCAGGAGGATGTTTCTTTTCGTGCGAATATTTGCAATCTTGGGCTGACTGGGATACAGAGTATCTGTGGCAATTTCACTGAATGCACCAAACTTTTGATGAAAAAATCACTCTGGACTTCCCACATGTGCCCCACCTACTCAAACCATTACTAAATTTTGCACAACAAATTGTAGCTCCAACTTGTCTGCTGAGTTTGGTTGAACTGGGTCTGTTGTTGTTGATATCCTCATCCATTTGAGGACTGAGTCTGCTGCTGATGCCTGAATGGTGAGAGCCATGTCCTGTGTGACTTGGGGCTGGGAGGTCTCCCCTGACTGAGCAGAACAGCGATGGCCTGGAAGTGCTGCTGTCCTGCTTCTGCCGGACTCAGCCTGGGAGCCCCTTTGGCAGCATCCTGCACTGGCCGTGTGTCCCAGGAGAGGGGCTGTGCTGCAGGGTGGGTGTTCACAGGGGTGTTCACTGCGCTCCCACAGTGTTGGTCACGCTGCTGCCTTTCACAAGGGCTGAATGCTCTCAGCTGCAAAGCTGCAAAGGGTTAGTTTCAGTGCTGTGCTGGCTTTGGGAAGGCTCAGGGTTAATCAGGCAGTAGCTGATAAATTCAAGGACTTTCTTTTATTTCTCCCATCCACCTCCCTTTTTCTGGTCTCACAGACGTAAGGCTTCTCTTATCCCTTGTGGTTATATGGCTTCTCCTGTTTGCAGCATTAAAGAGGTACTGTTGTGCAGAGCAACTGAATTCTGCCACTTCTGGTAATACAATAGTCCCATATTGCTCAGTGCAATTCAGCTGCCTCTTCCTGAAAGTAAAGTATTGCTTAATTAGAGGAAGGTTGGCAGCATCTGGTTTTATGCCACTTAGAAAAAACAAAATTGCATCTCCTTATCTTATTCTTCTGCTTTTTTTCCCCCTCTCTCTTCCTCAGTGCAAAGTAAACTTAGCTGCTCACCTGGGAAGAGAACACACTCCTCATTCTGCCCATGCCAAGTCAGGGCTGTTCTGAGCAGAAATACATAAATAGGTCAGGGAAAACAGAAATGCATACTTTGGCAGAAGATAGAAGAGCAATTTGAGGAAATACTTTCATCTGATTTCTCCCCAGCTCATTCTCCCAAATATAATTTCAGGAGTTTGTCTTCAGCTTTTAGAAGCTTCAATTGCTAGAGCCTTTGAAAGTTACCTTCAAGAATCCTTCAAAGATCTTGGCTCTAAAAGTCAAAAACTGAGGCTGTTAAGTGGGCTGGAGGCTTTCCTGTAAGGCTTTTTACTGCATAGTCAAAGCAGCCAACACATGTTCCCTGGAAAGTTGTAGGGTCTGGAGTTCTCCATGAAACACATCAGCTTTTTCAGGGAGCTGCCCTGTGCTGCTTCTCCAAGCACAGCCTAAGAAACCTCATTTTCTCTGCTGTTTTACTAATTAGTATAAGCTGGGTGCATGTTTTTGAGTGGCTGGTGGGTAGGTGACCAGACATGACCAGATTGATCAGCATTGGTGGTGTTGAGAGCAAAGTTGATGTTTTTGAGGAGCATTGTTGTAGACAGTACAACAAGGTCCCTCTTGAGTTACTCCGTGTGCCTTAACTTTGGAGCAGTCAGTAGGATGGTACCCGCTGAATAAATGTCTCCCTGTTTGTTGTGATAGTGTCTCTGATTTTTGATTGGAGAGGAGCACATACAAAGTTTTAATATAAAATTTTATGCTCCATGGTTCTTGTGTTGGGTCATTGAGCACAAGCTGGTAAATCCAAGGCAGCTGTAAAAGCAGCTACATTTGTTGTTGCTTACAAGCTACCCCCAGAACCACAAGTCTTGTCCTGGATAAAACTGCATGAAGTTTTTGGATTTTTGAATTAATTTTTGGATCAGGTAAGAGAACTAGTTTAACTTGAGGGAGACTGTCATCATGAAGAGCTATGAAAGAGAGAGTAACACCAGCTGTGATGGGGGTAAATCACAATGAGTCCCCAGAAGCAGCTCCAGGAGGAGCAATGCTGGCTGTGAGCTTTAGGTGCAGTTTCTGAGTTTCTAACCGGCTTAGGTTCCAAATAGATTCAAATGGTTATTTTCTTTAGAAAGAACATCATTCCTGCTGCTCTCCTGCAGCTACTCCTAGGCTTGCAGCAAAACGTGTGGGTAATGGCCTCCAGATGTTAGAAATGGCTCTGTGAAGGGCCTGATTCAGCCTGGTTGTTGGGATTGTTGGTTGCAGGCACTGTAATTGCAGTAGTAATTAGGTAAGGGATGCATTTGACAGAGACAGAAGCAGACTTACTTGGAAATGGAACTTTAACTTTTAAAGCGTGTATGTCGTGCTAGAGAAGAAGTGGGGCAAAATAAACACAGGTGGCAGGTATAACTGGGATGTCTGTCCCTGTGCCACTTTGCCACTTGTCCTTTTATCTCCTGATGTGATGGGGATGTGTCCTGCAGTGTCACCAAATGGAGTGTTTCTATGCAGTGCTCAGGACCATGAGAAGGTCACTCCTAGGACTGTCCCAGTCAAAGGGCTCATTCCTCAGGGTTGCCACTGCTTGACTTTGACGTGGATCGCCTCCACTGGAAGGGAAATAAGCATTTTTGTTGTTAGGCACAAGCTTTATAAAATGAAGCAACACTAACCTGTGCTCTGGTTAGGAAGAAAGAAACCTCAGTTTACCACTAACAAATTTTAATGATGTCCTCCCAGTATACTCAAGAGCATGGAGCAGGAGATGGAAAACATTGCGTTTTAAATAGAGATCACACTTATCCCTGCAGAAGCAGTGGGACCTTTGCCTTTTAAAATGTCACAACATCTGCTGCAGATTGGAGGACATGAACTTGACTGTCCTTTTTGTGCCACCAGTTGATGAAAAGGAAACACAGTGAAGCTGTATTTACTGGCCCTATTATTGGTCCTCTGCTGCAGCTTCTCGACACTGTTGATCAGTGCTGTAGGAGCAGAGGTCACAACTGGAGGAGCCTGAACTAAATTTGAGAGTTTACATTTCCTGACTCAGGCTGATATGTGGAGATATGTGGAGATAAAAGGACAGCTCTAGGGATCTCCTGCCCAGCTGCCTCCTGGCAACTTGCCTCTTTCTCTTCGCAAGAAGAAGATGTTAATGCAAATGGACGTGCTGATGCTCAGGTTGGGAGAAGGAAAGCTGTGCTGGCTGGAGTGTGCTCTCCTGAAAAGCCCAGTGCATGGTGTTGTCTGCAAGTCTGTAGAGGCTGTATTTGGGCTAAGTTTGCTGTGTCTGTACCCTGCATCCCCTTGCCCTTTATGCACCCTTTCTGCATAAGCTGACGTGTGAAGCTGTACAAGAGGTTTGGGTACAAGAATGGGTACATATGCCTGATTCCTGTTGCCTGCTGCTTTGTAGGAGAGGCTCTTGGTCTGTGCACGTTGGGCTGTTGGTCTGAGCAGCATGGGGACTTTGATATCTTGCTTGGGATTGAAGGCAGTGGATTGGTGGAGTCCGGGGTGGAGGAGTGCTGCTGGAGCAGCTTTGTCCCCATCAATCAGCTTTGGGTCAGATGCACTGGCAACATGCAGCAGCAGCAGGTTTCCATGCTTGGTGTCCTTTGACTTTTCTGTTAGGGTGGTGGTTTTTGATGAGTGAGATGACATTTAGGTTCCCTTCTTCAGTTGCTGCAGTATATGTGAGCATCTTTCCAAAGGCAAAGCTTCCATTTTACCGTCCTCAGCACTCCCTGTTCTTAAAAATCCCCAGCAGCTCTGCTTTCCTGTCTCCTTGGTTCCTGTCTACCCACCTGATGGCTTCTCCTACACAAAGTCAGCTGAAGTGGATGTCTGCTGGTGGATCTGCTTCAGTGAACTTGTCAAATATTCTGACCTGTTGAAATCTTTTATTGTATTCTGTCACTATAACCTGAGCAGTTCTTGTATGGGAAGGGATATCAGTGTTAGCAGCCTCTACAAAACAGATTTTTAGACTTGTTTCAAAGTGGAAGTGGTGTAACAAGCAGGGCAACCGAACTCCTGCCTCTGGGCATCTGATGGAACAGTAGATGCTGGTTCCTATCACCACCAGACAGCAGAGCCATTTGTTTTGCTTGTTTCTTATTTATAGTTTTAGTAGATCCATCAGCTGTCTGACTTGGTCCAGCTTTGTGTGATAGCATCCATACAAAAGTAAAATAACTCCCATGAGAAGTTTTGTTGTGTGACGAGATTGAATTATATTTTATTTTAATAAATAATTGCTCTCTGGACTCAAAAAACTGATAGTTTGATGCTTATTTAGTAGGTGTTCAGACTGGGGTTTTCTGTATGGAAAACCTCTTGCTCCTCTTCAGAGCAGTGATAAAATGCCTTCAGCTAATGCTGTCAGATGAAGAATGTGAATACAGCACCCTTAAGAAACACAAAAGCTGTTCATGGGTGTGTTTCTAGGAAGTATAATAAGTTCCATACTGTTTGCCCGCCTTGGCACATGCACTGAGGTCATTCCTGGCATATTTCAATTGAGTCCCCACCCAGTGTCGTCTTAATAAGCCAACAGGGAGGTAGAGAGACTAACTTGGAAAACTCCGGAGTTGCCAGTGGAATAACAGCTGTGTGCCTTGCAGCAGCTCTTTGGAAATTTAGAAATACATGCCTTGAAGTGGTGGGATTTACTGAAGCATGGGGAGAGGGGGATGTTAATTGTGTTTACAGATAAACAAGTCACATGCATTTGAATTGTGTAAGAGCTACAATAAAAGTAGTGACATCCATCCTGGCTGCATTGCAGCTTGGGATAATATTTCATTAAAAAAATACAGTTCTTATGTAAAAGAACAGAGCAGCAAGAATTCTAACAAGCAGTTGAGGTGGGGTGACTTTCTACAGAAAAGTAGCTGACTGAGTGTTATGCCACAGACTAGCAGGATATTTCAGAGCAAGATATAAAGCCTGTAGTGCAGTGATAGAAATTCTAATATATAATGTTTTTGTATATATATAATGATTTTAGACTAATTCGGTATTTCTCTTCTCTCTTTCTTCCCTCACATCTAGCAAAACTGTACAATCTAAAGTGGACTGCATTTTGGTAAGTACAACTCCAGAATGCTTTTCAATATTTAATGAGCTGCAAGACCAAAATAGATGGCTCTGGAGACTGACAGCTATTATGAAGCCTTTTCTTAGCAATACTTCAAGGTACTACCACTAAATGTGATCAAAATTAGTTACCATCTCAGGTACCTTCCCAGAAATGTGCAACACTACAGCCACAGGTCCTGTTAGCTCTGCTCTGCTGCTTAGGGCAGAGAGATCATTTTTTGAAGCAGGAAAGGCTGTTGAATTGCAAAAACATCATGTTCATTTGTGCATTAAAATAACAGGACCTAGGCAGTGATAAGAGATTATTTTTGGGAAGCACTAGTTCAGGAAGAGGTTTTATTTGTTTTTAGTAGTGAGCAGGTTGTGATATTTTTTAAATCGGAGTCTTGAGTTCATAAATCTGTGGACTGGAAGAGATTGCTTATCCTGACTTTCTACCTTCAGCATTTCATCCAGAAGTACCAGTGGATATGACAAAAAAGTGTCAATAGACAGCCATCTGGATATTATCAAATAGTATGGCTGAGCTAACAAAGAATACTCCTCAAAGTCATATTATCAAAGTCTAATTCAGGTGATACTGAATCGTCTTGCCTTAAAATCTCTGAATTTATGGTTGTATAACATTCAAAACTGTGTTGTGTTACAAACAAACTTTGGACCCCATTTAACCTCTGTTTAAAAGTTCTTGGATGCACCCAATGGGAATAAGGATGCAGAATGCAATTTTTTTCCCCCTTTATTCCTTACTGACATTTGTCAGGTGCCTTAAGATCTGAACTGTTTTGTATGTGAGTCTTCACTGGTAAAAGGACAGATTGCAAAACTGCATTTGTAAAACTCTTAACACTAGGTATTTCTGTAGAAAATAATGGGAGTTGGGGTACGTGTTTCTAAGTAGCATTGGAGAGGGAGTAAATAAGTAGGAGGTTAACCAGTCTTCTGCTTTTGGCAATCTGTTTTAAGAAAATGGAATTACACTAGGACTATTTTTGCATTAAATTCTGTAGATTTATGGGCTTTGTGTACTGAGGTAGGGATTATCAGTTTGTATGAGTGTATTGGGTAGGTCTCATCTATTGGATTGACAGAGAAGTCTTGGACACAAAGGAGTCTCCATGGCTTGACTTGGAACGGAGCAGCAGTGTCCTGATGGTCTAATTTTCTGTTCCAGATGCCTCCTTGTCTGTCCTGCTGATGAGTTCAGAGGAGTCGTGTCAACAGTGGAAAAGCCACTCTAGGTTAGCAAAGGTAGATCTAATGCTGTTCAGGTAGTTTATAAAAGAAAGACCCAAGATCAGAATAGTTTGAGGAAATAAAAATTTAGCTGAATTCTGGCAAAATGGGTTCTGTGGTTTTAGGTGCTTTGGAAAGCTGTGAGCTGCAAGACAGACTCTAAAAGCATGTTGAGCTGAAAGGCTGTGGCTGTGTAGCTCTGAATCCCTCCTTAGGTAGCACCAGTCACAGCCCCCATGTGCAGAGCCACACACAAATGTTTGTAGGCTGCCAAGTTCAACACAGCTCAGCAGGGAGAGAACTAGGAAGAAACAGAGGTGATGGCAATAGTCTGTTGTGGAGGTCTCTCATAGCAGAGGGCTGTGGAAAGCAGCCAGTGTAAGGGCACTGAGACTGCAACTGCAACTGCTCATACAAGAGTCCACAGTTATCTGCCTTCACCTTGTTACACTGTACCACACATTCACATTCTGACATACTGTCAGTTTCTGGGAGATCATAAGAAAATCATTGTATACTGTGCAATCCAAAAAAGATAATTAGCAAGAATTGTGGTGTAAACAGTCATTAAAAATTCATTATAACATCTTTTAAACTGTAGTAAACATGTCTAGCAGTAGATCCTCTTATGACTTCACTTGTTATATTTGTAGCCACATACTAAGTGAACTTTTGAACCCAATTTTTAAAATGGCTTGCTTCATATAATCACTCAGCAAGAAGGCCAAGGTTTCTTTCCTTAGTCCTATGAAAAGAGGTCAAGGCTGGTGAGAGAGTGCTGGATTCATGGCCATGGAAACCAGAGGTGCTGGTGGTGTGGGGTGTGCTGAGGCAGCGTCCGTTGGTCCTGTGGCAGCCAAGGTGCCACTTGTCTGTTGGGCCCTATAGGAGACAGGCAGAGGCTCCACAAAGCCTTGGCAGCTGTGCTTGGGCACTGTCAGAACAAAGCTGCCATGTGTTTTTAGGGCTTGTTTGGAATATTTAGCACCTGAAATATGTTCCTGCTTCTGCTCAGATAAAGCATATCAAATGCATTTATTAGTTGCTTTCTAGAATAAAAGGGTGTTTTAGTATTAGTTTTCTGTCTTGGTGGTGTTTCCAACAAACCATCTGACCTAGAGTAACTTATTTAACCTTTGCTTTTTGTTTCTCTATTCATAGAGTGGGGAGATGATTGCTTGACTACTTTGCTATTTTTAGTTCTGGTTGTTAAATAATAGATGTTTGTTCTGCTGAAGTATGACAAATTTTAGGGCCTTTCTGCCAGTAGGTGCAGGTTACATTGCCATTGGCACAACCTTTTTCACTTTGATTGGAGTATGGTTGTCTATGAATACTCAAAATGTGGAAAGAAATATTAAGAGCAGTCCATGCTCCCTAAAACAGTCGTCTTGCATAAAGCTTGCAGAGTGCCCCTGGCCTTCAGCTCCCCTTATCCAAATCCAAGGACAGAAATAACCTGTAATTCTGCTTTCATTATGGAAATTTGAAATAGTTCAAATTTGAATGACATTTGCACTGTGTACATTACAGAAGTAGCAGCTCTTCTGATTGTTCCTTAGTATATTCTTCTTCTATCTTATTTAAAGCTTGGCCTGACTAGGTAAACAATCCAGAAAACGCGTATGGTTTTTTTGCATGGAGTTTTCCTGTGGTAATCCCTTTGGACAACTTTGAAATGAAACTTGACTAATGTTTGTGACCTGACAGTAGATCAGCAATCAGAGAAAACCAGAAGGAGAGAACCAATCCACCAAGGTCAGGGAACCTGAAAGATATTCTTTGATTTTGGAGCCTCATGTTCAAATCTCTAGGTTCTCTGGTTCAAGCAGAAACATTAATAAATTCTGTTTCCTATAGCGCAGATTAAGTCCTTAACCTCATTCTATGCTGAATAGATCTTTGTCTCTTTGTGCTGCAGAAACTTGCAGTGGCAAGTTAGTGTCTTTCAGAATGGAAACAGATATTAAAACCTGCTATTTTCATTTTAAAAAACCCTACCCCACATTATTTTGGTCATCCTGGTTTATTTCGCAGGTGTTTATTTTGCTCAACCAAAATGCTTGTTAGAATGAAAAAGAAAGTTGCCTCTGTTTCAATGAAAATCTTGTTCTGTGTCTGTCTTAGGCAGCAAAAGGACACATTTGGAGCAGATCTGTGGCCACTGATCTCTGGTTTAATTTGTTTGCTACTTACTTTGTGCATTTCTGTAGTTACCTATCTGTATTTGGTAACTGTCAAAACAGAAATAGCAGAGATTTCTTTTCCTTTATGTGTAATTGAAAGTCGTTGCTTAGCTGTGACTTGAGGTTTTTAGTTCTTTGTCCTTAGTTTTTCTGTCTCAGAATATAAGATCACAGAGGTATTTTGAGTGCTTGATAGATTTTTGGCTAAATTGAAGTCAAATTGTAAAATTAGTATGAACACTGCCTGCTCCCTATCTTCATTGAATCTTCCTTTGTTTTATATGGTACAAGTTGCAGGAGATAAAGGTAATGTGTGAAGAGCAAGAGTACCAGAGGCGATGCTTTGTGTTGGCTTTACACCTCAGTCCTGCAAGCAGCTTAGCATGCTTGTGCATTTTTCTAATGCAAGTTCAAGAAATATGATTTATAAATAACCTTTGTAGAATTATACCATCTTCATCTATGTGATAGAATCAGTCAATAAAGGTCAGGATACTTCAAGCAAGATTTTTACTTAGATCCTTTTAAGTAGCAGAAAAGGATTCCCCAGATGTTGCACAGGCTCTGTGGTTTTTAGAACAGTAGCATAAGCTTTAACAAAGGGGAGTTTGTCCAAGATGGTGCCAGCATCACATTCTTCCTTTTGATGCCATGACTCTCTTCCACTCTAATGACCTATTTTTTCCACACTATTGACCTATTTGGGGATTGGGGTGGGAATTTATAGAATATTTTGAGTACTTGTTTCTTTTTATTTATTTCCATATGCATCCAACGTGGCACAAAGTAAAACTCAGAATGAATGAACCTTTTTCTTCTTGGTCAGTTAGTAGACCAGTTGAAGTACTCCTTCAATTTCCCAAATTCTGTGATTCTGATTGCATTAAAAATTTGTGAAGTTTTGATGCTTTGAACAATTGCAATAACAGCAACTGCAGTTATTACTGGATTCATCAGACCTTTAGCATTGAGTACTAGTGGATGTCAGCTGAGATTGGAGACTGTACTTACCAAGACTGTAACCAAGTTCTGAGGGTTTCAGAAATGTGTAAGAGAAAACAGCCTAAACAAAATGTTTAATAAATTTTAACTAAAAATGCAGTCTTTCGCAAATCTACTTGCACTGACTGTCACACTCCATCTCCTTGCTGCCACTTCTTTAGTTTTAAGATGATTTTCTCTAAATAGATTCAGTCTCATCTAATAAGCTTAGGTTTATCTAATTATCACCCAGGTAGGATTACCTCTGTGAACTGCCTGTGACTTCTTTTAACTCTCCCATTCTGAGGAGGTCCTGCCTTCCCAGGACTTCCCTGCTGCTGTTGCTGGAAGCTGAAGAAGTTGTGCAGAACGTGCTGCCTAGGGCCAGGCATGGAGAGGAGTGGGGTTTGAGTGAGATAACATCACTCTGCAGCTGCCTCTGTCAAGGATGTGAGGAAGCCCTAATCCTCAGCCATCTCAGATGTAGGGATGCAATTTTGCTCATGGGAGAGTTGCCCTCTCACTCACATCCTTTGGAAAAGGTTCTGCTAACACAGTCCCAGTCACTTTTTTTTCCTTTGTTGTTGGGGTTTTTTATTGTTTTGTTTTTCTTTATTGGGGGGGTTGGCAGGTGGGACCTATGTAGCAGAGTGGGTCAGACAGGGCCCTTCCACACAGCCCCTTCCTCCTACTATGACACAGAAATGGCTTCAGCTGGCATGGGCACCGAGACTACTACGGTGTGTTTTGATGAAAGGTTTAGTATTTCTTGTAAAACCTTGCCTTCTGTGTTGCACTTGGGCACATTAGATTTGGAAGGGGGAATTTGTCTCCAGTGTGAGATTCATGGAGAGAGGAGGGGGGATTAATTTTGCCTGGGATGTTTTTGTCTCCTGGATTAGTGCTTACCATGCAAGGTAATCCCACCCAGACAGTGCCTTGTGGTGTACTGCTTGGGCTTTTGCCATTTAAAACAAAAAGAGCTAACTTCCTTGGACAAGAGGATGTCTAATAATGAAGTACAAATTTTCTTGTTAAATTTCTGTCTTCTCAAAAAGGATTAATCTTCTGTAAATTCTTTCTTTGGAGAACATTGACTTTGCAATAATGAGCTTGCTAAAGGAAAACCCACCAATTTAAATGCTGTGATTCATACAGGAAAGGAAGATCAGAGAATTTGACAGAACACACCCGTTATTAAGAAATATTTCTCTGGATACTTGGTGGTCTGAGCACCACTGCTGTGTAAGCTGCTGTAGAGCCACACAGAAATCGATGTCAGCAAATTTCAGGAGTTTGTCAGAGGAAAAAAACTCCAACCAAATGTTGTGGTTTGCTGCAGCTTATAAAAGCAACACATCCAGTGTCTGTTACCTGTGTGCTGCTGGAAGTGCTTCTCTTGGCCCTGGCCAGGTCTGTCACATTGCTGGTGGCCCCGCTCTGAGCAGCAGTTCTGGGGTGGGGTTTGCTGGCTGGGATTGAGACCCCACGCTCTCCCAGCACCCTTCCCTGGATACTGTGTCCCACCAGTCCTTGTGCAGGGTCTGGGGTCAGGGAGAAGGAAGTGGAACCTCCTCTTTCAGGTGCTCCTGTCAGTTTTGTGCCAACAAGGTTGGTCTGGGCACGACTGGGTCTGGTAGGGAGCCCCATTTTGAAGTGAAGTTTAAGTTTTTGGTTTCTCCACTCTCCATTCTGCTCACTGCTGAAGGGAGCCAGGTCTCACTGCATGTTGGTCCCTCCTCTTTTCTCTTCCTTCTGGAAAATGTTACATTGGCAGTAAGACAGCAGTAAAGACAATTAGCAGTAATCCAGAAGTTGTATTCTGACTGTAAAAAGGATCAAGTGAGTCTCCAACTCTGTCCTGATGGTGCACCACCTCAGGCAGTGCTTCTGTAGCATCTTCGTGAAGGAAACCCCCTGTGCTTCCTGCTGCATGGCTTTCCTTGTATTGCTGCTGAGCAGGCCCTGAACATGTTATCACAATTGATTTTCCTCCTATTTCTAAGTCCATGTAGCTGGTTTCAGATGACCAAAAGCTGGTCTCTGTGTAGCAATCACTGGCTGCATGCACCAGGTAAAACTCCCCCTCGTGTCTGATCCTCAGCTGGTATCCTTGGAGAAGGAGTCTGGCATAAATGAGATGGATGCTAACTGAAGGGCTTGTGTGCAGTAGCAGTTTCAATAACTGATTTCCTAAGGAAACAAAAAAATACATATGTACATAGATAGGTTTTTTAATTACTTCATTAAAGTCCATGACACTTAACTATTAGCAAATATAGTGGATTGTAGGATTGGGTCTGGCATTCCATGCTGTTACAGCATAGCTGGTTGTGATGCTGGATTCTCAGAGGTGCTTCATGTGTACTCTGACAAGACCAAGTTTTCATGTTACGTGTCTGGTTACAGAAGTGATCCGTTGTTAAAACGTTTTTCCAGATTCTGCTTTTATTGCATGTGAATTTTGTAATTGTAAGAAATGCTTTCTAGTGAGTGATGATGTGCAAATAAAATCGGAAATCACATTTTCCAGTCACATAGTGCTCACAGTTGTGTTCCACATAAATAAATATATTCTTGTTTGAAGTTATATTATTTAGGAATATATTGTCAGATGACAGTTTTTAGCTGTCAGTCTCAACCATTATTATTTGCTTTTTCCCCCTCTTGCCTCTGTCCACCTTTTTTTTTTTCCCCAAACCAAAACACCTTATCTAGCAAGAAGTTGAGAAGTTTACAGACCTAGAGAAACTCTACCTCTACCTTCAGCTGCCTTCGGGTCCCAACAATGGAGACAAAAGGTATGTGTGTGAGTGTAAAGGTGAGCAGCTAGTACTGAAAACTTGCTTTACTTCCTGTGGCACTTAACTGCCAAGGAATCATTCACATGATGTTGGTAGCAGAAGCAATCTTCATTAAACATTAAGTACTCTTGTTTTCCCAAAGATCAGATGTTGGTGATTTTTTAAAACTTTAGAATCTTTTATTGCATGAAAAGCCTGTGATTATAAATATCCTAAAATGAAAGAGTCATCAGAGAAAGTGCTTCACAGTCTGTGTAATTGTTCCTTCACTGTTTATGTATGAAGTCATAAAATAGCAACACCAATGTGATGGTGGGTGAAAGAAAAAACGGATGGTATTTCTGGTAACACTTGTTTGACTAAAGGAAGTTCTACAAAACCAACCTGCAGATCAGTGTCACAAAATAAAGTTGTTCCCAGTAGGATGGTTATAGGCAGGCAGGTGCCTATAGGAAGCACACTGAGTATCTCCTGGGAAAACTGGATGTTCCCAAAGGACAGCTGGCAAACTAAATGGGCAAAGGCTTAGAGGTGGCCAGTAAGGAATAATAAATTTAAGAGTCACTGTGTACTCACAGCTGTGTATCAGTCAGGAACTGGAGTGTGGAGTCTCTTTGTTAAATTGTGGATGAAAGAAAGAGAAACTGCTGCCCACGGCTCAAAGAATAGGTAAATTCATGAGGTGCAGGCGCTCTTTGTCTCTGGTGTCTTTCCACCTGCACAGGCAGACAGTTATTAAGTCTTGTAAGTGAGGAGGAGCTGTAGAGCCATGTCTTCATCAGCACTGCTTGTTCTCTCCCCAGCGATCAGATCTCCATGTCATCCAGCCGTGCCCAGCAGATGCACGCCTTCTCGTGGATACGAAACACCCTGGAAGAGCACCCCGAGACATCCCTTCCCAAGCAGGAGGTTTATGATGAATACAAGTGAGTGCCATACGTACGGCTTTAGCCAGTGCTGTGTTCTGTGACACTGACTGCAGGTACCCCACTGGTGTGTGTGGACACGTAATGGACCATGCTGCTGTACCTGAGAATGCAGTAGCTACTCTGTGGCAAACTATATTCATTACTACTGCCTCCGGAGATAAGACTGTAATGTTGAAATTGTGCATTACATGTACAATTGCTGAAGGAAAGGTACAAGTATTTCCTAACAAGTAAATATCAGTATTGAGTGAATGAATGAATATTGGGTTTGTTTTGTGCAGCGTGGCATAGGTAAAAAGCATCAATTACTATCTTCCAGTATGTGTTGGTCTGCTTGTTTACATACTTATATGACTGCCTTAACAAGGGTGAGGGGTTGAACTGTTCCCCATAGATGCAGCTATTTTGCACATGCAATCTTGCCCATCGCACCTTTCTTTCCAGAATAATGCATAAATATTGGACCTTCCTGCAGCAAACTTGATTTCTACAGAGGCACAATATATCTGAATATGTATGAGACCAGTAACCAAGGCCACTGTGAGTCTGTGTTGTCAAGTCTCAAAGCTACCGTGTAATGAGAAAGCGATTAGAAGCAAGGGAGAGGGAGCTGTCTGATGAAAGTTGGATTTGAATTTATTTACAGAACATACCCCATGGGGGAGGGGGAAAGAAATAATCATCCTCAGCCCAGTTGCCTGAAGATGAATAACAGATTTATGATCTAGTATGAGTATTTCCATAATCTGAACGATTACAGTAATTTGCAGGGAGCCGAATCCCTTCACCTCCTAAGTGCCTACAGGATTCACCCTATAGTAATTGTTATTGCAGGGTTGCCTTCTGCAAATACCTCCTTTTAATTAACTCTCTCTGCTGAAGTGTTTTACTCTGATTGAGCTGAAGCATGATGGCATTGGCTTGCCTGGGGTTGATAAACATGCACACACCTATTTCTGAGCTCCTGCACAGCCAGGAGCGGTGACGCAGCCTGGCAGTGCAGCCAATGGCACAGACGTGCCGGGGTGGCCAATCCCCGCGCAGCAGCCGCTCGCGCAGACACAGCAACAGCGGCAGCTGCTGTGCGGGAGAGAGATGGGAGCGTTATTCTTAAATATATTTCTTATTAAATAATTTATGGCCTGCTTCAGCAACAAATCTGCTTGGCTTCCATGCTGTGCCAAGCTGCAGATGCCCGGAAATATCATCATCTACAGATTGTGGAGTGTGAAATTTGGATGGCTTTGTATGTAGCTGCATCAAGTATTTGTGTATTGTATTTTTTTTCCCTAACAAATAAGGGTGGTAAGCAAATATTCAGGAAAATATCAAATGTTTGGAATCTGTTCTCCTTTGAAAGCTTCTGTTCTGTTTTTAAAACATTCAGTTTCTTTGAATATTTTCATGAGCTATTCTTGTACACCAAAGGAGAAAGTAGTCTTGGAGTGGGATGTGGGGAACAGGCATATAAATATGTGAGTTAGTTTTGATAAGTCCTTTTTCTTTACCTAAGGGTGCTAAGACCTCTCAAAACTCAGTTCTGTTATATTAACCAGTTACCATTTCTCTCTTCTATGTGCAGAGATGGATCATGCATGAGCTCACACAAGCAAGCTTATGCACTCTGCATGTGTAAATCTAAAGTGCAAGGCTTCAGAAGAGTGCTGCATCATACCAGCATCTTCATTCCTGCCATAAATTTTGGTCAAAATGAATCTTGCAAAACTACCGGCCTTCTGCATCACTGTGTATTTTTTTTTTCCATGAAGAGGGAAAGGCAGAAGCTTGCACTCCACACAAGTTCACCATTGGCAAATGCTTATGGTGTTTTCAGCTCCTCCACATTGCAGTAGCCCCTTCTCACTGGGCTTATTCAATACAGTGACTCTTGTTTCTGTTTTGTTACTCTTCAATTGAAGTGTGAATTCATGATTCTAACTGGATAAAAGTGAGTGGATTCATCTTGCTTTTGAAAGGGATAAAATAAATTTAAAATGCATCACAATACAAGCCAGTAGCACTTGGGAAAGCTGAGAGCTTGCAGCTGAATTTTAGAAAGGAGGTAGATGAGAGCTGGTTCACCTCTTGTTGGTGCTGTGATGCTGCTTGTACTGACAGAATACACTGAGCTGTAAGAAGCTGGATTTCTGTTGGGTGTTCACAGTTCTTCTGCCAGCTTCCTCTAGGAGTTATGGGAATACAGGCTGGAAAGGATGGGAGCTCAAGGGGAGGTGCCCAGCATGTTATCCAGCCTGCAGTGAATGGATGCTGCTTCCCATTAGATCCTTTCAGTGTTTTCTTGTAAGTCAATTTTACTTGGATATCTTGTCCCTATTAGAAAACATCCTTCTGCACACAGCCATGTGTAGATTTAGCTGAGTTTAGACAATTAGGACTTCAAATCTAAATGCAGTCCTGCAGTACTTATGTAGGCAAAATCCTTATTTGCCCACAAAATGATTTGTTGAGCCTTCAGTAAACACTTGAGTCCTCTTATCTTACTTCTACTGCCATGATGCAAGGGACAAAAGTCATTCATATTTAAGTTTGGTGTCCTGAAGATTCACTTGATATGCTTAATATGGATTAGGAGGTCTTTGAGTCATCCTGTATCTCTTTCCTTTAGTCTGTAAATCATTAATCCTTGCTTTACTGGCTGCTAGGCCACTTGGTGCCACCTGATGCATAGATTATATGCACTGAGTGTTAAGAATATTAACCGACAAGTTAGAAGAATATTCAGAAGCCAACACAGAAGAGGGCAGTAGGTATAGGCATACCATGTCTGTTGAACACATAAGGGACACAAGGTACATACTAATCTTGTTGGTTAGTGCTTATCAAGGGTTTTTGTATAAAATTTTCTGATAGAAATAGGTTGGGACCTATTGTGTTGCAAAGTCTAGTTCCATGTCATAAGCAACTACCCATATAATTCCTTTGAAAGCCAATCAAACTCCATCTAAAGCAGTTGTTTCTCACCTCTGCTGCTAATCTTGGGAGTCTGACCTGCAATTTCATTTCTCTGGCGATTTTCAGACACCTGGTTTCCATCCTACCTGATTATAAGGACTCATTTATGTGCCAGCATTGTTTGTCAGCTTAATGAGAGCCTACATCTTTCTGAGGTTCTTGACTCTAACTCATTTTTGAAGACGAGTTGTTTTGGGGATTGGATGAACCAAGACCTCTGTTTTGTTTCATTCAATAGGTTCTTTATCATTTGCTGTTCATGCTGGTTTTTTCTGCCCGGGAAGCTGTGTAAGCTGGGCTGCATAACCTGTCTTCATCAGCTTTTTGGTGGTGGTGTTTTTTTGGGTTGGTTTTTTTTTGGTTTTTTGGGGGTTTTTTTGTGTGTGTTTTAATTCAGGTGCACTGCCAGTGTATTTTATATCTGGAGTACATTCAACTCAAAGATAGAAAAAAAAAAAAGCCTTTCCTGCTTATCATGTAGGGGAGCTCTGTACAAAAGAACAAAGCAACCACGTGTCCATTGTCATTCCTGTCTCTGCTTAGACCTTCCCTCCCCCCATCTGTTTCCCACCCACCCTTCAAAGAGCAAAACAGCTCCTGGGCTCAGCGATGTGCCAAGAGTGCAAGTAGCAGAGAGAAGGGCTTCAGGGGAGAGACTCCTGGTATGTCCTGTCAAGTCAATGAGAGACCACAGATGGACATAGAGGGTTCTCGGCCAAGCCAGGAGGGGGAGGGGCCATGTAGGATGATCTGTCTGAAAACTGAAATTCCATGATAACACTGATAGCTCAGAAATCATAAGCTTGCAGGAGCTGCCAGTATGGATATGAGGGAACCATTTAGACTGTATATTTTTGCTGCTAGCAAGTGATTGTCTTAAACCAGATGTGCTAGACTTGAGGAGTGGATAATTTTATTTCCTTTTTATTTTCTCCTAAAGGGGGAATAATTTAAACTTTGAAGTTAATAGATTGGTAGGTCCTTACTCCTGGTATTTCGCTAGCTTGTTTTTTTGGTTTTTTTTTGCTTTATTTTGCTGACATTGTTGAGTTTCAATCAAAAATACTGCTGACTATGGCAGAGAAATTCAGAGAGTCCTCCTTTGAATGGTATTTGAGAGTTAAAGTCTTGTAATCAGCATCAGTAAGCAACAAAGACCCTCTATTCAGGAATTTTCAGCCTAAAGTTTGAATCCATGGAGGCCTGGCAAGATGCAAGGGACAAAAAGCATACAGGGGTCTATTTATTAGATATGGAGCAAAATCTGGTTCCGATGAGGGTACAGTGAGGCAGGAAAAAGTTCCTTTGTAATAACTTCAAAGGGACATATCTAGAAACCAGCTTCTGTGAGTGACGTATGTTGAAATGTGTTGGTATATAAATTGGATATAAAGCTTCTTGATGTTCCACATAGAAACTAGACTGATGCCTGACTGTGCATCAGTTGTAGGCAAAGCCTCCTGGTTTGGAGTGGCACAGGATGAGGGGGGAGGCTCTGCAGGGGAGTGTCAGAACCAAAGAGCATAAATGTTGGTGTTTGTCACCATCAAAATGATTACATCTGTGGTGGTGCTTTCCAAGTGGAGGATACCAACATACAGCCAGGGTAAATGCAGCAAATACTTGCTGTGTAGTAACTAATATTTTTACTGAGAAAGCAAAGGCAGTGGAAGTATCTCAAGAAATACATACAGCTTTCTACAGAGCTACAACTTGAAGAGAAGACATTTTGAGTGGCCCACTTGGATGCAGATTGTTACTAGGTGATGCTAGAGGTGAAGCATCTGTTTCAGACAGCTGCTTTTTCTTTACATCTGCCTGAGTTTGTTTGTTTGTGTGTATGTACCTGATTACAGTAGCAGGCAACTGTGGGGTGTGAAGTCGTTGTTTTTCTGCTCTCTTGCTGATAACCACACTGATGATGTACAGTCACCTTTTTGGAGGCAGGTTGTTTTTGTGTATTGCTGATAGGACTTCTCACGGGAAAGGAGGTCGTTGCCATCTCTTGCCGATGCTGTGGCTGTTGAGAATCTCACTGAGAAAGTTTTATACTGGTACATTTTAGGCCACAGCACATCAATGTCTGTGCAACAGCACAGGGGGTTGCTGTGTTTGTGCAGCCTTAAGCACTTCCAGAGCAGGTCCTGGTTTTCTCCTTTGCTTTATATTTCTGATTTTCCAGAACATTCACCTTTTGCAGCAAAATCAACAATTCTTGTTCTCTGCCTCAAAAACATATTTTTTAAATGTCTCAGATGCCGAAACAGAATTCCTTTTATTGTTTTTGAGAACCAAAGACAGATAACAGTGCTCATTTTACTAGAACAAGTAAAGATGGCAAAATAATTACGTTTTGTTTCTTTGTTCCCCTATATCATCAGGTTGTATACTGAGTCGCATGATGATCTGCATTTGCAGCAGCAGCTGGAATCTCTGTTAATTTAGGACTGTTAAATAGGGTTGTCTACAATCAAGCAGCTCTCACAGTTCAGTAGAGCCACAGTGGTAGGAGGACTGAGTCCTCAGTTTGTGCTTATGTTACATCTATAAAGCTGGTTCCCTGGGAAGGTATCTTCTAAGTTTTGTTAAGGTCTATTAAACAGAAGTTGTATATGCAAAATCTTTCTCTGGACTCTGACACATCTCTTACCTACTGCTTTTCAAATATTCCTGCAGGACTTCAGGCCTTACCACAAGCTGTGGTTCTGGCTAGAACAGAGTCTCTGCTTTATTATGTCCTGAAATAAGTGAATTGAAACATATGCTTCAAACTGAGCTGTGGAGTAAATCTTAGTGGTGCTCTAGATAGTGCCACTGCTTGTTACGTCTCCACATGACTTGTCTTTGAACTCAGTAGAGAACAAGGCAAAAACTGTGATATTAATAGCTCTGTTTATACATTTTTAATGCATTCAATTCGTTGTGGATAGCTTCATTAATGTTAAATGTGGTTCTAAATATGGATGGGGATAAGTGTTTTCTTTTGAAAACCTTTGGAGTCTAGCATGTAGGCTGGCCTCTTGTATTAACTACAATTCCATTCACGCTTTTTTTCTCTTTGTTGCAGGAGCTATTGTGACAATCTTGGCTACCACCCATTAAGTGCTGCTGACTTTGGAAAGATCATGAAAAATGTCTTTCCAAATATGAAGGCCCGTCGTCTAGGCACAAGAGGCAAATCAAAATATCCTTTGCTAGAACGCTTCTCAGTAACTTGTTCTGCACTTTCCTGGAGAACATCTGTTGTTGTGGCTTAACTACCAGCTAAATGTAGAAGTAATGTTGAATAAAAAATGCCAACACTTTTCCAACATTCTTTAAAAAATATTAGTTGCAGTAGTCTTAGGTTGCAAGATATAACTTTGGAAACAAGTACTTAAATTTAGGTTCTGACACTTAGTTGTCACAGCAGCAAGGCATCAAAAAAGTTTTATAATTTAGTGCAAAAGAGATACTGGAATAAAGGAACCAAATCTGTTAGTGATTTTCAAACCTGTTTTTTCATCAGTCAGGATCTTTTCTTTTCCAAGCTGAGAATTACACCTTCGCGTGAGAACCCTTAGAAGCCCTGGTGAAGGAATGTCCTACCTGCTGCATTCCCCAGGACTGGCTCTCACTGCATCCCAACATGCTGGGTAGGCAAAACCCCTGCAGTAGGCAGTCTAAAAGTCCCTAATTAAAAACCACTCAAAAGAAGTAACAGTAATGATGATACTGGCCTTTGCCAGGTCTCACTTGAAGCATGCACTTATGGAATTAAATGCTAGCAGGCAGCCCAGAATTGCTTGTCTTCCATTGAGGAAAAAACCTTCCATGTTGTAGTAAATGGACAAGTTACGTGTCAGTTAAACTGTTTCATGAAATACATTGGATTATCTAGCAGTGAAATCTGAAACTCTACTCATGTTTGGATAGAGCTAGAGAAGTGTTAAGGAAGAAATCATACAATGTAATTGTAGCTTGACCCAGGGGATCTCTTTAAGTTCTATTTCCAGTGTTTCTAATTCAGAATGATCAAAATGTGACCTTGTCTCACATCTACTGTAATTCCCAGGCTTCTTAGATTTCTTTTACTGTAATTATGCTCCATCTAGGTTAATGCAAGCAATTGCAAACTCCATGGCCTAGGAAAGAATACAGACATATTTACAGAATGTGAAATTAGTGATCCTGGAAAGGATCTGTGTGTCATGGAGAAAAGACACTGTGTGTGAACTCCCAGACTAATGCTGTGGAGAGGAAAAAAAAGGCTGATTTGTTTTTTAGATCTATAAACAAGGGAGTACGAGTAATAAAGGGAGCATATTTTTGTGTAGCTATTTGATAAGTGTAAGAAAAACTCTGGGTCTTTATATTTTTGCAGAAAAATGGTCATGGATGAGGAGAGAGTGCCTCAAAAATGGTGTGAAATCTTAGGAAGAATGCACTCACTCATTGAGCATTTTATCTTGTCCTGGGAAACTTCAGTTTGAGGAAGTCCTCTGGAGAAGGAAACAAAGTAGAACCTAAATTTGAGAATGAATTTTTTATAATGATTCACTTTTTTCTTTTTTTTTAAATTTATTCTCACATCTTGTTTTAGAAAGAGAGTTTAGTCAAAACTTAAGTTAATGATTTGAATATTGAGTAGCTAATTGAGGCTGCCTGGCATGGTTTAGTGCTTGTTCTAAGTCATCAAATGAAATTCATCATACCCAGCATCTCTGTATAGATTGAGAAACCCAATGGCCTGGCCAAGAATGCAGCCATTCATAGACTTTTGATTCTGGCTGATGACAGGAGTTCTTAGTTCTGTGTTGAGTTTGCTTTTGAAACGTATGAGGATTATCAGACTTCTCTCAGACTATCTGCTCTGCTCACCTATCCCCCAGCTAACAAGCAGACTATGTAGACCTTAATTGTTGTTCACATATTGCTACAGTGGACTGAGGAAGAAGGCTTTTGTGCATATGCCAACACTGCCCAACCTTGACTTTCATAAAACTGGAGATGGGGTATGATACATATTTGCTTATTTATATATATTTCTGCAAGTTAACATTTATTATGCTGTTTTTCTGTCAGAACTTTTCAAAACAGAGTGAAAATCTGTGCAGCTTTTAAGATTTTTCTTTATGATTCTTATATTCTGAATCGTTGTTTAATGGTTTTTTCTGTAAAGTTCACAATGAATTGCAATACTCTTAAACTAATTTAGGAGGTCAAGTAGACTTCCACAGTGTTCCTATCCACTGTATGCATGTTTTTAACTCTGATTCTGTTTTGTATTTATTGTATTTTTTAAAGTCAGTGCTAGGGAAGAGATACCCCAGTGGAAGAAGCACTTTCTGGGTAATAGTGACTGCTGAGTTGACAAGACTCTGGATACAGGGGAAATCAATTATTGGTGCTTCAAATATTAGGATTCTGTGTGTGATTTTTTTTCCAGAAATGTCAATTACATATAATGCCTTTGGAAACAATCCATAGGTTATCATTATTAAGACATTTAATTTTGAAAGATACTGATATTGTGATCTCTTTCTCATAACTTCATGTAAAATTGGGAACATATTACTCCAACTTGTGTGATTCTGATAATAATTTGCTTTCTATTTTTTGTTTTCATGCCTTAATGACCCTTATTAATTAAAGTAACCTTTCCTCCTTTGTTTGTTTGGTTTAGTTGGATGGAGCAGAGACATCAGGGCAGCTGCAAAGTGCTGATGAGGAAGTCGTCTCTGCAGCCTGCCGGCTTGTTTGCGAATGGGCCCAGAAAGTGCTGAGCCAGCCTTTTGATACAGTCTTGGAATTGGCTCGTTTCCTTGTCAAAAGTCACTATATTGGTACCAAGTCAATGGCAGCTTTAACAGTAATGGCAGGGGCACCAGCAGGTAATGAGATAATGCTGAATGTTGAAATGGGGGATCTTCCTACTGAGAGTAGCAACAGCTTGGTTTGAGGAAGCACTTCTCTTCAGGGCAGACTTTAACACTGACTCTGAGCACTGAGCATTCATTTATGTGATTTGAGTCACATTGCTGCAAATTACTGTTCTTGCTGGTAGTCTGGGTAAAGATCTGAAAATCAGTGCTGGTCTCAGGTTTAGTTGGTGATCCTCCCCTTGCTCTGGTGAGGACTCTGGTCTTCTAAAGCACTTCAGGGCATGTGAGCTTCAGGGTGTGTGAGTACTTGTGCTGAACGTACATACTTGGCTAGAACAGGAGTTTGGTGCTGCTACAATGCTGGTTTGTAGATAGACTGCTGGTGTAGCAGTGTTTCTATCCACTAACTTGCCCTAATTTGGAAACAATTTTCTGTCAGCAGCAGATTTTTTGTGTGGTTTGTTTCCTTCTGCATACTCAAAATCAGTCACTTAATCATTTAAAGTGTGGTTTGGTGACTGTGGATAAAGTAAATTACAAAAATGAAGGATGAGAAGGGAAATGCAAGTGCACAGCATGCCCCCAAACTTGCCTCTGAGAAGTTCTGACTAGGCCTATCAAGCGAAGTATCTTCAGATCAAGGCCAACCTCTTGAGACAGTTTTAAATGGAAAGCGGTGTTCAGGTGATCCCCTTCTGGATCATGTTCTTTCTCCTTCCAGTTCTCTTTCCTTTATTCCAACTTGGACCTGACAGGTGGCAGTGGTGGGTTTTGCTGCTTGTTTGCTCCATTGTGATCTCGTGCTTGGCTACATTGGTTCTGCCTGCCATGCTGCTAAAAGGGACACTCAGTGTATGGACAGCTCTTCAACTCATGTAGCTTCTCCCCCTCACTTCCTTCAAGACAAGATGGTTCCTTCAAGGAAAAGGGCAGTTACTTCCAGTGCATGCCTCTATGGCTTGGATAGTCATTTTAGAAGAGGTTCTTCCTAGCATGACAAACAAGTATTTCCATTCTTCTTGCAGGGAACTACAGTGTCTCTGTGCATTAACTGAAAAAACCCCAACTTTTACCCTCAAAGAAAAGCTTGAGGGGTTTTTCCTTATCAATATTGCCCATATAGAAAAATTGTGTGGCAGTAATTGCAATATATTTGGGCATTTCACTGCTCTGAGAAGAAGAAATTGTGAAAGTGTTGTGACATTCAACATCTTGTGGTACATGCAGACTGCTACTGAGAGAGTGGGCTCCCAGATCACAGTTCCTAAGTATATGCTGGGCTTCTAAACCAAATACTTGGGTTTAGTATTGTAAAATTAGTATCAGTAAAATTAGTAAAGTAGTAAAATGGTGTTGATAAATTTATAATTAGCAGTTATTTTAAAATTCTGTAACCTCAAAGTGTAAATGAAACAATGTTAAAGCATATCTAAATGGGTAGTTCAGCAAGGTTATTTGGTCTCTAAAGAGCATGCTAATCCTCTTGACTGTTAATAAACAGAAGATCATAAATGTGATGTGATTTTGTAAGGGAAATTAGTACTAGCTGCACAGAGGACTCTAAGTGTGTTTTCTCCCTGAAAACAGCAGTTGTTTGCTTTGTGATCAGCAAAATAATTTCTCTACAAAACAGATGTTCTACTGATCTAATTTCCATTGTTTTTTCAACAAGATTTTTTTTTTTTTCCTGAACACTTTTTGCCATTTTCCCCCCATTATCCCTGATCACACAGGGGTTTTGATCTATTCTGATATTAGAAGCACTATATTTAATGCCTTGGCCATTAGATAATGTCATCTGCTCAGAGCTGCTCCTCTGTGTCACAGACCCACAGCTTTCTGGAAACATTTTTCATTTGAAACTGCCTTAGAACAGGTAACAAAACCACGGCAGGTGCTGGATTTTAAAGGCTCATGTGAAACGTGCCCGCCGCCCTCTGCTGCCAGTTCAGTGAAGTGCATCAAGCTGAGATTGTGCTGACACGCGAGCTGCCGTTTGGAGTTACTGGAAACAGGCCCATACATACAGAGTGTTTAGCAGCTAATGCCCAGCTTGTCTAACAGAAATTTTGCCACAAATGTGGAAACAAACTGAAGCTGAGTAGATTTAAGCATGAAGTGGATGGGAGCACCTCATGGAGGTGTTCCCAGAATGATTTTGGAGATGCCTGCCATTTATTCTCTGTTAGATACAGAAGTGGCACCATGGCAGACAGAGTATGTTTGGTTGTAATTCGTTCTCCTTCTTTTGTTTTCAGGAATAAAAGGGATCCCCCAGCCCTCAGCTTTTATACCTACTGCTGAAAGTAATTCTTTTCAACCACAAGTGAAAACTCTGCCATCTCCTGTTGATGCTAAGCAGCAGCTGCAGCGTAAGATCCAGAAGAAGCAGCAAGAACAGAAGCTGCAGTCTCCTTTGCCAGGAGAGTCTCCAGTAAAGAAAACGGAAGGCGCTGCAACCAATGGTGTGACCAGTATATCTAATGGAAGTCCTGCCATTCTGTCCCCTCCACCAATTGGCATTGTTGTGGCTGCTGTCCCCAGCCCAATACCGGTAATGCTCTCCAGCAATTGCTTAGAGAACCCACCCTATGAGAAGGTTGTACATTGCCAGTAACTAAGCAGGGGTGTCAGTGGATTAGAACAGTCTCCATTCAAAGGCTTGGGTGCCTTGATGCTTTTCTGTCTTGGCTGTGTTATACCACATTAGTTACAGGGTTGGTACATAGGCAGCAGAATTCTGATCATGTAATGTAGGCCAAGTTCATCTTTGAAGTCACTAAAGTGAGCCTTGACGTGAAGTTAACCAGATGAGAGAGCTGATACCAGTTGTGTGGGTCACTGAGGCCCTAATATGGAATGTAAATTGCCTTTCACTGGCCCAGTGCATTTAGTGACAGGTGCAATTTTATTTTGAATGAATGTGTGTAGTACAGAACATTTTTGTCTTTCAGCCATATAAAATTGGGCTAGGGAGTACAGGAAGGTTACTTGGTTTTAAGGTGTTCACTGTGCTGTTCATTTTAATAGGTAAGCCAGTTTTTCTGCCTGATAGTGAGTTTGTATTTAACTCACTTTTGAAACCTTAACCATGAGCAGTATTTTGAACGCATCCTCTTCTCTTTAGCCCTTGTATGTCTCTTTTTTTGTCCCAAGTGGTGAAGAATTGTATGAGAATGACTCTTTCATTAGCAGCAGAGCAGACTAGTGTGTACACCAGTGCCTCATGCCTTAAAAATAGAAGGCATATATCTGTCTAGTAATCCTTAGGCAGAGAAATAGAGATTGTCTTGGACAAGTAGAAGAGCTTATTTTGTTTCAAATTGACATTCACTAGCTTTGGTGTATTGAGCTATGTTGTCTTTCACCTTTGAAATGCTTGAGGCTGAGGTCATGTGTGGACTTTGGTGACTCCTTGCTTCTTTGCAACACCTTTTCCTTTTCTCTCTTTATAGGTGCCAAGGACCAGGCAGCTGGTGACATCTCCAAGTCCTATGGGGTCGTCTGATAGTAAGGTCCTGCCGCTCAATGTTCAGGTGGTCACTCAGCACATGCAATCAGTCAAGCAGCCACCAAAGACTCCCCAGAACGTTCCCGCTAGCCCCGTTGGTGACCGCTCTGCCCGGCATCGCTACCCACAGATCTTACCCAAGCCAGCAAACACCAGTGCTCTCACCATCCGCTCTCCCACAACGGTGCTGTTTACCAGTAGCCCAATCAAGACTGTTGTGCCAGCTCCACATGTGAATTCCTTAAATGTGGTAAAAATGACAGCAATATCTCTTGCCCCGAGCAGCAGTAGTGTGCCCGTCAAACAGACGCCTTCAGTTAGCACTAGTGCAGGAGCAGTGGAAGAAGGGAGGACTGGTCCACAAATCAAAAATGGATCTGTTGTTTCACTTCAGTCTCCAGGATCCAAGCCTAGCACTGTTGCAGCTACACCTGCAGTCAAGATCAAAACGGAACCAGAAGCATTGCTGGATGAGAACTCTGCACAGGGCCAAGAGAGCTCTGATGTGTCTAAATCCATAAAAGCAACCCCTGACCTGCCTCCTGCACAGCTGATTAATTTTGAGGTTGCAGCCTTGAAGGTTTCAACGGATGATGTCATGGACCTAAAACCAGGTAAGGGCTGTGATCAGGAAGCTGAAGAAGCAGGGACCAAATATAAGACACAGTCTGATGAAATTGCACCAGTTCCTTCAGCAGGCAATAATCAAAGCACTCTTAAGCTCACAGTTGCCAGTCAAAACTTGTCCAGCACCAGCATCAATTCACCTCCTAGTGGTGAGTCTATGATTAAAGACAAAACATGCACTAGAAGTCCAAGAAAGCGACAACCTTCCACACTTCAGGATTCCCAGTTACCACCTGTAAAGAAACCATTAGTGGAGCAGTTTGCAACTGGTAATGCTGTGGAGGGTCAAAAAGCTAACAATGTTAAGAAGGCTCTGAAAGTTGGATCATTAGCTAACAGTGACAATACAGCAACACTTGCTCAAGTTCCCAGTAAGGTACCCATGACAGTACCTGTACCTTCTACAGCTGCTGCAGACTTAGTAGCAGACCTTTCTTTGAGCACCAATTTAAATACCTGTGATCCTGCTTTAGAACAGCAGCTTGCATCAGCATCATCTCCAGATATAAAAGTAAAATTGGAAGGAAACTTGTTTATCATAGAAAATGATTCAAAATCTGATGGCAGCTTTAACCCAAATACCTGGCACCATATCACCAAAACCTCTGACTTTGCATCTGTGAATTGTGATCAGCAGCAAGATATCAGTGTTATGACTATTGCTGGGCACTCTGGCTCTAGTGACTTACAGGAATCTGCGTGGGAGCCAGTGCACTGCGAAGGTATACAACAGGATGTGTACAGCCAGCAGTTACAGAGCCAGATCCAGGACTCCTTGGATCAAATACAAGCACAGTCTTCAAATCAGTTACCTCTGCAGTCTGAGCTGAAAGAGTTTGAGCATACAGTCCCTCAGTCAAATGAAAACTTCTTTTCATTTGATGATGACCTTACCCAGGACAGCATTGTGGAGGAGCTGGTGCTCATGGAGGAGCAAATGTCCATGAATAATTCCCATCCTTATGGTGGTTGTCTAGGAATGGCACTTCAGAGTCAGGCTGCAGCTCAAGGAGCTCCTGTGTCATCTCATCCAAACAGCACGCACTTTTACCATTCGATCCATAACAACAGCACTCCAATTCACACTCCCACTCCCACCCCCACCCCGACTCCCACCCCCACCCCGACTCCAACGCCCACCTCCGAAATGATTGCTGGATCTCAGAACATGTCTCGAGAGAGCCCTTGTTCAAGGCTGGCTCAGACGACTCCCGTAGACAGTGCCCTAGGAAGCAGCCGGCACACACCCATTGGCACACCCCATTCCAACTGCAGCAGCAGTGTCCCTCCAAGTCCTGTGGAATGCCGAAACCCGTTTGCATTTACTCCCATCAGCTCTAGTATGGCTTACCACGATGCTAGCATCATATCAAGTAGCCCTGTGAAGCCAATGCAGCGGCCTATGGCTACCCATCCTGACAAAACCAAGCTCGAGTGGATGAATAACGGCTACAGTGGGGTTAGTAATTCTTCAGTTGCAAACCATGGCATCCTTACAAGCTACCAGGAGCTGGTGGAAGATCGCTTCAGGAAACCTCACGCTTTTGCAGTTCCCGGCCAGTCATACCAGTCTCAGCCGCGCCACCACGACACTCACTTTGGTCGCGTGACTCCTGTTTCACCTGTGCAGCACCAGGCAGCCCCTGCCAGTAGCACTACCAAGCAGGAGGGCTTTGCTGTTCCTGCTCCTTTGGACAACAAAGGAACTGGTTCATCTCTTAACAACAGTCTGAGATGCCGGAGTGTGAGCCCTGCTGTCCATCGCCAGCGTAATCTCAGTGGAAGCACTGTTTACCCTGTGTCAAATATACCACGCTCTAATCTGACACCTTTTGGAAGTCCAGTGACTCCCGAAGTTCACAATGTATTTGCTAATATCCATGCAGACACCAGTGCCAATAACATAGCACAGAGAAGCCAGTCAGTCCCGTTGACTGTGATGATGCAGACGGCCTTCCCGTCTCTTCAGAAACAAACAAACACTAAAAAAATAACCAATGTGTTGTTAAACAAACTTGATTCTGATAGTGATGATGCAGTGAGAGGTTTGGGAATGAACAACATGCCCTCAAATTACACAGCCAGGATGAATCTCACTCAGATTTTGGAGACATCCACCGCTTTTCCTAGTGCCAACCCACAAAGTATGATCAATTCCAGCACTTCAGTTTATGAATTCCAAACACCAAATTACCTCACAAAAAATAGCAGCACCGATCAGATCAGTTTTTCTTCTGGAGATAACCAAGCACAATCAGACATCGGAGAGCAGCAATTAGATTTTAGCAGCACTGTAAAAGACCTTTTAGGGGAGGACAGTCTGCCAACAAACCAGCAGCTGGTGAATCAGGTGGCATCAGATCTCAATAACGTTGCATCTGTGTTTCCCAGCGACATCAGGTTGTCTTCCGAGCTCTCAGGCAGCATTAACGATCTGAACACTTTAGACACAAATCTACTGTTTGATCCAGGTCGTCAGCAGGGACAAGACGATGATGCTACACTGGAGGAATTAAAAAATGACCCCTTGTTTCAACAAATCTGCAATGAATCCATTAACTCAATGACTGCATCAGGTTTTGAGTGGATGGAGAGTAAGGATCATCCTGCTGTTGAAATGTTGGGTTAATCTTGTTTTATAATATGTATGTAGCACACTGTATCTAAAAGACAGACGTATTGTATTTGTCTTAATGGAAGTGCCTCCCGCAGCAGAAACACTTGCTATGTATTGTGGCATTTTTAAAAAAAGTTTGCTGTACCTGTTGCTCATTCTTCAGTAAGAAAAAGGCAGTCTTACCAATTTTAAACAAATCTCTGAAGGTGATGGGTTATCAAAGAGCCAGTATTAAAATTTGAATTTTGGAGTGTTTCCCATTCAACATTTCTTGTTTTAGCAAATAAAGAAGTGGTTAATGGCAGCCAGTGATGACAGCTATGGTTGATGCTTTGGGAGGGTTTTAATTCAAGCTCGTTAGTAGGCCTTTCATACTTTGTATTGGTTGTTACTTGTTAGTAGGTGATCTTCACTGACCTTTGTCATCCAGGTTTGAAATGCAGGGTGCCTGCAGGTAGGTAAGGTGGTGGGGAGTGGGTACAAGTGGACCAGGTAACATGCAGATGCCCGATCATTGTGTAGCTGTCTGGAGCACTGCTCGATGGTGAACTTCAGGAAATCTCTGTAGCACTGGTGCCATTGGGATCTCCAGTAAAACACAGAGATGGGAAAAGCTAACATGAATGATCAAGGAAAAAGATGCACTAAATTTTTTTTTTATTTAAGAGAAATAAATCTATGTAGTTATTTTATCCATTAATATTCATGACATACTTGATATTTTAGTTCTCATGTCAATGTTTTTATATTAGGTAAAATTAATGCAAAAAGATTTTGAGCACTGAGATTTAATCTAGGCGTAAACCCCCTATTTTAAAGTGATAGGTACTGTTTATCAATGCTAGAGAAGGAACATGATATTTTCCCTCTTTTTTCCCTTTTTTTAAATAGAGAGCTGCTGGAGCTCATTAAAATACTGTTTCTAAAGGTTTCTTTTTTTTTAAGTTTGCTCTTTCCTAACCTAGTGGAGGGCGTAGGAAGATGTTATTTTCTCTCTATTTCAGTAGGTTGAGCCTTTCTGTCTTTCTTGCTCGCTCTCTTTCTCTCAAACAAAAGATTATTAAAATATTAGAAAATGTGGTTAATCTAAAATTATTTCATATAGAGCCATAATACTGCCAGGCACTTTACAGATACACAGTAAGACACGTGATCATTCTTTTGGTAAAATTTCTTTTAAAAGTACTTACTGTTTTAGAAGCCTGAATTCCACTTTCAAAAGTGATTTGACAGGGTTGATGAATCTAATTCTTTTTTTAAAGGAAAAAAAATGTTGCTCCTCTGGAAAATGAGAATTAGACTTCTTTCTCACTGGTTCACTCAAACCAAGAAGACCTTTTATTTTATCATCATGGCATACATGGATTTCTGATGGTCAAAAGAGAGAGGTATTTACCCAGCTATGGCCGTGATGCTAGAAAGAGGACTTGCAGAGGCAGGTTTTTACAAAAGAAGTGGTGCCCTGAGTATGCTACAATACCATCCCTTAAGGCTAGTATAAAATGGATTACTCTTCCTGTGACCTGACACAAAGCAGAAAATAGAGCAGGAAAAATTTTCTTCTTTTGCATTTCTTTGATGAGTGGTCATGAATTTATGAAGGGGAAGGTTCAGTAAACTCCTCCTAGATTTCTCTAAGGGGAAGATGCTCAGATTTTTTGTGTGATTAGTGTTTTCCTTTAAGTGTCTTGGTGGTCTTCTATTTCTTCAGTTTTTAAAAATGATTCGAGATCCCAGTACTGGTCAATTTTTTTTGGCAGTGCTGATTCAACTTGTGCTGCTGCATTGGCACTGGAGGTGCTGGTATATCATGGCTTCTCTTGCCCTTGCCCCAGTTCATTACCAGTTTATGGCCTCTTCTGCAGGGACAAACAGTTGTGCCAAGCTATAGCACCTTATGGGGGCCTGATTTCACTGTGCTTGCATCAGAAGTTTTGCCACTTCATCAGGAACAAACCTGGAGAGTTCTGATCCCTCCTTGAAGCACAAGGATGTTGTGATAATGTGGTTTGCTTTAAGACCAAGTGACTCTTTCAAGGCAATGGGGAGGAGACTAAAAGCTGCATAGTAACCTTTTGCTTGTTGTCCTGCCAGGTGTCTGTCAGTAAGACTTGAACCGTTTTTCTTGTAGACTAAAGTTGCTGAAGGCAGGGCTTGAATCTTGTACTTGCCCATGGCCTTTTGACAGGGATGTGCTGAACATCCTCTCACCCTCTTGGGAGGATGGGTCTGAGAGACACTCAGCACCTTTTTGTTTCTGTTTCCTGACCCTGTGTGAAGTGCCAGCACTACTGTGAATAGGTGAAACCTGCTTCGATGAAGAGGGGAGGGTCCCTTCCAGCTCAGCTGTTGTGTGACTGTGACTCAGTGGCTGCCTGGGTGCTGCAGCAGCCCGTGTTCCACGGCGGGCTGGCCTCTCCTCGGGCGGCGGACACTGACACTGAGAGGGCTTGGGGGAAGGAAGGGTTAGCCTAACTGCTAGGTTTTTTAAGAAGATTTCTCACAAAAACAAGAGTAGATTTAAAGTTGATGCATTCTAAATTATGCAGCCATCACCAAAGGTTTTTAAAAGAGCATTTAAAATTATCTTTAAATGCAAGCATTACATTGGGCCTAACACGTGACTTAATTAGCAGAAATATTCTATAATCAGTGGGTTTAAAGCAAATATATTTTAATTTTAAAAGTATTAAATTCAATAAGAATTGTTTCAAGTAAAATCCAAGGCACAGGCACAGCTTTGTACATTGGTATGTATCATTTTAGAGATGTTTGTGTGTTGGTGTTATAATTAATGTTAGGTCCCTGTACTTAGTGCTAGTTAGTTCTTTATGATACATTGAGACAGAGCACTACTGCACACCAAAGTATGCAATACCCAAAGGAAAATTCTGTGATCCTAACAAATGGAAGCCTGTCTTTGTCAGATACTCCAAAACTATGAATTTGAGACAGTTCTGACCCCTTGTTTACATTATTGGCTTCCTACTAACATAAGAAATAAATTATTTTGATAGCAGTTTTTGCTAAAGTATACAAACTAGTGAATTTGTACCCTGTGTACAGTATTGCAGCAAACACTTTAAATTTGATTGCTTGGTTAGTCCAGCAAACTTTCTGGGTTCATATATTGCACTAAAATTCTGTTGAACCTGTGGCAGGCACATTCCTTAGGATAAATGCAACAAATACGGCCCACAGATTTAAAAAGAAGGCAAAATGAAAAAAAAACCTTTTTAATGTGTTTCATTATTAAAAGGCAAAATGTCATTAAAAGTGACAGGTGAAATTGTCTTATGTAGCAATGTGCATTGATCTCAATGAGATATTTCTATTTTTGATTCTCTTACATGAGAATATTGCAGCAGGAAAAATTAAGTTTAGTTGGCTTCACCATGTTAATACATGATCACAAAACGTGCATGAGTGTTGATGACTTAATCTTGTACAGTACTAGATATATTCCTGTAACCACTTTTATTTTTTTTATTCTTTTGCTGTATTGAAGCTGGTTCAGTGTTAACCAGGTGAGCATAGTTATTCACAAGTTATTTACTTTTTTATGTTAACTAATTCAGCTTAGTTATTGTTGAATATGTTCTTTTCTTGGATTATTTTTTATTGTTCTGGTGTTGAAAAACATTTTTGCATCATTTTATCATGATAAGAATTCATGAAGTAAATAATTTGCAAATAATTGCAATAAGCACTGACTTCTGAACTGAAAAGAAGGAAAGCGTTTCTTGTGCAGTGCATCTGAGGATCATATAATAGTCTTGTACTATACTGTGCTTTATTTACTGCACCGTAAGGAAAGAAAAATCCCTGTTCCACATTTTCATTTAGTGCAGGAAATCCAGTTTCTCCCCTCTTCCCCAGTGTTTTGTTGTCTGTTGTACTGCTGAAACTACAGTAGTTGAATATTGCAGTAGCATTTCAGTTATTTTTTTTATTGAAAGTGCTCAAAAATTGTTTTTTAAATGTTTTCAAAAACAATAAAAACATTTTATATTAAAATTATTTCTGGAGTTTTTTCTTTATGTGGAAAATGTGCTTTAGAGCTGGCCTAAATACAGAACTTCGTAGTTTGTGCAATCACAGATGACAGCTGCCCAGTTGAACCTTGCTGCAATTGCTGAACCCAGTAAAGCTGAGTGTGGAGGTGAATATTCCTCACTGGGGTGCCTTGGTCAGTCTTAGTCCAAGTGTTGGTTTCATGCCTGGGTGGTAGCTCTTGCTGTTGTGACATACAACATCCCATTGCTGGTGTTGCCATCCGCTGTGTTGGTGCTTGCCTGGTTTTGCTTTTCCATGTTTGTAAGGCACTCTTACAAGATGGTGTTAGTGTGGCTTGACTTGTTGACATAAAGACAAAAATGTGTGCTTTGATCTATGGAGTCCTGTATTTGGATTGTAAAATTGCACGTAAACCCATCAGTGTACCCTGCACAGGCTGTATGAACAGGATGGAAAGGCATTGCCACAGAGCAGGAACTGGCTACAAAAAGATGAGAGAGGATAAATATTCAGATTTTCATGCCAAGGAGATAACACTGGTTGACAAACTACATCCCAGACTATAGAGATGCTGAGATGAGCTGGCAGGTGACAAGATTTGATGGTGGCACAAAATCACTTAGGCTCATCAACAAAGAAAAAGAATTATCAGCGACACATAAGATAACATAAATGAAAGAGAATCAGAAAGAGATTAATTTTAACATGTCATGGGAGGAAATAATATATCTCACTGCATTCTAAACATGCTTTACAAAGAGTTCTCAAAGAACAATTGACAGACACACTTTATGTTCCACAGTCATAAAAAATGCAAATTAAAAACTCCCAAGTTATGAGATGGAATATAATATAGGAGATGATGGAAGGATACTTGAGAAATTGATAGTTCATCTGAAGTAATAACAGGTTTTAATTGGAACTTCTCAGCTGTAAATTTGAAAGAATTTGTCTTAATGGTTAATAAAAAGGATCAAAAGAACAAACAAATCTCTGAATGGAAATGTCCTAACAGGAAAGATTTAAGAAGGTAGAAATCTTGGAACTGAAGTAATGAGCTTTGTAGGTTTCAGATTATTAGATGCTTACATGCTTATTAAGGACATCCAGAGTAAGTTCTAAGCAATTGCTTTGAAATATTTTTACATATACATCTCCAGAAATACAAATCTGTATGTGTGAATGCAGCTGGTATTCCAGTAAAGAGAATTCCTCCTCTGGGGTTAAGGATTGCTGTGTCAAATGAGGTGGTGCTTCATGTCTCTGGCATACCGTGTTTTGGCACCTGATACCTCTTTAGAGCAGACCTGGATTATTATGTCATCACAGAATAAATGGCCTCTTTAGAAACTGTTCTAGACTCAAGAGACAGAGGCTCCATCTGAAGCCAGTCAGAGTTAACCAATGCTTGGATCTTGCTGCTCTCCTTCCTCTCTTAAAAATGGTACAAGTTAAGCTTGGATAAGGAGACAAAATAGAGGAAAAATATATAGTGAGGCTTACAAATTGGAGCAGCACTGCGAAGTTATTCCAAACTCAAGGAATGAGCAGGCATCTGACTGTATCCTTAAGAATTTTCTAAGTTGGGGATCCACAAAATGGTTAACAATTAACCTGAATGTGCCCAGGCCAGGGCTATGCTGTCCCTGTGCTATGTTTATCCTCTGGCTGCAGGGAAACATTGGCCAGGTAGCCATAACAGAGGAGTCTGCAGGCAGCTCCTACTCAGTGCTGGCAATGATGCCACTTGTGTGTCCTTGCCTTTTATCTGAAAGTGCAGCTAGAAGTGCTCATGTGAACATCCTTTCTGTTTGACCTTTAAAGTAGTGAGCATAGTTGTTTTCTGGTAGGAAAATCCTGTAATAGCTCAAATAAGGTGGCCTTCCATGGGTAAGATGTGTGTGTGGATTGGAGGCCCATTCCATGTTGCATAGCTGGGGGATCTGAAGGGATGGAAGACTGTCTGTACTGTCCTCTCTTTGTAGTGCCCACTCCAGCAAATGGCATTTTAAGTATTACTTCACCAGGATCTGAGTGCCTTTGTTACCGCTGTTGTAACAAACCAACACCTTCTAGTGCATAGTTAACATTACCTGATGAAATTGCAAATCATTCAGTCTCTTTTGCTTTTCCTACCCAACTTGTTAAAAAAGGATGAAATACAAACTCAGGAAAGCTAGATTAATTATGTCAGAAGTGAACTGAGGACGTGGAAAAAAATTGTTTAGAAAGCATTTAGTGCTAGAAGGACAGCAGTTTCTTGAAGATTAGTGTTTAAATACCCCAAATAAAAGACTACCTTGATATAATGCAGAATACATAACTGAATGATTATAGTTCGTGATAGGTCATAACATTTCTGCCATGTGCTTTGGATATGTAGGAAATATCCTACTAGTGATGTAAATACTTGAAATGTGTTGGAACATTTGCATATCTGTTCTCCAATGGCTTTGTCGTGCCTCCTCCTGAGTCTGTTCTTCCTGGGCCTGCCTACCCATTTTCTATATCTGGTAATAAATACCTCAGTTCTGAAATCATTAAAAGGGTCCATTTTTGTCCCCTGTGGCTCATCTTTTCTCTGCTGTCAGCCTCCTTTTAAATAAACTGCTTTTATATGGATTATGATAAGTTATGTATCATTGGAACTTTGCCTATCCACACTACCTAATTAGATGATGCCTATTAGAATAAAATTTTCAGTGGATCTCAAGCTGCTGGTTCAAGTAATGTTAGCAGTATGCTACTGATCCAAAGCATACACTGCTGTTTGTGTAGGGGGGTTTTGAGTTAAATGTTAAAATTGTACTTGAAAAATTGGCCCAAGGACTGAAATGAGCCTCAGCAGCTTGTGAGCTTTATTTTAGCCTACCTATGCTTACAAGGGGCCACTTTTTCATGGAACTATTTTTAAAGTTCTTTGTTTATATATTATACCAAATAAGCTAAATGTGCTTTTAAAGCCTTCATTTGTGGTAAAGGTAGGAGGAAGAAGATGTATAGGAAGCTGAAAATACATTTTTATTTCTTCAGGGGTTGATATCCTTATGTTCACTTACTAACCTGTTGGTAGTGGATTTTTGTGATGACTAAACAGAACAGGGCATTACCTGACTGCTGCTGGGGTTGAGTCCATCTGTAGCCTCAGGTGTTTGAAGCACTGTGTGTAGGAGGTAGCTCGTGGGAATCAAGAGAAGCTGTCCCTGCAGCCTTCCTCAGGTAGCCAACCTACCTATTGCTTCAAATCTGTACTTCTCAACATACTTACCTTAGAGAGCTATTGGGCTCTCTTTTGGCAAATATTCTCCTTTTGTTTCTAGTATGGATGGGAAAAGACAGCACTGTAACTTATCCTACATTATAAATTAACTGATAAGGACTTGGTCACCTCCTTTCCCTATCAAGAATACCTTGAGTGTTCTGTTTGTCTGCTCTGTATCAGTACTTCAAAAGGACACTTGTTCCAAGGGCTATGATAATCATTTCCCAGAGAGATCATGCCCAAATCCTCCTTGCTCTGAGACAAGAAGAGGCATTTTGAAATGTGTTGTTTAAAAAGCTGTGTATAAGCAATGATTAATTCTGACTGGAAAAAAATTCTCCTTGATTCTATTTCGAATTGCTTTGAAAAATTAAAACCACCTCTGCTACTACATATGTAGAGATGAGAAGGATGATGAAGTGCTTGTGTCCAAGAGGCCCTGCTCAAAGGTTCTTTGTTCTTGCACCAATGGCATAACTAAAATCTGCTCTGACAAGGATTAGTTGTGGACAGCAAAACTAACACAAGGGCCTAAAATGGCTGTCTCTGAAAAAGCAAAATAGGAGATCTCAGTGCTTACTAATAACTTGTTTTGCTGCACATAACTTTGAATTACTTCAGTGCTTTAGGAATTATCTGAGGTTAGCTTTTTATCAAAAACAGTAGCTGTAGGAGGATATTTGCATTTCCCTTTGCATTTGGCAGAGGTGATACTCTAATCATTAGTAAATATCATTTTACAGCATGCACAAAGCCCTACATTCTTGTCAGCCTGGTTTTTAGGAGTACCTTCTTGTGGGATTACTTTCTATGCCAGCCAGACCTGAAGATACGTGGACATTTCTTGGATGGTGTGCAATTAAGTGTAGTTTGGCATTATCGATAATTTATTTCCAGTGACAAAACTTTCAAGATCATTGGAAGCCAATCACTGAGCCAAGGATAACACATTGAAAATCTGTGTACTCAAAAGTATTTAAACAATAAAAACACCTCAGAAGTAATTTGAACCAACTAATAACAGCAATTATTTACTACTCCCATTTTCCTAATGAAATAAGAGAGAAACACTATAAGAAAGAGCACCTTGTGTGAAACTGAGATGTGGGAAGATGGGAGTGCATTAGTGATGCTCAGTCACACGTCACATCAGAACACAGCTTCTCCTGGTCTTAGCAATGTTTTAGGCACTGGCAAAGAGCATATAGCACATACTACTTCATACACAGATAGATAAGGATAATCTCAAGGTATCTAAAGAAGAAAAGCCCAAATATGTAATTCCCTGGAAAGTTCTTACTTCTCTAACTTTGCGATGGGTTGAGCTGTTAGCAAAAATATCCACAATTAGTGTGTTAAACATGGGATCACTGGTGGATAATTAATCTGAGAACAGTGTGATAGCAGTTGACTGGAGCTCATCACCTCCGGGTTTCTGTTCTGGCAGCTCTCCTCCCCCTCAAGCTGAAAATAGAGAGAAAAAGATGACATCTGAGTGGTGGTGATTCAGACAAGTGTTTACCATTTCATTCAAATGCATATGCACAAAGTGAGTGTGACTTTCCACCTCCACTACAGTTGCTCTTCTTACTATGCAGGTTTGCTCATCAAGACAGAGATATTTTGAAAAGAAATTGCTTGTAAACCGTTATACAAGTCACAAAAATAAGGAAAAATATTTTTTATATTTTCTCTTCTACCCTGTGAGAGTTGGAGAGCTCATCATCTTTCCTGGGAGACAGGGAAGAAGAGAGCTGGCCCAGGGCAGGTTTTTAGTGCCTAGGGAACACAGGCTCACGCTTGGAGAGCAGTGTTAAATTTTGTCTGCAGGTTGCCGTGGAAAGGAGCTACTTGAGCAGAGAATTTCTGGTTCACATCTGGTCTGTCCCTGGGTGACGGTCACACCTCGCTGTCATCCTGCAGGAGCAAGCAGAGCTGCAGGGCATGAGACTGCAGGGCTTGGCTTCAGGCAACACAGAAAGCACTTGTATCCAAACAAGGATATGCCGCTTTTAAGGGAAAGGAGAAAAGCTAAGGAAAACAGAACCTGTGACTTTGGAGAGTGAAAAAGAGCAGGAAGGGGGCTGGTGAAAACCTGCGAATGAGCTAAAAGCAGCCCAGTTGCAATGCAATGCAGAGACAGCCGCCAGCCTGGAGTGACTACCAGACTGAAGTTCTTGCTCACAAAATTTAAACCTTCATGTTTGTATCAGTTTTGCATCTTGTCGTCATGGTGTTTGAAATCTAGTATTAATTGCCAGGATCTAGCCTGTATTTAACAGTAGAGCCAACGAGAGTGTTGTCTTGGGCTCTTAACTACATCTCTGCCTTAGTCTCTTTACTGAGACATTGCCTTGATAGTAAAGAAATTGAGATTATTAGAACACCAATAGGTGTTTACTTCTCTTAGTCATAGCAATGACTCATGACCAATATAAATTTTTTCTATCAATTCCCTGTTGTATACAGTTTTCCATTTGCCTGTCAGTGTGACATTGTGAGTGGTTCATAACATTTTCTATAGTATGACTCAGTAGAACAAAAGACAATAGGACAAAAATCTGTTTCTGGCATTTGCATCTGGGTTTTTTGTTGTTGTTGTTTAGTTGCAGTTAAAATGACTTCTATTCCTCTGGTTTAAAGGAACACCAGCAAAGATAATGTATCCAGTTTGGTTTAAATCTCCTCTAGCAAAAGTGTATCCTACATTTAATAAGTTAAAACATACTTTGGTCTTACTTGATGTTCTAGCTTTTATCACTTAACCATCACTATAGTTAACATATATTCTTAAATGAAAGACTACTGTGATAATCCTTCGGAATTCTGAAACAAATCTCCTTTATACACATAACTTCCTCCTTTAAAAGCAAACACTGTTTTGTTGGGGTTTTTTCAAAGTAGTTCAGTATTATGGTGCACAGATTTTCTTTGGCCTAGGAAAACCATTTATGATAAAGACAGACACAAACCATATATCATAAATGTATATAAGATTCAAACCACAAATTGGATCTATCAGGACGAGTGCCATCAGCTTAGAGATGGATTTTTTTAAAAAAAACTTTTTAAATTTTTGATCTTTCATGGGACTGAAGGTCAATTTAGATGGCAGAAAAAGTCAAATTTGTTACAAGATAAGAACTCACTATTGGGATGGGGTAATGAGATAAAATATTAACAGATTTTTAATGGTGTGGATATAAAAAAGTGTTCCATTGCACTTAGATGATCCAAATTCAGGTTATTCTCTGCAAGTGAAGATCAATTAATTGCTTTCAGAAGAGCTCTCTTCCACTAATAGTTTGTAATAGCATAACACCATGAAATATTAAATGCTGGAGATAGATATCTAACATAAGAACTGAATGTTTGTTAATGAACATATTGTGGTTTATGTTCCTGCATTTTTAAGTAAAATAATAATTTGGGTGAAGTGATAGATATCTTGCTGGGATATTGGTGATAACTATTGATCCCACTGAAAATGCACATAGACCTTACCTTAATATATGGATACCTCCGGGTATCAAACCCAGAAACACAAATTCTGTGTTTCAGACCTGTTCATAGCAGGTCATCTGCTTATGGATTTGGGCATTGACTGTGCTCTAACTTCTATTCTGGACAGTCAGTGGTCTTTCCACATAAAAAATGAGTCAGTGCTGTGTTACTCTGCTACTTTAAAAACATAATGTAGCAAAATGAGTATGTTAATGTCCTGTTGAAAATTTCAAAAGGACATTATTTTAAATTCCAAAGTTATTGAAATAACACATTATTTAAAATTTAATGTTTGAGTTTTGATATCCTACAGAAAAGCCCAATAAGTAATGTGCTAATAAAATATTCACAATAAAACCTGTATTAAACAGGACTTTAGGATGCTTCTTCTTATAGCCTTTACTGCACAGAAAAGCTGAAACTGAGACTGAGACTGCAGAAAGGCAGACAGAGTTTTGGCTAGTGACAGAAATGCGTAGTAAGACATTTATAGGGAGAAATAAAAGAGTATCTTTTATTAGACTAACCAATACAATTCTGAAAAAAAAATAACTAACAACCCCTCAACTGTGAGCTTTTGGGGCTCTGATGCTTTCTCTTTCACATGGTTTGTACAGTCTAGCAGAGTATGAGAGACAGCACTGCAAAACCCAGTGCTGGTGTTTGACAGCCACAAACCCACATGCTTTTTCTAGCAAGCTGTAACAACAATTTACTAATCACTGTTATACTCAATCCCAGAACAAGATGGACCTGGAAATCATGCTGTTGTAAATTCAGCAGATTTTCCTTCCTTGGCTGTCACCCAGAAACTTAAATTTAGACAAACTTCTAAACTTGTGCTGGAAGACTGATGTAGGCAAAGCTGAGCCAAAGGAATTGGAAACTTTGGGTGTCCAGAGGGTCAATTCAGAAACAGAAGAGGGCTCTTTGTTTTGAAATACCCAAAAACTTTTCTGGGTCTTATTTTCCAAACTTTCTTGGTTTGTCTTATAACAGACATTGTTTCCCAAGTAAATCTACCAATTCATATGAAGCCACTTGCCCAAATGCCACTTTGTCTGTTTGTAAGACGCTCACCTGAATTTTCATTGATTTTGGGACATGCACAAACTGATGTTGATATTGAGATTGCATTTCCTTGGAGCATCTGCTTAGCCTCTGGAAGGAGAATGTGACTGTGTGTGATAATGGGCACAGGTTTGTCTGCGTCTTTTTGAGGCTTTGAACCTGGCTGTTCTGTGGCCTGCCTGGGGCACAGTCCAGAGAGCTGAGCCTGAGTCTGTGTTTGTTTTGGAAAGGGAGGAGTTTCTCATCAGATGATGATGGCAGAAGTAGGTCACCCAGGGCGTGAGGGGCCAGGTTGGATCAGTGGAAAGGTGATGGAAGACCCTGGTTCTTTGCCAGTACAGGTGCTGCTACATTTGTGTGTTGTTAGTGACCCGTGATTTTCAACATGTTCAGCCTAAGGGGGAGGTATGTTCTCTGCATTCCTGGACTGTGCAGTGCCTTCAGGAGTTTGGCTTAGGCTTGTAGAAAGGCTTATGGTTACAAAGCTCAGACTAAACCATTCTGTTTACAGCTTTTTTAGCACAGCTCTTGATGTCATCCTCTGCCTGCTGGAAAGGCGGGTGGTCAGGGAGGGATTCTTCAGGGATTGATTCACAGACTTGAACGGGGCATGGGAGGTAAGCAGATTTTTTTCTCGAGGAAAGTCTTGACAACATCGTTGTCTTGATTTCAGACACGGCTTTTACAGTTTGTTTTTTTTTTTTTCTGTCCTCTGGCATTCTCCTTGCTTGGGTGTTATGTCAGGTCAGCTCCTCACACAGCTGGGACTTCCTTCCTCCTCAGAGCACCCTGGAAGGCAGCACTGCCTCCTGGCGGGCAAAATCCTTTTTGCCTCTCAGTTTTCCCCAAATTTTTGCAATTTCAGGTTCCCTGGGTATGAGGGGTTAGGCAAAAGCTCCATAGTTTGGGCCTGGCTCTCCGAGGTGTAAAAATAATCTTGAACTGCAGCAGGAGAGCTTTAGGCTGGACATTTGGAAGAATTTCTTCACACAAAGGCTGATTAGATATTGGAACGGGCTCCCCAGGGAGGTAGTAGAGTCACCGTCCTCGGAGGTGTTTAAGAAAAGACTGGACACTTGGTGCCATGGTCTAGTTGACACAATGGTGTTCGGTCGTAGGTTGTACCCGATGATCTCAAGGGTCTTTCTCAACATAATCGATTCTGTGATTCTGTAAAGAAAGACCTCGACAGTGTAAACCACCGGGAAAAATTTTAGAAAGGCGGCATTATCCCGCCGAGGCCCCGGGTAGGGCTGCCGAGGAGGGCAGGGCAGAGGACGGCGCGCTTCCCGCGGCGCCCTGAGGGGCGGTGGGGCTGAGGGCGGTGGCCGCGCGCCCCCTCAGGCTGCCCGCGCGGCGCGTGTCTCCAGGCGGGGCGCGGAGCGGGAGCCAATCGGGAGACGCCGCCGACACCCGGGAGGGCGGGGCCGAGCCCCCGCGCGCCAATCAGACGATGCGGCGGGAAGGGGCGGAGCCTGGGGCGGGCCCGGGGCGGGGCCCGGGGCGGGGCGTGGGTAAACACGGCGGCGGGGGGCGCGCGCTACGCGGCCATGGCGGCGTCTCCTGCGGAGGTGCTCGGGCTGCCGGGAGACGAGGTGAGCGAGGCCTCGGGCCGGCCCCCGCGCCTCCCGTTGCCCTCTCCGCGGGGGCCGGGCGGCGGCTTCTCCGTGGGGCTGAACCCCCTGCGGGGCGGGTGTTCCCTGCGGACCCGCTGCGGTTTGACGCGGGGCGGGGGAGCGGGGTGAGGTGATGAGGGGGGTCCCGGCGGGACCGGTGCCCCGGTGCCGGCTTCTCTGCGCCCTGGCCCGCCGTAAGGTGGCGGCTGCCTTGCCGTCTAGCACCGGCATTCCTGTCTTGCCGCTTGGAAGCTGCGGAGCCTCCTCCATGGACGGAGGGATCCGCGTGTGCTCGCAACTTCCTCGTGACGGAGTGAAGCGGGATTTCTTTTCCCCCCGCTCTCTTCCCGGTACCGAAGAATCACGTCTTTGTTCCAGGCTTTGTCACAGGCAGTGTGACAGGAGCGGTGCGTGGATTAGAGTGGTACAAAAGGTAGTGCGGTGCCTGAGCGGTGGGGTTCATCCCAGCATTGCCATCAGCGGGAGTGTGAAATCCTGTCTGTGTTTCAGTGTTTTTTGCAATAAACCCGTGCGTGACTGAAAGTGGACTCCTGCAGTGGCCTCTGTCCTGAGGTCGTAGTTCCTGAGCACGTGGATCTTTTGGAAGGTGGCTGAGGCTGATGTACCTGTTACTGGGTGTAAGTGGCAGACAGGCGGGGTTGGCATTTGCATTGTAACCGAGGCTTGTGCATGGGGCAGAATATTATGGAATAGTTAACGTTATCAAAAAGAAGGAAAGTCGGGGGTTTTTTCAAATTGCAGCTGCAGGAAGACTAAAAGCAGTATCTCTGAAAGCTGTTTGGTGACCTGTGTGAAATGTCAGTAATGTTGTCTTTGAGCCAACAGGATATTTTACCAAGATTGTCTTTGATCAGCTCTTTTTTGTGTTCAGGGAGTGATGATCTGTGTGTCAATGCATACTTGTTGCATCCATAATAGGAATTCAGTTTGTTAAAGCTCTAAAACACTATTCCTTTTCTTGTTAGCATGACTCTCTTTCTCATGTTGTGCTTTATTTCTGGAGAAGTATCTAAAAACCTTTTAAATGGCTTCTCTTTTCATCTTAGTATTTTAATTACATAGGATTTCTAATACAAAATTAGCACTGCATACTGCAAGGGTTGCATAACACTTCCTATTGCAAGATCCTGTTTTTAGTTGCTAGTAACTTTCTGAGGCTATGTAATTTTATGAAAACATTCTATGCCTTAGGCTCTCTATTTTAACTTTGTTAAGCTTTGTTCAGTTTAGCTGCTTTGTAGCCTCCCTTGCTATGGTGAAAATATTTTGAAATCTGCTTAAAATTGAACAATTCTGATCTTCCCTTTATCTTTATGAGCACAAATATATTCCTTTGAAACATCTGGGGGAAGGGGGAGAAAGCATGTAAAAAATCTAGTAGATCCAACTTTTTCTGTAATTCAGAAGTTTAGCCAAACTTTTTCAAGTGACATGTGAAAAGTGCAGTTTGTTTATGCTCAGAGACTTTAATATTCAGTAAGTACATACTGATTCCCATGTAACAGGCTTGCTCAGTTATCTTCATAGTTTTCAAGTGCGATTCTGCATGCACAGGTGACAAAACAAATGATCTTAGGGTTACAAGAAAACTGCTAGCTGCTTTTTGCCTAGGATACTAGAATGGAAAATAGAGTTCTCCGACCTTGGATGGTGTTTTTCTGTCTTCACAGCATTTAGTGAAGATACTACAATCTTGAAGATTGTATACACAGAAGCACAAGAAAAACATGGTCAGAAACCCAAGTCATATTGAAAGTATCACCAAGGACTTTTATGTCGTCTCCCCGCGTTGTTTTGTGGTCTTGTCATAGTTTGTCTGCACACTGCTGCTTCCCCAGGGCTGCTCTGGGGCCTGTTCTGCAAGATGGATTTTCTAATAAAAAAAAGCAGTTTTATCTGCAAAACCTCTTGTTGCAGCTTTTGGATATGATCCTGTGGTAAATATAATAATTATAATGTTAATCGGGAAGGCAGATGAGGAGAAGTTGGTGCAATTGTTGAGGCCATTGAATGCAGTATTAGAGTGTGGATTCTATCACTACAACTCAAGTTAGGCATTTATGACAGATTTCTTTGTTAATGGTGTATTAATCACTTGGACTTAATAAGGGATTGCTAATACGATGTTGCTGACACAAAAAGAAGCTGGGATAAAAAAGAAGGTGTAATTGAGGTTATTGTGTGTACAGTGGGTTCGTGTGTGTGCTGTATGTAGGTATCTGAGTTGCAGTGCCCGAATCTAGCAGGCGCAGTTGTCCTTCATTTCTCTGGTTCAGTTTTTCTTCTGTAAAAGTATCCTGTCACCCACAGGACTTATGGCTTAATTGAGTATTGAAATAATGAGCTCTTGTAAGATCAACGTGGAAAAGACAATATTCTGTATTCAGACCAAGGTCTTAGCAGTAGAAAAGTAGATCTTGAATGGTATGGAAATAAGAAGAACATGTTGCTTTTTATCACCCTAGTAACTTTTTTTAAAGTAGAAAGGAATGTGATAACATGTACTTCCTTCTTCCCAGCAGGTCAGACTCCTCTCACAGCACTCTTTGATGGTTCCTTGGAGCCATCAGTTGGGAACGTGCCCTGCTGCAGACTTTGGCGTGGCCCATGGTGTGGGAACCCTGCCTGCTCTTGCCATTCTCAGGATACATCTTCCTTTGAATGTGGGGGCAGGTGGTGGTTCATACCCACAAGAGCAGACTGACACAACTGCTGCTGCCTTTCTTTGTCACAGCAGGGTTTTGGAGGACGGGCTTTCTCATACAAAACTTACAAGTTAGTAAGGCCAGGGTTTCTGTAGATTAATCACTTTGATCAAACATTTTCTGATGAGGTATTCACTTCCATTTACTGTATTTTTTTGACAATTGACTGCAGTACTAAATACAGTATTTTCTAGCAGTGATTGTGCTTTTTCAAAGACTGAAGGAAGAATTGTTGATATATTAGCTAATGCACTGTTATTTTTTGGTTACAGAAGGAATTACATTTTTTTTCAGTGGTTTTCTGTGTCAAAAATATATTTTCTTGAGAGTTGTCCAGTATCTATTTCTGGTTTTTATTATAATACCTGCTTGCACTGTAGGGCTTTGGAATGGCATTCAATAAAATGACACGGATTGTCTATATACATGTCTTTTGTAGCCAGTTTGATTTACAGGTGTCTGTATGTCAGAGTTCCTACACTCCCAGCCTGAATTAAGGACTTATTTTGTTTAGCTCTTTTTATGTTGCCCAGATAACATTCTAAGTTAGATAGATATTTAGATGTTTTGTATCTATTCTGTTTAGTTGCTTTCAGGGATGAAATTAGAAATGAGAACTTCTCACAGGCAAAAGCACACCTCATACTTTGTGTGCATTTGTCATTTCAGCTTTCTCAGTCACTTGAGAGCTGTCCTGTGTAGAACAAGTGTTCTTGTTTACTGCAGGTTGCCTAAGATTTCTCATAGGCATATGGTATTTCATTCTGGAAAGCTTTAGATACATTGTTAATGTTCCTTTAGGATCTACTACTAGAGTAGGTTGTTTATGGTTATTTAGCTTGTAGTTGGTGAAGGGAATGAGTAGGATACATGGTTTGTCTTCTGCACACCTTACCCCACAACTCTTCTCATATTGCTGTCTTTTGGAGGTGATGCTGATGAGTAGAAATGTTTCAGACATGATTTCAGAGACTGGCATGGACTTAGCTTCTTTTGGATTGTCTCTGACAAAACCAGTAGTGTTGTTTGGCTCCTTTGTGCCTGAGCTTGAGGCAGCCCAGTGCTTCAGTTCCTGTTCAAAGCCTGTGGTCTCCCCAGTGCTTCTGTATGAGATGTCTGCTACATCTGACTGTTCTTAGACAGAAAAAATAGACATTCATGTCTCTGTGCTTTAGAAAGGCTCTCAGTTTTTTCCAGGCTGTGAAGGACTTTACCATTGCAAGGCATGTTCTAGAATCCCATGTATCTGGATTAGTTGGGACTCTAGTAGAAATAGTGAAGCTTGCTGGCTTGTAGTCTTGAGAGGTTTCCTGATTTTGTTTGGAACTCGCTTGTGTTTTTTGAACAGCAGTGTAATTTGTGTAGATCTGGTGGTTTCCAGAAGCTATTTTACATCTTTCTGTTTGTTTTGGGGTTTTTTTTTAAGCCTTTCCTTTACACTGAACTAATAAACACTGAGCAGGACTGTTATGGATACTGGGTTGCACATAGTGAAAAATTGTTTGGTGATTGGTTTAGGGGGTTTTGTGTTTTTTTTTAATTCTGTTGACAGATTGGTGACTCCATTGGTGGACTTCTGTTGTCTTGAATCTCTTCCTTAATTTGTAGTCAAATGCAGCTGTTAAATACAATCTGTAGTAACAGCCAGCATTTCTTGATGGATGAGACTCGTATTTATGAGCACAAAATGCTCACATGGTACAATTAAGTTCTAGTGAATTAGTAAGACTGATCTGTAACTAGCAGGAGGAAGTTAATGACTTTCATTGTGTTTAGAAGATCAGTTAATGTAGTTTTATAATGGGAATCTTTCTCAATCTAAAACTTTGCTGGTTTTGAAATAATTTCTTCAAAGAAAAATGGTTCAGCTCTGTTGGTCGCTGTAGAAGGGGGCAGGTCTCCGGATTGTGAAGCAATGGTCAAACGAGAGTCTCCTTCCCATTTTCCATCTCCTGGTGAAATGAAGTGATGATGCTAAAAATGATTTGCTATCATTTAGATGTCACCTAACATGTATGGCTGCCTCACCTGGAGATCTGATTATTGCAGGAAGTACTTTTCTCCACCTAAGGCTTCCCATTCTGGGGAAATGCTTTCTTTCAAATAAGAACTGTTTTCAGACATGATATGAATCTTAAGAAAGCCTTAATATATAGTTCCTGATACTGCCAGAATCTTTAAAGCTGATGCTACTGTACTGTTTTATTGTGGTAATGAGCTTTGGTGCTCTTATCTTGGCTTTAGTGGTAGTTGATTCTTGAGGTAAAAGGAACAAAAGAATAACAGGATAGTACTGCCTAGAGGAATTGTTTACTACCAAGTGTTCTCTGTTAGACTACTCAGTCATTTTTATATTGGCTTCCTGAAAAAAAAAAAGCTGTCTAGTAGTCCAGCAGATACTACTATTTTATGTTTTACATTAAATTAATCACCCTGGCTTTGGCTTTAGTCATTAATATGTCACCATTTCTTGACATGTGCCTTTTTTCTCACCCTTTCTTCCTGCTTATATTTTTCTTCTGTCTTCTGCTCTCTCTTGGATTTCTATCGCTAAGGCAGGACTCATTCTTCCAGTTATCTTTAGTGTTATTTTCCTACCATGTGAAGTTGGAAAGGATGGGAATGAGAATGAACAGTTTAATACCTGTCCTTTGTAATTATTGACTACAAACGACTGTAAGCTAGGCAAGACCATTCCATTCTCAAGGTTGTGAACAAGTTTTGAACCCCTTATAAAGGTGAAATTTCTTTCCAAGTGCTGTTTTCTTGTCCAAAATGAACAGTTCAAGAGCATCTCATCTTAATACACATTAATTGAACATAGTAGTAGTGACTTTTGTGGAATGTCGTCTTCTGCAAGTGCCACTTTATTAGTTTGACACTTGCCTTGCTGCTCTGAGAACACATCTTGCATGTATTTTTATGTATGCCTATTTTAAGGCATACATAAAAAGCATTTCTGTTTTATTATCAGTTCCAAGAATCACAAGCTGGAAAGCATTGCCTTTAAAGCTGCAAGTTACTGATTGTCAACATACTGGCTCGGAAGCCTTCTATTTCATCCTTTGTTACACAGTATCTTTTAATAAATAGATTAATTATTGGAGATGGTGAAAATGGCATGGTTTAGTAGTCCCAGCTATTTTTGACTAGCATCTTGAACATGTACTTTAGAATATACTAATGTGATTAACAATAGAGTAATGAAAACCTGGAAGTTGATAATAAGATAACTATCTTGCTGACTCAGCTCTGAAAAGGATGTTTTGTCTCACTTAATCAGACCAAGACGTTTTGGATAGTTTAGTCTCTGTAATATGTCGTAGTCTTATTCCCCTACCCTATAGCTTTAAAATACTGTATAACCCCTAAAAACAATTTAAGCTTGAGTTTGTTGGGAGCAGTCTAAGTGATACAAACACTGTGTGCAGCCACTCCCTGGCAGATTCAGTAATTTTAACAATATTTCTTCTATTTCCATTCGCCTTTTTTACCTGATTGGGTTACTTACATTCTCAGGGGGAGCAGCTTAACGGTTCAGTTGTAACATTATTGTATTCTTTCTTTTTGTTTGTTTTTTTGTCTCCAGCCTCTGGAATGGCTGGCAGTCAGAAGTTGTCAAAAGAAGCTGAATGTCCTTGTTCCATCTGTACAAACAAACCCTGTACAAGTCTGTGCCCAGAGCTGCTGCCTTTGATGGCTGTTGTGTGCATGTCTGTGTTACAGAGCAGCTGGGTACAAGGGCACTAAACCTGTAAAACTCCCTGTGTGTGCAGAGCAGCAGAGAACACTCAGTTTCTTCAGCTGTACAGACAGAATAAATTCTGATTGACCCATTCAAGTTGATGTCAGGACTGCAGAAGCATGGGTAGACATTTGTATCCAGGAAGAGACTTGAGGAGATAAATTGGGCTGAGAGAGCAGTCTCTTAGATACTGCAGAGCTGCTAGGCGTAGCTGGTGTGTTTCTGTTTACTGGTGAGGTACCGCTCCCCTCCTCTGCCACCAGAACCACTGGAAGCAAGGCAGTGGTGTAAAAGAGTAGCAAGGCAAGCTTGCTGTAGTCAATATGGAAGAGTAAAAGGTATAGGCTGCAGCCTATATATTTTTTGGACCACAAAAACACTCATGTTGCAGCTGCCTGTGGCTCTACAGGAGTTACTGAGCCACAGTTTCTTGTATGTGGCTATGAAGGAGGCAAATAGGGATCTCCTGAGCAAAGGTGAATGAAGAGGATGAGATTCAAAATTGCCTTTCAAAGCATGAAATTCTGATTTTGAATCTGTTCCCTGTGAGTATGAGAATCAAGTATCTGATGCTTTGTCTCCATGCAGAGCTTGCATGGCCTAATTTTTGTCTGCATGAAATGAGCTTCAAAAGGTCCTGGAGCTGTTTGGCTGTTCACTGCTTTCTGGGATCAGTGTGTTTGTGGCAGCTTTTCTGAGCTGTGGCAGCAGTTCCTGAGTGATGCTGCCATCAGTGAGTGAGGAGGAAAGGTCGGATGGTCACAGCACAGCCCGGTATCCTGTCGGCAGGCTCTGCTCTTCAGGATGTGCAGGGTCATGGCATAATGGCTGCTTCCAGTGTCAGGCCCTTGTGACTGTGTTTGGAACAAGCTGTCTGAATTTCCCCCGATGTTCACTGCACACTAGTGTCGCCAGAGAATGGGGAACCTTGTAATTTGCGGTTATGTATTGCCCTTGCATGTTAGTATGGGTTTTTCTCCTGAAGTTTCTAATCTCCATAGCTTGGGAGAGGAAGAAGTGGACCCTTCAGCGTCACCTATCTGTTTAAAAAAACTGAAAAAGGGTGTAGTGGCTTTTGGCAGTGAGAGCTGTTAGTCGAAATAGTGAAAGTGAAAAAGGAGATCTGTTGGGAAGATTGCTGTGAACAATTCAGGGATTTTTAAAAACTGTTTCTGTTAATCTAGAAAAGTATTTCTACAGGGCATATTTTTTGATACCTTCATGGTGGTTTGGTTAGTTGTTCTGCTCAGCTAACTAAAATGCTGTAGCTGTCCTAGTTTGGCACTGACCCCAAATAAATAATAACCTTTCTTTCAGCAAGGCATGTTTAAATCAACCTTCAGCATGCCAGCATTGGGTTTGTGGCTTCTAGTTTCCTGAGGCTATGTGCAAAGCAATTTGTCTTTCTGTAAAATAGCTTTCATATCTCTATTATGATACAAGTAAACAAGCCATGTGATTAAGCCAACTTTAAAATCTCAGGACCATGGATCCTATTCTGGGATCTCCCTGTGTAGACTACACTGATACACTATTAAGCCTGACTCTGGGATGCCTGTGCCCAAAAGCATCTAATTGTCTTTGCTGTTCTCATGCTTGAATAGTGGAACAAATCTCGTGGTCTAAGCAACTGAATGCAGATACAAGAAAACCTATTTGTCTTTTAGGGCTATGTGTCCTACATCAGCATCAGCTCTCAGTCTTTTTCTGAGAAGGAAAATGTGGGGTTGTTTGTCAAGCTGATTTCTGTCAGTTGGGTCCTGTGGGCTGTGACTGAGGCCCATCCTCCTGTTGGAAGGGGCTCAGGTGCTCTGGGTGCAGTGTAGAGGTGCTCAGGGAGAAGGGAAATGCACACTTGGTACTCCACTTGCATCATCGCAGGAACTTGCTGATGTTGAATGTCACTGAAGCCAAGTAATTGGTAGAAGATTAATTGGACATTGCTTTAGCATGTAAGATGAGTGGATACATTAGGATATTTGTAATATATAAAAACATTAACAAATAGCTCTTCTTAATTTAATGCCAGTGTAGTTTTTTACTTACGTTTTCTTAAATCCCGTCAGTTCTGTTGTTGTCATAAAACACTTGATAATGTTATGTACCTTAAAAGCCTGATCATGACTAAGAATTTTGAAAGCTTAGGCCACTTTCTAGTGGTCAGTGCTGGGAGGGGTTGTTTGTTGGTCTTCCTTTTCTGAACTCTTAGCGTTTCTAGTAGGAGACAATTTCCTTTGAGGTGAAGGCCAAAGATAGACTTGTGACTTGGCTGGAATTAACTTGGACAATTGATTGTTTTGTCAGTGGGTGGACATTGTAGATGTCCATTTCAGTTCCTAGGCAATCCCTCTAACTGTAGAGGGTGGGAGAAACTTGCTTACTTTTTTATTATTTTATTTTTTAGTGATCTGTTCCCGGTTTTACATTTTTAGCTAGTAGTTCCTGCCTCAGGATTAGGATGCAGTTCTCTCCATTAGCTTTAAGAACCATTCCAGTTGGGGTTGGTTAGGGAGTCTAGCCCTGTGGTTATACAGGAGACCCATGATAAAGCATTCTTAGTGCTTCCTAGGAGTCTCCTTTAGGAAGCACTTTCAGTAGTATGTGGAATTTAGGAAGCCCCCAGGGAGAACATCTAGTGCTTCATCCATTGCTCTTGTGTCTGTTTAACTCCTTAACCTAGACTGGATCAGCTTTCCTCACAAGTCTCTCTGGCCCACCATATCCTACAAACAGCCCTTCATCTGGAAAGCTTTTTGCTTTCCAGAGAAACAGTGCTTATTTGTCTTCCTCCTCTGATATGGTCACAGCTGTTGGGATTTTTTTTCCCTCTTGAATTCAGTACCTTATCAGATGAGCCATGTAGGACTATGCAGCTGTATTAATTAACAGGAGAAGTGCAATTACTTATGTCACTCCTGTGAAGCTAATTTGTATAATGTGTAACGAAAGCATTTTTTGGTTTCTTAAAAAACTTGTGCCCTGCTGGCAGGTCATGTCAGAAATCCCAATATTTTAAGTGTGACCTCTCTGTGCTGTTAACTAAAAATAGATGCAAGAATTTTTTATTCATGCATTTCTTTCCAGAGTTTATTACTGCTTTATTAATCTATTTTGATAAATTTTATACCCTTTTCATTCTGCCCAGGAAATAAATATTGTCCGAGTCTATTTCCCTGCCTTTGATGAATGCCAGGATACCATTAAATGGAAACTGCTGTGGTCCATGCAGATTTGTCTGAGTGTTACTGATAGAGCTATTTCTGTCAGACAGAGTAACTGCATCGTTTAGTCTATAGTTTTCAGTGTGAACTCAAAGTTATGCCCATAATTTCTTTTAGCTTTATTAATTGAAAATAGACCTGAAAAGTAAATCTGAATGCATCTTGAACACTTTACTTTGTTTTTAAGGAGAACACGCGGATTGTCAGAGTGAAGGTTATAGCTGGAATTGGCCTGGCCAAGAAGGATATCTTAGGAGCCAGGTAAGAGTATGTTGTTAATGTATTAAGGGACAGCTGCTTCTTTATTTTCTTTCTACAGCTCTTTAGTTCTGAGTAAATTATTCTGTGCCTCTTGCAAAAAAAAAAAAAATTTGAACTCTTTCAACTGGCAACTTCATAAAATTGTTAGTGACATATAAACATGAAGATATCTGCTTTCTTGTCCAAGAGTGACTTGGACAGATCTTACGTATTGGCAAAACAAAGTAGTGGAATTTTTTATTCTCTGCATGGTAAAATAGCTCTGCCACGGAGGATAGATCCATGTCTGTATTTCACTTCAGGTAGGCTGCAGCTAAAAAAAGGAGTGATCAGACTTGTGAGTTGGTAATTGAAATGCTTTTAGGATCTTGTAGAGTTGGCAAGTGGCAGAATGCATTTTGTTCTAAAGCCGCTTTTGCTTCTGGCCTTTGTACAGAGGGTCTAGAAAAATATTGATGGTTTAGTACAAGTTCTGCTGTCAGCTGCTTTGGCATATATGCAGGAATGTTGTTATTTTAGCCCTAGCAAAATTGCTCTGTGTGACATCAGTTTAGCAATAGAAAAATTTCTCTTGTGAAATAAATATTTCCCCTAAAGACAGTCTCCCTTAAGTTTTTTGTTCATGTACAAATTTTTTTACTTCAAGCAAAAATAGATCAGATTTTCTCATCATAACTTAAATATATGAAAACCATATGCTCTTTTGTTGTATGGCAGACAATCCTGGTCACCTTTTGTTACTACTCTGAGCCACTGAATGCTTTTATTGTTCATGAAAAGTAGATATTCATATGATATGTTGGGTTTTAGTACTACAGAAATGGAAAAGGCAGTATGACATTTTAAACAACACTATTAGGACATCTTCATTAACAGAAAAATTCAGGTTAAATTCAAGGTTAAACTCAAGTTTACAAAGTGATAAAACATTTAGAAAAATTGTTGCATGTTCAAGGAAGTACCTCAAATTTTAGGTGTTCTAAAGTGTTGAGGTACTTAATACTTCAAGATTTTTCAGTTGCAACTGATTTTTTTCATGCATGTCTTATTGAAATGTGAGAGGATTTATTAAATCTGTTTTCCTGAAATAACTGTGGAAGAGGGCAGAGTCAAATTGTAATGATACACAGAATGGCACGGCTAATATGATCATTATCACAACTAGTGTTTATATTAGTTTTATCTCTAAAGCTGTGTAGGAAATGATTGTAATTACAAATGTCTGTGGTATTTGCAAAGTAATTGTAACCCCTAGTTACATAACTGCTATTAATTTAAGCCTTTTAAAACTTGACTGCTGATAATGGTGACCAAAAAGGGCATAGAGCAGCATACTACTTGTTTGTTTTTTTCCCTACCAGTGATCCATATGTGAAAGTGACATTGTATGATCCAGTGAATGGAGTCCTTACCAGTATTCAGACAAAAACTATTAGAAAGGTTAGTCATCTTATCTAGGTGGGTGTGGTGGGGTTTGTTTGGGGTTTGTGGTATTGTATTGAGGTTTTTTTAAATCAAACTCCGGAGGAAAAGATAAAGCTATAGGAAATGTGAGAATTCATGTCTTTTGACTGAATGGATGTGTGGAAAGGAGTATGGTCTGCCCAGCTTCTCTGTTTATGGCATTATTGTGGTATTTTATCTTCAAAAATTTTGTTGAGAGGTAGAGGAAAAACTGAGGAATATAAGGTGAGTACTGATTCAGAATTACGTCATTAATGGACGTACTCATATCATTTAATGATATAAGAAGCTTTCTTGTTCTACAACTTTTATCTTTTTATATTAAAAACACAAACACAGTTTGTTCTGTTTAAACATCAAATTGCACTATTCACCTGAATCGTGATACTGCTTGTTTTTCTAGAATACGTGTGGGAAAAAGTCAGTACTGCTAACTTAGTTTAACTAAAAATGAAGAAATGTATATTGAGATGGAAAGCACTCTTCCAAATTGTTGTTCTCAGATAGTGGCTGTGATTTATATTATGAAATTGCTCATGCATTTTTCCTTCCATGTTGATAATTGTTAAATTAAACTCTCTTTGTAGCTAAACTATCTGTAGTATTTTTTAAAATAATCACAATTCAAAGATCAGATTAGTTGAGCGAGTTATGCTGTTTGGCCCACCTGTGCCTGGTCTGTGTAGTTTGTTGCTTAGAGATTGGCATTTGTTAAGAGTTTACATGTAAGTAATATGGGTGTTGAACTGAGGGGAAGGCAGTGATTATTACTGAAGGGAAATACTCTAAATTAACTGTCTTCAAGTGTCTAATGCATCTTTGCATCCATGGTGTAGCCAATATCTGACAATACCTGCATAAGTTGTCTCCCTTCTGCACTGCATTAGACAGTACAAGACTGCTTTGACTTTTACCAGAAATATCAAGGTTAAAGGTATTTTTTTAAGTGGATTGTTACATGGAATAAAATGTGTAATACATCAAAAATTACATATACTCGTACAGAATTATCGGTATAACTAATGCTCTCTTTTTTTTTCCTCTTCCTTTGCGCATAGTCCTTGAACCCAAAATGGAATGAAGAACTCTTATTTAGAGTAAGTGATTTTGTTTATAGTTTTACTACCTGTTGGATATTCTGCTGACACACTGGGAGAAACTACTCACTACTCTCCTTACTTCAGAACTCTTCCCTAATTCAGAAATAACTGTACTATTAATGTTCTAAAAGGCTCACAAACTGCTTTCCTTAGAAATAGGTTTGTTAACTCTGGCACAAATGTTACATTTTCAGTCTTGAAATTGCCCTCTTTATTCTGTGAATGTTTAAAAGCATGTGCATGGATTTAAAAACAGTATGGGGTAGTACAGTTATGGCTTACTGGTTCTAATAGAAATGCATTGCATAGTAGAATGGCAACAAGATATGAATTTGCCATTTAACAGAGACCTTTGGTATTTCTTTCCTCCTGCATAAACACAACGATTTTGCTGAAGACACGTGATGGACTTCAGTATATATGTTAATTATCATTGTACTTCTTTTTCATAGGTTAATCCTCAGAAACACAGACTCCTTTTTGAAGTATTTGATGAAAACCGTTTGGTAGGTCTTTTTGTGTTAATTTTGCAGTGTATTAAAGACTTGAATGAAACAGAGTCCATCAGGATAAAAAATCCCCTCCAAATAACCTTAACTTCTATAATGAAACCTAAACCTAAAGGCAGACATGATTAGTTTATTTATCTGAGATTACCACACTCCTAAAGCTCTGAAGCAGTTATATCATTACTGTAAACTTCTAATGTGCTTTAACCCATGAAAGCATCATTCTTTTATAGTGCTGTTCACGTGATAGGAAATTCTTTGGTGATATTGAAAGCTCTATATGGATGTTTATTTTTCCCTACAAACAAAGCAGTATTGATATATGGTGTGAGAAGGTTCTTCAGTGTGTGAGAGTAGCATTAAAGAAGGCATCCATGGATTTTCCTTGGAAAGCTCAAGAAGTTAACAGTGGATTGTGGTCTTGTAGATAGGTGTCACTCTGAATGGCAGGTCACTGATGAGATAAGGCTAGCTTGTGCTTTTATCTCAGTGAAATCCAAATCCCTCCTCTGACCCAAGCTCTCATTTTGTGTCCAGATGTCTAATTACCTGTGCTTGTTTGTGTTTCATTGTGAGTAAGCTTGTAGCAGTACAGTCACGACACTTGAATCTGTTTCACTGATGTTCCTTGTCACTGGAATAAATACCTTTCCCTTCTGCAGGAGTTTGGATCTAATAGGAGGGATTGAGTGCTCTTGCACACCAAACAGAGTTTCATTCCAAATAAAGGATTTCTTTGTGCTTGAGTAGTGCATTGGCCATGAAAAATGTATTTTCCTAAAACTTTCTGCATGTGTTCAGTAAACCATTGTGTCTTCCGCTCTTATGAGGTTGGGAAGAATGAAAATGGGTATAAATATAAGTACAAACTGCCTAGAATAATGAGATTTAAGAATGAAGAGACTTGTTTCTTGGTTATAGGCATTACACTGTCCCCAAACCATTTACTATTTAACTGGTGATATTACCCGTCCCAAGTATTTCAAATATGGTGTCTCTTTGATTTATTTAAAAGCAATGTTAAAGGGGCACGAGCACTTGTGGCCTGCATGGGAGGTTAAATGTGGTTTTTCAGGAGGCTCAGGTCTTCATCTCAACATAATATTGTGAGTTGCAGCATATTCCCTATGAGTTCAAAATAATCTATTGCACATCTTGTTAGAGCATTGCTGCCACCACCTGGAAGCCACAAGTCATGATTAGAAAGTAGGATTCTTGATTTTTTGGGGGGAGAAGGCCAGTGTTTCTTTGTATTTTCCTCCAGGAGAACTCCTTCACATTCATTAATCTAGAATATATAAGTTGTTTGATCTGTTTGCATATGGAGAGGAACCAATTAAACATTCTGTTGGTATCAACTAGGAAATGGTGCTTTGTTTCCCATGCATGATTATATTTAGAGATCAAAGTATCATGACCTCGTCAGTTACTCTGTAGTTCTGTAATAAAATCTCAATATTTTCCATTGTTTCCATCTCACTTGGTGAATGGAACAGGCCATCTCCCTATTTCTCTTTAGCTTGCACTCAGAAACAGTATTTTTATCCCAGATGTCTTGGGTTGTTTTAAGTAAGATAGATTGTTGCCTTAGCTATGATTGTTATTTAGCATGGACAAGCTCCCCCACTTCTATTAATTCGTCACATGTCAAAAACCATAGATGCCTTGCTAAGTAGCTATGATCAAAAGGTGTTTCATCTTCTGTTATTTTAGTATTTTATTCTATTATTTTCAGTGTTCTTTCATCTACCTATTGGATGACTGTTTAAAGTCTAAATGTGAGCAATCTGATAAAACTGAAATATTCTTATATTTGTGTCTTCCCAATGGTTAATTTCCTCTTTACAAAATTTTATCCCAATTGCTTTTATTCCCCTTAACTTTTAGGGATAAATGGAAACCAGAAATTCCTTCCTGTTTTTAAGAAGTGTTGTGTTCTTGAATACCGGCCTCAAACCTTTCTTCAGAGTTTAGTTTAAATTTCAAGTCTTGCTGCATTGGTTATATCGCCAGTAGTCAGAGTGTTGAAATCTTCCTGTTATAGTTTTAAAACTTTCTCAAAATCACTTGTCTTGGATTTGGTAAAGGAGTGCTAAATCTAGTTTGTTCTTCTGACTTGCAAGCCCTTGTTAGAATAAAGGGCTTGAGTGGTTTGTGTATCATGGTTGCTGAGGTCTGAATTATGCAAAAACTAGTGAAATAAGCCTCCTCTCCCTTAAGAGAGGAGGTTTATTTCACTAGTTGACATTTTCTAGTGTGTAAAAACACACTAGAAAATGTCAAGAAGAACATTGAGATCACTTAGGAGATCTGTCTTAGAATACCTTGTCACAATTTAAGTGTATTGCAAACTAAGTGCCTAAATCTGTTATTGATACTGAAGAAATCAATATTAAGCTTTGAATGGAACTATTGGTATTTTTAAAAAATACTAACTTTTAGTTTATTTTAATGCCCTAATTCAGCAGTATTGAATTTAACACTTTAAAAGCCATTTTAGTTGCCTGAGAAAGCTGTAGTTGGCTGGCAGTACCTATACAGGTATAGCTAAGGAAGAGAGATGTGTTGAGAAGCTTTGCTGGAATCCTAAGCCTTGAGTTACCAAATTATGCCAGTTTATTGTTTTCTTAAGACTTCTTTAGTAAAATTGAACAAAACATTTCAAACTATCCAATGGGGGAGAAAGTAATGCTTTTATTAAAAGAAACTAACATCTCCAGTGGTTGCACTTTGTTGTCACACCAACATGTTACAAACTGTGCCACTAATATGTTTATTCTTGGGGAGAGATGAAGCCTTTAGAAATGCATTTTTTACTTTTCACTCACATATCTTAGGGTCACTTGCTGATGTTTCTGTTCGGTTTGTTTGGTTTTATGGGTATTTTTTACTGTATTGCTTGAAGTTCAAATGTAACTTTTTCAAACTGACCAAAAAAATCTTTTATGGTATTTTCCTTTCCTCTTCTCTCCCCATCCCAGTCCCCCACCAACATATAACTTTAGAAGAAGTCCTGTTGGTTATAATGAAATAAATGAAGTGTTGTATTTGTTGGCTTTGTATGAATAAGCTAGTATTCGTTTATTGCTGCATTCTAATAATGGAATTCAGGTAATGGAGGTTAAGTACGCCCTGGAGTATAATTAGAAAACAAATTTGTTGCTTGCAAACAAGGCACTGTGAATTTGATTCTTGCCTCTTTTTTGGGAAGGAGGTATAAATGTTAATTTTACTGCCTTCTAGCTTAAAATACAGTAAAGGTTAAATAAATATGAAGCAGAAAAAACTCCTAGTAGTATGACCTATAAAAGTATAAATGGCCTAGTGTTCTCTTCTGTTTGTACTCTTTCAGCAGCACTAAGTAATTTCATGTCAGTGCAGTAGCATTCAGTACTGCATCATATATGGCTTATGTATTCAAAAGTACATTCATAACCCAGTGTTGTTGTTTTTCAAAACAAAACCCACAACAGAAATCCCACTTAACAGCAAGCTTCAAGTCTGTCTTTTATCAAAAGTCCCACTAGGTGCCAGCAAAGGACCTCTACAGATTATATGAGCCAGTGAAACATTTTGTAGGAATTCTCAACCCCTTTTCTCTTGGAAGAATTGACAGTATATTAACTTCTTAGCATGTTGATAATTTTATTTAATAAATGAAAAATTTAAAAAATAATTATTAGTTATGAATGTATTAGGCAATTTGTATATAATTATATGGAATAGCTTTCTGCTGTAATTCTGTTTGGTAATGCTTTTTATCTCTGTGCATACTTAGTTCAGTGTTCTAAAGTTTGTGTAGCTGGTCACATATCTGCAAATCACATTGAACTGTAATGAATGTGTCCTTACTCTGGACTTCCAGCAAACATGATCAGGTAGTTTAATTTGTAAGAATAATTTTGTTTCTTTCTACCTTTAACAGCTGTAGTTGGAAAAGGTCAAACTAGAAAGAAAAACAAATGCCAAATTATTAACCAGAAAAACCTTTTTTGGCTCCTATTCAGTTGCACCTCATTTAAAATTATGAATTAATAAACACAGAGGGTTCTACTATGTGGAGATCTTTAGAAAGTGTGATTGCTTAGCAGCATGTGGATTGCAAGATAATGCCAGATTTCTTTCAAGTTTTATTTAAATCGTGCAGAAAAACATTTTCTTAAGGGAGAGGAGGCTTATTTCACTAGTTTTTGCATAATTCAGACCTCAGCAGTTTGCTAGCATGGTTACTATTTGGAAATTCAATCCTGGACTTGATACTCAATTATATGGGACTTCATTCCTACCAACTTCCTGTAATTCTAAACCTATGGGTAAAAATATTAGTAGTCATACGCTGCTGAGGAAAGTACGGACACATTGACTCAGCTCGTGCAGCCGCAGCAGGCGTTGCTGTTTGGAACTTGGAAGTTCTGGAAGCCTATTATAGTACTCATTTGTGCAAATTCCAGAAGGTATAATCGAAACAAGGTCAGTAGTGTTTGTCAGTGTGTCGCAGCCGAGGTCCTTGGAACATAAGTGCTTTTTAAGTGAAGGCTTTCTGACTGCAAGCAATCAACGACGGTCCAGAAACTACAGTTCAAGGAATGGCTGACTTATTTCAAGAGGTACTTTCTTTTCAAATGCTAGTATCTTGTAGAAATTAGGACAAAGACTGCAACTTTTATGGGCTTTTACTGTTGCGATGTACCAGCTCTGGGTTCTGTGCAGCTGCCTGCAGCCTTTCTGCTGAAGGATCTTTGTGGGTTTCATTTGCTAACATGCATGGAAATGAGAACAAATGGCACGCCGGCTAAGATTGCATTTTGCTACCCAAAGAAGCAACACAGATCCATTATCAGAAACCTCTGAAGACTTTTTGGATAATAATAATTGTATGTACTTCAGAAAATCTCAGAGTTCTGCACCTAGCGTTACACAAGTGAAACTAACTCCTAGACAAGCTGCTTATGCACCTGTAGTGCAACAAGTAATTAATCAAGAGAAAAACACAACTGTTTCTTCGCTGCAAATAAAAAGGAGCAGTTCACTGCACATTTCCTTGCAGTCTAGGAAGCAGAATGGATGTTCTCAGTTTGGTGATGCTGTGGCTGCTGGTGAAGACACTTCATTCATTGGTATTGGTAGTGAAGGGAGCTGTGGCGCTGGAACTGTGGCTGATCATCGGTCTAATGACAGCCTTCTGAGCAATGCTGCTCTGGGCAGGGGCAGCCTCAGCAGCATTGCAGCAAGTGACAGTGGCTCGTTCAGCAGTGCTGGCAGTGACTATGGATCATGTGCAAGTACCACAAGTGATGGAGGTTCCTATAGTAACAGTGTCATCAGTGACAGTGGCAGTGGCTCTCTTTGGACAAGTGACAGTACTTTCTGTAGTAGTGTTCCACATGGTGACTCTTCATATAGAAGCACTGCAAACAAATGCAATCCCTCCAGGAGCAACTCATCTCAGGAAACACTGTATAGAAGTAATACTACTTTTGACCAAGATGCTTTGTCAGTGAGGAAGAAAACTAAAATTCCATTGCGACGTTGTTCATCACTGGTTATTTTTCCTCGGAGTCCTTCTAGTACTCCTCCAGCTTCTCCAGTAAGCTCAGGTCAACTACCACACAGAGGCACCTATCAAACATCTCATAAATTAATTATTTCTCCTAGTGAGCTGGCACAAAAAGATGATCAGACCATTTCCAAGGGATTCCTTTCAACAGCAGTCAATGGACTTAGACTCTCTAAAACAGTTTGCTCTTCTGGCGAGGTCAGGGATGTCCGACCGCTTTATTTGAATGCACCATTACAGGACAAAAATCAAATTTTGAATGGTCCTCAGCAGGCAAGCTGTGAAGAAGTACCTGATGGCTTCTCATGTGTTTCAGTTCATCTTACACAAAGAGCATTTGCATCAAGCAGTGAAATGGTTAATGGCTCTTGCAGTCCAGAGTTAAATTTGAACTCTGGTGCAAAATACCCTCATTTAAAACTGGAACGTAGCACATCTGCATGTCTGCCCTCAAAACCAGATTCAGAATATCAGATTAATATAAATGAACTGGGAAGACCAAATGCACAGATGAGCAAAACTCACCATATTTTGCAAAGAAGTGTTTCCTTGGAAGGATCCCGTCAAAAAGTTTCTTGCTGCTTATCCAGCCTTAAATACAAGTGTCATAGTGCAAGGACGTCTCAGTTGCACATACAGTTCAAAGCTGGGAATGAAGGAAAAACAACCAGTGTTAGGAAAAGATATGGAACCTCTAAAAGGGAAATGTCTAGCACTTTGTGGAGGCCCCATAAGGTGAGTGTTGTGGTTTGTAGAAAAATGTGATGGTATTTTGCAGTTAAAATTTAGCTGGAAACTAATAAAAGTTTGCAACCAAGACTTAAGCGCAGTGATTTCAGAGTTTCCTAATGGTGTCAAGTTGTCACCATTAAGAAGTTAATTTTTTAATTATCTGTAACATTTGGGTTTTAGATTAGTTTATTAGAATATGCTACATACAGTAGCATAGGTGAATAGGTGTTACTGTGACATCCATGTATTTAATAGATTTTAAACAATAGTTTTCTGCTTACATGAACTGAGAGGGATTTTCTTGTCTAGTTATTGAGACACGGGAGTAATTTAAACCTCAGATTAAATTTTGTAGTTATAAACACCGTTTTAGTAAATTAGTGGTAGTTACTGAAGTCGTTTGCATATAAAATGGGTAAAAATGAGTAATCTCTAAGTTTTATTTCAGATAGGCTTTATTTTACAGAAGAGTTTGTTGTATGTAGAATTAAAGATAAGTCCTATTTGAGCAGAGAAACTGTAAATACCATTTGTTTCTGTATACACCCTGAACCACAGGAATTTTCAGAGTTTCCTCTCAACTCTTTTTTTCCCTCCTTCCAACTACTATTTCAGCCTGAGTGGTACAGAGTAACTTAATACCTCTCCCAACAACATTGCTGTTCAAATTATGGTACTTGGGTCTAGAAGGCTTATATTAAATAGATATATTTTTTGTAATGAGATTCATGTCGAGCTAAACTGCGGAGGTGTCTACTCTTATTAACTCTTAAGGCAGTTAGTAAAGCATAGGCCACATGAAAGGTGGATTTTTAAGCCTTGTTTAAATAACATTGTGAGTACTTAAATTATCTGAATATTTTTAGTTATGAATGCTGATACAAGTGCAGCAATTGATGGTTACTAAAATTGTTTTAAGAACTCATTGATTTGACACTACTACTATATAACTAACATGCTTGTTTAAGTAAAGGGCTTTTTGCCAAAGACCTTATAATTATGACAATCCCTTTCTAAACTAGTAAGACAGTTACCTCGGAGGTGTTAGCCTGGAATTTTCAGTCTTTTGTTGCCCTTAGACCGGTGCCTGATGGTTGTGCACTTTCTGACTTCTTTAGTGTTTTTTGGTTGGAGTTTAAAGAAAAAAGCTCTTTCTTTCTTGGGAAATTGTGCTTTATGCTTAAGCTTCCTCAAACTCACAGTGAGTCACAATCACTATATATATGTGTGTGACTTATTTTGAAAGTATATTGTGAAAAAACGTTGAGTCATGTATTTCGAGTCATGTATTTCAAGTACATTTCTCATCAACTTGCACTGCTGGTGTTTGTGTTTAATGGGAGCTGATATTAAAGATATTCTGTATTTTAATCCAAGTTCAGATTAGACTGTTAGCTAACATTTCCAGAAAACCTCCTAGGACACTGGACTGGCAATAGTTTCACTTCCCAGGAACAGTGTTTACAATGGATTGACACAAACACCAGGTACAGGAACCTTTCAGTCCTCAAACGGCTCTTTTCAGCTTTTATGTAAAACCAGTAAATAAGTAAATAGTCTATAAAACATGTTACAAAAAATGTAGAAGTTTCCCCCACCAAACCAAGCAAAAACCATAGTTGACTTACAGCAGTTCAGCAATTCACTGCAATAAAATAGATAAATACCACTGTATCTGTAATTAGTCTTTGTGACCAATATAACAGATTCTATGGCAATCGTTTAATTACATAGTCCAGTTAATTATCATGGTGTATTGTGACTCATTTAAAAATAAACAACTCCCAAAATATTTCTCTTGACTCCAGTTAGTCTGGCCTAGTATATTGATATGCTGAGTCTGGGTTCAAATTTAACAAGTTGATACTGGAGTAGCATTTAGTAATGTCAGCTATCTGTACAGGGCAGCCATGAAATCAAATCAGTGCTGTGGTCAGAGACTCCAGAGGCTGAAGCAGCAAAAGGTCTATGCATTCTTTTCTTCTGTGCCTTTCTACCAGCCTTCAGCCACCTCAGATCACATTTCCTGCTTTCCATAATCAACAGCTTGTTAAAGGCTGGCTTAAGAAAAAAAATCAACACCATTTCTATGATGACTGGCCTTGGAAATATTTTTAATTAAGTTACAAAATGGGGAATGGTGATGGCCAGTGTACCACTTCTGGTCTTTACTGGAAACTTATTGAATAGGTTCTGTAGCAGATATTGGAATTTCATTTATGTGAAACATGAGGAAGAGATAAGTCCATGGTTACAGCATTGAAGGTTGTCCTTGACTATGTATTTCTGGTTTAATGTTTTGAGCTTTTTTGTTCCTGTTTTGGGGTGTTTTCTTTAGTGCATCTGTCTCTGCTTAGGGTAGAAATAATCTGCAACTAAAGCATTTTGATGTCTGAAGTGTGGATTGGGAGGGTAGGAGTAAGGGAACAGGCTACTTGTCATCATGTATGCATCAACTCCAAGAGGTACAGAGAAAGGCAGAAACATGAATACAGTTCCAGTTCTTGTAGAATATAAACAAACTTAGAAAAAAATAAAAGTTCTGTTAATCCCTTCTACAAGTATAATATCGTGTTGACATCCCTATTGACATTAGCTGTTCCTTCCCCATCAGTATCTCTGTTGGATAATTTGAATATTTTAAATGTACTTGCAAATCTGTTTCAGCAGCTGTATACCTTTAAAATAATTTTTTATACAATTGAGGGAATCAATTGTGTTATAGGCCTTTCGTTTACAAGTAATTTTGCTCGAATTTTGTCTCTAGTTATTGAAATGAAATGTTTTGAAGCAAAATAAAACCCAAACTTCAGAGATGTCAGATTCATGAAAGGGAAATCTTTTAGTTGGGACTCTTGAATTTTTTTTTACCAAACTCTAGAACTTTGCCTTCATAAAAGATGCTATTTGAATCTTGACATACTAAATTTAAATTTAGTAAAACAGTAATTTGAGGGGGCTGTGCGTGAGGATTTCTCTCTTGAGTAACTTCCCAGCTGATCTGAACATGCTGAGGGGACGGGAACCTGTGTCTGGAAGATTGTGATTCCCTTGATAAATGCTGCACCACAAGTTAGTGCAGAATAGTCTGAGATTGTCTTCTCTCTTGCATTCTCCTTAAGCGTAGGGCTTCTGTCATAGCATAACTCCCTCTCAGAAAACAGTGATCCAGCCAGGGAGAAACACCAAGAGAAGGGAAGGACAGCTGTGGCTTAGCTCCAGCTTTGCACATGGAGCAAAGGGCTACATGTGTATCAGTGTCCCAAATCTGTGCAAGGAAGTGAGGTGGAAAAGGAGCAGCAAAAAATTACGAAGCCAATACAGGGCAAAGCACAAATTGGCATCACTTTATGCTACTGTGCTATGGTAACCTCATAATCTTAACAACTTTCATATTGTTCAGTATTGCATACCTTAAAGGATCACATTACAGGACCATGTGGTGCATTGCTGTGTCATGGTCTGTCAGTTCAGTCAGAGCTTGAAAGGAAGGTGGTGTCTTTCGGAGGACTTGTGGAGATGACTGTGTTAGACTTAAATCACATGAGTGTTGTGTCTCAAACGAATTTTAGAAGCTAAAGTATACATCAATACATTGATGGGAAGACAGTGGAAACTGTGTTAATCACAATAATAAACCATTTATAATTCATTGTAGGTAATTTTCTGCTTCTATTAGTTGTAGGTAATTTCCTGCTTTAAGTGGCAATGACCTGTAGTGCTTTAGTAGTTGGTACTAATTTCTTCTGGTTTTCATCTTGCTTAAATGCAGAGTTTAGTTGCACCTTTTTCTCTACCTTTCTTCATGCTGTAGCTTTTGATTAGCAGTCCTTCTTCAAGGCAAGAAAAGATGGCACACAAAGGATGGGATAGATCTTAGGGCCTGGCTATAAATGATTGCTGCATGGATGCATTAACAAAGGAAGCGATCAAATAATATTATTTGGTAGTAACTCGATCTGGAAGTTTTTCAGGTTTCATAGGTTGTATTGGCAACTATGAACCATATTTAACTTTCAGAATATCGTACTCTAAGGAAGCAGATACTTGAATATCTCAGTATATTAAAGGTCTAGCACTTTGTAGTCCTCAGCAAACATTACGTGTACATAGTAAGGGGAAGTTTTATTTGATTGTGCTCTGTGGAGATTATGATTAGCCTAATTCTGTTTACAGTCTGCAGCTGAACTGAATTTGGGCAGGTTTCTCATGCCAGAAAAAAATAGGGAAACTAAAACTGCAAAACCATGCAGAGCAGGCCTCCTGAAACAGCTTATGTAAATATGTAATTATCCAGTTTTCAGGGTGATTCATGTCCTTTTAATGTGCCATGAGAGAGTGGGAAGCGTTGATGCTGTGGCTTCTTTAATGTTGCCACAAGCAATAGTTATTCTGTTTTTTAAACTTGGTATACCTACAAGAATGTGTTAAAGTAGAACTTGTTCACAGGGCAAGATAGAGACATTCTTCCTTTACTCCTCACTAGCCAAAGAACTTGCAGGCTTTCAGATATGAGATCATGATCATTGCTTTAATTTCTCTTTTTTCCAAATAGGCAATTTGGAAATCAGTGTTGAAAAATGCCGAGTATTGCACACATGAAAAGCAGCTAATGATGCACCCTTGGTGATGGCCTCCTATACTGATCAGGAGATGCTTTGTGCCACGGGGAAAGACTTGCTAAAAATGTCAGCTCAGATCTTGTTGACAGTCAAATAAAAGCTTAGGATTTATTAGGGAAGAAATAAACTAACAAAATCAAAACCACCATTATGGAATTGTACAAATCCACATAGGTGCATGGCATGTATATTTCTGGTTGTCCTTTTTCAGGAAGCATGGATAATAGAACTAAAAAAAGAAGGGTTGCAAGATTGGTGTGAGTTTTATGTGAGGAGAAACACTAAGTAGGCATGGGGGATTTCAGCTTTGGGACAAAAATGGTATAGAGGGAATTATGAAACTATACTTTAGGGGAGATGAATTTTTCCATTCCACTTTTAAAAAAAGATATTGTTTTATGTGCTGCTGAGGAAATTGTCTCAAGATCTGCACATAAAAAGTAGAAATGGATTTTAAGAAGCTAGGTAAGTTGAAGAAAGGTCCATCAAAGGATATTATATTTTCAGTATGTGTTTTGATGTCAGGATCAAGAGGTCCATGACCACTTATTCCTTAGAAGCTGGGGGTTGTATCAAAGGAAGTACTGTTCCTAATTGCCACTATTATTATTCCTTAAGCATCTGCTCTTGACCATTACGTGGAAAGGATACAAGGGTAGGCAGAGTGTTAATCTGACCCCCAGGCTCTCTGGTGCCTGCTCAGCCCTTGCAGCCACAGAGGATCAAGTGGTAGAAATGCTTTCCCCTCACCCTTGGCAGAGAGTGCTCTTCTGTGTTCTAACACGTGTTTTCTCATCTTCCAGAAGTGGATGAATTTCACAGATTAAGCAAGTAAGCAAAACTGAGTGGCCTTTTCAGTCAAGTCATTTGCTTATAACTGACTTTCACCCTTGTCTGAAGGGGACTGCCCTGCATTTCTGTTAAGTGTCTGTTTCAAGTGTACTCTTTTCCTTATTCCCTGTGACAAACAGAACATGCTGATTTGGGAATGCAGCCAGCAAAGTGTTTGTAGCTCATTGCAGTGTTAGTTTATAGATCTGTAATCATCTCTGTTTCAAGAGAGTGCATCATTCTTTTTTTCTGTCACGATAGTTTACAATAAACTGATAGATGTCTACAGATAGATGCAATTATTGTTTGAGACCTTGGGCTGCTTTCAGCTGTATCAACTGTAACATAAGCAAACAGAATTTTAGAAGGACATCAGCAAGTTCCTGGCTAAAATTACATACAAACTTGAATTGGAGTAGAAGTTAGGGCATATTAAAATGCAAATGAGACACTCCAGCTTCTCAGTAAGAGGAATGGGGTAAGAAACAGAGAACTGGATTCTTTCAGACCTAGATTCTCTGGCAATCAGTGATTTTCCTAGCATAAGGGGGATGGCCTGTTCCATAACGTGAAAGTACAAGAGCTTTTTGAAGGAAAAGGAATTCCAGAATTTATTACGAACATTACTTACTTTTCAATAGAGTTTCTACATTAGCCAATTATTCTACTAATCATTGTTTCTATTAAGTTTGTTTTGGGACAAATATTTAGCTTATTAATGAGAAATCTAAAGTGTTTAATATCTGGCAAATTATAGGCTAATAAAACCATGTCTCAGGTGGGAAGTGTAATATAACTTCGGTAGTGTCGTTGAGCTTGTTTGAAATAAATTGTAATACTGTTCTGTTGGGAAAGTAATTGTGGTTGGATTATTTGTGTTGTGGTCACCTTTTGTCATTAGAGGTTGAGGCATCCAAGGTGAGCTCATGCAGGCTGGTTTTGGACAGGTGGGATTTATAGCTTGAGCATAGCAGACCTTAAGACAAACCCAACCACTGAGTTCTGCCCTAGCCAAGTCCTGTGTCTACCTTCACACCTGGCAGCAGAAGGTTTAGGCTTGGGGCTGGTAGAGGTCGATAGGTGGGGCTTGAGGCTCCTGTTCAGCAGTGGCTGAGGACTAAAGCTGAGCGTGGAAGAGCTCAGAAAGCCACACTGTGGCTGGCAGTGGCCACCAGGTGTGTGCTGCTGCAGAGGCACAGGCCAGTCTGGAGTTAGTGTTGGTGCTGCGTTTGCATCAACAGTAGACTCAAGAGTGCTTTTGAAAACTGCTGGGACTGACTTTGGAGCAGGGTGAGGCCATGCAGCCTGCATCCAGCCCTGCTCTAGGCTCGTTCTCTGAGAAGTGGCCAGGTACCTGTACAGCCCTGGCCAACTGATTTAATTTAGGGCTGAAAAGCAGCTTCCAGGTTCAACCTGACTTTATGCCTCTGTGAGATCCTGAACTGGATCAAGTGAACTTCATGGGAGTGAGACCATGATGCAGACATGCTCCAGTTGCCTCCCTTTTGGAGAAAAGTAGTTTATCTTATTTTTAATTCTGTTTCCTCCCTCTTGCTCTGGAAAGCAAAAAGTTGATTGACTCTGTATCAAGTCCTTCAGCTGAATGTGTTAGCCATTGTGATAAACATCTGCAATATCTGGTTTACCTGTTGTTACTTCTGGGAGCAAATTACACATGCAGTTTTAACATTTGATAAGAGTTTTACATTTCTGTGTTTTAAGCTTTATAGTTTTAAATGGTGAAGGTAAAAGTGCACCTGGAATTGTTACTATGAGAGTTCGTTTTTCAAACTTTCTTTGAAGTCTTAAGATTTGGCAAAAAAGCTTTCACAAATAGATGCAAGAGTTTTATGTTTTTATACTGTTATGAAGATAACTGACTTGATGTCAGGAATTACTTATTGAAATAGTACCTAATTAAATATTTGATACTGTTTTCTAAATTTTTTGTGGTGAATACTGGCAGATTTAACAGAGGAGGACAAATCTGGATTGGCTTTTGACTTTTAATAAAATGTAACATATCTGCTTTTTGTACGATAGCTTGTTTGGCACATGCATACATCAAACCAAATGAACTTGAACTCCTGATGAATAAAATAATATTAATAACTTTTGACATTTTCTCTCTTTATGTTGATCTGAAGCATGCTTTGGTTATATTAGACAGCTTGCCTTCCTATGAACTTTAAAAAAAAAAGGCTATCTTAAATTGCATTGTTAATGAACCTTTAAGGACAAGCTCTCAAAGCAGCATACATTGGGTGGACTAATAAATGAATGTTGTAAAAGTACTGTAAAGTAAATATGAACTTTTAAGGAAGCAGTAAGATTTTGGTGCCATATAAAATGTGTAAGCTATAAATGGAGAAACAGATGATGCTTTTTCTCTGGTCTTAAGATAAGCAGTTGTCTGAAAATATCTTTGGAAGTGAGAGAGAATTAGTGAAAATAACTTCAGTGTCATTTCTAAATGCTGTCTGTTAAGCAGATGGTAAAACTGCTGAGGCATGTTGTGCTGACACCTTGCTGTTGAAACAGCCAGCAGGGCTGAAGGTCCTGCAGAAACACATGTTGCGTAATAACCCTTGATCTAACAGTATGTATTCCCCCTATTTTGAAAATGCTGATAGGGTCTTATATCTCCTGTCGTAGATGCCAACTCTAAAGAAATGCCTACGTGGCCTACATGTTATGAAAAAAAAGTCTCCTCACAATCCACAGATCCCCCTTAAAAATACAGGAGACTGGGACTGTAATGAATTCCATGCAACCAACTGTTTAGTGCATTGCAAGATAGAGAAAACATTACTTGTGGAATCCATGGATTTGGTACAATCTTAATGTCGTAATTGAATCTTGTTTTTTTGAAACTGTTACTTTTCCATGTTGAATAGGATATGCTGGCAGTATTTTGTGGAAGAAAAAAAAAGCTCACTTTTTTCAATTTAGAGTTTAAGAGAACCAAATAATATACTCAGCACAGCATGAAAAGAAAAATACTTGAATTTGCTAGTGTAACTCAGAAAAGTTTTTTTCATTCTCATCAAGCTTGTAACTAATGTTGATGTTTGGGTGTTTAAGCAAGAAGAATGTTGGTTTTATAAGGCATCCATTGAGCTCTTGTTTTCTTAAGCAGCGATAGTCCAGATCACTGTTTGTTTTTTCAGTTTGAATTGATACTTATGTTCCCTCCAATAAAAGCTGTATGCTTTCTTGTTTTGCCATACAGCTGGATTTCTGTGCAAAGAGCAACCTGTGCACCACTATTTATACCTGTGCACTGCCAGTTTATTCAGAAAAAGACTGGGAATATGCTTGGATTCTAATTAATGCACTAATACCACCAAACATTTGTCACAAAAATTGGTAGAGAAAATACTTGTTATTTTAACACCCTGGTCTTATACAAGAACTGTTTCAAAAGGCTGTGTGGTGAATCCAGCAATTAAAAAAGGCATTAAATTCAGTGACCCATTTTCAGACCTGATAAAGGTTATGTTCTCAGTACTGCTCTTGAATGTGTGACTCAGATAAGCGTGCCTGTTTAAAATCTACTTCAATTTCTGATGGGAGTTACAGAAAAACAAGTCCAAAATCTAAAAATTATTAAGCATATATTTATAAAATAGATGAAAATGAGTTTTAAACAGAATTACTGTCTTCTGGTGCTTTTCTTTGAATGCTTTGGCATTGCACTGGAGTTCTTCAAATGAATTGTGTACAGCAGCTCTGTCCTCACCTGTTTTTAATAACTTTCTATAGACTAAACCAGGGAATCAGTAAAATACAAGGCCTCTCTGTTAGTACAGTATATCTTTAATTGAGGTTTATGCCAAGCAGAAAGTTTGAGTTCTCTGGCTGTTAAGAAATTAGAAGTTGACAAGAACAACTGACCCACTTGTGTGTGTTGCCTGCTCTGATGAAACAGAGATCCAAACAGTTTCAGCTCCACTGGCATTTAGTTGTTCATGTGTGCAATGTCTGTTGCTTTGGCACCTCTTTGCAGGCAGTTAGTCAGCTTGTCATAGTGGGGCACATTGCTGGAGATCATTCCTGCTAGCTGATTTATGTGTTAGTTGTTTGGAGGTCAACAAAAATCTCCGCTCAGGGTTTTGCTTTCTAGCTGGAGGAGAAAGTACTGTTAAAGAGTTGGTTATTGAGACTAACTCTACTAAAAATAGCAGGAGAGACAGCAGAATAATAAAGAGAATAACAGGAGCCCACACTCAAATTATGCTGGTAACAAACACAATGTTCTGAGGGTTTCTAAAATAGAGCAAGCTTTTGTCCCACATTCCAATAATTTATTTGGAAGGCATGTTCCACTTGAGGATTGCCAAGAACTTTACAAATACTAAGCCTTTTAACATGTCTAAGGTATGTGCTGTGCCATTTTAAAAAGAACCTCATAGGCAAAAATGATAACTATTTTTATCCAGAATCCTGTGGTCTGTAATAGCACAGAAAGTTTTCCTTCAGTAGTTCAGGGAAGCTTCCTCAGGTAGGAAACCTGTTGTAGCTTTCTATCTCAAATGAGTTTGTGGACTAAAAAGGTGGATGTTTTGTATATGTTTTCATTTTTGTCCTCTTCAGATCTGAACACGACATGCACGCTGCAAACTGAATTTGAAGTGATATATTTCCAAATTTCTAATATTTTATCACCTATGACAATCCAATTGCACTTTTTGCAGGTGTAAAAATCAGAGGCCCATGTGAGACACTGATTCTCCTAATACTTGTATGACTTAAATGGATGAACTTAGGACAACAGAGCTAAGGAAAAGAGGTACCAGAATTACTAAAGCAAAAAAGAACTGCTTCAAGAAATACTTATACTTTAATGTCAGAGGGACCAAAAATGGATAGAATTAGACTGGAGTTTTAATCCTGTAAAACATTTGAATTGAAAATTAAATTTTCCAGAAGAAAATTGAAACATATGGTTTTGCCGTGAGGTGAAGGAAATAGGTGTCAGTAAGCTGCAGAGCCTTATGGTGAAAAGTTTTATGGACACACATTAAAGTTCTGGGGTGATTAGGTTGAATAAATGCAACAACAGATTTAGGAAAGAATAGGCACCAAAACTTCTGTTAGCTGGAAAAATCAGGAAGCCTAGAATTTCAGAGGTTGCACGAGCCACAGAGTTGAAGACTTCTGCAGCTCCTTACTCAGTCTGTGCAAAAACATGTAGTCTTGTTGTAGTGTAGGAGGTTTTTTTTTTTTTAAAGCCATAAGCTTATACATACCTTCAAAAAATTCCCTGCTGACCTGAGTTTATTCCACAGGCACTGGTGAGTCTTCATGATCCTTGTAATACATTTTTCTGCTTTTGTGGAGGTTCACAAAGGTTTTCAAATCATGAATTAATTTGAAGCAACTTTGCACATACTCCAGTAATCCAGCAAGAAGTCACATAAAGTACTGCTGGTGGTGGTTATTGGTGAATATTGAAATTACCGATGTAGATTACTGAAATTGTAATTTCTTTGGCAAGCAAAAATTCATGATGAAAAGTCAAGTGTGCAGTGATACTGTGTATTGTCAGTCACTGCCCTGGGCTGACAGCTCTGTGTTCATAGTCTGGTCCCAGTTGGACAGTCCAGACGTCCAAGTCAGGGTAAAATCTTTTGTATGGTCATTGTTAAAACTAAACTCTGCAATGTGTGTAGACAGAAGGTATTTTTTCATAGTTCTAACAGATTTTCATGCCAAGTTTGGGACCACTGGAATTGCTGGAACTTCCAAAGCACTTACCACAGATTACACTTAGTTTTGCTTCTTGTTATTTTTGAGAGTAGCTGTATGATTTGGAAAAGATAAAAATGTTTATACATGGCTGTTTTAAACAGCTGCCTGGGCTTATGGCAGTTGTTGGGTGCTCCTAGGAGGAAGGTCCTTTAAGACAATACTGGAGATGCTGACAGTCTCAGTCCTGATGCTGAACAACTCTTCTGTTTGGTCTGTATAATTTAGTAAACAGTCTAAATCTCCACCTCCAGCTCCCTCAAATTTTGTTTTGGGAAAGGCAGAACTGTCTGAGTGTTGGGTCAATCAGAACTTGCTCTGTACAGAACAGTTACTGCCTATAATTCAAAAGTGCCTCCAGGTTCTAAGAAAGCATTGCTCTGCCGTCAGGGTGTGGGGACTGTTTTTAAAACACTTTGCAGCTTTCAGCTTTCTGTGGTGTTTGTTTTTCTTTTCTATAGACTCGAGATGATTTTCTTGGACAAGTGGATATTCCTCTTTATCAGTTACCGGTTTGTATTTTTTGTTTGTTTTTAAGACTATGAAAGGGGAAAAAACATTTCTATGTTTTTTATTTCTATATGCACTCTGCTAGTCATCTAAGGAAGTTAACAATACTGATAATAAAGTGATTAAATTCTCCTGCTCTGTGGGTTCTTTGTTTTATTTTGTAGATCTGTTTGGGATTTTTCAGTGCTGATATTTATAAAACAACGTAGGTTACTTTGTTTTTCAGTACTGGAGTGCTTTTAGCTTTTCTATAGTTTTACAGTCTTAAAGATGGGAAGAGATTGTAATTATTGTCATGTCTTAAAATATTTCTTTAAAGTCTGTAAATTTATTTTTACTGTTCCTTATTCACATAAACAGATACAAGAAAGAGGGTAAGTGGGAAATAGAGCAAGTGTTGCTTTGGTCAATTTTTTTTTGTTTGTTTCTTGTATTCCTTTTGCAAAGCAGATAATGAGTTTTAAAGAAATATCACCAAGAACATTGAAATAAATAAGCTTTTTCATTTTCTTCTGAAGTCTCAAAACATTGGCAAATACTAACAGATTTATCAGAAAGTGTCTTAAAAATAGGGTAGCAACCATGGCAAACCCTTTCCAAGAGCAGGTGTTTCATTCTGTAATGTGCATAGACATGGAAAGATAATTGTTTTCTTGAACAAGAGTATTGGTCTTAGTGCTAGGATTAAAGCTGGTATTGCTGTTACTGTACTTGAACCTGTAATTTAAGTTTTAAAATGTAATAAAGCCTTTAAAGAAATCAATTGTAAATTTCTGATAGTTTTCTTTGATTTCAAGTGCTTGATAAGGATTTTTCTTGAAAAAAAATCTTATTCCAGACAGAAAATCCAAGTATGGAGAGACCATATACATTTAAGGATTTTGTTCTTCATCCAAGAAGGTTAGTAAATACCACATGGAAATTCTAATTTTTATCTCTAAACAGTGCTCTTATGTAATTAGTTGTAAATATATATGCATTTTCTAAGTTTTTGTTTCCATCAAAGAAATTTGAGGAGCCATTTCTAAGATATTCATGTTCTACTAAAAAGTCAGCATTATTTTAGATACTTATCGTATTCAGAAGTCTGAAGCCTCAATGCCATTATAGAACTTAATTTATGTAGATTACAAAAAGTCAATTTTGTGTTGGAACACTTAAAAATAATCCTCTAGCTGTGCTTTTTCAGCTATTTTGTTTTACAAGTACACAATAAGATCATTTTATTTTCTCTCCTGCAGCCATAAATCAAGAGTTAAAGGCCACCTTAGATTAAAAATGACTTACTTACCTAAAAACAATGGGTCTGAAGAAGAAACCACAGAACAGGCTGAAGAATTAGAGGTAGGAAAAAATGTGTTCATTGCTGAAAAATGAATGTTAGGAGTCACTAAGCTATAAATAGTGTTTTAGAAACAAACCAGTTAAAAGTCAGTTTGTATCTTGCATAAAATTTAAAGTGTTTAGGTTTCTGTTTAGGTACTGTTTAATATTGTTTGACCCCAGACAGACACTAACATCTCTCTGGTTTTAGAATTTCAACTCTCTACAACCCATAGGGGTGTTTTGATCTTACCTACCAAATATATGTAATCTTTTAAAGCACATCCAATGTAGATTAATGGATTTCTTTTCCAGACTTTATTCAGCATTACCACTTTGCTGTAATTAAACTTTGTTACAGAAGGGTGTGTTCATCTGCCTCATACATTCACAGCATATGTATGAAATGACAATACTTAAGCTTTTAATGTATTCTGTGAATGCTATTTATTTTCCTGGAATTAACAACTTCAGATACTAATATATTTAAGGACCTTGAGTTAAAAATACGATTTTTGCATGCATAATATGCCCTGTCATTTTTTAGAAATAAAACACACTAAAACCAGAGTCAAATTTATTGGCTTAAGATGTAATGGAACTACACCTTAAAAGGGAAAGTATCTTGATAAATTAAGATACGTTTTTCAACTTCCGTAATATTAAAAGTGGTTATATTATGTCTTTCAGCCTGGATGGATTATATTGGACCAACCAGAGGCTGCTAGCCAGCCACAACAGCAGCAGCAGGAATCTCCTCCACTGCCTTCAGGCTGGGAAGAAAGACAAGACATCCTTGGCAGGACCTACTATGTCAATCATGAATTCAGAAGAACACAGTGGAAAAGACCAACTGCACAGTATGTCTTTTAGCCTGAAAATTCAAGTTTTATATTAGCTAGTGTAATCACCCTAGTTACATGGAAAGCAAGGAGAAATAAAAAGTAAACAGCTTGAAAATTAGTAGAGACCTTTCTGCCACTTAACTTAGAAGCCCTCATGCAGTGGTCACTGGCTAGTGATCATTTTGACTTTACTGTGCTCTGGAAGTATGTGTTCAAATAGAAACTGGTTGCAGTTGGAGAGGTAACAACTATAGGAATTGAAAGTAAATAATTTTTCAGTTTTCAGCCTGATTTTTTCTTCCTGTCAGGGACTTCGTTAAATTGTTCGCCTTATTTTTTTAGTTGTGTTGTTTTGTTTTTCCCTTGGAATGCTACCTGGTTCTTCAGCTTACACTTCACATTGACATGAATGCTTATTCATTTTAAATAGTTTACATTAATTTATATAGTCCAGACTGTTTCTTTTTCTTCTGCCAAAATGACTGTGATGTATGTGTTTGCTGTTAGCCTGGCTTACTGTTGAAAGATAAACTCTGGCTGCTGTTTGCTGACTTCTCCCACCCTACCCCACCAGGGACAGTGTGGCTGTTGCAGATCTTGGCAATGTGCAGCTGGAGGCCCAGCATGTGTTCACTCATCGGCGACAGATATCAGAGGATACAGAAAACACAGACAACAGAGATTCCCCTGAGGTAAAACTCTAAATCTCAAAATGTTTCTGAAATGCAAGTGATTTTTTTTTAATCTAGCCTACTCAAAAAGCATGTCTTAACTAATTGTTACTTGGAACTACTTTTTAAAAATGTTATCCCTTTATTTTCCTTTTAAAGAGCTGGGAAATTATAACTGAAGATGAGGCAACAATGTACAGCAGTCAGAACGTTCAAATACCTCTCTCGCAGAGTAGCTGTGATATACAGAGTCATCTTGCAGAAGAATTGAGTAACAGACTTACTACCTCTGGAAGTCCAGCTACTGGCCAGTCAACAGCCAACTCTGTAAATTATTTTTCTCATTGTTCTGATAGAATTAGATCCATAAATACTTTATTTAGGAATTATATTTTTAATTTCATCTCAAATGCACAGACTTTAAGAGTAGTCTTTTGACTGTAGAATCTCATCTAAGCAAGCATTTTCTTCCTCTCTGCTTTGCTTATATGGATTTCTGCCTGAGGTTAAAACAGACTTATGTGAACTTGTTCAGTCTGTAAATCTACCTCTTAGTCTAGTGTCATAGAGTGCTGAATACTACGAATGAAAAGATCTGTCTGTATCCTGAAAGCTTATTTCTAAGGGAGTTGTATTATGTGAGTTACTTTTCCCATTAGAACAAGTTCTGAGATTGACCATTTTTCATTGTGGATATTGGGATAAGGTTTTATGATTGGGTTGAATAAACCTGCTGCTTCCTTAGCAGCAAAAAAGGGAGCTTGCACATACAGTTCCACAGCCCTTGTGCCAGCTGTGAAACTTGCCTGACCTCTGTGTGAGGCTGTTCAGTTTGCTAATCCAGTAGAAAACTGCTCTCTTATCCCCAACTTTGCTTTTCTGCAGTTTGAGCAACTGAAACAGCATGCTAGGTTGTCTGACAAATGCTACAGTAGCAGAAGGAAAACAGAAGGAGTATGTAGCCAGAGTGAAACTCGATTTTTTGGTGGTAGCAAGCAATTAAATAAGCTCAGCTGTCCTCTGAAACCCGAGCTCCACAAACAGCCTTGTAACCTGATAGGTGACGTGAGAAATCCACTGTCCATTGAGGAAAGCCTCTAGAGGTGACCCAGACCATCCAGTCTGTTAGATTTTGGTATTGAAATAATCATTAGTTTTTGTGATGTTAAGAATGCCCTTCCAAATGTAAATTGGGAATTGACAATGTTTATCTGAGTTTGTACAAACATATAGCTAGTGTTGCTGGAAACAGTCAAGTGAGAGTAACAAGACTTTACTTGATCCCTGCTATTGGACATGGGATGGATAGCAAGGAAACAGTTATTTCAGCTTGCTTGGGTGGCCTGAGCAAAGAAAGAGACAGATGTTCAAATTATTTGCAAGAGACAGCTAGAATGGCAGTCTTACCTTCCTTCATGTGCATTATACCCCATCCCCTCCACCAGGCAAAAAAAAAAAAGTTAATCATGCTTTTTCTTTGAAGTACTCTAATAGTATATGGATAGGGAAAAATCATTTGAATAGTTATGGAAATTCTGGAGCAAAATGAAATACAGATACCTAATCATAGCAAGTGAGATCTAAATGTGGCTTTAGGCAGGAAGGTGGACACTTAAAGTCCAGGGATTGAATTGTTCTTCTCCAGGTGGTTATTTCAGACTGTCATATCTTCATTATGGACCTAATCTACTCTCTGGAAAGTTGTGTTAGCTCTGCGCTATCACAGACTTCACTGACAACACAAAAAATTCTATACTGCAAACTCAAACGTACTGTAACAATTTGTAATTAATGTTTTACATGCCAAAACATCTATTGCTAGTTTTCTGAACTTTCATAAGCCTCTATCATTCTAAGATTATAATAGACTCTGTGAACTTGATGTTTTTAGCTGTTAAAACAGGAGTTAGAAAAATATGATATTAAATCATGTTTCAAAACAAATACAACACTTTGCTCAGGATGGAAACTGTAAATAGCTTGAAGTGTGATAACTATTGTTGACTATTTGCTGCCATCCTTAAAGCTGCAGTAATAGCTAATGTGTCATTCCTCTCCACTCCTTCAAGAACCATTCCAGCAGAAGAGGTAGTCTGCAAACATACAGACTTGAAGAGCAGCCTGCACATCCAGTGGTAAGTAATTTTTCAAAAAACACAAGCTTTTAGCTGTGTTAGGTGCTGATGTTTCAAATGAGATTTGGCCTTCCTTGCCCAGCAGCTGTTCTGACAAAATGGCAATTACGGGTCTAGTTCAGCTCTAAGGCTTTCATGTTTCAGCTTTGTTTAGCATTAGCTTGATGCATAGCCTGTAGAAGGAAGTAGTCTTGCCCTGATGATATGAATTTCATTTTTCAAATGGTTTGCCTTATAATTGTTTACTTCTAATTAAAAGCTATACCACATTCCATTATGTTTTCATGGTGACACCGCAAGCTGTGATCTCACAGCCAGAAGTACTAGGCTGAATCAGCCCAAACCAGGTATAAAAATGAATCCTTTAACATAAGGCGTTTGAATTTTGTATAAACACACAAATAAAAATCTGTGACTTCATACTATTCAGGAAGGACTTAAATACTTCTTGTCTATTTTTTCCAGTTCATAGAAGTCATGAACCTTCTGGAATTTCATTGTTTTAATTTGTCAGAAGAAAACCTTTTCACAGTAAATTTCATAGTTTCCTTACTTGTTTTTCATCTGTTATCACTAATATTTAGTTACTGCCTACTTCATCTGGATTACCCCCAGGCTGGGAAGAACGACAAGATGAAAAAGGAAGATCATATTATATAGATCACAATTCTAGAACCACTACCTGGATAAAACCAGTTGTACAGGTATTTCCTGTCTTCAGTTTACTGATGTTTGTATTCAGTGAGCCTTTTAAACATCTCGCCTAATAGAAGTGGAGAGACTGCTTTGAAGTAGAACATGTGAAAGCATAAACTGTAAGGGATCACATAAAATATCTGAGAAACTGCACAGAGAGTTAGGAACCATAATGTTTATGGCAAGTCACTCTCCCTTCTGGAGAATGCTAGCTGAGGAGGTTGGAAGGCTTCTGTAAACCTTCAGCACAATCAGTGATCATTAGTCAATGGGGTTGGTATTATGAAATCTGTCAGGGACTTGCTTTATGAAACTGCTTTCATGAGTCAAAAATACAGGTTAATAGAAAAAGGATATTGCTTTACAGGGCTTTGATTTGATAGGATTTTTTTGCTCATTTACCATAGATTGCTGTGGAAACAAGTCAGGTGTCAGCTGCACAAAGTGTTTCTATAGGAAGACAGCCACAAGCAACATCAAGTGATTCATCACAACAGTCTTCTCAGCAGCAGCCTGAAATGGAGCAAGGAGTTCTCCCTAAAGGCTGGGAAGTCCGACATGCACCCAATGGGAGACCATTCTTTATTGACCACAATACCAAAACCACAACATGGGTAATGGAAAACTGTTTTCATGAACTGAAATTCTAGTTCCTCTTGAATCAAAACTTTGCTGCTTTCAGCAAGCTTCTGTATGTTTCTTTAGTGCCAAGGTAGCTGTGTGTGTCTGTTCAGGAACATGGTCAGAGCACAGTGCTAATAAAGCCAAGGTGGGGTGTTCAATCCCTGTACAGGCCATGGAGATGGACTCCATGATCCTTGTGGGTCCCTTCCAACCTAAAATATTCTGTGAGTCTGAGTGATACGTAATAAAAATGCCAAGTTATAATACCTGTCATGAGTAGAAGATTGTCAATTTTACTAATTTTATTGGTACTTGAAAGCTTAGCTTAGAAGGAGAAAACAGGAATCTGTTTTGCAGATGTAAAGCCCCTCCTAAATAACATTGCAGAACTGTGGTAGCTTATAGGAGCTGTTCACAGAAATGAGTTCTGTAAACTTACCTTCAACAGGAAATCCATTACCTTGAATTTATCACAGGGCACAACACAAATTTCTGTGAATGCTTAGAAGAGCAGACTGGGTACAAGTACCATATGGATGAGGGAGCTGTACAGCTGCAGTTCCACAGAGGGGCACTGCACACCACTTGGCAGTGCTATTAGATGGCTTAAGCATTTCAGAGTAAATCAGTGTTACTGTCAGGTGAAAGGGAAAGAGAAATTTATTAAATTGATTCAAAATGGGTATTCTTTTCTCCAGGTAGATGAAAAGAACTCATTTACCACAACCACCTTCATCCTAGCTCTCACAAAAACCCCCAACATATCAACCAAACAAAAAACCCCGCCAAACCCAAAAAGTATAAGGTGTGTCAGAAATCATGTGGAACAAGTAATTCAACTCAATTACACAAAAGTTGAGTTGAATGAGGGATTTATATTCACATACATGTAAATAAAATAAAGTGAGAGGTTACTAGAAAATCATTGTAAATTACTGGAGGACTGAGAATCTGCAAGGATTCTTCTGGATGCAGAATATGCAGCCATTACCTAATTGGCATACTCTTTGCAAAACCATTAATAAAGACAAAAAAATAATTAAAAGCAAAACAAATCAGCAAAAGGATTTTAACATGCTGCTTGTTTTCTTTTCAAAGGAAGATCCAAGACTGAAAATTTCTGCTCATCCAAGGAGAAAGACTTCCCTAGATCCAGTTGACCTGGGCCCATTACCAGTAAGTAAACTGTTCTGTACTTGTCTTGCAGATGAAACAATTTAACTCTTAAGGTTAGCATTGTTGAAATTTGCACATGAGAAAATGCAGCCTGCCTTTTCCTACAAAAATACTGTTTTGAATTTCAGTGCTGATAGTAGATGGGGGAAGGAATGCCCACAACTGCAGATCATGTTGAGTTCTATGCACACTATATGATCAGAAATTTATAATAAAAAATCTAATAAAAATGTATAATAAAAATGTTGCCTTTTTACAGCCAGGGTGGGAAGAGAGAACGCATACAGATGGAAGAATATTCTTCATAAACCACAGTATGTACAATGTAGTATTCTTCCCTACTCATAATTTTATTTGTGAACATTATTTAAACTATTGGAACTAATTAAAAAATGTCTTGCAGATACAAAGAGAACACAATGGGAGGATCCTCGACTGCAGAATGTGGCAATAACTGGACCAGTAAGCTTTCCTAATGTATATTTTCGTATTTTTCAGAAATACTGTTAATAGAATCCAAACAAACTCTTGTCATAGATCAGTTAGTTGGTCTAGTAAGTGAAACTTTCAGGGTGTTTGAACAAAGCATTTTTATTTCTTTTCAAAGACTGGTTAGAAAGCTTTCTGGGGAAATGGTCTTTAAATGCCAGAAAGAAAAAGCAGTTCCCATGGTAGTAAGAAAGTTTCCGTATAGACTGGGGGGAGGGCTTTGAAGTGGTTAAGAAAGTCTATTTATTTTTTGTCTACACTAGCTCAATTCATGAAGTAAATTTGAGAAAAAAGAAGAAAAAGAAAGAAAAAAGAAAAGAAAGAGGAATTAAATTAATTTTCAACTGAAAAATAATTATCCAGCTTCAACACTTAACCTGAAGTGTGAAATTACCAGAACTAATTGCAAAGATGGTTTGCATTATAATTATAGATGGGTTTTAGTGTTCAGCTGATATCTGTGTTTATTAATAGCCTGCGTGTGTAAACAACCTTCCCTGTCCATGGAAAATAGAGGTGTTTGTAGCCAGGTCTCTCATGATACAGCAGGGAAATGGACGTGTTATGAACGTCACCAAAGGCATTTTGGTCACTTTGATCTGGGCCACTCAGGGATCTCAGGCAGCTACTTCAGCTATTGGGGAAGTACAGCATGAATTCTGTGGATCTGATCTGAACAGAGAAGTGCTTTTCATTCCTGCTGTTTATAAATTGGAAATCTCTCCTGGCACTCAGTAAAATGTGTTCCTGTTATCTCAGAATTTAAAGGAGTTGTCTGTGTTTCACTAGACACATGAGGCTTTTTCCCTTTTTTTCCCCAAAGGCTGTGCCTTACTCCAGGGACTATAAGCGGAAGTATGAATTCTTCAGAAAGAAATTGAAGAAACAGGTTAGTAATCAGTAGGAATCCAGCAGAAGGTTATGAAACTTAGGCCCCTAAACAAGGGAAAGCTTAGGTTACAGGGAAAGTAAATTTACTGTCTGATCACAAATACATTTGTGAAGCACTGGCTTGATAACAAATTAGCATTTACTCCAACAGCAGGGTTTGTGACTTAATGCACTGATGAGACTGCAAACAATCTAATTAAAAAAGTAGAAATTCTCAAAGGTTTAAATGTCGTGAACCTCAAAGTAAGACTGGCAACAGAAAAGTTTGGAAATCACTGATCAAGCATAGAATAGTTTTTGAAAGTCAGAATATGGAAAGTTCTCAGAATATATTTTAGTCTGTCTATGTAGAAATCTCTACTGTCATCATGATCAGGCTGGATGACTGCGATGAATTGTTACAGCCTTAAAATCTGAAGTTTATGAATCTTGTTTCTAAACTCTAGTTTGAAGTGGCAGTGCCAGGTATATTTATAACATGTAGCATAAAAGACTGTAAATAGCATCTGGACATCCAGATAACAATGAGTCTGCACAAGTTCAATCAAATTTTACATCCTTGGGAGATATTTTACTTATGTAATAATAGCCTTTGAGTTTGGATCCATGCTTCACCTTCTACCTGCCAAGTCTGCCTATGCATTTTGAGCTGACAAGTAAATTGCACACAATTATACATGCACCTTGTTTTTTGTGTTCCTAGTCAAGCAAGATTGACATTCATTCAAATGTCAGTATCTTAATCTGAGAAGTGATAGAGAGCTCAGCCACACAATACAATTGTGGTAGTTTAAGAACTCAAGAGAACTGTAGATTTTGTTTTGAGTAAGAGAACAGGACACCTAGGCTCATAGAATGTTGAACTAGAAGGTGAAATAAGTCAGGTAAAATGGTTCCAGATAATTTTATGTGTCAACTGTGAGCTGTTTTTAATCAAGTGTGTAATATGATAAATGTTCAATGTCAGAAGAGACTCCTTGCTGTGTGCAGAACAACTGCTGATATGCTGTTACTAATAAGGACTTACTTGAACTGTATTTTCTTAGCATGAAATAAAAGTTAGTATCTGAAATTCTCTTTGCTAGTTGAATCGTAGGTAAATAGAGCCTCTTTTCAATCATATTGTGTTATCTTTCCAGGGTATATTAGGAAAGGGTTTCTGTGCCCTCTTTGTATATTTTCAGAATTTGCATATTCTACAAAACTACAAGATGCCGGGTTTTGTTTCATTATTCTTTGTTTTCATATTCCCTTTTTTAGAGTGATATTCCAAATAGGTTTGAAATGAAAATTCATCGCACAACAATCCTTGAAGATTCTTACAGAAGAATTATAGCTGTAAAGAGAGCAGATTTCCTTAAAGCAAGACTTTGGATTGAATTTGATGGTGAAAAAGGTTTAGACTATGGAGGAGTGGCCAGGGAATGGTTCTTTCTTCTCTCTAAAGAAATGTTTAATCCTTATTATGGATTGTTTGAATATTCAGCTACGTAAGTAATACTGCTTTGGAAGACGTGAAAACTTTGGAAAAGAAATTGTATTTCTCATACCTTCTTTGAAAATGGGGTTCCTGCTGCCCTTGCAAATGTATGGGAGGGTTTCATTGCTAATAACTGCAGTAATCTGTGCACAGTTGCTTGACAGAAGAGTAATGTGGAGACAGTACTTGTGGGTTTTTTTACAGCAGTCTAACATAAGCCATGGCATTTTTGCATGGACAACTACGTGCTTGCAACCATCTCATGCATACAGAAGAGGCAGTATGTAACCAGTAATGCAGAGAATGTTATTCTACTTTAAAATGAATGGGAGTTAATCCCTTCTCTTTGGTGTATCTCTAACTTACTATGGTAGTTTGTGGTGGTTGTTTCTGATACACTAATAGTCTTCTATTGCATATTGTTTAACATTAGATATCATGAAAAGCAATAACTTTTTTATAACTGATATCTTTTAAATAACTGATTTAATAAGTGATGTCTTTCAGATCTTCAAATGTGAGACTGTTCCAATAGTACATTTTGTTTTTCTTTCTCTTCCTTGTTCTCCCCTTCAACTTCAGAGATAACTATACTCTGCAGATCAATCCGAACTCTGGACTTTGCAATGAAGATCATCTCTCTTATTTCAAGTTTATAGGTCGTGTGGCTGGAATGGCTGTTTACCATGGCAAACTTTTGGATGGTTAGTATTTATCTTATGTAATGTGATATTCAGATTAATATTGTGCGTGTTTTGAGTCCTAAGTTACATCTGTTAAATTTATTTCTTCTTCTTTAAAGCCTTTTTTATTCGTCCTTTTTACAAGATGATGCTCCAAAAACCAATAACACTACATGATATGGAGTCTGTGGTATGTAATTTTCTTTATCATGTAGATAATTTTCATGTTAATTTATAATTTTTATGTGTGTATATATATATCTTTACTGACATTTTGAAGGTTGAAAATCCATGATTCAAAGATATCTTAGGCTAAGTCTTTTATAAGTCTGTGAGTTGTATAGGAATTAAATAGAGCCTCTTTTCAAAACTTCCAATGGAAATCAAGGACCTAGACTCTGGTTTCAATTCAGTTAAGCTGTATTGGAAACTTGAACCTAAACTTTCTATGATGTTTTCTTAAATTGTTTTAGATACTGAGGTTTTATAAAATTGAGTATAAATACTTTTAGAATTCCCATGTTAACCTGTTTTTTTAATTAGTTTTTTCCTTTGATTATAAAAATTAATTTCAGAGACTGAAAATATTTGAGTGATACAATGTAACATTTCTAGAGGAAAAACATGTCCCTTAGACTTTTCCTATTTGATTGGTTCCCTGATAATGGCTCTTACCTATAATACTCATGGACAAAGTTATTTTCATTCTATTTTTTTAATCTGTTACTGGTTTTGCTGCCCTTTAAGATTACAGTATGTAGCTGCTAGCTGTTTCTGAGTAATAGATTTATGGATGTGTCCTGATTTTTGTTTTGATTTGGTTTTTGTTCAGTACTCTAGAATGATGGAATGGTTTGGGTTGCAAGGCAGGGATACCTTCCACTAGACTGGGTTGCTCCAAGCCCTGTCCAACCTGGCCTTCAACACTTCCAGGGATGGGGCAGCCACAGCTTCTCAGGGCACCCTGTGCCAGTGACTCACCACCCTCACAGGGAAGAATTTCTTAATATCCAAGCTAAATCTACTCTCCTCATCCTATCACTACACTCCCTGATCCAAGGTCCTTCACCACCTGTTCTGTAACTCCTGTATTGATACTGGCAGGTGCTGTAAGCTCTCCTGGAGCCTTCTCTTCTCCAGGCTGAATACCCCCAGCTCTCCCAGCCCGTCTCCAGAGCACAGGTGCTCGTAGCATCTTGGTGGTCTCCTCTGGACTCACTGCAGCAGCTCCTTTTCCTATGCTGGGGACCCCAGAGCTGGGCACAGCTGGGCAGGGGGAAGAATCACCTTCCTCGAACTTGTGGTCACACTGCTTTGGATGGAGCCAGGATGGGGTTGGCTTTATCTTAATTTTCATTTCCTAAGGTTCTTTGTAGTAATGCCTGATAATAAAAAGATAAATAGAGGATGAGAGACAAGAGAAGAGTCCAAAATATATTGCTTCAGATAGTGCTATACCATCTTACCACCATTTTGCTATGTGAGACATTTACATAGATTGCTGAGCAATCGGGTTTCAAAGGTCTTCAGAGCTTTGTACAACTGCAGTGTCTCTGTATCCAGTATAGGATTACCTAGGGAGAAGTGTTCACTGGGCTGTCATGGAACCTCTTACAGTTTATAAGGTGCCTACTTTATTTAGTGTTTACTGTTTGGTAATTCTCTCTTAGGATAGTGAATATTACAATTCTCTGAGATGGATTCTTGAAAATGATCCAACAGAATTGGACCTCAGATTCATAGTTGATGAAGAACTTTTTGGTCAGGTTGGTATGCTTATGTAATGTCGAATAGACAAAACATGAAAGAAAATACTTGACCTGCGAAATTAGGGGATTTTATCTGTATGGTGTTATGAAAACCCCTTTGCTTACTCAGCTCTTTCCACTCACGCAGTGCTTTCAACCTGGTATGATAAAGGACTTGAAAATAAGCAGAGCTTTAAAAAATTGCTTGTGCTTTTTTGTTGACTACTATTTGCATTGAAATGTAGCTGTTGCTGTGAAGACAACCAAGACAACCATATCCATGGTACATTATTTGGTCTGGAGTAGAGGTTGGGTTTATGTGATTGGCTGGAAAGGATGAGCTTCTTTGGAAACTGATGGAATCGTTGGGAGATAACATGTTTCATTTCTCTTAAGATGTACTAGAAACCTATAGAGTAAACAAGTTTGGTATGGCATACAAAGCTATTGAAGATAAGTCACGCACAAATACCACAAGTCTTGTATAAAACTTCCAAATTACAGTTGCCAGCTAGATCTAAGGATAATAACTTTTGTGTTCTTGTGTAACAGCAGTGATCGTAAGAAGCAGCGATGAAAATATACATCCATGACAACTGAAAATGAGATTTGTCTTCTGAAGTTCTAGTAGTAGAAGCCACTTTGTAAGAGAGATGGATATTGATTCACTTACTGGGATCATTGCTGAAGTGGTTTCTGTAATTGTTTTTCCTTGAGATTGGAATGAGGGCTGGGTAATGGAATACACCGTTAGAAAAGTGTGCCTTACTCTGTACCTCTGTGCAATCTTGGGTGGTGTGTTGTAGCAGGTCAGAAAAAATGGAGGTTTCCCATGTACCCCTCAATAATACATTTTTTTTTAAGTGTAGAACATTCTATTTATTAGGTGACCTGTGTGACTGGATCTGTTTCTCATAGTTCTCAAATTCTGCAGTCTTCAAGAGTTGCATGAATTACCTAATATTAACATAGGAATTCTGTTATATATTCACCTTGTTTAAGACCTGTTCTGTGCATTGCATTTAGACCCATCAACATGAACTGAAGAGTGGTGGATCAGAAATTGTTGTCACCAACAAGAACAAGAGAGACTACATTCAGTGAGTAGCAGCTGCTGTGTGCAATGTACCTCACTGGATTGCCCTCTAGTACAGGGGCTCTGTGTTAGCTTTATTTACAAAAGGAAGTTCTTGCTTTGTGTATAAATCACTTTTATTTTAAATGTGGTTTTGTTTGGTTTGATTTGTTGGTTTTTGGGTTTTTTTTTTGCAGTCTTGTAATTCAGTGGAGATTTGTGAGCCGAGTACAGAAACAAATGACAGCCTTTAAAGAGGTATAGTTTTAATTACAAATTAAGTTCTTCTAAGAGTTTGTTGCACCTGATATTAAGGTTTTTTGGACACTCTGAAGACCCACTAATAATTTTGTTAAAAGTATAGGAAAAGGCAGTGATACTGTTTGTAGTGTCAACTTTGAATTATTTCAGAGCTAAAAATATTTTGGTGTGTTTTTACCGAGGTGTTTAATTCACCTTGAAAAATTAGCTTAGTTCTCAATCCTGACTGACAGCTTTAGCTGTAGAGCAAACTATTTAATGACCTCTGCAGAAATTAAACTTAATTATATTAGTTCGATGTAAACTAGGCAATTTACCCTTTTTTGTACAAATTGTATTACATAAATATATTGTGACTTCCTACTCATCACTCAGTGTTGCACAGAAAAGATGTGAGAAATCAAGTAAAAATACTATAACAAAACTGGGGACTACTGGTGTCCAAACAGTTGTATTTGATATATTGCTTTGATTGTGTTTACGAAAGCCTCTAAATGTCCTTCTCCACGACTAAAAATGCTAAAATAATGTTGCCTTGATTTTTACAAACTTCCTTCATCTTTTTTAGGGCTTTTTTGAATTAATACCACAGGATCTGATTAAAATTTTTGATGAAAATGAGCTCGAGGTAGGTGTATCATGGAAAAGAAAACAAATTTTGTTGAAACTTTAGTTTACTGACTTTTAACTTTGGTGTTTTTTTTTTTTTTTTTAATCTGTGTAGTTATTAATGTGTGGATTGGGAGATGTGGACGTGGCTGATTGGAAACTACACACAAAATACAAAAATGGCTACAACATAAACCATCAAGTAATACAGTGGTTCTGGAAGGTACAATGAAGTTCTAATATTTTCTTATTGAAAATGTGTTCGAAAGCTGCTGCCTTTCTGCTAGTTTATAGTTTCATTCATTAAAAGGTTAGGTAAATATTATTTGACCATTAAAATTCCTGAGAAATAAGAAAACTAACGATGAGATGTATGGTAAGAATGTAAATGCAATACTGATGCTTGCTTTCTAAAAAAAACCCTGTCTGACTCGGGTTAAAAATATTTGTGTAGGTTTTCCTGGCATGGTTACACTAAAGAGGTGTTAAACTCTTCTGTTTAATAAATTACAGGAATTTGGCTTCCAGTTCATAACATCAAGAAACTTCAAAGAAAGTAGGGGGCCAAATCTTCAAGGGAAGCATTTTAACAGCCTGCTAAGCCAGTAACCATACTGTCGTTACAGTGCCATTAAAAAATTGTTGACTTCATAGCTTTAAGCAATAGGCAGAGAAGTATACTGTGTGTCACTAAAAAAATGCATATGTATATCATAGATAATGATTTAGATACTATGTTGCATGAGTCTACTAGCTTAAAATCTTAATTTAAAAATAAATCTTAAATTGTAATCATTATCATACATAGGCAGTTCTAATGATGGACTCTGAAAAGAGAATAAGATTACTTCAGTTTGTTACTGGCACATCACGTGTTCCCATGAATGGGTTTGCTGAGCTGTATGGTGAGTACTTAAGATTATCTTCACAATTAAGTAACAAAGAACCCGATACTTACATTGTCCTGATCTTTGACTTCAGACATTGTCAAATTATTTTTCAAATTTTGCTTTGAGATTTAATAAGTACTGGCAGTTACATGAAGCAAAGTTAGAGAAGAGTCATTTATATCAAGTTTCCTATGTTCTATAAATACTTTTTAATTCTGGTTTTGGAAGTTTTTAAATGTGTAGGAATTCTCAAATGAATGTGGATTTTTAAAGTTCTCAAGAGCTGCAAAAATCCCTGTTTAACACATGATTGAGCTTGAAGAAAATTCCCAGTTATCCAAGATCTGATTACAAAGACATGCTGGCATCAGCAGTTAACTTCAGTTCCACAACTGCTTTTATCTGCTCACAAGCCACGGTTGTACAGATGCAGTTGTTTGTAAGGATATACTCCAAAGGGGACCACTGAAATGACACGAGCTAAACATAAAGTCAGAAGAAAAGTACTGAAGCTACAATGCCGAGACTGAAACAAGCAAAGGACAGCAGGGAGTGAATTTCAATAGCAAAGCCAGAAAAGCCACTGCGGGCAAGCAGATAGAGCAGCCCACAAAGGGTGGGGATGCTTGGCTTAGGGGAAGTCTGTTCTCAGCTGCCATCAGCTATTATGTTTTCTGCTAGACTACTTTATTAAGGCTAAAAGTGCTTGAGATGCTGTGCAAATGACTGAATAGCCTAACTTGCCTCTTTGATTAAACATTTCCGTTTTTATAAACAAGACATTAATTTGTTTATAAAACAAAAGGATTGTGAACAAAACCACTCATCATGTGTTCCCATTTCTCCATGTCTTAATTTTCATCGTAAGTACTTGGTTTATTTTTTTGTTGTTGTTCCATCAGTAAATGAATTGTGAGTTCCAGTGGGAAGAACAGTGTGCTCAGCAGGTTTAGCCGTGTGTCTGCTTCTGCACCTGAGCCTTGCTTGGCATTGTTGGTGGTACAGCACATGCTCATCACAGGGGAACCCAGCCAGAATTCTGCTGCCTCAGGAGCTCTGCTTATTTGTCTAAGAACACTACTAGAGATGGAACTGAGAGTTGATACAGGGAAAGAAACTGCTGAAGTTCTTGGCTTCCTTCTGCCCAGGAATTAAAATATGCTTGGGCAGTCTTCTGTAGTTGTGTTCATTCACTAGTTAATGAAAATTCAACTAGCACTTGTTTTGCACAGTGCTTTGTTTGTTTCTCTTACAGTTATTTCTGTTTTACTATGGCCAGCATGCCATCCTTACCAAACCCCAGGACAATTCTATTTCCTGTACCTTGTGTTGAAAGAGCTGTATGTGGTGTTTCAGTGTTTTGTGCTGGTCCCTGGCGCTTTGCTGCTGCTGGGCTGTTCCCTTCCCTTCCCACGCCCGCCCTGCAGCCCTGGAGCCGCTTCCTAGCGGAGATCTCCCTCTGGTGGCACAGCCCGGCGTTTCTGCTCCTCAAACGCCCGGGCTCCGAGGCTGGGAGCAAACCCACGCTGGAGCACTGGGACACAGAACAGACATTCTCTGACGAGATAGTGAATTTTTTCTTTCCTTTTTTTTTTAACTGCGCAGTCTTCTCCCAGCTTAAGGAAATGGTTATTAAAATGCTCTTTGCATCTACTTGGTGAGAACTGAGAAGTGAAAGAAACTTTGCGAGATGAGATGCTGTAAGACAGTTGTTGAAGGGTAGAGGGAGCTGGGGCTGCCCTTGCTGGGCAAAGATGTTCTCTCAGGTGCATCAGAACATCCTGGGAGTACACATATGATTGTCGTGTTTCCAGAAATTCTCAGTTACTCTGCTTTGTTGTTGCATAGGTAAAGGTGGACATTGACTACTTTCTACCAGGTTATAAAACTTGGCATGTGGTGATAAACATGTATAATTTTATACATGCAAAATTTATAATAGTATGAAATTGTCTTGTCCAGAAAACTTCAATGCCAGCTACTGTGCATATACATTTAGGTCTTAGGCTTCTGAGCTTAAGGTCTAAAAGTCTCTTGAATCTGAGATATAGCAAGAAATAATTAAAATACAAGTGAATTTGGATTATTGACTATTACTGCCTATAGTCTGTATTTTAATCATATAGATAGCTTCTTCTAATGTCAGAACTGGATTACAAAACCCCCAAATATGTCATAATTTGAATCTCTGATTATAAAAGGATTTCGTAATAGGGTGAAAGTTGATGTGTTCTTTTCTTCAGGTTCAAATGGACCACAGTTGTTCACAGTTGAACAGTGGGGTACCCCTGAAAAACTGCCAAGAGCTCATACCTGGTGAGTATTTAATTCAGGTAAATTATGATCTCTAGTGAAAGTGATAAAATACTTAAGAGTTTTCATCTGTTTTTCAGCTTTAATCGGTTGGATTTGCCCCCATATGACTCGTTTGAAGATTTGTGGGATAAACTTCTTCTAGCGATTGAAAACACTCAGGGTTTTGATGGGGTTGATTAAGACACAGACATAAATTATGTTGGTCCAGTGCTGCAATTTCATTTTAAGGGTTTACAAAAAAATTTGAATTTTCCAGGGACTACCATTGTATTTAGTCACATGGCTATTGAATCTTCATAGTGTCACATGTAAAATAACTAAGTATTAAAAATTGCTAGCTTTTGAAAATGTATTTTGTCACTTCCATAGTTTTGTGTATTTGGTGATACATACAATATACACATTGGATCAGCCAGTGCCAAGTAAGTCAAAAACTAAAATGTTTTTAGCAGTTGCCTCTTGTACAATATTTGAGACTGTCCTTCAGTAAACTACTGAGGTAAAGCTGTGAAGAAATCTTTGCAGAGGATTTAAATTTGATTTGCTGCTTTAAGAGGAACAACTGAAATTGTTTAACTGTTTTTAAAAAAATCCAGCCAAACAAAAAAACCCAACAAACTTTTATTACAGTATCATAATCTGTGCTGCTTCAGGCTCTTTGCAACAGACCTGCCCAAAGCACCTTATAATTCAGCATATTAGATAAAACATTGGAAAACATTTGTTTGCAGAACACTGACTTGCTGACACAGTTCTTAGACTTACGTTTCTAACTTGCTTTTGCTAAAACAGTGTAACAAACCCAAGATTTTTATACAAAACAAATAAGCAGTATAATTCTGAGTTTTAATGAGAAATTTTATCAATTTTTTTCGTTTGAATTTGTATACTGGTATTGGTTTATTGAGTGCTCATCACTTTTTTTGATAAATTTGTAGTTGAACGATAATATTTTCAATCCAGCCTTTTGCAACAAATCAATCTTAAAGTGGAATTTGTATGGATATCACTCAGTATTTAGTTACTGATAGTTAGAGGCCTTTATTATCCACTCTTGCAGTATTGCACTACATAACAATACAGAACATGTTTACAGGGTTTTCTGGGCCAAATTCAGCAGTCTGTTATGTGCAAACTCCTCTGAGCTGCATGGAGGTTATGCACATGTGATCAGGTGCAGAATTTGGTTCTGTGATATGTTTACAGGTTGCTAGTTTCTACAGCTGCATTTTTATATTTTTTTCTCCAGTGTTAGTCTAGAAACCAAATTTGTTAATACAGTATAACCAAAGTCATAACCAACAATGTGCAATTTATTGTAGATCAACTTGTCATATATAAATATTAGTTTGGTTTCTTTTGTAAATGTGGGTATTTTTTGTATTAATGTTAACACTTTTTTTGAGCAAGTGCTGGTTAAAATGATTAGCAAAGTTGGTTCTGAAAGAAAAAAATTGGTTTGTGTACCTGGCTTGCTCAAATTTTAACATTTTATTACCAATATGATCTGAGGAAATGACAGTACCTAGCTTTGGCCAGCAAATTTCTGTTTAGTCACAGTCTTTATAAATATGCAAGAAGGAAGTGTAGCACATCTCTCTCTGAAGATATGTAAATTATGTAACAAATGTTAATGGGTCTTAAGGGATATTTAAAATCCCACTTTGTTTTATCCTTTGACTAGGTCATTAGGACTGAGAGTATTACATGTAAATAAAGGTAACTTATACAAATTTCCCAAATCTATATGCAGTTTTGTAAAACGTGAATGATATATCAGTAAATCTGTATAGATTTGAATGTAGCAGGTTTGTTGCATACTTTAAAGTATAAAAGAAGGATCCTGAGAGCATAAATAAAAGTTTATTCTAATAAGTTGTGATTTGGTTCTTTGAAGTGCAAAGGAGTAATCTTTAAATAGCAAGAATTGAGTAATTTTTATACTCCTAGTATAAAAGGAGTAGCACAGCAGTAGTTCCACCACAACATGCTGCTACTTTTGCAGAGCTGTGAAGATGCAGCAGTGCTGTTTCCTGGTGTTCTGCTCCTGAGACATGCAGCCTTGGAAAAATACACTTTGTGTTTTTCTAGAAGCTCTAGGTCACTGTCAGCCTCCAGAGCATGGCCAGCCTAGAGACACTGAGGGGAGGCCCCTCAGCAAGGCCACTGAGCAGGTGAGGCAGGGCCAGGCTCCTCCCTGCTCTGGGAGCCTTCCCAGCAGGGGCACAGCTGGGTGGGGAGTGGAGAAGGGCCCTGAAACCCTGCACCACCAGCACGTCCTTTCTGTGGGCTTTAAAAAGGTTTGGGGGGGAGTGGTGATAGCAGCTTGTGCTTAAGTAAAGGAGAGGTTGGTGCTGCTGAGTGTCATAGAATGGCCTAGGTGGGAAGGGGACCCTGAAGATCATCCAGTTCCAGCTCCCTGCTGTTGGCAGGGACACCTTCCACCAGACCAGGCTGCTCAAAGCCCCATCCAACCTGGCTGTGAACGCCTCTAGGGATGGGGCAGCCACAGCTTCTCTGGGCAACCTCTGCCAGTGCTTCACCATCCTCACAGTAAAAGTGTTTCCTAATACCTAGTCTAAACCTACTCTCCTTCAATTTGAACCCATTCCCCCTTGTTCTGTCACATGCCTTACCCCATCTATCGTGTAAGTTCCCTTTAGGTTTTGGAAGGCCACAATCAGGACTCCTTGAAGCCTTCTCTTGTCCAGAACAGTCCCAATTCTCTCAGCCTTTCCTTAGAGAAGAGGTACTCCAACCTAGTGGTCAGCTGGGGCAGGGTGATGGGAGTGAGGGAGCCTTTGTGGAGGATGCCACAGGCTGAAGGGGGCCTGCCTTGTGTGCCTGAACAGAGGCAGCCAGGGAGTAGAAGACATGGCTTGTATTGCTGGGTGTAGGGAGGACTGTGGAAGGGGCAACAGGCTGGTGCAGACCCTTGTGGGAACATCCTGGTCAGGACTTGCCCTAGGCTGCTGTTTGTCATGAGGAAGGGAGCAGGGTGGGTTTTGTAGCTTCTCAAGGAATTCTAGAATTGTAAACCCTGGCTCTTAGGGGAGACTAAATTCCCTCACATCTGTGGGCAGGACAGTACAAGGGGAAGCAACCTGGGAGGCTTCTATAGAGCGTCATGAGCAGCCAAACAAGGGTAACCAGGGAGCTGCTCTTTGGGATCTGCTGTACGTCCCTTTGTATTTGTGCTTTTGGCACATCAACCTCTGTATTCCCTGAAGCATGTACACAGAAAGAGAGAGGGAGAAACTCCAGAGACGCTCCTATGAACACCAATTTTTTTCACCAAAAACACAGTTCTGCATGTCAGCTGCAGACTTCTTACTGTGCCATTGCAGAGGAGAGGTTAGCAGCTGCTTCCTTGGGAGCCAACGACCCGCTCTGTCCCACTGATTTCATTGCTCTGAACACCCAGCAGTGCCAGGTAAAGGGTAAGGAAGAAAAGTTTCTCAGGTAGGTAAGGGAAAAAAATGGATATAGAGTTGATGTTTGGTAAGGGATTTTGTGCAGATCTGGTTAAGAAACATTGATCTATGAAGAGATTGAGAGATGAGAAAGATCGTGAGAATAATGTACATTCTAGGGCAGGGGATAGATCACAACAGGAGGGAGAAGATGACCGCAACAGGAATAGTTTTGCTTTCCTCAGCTTTAAAAACACCACACTGAAAATTCAGTGGATTTTGTGGTTGCAGTTTTCTGGGCTGCTCCAAGCTGGGGAGCTGTGAACAAAACGGTTTCCTCCTGTTGGTTGTGGCTTCTGCAGCTCAGTACTGATTCCAGACATCTTGTATAGAACATGGAGACTCCAGTGGAGACTCTGCCTGGGATTTGGACTCTTGGCTGGGCATTGGAGATGGCTGGACCAGGCCCCCTGGGCTCAGTGGGTGATGGGGCACAGCAGGGACCTGAGCTGCTGGCACAGGGGTTAGATGTGTTAGGATGGTGTGAAACCTCCAGGAAACTTTTCAAGGGCTGAACTTCCCTGGGAAGTTAAACTATTCCTGTTGCATGTTTAATAAGGCCGGTGGTGGTGTTTGTGTGTTGTTACAGTTATATAGTAAAGGGTATTTCTGAGTAAATAGTTATGATGCTCTTGAAGAAGGGAATTTATTTAGCCTAAAAAAGGTAAGTATATAGATTAACCTCAACAAGGACTTGCAGTGGAAACTTTAAAACTTCTTTACTCTGAAGGTTGTCTGTGTAATTGCTCTGCAGTCTGGTGGTAGGGAAATGAGACTTTAGACATGAACGAGACACATTCAACACTCACTTGGAGGTTTGGGGCAGTGAGTGCTGTGGGGTTTTCCCTTCAAAAATAATTTCTCTCAACAGACATATTTTTAGGCTGGGTGTTACTTGTATCAAGTCTCTCACTTCTCAAGGTGGTGCAGGTGAATCTTCAGCATTCTGGTTGCATCATGAGGTAGAGCTGTTTTTAAAAGGAAATTAAAAGCAATAATTTCTTTAGAAAGTGCCATTGAGTCTTCACTTACGCAGTTTGAAGGACACATGGCTTAAATTTTTTAAATTACTATTAAAAAATCACATCTGTAGCATATCAACGGTGGTTTTTTTATTAGAGACTAGGACTAATGCATCAAACTTGGGCAAAATACATGAGTGTAAACTACTAATTTTCCTTCTTTATCCTGTTGCTCCCTCTAACTTCACTATTTCATATATACTTTGTAGCAACTTTGTAAGCTATCTAGTGCCTTGACATCTGATTTGTTCTGTAGATCCATAGCACAGTTTGGTCTATTTCACTAATTGATGACATCTTTACAAAAATCTGTACACGTGTCCTTGAAATCCATAGCTGCCTCTGGCATACTGTCAATGTGGAACATGTCCTGGGTCTGCACAGATTTCCTTTTTTTTTTTTTTTTTAACTTTTGTACTTTTTTCAGTGCAATTTCAGTTTTACTTACCAAATACATGATACTCATCAATTCCCTGGGGGCAGGGGGATGGGAATTGCATCATGGCAATGGTAACATGCTAAAACATATTAAATACTTAAAACTGAATATGTGTACTTTTAAATATTGTCTTCATTTTACTAATTTCTTGTGTGGTCAAAAATAATGTCAGTCGTTAGGAGACCAGACTCTTCTGTCTCTCATTTTTCATGCTGTTTATGTGTTTTCCTTTCTGTTTCTCATTAATTAGTTTGTTATGGTGCTTGAGTTCTTCACATAGGGTCTTATGATATTATTTTTCTATGAGATTCTGCTTTTTATCAGGCAGTTTGTTTATTTTAATATCTCTACTTTTTAATCAACTATTAAAAGACTCACTGCAGTTCTTAAAATGTGAACTGAGAGGAGCTCATTTATCTGCAGTCTGACCACCACCAAGGGTCCATACCTCTGGGGGCATAGAAGCATGTTTTTGAAATGTCTATACAGCTAAAAACAACCCACACCTACCATCTTCCATGGTTATAGATAGGAATTAAGCATTTAACAGCTGCCATTTTCCTCTGCAACATCACAGAATCAGTAGGAGATGCAAGCACAAGCTTTGGTGCTCTTATACTAAATCATTTTTCTTTGAAGTGGAGACTTAATTGCTTTTTTTCTGTGGAACATATATCATTAGCATGCTAATCAGAATACAAACAACTCACAAAGGGGATAATGAGGGAGAACTTCCATGTAATGCTTGGTTTATGTCCACGTGATTCCGTAGAAAAATGTTTTGTTTTGCTGAGCTGTCCTTAATTTGAGGTTTCTTGCTTAATGAGACTTCAAACAAATTTTGCATTGTAGGTTTCAGGTTCTCATCCCAGAGAGAGGCTTGGGATTTTGGGGAGGGGGGAGGCCAAGCAGCTTGGAAAACCTAAACAGACATTAAGTAAGTGAGCCTGCCTCTTGAGGAAAGACAGATAAGGCAGCCTTCCCAAATGTGACAGAATGTAAAACTTCCTGTTGAAATACACCACAGTCTAAAAACATACATGACAATTTGTTTTTCTTAACCCATTTGGAGTTTAATTTAATGGCAAATGTTTTCATAATTGTCTGTTAGCTTTTCTGATATTTTCTGCAAGCTGAAATATTTCTGATTGGGATTTTGTTTTAAGGGCTGGGAAATATGACCTTTTAAAGGCCATGAATACACCTCCTTCTATGCACTGCTGCTTGGGAGTATGCAAAATACTAAGGGTTTAAATCAAATTGCCCTGAGGACTGCTTATTGACCTTTTGAATGCAAAGCTGTCAAAACCTTCAACTAGACATCAGCTAGAGAAGAACATTTAAGGCAGATCAATGCAAATAGAAAACAATGTAGTTTTGACTTTTGGTAATTCCTAGTTACTGAAAAACAGTTCCTGTGTTGCAAGAGCTGCTGGAAGCAAACCCACACTGTGAATGAGTTGCTGTGAGTAACATGTAATAGTTATTTTTCAGAGAAAACATTTTATAATGTACTTAAGAAATTAGAAGTTTTCATTAATTGCCAAATCCTGATATAGTTATCTGAGCAAGATGCTTCATTGACTTCAAAGGGATTTTTGTCTACTTAAGGAATGCAGGGTCAGGCCCTTAACTAGTGATAACTTTCTTCAGTGGGTTGTCAGATATGACAAACTATGCCACTTTAATGGAGGTTACCCTGGCCAGGCCATGCCATGCCATCCCTTTGTCTGAAAACTGCTTTCTTCCTTTGCCCAAGTAAAGGAATTTCTCTATAGAAGATATTAGAGATTACTCTCTAGCTGAAGCTGTGGTTAATGTGAATATATTTTATTTATTGTGAACAGCTACAACACATTATTTTCTAGTTATGATAACTATATAATAAATTCAGTTCAGAAAATGTTTGATGGAGTTATGAGCCCCCCCCTTCTATGTATTGCTGCCCAGCAATTAGTTGTCCATCCTTAATAGATTTATTCCTAATAAGTTGTTTATGGATTATTGCTTGCTGTAATGCAGTTTTAAATAAATGCCTGCCTTTCTATGTAGGCCTACAGAAACGGGGCCAAAACCAGAGGACTGAGAAGCTGTTCTTTCCTATTTTGGGTATCAGTCCAATAGTTATAGGCATCCTGTGCTGAAGACTCACAGAATAATTATTTCACAGGTTAGTAAAAAGTAATTCTCTGTGCTTTATCAGATTGTTACAAGTTCTTTTCTTAGTATAGTTAAAAGTTAGCTATCAAAATGTGAGGTGTTTCCTCATCCAGTATAATTGAACTCTATTAACATGTAGCTAAAATACATTATTTTGCAAATTAATTAATTTTGCTATTCTCCACGCTGAGAATTTGGAGTCTGACTGTAAGGCTTTCTAAGATCAGATTTTCATTTATATAAATGTCTACAATTTTGTAAAGATAAGAGGTGAAGTTGAAATTTTGCTTGCTTACATAGACCTGAATTTGAAAAACAATTTCGGTCACGTAAATGTTTTTCTGTACTGGAAAAGGTCCAGCTATTTAATTGACTCTTAAAGTGCAAACAGGCTGGATCAGTTGATCTCTCACTGGAGAAAGAAATTAATCCTGATCACGCTGTATCTAATTGAAGCAGCTCAATTAATGTCTGTGGGGCTGCAGCTGCTGCGGGGCTGGGCCATGGTGGGGAGCGGGCTCCAGGGTGTGACTGTGGGTGTCCTGTGCTGGAGGTGTTAACTGGGCAGGCTCCTCCTGAAGCCAGCAGGAGTTTGAAAACCCGGCAGGATTTGGAGGGCTGCTGTCTCTGTGTTGAAGGTTTGCTCTGATTAGGCATCATGCTTTGGGTGCTGCAGCTTGCTGAGGCTGGGTGGGGTGGCCCCAGCTGCTCCAGATGGGGTTTCCACCTGGTGACTTGCAGTGGCCTGGTCCTCAGCTGAGCACATTAGGCCAGTTTAACTCCCTAGCTTGTCCTAACCACCCCACACACATGGCACACATGCTTTTTTCCCCTAGTTACTTAGCATGAATATTTTGGTATGTATTTCATATGTGTGTTATTTAAACAATACAAGTTCCATCATGTGCCAGCCTCTGGCCACTGTGATCTTATAGAGGTATCTGAACACAAATGACAGCAAAATGTTATTTAGCATTTAGCAAACGTAATCCTGGACTAATGATTAGCAGCATAGATATCTGGGTAGTAACACAATTACACTATGAGCAGCTTTAACTGCTGATTGTTCTCCTGATGCGTTATGCAGCCATACCTGTGTATGCCACACGCTAAATTGAACTCAGGAATTAATTCCAGCAAAACAACAAAAAAAAAAGTTGTTGTTTGCCCCTCAAGTTATTTCCATCAGAATTCTCTTGATTCCTTGCTTGGCCATACAACCTCTTTGCAACTGGCAGTGCCTATGCTGGGTTGGCAAGTGCTGAATTGCATTCAGCTGAGGGCACCTGGGGATGTGCTTCCAGCAGAGCTTCTGATCTCCTCCTGCTCGGCTGTGCAGGGACCAGATGGAGACCTAAGCCAGGTTAATAACAATGCAGGGGAAGGAGGAATTGGGGTGGGCTGCTTTGTTTCCCCACAGTCCCTTGGGCCGTGCAGGGCACTGTGATCCAGCTGTGTCTCCTGCCTTCATACCCTGTCCAGCACTGGGCAGAGTTCTTCCAGAGCCTATTTAAATAGGGGAGATCCCCACAGGCCCCCAAGTGACTCCTGCAGCCCAGCTGAGATAAAATCCCAGCAACTGCAGCTGATGGAGGCAGCAATTTGGGCATCAAAAGAAATCACCCCTGCAATGCCCAGCTTTTGTCTCCCCTCGGTTCACCCCCCTTAGCTCACTCCTTGCACCGGGGTGTTGCCTTTAGCGGGTCAGCCCGAATTCTTGGTGAAGCCGTTTTGATGCAAGTCACAGCTCCGTGTGGCCCTTCAAAAACATCTCGGTCTCCATCCCCAAAGCCGCCTTGTGCACAGGGGCATCTGCAGGCCGACCCTCTGTGTGCATGTGAGGGGGAGGAGGTGCTGGGAACATGCCTTGAAGGCTTCAAATCTGTTTATCTTCACACTCCTGAGAGGCGATCGCTCTCCCGTGACAGGGCAGTGCGCTGGAGGGAGCAGCGCTGGCAGCACCGAGATAAACCGGAGGGGCACAGCCCGCTTTGGCCAAGTGGCCTCTCCCTGACCAGCAATTCCTTATGTCTCTGTGAGATGAAATGGGACAAGAGCAGCAGGAAGCCTCCTCCAATCCTTCTTTTTAATAGTTCCTTGGGATAAATTGTAGATAAGAGGAGAGACCACACTGTTAACATGCTGAGAATGCAAAGACAAAGGAAAGGCAATCTTTCACAGCAAAAATAAATAGGTATCTGTAGCACAGTATAGTCAGCAGTATGTCCAAATGCCAGCTAGCCTCTGACTTGCCTTGTTTTTAATTTATTTTACTTCTAATATTTGCTTTATCATTGCAAACATATAAAGGAAAAGAGGAAGAAATTATTTGCCTGTTTCCAGTTGTAACAGCAGAATGAAGGTAACATATAGGGATGAAAGCAGACCATATTTCATGCCTGTTGCTAAACAAATAGCTGCAGAACAGTGGGTTATCATGATAAGCATGACAGACTAACAAAAAGCTGCCTCTGAGAGATTCCTTTGTAGATTCAAACATAGAAAAGGGTAACCTAGGAGATATTTTCTTTCTGTTTAGTTATTCTTGGTCTGATACTTATTGTATTGACCCAGTGCCTAAACACTTTGATTTATGGAAGATAACATCAGAATACAGTACTGCAGAATTTCCAGGATTTTGTTTGTTCCCATATTGGGGAAAGGTTTGAGAGAGGGGACTGTACTGAGCCAATTAAAAAATACATGTATTGCAAATGCATTTTATGGGACAGCTCCCATAAAATGGGAGTCTCCACTTGCTGGCTATTCCTGTGCCTTGCAATATCTATGTATGCATAAACCCTTTATAAAAATACTCTGTGTGTTTCAGAGTGCAAATTCCAGCTGCTGCTGCCAGTCTGCTGTCGCACTGGTCCCATGCCAGCCAAGTGGTGAGGACTTTCCTCCCAGGAGTGCTGAGCATCCCTGAGCTCAGACGAAGTAAATGGTGCTTAGTTCCTTGTTTGGGAGCCTAAGGTGGCATGGCAGAAGTGTGCAGGCTCCCCGGCCTGGCAAATGTTCATGGTGGTTTGGCTGATTTGAGCTGCTGTCCCATGCTATTGCCATACCTTCTGCTCCATGTTGCAACCCTTGGTGTTTCTACACTTAAGAGCCAGGCTAGGGAGATTAACAAGGACAAGCTCTACTGAAAAACAGGAAGAATTTTCTGGCAGGTTATGTGTTCAGAGAAATTCACTGAAGCAGAGGAGCATCAGCTGTGGCACGAAGGCCAGAAGAGAGAGCTTGGAGCTGCAATAGATGCAAGCTCCACACCATAAAGCCTTTACACTGTATGTGAGAGCAAGAGTGCATCTGGGATCAGGTATGCTCCTTTCTCTGTGTGGTTTGTTAACAGTACCAACAAGATCTGGTGGCTTGCATCTAGGAAACAGCAGGCTGACTGACCAAAAATATTTAGGTATTTTTCACACCTTCCTGTAGCAGCAAATGGGCATGGGAGAGCAAGGGAATGCACTTTGCCAGATCCCTGTGAGGTTGCTCTTCCAAACTGCCTGTGGTTACCTCCGGCAGCAGGGGAGAGGATGTTGGGGTGTCATCTATCTCCTGCTGAAATTCATGTTCCTCTTCATTCTGGTGTGATGAGCCTTCAAGGGTAGGGTAAACATCTGGATGCTGCCTCTCTCTGGGGCACTGTGGAACAACCTGGTAAAGGTATACCACTGATTTGGGCCAGTGAAACACTGGAAGGTGGCTGGAAGGGGAAAAAATGCTAATATAGCAAATAATTTTATTGCTTTCACTTTGGAGTTGTTGTTTTATGACGAGATGGGATCTGTGTTAAAATGCCTTTGTCAAGAGTGTGCTTTTCCTGTACAGGAAGACTCCCTGGAGATAAAGTTCATTAGCATCCCAAGGGCTCAGCCCGAAGTGTGCTTGCCCATCTGCTCATGAAAGGAGTGAATCTCCTCTGAGAAGGCAATGGAGATGGTAACTGTACACAGGTTTAGAATGAAACAAGAATCTACTAAGTGACTAAATGTGCCAAAATTAAACATTTTTATAATGGGTCTTAATAGAGTTAGTGTAATATACTTAAAATCCAGGAATACAGTTGTAATTGGGTCAGGAGTTTGGCATGAGAAACAAGAAAGTGTCTAAACATGCTTACAGTGACACCAGATCAAAAACACTGGAGCAAGCACTATAAGGACAAAAGGGGCTACCCTGAGAAGAAGAGTTAATGACACCCTGCCAGGAGTGCAGCGTCGTGGCAGCCCCTTAGCTGGGCTTTGGGGACTCTGGCTGAAGGCAGAGCTGGCTGGTGCAAATTGCTGTAATTCCCCTGCAGTTAATGGGTTTCTGGCAATTACCACTGCTCCCAGCCTGCCCTGGGCTGCAGCTCCAGTACTGCTCCAGCCACACTCAGCTGCCTGTGCTGCTGGTACGCTGCAGTGCCTGGAGCTCCAGCTTCCTCCGCACCAGCAGTGACACCCAGCAGCTCCTGCCAGCAGAGCTGGAGGATGAGCTGGGACCTGGCACTGGTAGCTGGGAAGGGCTGAACCTGTGGGGGACCAGGATAATGATTATACGTCCATTTGAAAATGGATTTGGGCTCTGGGACTCCACTACCACATCTTACAGGCTGCAGCTAATTGAGGATAGTGATTGCACATATTCCAATGGGGACACTTTGCTGTAAATAACTCTCTCCCCACCTCTCCTGTTTCCCACCCAGAGGTGTTCATTCCCTTCCTTTTCTGTTCCATGACATTACAGTGTTAGAGCACAGCCATTTGAAGCCAAAACAAAAGATTATGTGGGCAAAACCACTTTCCCATTTCTGAATTTGTTAGATGGGGAGGGATGCAGCAGCATGTGGGAACCCAGCTCAGGCCATTTGTGGCCATGCCAAACACCATCCATGCTGCTGTGACAGCTTTTTCCAGACCACAGGGATGAAAGAGCTAACATGCTGCTATTCATTTTCTCAGATAGGGGTGAAATGCTCAGTGCAAAACTGACCACAGACCGAACAGGACTGTTTCTGGTTTAAGCTGAAGGAGATGTAAATGTTGTAACACCAGAAAAATCTTATTCTAATGTGGAAAGAATCTACATTCTCCATCCTGGGTTTGTGGCTGCAGTGATCTCATAGAGTTCACCTTGGGAAGGTCCAGTTAGTGAATTTTCAGCTTCTTTCCTTTTCCTGAGGCTGCTACATTCCATCCCAGGGAAGACTCCTGGCTATCAGTTCACTTTCTAGAGATGTTGGTAACACTTTGGACAAAGTGTATAAGCACCACAATCATGAGATTTCATTCATGTTTGGAAAATCCTTCTCTTTGGTTCATAATAGTACCAAAATTCTGGATTTTATAGCCCTAGCTCAGTTTAGCAGTCCTGGATGTATTGCCAGCTGCCTATGGAGCAAAACGTTGAGTCATATCTATTCAAGTCAATCTGATTTTTAAAATCTTTCTTTTCAGGAAACATACAGATCAGTCCGGCCAGGGCTGAGGCTGAAATGCTGCATAAGGTAAGTCAGGTTATTTACAGACAGCAACCTCAACAGCATGCTGTTCCAGCAGTTGATAGCACTTCAAAGAGAGCTCTTACATAGAAACGGGTTTCTGTGGGTCTGAAAAGACCCACAAAAACTGGGGAAGTTTGGATAATCAAAAACACAGCTCGAGTCAAGCAAAAAAACTCTGTGTTGGTGACAGAAGAAAAGTTGCTGCCTTGCAGCAAAGTAGGCATGGCTTTGTTTATGTTGGCTGGCAAGATCTTGTACTCCTGTACTGCCTTTCTGTCTTTCAAAAGATAATGTTTCTGAAATGGTTGGCCAAATAGATAATTGTGTTCATTGGCTGCATATTTACAAATACAGTGTATTTGACAAAGTTACAACTGGCAGTGCCTTTAAACTGTGGTTCAGTGAGTTTATCAGTTATGTATGAATTTAGATATGTTATCTCAAGTTTGCACAATCTCTTACCCAATTAATTACTGGGAAATGTGTTAAAATAATGAATCCTGACAAATTAAAGAGAGAGAGTTTATACTCATCTAGCTATTGAACTGCTTAGTTCTAGTAGGAATTGTATTACTTATTTTAAACAGAAATTTGAAAATGAACATATTCGTGTTCGTAGCTGCCCAGACACAGGCACAAGGAGCATTCCAGAGGGAAGCACTTTCTTTGTTAAGCCATTTAACACAAATATTGCATTTGATCTCATTAGTCAAAATCTCCTGCTGGCACAGTGTAGTTCAGGGAGATGGTAAAACAGTTTCCTCATCACAGCAGAATACAGCAGTGAGCATAGATGACACAGCTAAGGCAAACCAGCCCACAAATAGGACAAGACTACAACTTGCTCTCTCTCTGTTGGCCTTTTCTTTTGTCCTGTGGTCAACTCAGACCAATACCTCCTTCAAAAAGCCCTAGTGAATTGGGCAAGGAGATGTTGCCCCCGGGACAGGTGGGATAGTGTCCAGTGCTGGGCAGCACAGCTCAGCCACGTACTTGTGCCTGCAGGAAGCAGTGCCAAGGTCTGCAGGGAAATGACCTTACATCTCCCAGGGGCAGCTCCAGCCACTCCACCAACTGACCAAGGCATCTGGCATAGAAATCTTACTGCATATTGCAGTCTCTCTTGTGTTTTTCTACTAGGTGTGCTGAGCTCCTCTAGTAAATCTGAAATGCAGATCACACTGGTGAACCACAGTTTAGCAGGAGAGTCCAGTGCCAGCATGAGCTGCAGATGAAAGTTGTGAGTTTACCATGAGAAAGAATGAATATTTAGTCATTAATGCTCAGAAATAATATTAAAAAAAACTGTTTGTGATTTTTTTTCATATTTCACACTTTTCTGATTAGAAAAATTAAAATACTGAGGAAAATTGAAAAATATTGGGTCAAGTGGATCCTGTTGCTGTATTTGGACACCAAAGCAGTGCATGTACAGTTCTGCTCTGCAAAGTGACTGTGAAAGTGTCTGGATGCTTTTTTGGTAAGTGATTTGCATGTAAAGCAAATATTTCATAATTATCTTCCCTGAACACTCTGTTAGTGTATTTTTGACAAGTGAGGAAGGTGATGTAGGTCAAGCTATGGCTTACATCACATTTTGGTAGTTCTGATTTTCTCATGAAGACTTTTAGAGGACTACTGACTCAGGCTGTAGCCAGTCCCGGTGATGATGCAGCAGAAGGGACTCTTTGGCTGCCAGCTCTCAGCTCTGTGAGCTTTGCAGTGCTGGCAGGAACAAAAAGCAGTAAAAACTTGCCTGTCACTGAAGTCAGCAGCTCTCACAATGAATGCAAACATAAGGCAAATCTGCTGAGTAAGAAGATGCCTTCCTACATGGTAACTTTAGAAACTAGAAATCTGAACAGACAAAAAAAGAGACGAGAAATTTCTGGCTGCATGCACGGAGTAAAAGCAGGGGTGGCACTGAAAGCTTAAATGATAGCAGCAGCATTTGATGGTATCTCCCATACACATTATCCAGAGGGTGCTGATAACATAAATTCTCAAGCCATGTTTGCTGTTTAGGTTGCATTTTTGCAAGCTAATTGAGGCAGATGTAAACCTAAGGTTGTTTTCTGAGGATGTAAGTAAAGGGCAGCCCATCCTCGACAGCGCAGCGCTGTCCCATGTGGCCGGCTGGAAGTGGTTTTGTTGGTGCTGTAGGATGGGCTCAGTGAGAACCACTAACAAAATTTGGCTTTTTATTTCTGATCAATGCCCATCCTCAAGTCAAACATTCGTCTGCATGTGTGGGAGGGCCAGTTTTATCTGGGTGTGAGGATGCTCTGGCACACCTGGACAGTGCTGCACCTGCCCCGGGCAGTGCAGGGTCCAGTGCTCAGCACCTCCCCTGGTTCGATGCTCCGCGCGGGCAGCTCTGCCTTTGGCACAGCTCTTCGGTAACGTCGCGCCGGCTCCAGCGCACGTGTTGCCGATGCTCGCCATGCCGGTGAGCGTGCGGTGTCCCGGGGGATCCCGGCGTTCCCGGGGAAGGCACGGCCGGCACTCCAGCCGCGGCTGGCAGGCTCAGCCCGCCCGCCAAGTACCATAGCCGGCAGCGCCTGCCCGGCTCGGCGCTCGGCGGAGCTGCCGTCGGGTCCCGGTGCTGTTCGCAGGGGCCGTGCTCGGCCCCGATGGCGCCGGAGCCCGCGGCCCCTCGTGCGCGGCCGGCCGGCCCCGCCGCCCCCCGCCCGGCGCATTGTCCGCCGCGACCCCCGCCCCGCGGCCCGCCCCGTCCAGCCGCGTCCCTCCCTCCCGCCTCCGGCCGGCCCTGCCCCTCGCCCCTCTTCTCCCCAAAGGCCAATGGAGACGAGATGCCGAGAGTAGGGCCGGGACGGGCGCGCCGGGGCCGCTCCGTCCGTCCCCAGTCTCCTCCCCTCGGCCGCTGACCGGTGTGTGGAGCGGCCGGCGGGGCATGCCAGCCGCGTCCCGCTGAATGGCGCCGCTCCGCCGCCGGCCGCTGCTGCGGGCGCTGCTGCTGCTGCTGCTCCCGCTGCCAGGTGAGTCCGGCCGGCCCGCGCCCCATTGTCCGCCCGGCCCCGGCCCCGCTGCGGCCGCCGCACGTGGCTTTATTTATCTGGCACCGGCGGGACCGGCCGGGAGGGAGCGGGAACCGGCGGCGGCTCCGCGCTTTGTTCGCGCCGCGACGGGGCGGGGGGGCGTGAGGGGCGCGGGCGGTGCGCGGCCCCTCCGCGCTCTGGTGAGGGGTTTTCGCTAACGATTCCTTGTAAAATCAGCCTTTTTACGACGCTCCCCGCTCCGGCTGCTTTGGCAGGCTTGTAAAATTAGCGAGCGGGCCGGGCGGAGCGGTCGCACCTGTGTGGCCGCCCCGGCGCCCCGCGGCCCCCGGGGTCACCGCGGTGCCCGGGCCGGTGTGGAAGGCGCCGGTTCTCCGGTTCCTTGGCTTTTTACTGCCTGAGGGCTGCGCGCCGCTTGGAGTCCGTACCAAGTTTCCCCAGAGTTGTCCGAGTTCGGAGCGCTCGGAGCCTGTGATAGCGATGGCTTCACCTCGTGCTGTGGGTTCCGCGGGATGACTCGCAGCTCACAGTGCGCTTGGTAACTTGCACATCTCTGCTTACGTGTCTGTCCTTACAGGCAAAATGTTTTTTGTTTCTTTTTTCTTCTCTCTCAGGAGTGTGGTGCTTTAGTGAATTGTTTTTTGTGAAAGAACCTCAGGACGTTACTGTGTCAAGGAAGGATCCGGTGGTTTTAGACTGCCAAGCCCGTGGTGAAGCTCCTATAACTATTACATGGCTGAAAAATGGAGGCAAAGTGTCTGAAAATGAACGGATCTACACTTTATCCAATGGCTCGTTGTATATCAGTGAGGTGGAAGGAAAGAAGGGAGAACTCTCTGATGAAGGATTTTACCAGTGCTTAGCTCTGAACAAATATGGGGCCATTCTCAGTCAAAAAAGTCACCTCACACTAGCAAGTAAGTCCAGCTCTTGTTTATTAACCTGCTCCTGAGTTTGTGACAGCAATTTCCTGAACAGCGCACAACAACCTATTGTTTTGACTGTGTACCTGAAAAGTTAAAATGCAAAATTATAGAGTAATTCTAGAAAACTTCTATTTCTTTTTAAATGTTTAAAGATTATGGGGAAAACTTATGGTGGTCCCTTTTTCAGTCCCTGATGTGGCTGAAGTGGCACAGACACCTGTGAGACCTCTTGGGCAGTGGTGCCTTGTGTGGATGGCCCATGTGTGTCACTAGTCTCTGGAACAGGTGGTGATGCAGAGTCGTGGTGGCTACAGAAGTCCTGGGTCTTTTTTCCCAAGTGCTGTCCTAGCAGCCTTACAAGGGTTATCTACAGATCTGATTTAAAAAAAAAAAAAAAAATTCCATTTTCTTTTAGTAGCTTGATGTTGTGTTGTGCCATCTTGGGTGGAATGATTAATGCAGATGTTTACCTCTGAGAGAGGAAAGAGGGGAAAGGTTTTCTGTTCAACTGTAAGGCCTTGCTTGTCTGACACGTGTTCACCCAAGCAAATGTGGGTGCTGTCCCTTTTGGTTCCTCTGGAACCTCCCATAAGGGCTTATGTGGTTCCACTGGGAAGGGAGAGTTGCATTTCTGGAGAGACTCCCTGCTGCTGGGTGAATGGTGAAGGAAATAGTTGTGCCTAAGTGCCTTTATGGCTTTAACAGTGACCCCGGGTGTTTGTTGCCCTCCATTTTCCTATCATCTTTAAACGTTGAGCAAGAGATATGTGTGAGGAACGGAATGCTGTGCCTTTTTCCATGGCAGTGCAGAGCTTTGCCACTAGACTACTTCTACAACATGATCTTCTTTTGCTTCCCGAAAGTACATGGGAATGTACTTTTCAAAGAAAAGTAAATTTTGGCAAAGTAAAGAAAACTTTCATTTCAAAGCAAGTATAACACCAAGAGTACACAGTTTATGTAGTCTTCTCATGTTCCCTCTATAATAGGACTTAACTGATGAACTTAATCTAATAGGAAAAGACTTCCTTTGACCTCTTCGACCCTGTTCTTAGTAGCAAGTTGAATAAAACTAGTGCTGGTACCTCTGTGAAAACTAGACATTAGTTCTAAGTTGCAGCTTTTATTAAAATCAATCTGAAACTAGTTAATGAAATTGGTACATTAACTTACACTAAAACATGTGTGAATGTTAACATTTGTTAGCTTTTTTCTGTGTGCTTCTGACCTGACGGTAAAAACTGTCCACGAGATCCCCCAGGAAGGTGTGAAAAGCCTTGTTCAGTGAGCCAGAGCATTGGGTGGTTCACAACCATCCTAGAAGCAGGTGGCTCCAAGTGAGTGCTGAGTTTTCACATGCTGTAAGAATGTGAAACACTGAAGTCTCCATTTCAAAAACCTGCCTACCTATTACTTTATATCTTGCTGATATACAGGATTGATAGACTAAGTAAATCGTGGGTGCTTTTGATAAAATGGTGAAAAATGAAGTATTACAATTTTTAACATTTAAATTCACCTCACCAAGTTTCAGAGTGTCAGCGTGATTACAAATTAGACAAGAAAATCCTCCTAAAGAGGATAGGATTTTTGTTGTTGTTAACCGACATAAAGCTAAGCAGTGGCTCATGGATTCTGTGGGTAGGACTGGAAAATTCAAGGCTGCTTTAAATTGGAGGCATTGCAGAATGAGCTCTATGCTTAATACCAGAGAACTTCTGGAATAGTACAGAGCACTAGAATAGCATGGTAATGCAATTGTAGTATTTGGTTTTATTCAGACAATACTGAACTTCTGTAAATGTTTGTTTTTCGCATACACAGTATTTCATCAGAAAGGTGGTTAAATATTCCTGATTTTCATGAAGAAAGTCTTGTGAACCAATAGATTGTGTGCTGTGGAATGAGATTTTTGTTTTGCAGCCCTTTTTTTCCCCCTTCCTCCCCTTCTCTGTAAGACTGTGACAAAAGGTTTCTTTTTCTTCTTTGAATACTTGAAAGGCTTTCTATGGCTGTTGGAGAAAACTGGAAGAGATAGTGGATCCATAATGATCACAGTAGGTGCTGTTGACTTAGTGATTAAGTGGTTAACTAGTGGCCAAACATGAAGTTATCCTATGTAGCAGTCCCTTCTCTTTAGTCATGCACCAATCGGACCCCGTTTCAGAATGTCATCTTTACTGTAAAGCTGTGAAATTGGGCAGTAATTTGTACTGTGATAATTTGGAGCCCATAAAACACGTGCAAAATTAGTTTTCTCTCTCATTTTCACAGTGTTTCTGCCTGCTCTCATGAGCTGATTGAACTTTGCAGACATTTTAAGTGAAATAAATGGAAGTCTTGTGGGGGATTTTGTAGCCTTACAATTTTTCTTTTTAGAAGCAGTTGTCAATTGCTGCAAAGGCAAATTACTTTGTGGTCAGGGTACAGAAGGAACTATACATATTAAACAGGTGGAGAATAGGCATTAAATGGGCATTCTTTCTTTGGAGGAAAAAAGCAAATGCTCTCTTCAGTTACTGGTAGCAGCAGGGTGTGAGGATGTTCTTTTACTTTGCCTGGTCAGAGGTTTTGCCAATAAGCTTATCTTTTGCTTCGGAATTGTAATGTTTAGTGTTGCATTTGGAAATCAAAAACTTTAATCTGTCCAAGAGTTTAAGATCTGAACACACAAGGAGATCAGGTCTTGGTTTCTAAAGTTAGAAACTGGAAGCTGAAGGTTGCACTCTTGGCAAGAATTCCATTATTCATGTGCAAATTAAGAATTCACAGGGTTAAAAGGTTAGAAACTGGCCAGGATGAGGTTTACCCTTGTGATAAAGAGCAGATGACCCTCATTCATTGGCCAAAGCTTTCATGTAGCTCCTCTGCAAAGTTAGTGATTGCCATGAATTGTTCTTGAGGAATGCAGAAATTCAAATGTGAGCAGGCCTTTCCTTAAGTGTCACTATGGAGCCTTATCTCCCGAGCACATCAGAGTAGGTCTGCAGGGACAGGGTTCCTCCCCAGAGGCCCCAAGGCTTTGCTTTCCTGTTGTTCATCCATGCACAAAAGAATTTGACTAATTTAGGGCTTTTTTTTTGGTGAGATCCCCCTACTTTTTAAAAAGGAAGCTCTGGTGCTGAGGTAGTGCTTAGGTAAAGCTAAATATTAGTTTCAGTACATGCTTGTAGTTAGTTCCAAAGCTGGCTGATTGATGTGGGGGCAGAGGAGGAGGTCCTGTCTGCTTCTTTGTGAGGCAACATGTGGGGGGAAAATGGTACTACTGAAGAGCAGGACTTACTCAAAATTCAACTTTTGCCACTGCTACTGAGAGAGATCTCTTTTAACAGAATATAAAGGGAATGTAGACTTCAGATAAAGTCCTTTTTGGTACAACTTTGAATCAGCCAAAACATGCTGAGATTTTTGTTTTCCAGCATTTAAAAATTTTGATTATTCAACCATAGTTAGCTGAGATTCTGTCTAACAATAAAGCTAGACTTCCAATAAAATATTATTCAGGAAAAACAGAGAAGGTGGATCATATTCTGAAGCTGGTAACGTGGGCATTGGGCAGTGATTGGATGGGTTGCTCACTGTTTGTCCTTTTCAAAAAAGTAGAAATGGAAGTCTTGAGATGGTTGGATGACGTATAAACAGCATTCCTAGATAACCCCTTCTCCTCTGGTAACTTGGCTGAATTGATTTTAATGTTTGTGAATTAGAAGAAAAATAAGCCTAATTCTTCTTGTGCAGGTTTCTACATTTCACAGGAGTGAAAGGTTATGCAAGCAGAAGGTTTCTGGGAGCATGCTCCTGGAGGGAAACTGTGTGTGTACCCAGTGCACTGCAGTGTGTGGAATGCTGGGCCCTTTACACATAGCAGCCTGTACTTGGTGGAAAGTTCATAATTTTGCTTACCTGCTGAGGCAGTGATGTGACTTCAGGTCCCACTGTCCTGCCAATAATTGGCCATATTTATGTTTTTACAGCCTAATAGCATCTTTTGCTCTGCTTTTAAATGTTTGCACTGAGGAGTGCATCCAGCTGAGCCTCTTTCTGTGCTGTGACAATCCCATTTCCTTAGCAGTTCCAGCTGTTTGTTCCCACTTTGGCATTGTGCTGTTCCTTGTGTGGGCACAGCTGCATGTGTAGCTAACTGAACAGGGAACTGGTCTGGGTTAAAATAATAGAATTAAAACAAAAGGTGGTGCTTAACCCAGATGAGTTCCCTGATATGGTTTGTCTTGGAGCCACTCAGTGATTGCACTGGTGTAACTGAGAGGACTGAAGTGGAGGTGGGGAAACTAAGTGGGGACAGGGGGAGGTTAATGAAACTTGCACTCATCAAATTATGGCCTTTGTGAAACGTGTAGGCAAAACTTTTGCTCCTCTGCTACTGATTTTTTAAAAAATAATTTTGTATCTTGCCTTAAAATAACAGGATTAATAGCTGTGGTCTATCAATATAGTTTTCACTTTCTATGGAATCTGTAATTTCAGGTGTCTTCCAAATGAATATAGAACTCAAAGTTATGTTTAATTATTTTAAATAGTAATGGAGAGCGGTACAAATTGTGAGAAAGAAGGGTGGTGTTAGGGGGCAGAAACAGTTTTGGACTGAGGTGGAAGTGAAATGGCAAATGGCAGCTGTAGGCAATAGTCTTATATTGAAAGAGAGCAAAGTCTTAGAGCTGTAGAAGTGGTGTGGTTACAGACAGCTCGAGGAACCTGGTGGTCTGGGTTTTGACAACTGCTGCCCTACTGCTGTTGCTTTGATTAGTTCATTTGAATATCCTAAAAGGAAAATTTGTTTCTAAACTGAGAGTGCACATGGCTGATCCTCAGTGTATTTAAATTTCAGTAATTTTAGGCAGGAGGATGAGGTTCCAATTAGTTGGCAATGTCAGTTGATAACAGTGAGGAACAGTAAGATTTTTGTTCTTTAACTGAGATATCCTGAAGAAGTAAGAAAACTGGGAAATACTATCTTTCATAACCCTTTTTATTGTAGTATTTTCCTCTACAACTCCCCAGGCATCTTTTGACCTGAAGTCCTGCAGCACCTTGACAGAAGACAATTATCAGCATCCTTTTAAGACATAACCATTAGTTACCTTTTGTTATTGTTGTTGGTACTAGGGCATTCCCTCCTTTTTCAACAATGAGTATGCTACACTTGTAAGAACTCTTCCACATAATAAGGAATTGGCTTTTATGTTGTTACCAAGATAAAAAAATGTATAAAATTTAGCTTCATGCACATGAACAGTGTTTGTTTCCACTACTATGTCACTTGAGAGGTGAACTTTTTATGGGTTTCCTCAACACCTCAGTTTCAAATTTGTGTCAGGCCTAATGCCAGACTGAGGCCTTCTGTGCCCTTGCTTTTCTTCCTAGCTAGTCAGACCAAAGCTGTTAGGGTTTATTTACTAGTTTTTATCAATGTAACTTTACAATGTATAAAGTTTTTACTAGCTCCTTTTTTAAAAGAATGCTCAGTCTTTTTGGCAGTGCACTCTGTAGCTAATAAAATCCTCACCTACATGAGAAATGTTGAAGGAAAACATGGTGCTGTGCTAGATACTGTTCAGAGCTGTGGCCAAAAGCACTCACTCCTTACCTGGTGCAAGTTCTGTGTGTGCTGTGTGCACAAACCTGTGGAGATTCCTTTCCTACTTGCAAAGCAATGTATGGCAGCAAAAGATGCTGTTCTGTTCCTGCAGTGTGGTGCTCCCCCCCACTGCTCCCTTTCTTCCCCCTCCCTTTTTCTCTGCATTTCTTGGTGTAGAAATTGTTGAAAGGGCATTCAGTAAGGCCCCCTTTTGTCAGCCAGCTCTGATTATCCTAAAGAAAAGGATCTCACTCTGAGCAGTTGTTTGCCTAGAGACTTGTTGTCACGTCTTCACAATTTAACAGCTGTGGCTATTGATGGTGTGCAGAACAATTTAAGACAATGACAAAAGAGAATCTTGGAGGAAGAATTTAGAAGTTACTAAGCGTTTTCCTACAGAAATATGGTCATGCCCATTGTTGGACAAACTTAGTATTTGTTTGTTTTCCTCAGCATTTTTTATTTTTTCCACACTTTATCTCCAAAATTGTGGACATAATCTTTATTTAGTTTTGCCCTTTTTTTTTGTTTTGTTTTTGTTTCATCAATAGGCCCAGCTGTTAAATTGGGATTGATTACTTCCAGTCTTTATAACTGGTAATCACCACCTAAGTGAAAAAGTAATCAACAATGTCAAGACTCCACATTTTGTTGAGTGAGTGTGGGTTGTATGGTCAACATTAGTTACTAGGGTCAACCTCTAGGTAGCTTTTAAGCAGCAGCATTTTAAGCAGTGTCTACATTTTAAAGTTGATTGTCTCAGCAATTGAGTTAGAGGTTGAAAAAAAATCGCACTAGATCATTTGTGTTGGGAGTTAGAAATCCATCTGGCAGCCTTCCAAAACCCGCATCTGTAGTGGAAACAATTTTTGGTTGTATGGATTAAATTGTTACTTTTTAAAGACATTAACAGCAGACTTAGGGAAGAGATGTCTGTGAAACCACCTGAGTGTGGACAGTTTGCTTATGACTTAGTGTATGGAATTATTGTAAACTCTCCTCTGTTTTTCCTGTATGTGAAAACTTAGGAGGGAGGTGGCCTTCCTAATTTATTAGAGGAAAATATAAATAAACATTACTAGACAGATTTTTTTTCTGCTATTTTTACTTTGTTTCATAACTCTCAATAATAATTCTATTTGCTTTGTTGGTTTTTTTTTCAATGAAATCAAATTTGGTCTTAGATGTGTAGAAGATTTTTTTGTTTGTTTTTAATGACAGAAACACCCTCAAAGACAAAATAAATTAAGTGGCATCTGGATAATACAGTTAGCATCTCAAGGCCCTGTTCAAAGTGCTTGTTTCTCAAGTGCCCATCTCTTGTAGTTCTGGTAGAGCTTTCTGACACATCAGAGCATCTGCAATGTAGGGAAATAGAATCCAGGTATCATTTCCCCCAGAGGCAGACAGGTCTGCTCCTGAAGTTCACTTAGATTCTTATTTTCAGAACCCAACAGTGACAGAATGTGTAATGTTTGTATTTAATGGGGTAAAAATTTCAGGGTTCCTGAGTCTTTCTTTGCCAGTATTACACTAAACAACTTTTAAAACTCCCACTGTGGTCAGGGTCTTTGCTGATGAGAAAAAATTTTTTGGTAGCTAAGCTTGAGCAAGTTTGATCCTAGCCTGAACATTGTAGCAATAGTATTCAGTAAGTAGCTGCTTCTTTACTGAATGTCAGAGCAGTAGAATGCAATGTGAGAAATGAAATACTGAAAATGAACTTGTTACAAAAGACACAGGAATGCTGACAACAAAATTTATATCCAAAGTTTTTATCAGGATTTAATAATTTGAGGCAAAAGTTGCAATGTACCAATTACTTCACCATCTCTGGCACGGTTACTGGGGAGAAGAAAGCAGAGTGTGCAGTTGTTCAACTTTCTGTAGTCATGATTCTTGCATTTATACCTGTTTTAACTGACTTCCTCTTCTGATTAAAGTAGGGAGAATACACTCTTATTCTCATAAATTATTTGAAAGTGGTTTTTTTGACATTGTTCTGCACGTGGGCAAAGCTTTGAGGAAAGGAGGGACTCCTGGAGCATGAGACAGACAATGACGATCTACTCTCTTCCTCTCAAAACCTCACAGCTACATTTTGACTTGTGTTTTACCTATTTTTTCAATGGTAGAATACTGCTGAGCAACTGACACCTCCAGCCTTGGAGAAAAACTGTTTAAAAGCAGTGTCTGCCATCAGAGTCCTGGTACAGTTCTCCTGGACAGTGAGGAGTAAGATGGTTGTTGTTTTTAGAATGGTGGCAGAAATGCATTGTGAAAAGCATGAACTGCAGAGAGTTTGTCTATCTTTGTTTGTCTGTCTTTGATACATTTTCCCATCTACAGAATCTTAGTAAGAAAACTTTCTACGTACTGACTGATATCAGGGGACTGGTGGTAGGATGGGTTTTATCTCAAAACATTGCAATTCACTGTATCTATTCTGATGTGGAACATCTTTGCAAAGCATATGTTTTAGGTAGATGGTGGCATGGGCAACAAATTCCATTATGTGCAAGGCTTTTGGAATTGCAGCTTTAGGGGGAGTAGTGTTTTAGGAAGGAGCAAAGTCTGTCTTAGCTGCAAGATACTCTGAGTGGTGTAATGATGACAAAATAGCAAAATTTACCTTGTCCTAGTCCTCTAGCCTCAGAACATACTAAAAAATATGATTTAGAATTTAATGATAGCAATAATTTACCTTGGCTTAGAAGTTTGTTAGAAATTTGCTTTTTAGCTCTAAGGTGCAGTAGTTTAATTTTGAAATGATTTGAAATGATTATGAGTGAGAGTTTTAAAGGAAATACTGATTGACCAGGCATAAGAGGTATTTTATTACAATTTCTTACAAGAGGTAAGTTATTACAAGCATTAAACATGTCATCTGGTGTTCTTTTAATACATACTTGGGGGGGAAGTTAAACTAAGTCTTTAGAGCTTGTGGTGTGCATCTTGTGATGAATGGATATTGGAAACTGGAGAAGATCCCATGAACAGAAGCAATTTTATATTTTCAAATTTGATTTTCAGTGTCTTCAGATAATAATCCTGATCACATTGATTGATTACATTGTTTGTTCTCATTCCAGTAGAACAGAATTTCTTGTGTAAAACCTTCATAGTTTCTGGGGTTTTCTTTGAGCCATTTCGGATTAAAGTTCAAACAAGTTAAATAAGTTTAGAAAAACAGCTTACATCTCTGCCTTTGCAGTATGAGTTTCTTGTGTGAAGTAGCAATGCTCTGTCTTCTCCCTCTAAAATCATAAAAGTTATCTATCACCATGTCCATATCACCATATTTTACAGAGTAGGTTTGTCAGCTCTTTTAAGCTGTATCGAGACACTTTCTGTACACCTTAAAATGGAGAGGAAAACATATCAAATAGCAAAGCTTTTCATTTATTTGCTGATCTGTTCTGACATTGAAAATTTTCTCATCATTTCTGTCCTCTCCCATGTTCCCACTCTTTCTTCTTTCTCACGTCAGGTGCAGGCTGATTTTTCTGCATTTAGTTAGTTTTTGTTCTTTCCTTTTTCTTATAAATTGTCACATATGTGCTACATCATTGCTTTGGATCTGCAAAACTGCTTCTGATGACCCTCCTTCCTTATTCCTATCTGATGCCTGGAAGGAGATGCTGTTTTCCAGTGGAGCTTATTTTCACAGCTGTGGCAGAGAAGGGAAGTGTCATAAGATACTTTGAGGTCAGTTTTGACCCCAAATTTAGATGAGGTAAAAATGATTCTACAGAAGTATAATATCTTGTCTCAGGTGCTCTGCCTGTCACTTAAAATTAAACAATAATTATGATTAAGAAAAAAACTGTTTTAATAGCCATTGCAATAATGTACAGTAAAACTAGGTCAGTATTACACAATATTGTTTTTTTGCTTTACAACTTGTTACAACTGGAAGTTTTCATATAACCCGTTATCTTTTCAAAGAAACCTTAAAGTCTTTGAACATGCAGAAGAATTTTAAATGCTTACTCCTGCTTGTACAATCTTGAACATATTAATAAATTGCTTAGATGACTTATCAGCAAATTAACTAGGGTAAATTATTAAATTACCATTTCACCGTCCACATCAAGATCTCTAGTAAACCTCTAATAACTGTAACATGTGCCTCAGGCAGAGCTGTGCATTATGTATGTTCTTTGTAACGAGAATTCGTTGCCTTTATGAAGCCATTGACAGACATTTATCATTTTGTTCATTAAACTTGTCTGTGACATCCGGTAAATTGATGTTAACTGGAAATATTCTCTGGGAGTTCTGGCACGACTCTGTCATTTTGCCTGAGGAGAAACTTTGTACCTAGCGTGTCCCAAATTACAAGGGTGAAACTTCCTTCCCCCACCTCCTCTCTGAAAGCCTAAGTGAGCATATGACCAGCTCTTTTTTCTCCTCTTGCTCTTAATGCTTATTTATGCAAACAGCCCTGTAGCCCACAGTTTGTGAGCAGATTTATCATTGATCTTCAATAGAGGTTGAAAGTGGATCCTGCTTTTATTAGTTTAGCCAGTCTGTGCTAGAAAGGCAGCTCAGTTTTATCCCATGGCGTACAAGAAATTAACTGTGGAATTCTTGGGAGCATTGATGGGAGTTTTGTGACATTCCCAGCACGTGGCAGTTAGTACTTGTTTTTAATGGTCATAATCTTTACCCAGTGTTGCTTACTGCTGATTCTGACAGTGTTTGGTAGGTGACCAAATGCATTGCTGAAAGCCTTTATAAATAGTGCTTTGTGTGGCCTTTTGAAATTACTTCGTTTGGAATGATGAACAACATTTCTTTTTTTTCTGCTCTTGAGCACCCAGTGGGGAAAAAACATACACACTTTTAACACCTGCCAGTGTTTGATTCCTGTGGGATAGCTATCTTTGGTAGTGGTAGAGGTTGTTAATAGGATATCTGCCTGCCTTCTAGCGTTCCTGTTGTGCTACCTGAATCCAGTTGTATTGGGGATCTTTCAAACCAGCGTGAATGGACTAAAAAATGGTGCCATAGCTGACCAAAATATTTATTAAAGGGTCTAAGATACCATCAAAAAATTGAATTTCCAAAAAATCCATTACATAAAATTTTTGTCTTTTGAGAGAGAGTAGAGCAGTTGGCTCTTGAAAATATATTGTGTCTCACTACATAATAGTTCACTGGATTAAATGAATTTATTGATTTCTGCTTCTTTACTGACACACATTTATGAGCAGTTTCTTTGGCACCATGGCCACATGTCAAAGGTCATAACTTTCCTTCACTGTGGAAGAATAAAAGCTTTCAGATGGTGAATCCCTGAAATCTAAACAGGGTTTTATCCTCCCTTCCCCCCTCAATATAATTACTAGTTTTGCATGGACTTATTTAATATAAATACACAAAAATAATAAAAAAACCCTGTACATACTAAAGGAACCCCTATATTATCTATCATAAAATAGCTGCAGGAAACTCTATACGTAAAAGACAACATATCTAATCTACTAATAGGTATCATTATGGAGCACATGATAGTCTATTAGTCTCCTTTATGGTTAGAGATTTTATGGAAAATGGTCACTTTTTAAAACAGAATGAATATTTTTCATGAAGAATTTTATTAGCTATAGTTTAGAAACAGTATTTCTTCCCTTTTAGAGTTGTGTATACTTTGTGCACCAGAGGAAATCCTGGAAGTAGATCCTACTGAGAGAATGAAGCATGTTCAAAATCTGTGCTTTGTGTTTAGACAAATGTTTATAATGTTGACATTTTCTTTAATGACCTTCATTAGTAGTAAGTAGCCTGTGGGGTTTTTGGTCTGTACTGGATATGAAAGTCCACTCGTGATGTAAACATGAAGTTATTAAAAAAAGAAACTGCAGTGGAACATAAAGAAGATTAATCAGTCCACTAGTTTGCTGGAGGTAAGTAGGCAGGAGTAGAGGGGCTTTGGGTCTGTCTGGGAAGATCTTTTCTCTTTTTGGCAGCTACTGACTGGTAGATGAGCTCTGACCATCTCGGGAAATAGCAGTGTGAAGGTAACCTCACCAAGGTGTTGATTTAAAATAATTGAAATATTTGTGCTAGGTAAGGTAACATAAGTTTGAATTGTTAGCACAGTCTGGCTGTAGTGCTCTTAGCAAGGATGTTTCTGAAGGAACAGCAGAGCCTGGAGTTCTACCAATAGGAAAAACACCCCATGATTTTCTAAGAAGGCATAAAAAGACACCCCACTGCCTGCCCCAAGAAAGAATCATCTGCCAGACTTTGGTTTTGCATTGTAGAGATGAAACCTATTGATGTTTTTAATCATGATTCTTAAAAAAAACCAAAACAAAATCAGTGGTAGACTTTTCTTCTGCTCTATTATTTTTATGTGTGTATGTACATTCTAAGGGGGCTAGTGGTACTCGGGTCTTAAATTTACCAAATATTTATGTAGTAGAACTGTAGCTGCTAATTTTCTGACATGTTAACATTTTTGACAGAAATTTGTCATGTCAGTATTAATCTCTGCTTTTTATTTTTTCTAATACAGTATATTTCATCAAGACTGTTTATTCTGTTCCCTAGAGCAAATTGAAGATGAAACTATTTTCTCTGTATTTTTTTTTTTTTCATTAGGACAGCATGGAAATGTTTACTTAGGGAATAGAGACATGGAACTTATTGAGGTCTTTGTGTCTGGAAGTAGCTTTTGTTGTTGCTGTTGCTAGAATTGGTTGTCCTGTATTTGTCCTGAGGAAAAATCTCAAACTGTTTTTTTGTTTTTTGGTGTATGTTCACACATCTTTACTCAGCTTGACTAGCTCAAGACAAGAGGTGATATTTGTGCTGAGCCTGTTGCTCGTGAACACTGAGCTGGGCTTTCTCTCTAAGCAGTCCTGGACAGATGTAGACTTGCTTTTTTTTCCTGTTCTGCATTAATGAGGAGCTGAAGTGTGATCTAACACTGCCTGGAGAAACCAGCTGGCATGGAAAGCTGGAAACAATGCTCTAATTACCTGGAGAGGAAGTTTGGGAGGGGAAGGGGGTGAGGTGGAGGTGTGAGTGGTCTCATGTGTCCTGAGGTCAGGAAGGGTATTGGTGGGAAGAGGCGAGTGCTGAGGAGATCTTGTGGAGTGAGGGAACCTGGGCTTGGCTCATTTGCAGGTTGCCAAGGGTACGAGTTCAGAGTGGAAGAGGACTGGGGATCTGGCAAAGACTGACTTGAGAGAGTGTGCCCATCAGAGCAGCTGATCCTTCAGGACACTGAATATGGACCCAGGAGGCCTGGACTTCCCTTGGGAACTTCTGAAAGACAAAGAATAATCTTCTAGTATGGGGATCTTTAGAGTATTAAAATGCATTTCTGCTTCAGCCAGAAGCTTCTGCAATATATACATGAGTCCATTTTCCCCGACTTTTCATGGGAAGTCTTTGATTACATATTTCTTATGGCCTCAATATTTGATATGAGGTTCTGAGATCTGGTCAGTTGGAGCTGCAAGAAGCTGGGGGAGCTGTCCATGATTGCAATATGTGGAATGCTATGAAAGATCAGTCTTGTGTCTTGGATGTCTAAATTTAGTGAATATTTCAGTCGCCCATTCAAGTGTTTGTCCACACCCAACAGTAAAATTAAAATAATAATAGAATGTAATCTCAAGGTGTTGTGAAAGTGGATGCAGTAACATTTGTGAAGAGCTGTAGTGCAGAGCCCTGCAGGGAAGGCCAGAAAGAAGTTGGTAACTGTTCAGGGCAGTGCTTAACACAGTGTAATACAAGGCATGAGGCCACACACTGAACAGAAAACAAAATATTGAATAGATGCTCATTATGTGAGCACCATTCATTTGGTGCTGTGAATAGTGGGGGAAGTGCAATTGTGCAGTTGTATTGTTTCCTAAAGCATGTATATAAACAGAGCAAATCAGTTACATAAACAGCGTCATTTCTTCAGATTCCCAACTTCTGAGCATTTGGGAAATTTTCATCATGTGTGTATACACCTATGTAAGAGATATATTGAATATGTGAGTGGGAAAGTTTAGGGATTAGCTTCATTTATCTAATGATGTATGTAATTTTTAAAAAATGAAATAAATATACTTGAAAGTATTGGAGTTTTATATGGGCAGGATGTCATGAAAAAAAGATTGGTAACAGAAGGTCTTGTGGCAACTTCTTAAACAAGTAAGTTTGTCAGAACTTTCTGATCAACCAAAACATGGGCTGTTATCTGAGCATGTATTTAACAATAACTTTAACTTGATAATAATAGTCCTCAGATAATTTTTTTTTTTGTAAATGTATACATATGTTCATCTATGCACTCTCTGGTATTTGTCAGTACAAAATTTACTCTTTCTGTCATCTGACTGAGATGAAATCAGGTGTATTGCTGGTGCAGAAGAGAAGAGCTTTTTTGAGGTGCCAGGCAGGACTGTGGGCTTCAGTGCTGTGGAGGAGTTGGTGCCTTTGGGCTTCACTTCCTCTTTCATCTGCTCTGTTTCTTCTCCCCCACATGGCCTAGACTCTCGACTGCTTTTTAGGCTACGGGTCTTATGTTGAGCCATAGGGCAGATTTTTGGAAATACAGCTCTGGAGAAAAGCTCCAATACTTGTATGTTTGCTTGTTTGTACTTTTTTTTTTTTTGGTTACTTTTCCTGATACATTTGTGTAAAGAATCTCAAAGGCAGTGGAGCATTCAAGACCTCGTGCATTTGATGCAACTTGTACATCTCGATCTTCTTGGGGATCTGTACCTTTGGGTGCTGGGACCTTCTTTCTCTGAGAATGCTTTTCATGGACCTGTTCAGAAGCTGGAATTATGGGGAAGTGTAAAGCATTATTTTTATTTATTTTAATTGTTCCTTTCCTCGCTACTTAGTTGCTGCCTTGTTCACCATTGTCTTCTGTTTATCTAAATAATGGTTGCCTGGCCTTTCACAAACTTGTGATGGGGAAAGATGGTGACCACCTGAAACAATAATATCTGTGGCAGAATAGCCTGAGAACTTTAAATAACCAAAGGGGACTGTTTCCAAGGCAGCTAAGTGACCTTTGGATCCCAGGAGTAGACTATTCATAGAGGCAAAGCCTTTGTCCTGCTTTGACCAGTGGTCAGTGAACTCTGGCAGGCCCCTCGGCTCACCATCTTGGCCCTAGACTAGCAGCTGGTGATTGATTCATTTAACTGTCCAGATTCACATTCTTCTGTCAAGGACTTGTCAAGGAAGAAAAAGGTTCTATGGAGGGCTATTCATTTTACTAAAAGGAAGGGGATGCATTATATGATTGAGTGGATTACTTTTGGGTCAGAAGAGTTCCTGCATTGCTCCGTTTTAATTCGGCCTTCAATCAAAGAGAGATTTAGTTTATCAGTGCAGTGTGGTGCTCATGTAGAGGGACAGATAATTTCAATTCCATCAGTGCAATAGGGTTGTTTTATATTTTGTTATTTCCTCCCGTCCTTTCTGTGATTTGTCCACCCCACTATGTTTCTACCAAAAAATCCATAGATTTTTATGATTGGTTGATATGACAGAGTTAAGAATATTAATTACTATTACTCTTAGATTTAATGTGTGTGTTATATGAGTATTGATGTTCCTATTACCTCTCATATATGGTTTTGAGCAGTCCAGGAAAGCATCAAGTAAGTAAAAGATTACTGTGTTACCTCTGTTTTGGATGAAAAGTGAGAAGAAAATAAATTAGACAGGATCAAACTAATAAATTACTTTCCTCCAGACAACACAGGCGATGGTAAAGCTGAGGGTAGAACCTCATATTTTCTATCTAGTACCTGTGTTCACCTGAAACAATAGTTTGTTGCACAAACAGCATTTTCTAAATGCTCAGGTGAGCTGTTTCCTTCTGTTGGTTTAGAACGCCCTATTTTGTAAAACTAGGAAGATGTTTCCATGCGTTATGAAACTTGAATGATTTTCTCAATTTTACAGTGAACACGTCCAAAACCCCAACTTTGAGTTGCACTAGGGAGGTGTGTTTCAGCTTCAGTGTGCTGCCAGGCCCCTCTTTCCCTTTGCCCTCCAGCTGGGTTGTGTTTCCTTAGCATTTAGGATTTCCTTGCTGGTCCTCTTCACAAAGTACTGAGCAAAGCACGGCGTCCTTAGCTCCTTCCACTGGAAATAACAGGCATTAGAGAGCAGATCCTGCCAGTTAACCTTCTGCCTCCGTTTGAATGAACACGATGAGCTGCAGCAGATGAAATACGACCTTCAAGTTTCTTTTCCCCACTCTCCTAAGCTATGTATTGTTTTGATTTGGCTTATTGAACGTATTATGAGGGATTTCTGATTGGCTCCAGGCCAAGGTATTTTACCTCTGCTGATGGAAGCACAAGTGCATAATTTAGAAGAAAATACAGTGAAGCTTGATCTGTTGCATCCTTTTCTCTCCCTCTATTTTTGGGGAAAAGGGAGAACTTTGTATTTGTCAAGATAAATGAAGGGCTTAACTACCTTAAGAGCACAAGGGAAGATGGAGGTCTGAGATAATCTAACCTTGCTCACACTTCTCTGTTATACACCTCTATATATGTGTCAGAAATCTAGGATAAATAAAACACCTGTTGAATAGGCAGCATTCTTTCTTGGAGACCTGGTGGTGTTCCTCTCCTGCCAGCAGCTGCATTTCCCAGGGATCAGTCACCTTGCTTGGGACTTGCTTGTTTCAGGCTGGAGTAGGATGTCTGAGATGGGGATACCAGCTTCTCTGGGCTCCCAATAACACATCCCTCACTGCTTCCCTGGTGGCTTTGATTCATAGCCTTGAGTTGGAGACAAACAGTGAGCTTTTAAAAATTATGGAAGGGAAAAATGGGTTGTCATTGTGTATTGGAAAATATAAGTAATCTGATAACTAGATGTATTACCTGCTTGGTAGAACATGGCTGTTTGGTTGTGCTGTGACTGGGCAAACTGGAAATCCAGGAGTCCAACAATTGCCTCCCACCCAAGCAGTCAATAGCCATAGCAAGGTGACTCTAAGGACACTGAAGGCAAAATAATTTTTATCTGGAAGCTGCACTTCTGATTTGTTTTATGTGAAAATTGCAAGAGTTGTAAACACTTCCCCCTCCAGTACCTCCAGATTTTTTCAGATAAACATCTAATGAGAGGATTTAGGTAGCTTCAATAAATAGGTAGTACTGACAGTATCTTTTGTTGTTTGGTTTTTTGTGTATGAAATTTGTTTCTTATTTTCTCCCTGCTGCTCTCAAAGTTTAGGCCATTCAGATTTTAACTGTTAGTTACTACCCTCTGCTGAAAGACTTCTTGGGTGAGATCTCTGGGCTGTGTAATGCAGCAGTGGGGCATTTGGTGACAGCGAAATGAGCTGCAGGCATTTGGCCCTTGAGAGTAGAGGCATTTCTGCTTTCCTTTCCCCGTGGGAATGAGGAAATGTTGACATTTGGAGAGGGGGCTGAAGGGCTTGAATTCCCAGCACCCCTGCTCAGCGTTTTGCATTGAAATGGTCTTTCATCCTGGGATGCCGATTCTGAAACACTGTAAGCAAAAAATGGAGAGTGCTCCTATCTCTCAGGAATAGCATTTCTGACAGTCTGGAGACTTAACAGCACCACCATATCAGCTTACACTCATTCATATGGGGATGGTGTCAGTTTGCCACTGTATGAAATGAAACCCCTTCCTCTGCCTTCCCCCAGATGTGAGGGAAGGCGCAGGGTGGGTGGTGCAGCACAGGAATGTGTGGGGCCCCACTCCTGGCCTGGGATGTGCTCTCTGGTGCTTCCTCTGATTGATGAGCTAGGCAGGGTGAGGTGAAGAGTGGGGTTTGTATTCTGCTTAGGGTCTAGATTTATTTTAGCCAGGAATAGCATTTATTTATTTTTAGAGATACAAGACGGATAAATAGAGGTCTTACCCTTCTGCTGGCGTCTGCAGTGAAATTCATTGGTCAGATTTATGCTTCCAGTGCTGCAGACTTTTGTTGCAAAGTGCTGAAATTGACTTTTCTGTGTTACACTGAGTGACTATTAAATTTTTCTTGTTCTTTGAGGAACTTTAGAATCATAGTAGTGAATCTTTAAATCTTTCATGTTCTTTTTTGATTTGTGTGGGTTTATTTTGGTTTTGTTGGTTTTGTTTGGTTTTGTGGGGTTTTTTTTGGTTTTTCTTTTTGGATGCCCGATTAGGTTAGCTGTGAAGGGATATGTCTTTTGTTGCAAAATCCTGCTTGTGTTCTGATCCTTGTCTTCATGTTGTAAAGTGCAAAACTGTGCTGGATGTTCCCCATGCAACAGTTGGGCTATTAAGCAGAACTAATTCTTCACAGAATGGCAGCAACTCCAAAGAAAGGCATCCGTGGGATTAAGCATAGATACTAGAAGGCAATCACTGGGCAAACTGCTGAAGGAAATCAGTCCTTGCAAGGGAGAAAGTGGTGTGTTCTTTCTCCTGAATGCATGCAGCCACACAAGTAGAGCAGCTTTGAAGCTGGTTAATGTGGCTTACTGTGTGCCTTTTCTCTCCTATTTCCTATGCTTCTTGTCTGCAGAAGAGCAGAGGGGGATTCCTTGATAAGTGCATTAGCATTTATTGTGCCTTCTGTGGCCACACACTGTTGCCTGGATGATAGATAGACTGAGAAGGGAAAACCCCAGCTGGGATGCCTTCAGAAGTGAAAAGATCAAATCTCTCATGCTTGTTTACATGGTTTGGTAAGGAATGTCAGTCACACCATCAGTAAACTGTTGAATACATATAGCCACATATTTCAAAGCCTCAAGCTTTTAATTCCTTTAAAGCAGTGCTAGTGATAACTCCTGAGGTGGTATGTTTGTCTGCTTTTATTGGGAGGGGTGGTAGTGGTGTATCTTTTGCCTTCTATGAAATGATTCAGGTGCAGTAAGGCAATATGTGTACTCATGTGAGTAGCTTGCAAGAGTGGCATTTTTGCAATATTAGTATCTGCTTCTACCAAAGTAAAATAGAAAGATCTGGGTGTATTACCCTGTACTTTCTTCCCTCACAGACTGAGAATTCTGATGCATGCCCTTGCATTGCAATAGTGGATTCTCATCTCAGTGTGGCTCTAAGAGCACCTGATGGGCAGGAGAACAAACTGTAAAATAAGGCATTCACAGGTTGGTAGTGTGTCTGTGAGGATCCTCTGGTTATTTTCTCTGGCACATTGCTGCTGCCCAGGATCCCATTTATTGTCACAATTATGTTAATATGCCATGGATAACAAGCTCCGTGTCTGTTCCAGTGGTTTGAAGAAGTGAGGAGGGAAGAGTGCATTGTAATAGTCGCCTTGTCAAATTTTGCCTTTCTGTTCCTGCATGTGTTTCTGCATTGAAGAGAACTTTTGATGTGTGATTATCCACTTCTGAGGAGGCAGTTTTCTTCAACTGTTTTGAGGTTTTTTCCATAACATGCAGAGTGGACATGCTAACTTTGGACTCTTTCTGTTGCTAAGGTTAACACTTCCCAAAATTTAGTGCTGCCTGTTTAGCAAAAGAGCATCTTTCTTAAAGTACAATATATCCTGAGAATAAATCATTGTTTTTATACTTGAAAAAATTGATCAGTATCAGAGAGATTCCTGATGTATTGTGATTGTGTTGAGGTATTTTTTCTTAACTTTTCAAGGTTTTCCTCCTTTCCTGTGAACTGTCTTCAAGATGTGTCCACTTAAGTCCTTTCCTCTTGATTTTCTGCACTGGGATAGATCAGAAGCTTGCTCACAAAACTTCCATTTTGTATGTGGACATCGTGATTTTAAGCTGAAACCAGGACAATGGAGAAGACAAGATATTTTCTACTTTCTGAGGATACTGTAAGAATGAAGGAATAAGGATATAGTGTAGCAAAGAAAGGATAAATTAGTACATTTCCCTAAAAACCTGGTCCAGGGTAGCCTAGCTCACTTCTAGGATTTCAGGAAGAGAAATACTCTATATATGAAACTTCCGACTAGTTTTAACTTTGAGAAGCTGGTGGCGAAACCTGTGTGCCTGTGTGTGGCCATAAGCACTTTTATAGGATCTAGTCCCAGCCCAAACGATGGAGAGCTGAGTGATCTTCAGTGGACAAATTCAGACTCAGTTATTCCTGTACAGGGATTTTTAAAATGATCATTTGTCAGCCACTGAATTAGGAGCTTTAAAGAAAGGAGCAGGAGGACCTGAAAGTGTTAGAGGAAACAAATGAGATTGCAGCTGACATCTCCAAGGGAACTTTTGTTCGAGGGTGCTCAGGCTGTTGACCTCTTTGCTTCTCCATTTCATTGCCTTTAGATTATAGCATTCTTCAGTACCAGAAAAGTAGTGGGTAGTTTGTGAATGGGCAGTTTTTACATTTTTGGTTTTTTAAAGCAGAGACACTGGACATCGCTGTACAAAGATTTTAATGCACAAAGAAACAGTTCTGCTTTGTATTTTACAAGTATGGGTTTTGTATATGAGGCTAATGATTTCTTTTCTCCCTTATCAGAGACTGGAGAGTAATTCCTGGTGATCTGCATCTTTGGCATTCATTGGCTCTAAACATTGCACATCTTAGATATCTTATCTGTGCAAGTTGGCAAGAACATGAGAGAGGAAAGGAAAAATGAGAACATACCTTTGTTTCTTACCTTTCCCACTACTTTCTCTATTGCATTTCTCTCTCATTGTTTAGTTTAGCGTGGAAGTAAGTATGTGGTAGGCTTGGAGTAATTGCATTCGCAGTAAGGTGACCATAAGTTTTAGCAGAGCAGCTTCCCAAATTGTCTGGCACTGTGTTGGAGGCAAACTGCAGTAAGCTGTGCAAAGGAGCTCAGCTTTAGCTGAGCAGTCGAGGCCTTGGAGAAGATTTGTCCAGAGCAGAAGTAATGAATTGAGAATAGCAGAAAGAGCAGATGGCCCAAATCCTCTCTCATCACCTCATCTGGGATCTTCTTGGTATTTATCAGTGAAAGCTTTCTGTAATTACCCCTATGTGCAGAGCATTTTCTCATCCCTTCAAAACTCAGACTGTGATTTTGAAAGGGTTTTGCAGGCTAATGCCTCAGGAAAATTTGTTCCTTAGATACATCAGTACTGTTCTGTGAACTGAAACGTGAGGAGCACATGGTGGAAGGGTCAGTTTTGTCTACAGGGAATGTCAATTTTCAGAATGTCAATTTTCATGGCCAAACCTGGCTCATATTCTGTTCTTGTGTCTTTCATGCTGTAGAAATGGGGTTTCTAATCTTGCTAGCCTTTTGCAATATTTGGGCCCTTTTCTTTTTTATTATTATTATTGTTTAGGTTTGTGTTTTCAGGAACCCAAGTTGTAGTGCTAAGGTAGCAGCTCATGACAATGCAGTTATGTAATTTCCCACTCTGCAGGGTTTTCCAAAGCACCAGAATGACTGCTGTAGAAGATAATTGTGTTCTGTACAAACTGTAATTCTGATCCACCTTCTCTAAAATGCTAAAATGCCTGCTAGGAGAATCTAAATGGCAACTGGTTAAAACAATTGAGGAATAAAGAGATTACTAGGTTTCCCATATCAATTATTGATAGTGTCAAATCAATGTGGCAGTTCCAGTCTCATTTACCCTCCCTATTGTTTAATTGTAAGGTAATAGTTTGAGTCTGGACTCCTTTTTCAATGCAATTCTGGACTATCATCGTTAAAACTGCTGCTACAGTGTTCCTACTAAAGGGAAGGATTTTCTTCCTCAGATTTGATACTAGTAATTCAAGGCTGCTTTTTGATTTGGTCTCTCTCTTGTTTTTCTTTCTTCCTTCAAATATTTCTCTTCTGTTACATAATATCTGAATTGGGTGTCATTTCCCCCCACGCTTTTTATGTGCAACCTCTAGATTGCACATAACTTTCCCAGGAAAGTTATTTTCTTTTTCATATTGAGAAATTACATGTCATAGTAATGGCAAAACAATGTGTTTCTGTCATGTCATCTTAGGTCTGTCTATCCTGCCTTCTTTCTAAGAGTGAGTTTGTAGTAAGCAGCTTGAAAGAATAAAGGAAAGGCAGGAATTAAAGCTAAAATAGGAAGCTAGGAAACAAAACAGAAAGGTAAAATGAATGCTCTTTAGCAGGATGACCACATTTCCAGGCAATTCGAGTGCATACTGATTTTAAAGTCATGTCTAACAGTTTAGTGTTAGTACCTCATTAAAATCCAGGGATTAATAGCAGCAATCTCCTTGTTGCACATAAAAAGGATTTAGTTTAATTTGGGATTAGAGGGTACAAGCCATTCTAGCAAAGCTTTTCCCAAGATATCAGTGAGGTGAAGTGAGATAGCTTAAAGACTGTGGTTTTTTCTAACTATTGCAGTTATGCTATACACACACACGTGTATGGATTTTAAAACTGTGGTGAACTGGTTCATTAATCCTTTAAAATGTGTGCTACCTTTGGAAGTGAAATTGTCTGGAAAAGCTTGTTTGAAGTGTAAAGAAGGGCAGTTGAAGTTGGAAAGGCACTGAAGGTGTGGCTGGGCCTGGGTTAGTTCGAGGACATTAAAATCTGTGGATCCTGGTATTGGAGATTCAATCTGTAATCAAAACTTCCTTGTGTTTTGGATAAGGATAACGTGCAGTATTCTGCTGTCCTCTCCTGCAGCTACACAGGGGTTGGAACAGGATGGGTCATTATTCTCCTCCCCTTTTTCCCTCCTACAGGTGTTTCTCAGCATGCAAGTGAGAACAACAACCATCCTGAGAGCCTTAAGTTATATCTGAGAAAAGGCCTACACTACAGTCCCCTCCCTGGTTTTAGATTTTTGGGAGAAGGAGAGAACAGTTTAGTTGTTTTATTGCTATCAGTTGCTTTTTGTTAGGCTAGCCCAACTCATTAACATAGCAGTGTGTGATAGCATTTGCTGACAGGGGTTATTAATACAGAGAAAGAAAAATACAGTTTGAAAATCCTTGTGTAATAAGTTAAGCACCTGATATAGCATTCTCCAGAATTTTCATTGAGTTCTTGACATGTGGGCAGTGATGTCAGCAGCCTGTATGATTTATCTGATTATTTATTTATTTAGTGCCACGTCTGATTTTTTGGGGGAAAAAGTGACTAATTTGTTCCAATTAAATTTAAGTATCAGGCTTCCAGCATGGTTTGGTTATTAATTAAAACTAAGTATATTAAACTAAAGTTTTAGCCAAAGTAGCACAAATCCATGCAATTTAAGAATATCTCTTTAAAATGCAAGGTTATAGAAAAAGTGTATTTTAGTTAAGCTTATTTTTCCAACCATTCTGGCAGAAATTAAAAATAACAGCTGACTTTAGTGAAAAAGCCACACTTTGCATTTATCAGAAGACTTAAATCTCTGGTAATTTATCAGAATGCCATTACCAGTATGTTGTTTGAATTACAAACACTTTTATAACAGTCAGAATGAACTGACACTTTTCCTTTGTGCCTGAAAGGGCCAAATGTGTTCTGGATGATATCACTTCCTCTTACAGATGGAACTCAGTTCCATCTCGGCTCAGTTGTTTGCCTTAAATAATGGCCATTAGCGAGGGAGATGCCTGTGCAGACAATGAGTGAGATAAAGTCTTTGCAGATGCAGTTGCCTCGTTTATTTGCCTGCTACATGCCAATACATTTCCATTCAGCAGCCTCACCTGAACTTCCCATGCTGGAGCAAAACCCTCTTCTTGCTTTTTCTGGTCTTACAAATATACAAAGAAGTATTTAGGGAAAACAGGGAGCAATGACTCTCATTAATCAGTAAGACTATCACTTCTCTCTTGAGATTCCTTTCCCAGAGCTAACCAGATCCTGCCTCTTTTAATCTTTCCTTACAGGTCAGGTTCTTTTTCTCTTGAAATATCTCAGTTTTATGCCTCACATTTTAAAAATAGTAATTCTAGGTCAAACAACACTTGAATAAAATTTTAAGGGTGAGTGTAAGAAATCACTCTGCTTGTGGTAGCACATACAGGATTTTACATCACACAATTTAATATCACACAAATACCTTTTACCCATATTGAGGTATTTGTGTGATATTCACCTCCAAACTGTATGTAGCAAGCTTTTTGGACTCTGAAAAGCTTAATTTTTGCTATCATCTCTTGGGAAACTCAGGGAAGATTCACCTATTGTACCACTTGATGACAGCCCCAGCTCTGTGTACTCTACATACTTGTTCAGAGATAAGGAGAAGAGCTGGGTGTCTGCAGTCTTGCAAAGTGTCTGGATCTGTCAGTATATACTGATATAAAGTTTATTCCAATCCAGATCCAGACCAAAGTGAGCCATTTGAGCTGCAAATCATTGGAAATGTGTGTCTATATAGCCAAAAGGCATGGCAGAACTACTTTCATAATCTCTTTTAAGCCTCATTCCTACAAGAACTGAGAAACTGCAGAAAATCCAAGAATATATGTGCAAATTGGCTTTGGTGTTAAAATATAATACACATGTATATTTGTTGGATTTTTCAACACTGTTTCAGAGAGAGTGCATCTCAAAAACTAGATCAAGAAGACAGGAGTTGTCATGTGCTTCCCTGAATCTATTTCTTTGGGAAAAGCCATAGTTTCTCTTTAACACACAAGTTTATTTTTCTCAAATGAAATGTCTTTACCAGACAGTTTAAAAAAATGGAAAAATTCTTGTTTTCACTTCAAGGGTTAGGGCTATTGTGAAATTCTCAATAGCATTAACAGATGCCTTGTACAAATGGCATTATGCACTTTTGTTCTTTCCACCTGAGCAGTTCATCTCTCTGAGTGGCCATTATCTCTTGAGAAACACTTAAGCATCACCATCGTGTGCTGCAGAGTTTCTCAATATTTGGTGTATTCCGGTTAGTTTAAAATTGTGCTGTTTCAGTTCTGGGTTTATCTTTCATTCTTACAGTTTTTTTCATTTCACATTTGTAGTCTGGTCTTGGGCTAGAGTCAGCTGTGATGAAACAGTAATCAACATGTAGGTTGTTGGAATTTCTTTTGCCTCGTAAGAAGGCTGATTCAGAAAACGAGTTCATAATGACATGAAGTGTGCAAGTAGAAAGTGCAGCGTGTAAGGTAACAGGTCACTGGATTTGTGTTGCAGCAGCCTTCAGGTCTTCATTTCAGGAGTGAGTGAAGTGGGTGTGTGTTGTGCTTCTTTTTGCTTGTTTGTTTGGTCTTTTTCCTTCCTAATTAAAAGTTGGTGAAGGACTGCTGCTGCATACAAACAAACAAAAGGTGTGATGCATGAGCTTCTTAAGTTTGACTTTTTCGTACCTTAATAGTTAAAGGTGTAAACTTGCTTAGGTACACAGAAAGTTTTTACGGTGTGCAGGATAGTATTCAATCCTTGTTCATCAGCAGCAGTTCTCTAATCCTTCATCAGCAGGTACAGAAAGCAATCATTTGGGTTTTGAACCTGAGGATGCTTGCCTCAATGGTAAATGAAGGAACTCGTACCAGAACTGAAGTCTGATTTCTCTCTGCATAGGTAACTTTGATGGCATAAATCTCTCACTTCTGCCCAGTAAAGATCTTCATTCTCAGAAGTAACCATACAAACACACACACTTGTTACATAAATTTCAGGAATTTATACAAGAAAATACAGTTTCTAGTTATTGTCTTCTGCTTCTGTAAGCAGCGTTTGGTATCTTGCAAGTTAAAAAGAGTGGGAGCATCAGCTTCTCAGAGCAGCACTAATCATTTTCTTTTGGCTATAAATCTGGGAACAAAATGATTAAATAGACTGAAGAAGAGGGGGGCAAAACTCAAATAAAAAGGCACTTACATTTATTGCGTTGCAGGGTTGTTTTTGGGAGCAGGGTATGTCTCTTGAGACTTTGTTTCTTATCCATTTTATAGAGCTCTGGCCTCTTAACAGCACTGCTTTAATGACTTGTTCTTGGGGTTCTGAGTTGGAATCAGTGTGTGCCAGGAAAACAAGCCTGTTACAAAGAGGTCAGATTTCATGAGACAGCAATAGACTTGTAAAAACAGATTTTACTGGAACAAATAAAGTCAGAATTAAGAAAAAAACAGAGATGTGTGTAAAGAAAGATACAGATGGAGCAAGTATTGAGCTAAAATGATAAACAATGTATAAACTTAGATAAGAGGTAAGTGGGAATTTTTTGTTTCTAAAACCTACATTTAGTAGTATTAATATGGGTTTTTAAAAGGTTTTGTGCAATTCTTCATAGTTGTGACTTTTGCTGTTTTTTAAAGATGAATTTTCAGGGGAAACACATTGTTCCTGCTCAGGTGGAAAAATGTTCTTTGCATATCAGCTTCGATTAACAACTTGCACTGGACTTTCTATAGAGTGTAGCTGAACCTGTTCTTGCCTGCTACTGTGATGGCATTTTGTGGTCTATGAAATACTAATCGTCCTCAGTTTGTTTTGTAGTTCTTGAGAGTCTCACTTCTGTGTTTAATCTATAGCTGTAATGTACCAAGTGCATGGAAGTGAGTAATTCTTTTTACATAAAGGAAAACCTAAATGGTGTTTCATTTGTCTCACTGAGTCTCTTTAGGTAACTGTACCAATATAAGAAAATTCTGGATGCAATTTTATAGTTCCAATGGAGATGAAACTTTTAAAGCTGTGAAAGGGTTTTGCTTCAGTAAGCCTGTATGATTACCTTTCTGCCTTGTTGCAATGATCCTGTTTCATGCCTTTGCCTGTAGTGCAGTTATGCTACAGGATGGCTCTGAAACTCACATTGCATTGGTTTGGATTGTTCATATAATTTATGCCTTTATTACATTCCTAGAGATTATATTTTGAAATGTGAGCAGACTTGTCTAGTTTGCTGCATCATACTTTCAGTAAATAAATGAAGAATGCAAAGCATTGTATTTTCTGTTAAGAAAGAAAATCTGTTAAGAATGGCACTAGGGAAATATTCTGACTCCAGGTGAACACAAGTTTGTGTAGGGAATTAGAACTAAGAAGAAGGGAAGGAAATAAGACAAGCTTGGATTCCTTTTGTTCCTGTTTCTTTTTCTTGTTCCCCAGCTCTCTATTTTGTGGTGGACGACTACAGGAGAGCTGGATAGCATCAAATCCAGCAAGTTTAGATATGAGAACAACTTGCTCTATGTGCAGGCTATTTGCCTGAGTTGTACTGAGTCTTGTTTTGTGAAGCTGATCTTTTGTAAATAGCCAAAAAAACAAAGTCTTTTTTTTACTTCTGAGTCCTTTGCAATCAAAAGAAAATCTGTTTAAGGCAAGAACTGCTTTTGTGTGTCCTCCAACAGGTTTTAAATGTAAGAGTTCTGTTGTAACACCTTTATGCATGTTGTGGGGGTTTTTATGTGTTCTTGAACCTGGTATTGGCAAAAAATGAAAAAAAGCTAAAAGTGGGAAGCAAAAAGTTCTGTCGGTGAGAGAGGATAGTTCTGTCTGCAGTGAAGGTGGGAAGGGAACAGCCTCAGAGAGTGTCTGGGGCAGTGTAGACCGGCTGCCAGAAGCACGAGTTTGGCTGTAACAATGGGTTACATCTCTGCTCGTGTCCGGGCTGGCTGAGCCACGCTGGAGGTGCCGGACCGAGTTCACAGCAGCCACGGTGTTTGCATCGTGTGGTTCCAACTGCTTTCAGGTGGTTTTGCTGTTCAAGGTGGTTCTGTGGTCTTGTTATCCACACTCTTTGGGAGGTCTGTTCACGAAGCTGCAACACTCTGACTGCTGGTGTGATTAGGGGTACTCATTCCTCAAGTGCTGATGCAGCTACAGGAATGCAGTGCGAAAAAACCACATTTCTTCACACCTGGAAAGTGAAATAGGCATGTGAGTAATAGGAATCTTTCTGTTGTGTAGTCAGGCTTGTGCTAGGAGTTAATTTGTGTGTGGGGAGGAAGCAACCAGCTAAGTTCACGTTTCCTTCACACCCCAGTATCCATCTCTCAGTGCTGTGCTGTACCATTAAAATGACAGGGACCTGTACCATTAAAATGACAGGGACAGGGAGCACTCAGTAGAATGCCTGGTGTGCATCAGTGCTGTCTCTATCCTCCATGGCATTTTTGAGGATTAAAACCCCTTTCCATTAATAAACAAGTAAAATAGAGAAATTATTTAAACACAAAACTTGAATATTAAGAGACAGGTAACTTTTTACTGTTGGTTTATCTATTGCAACCATGTTTCTGTATCATTTATATAGGAGTAGAAATTTAATTGGATCTGATTTTTTAAAAAACAAAAGAAGTACCATTAAGTTTACAGAGATTGTTCCCTCTGCACTTACAGGGGGTGTAAACATGTGAAATTATTTGTGTTATCCAAAAGGAGTTGCTTCTGAAGAATTGTTCTGTTAGTTGTAAGTAGCAGTAAATAAGCAATTAATTAGCAGGGTTTGTATTACTTTTCCTTATTTTTGAGCAATGAAATACAACAACTGATCGATTTCTTAGCTATTAGCTGCAGAGTATCTATTGATCTGCCACTTCAGTTGGCTCAATATTGTGAACTCCTTAAGTTGTAGATGCTGAAAATGACATTGATGCTCTGTTCACCAGACATCAGCTTAGTGACTGCTCAGACTGTTGGGATAAAAGTGTTCTCACTTGCTTAAACTTATTTTGAGATTTTTTTAAAAAATTTTGATTTCTTTTTCTTACCACAGATGAACTTGTACCACTCTGCAAATGCTTTATTTTATTAAAGTGAGTCAGGAACTAAAAGTTGTTTTGGAAATTTGTTATTGCAGTCAAATTTTTTAAGGCTGTCTCAAACTAGTTGAATTGACTTGAACTCTGTTAGTCTAATAATTGATATGGTTTCCAGCTGCATGCCAGTCAGTTTGTATGCTTAATTCTATTTGAGCGTGTCATATTTATTTTCATTGAAACATTTTTTAACTGAATTAGGTTAAAGCAAAGTTATTTTAAGTAAACCTTCAACCAGTGAAAACATGCTATTGAGCCAAGTTGACAAGGCAGTTAGACCCATCTTTCTTTGTATACAGAAATAAAAGGACTATTGGAAGTATTTCTGGATATTTTTACAAGTTGATCTGTGAACAAGAGTTTGATTTAACCAGGAATTTTTTCTCACTTTTGTCCCTTACAATTGATGTTCTCTTATTTTTAGCCATTTCTGCATTTGAAATCCAGCCACTTTCAACTGAAGTTCAAGAAGGTGGAGTAGCTCGATTTGCCTGTAAAATAACAGCAAACCCTCCTGCCACTGTGACATGGGAAGTGAATAGAACAACTTTACCCTTAGTCATGGACAGGTATGTAGGGTTACACATTTTGGAATGTATTTTATTCTTTGCTGTCGTTTTGATGCTGCCACAAGAAGAAAATCTGAATACTTGCAATGTCATTACATTAAAAAATTCCATGTCACCTGTTGAAATAGCTGGTCATAGGTATGTTGCTAATGAATTTTAAATAAGTGTTATGAGTGCAGGCCAGAGTCACCCACTATTGTCTGCACACTAATCACTGAGTTTTGAATTCTTACTTGTGAATTTTGTGTGCAAGTCATCCTCAGAAACAGTCATTGCTTGGGGAATGGAATGGGTGAACTTTGGCTCTGAGTGGTTTGAACTAGTGGGATTGCTTTCACTGAAGAATTGATGCTGAACTTGTTTTTATTTAGAAGGACAATAAAGAATTTTATATACAGAAAATTGAGTTATAACACTTGATGCCAAGGAAATTCTTTGCAAAGGGTCTTCTCATGAACTGATTAACTTGAAGAATAGTCTGCTCTCTGCTAGATCCTTTTCCATGTCCAGTTTGTGTTCCTTGAACTGACTCCTGTGCTTTTTGACCTGTAACTCCATTTGAAAGTGTCTAAGATACCCCACATGCAAAGGAAGGAAAAAAGAGAAACTATAAATTGAAACTGTAGGTGGGTTTCTGGGAAGTATACACCAGTTATGCCCATGTATCAGAAACTGCTGTAAAATATCAGCCAACCTGAACAGTATGAATGTAGTAGCAGGCTAAAGAAGGCTGGGATGGTTGATTCTGAGGGTGAGAAAGATCTGCTTGTTGAAAATAAATTCCTTTGCTCTCATTGCGGTGCTGGGGGGAATTTTGCCTGTAGTTCAGAAAGGCAGGAAGGTGAGTCATGTATTGGGAATGTTTTTGAGTCTCCAGCCTGCTGCTCCCAGGTCAGTGTGGCAATGGCTGTTTGTAAATCAAGGAGTTAATTCCACCATGGTGTTCACTGGCTGAATGTTTATCTACATTTCTTATTTTTGGTTTCTGTGGCAGGATTACTGCTCTGCCTACAGGAGTGCTTCAGATCTATGGTGTTGAGCAGAAGGATGCTGGGAATTACCGATGTGTTGCCACAACCGCAGCCAACAGGCGTAAAAGCACCGAGGCAGTGCTGAGTGTTATTCCAGGTATTTACCAAGTGAGATTTTTTTCAGTGGCAATATAGTCTTTCTTACAGTTTAGCAAAAACACTTAAAAGCCTTGAAAAGCTGTAGGTGAACCACTTGTCCAAATAATTTCGCTTGCTTTTATCATCTGCTAAAATGTTGTTCCATGTAAGTTTCCCCAGTTACTGAAATAAGGCTTTGGTGTAAATGTAACTTTCAGTGTCTATAAAAGAAAAATGTTTTATTTCATATTTAATTGAGTTTTTGTTCAACCGTGCTCACTTTTTATCTCTTTTTTAATCTCTACAAAGCCTCAGACTTGAAGCCTTTTCACAAGCCATCTATAATAGCTGGTCCACAAAACATTACAGCATCTCTTCATCAAACTGTCATCCTGGAGTGTGTAGCCACAGGGAATCCAAAGCCAATCATCTCATGGAGCCGGTTAGGTAGGTCTTAAAATTACAGCATGCAACCTTCAGCCTGTGGAGAGGAAGTAAAACTGGAAAGAAAGGATTTGAGCAATTAGGTTTCTGTTCTGAGGCTTTGTGTAGTAGGTAACGATTAGTAGGTTAAGGCAGGATGAGTGAAACACTTTCAGTTCTGTGCCTCAGTACTGCTGCCAAGAAGCCCCGAGGTTTTCTGAAGCTTGGGACTCCCTGCTTCTGCTGTCAGTCTGGCACTGCCCCGGGCACAGGGTGGGCACAGGACAGGAGGGTGGTGACCTCCAGGGATCCGTGACTGGAGTAGAATCGGTGGTGAGGGCAGGGTGGGATGGCTGCATCCATGAAGCAGACCTGTAAGAGTTCCTTCCACTCTTCTCAGAAGCCCTATGAGAATGTGATTTGCACCTTGACTATGAATAGATATAGATAAACCCAGGACAGTCAGCCTGGAAGGGGAGAAGAGGGAATGCAGTAAGAATAACATTGAGCAGTGCATCACATTTTTTTTCATGAAAACTACTTTCTGTTTTCATTCCAACATGTACCTAAATGTGGAAGTCAGGACTGTACATGTAGAAGCAAACCATGAAAATTTTTCCTCCATTTCTATTTCTAAAAGTGTAAGAAATAAATGTATCTTTCCTGGTTGATTCAGTGGTTCTTATTGACAAGCAAGTAAGAAAAAATTTCACATAATACTCATAGAGCATTTGCTGTGGAAATAGGAGAAAATACATGGTAATCAAATATACTAGTTTTATCTGCAGTGTAATTCAGGAGATGGTTGATCACTGTTTGTAAAGATGTGGGTGTTGGTAGTGATGAACTGAATCATAGTGCCAGGCAGATGGGAGGCTCACTTCTAGCTGAGATGGTGAATTCCAGATATAAACCATTTAAGAAGTGATGAGGCCCAACCATCTGAATGGTCAGGTAGTTAGTGCAAAGTAAATGCAAAGTGGAAACCTCTGAAAGCTCAACTGTGATTTCCTTTCCATTTTTTGACTTTTATACTCTAATCTAAGCCATTACTGTGTAGACAACCCAATTTAGGTAAGTTATTTTGATGAAGAGCCTTGTAACCTACTTCTGCTATTCTCTCAAACAGACCACAAGTCCATTGATGTCTTCAACACCCGAGTCCTTGGGAATGGGAACCTGATGATCTCTGATGTGAAGGTGCAGCATGCAGGTGTCTATGCCTGCCGGGCCACTATTCCTGGCACTCGCAACTTCACAGTGGCAATGGCAACTCTCACTGTGCTGGGTGAGCCTGCTTCCCTTTTCAGTGTGTTTGAACACCTTGTGTCTGTCCTTTTGGGCTCTGCTGTGTGCTGGGCTGACATTGTATCTCAAACATCTTGTGCCAAGGGCTGTAGGGACACTGCAGAGATTGAGCAGATCACAGAATTGTGGCTGCTGCCTTCTGTCTGTTGACTTAGATGAGAAGTGTCAGATACTCAAGATTTGGCTTGTGAGCTAGCACTTGGAGATACCCAGGTGCAAAGTTTGCTCTGGGAAGACAGGCTTTCAGCACAGAAAAGGACCCTGTAACCAAGTAGAAATGTGTAATGTGTATCTATGAGAGAACAGTTTGTCATAGTCTGGAGATTGATTTGTTTGTATTCATGAATGCATGAACAAAAGTACTATCTGTGCAGATAGTGTATCTTTAAACAAATGTGCTTTGTTTACAAGGAATGTGCTTTCTGCTTATATATGTGTTTGAGTGGCTTGAGGAGAGAGGATTTATTTAGAAAACTAAGTATTATTACTGTTATGATTGTTCTTGCATTTGTAGGGGCTTGATTTTTAATTATTTTTTTCCTATTGTAACTTATCTGTAGCTCCACCTTCATTTGTGGAATGGCCAGAAAGCTTAACAAGGCCCAGAGCTGGTACTGCTCGTTTTGCTTGTCAAGCAGAAGGAAATCCTGCCCCCAAAATTTCGTGGTTAAAAAATGGAAGGAGAATACACTCCAATGGTAGAATAAAAATGTACAACAGGTAAGATTGCAATTGCTGTAGTTGAGCTGTGCTAGTGATGAGTTACCAAAATATGACATTACAGTAGCTAGCTATAGACAATCAAGATGGAACGCAAGTCAGCCTGAAATGGGACTATAAATGTAGTGATGGATACACATTAATCAATACCTAAAATCAGTAAAGCTTATATATAAAGTGCCTTACCAGGCAGGGACAGTGGGCAGGTCTGAAGAGTTTCATCACAGTTACTTTGGATTTACAGAGTAGCAGAATTTTGCTTCTACTTGTGTTGAGTGAGCAGTTTATATTAAAGAGTTGGTTAAGGAATTACAAGCTTAAGGGTCTGCTTTTTGCAGGGAGGGAATAGATGTGCAGTTTGTTTTCACTGGCTTTGCAGGCACAAACAGAAACATGGCAGGTTTTGCAGAATGCTTCAGGGTGCTAAATTTCATTGCTGAGCATCCATTTATAATAGAAGATTTTGTGGTGTGTAAGTCAATTATACTAAACTTAGGAAGCAGAGGCAGACATAACTGTTGTTTCATTATGTGGAGCTAAGTTTATCCAAGATGTGAGCTTCTTTTCCACCTTTTTCTTCCTTTTGCATCCAGTAAATTGGTGATTAACCAGATCATTCCTGAAGACGATGCCATTTACCAGTGCATGGCTGAGAACAGCCAGGGCTCCATTCTCTCCAGGGCCAGACTCACTGTGGTTATGTCAGAGGACAGGCCCAGTGCACCCTACAACGTCCACGCTGAAACCATGTCGAGCTCAGCAATCCTGCTGGCCTGGGAGAGGCCACTGTATAATTCAGACAAAGTGATTGCATACTCTGTGCATTACATGAAAGCAGAAGGTAAGCAGTTTGATTTAAATGCCATCTAATGATTTGAATGTGACAAGAACTTAAATGTCCTTGCACAGACTGTCAGATTTGAATGGTTTCATATTCAGGGCTGTGTCAGAGCATTCCAGCATATAAATGCATACTGTAATCAATAGGCAAGCTTGGGGAAAACGCTTTTCCCACATAATCTCATTTGTGGGACTGAGGGTTCTTGCAGTTTACCTGTGTCTGATGGCTCCAGTGAGCAGATTCTGAAGTTAGGAGAGGACTTTAGAACCTGGGGCCTCCATAGTGCTCACTGGATTTTCCTTTGTCCTCAGCAGGAATTTCTGCCCGTTCTCTTCTTTGTGTGCATGGCAGGGAAGAACAGAGCATACAGCAGAGTCCTAGAGGCATACAGAGCTGAACTTCTCACCACAGACTGCTCTTTTGTCTAGACCCCCAAATGCTTGTGACTTTACTGGCTTTCATATATTTTGGAGTAGAATAGTTCACTACCTTCTCTTAAAAGGAATATTGGCCAAATGGTAAAATCTACTCTTTTTTCACCCTTTGGTCTCCTGTAATGAGAAAAGTCTATTCAAATGCTGAATGGCCATGAGTGGCTTAAGCCAGTCTCTGAAATGTTATACAAGTTCCTGTACAGAATGGAATGGATAGTTGGAATAAAAATGAGTAACTAGACATTTTAAAATCCCTTAGTATTATGTAATTGCTTTGAGTTAAGGTAATTTAAGATGGTAGGAAACAGCCATTTTTCAAAAGCAGGAGGTGATGGCTTAATGACTTGAAAAATTGTTAGGTGCCTTGCTTCAAGTAAGCTGCATTGCAGCCCTGTTTTCTTGGAGTGATTTCTGTTTCTATTCAGTAAGTGGTTTATTCAAGGACAGGACTGCAGATGCTCAGCTCTGTGTGGAGTACCAGCCTGCCATCTGCTAAGCAGAGGACAGGAAGGACAGCTTGATTACTCTAATACTGATGCAGGAATAGCCACATTTGCTTTTGCAAGTGGGATATTTCAGGACACAGGAGAATTTTGTCTGAAGGAAGGAAGGAAGGAAAGAGTTTTAAAAGATAATGAGAACAAGAGGTGTGGGAAATTACCCCCTACTCTTTCAGTCACTGAGGTATTGTGCTCACAATCCCCTCTTACAGCTAATATGAATAAAGTCACACTGGATAAGTTATCTGGATAATTGTAGAGAGCAGAGACCAGATAACTTCAAAGAAAACTGGGAAAATGTCCTTAGGGAAGTTTGTATTTGGGCAGGAAATAATCTTGCACAGCAGTGAAAGGAGGTGTCTTCTGGAGTATGATATTAGCAAAATCATTTTGCAGTCCTTGCCTTATTTGCTTGCTTATCCAAAGGTTATATTTTGTGAAATGAGATTATAGCTTGTCTTGTTTTTAAAAAACAAAACAAACTTCAAACAAAAGCAAGCAGCCAAACAGAAACCTCTGATTTATTTGAACATATTTTCTCAAATGCCCATTTTTTTCATCTTTCCTGACTGTCTTGTGGTATTTATTTTATTTAATATAATGGTGTTGTGCATTCTTTCACATTAATGAAAAAATCCACACAGGGAGAGTAGAGAGGGCTGTGTAAAGAGGAGTAATTACAGTGGTGGGATTCAAAATGTAGGTCATCTGTATGTGTTTTTAATTTTGTAACATGATTGCATAGTATCAGAAATTTGCATCAGAACTTAAACCTCACTTTTGTCTTCTTTTGCAGAAAAATGTTGAGCTTCAAGGGCTAGTGGCCTACACTTCTGTATAATAGCTTTCTAAGTGATAGAGTGATAGCCTTTAAACCTTTCTGAGGGTCTTACTCTCATATCAGAGGCATTATTGAAAGTCTAGAAAATGCCTTTGTGGAAGATCATCCCACCAACCATCTCCCTAATGTAAATTTAGAAACAATTACATTTAAAGAAATGCAAATTAAATATTAAGGAAAATCTTTTGATCAGATTCACACTGTACCAGGTCATAAGAGTTCTAACATAGACTGTTGACATTATCAACATCTTATTTACTCTCTAAGAATTCTAGATAATTATGTATTAATGTAAATATTATGTATGAATGTATTGTTTTCATTATTCCTTTCAGCTTGTCTTTCCCCATTCCACCCACACACCCTGTTTCTGACTCTAATGAAGGTTAAAAATTATCTCAGATACATCTGACTTGACTAGATTTTATCTTTGCCTGAAGTTTCTTATGAACATAAATGTATAAACAAAAAAGTGATCGACATAATGCTCTCTTGTTTTAGTTAGGAACCTCCTTTGCAGGTGTGAGTAAAGAACATAGTATTGCCAAAGGAAAACAGTGCTTGCCAAGTCTCCTAAGTTGTACTGATGTTTGCAATTCCATAAACTTTTAACAGAAAAAAAAAGTGGATAATGCATGAATTGTATGCAGTTTTAAAGAAGTTTTTTTATAAACATCACAATGTAGTAGGTGCTTTGAAAACAAAAGATACCATCACTTGTTACATTTCACAACTCAAGTATTCCGATGTTTCACTGTAAAAACAAGTTCAGGTTCTCTTCCCTGTATAAAAAAAGTTAGTGTTTTAATCAAGCTAGTTGAAAAAACTAACAGGTGTGGGTTTTGTGTGTTTGTTTTTTGTTTCTTTTAGCAGAATATTTTACATTCAAATTGGGGTCATAGTAGCAAGAAGAATAAGGGTCTGATGAGCATGCATGTTGGAGTGTGTTAATTCCTTGTTAGTGATTTAGAAAAGGCACAAAGGGAACACTGATTGTGGTGGAAGGCAAGCCTTGTTCTCTATTATGGCTGTTTCATTAGGGCCTCTGCATGAGGCCTAGCAATCCATTCAATGAGAGAACAAGTCCTTTTAATTTGAGCTCAAGGATCTTGTTTAGCAGGTCAGAAATCGTGCCTTGCAATTCCTAATTAACAAGCCATTAACTAGTCTGTTGTGAGATGCTCGTAATCTTGTCTAATTAAAATGCTATCAAGTTAATTCATAAATGTGGGAAAACTTAATGGTGGAATTTGCCTTTCGTTTTGTTTATAAATTCAGTTGTGAAGAGGAGGAGCTGGCTCTTACAGAGTTTTGATTAAGTTGACATGCACTTGGTGTGAATTGTTCATTAACACAGCAGCTTTCACCACGCTTGGTCCACTTTATAGCCTTCCTCTATAGGAATAAAGCCCAACAAAGACAAGGACTGCTGCATGCATTGCTATGCATATTTTAATGTGAATTGCTGACAATTTTTTTCCTTTTTTTTTTTTTTTTGACAACTTGCTAAGGAGACAAACATTTTTGAAGATTATTCTGGTCTGTTCTTATTGGCCTTTCTCCAAATTAAAATAAAAAACGTGTCAATCAAATGTAGTAGAAGTTGCAGGGCTAAAATGAGATCCTTTTGCTGAATAAATTCTTTTTGTTTGTTTCTTTTGGGGGGCATGAGGGTGTTTGTTTTGTTTTTGATGGAGTGGAGCCCTCGCATTCCTCACAGTCTGCTATAGAAAGGCTCTGGAAATAGGTTTTGAAAAAAAAGCCTTGACTCTAAACAAATAGATTTAGAAGCTGGGTATGAATGATAAGGCTATTAGAGCTTGTCCCTTGTGTTACTGTACATTGGGCACGGTTTGTTGTGACTAATGCTAAATAGGGTTTAGGGTTGCATTCAGCATCCCTTATTGAGGAAAATCCTGAAACACCACAACCTATACTACAGCAAGACACAGTTACTACTGTGCATAAAAGATCTTTTGCTTAATAGGGTTGAAAAAATAGAGGTAGGCTGGGGAAGAACATGAAATTAACTTTCTAAGATTTTAAAGCCAAGATACTGTGATGTCTGAGGATTTTCAGGGACTTTTGTTTGCCTAACTCTTGTTTTATACCAGGTTTAAATAATGAAGAGTACCAAGTGGTCATTGGAAATGATACAACCCATTACATTATTGATGACCTGGAGCCAGCCAGCAACTACACCTTCTATATTGTAGCTTACATGCCCTTGGGAGCCAGTCAGATGTCAGATCATGTGACTCAGCACACCCTTGAAGATGGTAAGAAATTATTTTGGTGAACGTTTTTATCTGCTCTGAGTCAAACTGTGCAATCCAGTGGTAACAGTTCTTGAGGGTCTTGAATTTCTGTTGATACCAGTGAGACTTCTGGATACCATAGTACAAGACAGCAGCTCATGAAAGGAATGAGAATAAAATAACATTCTGATGAGCAACAATGTGTATTACACAGTCTCTTTCTATGTTGAGAGACGTTTCATTAAATCATCTCAATAACTATACTTGATCTTTAAGAACTCCTTTCATGATGAGAATCTGACAGTAGCTTAGGATTTAGTCTCTATGATGCTCACTTGGGCATCTGAAATGTGGATCTAAATGCACACCTACCACATCTTCTGCAAATTTTGTTGGAAAATTTGAAATGCTAATTTGCTGTACAGAAAACAATTTAGCCTATTGTTTTGTTTTGGGGTTTTTTTGTGTCTATGTGCCTTTTTTAGTAGAATCAGAATTTTATAAAAGACCCTGCTGACTTATTTCTGTGCAATGATTTAATTAATCTGAACATCATGGCAACAACAAACTGTTTAGTGTAGATCATTAGATGTGATTAATAAATTCTGACAGGGTTAAGCTTTGGCAGCATGGAACATTGCCATTTCTAGTTGTCTGCCTGTCTCTTTGTCAGAACCCTCATTACATGGTAAGTGGAAGAAAACATGCACCAAGTGTTCAACTGTGCAGGTTGTTGTCTGGGCTCTGGGCTGGAGCTGCTGCTTCTAACCTTGGCAGACAGTGTGTCAGACCAGTCAGATGCTGATTGCCTTTGATTACTGCTGGCAGCAATAAGAGAAGAAAATGTTGAGGGCCTTACAGAAAAAAGGTTTGCTTAAGCTGTGGTGCATGCAGGAGGTGAGAAGTGTCAAATTATCCCTAAACAAGAATCTATAGAACTTGTTGGATTATTTAGTCTTACGTTACCGGCATCTCATTGTGGGCTGAGGTATCAGACAACAATTTTCTGTCTTTTTCCTGAGCTCAAAAGCTTTGTCTTTGCCTTTTTAGTTCCCTTGAGAGCTCCTGAAATCAGTTTGACGAGCAGGAGTCCTACAGATATTCTCATATCTTGGCTGCCAATTCCTGCAAAATACAGGAGAGGCCAGGTGGTCCTGTACCGTCTGTCGTTCCGCCTCAGCACAGAGACCAAGGTGCAGGTGCTGGAGCTCCCAGGCACCTCAGATGAATATCTCCTCGAGGGCCTGAGGCCTGACAGTGTCTACTTGGTTCGTATCACTGCTGCAACGAGGATTGGCTGGGGAGAGGCATCTTTGTGGACCTCACACCGAACTCCCAAAGCTACGAGTGTGAAAGGTAATTCTTAACAGACTGTGCACTGAACAACAATGGCTTCTGGGGTTGTTGGATTTTTAGTTTTTCTTTTTATTTCAAATTATATAGAACAGAAGAAAATGAGTCTAGAAGCTAAAACATCTGAGCGGCTCACAAACATGAACTAGAGTTTTCTGAACCATTTTGTTCAGTGTAAAATACATTTCTGCAAACTGAAACACTACACATTAGCAGTGTAATGTGCTAATAAAGGATCTGAGTTGATGCATGTATGTCTACTATAAAAAATGCATGTATCTTTTGAATATGCAAATTGACTTGATATGTGAAATCTAATTTGTTATAATTGAGCTTTGGATTTTATTATTATTTAGTAACGTCATGCAGAACACTCAACTTTGCCCAAATAGCTTGAAAACTATGCAGATTTGAATTTTTAACTTTATTCCTTAGCTGTAGTCTGCATCCTTCTGCTTTGGATTTAATTGAGTTTTGACTGCTCTAGTGAATTATTAACACTTGATGAAGTGTGATGGTATTGTTAATCATATTTGCTCTGGTTCACTTTAAAACAGGAAGTAGCTTTGTAATTATCTTTGGAATGTTTTCATTTTTGCTTAAAAAGAACTACCTCATAAATTTATTTATTTATTAAGATGCAGATTTAAAGGCTGTTTCTATTCTGTTGTATTCTAAATTAAGTTGCTAGATTTAGGTTATAGGGAGTCAGATATCCTAAGAAAGAAATAATTACGTGAATACACAGATGAGTTAAAGTCTGACTTGAAGTTTGGACTGAAGGACATCCAGATTTTTGCCTGGAGAAGAGCTGTTTCTAGAGTGCATGACTGTTTATATTAATGTTAATATTAATATTGATATTGATATTTCTGTAACCCCAGCACCAAAGTCTCCCGAGCTGCGTTTGGAGCCCATGAACTGCACAACCATTACAGTGCAGTGGCAGCAGGACTCTGAGGACACTGCAGCTGTCCAGGGGTACAAACTCTACTACAAGGAAGAGGGGCAGCAGGAGAATGGACCAATTCTGTTGGATGCCAGTGACCTGGAATATACTGTCAGTGGTTTGGGTGAGTGTACAAAATATTTCTCAACTGTTTTGGAAGACAGTGGCGCCTTAGGTGGGTAAGGCAACAAAAGAGTTAGGTTTTGCCACTGATTTTCCCAGCAATAAGCTTTGCAATCTTGAGTTAGGCTGCTGAGGGAATAATCCTCACATAAAATATGTTACATAACACTTAGATAACCAGATCTTGTAAATGTTGTATAAGTTGGAAGGACACTTCTTATCACAAGATACACAACTTAGTAAATACTGCTAGTAAATGACATGTCTTTTTAATATTTACTTTAATATGCAGGTTTTCCATGTTTTTGGTGTTTATGCCTGATCTAGGAACAGTGAAAGACTAATACAAAACTCCAAAGATTTTTCGCTACTATTTTTAGCCTATTTCTGTCTTACCTGTAGCCTTTGTCACAGGTATGCTGTGTGACAAGCACTGCTCATTCAACATAGAAGCAAGTAGCACTTGTGCAGGTTATAATCCTGTTAATATTTTTAAGGAGTACTAGTAAATATTTGCAGGACTGAGCACAAAGATTAGGGCACAGAGCTTGCTGAGTACCACTGGAGTCTTTCCTCTGATTGCCTGACTCTGTTTCCTCCTGTAGCTCTTGCAATGTGTATTAGCTCAGATGTGTTGGGATCATCCCCAGGTAGAAGTTTTGTTTACATGCAGAACTGAGAGTTTCTTTCATCAAAAGATGCAATCTATCATGTAATCAGCAGAAGGAATATAGGACTTGATGCTTCCTGTTTGAAATGTGTTGAGATAGTTTACTTGGTGGTATTGTGGAGAATTAATCTCTACTAAGTTATCAAAGTTGACCTGTAGTCTTAACTAGGTCAAATGCCTTCCTGACCATGCTCAAATATTCTCATCTGCTGCATACAGCTGAGATATCATTTTAGTGGAGATTTGTGAAGAGTATTCTGGTCTGTTAACTGGACAACTGACCATCTGTGACCATTTCTAGCCAGAGCATCTGGCAGTGGCCGACTGTTTAACAGAGCTGCGAGACAAAAGAGCACTTCTGAGAGCACAGAAAGGATGTGGTGTCTGTGTGTCCTAGGACAGAAATGCATAAATCTTTTTCTTATTATGCAATAAAAAGCTGTAATTTCAAACATATGCAAACTTATTAACAATGTGATCTGTGTGATACGGATTTTCTCAGTACACTAATACGCCTCAGATGAAAACACTATTTTACAGAATTATATTAAAATGCATATTATCTGTGTGTTTTTGTTGGATTTTCTTTCCAGTAAGCATGTAGACAGATGAGAAAATGAAAGAAAAGTGAGTTTGGAAATTACTTTCATGTGGTCACAGTTGATTAAATTGCAAGAAAGAATTCATGTTCTTGAGTTAACCATTCAGTCATAATGCATATGATGTGTTGAGTGTTTATTCTTTATCATAATTCTCAGTATCTAAATATGGTGACCAAAACATGATACATTCCATATACTCTGATTGCTGTAATTTATGTTTTTCACATCTACATAATTTGTACTACTATAGGCTAGTTTCACTGAAGAGTATTTTTTTTTAATGGGGTGTATTGAGTTATTTGAAGTGTATATCAAATATGAGTTTGCCTAAGTTTCTTTGTCGGTTTTTTTTTTTTTTTTCTTTATAGCATTTACAGTAAAAGGCATTCATCACTACAGCTACAAAAGACTCAGCTCAGAAAAATTGATTAGGTCATGATTTCCCACTGCTGAGATGATTACTTACACTGCAGCTTGGAAAGTTCACAGAGACTTCTCGCAGTGATAGTGCATGTCTGACTCCTGTGTTTGCCCTTTGCCTGCTTGAAATACTTGTGCATGCCAAATTATTTCTTAGAAAACAGTCTTCTGCACACGTGTTGATTATAGCAGGTAGAATTGTATGCAATCTATAAATCCACAAAGACTGTAGCCACATCCACACATTAAGAAGGTGATTTGTTCATCTTTTTATTTCTTGTGAATAATCTAAGTAATTTGGACTAGTACATTTATTTATTTATGCATTTAAAAATTAAAAGCATTAGTTATTAGGAAGTGGTCCTACCTTGTATAATTTGAGGTGAAACAAGACAAGCCACCACACTGGGTTTTGTGACTATGGTGAACTGATTTTTCATGAACTGGATAGAGGCTTTGAGGACTGATGTTCTGCCATCAGTTTGCCTCTCCTGAGGACACTAAACTACTGATTTATTGACAGAGTCTTTAAAATAAATGTCTTCATTATGAGCTACAGGAATTAGAATACTGCAAGTGTGAAACTTGAAGGGGAAAGGTGTGTGTTAAGATTTTGGTATAATATATGTTGGGTAATACGGTCCAAAGGAAAGGAAAGAATCAGTCCTAGGTGCTTCCCTGTGGCAAAGAAGGAGCAATTTCTCATGCATTATCTGTTGCCACTGAATTTATATGGATTCTAAACTCTCCCTCTTCATGTCTTTGTCATGACCTACGGCTGCCCTACCATTCTCTGCTCTTTTGCATAGTTAATGAACTGCAGACAGACTTCAAGTGACATTTAGAGCGTGTCAGTGCATCTGTCCATGGAACTTTCTGCAGATGTTGGTACAACTGCCAGTTGTGCAAGATATGTGTATTTAAAGAAGACATTTCACTTACCCTATGGCAATTAAAGTGCATCACAAAATGGGAGTTCATGATTGTCTAATCAGAGAGAACATTAACATTGTTATTACAAGCACTGTTGATTGCTTGGTTGTTGATAGCTTTGATATAACTACTGTAAATGATTGCAAATGTCTACAGGACTCTTGATGGAAAAATAATTATGATAGATGAAGCAGAATCAGCAATGCTAGTGTGAAATAGATTACAATGATTAAATGTGGAATGTAGCAATATGAATATTATGCTGCATATTTTTAGTTTCTTGTTGGTTCCTACTCTGTTTTCTGAGAAGTGACCTCTCTTTCTCCAGTGTAGGTCTACCCAGTTACTTCTGTGTGTTTTTAAACTGGATTATTTAGCATGATAGTCACCTCGTAAATAGAATTAAATGATCTGATCATTTATTCTCAAAATAAATATCCGCAGTTTCACATAGACATTTGTTTGTGTTAAAGGTCTTTACATTTATTTTTCAAAAGCAGGCCATTTCCTAGTCCAGTGTAAAGTTCCATTATTACTTGAATTTGCCACAGGAGCAGACCCTTGGGTGCATACCATGCATTTTTGCCTCTGCTTTCAATTCCTCCATTGCTTCCTCCTGGTCTAGAAATTTTTCCCTCACAGAAAGTCTTCCATTGTGAGACTTGATAAGTCTGGTGGTACAGGTAATGGTTCAGGGTGTGCATTCAGAAGTTGAAGTGAGTTTTGCTGGTGGAAGAGCTTGTTGGGGAACCTTCTCACTGTGCAACAGGAGAGGGATTGGCAAAATTTGAAAGTTAAAACAAAGTGTCCAGAGAAGCTCAACTTCCCCTTTAAGTGTGTTCAGATTATTTTTTTCGAAGAGTATTTAAATCATGTGCATCTTTGCCTCCATGAAGCTGGTATCACTGCAGGGCTAAGTGGAGTGTTAGCCTGTCAGAGCTCACTGCGTTTGCAGCTGTATCTTTGGTAGGAAAGTGGAGCCTATACAAGGATGGCAGTGACTCAGAAGAGCCCATCTGAAGCTTATCTGGGAGGATAAAATCAAATTCAACTTCTCAGATAGCAAACTCAAGAAAGCTGATCAGTTCTGATGCCCTGACACCAGAACTGGTTTTCAAGCTGCCTGGAAATCTTAATCTCTGAACTTCATTGTTCAGTTCTTATCATGCTGGTAATTAATTAAATGAATGCCAGTGATGATGGGGGATTGCAACAGTTTGTGTGCCTTTAGCCTCCAAGCCTTCTATACTGGGAGGGAGGGAGGAAAGCAGAAATTCACTCTGCTAATTCATTCTTTCCTGGCTGCAGTGTGGGAGCTGTACCAGCCTCGGTGCTGGCAGTTACACGAGGGTGTTAGGAAGTTGCAATTTGGTGACAAGGCACATGTAGGGTCCCCAGTACATCCAAACCCCTGAGGCCAGGAGGTACTGGCAGAGATGTGCACAGTTCTGTAGGTGCTCTTTTCTGCTGGTGATGATATCAGAGTGACATCTCCCACCCAGACACCTTAGGGCATGGAAAAACGAGTCTGTTTGCTTTGGTGAAAATGCCTTGAGCATGGAAGCCCGAGTTCCTTGGCCTATCCCTGGAGAAGGCCCCTCCCCAAGGCCTGGGGCTGCAGGGGCACTGGGCAGAAGCTGCCAAGTTCTGGATGGCCATGAAATGGAGGGTTTTATAAAACAAACCACTAAACTAATACATTGGTTGATGATTCCTGAGAGGCTTGGAGACACTGCAAGCTTTCTCTCTGGAAAAGCTTCTCCTGCGCTGATGGGGTCATCTGAACTGTTTTACATGAGGTGCATAGTAACCCTGCTACTTCTCCTGTTACCTGGTTTTACATTACCCATTTGCATTTTTCCCTGCCCCAATCTAGTACTTTTGGAAAAATAATTAGATTCTGTCAGACTCACGTGTGTGATGTACTCCAAAAAGTTTGGTCTTAATCAGAAAAGCTTCCCCTTACAAAAGCTCTTCTATGTTCTGCCTCTTCCCAGTTACAGAGAGGAGAAATAAAGCAAAGTGCATTTCCCAGTGTTCCTTGATTTGGACAATGTTTCCGAGTGAGGAATTTGTCAAAGTCTGAATGACACAAAGGTACATTTTGTGACCCTGCTTGGCACTCCACTTTGGAAAGGGAGCTTCTGCTGAAGAATTATCCAGCTACCTACTACACTTAGGATTCCCCCAGAGACTTGGCCTTCAGTTGTTTAATTTCCTGGGATCTATTTATATTGTGTTACAGCCATGACTGTAGCTAAGCTTTAGTCCAGGGCAGCAAAGATGACAAGGTCATTCAACAGTCTATAGAAATTGAATAAGGGTATGTAAGAAGAGTCAGTGCAAAGAATTCCTCCAATTAAGCTGCCTGATGCACATCACCCAAGCTTCTCTTGTAATGATTCTGTTAAAGTGCTTTAAAGTTTCATAAAGCAGTTGATAGGATGGTCAGATAGCACACAGCAGTTTCGTTTGCACCCTATTGCAAATGAATGTACTGGAAAATGTAAGTTTTTAAAACTTAATGGCATCTCTGATGGTGTTGATGCTATCTTTCTTACGAACTGCAAATGCTGAAGTATTGAGAAGGAACACTGTAAGTGCATTTCATGTGTTAATGTAGTTATTTCTGAAAGCTGGGACTATAATTTCAGTTTTATCCCATGTTTTGTTGGTCTCAAAATGTAGTCTCACATGCTTCTATCTGATAGTTCTGGAATACTGAAAATTATGTATATGGGAATTGATACTTCATTTTGTTTATAAGTTACTGTGGAAATTTAGCTTGGAATTCCCATACAAATTCAAGGAGCCAGGCATTCCTAGTTTAATGAAGTGATGTGAAAGAAACACAGGTCTTTCTTGAGAAACACTCTTTTTTAAAAAAAATCACTGTTAACTGTTCTCAAATGGCACTAAAGAAAATATAATTTAGTATAACAGATACACTTCTTTCTGCTTGAGGTATTTTACATAAGAGCAGACATCCACAGTTAATGAAATGCTGATTTGAACACAAGACAGCTCTGTTAAAAAAAAAATCTGAAATTGTTTTCGTCCTTAAAAAAGATCAACTAAAAGCGCAGTTTTCTTTCTTGGAAAACCAGATGATTGCACTGCCTGCTGTATATACTGTAGTCATTATATTTACATTGTTACATAGTGGAAAGTGTGTAATAGCTCAGTAGGTGACCAGGACAAATATTACCATTTATTTCCACTGTTTACAGCTGGGTCAGTCTAGTGTTTACTCATGCTGATTACATCCTTAAACTAAACCTCTTATCTGTCAATTCTCCTGATTGTGTGTAACAGCCTTGCTACTACTACTTATCAGCTAAAACATAAGGGATTTGCTAGAGGGGAGGAGGAATCGGTCAAATTGCACAGGAATAAAACCAAAAGCCCTAGAAGTAAACTGGGTATGTTTAAAATCAGCTAACTGTGACCCCTTTCTCTTTCCCAGCCATGGCAGATTATGTATATTTGTAGTTAACAAACGCAAGCTCTGCAATGATAGTGCTTCTATGGCATGTCAATAAACAAGAGACACACATTCCTTGCTCCATAATCATGAAAGACAGACCTGTCACCACTCTAAATAAGTCTGTCTTCCAAATGCAGACATGGCATATCTGTATATCATTTTTTTCTGGGTTTTTTTCTCCTTTCAGGTTTTGAAAGTTAGATTATAGATTAGAAGAGAGAATGAAGGGAGCTTTATTACCCTGTAACTTTTTTACCTGTAAGATATCAAAGCAAATGCTGCTTTGATAAGCTTTTACCTCTTTTATATAAGGAACCATATTGCATTTTACAGGCTGTAAATGTAAACAGAGATCAAAGTGGGTTTTGTGTTTTGTTGTGATTTACAAACTGCCGCATCATGTTTTGTTTCCAGTCTATGTCAGTGCTTGTAATTTCTCTAGGTGTTTGTAGCAGAGAGCTCCCTTTAGGCTCAGATTTACCATCCGTGCTTGTGAGTGAGTGGCAGAGGCAGGGAGGGCACCCAGTGTGTCCTGTGTGGCATTTCTGCTCGTGTGCTTGTTGCTCTGTGTGCAGCTGGGTTGTACTGGGGGAATATCAGGAGGCTGCACAGTGCAAACACACTGACACGAGGTGACCAGACACTGATTCCAGACTCACCCACTTGGTTCATGCCTTCCTTATGGAAGGAAAGAACTGCACTGCTCTGTTTAGGTGAAAAATTGATTCACCAGGGTTGTAAATTGAATTCTTACTGGGCAAAACTGAAGCCGGTGTTGAACTCTGTGGCTCTTTGTTGGAGCTTGTTGGCCTGGCATCCATTACATCAACTGTGTCTTGGGCAAAGCTTTTTCTAAGCACTCTTGCACACAGCTGAGTGGGAATCCCAGATAAATATCAGCTTGTTCTGAGCAGATTTGCTGGGGAGCAGCCAGTTAACTGTCAGCTGCTAACACTGCATACCTTTTATGCAGTTCAAGTGACACATCTGTAAAAAACTGTAATGCCTTCCTTCCTGTGTATTTCTGCCCTTATTTGTTTTGCATTGTGCAATATTGCAGATTTGTATCATTATTGCATATTTTCACTTTATTTTTTGTTCTTAAAAAAAGATTGCTTTGTCCTCTATGTTTTCTGTCAGAATTTAAATTTACCTCTATTAAAGAAATTGGATTTATGGGTTTTTTTAAATCACATCACAGTTACTTCTGCCCATGTTTTTCGTTTTTTGAAAGTAAACGTTACTTTCATACAGTTCATTTCTAGTGGAAAGCTTTAATTATTTTTTAATGTATTTGGCAATTTTAAATTACACTATCAAGCCTCTCCAGGATACCAGTTTGGCCAGTAATCACCTACAGCAGGCACTGGAATACTGACATTTGTAACATCTGCATTAGCAGCATAACTTGTTTTGGTGTTGATTAAGGTATTATGTATGACAGACCCTTATGAAGAGGAATCCCTGGGCTTTCTTTGAATTAACTGCAGAGTCATGGAATGGCTTTAAAACTCATGGAAATTTATTAATTTGTCTGCATGATAAGTGCTTAATCTTGAGTCAGAAAGATGTATTCTTGCTCTCTTAGTTAAGATCTTTCATGAACAGGTAGATTGTGGTTTGGAAGGATTTTTATGTATAATATCTTTTTATGTAACCTTTTGGAACATGCTCTGGTCCAGTTTGAACTCAGTTACCTGGGAAAATAGTTGTGACATCCTCATTTAAACATGCCTTGACTTTTAACTTCCAAAGCTGGTGGCTCTTTAAAGGGGCAGGACATGGCAAGGGAGTAGATCCTCAGTGCAGAATAAAGATTGAGTGTACTGTACTCAAAAAAAATCAAAATCAAGAGTGCTAAGACAAGTTAAGCCCTGCTCTAAAGAGATACTGTGAGCTGTCAGGATGAGGGAAGTGTCATTGTTTGGGACAATGCCTTGTAGCAATGTTAAAGGTAAGAATGTAAAGATATGGGTTTTGCTAAGGCAACAGGAGAGATTATGTTCCATGGACCCACTCCAACAACATGGAGGGGGTTTGCCTATTTTTGAGACTTCCGTCTCTTTATCAACTGTCCCCATAATTGAGTTGGATGCATTTTTTTTCAGGGGATCAGAATAATTCTGTCATAACTTGAAGAACTGGAATCAAGGGTGCTTCAAAGCAGGAGGAGATTTTTTGCACTCTGGCAAAATAACTTGCCAGCCTGTAGTGAAGCAAAATGTATTGTCTTCAGGGTATTTAAAGGTAAACTTTTGATGGTGAGAAAACTCTTAGAATCTTGCAGGAAATACTTTCTGCTGCTCTGCGCTCCTGAGGCAGGAATTCCACCATTTAGAGCTAAACCTGTGTGGGAATTCAGCTGGGAGATTGTGTCATGTTGATTGAGTAACAGTTAGGATGCATGCAAATAGTGTTGCATTGTTCATTTGCTGCAGCTGAAGGTTAAAATTTGCTTTGTGAAAGGACATATTGATCACTCCTTACAATAAGAAAGTAGTAAATAACAGTAATTTAAGAACCTCCAAAATGTTTTTATGTATTACAGTGAATATATAATAAATACGGTTTGATAGCTGTAAAGTAAAAGTGACCACTAAATAAAGACTTTGTTTCTTGAAACTGGAAATTAAGTTAAATGTATACCCTCCGTTTAAAGCTAAAAATGAGCAAGCAGATGATGGCAGGAATGACCAGATAAGTGAAAAAGTTTCTTAAACAAAACAGGAAAATAAAACAAACAAAAGAACCCCAGGAATCTGAACTACTATGTACATTCCTGCTGTACAACCCTTTTTAGATTTAAACAGAACTTTAAATATGGTGGGTGGGGGTTTTTCCCTCCTTTTTTTCCTGGAATGAGAGGATTTGTCTCTGGGAGACAGCATTATTTAATTTGCTATTTATTGGACTTCATTAGTAAAATACTTAAGTCCTGGATTGCAAAGAAACTGCTCCTTGGAGAAAGCTTAGAGAAAACTCCTGTTATAGGAAATTAAATCAACATTGTCCATTAATCATACTGCATGTCAACCCCCAGACCTCTCTTGATTGTTCTTGGTGAATGTGAGGAACCATTAGATGTGTGAGGTCCTTAAAGGTCTGAGTAAGTCAAAGGGGAAGAGTTTAAAAAAATGCCACCATTAGCACATGAAAGAGACTTCAGAGTGGACAGAAGAAAACATTTGCTGTACAGGGCTAGTTACATTTCTTAATTTTTTTCACTTTTTATTTATTATTTTCTTCCATTGTTAAACAACAATCCAGATGTTGTGATCCAAATGTTAATTTAATTCATCCTGAAGCTTTTTTTCATTAACTTTTTCTTTTTGGGTCATGTTACCATGTAGTTGTATGGGAAAGGTAATAATAGGGGATCTTTGTAATTTCTGTGTTAGTGATAAGTAAATGCACTTCTAAAACTAAGCTGTTTTCTGGTAGCTTCCCTGCCTTGAGTAACACCTTAGTTATATATTTGCCATGAAGGCATTATTGCTAACAGAAGCATTTTTTAATTTTTGGGGGAAGATGCAATTGTGAAAAAGTGTATGTTTGTTTTTTTTCAGGCTTCCTGGAGTCACACTTCTGTGGCAAATGAAGGGGGGGATGCAGGAAGTGGGGGGAAAACCCAATCTTGTGTTGGAAGAAGCCCCTCTTGCTGTAAAATGTCTTTTCCAAACCTGGGATTTTAAGGTGGTGGTGTTGTTGTTGGGGGTTTTTTTTGGTTTGTTGGATTTTGTGTGGGTTTTTTGTTTTGATTTGTTTTGTTGTTTTTTGGGGTTTTTTTCCTTTGCTTTTGTTTTGTTTTCTAATCTAGGAAAAAGTTTTAGTATAAATAAGATTTACATAAAAAGTGTATTTCAACATGTATACTCACTTTCCCAGTGTTTTTTACCTTTGTTGTAGCTGAATACTGTACCCCTGTTCAAGCTGGTTATCATTACAGAACAAAACCACTTGTTACTGCAAGTGCTTGTAGAAGCCAGGACAGGGAAATCATTCTGATCCTCTTTGGCAGATCTGTGAAAAACATGAGTTTTCTGCCTCTTGTGGCACCCAGTTGTGTGTGCTGGGGGTCTTTGTACAACTGACACTTTTGTATACTCAGACAAAGGAGGAGTATGCAAAATCTTGTATGCAAATACACCTTGAAAATGTGAAATTTTTTTTAGGTAGTTGTACTGGAGATATTTTGGGGTGGTAGCTAGGATGGTGTATGTGGGAGAGGAGAGGCAGATAGGTAGATGTTGCAGTGCCTTGTGCCCATTTACCAACTTTCTCCCTTGTATATTCAAGGTGCAGGGAGGGCTGCGCTCACAGCCTGCTGCCCAGCTCACGTGTGTGTCTATGTTTGCATGTGCATATAGGCACTGTTGGGAGAAAAATAAGATATCTTTTTGATCCTCTTTGTCGTAGTCCAGCCCAGCATACTCCATCACAAGCATACCTCTTACTGTGTTAGAACTTTGTATTCATTGTTGTTTTCATGATAATTGCTAATGGCCTTAATTTGGTCTTTTTTCTCCCTTCATGTCTTGGCTGCCTTCTTACAGCTTCTCACCTGCCTTTATTTAATCTCTCATAGTTTCCCATCAGCACTTGTTGCCTTGGTGACAATCACTTGCCTTGGAAATCTCTGTCTGTAGCACTCCTTACCAGCTGTTTGTGCTGGAAAACTTTTCTCAGAGGTGCCTTGGATGTATAAAGTCTGTGTGTTATCCAGGCAGAGTAGACAGGCACACATGGGCTGTGTTTGGTATCACTGTCAAATGGGCACTGATGTTCATCCTTCTCTTTCAGAGCCAGGTTTTGCTTCCAGCCAACCCAATCAAACAACTGAAGAAAAGCACCAAAGCACAGACAAGTTGTAGGACAGGAAAGTGAACTGCTCGGTGTGATTCAGACTCAGGCACGAGTCCAGGGTACTCCAGCTGACCCAGCAGTGCCTGCACCTCCCTCTTTCCCTTGAGTCTCCCTGTTGGCAGATCTGTCTCTCAAGGGTCATCTTCCCCCTTGCTGGAGCCTGGAGGAGTCTGCCAGTGGGACCTCAGGGGACCTCTTGTGCCCCTGTGCAGGGCAGGTGAAACACTGCCTGGAGCATCTGCTTTAGGCAGTTATTATTATTTCCACTTTTCTAATAACACATGTTCATTTGTCTGTGCTAAGAACAGATGTGCTGTGTTCTCCCAGCAGTTTGTAAGCATTCCCAGGAGTTTCACAGGTGCCTGAGTGTTCACTGTCCCATGGTACACACTGGGTACCTGGAACACAACCAGGAGAAGGGCCATTTTCATGGACTGCCCAGGTACTGATGGTTCAAGCTGAGCGTGATAATGACATCCCTGCAGTCAGTGGCAGAACTGAGCTGTAAATATCCTGCTTTCCAGCTTTGCATTCAGTCTATTAGATAACAGCTCCCCCTTGAGGGAAATGTCTTTTGTTAATAAACTCATAATGCAGCTCTGGGATCAGTGGAGTTTTTGGGTAGGTTTGAGGGTCACAGTTTCACCAGGCTGTATAAAACAAAGTGGACTCACAGTGTCTGTGCTGAGTCCTGACCAGCTGCCAGGGCTCCCTCTGCTGCCTTGGGATGTTGTTTAGCTCTCAGAATTCATCCAAGTGCAACTCAAAGCACAATAAAGTAGCAAAACCTGGCATTTTTGTAAGAAAAACACCCCACATTCCTTGTGTACCTGTCTCTGTGAATTTGTGCTGCTGCTCTCTGCTTGCACACTTCTGACACTTGTGTCGAGGCACAGGGAAGTGGTGGGAAGTGGCAGAGGAAGGCAGTGGCAGGAGTCAGTGGCTGAAGGCTGAGGGGAGCAGGCTGGCTTCTTTCAGCAGCAGCACAGCTAATGCTGCTTTAAAATGCTCATCAAACTGCAGGCTCCACGGAGCATTTGTAAAACTGAATTGATGATGGGAAACCCTTTTAATTGTACAGAGGGAGACAGCTAGCTAAGAGTTAAGTAGCTGTGTGTTTATTTTACTTAAGCAATCAATCAGTCAGACTGCTTTCCACTTTCTAAGTGTTGTATAAACTTCATATGCAGAGGGATTACATCAAGATAATTTTCTTCTCCTTTTTTCAATCAGGATATTGGTATAGGTTAAATTTAAATCTTGAATGCATTAGAAAAGTTAACAAAAGTAACTTTCATTATGAATTGTATCCCACTCTTTTGCTCTGTATTCTTTCAGTTTGTTAATACAATGTTTGACGTGTTAAATGCTTATTCTTCACAAAACTATTAAATAATACAGTAGGTAAGGCAGAAGATTTAACTTATAACTTGTCTGTGGTCAAACATCTGGACAGCAGTAGCATTGCTTCCTATGAAAAGAGATTTTGCTTATTACAAACTAAGTTAAACATTTTGAAGGAAAAATTTAAACCAGAACAAATTTCCATGTATATAATTAAGGAAAATACTTTACAGATATAAGAAACATTCTTGAAGAAAAGGACAAAATCATTAAAATTCTGCTGCAGTTTCTGCAGAGGTATATTTTCATTTCCATGTTGTTATTGTTATTCTGAGCATCCTTTAAAGTACAATAGTTTTTACCTGTAGTAAATACTATCCATATTAAAACCATGTAATATTGTAACCCATTTCCATGTGGGGAAAGATACACTTTTGTCTTTATGAAATACCACAAAGTTTAAAATAAATAGTACAAGCTGTGTTGTCAGCCAGAAGTGCAAAAGATTTTAAAAAGTTTGAGGAAGCCTGAAATCTTTCAGGCTACTCTTCTTGTTTAGATACTTCTTTGTGTGGACATTAAGCATCTTTGTAGAAGGGTACTCAGGCCACAGTTCACTGAGTAAAGGATTTGAGTTCCTGAGAGTATTAGGTCCAAATTCAGATTGCACATGTTGACCTCTTTTACACCACCTGCAAGATTTGTCTGTGGTGCTTTCAAGAGTTGGTGTTTCAGAAACTTGGTCTTAATTAAATAGTCTTCAAATAAACCATTAACATCTATTTAACTAAAAGCAACAACATCATTAACTTGAACAGCTGCTGCCACTAATATAGACTGAGTAATCCTCCTGATAAATTATCTTAGAAGAGCAAAGTCTTGGCCTGGAAAGAGATGAACACAAGATGTCATTGAAAAATACTGTTTTGGGAGAAATCAATGTGGAGATGAAAAGTTATTATAATTTTTACAGAGAAGCAGGTTGTCCTGGCCTTCTAGATGGGTATTTTCAGCAAATTTCAGCGTACTGAACGTACTCAAAAATGAGTGTAAGTGTGTGCTATATCAGGCTTCATTGCCTGGTGACAAGCTGTCACTTACTGTGTTCTTTTAATAAACGTTTCTGTGCAAATTCGTATCACAAAACTCATTATGAATAGCTCCTGCCAATGTGCCATTGGATATAACAGAGGTGAATATTAGAGCCAAGGATGTTGTAGGGTCCTGGATATTTCTATTGTCATTACAAATGGAAATTTTCTTTAAGGCATGTTTTAGAAGTTTGGGATGTGCTGTATGAAAATGTAAAGGCTGAAAATAACACTGCTGCACCAAACCATCAGGGAGGTGCTTCAGCACAATCTAAATGTAATTAAAATTAATATCCTTGCTAAATGTCAAAGATATGCAACTAAGTCAGATACACTGAAGGGAATGAGGCCTCTAAAAAGATAGGGAGGGTAAAGTAACAGATATGTTCTTGTATGGGAGAGGTCCTGTGATGCATTTCAGGGCTGAGGAAACAGAGCCCTGTGCCCTCGTGCCATCACACTTCAGGTGAAATTGCCTGCTGAGCTAAGGCATTTGAGATGAGCTCTTTACAAGTACTGTTAGCTGTCTTTCCTGCTTCCTGTTTACTAACATGTGTAATTGGAATATATTTAGAATTATATGGTGGATTTTCAATGAATAATTTATATTAAAAGTAGTGTAGAAGAGAAAGCTCAATGCCAGCCATTTTTTCCCTTTTTTCTTTTTTTTTAATGCATCTGGATTTAACTTCAGCAATTGAAGTATGAGAGTTGTAATATTAGCAGTAAATGTATCAGTCTAGCTGGCAGCTCATGACAAATAGGTCAGTTTAGCAATTTCACTATAAAATTTGTCAGCTGTCTAGGTTAGCTTGCCCCCATTGCCCTGTATTCAACCAGTGAGTGCCAAGTTTTGGGCTTCCTTAAGAGGCTGCTTTATTTACATCTGCTCACAGTCTGTATGATAATAGTTCAGTGCCCACACAACTGTGCATGCCCCCAAGCCCGTGGACACGAGTGCAGGTGGGTGTCTGTCTGTCCTGCAGTGGCTGCCTGGTGTCCCAGCAGTGAGAGGGAGCCCTGTGTGAGCAGCACAGGGCCTGTGGCACCTGCAATAACAGAACATCCCACTGAAGTTTGGGCCCTAATTATCCATGCAGCTGGATAGAGCCCATGCAGCCAATATTTGCCTTAAGAAAAATATAGTGGTGGTTTCCCCTCACATGTTTTGTTTGTTTTCCTGTCACGATTGACTTGTTTGACGCCTTACAAGTTGAATGTTTTTTAGTGCAGTTCCTTGTTACCCTCTGAAGGAGGAAAGAGCCAGACTGATTTTTAGTTGCCCTGCCTGAAACTTTTGCATCTTGCAGTCATGCTTGCAACAGCACAGATCTTAGAGCTTGACATCTGAGTCACCAGACCACAGATGTTTTTGCAATGAAACCGTGCACCTCCTACAAAGTCACTGTGGTGCAAGTAATGATAGATAGTGTTTTCATTTTGCTGCACAAAAGGGTCAAAATGGCACGGGGAGTCCATGACAGACCAGCAGAAAATGTTGGTTCTGAAAGAAAATTTATATCATAGCTCCAGGGGAAAGTTTGGGTGCTGTGAACAGATTGCCTTTGTCATTGTGTGCAAATGTGTTGTTTGTAAGGTGATGCTGGATGTCAGGCAGTCAGTGCTTATGTATGATAGAGCTTGGTACCTAAGCAAATGTTAAACTGAATTTGGTAAAGTGCTTATTGCATTGTGTATCTTTTGGAAACATTCCTCTTAGCAAATTATCTTTCTTCCTATCTGCAACCCAGAAGTGTTGGGGAGATCATGTTCTCAGCCTCTTGCATCTTACAGAAAAGACCTTTTACAGCATGCTCCAGTTTCAAGGCATGTTTGTAGCAGCATTTCTGTGTTGGTTGTTTCTGTCCCCTTTTCCTGAGCCACTGTTGTAATGTTTGATTCACTAACAGTGTTCTGTCACTCGTGCATGGCTCACTGTGTGTAAGGGAACCTGTTGTGTGGGGTGGCACATCCTGTTTGGATCGCTGCATGAATTCTCAGTGGACATGTGTGTGTTGGTAACTGGGGTAATTACAGCTCTGCTGGCTCCTTCGGACACTCTCTCCCTCCCCCCTCGCCCTCCCTTTCTTCTTCCAGAGATGGCCTCTCTACATAATTCCATTAAAGTGATTGTGCTTGGAGGGGTGGACTGAGGGGCAGCGCTCTCATCTTTCAAAGCAGGACCAATGAGCTATGTGCTTTCCACTGGGCAGCAACAAAAGAAAAGGTCTCTCAGAAGAAAAGACGAGCACAAAAGATCAAAATTAGGTGTTTGTCCAGGCCTCTGGTATTGCTTTCAAGTTAGCTTTTGAGGGCTCACTTTGAAAACGGTGAGCCAGGCTAGTTAACATAAGGGTGTCTGCTGGTTTAGAGAGCGTTGTTAGAATAATATTGGAAGAGAGCTTTGTGCTCGTGCAATTTAACAGTTCTCTGAAATGCAGGAGAAACACAGGGACTCATGGCAGACCTTACAGGTGTGGTGGGAATGTCCTACACCCGTGAGGAAATCGAGAAAACTTAAAATCCTTGAGATTTGCTTCACCTATTTGAAAAAGATTAGAGACCTTTAGATAGTTCTTATTTCCGTGGGCTCCAAAAGGCCGAAATGCTGTGTGCTGGGAATTCATCTGCCCTGCCAGCCCTCCCCCAGCACTTTTTTGTATGAAGCTGCTATTGCTGATGGTGGGCAGTAGGAGAGGTGATGTTTTTACTGCATGGGGGTGTGAGGTGTTGTTTGTCCTGGGGCCCTCTAAGGGGATAGCACAAAGCTACAAAAGGGATACAGACCCTTTTCAGATTTAGACAAATAAGCGAGAGCCATCCAAAGCCGTGGAAAGCCAGACTGTTTGGCTGGATCAATTCATGTGTCACATGTTCCAGTTTCTACCAAAATAAACTTTTACAACGTTGTACAAAGAACAAATTGCTTAGTTTCTACTTCAGTTATTTAGTTTGCAAAGGAAAACATGAGTATCACAGACAGTCTTTGTTCATCTAAATGTTTAAAGTTACCTTTAATTTGAAAAAGAAGTCATGAGATATAAAAGATTAGTGATTTGTAACTACTCAAACTACTTCAATAATGTGATATTAAAAGGTTGATGTTTAAAATTGGATCAATTTGGTTGTGCAACCGATTGCAATTCCAAGTCATTTAAATAAAATAAATTAAATATTATTTTTGAAGCTAGCAATCATACTTAGAAATTGCATATGCAGAGCTTCAACAAGTTTTTAAGAACTGTAATAGAACAGGGTTGCTTAGCTGTGTTTAATTGTTTAATGAGATGTATAAATAAGGTAAAAGGGCATTTTTTAGAAAAGTGAAATAAAATCCAGTACTGAAAATCTCAGATGGAATACCTGCTTTAGAGAGGAACAGAGCTGAGTCTGTATCATCCTCGTGCTTTCCAGCTTTATGTTTCTGTTTGGCTTGATGCACTTCTCTCTGTCCTTTTCCTCTGGTACATTTGAAATGTATTTGCTTATTTTCCTAATAAGTTTCTGCTGTATTTACATTACTTTGCTTCAAAAGTACATTTTTAAGGATAGTATTTCTCAGTGCTCTTCCTTTCCCACCCTTCCCCCTTAATAATTCCCCTGGACCTCTGTTGCTTGGAGCAGACTTTGGCTAGCCCCAGATTCGGTGTCAAAGGCCATGACCCGATGTCAGAGCAGCCCATGCTGCTGGCCTCTTCTTTGAATAATTATCTGGAGTTTATTGTGTTGAAGGGATGGGCTTGGGGGCAGCACAGTCACCCTGGCAAACCAGACCAATGAGCTCTCCAGCCAGACCACTACCCAACAATGGACCTGTAGGTTACACAAAAAATCCAGCAGCACAAAAGATTAAATTAAAAATGGACATTTGGGCACAGAAGTTTTGTCCTTAGAACAACTATTTTTTCAGCCTACTGTGGGTTTGATACTTTTAACTGAAAGGAAAAAAGTATTATTTTAAATTTTGTATGCCAGCTAGAATAAAGTTGAAATATTTTTCTTATCTCCTTCCCCAACTGTTAGAATTGCCATACTAGCTGTAGCTTAGGGAGTTATTTCTGGGTTTTTAGCCACTGAGCTTGGCTCAAAACATCAAGACACCAAACCTTTTTTTTCCTCTAGAAATTTAGTGCTGTACCAATTCTTTTTGAAACAAGAGCAAAGCCCCCAGTAATTTAATTTCTATCAATATTTTCCTCTTAAATTGCTGAAAGCAGGGATGTTCAGAACAGGCACAAAAGTGTGTTCCAACAGTAAATGATAGTAAAATGTCCATTTTCTTTCATCTTCCCTATCTTTTCCTCCCCCCAAAGAGGACTTAAAATGTCTGAAATCCAGATTGTGGGGTGCTGTCTCTTCTTATCAGGACTGAATGAAAGGCTGCTGGAGGTGGACTCACTGTTCTGGAGGGGTGGAAAAAAAAAAGAAGTTCTTTCATGGTCTGACCTCGGATTCTTTCTTAATTTTATCTAGCCCTGACCTGTTGGCTCTGCTCTGGCTCCTTTCAAGGCCTTCAGAGCTTCACAAACATGCAGCAGCTGAAAGAAACAATGACAGGGCTTTTAGGGGTTGCAATATTACACTCTCCTGTAACCTTGGCTAAGTAGCCTGTAAACAGATGCTTTCTCTGAAGCATTTGCCAGAAAACCAAAATTTTGGCTGTGTTGATATCAGCAAACACTTTTTAACACTTTTGGTTTAGGACTCCTGATTTTTTATTCATTATAAGCCTCAGCTGAATGAGCTGAATGAGTTACCCAGAGTGTGTCTCGTGTGTACAAAATATAAAACCTGCTGTTACAGGTTTTATACTTACCTTTAATGCTGTAAATTTACCTAGAACAGAAGAATTGTGTGAAGACAAATTATCAAAATCTGAATGGGATAAACTGATTTGAAGATAGTGTTAATACATAATCAGGACATTTGTATTTCTCTGTATTCTTTTGAGAAGGGAGGATGGAATTATACAATGAATAGGATTTTTCATTGCCTGTGTTGTCAGTGTCATGCTGCTTTAGTCTTAGAGAGTTTTAATAACGTCATACAATATTGAAAATGGAATTTTTGTTCCTGTGAATGTGGAAGTGACTTTATTTTCTTAGTAACTTTTTCGAAAAGTTTGGTCTGTGCAATCTTGGTAATTTAAGAATGAGGTAGCTGCATTATAAAGTGCTTCACCAGCTGCAAAGTGATCAGAAGCACGTTTCTGGTTTTAGTTGTTTAACAGCAAATACAGGCATTTACTCTTTGATGCCTCCCGTTTTTCCAGCTGTGTCCCTTGGCAGTGCATGAGGACACCACCTGGCTGCCATGAGGTATAACTCTACCAGATGGGATGAACCTTCCTCTCCCCTGCCACCTTTATCACTTGGGAAACGGCTTCAAAGCAGAGAACCTCGAGTTGCTTCTGCCTACCACTGTGTATATATTTACTACACCATTTATATTATACCAGGCTTTGAAAACTAGGCTCCGAATGTTTAATCCATGTTTAAGCAATAAATAGAAATGATTTGAACATACTAACATCTTAAGTTGGAAAAGAAAATGGGAGTATCTGAATATGAAAGTTTGTGACTGACAGCTGTTGTGTAGTTGCAAGTTTTCCCCTTCCTGAAAGAGAACTGGAAGATTTACATAAAAGCAAGGTTGATGGCAGGAGTAAATAATACTGAATAATTTCAAGCTGGTGCAATAAAATGTAGGTGTTCCAATGAAGTGTGGAGCAACAGAACTGCTAATAAGTCAGGTCTCAATTCTTTGTGATATTTTTGTAGTTTCTCTGTTTCTCACATCCAGACAGATAAACAGCTGTGGTTCTCTATCCATGCTGGGAAATGAAATGAGTTGTCACCAAACCAGGCTGAAACATCTGAGTGCACTGTAGTAATTTTCTTGAAGAATCTGTATCTGCTGTGACCTTCCTGTCTGCTTTTTGACAAGCTAAATATAATCTCTAAGATTATATCTCAGGGATGTAGTGAGACAATAAAAAGCACCAATAAATCATTGTCATCTGAATTTTACTAAAATTCAGCTACTGTAATGTTTTGGTTTTCCAAGTTACAATCCATGTTTTAAATTATAGTTCAGCTTATTTTTTTTTGCTCATACTTGCAGTATTTAACTTTGCTCTAGTTTTACTCTGAGCTGTAGAACCCATTCATAGACTCACAAAATGAAGACAAGACTCCCCCGTGTGTCTCTCTGCTGAAAGATGTACCACTGTTGATCTGCAGGACTCACTGCAAATTTTTATGGGAGAGTGAATGGCAGGATATGGGATTCCAGAGGAATATCACCAGGGAGCAGTGACCTACCAAAAAAACTGCCATAGGAAGATGTTTGTAGTTAATCAAAATGAGGCATAAACAGAAGACATAAGATACTTTTTCCTACTCTTATTTTATAGGAGTATTGTTACCAGAAGCAGAATTTGTGCTTGTGATGGAACTGTTATTCATGTGTTCTTAATGCTGATAGGTTTTGGTTACACAAAAAAGGTGTGTGCAGCAGATCCCTTGAACTCTGTGAAGCTGCTCCAACTTATCATAGCTACTCTGTGATGTCTTTTAAGACAACCTCTGTGTGTTCCAGAGGTGTTCTTGTAATAAAATTTATGAATTAGCTTTAGTATGTTATAATCAGCGTCACTGCCAACCCCTTAAATTGTAGAGTGTAGATATTTTGTCCTTTCCACCAGCTGATTTAAGTAATAACAATAAAAATGCCTATTAAAAAGACCTGTAGGTGTTGTGACAATTTTAGAACAATCTAATACCAACAGCATACAAACCCCCAAATGATATTTAACAAAAACAAATTAACTTTAAAAAATTCTGCCAGTTGGTAAATAGGCTACAGAATTGTTCCTGTTCACCGTAGGACTGGGAACAAGCCTTCAGCCTCTACACAAATGCTGGCAATGGCAAGAGAATTAATCTAAACAATTCAGTGTTACTAGTTATTCAGAGAAATTTTGAAAATGCAGAGATGAAATCTTGATGTGTTGTTTTTTTACTCAAGCTGAATTTATGTTGAGTGGGCTGAGTAAATCACTGCACTTGCTTTGTTTCTGAAGAGCAGGGATTTTCTGTGGAGAGATGTGTTACTCCTGGGTCTGTTGTGAGCACGACTGTTTCCTGCAAGCCTCCTGTGCATGGATGGTACACACTGGATTTGAGACTGTCAGTCCCCAGGTGGCCATGCTATCCCCAGTCTTTTATCAATGATTTATGTGTAAACTACTCCAGATACCTGTGCTGGCTAAAGATAAAGCTCCTGAAGTTTGTTTTCTCTCTACGGATATGTCTGGCTTTGAGTGTTTGATCCAGCTAAAGAACTGAGATGAAAGTGTTTGTGCCAGGTGTGTATTGGGATTGCCATTGAGGAGTAAATCACATCATCAGCATATAAATGAAATGTAAAATTGTAAAAAATATTCTAAACAAAGGCTACTTCAGACAAAAAATATTTCCCACTACCTCATAAAACAAATAGTGAGCAAATAACTGTTGAAAGTGAGGCAGAGCTTTGGTTTTTGTGTTTGGCACATGGTGAAAAAATGATCCACATGGATCTGCATCTTGGTGATGTTTTGATCTGGTCTTTCCTGAGGTTATGTGTGTACTCTGTGAAGCAAGTTTCACATCGATTTCTATTGCTGCTCAGTACAGTCTTTAATTCTTTTCTATTCTCCTTTTTGGATGACTGTAGCATTTGGGCTTTCCTAGGCCAGTACATAACATACTCATCAGTTGCTATGTCAGTTATTGAAACCAGCAGATGGGTTTAACCATAGATGCCCCAATGTGTGACAGCTTAAAAATTCGGACATTGCTTTTGGCTTGAACTGGTCCAGCTACCAATTAAACCATGATATCATGAAGTGGAAATAACCTTGTTATTCAGATGGTAGCCACTAGTTGGGAGATTTTACTTTTTAAAAGATTTTTCTATATAAAGATAATTCTGCTTGAAACTTCTTGTTTTATATGGGATTAAGAAGAATAGCATTCAACATTGTGCTGCTTCTACATGTAAAGTGTTAAGGATACTTAAAGTAAGATTTTAAAAACGTGTTCTTCTCCAAGACATTTGAAATTTTTGCGGGAGTTAGATCTTTTTTGCCTTTCTTCCACGTCCCATTATTCTTCCTTTTCTCCTCAATCAAGTGTTAATGAGGAATTCAGTTTAAAAAAATGCGGTGAGGATAAACAGACCTCACAGGCTCCTCATTCGGCTCAGCAGGGCACTAGAGCTCAGCTATCCTTCATTTCCCAGTGAAGATGATCAGTTCTGGGTGAGCACTTTCAAAGGGCAGGGAGTTTGTGTTGGTGCCGGGCAGGATGATGGATGGCCGTGCCCGCCGTGTCCTGCGGAAATGCGGGGAGATGCGGGGAGGCGCGGCCAGCTGCGCACCGCGGGCCCCGCGCTGCTCCAGCCTCGGCTCACAGCGGCTGCGGCAGGGACTCCTTAGAGCAGCCTCCAGAACGCAGCCCTAGGGAGGTGTTAAAGGTGTCTAAATGAGCTCTGTTTTAACTTTCGCCTTTGTTTTTGAATACTTTGCTAATGTGTGTATTCCTACCGCGGGTTAAGAGGCCTGGGAAGGTGTTTGTTTCTGCTTTTCTGAGATGCATGCTGTAATATTCCTCAGCAAGGCACCGTGGCTTGATTATGGTGTATTCAAATCACTTGGGACTTTTGAAAGGTTTCTATCATTTATCCTTTTGGTTGGGCCCGGTGTTCTTAAAATCACCTTGCATTTTTACAATTTTTAAAAAAGATTGCATATTTTTACATATAACATTTTACTATTTTTCGGAATTTTCAATATTAGAATTCCATATTTTCTTTTATCACATGCTTAAGGTTATTCTGTGTGTTTGTATCCATCTCCTTTTAATCTGATTTGTAATTTGTTGCCTAGGAACAACTGATGTCATTTATTGTAAAAGTGCTATTGTAAAGTGAAAAAAACCCTTCAAAGCAAATGAGAATTCTACTCTAGTTTAAAAAAACATGGGGTTTTTCCTCTTTTTTTTTTTTCTTCTACATTTTGATATTTACATTGTCTGCTTGTGATGTTAAAGTCTTCAAAAAATGGGAATAGCTTCCTCTTGCCTCTTCTACCATTAAGGTCAAACACATCAAAGAAATACTTCAAGTATAATAATTCTAATACAGGACCTCTTTTGCTTTTGCTCCTATATTTAGATTTTGGTAAAACAACCTTTCAAAAAAAACATAAAATACATAAAGGTGTTAACTCTACCTAGTGATATCTCATTTACAGCTGATATGAGTAACTTCAGCACAAAAAGAGTGTCTATTTAAAAAAAATACTGGAAGATTTTATAAAGGGCATTATTAGGAAATTACTCTGGCCCCTTTACAGGAACATCCAATCATTTTGTTCAGATGGTGTTGCTGCAGATGGTGACTGCAGAGGGAGCCAACGATCTGATGGAAAAAACAGTCCTGGTCCTGTTTGAGAAATGTCAGGACTTCGTGTTCCTGTTTATTTCGTGAGAGGCCACATCAATTCTCAGCTAAAAGGAGAAAGGGAAGAACTTATTTTGAGAAGGGGTAATATTATGATATCTTAGGGGAAGTGAAAAGGACATGAACAAGATTAGCACAGTTATATAACATCTGAACCGTCTGAAAATCTTAATTAAAAGAAATAGGTTCATGTCCTTAGAAGAGGAGAACATCCCAGTACCTGCATCAGTACTGGGGTGAAGTTTAGCTCCTATACATTGGTAGCTGCCATTGGTCCACCCTGCACCTCATTGTTGTGTGCAAGGGGTTGGTTGCAAATGCAGTTGCAAGGGAGGAGCTGCAGGAAGCAGAGCAGCCACCCTGCTGCCTGCCCTTGGCCTCCTGTGGGTGCCCCACACCATCACCACTTAGAGAGCTCATTTCTCTGTAGCAATTTTTCACTTGTATCGAGGGCAGCATATTATCAACAGAACAGAGAAGCAGCAAACAGAAATGTGGCCACCCAAAGGTGTGGGCAGAGAAAGGGTATGGGGAGATCCTTCATCTTGGAATGGTGACCCTCTAGGAGTGCCAGAACCAGCTGTCAAGAAAACATATGGAGGCAGAGTTTCCTAGTCAAAGCATTATTAACAATCCCTGTTGTTTCACAGTTATCTCCTTCAAAGCCCGGAACCAAAACATTTCCCATTTCTTTGCTGGATGCTGCCTTGCCATTGCTTTGAGTGCCCGGCTTCCTTGCAGCATGTGTATCCAGAAACAAATGTTGGTCTTTGTGGACCTCCTGCTGTTTGTTTTAACAATCTTTATTAAAGGCCTGGAAACACTTCCAATATGCTGACTTGTACTTTTAAATCTAGCTGTGTAGCTGTGAAGGTGTGGCTTTGTTACAGATAGAAATGTGGTATTTGTCCTACTCGCATTGATTGTTACAAACCTTTGCTTTAGGCTATTGTAAGTGAGACTGGAAATGACTGACTGCTTCTGGGCAAAGAGCTGGGGGAATTCTGAGGGCTGGAGAAAAGACAGGCTTCCAGGCATCCCACCTGTCCCTCAGTCCACTGCTTGTAGCAAACAAGTTTTGAAACAAACTTTCAGAAGCATCAATTTGTCTCTCTATCTGTAGGAGTCCAAACATACTTTTTCGTTTGGTTTTTTTTTTCTTGAGCTTAATTATTCCTTTGCTCTTTTTGCAGATCCTAGAAGAAAGTATCATGTAAGGCTGCTGGCATATAACAATATGGAAGAAGGTTATCAGGCTGACCAAACAGTCAGCACTCCAGGATGTGTCTGTAAGTATTGTAATGCATGAAGAATTTATTGAGAGTTGAGGTGTTTCAGGGTCCCAGCAGCTCTGTGTTTTTAACTTTTAAATAATCAATGAATTCAGTGTAAAACAGAGAACAAGAAAGATCCTAGCAGTGACAAATACTGCCTTAGTCATCCTGCAACTGACAGTGTCCTGTGTTCATGAAGTGCAGTTGAGGAAACAAGACAGCCCAAGTACATTTCCCTCCCTTGCTGAACCATATCTGTATCATCTAACATGATGTATCCTGTAGCTTATGAGAGGTTTATCTCTTTTCCTTGTCTCTGCTGATAGTTTTGACTTCATTTTTGAATAAACAAGTGGGATTGCAGAAATCATATGGGACATGTATTGGGTTAGGAGGGATCACTAATAGTTTTAACTAGATTCCTGGGTCCTGAATACCTGGAGTAGTGCTGGGTTAGGGCAGATTTGTATCTAAACTATGGGCTCAAACCTCTTAATGTAACCAATATCTGTATACAGTGCAGTAAATCATTCCTGCTCCTATTTTGTTTTAAACAGCTGTCCGTGATCGCATGGTGCCACCGCCCCCACCTCCTCACCACCTCTATGCCAAAGCTAACACCTCATCCTCCATCTACCTCCACTGGGGAAAGCCTGCCTTCACCTCTGCCCAGCTCATCAACTACACAGTGCGCTGCAACCCCGTGGGGCTGCAGAACGCCTCCCTGGTCCTCTACCTGCAGACGTGAGTGCAGCGCTGCTCCGGCCTCCTGGATTGCCAGTTCCTGATCCTTCCCACTCAGCTTCTACTCTTCTTGCTCTCTTATAATTTTCTTTTACTAGCAACAACTTTTATTTCCCTCAGGACTGTGTGTTTTGCCCATTGGCTGCTAGTTAGGTTTCTTGGGATTTTTTAAGATACATTCATAGAACAGCTTCATTCTCTACCAGTGATCCTTGTGTCGGATCATTGGGCTAGCTCTTGATTTTTTAATGTCTTTTTGGCTGTTTAGGTTGTATTTAATTTTAAGCGCTTTTTCAGCTATACAAAAGACAATACCTATTTTACAGGTAGCTTGTCTGGGCAAAGATGGGACTTATTCCATGTCTGATTTTAAGACTGAAAATGAGAATTTTTGAGGGGTTGAGCATTTCATTGTGAGAATACCATGTTCTTGGGTGTGTGTGACACCCTGCCAGGGGGAAGCTGAGTAGGATTTTTTGCTTTGCAGAGAAGCAATGCGTGAGGCACAGAATGGCTGAACAGGGAAGGGAGCCTGCCTTGGGTTGCTGTTCAGCCTCTGCCCAGGTGGTGTGAGAGCAGAACACTGCTCCATGCTGGGGGCCTGGTGAGGGAATCCATGTGTGTAGCTCCCTCAAAACTTCAGTTTACTCAAGCCTCTAAATAAGAAAAATTCTATCTTAAAGGATAAATAGTTTCCATCCTTATATTCATGGTTTTCTCTTCCAAGAACACATCTGCTGCTGTATAACTCCCAGCTTAACGATTAGACACAGTCTAATCACCATGTAAAGTTCTTAGTGTGCAATGTGGAGCATAGCAATGAGTGCTGCTTTTGGTGATAGGATGAGGCTATTGCAAGTAGTGGTTACTGCCCCTGCAGTACAGAAGATGAAAATACTAAATGAGATTAAATAAAGCAGTATCTGTAGAGTAAGACCATTTAAAATTGAGATTTAATCTTGATTGGGGTATTATCATCCAGAATTAACTCTGGCATATATCAAAGATTTCCCTCTGCCCCAGAATCAAAGTAAAGTGAAATGTCTACAACTGACTTTGTGATCAAGTTGTAAACTGCAGTATTATAATTAACAGAACCAATTCTGCAATCAATATATTACTAAATATTGCAAACAGATGAGTAAGGAGCATTCACATTCACCCCTAAACATGAGGTGTGGAGGCCATAAGTGGAAGGAGACGTTGCCCATGTAGCCCTGTGTGTGAGCTGGGAAGCAGATCCAAGAGCCAATACCATGTGCTTTGTCAGCTGTGATGCTGGCTGCAGTTTGTTACTCCAGCTTGAAGCACGGTGTCCTATGGACAAGAGTAGGAAGAGCTGAGTTTGGGATACCTGCTGGTGATCCAGCCAATAATATTGTTTGTGCATCACCTGTTAAAACAACATTTATAAAAACTTGAGCTCACGTCAATTGACAGCAGACACAACATCCTCCTGAGAGCTCCAGGGCTGGTACTGTTACATTTCCAGGTAGGCAGCACAGATGTGCCACATGTCTGGACTTGGAATGGTTTGTCTTGTGTTGAACTGACAGTGGGAATCTGCTCATGTGACTGAGACATCTGATTTGGGGATCTTCAAGTCAACTGCTGCTGTTTAATGTATTTCATTCCTTCATCTGTCCAGGTCAGAGACTCACATGTTAGTTCAAGGTCTTGAGCCAAAAACCATGTATGAATTTGCAGTTCGATTGCATGTGGACCAGCTCTCCAGTCCTTGGAGTCCTGTTGTCTACCACACTACCCTCCCTGAAGGTAAGGAGCCAAAAGAGGGACCCTATGGTCTAAAAAGAATGTTTTGTAAACCAAATGGCCTGAGAAAGTGCTTATTAATTTTAAGCTATATGTAGGAAGGGGAAATCCTTTCCTCTGAGACACAGATAGTGCTCTTCTGGGTGAGAGAAAAATGCTAGCAGGGAAATCCCTGTTTTGGAGCTGTGAAATTCTTTTTCAAAATCCACCCTAAATCAGCATTGATTTTTGTATAAAGTGAGATGCTTTCACTACTGGCAGCCACTGAATAGAAATAACTTGAATAAAAACTTTAAAATATGTATGTATTGAAGAGGCGTGGCTGATTCATAGGCATTTTTGAAAACAGTTTCTAAACCCCAGAAGTTTTGGAAACTGTAAGAATATTACACATCTACTGCCTTAGCTGCTGGTTTGATTTGCTGTCAGCTTGGTAGGGGAAAGTCCATACTTGCAGTTTCATGTTCTCACCAAAGCAATGTTTGGGAGGTCGTTGTTCACAGGATAATGAAGTGGGGGGTTGTCAGTAACTGTTTCTTTCTGGAGTAGAGGGAAAAATACCAAACTTGCTTTTACAGAATCTAAGCCATTGACCGGCTCAGAATTAACAGGAGAGTGTCTCTGAGGAGCATTATGTGTTTGTTTCAGTGTGCTTTCTGGGATGGAGCAGTAGCCATTAGGACTGCACATCAGTTCCTTTCTGAGCAATTTAATTGCATGTAAATTGGGTTAGCCTAATAGCATTGTGTTACTGTTCTCACAGCACCATCTGGCCCTCCAGTAGGAGTGAAGGTGACTTTGATAGAGGATAATACTGCTTTGGTTTCCTGGAAGCCACCTGATGGTCCTGAAACAGTTGTTACACGGTACACTATCCTCTATGCATCCAGGAAGTCTTGGATTGCTGGGGAATGGCAAATGTTGCACAGAGAAGGTAAACTAAAATCATGAACCTATGAACAAACAATGATGCTGCTTATAAGATGCTTTGTTACTTTCAGAAACCTTGGACTACACTAATACTATGAATTATGAAATAAATTCATATAAATGGTCACATGAAAGTTCCAATTAGTTTAGAATTATTGCCGTGGGAAGATGTATTAAAAAACAAGTTCATATTCAGAAGGTGAGGGGAGAAGGGGCTCTCTGTGTTCCTTTGCAGCTCAGTGTGTGCATGTAAACCAAAATGTCTTGTAAATTCAATTACATCCACCTTGGCTCTGTTGTAACCATGATTGTGATGGTTTCATTTTGTAAATGCACTCTTTCAAATCTAAAGTCTGTGAGATGCCTTGCTCTCCAGAAATAAATGTTTAAATGGGGCTGTGTGGGTTTATGTGTTTCTGTCGATCACTGCCAATCCAGTTAGCTCAGTTTGCTTAATGAACTTTCTCCTACTCCCGGTAAATCACTCTGCAAATCCAATTTAACTCTCTGGCTCTATTCTACTGCTGAGCCCCAGCTAATCTCACAGTACCTTGGGTATGCTTATGTGAACTGCAGTCACATATCTGCGATTAAATGTAGAGACAGTATAAATTTTTGTAGGCACTTTTCTGAATAATACTGGGATTTGAAGAGCTGAATCAAGAACAGATTTCTACTGTAGCCAAAAAAAAAAAAAGTAAAAGGCATTTATTGTTCCATTGATAGTCAAAATAGACAGAGGTAGTTCAGAACAGATGATGTTCTAATTATGTCTTAAACCAGAGGGGAAAGCTCAGTGTTACAGAATGAAGACATGTGCTTGAGTAGCCTATTTAAGAGGATTGCCCTGGAGGAGTTACTGTTTTGTTGTTCTGTTTTGTTACCTGGCTGGAAGCTTAGTTGTCAGCAGCGAGTGAGGCTGTAAATTTTCTGTGGAGATAATTCTAAAAACTTAATGAATATGCTCTCACAGAGGATAATTCATTTCACCATCATGGAGAGTGAGCTGTTCTAGTTCAGAGCTGCTGTTCCTGAAGAGAGGACAAAGGACCAAGAGCCCCTCTGAAAGGTGGCAATGCCACTTTGTCTGCTGCAGCTCAGTGATGTTTGTCAGGCTGGTCTCAAAGAGAATGGGCAGCTGTGAAGAGTAACAGGAAAATTACTATTAAACTAAATCTGTGAAAAACAACTAGTCTCTGAAATGTCAATCAGGTCTAACTACAGGGGAAGATTGAGCCCATGGGTTTTCACTATTAAATTTGTTCAATGAAACAGTAATTTAAATAAAGTTGTCCAACTAAATTGTTGGAAGAAACAGTGATATTGTTATATTAAAGGACAAATTGACTGTTAATTTTTACTCAATAAGAAACCCAGCAGATTTAAATTCACGGGGAGCTTATATTTGAAGACTAAATCTTGTCATCCTGTTGATGATACACTGTATTTGCTGCATGCAGCAAAGTGGCTGAATTGCTTTCAGATACATCCTTCAGCTCAGTCATGCCTGTGAAACTGAGCAGCATCTCTGATAGTATTTCACCAGAGATTTCGGATGACAGGATGGCAATAACAGTAAACATTTTCATGTATTCCCATACTGAAAGTGTTGGAGGGAATGAGCAAATGGAGAGCTATAAATCTCCTTGTATTACTGTGCCCATCAATGTTAGAGCCACAAATTTTGCATTTTGACAGATATATTAGGGTTTGAGGCATGGTGTGGAATTCAGGCATCTTGACACACTAGGACAATCTGTTATGGTCTTAGTTAAAGTACAGATGAAAAAGTCTGTGAAAGGAAATTAGTATGTAGAGATAAAACTGGGCAAATACCATGATCAGTCCTGTGACAGTCCTTTCATAGGTAATTTGAGGTAGAAGCAGGGTTTGGGTTTTTTAATACATTTATTCTGATTAGATCAGTTAACCCTATGCAATAAATAGCATTGTTTTGTCTTGATGCTAAATTTGTTCTGCAGAAGATTTCTGAAATCTTGACTGCCTTCCATTCTCATACTTCCAGAGAAACCCCTCAAATAAAAAATAATTTAATAACCCACCAAACCAAAAAACCACAAACCAACCCTGCAACCTATAAAAGTCCTAGCATGGGCTTCAATTTATGCAGGAATTTTTCTCCCAATCCACTCACTAAGTTGACTGAGCTTGTGTTAGACCTGGCAAAACCAGAAAACAGAACTGCATTTTGGTGCTGATTCATGATGTGGGTTATCTTCCAGCCACCTCCCCCTTCTTCCCTAGTTCTCTTCAAGTGGATCAGAAGTGACAGCCCTTGCACACTTGGTGTGCAGTAAATCACTACCAAGTGCTCACTTGCTTTAGCAATGCAGCAGATTGGAAAGGAGCTGGTGGCAAGGAGCCTGTGATATTGAAATGTGACCTTTCACCCTTGCTGGTGCTAAATATTACAGCTCCTTTGGTTACAGATACCTCACATTTTACTTCAAATGCTTTCAGCTAATGGTTTTTTTTTTTTTCATGGAAGAACTGAAATAGCTTTCGAAGTAGCTTCCTTTTTGCCAAATGTATAATCTTTTCTGTCAACAAAATAACCTTATATTTTATAGGCTCCCATGATACTATAAATCTTGACTTCTCAAACTGATTTTAAAAGTTAAAGTTTTGACTTAAGTCTGAGAAAGTAAATGGAATATGGGAAAGTGAAGAGATAGATTTAGTGCTGTAACTAAATTTAATTTTAATTTATTTATTCTGATTGATTTAAATTTTAGTGCTGTAACTAAATTTAATTTAAATTAAATGCCACTGTTAGGGAAATAAAACCAGCATATTTCTATGGTAACAAGAAACACGGGCATTTTAGAAATGAATTGGAATTCTAAGCAGTAGTTGCAGTCCCTGGGCAGGCAAAGCTCTCATCAACTTTGATAGGAGTTTTGCCTGTCTAAGGACAATGCTAGTGAATCCTATTTATGTTCTTAATCTTTTTTCCTGCCTTCAGGGACTTTAGGAAATGAATCCCTAGCATATGAAAAAGACATTTTATGTAATATTCTTAGTAGCACAGCTTAGATGCACAGTAATCAAGGAAGCCTACACAGGTCTAAATAGGGTTTAATTTTATTTTAAAATCATGGTATAAGGTACTCTTCCAGAGCTGTTCTGTTCATTTAACTAGACCTGAAATTTGATAAACTGAATCTGGATTCTTTTGTTGTGTCAATTTTCATTCACATTCATGGTACAGTAGGTGGAGGAGAGGCACATGTGTTCTACATGAGAGAGGTTTAATGCTCTGGTTTCTCTGCCTGAGAGCTTGGTTAATGCTGGGTGCATCTCCTCACAGATGTGATCACGACATAAAGGCTGTCACACTGAAATGCAGCTGTGCTAGATTTAGGGTTGGTGTGCTGTGTCTCATAGCCAATACTTGAATCTTGGTTTTGAACTATACTGGCACTTCACAGTGTCCTATGTTCAAACAGAATGGAGAGAAAGGAAACAAGGGATGAAAAGGCAAGCCCAGTGTTCATTCTGTAGCTTGTATATGCAGGGTAGAATGTATCAAAGTGATCACAATCCTCAGGCAAGATTCAGAGGTGCTATTGGGAAAAAAAGTGTAGGTCCCAATGTCTAAACCTGAGTCTTTTCCCAGAATTTTGTCAAACTGGAACTGTTTGTCCTGTCTTTTCATAGGAGCAATGACCATGGCTTTGCTGGAAAACCTTGTAGCAGGAAACATCTACTTGGTTAAAATAGCAGCCTCCAATGAAGTGGGAGAAGGACCCTTCTCAAACGCAGTGGAATTTGCTGTCCTGCCAAAGGAGACATCAGAGTCTAACCAGAGACCTAAACGCTTGGATTCTGGAGATTCCACAAGTCAGTAGCAATATTTGGATTACTCTGTCACAAGTACTGGGGAGAAAAGATCCCTTTTATTTCAGCTGTAACCACTTTCTGGGTAAACCATTCTGTTTTATGTGAGGCAGTCCTAACAGTGTAGCATTTTCTTCTAAATGAAACAATTTTGGAATTTTTTTCTCAGTTCAGCTCAGAGCAGGTCTAATTCTCTTGCTCAGAAATGGAAAGTTTGCCTTTCAAATGAGAATACATAACTGGTTTGAATTTTACATCAGTAGCTTTGCAGCCAGTCTTCCAAGGCATTTCCTTTAAGTCTTTTATCTGGCTTGAGATACCAGTAGCACTGGTCTATCCTCTTCCTCCCCTCCCAGGACTGCACTGGCCAGATACTCCTCTGGTCTACAAGTTTTATTTTCAAAAGTATAAAAATGTATGACAGAGAAGGCCTGGAAATCTCATTAGAAGGAAGCATTTGTCTCTGTGGTTGTAACTGTAACCCTATTAATTTCCTGACAGGGAGCAGGGGTTAACTCTTGTTATTTACTGAGCCTTTCTATGTTCCTTTTTGATACAGCTTATTCTGACTATTACCATCTGGACCAGAAATCAATGACTGGCATTGTTGTTGGGGTTTGCATAGCCTTGACCTGCATCCTTATCTGCATCCTGATCTTAATTTATCGCAGTAAAGCCAGGTATGTTTTTGTTCTCAAAGGTTGAGCTCTTTTTCAATGCACATACTCTTGGACGTGCCTTCTCCTCCAAGAGTGCTAACTTCTCTGCAGTACTCTATCTCTTCACCTGTTTCTACCAGTGTTGGAAACAAAGCACTTTTGGCTCTTCTGACTCTATCTGAGCCCCTTCTCCAATGGAAAGGGGGAAGAACCCACGGAGTGAGTCAGTGGTGGTGCTTTGACAACCCAGTATGAGGCATGTTTCCAGCTGAACTCCTGTTTTGGGTCAGATAAGCATGCTGCTGTTCATCATCTGCTCCTCCTGCTGAACCCTCCAGCCTGCCCACACCTGGCTTATAAGGCTTTAACCCCCCAGGTGCTGCTGGACAAGAAGAACTCTGTCATAAAGGAGTTCCATGATGCAGATTTTAAAGCAGATCCATGATGCAGTTTCTTTGCAGTGTTGCAAGCCACTGTCTGTGTCTGTCATCAACTGCTAGAGGGTATAAACTGGCCCAGTGACTCTGCCCAGAACTTTGGGATGAGAACAAATATAAGTCACTTGAAATAATAAATTAAAAAACTCTCTGAAAGTGTTTTTCAGTAACAAGGGCTTTTTAGCTTACATGCAGGAAAAAAATAGATTGGGAAACAGTCTCTGTGTAGTATGGTGGAAAGGTCTTAATGTCATTAGTGGTTATTTCCTCCAAGTAATATTACTAATCATGACAATTCCTGTCTGCACATAAGCTTGTAGCCTACTGTGTATGATTAACTGGAAGCAGATGTTATTTTTATCACAAGCAATAACATTTAAATTCCAAGCGAGTTAGGAGTATCATATAACAAAATGTAAATGCCAAGAATATACCAGGATTACTTGATTAATAATAGCTTTGAAGTTTATCCTTGATTTTTTTTGTATTGTATTCCTGTGGGACAATTTTATTCCTCCTTAACATTGTGTAGGAAAGCATCTGCTCCTAAGCCTGTGCAGCAAAGCACTGACCAGCTGTCACGTACCAGCATCTCATTAGCCAGTCCTAATGAGGTGGAGAAGAATATTGAAGGAATTGCAGAGAATGAAGAATCCTTATTGCCAATGATAGTGGGAAACAGCTTCATTGATGCTAAGGTACCGTGAGTTTTACTAACTCCTAGGTCAGAAATCTTTCTTTAGAATTCATTGTTATAACATCAGAGTCCTTATCAAAAGTAAAATATATATCCTACAGACCTCCAGGAAGTGTTTTATTACTGGGTCAAGCACAAAGTTGGCAATCCAGGCTCAAATTTTCAAGACTTATCTGAAAGTTCAGCTGGAGATCTGGTTGAGTCCATTTGTCTTTGACTGTTCTCTGCAGATTGCAGAGTTTGGCCCTGGCACAGCATCCAAGGATAAAGGCTCCATAGACTTGGGGCTGCTCAGTGGCCTCTGCTGGTCCCAGGAGAAAAGTGCAAGTCCTTGTCAGCACCTGGCTCGGTGCCTGTGCACAGTCCAGTCAACCATGGCACTAAGCAGGTGTTAAGAAAAGTATTCTTTTTCCGTATATATACTGGTAAGACAGTGTAGCAGTTTATAAACTCATACTCAGTAAAATTATAAACGATGATGGCAGGATGTACCAGTGGATGTGCAGAACCGTCAGTCCAGGAGACCAGTGTGACAACACCACAGTGGCCTTTCTTTCACATGCAGACATACTGAGTTCAGGCTTGTTCTGTTCACGCTACAAACTTGGGTGCAGCTGTTCCCTGAGGATTTGTGTGAGAGCTGAGAAATGGAAATGGACCCAGTCGAGGCACAGACACTGCCTATGAATGGCCACATTCTAAGTACTAGAGCAAGAGCAGTAGCTGGAATATTTTGCTGTGTGCCTGCTGTATTGCAGCTTTGGGTCTGGACAGAAAGCTTGCCAGATTTAGTGGGTCTGTTCTTGACTTGTCTTGAGCAGATGGGTACCAGACCACAAATACATGACTCACTGCTGAGGCTTCATTTGGCTTCATTTTCAGTACGGAAACAATAGGTAGGAATAGAAAAATACTTTCAAGTATCTTAGAAATTTACTTTATTAAAATAAATGTCTGCATCTTCCTCTGTTGTAGGGAGGATCTGATCTGATTATTAACAGCTATGGGCCTGTCACAAAGACTAATAGCAAGAAAAGGTGGCTGTTCTTCCAAGAGGCTAAGAAGGCGAAGACTGAGGAGGTAATTGCTCTAATGGGCAGAGATGCACAATCCTTACTGTAATACCCTCTTTGCAAAGGAAGATACATAGTTTTCTGTTTATGGAAAAACATATTTAGTGGTCTTAGTATTAATTGGAGAGTTTCAGTTGTGTAAGGTTGATGGTGTTCTATCTCACCACAGTAAAGTCTTAAAGAAATTCCATTTTCTGACAGATATTGTTGTCAGGACACTGTGACTCTCCCATTAACTTATTGCTTACTTGCCTTTGCCTTTGTATCTGTCAGCAGAAATATTTCTGTGTACTTTGCATTGCATGAACTACTACTTCTGCAGAGACTCTGTATAAATATAAATACAAATTAAATATGTATTTACAAATAAAAAATAGTATTAAAATAGAATCCTTTCCTACCCTGGCAGCTAAAATTTTTGTTGGGTGAAGAGAAACAAATGAGAGAAACTAGATGATATACCCAAAGTACTGAGAAAAATTGAGAACCTGAATAGAACTATTTGGCTTCTGAAATTGTTGGTCTGGACATATTTGCTATTTGGCTGAGAAAAAGAATGGTTTAAAACTGAAGTGTTAAACCAAAGCTGGAACATTACTATGCAAATTCACACCTATGGAGCATATAACCATTCTTCATTGCATTTTAACTTTTACTGTGCTCTTGTGTGTTTAAGAATTAGAAAGTCTTTATATCCATGTTGTAAAATTGTATTGAAAAATATTTCTACAAGCAGCTGTATATTTCTGATACCTCTATATGAAAAATATTTGCTGTCACCCAAGGAGTAATGCTTTAAGAATATGCATGAGGGGATGGGAGGGAGCTCTACCAAGTGTGTTTTTAAAGTACTCTTCACGTCTCTCTAGTGGAATAATTTTTTATCAGCCATGCTTATCTAGAAGGATTATTTCATCCACTGTGGAAAAGTATGAGCAAGACTTGAGGTCAATAATTTTTAAACTCCTCTAGGAAAGCCCTGAGAGAAGCATTCTGGTGGAATAGGAGACAGGAAATGCAGTAAAAATTCCAATGATGACTCAGCTTTTCTGAGGCTCTTCTCTCTGTGCCTTTCTGCAGCCCCAGCGGAGGTTCGTGCAGGCGGTGTGTCTGTACCAGCCGGGCCCCACGGTGCTGCTCAGCCGGGACGGCTCCCCCGGCCAGCGCTCCAGCTTCCAGGCGCCCTTCGGCGGCGCGGCCGACACGGAGCACTCGGCCAACAGCGAGGGGAGCCACGAGACCGGCGACTCCGGGAGGTTTTCTCACGAGTCCAACGATGAGATCCACCTGTCCGTGCCCGGTGCCACCCCTCCGGGCAGCAGCCCTTTGGCCAGCAGTGACTCGAGCGCAGGCGGCCCGGCCCCGAGCGAGCCCCCGCTGCTGTTCCCCGCTGCCGCTGCCCCGCTGCAGATCCACCCCGCGGCGCCCAACTGAGCCGGGGCCACACCGGACCTATCCGTGTGTGTCTGTTCGAAGGACAATGAACAGGGAGCCAAAGTTTCATTGTGGAAAGCCTGACTAACCTAGCAGGTCATCCATAGTTCTGTTGAATGTCGGTTGCTTTTTTTTTTTCTTCCTATGTTTTGGTTTGTTTTTTTTTTAAAGCTCACTCATTTGAATGTTCAGTGGTCAAAAAATGTGAAAGGAGTGAAGATTTCTGACTAAAGTTAAAAATATGTCACTGGAGCAAAGGGAAGGCTATTGGCCCTTTTGCTGACTATCTACCTCAGTTTGCCGAGAGGTGAACTCTGAATGACGACTGCTTTACCTCATTTGTGTTCGAGTTGGTCTCAGCTGTGGAACTGATGATACTTCCTAGTACTGTTGTTTTATTTTGGGGTTTTTTGTTTTCATTCCCCGCTCCCCCAGTGGTGTGTAGAGAGAGAGAGAGTGTGTGTGTGCGTACGTGTGTATGTACTCAGTGATCAGGGAGTTGTATAGGTTGGTGGACAAGATTGTTTAGCTGAAGCTCTGTCTTTAAAAAGAAGGAAACCTCAGAGTATAAAATGTTATGATTTCATGTGGTTGACACAGAATATGTTAAACACTGGGAGAACTGGAACTTCCACATATACAGCCACATGAAATCTTTTGTACCTCTTGATTTCTTAGACCCTCAGTAAGCCTAGGACAGTGCCTTTCCTCAGAAACCTGTGCCATATATACTGTATCCCTGGGGCTCTGGGACGTGCTGGATTCCCCACAAATATTGCCCCTGTATTCACAGTTAAGGCTAAAAATCATAGCAAAATGAAGAACTACTCAGCATTTTCAAACACCTTGGCTCTGCCTGAGAGTTATGGAATAGATAACAACGCTGAGTATTCCAGTATCACAGTACTTCTTAGCAGTGGTGCCTTGCATTATATATTATGAAATTACTGCTTTGCCTTATTCCTTTTTAGTATTCATAAGGTTCCTTTGGAGTACAGAAAGATGCCTTAAATGCTTCTTAGATGTTTTAAGTAAACTGTAACATGAGTTTATAGTTCATTTTTACCCATCTTTGAGTGCTGATAAGCAGTGCTAGCATTGTAGTATGTCTCAGAACTGTTGTTAGGATGCAAACCTGCTCCTTGCCTTCACCTAGTGTGCTATTAGCCAGGAATTTTAGCTCAGGGAGTGACTTTACTTATATGCCAATCTAAAACTCTGATTAGGCTATCATGAGAAATAAAAAAGCCAGAGCTTTAGTTGAAGAGTCTGTTGAAAGAGGTGAGTACTGCTACTGCCTCGAACCCATGCAATTCCTGTTTTATACTACCTCCTTTAAAATTTATTTTAGTGTTTTTTTGGATTTTGTTGTTGTTGTTTTTTCCTGTACTCAGGGAACAGTTTGTTACTTTTAAGCTGCCTCACGGAAACGTGGAGCAAACTGACAGGGTATCATTTTGTGTTTTAATAGGAGAGAGCGAGAGACAGGGAGGAGGCTGGAATCATCCAATGTTATAAACTTGCCTGTATCTATATCCAGTCCTCTTCTCACTCCTCCTCTTTCCCTCTTCTACTTAAAAAAAAATGAAAGAAAGAAAGAAAAAAAAATTAGGCATATTTTTTACTTAAAAAATTGTTTAAAATATAATGTTATGAGAAATCAACCATAGGAATTCCTGGCTCTATTTAATTCTGTCAGAACTCCCACTGACTTTACTGGGGCTGAGCTGTCACCTCCAGGTGTGCCAGGCTGACTCCTGTGTTGCTCCTCAGTAGGTCAGAAGCTGTGGGTAAGCCCTACTCTCGTGGTTGGAGTGTGCTGAGGAATTGGGCTCTGGTTCCTGGAGTTCTTGTCCTTGGAACTGGTGCCAGTCTGAAGCACACAGAACACATTCACATCCCCCTAACCGTGTTCATTCAAATGCTTGAAGAATGATCTCATACCAAAGACTTTTCTGTGGAAGAGAAGGAAGCCACATATTGTCCAAAAGGAATTGAACTAGTTAAAAAGCTATAGATTTGAAGAGCTGAATACATTTTATTGTATAAGTAGTTACTAACAAAAACCAATAGGGCTTCTTGACTGTAGTAGCCGATTGCATAGGTGAGTTGTATGCTTCAACAATTTTAACTACCTTGTTGTTCCAAGAGCCTTTAAAGAAAGTTATAATGCCAGCAGATATCTCCAAAGAATTCCAAGTGTAATTTTTTTCTCCAGCATGTAGTTGATGAACAGTACAGTATTAAGAAAAATATTTTTTAACAGTTTTTTATCTACTTGCTGAAGAAAAAGAAAACCTTTTCACCAAAGATTTATTTTTGGTCTTGTCAGGCAGAACATGTAGTGTACAGCAGAGTACTGTTTTTAGTTAGGTAAAGTGTGAATTAATCAAACCTAGAGTAAGAATGTGTAACTGTAGCATGAAGTTTCACACTTCATCTTTCAGAGTAGCCTCTTGTGTTAGTTGCATTCAGAAAGAGCTGATATGCAGGTGGTAACTGCTTCTCCAAAGACTTGTTTGCTGTAAGTACTGGCAGTGGGGTATAATTTTATGATCCTCATTACAGGTAAATACTATAATCCTAAACTCTTCCTTCCAAAGACCCAGTCTGTATTTTAACCTATGGATAATCTGAGAGAAACAGACTTCATATAAAATCTGCCAATCTATTGAAGTTCAATAGCCAAAGAGTTGAAAATACTTAATGTATTAGAGAGCAGTGCATCCAGAACTGGATTCATCATTAATGTTTTATCAAGGTACTTCTTATCAGCAAATAAAGAAAACCAAAGATATTTAAGGTTACCTCAGCATATAGGCAAGCTTAGTTAGGTATTAATTATTCTTTTTCTTTATTTTTATGTTAACCAAATATAAAACTCTTCTCCAGAACCCAGTCTACATTCATGTGCTTCCCTTTGGCACAGTCATGATTTCTAGAGAACAAAAATCCTCTCCTCAGAATTCATGACCTAGTACTAACATATCACAAGATTTTGTATGAGAAAATTTGTCTTATGATTGAAAATGCCAACAAGGTAAGCAAAGGAATGTCCAGAAAGATTGTAGAAATTGATAATATCTCTATTGAACTTAATAGCAGAATCAATCCTTCATAATTGTAACAGTGCAAAATTTAAAAGTTTAAATGCTTCAAAAATGCATGTAATTATAAATATGATCTTACAGATGATAATTTTTTTTCAAAGTCTATACCTGTGGCTGTCTAAGGGAATGAGTTTTTCACTTTGTTCATTCTGTTTGCCTAGAAAGAGCTGGCAGAACAGAACAGGCAGACTGGTTTCAGGTTTTCCAGGTTTTTCTTCTAGGTTATGTCTGTAGAAACTGGGTCCTGGAGAAAAATATATAATTTCTTAATTATGAGTTTTACTAAATATGTTCTGGAAGATGAACATAAATGTGGAATTTAGTGTTACACTATGTGAATTGATTTTGTTTAAGTGTAGTAAGAACTAAGGGGCCATGGCTGGTGTAATGAGTGTATGTGCAACCCTTGTGTTTTAAAAAAAAGCAGAAGTGTTACCATTGATGTGACTTGAAAAGCATCAAAACTTACAGAGGAGACCTCAAAACTGACTTACCATAGTGATGGTGTTTGTAAGAGAGGATCTGCCCTTCAGTGCCACAGCAAGGCCTGAAGCCAAAACCAAATGCTCAATATTTAACAAATCCAAAGCACTGTCATCTTTCAGGAGTTATCCAGGATTGTGACTGTGTGTGCTGTGCAGGACAGGGCACATCACTTGGTTACTTTTTAATAGCTCTGCTATTGTAAGAGAAACCGGAAAAATCTACATATCACTTTCAGTAATTTCCTATATTAGCTCTCTGTTTTTTGGATAACTGATGATATTTTTAACAGAAAAGAATATCAAGAGATTGCTTTGCCTGATTTTAATTATTCTTATAGTTCATTCTCTCTCTGGGTTTAATCCCATGCTTTAGGTATCAGCTTCATCTTGTTTGCCTTATTCAAATCAGGGTCCTCATCCTGTTTCTTTTTAAGCCAATGGGAGAATTAATTTGTATTTCAGTTTGCATAGTCTGGACAAACAAAATAAGCTTTTGTTTGTTTTTTAACTCTTCACAGTACTATTATTTTAAAAGGACAGAAGTCTTAGATGGTTGAAACTCCTGCTGGCAAATGGATTTTTGTAAGATAAGTCACCAAGCATCAGAGGTCCTCTGTAACTCTCCATTAATCCAGTATTAGCCTGTAGTAAATACTGAGTATTTCAAGTCAGCTTACCTCTTTTTCGTTGCAAATCAAGTCAAGTTGAATGACTTCTCATTTGCTGCAGCCTGGGTGTACACAAGCATAGTTACTTCTAGCTCACAGTAAAATGCTACTCTGAGCAAACTGAGCTTTTGTTCATTTTATGAATTTTTGTTCATTTAATGCAGTTCACGCAGGGAAAAGTCCACTTCCTAGCGTGGGGAACATTGGTAGGTTTTGCAGGGCAATCCATGTTTAGCTAAAAATCCCATTCATGGCAACCAGAGAGAGCTGCACAGGTGTAATGCTGGTGGTATTTCACAGAAATCAATTTACTGGCATTATTCTCATAAAATTGAAAGCAGAATTACACTTGGTAATTGCTAAAGTGGTAGTTCTTAGCTTGAACAATTGTTACACACTTGCCAGTTGCTGCAGCTGCAGCTCTTCTAATGGCAGGCAATCTCTAAAGCAGAGGGATGCCTGCCTGCAGGAAATACTGAGCACCTTTCCACAATAACACTAGGCACTATTTTGGAATGTGTTTCAAAAACCACAGTTCTTCAATACAAGTGCAAACCCAAATCACCTTCTGTTAACAGAGAAAAGAACACAAATCCAGGTTGGCTGAAATGTAAGTTTATTTCTTTGAAATTCCTCTAGATTTATGCTGAGCTCACTCCTGACTGACTCAAAATGGATATAAAAACAGGCTTAAGGCTTTGCTGTGTTGGGCCCTCTGGGGGCCAAACCCATAGGGCTCCTTAAAAAAAAATTTCAGTTTTTCATGGTTGCATATACTCACATTGCATCTGCCTGGTGTGTTTTCAGTGAAGACTGACTTTATATGAAAAACTGATTTATACAAATGTTGCTTTTTGATTGTTTGGCTTCTTTTTTTTTCTTTTTTTTTTCTTTTTTTTTTTTAAAGTTGTGAATGACTTGCCAGTGTAGGAGCCAGGTGTGTATCTGACATTGTGGTGGTCTGGATCCTTTCACTCCGTGTGCCATTTTCTTCTAAGGGCAGCAATGGCTGACTGGCTAATGGAGGATGGAGCTGAATTGTATTAATTTTATATTTGTCTCAGGGGATCAGCTCCATGAATTCCATTGCATGAGGGAAGCTAATGTTCGCCCTGATTTGAATGTAACTTTTTAATGTCTTTTAAAAACTATTTTGTTTAATAATGTGGATTTGTTTTTCTTTTTCTAGCATTCTAGTAAATGTTACCTAGTGTGTTGGTTCATTTTCCCCTCCAGGGTTGTTTATATACTACCCCAAGGTCATGCCAAAAAATAATAGAAGTTTAAATGCCAAATGTTTATGAAACTGCTGTCTAAATACTGATTGATTGCACAGTTGAAATAAAAGTTTTCCTTAGTAAAAGTATTACTTGATACTTTATTTTCAGTGTCTCTGAGGAGTGGCTCAAAACAAGGAAGATAAAAACTCAGCAGCACCTCATTTCAGGCTGAGCAGATAGGGATATTGTTGATATATCATGAAGTCATAAAAAGAGGTAGACAGTAAATGGAACTTATAATTGAATTTCACAGAACTTTCCCAACCATGGATTCATTTATTACTTATGTACCTGGAATTATTTCCCACCTAAATCTCTGTGTCCCACTGCTGAACAACCATGCAAGATCTCTGTTGTGCTTTATTTTCCTGGGGTGTGAAACACGTGGTTCTCAGTGTAGTTGCTCTCAAAAGCCTGGAAAGCTGCTGACAAAGCTGCGTTTCCCCAGCACATTTACACCTGTTGAACCCGATGTTCAATGTATGACAAGACTGAAAATGCCAATGCCGTTGGTCAGAAGGCAAACTGCTGCTCTTACAAAGGATTGCATTCTAGATGGAAGTCAATCAAGTTCAGTTAGTGAGGAAGTTCTATTCTGGAGGGATTAAATGGTTTCTGTTCTAGCAGGTTGATTACTGATTGCCACCTGAGAGCAACGAAAACCTGGATGGGCAATTTGGAGAGTTAAGTTCAGAGCTGGATTTAGAGTAATTGTGCCCATGCAAAGTACTGGAGATGAAACCACAGAACTGACTGCTGTCATTTACAGGGCCTCTAGGGAGACAAAAATCAAAACATCAGTAGAAGTGGAACCTTGCTGCAATACTTGGTAGGTTTGAGTTCAGTTTTTGTCTATGTTGTTTCCTAAAATATTTGAATTCTTCTTTACTGGCACTGCATATACTTAATGGGAAAGGAAAGACATTCACAGGTATTTCAAAGTTTTGAAATCACAGTATTGGGAATTGAAGATTTGAAATAAATGTCCACTAACTTTTTCCCATGTCCAGGAAATGACTGTTTCTAAATACCTGTACTTTTACCTCTTACTCTGACCATCTGTAAGAGGCATGGGTCCTGTCACTTTTGGGAGCCCCTAAGGGAGGACACACTGTGAACCCCCCTGGGAGTCAGAGCTCTTCTGCTTTGTCAGCATCTCCTGCTGATCACTTGGAATGCTTGAATTCTGCAGTAGAACCATCAAGTCTCTTTCTTTTTGAATCCTTGGAAGACAAAAGAAATCCCAAAAGCCTCCTCATGCCTCTTTATGAATCACAGCGGTTCCTACCTGCAGAGTCTGCTTATATGACAGCATATAAGCTGTCCTTCCTAGCTTATATGAAATTTATCCCTGGGAGTTTTAGAGCACCAGCTGTGGAGATTATTTATAAAACCAACTCTAATCCAAAATTCTTTATTCCTTATGTTCAAATATAAGAATGCTGAAATATAGTTATTGAGACATAATTGAGAAAATTGGACCAATGCTGAAAATATGATCAAATATTTCAAGAGAGTATTTGTAAAAAACTAATAAATTCTTAATAGAGCAAATAAATTGCATTTTAAAAGATAACAATTTCAAATAGCTAGGGAACAGTCAGTCTGGGACTGTGCAGTGATACAAAAACTCTACCAGTGCAATCCACCAGAGATGTTGCCCTTTCTCTAGGTGAGAAAAGGAACCAACTGCAGTTGCCAGTTATTTTACTGCTGAGTAGTGCAGATTCATTTTACAGTCTAGAATCCTTGTTCTCAGTAGCAATAACTAAACAGTAAAGCTCCATCTTCCAAGGAGTTACTATTGCAAAGGAAAGCTTAGAAACAGCCCTGGTTTGGGATCTGATGCTGTGCTAGCTGCCTGCAGTCTGCCACCAACCTGAATGTCTGAGCTACACACAGGTGAGTGCTGTGGGCCACTTACACTGAATGGCCACATTCCTTGAGGTGACAGCATTGCTATTTCTTTGTTCTTTTTATCAGTGACAACAATCTACAGTCCTAGGTTATCTGGTTTTTGGATAAAAGGATCAATACCTTGGAATATGAAGGCCATCTGAGCCAAGAAAAAAGACCTCTGCTTTCCTTTCATTTATTTAAGTTACTTCTCTGAATATTTACAAGTAAATCCAGTTGGGTTTTCTGTTTGGGGATGCATAAATATTTGTTACCTGTAGGATTAAACTATGCCTTTGGTTATTTCTGATACATGTTGGCACTGTGCAGCCCAGCCTGTTTTCCCTTCTTCCTTCATCTGCAGTCATGGCTCAGTGTTGGTTGCTGGACAGTAAAGCATATCCTCTGTCAGTAAGAGAGAAGCTGTAGGGCTAATGTTGCTGCTATCTTTGTTGCAGGGTCCTAGTCTTTCTATAACTGATGTATTAAGCCTTGGCTTCACCTTTTCCTCCCCACACAGCAAAGAAGATGGGATTTGAACCCCTCTCTTTTCACATACTTGCATGTCAGAGCCCCAGGTAAACATTCAGATTTGACAAGGAGAGATCAAATTGTTTCTACCTGAAAGAGGAGTGTAGGCTTCTTTTAAATCCCATAATTTAAATCCTATTTACACAGGAATGCACCATTAAGGCATTCAGAAACTACAAATAACTCAGGATCTAGCTGTGCTCAGTGACGGAGATGCTGTGCATGGATATCCCTGGTCCATAAGACCACCCTTGGCTGGGCTCTGAACTCTGAGAGACTCCTGCCCGTCCTGCTGGGTCTGAGTCCCCCTTTGGCCTGCAAGAAGCAGCTGAGGTTGTTTTCTGGTAGTGCTGCCAAGTGCCCCAAGCTCCTCAGAGTTTCTCTCTTGAGATGACTCAAGTGTCACTGGAAGTGTACCAAAATTCCAGGTGGGTTCAGGGGGTGCTGGGTACTTTAATTATCCACAGTTTTGAAGGGTGAAAGTAAATTTTTATGGGCGATGGAAGATAATGTTTCCTATTATACTCTGTGGGACATTTTAAATCACTGCTTAAAACACTGGATTCTGCTTTAGCTGGAAATAAAGTGGGGACTCCCCAGAGCTCCTGTTAATAGAATGGTTTTGAATTTCCTTTTATCTGCATAGCAATACACTGGGAGAAAAAGATTTTCACGAGTAAAGCAGCAGATTTCTGGCTAGGCTGCCAGGCTATTGCACCACATGAAAGCAGGAAAAGTGTTGCATACACTGCAGCTTACTACAGCCTTTTAACGATTTGATGTTTGGTGTGCTGGTCTAGGAGATTAACCCCCCTGGTTTGCTGAAAACTCACCAGGGGATGAGTGACAGACCTCAATCTACGGTGTCTCCTCACTTTTTGCAGTTTACAGACACAATAGTATAAAACAATCCCACTGAACTACTTGCTCATAGCCTTCCTTATGATAGGTTATGCAACTGAAGTTGGAAGTAAGATAGTTTTCAGCACAGACTGCAAAATAATAATAGTAAAAAACTCCATTAAAATTATTCATGTTAGCAACCATCCTGCTTTGGAATAGGTCCTGAATATTTAAAAGTCAGTAACAGCTTGCTCAGTCTCTACCAAATAAAACAATCTGGCTTTGCTTTTCACAAAACCCACAGTCAAGGCAGAATGAATCCCTTGAGATCAAGATTTCCAGCTTCAAAGGATAAGCAAACCCCAGGCTTGAGTTTCTAAGTATTTCAATTAAAATTCTTCTGATAAATCAAAAGCAAGACAACCTCTAGTTCATAATAGGGAGAATTCTGGCTTTTAAAACACTTTACAGAAAAATGGCTACATTAAAGAGGAAAGCACTCTCATTTTTTTATAAGCTGCTTCTCCACCTTCATGGTGTATCCAGGGTAGGATAAAATCAGTGAAGAACGTCAGTGTGTTAGAAGCCATTGTAGCACAGCTGAGAATCCCAGCCAGTCCCAGGAGTTCACCTGTGCTGGGCAAGGCTCAGAGGTCACCTCCATGCTGGGCTGCTGAGCAGCACTGGCCAGGGGTGGGACCCTGGCACCCTGCAGTGCTGGCTGCTGCCACAGCCTGGGCCTCAGAGCTCTCAGTCCAAGGGAGGAGGTTGCCATTTGTAGTGAGGATGACTGGAAACAGCCTTTTAATAGGAGCACTCTGCAACTTGGTTTAGCATTCAACGAGGTTTTAAGAGTTTATGATGATGTTTCTTTTCTGTAGCTCAGCTGGGCCAAGACTTAGAGCCCAACCCTGCAGCTGGAAATAAAAAAATGACAGGCCCCCCAGAGGAACAGCTGTATAGCATCCTAAAACCTTTGCCTCTAAATTTCAGATTTGGAATTGTCCCCACTAGACATAATACGTGCCAAGTAATTCAATCTAGTTTGGTGTTTGCAGACAGATAGTGCATATCTTTTAAATAATTCTACATTCTTTTCTTGAAAACCTGGATTTCATGTGAATTTTAGCCTGGGGATTAGGAAGGCTCCTCTCAGATGCTGCACTCACCCATTACATCTATGTAACTAGGTCATGGTGTACTTAGGCATATTTAGTTATCTGTTCTTGTGTTCTTCCCTACTTTAGTGGCACAATAAACAAAAGAGGGAATGAAGTTGGATTTATCTCCTTTCAAAGGATGGCAGAAGAGATTTCATAGCAGAGGGTTTTTGCTGCATTTTCTAACAATCTTTGTGATTTTTTTTTCCCATTTTGCATTTTGCAGGAATTAAACGCTTCTCTCTCTTTTCATCAGACCACGATAAACAGGAAAATGCAAAGGATTCAAGACAATGATCCAGAAAGAGCAAGAAATTGCATTTCTTTCCTTTCCCACAGAGTGTCCCCATTTCACTGTTCGTTGCTCAACAGGCGACCACCTCTGAGTAGGCAGAAGTCCATTTTGCAGAGAAGCCTACAAAGGTTACTTAAACATGTATTTGTCCCTTTCTAAAATGTATTAAATTGCTGTTAACAAGGCAAACTGAAAGTTCCCTTTTACTTATCATTGAGGTTTTATCTGTCTTGGTGACTTGAAGATCAAATGAGGTTTTTTAATGCATATACACACACACAGACTGGATTTCTTGTCAAAACTTTTGTTCTTTGATGTATATATAGCTGTAAATACAATACTTAAACTTAAGTTCCTAGATAATCAATATCATCTTTATATTTTAATTCTTTAGGTACTAATTTATTTTTATATATTGGATATAAAATTTATTGTTTAAATCTATTGGAAATTTGTAGGTTTTAACTTTGTAAGTTGTGCGTTGTCAGCAAGAGTGTCTGCATACATGAAAGCTGCTTTATTCTGAGATACTTAGCATATACATGCTTTAGATGTAAGCTGAAAAAAATAAAAGTGCACTCAAAAAAAAATCAACTAGTCTCACTAGGTTTCATAACTAAGAGCTTGCTTTGAACTTTAAAAACTTTGTTCCAGTATAGATACTACACTAGAGTGGCCTTTGTGCAGCTGAGACATTTTTGATCAGTTCACTAATAACTTGTCTTGCAAAGCTTAGAAAAATGTGTTTCATCAGCCAGTGATTTTGCAATGTGATTAGACAAAGGCATGATCATTTTCAGACTGGTGTCATATGGAAGAAAACTAATATAATGCGCTACAGATAAAAACTTACATTCTTTCATGGATCAATTCATAAGCAAATATATTTTGCACATTTTTCCTACAAACAGTTTTGTATCCATTTCAGACTGAAGTTAAAACATGAATAAACTATTAATTAGATTCTGTTTTGTATTTTGTACTTTATATTATGTAGCTAAGTGGCTAGTGCAGAAGTTTAGACAGTCCTAATTTTTGCTGATTAAAAGCAGAAATGAAACAGACGTGTGCTGGTGAGGCCTGGTTTGCATCACCAGAGCAGATGTAGCATTCACCAGCAGGCAGAGCCGTTTGCACTGAAATGGCTTCAATGGCTCATGCTGGAACTGTTTCAGCTACAGCTACAACCCCTCAGGTCGCCAGAGATGCTCTGCATCTGACAGACCCAGAAGGGACCCGCTGAACACATTTTCCCAGAGTAGTATCAGCTGCATAACCAGCCAGGCTAAAAAAGCATAAAAATCACATCTCCGTGTAACTTATAAACATGCACGTGTTCAATTTTACTACCAGCAAAGGGAGGTGTGGAGGAGGAAAACAAATGAGTCTGGAGCAGAGATATAACTCCAGCAGAACACCAAGCCCAGATTTTTAGTGTTGTCTCAGGCCTGACAGAAGCTCCCTCCAGCCTTGATAAACAGTCCTGTTTATCACAGCAGTGCTGTGAAACGTGTACGAGGTTGTAGAACTAGCACTTAAATTTGTATTACTTGAAAAGAGGCCTTTTAGAAAAATGAATTCTTGTATTTTTTCCCCTCATAGCAAGTGGGGGAATCAAATCTACTGTTACAAGCTGAGACTATTGCAATCCTAATTTCCTTTAACATGTCCCTTTTGTTCCAGCTCAACACTTTCTATCCAGGTGGGAGAGACTACTGGCTGCTCAGCTTGTGTGTCCATAAGCCAGGAAACCTGCCCGGGTGCTGCCAGGTGCTGTACCTTGGCACTGCCCTTCTGCAGGAGCTGCTGCTCTCCCAGTTCCATGTCCATTGCACAGGGCTCGATTTCTCTCTGTGTAGGAATTCTGCAATGAGCTGGTAAATCAGAATAAAGCTCTGTGTGTATTTGAGAGTTTTCTGTATTTTCAAACATACATTGCTTACATGAGAGAAGAACATCTGGATTTTCCCCTGGTACTGGAAGTGACACAGTTTACAGTTTAGCCAGTTTCTGGGTTTTTTCTTCTAATGTCATACTTTATTTCCTAATTTTGTTCCTCTGAGACAGTATCTTGGCCTCCATAAAATCAAACAGAACCAATCTCTCATTTTTTCCTCTTCTGAATTCCTTAAACATCAGTAAATTTCTTTAGGGTGTTTATATTCTTTTCACTAGCACTTCTGCATACATTCATATGTTGTCAAAATGGGCTTCTATGCTCTGCTACTCCCTGCTTCTGAGATATGGAGTAGATACATGTGAAAAAAATGCTATAAAAATCTGTTATGGATCCAAGTCTAATTGATATTTGTCTCCTGAAATGTTAGACAATGTTGAATGTCCAGATGCTATGACAACAATTAGCAAAAAAAAAAAAACCTTCCTCTGCTTTCTGTTATTTTGCACAAAAAGACACTTTTAGTAGCCTTCTTTTTTAACCTGAATTCAGATGGAAAAGAACCTAGAAGTTACCAAACCAGCTCCTCTATACTTAATAACATTTTTAGGTCTGGTGAATGGTTGAAGGTGTTCACATGGTTGAAGTTACTGTTATCTCACCAAAGCCCCCTTTTCACAGCCAGGATTGGTTATACTGAACAACAGTGTTTGCTGACAACTGAGTACTCTGGCAGGGAGGAAGCACTTTCTGTGTGATTTGTATTGTTGAAAAAGAAAAAAGAAAATTATTTCAGAATGACAGCATCATTACAGTTCAGAAGGACTTTGGAGGTCTTGACTTTGAGTCCAGCCTCTTGCACAAAGCAAAATCTAATGCTGAACTTGGACCAGGCTATTCTGGGTTTTGCCCCGTTGGAAGCTCATTTCAAATGAGTCTAATTTTTCTGTCAGACTCTTCTGTGAAGAGCTTTGTCTCACTTTTCTTGGTAACTTCCACTTAGGTGTTGGAAGCTTGCTAACTAGCTACCCCTAAGCCCTCTTAATTAATGCCAGCTTTTGAGAGGAAGGAATGTTGGAGTAATTTTAAGGACAACCAATGAGTAGTGAGGCTTATCAGGTGAATAGCATGTCATAATGAGAACTTCTGTAGATTTTTGGAAAATATTTGGGATGCTGGTGTGGCAGACACCTGAGCCAATGAATTAGTTCCTTTCAGACACCACATCAGCTATTTCCAATGAGAGTTTAGAAGTGAGTCCAACAGGATTTTCACAGACTGCTCACAAAAGACCTGAGCCATTTAAAAGCTGAATTTGGATGAACAGCAAAACAGACATAATTTTTTGCAACTAGAGCACTGGGTTAAATCTGAATTCCCAGCTCACATTTCTGATGCAGACAATCTCCCCGTAGGAATCTTTATAGACTCAGTGACATCAATCTACGCATCCATAATTACAGTCTACATGCCATTACACGGCAGCCGTGCACAAAGCTCGTGCAGCCCTGGGAGAATCAGCTGGGCCTGCAGCAAGCTCTGCCACAGAAAATGCAAATCTCTTCACAGATAAGGCACATCTTCCTCCAAATATAGACAAGCTCACACCCACCATGCTAATAACAGGCTCTACTTCTCTTCAGTAAGATTACACAAAATCAAGCAGCACATCCCCTGAGAATACTGGTGGTGTGCTGTACTTTGAGGTACGAGCATCTGGGATTGCTGCAAAGTAAGAGACTGTAGACAAATAAAAATGATGTCTAGGGAGGGATAGAAATCAACATAAATTAAACTACTTTCTCCACTTTACTTTTGCATGTCTAAATAATAGCCATACCAATACCTTAACCTTTACATGAACATAACTTTTTCCCCTCAGGAAAAGTGTTCCAAATACTGGAAAAGTCTCAACTATCCATCTAACAAGAAGGTACATAAAGAAATAGCCCTGCCAAGTATTTTGAAGTCAGACATGTGAGCAAAACCCATACTGTACAGCTGGGCATTTTTTATCTTTATAGGAAGAACAAATCTTTCTGCAAATGGTACTTTTAATGTAGCTGATTAACAATTTTGATCTAGATCAAGAACTCCGTCTGTAACACCTCTAAAATGCAGCCACTCAGAAGACGGTAAACTGAGGCAGAATGTGCTTGCACAAAATTACACCGACACCGGCAGCGATTTATCTGCCCCCGTGTGTTTTCAAGAGTTCCGCAGGGTTTACCGACGCTGTGAGAGCAGCGGCTGGGCCCAGCGGTTTGCGCGGTACCCCGAGGACAGAGACCCGCCGGCGGGTGACACCTGTGTGGGGAGCCCCTCCCTGCGGAAGGTCCCCCCGCCTGCCCGGGGGCCGTGGTGCTCCAACGCCTCAGACACCCGCCCGCGTGGGTGGGAGAACGGGAGCCGCAGCCCCGAGGCGGGAAGCAGGCGTGAGGCACGTGCCGCACCGAGCCGCGCCGTGGAACCGCTGACGGCCCCGGAGCGCGGCCCAGACCCGGTCCCGGCCAGCGACTCCCCCCTCACGGCGGCAGAGGCGGCCCCTGCCCCGCTCCTGCCGCGGCCCCCGCGTTCACGGACGCTGCCGACCCCGGCCCGCCCCGGGGCTGTCCCGCGGCCGGACCGAGCCCCAGCGGTGGCTGAGGGGAGGGTGGCGGCGCCGGCGGAGCCGCCCCAGCGCGGCGCCTTTGTTCGGAGCGGCGGCGCGGCCGGGGCAGGCAGTCCCGCCGCGCTCATGGCGGGAGCAGGGGAAGCCCCGCGGAGCGCCCCGCGGGCGCTGCCGCCCCTGCGCGCCCGGGAGCCGGCGGGCAGCGGGGGCTCGGCGCGCTGAGCGGCGCCGTGTCCGGCGGGGGCGCTGCGCGGGGCCCGGCAGCCCCGGCGGCGGGGGCCGGGCGAGGCGGGCGCCCGCAGCCTGCGGGGGCCCTGCCCGGCGCGGCTCGGCGCTCCGCGGATCCCCGGGCGGCCTCCGGGCAGCGGCGCTCCGCTCGCCGGACCCCGCCCGGCCTGGTCCCCGCCGCGAGCTGCCGCGGAGCCCTCCCGCTCCCAAACTTTGCAAAGTCTCGTAGCTCCGCTGCTGGGGCGGCGGCGGCTACGGCAGCAGCGGGCGGGGGCGGCGGCGGAGGAGGCGGGGGCGGAGGGGGCGGGGTGCGGGCCGGCGGCGGCGGCGGCAGCAGCATCAAAGAGCCCCGATTCTTGCCGCCCTGGGAGCCATGCGCTGCTGTCTGTAATGTCAGCGGAACAGGAGAAGGACCCCATCGCGCTGAAGAGATCCCGAGGTACGGCGAGGGCTGGGCCGGGCCCGGGGGCAGCCGCCGCTGGGGCCTGGCTCCCGTGCGGAGCGCTGGCCGAGCCGCGGGATGCGCGCACCGCCCGCGCCGCCGCTGCCCGCCGGGCTCCTCTCGCCGCGCGGCGCGGGCCGGGCCGCCCCCGGCGCGGTCCCTCCCTGCGGCTGCGGCGGGGCCGGCGGTGCGGGGGCCGCTCGAAGTTTGGTCGGTGGGGCCCGGCCGGGCCCCGCGGGCTCCCGCAGCCTGCGGGCCTTGAAAAGCAGCCCCGGGGCTCGCTGTGCGCGCAGGTGTGCCCCGCGGGGGAGGGCGGCGTGCGGTCCTGTCTCTTGTGTGTCTGGGGATGTGCAGCACATTAGTATGCAGCGAGCATACTGCTGGTGCAAGGGAATACGGCGGCAGTGCCACATGTCCGAGTTCGTGCTGATGCAGAGCCCATAAATTACACTTGAGTGTTCACTCTTCTGCCCCCAGTCCTGGCTCCTGTGCTTGAGTCTAGTTGGGGTTTTGTCTTTCCCTTTTCGGGGAAAAAAAAAAATCGAAATATTCTTTACTAATAGCACTGGTGTATGGCTCTGGTGAGGCTTGAAGTATGCGTTTCTTTCAAAGGTATAGGGAGATGGGCAGAAATGCAGGGTCTCCTCTGACTTCGGCAGTGCAGCTGACTTTAATGGCAATGGCACATCAGCCTGCGTAGTGATAGTTGTGTCCTTATAGTCCTTAGATACAGAAATGCCTTTCTGAATGAAATAATCGAAGATAGCAGGATGGGTTGGTTGAAAATCATGGCAAAATTATAAAATTTGCAGTTTAGTGCTTCTCATTTTTTTGCGTCCTGTTTTGCCCCTGGAATTCTATTGTTCTTGATGTTTTAAGCTTTTTCCTAGTTGGATGAGTGGGAAAAGGTGCAGATTCCAGGGTGCATGTTGTCATTGATTTACAGTTTGCTTTTCTGAAACTGTTATAGTAACAGCTGGATTGCAAGCTTGAAAATGAGAGAGTGAAAACACACAGCAGTGTTACAAAGGAGACTGGGATTCATTAGACTCCTCCACTCTCAAGCCCTGATTCTGCAAATATTTAAGCATATATGGTTTCACATGCCGGAGTTACCCACCAAGTTCCACCCAATTACAGCTTAATATCAAAACTGTTTACAGTCTCAGGGCCACAGAATAGGCTCACCAAATCTGGTTGAAATTAGACTATTTTTAGTTTTCAGTCTATAATGAAAAGTTTATTCAGCCATTTATGTTTCTCGGGAAAATGATCTTACTGAGATGAAGCACTGTTTAAAAAGACTCTGGCACCCATCCTCTAAAAACGTAGACAGAGATTTGTCAGTGAATATGAAAATATTCCATACTGTATTTGCAGTATGTTACGTATGGCATAAATTACATGCAAAGTCAAAATCCCTTAATGTGTAAACAAAACTACAACTCGCAATTCTCCTAACTAAAACTGAAAATGTCCATCTTAGGTATGCATGAAGTAAAAGAGATTATGAGGCTTATCTTATCTCCTTTGCCCAAGTGTGAAGGGCTGAAATTAATTTTATCTGTGGTTCAATAGGGGAATAGTTATCAGATATGTATTTATATCTTTAGATCCACGAGATAGATGATGTCCCAGTCTAAAGGATTGTATTTTTGCCTGAAAAATTAGTCTTGGACAATTAATAATTTTTCATTAATGCAGAGTTCCAAAATGCTTGGTACACCTTTAATGAAAGTCTGTGTGGTAGGTACCAAAAGTGACTTTGTGGAAAGTTTATTTTGGCTTCATGAAAATGAGCCTTATTCACTCTTTTTTGGAGGTATGCTAGGACTAACATTCTGTTTCCTTTCATGTATAAATTAAATCATTATAGAACCCACAGGGAAAATAAAAATTCTTAGGGCTGAATTAAATCATTGACCTCACACAGTGAGAACTGAAAATACAAAAGCTTTGTGCCTTTCCAGACACAGGACTCCCTTCTTTAAACTGAGGCATGTGAATGGCTTTGCCGATGAAAGTAATTCAGGTAGAAATTGATGGAACTTGTCACTGGAATTCTAATGTTCACATGTTTATCCTTTTGAAGAATGATATCCCAGAGAGCAAATTTATATGTAGTTTTATTAAGTTTCAACTTCAGCTACTGTAAACCAGCACTTGTGTATGACCCTCAGTGTTCTACTTGATCACAAATTTACTGATGTCTGTGCTGCTAGTTGTTGAATTTATTAAAAGAAATCTGGATATTTGGAATATTTTGCTATCGAAGGCTAACGTTATTTATGCTTTAATAAATAGTACAGGGACATGAACAGGAGTGTGATTTATGCAGTTGTGAGGATTAGTGTTCACAGTGCAATCTTACACTAAATTTAGTATAAACTTATTTGAACGCTAGAGAAGAAGTTGATAGAAGGTGCAAAAATAGTTTTGAGAAGATAGACTATAAAGAAGATGAAAGATTTATAGAGTTGAAATTTAGGGTAAATTTGCCATCATTCTTTATGTAAAGCTTTATGCTGTAATCATTTAGTATCTACAGGTGATGCAGTGGCAATGCTTCATCGCACACTAAGTATATGCAGGATTTTATATTCTAAATGAAGGCAAAAAAGGTCTCTTTTTAAAGAGTAATCCCTAGTTTGGTGTCTTAGACCATAATATGCTATGTGCAAGCATGGGTTTATTTTGAGAACTTGATTGTGACATCATGCCCTTGTCTTTGAAATTCAGACTTAAAATTTGATAGGTGTTGATCTGAGATATCCATGTATCTTTCTTATGTGTAACGAAAAATAAAATCAAATTTCAACAGTGACAGCTAGAGCCAAAAGAAACTTATTAAAGCAAAGGCAGAACTGGATTCTTAACTTCAAGTAGGAATGGTAAGTTCCCTGAAACCTTCAAAAAAAAGAGGCAGGGAGGAAGGAAGTGCTAGGAGTGAAAATTTGTCAGGCCTCCTTGGATCAGGAGTATTTCAAATAACTTGGGATATTTTGGTCTGTGTACAGTAGGACTACTGCTTCCCTGTGAGAAGAGATTTTGTGTTACGTTGCTGAATAGTCCTGAAGCTGGTTTACCTGTCTGCTGGGAGCACTTGTCTAACAGAGCAGTGTAATATCATATGTTGTGCTGCTTTGCATAATACTGCTGATAATTCACAGTTATCTCCAGGTTGTCTTTGGTAATGAAGACCTGTGTGTTCAGCTGGATGCTTGCATCTTGATGAAGTTTGGTTTGTATTCTGAATATTAATTTTAAACAAATAACAGTAAAATATTTAGGTTGGATTGCCTGCTTACTGTTCTGTGCTGTTACCATATATTAAAGAGCAAATAAGCTATTATCTTAATGGGCCTGGGAAAAAAAGAATTAATATTGTTTCTTAATATAATGATGTTAGTACTTTAACATGTATTGCTCTTGTATCATGTGAAAATGCTTCTCATACTTCAGCTTAGGGATTTCTTTGCATTCCCATATTGTGGCAATTTCACTTGAGCCCCATGAATACACTGACCAGGATAAGTGTTCTAGATTTTTTTTTCGCCTATGGTCTAGCTAGGGTTTTAAAAATGAAAGCCACAGTTTATACAAATTTGAGAGCTTGTCCTTCTGTTGTGGAAGGTGAAGAATCCCAGGTGAAGTACAGAACCAGTGAAATGAACATTCCTTCTTTTTGTGCCAGGATGGCCTTGCTCAGTTATTCTGTGAGGTTTCTGCAGAGGTGGGCCAGTTCACTTATTATTGGCAGGTGTCTTTTTGTTTGATCAAACCTCACATTTAGTGAAGTTTAGATTTGATACAATGGAGATTTGTCTAAACAGCATGACAAGTTTTTGGTGTTCATGGATCTACTACTGAACTTTTCCTTCACTGTTGTATATTGCTACACTGAGTTTGATAAATGCTGTTGTCTATGTGAGTTAAACAAGAGGTGCATCTCAGACATGGCTTTTGCAGTTCTTTTAACAGTTTTATGATTTATGCAAACAAGAAATACTTCTAACTGGTGACATGGAGATGTTAAGAACCAAGGGACAGATAAAATAAATGGAAATGTTTTTCAATAAGAATGAGCATAAATTGGACATGAATGTGGTAGTAGACAGAGGTGTAGGAGGGATGTTAGCTTACCTTCAGATGTGTGCTCCTTTAGCACTTGCAACATAAGGCACCAGAGTCAATGCAAGTACAGTATTTGTAACAGATATCTGAGGCTATGGTAGGTACAGGCAAACTTACAGTATAGTCTGCAAGAAAATTAATGTACTGTTGCACTGATTGACATTTTGTAGGTGGTGACAGTGGATTGGATGGGTTAGGAGGACCAGGAGTTCAGCTTGGAAGCCCTGATAAGAAGAAGCGCAAAGCAAATCCACAGGTAAATTCCCTTTGCTTTGTTTGAATTCTTAATAAATGGTGCACTCAAATGTTGTTTGCTGGTATGACTATCTCTCATTGTTCAGAATATCAGTTTGTTGTCACAAATTGCAGCTACATACCAAATATTTCAGTTTTACTTTGAAGTTGAAATCCTCCTAAATACTAGTTATTTGTGCTGAAGTATTTTATTCCCTGTAAGTTGCCAAAGACACATAAAGAGAGGAGCACAGTGAGACTGCAACCATGTGTATTTTTGCCATAGGGGTTTGATTCTGGGACAGACTTTTTTTTAATGACTTTGTAGCCATTGGTAGAAATCTGTACAGCATGAGTAGTTGCCATGAGACTACTTCTCTCCTTACTTTCATTCCTGTATATGTGGGTTTGTGGGCTAATAAATCAGTACAGTTTGTTAATGCTTTGACCAAACTCTTGGCATACTCCCCAGGTGATTTTCAAGCAAAAGCTAAGGCAAGTGCAACTCCTTTCAGTGAATCCCTGCAATGTGACATTTTTAGGCAGTTTTTCTTTCCAGAAAAGAAAGCCTCAATACAAAATATCTTAAGCAATTGGATATCTATAGTGCTTCATTTTCCTTTTGTGTGTTCATTCAGCTTTGAGTGAGAGTATCTGTTAATTTGCCATTCTGCCCATTGGGAATACCTTTATTTATGTAGGTAAACCAATCACTTGCTGTTAGGCCTATGCAGAGTCCATTGAGATGTGGATCTGTTTTCTTCATTTTTGTTTTGTTTTAAAGTAGTTGTGCTGAAACTTGCTCTGAGAAATTTTTAGTTACTTTACAAGGTTTCACACCTCTTCCTTAGTGGAGTTTTCTTGTGTTCTGGAATTGTAATGACTTTAGAGGACATGCAGATTAGCTTGTGTTCTTTCTGACCAAGTTAAAATTTGCACTGCAGCATTTTTTTTTTAAATAAATTTTCAGTCTTAGTTTATTAGTACTTAGGAGGAAGTGCTTTCTGTGAGTACAGTTAGTGTGAGTGTGAACCCAGCAGATGTTTCCTACAGGCTAGTCTAGAATGAATTTCAGTTGTATGACTGCACTGATGACATTTAAACAGACTCTGGGCTCTATTAAACACTTGATTATGCTCTGTGACCAGAGCATAATCCTTGTGTTTCATACCTACTGGCTATGCATTGCAGACTGTCCACAATCACTGAATGCTCTGTTTGGTGTAAAAATGTACAGCATAGAATATTCCACAGACTATAGAAAAGACTGTATCAGTCTGCTGACTCCCATATTCTAAATGCCTTTTTTAGGGTTACAGTACCATTAGGTTTGTATATCCTCATAAAAGTGAGGTGTCTTAAGAGATGTGTATTCAGTAACATGAACCCAAAATGAAATTAAGGAAATGGTTCAAATCTGCTCTTCAACATTTGGAAATACTTTGTGTATGTGTTTGTGACAGTTGGATTTCTGTACTGTTGATTGTCTTTTGTAAAAGATTATGTAATAGAAGTCACATATCAAGTAGTATTTTCAACTGCAAACTTTTTAAAACACTGAGACTACTATAGATCACCACATTATCTGGAGCCCAAGCTCCTCTCCTGCCTCTGTACTGAAATTTCAGACAGCCTGGCAGGGTACAGTGGGTGAATTTTACACAACAGCTGAACAGTTCTTTCAGCAGTTGTATTGCGAATCCAGAACCTTTGTGGTTGGTCTGTCTTGCAGGGAAATACTAAAACTAATTAAAGTGTTGTGTTTAAAATATTTGTAGGGGTCATCATTTCCTCCTCCATCTGAATATGCTCCACCACCGAACCCAAGCTCTGACCACCTTGTAGCTGCAAATCCATTTGATGACAACTATAATACTGTGTCTTATAAACCACTTCCTTCAGGAAATCCATATTTTAGTAATCCTGGTTATCCTGGCTTCGGAGGCTATAACACTTTCAGAATGCCACCTCACATGCTGCCCAGAGTGTCCTCACCATATGGTGGTTCTTACTCCCTCAGAAACCAACCACATCCTCTTCCTCAAAACCCTGTCGGCATGGGTTTTAGTCGACCCCACTCTTTCAGCTTTGGTCCGCATGATAACACAGGTTTTGGGAATCAACCACCTTATAGCAGTGGTCAGATAAATCAAAATGTCAATATGCCTGCTCAGCATTTCAGGCCAAATCCTGGGGAGAACTTTGGCCATTCTGGTCAGATACCTCACCCTGATGTGCCAACTAACTTTGGTCCTGGAAACAATCCAAATTTTCCAAATTCTCAGCTAGAGTCAAACCATTCTTTTGTTCCTCCACCAAACACATACAACCAGACAAAATCATCAGCACAAAAGCAAGACTTTAGTCAAGGTGCAAGCAAAGCATCCGGCCAGAGCACTGCTGCTCATCAGCATCATCACAGGACAGAGGACGTTGTGAGTCAAGGTAACAGTGACCTGAAAAACGTTGCTCGAAACAATGTGGTAAATCAGGATAACAGCCATTCTAATAGCGCTGATAACACCAATGCTGGCCACTCAAACGGGACTCAGAGCAAGTCCCGCCAGCCTCGAGGTACTGCTGAAGGATGCAACTCTGAAAAGAGCAGCAAAACACCCCTCCATCCCAGTCGTCATGGACACTCATCCTCTGAACCCGTCTACCCGTGTGGAATTTGTACACATGAAGTCAATGATGACCAGGATGCCATCCTGTGTGAAGCCTCTTGTCAAAAATGGTTCCATCGGATCTGTACAGGCATGACAGAGTCAGCCTATGGCCTTCTCACGGCAGAGGCATCGGCAGTGTGGGGCTGTGACACTTGCATGGCTGACAAGGATGTGCAGTTAATGCGCACGAGAGAGACTGCAGGACCACCTGCACTGAACACAGAAGGCTGACAGCCTGACTGGGTGCTAGTGGAGCAAATACTTGCTATGAAAATTCGGTTACAAATTGGGTACTTCACTTTCTGCAGACAATCAGTTGTTTGATTGCTATAATCTTTTTTCCCTAATCTGTTTTCATTCATAATTTTCCATCTCAGCTTTTGTACTCTTAGTTTTATGTGTGCAAATGTTTTACAGGATGGAATATTTTTTGTTTCTGATTGAACTGTAACTGACAATTGATCGGAAGTAGGATGAACATTGACAATATTATTGAAGGAAAAAAATGTGCCTGTATGAATAGCCCTAATTTGCTGGTGTGTATTAATGTGTTAACTAACACTAGCATTTAGTGCTTGGTTTTAATGGTACTATATTTGCAAGTACTCATTACTTTGTTTTTTTCTTTTGGCGTGAATGTCTGTTATTGATGTTCTTAATAGCCTTTCTTTGAATATAGTAGAGATGACATGGAGGAATGTGCAGTACTAATAGTTGTTATTTTAGGGTAAATACAGAGAATTTTGTACATGCTTTTTCCTATTTTTGAAGTGAAGCATTAATGTGCTATTCAAAAATCATGAATTCTGCTTAGTAACACAATGAAACCCACTAACTGTTACACATTTCTGTTTTCCTTGAAAAGGCAATAATCTCTTGACTTCTCAGCAATTACTTGCTGAAGGCTCTTGCTAGGTCTTGCATTATTTGGAAATTGTTGTTAAATAGGATTAAATAGGAGAAAGAACACATCGAATTTATGAAGCAGTGGACTTCATAAACTGCTTTAAATCTGGAGAATGCCAGAACTAGGGTTGCACATGTAACCTTAATTCATTTGTCTTGAGGACATACCTTGGGATATAGTCTTTGCATCTGTCATGGTTGTGCAGTCATGCACCTCTTTCTCACTCTTTCTCACTGATGGTTCCAGTCTCCTGCCTTAGTGCTGCCTGAGAATTGTGGATGAAGCAGTGTGTGGAAAATCCTGCCCAGCTTCTAGGGCTGTCAGCTCCAGCCTGCTCAGTCACCCTGAGCTTACACAGTCCACTTGGCATGAAGGAGGGGGCAAGGCAATGGAGTGTGCTCTGCACGGGCTCTGAATTGCATGATAATTTGGCTAGCAAAGTCTTAAAACCAAATTCCCACCATTACCTCAGCCAGTCTTGCAGTGAGGGGGTGGGAAATCTGTGATGAAGAAAGAAAATACAGCTGTCATATCAGGTGAGTTTAGCTTACATCAGAACTAAGTAGTCAGAAGTTTAGCTCCTTTCCTAAACCTGATATCCTACTGGCAAGTGTGAATGGCACTAGAGCTTCATGTACGATGCTAAGAAATTCTATTTTAATAAGGGTAATTTGATCTTATTCTTGATCTCAAAAATAACTCCCCTTCTTTTTTGAATGTTGGGAAACATCTAGCCTTGAACAGTTCAGCCTTAGCAGTGTGATGAAGTTGCATGTGCAACTGAAAAAGTTTCTTTTGACAGAAGTGTTGTTTTGAATTAATAAAAGGAGGCACTGTGATAACAGATTCTGCTTGGAATATGTACCACTGTGCTGGAAAAAGTCTTTAAACAGCAATTAAGTAATATGTCAAGCTTACAGGTACTAGTCATGTTCCTTCATCTGATAAATTTTTCAGGTCTGTGATGATGAGTGACATAAGAGTTTATAGAGAAAATATAGTCATCTAATAAAGAGGTAGTTTTTATGGTAAGCCATGCTAATGAGTGAAAGTAAGGATGGTTTGATAGCTCAGCATCATGTTTGATTTTAAATGGGCTCTGCTGTGTACATTCGTGGAAGATATGGTGCAAATCTACACAACTTGTTTTATTTTAAAAGTGAAAAGTTTTGCTGTATAAGTGCAGTATTACCTTACTTTTTTTTCTTTTTTTAAAATTTTTTTTTTGACTCTCATCAGGAAAAAGAAAATAAGTGACATATTTCATATCATGAGAATTTTCCTGTATGGAGATGTAAAGTGTAAGATAGTTTGATAGATCCAGAGCTTCTGTTTTCATCACTAGTTGCTTTAATTTACTACATTAACTAGACTTAATCTTATTTTTTCAGAGGTGTGATTTTAAAACCACCAACAAAAAACCAAACAAGCAACAATCTCTGTTAGAGAGATTTATTCTTCAGTAGTTTTCCTAATGACTGCCAGACTGTTTGAATTTGCTTTTGGTACCTGAAGTAGCAATTAAACCAAACCTTGTTTAGATAGATTTGTTCCTCTGGGAATCAGTTTAATCTCTGCAACAATTAGCACTGTGAACATAATGGAGCTGGTTCACACCTACAGTAATGTAAATGAAATAAAAATTTTGCTCAGTGAAAATTCAACCAGAGCTCCAATGATGATATTGTTACTTTTCCCACTCCTACTCCCCATGACTCTTGTGAGAAGATTTTGGGGCATTTGTTCTCAGAAGTCCAGTTCATGTTTAACATTTTGGAGCAGACATTATATTTAAAATAGCCGTGTGTTTCTTAATCTTTTCCTCAACCCAACATGAAGTTAGGCAACTATTTTCTAGATTAGCTGTCAGAACATTAGTATTTAAATATAGTGTTCTTAAATACTTAAAATCAACTGGGATATCATTTCATAAGGCCTTAAATTGTGTATTTGTGAAACTTATTCTAACAATTTATTTTAGATTTTTCTAAACTGCTATTATATTGGGTTTGTAACACAGTAAATTTTCTGCATTTATTAACCTGTAAGTTCATGGCATTAGCAAATATCAATGATATCAAATAAAAACAAATGAACAACCACCCCAGACTTGTTAGCACACTGATCCTAGAGATAGGACTGACAAGGATCTCCAGAAGTCATCCAGCCAATATGCTTGCCCTACTGATAATGCTCTTGGCATACTTGAACTCGTTATCTAGAAAGTTATATTTTGGTTTTCTCTGCATGTGTTGACTAAGTAGTAGTTCAAGTATGCACAGGAAAAGCAGCAATCATGTTTAATTAGTAAGGTACTAGGAAAATGTCAGCTGATTAGCACTAGAAGTTAGTTCTAGAATGATGGGTGGGAGGGAGGGTGGGTGGGGGGGTTGACTAGAATAGGTGAGGGTTTTTGTAATACATGAAATAATTTGTATTGAACTCTCATGTGCTTCTTTCATTACTGGTGATTTAGACTGTACTGGTGCTGCACACCAAAAATATTGCAAAGATTTTGTAAATCTTGCAAACCTTAACATTTTTATGGGAAATGCCTGTGTCCTTTTTAAGTAGTTTCTGGTCATGATCAGAAATGCAGCCTTATATTGCTCCCAAATTTCTACACCCCCCCCCCCCTCCCCCCCCCAGGCTGAAATAAACAGGTATAAATTGGATTGTGCTATCCTTAATACTTTTTTGCTATCTGCAAATCTGCAGTTTTTAAATGAGAAAACATGGTAAGTGACAGTGCTGGATACAGACTAGAGGGCAGGTAGCAAAAATCCTGTTTCATCCTGTTTTACTCATTCCTTCTAGAACTTGAAACTCGCAGGTTAACTGTTTGTGCCTGTCTCTTCTGAAAGAAGATGGGACTGATGCTTACTTCCAAAGGTTATTTAGAGGTCTAGTTATTACTTGAGATCTTCAGATGAAATAAGCTAGAGGAAAGTAATGAAGTTTGCTCTACTTAAAACAAAAATATAATTTTGGGGGCTGCTCAAAGAAGATTATACTTTGTGACCTCTGAAGTTTTTAATCTAAGAACCAGTTTTGTAATCATATTTTTCAGGCTTAATTTCAAGCATGTGAGAATTAATGAAGTCAGTGAAACTGCATGCAAACAGTCAAGAATGTTTTAAAGTGTTTGCAGTTTGGGGCCTGTGATATTTGCAAGTGAAATGCCTCTATGGTTTGAGATTTTTACAAAATCAGCGGTGTTAAAATGTAGCACCTTTTTAGCATTTGTCTTTATTCCAACTTAATACAGTAACACATCTGCATTAAATATATCCCTTTCATTTTATAAATAAACATTGCCTGTCAGTAAAAGTATTGGTGTAACATTTTTAAAACAGGAAGTCATGCTTCTTATCATGTTGTATGTGACTTAAATGACTGTTTCATATTAAAACTAATCTTTCCTTATGTACTGCTTAAATATACCTGTTTTGGGATATCAGTTCAGTACTTTTTATACAATCTTGAATGTGTTCCACATTGGTGACATGTATTTTTGCAACAACTTTTTTGTTTTGATTTTAAATTAGAGCATGTCTGATGTAATACATGCATTAGTGCTGTGGTGTGTGACAAAGTTAATGTATGTAATTCAAATTGGAAAAGTTTCCAGACTTTGTCCAACATTAACCCTGTGGCCAGGGATTAAATTACTATGTAATACAAATTATTTCATACCATGATGTGTTTTAAGCTACTCTATGAAGTATGTGAAAAATTATTGTTTATGGATTGGTAGCTGGTGAGGTATCTTGCATAGAATGAGGTATGATAGATGGTAGCAATTAATGATAATTAAAACTGAATACCTTTCAGAACACACAGCACTGATATGCATTATCATCTTGTTGCCATTACTTAATATGAATTTCTAAATATTATCCACTGATAAATGGGTGAACATTTGGTAATCAGCTCTTGGGTGTGAAAATTCAATTCTAACACTCTTTACTTGTTTTACAAAATATTTTTTGTTTGTTTGTTTAGAAGGCATATAATTTTTTTTGTCTATTGGATGTGATTAGATATGTGCAGGAGGATGTAGAACTGGATGTATTTTAAAGTTATTCTGCAGTTGCTAGGTTTTGGCAGAAGCTTTCTATATTAGAATAGACTCTTCCCTAAAATTGGAAACTAAGTGTACTTAGCAGAACTCTTTAAGGCAATATAACTATCCTACACTGCATCTTGAGTTGTGCACATTCACTGCTTTATGTGGAAGTAATAACTTCTGCTTTATATAGAAGAAAAGAGAGATCCCTTTAGTGGCCTAGTGCTGTGTGTCATTAGTTCTGGGGTAAGTAGTTCTGAGTGGTGTTCAGGCCCTCAGAGGTGCTGCCTCTAGCCAGAAGTTTTCAGTGTCACCCTTTGTCTCCTGGTTTAGAAATGGCTTATCCCAACACCATAGGGAATAACTATTTCTGCATTGTTTACCATACATAATTTTCCTTTTCATGTTCAAAGAAACTGTCTCAAAATAATTTTTTGATCCAACCCCACCTTTTTACTTGGAGATTTGTGCACTGTATTTCAGGAATTGCTGTACAGGAGACATTTTGGGATTGGAGTTATGAGAGTTGTCTGTTCCTAGACACTGATCTTTTCCTCTACAGAATGGTCTAAATCTGAACTTCCATGTAACTTGAGGGCAAGCTCTTAATATATTTTCTTTTTCTTTCTTGGTATTTTTTTTTCCTGAAATGTGAAATAATACAAAGTTGTTAGGGATTTTTATTTAAAACGTGGTCTTTCCTCCAAGCTTGTGTTTGTGGCCTTTAGAGCAGGCACTGTGGTCTTTAGGGCCTTCTGACTTGGAATTTTTTTGTCCACATTCTCCTTTTAGAGTTAAAAGTGAGTAGAAAAAGGCAAGTTACCAATCTACTGCCATCCAAACAATGCAAAATATAAGATGATTAAGATTGCTGACATTTAAATTTTTTTTGTTAATAATGATGTGATATTTTTACCTTTTAGAAGAACATATATCAGAATCTGATTCAAGTGTTCTTGGAAAATGTATATGGTAGACTTTGTCCAGCACTGTACGTAACTTTGTTGCTTTCTGTTGTCTGGTTTCAATTTATTTTAAAATAAAGATAATTTTTGTGGGGAAGTTGCCTGTTGACTTTCTGAAGATGATGTAATGCCTAGATAAACTCTTCCAATGATCTGCCTGTGAGGACGCATTTGAATTAGGTGTGATCCTGCAAGAAGCAGCATGAGGTCATATGGATCAGAAAATACAGCTCCTGCCTCTCCTGGAGAGCTCCACTGTTCTGTAAAGGTTCATCTGCTGTAACTTCAAAGCAGGTGGGAAAAGGTCTTGTGCCTTCAGCCCCATTTCTTTTCTCACAGGATGGGAGGGAAGGCTCAAGCACTATTTGTCCAAGTAGATTTTTTTAAAATAACTTTCTGCACTTGGAAAGTGATTATACAAAGAATTATTTATTCCAGTTCATAAAATTATTACTAAGCTCTTCCTGTTAGTTGAAATGCCAGAACTAACACATACCAAATCACTGCTTTACCAATAATTTTTAAAAGTAACTGATAAAGGTCCCAAGCCACATATACAAAACAGTTTATTGGAATAAAAAGAGTCTCATAAAATGTTTCTGCTTTTTGTTAAAGATGTGGAGGGATGAGAGAGAATTTCGAAAGGTTGGGATTTTTTTCTCCCACATATTAAAACTTCTGAGGCCATTAGAAGTGAAATAACTGCAGAAAAAAATATATGTATGTATAGGCAGCTGGAAGGTCCAGAATATTAGTAATGTTATTAAGGTTTGTCTGGAACATAAATCTGCGTCCTTCATAGCACAGGAGATGGGAATTTAGGAATCAGGTTTTCAATGGAAAAATTTATCTTCTTTCACTGCAGACTTTTGACTGATAAAGTTAGTGCCAGCAGAAGAACCCCACTGCATGGGTGTCTCTTGTTTATTTTGCAAGTGTGTCGCATGAGAGCACAGCAGCTTGTCCAGGTAAGGCTGGAATGGGTGGGACAGAGGTGGTGGTTCTGCACATACACATAAATTCAAAACTTTTAAGATTGATCCAAGACCTCACTGAATCCCTTTTGTGTCCTTTAGCACCTAAATCTGCCACTTTGACATAAAAACATGTTAGTGATACTGTGTCTCCTACAAGTTTTGCATTGCAGATCTAGGTTTTAAATAGATATTTTGGTTGATGTACTGGAGCTCTTTTGTGTAATTTGAGAAGAACCAAATACTGGTAACCATAACTGTGTCTTGTCTTGTAAAGCATGTATGCATAATATAGTTCTTCTAGCAGGAATAAATAATAAGCTGCTTCATTTCAATATATTCTCTGTGATTAAACTAAAAATGACACCTGGGTGACCAAGGCAGAAGACCTGCACTCAAAACCTCTGACTTACTGTCTGTGAATGAACTCTCTGTAACTGAAGGATGCTTTCTGGATGACTACACGTGGAGTGGTAGGAGATTTTGAGTTACTACATTTTAATCATTCTAGCTGCTGCTGCTATGTACTTTGAATATTCTTGGAAAGAGGAATTTATTTCAATTCTCGGATTCCAGTCCATGCAAGGATTCTTCCAGGTGATATTGATGTGGGTGAGTGAGGGTGGAGAATAACCCAGAAGTCATATGAGTTATGATGGATTTCTTGCTCTGAAAAAGTTTTAAATCTCTGTGATATGTACATTTATATATATACAGTACTCAAAAGTAACCTCTACTAATTGAATATTGCTGTGTATTATAGGTAATAGAACATAAAAATTAAATATTAGCATAAAAATCAAATCTTCAGTGACACACATCAGAAATACCAGCTAATGTGAGCCATGTTAAACTCTGTTATTCTTGGTCTCATTTTAAAAGAAGGAGGGAAAACTAGACTTTTTGTTTCTGGATTTTTCCTAATAGTGCTAGATAATAGTATACTTTTGAGGAACTTAAACATACCTGAATTTTTATCCAGCTCTGTTTGGCTCATCTTTCAGGCCATATTCTCCAGAAGCATTGCTGTCAATATACTAGACTTTATTTTGGCAGATACAGTGTTACAGTTTGTTTGAGAAAGGAGGAGTGCTAATGTGCAAATTACCTCCTGAGTTTTTGGCAGAGACAGTACAGCAGACAATATTGCTCAGCAATAGCGTGGGGCTGCATGTATGACCCAGTTATTTTTAGGGGACGTGTGGAAGTTTCAGTGCCAGCATTGCCAGAGTAGGTCAAGGAAGGTGATCCTGCCCTCTGCAGAGCCACGGTGAGGCAACACTTGGAGTGTTGTGTGCAGTTCTGGGCTCCTCAGGGCAGGAGACATGGAGCTGCTGCAGCAGGTCCAGCACAGAGCTACCAAGTTGATTCAAGGGTCTGGAGAATCTCTCTTACAAGGACAGGCTGAGGGAGTTGGGCCTGTTTAGCCTCAAGAAGAGGTGACTGGGAGGGGGCCTCAGCAATGTGTATAAATGTCTGAAGGGAGGTGCCAGAGGATGGAGCCAGGCTGTTCTCAGTGGTTCTGAGCAATAAAACAAGAGGCAACAGGCAGAAACTGATGCTCAGGAAGTTCTGCCTGAACTGAGGAAGAACTTCTGTGTGGGAACAGACTGCCCTGAGAGGCTGTAGAGTCTTCCTCCCCGGAGATATTCTGGACACAATCCCGTGCTCTGGGATGACGCTACTTGAACAGGGAGGCTGGATCAGATGGACCCACTGTGGTTCCTTCCAACCTGACCCATTCTGTGGTTTTGTGTATCAATCAAATCCATCCTCGGCTTTTGATTTTTTTTTTTTTTTTGTCAGAAATTCTACACTACCAGCAGTTCATCTCTTTCTAGAAATGTATGTGGATGATACAAACTGCATTCCTTCGTGTTGTGCCGCGGTGCAAGCGCTGGCACCCGGAGCCGTGCCCTCGGGACTACAGCTCCCGGCGTGCCCCGCGGGACGGGGCGGGGCGGGGCGCTGAGGCCGGGCCGCCCCGGGAGCTCCTCCGGCCGCGGCGATGCCGGTGTGGCTGCGGGAGCACAGCTGGCGCCAGACCCTCACCGCCGTGTACCTCTCGCTGCCCTTGCGCGGCGCTCGGGCCACGCCCGCCAACATCTTCTGCAGCGAGCAGTACCTGAAGGTGGGCGGCCTCCCCCGCTCGCCTCACGGGCCTCCTGCCGCGCAGGGCCGCGGCCGCGGGGTTACTCCGTAGCCCTGCTCAAAAGCACGCTCGCCGTACACCATGGCAACACGTCGAGTTCATCTTATCTTTTATACCCTTTATCTTTTATAATCTCCCTCTGTGTGCCGCAGGCTGTTAAACGCCCGTCCTGCGGCAGATAATGGCTTTACCACTGCTCATTCCCTACTAACGCTCTTGGCACTCAACAGGTGCCAGCTGCCTTTACTCTCATAAATGGACTGAATTTATACATTTGCTTATACTATGAATTACAATCCTAAATTTGAAATCCACGGCTTCTGTTGCAGTGCTGAAGAACCGACTTTTTCAATCTCATTAATAAAATATATAATCTTGTGACGACCCACCCTTAAGGGGAAGGAAGCACCTTCTCTGGGCATCTACAAACCTCCACAGTGGATACAAAGCAAATTAGTTCTGTCAATAGTGTCTGTTTCTTGAGGTTTACTGTATGCTTGTGCTGTGTTTTTAATATGTGAGGGTTATTTAAAATAGTAAATATTAGTACAAATTATATTTTTGTAGGTAAGCATCCCTCCCTTTTTATTTGAAGCCATTTTATATGCTCCCATTGATGACACAAATAGCACAGCAAAGATTGGAAATGGAAACATTTTCTTCACTTTGTATAAAAAAGAACCGGCCATGTGGGATTCCCTAACTCTAGCAAATGGTAAGTTCTCTACTCTGAAAATTAGATTACATGTGAGGAACCCATACTGAGAAACTGCTGCTGGTAGATATCTGCTCACTTCAACCTTGTTGCTCACTATTAAAAATAGAAAGTATGAACAAACAAAGAACATCTACTGGTTCTACTGTGTATGAAAAACTGAAATTTCTTGTAAAACTTTCTGTGTGTAAGCAAAGCTTAATTTTTCTCTTTTAGACATGGGCTAGATAGACACTGGTTTGTCGAATTTTAACCGCGTTGCATTTGCCAAAGTAGCAGAAGAAATTGTGGTTTTGTTAACATGGTACATACCAGTGGAACTCCAGGCATAAATGACTAAAATAGGTTTTTTTTTTAGCTGACAAGGAGAAATTGCAATGTCTGAGGGAGAATGCTGTTCTAAAAGCCCATGAAAAGGCAAAAGAGGAGACAGAAGCAAAAAAAATTACAAAACAGGAACACAAAAAATATGCTTTGGAGGCCACAATGAAGGTAGGTTGGAAGGAGCTCTACAAGACATACATGTGAACAACTACCAACTAATCTGGCAGATGCTTTGCAAAATGTACCTTAAAAATATGAAAAGTACCAATTTTTATTATAGTCATGGTGAACCTTATTATTTCTTTGTTTTTAAAACATATTTATTAACAAATATGAAAATGTTACAGAAAGTGCTTAGCATGTGCCGTTTATCTGTGAGTAATACTAAGGAAAGCTTTTTGGTGACAAGCTCAGATTTTTGTCTGTTGAAATGAGAGTACAGTCACGTGGCAAACTGTAATCTTTTGTGGCCCATGCAGGGGTTTAGTCCTTTAGCACTGTGAAAAATACTGATTTTAAAAATTCTCACTTTTTCTTTGTAGCATTTTATATCAGACTTGCTTTTTTTTTTTTGTCTTTTGTATGTTTGGGTCTTTGTTATTCTGCTTTTTATGTATATTTTAAGTATGTTCTTAAAATTTTTATGTATATAAAAAGTCTGGTCACTTCACCTGTATTCAAAGGAATTTTTTTTGGAGCATGAAAGGAAATTTTAAGATTACATACACAATATGGACCAGAAAGAACTACAATTAGTAACTTTCTTAGTAGCAGCATTGTATTTCTTCTACATATGTAATAGTCTCGAAGAGAAGAGGAGAAATAAGAAACAGTGTATTCAGATCACCACATATATTTTACATTTCTCTATTCTACAGAGATCTACATTAGAACAGTGGCTAGGATTTTCACTGTTTAAAAGTAAAACTTATTTCTGAATGTTTCTGGATTGTACTTTAGGCTTGCTAGTAAAATAGTTTAAAGATGAGACCTCTAAAAGCTAATCAGAAATCTTTACTCTCACAGTAATTTTTAAGCATCTTAATTAACTCTGCTTGTATGGTCACATTATTGGTTACACTATGCTTGGGATATGAAACTGGGAAAATGATGGTAACTTTAACTTAGTCAAGTCAGTATTATCAGATGTTACGTATCTCATAGGGGTTTTTTGTTCAAATAGCTAGAGGAAGCAGAAAGAAAAAGAATTGAAGATCTGAAAGAAAAGGAGCGACAGAAGGTCGCTAAAGAGTTGGAGTTATGGAAAAACCAACAAAAAGATGGTATTAAATACAAGAGCATACAAAAAAAGGGAGAATTACATCAAGAAATAGAGCCAATAAAGGAAAGAAAAAGTGAAAAAATGAACAATACTCGGATTCCTAATGAAGGAAATTCTAAGACCAGACTCAAATCCACAAAAGGTTGTATAATTGAACTGTACTTTATAGTTCTTTAGAGTGTGGGTATAACTTTATTCCTAGATGTTTCTAATTCATCATTTATCTTTGTCTCCACCATATCGAACCAGTTCTTTTAGCTCACAGTTATTTTAAAGTTGTTATTTTCATGCAATTTAGTGAGCTAAAACACATGAGTTCTTAGCTTTTGTTGGAGTCTTTGGAAATACAAGGGTGGGTTTTGTTCTAAGCTTTAGAAAAGTAAATCAGAAAGCCTTTCTGGCAGTGTAATGCAGACTTCCTGGGGGTGGAGTTTCTGTTACCCAAAGTTACCTAACTGCTGGATTTCATAGAAATATTCAATCTTCTTTTGTGCTCTCTATCCTGTGTCTTGGCTCCATGGACAGCAAATTCAGGGAACTAAAGCAGCAGAAGACATCTAATTTTTTGTTTGATTGATTTGATAGGTTAGTTTTAGCTCTTATTGTTGCCCTGCCACAGCATCATACAAGCAACAAAGAGAGAGGTGTAAGAGGAGTTTAAGTTCATTTGTGACAGATGCTGTATAATTCCATTTATTTACTTGCTAAATTGGGAAGAAAAATTGTTTGAACCTTCCCTTCAAAAGAACAAGTCTAAACTTTTCTCAAGCAATTAGAGATTTAATTCTAATGTGCCACATTTCTAAGTCAGGTGTACTTTGAACTTAGGTAGAAAACCAGAAAAATCTGTTGCTTCATTTTTCATTTCCAGTGCTCTAACTCTTTTCATAGGTCATGGTTCCTGTAGTATATTTTCACAGAATTTAGAGGAAGAGCAATTACCAGTTCCCCGAGCTGCTGCTACAATTAAAGTCAACTTTACACCACGAGTTTTTCCCACAGCTCTGCGAGAATCTCGTGTTGCAGAAGAGGAGGAGGTAAGGTGGGGAATTATTTATTGTGTATTCAGTTAATACAAGAATAGGGTCTGTGCCAAGGAATGTTACCTGTGCAATATCCTTATCTTCCAAGGAAGGCAGTCTTACTTAAATTAAGATATAAAGAAACAATTTTATATAAAAATTCTTTTCACCATGGAGATTAATAACTAACATGTTCCTTTTTTGGGAGGGGGAGAAAAGGCACCAATATTAATTTAATTCCTTGAAGTACAAATTTTGAAATGTCCTAACTCTTATATTTAAGATTCTTTCAGTTCTGTCTTAAAAGAAGCTCACAGCTCTTTTGAGCTTGATTCAATGAACACAAAGTAATTTTGAAGATCAAAACAGACAAGTAAACAAAAATGTATTAGGGATGTGGTAACCTGACTTCTCCTCATAATAAAATATTTGGGGAAATGTTGAAGTTTTTCATATTGGACACTATCAAATATTTTCCTCTGTCTGAAATATGTCGTCAATAGAATTCTTTCGATAAGTATGAGTGAAGAGATGAAAATAAAATCCATTTTTGGATTTGAATTTTTGCTTCAGAAATAATACTAGCACATTTTGTATTTACAGTGGCTACATAAACAAGCAGAAGCTCGAAGAATAATAAATTCGGATTTATCTGAGCTGGAAGATTTAAAGGAAGAGGAGAAGAATCCGGACTGGTTAAAGGACAAAGGAAAGTAAGTTACCTTCCACTTGAAGATGTATTAAAAATTAATTCATTTTATGGTGTTTGTCTACTGTTCAGTTTTGGTATATTCTGTTTATTCTAGACAGAGTTGGTGAATGTCTAGAGTAGTCATGGTAGTTGTATTAGAGATTGTTTTGACAGCTTATTGGGTTAGAATCTGATAAACCTTGAGATGCAATTGTTGAAGCTCATGATGAACAAAATCATTGTAAATATATTATGCATATTCTTCTTTGAAGAAAGTTGAGGCAGTGCACCATTATACCTAATAGTGGATTTAATTTCTTTTGTACTTTTTTAGTGAGAGGTTAAACATCTGCATAAAAGAAGCTTTAGGAACTTGATACAAATATTGGTTTATTTATATAGCTGTGTTATACAGAAAGTTTTGATTACGCAATCATAATCAGATACACAAAGCTTTCAAAATTAGTCCTGTGTCTACATAAATGTGTCCACTCTAACAGTTCTTCATGACTATTTTTGACTATCTTTGTCGTGTATCTTTAGGTTATATTGTCAGCGTCAAGGTGCACTGAACTTCAGCTATGTTGTTCTCAGAAAGGGCTGTAAAGGGGCATTTCAAAGGAAAATATGCTAAGCCCTCAAAGTTTTGAAAATGAGTTAACAATAAGTAGGTGTTTATTTTGTATTTATCCCTTTCTTTACAGTGCATGTTTCTCTTTTTGTTTAATACTTAGCAAAATGTTTGCAATGGGAGACTACCTTGGGGCTGTAAATGCGTATAACCTTGCAGTGAGGCTGAACAATAAACTTCCCCTGCTGTACCTGAACCGTGCTGCTTGCCACCTTAAACTGAGAAATTTACACAAAGCTATCGAAGATTCCTCTAAGGTATAAAAATCCAGGAGCTCAGGCTGTCATCTTATGCATTAATGTGATATGTTACTGTGATGGTTCTGTTTTAAGCAGATCTGTAAATACATATTAGTGCAATTCAAAGTTTTAAAATTCAAATTTGATATAATGAAGCCATGGTGAAATATTAAAATTTGAAAGTGATTAATGAACTTTCAGAAGTTTAAAACAAAATAACAATAAAGTAAACCCTAAACCAGGCTTCCACACATTTGTGACAAATGGCCATATATTGGCCAATATGTTTCTTTACAGCTAAAAATATTGTAGCAATACATACACTTGAAAAAACCCACCACTTGGAACAAAGAAAAACAAAACCAAAGTACACTCATATGTTTTCTATTATGTTGTGGTGTGTTTCATTTGGTTGGAAGGAAAAAAAAGTGGTGATGATGAGCAGGACAGCTTAAAAAACTTAAAACAAACCAAACATTTTTAAAGGGCTATATTGTCCTGATGTTTTAGCAGGATGTTTCCTGATGTTATTTGTGCAACAAGAGGAATGATCTCAAATGGCACCTGAATAATGTGGGAACAAGTTTTCCAAGGATTATTATTTTTTGAACTAATAAATACTTGGGTCTTGAAACTTGTGGGTTTTCGGTCTTGTTTTTTTCTGGTAACTACTACTAAAACACATGTATTTTTTGAGAACTACCTTTTTTCTTTTGATAGCATGATAGGTTATATGATGTATGAAAACAGAACACTTTATTTGACTGCAATTAACATTTAACATGATATTTGTCAGTTTTTAGCCATGGCAACCTAACTGTAGTTGGCAAACTGGGATGAGGGATACAAATATCAATGACTAGATTCACAAGCCATTTATAGTTAAATTTGAATAGCTATTTTCTATTTCTGTTTGAATAGCTATTATGTCACTGTATAATAATAGTAATTAGGTGAGAGGAGTGTTTGTAAATTAGAAAACCCCTGAAATTATGGAAAATCTACTTATAAATACTTTGGGTATTCTCATTTGTAAAGGCATTGGAACTGTTGACACCACCTGTTCCTGATAATGAGAACGCTCGAGTGAAAGCCCATGTGAGGCGTGGAACAGCATTTTGTCAGCTGGAATTATACACTGAAGGTGAGGCCTTGGTTTTTTGAAAACAAGCACAGGAATTTATAATGACATGCAGGTTACTCTGTTTAGCTCAGTGAGGCTGCTCACACCTTTATGTTTTCAGGAGTGACTTTGAAGGAGGTCTATACAATCTATGTCTATTTGTTAAGGACCTTTATACCATATTCTTTAATTTTTTTTAAATTCACTGGATACTTGAAAGATCTTTATAAGTTGAGAAAATGGGATGCATTCCTAATTTAATGAGTTTTTCCATTGAAGATATTAAAATAACATGAAATATCTCTAAAATACTTGTGAAGTGCTTAGTAACATCTTTGTAAAATGAGGTAGGAAGCCCATATTGATGAGTAAAATGATTCATCAAGTACAATTGATTTGTGTGAAAATACCTGAATTTACAGTGTCCCTATTCAGTTCCTCAAGAGTATCAGATCAGTTTTGTAAAGCAAATTTACAAGTGAAAGCTGATAATAGAAATTGAAGAATATTCAAAATGTCAAAATTCAAAGTGAAGTACTAAGCTTTGGCCATTGTTTGCCTTTATCTACTTAGGCATCACTCGGTTATTCCCTTATGTCTTCATTGGCACTTTGGAACCTTATAAAAAAGACTAATTCCTGTACTCATGATTTGGTTTTTTCCCTCACAAGCTCTAGTTTTCACAGTTCACATCTTTTTTTGTTCTTATTTTCACACAGGATCATTTCCCCTCTTCTGCAGAACACTTTAGAACAGTCCCCTTATGCACACACACATATACAGGTGTATATGTATGTGAATGAAGAGGCTTTATTTTCATGTTTCAAAACTTGGAAATGTTTATGTGGTGGAGTGTTTCCACTAAAATGTTTTGTAAAATAAGATGACCTATTTACTAATGGAAACTTAACTAATGGCATTCTGATGCCATCTTACTTAAGGACAAACCTCAAGATCAATACTTTGTGCATATGACTGGGGAGTAGTTATTTCCAGTTAGTTGCTAAAGAGGATGCTCTTGCATTATTGATTGATATTCTTGTTAATGTGTCTATATTAGGTCTTCAGGATTATGAAGCAGCTCTCAAGATTGATCCTAGAAATAAAAATATAGAAAAAGATGCTGAGAAGATTCGACATCTAATTCAAGGAACAATGCAAAGCTCTTAATTAAAAAAAATATATAAAAGAAACTCTTTGATGCCTTTGAGGACATCAGAAAGAATCTTATTTCTCTTCAGTGTGTGTTACCCAGACATTTTACTGCTTCACTTGGAACACTTACAAAATTGGTAAAAGATTGGATATGTTATTGGAAAGTAGAGTATTATAAACAGGATTAGATGTATTTTATATAATTTTGATACAAGATTGTAATATTTTTGATTTTTGTTAGCATTCTGTATTACTATGGACAATTTGAAACCCTGGGCTTGAAGTGATTCCTTTTTGTTAAATGTTCTTTTCAAGCTGGGACCATTTCAATTACACTTCTTTCAGTAGCAGTTTTAGCAGACTTCTGAATTTTCTGCCTAAGTCTCTTTCCTGAATACCATTTATGACTGATTTCTGTCTTTATAATAAAGTGTTGATTGTGCAGATATATATTATTGTGTGCAAATTTTATAGTGTTGTATTAAGGAGAAGGTGGCAGGCATTGTTTCCAGCTGATATACTTAGAGCCTTGAGAGGAGTGCTGAGGTGAGTCAGAAATTTCTGGGGTTGCTGCTGCCCCTGCTTTCCAGAAAACTGCTGCATTGCACTGCGAGGGGCTGAAAATACCTTTTTATAGCAGGTAGAAGGAGGGCAGTGCAGCAGTTTGAGTGCCTCAGTTGAGTGTAATGCTATACTTACAGATATTGCTGTTTTCTTTTTATAATTACTGAGGGGAAGTGAGGGCTAAGGAGGAGAGACACTGGCAATGGAAGAGACTCGACTCATTCAACCCGTGTTAGTCAGCCTTTCAACTAACAGGGCAAAGCATTTCAAATTTGTTAACTGTTTGTGGTCAGAGCAAATATTGCTCAAGATGTGTATTGAAACACATGCATGGTGGAGAGTGAGGAACTTAACACTTTGACCTTATTTGGTAAACTGTGGACAGTGGTAGTTTGACTCATAATGACTATGGAAGATAATAAAATTTGAGATTTACATCAATTTCTGCATTAGTGATAATCTTGAGCATAGAAAATATCTTAATATGTGTGGCAGAAATAGTGTGGGTAATAAAAAAATGAATGAGAATAAGAATAGAGTGAGACTGGGTGATTTGATTTAGTTCTGACCTTTTTTCCTAAGATACAGGAATATGAAAAATAGAGCCCTAGAGAAATGTACAAGTGACAGTGCTTCCTCACTCACGTTCACATGTGTGTATTTTTTTTTCCTCCTTAGGGAGTGAGTTATCATATGACAAATACTTCTGGGTCTGTTAATGGAAAGTGCTCGAGTGCTGTATTGATGAGCCTGCTGTAAAACTTCTCTGGGTAAGGTACCTCCCTTAGCGTTGCTGAGCAAGCCAGCCACAAACCTGCTGCTCTTCAGAGATGCAGTGAAGGCTTTTTTCTTTGTTTCTGCGTCACGTAAGACATGAAGCCGACACTTAAGTTGCTATCTTACATAAAATTTGAGTAAGACATTGACTTTATTAATGAGGGCTGTTGTTGTCATCTCCCATTAATTTTTTTGTTCCAGAATCAGAGCACTGTTGGGATCTAAACCTCTGGGATTTTGGATCTGCTCTGTACTGTGCCTGTTGATGAGATGTGGTCTAGGAGCGTGGGTGGGAGTTAAGGGCTGCCTTATCCCCAGTCCGACAGGCTCTTGGGACAGTTTCTCCTGAAGTGCTTTGAGGAGACTTTCTAAATTAGTTAGTTCCCAGTCATCAGTTTTTTCACCTGAGGCTAGAAGAATCAAAGATTTGTTGTCCATATACAGCACCTTTGGGTTTTTTTATTTTCTTTTTTTTGGGGGGGGGTGGGGGGCGGGGGGGACACGTTCTGGGATGTTCTTTGGTGGGGCTTTTTGTTTCGTTGGTTTTTTGAGGGGTGGTTCTTGGTTTTTTCCTTAGTACAAGCGTTACTGGCACGTAATGGAGCGCATCTCCTCAGAGCTGGCTGTCCCCGTGCCCGGCTCTCCCGTGATTACACCGGCACAACGCTCCCCTCTCCGAAGAGGCCTCCGAGCCGCCTCCGCCCGGCACAAACGGCGCCGGGGCCGGCGGGCCCGAGCTCGGCGGCGCGGCGTTGCCATGGCGGTGCCCGGGGCGGGCCGCGGGGCGGGCCGGGCGCTGCTGTGCCGCTGGAGCTGCGGTGGCCGGGCCGCTCCGGGCGCTGCGGCCGCCGGGCCGCGGCGGGGCGCGGACTCCGCTCGCCAGGGTGCTGCGGGCGCCGCCCCGCGCGCAGGCGCCGGCCCGGGCGGGCCGGGTTGTTTGTGACGGCGTCACCGGCGGCTGCGGCCGCGGCCCCTCGTTCGTGCCGGGCCCCGCCAGGGCCGCGCTCAGGTAGGCGGCGGGACCGGCCCGCGGGGGGCGGCCGCTCTGCCCCGGCCCGGCCGCGGGGAGCTCCGGGGGGCGCGGCGGCTGCCGCGGGGAGGGGCCGCCCGGAGCGGGGCAGAGCCCGGGGCGCCGGGGCCGGGACGGCCGTTCCCGTGCGGGGAGCGGGGCAGCGGGGCCGCGCGGGGCGGCGGCGCCGCTCGGGGGGCGAGCGGGCTCCGGGCGGTGGTCACCGCCGTGCCGGCCCCGGCCCCGGGCGCTGGCGTTTGCCAACTTCCTTCTCTGTCATCATCTGCCGCTGCCTCGCCGGCTGATGCAAGGTGCTCTGTTTCATAAACAGTGTCCTGGCGCTTTAACTGGCGCCGAGCCGCGCTCTGCTTCAGGTGCGCTCCAGGAACAAACACCTGCGCGGGACAAGGGGTAGGGACTGAGCAAGGAATGCCCAGCCTGGCGAGAGCCTGGCTTGTAGAAGCCACATTTGTCTTTCCTTCATAACAAGGAAATATTCTGTATTCAATATGGGTTACTAAATGTATTCTTAGAGAGGAATGTTACTTAGGGGAAGAAATTTTAACACTCAGTAGAAATAATAAACTTCCATGAGAACCCTGAAGTGTAATAGCACTGAACCTGTTTTTATTTATGTTGTGCACCAAAGAATCGACTGTAGAAGAGAACTGAGAGTTTGTACTTGGAATGACAGCACAGCAAACTCTCTGGGACACATTCATATTCCTCTTGGTGCCCGTTACTCATCTTTGTCAATGCTTATTGAAGGCTATTTTTTTTAGTCTAGGAAATCCTCTTTTTAGATGATAGAGCTTAAGGGTTTTTTCAAACTGGAGTGGTTCTTCTTTATAAGACTGGTATTTATTCTCCTTCACAGTGGATAAATAGGATGTGGTATCTCAGATTTATTTTTATATACATATCTGGGATAACATAGCATTGTGTTATCAACAATACATATGGCTGTAAGCTTTTACACCTTATGCTTCTGGTTTACATTTCACTAAGGATAGGAAAATAGTTCACACTTCTGAATTCCTGCCCCCCTTCCCCAAATACATACAAATTGAACTTTGAATGCAATGGATATTTAATTTGTCCAGACAGAAATTAAGAAGGTGATGTCAAAAGTGGCAATGAAGATAGGTAGTAAGCAGCAGCAGTGCACCACGGGATGTGGTTTTGGTTGGTTTTTTACCCCCAGTCTTTCCTTCTGGCTTGGCCTGACATACGGGAGATGTGTAACGCTCCAGTGTATCCTCCAGTTATCCCTGCTGTTGTTGGACTAGAACCCATTAGTGTCATCTTGATTCGTTAGGAAGTTTGAATTCCTTTTTAATTCCTGCTCAAAGCTATCTTTTATAAAAAAGTTGCATTCAGGAAGACAGTGGCAATGTTTCCAGCCCCTTTAGGCTGGTTGGAGAAGCATACTGGTTCTTAGTGGGTCTTTGTCATTTGGTGGAGAATCAAACTGGAGAAGATTTTGTGAGTGGGTCAGTTTAGCCATCGGGTTCAAATTAGTCCTCTGTTTTTCATTTTACTTAGGGGATTGAATTTGACCTCGGATTTAGTTTTGATTATGTGCATTTATTAATCTGTTACAGAAATAAGCTGTTTAGCTGATGATTGAAGTTTAGGAACACTGTACCTAGGTAATTTTTTTACTGAAGCTTTTAGGTCTTTTTGATATTTTAGATCTAAGTAATAAAGTGCTTTAATTTTGGTAATGGTTTTACAGGTGCATGTTTGCTGAATGTACCTGTAGGAATACATTTTACCCTGGAGATGCCCTTCAGTCTGATACCAAACTATCTATCTATTGTAATTTGGCTAAATTTAGCAGTTCTAACCATAAATCTTAGTGTTCTTCTAATTTTTTTTTAATTACATTATTTTTCTTAATATTAAAAGCTTTTCTATTTTGGTGATTTGTCACCTATATGCAGCTAAATATGCACTCTTAGTGTAATATTCTGGTTGAATACAAATAAATAACTTTTAACCAAGGCCATTTATCAAGACAAGTGAGCAATAGAAAATGATGATTGTTTGTCTGCTTGTTTCTCTGTTTGTTTTTTTTAATATATTTTGATGATGTTGGTACCCACATAGATCCTGAAACTTTTGTTTGGGATGGGAAGCCAGATGTTTATGAGGAAAGCAAAGCCATGGTTGTAATGTTCAGAACAGAAGATACATTTTGGTTTCTGCAGTGCTCAGTTACCTGTCAGTGTGTTTTGTAGCTGGAGAGGAAGAGCAGGATGGTGCTTCTGTTGTGTTAGCCAGGGCCCAGGGTGAAATGCTGAGTTAGCTGGAGGAAGAGAGATGTTGCAATGTCCAGCACAGAGTCTTCCATTACAATTTGGGCTTTCAAAATCTGTAGCTACACTTGTATCAAACCGTATTGGTGCCCTGAAGATGTCTTTTAAGAATTCACTTCAGATTTTGCAAGGTGGCCAGTGATGTTTCTGACAGGGGACGAGTTCTGGTGCTGGGAGTTACCTTCCTGTGAAAGGAATGCTGCTGCTGCTGGATGCCCAGTCAAATTTAGAGTAATTAATGACAGCAAGCAGATGTCGTTGTCACATGTAAACTCTAGAACTTAGTCTTTGCCATTTGGACATTTGTTATTTTGATGATTGAGGAAGTATGATTTAAAAATAAATCGCGATTAAAAAAAAGAAAGATCCTTGTATGCAGTGTGATTTAAAAAAACCCAAACAACTCAAACCAAAATAGATTTCTTCCCACCCCCTCCCAACCTGACATTCCCTGGCTGAGATTCCAGGAAAAGCACTAATGAAGGAAGAAACATATCTGCAGGAAAATGACAACCATATTCGAATTAGGGCTTTATAAAAAACCAGAAATTCAGTTTCTCTCTAAGTTTTATGCCTAAGTTGATTGTTAGTGAATGTTTGTGCATAAACTGGTGTTGTGATTGTCATCATTGCTTTTTTTTTTTAACAGAGGAACTGTAAATATATTAGTTGAAGTTGATGAGAAAATAGTTTTATCTTAGAAAAACATGCAATAACTACCATAATGCAGAGATATTGCTGTGCCAATTTCTAGCTGCACTGGTGTACTTAAATGTTCTCATTCAAAGTTTTGTGTATAATTTCTGTGTTGAGAAACCAGGAGTGAAGACAGGATTGATAAAAAAGGGCAAATAAATTTAAACACATAGATGCTTTCCTCTGTATTCTTACTGGAATTAACTAAGAGTGGGAAATAAAGCAGATGTCTTAAATTCTGTGATAAAAGCTTTATTGACCCATGATTTCTTTGGCTCCTTTTTTATGTTAATGCATAATATAACAGGCAATCAATTGGAAATTGTTCAATTTTGGGAAGATTTTTTGTCCACCAAGATGAATCCATAGTAAATTTCATATGACAACTTGATAGACATTTATATCAAGGAACAAGAAAGGTAGTAAATTTCTTTATAAAGTCTTTGCTAGTTAAGGACTTGAAAAATTGATCTGAATATGCAACAATAATGAGTACTCTGTATTCCTGGTAAATTCCTGTTAAAAAGGAGAAAAGATAAACAGGTAGCTGCAGTTGTACAGTTCTCTTTCAAAGTGGCTACCAGTCATCTGGTAATATTGTTAAAAAAAATTACTTTGGGTTATTTTCATGCTGTTTTTGTAGTTGCTAGGTACACTCTCAAGTTTCCTCAGAATCAGTGTATTTGAGAGTACTTGACAGGAGTGAAAGAAACAGGAAACATTGGTTTTGCCCAGTAGCTCCAAAGAAAATTAGTTCCAAAAGATCGTAATCTGTTTCTTCTCAAAAAAAACCCCTCACAGTGTTTTTCTTGAATAAGCTGTAGTTTCTGTGCATGTAACAAAGCAGAAATTATTTCATGTACTGAGTCATGTCTTAAAATTTGTCTATAGCATCATTGTTTAACTTTGGTTATTAATTTATTGACTAGCCTCATGTTTGTGTCTATCTAGTCTAAGAGATTTTTTTCTGGCTGAAATAGGTATGCACCTAGCAAAGCTATATTTGCTCCAAGTATAAAGAAGATAATAGGAAATAGGTACAAAAGAATATATTTCCTTTCTCAACTTCTATTCTGTTTTTTTGGTTTTTTGTTTTTTGTTTTTTGTTTTTTTAACCAGAATAACAATTTGTGTGTTAGTATATTGTTCTGTAACATCATTATTTCCATTCTCCTGTTTATTCTTTTTTTCAAAGGAGCAGTGAAATTGTGTGACTTGCATATTAAGAGTCTACTTTTACCTGCAGTGGGCTTTGAAAATGTCTGAAAATTCCAGTGACAGTGATTCGTCTTGCGGCTGGACTGTCATCAATCACGAGGTACCCAGTTTCCCATTGGTAAAATTCTGTCAGTTTAAGGCTGTCTATATGCAGTAAAATATTATTTCAGCTTACTAATTCTTGTTTTGTGTGGATTTTGCATACCAACAGAGAATAGAGAAGAGAAATTTATTAGTAAATCATAAAAGTACTATTTTAAAAAGTATCATTTTACTATAGTTGATATAAATTTTGATATTTAAAAGAATTTATTTTTCTGCAAAGATTTTACTTTGAAGAGCTGGTAGAATTTTAGTGGCATGCATTCTTCTGTTCCATCCTGCCTGAAAACATTAGAATTCTGTGTAACTTGTCTATTGTTGTTAATATATTTCTTCTTCTCCTGATAAATCTGTACCCTCAACAAAACAAAGTTGGGAATACTGGGCAAGAAAAATAACTTTTGCAGAAGGGAAATAATTCCATGATTTCCCAAGTTTTTTCTACCACTAAGGTATCTGATCCTAATTTCAGCAGTGCCTGTTCAGGAACACCCCTCTGTCCTTACATAGTCTTCCTTATAGAAAATTAGGCTAGGGACAAGTGTGTATTCCATGACCAGAATGGGACAGGTGTCGGGATCTGATGTTGGTTTCAAAGTTTGCATTGTGTGGATGAAATCAGTCCTGGCAGTGGAGTCTGGAGAGCAGGAGTCTTATGTCAAGGTCAGCACTTAGGTTTGATCAAATGACTGCACTGACTGTGGTGATTGAAACGGTGCCCTCAACACCTGCTCAGGTGTAGACACATGAATGTAGATAAGAAGAGTGTTTTATCTTCCCTTCCCACAGTGGACAAGGCAGGCCTGAGTTGCTCGGAACCTCTGAGAAGTCCTTCCTGGTAGAGTGGGTATCCAGTATCCTTTCCTCCTTCAGTCCTGAGAATTTTTGTATCTCTTCAGATCTTGGCTGATGTGTGAGTGTAGGATGGGTGAGTTGGTTTGCTTGTTTGGTTTGGTGCTTAAGTATTTAGCATTGTCTTGTAAACTGAGGAGGCCATTGAGCCAGAATCCTCAGGACAGATGGGTTGACGGTTTTCCTGGAATGATACTTAGGTGTTGCCTGCCTCAATTTCAGGGCAAAAAATTTTGAGGATGAATGCTTGAGATATTTCATTCAGAAGAGGAAAATAGGAAAAAATGGCTGAAGATCATGTATGGTGGTCAGCTGTCCTTCAGTGCACACTCCCCGTTTTGCAGATTATAGTGAAAATGGGTAACTCAGAACCAAGCTGTTACAAACTTGTGATTGCACTCATGCTTTGACAGTTCCATGTCACAAGTGATACAGTTTGAAGTTTATAAATATTGAGCCATGCTTTCATTTATATTGGCAGCAAAGTGGTATTTAAGAGATGGTTAAAACTTCTTTTCCTTGTTTTGGGCTGGGTGACAGGTTGGGAATCTTGTCACCAAAAGAAACAGAAAACTCATGCACTCCATTCCTCAAAGCCAAGTGGGCTACGAGAGTGTGCAGGCTGCTGGGCTCACAGAGTTCAGATAAAAGTGAAAGGATTTAGAAATTGAGTTCAGCAGTTGAGTTATTCAGCTGTGCAGACTTTATTTTCATTCTTGGGATGGTTATTTTACACTGTAACTGCAAATGAATTATGCAGTCTAAATAAGTTAACATAACACAAGATTGTAGGATGGCTGGGATTTGTCTAGCCAAAGCAAAACAGATTTCTGTGATATGGAGACTTTGTGTTCCCAGTTATTCATCCCTGGTTCAGTGAAATAAAAATGGGGAAGTACTGGTGCTTGAGAGCTGCCATTTTTATCATTTTTCTGGTAGGACAGCTTTGAATCTGAACGTGAAGAAAGTGGAATGGATGGCTGGGTACCCTTCACACTCCCTGCTGTTGCCCGGGGGGGACATAGACTTCTGTAAACTGCAGTGAATTGATTGGGATATTTAGGACTGGGGTGAAACTGTGGGTTAAACAAATTTGGAGTACTGTAGTATTATTTTCTCACATACTGCTGTGACCTGTATTGATGATGACACAGTGGAATCTATTTCTGGATGTGTTTTGCAGTGAGTTGAGGGGTAAGAAGTGGCTGTGGCCCAGGCTGTGGCTGCAGGGAGCTGGCAGCTGTGTGTGCTGGACTGAATGTGGGCTTTGGACAGAGAAGCAGCGCTGTGAGTTGTTGGACTGCTCCTAAGAAAGGACTTGCTAATTTTGTGTAGGAGGGTAGGGAGGTGACAATATCTTTTCTTGACCTCTTGCCTATTGCTGAAGTGGAATAGTGATGAAGGTCCAGCATCAGATGAAGTGTACCAGAGGGTTCATGCATTCACACCTGTGTTTTTAAGAATAGGATGGCTTACCATGTACTCAGCTAGCCCATTTTCTTGGGTTTTTAGCTAAAATTGTAATCTGTCTTAAGCAATACTCCTGATGTTTTTCTTCATGTGGAGCCTGGGCAAACTGAAATGTCGTTTTTCTTCTTATTCACAATTTAAGAAATTAATGTAGTTGTTCTATCACACCAGAGAATGATTGTCACATAATAAACCTGTATACCTATCTGTAAAACCCAGCCAACCCAAAATCCCCAAATAACTTTGTATTTTCTTTCCTGTGATTCCACTCAGATTATAGTAAATTACTTGTAAATGAGAGCTGAATTTCTGCAAAACACATCAAATCAACGTTGTGATACTTATGTATCAAAAGGAAAAAAGATACAAAGTATTTAACAGATTACCAAAGCAGTTAATTTTTGAAGCCTTTTAAAAAGAAACATAACTTTGTAACATGATTATAGAATGTATCTTGTGCAATCCTATTTGAGGTATCTAATCTTCCTGAAGTACAGTCTAGGTAAAAACAAAAGCATACATGTTTGCTTGAGTCCTGAAATGAGACATCCAGGGAAACTGATCTGGAAGTATTGCTGCTACTGTAATTTCACACCTGCTGTTGCAAAAATAACTATCTCTGTTTACAAAACCAGCTCAACTTATTTATGGATCAGAGTCACTTAGTATTTTTTAGTTATGTTTTGCATGTTTGTAGTTTGCTGATAGCCTTACTGGTGTCTCATCAGTACTTTTCAACAAAAACTACAATATAAAGAGTAAATATTTGGAATTATCAAGCATATTGCTTGCCTTTAGTACCCTGCATTCTCGTGGTATTGTTTATTTGCAGTTCCTGTTGTGCTCTGGTGTTGCTGACTAATAACGAAGGCTCCTTTCTGGATTAAAGACAGAAATCCAATATAGAGTTTGTATAAATATTTGTTTTTGAGGTGTCAGAGATGTACTATATAAGCAGCCTTTCAAAATTTCTGGCAGGAATTGAGGTGGAGTAAAGTTATACATAGTCTTTCCTGGTAATAGTATTTTCTAGAACTCGTGTTGTATGCTTGAAAGTTCTATTTTTGGGATGGGAGGGTGTATTTGCATACAATAGATGGACCTGGGAGCAAGAATTAGATCCCGAATTCAAAACCTCCTCTGTTTGTCTAAATTCTACTTAATAAACAGGTCTAATAAAGACAATAGTTATTTAAAATACTTGGTGTAGATGTTAATTAATGCCTAAATTGCTGTAATTTTCCCCCCCTTGAATTGTCCTCGTCTAACTTTTTTTAACCTTGGTCATGAGTATTACACACTAACACTTGTTTCGCTCTAGTTAATTATTTGGTATTTCACTTGCTTTTCTTTGCTCTAAGTTGTCTTCAGTTTTAAAGGCTCAGTTTTTCAGTTTCTGTTTTTATTAGTAATATTCTATTTTCTTTGTAACCCTTTTTTCCTGCTTTATTATTGGAAATCCCAGTAACCATAATGTCCATTTAAACTCTTCACCTTCAGGGTTCTGACATAGAGACAGTGACTTCAGAAAATGGAAGCACAAATGATAACCATGAGTTTGTTTCAGAAGAATATGTTTCTTTGCAAGAAGAGGAGCAGGCAATTGATTTGCAAGGTAAGATATTAAAAGAGGAGCATTTTCATGAAGTAGGTCAATATTTGTTGTAGCATTGGCACAAAAATTAGTATTTTCAATAGATTTTTATGTGCTTTGTGGACCTCTGTCAGGGTATTTGCTTCACCAGTGTTATGGAAAGTATTCAATCATCAACTTTATAGAAGTATTTTTTCCTGAAATATGTGGAATTAGTAGAATTTCTTTCATTTTGTCCATTCTTTAAATGTGTTATAGAATAGTGTGCACTAGTGTTGCTGGGAAATAGTTTATAGAAGTGTTATTGATAAAAGTATTCCCTAGTAATGTCATAGATCAAATAAGAATAATTTGGAAGGAACTATCAAAACTTGTACTCCTAAAAAAATAACATTGTGACACTGTATTTTTAAATTATATGGGTATGGGCATAATTTGTGGTTGCTGCTTTTAATCCCTTCTTTCTTTGCTTGTTTATTTCCTCTTTTTATTCATATAGCTCAGTGCAACAATGATGAAGAGATCCCAGCAGTAGATAATACTCTATCTGGTTTTGAGGAAACTCAGACAGTTCTAGAGGTAAATTACATTACAGATTACATTATTCAGAAGCTTCTGTAAGCCCCACCTGTCAATGGCAAGAAATGTTTTGAAGGCATTAAAATAAAGACATGAATTTTTGCTTTCCTAAAGTTCCAACAATTCCTGGTTTTTGGTTTATTCATTTTAATTACTTTATGTTTTATGTGTCTGAATAATGCTCACATTGTCCCTTTCCCTAGGGAAATAAAGAAAAAGTTCCTGATGATGGGTCCTGCGTTGGAACTATTAGTGATGATTCTGACATTGTTACACTTGAAGCTCCAAAACCAGAAGAAACTCAGAGTCAGGAGGAAGCTCCAGCTGATGGTGAAGAAGCTCAAAGTTCAGAGGATTTTAACATGGGTTGCTCCTCTAGCAGTCAATATGCATTTTCCCATGTAGAAACTGGTAAGAGCAATACAGTCCTAAGCAACTGTGTGCAAAAATGTCACCAGGAAAAAAACCCAAACCAATCTTTGGTTAGGGAACCCTCTATTTGTGGAGAGAGGAAAAAAATAATGGTCTTGTTGAGTGCATATTCAAGTATTGGCAGTCTCTAGAAGAGCTCCAGGTGCCCTCTACAATTTTGTCTAAATGTATGTCTGCAAATCTCCATATTTGAAGGCAATATCTCTCATTAAGTGTTCACTTTTTAAAATAGAAAGTTAACTTGTAGCATATCTTGGAGAATTAAAATTACTTTTAATTCATAAAATAGTTGTATGTTCTCTCTTGGCAATATTTTGGGCTTTATATAGAGTTGGCATAAATGACTAGCAAGGGGGAGACAATTTTTGGTGCCATCAGGACTAAGCAGTATGACTACAAAAACTTTGTACCACCCTCATAGCTATATAGTGTATATTTATATATTTAAGATACTCCCAGTGCTTGGCTGAAATAAGCAGTGCATTATAATCAGGAGGAAGGAGATGAATATTTGTCCAATGAAGAGCAACAAACAAACCCCCAACAAATCCAAACAAAAAACTTCCTGTTTTGTTGCTCTTCTCTAATTCTCTAGTCTTCCCCTATAATTCTTTTTGGCTGCTTGTTTGTAATCTCTTCTGTTCTCTTCTTTCTCTATGACACCTTTGTATTGCTGATTTTTATCTTTCAAATTAAGTTTATTATACAAGCAGGATTTTACCTAAAATACTGTTTTATCTTTGAGTAGGATACAGTATCATTAAATGTTTGTGCATCTGTATAAGTATCCACTGGAAACAGAAAGTGACAGCTTGGCATCTAATTATAACCAGTGAAGATTTGTAACAAAGCTGTCACCTTCTTTAAGTCTTCTGGGGAATCTGATTTAATTTTTAAGTTAAGATTTAGTTGACTTTGTTTTTTCCTTCTAGGGATGAGTTCTAAAAGTGCCTTTTTTTTCCCCCCTATGTTTTTGTACACAAAAGTCAGTTGGCTGGAGAAGCTGTGGAAGATTCCTGATTGTGTAAGGGGATGGGGAAATGAGGTGAAAGAGCATGTATCTCGCAGTCTTCCTTTCCAAGGTGGTGTGATTAAATTTGATCAGCTTGTGCAAAGCTGATTGCTTATGGCTTGCATGGAGTGTTCTTACCATTTTTGATAGCAATCTGACTTGATCTTGCAGTAGTCATATTCTAGACAGATGCTGAAAGCCAATCCTCACTGAAGAACTTGGCTAAGCTGTCAGTGTCTTATGTGCTTCTTTAAAAAGATGTTAACCTTGCATGTAGGTTTGGAGCAGACATCAGTAAGGTTTGTAATACATTTTAATGTGTGTGCTTGATTGTTGAAATGAATAGTTCTTGTTGGATTCAAAGCCTATATGTGACTGGCAAAAAGAATTTATTCCTTCTAACTTTAAGCTTATTTCAGCATGGCCTTTAGTGCTGTGCATTCAATTGATCAAGTATTGCAGAAAATGTTGGGCGTAGTTTTGCAATTATTTTAAATGCTGAAGTTTTAGTGGTGACAAAATGTGGCAACAGAAATCTTTGCCATCCACTTCCAGCTGAGTGTTCTTTTGTGATAGAAAAGGATGAGCCTCAGATTCTTCCTAATGTAGATACTAAAGTGTTCTACAAGGATTTCCTGCCACTTCTTTTTGCAAACCAATTCCTGTAGAGGCTGTCTTCATCATGCAAACAGAAAAGTTTTAATATTGTTTCATGAGTGACGTTCAGCCAGCAGAAGTACCCATGTGCTGCAGTGAACTCTGTCTGAGCTGTGTCTGTGCAGAAATGTGAACTGACTTAATCTGATCTCTGGTGTAGATCTGACACTTCAGAATCACAGTAGAAACTAGGATTTTGGACTGCTATTGTGGCCACACTGTTTCATTTGTAGTCCTTTCCATCCTGGTACTGTTAGAGCACAGCTTTGTACTGAACTCTTACAGCAGCTGTTAGGCAGTGTCTTTCTTGCCTGAAAGTGCAATTGCTGTTGACAACTTGCCAGTAAGTGCTTATGAATGGCTTTAGGTGTCTTACAGCGCTTTTCTTTCTGATTGTCTTTTTTCTCCTCCTTTCTTATTCTTTGCTGTCCACTGTGTATCAAAGAATTTTCCCATTTGGCTAGAAGCAGCTTGTTCCTTAACCACTTTTGTATTCCATATGTGTAAGCTTCTTTGGTGAAAAACCCTAAAAAACCCCACAGATGAGCAACAATAACACCTCTTGCTAAGTTTGTCCTGTATATTTCTCTATAATGTCTGACCTCTGCATTCTAGGAATGCCTTCTGAATGTTTGCCTTTTTTTTCAAGATTGGGAAGAATGCATCTGCTTAAATGACTGATTCTAAAATAGTGTCCTTCTCTACTAAGCTCTATAAATTCATTTAAGTGTCTGCATGTCTGAGTCACTGTTTAAGTGATTTGTCTTTATTGCAAAGTCTGCTTGGTTGGTCTGGTTTGACTGATTTACTAAAATGGAGTTTTTTATTAAGGGAGGAAGTTGTCTTTCATAATCTGTCATGTTGCTTGTCCATGGACTTGGAAATTAAAATTGTTCCAGATACTAATTGATAATCTTTTCTGGGCTTGATACAATCACTTCTGTCAAGATGTAATTTATTTTAAGTGAAGAATCTTAAGTGGTAATGCATTTTATAGATAATAGCACTGCTTGGCATTCTTGTCTGTTCAGTGATGTGTGCATGGCTTTGCTCAAACAAATGATTTTTCAGTTGTGAACTGTTCAAGGACAGTCTCTCTATATTTGTGTTTTTACATTTTGAGTAATGGCATCTGATATGAGAATGAACAACCATATTTCTAGGAGGGGCATTGGCATTGTGTGATTGTGAGCAGCAAAATTAGTGTCCAAGCAGGAGCACTTAGTCATGTCTGGAGACTTCACTGATCCCATTGAATTTATTCCAGATGTCAATTAGGTACAGAATGTAGATACTTGAAAGCTACTTTTCCACCCTACTACTGCTTCCCCTTGATATTTGCCTTGCACTCGAAAGATATGCTTTTACAGGAGGGAGATTAAATAATAATTACTTATATATTTACAGTAGCAAACATTTGTACAAATGGGAACAAGCAATTACAGCTCTGTTGTTATTCTCCTGGGTAGAATATGTGGCTTTTGGGCCATTGGAACTTGAACATACAAATGGTATAATAAGTATAATTTTGCAAAAATTCTATAAAAGGTTTTTTTTTTTTTTTTAAGTTAGAATTTGTTCTTATCTCAAATCTTGTCCAATTTACCAAAACTTCAGTTAAGTAATAGCAGAGTTTTGGGAAAGATCAAACAGAAAAGTACTTGAGTGGTTTTTTTCCTGTGCAGTAGTAGTTGAAAATGGCATTTTTGAAAGGTAGGTAAAGATGTTGCCAGATACTATAGGGTAGATATTAAAAATAAACAAAATTGCATATTTAAATAAATTTGTATCTTGATTTTGAATATTTCTAATAGCTACATTAATGGAACTTTAATGGAATTTTGTCTGCAGTTGCATGCAGATCACAGAATGAAGTTTTTTGAGAGTATGTAACAAAACCCTGTCTGTATTCTAGGAGGCCTTCTTTTAGCAAGTCTTTATATTGCTCTTTCATTATTAAATATTTCAGTTTTAATAGTGGCAAGAGAAGGAAAACTGAATTCTTAGTCTTTCTACCTCACATGGAATTTGCAGAGGCAGTACATGTAGATGCTTTAGGTGGCAGAATTGACTGAAACACTTTGTAATGAGTGAATGATAAGGTATGGGGAAGTGCCCTACAGCTTTTTACCAATGATTTCTTGATTGTCTATCATTTAGTTAAAAAAAAAAACAACAACTTTGAAGAGCACACATTCCTTGCGTAATTTCCATCACAAACAATATCATTAGAATTTTAATTTTGTTTTAATAATGTTCTCAAAGATAAACGTCAATCTATTTTGCATAAATATTATGGCTCTGGATACTCAGTTTGCTCTTGAACGCAACGTTTGATGCATTTTAACCACCGCTGTCTGTTGCTTTTCAGTGTTTCCATCTCAGGCCAGCCCTGCTGAGTCGAGCAGCGATGAAGGCAGCGGGCAGTGCAGCCCCGCGGTGCGCAAGCGGCGCCCGAGGAAGCGCGGGGTGTCGAGCTCCGAGCCCGAGGGGGCGGCAGCGGCCGGGCCCGAGGCGGAGCCGCCCCGGGAGGAGCAGCACAAGCGCCAGTTCAGCAGCGGCCTGAACAGATGCATCATCCTGGCGCTGGTGATCGCCATCAGCATGGGCTTCGGGCACTTCTACGGTGAGTTCAGGGAAGGCAGAACACACAGAGTCCACGTCTTGCGGAGCAAATGCTGTTTTATTGTGACTCCGATGGTTTTTCTTGTTCTCTGCTAACAGCCTAAACCTAAAAATGAAAGAAAGCAACTGTTGCTGTACTGGTAATACAGGGAGGTCCTTCAGCAGTGCAACTGCGTGTAATTTACACTACTTCATATAGTAATGTCATAAATAATAATTTTTCCTGAGTAGCTCTAGTTTTATATGAAAATATGCCTTTCTAAAAAGACACATGATTCAGTTGGAGATGGGGGATATCATTCTCTTTGGATTTGTTGGTGACTAGTTGTTAGGAATTTAAATTTTGGCACTTCATTTGAGATTTGTATTAATTTTCATTTGATTCCAATTTTTTTTTATTCTTAGGTAAACCTGAAGGTAAGAGCCTTGAGTGATATACTGTGGATGCTGTGCTTGCATTCAGATTTTCTTTTTAAACCATGCGTGTCTATGTGTACACATGCATCCATATATGTATGCATACTTACTTTATGAAAATAAAACAAAAAACCAAGTCTCAGGAATTGCTATAATCCCATGTATATGTATAGGAACAACTAATCCAATCATACAAACACATTTTATGTAACAAGTGCAGCAGGTGGTAGTAACTGGTGTGAAAACTGGTTGGTGAACACTGGCATGCTAGGGGCATAGAGGAGCACAATGACCTGACCAGTCTGTGATAGTGCTTGTGGTGGGAACTTGAGATTTCAGTTGGTAATCACTTCACTGTGTTTAGTTTGGTGTCAATGATAGATACTATCCTTTTAAAGAACTTGGAGATCTTTGTTCATTCAGTGGATCTGTACTTCTAAATAAAAATTGTCATCACTGGTGGCAGCATTTTCAGCAGAAAGAAGGCAAATGTGTGGCTTCAGTTTTTGCTACTTCAGGTGAAAGTTCCTCATGGTTATGTGATAACTTATCTTTCTAGAAAGGAAATGAAGTCCTGGTTCCATCTTCCTGTTTTTAAGTTTGTTTTTTTTTCAGCACAAACTTGCAGAGAGAAGTCCATCTCCCTAGAGGACTACTTTGTATTTTTGTAGTTCAGCTCGGAATAAATGTTTCCCACAGCACTTTTCTAATGTTAGGCTAATTGTCATGTAAGAGGATTGGAAAGGGTAACTTTTTATAAAATTACTTTTCTTTTTTTTGGGTCAATGTCAAGATAGTGTTTTCCCTTTAGCTAGAGCTCCAGGACCCCCTTAAGACTTTTAGAGATGTAGAAAGCAACTAGGGTTAGATTTTAATCAATAACTGTGTCCTAATCAGTATTAAACTGTGTTAACTGGCTTTATGATGCTCTAGGAAGGAGAACTGAAAGAGGGCAAACTTTTCAGGTAACAGGGGAAGCTTAAATTAGGTAGAAAGTCCCTGCCAGGAAAATGTCTCCTTATGGACATTGATATTTAATTTTTTTCTCTAACCAGAAACTGCAGGGGGGACTATAGCTATAGTACTAGGGATTTGGATTGGTTACTTAAAGAATCTGAAGGACACTGTGACTTAGAGCACCAGCTGGAAACACAAACCAATTACTGAGGAATGGCACCTCAATATGTTCATTTTCTGTGCTGCTAAATGTCATTTTTGCTTACTGTACCTAAATTAGGATTTTTGATAAGGAGAGAAAGAGAGCTCTAAGTGTTTTTCTGTAATTTAGGTTCTACCTAACATGAATCCTTTACATTAAATTATGATTTTTCAGATGCAGACTTTAGATTGTTAGGATCTGTGGACTTCCTCTAAAGTATCTATAAAAGATAAATATTAAAACCAAATTTTTGTCAGTATACTTAAATTCATTTATGAAAGGATCTATGCTCCCAAGAAGTGTTTACTAGAACTCAGCAGACTTAAAATCATTGCTGTAAAAATGTTGCCTTCACTTAGCTGAATTGAACTATTATAGTTCAACTTGGTTTAATATAAGAGTCTTTCTTTAAGGTCACACTTGACAATAGATAAAAATTAAGAGAGCACAAAACATTCATCAGTGTAAGTGTACTTACAGTATTTCCTCTGTTTAACAATATGTCTCCCCCTGTCTTTAAATACAGAAATAGAGCTCTGAATATGCTGCATTGGTTTTGAAAGAAATACCTAAAAATTGCTGTTGCCTTCCTCTCTAGAGTCAATTCAAGAGAATCTTAAAAGCAAATATATAAAAACTACATCAGTGTTAGGATTTAGAGAACACGTTTTAGGTGAGGAAGTACCAATCAAGAAGTTGCTGTTGACAAAAGAAGTTAGTGGTTAGTACAGCAGAGACAGTTTTTCTGAAAACCAGGGTGTCTCAGCCTTTGTTTGACAATTGAAAAACAGGACAATTGCTTATTCTGCAGCCTTTGCTTATGGATAAGAAGGACAAGACAGGGCCTGCAATACTTGCTGCTTTGTGAGCAGTCTGTAATAATTGTATTTCTGCATGAAAATTTAAATACTGTGCTAATACCCCCTTATTCATGTAATTCAATTAACAGTCAAGGTTGTTCTGAAGTGGATAAGTCAACAGTCTCCCTTTTATCCTGGTTGACTTGCATGTTACTAAAAAAATTACAGAGATGTCACAAATATTCTTTCCTGCATAACTTTTCTTGGTTTGGATCTAACTTACTTCTATGTCGTGTTCCAAAATTCCTTTATTTGTTATTAATGAAAAAAAAAAAAAGAGTGTAGAAGCATATTTTTGGGTCTTAGAAATTGTTTATCATGGAAAGAAACAATTTTGCTACAGCTAAACAGTTACTGGTAAGGACAGGGCTGAAATGGCAAGGTAAGAATGCTTTTGAATTTGCAGACAGAATGAAGATGACATCCTCTGTTCCTTTAACTGCTTACTCTAAGTTAGTCCATCAAAAGAAACTTTTTTTATCTTTGTAGGTACAGTGCAGATCCAGAAACAGCAGCAGCTGGTGACAAAGACACGTGAATTAAAAGATATGAAAGATGACCTTTACCAGTGCCAACAAGAGCAAGGAGATCAAGTGCACCACAAAGTGGGGGTAGGTGTGAGCTTAGCTGGAAGTCATTGCATAATTCTGTCATTATGTGTGTATATTACACAAAGTGAAATTAATTTCTTACACAAATCCATTACATTTTTGTCTTTAGTAGGTTCTTTCAGAGAACTTTCCCCTGAATTCTTGACAAAGATTTATGTTGATTGAATTTGCTCTTGGAATGTGTTTAAACAATACTGTGTTTTATGTCTGTAGTCTAGGAGTTATCTGGACACAGAGACTCTGTTTCCCTGTGATACAATGCCAGGCTGTCATTAATGAGGACAGCTGAACTAGAAAATGCTTGTAAAAACATGTTGAACCTACAGGTTTTGTGAATTTGCTTTCTAAATTATCAATGGTTATTAATTTTTTAAATACTTAAGCCATACTTCTGGTTTTTTACTGTTGCATCATCCAGAGAGAAGATTAGGGAGTCTGGGTTTTTTTTGGGTTTTCTTTTATGTGTCTGTTAGCAGCATTTGTACATAATTCAGTATGTTCTAGAGCTTGTCAATGATGCCAGCAGACTGGGGAGCTCCTTTTGTGTTAGGATGTAGTTACACAAACAGGTATTTTCAGCAGCAGATTTCGTTCAAGATCAGTTTGTGAGTTTCTGCCCCAACAGCTAAATGCCTTTGCTTCTGCTAATTTTTTTTTGTAATTTGTAAAGCCAGTTTGCTGAACATAAATCAACAGCAAACATGCACATTTTAATTTCCTTTTAAGATGTTAGAATTCATGTACTCAACTGACTATCCTTTAGCTAGTTAAACCAATACAAGTGAGGGGTGATGACCTCTGGCTGGCTGGGGGAGTTTCTCACATGGTCTTTGTTGCCAAGAAAGCGTGTGATAAACAAACCCAACTGAGATAAACAAACCAGCTCTATTTTTGCACCTTGCTGAGCACCCAAATGACAAGTTTCACTGCATCCAAAATGACAAGCTCTGTTTGGGCTACCTTGGTTTTTCATCTTTTGAGCTAAAATTGTAACAACTCTCATTGTAGTATTTCTGCTTGTTTTCTTATGTTTCTTTTAGTCACTCAAGGGAGATCCTGCCACATGTTTGACCTTTACTGAGGTGGAGAAGAAATCCTTTGATTCTCAAAAAAAAAGTCTTGCTGCAGAAAATCAGCACTTAAGAGAATCTCTAGAGAAGGAAGAAAAAGCTTTGGCCTCACTTCAGGAAGAATTAAGGAAGCTAAGACAACAAATTAGAAACTTAGAAGATAAAGGTAGTAGCACTGAATCTATTGTAATAGAAAATCAGAAACTAAGGGAGCATTTGGAAGAGGAAAAGCAAAGGAACAGCAATTTTCTCAGGCAAAAGGAAACACTGTTTGCAGAGGCACAGATGTTAAGGCGAGAACTGGACAAAGAACGTCATGTTACAGAAGCTCTGAAAAAAGAACTAGAACAGCTAAGTTCTCGTCAAACACCTGATAGTGCTAATGATGATGATGAGACATTAAGAGAAAATCAAGAAATAGAAACTCTGCGAGGAAGACTGGTAGAACTAGAAAAAAAGCTAAACTTTGAGCAACAACGCTCTGACTTATGGGAGAAGCTGTATGTTGAAGCAAAAGACCAATCTGAAAAACAAGAAATTAATGAAAATGGACAAAAGAGAGGCACTAAAGGGCAAAATAAGAGTAGAAAGAAATCAAAGGAGACATTTTTTGGTTCAGTTAAAGAAACTTTCGATGCTATGAAAAATTCCACAAAAGAGTTTGTAAGGCACCATAAAGAAAAGATTAAGCAGGCTAAAGAAGCAGTGAAAGAAAACTTGAAAAAATTCTCTGATTCTGTAAAGTCTACGTTCAGGCACTTCAAAGATACCACAAAAAACATCTTTGATGAAAAAGAGAAGTCATCAAGCGATAAAAGATATGAGGCAAACAAGAAAGCTCGAACTTTTTACCGAGACCATAACTCCTACGAGAATCTGAAGCACATGCATTACAGGGGACCTCACATGCCAAAAGAATCCAGAAATGGAAGAAAACATCATTTTACAACATTTGAAAAAGATTCAGATTCCCAGAAATGTCTCAATGATCATTTTTGTAATAGAAAACATCAGTTTGCCCTAAAGGGCTGCTCTGGTATTTTTGAATGTGCTCATCAAGAATTCATTAGTCTCTTTAACAGAGTTTCGGATCCCATCAGGGTGGATGAATTTAATCGGCTAATGAGAAAGTATTTGCAACAAGTTGTACATAACTTTCATCACTGGAGAGAACTAGAAAATTTCATCAGTAAGTTTTTTCATAATGGATTGTTTATACACGACCAGATGCTGTTCACTGATTTTGTTAATGATGTCAAGGATTACCTGGAAGATATGAAGGAATACCAAAGCAATAATGAAAAGGTTTTTGAGGATTTGGACAAATACGTCTACAGATACTACTTCCATTATGATAATTCACCCCAGTATGGACCCAGGTTTGTTTCCATGTTTCCTGAACTTGATAACACAAAAAAGTGGTTTTTGTAAAGACAAACCAATGTCCTTGTTGTAATGGATGGTCTTTGAGCAGGTATGTGTAAGTATGTATGTGTGTGTATGCATATATACACACACATATGCTGGAAGACTTTCTGAAGGACTTAGTGGAAATATTAGATTATGTTATATAAAGAGGCCCTGTAGTACATTTTATATAAATTTTATGTGTGTACGTAGCACAATCTGATGTTTCTGCTGGGTTCTTTAGAAAACTGTAACTGCCAGTAGGATTTCTTTAGACCAAACAGCTCTGATTGCCCACCTGATGGAATGAATTACTGTCTTAGAGCATTAACTAGGGCTTCCTTGTTGTCCTTTGCAGAATGAGGTTTTTGAGTATATTTGAGGTGTCTCTGAGTCCTGTTCTGGCAGATACATTTCACTACTCACTTGTAGATCAGTGTAATACTGGGTTAGTCTGTATGCCCAGAGCAGAGCTTATCACACAACAGGCTTTAGTTCAGATCCTGACCCTGGCTGAATTTTGTTCAGACTTGCTCACAGTGGCCCTTGGTGTCAATTGTTTCCTACATTCCTTTCCTGGATCTAAAGGTGTTCTCTGGGCTTTACAGATTTACACTTCTATTATTTATCATTTCATGTACTTTACTGCAGCTGGAAGTCTGAATTACTAACTGCTTTGGGGTTACTAAATATTATGTGAGGTAGCACTTCCTCTTATTGAAAGCTGAACCATGAGGGTGATAGTCCTATTATCAGCTACCCAGTTAATGTGGTTTTGGCAAACATAAGGTTTATGATTTTACTTACAGTCCATCTTCGTCATTTATTATTAGATGAACTTTATTTTTAAATTAAATACCTAATTTGTGAGAATTTCAATTTGCAAAAAACCAATTTCAAATTCTTTTACTGATAGTGTTATACAGAAGTTTGTGATATAAGCTGCATTTTTATTTTTAGAAAGCATTTCTTTTATATGTACAATCTTATTGACGATTTAAACAAATGCCTCCCCCATTTTTCTTACAAGCTAAAAGACTACTTACTACTAATTTTGTTTTCAATGAACCTCAGCATGTTAAAAGCTGTACTTGAAAATGTAATTGTGTTTCAAAATGCTTTTAGTAGTAATAAGCTTTTGTTTACTCCTTGCAGTCGACCTAAAAGACCCTTTACACAAACTGAAAATTCCAGACATGAAAAACAAGCTCAGAAGTACCAACACCGTAATAAAAGAGAAGGTAAATGGCATAAACATGGTCGCACTAATGGAAGACACATGGCAAATCTTGAAATAGAATTGGGGCAACTACCCTTTGATCCAAAATATTGAGTAATTTATTGTAAAAATTAAGATTAAAATTCACATACTCTCTGGAAACTAATTGTTTTTCAACAAAGCAGCAAGATGCAAGTTTTTTTTCTGAATAATTTGATTTTTACACATTTTTGTTAACAAGCAGAATTCAGGCTTTCTAATTTGCATATTCTGTACCGTTGCTTTAACTGTTTTTTTGGAAGTGAAGATAGTTTGGGTGCCAGCAGTATTGTTGCAGAAACTAGGCATGCCATGACCTGTGTATGAAAAAATGCTTAATTGCATTCCATTAGTGTAGTTAAAGCTTGAGCCATGCATAATGTACCAACTACTAACTCCAATGTTTGATATACTAACTTCATCTCATCCTTCAAATAGGTCAACATTGTGGTAAAGTATTTGTTAGTGTTTTGTAACCTTATATTTGCTTCCTGTCTTTGGGGGGGTTCAAGAGCCTGTTGAATTGTGAAGAATTTGCTGTGCTGCATTCTAATCAGCGTGCTAATTTAAACACTTGAAATGTCTTGCATATCTGCATATTGTAGAAAAAAAATAAAAGAGACATTGTGGGTAAAAGTCTTTATTTATAAAAGAAACTTAGCATAGCTGTACAGTTCTATAAAAATGGTCCAGCCTTGTCTGTATTTTATTGCTTAAGTATTCATAGGGTAACTTCGGTCTTCCCAATGTTTTCTAGTGTTGTAAGGTAGGTCAGCAACCCCACCCTGCCCTACTGCTACTGAAGCTGCCTTCAGGAGGAGGTTTATGTGTTTGCAGGCAGCCACTGGCTGCCTCATAGGACTTCCTATTTGACTTCCCCAGTTTCAGACTCACTGCTCCCTCCTTTCTGCAGTAGGAGGTCTAAGCATAGCTACTGCTATGCAAAACTGATCTCAGTAGGTCTGAGGTCTAGACGCTGATCTTCAGGGATAATTCATTTCAGTTTTCCTCCTGTAGATGGAGATGTGGCTTCCAACTCGTCCTTGAGGTACATGAGTATGAAAGACAGTGGCTGTTTTCTCATAGCCCCTTAAAGCTAGAAATGATGATATTTCCTGTAAATGAACATACATTAATTTCCACAGTAAGAAAACACAGCTGGGAGCATAAGAATAGTGTTCCAAAGTCTCTTGACAACCATCAGTTCAACTGTCCCTGGGAAGCTTTATCCTTTATTTTAGGAAAGCCTGCTAGAAAAAGAAGTACCTATCCTGTTTGATCCTGTATGGAGCGGATATTCACCAGCCACCGTTGTTTGAGTGCATGGACTTCATTAAAGATTTGAGGGGTTAAAAGGTACTGTGACTGCAGGTGGTTTTGCTTTTCATTGTTGCTTACTCAAAAGTGCAGCTTCTGGGAACAGATGGCACATTTGTTTTAACACGGATTGAGAAGAATTCCATAAAACATTACTTTGTGGCCTGTAGAATTTGCACAGAGGAGAGGGCATATGTGAACATTAAATATATATCAGTGGAATGATATCCATACTCTTATTATGGCCTAGAGGGGTCAATTTTAATATAAACTGTGTTTTAAAAAGTTGTGGACAACAATTTAAAAAAAAATTAACTATAACTCTTCCCTAATTTATTTTATAACTTATCCTCAGAAGTAGTTTGTTTCATCTCACAGTTACCATACCTGTTCTAGCACATTGAAGAGGATCAAGTGACTGGGTAATAGTGTGTCATTGTAAAACTCCTTATTCAGCCAGCCAAGTGGGTTAGAGTAAAACACATCTGCTTCGTCAACGTAGCTCTCATTGCCAGTTAGGTTTGGGGGACACTGAAGGAATCTCATTTTTAGAGGACAGTGAACATGACTAGGGAGAAAAACAAAACCACACATTTCATGATAAACTGACCAGAATCAGAGATTTGAAATGGCTCATCACTTTAAAAGACACCTCAGTCAAAACAAAAATAGATTAAATTTTTTTCCTCAGAGTAGTATTTTCTTCCCTTCAATATTCATATGAAAGCAAAGTAGAACAAGCAGACTCAGCTCCAAACTGCTGGGACTGTGTTGTTAGCAGTTAGCAGAAAATACATTTATCTTAATAAAAATACCATTTGCACAACATCAGTTTCTTAAAAAGGTACTTTTCCATATCAGCTTCACTATTTATATCTGCTTTAACATTTTGTTTATTTGTCAGGATCTACTGCAAACCTTTTGCAGTCACTATGTTGTAATGACATTTCTTTACTGCCTAGCAGCAGAATTAAAGTAAAATTAATACATTTTGATTGTAACAATTAGTGTTTAGTTTTGCTACCATAATGAAGTGTGACATGGTGAAGTCATTAGACTTACTGCATATCCTCATACAAAGCTATTTCACAAAAATGAATAAGGCTTAGATGCTGAATTTTATTCTGTGGTATAAGCATTTGGCTTATGTCCCCTATTCACTCTATTAACTGTATGAAAAATCAAAACTGTTCCTGTATACATTTATCTATCTCAATATAGTAAGCCTTGGAAAGAAAGCAATCTTGATTTCTGATTAAGAGTTTGGATTTCAATGTAGTGCACTGTTAATGCTTTTAATACCTGTAAAATGGAGTAGAGTGGCACGGCATCAGGATGAAGACAAAGGCTTGTGACTGCTGAGAGTTATTGCAGAGCTGCTGGATGTGACTCATAACATCCAGAGTGCCTCGCTGGTGAACCAAGCCTGTGTACAGGGCTGGGACTAAATTGGATAAGAGCAGGAAACTTGCTGCAGTTTTCTTCCACGCTTTCAAGTGTTTCAAAGAATATCCTATAGAAACATTTGAGTAAGTTTGGGAGATAAACAATTCACACATTTTTGTAAAGTACCTTAATACACTGGCAAACTATTACTCAGTCAATAACAATACTTTGCTTTGAGATACTTTACTACAGTGTTCTTTGAGTCTTTACTCTTTGAGTGGAAATTCAAAGGTTAGGCTTTGCTCTTTTAATTCTTGGATTTAGAAAGTAAATCTTAAGCCCACACCTGTCTCCTGAAATACAGAAATACAATTTCAAAACCAGTGCTTTGTCTCTTTGAATTCTATTTCTTGTAGTGAAAAACAGTCCATTCAATAGTTTGGATGAATGATATGTGGCAACTTACTGATGTGTTCTGATTCATGCAAATCCACGTAGAGCCAGAATAAATGGTAATTACATGTGCATGGCTGTGGTATTCTTTTTCTCCAAAATACAGACAACTACAGCATTTCTTTATTGTTATTAAATTTTGAGCTGCTGGCCTTGGAAGAGCATACTTGTTCATTTTTTTCCCATCTCCAATCACTGCCCCTTTTCCCCAGTTTTCTTGAAGGAGCTAAGAATGGGAAAAGGCATTTCTCCTGGTGGGAGATGGTTGCAGAAGCTCCTTTCTCACAACCACAGCTTAGATGAAGATGGCACAGACACCAACTTCATGTTGTAGCCTGTCTGAAAACCCATTTCAAGTCATGTGCTTGTCAGTATTATGAGAAAAATATTTTATGTAGCTTTGTGACACCTGTACTGAATCACAAAAAACAAGATACAAAGCATGTTCCAGGAATCAGTAACAAGCAAATTAAATTAGTCTTCAGTTGGTCAATTCTGCCAAATTGTGTCTTGGATGAAGATGAACTCCACAAATTCACTTGTGGTTTAAACACAGCTGGTAACATTCTATTACGGGCATTTTTTTACTGCTTTTACTCTTGGCTTATGTTTGTGTGCTTGGAAATTATTTTGAAATTCATGTGGGGTTTTTTCTGCTTTTATCTTACAACGTTTTGAGCAATTCAGATCTCTTTGTAACCATGGGCTTAGCAAAAGTAACTTCTGTAGGTTTTTTCTTTTAAATATCCAAATGGATGATAATGAATTGATAAATTGTATAGCTGACCTCATTCCCTTACAGACATGGAAGCTGAGGGATACTCAGTATTTTTTGTTATTTGACTGGAATTCTTCTGCATGTAAGGTAGAATGGGTTTATCTTGCTGCTACTGAACTAAGTCAAGACTTATTACATATTTGATTTTAGCAGAGAGCAAAATTATTGAAATAAGATCTACTTTTGTTTAGACTAGCAAAATAGGTTAAAGAAAATTACAGGGTTCAGTGATTCATCCGTTTTGAACTTGTATTTAAACTAAAGCTACATGTTTCAGAGGTTTTAATCTTCCTTTGTAACATCTGAAACCAGAAAAGGGTAGTTTAATTTTTTTCTTGCATAATGAAAGACATTTGTCAGGCATATTTGAAAGTACTGTGTGGAAGAATATGACAAAGTAGCCAAGGAACAAGATTCATTTTAAGGGTGGCAGTGCTGAAAAGCCAGGAGTCACTGACACAATTGTAATGTTTTTGCAGGAATACTTTTATCCATGCTAAGGATTCTTTATCTGTGCTACAGTCACCTGCTCTTCCTCATCTTTTTTCTTTCTCTTTTTAACTAGCTGTAAGAAAAGGCTAGGCTAATTCTAAGAGCCCTTTATCAAATACTTACACTGACCATTAACAGTGTCTCTCTGGGTAAAAATCATATCCAGATAAGGTTGCAAGACATTTGAAACCAATGCTTACCACAAAAAATCATGCAGAATGGCAGTACTGGATAGATGAACCTGAATTCCTTATGGCTCAGTGTGCTGTAATAAAACATATAATAGTACATCAGGAAAGTTAAATGCTTCAGTTCTGTTGACAAAATGTGTTCTGGAGCACAGAGGACTGGAAGAGCACATACTTGTATTATGAAGCTTTTGGTATTGAAGCAGTTAAGAGCAAAAATCCAAATAATTGCTATTAAGGAACACAATAAGTACATTTGAATTAAGATTATTTGGTCAGTTTAAACCAAGCACTGGTAAAAACTCCTGGCTACTACAATTAAGTGGTCTGATTCTTTGACAACTAGATGTGATTTAGCCGGTACTTCACCAATCTCTTTTCTGTAATATGACACAATAAATAGTGTGGACAAAAAGCTAAAATTCAAGTGCCCATTTGTATCTAGCAAATTAACAGTCACTCCTACTAATACAGCAATACACAATTCCCCATGCCAAGTTTTTGGGCTTTTTTAGGGATTACTGCAACACTCATGTCTTGGGAATCAAAGAGGTTTTTACAAGACTATGGGAGGTAAAAAAGTTCTAATTCCAATAGAGCTACTTCCAGTTTTGAGTTGGAAAGAAGAAATGGCATTTCTGGTCTTGCTACTGGATTGCTGTAGTCTATTACTACAATAGTATAAAAGTATTTATTTACTTGCAGTATTTTTTTTTGTCTGAAAGTGTCCTTCCTGTTTAATCTACAGTTAATTCTGATGCTTGAGAAAAAACTTACCTTTCCTTATACTTCTGAGCTTAAAATGAGACATACAGCCTTATGATAGTTAAAAGCTGTGTGTAAATGTATGAATGGAGTAAGTTTTAGAGGTCTGAGAACATCTCATCTTACCAGGGATGTATTAAAGAACCAAGTGAAATGGTGTTTTCATTAACAGGCATCTAGTGAACTCAGTTTTCTAAATAGTTCTATTTTTTCTTAAACACCTGCTGGGTGATTTGAGTGTTGGTTTGGGGATTTTTAAAATTTCATTTTCCATTACATTTCCTGATTAATTATTTTATTCTTTAAAGGTCTAATCAATTCTAAAAATACATGTTGGTGAGAATACAAGAAGCAGTATTACACAAAATTCTAGAACCAGTTTTATAACTGACTGCATTTCTTTGAGCGTTTGAACAGTTTTCAAGTTTTCTATCACTTAACCTGAATACTATGCTGCTTTGTTCTGGAGAGTGCATGAGCTTTGCAAAGAACACACCCAGTGAGAGGCAGCAGTTCCACTCAGGAAAGATTACCTGTACACCAGCACTGTCCAGATCACTGCCAGTAGAAAGATGCGGTACCTCCTTGGTGCCAGAGCACAACCATGGATAAAGAAAGGCAGATGGGGACCCAAGACAACTGGGAGTCCCTGAGTGAAGTACCAATGCCAAGGATGAGAGCCGTAAAATGTTCCCAAATTCTGCAGCACGTTGAATTTCAAGAAGTTCAGCTGAACCAGTACCCACTGGGAGATGGGAAGGAGTTAAACACAAATCCAAAGTCAAACCCAACAGCTACATTGAATTACACAGTCATCACTGGCCCTATATAATACATTTTCACTCTTATTTCAGGTTGGTTTTTTTTTTTTTTTTTACTAAGACTCAGCATGGACTTCCTATACTTAGCAATTAATCACAGAAATGTCTAAGTTTGTAGTTTGTTGATAACTATTGAGGACTGAGCATAATGATTTTATGTAGCAGTCCATCATTTGAAATACCTGAGAAGTCAGTATTCAAGGGTTTGTGGCTTAGGATATATTTAGAGATCACAGGCCAGACACTGTCACAGAAACAAGAGAAGTCAGAGAAGTATGAAATATCCATCAATGCTAGAATACTAAACCCCAACCTTCTTCTTGTAAGTCAAGTTTAAAACAGCTTACCTCACCAAAAAACACACGGTCAATTATTAAAGAGGTTCCTACTGTGACCAATCTGCAAAAATGGAAAGTTTGTTGCACTGATATTGCCTGAATTGCTTTTGTATCTTCTCCAGATAGCTGTCAAAACTGATTTCTAGTATTTTTGAGATTATCCATACTCATGGCCATTTTACAGTGGCCTCTTGCCATCACCTGGTATCCTTGGCACAATCCCACACTAAGCTGGAATGCTGCTCATGTCTCACCATCACGAACTCTTTCCTGATGCTTTTTTACAGCATATACAACAGTTTAAAGGAAACATGCCCCTTCCTTAAACTTTTGCAAAAGGACTCTACTTGTTCTCTTTTTTATTTACATGATATCAGTTTTTTTGGCTTGTCTGCCTTTGCAGTGGTAAAACCAATCTTAAAATGTAGTTGTGCACAGTCCCAGTTTAAACTGAGAAAGAACTTACCCAACTGGAATGCAGTTGTGTAGGATAAGGTCTGCTTTCCTCCGTTCTTGCAAAAAATGACTGAAGACCAAAGGCATCCACGGAATAGCAGCAGTGGGACGAATAACAATTGCAAGTGCTACCAAAGCTAAATACTTACAACTAGAAGGAAGAAACATAAAAAACCCAGCAGTTTATCAAAAGGTCTGGTCAGTTCTTTTGCAGATAGTGACATTTCAACAACTGTCATGTCTCTGGCGAAAAGCTTTTCATACTGCAGATAACTTTGACTCTCTGAGTGCAAATAACTCTGTTTTGCTTGGAAGGCTGCAACTCTGGAATTGTATTGTTACAGTGGAATTGCTAGAGGTACCTACTTTAAAATAGTGAGCAGTAAAGAAATTGTGACCACAAATTCACCTATATCTGACCCCAAAATGCTTTTGTTATCTTTTCCCAAGTTACTATATATTCCAGTTTTTTAAAGTTTAAAATAAAGCTTCCCATAAAGTCACACTTTGCAAAAGAAAACAGGGAATAGCTAATTTTACATACCAGCTATATCATAATCTTAAAAAAAATATAGAGAGAAAATACTTGAGTGCTCCTTCCATGAGACAGAACTCTTGCTACATGAATGAGGGGGCTTTGGTTGCCTTAGATGTTAAGAAAAAAGTTAGCATTTTAAACAGTATCAGTAGATTGGTGTCATCCTAAACCAAAAATTAGCAGTACTGTTAGGAGAAAATTTCTCACCTGTTCCCCATCTTGGAGCCTTTTATCGGATAGTAGGAAAGAGCAAAAATGGTAAGAATAGCCTCCATGGTGTTAGTTAGAGTTCTGGTACAGGAATACCATGTAAACCAGGAACAGAGTTGGCAGAAGAACTGAAAATAATCATGAACACATTAAAACAAGTTCACCTAAATTAAGGTGGTAATTCTTCAAGGTGTGACGTATCATTTTACTCTTATTTACAATGCAAAACCAGTGTTTATTAATATGCATAAAAGTCTGTGACTCACCACAAACTTTGCTGTTTCTGAATTTTCAAGGTGTTGCACTAATGAATAAAGCTTCACATCAGCAAAAGCAGCCAGCACTGCCTGTGCAAGCCTAGGGACCCAGATCTGTGTAAGCAGAGAGAAAACTGTACTTGCAACAAACCAAGTTAAATTTCAAGTTTTAAGAGAGGACTGAATTAGTGAATGACTGTTCAAGTATGAAAATAGTGAATTGGTGAATATTTTCTATATTTTTTATGATTTAAGAAATGAAACTCTAAGGTCCTTGGGTAAGGATAGTCTTTCTGCCAAAACAGAGAATGTCTAAAGCTCAGCTGAAAATGTTCAGACATGGAAAGTAGAATTACCTGCTTTACCTCTCCAATAGAAATCAAAGGGGCTGTTGTTCGTTAGTTTTAGTGGGCTGAGTACAAGTATACATTGCTAAACACTTTGGAAAACTGAACCACCAATTATGATGTAGTGGCAAACACAATCAGTATGAAAGTCCAAGAGATTGATGGAGGCCAAGAATAATCCTCTGCAGTGGCTGGAAATCTATGAATGAGCTCTGCCCCCATGGGAAGTCAGTGGGGTCTCTGTGCTCACGCATCTCTAATTGCCAGATGCAAGGCTTTGCATTTTACTTGGACAAAGATAAAATACATGTGTTTGTTTAAATACAATGCTTTAAAATTGAATTTTAGTAGCAGATGCACATTTTTTGATTATACTCACCAGCAGCTGAACATTATCCTTAGCCAGCAGCTGTAATGCTTTGTACATGCTTGCAAAGATCAGTGGGTACGAGTAACCCCTTAAGCTACTTGTCCATTCCCAAGTCAGGTAACCATAATTATGAATATTAAGGACAGATCATGACCAACTGAAAGGAAAAGCTTCACCCGAGACATCTGGGTCGAGACCTTCTGTCCCCTTGGCCCAGAACGGTGGGGTGTTTGTTGCCGGTCAAGCCAGCATCATTTATTGCTGGGGAGAGCCCTACCCAGGTGGGGAGAGCCGTATCCGGGCACTCCCCCGCCCACGGCACCGCGGGGAAGCGGCAGGCGAAGGATATTTGAAGACCATGCGATGCGCCACCTCCAGTGACTGCCAGTACTCGTCCGGGACGAAGCTGGTCTGGACGAGGAAGCAATTGAGCGTCCGCAGCGCCAGGGCGAGCGCCAGCAGCGGCGCGGGCGCGGCCGCACCTGCGGGGGCGAGGCTGCTCCGTCACGGGCCCCTCGGGGGCCGCCCCCCGCCCCTCCCCGCCGGCCCGGCCCGGCCCCGCTTACCGGCGCCTCGCTGCGCGGCGGCCCCGCCGGCCGAGCTGTACAGCACCGACCGCCGTTTGCGGAGCCGCACCGCCTCCGGCATCCGCGCCCGCTGGACCCCGACCGCCTCCCCAAGCCCGGGGCATGCGCGACCGCGGGGGGCGGGACAGACCGGCACTTCCGTCCGGTGCCTGCAGCGAGCGGGACGCCGGGGCTCTGCCGTGTCCCGCCTTCAGGTGAGGGCGCCGGGGCCGCGGGCCGCAGCCGAGCCGGGGCCGCGCCGCGCTGCGCGCCCACCCCACGCGTGTCCGTGAGCGCGGCAGCGCCGCCTGCCGGCATGGGGGGGCGGCTGCCCCTGCAGCACGTGGCCGTGGCCGTGGCGCTCGGCGTGGCCAGCGGGCTCTACATCTACGGGCCGCTCTTCCAGCCGCCCGCGGCCCCGCACGGCCCCGCCGGCCCCACCGCGCCGCCGCCGGACGCCGCGCCCGAGAAGAGGCCCTGAGCGAGTCGTGCGGCGCCGTTCCCGGGCACCGCCTCGCAGCCCGGCCCTCGCCAGTCGGGGGCAATGGAACCGCTCGGAGCCGGCGCGACTGTCGCCTGCCGGGGCCGTCCCACTCGAGCCGCCTCTGCAGCCCGGCCCCGCGCTGGAGCCGCCTGCCTGCTGGAGCTGCAGCTGCGTGCCTGTGTGTTTGGTACCAGACTTTGGGACGTGAATGTTGAATCATGTACGACATTCTGAATGTCTGAAGGTCGATTTCCCATCTAAATTTAAATAACATCAGGAAACTCGAAAAAAACCAAGCTGCTGCTGTGTGGGTTACGCTTCATGGGTTTTGTTGGATTACCTTTGATCTGATCCTCAAAGTGATAAATACCATTTTTCTCTGCTTCTCATGGTTTCAGTTCTTAATACGTCAGCTCAGTTGGGAAAGCAGTTGTACAAATGGCTGAGAAGGGAACTGCACCAAACTTTGGTATCCATAGCTTATAATCAGACCTGGCCATATATACACACACACACGTACCATATATGCTTATTTCATTCCTGACAGAGTGAGGCTACAATGGATGTAGCACAGATAAATCTGCCTGAAAAATGGGTTGTACTTGAAGAAGAGCCTCTGTGTAGCTCACAAGACAGCATGGCTCTTGGAATAGGTGTGGATTAGTCTTGACAGAACAGAGTCTGAGACTTGGGGAAACCAAATCAGTAGATATGTCAAGACTTCAGTAAAACTAAAAACCCAAGGAATCTTGGGACAAACTTACACCAGGTTTTGGTTTTAACACAGAAACTTATTTGGACAGAATGAGGGAAGAAACCAGTTGTCTGGGTGTCTTTGTATTAAGCCAAGAACAATGTTATAGCTGGAGGCAGTGGTATGGAAGCTGAGATGGGAGGATAAGAGTAGAAGATGGGCTGGCAGGTGCAGCTGAGTGCAGTAAATGCAGTTTGGACATGACATTACATGGGCAGTGGCTTTAAACTGAGAGAGGAGAGGTTTAGATTAGATATTAAGAAGAAAATTTTACAGTAAGAGTGGTAAGTCACTGGCAAAGGTTGCCCAGAGAAGCTGGGGCTGCCCTCTCCCTGGAAGTGTCCAAGGCCAGGCTGGACAGGGCTTTGAGCAGCCTGGTGTAGCAGAAGGTGTCCCTGCCAATGACAGCAGGAGGATCTTTAAGGTCTCTTTCAACCCAAACCATTCCCTGATTCTATGAGGAAATGCCACAAATTAGCACAAAAATTCAGTTGAAAAACTGAACTGCAGTGACTGAAGCAGCTTCCTTTACAGTACCACTATATACTGAGAAGGTCATTTTGAAGAGGTGTATCTCAGGTCTAGAAGACACTTCCTTTGTAAATATAATGACTGGAATTGTCCATAAAGATGGCGGTTGAATTTGAAAAGCCTCAAGAAAGAGGATGTCTGAACTGATGCAGGTGGAAAGGGTTATTGATGCAACTGAGCTTAAGACTCTGCTTGCTGAATTGTTGAGACTGCTGGATTTAAAGCGTTTATAGGGAAGCTGCTGAGAGTGAAGCGCACTCTTCCTTGCAGGGGAAGGCAGGCAGCCAGCAGGCGGCAGGAAGAACTCATTAAACCCACAGTGGTGCGCATTAACCAGGCACCGCGGGTTTTCGCTGCAAAACCTGTTTTGCCTCTCACGAATTCTTACTAAACGGTGCGAGATCTTTCCCAGAGGTGAGGAGGGAAGGGCTGAAGAGCCAGCCCGGCTAATGCCGCTGAGCACCGCGCGGTGCTGCCCTCGGGCCGCGCTCAGCCCGCCCAGGTGGCCGCGGCGGGGCCGGGACACGCCGGGGCGGTGCCGCCCGGCCCGCCCCCACCTCGGGCTGCACGGGAAGTGATGTTGCCTTGACGGAAAAGATACGGTCGGAGCCCAAAAAAGGGCAGGTGCGGTGTGACGCGGCTGCGGGAGCTCCGGCGGCCGGGAGGCGAGCAGGTAGGGCGGCAGGGCAGCGGGCAGGGCAGCGAGCTGAGGCGGCTCGCCTGGGCTGGCAGAGCCGGCAGCCCCAGGACAGTGTTTCGGGCAGGGAGCTCTGCGTGCCGGCGCCCCTCGGCTCCGGAGCAGCGACCCGGGCGTTAACCAAGGGGCCTCGCTCGGGAGGTCAGAGCGAGACGTCCGCAGGCTCGGCCTTTGGGCTGCCCCTCAGGTGCTTCCCCTCACGGCTCCTGCAGCCACCAACCGCGCGGGCCTTCCCGCGCAGCTGCTGCAGAGCTGCGAGCTCCCACCGCTTTACAACTGCGTTTCTTTTTACACAGGAGAAATGCATTGCGTGTCTGGCTTAAATTTTTTAAAAGGCTTTAAAAATGGTTAGTCCTTGTGAAAGCACTATAATAATGTTACGTCTGCCTAGCCAGGACTCAGGTCTTCTATGTGACTATCAACAGACCTGTTGCTCCTTTCTGGGCACCGCATGTTTTTCTGAGGGAGGCTTTGTGCTGAAAAGGCCCTTCAACCTGATTTGCAATGCTTGGGCTGAATTTACAGTTTGATGATCATGGAGCTAAAGAAAGCTAAATCCATCAGAAACACCTATTGATTTTCCTAGCTCTGTAAGTAACTAGAGTATATTAATATATAAGTGGTACTTTTAATGGTGCTAGCACAGTATGAAGGACATGCTTAGAACTCTCGAAAACACTCAATTTTTATCTCTTAGAAGTGTATCAGGAATATTTTGAGCTTTGTGATTGTATGAATCCTCTAATTCCCTCATGGATGGTGCTTAGGAGATTTTCATCAGGATGACATACATGTTTGGAGTTAGTTCTGTAAGGTGATATGTTGTGATACTTACAGGTTTTTCTTTGGAACTACAAAGTCTATTCTGCCCTTTCTTGGAAACTTAATCTTGCATAGACATCTTCTGTCAGCCCTTCTTTCTTGTTACAGACTTTTATTAATTTTGTGAGAGTTCCAAGTATTTTCCAGCCAGGGAAAGCATATACTGCAATATGCATTTCAAATGTTGATAGGTAAATGCAGGAGTGGTATTTGTAATGCTAAATGAATGTCTCAAAATCATGGTTAAAAAGATGGAATAAAGAACAGCATGTTCCTGTGTTTCTCGTTCAGGGTTCTGATTTTACATCTGCTTAATCTCTTGCAAAAAGGAGTTTGGGAGAGAGGGTGTGCTACAACTTACACTTATTTTCACAGTAACAAAATTTCTCATGAGCAACCAGATGTCTAAAACCGGACTGTAAGTTTGTTTTATCACTGTCGTTAAACACGGGAACACATTATTTTATCACTTGATTACACATTTCCTTTTCTTTCAAAGAGAAGATAAGGTGAGATAAAAGAATTCTTAAGTAGCATCTGACATTTACAGAAACAAGTATTACGTGCAGTAACCCCTGTGTGCCTTTGAATTCTTGATTGTGCTGTTCCTGCCAGGTATCTGCTGTGCTGGTAAATGACCAGACGAATAGGTCTGTCAGTTTCCAGTATAACACTGGACTTGCAGATCAACATCATTACTAAGATCAGTCTGTCACAGTCAACAGAGGTAGTTAGAATTTAGTTTAATTTGAAGAAACAGGCAAAATTTGCACTAGAGGTGGAATATAAAGAATGAGAACTTATTTTCCCCTGTTGATGTCTCAGCATATAATTAAGTTGCATTAAAGTAATGAGTTAAATAATTAATCATCAAATAGTCCCTTCTGTATCAAAGCTGCATTATTGTGCTCTGCACATGTGATTGGTCCTGCAGAGGGTCACTTGGATACTTACAGCTAAACTTTTCCTGGGCTGGGCATGCATAGTGCTCTGAAACTTGCTTTTGCTCATGTTGTCTTGTAGATACCACTCAGTGCTGCAGATACAATCTTTGAGTTTACAGCACTGGCTTCAAACCTGCCTAAAAGGATGTTTAGGTACAGCATGGTTTGATAAATTCTTGCCTAAAGGCAGCTTTTTTTAGCAGAAACACATTTTTCTTCTATTTATAGAAATACATTTCCAACGAGTCTTTCTCTGGATATAACATCTGGTTATGAGGTTTCTTTTCCTCATTTCTTTTTTTCTCAGTCAGAGCTGTATCCCTGTCAGGAGGCAGAACTAACTTGAACCACGTTAAATCAGCTGAGATCACTTAATGATTTAATGATCCTTTTATCTCCAGTAGAGCTTTGTGAATAAGTCCTAGCCTTGACTTTCTTTCCTGGAACACCCTTACATTGTTGTGTTTTCATACATAGAACAGCAGAATTTACTTTTGATTTACAGTAATAAGTAGTCTCAGTGCCTGTGATTTATTTTCTAATCTAATAAGCCTTATGGCATATAGATTAAAATATGACATATAACCAGCATACCTTTTTCCTTTGGTGTTGGTGTGGCTTCAAAGGGCTGGGGATGCTTTGGGGGGTGTGTGACAGTTTTGCATATCCTGGGTGGTGGAATTCTTCTCACATACTGGCACATTTCAGCACTCTGGAGCTGACCTAACAAGTTCTTCAGTATTTTAGACTACAGGAGGAAAAAACCCAGGCAAATGCACTTGCTTCTGTGGCTCTGAGGATAATATCAAAGTGTAAAACCAGTGCAGTGATATTTTCCTGAGTTTGAAAACCCATTTCCCACAGCTGTTTTCTTTCTCTTATGTCTGATACTTTTACTGATGAGAAATGGGTAAGAATCAAGCAAGCCAGAAAAAGGCACTTCTGGAAGACAATGTGGAGACTGGTAGTAAGGTAGCAAAGGGGCAGGAAGCAGCAGTGAAGATACAAACTTAGCAGGAGTACAACTTTTCTAGAAATCTGTGATTTCTAGAAAGAAGTTGGTTTATATGTAATAAGTGTTTTTAAATTAAAAGTCAAATTTGTGGGCACTTGCAAAAAGTATTTTTAAAATAACTGTACACTTCTGCAGTAATTCTTTGTGTAAATATGATATGTGAATGAAAGGACTGTAAGGAGTACACCTAGCTGAATATTTTATGTGCAAATAAAATACTGGATGGGTATAAAACACTGCTACACAAATCAAGTAGCTGAGTCCAAATTAAGTTTGGAGTTTGTGACTGCAGTGTTGCAGCTGTGTACTGCTATAGGTTTAAAAGGTGAGAACAGGATAAAGGAACAGATAGCAAAGTAGCTGAAAACTGTTGAGTAATACTTTCAGGTAAGGAGAGCTCCATGGGTAGAAGCAGTGCCTTTCATTAGAGCAGTTTATTTAGTTGGAAAGGATGGATTTTCAGGTATGTAAGCCCCTTTCAGGTTTGAGTTAGAAACAGTAGAATGCAAAGCGAAATTGAAAACAATGGATGCACAATTTTTATAATTTTTTTTACTAAGCATATGCCATTAGAAGGTGATGAAGGTTCTCTGGAGAAGTGCAGTTGTCCAAAGTCAGCGCAGTCTCACTCTTAAGGCCTGGCTCATTATTTTTGTGACTGTGGGATATTTCTTTTGGTTCCCTTATCACCCAAAGACTGTAGGGAAAACAGTTGTTCTGTGAACTGAAAGGAAGAAAACAATTCATTCCAGTAACATCCTTGGGGAAAGGGAATATTTGCACTGAACTGAAGGCTGCTGGTGGTGATAAGGACTAATAAAGCATGTATGGTGAGTAGGGGGAAAAGAAAGCTTCATTGATTTTTATGAATTTAAAAATGTAGGTTTTCTTTTTTCTCATGTGTCTCCACCAGTATTGCCAGTATAGTATTTTATATTGGTAATTGCTGAGGGAAATTACCTTCCTCTTGGAGATCCCTGCTGATAACTGTGACTGTCATGGAGTGTGGTGCATTTTGAGAATTTCAGGGTATCACTCAAGGCTCACAGTTGTGGGACTGCTTGTGCTGCGAAATGGTTTTATGCAAAGTTCGCATGAGATGATTTGCTGCTACAGTTATTGCCAGTGGCTGGTGCTTTCCATGTCTGCTTGAAGGCCTAGATAACATTCAGAATGCAGATTATAGCAGAAAGCTGCATAATTGGGGTCTTTTTATGGTTTGGGTTTTTTTTTTAAATTGCAAAGGCTAATTATAATTCCTCCTCCCCCACCCCCACTTGTTTCGTTCTAAACCAAACTTTATGCGTGACTGAGTATGACCCAAGATACAGGTATCAGGGTAGTTCTAGCCCTGCTGCAATTATCCATTTCCAACAGAGCTTCTCATGCAGCACTTTCAGATCCTGTGCACGTAACTGCACATGCTCCACTGACTTTCTCCTCTAACATTGATTCAGCTTGACAGGTCTTTTCTGTCAGGGCATGAACTGTCTGACTAATACTTAATTTTTCCATATTTTTTTCTTGGAATGGTGTCAGGATAGACATCTCTGTACAGAGATGGTGTTAACCAAGTTTGAAGGTATACTGTCTGATTTGATTGTATTTCTTCTGAATTTCACAGCAAAATTCTCATTTTGGTCATTTTAATTTGGATAAATATAGGTTCAAGTTGGAGTTGTTAAAGTAGCAGTTTTTAAAATGTTCTTTATCTATGAAATGGAAGAGGTGAATATAAATCTTTGATAGTTTTTTAGGATTGTCAGTTTGGATATAGCCCACAGGGCTGGAGATCCTGCTGTGTGTCAGTAGGAGCTGCAGAGCAGGCTTTGGAAGGCCTGTGAAAAGAACGTGCTGCAAATGTGGAATCGTGCTTTTTAGCAGCTTTTGAAACAGAAGACAACTCCTCCTCCCACAAATCTGAACTGCTGATGTGGTGAAACTCCACTGGTTTTATTCCATTCACTTTTTAATAATAGATGCGCTTAAATTTAATTTGCTTTTAAAGTAGATAGTGTCTTTTAAATCCAACTTGAAAGTAAATGTAAAATTGAGTGACTGTCACAGTATGTGCTGCAGCAGGTACAACCTGGGCAGCTGGTGGGTTTCCCTTGCAGAACTGGAAACTGTAACTGCCACCTTTCAGGGGAGGCACACATCCAGCTCTTCCCTTTATCCAGTCTGCCATTTTTTCACAAAGTGTTCAGGAAGTTCAGATCTTAGTGGTTTCTTCCCCTCTCTAAAGCATGTTAAAGCTGATCAGCAGGTTCAAATGTTGGGGCAGAAGGCAGAAATCATAGAAATTCAGTGCCTCTGCCCCTCTCTAATGAGCTTTGTTTCCTTAGGAAACCAGGCTAAGAGGCATGTCCTCATTTCAGCTTTGTTTTTTGCATTGCAAATTTGGAGCTTTGTTCCAAGAAGTCCTTATTGCATTCATAATCTCCAGTGTGGTGTGTTGAGCCTTAGGGAATTTTTCTTCAGCCTAGCATCCTGTGGGAGCATGAAGAATGGGAGCAGTAACATTTTTAGTAATTGGGAGTCACACAGGGAGTGGAATGGGGCCAATGGAACTGAAAGACCTACTTTGGTAATGTACTGCAGAATCACCATCTTTCCAAGCCCACCCAGTCCTCCTGCACACCCTGAAGGAAGGCAGATCAACCAGTCAGGTTAGTTAACCTGGGGAGTCACTGAATAAATGGGAATATGAAGGAGCTCTAATGTTAATGGTGTTCATGCTTTAGGAAATGGTAGAAGAAAATAGGCATCACAGGTGTTTAATTTGGTTTCATGTGCTTCATTGCATGGAAGATCAAACAATACACTGCAGAAGCAGTACTTTGCTGTAGCTCAGAAGCAGCAGATTTCTCTGTCACATAGTTCACATAATTAACCTTTCCATTTTTCCTCCTGAGAGCAGAGTTGAAGTGCAAAAGGCACTGTTGTCAGCTTGTGAGGAGAATGATGAACCACTTGCCCTATTAAGTAGATTCAGAAAAGATGTGAGCAGGGTCTTCTTGTGCTGGAAAGGAAACCCAGCTCTGCTGAGATTGGTTTTCAAATAACATGTTGGATAGGTAGTGCCAAGAGTAAACATATGTCAATTAAGCTGAAGTGTGGCTAGAAATATGACAGACACTTTCAAAGCTGTATTATTATAAGATTGTAAAACATTGAAAATCCTTTCTTAGGTAGTTGTAGTACACACACACTACACTGTAATTCCTTTAAATTGGTACAGCAGCTTCCTGTAAAGATACTATGGTTTTTAATTAAAAAAGTTCACTTAATCATCAGCCCTTTTAAAGTAGATAAAGATCATTGATCTAAAATGAGATTTGTAGCTCTTCAGGCTGAAGATAGAGATACCAGATTATTGGTGTGCTTTTTCAGCTTCTCACCCAACGCAGGGCCACTGGTGTCTCATGCAGGGCTGCTTTAGGTGCTCTCTTCATGCAGTCAGGCACACACTTCATAGGTCTTACAAAATGGGAACCAACATAGTCCCACAGAAGAACTGTAGCACGTCAAATAATTAGTCCATCTTTAGGTTAAATGTTCTTTTGAGTACAGATTATGTAATTTGAGTAGTGTGAATGTTGCCAAAATATCATTTCCTGCATGCAGAATGATCACATTTGCTCATTTCAGTCAGAACAAATAATTATTCATACACATTTTATTGCCATTTTAAATGCACCTGTTTTGACCATTTCTTGGTGTTGTAACATCCTACACAAGGACACGTACAATACTATTTTTTAATGCTATTTTCATTCTGATATTTCAGAACTGTAATAAGAGAGAGAGAGTTTGGTTCAGGTATTAAAGGGTTCTGTCCTTCCCCTTTTGATTCAGATCTGGAATAGGCATCGCCACTTGGCTTTGCCTTGGGACAGACTGCATACATGGGCATTAATAGAAAGTTATGTGGAGGTAGAAGCTTGCAGAATTGACAAATCAATTAGTGTCGCTTGTTTGGGATAATTTTACTGATCTTTTCTGAGGTCAAATATAACCATATATAAATCTTACTTGGGAAGCAATCTTCTGATGTTTTCTCTTATGACAGAGTTTGGTTTAAAGTTTTTCGAAGTGCTGATGTTTAGTGCCCAGCTGCTGCAAAGGATTCTTGTCTTTAGGGAGTACGATGTTCTATGAAAGCAAAATTGATGCTTTTCATTTGTTGATTATTTTACTGTTAACTTTTTATTGTTGAAGAGATCCTGGTAATTCTTGGAATTTAGTTATCTGGGGCCTCTTTTGGAGGGGGTTATTTTTAAGAACCTCCTTTCTATCTAAAATGCTACAGATCTTAAATATACCAATCCTTTATCACATGCAATGCTAAAAGAAAGCTCTGTCACCATTACTAGAAATTGCCTAGATTGGCTTACAGTTGAAAGAACATAATGAAAGTTTTATTTTATAATATTTAGCAGTTGTGCCTTTGGGTAGCAGGAAGGCCTACCTGACCTACTTTTATTTTAATCACTAGAGGGATATTTCATGATTTGGTCCTGGCAAAGGTCAGCTATAACGGTTTTGGTGTGAAAGCTGATTTTGTGAGTTTTCGTTGTATTTTTTTTTTCCTGGAAGGATATTGGTGAGAGGAAAGCAAAAGAAAAAAGTCCTCTATATGGAATTTATGTCTTCCTTTCAGGTCCTTTTAATTCTGTCCTGAGGTACTGGTGTGTTACTGCAGAGCAGGGGCAGATGACATTGATGTTAGGCACACTCTCTTGGCTTTGGAAACAGGGTTGTGTTCTATATCATTATCTGAAATGGGTTGTTAGTAGATCCAATTATTCTCCTATTCCTCTCTCCAGTGGCAGATGTCTTTATTTCTGCAGGCAGGTAACAACCCAGCATTTTTCTTACGGAAGAAACATCTGCTACAGGACAGTTTGGACACCTGCAATTTTCTCAAGTGTATGAAGGCAAATATTCTGATGCTTATAATGAAGAATGATTCACACTGTTCACTGTTTAACTCCTCAGATTTCCTCCTAAATTCCTAGGCCTGTAAAGCGTAGAAAAGTTTTACAAGTAAATCATAATTTCCATGCATTCAGCACCTATTCATAGAACTTGTAAAAACGTTGAGAATATTGAATAACTAAGTAGATAGATATTTCTTTGTAGAGCTGGAGCTTCAAACTACCTTTCACAATTTCAGTAATTTTGATCCCCAGCATAAACTAAGAAATTGTTCAAGCTCTTACAGCCCTCTAGGGCTGGGGTAGCAGCAGGAGGTAGGCTCACCTTGGGCTGCCTGCAGTGGTTCCTGTTCCAGCTGTTGCTGCTTGGTTTGTGTTTGCTTCCTGCCACCACAGCAGGGCTGCCTCAGCTGCCTGTGCAGCATTTGCTGAGAGGCTGCAGACGTGTTTGTTTAAAATCAGAGACTATAAATAACCAAATATTGATGTCCTCCCAGTTTATAACTCTCCAGTTTGAAATCAACATAACTTCACCCTCGAATAAAAGCATTATTTCAGCTGTACCTTTCTGGTGAAGTCTTATTATTTCAGATAAAACCCTTGCCTGATGGGAAGGAAGGAAAAATTAGTTGATGTTCCTCACACCAAGTTGGTAAGAGACAAGTTGAGCAGCCTCATTTCATCCTGAAATAAAACACTGAAGTCTGGGAATTATTTAGGAATTGTTTTTCCATTAAAGATGGCAAACATCTGATTGTGTGGAAGAGTTTGAACTCCATTTGCATTGCTGGTTGAGACTTCCAGACAGAGAGTTTGTGCTCAGTATATGTAGTCACCCCCAGGGCTGTTTGCAACATGGCAGAAGAGTTGCTGCCTTGTCTGTCAACACTTTTTATCCTGTTCCTCCTTCTGCACTCTAGAGCAGTTACCAGACATTCTAGGGTGCTTGTCATCTGAATATTTCTTCACAGTTAAGCAAGTGTGCTGGTATTGATCAGGGAAGCAAGTAGTTAAAGATTAAAAATGTGCATGTTGCTGAAAATTGAGCACAATTCTGTTTTTTAATTGCATGTGGGAGCAAAGAAGGGCCTTTTATATTCCTCTAAAACGGATGAAATTTGTAGAAGATTGGATTGAGCCAAGAATGGGTAGAGTTTTAAAAATTACAATCTGCAACTAAATGTCAAAGAAATGGATTTTAGTTAATTCTGGAAAAATGCTAAGGCAGGGCATGAAAAAGTGTTCCAGCTCTGTATAACAGAACTTAGATGTTCACCAGGTCAAGGAAAATAAAAATTGCCTTGATTCACATGAAAAGAGGCAAGATAGTTGAGCACTGTAACAAGTGAGAGTTTAGAAGCTTAAGCTGGAGTTGTCTTTGTTACTGGTAGATTAATCCATATGTTAAATATTTGTAGCAGCCTGTCTGCAGCACTTCTTAAATTATGAGATTGGAGACTAGCCTGAGACACCACCTTAATTTCCTTTCTTTGCTGCTCTTGAAGCAGCTTGAGGAAAGAAACTGAGACAAGAAAGGATTGTGCAAGGAGACCTGTCTGTAAAAGCTCACATCAGCTAAATCTTACATGGTGAGTGCAAAACTTGCTTTGTCCACACCTTTCAGTGCTCTCCTTTGAGCATCTGTAATGTCAGGGTGTCTGAGAGGAGGCGAGGCCTGGTGGGACTGCAGGGAGCTGTGAAGGTCCTGTCTCACCCCCCGGACCCAGGGCAGGGCCCTCCATCCAGCAGGTGCCTCGGTGCAGGCACTGGTGTTGAAATTGGGGCAGACCTGTGAATTCTGCCTCTTAGGGACCTGTGATAACAGGCCCTTGTGAACTGACTCATGGAAGAGCTGGTTTACATGTTAAATCAGTAGCTTTATTTCCTTGAAATTATTTAAATGTTTAAAATGTGTGCATTTGTCTCTCAGGACTGTGCAGGGACAGGAGCTTGTAGGTTTAGTGTCTGTGTTTCAGAAAGTTTCTGGCAACATCCTCGCCCTGATCTCTTCTCGGAGCTTGTTGCCATTGGAAGTGGTTCAGCACAAAGGACTGGACACAGATGCCTACAAATCCCTATGGTACAGCTGCCACTGTCCTCCCAAATCCTTCCAGCTCCTGCTCTCTGATGTCTCTGCATCAGCTTTGTAATCAGTAGCTTTTTCTGCTGTCTGTAAAGGTGGGAAATAAAACGAGTTTGGGGAACTTTGGTGCTTGCTGTGTTTCAATGTAGACACAATAGACTACTGTGTTTGCTGTATTTTCTTAGTTTTTTTATACTTAGAAAAAGTTGTGCTCACATACTGCAACTTCCTCTCCCTAAGACCAGGAGGAGGGTCAGTAGTTTATGCAAAGGCTCGAGATGTGTTACCTGGTTTAGGGAGATGTAGTTAGCTACTTTGCTTACTTTTTAAAGGGGGAAGAGAGATCACTTGATCGGTCAGCAAGACCACATGACAAGCAGCTGAATGTAATTAGGTGGGGAGGGTGGTTGTGTGGGGCTGGCAGCTTCCCATGCCCTGGGAATGTTACAGCTATTGGTCTGAACGACACTATTTTGGTTTTATTTCTTTGCTGATGCTCCCTGTAGATGAGAAATGGCTCTTTTTGCATGACTATGGTATTCAAGAGATCTGAACTGTGTCAGGAAACTTGTCACTGAAGCACATTTGGAAAACTACAGATCCATTCACAGCTGTTAAACATAGGTATGTAAACACTTTCTCTTTTCTGTTTATTTTCAGAAGATTTATTACATTGTTTTCCTTGAGCTGACTGTACCAGCTGTTCTTCTGTTTGAAACACTGTTGCTGCACTTCAACAAGGCTGGGATACTCTAATTTTGAGAGTTCAGCATTGCTGTAGCCTCATGTTCTAGAGGGAAAAGTAGAGCTGGGGAATACACTTGGCTTATGTAACACAGGCTTTGGGGTTAAATGACAAAATCCAATTTTTTTGTATTTATTTAGTTATTGCTTTTCATAAATACAACAGTCAGATTTAAATACAAACCAGGGTAAGTTTATTAACAAATAAAATGACTGCAGGGAGCAGTGTCTGGATCCAGTAGCCATAAGGTACCTCTTCTGGTCCCAAGTCATCAGCCTGCATTTTCTTCTGTGGCAAACTTGTCAAAATATCTTTTGCAGTTGGAAGGTAGAATTAGACCCCTGACAGTAAAGTGTGCTGTGCAAATAACATTTAAAGTACTGAACAAAGTAACTCAGTATTTTTAAATGTTGCAGTGCTTGAACATTTTTCCCCTTTATTTCTTCCTGTGTTCCTATTAGCATTGAAAGATAAATTATAGTGAATAAAACAGTCCTTTAGAAAGCAGGGTTTTCAACTGTGTTGTGAACCAACATGTTTGTTAAAGGGATGATAAAATGCATGAAAATGGTGTGTTACACAGGCTGTTATTTTTAATTACCAAAAAAATTGAATAGCAAGGAGCCATGAAAACTCATCTAGTTCACATTCCTTGTTCAATCATACAGTAATTGAATTGAATCTTAAAATTAGTTATCATAGAAGCAATAGGAAGGTGACCTCACTGTGTTTTGTCTTCTTTGGAAGAAACTCAGAATATGTGTACCCATCTGACTAAGTCATGCCATCCCAAGCATGATTTTGTAATCAGCATCCTTTCTAGCCATGTGTTTACCAGCATTTTTCTAATCATGGATCAGAACTCCAGTTTTTGTAGACTGTAGATAACCAAGGGGGAGTTGTTCAGAGAACAGAAAACAGTATTCTCCTCCACTTCTGCCGAGGTCACAAGGCCTTCCCAGGGTTTTTTTTTGATGTCTAGCATAGAATGTCTTAAGATTATTTTTCTCCTCCAGATCATCACCAGCTGACTTGTGTTTATGAGAGAGAAGTGAGAAATTCATAAATGTAGCTCAATAAATATCTTTTCTTGTTGTTTCTTTATAGACATCCCCAGTGTATGAAAAGTTTATATAAAATAACTAGGAAAAAGGATTTTGTAAACATTGATGCTTGGCTTAGTGGTTTTGTTTGTCCTGTGCTGTGTAGATGGATTGGTTGTTGTAGCTGCTTTACTGTAATTTACTGTTATATAATACTTTCATTTATTGCATTACATGTGCATTTTGAATGTGTTACTGAAACTATTTCTAGCACATTTTAGTGTAGGGATTTCTAATAGCCAGAATTATTTGAGGATTAAATTTTGATAATGCTGGGATTCTTTTGTACACTGCAAAACAATATGCTAGCATTTGGTGCTGCCACCCTTTCCCTCACCATACTGTTGCCAGATTTCAGTATATTTGCATGTTTCCAACATGTCTTTCATTTATAACACTATCTTAAACAAAATATCCTTAATAATTAAGCCTGGTGAACATAAACTGGGAATCTAATTCAGCTGGGCTTCTTTAAGCATGTCACTAACAATGGCATTAAAAGGAAATTGTAATTTTTCTTAAGAAAAAAGTAGAAAAAAAGAAGATCAAAAAAATTTCTGAAGCTATAGAAATCTTAGAATGACCTCAAAAAATCTTAAAATCAATTAATGGAAAAAGATCTGGAGGGTATCCTCGTAGAAGGACAGAAATAAGCTCTAGACAATGGGAAGGAAGAAAAGGAGTAACTTTTATTTGGCCTAAAATGTTTTACTTCATAACTGAGAAACAGTATAGTTCCTGCTTCTGAATTTTGTTTAAACACAGTGTTGTAGGGATAAAATTTCCAGTAAAAAAATCTGTTTTGATACATTGTGATGCAACTGTTGGTATAAACAGAAGAACTGGGATCTTGGTGAGGAAATTCTCTGGGAATGAGTGGGTTAGTTAGCACAGCTCCACTATAGGCACTGCAGCTGTACTGATTGGTGCTGAGATTTTCTTTTTTCACAGACTTAATTTATTTTTACTGGAATCTCATTACTGGATTCTTAGTTTCTTCTATAGTAAATCACATGCATTGATTTAAAATCAAACCAAATTCTGCAAGCCAAAGCCAGTTTTTTAGCAGATGATGAAACACCAGCACCTACTTTAATGAGACTTTTCATATAGAAACTCTGTGGGACAATGCCATTGCATACTCCCATTTTCTTGTGACTTGAGCTCAGCAGGGCATAGCTGAATAGATTCTTTCCTATTACTTACTCTTTATATTCCATTCTTCATTTCAGGGGTTTGATGCCTTTTTCAGTAAGCTGTAGAATTGTTCTATGAAGTAGGTTTGCCAGTTTGTGTGAGGTTTTTGAGTTCCTCACAAGCAGGTAATGTTTCTGTTTGGTGTCTCACCAAGACAGCACAGTCTGTATGCACTATGGTGTGATAACTGCATATGCATTTCCCTGGCACAGTTTTTGACAGGAAACTTGCACTGCTTGGATCAATTAGAGCATTCTGACTGGCAATTTATTTTCATTGAAAAGCTTTGTATACTTTTTCTGGGTTATAGAGATGGTTGTTCTGTAAGCTCACTGCTGCTAAGCCATTTATTAGCTATAAACAGAACCATTCTGAATTTTAATTGAAGACTTCTAAGGGTAGAGGTAGGGAATTGCCTGTTACTGTAGATCAGTTCAAGTGAAACTTGAGGATGCTTTGTGTGTATGAAAAGTTATGAAAGAATTCTTTAGGAAGGCACCTACAGCATGAAATCTGGCAACAGCTGCCAGGTTTCAGGTGGGGTGTTACTCTACAGCCATCTTGGGGCCCTCCCTCCATCTGGAAATAGCTAAAAGGAAAGGTATGGGTGAACTGTGGCATTAAGCTTGTGCTGCTTTTTGCTTTCCTTGCTCATATATTCCTATACAACACCAATTAATGCAAGAAATTCTGTTTTACTGTGCTGTTTATCTCAGGAGTCTTTGCTGTGTATCAGGATTTAACTATAACTCATGCTGTATTATGGGGTTCTGATCTGAGCAGTGAGATAAATATTGTTGGCAACTCAGGTTGAAAAACAGCAAGCTTTTTGAATGGAAGCTTTGTGTTGAGCAGTTCAGCCTACTTAATCAGTGCTTCTTTTGAATTATGCTTTCCCTGAGGCTCTAGAAAGCTGTGCTAGGATACGAATTGAAGCCAACATTTTGCCAAAGCACTGTCTGAGTATTTTGGCAGACTGCAGGGCCTCAGTAGAAGGCTTGGGCAGTGTTAATTTGTGCTGCAGTTCTGGAGCTGTTCAAGTGGAGGATAGGGTGGAAGTAGGGGCTTGACTTTCAATTCCTGAAAGAAAAGCCCATTCAAACACCATAGCTTTAGCCTTGCTTTAGTTTGAGTGATAGTTTTGAGTGGCACTTCTGAGCCACAAGCCTGCTCCAAAGTGGCTGTGTCTTGCTGTCACACAAAGATTTCTGTGAAGATTTCTGCTCTGCTGCTGCACATTAGTGACTTCCTGAAGAGAACAGGTTGTGGCCTATTGAATACAGGCTATTTCAGGCAGAAGTGGTGTTTTATTATGTAGTGAGCATGTTAAGTTATGGCCAGAGGACTCTCAGCAAGTTATTTCTAACCTTTTCGTAGCATTTATGAAATAGAGAAGCATCACATACACCACTATCTCCAACCATGTTTACTGAAGGAGTCCTGCTCAGTACTGGCTGAAAATCTCTCTCTCTCTGACTGTAGCTATTACAGACTCTGAAAATAAAGGCTCAGGGTTTTTTTGAGACCTCTTAGGAGCAGATTATTCACAGCTGCCACCCACCTCTCAAACTCTTTGAAGTGTCCTGCTGCCAGCCTGCACTGCTCTGACTGGCTCTCCATGGCAGCACAATCTGGGGTAGGTCCAGTGAGCTCTGTACCTGCAAGGATGCTTCTGTCAAGATTTTCTGATTTTTAAAAGATTGGGGGAAGTGAATGCTAGCTGTGAGCCTCAGTTTTATCAATCTAGGTCCATCCTTCCAACTCTGTCCATTGTGTACCCTTCCTTGCTTAGCATCCCTGATCGTCCTGTGGTGCTGGATTTGAGGAGTAGAAGAACAACCTTTTCTAGCTGCTGGATGGGGTTTTAACTGAGAGTTTCCTTTGCTTTCCCACAGATGAACTTATTTTGTGCTTTTTGTTACATTCATTTAAGAAATCCTCTGATTAAATATTTTCACCAGTAACTTTTTATTATTCCTAATGTTGTGCCTGATATCCACAGATATCAGCTCACTAGAAATGGATATGGCTTAGTTGTTCAGTCAGTAACTTTGATAACCAGTACATTTTCTGGGGAACAGGATGTTTTCACTGGCTGCTGGAAGAATGATGACATTAGTTCTGCTCCAAAAGGCCATGATGCCTTGTGATTAGCTGCTTTCAGAATAACTTGTGATGGACTTCAGAATCTTTGGATATTTCAATGGTACCTAAATAATGAGAAAGCACTTAACTTGCTAAGAAATAACTAGAAGAACAAAATATTAGAAATCCTCTATACTGTGACCCCTGTTAGTTTAGATCTCAGTATTACAGAAAAGCCATAATGCTAAGGAATGGCAGTGGCTGCTGAAAAAGAGGTTGTTGTATCTTCCAATTAACAACCAGATTAGCAAGGAAAAGTGTTTACTTCCTATGAAAAACAAAAGCCCCATGTATTTCCCAATCCAAAGGATGAAAAGGTGGATTAAATTCTGCACTGCAGTTCTTTCCTGCCTCAACCCTTTGTAAGCTTGCCTGCATCATGTTAGATGAATTTTAGTAGTTTTATAGTCCCATTTGTATCATATTTGTGTGCTCTTCACTTTTATCTAACAATGATTAGGAGGTATCTTCAGGTGTCTGGTAGCTGATGTTCTCCATTGACTTCTAATTGTCCTAATCAGGGTAATTTATTTTGCCAGATTATTCCTCTCTAATGCAGGATGTATCTGGGATCCTTCATAAGTTTGGCAGTTTAACCTCTTGGAGAATTATTTTCTGTATTCCAGGTATCTGGCCTATGAAATGAGGTAGAAGGTAGCTGAGAACTTTCCTGTTCCAAAAGAGAAATATATCTATATCTATATTGGCTTTTTTTTTTTAAGAAGCAAATATTTTCCTCTGGCCATTTACAGTGTGTGCTTTAATGGGACTAACCAAAGAACCTGGCCTGACTAACGTGTATTGCAGCCTACTGAATCACCCATATAGGCAGAGCCTAACTTACACTTTCTTCAGCATGAGTACCTGCACACATTTTCCTTGAGATGCCTTTTCATTAATATTCTAGCTGCACATATGAAACTTCTTCCTTTTTCAGTTTTTAGAATTTTAACTGTTTTAAAAATTATTATTTTTACTCCTTATTCTGCATTTTCATGTGCTTATCTGCTGGAGATTTTTATCTCCTGGAAAACCAAACCATTCCTTAAAGAAATACACAATTCTTATTATCCTGTGTGATTCTTCTTATCTTCTCCTTTACCCTTCAGTGGCTATCTCTGTGGGCAGAAATACAAGTGTGCTCTTTTTTCTTGCCTTTCTGAATTTGAAAGTGTTGCTGAATCAGTGGATGGTCAAACTCCTGGATATTTCCCTCCTGTGAATATGACCAACTTTGTGGGTGAAACCCTTGTGGCTCCTGTTTTGTCAGAGACAGTTGGAAAATGTATCTGTGTAAGACTGTCATTCATATTTCCTTGATCCTGTAAAGATAGGTACAGTGCAGTGATGTGTTTTAATGTTAAGATTAGGCTGTGAGGAAGGAGGTGGGTCCCAAAGTGGTCAGAATTGTCACATTAGGGAGGATGCTGAGCATTGCTCTGAATTTCCTGTTTATAAGTTAGTGAAAAAGCATGGAAGCACACTTGGAAGCCAGTGTGGCTTAATGTAGTTATTAGAGGAAGAGGGGAATGGTTGAGGATGGAGTAAGTAGTGTGGAACTGCTTAAAAGAAATGAAAAATGCTTGCTTTATTTTCCCCAGTTTAGTCTGGAGTTTATTCACTTTATGCAGATGTTTCCTTCAGTGCTCTAACTTGAAAGCAGCTTCTGATGAGAGTGCAAAGACGTAACTCGTTAGGCAAAAGCTCTTGTTCCCAAGAGGGGGATATGTCCTCTGAGAGAGATGAACTGTTTTCATCACATAGCATTGCAAATCTTTATTTACCTACAATATTTCCTTACCATGGAGCAGGAAAATGTTAGGAACTGATGAGGGAATAGAGATGGTGCTGTTCTTTTTGCATAGAAGTTGAAGCTGCACAAAGATCTTCCTGTATGGGGAGTGTTGAGTAACCATCTGCAACATTCCTGCTTTTATTCTTTTTTTCCAGTTCCATGCTGCTTTTCATTCATTTGTGTAACTGAGATAACCTTTGAAATCCAGCTGCCTGATTGTTGGTTTGGTGATGCTGAAATGCAAATGCAATTGCAAAATGTAACTTGTTTCATTTCCTGGCTTCTCCATTCTTAGTGTCCCCTGGTTTTCTGGAAACAATGTCCAGGATCTGCTGTTTCCTTCCCTGGCCTGGTGTACAAGGTTCTCACCACATCAGACCTGCTGTGCTTCCCTTTTGTGCCCCCTTTCTGTGTGGGATTACCATTTTCTGTCTGGCATCTCCTGTAGTAACTCATTCCCAGACTGCTTTGTGTGCCTGTCAGTTCGTGCTCTCAAAATGCTGCAGTTGTAGCGATGCTGAAAAATGGTTGTAGAGCACCTTCAGCCACATAAAAGTGACATTAATGTTTGGAGGCAAAAACCTCCCAGCCTGTGTTTTTGTACCTAGTTTTGCAGATTCTTACGTATCTTGAGCACTCTTAAAATTATATCTTTCCAAGAAAGAGGCACTCCTTAGACAATGATCCTGCAATTCCTCAGAATTCCTCTACAGTTGAAACTAAAAACATCATAACAGTAAAATGTCAGGTAAAGCAATTGCAAGTAACCAAGGAGTATTTTTTTTCATGTTATTAATGTTACAGAAAAGCCCCAGAAGTCACAGAAAGTGTCATTTTGACCAAAGCTAAAGCAAGCCAGGTCATACGTTTTCCTAAGAAAAACAATAGTGCAGCTCAGAACATTTTGGTGAAGTGCTTACTCATTAGTTCTCTTCCCCCAGCACAGCAGGTACTTGAGTTTACGAACGACTGTAGTCATGATATGTTTATGTTACATTTGTACCGATCTGGCAGCTTTTAACAAAGCCCTTCTAACCAAGTGCTGACTAAGCAGGAACATTATTTCAGACTCTGTCCCTTGTTTGGACAGAGCTGGCTGGTGTCTGACCAGTTCTTCAAGCATTCAGGTGCTGCTGGAGCCTTAGAGCAGGGTGAGGCCATTCAGCGCTTCGCCCACGCCGAGCAGGAATGTGTTACTGCCTTGCTGTAATGTGGTGGCAGTGCTGGTGTGACAGGATTACTGCTGCAGTCTGGATCACTTTCTCAGTTTTTCTGCTGGAACAGATGGAGTGACACATGAAACACGCCTGAAGTTTAAGTTTGTGTTGTGCCTTGGTGAAAAAAATTTTAGTATGAATTGATGTGCACTTGCAGAATAATCAAATCTGTACAAATGCGTTATTGCCCACTTAGAGACCTGCAGTACCTTCTTTTTCTGTCCTAATTTTGGACTCATTTTTCCCCAATGCCCATGTCAACTCTGATCACAAGCATGGAGCCTCAACAGAAAGGAAACAGTTTACATTAAAGACTGCTGTGTTCTCAAACCTGAGGTAAAGAATATAAAGCTATGAATGGAACTGAACAGGTGTGATCCATATACTCCATCATTAATGCATTTTTGAATGAAAGCTCCTGCTGGGAACAATGTAATTGTTTTAAGGTGTGTGGATGATTTTGCAGCAACTTTAGATCTGTTCCAAGGCAAGTCTTGCACAAATCTCTTTTGAAATGCTGTTTGCCTCTAGGAATAAAAGGGACATGCGAGCTGTGTAATTGCTTGCCAGCCATGCAGTGAGGCAGCACCCTCCTAGACAGAGACATGGGCACACCTCTTTATCTCTGAGCGCCCATCAACGTGGATGCAAACAGCTGACACGTAATCCTCTTGGCTGTGTGCTGAAGAGGTGGTGCTGGAAAAGTACTCCTACTGGAAGTACTATCTCCAGTGTGCCCTAACTACTTTTGCAGAGTTTGGGGTAAGTGGTATACCTTACTTTAAAGTGATGTGCTTGAGGACTGTCTGATCAGGGGCATGTTCAGATTTCCTGAATTTTACACTGTGTGTATGTTTTTATTTACAGATGAATGTGTTTGGGTTTTTTGGCTTGTGTTTCCATGTATTCTTCTTCCTTTTTCCTTCTCTCCATCAGCTCAGTAGCAGCACAGGAGTTGCATGTTTTGTGTAAGGCCAGTTCAGGAAACATATTCCCTATTCCCATACTGCACAGGAGAAATCCTGCATGCCAAGCCAATTTCCTTAATTTATACAGGAGCAAATCTGCCATAGTCTGGAATGTTTTATCACACAATAGTGCTGTGATCTGTGTCCCAGAGGCAAAAAGATGAGCCTGTTAACATTGATGTCTGTAATGTGAAAGTACCTTGGACTAGGAAATGCAGGGAACAAGAGGAACACTTGATATGGAGAGAATCCCTTCTTGATAAGGCATGATCTGTGTGTGTGTGTGTAGAGGCTCCAGGTTAGCAGCTGTACAGGCACAGCTCAAATGCTGGCTGTGGGGGTCCTGTCAGCCATGGAAAAGGCCAGTGGAGCTTTTCCAGCACTTGTTCATAGCTCTTGTCCATCTGCATACCAGGCAAAGTGCAAAGCCAGAACTGAATGGGATTTCAGGAGGGATTTACAATAGGCAAAACTGTGGAGGGCTTGATGTGCAGCTTAAAACCGTATTCATTAGTGATTTTTTTTTTTTTTTAAACTTAGGAGTTCTTACTCTTAGAAGCAAGATTTGAGAACGATTTTCTTTTAGTGACCTGGTGAATTCTAATTGTATCATTAGTTTTTTCAGAATCTTCCTTTTCCACCTCCTACTTTCCTGATAGATGAGATATGGAAAAGTGGAAGGAAAGACTGGAAAGTGAGAAGCTATAAAGTCTAATTAAAAAAAAAAAAAGCAAAATTGGAAGGAAAAAGTGGGATGGGTTTTAGTAACAGGGCCATGATTTTTAAAAACTTCACAGCAGTTTTTGCTGTGAATATACTTTGCAATGAGTATATTTTTATTTCTGTTAATGTGAAACTGGATGTGCCTGGACACTAGGACTGCAGGTCTCGGAAGTAGAGGGTGGAGATCACTTTTTAAATATTTGTACAGGGAGGAGGACAAGGCTTGGAACTGCTATGAAAATAGCTCTTTACATGTCTGCAAGGATAGGTTAACTGTGCAGGGTTTCACAAGAACCACTCCCTGGAGATATTTGAATAATAGATTGACATTATGGGGTGCAGTGAGAGGTGTGTGCATTTCAAAACCAAAGGAGAAAAATTCCTTCTCAAGCAAATATTTTAGAAGGCATTTTTAGAACTCTTCCTGTGAAGGATTCCTCACCCTCTGTCAGTCCTTTGGAAATTGTATTTTGTACCAGCCACATGGAGAATTGAGGTTTCAGTTGGCCAAATGATGAGGTGTGTTTGTCCTGACAGACACTCTACAAATCAGATATGACACTAGGAATACCTTCAGGTTTTACTTCCCAAGGCCTAGTCTCTACCTTTCTGTTTTGGCCAGGCTTGCATGCAGCCCTGTCCAGTGGAAGATGCGGCTGAACTGTAGCAGTTCCCCTCGGCTCCGGGGCAGAACTGCCGTGCCCTTCCTTCCTCTGTGTGGTCTTGCACAGGATGCATGGGAAATCAGCAGTGATCAGGTGCACTGTCACTGGGCCTTGTTATTGAAAATATTTCTGTACACCTATAGCAACCCAACAGAAAACCAACAAGACAGGGCAAATACCTCTGTGCAGGTGGCACAGCACAGTAAAAGGCATGAAGCAAGCTTGTCTCTGTATAATATACTGGCCCTAAGATTTACATCTAAGTCGTTTAAAGCAGCAATTAATTTAGGGATATTGAGACTGAAAGAACATTTGCTTGAGTAGAGATGAGCTTACACAGCTCTTAGCCCTTTGAGAACATCTGAGGGCAAAGGAAACACCATGTGTGAGATGGAAGTCTAAATCAAACACAGTCTTTAGAAAAATCCATCTCTGTTTTTTAAAATATTTTTTCCTTTTTTCTGGTACATTTCAATGAAAAGACTTTGGTAGAGTTACAAGTTAGGTGATCTGGTTTTACTGTTTTTTCTTTGCCAACAGGGGAGATGATTTAAAAAAAGAAACAACCCCCCCAAATTATTTTTGCTGATACATGTGAGTGTGTCTAATGAGTCAGGGTTCCTAATTTCTTCTGAAAATGTTCTTATGTCAGTGTTTGGGCTGCCTGTTCAACTTGCTTACTTGAATTTGCTGCTTCTTCAGACCTGCATGGTGGAGGCAGTCCTGCAGTTGTGGTACATTTATGTAAAAAGCTCACTGATTACTCTTGCTGCACGGATCTCCCTTTCAGCCTTCTACTCTCTTGCAAAACTTCGGCTGAAACAGCAGTAGGAAGTGGATTAGCTGGCTGTGGCTGTGAATGTGAACTCTGTCACCTAAACCCCTTTACTGCAAGCTTTTACTGGCATTGATGGCATAATGTGAAATATACATTGGCTGGGAAAGGGAGACTTCAATGCTTTTCAAAAAGGAAAAAAAGTGTCAGCTGCTTTCCACTGCCTTCTGGAGAGTATCTGGGGTAAATCTGACCAGTGTCTGCTTTTTAGTAAGCCACTTATGGCCACATCAACTAGTCATGGTTCTGACCTGTAACCAAGAGTGGGACACTTATAAAGGTGAAGCTTTAAAGATAGTTACGGTTTTAGCTGAATGGTGGTGATTGACGCCCACATGCTGGAGACACAGTTTGTTCCAGACCTCAAGCTGTGAGTTGATATTCAAGAAATGAATTGGTGTTTTGCCATTGATGCAAACTACTGCAGTATTTGACTTGAAATTAATAACTTTATCTAGTTCAAGCTACAAGTAGTTCCAAATATAGTTGAAACAGCAGATTTTACTCTCTTAAAATTTTATTTCATCATCTATTTTTTTTGTATTTTTGGCATCTTTTTCTGTATTTTATAAGAGGCAATTTTATGCCAGTTTTCTGTTGCTTTTAGAGTGGTTATTTTAGGCTTATCTTTTCATGTTCATGTCTTTGAACACAGCACAAGGCAGCTCTCTGTGTTTGTTTTGGGGGAGGAGAGGCTCAGTAGCTACTCAACAGGAAAGTGCCAGTGCACTTATATCAGCTTTTCTAGTACGTGTGAAATTTGCCAGTGATTCTTGTTACACATTTTAGTTGTTCTGCACTTAGATCAGGCTATAGAGAACATGGTTATTTTTAAAAAGGCACAATAAAGAGAGAAATTTCTTATATGAGCCATGGAAAAAATGTGTGTGTTTGTTTAATGACAATTCAGGATCAAGATTTAGTTTGAATGGCTAACTACCATCACAATAAAAACTTTAAAAAGATTTTTCCTCAAAACAAAAAACTCCACAACAAGAAAAAGCTTATTCAAGACTGAAAAATAGCTATTAATAGGAAATTACTGTAAATTTTGTTTAAATATAGTGGACAGTCTAGGGAAAAAATTCAGTCTTTTTCATATGTTACTAATGCCACAGTGAGTATGAGACCAGAATTGCATTGCTAGTACAATTAAGTAGCTTTTTCAGCTTCCATGAGGATTAAAAGCAGTTCTGCAGTTTTTTCCAGATACCTTGAATAGTTTGACCTTGATTTTCAGTCTTGCCTGAAGAAGTTAAAATTGTGTTGCCTTCCCTTTCCAGTAAGAGTAATGTAATAAAACCAAAGATGCACTTTTTCTGTCACAGCTGAATCTGATATTAAATTATGTAATTCAGAGTTTAAAGTGAAGTTGGTGTAAAGGAGAACAGAACAGGCCCCACCACTCACTGCTTTGTAGTTCAGGGAGTGATTTGTATTTTAAACATCTGTCAGAAGAAGTTCTGGCAGAGCTCTGGACTAACTATTCCTTTTTGCTTTGCTTTTCAAGGTGCCGCCTGAATTCTCACTATGTCTGATGGGGACTATGATTACCTCATAAAATTCCTGGCACTTGGTGATTCTGGAGTAGGAAAGACCAGCCTTCTTTACCAATACACAGATGGCAAATTTAATTCCAAATTCATCACAACGGTGGGCATTGACTTTCGGGAAAAGAGAGTGGTGAGTTTGTACGAAGAATGTGCAACTTGAAAATGTGTCTGTCTGTGTTCTGCAATCAGTGTTTTTGTGTGCTTCATTTTGTGAAGGCCTCATCTGTCCTGGCTATTCTTGTCATTGCTGCATACAAACCCATTTCCCCAAAAGTTTAAGAGTGATTCCAAGAAACCACTACTTTCTGCTCAGCAGGTGTTATTGAGTCTGTCTACTCAGTGACTTGTGCTCACAGCACCTGGTGTAGCACTTTTACTGTTGAACTCCTTTCCCAAGGAAGCACTGAACTGTAGTAAAATGTTTTTGCTGGGTATGAACTCAAATGGCTACTAAACAAAGATGCAATTTTTTAAACCTGTGGATGAAGTGTACATGCAGCTGATCTGGCTTCCTAAGCAGTCACCACTAGCAGAGAAGAATTATGAAATACAAGTTGCTTTTTTCTACCCCTGAATTGTTGTTAAACTAGAGCAAATGTCCTTCTGATCTGAAGTAGAGCACTAGAGTATCATAACCAATTGGATGCTGGTCCCTACTGCCTTGAGAAATGAAGTTGGCACAAGCTTTTTGTTGTTACAAACAGGTATTAAATGTCTTTCATTGTAGCCTGATGATTTCCTGTGTCCAGAAATCTGGATGGGGTAATGGGCATTGTGCACACTGGTTTTGATGCATGACATGCACCACAGTAGTTGAAGGACTAGATATCTTAGTTAAGTGCCAAACTGGTCTCTTGAATAAGTCATTGTTCCTTTTTGTGGGATTGTAAACATGGTGATTTACTTGATCAGCATATTTGATAACTCAGGATAAGTTTTAGGCTTCAGAGCCTGAAGCTTATAATACATAAACTTGCTGAATTTGTGGATCTATACAGATACGTTTGTAGCTCTTGTAATCTTAGATACAATGACATTTGAAGGTAAAGAAGATGACCTAACTTGAAGCATTCTAAACAAGAAATGAATCTATTTTTATCTGATCCTTCCAAGACTAATAGATACCCTTATTTATTTTTTCATGCTGAGCAAACTCTTCAGCTTTTATTTTTATCATCCAATTTCTGCTTTATCAGCTGTGATCTGATAAGATCTACCCTCAGCAATTTTTCAGCAGCATTTTGGCAGCTAAGTAGAGATGTCATTATCTCTGAGTATATTCTGTTTGCTAATGAGTTTCTGCTACTACTACAAATACATCACCAGATTGCATTGTTGCTTTCTTTTATTTTGAACATGATGCAAGGTAGCAAAAACCCCAGAAAATCAAAATACTAAAATTAATCTTGTCTTGTGGCTCTAAATATCTATCTGGAGTCCATAGTCTATTGGGTACTGGTTTTGCAGTTTTGCTTTTACCCTTATTTTAAAATATTTAAGTGGATGCAATATTAAAATGCATCTCCTACTACTTTTGTCTTGTACAGCAGGGGATTGAGTTGTAGTTGGGATCTGTGCATCAGCAGTGCTGCTTTTGCTGCATTTAGTAACTTTGAATGTCAGTTCTTTTGTGTTCTGTAGCAGTTGGACTGGTAACAGTCTTGCAAATTTACCTTTTCCAGGTGTATAGACCCAATGGGCCTGATGGTGTTGGTGGCAGAGGACAGAGGATCCATCTTCAGCTCTGGGACACTGCAGGGCAGGAAAGGTATGGCTCAAGATAGCAGTAGGAGCTTACTTTAACAGCAATGGAAAGCTTCATATGAGTACCTATTAAATTCTAACTGTAGTTTACAACTATAGAAGACAAAACCTGTAATTCTTGCTTTTTAGATTTTTTTTTCATAGCCAGCACATATAGATACTTTTAAAGCTTGACTTTTAAAAGTTCTCCTAAATTTCTGTAAATATATTGAGGTCTTGGGAAAGTCAGACAGGCAAAAGCATCTCAAAGGTTTTATTTCTATTGGCCTATCAAAGGACTAACATTCTTGTGGTTGTTAGTCTTAAATTCAAGGACTGATGTGTATAGGGGATAAATTTTTGTTCAAAGTTAGAATTTCATTATTGTTTTAATTTTTGAATCTTGATCAAGGCATGTTTTATAGTAGAAGACTGTGTAAAGCTCTCATGCTCAAGTCTCCTTGATGCCTTAGGCCTTGATTAGGCCAGAGAATGTTAGAAATTTTTCTTACACAGTCCCTACCTCAGCAGAACAACTATGAATATTTCCTTCTGGTTCATTCAGTCTTAAGTTACCTCAGTTTTTCTATGACTGTAAGCAATTATGTTTTCAAAGTAACTTGTCAGATAAGCAAATTAATTTCACTTTGCTGGTCTAGGTTTCGTAGCTTGACTACAGCTTTCTTCAGAGATGCCATGGGGTTTCTTCTGCTCTTTGATCTAACAAATGAGCAAAGCTTTCTGAATGTCAGAAACTGGATAAGTATGGCTTTTTTCTTTTCTTTCTTTCTTTCTTTCTTTGCATGGGTGGAATGGGGAGTGGGGGTTATGTTTGTAAATAGAGTCTCACTGAGAATTAGAACTTTAAATTCTGGGTTTTATGGCTTTCTCAGTAAAAGAATGTAAATGTTGTATTCATAATGGTAATAGCTGCTAGTGATGGCTTTTAGGGCTCACCTGAAATTCAGCTTTGCCTACTGAACTTGGATCTTAACCTATATAAAAGAAAGCTGAGACAAAGCCTATCCTCGGCTCTGGTGCTGTTCAGTAATTTAAGTGTGTGGGAAGCCTATGCAAAAGTATTTTGACTCACCTGAAGCTTTGTCAGCAAAACTTAATGGAAGGCAAATGTTACTTGGCTGGTATATCTAGGCAAAGGAGTTCCCAAACTGCATCATCCATCTGGAGAGGGAAGCAGATCCTTTCCTGGCAGCTCACTGTAGGTGTTCAGTGAGAGTAACTCCTTAAGCTGCAAATACACATGTTTCTGTGCTAATTTTGCCAGGCTTCTGTTTCCCTGGGTTTTTCACTGGCTATGTGACAGTGGAAGCCCACCTGCTGTCTGGCTCCTCAGTGCAAGTGGAGAAGTGCTGTGAGCCAGGGGAGAACAGGCTTGGTTTGTGGTAGTGTTCCTAGGGAGTTGTGTGTGGCAGTGACCTGTGTCTCCTCTTCATGTTGGTGCTGCCAGGTCAGCTGCAAATGCATGCATATTGTGAAAACCCAGACATTGTGTTATGTGGAAACAAGAGTGACCTGGAGGACCAAAGGATGGTGAAGGAAGAAGAGGCTAAGGAACTTGCAGAAAAATATGGGTAAGTAACTTTCTTCCAAATATTGCTGTGTTTAGAGCAGAATGAGATATTTTCTGTAATGCTTTTTCCTGTATACTGAAAGGTTATTGTGAGAATAAGCATTTTGGAATGCTTAACTGGATGTTACGATATCTTTTTCTGTCTGAGATGGATATTTTCTGCATTGCTTAAAAATAAGTACTTAGTATTGCAATAATCCTGCACTGGAGATTGGCTAATCTTTGCTTGGCAGTAAACAGTGTAAAATTTTACTAACATTCTGGAAAAGAGAGAATTTAGCTAGAGAGGCAGGTGAATGTGGTCACTTCTTTGCTCTTACCTGTGCTGAGGCATCTGCACTCTCACAGGCTCCCAGGGAGTTTGAAAACTGAGTCAGACCAGTAGGAAAACAGGGTAGCCTTGCCCTTCCCCTTCCTGGCAGGCACAGGTCATGTGCCTCTGAAGGAAGTATGTGAAATCTTTGTTCCTATCAGATGTTAATTTGTGCTTTTATACTCCCTTAACTCTTTCATGGGGCTCATCCTTGGATTACATTTGCGTTTCACTGAGAATCAGTAACACACTTCTGAAGGAAATAATCTGATGCATTTGTTGTGTTTTAATTAACATAATAGAGCAATTTTCTAGCACATGAACTGGATTCCTTCTCAAATGAAAACTAAGTTAAATGATGTGCTCCAACCACTAATCCACCTTTGTCTGGAAGGATAAAGTAGACCTGCTCCAAAGTAAAGCCCACAAGACAGGCATAGTGTGAACACAGGCTCCTCCGTGCAAGATCCAAGCTGCCTTGTTCTGCAGGTCTTCTGCTGTGTCATGATGTTTACTAGGCACAAATTAGCTTGCCTTGGCCTCAGAGAATCATTGGAGGCAAATCAGAAGCAATTTGTCTATGAGAGAAATGGGTTTAGTGCAATAATGCCTTCTTACTTTTTCCTTCTCCTGTGAAAATGCTTGTTTGAAGTCCGTATCACACAGACAACACCAAGTGCATGTGATACTTTAACCAGCTGCTTGTGAAGGAGCAAGAAGTTTTAAACAGCAGCAGATGGCATGTGACCATATCTTAAATCCCTTTGCATGTGACTTCTGAAAATAATTTATGAAGTATTTATCTTTGTGGCTGAAAATGCAACTTAATTTAGGAATAGTGAGCTAAAAGTCAAGGTTGTGGGTCACATCCAATCTGTAGGTAGTTACAAAGTTCTCTGCCCTGTAGAGGTGAGACGAGATGGCTACTAGGAGTCACTTTCTCCTGAAGGGAGGCAAGATAAATTCTGCTGCAGTGAACAGTCCTCTAGTAACTAAAGTATGAGATAGTGAATATTCCCCTTCTATGGAGGGGCCTCATATGGATATGTGATGTATTTGAAAGAGATTGTAAGAGATCTGCACAGACACAGATGCTTTTGGTCTTGCAAGTTAAGTAAGAAATATTTAAAATTCTGAAGTGATGGTGTCAGTTTCCTGGGCAGTAACTCAAAGGCAGCCACTGTAGCACCACGCTGTGGGGAGCACTAAGTACAGAGGGCCATAGCATACGGACCCACAATGGAACACCCTGATCCACAACAATAAAGAAAACAAGCAGTGTACTTTAGAAACCAAGGTGCCAGAAACCTTTCTTGACTAAGACATAGGTGTTCTGAGCACTGAGATTTCTTCTTTTATTTAAGAAAGTTTAGAGTTGTGGTGTCAATAGAAGAAAGTCACCTTCTGTTGTGATGAGTGCCACCACCCTGTGATTCTTTAGTGCCTTGCCTGCAGAGGAATGGCCATAGCAGCATTCCTTCTCCTGCAATTACTTTATATGTCCTTGTGTGCACAAATGTTCTCCTTACAGATTTCTATGCACATCAGCTCTGGAGTAAGAGCACTTCTTGCAGGGAACAGAGTTTAATAAAACAGACCTCAGGAGCACAACTTTGGGAAATCATGCTGACAAGTCCCTCTGTAAATTATGGACTCCATTAATGTTTGCCTTTCTGCCCTACCTTCAGTCAGCCACTTTATTAATTTCTTTTGCATTTCAGACCACTGAGCACTTAGTGTCTCTCTGCTATGGAGTAGCAGTGACAGTCTTAGTGTGAGTTCTAAGTACGTGGCAGTAATACTGTATTTTTTCCTCCTGTGAGTGACAGCTGTGTGATGTAAGGTTATATTTTTTGTCTCCTGCAGAATACCATATTTTGAAACCAGTGCAGCAAATGGGAATAATGTAAGCAAAGCCATTGAAACTCTGCTTGACCTCATTATGAAGCGCATGGAACGATGTGTGGATAAATCCTGGATCCCTGAAGGGGTGGTGCGCTCCAATGGGCACAGCTCTACAGAACAACTGAATGAGGAGCAGGAAAAAGGCAGATGTGGCTGTTAGCCCAGTTACAATTAACTTGAATGTGTATGATACAGTACAGTTGCAGCTTACCTGTTTAACTTTGGGACAAATTGCTTTGTGTAGTTATTTAATGAGCTATATGAATTTGATAAGAATTTTTATTTGCTTTCTTGATATGAATTTTTATTTGCTTTCTCTCAAACAACATTGATCTTCATTTGTAAGGTATGCAGTTTATTAGTTGTGGGACAGAGGTTTAATTTGGTTTAGCACTGGATGTTCCTCTAATTCTCTACTTGTGGGGGGAAAGGGGAGGAAAGGAATTTTCATTACCAAATTCAGAAATGTGTCTCTATGGGCAGCCAGAAAGGGTAGACTTCTGAATTGAAGGGTTTGCAGTTGCCCTTGGCAGTCTCCATTAACTACACAGAGTAGGCATTTAGATTAGATATTGTGGCAGCTCTTGGTGTCTCCTAACAGCAAGATAACCAACTTGCTTCTTGGTTTTAAACAGAAACATTTAATCATTTCACCAATTAATAACAATCTTAAAGAGCACATCCTGTGTTTTTCACAAAAGCCTGAGAGTAGTTTTAACTTGCTCTCCTAATCCATCAGTTTTCATTGTGAAAACCAAAGGGAAGCTCTTCAGTACAGAATAAAAAGCTCCAGAGAAGGACAGGGGTGTGCACACAGAGCACTTGGGGCATGTCATGTAATTGAACATGTAAACTACAACTGTACTATATGAAATATATCCAACACAGCCTATGAGGCCTCCTGACATCTTTTGAATTTCTAGAACATGCATGTACGTAAATTTATATGTAAATGGCATAACTGTGCATCTGTTATGTTTATTTCATATTGATACTCATGTTTTAACAGGAATGTAAGACAACCTAGATGTCAGGAAAATTTCATCAGAGTTGGTGCTTTGCACTGAATTTGTTCTACCAAACAGAGATTGAGAATGTTTATTCAAATTTGTATTGAGAAATGAATGATTATTGTCTTCTGGTGAGATGCAGCTGAGATACTAGTCCTATAGATCAGTATTTCTATGAATTTATAACGCTCATTTTATTCTGCCAGCCTTTGTCTCCTGAACATCTTGGTTATCATATAGTCATTTATGGCTTGTTCATTGCCTTTAGATTGTATTTTAAAAAGAATAGTTACTTTTCTCCCTCCACCATTGATCACATAAATGTAATTTTTGGTTTCAGTGGATCATGTTACTTTAACCATTTTTATTTATTCATATGACCTAGGAAACAATCAGTATTTTTTGGGTTTTTGCCCAGACTGATTTATAAGATGTGCCTACCAAACTCTTTTCTATCCTGGCAGAGGTTGTATAATTGCAAGGTGTTGCCAATTAAAGTCATAACATGCCAAATTGAGTCTTGTTACAGACCTTCCACAGCAGCTTGTTTACAGAACTCCAAAGCTATTGCTTCTTTAAAAATTATGTATTTATTTATTTAAATATTCTAACTACTGCAATTTCAGGCAAGTATTGATACCAGTTATGAACATGAATTGCAGCATAACAAAATTTTTGAAGGAAGGACCAAAAACGTTTCTAGAATAGTATCTAAGGAAAAAGATATTTGATATAGCTTCTGGTTATAATAATTAATACAAGAATAAGTGTTAAAACTTGGTTCTTTAAATATTTTACACAGGAATGCATTGTTCTTTAACAAAAACAATGTGTAAATATTAGATTTTTATCACAGCCTACACAGAATATTTTAAAAGTGCAATATAATTTGACTGCTCTAGGGCTAGGACAGAGATAAAAGGAACTTATAGGAGTATAGGGTTTTGGTTTTTCTACTCCACTTCTAAAATGCTTGTAGACCGGAGTTACTGTAGTTTAATTAAGAGTGCCTTTTGAAGTTACCATCATGTTTCTGACCAGTAGAGTAAGAAACTCTACTGTAAGACACAATACATTTCAATGTACTTAAGTGTCTGAATTTCTTTTAATGTAACTCTTTGCTTTTCAGAGAGTTGCAATGGAACTTTGTCATGCATTAACTTAGAATGGGAGTTTTCGTGCTTATAGCTCCATGCAGTTCCTGAAAACTTTAAGGATTATTGCAACCAGATATTGAGCTAAGTGACTACTGAAATAGTGTAAAAATATTTCCTTTTGAATACTTATGTTTAAATTGGATATTAAATATTAAATACTGAAACGGTCATATTTGTGTCATACCTATTATTTGTAACTATTTACAAAGAGGATCTACATAAAATTGCTTTGATGTCAGCCTTTGAAGTGTGCCATAAGATTTATCTGTTTGAATTATTGTGTGACAAAACTTTTGTTCCCTTTTAAACTCTCATGAGAAATCATGGTAAACGTTTTTTGACAGTAAATTATACTGCTCTTACTAGACTAGTACAGGTTTTAAGAAACAAAGAAACAAGACTTCTTAGTGATGCAAAACTTATTTCAAGAATAGTTATTTCCATTCAGTGTCAGATGGAGACATTGATCTGTAATTAAACAAAGCTTTAGAAAGTGTTTCCATTAAGATGGATTGTCCCAGGATTTCTTATTATAATATAAAACAGTTAAACATTCCTGATATGAACTTTGCCAGTAGTGAACTGAAATGTAACATTTCCTGTTGTCTCAGTTCAATGTCAGTCTGTGTCCAGCACTGGCCCCGTGTGTTGTGAGGATTCTTTGTTCAGATGTGTCCAAGGTCTGTGCTGTGGTTGAGGTGCTTCTTGGTGACCCTGTCTTGCACTGACCAAACCGGTCCGACGGGGCCTGGTGAATGCTGGGTGGTGATGCCAGGAGGAGCCCAAACGCAGAGAAGGCAATGGAGACATCAGTTCTGTGTTCCTGAGACATTCAGAATGCCGCTCATCTGAGCGTGTCACACGTTCACAGCAAAGGGACTCCAGCAGTACATTTTGTCAGCTTTATTGCTTCTGCAGAGGTAAGGAGCCCGATTTTTCAGAGTAACTGCTTCCATCAAGAGCAGTGTCTATTACCAGGTAGGTTATAATGTGCTGGAGAACATTGCTGCTATTCAGAGGTTTCTTGACAGGTAAGAGAATGAGCTGAACTAAACCTCATTAAGTTTAAAAAAGGCAAGTGTCACTGGGTATTTCACCTGGGCTGCAATTACCCTATGCTGTAATGCTAGCTGAAAAAACATTTTTCAGATAAGGGGATGAGCACCCTCTTCCAAAGCAGGCTGACCAAAATGCCAAAGTGTGCTGCTGCAGCAGAGAACGCCAGCTGTATCCAGGGCTGCACTGGTAAAATGGAGGCAGCAGGTTGGGAAAGTCAGTCTTTCCTTCAGTAATTATAAGACCGACTGGAGTTCCATGCCCTGTTCTGGACACCTCAGTAGAAGAAAGACATTGACACACTGGAGTGAGTCCAGCAGATGCCACCAAAATCAGAGGGTTAAAGCACAAGGGGTAGGATGAGATAGAACAGAGTTTACTGAGCTTTAAGCTAAGGGAAACCTTTCTGCTATCTTGAACTCTAATGTGTGGAGCCAGACCCATCTCAAAGGGCACAGAGATACGAAAGAGGCAAGAGAAACATTTTCTAGAAAATTAAGATTAAATAGTAGGAAAATATTGTCACCATATAAGTGGTCAAAAATTGGAACAGGGGCTCAGGAAGGTATGAAATCTCCATCCTTGAAGACACTAAAAACCAGACTGGATGTGGCCTTGATCCTGGTATTAATTTGTTTTGAGCAGGGCTTTGCCCTAGATGACCTCCAGAAGTGTCTTCCACCCAACACGATTATATGTCTCTGAACCTGATCCTACAAGTGCATTTGCCTGACAGTTGTTTATTCTTTCATATGACTGTATGACAGTTCTTTTATTTCTATTAGGAAACTTGTACGAGTATGTAAATACTTGCAGGTCAGAGCTTTGCTATGAGTTTAAGGTAGTGAGTTGACATGTTTGGTGAAACAATTCTTGCTGTAGTAATCTGTGTCAAAACCAAATGAGCCACTTGGTTTGCTGCAAAATCTCTTCTTCCAGTGAGGCTGTTTTTCAGCTGGATACCTAATTCTGTCTGTGAATAACTATTAATGGAGTAGAAATATATATTTTTTTATATAATTAAGCTGGATTCTGTCACCAGCAACCTTCAATCTATATTACCTTTTAGTCAGGAACAAGCACTTCAAATCTACAGCATAATGGCTTGTAAAGGAGATTAGTGCTTTGATGTGAAAAAAAGAGCTGGGGGTGAAAATCTAATGGTAAATGTTTGTATTACCACTGTGCACTAACATTCTATCTGTCTGCTGGACGTATTGGTGACAGTCTGTAATTCAAAGTGTTTAAACTGTAGAAGCCACCAAAGACTTCACAACAGGAAAAAGCTGTCCAGTGCCAGGAAAAGTGAAATAAATACAGCCCATGGGGAAAAAAAATTGCATAGGCAGGAAACTCAAAGTAATCAAACTGAAAAAGGAGAACAGCCCTGGATCTAAGTGAACTTGTTTACTATTTGGTTTTGCCTCTAGCTGTAAACTTGTCTTCATAGCTTCCCTCATAAAATTGGATTGTGTGTGTGTCTTTACAGTTTCCTCTTATCACCCGGGTTGCCATCCTCTGTCACAGCCACAGAGCCCTCGCTCTGGCCTGCAGTGTGAGTCATTAACATCCTGTCCAGTCCTGTGCCCCAGCCCAGCTCTCCTGCAGTAGATGTGGCTGAGGTCTGGTTTTCAGAAAGATTGGAGATAGCCTCTGTGCTGATAAGGTGACTCCACTGTGCTAAAGCAATTTTTCTTTCTTCCTTTGATATTTCTTAATACAGCACCAAGCTGACTGCCTTTCTCTTGTTGTTCTAGAAACCAGAAAGCAAAAACTGCTTTAGGGGCACATGCAATTCAACACATGGATTTTTCACCAGATACTCACGTAGTTAATTTCTTTTAAATGGAAAGGCAGGAATCGTGGTGATAAAGACTTATGTGGTAAGGAGGATTTCAGACTCGGAGCTGGGACCTACAAGTGAAGAATAGAGAGAAGACCTTGTCCAATTCCAAACAATTTGGAAGGTACAGGGCCTAGGATTTAGGTCCTTTCACAATAAACAGGTAACTCTAGGAGAGGGAAAGAGGAGTAATAGGTACCTATATGGTGTGCAGAACCATTGGTTTTAGACAGGACTTCAAATTTTGCTTAGATTTTGGATTTTACAGATATGAAAACAGCACAGAAAGTGTTGCTTGAATTTTACAGTAAATCAACAGTAGACATAAAAATCTATGTCTAACCCCCTCCCTTTCTTTTCCTTGGGTTACTCTGTCTATCCTTATGTTAGTACAGATTCGTTAATTTCTCGCCCTTGGAACACAATTTTTCCTTTATGAACAGAAGCGAGGCCCTCGTGCCCGTGTGGGCCGGGTCAGGGCCCGGCGGGGCCGGCAGGGGGCGCGGTGGGGCCGGCAGGGGGCGCGGCTGCGCTCCGGGGGCCGGGCCCGCCCCGCGCCGCCGCCTCCGGTCAGCTGGGCCGCGCTTCCGCCCGCGCCGCCGCCGCCATGCGCATCGAGAAGTGCTACTTCTGCTCGGGGCCCATCTACCCGGGACATGGCGTCATGTTCGTGCGCAACGACTGCAAGGTACCGCCCGACCGGCACCGCTCTCCCCGCGGTGCTCGCGGCCGCTCCCTGCGCCGGCCCGGCCTGTGCCGGCGGGCCCCAGAGGGGCTCGGTGTCACCGGCCGCGCCTCACGCGGGGCGCTCACGCCGGAGCCCTGTCCCGGGCCGGGGCGCGCACGCACCGCCCGGGTGTGTGGGCGGGCGGGAGCCCCAGATAAGCGCAGCTGGTCAGAGCACGGTGCTGAGAACACCGTGGGTTCGATCCCTGTACGGGCCATTTGCTTAAAAGCTCCAGTCAGTAATGCTCGTTGTCCGTGGGTCCGTTCCAACTCTGACTATTCTGTGAATCTACGAAATTCACGTCTTACTGATATTTAAATATAAGGACCTGGAGCGATGCAGTAATGTGTCAGTTGCTGTGGCCGTCGGCAAGAGTGGGGGCTGAATGTTTTGTTTTCGGTTTTGAGTAAGAAATAATACACTTCATAATAGTAAGAAATAATACACTGCAGAGTAACGCAGAATCCTCACGCTTTAATTTTCAGACTTTGGCTTCAGGTGGCAGCAGGTGTGTGTTGGGCTCTGGGCAGGGCTCTGGGGGCAGCCGTGACCGCGGGACGCGATGTGACTCACCCGGCTGGGGCTGTCACAGCAGCGCGGCCGCGGCTCTGCGGGCCCTGCACCGGCCTGACAGCTCTGTACACAAAATGTTGTGTATCGTTTCCCAGTCTCTGCCGCGCTCCGTATCCTTGCTGCGGGGCGTCGGAGCCCCCAGCGTGAGGCGAAGCTTGCTCGCATCGCTTCCTTCCCGGGCCCAGACGTCGGAACAGATCCCGGCCGGGCGGCGCCGCTCGCAGTCACAGCGCCGGGGGCTCGGGGCTGACACGGGCTGCGTGCTCACAGCGGCCACCGGGGCCGTGTTCTTAGGGAGATTACCTGTGAACAGATAGTCTGTGAAAAGGCAAAATACCATAGCAGGTGTGCCTGAGTTGAGGTGAGAAGACGTGGTAGAAGAGTGTAAAAAAAAAAAAAAAAAAAGCTATTCGAAGATGAATGCCTTAATTAAAAGTTTCATATTTTCTATTTCTTTTAGAATTGACTGTTAGATGGGAAGGAAGATATGGCTGTAGAAAAAGAGGGGTTTCAAAACGTCATGAATAACATGTATTTCTGACCATTTTTAAGTGAAGAGTCTAGTATTCTGTAGAATATGTAGAAAAATAGGGAAAAAAGAAGAAAAGCCAATTAAAACGTTTTGTTATATGCTTTAACAGCTTTCAGTAAATTCAGCCCAGGACTTAACTAATGTGCTTAGGACTCCTGCAGGGTAATCTTTGTGGTTTAAGACTGCATCCCAGGAAACAGACATTTTTGTGTGTGTGTGTTGCATTCAGTATGAGAGGTGTGAGGATTTTTTGTTGTTCTCAGGATGGTACTGTATCTAAAAAGTGCTGGCAGCTGAGAAAATTGTTTATTCATACTACACATTTGGCTTTATGGTTATTTTTGCAGCTGATAATTATCAGAACTCAGGTGTATTTTATGTATAATCAGCTTAATTTTAAGTACTTGTGCTTAACCTTGGCAGCTGTGAAAATGACTTGATAATGAAAAAACAGTGCTTGAAATTATTTTTGTTACTAGCTGTATTTTCTATAAAAATACTAGCATTTGGAAGTTGAATATAATTTCTAATAGGCAGTATTGTTAGAGTAACCTCAGTGTTTGATACCACACTTGCGTGGGGCACAAATAATATGATTTCAGTAAGATTTTTCTTCTTTATCTTCCTCTTCTTTAAGATATTTAGATTCTGCAAATCAAAATGCCACAGAAACTTTAAAAAGAAGCGAAATCCCAGGAAGATGAGATGGACTAAAGCATTCCGTAAAGCAGCGGGCAAAGAACTGACAGTGGTAAGAAACTGAACTGGTTCACACAATACAATAGCAGACTAAAATGGCTTTTCTGTGGCACACAGGCTGGGCTAGGTGGCTTAAAGCATTGTCATTTAATGAAATGAGAAGAGGGATTGTGGAAGAGAATGTGAGAGTTTCCTGAGAGCGAGCTGTTCATTCAGCTTGTTTAAAACCTGGATCTTCCCCCTTGGGGGGATGGAAGCCAGTGTATCAGGTGTCTGTGCTGGTAACACATGGTGGCTCCCAAGTCCAAGGCATTTTTTCCCACTAATAAATCCTCTATGTACATATACAATTGGTAGTTGTATTTCTGCACAAATAATCTGAGTTACCAGGAACCTCAGGAATTCTCTCTATGCAGACCCCTAAAATATTTATCTATGAAGCCTCTTTAAAGCTTGCAATGTGTAGGAAAAGTCTTTACATAGATAAAAATGTTTGAAAAACAGCGTGAGACCTCAGATGCAATTTCAAAACAAAGTTGCTTCAGTGGTAAAAGTATTAAACATTCACATTTGGTGGAACAGTCCTTAAATAACTTAAGAATTACTGTGACTTAATTACCTATTTTTTTGCAGAATATTAAAAATTTAGTAAGCTTTTTGACACAGTGATTTCCTGCCTTCTGTGGATCTTTCAAGGGAAAGAATGTGGTTTTATTTTTTAATGTGAATGAAAAGCCATGATTAATTAGTGTCTTCAGTATTTGTGTTTCTTGCTTTTGAGTTGTTTCTGGCTATGTTCAATTACCTTTTTGAAAATAACTGAATTTAAAACTACTTTATACATGTCTAAATAGGTGACAATATGTTCCAGTTTTGAGATACATCATGTATTTTAAGAATAAAGCCAATATATGAACTTAGTGCTGTGTAACTCAGCTTTACTTCAACAAAAAACAACCTTTGAGCAGGGAGAAGTCCTCAGATAAAACTGATATAAAGCTAAGTGTGCCTGGCAAAAAACAAATCAGGAAACTATTTTTTCATCTTCAGCTCATGGGGATGAGGGGACATGGTTGGGGGATGGCACCTGTCCCAAATGCCAGTTACCGAAATGTTTCACAATTTTAAATTAGAAATACTGTTTCAGTATTCTTAAAATGAAACAGTGGTGTTGGTTTTTTTTTTAAAACCATTTCAAAATTCAAGATGTTGAGTAGAACTTATTTGTCCTGCAGTAAATGCTTTGGAATCTACAGGTTTTCAATTCTGCCTTCCACCTGTCTAATCTACTCTGTATTTCCTATTCCACATGGGTTTTCTCTGTTCCTTTTGTCTTGCTCAATAGAAAATAGCTGAGGGAGGTGTTGTGGTAAGTAGTTCTCTTCAGACAAATCACTGTGGCTCCTGACACTTTGAGGTCAAACACTCAACTTGATTTCCTTCTCATATTTATCTCTAATGATTGTTCAAATCTAGGAACTGAGCTTCTGAAAGGGGGGAAAAATCCCATAAAATATTCAGTTATATGAGTGACTGCTGCAGTAAGCAGTATTGATCTAAATATGCTTCTGCATATAGTCTGTATTTACTTTTTCTTTATACAGGATAATTCATTTGAATTTGAAAAACGTAGGAATGAACCAGTGAAATACCAGAGAGAACTGTGGAACAAGACTGGTGAGTCATTGTAGGAAAAAACCAAAAGATGAATTTTTTACTTACTATGAATGTGCTTTCAAAAGACTTAGAGTATTGCTTGTAGTGATTGTGTGTGAAATTACTGAAATCATGACCAAATTCTTAGCATGTGGAGGAGGTTTGAGTTGTAAACAGGTGTGGAGTTTCACTTGATTTTTTTTCAGAAACTGGTTTGAAAATGAGGACCACAAGTCCTTTATTTTGAATTGTCTTCAAAACCCTTTAGTGGTTTTACAGCTTTTTAAGAGGCTTCCAATGTAAGCCTTTTACACTGATGCAGTTGTTTTTGTGTTTGTGCTCAGTCCACTTCAGTTTGTTTCACAGAATCAATTGCCATAAAGTAGGAAAATAATAGGCTTATATTCATGTGAATAAATGCTTAAATTCATGTAAATTAATGCCACAAAGGAGAAGGTGGTAACTTGTATCTTTTCTCAAGTAGAGTCTTTTGCAGTGATGGTTTACTATAGAAATTGCATGTAGGCACAAAAGTGGAAGCATAAATAAGTTGTAAAATACAAGTAATCTGAGTTGCTACACAGAACATTCCCTTATCCTGCTCTTTAGAGAAGGAATAGTTTACTTTGTATAGTGTAAGAGATGCCTCTGGTACATAGGTATTATGGGAATATTGGTAAGAGCTGCTTTACAGAAATAGCATGGATTTTCTGCTGCAGTGATTTAAGCACATTTAAAACAACTTCTGCTTTATTTCAGTGGATGCAATGAAGAGGGTGGAAGAAATAAAGCAAAAACGCCAAGCCAGATTTATTATGAACAGGTGAGAATTATTTGTGTGATGGGAACACCTTGTGTGTTAGACAACCTTTCCAGAAATGGGATGATCCAGTTTTAAAGAGTAATTTGCTTTGCATATACACAGTCATCCAAGGGATGGGGTAAAATACACTGGGTGGGCTCTACCCTGTGTTATTGACTGTCCAAGGAAACATAGCTTTTGGACACTCAAGGATAACAGTTGTAATGTAGTACTTGTTTGTATACTGTCTTAAACAAAATTCTGATAGGAATTGGTACAGTGCTGCATTTTTTTTTTTTTTTGTGGTTTTGTATTCAGTATTTTCTTGAATTTGTTTTCAAATACTTTTTACCTTTATTTCCTCATATTCATAGTTATTTACAGCCTGTACATATCTTTAGCAAGAGATATCATGCATTAAAATGAAAGCATACATCTCCTCTTTGAAGGTAATTAAATCTAATTTTCCCCTTTCTCAGATTAAAGAAGAGCAAAGAGTTGCAGAAGGCAGAAGACATCAAAGAAGTCAAACAGAATATCCACCTTCTTCGTGCTCCCCATGCAGGTAAGAACTTGATCTACTCACTGGTTTGCCTACACAGTTTTAGGATGAATGACTTATGCTACAGATCAATAATCCTGTACATTTGTCTTACAATTCATTTATCTGTTGAATATGGAGAGTAGTTCTTACCACTAAATGGAAGTAGTGTTTTTGTTCTGAATCAAATATACCTTTTTTATGTATCCAGTCGTGCATTCATCCTTTTTCTTCCTTATTTTGGGTGTTTGAGATGGCACTCAATAACTGGTGCTCCATGAACTGCATGTTTGTTATCCAATACATTTATCTAAGTCTTCCCTTTGAACTGGTTAGTTGAACTCAGCAGACTCTACCTCTGAATGATATAAAATACAGTTCAACTTTGATGCCTGAATTTGTCAGTCAGTTGTGTAGAACTTGCATGAAAATACTGTTCCTTCAGTAAAGTCACATTTTACATCAATTATTTACTTTTTAAAGTACACTTAATGAAGTAAGTAATGAAGACAAGCTAAAAACATTTCCATTAGCTCTTGTTTTATAAAAAATTACTACTAATTTTGTTTCTTCATTATTAGATATTAATTAATTAGAATTCTGTTCTGTGGTTTTTCTTAGATTTTTTGTCAGAATATATGTAAACTTTGGTTTAATCTGTGCCCCCCGCCCCCCCCCCCCCCCCCCTTTTTTTTTTTTTTTTTTTCTTGAGGAAAGCAAAAAGATCTGAATTCAAGGGAATAAACTCAAGTGTTTATTTCTGTGTTTGGCTTTGCTTGTACTAAAGGAATGATGCACAGCACTGTGTAGTGCATCAACTCCCTTCTTGGTATTCCGCAGTTCTTACTGGGCAGAGAGTAGAATCAAATCTAAATCTTAGATTTTTCTTTTTCTTTGTTTTTCTTTTTGGTCATCTTATTGAGATGCTGTCCAGCACAACATTCAGGAGGGCTTAAATCTTGATTTAAAAACTAATGTGAGAAGGCCATTGATCTGTAATAAGTACTGAATCTTTGTAATCCTTTGCAAGGTTCTGCCAGGTATTGGCAGCAGTATCAGCTTGTCATAGCAGATGAAAACACAGGTTTGACTGCATTTTAGATTTTGCATAAAAACAGCATCAGCTTTTCTGCTAAAACAGAACAGTTTTAGGAGGTGATGGAGGTTAGCAGTAAATACCTGTGAGATTGATGGATTTGCTCATAAACAACTCTTCAAGCAATATATTTAGGCTGTTTCACCTGGAATAGACACATATATTGTTCAAAGAAAAAGTTGTTTGCGTTTAGAGAAACATGTTGAATTTGATTTGGTTTTTTTTGAAGGTACACCAAAACAGCTGGAGGACAAAATGGTGCAGAAGCTACAAGAGGATGTGCCTATGGAAGAGGACTCTTAAAGTGCTTTTATTTGCTATTTATATATCTTCAGCAGTTAACAGTTCCTTACTGCCTCACCTGACATCATTCATAAATATACTTACAGTTGAAGAAAAGTACATTTTAGTGAATAGTGGTCATTTACAATTTGAATTTTTAAATGAAAAATAATAGGATGAATTCTAGTTTGGGCAGTACTTAAAATTCTGCAGTTTGAGAAAACCTTGTCAGCAGGATGGAAAATGAGGCATTACTGTTTGAGATACCACGTGCTCCTTGGAAAGTTACACTTTTTCTGGGTAACTTTTCCACGTTCATGCAAATAAATAATAAAAGATGCTGGCCCTGAGCTTTTCTTACTTTTCCTGTTGATCTTTGATAGAGGTGAAAGATAAAAATCTATTTTAATGATTACAGTTGGGCAGGTTATATTAATTTTCATCATTCCAGTGTTGTCCAGACTTACTTTCTTGCTTGTCCTGTGGAAAATTTTTCAATTTGAAGAATGTGATATTTGTTTTATCTCCTTTTAAAGTCAGCCACCCCAGGATTCCATTGCAGTTGACACCTGGCAAAGCTAATGTTGATGCAGGACTTTGGTTGGAAAATAGTAATGGTGGTATCACCTACTCTGGAGCTGGCCCTGCCATCATCCTCACCCACCTAAATTCAGATCTGGTGTCTAATCAGGCAGATGGAGATGCTCAATAAATCACACTTGGACTGTTTTTACCTGACTCCCAGGATTATTTTGATGGAAAAGGTGCTGCTAAATCACAAATACTTTGCATATTGTGGTGGTACTTACTCAGAGTGTCAGCACTGATATAAACTGCTGGCAGTTTAAAACCATTTATCTGCAACAGCGTGATCAGAGAAAGCTTTCAAAGGCATGTATAGCATTTGCTGTCACATTATGCTATTTATCCTCAAAAATAATGATTTGTAGTTCTATTCCAAACTTGAATATGTACAATAGCAATCACTGGAAAACCTTATAGCTATCACCCACGTGTGTATTGTATAGTTCAGAGAAGAATCATATTTAAACTTAAGTAGGAGTCATTGGGGAGTGTGTGGCATGGCCAGGCATTGTACTCAGTTTTTTATCTCTTGATTTATGAGTTATATTCAGATCTATAGAAAATAACATATTTTAGTGAGAAATCTAGGAATAAAAATAGAATTCCTTATATTGATGAAATTAAAATTTTTTCCATCATTTAAAATTTGCTTCTAAGGTGATGGCTGATAGCATTTTAGGTGTCCAATATTAGTATTTCCCCTGCAAACTGCAATATAAATACCATCTGAAAAGCATATGGGAAGTTGGCCAGAAAACGTGTGTCAATGGGGTAAAATCACTAAGACAGTATAGTATAAATACAGTGGATATGTGCTATATGTACACCAAAATGTACATATAGCTTTTGGGCTTTTGGGGAAGACACAGCATGTTGTATAGCCTCACATAAACGTACTAATTACAGCTCAAGAAATGTAATGTTTTTTAAATGGCCTTTTCTATTGTAGTAGTTGATGTCCTTAATCCTTGAGATGGGATACTTCATTAAAAAATCATATTACATACAATTTTTTTATTTACTGGATTTTAAAGATGGGATGTTCAGCAACTGCTAAGTTTTAATTTTCTCAAAAAATAGGGAAATCTGTACAAAGCAGAAAAAGGTGATGAATCCGATTGAGTTAATTAGTATTTATATAAAATATTTTACTTCATATGAGTTTAACATTAAATAATTTATTACATAATCCCTATCTTTAAATGAATTGCAATAATTACTGGTTTTGTGCTCTATGGTAGTGTATTGTAGGATTATTAACCCTTTCCCATGAAGGTTTGTAAGTGAAGTAGTCATTGTGCAGCAGCTGAGAGCCGTGGGAGTATACTACAACCATAAATCCTGAAAACTGCTGGCCGTATGAGTTGCTCAGCCTGTGTGCCTCGGTGCTGGTCCAGTTGCAAGCAAGGGCTGTGGAAGTTCATCCTGAGTTATCCCTCTGCCAGATGTGCCTTTTCTCTGGGAAACAGAGACTTGCAGCTGGCTGTGTATACCTTGTAGTATGTAGGAGGTAGTTGAGCTTAAAAAATTTGTCACGAGTAACATGCTTGTTACACCTGCTCAGAACGTGCCCTCGTGAATATTTTTTTTTTTTTAATTTAATGGCTGTGGTGTCCTGTTCTCTTGTCTGTCAATTGGAGCACAAGGTGAGGGGGGAAGAGCTGCAGCTGAAAATGGTGGGGCTGGTGATGATTCTGAACATCTCTGCATCACCCACTGCATGCAGAGACCTTCATGGGGAGCTGCTGAGCTGCAGAGGAGTGGTGGTTTTCTTTTTGGAGGCTGGCTGTCCAGCCACATTTCTAATAGAAATTGTTATCATTCAAGACATTTTGGTGAAGATTTATTTTCTTTGCTTGCTTAAAATGAAAATTTCTTTAGATTTTGCATTTGGTTTACAAGACAAATGTCCCAACTGAGCAGTATCCTGGTGGTCATGGATAAATACTGCCAAATATAAGGAAAGAAACACATTCCCATTTCACCTGAACTAGGTCAGACTGGTTTGCCAGGGGAGTTTGGGGATGGGCAAATGGGGAGCTCTCATCTGCCTCCTGTGTGTGAGGCTGAGCTGTGCCCAGTCCCTGTCGAGGCAGGAGCTGCCATTGCTCCCCAAGAGCAGGTTGGAGAGGGCATTTTGTGAGCAGCACATTGTTATTCACAAGAGATCCTGCTTTAGTGTCAGCCAAATCACCCGTCCTGTCTGTGCCGAGATCTAGTAGGAGCAGAGCACAAGGTGCCTATGAGAACAGACTTACAAGACAAATGATGATGATGGTGTGTGAATATTTAATCAGAAGAATTACTTATGAATAACTGGTACTGCTGAATTCCATTATACAGTCTGTCTTCTTGGCATTTACCAGATCTAACAAACTATTCCCATTTTGCGTTTGTACTTTATGCCGTCAGGAGCCTTTCTTCAAAACAAACTGATAGGCTCGATCAGAACAAATGTGATATTCCAAACCAATTTTTAACAAATGCTTTTTAGTTTCAGTTGCTGTCATCTTCTTACAAAACAAAACCAGATGTATAGTTGTTTTCTTTCTTTTTTTCAGACTACAAAATTGGAAATGTGGATTTTAATAGTGATTTAGTAAGCGTCCATTTCTCATATTTCCTCTTTTCTATTTTTAATCCATCTTTTAGTGATTTCGAGTTAAACTCTGGTTTTTCTTTGAGGAGGAGGTCAGCCTGATGCTAACGCGTTTTGGCTGCTCCCTCACTTCCAGCCTCAGTTCCCCATGCCCAGCCCCGAGCAGGGGTTCCAGTCCTGCCCCGGGCCCCCGGAGCGCCCTTCCATCGAGTGTCCCTCCCTTGGTGTGTGACTGTCACTGTCCCTGTCCCTGCTCAGGGCCCGGCCCTCCTTGGTGTGTGACTGTCACTGTCCCTGCTCAGGGCCCGGCCCTCCTTGGTGTGTGACTGTCACTGTCCCTGTCCCTGCTCATGGCCCGGCCCTCCTTGGTGTGTGACTGTCACTGTCCCTGCTCAGGGCCCGGCCCTCCCTTGGTGTGTGACTGTCACTGTCCCTGCTCAGGGCCCGGCCCTCCTTGGTGTGTGACTGTCACTGTCTCTGCTCAGGGCCCGGCCCTCCTTGGTGTGTGACTGTCACTGTCCCTGCTCAGGGCCCGGCCGCGCTGGGCGTGTGTGCGGAGCCCGTGGCCCGCTCCGAGTGACGCCATCCTTAGAAACAGCGTTCGCGTGGGTTCTGAGGGGAGTGAGTTCGTGAGGGAGGTGAGTTCGTGAGGGGGGTGAGTTCATGGGGGAGGTGAGTTCGTGAGGGGGGTGAGTTCTGAGGGAGGTGAGTTCGTGGGGCAGGTGAGTTCGTGGGGCAGGTGAGTTCGTGGGGCAGGTGAGTTCTGAGGGAGGTGAGTTCGTGAGGGAGGTGAGTTCTGAGGGAGGCAGTGCGGTGCCGATTTCCGTGCTGAGCTGTGGTTCACGGCGCACGCTGGGGGAGCCGCCATGGGGCAGCTCCCGGCCAGCCCCGCAGGCGGGGCGCGGTGCTGAGGTGAAAGCCCGCACGGCTGTTCCGAACACCCTGCAGGCCTGGCCTTTTCCGTGTCTTCATGCAGAGTAAGGCCTGGAGATACATCTTTTTTTGCCTTTGGTCAGGTGTTGGGTTTGCAGTCTGTGCCTCTTACTTTGGTTGTCTGTGGGGGTTTCTCCTCAAAGTTTGATCCTGAGGCAGTGACCAAAAGAGTGGTGGATGATGGTGGGGTTTTGGTTTGGCTTGTTTGTTTGGCTTTTACGAAGAAAACAAGCTTCACTTTCAGTCTTTCTTTTACAAGTGCTAATGCAGTGTGGGAAAAGTGTAAAATACAGCTAGCTTTCTGTATAATCAAATTGTGCTGAGCTGCTGTGGACTTTCTTCCCAAGAGATTTGGGTCTTCCCATAGTCTGAGATTCTCTGGTCAGAGGTTTTCCTGACATATTCTTGCTTCAGAGTAACAGCACGGTGGAGCCCAGCACTCGTACCAGAGCTGTCAGTGTGTGACACAAAGAAACGTAAATCAGTTCCATATGTTGACGTGGTCATAGGTGTCCATGGCTGGAAAAGCAATAGACAGCTGCTAACAGGTCCAAAGGCTTATATCCCAGGAGAAGATATTTCAACCTCCAGGCTGTTCAATTCCTCAATTACTGTTCTGGCCTCAAAAATTCAATCTCCTTTACCAGCCTAACTTATTTATGGATTGCACTGAATTGTGACCAGAGAGCAGAAAGCCGAAATAAATCACTGATAAAATTGTTTAAGCCTTCTTGTTGGCTGTCTGTCTATTTTTAGATCTCAATTTAAAGAGACCATATGCAGAGAAATTTATTTTGTTTTATTCATGTTGAAGAAGAAGAATTACTTGAGATTGGGTAGGAACAGAGGGAGGAATAAGGATTTGTGGTGGTAGGATTTGTTGGAAGATGTTCTTTGCTGGTTTTGGGTTTGTTTGTGTGTTATTCTCCTCCCCTTTCCTCCTATCATTAGATTTCTCATATTAAATTTAGTTTGGTGAAGTTACTCTTGTTTCTTAAACAGCTGTTTTTACTCTTGTTTCTTAAACAGCTGTTTCTTCACCTTTAAAAAGTACCTAGATAACATTTTGGCTTACACATATGTATGGCAATAAATAAGGAGGGATGTCAGCTCTAGCCCTACAAACTGAGATTTATTAGTGACATGTTTCAGTGTGGGAAACAGACTCGTGAATGGAGATGTGTTAATTATAAGGCAACAATATTGTGCATCTACAAATTATCCCTGGGAATCAAGGCAAGCATCTCTGCATAACTGAAAAAAAATCTTGTTTGCAGGTATTTGAGCTGTTTTCTGTAGGCTCTGCTCTGCACTAAACTTGCAAATTAAGAGAATTGCTTTGGTAATCAACTTGACTGAAGTGATTCCTTAGTGGAGAATTTGAAAGATTTCTTGATAAAATTAAAAGCTGCCAGAAATTCTCGCTTGTGTGGAGGTGAGGTTGGTTACAGTATCTCTGTTTACACAAGCTCCTGCAGAAGGAAGTGTTTCCATTCAGCCTCGCTGCAGAAATTGACGCTGCATAAATTGACTCTGCAGAACTGCTTGGGGTGAGCAGTGAAACTAGCAAATGGTTTTCTCTGGCATTACCTGCCATTCCCAGCACTGGGCAAATTGAGATTTCAAATCCCTGTGTTTCCCAGCTTTTTGTACTCCCTGACAGAAAACGTGGGGACAGTGGCACAGGCCATACAGGTTTAGCTTGATACATATAGGTGGCAGACCTAAACCCAGCCGTCTTCAAGCCTGGCTGCACAGACAGCTTTTTCTTCTAACAAGCCATACAAACTGTTGGTGGGTTTGGAAGTCAGAAAGAACCAGCTAGGCTGCTCCCCTGGGCTGCTCCTGCCTCCTCTGTTTGGTTAGTTGTGCTGGGCACAGATGGAAAGTCATTCAAGGTTAATTTGATTAGCTGTACACAGCTTCTGGGGATCTCTGGGGAAAATCTTTCTTTTGAAATAGAAGATACAGATATCATAGTGTGATCTTAATTTGTGGGTGATATTTAGAAAGAAACAGTATTTAACCTTGAGCTAGGAATGCATTTAGAATATTCTATGCACAAAGCATGCTTTAATCCAGATTTCTTTAGGGCATGGCCTTGCTATTGCTTGGGATGCCTCATATAGATTATCCTCAGGATATCTGGGGAATACTGTGATGCTGCATTTAAAGAACTTGTGCTTTTTCTCCACGGATATCTACTTCCATGTCTGGTCTTGACTTGGGAGGAGATTGTGTGCCAGATTTTGTCACTGATGTTGTCAGAAAGCTGTGATACAAAGGGGACAGGAAGCATTCTTCACTCTTCACAGCTGCTGTAGATTAAATTGTTTTGAAGAAGAAGGAGGTGGCTTTCTAAAAATTGCTTTTACTGGCTCTTGAAGAATTTCTACAGCAGATATTCAAAATTCAGGTTCTGCTTAAAAACATCTAGCTGTGAACACAGGAGGCATTCTTAGGTCAAACTAAAGCAAGGTAAAGACCTGTAGTTCTCTAGCAACAAATTTATCTGCTTCCTGTGTTGATAGAAAAATGAATTAACTATATTACAAGCTTTTCTAGTGGTTGTTATGGTCTGCACACAGTTCAGCTTATTTTCTTATTGTATCAATGTAATGATCTACATGAACCAGGTCATATGAGGACCAGGTATTCTCCCAGTTTTCTAAGGAAATGCCAACTTTTGTTGAACTGCTTCTGCCAGACTGTGTAGAGTTTTTGGCAGCCATTTAAATCTATTTCATTATCTATTTAATATTCTGAGTTTCATCTGCCTCTCCAAAATCTGTTAATAGTTTTAATAGTTTTTCACTTTTCATGACAATCCTGTTAATTCCAGTTCTGGAAATGTTTAAAGCCTTTAGACTGAAAACAGAGGAACTTTTATGCTGGTTTGTATCCAAAGTCCATTTAAACTTGTACTACCTTTGATGGCCAGTATAGCAGAACCTTTCAGAGAAGGATCACAAAGCATCGTTTGCTTTTCCATGGTTTATCTTCCTAAACTCAAACAGTCGGTAATTTAGGGATTTCTTTGTAAATTTCTGGTGAACCAGTCTTCTGTGACCGTATCAAGTCTAAATTTGAACAGCTCTATACTTTCTCAGTGATCCTGTGATGAATACTTCTGTTTAACTGATCATTGTGAGGAAGAACTTCTTTGTGATTTGGATTTGACACTGTTGGATTTTCTGTAGTTCCGGTATTATTAATTCTCTTTGCAGTGTTTGCAGTGTTGTGAACCTCCAGTTACCTATTTTCTAAACCCAAGAGTCCTGATCTCTTACCCTGTTCTGTAGGAAGGCTTCTGAGCATTTTTATTGCTCCTTATGCCTTTTCTTCTTGTCTGGTTTGTGGGATGAAACGATGACAAATCCTGCAGTATTCAATATATGGATGGGTGTACCCTTTATGTCTGCACTGTTTCTCCTTTGTTTCTCTTGTAACTGTGTTTTTCAATATCCTCAGCTTTTTCCTGCGTGCTTTGTAGAAAGAAAATAACCTTCACTGTTCACATTTATTTAGATTTAGAATTTGATGGTTCATTCACTAAGTTTTCTCTTTCTAAATCTTTAGTGAACAGCCAAGTCCATGACTACCTGAATGCATCATGATTAGGACTGTGCTTTTAAGAGAAGTGAGATAGACAGCATTATAAAAAAGATAAACACATAAAAAAACCACCAAAACAACCTGCAAAGGAATTAAATTCTGTCAAAACAGATCTCAACAGATGGGCATCAGCTGCTCTTAGCAAGCAGAGAAAATCACCTTGAGTGTTCTTCGTTCTTGAGAACTGTGACTTGGAAGTGAGTGGTGCCATTGTCTTAAATGTTTAAACATAGTTGATTGTAGGTGCAGGGAAGTGTTCGCTGGTACGGAGTTTCATGAATCATTTACCTTTGTAGGAGTACATTCTGACATCCTGAATGCAAGATGCCATTTCCCTTCCCACACATTACATGCAATAGCTAAGTGGTGAGTAGACAGCTACAAGTCAGCAGACCTGAGTTTTATTTCTGGCTTTTTTTCCTTTGGTAATTTTACTCAAGTTATTCAGCTTTTCTGAGTCCTCTCTAAAATGGTCTGCCTGATCATGAGGAGTATGTTCTGTCTCTTCCAACTTTTCCATGCATGGCAAGGCACTGAATTGAGACCTACTGCAGCAATTAATGTTATCTTAGAATTCTATGGGACATTTTTAATGTAATTTTAATTTGACTTTCCCAGCTCTGAAACAAACAGAGTTCCTTTCAAATGGAGTTCCTTTTATTCATCCTTTGCCTTGCTTTTTTTTGGATGGATTTTTGTCAGTGACTAAGGCCTGTAGGGCCAGGTTCAGTGATGAGACAGTTTTCTGGTAGCTCTTGAAGTCAGAGGGAATTGTTCATGTATGTGCCCCGTGGAAACCAGTATGATAGCAGTCTGACTCAGCTGGTCTGACCCCAAACACCTGACTGGGAATAAAGCAGCTCCCATGCAAAAGAGAAGTTGGCTGTTGTTTTACCAGGTGATTGCCAAGTGTGTTGGACATCTTACTAATTTCTGTTTCTTCTGCTGAAGTTAAATAGCCAGTAATTCTTTAGTTCTGGAATCTAGTAACACTGTGTAGCTGTGATTTTTCCCTGAAGCCATCTTTCAGAAACTCTCTCTGTTTATGTAATTTGGAAATCCTAACAGAGCAGTGTAAGTCTAGTAAGCAACCAGATTTAGCAGTGGAAACTTTATATTTATTATCACTAGGCACAGAGGACAAAAGAGCTGAAATGTTCCCAAGCAATCACTGAGGATATAGCACAGATACTTTATGATTCCAAGCTTGCAGATTTTATGAGTTGTAGGCTGAAATGTAATCTGGTATGTTAAAATGTAAATTAAAACTTTCTTCCTTATCCCTCAAGCTTGTGAAGAATGTCTCTCAGCCAAGTATAAACACCTGAAAGAAGTGATGTCTTATTTGGTCTGCAGACAAGCAAAACAGATAAGAAGACTTTCACTATTCTAAACCCATTTTTAATTCTGAAACTTGAGTTAATCAAAATCAGAACTGTCAACTCTTCACCTTGTTGATGATCACAGTACCATTTGATTTCATCTCGCTGTTGAAAAACCACTCTTACTACCTGACAGCCCTGAAGGTTTTTGAGATTAATTTATTGCTGATCAAAAACATTTTTTGCATATTGAAAATTCAGAGAAAGGAAAATACAGCATTCAAATAAAAATATATGGGTTGCAATACTATTCAGGTATTTTCATAAATTATTCTCATAAAATAAAAAAATAATAAATAAATAAAAATAAAATTAATAAAATTCCTCATTTTCTCACTTGTTTTAAAGGAAGAAGACCCTGTTAATTGGTGTCAAAACATGGTGGAAAATTATGAGGGAGATTAAAACCCTTGGCTGAAATCAGATTTGTATGACCTGTGTTTTAGAAACTTTATTTGCTTGAGCCATTGCAGCCTGAAAGAAACAAGTATCTTCCTTGAAAACTCGATGATGAGATCCCAGATAATCAGTAACCTAGGGCATACTCCTACAGATGGAGAAAATGCAGTCAGAAAAGCTTTCCTTGGATGATAAAAACTTGAAATGAGTCTCAACATCCAGTCATTAGCATTCAAAGCCCTATCCAGTCACAGAAATGTCTTTCTGCTCTTTCCCTCCCAGCGCTATATTTATTAGGAGGTAAGAATGTGATACGGAAGGCAGAACCTGAAGGTGTTTAGTGTGCTGTGATTCAGCTGCCTGGCAAAAGATCTTACTTTGGCAGTCCCCAGACTGGTCTTGTGAAGTATTCCTCAGGGAGGGAGATTTCTTTCCAGAACTGTCCTCCTTTGGTGTGACCATCTGCCTCTATATAGTCATCTGGGCAAAAATAGAAATTACAAACAGAAAATTGCTCTGCTGCCAGATTAGCTGCAGAATACACACTGACGCTTTACTCACTCGGGGGGATTTAGTGCCAGGGTTCTTTGCTGGGGATAAAACACTGTATCATATTTTCCCCTCCTGTCAGTGTTGGATTAAAAACTAAATCATGCTCATTTTGCTTTCAGGAGTAGTCCCAAAGGGTTTGGGAAGGATTAATTGCATATGAAATGCAAGTAGCAATGTACAATTCTGTGTACATTGAAAATTAAACAGAGGTAAACATTATCAAAAGTTTTAACTTACTGATGTTATTTCAGCTTGTTTTATGATCTGAATATTTTCTGCTGAATACTTAAAGATGCTCATGGGACTTCAGAAAAGACACATCTCTGAAAGGAAAAGGGAAGAAATCTGCGTGTAAGAACTCAACTCATCAAAGACTTGAAATAGCTGCTCAAGTCCTTCTCCCTTCCTGAAGTTAGGCACATATGTAGGTTGTTGAATTTGGGACTTAACAAAAAACTCAATTCCTTTTTTTTAATCACATGAACATTTATTTTTTTTCTGTAGTTTTTCCTCTACAATATTCTAAGGCTTCTGCTGGGGAGGAGATGCAAAACACCTTTATGATACATTGGGAATAATGCCCTGAAAAAAACTTTTGTTTTATGGATTTAGAGTTTGCAGAACAAATATTTGTTCTGTGGGTAGTGTGGGCGGATGTAGGGATGAAGAGCTCTGGAAAATAAAAGTCAATACCTGATAAACTTGGAAAGTTACGTCATCAGCTGTTACAGATTTTTTGTGTTGAGGGAGTGGAAGAAGTTCTGTCAAGACAGACCTAAACAATTTTTAAACCCTCTAATATTTTGTAATCTGTTCTGAGTCTTCTGTGAGATTATTTCACCTGCCTCAGTCTTTGACCTTTTTGATGCTATCCCAGTTTGTAGTTAAGGGTTGATTTTTGAATGTTGTGTGGAATCTGTTTCAATTATTTGCTCTCATGCAATTTAACTGAGTTTACAGTACTCCAGAAGGATCTTTTGGGGAAGGTTGTTTTTCCTAGGGAGGGAATGGAGGGAATCTGGGTGTCCAGGTGCCCTGGGAGCACAGAGCACACGTGAGCAGGGAGATCAGTTAAAAGACAATGTAATTTACCCAAATCCTTCAGAGTGCATGGCCCTAAGGTACCTTAGGGATAGCATCAGTTTTCAGAAACTAATTTCAAGACCCAGAAGATCAGCAGTAATCTTGGATGGAGCCAGTGGGCCTGTGTGAAGGAGTGGGGAGGAAATTCTGTTTGATACCTTTAGCTGCAGGATTTCTGTGTAATGGGGATTCCTTGTTGTTGTTATTTTTCTGTCTTAAAATTAACACAATCACAAGGGTAACATCCAGTCTGTCTTGAATGAGTTGTGCCTTGGGCTAGAAAGAAGCAAACTGGATCTGAGGCCATTCCTCATTCAAGGGAGACTTTGCAACAGCTTTTGTGCAAGTTGTGTAACAGCTTGAGCAACAGCTTTCAATAAATAAGAAGTTTCCCTTGCACATTGTGCTGCCCTCAGCTCTTTGCTCCATCCAGCACCACTGTCCTTCACAGTTTCCCCAGCAGGTGTGTCCAAACCTGCCCTCTGTCCCCTTGCATGGTGGAGTCTGAGCTTTGCCTAGGCCGTAGGTGCTGTTCTGAGAAACACTCCTGGGAAAGAGTAACACGGGATCAATACTTCAGCTGCATTTTGAAAGTTGCCTATGAAATGAGTTCAAGTGAAATCCAAGTCCATGGTTCTTGACCTGCATCTTTTTGTTCCAAGGAAACATATTCACTTCCTGAATAAACTAAAATGACCTAAAATGACATAATGTGGCTTTCCCTTGGGACAAGGGCACAGTGCTCCACCTGTCTGTATCTCTACACTTGCCATCTTTAGCAGTTACCTCACGCATAGCCCAGAAGGTTTTATGGGAGCATAGGCAATAAATCCTAGGTGATAACTTTCTTACTGCTGTTGCATGATCTGGGGTGTTTCAGTGTCACTCTCAGACAGTGACAGACAGCAGAGCAAACACCAGAGCTGGATGTGAAATAATCACTGTGGTGCTCTCTGCCTCTAATTCCAGGCAGAGAGGAGGCCTGATAAATGGTTTAAATGCTGAAATATGTAATGCATTTTTAGTGTTTTCTATGGGAATCCCTCACATGGTGTTTAGGTACTTGTCCATCATGTGGTATACTGGTTGGTTAGCAGAAATTTCAAGAACCAAAGGCTTTATTTCATTTAGGTGGATATGAAGGAGGCACAGTGTTTGTGATATGCTGGTATTTTAAACGCTTTTGAATTAACAAACTAATTAAAAAGAGAAGAAATCTTGATATAGTTTTTCAAATTAATTTTTGAGCTTTTCTTTTGAGTTATCCTGATTTGATCTCAGAAGTTTCCTAGTCTTTTGTTTCAGCCTGTCTTCTCTGGATATTGATAGTGATAGATGATCCAATTACTTAATCCTTTCATGCATGCTTTCACTTTCAGCAAAGCAGCAAGGTGCAAAATCAGAGCGTGTTTAAGACAGTTTTAGTCCTCATTTTTAGCTGTGGTACATTACCTCTACAAGAAACAGCTGATGGTATGTGAAGCATAACTACTTGAATGAAATATATCTACTACACCTTTTAATTCTCAGTGCTTGGTGTGTTGTATGCAGAGCTATTTACTGATAGTAATGCTTTGCAATTAGCGGGGAAATGGGAAACACGTGAAGTAGTCCTACAGGAACTGCAATATTCTGGAGAAGTAAGCCTATTATTTTCATCCTTCAACAAAGTAAACCCACTCCCCTCTGTATGAGGGTACATTTAATTTATTTTTTCAGCTATGCCTTATTGATTCCACAGTTGTAATGTTTTCCATTGAGTTTGTTACGAAATCTGCACTGCTCTGATCTTGTGGCATCACATTTAGATTTCAAACTGCGTCATTGTCTTGCCATCTGTTAAAGCCCTGTGTCTGCTGAGCACTATCCTGAGAGAGGGCCAGTTGCTGGCCAAGTCAGAGAGGGTGACAGATTTTTAATTATGCAGACAGGATGGGAGTGGTGGGGGACTGAACAGTGAGTGGTGGTTGCTGGGGCAGTGGTTGTGTCTCTCGAACAGCCTGCTAACGACGCTGCAGTCCTGCCGGGAGAGGCTGATGTTGTGCACGGGAATGGCTCTTTGGGCATGAGCTGAGGGAACTGGGCTCCCTGCGGGGAAGCTGATTGATGGATGCCTGGTGGGTCAGAAGTGCCGACATGGGCTGAACCTATAGCTTTTTGGTTTGATACCTGAGAAGACCCATATGAATAACTCCTCCCTGTATTATCAGTTGATTCTATCCAGAATAGGCCACTTAGGAACTGATGATGAAGAGATTAGGTGTGCACAAGTCCTGCCTTTTAGATGCACACAATCTTCAGATCATTTTGCACCAGCAGGTTGCTGGGTGCTTCCTTAGCCAGTCTCCACATGTGGATCTCCATTTCATTAAAGGAGACTGGAGGGGAAAGCCCCAGCAGCTCAAAGCAGGATTGCTGTTTGGTAGGGTCAAAAATCCCCTAAATTTTAATTGGAACTTGTTCTGCTTTATTCTTTCCATGCCTTGAGTGTACTTGGAAGGAAGAAGGGATTAGAAACTTCTATAACAGCCCTAAAGGGGCAGAGCCTTGCAGGGATTGTGACTGTGTAATTAAGGGCCAGTCTGGGGATGGACTATGAGGTTTTATTGTTCCCTTAGAGCTACTGTGGGCAGATAGGGCATAGAATGAATTCATTTAGGATATGAGTAGGAGGGGATGCCACCTCTAGGCAACGAGGCTGCCTGCAAGCTGTCACACTGAGTCTGGGTCCTGTGAGAATGCTGCAAATGCTGCAGGACCCGAGGGCCAGGACAAGACCAGAGGCTGTGTATTGCAGGAATGTCAGACATCCCCACCACCATGCGTGGAGGCCTGGGAAAGAGGGCTTGTTCTGATTCTGCGTTTTGAAGCATGACTATGACTCAGTTGGGGCACATTACAGGAAGAGATTAAGTTTTCGGGCTGGAGCCTTTCACAAGTCCAAAGCTCTCCTGGCTAATGGTTTTAATTTCAGTACTGGCTCCCCTTACCTGGAGTGTTTTTAGTCAGGGGTTTCTTTTGCTAAGGAATTTGTACTTTTACCTGATGTAATGGAAACAAATGACGAGAAAGCCTGAGGTTTTTTTTTTTTTCTTCATCTCAGTTCTGCCGTTCTGCTACCTCTGGTACTGAATGAAGCTGTAAATTAATTTCTTCACTGCCTGGGCTGTGGGATGGCTGCAGGTGTTCTCTGCCTACCTGGTGGGTGCCACCTGCCCTGGGAGGAGGGAGAAGCCTGGTTTCTCACACTCTGAGCCAGCTGCTGGAGGTGGGGGCATAGAAGGGCCCCAATGCCCTGCATTTCTGCATTGTGGGACTTGCTGTGCACCCAATGCAAAATGTACAACCCAGAGGTTTTTGCCAAGAATGCTCTTGACTTGCTGATTAATGCATTAACTGGTTAAAATAAGGGAAATAGAAGGTAAGTTGTTGACTTGATCTCCCCTCATTAGACTGCACTAATCCGTGTTATGACTTCTGAGATTTTCTCATCTGTTGATGTAAATATAGTCAGTGAAATCAAATCCTTATGGAAATTTAATTTGCTGAGTCATCAGATCTCTCATCTTGCTTGATTATAGCCTTGTTGTCAGAGCCAGGCTTAATGTGCTTTAAATTAATGTGCTTAATGTGCTGGCTCGTTACTGACTTGTTTAGCGTGGAGCTGAGGGCATCTTTGCAATGTTACAGAGATAGGAATTTACTTTCTAATTCTCAGAGAAAGAACTGTTCCTGGCTGGTGCAAGGTTACTGGAGAAATTTCAATAAAATTAGGGAGGTTGATTGTTCTGCATATGATACAGGAGAGATATTTTCAGCATGGGATCAGTTGGAAAGGCGTTGCAAATGCAATCTTCTGAGTCAACAAAGAGCTGTCCAGGTTAGGAACTGGAATGAATGGTACAAATTGTTTTGACAAAAACAAATGAATCTATAAATGTACCTGTTTAGGCTAATAATTTTTTTCATAAGTATTTGTGCCATGTCCTGGTTTGATTCTAGCAAAAACATTTGCTGTTGAAGAAAAAATAGAGGAGAATTTGAACAATTTGGGTGAAATAAGGGCAGGAAAGGAGAATTTAATGGTGTCTTGAAATGGTAATTGCAATAAATTGTAACTTGTAGTCAAAATAAATGGTGCAGTTCTACAAATGGGGAGGCAAATTTTATGGGATAGTATGCCAGATATCATTGATAGTTTTGTCTGTACTTTCATCTGTGTTGCTAATGTGAATAAGTTTTAAGTGAGCTCTCTTCAGGATATTTCACTCTCTTGTACAGTGGCCTGTGCAAGATGATACTCAGGCTTAGACATTTGCGTCTTTATAACTAATTATAACCTTGTCAGTGTGGGCCCTGGTGGACAATAAATCCAATTATCTCTTCAGATCCCCAGGCCAATACAGGAGGGCTGTGTGCAAAGCAGAAAATGGTGCTTGTTAGTATTTGCTAAAACCTGTAACAAACCTAACTGGGTTATTTGAACATATTACTCTTACAGTCCCCTCTATACAAAAGATCAGCATATGGGAAGGATTTCTTTGCCAGGAATATCTGATTTAAAAACTGAATAAAAATATTCAATCCCATCTCTAGATTTATCCAGTACTAATATTGCTGGCTAAGCATGCTCATCCAGACTATGAACATAGGAAATGAAGTGGTTTTTTTCCCTGGAAGATCAGAGCCTCTGTGCATCAGGTGTGTGTGTAGCTGCTGGGCTGGTCTCACCTCCCAGGACATCCCAGTGTGGGGCTGTTCCATCTGCCCTCCTGCCGTGCTGCCTGGTGGTGTGGCTCAGTACAGGCTCTTCAGAGCCTCCTTCAGAGGGTAAAATGCTGAAGTGCAAGGTTTGCTAAAGGACAGGCAAACAAAGCAAGTGTGCAGAGAGGGCATTGATGGATGGTGCTGGTGGATGGAGAGAAGTGATGCATTTCTTCTGGCTGACACAGCAGGGACAACTGGGATGGAAGTCGTGAACACTGAAAGTAGTGAGGGGACTTTTTTGTTTGTTTGGGATTGTCTATATCCCAATGATAGTGACAGAAAGAAGATCTTGAAATCTTTATCATGAAGAGATTCTTCCAGGAGAAAAAAAAATACAGTTTTTATATAGTTGTAATGATATTTAGTCAAGGGGAATAACAACCTTTAAAAAAACTTATGAACACATTTCTACTGCTAAGCCAGGATTAATGTCTTTGGGTTTGTTTTTTTTTTTTTTTTAAAACAACTTTTTAATTTGTTGAACAGACAAAAGCCATTTTGGAGATAATTCAAGGAAATAAACCGTCTGCAGTAGGTAAGTGAGAGGTTATAAAACACCAGCATTCTAGTGACTGCAAAAACATCATTACTATTGAATTATTTCACAGGGTCAGAAAGGAGATATTTTAAAAAAGATTCTGAACTTATGCTCTCTCACTGCTTACAATTTGAATTTTAAATTTAAAGTATTTTAGTACACAGTTGTAGGGATAATGACTATTCTTGTCCCCATTAAGGTCCTTATTTGGAAAACTGAGAGTGGATAATAAGTGTGAGTAGGTATCTAGACAGCAGGGTCAGTAATAAGAGCACGACTGCTGTCAAGTAATGACTGGAAGCTATGTTACAGAAAGAGAAATGAAACAGAGAAACAATGGCTTCTAATTACACAGCTAAAAAAAGCTCTGGCTGCTTGTTTTCAATACACAGCTGAAAGTACATTGCAGTGAGGGCAGGAGGAGAGATAACCAGTCCTCTGATAAATGGTAACTGGGAATGGGGAATAAAGAAATACCACTCATAATGATATTTTGTCTCTAGTGTTGCCTGGTTTCACATGCTCTGTAAAATTCTCCATTGACCCCAGGAACTCTGCCCATGTAAGGAGTGATCTCACCTGCCAAGGAGGCTATGAGGTAGAGAAAAAAGCGATTTCACCTGAGTCTTCAAAGAGAATATTGATGTAATCTGATGGTAAATATGGAAAATGTGAGTTAGTAATCTTTGGGATCTTGATCCTGCCAGCCAAAACTGTCCAGTGTTATCCTCTCATGACTATACTGGTGTGTGATTTGCCCACCTTAAGGTGAGGCTTAACAAAAAGTCCTTTAGCTTTAATATTGCTACAGCTGCCAGTCAGGTCTAAAAGTCTTGACACCATTTCTCTGAGTTCTGAGAGAGGAAAAATAACACTTTTAGCTTTTAGCATTACATTTCTAAGGATTAGGGAGTAGGCTGTATCATTATTATTCAGAAAAGGTACAGAGTTGTCAAGTTGTCAGCTACAAACATATCAGCCAAAATCAGCAGCAGGAAAAACCTTGATAAAACTAATAGAAAGTGGTTTATCAAAGAAAGGTGCAATTTCATTGGAAACACATTTTGGTTGACTGGTGATTTTGATTAAAAAGATAGTGTGATTGCTGGTGGACCTTGTCTAGGACAGAGCAATCACACTCATTTATCTTACCTTAGAAAAAGATGCTGATAATCTTGTTGAAGGGAAGAGTAACATTAAAAGCATGAGCAGAAGAATACAAAGGGAGCAGAATGAGGATTTCCGTGGTTGAAAGTGGTGGAAACTGCAGTTCTGTGGGAGTTTTCCCATGCTGTCTTATTCTCAAATAGAGTTTTAGAGTGAATATGATCACAGAGCAATCAGAGCTTAGTGCTGTGATATATTCAGGAAGATCTTTTGTGCAGTGATGCAACTGTGCTGAGGCAAATATGTACTTCATCATATGATTTTGTTTTGCATGCCCCTTGGCTGAAGTTAAGATATTTTATAGTAGAATTCCTTTTCTGATTTGCAACTCTTGTTAGAGCAAGGCAATAAATGTCAGCAGTAGGAAAGAATGAAAAGATGGGCCTTTATGCCCAGAGACAGCCTCTTGTGTGCACTCAGCTTGTTTGTGACAGAAGTCAGGCAGGTAAAACTTGCAGTGAAGCACTTACATCTCACTTCACAAATCAATTCCTGGACATCCCCAGAGGATTTGCACTCTAGTCCTGCACAGACACCCTGACAGGAGGGAGAAAATGCACTAGACTTAATTCCACTATCTGCACTCTATGCTAATAGACTCATACCATGGCAGGGGTCTCATGTAGACTACTACAAGATGCATGTTCCCCATATTTCTCGATTTTTCATGTTCTCAGCAGTTATTAGAACAGGTGGCTTATGGATTTGTGTGTCTGTCACCAGCCCTTTGATGGATCACATGCCTGGTGTTATTGTTAGCACAACATGTTTGGTGGTGTCTCTTACAAGAGTTAACCGATGTAAACTGGACCTGGAACAAAGGGAACCATAGGAATTGACACTAGAAAGGATATGTGCCACTGTCTCTGCTGCCTGCTAATTGGTTCATAATATATGCTATTCGCAGACAGTAATTTGGACCAAAAAGAACTTGTTTTTCAAGTGAGTGAAAATAACTGCCTCTGTTTTGAAAATGACTTCTGGTGTTTCCCATGTTCCCATGTTATCCACCCCACTGGTAATCATTCTGCTATTGCACCTTGTTACTACATCTTAGTCCAACTTGCACATCTAGTTTCTCAGCTGAAACCAGCAAATTCTTCTCAGCCAGCAATGCAATAAGAGAGCCAAGGGTCCTGATCTGGAAAATCTTGTTCCCAAATGTATGCACTACTTTTGCAGGGCATGTAGCTCTCATTCTTCTTTAGAGTGTTCCCTACTATGATTGAACACCCAGCACTTCTGATTTGTTCAGTCTTCTGTCTTCTCTTTCATCCCTTTCCTCAGCACAGTCTTTGTTTTCTTCCTTAACAAAATTAAAAATTTCTCTTTTCTGTGTGCCTTGGCAGTTGGATTTTTCTGTTCCTAGAATTTTTCCTTCTTTTGTTTGAAAGCTTGGTGTGTTCATTTCTGGCTGCCATGATTAGACTGGGAATGTCTCAGTCTTGGATGGATTCTTGCAAATCTTGTGGTATGCAGGTGATGAACTGAGGCACAGAGGCAAGTGACAAGACTTCAGAGGATTCATTGGCAGAACTGGGAACTGAGTTGTGTTTTAGTCACGAGGCCTGTTTTGCTCACTGCATCAAGGAATAAATTCTCTATTTTCATAGTAATCCTTTGAAAATTTTCTTGGATGATTTTTGACTTTGAAGTGAATTCAGAAGTACATGTCCATTTTTTTACAGAAGTCTTGGTTTTGAGGGCAAGTTTCTGTTCTAGACCTGTTTCACAACGTGGCTTTGTTGATCACTGTCCCAAAAGACCAAGAGAGGGAGACTGGGCTAGGGATGAGTGGCAGGCAGAATGGGAATGATCACCATCCTTGCTTTCCATGGTTTTTTTTTCTACTCTTCTGTTCTTTTCCTCCCGCTTATTTTTCCCTCTTGTTATTTGTTTGTAATGAGTCTCACTTCTCCTGTTTCCTTTCTGCAGTCTTTTCCTATTTATCCTGTTTTTCCTGCATCACTGGAGTGCTGTCTCCTTCCTGTACCAGGATAGTTTACTGACCTGTCCCTGGAGTGTAGCAGACTCTATTTGTGACTTCAGTTAAGGTCAGGAACTACATATGGCAGGTACCTGATCTCAGCTCCATCCTCTTGGCTCTCATGATTTAGCTCCTGTGTTTTATGGGCCACAATGGGACTGGGAGGATGACTTCTCTCCTGGACTGAAGGGTACAGAAAGCAAATGTCACACCAGATGGGTGTTGCCAGAGGGACACAAAGGTACTCACCACTGTTTCAAGACCTTGATGAGTTATGGCATTATTGTCCATGGGGACAGCTCCTAGAGGATTTTGGAATCTGGCATGCAGACTGTGTAATGTATCATCTGTATTTGTGAAAGAGCAAATGACAGACAGTGATGCATAGAGTATCAGAACATAACTGAAATAACCATATTAGACTTTTAGAGTCTAGGAGAATTGGATTGTGGTGCTAGCACAAGCACTGGTACACTAGAATGAGGCACTTTCTGTCTTCCAAATAATAGAAAAAATAAATTTTACAGAGATGTTTCAGGAGGGGCAGGCGGCTGACCCTCTCTTATTTGTGGACGCATAAGCTCAGCTGCAGGTAAATGGGGGTCACACTGTCAGGGGTATCTGGTTTGGCACTGCACGGCTCCAGCTTGGCTCTGGCAGGATTTACTGCTTGTGGTTCTGGCAGGCCTGAGCTAAGGGAAGCAGGCAGATGTGAGTGATTCAGCTTTATGCCTGGTGTCAGCCCTGCTGGATGCAGGCTGGCTCCATGCCCAGCTGCTGCTGGCTGGCTGGTTTGTGTGGGTGGGATGCTCTGAGTGCCAGCAGGGCCCTGCTGAGGGGAGCCCTGGGGCTGTGTCCTGCTGGGGGTGCAGAGCTCTGGGGTCCCTGCTGTGGGACACTTGCCCCTGTGCTACCCACTGCCTGCAGGCTGGCATTGCTCTGCTGCTGCTCCTCTCACCCTGCCTGGGGGCAAGTCGAGGGCCATTGCTGCAGGCCCTGGATAACCCTTAGTGCAGGTATGTGCGGCCTCTTTGGCTGGAACAGGTGCAGAAGGGATTGCAGGGCTTGGCAGGGAACACACAATACATATTCTGGGGGAGATTTCTTCAGCTCAGGAAAGCAAAACCTGGGAATGGATGAGTTACCTTTGAAATATGCCTAAAGAGCATACTCCAGGGAAAGATTTCAAGATAGGTGTTGGCACAAGTAATGGGCATGAACTGGCAATGAATAAATCTGGATTGGAAGTCAGGTTCCTAACTGTCAGAAGAATTAAGCTTTTGGACAATATACTTATAGCAGAAGCAAGAAAGGACCTCAAGAGCAATTCTTCTAAGAAATTATCTGAAATGGGCCTGGTAGCAAGTGGTTTGAATCTGTATCAGGAAACACCTTAGTCCCGTGTGCTTCATTTGCAAACTATTCAGCATAATTTTTGTGAGCTCAGACTGGATGAATGCAATGCTAGAGAGAAAGAAACAACAAGTAATCATGAAAGGACAATTTTTGTTGTTAGTGTAATGATGTTTTTTGATGATGCAGTGAATACGGAAGTTTTCTCATGACTGAACAATAGAATCAAGCAGATGAGATTACTGCAGATTAGTACCTAATTCTTCTCACTTGTGTCACTCCTGGGTTTAATCATTTGATGGAGCCTCTGTCTTGCAGATTTTATTTTTCTCACTTGTATTCTTATCAAATCAGGAGTTTATTGTCCTCCACAAATTTCTTGCTGATGTTTACTGAATGCTCGATGGATACCAGAGATCAAGCTACCTACTATAGATTGGCATTCAGAAACTCAAGTTTCCTTTAGCTTCCTATAATTTCTAGTAACTTGTGAAAATGATTACATATGAAACTGCTAAAGTGACAGGAAAACCACAGGAACTACAGCCTTTTTCAGCAGAATACTGAATAAAACGTGTCAGAAGCCTATCAGATTCTGACTTGTCACCACAAGAGACAACATTATGATGCAAGACAGGCTTTTCAAGATTTAAGATGTCCTATTTTGTGAAATGTAAACATTGAGGTTATGTTGTATGGAAGCCATTAGCAATTAATATATGTCTATCCCTTCTTGCTGGTAGTACGCTAGAACTCTGCAGAGGAAATTATTTGCCTGAATAAAACACCTTTTTCTCTCTCTCTCTCTTTTTTTTTTAAATTTTGGAAGGGGAATGTGCAATTTTCATTAGCTCTTTTCCCCTGATTGGTGAGATACCAATTTATTAATCTGTTGTAAAATCTTGAGGATTAGCAGTGGCATTAAAAATTAAATGAAAAAATTAAAATTAATTTACTTAGGTGTAGACCTCAGTATTGGATTTGGTGTCTGTCTTCATTCAAAGATCTAGGAGTCTGCATACTGGCTGAGTTCTGGTTTTGTTGCTTTTTTCTCTTTGGTGTTGCAGCAGAGTTTTGTCCATGATACTCTAAAGAGTGATTTATTCAATTTCTAAACACTGTTCTCATTAAAACAGGCTTCTATGTTAATTGATACACATTACACCAAAAATTGAGGGTTTCTGAAATAACTGTTTGCAAGCAGAATATAAATTATATTCAACTGCCTGGGGAAGAAAAGCGAGTGGCTCTTCTATGTGCTAGTGATCTCAGCCTTAAAAATAGAGTTGCTTTTACTTATAACTTGGGTTTCATTTGCAATTAAAGCTGTAGAAAGAAATCTAATTTTTCAGATCAAATGAAGCTTTGTATGTGGGAAAAATATGAGTTTCTGAAAAAAAAAATTTAAATAAGCTTCTTGTGAGTTACTCTGGGGACCTCAAGTCTTTAGGTGGGATAAGATTTAAATATAAACCATTCCTCATCCTCTAAAACATCTCTAAATCTATAATTAGTGTGAAATTGCTACATTTACTATAATAATTGGAGTAAATTATTGATCAAAGTGTGGCCTACCTATATGTAAACTTGCTGTATTTAATTTGGTTGAAACTTCTTTGTTCAATAGTCTCATTTTCAGTTTAGTATCAGCATATTCCTGCCTGATTTCTAAAATCAAATTGCGTCTGAGTTAAACTCAACTCCCTGTAACTTTCCATACAGAAATAATTAGCTTGGTTACACTTTCTTTGGAATAATGTGACTCATTTTGTGGACAAGTCACCAGCCTGAATAACAGTCATATTTAGGCTCAGAGATGGTTACTGATAAAGGGTACATGCAAAATACTACTCTGTGCCAGGGCAAAACAGATTTTCATCAATAACTACAAAAATGGTTCTTCTCAAGAGGGCACTTGGATTTGCTTTCCAGGCAGTGGATGCAGTTAGCATCCAACTGAAATGTCAGGTTTTAAAATCTGGTGTGTAGAGGACCCGAAGGAAAGCATAAACATAGACTGAGGAGGATTCCACTGGTTTGGCTGGATACTGCAGCAGTTGCTTTGTGCTGGGATTTGTGGGATTCCTGTATTTCAAGTACTGAGGCACAGAAGTGTTATGAATAATTGTGGCATATGAGAGCCCAGAATGACAGGACAGGATTCTGGCAGAGTTATGTATTTTCTGTCTCCTTAGAGCCATAGACACAAGCAAGCTGTCTTTTATTTCATCTCAGTTTTCTGAGCTACTGTGATTTGCTTTTGGTATTTGCATGTCAGCTGCTGTCTGACTGCCTGTTGCATTCTGATTTGGAGAAGAAACTGTGATTTAGCTTACCAAAAGTGTAATTTCAAAGACCAGCTGCTTATGGCTGTCCCTACTCACATCCAGATTCAACAAGCACATGTGAGGGTAGCAGATTTGCATATCAGCAAAATTTCAAAAGTTCCAGACTTCGGTGTGGATTTTCCTTGGGAGATTGTAGAATTGAGTTCCAGCTCTGCCTTAGAGTAGTGTAGACTTTAGGGTCATTATTCCTGTAAATATTGAGCTTAACTAATATTCCATAATGTCCATGTTCACTAGTGAATAAGAGGCAGTGAACATCCTTTGCTGCTATATGGCTTTGTGCTCATTAGTTTGCTCTTTTTTATTAACTGTGGTGTAGTTTGTGCATCCCTGTCGTATTCCTTGGAGAGGCTGCTCAGCAAAGCTCGCTGTGCTCAAGCATATTGCCTCTCCCTCTCCTTACCTACATTTCCAACAAACTGCAGATGAGTGTCCATACTGCCCTTTCCTCTGATGCCATAATTTCCTTTTCCCTTCTTGGTTTCATCTCCTTGTAGTAACTACTCATTCCAGGCATGCCCCTCACTCTATTCAGTCAATCTGGCCATATTTGCTCCTTTCAGCATTTTACTGATTTCACTTATTAGCTGAATTACTACAAGAATCCTCTTCTCCCCTCTCTTTTTAGTGTAAACCATGCTGATATTTAAGTATGTGGGATTTCATAATATGAGTATTGCTTAGGAAAGAAGCATCTCTCAAATATACTTGGATTTGTAATTACGTCAGTTATACTTTCAATATCTCTGTGCTCTGTGTATCTATGTATATGTGTGTGTGTGTTTGAAATCAGCTTTTATCCTGAGTTAAAATATGTTTATAGCCGTGAAAGCTCCAGAGTATCCATTGAAGCAGCCTTGCTGTTATGATTTGGTGATGTTTAAAGCCTGATATCTTCACTCTTCCCAGGGCCATTTGAACAAACATCTGAGCTCTAGTGGAGTCCTGATGACTTCACTGAGACCTCATGTGTTCTCAGAGGATAGTTAATGGATCAGGAAACAGAGAGTTTAAAATCAGCCAAAAAATTCCATGTAGCATTGCCTTTTATTTCCAGGTACTTTGCATATTTTCCAGTTTTGTGACTCTTCCATAATTTACAATATTTTTTTATTTTACTTGAAAAGTTGTTTATAGTCGTGGGGGAGAATATCTCTGAAAATAACTGAATATGTCATGGAAAAGATAAAAAAGCTTCATAAAAATACTTGTGATTGCATAAAACTTCCAAGTGGAAATGTGGAGAATTTGTTTTTCTGTTCAATTTTTGAGATGCTTATTGAGTTACAGCAACACTGGAGTAAAAAAATAACTTGATTATGAGTTAGATATGCAGGTCTCATTATCATCAAGATTTAATGACTGGCTTCTCAGTCCTATATAACATGTTCATTAAAGTCTTTATCTAGTTTATGGTACAACAAGTTTTGCTTGGTGCACAGCTGGATCCTGTCTGTGTGCCTGTAAAGTCAAAGGATGGTCCCCTAGACAAAAGACTTCCAGCAACGGCCTGGTGTGTAATTGGCTAAAATTACAAACTCAGTAAGGAGAATACAACAGCTGTAACTGAACTATTTTTTAATCTGCCTCCCTAATTTTGCTTAAAAAAATTAAATCAGGTATATCCACACAGAACAAGACATCAGCTCATTATATTCTCTCTGAAAGCTGGTCTTAAATTTGCGATCACATCCTTGGCATGACTTATTATATACATAATGCTGTAGGGCACTGCAGAATCATAGCAACAGGCCATATGGCTTATCTAAGGAGCACTTTTTTCATCCTAAATTCTGGAGAAAACAATGTCATCTGGGTACTTATATTTGGTGTGTTGGGCTAAGAGTTGTGGGGGGGTTGGGGAGGTAAATGGAATGGACAAAACTTGAAAATAGAACAAAAAAAGAAATAAACAGCACAGGGAGGCTTTGAGCAGAGCTGTGGTGTTGTGAGTGGTGAACAGACTGAGTTAGGGACAGGACCATTTGTCTCTCTGCCCATCAGGTTTTCAGCAGCTGTAGAGCAGGGCTTGGGACCTCTTCCTGGTAATGCTGCCTTGTGCTGGGCTCTCAGTGCTGGTGGGAAGTCATCTTCTCTTTACCTGTGGGTAAAATGGGAATGAAGCACTCATCTTGCTCTTAAGGAGATGAAGGATTTTTGGTTTTTTTTAGGCATGTCAGGATGCCTCAGGCAAACTGGCCTTACTGTGATGAAAGAGTTTCTGTTAAATGTATGACATTGCTGTGTGAACACTGGCTGTTGTGGTCCTCTCTCTCAGGTTCTCCTTGTTTTGGGAGTTGTTTATTGTGAGGAGGAAAAAGGAAAAGGAGGGAGGCCCTCAAAGTCAGTGCTGAGACAAACAGAGCAGACCAAGGTGCTCTGCAGCTCACCTGGATTCACCTGGGGCTGTGCAGAGTGTGGGCACAGGTAATGTCACATCTCTGGTGTATCTGTAGCAGCTGCACAAGGGTTGTGCATCTCTGTGCTCAAGTAACAATGCAGAGATCCTCAAAGATGCATACAAAAGAAATCCAAATTTGCAATTCCACCAGAATACTGGATATTTCACTGATTATCAAGAGTGAAAGTATGCATTTAGTTTCCATATGGATTTGTGTCTAACACATGGCTAATTCCTGAAGAACTTATCTACTTGGAACCCAACTAATTGCAATTTTTTGGCTGCTGCCTGATCACCCATTTTGGAATTCCTCCTGTGACAAGGGACTTGGCTGGGAGTATTCTCCTGCAATGGAGAAGTCGACTTTGAGCAGTTCACTTGGTAAATTACAGGCTGTGCTCCTAATTAAAAACACACACTTGTGGGAACATAATCATACAATTCCCTGAGGTATATCTGGATTGCTGCTTCCAGATTTTGAAAGCTAGAGGGTAAGATACTGGGTTTTCTTTAACATTAAATTATGAAGTGAAAGCCAGGGGCCTGAGGTCACACAGATCAATTCATGCTGTGCTAGCAAAATAATGAAAGCCTGCTTTGAAGAAACACAGGAAAATCTGCCTTCCCTATAAATATCAACCTGACCATCAGAGCAGCTGTTTAATTCTTGAATCCTTACTCCTTGTCACAGGGCAAGAGCCCCTGGAGGATGTCAGCCCTGCAGTAAACTGTAATCACAGAAGACAGCTACTACCCTGCAATAACCTGGCGAAGGCTCCAAGGCCAGGAAGCAGGAGTGGCAGCACAGAGGGAAGGCTGAGGTATGCCAATGTTTCATTTCTGGAGTGGCTAACCCCCTGCTTAACCAAGAGCTGAAATCAGAAAATGCCATTTTATACTGGGTGGTTTGGGGTGAAACATCTCTGACTTTTCTACCGTAGGGCAGTGTGTAAGCTGCCCCTCAGCAGCAGCCCTGCAGGCATGGCACTGTAACCTGTGTTTATTTTGCACTTGGAGCTGAATCCTCTAAGAGCTGCAGTGAAGGAGCCACTCTGTGCTGCAGCCCATTCTCAGGGGGACACACCACGAGACCAGTGTATCCTCTCACATGAGCGAACGATTTGCTTCTCATTCCTCACTCCCTGACATAATTTTATCCAATGGGACAATGAGGCTGATTCTTTTTTTTTTTTTTCCCCCAACAAATATTTTTGTTTTTTTACAGCAAATCTTTTTTCCCCCTGGCTTTGCTCAGCAGTGTGCTGTTGCCTCTCTGATTTAATTTTTAGTCCTTCAGCTGACACTGACTGTGTGAGAACCACTATCAGAACAGTGTTACAGGTCTCATAACCCAGTTTTGCACGGTTGTCTGTCCTTTTAAAAGACTACCAATAGTCAGATTGCAGCATCCCAACTAGGGGTTAGTAGTAACCTTCTGGTGTGTCCTGGAATCTTGGGTCATTGACATCTGCACTGACTTCCATGCTCAGAGCAGTTTGCAGCACCCAGCTGGTGATGAGACCTGCTGGGATAACAACATATATCCAGTCTCTTGCCTTTAAGATTCGTGGCTTGTGCTTCCCATCATATTAGCAAAGACATTGCAGAGAAAAAATGGATGGCTAGAAATCTAGGATTACTGGAAGCATTAAGCATTTTGTCTAAAGGCAGCAAAATCAGGTATTTTCTCTTGGGAGGAAATGCTGTTGCATGGTAGGAAAAAAAATCTAGGTGGCTGAAATATTAATGGAATGTTGCTCCTATTGAAATTGTTGAAAGGCTGCATATTAATAAGGACAGTATTTCCTTTAATCTTTTCTGCAAAGTCAGAGTCTGCTGGTTTTTCTGGGAGGTTCTAAACAGATTCACCAGGTCAGCTTTTGGAGCACTGCCACTTTGGTTAACTCCATTTTGCTCTGTGACTTGTTAGAGTATCTTTGTTTTGTTTGTGGTTACATCTGATGAGCTAGCAGCTGTTTGCTGTGCGCCTCCTGAGCTGTGAAATTCTACTGAAATGGTTTGGGTATCTATCCAGAACATTCCTTTTCAGTACCCTAGAAAGAATTACCAGAAAGCAAACTGGCCATCATGTTTGTTTATTACACATGCATGCACATGTGTATAAAATCCATGTATCTATTTGCTATGCTTCTGATACAGAAGCGGAAGGGCAGAACTATCTCAATAAAATATGCTTTTTGCAGTCCTGAAACTGACTTTTATTACTATGACATTTCCCCTTGCTCAGTGATATATTTAAAAGGGGTTTTCATGCAACTGAATCATCTTGTATACAACAAAAGGAAAATGACAACCTTATGACTCTTTTTCCTTGCTCCTTCAGAAAAAAAGTTTGGTTTTTTCTGTCCGGATTTTACACATTTAAAAAGAAACTAACTCCTGTCACTCATCAATCTCTTTGCTGGCAAAACTTACTGTGATGTATCAATGCAACACAGCTCAATTATGTACAAGTTCTGAAGTTCAGTAAGTGTTACCATGCCCTTAATAGAATTTCATGTACTTTGGTAAACCCCTTAAAAATACTCAGGTAATTTCTCATGAATATCTATTTTTTTAAAATGAAGCTAATTTGAAATAATTTATATCTCTTTTTATACATGTTCTCTCTTACATGAAAAAGCAGGCCAAGGAACAAGTTTTGTCATGCTTCACATGTTACCACCTGAGTGTTTATGGCTGTGTGTTTAAGTGTTATGCCCAGAGCAGTTATGGTTTTAAATGTTTAGCTTGTATGTGTCCAGGTTCTAGGGAAACAAAAGCTTTGTGTAAATTGGTATGATGGGATTTAATCTCCTTTCTGTTTTTTTAAGTGCTAATCGAGTTTGCAATGGTACTTGATCCTGCTAGAGTTAATAATTAAACCAAGTGAAACTGCTGTTAGCAGACTCTTCTGGAGAACACCTGCTTAGGTAACAGTTACGTGTTTTCTGTGCTTTTGTGTAATTCCATCGCCTAAGCAGTGAATCATTTCACAGAATCACAGAAAGCTTTGGGTTAGAAGGGGCTACAAATATCACCCAGTTCCAACCCCCTGCCATTGGCAGGGACACCTTTCACCAGACCAGGTTGCTCAGGGCCCCATCCAGCCCGGCCTGGAACACCTCCAGGGATAGGCCAACCACAGCTTCTCTGGGCACTGTGCCAGTGTCCAAACACCCTCACAGCAAAGAATTTCTTAGTAATATCTAAAGCTACCTTCTTTCAGTTTCAAGTCGTTATCCCTCATCCCATCACCACACTCATATCGGGAGTCCCTCTCCGGCTCTCTCAGAGCCCCTTTAGGCGCTGGGATGGGCTCTAAAGTCTCCCTGGAGCTTCTCTTCTCCAGGCTGTCAGCCTCTCTTCATAGGAGACTTTTTAAACTGCACATCTATTGTAATTCCAAGTTTTTTAGATAAATTAACAACATTTTATTACTTTCAAAAAAGACTTTTTCTATTTAGTTTATGTCTCCCTTTCATCTCACAGTACTTAGAGTGTAATTACAAAGATTAGCAGAGAGAATTTCACGATACTCCAAGGCATCTACTTCTTGGGGTTGTAATATGAGAGGAGAACCCGCAGAGGGCACTGTATTGTCTCAGATGAGACAGATCCTCCAGAGTCGAGGAGGATGTAGAATTTTTTAGGTTTCTGCATTTTCGTAAAATTCCAGTCAGAATTTTTTTTTTTTTTAATGTATATAGCGATAAGCATAGTTAACAAATTGGACATAATATTTACAATCTCTGTTTCTTATATCTTCAAGATAAAAAGGTATAATCCAGAACTATCATGCTATGTTTTCAATGCAATCCTTGTCCTCACCTTCCTTCCTTTACCCATGCTTGTCTGAACATTTCAGCTGTGCACGCACTCGGGAAACTCGGGAAATACTTAATAGGGTAAATTCTAAACGTGCCATGTGTCAGAACAGGCAACCTGAAAAGCACTACTACAAAGTGTGCAAAATTTACTGCCATCCATCTAAAGTGGGGCTCAGACTTCAGATCTGAGCTCTCCTCCCTTATCAGGAGGAGAGTACAATACAGCTCTTCTGCAGAAGGGGATTCACAAATGGAAATTTCTGTTTGTGGTCTTTCAGAGATTAACATTTGCTCAACTCTGTTTATACAAAGCATTTTTCATGGTTATAGAAAAGTGATGAAAAAGTTGTCTTCTACTGTGTGCTGGCTGTAGATTTAAGTTAAGCTTTAGGGATTTTAAAATGCCTAAAATGTCCACCAGTTACTGTGTATTTCTTCAAGTCTTGACATCTTTGTTTAGACTAAGTGTTTCCCTGAGCTAGTTGGTGTCCCAGAATTGCTACAATCTGCCTTGGTTTTTTTTTTTTTTTCTGCAGATGATTATAAGAGAATTTACTTTCTAGTTGTATTTTCACTAATGTGTAGATTTGTGTCTGAAATACAGTTGTCTTTAGTTATTACTGCATGGTCAATCTAGTTTTGGTCCCTTCTCATGCAACATTTACAAAACAGGCCTCGATATCTGTCCTTGTTACAAAGTGATGCCTCACAGAGAGCAGTGAGCAATGACAAAGACTTCCACAGGTTGTGAAGCATTCAGCTAACAAATACAGAAAATAATGTACCTTGATTTTTGTGTTGGGTCTTCTAGTTCTTTTGTATTTTGAACAATCTGTCTTGTAGTTCTTTAACCGGGGGGATATTGTTTGATAATAACAGAGGTTTCAGAGGCTCTGTGTCTGGTCACCTCGTACTTCCACTGCAGTGTTGCAGTTTTTTCTGCCTGTAAAATTGGGCAGAGGTAGTACCCAAGGGAAAAAAACAATAGCAGAATGAGAAAAGCTAAGAAATATCGATCAGATCTTGCTTTAGAAAGGGTTACGAATGATCTTCACCCTTCAGGCTTGTGGCCAAACTTTCATCCTTTGCTTCTTAGCCCCAAGCTGACAACCCCTCCTGGTGTGCAGGAGAAAAGCTGATAGTTGCCATGTGAGCAGACCTTCCTGCAACTCAGCATTTAAAAAACGCTATTGTCCTTTATGCATTTCTGTCAAGGGGACTCAAGACAGGTGAACAGACTCCTGTTCTCTCCCCTTCTCTTCCAGGAGAATTATTCAGCTGTCAAGGAAATTTATTTGGCAGACAATAGTTCCTGTTCGAGTCTTCTAAGGTTCATTGGGCTGGCACGTCCTGATGAAGGGGAGTTTGCTTTCTGGCTGGACCTGCAAGCTGACACCTGAAAATTGTATTAGAAAACATGTTAATCATTGTATGGCAGAGAGATGGCAGCCACCTGTATCTGGATGCTTTTACTGACTGAACAAAAAGGAGACTCTGCACCCAGTCTGTAGTTTGGTTCTCTGATTCCATGCCAATGGGACCTGTATTGGGACTTCATGGTTTCCTTAGTACCACATGGATAGACCTCTCAGAACAGGGGCTAACTGTCACAAAAATCAAATTTTCAAAACAGAAAAATCAATTTTTGCTAATGATGCAAAATGTTAACATTTAACTATCTCTTTATCTTGATTTGTAGAATTAAGTTGGAGCAGGGTGAGCTGTAAAGTCGTGGAAAAGGCTAAAAGTCCTGACAGTACCAAAAGTCCTTTTGACACTTCAGAAGTAACAGGTATGACAGCAAAGAAAATGCAAAAAAGTCCTGTCTTTGTTCCTGCTGTGGAACCTGTCTCCTTGATTCCTGCCTTGTCTCTGAGTTCCTGCTAGTCATCACCAAAGGGAGAAATGTCAGCAGCTCTGCAGATGGTGACTGAGACCTGCAGAGCTCTGTATTTCCTCTGCAAAAGAACGCATTTAATTCACATCCCATAGAAAGCAAAGCAAGACTAAAGCACTTGGAGAAAGTAGATTTGTTCAGATCACTCAGAAGATGACCCAGAGCTTTCAATACCCCTTTCTTGAAAACCTCTACTGACTATTGACTGAAAGTAATTATTCTGTGAGAACTGAATGGCAGTGATGTGTATTTGGTTTTGCCTTGTGCAAAGTGTGGAGAGCACATCAACCCTCATATTGGGGTGAGTGAGGAGTGGGAAAAATACCTATCAGAGAGTAGATGTGGTTTGCTATCCTGGCTGACAAAGGCAGGACAGACATGAAAAATTAAATTAACTGAACACTGTACTGATCATGGACCTCTCAAGTAAAGATTCAAGCATGCTCTTATTTTTGAACATTCTTCCTCTTGAACTGGGAGTTCTGGGTACACACTCTGCGTAAAGTGGAGATACATATGCAGTTTCAAGAGCATCACTTTTTAAGAGCTCACTTGAAAAGAAAGTACTGGCATTCCTTCTGTAACTTCTCCTACAAAGTTTCCAATTATACCTTCCTACAGCTAAGATACAGCCTATACCAGTGGCCCAGATCTAGCAGCACTTGAGAACTCCTGTCTCTGTCTGCCCATGCCTTCCCTGAGATGATTCTTCAGACACCAGGCAGTCAACTTTTATGGTATAGACAGGCTCTGTTTTTATCTGGCTGTAGAAACAGGAAAGGACAGAGCCATTTACTATAGGTCTTTCCAAAAATAATTACATAGAAAAATAATTTCGTTTGCTAATGAGCAGCTGTCTCTGGAATGCTCCACAGTGGCTTATTAATAAAGTCTACAATACTTACTACAATATAGATTGGATTACAGCAAGGAAGAGCTTTCTGCCAAAATGTGGCTGTCCAGAAAGACTGGATGAGCAGGATATAATCTCTTTGATCAGAACTAGGGCATGTCACTGTCATGAACACTTCTCAAGCATAATAAAATATTCCACAGAATCTGTAATGACCGCAAATATGCTGGATTGCTGATCTTGTCAGAGATACTGGAGTCAGTAAAGTCAGAATACTCTGAGCCCTTCCTGTGCTGTCTCTGTTTAGCATCTGAGTTGGAAATTATGAAGCAAGATGATTTCCGTGTCTTCTTCTTCATTTATTTTGTTAAGTCCCTGAGAAACATATCTGAAACTTGTGTTGTGTCCTAAAGACAATTATAAACCTGTGTAAATGGGTTTGTCTACTGAACTGACACATTTGTAACTGTAGTACTGCACATAGTGCTCCTGTGCATCCACTGTTACGTATATGTTTAAGTAAAAACCAGTTATTGTCTGTTTGGGTGTATTTATTTGTGTAGCTGACTACATGGCAATTTAAAGCAGATTAGAGGAAGGTGAACATATTTGTCTCTTCTGATTCATGTGGGAGACTGTCTCAGCAAACTGATTATTATTTCACTGAAAAGGCTTTTAATATAGTAAATTCTACTTAGTGACAATCTAATGTGACTCTTTGAAATAGCAGACTGTACAGAAACCTACTGGGAATATTGATAGCGTGGCACCAAATGAGAAGTGTATGCAACAGTCTGTCAGCTACTTTTCTGCTAACTGACATAAAGAAATGCAGAGCAACCAAATTCTTTAAGACAGGTTTCTGTGTTCTGTTGGGATCCTCAGGTTGCCCTTTAGCAGCTGAGTCTAACTAGGGAGTATATTTTCTTCTAGGAATAGGAAAAATATTGAGCTTCTTACAATGTTTTAAATACTGTTTTATCTCCCTGGGGTATGGCTCATTCATTCTTGTCTGAGGCTGCAATTACAAATTAGAAATCTCTATTTTTAAATGCATGACTCTGACTCCCTCTTAGTCTTCGCTTTTACTGTCACTGCAAATACTTTGATAATCATACCTGGACAATATAGAAGCAAATTGTATTTTCATATAGTTTAGTTAAGGCCAATTCAACAAAAATATTCACAATCTATTTTATTGAAGAGTTTCAAGTTTGTGTGATGACAGTTTCAAGATGGTATGATGGCAGCTTGATTTTCAGGCCCTCCATGGATTCTATGATCTGGAAATGTGCTTTGTAAAAAATCTGTGTGTAGGCTGATGTTGGCATGGATGGTGCTGATATGACCATCGAGACAAAACTAGGAGGAACTGTAACTCCATTTTCCACGAGAAAAATAGAACCTACTTCATTTTCCATAGGTTTTAGTCCTCTTTTAATACAAGCATTTTGTTAAGGACTTTCATTCTAGTCATGTGTCTTGAAATCAGGGCAATTGAATAGATTTAGTTAAAATGCAATAATTGACATTTCAATTACCTTTTCATTTTTTTGAGGTAAGTGCCTCAGTTTGGAGATTGCAAATCATCTCAAATAATAAAACTATTTTAAGCCATTTACATTTTGACTATATTGTTTCTAGGAACTAAACTGAAACAAAGTCTGATCAGTGATGCATTAAATATCTTGGCCTATATATATATATAAACAAACCCCTCTAGGAGTGGTACTTACACATTAACAGTGTGTAATAAATGGGGATTAAAGAAAGAAAATATTCTAGCTTTAAGTGGTTTAGTCATTTGCATGTGTCAGCAAAGAATATCAGAAAATGATTATTTAAGCAGTTTGGTTTTAATGGCCTTTTTTTTCTCCCAATTTTATTCCGTTCTCCTACCTAAACCTTTAGTTACCTCTTTAAATAGTGCCTTCATTCCACTGTTACTGTAATGGGTTGAAGTACTGAGTCATGGCTGAAGAGAGCCCAGACTGGTGGTGGAATTTATTTGCTCTGTGAAAAATGAGGATTTGGGCAGTGATGCAGTAATTCTAGCATCTCCTGGAGCTGTGGAATGGCTGCAGACAGATGTGGTTTATACTGCCTGGGAGGCAGGTGGGCACTGCATTGGGGCTGCTGCTGGAGCCTTGGAACTCAGGGTTGAGTAATGCTCCATTTTTCTTAGGTGCTTTTCTCCAGCTTGGCATTGTATGCATGAAAGTGAAATCAGTCTGCTTGGATCAATATCCTCAGTGATGAAGGAGTTTGCACTCATTTTATGTTAGTAACAGTGTAGTGTTATAATAGTAGCAGCTGTTAACCTTGTATTTACTGTGCTCTTCTCTGTTAATGGCTATGGCACTCCAGCAGTCACTAAAGAGAGGAGACAGAGACACTCAAACCAATTAATAATTTTTTTCTTTTGTCTTTCTATAGTTTTGATGTGTGTGAAACACTTGTTCCCATTTTGTTAAATGCTGTAGTCTTAAACCTCAAGCTCTTTCTATATCTCTTCCTCTTCATCCTTCTCCCCTTTGTAAAAGAGGAAGCTTTATGTTACAAAGGCTACAAGTTTTATGTAATCCCTCAAAAAATAGAATTTTTTTTGTGAGCTGTCCTTTATTCCATAGCTGTTCTGAATGTTGATGAAATTAAAATTTCTACCGTGAAAAAGGTGTTGCATCACAAAAAAAAATACTGTTTGCACTCCAGGGATCTTCTAATGCTCAGTACTAATACAAATTTTACCTATTAGTTTGCAATTTTGCCAAATTACTGCAGTTACAAATAATCTGACTTTCAGCAATCTCATGGGACTCTAAAGCTTGAACAGAAAAAAAAGTTAGGAATTTAAAATTATCTTTCTGTTGAAGAAGATAAAAGTAAATGTAATCAAAGAAGATGATATATGCTTCAGTTTGGGATTAATTGAATGACAGGCAAGAGAGAGCTTTCCCCACCCCAAACACTTCAAATTTAAATTGTGAAACAATGCTCTGGAGCATTTTTCAAGCTTATGGCTGTCACCAGTAGGGGTAAAATACAGCTAGTGACAGTTATAAGTAGTGCAGGCTATATTAATGCTCTGTACTGTGCTGTGATTTGTGCTATAAGGAAGGTGAAACTCAGATTTGGCAGGGGGGTAATTTTGAATGAAAGGTTCAAGAAAGCCATAATTTAAAAAATACTATATACCTGACATTATTATTGTCTAAACATAAAGAGTCAGAGCTGACAATTGTAAGTTGATATAAACCTCATTTAAGGAAGAGTCAGTGCTTGTGACAGATCCCTGGTCAATATTTCTGTGTCATTCTGTGTGCCCAGAGCAGCTGTGATTGCAATCACACAGCCCTGGTTTTCTACCCCCAAACAACAGTCACAGAAGAAAGGAGGGTGCTCACAGCAGGTAACAATTAGCAGAGTGGCTCTGGGTCAGCCTGACTTAAATCCAATACTTTTCTGTGACCTACTGCAGCACTGAGTTCTCTTTCAGTAATTTTCCTTGCTTTCTGACTTTCATCAGTACCAGCTTACAGCACCAAGGCCAATTCCTTTGTGTGTACCCTGTCGGTCTGACTGTCATCTTCTATAGAACTCCTCCTCTGTCTGCAAACTATTCTCACCAGTTTGTAACTGCCACACTAAAAGCTATGTTTTGGGAAAGTGAGGATCAAGAAGAAAGGACTTTGTGAGGAACAAATAACAAATAAAAATTAACATACTTACAAAATTGACCATCTTTGCTTACCTCTACTAACAGTTGCACATTCAAATTATAAAAAAGATAACTTCTTGATTTTTTTTTTTTTTAGATGTGATGATGCTCCAGGGCAGACAGAGATTTGAAGTGGACATACCTAGACAGTCTACTGAATGAGGTGCCCAGAATACCCAAAAGGCTTTAAACCATACCCTTCTATAATGTTTTATTAGAATTTAACTTAAAGATTTAATGCTTAAACCAAAAAATCTGAAAATCCCAGTGCAGGTGGAGCCTGAATTGGAGTTTATATGGAATTCTTCTGTCTTTGCAGATGAGACAATAGATTAAAGCTCTGTACTGTCTCATTCAATAAATTTTGGCACCAGCAAGCTCCACTCAGTTCCCATTAGTCCCTGGGAGGTTCTGCCCTGAGCAGCTCTTTCTTCTCTGTTTCTTTCTGTATTTCTGCTTGGGCCTTTGCCTCCTTCCCCAGCCCCCCACATCACTGTGCTTCTCCCTAGCTCCTGTCTGCCCTTTTCTCCAGTGGGCTCCAACAGGTGTCTACTCAGGTGATGTCTGTTAGATGTCAGTACTTTCAGTTGTTACTTCTGATATTTTTTATGAGTTTGTAGCATTTGTGTCTTAGTTGATAGAGAAACTCAACTTACAGGAGCATTGGGAAAATAGTAAGCCTTCAAACTGATTTCACATCAGATGAAAACTACAGGAAATTTATGGCATAAAAAATTTATGGCAAACTTCAAGTTGCTGGGTTCAGAGAATGTTTAACTTCTATTTGCAATTAAGCCAGGAGTTATTTTCATGAAACTGCTATCGGGTAATTGATGGCTCTTTCATGAGAGCTAAGATGACAGCATAGGTGCTCTATAAATCACTAAAATTAATGTTTGTTTTGCATTATTATAACAGTACTGTTCTTGATTAAATCATGCGGGCTCTGCTCTTGCTCCTGGAGATCTTGGTTGGATCTTGGAGGGGCTGTCAGCGCCTCATTCACAGAGCACAACCTGGCTGCTCTCAAGGCGTTTGCAGCTCTTACAATGGAAAAAGTCCTTTCAGCATAAATCAATATCCCAAAGCCGTGGAAAGCTTGTAGCAAGGCAAATAAATAGTTGCACTATTGCCATTTTCTGCAATCACTGAAGTGCTATAAACATTAACAGCTTCAGAAATGAATGAGATAGTAAGTGGCTCAGTTAATGTCGTTATTCAATTAGGTTGGGTATGAAAGCATCCTTTAATCTCCCTAATTATCTACCTACTGGAAAATGAACAGTTAATAAAATGGAGGTTTTTTTCAGGAGGAATGCTAATATAAGACCCTCCTTTCCTGCAAAAATCTTTTTTGGGAAAGCAACTACCTACAGCTTAGTATTCAAAGGGCAAGTTATGCAGACTGGGATAATTTTGTTTGCATGAAAGTATGAATGTTCATGCTGGAATAGCTCAACTTGAAGTGGGTTTTGTTTGATTTCCCCCCAAGTTTCTGACATTTTAAGGACTTTATCCTTGTTATACGTGGCAGTTTGATTTAACTTAACTTAGTATCTCAGAAAAAAGGAAAAGCATTAATGTTAGCCCTTCTCTAACAAGAAATTGACCTAGACATATAGAGTTTCCTTCCCAAAAGCGTTTTTCTAGAACAAAAATGTGTAGATTTCCAAAGGTTTTTCCTGCCAGAATTTAACAAGAATTAAATATTATTAAGGCTTCCATTTTGTAGGGAGGTATCCAAATCTTCTACAGTTTTGGTTTTTTGCAAGATGCATAAGGTGCCAAAATACCAGCTGTCAAGGTATGTCATCAGGGCAGAAAGGCATCTAGTGAGCCTGGAGAACTGAGGAAGGCAAATATCTGTGCCTGTGAGGTACCAAGTAACAATGAGCACAGGGAAATACAGACTTGTTGTCAATCCAGCATTACTGGATTTACTGGGAAATTCTGGATCTAATAGTAAAGTCATGTAGAAATATTTTCTTTTACACATTTAAAATACTCCTCTTCAATCATCCAACATGTCTGAAAGTGATTTAGGAGTTCTGTACACTGCCACAGCCATCCTGTGTGTTCTTTTCTGGTTGCATTGCATCCCTATTCCCTGCTCTTTAGGAGACACTGTGCTCTTAATTCCCTATAGCTAGTCAAAACTGACATAAAGAAGACTGAAGTTAACATACACATTGTATGTGCAGTAAACCATTTATTAAGTCTTGTGACAACAATAAAAATGTTTATTTATGGGGGGGAAAGCTGTAATTTCTTCCTCTGAATTAAAACCTCTCCCTTCCTCTTCTTTCCTTTATCTTTCTCCCTCTCATCTTCCTGGGAAAAGCGCTCTTTTCCACTAGAGGCAAGTATTTGAAAATCTCTATACAAAGTATCAGCACTTCTAATTTTGTCTGGTTGCTTTAGACATTAGTGATGAAGTCCTGACAGCATATAATTAGGCCACAAATACATCTTCTAACGTGTCTGGTGAGGAAATGAATGATACTTTTGAGAGGAGCCCTTCCCTTGATGCCTTTATTGGAACTCTGGGCTTTAATGTGATGGGAGACAAAAGCGTTACTGAAGGCACCTGGATGCTCAGCATGCTCTTCATTGGCTCTTCTGAAAGTGTGTTTCCATCAAAAGTGTAACAGCAACAGGAATAATGAGAGATGTCTGCCCCCTGCTCAGGGATGACGCCCTGGGAATCTCTGCTCAGGGTGGCACATCCTGGCTGCCACTTTTATTGCAGGAAACCAGGAAATGCTATCAAGAGCTGGGACAGATGGGATGGCAAGGAGGCAGGCAAGAGGGCTGGGAGCCAGGAAGGTTCAGTCATTAGTTGACTAACCTGACTTAACCTTGAAAATGTTTGCTGGGGTGGCGTTTTTTGATGGAAAATTTTTGTCTCTGTCTGTTGAGGAACAGTACCACTTTTGAACAACAAGCACCTTCCCTGGCTCGGATTTGTCACCTCAGTCTCCCTGCTTCCTGGATTGGGCTGCAGGGAAAGGACAGGTTCCTTCAGTGGGGTGGCACCATGGGGTCTGACATGAACTTCAAAGAGTACCTGGTACCCTCTGCTGAGGCCCTGGGAATTCATTCCAGAAGTGTTAGTTACAGCATTTCCTGACTATAAAATCTACAACTGTGCCCTCTCAGTTCTTTGCTAGACTAGACTAAAGACAGACTAGTTGAGCTCGTATGTTCTAATTTCAATCTGAAATTGCCTGAATTATGTGAGTATATTTTAAGGAACAATAATAAAAAATACTGCAGTCTAGCAGTACCCTATGAGATTTCTGCAGTTTGCTCACTGAAAGGTCCCTAAAAACACCCATCTTGGTTTTTGTTTTGTAGATGCTCAAGAGGAATGGTATCTATTGTTCCTCCTTGTGTGTGGCACTGACCCATTAATGAAGCCACCTCGTGCCCCTCAAATGGAGGGACTTATATCCTGCTTCTCAGAAAAATCGTCTCTATTTATTTCTGCATTTGTATATTTATTTTTGACAGATCTAGTTCTAGCAGCTGTCTTGCTTCCTTTGCTTTGCTTTTTAAGCATGGAATTTTGATTACACCCTTGTCTTCTCTGAAGTATGAAAAGCCATTTGCAGTATTGTTGACATGTCAATTCTAATGTCTTTCCTTCTGCTCCTCATAGACACTACCAAAGGGGATTGTATTCGAGGGAGATCAAGATTTTCTGATGATCGCTTTTAATATAGGCAGATGAACAGAAATTTAAAATCAGCTTTTATGTTTGACCTCAGGGGAAAAAAGAACAATATATACCATGATGGTTGAATATAATCAATCATCATATACTTTCTTGTTGATTTTGTCTCTCCCTCCTTAATTTAATAAGATCGATGTGTATTTATGTGAGGAAACTTATTGAAAACATAGTGGTTTCTGCAAATTTTCCAGTGCAAATTACTTTCTGTGTCATGGTGTACTTCACTTTAGACCATTATGCAAGTTTTTCTAATTGAAATATGGGTAATTAAGCGGACAAAAATATTTTTCTATTTTCTTTTCAGCGTATTTGGCAACACTTATTAACTAAACATGAAACCGACAGGTAGGAAATAAGATTTGAAAACTTCCAACAAAGCAGGAGAAGGCTGGGATGTCTTAGGAGAGTCTCCTCTGCACATTTCTCAACCATTTGTGCAGTGAAGAGCACCAAGGGCTGTACAGGCCTTGCCATGGCTCCATATGGGCCAGCAGACAGTGAGCACCAGTGGCACTGCAGTGACTGCCCGTGCACAGATCACCTGTGCCACACACTCACAGCAAGCTCCTGGGGCAGGGTCTGTTCTGGGAATGAGCAAATGGCCGAGTTTGGACACCAGAGGCAACTCTTATATTTATACTTTTTAAAAGCCTTTTCTCTAATACAGATTTTCTGCTCAGGTCCACCTGAGGTTTGATTTATAACTTAGTCATGTCTTAATCACTGAACAGGAAATCTGCAGTATTTGCTTTAACATATGGTGTGACTGCTACAGACCCTGAACTAACAGAAAAGGGAATTTTTTAGATTAAATAGTAAAATGGAAAACCTTGGAGACTACTTGGGGTTAGTACAAATACTGTTACAGAAGAATGAGGCATTTTCAGTCTTTCAAATAATAGGAAAAGTCAAATGAACAGTGATTGTCAGTAGACAATTCTCTGCTTGTTTTTCTGCAGAAAGATTGATTTTCTTCTGATGGATCAAAGGAAAAATCCAATATCTTCACTGTAATAGCTAATAGAAAACAAGGAAGGAAAAGAAAATAAAATTGCCAAATTTTATGTTCCTTTGGGATCAAGGATCATTGAGTCATACAAAGAGGCATTGAAACAGCAGAATGTAGAAGTTCTCTAGAAGAAAAATAAAGCCACAGAGATTTATTTTCCCGCCTCTGACAAGGTCATCAAAGACATTCTCAGAACTGCACATACTGCTTCTGTGTAATTTCCCTGTGAGAACTGTTTGGTCAGGTTCAGTGAAACAAAGCAGCTTTAAGAGCAGTGCTATGAAAATATTTTTGCTTATGGAAACATGCATTTTTTGTGAGTAAATATAAGGTAAAATGGCATAGTAGAATGATGCTTGTTGCAATTGAGGCTTTCCATGCAACAATGCCTTTTATACAACTTGTGTTAATTGCTCTGTGAAGACGTGGCCTGTACAGAAATGGGTGTTGTGTTCTTTCTTTTTCCTGTGGCCATGCAGCTCTAGTCTGTTCCTTGGGCTACCGCTGGGACAGCTCCAGAGAGTCAGTTGTGTTCTCCTGGATCTCAGCACGGAGAGAGGCTTTGGCTGGGTGGAGGTGGGAAGGCAACCTGGCAGCTCCCTTGTGGCCACGTGCTGAGGGTGAGCAGGGCTGTGGGGAGAGCAGGCTGTGCTCCAGCAGGACACTCGGGCAAGCAGGTCATGTCACTTTGGTCTGTCCATTCCAGCAGGTCTACACCTTTGTGCCTTATAAGGTTACCTTGGTCTAGTTTTCCATATGTTTCATTTTAATGAAATCTGGCTTTGTAAATTGGAAACCTTTGGTGACTTTTGAAGTGGTGAAGCAGTTCTGCCCTGACATACTGGCCAAGTCAGGTCTTGTAATATATCATAGTCAGAGGAGAAGAATATGTATCCTAATATGTCCAGCAATTTAGAAATTCACTCTTGAAAAAGAAAGGAAGAAAATGGAAGAAAAGCTGTCTTTGGTGAAATGTAACAGCCAAAATATCTAATACCATTCTAATTTTGTTTTTCTGGCATATGCTGGTGGGAGGATCTAGGACAATGTATTGTTTCAGCTCAGAAAAATAGGTAGTAGCATAATGCAAGAGATCTCAGATGGAAAAAAATCACTGAAACAGAGCTTTGGCATATGTAATTTTCTATTTTGAAGGTTAAATATGTCTAACCACTGTAGCTGAGAGAGTCAGTGAGCACAGACTGTCAGATTACAGAAATCCTCCTGTAATCCTCCTATCCTGGGTAAAACAAGCAGGCCCAGCATCCTGTTTCCCCTCCTACAAAGCAGATTCCTCACTTCCTTCTTGGGCTTCATAAATATGCAAGGATAAGAATTGAAACAAAAACAGACTCTGCAGAAAATATACTATTTCTTTTGAGCTATGGCTATGTTCCTCAGGGCATTGTCAATGTCATAGGATTTGGGTTTGTGCTGAGATTACTTGGCTCCTTTGTTTTCATGTTCTCATTCCATTTCATAAGAAATTCAAATGTCTTTCAAAATAGTTATTTCCACAGCTCTGTGTTTTTAAATTGGAACTGATAAGCCAAATAACTGTTGGGGATCAGGTGACATCAGATTCACCATATATTTCAATTTTACCTCTATGTACTGACGTTCTAAACTTGCAGCATTTCTTCCTGGATAATACACATTATCTTCTGTGCTCTTCTGCTTAATACCAAAGATATATTTATCTCCTTAATATCAGAATTGGTTTTGACTAATTATGTTGCACATGCAGATATATTTAACCTCTTAGTATGGCATAAAAAGGATGTCAATTACTTTTTCTAAATACCTACTTTATTTTGCTGTAGTGTAGAGCCTTTATCTTTGCTTTGCATTTGAATAAATGTTATAAAAATGGGAAGAATGTTGATGACATTGAACATTTTAGCTCCAGGGTTTGACACTCTAAATCTGGTTAAAATCTAAACTCTTTAATGTTTCTTTATCTGTAATGACAAAAAAAAAAAAAAAAAGAAAAAAAGAAAAAAAGTAGTGTGGGCTAAGATTCTAAATGCTTCTTGAAAGGCAGCAGTGCAGTGATTTGCTTGCTTTTAGCTACAATCCCTGGCTGTTTAACTAAAATCATTTTTGTTTCTGCTATAGCATTTTTCAGTCTAGTGATTGAGAACCTTTTGGAGTAACTGTGTAACCCAGCAGGAGGTTATTCAGATCCTATCTTTACTACTAGTTTTTAAAGTCCTGTGGTTACAATTGCTGACAGGCTTAGGGAGGACTGGTACTGCTTTGTAGTTTTTCCTTCCAGCAAGATCCACAGTGTCAAGCACCACATGCCTCTCTCCTAATCACAGGGGCGTGCTGCTGCAGAGCTGTTCTTATCATGTTTTCCTCCCAAGCCTCCATTCTAATAAGGAAAGTGCCAAGTGCCAGATTTCTCTATTGTAAACTAATGATTTCTGATTTGACAAGCAGAGATGAAAGTCAAATAGTTTTAGGCAGCAAGGGAGTTCAATACCCTGCTTGTTTGACATTACTGAGGCGTTTTGCTGATGGCATTTCTGCATGTTAACTGGTCTAATGTGAAAAGTTTGGTGAAAGTCTACAGAAACATTTGTTTCTTTAGAATTGGGTCTCAGGCTGGTCATGGGAGTGCTTGGCCCACATGAGAAGTGGAAATGGTGCTCAGCTCTTGAGAAGTGCTCTGAGCTCATTGGGCCCAAGTATTGTGGTTAATACAAGTATCAGCATTCCCCCCATTAGCATTGCAGAAGGAATATTCTTCTACAAAATGTTTTGAGACTTGATCAACACGTGTCTCTGACTGCTGAGTGACAACTTGGTGGTGTTTTGTGGTATCAGTCCTTTCTGATTATTCATCAGGTGGATTGAATTTCCAAGGTAAAACCAGGCAGTTTTAAACAAACAAAATAGAATTCTGAGTGGTGAAATCCACATTTTTATTCTGCAAACTGTAGCTGTTACTTGTAATAGGTACAGTGTAATGAAGGGGGATATGCAGTACAGTTTTTCACAGAATACAGCTTGGTAATGCAAGTACTTCAAATGCATTTTTCATATTACTCTGTGGGTTTTTTTTTAAATGGAAGTTGTTGGCGTCACATCAGCCTCTGGTGTTTTGTGGCAACAAATATGGAGAAAATTGTAATAAACCAAGTCCTTAAAAAAATTGAAAGTGCCAGCAGAACTTAATTACTGGCAGAGGGCAGCAAGAAGAAAACTGACTGTCAGATGAATAGCTCCCCTAAAGGTTTTAATTTTTAATTATAGATTAAAGAAAGCTTTGCTGAGTTGCCTAAGATCAATATGAAATACAGACCATTCATCCACACTACAGTGCACTAGTGGCATAGTTATAAATATTCGAAAAGAAAATGAAAGTAATATAAACAGCCCTATTTTCTGAGAACAATAGTTTCAACCTCTGACACTTCTATATGCTGTGGTGTACTGCAGACTATTCAGAAACGGTGGCCATGTTCCAAAGGTCTAGAAATACGCAAGAGAAGGAAGATGTAATTAATGATTGCGTAGATTCATCATGACGGAATTTTCCCCAAAGGTTCCCTCTGGTGGATTTTTGCCCGGCAGGTGAGGAGCTGCATTGTTACATAATGACGTTTCCAGAGTGCAGTGCCTGGCACAGCCCGGGGAGCACAGCTCACTTCAGTGACACAGAGCTTTTGTCTCAACTGTGGCATTTTATTTCTTTGCTTAATTTTTGCTCGGATTTAGTAGCTAAATTACTGACCTTTATCTGCCCTGAGAATGCTAATCTGAATTTATTAAATTAATAATTAATGTATTGAATTATGATGTTTAACATAGCTAACAATAGTGCTATGTATGAAAGAATGAAATCAGAGTCAATTTTAATTTAGTGAACCTTTGATTCTTTTGTATTCTGAATAATGCTGAGATGGGTACAATTATTGTAGTTTCATACTTAGATAAGAGTATTATGTTGGGGTTTTTTAGATACCCTTTCTTTTGACACATGAGGTAGGGTTATCTGGGTTATCTCCATTGACAATTTTCTGAAATAAACCATCTGCAACCAAGGGAGACACCCAGCGAGCTGCTGCGTGGCTGATGTGAGCTCTGCCTGCACTGTCTTTGTGAAAATTTGCTCTTAACTCCTGGCACTGCAAGCTCACTCACTTTGCTGTTCACAGGTTCACAGAGGTGCTGACATGATAGCTTTTGTTTTATGAAAGCCAAGAGGATTTAACATTACACTGATGGGAATGAGGAACACGTAGTGCTGGTGCCGTTTGCTGCAAATGCCAAAGATAATGAAGGGGCCTTCACTGAGCCTGGTTGTAGAAGTATCTAATTCACTACATAATTGATTAGTAGCAATTACCTTTATAAATCAAATTAACAAGACTATCCCAATGTTCTTTAAGTCTGCCATCATTCTGACAGTATTGCTGTTTAATGCCACAGAAATATTGTCTTTTTTTTTTCTGGTTTATATGTCAGAATACAATGTCAGAGACAGGAACAAAATCATGACTGAGGCAGACTGTACCTTATAAGAGAGTTTCAGAAGGAAACTCATCACCTGTGTAAAACTGCTGAAGAAAATGTCTTCTGGCAACAACGTCCTTGAGTGAGACTGTCTTAGAATATGGAAAATTCAGCAGTGCTGATGTGGGGGCATGGGGTGGATGGTACTGTCTTCAGCTTGTGGAGCTGGCAGGGAGAACAGGACACACACTGCCATGAACAGCATGCTCAGAGCACCTGATGTTACTGGCAGGTAATGAGTTCTCTCAGGTGCTCCTTTCTGGGGATGCTCTCTCCCACAAATCTCTTATAAAAGATGGAAGCTCCCAGAAAGTCCATGAAAGATAACAGTTCTGTGCTTTTCCATATGGCAGCCTTTAGAGAAATGTTGAGTAATGTTCCATGTATTTCACTTTGTAGCAACTTTAGTTGTCAAAAATGCAAAAACTTCTTTGCACTTGGTACCAGCACAAGGAACTGTGGAGAGAGGGGACTTGTTTTGCAAAAATTGTTTAAGTCAGCTGTTTTGACAGGTTTCTTGGTGTTGCTCTTTAGCTGTTAATATTCTCGAGAGAATACCAGAATTGCTCATCTTTCAGCAGTGGGAATAAAAAGCTTTTCACAATAACTCTGGCTTAGCAGGCACACATTGTTTATGAGCTCTTTCCCTCTTGCCTGCAGTTAGCAGAAGGAGGTGTCTGGGCTGTTATGATTCTGCCTGCAGTATTCTTCACTTGATGTTGCTGTCTAAAAGCACCAAAGGCAGAGGGCTGTGGGACATATTTATACCAGGGAGAAAGTTGCAAGAAATCCCAATGTTATTTCAGCACCGGTTGTCATAGAAAAACATTGTTTGAGGTTATTTTTGCAGAGGAAGAAGTGAAGTTAAAAGGTGAAAACTAAGATGCAAACAGTGGATGCAGCTGGCAAGAAGCATCTGGTCATCAGCCAAAGCATCAGACTGCAATAGATACGAAGTGACATTTCAAGGTGAACAAGTTAGTATGGCTCTAGCATCAGAGAGCTCCAAAATGTGCATTCAAGAAGGAGCATTAAAGGAATTCAATAAGAATTTTTCTTTATAACTCTTTGTAGCTGTATATATCCAAGAAATTAGTGAGTCAAGGAGAGCACTTTAATGTGTGGCTGGAGAGAGTCTCCTGAGTGGTGTTCTGCCACTGTTCTGTCTGTGGGTGTGGGTGTGTTCCCCAGGCTCCTGGGGGGGCTGCACAGACCCTGCATGAGCATGCTGCCCGCCCTGAGTTCACTTATTTTGCTCCAATGGCCTTGCCAAGCTCTCTGGTATTAAGAGAACTGTGACACAGAGCCATTACTAGCTAAGCAGTGGTACTGCTTCTAACTCCAGTGCCCCCTATGAATGGCATTTCTCCTTGCTGTGACTTCTATTTTGTATGCATACTGTTAGACAATATACATTATCCCAAATATTTTAGAAATTAATGTACTGTATCAGTATTTTAAAGAGCTCTGAAGTTTTTGAATGTCATTGTGAGAGGAGGCATAGGAGGCAGGGGTTGGAAGAGGTTTGGGCTGTCTGCCCATTTTGGTCACAGATGTGCTGTATGACCTTGGCCAGCCGTGTAGAATCGCCTCAAGCTCAGACCCTTTCTTGTGCTGGGAGTAGCTCTGATGACTGCAGAGAGGACTTCACATGCTGGGAGATACTGTTCAAAGCAGTTGAGTGTAATCTTTAATATTTTTATGATACTTTTTTTTTATAAATCATTTATTTCCTTCGCAGAGGCACTAGATATTAGCTGAACATTTCACATTCATAAATGAAAGGGCTCTTGCTCTAGCAAAGTGGGTTATTGCTGTGTAGAGAAGGTGAATTTGAGGTCCAAGCAGAAGTGTTTCAGCAGAGTGGTTTGCCCCAAATCTAAGCAACTCCAATTTCACTATCTGCAGATTAAAACCTTACAGTGAAATCCAGCAGCATATGGGGATTATCCAGGCCTTGTCTGTGGTGGGGTCAAAGGGTAAAGTAGAATTTCACAGTATTTCCTGGGGTTCTCTTTCTTTTGCAGAATTCTGTGTGACAGGATTTTCACTACATATAGTATTAAAACCCAAACAAAACCACAAGTCTGATAAATATAATTATGTCCAATCTTGCATGTATTTTTGTTGTTGGGTGGGAGAGTTCAGAGTTTTGATTCTAAAGCTCTCTGGACCAGTAGCAAGGCCTGCCACTGTACATGGATTTTTAAAGCAACTGTATGAAGGAGACTGGAAGGATGGACAGAGGAAATACAAATCTCAAAACAACAACAGGAACTCATAAGGCTTGAAGGAAAAAACAAAGAAAAAAAATTGCTCTGTAACAACTTTATTTGCAGTTCACATCCTATAACCAGGACTTCTTTCTATGCCTTCCCAATCTAGGAATTAAGCTTCACAGACTTCAGAGTCTTTGCTTTCTTTATGGTTTCTTTGACCAGCAATTTAGAGTCCTGCTTCCCTGGACTGAACCATTAGGAGTAAATTTAATCAATTTCTTTAATGGAAATCGTTTGAGTGTGACTGAGAGTACCTTCTGGTTTTGCTGGTGCTTCATGGGCCATAGTTTAGAGAGAAATCAGAGCATGTTATGCATCAAGAGACATTGTGGCCTTTCTAGTAGTGAGATGAGTACAGAATAGTAAAGTTAATTTTGATCTAGAAGTCAGGGTATACAAGTCTGAACCACAAAAAGCAGAGATACTCTCAAAGGAAAATGTGGTAGGGATTTTATACAAGGAATGGGAAGATTTTTCAAAGTCATTGGGGAATTTAAGCTGTCGGGCAGTAATTGCAAAAATTGGAGTTGAGCCAGCATGCAAGGACTGGTGTCCCTGACTTTTACAAATGGCTCTATGAAATCTTAATGATGAGAAAATGTCAAAGACTCAGGCTTTACTCCTTAGGCAGAATGTCATCTCTTGATGTATTCCAGGAGATCTTATTGGTTATTTACTCCCTCAATAAAATTAACATTTCTGTGAATCACTAGCATAAACCCATCTAACCCCTCTGGTTTTGTGGAAGATTCCCATTCAGATTATTTCCCTACTACAGGATTTGAGATCAGAATTTAAAATAAAATTGTACAAGAAATATATATGTATTTAAAAGCCTTGCAAAATTGAAGAAATATAGAAGTTGCCTTCATTATAAAGTATCAATTTTGCAGAAAGTTTAAATCTTTTTGGGTGTTCTCTGGAGTGAATATGGATCAGTAAACTGTCATCCTGCTATATTTGTTGATCAGCTGAGGTGGGAAGTCAAATCTGAATGTCTTGTAGTATCTTCTACCAGTAGACTTGATGTGCAGTCTTACTGAAGAAAGGCCATTATCCATTAGTCTGTACAGTTCTATGGGAAAATTTGCTCTCTGAAGAGTGCTAGAAGCAATTTTAAAAGAATTCCAAATTGTATGGGTTTTTACTTAGATCAGGGGTTTGAAGACATAAAATGAAACTGCAGAATACCTCAAACATTTGTTGTAACTTTTAAAGCTGCAGAGCTTTAAAAGAAAATATTATAGATCTTATTTTCCTTAACCTCTTTTTTTCCCCCTAAGCAAATATGGTGATTTCATCATGTTTTCATCCTGCAAAGCACTTATAAATTTAAATAAATATAATAGAGGTTAGGATGTGGCTGATGTCACCTGAACTGCTCAGTACACATTGACAAAACTCAGGACAATTTTATAGGCAAATTCTGATCTATCATCTCCTCACAGACTACAGCCATAGTATTAATGGAGAAAGGGTTATATTTGATCAATTGTGACCTACAGCAGGAGCCTTGCCTGATGTATTGGTAACTTTCAACCTTTTTCACTTATGGACCACTATTGTTGAATTTAGTTTCTTGTATTGGAAGTTTAAACCTACTGATAATGGGCTGTCTGCTCTTAGTTACACACTGCAGACCTTTCACATATATTGCAGAGCCCCTGCCTGGGGTGCACAGACCAAACCCTCAGGTTCACACACAAACCTCTGGGATGGGTGCCATCCTTGGTTGGACTGACATGTTTTACAGACCTTTGTGTGAGTGTGTCCTGCATTAACGGAGTCATAAAAGGACAAGGGAATAGGTAAGTAAATCCTCACTCAACTTTTTCAGGCTAAACGTGTACGTGTCCTCATTCTCACCTCAGTTCTCTCAGTTCCACCCAGTATCACCTACAGTGCTGATTTCTGACTGCTGCTTCCACAGACTGTTCCAAACCCATTCAGTGGTTTAAAACTGATGACTCCTTTATGCCTCAAACGTTGAATAAGCTTTCCACTAAAACAGACAACTGTGTGTAGTGGAGCTTTATAGTAGGGATATGTTTTGATGCTTAAGCTTGCAAGAGTTACGCTCTATAACTCTGTGTTTAAACAGTTGCAAACAATGTTACTCCTTTGTTTTTAAGCTCTTTTTCAAGAATATTGCATTGTTACATTTTATTGCGCTGAAGTCAGAAAAATTAGGTAGGGCTTGCAGCTGAAAACTGGTTGATTTCAAGGTTTTATATGTACCATATATTTTTAAAGCAGTGAACTTGTAATTGCAAGATATGGCTTTCAGGTCTTTTTCTCACACAAGATCCTCTTGCAAGAGGTGGAGGGATAGTGATTTTCACTCATTCCTCTGTGCACTCCAGGTCCAAGGCACTTGCATGTTAAAATATTAAGTGTTTTGTTTTCCTTAGAAAATGAAAGAACAAAAAAAATCAGCATATGCTAAGAATCTCTATAAATAGAAATTAGGTAAATCAGGTGAATCTATTACTTCTTTCTGGACATAAAAACCAGGGTCAGAAAGGGTAGAAAGCAGAAGGGCAGAGAAAGAGCAAAGATGGGGGAACTGTGTGAGGTTGTGTACTATATATATAAGCTATAATTTGGAAGCTACAGGTTTTTTATATATGAAAAACAGAAGAGTATAAAGGAGAGAAGAGAGTGTATCCAAAAACTACTGACAAGATTGTCATTTGGCTCCCCTGAGAGGGAACACTTGCAAGAATGTGAGACAAAAAGGTCAGAGAAATAATAATTGGAAATGACTATTTATAGCCACTACTGCATACCTCCTAGGTGTTTCAGCATATGAAAATGCAAACTAAACCAGGAGAAGTTAATTCAAGTAAGAAAGGTCAAGGAAATAGTAATTGCTGAATGGAGTTAATTGGATCTTTGTGGAATTGTTGGAGTGGAAAAACCATTTTGTAGGTGGGAAAAATAGCTGTAGGAAACATAGAAAGTATTCAGATAAATACATTACTGTACTTCTAATAATATTTTTTTGTGTCTTGCATGAAAATATTTTGAATATGGACAGGAGGAAGGTGTTGCTGATCCATACCCTCTTTGCAGAGCAGAATTACTGAAAACTATGTTCCCAGTGGAGGTTAATGAAAATACGGAGATGAAAATGACTGAAGAAGTCTCAGGTTTGTGCTCTGGGCTAAGGGAATGAAACCTCCAATGATTTTTATTGAAAGATCTTCTTTGAAGGCATTGCTGGAAGTTACACATTAAAGAGCACAGCAAATCCAGCTTCCAGCTCCAGTACAGCCGCTCTGCAGGAAAGGCTGCAGCCCTTGGCTGCTGTTCAGCCACTTGGCAGAGCAATTACCTTGTCCAGGGGCTGAGCCACTGCAGGTCCTGAGCTTGGACAGGTTGTCTAGGCATGCTTGAATCAGGTCATCTTTCTTTGTTATCGTGGTGATTCCACACTGTTTTGACCATTGCTCAGACTCACTGAACTTTAAAACAGCGCTGCTTTGCTGAGCCGTTCTGACTAATGAGCTTGTCTGTCTGGGGGAGGTACCACACTCATTGCTATTCATCTCAACACAAAGCTTGCTGAAGCTCTCCCTCCCTGCCCGCCCCCGGGGTAGTGCTGACTGTGGCACTTTTGAAAGCAGAACTGAAGTCCTCACGCAGCTTTCTTGTGAGAGCTCTGAATGCCATCAAACTTTCATTGTCAGGTACTCTTTGAAAGGAATAGTACTGTACCCATCACTGCAGACTTCTGATATCCTAACTACCTGCAAGCAGTTTGGGTCAAAGACCTGGTGTTTGAGTTCTCCCTTTTCCATTGTTCTCTTAGACTTGAAGAAAGGTAAAAAGAGCTGGAAAATATCCCTAAAACTTAGAAATAGCAGTTGAAGGCATTTAATCTTTTCATGACTATTAGTAATTGCAGGGGAACCACCTCTGCCCAGCAGCCAGCAGTCTGGGATAGTCATAATTGCAGCAGATTTTATGTATGTGAATGTCTTGGTCTTTTTCATGATTATTTTTTTCAGATGTACTTTTTTTCTCTCTGTTTCATGGGAGAATAATAGATTATTTGTACCTTTATAATCACTGAATAAAAAAAAATTCTAGTAGCATTTCAGTTATACTTTAAAGTTTTTCAGTCATAACTTTATAAATTTTTTGGTGTTAATTTAAGCAATGCAAGAATTTTCAATCTGTGTATCACTATGCACATAAAACCTTTTATAGACTTACCAAATCTATAAATTTGAATGTCATTCCTTCAATTTTATTTTGCTTTATTTTATTGGTTGTCATGGTGTTATGCATTTTATAAGTGAAAGAACCAACTTGTCAGTTGTCTGCTGGTATCACATGAATTTATTTTTAATATATCCCAAATATAACTGCAACTTTATTGAATTCTCTTTTTAATAGTGTTTGATTTATTAAAAAAGACAAGGCTGAAGTGATAAAAGCCTTGGAGCAAATTCATATTATTTTAACTAATTGGCTTCAATGGAGTTAGATTAGCAGGTAAAATAATACAAGACACTATTTATTTCATCCATGCCACTACCATTAACTTCCAGTTCTGGAGACAGTAAGCAAACTAGAAGTCAAACATATAACTGAAAGTATTTCTGTGCTTTATCTGGAGTTTCCAGATTACCCTTAATTCTCTTTCCAGCTTCATAGTTCAGGAACCTTGTGCCAATAACCAGTGAACCAGAATTTTCTGCTGCATGAAATGCTACCAACTGGTTGACTCATCAAAACCAATTCAGAATAATTTCTGGGTCTTTTTTGCCGTGATTGGTGAATATGGACATAGATTTTTACACACATCTTGGTGTTCAACTGCCTGGAATCATGAATAACAATCATGAGAACCATCGTTTATGTGAGAGAAATTCATGATTATGTATGCATATGCTTTTTGGATCTTCTTCTTTTATCATAAAACTCAGCGAGCAGTGTGACATAATAAGGTAGGAAATATGGCAAGGGCAGGGCTGTGAAATGTGCTGCTTTATACAGAGTTTCTTGTTAAGGGTGCAGTTCTACTGAAACAGATTTATTTAGGTTACATTTTAGAGTTTCATTGTCTTGTCTACAAAAATCAGTTCTGTCTGATGTTCTGATTTTGAGATTTTGCTTACTGTACTTGGCAAGTTTTCCCTTGAACTGGCTTTTCTTTCTCTGTAGGAAATGATAGGAAGAAATTGTTCCCATTGAGGAAATGGTTTTAAAAATTATGGTACTAAAATGAAATATAAATCAAGCTGCAGCTGACAAACCAGTGAATGTCTAGGACGTGTTGATGCTGGATTGTTTAGGAGGAAAACTGAACTCCATGTGGGAGCCTTTAACACTAGCAGAGAACTCTGAAGTACAGAAAGGGAACCAAGAGGAATAAGAAACTGGAGGACACGCAGAATGCTGCAATGTTTTCCTATTTATATTTTAAATTTATATGGGTTGAGACATACAAATCTGAATGTCTTCTGGTGAATTTAATTATGAGAATTTCCCCATAACTAAGTGACAGAAATGTCCCAAGGGAAAGACAGGATATTGAACTATGTGATCTTTCCAAAAGTATCTTGCACAGGCTTATAAGAGCTGTTGAGGACACAGGAAAGCATGATTGCTAGCAGCTGAGAAATTTGTCGTTTCCATTCGTAATAATTTTGATAATTCTGAATGTATAATTTGCACTATGGAAATGTTGAAACATTTGAACTATACAGAAGACATATTCTAAATAACAAAGCTGTTTCTTTTGCAGAACTAATTGGTATCATTGTTTATACACTTATAAAGGAAAATATTTTTGGTGTCGTGTTAGCCATATTCGACACAGATGCAGTTCATGGTTTTGTTTGATTTCTGCTCCAGGAAAATTTTTGTCCTTAATGTTATATTTAATGCTCCTCAAAGTTTCTTTTTCTGGCTGATGACCTCTGTCCTTGTAAGTGATTTTTTTGGGTAGAGCATTATATTCTTTCCAGAGGTTCTGGTACTTCTCTGTTCTACTTCATAGTTATATTTACCACTTCACTAGTGAAGAAGAGAAGAAATTAGGTCATAATCTTCCTACTGTAGATCCCTTTCAATCTTCCTGATGTATTTGAACTTCATGATATTTAATGCTTCCAATATGATACTTGCTATCAGTTTTGGTCTCTCAGGTGGCCATTTCATGGTTTATTATGGTTATTCTAAAGCATCAATAGTGACCTGCATTCTTGATCAATTGCTGAACTTAATTATTCCATATAAATAATTTTGAACGATTTCATTCTGTCCTAAAACTCTTGATGCACTGAATAAATTTAAAAATCTCTTTCTCCCTCTGAAAGGCATTGAAACAAAGGCAAGACCAACCATAATTTGTTCTTCTTTAGTGGCAGTATTTTGGAAGTAAAACACCGGAGATCTATTGAAATATCAATAGATAACAAAACAAATGGAAAACTCCAATAAATGAAAAGTCTTTTCACTCTCATTCATTGGAGCATGATACCTGATGTAGTTAAAAGGAGAAATTGGTGTTCCTACCAGCTGGACATAAAGCTATGAATGTTCTCCTGTTCTAGCCTCTCAATATGAAAAGCCCAAGGGCAGCAAAAAGGTTCTTCCCTGTAGGGGTTAAATAAATAAAAAATGATTTCTCATTGAAGATGTTCTGGTCATGGTAATGCTTGAATATTTAAAATATAGAAAGGTTAAGACAAGGATATAGCTTTTCTTTCTTCAAAAATATCAGGTTAAAGATAAAGCAATTTGTGAAATGGTTGTTGTTAGTATTTTTATTTCAGGATAGACCTCCACAAGGTAAGAGATTACAAGATAGAGAAAGAGAACAAATGTAACAACTGCATTAAACCAAAGGGTTTAATATTCGTGGTGGTACAGTAATATACACTCTGCTGGGATATCTTTCTCTTTTTCCAAAAGAAAAAAAGAATCAAAGCCTGTTTTTGAAATGCTATTTTCCCCATTGTGAGATCAAAGTTTCCCTATTGCTGTGTTCCTGATAGCATTACAGTAGAAAGGTATGTTGTCTCATTTAGTAAAGTAGCCTCATTAATGTAATTCTCTTTAGGTTAGTGTTCTGTCAATTACCAATATTGAAAACATAAAGTGTTTTATTTTTTTATGTTTGAAAGAAATCAAATACGCATTGGTTTATTAGTTCCATAACTCAACTAAGAGCAAAGATAGCGAGAAAGGGTCAGCACGTATTTGAAGTAAAATTTTTAACAACTTACAGCACAATTTGAAAACCATTTTTTCTTCTTTCAAGAAAATTCCCTAGGAATTTCTGTGCTATTTCTGCTTTTTTCTATTGCCGCCTGTTTATGCACTGTTAAAATCATATGAATCATTTGCAGATAAGATCTTCTGGCTGGGCCTGGGACCCAGAGGAACAAACACCTTCCCTTAGGGGTGCTCCATGCTCAAGGGCAAAGGCATCACTGGTGGCCCTTTGTGAAAACACGGCGTGTGGGTGTTGATGGTGCACCCAGCCCAGGGCTTGTTCTGCAGCAGTGGTGGCAGGAGATGTGGTTTAGAGAGACATCAATGAACTTGTTAATGTGGAGAGAGAGAACCAAACCCAACAAGGCTGAGAGAATAATGGATATTATGAAATGTAATTCTTGTCAAAACTGATTTAGGAAAAGCAGACAATAATTGAGATAAATGACTATGCTCCACTGCACCTCTTCCTCCCTTCCTTACAACCCCCCAGCACTACAGGCACAGATGAATGTGCTTTTGCTTTTTTTAGAGTTGGCTCTTAGTCAAGGTTGCCATTACTTGACTTTCTGGTACTGTGTTGTAAAGCTCTAGTCAAATTCATTGATGTTGTGTCAGGAATACAAGGCATGACTTCCAGGGCTTCTCTTATGCACTAACTGACCAAAAATAGTCACGTGCACTTCAAAAAATGCAATCATTTAGAGTTCATGGAATTATAATGAGAAACAAATTTCATCAGGCAGCAACCAGAGACTCCCTATAGCAAGTGGGAATGCTGGGAAAATCTGTATTGAAGAATACATTTTTCTCTTGCATAAGTTTTAAATCATTGATGTTATATTGGCTTAGAAATGCCTGAGCAAACCCAGGAGATTGTAACTGCTGGCATGTGAGGAGTCATCCCTTAAGGTCATCCCGAGACTGGTTACAGGGGCCAGATGTGCTGCTGAGTGTGCAGACAGGTGGGCCTGAGCTTCCCTTCATTCTCATTTCCTGGAGTGGGATGCCCTTGGCAGAGATAAAGTCAGTGTTGCAGAGTTGTGGTTTAACCCAAGCCAGCAACCAAACCCCAAGCAACAATTTTCTTCTCCTGGAGGTGGCTCTGAGATAGGTCTGCTACGATGTACCTGTTCAGAATTTCTGAGCACTGAAAGAAACCCAAGGACCTTAGAAACCCAAAAGTGTCCGGTAGAAACACAGATAAATTTCAGAAGAGGAACTTTTCAGAAACTTCTTCAAGGCAAAGTTTGTAGAGATGTATCTACCAAAAATGATCTAATCTAAAGAAAATGCAATTGACTTCTCAACAATGCCAGATTTGGGCTCTGACTCATCAATGGTAATGTGAGTAACTTCCATAGTGCCAGTTACTAAAGTGCATTTTAAGAACTGAAGCTTTGGAAATTGAAGTCCATTGTTTAAATGCAGGAATAAATGTATCATAGTCTTCTAAAATCAGCCAGGAAAGCAGCAGGTTAATTTTGATATATGATACTGTCAGGATACAGGGGGAAGCTGTCTATTAGTACTTCTGGGCATTCTGAAGAAGCTGAGTCAGTGCTGGAAGGAGATGTGTTTGTGTAGCTGGGAATGGCCCTTGCAGCTGGGCTCCTTCGAATGCAGGCACCTCCCTTTCCCTTCAGCTGCCATGTGGAGCTGTGGTTCCTCCAGCCTGGGCAGTGACCAAAGGCGAAGCCTGGTGCTGTGCTGTGTTGTTTGTCCCAGAGATGTGTCCTTTGCTGGCCCTGCACTCTGCTCTGTAACTCTGCCACACAGCCCAGCTTGGATCCTTCCTCTGGGCACTGGGGCTGCGAGCAGGGACCTGTCCAGCAGCGCCAAGTGCTTGGGAGCTTTGTGTGGGCCACCACCAAATTGCACCTTCTCCCCAGCATGTTATCCAGAGACAGTTTGTCCTTTAGGTCTGGAGATCATACCTGGTTTAAATCCACCCTTATTGCTACACCAGTTTGGCAGCAAATTTTATTTACAATTCGTAATTACCTTACAGCCTCATTACAGCAGACACCTGGTACTTGCTGTTACATTTAAGGTTGCAAAACAGTTTCCATAGCAACAGCTGTCTCTGCACACCGTAATTTTGTAGAGCGTTTCCTTATTGGCTAAAAAACCCTCCACAATTGCTTTCTGTCCAAGGTTTAATTTTCCCATCAATCAATTCTAAATTAATTTGAGGTGAAATAATATATTTCTCATTTGAAAAAAAACCCAACCCATCCCATTTTCTTTTGGGAAAAACTATTGCAAAAATAGACAGGCTGAGGACTGTTAGTCTTAGAGTGAGACAAAAAGTTTTGCTCTAATTTCGTTTTAATGAAAGTAAGATAATATCCTGGGTGTACAAGGATGATATGAGGTGTATGAACATAATACCCTGAGTGGGTTTTTTGACCATGTAGTTTTACTGTCTGTCCTTTTACTTGACTTGTTTGATAACTTTAAAAAAGTAACAGCTATCTATCTGGAAGATTAACTTTGTTTTTGACACATATTGTACTTTGAATAATAGATGTCCAAACAGTAAAAATGACCCAGTGTGTTCAGGCTGCATCTCTTTCACTCTGCGTTTGTGTGTTCTTAGAATCAGGCAGAGCTAAAGCCATGCTGGAAGATTGGGAGCCTCTAGCCTTGAATAGATCCACTCTGACATGTATTAGACCCAGGATTTGCTGCTTTAAATGTTTTTAACTTAAATTTAGCAAACCAATTTTCTTCAGACTTAATTGACTCCTGAGGAAATCTACAAAGCAAATCTAATTTGAAGAAAAATACCACTTTAGTTCCACCATTACTTGCATTTAATAAAATGCATTGTATACTGATATAATCCTATTATTGTTGTTTAAGATCTCATTCTATCTCTGTTCAACCATTGTTTATTAATTTTCTCATTTGTGGACTTCTTTGGTTTCTCAAGCTTTATGTAAACTCTTTGGATTGCCATTTTGGAATATTCTGCACAGCCTACTTTGTTCAGTTTGGTAGATTTCAATCAATATAAATCCCATTTCAAGCATTTGAAAGACTTAAATCACAGACATATATAAAGACCCAAATTTGAGGAGGGGGGTAGCAAAATATATTAGGATATATTTTTATTTATTTATTTATTTATTTATTTATTAGGATATATCAAGATATATTTTTGTTCCTTTTAACAGTACAAATACTATAAATATAAATCTGGAAATGCACAGTCAGCACTCAGAGTTATTGACAATTTCTTCTGCATCACCTTTGTGTCCACAGCAGCTGCAGCAGAATTCCAGACCTTCCATTCCACTTTTTGGGTGCCAGCATGACCCCAAATGCCCTCTTATCCAACAGAAGGAGCCTTTTTCCTTTGGAAAATGAAGGGCAGGTTGATTGCTTATTTGTATCTTGAGAGATCAGAAGAAAATAAGTGTTATGTTAAAATTGTATTTATTCTTTTTGTATATATGTCACAGTAATTTTCAGTAATCTGAAGATATCAGTTTTATTGATACCATGCAATAACTTCCTATTCATGCTAAATATATTTTTATCAGTTTTTATGCTACTATGCTTTTTGTGTGAGGGAGCAATTTGATTAAAATTACTTAATTACAAGTATAAAGTTAAAAGCATTAAGTAGTGCAAAAAGTCTAAATACTAAGCTGGTAACATTAATATAATGTGACCCTGTTTTTGATTTAGCTATAACATGATTATCATTGCAATTTCAATGCATTCAAAACAAGAGGCCGCAGAACTTCGGCTGCAAGTCTGAGATGGATTCAGTGTTTTTGAAAGCTGTTAAGATAATGATAGAAATTTCAGGAAGGAAATATATTTTCCAACATACTTATGGTCTGGGAATAAATTCTGCTTGTAAGAGCACCAAAATACATATTTACTTTAAAAAACACAAGGGGTCTATATCTTATTTGAATAAGTATTCAGTTTGTCATTGTCATATTCTATTGGTATTAATGAATGGTGTCTTTTGGACAGTTACATTGCACAGGAAATACCTACTTTTCCCATTGACATTAAAGAACATATTTTCTAAAGTGTCAGAGATACTTGGTTCTATTGAAATTCAATTCCTTTCACAATTTTGAACCATACCCCTTTAAATTGGTTGCTCAGTAGCAGATTAGCACAAAGGCACTTTTACATTCACGTTTTCACTCTTCTTTGCATCCTCATCCATCAAGTTCAGACCCTCTGAGTTTTTTATTATATTTTTATTGAAATGTTAATATCTAATGTGAGAGGGCAAAAAGCTCGAACATGTGAAAGGAAATAAATCACTGCCACCTAAAATATTATTCTGAGAAATTGAAAGAGGACATGGATCTTTTGCTGCTTCTGTGCAGATGCTGACTTTTAGAAGCTGATGGTATTAGCATCTGCTGAATGTGTCTGTACCTTGAGCCTGGTGGGTTATTATTTTTCCATTATAGCTGTGTGCTTGGGTTGCTGTATAATAGAAACATAGTTTTTGCAGACTGACACCACAAATTATGTGGCAGTATTAAACTATCTTTACTCTTGGTGTTTGAATAACAGGAGGAGGTCAATAAAACAGATGAAAGTTGAGGTTTATGGAGACAGTTCCAGCTAGAAAGGCAAAATGATGTGTGTTGCATATTCAACAGCAGGCAGAGTGTCCCCATGAAAATGAATATTCAGGGGTGCCTTTATTAATGAGACAGGACATCAAGTTAAATGGAAAAACAACACATTTTTCCTGAAAAAGAAGTAATTTCTTGGGTGTGTAGGCAGCTTCTGCAATTGCCTTTCTTTTCATTACTATATTTTGTGCAGTGTATTTCCGAACACTTTTTGTAAGATGATTTCTCTTGCAATGAGTGTGTCCTAATGTTTGTGGCTTGGCATTAGTGTTTGATGTCTGAGGTTGCTTTAGAAAGTTTAAGAAACACTCTCTTTTCAATCCTCCAAGCAAGTTTTTGTTTTAAGCCAGGTAGTTTGGAGGAGTCCAGGTGGACTTCATGTACACATCTGTGTTTATCAAACTGCTGTGCAGCTTTTGGAAAAGAGAACAGACTTCAAACAGGACCAACGTGCTAGGAAAACATCAATTATTATGTTTTGACTGCTGACTGGCATTGATGATATTTGAATCTGTATTTCCCAGTACAAGTTATCTGTTCCAGGTTTTGCAGAAGGCTGACCAGTTTCCAATTCCTCAGCCACCACTTTTAGTGCTTCTAACACTGAATAATTCTGGGAACATTTTGTACTTGGGGTTTCCTTAGATTTTTGGGCTTGTAAAGGATTTGACAGTAGTTCAGAGAGTTTCTCAGCTTATTTTCTGTGCCTCTTGACTTGAAACTGTTAAATTTTTCCAGATGCTCCCATGCATCTTCTTTCATTACCGGCCATGCAATTCTGTTCTGTTTTAAATGTAGCATAAAAAATTTAGAAGCATGTATTAATTCTAGGAATTGATATTTTTACTACCTGTATAAGGCACCTGGCATGTGCCTTACTTTCAGAATTTGTTTTTAAGAGCATATTCTTGATGTCTGTGGCCCCATTGCCTATTTGATTGATTCCTTCAGTGTCTAATATCAGCCACCAGCATTTATTAATATTGTAACGTGGGTATTAACCTTTTGCTTTATACCTTTTTTAATGCTAGTACATTTTATTGATGATTAATAATTAATAACTGCCATTCTGTTTTGTTCCTTTGTTTTCAAATCTACTGCATTGCTGGCTTCCAGCAGGATTTTTTCCAGTATTTTCAATTTGAAATGTAGTATTCTTGGCAGGGATGTTTTTACCATTATACATACACAGGAAGGGAAAGAAGGAAAAGGTTTTGGGAGATGGCTACTTTACAATTTTTTTTTTAATACCATTTTTTATTTCAGAATAAAGAAGTTACAAAGTAGATTGGATTAAATAAATATTGCATGAAATCAAAATAATACAAAGAAACACAAACACAAAAAGAAGCAACTTCTCCATTAAATGAAATATCTGAAAAATGGGCTGATTAGACAAGAGAGGTTTTATTCAGGGGGAAAAAAGTAAAGTCAAGATTTTTCTTTATTTGTAAGTTTCAATTTTCTAACTAAGCACAGCAGTAATGTAAATGAGGGAAAGGTAAAGCAATTAAATAATTTGAAAGTGAAACATTTTGTCTCATCTGGGAATCAGGAGGGAATTCAAGGAACTATTTGATATAGACTCTCTTTCAAGTTTATTAAATAGGATTTTTCAGTTTCAGAACTTGCACTGGAAGAAGTTCTAGCTGATGTTAAAACTACTTGTTCTGTTTAAGGCATTGTTCTTCAGCTTGGAGTCATTTAAGGCAAAGTCACCTGACTGGGGGGTGACCAGCATTGATTTATTACATGGATTGTTGTCTTGTCTTTGGAGATCTGTGGAGAGCAGGACTTGCTAATTATATATCTTAAGTTAGATTGCAAAGAAATATTTAATAATACTTTTACCAGAAATGCCAGATGAAGTTTTACAAAAAGCAGATTTATTTAGAATGACATCCTGTACTATCAGCAAGCTTTCATTGTATGTGTGTGGCCCATATGGCAATGCCAGGCACTTATCAATATGAGGAACACAAGCAATCTATTATTCACACTGGAAGCTCATTTTGCTCCCAACTTTAAACCACTCTTCTGGAAAACAGCTTGGTCCTCCTCAGCTGACTGTTGTAGAGGGACTGATGTGCATCAAAGCAACTAATAAACCCATTTCCTATACATTTATTAAATTATTTCTTTTGGTCTTATGTCTCTAAAATGTATCTGGCCATACTTAAACTTGCTTACAGTTTAGCTGTGCACCAGTAAAAAAAGGTACTTGGCTTCCCTTGGCAAGTCACTCCCTGCAAACCTCCTATGTCTGTACCTCTCTCTGCACCAGGACATCTGTCCTCATCTTCTGCCCCGTGCTTCCCTTCTGTTCCTTCATTCTAGAACTGAAATTGTGTTCTTTGGATTTTAACACAGGGCATTCTCCTTTCTGCTGTTCTGACAGGAAACACAGTGAAATCCTCGTGATAAGTTTCATATTTGCATTTTTTTTTCATCTTTTATAGGAACGTTTTCTGATCCTAGTGATTTTCCCCCTCCTTTAAAAAAAAATTTCTTTCCTTTTCTTGTGCATTAATTCTGATGCAATTTCTCACATTCTTCCTTTTCAAAGAATTGACCTGGTATAAGAACCCTCCACATGGTCGCCGCAATGAAAAGTAACAGGGATAATGCACTTGGTTTCTCAACTCAGAGTTCATCCATCTGGTTTTGGTCTAAAAGGTCACTAGACCCACATCTAAATAGTATAAAAAGCCTCAGGATCAGTTAATACAAAGCAAATGAAACATCTTGTTATAAAATACATGGTGGCGCAATCTTCCAGTAATGAATTACACCTCAGGAGAGCCTATGAATAGTCCTGTAAAAAGAAACATGTAACTGTTTATTACTAAAATACTCTCTATCTTCACTCTTGAAGTATGTATGGCTGGATACTTGGTTCTTCTGCTTGTTTATTTTTTCCACTTGATTTTGGTAACAAATCAGATGCAAACCATCAGTTACTAAGTTGCATAAAGGTTTACAGAGTGACAGATCGCTGCTCCTTCTGCTATTGCAAATAGCAGTTTCTGTGTTTCAGTGCTGAAAGTTTCCATTTCAAAATGCTTTTAGAAACACTCAAAGGAAAACTACCATTTGCCAGAAATTTTCCAAATGTAACATTTCTGAATAACTCCATGCAATTCAGAAATAGAATGGCATGTTTGCAATAGACTCAAGACAAGAAAAAAAAATTAAAGATATTGTGGGATGGCTGAAATAAGGAGAGCTTGGTCTCCTTCTTTGGAGTATATATCTCTGAGAAATAAGAGCATGTGGAATGCCATCTGGCCTATGGAAATCAGCCATTGAAATGATTACAGTATCAAAGAAAACAACCTCCTAACCTTTAGCAGCGTAATGAATATCATTTATATCCCTTCAAACAGGATGGCAAACTGAATGGTTTATTAGAGCAAGAAAACTCTCCACTGTGAGAGGAACAAAACTCTCCTGTTTCATCAATGGCTCCTGGTCTTCATCTGATGCAAAAATTCTAGCAATGCAAAGCTGGTGCTGAGTTACCATCCCAGCCTCCCCTGTGATGGAAATGAGTGTCTACAGCTGCAAATGTAAAACCTCCCACAGACTTTCAGTGATCTGTTCCTTAGATAGCTGGGCTTTCTCTTGGAACTTAAAGAACCTTGAATTCTTCTCTGGAGATATCAAAATATTGACTGTGACAGTAATACATACACCACAAGCTGTACAAACTGAATTTATGTCACATTGCCTGATAGAGGTGATACAGAGCCTGATAACCATACTGAGCATTTCCAGCTGTGGGAAAGCTTTTCTGCTCTGCTGAGAACAAGGAATACCTGGATGGTTTGGAAATTATTAGAAAATAACTATCATTTTAGAGTGCAAGGCTTTTAACTTAGCTTGGTGAATGTGTGTCTGCCTCCCTCAGAAATGAGTGACAAACTTTAACCAAAGAGAACAAAGTGATTCTGCCTGTCCTACCTGGGTGATGTGTTTGTGCCCAGGAAAAGGTGTTACTGAATCCTTCTGTGCCATTTACTCAACTGACAGCCATTTCAGCTGTACATACAGAAAATATGGGAAGTAAACAAAACTCTTCTCACTCATAAATTTAACACCGGACTCTGGGAAATGAGCAAAGTTTTAAAAAGTTTGACCTTCATTTTTAGGTTGCCCGTGCTTTACAGCTCTCTAATATTACCCATGTGCTTTTTCTGGATTTGAGAGAATTGAACACCTGCTTTTTCTACCAATTACTACTGAAAGCAAACTCTAGATATGTCTTGAAAAAGAACCCCTCTGAAAACCAAGTAATGAAATTTGAGACATTTTTGAAATACGACTTTTAATTTCTGGCACTTCAATGTACAATGGCCATCCCAGCTGGATGTTGAGGACGCTTGTTAGCTTAGTAATAAACTGGAAGGAAGTCATTAATACTGTTCTCAGATTGCACTATGAAAACTCAGAGAGTAAAAGTCCACGGTAATTCTGTTTCCCCCATGGAGCTCTTTTCTTTCTGCCCTGTCAAGGGAAAGACTGAATTTCTGTCGCCCTTCAGTGGGCTTGCCTCTAAATCTCACAGATGCTGGGTGCTGTGCAGAAACTCAATCTCCATGGCAGTTAAGTGCCACTGGTGACTGTGGAATATTTGTCAGCACAACCTTAAGGGATCTGTACTGTCCACTAAAGGATCCAGTGGAAATGATGGATACCTGCTCACGCTACACATCTCTATCCTTCCACACCCATCCATCAGCATGTGTGCAGAATATATGTTAGCAGAGTGGCCTCTATCAATTACACGGAATCGGCGCTCTCTGTGGGGAGCTTGTCCAGGCCCATACTTGTCCCCTACAAAATGGTTGTGATGTTGGTCACGTAGTATCTACTGTGTGCCCAAAAACATCCCACTGTGAACTTGCTGGGCTGGCTGTCAAATACATTGAATTCTTCTAATTGGAATACTTGCATTGAATAGTAAACTCCTGGGTCTGTATTTACCTTTGCGGTGTCTAATTAACTTTGTGTGAGGTTGGTCATTCAGGCCTCAGATTTGGAGGAGCTACAAACCATTTCCTTCATTCTCTGTTAAATGCAGGGAGTTCTCATTTTAAAAATTACCTTTTGTGTATTGAAATTTTAATAATTTGACCCTCAAATAGCCTTTGGATTTTACATAATTTTCCCCCCGGGTTTTGATGAAGCAGTGAGCCTGCAAAAAAGTGAAGTTGTTTAGCTGACCAGCCTGTGCAGGCCATTTTTTGAATAAAACTTTCTTCAGCAGCTGAAAGCTTGTGGAGACTTAGATGATAGAAATGAAAGGCACCTTGTCCATGCACCAGAGAAGCTCACAATGCTTTGCTGGAAACTGCAGATGGAGGCAAATTGTTGTGCAATGCTGGACAGCTTCCAATGCATTTCCTTCAGTGCAGCCGTGCTCCAGGTAGAGTGACCCATTCTTTGTCAACTTTTACATGGAGTTAATTTATATGGAACTCCATTTGCAAAAGATTAGGTTTTCACACTCTTGATTGATCAGTCTCAGGTCTCTCAAAAGTATTGCATTCTTGGTAATGTGTCTGCTCAAACTCACAATAATATAGTTTTTTGTCATTAAGAGTTTCTGATTGACAGGTTTGAATTCATTGTGGCTGAAATAGTCCGAATTTCAGATTTCTGAACTTTACAGGCTATACTAGGAAACTGCATGGAGAAAAATTTCCAGTTCTAAGATAGGATTAGAGACAGAAGAGGTAAAACAAACCTAAAAACTATTTGATTTTTTTTCTAAGTAAGGTTCTGACTAATTTATTTATTTTACTTGTTTTATTTGAAGGCAGAGTATAGTATTTTGATAAATAAAATAAAAAAAAAATAGCAGTAGAAGCAGTTGTCTTCTTTTTATTACGTGTTTGACTCATTATGTTATTGCCTGGAATATCAGCAATAATGGAGCAATACTGAGGACAGTTTTACACACATTTACCCTCTTATGTAGAGTGTCAAATACATTTATGTTTAGCATATTGATTCCTTGGATTTATACAAGATAATGCTCCATACACCTACATTTGTAGGTGACTATGATAGTTCATCCATCATCAAAATCTAAGCATTGTTTGTTAATTTCTGACTAAATTTCATGAACCTATCTCTATTGAGAACAGATGTGCTGCAGCTGGGATACAAATGGAAAGAATTCATGCTTGACCCTGTTTATGCATGTTGGGGTAAATGAGCTCCAGTGGGGTGGTGGAGCTGAACCCACTCAGTCTGACTGTAAACCAGATAATTAGAGACATGATAATTGGAGATGTGAAAACATCTCTAACAAAGGGACACATTTAAGTGGTTGTGCCTTTGGCCTCTCTTAAGGAAAATGCTTGTGGACAGAAGCCTTTATTTTAATAACATCAGATTTCATAAAAACAAAAAAAAGCCATTTGTCCATCATGGAATAGAATGTCATAATTCATATTCTGGGGAAAGCAATGCTGGATTTAAGATGTATATTTGGATCAAAATCTAGCACCATCTATTTCCATCTTAAAGCCTAATTAGATACATAACCAGAGCAGCAGCAAATCTACTGATATTACAGCAGTTACTCATTTTTTATATTTATACGATTTCAGAGTAATCTTAGGGACAGTATAATGTGAAAAGAGAGGCACTACAAGTGCCCCGAGGTCATCATGGTGGTGCCAGTTAGGAAAACCAGACAGATTTTTTAATATTGCATTTTATAGGCAGTTGAAAATGCTCCTGAACAGCTTCACTCATGAATACAATTATGTTTTAATAACCTGTAGGCCTCTAGAAAGCAATGAGAACAGCATGGTTGTTCTGGAAATGCTTTTCTAGGCAAAATATAGTGGTGTATTCACTCAGTATTTTTGTAACACAGGAAGAGCTACAAGAGAGTAGCACAGGAAGATTGTTCTGGCTTGCTTGATGATTTGCTTCTCCCCCCCATGTAAGATGTGTATGAATAAAACAATAACACCACCATTTTTTAAGGATTACTTCTGATTTGGATGGTCAAAAGAAGTTTTTAATTTTTATTTTTAATTTAGGACTGTAGTTCAAAGTTCGAGTTTATAAAAAAGGTTGTGATGGATTGGTGTTTGCTTTATTCCATCTGTGATTATCAGTGAGTAGCCAGTTCATTCTGAGTTTACACAGGGAATTCAGGCAGTGAAATCTCCACAGAGCTTTGCATTTTATAAGTAGAAAAAAACCTAAGTAAAAGCAAGTGCAGAGTAAGAGCCTCATGAAAGAAATCTATTCTGAGGAGATCTGTTACAAGTAAGGTGGTGAAGGGATGACATCAGTTGCAACACAAGTACTTATGGAGGGAATATTACAAATGACAGAATCTATTGAACAGAACCTTCTGCTTAGACTGCCAGTCAAGCTTATCTAATGGTAGTAAAAATGGGAGGATGCAGGCCTGAATTTAAAGGAGGCTTCAGCAAAGCAATTGCAGTAGTCAATTACTTTAGGTGAAACAGGGTGATAAGAATGAAAAGAGTGAATACTTGCAAGCTATTTTGATGCTTTAGAGATGTATTTTCTTCTTTTACACATCTTTCTCATCCAAAATCTTAGTTACAAAAGACATTTTCAAGATTTTTTCTCCATTTCTGGTTGGAATGAATCTCTAAATATTTATGTGAAAGATACATTTCTATGTCAGGGGAAAGGTAGACTGAAGCCTGTTTACAGAAGATTCATTTTCATAGCAAGATAAACCTTGTCTCTGTTTTCTAGCCAAAATTAACTGAAGCTGTTTGCCTAGAAGATTTAGGTCTAGAAAAATCTCCAAGATTTTCCTTTATAATTAATATGCTGACTATGGTGTGTCTGTTATTGTATGAATAATTTATATCGATCTGGAGTCCCACTCTATATTTTATTGTCTTTTGGGCAAAAGCAATAATTTTACAAAATGACAAACCAGTCAGATGGTTTAAAATCTGGGTTTTTTTCCTGCCTTAAATCACTCTGGATGCTCTTTAAGTGGAAGTTATGGCCCTTGACTCCACTGTCTCGATGCAAAGTTTGCACTTCATCTGTGCAGCCTCATTGCCTTGAGATTTTGCCTGAAAATTATAACTGAAAGGTGCTGGAAGCCCAGTCTGGGCACTGATTGTATGTGACAAGCCGGGTAGAAATGGGCTTTCACTCTAGAGCCACTAAGAATAAAAACAGACTATTCTTATCTTCAGCAATACTGAATATTTAAAAGCAGTTATACTGAATTTATAGTTTTGGATTCCAAGTTTTTCTTTTAACTTTTATTTTTTTTTTTCTTCTCCCATGAAAGTCCTGCTATTGGGACACAAAAAAATTTCACATTTCCAAATGGAAATAGTTCACATAAGAAAGTCCTTCAAAGCAGGGCAGTGTCTTGCCAAACATTGCAAGCAGATGTTTCCCTGCTCATGACAACTCATGGGTTAGTCCAGCCCTGGAGCTGCAATGCATTTACAAATGGGATAATTCAAAATTGCATCACCTGTCTCATTGCACTCACACTCACTGCTATTGGGAATCTGCATGTTTTGCATATTGTACAGCACAAAAACCTGGTGGTTGTGGAGGGCAGGCAGGTCAGGTTCCTGGCTGACCCACACGTGATTTCCACTCTGAAGGTGCTGAGAGGCCCCGGGACCTTAAATAAAACCCTCACACTTGGTGCAGTCCATCCCAGGATGGAAATGCAGCTGCCTGTGCTGGTTTATGGGGCACTGCTCCCACAAATGCATCCTTTTGAAGTAACTGCTCTTTTCCACTAAAACCACTAAATAACTATCAAATGCCATCATTCACTCTGTGAAGGATACTTAAGGGAGTGAATCCTCATTCATACCACTTTGATTTTTACATCATTATATATAAAGCTCATGAACCTTTACCATACTGCTTCATTCACTGAAACCCAGAATTGATTTCTTTTTTTCACCGTGAGGCTTGTGCTGAACAGATCAATGTTTAAGCATGTCTGAAAACAAGGGTCATAAATCACCTACTTTAGTACAAACTCTTGGGATTTCAATAGCAGGTTTTTAAAGCCTGTAGGACTAATGTTACATAAGGGATATGTAACATTATACTGTTATTATGCTGTATTTTTCTCTACTAATATATATGTGTGCAACTAGGAGAGGTTTCAGTTCTTCTATTATTTTGTTCTGGCTCAAGACATTTACTGGCTTTTTTATAAATGAAAAACAGTGAAAAAATATATCAAGCTTTTTTTTTTTTTTAGTTTTTATGAAGTCTTACATATATATTTTATGAAATTTAGCATTTACCTTGTGTTGGTTTAATCAGTTACTTAATTTGTATTCCATTCCCTCCTAAATACTTTGCTTGGAGCCAAAGTTTTACTGTATTAGATGGAATGGAAATGTGAAGGAAGAGGTCAATCTGATTTTACCATCTGCTACTTGGTCTTGTGAATATGACTTACATGACTCAGTTTATGCAGCATATCCAGTTCCTGTCGTATTAAAAGCAGTGTTCTTATTAATTAGCTACACACATGGAAGCCCTTGCCTAAAGTCTCAGAGCAACAAGTACTGCTGGAATAGTTCTTGGAAAGAGACTGTTCTCTATGCAAGGTTGTTTTGTGTGAGTTTGTGTCTGTAAGGAATAGCTGCAGGTTAAAATGCATTCTGGGAAGGAGCGAAAGAAAATGACAATAACATCTCTATGAATATGGATAAACTTCATGTACAGCTGGTCAATTTGTTTCTCTTCTGAGAAATGAACTATAAAGAACAGATTTTGTAAGACATCTACCACAGAATTCCCTACTCCAGGGCTGGCTTCCCTTGGGTGTTGTGGTGCACAGGCTCTCCAGGCAGCCCTGCCATTGACTCAGTGAGCAAACTTCATTAGCTTGCACTTGTGTTTCAAGCTGTTAATAATGCAAAACTTTGCTTTTTCTGGTGGGTACATTGGGGTGGTGGTATCTTAGTTTGAAGTCAGTAAGCAGACTTACAGGATTTTGCATAACTGCAAAAGATGCAAGTTGCCCATGCTCTGGAATTAGAGAAGAAAGTTTTTCTTGTTTTGAGATTCATCTTCTGTATTCACAAATTAGAGATTGTACCTAACTTTGTTTTGTGCCAGAGTTGTAACTCCTCAACTGATGTAATTTCCTAGGACTGTCTTCTTTCTTATTTAGATTGTTATTTTATTTTTATCCATACTCCTAATGAAATAAAGTTTTACTTTCTAATAGAGCTCAAGTTACATAGAAAATCTTTAAACAATGTGGATATCAAAAGTTAATTATGCAAATAATTCAAGTGGTCCACAGATCTTAGGAGAGTCAGACTCAATCAGTAACAATTGAAACCTCATAGTTCTTATTGTGTTTGGTTTTAACTTGGGAAGATAATTTTTGAATGAAAATGGCAATTATTTAATATTTAGTTTCAATTTCCATAGAAACACAATGTACCCAACTAGAAACTTGCCAGCTGTGAATAAGCAAAGTGAATTATGAACTTTACTAGTCTAAAAACTCAATAGCTTGTATATTTAATGAGGCTTTATTATTGTCACTGATGGAATAACATTGTCCATTTAATTAACTTCCTACCTCTCCCTATGAGTCTCCAAGTTAAATTCCTTGTGATTTGCTCTGTAGGATATAGGGAGTGTTTTCCAGATTTATTGAAGAACAGAAAAACTAGCCTTTTATTTATTTGGCCCATTAAAATGTCTTTCATATGGCTTATTCATATTAGTTATTTACCAGGTACATTAATACATTTGTCTTCTGAGGATTAAGCTTAATTATTGGGAAATATGCTTTCTGAGTAGTTTGAGTGTATAGCTTATAGTGTATAACCTATAATTTCAGGGATTAGACAGATTATAGAGAATTACCTTAAATCCCTTGGAATAGAGAATATCAGGGTTTTTCTGAAGTCAGTATTAGGCATCATTTCTATCTAATGTAAACCCTGTATGCTCACAGTGCTGATTACAGGCACCACAAGTTCCAGTGGGTTATAGGATTCAGGTTTGAAAGTGGAGAGAGAAAATTTGTAGCTGAATAGAGGGTAAAGTAGCCTGTCAGCAACCTTGTGTGTGTCATGGTGGCAGTGAGAGGAGAGGGAATTTAGGAATGTTTGTTAGGGTGCAGGAAAGACTGCCTGATCCTTCATGCCAGGGAGTAATTCCACACCCAGCAGGGCAGGGGTGAGTTACTTTTTATTTTTTGAGATAGAATAGTCCTGAGAGTGGTACCAGCCCATTACTTTTCTGAACACGTTTTCTAATTATTGGCCCTGAAATAACCAGCTCCTCTGCATTGCCTGTGGGTTGGCACAGCAAGACACAATTCCACTCACTGAGAGGATGACTGACATTGGTGCACATGAAGGTCTGCACTACTCTGCCCAGCCTGGAAACATTCTGCACAATGGTGTAATGCAGAATTTCCAGGTGGAAAACTTACCCATGTATGAACTTCAGGTACCCCTGGAGGTACCTGAGGGTTTTGAGTATTTCAGGTTTTGCTTCTGTTGCCTAGATACCTTTTGGATGTAGATTCATTCTGTTTCCTTTAAAGCCTCTTTATTTTACATGTATTTGTCTAAGCAAGATGTGAATCTGTTGGTAAGTCTCTCTGACTCTCCTATTACAAAATGGCTTCACTGTTTATATGAATACAATTAGTATAAAAATTTTGAAGAGATTTCACTTGTATTTCAGACTGATATTTGAGAGTAGCTATGTGTTTATTTAGATCTGTTTATTTAACAAAGCAGAACAATCACCAGCTGGCAAACCAAGCACTGTTAGTTTGGTTTTCATGATACCAGCCCCCTACCCCTTCCCCCAAAATGTTGTTTCCACAGTCCGTCAAGATAAATGAAATTGAAACTTAACTGGAAATGACAAAGATGCTCGTGGAGATGAAACCTGATGAAAATCAATCAGTGTGGCAGAGGGAGATTGTATTTCAGGGCAGTTCACCTGTCTGAGCTAGGAGGACTCTGAATCTGCAGACAGTGACAAAATGCTTGGTCTGTTATTTGCATATTTATATTAGAGCTGAAGCTTACCAAATTTTATATGTCCTCCCAGATTATATCCCATGACAGAAAACCTGAAATGGGAAACAGTATGGTTCTGTGATTGGAGTGTCATTTAAAATATAGCTACTTCCAGAAATCTCTGGGTATCTTGCAATAGGTGAATTTTTGTTTCAAATAGCAGTAATTAACTTTAATCAACTGTTTTTGTACATAGAACTTTCATCTGATATGTGTGGTTTTTTACATGAAGATATATCCTAGTAGTGAATGAAAGGTTACTTATAGAGTCATATTCAGGATGATAGCAAAACTGGTGTTAAAATCACAGGTTAAGGAATAGTGTGGCAATTAAAATTCAGGATACACCAAAACTGGAGGGGGTTGTGTGGGTGTGTGCATGTCCCTGCCCTGTGTCCTACGAGCGATTCAGATCCTTTTGTTCAGTCAGGAGTTCACTCTTTCACATCGTTAAAAGGTCTCACCTGTGTCTCCCCTGCCGGTGCAAACACAACGAGGCACAGGTGAAAACAATCTGTTTTAAGTGATGTTACATTGCAGTGAGTGTGAGGGGCTCAGCCCGGGCCTGTGCAGAGCTGTAGATTGTCAGTGTGGCTTTGGCAGTGTTTGGGACAGGGGCTGTTTTGCTCTGCACAGAGGAGGAGGTCCTCACACGTGCAGTGCTGGGTCCTGCTGAACGGGGTAAGAGCAGCACGTCTGCAAGGTCTGTGAGAACCTGCACAGGCTGTGCCTTTGGTGTGACTTCTGACTTCCCTTAAGCCTTGTGAATGCTCCTTTTGTGCTCACTTTGCAAATGTTTGCATGCTCAATTTTGATAGCAAGATCCCGAATTTCATCAGAAAAAATGGCTGTAATAGCTGATGATTCAGTAGATATGTATCTGAGTAATTTCATTTTTTAAACGTATGAATGTTTTCAATAGATAAACATTTGTGTAAATGAAGCCCCGTGATGATTGTATTTTTCTCTGACCAGTAACAACAGATCATGTTCAAAATACTAACATTCAATTCCTTGAAAAATGTTTTTGAATATTTGTAGTCATGATGAAATCAGTAATTGGCTATCTGCTTACAGAGAGTGTCTTAATTAGTTGAGAAAGTTTATTAATTACTTATTCTGCTTTAAACTTAATGTGCTTTTATAATATGAGGGATTTATATTAAATATAATGGGAACTGTGGTGATGTTTAAGCAACTCAGCTTTAAAACCTAATGTGATGGGATGTGTAAAGCTACGTCTTAAAAATCTGACTCATTATTATTTTTATAGTTATTAATAAAAAGTGGATGTGTTTTATTATAGATTTAGCATTTCTCTAGTGATTGTGAGCTGAAAATTTAATCATGGCCTTTAAGCATAGTATTACTGGTTTTCAGTTTGTTTGAAAAAAAACACTATTTGCAAAGGAAAATTAAGGTGTGTGTCCTGAGGTTCTTTTTCATATTGCGGAATGTTTGTGATATCCATAGATATCTTAAGTCTATTTTGTACAGAGTAGCTTTCTCCTCTCTGAGAAGCAGCTCTAGATTAGACACACTATTTGTATTTACTACACAGATGCTCTTAAATTTCTTCTTGGTTCAAACTTCGCCTGGGTAGCTCCAAATGGTGTCACAATCAAATTACTTTATTTTCTTTCTTGTTTTATACCCTTTGCCTTCAGAGACTTGTCCTTTCAGAAAAAGACTCAAATATTCTATTGAGGTCAGTTTCTGCACTCAGGTGCAGAATGATAGTTGAACATAGATATGGAATGATATAGTTGAACAATATAGCTCAGGGCAGGTGAGTGACTTTAACCAAAGACTAAATTTAATGTGATTTTCTGAGGATAGTTGTATGTCAAGATAACAATAGAATTACTGAAACCTGTATGGTTTAAAATAATTTTTCTTATGTCATTATTAATTTAATCTTAGCACGTCCTAGCTCTCAGACATTTGAAACACCACCTTTCCAACTGATTTTATATATACAAAAGATAAGTAGCAATGGTAAGCATGTCTAATAAACAATGACCAGATACAAATCAATCTGGACATCAAATTTTAGTGGCAGATGTGCCATATGGCATCAGGGCTGCAGCTGTTTGCATGTGTGAGCTGATAGATGAAATAGTTGTTCAAAACTCTACCAACATTACCTGATGTTCTTTGGGTTTTATTTCAAAATATTTAAGTATATTTCTTTTATGCAAAGACTCAGATATACTTGGAGTGCTTTTAAAAAGTCTCCTTTTAAATAACTCAAACTATTTCACTGTGTCAGTGACTGAAAAAAATAACAATAAGTACTTTTCTCCTGGATATCAACATTAGAGAATATGCCAGCTGCAGTCTAATCATTTTACAATCTGTTCTGTAATAAATAGGACATTGAGATTTAATAAAATCTAACTTACTGAATGTTTCTTCTTTTGGAAGGCATTTCATACTTTTTTAGGATTTACTTGAAATATTTAGTAGTTTCTCAGATATAATTCTGTAATGTTAAGCATGAGATATTAAAATACATTTATTTTCTGTAGCAGCAGAAACTTTATGCTTTTATTCAAGTTCCGTAAATGAAAGGGAATGGTATTTATAGCTCTGTAATGAGTGTCATGGGAGACTGCAAGACTACTTTATATCCACTTCATATATCAGAAAATGCACTGGAGTTTTATGACACAATATAAAATTGAAGGACATGAAGCCCTTTTTAATCTCATTGTTGTGAAAAGTTTAGGTCTTTCTTTATCAATCAAATGGGCAATGGATAGATTCCTAATTATGCTACACATCTCAGTAGGATGGGACACAGGCATCAGATTTCATTACGAAAATTGTGTGTAAAGTTTTGCAAATGTATATAATTGCTATCTTGAAGCCCCAAATTGAGAAATGATATTTAAACTTTAAAAAGCACTGGGAACATGTGTTAAATCCTCTGTAATCCTTGCCTGGGGTGGATACATACAGAGCTCAGTGTTTCATAAATCAAGAACAGTATTTTCTCAGCTGATCCACCTAAATACTTCATATATAGAAAATTGAAGAGGAATTTAGTGTAATTCTAATCTTTAACATTAAACTAAGAACACACCCATCATTTTGAAAGTACATATTCATGCTGGAAAATTCTCATCTCTTCTCCCTCTGGCACAAAAATGTTCCTGATCAGACATTTTTAATGCATTGCAGTGGAAGGTATTCCGTGTGTCAGTGTTCAAATAGGAAGGATAGGGATATGATCTCATTGTCCAGGACAAAAAACCCTCAAAAAATTCTCATCGTTTCACCTGAACATTTTCTTTTCTGAACACTACATCTATATCTCTGTTTAATTTGCTCAGATATTTCAACTTTCAGTCCTTTACCCTCCTGTATACCTGTATCATAAATGTTGATGATCTGTATCCTTTTGGTGAGAGTCTGTAGAGCATTTATTGCTTTATTCTAGCTCTCTATGGCCATCAGTGTTAGTCTATTAAGATGGTGAAAACATTATAGTGGAACACGCATTGCAAACAAAATGTGGAATAAAATGGATGTGTATTTGTGTGTGTTAGATACTGCAAATTGCTGTCATTATTTTTGATGTATGTATGGAGGTTAAGAGTTCAAAATATTTTTATAATGCAGATGTAAAACTTGTGCCAGTGGATGTTAATCTGGTGGATAAGACCTCAAACCAATAATGGGTTGTTTGCTGCTGATATTCCTCTGGCTTCCATATTTAAATACACAAAGAAGGTAAAGTGAATGGTACAGGGAGACTTGCTGTTAATTTCTTTTTTATTTTCATTTTTTTTAATGTATAAACATGATGCTGTCCAGACATAGAGGGTATGCATTTTGTGGGAGCATCCTGTTTATCTTACACAAAAGGCCTGTTCCTCTTCTAGTTATAGTCAATTGTTATAAATGCCTTCCTGCTGATGGTTGAGTCTTGGTTACTTTTAAAATTTTTGACTGAAAAGACATCTTCTGGAACTGTGTGTGCTTCAGATTAATCTTTGTATTGCTCTCTGTCTCTTGGGTCAATGTTCAGGCCTTTGAAACTTGACCTGTGGAAGATACACTTCAGTAGTTTCTAAGAAAATAATCTGGGGAGAAACTCCTTTTCCATTTTAACTGAAACCTGCTAGCTGGAAATGGTCACAGACCAGAGAAACAAAAAAATTAGTGTTTTCATGGGAGTGATTAACAGAAACAAAGATTACATGTCTTTGAGCTTAAGATAAATACTTTTTTGTGTGTAGTTTTAAATTTAAAAATGCTTTAGAAGCTTTTATTCTTAAGCAGTCTCTTGTAAAATCTGCCTTTCATAGACTTATGTGTTAAATGCAAATTGATCCTTATTGCAATGAGAGGACAGGAAGAGAAAACCTTTTTATTCTGCCAGCTTGGACTAATGGCCATGAGGAGTGGGCTCAGTGATTCTTTCTGGTGGCATTCCAGTTGCCTTCCTCTGTTCTGTATTCAGACCCCAAGATGCGGAAGGGTAAGCAAAGATCTTGGTAAACCATTCCTAATTAATTAAAATTATTTGAAGACTCCCTTTGGAAAGGTATAATTAAGTTCAACTTGTTCTTCATTGGTTCAAGAAAAAATGCAAATAATTGTTTGATTACCAAAAACTTTTATGTTCAAACAGCCTTTTCCCCTTGCCTTTTTATAACCAAAACATTTAGGATGTAGAAGTATATATGTCACCCCACAGAAATGCAAGAGATAGATCCTCAAATGATGTGGTGCGTACCAAAACATAGGCAGCAGTTTAGAGAAAGCTTTATTTAATTTAAAATACAAATATAGTAAAGGCTTGGGCAGCAGAGGAAGCTGTTATTGATTTCCATGCCTGATGCACCCCTGGTTTCTGACAAAAAGCTGATCAGAGACATCCTGTGCTCAGGACGATCTCGGGGTGTTGTGCCGGGGGCAGGCTCAGGGCGGTGCGCAGCTGTGCAGCCTTTGTGCAGGCACAGGTGCAGGCGGTGCCTGCCTGGGACAGGCTCTGCATTAACCACGAGTGCTGCAGCTGCCTGCAGTCTCAGAGTCGTTTGTCTTCGGGTTTTCTTATTGCTTCGGAAGTAACTGGCAACAGGAGCTGGTAGAAAAAATCCCCATAAGACAAGAGAAGTCAGCCATTTCCTTTGCTGGGTGACAGTCCTGGGCCAGTTACCTCTGTGCACAATAGAGACTTTGGCTCACAGCTCATAAGGGTTTCCTGTAACAGCTTTGCCCCTGAGTGTGTTAAATTCAGTCCTCAAGGCATGAGGTGACCGGGGCTGTCCTGAATCCTGCTCTGCCTCCCAGTGAGCCTGTGCTGAGCTTGGGGTTGGAGCTCCCTGGCTCCTGGTGGCCGCAGGGCTCAGCCTGGGTCATGCCTGGCCCTCTGACCAGGGAGTGTGGGGGGAACCCTGCCAGCTCTCGGGGTCTGCTGTGCTTCACCGGCCCTGCAAGCAAATTGTCATTACTGTCACATCATCCCAGGACCTTCTGTTTCAGGAATAGTGCATTTTAGTGTTTTTAGGGCAACATATTCTCAGATTTTCTGGTTTCATGAATTGAAAATTGAGAGAGACTGACACTAAATCAGAATTAAATTGTGTTCTTATGAAAAATCTATCCAACCTTTGAAGTCAGGTTTGCTGACCACAGGGAAGACTCAGCTCCTGGCATCTTGTAATTCAATTGGAATGCAGTTATACTGTGTTTGTAGTCTGAAGTACAGTAAAAAGGAAAACTGATTTTGTTTTTTTGGTGATTGTGTGTATTCCTTACTAGATAGGTTTTAATTGATTGAGACGTCACCAGGTGAGCTACTTTAGTGATTTTTATCTCTATCCTTATTTAGTAGTTTTTAGATGATGTATAAATGCAAGCAAAGACTGGTGTCTGTTCTCATTATGCATTAGATTATTGTACCTCATTTTTAGTCTAAAACTCAAAAATGTAGCAGGAAAAGAACAATGTAACAACAGCATGGAAGAGAACTGGAAAGTACTTAAAATTCGCTGCCAGAGGATACCTGTTTATAGTTGTTTGGCTTTTTTTAAAAATTCTAATATTTTAATGCAGAGATATAATGGGAGTCCTGAAACTTATTATATAAGCTTCTGAATTTGAAATATTTTAGTGGCTTTAATAGTTAAGGTTGAGCTGCTTTTGATAATTACAGATATGGCTGTTTGGTAACAAACTGTTCATCAGGCTTAGTCTTGGGAATAAAATATGTCAAAATTATTTAAGACAGCTCAGTAGCAGAGAGGAAGGTCCAGCAATTGCCATTAAAATGTTATGGATATTGTTGCAAATGACAAGGGGACAACCTTGCACAAAGAAATCCGGACAGCACAGGAAAACCTTTCCCAAAAGACTGTAATTATTTTGACAGGAGATATGTGCCAGATTTAAATTGCCAACTCTCAAATCATTATAACCGGTTTCAGAAGAGATTTTACAGTTCTTGGACAGTGACACTTCTCATGGTAGGGGTGACAAGTGATGTGAGCCCCTGAGTCAGAATGCAGGATTGTGCATGAGAAACTTTGGGGTGATTTGCTTTTTACACTTGCAGTTTGATCTAAAAGGTTTTCAGTATCCTGCGAGATGTATTTATTGTTTTGTAAAGCTGTAGCAGAAATCACAAACTATCATGAGCCAGATTCTGCAGATTTGCACATTTACATCTATTCCAGTGTATGTACTCATTTATTTTACTTTCAGGATGGTGCAAAAGCGATTTTATCACAGCGAAAGATTTTTTTTCTTAGCTTTTTTTCCCTTGACTCTCTCTCTTCCTTTTAGAAAGGAGTTGAAAGAATGTCAAAAGGAAATGGATTTTTTTCATGCTCTGTATTCCTTATTAGATAAGTTTTCCTTTGAGATATCATCAGATGAGCTACTTCAGGGTTTTCTTTCCTCTATCCTTTACTAGTATTTAGATGTTCTAGTGTTTACTAGTATTTAAATTATACTTTTAGAAAGGAGGAGATAGTAGAGAGTATTTTTTCTCTAAAAAATATTTGGAATACCTTTTCTTTAAAAAAATCCCTGCTATGACTTTAAAATAGTTGTTTATTCTTCTATGGAACTCTTCTAGAAACTAAGATGATGTACCTTCTCTTTGAAAAGCACAATTTTTTGCTCTCTCTACCAACTAAAAATTCCCATGTGGGAATATGTGCTTGAATTATGCAATATTCTGAAGGCAAAGCAGTTTATTCTGAATTTTTGAAAATAAATAAACTCACAAAGTGGTTTCTTCCATTTCATCTTTTCCTTTTTCTGTTTCTGTCTCTTATGGGCAGTATTTGATTATTTGATCTTTTAATTTTTTCTGCTTGCAATGACATCAAGTTTCTCTAAGAAAACTGGGTGGAAGTGAGCCTGCCTGGAAAGGAGGTTAGGAAGATTATAGTGGTAACAAGTGAGAAGGCCCAAATTTGGACCTGCTAACCTGGCCTTGGAGACACCAGAAGGACCTATCCTGGGGCTGGGTACAATTTTCTGCAGCTCAGAAAATTTATAAGATCAGGAAAATGAATTCTAGAATGAAAGATGTGCGTACATGGACAGTAGGCTGGGAAGAATTGTTTATACTTCATTTTTATTGTGTTCTAATTTTCCTTTTTGTTTTTTCTGTTTAAGATGGCAACTCTTTTAGTTGAATTCCAATGCAACTTGTCTTCTTGGAGTTTAAAATCCTACTAGTGTTCATTTGGAGCTTGCTGCAGGTGCCCTGCAAAGCCCTGAGCACCTCAGGGTCACTGTTTTTAATAACTGCTGAGACAACTGTGCTTTTCTCAAGTTCTGCATATTCTTTTCTTCTGCATGGCTTTTCTAGACTGTGTGAATAGCAGTGGCATTGTAACTGACTCTACAGTGTTTTTATTGCTCATCTAGGGAAGCTCCAAACTCTGCATCCCTGCTCCAGACAACTTTTGGTAGATTTTTTTTATAATATTGGAAAAATATAAGCTTTGTGATCGATTGTCAAAAGTCAGCTTTGTAAATATTTGGACTCAATTGTTTTGCTTACAGTTAACATTGTGAACACTACAGCAATGTGACAGAATTTTCCTGTATCTCTGAATATTAACTCGCAAAAATAGAGGCTCATCCTGTGAGATTGCTCATTCTGCCTGTGAGATGTTAAGCCAAATGTTTTCCAAGAACAGTATTCTCTGCAAAAGCATTTACTCACTGTGAACAGGACAGGCTCTGCAGCTGTTCAGCCATGAGCCCATTCCAGAAAAGAGCAACTTTCGCTCTGAAGGCAGAGTTTTTTTCCAGTGTGGGGAAATATCCCTGGGTTAGTTCAGTAGAAGTTGGAAGCAGAAGCTCTGCTCAAGGGAGTTAATTCAGTCTGTCCAGCTAATCTGGCTCCAATGTTTGCTGAACTTGTCTCTGATCCTACGTGGTTTCCCCCATGGCTGTCTTCAAGTCTGGTTCCCTTCTGCTAGAACTTGCCATACTTGGAGAAAAGAGGGATGTTCAGGTAGGTTTGCATTCTATTTGACTCCAAGGTTTATGTGTTGCTGTTCCTTGGGGAAGAGGAAAAAATTCTGTGTTGCTTTTAAACATACAAATCAAATACTTTGTCATAATGATGTCAAAGCATGAGCTTTTCACCCAAAATAACATCATCACTCTTTATTTGTTGTTTGTTTTACTGAGGAGGTTTCTGTGGGAGGATTTGAGGGGTCTTTTCTCAGCTGATGGGAATGGCTGCAAAACATGTTTTACAGCTCTCCTGAGGGCATTTTCACTGCAGAGTGAAGGTTTGAAACTGAATGAAGATTTATTGTTTTGAGGTTCTGAGCATATATGTCCAGAGGACTCTGCTGTATGTGGATCCTTGATTCTACTGTCCTCTACTTTCCTCATTGACAGCAGAGAAAACTCTTCCATTTTTAGCAAAATACAGCAAATTCAACAGCTGTAACATTATCTTGCTTTGAGTTTTCACCAGGAAAACTCAATGTTTGGGTGTTTATTAAGCACCCTTTAAGCACACCCTTCCACATTGAGGACTCCCTCCTTTCCTGTACCACCCTATGTATTTTGCTATATATTTGTGTTGTATTTAATTTAATTAATGTCTCTTTATTAGTATTAATGATAGTACTTATTTATTAGATCTATGTGCAGAGGTAGGTATATGAGGAGAGAGGAAATTATTTTAAAATATTAAATAAATATTAGCTTCACAATTTTGCTGTCTAGAATTCCTAACTTTAAGCCAACATTATTCAATTGGAGAATAAAATTTGCCATTTATATGACTAAGCAGCAAATCACAAGCACAGAGTGATCTCTTCTCAAATGGCTCATAAAGTGCAATTAGTTACCAGGAAATAATTAATGGAACTATTAAACAGTGAAAAAATAAATAAATTCAAAGTTTTATTTTTTTCATTTTAGAGTAGTGGAAGTTAAAGAGATAGAGTTTTTCTAAAAAAATATTCATAGTGCACTGCTAGCCTAATTCAGGGCTCTGAAAGCAGGTAAACTTCTGGCTGATATGTTCAAGAGGAAAATTTTAATATGAGAGAATGAATGGTCACAGGAGGCCATGTTGATGTGTAATGTCAATTTTTGCTATAATTTAAAAGGCTCTGGATTTTTGAACCATGATTTCCACTCCCCCACAGTGTTTCAAGTAATGAAAATTAGTGTTTTTAGGAAAACCAATCTCCCACCTGCAGAGCAGGACAGATTTTGAGTAATAGTTAAATAGCTGTAAGCTGCAAATCAGCATTAATATTGAGCAGTATTGCTAAGACTGCTGTCAGAATACCTTCTGTTAATTGACATGTTACTTGTATTACAGAGAAAATTTTTCCTGCTTGAAAAGTGGTTTTTGAAGGCAGAAATATCTGGATTATTTGGGATTCTGTTCTCATTACTTCTAGGAGTGATGAGAGCAATTGATGCACCTTTATGACAAATCAGCAGAATTTTAGGGGTTTCCGTGAGCAGGAGACCTATGCAGTGTTTTAAAATTACCTTGAAGTTATGTTGATTTCCTTTCCACAAAGAAGCTTCTAATACATTATCAGCACAACTTGTTTTCTGTAGCAAGCAAAAAGAACATCTTATATTTCACATCATGCTCAGTGGCATTAGAGCTCATACTGACTTGGCTAGATCCATCTCATTTCTGCTAATCTCTAGCTGGTGTATTTGAAGCTGCATAAAGAAAAGCCATAGAGTTGTTCTGAATAATGCATAAATAATTCATCTCCTAGAATTCCGTGTCTGGAAAGAAGTAAAATATAAACTTCATAATTTATTAGAGCATGCTGTGGTTATAGTCTGCAAGTAATAACTATAGAAAAAGATTACAGAGGAAAATAGATGTCTTAAATAACAATAATTGATAAAATGATTATATAGAACAGTACTTGAAACATTTCCAAAATTGCAAAGATTTTGTTGTGAAGCATGAATTTGTACTTTTACTATTCATCAATTTTTAGAGAGGAATGATTGTATCCTAGAGTCTTGATGGAATGTTCTCTTTCTTTCTCTGATGAAGGATTGATTTTATAGAAATTTGGCTGAGTATGTTATGTTCTGGTATTCTGGATATACTTTTTCTGAGGTCTTTGCCCTAGAGGAGAGAGAACTTTGTGGTTAATCAAGGAAGAGACTCTAAATAATGTTTTCTGAGGGGCTTTATTAACCCCTTGTATGAATTCACTCATACTATTAGAATAATTTTTGAATAGTAATGTTAAGTATATTACAATTCACATAATAAAAAGTTGTATATTAGACTACAAATAATTATATTTTATATTGCAATTATTATTTACAATTAAATATTAGTTATTAAAAATACATGCAAAGTGGACACAATAGTAAGATTGTACCATTACTACTAGTACAAAAAGGTCCTGAAATGGGCTGGGCAATTGGTTTCAGAAGCTGTGACATGTTATAGTAGCAGATGGTTTACATTGGCTTCTGGTTAATGGAGGAATTAAGAAACAAAGTTGAAAACACAAGATAAAAAAGTGTCATAAAATAGAACTCACTTTTTAAAGGAAAAGAATGTACTGGAGAAAGAGAATAACACCTTTCAGAGAAACAGACTTCCATGAATTCAGGGAATTGCTATATAGGATTTCTTGGGAAGATCAGCTAAGGGATAAAAGACTGCAGCTCCTGGGGGAGACATAGCTTGCTTTTGTACGTGTTATACAATGTGGAGGTGAAATAGAAGTGGTATAAACAGACCATAATGGCTGTATCAGGAGCTCATCACTGACTTGAAGATAAAATAGAAATCATAAAAAATGGGGGGAAATTTTCTAGGTAAGTGTGAATGCAAAGGGATAGAATGGATCTGTATGGATAAAATTGGTTAGGAATTTCTATTAAGAAGGGATACACAAGGTAACAGGCAGCAGGGCTAGAACTAGGAGGAAAGAAAGGAAGTGTATTTCCACAGCTAAACAGAAAAAGCATGAATTCTCTGATTCAGGGAAGACTAAAGTGTCCAATATATTTTTCTGCAAAAATTTTTAGTGTCATTATTTACGAAGATTCATGCTAAAAAAGAAATAGTTAAATTGATCTAAGCTTCTAAAACAAGTGTTTTAGGATACTTCAGGGCTAAATGTTCAAGTTGGCAGGATCTGATTAAATTCTCATTTCAATACTTATCAAAAGGGAGCTGAAGTCACTTTTGAGCTCTTTTATATTTATCTTTTTGAATGCATGCAGTCACCTGCTCTGCAGAGATGTCAGCAGGACTTGTCCTGGTTGGTCTGGCCCCTTCACACCAGGGAACAATTGCCTTCCCTGGCTCTGAGGGAGGGCCTGATTTAGTGATCTTCCATATCAAGGCTTGCAAATACACCCTGCCAGTCTGTCCTTGGACATCCTCCTAGATTAAAGATAGTTTAGGGAGTTCTGATTAAGTCCTAAATCTCCTTATGGGGAAGAGGGGTTAATTTGTGATGTTTGCTAAGCTGCCTGGCTACCTTCTGGAAATGTGCTTGGATTTCTTGGTAGTACAGCTATTAGATAACCTTTTCTTTTCTTTTTTTTTTTTTTAAATGCTGTTTATTAAGAAGTGAAAATATTTCTTCTAGCAATGAGCAACATTGCAGGTGTGTTAAATTTTTTACATTAAAATGAACTGGGAGAGAAGTAAAATGAAGCATTCAAATTCATAACAAGGACAGCTGCAGGAATCTTCAGCTCGAGATGACTCCTAAAACAATGAATCAAAGTATCAACTAAAGCAGAATCTTGTTTTTATGCAAAAGTGTCCTTTTACATGAGGACTCCACCTTTTCACAGGAAAGGTGAAGATGAATTGGAAATTAATTGTAACACTCTAGGGTGAAACAGAAAGCACAATATTGACAAGGCGCATTTTTAAGATGTGCGTGTGTATAAGATGAGGAAAAAAAGAGGAGGATCTAAGGGGTCTGAAAAGACAAAAGAGCAGGTGGTACAACTAAACAGGTGCTCAGGTCCTGCTGATGCTTCTTATTGTCAGTTGGATGTCCCTGTAACTTTCTAACTGCACCCCAGCAGAATCTCATCACGTTAGCACAGCTGAAGGACTATATTAAGTAAAAGTTGAGAGAAGGAATTGAGCTAAAAAGGGTGAAAACAGGAGTTTACCTTGCAGCTTATGGAGAACCTATCTACAGTGAGTGATTCTATTTGCAATTCTTTTATCCCTTTTTTCTAAGCTTTTGTGTTTATGCTAGGTGTGTGTGCCTGTTCTTTCTTTTTTTGTATAAATGGTAACTGATACATAGTTATCAGTTAACTCTGGGAATGGTTGGATCAAGGCACTGATTTCTTTTTTTCTTTTTTATTGAGGTTAGCATTCTTTACATCACCCAGAGAAATGGAATAATTCACTTTAATTTGTTCTTTTGAGAGATTTTTAAGAGGAGGCTAAGTGTAAAGGAGGAGCATGCCACTATCCATTTTTCCGGTACAATCTTACTATACAGCTAACACACATCCATTCTCCCTGAACTAAAACACACACAGAGAGTGGTTTTTATATTATCTTTTTGTTGCTAAGAGATTGGATGCTTCTCAGGAAGGAAATTCATGTAAGACATCCAAGTGGAAAGGGGTGTAAATGGTCCGGAATGTATTGATATACTTCAGTTGCCAGAACGAGGTTATTAGAACGAGGCTGAGTGGTTCTGCCACTGTGCTGTTACTGACACCCCCGAGTCTGAGCATACTCTCCTGATCTGTCCCAAAGTAACAGGACAGATAGATAAAAAAATTCCTGAAGCTGTGTAAGGGCATTTACAGGGGGCAATACATCACACTTACAGAAGGTTTAGCTGTTTCCATTGATAACTGGTGAAAACAACAAAAAAGCTGAAGAGCAAGTTCTGGATACACATTTTTCAAGACTTTCATGGAATCTGGTGAAAAGCAGAGACAGCTTATGCATGCATATTTGGAGAGTATATGAAGCACTCTAAACTGTTTCAGTGTTTTCCTTGTGCTGTGACAAGAAAAATCTTTGGAGAGTCCCATCTGTTGAATTTATTCAGGAACAACAGCTTAATTTTTAAACAAATCTTAAAGTGTAACAGTAAAAGCTCTACTTGGCACATCCCACTTCCTTACCATTCATATTTAAATGGTATGAATCTTAAATATTAATAATGAAATCTCCACAGATGAAGAAATAGTGAACATTATTATTCTTTTTCATTTTATTTGTGTCTCTGAAATCTGTGTACTTTATTTAGATTCAAGGAAACCAACAAAGGATATCTACTACATTCCTTATTCTCTTCATATTCTGCTTTAGACCTGGAATTCAAGCTGCCAAAGACTCAGAAACTTTAAATGCCTTTGTGCTTAATTGTATTTAGATTTAAAAGTAGTGACTAAGGGCTGTGTCAGATAATTCTGATTCTCCAGAAATGTGCTGCATGTCTGAATTCAGTTTACTGGGATTGTCTCTGACAAGTTGTGCTGTTATACTGCATCTTAAAAGGCCTTATTGTTTATACTACAGCCTTACTGAAGTTTCAAGTAGAAGTGCCTGAACGTGAGGAGCACTATGTCACCTGTCTGAATATCTCACAGTATTATATTCTTGCTTAAACCCCCTTGCATGTTGTATGATTATTGACTGACCTTAATCTCTTGTTCATAATAACCATATCAAAATGAAGCTTGTGCTTTCAGAGTAAAGTTCCACTTTGTTGAACAACAGGTAATCTGGCATATTTGTGCATAAAGCAGGAAAACCCTCTGTGTCCTGAGGTTGCCCATGTGCACACTGGAGAGAGAAAAATGGTAATAAGAGGTGCTGGAAATTTTTAGCAAATATTTGAGATAATCTACATTTTTAAAGTTTCTATTAAAATAAATTATTTTGACATATGCACTAAACACCTCTAAGTACAGTCTGGTCAACACTGAGTTTTATGTACTTCCTGTCCATTTCAGAGAAGTTTTCCTTCTGCCTTCTTCCTGCTCTGCCTTCCTTGTGATTCTTGATAAGAAAAATGAGGGAAATTCTTGTTTAGATACATTTTCCTGGAAGTGTTTACTTTTGGCTAATATTTTCCACTTGGCCAGCCAGCTTTTCTTCTGAGATCTCTCTGACAGTTGCTGAAGTATTTGGCACTCCTGGCTCTGTAAGGTGCAAGGCTGGCTTTAGGTTATCTGTTTTCTTCTGGCAAGCTAATATATGCTGGTAGAAGTGCTGCACATTGGCCTTCTCTTCTGAGAGGCAATGGTGGTGGCAGATTGCCATTAATCACACACACTTGTAAACATTTCAGCGAAAATGAACTGGAACTGTAGAGCAATCATCCCTACCAATTTACTCCCTAAAATTCTTTTTCATTATAGGCAAGTTAACTTGAAAATACTTTCATTCTTTGAGTGAAAGAGATGCAGTTCTGTGTTGGGACTCCCATTGTGACAAAATTCCTTTGCAGTCAGTGTAGATCTTTTTCATTCATTTCTTAGTGTTCTGTGTAAAATCTGAATATTCTCTGGGTGTTGCACATAGTGTGAAATTGCCTTGGACAGTGGTTTTGTGCCCTGCGTTTGCACTTATTAAAGCGAGTTTGAGTTGTCATATTCCAAACTTGTTATCTTTCTGTTTCACAAAATGTGGGTGGAATTTTCCTGTGACAGAGTGGCTGTTGTGAACTGGGCTCTTTGGAAGTGTTTTCATGCTGAGGAACCAGATGGGTGGGCACCAGAGTAAAATATACTTCTTTGTCTAAAATTACATCAGTAGGAGACTATTTCTTGTTAGTTGAATTAGTGAGGTCAGTGAGATTTTTCTATAAAGGCTGTCCTTTGCCTGATTTCACATTCTTATAACCAATAATTCTGAATTTAAAAGCAATGCCATTGTTCCTAGCTAAGAACTTCAGAGATTTAAGCTTGAAATGAATATTTTTGCAGATAAAGCGAGACTTTCCAGAATTCAGCTTTTTGCAAAAACTCGAGATCAGTAATTTAGGTTGGCAGATTAGCTGGGTATTTCCGTAAATTGACTTTGTAATTCTGATGTGGTATTCAATAAAAGTAAACAAATACCCAAATTCCTTTCTTCAAAACAAAACCTAGTTCCTGGGTTCCCAGTTCCTTCCCCCCTCATTCAGTACCTGAAGCTGGTGTGGACTACTTATGAGTTTGGTTAGTATTTATTCAATGAATGCAAATTTGGAAAAAAAGTGTGGGATCAGAATGGTTCCTTTTATTTCTCTTTGCATTTCTCTAGAGTGATTTTTTTTTCTTTCAGGCCTAACTTTTATTTTGTATCTTTTTCCTTTGTTTTTTACTCTCAGCAAGATTTGTAACATTATATATGATTAAATAAGGGTGTTTGCCCAAAAAGGATGATTTTCTGACAGACAAAAAAAAAAAAAAGAGGGTAAGTCCCAGTGAGATCTTGGAAATGCTGCTTGGTACTGAGAGAACCTGATCAGGAGTGAATGCATAGTAGAAAGTGAACTCTTCCCATGAGGCACCCTAGGAAATGGGGAATTTCAGAGCAGTGCAGTGCATCTGTAAGAATAGTATTTGTTTTTAAGGGTGCTACTACAAGAACGGTTGCTGTATTCCCCTGAGAAATCATTGTCAGGCTCATTAAGTAATTACAGAGGTTTTCCACACATGCTGTGTTTCTGCTGTGTTTCCAAAATACACCCATGAGAATTAAGGGCTGTTCAACTGTTACCAATGAGCCTCAGGGTCACCTTCAGGCAGTGCATGTGTAAGGCTGCATAGAAACCCTACAATTCAGAAAGAAAAAGCCTGTTGTAATGGCCTACTTTAAATTGTCCAGATGTTATAGGAACACTCCTAAAATGTGGCTAAAATGACTCCGTAAATGTCACCTAGTGGGATTTCAATAAAAAAATTATTTCTTAGAAGAATTTTCTCCAATCCTTCAGCATGAAAAAGAAAATTTGCACACCTGGGATCTGGAACAATTCCTGTTCTTTCACAGCACCACTCACACTGGGAGATAGTTCTGCAGAGTGAATGGGAACCTGAGTGTTACTGCAGAATACTGTGCAAAACATTTGCTGGTGGTTTCAGACCACCTTAATTTTATTTGTGATCAGCTGCTACAGTGTTCACATTATTTGACATGCTGTGCACTCTTGGCCTTAGCTGTGGTGTCGAGGTATTCCATGGAGATGGCTTACAGTGAATTTTGAATCTTTTTTCTTTTCTTGTTATTTCTGGATTTTTTAAAGCTAGAAATATTAAAATTTGTGTTTCTTGGCATGTCAAAAACTTTGTGTCAGACCAAGCCCAAAATATAAAATAAAAAGGGATATTTGAATGGACATTTGTATCCTTAGATTCCTAAGGCAATCTGCTCAGGGTGAAAGCATCAGAAATGAGAAGGTCATTTTAAATGAAAATGTTCTGTTTCTGCAAACACTAAGAGTTATTTTTTTATAGCTCTTGAAAGTCGAGAACCCTTGTCAAGTGGTTTACTATGGGAATCTGATTGAAATCAAACCTGCAGGGAAAACCTAAGGGTCAGAAGCTGACAAGAAGTGAAACCAACTCCTGAACATCCAGATGCAGAACAGAATGCATTTTTCTTACTTTTAACAAGGTGGCACATTAAAATTCTTCCCTATGGGTGGTGAGAAGAGCTGAAAATTAAATTAGACCTGGGTGCAGGTCAGTAAATTCTGGCAATGCAAGTTGCATTTTGAGTGTAGTCTATATATTTTCTTACTCTATTTCCTGTTGCTCCCTGAGCACTGCTGGACCTTTGATTGTTAAAGGGTTATTTGCTGATTGGAAAAAAATTAAATGACAGGAAATTACTTATAGTGATTATCATCCAGGTGCCTGAATGGTCTATTGGGACTTATTTTAGATTTCTTAGGTGCTGAAAAAGGTTTTGTTTTTAAAAGCTATGCTTTATAATTCTGGAATATTAGCTATAGAATATAATATTGCAAGTTATATCACAAAATGAGCTTTGATAGTAGATGTATATATTCTTTGTATAAGTCTTTCTATTTTATCTAAGGGTTGCTTCGTTTTCAGTGTTTTCTATTTGTCTTTTCATACTTAGCTTGTACAATTTCAGTGTGTTACCTTTCTTTGCTTTTGTTTCCAGACTTAAAGAAGGCAACTTGCCCAGCTGATGTTGCTAATTGGAAATTCTGATTTTCATGTGACAAGGGAGAAACTATAAATCAGAACAGGAATGCAAACTTGCTGTAGGAGAAGGTGTTGGCAGACCCATTGCCAAACCTGGTCTGGTTTGGGGTGTCCCCTAAAACCAGAGATGTGTTCAGTGGAACTGGGATGTGCCCTGAAAGGGGAGGAGCTGAGGGAGGTGGCAGAGGGGAAGGGGCAGCTGCCCAGTCTGCACCTGGTGAGCTCTGCTAAGCCAGGCAGGATTTCCTCACTCCTGTTTTCCATGTAGGAGTGGAGAGCTCTAGGAGATAAAGGAAATGGGATTGTGGTAGGAGTCATCCCCTGCTGGGTTAATCTGGTGAGAGTGAACTCCTTGTTCTCAGAGAGAGAGGGTAGCACAAACCAAAATGAATCCCACACCCACCAAAGGTTTTGTGTTTCTGGGCAAATCAAACCTATTGAGGGAATTGTTTGAGTTCAGTAGTTTACTGATGGAATTATTTATTTAGGGAACTAGATTTTCCAGCTTGTATCCTAGCTTGTGGCATAAAATACCATAAGCCCTTGTGAACTGGGGGATAGCAGACTCAGACTCATCAGAGTAACTTTTATAGTCTAAGTTTTGATCTAGAAATAAATTTGGCAAAGACAGTAATAAATCTTCATTATAAGGTTTAACTGTTGCACTTAATTTGGGACAAGCATTTACAAAATATTACTCCGTTATTAAATTTGTTTTGATACCTGAATCAATGATTATCTTGAAATTTCTTGCAAATATTTGAAAATGTGGAATTATAACCTTAAAGAGAGGAGAGGTAATTTTGTAAGCTGAAACAGCTAACTGTAAAAATGTAATTTCAGACAGTGTACTAATTTATTAATTTCAATGGAAAACTAAAGCTGCCACTTCTCAGTCTAAGGCTATGTTTATCATTAAACATTAAATATTAATAAAATAAATTGGATATATCACCACTTTCCAACTTTCCCTGAAAGATTTATAAGTTGGATTCTATCCTCTCAACCTGTCTCATCTGAATTCTCTCTGTGAGGGTCTGAATTGGATTTCTTTATTACAGTTTATGCTGGGTTCATGCCAGCTTTGTGCTGCATCTTAGCTCAAGTTTCCATCAGCCAAGGGAAGAAGTGAAAGGATACTGAATGAATGAAGGTTATGACCTGTCAGTACAAAATCAGCCTTCTGGGCTTGTGATTCAAATTATCACCCCATAGCTTTTGACTGATTTTAATTTTTAAAAAGTTATTTTTTTCCCTGGAAATCTGCAGTGGCTTCTGGGATTGAAAACTGTTAATTATCTTCTACTCCTGCTGCTTCTAAGATGGTCCCCCTTGTTGAAATCACTCTGATTTGTAACTGAAGCAGTAATTCCTCCATTAGGTTCTGATTGCATTGGCTGTGCTGTTTGGTCAGTGGTACTGTAAAGAGAGTCAGGATAAGAGAATAATCCAGAAAAACAACCAAACCCCAGAACAACCATGATGGGGAATTTAGCTGCTCTGATTTGGTTGCTTTTTTGATTAAGTGGCAACTCCAAAAATCCATTTGCATTCAGCTCTGACTGCATTAAAAGTCCTGCCTGGGCTGTGTGGGTGAGGTGAGGCAGATACCCTCGAGTCTCTGCAGAGTGCATTTGCACGGTGCATGATTCAAATCAGTGAGGCTGTCAAGAGTCTGGCAAGGTACAGATGTGTTATCTTGCAGGCATTAACATCACAGGAATGACAGGTTGTAATGTGGTGTCATTGCTAAAGGAGTTTGTGCCTCTCAAATTAGGGAGCGGTGGGGGCCTCAGCAAGCCCCCCATGCCGAAGGATGCAGAATGTGCTGTAGGAATCCTTGCTTTCATTCAGGGCAGCCTACTTTCACAAAAGATTAATTCTTTCTGCGAGGCCAAGATGCTCAACAGTTGAATCCACACTTAAACTGTGAATGTGTTTGGGTTCTGGAGTAGTTAAAGCTCAGTGCAGACTTTATCTGGTACATAAAGTTGTGACTAGTTAGATCATTGCACTTTCACTTTTGAGATATAATGTGCTGCTTAAATTGATGATGTATTTTCACTTGTCAAAAATCTTTTGCTTCAAGTATCTTGATTTTGTTGTGACAAATCAATCTTAGGAGTAGAAATGGTGATCTTATCTGGTAGGTCTCAAATAAATGAGCATTAAGCATAAATATTTTGTATTCCTAAATAAAAGTAGGTGTTTCTATTTAAGTCACATTGCTTTGCATCCTTTATATTATGCTGCTGTAGTTTTATTATAGTTATATATTATGCCAGTTCAATGTGTTTTTTATTTTTGTATGTAAGCTTAGTATGTCAACAAAATTATAGGAGAATGAATGATGGCTTTAAACGTAACTATGCTTGGTTTTGTTTCTGTCATCTAGCTTCCTTTCCTCAAACTTTGGACTGCTTACAGTAGTGCTCTCTAGAGGCAGAATTACTTTTTAACATTCAGTTTTAGAAGTGAGCTATATTTTTATTGCTCTGAGCTAACAGAGAAGCACAATTCCCCTAGAGGCTGTTCCAAACAACTTTGTAAGAAAAGAGACAGAAATATTTCAGGAAACAGATTATCCCTGACAAATATATACAGCTGTCTAATAGAGCAACCTCCTCAGACCCATCCATGTCACAGGATTTTTTTGGTCTCTCTAATCTTCTTACTTTTACAGAATCCAGTTTTGTATTCCATTAGTATGCATGTGTATGTTCTAATAGTCTATAAAAATGCTGCATGACCTACTTACTGAGAACCTGGTTTTACATCCCATTAGTGGGCATGTATTTTCACAGTAGCAGACTTTTAAAAACACTGTGTGACCCATTTATTCTGCTTCATTGGTAACTCCTGATGCAGTGTGTATATACATCTTTTCCCATTGTTTAGGAAAATATGAGAAAACCTCTCAGTGCTGAACAAGAGTTCTGTGCTGTTTGAGCTGCTTCGACGCTAATACGATGCTTGAAAGCATTTGCAATGTAAGAAAATGGGATGTACGTGAAGCAACCTGTACTTAGAGAAGGATTAATATTGCAATGTATCCTGACCTATTTTTAAAGGAATCCTCATTTTACTGATTTATGATTCCCTGTTGAACTCACTCATGCTTTACTTGATTTGGTTTTCTCTGATATTTACTCAAGATGTTGAACTAAAAGGAATTCCTATAAATTAAGAAAGCATCCATTTATTTAATCCTAAGTGTAATTCCTAAATATTGTGAAGGATCACGGTTTTTTTCATTTGTAACCTGCCATCCGCCTGTCATTTGATACGCTTTATTTTCCATGACATCCTTGATTTTTGTAGACTTCTATCAAAATTATTCCTTAATCTTGACTGAGGAGCCTTTGAGTCTAATACAAAACTATTTAATATCTTTGCTCATTTTTGCAAGCCTGCTCTTTTCTTTCTATTGTTCTATTCTATTCTTTTTGAGGGCAGGGAGACCCAAAACAGATGATATTTAAGATGCTTTGCCATGAAGTGCATAATGGTGTTTTGGTCTTTGTTTCTTTCTTAACACTGCCTGAGTTTCAATTTACTCTTTTTTGACTGCCATTGCACAGTAATCTGATGGCTTCTTGAAATTAACTATTATAGCCCCAGATCTGAAATCCATCTGAGTGTTTATCACACATTTCCTATTTGTATGATGGAATGTTATTTGATTGTAGACTGATCTGCCATGGGGAGTACTTTGTCAGGTCTCTTATTTTGCTCCATGCGTTTTCAAGGAGGTAGAGTCTTGTGGTACTGTGCCATCCTTGGAGTGTCCCTGGGGTGCCATGGATTTAGATGATCTCTGCAGAGGTCCATCTGCTTTCAGACATGCCCTGGAGTGTTTTACATCCTGAATCAGAAGCATATGGCAGTGGTTTTATAATATCCTTCTCTTTGTGTGCCCATGCTGGTGAGGAGATTATGCACTGGATGAGGTGGGGACTTGATACTTAAGGTTAACCCTTGGAGTGCTCATCTGTCGGTGGGATATGGGTATCCTAGCAGAGGCTGAGCTCCTTACATCCACAGAGTCTGACCCTGAACTCATTGTCCTTCCCTACATGCACCCAACAGTAACTGGTTTACAGCCACAACACTACTCAGGTGAGGCCCAGAATTCAAAGAAAAATACAGATTCTAGTGTCAGGAATACATGTGTATAGCACAGGAGAGGAAGGCAGAATGATCTAGTTCAAAGGATTTATAAAAATATGTGAACACTAGTAACTCAGGGGACTGTAGTCTTCTGGGAGTATTAAAGTGTCCTTGGTGTGAAGCTAATCCATGGAACTAATTGTATTTAATTTGGGGGTTTCACACTGCAGTCCTCAGGCTGAAATAATTGCATGGAGGAATTGCACAAAAGCCTATGAACAGGTTGCTTTATTGTACCTCATCCACATGTAAATACTTTCTCTCCTATTATAGTAAAAGGGCTTATTTACTTTAAACATTACTTAGGTTCATTAATTTCAGTACTGGAACTTTTAGTGTAATGGGAAAAGTGGCTCTATCAACAGAGTGACATTATAAAATGAATATCGTAGCTAACTCCTGATGCATAGTTAATACATTTGATCTGCAGTTAATCACCTCACACTAGGAGGGAGTGGTACCATAATAAATAGTTTTTCTACCAACAATATGTGGCCCACAAAGCTAAGGTGTAGAAGATATTTTGTCTTGACTTTTCAGTTTAGGAACTCAGTGTTTAGAACTCAATAAATGGTTTTATTTGGAAGTTTACATTACGGTCTTGATGAAGTTCATTTACTGTACATCAATAAAAGGGATGGGAAAATGCTTAGGAGCTGCTGCTTTCTGAACTCCTCTTTTAGTCTGGCAAAACATAATGCAGCTTTCCTCTTTTTACCTATAAATCATTCAAAGTACTGAACATTGTATGACATAAATAAATAGATGTGTGACCTGGAAAGATGCAAGATCAGTTTTCAGTTTGACAAGGCACATGAGGTGAGGTAATTGATCCATTTGACATGTAGCAACATGAGAAATACATTTGGTTCCCTTAAACAATTAGGTATATATGATGCTATTAGTTTTATCTTCCAAGTGCTTGCAAATGCTTCTGCACTGAGTTCAGTCTTGGGAGACAGCTGCTGTTTTATACAAGGGGAATAAACTGAAGATGGAAGTAAGCTCTTTGCTTGTCACAGAAAAACATGACTGCTCAGAGACTGGTATTTGGTTATAACACAGTAATATAAACAAGTGTATAAGGTAAAATGTCAGTTGGGATGGTTTTACTTTTAGCCTTTATTACTTGTATTTAAGCTCCATCACTTCAGCTGGAGAACTTGGAGTACCTCTAATCTTGAATTGCTTTCAAATGCTAATGGGTAATAAATGTTAATATTATGTTTATTACATTTATCTTTTATTTTCAGAACTGGTTCCCTCTCTGATGTGAAGCTTTATTAAATGACATATAATTTTCCATAATATTAGCTGCTGAATAATTATAGTTCATGATGTCTAGGACTAAACAGTCAAATTCTGTTGTGGAAAATGTGATTAGAGAATGTTTTAAAGATATGGAGGCTCTATTATGCATAGACATCAATACTACTTATTGGCAAAATGACCTGTTTAGCTTTAAGAATCACCGTGTGTAGATTTCAGCAGAGTAGTTGATCAAGGTTTCAGTATTTCACTTGGGTCATCAATATTTGTGAATTTTGATTAGCTACTTTTAATGATCCAAATTGTACATGAGTCTGTTTATTGTTACCAAAAATTAGTTACTGCTTTCATAACATAAACCAAGGAATAGAATCCTATTTTATTTTAAAATAAACGTTGATTTTTAAGGATTTCTAAGACTAATATTTTTATGAAGGACAAATGAAAAGCTTAATTCTTGCCATTTCTATTGGTGATCAAAGCACTGAGTATCTGTCTGTCTCCTGGGATTATGTCTTTTGAATAAGAAATAATAAAAATTAATTTGCATTACACTGACATAATTTGCAATTGTAGGACAAACCTGTTACACTTGTTGATCAAAAGAGATTATTATAGCGAGAGTGCCTGGCAGAGGAGACAACTCTGGAACAAATGGTACTGAAGGAAGTTTCTAAATGAGTCAACTTTATTTGAGGCTAGAGTTAAAGGACAAAGCAAAGGCATACTTATCCAGCTGTTCATATTTCTTTCCATGTTATAGGTTGTTCAATATGTAATGAGAAATAACAAGTCCTTCTTGTTCTGCCCTTCCCTCTCACAGTGGTACTGGTTTTTGTTATATTGATCTTTCCAGAAAGCTGCATCTACGGTACTCCTAACAGGGATAGGGATAGTTACTAATCTCATTTATCAAACCCCCTTGATATTATAGCAGTTGTCAGAGTGGTAGGGTCCCTTCAGTTATTTGTTTAATGTTTGTTTTATTTCTAACCTTGACTGAAGGTGATTCTGTATAACTCTGCAGCATAAATAAATTAAAATTGCATGATATCAGACTGCAATTTCAACTCATGAAAAGCTGGGCAATTTTGGAGAACTTAAAGCACCTGAACACACAAACCAAAAATTAACTGCCACTACTCAACTGCACTAAAATATGCAGAGTGACTTTTGATATATTTATATTTCATTCCCTGAAACAAAGCAAATAAGATTTTTAAAAACATGTCTGAAATGACTGAAATATTCCACTTTATTATAGCAGATCTTGACCACCTCTGGCTAGACAAGAAGTTTTAAGAAGAGGAAAGGCAATCTGAATTTTTATTAATTATGCAAGGAGGCAAATATTAAGAGTGTAAAGAATGGGAAGATTTTTTGGAATAAAAATTCAAGGGGTATGCCTATGGTAGAGTTTTAATTTGGATGGATTATACTTTTGAAATGAATCTCCTGATCATCCCAAACTACAATTCTTTGCTGTATATCATGAAATGGAACATGAAACTTCTGTAGTTTAGTATGATGTTCCATGGGACTAAATTACTGTTGAGGCTTAACCCCAGCCAACAGCTGAGCCCCAGAGATCACTCACTGATCACTGACTCCCACCAGTGGGATTGGGAGAGAGAACTGTAGAGTAAACATTAGAGAATTTATGGGTTCAGATAAAGGAATGGGAATGGCAAAGCTGTGCACACAAGCAAAGCAAAACGGGGAATGAATTCACTGCTTTTTGGGATGGGCAGGTGTCCAAATGTTCCTCCCTTCCTTCCTCCTCCCCCCCACTTCACACACTGAGCACGATGTTGCGTGGTCTGGAATATCCCTGTGGGGGTCACCTGTCCTGGCTGTGCCTCCTCACAGCCTCCTGTGCACCCCCAGCCCTCAGCAGCGTGGCCCTGTGAAAAGCAGGAAGGGCCTTGGCTCTGTGTGAGCCCTGCTGAGCAATAACAAAAACATCTCTGTGTTATCAGCCCTGTGTTCAGCACAGATCCAGAGCACAGCCCCACCAGGCACTGCGGAGAAAGTTAACTATACTCCAGTCAAAACCAGCACAACTACAGAGTGGAGTCCTGGGAAGTGTGTGTTTTGTGGGTGTTGGGACCTTAGTGGCTCTGGGTTTACTCTACAGATCTGCTGCTATCAGTCCTTGCTGCTTGGTCATGTAGGTACAGCCAAAGCTGGGGCTAAAGTTTCATCAAATCTGATATCAAACTGAAATCTTGATGTACCATGGGCACTGTTGCCATCCAGAGATGCTCTTCCACTGAAAAGCTTGTATTAATGAGGAATGTTATTAAGATAACGTATTTCACAGGAGTAGAGATACCTATTGAGAGTTGTCAGATTTTATGAGGAAGGAGAAGGGTGTTGGACAATTGTGTGAGGAAGAACAAGTAGCTTTAGGCTCCTTTGTGCCTTTCATGTAGAGCATTTGTATCGTGTGTGGCTCTCAGCAGCACCACTGGAAGCACCTGGAATGCTATAATTTGTTTCTAGAATTATAATCAACAGAGTTTTGCCCAATATATGAGATCCCTTCTGTAATCCAGTGTGATTCAGAGTTGATAGGGTTCACTTTTCTCTGGTCTTTGAGTAGAGTTGGACGCTTGGTGTAAACATCTGTAAATATTTAAAACCTGACATTCATCCCTGATGGATAAAGGACAATGTAATCAAGGACAGGACGTAGGGATTAGACTAAATACTAAATAATGCAACTGGGTAAAGGTAAAAACTGGCCAAGACACTGCAGCAAATAACAATTCCCTTCTAGGGGAAGGTGAAGCATAAAAGCTTGGAGCAGGTACTGTTCTGTGAGAAAGGTACGAGCAGGTGGTTGGTTCTGTTCTCTTAGAGAAAAGTTAAGAGCACCATAGAATTTGTACTATTGAGTTGTATCATATATTTGTCATTAACCTGAGTAGAACTGCTTTAATTTAAAATTAAATATATGTGTGTAAATTACTACTCTTTGCTTAGTTAAGCTTAATGAATCTTAGTTCAAAGTCACAGAATTTTCTATTTTTAGTTAGGAAGCCAAATAGGTATTTTTTTCCTTAAAACAAAGATACTGTATTATCTAAGGATTGCTGAGGTGCCTAGAATGAATGCTAGTGACAATTTCTTGGTTAATGCTTCACTGTATTTAGAGTATTAAGTATTCATATTTGTATAAATTCTTTTATGAAGAAATAAATGAATAATTATATTTTTTTTCTGGAAAGAATCATTATTATAAACAGAAGTTGAGTCACATTCACTTTTGTTATTTTTTTCTCCATTATGTTTTGTGAGAGAAGTTCTTCATACCCTTTCCCAATAACATCTTGGGTATGGTTAGGAAAATGACATAGAAAAAAATTGCATTAAAATATACAGCTGTGCAATGCAAGTATTTAGTTTTATTGTGTAGCTGAGAGAAACTGATTTACCATTTTCATTCATCTTGTGGGATCACATGATCTCTTCATTTAAAGAAGTAATTCTTTGTTTATGTAACTTCTTGAGAGTGTCTAACGTTTTAGCCAGTACTGTTGACATTCCTGCCTTTGAGAGCAATCAGATTAGAGAATTTCTGGGAATGTACCCCTAATTCATCTGGAACTGGTTTAGATTAAGCCAGTGTTACCAGTAGTTACTAAAACTCATCTCTTGGAAATCAGGAATGAGGGCATTTCAGATATTAAAACTGATTTAATGTGAAGTGGTTCAAGGATAGATTTTAGCATGGTTTTGCAGATAGGAACTGTCACTTCTACCACCAACAGTGATAGCCTTTTGGTATCTTATTTCACTGTTTACTGAAAATACAGAGAGGTGTAAAATATCTTTATTATATCGTCTACAGTCTCTTCCATCTGTGAGTGCACTGCCACAGTCTCGTTCTCCATCTGTCCCTGAGTCTATCATATGTTTGGTTCAGTGAAACCTATGGTTGTTTTCTTTGGAAGAGTCTCAAACAGAAACCAAGTGAACACAACTGAGTGAAATGTTTAAGCATATTGCTGTTATTTTAATGCTCCAAATTTTAGCACTAGTGATTTAGATTTTAATTGTTCTAAGTCAAATCCTGAATATAAATTGAGTTTAAATTTTTTTTCAGGGCTCTTAAAACGTTTTTTGTTTAATAATCTCTAAAAAGACAATGGATCATGCATCACATGCTTGAATGCTTTGAATCGAAACCAGCTGGGAATACCAGTTAATGAGTTTACCAATAGTGGGGATCGTGTGTTCTTTAGCAAAGTATGACAAATAACAGTTTAAGATGTAATCATTGTTTTACTTTAACCTGGTATTTCTGTAGATATGGGATTTTAATCTATGAAGGGAACGCTAATACAGATGTGTCTAGAAAAACTGCAGACCTTGGGGTCACTCAGGAGGAATTCTGCTTGTGATTCTAGTCCATCTCCTTATTTGACCTTGTTATTTGTGTATTTCCACTGAAATATGGGATCACTGGTAACTGGAGGCACATTTAACACTCAAGTCAATAACAAATGTTTATGGAAATGAACATGAAAATTAATGAATTCAGAAAATCAGATGCTGGGTTTTCTTGACTCTGTGTAGCATTACTGTTTTAGTGCACAGTTCTAGTTGTTGGTGGAATGTCTGGAAAGATAATTTTCCCTGCCTCTCATATTTTTAAAGCTGTATAGGTTAGCAGGCTGTTACACCTTCCAGTGCTGTCCTCTTTCTCTACTAATTCCGTAATACTGCATGATGTTAAACACGTGGAAAGTTAAAAAACATGAATATATTCACTGATCACATTTCAGGGACCAATTTAGTCTACAGATTATTTTAGAGTACCAAACAGAATTGCTTTTAATTCTGAAATCAAATTCATAAAATGGTAGAGAGATAGAAATGTCTTGCATTTTCCCTTCTGGACTTGATCTAGAGTTATTTGACTAGAATTGGGATATCATGAAGAAGGAGTTTTATGCTTTTTAAAGCTTTTAATAGAGACCATTATAATGAGCTGTTTAATATAATCAGATTAGCAAAATCCAGTTGCTTTGTTCCTCATCTGTATTTCTGCCTCTGTGGTCAGTTGTTTCCACTGTGCCCTGTCCTTGTTAACATAGCTCAGTGGATCACTGTCATCTTCAGTGGATGTCTGCCAAGGTTTCAGCTCAGCTAGTGGCTGGTAATCTTGGATATAAATATACCCCCCCTCTTCAGACAAGCTTGTAATAAATGAGGGAAATTATTACTTCACACAAATGTGAAATTTTAGCATGGATGTTATGTATTAGGTATCTAGAAACATAAAAATCCCACTTTGAAAAAAACCACATCTGAAGAGCTGCTCCAGGCAAACCTTGTAAAAGTGCCCTTATTCTGCAAGTTGTTGGTGAGTAACTGCTGGTGCTTCTGTGCTATGGGTGAATGTTTTATGACTGTCATGTGTGGGTTGTGTTTGCAGCAAGTCTAGCACAACAAAGCCTCTGAGTTGACCTGTAGGAGCTGTCTCTGTCAGTGGTGAGGAACAGGGGTGTGTAGGTGTCAACAGATGGTAGTCACAGGCAGATTCAGGGAGGATTTTTCCTTAGCCCACGAGCATATGCTCAGTGCTGGGAAGACATGCTGTGCTGCTGGCAGCGTTGGCTGTGCCAGTCTCACTGTGGTGACAAGGCTTTGGAGAGGGGCTGTGAGAGCAGCAGGAGAGTTCGCTCTCTGCCCGGGGTCCTGATTAAATTCAGTTCTGGAGGCAGAACTGCTCTTTGAGCACTGCCCACTGCTGTTGGGCTTGTTATTGAAGGGAGAGATCACCCAGAGGCAGTTTGGTAATTTCTTAAATCTGGAACTGAGACTCTGCATAAATAGAACAAGTTACACTTAAATTAAACCTGGACTTGACGTCACTGGTTTCTCTTCCATGGGCAGCAGACTTGCATCCCCCCAGACATCTGCCATCGTTCAGAAGGGCAGTGTCAGAATAAATGTTGCTGTGGGAAGAAAGGGAAACCAGGAAAAAATATTTTTCAATCATCTCATGTATGTTATTTCATTCTAATGATCTGTCTGGCAAATTTGATGGGCTCCACTTCTATTAAGGAAGAAAGCAAAGAAAAAATAGGCATTTGAATATATGTTTGTTCTAGCAAGCAAATTTAATTTCCTCATTGGCCATAGATACCCTATGGCTTGACAACACAGAGAAACACACCCCTTGGATAAGAGGTAGAGGTATCAGTGAAGGACGAAAACCTGTTGTGATGTTTAAATTCATGGAAATCCTGCTCTGTGTTCACCTGTACTTGTGCAGCCTAATGATCCTTCTGTTAATCCCTGAGCCAGGGACTGGATCGGAAAATTACCCTGGGAAGAAGGAAAGGTATTGCAAAAGAATGACACGATAAGTGGATGAAGTGTGTTTGTATATTTACACACACCCTCTTTTCTTTTTTCTTCATTTATTTTGAGCAATACTAGTTTATGAATTTTCCCTGCACTTGTCTGCTTATTCAACCTTATGTCACATCCTTGTTTGTGCTAATACAGCAAAGTAATTGAGGTTAAAAATAACCTCTATTTGGAGCACATACTTACAGGCACAAAGCCACTGAGAAAAGAGTCAGAGCATCCAAATTTGTCTAGCTCCTCAGGCTAAATTCCAAAGTTTGCAGAAGAAAAAAAGCTCAGGAAGGAAAGCTTGGGAAGGTGGTAACAGGTCTCTGGAGAGATGAAATAAATGTTGACAGTTGCTGTGAGAGAAGAGTTTTGACCAGGACCATCTTGTAATTCAGTATTGTGTGAGTTGAGAGAAAAATATTAATTCATCAATGTTAATAAACAAAAAAAATAAGTTGTGGGTTTTTTTTTTAAACACAGCACTGTTCCTTTCACCTAAGCAATCTTTTTGGTGATGATCCTAGAGAGCCCCAGAACAGGCAGCCAACAGTAGTAAATATTTCACAATCTGATAAAGGATTATTTACTGAAGCTGATAGAGGCAATTGCTTCTTAGTGGTACTTTGGATTGGTTTTTTTAATTATAGTCTTGGAAGTGCTATTTATATATTGTTTGAGTTTAAATTATCTTGTTATACAGTTTAGATGTATGAACAAATGAAATAGTTTTGTGGTAGTTTGCATAAAGTTACATGTACAGCAATGATTGACTCTGCCTTTACTGTGCTGCTACACTGAATATTGCTGTGGTTTTTCTTGAGTTTTCAATATCCAGTTTTATGGTGGCTGTATCTAGAGCAGATGTTGTAACATTAAATTGAATAGATTCCACATTCATTAATATGTCATGTTCTGTTTATTAGAAATATTTAGTTTATTCTTCCCTTTGCACCCCTGAGACAGACTTTGGACAGGAGTTTGGGTCAAGAGGTTTCAGGATATAGAGGTTGCCTCTTCTCTTTCTGTATGTTTTATGGTGAATTTTGCAATTTTTTTCCCCACATCTTTCCAGGAGATATGTGAGCTTGCCTGCACATGTTTCATCTTTTGGAATGCCCATTAGACAGAGAAACTGCTGCTCTGTGTATAGGTGAGGGGAAGTTCAAAAAAAGGTATATTTTGGAAAAAAAGGAAAACTTCTGCTGCTTCTGATATATTTTTTTCCAGGGTACATACTGTACTTAAATAGTTATATACCACCCTTTTTATATTTCAACTCTTGTTTATTTATGTCAAGATATTGGATGCTCCAAAACATGTTTATTTTTGTAACAGCCAATCAGTATGCAGGAGAAGTAAACCATGCAACTTGGGAATTGCTTATCAGCTGTATAATGAAGATGAATGGCATGCTAAATCTTATCTGATTATGCAAAAGTAGCTTTTTATGATAGCAATGCCTTTGCTTTGCAGTTTGTAGAAAGCTGGGCAGCATGCATCTGATTAATCATGTAAAATTAGATTGAAAGAAAAGAGGAGAGGTAAAAAAAGCGGTGCTGTGTATTCTGGGTCTTTTCCAAGCAGGTGGCATTACCTGATGCATAAAATCTTGTTCTTTGTGGGCAAACTTTAAGAATATCTAATGATAGTGAAATTCATAAGCTGTAGTGAGCCTAATTAAGAGCTGGTTCTATTAATGTGACTTTTAGAACAACTAATAAAATCTCTAATGGCAAATATTTGCCAGGATTGGTTACATCATAAATTGAATGATATAAAGCACCAACAGAAAGAAACTCAATCTTTGACTTCCCTATGGGATCTAATCGTAAAGCATATTTGTTGATGGTATCTTCAATAATAGATTCTTGCATCCAGCTGAATCCAGTTTTTATTTGCCTTGACTCAAAGGTTCACTCCTTGAAACTATGTCCACCAAAATTCAGTTCTTGGTTTCTTGGGTTTGATTTTTTTTAAAAGTTTTAAAAAATTTTTCCCTCTGTGTGTGCTGTCTTATTTAGAGTTGAAAAATGCACAGTAAAGCTTCTTGCATAAGTTTTTATTGTCCTTGAGATCTAAAACATTGTAATGAGAAATCTCAAAAGGCACAGGATGGCTCATCCTGCTGTGTTCCTGAGCCACTGTTTCATCAAGAAGAATCATAAACCTTGGAAGATTTGCAGGTGTCTTTTCTTGGGAGATTTTCAGATTGATGCAGTTCAGAAAACCTCCTCCTTCTGAATGTTAGCACAGCAAACTGGGTCTGTGGAGTATAAGAATTGTTTGTCACAGCAGTAAGTGACAAATTGTCTGTACAGTAAATGACTGGAGCTGTTTTTTAGGTCTTACAAGAGAGAAAAGTATCAGAAAGTAAGGGGGAACTGAGTCAGAAAATATGTCTTCTGTTCATCCCCAGACTTTCTGTGAAAATTAGAGCAATTACACTGCAATGAATGGTAATGAAAGCAAATTGTTATTGTTCAGCATCATAAACCCCAAACCTATAGCACTGATTCTGAGTGCTTTTTCATTGATGTGCCAAAATATAGCCTGCTTTTGCAGGGATTTTGTGTTGCAACACAGCAATATTTTCTGCATATTACTTTTGTCACCAGCACTTGAGCTAATCTCCTCAATGGTGTCCCACTCCATCATTTCTGCATTATTACCTTGTTTATAACTGCAGTGTTTCTACTGTGCTGCAGAGAGGTGTCCTAATTTTCCTGAAGTAGTGGCTGCTTGAGGATGGGAAGCTAAAGCAGTGACTGCACATTCAGTTTCTGGTGATTGATTGAATCTAGAGGCTTTGTGCCACATTTCAGGGCCATTCTGAAGTGATACAGGACTGGTTATGAAAAGATAAGAGTGGATTGTATGAACTCAAAATGGATCTGAGTGGCTCATTGAAAGCAAGATGCCCACACTTTCTCTCCTCAGTCACACAGTCCCTTATTCCCCAGCTAGGAACTCCACAACAGCATTCAGAGTGAAGCATTTATAACATGAAATAGCAGTCTCAGAATGTGTTTTAATCTCAGGACTGAATTTCATTCTATTTTCTAATGGGAAACTTCAGCCACACATGGGGAGACAATCAAGGACAGGCAGCTGAAAAATGTCTTGGAATTGGTTCAGTCAAAGATCACTGCTTTGAAACCTGTAGGAGATCCTTTCATCTTCAGGTGCTTTAATTATTTGAACTCAGGTTTTTCTTGTCTTTCAAATAATATTATTGTAGACAGAATGTCACCTTGGCCTCTGGAAGTAATTGAAGTGCCCCATGTTTTCCCCTGAAGGGTGCACCCAGTTTGCCTGATGATAACCAGGACTGTGAACACTCTGGTTTTGCTCAGCCTGAGGAGTTGCTCCCTGGTGAAGGCCTTTGCCTCACAGGGTCATGGGGAGTGAAACTCTGTCAGCAGCACATTCAATATGGAACAACCTCCCTTGAGTCTGTGGAAAGATAAAGTTCCATTTGCACGGTGCAGGGTAAGAGGACTTGCCCAAAACGCAGTAAACAGGACATGCCTCTGACTGGTGGCTGCTGAAGTCCAGGTTGGAAAGTCACCTTTGTCTTTTGACATCACTATGAAGAGGGTATAATTCCCTGCTACTTTGGACCAAAAAAATAATCCATACCAGCACAGAAGAGTATAAAAGCGGTGTAGAAATTCAAGTGATTCTCTTACACCTTTTCCACACTGCTCTTAGAGTTTAAAATAGGGCAGAATCAGGTCTTGATAAGTGTTGGATGTCTAGAAATAGTCTGACAGTGTGTCCAGCAACCAGGAAAGAAGTTTGTGATGGCAGGGTTGTCATTTTGTTTTAGGGAGCCTGAATGAAAGAGCTGGTTTCCTTTATGACCCCAAACTCTGTGCCAAATACTGATCCACCTTTTTGGATCAATTTTTGTCTATAAATAGCTGTTCTTCTTGCTAAAGCTTCCACTATGAAGGATTTGACTTTGCAGAACTTCTCAAAGCTTTTAGCACTTCCCCATTCTGTGGTTTTAACAGAGCACCATTCATTGTAGCCTCAGTCAGTAAACAGAAGAGAAGAAAGGTGACAGTCTTTTCTTTCCAGTATCACCTTTCTGTCTTCCAGTTGATGAATGAACCAGTGTCTTTGATTTTAGAAAATTGGCTGAATTTCATAAATGTTTCGTTTCTTTCCTTTGAAAAGGTTTATTTAAGCAAAGGTTTTTCTTGGAGTGAAGAGTTTAAAGGCAGACAGATGAAATACAAGTGAAAAAAAGCTTCTTGAAAAAGATTCAATTAAGCATCACTAGCAACAGGTCAGGCCTTGTATATATAAAAAAACCCCTATCTGTAAGATGTTTTCCCTTACCAGATGGAGATAATGACATCCAGTCAGCCTTCACTAAGAAATTGCTATGAGTATTGAATATCTGAGCACAGAAGCTTCTCTGTGCCCCTCAGAGATTTGCCATGCAGTTTCAGAACAACCTCTCAGTGGTCAAAAAAAAGTTCCTCAGGTGGTGTTTTTTCAGCTTGATTGTAGCCTGTGAACTTCACCTGTAAATGTCACTTCCTTTTCACATTTGCCTGTTACAGGTGCAAAAAATTCCAAGATTAGTGTCTTAATTCTGGTACATTTGTGTTTTGTATGAATGTTTCTCAGTGAAATCTGTTCTGGGAAGTAGGAATTCAGAGCATGCCTGCAAAATAACATGTCATATATGCCTGCCTCATACTTGGAAATGCAGAATCTACCCATTGATCTCAAGCTCATTGGAGGGGAAATGGTGTCAGCAGTAGTGAGATGATTATAAATGTGTTTCCTGGTGCAGACAGGGCTGGGTTAGCACTGCTAAACTCTCCATTCCAGCTGTTAGCAGGATGGCATGTGCAATTACTTGTGAGACTGACAGTCGGGATTGCCTCATTTATAGTTTTTAAGGGTATGTAAAGTGCTTGAGCACAGCTGAGCCAGAATTTAAAACCCTTGTGAAAACATGGGAGTGCTGTGTTGTTGTGATTAGAGGAAAGTGATGCGTGACCTAATGGCAGCTTAGCTGAGGAGAAGAAATGATGAACCGTATTTTTACAAAGCTAAAACCCAACAAAAGGAGAACCTCATGGCTGGAGGCTGTGGTGGTTAATGTGTGGATCAGGTGTTCTCTAAACAATTAGGAAGTGTTTGTGCTGCTGCATATGTAGAGAGGGTCAGGGAAGTTTTAACATGGTTTTCTATAGTAATATTAGTTAAACATAATATTTACTGAAGACAAAATCCCTCTGTGTTTAGAGCCTTTATTTTATATCTAATTTGAAGAAGAGTTGCCCATTTGAAAGTTATAGGCTTATAATTTTTTTCCCTTTCAAGTTAGTATTAGAATCTAGTAGCAGACTTAGCAAATATCTATATATGAACAAGTAATTTATGTTAAAATATATTAAAATCAGAATTAAATGTCCATCAAGGCAAAGAGAGTGCTTGGGTTTTTTCCTTTGAACTTTTTCATGTGTTTCTGATAATTTTGTTGCTTTTTCTCTTCTCTTTCCTAGATGTTTGTACGAATTTCTCTTTAGCTGAGCTTGGTTTTCAGTATGTATTTTTCTGTGTTCAGGTGATGGTGATTTTGATTTTTCAAGTGCAATAGGTGCTCAGGGGTGTATCCAGTTCCCCCCTTTTAGTTGCCCTGGGGTTGTGTGTAGCAGTGCTGCAGGCTCAGCTGTTGGGGCTCCCTGAGTTGGCCAAAGTGCACACAACGAGCGGCTGGGAGTGCAGGGGAGGCTTCACCCAGCAATGGAATCTGGCACTTGTCACCTTCATTACAGTCAAATGAGATCTGTCACATTCATGATTTGTGTGTCTGCTAGGAGCCATCTCAGTGTGTTTCTGACTCTTGATAATTAATGAGCTCTTGAAGGAGAGATATTGATACAAACACGTTCAAAACAAAGCTTTTTCCTTCCTTTTTTTGGTCCTTCAGGGTTATTCTTGAGCATATTTTGGAACTGTATCCCTGAGTAATTATTCTGAGTTATTATTTAGGGAAGAAATTGAGGGGTAGTCCAGAATTTAAAGCTAGCTATATACTAAATAATTAAATACAGCTGGAAATAAGATATCTTTAATGAATGTGTTTTGTATATAACTTTGCTGACAAGCTTCAGACTGAACTTTCTTTCTTTCTTGCTCTTTTTTCTTTCTCAAGTCCTTGGATTGAGCACTGTTTGAAATTTGTTTATTTCTTCTCCAAGTTTTTAATCTAAAATAACTGTACCCAGACATCACATTTTACATGCAGTCTTCTTAAAATGGACTTTGTCTAAAGACAAGTTATGTTTCAGGTATATTTTGTGAAAAAAGCCAAAATAAAAAGCCTTAAATAGTACTTATGTCAGTTTTTCAAGTATAGAAATTTACTACTTAGATAGTTAAAACTGGAGCTGAAATGCACCTCATTTTTGAAAAGAGTTTTTTGTGCTGTGTAACTCTTGCCAGCTGACAGAATAACCTTGGCAGAGTGCAGCCTTTGCTTCTTTTTCATACATATTTATTCTGCTACCCTAGGATCATCCAATGGGAATTCATTGCTTCAGCAATGATTGAAGAAATCTTATTTTTAATCTAAGTAATTTTCTGTGAAGTTTAATTCATAACGTAAGAGCACCTCCTGGGTAATAACTAAAAATTATATATTTTTAATGAAAAGAATTGCCTTGAGTACTCAGTGTCCAGTAGACTTGCCTCCCACTCTCCAAAACTCACAGATCATCTTTACCATATAATGTTTAATATTTCATTGCAATGGAATTACTGGACAAATTCAAGATTAACAATAAAAAAAGTCTCGACTGGACTTAGAGCTTTTAGAATTGTAGGGGATACTGGTTTCCAGTTGGTTTTCTTACATTAAGAAACACAAAATTGGTTTGGGAGAGCTCAGGCTAGTAAGAGTTACCGGCTCTATTTTTGCAGTTTGAACACTGACACAGATTTATCAAATCCCTGTGATGTGTGTGTGAGCTTGTGAAAATGCTCAGTGATATTTCCAAGTGGCCCTGAGTTCTCTGCTTTTTATGTTCCCAAATGATTATTAGCAGCATCGTAGTTCTGGTTTGCATTGGTCACGTGGCAATGAAGAGGAGCCCCCTCAGTTTCTGGGTTAGTCAGTGAGAATAACTGAGAGTTATCATCAGTGAGAAGAACTGAGAGTTATTATGAGTGAGAATAACTCTGCAGAGCTGGTTGTGCCACTCAGAGCCTGCAGAGGGTGATGGGCTGGCATTCACAGGTCTGGCTCTGCTCCTGCTCCTGGCTTGGGTTTAGTGGGTGAGCTGAGGCACCCCTCATTCCTCATTCAGCCTCTGCTTCGGTCTCCCCTCATTCTACTGTGCCTTATCTACCTGGGAATCCCTGTTCAATAAAAAGATCTACTTCTGATTGCATTTTTACAAATAATAGCTGACCTATGCAAAATATATCTGTAGCAGATATGCTATTTCTAGTTCTGTATGTTAAATGCTAAAATAAATGAACAATACCCCCCTAAAAGCCCCAAATCAAAAGCCACACTAAACCACAAACACAAGCACATAATCCTTTCTTCCTTGCCTTTTTTTTTCTGGAGGAAAATATTTTACACAGTTGTCTGCAACTTAATTTAAAATTCGGTATAATCATCGATCAGACAGCATGTTAAATCTGAATTAAAATCTTGGCAGCTTTTAATTTTAAATTTGGATGCCAATTTGCACTTGTAGCTTAATGAATTTAAATAGCTCCGTGAATTTTGGAGAGCATTCAGCCTTTTGGGGTAATTGAATTTTTACTTTTTGATACCTAGTCACAGCAAATATAGAATTATTAGAATTTGGTCAAATTGGTCACCTGAAAATGACCTAAAACCTCATAGGTATTTTTGAATTATTCTGTAATTTATTTGTGAACTATTTTGAGCTGTAGGAACAACTCCTGGTTCCTACAGCGTTATGAGATTTTGTTTTTGCAGAGTGCCCTTTCAGCTGATGCCTTTCAGCTAGATGCCTTTAAAACAGCCAGAGACTCATTGTAGAGCTGTGCAACTCTAGAATTTCTTCATTCAATAGAATGACTTTTAAAAACTACATTAAAAAGTATTAAATGTAAGTTATTTTATAATGTCTTAGTGAAGCTGTGCACTAGCTAAGTACTTGTGATCTTGTTACTCACAGTTTAGGATAAAACATTGCTAATTGTCCTGCAGGAATTATTGATGGTGATTGTGCAACATCTTTTATTTCCAGTGGTAGCTCTTGCATTTTTAGCTGAGAATGGGTATAAAATTATTGAATTACATCTTTCAAAAAAAGATTGTCTCTCTCCATGCTGTGTGAGAAAAATTCAAATACTGATAGATGGCATGATGTATTTTCATATGGAATAAAAAAATAGTGTTTCAGAAAACATAAAGGACGTTTGCTTTTAATGGTGAAATTTCAGAAGTGTTGTTGACACCTTCCTGATTAATAGTGAAGAGAAGGAGATGAACTGAACATGTATGGACTGAATCAACAAGAAAATCAGTAAAAAGGAAAATTAATTTGCTTAGCTTTAAACAATGCTAAGACCTGATTCCTGCTATTGCTTATCAATCCTGACAGCTTTTCCAATTGATAGAAAAGCAAATTTTATTGATGATCATTGTCTGTGGGCATCACAGCTTAGCAAAGTGGTGCTGGGTAAAAGTGGTAATTGTAGAAGGTTCTGGACTGAGACAAAGCACTGCAGATTTTGCTTTTCTAATTAATTTGCCCATTCAATTGTGTGGTTTCTCTGGATTTTTTGCCTTTTTTCCCCATTAGGAGCTGGCTATGAGCCCCCAGGTTGAGCTGTACATTTAAGGTCCACTTCAGTAGTCTGTACCAATAGTGCTCCCAAGTGCCTCATGCTTTTGTTCTCATTGAGAAGCCCAGAAGTTATATTTAGTACATTTACCTGTTGCTTATATCCCACAGAAAGGCATTTGATATAAGATGTCTGTTAGTTGCATGATATAGTTGTAGTTGAAGAACTTTAGATCTCCAAAATGTTGTGGGTTTCTGATTTGTTTGGATGTATATATTGGATATATGAAATGAAATATTCATCCATGATGAATTTCAAATTGTGAATTAACGATTTGATACCTTCACAGTGAAGATGGACCTATTTTTCATATTGGTATCTTGCTCTGGAAATATCAAGGAATCAACTTATTCACAGTCTTTTTTATTTATTATCAACAATTATCAGAGGGCAGCTTGAAAAGTTGATTGAAGTCTTTCCTATAGCTATCACTTGCCCTTTATAATTTAAACAAAAAATTTATTTTTACTCCCTCAGTTTTTCTGTGTGTGAAGGATGGGACATCTCAGAAGAATATGACTGCGAGTAAGTCACAAGCTCAAAACTTCCTGTAGGCAGTGACCCAGTGGCCCTGCAGTCTGTTCACTCACTGTTTGCCTTTACCTCTGACTGGACAGAGTCAGCTCATATGAATGGTTTTGGGGGGTGTGTATGTCCCTGTAATTTAGCTTTTTTTTTTTTTTCCTGGTATTGTGGTATTGTCTGACTGTAGTTTTATGTAGTAAAAGTTGCTGTGCTGTTTGTTACTGATGAGTTCAGAAGCCATTTTTAATTTCTACAAAAGTGTTCTGACAGCAAACCTTTTATGAGCTTGGGGTGTGGGCAGAAAAATGGGAAAAGTCTCTTGCACTGCTTGTCTATTATTTATTGGCTAAAGAAGTACTGAAAATGTTCTTAAAATGGAATTTCAAAATAAATCTAGAACTTTATTCCTCCTGTTATAACTCCTTTCCAGGATGGTCTGAAGAGGGTTTTTTTTTGTTTTTTCCTTTGTTTCTTTCTTCTTGTTAGTCACAGTCACCTTGGTATATAGATACGTGCTAATTATCCTCTATCAGTCTGTTTAAATAATTTACAGTGTAAAGGTCTCAAAGGACTCTCTAGGTGGCAGGTCTGATTTAGAATAGCATAGTCTGTTACATGGGCCCTTTTCTTTCAACTCTCCCCTTCCTTCTCTGTTTTATTGCAATGTCTTTTGTTTTGGCTTTTAGGTATCTCTTTTTCAGGGATATTTTATTTAACACTGCCATCCAGATAGAAGCTGCTACTATAAATAATGATTCTGTTCCAGACTTTCCTCCTCTGTTTGGCAAATTGTTTTCTCCTCTCTGTTCATTTGCTCTCTGCACAAAAGCAGATGCTATTCTCTAAATATTCCAGTTAACTGTGTTTGTTTCTATTAGCAGTGTCTGACATGCTGGATTTTAAACCTGGTCTGTGTTTCAATAAGCTGATTCTAGGCACTGCATCCTGCCAGACAGGACTCTTTTAGCTGGCACCAGCCTCAATAGCTCACTTGGAGCATTTGACAGAGATTTAACCCCTTCTCACTGATTATTTAGTCAGCCAGTCTAAATAACAGCATTTGCCAACATTGCAAGATGTTTGAGAATTTTTCTATTTTTTTATTATTTCTATTATTTTTAAAGAGATTCAATTCATGCAATAAATTTTTTGTATAAGTTTTGTTTATTCCTTCTCACAGAGAAGAAATATATACTCAGCAGTTACACTCTTCATTGTTTCCATCTAGTAAGTGTAGTAAGTTATTGCTAAGTGTAAACAGCATTCTTTGTTTCTATTTCTTTCTGCTGTGAAATTTCTCCCTGATCAGAAATGAAATTCTCTGCAGTTAAGGGAAGATGTGCTGTGATTATATGGACTGTTGAACATCACAGAGCATATTTGGTCAGAGTTAAGTTCACTGCTGCTACTGACTCCAGCTCACTTCAGTAGTTACTGCAATGCTTTGTCTCTGCTGCTGAGCTGAGGAGAACGAAGGGCTTGACCTAATTTTGGAGTGGTCACCGTGCTGAGGAAGCTCAGTCTGGCACAGGGCTTCCTCTGTAAATTATGCAGGTAAAGCAGAGAGTGTTTTAAGGGCATATTGATTTATTACTGTCTCCTGGGTACAAATTCATGTGTTGATACATTGATGCATCATTAGATCCAAATTGCTGTTGTTTCTCAAGCTCCTCAAGAGAATATTCCACCTCATTGATGTTGTTGTGTCTTGGATATATATTATTCAGGGAAATATCATCTGCAGGCTCTGTAGCTTACACTTGTTCATGATGGCTTCTGGGCTGGGGGTCTGTTTATCTTTTTGTAACAGAGGGTAGTGACATGCAGAGCACATTTATTGAGACTCCACTTAGTACAAAAAGAGGGAGGAGAGCCTCTCAGGGATCAAATTCTGTCTTGTACCTCTACTGAAACCAAAATGGACAAAAGTAACTCTTGAGCTAGACTAGAACATGACAAAAATACAGCCAGATCTACGTTTCTGTGTCATACTGGTATCACACAGCCTTTTCTGGTTCTGCCATGACTTAGGGAATGCACTCTGAATCCACACTGCCTGTCAGCCCTCTCCCACATCCATTCCTCTTTGTTTTTTCTCTTCATCTTTTCCTCTGAGTATATTCCCATACAGTCCAGCTATTCTGGGTATCCAATTTGCTGTGAAGTGCTTTTTATGTCTGACTGCAGTGTAATGCCCAGAAACACTGGGTGGTTTCTATGGACAAAGCTCTGCCACGTGTTGTAAGTTAAAGTCCATCTAGCAGGCATTGTACAGGAACTGTTATCTAGAGATGGATTCACTCTGCTGTAGTTTTCCATTAGTGTTCTACTGTACACTGCATGTTTCTGCAATTCCTTTTCAGTTTTTGTTTCTGCTAGTCAGTAATTGACATTTGTTTTCTCACTGTCATGACCTGAGGCCTGGAGGCTTAACTCACATTGCAGTCAGTGCCATCACTGGCAAGAAAAATCCTCTTACTTAAATGGGTAAACATGATTGAACAAAATGTGCAGGCCCTCTTAGGCCTGAATGGAATAAAGGATAGAGCTGCCTCACTAATTGTCAGCAGCTCCTGTGTATCTTGGGCAAGTGAAGATGGAGATCTCTGATTTTTGCCCCACTCTGGTCTGTCACAACTCCACTTGTGCTTACCCCAGTGTAGTTTTGTTTTTTGCTTTGTGTATTTGGTCAAACAACAGTGAACGTGCAGTTTACAGACCAGGGCTGGGAACAGCTCAGGAAGCTGTTCTGTGGCCTGAGCTGCTCTGCTTTGTCCTCTTTGCCTGGAACTCCTACACTGCTCAAGAAACCCCTAGAGAAATGGGTGCTGACTTCTGTGAGACCCCAAAGCAATGCAGGCTGGAGCCTGGGACTGTACTGTAGTGTGTAGAAATAACAGAAAATATTAAAGAGCAGATTTCACTTCCTTGGATTAACTTTTTTTATTATCTTGTATTTATTTAGTTGAAAATTAATCTATGATATTTTAATGGCTTTCACTAAAAAGTTTACAGTATGCTCACTTGTTATTTCATATTCTGCAGTGAATAATTCAGTTTGCTAAATTGATAGAGAAGGCTTTCAGCTGTAATCGCTGGAGTCTTTGAAATATGAAACTGAATTCTTACAATGAAATGGTCATAGGCTGAGTCATTTAGAAAGTTTGTTTAGGTAAGCTTCCAGCTACAGAATGTGTTTGAAAAGATATTTTTGTTCACTTGCTTCCGTATTGGGTTTATCTTCAAATTAGATTTTATAGAGTCATCATTTAGAAATGCATTTATACTCTGTAGTGTGTGTGTGTGCATTCATTCAGCATAGAACACCCAAGAGAAACAGATATTTTCCAGATACAAACTGTAATTTTTCTTTCTCTCAGCCAATACTTGTAGTGACATGTTTTTAGAATATCCCAGTTCTGCTTATTAGTCTCAGTCTAGTGTTTGTATCACATCTTGATTATAATTTCTAAAAAAATTTAGAATTTGTCTCCTGAAGATTCATTTTTATGAATTTTCATAGTACAAGTCAGTCACATAAATCTGGTGCCAAAATGCAAAGTGATATGAAAATACCATCAAAATAAGCATTGTGTAAACAACTGAATCCTTTCCAACACTTGCCCAGCTGTATTTTACAAATAACATTGAATCCATTTATGTTAATTTTATGTCTGCTAGCTGAATTTAATTTAATACAATAACTTAATATTCTCCCCATATTTGTTCAGGTCTTTAGATTTCAAGGGATTTGTGAGAAATGTGTATTTAATTCAGACTAATACAGTAATGGTAAATTATTATTCTGTTTTCAGCATTTGTCTACAAATTTGATTTCTACAGTCACTAGCATGAGAATATCAGTGAAAACTAGTAAAACAAATTGAGGAAAAACAATGGAAATTATTTGTCTATTATTTTTATTCTTTTCTGTAAGCTTCTCAAGTAAATCACTAGAGTCATTAGGTCTACCTAAGCCAAATGGTGGCATTTGCACATGCCAGGAATTCTTTATGAAAAAATCTCTTGATCCTTCCAGGGTATAGACAAAATAATTTAAAAAATGTTTCATGTTTTGCTGCTAAGACTGGTTGAGCCTAATGGTGATGGCCCAACAACCATGAATTGATTATTTTGATGCTAATTTAAGTCTCCAGAAGACATAAAAGGTATAAAGAACTATGCACATCCCATTCCATCTCAAATGTTTCCTGTGGTATTTTAGCAGTTTTGTGGGTTCAGTGTCCATATGCAAAGCAAAGGCCAGTTCCAGCACTGTGTTCTTAATTCAGGTGTCATCTCCATGCGGCATTAGGAAAAAAAATTATTTTAGGTAAGGTATTTGAGATTCAGAATGGCTGCTAGTTTTACTTTCTTATGTCTTTAATTCACACATTACTACTTCCTTATTTTGTCAGATATTAGCTAAAAAAATGCTCTGAGCAAAATTTAATTCAGTTTCTATATTTGGCTCTTACATTTTCACCCTGGAGAACAAAACAAAAACGGCAAAAATCTTTCTCAGGCTTTACTGAACAGTTCTATGTAGAATTGTCAGTTCTGAGTATACAGGTTGACTCGAAGAGCTGTCATATGACAAACTTCTGAGTGTATTCGCTCTTTTCTGGTGCACATCAAATGGTTTCCATGTAGTAACTGCTCCTTGGAGAATGGAAAATTTGTTCTCAAATTAATCTTGCTGTTCTCTGCCATCTTTTTTCTCCTTTGTTTCCCTAACTGCATATCTTAACCAACCTGCAACCTTAACCAAAACTGCAATTGTTTCCCTAATTGCTATCTTAACCAACCAATACAAATGCAATTCCATTTAGAGTTTTGATTGCATCAGTTGTCACTGAGAAGTGAAACTGCAGGAGCAGCTGTCAGTTTGCTTAGGTTAGCTCAGCTGAATTAAGAAAATTCTCACAAGTTGAATTTACTATTTACTTCCCTATTTACTTCCCTAGCAGAGTATAACAGCTTTTAAAACAGCACTGAAAACTCTTCCATGTCAATCATTTTGACTGCATGAAATGTGTGAAGTCCAACTGCTTGTGCTACACCATTGCATTTACTTGTATTTTGATTATTAATGTTTAAAACAGTCCTGTGCTGTAGAGTTAATGCATTTTCCTCTTATCTTCCACAGGACAAATTTTGATATATAAAGTAAATATTTTTCTGTTAGAAACAGTGAAACATTGAAGTGTACTGTGTAAAGCTGTGGATTATCAGGGATGGTTTTACCAGCTTTTCTGATTGTTTCTGCTGTGTGCAGCTGAAGGAGACCACTATGAGCAATAATTGACTGCCTTGACTGATTCTGTTGTTATTCCTTTATCCCCGATCTCTGGGATAAACAGTTAAGTGGGTGGTGATTACATTATGCACTAAAGTGTGTGCCATTTTACAGTAGAATAAACAGCCACAGAAAAATATGATGAAAGTGCTCCGGGTAAAAAAACCAGAAGCTGTTTACTCCAGCCTTTCTGGTTTCATTCACAGAGCCACAAATGATACATTGTGGAATTCTTTTTGCATTTTGTCCACAACAGTGTTCTGTACCAGGAACAACCTCATCTCTTAATTATTCTTCTTTTTTATTTGAAACTGACTCTGCTGATGTTTTCTTACATCGAATCGTGTTAACTGTAAACAGAGTCTGTGCCTACTGTTGACACTTTGGGCTATACCTCTGAAATACAATTTGAGATCTCTGATCTTTGTGGGGAGTGTTCTTAACTCTCTAAAGACTGTGCATAACTTCTCTAAATATCTAAATATACTTATGACAAATCTAATTTTTAGTATTCAAGGAAGAAGTTTGAGGATGTTGAAAGACCTTAAAATCTCATCTAAACATCTAACAGATATCTCCTGGAAAGAATCTGGTTTACCTGTGTGGAGTCATGTGCTATGCTTTTAGAAGGCTGACATCAACCTACAAACTGTGTCCTCCCTTCCCTTAGTTCCTTTTTCCCTAAGCAAAGCTGAGAACACCAAGCTGTGTAATGAGAAACACTTGTGACCAAACCCAACGACAAATGTGTAGCATTACACAACATTTTTTACGTGTGTGTTTATATACATACCTACCTACCTAATTAATTGTATTTTTTAGGACACTGACATGTCAAATTTTACATTTATAAAACAGCCAGATTCCAGACAGTGCAAATCATACTTTAATATATTATAAAGCTATATAGTAAGCCCACTCCATGGGCTTCACATGCACATAAAACCAATAGTTACATAAATAATATCAAATGACAAAACTAGAAAGCAGTTTCTGCATACTTTATTTTACAATTCCTCACTAAATATATTTACAGGACACAGAGTTTGCTTTAGTGCAATACATAGTAATGTTGCATAAGTACAAACTGTTGAACTTTTCTAAAAAAAAATTAAAGAAATAAAGCACTTAACTGATGTTACAGCTAAGTATGTAAAGCAACATTAATAACTCTGAGTGAAAATGCTAACAGCATCTTTTCTTCTCATAAACAGTTTCTAGAAACAAACCACAAACCGGCATTACATATTCCAAACTACTACCCCTTGTACAGTACCATATCATTTAAAAAATCACTTTTTAAAAGCACATATACTGTACTGTACAGCAACCTGTTTCTACAGATACTGACTTACTCTTTTAATACAAATATGATATTACCGTGGCAGTTTTGAAGAACAAAGTTATCTCAAGATATCAAACATCAGTAACAAACTCATAAGCACAGCTTCTTGAGAACCTGCTTTAACAGCATTTCTTCACAGTGATATTTATGAAAGGTTGGAAAAAGAGATTAGCATAAAATATTTCCATCCTTTTTCAGTTTTTATGCAAAAATCATTACTTTATATTGGTAATTATAAAATTACAAACACTTTCTATAAGTAACTGCATCTGTAGTAATGATAGAAAAAGTCATCAGTAAGACACCTAAAATGAGGCTTGCATAACATGAGAGTTGGAAGAAAGCTAGGTACACCTCATTTTTAAAATAAGAGAAAGGGATGGAACTTAATTTAGAATAAGCAACACAGTTTAACAGAGAGAACCTATTATCAATTAAAAAAGCTACTTATTTATTAATAAATGTTAAAAAATAATGAAATTATTATGAAGTGAAATCAACGTTTAAAAAGAGATGGTGAAACATTTACTCTTAATCTTAGTTTTGGCACTTCATTGGAACGATTACTTTACCAAAGACCAAAATATGTATAAAAGATATTACAGCTCCTTGACGTACCTTGCAAATATAGTACATAAGTACTGGCAAACACTGAAAACAGAGTTAAACATTCCCACAGATTTGCACATGCATGCACTAGTCAGACAACAGCGTTGTATTTATGCTCTTGGCGGTGACAATCTCGCATTACTTGGGTATTTTAGGCCGTTTCTTCAGCAGATCTCGTTTCTGTTTTAAGTCTTACAAATTCTTTAGCAACTTCATCATTGTTCCTCTGAGACAGTATTCTAAGGATGGTTAGGCCGGTCTCATCCACAGCGATGCTCCTGAGCAGGGGGTACCAGGAGGCGCAGCTGCCCCTGTCGGCGATGCCCTGCAGCTGGATGACGGTCATGCCGATGATGCGATCCTCCCGCGCAAAGCAGTAATCCTTCACTGACAGGTGAAGCTCGTACGCTCCCGGCTTATCTTCGTTACTCAGCAGGCTGTGTGGATTAACAATACGAATTTAGAACAAGGAGTTCAGTTTAATTCCCCCAAGGAATTAATTCTTTCTAGAAATCTTGGACAACTTAAACTATCACTCTCACTTTAAGTTTTGTAGTTCCCTCTTGTTACAACAGAATATTTAGTTTTAAACTTTCTACACAGGTAACACTTCAGATGTATTGGTGGTGGAACCTCTGTTCTCAGCAGCCTGAACAGAAACAGAATTCCCTCAGCAGCTGGAGCAGGCAGTTACCTTTCCCTGGAAAGTACATAAAATGTTCAGCTGGTTCCCCAACTGTCAGCACCATGACTTAAAATCAGCTTCAAAATATACAGAAAATCCCTTGCAGCAGGCATCAAAAGGAGCTTTGTGCTGAGACACACAGTGAACTCATTTCCAGTCAGGGTTGGAGGGTAAGGGAGGAAAATAAATTGGTCTCAGAAAAGGGTGGAGAAGTACTAAATTTAAAACTCCAGGTTGGGTGGAAATTTCATACTGATTTAAGGATTAAATGATAATAGCATTAGATAAACAATACCATTAACACATGCACAACCCAATACACATTTAGATATCTCTACAGGCATGAAGGCCAGATATCTAGAAATAATAATTAATGCTTCTGTCCAAACAAATACCTAGATCTATAGATTTCTAGGGATAGAAATAGTTATTCCTCTGTAGGGAAATTAATTGTACATTTTAACTAGGTTTTGTAGGACTGAAAGCTTGGTGACTGCCATTTGTCTTCATATATGACAAAGATACAAATTAGTAAATAATCTTGAAATGTTGTCTATATATCTGTTAGGATGTCTCTTTTTCCTGTTGATGGTTTAAAGGCAAAAATATTTTAGGAAAACTAAAAAAAAAAGGCAATTTCCAGACATAAAAGACTTACAATTGGAAAGTTTCATTGTACTTTGGTGACCAGGTGTTGCTCTTTGTCTTGGTTCCATGTTTTCTTTTCTTGTCACTTAATTTAGGACCCAATATGCAAACTTCCACGAAGGGCCTGAACATAGCTGTTGTTTGCCAGTTTAGGTTATTAATTGCTACAACTATAAAGAGATAAAAAGAAATGAAGTTAAATAAAATTCCACTGGAAGAGTTCCAATTAATTACCCTGTATGACTGTATAGCCAGTGAACCTGAGAGCTTTCCTATAGGATATCAATACCTGGTAAGCCTAGGAGGAGCTTTGCACCCTTTTCCTGCCAAGTAAGACTATTTTTTGGACTATTTTTAGGTTCAAAAGTATTGAATATAAACACACATTTTACAATGCTTAACATTTACAGCTTCTTTTTGCTTGCTACCTTCACTGCAATTAAAAAAAATCAGCTTATACTAATCTGAGTGATCCTGTGCTTCTGAGATTCAGGTTGTGCAGAGCAAGGGCATTTTGTTAAAAATGCAGCTCCTTAAGGCTTGGTGCAGTCATTCACTGCTCAGCTTTGCTGTAGTTTTTTAGAAGTTGAATTATGTACAAGCAATTGAGAAGTATAATTTGACACATTTTAATTTATAACTCTATAACTTAGTATAACTTTAAATTATCTATACAGAGAAGCATAGACAGTACTTGCCTGCATAATCTGAGCTTCTGCTGATGTTGAGCAAGGAAAAAGTGCACTCCTAATTACCAGGTTCTCAAATATTACAATACTTATTTTTTATTTTAGTATTGGTATGTTTGACTTGGGATGTAGTGCTTGGAGGTTTGGTCTTTGTTGTTGATTTCTTTTTAAAGTTGGCTGTTTGAAACTTACCTTTCACAGTGACTTTATGCTCACCAGTTCCAGGATGGGTAGAGACATCCACCTGTACAGATATCTCACCCACTGAATTATTAGCAGTTTGACCTGAAAAAAAAGAATTATTGGTTAGCACACCTGGCCTCTCGATGCATCAAGAGAAATAGACAGCCAAAGGTGAGTGGAATTTTCCTTTAGGAACACTTGAAAATTTCTGATGTGCTTCACATTTAAGTGGGAGTCAGTTATGGGTTCATAAAAGTTCATAGAAGTACTGGGCAATTACAAATACCTATGGAAAGTGCCTCAGTGAAATGAAAAATCCTGTTCATCTGGAACTTTCCACTCTGGTTGTCATTAGGTGTGTTTGCATCTTGAAATGCAGAAGTTGGTGGGTTTGGCAAGCTTTTCATGTACCTCCCAAAAATCTTACTGCTAAGCGTGTATTTGGAAAGTTACTTCTATATCACTATTGATGAATCCTTTGCTGAAGGTTTTCTCTCAACAAATTACTGAAGCTCTGACCTTGCACAGGCAGAGGTGCTTAAAAATGAAAGAAGAAGGTAGAAGGGATGGCAGAGGAAACCAGGAACTTATTTTTTTAAGTTTTTGCTTTTGGGCACCAGGGGAGGTCGTAAGTCAATTTTTACAGAATGAATCTTCAAAAGGACTTTAAATATTGTCTTGAAAGGTTCCTCAATATATCAGATTATAACAGTACAACATAAATAAAATTGAGTATATTTACTTGTTCTTTGATTGGATGACTGTGAATGTTGAATTCTGTGAACTGCACTTGCTCCCCAGTGTAATCTCCTGTGAACCACATACTAAAGTAAATTGCTACCTGGCTGCTGTTTCTGTGGGTAGCAGAGAAAAGATTCTATTTTCCTCTTATTTATACAAAAATTCCTTACCCACTGGTTCTCCATCCCTCTGTATGTGAGAAGAAGCAAACATTCCTTTCAAAGTTTTTCAGCAGGAATTAAGGAAGGGGCTACAGAGAAGAGGGAGGGTCGCCTTCTGTAATGATAATGGGGAAAGTGATTTCCCCCTTTACATTTGTTTATAACTAGAGTAGTTTTTTTGTTATCATGCATATTCTTTTCCTTTCCTGGATTTCCTCACCAGTGGCTTTCTAGAAATGAGCTCTACAGTGATGTTTATTCACTGTTTTGGCCTGATCTGTAATTATGTTCTCTACATGGCATGAGCATTGCAAGGTCAATTAAATACTCTCAGCCCAAGTGTTGCTGCTTCAGAGAACAAGCCTTTTTTGACCTGATATATCAAAATGGGGAGATTCAGTGTTCATTTAACAGGCTCAGAATCCTTGAACGTTATTGTGCATTTTGAAGCTTTCAGATGACTTTGGCTTGGAATTATTGTGAGCCTACTTTGGAAATATAGCAGTGTTTTAAAAGTGCACAGTGACAATGTCTTACTGTGTTATAGCTGCCACTTCTGAATTGCAGGGTACTTGTACAAGTTTTGCTGTTAGATGGATGTATTTGGACCATTACTGCCATGTAAATAAGCAACTTATTAGACATCAGCTTTTTAATGGCAAGAGTTTGGCTTCAGTGGCAGCAATTAAATTTCTTGTATTTGGATAATGACTTAAAGCTGTACTGTATGGAAGCTCTGAGTTGGTGAATCACTCTATGTCTTGCTCACAATAAATAATACATAGTTTTTAAAAGAATTTATATAAAAAGGTAGGAACCAAATGGACCAGAAAAGCTACACAGTGAAAATCATAGAATGACTTTATTTAGAAGCACAGACTGAAGTATTATCTGACTATAGTAAAATTTGCTTTTACTTGGGAAGAGAAATGAAATTGTCATTTGGTGAAGGTCATAAGTTAAAGGTGGTTTTCTTTTCTCTTGCAAACACGGTGTCATTAGGCCATACATCAGTGAGTAGTAGGTTTTTGATGGAGTTACATTTAACCCTGCATGCTGACTTGTGTGAAAAAGCCTTCCCTTATAGTTGTGTGGATTGCCTGGATTAAAGGCAGACAATGCCTGTAATTCAGAAAGCAGCTTGCCCAGGATAGGAATCCAATATTATATATAATATATTTTTATATATAGGTATTCTCATTGGCTTTGTGATACTGTAAAGTAAATCAAAGAGAGCAGGGACTGGAGGTGTCCTGGAGCATTAATCTGTCTCATTCTTTCATATTGTGAAATTCCACCTTTACACGCTGTTCCATAATGCATGGACCTCAACCTCAGCACAGGTACTTTTTGTGGTGATGAACCTCTTTATGAATGATGCCTTTGGTTCCATCTGTAGCCTTCCTTCAGCTCTGAAGTTTGAGTTGAACGTACTGTAACTCTGTTCCAATTAAAAAGCTTTCAATGCCAAGCCAGACAGGAGAAGGGAACCAGGAATTTGCACCACCTAAATCTTAGGGACACTGCATGGGTAGCACAAACTGAATGTACTGAGAGAGAGAGAATGAGAATTTCTTGAATCCTCTCCCAGTCAATAATAATTTACCCCTGACTGCAGTGGAAGATGAGTTAAGTTGATCCCGAATATCACTGAAATTATCAGCTGGTGTCAATTACTTGTTTTAGCCTCTAGCTTAAAAAAAAACCAACAGCCCAAACCCCAGAAAGTTCTAAAAGAAGACAATTAGCATTTTTATTTGATAGCCTTGAGAGTAACCTGTGGATCAGTGGGAATAGTGTGCAGTGTTAACCTCTAACAATGACAGGTAGGATTCCAAGACAAAAATCTATGCATCTGTAAGATGAGACTTGTTCTCTTTCTCCAACTTTTTTATTAATTTATGCAAAATATATTCTTGCAAAGGTCTCCTAGTTGGTATCTCTTTCCTTTTCCTGGTAGTCCATAATTTACAACAGTGCTCCAAGCAGTACTGCAAATATGTGGTGTGAATAGCATTGCATGTACAGTACAGCTTGTTATGGTTATGAAGAAATCTGTGCAAAACATCACCCGGTTTTATACTAAAAGCAGTTGACATTAAAATGACCTTACATTCAGTATTGCTGAGAAAACCTCCTTTGCAGAGCATCTCAGCCAGCAGAGACAATTTCTACAGGAGTCTAGAATATAAACTTGGTTTCTTTTAGTAATCACCCCATCCATCTTTCTCTTTCTGACCTGCTGAACAAACTAGAGACACAATTCCAGGACATTTAGTATTTGCTTATAACATCTTTTGTTGACATTCAAGAACTGTGGTACTTAATTTTAAAGTCTCTGACCTGTGTATTTCTGCTGCTTTGTTTTCTTTTTTGCTACCACTTCTTGTACAGTCACAGCCGGAATTAGTGATTCTGACTGCACTGTAGAAAGGTCCATTTATCCTGCTGCATTTAATAAGCCAATTTAGCTGACAATAAATCTCTCCATGCACTGCAGAGGATGATTGCACTTTTCTTCCTTTAGTACTGTAATATAACTCAGTCGAAGGCTAACAAACTTATAAATGATTCTGCCTCATGTTTGAAAACCCTATGGATGTTTAATTATTACTGCTTGCTCTTGATATCTGCTTTACATTTTATTTGTTAGTATATTTATGTCCTTCAGATTACAGCATCCTCTTACTGGTGGGTCATAAAGCGATCACATGCATTTAAAGTGTAGTCATTCTTTTGCATCAAAGAAGAAAAAAATATCTCCTCTCGCAAAAGATGCTTCTCCTCAGGGTCTAGAAAGGCCTAGAAGTCAGGCTTTATTCCTCATTATTTAGCACCTGGAATGGCACCAATGTGAGAGCTGTTATAACACCAATGATTTTGACAGAAGAAAGACATTTTGGAACAAGTCAAATATTTCTTAGTCATGATAGTCATAATCACGACAAGTACACAGAGAAATTTCACTGCCTTCTATTCCTTAGCTGATATCTTTGGAAAAGGTATCAATGTTGTTGTGCACTCTGATTGAGAAAATAGCAGAATATCCAAATGGAAAAATGAGTCATGTATGTTTTGTAAAAACAAAACAGTAACTCCCTATATTTTCTAGGATAATATTCCTGCTAAATCCAAGAGACTCGTACTGAATCAGTCCATGATTATGCATGAAAGTACCTTTCTGTGGAAGGATTCCTTTGTCTTCCTTGATCTTTTAGCAGCAAAAGGTTCTCAAATGAGGAGGACTTTGGGAACTAACTTCTAGGTTTGCATTAAAAAAGAGCCCAGCAGAAATAAATGGGATTCACAGAAAATGAGCTAGCATAAAATTTAGGAATGTGGTGACTTGCAATGTTTTTGCCCCAAAGTAGCTAAAGATAATGAGCAAGACTGAAACTTTGTATGATTCTATCAAAATTTGTGGATGTTTATGTATGTTTCTCTCTCTCTCTCTCTTTTTTTAAACTGCCTCTATGGGTTCAGGATTTCAAGATCATCTTTACTTCTCTGAGGATTAGAAATCCAGTTCAGAAGAAAAACAGTTACCTGCAAACTAATAATCATGTATGACATGATTTTGCTACCCAAGACTTAGAAAGCTGGCTGAGCCTGTGGGAAGCCTAACCCCTCCCATTTGCCTCACTGGCTTCTTCAGCAGAAAGCTGCTCATTTAAATACTGGACCTGTACTTTGACCTTATTTTCTAAATGGGACATAAGAATGAAAAAGTTGAACAAATAGTCAAGGTTTCATAGTTTCCAATGCTCTAGGAATTACACAAGTTATGAAATCAGCACTTTAATCCAGACAAGCCTCTGTCATCTTTTGATTGATGAAGCCAATAAAATACATACATTTGTCTGGTGTTGAGCTGCTAATTTATTAGGAGAGAAAATATCAGTGTGACTCATTGAGTTATTTTTCACAGGATCCTAAGGCTGATTTGGAGGAAAACCTTGAGTGCATTTTTTAACATTTTCATTTAATCCATAAAGAGTAAGTTAAAGCTGAATTGTTAGAAGATGGATGTAGCAAGCTAGATGATCTCTTCTGTATGTGTGTTAGAGAAAAGCACAGCAGCAGAGTAAACTGATTTTATCATGATAACCACACTAACTGCAACACGTGCTTTGCTTCAGGAAGTTGCTCTACAAATGGTTGATAATTGTTTTGGGGGATTCTGAGAACCAAGTTCAGTACTTGAAGGATGACTTCAGCAACCATTTATTCACTGTGCTGCCATAAAAAGATTGAAAAGATTTAGATTTGTATTTGATTAGCAAATGTAAATCATTTGTCTAAAGAATCACTTGTGATGGAATTAAGGTTGGCAGGAGATTCAGCAGCATCTATAAGCCTCTCCACAACTGTGCAAAGCCACACTGTCAAAGTACATTCCTTCCCATTGGAATTTTTGTGGTGTCAGGCAGGGATCCGAGGCACTCAGAACATCACATAAGAGCAGGATGTTGTGGTGTGAGGAGGAAATCCTGGCCTGAGTGTTGGCATGGAATCCCCAGCTGAGGCCTTTCCCTTCATCTCTCCTGGGAAAGCTGTGCTCCCCACAGCCAGGGCTCAGCTCACTGGGAACCCCCAGAGCTGCTGCTCTGTCCCTGTGCTGGGGAAACTGGGGATGAGCCAGCATTGTTTTGGGAGATGTGTATCCAACTCCTCTAGCTAGATGGCCTCAGCTAGCCCTCTGTGGGTGTATGTGTATTTTTTAATATGTATTTATATTTATGCATGTATTCTGTCCAGTGTTTTGCCCAGACAACACACAGGCCTCTCAAGAGGTTTCTATATGTATTGAATGCTCTGCTTCTAGTAGGAAGTTATTTTTTAACATTGATACCGTAAAACTGATGGTTACCTGTAGCTTGTGTTTATTTTCTTGAAGACTTAGAGGAAACTGATATACAACTTGTTTCTAATTTAGGTGATTTACTGTTTAAGGAACAACCAGAAATTTTCTAATCTGACAGCCACTTAACTGAATATTTTGTAAAGACCTTCTATTTTACCAGCAGTCTGGCTTTATCTGTGTGAACTTTAAAAATAATTATTTTTCTGCCACTATTCTGAGTTCATTTGCTTTGCTATCAGCATATGCTGGAATACTTTATTAGTTGTAATTCAGCCAAGTTTCTTTCTTTGTTCTTATCTTTCCTGTTTGTTGCTTGCAATAGTGTGCTGATTTCTGCAGCTTGTAATGCAGGTCTGTTTTTTTTTCCCCATGAAATAAGGTTGTGTAACACATGGTTCTGACCTCAATTTGAAACTACAGTGGATGAAGCAGGGATTATTTCTTGAGTTAAATTCTCTCTGAAGTATGGGTTATGAGAGAACTGAAAATGCTCTGTAGGACTTAAATTTCCTGATAGAATACAGGTATAGCTTTCAAAATATGACAGTTAATAATACAATGGTTTTGACAAGCAAAAGAAGAAAAGGTCTTTCTTTTTCATCTATAAGAGCTGCTAAGCAATTTAAGCAATTTTTATTTTCTGTAGTATGATGTCATTGATCTGCTTGCTTTAATTATAGTTAATATCGGATTCTTGTTTTAACATAATTCCATAGATTTTTGTAATATTGAGGTTCTGCTTTGCTTTGTACAATTACAGGTTGCAAAAGAAGACAGAACAGAATTTTGGCTTGGCAGTTGAAAAGAGTTTGTCTTCATTTTTGATTGTGTAACTTCCTTCCCTGTGTTGGTGACTTCACAAGACAAGGATGGAGTTACTGTTAGAGATAAGCATATTTACCTGATGAGAATGAGTATTGTATTTTCTTGTTTTCAGATACATCTTCCCTTTTTAGCTTTCAATTGTCTGGCATAAGAATGAAGAAATCTGAATCAGACCAGCTGAAGCAAAGCCTTGTAAACACACAGGTAGGGTTTGCAGTATGAGCTCTGTGTTGTGAGATGAGTATTGATTTTTCTGCTTAAGTGATACAAAGTATTTTAAGTCAAGCTAAAAAAATATAGTGCAGAATCCTGCCATTATGTGTTATTCTCTAACAACTTTTGTGGACTGGAGCTGCTGTAAATTTGTAAGAAAAAATATGTGTCTATGTCCAATAACTAACCATTTTAGATGCAAGAGTGGTGTTTACTTTGGAGAAATTAGTAGTAATAAATGAGACTCAATTCAGGAAACACTGAGACTCTTTTTATGTAATTTGCTAAAATTAAAACAGTATTTGTTTAAACCTTGTTAGTGTTGATGCTAAATAAATGTAAATATTCACAGCATTGGCTATAGTTTGTGAAATTACTGAAGGTTCAGGGCATTTGCTGAACTAAACCATAGCCATTTAATTTTGATATATTTTAAGTAGTTTAAAAGGTGAAGGTACAACCTAAAAGGTGACTGCTCATCTCTTCTTTTTTTAGGAATGCCTTAAGAGAAGCTTCACCAGTACTGGTGTAGTACCAGTACTGCTCTCTCAGCACTGAGTATAGGTGAGTCAAATGTACCACGGAGTAGGGAAGTTCGTGCAATAGGCCAGCAGCAGTATAGTGAGAATTTGTCCTTTGGCTTTTAGAGTTCTGTCTGGATTGTGAAAATGTGCTTGAATTTAGCTCAAGTTTGGTTAAAATTATCTTGTCCTGCCTGACCTGAAATTTGTCCAATGTGTCTAGAGCTCTTGTCAATGTACAAAATATATGATCCCTTGCAGAAGACTTGGAGCTGTCCCTGAAATTCTGGGCTGGCAGCTGGCTGCCTTTCAGCTGTGAACCAGCCATGGGGGTTCCAGCCCTACAGCTCTGAACCTCCAAGTTCCTGTAACTGAGCTGGGTTTCACAGGTCAGGCTTGGCACTGTGCTGCTATTTTACAACTGATTCATGCTTGGCTCAAGCAGACTGTGCACAAAGAATGGTTTGGTTACAAAAGATTTTTAAAGCAATCCATATAATAATCTGAATGTATGCAAGAATGTTACCCTGGAGCTGAATTTAGAGGAAAAAACCCACCCACTTTTACAGCATGAGCTAATGTTTACTAATATTATTATTAGTGCACAAATAAAGTGGCAATTTACAGCTGACAGAAGTCCAGAGGAAATAAAATCAATCTGAGATCTGGACCCCAGGTGATGTGCTTGGTAATGGTGCACTAATGGTACACGATTCTCATCTGGCTGTGTTTTATGTGCTCTTTGCACAGGTATCAGTGACCACCTAGTGTGTTAAATACTGGTCACTCAGGCTTTGGAATGCAGTTCTCCTCACTAAACTGCAAAACTTCATGTTTTGCAAAATCCTTTGGGTGTGCATCAAGGTCCTTTTTAGAGGCTCCAGAAGTGACCTGCTCCATGGAATGGCTCTTGGCAGTGACAGCGCTTGTGTATGATCGAGTAAGAAAGCTGATCCAGATGAATGTGCTTACAACAGGCACTTGCAGAATCAGCTGAATCCTTTCTAGGTAATATTAAATATGAAGTTCAGATAGGTGGAACTAAATTTCATTACTAGTTTATAAATCATTCTATGTTGTAGAATAATAAGTTTTCCCATTAAACAATACTGATAATTTATTTGCAAAAGAAAATGCTGGTCTGCATGTTTTACGTCTGTGGGTTGGGATTAAAACAGGACAAGTGCTTAGCAGGCTTTGCTTATTTTCTGGAAATGTTTATACAAGGGACAGTCACAGATTATATCCCCCTTACTATCCTATTGATACCAATGTTAAAATCTGTAATGAGCAGAGTTTCCACAGGATTTAATCTCCAAACAAACCCACTGAAAGTGTGTGGCAGATCTGGGATAACAGTTGAAGAGAAACCTCTCCCTCCTCTCTGCCAGGCAGAAAGGAGGTACTTAATAAGCTATGTCACTGAGAAAGCTAGTCTGGTACCTGTACTGTCTGTAGCTTTATTTATTAGACAACCTTTTTCTTTCATCTTTTTCATAGCGTGGTTAAAGATTTGTGTTCACAACACTGAGTGAGCATTAAATTTACAACTTTCATCAGCATACAATCATTACAGCTGAAAAGGACCTTCAGCCATGACAAATCATTATATGGACAAAAATAAATTTTAAAAAAAGCAGGTACTGAAAATGTTACTGCCAGAGTATGCTCCTCATTGTCATTTACTTATTCCAACACTTGTCTGTTTTGAAAAGTCTTGAGTCTATAGTGGTGCTTTGAAAAGAAAAATCATCAGAGTAAGATTACAGCTGTTATCATTATTCCTATTGTGTGATAATTTGCTTTTAAATCATATGTCTATAACAATGTAGTTTCATGATGCATTTGAAAAAGGCAGAAGGAACTGTACTTTCAACTACTTAGTGTGGTGAAACCATCACAGGAAAAACTATGAATTCCTGAGTCACCATTTTAAAAGTTAGGAATGGTTTTATTATTATTATCTTATGCAAATTTCTTTGTTGCCAAGATCTTTAGGAATGTGTGGGCACAAAGGCTGGGAAACAAAACTCTGGTTCAAGCAATCATCCTTCTTTAGAAATAGTGCAGATCATAGTGTTGGATAATTTGGTTATTCCTATTGAATGTGATCCTGCATGAACATGAATACAGGAAATATCAAGGACCATAACACAGAGCCATTATCCCAGAATCAGCATAATTGAAGTTGGAAGAGACCGCCAAGATCATGAAGTCCAACCTTAGGCTTTCTGTTTGTGTGTAAAGTTAACTCCCCCTTCTCACGCCAATCAGACAAATTTTTGCTGTTCAGTTTCTTAGAAAAACTGCAGCTTAGTCATGGTGAGTGAGAAACTATTTTAACCTCTGGTAAATCTAAGCCTTATTGTTGTCTGATTCTTGTAGCCCTTACAGGAAAACCAAGCATCCAATTCCATCTACAGTCTGTCTATAGTTACTGTACAATGTATGCTTTCTTTACATTCACAATACTCGTTTTTCCATTACTTTGAGCTTAATTATATCCAACTGTCTATTGATTATGGATTGGCAATGTGAAAAAACCAGGCCAAATATCCATCTAATTACATTCCAGTGAAAGCTTCTGATCTGCAAACAGGGTCATTTTAACTAAAAGCTAATCATACAGTTATAGCTGTGGGGCTGGAGATCATAATAGATGAGGATATAATTCTTTTAAATGAGGCATTAAAGGATAATGAAAAGTTATGAGTCACTTTTCCTTAAGTTTCATTCCCAGTGGCTACATTTCTAACAATACTGGTGTGCAAATATAGGCATGGTAATGTGTGCACAGAAATGAACACAGACCTCAGGCTGGAATCATGATGAAAATCAGAAAATTCAATTTTGTGGTGCAGGATTTATAAAAGATCACTACTTATGGCTACAACTTAACTATTTTTTTCCCCTGAAGCTAAAACGAAGGTATGTGTTAAAGAAAAGCAAAATACACATAAAAATAAGTAACAATTTTTTGCCTGAATCCATATTGCTCGTTTTTGAGAGGGGGAGAAAAGACTCTATTCCCTACATATCAGAGTTTTATAGTTATTCTCTCATTTGTAATATATGAGTTATTAACAGAGATCTCAGTTTTAATATGGTAAAAACTTAGGAAATCATTCCTTGGAATTAATCCTGGGGCAAGCTGAAAAACTCATGTTTCATGCTTTTTATACCATGAGTAACATATTGTACTTCAGAAGTAAAAGCAATTGATTTCCAGCTTTACTGTCCTATTAAAACTTTCTGATTCTTCTAGGCAGGAGCAGGGTAATTCATTATATCAGCAAATTGTATTCTTTCCCAAAGACATGAAGTGGCAGGCAGGTCGTTTTTACAAATGCTCATTACTTTCAAAAGAAATCTAGTAAAGATTACTCTTATGCAAATTTTGAAGTTTCTAGAACAAAGAAAACATTCAGTTTGGAATGTAATGTGTGCAGTGCTCCTACAAATAACCCTGGTGTTGAGTGTGCATCTAGAGCTCAGTGACTTCTTCCTGTGCAGTCACAAGCCCCTAAAGGAACTGCCCTCATAAACTCCATCAGTTAACATCACATGGGCAAATTTGTGTCAATAAACTAAAATACCACAGGGGGTGGAGAATGTAATCTGAAATCAATACTTTAGAACATTTAAAATAAAAGAAGATGTATTTCTATGTCCCTTAGAGATCACTTACTCTGAGAAGTTTGCGTGGCTATAAACTTCTTTATCAAGGTGTCAGTAGTTTGTGTGTAAAGGCTGAGAGCGTATTTGAGGGACTGCAGGTCTGGGCTCTTTTCCAGGAAATTCTTCTTCAGCCCACTTCCTCCAGCATGGAAGTATTGCTAAAATGAAAAACAGATACGGTTGTTCACAGAGGAAAAAAAAAAAGGCCTCAGCTACAGACATACAAGTTTAAGTAAAATTCTTAAATGAATGTTTAGAAGTAGCAACAGTCATGTGTAGAATTATTGTAGCATTTGAGAGAAATGTCATTATCTGTAGTACAGAGCTTCCTTCTAAGGGTAAAAAATTAAGCATTAAGGGGAAGAAAGCAATGTACAAAATTTTGATTTTGGTCTTCATGATGTTTAGTATTCATTTGCCAAAACTGGACAAATATTTGAAGCATTCTTTTAGGTTGCAGAGAGTGGAATCAGTTTTAATGCTTTGTCTAAAAAACCCCAAAACATCATAAACCCCTCTCAAATGAAGGCATGGTTTACAAGCACAGATAAAGGCTACATTCCTCTTTAGGGAAAATTTTGTTAACATTTTCACAATACTCCAGAGTGTGAAGTTTTTGAGTAGCAGTGTGAGAAGAGGACTGCTGTTATACTGGCACAGATAGATTTGGAAAAACAAATATGCTTATGACTTCGATGCGATGCTGACTATGTAAACAATATATATTAATGTATTATATTATGTTTTCAATCCCAAGGCTGAGTTCAGAAGAATTATGGAACAGATTCTTCCCTTTTTCCTCCAACAATAAAGATTTTTTCCTGAAGTTTTGTACAGGACAGTGTTTGATGAATTAATACACATTAGCTACAATGAAAAGATAAATGTGCTACATACCTTCATTTTGTTCAAACACCTTGCAAAGCATTTTGCAACCTCCATTAGAGTTCCAGGTCTCAAGATCAATAAAGCTCCCATTAATGGCTAATTAGTAAAAATAAACAATGTTTTTCAGGACCACAATGACTGCTTGATGAGATGCAACATTGGCCCACTCTGTAGGGGGAGTGTTGGGGACTGTGAGCAGAATCTACTCTCCGTGCCTTTTTGCAGCGTTGCCAAAGGAATAGATGCAATATATGAACTCCAGTTCACATACACACATCTCCACTAAATGCTGTACCCCAGGTTTATCTGGGCAGCTCAGACCTACAGTCCACATCTGCCCTTTGCATTTTGTGCACATATTTCACCTTCTACTTCTCAAGATTCTGCAGGAGATGAAACATAAATGCTTCATAACAGTTATTTACATTTCTGAATTGCTGTCTACTGACTGTTAAAGGGGAAAAATATCTGTAGGAGCAAAACAAGGGATTGAAGTTATCAGGCTGCAACATTTTATATTGTTTTAATACTATGGGGACAGTTAAGTGTCAGTTTAAAAGGTTCTGAATAAATCTATCTTCTCATCATTACATACTTATATAAAATGTGTATCTTTCCAAGCAAATTATTTCATACAATGTTCCAAACAAATCTCTCATCCTAATTGCTCAAGAGTTTAGTCATGATCTCACTAAGAATCATCAATTTATAAGCCAGTGTTAAAATCTGTTAATATTTCCTGCTATTGTGACAATTACTGTGATTTTTTTTGAAGCTGTGTGTCCCAGGAAAATGTTCTCTGCAGCAGCAGCTACAGATGGCTGAAAGCTCCATGAAAGCTAATAGCCATATAGAGAAACAAAGACACCTGACCCTTGTTTTCCTGAGTGTTTAACTTTTTTTTTTTGTATTTCCCACAAACAGTAAATTTTGCTAGCAAAACCAGCAATGTGAACCTATCATTACTGTATGGAAATGAATGTAGAAAAACAATGAGTAAATAGGGTTTTACAGATTCAGCTGGACCAGTTATTACCCTGTTCCTTAGACATGGAAACCTGAAAGTAATTCCCCTGCTACTCTTGCTCCTCTCTGAGCGGTTTCAAGGTGACACAAGCTTTGCAGGTGACACAAGAGGTTTGAAAGTCACACTGCCAAATGAAAGGGGCAGATGTCAAGTGTATGGCAATCAGTGCTGGAGCCAAATGCCACACAAGGCCCTTTGGCTGCTGCTTTCTCTCTCGGAGGGTCTCTGGGTGTACAGTGGGAACTGGGACAGTATTATCAATGGACATTGGCTCTGGGCTGACATAAGGAGGTAGCAGAGAACTCAGTCTGAGACAACTGAGGCCAGAAAGCCACTCCTCCACACTAAATTGCAAATTAAACTGAAAAATATTAAATAATATAAATTGCTAAGGTTCTTTTTACATAATACAAAGACTGATGATATTCTGCATATATTTAAGATTAAAAATATTCCTTTACTTTATATTTGTCAAAGGATTAATATCACCACCCATTATTAAATTATATTTGTTTCTCAGGGAAGTAAATGAAAGGAAAAATAAAAAAGACTGTTAGCAGAGATACTTCTCCCTGCAAAACCCTTCCTTACCATAATCAGCTACCCAATTCCTGAACACACACCACATTGCCATTTTTACCATTCTCCTACTCTTATCTGGGCAGCGATGTTTTTTGATTTTAAACAAATCATATTTTTACTAAGCATTACCAAAAAAATTCTGTATTTATCATTAAACTTATGAACTACGTTCCTAAACAAACATAGCAATCTTTTTTCTTGAGTTAACTCATAAGGTTTGCCTTTTTTCACTTTCTACCAATGTAAGCCAAATTTCTGCATGATCAAGGTTGTTTGTTAAGCATTTTGGAAATGATTTTGCCATATCAGCTTCTGTGTACAGCAGGCAGTTATCATGCACACGGTCATTGCCTTACAACTTGAAAAGAAGTTTCTGAGGAAGCATTCTTTAGCTCAGTTAATGAATGTTATCAATTAACTATTCTAATTTAGCACACAGATACAAGGATGCTGAATTAACAAAGGGATTGTCCCTATTTAATCTTTTTTCTCCAAATCTGAACATTTTTAGTAAAATGGTCAACATTTATCTATCTATCTGTAAGAATTTAAGCACTGGAAATTTAGGCAAGATTAGAGTTTACACTTCCCCCAGCTTTTATGTATTTAGAAAAAATGCTCTGAAAGGAAAATTATTAGATTCACATACTTCACACGGCTTACTTTGGGGGCATACTTCAATTTGTTCTGTTTTTCAATTTGTTTTCCCAACATTACTAATTCCCAATTATATTTACTTCTGAAAGACATGCCAATTCCACTACAAATACAAAAAAAAAGGCAATTGGGAACCCTCTCTGTTACTTTTTGCTTGCCTGGAGACTGTTTTATTGAAAAACACTTGATCATGAGTATTTCCTCTTATATCTTCAATTTTACACTTCAGTAGTTGCCTCCTTACCTTCCTGATGTGCTGTCTCTTCCCAGCAGACAGGAAAATATGCTGTTATTCTAGAAACTGGTTGCTTTTAAGTTATTTACACCAAATAATGATCCAGGCCAATGTGAAAAAGACTGATAAGGAAATTAAATAGTATGTTAATATAATAAATATTCCTAATGCCTCTTTTTGACTTCAGAAACGCAATCCATGAAGACTGTATGAAAGTTTCCAGTCTTTTATCTGCAAACCAATCAGTCATTCTCGGGCATTCCAGTACAGAGCAGAAAACCACATCAAGCTGTACCTTTATAGTAACCAGTGCCACGTCCATTATTGCACACTGCCTCAGGGTCAGGCTCTTGGCTTCCTCTCGGATCACGTGGTCCTGCAAAGCAAGAGAGGACTGCAGTTGGTTTTGAAAGAGAGACAATATTGTTGATATCTGTTCTCTACAAAACAAACAAGCATGCGCCAAATGCCCCCCAAGGACTATGATTAACAGGGATTAATTCAGAATCCTTTCACAACAAATTATAACCTAGAGCAATTGAGTTGTTTCTTGAAAACATAGACTGTAGAGAACCACATCCACTGTTTAATACTGAGCTTTACTTCTTTTCCTAGGATGCAGTATTTCTGTTTTGGGGGATGGGGAAAAGGTTAAAATTTAACTTAAAATAATTATATTAGATGATATAGAAGTAATTAATTTTATTAATAAACCTGACAGTTTAAAAGATGTTTGTTAATGCCCTATGTTCAAAAAAAGCAGGGTTCTTATTAGATGTTAGACATAGAGTGACTCGTGTTAAATCTTTGTCTAAATAAGCAGTCAGTGATTTACTTAGGTAATATTTTAACTCCTCTAGCAAACTGAAAAATCTTTCATAGACACCCTAAATAACACATTCCTGTACAAATCTGAAATCCTAATGGCAGAACTGACTGGCAAACAACTGACATCAGTATCAGACATCTCTGCTGTCCATCAAGTGGAGTCCAGCACTGAAGTGCTGAAGACTTTACTACAGAGGTACATACTAAGATTCAATGCACATAAATAGTTCACAGAAAGAAAATTACTGGTATTCTCACCTTAAGAGCTTTTTCAGAACTGGTTACAGAAGCAAAGATAATTTCTTTTTGGTGATGTTTAATGCTCATAAGGCCTAGTTGTGCACTATGGGAGTGATATCTTCTTGACCCATGTAGTGATCACTTACCATGTCAGCATAGAGTCTTTTATTCATAACTTGGTTTTGATTAAACTGTACAATAATTATTCAACTCCGAGCACTTACTGCCATACTCAATCTTACTATACTATATAAGAACAAGAATGAGGCATGAGGTTTGGCCTCAGTGTCACTAATATTTCCTCCTTTTTTTTTTGTATTAGCACAAGCCATTCACAGCCTCATCTGGCTCCATTACCTTGAGTTTTGACAGTTGTCCAAGGTCTTTGGCTGCACTGAATATCATCTGGGGCCCCTGTAATCACATTGAAAATTAAGGAAACAGACTCACGACAGCATGTTTGCTTTTTACGTCAACACAATCTTATTTTCTGCTAGGACATTGGCCAAAGTCACCATTTTGCAAAGCTAAATAAAAGTTTCAGTTCCACAGGAGACACATTTTCATTCAGTTGATAAGGCCAAGTGGTTGAATGCCTGCAGCAAGATTCCCTCCAGTATCTTGTAGCTGATACAAATATTGCACTTTCTGCTGAGAGTGGTTTTGTGTTCTCCTTTCTGCTATCTCATTTTGTGGTTAATACTGAAAGCTAAGGCTGTGATTGTTCTCAGTGTGTGTCAGTGAGATGTTTGTCCATAACTGCAGCTCTCAGGTGCTGTGTTAAAATGAACAATCATAGTGGGAAGCGAGCAGCCCTGAGGAACCTGCAAAAGGCTGTGTAGAGGGAAACCTCAGCTGAGTAAAACACAGCATGATGGTGTACTGTGAGCCAGAGCCTTTTTTTAAAGAGAAGATATTGAAATCATGAAGGTAAAGCAGTATTTAGCAATAGCCAAATACTAGCACGACACCAAAGGCCAGTGCCTTCACATTTGTCTCAGACAAACAGAATCCTACTGTAATTCCATGCTCACATCTTTTCTCACAATTACTCCAAGCAATATAATTACCAGTGCAGTTACATGGCAGTTCAGCAAGACATAGTTCTGATTATGTGGATTTCAGAAAAAAAAAGTTCATCCAACTTATACTGGAGTAATTTTTCATTAGACTTTCTGTTCCAAAGAGTTTAATTTTCCAGAAATAATTTTGCTTCCTAAATGCTTCAATTGGAGAAAATGTAATATGGAACTACAGCCTCAATCTTCATTATTTTTTGGTAATGAGAATGGTAAGGTAAACATATATATATAGATGTGTACCTATCCATCCATCCATCCATCCATCCATCTATCTATCTATCTATCTATCTATCTATCTATCTATCTATCTATCTATCTATCTATCTCTAAAAGTGAAAAAAGAAACCCCATTTCTGAATGCCTGTGCCTCTCACCTTCAAACAGAAAGAAATATTCAGGGCTAGAAAATCTCTCACAGTCTCCTACTTTTCAGTGATTTTCTTTAATTATGTGTTCAATAGTAAACAGAAGTGTCAAAATAAATGGAAATAGTTCACAATGCCTACCAGAAACACTCTATATAGAGGCTACCGCTAAGGAAACTCACCTCTGCACAGATTGTCCTATGAATAATTGATCCTGCATGAAGCTAATAAATGCTCCTAACACATGATGGAAAATGCAGTCACCCAATTGAAATGCTTCCTATGTATTTGCAGATACAATTTGCACCAAAAAATTTGAAAACAAATTAAAGATCTCAGTAATGTAAATTCGAAACTTATTGAAAGAGAGGTTGTTTCTGATTATGCATAGTTAACAAGGTCATGTCAGTAAATATGAACAAATTCAGTGACTGGAGTCCTGGCCATGATCAGCTCTGCTCTAGAATTTTTAATAGTTCAGGTAATTTAATTACTATCTCTGCACCATTTATATATTTTCTATTACAGTTTTTCCCACCTTTCCAGCAATATCCTTTCATGCATCTTCAATATATTATAATATGATTTAATGATATGTCTTTAACTTAGGGACCCTGACTAACAGCTTTTTAGCAGCTGAAGTGGTACCACAGGATGTGTAACAGCCAAGTTGCCAAAGGCATACTGTGGCAACATCATGATTAACTTGTCATAAGATGGTCAATTTATTTTAAACAAGATTGAAAACAAGAAGAATTAACAGTCCCCTTAAAAAAAAAAGAAAAAAAAAGCAATTATGAAAAGGCCTCCAAGCCAGGCTCTCTGTTCATCCTTGGACAGGATCAGATTTCACTGTTGCCCTTGGCTCAGCCACCAGAGTTCACATCAGGCCATGCTCACAAATCTCCTGTGCAGCACCACTTCCTGTGAGTACAACTCTGTTCCCTCTCCTCAGCAGGCTGGAAATGCAGTTCTGCCCAAAGAGGACCTCCTGTCAAGTCTGCTATTAAAATACCCCAAACCTTTAGCGCTATATTTGGTTTAAGCTTCCTGATGTTAATTAAGTGCTGCCTCAAAATGAGGAATGGCACAGCAGGTAGGGCTGGAGGATGGGATGGGGCATCCCAGGCTTTCTCCAAAATAGAAGTGATTCAATTTTTGATGCCACTTGGAAGGGCAAGGAACACTCTTCGTGTTACTGTGCACGGTGAAGCTGAGAGAGAAATCGGATTTAAAACTCCTTGTATGGAAGCACATGACTGCATTCTTACACATGACAGCATTCATAAAACTGCTCTGAGCTGGGGCAGGCAGTAAATGAAGGAGCCAAGTCTTCCTCACCAGCTAAGAGCAAGCTGGCTGCACGGCTCTGAGACACCAGAGAGCAACACACTGCCTGCACTCCAGGTGTTACTCCATGTGGCCAAGGTACAGAACAGGAAAGTGTCAGATTCCTTGGCAACACCTGATCAGGCACATTATTACAATCCTTTGTATCAACTGAGAATTACTCTGGAACACTTACGGTTTGGTCTGTGAGGGGTGGAAGCACAATTTGTTTCTCTATTTTGTTTAAGACTAACTTCCAGAGTTCTTTCAAAACCCGTTTCAGAACTGTCTTCTCACAGATTTTTGCAGAGACACTTAAACTGGAATAAAACAAAACCACAAACCAGTCACCAAAACTAGCATTAAGGCTTCAGAGGTGCTTTATCATGCTCAGATTAATAGCCATTAAGGTTTATCTTTTCTCTACTAATAAAAATTTCTCAGTAGCTAAATTATTTCACAATATTATCAGTAAATATTTTTGGTAAAAAGACTTGCAGATGATGAACTCATATAAATCTCCACTATCTAATTTAACGCTTAGTATATCACTGATGCATATTTATTGAAAATGCAAAATCATAATGAGTTATAAAGTTTGATGGATGATACAATTTAGCACTCCCATGCCCCTAAATTGAAGTTTTAGTATATAATTTATGTGTTAAAAATAAAGAGCAACTGTCTCTCGTGTTTTGTATTTCTACTGGGATGTAGAACTGATTTCTGACAGCTAATGCAAATTCGCAGCTATTGTTTGGAAGCATTTATTTCTATATCCTGACATGTCTGAGCAATCTTGCTATCTATTACTTACAGTAAAATTAAATTTTTGGAGCACCTTTTCCATCTTCACTTTGAAAATTTCTGGCTGGGGAAAACCTGCATAAGGAACCAAAGGGGTGTGTGATTGTGACTGGAGACCTCGAGTACAGGACCAGTGCCAGGCTGCTTGTCCTCACAGCCACTTCCACCCCACTGGTGTTTGACAGGCCCCAGTGACCAAGGACATCAGTGTGCTCCAGATGTGTCTGTGCTGCACACGGCCCATCAGAACTTGTCACTGCTGAATGATGATAGCGTAAGTTATGCTTACTTACAAAGGCCACAATGAGTTTGCAGGATCCTCTCAAAACTTAACATTTTACCAAATGAAAAAAACAATCAAGCTGCTGCTGGTTTTTGGTGACACACAAGTGCATATCAATAAGCAGTGGAACATTGGGTACAGGCCTAGAATAAATGCCAGACAATTTCAGTATGGGAATTACTTTTGTTCTTTTGTTCAGCACAATCTTTCATAACACAGCCTGTGGAGGAGAGACTGTGCACCGGTTCATTTTCAATGACTCAAAACATGACAAGACGTGGAAAGACAAGCCTGTAGCTTATGTAAAAACTGCTCAGTGTAAGTAAACAGGTTAGGCATGGGATTCTGCACACTGTGAATACTAGAAATATTAAAAATACTATAGAGTGCTTCCAGGTATAAACAGTGCTTCAGAATAAAACCCAGTGAGCCTGACTGCAGCATCCAGTTCCCAGTGTGCCACAATAAGCAGTCAGTCACACTTACGTTTTGTCCAGGGAATCCATGAGAGGCCGAAGCACAATCTCAGCATCAATGGCTGCACTGTTCTTATTGGCTGCTGCATTCCCATTTCCTCTCATTTGATTCAGTTCATTGCTCATTTGTCTTACACAATCTTCAATAACAAATTGGAAACTATAGGATGGAAAAAAAAGGAGAATGGAAGAATTCTGTGAGAGAAAACAATAATGAGGATTTTGCATCAGGTTCTTCAACAAGATTTAAATATTTTCTGCAATGATGCAATGTTCAAAATTGAAGATACTGTGGTGTTACAGTCTGAAGAAGAGTTCTACTGAGAATCATAGCTCATATAAGTAATTCATGCTGTGTTTTGATCTTTTCCCTGCCTTTCTTCCATTCTGTCACAATTTTCATACTCTTGTAGGTGTGCCAAATATTTGTTTTCTGAAAGCAACAGATGTATCAGAATCTACAGGTTAGATATGATTGACTACCAGCTAGGAACAACTTCTCAAGACTATATTTTTGGTGTGAAAGGACGATACAACCAAGTGATGATAAATAATTTTTCTCTTGATGGTGAATAGCAACCAAGCTTTGATATTCTTCTTGAGGTAAAATCAAAAACTCCTACTGATTCTGCCCTGTTTGGCTCAATTTGACTTTTTCCAGATTTCACACAGTCAGTGCCATCAGAAGGTTTGTTACTTCTTTACAACTAAACTGAGTTAAAACCCTTGGACTGTTTAAAATAACCTTTTGCAAAAAACCCCCTTGCTTTGAAGCACTCAGACTCTTCCTCCTGGGAGGAATCTTTTTCACTTCAAGGTGATTGTGAACACATCCTTCCTCCTCAAGTTTGTATCTGCTCTGAAAACTGTTCTGTTTCCTAACTGATCTGGCTGAGTGTCTGACAGTCTTAAAGTGCTATTGATGTGATAATCTTTGGACTACATATTGACACGAAGCAGAAGAACAGTTAATCAGTCACTGGTTCAGAGGCAGGAAGAGTCTCTGCACACACAGTAACTTGGTTTTTGAGTTGATTTGTGATGGATTGAAATGGTTTAGGATTAGTTTGTGAAGAGAAATGTAAAACAGAGGCCAAAAATATATTGGGTCTGTTAAGGTGAAAAGATAAATGACAAAGATTAACTTGAAGGAAAGTAAAAGAGAATTTATTGTGAGAGAAAAGAAACAATCACTTGTTCCAGTGACATGGCTAATTGTAAAAAGAGAATGCAAACCTTCACGTGAAATCACTGGAAAAATCAGAAACTTTTCCAAATGTACTTGGAAGTACACTTACCTACACACTTTAAAGCCCTAGATAAAATCAGCACGAGGCAGCTAGTGAAACTGCTCATGGAAATTCTTGGGACCAGTCCCTCCAACAAAAGTCAAAATAATGCATTGCCTTTCTTGACATTAGACATCTTTCCAACGTTGTTAACCTCACAGACCCAAGCAGTAAACTGACCCATGAGGAATGTTCTAGCTATCTGGAGCATATCCTACACTGAGCTATTCTGGGTTTGCTTTTGCAGAAACCTAGTTGGCTCATTCAGAAAGAAGCCCTGGAAAGAAATAATATTCATGCACTGTCAATGATCCGAGAAGCAGAGCCTGGGAGCAAAAGTACAGCAAGACAATACAGCAAACTAAGCACACTCAGAAAAAAGCAGACTGTCCACCCAGACTGCCCATGGATGGATTAAATAAGCAACTACAGACTTTGCTTAATGAGCACCACTACAGCACTAATGCCTCTTAGATTTCTTTCTAATTTGAAGCAAAAGTAACTTGCTACTTCTTATACCACAAGCACTGCTTGCACAGCACCATACTCATTCAGGACTGCAGTGTGGACTCTGATTAATGAAAGGTTTTGAGTAAGGCTCAGTAGACAATTTTTGAAGAGCCACAGGCAAGAAAATGACGTGAATGGCCAAGAAGGCCATTCACAATGACCACCTGAAGCAGGCTAAACACAGGCAGACATCCCTGGTTGAAGCAGGCCACTTGGAAAAAGCCATCAGTCTCAGGAAGTAACATAAATGTGGTCAGAGAAGAAAGTTTAACACAGCACATCAGGCAAGGAGAAAACAGTGACTTTGCTTTCCAAAAAGCAGAAGAAAAGCCATCAGCCTCACCTCTGTAACATGTTCATGCCCACAGATGACGTTCAGTTGTCTTTACAGCGAGGTTACTGTTATTTGTCTCAGAGTCTAAACACATACACACATAAATGCACACCACTCCATCAGGACAGAAGCAAGCCATGCCTCAGGACATCCAAATAACCACCCAGACTTCATCAACGAGGGAGATTTTTTGAGCAGGACTATTTCTCTAAGGTTTGCAGTAAAATGGGTTTGTTACCTTGCAGCATACGTTACACTGAGTTCATCCAATACATTGCTAAGTTTCACCTGAAGTTCTTTTAGAACAACACTAGCTTCAGGATCCAACTGCAAAGAGAGAAATAAGGTTATATTTTATTTATACACTAGGTTTCTGGGGTTTCCATTACAATGAATGAGTTAGGCATTATATGCAAAGATACACTGCACTATGGAAAACCAAATGTGGAAACACCTGCTGCGACATAAAATTGTTTTAGTAGGACTTGAAATACAATTACCATTAAAAAAAAATGGAAAAATCTTTGATTACAGCAGGGAATATTTATATTGTTAGAAATCAAAACTGTGCCATTGAAAAATGACTTTCTGTGGGATAGTGGAAATGGTGTTAGCAGTCACAAAGAGAGAACTACCACTATCAGGCCAGTGGTATTCAATAAGGCACACCACGAGAAGGATGCAGGAAAAGTCAGTTCATGTGTTAAAAGTAATGCAGATGCTTTCATATTTTTATTATTTTTGTAAATTTCACTACAGTTGGTATTTTGTTTTGTGATTTGCATTGAAGTAATTTCCATATTTCATATGTTTCCATAATGCAGCATAAAATTAGAACAGCCAGCACTGAAAAAGGTGGTTTGAAGACCATCCATGCCAATTCTACTGACAGTGTATGGAAAGGGACTCTACCAAATTTCAGTACTGCTGTTTCTAAAAGCCATTAGGCAAACAAAATTCAAGCACAGAGCAACACATTCTGATGCTCTTATACAGGTTTTTTAAACATAGGAAGAAAGTTAATGCAGGGGAGAAATATGTTTTTACATTTACAGGGATGAGGATCCATGCATAGATATTTAATCAAAAAGGTACCCTTTTGATATTGATCAGCAAACTTGTTTATTTGCTGTGGTTTCTTTTTCAAATAAAAAAGAATAATTTTTTAATCTCCCTGATCTTTAGCACTCAGGAAAAATAGTTACAGCCCATTCTGGGATGTGATAGATGATCATCAGGATCAACGGCTGAATGTGAATTAATAGCTGATGTTCCAGGTCTTTCAGCTGCCTACATCACAGTGTTAAGGAATGATTTTCAATGATAACCCTTAATTTGTGGACTCTGTTCTGCAGCAAGGCCAGGTACAGATCTTCTGACAATTTCAAAGGACACTGCACATTTAGAATACATAATCAGGGCTGTTTCTATTTGTGTTTTTCTATCTTTCAACTGCATGAGTAGTGTTTGGTGTTTATTTTTCCTCCGGTGCTTCAGAGCACTGTGTGCAGCAGGTCAGTTCTTTTCTGAGACAAGGGGAAGTTATTGCAGCACACTGGATAATTTACATGAGACTACACAGGAATTCTGCAGCAAAGCAAACTGAAACAGATCTAATGATCTACTGTGTTTTAATCTTAGACAATCCTTTATCTCCTTAGAGGTTATGTGTGCGTTAAAATCATAGAAAATCCAAGATTTTCACTACAGGTTTTGACAAGAACCTGAAATATGTGACAAGGGGGAATTACTACACATCCTTTAGAAGATACTCAGTGTGGTGTAGCACTCTTCTAATCTGAGAAGCTCATATTTTACTTATTACTGCAAGTACTTACTGTGACTACTTACTGATTTAGTTTTGAATTACTTTGCATTGAGAGAACTTCTGTTGCTTCTGTGTATCTTAGTAGTGTCCCTGGCAGATACACTTTGACAGTTCATACACTTAAAGTGATTGCTTTCCTTCATATGAAGAGTAGGAATTAAAAAGCTAATTTTACTGCAATGTCTATATTAGTAAAAAAATTAAGACTTTACTATCAAAGGCAAAGATTTTTCCAGGAAATGCATTTCTCTAGGGAATTATACTGTCTCCTATGGAGGGATACATACAAACCCCAAACTGAAGACCACTAGAATATAAACATTTAACAAACACTGAACACACACAAGCATTTACGCTCAACATGGTACATGTCAAGGAAAACACAAAATACCAGGCAAGCAGAAGACTCAACATTTCTTAGCAGATCATGCACAAACTAGAGAATCACCTTGTTACTGGGCCTACAGAGTTCAGTGGAGTTACTTTCTATCAGAGGTTGTTAGGATAACCAGAAAACACACTGTATCTGCTAAATTCACCTGGAATTGAACTTAGTCCAGCCAAAATTGGATTAAACGCTAAGGCCAGATTGTGGACATTACACACATTATAGAAGGGTGCATGCAACTGTTAAACATTTTAGAGGCTCTGTGCTCACAAATTGCATGAACAAGTTTGTGTGTGCACAGCTGGAGGCATCTGGCAGGACCTCCAGCCCTGTGTGTACACATGCTCATGCTCATCGATGAGGCGGCGCGGGGAGGAGTGCGACACAAAGAGGTATGCGGGCTCCCGGCCAGGTGCTCCACACCTGGCCATGGTGGCATCACTGAGAAGATGTCAGCAAGATTTTTAAATGCTACTTCTCTTTAGGTACTGGAAAGTATGGTGATTTGAGTGTCTCACCAGAACTAAAGTGTGCACTTTTCATTTATTTTATCATGTGCCTTCTATGTGCTAATGGTTGTCCTCAGGCATCATTCAAGTATGCCACAGCATGACCTGCTTATTTTTCCTGATATGGCAGAGCTAAGATGGAAGCATGGAAGTGAGACCCAAGGCAATGCTGATCAGCATCTGAGATGATGTCATGATGTCATACAGACATGACAATGAAGTATTTATGGTATTGGGGACTTCTCTTTTTCTCTTCAAGTCTCATTTGCTTCATAGAGTTTGATGAAGAAGGAATGAAAACTAACAAACTTCCCTAAACGTATTTCAGGAAAATAAAAGGAAAAGGCTCTACTTGAGCAGATTATTTTGGCAAAAAAACCCAACAACAACAAAAAACCCCAAACAACAAAAAACCCCACCAACCAACCAAACACAACAAACCAACAATAACACCCAGCTATCAGTGTCATTAGTGTACCATATCTAATTTAAGCACTGAAAGAGAAAAGATAACACATTTATCCCTTGGACAAATGTATTCAGTATTCCATTTACAGCTCCCAGCATTGGTGGACTAGTCTTAAAATACAATGGGGTAGGCTGCTCAGGTTTCAAAATTGGATTTTTTAAAGGAGCAGGCTTATTTCATTAATAATGTGTAAATCATACTTTTCTATCAATTTTTAATATTCTTGGCTTTTCTAGGCTCATATTTCTATTATTTTACCATGTTCTTAAATAGTAGAATTAATTTTTACCCACAAGGGAATATACTCATAAATTTGTTGGCACACTACGTAAGATCTGTTGATATGTATTATCAAAGAGATAATTAGAAGTTTGACTTTTTCTGAATGCTGCACAAAAACTGAGAACACATTTTCTGAACAGCTGAAAAGAATCGAGAATTATTTGAACATCACAGTTTCCAAATTCTGCCTGTCTAAAACGGTGAATTTTTTTTTATACAAAGAGACAAGCCCTCTCTTGGAAAAGAGTTAAAAATCTGATGAATTTGGCTGCTTTCAATGTGTTAGATTGGGGTATTCCCTGCTGTAATTTAATGTGTGCTAGTATAGCCATAATCTTGTTAACTGCAAATTTGGTGGTGTTTCTGCAGGAAACTACAGAGATACAAATTACTTTTGCATGAGTTAAATGAAACCTCTCTAATCTGGATTCCATTTAGCTGCAATTTCACAGGTCTAATTACTTATAGTTTTCTAATGGGACCACCTGGTTATTTCTGTTTAGTAAACAGTTTTACATATTTTCTGTATATCTAGCAAAGATAGAGTTATTTATCAGCTCCATCACTCGAGTGGTTTTTCTGTCTCTGACAGACATCAGCCTTCCTCCACCCACAGCCCTGGGACAGTGAGATGTGAGATGTTTGGCTGCCACTGCTCTGAGTGCACTGAGAAGCGCTTGGGCCTCTGCACAGGATGTAAAGATGGACATTTCAGAACTGTTCTGCTGGAGTCTGCTCCTCTGTCACCCCATCAAAGTCCTTAAGGCCACATATAGATTCCTACAGGAATTCCTAAGCTTTATATGTAAAGTTGGAACTGAATTTACCAAAGTGGGAGTATGATTTATCTAGAGTTAATATAATATTGTCATACATAAACAATCTCTTTTTGCTTTACACCTTTTTTTTTGATCCTAATTACTGTAACTCATATCTGCCATGTTCTGTCATCTGGTATAAAGCAACACAAGCATTGGCTTCTCTTCTTTCTCTTTTATCAGCTTCCAGCTTTTCAGACATGAAAAAAAATAGTGTAAATGTATGCATTCCTTTTGGATGAAACAAACAGGAGCTAAACCAAAATTTTATGATGATGATGATCATGTTTTTGGACTTGATTTAAAAAAACCCAAACAAACAGTGGGTTGGATACACTTTACTAATCTTTCTTATGGCAGACTGTTCTCATTGATATGATTTGTAAGTACCCTCCCTGCTTTGCTGCAGCAGAGGAGGACAGTTAATAAAGAAGCTCATCTTGTTCAGACTATTTTATTTTAATGGTGGGGGATCTGAAAAACCAGTTTTTTCTCTATTTATAGAGCTCCCTGCCTGCAACGTGCAATAAGCCTATGCTGAACAGAGGGACTGCTGCTTGATTGTGGTTATTTTGACTGCACAGTTTGAAAGACATACTGCTCACAGTGTGACACTGAGGAGATTAACAGCATTTAATTTTTTGTAGAATTAGTTTTGCTTCAACTGAAATAGGTCTCATTATTTTGCTGAAAATCATCTGACTTTTATGCCCTCCACAAGTGAAATATTAAACTGTTTTTTCCCTTCAAGGAAACTGCTCACAGATTTTATTGCTGGCTTTGTTTCTAATAAGTACCAGTTCAATAAGCCAAATTGGCCATTAGCAGTTGTGCCTTTGGAATAGCGACCGGAATAAGTATTCCAGTTGGAGGACAAACATTTTAGTGGCATTTTGATATGGGCGGAAAAAAATTAAACATGAATGTTCTTGTCTTTAAGAAATTGCCCTAAAAAGTCTGAATGTATTTTTCAGATCTTTTCTCTTAGACAGTGAATCAGAGATGCACTTAAGGCACCTAATGAAGGGATTACAGAAAAATATATCCGAATTGTCTCCGTGGGTTGCGTGTTGCACCATATTTGGAGGAAATTCTGCTTTGATACTGTAACAACCTTAATAATTCATCCTCATTAACATCAAAAGGAAGCCAAAAAGAATGAGAAGTCATAAGAATTTTTGAAAGAAAATTGCTATGAAAAGTTCTTAATTTTTAAAAAAAAATTATATAAGGCATTAGGAACAAATGAAAAACTAATATTTTCTTGTGGAAAAGGGGACAAGGAAATATTCTGATTGAAAATAATTTGATGGAAATAGACATAAAATGTGACTCAGCTTTCCTCTGCCCTTGTTGTTATCCCAGTTTATGGACATTTACCTGTTTTCATGAATCATGACATTCAAAATTAAGATTGGATCCAAGACCTGATACAAACTTACTTTGCACAGAACATAAAAGTGTGGAGGACAAGATTACTTGTAATATTCAGAGAGGAAAGAGGGTATGGTAGGAACCACAAAACCAGCTACTTGTGGATGATGAATATCTATTTTCAAAGTTTGGTAAGAAATTTGCAGTGACAAGGCTGCAGAAGTTTATTTCCTGTTATCTGGAGCGGGAAGTATTTTTGCTGTGGCAGCTTCAAGGAGCTGCTCCTGGCTCAGCAGAACCTTCACTCCCTGGAGTGACTCTGGAGGTGCATCTGGAGGCTGCAGTTCCTTGCATGGCACAGGGGACCCATCTCACCTCTGCAGGGTCCCACTGTGGATGTGGAAATATGAAATGCTTTGATTTCCAGTTTTCTCTGTAGTGTGGCTGCATTGGATCAAAGTTTTGTGAATCTATCAAGCTACAGTCTCAAGAAGAAAAAGGATGAGTATTCATAACTTATTTTTTAAAGCCAGCTACTGATAATATGGGTAGGATATTCATGTTCTAAACATTGCTTCTCAACAAGTAGACAGGATTTTTTTCTATGGGTTGAAGATATTTTAATTTCTTCATCATGTGTCAGAACAGTAAAAGGCTACAGTCAGGAAGGTATTGAAGCACTGTTTATGTCCTTTTACTGTTGGACAGAACTTCAGGCACTTCTAAATCTTCTGAAATGAAAAAGGGGGTAAAGCTGAGGATGTTTTGAACTGTTGAGTAACAGCTCTTGGTGCAATGGTATCTTGAATATAAGCAGGCCCTCAGATACTGAAAAGTGCACTTAAAATGTTTTATAGAATTTTTAAAACTCTGAAAGGCTTTGCACTATCTGCCTAGTAAAACTTTTCAGTTTTGTGTCAACTGAATGCCCAAGCATAGCTCTTTTTGATTTCAGATCATAGGGAATTACACAAATGCATCAATGGAAATAAGTAGAAAATGTGACTGTTCTTAGCCTTAGAAAATACGGTCAGGAATAATAAAAGATGCTTACTATCACAAACCTCATAAGAGAATCTCTCTCCTTCTTTCTTCTGCTCAGTGGATTGCAAGTCAAAGGCATTAGACAAAGACAATGACACATTACAGACAAAACGTACCAATACATAAAAAGCAAAGTACAGTCCAATACAAACATTAAAAGAAAGCTGGCACTACAGGTTGCAACACAAAACACCCAGTGCTGATAGAACATTACAGATCATTAGCATGTGTCTGTGAAATACAGTTATGTCATTCTAGTATTGTCAGGATAGTAAATAGGTCTTGTAGACTTTTTTAAAAACATTTTGATTTTCTTTGCAAGTAGAAGTGAAGGCTTTGACTAGGCTGCAAACGTGGTGCTAATGATCTCTAAGGAACTTTGAATGAACCAGGAAACAGAAATTACTCACCTCCTTCCCTCCCATGGACTCAAACATTTTCTCAAGCTGGACTCTTAATTGCTGAATGTTGTTCATCAAGATACAGGCCTACAGAGAGAGCATCAAATGTGAGACTGTGCATGACCAATTCTTCAGCAGCCCTACATTTATAGAATTACAGAATCATTAGGGTTGGAGAAGATTTCTAAGACCATCTGCATTCACACAGCTGTGTTTTTGAGAGGAACTTCCACTGCTGCCTGTCCTTCCTCCTTACCTGACCCTTCTCTTTGCCTGCTCAGCCTGACTGCCCACCAAGGGCAGTGCTGCCCCACAGGGAGCTGGATACCATCTCCCAGTCAGCTGGACAGGCTTCACATCCCAGAATTTCACATCCTGAGCTATCCCAGGTAGTTTCTAGTCATACTTAATACAGCAACATCTGGTGGATTAATGCAAGTAGCACATCATCATCATCCTGTGGAGAGCAGGGGCAACAATGATCAAAGTGCTTTGGGAGTGACAATAGGCTGCAGGAAAGGGGTTGCCACATTGCTTGCTAGACCCAGCCTTTGCAGAAAACTGACAACACTGTAACACAGATAATGGCTGATGCTTAAGTATTTGAATAAATCAAGAGGCAGTTCTGGTAATAACAGAATAATATTTTAGAAATATGAATTTTTGCATTACTTGAAAAGCTGGTGAATAAATTAGGCAGTAGAACTCTGTAATCATATTATTTTAGTCTAGAAATGTGGCTGTTTAAGCTCATTTTTTTAAAGGCAGAACACTGCAAAAAAGCCAGTGTGCAAGACAGCAATTTCTGTATTTATATAAGGTTAAAATTAAATTGTTAATAAAATTAAGGAGCTAGTTACAAAATTCATGCAAGAAAGAATCTATTACTAGAATCTTGTGTACTTATATGACATTATATGCTGGTTTGTTATGGTGCAGATGAAGTAATCAGACAATACTTACTAAAAGAACTGTGGCTGGCCAAGGCCAATGTGGTGTAGTGCATGACTGGATTAATTTAGACACTCAAGAAATGCATTTCAATTAAAAAATACACTTTTTTTCAGACAACAAGGTGGTGATGGAATGATTGCAGTGATTGATACTCATTTTACCTTCCTAGTTAATAGCATGTTCCAATGATGAGCTAAAACATGATGGGATCAATAACATGATTTAGCTGTAATTATTAATGCATTACTCTCATAGGAATTTGGTGTCATAGTCCTTCTCCACTGAAGAAAAAACAAAGGAATTTGGTCTAACTTCTTACCACTTTGACTATTCCTTCCACCTGAAACATGGTGCTCATCCTACAGAATGCAGCTGGCTTTATATATCTGAAATGTCACCTCTCTGCTCATCTCTTGAAAAATCCACAAACCCACTTCTGTCTATCTACTGTCTATTAATTTAAAATCACTAAGATTGTATCTCTCCTTTCCTGTACTATCTCCTAACTTCTAATAAATGAATTATTTTGGAAATTATTTGCAATATCACAAATCAGTAATTACGAGAATTATGATTTGTGATGGGGGTATAAGCAGCTGAATGTAACATCTTGTTCCTTTTGTTCAAACAAATGCAAATGCCTTTGGTCCTATACTGAAGCTATGAGAGAAATACTTCACAGTGAACCAGTTTCAAAGTTTCCTTTGAGGCTGGCTCAGGTGGCTCTTTCAGAGCCTAAGCCTACCTTGGCTCAATGAAAACTGCTATTGTCAGTAAAGAACATTATTTAAAAACATCCTCACTGTATTTCATTATCACCTACCCTTCAGAATAGTCTGCACAGCAGTTTACAGGAATCAGCCAGATGCAACAACACGTAAAAGTGAGTGGCAAGTACAATACCAGAACCCACATTTGTTTGTAAATGCTGACAGGAGGTGGAAGATAAGAGGCTGTTTTTACGTTAGATAAATACCTTTATGAAAAGCATCTTTGATATGCTTTTATTTGAAGAGTTTATGTGCACATTTTGTAGTGTTTATTAAAAGTATTGACTTGAGAAAGAATGCCAAATTCTAATTTGAATCATAAAAAGTATTCATTTTAATCTCTTCTATCAACTTTAAAGCAGATGAACATTTGTTGTAGCTGAAATTACTGAATCAAATGGACTTTTATCAAGATAAAAATATGTCAGGCAAATTCTGTTAAAAAAATCATGTCCCTCAAAGGCATTTGATACAATACTTTATACCTGGTCTAGTGGAACGTGTCTCTGCTCACAGCAGAGGGGTGGAAGGAGATGATCTTTTAAGGTTCCTTCCAATCCAAGCCATTCTTTCATTCATAATGAGATTAATTTCATCTAACGCCTTTATAATTGTAGGAATACAAGAATAACTTGAAATTATTCACTTGAACAGTTAAAAAAATCTCATTGGATAGAAGAAGACTACACAAACAGTTAGACTTGATGATTCAATGCTTTATTAGAACTCATTTCTTCTAGAAAGCAGTGAGATTTGTTTCATATTACCTTTAAATTCATAGGAACTCTCAATATTAGATATTTAGCTGCAATAGATGTCTTTCTAAATTCTGTAACTGTGTGTATGTTGGTGACCTCTAGACAATCCCACTGGCCCTAACTACATAGAGCACTGGCAGATGTCATGCGCAGGGATGTGACATGAGGACAGCTGAGATCTGGGATGAGCTAAGGGCTGTACCAGTAAAGGTGAACAGTCTGAGGATGGGGCTGCAGTTATTGATCCCACTGCAGATTGGTACAGCTGGACAAAACATTACTAAATACAGCATTGTGCTAAAAGCTGCCTGCCATGGGAGAACTGGCTTTGAGTGAATATCAATGATATTGAAAAGCCAGTTCCCAAGAATGCTTTTCCTTGGTCTTGTTAAAGTATTGAAAGTGTTTCCATTTGCTCAACACATCTTTAGTGTCCGTATCTCCTTTAATTCTGAGTCCTGGTCCTTCATTAGGGACTCCCTTGTAAACAGTGAGGCAACAAACAGCACAATTTTCTTCTCCCCTCTGCAGGGACAAAGCACAGTGAGTGGCAGCAGCAGCAAGCTCTGCACACGTTCCCTGCACAGGGAACAGTGATTACAAACTCTCCAGTGCACACATTGACACAGAGAGGCAAGGCAATGCAAAGTGAAAACCCTAAACAAAGAGATTTTCTCCTGTTTGAGAAACAAGATGAAGATACATTCCCCATGTTCACCATGGTTTTAGGCTGTTCTCCACTGCATGTTTGTAATCATCTTGTAATTATTTTATAACTTTAATTCTGAAATGATTAACTGGGATTCTTAATTAATTTCACTTATTGCAGCTTTTACACATCACTGTAAGCAGCTATGAAAACATGCTGACCTCCCTCCATTCAAGGTTTTTCATAGAAAGAAGTGATTACATTTTCAAAAAGTACACTAAGTCACTTAAAGGTAATTTCTGAGGCAGAAAAAAAGCCACAGCTTCTTACTCACCACATTTTCTTTATCACAATAGGAGCTGAAGTAACTTGAAATAATTGCAGCATACTGAACAAGTACTTTGTTGATAGTCTAGAAGAGGAGAAGACTCTTTTAAATGGTGAATTTCATAATGTAAACCAAAAATAATAAAAGAAGATGTTTGTATAAATGATAGACTTTACAGGTGCTTACACACACAGTATATTATATTTCTTAGATATAATATAAACAATCCTGTGAGCACATATTCAAATCCCTGCACAGCAGATGGTGGGTAGTTCTTAATGTAAAGCAATCTTCAATAGCAGAGATAATTTAATTTTAGCAGTACTCTTTTTGAGAAGTACAGAGAACTCTACTCCTTGCAATGTACTACATAATTAACGGAACAGTAGCAAGCTCAAAAAATCCTCCAGGGTGACAATACATATACTAGAAATATAATGGAAATAAAAGACAAAAGGAGCACTGTTCAAAACCTGGCAATATGAGTTACCTTACAATAATTGTATAAATAAGAACTCTGCAAATGGAGAATTGTTGCAATGAAAGAACAGAATTAAATGTAAATGTGAACTTTTCTAAAGCCAGCAGGACTATAATGGAAATTCAGAGCTTGTAAGGAAATGTAACTATCCAAATAGAAAGCTGGCAGAGCTGAGTTTATCAAGCAGCAGGTGAATGACTACCACCTCAGGACTTCAAACAAATATACTTTATTGCCACACCTTGAACTTTTCCTTCACTTGCACTGCCTAATTAGCTAATTGCATTTCGCTCCATTAATGGAACTGCAGTCAGTTCTTAGCAAGATAACAACTGATGCATACATAAATGTATAAAATACATAAATGTGAAATCTCAGAGAGGATAGAATTTCTCAAACTGGTAAACCATTTTGACAAAGTAGACAAACCTCAGACTTAAACCAGAGACAGCATGCCTTCTGAGGATCCCAATCAGATAGAAAACATTGTTTCTGAAAAGCATTGGAATCATTTAACTTTAAGTACATGGCAACACAGTGTCATTCTCACTGAGGCTTAGTTGAGATGCATTGACTTTAATTTACCTTTGCAAATCTTCTCATTAAATGAGATAGGGCTTCTGGATTAGGGCACTCTAATTTCTTAATAATCTCAAAGCTTTGATTGAGCTGTGTGAAGACATCAACCACAGAACAAGAGAAGAGGGCATGATCTGATGTTTGCTGAAACTGGAGAGAAACATTCAAATGTTAATATTTGTTCAGAGATCAAAACCATATTCATTGATTCTTATACTTGAAATTCCTCCTAGAGTCATGAAAAGTAATAAAGAAAAAAAAAAGTCTCCCTGGTAATACTAAGAAATGTGGCTTTTCACTTTTCTGATACTTTTGAACCTCCTAAAAATAAAACCAGAATTTTCATTCATGACATCATTATCACATCATAGGTTAATGAAACGATACCATAGAATAAATTCTGTGGGGATTTAGGCAGAGGGAATTAGAGGGTATTAGTACAGGAATTTCTCTATAAGGTGTCTTCCAAAAGCTGTTATCTCCTGAAGTCTAAGAAGGATTTCGTGGGACCAAATATACTTCTGGTTTTGTAATAATATATGTCTTAATACTTTATTCTCTTCTTTAAAAAGTAAAAGCTCACCCCATCTTTTTTGTCTCTTTCTAGTGCTCCATGAAGAAATTCCATTGAGACATCCTCATTTTCATCCAGCCACTGAATGACAAATGGTTCAAACCATCTGAAAATTAAAAGCAATGTAAAGAAAAATAGGTAGATTTCATAAAGATCCCAAGAGGAGAGATGTCGTACTACCCAGCAGTTTGGCACCTTCTGTTTTCATATCTGTTCTAACTGCTAAAGATTCCAACAACCCTGGAAAAAATTTTGTCACCAAAATGCTGCAGCTACCAAAAGCCTTTGCAGGCTTCAGTTTCACAATACTCTCACTGGTGTACCCTGGTGTAAAATTAGCAGTGACCAATTCTCTACAGTGAAGCATGGCAGGTATGCACCTTCTATCAGTATTGGCTCTTTGGTAGCATTTATTTTATTTGTATATGAAGTAACTTGTGTATAACTTTGGTTTAGTAAAAATCACATTTTTATTTTTCTTTCATTTATTAAAAAAAAAAGCTATGACAGGCCTCAAACCACCTCAGCAAACCAGCAGAGTTGCAGAAGATTAAGGATAGCTCATATACAAGGACAGGATTGAATATATTTATTGAGGGAGACAGGTGAAAACAAAACCAGTGGCTGGGTGTTAACCCGGTCCAGTAAGAATGATTTCAGTAGCAGATCCCCTTAGCATTACAGCTTTATCCAAATTTGGTTATAAAACAAATAGGGACCTACAGCTAATGGTGCTGCTGTTCCCACATCTCATACCTTCCTCAGACATTTTCTGACCAAAGCATTTTGTCATCTCTGAAGACCCGGAGTTACAACAAGAAACCTATGAAATAGCTTATTGCACATTTAACACCTGGACTATTTCACTTGATAGAATGAAGAATTAAAGAGAATGAAGTGCAAAAAGTAGCTCTTGGTGCTACACACATTGAGATCTTGCACAAAGCTGAACAAAGTAAACCAAAATAAACCTTGCACGAATCCCAGACTCACGGGAGTCTTCCTGAAACGCCACTTACAGAGAGTATTCAGGCACTGCATCCTTGAAAGCAGAGAGTTCTCGCACATATTCATTATAAAACCATTTCACTTTGAAGTGCAAATTCATATAATCTGTGCTTTTGCATAATCGCTGCTTTTCATGTTCTGTAATAGAAGGAGTGGAAATAAAAGCACTTAATAGCATTCTAACAGTAAATAACATTCTTGTGCCTCAGTGCACTGGTGACATAATAATACAGGACTTGCATTTTAAAGCATAATTGGTTTGATTTTTCTAGAGATAGTAATACCCACAGTTTCAATTTTCAGGATCGGAGTACCCTTAGGAAAAACAAAACAAACCAAAGACCAAACCACAAATTAGGCTTCTCCCTTCTTTTCACTGCAGTGAGAAAAACACACAAATTTGCTGACTTCCCATTCTTTATATTCTTCTTTGGCTGTTTGAAAATGGTTAAGAAGCTTTTGAGTGTCAAGCTAGAAAAGACAACCATTGCTGTGTAGTAGCCAGAGGAAGTAACAGCTATAAATGCCAGTCCTACATGAATCTGTGGAACCTGCATTCAAAACTCCACAGCCATCTGATTTATGGCACGAGTAAAAAAGATGCTTTAATAAAGTGTTTTTGAAATTTTTCAAATGGACTTCACCTTCTCAGTGTCCTTCTGTTTTCCACATACTGAATATGCAGGTGGAAGTGGGTGGTAGAAGTCATGGAGCCACCTGTAACCACTCTGTGCATTTTTGAAGTCTGATTTTATTTGTTTGGAACAAATGTCCATCTTCCAGGATTTTGATCCTTGTTTTAGCTTGTACACATTGCTCACCCAGCCACTGCAGACCTGGACAGCTCCACTCCTTCTCTAACCCTCTCAGCTAACAGGCACTTTATCTGTGCTCAAATCTTTCATTTCCTTCTCCCTCGGCATGAAACCAGGGATCTACAAGTTGTGGGCAGAAAAATCATATCTTTGTTTGCTGCTCACAGCTTTCTAAAATCTCCACAGATCTCATCTGTTTGAGGTGTCATGTCACTTCCACATTCTCCCCTAAGCAAAAGAGTAATTTCTTTTCCCAGCTCCCTTAAAAAATGACCTAATACAGGTGCTCAGCAGGAATGATGTTCTTGTGTAAATATTATGTATTAAGAACTTACCAAATTCAAACCTCCTTTTTGCTCCTTACTTCTGCTTGCTTTGCAACACAGCTTTAATACAAATCTCATGTATTTGGATGGGAACCTAATTTTCTGTAACAGCAGGAGCATCCCATCCTCTGTCATACACTTGAAAGTAGCAGTGGGTACTCTGTCAGTGAAAATGCACTGTGAATGACACATTCTGTGCTTTTAGATTTGGCCAAGTATGTTAGAAGGAAATATTTAATTCTTTTATTATGTCAAATCAGCAGTCCAGTACTACACCATGCCATCCGACAAGTGTTTCACATGCATTGTATTATGCAGTGAGTTACTAAGTTTTGTGCAAATCAGCTTATGAAGTACCCCCGTGGGCTTTTATTGCCTTTTTAGCATTGCAGTAGCATTTTCACCTTCACTGCTTTTCTATCACACTCAAAAAAATCACTAAATCAGTTTCTGTCTAAATATTGCATTTATTCATCTTCATGCCACTTGAGAGTACTACAAATTCTCCCCAGCACAGTATCATTGTTACTAGAATTAAACAGGACCACAGAGAGAAAGATGTTGCCTTCCCTTATGGTTCTGAGGAATTTTTAGGTAGCAGGTTTTTCACAAACTATTATAGAAAGCTAGATGACTAAACATTTGCTCTACAAAAGGTAATCTTACAAGGTAGACCAGTCTTTCACTGAGTACAATGATGTTATAAAATTCACTGTGCAGCTGCTGCTTAAGTCATTGTTAAAAATCTATCCTAGATTGCATCCCAAAAGAGTGAAATTTCTGAAGTGAATAGCACTTTTTTTTCATTCAAGCTTTGCATAAATGGGTTGTTAGATTACACAATGTAACTTGAGAATGTTTGCTACAGTAGCACAAACCAAGGAAATGCTTATTTCAATTTTAGAAATGAGCTACTGCCACTAATTGGCAAACTTGTCCAGGAAGGTATAATTTACACATACCATTCACTGATATTTTAAGGTTTAAGATCTATAACACATTAAAAATGAGCACAAAAGTAATTCATGAATAATTGAACTTTTTTTCTGCAGGCTGTTATGCTTTGTAGAGAATATTTAAAGAGTCTCCCAGGATATTATTTCTAGTTACATATAAGTGAAAAATGCATCCAGAATTCCTGACATTAATGTATGAGAACTTCAGCAAACACTTCACCGGACATGTGAGGTCATTTAGTATCCATGCATTTTACCTCTTCAGTTCATATAAACCAAAGAATGGAGAAAACAGGTGCCCATATGAGTCAGCAGTGACAATTTTAACTGGATAATAGATGGGTTTATCCATGGTAACCATGGATTTTGGGTTCAAAGGCAGCAACATCACTGTAGGTGTTCTGAATTTAGATTAGGACCACTAGATTGCTTCCTTAATTTCTGAAAAACTTGCACAAGCTGATCTAAATGTGAGCCAGCACAGCATACCTGGATGCATTTTGGAGATCTGTGTCTATTTTCCTGGAGGGAAAGCTAGTGCCATGTTTCCCTATACAGACATATCCATTTTGGGCTTTCTGGAAGATAGATGTTGTAGCTGCACAATACAACTCCTTTTTAAAAAGTCCACTCTTTGCAAAATTATTATACTACTGAGTCAGTCTGGGACTAAAGCTGCCAGTTGTGTGCAACTGTGCTCCCTGGAGAGATGATGACAGAAATACCTAAACATGCTCATAACTGCTTCTAGGTAAGGAAATCTCCGGTATAGCAAACCTAATGCTGATAATGCTTTTTATTTTGTGCTGCTCCTTTTCTGACACATTCCTTGTAGTGCAGCATATTTTTATAAGCATCTACTCATCTAATAAATTTCATAAAGAGGTCATGTTCAGTTCCCATGCTGTATATCACTGTGCCATGGATCAGTGAAAAAATACTGATAAGATTCTTGCAAACTGTAACTTCTTTAAACTTTAGTTGTGTGTATGGGGCACTTCAGCTGCTTTTAGGAATTGCAGTTGCAGTAAGTGTAACTTTTTTACATTGTTGATGCCACTTGGGGTGGAGGGGAATATCTGCTTAGGGGTGATTCTGTAATGCACATGTGCTTCCACAGGCTTTCAGCAACAGACACTGTGACCACAATGAAAACTCAGTGGAATTGTTCCATCTCACTGGAACAAATCACAGAGATGGGAAACCCCTTAAGAAGACCTCCAGTGAGCAACAGCACTGAAGAAAAAAATAAAATCTGCTCAAATACTATTTGTATAACCAAGAATGAAGAGAGATTGTTTTAAAAAGCTATTACAGGGAAGGCATTAATATATGCAAAAGAACTTGGTGTGTGATGAAATCAGCACAGACCTGGTGAGGCTGTATCTGGCATGTAATTTAATTGCAGGCAGGAGTTCTTTTAGAGAAGAATTTATAAAGAAACATAATAGGAAAGACTATAATCCAAGGTACTTTCCTCACAGACCTTGACCAAACAACAGTACTTTGGAATCATGTTCGATTTCTTGCTCATTTTTCCAGCAATTGCTGAAGATAGCTGAGAAGATTTTCTTAAAGCAACAAATAAAAGTCATAATGCTGACTTACTAAGCAGAAATGTCTACATGACACTAAAACCAAGGTCATTTAACAAACTGGAATAGAATCTTGATCACTACAGAATCCTTTTTTCTTTTTAACCTTGAGGTAATAACATTACTCTGAGTTTCCATGTAATTTTTGATATGTATTAGTTGCTAAAAAAGGAAAAAAGGGTAATCTAACAACCTTCATAAAAGATGAACATGTTAAATATTCAGATAATCAAACTGATATTTTGTTCAACTTTGATTTTCCTTATTTGGGTACAAAAACTCAGAGCAATTTTTTTCTACAGCAGTTTCCAAGCCAATATTTTTTGTAAAAACATATAGTTAAGCTGCTTGAAGGATTCTAATAAGAACCTTTTATGGTTTTAAAGCATATTCCAAATCTTTATGAACAAGAATTTCAAGGAAATTAGTCTGTAAAATATGAACAAATTGACTACATACACATATTTTTCTAAAAAAACCCCAAACTTGTCCAGTTTTCAGGCTTTATAGATAATGTTTCAGGGATTAAGAACTACTATAAAGAATATTTATGTGTAGCAAATTAATTACATCACAACCAGCTGGTTTGACTGACACAAATTCTATTGCTCTACAGTTTATTAAACAGAAATGGTTGAGACTAAGCATATGGGATTTGTGTTTGGAATAGCTGCAAATTTTCCCATCAAAACTCAGCTGTTATTTTCAACCATTGTGACATAATTCCATATTATTTCCAATAATTACCTACCAGTCTTTCCAGAGACTACCAGCTGCTATCTATTTCTTCCAGAGCTGCTGTTTCAGAAAACCTGCTATTTCCAAACTTGCAGTCATATAATTGGGAAGGGTAATTGGGAACACAAAACTGAGTGGAGCTAAAAGAAGGAAAGCTGCAGTAAGGAATGATGTGCATGGAGTATGAATTGGTATTCCTCCCTCTGAGTCACTGTGGAAATGTTACACTGGATGATGCACCTATGTTTTGGATAAAAGTAGAAGTTAATGTTCAATGCACCTGATCCAAGTGCAATTTCCCCTAAATACAGGAGTGGTTGCTATGCCACAGCCTCTTTTAATGTGGGTATTATGCTTTAATTTAGATTTAATCCCTGTACTGCTGAAAGAAACCTGAAGCCTCTGATTGTATGAATGTTAACAGCGTGGAGGCCACAAATGAAGAAAAAATTTAACTCAAAGTTCATCACTGGTTTAGAAGGAAATATTACATTCTACTAGAATCTCATCCCAGGATTCTTGTACTTTGCTAAAGGCAATGGAAGTCACTGGTTATTAACTGAAATAGACAGTAGAACACAACTAATTGATAATTATGTGTAATTTACATTGATTTTTATAATGTGAAATACTGACCTTTCTGAAAGGGCTCTTTGTGTCAAGATGAATATAATAAACAAAAACCTGAAAAACTTCTGTCATTGGCTCCTTTTTGGATTACATTTATCTCTAATGCTCCCTCTAATTCTCCTTTAAAAATATATATATTGTATCTTTCACAAGAGACTTCTACAGAGTCAGTTTTTTCTCTGCATTTTCTTGGAAATCTTCATCAAAATATCTTTGGACAGTTCACAAACATAATGGACTGCACCTGGAACATCTCTGTGGCGTGATGAAGCTGTCAAACGGGAAATTGAAGAAAAAAGAGACTAAGTACACTTGTTAAGGCAACACGCATAAATTAAGAAAGGCAGTGAAGATCCTCTTCAAAGATTTCCTTACTGTGGAGTCAGATTTCCTCCCTGGACAGAGGAGCTACTGGAGAGGGTCCAGTGGAGGCCACAGAGATGATGAGGGGTCTGGAGAATCTCTGAGGAGAGACTGACAAGGGGAGCTGGGCCTGTTTAGTCTGGAGAAGAAAAGACTCAGGGGGATCTCATTAATGCACATAATGTCTCCAAGGAGGATGCCAAGAGGATGGTGCCAGACTCTTGCCAACCCTAGCAATTCTGTGATTCTGAGACAGAGATCAGGGAAGGAAGGCAGACTCTCTTATTCTGAATGGTGAGGAAAAATGGATTCGTTGTTCTTTTTGTGTCTTCTTGCCTGCAGTGGAAGTGGCTAATCAATCCCTGACTTAATGCAGTGCACTTTAAAAGCTGATGTGACATTGCCCTTTACATTCAATGAGAAGCTCTCACAGCAAGAGGCCATTTGCTCAGTGCTCTGCTTTGCCTGACATTTCACAGTGGGTGCAGGAGAGTTCAGGGTCACCTGTTGGTGTCAGAAAAGGCAGAGCTGTCATGGTTCCCTGGGAGAGGTAAGTGTTCCTCATGGGAACTTCAAGGGCATCAAATACCAATATCATATACTCCTTAAGAGATGCAACATGTAAGATCAAGAGGGACGTATGAACCTGCTGCAAACTACCCTATCTTCTACTCTAAACATTGCATTTGCCATTTTTTACCCACTGTGTAACATTGCCCAAATGTTTCAGATTACTTAGGCAAATAACTTTGGTATCCTCTTAACATTACTCAGTTGCTTTTTTTACTGCTTATTTGTAGTTATTACTATTCCTATTAGTCTCATCAATTAATCACTACTTTCAAAGCCAAATACTTCCACAATAGTTCCAGAAAAGTGGATGGGATATCACCAAAAGGGCAATGCAAGATGTGCAGCTTGATTATGCCTAAACTTGCAATTTTGCTTGCTGCCAAGAAAAGAAAAATGCCAGGAATACAAGTGAATGAATAAGATCAACCTCAGTATAAATTTCACCCTTCAATATCGTATCAGACTGAAATTTACATACCATGATACTAAATAGATAATACTCAAAAACCGAACATTTGGAGACAAAATTCTGTCTTTGGATACACATGGCTACTACTGAATACAAAAGGAAATAAGCACTTGCTTCCAATGAGTGAAATAATCTGAAGTGTGCTTTTTTACTGTTGGTGGAATTCTTGCTTTGTATATTTATTGACCATGGAATCTGTAAGGAAATGGAAGCTATGAATGAAACAGAAGAAATAGTCCATCCTGATATGAGATCTATGATGATAATTAAAGCCCTGGTTCTGAAGAATAAGATTGAAATTTCAAATACTTCATACTGACATTTCAACATCTATTCCAAGTAATAAAAAAAGAAAGTAATGAAAGTAATGAAAGTAATAAAAGTAATAAAAGTAATGAAAGAAGAAAACTAATGCTAATATAGAAACCCAATTTATATTGATTAGGCTTTCATAAAACTCAAATATGTATAAACACTGCAAACCAAAGAGAGAATACATGCCCCATCCTCTGAAGTGCTCAAGCCAGGTTGGATCAGGCAACCTGAGCAACCTGGTCCAGTGGGTGGCATCTCTGCCCATGGCATGGGGGTTGGGACTGGATGATCTTTAAGGTCCCCTTGAACCATTCCATGTTTTTATGATTTGATAATGTAATGCCTGAATCTGGGATGCAAAACAGTGTAAAGGTAACAATGAGCACTTCAATAGCATTGGAACTCAACTACTGAATACTCAGCCTTGCATCTTCAATGTAATTTTTGTGATAGGTTTCTTCCATTTACTTATTGCTTAATTTTTGTAAAAAAAGTGTCTTTCCATGAAGTCCTGATTCTCTGCTCTTTGCCTCATCACTAGTATGCAAAGTGAGCATAAAACCTTATCAAATAGGCATGCTTGCATTTTACAAGCAATTAGTAGAGTGAAGTACAGACGAGGAAGAATCCAGCAGGAAGATAAATGTGAGGCAGCACTTAAATAATTACTTGTGTTCTGCCTGGCTCTGCCTGCAAAGGCAAAACCAGAGAGATGTTCTCCAATTCTTACCCAGCAAATTGCACTTAAGGCTTACTAAAAGATAATGTGGAAATAAGCAGTTTTAACAGATTTATCCTATTCTCCTGGAGGTGAAGCAGTATCAAGTGTTTAGTTTGGAACTAATGCACTTGCCCATAAGAGGAAATTGACCTCAGATTCTATAGGAGAAAAAGGCACAAGTGAGTCTCCGTGAGTGGACTGGTCCTGAAATTAAGAGACTGAGTCTTCAACCTAAGAAAACAGAGACCAGGAGAAGAACAGCTACTGTGAAGAAAGTTTTAAAGCAGTGTCGTAGTGAAAATGGGCAAGATTAAAGATAGCAGAGTTTGCTTGTTATGTTTAATTTTCTTTAGCTTGAATATTATATTTTAGTTGGTAAGGAAAGGTATTTGTTTTCCAGAAAGCTGTTACTAGTTACTGTTTCTCAATGAAAGCAGTCCAAAATATAAGGAGATTCAGTGTGTGATTAGCTCACAGAATGCAGGAAGAGATGCAGCACGTACATTCCACTGCACCTATGTGAGCATAATGCAGCTCCACTCTGACAGAGATAAGGGGAAGAAACCCCTTGAGAAAACAAAAGGATGAAAGTTTTACCCAACCAGCAGATGCAGAGCTGCAATTCAATCCTTTAAGGTCCTTTAAGGGACTGTCTGAGGAGACAAAGTTACATTTTTGCTTAGAGGTTTTGTTTGTTTGGGGTTTTTATTTTTCTTCCCCAGCCATAAAATTAGTTCAGACAAAAGTTGTAAGTTTAGCTTTTGTAGAAACATGAGATAGAATAAAGTGGTACCATCTTAGTGGTAAAGAACTGTAATCAAGAACAAGAAGAAAGAAGCAGAAAAATATTTTTCTGGGTTGAGATACCTACAAACGCTGGAAGAGATCTTGCCTACCCCTGCTGCTACAGATGATATGCAGCCCACCCAGCTGAACAGAACACTTCCCCCTTCAACTCACTCATGTGTGGAAATGGCAGGGCCACGTGAGCTATAAATAACCTGTAATTATTGATCAATGTAGGGTTCATTTAAGGCACTATTTACACTCATAACCTATCCAGCATGGTGGTATCAGTATAAGCTGACTAACAAAAAATTGCCTTTGTCACAATTCGGCAACATTCAGGAAAAGTTTATATACTTTTTTTTACAATAAGTGATTGCCTGAGTAAGAGCTAATAATAGCATTTAAGAACAAGAGTAATAATCATTGGTTAGAAAAAGAATAATTAAGGACAGAGCTATTATTATTAAATATATAGGACAATATACACTGCTAGTATTGAGTGATGAGTTTAAGACTGAACAATGAAGTCAGGCATTCACTGATGCACTACATTTTTTTCTAGTACATCTGGCACCGTGAATACACCTGAGTCAGACACAGAGAAGCTTGAACTTACTAAGATTACTGTAGACTTGTACTGCAGTACCACTCATTGTTCGGATAACGGTTCAATGAGTAAAATCCAAGAAAATGGGTTAGAGAACAAGGAAATTATAGATGTAACAATCCCACCTGCAAGGCTCTGCCATACCAGAGATCTCTGAGGTAGTTCCAAGCAAGATGACACATTGCTACAGCACAACATGAAGTCATGAAGTGTTAACTCAGCCACTGGGAGCAGTTTTGTCCACTTCATCTGTCTTAATTACTGGGTCTAATTAACTCCAACAAAATAGTGCCATTTGGCATGGCAATGGTGCTTTTTAGGCAAGCCTGGAGAGCTTAGCTTTGCCCTCGACAGGTGGATTCTCATACTCACAAAGCTCAGCCCCTCAGGATGTACAGAGTGTACCTGCTCTTACTACCATCCTCGTCTGTTATGGTGAATAAAGAACGTTTCTAACTCCTCTCTTCCTTTAATCACAGCAACATTCTATCTTATCTCCCAAAGGAAGGTTTAACTCCAACTGTAATCTCCTTGACTTTGCCTTTACAGACTCTCTGAGTTGCCATAGAGGACTCTTAATTCCTCAGGTGTCTGAAAAGATAAGCATGGAATACATTTATTGAAAAGTGCCAATGCAGAAATGAGACTGACTAAAAGAAAAAGATTTTATACTTCGATAGTGATGACATCCTGCATTCTTGTGGATGCCGTCTTCTTGTCCTTTACAAAACCTCAGTCTCACTTTCCCTCATCTCTGTAGTCTTCCTCTAAACCAAGACTATATTCCATCTTAAGGGGAAACTTAGTACATAGTAAATTTGGAGTGAAAATAGACTTGAAATCTGCCACCAAATGGTGTGACCTTTCTCCGGGCAGCGTTAGCCTTTTTAGCTTTTTTCTGTGCTGTCTCTGTGCTCAGCATCAACTCCCAGACCTGCCTCTTCTCTTTCAAATCACTGTATCAGTTTCTGCCACGGAAGAAGTATCTGTCAGAGAAACAGGAAAATAGTATCTTCTTAAGTGTGGAAGACAACAACTAACTTGAAAAGCAAACCTACATTAATGCATAAAATGGTGGAATGATTACCTCCTTTTCCTATTTTTATAAGGCCTTTAGAATCCTAGCTCTGCAGGATGGAGACTATCTATTGCTGTATTTACACAGCAGCCAACTAATTTCTGGCCTGATTCTGGTCTTGACTTCTGGCCACTACCAGAATTAGATTATCATAATAACAGCAATTAGGATGTTCTCTTTCTAACAGACTGGAGAGTTTCAGACATTTGATCTGACCTATTCAAAAGTTAGAGATCTGAAAGATCTGAAAAAAGACGTTTCTGAGGACAAAGAATTAAAAAAAGACACTTTGCAAACGCATGTCTAATTTCAGCTTATTACTCTCTCATCATCTTTTAACCTTTGCATCTTCACACTGTAGAGGAAAAGATTTCCTACCATATGAAGTCAGTAACAAATCATATGCACTGTTGGTGAAATTCTCTCCCTGTTCTCATTTGTTTGCATCATAAATATGGAATAATTGGGGGATCAGACAGTACAAAAATATTGCCATTCTATAAGATCAGGTGTTTGTGTAAACTAAATGCCAAATAGCAATCTATAAAGTAGCATGCAAACCACTGATGCTTCATGAATATCCTGCAAAGAAGAAAAACACCCCAAAGGGACCAAATCTAATGAAGACAATTCTCAAAGAGAACCATGTGATACCTTCTTCATGCAAAATATATACGTGAAAATAATCCATTAGACCAGAGAAAAAGAAATATAACTCATGTGAGCTCAATTTGTTAAAAGTTTGCCTAAAACTTTTAACACTATGCAAAGGCTAAACATTTTAATTAACTTAAATTGGAAGAAAATCTAAAATGAAATTATGAACTCAATACCAGATTTTAGTACAGTTTTGTTTCCAAGGCATGTCAGCTTGGCACAGTGTAGCCCTGATCTTGGCAGCTGTGCAGACCTGAACTGTGCTTTGGGATGTCCTTTCCTGCCTCACCAAAAAACCGAGCTGTTCCCCCAATGCCAATTTACTGCCTTAGTACTTACAGAGACATGGCTTTGCTCTTCTCTAGCCAAAGGCCACTGCCGTGGCAGCTGCTGTCCCCTCTGACTTCCCCGTGTCACAGCAGCAGCCTCTTTGCTTGAGTGTCCTGGCAAGGACCAAGGGAGAAGAGAAGGCAGAGGGTGTGTGGTGCTGCTGGGCTGTTCTACAGGAGGAGCTGGGCAGGGGGCACTGCTGGAGAGCAGCAGGTCTGCAGGGCACACACCCCTTGAGCAGATCTAGGAGGGATTCTGCTGTACAGGGAGAGGAGAGAGCCTGAGCAGCCATTCTGAACTGCACTCAGGAAAAAGGGAAAAAGAATGGAAAGTGGATGATCCAGTGTTTGCTGTCTTCTTATTTCCTGAATTTAAGCTGATGGGTGTGGCTGGATATATTTGTGAATATATAAAGTGGGTAAAACCAGAAACACGAGCTCGGATGAACTAATCTAATCTTTTTTATCACATGAGCAATCCTTTTGCAAACAATGCTGCACCAGTTTATTGCTTCTTGATTGGACGCAGGAATCAACTTGGTAACACAAAAGATGCTGCTTCAGGAGATTAATACTGAATTGGACTAGGGAAAGATTGCAATCACAGCCCTGGACACTAGGTATGAACAGATGGTAGCCTATGTTAATAACTTGGAAGGCGAGAGTGGCATAGCAGAATGCAATGCATTTTAATGAACTCCATTAAAACCACGAGGACCAACTGTGAACATATTTAAGAGCTTGTTTCTAATCTTATAGAATTTAAAGAAAAAAATGTTATGACCATCAACAACTGAGTTAAACCCCGTTTGCAGAATATCTATGGAAAGAATTAATAATTCAAATCCCAGCAAAGCTGGGTAGAGGATCAGTATACTGATCTATATTTTGTGACTAGATTTATTGAGGTTCCTGTTTAAGAATGAAATCATCGAAGGTGGAATTGTATATATTTATAATAATTTATACTAATTTCTAAAATAATAACTTTTACTAACAGCAATTTCTTTTAATTATTATTTATACGCAGGAACCGTTTCAGTAATGATTCTGGGAGCAGTTTAGAATTCCTAATGCCAACAATGGCATTTCCTCTCCTCAGAAAGTCAGTATCCACAGCAACACAGAAATGACACCACATTCAGGGACTGGTCTGGAACATAAAAAGTCAAATGCCTTCTACATCTCTCTCTGCAGAATAAGGATTAATATTAACATTAATATTTATATTAAAGTCCCGATTCAGTCCAAACATCCATACTTTATACACTGTATAATTAAGAGCTTCTTGTTCTATTCTTTACAACCAAGCAACAAACCATGGCTTGATCTGAAGCTGCCTTTTGAGTGATTGGTGTGCTCTAATGAACAAATAGAGCGAGTGATGTTTTGTGAATTATTTTGTTGCAGCGCAGAATGTTTACAGTTCGATGGCTAAAGCACTACAAGCTCTGGGGGCTCTGGAATGTCTGTGTGCAGAGTATAACTCCACATCCAAGGTTACGAAGTCATGGCAATTGGGGGCTATTAGAAATCCTCAGTAATCTGTGCTGACTGTAAGGGAATCACAACACTGAGTTACAGAACAGCAATTTTCTGATAGCTGCTCCTGACTGACAGCCTCTCCAGACAGAAGGTTGTTTCACTGGTGGAACCAGGAATATGCTTTATTCTAAAACTGGCTTTCACTTGGTCCTCATGTTTCTCAGCTCTTAGAAGCTTTTGCCTTCACTGATCACTCTTAAGGGTTGATCTCCTGCCTGCCTGACATCCCTTCTCAAACTTGTACTTCTGATTCACTCTGACATGACTAGAGAACAGCACTTTGAAACAACAGTTTGAACACCTCTCCTCCTACTCACATCTGAGATGTCTCATGTCCTTTGATGTCGTTGTATATATTTTAATTACCTTCCTTCCTTTCTCCTCTTTGTCCTCTGCTGTGCTCAGTATGGAAGTTCCACTTTCAAATAACACAATTAACAAAATAAAGTAACACAACAGCAGAATGAAAAAAACAGTTCTTCCATCAATAGCTGCTCTAGCCTCTTTCTTTATCATCATGAAAATCTGCCATATCATCAAAGCACCACTGCACTGATATTATTGCATTAGACATTCTGGAGAGAATAACATAAAAGTGTACCTTCAAGTATTTGGGTTTTTTAATCCTTTATGCCTGTTGAAATGCATTGTTTTTTAAATCCAACCTAATTTTTTTCACCCTTTGCAGACTTGCTCTGTAATTAGTAGCAGACTTGACTAAAGACAATGCCAACTATGCCAGGTATTTTTACTTGGTTTGCTGCAATAACCATATTTTATTGTGTGTTTGAAGCCATTAGTTGGAGACAATCTGCTATATAGAAAAAATCCATGTGTTTTAACAATGGCTAACCACAATGTCTTAAGAAATAAAATGAAACTGCATTTGATTCTGCTGGAACTAGAATGAATACATCCTGCCTTTTGAAGACAAAAAGATTTAATTATAAGTGTGTGCTTTCTCCATAATTTCATTCTGCAAATGCTCCTTATGGGCAAGTTAACAATTTTCAGCTCGTGAGAAAAATTGGAGTGTCTACAATGCTCTCTAGCAGGCACACGTGTGTCTCTTTGGACACTGAAGATTTTTATTAGATCTTAGAAACAACATTTCAAGTCACAATTATCTTGTGTTCTTCTTTCACAGATAACTTCATATATTCACAGTGCAATGATTTGATTCCTTCTAACCCTTCTTTTTCACTAACTTACGAAGCATCTTAAACAAGTTAAAGCTTTAACCACACACAGAAATATGATGTCAGGTATCACTTGCTATAGAAATCAGTCTTGGTGAACTCACTAATGTAATTAATGGTTTGTTCTAATTACCTTCCAGAGCATATTTCATGTCCTGGGCAAACAGAGTCCACATGATTTCAGCACTGATTTTTCCCATGTTCAGCTCTTGAGGGAACCTGCAATCAATCACATTACATCAGCTTACCTGCTGCTAGGAATGATGCTTACAGCTGCACAACAAAAAGGCAAATATTTCCACAAAATAAGTCCCCTAGTATGCACTTACCATATTTTATGTTTTGCAACAATTATATAAATCATCCAACCTTCAAATAAAAACTTCCCTTACATGACATTTTAAATAAAAAAATATTTCTCTATCTTGCAGGTGATTCCTCAACTTTAGATAAATCAGATGGCTTATGAAGAACATGAAACAGTTGGCTCAGAAGTTTAGCAGCCACAGTGTAACACTGGAAAAGAGTGAAGCTATCTGTGGAGCTATATTGGTTTATATACTCGTAGAATCCAATTCACTGAAGACTTCCACCTTGATGTATGGATAAAATAATAAAGAATATAACAAGTAGTGAAATGTAGATTTTAATTCAAGATTTTAGATTTGGTTTCATGCTTCATGTAATCTTTGAGAAACAGTCCTTTTCAGATACTTTCTGCTGTTATCAATTAAGTATTTTTACACAATTTTTTCATAGATTCCAGCTCCTTCTTATTCAATGCAAAAGAAAGGCCTTAATCTTTGAGTTACCATTTTCACTGCTAGCAACTAGCAAAAGATGGTATTTTATTAACCAACACTGTTTTATGTCACATTTTTTGTCTTAGAAAAAGGGTTGTCTTTAATGCAGGTGTGGAACTGACATTAATAGAGCCACTCTCAGGACACAGAAGCAGAGCCAGGTAGGTCAGGCAGATGACGAGCAGAAAGTAGAACACAGAATCTCCCAGTGGGGTAAAGTAGTTGTTTATAGCACAGGGGTGCAGTGAGAGTCACACAGATACACCCACGGTTCACCAGGAATACATAAAATAAGGGAATATATTAATGAGGAAACAAACAGAGCTGTCTGGCTTTTGTGTTGAGGTTATTACTCTTTATACTAGAAGAGAATTGGATCCAAAGTATTTTGACCTTTTAGTAAAACACTTATAATTCAGAAAATATTCTCTAATAATTTCTGTAAAAATGTAAGAATTTATAAAGGTCTTGTTGACATGGAAAGAATGAGAATTATGTGCAACTTAAAAATGGTAGCAGTATGATCTAAGTAATGTATTCATTTTAGAGACCTATTTGACCCTGATCATATCTGCAAAGAAAAAGTACTTAAACAGCTCATTAGCTCTGCCTTAATAGGAAGCAGTTGCTGGCTCAGTTCACTGAGCCCTCTTTATGCTAATGACTGCTCAATTAAAAAACTTTGTATTAATTCTGTTAATACAAAATTATTTTCTGTTCAAAAGCTGAAATGTATTTCAGCTGTCTTAATTTCTTTACCTCCAGTCCACTCTGAATGCTCTCTTAGCACCAGGCTTGAACTTTGACAGTGTTGCTCTGCGGAAGCATTTAACAGCTGATTTAATATTGACACTGTCTTTTGAGCATATTGCAAGGCTGGCCATAGGGCAAGGCTGGGTCTGATAAAAGTGCACTTGTTTGATTAATGATAAATAGATTTGTCTATGCATTTTAACTTGTGAAAGCATATGCACACACAGACTGCAATTATCAATGTTGTTTAAATTAGTTCAACACATCCCACCTGGCTTCAGTTGGGTGAAGTCTAAAATTGACATTTTTTATGTGTCTAACAGACTGGGGGGCATTGCACAGCTGTCAGTCACAGGCATGAGGGAACTACCAGGGGTATCCTTGCAGTTTACTGTATGTGAGAAGCTGACAGAGCTCATGCACAACAGAAGCACAAAACACATCCCTCATGCTAAAGATAAATGGTAACAGGAGCAGCTGTCTTATTAAAGGGAAGGGGTAATCAAAGGTCAAATACTAAAACATCTATATAAGTATGGTATTTTGCATTATTTGTATTTTATCACCTCATTTATGGGTAAGAAAACGTTTTCAAACTACTTCAGATTTTGATCCCTAAGGTGCAAAATATCAGAGCAATTTCCCATGCAAATCTCAAAACATTACATTTTCTAATCTTTGCAAAAACCATGTATTTTCACATTTCTCAGTGAAGCAAAAGGACAACCAGCAGAGTGCTCTGTCAGTCATTTAGCTTGCACTTGCTACAGTTATTTCTGACCCATAGGCAATAATTTTCCCAATTTCTATGTCATTCCTGGAACTGTATAAAATCTCAGTTTATCCAGAAGGGTTATGCTGCCCATACATGACCATATGCATGTATTTCCAAAAATACTAAATTGCATATGCAAGACAGACATTTATGTCTTCTCTCTATTGATTTTAATTAAGTAAAAATTTAGTGAAAACAGTTCTTATTGGCTAATTCTAATGAAGGGCTATATATAAAACCATAGATTAATGGAAGGAAATTAAACTCAGCTTAAATCAAAATGAAAAGAATCAGTGTATAAGCAAAACATATATAACCCACCAAAGCATCCCAGACAGTACTGCATGTCTCTAGTTCAATCCTAAGTCAGAAAATTCTATCATGACAATTAAAAATGCTTTTTCTTAATTTGTGCTGCCAAATTCTGCTCCAGTCTGCTACACCTTGAGAATATCAAAGTCTCTGAACCTCAGATGCACTTTCTCAGAATAGCTCATTTTCCATACTTGGTGGCTTCAATCTCATCCAGGTGCTAAATCTCACCAGTCCTAGGGGGTGAATACATCCAGTTTTGTGCTGTGCATGGAGCAAGAGGACAGATCACACCATCTGTGGAGTGCTGGCCATGGCCACTGCTTCACTAACCCTTCAGACAAAAGTTCTATTTAATTTTGGAAAATATGTATTCTATTTAAACTGTGAGCAAAGAGCTCATTATTTCTTACATTTCGTGCTCTATCCTCATCTATCTAAAGCTTTATTTTTAACACTCCTTTCCCCAGAGAAAAAATAATGGGCAAGACAGATACTGCACATAATCTATATAACTAATCTGGTCTGTCAGTGTTCCATTGTTACGTGAGAAGCTACAGTGGGTAGGGTGAAAGAATGGGAACATCTTTGTTACACAGATAATGTTCACAAGTTCAATGAAAAAAATGATATTCATATGCTTCTACAGAATAAAGTGTAATTGATAATGGGGACTATCACTGGTCAAGACACAAAAGCTATCAGATAGACCTTTCATCATAAAAGAAACATTCTATAGGTTGACACAGTCCAATTGATGATACAGTGTACTCTGATTTTTTCACTTACCTATGTTTCATAGCTCACTGACATGTAGGTTACAATTATGCTGTTTCAATATATGTTAACAATATAAGTTAGTATCCCAAACTTTTCAGAGGTATTAAACACCTCGGCTCCTGAAGCATGAGGAAATCTGCTCCTGCAGATTTCACGTGTTAGTCCTTTCCATACTGTGTGGAACACAATGTGATCACAGAGAAAATAGATCCTAACATTGTAATGATGTAAGGATCAGTAAAGAAAAAATTTAAAAGTCCTGCTAGAGCTGTCTTGTTTCTTAAATTTATACTACAGTGACAACCTGACTGTTCTGAGTATATGTGCAAAAAAAAAAAAAAAAAAAAAAGTGTAGAGGCCCAAAGTTTAGCTCTTGCATTCAAAATACAGAAGCATATTTGAGTTGAAGATTTTGTTCTTGATTTGATGTTCCTTGCATTAGACTAGATATTTTATTTGGATAGCAATTTCTCCTGTCTCACAGCACATACAATGCATATTAAAAGTGCCAGAAAACCCTGGATTTGTCTGTTTGTTAAACATTTTACACTGTTTAACTACTAGAATGAGTATTTTACAACTTAAATACCAGACCATGTTTTTCCCTCAAACTTGTCAAGTTTCTCATGTCATGTAAGAACTGCAGGTTGCCCCCACACTCCCACTGGGTGGTCTGGCCTGGTCTGTCCGTGGCTGCAATGCTTGCTGAGACCATTATGTCATGTTTCATCTGGATTCATAGTCTGATACAGTTCAAACTACTCCATCACAGTGTAGTTTTTGCCTCTCAGGCAGATATAAAAATAGGGTTTCCAAAACTGGTTGAGGAGTACAATTCTGAGCAATATTATACAATTGTGAAAACTTTAATCAGAATGCTCTCCTGGGGATCTTCGGTTACCTTGTTTCTAAAATAGGATTCAAATGGATGCAGGCCTGAATAGTCCACTGAGACACTGCATGGCCATATATTTCTAATAAGAAGTCATATTTTTGCCATATTCTTCTGTTTTCAACTTATATTTCCCATTCATCCATTTTAACCCATTTATTTTCTTTTCTAAGGTAGGCAGTGGGGAAGAGGCTGTCTCATTTTTTCTCAGCAGTTTTTACATGCTGCTTTTGTGTTAGGAGAAGTTTTCTTTTTTAAAAAAAATGTATCCAAAGCAACTCTGAACAAGTTTTCCAAGTTTTTTCCACCCACAGCCTTATCTTTTACTTCTGATGTCTCCTACTTCTAAAAGACATGTTATTCCCTGTGTTCATTCTTTCACTTACAAAACAACAGCAAAAACCAGGGAGAAGTTAGAGACACAAGCTCTCTGCCTTAATCTGTCCCAATTCCGTCCACTCCTGATTCTTTACACATCTTACACAATCATTCATCTGTACTTTAGGGAACCCACTAATCCCCTTAGAAGAATTCTGTTCTCTATGCCTTTACTTTCTCCCTCACATTTGTACGAAAATACAGCTAGAACAATTTTTAGGATAATTAATAAACAATTACACTTACTTAATTTCAATGAAGAGACTGAAATGAATCATATATATGTATTTGTCTCACTTAGCTATTTTACAATGACTGTATTATTTATACAGCTTGTCAGACAAAAGGTTGAGCTTTCATTAATGGAGAAACTTGACATTACATCATAAAAACGGAGTAAGCAGGAAGTGTTTTCTTTCCTCTATAGGGTAAGAACTTATTCCTTAACAAGGTCAGTGCAACAGATGATTGAACAAAGAAATGCTTATTATCCAGGACTGAAGCAGTACTTTATTTATTTCAAGTAAAGGAAGGAGTCAGAAGTCAATGAAATATCTTTCAGCTTCTGGCTACCACCAAGAGATTTCTGTCACTTTTACTGTGTGGCCATAAATAGAAAGGTACCTTTTATCGATAGACAAGCAGATCTCAATGTACAGAGTGCCTTCTAGTACTTACGCTGTTTTGGCTGAAAAAACCCAGATTGTTCCTGCTCCCCTTCAAAGCATTCAATTAAATGCAATTGCAGAAACCTCTATTAATTGTTTAGTCATAATACAGATGTAGGTTTCAATGAAACCATTGCGTAAGTCATCAGAGCCAGACTACGCCCAGATTTTCTGCCATCTCTCTGTAAAATGGCTCCAAAGAGCTAAAAGAGCTAAAACATTTCCCCAGGGCCTCATCACGTCACATTTCAATTAGTGTGAGGCCTGTTTCTCCAGCTGTAGAATGTGAAACATGTTCCTTTGCACTCTTTCTGTATATTTCATGTTCAAACTCCAGCACTGCACTCTTTTTCTGTGTTTATCGATTGTTTCTCTCCTTTCTACTCATGTATCAACCTTAAGTTATTTGACTTGTCTTGGTTATTGATTGTACCTCCCTCATTGCTAAATCATCAGTTCTGAGAAGTCAACTTCCATCTCCAGGATACTGCTCTCCACTTTATACATTTTCAAATCAGTTTGGTCAGCCAATTATAAATTCAGAGAGGGTCTTTTGTGTCAATGTGAAGTTGATTTTTTTTTTTTTACAATTACATGCCTGAAAATCATGCCTAAAAGAGTTTCAGCATGATTTGAGCACCATGTGTTCCATGATACTCTCATACCATCAATACCACTACACTGAAAATTCCCTTCACTGAAATGTCACTGACATTTCCATGCCACCCATTTATCTCTCTTGTGAATATTTTGCTACTTAAAGTTTTGAGATGATGCATATACCACCTGTCTTTAATGTTCCTAAACCAAAAGATTGCCATTATCAGAGCACTAAGTTTTAATCGAACTATGTCAATGCTACAAAAATCTCTACCTAGATTCTATTTAAAATACAATTTCTGGTTCAGCTGTATTTTTTAATCCTTATTTTAATAAATCCATGATTCTTAATTTTTTTTTGGGAAAGTACTTACTGGTTCAAGATTGGTGTATATGCTGTTTTATCTTCATCTATAATGGTGACCATAAGAGTAATCAGCTGTGCCCAGAAATCCAAATTCTTTGTTGTTGGTCCCTGTTCTTCTTTAGGAACTTCTTGTTTCTTACTCTGTTAAAACAAGATTGAATATATTTTTATAAGAGAAAATACTGTGTGAGTTCCTTGATTGGGAAGAGTGACATATTAAGAACCTTTAGAAATTTTGGACCAAGACTGGCTAACCAACAGAGCAGAACGTATAAAAAACTGTACTTGGCTGTGCATAAATATAAAGAACCATAGTGCAAAGACTGTCATGTCAGCAAAGGAGATCAATAGAGACTTGGTTTTTAGTTCATGCTCACACTGTAATTAGATACATTATTAAATTCTTTGCTGTGCTGAGACTCAGCACAGGTAGAATTGTCTTTTGAGGCAGAATTTTTATACCCAACACAATAAAGACTGAAAAAAATCAATGTTGAGGATAGTTTAATGTTTTGTTTTGAATTATATGCTGAAGGTATTTGTCCTAACAGCTGCTTATGATGTATGGTCTAAATGAAGAAGCAGCTGAATTTCCCTTTATTTTATTGAGAAATCTACATTCTTTAATTTCACTAAAATGTGCATTTACAGATAGAATTTGTCTCTACAGGTTTTATTTATGAACTCTTAGCCTACAATTTCCTAGGCAAAAGTATTTTGCGTTTCTTTGCTGGGCAGAAGGATCAGATTCCTCATCAATGTCCAATAAATAACTTCATTCTAGGGACCCAAATATGAAAAGAAATATTTTTAATTCTGTATGGAAACATACATGAATAATTTCTGCCACACAGAGCTATGTCTGCACATGCCAGATCTACACATGCTCTTCTACACTGCTGTGTGAGATTGAAAGGGGTCTCAGCTAGTAAGTCAGAAAATAAACATGCCTGTGATCCTACAATTTTAAACATATATTTCCCTGTACTTCTCATTCCTAGTCCAACTATGACCACTTCAATGGAACTGGTATCTTTTTGAGCATGCCTAACACTATATTAGTGTCACAATGAATTAATTAAAAGTTATTTTAACCTCAATTAACTTTTATCCATGAATAGCATTTAGAATGGCAGAAAGGGAATTTCAAGAACACCTATTTGAAACGGTTTTTGTGGCCACTGTGGAATATTTTTGACAAGTATCATTAATCACACTGCTACATACTCAGTTGAACTACAAGGGTACCACCTCAGTGTCTAAAGCAACAGAAACAAAGCTCAGAAGCAGGTCAAAGGATGGTGAGTCTGATGCCACCAACAATTAACAACTGTGCATGTAAATGAGGGCTTTTCAAAACAGAAATGAACATTAGAGCATTAATATCACTCACAAGTACTTTCCCTGGAATACATCATATTTCTATTAAAAAGGCCTTGTTTCTATATCAAAGATGTAGGTCTAATAGACCATGTTTTTCCTCAAAAATTTGTTAAATCAAACCGATGGAAAGGCAGCTGTAGAAGACAAAGCCACCTCACATGTACCTCAGCATCTTATCCAAGAACTGTATTTCACAGCAAGTGACATGTAGCTGAGACAGCTTTTCATGGCTGTGAATGTGAATCACAGAATGCAAAATTCTGTTCTTTAACACAGATAGTAAAAAGTAGCTAATTTACAAATGAACAGTTACACAAGGAGGTCCTTTCTACAAAAATTTTCTGGAAAAGAAATCTCTTTAAAATCTGCATGACCTTTTCAAAAGTCCCAGGGAAGGTATTTTTAAAAAAGTCTCACATTACAGATGTAGTTTTATGCCCTGAAAAGCAAGTGCATACTCTGTCCATTCTCTAGTTTCCATTCTTTATCCTAAAATTTACCTAGGATGTTAGAAATGCTCAGAATCATTCAAGCTCTTTTTACCTTATTATTGTTAGCACTATTATTTGCTTTATGTACAACAGATGGCTTTGTAGAAGCATTACAGAATTATGGAATACTCTGAGTTGGAAGGGGCCCACAAGGACCAGAGTCCAACTCTTGGATTTCTGCACAGGGCAATGCCCACAACCACACTGTGTGTTTGACAGTATTGCCCAAATGCTTCCCCAGCTCTGGCAGGTGCAGGGCTGTTATAATGAGGTAAAATAGTGGTGGAAATTTGATTTCAATCTAGGGGTTTTTTTCACTCTCATTATACCCATTTGAAAGAAACTGTCAGTGTAAAAGCAAGAACTAAATAGCTGATATACCTAGTTAGTGCCACACGGGCACAAATACAGTGAGAAGATATAGGAGACCCTAAATACTGCTTATTATTGTAGAGGATAATAACTATGAGAATTTTTAAAAAATACAATTGAAAAGGTCAAGAAGAACAAAAATTCGTGATATAGCAAGATCAAAAAATGATTAATTGAACTGATGCTATTAGTGGTTCTTAGTTTTAAAATGAATGGTTTTCTGAAGTTTCCTGTCTTCTGTTTTTGTTTGATACAACACTGCACAAGCTCAAATCACTGGCTGCTCTTCCAGTAACCAAGAGACCTTTCCAAATACTGATATGAATGAAAGTTTGTCAATTAGCAGAATCACTTTATTTTCCATGAGCTTTTTCACATAGGAAAGGCTATTTAAAACATCTTGACCCCCTGTAACATCACTGTGGATGGTAATGCTGCCCAGAACGTGCACAGAACCATGAAATGCCAGAAGATGTCCTACACTTAAAAGCTCAATCAGTGGCCAAAGGCACAACAGTGATATTTCTAAGGGGCTTCTGCTGGCAGATCAAACAAGCAATAAGAACAGATATCTCACCAACAAGACAGGTTTCTATACTCTCATATTAATTGACTTGGGTACTTCTTGTCTTTAGGATCACCCTAAAGCAAACACCTTATAAGAAAAGTGTCTTTAAAGAAAAGTCAGATTATTCACTTAAGATTCACAAATACAGTAAGTACTGGAGATTCTCTGTGGGGTTTTTTAATGCAACATCCAAACTAGGTCTTTTGCCACATAAGACATCAAAATCAGAAAATGGAAGTGTGTAAGAACAGTTTTTCACAGGATATGAATCAAAATAAATTATTTGCACCAAATCATGTGTAGTAAAATTCCCTTTTACTGTGAAATATCCTAGTCACCTGAATTCATATGCCAGCAATGGATTATGCAGCACAGAGCCTCCAAAATCATTACTGGTGTTTTGATATTCTCCTAAGGAAAAAAAATAAAATGTAGAGGGAGTTTTCTGAGTTTAATGGAAACAAAAAGGCTAAACAGTTGACAAGCAAACATTTTGTACTCTAGAAAAGTGGCTGAGAGTGGAGAAAGCAATCTCTGACACAGTGTGAAGCAAGATTAAAATCTACATCTATATTACCCTGAGACAAATCTGTAAAGCCTGGTCTGAGAAACAGAGGGCTTTCAACTTCTCTCATCACTGATTGTACAGATCGTAGGATGAATGTCTGGTTTAATTTTCTTTGTTTTTATTTTGTTATGTTCTGTGCAATCAATATCCATTAGTATCTGTGTGACTTTGATAAACTGAATCCTATGATATCAGAAAGTTATATATTGCTGTCTGCTGCAAGTCCCAAACTAGGTTTCAGAATACAGTATTTTCTATATAAATAATGATATTCTGGAAACTCAGTGGAAACCAACACAGTAGCCTTGATCAGCACAGAGGGCAATTTCAGACCAATCTTAGATAATGAAATATTAATTTTAATAATTCTTCCATATTTTAAACTGCATATTTATTACTTATGTTACATATAATATTACTTAATGTAGAATCACCAGCAAATATACAATGTGCACTACATAAAAAATATACACATATGTAGACATTCACATATTACACTTGTCTATTTTTACAATTTTATATAATTTTTTATGATATCTTTAATATCTAAAAGAATGAAAATTTGGCATTGCAGAATTTACTCAAGAGAGCCTAAAGCCAGAAATCACTTGCAGACATGCATTCAAAACCTGTGAGGAATTTCCCTGTGCAGTGCTGTTGCACAGTAACTAAGTCCTAAACCATTAACTTATTTAAAACTGAAACCCTATTTGAAGAATCATCATAGACTCACAGAATGGTTTGAGTTGGAAGTTATATCAAAGATTATCTTTTTCCATCCTCCTGCTGTGGGCAGGGACACCTTCCACTAGACCAGGTTGCTCAGAGTCCCATTCAAACTGGCCTTGAACACTTCCAGGGATGGGACACCCACATCTTCTCCAGGCAACTTTACTTTATGTCTTCTCCAGTACCAACTGAAGTGGAACAGAGTTCTTTTGGATTAAATCTCAGTAAGAATTGTCAGCCTTTTTTTTTCAAGGACTAGCATGTGAATAGAGCTGGTTTAAGTGGTCTATCTGTTCAGAGCAGTGTAATATGCATAGCTCCTCTGCAGAGGCCATCCAAGTGACACTGTGGTTTTGATCTGACCCACCCACCCAGAAGGGTTCTGCTTCTGCAGGGAATATATGGAGGAAGACCAAAGTGAGTCCCTCACTTATTGCAAGGTGTTTGACTTTCTAACCAGTGTTCTCAGACAAGCTGCTAAGAAGAAATTTTATCAGTAAGATTTGGTCTCTCTCTGACAGAGAATTCTCAGAATGGGGTTGGAAATACCATAGCACAAAATCCTTCTGTTCTGAGGTAATTTACTGAATGTTTTTCTTTTACTGTGGTTAATATGTCCATCAAACACAATGCTGCAACACAAGGAGAGATCCCTAAGTACCTTCTACACGCCAGATTTCAAGAAATTAGAACCTTTCAGTGCATCCAAAGCAATATGTAAATATAACAAAGGGCCTCACAAGAAGTATTACTTGACAGTAAAATTTGCACGCCTGAAAAATTCAATTCTTGCAGTATTTCCATAAGAAATTAATAATCTAATAAAATTTTTTGTTATTTATACTAAACAGAAAAAGTACACCCTCAAAAACAGCTATTAGGCTTGGATGCCCAAATCCCAAATGGAACAGTGACCAGGGACTCACAGCTGAGTAAAGCAAAACTGAGCCAGCTCCCAAAGCACAGGCCCATCCATGTGCTCCCCCACAGCTCTGATTCCCAGAGCTGGGATGTTTTTAGTACGTTATCTATCCAACCCAAGGTGCAACCCAAGGTACCCTGCAAGAGATAAATGGCAAGGGCAGGGTACTGTGCTGCTGCAGCTGTACCACACCTGGCTCCTGAACAAGTCAATTGTTGTTTGCTACCTCCTGTCTGCACCAGGCTGTGCTGTGACAACATGCAGAGCTGAGCAGGCTCAAGTAAACACCCTACATTCTACCCTAACATCAGGTAGAATATTAGGCCTGTTCTGATGAGCTGGTGCCAAATATAAAGTACTCTACTGTTTTATTCCAGTATATTGGTGCTATCAGTCATGAAATTATTTGTACTGATCAAGAGCTCTTCAGATAACGTGAAGGGTATGGTCTGCATTTCACTGGTGTCACTCAGTGGAGAAGACTGCAAAAAGAATTATTGAAGGGGCTTCAGTCACTGTGAGCACCAGCCAGGACTTCAAAATTTGTTTGCTCAAGAAAACAGAAAGAGTGACATATCTTTAAATTGAGTTAGAAAGCTATCAAAGTGCTCCCTAAACTACTTCTTCAGGATATTTTTTTAAAATAGGGTGGCTAAACACTTCACTCAGATAACTGTTAATTAAAAAGAGAAAATACTGCATGTGCTGCATAAGGAACTAGATAGTTCTTCACCAGAGGGCTTTTTCTCCAATAATGAGAATGGTAATATACATGTCAGTAAGACTGTCAAGCTATCATGTTTTACTGTCTGTGGTAGTCATTGGTTTTTGCCATCAGCTGTTCTTTGTATTCTGGTGTGGAACTGTAGTATGACATTTTTGTATACTGTTAGCATTTGCAATGCTTCACCCCAGGAAGTACCCTCAGGGGTGGTATTTTGCTGCAAGACATTAGCTTTTTAACGGTGATTGTCTGCCTGACACAAAGGTAGAGAGTAATAAAAAGAGGAATTGGAGACTGCTGAGCATATTTTGTGATTTACTTGTTGCATTTATAGTGGCAAACGTCCAAACACTCCAGTTTGAGTGCCCTCAATTTTAACGGTCATTGCTCTATTTTCACCCCAAACTTAAAAAATCCCACAGAATCAGACCTGAAGAATATTTTCTAGAAGTACTGTGGCAGGTTTCTCTGAGAATTCTAGGTTACAGCCAAAAGCGACTGCAGAAGGTGGTTACCCTGAGTTACACACAGATACAGACCCTGAGCATGCAGGGGCCTCAGCAGGACAACAGCTGCCAGTCCTTCCCCTGAGTGAGAGCAGGTGCTGACCTACATAAGAACCATTTCTTGTTGCTTTGGGGCTCATCGATTTCAGTTCCCAGTACTCACAGCTCAAAGCTCAGCTGTGCAGCTAAAACATGAACCTCCTGTGCTGCAGAACCACACCAGTGTGAACTCCCTTCCTCCCTCTGAGGGGAGGAGACCTAACCTGATTGGGAGGAGAGCAGAGACAAGGGAATGGGTACTGAGGAAGGCTTAAGGGTGGAATCTGGTCTAATCTAAGGAGCTTGGACTCAAAGCTCATGAAATGTTAATTACAATATTGGTTACTGCTTCATTATAACAGTGGTACCACAAGTCAGTCACCTGGATTCACTGGAAAGCCTCCAGAGGTATAGGTTCAAACAAGCTGCATACTTAAGTGTTCCTAAAACCAAATGCACTTTTGGATATATTGATAGGAAATCATAAGAGGATCATGCTGAACAAAGTCCCCTTGTACAACTCAAGAGCTGGTGTAGAATTTAGGTAGTCTTTTGAATTAATTTTACTCATCTCTCTATTAAAGCTAGACTAGTTATATTTCTCAGAATTGTCTCCCACCTTCTGCAAAACAAAGTTTGACTGTCTGGCATTAAGATTATATGTGATTGTTGCTTGAATTTTTTTTTTTTTTGATTGTTGATGAGATTTACTGTTAGAAATTAATTATTTTGAATGCAATCCATTTATTTTAAATTTTGCATTTTACACACCTTCACTGAAGTTTCTTGCACTGCTTGGTGATTGTAACTGTACAGACAATTGGCTGCCTAAAGCTTCCACATAAAACTGCCCCTGCTGGAAATCTTGTGAAAGAGAACTCAAGAGGTGCAGTAATACAGTGAAATGCAGTTAACTCAGTTCTCCAACTAAGTGAATACTTGTGGAATTTTTTTTTTAAATTTCACTACTTATATCTCCACCATTAAGTAGAGTTGTGTGAGAGAAAAATGTAACAACACTGCCTGCTCTGCCTCAAATATAATTTGGAGAGAACCCTTACTTAAGCAAGTTTTACATTGTCTACCAAGCAGAAAAGCTGTAATATCCCTGCACTTTAAAACCATATTTTGAAATAGACAGGCTAAATGACTATATGGAGTCACACTAAAAAGTTGTGAATTTTTTGAATACAGATAAGCTTTTGCAGTTGTCACAAGGCTTCACAGAGGGGTAAGACTTCATCACTTTTAGCTGTTTACTGAGGACTAGAGTCTACTGATAAACTGCAGACTTATGTAATACCCAGTCTAGCAGCACTTCATATTATATTTACCAGACAAGATCAAATTGCTGCAGAGTAAATGTTAGCGAGAAAACAGAACAGTTTGTGACGTAAATAGATGTGATGCCTGAAGCTGCTCCTTCCACTAATTTATACTCCTACTCTGCTTACAATATAATCTGTGGTAGGATAAACACACATCAGCACTAAGTGTGGAGTGCTTATTGGTGCTGCTGAGAAATTCTTACATTCAAAGCTACAGTTAAGTTTTCTCACATAACAGGAATCCAACACGAGAAAATAAATTCTCATTTCAGAAATGTTGAACAGATAGCAAATATCACCTTTTCTTAAATACAGGAATTCATATGCTGGATTTAAGTGAAGTATGCTTTCAAATAAATTTCATTTGAAGTCTTATACCATTAGTATGAGTGTTCTTATTTATTATATACACACACAAAAAAGTGCATTTGCCGAAGAATTTAATTAATCCTGTTCAAGGCTAGAATAGTCACTGAACTACCATTTTTTCAGTGTACTATGCAGAAAGCAAATACAAGGTACAGGAGGCAATATGATAAAGAAGTGATACCTCTTAAAGAAAATAATTAATTCTAACATTACTTATAGAATGACCGTATCATATAAAAAATAAACACTATTCTCAAGCATTTTGCATGACATTTGGAACACAACAAATAATTATATTTGCATTGACAGTTCAACCTGACAGACTAATATTAAAAAATATTTCAGAATTATCCTCTGCTTTCTTAAAGCAGTTACTAAAGCTTGGATCCAAGTATGCATCACAGGTGCCAAAATATAAGGCTGGAAAGACTATATTATTTGCAGCAAAATTAATTTTTTTTTCTAAAGCTACAGAAGTGAAGTGTTAGGTTTTAAATAACTATTTTCCTGTTACAGACCTTTAATGAACAGTAGTCAATCAAATGTCATCTTCCCTCAAACCACTGGACAATTACACAGTCATGTCCAACTTGATAACTACATTATGAGTTAATGTGTCTATTTTGAAACTCATGTTAAACATTTTAGAGTTCATAGCTGTGTATGAGTGTATTTATGGTATGTTGCTCCTCCATGCATAAATAAAATGAAAATCTGAGTGCTTTGATATGGAGGAGCACCGGAAGGCTTTCTGTTTACTAAAGGCAAACGAACAATAACGAATGAGCAATAGCAGAGAAGAAGTTCATTTTGACCTTACCTGATCCACTAACTGGGAGTAGAGATCATAGCAATTGTCAAAAATGTATTTATAAGTTGAATCCAGGCAGGCTCTTACACAGTCTTTCACCACAGTACTGGCTCGAGGGGGGCTCTGCAATTCCAGGACCTAATGAAGTATTTCATAAATAGGAGAATGTCAGAATTAAATTGAACACAAAAAAATCCAGGTGTTGAATGTAGTTCTGCTATACAGGATGAGAAGTGTTCAAATAAAGCAATGATAAAAGTAATTAAAATTGTGTTGAATTAGGGTGGATTTAGTTCAAAGATACATTAAAACACATGCAATTAGATTTTATCACTAAGATTTATTTGAATTAAAATATTTAAATGATGAAAGAGGATGTTTGCCTAAGAGTTTACATCTTTACATCTTAGGGTTCACATTTGATAAGTTTTTTTATTATTTAGGAAATAATTAAACTGTATAATTACGTGCTTTCCTTTGACTAACAGCCAAATAGCAGTTATTTATTTAAAGCAAAGGGTTAATCTTTTTACTCCATTTCAGGATACATTAGTTCAAACTTTAACTCAATGGATTATTTTAATTCTCTTGATGCAGTTGTCTAATGCAATGGAATCACATGCTTTTATGGCAAAGCTTGCTTTGTGTTTCTCTTTTTCATTCAGTAATATCAATGTTTACCATTCCATTCCAAAAATATTTTTGTGCTTGACCATTTAGATCTCAACCTTTGGAGAGAATAAGGTTATAACTAAGGTGAATAGTTATCAGATCTATTTTGCTGTTTGACTTCTGATTTTATTATATCAGTAGAAAATCATTATTCTGTACAATTCCTAAGGAGTTCAGCTGAGTATGCTTTATGTGACTTGACTTTAAACTAATTAAAAAGGTAAATTTTTTGTTTCCTTTAGGAAATTTATTTGTGCAAGTAAAGGACAATACCTTCATCCGAAAAAAAGTAATGCTGGTTAGCAGGTCCACAGTTGATTTCAAATCTTGGAGCCTTTCAGGATTGCTGGCAGGAAAATTATCCTGAAAGCAGGAAAAGAAAGAATCATGCAAAATTTGTGTTATAGGTAAAATCCTGAATCTAGTCAGAAAGCCCCTAAGAAAACATAAGGTGCTGCTTGGAAGGATTGGAGATGGTCGTGTTGCCCAAATTCTGCCTGTGATGTAGTTAAAGATGAATATCCCTTGGACATTCAGTAGGCACAACTTTGATAATGTCCCTGCACTTGTAATACGAATAATTTAAAATATTATGATATTCCCAAAACATGAATGGAGTAAAGAAATCTGGAAACTGTTGCTAATGAAAATAATTTATGGGTTTTATATAGCACATACATCACTTGTAGGCATAAATGCAGTAGTAAGCTTAATGTAGAAATAATATATTAAATTTTTGCTATGATCTCTGGGTTAACAGACTGATGTGAAGTAGTGTTATTTAAATAAATTCCTACTAATGGAATGTCAGCCTTATTCTTTGATACTATCTGGATAGCACTCTTCAAAATTAAATGATTCTTAGGATGAACAAATCTCCTTCATGAAGGATATGGTCCTAAAAACCAAGTGTCTGCAACTTTCACTCCCTCTAATGCCTTGGGGTTCTTTTAAATATTCCATTTCTCCTCCAGTTTTAGAGAGCAGGCCAGATGAGCACAGAAATCCTTGACGGGGAGGCTGCCATTCCTAGAAGCTGAAAGGAGAGCCACAGGTGATGAAGCCCTAACTTAGGTATTGTCCAAACGTCTCATGATCCAGTGAACTGGAGAAGGAGAGGGAGTTCAGAACCACTGAACTGGCAGGTAACTGGCAGGTACCTTCCTGAAAGGCTGGCTTTGGAACATACCACAGTGGAAGGAGATTCCATGAGGCAGAAAGTGAAACTTCCCACCACACAGAAAAACAAGGAGACAAGACTCCTTCAACATTGCTGGAATATTAGCATGCAAGTTGTAGCAAAGATGTCAGTCTCTCAAAAAAAAAGTGACTTCACTTTGCACTACCTGAAGGCAATTCCCAGATGAACTAACTTAATCATCTGAAGACTAGTTATACACCAATTTAATCAAAGTTGTTGAATACTACTTTTTCTTAAATATGTGCTTATCCCTTGACCCATTCTTAGCTTTTGGAAAGAAATTACTAAGCTGTTTCTTTTTGTCAAATTGGAAAAATAGTGTTAAACAGCTTGAATTCTACAAATTTTTGTTCTAAGTGATTTGGGGTCTCATGTTGGCTCTAGATAGAATACCTTGTACATACCCTGTATTTAGATAAATCAATCCTCAGAGAATTGTGCAATTGATCCAGCAGCTTTATGAACTTTTCTCTCTGTAAAAAGAAAACAAGAATATGTTGCACTAGAATTTGCAGGTTCCTGTAATTGCTGGGGTTTTAGAATGCTTCTTTCCACTCTTAACTTATTTGAAAATCAATTTGTTTTCCATTATTTCATATACAATTGATAGTTTGAAATACCTGTGTTTCAAGGCTAGACGATGCACCTTCATTCACTTTATTTTTTCCCTTTCTATCTATATTGTATACCTGGAATGCATTAAACACTGTGCAGCTGTGCAATACATTAGTGAAGTCACAAAGATTTTGCAATACAACATTTTCCTGTCTTATATTTGCCTTGCAACTGATTAAACTCTTGAAGAAAGCACCTCTCCCTTCCTTTAAAAAGTAAGAAATGATGTTCATTTACAACAGAATTTGGTGCAAAAGTATGATTGAAAATGATACTTCTGAAACAGTGGCTTTTTTAGGAAGAAGTTATGTAGTACTAATACAATGCAATGATGTTTTTTCCTTTCAAATATGAAGATTAACTTGTTATCTTGATAGATGAAGGAGCAGTGAAATTATTTTGCTGTGCGATTTCCAGCTGAGTTCTGCCATTCTCAAGTAATACTAATGAGAGTTTCTAATTGCCATGTTAGAACATATTCCATAGTCTACTGCACAAAACTAAAATAGCCTATGTGAAAGCAGCAGACTTCTGGAAGAAGCAGAAGCTGATAACTCTCAGGCTTCACTGATTGTATCTGCACCATCTCACAAATGTGGTGATCAGTAATTTGAAAGTAGAGTCTTTGTGCACTGTCTCTCATCAGTGGAGTTCTAACCTGCACCAAACCCCACTAATTTGGCACAGTTCCCTTAAGGGATCAATCAAAAGAGAACTTTTTTGTCATGTTATAAATCTGTACTGAAATATTCAGTCAGCCAAATCATTCCCAGCTGTAGCCTGAGGACTCGAATTTGAGATGCTCTTTCTGATGAATGATGTGCAGCTATTCACTAACAAATGCCTTTTGACCCAGGAGAGAAGAATAATCTAATATTTTGCCTATAAGTCAATTGTTTGAAAAAAGAGCTCCAAATCTCTATTAGTGATGCCTACTACTCTTTTCCCATCCATCTGTTGAACTATGAATTGGATTGGAATTGCGTCAAAGGCAAACTGGCATTAACATCAGAGAAAGAACTTAATCTCTGCCCAGTCTGAGGACAAAAGTAGTTCTGATCATTGGAAAAATGAAAAAAAAAAAGAATAAAAAACCCAGCAAAACCATCCCAAATTTCAAAAGTTGCATCAAAGGCCTAATAAAGCTTGAATATTGAAAGAGAAGACCTGTTTCAACAAGGTTATTAAGTCATTCCTGGTTTACTCATCCAAATATTATAATTTCATAAATTTGTCTTGAAAATCTAAAATTCGTAATTCCTCTATCATCCTAATGCTGGAGAAGAGTACTAGTGCCTGTAACACTACTTCAAATAAAACTTGAAATTTGGAATTTTAATTTGGAATTTAATAAATTTTAATTATGATTAATATTTTATTTTGTGTCAATAAATAGTACTTTATGAAAACTGATACATCAAATATACCTTTGATATCAGCCCTACAAATAAAAGCCCTACTAAAAAAGAAAAAAGAAGAAAGAATAAATTAATTTTTCAGCATAAGTGTTTATACTCGCTCTATCATGTAATACCAGCGCTATGAAGGCAACTTCTCTGAATTATTACTCTGCCTTCCCTGCTCTCAGTTTCCTGTGAGAGTAGGTGAAGAAATCAGAATAAAAAGTGAATGTATCTTTATTTATTATCATGTTCAAAGACTAGGTAAGTCCATGCTGAGAGATACTTATGCACAGAAGAGAATTTACCAATAACAAAAGAAGTATTACCACATCCTGAAATGCTATTATTCCTCCTAAAATTCCTGATACCTAAATCCAGGACCTGGATAATGCACCTGCAAAACTTTCAGCAAAAATAAGAGAGAGTCCGTTATTATGGATCCTTGTGAGAAGAGCAGCATTTGTGGCTACATCCATTAGGTTCACATGAGTTCACTGACGACACAGCCCAAGAAAGGAATTGCATCCAATACTTAGTCTAATACAGTTAGCAGTTTGCAAGGCCCACTGCAATAAAACAAAAACCTTTTCATTGGAGATTTTAGTACTGTGAATGTGTGCCAGTACTTTCAACCCTCTACGCCTCACAAGGAGCTGAGCAGCATCTTGTCTGGCTTTTATAAAGATTGATTTTAAAGACTTAGGGTAAAATTTTTAAAAGCTAACAACAACCCTTACTCTTTAAAATGAGCAATTAAAAAAAATTCAATTTAGAAGTTAATATGGAATATACTAGGAAAGAAAACAAGAGGACTAGAACTCTATTAAAAAAGAAAATCTACTTACCCCAAAGTTAGTAGCAGCAAAACGATCTGAGGCAGATACATTAGTTGCTGCTGTTGTATGAGCATAGAAAGCATTTATATTGGCCAACAATGTACTCATAACTGCTGGAACACCAGGGCACATGTATTTAGAAGAGAGACAGGAAAAGTGCCTGCAATTCAAACAAACCAACAATTACTAAAGATGGCAGGGAATTTACTTCTTCTCCCATTATAATTTCTTTCTAGCTCAAATGATGTAGCTTTCAGGCTACTTCCTGGAAAATTCTACAGATGCATGTGAGGAAAATCCAGACATATTTGATGTAACTGCCACTTGTTGCACACTGATATTTTCAAATTGGCCACATTAGATTCATGTTCAGTTCTTACTCTGTTAATCCTAAACAGAAAAACATGACAACTATTTTAATTGCTATTAAGCAAAACATTCATTATTAAAGAAAACCTAAAAAGCAAACTCTAGCTCATCATCATGGAAAGTCACAGAGATCTATAGTAGAAGATTTAATTGTTGCCAACAAAAAGACTCAAACCAGCATTTTAGTGTGGCTTTTATTTTATGCTAAATTATTAATGAAAGATGCTTCAAGGAGCTTCTGGGTTCACCTTGATTTGAATTAGGCCAGAACTGAAACTGTTCCACTTCAATCCAGGCCAGTAAAATTTAGGTGATCAGTCTGTTAAACTCAAAGCAGCCAAAAGCAGAGGTGCAATGTAGCAGCACTGTTTACTTTACGTTTAACTTACATTGTTAAATGAAACAGGAGATGCCTGCTGGTAGCATACAAAGAGCTTATAACACAACAAAACATGAGAGGTACAAGTGAATGAAAGATCTGACAGATGAGGAGAGTGAACACCATCATTGCAAACATAAATTCCTAATTTCAAGGTTTATAATTAGGTAGAACTAGGAGGGATAAAGACTAAACGTACACAAGTAGGAAAGAGAACCAGGGGGATTAGGAAAAGATGGTGATAAAAATGTGTGTACAGTCAAACAGAAGAGGATTAAGAAACTCCAATCAGTCTCTATGTGACTGAAGGTCCTGATTTGGCCACATGCTCCTCTTAGCTGGAGTCTCTGGCTCCTCTCTCCTGTTACTCCTCAGGAGCATAAGGCTGAGCAGTGTGCTGGGCCTGAACCACCTGGGCACTAAAGCTCTTCCAAGAAAGAAATTAACACAAGGTACAACTGAACTCTCCTGACGAACTTACGCCAAATACCCTTAACTGTTATCACTGCCCAAATCATCTTTCAAAGCATCATTCAAGATTATTTTCCTGTAGGGGCAATCATTAAGTGCTATTATCTGCATTTTACATAGCTGAGAGAAACTGCTCCACTACACAGAAACCAATCCCATGGGCCAGGACTACAACCCAGCAATCCCAGATATGTGCTCATGGAATAGTGTCACCAAACCTTTAATTCACTGCCAGTATTTTCAAGAAGTGCTTTTGAAGACTGAAATGTGAATTCAACAAAAGAACAACACAGTTCTTTGCCTCTCAAAAAATATCTTTCATTATATGTCACGTGTTTTCTGTCAAGTAGAAGAATAATACTTTCCATTTTAATAAAACACAATAGTGAAGTCAGGTGGTTCTCACCAATAAAGGTAACCTTTAAAGCTAATAGAAATATCTCCTTATCTACGAGTATGTTTGGGAAATATATGTAGGGATGATCAGAACCAGTTTTAAAAAAACTGACAAAATAATTAATACTTTTACTGATGACCTTTTATTTCCAAAAGTCTTTTAGAGGACTTAAAAGTGCTTAGTGCATGAGTAACATCAATCTGGAGATAAAAAAGCACTAATAACCCCACTGGCCTTAGAGTCATACCTGTGACATATGCTCTGCTGAGGTAGGAGGCAGGCAAAAGGAGCAGTCAGCAGCAGAGAAATCATTGAGATTGTCTCAATTGCCTTCAGGGAACATGACGGACAAACACGGAAATATTGTTTGGGTCAACTTTTTAAGGTGACTTCTGCAGGTTCCTCTAACCACTTCACAATGAGCTACCCATGACCTATACTCAATTCTTATCCTGAAGAATTGGCACAGACCCAAACTGTACCAATTTTTCACAAGGAAAATTTAAAACAATTGGTATAATTTATGACCTTATTGTATCACTGCATTGTTTCACTTGTAATGTGGTTAGTGAAAATTATGATAAAGCATCTGTGACAGATTTTTGTTTCTCTCCATCATTTAATTAAAATATCTAATGTTCACAAAACCTATTAAGTACACAATATGGGTCATGACTCTGAGTGCTGATAACTCAGGCTATCAGCTACCTGCACGATACCTGGATTCCTTCCGCTTGCTAAAATGAATAACTCAAAGTAAACCCCTACCCTTGTTTTTGCAGGTCTTTGAAAACAGCAGCCAGTAGCACGACTTACTAACAATTTCCAGTGGGTACATGATGTCACAGCAACCATTGCTAAGTCTCACACATTTTAGAGCAAGGTTGCACTGCTTAAGCTACAGTGGTGTCTGAAACCAGGCTTGCTGCCTCCAGCTTTCTTACTATGCACTTTCCTGACCAACAGACAGTGCCTGGGATTCTTCCAATATTTCTGCTAGCATGAATTAGCAAAGAAAGAAGTCTAATTGATGTGCTGTACTCATCAGTAAGCAAATGCTATCAATAAAAAATTAGTTTAATGGGCGATTTGTGTGCTTTTTGTAATGCTGCCACATTAATTGAAAACTAGCAGGAGAACAAGATGACATAGTTAGTGCCCATTAACCTGCTGGAATAAGAGCTATGTTGCTGATTGAGAATCATTAGGTTCTACCTGTGGTGACTCTTGCCAGTAAGAAATAAAGATCTTAATAGAGGTTTTACTGCACTTGACTCTATTACACAGTAAATTCAGGTTGCTGATATTATGTGTAATTTCAGTGTCTAGTCAAACACTGTTTCCATATGTGCTCGGATTTTTGCCTTCTAACAAGAAATAAATTATGTTGAAAGATGAATGACAGGAAAAGAGTTACTTTTTCTTCACTGCAGAGTGTGGCCTAATATGTGAAGGTGAATAAAGTTCCCGTATGATTCTTTCTAGACATTGAATTTACAGCAAAAACTGCCATCAATCACCACAGTCATCAAAATAAAGGCCAGCTGGATCATTGTGCTGTTTTTCTACTTTTTCTTGCTGTTTTGTGTGATACTTATTTTCCTCCCTTTCATCTCACACATCCATGCTTGTACTTCTGGGAGTTAGACGTACCAGTTGTGTGGCTAACAGGGTCTGCCTGGCTGCTATCCATCGAAAAAACCAAAAAATTCTCATCTGAACCATGTAATAATGGCTGTAATTGTCTCGCTTTTCTTTTCCTAATACAGACGACACGAAGAGTGGAAGAATAAAATAATCATAAGAAAGCTGAGTGGATTATGTAACCTATACAGTCAAGATTTCAAAGAGCTGCAATTACTGCAAATTTTGTTGCAAAAACAGTCTTTTTGTTGTATTTTGGTTTGGGTCTAGGGCTGTTTTTCTATGCACATGAATTCCACATTTGGTAACTTCAACTAGATTTCCTTGCTCAGGAACTGGGCAGTTGTAATCCGTATCTTGAGAGTAAAACACCTCTTCTAAGTCAGCATCTTTAGGGAAAAAGTGTCTACATTTATCTCATGAAAACATGGAGATGTTCCTATCTCCAGCAAGAGGTGCAACCACACCTGAATTCTCCTTCTAAGCTTGGTGAGAAAGGTCTCACTGGGGACAATGACTAGAGCAGACAGGTATCACCTGTGTGATATCCTCTGGGCTGATTCCCCCATGCCAGTAGGAGTATATTCACTGTATTTAGAAAATCAAGACTAAATTTTTGAAATATTATTTCTATGCTCTAAAGGAAAAAATATACATAAATATTGAGGGCCAGAAGGAAATCTTCAGGGCTTATTAAGGGATCATAGATGACAAAGCCACCGTCATGAACCAGAAATGACAGACAAGTGGGATTGTTTATTGCTGTAGTGGAACAGGATGCCAAATCACTTTTGACAAGGGTACTTTAGAGAAGCTTAATCAGGTTTATGCTGTGTAGAAACACAGAAAGGCATATGTTCCTACTCCAGCATATGCCATCTATCCATACTTAAAAGGGTCAAGATTGTCTATCATTAAGTGGCACTGAAACTTATATATAATATCTTACTTTAAAACAAATATGAATACTAAAAATTACATTCAGGCAAAAAGAGCACCTCATTAGCAACATCCTAAAACTCGCGTAGCCTGATGAAGTGCAGATGTTCTCTGAGGTCTGGATCCTGGTGTATTAAAGCTTAGTCAGTTTTGCATTTACAAACACAAACATTTTAATTTCCAATGTTATCATGAGACATGCAGTAGAAGTACTCTGCAACTAGATTCTCAAGCAAAAAAACGCTTACACAATATTCCTCTGGGCAAAGTGATTACATTCAAATTCTCTCTCTGCCGTATAGTAGAAAATTGCTTTTGTTTTAGTAGGAGATCTTTGTTACCAAATGCAATCTGATAATTCTATTTTCCAAATCAAGAAGCTGTACATTTTCTTCCAGCCACTAAAATTGTTCCAGAAGAAAAAGGTAATCTCATAAAAAGAAATAAAACCAGCATATAATAGTCAAAAAAGAAAATTCCTCATGACAAATAGACTTGGTGTCTTCAGTACTCTTCCCCCCAAAGTCTGAATGCTCTGAGATGTGTCTGCAGATGAATCAGCAAAACAATATATATAAATATATATTCTTGTCCAAGTATTATTTGAAATTACATTCATCACTGATTTTATTCCTAACTTAAACAGGCTGGGGCTGTCCCCTCAAAAAGGCAGTGCTCATTATTGACAGGCAACATTTTAAAATATAAAAGGATGTGGCTATGGAGGCAATGAAATCTTAGATTTTGTTTCTTGTGACTACAGTATTGAATTCACTTTCTCATTACATCTGCCTTCAGACACCTAGTTTGCAGTCAACAACATCAACGAAATTTGGGGCAAATGTATAAAAGAAAGCAAGAACAAAAAGAGGACAAGGCAAAATAAGTCAATTTAAAATGGCTTGGTTAGAAATTTTGAGTGAGGACTCCTGAAAAATGCATTGGAGTACTTTTCCAGCTCTGTGTTAGATGTGCAGACTAAATTTACTTACTTTTCATGAATATCTGTATGTTATGTTATTTACTGAGATTAAGAAAATAAAGCATCTTCTTTATATAAAAATATAACCTATCAGTTCCTACCACTTTTAAATAAAAAAGATTTTATATACTCCCATCAGTTATATTGCTATTTTTGTAATGCTGACTTTTGCAATCTGAATTTATAAAACCAATTTCAAAATTTTTCTGGAAAAAAAGTTTTTTTCTGGAAAAAAGGGTTTTTTTCTGGAAAATTTTGCAGTACTTGAACACATCAAGAGATGAAGAAAAACAAAATTCAAAATAATTTTACAGTTAAGGTTGCCTGTCAAAAATACAGCCATATTATATTGAGATAACTACTGGGGCTATAGTTCAGACAAAACTAATGCTAAATCAGTCCTTTATTTCTTATGCAAATCGCTAATAACAGCCCTGCTTCAGCATTAATAGCTCTTAACAATTCATTTCTGTCAAACCTTGAATTCATTTTGATACACTCAGCAGGAACAACTCTATCACTAACATTTTGGTAAAAATGCCATACCATTTTAAATCAAGTTATAAAACTACAAGATCAGGATAAGTTAATAAATGACATAACAATCACACAGAGCTACAGAGAAACTAAACACAGAAACACAAATACACAAAGTCAACACATGAATTCCTCCATACTTGGTTTAAATATAAACCAGAGGAACTCCCAATTTTCATTAATTATTCTGTGCAATGCTGTGTAAGTTTCTTGAAGGAAGATCATTAAAAATATGTATAGTACAAAATACATTCCCTATCCTTCTATTAGATGAACAATACAATAATTCAGACAGCTACATAGAGTGAAAGATAAGTTCATTGCAATAGGAGGTGATGTCATAATATTCTGCAATAAAAAGAAAACTTCAGATTTTTATGTATCTTCATACTTATTATAAGACTTTTTAGGAGGTAGAGATACAAAAAAAAAAAGGAGAGATGTTCTGATTAAAAAATCCACAGTATCAGATTTCTAGAAGGAAAAAAACTATGCATTTTTTATTAGAGGACTCATTTGGAGTTCTCTGTTTTTCTACAGCTCCAGCAGAATATAGTCCTGTTCACCAGAAAACTTTTTGCTGGATAAATTGAGAACATGACAGATCTCCCATGTCTCCAGGCCTCTGAGTTCTATGGTACTCAGTTCTAAGGTGTTCAGACAGCTACTTCAGAATGGGTGGTGTAGTAATAGGTCTTAGTACTGTTACAAATATTTGCACTAGTTATTTACATGTAGTATGGAAGCTCACTATAGCCATTGCTGTTGTTCTGTAGTCCTGGAAAGGACAACAGAGCTTGTGAAACCCTGTTCCAGTTGCATCTGGAACACTGGAAGTCTTTCTGAACCACGCTATATATCAGTATCATAAGGATTAAGGAATACATTAGCAGTAATATCAGTAACAGCTTATAAAATGTTTATATCTTAAAGCCACTGCAGATGAGAAGCACCTCAGTGAGAATCAGATGGACCAAAATGATAAGAATTTTAAGTCACGAATGGAAACGAAATGGTGAATGAAATCACAGAGGCTTGAAATTTGTTATTTCCCTCAAACACATAGTTGACAGCAAAGAAGAAAGCTAGCCATGATAATACTTACGTCATAGCTTGATAAATATATTCAATTCCATAGCGCATTGCAAATTCATCCACAATTTCTTGTGCAGCATCATCGAAGTACACCTTCCAGGCCTCATCGCCCTTCACTTCGGGGATTTTCACCACACCGTTAGACTTCACTTCCGTCAAGTAATGGAAGAGATTCTAAAGATAAGAAATGTTTCAAACATGAAATTCTGGCTTTTAAGAAGCATTCTGAAAATATATCCTACATATAGTCATCAATATTTAATTGTTAGTCCATTTTTTAATTGTTTATTTTTCCAAAGACTGGCTCAAGCTAGTCAGCAGACTTGTGATTCAGCACATTGTATCTCCTTGATATAAAGTCCTGTCCATTAACTGGCACAGAAGGACTGCAACATAAAATAATGCAGAAAGTTCTCTTTTATATGCCCTTGTAAATGAATGAAACTGTGATGTTGTAGTACTTATTACAGATTATTTCAATTTTAATTGTATCTGTGACCAATAAAATTGGTCACAAAATGAATTTCAAATTGATTATTTAATCCTTAATTTACAGGGAGCCAACAGAAATACTGCAGGTGCCCCTCAAGTTGTGCAAGGTGTGCAATAAAGCTTAGGTTTAGTACCACTGGGAGCAAAGCCAGGATTTGACATTCAAGACAGAATGCTGCTCAGATTGCCTAGCTCCATATGTATCCAGAAATTCCACAACTCCATATATAACCACAAAATCCAACAGATATTATATCCTATTTTCAGTGATTGAAAGAAATCCCCTAAAATTTCAAAGTACTTTTCATTTTGCTCATTAGCCCATAACTCTCTCTTGGATTATCTTAAAGCATTTGAATATTGTCATTTACTTCATAGGTTCAACATTTGCAATTTCAGGTCAAAATCTATCAGCACAAGTGCTCTAAATATCTGATTTTACAAATGGTGAACAATGGGATTTTGTGGCAACATGCTAGCGGTGAACTTTCAGCCATATATTTCTAAATGGATCACTATTTGAAGGAAGAGTAATCAATTACAAAGAAAATATTTCAGGAGACACACCTATTTATCAGTGACAATTTTTTTTCAATGTTAACAAAAGCAAACTAGGTGAAAGGAAAAATAGATTTTACAATATCTGTGTTTCTCCTTTTTCTCACTCTCCAAAATATGAATTACTGTAAAGCAAAAGAAATCTTTTACAGTATACTTCTGTAATATATAGAAATGTTTGTATTCCTGACATTAGAATCATGTATCAAAGTGCTAAATCAAAAAACAGTACAGGGAGAGTTTATCTGGCTCAACTTCTTTTTCTAACACCTCCTGGCAGGAATGATCTGTTTATTGGTCATGTATTATTATTCTATCCTTGCCTCTGAACCTGATACTTCTTCAGCAATACAGAATGGGAAATCTAAAAGAAACTTGTCCTGAAGTACAGCAGCAGTTATTTGTTTCAGTGTTCTAATGTTCTGTAGCCTTTTTTCCTTATCCATGCAACTACTGAACAGTAATTTCTATACTGTAAACTATAACTTCTCCAACATACCTCGTGTAGACAGGTGTACTGCACATGATAGGGAGCAACTTTCTCCTCTCCTTCAATTTCAACATTGATTTTCAGTCTAATGGCACCAGAGACAGCCGATTTATCTGTTCGCTTTTCTGAAGAGTGGAAAAACAATACATTAGTAACTACCAAGAACACATGTATGTCATATGAAAAGCTCTCAAAAATCATTCTAGTTGAATCTTTTTAAAGCCAGGGAGTTCTGCTGTTGAAGATGAGAATGTGTTTTAGTACCTCGCACATGGTTCAGGCACAAAATATCTAAATATGAAGTAAAGGATCTTCCTTATTTTATCTCCCATATTCAAACAAGGCTGTGCAGCTATTTATTTACTACTTCCCCTTTTCAATTGAAATTACTTTAATTTTCTACCTGTTATCTGTACTAATTATTGTTATTTTCCTTCAGTTATGAAGACTTTACCAACAGCCTGGACTACTCTGTCCGAGTGTGATGGGTTCATTCTGCTAGGTGCCCACCAAAGCTGCTCTTTCACCTCCCTTCCTCTGCTGGACAAGGGATAGAAAATCTAATGAAAGCCTCATGGGAGAGAAGGATGGGGAACAGATCACTCCCCAGTTACTTCCTTAGCCAAACCCAGACTTCGCTTGGGGAAAATCAATTTGTTACCCGTGAAATCAGAGTAGGATAATGAAAAATAAACCCATATCTTAAAATACACCTTCCCCTCACCCATTCCTTCTTCACAGGTTTATTTCACTCCTGATTTTTCTCTACCCCTTCCTACCAGTGGCATAGGGGGATGGGCAGTGGGGATTCTATCTTTCATTTTCAAATCAACCTGTAATGTTTAATATTTTAAAAGTCATACAATTGGTACCAAAGCTACATATTTTGAAGTCACAAAGTTAAAGATAGTAAGACTCTATGGAAATTTGTTAAAAAAAATCAGCAAGAATCATACCTAAATTATACCATACATCCATTTCTCCACTCAGTGTTCTTACTTCAATGATTGTTTGCCCAAGGAAGTCATCTGATTCCTTTTTGAAATGCTGTTTTACTCTAGATTTGATATCATCATCTTCATCCCATACTCTTACTTTTATTCTATCTGTAGAGTTATGACATTCACTGGAAAAACAAAAATAAAACACAAAATGTGAGTGATATATAAACTATATTACTCTGCACTGCTGTCTAATTCATTAAACTCAATCTCCACACATTTGCTTAACTGCACCAAACGTCAAAGCACAAACAACCTGCAACATCCAGAGGAATAAAAGGCCATCCCAGACTGCCAGAGACAAACTACAACTACTCTATATATGAGAATTACTACATATAAATAGAGTAACTTGATTGAATTATATATACATAGAGATTGTATTTAGGAATGTCAAGAACTGCTCATTAACATTTTTAATTTGAAATTCATACCTCTTGATGCTATTATTTAACAAATACCTTAGGAAAGATACAATTAGGTCAGATTCGTTTAGGAATGCCACATAGTACATACAGTAAACTACCAAAATAGTTTGGAATAATAGAAAAAGCAAGAAAAAAATTAAAGAACATTTCCAGTGTGTGTCAGGAAGATTTTGTTAAAAACCAAGAAGTATGCACAAACATCCCAGCAAGAAAAGAAAGGTAAACAGAAAAACCCGGAAAAATAAGTATCTGCTTTTTTAAAAGATACGTTGATATTCTTCAAGACCTCCATTCCCTGGTAAGGAGAAAGACTAGGGACCATGCCATGTTCTAAAAAATTTCTTGTAAATTTAAGTGGCCTACTAACCCCTCCTGGGTTGAGTGGATTTGAGAAACTGCTGGATGTATGAGGGAATGAACTAGCTTCACTTGCAATCTGTAAACAGTAGATAAAAATTTTTACTCCCAGCCGCACCCTGCATTTATTTGCACAGAAATGGAGAAGAAACTCTATTACTGCTTAGTTCTATAAGGCACAATGAGGACTGTTTGCTATTCATTGGTGATGGCTTTTGATGACTTGATTGGAATATGCCAACACTGACTGCAGAGGTTTGGGTTAGTGAAAAATGTTCTGCTGATGTTTGACTAGTACAGAGATGGCATCAGTCAAATCCATACCATACTCATGTATCCACATGAAGTATATTTTTAATATACATTCACTAATGCTACAGAAATATTTTATATACTACATATCTTTGTTTATCTTTAAACATGACTTTGAAGCATAGCAGCAAATTTTCATCTTCAGCAGGGCCTTACTTTGACACTTGATTAAGAGGTTTTACTCAAATTCTGTTCCAAGCACTATCACTGCTTAGTGATCTGTCTCTGTTTTCAGTGTTAAAACAGTAATACTCCAACTTATCTTCCAAGCAGCACCCCTCAGGGGTATTCTAAGAATTAATTAGTGGTGATAATGGGCTTTGGAAGTATAAAGTGCTGTAAATGGTATTATTACTGTCAAGGCCAATCAGACACTAAAAATGGCATGCACAGCTTTTCTCTGCCACACTGTGATATTCAGTGTCACAGAAATCCTTGTGTCTCTCTGTATTCCAGATTTTAACTTTGCAGATAATTCTGGTAATTAAAATGCACATTGATCTGTGATTAGCAAAACTAATAAAGTGCAGTTTCCTTTTGTCTTATGACTGACTTCCCTGGCATCCAACCAACCACAATCACCTATTGAATCTTCTCCCATAGCTGGGGTTTTCATAAATTTCCCCTTCATGTGAACTCCTGGTATCTGTTATGGGGTGAGCTCATACTGAGGACAGTTAGGATCCCTCTGAGCACATATTTTCATAGTACATGACAGACATACTATTTGGCAATCTGTGAAATTTCTCTGACTGACTCTGATCACAAAATTCAAAAGCCATTGGGAAGGACATACAAAATACAGGAAGATAGAGATGGATCAAATAAACATTGTTGCCTTAAGAAACTAGGCTAAACACAGAAACCATTTACTTCTCCTGAAATGTGTCCCTAAGCCACTGCTTAACATCCCTTAAGTCCTGAATTGCATTTAGCTGTACACCCAACAGAAATAATTGACAGGGGATTTCCATGGTGACATAGGAAGATCTGTCACTGGGGAGGTATTTATGTGACCCTCATCACCATACCTGTGCTTTTAATAGAAATCTTATTTCTGCTTTTATTCTCTGGCAGATCCTGCATATAAAAAGTCATTGTGTACTTCAGGACAAACATCATATTTTTATTCTCCTGAGATAATATGAATTTCCCTCTGATATACACTTAGCTGATTAAGAAATATTTATTCAGATGGTACAATTCCCTGATAGCCTCAGTTGTCCAGAGCATCCTTTCTCCTTTAATCTTAGGTTAGTGAAATATGGCGAGACCTGGCACAACCAATGTGTTAACTCGTGTTCGTCTTTGTGTTGAAACTTCAGCACAGAGTCAGCTCTGCTACGTTTGTAATGCTCCTGAGCAAGACCACAAAAATAGCATGGATTTGTGTTAGAAACTGAAGACTGGATGAGCAAATATTTCCTTCTGGCCTGCCCTGTGGCTGTGTGACTGCAGGGAGATTTACTGTTAAAGTTACAGAGCTGTGTCTCAATGATCCTACTTACCTGCCCAGACTCAGAAACAGCCCTATGCATTGACATGCACATTCTGCTTTAGAACTTGTCATTGCTAACATCTGTCCAGAAGCTCTGGGTGTAATTCCTACTTCTGTTTACTCCAGGAAAATCAGCCCAGGGAGTTAAAGGCTAGACAACATATGCTAGTTTCAGTGTTCCTCTTCTAGTCACTCTGCTTTATATGCTTAGTAAAAGCATTCACGGAAGTGTGATACAGGAAGATAAGAAATGAATTGTTCAGTAGCACACAGACAATGAAGGTACTGATGCTTCTGAAAACTGGAGAAGTTGCAGTCTATTCAGAGATGCAAGACAGAAGAGACAGTTTTAATAATTTACCAACAATCTGGTGATACTACATTACTTCTGAATTTCCAGAATGCCACACAGACATGAAATAATCGTCATAGAATTCCAGCTTATTTTAATGGCTAGAGTAATAAAACTGTAGTAATAAAGTATCTTTACAACAGTATCCTCATATATATTTAATATTAGATGCACTGGCATGACCTGATTGTACATCCTCTCTAAGAGATCTCCACCAGTGTTAAAATGACAACTAAGTTATACTAAGTGATACTGTTCTACCTGCAGTAAGTTTAGGAAGCCACTTACTGCTTTTATTACCCCTCATGTTTATTATTTTTGCCATTACTGCAAGCCAGAACCAGATCCATGCCATTGCTGTGTCCACTTTGTTCTTAGGTTCTTTGTTCACACACAGTTCCATGGTCCCTCAGGACATCTCATCCAGAACTTCACTAGCCCCACTGCTGGAAAACTTTTTCTGAAGTCTGATTCAAACCTCTCCAAATGTAATTGGTGGCTATTACTTCTTGTTCTACTATAACAGTAAGCATGGAAAATAGATTATTCCTTTCCACTTTGAAGGAGAAAGGATGTGTTTAAAGACATCCTTACCTCCACTACTTGTCTCTTCTCTAGTCTGGACAGTCCCAATCTTTAGCAGTGTTGTCACGGGCCATGCTTTCTGATAAAGTAGAATGAGACTAATTATGCTTTTTCTTGCATTATTTTACTCTGTCATAACAAAAAGAGAGTTATATAAAATTATTCTGGATTGACAGCAGTTTGAAAAAAAGACTCAGACCATGCACTTTGTACTCTGAAACTAAAAACATTATCACTGAACAAAAATTTATCATTGGAATTGCTTCTTAGAGGTGTTCTGCTCTCTTGATTTGGGCTGAGGCTGTGAGATACAGTTATTTTAATTAGCAGAATGTCTCTCAGAAACATGGCTGATTATTGAAGATTTTTTAGAATGGATGAATCTAGTAAACTAATGTGTAGGTTTTATTACTCAGTTGGTTTTATGTAATTTAATTCTCTGTTATATACTCTTACTTAGGAGGCAATCCTTGAGCTATTTCAAAAATTCTGGCAAAACTATGTTAAGATATCACTGGAAAATGGAGAACCATTTAAGCAGTAAACTAATAATGTTATCTTCAGGTACAATAAAGATCATGTTTTTTAAAAGTCAGTTCAGCTGATCAAGAATGTATAAAAACACAGTTGAAAGGGACTTTGGTGAAGTCCTCTTGACCCCTGACAGTAAATATTGCTTTAAATGAATCCACTAATCATTTATTTCAGAATAAATCATGTGCAAGTGATATGCTTTAAAGTAACTGTAAAGAAAGAGCATCTACAGCGGGATGACTGAAATCAGTTTGAGCAAATGTTTTCATGCACTGAAGGCAGCAATATAAACCCAGTGAAGGTATTTATTAGAGCCCTTATGCTGTCTTAGTGACAGCCAAAATAGGAAAAATAAATAATGTAAAATAATCATCCAGTTATTTGAAAGACCTTTGTATTATACAATTGTATCTGAGGTATTTATGAATGGTCAGAGGAAATGTGATACCTGCAAAGTCAGCAGGGCAATTTAGAGATGTGTGCCAGCCTAGACAACACTGTCAGAGAAAACAGATTTCTGTACTTTAGTAACCAACTGTTGGAAATAGTCAAGAAAAGAATGAGAGTAGACTTTTTATTATAGTGTATCAATCTAAAGCTTTCTACAAAGCTGAGAACTATACGGCCAAGATATATCTTCCTATAATTACAAAAAAAAAAAAAGAAAATGCACTCCCTTTTCTAGTTAATGCCACACAACCAGAAAGAGAAGGTGACAGCTGAAGGACTCTTCTTTTGCTCTGGCACTGAAACTCTCCTATCACCGATGTTTCATTGAAAAAGCCTGCAAAACCTCTCTGTTATCTCATTTCTAATAATGCCAGGAGGAAGGATCAAAGCCCTTAGTGCCTGTATTTCATTCATTAAATGAACATCTGCTGGCCTATTTACTTCTCTACCTTGTGCACCAAAAAGCTCTATTTTAGTTATACTTTATGAGGTCCCCTGTTAAAATCTATGCCAGTGTCCCATGGTCATTTCGCAGAGGGTCAGACTACATTTTGTTAGAAACATTCTCACTGTTACCATGCAATCATATCTGGGTTCAGTGTGGTTCTAAGAACTAGAACACTGCCCTCACTCCATGTGGTATGACAGAGCATAAGCACAGTGGGGAGCCAATGTTTTTTCCAAGTCCTTGTTTTGGAACAGATGGGAAGATTTAAAAACATGTTTTAGTATAATAAGTAAGTATAAGATTGTAAGATTTTTGAGACATCTTATTTATGCATTTTATAATTTAAAAGTTATAATGATGGTTAATATTAGGTTTTAAACAGGATTTAAATATCAATTACCACCAATAGAGCCTAATTTAAATAATACTTCCTGAGTCAATTAAATAGTTATATTGATTTACTTTAGATTTAATCTTCTGGTTAAACATTTATAGTTTATTTAATACAATTTAGAATTTTTCATATACTTTCAACTGAAATCTAAAGCATTAAATAAATGAAGGAGATTATTTCAGAAAGCACATGTGCTATACAAATGTTGGAAAACATATTCAGTGCAAAGCAGTTGCTCAGGAGGTTCATGATATAGTAAGGTTTGGGAGGGGGGTATAAATATTATTTCTAGGGCAGCAGATGATAGCAATACTTAGCGCTGGGGAAAAAAATAGGATATTTTCAAGTTTCCTGGGATTTTATTGTAGCCCTGCTCACATCTTTGAGAAACTACATTCAACAAACTTCCTAAAAATTTGCTGAATTGCTCATCCTATTTTTGACATTACGCAATTCCTACAATTAAAATGCCAGAAATTAATCTCCTACTTTTAGTCACTCAAAGCCATTCAATGAGGTATGACACTTCAACTGTTACCAGAGTAACACAGTTACTCCAGAAGGAAATGCTTTCTGGATAGAGGAAGCTTGTAAAAATTTTCTAGGTGTCTGTTTTCTCTGAATTACCCATTCATTTCTAATAGAAGTGTTTGAAACTGTGAAAAGAATGGCGTACATTGTTTAATTCAGCTGGATTCTCTAGTACCTTTTCCAGGAAAATAGAAGCAGCATCTTGGACCAAAACTCTTTCAAACTCTACTGAAACATTAACCTCCTCCTCAAAAAGGTAGGGGATTTTGGTCAATACCCAAGGAAGTCCTAGATAATAAGAAGGTACAATGTCACATTATGACATTGCACCTTCTTGAAGCAAACAGCGTTCTATTTCAAATGCCTGAACCCTCACAGAAACTGTTTGCATGGTTGTGTAGATAAGAGTAGTGACAACTTCTTCCCTCTTTATAGGAAGAAAGAAATATGAGAATAAACTAAATAATGTCATCATACCATACACTCCACATCTGACTTTTGGACAACATTGCCTTCTAAGAGTATGGACATTACAAACACACCAGCCCTGAGCTTGGAGCACACCAAATGCCCCACTGACACCTTAGAGAATCACAGTGTCAAATAAAACCACATTTGCCTGGCATGGTCAGTTATCTGGCACATAAGAAAGCATTTCTAATGACAATACTTGGTATGTAAGGTTGAAGTATGAAAACTCTTACTTAAGTTCCCTTCAAGATTGGAATAATTAGACACCACCAACAGATCCCAAAAAAGACTTAATTATAAGCTGCATGATCACTATAAGATAAAGCCACAATAAATTTTGATGCTCTCTCCATTCAGAACTCGCTAATTTCATAGTGCTATGAATACACATAGTACAGACAAAACATATTTTTTCAAATTAAGCCAATATTTCACTTGGCAGAGTTACATTACCTAAATGTAGATTTAAAAAAGTAATATCAACAGCATTTTCTATACTTACAAATAGAATTTTTCATCCCATACTGGATTCAAGTTTCCAAAAATAGTTTTTGTTCTTCGCTTGTTTTTGCCAACTTGCACAGTAACATATGGGTCACTTGAGCCAGTTTTGTCCTTAGCCTGTAAGCCCTGAGCACAAAGAACTGCGACAAAAGGAGAGAAATGTGCTTTAGCCCTCCTCGTCTTTATTGCCAAGAAGTAAATGAGGGTGACAACAGCAACAGGAAACAAAGGCCTCAAAATGAGAGACTGTGAAAGAAAGGTTTCCGGGTTATTTTCCCAATGTCTATAACTCTGGAGACTGACAGTTTGTCTAACTACCCTTCTGGACATATTTTAAAATACAGTTTAATGGAGTAATAAATATAAAGAATCACCACTGAGTACCAAACAATGACTTTTTCCACATAATTCAAATATTTTTTTCAAACTTTGGTTTAATTAAAATAACAAGGAATATAATGTTGTCTTATCTATAGTACTTGTCCTGAGTCTGATAGATCCCTAAAGTTCCCTGCCCTTCAATAAATAAATAAAAATTTCCAAAATTCCTCCAAAGATCCAAACTAACATTTCCAAAGTAAAGCCTCCAATCATATAAAAAATATGCCCTGTGGCTTATGGAACTAAACATGAGGAGTGTGGCTATCATTTGTCATTTGTTCTCTTAAGAGATGAACCGTGATTTTTAGAATACTTTCTACACAATCACAGAGAGGTTGACAGTTCAGATCAATTATCATCAACTGTTTATGTATTTGCTATTCTTTCTGACAGTTAATGTGGGTGTATAGTTAATGGATATGAATTTAGTGGCAAATATAAATACATAGAGTTTGATTTTCCATCATAATTCATAAAAGTGGAAATCTCAGAGGAGAAACCAGAACTGTCAGAGAGCAGGCTACCAAAGCCAGAGAACTGCAGCTAAAACGTTTGCTCTGGCTCTTACCATTCAGCAGCAGTTGCCTTCGTTATTTTGCATGTATTATTTAAATCATCTCAGTGGTAACATTTAGTTAACATTCTCTGATGTCAATCATTTTGGATAATGAAGCTCCTTTGGTGCGCTCAGAAAAATGATTACCTAAAAATGGCACCTTGCTCAGCAGATCAGCTCTTGGTGTGGGTTCAGTTGTATGTGCTGGCTTCAGTGAAAGAAGTAAAATTCTGCTAGTCTTTAACACATCCAATTTCTGAAAACACTCTTAGGAATGAAATAGCATATTTTGTCTTCCCCATTCACTCTAAATCCACAGGGAAACTTTTAGAAGGCAAGGAAGTATCCCTCTCCTATTTAAGCAGTAGAATTAAGGGACAGCCTAGCAAAAGTCAAAAGCAAAAGGATTAAATTGCATGTATTATACTGGCCTGAACACAAGACAGTCTTTAGTATCCTTTGGAGATAGAACTAAAAATAAACATATGAATTAAATATGTCCCTAGTGCTTGGTGACAGTCCCAAAATTCCACAATCATTCTTTTGAGTTTCATGCACCAGCTCTCAACCTTCAGAATAGCCTCCGTTTATGCTGAGGTTTTAATTCAAAACTGAAATGTCAAAGTCAGAAAACCTGGAAATCTTCATGAGCAACCAGGCTAATGCAATTGGAAGCCATCTGGAATATATTTGGAGTGAGCAGAATTATGCAACATCAGCAACACTTAAATGGAGCACACCCTTAGTCAAGCAATGTGAATGGATAATAAGTTTCAAACAAATGGGATCTGGAATTGCAAACTCAAGTGTTTTTTCAATCACTCAAAGCCTTTTTTTTGGTGAACTTTAACTCTTCGAGTTGGTAGCAAAAAGCTCATCATTAGCACAGGAGATATTGGTAGGAGGTGAAGGAGATACATTATTTTAACTTGTCTTCCTTCCTAGAGCAGTAGAATATAAAGTGGTTTTGGCAGCTTAAAACTCAACTGTTGCAGTTGGCATCCTATAAATTCAACTGCTTGTAGATGCTCCAAGTATGCAATTGAACACACAATCCAGCTCTACTTATAAAAAAATCTTGCTCCTGAACCAGGGGAATAGGAAAGAAAAGGCTCTTAGACCAGAAGAAAATTACCTGTGATAGTTATTTTTGCTGACCATTTGGATGTTCCATCCAAAACACTTTGTTTTGCCGCTTTTGTATATTGTACAAAATCTTCTTTAGAAATATTAAACATTTCCTGGATCACTTCAAACACCTCTGGTCTATTTTTCTCTCTAATCTTCATTCTTTCCTTCATAGCACTAATAATATTCTGTGTTTTGTCTTCTGCACCATGTTTGGAACTTTTCTCAGCTGCTCCTGAAATGAGAGAAAAGGTCACCATTGTTATTGAAAATTAACTTTGTTCTTTTTCCCATCTAGGGTCTCCAGTCAACTCTTGGTACAGCAGTACCTGAAGGAAATCTTCATTTCACCTGAATAACGCCTCATATATATTCTTTGTGATATCTAAAATTATCAGTTGATTTAGTTTAACATGAGGGGTTAATATTCAGCTTCCATCAGCGTTATGTGTTATATAGAAAATTATTTATTAAACCAGTACTATTCAGTGCAAATCAGTACTGTGGAAACATCTCAACATGTGTACCGAGCAGTAATCACAAATTTCTGATCCCGAAACTCGATCATTAGACACCACACCTGTGGTATTAAACTTACAGACTTTTGGAAAGGAGAGCCTACCCAAGAAAATAATATATCCCAGGTATGGAACAGAGAGGTTCCCCTCTCCAATAAAATGGTCATTACTGATAATTTCAGTCAGTATATGAGGATGGTAGAAGAGTCCAAGGGATATTATCTGTGTGAGAATACTTCTAGACTCTGTTAGCCTGTGGTGGCATGTCAGGCAGAAAATAGGTAATTTTTCAGGGACATCAAAACCATTACAATGTTTATTGCTTTAAACTGAAAAAAAAAAAGATTTTAAGGAGACCAAGTTGTTGCATATCTTATTCACAGTTCTTTTCAGAAGTACTCTGGAGAGATTTATCTCTCTAACAGTTGTAACTGATCTGAGAGGCCCTTTTAAAAACAAAGTCAAGTTCGCCTTATAAAATGTCCTTTTTCTGTCAGAGGAAAAGGCTTCTGATCAATATCTCTACAATATACTCTTGAAAAAAACCCCCAAAATCAGACTTGCATTTGTGTGCGAGAAAAGAAACATCAGACTTGTATGATTAGAAAAGTAGGAAGCAAAAATTTAAACTCCTGCAGTGCTAAACAGGCTATTTCAATTCTTGACAAGATTAACATATAAAACAAGATAGAAAAATACCAAAAAAATTACAATGAATGAGACACTGCTGCTTGCTATAGGCATTGCTGAATTTTGGCTCATGTTAAACACTACTCAAAGGCTTGTGGCACTGAACATCAAAATCATCATCATCATTAGCAGCAGTAAGTTCTCCACTCTTCCAAAAAGTCATGAAAACATCATCCAACTAGCTATCCTCAAATCCTGGGAGGATTAAAGTATTATTGTTCCCTTTAGATGGTCAGTAAAATTAAAACAAAATAACTTTGAACACTTCATTATGCAATTATAATTCAGATATTTCAACACAGAAGAAGCCTAGCTTTCCTTCTTTACAATGCCATCAAACACCAATATGTTCTTTTGAAGGAATTTTTGTTGAGACACATAGCTTGCAATGGCTAAAGAAGAAATTATCAACTCTACACAGCTGGAAAGAGTCATCTTTAAGCATAAGATTTCAGTGAAGTCTTAAAAACCAAATATTACACGCTTTGTTTTCTTCAGTTTTCAATGTGTCTGAAGGCTTCTTAGCACATGGAGGGCAACTGATACCTATATATAGAGAGCGATGTAAAATGGGAATGCATAATGTTATAAGATTGGAAAAGTGTGGGTTGAAATATCAGATACCAGTGATCCCAGCCTGCCAAAAGGTAGAATTAGATGGCTTCTTCAAGGGGTTTTCCATGGCTACTAAATCTTGAGAAATCTTGAAAATCTCTTGCTCAGAGTACCTAATCTTTCTGAATATGGAAGACCAAAATTCCAGTGATTAAAGATTATCCAGACTGAAAAATTAGGAATTAGTAGATATAGAATTATGTGCTACCATGAAACAAAATAGCAGTTAAAAAATTCTCTAGTGATCTTATTACAAAAGAGATGATTGCTGAGCTGCCTGGAAAACATGACAGGTCATTCTTAGAAGATGCAGGAAGGAACTTTTTTTCATTTTCTCTTATTTTCTGCCCTTCCTTAAAAAGTAGAAATGCAACAACATAACTGAATGATAAATCCTGGGCACAACCAGAATGGCATTAGCATATTCCTGTTAGAAACCTTGCTGATTTTTGAGACAGCAAAGATAAAACTGAAATATGTGCTAAAATACAACTTCCTTTAAGTAAATATCTTTCTCTTTATACTCATTTATTGCAACTAGTTTTACATCCCCTGTTGCTGACAACCTCTACTGCTGTCTATCAACAAATTTTTTCATGCAGTATTGATCGAACTAATTAAGACAATAGTGTAACTTACATTGCATAGGAAGTTAACAAGCTCATTTCACCCTAGGGACTGATACAAACTCAACATGATTGAAATCAATTCTAATTTAATATTGCACCTAGTTAGAGAAAGGGATATCTTATTGAAGATGAGAGAGCTAATGAAAGTTCTACTTTTTTTTCCAAATCTAATTTAGAACAAGTTTATATATTGACCCTAAAGATCTTGAGATGTGAATTGATTTCTACAGTCTACATTAGAAATCACCATATATTAAAAAAAAATCACAGAAGTCTGAAGGCCGATACATCCTACAGATTATGAAATGGGAAAAAGGATGACTATGACAAAAACAACTACATTTCACAACTACATGACACTGTTAGCATGAGCTTTCTCAGAAATAGAGATTTAACCAATTGGTTAATTAATATTTTCAATGAAAAACAAGGAACAAGAAATTTTTGAAGTAGTATACTACGAACACTGAGCAATTAATCTGTTGCAAAAAACATGACAGGATGCTCAGAAACATTCGCATTCCAATGAGAGGAGTGGGATCCCTTAGGCATGTTAAATATTTTACCTGCAATTTGCCTTCTAGAGGTTTTCCTCTTTTAAGACTCAGTTGTTCAATGTTTTCAAACTGTTCATACCACAGATGACTGCCAATCTTATTTATTTTTTGCATGCTCTCAGACTTATCATACATATATATCTGTAAAAATTCATAAAATGCATCATGGTGCTCTGAATAATTTTTTAATGGGTTTTTTGGACTGGTGATAGGGCCAGGAAACAACAGCCCAGTTTCCGCCACAGTGCAGAATCACAATTAAACACAGTTAGGAAGTTTGATTTAGAAATTCATCACTGATTTATTCTTCATGGGGTCAGTTGCTCTGGGAAATTTTACTTAATTCTTGAGCAGTACAAACCTTGAGCATCCATCCCTTGTGACAGCTCCTCACACAGAGAACACAGTGAAAGAACTGTGTGAACTGAATGAAATATCTATGTAATTTTCCTACAGGTAGAAGCTCTGGAACATATCAACAATGAACAGTGTCGAATGACTCCAGAGTATGAAAGCCCATTCCAAAATCAGAAAACTTGCAGGTCTTTATTTTCTATTGCTTAGAATCTCATATAATAATTGTGTTGTAATTTAAGAATCATTTAATACATGTGATGTATTTTCACAGGATAATACATGAGCATTCAAGCCAAGCAAGAAAAAAGCAAAAAAATGGTGGTTTTGCCTCAATGTGCCAATGTGCCAAATGTCTTACTGACTGATTTTTTTTCCCCCTTACACAGGCAGGGTTCAGTATTTTGAAGGAACAAGGTCCTACTTACTGTTCCATCTTTTTGTCTAATATATAGCACATCAATATGACCACAGGAAGTAGCAGGAATATTTTTTGAATATTTCCTTTGACATTTTTTGTGTTTTGAGTTTAGTAAAACAAAGAGGGTTTATGTCAAATAAAAAATTGCTTCAGATATTGCCATAGGCAGTGAAAAGTAAATAATTCAGTAATGATAGCAAGCATTATTTTGTAAATGCTCAGCAACATTTGACAGATTTCAAGGACAAAAGCAAAACTATGCAGTAGGTTTTCCATAAAGCTTCTGGCTAGCTTCTCAGTTGAGGAGCATCAACACACCTTCACTGATTTTGAGTGATCTGGTCTCTCATTTCAAGATATTGCTGAGCATACACAGAAAATCAAAAGGTATGAATTAATACAACACTTCAGCTGTCATGAAATACTCACTCTGCAAACAGTCAGCATTTAGGAGGTCTTGGCACTTCTCATGGCATTTGACACCACATTCGGTGCATCTCATGCCTTGTCTGGCTATGCCCCAAAGGAGACCTTCACATTCATAACAGTATGTGGGAGTTGTAGCTGTCCAAATTTCAAAGTTATGAGGTGTAGTTGATGATATTGGATAGATCAAAGCCTGCAGGGTCTTCTTGAAGACATGTATTTTCTGTTGGGTAAGGAAAAAATACTTCAGGTTTAGTGTTCAACACAAGTGAACTGTTTCTAAACTATATGCCATTTAACTTAAAATGTTATAAAATATCAGAATACACATAGAAGTATAAAATAATTTGCAAAATACCAATTTAATCATTTTGCTTTACAGTTTGAAAAGAACTCTGCATGATTACTCATTTTGCTTTACAGTTTGAAAAGAACTCTGCATGCCTATTTTGTCTGATTACACAAACAGCAGAATTTAGTTGGAATCAAGTTATTCAATTAACGAATAGTCTTATATACATATTTTTATATTTTGAGGCAGAAATGAAAAAAAAGCAGCATTACAATCATTGGGGCATCTTAAGTAGCTACCTAACATTAATTCTGAATATTTAAATACTTCCTGTAGGGACTTAGACACACTGCACAAAATGCCTTTTGATTATATACAACACTATCCTCTAACACCAAGTGTCTATATAATGTCATCAAATAAAAGCAAGTCAATTGTAGGGTTCCATTTTATCTGTATTTCTATAATAGCATACTTACTACTTCATTTTTAAGCATCAAGTTGCTTTTTACTATAGACAAGACTGATCCATACTCTCAAAAATCCAAACTCATTTCTTGGACTGTTTTGGCTTAAGACCCATGACTAGTTCTACTGCAAGAACAGTTATTGGCCATTTACTGATTAGTACTGTAACAACCTCAGTTTCAGCTCCTTAGTGCTTAATAAGATGAAGAGAAAGCAGTCCCTGTAGTTTTGCACACAAGACCTTGGCTTACATGGGCACAATTCTCTGGTTTGTTTATTTGAGCCTTTTTTCAGGCACCCCAATCTTCTAGGTACAGGCAATTTATTGAGAATAAGAAGAGCTCAGCAGCCTGCAGGCAACACTTGGTACCAGCTTAGCTTGTTTGTATCTTTTTTAGGGGGTGGCTGTTCACCAAATGCACATGTGACTGCCATGAATGTATTAGTTCTAGATTTGTTCCCTTATAAATGAATAAGTGTTTCTTTTAGAAAGAAGAAACCAGATTATAAAACATATCACAGCAGGGTATTTCTGAAAGTCTATCTGTCCTACCTTGTCCTCCTCTGGTGTGGATATCATGCAAGGTAACTCTAATACTGGCTATACAGCTGTAGCAAGGGAATAAGATTTTGGAATTTGTGTGGTTTGTCTATTTTTGTTTCTACATCACTGCTACAGTTCTGAGAGTATAGGAAGAAAGGCAAACTTAGTTAAGCATTGGTTAACATTCCCTTACCTTTAATATTCAGCTGTGGTAATTGTATGCCAAATGGAAGATATGAACCTGTCTAAAAATATGCTGACATATTATTGGTTTTATGTACCTGCATCTCTTCTCAAACTTGTGAGATATTCTGCCAATAATACATTGTCTGATAAAAGTCAAATATTCCTTTTGTGTGCATATCTGCATAATGTGGCACAGAGTCATCAATCAAAGGACTTTTGCTACCATGGGAAAACTGGTACCATGCAGCCCTAGGGTAGTCACTGATTCACAGGGTCAAGTGTTAAAAATAACAAATCCAAATGTTAGGTAGCTTAGGCTGCAACAGCTCTTATTGGAGTTAGTAGTTACTGCTGAAAACAATATACATCCTGTTAGGCCTGGCTAAAGATATATGGTGAGACATTTCACGGACATTTGATCTGAGAACATCTGAGAACACCGTAGAACAGAACTAAGGAAAACACCTGATGCAGCAGAAAAGACTAAAACAAATACTGAATTGCCCTCCAGGATGCTTCTTCAGCCTATCCTAGTAACTTCCCTGAAAGCTAGCAAAGGTGTTCACCACTTTGATTTGGCAGATCCTAAGAACTGTGATAGTAATGGCCACCTAACTCTGGAGAACTCATTTTGGTACATTACTCCACTTTTGCCTTCCATGTTACAGGGACCAGGAAAGAAACTTTAAAACAACCTAAAGTGAATTTATACTGCTTGAGGAATCGTGTTTCTCAGAAACCACTGATTACAGTCTCCCACTCCTGAGCTCACGTAGCCTCAGTACAAATCCTGCCCTTTCACCCTGTTCAGCTTCAATATTTTTCACATTATAAATACTTCTAAAATTTTGACATTAACTTTTACATTTTTCTGAAATGTCAGTAAGTAATGAAGTTTACCCTCAACAGGCCTTAAAATAAACATTTGAGGGTAAATGAAGTTTTCAGCTGAAAGACACAATTTGTGGACTGGTTTTGCTACAGAACATGTTCTTTCCCCTGTTGTTAATAAAGCAAATTGCAAAGGAGAATTTTATTTCTCTTCCTATCTAGAGGCTTTCATTGCTATTACTCCTCTCTGTTTAAATGTTTTTGTTATGTGAATTACAGAGCATAAAAACATGGCACTAATAACTTCCAATATAACTAACTATTTACTGGTTTGGCAACATTTAGCACTACTAATATGTAGGAGAATTATTTAGTTATCTGGTTATCCTCTGAAGGGAAATTTACTTCTGTCATATACTACTTGATACTTCTCTATGTAATTGATGTATAATTTTTAAAAACATGCAGCTATGTCTTTGTTCAACAAAGCAATTAAATGGGTGCTCAACTGAAAGATTATGTCTAAGTATTACACTGTTTAAAATGTCTTTGGATCTGTGCTTGAGAACACACAAACTCACTGTGTCATGAGGGCGTTGTACCAGAAGGATAGCAGTGACAGGTGGCAAAGCTCAAAGCCTTAACCTCAGGGTGTAATTTTTTGAGTAGGTGGCGCTTGAGTTTTAATAAAAGACATTAGTTCAAAGAATTTTCATACTGAATCTAATCAGCCAAATAACCCACACCCACCAGAGTCACTAATATTCCCTCCAGAAAAACTTGAGAGAGGGTAAAAACTAGAAAAGCCTTAATCAGAGGAATTACTTGCCCAAAGGGGATGTTTTTTCCTTAACTTTCATTGGTGACTCCATTTCTTCATCTGCATTTCACATCTTCATTTTGTGGAGGGCATCTGGAGAATTCTTTTATGTCTGAAAATGTCTGGCCTGTTTTTTTTTCCAAATCTTGCTCTACCCAGTGTAATGATGCCCCAGGTTATTAAGTTTGGCTGGCTACTTAGAGAAGTAGAAAAGTAGTGCCTTTCCCTTGTTTTAAATATCTTGCAAGAGGCTTTACTGGCTGTACCCGTACATTTGTCTGTGAAAGAGCACTCTGCCACTTGGTATGTGCAGTGAGGGCTGGCATAGGACTGGCCTCTCTTATTCACCTCTACTCTGAATTAGCTTTTTACATTTTCTCATCAAATGAACTTTCACGTGTCTAAAGTACACTTGCTGTCTGCCTTTGGACTCACATTTTTATTTCAAGATTTCTTAAGAAATAACTATTTCTGGTTCACAGTTTTTCATATGGCATGGTTCAAATGGAGGCCAAACAGTATAGAGGTATAAAAATATATTCAAATGAAGTTACCCTTCCCATTTCTCCTGAATGAATTCAGTAGTTTCTCTGGTTGATGGCAAGCATTGGAGACATGTTTGGACTGATCTGTCCACTGGGATTTGCTGCCTTTATGCAAGAATCTGTAAGTGCAGTCCAAATTATTCTTTATTGTCCTGCATTTGTTGGCAATTAACATTATCTGCAAAATGTACAACTTTAGCCCTTCAAAGTAGGAGCCTGGTAGTTTTTACATGAGAGGAGGCATGTAAATAAATTGATGAATCTGTATTTTTTGTCATAAAAGGTAGTAATTCTTATACATAATGTAGTTTGTTTAGTAAACATCTTTTAGGAAATTACATGGATCATTTCAGTGCCTTTTACTGAACTTGGCTATTTTGGTACAAACTATAAAAAAGTTGAAAAAAGTCTTTATTTTGTTGCACTTGCATGCCGTAAGTTTTTCCTCTATAATTTCCCCTCAGCCTTGAACCCCTTAAGATCCTATAGCTCTCCATTCTATCAGCATTTGTTGCTATTTTGAGATAGCAGAAGAAAATAACTACTGCCCCTACTGGAAGAACATTTCAAATATCACCTATTTTCTACCTCAGCAGTCCATCCCTGAGCACCACCAAATCATAACTTTATGATTACCAAATAAGCACAGAAAGTTCACAATAAACCAGGTAAGACTGATGGATGTCAATATTTGTGCTACATGTTCTGGTTCCCAGAACACCAGTCCATATTTTCTGTTCTCCCATTCTTCTGCTATGGACCTTAACAACAAGGTAGAGAAAAATTCAACTCTTCACTTTTCTTCAAAATAGGATGTATTTTAGAAAGCTGTATATGCACTAGCAATTTGAGAAAAACAAAATGGGCCTGTATTTCTTCAAATTATTGCTTTTGCTTAGTTCAGTCATATAAATCTTACACCACCATTTAAGTATTCCTGAAGAAAATGGCACCTGTTGGGTTTTTGTTCAAAAAAATGTCTTTTGCCAAATCTAAGTGAAATCAGTAATGGAAAACCACAACTCATGAATTTTAGTAGCTATGACAGTATGCTTTTTAAAAAGACTCTTGTGGTTACTTCTTGTATGAATTAAATATTTATTCTAGAATCACATATGTTACATTAAAAAAAAATTAAATAGTATCCCGAGGACTGGGAAAAAATGATCACAAAACCCCATCTTGCAGAGCCCTGTCATTCTAATTGCACTCACAGTGTGATGAAGATAGAAAGATAATGAAAGACTGCAGGTAAACATGGTACAGTTGGACAATTTAAAATAAAAAGCTTCCCCAAATAACTGGTTTTTAAATCAAAAGTTTCTTGGTTAGTCCCCTCTGACCGTCATGGATGTGAATCAGCAGAGGCAAACCTTATCTTGCTACTGTGGATCAGGCAGCAAATTCTGCTCAAGTTCTCTGGAAGTTTCTACACAATAAATGTAGATATTATACCTTATAAAATACCTTCTATTTTATCCAGCTTGGAGTGTGTAAGGCTGAAATAATTTTAGAGATCTTTGAACAAAAATTTCTCTGTTACTAAAAGGTCTTAAACCAGTCATTGAAAACACTTACCATTTCATCAGTGTTTATGGAGGTCCTGATGAGCATGGCCATGGAAATACCAGATTTTCGAGCTGCAAGTGTCTGTTTAAGGCAAATGCAAAAGAGTTACCAGTTGTACAAGTAACACCAGCTGTTGAATCTAATGGAAGGCAAATAGTACTTGATTGTGCTAGTGGATGTAAACAAAACGGTAGAAGATACAAAACCATTTAGTTAATGTTTGCAGCTCACAATTTTTAGGGTTTCAGTACATCATGGAAGTACACCTTCCATCATCATTACTGTTTCTTTCAGCAGTGCCCAGCTGAACTGCCATTTCTAATACAAAACCTGTTATTCAGAGGTTTGTGACTCAGTATTTTTAAACCACAGGCTGTCACTGTTTTTCTGCTTTGCCAACCAAATTAATGTGGTACAAGGATAGGCATCCTGCCCTAATTTGGAAGCTGACTATGCCTGCAGCAACATGGGAGATCATTTTGCAGTAGTCTTATGGTTCAAGTTGCCAGTCTAGATAATTTTTTGTAACTCACTGCGCATTTTTAAACTGTGTGTATGTATATAAAATGCCACTTAAATAAAAAGACCTCAAGAAATCTTAAAATATTATTTTCCTTAAAGACAATATTAATTCAATACTATGGATAGCTATATGGAGAAATACTCTGGTTATTTGAGACAGGAAAAGAGAGCAGAACCCTGTGTCAATCTGTCCTCATTTGGCTACATGATTTTATTGGTATATTGACAACTTCTGGTTCTGAAGACAATGCGCTTGGGTTGTAGAGATGAACTCTTTTGCTCTAGTACCATACATACAAAGGGATTGAAAATAAAGTAATTTTATTATACAATAAACAAGGAAATTTTATTCCTTATTGCAACACCCCAGAAATTTAAATGGGTCCTTGAGAATTAACTAGAGAGTATAATGGTCAGAAAGGACCCTGGGGGAATGAGCTCTGTGTGTTCTACAAATAATATTTCAAATCTGAATATCACTTCTGCTATCAGTAATCCTTTTGGCCTGACAGAAACAGATGAGATGTATTCCATTGTGCACAATATCAGCTATAACAGTTATATTACTGGACTGCACCTGCGGTGCTGTTTTCATTCCTCCCTTCTCTTATTCTAAATCATTCCAAGTGTGTTTGTACACTTGTGCCTTATCTCTGTTCTTCTGTCATCCACTATCTGCTTTGTCATGCTTTGCTGCCCTCACAGTCTAGCAGTGTGTGGATCAATTATACCACCCACTAACCTTAAGTCTGTTGTTGCTTCTGTTGTGAGGATACAGATTTTCACCTAACTGTGAAGTCGGTCTCTGTAGTCCATCATTACAGAACTATTACAGCAAAAGTTTAAATGATACTTTGTACATAACATTCTTATTTTTGTGAAACGCATACTGGGCCAGAAGCAATTTAGGCTTACATCAGCAAAGGGACTGCATCATTAATCTCTGGATGAAGAGACAACTCCAATTTCTTCCAATTATATAATTTTAAACACTGGTATATTTAAAATGTATTTCTATTTATTTATTTATAAGACAGTTCAATTTTAATTTTAAATGCTCACTTTCCCTGATTCAATTTTCAATAAGTTTCTCTTGATAATAATTAAACTTGCAGACTGACACAGCATTATTAATCTTGTGAAACCAATTATAGGGTAAGGAATCATCCTTGGCTTAGTAGTATTCAATTCATCTCTCTCCTATCACAAAGAACCCTCCTTTTGTTTTTTTTTTTTTTTCCTCTTTTAAACTCAGCAATTTACCAACTCTATGCCATTAATTTGCTATCAGGTTCACCATTCTGTTATTATTAAGTAAATCTGTTTACTTCTCTGTGACCATCAATTTATTCTAATTCTGTTAATGTGGGAAATTCCACGTGTGTGTGCCGGTGAGATTGACAAAGTCACAGGAAAGATTAAACATTGTTCAGGCTTTGTTTTTTCACACTTTTTGTGTCAAAGCCAAATGCTACAAGATACGCACACTAAAGTTAAAAATGGCAAGTAAAAATGCTTTTGGATCATTAAGAAGAAAAGAAACAATTTTCATAATCTGTAGAGATTTGAGTGTTAAAATAATGTACCTTAAAAGCATTGACCTTTTGATTCCTCTTGAAGCACAGGTTTTTCTCCAAGTCTTGCCAAGTACCCATGTAGATTTACTTGCCTGGTCTATACTAGTTATATAGTTTTCATGTCCCTTACACTTAGGAAGGGATTTGACCCTTTTAGGTCACAATTGCACAATCCTAGCCATTCCAAGCAATAGAGCAATGTGAACAACTTGCCAGGACAGGAGCACAAAGGGCATAAGAACATTAACCTCAAATATAGGGTAGTGATTGCTGCTGTGTTCTGTCCTCCAGCAATACCAAACAACATGAGCCAGCAGAGCTGCAGTTTCATGCTATCACTGTAAGTCAATAAACCGATACTATTTCCTGTGAGAAAAAAAATGAGGAAGCAATTGTGACCCTGTCATGTGTCCTTTAAGCCCAGTTCTCCCAAGGGGTGCCCTTGGAATCAATTTTGCTTCTTAATCAGAAATGTGTCTAAAATTATAGTACAGTGCCCTATATAAAACAACAAAACCTAATAGGAAACAGATAATTAGGCTGTTCTTAATAAAGTGTTTGTCATGTTGGAAGAAAGCGGTATCTAGAGGGATTTGGGATAAACCAGTAGATTTAACAGTCATATGGATTAAATTCACAGGGATTTTAGTGAAAAAACCCCACAAGGATTTTTTCCATTTATGTACCACTGTCAGAACAAACTACATCTACAAGAGAAAGCCCATAAAATGCTTCTGTTCTAAAACACGGAAGTTGGTGATAGTTCAGCAGCATGAAGCACTGAACGCATAGCAATCTTAAGTATGGAATGAAATAAGGAGGAGTGAGGATTTTGGAAAGAGAAAGGGCAAAAAGCTGCCAGATTTATCTATGGGAAACAAGGTGACAGGTTACGAATGTAACAAGAAAACTTCTTCCTCTATTGTCTCTGTGTTTTCAAGTAGCAGCAAGAAAGAAAGGTAAGTGCAACTCATCAGCTGGAACTTCCAGGAAGTCCAAAAGGTCAGAGCATCAAAAAAATATGGAGAGCAACAGGAACCTACAGTGTTTCACCCCTCTACTTTAACAGAACTTGTCAGCAGTTTGTACTTGTTTACCCTCTCAAACTGATGCCCAGATACCACCTCATGTCTATCCTTAGGTAAAGATATGACCAGCAGAGCATAAAAGACCTTACGTACTGTTGAATTATGAATGTATGAAAAAATTATCAAAATCAAAAAGCCTAGCAAAAAACCCCCAAACAATAAGAGAAGATGATAAAGTAGACCATTGTCTATTTAATTTTTAATTTGTTTTTCGACTCCCTAATACAGGATTTAAAATAAATTAGTCTCCTATATGCTCAAGGCCTTCTATCTTACCTAATAACTTGTATCTACACTGTCTAATTTATTACCTCCAAATTTGCCTTAGCAGCTTAAATAAATAAATTAATATAATTAAAAGTCGTTCTAGCAAAAACATTGAAAAATGGTAACTGTAAGTAAAAGCAAATTGGACTCAAGCTACAATTACATACTAAATGATGAAATGTGCTGAGGAAAAAAAAAAGAGCAGTCCTCTACCACAATGAAATAGGCAAGCTGTGTCTTTCACAGCTAAAATAGCAGAGGAACAAACAGGCCCATGTAACTCATCATGACTGCTGGCTGTGCCATGCAAAACTCATTCCTCTGGTTTTACAGAGGGCTTCAGTTTTCTTGATCATCTTTTCATTTCTCCTTTAAAAAAATCTAGAGACAGACGGCTATCAGCACGAAAAAAAGCTGAAGACAAACCATTTTTTATCACTTTACAAATGCTGATATTATTTTTAATGTAATGTAGAAGTTACCCACTAGAGGTGAATGTGACAAAAATTTCACTGTTTACAGCATTTAAAACCTGCACAATTTCAGAATGGTTTCTTTTTGAGCAACTACACGTATATCATTCTAGGGATCGCAACTTTACTATTTTGGAAGACAGATTTGTACCATTTCTTGGGGTTCTGGGGTGGAGGGGGGTAGGAAGAAGGAAAATATAATTTGAGATGAAGCAAGGTGAGGGAAATTACTTAGCCCTGTCTCATAATTTTTATATTAAAAAGGTTGATGTCTAATCCTGAAATATTCGACAAAACTGCAGTGTTGAGCCCAGAAAACAGATTTAGGAAAAATGGCAATTCAGCTCCACTACACAATCATTACTGGACATAACTGTAATATCATTTGCTTTTCCTTCATATCTGTAGCACAGATGTTTCATGCTTGAGATCTAAACATTGTGCCTGTATCATCAGAAAAGATATTTGAAATATACTGATAACTTTTTATCATAAACTTTTTCTAACAATTTTGGTATGCATAATGTAGAGAGTACATTTACATAAGGCACCACTTCCTTTATGATTAAATTCTTGGTCATAAAATATTTTTTTAACTTTCCAATAGAAGGTCATAATAAAGCACAACATTAATGGAATCCATAACAGTTACTATGATAATTTCAGAACATTTATAAATATAAAAATACTTACCATAGCCTTAAAAATCCAGACAAGATAGGAAAGAAATTATAAAAAATTTTAATTTGTCAGATTTATTGCACAACAAAGAAATTATATTTATTTTAGTCAACATCAAAAGAGTCTAGCTCTCATTTCTAACAATATTATTTCTGTTTTTTCCTGAAACAGTCATAAGTAAGCATAAAAAAAGATCATTTACATTTATTTTGATGTCTTAATGTATTCTGAGCTCTACCTTTCTGTAAGCACTTCCAACAATTAAGAATAAAGCAGAGTGTCACTTAACATGCATTAAAGTGTCATAGCAGGACAACAGACTATACTCATTTAATACTATACTGGAGTGGCTGCTGTCAAAAAGATGGTTTAAATGGATGCAGGCTCTACTATGTTGTACAGTGTAATTCCTCATCAATTTCAGAAGGAATTCTACTCTAAAATGGTTGCTGTGCTTTCTCTTTTTGACTGCTCAGACAGTGTGGTGGATCACCACAGAATAACTGAACAGAAACTGAGAAAACATTGAGCAATAATTGGCAAAGGCTGATCTTTTAATGACAACAGTAGTAATCATTTACTCAGCCTAAGGCCCAATCACTTTACAGTGAGAAATTGTTTTGGGGACTCACCGTCATCAGAGACTAAATATGTATTTTATTGAATAATGAATTCTATGCTACAGGAAAATAAAAAGAAAAACGTGAAGAGCACTTGAAATTCTTTGGAGCAGAGAGACTCTACTTAATCTTGTTTAGACTAGAAGTCAGAATAAATCTCAAAGAAGCTGCCATTCTTTTCCACTTTGGAATTTCTTTTCTTGGTTATTCTTATTTACAATGACTATTAAAAACTGAAAACCTCACCTTGCACCTAAAGTATTCATAAATCTTTGAAATATTAATAGTGAAAAAGGGACGGTTTTTAAAAGGAACTTTCTTTCAGTATCAAAATAAATCAAGTGAAACAGTATCCCAAACACTCAATAGCATCTTTGTGAAAATCAGTAGGTTATTATTGCATGAAATGCACATTACTTGATTACACAAGTAATACCTAAATATCCAATGAGATATTCAGACTTATCTAGTACATTATAACAACTGCCTCATTGACTTTTACTGCAAATCCATTCTCTCGAGACTCCTTTTTTTCCATAAAACAATTGTTGCAAACTGTCATTCAGATGCACGGTAATCATTACAAGAAAGACCTACACAGCTGGCAAAAGAATCAACATTTTCAGAAGTTACTCACCACATCTCGAACAATGGGAAAAGATTTCTTTCTTCGCAGGTCTGGCATGCTGTCAATTCCATACAATCCACGGCTGCAGAAGATAAAAAGGCAAAGGAAAAAGTAAAAATGTGGAGCTTACAAGGCTACATCCTTAAGAACTCCTTATAATATATCTATTTACAGTTAAAAATCAAAATTAGCAGTTATCAGCTAAAGCCAAGTGCTCCAATTGAAAAACCAGTGCGAGTGTTCTTGGTGCGTTTTCTTCTGGCATTCACCCAAAGCAGAGTTGCTTAATACCTCCTGAAACTTTTTACCATTGATTTAGAAATTATAAGAGCTTCCCATCATAAGTTCTTGTATATCTGGTAGTTGAGATGCAGCCCAACATTACATATTGAACATCATTGATGTGAATGAATATTGTTGTATTAAATTTTATATAAAGTTTAAAATAGCTAGCTAAATACATAATCACATCTCAAATAACTCCATGTGACTGTGGAAAACAGAACTTGTCACATTTTAAAACAATTCCACGGTGACCATTATTATTTTCTCTTGCCTGGTTTGAGCTTTTTCACTGAGCACACAATTAAATCCCAGGTAGATCTCACATATAACTTGGAAACAACAACAAAGAGCAACTTGGAGTCACTTCAAAGAATAAAAGGTTAACACACCAACAGAATTTAAACGAATACATATTGATCTGGATAACAAATTGGCCTCGTTCTCTCTGACTCTTCCAGACAATTAACACAGGTATCCTCCTGAACTTTTTCCACAGAGGGTTTTAGAAGATCTCTACATACCTTGTCAGTTCTAATTCAGAGATACTTGGAAATTCTCAGAGAAGTTGGGATATCAGATTTTTCAAGACCCAACATTTTCCTTTCCATGGTCCTTTGTTTGGCACTGCCTCAAATACCCTTTTTGGTTCTTATATTTCTATCTCTGTGTGTATAAAAACTACATTCACAACAAAGAGTTTATCATCTGAAAGCCCTACATTTATTTATGCATGTTATAATTATTGTGTGAAAAGAGAGATAACTAAATTTAGTGAATAATTTTTCAGTTCATTCTGATGCACCCACACCCTTCTCTAAGAAAGGGGAAAGAATTCATAGCATGTTTATGCAATTCCTTTATATTTTCACACAACCATTTTTCCATCCAGCTTGTGATACTAGAATTTTTTTTCCAATAGCATAAAGATCAAAGTAGATCCAAATTGCAGCTTCCAGACATACTTACAAATCCAGCAAAAGTGTGCTAGAAATAAAATAACATTTCTGAGGCCATGAAAAGTAAATGTACAGAGACCAAGAAATAAACTCAGGGCTTTTTGCTACTCAGGAGCAGTTCCATCAGCAGTAAATAAAACTTATAAGGCATTCCTGTGCTTACATAGAGGCAATATCTGTAAAAGGATTTCTATCTATTATTCTGCTCTATAACATAAAAATATGACTAAAATCTTACAAAATACCTTTTGTTCATCATTAAGAAATAACACAGCAAGGAATAAACTTTTCATATTAATGTAGGTTATACATTGAATTCTCTACTCCCCTCCCTACTTCCAATTGTAACCCAACAATAACTTCACATAGAAGATGATGAAGTGGAATCATAATAATTAGATGAAAGTTATCATTCAAGGCAAGGAAAAACCCTGTCATAGTGACTATTTTTGGTGCTTCTGGAAATATTCTGCCTAACAGTAATCTATTTGAATTTGTCAGAGAAAATAGAAAAATAAGTTTGTTTTACCATAGAGAACATGCCACTGAAGGAAAGGAGTAATCATCTGCGTGCAGCACCATCTGTGTATTGTTAGTGAATTTCAGAATGGATTAGGCCATGTGGTAAAATTATCAGTCTCTGACTCCTCATTAGGCAGGCAGTAAATTAATAGAAGAGCAAGCCTCTGGAAAAAGTGAAACAGTACTACCCAGGATCCATATACATGATGAGAACTCCAGCTGAAATCCTTTCATTTTTTAAAAAGATGGAAAATAATGAGCTCTAAAGTGTCTCATCTTCAAGAAAGTGAAGAAAAATAAAATGAAGATGATATTATGTGGTATTGGTATAGAAAAACCAGGAAAGGTGGTGCTTCTGCTTTTCAACAGGGAAATTGCATGAGAAGACCCAGAAAAGCTATCTTTGGTCCTTGCCTTTATTTTCTCATTCTGGGCTGTTCTCTCATTTCATGCAACCAAGTGAAGATCATTGCAGAGAATGGAGAGTTGCAGTCCCTGCTATGGGAGGTGCTGGTGCATGCAGTGGGTTCACAGCACTGTGCTATGACAGAGAGGGAAGAGCAAGGCAGAAGAGAGTCAGCTGGGTATTTTTGCATAGATAAAGCATGGTAACAATGGTTGTGAGGGAAGCAATCTCCTCCCTCACTTCAAATGGCAACAACTTTTGGAGACAGTAAGAGGGAGGAGACTTACCTAACTGCAGTGAGTTGTGCTGGCAGTAAAAAGACTGAGGGATCCCAGAAATTAGCATTAATTTTTGCATGAAGGAGTAGAGTGGGAAGTGTGATTAAAACAGAGCCACAAATGTCTTTGAAATGACAGCATTTTTTGCCTGAATGAGAAGTTAAATGAAAATTGCATAACTGTTTCTAGGGAGGCCTAGTGAAATACAGGCTTGAATAAAGATACTGTGGACAGCAAAGTGAGGTGAGGGCAGGTCTAAACTTTCTCAGCAAAAGAAGTAAGGTTTAATCTAAAAATACGCAGTGGTTACAGAATGTCTGCACAGCTTATTCTCAGAGGATTCAATATTTGAATTTATTCACCTGTGAATGGAAGAGAGGGCACAAAAAGAGCAGCTTCAGTCTTTATAGTCCTTGTCAGTGGCAAAAGTTCTCCTTACACCTATGAGATTGCTTTTTGTGTGCAATGCACAAAAAAATAGGAATTCCATATTACTCTTTAAAGGTCTACATCTATTAAGAAATTGTAATTAAGCAACTGGCTAGGGAAAGTAGTACATACAGCAAAACAGTATGGTCACATGCAGCTTCCTACAGGCACAGATATTATACTTGACTGTCAGTACCAGCATTCAGAGTCTACTTACAAAATTCTGTCCTAAACGACACAATAACCAGGTGTTAAACTGTTTCTACTCTGGTTTACATTTGGTGACTAATCCTGCACAATGTCACATGTGTCCTCACACTCTTATAGCAGCTCTGAAAGTTCTAGGAGGTGCAAAGGGCAGGAATGCAACACTTTGAGGTATAGCAAACTATATGGAAAATACCTACACCACTAAAAAGCTGTAGATAACTCATAAATTTGTTCAAAGTTTAGCAGTAAGTACAAATGTTACCCTATGTATGCCTTCCATAGGAGCATGTGCATGATATTAAGGAAATTATTGCCATAACCACCTGTTAGCAACACCCACCTCCCCTCAAAGCAGGAATCTAAACAGGAAAAACTTCATAGTGTCAATTGTATAGCATTTCAGACATAAAAGCAGGAGATGAATGATTAATTTAATCTCATCACCTTGTCTTTGTAATAAATTGTAATTAAAGTAAAAAGTACTTACAGAGTGCACAAGCAAGAGGATAGTACCCCTTTAAATTAGGTAACTAATATAACTGATGAGTTTTACCAAAGGCTTTTTATTTCATTACCTTTCTAGCTTGAGTAATAAGAAAGTATTCAAAGTGGGAAGGAAACCTTAGAACTGGGTGCAAGTTAACTTCATGTGGAGATAACAAAACAAAATGTACAAGTTTTTACCCCATTCACTCTCAGCCACTGGCAGATCTTTTCCTTTGACTTTTTAATTTCAAGTACTAGAGTGCTATTATACACTAGGATTGCATTACCATATATTTACCAGAATGAAGATGAAATTGTGCTACAGCTTCAAAGGACACTTATTTTATGTGCAAAGAGGTAAAAAACCCCAAAACTCTTACCTAACTGACCTCAGCATCTGAATTATTGTATTAATTTCTCAAAAAATAAGGAATTAAAAAAATTAAAATGGGAAGACATACACAATGAAATTATCTTCTTTTTAAAACAATGCAATTTCTTAAATAAAAAAAGCTTAGAAAAAATACTATAATGCTGTAAGACTAATTTGCAGACACAAATAACAAAATTCTCAGTTATTTTTTTACTTACCCAGCAAATGCTTGGACTGCATAAAGTTTGGAAGCATCCAAGGAACTTGCACTTACTAGCTGAGCCTTTAATAGAGATCAAAAAAAGTACAGTTACTTGGTTGCTTTTATTAAGTTTTGGACAGAATTTAACTGCATCAAACATATAAGACATATGAAAATGTTTAGCAGGGTCAGCTCCAGGCCAAAGCTAGACTAACTGTTCCTCTGGGAAACATTTTGGTAGCATTCAGCACTTAGACACACAGTGGAGGAACCCATGGGAAGGTAAAGTATTGCTTCCCAAATACTGTTGCCCTTTAAATCCTATAGTGAATGCAGGGTAGGTGATAATTAGAGGCAAAAATCAGATATCATGTTTGACAGTAGCAGACCCCTGTGCTGGCAATTATGGTAAGCACAACAGTGAGGGTTATCCTGTATATAAATGCAACACATTTGCAATACAATCAAAGGAGAACAAAAGAGTGGAAAGCTGGGAAAAAAACCATGCAGATTTCACAACTAAAATGAAGGAACAAAACAGGTCAAATAAGTCACAAACGGACATCAACAAAATACATGATCCCTATAGCAAACAGGTGATTTTAAACCTTTTCATCCACAGAACCGCTATCTGAAAGAGAATTGGGAAGAAGGGGAATATAGGTTAGAAAAACCAGTCTCTGAAAATAAATTGTATGCTATAAAATCTGTCAGTGTTTTAATCTGTTAATGCAGACCAGAATCCAATTAACACCTGTGCTTAGCTGTATAATTGTGGCAAGATCCCTGTCACTACATTTTAAACAAACAAAAAGATGTTCTTGGTAGATAAGAACCCCTCCCACTTATGAAGGACTGTGTGGATAGCATATAATTCACATAATACAGCCCATCTCCATGTGATTTTAAATTTTATTACCTTTAAAAATATATATTTTAATAATAATGAAAATATATTTAATATTTAATGTAGTTGAAGTGCTCAAATAAATAATGCTCTGTTTTCAAGGAAAAGCGAAGGGTTTCAAAGGATATAAACACCACCCCAACTCCTGAACTGTAACTATTCTACCACAGCTACTCATAAAATGACAGAAATTACTCCCCAAATGCCAACAGAACTACAATTGTGAAAGTATAAGTTATTTCACATATATATATATATATCATTCTGACTTGCTTAATGCAAGAGCACAAAGTGAAAATTTACAATCAGACTGAAAATATTTGCTGACAGAAAAAGCTACCCTTATTTTATTATCTTGTCACATTTGCACTTAAAATAAAGTGCATACATGAAACATTGTTTTAATTGTCACCTTACTGATCTTCCCACTTCCCCAAAGGGAGCACTCAAGGACCCTTTAAATAATTTGGATATTCTTGAGATGTTTGGAGATATCTCAGGTTGCATGCATTACAAAATAACAATTCACACCTTAAACATGTGCCACATTAATTTTAAACCATTTTATATACAGGAAAAATCACATTCAAACACATAAATCCAAAATATACTGGCAACTGTAAAGCTGCATAGCATACAGTAGTGACAATCAGGGAACTAAAAGGCTCTATTCTGCCACTAATTTTAAAGGCTGCCTACATGATCAAAGTATTTGACTGACTAGATTCATGAAAATGAGCTTACTCTTTAAATATTCTGTTTTTAAAAAAATTATTTGAGAAATGCATTTGTCTCACAACACCAGATAGTATTGGATACTCTTTCAAGCATATAAAGAATATTTGGACAACAATATGATCTAACTTCCCCATTACAAAATTATTACAGCACTTCACAAGCAGAGTGAGAGCAGAGCCTGGAGGAAATAGGTGACTGTAAGCTGGGCTGGCCATGGAAACAGGACGAGGAGTGCTTTTATGAGGCCTAAAGAAAAGATGAGTTAAAACCAGAGGGTTGGAGTAGCATCTGGACATCAATGAGAGGAAAGGCATGACAGCATGTACCAACAGGGCAGGATAGACAGAGGCATCAATTCTTGAACTTGTGAAAAAGGAACCGTCCAAACAGTGAAGAAAAATCTGGGGACTGAGAGAAGTTTTAAGCAAGACACCACTTGTAATTTAAAGAACCTTCACCACAATGTGTTTGTGCAACCTGCACCTTCTTTCTAGACTGTCTCATCATAACAAAATTGATAATACTGATACATAAAGGCACAAAATAAATCTCAGTATTATTTATGTGGAAGGCAGTTAAAGTAGTAAAGTAATAGTTTGCAGATACTTTGCTATAAGATGCCTAAAGGATCATATGAATTCTTCATTTAATTCACTTGTTTAAAAAGTTATATTAAAAATTGCAGAGATCTGACTGCTACATAAAATGGAACTTTTCAGAACATGAGAGATAGATATATAAAATTTTCTTTACCTCTCTTTGTTTCCACCAGCTTAATCTAATTTCACTACATTTCCTTTGCTGGAACCTAGTTTTGTCTAAATTTAGTGAGGAGAGTGACAATTAAAATTAGGAAGTAGGAAAGATACGTTTTTGGTTTAACTTGCTTTTCTTTGCAGTTGCTACATATAAAGAAAAATTCACCCATCTAATGGTCTCTTTTCTCAATAGAAATTGCATAAAGCAGACAACTGACGCAAATTTCCCAGAAAAGAGATCTTAAGAACATCTCTTCTTTGTAACAAATGAGTGCATCTTCAGAGACAAAATTAGTTTGAAAACTTCATTGTTTACTGCTTCTTCTGAAGTTACCATGAGTGAAATAATCTGAACTGTGGAAGTGTTCTCTGTATGTATGAGAGCACCAAATCAGGAAGTGTACAGTCACCAAGCAATTCACTTTAGTAGTCGTTAGGCTACCAGAATAGACAGCAACATTCCTTGATGTAGATAAGAAATGAACTGTGATTATGTAAGAGACCACTGAATGTATTTTCAAATCAGGGATTCAAAGCTAGACATCTCAGATTATACTGCTGAATGACAATGATTTACTTAAAAGAGCTTATCTTCATCTAACTCACTTCTGTCATCTGCACATTCAAAACACTAACCTAAAAAAGTAATGAGTGCAGCTAGGAGCATATAGCTAACCCTTCCTACTTTAATTAGTTGTTTCTCCTTAAATTTTTATTTCAATTGAAAATTCACTACATTATGAAATACCAGTAATAGCCTTCATATTGTGCCTCTATACCACAGGCCATTTTAGATAGAGGAGGGTGTTTTTTACTAGGATTATAGGAAAAATCCTTTTGCTCATTAACTGTTGCTATTTCAGCTCAGTGCAGTCTACACTGATATCTACAAACCTGTGTAGAATGAGGAAGAGCAGGGTGGTCATCTATCAGCATACTATTGAGAATTATCTTTTTACTAATATCAAATATTGAAGGCAAAAGGAAAATGCTCACAAGCCCTTTTTATTTTTTAAGGCAGTCAATTACATTTAATTAGATAAATTAGCAGGAAATTAGATAAAATTAGTCTTTAAGTTTCCTTTAATAAGTTCCAGGTATTAAAAAGCTGTATAATACGCAGCATAGCCACTAAATCTTGGCTTCTGTTGAAAGTGGTTTATATATGGGGATGGCTGGGGAATGAAGTGAGAGGGGCTTGTAATTTTTTCAGTACCCGCAAATAAGCCCCCTGGTTATCTTCTATCCATCTATCAGTTTAAATGTAGTCTAAGTAAAATTTCCAACAAATATTTATTAATGCTGCATAAGTACTATTCAAATTTGGTATGAAAATTAACAGATCTTAGAAAAGTTAACTTGACATTGTTATCAACTGTTTCCAGATTGTCATGGTCCAATTTATTAATTCTGTTAGCAATGTTGCCATTTGTAACTTCTCATACAAACCAGAAATGAATCACACAAGGCAACCAGTTTCTATACCCTAATTTCTGAGGAAAAAAAAAATCTATAAAGGATGCTGAAAAGGCAGAGTCTTACAGCATGAAAGGTATATCAGCACTGAAGATGTGAAAGTCAAGACAGACCTTTGTTTTTGCACGTTGTGGCACCATCAGAAATACAACTGGCTCTATCAGTCAGGAGAGGCATTTCTATCAAAAAGGTTCAGGTGATTCTGTCCCCCAGTCATAACACTCCTTCAAAAGTCTTGTGTCACGATTTCATTTCTCCACTTTTCAGAACACTGGCCCAATACACTCCTCTTTCTTTAATGACTGCAGAAACTCAGTTCTCCACTCCCTGATATAGCACAAGAACTGTAACAAGGTTCTAAAAATCTAAACTGTTAGGAAACCCAAGGATCAAAATTAATCAAAACACTGAGTTTACACTCTTGTAAGTGTGCATTATTGCACAACACCAAGTAGGAAAAAGAATTACAGTTCACTATTCTCTCAAAGTACCATTTCAGTATTTAATTCTGCAAAACGGCTGCAAGTATGTCAAACTGACTGATAATTATGTTGTTCCTGGAAGCAAAACCTTCAGACAAAATACTTGCTGGAATTCAATAACAATACAGCTGTTCCATGAAAATAACATGTGTAAAGTACCCATGGTCAGACATAATTTGAAGTCTGAGGTGGACAATTTTAATTAGCATGTACTGCCAAGAAAGGGAAATAACAGATGAAAACCAGGTTTGAATAGACATTAAAGAAATAGTTTGGCCAAAACAATGACACAAATTAGGCCATGCTAAAATAATAAATGCTGCACCCAGAAGCTATTATCGCCACTACAGAACAGAACATTGCACTCTGTAAGCCCAGAGGATGTCGTATTGCTGAAGCTTATTCTAGGGAGATAGTGTATAACGCTTGAAAGATAATATTAAAGCTAGCACATCATAAGAGATGAGTGATGCTTGTCTGACAAAGAGAAGGTCAAACTTGAATAAAGCTTGGTTGACAGGAGAAATAGAAGAATCGCTGCTAGCACTTTACTAGCAGTGATGTAGAAAAATTACTAGCGGATACATGGAGAGTCAAAACAGGAGGTCGGTTTGGTGAAGATGAAAACTGCATTTGTGTCTCTATTAATAAACTGGTCTGCAAATCTGAAACAAAAGGACATGCTTTAAAAGCATCTCTGGTGTTTAGAAATTGAGTACCATTAGACGTCTAATGGCTTTGTTTTCTATTGTTTTTCAACAGTTAGTAGACACCCCTACCAAATTCTAGAACTTATCTCTAAAACAGTAAGTTATAGACTGTCAAGAGAACTATTTGATTACAGAATGTGGTGAGCTCAAAAAACTACCATTCTCTTGAAGACTGGCCTCTCTTGACAGTCTCTGGCTTGTTAGGGTGATGATAGGAAGTAAAAGTCAGCATGAATTTTAAGCACTCTCTTCTGACCCCAGAAAGATTTAAAATAAGGCATACACTGTCCAAAAAGGATGAAAAGGCATATTTTATCTCCCTCAATACATGTGATAACAGTACATGCAACCAAGTAATTAATTATGGGCTGTGAAAACAAACAGGTAATTGATTGTTGCAAATCTTTCTGCATCACCCAGCTAACAATGCCACAAAGAGTTTGACTTGGATCATTATATCACAGTCTGAGTAGCAAGCTGAAGACCAATTGCATTACTTCCAAAGAAATCCAAGCAAACATCCCCTTGTTGGACAACAACCAGGTGAGAGTAGTTCCTCCGGACTCTTAACAAACAAAACCCATGTTTCTTGGTTCTTCTTGCATTGAACATGAGGACTGCACTGAGACACACAAGCTGGTTTATCCTGACAGCATAGACAGAAGTGACAGCAGGACAGAGATATTCTGTGGCAGCCCGGGACAGAGGGGTGAGCTGCTGTCCACCTTGGGACACAAAGAACATGTGTGGAAGAGCAAAGAGCTGAGCGCCATAAGAGCGGATCAGAAGGTCAAAGCAGTTGATGACAAAGACACAAATGCTCAGAGCAAAAATGTTTCATGGGCATTTACTTCATACCACTTCTATTTTTGGCCCAAATGACTGAAAGCCCATTGGCTGCTGAGCACATCAGATGCGATCTTGAAGAGCAACATCTTGCTTGGTTCCATCAGTAAAACACATAGATCCCACTCAGTCATTCCAGTGATCAAACTAAATGTGGCGAATTGGGAAGACAAAGATTTGCTTTAAAGTGTAGCCATATTGTAAAATAAAATGCTAATGGTGGCACACCCATAAGTCATATAAATATACTACTGTTAAAGAACAAGAACAACATGTACAGCTAGGATCAGGAGAAAAGGATCAGAACCTAGTGTCTGGGCAACCATCATATATTTCACAGGGTATGATATTCACAGCTGCTGTTGGCATGAAGTTGTTTCTTCTCCTGTGGAGTTGTTTCCATTTCTGAGATAAGTTTTAGGAACCATCTAAAATAGTCTCAAAGACTTACAACGTTATCTTCAGAACCCTCAAATGAGAAGGCTAAAAAATTTAGATCAGCCAAACTAATTTCAAGACTTAGAGTAGTGAAAGGAAAAATGAGTCAATATATGATTACATACAAAATAAAAAGATGACATCAAGCTAATATCACTGAGATAAGACAAAGATACCAGATATTTTTCTATTTATAAGAAACTAGCTTAACAGATACAAGAGAAGAAAAATACTTGAAATAATATGATTAGCATTAAAACATTTAAAAATGGTTATTTACTGTTATCTTTTATGGTATAGGTAAACTCAAAATCAAATTACAGTTTGTTTCGGCTCTACTTGAAATAATAAGTTGGAATAATTATGCTTAAACAACTAAGAGAGACACATGTTAAGAGCAATAGGTGGGTACACTAAAATTCAAAGGATGACTTTTGGTACTGTTGGAATTTTTTTGTTTGACAGGACATGCATAAATCCTTCTGAATTCTTCAACCCCTTTTTATATGCCTCCTTATCCTTTACTTCCATGGTTTTTTAGAAAAAGAAAATTTCACCCAACATGCCTTTAAAAGTCCCTAAGGAAAATTCCACTACCTTATGTTTGCATTATCCTCCTTGCCTTATGGATGCAGAGGGGCATCAGCTCCATCCTGTTCATGCTAAATGAAACAGGAAGAGCTACAGGATAAGATTAAAACCTGCTTTATTTTATACTCATCCATTTTATAAATATTCCTCTCTCCTGGTTTATTTTTATGTTCAATACTAGTACATCCATCACATCTGTCTGTCCTTATTCCATCTTGGTATACATGCAGCTGAAGGACAAGAATTCCTTTGATGAGGCTGCAGTTGCATTGGTGATACCCAGAGCTATAGATAGCTTATGGGTCTGTGACAGCATTGACAGATCACTTGCTGCTGCTCCAATAATCGACTCCAGAGAAGTTACTCAAGTGTCAGTCAGCAGATTGCTCTTTGCCACTACTTATTTAGCGAAAACAGATTACAGTATTTTCTGTAGTATTTTTTTCTAGCTAACTTGTATCCTTGTTATTTGCGCACCATACTCTTTGTCATAGCATCCAAGACATTTTTAAATGGCTCTGTCAGCAACACAACCGTGTGTCTTGATTTTCAGATTTACTAAAACTTCTTATCTTGCAAGCTATCTTAAGAATACTCTCAGCTCCTTAAGGAAACAGTCCTTGTGGTTAACAAAGTTCTGTCAGTATCAACAATCATTTTGCATCAGCAATAACTAGAGAGGTTTCAGGTATTTCCTTCTATTTAGAATTCCCGAGAGACAACTGTCTAGGTGTTCCACCGATCACCTGGAAAATTTGCACAAGGAAATAGTCTGGTACCTGTCCCATGGAAATAGTCAGAATTTCCCTCCGACAGCAAAACAGAGAATCTCTTACACACTCTGTTGTAATATTCTTCTTCACCAATACACCAGAGGAAGACTTGAGCCTGTTTATGAATTCATCTTTTCCAAGTCATTACATTTTTAAAATGCATGTCTAGATACTTTTCAGCCTGGTGCTTTAACTAGATTCCTTCTATCCCAAAGCTGCATGCAAAAACAATGCAGTGTTATTTCTACTTCTAAAACACAATGATCTAAATAAAATGCTTAAATATTTTGGAAAACAATATTAAAATATTTTTAAATCTTAATGATACAATATTGTGTTCATTTTCCCAGCAAAACCAGTATAAAACCCCCTTGGAATAGACATTCATGGTCAGCTTTCCTCTTAGCTCTAGCATCTTTAAATATGTTGAAGCTCAAAAAGAGCAGACAAACTACATGAATATTTATTAGTCCACATTAATTCTAAAGTCAGTGAAAAGAGTGTTCAATGCCCTCCTGTTTTCATAAGGAGTAGCAGAGACTTTCTTCACTTACAGAGGAAACGAACAATTTTAACAAATCACTTTTCTTAAAAACAGAAGGTATTTTCTAAAGAGAAGAGGTTTGTGGTGGTGGTGGTCTGGCCTTTTTTTTGTTGTTGTTGTTGTTGGTTTGGTGGGTTTTTTTTCCTACTTGCTTTTATTAACAGCCAAAATACAGATTTCTGCTAAACCCTACCGATTAAGGATGCTGGGGGGGTTGTAGTTTGTTGTAGTTTTTTTGGTTGTTTGAGTTTTTGGTTTTGTTTGGGGCTTTGTCCAGGTTTGCTTGCAAGGTTGGTTTATTTGGTTTTTATGCTTAAAGAATAGGTGTAGCTATTCTAGGAAAAGGCATTGATAACAGTAGAATTTTTTGAATCTGAGACTGTTACACAAACATTGTTGTGACACACATTTCCCTGATGTAATGCACACTGATTTAGCAGGAGTTACTATGCTAAATTAAACTGTTGCTCTTCAATCTATTTGGTTACTATCCTGTTTACAAAGAGACCCAGTATTATAATCTAAGATTTTCTGATAAGAACAAATGCTGTAACTACAGAATTAAAACACAATAAGCCAGAAGAACACTATTATGTTTCCTGGAAGATATATTAAACAGGCTTTTAAATAATCCTGTCACTCACTTAGCTAGTGGAAAAAAGGTACAGACCGAATGTGTAGCAAGCAACTGATACAGAGCATCCTTCCGTGAAGCCCCAACTTTACAGTAGGTGGTGAATGTAACTACTTGCTTTTTCTTCACAGACAAAAAGATGGATGTATCATCTTTATGACTAACTGATTAGATTTCCTGCCATAATTTTTCAAAAGAACCTTTCTACAAATCTATTAATCTCATGCTGGACAGACTGTCTTTTTTTTTAAAGTCTCTGATATCCCTTTTCTCCATCAAAGGACAGAAGAGAAATAGGAAGGGATGGGTATAAAGAATTATGCCTGACTCCAGTGAAACCAGTAGCAAGAAAATAATGCATACATTCTCCTGTGCATGAAACAAGCATATAAGCCTGTGTCCAATCAATATACCTTGGTTCATCACCATCATCCTGATTGAATTCATGGAGTGGTCAATAATTCTTTAGAACACTATTTTACCTCCTGTAACATTAGTGGAGGATATTCAGAGTGCACACATACACATGTGAAAAAGGAATTGTGGCTAAACAGTTTGGCTGCAAGAATATTGTATTTATCAGTTTCTACCCACACCATCTGAAAATGTATTTTGTCTCCTCCCATCCTGTACAGCTTTTTGCATCACCTCTCCATCCTCCCCAAAAGAGTTAAAGGCATCCATCATTTTGTTTACCTGATGAAGACAAACACATTATGTTGAGAAAGAAAACCAAGACAGCTGAAAAAACAGGAATATTAAATTTCTGTGGTTCATTATCATTCCCAATACATCACCAAAATAGATTCCTTAACTTGCAGTAATCTTGTTTCCTCAGTACCACATGTCTATTAAAATGTATAGCAAGAGTAACCATTTCTTCCCCAGCCTGCTTACACAACACATCTGTTCCATTGTGCCCATCTTCTGATGTAAACAGAGAAGGAAAGTCACACAGATGAAAACCCTCTGGAATCTGCCTTTTCACATTATTTACATACGAAGAGCAGAGCAGTAGATTAATCACCTACTGTTGAAAAGTATTCTGTCCCCAAATCCATCTCTTTATAGATGATATATTAGGTGAATATATACTCATTTTCCTTACACATTGCAGATGTACTGTATCAGCCACACGGAATACACAATCAGTCCTTATATTAATGAACTAATTTATCACTCTTGTGAAAAAAACCCCAAACCAATCATAAACAAATGAGATGTGGGAAAAACAAACAAAACATTGTGGCTGCAATGTTTTGAAACAGAACAAAAAGTCTTGGTGCTTCGGGCTTGGTATTGCTGCTACTTTTAATTAAATGTGAGTGCTTCTGTCTGGACTATTCTTTCCCAATGATACAAAGACTAATTGCATTTATTCAGTCACTTTTTTTCCCCCATCAGACTGTGTTTGAGATTAGAAAGATGCAAAATGCCATTGGGCTGAGTGCAGGAAAAGCATCTCAAAGAGATCACATAAAAATGTGTTTCATTCATTACTTTGAACAAGGTGAAGCCAAACTTCCAGGCAACCTAAAGTGTGGCCACAATTCAGCTTCAAGTCTTTTTGGGGGATTCTGGGTTTACAGTAACACACACCTCAACTGTATGAAGTACATCCATACTATAACAGCTGAAAGCTAGAAAGGTCAAGACACTTTAGATTTAATTTTTATAAATTTATTTATTTATTTTATAAAATTTATATTTCATTTTTAACAACAAAATACTTGAAGAAATAAGGTGTAATGAGAAGAGAATGTGCTTAGATTTCAAAGAATTCCCTAGATGTGAAACCTGTAACTTCTGCTAACTTCCTGTAACAAAAGCAGACTGATTAAAAAGGGCAAAAGATGACTTACCAACAACCTCTTTTATGCTATCTTGTGGACAAAACTGACTGGCTTAGCTGTTAGTACTGGTCAGTGAAAGAATAGGCATCTCAGTTTGGCGTAATATACATGTTCTACCTTTATTAATTGCTTCAGTATTTTAAACACTAAACTAAAATTCTGCCATCTGTCTAGGACATCCTTCCCTTCCCCAGTCTGCACCAGCAGTCTGCAAATGAACTTTATTTTTACAGAATCCCCCTCACAAACCCAAACCCAATTCACCATATTTTAATCAGTCAATGTAGTTACTCCAAACAATTAAGAAATAAAATGGGATATATTTTTACTTTTCATTTCTCTTTGTACAAAGAGCCCACTTCCCAATACAATTAATGTAGTTTGAGTGCAGAGGAACTCTTTAATATAAAAACCAATTTAGCTTCTAACAGGCTTTTTATTTCTCCATTACAGTCACGACCAAAGAGTAAGGAATTTTCATGACCAAAGTAAGGTTTTTGTTTATCCTACTTCCATCTGAATGGCTATAAAATGACTGATTAATTTACTAAACAATACCAGAGTTATTGATTTTCATCTGGCCCACAGCATGGATCATTTCAAGTCCAAATCCAAGACTTACACTCATGTAACAAAAGCAGTACAACACTATTAGCTATAGCTATTAGTTACGAGCAACTGTGCACCTATGTAAGTATTAAAAACAAACATGATGAAGGTAAGATAGAGGAAAAAAAGGTCCAAGTACAACAAGACAGGGCTAGGTTAACTTCTAAAGCCTTAAATCTTTGAGAAAATACAGCTGACTAAGGCAATTCCAGGTAACAGTTATCATAAAAAGACCAGAAAAGCTGTCCAAATAAAAAATAAGTACTTCTTTCAAAAAAATTCATAGTTTGAATAGGCAGAGTTTGAAATATGCATTGAAATAAAATTACTTATTTTACTGGCAGCATTTCTTAACATGGAACCAAATGACCATACCACCAGGGCAGTGAGGTAATACATTACTGGTTCCTTTGGTTTCAGATTTTAGCATAAACAGAATAAGAGTGTATTCATACTCATCTCTAAGTTCTGTTCTTCAGTCAGACCATGAAGCGCAATACAAATCCTTCCTATAAAACAATAGAAACATTTCCCTCCACTGCTAAAGAGGCAAATCCACTCCCTGTTCTCTGCCCTCTTGAGTTGCCACTGCACTGATGTATAGAGTTAGATGAGTTCACCCATCTTGACATCATAAACAATCTACCGGTTACTCTGTATCTGAAAATTCAGACCAAAGACATTTTAAAATCTGAATGATTTTTAAACTCTGACATATCAAACGATGACCAAGATCTTCAACAACTGGATCAAGAAGCTACTGCTCACAAACTACAATTCATAGAAAGAGTTATCATAGTTATCATCTATGTTATCATTGAAAGCAACTGAGAAGAGTGCATGCACCTCTGGAATGTTTTCCAGGGGCATAGTTTCATCAGGACAGAAAATCACGTTTAGGCTTTTTTTTATGCTTATGCTAAGGCACCTGTAAAAGATAAGATAGGGATGAAATGGAAGAAGCCACTAGGGAAAAAGAAAGCTAGAAAATAACAAGTGAGAACTAGAACAATGAATAAAGGAGTAAGTCATTCTGAATTACAGTGTACAAAGAAACAAACAATTGGGTAGCATTTCTTTGATTTTTTTCAAACCATCAATCCCGCCATTAATATACATGCATCCACGCATTGTCTCTATATCCTTACAGAACTTTAAATCTGAGGATTACTCATGTACTGCTCACGTCTCCTCTCATTCCTATAACCTAGTCATTCCAGTACGCCTCCAAAAACATTTTTAATAAATAATACATAAGCAATCAGCCCCGAGTGTATTTTTTCTCCAGCTAGCGACTGAGAATAGGACTATCTTATGGGGTCCTTGTGCACTAACAAATTATTTATGTACCAAAGATTTATTGACCTTACCTTATGCATTACTAGAATCAAAATCATATCATTCTAAACCCTTCTTTTGTATTAAACTGGAGAACTAACACTATTGTATTATAGGATTCTATCTCTGCTTGGACCGGCTGCTGTCTAACAACTCCTGCTTACATGGAGAGATGAAACAATTAATTGAAGAATACCTTAGTTTTGGTTATAAAATGAAGATTAATTCAAAGAACTTGTTCTCTTTATAATACTTTTCCATCTAAAAGTAAGAAAACTGAAGTTGACTGTGAATCAGTTACAGGACTAAGAGGGTAAAAAAACCCCCCAAAACATTCATAAAAATCATGTAGACCCTAGAACAGTTATTAGTCACTTTTTAAAAAAATTATTATCGCTCCTGCAAATATTAAAATGAAGACTGAATACCTTAAAGTACTATTTGCTTAAATGATAAACTAAGTGTTCTCTGGACATGCCTAATTACACAGATAAAAAAGAGAATGCAGGTTGTCAAAGATGAGAAGTTACAAAATATGTTTTGGGAGTTTTGAAGAACATTGTTAAGAAATGATTTACAAAATGTTTTTTCCTAGACTATGTGCCATTCAAGTAATAAACAGAATTTGAAGGTGTTTTGTCTTAGCAGCCAAACTGACATTAAGAAGACATCCTTCTTCAAAGGCTGCATACAAAGTATTCAAAAATGCATTTCCATATCACAGAACAGCTGAGGCTGGAAGGGAACTCTGGAGGCCTCGTCTAAGAACCCTGCTCAAATCAGGTCACCCAGAGCAGGTTGCCCAGGACCATGTCCAGATGGATTTGACTATCTCCAAGGACAGACATCCCACCTGTGGAATTCATTATCTGTGAATAGACTGTCTGTAATATCCATTATCCAGCTCACTGAGAGTAAGCTGAAAGTAAAATAAAGGTTCTGCTCCAATAATACTACCTATCACTCAGCAGAAATAGTTTAAGGTAATATATTCTTTGAGTAGACTACTCCAGCTAGAAAATACATTTTGAGTTTTAAATTCTGAAAAACTGTTACGTGTTCTGCAGACATAAAGGTAAGGATATCATACTCATCCATTAGATACAAAAACATGAAAGACTATAGGTATTACTAGGTGTGCTATGGGACCTGATTTGTAACAAACCAGTTGGTGACTGCTGAAGCAGAATCCCTGACTGAAACACGTATCCTCTTTCTTGATGGCATGGAAAACACAGTGTGAAGAGGAAACAGAACTGCCACTCAAGAGTGAATGCATGTTGTTCTCATAGAATAAGCTGAGAAGTAGTGGGTTGCAGTAGTTCATTTGTAAATTCTCCTTAACCTCCTGACATGTTCCCTTTCTCCTTTATTTCCCTTGTCTTTTGTAATATTCTATAATAATTTATTTTTGGAAACAAAAGTGGAGATGCTATTATGACATCTGGTAACCATGCAGACACTTTGCCCCATAGATTATACCCAATAACACATTTTCATAAACTGGTCAAATGGATTCTCTGTAAATATAAAAAATGTTTCAGCTATTCAGAAGAAAAAATGTCAATAGCCTAAGAGACTGAAAGAATCCTTTCACCTGCTGCCTTAAAAGAAGAACATACATTTAATTCCTAGAAAGGATTCCATGGGATGTATCAAAGTTAGTTCTCATTTTCTAACAACCTGTTATCTACTAATGTACACAAACTCACAGACTTTAAAGAGTAGAATCTTCAAAGATTCTTCAAAGACTTCAAAATTTGAAGTCTTCCTTGTGTGCTTTCTTTAATTAAGTCCTCAGATCATTATATTCCTATTGTACAATGACTAGGTAAAATGAATGTGGTTCCCTTCTCCCATGCCTCATAAAAACAGGAAAAAGTAATGAAAATCCTAGTTATTGATAGCTGTTCATATACACACCACCTAGTATCTAATAGAGTACTGAAGAAAAACACCTGAAAAATACAAGTATACAATCAAGTGTCATTATTTAAATGTAAAATACTTTAAAGTAAACTCTACTACTATCAATATTTAAAAGCTTTTTTAACTAACTTTCAAATTGACTATATACTTATTGTAAAAGTAGCTGTTCATGTAGAAAAGAAACACCGTAGTAGCTCAAGTTCTTTACTACTGCATACAATCTTTGGCTAAAGGCACAGTTTTTCATCTTTAAAATGAATGTCTCAGATGATTATTATTCTAAGGCAGATAAAGGAAAGATTCAGTCAAGGTGACAATTACCATCTGGCTAGCTACAGCCATTATGATGCTCCCAATTAAATGCACATGCAATAATATAGCAAATGTTATTAGAATTACAGTTAACGTTTACATTGAATAGCACCATATTTGCATATTACTAGTATATTGCTTTGTATATTATTAAAGTAATGTATAGACTGTCTGCTTTGAAGTCCGATAATATGAAAGATACAAATCATGAAAAAAATCAGTGTCAAATCCTCCTGTTAATTTAGCTCCTTACTAAAGGAACATCTTCATACATGGATGCTACCATTTACACTCTTGTCTTTCTGCCACACCCTTCTCACCCCATTTTGGGGACAGCCTACTTCTCTGAGAGCTTCTTGGGAGTACAAATAAGGACAGAATCAAAGTAAGAACGGACATAAAATCAGGTTAGACTTTCACTCTATAAGTACATAACAAGATATGGGTTGCATAGGGGGCAGAGAACAATGCCCATCAGGATAAATAGAGAACCAACTGTGCCTTGCAAACTGTTGAAGAAAACAAGAGTGTAATATCTGAACACTCTGTATTACTCCTATAAATGCATTTATAAAACTATGAGAAAACCAAGAACAGTGTACTATTTAGTTCTTTTTTTAAGACTTAAATCTTGTGAAATTTAATTTTCAAGTTACTGAAATTCAAAGAAATACAGTTACTTAAAAGCATGTCTGACTAAACATATTCAGAAAACTGTTTCAAAAACAAACCTGTGAAATTTAATATTTTGATTTCTACGAACTATTTCACCCTCTAAACAAAACCATACATATGCAGAATTTTTTCCTGCTGAATTCAATGGCAGCAAGAAAAGGTACTATACAAAAATCAATATCCAAATCTAATGAGAACAATGTTTTACTTAAAAGACAGTATTAAAACACTATTACCTCCAGCAAGGATCTTCTCCTCCAAATCATTCATTTGTTTCTTGTATGCTTTTAAAGCAGCTTCTTTAAATGATGGTCGTATTCTTTTTTTCTTTGGAATTTCAGTAATTTCAGTAATCATCTCTGGAACATTCTGATTTTCATCCTCCCTTATTTCTACTTCAGGAGCCATGTCACTTTCAACTTCCAATATCTCTTCACTGATCACACTGTCAAACTGTGTGTCATATTGTTCCTCTGGTAGCATTGCATATGGAGTTTCATACAAAGACTGGTCCAGTTCATACTCTTGGACCTGCTCACTAGTTTCACTACTATTAGTTCTATTTTCTAGTTTAGCAAGGACTTGTTCCATTACTTCTACATAGTCTGTTTCATTCTCACCAGATGGTTCAATTGATTCTTCCTCATACTCTGCTTTGTAGCAATAAGGCTCAGCATAAACATCAGAATCAAGTGTTGTACTTGATTCATTTGCAGTAGACTGAGATAATGTTCTAAATCTTCCCATAAAAGATGATCCACTGTCTTCATATCCACTTAAACTTTGTGTACTTTTATTCCAGACTACTTCTAAAGCTGACTTAGCACGCTGAAGTGTAGATCCAAATTTAGGAAAGCTGAAGGTCTTATCAGAAAGATCTATGCTTAATCGGCTGTGCCATGATTTAGGGGCGGCTTCCTCTGAGTCGTCACTTGGTAGTTCACTTTGACTTCGGTACATCATAGGCAATCTGTTTTGATTCTGATAAGAGGAGATAGAATTTGTTTCCTGATAATCATCATATTGACCAGTCCACTGACTCTGTGTTTCGCTGTCAAGGCCTGGACATGATGGAGAGGTACCATCGAGAGTGAAATCATAGCTTTCAGTATCATACTGGAGGTCAGAACTTTGGCCCTTTCCAAAATCTGTCTGTTGGTCTGAAGGGCTGCTCATATCATACACGAAAACTTCCTGTGTGGATGAGTCTAGGCCCAAATCTGCCCCTTGTTCCAACTGATTCCAGTTTTTCCATGGGGAAAGATCATCCTGTAAAGAAAGCTGACTATCATCATAATGGTTCATGTCTCCAGATACACAGATAATTCCATTGCTTACTCCACTATCAACAGTTTCTATGTTCCCTGCTTCACTTTGCTCTGGATACTGTTGCATGTCTTGGGCAAAAGTCTGTTCCTGGGAACTGCCATACCAGTTTAGAGAATCATCTTGCTTTCGCTGCCAAAGTTCTCGATCAGAGGAAGACAACAATGAACTGCCATTTGTTCTGCTAAAATACTGGTTTTCTGAAAAATCCTCAGAGTAAGATTGACACAATTTTGAGAAATCTGATTCTGAACGGCTAAGCTTTGGTGTTGCAAAGTCATTTTGTAAATGCCATAAAGGAGTCACATCTGAATAATAGGTCTTTGATTGTTTTTCCATAGTGTCAAATTCTGGTGACTGACTGTCATAACTTCTTCTGTGTGAAAAGGTGCTATTGTCAGCAGTTCTGTCAAGGTCTTTAGTGTTTGGGGACTCAGTAATCCCCTTTGTAGTGCTTGTTTTTATGTGAAATGCTGATTTAGATATTTTTGCATAACTGTTCTTATTTATATCTGATTCCAAGTCTTTATCACTGTCAGGTGACTCCCAGTCATGCATTTTAGATTTTGTCTCCACGGTTAAAAGTTTCATATCCATGCTTTCATAAGTCTGAGAAGAAGGCAGTCCTCTTTCTTTTTTATCTTTTATTTCGTGGGAAAATATATCTGTAGAAATTCCAATGCCAGTTCCCTTAAGTTTATAAGACTTTTTTAAAATCAAATCTCTCTGTTGTGATGACTCAAAGTAAACAAGAATGGGTCTTGGCTTTGCATTTGGACAGTCTCTTTGTTGCCCAAGCCTTTGGGCAAACTCAATTTTAATAGTGCTTTGTGCCTCTGAGAATCCCATTTTTTCCATTAATATTTTGTAAACTATGTTTTCAGCTTTTTCAAGCCGCTCTTCAGGCACATTTAGAAACCTAAGACTTGCTTTGTTTCCTGGATGGCCTATCTGCTTAATATAGTCATGTATGTCCCGAGTTTCTCTTCTGGACTGCACAAATCCAGTTCGCAATTGTTCAATTTCATTTTGCACAACTTCTACACTACTAGAAATTTCATCAATTGATTGTTTCAGAGCATTAACATGCCCTCTTAATTCAGAGAGTTCTGTTTCAATCTGACTTATTCCCTGAAGCTCTTTAAAGATCATTTCCATAACATCATGGGTTTGGCTAATACAACCTGTCGAACTAAAGCCAGGCTCAAGAGTATTTGATTTCTGGTGACGGCCAGCTCTGTCCAGAGATTTACTTCTTAATCCCCATGTTTTCCTCCATGAACTTAGCTCCGAGTCTGATGAGACACATTCTTGGCTCTTTTTCCATTTCCTCAGTTTTCGTAAGGCTCCCAGCTTCAGTGTGTGTAAAGTGCGTTCTCCATCCGAGCTTCCATCGGAGGCTGCGAGGCTGCTCAAGCTTTTCCTGTTGCGTCTCACAGGCATTGTGTGGGATAAGTATTCGTTTTTCTTGCTATTAGTTTTTATTTCACTTAACGACTCAGAACATGAGCTATCGTTTGAAGACAGGTCTTGAACTAGATCTTCATTATTAGTGTTTGCTACAAAAATATGCCTTTGCAGTCCATTGGCAATAGCAACTCTGTAACTGAATGTTGGAGAAAGTGAAAATTCTCTATTGCTTTCCTCTTCTTCAGTAGATAAGTTGCGAGCAGATGGGCACTTGGCAATCTTTTTAACAGTGCTTTTTAAAGTATTTGAAAATTTTGGATTTTTTGTTTGTCCAATCTGAGTTAAGTCTTGTTCCTTTTTGCTCTGACAACTCTCTTTCCTTTTTGTACTATTTCCCGATTTCTTTGTAAACATTCCTTTGCAAATCTTATATATATAAGATGAGATCAGGCTCTTGAAGAGGGCAGAAACCATGGAGTGTAATTTATTTTAAGCTGTTTCCATAAAACACAATTTTTGATCCAGAGAAGTATTTGTATCTCCAAAAGGATCATTGGCAAATGTTTCAATGGAGACTATAGCCATAAAAACTACTGATGCTCTGGAATAATGTGACAGAAAAATAAATTACACATCTGCTTGTTCGAAACAAAATCCTGAAGAGGTTTTGTATGTCTTGCAAAATCTCGCTCTGTTGCACATGGCTTCTTGAAGTGTCTAAAAAGGAGGGAATGACATTACAATGGCTGCCAAGCAAACTTATCATTCAATAATACTGATGATGTTTTAACTAGGTTACAATGAAAACACAGATGATTCCCCATAATTGTCTGTATAGATTTTTTCATGAATAATTGAAGCTGAAAACAGTTCTAGGCAATATTGTTAACAACAATTAATAAGCTATACTTATTTCCAGGCTTCTTCATCCAGCTTAATTCTCTTACTTTAACAGAAATATTAAATTTAAATGTGCTCTGCTTTCTTTCAGAGTACTGACATTTAAATTTAGATCCATATGATATACGGCAGTGATCAAAAAATCTGACAGAGTAACAAATGGTTACTAGCTAGTAAAACAGAAGTAGAAAGTTCTCTTCTGCTTTGTCTTTTGGAATAAGGTAGGATTCAGGTACAAGTGAGTATTGTATCCTTGAAGTGCTGTTCTATCTTTATGTACATGACTATGGTTTGTGAAATAGTTGCTTTGATACCAGACTTCAAAGATGGTATTTATAAGCCAGGACTCAAAAATGGGCTTATCTTCTTGGTTTCTTCTCATTCAGAAGTAAAAGGAAAATAACTCATGGAACATAACAGAAAATATTGACAACTAATGGAAATTCTCATCCAGCTTACTAAATTTGACATTTTTCTGGTAACAGAAACCCCTCCCCCTCCCAAACCTACACAAAACGTGGTTTACAAGTTGCAGGACATAAACTGGTGCCATTACAACAGGAGAGCTATTTGATCTAAAAGAAGTCTAAAAAACTTCCATGAGATACCTGGAAGTTTCTGTTCCATGAAAACAAAAGCTTGTATCCCATAGAAATGTAGTCAATACATTTTAAACATGTCAATGTATTCTTCTGTATAGCATATCATTCACCTCCCAGTTTCATAGTTGTGGAATAAAAACAAGGCAACCAGCCCAGAAAAATCCATCAAAGAAGTTCTTAAAATGGCCATTTTAAGTTTTGGTTTCTAAAGCAGCTAAAAATTCTTTGGCAGAATAAGAAGTCTGTTTAGATACAGGGTATATGAGAGGTTAAAAATTGCTCTGTGGTGTCTTAAGAGGAGTAGAGAACATGAACTGTCCTTGTCTGCAAACATCGTGGCAGTATATGAAACATCATGGTCCACTGACACACCTCCAGATCTGGTCTTTGCATTACATAATTTGTCTTCATTGACCTTACTATTACACTCTGTATATTTATTCATTACATATATATACACATATGTAATGGTAAATAATAAACACTAACCCCTGATAAATACTGCAGCAGCAAAATGCACTGTGCTACACAGAGCACAGGCAAAACTGCTAAAAGGCTCGTTGGCTTCTGGAATCCTGGAACAGAGGATGTAAACAGACTCATTTCTTTTCCAGTTATAACAAAATTGGGATGCAGAGTGAGAAGAAAAATAGAAAACATTCTTCACTCTTCCCAAAGTAGCTATTTATTATTTTATGAAAAGGTGAAATATCTGTGGGACATGAATCACATTTTAAACACATATACATCAGCTTAGCCCTTGCCACTTCTTTTTCTTTTAGACTTATGCTTAAAGTATTAAGAGTGAACTAAGAGTAGTCAATATTTGGAAGCAAAAGAATGCTCAATGAGACTCGTGCAATTTTCAAGGAATGCAAATGACATCTCAGAATATTGAGAAGTTTTCACATATTATTAGTAGAGAAAGGAACCACCTTGGGACACTTTTCAATGTCAAAGGCATGTTTCTGGATTTGGAAACACTTGTTAACCATTCAGCCCTTACACTGAATGTTTGTAACCATTTATTGAACAAGATTTGAAATGTGATTGTTTACCTCCTCTGCCCACATAGCCACAGATTTTTAAATGCCTTCTTATATAAACTTCACTTACATGACTTGGACATTCTTCAAATGACTTCAAATCAAGAATGTATAAACAAGCCAGAAGGCTTGTTCCCTGTCTCAGTCTAAAAAGCATCAAGAAATAATGAAGTTCTCACTGGAATTTGGAACATTTCCATTCACTTTAAATAAGGTTTGATGCTTCTCTGAAGAAGAATCTTGATTTCTTAAGCAAGTCATATACATATGACTTGTGTCATATATATATGTGTGTGTTTGTTTTATCCTAATCAGTGCCTTTAATCAGAGACAACTGAAAGCATTACAAATAGCTGAACATTCAGCACTGAATTTATTTAAACCCAGTTTCTGACAATGCCATGGAGAATTAAAAGATGTACAGTTACAAACACAGGGAGATCTGCTAAATGGAGCAGATTTATGTTCTCTCATGCGAGTTCTATTCCATCTCAGCTGTATTAGTCATATGATCTGTTAATCAGTTTACAGCCTACCATTGCTCTGTCAAAAACTCATTTTCTACAATAGTATGTCTACACATGGAATCAAGTTTGAGTCATTACAGGTCTCACCCATTTCTTTCTGTAAAGGTTTGCTTAAGTTGTTCTTAACATTTTAAATCAATGTAAGGTTTAAACTCCATAAGATAAGGAACAGTTTTTCAAGAAGCACATAGAACTAAGTCAATTACTTGAATGAGCTGCAAGTCGTCATTTAGAGAGTTTCTTGTTTTATCCAGGTCTCCCAATAAACCATTATGATCTCATTTTTTTAATTCTCGCTTTGCTTCTTTATTGAATAAAAACAATTTTTATGATGATGTTCAACATCACTGGGTTAACCCATCCTAAGCATAAGGAATTATGTTGAAATGTTACAGCAGTGAGGTATGGACTTTATGCTAGATGGTAACAGAGCAGGAAAGTGGAAAGTGTTATGGATTGTGAGCTTCTATAAAGAAAGGAAAAACTGACACTTCCATCAGCTTTTAACCCCATAGCAAGTCTGAAAATAATTTTGTTGATCAACTTGATGGTGAACAGATAACGTGGACCAGTTTCAAGCATATTCAACTGGATTTGTTGATAACAAAGCATTGTCAAAATAAAAATGTAAGTTGGAAGCATCAGTTATAAAGGATCTTATTCCAAGTCTAAAACTAATGTGTCAGGTAAAAGGGGGGAGGAGTGGGCTGAGTTGAAAATGATAGCTTTTTAAATAATGCAAACAGAATATTTTAGTTACATATGTGAACAACAGACCCCCATTTCAAAAAATTACTTTAACAAATCCAGCCCTTTATTTTTATAAAAAAAGAAAAGTGAATCATCTTAAAAATATAATTTTAGTATTTAAATAGAATAGCTAGTTCACTGCTCAGCTTCTGTTCAGACCCTAGTAAATGAAGCTGCAGAGCAACAGCTCTCTCCAGTGAGAGGTAGCTTTTTTGATGTAGACTGTTGTCTTATAAAGCAAGAACCAGACAGAACCATAGCCTCACTTAGCCTTCACACTACTAATCAGCTACAAGGGGCCTGTATATATTGAAAGGGGGCAGGCAAGAAGATGACACTGAAGAGCAGTTTCTCTCTATAAAATATTCTATGACACTTCATGTTCACAACACCAAGATGGTAGGGGGAACGAAAACAAAACCAAGAAGTCTTCATTGGCAGCAATATCACTACATATAGTCACTAGTCTGTAGATAGAAACATATTTTTGTGATATGCAAAATACTCCACAGAAATTAATTAATCAAACATAAGGAAAAAAAAAGTGTAAACAGTCTACCCTGCAGAAACTGAGGCTAAGAGAGGTTCTTTTACTATCAGGAACATAAGGAATCAGTAACAGAACTCAGATATACAGATTCATTAATTAGGGTCTTTTACTAGTCTTATGCTTGCCTGGGAATAAGGTTATCTCAACATAAGTGTACCTGCCCTCAGCTCAGGTCTGCTGGGTGAAATCTATGCTCCCTTCCTTTTGACAAGTGGTACAGTGTACACTCCACATAGCTTCATTAATTTACTATACCAGGAGCATTATACTGACAATCATTTCAGATGACCTAATTCAGAAGAACTTAATTTAGAGCACTTATCTGCTTCTTTATATTCTTCCTAAATTCTCCTTGTAGTCTTAACTACTGACATTTTTAATCCGTGTAATTTGTGAGTCTCTTAAGTTAAAATGGCACTTAACACTGCATACACTATGTGGATGACCTGCCCGAAGACCCTGGCAAAGGCAGGGATGAGAGCAGTGAAGAGACCTGCTTTCTCTTTTGGTAATTACTCTTTGTTCCAAGAATTCCTCAGGTTCACAGCAGGAGACTTTTGCCCTTTCCCTTCAGCCCCTCCAACATTCATGCAAGAGCATGGAGTACCATCAGCACTCTCACCCTGTGGCTATAAAAGCTGTCCCTACTGTTCTTCAAAATTATTTGGAAAGGTTACTACATCTCCTTATTTACCTGGTCATATCTCTTTATGGTTTCTGCTATTTATGCATATCTAACCGCCCTAAGAACATATTGCCTTCTCTGTTTATGAGAGTGTAAAAAGTAAAACTAACCACCAAACTGCTGATTCAAACTCCAGTCTTAAGAGCCTACAATCTACTTATTTTTTAACCCACAAGGGCTGTGGAGGTTGCACATCTATTCATGGGGTATACTATAGAACCCAATCTAAAAATTTAACAGTCATATTGCAAGACTGGTCATTCATAGCTGTTACGTATCTCTTCTGTCAGAATGCAACTTTTAAGAGTTTAAGGAAAACAGATGGAAACAGCACATGCTTAAACCTGACTGGCTCACTGTGATTGAGAACATCTAACCCAGAAATCATATATAGAACTTAGTGCATTAGTGAATTAACTCAGTAGTTAAACAGTTGCAATTAAACTACTTTGTAATGTATAAAGGCACATTGCCTTTGGATTAGCTTAGAAGAAAATGTAAATTCCTAGCAAGCTAGGATGAGTAATTTTCTGGAGAAAAAAGTCATCTTCACTGCTTCATACTTTGTTTAATATAATTAAACAAAGCAAACAGAACCCCCCCTCTGTTTTCTTTCAGGTAGGAATTGTAATCCTCCAACTATACTGGCCTGAGCCTTGGAATGGGCAATGCACTGCCCTGAATTAGATTTCTCTTGGACAGAGTTTACCATGAACTCTGTGACCACATGTGCACTACATCACTCTACAGCTTTGATTTTTTTTTTCTTTCTTCAGGGTTTGGGGGAATTTTTTTAACAACATACAAAAATTCCCAGTGAAATGTTTACAGTAAGAGAACAACTTTATATGGGCAAAGTAAGCCCTCTGGATGCCATTCCTCTGCACATAGATTTTACATACTTCCTAAAATCTAGTAAATGAATAGTTACATCAAACTTTCGGAACAAAAAGTTATACAAAGGAAACTTTTTGATAAAGTGGTCTTTCATTTGATAAATGGTAGCAATCATCTGTGATATTTGCATTTGAAAAATACCACAAGCACAAATGACTACAAGTACTGTTGACAACAACATACACTCGGATGAGTAGGCACACACAGATAGAAACCATGCTTAACACCTGAAATGACATTCATTGGTAAGGATGGTAGATATTAACATGTTTCTAAATTTGCTGCAAAAACTTTATTAAATAACACCCCTCTGCTGTCTTTGCTTCAATATACTGACAACTGTGATACTCAGATTTGTACCTGAAAGCAAGAACCTCTGCTACCAACCTAAGTGAATGACACAAATGAGAAAAAACCAGTGTAACAGCCTTCTCAGGTGCCAAAGAATTTTTATGCTTCAGAGCTGTAATGGTCTCACAAGGCAGAAGCTATTATACCACATTCTTCCTGGATTTTCATAACACTACAGTTAAAGGAAAATTTGGAATTTTCAGTCCTCATCGATGTTTTAGTGAAGTGGGAGATATTCTGAGCTATGAGTATTCTCCTACTGTGCAACACTCTGGAATCCCAGTACTTTACGTGAGATTTCCTAAGTGTTTTCACAGCAATAAATAGTCATTATGGTAATGTGCTGACATCACTGCAGGATCGAGCAAATGATATAGTGACAGAAACCCTTTATACAACTCTCCAAGTTATGTATATTCCCCTGAAAGAACAGTCATTTATCTTGCATCATGGCTTTTTTCTTTGAGATGACAGCTAATCTTAATTCATAATCATAATTTCTATCATTATATCCCTTATAAAAGGAATTTGTGATGAAGGAAGCAAGCTTTAAACCTTAAATTCTACTTTTCATTCTTAGTGCTTTTAGACTTAACAGTATTCTCTCACTGCTTTTCTTACTATGTTGATTTAGATGATAAGATTTAGCACTGACTTTTAGGATATTTGTATGTGTCAAGTAACCTTACATTTTCATCTATTTCATATAATCACCGACAGGAAACAAGTATAGTGTCAGCCCCTCTGTGAAAAATAGCTGCAACTTTACAGACAGTTTCTTTTCACATCAGAAAGCAACTGATGTTACACCAATCAATGCTTTTAGGCAGAAGAGTTCCTGTAAGCCAGGGGTTAACAACAGTATTAAGATGCTGGCACTAACATTAAACATTTTTGGATCAACATGTTATTAAAAAAAAAATCTTACTTCTAACTAGGCTGCACTGAAATTAGAAATGCAACAGAATGTTTTAAGATATCTCAAGACTAAGGAACAATCAAATGAGCATTATATGTTTTAATACATTTTCACTAGACATTATAAGACAACTATCAGTGTCCTTAGTTTAAGGGCACATAGCTTTGTGTTCCATTTCACTTATTACATGTCAGCTGAAAGAAAATATTAATAAGAAGGTGCAAAAGGAGCCAGGTGACTAAAGAAAGGTGAGTGCTAAAGAATACAGTCATATTTTTATATCTACATAATTCTTCCTCTTAAAGAAAAATGAACCATCAATCTCATAGTAAGAAATTTGTTTCAGCTACTATTGGCCTCTGAAATTGCAGAAAGAAAAATACTAATGTTATCTTCTTGTACTTAAATGATGGACAAAAATGTATGAAATACTCATGGCGGTTTTTTAGGTTGTGGCTTGGGGGAGGTACATAATAGAGGGGATTCTAAGACATAGATTTAGCTGTGGAACAGAATCAAGCATGTAGTCTAAGCAAGCTGCCTCTCAAAAGAAAGCTGCAGGGTGTTCATCTTGGAAATTAATCAAGACCCAGGAATACATAAGCATCTGTAAAGCTCAATTTATTACTAATCCTATCACAAATTAGGAGAAAGGTACTGACATAAACAAGCAAAACATACTATATTTTCACCGTGTAGTCATATTTTGTTTATATTTTTATATCAATTTAAACGTACCAACTCATTGAAAAATCCAACACCATACTGTCTAACTCAACTTACACTGTGAAGTTACCAACCTTACAAAATACCCTCCCCCAGTTTTTAATGAAGTGTTAATTCCAGAAGCCCAGACAGTTTCATCAACATTACAGCATTAAAAAGCAAATCAGTTACAAGTCAATGCGTTGCATTAGCAAGAACAGCAGGAGGTACATTCAGAATGAAAATAAGCAAAGGAAACAAAGGAAACAGAAAACTGTACATAGACTACACAAAAATAAAAAAAGAGCATACATACCTGGATTAAATTCTTCTTAAAAATAAAATACAAATTACATACCACCATCTTTATATTATTTTCCATTTATGCAGAAACACTGTACACAAATCCATTACTATTTTGCCGTTCTTCCTTCAGCCTTAAATGATACAACATGAGGCTGCTTCCCAGTGATTCAAGTCAAGTGCAGTCAGGCATGCTGTTAGTCTGTAACGGTATCTGTTCTAAATTCCACGGTATTCCCTAGGCAGCACTAAATGAGGATTTTTTTCCTCCCTCTCCCATTTTTTTCCCCCCTCCTACAACTTGTGCTAACAGCTAAGAGTAATCGTGATGTTAGCTACTAATTCATTCTGCAGCTCAGGGTTGTTTCTCTTCTGTAATAGCAGAGCAGGAGTCAGTGTCCTACTCCGGTTCAAAAACAACATCAACACGAGAGAACAGTAATCATCCTGGTGCTTTATGTGCCGGGAACTTCCCCCGCTGCTGTTTTCTCCTGCCACTGCTCCCGAATGCAGCACCCGCTGCAATAGGCACAGCCCTCCTGCGTGGCAGGCAGCCCCTCTGCTCGCAGAGCCACTCACAGGCTCACGGAGCAGCCTCGCTCACAGGAACAACACATGCAGTGCGTCGGGGGAGCTGCCAGGTGCGCATCCGTGCCCGCAAGGAGAACAGCGGGAGATAGGACCTCTTGCTTGGCAGGGCCGTGTTCCACCCTAACCCTTTATTTATCGGTCAGACATGACCCAGAGAAACGATTGTGTAGTTATTTCTTACAGCAGTGCTTCATCAACAGCTGACAATTTTTTGCAATGAATCTGCTAAATACCCTTCATAACTACTATCATTCCATTATGATTTAAGGGTGCTCCACATAATAGGAAATGTATCACACACTTTCCATGGAAAGCACTTATATGTCCTCAATTAATACCTAGGCAGCAGGACTCAGTCATTTATTTACTGCAATTCAAATAGCAGAATGGATTACTATTGTGCATGCAGTCAGTAAACTATCCTGCACAGAATACATCAGGTGTTTTTTCAAATGTTAACAGGTTTAATAGTGTAAGGCCACATGCAGCCTTATATGTATTGAAAATACATTTAAAACTGACAAATGAAGAACTACAGAAATGCATCCATGAGCCTATATCAAACCATTCTACAAAGTGCACACACAACCAAAGTGTAACTTTCACAAAACATGTATACAGGCATAAACCCACAGGTTTATCCTCTTTAATCTTGGGAGACAGCATGACTGGAATGCCATAGTGAATATTAAAGTATGTATCTTTTCCATATAAAAATTAAACCCTCAAACATTGGATAGTCTGTAAGAACTGACATTTGTAACAGAGAAGCTTGCAATTCAGTTACTTTCTTCAAATGATACCTTGAGTAAAAGGCAGCACTTAAGAGTGTTTAACAATTTCTAGTAATAGTTAAAACTTATTGGCTGTAGCTTTCACTTTCTGCAATCCTTGCACTACTGTTAGTACTGTCATCCTGGGATACTATTTATTTTATTGTTTACATACAATTTATGAACAGAAAAATTCTAGAATCAGATCTTTTGTAGAGTTGTAAATCAATATTTTGGATTTTTGCATATCATTATAAAAATAATTATGGGTCATTATATTTATTATGTCTTTCTGGCATAAATGCAACCTATAAACAGCCCAATAATTAGATTTATAGTTAAGAACCAGATGAATGCATGCTTGATTATTCAAATCTTATTGCTGTTATTAGCCTGCAGCCATTACTTAATATTCTATCTAAACTGAATCAAACTTATTCTTTAAAACTGCCGTATTGCATGCCAACAAAATATACAATAAAACTTTTATGTAAGTGCACAATCGGAAATATTCCACTGATATCAATACTCAGTGCTATAGTCCTGATGCAATAATAAAGCCTCTAAAAGTCAACAGGACTGCTCAAGTAAGGATGAAAAAAGGAAAAACCAGGCAGCCTAGTCAAGCGTGCCCACCCATAGTAGTCACACACTAAGAAATAAGTATCAGCTTCAGTAAGATTAAACAAGTGGCCTTTAAGTCTACAGACAGTAAAACCAGTCAATGGAACTGTTTTGGAAAGATATAAGGCTTTGCCATTTAATAAAAAAATGTGTTTGCCAATAACATTAACTCAGAATGCTTGGATTAATGCTGCCCTCTTCAAGGAAGTTCCTAAGGGTTGACCCTATTTATACTCATCTGTTGTGTTGCCACATGCTGAATATTTCAGCTGAAAGCTGAACTTATTCAACTTATTTGATAATCTATCATAAGTAGGACATTTTATTCTACCAGATGAATTATTCAGTTGATATTTCAGAAGGAAATAAAGAAAAAATCAATCCAAAGACCTTCAGAACCCATTATGGCTTATCTTCTCTGGAGTTAAAATTCTGTGTAGAACTTCTCCAAGTCAGAGATATGGTGCCTTTGTTTGTAATGATATTGACCAATTAAGAATGAAATTTCATGTATAAACATGTACTAATTATTTACAAGTGATGTTACCCAAATTCATAACAAAGTTACATTGCACCTCTGTTCACACATTTCTCACATCGATAAGATGTTGGTGACTTTCTAGAGTAAGTCTATGAGCAGATGTTTCTATACTTCAGCTGTAGAGAAGCTGAAGTTCCCACAGTTCTGGCAGCCCAGATAGTTGTGAGTCAGTGACTGGAATAAACTCCTGCGCATCTTGAGAAAACATCCACATCAGTTTTTGAAAAACTAACCCAAAGGAGCAATTTGCATGTGTGGGCTATGCATTGTAGTGGTTACTTGGCAGTAAGCTGACATGTTGATGAAGCTGGCCATGAAGAACTCTAAGGATTTACACGGATTTACTCTATTTCCCAAACAGAGCTTCAAAGAAGTAACTGCCACGCATAGAAGGAAGAGAAGAAGTACATGTATGTACATGTACACATACAATATGCACAGAGTTGTTGCAACTAGTTACAAAATTCTAGCCAAACCTTGTAGCTTGGTGGAGAAAAAAAATTAAAACCTACTCAAAGAAAACACTATCACCACCAACCCCAAACCACATCCCAAATAAAATCCCAAACCCCCAATGGGTAGCCATAAGCCTTCATGGAGAAAACAGCTGTTCTTTGTGCCTATTTCCAGGATTATATGATCATGACTTTCAGAGATGATTCTTTGAATTCTTATAAATAAAAGTCTGTCCACTAAAAATATTTCAGTAATTTCCATCACTACTTTTGTGTAATAAACCCAGCATTAAATAATATATAACTATTTTAGATGTTATTTGACTATTTCTACTGTGTAATTCTTATATTGAAATAGTGATAGCAGTAAACTGATAGAATGACTTTGAAGTAATTTGTATTTCATGATGGATTTCAGCCTGCAAGTTGGAAGAGCTGTCACATAACTAAGTTATCTTTCTCCCGCACATCACTTCCCCAGTTTGCTTAAGCGATGGTTATTTCTCCCCATTTATCAAAGGAAGGCAGTAACTGTCAATTCTCCAGTCTAATCAGTCAATTAAAGTCATTCTCGCGGGACAGCCCCGGAACGCCGCCGCTGTGCCCCAAAGCAGCGGAGCAGGCGCAGGCCGCAGCCCTGGGCTGGCCGCTCCCCGCGCGCCCCCTGCCGGCCGCAGCCCCAGGGCCGCCGGGCGCAGCCGCTGCCCGCGTCCCTTGCGGGGCACGCGCAGGTTGCACAGGTGCCCTTCTCCATAAAGGATTTTTTTTTATTCTCTACACCGGGTGTGTTTCTTTACTAGTGAAGCTCAATGTTTCCTTCTAAAAAGAAGTTTGAAATAAGAGGGGGAAAGAAAAAACAACTGCTCTTGTATTTCATAATGCAGCTGAGAGCTGGTTTAAATTTTACTTCAGATGACTGTGAAAAATGCTTTGGAGATTCTGAAGTCAAGGCGGCTAAAGCTACTTCTTATTTCACATTTAAAATTTCCAGACTTTTAAAAAAATAATTGTCAATTTTATAAAATTACGCAGTTTGAATTCTATTAAGTGAAATAAAATCACATTTAAGATTTTTTAAAGCAATTAAGGAAACAAGCAACCAATGCAAAACCACAATTGTTTCTTGACAGCTGCAATTTAATCAAAATTTGCCCCCCTGATTTCAGACAGGATCATAAGATGGGATCATAGCTGAAAAGCAAATGCAGGGGAAAAAGCCCAACAATAACTGAAGAACAAATCAAGAAACACTTTTTTTTTTTCCTCCCCAGGAGGGAAAAGTGAGCTTTCTTCCCATTCAGATTTATCAAGTACCTAAAGAAATATAATGTATTTGAAGTGGTAACTTAAGAACAATATAGGTTACTTCTGAAATTTAATTCCCTATTGTGTTCTTTCCTTATGACTACTTTGTTCATTGTTATTCTCTAGGAATGTGTTCATTCTAGAAACTGTTTTAGATTTTTTCGTCTAAGAAAGTAGAATCTTTGCTAAAACATTTTTAAAATGAAGAATCTGACTCAGTTGCCACTTCTCATGTGGGGAACTGGTTTTAGGTTGCCTTTATCTCAAGCCTCAAGTTTTCTCACTCTTACCCTGTGGTTCTCTGCCCCATCCCACGGGGGAGAATACATGAGCAGCTCTGTGGGGTTTAGTTGTTGGCTGGGGTTAAACCACAATAACGGGGTAAAGCTCATTGAAACAGAAGTGACAGAGTGGAACAGTTACAGCATCTCCATTCAATACAACCCTCAGTCATATACTTAAACTCAAGTATATATTTAACAGTGCTACTAAAGGTGCTCATTCAGAGCCATCTCAAGATTTGTCAAAAGTGGCAACAGCATGGGAAGATTTAGAAAAAGAGTGCACCACTAAACTTGAAAAAATAATTATTTGGTAGTGAATTAAAACACTCAACCCTGCCAATCTGAAAACAGGTAAAGAGAGCAGATCACAAGAAAGATCCATAGTGATGAAGAAGGAACTCTAAAGCAGATGCTGCAAGGATTTGAGAAAATGAGTGATTGCAACAATTGTGAAGTTACATCTTTTATAATAAATCTGGAAGCAAGGTAATTTACTCTCCTGGATCTTTTTTTCCCCCTAGGCCTTCTCCCTCTAGCTACTGCTTAGATTCCATCAATATAATTCATTAGCTTTTCAGTGTATGACCTGTCATTCTTTGTGCTAGGATTCAGGGTTCATCAGTGCTCCATTCTTGGCTGCTCTCAGCTCTCTCTCCTGTCCTAGATCTCCCACTGAAATGATTGCTGGTTATCTGAGTATTTCTCTCTCCTCACCCTAGGGCTTCCTTCCCTTTCTTGCACTGTGAGAGGTTCTCTGCCAATCCTTATAACTAACAACCCCAATTCTCTCTCTAATGTGATGGTTTCTTGCCCTCACAATCCTCTTTATCATCACTACATTGCAAAAAGCAGCTTTTGCTCCACAGAATGGTGCCCATAAGGAACAGCCCAGCTGATTCATACTAACTGGCTTATTTTTCCTGGTTTATGTGAAACATCCATTATCACTTGTAAACTTTCTCTGATGAGAACCCTGTTGAGTTTCAGTCTTCTGAAGCATTTTTTTTAAGCATTGCCTCCAATGCTCACAAAACACTCTATAATTCAATTACAGATATGTACCAGAAACTGTATAATTCTATAACACATTGAATTAGCCACAGGTTACCAATGAAACCAAAAAATAAATAATTTAACATCAGTCCAAAAACAATCTGCAAATTGCTAAAACATGGCTACTTGAAACAGCAGGAAAAGAAAATATTTCAATGGTGCTCTTTTGAACTCTGAAGCAAAGAAGAGAACTGAAGTTTAATTGTTATTAAACGTTACATTCCTGTTTGTTGATTCTCTATAATGGTCAAAAGCAAAAGCTTAGATTTCTTATCCTCTATTGTGAATCATATCTCACTTTTTGAAGAGAAAAGCAGTGATAATTCTTTTTCTGACCTTGCCTAACAGAATCCTCAAATGATACAGCAGCTCATGAAGATTTCTCCCAGGGTCCTTAACGCTTAATACCTTCAATTAATTAAAGCAACTAATTTTCAACTTTCACATTGATTTAAGACAGGGAGTAAATCATAGAATATCTAAACTCACAATACCATAGGAAGATTTAAGTTAAAGTAAGTCTTCAAGTGAGTTAATTGTAACTCTGTTCTGATAAAAAGACACCTCCATTTTATTTTCTTCACAATTATAACAATTTTTGAAGCATTTCTCCCTGAGAAACTTTTAGAGCATGTCATTCAAGAGGAGAAAAAAGTTTACCTGAAGTTTTACGAAATAGAAGAAAAAACTCCAATTTTTTCAGAATTGATGTGTAACACGATCTTGAACTTCTGCCTTTATCAGTGTTATCTCCTTTTGTCAAAATAAGCTTTCTAAACACCACTTTTTGAAAGCCTTAAAGGCAACTATGAAGTGATCTTCAGACTGTTGGTCCAATTGCCCCATACTGACCTTTCTACCTTCTTCATGTAAACCCAGAGTTCAGACACAAGATAGTAAAAATCATTTGTATTACAGAAGTAGAACTCCTTGATAACCAATGAATAATTTTCTTTGGATACTATATATTAAAAAATGTGATTTATAAAGCAAAGACATCCCAGAAATTCCTTTAACTTATCAGGTATATTTTGAGCTTCCTCATGCACCAATTAACATTCAAATAATTGTCAAAATATCTGCAGCTTGGCCAATATGCACTAATACTGAACTCAATCAGAAAGAAAGTGCACTTCATTTCTGTTTTCAAATTGTCAGTTTGTCACTTTGTTTAAATTTCTAATCTTTTAAATAAATTCACAAAACTAAAGAACGCAGGTTCTTTGCTGACAGTCATTTCACCCAATCAAAATGCTGATTGCCACTTGCACATAATAAATACTTTTTATTTGAATCAGGATGCAAAATATCTATTATTAATACTTTATGAAAAGGAAATACTTGTTTGTTTCCACTTCATGACATTCTTGCATTACTTGGAATACAAGGTTAAAACATTTTTCAACTGAATGGTTGCTTTTTTTAAAAAAAAATTTCTTTGGGTTTATTGAAATCTTTTAGAGAGAAGGTTGGTATTCATGGCTCCTAAACAAAGAATGATTTCTGCTTTCCCAGCCTTAAATTCCCACTGTTGTCATTGTGTAATATCTGCTTTAGTATTAGTTTATCAAGTTTTGTTTCTGAATAGGACAGTAAATCAATAGAGCTGACAAAATGAAGCTGCTGATAACTTCTCTATTAGTGAGCATTCTCATACTAAGCATCACCACTGCGTCCATCATATAGTTCACCACAAATCACAAAGAACAGCATTACATCAATCCACAGTGAATATTGAATTCTACCTAATATTTTTTTAAATTTTGGAACACACCAATATAGTTAATTTATTGAATAATTAGTGATCTATGGATGTGTTATGCTCATTGTGTGAAATTAGGAATAAGGCATGTTGGGAAGATTTACCAAGGCAGATCTGTGCCACTCTCACTGCTGATCTCCAGATTATAAACACATTCAATATAGTGCCACTATGTCACTGTTTTATTTGTCTCCAACACTCATTATTGTCAATAAATACAATTGTGGAATGATACAAAGGGTTACTTACATGAGTAGTGTTCTGCTTAACATTAGCCTTGAGAATGAATTACTATGCTTTGTATTTGATAAGAAGCATATCCATCTCAGAGAGGTGACATTTATTTATTCAAATATATTTCAGCAGCAAAACAGTCTCTACTTCACTAAGGATTAGTAGCTAAAGATATAATCAAAGTGACATATACAACTGGGGTAAGTGGGGAGAGAGGGGAAAACACATTTGATTGTACTCATGGCTGACACTAAATTAAAAGCAAAAAAACTCTCCCAGTGCATCTTTTCATAATTGTCTGTACTTCATAGCACTTATTTCAAAGCTGTTAGAAAAGTAAGACAAATAAAAACAAGCCTCACTGTTCACCACTCCTGGAATACAGTGAACACAAAGCAAAAGATCAGACACTGGGACTGGATTATTTTAAGAGAATTGTGGTTTAGATTTTTGTTTCAATAAATTAGCAGAAGCACAATGAGAAGACCCTATCTAGTTTTGCATTGTCTTTTTAAAAGCTATTATTTGCTGATATTAGGTTTTACCTCAAATTCTTAATTCCTCTCCCCTCTCAAAGAGGAGAAGCGTTTCCCTAAAGCTTTTATCTTAGCACTGTCAGATCTTACATAATTGGAAGAAGGTTTAACTATTACTATTTCAAACATGCACCAAGGCAATTTATTATCTAGAAAGAAGCACTCTCCAAAACAGTTTGGCACTTTTCCTATCTAGTCAATGTTTGAGTAAATATTCATCAGCTACAATGCCTCTGGTAAACCACTGGGCTGTCATCTCATATTTGATCAGAACAGACTAATTCAATTTCATATTTCCATAGATTATCATTAAAAGCATACATTCCAAGTATTACTGGAACCTAAGCCAATGTATTTTCTATTACAGTAAGAATTCATGTTTGTTTCACCTGTGAGGAAATACCTTAAGACCATCAACCTGAGCAAACTACATTCCCCCTGTTCCAAGCTAAACCCACTTCCCTAAACCTCCAAGAATAGTTGAAAAAAACCACAAAAACCCCAAATCATTACTACTCTGTTCTTAAAGGCTTCCAGGGATTGATTTCTTACCTGTGTGTGCTTTGATGCCTACCAATTTCCCTCATGGTTACTAAAGGTTGTTTATTTTTTCCAGCTCCTTATGGATAGAGACAGTACCCTCCATGTGGTAATACTATCTTACAGCAGTTACTTACATATAGAGATGGCTTTCTGTGGAAAACTCCTTAATTTATCTGTTTGCTTGCCTCCATTATGAGGCTCTGTGAATATTGTATCATCTGGAAAATATGCCAGGATTGTTTAGACTTCTGATCTTATTGTGCTGCATAGGGTTTTTTTTTTAATTGATGGCCTTTTATAGCCCCAATGATACTTGCAAGTGTAAAGTTTATTTGAATTAGGCATTAGCAGAGATTCATCCTTCATGCGTCTCAGAGTTTCTGGGCAAACAATGGCACTTAATGTCACATCAATTGTGCAAAATCAATGATGAGATAATACCAATGTACTGTTTCTGAAAACCAGTTTATCTTCAGAAAGAAAAGAAAAAGCAAAAAGTCTAAGGCAGCCCACAATGTTGAAGCATAAAGGACTAAAGACAACTATTTCAGGGACAATAACTTTATCAGAAGAAAAACCTTATCCAAATTAATTTGTAATGAAATAAAATGAAATAGTAACTCAGGAATTAAATGACCCTTTAAAATATTTATAGAAATTTCCCTCTTCAAAAAGAGTTTCACATGATGTATGTTTCCATCTCCCATCCACTTGATCTTAAAATTCTTTAAAGTCTCACAATAACATTGCCACCATCTTTCAGCCCCATACTGATACTAGATTAGCTGCCAAGCAATCTGCTCTTATTTCAGAGCACTACGATATTTTGACTACTTTGCTACAAAAACCAACTAAATGGCACAGTCATAGCCCAAGATTCCAGCTCATGCATATTAACTTGCTTACTTTACCATCTTCTAATTCCTGACCTCAAAATTACTTTGAAGAACAGCAGTAGGAAGCAGCACAATTTTAATATTGCTTTATTCAAATACTTTTAAACATCTGAACAAAATTCAGCTGATTCATCATGCCGAAGTTGCTGACTGTATGGCATTAGTTATTTGGTTTTAAACTCTCAAATAAGTTTACCCCACTGGCTAAGAAATTAAGCACACACCGAAGGAAAACTCTTCACAGAAGAATTTATCTTAAGGCTATTGCAACCTCTGCCTGCAAGAAAAAACTGCACTATTTGACTGGTCTGACCATTGTGTTTGATTAGAGACCAGGATTCTTCCTGCCTGTCTCATTCAGTGAGCAGAAAAAAATTTGACCATTTGGCAGAAAAAAATCAAACCAGTGACTGGAGGCAGAAACTGAGATCAGGTGAATCAGATAAGTACTCTTCCCACAACACCCCAGTATAAGCAGATTTCACTCCACCACTCTTTTCACACAGGCACAGTCTATGAATGATCATAAAGACAGGAGAAGTCAGTAAAAAAGAAATAGGACTTGGTCCCAAAAACACCAGCTCAAAATGATGTGATGAAGGTGAATTTTTAGATGGGGTTTGACTCATGTTTACACTAAACAAGTTTGGCTGTGCCATAAAAGCACAGAAGTGATGTTTTACAGCACACTACCTGAGAATAGACAATAAGCAGTATTTCCAAAAGGCCTGCGCACAAATGAAACAGGAAGTCTGTGATTCTTCTGTTTCTCATAGGTCACTGTACACACTAAAGACATAATTGCTGTGTTTCTCAGAACTTATCAACAATAGTTTTACGCTACAGTCAATGCTGGAGGACTGGGAAAAAACTAATGACATCTGAATTCCCAACACAGTTTAACAGCAACAGTGAGAAAGCAAAACGTCTCAAATAAAAGAGCACTGTTCATTATTGACCACGTCTGTTTACATGGTCAATAATGATACCAAGTGATCATATTAATTTCCCTTAATTATGACATCTAATTAAAGTCCATGTTTAGGTAGTGGTATAATTTTCTAGAAAAAATGTTCTTTAAACATTTTTTATTAAATATCGATGAAGTACTGATCTTCCTCAGTATCAAAAATTATCCAGAAAGAGATGTCTGATGTTATGGTATCTGGATTAATATGCAACACCTGTAAGATGGCCAAACTGCAATCACTCCTCTGAGACTAAAGAAAGTCTCAAAATCTCATCCTCTTTCTGTTTCAGAATAAAAAAAATCCTGAGGTGAGAGAACTGCACAGATTTAAGAACCAATGGAAGGAATTGTCTCAACTATCAGAAACGTGGCAGTCACATCCTCAAGTCCTGCTTACATGAATTTGAATTCTCTTTGACATTGAGAAAATTTTTTAAATTACTGTGATACATCAGTAGTTTTAAGGGTAGTTCTTACCTTCTGAATAGCTCTGGCCCATCTTGCTTTTGCAAAATTACCTCCATTACTTTGGTCTGTATTTCTCCTGGAGAAAAGGAGGGGAAAAAGAGAAATATTCAGAACAGAAAAGTATGAAAATAAATAATTAAAAGAAATCCAATAAATCTATGGATGAGTAGATCAAAGTCAGATCCATCACTAACTCACAATATCACCTTTGGATTACAGGGGGTTGTGTTACAGCTAAGAGTTTACTGGCTTGAAGAGACACAGTCCCTGTTCCTCATGTTATCAAGGTATAAAAGAACATTAGCAAAGGAATACGTTTCCCAATTATGGTGGCTCATAAATCAGGATTACAAGGTCTTTAACATAAAATGGCAGGATGAGAGGCAGAAAACAACAAAATCCAAACCACCAAGACAGTTAAGGAAACCTTTGAATTTCCTCAGTAAAGGCATATCCTTGTGAGACAGAGACACTGTCACCAAGTCTTTGCCAACTGCACTAAAGGAGTTATTGAGAAGCCACATCACAAAAACAGTACTCCCTCCCCCCCAAAACATACCACCAAACAAAAACTAACATTTACTCCAACCAATCTTTGAAATACAATCTGTTGCATATTTGACTGCCCTCACACAGAAGTTGCACATTTGCACAGGCCAATTATAATTAGGGCTCATTATTCAGCTATTTCACCACACCTGTGAAAAATGTTGGTTTAAACTAAAAAATACTAATTCCATGAATGGCTGCTAAGCAGAGGTTAAAATAATTAATTTAGACTCCATCACTCTTGCAAGATTCTAGGTAATTCAAAAGCCACTGCCTTGTACAGTACCAGTTAAGTTGCAAAATAAGAAAGTATACTGTAAAATTCTACAGATATAATTTACAGAGAACAGTAGAAGCCTGTTTACTAAGTAAAGTTTTTGCAGCATATTTATATTATACTTCAGTGCCATCCCTTGGTCTACACATTACTATTTAATTATCTTGGACTTTTGGAACAGTGCTCTTTTATTTGAGGAGAAATATGTTCCCTCTGATACGCACAGCTGAGTGCACATGATACAAACCAAGTATGAAGAGGCTTGTCTTCCCCTGCACTCATCTCTCAGGCTGCATGTTTGCAGGCCCAGCTCTTTTCCTCTTCACAACTGGCTTTTTCTTTTCAGGTAAATCAACCAAGTGATACTACTAATTGGTCCACCCCACGCTGCAGTGGTTACCTAGACTGGAAATACTGGGTAATAATTAACCTTAGGGATTACCAGGGTAATTAACCTCAAGGTCAGATGGAGATTGGCTTATCAGTGTTGATTCAGAGGAAGAGAGAGAAACAGCTTTTTCTGTCTTAACTAAAAGTGAGTAGGGAAAAGAGTATTCTTAAGTTTCAAGGCATAATGTACAGAGGGGGACAAAACCTGGTTTAACTGTTTTGCAGTACTTTTAGGAAGTCATCAATCTGTGATCAGGCTGCTGAGCAGAGCAGTTAGATCAGGCAGACGAATACACTTCTTGTGCCACTTAGAACCATACAGACAGACACAGCAAGGAGCAGTTTCTACCTGTCCACTTCCTGCTGACACAATGATGGGTCCAGTTTGGACAAATGGTTGTTAATTTTCTATTCAGATCTAGTGAAAATAATTAGTTACCTGACAGAAAACACCTTATCAATATTGAACAAGGCTTCTGATGACATGTGCTATACAGGAATTCTGGGTAACAAAGCCCACCAGATACTGCTGGGAATGACCAGTCCTGCTAACTGAACTGCACACAAGGAACATATGTGCCAGGAAAATGCATTACTATAATCTTTTCAAACAACATAAACAGCAGCAGATTAGGGAACTTCACACAGGCACTAAGCCAGAAAACAAGGGAATCGTATCTGATAATTAGAAGAGCATAATATTGCCAGTGATTGAACAACAAAAATTTTAAAAACAAATGCCTTAAGAGTGCCTGAAAATCATACTGATTCACTATCCTTACAACATAATGCCCAGCTGTGGTGTCTGATGCTGTGCAGACCACAAGAACAATAAGAGACACCTCAGGAGCAGTACAGCAATACTCAGCTCTGGTGAGCTCAGCAAGCAGCCCAGGTCAAAGTTGCGATGCACCATGCATCAGACTCAGAGGGCTTTCACATCTCTTAGCCAGAAGGATCAAAATAACCAATCTCCTTGTAGTGATTTACCAATCAGTGACAGGTATGTGCAAAGGAATGGCACAGGCTAGATGAACACAAGTGCTCTTCAGTCTGGTTTATAAAAAGCAAAGGATTTTTTAATAGAAAACAAAAGTTACATTGACACTTCTATTTAATAGATGTTTTCCCTCTTAATTTTGCTGGCCAAATAAAATTTCTCTAGCATTGCAGTGATGATTTGCATTTTCATGGCACCTCTTGTAAAATTAATCTCACTACAGACTTCATTGTAAGGCAGTTAATTATAGAGTGGTTACAGTGTGGCCACATACAGACAAAAAGTGACATCTTCTGAATGCTTATTTGTTTGTAATAGGCAATCCTGAACATCTGCATTAGTTTCTAAGTATTCATCACTAATGTCAATTTCATCAGCTTTGAATATAACTGGAAACAAACTGTGGAAGAAAAATTGAAATAATTACACTCTATTACAACATTTTTTATTTGGCAATTTCCACACCCTACTGGCAACAGTCAGGCTGAAACTAACATCGCATGCTTAAATAAATCTCCAATGGACATATCAAGCAGACTGTATACACTACCACAAAATATTGGGGTTTTTCTTTCTTTTAAATGTGCTTTTCAGAATATTTCAGTAATGCTCATTTTTGTACAAATATGGGATAAGGCTGATGACAATTCTGAGTTTTATTCTGCATTCTTTTATAGTTTGGGAGGGGAATAGAAAAGAATAAGGAAAGGTGAATAACATCTCCTCTGTTTTTTAGAATACCAAGAATGGTACTTTCACGTGTATCACTTCCAGAGCTGTGACTTTTGAAACATGCACAATTTAACATGCATTGAAAGTAAGTTTTTAACAAACCCTAAACTTTTTTTTTTATGAGGATTTGCACACTTGTTACTCATTTAGACTGCAGCAGCACCAGTTCTTTGGGAATCTCTCTGTTGGTGCAGTTACTACCACTGCACACCAGGCCAAAGCCATGTTAGCAATATTACATACACCTGGGCTACAAAAGCCTGTCCTTGTTCCAGCACCAGTCATTACCTGAAGACGAGTGCACTGAAATAGTTTTCAGCTGAAAACAAGGTGCTTTGCATCACTAGCTTTCAAGTGAATTCATGCACTTGGTAGAAGGACACACTATTCTTATTGGAAAATATGTCTGGATATGGAACTATAGAACTGGTATCCCATCAAGGATTATTAGACTATAAAACTATAATTCAATTTCAAATTTTTCATAGGCCTCAATTATACAGTATAGATAAAAGCATAATTATAACATTAAAAAGCTGTGGAATAAGTAGCAGTTTAGTAAAACACTAAGAACAGAAGGCAGTACTCGTCCATCTTAGCCATAATCACATTTAAAGGAAATTAATGATGTGGTAAAATTGCAAAGGAAAATTAAGTGATCTAGGCATTCCACAGTTAACTATACCACAATAAGACTTACATTTTTTAAGCCTTGCATAGATTAATACAATTTAGCATTACCCAACTGCCTTCTATAGCCATTTTTGTGTGTTCGTGGCAAAAGAAGGCAGAGTTTCCTCCAAGATACTTTTCTGGTAGCACTAAGTCTATATTCCTACACAGGTTCCCTTTTACAGATGTTCAAGTTGCTCTTGAATATTTAGTTTTTAAACTAAGAGAGCAGAGAACAAAACTTACTATAGGTCAGCAAACAATTACCCATCACTGCAGTAAAATTTTAGTTTTAAATCTGAGTACACATTTTTCTTTTCCATTTGCTTTCTTATTTTCTAAAATAGTAAGTTTCAGTACCTATATTATCATATTCAATCATACATTTATATTACTGCTGGCTTTTACTTCAAATAGTTTACACTTCTGAGTTCTTGGTAGTTTTTAAAACTAAAATTACAAGTTCCTAGTTTCTTTGGGACAAGGTACTAAATTTCATCAGTCTGTATTTTGAGAACAACATTACCACAGTAATGAAATAACATTTTCTGATTTCTTAGAGATAACCTTGTTTAAGTGCCTAAAACACATTGTACAGCAGTAACATCTGTTGTCTTGCCATTCAGATTCAAAAATTTAGCAATGCATGAACAGAAACTAATATATGCTTATATATTTGCTTTAGTTCAGTTTTTCCTCCAGCACTTTTTTACACGTTATTCAACTAATCATTAAGAATTTAATTCTTTTAAAAGCTATATCTTTTGACTCACCTATAGAGCAAATGAACAAAGTTTGAAGCTATGCATTTATCCTCATAACAGAACTAATTTTTTTTTCCCATTTCAAATTTTTCCTTCAGTTCTTCACAAGATTTTCATAGGCATAATTCATGCTGATTCATGAGTCCTACTGAAGAAAGAGGTCTGCCCCTGCTTGCTTTTAGAAATACCCCTGAGCCAAGTCTCCACAGCTGCTGAAGATAAGCCATCAATTACTGCAGCCTGACCACCACTCCCCCTCCTGGGCACAATTAACTATTTGGTGCAAGGAAAGTACCTTCCTCTCCCTTGAGTCTTTTGACTCCTCAGATGGGTCTGAAGTCTGATCATAGTATGACTTATTCACGGGATGTTGCTGTCTCTACTACAACTGATTCAGAAAGCCCCAGCTTGCTTTAAGAATTACTTTGCAGTAATGTTATTTTAGTGTTCTGACTTACAATATGACAAAAAAAAAATTCTTTTTCATCACAGAGAATAGCAAACTCTTCTGTGTAACTGAGAATGAGTACTGGGAAAAGGAAACAATAATTATTTAAACTTCTGTACTTTAGGCCACTTCAAACGTTTAGATTTCAAAATAGAGGCATTTTGAATTCAACACTGTGGAATTTTCTTGTTATCTGATGAACTATTGTTCTCAAACACTAATAGGTCTGTTTCTTGAAAGGTTTGGTTTTCAAGATTGGGTGGCATCCTGTTTTCATTATGTTGGAGGAATTTATTCATTTTTATTAAACCTTGTTCTAAAGAACCACCACAATTGCAGGCCTGGTGCTAAAAGGTGTGCAAACAGAGATGTTGAGTAATCCATACTTCAACTTTTTAAATTGCAATTTTTACCACTCAGAGCTATGAACTGGATTACAAACTGTCATTCAGATCTATCAGAACTACAGCTTGTGATACTGACCTTTTACACTTAATACAGTGCCAGTAGGTAATAGCTCATATTTCCCCCTACATTACCATAGAACAGCAGCTTTGAAGAAAGATTCTATTTTTTTAAGGCCTGCCAAGACAGTAAATCAACATTTTGGAAAGTAACTTCCAGGTTTTTCTGATGGATATAAAGATATTACAAGGCAATGCTGCTACCTGAGAAACCCCCACAAGATACATTATCTCCTCAGTGATGCAGTAGCTACATTAATGATTTCCAAACTGAAAGATGTTTATCTGAACAAAAGGAACATGCAATTAGGACAGAAGCTGATTGACAAGACCAAAGGCTATGGCAGGAGACAGGTGACACAAGGAAACACATGTTGATGTGACTAAGATGTTATCAAGACTGTTCTGCTGTCCAATGAAGTTGCAGCTTTTAATCAATCTTGAATCTGTCAAAGCGTCATCTTGGATTGTTCCCAGAAAACAAACAATGTCTATCTGACACTTAGGGAAACTTTATGAATTTCTCCAGATTTTGCCTGGATTTGCCACTATTGCAGCTATTTTTTAGTCTCCAATTTCTCATTTATTTCAATGCTGTATCATTAAAACAATTTTTTTTCTTCTAATATAGCCAACTCAAAAAGTAAAAATGTGGATATTCTTTTTCCCATATATATACTGGAAAGATGTATTTCCTCAATCACCTAAACTCAATTTTCTCCTACAGAATCTCTCTATTTATTATAACCAATGAATAATCTTTCAATTTTATTAAAAAGCCTTCAAAATCATTATTACAAAAGTATTTGATTGAGTATGCATGCAATAAACAAACAAAATAAATTGCTATGCAAGTATAGTAAACTAATTCCAGTGAAGTTTACCCTGCTTCTGAATATAATGGTATCTTTCAGGGTAAGAGCATATAGATGAAATACCACACAGCAGTAGGAACCCAATCAAACTTTTCATAAACATTTGCTGCTTTTCCCATGGCAACTCTGTTTTCTTCTCTTGTGTAACTCTTTATGTAGAGTTCTTAGGCCCCCACCTGAAATGGCTCTTGCTTTTAGAGATCAAGTCAATACATAAAATGGGAATTTCTCTGCAGAAGAACTGATACCCAATGACTATTTTAGCTTTTCTGTAAATGAACAAATATTCTAGTAGTTTCAAGGGACTACTTGCACAGAGATTGAATCTTTTCAATCTTTTACACACAGTTATAAGTATTAATTAGATAAACTAGTTCCCAAAAGCCAACAAGGTTACCTTAAAAATTTACTATTATGTAAGGTCTAAGTAAAATGTGTTAACCTTTATAGCAAGTAAACCTTTTGGGAACCCAAGATAAGATAACTGTGTAACAGTAATAGACTTAATACAGTTACATGATACCAGAAACCTCTAAAGAAGGCATAGAACTTAATTAATCTAAGTAAAAGAAAACTTCAAAAGCTTTTCCTGTTCCTTTCAAGCCTAAAGAATTTATGACGAATGATTTTACATTACACAGAATCTCAGGGAGAGCCATAATGATTTCTCATTTATTATGAAAAGCTGTCACCATAACAAACAATATAAAACTATGAATATTAATAAGGGAGCCAATTAAAGTTCAGTATCAGTTCATATCAGGATGAAAAGCAATCATCAGAACATTCCCAATAACCACAAACAAAAGAGACAATTGTGAAAAGACTGAAGGTAAAGCAACTCATAACCTCTTAGTACTGGGAGAAGTGAAGCAGTACAGACTGGTGGGGATAGATACTGGAAGAAACCAAGAGTAACCTCTGCTATGTGTGTGACAAAGATATTTGTGTTTTATTTTAATGTGTAATCTAGTTTATAATTGGGTTTTGTAGGTTATTTCATGTATACAGCAGGACATAATACTTGGCTGTATCTTTTGTGCTAGAGCTAGATACTACACCTCCTCTACTGGAGGTTTTTCCAAGATTGTCTCCTTCCTAGACTGGAATACTGGCTCAAGCACAGCTCTGCCTATGTGCCCACTGAGCAGGACCCCCCAGTCTTGGACTCATTGCCAGGCCTGAGTTTGACCCTGCTGTGCTGTTATGGACCTGCCTGGTGCTCACTGCTGTGCCCTGCCCTGGCTGCACCACTGGCCCTGACCCTGAGCTCCAGGAGTTGCCAGTTTGGCCTCGGACGTGTTCCATCAGCACAGGCTGTGCACTATTGTTTGACCCTTGTTGCCATTCCCAGGCTTGCCTGGGGTACAGGATTGGGGCACTGGCTGCCCCAGCCCTGCCCTGCTTGCTGTGTTAACCTGCCTCACTGCCTCTCCCTTGGGGAGCAGCAACTCATCCTCACTTACCTAAGGCCTTAACCCTGCACAATTTGTCCAAACACAGCTAGGTATGAAGATTCTGACTTTCACATGTGCCACAAAGATTGGATTCAGAGGTGCATACGTCATAGGTACTAAAAATTTTTAAATAGATTCTACCGAGAACTTCAGGACGTGAATTAAAGAATTTAACTTCAAAACCAGTCAAACAAAAATAACTTACTAAAATCTATTTGGGATAACTTTAGGAAAGAAAATGTACATCAACATGTCACATCAGCTCACCATCACTTGTTCTAAACTGCAAATTGCCTTGCAAAATAAATCTGTTTGGGTCCATACTACACTTCCTAACAAATTTATATATAATTCATTGGGGGCTTTTTCTGGCACCATCTTCAATTCCCTAAATGTTTCTCAGTTATCTCAGCGTCCTTTTTCTCAATCTCTTTAAAGTACAATATTTTCTCTCTATTGTGTTAACTGCTAATTTATCTTCTTTTCCATTTTTTACTCAAAAATATTTAAAATATACAAATTAAAAGGGTAACAATTGTGAAGTTCTCATTGTTATAAATTAGAGACATAAAAACCCATAAAAATTGGTTAAACTTCAAATTCACTGCACGTATGAGACTCAGCATTCTCCATCTCTAATTTTAAATTTTGTTTGTACTTCCTCTGCTCTACAGAGCTACTGTAACTGTCTTTATAATTATTTAGAAACTTTTTTTAAAGTAGTCTTTTAAATGCAATCAAGAGCAATAGTTTTAGGCCACAGAAGATCTGAAGGAAACACATTTAAGAAAAGCAAGAGGGTGGAACTGAAATAGGAAAGTGCAGCAGAGCAGGAAGGATCATAATGAGCATGTGAGTTTGAGTGACAGATGAGAATTAAGCCTAGGGTACAGTGGAATGAACTCTCAGCACTATGCTGGTACACAAAGGGCTTAATTTTACATAAGATTCTTACTGAAAAGGTCTGCCTTACTGGAATTATATAAATTAATAACAACATTTATTTACAGTTTAAAATGATTGATTTATTATACAAGACTAAACATCATCTAAAGTTGAATACCTTCCTACCCACACTGTTTTCTGTAACTCAAGCAGAACAAAGCTGTCCAAGAAGCCAAAGAGCTTATAGAAATGCTCTTTAATGTGTGAAAATAGTTCAGACTCAGGGAAGTGTTTTGGTTCATGGGTTTTGATGTAAACAGTCCTTTTACCTTGCCTTGGGAACACACAAATGTTACATGAGTTAAACTACCTTCAGTTTAGGGAACAGCCTATGAATAATAAATGCTAACCACCCATCACTAATTATAACGTCAAATTCTTTTCATATTTTGAAAATAATCTGCCTGTTCTGAAAGCTGGGAACCAGGGAATGTTCATAGCCAAAAGCCTTGCATGTGATAGACATCTTTTGTTAAATGCCTCTTTCTTTTCTTCTTTTGGACCTTATTTCCTTTTGGCAGTAAATATGAAGCAGTAATATGTTACAGAAGATCAGTTATGCTTGCCTATTCTTTAATTTAAATTTGAGGAATCTCTCATTGAATGATCACAACAGAAAACAAATGCATGTGTTTAAACACTACCTGCTTAAACAAATGGTTATGCATGGAAATATGGCTTTAGTTTAGGGAGTTCATAACCTGTAGCTAAGAGGTGGAGGTGGAAATTTTCATGATCTAGAAATAATTTTATGCTTGTCTATTATTTCTGTTATCTAGGCATGAGTAATAAAACAGATTACTGGAAAAATGGCTGTAAAATGATCACCTCAAATTAATTTAGACCTCAGCAATAGTTTGCTTTGTTCTCCATATGGAAAACCAGGAAAGATTAATTACATTTTTAAGAGACCATTTAATGCTCATGATGTTTCATGCATTAAGAAACTTCTAATATTATCACATTGAAGCTTTCTTTTCAGTTTTCATCCATTTGAAAATAAATATGCATTTTACTGTCACGAATCACTGTTTTAGTTAATATCAGTTTAATGAATATTACATAAAAATCAACTTTGTTAGTGGCTGCAGGTCATGAAGTCGAATTTTATTAATATATCTCCTTTTAACACAATAGTTACAGTCACCCAAACCATTAGAAAAGGAAAAGCACTGTTAAAGCCAAACATTTTAGAACAAGATGCTCAACCCCAAACTTGTCGCTTCAATCTATGTAGGTCTAGCATAGTTTTGTGGGCAGCAGATCCCTCCTTCTCTTCCTGTGTAGGTATACATGACATTTACTCACGTGGCCTATGTAGGTAGAAAGAAATAAACATATATGGTTTATTATCCATTTAAATAATGGATTTTTAGTTTGGTTTTTTTTAAGGTAATAAAACCTTTTTTCTCCTTGTTCAATGATTGATTTACAGTTCTAGAGAGAAAACAAGTATCACAGGACAAATCAACATTATTTTTAAAAGAAAAATCCTTGTCCCTGTTGCTGTACTTCTTTAGGTTTTGGGATTAGTTGGTTGTTTTTTAAAAGAAATATTTGCTCCATTTTGCTTGTTTTGGAAATGCCCCTAATCAATTTGATGCTGTTCACTTTAGTTTATGATTGACAGGCATATATGTACATTTCTGGCTGTTCTGGATATACAGCAACATTATTTCTACCTCAGTGGTACCACAGAGATTAACCATGAAACCATTATTCCTGTAAGTAGTAGCATTCAGCACTAGATACTAATAATGCATAAAGAGTGAGCCAACTGATTTATCTTATGGCCACTAAGGAGAGGTGGAATGAAGTATACAATAAATACTTGATTGCTGATTTTTAGAAATTCACACTGATTCTTTCATTAATTACGTTATTTGGAGAAAAGCTCAGATGATTTGTGGGTTTGAGGGTTTTTTAATAGTATTTTCCCTGTCTCTGTCTGTCTGTTTTTTTAAGCCTCTAGGGAAAAAAAATATATTGCTCCAATAAGAGGTCTCTTAATAATTTACCCCATCCTTCAAATTTTGATTTAGTGAGTTTTTGCTTTATGGGAACATGTTACTCAATTACACTTAATTAGTCATCAGCCTACACCTAAAGTCAGCAGCCATAAACACCACTCATGCACATAAACAAAGAACTGATGAATAAATATCAGTCTAAAAAAAACACTTAAGGAGGAAATTTGGAACATATTAATACTTAAATATTTACAGGACAGTTAATTTTGGTGTTTAATACAGCTATTAAAAATAAGTAGTCTCATCCACTTCCCTAATTTTTCAGATTTTTAGTACAAATGCAGTTATTTGGAATAAATACATATCTCTATCTCTAAGTTTTGAAACAATGATATTTCTGCTCAGAATTTTTGAAAATACCTATTATTAGATAAAAGAACTTTTCATCTAAAAATAATAGGTTAGCGGTGACCCTCAATTTAGTGCTATAAAAGTTCACTTAATTTCAATAAAATTATCTGGGGTAAAGGAAAGAACTCCACAGTCAGATTGGGTTAGCTTCCTTCGGTTCAGCTTAACCTGCTCAGAGGCTCAGATCTCTGTTGAAAATGACACGTCAGCACAGATGATATGCTAATGATTGGACATGTGCTTAGAAAAATATAGAGAAACAGCTCTTGAATGCTGCCATTACTGACAGCTCGCACCCTGAGGAAGCACTTGCGCTTCTCTGTAAATACCCTGCAAGGACTGACTAGGAAATGTAAACAGGGTAAGGCTGACAGGCACCCCAGCGATGCTGTGGCACCTTGTCCATGCGCAGTCTCTAACCGCATCCCTGAGCCTGAGCTTTTTGTAGACTTTATTTCCTAATTTTGTGGAGAAGTTACATGCACCAGGATCCTGCTTTTTTAGAGTACATGAAAAGGTCATTTAAGTGCATCAAGATGTTATTGCCTCAGAGAATACATAACTTAATAATGTAATAGGTTTTACTGTATTTTCTCTTGTGTTTGAGCTTATTTTCCAGTATCACTGCTGTTAGACACGATTTAAATAGGAGCCAAGTGCCCGACACACCAAATATTCTTGCTGCCTTTCCCAAAAGCCTGTTCTACTCCTCATCAAGATAAAACGCCTTTTGGAGTGTCAGCTGCCCACAGTGTCTTTCCTGCAGTGCTATACATTAGGGACACCATGAATGAAATGTAATACAGTCTGTGACAGCTGCTATGAAAGCCAAAATGAACAGTAGAGGGAACTTCTTTCTCACCAGTTTGCCTTTCAAAAGAAGTGAAGTGATTATTCTAACACAGAGAAAGCTCCCCTGCTCAGAGACCACTGCTGAGTGGTGTTCTTAGAGGATGACTGGGCTCCCTACCGAGCATTCAACTCCACTCAGCAAAAGGTGATGGCAGAGAAATAATACAGTTGTTGCCACCTTATTCCTTGCCCCTTCCACCATTATGCATCATCATTTTCCACATTCAGAGAAGCAGAAAGACAGAAATTATCTTCCCACCCCCCCTTTTTTTCTCCCATTGCATTGTTTGTTCAAAAGAAATAAATAGAAAATATTAATTCTCTTCTGGAAAACTTCTAGAAATGCAGGCAGCCTGTCTAGGTAAATACATTGACTTAAAAACAGAATCTAATGTCTTCCCTGCTTTCCAGATGAAATAAAATAGTTACACAACCCAAATCATGTCAGGAGTTGCTTCCCTTCCTTTCTTAATCTTTCAGAAAGTCACTATGGAATAGCTGAACTCTATGTACACACTGGCCCAGGGGTGAGAACAGGACAGATGCACATGTATTTTCCATATAAGAACATAGAAAAAAGCTAATAAATACCTGCATTTCCTCGACAAGTTTAAGAAACTTTCAGTCATATTCTTGCTTAAAATAATTCTGTATGTATCATGCTGACATTCAGACATTTTTAAAAAATTAAAATTAACAAATGATATCACACATGTCTGATGTGACAAGGTAAAATACCTGAATTTGCTTTCTTGTATGCTGAGCCCACTTTCCATGGATGGCTGACTGTCATTTGTATCCCGATGTGAATGTCTTGTACGTTGGAGGGGTGTCTCTCTGTGCCAATCTCTGCAATCTAAATCTGTGTGGGTATCTGTAGAGAAGGAAAAAGCTGTTAGAAATCTTTCAGCCCATTTTACTTCTAAAAGAGAAAGTACACATAAAATTAATTATCTTAATTCATTAAATCTATAGTAATAGGGAATTATCAAATAAATTACAAACATTGTAGTGATTAAATCACTTATCACAAGAACAGCAGTAAGAGTTCCCAGGTGATCTTCTGATTGTTACTCTATAAACTTTGAGAGGTCTAAATCAGTTACCTTCTTGTTGTACAAAGTTCATTTTATAGTTTAAAAAATTGACCTGTTGCTGGATTAGGAAGAAAATTGATCTTTTAAAATTTTCCAGTCCAACTTGCCATTTATTTCTTATGGGTTCATGCACAGCACTCTAAGATCTGGGGTTTTTTGTTTGATTGGATTTTGGTTCTATGGGAGTTTTTGTGTGTGTGCTTTATGGAGGAAATCAGGCTCTACTTTAATTCCACATGCTATTGGCCTAGAACTGAGGGATTTTTTTTCCAAGTTCTAGGCTCTTGGGAGAAACGTGACAAGTCTGCAACTGGAGGCAGAAACTGATTTCCTGCAGAACATTTTGCTCTATAAATCATCCTATTAGTTTTAGTGACAGGAAAGGATTCATGATCTGATTCTGAGGAAGTTTTCTTCCATGATGATGATGATGATAAGAATTTGTGTGCCCATGTGTATTTTCAGTTTTTAAAGTTTTGCTTACAGATTGGGAACGATGCTTTGATTTATTTTCCCTCACAGTACCCACACTAGGTAAGCTGCCAGAAATTTATGTCATTTTTCACTTTTGCTCAAAATGAATGCAACACTGTTGTCAAACATGCAAAAGATAAAGGTAACACTTTGGAAAACAGGATACTGCCTATGTTAATGCAAACTTTTAAATTGTAAGTATATGTGAATTATTGCTTTAACTAAAGTGGTCTGTACTTGGAATTCTATACTTTGATACATGAGTTTTCCCAAGCAGTCTATTACAATTTTTCAGGACCTTGTTTTTCTCTGATCAAAGTTACATCATAACAATTAATTTTGTCATTTGCAAATCCCTTGGCGTATCAGTGCATTAGTATGGTGACTAATGCAGAAACAGGGATTAAATCTCATCATTGCTACTTTGTTCTTGTTACTTCATTTGCTAATTAATGTATATGAAATATGTGATAATGAGTTGAATTTAAACCAAGCCTAAGACATGAGTTCTGCATGGTATTTTCCAAAATTATTAATGAGGTAAAAATTCTATTGACTTTCAGTAGGCTTCTTGGCAAAATGACATCTTAGCTCCCAAGACACACAAACAATTTTCCAAATTATAGCTATTGCCAATTACTTCAGTAAAATTATCTTTAATTACTTTAGCTTATACTCTTTATGTAAGGTATAATAATGTTAAGGAGCAAGCTACCTATCTCTAATGCTGAATTCAAGGAAAAACATGACATCCTTTAATTTTTCTTCTGTTGTCTCTTACAAGAAACACATGAAAAATTTGAAGGAAATTGATCTTATTTCATAAACCCTGATTACTCTTTAAATAACTTAACTTTTAGAGTCATGAAAAATGTTTCTAATTCAACTGCCATGTTTATCTAAAGTCAGTATTTTATTACTGTGACTTTGCTTGCAGAATTTTAAATATAGTAGGTCTTAGCAGCCTTTTAATGGAGCTCAGTCTAGCTGGAAAGAGTGAAATGTTTGTTGTGGCAGCAACTTCATTGCTGCCACAACTGACATCAGATGATACTTCTAGAAAAGGCACTGAACTACTGATGAGAACACATTTCCATGTTACTACATGCAGGATTTCAAGTCCAAACAAAGTCATACTATTAAAGCATTATGGGTGGCTCTAATATTTCTGCCCATTATCTGGCATTCTCAAATGAACATCTTTCAGGAATTGTCAAAAGTAACTGCAGTCTTCTACCTTTCCAGTGTAATTTGTCTGAATAAAGAGGCTGTACTGATTCCAATAGTCAAGGATAAATTCTCAGGTGCTCATAGCTGAGCTATGAACTAAGTCATTCAATAGGATATACAAGGAAAATGCCCTTGTCAAAACCCCAGGTAGATGATAATCCTGGCTTTCTCAATAACCAAGACATAATGTTTTTGAATTCTCTCCTCTAGGAAGAAAACTACGGCGTAAGAGTGACCTCTACAGGATTTTCACAGTGCTCCGTGACTACAGTCCCAGGGCCTGTCTTGAGACCTTTTTCAAATATATTTGTTTGAAATCAGAGTAAAAGCTTCAACATACAAACCAATACTCTCTCCAAGTGGCAGCCTGAAATCTCCAACTGAATTTACACCTTGTAAACACAGTTAGAGTTCCTATACCAGATTTACACTAAGTTTCTGGATATGAGAATGATGTAAGGACATAATTAAAACATCCTGCTAATTCAACATACCGAAATCCCAAAGCAAACGAAAACCAGAATGCAACTAGGGAAGAGGTTATAGTTTGAAATGTTTTTGACCAAGTAGCAAAGAAGAAGTAATTTTTGTTAAAAAACCAGAAGAAATGGAAAAAGAAAGAAAGAAAAGGGGGAAAAGAAAGTCGTAGTTTATAAGAAACTAAGAAGTCCACATTCACTCCGTGAAAAGATAGGTATTCTACCTGATGTATTAACAGGAGTGTAGTTATGCAGATTATACTCTAAAACAATTTACCAAGGTTAATCAAAGAAAATGCATTTCAATAAAAAATAGACAATCAAAGAGCATTCTTGACATAACTTCTAGTCCTCCTTTTCAGATAGTTTCTTATTCACACTTCTTCACTTTTTTAAACTTTATTCTTGCTTAAATTTTAGGATTAATATTTTCAGACACAGTTCATTAGACTATTTAAAGAGTAAAATGTTAAGCTAAATTGTTAAGCTGAACTAGGTTTGTGACCTTATTTGGAGATAGTCCATGTCATACAGATGGATTGATAATCTGAGTAAAGTCAATCTCTTTGTATTATATCTGGAAGTAATGTGTACTGATGTATTATTTGACATTCAGTTTCCATTTCTACCTTCATTATACACTACATTCATATATATAGAAATATAAATAGTTTCTGTCTTCATATGCACTAAAAATAAAGGCAGACAGCCCTTGCTAGGAAGGTAAAAAATGCTGTGAAGGCCTGGGTTTCACTAAAACGTACATTGTGCATTGGTCAAAGCTGATATGCTTCAGAGCAGTAACACACAGGCTCTAGTACTGGCCCTTAAGGAGGTCCTTCAGTCCTTCTTCAGCTCTGCAATCCACACGATCACCATAAACTACTGACACAGCTCATCCAGGTCCTTGTGGGATGTGGTTCTTACTTACCAGTAATAATTACCAGTATTGATTGTGAAAATGCTCCAGTGATGAAATAGGCATTTAGGATTCTATAGAAAAATTGCTATTTGTTGTTGTATTTCAGGAACTTAGAGAGAAATAGAATGGCTGGAATCCTGGACCTTAATCTGTAACTCACCAAATGGTAAAGCAAAGTAGATATCAAGTAAGATCTCATGAGAAGTTGGTGTTTTTGTGCCTTGAATCTCATTTCCATTTTTTATTACTTCAGAATGCAATCTCCACCAGGAACCTGGGCCTTCCTAGGAAAAACAGATAATGGAAATTACCTGGACAGGATTTATAGCATTATCCACGTTTTACTGAATGGAGTTTCCCCTAAGTCAATAGGAGCTCCTTTATAACACCATTTTAGTATTTTCCAGCTTTTGTTGAAGTACTAGTTATGACTTCAAGTTTTCTCAGTCATCAAATTCAAAATATAACAATTGCACAATAATAAAGACAAATAGACATTAAGGTTGCCAGATGATTAAGGTACAACAAATATGAATATTGAAAATTATTCTTATCAAGTGAGATTTTCCAGTTCCCCCTTGAACTGGCCAAACTAGTACACTCTAGCAAGACTGAAGCAATCCACCTAAGTTAATAACCAAGCCAAAAAAGAGCTTCTAAAGTAACACTCCCTTGTAGGTTATTTCTGAGTTATAAAGCCCAGAACAGAACTGCAGGGTTAAGACCAGGGTTAAGACCAGGAGGATAAATCACTAGGAATGCTGCACAGTGGACTCATTATAAATGAAGGTTTAGAAGATCTGAAGAAATTAAGAAACGATCTCTTATCTTGCATCTTTGTTTGTTTAAAGTTTCAGTTTTTAAAAGTAAGCCACAACCTCTGTGTCAGCAAGTTGTAACTCAGCAACAGCTTGGGCAGCAGAGCAGAACAACTTGCCCTGGGGCTTGAAATGGCGCTTGGCAGCTGTGATACAGAGCAACTTCTAATTTAAGTGGGAATTACTTTCTTCCTCTGTTTCGGTTTTTTGAGAAGAATAATCGAAATGTCAGTTCAATGTATATATAAATATTTATTAGTTCCTGTAAAGAAATGGCTATAGAGTCTGATGAGAGATACTGCATGAAGTTATTCTCTGATTTTCTTACCTTTACGCCACCTTCAATTACCTTTTTTATGTTTTAGAAATATTAAAGAAGGCAAACAATTTTTATTTGCAAAGATTAAATTATTCTTCTCTAATTCATGGTTACTTCTTTAAAAATAGCCTCCATGCACTATGCATATAAAAGCACATTTATGATTGGGAGAATTGTGGATTATTAGAATAAGATACCTTTTAAATTTTTCAAATTTAGAAAATTCTGCAGCAAATTCAGTTGCTTCAGTATTTCCACACTCCCAGAAACTTTTTTTTCTTTATTTTAGAAGATAAGAACTCCCTACTGAAAGCAAGTATTCTGGTGGCCAAGTGACTATGATGGATGTAACTCCTGTATTGACCCCATTTCCACACTCATCCTTTCCTATGTCCTCACTGTTAATTTCTTCTGTAGCACCACAGGGCACATTTCTGTTTTCCTCTTTGAGACAATGGTCAAATCCCATGAGAAAGAGAACAACAGCATTTTGCCCATTTTAATAGAGATTTACCCAAGGTCACAAAATGAAGAGCCAGACCATGGAACTTGATCTAAAATTCTTTCAACTCTAATTGTATAAACCAAACCATCCCTGCCTCCCTAATCGTTCCTGAGTACTGTTGAACTCTAACTCACTTTCTGTGTTATACCTGGCCCAGGATCTGAGCCATTTCTCCAGGGTATGTGGCTGATGCAGATCAGTTGCCACTTTGAGAGCCACGCATACATTATGCCTTAATATTACAACTGAAGCAAAGGAGATAGAATTATACATTGATCACAAATGTTATTACAGTATTTGGGGAGTCCAAGAATGGGAAATTTTATATTTCAACAGAAAGTCAACTTACATCTGTTGCATATTCCACAGTGGCAAGGGGAATCCATAAAACTCCCAAGATGCTATCCCAGAGAAAGCCTTTCTTCCACAGCTCTATAATGAAGCCCTTTCCATCAGCATGGATTTCACTATAAAGAATGAATACAGATATCATTAAACTGAAAATTTAATCTCAACTGCTCAGCTATCTATAATAGTAATTTATTTTTAAGTTATTGTCTTCTTACAGCAGATACAGAGGTGAGGGTTTTTCAGTATACTTGTAAAATACAAACTAGCAGGACGAGCATAAATATTAGACTGAACAAGCCAAATCTCAAGTCTTATTGTTCAGGATTGCCCTTACAAAATAACGAGGACATTTCAGCTGGAACAACAGGAAAACATCTGCCAACTTCAAAAGCTGCAGATCCAGACTCTCTTTTAGTTGTAATTATAGGATACATGCATTTTATTACTAGCTGGTTTTGACAAAAAAAATACCATGCTACAACCTGTTTTGCAAGAATTTAAAATCAAATTTTACCAGGTCATATCTCTCCCCCATGACATTGAATCAATATTAAGAGAGAGGTACTTTCCTTGGGGAATGTTCCCATTGCAGACCAGTTCTGTAGATATGAACAATATAATAAAGTAGGTATTGGTATCTCTGCTGTGACTCATTGTATGTAATCTCCATTAATTTTAAGTAGTAAAACTCGTCTTCAACTTATTTGTGTGAGGTACCACAGAGAATTACTGTCTACTTAAAGTCATCGGGAAAAGAACAAAATAAATCAGAGAATGGCAAAGGGTGCCACTTCTGAGACAGCTACTTAAATCATCATATTGCTCTCCAAAACCATCCTGCATCAATGTCTAATTTTCTGCCGTACTTGCTTTATGCAATTGGATAGATACATTGAATTTTTGTTTTATTCAGCTTTTCTCTTTGCAAATATGTTATTGAAGACTAATTGCAAATTTTTATCTTTTAGTATTTTTGGACCACAACCTTTAAACAGTCAACTGAACAGCGAAACTGCACATTGAAAGGTTAGGCAATATGTAGCTTTTAAAATGCAAGTTGGTATTATCTGCATGTAATGGAACACAGTTTTTACTGGCAGACACGAAGTGAGAGTCCTTAAGATAATGAACTATAGTATACTTATGAATATCTAGATAAGCATATTTGTAAATGCTTGTTTATAATCCCTTTTCAAAGTCTGCTGTGTTGTATAGATGGGTAGACAGCAGATGGAGCTACAGCAACCTTGTAACGCAATTGCTACAAAAGTGATTTAGTATTCTTTGGTAATTCAACTGCAAATGAAGAAAATAATCCTAATAAATTGGTCATTTTTAATGATGGCATGGAACACTCATTTACATATAATATGATCAAAAGCATTTAAACAAGAGCAAATCAAAAGTTTTAAATAATGGTATAACACATTCCTCCAGAAAATTTAGAGGTTAGATTACACACACTCACTTTAAAGTATTTTTTAATTGCCTCCTGCCTGAAAAGTAACAGACAGGGCAAGTGCTGAAGTTTAATTGATCTACTTCCTGAGAATTTTTTACACTGTCTTCCAATCCATGCCCAATGGTTTATAGAACTATTACGTCTAAATCAGTAGAGTTCTAAAATAATCACCATAACAGAGTCTTATTATAGAGAAATGATTCATCTACACTGAAACGTGACTATCTTTTCTACAAGTGAAAGCTGAATTATAAGAATGGTTTTTAAAAGGTCAGCTATTGATAATAACTTTCCTTAACATTTTCAAAGCCAGATATGGTCCTCCCCTTGTAATTGAGGCTGTGGCTCTGACAGTCTATTGGAGAAGCCTGGTGACCAGAGAGCTCGGGAGGAGTTAGCCCCAGATTAAGATTAGTTTGATGTGGCCAGAAATCTCAATTTTTGATGACTTCTATAATATGTCATTATGTCTGTGCAGAAAATGGCATGTAAAGAAGGTACATATGTTGACCTCATGTTCTTCAGCTACTCAGTGTCTCCAGTTAAGCAAGACAGCAGTTTGCTACAGTTCTCAAGAAATCAGTTCCATTAAACCAAAAGAATATTCCCAAATCAACCATTATCTTCAGAAAACACCTGTGATGAAGATAAGACCCTAAAGGGAGATTAAGAACATTGTGTATTATGTGAAACAACCCAGAAGGAAAATTGGAGAAGCCTTTAGAAATTCCATTTTAATACAGAATAAAGTAAAATTAGGGAAGGAGTGAATTATGTCAATCAAAATGTGAGTTTCAGCATACAATCAAATATATTTATATGTTTTGATAACCAGAAAGTATGGAAAAAAAATGATGCAAAACAACTCATTCTTTCAACAAAATAGTAAAATACTTGGACTAGAAAAAACTAAAATTGTAAAAAGGACATTCTTCATAAAAATAACTAAAGCAAATTAAAGGTTTAATTCTATAAACATATTTCAACCATCTGTAGACCTCAAGAATAAAATTTATGTTTCCAAAAGGATATGATCACAGAGAAAGACTTGTGCTGGGAAAAAGGAGGGACCAAAAATGCTGGAGATTGATGTGCTAAGTCAGAATCTAATGGGATTGTATTTATTGGGTTTAACAGCTTTGGAAGTGACAGTTAAAAGCAGGTTTCCTCAGAATGTCAGTCATTGTAAAAGTGTTTGGACCCTCCTTGATCAGCGAGGTGTATGTAAGGCTCTACAAAAATAACAACTGAATAACAAGATGGAGAGTGGAGTGAAGTAGGCAAAGATCTGCAGACAGAAGAGAGAATCAGTATGAGTTAATGATAAATAAAGCACATAAACTGGCAGTTAAGTAGATAAATTAATGTATAAAATAAGAATAATTCCTAATGAAACATAGTAAACAAAAATCAGGTTGTGTGAGGATCAGTTTGAGTTCTTTATTGTCTCATTCGCTGTATTCCTGAAACATTATATGAAATTAAATTTGGAGGAAAATTCTTCCCCTTGTTGACTGCTGGCCTTGATCTGCCATGTGACTTGCAAAATTAACTTAAGTTGTGTTTCCCAGAGCTAGTCTGACACCTTTTCTCTGAGCTGGATACTTTTTCCTTGCTTTTGTGCTCTGTACATGACCTCATATGCACTAAATTGTTCTACACTATACAAATCCTGCAAAGACACAACAAAATCAATTGATAAGAATTCCCTTTTACTTACAACATGAAATCTTGTTCCCAGCAAGGTTCCCTTCCTCTTCTATATATTGTAGTGCTTTTTAAATTTTGGACTTTTAAAACAACGTATGTTTTGGATGTGTCTGAAAAACAAATAAGCAGCACATTAAACCCCACCTTAGCTCCTTCCAGAAGATGAAAACGCAACCATATGGCAGCAAGGGTTTAACTCATACTTCACACACACCTACACTCAGAGGTGTGGGTCAAATATCTGGATGTGAACAGGGAAATTCTTTTTAGTTTTAGTAGGATTATGACAGGAAAATCTCTGCCCATGACAGGTGGGAGAGAACATAATCCTAAATGTGAGTATTTTAAAGGTCAGCTTCCAGACATAGCTTTTTACTGTTTATAAATCTCTCAGCAGAAACTCCTTTTCTGCATATCAGGATATTTTTTTTTGCCTTCTAATTGATATGCTAATACTGGGTACTGGTTAATTGGCTTTTATATCCAATTAAGATAAGGCCATAGGCTTGTAATATATAATTTAGTCTTTGTGCATGAATCAAGTTCTGTATATAGATGCAGCAGCAAAATGTGTTTCAGATGCAGTCCCAAATGAATTCATAGATTTTTATAAATGCCTCTGTAAAGGCACAGAGGGAGTATTCATAAAATCAGACCTCATCAGCAAAAAATAATAAAATTTTTAAAATTTCTAAGTGCTCAAAAGTATGACTGACAGAAAACAAAACAACTGGGGGAAAGCTCTATCCTGTAGGGCCTGACACAGGAATCTGGGGCTGTAAAGGCACATTCTATCATCTCAATAAACATGGCTTTTTAGCTTGTATGCATGTAACACATCCTTCATGGCCCTCCAGCATCCTAGGCAAGGACCAACATTGAGACATGATTGAAAAAAAGACTTCTTTTTTTATACAACCACTGCCAAAATATATATTTACAAGACATAGCCAAGAACAGAATATTTGAACTGTCTGTATTACCACAGGTCAATCAAACACTCGGAGCTGGAGGGAAGCTGTCACTGTCTACAATAGATCACTGAATAGGCTGTATCAGATTACACTGCACTTAACAAAAGGTGTGAAGGAGAAGCGTTGGCTGTGTACATCCTGGATGTAGATCTTATTGATCAGGAGTAATTATAATATTTGACCAAAGGACTAAAGATATCATGTAACGGAATTTTTTTTTAATAAAAAATGTCAACAGTGGCCAATGTTATCTATTTATTTTCTATAACTCAGTGCACCAGTCTTCTCAAACATGACTTTGTTTTTATACTGAAAAAACGTGACAAAGTCAATATGAATGTAGAAGTCTGGTGACTTATTTGTAAGAAATGGCATCAACAAGGCATGGTTCACACACCATTCTGTGTAACTGAGGCAAACAAACCAAAAAATTTGCAAAATCTTTTGTAGTTGCAAAGCTTTTTTTATAGTTGGGAGAACTTGCAACTCAAGTTTGAAAAATTTTCAAAAGAACTCTAAATTGTGTGGCTGAAAAATAGAAACCTACAATGTTTAACTTCAACCATTTAGAGCACCCATGTAAATTTAAACTGCAGTACCAGCCTCCCTCAGAACTAAAAGGTATCTCCTTCAAATGAAGCCATAAATTACAAGGTAGAAACTTAAACCTCGAATTTTAGTGGTAGTCTGTTTCATTGTTGTATATATTTTATATTCAACTCTAATTAATTTCCCATTTGAAAGTTTCATGTTACCATGTGCCACATCAGACAATCAAACCTAATCACCTGTATCCTTCCGCAGCTCTTTTTCAAGCATGAAAATTAAAAGTATCTTGGACTGCCTGCATTATAGTGTTGCCTGAAACCCTGTTGTCTGCTTTTTAAAATAACTATTTCTCCAGTAGTTCCTTGGCCTCTCTGGCTCCTCTCTGGATCTAAATCTTACCCTTCAGTGCATTTTGACTAACTCACCCTCTTTAAATGTCATGAGTTGTGTCAAATAAGAAAATGTAGATACTCTACCTTTTAAATAACTGAACATGTAACTTCCTTGAAGAATAACACTGTCAAGGGTGAATATCATTACAATGCCCTGGCAGTGAAAAGGGCCTGTCAATTTTGCTAAATGATAAGAAGTTTTTTTTTTTCCACAAAGCCATTATTGCAGCTTCCAATCCTTTACCTTTCACAAACTGGAGGCACGTAATGCAATTTTTGTGAAAAAAAAAAAGGGCAGGATACCCACCTGCTCAAATCTTCAGCATTCAACCCAACACAGGGCAGAGCAGCTTATACAAGAGAGTAAATAAACCACAGGAGAATCAGAGTTTTGAGAAATGTGGGCATTTCAAGACTGTTCTCGTTCACCACCTACAGAATTGTTCTGCCCAAGGAAATACAACCAATTATCAGAGAACATACCACTCAAACTTTATTGCCACTACTTATGGCATTAACAAGACTTCAACAGCATTTAAAGGAAAATTAGAGTTACTTATATTTTATCAAAATATTTTGATAATCATGTTCTGTAAATTATCACCTCTTGAGTACTAACAAAATATAACATTATAACATTTTTCTGATTGCATTAGAATTTCAATGAAAGAGAAAAAACTTTTCAGTCTATACTTTGCACACATATTTCATAGCCTGTTGTTAGAACTAGCAGTTCTACCTGTATCCATTCAGGTAATTTTTCTTTAATCCAGATAAATTTAAAAAATTTGAATTTGCTTACATCTATTAGCCAGACAACTACTGGCAATTTTTGCTGCACTGATTAAGTGATTAAGTCGTATATCAGCTTCTCCTGAGAATTAGTAATTACAAACTACCTGTCTCTACAGGTAGTCTCTACACAGTCTACCTGTGTGTGAGAACCCTCTGGCTGTGTTTAGACCTTCTCTTCCACCATCTAAATCTTGTTCCTGGAGACAGACTTGTGGAGACCTAGGCAGCTTGGTTTTGCTCATATTTATTGCCTAGGGTATATACCTGGTCGCTATAACTGCCCATTAATGTCTTCTCTCTGTATTTCCCCACTGGGAAAATTCAGACACCATCTCCTCCCCACCCTGGCTAAGCTAAAGTTCTGTACTCTCCTTACTTAAAAAAAGTTTCTATTGACCAATGACACATTTAGTGTCAAATTATGTAAAAATTTTCTTTAGTGGAAATATATTTTAAATATCACTAGTTTGTGAGAGAGTAACATTTCATAACTTAAAGTTACAAATTGTCTCAGCTCACAACTTCGGTTGATAATTTGATCTTTAAAATATATGCATCATTTTTTACATATTTATTTTGTACTGTACTGTTGATCCAACATGTCAAAGAAATCCCAAGCTTAAATGAATCTTCAGTGTGATATAGAACTCCATGTCTAAGAAGGAAAAATGTAAAGCAGAAATAGAAGGGGGAACCAGACTTACCAGCTGTTTTATCCAACCTTCCTTTTTTCACTGTATTAAAAAAAACCAAAAGCAAACCATATTATTAGTTTCAGATAATACCTTAACACTGTTTTCCAATAAGTTTTATGAAAAAAATCTAAGGCATTTATGTGGTATAAAAAAACTCAACCAAAAATGAAAACAGGTAACCTCAAAAAAGTATCAGTGTGGGAAGATAATATGATTGCTTGGGATTCTTTGGGAAAAAACCACATGAAAACTCTTTGTACTTTACAGGAATTTAATAAATACAGAGGGCAGAATGGAGGTCAGGTGTCCAGGAAGGGCATTATGCTTATTATTCATCACCTCATAATGCCAGTTCTAAATTCTTTCCAATAATAGTCCCAGAAGACTAACTGGCTGTATATAATCTAAAATAACTTCTATCATTTTACAACTAATCCTTTATTACAGCATGCTTATTCTGCCTATTAGAAACGACATACTTGAGTAAACATCTTACCAAATAAAAAGTGAATATTTCAAATCCTGGTTTTGCTCAACAGCCTAAATTTCCACACTATGATATCTCTTCCATTAATTAAAAATTCTCTCAAACTAACAGGATTGTGATTCAGGTAGTCATAGGTATGAAAATTTAAAATATGTCCTGGTCATAATTTTGTATCAAGTATCTGACTAATAAAGTTCAATAAATTTAGACTTTTAAGCAATATTAAATATTCTTTCAATTTCCCTGCCATGTCAAATTAAACTGAACTGCCTGCCACAGTTCAGTTTAATTTGAATGAAACATCACTGTAGTCCTACAATAATTAAACCTGCTCCACAAATATATTCACGTATACATCATACTGCTATACTTAGGACCTAGTAATTGCCAATAAAACAAAATTATGAGTCCACAACTTTACAATGTAAAGGTTCCCAAGAGATTGCCATTGGCTTCCAATATTCTTTCCATTTGCTTAATCTCCTGTACCTTCCTATTACTTATTCTTGCATTCATCTCTCCCTAAATATCCCTAAGAATTCTATGGAACTGCACCATATTTGCAGAATGTCAGCCTGAATAATTCCATCACATCTCACACTGTTTCATCACAAAACTTTCAACTCAAATGCTGAGGGGCCCTAAATGTTGCTGAACTACGAACAGAGGCCAAACACTGCAGCAATTCAACTAAACTATGAGAGGGCACAATTTACATACTTTCCTTGAAGGAAGTACTGCAAGAAATGTTCTCATCAACATAAATGAGTAATGCACAACTCCACTCTCTGAAGTTACTTCTTATAGCTACATACTAAATACTTGTCACATGGATGAAGGAGCTCGATAAGAAAAACTTACCTTTTACAGAAAGAAGTTCCATTCCAGCAGAAAAATATTTTAAAGACCACACATTGAAATTCAGGGTTTTTTTAAATACAAAAGGAAAAGAAATAGTTTGGCTTGAATTAAATTACTCTTCTGCTGCTGCTCCCTCACTGCATGTGTTTCACTTTTGCAGTACGCTCCTCCCATGGCTCACATGGAGGGAAGCCAATCAACTGATGGAGCAGAGATGACAAATTGCTTCTCGCTCTTTACACACAGACAAGGAAAAGGACAGGAGAAATATTACAACTATTTCCTTACCCTCATTTCCTCAGCTTCTATCTGCTGTATGCAGCTGTCTCTAGTTTAAACACATTTCCGAATGCCATCTTTCCAGAAGTAACAAACTCAGGGCAACTAGTTTATTAAGAACATACTTTCAGAGCTCTTAAGCTTTGATTTTGATACTTGCAAAGCACCCAATTTGGAATACAGAAAGTTTAAGGTTTTTTTCTTTTACTGAAGAGCCAAAGAGAACACTTCTTATGATATAGCAAAGCATAAGCAATTGTATAAAATAGTATAAATAAATATTGCACAGAAAATTGAATTTCATTATGCTTCATGAATTTCTAATTCTGTTATTATTATTATGTTATTATTATAAGATAATAAACATTCTCATTAAATGATAAAACATTTTCCAATAATATTCAAATTATTATAGTTATTATATTCAACAACACTGAAATTATTACAAAAAACATGGTGTTTATGACTACTTGTTCAGATTATATTGTGTTTTCTGGTTTTTTTTTTTTTTTGGCTTCTAATTGTGGCTAACTGTATATATATATTTCCACAGACACAATACTTTACTTCGTAAATTTTTGACTATCCATCTCAGTAACTTAAGCCACCTCTATAATTGAAGGCTGAGGTCTTGAATTCAAGTAGGGCAGTGTCCTTGGATCAGAGGGGAGTTCAGGAGTGGCTGTCTGCAGTTTGAAGAAACTGGGTCTGGAAGATGGCCCACCTCAAAAAAGAAGTGAGAGCTGAGATTGTTTAGCCAGGCTGTGAGAAAGCCTGGGGAGGTGGGGTGGGTTTAATCAATGTTAATAAAACCCTGTTTATTATCATAAATTTGTAATAAACAAGACTGACTTTTGTTATCTAATAACAGGTGAACAGGCCAGGGGCACAAACTGAAACTCACAGAGACAGAAAACTTTTTTTTTACTGTGAGAGTAGTTTAACACTAAAATAGGTTGTCCAGAAAGGATGTGCAGGTTTTTTGCCCTTGGAGATACCCCAAACATGACTGAATCCAATTCTGAGCAACTTGCTCTTGCTGACCCTGTTTTGAGCAGAGATGTTGGACTAGATGATATTGAGAGTTTCCCTCCTTGTGATTCTGTGACAGTCCACAGGGTCAAACTGTTAAGTGTGACACTGAAGTAAATTTAATTCAGGAGATCATGAAAGCCTACAGTCTCTATACATAATGTGTATAGGTTTTTTTCCCTGCACAGAAGTGTCATAAGAAGTACTTATGCTGTTTCAGGGTCATGCTACTATGCCATAATGTAAAGTTGTTAACCTATTACATTTTGGTCTTGTGTTTTAGATTAATATGTTTGCATATCTTTGATCTGAGTTCTGTTTTCAACAAGTCTCCCACAGCAACTGATAGTCTTAGAGATAGATTTCCACCTTAGGCAAATAATGGAGTTGTAGTGATGTTAACAAAGCTAGTCTGGTACACACAGGATGAGACACTGATCACTAGGGTGCATTTGGATCACACGAAAAAAAAATATTTACTTGGAACAAAATCCTAATCACTGCTCAGTAAGGTTTAGTAAGTAGAGTTCACAGTAAGCCTTGGTATGAATCAAACTTACACAGCTGCACCTCTGTATCCATCTGGACCTGCACAAACTTGGCTCTTCTTCCTTTCTTCCGTGCCCATTCTCAGATATCACAGCCCGTCATATGGAATGCTGTTTTTCCCTTGAATCCTTAGACTGCAGCTGAAACTGTGGCCATTGTTGTTCATTTACTTTACTGTGATACCATGATTGTTTTTTACATAAGCAATTTGGAAAGATGTTATGATTTTATGGTAAAAAATATGAAGACCTGAATATGAATACCTAAACATAGGCAGAAGGTCACAGTGGACTAGGAACAGGGCATGTGCAAATGCTCTTTCATTTGGAAAAAGCATTTATTATATTTAACAAAAGAATAGTGAAGGGCATTGAGCTGGAACAAACTGTCAAGATGGTGTTTGGCTAAAGGGCATAAGAGTAGAAGCTGCAGGACAAAATCCATGCTTCAGCACCTCAAGTACTTACCCTATTACTCAGCCATGCCCTCCCCAAGGTTCTCCCCTTTCAATATTACAGTAATTATTTAATGCCTGATATAACACTTCAGTCCTATATGTTGACTTCAGTTAAAAGGCCCCAACATCACAGACCTATATGCAGAATCAAAAATGTAGAAAGAAATTTGAAAAGAAAAAAAGAAGCAAAATTACTGTTTACATTGCATTTTTAAACTAAACTATTTCAAAACTGCCTGTAGTTTCAGTTCACTCTATCTATAGACAAGTAATTAGGTACAAGGCTGTTATTAAGGATGTGCCACCAGATACCTGACAGTGTTGACTGATCTGCTTCCACGAGAGCTATGTAGTGGTTTTTCAATTCAAATTTTTAGCGGATCAGGAAATATGATTCTTTCAATTTGTGAGTTTTTTTCTACTGAGAATCTGCCTTTTTTAAACTTCTTCTTTCATATGAATTCATACAGCACATATTGGCAAATTAAAGCTTGCCAACATATTTCAGTTAGATCATCAAAAGCAAGGAGATTTCACTCTGATGATTCACCTATTTGGCATTAAAACTACATATTGTTCTTTTCAGGAAGTTTCTCCTCTACAGGATATTTGTAATGCAATAACTAAGGTCAAGTACTCATAGATTCCAATATACTATTTTGCAAAAGGAAAACAGAGCACATTTGAATACTGATTGCAAAAATATGTGGAAGACAACCTCCCAACTTTCACAGGAAAATGAAAACACAGCTTATTGTTGTTTAAAGATATGTTAGTTATAGAAGGGAATATTTTTCAATAACCCTGGTGAGAAAAAGATCCAAATTTCAATTGTTATTATGAATACAGAGCATAGGAACAGTCTCCTTCCATTCCCTTCACTTTTGTCTGAGACCATCATGAAGCTGTCTTTTCTTGGCTAATTTTATGCTGACCCATGTTTGGTTTTAAAGAACTTAAGGCCTTCAAACGCCAATATTTTAACTATCTTTTCTGAAATTCTTCCCTTGAGAGAAAGCAATTTTGCTCCTTTGGAAATTAGTTCAGAGAGTGAATTTTTCAGCCGATCAACATTCATCAGAACCTCCTTAACACTTGTCCATGAAGATATATGCCAGTCACCTGAAAAGAGCAGGTCATGAAGTGGTTTCTTGCATTCCCTTGAAGTCAGTCATTTGCTTAAAATGAGAACAAGTGGGAGAAGATTTTTGTCCAGTATGAGCAAAAAAATGATGCACTTTCCTGATCAAATTCAAAGATAAATAGATATATTATCATTATGTGATCCTTATGAGACAGAAACCTGAAACCTATGAACAGAATTCAACCAGCAAAGCAAGAAAAAAAAAAATCACTTTTCCTAGGCAATTCATTTCTACCTTTCAGAAATATAGATTCTGCATTCCCAGGTGTATACTATAATTTTCAGTAGACCTCATAAGTGATAAAAGATAGAAATAATGAACTCTGTAACAAAATATGCTATCAAGAGATACATCATTAAAGTGACAGAATAAGCAGAAAATCAATCAGCTGATTTCTGACCCTGAAATACCATGAGCAATATTGAAGATAGGAACTACAAATTAGATCAGTTTTGTCCTTGCCTCCAAAAGATAGGCACAACTATGCTTAGGGATAATCAGTGATGTATTCTGGGCTTCACAAGAACCACCTTGATTAATGAGTTCAAAGCACTCCATTGACCCTTCTCCAAGAGGGAAAAAATGAAGGGCCCTCCTTCAAAATGTTATGTGCTATTAAACATCAAAAATATAAATTTTATTGAAGTATCTGTTATCAATGTCCAAAACTGTAGTGAAGTCAAGCCACAGCAATAAAAAATCCTAAAGTTTTAATACAAACAAAAATACAAGAACTTGTCATAGATTCATATTCCACCTGTCATATTTGTGAAAGTCACAGGAGCTAGTAGGCTGTTAGACTAACAATAGACTTATCTCACAGGTTACTGTATTACAGAGAAGTGGTATTCAAACTAAAAATAAGTGCCTCAAATTCAAAATTTTGCATAATGGAATACTTAGAGGCATTGAGAAGGCCATATAATTTTTATTTTGGTCCTAAACTATAGGAATAAATAGATTATTCATTTATTAACCTTGGAGGTTTTGTGTACAAATTTTACACATCACATCTCCTTCCTTGACTTCAATTTCAAAAAGACTCAGAAAACTACCACTTATGTCTTTAGCAAATAGTGTTGAAAATAGAATCTGTACAGTGGTTTTGGATCTTCTTATCAAGAATGCATTGAAAAGAAAGATAAAATTTTTTCATATTTTGCATAAATAGAAACTGAATATGTACAAACCAGTCATTGCATCACTACAGTAACTGGGCAGAGGATCACATACAGTATGTGATTATGGCCTTAAATTTGGGTACAGTTCTGCCCCCACTGTGACCTCTGTCTCTTCAATGATGCAGTCATCGGGGCCACTGGCCTCACATGGCCCAGAAAGCACTGACCCCTTTGTGCAGCAAGACAGCTCAGAAAAAGTGACCTTAAATAACACAAAGAGATATAAATCTTGTAAAAATATGTGGGTTTTTTTTTAAACTATTTTAAGTTAATATTTTCTGAAGTTTTTATTTTGTTAGCATTGCTACTCATTGGTATGATTGATGTAAAATTGCTTACTGTCACACAAAAATCAAACTGTATTTGTATTAATAAGGAAGGAATAAGTTTCAAAAGAATCTTAGCCCATCAGAGGGCAAATCAAACACTTGTGGGCAGTAACTGATTGTCAGTTTGTTCCCTATGAGAGGAAATGTTTTCCAGTCTCTGAAATTGCTTCTCCATGTGTCCTTACATCGCCTTAGCTACCTTCTTGACTACTTTTATTTTACATTTAGGGACACCTAGTGGCTCATGTCTGATTTGCTCTGGAAAGCAGCGATGATTTTGCATTTCTAAATGAACTTGATGGGTCTCCAGATTTTACTTATCTGTTAAATCATACCATAGTAAACAGTTCAGTTCACAAAAGAAATTACAAAAACGCAGAACTGTATTTCATAGTACACATGAAAACTATGAGACAACAAAAAAATAATTTATCCCTTTTTTCATTCTTTTTGAAATCCATATCCAGGGAATTAACATGTCTACTTTTTTATACCACAGAAATATTACCTTAATTATTTTTCCCCAGAAACTTCAATTTTATTCTTCTTGTGCACTAGATTTATTATTTTGGCCTCTGTATCTTGTCCTAAATATACATCTCAAATAGATGCCATTTTTCATTGCTCCATTATGTTTGTACACATATTTTCCTTTGAACTTTTGATTTAATGGAGTGCTTGAACCTAATTAGCTCTCTTGGTGTCAGTAATTTTGCTCTGTATGTGAAAAAAATGTGGCAGAACAAAGCTCCTATCAAAAGATTAGAAAAGGCTCAGTAATTCCTTCCTCTCCAATTTTAAATGAAAAAGAAAGTCCCTAAGCAAACAAAGTTTGAGTTTGACTACTTGGATATTTAGCAGAAGTTTTTCAAACCCAGTTAACCCACATAATCTTATGAGTCTACAATGAGTTACATACACTGCAAATTTAACAGACCTTTTCCCAACGCTTTCAATAATGCTCCGTTCCTCAGACACTCAAAGACTCCTTTTAATCTACATCAGCACTGTACTCATATTTTTAAGATTGTAGTCCTCTCTTCAGCTCACTTGAAAATATTTGTATTAAAAAGAAGCCATGAAACATAGCAAAAATCAAAAATCTAAGGTTTATTTCCTGTATCTGTTAAATAAATAATACGCAAGAAGTGTTTAAATTATTATCTTTAAATTATTAATTTAAATCTGTAATAGCTCAGCTTTTCCAGCCTTTTAACTTTTAAAAATTATTTTATACCCTAAAGGCACATTAAATACATAGTTACAAGAAATCCAATTATTTCCCATCCCGTTTCTGTAGAAAAACAATAGACAATATTTTTATCTTGGATTCTCATGTCCCACAAAATTATTATGCAAGGAACTCTTAGAAAAAAATATATATGGTCTTACAGCATCAAGAATACTGGAAAAGGCATGGTCATGAACCTTATAATGAGAAATTTTAAAACTGGAAAAAGTTGTTACAAAATTCCGTTATATTTTCCCCCTTTCTATACTTTTCCTCAGAAAAGCACAAAGAATGAATAATAAATCCACTTTATACATACAATCTTGCAAGGAAAAAGTGTGAAGGGAGGAATTATAGCAAGGAAAAAGCGCTCAAAAATATTCACGAGAAGGACAAAACAAGGAGGTTGCTTCCACGAGCTCCAAATGCCGTTAAACTGCAATTCAACAATAACAAGTCACGTTCTGCAGGCCGAGCAGAAAGAACTAACTTGGGTTTTACCTTCCTCCCTCTTTGCACCTTGCTCCCTCTCGTGGCTAAAATTGAGTATGACGGGCCTTGGCAATTACAATAAATAAGCAAACCCGTACTTATTATTCATACTTTAAAATTAATAACGTTGTGAAACGACCCCTTTGTCGGATCTAGTTTTATAATTTTCAGGGAAAAACTCAAATAAAAACTACAGTTTGTAAATACAATAAGAAAATTATTAAGATGTTGAATTCCGTATTACCAAACACTGCCCGGCTTTATTTACACAATGCAACAAGTACAGGCTTATTTCAGCCTTTTATCTGACAGCAATTTGTGAAATTAAATTTTTTCTCATAAAGGTTTGCTGATTAAATCAACAGCATTCTCCAGAAGGCTGGTCAATGGTGAACATACCCATAGCTTGTCTTTGCAAAACAATACCTCCATTGACATGAAATGTGGCATTTTTTCATCAATATTTCATCACATTATACATAAAATAATGCAATAAATTCTCACTACTTGACAACTATCCCGTAATGCAATCTAAGCTAATGCTGTTTCATATTTTAGTATGTGACATCTGTCAACAATGTTGTTAACCACTAATTGCTCTTATTCATCTGAGAAATATGCCTTGATTGCTAATTGAGGCCAGATAAATATTTCAGTTTATTGAAATTGCTTTGCTGCCCATTCAGATAAATAGGAAAAATCTTGAAAAGAAGATTAAGAGAAGAAAACTAGAGAAATTAATTATTGGGTGATGATGACAATAAAAATGGACTGGAATTGATATATCATCTGAACGATCAATAAAACAGTGAGCAAACATCTTTTGTGAGAGGTATGAATGTACAGGTACCTATATAACCCCAGATCATAAGAAACAGACACAATTTTTCACATTTGTATAGGATTTTTTCAAGGTTTTGAAGTGCTTTTCATTAATAGTTTTCAAAGATTTCCACAATGGAAGTGAATATAATTTTTATTAATTTAGAGATGGGAAAAGTAAACCACTGATGGGCAAATTAGCTGCACAGTGTTTCTCAAGTAGATGAACATTCAAGTCTGCAGTGCAACACTGCCTTTCCGAATTAAGCAGTAGTTCATCAAACCAAAATAAAATTCTTCAATAAAAGAATCTGAAAAATACCTTCCAAAACAAAACTTCATTTTACACATTCTGTTAAAAAGAATTATGTTTGGATAAAATGAGATGAAGTGGTGTGCAGACCAAAAATTAAGAACTAGAATCAGAATACAAGCTTTCTGTAACAGCCTATGAATAAAATGCCCAAGGAATACAACCAGCACCTGATGCCTGTAGCTGTGATTCAGAAAACTCACTTTGGGAAAGAAGTCTGCCTTCCTTCAGAAGAAAATTTTCCCATGCTCACACTGTTCTCTGTCTCCATTTGTGTACATATCCATCTCTGAACTGCCCCTGCCCAGTGCTGATTCACTACAGATTATAGATATAAGCAGATATCATGGCATGTTTGATGAGTCTGTTCATTCTGTCTTCCCATAATGCAGGCTCTTCCCAAGAACCACTGCCACAAAACAGGGAAATACAGAAGAATATCTAATCTTTGCAATTTTATCTTCCTCTATGAATCTTGTCTGTGCCACAACATTTTTAACTTATTGTGTATTTTTAATTATGTAAAATATATTAAAGTGTTTACATGAAAAAATATTGAACACCATAAAATAATTAAAGGAACAAATCTTTAACCTCATCTAATTACTTTTCCTACTAGTGCTACGGCATATAAGGGATTTTATTTCTCAGTGACATAACAGCACCATTCAGTGATTCTCTTTGCTTAAGGAAATAATTAGATGGCTAAACCAGGGATATTGACAAAGGGACACAGCAAGGCAGTATTTCACAGGAAGAGTGAGAAACCAGAGTTCTGTGAACCTGATCATCATATCAACACTTTCAGAAAAAACATGCAAAAGTTGCAATAAGGATTCCAATAACGGGTTCACCCTCATACTCAACACAAGTCCATTTTTTCACATTATAAATAAAATCCTCGATCCTGTTCTTGAAACATGCTTCAAAATCTCCCTTTCTAGTTTCTTAAAAGAAATTACAACAGAGTTCCCAAACTCTCAACAAAGTCATATTAAAATCTTATGGTATCTATAAGTCATACAATTTTTTTTTCAGAACCAAATCATTACCTTTAAAAGAACAGTGGAATGTGAACAGTACAATTTTCAGCAAAAGTCTTTTATTGATTGCCTGAAGGTGGCCTACAAGGAAGCTGCAGGGACTTTTGACAAGGGCATGTAGTGAGAGGACAAGGGGGAATGGGGGAAGGTTTAGATTGGACATTAGAAATTCTTTTCTGAGAGGGTGGCAAAAGACTGGAAGAGGTTGCCCAGAAAACCTGTGGATGCCCCATCCCTCAAAGGATTCAAGGCCCAATTGAAAGGGGCTCTGAGCAACCTGGTTTAGTGGAAGGCATCCTTGCCCATGCCAGGGGCTTCAAACTAGATGGTCTTTAGGGTCCCTTATCCAACCCCACCCATTCTAGGATTGTACAGAATATAATTCTATGGGCTTAATGTACTACTTTTACACAGTGAGTTGTTTTTCCCAAGGCAACAAATGCGATGCTGAAAGACAAAATAGAAATCACACAGTTTTGTGACCCTGTCTGAGCACAAGATGCAATTAAGGTCTTTGGTGTGACCTTCCTTTTGTGTCAAATTGTGCTAAAACATATGTGACAGTTTTTGTTATGGAAACCTCCATGTATTAATGATTAAGGAGAAGCTGTCAAAATAATTTATTTAGGTTCACTGGCAGAATTCACAACTCACACGAAGTGTCAAAAAGCACAAGCAGTATCTAGTTTATCTGTTAGGTTACTTGGTCTCATACAATTATTTCACTTTCTTGATAGCATTTTTTGACTACAAAAACTTTAGCTGACGTTCCAGTTCTCACTATTGACTTTAAAGGGCTAGTACTCACCTTTTTTGAGAAAAATAATATCAAGGTTCCTAAAGCAAGATGACTTGTATCCCGTTTTGCTTTCAATATGATTGTTACTAAAATCTCCATAAGCAAGCCCAAGAAAAGAGATACCTTTGTAAGTTTTCAGCTGACATACCATGTTTTAGCGTTCAATACTTGGCCTGATGCAGTTTAATCAAATATCATCCTTTACATAAAAGCTCTGTTTTCAGGACTTTTAACTTGCCTACATAAAATGATTCATACAGTGAAGTGATTCAAGAAGCCTCATCTTCAAAGTTTTTTATTTTATTGTATTAAAGATATTTTGAAACCTAAACTCCAGAAGTGCTAGGAAAAAAAGTTTGCAAGAAATATGTTTCAATAAATTACACACTTTACATGCCTTTACCTTTATTTATTGCATTCACTTACCTATAAAGCATAGCCTATTGATAATTAGCCTATGCTAATGTAACCACATTAGCATATTTGAGAACATTACTATATAAGTCAAGGCAGATATCTTGGGGAAATGGTCTTGGTGTAAATTTGAATTCAATAATACTAAAATAAAAACATTGAATACTTTAGCTACTACATTGATTATATTAAAATAGGAAAACCACAGGCACTAAAAATATAGTTAAATCTCTCGACATCCTTCCAACTCCCTGTGGATTTTAGGCAAACAAATGTAGGAAGACATGATTTTAGAGAATAGAATTTTTCTTTTTTTGTATAATGAGTCTCATGGTGTTGTTGCAGCCCTAGATGTGACTGTGACTAAGTATTTCTGTAGCTGTTAAGATGAACTCACCTGTGCACTGCACAGCCCATTCAGCTCCTCACAAGAATCTCCTGCTTCTCTAAGACCTGAGTTTCTCTGGGACCGACCTTTGAACAAAAAAGAAAAGGACTAAACACACATGATGTTTCACGTTCTTACGATATTCCCTCAGTGCAGTGTACTAATTGTTTTCAAACAGAAACACCTGAACTTGCAAGACGCATCCTTGCCTCACGCCACCAGGTGCGCACGCAGCTCGCTGGGTGAGGGCCCTCGAACTCCCACAGCTGCTGCTGGTCCCACACCTGCGGGAAATCACTCCCCACCCGCCTTCTGCCAGCGGAAATGTTCTTTTCACAGTATTTAATGCAGGGCGGAGAGATGAGAAGTTTTCTGTATCTCATCGCCCCGCGGGGCAGCTTTGAGGGGCGGGCTGGGGGCCTCTGTCCGTGCGGCGGGAGGCGGGGTGCAGGCCCGTCAGGGGAGCGCTGCAGCCCGGCTTTTCCCTACGTACTCTTTCTTCAGCCCACGTTTCTCCCGCATCCTTTCGCCCCAAGCAGGCGGGGCAGGGAGCAGCCGCGATAGCTCCTTTCGCTTACCGCGAGCTCGCTGGACTGAGAGCGGCGGTGCCGCCGGGGAGCGCCAGCTGGATCCGGCCCGCGCCGCCCGTGCCGGGTGTTGCCGCTGCCGGGCGGGATAAAACCTGTCCCGGCTGCTCCCCGTCCCTTCAGCGCCCTCGCTGCCCTGTGCGCCGTGCCTGGGAGCCGCTGGAGGTAAGGGCAGCTCCCGGCAGCTGCCCCTCAGTCCCCGTTCCTGCCGGTCGGGTCGGCTGTCCCCTCAGCCCCGCTCCTCCCTGCCGGGGCAGCTGCCCCCTCATCCCCGCTCCTCCCTGCCAGGGCAGCTGCCCCCTCATCGCCGCTCCTTTCTGCCGGGGCAGCTGTCCCCTCAGCCCCGCTCCTCCCTGCCAGGGCAGCGGCCCCCTCATCCCCGCTCCTTTCTGCCGGGGCAGCTGCCCCCTCATCCCCGCTCCTCCCTGCCAGGGCAGCGGCCCCCTCATCCCCGCTCCTCCCTGCCAGGGCAGCTGCCCCCTCATCGCCGCTCCTTTCTGCCAGGGCAGCTGCCCCCTCATCCCCGCTCCTCCCTGCCAGGGCAGCTGTCCCCTCAGCCCCGCTCCTTCCTGCCGAGGCAACTGCCCCTCATCCCCGCTCCTCCCTGCCAGGGCAGCTGCCCCCTCATCCCCGCTCCTCCCTGCCGGGGCAGCTGCCCCCTCATCCCCGCTCCTCCCTGCCGGGGCAGCTGCCCCCTCATCCCCGCTCCTCCCTGCCGGGGCAGCTGCCCCCTCATCCCCGCTCCTCCCTGCCGGGGCAGCTGCCCCCTCAGCCCCGCTCCTCCCTGCCGGGGCAGCTGCCCCCTCAGCCCCGCTCCTCCCTGCCGGGGCAGCTGCCCCCTCAGCCCCTCATTCCGCTGGAGATGCCCTGTGCAGCCTTAAGGCTCCACTTGCTCAGGTCAGGTTTGGTAACAGTGGGTTCCCTAGAGCCGTTTTGGTGGGTGACAAGCGTTTTTAGCCTGTGCGGTGTTTGTTCTTTCTTAGGTAAATTTCATCCGCTTCTGGGAGTTTTTGTAGGTCTGTTGCACATGTAGTATCAGCTTTGTAACTCTCCGCTCTGGTATGTGATGTTAGATGTCTGTTACTTCTGTTGTCAGGGTAGTTTAGTGAATTACATAGATTGCATCAATTGCCTCACCTGTATCTCTTCACTGGCTTTATTGGAGAAAACTAGTAATGTGAGAACACGTAGAGTGCAAAATATTAGTTCCTTAAAGTGTGAAAATGCTTTTCTGCTATTTTGGTGACTCATTGTTGAGTATTCCTTATTGGGTAGATGCAAAGCATTAGCATACAGATTTTTTCTTTTTTTTTGCAGTCTCATTTTTTTCTTGCAAGTAGTTCTGGTTAAAGGGTGGGAATTTATGGGATTTGCTCAGTTAAAAATTAGTTAGGATGGCTCATTTAGAGTCGTGGGGCATTTCTTTCATGATTACTTTTCTAGTAATCGTGGTGCTTTCATTACTTTTCTGGTAATTTTGGTGCTAGAAATAGTAGTAGTTGTCTTAATATATCATGAAATTTTAACATGTCAGTGATGTCTCTGGTCCAGAACAATGGTCTTTTTGGGATTACTCATTGCAAAAATGGCTGTTGTGGTGAGGTAGGTCTGCTCAAAAGGCTTGTGTCAGTAGGACTGATTATGTGAAAATAACAGGTTTTTCTCATTTAAGGACTTTTCAGTGCTAGAGTTTGAAGTTCACTGTAAAGAAAACTGCAATCCATGGATTGCAATGCATTGAATAAGTTTTGGACTTCACTCCTGCTTCATAACAAACAGTGTCTTTTTACTTAACCAGGTTAGACTGTGTATATAACAAGTCGTTGAGAGTTGTTTATACTAAACAGCTACATGCCCTGTAGCAAAGATCACTGCAGAGAGGTCTGTTTGTTAATTCAGAGTATCCAAAGAGTAAAATTGAAAAAGAAGTAGCTTGTCAGAGTATAGAAATCCTTACTATGATGCAATTGCTTACTCCACTGATTAATGATTATTATATGATAATTGAGAAAACAAGGGCTGGTGAAATGCTCTGGTTGTTTTGTTTTCACCATCTGATTCCAGTTTTATTTGTTATTTAAACATCCCAGAGTACAGTGTAGCTGAACCAAAAACATCACCTTTCTATGATCAACAGTGTTTTTTGTCTTAAATGAATTCAAGGTCACTTGAGGAAAACAAAATTTTTGACTTAAAACTTTGATTGATATTCCCTGCCTGCCAGTTTGAGATCCCTGTAAATTTTGGTTTTAGCTTTCACGTCTTGACTTTACCACATTGTATGTTTTTTGTGTTAAAACAGGGTGAATAAGGATAAATTTTGTAATTATGGCTAGTTCATTACAGAATTTGTGATATTTCATAAAAATGCAGGCCAGTCAAGGCTTTTGTTGTTTACAAGTGAATTTGCTTACATCTATGGGATGTTTTGACACAGACTCAAAGTTTATTACTCTCTACACTTTCCAAGTTCTGGAGGCCATAAACTTGGAGATGACATTACCTTAGCAGGTCCTTTGATTCATATGGGATTATGTTGGGATCACTGACTCTTTAAAGGGCATAAATGTTTTTCTGCTCAAAAAAGAATTTATAATTCAGAAAATATAAGGAGCTGTTCGTTTGCTAGCATAAAAATGGAGCACTTTCTTGCAGGGCAAACTGTTACTTTCAATAAAGCCAAGCATGACTGAATGTGTATAAAACTGAGGGTAAAATCTTTGAGTAAGATGCAATTTCATAGAAATCAAAGCTTACATTCTGCAGAGACTGATGGCCCTTTCTGTCACATGTGCTTTCCTGTAAGAATTGATGTGTGATTGTCCTAAAACCTGATGGAAAGTCTGCTGCTGCAAAGCATTTCACCATTTGGATGTGAGTAACTCCACTGGAGATGACTGAAGGTGATACTTTTTCTTTGCTTGATGCTTTAGGAGTGAAAAATAACTCACATGTGTGTAGTTCTGCATAGTGCCTAAGCAAGGTTTCATTTTCTGGACATATCCATTCTTGATAGTAGTTGATAGGACATTCAGACACCATATTTCAGACAGTAAAAGTAAATGTGGTTTTTTTTTATTTTCTTTAAAAGATGATGTCTTTTACAACTCCACACACACTTGCATAATATTTTCTTATTTTTGATTAAACTTAGTTTATATCCTTGATATATAGGTTTTAAAAGCAAGTTTTCTAGCTCATGTGCATTAATTGTTGTCTAACGTGTTTAAACAGCTACTATGTTGTTGAAAGCTTTAATGACTGCTGAAGAAAGTGGAAATTGATATTTTTGGACACATTTTTGATTTATCTACTTAGCAAAAAAGCATGTTGTGATATTTTTCTGGGGAGCTTAAAATAATGTAACAGTTTATGAGGTAAAGAAGGAACTTCAAGGAAGTGAAGATTGTTTTGCTGTATCTTATGACAGTGTGAAAAGCACAAATGTTGAGTTGCTGTGTTTTCAGTGCCCCATTTTCCGGCTTAGGTGCAACATAAACTATCTTAATTAATATTGTGTCACCAAAAGGTTTTGAGACGGCCAATTGAATTCTGCCAAGATAGAGTCTTTTGATGAAAACATATCTTTATTGATTGTAGAAGAAGAAAATCATTCTTAAAATGAAATCCAGAGAAAAAAAATCATATCCCTCAGAGAAAATTTCTGAGTGGCAGGTTGAGATTAACATCATAAAATTGAATTTGTGCTGCAAACCTTTGATGTAATCAGCAGCTGGGAGATGGTGTTGCCCTTACTGTGCTCCTTCTGATTGTGGTGAATTATTGTGTGGAATGAAATAAGTGTTTCTTGTGTCACTCGTTCAAGAAATACAAACAAGGTATTACCAGGTGCTTCTTGCTAGTTAAAATGGGTTGTATCGATTGCTGGTCCCAGTGCCCTGCTCCCTTGGACTGCAGGAGCCGGACATCCCCATCCCCAGGGACGTGTGGGTGTCACTCAGCAGTGACTCCAGCCCTTTGGGGTGTAGCCCAACAGGTCTTGAGGAAAGTGCCATCACATCTTAAAGTGGATTACAAGAGATGGTATGTAACATCCTTAAGGAGAGTGCAACATTTACATCATAAAATAGAGAAAGTTGTGAATGTGGGATAGAACGGACCAGTAGACTGCAAGGCTGCTTTTAAGAAAAATTATTAACTTTTTACTAAAACCAGTATTGATAGAACTTTATTTTCTTCTGTAGAATCTAAGAATATGTCAGACAAAACCAAAGAACAGACAGGAACAGAAAAATGAGAGAGATGAGAAACCCAAAACCCGTAGGAACTGGTCATGAAAAAACTGAGGCTCTGCCTAAATTTTATTTCCTAAGGTTTCCTTTACTACAAGGATAAATATTGTGGGGTTTACATGGGGGGAAACTTATTGAGTCCAATGCCAACATCTAAATTCTGCTAATATATTAATATTTTCAAGACTGCAAGCAAATTTCTACATTTGGTTTTGCTTTGTGCCTGCATTGATTGCCAGTCATTTAACTGGACTTTTAAGAAAGTGACCTTCTATTTACATCTTGGAATGTGTAGGAAACACGAAATAACTGTGGCTATAAATTCAAAAAAGTTGTTTTGGAAGGTTAACTTTTACCTGTAAAGTGATATTGTGTTGTAAGGAGTCTTTCTCCTTCTATAAATAAACTATAAATTTGCATTTGGTAGGCTTTTAATGAGTTACAGTGATGAGGAAGAAGTTCGTCACAACCAGCATTTTGTATGATGAACTGTTTGAGAGTAGGTCCCTGGGGGGTGTTGAGCTCCTCATTTTAAGGACTTTGGTGTATATATATATTTATCAGAAATATTACTTCTGAATTCATTGAAAGACCCCAGTATGTATTTTCTTTATCAAGTAATGTCATTCTTACTACTGTAGCTAATAATTTAATGTCTGCGGGTTGCATCAGGAAAGCTTCCCTTAGGCTTTTGAGCAAGCTCTGGAAATGCAAGGACCAACAGGGAATGTGTGCCACAGTCTTCAGAGGGGCAAAACAGTACCCAGATTTCTCACTTCAGATCACTGTGAGTACATGGGTGTGCATGCTCCTGAGACCTCAGCCACTCTGCCCTTCTAACCCTTTATGTTCCCAGGCCACTGGCTTTAAAGTTATAATTTTAATTTTGAGAAAATGCAGATCAGTGAAGGGATGTGTGCCTGAAGTTAAACAGTAATTATGTAGCAGTGATTGGAAGGTCTGAGATGAGCCCAATAGAGAAGCTACCAATTGTTTCATTTTGTTTTAAGGTCAGTAGAGGAGTCAAAGTCATGATACACTTAATATATGTGGGGAAAGTGTATGTTAAGTTATGATGGCACTGATTCTTTGTGGTATAATCTGACCTTTTTCATTCTTGTCATTTCATGACCAGTCCTAGTCAAAAAAGCTGAGTGATGAGGAAAAGACCTTGCATAAATATGTGCTTAGTAAGGCATTCAAGGTCAGACCTTTGGCTTTCTGGCCTCTTAAAGCTTTTGATTAGACTTTTAAATATCTCATGGCTCCTGTAGAATAAGAGGTGGTGTAGTCAGCTTTCCAAATTAAGCTTTAATACTACACAAACGGTCCAAAATTACTGAAGTAGAACAACCAAAGTCCTTGAAGCTGTGAAAATTTGGATGATTTTCCAAGTTAACAGTGATGTGGTTTCAGTATGAAAAGGAACTAGAGACAGAATGGTAGAGATGGAACAAGTTAGTGGTGAGACGGGCTGGTATGATTTTAAGTAAAACCAGAGTTTCTCAGTAATGAGAGAGCACTCTTTGGCAGTATGGTTATAAGGGCAGCACAAATAAGCTTATTAGGCTGTAAGCAGAGAGAAATGGGCAGCAGGACTGAGAAATGTGATTTCAAGTTGAATTATGGGTTAATACTGCAAATCAGACATGCTTGAGTGGGCAGAGCTGGAGGAATTTGACACGTGCTGATAAGCTACATGCAGCTCTGATATGCCTTGGGCAATATTTGACTTTGTGAAAACAGCTTTTACCTTTTTAAAAGAAACAGTCTGATAAATATCTGTTGATTTTTATTTCAAAAAAGTTTGCCATCAGTATCACTAAAAAATTTGGTAAAGCTAAGTATTGTCAGACAAAATGTGCCCATGTGGATATGCTGTATTTCTAGTGAAGTCATGCTACACTAAGAAGCAAAGGTTCCAGTCAAACTGCTTGTGCATCAAAATATCTTAATCCAAGTGGAGAAACAAGTGGAGAAAAATGTTAAGGATTGTATTAATACAAAAATTCATATACCTTCTGCTTTCCTTCTCTTGGGCTTCAGTTGTAAAGGAAAACATAGAAAATACTCTCCTAACATTTTAGTCTAAATTTTGTCAGTAGCAGTAGTTTTTTATTCATGTTACTCGATAGTAATTAAGCCATCTGCAGATAGATCATCTCCACGTTACCAAATTCTATCAGTTTGCTTCCTTTTTAATGTCTGGTAGTTTGAGTTCTCTGTTACTCATCACTTGCCAAGCAGTAGGTCTTTAGCTAGGAATATTGAGCTTGGTTCTATGCTTTCCTTATAAGAAAATAAAATTCATGACTTAATATTTAATATTCAGTGCAGTACAAACCTGAATTGTTCTTCTTTGTGGTGTTCTACACTAATTGAACACTCCCATGGTGCAAGTATAAATGACTACATGATATGAAAGCAAATGCATTTTAAAGATGGAAGATTTGGCTTATCAATCTCTTTTGGCAGCCACCCCTTTATAAGCATTAGAAAATGTTGACCTTTTCTAGCTTACCTGATAAGTAAAAACATGTCATTAAAGGTTGTCCAGACTAGCTTTTATTTCAGGGCATAAAATGCAAGAGAAAAGGATTTCAGTGTTCACCAGTAACTTCATATAGATTTAAAAAATATCATAGAGATTTAAAAAAAAATTAGAAAATCAGATTCTAATGCTGTGAACAATAACATGTCTCAGTATTTTTATATATCCACAAAGAGTTTTTAAATGAACTGAATGGAATTTACCCTAATGAACTCATGACCTCATTTTTTTCTTAGATTCTTCTTCCTCTGCCCTCAGCATTCTGTCAAGGTTGCATGGCAGGACCTCGATAGTCTGCCATACCAGTCTTTTCAGCCTTTTTTTTCTCAGAACTGAGCCCTTTATCTCATTTTCCTGTCAGGAAGCAAGACCATTCCTTTAGTTCTGTGCCACTTTAGGCTTTTAGCAGTAGTCATGAAGATCCTTCTTGTCCATGTCCCTGCTTTCAGCTGCTGTTGTGCTGGGTTACAGTTTCTTTAAGCATAACTTAAAAGGCTGCTTCTGCGCTCCATTTCTGTCCTGTGGTCTTTTCTGAATTATCACAGGAACTGCTCATGTCACTTCTCATCACTTCTGTGTTACTTCTTTGACTCACTATTACTGGCTGTCATGCGTTTTGTTCTGCCCACTTTGTCTCTCCTCACAAAAGTTCAGCTTTACTGTCATGTTTTTTGACTGAGTTCTCCCAGCTGCACTACTGTAGCATCTTGTTTCATTTTGAACATCTTTCCCAAGGATGTGCAAAGGGCTTTGGTGTCTCTTCTTTCTCCAGGACAAATTGGAGCACACCTTCTCTGAAAGGTGAATTTTGCCTAGTGGCTGCAAGGTGGTTGTTCTGAAGTATGTCTTCAGTTGTATTCTGGATTAAAAGAAAGGTGACATACAATACTTTTGAAAAGAACAATCAAAATATTTGTTTAAGTGACCTTAGATAATGGTGAGTCTGAAACAGCTTAAAATTCATTTCTTCTTGTTCACTGACACTTGAAAATAACATGTTGACAGATACAAACATTTTTGACGTTGTTCAATCTGTCAGCTGTTGTCAATCTGTCTGTCTATTGCCCCCCTGGTGGGAGTCAAAACTGCCCTCAGCCAGATGGACAACTCCATTAAATCAATTTTTTGCAATAGGGAAAAATATATTAGATGATAATTTTTTTGGACAAGGGGCTCATGTCTTGAATAACAGAGAGGGTCTGTTCATTCTCTGTTTCTCAACATGCAACTCTGCTGCCACCTTTATTTTGGTTCTTGTCCCTAGTAGATGCCACAGAATGGTTGGGTATAAAGTGCTTTCCTCTCTTGGGCCTCATTCTTCTCTTCCTCCCTGACCCACCACCAGTTCTCTCCTTTGGCCATATTATCTCTCTCTTGCCTCACCCTCCTACAAATCAGTCTTTTTTGACACCCTGCTCCTGTGCCATCTCTGCTCCAGCAGTTGGCTACTGCTGCTGCCAATGAGCAGCACTGCTGGTTGGAGGGAAAAGGGGAGGTGTTGTGTATTCCACCAGCCACATTTAGGGACAACAGCACGAGCCCATCAGAGCTAAGCCAGGCTGTGTGGAGCAGCACTCAACTCTTGTTGCTGATGTTCCAGTATTCTCATATTACTGGTCCCTGAAATTGTTAGTGTAATGTTTGCAACTGCAAGAAAATGTTTCAATGCAGCATCAAGCTTCTTACAGCAATATTTTATAGCTTCCCTTTCCAGATGTTGATTAAATTCCCCCCCTTTTAAGGTTATTTTTTCCTTATGTTTAATCTTTCTTAATCATTGTGACTTGTTTGTTTTCAGGTGTTGACCATGACGACATTGGTACCGGCTGTGGCCGTGTGGGGGAGAACAGCTCCCTCTCACAGCATCACCGCTGTAATGATCACAGATGACCAGCAGACCATAGTTACAGGAAGCCAAGAAGGACAAATTTGTCTCTGGGATCTTTCATCAGACTTACAGGTTTGTGTCCACTGTGCTACAGTTTGCCAAATAGACAGGCTGGAGTTTTATCTTTTATTATTGGCAATAGGATTATCCAGACTTGCACTTATTCAGATGAATTTTTAAAGATAGTGTGATATTTGTTATAGGAAATTCATGAAGCAGAAAGTGAAATGTCTATATGAGCAACCTGTTATTTGCAGACTTTGGAGAATTTTTCATAGATTAGCACGGCTTGTGGATTATAGTGCACTGAGTAATGACAGCAAGTAAATATATACAATTATCACGATTCCTATCTTGTGAAGGTTTTTTTCTTTTGTAAATCAATTGCTGAGTGTGACCTGTCATTTAAAGAAAAAGTATCTACTTATAAAACCAAATCTGTCTACCAAGATGGAAGCAGCAAGATGAAACGTCTGTTTTTGATGTAATTAAGATGCATATTATTGCTTTGATTATTTCATATTTATTTTCCTGATAATGGAGCAGAGTGAAAACTGTTCCTGTTTTTTTTTTATTCTCTATTTCTAGAACTATAGTTCTATTCCTTTTTAAATTTAGTTGTCCCACTCTTATTCAAAAACACAGCCTGAAAGTTTGCACTTTTATAAGGCTACCTTTTCCAATTAAAACTTTTGCATGCTGTGATGATAATCAGAGAGGTTATTTAAATATTTGGTATTAAACACATGTTTAAGAGCTTTGGTTTATCAGTGACTACTTCTCTCTGCCACTTATGGTGCATGCTGTAGGGTGAAGGCCAGAGATGTTCTGCCCATTGCCTGTTTTATAACATTTGATCTCCATACATTCTTCAGGAGATGAATGCAAAGAATTGAAAAAATTAGCTTTATGCAAACTGCATAAAAGTTCATCCACATCTTTCTACATTCCAGAAACATGACTGCAGAACACAAGAATATAGAGCAGGTTGATAATTATATATACCTACAAGTAATATTCTCTTGTGTTTAGATATCCTTAGTTTATACAGAATTTTTTTAAGGTAAATCATTATATTTTTCTTCTAGATTTCATCTAAAGAAATTCTCTTTGGCCACACTGCTTCTGTAACTTGTTTGGCAAAAGCAAGAGAGTTTGAGAAACAGCCATATGTAGTAAGTGCTACTGAAAATGGGTAGGTAACTGAATATTCAATTACTCATTTCTTAAATCATGAAATGTGTGTCAAGTGTAGATCAGACTATGCATTTGCAGAAATGTTTCAATCTACTTCCATGATTTTAAAATGATAGCAGCTACTTAGGAGAGTGACTACATTGTTAATATACAATAGTCCAACTAAGAACTTGTCCCATGGACAACAGAAAGGTTTGGCAGATTCACATATCCACTTAGTAGACAGAAAAAACAAATTATTCAAAGGGGTTGGCTAGACCCTATTCAAAGGGGAATTAATGGACTATTGGAGGACATCAGCAAGTTCAACAGCATTTGAATATCATGGTGTTTTTCTCTGTTTCTTCCTGAACTCAGTCTTGAGAATGGAACCAGTAAAAGAGGCTAATGTACTCTGATCTGGTTTATGGTATGTATGGAAACACAGAATGGCCATGAATTAAAGGCATATGTGCTCCTTTTTTATCTTTAAATCTTATGTGCTATTTTGGAGAATATGCTTTCAGAGGGCCCTGCTCTTGCAGCTTTTCTGCTATGTGTTTGTTATGACATAGCCTGTCACTTGAGTCAAACAACTTCCTGTATTTCTGCTAGGGTACAATTCAGAATATTTGATAACCTTTTCAGCTGGGGTCTGAAGACCTTCTGTTTAGGATTTCATCTGTTGAAAATAGTTAGGGCTAGCTGCTTACTTTCTTAAGGGCTTTCTTAAGCAATTTTGTATGTCTGCTTAATTATATTCCCCTCTTTTTTGGAAGGTTCATCTTTTCTAATTAACAGGACAGCTCTGTTAAATGGCTTTCCATAAAGAATGCCTGTCAATTGTCCTTCAAGCTGTACCTTCCAGTACCTTAAAGCTACTGGTTTCTTACTGAGTATCTTATTTATCCTTTCCAGCTGCTAGGATCCCTGTCTGATTCTCTCATTCAATCATGAGAATACAAGAAAGGGATAACCTGCAAAAAAGCTATTCCAGGCTTCTTAATCTTGAAAGATTAGGCTGCCTCACTGGACAGGTAGCCATAAACAGTACTGTTTGTTACATTTATGCAGAGAGGGTGAGAAATCTACACAACCGGTTTTGTATTGCCCTTCTACAGTTCTACACAAGGGTTCTGAGATGAAATTTCTTTTCATTGCAGTTCTGAAGGTCTGTTAGAGCAGTACTGCTTCCAGATCATACTGGGAGCAAAGTTACTGTATTTCTGAAAAAACTGGGGCAGACAGTATTAAGACACAAATGAGGATATTGCTATAGATACAGAAAAGTTCATGTCCTAAAGATTTTATCTCTGAAGGGATCATTAGACTTGTTTGGAATGTGTGTAGGTAGGATTGAATTGTCTTCTAGCCCATTTAACTGTTCGCTTTTACCAAATTACTGCTGACTTCTCATCTGTATTACATAAGGGCAAAGCATCCATCACTGATCCCTGTAAGGTTGCAACGTGAAGTTGAGATAATTACAAATAGGAAGCCTTGTCTTCGGGAGATGGAGGATTTGCCAAACTGCATTTTCTGGCTTGTGAATAATTCACTTCTGCCATTTTCAAGCTTCCATCTCCTTGTAGTGTGGATGGAAGAAATTGTATGGAAGATGATTCTATGATAACCTTCCATGTTCCACTCCAGATTATTTTCAGAGTTTCTACAACTGACTAATCCCAAAAGAATGAGTATTGAACATTAGTTTTTGTACTTCTAATATGGAAGTCTATAAAAGAATCTAATGATTCAGAGTTTCTCACTGATGTCCTGTAACTGACAAACCTGTCCTACAGCATATGCTGTATGGAATGTGTGATATTGCTCACTCCTTATTAGTACACACAGTAAATTGAATACATCATCCAGAAACTGAAGTTGCATTCTGACATACTGGTCTCATTTGTGTATGTTTGTAGGTGTGTATCACAGTAATGTAGCTAAAGCAGTAAAGTTCTGATATAAACAAAGAGAAAATTATTGCTCTGGAATGTTTAACAAAGAGTAAAGCTTTCACTTAAGTTCTGACTTTGGATCTATCAAAAGTCTTTGATGCTTCTACTTCTCAGCTGAAAAATATTAAGAAATAATACTTTGAGTTTAGTATAAAATGGGAAAGTAGGTGGGTTAAAATGTAAATCACTAAGTAGTATTTCTTATATAATAAAATACTTTCCCCAATGTATTCTTTAACTCTTGATACAGAAAAATTCTTACACTATAATGTCAGAAATAATGAAATGAATGTTTCAGCTCTGGAAGTAATGGGGTTTTTTAAATAAAATCTAAAAGCATCAAGGTTTAACATTCAGTTGCTGAACTATGATGACATATCTCATACAGCCTCATTTACAACATTTAATTTGATTGTCTCTTGTGATCCAGTCCCACTGCATGTTGAATAATGTGTAGATAAGGAAGGTGTGCCAATATGTCTTTCTCAAACAACCTTAGATGTGCCCCAGTGTAGCTGTAGTGTTTGTTGCACAAGTACTCAGGTTGAGTGTATTGAGAGCAGATTTTGGGAACAGCCTCATGATGGCACTGTTTCTTCTTTACTAAAGTTGTTCCTCTCAAGCGCTGAAGTCAGATGTGGGAGAAGATGCATAATGCTTTTTGAAACGTGTGGTTTAAGTTCAGTGAAATGAATCATTTTCAGGAGGATGTAGTTCCAGTGACAGATAGTTACAGTGACATGTTGACGAGCTGTAATGGCAGTATACCTACAATTTGTTGTAGACAAGAGTTGGTCTTAAAGTCAGGTTGCTTGCAAGGCAGCAGGGTGTAATTACCAAAACAAAAAGAAACAGATACTGTATGTCATCCCCTGCTAATGACTACATTTTCTTACCCAGCAATCTATAACAAAAAGCTTTATAAATGACCAGACTGCACTTAAATACAGCACTAAAGAAAAACTTGGTGGCACAAAATTATTCCAGCCAATTGAGTGGAAATGACAGAGAATAATATGAAGTTATCTTTGGCAGGGAGATGTGTGTTTGGAATGTCACTAGTGGACAGTGCATTGAGAACGCAAAGCTTCCTTATAGGCATACAGCAATCCATGTAAGTATGGCAACTTTTCATGGGGTCTCTCTTCATTACAAGAGTTTTGCTTTATTAACATGATATTTTTCAGAAACAGTTTTAAATATATAGCTCGTAACAGGAGAAAAGACCCTGTCACAACATAAATAATTTTTATCTCTTTTTCAGATTTTTTCTTCTAAGAAAAGAATTGAGGCTTCTACGTTCCTCTAAATTCCTTAATCAAATCAGACTGATTTCTTTTAAGCTGCAAATATTTGAAATGCAGTATTGATTAACTTACTGTTTGTGCATCAGCTAGCCAAGTGAAATGGTCTTAATCTTTGCTCTGGTCTTGTTAAAATTGCGTGGAAGCTTCAAGTTTGATGTTGTTTTTTTCATGACATTTTGAAAGTACAGGTAATCTGGCCAAAGTAATCTGTGAGACAATCTCCTGAAAGACTTACTTTCAAATTTTTGAATGGTTTTGGTGCTGAACTCCTGACCTCCAAGAGACTTCACCCCATATTCAAAAATACACTTTCATTTATTGCAGAACTTTAGGACAACTCCCTTATTTTCAGATACTTTGAACATTGCTTCAGATAATTTCATGTGTCTGGTAACTGTATCCAGGTAAAATAAGTATCTAGATTTTGGAGTGTGGGAGAGTTTGAAATACACGTGTGAGTAAGATTGAGGGGCCCAACATCTATGGATTTGATTCTGGGACATAGATTGTTCCTGGATATGTAAGCAGAGGAGAAGCTCAGGGCTCCTGTATTAACTAAAATGCTGTTTTTCTTCAGTGAGGAAGTCTAGGGTGGAGCTGATGGATATCTGAGCCTTCATGTAATTCCAAAGCACAGCCAATTTGGAATCCAAAATTTTTAAAGCTTCAAGAAAATGTTTTTCCTGACACTGCTTTAGTTGATATGAGAAGTTTAAACAATTGTTAATTGTAAAGGGAAGAGGAAAAAGCTTGGATATATTGCCAACAAAAATCATGGAAGATTAACTTCTTAATTATTTTTTCTTACATATGTGTATAAAAACATAAATTAAGAATTACTCTACACTTTCATTTATTCATATGATTAAAGCATATATATTCCTTAAATGGATGTATATACACAAAACAATACTTAAATTATACTTTGAGGTGCAGTATGACCTGCTCTGTTCTAGTGCTTGATGAGATTTTAACACATGAATTTACAGACGAGTTCTGCAGGGAAGTAGGCAAATCTGGCCTAGCTGATAATCTGTACATTTTTTGTGAAGCTCAGAGGCAGAATATTCGTTCTTAACCTTCAAATAGGTGTAGCAAATATGTGTAGAAAATAGGCATTTCCTCTCTATTAGAAGTGAGCTAAACCTAATTGTGGCTAATAATTATTTTTGTTTAATAACTTGGGCAAGATAGCTAAAGGAAAACAGGAGCATCTAACAGGAAAACTTCCTTAGGAAAAAGTACGTGTTGTTAGGAGGGGAAACTATTCTTAAAATGCAGCCTTCAGATAGTTATAATAAATTGTGGTTTTCTGTGTGTGTTTTTTGATGTATATTTTTTCTTGTTGTTCCATGGGGGAATGTTGCTTGTGCTGTAGTTAATGTTTGATTTTAATTGAACTACTAACCTATCTGCTCTAGTTAGGTTCCTTTTGTTCAGTGTAGATGATTTAGCTATGAATGGCAGATGTCAAGTAGTGAAAACTGAATATTTGCCATCTGAAATGAAATTTAACACCAGGGTCAACACTTAAACATTTGTGGATCTTAACCAGTGTGGAATTTTCTCAGAGGAATTACTGACTATAAAAATCATCTATTTAAAGCCTAATTTAATGGTAATATTAATTGGAAATTCTAAGCATTTCTGCCTCTGTTTATTTGTAATAGCTGTTGTACTATTTATCCTATTTCCAGTTATTTATACTACTTTTTTTTATGCTTCAGTTAGTTGACTGAAAGATTAAGAATTTTTACATAAGCAAAACTGTACAGAAGAATTGTAAATTAGGTGCAGTTTTTTTGGATTGTCTGATATTTTTGACTACATGGTTGTTCTCTTTGTTGTAAGGTTAGTATTAAATGTAATATAATATTTAAATGTAAATATGCTCTGAGGTGTCTGCTTATGCATTTATAAATTGTTTATAATTACACCTGGAGATTCAATGCAGGTGTCCTTGCACATATAAAACACCTAGCAAAAAAGAAATCCTCATAGTCACTCTGCATTCTGTTCCTTTGCTTTGTCTGTTTTTTTTTTTTTTCCTTTATGTGATTGATAAGAAAGAGTCTCCTGAACACTAGGGCTTTTAATGTCAGAATGAGGAATATCCTATGGAGTAGAAGTCCTTCCCAGAAAGTAATCAGAAATGCATTATGAAAAATTTAATTATGAATATTCTGCATTTTCACCTGATTTTTCTTTTTCATACCTCTCTTGATGACAGGAGAGGGGAACATCTATTAAATTTTGGAGAGGGGCCTCTCAGAGAAACAAGTCTCAAACTCCTTAGCAATTTTTAGGGAAAATTAACACCTGGCTTTCTTCCAAAAATCCTAATATTTAGGAAGGACAGGTGCTACTTTCAGTCTGAAGCACCTTTTTACTAAGGTGTGTGCCTTGCTAGTGTCACTAATGACACTGTGTATGGTTTCACATATGCCTTAGATTTGTTAGTAATGCTACAAGTGTTGGTTATGACATATTCAGTGTGAAAAATCTGCATGCCATTTGTGTATCTCTGTGTGCTGACTCTCTGCTTTCCACTTGGACAGTATTACCATTGCTCATTCCGAATGACAGGTGAAGGCTGGCTTCTTTGTTGTGGAGAATATCAAGATATTCTTATTATTGATGCTAAAACTTTGGGTGTTCTTCACACTTTATCATCATCTCAGTCTTCTGATTGGATAAATCGTATGTGTATTGTGCACTCTGCAAGAATTCAAGGTATATGTTTTAAAAGTATTTATGTAGGCAAATTAAATTGTGATAAAATATTTCTGTATAAATGGTATGATCCTGCTTGATTTAATATCAAATTGTTTCACAGAGCTGTTATGTAGAAGATGTAATGTTCATTGATAGCACAAGAGGTGTTTTTAAGACTCCTAATATTGGTCCTGTTTTATTTAATATGTTTTTTAGAGAAAGAAAAACCACCTCTGTATTGGCTGTAAGCTCATTTCTTGGATTTAAGTATAAATAAGTTTTGTAATATCAGAGAAATTAAAGGCACAATACCACAGTTCTGTGCTTTCTGTTAATACATTATTCACATTTTTCTTTACATGTTTTGTATTTCTGTATATACTTATTTTTTGTGTAAAACTGGTATTTCATCTAAGCAGTGTCCTGTAGAATCCGTGTTTTAGTGCTGAATAGGTAGGTGCTGTTTGAACTTGGTTTCAATTTGACTATCTCACTGTTAACTTTTCGCAGAAGACTCTTTGGTTGCAGTGTCTGTAGCTGGAGTTCTCAAAGTGTGGGACCTGTCTTCATCTCTGAATAGCATTCAGGTCAGTGTTAACATCTGTTCTCTCATCTGTTACAATGTTCTCATGTAAAGGCTACACTGAAGCAGAATATGAATAAATTTAAATCTTCTGGATGTGTATTAAATAGATTTTATTACTTTTGTTACAAAATTCTGAGAACACTTAGCATTACTTAAAATTGGACCATTGGACAGCTTTTGCCTTGACAACTGTACTACCTTTTGGCCAGGCTTCTCGTCTTTTCGTATTCCAGGATGCTTAAGTTGCAACATTTTCCTGCTATCCTGAACCCCTTCACTCTGTCTTTTCAACTCAAAGCTCTTCAATATTGGCCTTTGTACTCCCTCTTCACCCTTGTTGCGCTCTTTAAAATGGGCCTTTAGATTTTGTTTTCCTCAGTCTGCTTTTCACAATGCTGTCTTCACTTGGAAAAAATTCTTGCTTTGTCAAGTGTCCTATTTTTCTACCTTCAAGCTCACTTACTCTTTTTTGTGTTAATATTCTCAGCAGCTGTCACCTTCCATGAACAAGTGTTAGAATTGAGATGAAATTTTTGTGTTTTAATTATGCTCTAAAAGCTAGATTCACAAAGGGACTTCAACAGTGAGACAGAAATGGCAAAATATCAACAGACTTCTCTGAACGTTGGTAACTCCTCACTGCCTGGCTCGGCAAACTGCAAGGTGTGGGCAGCACTACTTGTTCATGGGTAGAATCAGGCCCCTGAGGACAGTCTGTCAAGTTTGATACCATCCTGGTGTTTTTCATTTATCTGTGGTGTTTTGGTGTGGGTGCATCTTTTCAGCATTCCTAGAGCAAACCCCACTGCCATGTTGTAAAAATTCCGAGGACACTAACAACTGATTACAGATGTCAGAGGAACATATGGTGTGGTGCAGTCTTTTTACTGCCTGGGGGCAGTTTTTGTGGAGGGACTGCTGCAGAGTTCGTAACAATCCAGCTAAATTCTAAAGAGAAGTGTTTCAGTAAATATTGTTTGATTTACTTGAAATTAACTGAAGCCACAAGATGTAAAAAAGTGGCTTTTAGTTTTAGAGCAGTGATTCCAATCATACATACCCCTTCTCTGAGGGGTTTTGAGACTGTTGGTATCTTAAAAATCAGAAAACATCAGTTTTAAGTGATTTAATCAATATTTAATAAATATAATTCCAATAGAATAATTTTGAACCTGATGACTTTTATATATGTATATCTCATATTACCACAAAAAGTGTGAAAATACATACATTGTTTTTAACAGTACATTTAGCAATACAAAGCTAAAGAAAATGAATTGTTTTACACTACCTTTAAAGATGTTAAAAGCAAACAAGACATATGGCAACACCAGCATCTCAGATTGTCCTGGTTGCAACAAGAATGAGTGGGAAAGTATAATATTCATCAGCTCTTCTGAATCTGATAATCTGTTTATAGGTTGTTGTAGCTATTTTTTGACTGAAGAACACTTAGCAGATGCTCATTATAGCAGTTTCCATTTATGGCCTGTCTTTGGTCCTTCTTCACATTCATTATCATTTCTGTAAGTGAGATCATGGTCCGAGACACACTGAATGTTTATATTCTTCCATTTACATATTACTTGTGAACCCTGTTGTCTTTCTTTTGTTAATTAAGAATTATATGTTGCTTTGAATTTTAAAAGTCTCTTAACAGAAAGTTATTTTTGGTGGGTTGCTTTTATCCTAAAAGCTCAGATATCTGAAACAAATTTTATTGCCTTTTTTCTCTCTGTGCTGTAAAGGAGAAACAAACTGTGTATGAGAAGGAATCAAAATCTCTGGACTGTATAAATTGTCAAGCAGTAAGATTTTGTACTTACACGGAAAGACTCCTTCTAGTTGTGTCCTCCATGTGCTGGCAGGTACATTATTGAGCTTTACACTTTCTTTTTAAATGTTGTTAATTTTGAAAAGCTAATGTGATTTTTACATGCAGATGCTTGTTTTTCTTCTTAGGTTAAAAGAAAGTGTTCACAAATTGTCAGATATAATTATGCCTGCAACACTTCTTGGCTTATCTTAACTGTGTGAACGAGATAATTTTCTCTTTTTATGAATGTATTTCTACTTTAAAAGTTTAACACCCAATTGGCTGGATAGAAGGGGGATTTAAGTATTAGACAGTTTTAGAGTACTGAGTGCATTATAGTCCCCTCCACAGTGCATTTGAAAGGGAGACAAAGATTAAAAACCCCTGTTTAAGTATGACAGAAGTACTCACAGTTGGCAAGTCCTCAGTAGCCAGGGACCTTTGTTTGTTGATAGAAGCAGCAAAACTAAAGACCCCAGCCTATATTGCTTTTTCTTGTAGCTATAATAAAGTAGCTAAAAATTTAAAAAAAATAATAACAGTTTTAGAGAAAATATAAAGTATTTAAACTGAAACTTTTTGTAAAAATTCTGTTTTTTCTTTTCCAGTGCTGCAAAATTTCTCTTACACTAATTGTTCAGGATTATTTTAACATGTATACCTGATTCCAACATCTCCCAGGAATGGGTCAAAAAATTTCACATACATCTGGATCAGCTTCAAATAATGTAGTTGTAGACTATACTTGAGATGTCTCTTGGGCTACTTAAATTCTGTACAGAAGGATTTATAAAGTTCATGTGTAGAATGGATGGGCTTTTCATGGAAAAATATTTGTAACATGCATTGTGTTCTATTAATTCCTATAATGAGACTATAAGACCCTAATACTACTTTTTGATTGTTTGGGGGTTTTTTTAGCTGTCAGTTTCTTTAACTTTGAACTATATGAGTTCACTCTGACTTTGCAGTAGTTTGTTATTATCAAAACATGTTAGGCTTGAAAAATAGTTCAACTACAAAGAGTTGAACTCATGTTCTACTTACTGATCCACTGCCCAAACCCAGTTTATCTTAAAATGAATTTGCCAACACTATTTTTTTATATTTTATTGTTTTTCTGAACTTAGGTCTATGATTACTGTGATTTCTCCTTGCTTTGTACTGAGTTCTGTAAGAGTGGTCAGTGCTTTGCTGGTGGGGAAGTGCTGGCAGCTTACAGACTTATCATCTGGACAGAAGATGGCCACAGTTACATCTACCAGCTGCTAAACAGGTGGGCTCAGATGGGAAATTCACACAAAAAGTTCAGGTATAAGATGAACTTTGGGAGGGTTACTATGGAAAATCTCTGCATGTTGCAAATGATCAAAAACCAGAACAAAACCACTTTGGCACTCAAAGATTTACCCTGAATTTGACAGCCCTCAGTCTTTGTTTGACACAGCAGGGTGCATAGGAATAAGATTAGCCATGTAGAACTTGGGCAGCTGGTGCTGTGATTTCAAAAAGTCTCCTGTAATTACTTATTTGGTTACCTTTAATTGAACTTGTGAATCTTGGATGTTACTGTTCTGCTTTCTAAAAAAAATGACTTTCTAAATCTTGTATGTTTAAAATTTCTTTTTAAATTATGCAGTGGCCTTTCTAAAAGCATGTGCCCTGCTGATGGGAAGGCACTGAAGGAAACAGTTTATCCTCATTTACTCTGCTTTACTGGTATGAAGGAAAATAAGGTAAATTCATACGGGTTTAAAAGTTTATTTATTATGTTTGCAATTACCTGAATAATCCCAAAAGAATTGATGAATTCATCAACAGATTTAATTGTTGTATAGAAACAATGAATAATATTTATTCTTTCATTTTAAAATTGTTACTTACAAACTTAAGAGGCTTATAACGTTTTGTCTTTGATTTTGGCTATATTTCAGTTTTTTCAAAGTACAAAAATGCCTTTATCTTGAACTATAGATAGACTGGTTGTTGTATCTTTTCTCTAATTTTGACAAAAACAAAAATATTTTTCTAACAAAGATGTGGTCTAAAATTATAGAAGCTTCTACTTTCAAATCTATAAAAATTAATAAAAGTAAATAAATACTAAAAACTCCCAACAAATAAAACCATGTCATAAAACCAAAATCAAAATAAGGCAACCCATGAGCAAAATGTAAACAAGTTACTTAGTTCTTGTTTTACTAAGGAATGTATGCATGTTTCAATGTAACTACATAAGTAGGTTGTGTATCCATCTGAAAATGAAGGGGTCTGAATCTGTGGCATTTTATCCAGAATACTGCTGGCTTGAGCCTTCAGAGGTAAAATTACATACAGAACTTTGTTGCACTGTGAGCACACTGATGTATCCAGAGTGCATAAAATGAAAATGAGACACACGTGATTCTCTTCAGAACTGCCGTCTTGGCTTGAGGAAGCCTCTAATGTTTAGAAAAGAGGAAGCTGAAAACGTAGGTGATCTCTATACTTTTATTTGAGAATTCATGTTGAGCAGAGCATGTCACACCAATTTCAAATTTGAAGTTACTGTGTAGAGAGGTATCTCAAATGGACCCAGCTGTGTTGGAAAACATACATCCTCACTCACTTTTTATGTACTGCTTTGTGTGACCATAAAGAAAGGAATAAGGAAACCCAGTTAATTTGAAAAGAAGAAAATTTGTTATAATTAAGAAGCTAGGGAATGGGGGGCAGGAAAGATGTGTTAGGCCTTCTTACTTGGGCAAAAAATGAACCAGAAAAAATAGAACAGATTATTCTGTTTTGCTTTGGTTCTGGCTTTTTTGCTAGGCCTGATTGCTAATGCTGTTAATGAAGTTTTAATTATTGGAAGATGTGGATTTAATTCCTGCCTGAAATTGCATTAGTTTGAGTGTTTGTGTGACAGCTCAAGCAAGTTGTTAAGCAGTTTCTGAAAATATGCAACAGAAACATATTTTTATTTGTAGCTGACTAGAAACACTGTTAAATATATACCTGTGTGAGGTTTTCTGGCATTCTTTCTTTCTGTTGACAAATGAAGGCCCTTAGAAAACATGTTTGTTGCATAATCCTGTGAAGCCTGACAGATTTAATTTTCAGTTGAAGGGGAAAGAGCATAAGCCATTCAGCTTTTCCCTAAATGCTGTGATCTAAAAACCAGATAGGGTAACTGCTGAAGGATGCCAAAAGGTCAGGAAAGGTGAGGGAAAAGAAATACCCAAAACACATGGCTTAGCAAATAATAGGGTTACAGTGGTGGTACAAAGTTCACATATGCTTTCCCCTAAATATATATATTTTTAAAAAAATGACCTGCTCTTTTTAATGTTTCTGCTTTAATATTTGCCTTACTGCCTGAAAAGTTTTAAAGCAGATTTGTGAGACAACCAAATCACCTGTGTGATGATCCATTTTGAACTCCATTTTGAGACTATAAATTGAACCATTTTACAGGAGAGGTAATTATTTTGGAACTGAGTCTCAAACTTCAGTGTTGTAAGTAAGTATATCCAGCATATGAGGTAGAGAGTGATAAGCTTCCTCCTGAGCCTTTTCTTTCTGGAGTAAACAACCTCAGCTCCCCCAGCTGCCTCTCATCAGAATTGTGCTCCACACCCTTCAGCAGCTTCATTGCTCTTTGGAAATGCTCCACCACCTCATGACTGAATGATGCTGTTATAAACTATTACCTGTGTAAAAGCATAATTCTTACCTTTCGTTATTTGCAGTCATGCAAGCTGTGATGACTGAAGCATTATTGAATTTGTTTGGATGACAAGATTACCGATGTTTCACTGTATTTTTTTTTCAGCCTGCCCTTGGTCCCTATGCTGGTGAAACTATAAACCTGGGGAGAACTCCCAGTCTACTTTTCCATTTAGGATGTAGGTTTAGCCAAGGATACTTGCAAAGCAGAGGTGATCTTTGAGAGGTTTATACCAGGCAGAGTAGACTTGGCCTGGGCAGGATTTAGTGGCAGATAAGAAATCAGCTGTGGTTTGTTTTGTATTTTTACAGCTTTTGATGGAAAAATCCCTTCTTATTTACAATTAATTGTTATTTTATCAGTTTTCTTTCAGAATATTGATTTACTATCCTTTTTCACAGGGTCTTCCTTTTGTCATGGGCTTCATGAATGAAAGAAAGGAGCCTTTCTACAAGGTTCTCTTTTCTGGTGAAGCTTCAGGACGGATCACTTTGTGGCATGTTCCGGATGTTCCTGTGTCAACTTTGGATGGTTCTCCAAAAGGTTTGGCACTTTTGGCACCTTGCAACCATCTTTTTCATTATGTCTTGGGGTCAATTTTCATGAAAATCATGAAAATTCTCATAAAAACCTTTTTACACTGGAAAGTGATGCTCTTTTATTCATTGTGTGGTGATTTCCTGTAGTTAGGAGGAGTAGCAACTGCTGACTTTCCAACCCTAGAATGCAAAAAGGAGAAGTTAAGGGAAGTGATCAAGAGATGAAAAGGTGTATTTTTAGTTTCACTTTTTCTTTTGTTTTGCATAAACAAAACCAATACTTTCTTGCCCCACCCTCTAGAGATCCCAATTACAACCATGTGGACTCTTCAGGATAATTTTGATAAACATCATTCCATGTCAGAGGGAATTATTGATCAACTTTGTGGATCTGAAGATGGATTTGGAAGTGCAGTTGTCAGTTCCTCTGTGTACATACCTGGTCTTGATAAACTTGTATGTGGATGTGAAAATGGGAAAATTTTTGTAACATTAGGTTTAAAAACTGCAAGAGCAAGACTTTTAGAAAACATATCTTTTCTTAAAGGTAAGTTTTAACAATTTGTTCAGACTCATCTCAATCAAGCACAGAAGACTTCATATTTCTGGCATCCCTTCCAGTGATCTGTGTAAAAATTCTCTGAAAAGTAGGGCTGGCAGTCAGGAATGGAATGAGGAAAATGGAAGGGTTATGATGATCTTCCTCCTTCCAAAGCTGATCTATTGGATCACAGCTTAGTACTACCAAGGTGCTTTCCAGTAGCAGCAATCTGGGAATGACTGTGGGATTGGATATCCCCTAGAGGTGAGATGTGGCATGTCACTATATTGGCAGTTTTCTTTTTTATTTACTCTCTAAAAGATCATTCCACTGAAGGGAACATGAAAGGGTACATCTCAGTAGTGAAGCTCAGACTTCAGCCCTTGGTTCTCACTTTTAGGAACAGGTCCATAATTCTTTGATCTCATGTAAATGTTGGTTACATTTATCCTGACTTTCAGGAAATGTGCTGTAAAATATGGAACTCCTATTCTTAAAGACCAAAAATAATTTATGTACCATCTTGTTTCAGATAATCTACCCTATAAGGTTCTGAATGGTCACAGGAGCAGAGTCACTTGCTTACTTTATCCACATGACACATCAGTAAGATTTGATCCAAGCTGGCTGTTATCAGGGGGCCAGGATTCTCTTGTGATCTGCTGGGATATATTTACTGGAGGCATCCTACACCAGTTTAATCTGCAGTCTGGTGCAGTGACAGAGCTCTTGCGATCCCCAGAACACTACAGAGTAAGTAAAAGCACTATAAATGTCTCAAAAAAAATTGTATCTCTATATATCCATCTCTTTGTGTATATATTTACATACAAGAGAAAATAAAAAGAAACACTATGGCAATACTTTAGCCCACACCACTTTATGCTTAATTTACCTTCATTTAATTGTTGCCTTTAGAAGTTGCTTTTAATTGCAGGGAGTTGAGTTCTTAAGTTTGCGACATATTGAATTGAAGTTCTTAATGTTCTGTTTACCATTTTTAATATCATGATTATCAACTTGTATCTCAATCTGATTAAGTCTTCTTCCTGAAATTTAAAGAACCTACTCATAAGGCTAGGAGCTTTAATGAAGTATTTTAATCTCCTCTGTTGGTCCTATATATATATATATATATATAAAATTAACTGTACTCAATGTTCTATGTAACTTTTCAACATTGTATTCTGTGGGGCTGGGATTTCCATTTTTCCTCCCAGAAAGAAAAGACACATTTGTTACTTATGAATGACTCAGAGTTCACTTACATGCCAAAATTAAGTAGCAGAAAAAAAAAAAAAATTTGCAATAACCAAGTTTTGAATATTTTTAAGACTCCTTTTTATCTTTATTCTAAAAACTGAGTAGGATTTAATGCCTCCCTGTCTGGTGCTTCAGCCTTGTTTAAAGAGCTGACTTTTTTTGTGGGGAATTCTTCTGTGTGTCACCAAAAAATTACGTGCAGGGAGGGAAGATTTTGCAGTATCAGATCCATACAGTATGAAATGAATTTGTAATTTAGTTTTTTTGTTAGAAATACATTACCCTTGGCTTTTGATTTTAGACTTGACATAATTTTATATCACATGAACACCAGTTTGATTTAAGGTAATTTTTTTACAACTTTCTCTTCTAGGATAACTGCTGCTGCATAGTTGGTTATATAATCACTGCTTTGATATGCTAAATATTTTGAATAAATGGAATTGAAATTATTATATTTAAAATACTGAAAAAACAAAGATGAAAGTATGTTTTCCTGTCAGGAAATTAGTTGTATAGCCAGCCTGCTGAAAAAAAGTTGAAGGTGTTGGCTGAAATAGAACATAATTTTTTAAAATGAGTATGTTCTGGGAAAGAATTCACTGGAATACTTTTACTGAGCCTCTTAAAATGATGTGGTTATGGATGTGGTTAAGTGTTGAAACTGGAGTTTTCTGTTTTGCAGTTAAAAGACCAGAGTATAGTGTGCTGTGTGTGCAGTGACCACTCAGTAGCAATTCTACACCTTCAGAAGAGACAGTGTCTCTTACATGCCAGAAAGCATCTGTTTCCTGTGAAGAAGATAAAATTTGACCCTCTTGAAAATGTGCTAATTGTTGGATGTGAAGACAATTCAGTTTATATTTGGGAAATTGAAACAGGTAATAACATGAAGGGCTCATCCTTGTTTTGATGTTTTGCTCACATTCCTGAAGGTTTGTCTGTCAGTGGTGTTATAGGAGCATAACTTATAGAACGCCAAAACATTGGTAGAAATACTAATACATTGATTATATGAATTGGAGAGTTTCAATGTTTATATAAACAAGAGAGAAAGAAAATTTTCTTCTGGTTCAAGGTATGCCACTAGTGAAATAGAACAGCTTAAATCTGATCCTGATAACCAGAAGATTAACTGATGTGGCAGTGAATTGAGTAGAATACTCCTGGGAGCTATAAATAAAAATCAAACTTATTAAAAAGACTGGTGTTTTCAGTCTAAACTGTCACAAGTTGGAGCACAAAGTTAAGCTTTCTTCCAAGAATTCATAATCTGGGATCTTTTGATTTAATTGATGATCAGTTAATAGTGGAAGATAGTGCAAAGCTCACAACTGTGTAGTCAGCAAAACTAAGGCTGAGTGTTTTCAGGTGAAACTGTAGATTCCCAGGTGATTTGAGAATTTAATGCTGATTCATATGGATAATGTAGTTATTTGAGCTTGGACAGACAGAACTATTAGAGGTTGTAATGGTATTAGACACTACAATATTCATGTCCAGTCAATTCAGAGCTGTGTGTCCTGAGAGGAGGAAAGTGCATTGAGTCCAGAGCCACTGAAATGCACAGCATCTTAAAACTGTATCAAAGCCCAATTTCACCAACTGACCACTGAGATCACATTTTATTTTATAGGTTATTACAACACACTGTCTACACTGTTTGCTTTAGATGAAACAGGAAAAATCAGTATATTTGAAGTGTCTCTTTTATTCATGAAACCATTGCCTACTTCAAGATTAAAGAGGAAGTAAAATTCATACCACTCCTCATGCATATTACATATTCAGACAGGGTGCAGATTGCTAAAAGTGTGTCTTCTGTTATGAGTATCATGGAAGAATGAGTGCCACAATCACCACCTTTTTAAGAGTAGCTGGTACACAGGAAAAGATGCTGCTATTTGCTATTCAGTAGCAATTAACAAATCTTTTTTTGTTGTTGTTGTTCCTGTTATGCATTGCTGACTAAAAGGTGCCATCTAGGGTCAACACCTGTGAAAGCCTAGTAGGATATACTGTAGTTGCTTTAATGTTGAATTACATCTGTATTGCAGCAGAACACAAGAGGTCATGGCGTTGATCCTTGAAATTGGCCTGACCTAGATCAAGAGCTATGTAGATACTTCAGTGGCACTCAGGCAGACAAAGCATTGTTCAGATGTGTGACAGAGATGTACACAGCATCACTGAGGCACCTCTGCAGGAACACAGCACCTTTCATTAGGGTTTCATCTGTTGGCAAATAAATGGGCAACCACACATAGTACCACTTGCCTCCGCAGTTACCTCTGAACATGTTCCCTAACTCAGTTAAATAGGATAAAATTTGAGAGGTAGCCTTGTGCTTGATTTCTGTTATGGAAAGGGACATAAGATAGCTTTTATTGCTTCTATAGTCAAAAAGTGTTTATATTTCTTCTGGCTATGCAGTTAGCTTCATGACTTGGGCTTTGCCTCTAAGTTACAGTCAGAATATTGTGTCAGACTCATCACTGTAGTTAAAAAACCAAACCTGAATAGTGTTCCTGTGCAAAAGGTAATGGATGGCTGGGAAAACAGCCAGTCTAGTAATTTCAGGCTGTGGATTAAGAAATTAATATGAATATTTCAGTATTTACATTCTTGCAGAGTCAGCAATAATTCTGTTGAATTTGACAGGGAACTTTAGAAAAGTTTGGAGACCTAGTACCACTTTGACTCTAGAATGGTTCTTCTTTCAATTAATAGGCAATTAATAGGGTGACCCCTAAAGCAGATGAAAGATTTCATTGTGCATAACAGTTTATTGTCCAGTTTCCTGTGACAGAGGTTGACACACTTGTACAGAAAGCATTTCAAAGGACCTAAAAGTGTTTGTCTCAACAGGCTTTCATAATCATCACTTTATGAAGCAGAAGAAACTTTGCATCCTAGGTTAAACTCTAACCCAGTGCTACTTTGTGTACAACTTCTTGTACTCTCTTTTCACGAGATTTACAATGATAACTTTATTTTACATCATCACTAGGAAGCCTTCAGAGTATAATAGTCTGCATATATTCTAAATAAATAAGATTTCAGCATGGTTTATACTGAGACATTAAATATCAGGAGTATAGTTGACTTCAAGTGTACTTTAAGTCTGTATCTGTACCTCACTGACTACAAGACAGAAAAAAAAGTGGGGGGAAAAGGCAAAAAATATTGCCTGTTGCTGTTACAGGTCTAGAATAAGATAAATTTAATTATATCCTTTTATTCACCTGATTTACAGAGCAAAGTAAAATTATTCTAAGTTTAAATATTTATATTGCACCTACATGTGGGTAGTGATATAGAAAACGTGAAATAATATCTGTGTAGTTTAATGTATTTTACCTACATTTTAATATATGGATAAGGTAACTTTCCATTACAGTGGAATATCTTTCCATGACAATGAATATTGATTTAATCATACATTTTGAATATTAATATAGTATGTGAACAGGATATGCTCCAAACTTGTGCGCTAGAAGACAAATATGAAAATCAATAACAAATTTTATTCTAATTAAAGTGCAGAATATTTCTTCCAATAGCCACCACTTGAAATCCCCTTCAATAAGGAAATTAGCTGTTATCTGTATTGCTTTTACATTTTACTAACCAGCTGGTATCTTTGCTTTTTTAGAAAAGTAAATATTACAATAAGATACAGTAATAAAAGGATCAAAGGATTTTTGCTTGCTGTGTACAGCAAATGGCAACGCTACCAAGCCACCTTTAGATCCAATGTGTATTAAGAGTGAGGAATGAATGGGTGGAATTTAAATAGCAATCTTCCTTGCTTAGTTAATAATCTTCATTTATCAGTGATAAATTGTTTTTCAATTAGTACGAGTTTAAAGTGAATTTATTCCTTGAAGTTCATAATACTTGCAGAATGAATCATTTACTTTCCTGTTTCTTTCTTTTGCCTTGCAAGCCTTGCTCTGTTTTATTGTTGATGCTGTGTTTAGTTTGGGTTTAAAGATAGAATAACATCATTTAATAAAACTTCAATTTATTGTTCAGTTATCATACTACTTAATTAGCTTTACACTGGCTATGTTGTGGTTTTTTCACACTACCCCAGGGAGTGCATATTTTCAGAACTGTCTTACATGCTCCTAGCTCCAACATGAAAACAAAAATTGAAACATATGCCTAAAAAGTATTTTTGAGGTCAGATCTCCTGAATAGTCATAACTAACTCTGCTTACAGTCCTTACTAGAAAAGGTCAAAAATCATCAATAAATAACAGACAATAACTAAATAAATACAGTATTTTTTAAATCTGCACTGTTTGTGTGTTGCTTTCCCTATTTGTACTCTACCTGAATCCTTCCCTGAATAGAATGCTTTTTCTTGTATTTTGACATGTTTATTATCACACTGAGTGCTTAGTAAAAATAGTTCTGCCATTTTCTTTTTATGTGCAGAAGCATTACATTTGTCTTGGCTTCTAACATCTACATCTAAGCAAACCAGAAATCCTAAGAATGACAGTGATTTATATAAAATTATTCTGAGAACACTCTAGGTGGTATGTAATTTTAACCTCCCCATGTTTTAATGTATTGAGTATACCAGAGATGTACATAGAAGTACCTGGTACCTCAATTCAGATATTGTCTTTGCTATTTCTACCTGTTTTTGCAAATGTAGTATCAGGGTGATACTGACGTGCTTATCTTGGGCTTTTCAGTAAAGGTAAGTGAACAACTTATTTCCATTCACTGTAATGAGACTGACTCTGTTTGTCACCATGTGGAATGGTCTCTGTGGACCTCTCTTGCTTGAGCAAGCAGGAAAAGCAACAGTGCTTCAAGCAATGCTGTCACTGTGGTGGGAACAAGTCGTCAGCTTGGAGGTTCAGTTCACAGAAGGTGAATGTTCAGCTTTGACTGCATACTTTAAGCATCACGTTTTTCTGAAACACTTGTGTTTCATGACTTTAACAAGAATGATAAATAGCTTGAGACACTTCTGCTGAGAAAGAAAAAAAACTCATGCCACCTTAAGATAGCTGTCAGGTATAGAAAATTCTACCTCAGGCATAAAAGCTACACAGGTATCAATAGAATAAACCAGCCTTTTAATGAGTTTGTCAACCCTTAATAAAATTTGCAGTGTCTAACATTAGTCAAATCCATCTGATTGGATGGACATAAAAAACTTTATGAAAAATAGAGGAGAGTTCAGAAATGCTCTGAAAATAATGCTTGTTGTGCTAATGTCACATCGATAAATTTAAATGTTGCGTAAAACCTCTGCTGTTTCAGAAGCACACTTGCCAGGGAGAAAATGAAATTACTCTGCAGATAGTGATCTTATGGATCAAACCTTTGATCATATTGATGGTCAAACATGCTGGAAAGTTTTCAAACACTGTTTCAAGATAATTTTATGTAGTTATATATGCTCCAATGTTTTTATTATTGGTGCCAACCGTGAGACTTCTAAACCTGTAGTAAACAGTAAGTATCACATGAGTTGAAAAATGTGAGGGGAGGGGTTTTGATTATTTGGTTGGCTTTTTTTTCTTAAGTAGACCTTTTTTTAGTATGTCTGACAACTTTTCTCATCCCATACAGAAATTAGGGATTAAACTGTTTAGAAAGTTAAAGCTTAGATTTCATCAGGTGGCTGTGGGAAAATAAGGTGTATAGTTTTAATGAAATTTGGAACTCTATCAAAGTAAATTTTGTCATTACTTTAATAAGATTTTTTGCCTAGATAATTCTAGAAGTGAAAATAATTACACTTTTGTGATCTTTTTGTCCTTGTGAAATTTAGTGATTTTAGAGTCTCTTTTAGTATATTTTTCATTTTCCCTGTCTCTCCATTGTTCTCTTTTTCTCTTCAGGTCATTGGTCAGAGTTAGATCTGAGTGGGTGAATGTGGCCTAACTGATAAATCCTGTGGTTGTGTTTCATGTGCTGGAGACCATGGGGTAGGGTCAAAGTCACAGCAGTTGCTAGCTTCTTGTTTCTTTTTTAATGAGTTTTGCATAGCCTAAAGATCTGCAAATCTCCAAATAAGATTTAAAAATGGATATATATGCCTTGTGGAACTTAGCATTTGGGTTTGGAGCTTTTTTTTTGTTTTAATTTGTCAGTCTTAAGGTAAAACTTAACTAATGTTTTGCCTCTTTTTTATTGCATCTTATATTTTATATGTGTAAGCCTTGGGTCAGTCTGTAGCTTGTACTTGAATATTTCATAGCTCTCTAAATTTGAGTCATTGTTCAGTAAATACTTATTGATGGAGAATAATAAAGGGTAGTGGAGCTTGGGAAAGTCTGTCTTGGAGTAAAAAAAAAAGGCAGTGTCATCTTTTGCCTAATTTGCAGAAGCTGAGGATACCTGGCTCTTGTCAGTATAGAAGAGTGTATCTTTATATTCATATGTGTGCATACACACGTTTGTGTGCTTGGTGGAACATGTATAGAATTTAACTCTATGTATCTATTCTCTCCAGTTGATAATTGATCTTCATTCTTATTATTAATAAGATTTTATATATGTATATATAGGACGTGTAACAGAAAGCTGCTGTGATCCAGTGCAGTCAGAAGAGTGCATGCCAGGGAGAGGTTTCATTGCAGACACTGAGGGACAGATTCTCATTCCATCTTTCAGTTTATGATAAAGGAGTGGATGGAAACTACTTGCATATCTTCCAAGTTCAGAGCTGGTAACTTCTTCCATTCATCCCAGCTTAGCACATTTATTGTGTCTTAACAATTCATTCAAAGGATTATTGTCCTTTACTGTTTGCAATAGTTTAGATGGAGTCAGGGAAGAGAACAGGGGAGTGCCCTTTCTTTTGGGGTCTTGTGCCTGCATCAGAAATCCTGAGGGTAAGGACTGGCTGCCTTGGGGAATTGCTCTTTTTACCCACATATATAAACCACCATTATAACTTAGATTCCAGTAGTTTCCTTTGTGTTGTTCTTCATTGCTTTTTTTCAGCTGAAGGATATTGACAGTAGTTTGCTAATGCTCATCTGAAAGTGTGTATTCTGAAGAATGTCAATAACACACTGAGTTGGACATGACAGAAATCATCCAAATGCAAAAATGAGTAAGGAGGGTCTGCAAAGACACATGACAGGGCATCTCCATTTTTAATCTCTTCCTATAAGTAAAATACCTTTTAAACTATTATTAGATTGTATGAATTGGCTGGATTTTGTGTAATCTATCACATTTCTATTTGCTAGATGGCATTTACTTTTGTCTTGGAGTTGGTTGGAATATATATTAATGCAATGTTTGTTCCATCTGTTTTGGGCCAATTTATATTGGAGTGGTAGCACTAGCAATAAGGAGAAATTTTTCAAGCAACGTGCTTGACACTTATCTTGGAGCAAGATTGCAGAATTGTAAAATTCAAGCATTTTTGTAGCAAGGAACATAAAATTTCTGTATGCCTTATTCTACCATCACAGCATAAATTGTGTTGGGAGGGTTTTTTCAGGTGAAATAGGTATTTATGGAAAAGATCTTAACTGAAAATAAACCAAATAATGTTACAGATAATATTTGTTCTGAAAGGTGAGTTTTCTGTTTTGACTACTAGTAAAGAAAAGGATTTGTTCTCAACCACATGCTGTTTTTAAATAAAATCAATTCTGAAATAATTTCTCATTCACAGAGCACTGTTATGCTGTAGGAGTCATCTGAGTTACTAGGTCACAGCAGCACTGCAATATTGAGGATTTTCGATACTTTAGCTGTGACAGCAGACAGAAAGCACTGGAGCCTGATGATATGACAGGTCATGTGATGGCAGTGAATGCCTCGTCTTGAGGCAGGAAAATATGCGTGACCTCTCCAGTAAAAATGCATCCTTCAGTATGCAGAACCCAGAGAACTGTGTGGACAGCACTAACACCAAGAGACACAATTTGTAGTACTTGGTCCACAGGAAGAATAAGATGTTGTAGCAGTCTCTAGCCAGTCGCATCTGGTGGTCCAGAGCTGCCCAGGAGAGTGAAATACTCCACTCTTGACTGTTCCTCAGACTTGGTTGCCATGGTCACAGCTTTAGAGAGATAAAGACTTTCTTTTCCTGTATTTTGTATGTATAGTAGGGGGTGATAGCAGTGGTGCTGCTGCTGTGTGGACACCCCTGTCTCTTCCTGTTCATCCATTGTTATTTTATACGCCTCAAAATCCTTTGGGCTTATTTGTATTTAAATACTTCAGGTTTGAGAGTGAATTTTATTTCTGTCCTCTTTCCTGTACTCTCATGTACAAGCTTTGTCTTTTCTTACTCTTTATTTTTATTTTCCTTTAAAATCAGAGACAGCAAATTTCTAGCAAATAACAGTTTCTGAACAATAACCACCCCCCCCCCCCCCAGTATTATTTTGACTGTTTGCAGTGCTCAGCAAGTCTTTGTCATATATACAGGTTTCTAAATCCTTTCCCCTCATCATCCCTGTTTGTTTCTCAGATGTATTCAGGCATCACAGAATCACTTTTCCTTTATTTTGTCTCTGCCAGCTATTTACTCAGTAAATGAGTATTTTGGGCTCTTCAGAACAGTAAAGTTAAGCATATAATATAAATACTTTGTAATACTTTCACAACAACACATTTTCCTGTGTACTTTGTGCCATTTTATTGCAGCTCCAGCTGTACACACAAACCTGTACATACAGATGTTCATAATAGGGAACAGGATTGGGTAGTATATGCAAGATGGGGTTTTTTTTACAAAAATAGACATCTTCTGGAAGGTGCTACATGAAAGGGATTTGAGATAGCTGTTATGAGTGATACATAAATGATTTGAAGATGTAACAGGAGGTTTTCAAATTGATTTTAGGGTGTCAGAATGTTCTGTTAGTAAGAAAATAAGCTGGTTATCCAGGGCATTTGCTATTCCATGTTCCTCTCTATAAATGTGCTTTAAAAATTAAAATTTAAAAAAACCCCTAACTAACTTCTCTACGTGAGAAACAAAGCCCTGTTTCTTGCTTAGTGTGAACCCAGAAGGGCTTTTTTTAGTTAATAAGATGTTAATTTTCTCTTCTCCAAATTACTCAAAAAATGGTATACTTGCAATTGCATTGTCCTGATGCACTTTGAGAAGTATTTGTTAGCAGCAGAAATGTTCAGTAACCCAACAACCTGTTGGTGATTTCTCACTTTGCATCTGGTAAGTCTATAATATATAGAAGCATATCTGTCATCTGTTTAAAATAAGATATGTGCGTTAAATATACAAAACATGAATTTGCTTTCATGTATATTGAGAATACCAGTATATTCCATTCAGGCCGTTGCCTTCCAAGGTTAAATTCTGCTGTCACATTTTCTGTACCTTTTACCACTTCTGGTATGTTTCTTTTTCTGTCAACTATAATGTTTATCTTCAACTAGAAGCTGAAAAATTGACTCTGAAGCTGTTCCCAGAGAAAAGCTCTGATATATGGAAGATAACACAAGTCTGTAGTATGATAGCCTTAACTAAATTATATTCTATTTTATATCCACTGGATTATCCCACAGAATGGTCTGACTCTGAGGGATGTCTGCTGCTGAGGCACTCGTATGCATCTGGAGCTACCAAGACATGCTTGGAAGCTCTGTCTAATACCAAAGACTATGCATAATCATGTCTTTGAAATTTAGTACTGTGCCCCCAAAAGTCTTGGATTTATTAAAAACTTAGAGTAATTTTTTCTAAAAGGAACATAATACCTAGTAGTTTCACAAGGGTATTATGAGTCTTGAGTACTCAGTGAATTTCACTGAAAAGTGTTAGAGAAAACAAGGTTGGATATATGTATGTATATACATGCATTCAAATATTCAGTAGTGGACTTGACACAGAAGGTGATAGGTAAAGCTTCGAACCCTCCACTTAGAAGTAGGAGAAGAATGATTTCTAAGAATTTTGTTCATATTTTGCTCTGCATAATCCACATAGTTCTGTGGCATGTTTATAACTTGAAAGGCTAATTTACATATATGAAGATGCCAAAATAATGTTAGCTGAGTGACTGTATGATTTCCAAACCTCTTCACTTTGCAAATGCTGTAGTACTTTTAAGAATGTTTACTCCTGTCCAGCGTGAACTGTACAGTAGGGATCTATAAACATAATTTTTGTGTTCCTGAAACACTGAAATGTGTAAGTGCTGGGAGCTTTGTAGACAATCTAACTATGAAAACCTTTTGGGCTACTTACTTTCCTTTCAGTAACTATCCTGTTCCATAATGGTCCCTGGCACAGGCTGCAAGTCCTGGGGAGGAATTAAGAAAATGGCACACTAAAAACAATTGGGGCTGATCCTTCTTTCAGTGTAATATTACAGTAATCTGTGATGTTCAACTGATTTTTATAGGGGACAAAGAATCAGATGCCCTATTTTCTTCTGCTCTGAATTCAAAGACTTTGTCATGTGAGTAGTAGAGGTGATACTGCAGTGAACAGAAATGGATGAGTTTCAAAGAAATAATTTCAGATAAAGAGATTTTATACACACATATACACACAAACACTTATTGTATGAGATCCCTCAATCCCAGTCCAATATTTTTAGCAGGTGTTACTGATAGAACTTCAATGTTACACATTTTTTTCTTGTAGCAGTGAAAGGGAAAATTCATGTTTTATTACTTGAGGGTAGAAAGAATTCAAACTTAAGGGAAAAACCTTTCATGTTATAGCTGATATTTAATACTTGAAAAGCCCTTCAGATGTATTTTATCTCTGATATTTATAGGGAACACGCTATTTTGTCAATTTCTTTTAATTCCTATAGGAAATGTTTAGTATATAATAGTAGTTCATTTCAAAAACATTTAAACGCAGTTTTGATATCTTTAATGTTATTATAATTAAAATAGTATTACTAAAATTATTACTGGATGAAACTTTTACTAAAGTAATATAACTGGGTATAACATCTAGAGGATTTAGATTCCAGAGAGCCACACAAGCAATGAAATAGTCTCTGAAACATCACATTCATGTCCCTGATGACTAAGCTACATGTATATTCATGTATAAATCCTCTTTACATCTGACAATTTTTAGAAATGGAATGAAAAAAATTGAGCTTTCTCTTGCTATTTTTAATCCAGAACACTAGAGGACAGCACTAAAATATTACATAAATGTGTTGTTGTTTACACTGTTAATAATTTAGATGCTCTGGGAGGGCTTTGTGAGGAGAAAACAAATTACTGTTTTGAACAGTTAGGGCCAGTGATATTTTTGTGAATATCCTTGGCTCCCTTTGAAAAACTGCATCTCATTCCACATGTATAAAATATTGGGCTGCTTGTGGTCTGAAACAAAGTTATTTGCTGCAGTTAGTTATTTAGAGATTAAGCTTTATTTTTAATAGCAATAGTGTAGAATAACTTTTTAATTTTAAAAAGAGGAGTTATTTTCCTCATCTGTAAATATTTTGTAATTTATTTGCTCACATATAGTGTACTATATTAATACTATGATACTTTCATAGAGATGTGATAGTATAGCTCATTGAAAAAGTTACAACTTCTGTTGTGTTCCTCTAGGCACACTGGAACGACATGAAACTGGTGAAACAGCAAGAGCAATTCTTAGTGCCATTGAAGATTCAGAATATTTAGTGACAGATGCTCTGCTTCCTGTATCTCAGGAGTCAAAACGCAACAAGAGTTCTGGATACAAACACTCCAGCTCGTATAAGCATGGCATGGGCCCGCATCTTGCTCATACAGAGAAATCTCCAGATAAGGTAAGAGTCAAAAGTCGAGCATTTCTCCAGAGCAATTAGTTGTTATTCCAGTTCCTTAGCCTTTCACCCACTGATGTGTAAGTAGGATGGTGGCTTGGTTTTAAGTTTATAAACCTTCTTCTGACTGGCTCAGTTTTTATGCTTTCAACCCCATTTCAGAGACATATGAGGAAAATTGGCAGAGGGCCTTATGCAAGGTCATTAGCAGATAATCTCAAAAAGATTTTCTCAGGCCTTATTACCTGTAGTTAGATCCTATTTCCTCATACCTCTAGCTTGTGACTGCACTTGTCAGTAGTACCCTGAGAACAACTGAATGCACCTTACACTCATGTCTTGAGAACAAGCACATCCTGATCCGATGCTACTGGTCTTTCTCTTATTGCTTTTCTAACAGGACCGCACATCTCCCTGGTCATTCAGGGGTAGTTTTTATTGGGTGTATGTTTTCTGTTAGCATCATTACAGAATAGACTGCAAATGCCTTATGCTTTTATTATTGTGATTAAATTTGACAACTTATTGGTTAAAAAGAAGATGGTAATGCTCTTGAGAGGTACTGGGCTGCAAATAGGTATGATCATCTTCAGGAAAGATTTGGCCAGGGAGAGATTTGTATTTAGCTTTATCTAGAAATAGTTTTCTACCAAAATCATTAAACTGCCTAATTGTGACTCATGGGGAAGATGTGCTCTTTCTTTTTGTTTGACTCAGTAACAGAAGGAAATAATATGCTTTAAGTACTGTTAATGTGCTGTTAAAACTGAGAAAATGAGTACAGAGACATCAATTCCTGAGAAGTAAGATTGAAAATGAAACTGTCGCTTTATTTTCTTGTGGCCTAGATACTTTTATCAGTTATTTGTAAATATTTAAAAATTAATATAGTAAATATTTTTAATGAAATCAACTTTAAAACTGATTATTATTACTGTTTGTAATTTAATACAATCTCACATTCAATGAGATGGGTATTGCCTTTTTCATATAGAAAAAATGGTAAAAACCTATTTTCTTAAACCCTATTTATGCAGCAGGAGGTAATATATTCACTGAACTCTTGATAAGAGTATATCTTAAGAATAGGGCTTTCATGCTGTTTGTTCTTGCTTACCACTTTTTAATTAATGAGTTTTGGGAATTCTGTTCTCTGCAATAAACAGGGGAAGTCATGTCTGCTATTCCTCAACCCTCAGTGTACATAGAAGGTATTTTACCACAAGTATTGAGAATGAAAAATGCTTTCCCTCAATCACACATAGAAACAGCTTTCAGAATGGTCTCTGGCCTTTATTCTGGCTTTATTAATTATAGGAAATGAAGTATCAGGTATTTCAAAACTGATAAAGTACAGTTTGATCCAAGTCCTCACTCTTGAATTTTATTGTGTTTTCTTCATTGTATCTTCAAATTTACATATAATATTGAGTTTCTAATGATTGTAGTTTAACTCTTAATGTTTTTCTTTGACCTTTTACTAACCTTAGTCTGATTTCTAAAGTTCTTTTTGATCCCATTTTCTGAAAAGTCTTATTAGCGCGTAATCCTGCTGAGCATGTTGTGGGGCAGATGGTGCACTAGTTGGCCATTGACACAGAATCTGATCTCCCTGTTAGTTTGTTAAAAGGAATAGTTTCTTCTTGCCTTCTTAAATGGGAACAAAAGAAAAAAGTTTTGGTTGTTGTTTGGTAAGTAGTTTGAGGTACGTCTATTAAATTGAAAATTGCATGGATTTAACAGGGTGGGAGGAAAGGAAATGTGTTGTTTATGAAATATGGGAAAAGTTTTTTGTAAACTTTAAAGTGTAGAGTTTGACATGTTTTGGGAATTATGATCTTAAATTGGGAGAAATATTACAACAGTAAACTGTGGAAATGTAATAATTTGTAGTGCTTTTTTTTTTATCTGATATACATCTTGTCTGCTCTGATTTCTCAAAATATCATATTTTCATGCTTAAATATTGTTCATTAATTATCTTGTCCAAATGCAAACTTATTAAGAATACTATTGAGGTCTCTTGGACTTTTTCTGTCAAAATCTTTTTTTCAGTTTCACATTCTTTTTTGTCACTACAGACCTGTTAGGTTTGTCTAAATTCATAATAAATTAAGTTTGTACTTGGGAAAGCACTTTTCATTCATCAAACATATGTCATCCAGTACATTCAGAGCTTCTCCCCACTTGCATCTGCATTGGAGAGGGTTCTGTAGATTGGTGTGGGAGATGGTGGAGCCTAAATGTATTTGGTGTATCTGAACCTGGGAGAAACATAACAATGGAAGTCCCCTTAATGCTATTGCAGAAGCCCAGTGCTGGCTACACAAAAAGAGTGTGGAATGCTGCAGCTTTTTTAGCACTGTTCTGTTATTGCTGAATTGAAGGCTTGTTATGTAGTCTGCTGTCTTTCTTAAGTTTTGTGCAGCAAACTTTTTCTTAGGTTTCTCAAGAAGTGTTCTATTGACTCTTTGCATCTCTGTATTTTAGCATCTTGAAATATTCTGGAAATTCAGATCCCATGTAATTAGTGAGTGGACTGTGGTAACCAGACTTCAACATTCCATGCCTTATTAATTAAATATAAAATTACTACACACGTAAAGCTATCACAAAACTTTCAGATTATCAGAGGGCTTTAATATAGAGTGAGTGTTTCATTATCAGTTTCCTTCTTTGGCAAATTGTATATTAGAAATTTAACAACATACTAAATTGTTAATAACTTTTTTATCAAAGAACCCCATCATCAATTTTAGCATATATTAAAGAACTCCATTTCAAAAGATTTATGTGACAGGAAAAATGAGTGGGTAGCTATTCCGTCCTGTTGGTATTGTAATTGTGAGTGATCCTTTTGTACAATGAGTGATCCATACGAAGATTACAAGTAAAGTTCAGCATTTATTCTTGCTATTATTACATTGTTACCATTCATATTTTATTTAAGATGAAAGAACATTTTCAAAATAATGGTCTCTCTTTCCTCCATCCTAAAATAGATAAATATCCTCACATAGTAGTCCAGCTTCAAAGGCTTTCTTTCAAAACTTTTGCCATCATGTAAATCACAGATACAAAAGCAGAATGTTTTGATTTCATGGTGTTTTGACCATTTTAATTCTTTTATTGTGCTGCACGTGCCAGTGGGAGTACCAATAACAGATGACTGTGACAAATGCAGTTAACACAAGATCCATATTAATGTTGTCAAATCCCCTTGATATATTTAAACAGATTTTAATTATTTTTAATGTCAAAAGACCCAAAATATATAGCTTAATAGTTCTTCAAGAAAGCTTTACTTAATATGTGAATGTAAAACCTCTCATAAAAATGAAACTTTTATATTGGCCTTAGTCATTGACATAGGGTATTCATCAAGTCAGCAATTTGTGTGGCAAAGTGCCATTTGAATAGCGTATTGTTAGAATACTTATGGTCCACTTGACAAGGGCTCTTGCTGTAAATAGTGCAATTTGACTCCAGCTGTTAAAGAGTGGCTTTGACAGCAGCCAAATAGAATGGAGATGCTTTACTGCACCGCAGAAAAATCAATATTGGGTTCTTGTTCATAGTAACCTGTTTTCTTTTTTTTGCAGATTTATACGAGACTATCTAGAGTTCATTTGTGAAAGTTTAAATATTATTTTGAAAGTGAGGCTGTTTTATTTTCAGATTAATGTTGGTGGTGAATAATGCTTGTTTTTAGTTAAAAAGAGAAGACAATGCTTTGTGGATATACATAAACGATGTGATGATGTGGCATTATTGCAACTCTGTTTATAAGGATGGATGTTAGATGTGGGTGAATAAGTTGTGTAACTAATGACAAAAAATGTTCTTTCTTTCCTCTTTGTGTTTTTATTTTTCTTTTTGTAGTACCACTGTAGTATCCCTGTCAATTTTCTAAGTATAGGGATTTTTTAAAGCGGGTTTCTTTGTTGTTCTCCCAGTAACAACCCCCACAGATGTTGACAATCTGTAGTGCCATTGTAGATTTTCCTGAAGCATGGTCTTGCTAGTGCTGAACAGTTTTCCAGCAGTATTCAGTGACACAAGGTTGCTATGATACCTGGCCAGTAGCAATAGGTATTGAATCACTGCTCTTAATTACAACAGAATACACACTAGACTGTGCTCATGGTGTTTATATGGAGCTAGCTCTCATTATACCTTGAAGTCATAGTTCTGTTTGAAAATTGGAGCTCTGTGAAAAACTGATTTAAAAAAATTGAAATGCTTCAGTGCGTCATATGAAGATTTCATCGATGCACATAAAAAGCTGGATGTGTCTGGGAATTGCTTTCCTGATGTTCCAGAAACCCTTCATGTTGGAAAGTTTCCTACCTTTTCAGCTTCAATGTTTTGGATATAAAGCTGTGTGGCCTTTTATAAGTATGTGTAATTTTTGATATATTAACCCAGCAATTTCTTAAAATACATTGTAATAGGAGTCCTTTAGAACTTGATATTCACTTACATGATAGTATACATATTCTGCTCTGAACAAAAATACATAAAGGCAAAAATTTCCAGAAGTTATAAATAATAAAAGAAATATCAACTTTGTTGCTGCACAGAGTAAGTAAGAGGCAAATGAAGACTGTAGGACAATAGCAGCTATTTGTTTTAGTATAGCAAGGGAAACAATTTGAAAATAAAATTGTTATTCGAAGCCTGGAAAATCCCTTCTAGTTAAATCTTACTGATGGAAAATTTGATAGAAAAATGGAAATAAGAGCACAAATACAAAATAATACTTAGCAAATAAGAAATCAGGAGTGATACCATAAACAATGGTATCACAGACATGGATTCCTTGAATTTCTTTCATTTTATAATATTTAGAGCATTATTATGGGGAATTACAGATCTTGATGATTTATGTGAAGTGGATTATTAAGGAAAAAAACAAAAATAGAAAGTAGGAGAATATTTCTCCCTAAAGTTGGTAACATCACATTGCTGCTGCAAGGGTACTTTTCTTTTTTCTAGGACTAGTGTTCAGTAGCTGTATTTAGTAGTTTATAAAGTAAGCATAATAGGAAAATGAGCGAAGAAAAAAGGACTCAATATGTACAGATTTTTTTCTCTGTAATTCAGTTGCAAAACATTTTAGTGCTACGTTTCCTGTGAAATTTTACAATTAAGTATTTTATCAAGGGACCAAGATAGCAACATAACTACAGTGAAGTAATAACTTGGGAGTTATGAGATTAAATTGGGACCAGTTAAAAAGAACCATGATCCTGAGGGATATCAATAGCTTTGACCACATGCCATCTCTGATGGAAGTTACTGTAGTTTTTGAATTGGCTTACCAAGTCAAGAATTTGTTGATTTGTGTTTTGTCCATTTATTGCCTCAAAGCAAGATGAAACCAAAATTTCCACCTCACATCTATTTAAAAAAAATGTAGTGACTTTTAGAAGCACATCATCATCTTGCGTTCAACTTTAGAAACAGGAATTGCAGCAAACAAACCTTATGCTGCAAAAGAAAGACTTATCTGCTAGCTTCCTTCTGATAGCTAACTGAAACTCTTGTCTTGGTTATATAGCAGAAATAAAATCCTTGGCTAACCTATGGTTTGATTCCAAACAAAGCAACAACAGTGGTTATATGCCCATTCTCTTGATATATTTTTTGTATATTAATACTCAAACCTTAAGTTGTTCTAGTGGTCAGGTTTGGTTCTTGTAATACTTATGGGGAAGTATGAATCATCCAAGCAGTCACCTGAGAATGTTTGTTTCCAAATCCTGTCCTTTTGGAAGCCTCTGCAGCAAGAGTGAAGAGCTTGCAAGGAAAGAACAGTATGAAATCTATGCATACGGAAACTTAGCTGCCATCCTGATACACCCTGGAATACTACAGGATCTGAAGAAAGTCCAGCTTGCCTATTTTTAAATCTCAAGAGTGGCACTTTCTAGAATAGATAGGAATTTTTTTTTTTTGGTTCCTTTTCTTTAGCAGAAAGTCACTTGCTTATGAATTGATCTAGAATGTTTATGTAGATAAATATTCTGGATGGGACTCTTATAATTCAAGATGGGAAATGGACTCGGAACAGCTGTTGTTTCAGTTGGAGTCAGCACTCAGACATGTATTGCTAACTTAATTTCTATATACATCACTCCTTCTTAGGACAAAGCAATATTCTCAAGCTTCTGCAAAGGTCCTGTTGGCAGTATCTCTATGTTCAGCATTATATCTCACAGATATTTGGATGTTCATTCATCCAGTAAATTGTTCAATATGATAATTCCTAAATCCTGAGCCAGCAGTCTGTGGCTTTGGACTGCTGTAGCATTTCTTGTCCAGCTGATGATCAAGACAACTTTGGAGATGTTCCATCATTTTTCTAAAGTGCTGAGTGAGGATGAAAATTTTTCACTACCACCCAGCACTGAGCTGTAAATTTTTCTAAAGGTATAGTTAGGAAATTTATTTTTACATTCAAAATAAGTTAATATATTAAGATGTAGGCAGAGTATTTGAATGTTGAATGCATAAATAATACTTCATTTTAAACACTTATTCCTTCTTTCGGTCTAAACTTTTCACAGCCGAGACTGTCCATGTCAGAAATGGATGTTAGAGATGAGTGGATTTACAGTTCACTTTTATATTCTTTCTAATAAAATTATTAGACAAGATTTTGTCAAAAGTATTTAGAATTGCCTTTCTGATAGTGTGCCCAGACAGGTAGTGATGAATTCTAGAGCAAAGCAAAAGTTTTCTGTAAGAAATAGTTTATGCATTTTCTCAAATATTTTTCTGGAAAATAAAGTGTAGACTTGTTTCCTAGTGTTGAAAACTTGTGAAGGATATTCAGGATATTAGCTTTACTTGCCTGTTATTCTTTGATATCTTTAAAAAAGATTTGTCTCCAGAATCACTTTTATATGTACACTTTAATTAAATCCAATAGAAAACTCTAAGTTGAGTGTTACAGAGGGAGAGAGTGTTAACTTGAAAACAAAATGTGCAAAACATTAAATTTTCATGCTAGACCTCTACATTGAGCAATAGAATAGAAGTGTTAGCAATTCTTCCTGAACAATTGAAATTTTTGTGCCCAGTAGATCCATCTGGACTACAATCTGCCTGACAGTGGCCTTCCATACATGATAAAAAGAGGGTTTATTCAGTTGCTTAGACTATTCATCACACAGCTTGAGCCTGAAGACTCCTTGGCTTAATTACTTACATTGTGCCACAGATGCATCAGCAGTGATGCTACAGTTACTGTTCAAAGTGCTGTGAGGATAGTAAAGCCTTCCACTGGGATTTAACAAAAGGAAAAAGAAAGATTACAGTGTTGGGGGGAAAGAGGGTGACACCGCTTATGTTGCAATTAAGTTGATAGATAAACACTGGTGCACACTCAAAAAACACCATAGCCTTTTCTTTGTGGGAGGTGGATTCTTAGGAGGATCTGGACATCCTCAGTAATATGACCAGAGTTGTAATGAATACCATAATAAAAGTAATACAAGGCAAGTTCAAAACAGTTTATTTATACTAGTTCATATGGGAAAATGCATCATGAATTGACACATTTGTTTGGGACTGCATTGTCCAAATGATGAAGCCTCAGGTCAAGCATAAATCACATGTGAAAGCAAACTGGGGCACTACTACTGACTCCAGGCTTTTTCCTTGTAAAGGACAGATAGTCTTTTATATGTGAGTACTGAGCTATAAAAGGGGTAAATGAATAAGAAAAAAGTTCTGAATGCCCCCATCAAAGGATCTTCTGTCCTATGACTAGGTGAAGTGTCTGAAGATAAGGAATATGAATGACCTTGGGATAATGATACCATAACTCTGTGATGCTCACCCTATGCATGAGGCCAGCATTGCTTTCTGGCAGGTAGGCCTGGCTACTTTGTGTACTTTGGGAGACTGTGGATACTCTAAGTGACAGACACTCTTCACATGCTCCCTAAATTTGAAGCCTGGAAGGTGGGCAGGGTTAGACAGGTGGTGTGATATGTGGACTGCTGATAGGAGCTAATATTGGATTAGGAAGTGCATATGGTTTTTATGTGGAGATGAAAGTGTAGCCAATAATTTGCATCCTTTCTTCCTCAGCAGGTTCTTTTAGAGATGGTGTATGTTTAAGTACTATTTCAATTATGTACCTGGTGCTTGTAGCTATTTTTAAATAAATGCATCTTTGCACTGGGTTGCTCATACTCTCAGCAGAGCAGGAAAATAAGATAGATTAAATAGATTGTATTTGCAAAAAGGTTATAACTGAAGAAAGCAGGTTTGCTGATGGGATTTACCTGAAATAAGACACTGTTCAATGCTTAGATTATTTTTAGGTTATGAACACCTATGATTGAAAGACCATATTTCTGTCTAATTATTAACAGTTCTTCAAGGAAGACCTTGAGAATTTGAAGTTTCTTTAAGGGAACACTCAGGCCCTCCTTTCAGATTTCTCTATCTTACATTTCTTAAAGCCCTCGCTTTTCAAACCATTGCATCAAAATTCTAGTCATAAAATATATGAGTGGTCTGTACTCTGTCTCGGTACTCTTCCACTGAATGATGTTTGATCATGTGCTGTATGCTGTGCTGTCATAGGAAAAGGTTATACCAGTTTTTCATCTTCCTTGTCTTTCAATGATCAAGGTAAATTAGGCTTCCTAAATTTGGAAGTGACTTAATGCTAAGTAGACATGTAAGTTACGTCAAGTTTTTGATTTTATATGTAAAAGACACATCCAAAAATAAAATTTCCTAGTAGATAAAGAGGTGTTCTGTTCATGGCATAAGTTTAAGATGTGCTGTTTGAAATCTGAGGATTTTGTGGAACTTGCTAACTATATTTTATGCTCTTAAACCAGTTAGAAGCCCCAAACACAATTTCATTTATCTTTATATTCTAAGCTTTATAGAGTCTGCAAAAGTGTCCATCTGTTCAGTCGAGATTGCTTCAAATAGTGAGTGGTCAGAGAGACGTAGCTGATAAAGGTCAAAGGAGCCTCTTGACCCCGTGATTCTTGCCAAAGCAATTGGAGCGTAGGGACTGATGTACAGTTAGATACAGCTTGCTAACGTGAGCTCCACTTTAATTGGTAATGATAGCAAGAATACACAGTAAAGTCATTGCTGAAAGAAAACAAAAAGTATCCAATATAGTAATTTATTACCAGTCAGTGGGTTTCACGCACGGGGTTGTTTTACCCCTGCAGTGGTCAGAGAAAGCAAAAAGGTACTCTAACACTTAACTGAAAATGGATGCCCTGCTGCTATCAGAGATGCATGGTGGTCAAACGATTGCCTGTGCCATTAGCTTGGTAATGTTTTCTCTATTGTAAACTCAGCTCCCCATGTTCTTCCTGTGCATCAGCTGCAGATTGAAGGCTTTCTCGTTTGTCTTCTATTTGTGCTGCCAATCATCAAGCTGCTGTTCACCAAGCACATTTCAAGGAGGCAATTTTTTTTACTCCTATCGACTACCATCTCTAGCAACTGAGGGCTCAGAGGATTTAGAAATAAATTTAATGCTTTAATTTACACTGTGCCAGCCATTTTGTGCATTGTTTATGTATTTGTTTTCTGTGACAATTCAAGAGACAGTTACAAGTTTTCTATTTTGCAAAACTATGCATGAGATAGATTTATGTTTTGCAGGTACTTTCTCTTATGCTACTATTTTCATTAAAAAGGTTGAAGAGAAAAATATCTTTGCAAGAAAAGATGTTTTTTAATCTATTCAATAGTTAAAAGCAGATGGAAAATGCAACCCTGAATCCAACAAAAGCTAACACAGATATTCCTTCCTTCCCACTATCAAGGATAAAACATTATGTAGAATAAAATAGAACTACCGTTGGCAATACAATTTACTGTATAAGACCCTTAGGTGTGGTGGCCATGCTTCAGTTAACAGTTCTTCAATTGCCACAAAGTGCAAATGTAACAAGAGGGTAGGAGTACCTAAATAGCTTTCACAAGCAGATGTGTGAGGTACTTATTTTTTTGTGAACCCAGAGCCAGATTAGTGATGAGATGTGATTCTGCGAAGTTACAACCTCTGAACTTCTCTTGACAATCCAGTGACTGGCCTGATCAAGACACAGAAAATTCTTACCCATCAATAAATTTTGTTTGACAAATTCTATTACCCTCCTCTTTCATTTCTGTAACAGGCTCTCCACAATTTAGTTTTTTAAAAACAAAATGCTTCCTGTTAATGATAGTTACACAGTTAATGAAGACTGATTCAGACATACATATAGTCTTTAAAGTTTCTATTTTCTTTGTAGTGCATTAAAAAGTTAGACTATAGTAAAGAAAGATGGCAAAACAATTTTAATTTTGTTGAAATAAGCATATTGATATTGTATTATTGAACATCATGGTGATATTTCAAAAATTATCGTGTCAAAAAACTTCCTAGAGTCTATAAATATGGTGGTTTTGGTAATTCTAGATTGGGTTTTGTTTTAAAAAATCTTTTTTGGAAATATATAGTACCAAGTGGATATTCACAGAATATCTTCATTGAGCAAACAGGAGGATGCTGGTGTTTTAATGATTAAATTTGGACTAATTTATTAATAGTATATTTAGTAATGAATTAATTACTCTTTAAAAGTCCATCAGATAAGACTTACTCTTTTATGATGTACTTCAGTGGGCTGTTGTATTGTATCTGTATTAAAAGCCAATGGCCTAATGGCTATCAAAATAGAAAAGTATATACTTTCAAAAAAACCTCTCAAGCAAATCAGAAATAGAAAATCCCTGACCCCAAGAAAAATAAAACAGCTGTACACCTTCTATGAATGAAAGAACCATCCAGTCTCCTTGGTACTATTTCAGTTAAGCTCCACACATTCCCCTCCCCAGTCTCCCCCTGCCTAATCTACCTAAGAATTCCCATTAAAGTTCTTCAATTTCTAATATTTTCTTGAGCCTTTGCAGGTGGCAAGCAATGGATAGAGGAGGGGATTGAACTTGTTAATGAATCAAAATATGTTCTTTCAAAAGGGAAAGCTCAAAGGAACAGAATTAAACCCCTTGAATATTGCATAATTTAAAAAAAAAAACATATTTAGAATCAGTATATGAGCTATCAACAGGATAGCTCCCACTTAGGCTTTGTACATCATGATTCGTTCTGCAGGTACTGGGAAATTTGGGACCAGTTTTCTGCCACTTCTATCCTGTTATGTTTGGCATAAAGTGAGAATGCAATGGATAAAGAAGGCCATAAATCTGGGAGAAAAGTCACATTTAATACTTCAGGATTTGTTTGGCATAGGAGCTGATACAACTTGTGCTGTGAGAACTGAGCAACCTGTTCAGTGATATTAAAGCAACCTCTAAGTGTATTTTGAGTTTTGTTTGCCTTCTAAATTTCTACCTTGTGATTTTTTGCCACTTTATTTCCTTTATGTAAAATGAATGTCAAGATCATTCTTGTCAAATCTGTTTTTAGTACAAAACCCACAATAGAATATTTTTGGTAAAGAAAGCAGATACGTGGAGAAAGTACATACATATGAGGAGCTGAAAAAGTATGGGAATCTCTGCCAGCTAATGGAAGTGTGTATTTTAAGTGGAATACCATTCCCATAACAAGTTGGATCCCAGTGGAAAAAGGCCTTAGAGATGAGAAGACAGCTAGGTAAAATAACACTTGAATTGTACTTCCCATGAAATTTTTATGTGATGTCTATCTTAAATCTGTTAAAGATAATGGCATGTATTGATGCAGGTGGGGGCCACAATAACACAGCCCCGTGCTGCACCCTTCCCATAGTCACAGGAAAATTTTTCCTTGGGTGCTAAGAGTGAGTAAAGATGTTGAGGAACAGGATTGTAACTTGTGGAGCAGTGATGAATTGCATACCAGAAAACTGGAACAGGCTTCTGAGAGGTGAACAATGCCCCAAGCCAGTGAGTGTTTAAGGGGCATTTGGAGAGCCTAGTTGGACTAAAAGATCCTTGTAGGTCCCTTCCAGCTGAAATAGTCTATTCTAGCTCTTCTTTGATCCAGGCTCAAACACCTTCAGTGGCAAACTGGAGAGATGCTAGGGGATACTGGCCATGGAAAATAGCTTGGCATTTCAAAGCCTCTCCACATCTTGCTCTTTCCTGGATATAGAAAGCTCGTTCTGCTGTGGTTCACAAGTCTCAGGATATAATATTTGTCTGTTGTCAGATTTTTTGCATCTTTAAAGCTAACAGTAAGTTGACCGTGTCAAAAATAAACTTTAAAACTAGAAATGGTTAAACTAGAAAAGGAAAAGTACAATATATAATGTACATATCTGTTAATCTGTTCTTCTATAGTCAATAAATGCACTAGTAAATAACTAAATAAATAAATAACTAGTTTGTAGTTAGTTTTATGGGTGTCTTTCCAATCTCTGTAATTCTCTATCACAGAAAATAATTTGCCCATATGTCCTAAATAGCATCTTATGTCTGAAGCTTTGGATGCCCACCTTCTTTCATTGGAATGAAATGCCTGTGGCAGAGAGCTAAGATAACTTGGCAGACAGTCTTAGCACCAATGTCAATAAGCTTTCATATTGCCAACAAACCATGGATGTTTATTGTGACTTCATATGTAGTATCATCAGCAGATGTCTCAATGGTTTGACATTGTCACTCTGTTTTCCTTTGGATGTTTGGTGATTTCCTTTTCGTTTGGATGGTGATTTCACTAAAGGTTTCTAAATGTTAACCAAGTATACATACAAGTGTATAGAAAGAGAAATTGATAGGCTAAATAATAATAGCCTCAATTAATGTCAAAGCTAGCCTGTGAATTTCAGTGTTTGCATTCCATGGGGGTTCTCCCTAGCTATTAGGAAACAGCATAATTAAAGATTAAAATAATCCTAGTGCTTAACTACAATGTATTATTTTTTTTTAAAGGAAAAAGGAAAGGGATAAAAAGAAAACCTGAGCAAGCAGTTATAATCTCTTACTTATGACTCCCTATGGAGATCTTTAAATGAGATTATGTATTTAGAGTACATCCTCATCTGGTTGGCAGCATCATTCCCAAAATAACAAAAATTATATTACTCCCCAAAACGAAATAGTCAAATGACATAGAGTTTATGCAGTCAATTCTTTCCTTGTGTTATTTGTACTGCAATATTAATAGTTTAAAATAGCTAATTCTATAACATCATAGTTTGTAATGTAAAAGGAGTTAGGTGAGGTGGACATGAGAAAGACGAGGTAAACAATGTTGCATTCCAACAAGAGCTGATTGCTGCCCTGTTTGCTAACTCCTGATGGTTTGAGATTTCACTGTTTTCAAGAAAAAGTTCTTTGCATTAGTGAAATGTTTCAAATTATCAGAAGAAAATTAAAACTAAGTGATTTGGAAAGTTCGGTATCACTTGTGATATGGAAGCTGACATGATTGTTTGCAAAATTATTAGTGAGATGAAAAGTTGCTTCTTGATGTGTCTTTCTGCTTGTAAAGGTGAAATAGGCTGAGCATGGTGCTGAGACCATAACCTTGTGCAGGACAATAAAAACATACCAGTCATAAATGCTTAAAGAAAAGGGCAGAAGTGTCAACAAGGAGTTTATATTCCCTCACTTCTGGTGTTTACCTGAAGGTAAAAGATACTTCTTTAGTAGATGCAGCAGGATTATGATACAAGATGTTGTGTTCACTGTGTGAACTCATCAGCTTGTTTTCAAAGTGCCTGAAGACATCCCTTCCGCTGGAGTTTGTCACAGCATAGTCCACCCTATGCCAAAGGCACTGGTAAAAGAGAAGGCATAAAATTTTCTTCTTAATGACAATTTATCATTTAAATAATGAAACTAAAAGGCAAAAATGGAGTAATTTTTTTTGTGTGAATATTTTGAACATTTCCCTATATTCAGTGGATAGTTCATCATCATTAAGTTACTTCTACAGTTTACCATGTGAATCTAAAGTTGAGAGCAGCTGTAGCTCTTCTCAAGTCTTCTGATTTCAAAACCTATGTTCTTTGGTCATTTATTAACAACAGTAATTAGCCATGTGTATTTATCATGTTAGTATGTAGAATTGAAATTATGCTTTATAAATTGCCATTACTGTGAATGGGTTTTAAAACTGGGGGAAAAGTATGGAGAATTCTAGAAAGATGCAGATAGGAAATACAGTGGCATAAGGTAAAGTCAGATGTTCACAAACACTGTAGTAAGCTTTTTCTTCTAATTTTTTTCAGCTAAGATAATTAATTGTGTGTGTAGATTAATTTACCTAGGTTCCTTATTGTTCTTGGTAAGTGACTTGGCTCAGAAGGAGGTAACTTTTAGATAGCTTTGCATGTTTTGAAATAGCAAAAGACATAGTCTCTATCCCATACAAATCCCCTGTATATGTGTATATATATCCCATAGAGCAAATTGCAAAAAGGCAGATAGACAATCAGGATTTGCAAGAATTTTGCAGCACAGTACGATTTGCTTCTCTAGCTTTATTTTGAAAAAACCCAAAGGTTTTATGCTTTAAAGTTTTCCAGTAATCCTTTAGTTTGAAATGAGACTTGGTCAAAGAAGTACCAGCCTAGGATTTTTACAAAGATACATGCAATCTACAATATGGCTGTGTAATTGAAGACATTAAGGAGCCTGTTCTATATGATGTCTCTGTGTATCTTAAGCTATTTGGAAGCAAATCTTTTTTAATTAATCAAAATAGAATATATATAATTAAGTTGAACTTAATGGAGTTAATAAATTTTGTCAATTCCATAGGCAATTCTATGTTGATATCTTGAAAATTACGAAGTACTGTTGGATTTTTTTTGGACGTTTAATATTTTTCTTTCAGTTGACTGATACCAGCTGCATCCAACAACCCTTTACTATTTTACCAGCTAAGACAAAATGGAACAATGCAAACTTTCATATTCTCTTATTTGACCTGGAAAAACTTGAGGAACTTCTCTCATCTCAACTTAATGGATTAAAGTCATCAAAATCATTCCACAACAAACACACTTTAGAAAGAGCTAAAAGTACTACTGAGAAAAGGGCATTGACATTAAAAAGAAATAAAACTGCTGCCTTTGTACCTCAAGTAGATGGGCAGGCAGAGACTGTTTGTTCAGACCAAGTTCATAGGGATAATAATGCAGCTAGGCCTGTGGAAGAAAGTGGTGGCATGAAAAGACGGAAAAAAATGAAGAGTTCAAGAAAGATCAGAATGCAGCCATCAGGAAACATTGATGTGAACATCGCCACTGATACAGCTAAACTGCTTTTGTCATGTCTCCTACCATGGGGTGTAGATAAAGAGATGGACAATCTCTGTGCAAGACACTTGGGTATCTTGAGGCTTCAATGTCCTGTTTCTTTTGGGCTTGTGTCAGGTGAAAGCCACCTCTCACTGATGTTGCCAGGATGGAGATGTACTGATTGTGGTGTGCTAGGAGAACATGAAGTTTTCAATTTGTTTTCAAAAAGAGTCCTTGATTTATCAAACAAATACCATGCTGCAACTGAAGGACAATCTGGAAAGAAGGATGGACCTGAGAATGATGATTATGGAACAAGGGACTTGGAAACAGTATTTTTCTTATTTAGCAGAATAGCTTTAATCAACAGGATAATTAACACACCTTCAGCAGTTACAGATGAAGTTGAAAGGTAAGAACTCTTCTTCATTATGAGTAAATTATATTTTCTAATGTCTCTATGTCCAAACCCAATTCCTCTTAGTCACATTAATGCTCTTGGTTATACTTTTCTGTCCCAAAAACACATAAAAATGAAGCATGCCTTAAAATAAAACACCAAGCCAATACCTTGATTTCAAAGAAAAAGTCACAGCAGAGTAATCTCTAAATATAAATTATTAAATTGGTAGTATTCCTGCCCCAAACCTTACCTCTGGAGAGTTTATTAGGTAACACACAACCAGTCACAAACTTTTTGGGACGAGGATCTTCAACAAGTACATCTCAATACTTCTAGCTTCTGCATTCCTGTGTGACTCTTAGATTAGCTCAGCTGGTTAGAGCATAGTGCCAATATCACTGAGGCTGTGGGTTCAGTCCTTGTATGGGCCATTCACGTAAGAGTTGGGCTTGATGGTGCTTGTGGGTCCCTTCCAACTAAGAATATTCTGAGTCTTCTCTTCCTTTTTAGTCATTAAAAAATTAAAAATGAAACAAACTTTTCTTAAATATGTAATTTTTTAATGGAGCTTACATTCTTTCTCTAGAGCTTTTTGATGTTCTTTGAAGAAAAGGAGATCAGGATATGATTGTCTTTACATTTTTCTGTTTAGCAGATGAGACCAGATGCAATCTTTTTCATAAGAGCAAGAACTTGAATTATCCAGCTTCACACCCAGTTTTTCCAGAGATCACTCTTTTCCTTGCAGTTCAAACCAAGAGTAATGAGGTCTTTTTAGGCACATAGTGAGAGATGTGCATTAAGTACATTTGTGCTGTTTAAACTTCCACTCCCTATAAGCAATATACTTCCTTTGCCATGGAACCCTTGACTTCACAGATAAATAAAACATAAGAGACAAGAATAGTCTGCCCTAGTTGTACTATCTGAAGTACAATGCCCCCAGTAATGATGGCAGCTACTGAGAATGAATGCCTCATCAGCCCTTGTGTTGTGAGGACCATCCCAAATAGCATTTATGTTACTCAAAGCAAATTTATTGACTAAATGCTTTTTCAGCATTAAAGAAAAAAATAACATGCTCAACATTATTTGAACAAGCCAAATAGAGCATGCTGATCAGGCAATGGATATTGTCCATGGATTTTTTGTTGTTCAGCAAATATAGTGTTGGTCTGTATTTAGTTTTTTAGGGACAATTAACTTCAGTGTTGGTGATGCTATGGCCCTAAGGCAAGAAGGGGGGACAGAAAGTATTGATCTTGCAGCAAATATCTGCATCTCCCACAAAGCTTTAGGCACTCAGCATCTCTCAAGACATGTGCACCATCCCACAGGACAAATGCACATTTCTCAGTTACTTCTCCTGCTAATCGTGTTGCCTATTGGTCCATATTCAATACAAGCTCTTATATGAATACTTGTTTCAGGATTCCATCTTGAACATGTATTCCTTTCCATGCAAAAATGTACTTTATGCTTGCCTTGTGCAGCACTCTTTTGGAAAGACATTGAATTGAAATTGTAATTGAAATTAATTAGTGTACCAGAATCAAATATATTTCCCAGACATGCACATCCTGGCTTTGGGTCCTGTAAAATTTTAAGCATTGAAATTGCTTCAAGGTAAAAAGTATGGGAATTTTTGTTTGTTTGTGGGGCTTTTGTATGTATGTTTGTTTTCAGAACAATGCTATATAATTTTAAGTTTTCTCTAAGATATTTAAAGACATAAACCCTATTATCTTTAACAAATGTTATTTTGACGAGTTTTCCTTCAAAAAGTACGGTATACAGCCTCTTTGGACAGTTACTTTATCCAAAACTCAGAATGCTCAAGGGAAAAGAAACCTACATATTGAATTCTAGTTCACCACAGTATTTGCAGAAGTAGATAGCACGACAGATCTCACAGCTTGCAAGGGTTCTGCTCTTTGTCTAGCTGTTGGTTTTTTGCAACTTGACACAGCCTGTGAAAATGAACCTGCAGCAAAATGTGTCGGATCACAAAAGTGGGACAGAAACAAGAAGAAGCTGTGAAGAAAAGATCTTAAAGAATTTGTTTTCTCCTGCTTTTTGACATTTGTGTCTCTAACTTAAAGCTCTCAAGCTGCAAGCTTTCAGAGTTGTTTGGCATTGTAAAGTCTTTTGAAATGTTATGACTCGCTGTTAATTGTAGTGAATTTGAAAGGCAGATATATTATTTTTTAAAATGGCACATAAATGTAGTTTTTGCAGGTCACTATAGTGATTTATTTAAAAGAAATAGTTTTAAATTGTGCAAGGGTTTGGAGTGTTTTTTTTCACTTTTTCTCCACCATCCATATCCTTTGTTTTCAATGGTTAGGTTGCTGAGTTAGTGACTCAGAAAGAGCAAGAATATGTACACACTAGTCTTCTAAATTGTAGCCATCCCCTGAAATCCCAAGTATTGTAATGATACTCTAAATTATTTACCACTGTAGAAAAAAAGGAGGAAACCTATAAAAAAAGGCTTTTAGTTTCCCTTGAACTTTTGTCCTGTGTATTAGAAAAAAACCCAGACAAATTCTTCTGTGAAACTGGAATTTTAATTCAGTTCGTTACATATGAATTTGGTTTTTTATTGCAAAATAAAGCTTCACATTTGGCTCAAAGCTTATTAGGCTTAGATTTCTGCATTTGGATGGTACTTTTCAGTGTTGTATACTTGTGAGTGTTTCAATACCAAGTTGTAGGCAAAAGAATGCAAATGCCCTCTGAAGAGAAACTTAATTGGGGTTGATAGTAATTGATATCAGAGTACCTACTGTAAAAAAACCCCAACCCTACCTTAATACATAAGATTTCTCATATGTGTGTTCAGGTTCTGTTTAACAGTTTTGTATTCATTTAGTCCACAGAAACCAGAACCTGTGCATGACAAATGGCGAAATGTAGAAGCAGTAACACTTTCATGCCCCAGTTTTTATGGAGATTTACCAAGCAGTAAGTATGTGAATTGGCAGTATTAACTTTTTAAGTGTTCCGGTTTTACATACTTTTTGTTGCTAAAATATGGAATTTAATTTCAATAATGACAAAAATACTGCTCTTTATGCCCTCCAATCTGCAGAGAAACTGAATTATTCTGTTTCTTTTGTGAATATCACAAAAAATGTGTAAACAAAGTGTTAACTGGAGTCAATTATATCTTTCCAGTTATGACTAGACATTCAGCTGCGTTTCTAAAGACACTTTCCAGCAATCAGAAAACCAGAAATGTAATAAGACAAACACTGCCCTCACCCCCTTCCCCCATCTCCCTCATCACCATTACGTGCCCACCCAATAATATATACAGCCCTCCAAGCAAACTGTTGCCTTAGTAATGCAAGAGCCATCCTGGCTGTTCAATAATGCCTTTAGACTTCTGGCTCAGGGCAGAATAAAGTAATCTGTTCCTGTTAATGTCCCACAGGCCATCGCTCGTCAGTCTTGGCTTTGCAAGCCAGCCTTGATTTTACAGTATGTAACTAACCAAAGAACATTTAAATAAAAACTTAAACAGAATATGGACGTTTGTCAGTACACCTTAACTGACAAATATAGTGTTTCTCTTACAGAATAAGCCATGTCCAGGCTGAAAACACAAATTCTTTTACATCAAATCTTGATGCTGTGCTGTGTAGGTAAACCTTAATATCCTCATCAAAAATTAGTTACCTCTCCTTCTCTGAGTCTAATATGAATCACAACTGTAGAACTTGAACTGACAGCAGAAATGTCCATTGGAAAAAAGAGATGGAACATAAAATCAAGTGACAATAGAAAATAAGTAGGGGAAAGGCATGGAAATGGTGACTAAAATGTTCGTGAACATAAAAATAGATTTACTGAGTGACCCAAAAACTCTAAGGTAATGTAACTCATGTGTTATATCTCCTAGTTCATACAGTTGTTCATATTTACAAATTAAAATCTGAGACTTGCAGATCTTAGAGATTCTAGGAACAACCAGTTCTTTGGCATCAAGGACACACTGGACAGCAGAACAGGGAATGCACCGTTAAGTGTTCCAAACCAGAAAGTATTCTTGATATATTTAGAAAATTGTGATGAAAGAGTACTCCGTGGGATATCAGTTCTCTGTTTAAAAAAAGCAAACCAAACAAAAAAAGCAGAAAAACCCCCCAAGCCCAACACTAATTTAATTTAGGATGAGAATAAATGTTAAAACAGTAAATTGTCTGAACACTTTGTACTTATTGTATCAGATGAGAGCATTTTCTAAGAAATTACATTTTTTCAAATCTTTTCCGGTATGTAGCTGAAATGACAATTTTAAAATGTTAGAATATTTTTCTGTTTATGTGCTTCTTTAGATATTGTCAGTTCATAACCTATATATGCATTTTTCAGGTAAGAGTAGATATCATTCCCCAGACTTTGGGAACATTTCCTTGCTGAAACTCATTTGTTGTTGGAACGACCAATCTGTAAAGGTAGGAAATGGCCTGTGTCAGTGGTAGCAATGTAATCCTTAAGTGCCATTTGCTGTAATTTAGTATTTGGAATCAGTAACATGACCTAATAGTTATAATTTATGGGGAAACTATTACATAAGTCATGCCATTCAGGTCTGTGGAAAGCAGATTAGTATTACAGTATGAAGTATGCCACTCATGAAACTATTTAGCCTTAAAATAAATGTTTAGATGTGACAAAGTAGCTCTCCTACTAATCTTTCATCTAAGTGTTCTTGTTATTTCTTCTCTAACCACCACATGTAACTTATGTCAAAAATGCCACTTTTGGCTCCAGGAAAACAGAAGGCCAAAATACGGGCAGTGTCCTATATTAATGTATTACTATAGAAGAAACTGAAAATGCCTTAGTGATGGGCAAAAATCCAGAGTCTTTAAATATTAGAAGAGTCTTTAAGAACAACTTGCAAGTCATGTAATTATGGATTCTTCTGGTCAGATGATGCTCATCCCTATTAGTGAAGAATCTGAAGTCTTTAGAGATAACTAACTTTTTGAGAGTTGACAGCAATGAAACAATGTAAGCAGTGAAATCTAGAGACCATTTTTCATTTTGGAAATGTGCATTTAAATAAAGTTGTACAGTTGTTTGAGTGAGTTGTATTCAGGGATACAAAACTCAAGATTTTACACTCTGACCACAATGGATTTTATTCCAGAAAGGGGAAATACCTGTTACAAATCTAGTGTATGATATTACTTTTGAAATTGAATGCAACTCTCTGCTACTTCAAATGCAAAGAATATTTTCAAGAGCTGAGTTTTGCAAGGGTGCTGCAGTGACAGTCCCTGTTCTCTTAGACAAAAATAGTTTCTGCAAATATTCACATTCAATTGATTCCAGCATTTCATCTTGAGCTTATCAGTTGTTTATTATATTCCTGCTGTCTGCACATCATCCATATTATTTCTGAATTCTTTTTCTCTCCCCTTCTCTTACAGTAAGAGTCTTTTCCTTTTCTTCCCCTGTCCCCCGTTCCCCCCTCCCCCAAAAAAAACCCAAATCCAACCAAAAAACAAACAAACAAAACCTCAAAAAACAAAACTTCAAAAACTGCAATTGTCATGCAGAATGACATTATATAATCTCTTGCTGACCTGGTCAGCCACTGAAACTCTTTAGAGAGTAGTTCATGTATTTGTGGAAGTTGTGTTTGTAGCATAACTGATTATGTGAGATCTTTAGATATTTATATTTTTGAGTGTATTTAGCAACTGATCAATGGATACAATGATACTGGTCTCATCTAGCACAGGAGCTTAGTGTTGGAAGATAAGGTATGGAATAAGCTGCCTCACACTTTTTTTACCTGAAAAGACTTTAAATTTAAGACACTGAAATTGTCAAGTACTGCAGATATCATGCTCTCAATGCTTCTCAAACATTAACATTGTTCAGGTACAGCATTGTAGCTGCACTAAGCTTTGTTAACCCACTTAGCAGCACAGATTTTGGATTGCTTGTGACCAAAGTGCCATAAAACTTTTAAGATTCAAAAAAATAAGGCGTTGGCAGTAGGTATGATATTTAGTGACCAGTATTATAGTTTTTGTTGACAGTAAGATGGTTTTGTTTAAACTTTATTCATGCAATCACAGCTTAATGGCCAATTTATTAATCCTGAGCAGCCTGATTAAGCACCCATGTACATTTACAAAATGTCACTATTTAGGCTGTTTTTAAAAACTCTTTCTATTGTGATCTTCCATGAAGGATACTAACTCTTATACGTGACCCAAAGGAGTTACCAGTTATTGGTTCCTCATCTCCTTACAGCACTGTAACAGATTCTGTGCAAACAAAGAAACTGAAAAAGCCTGCTGAAAAAAACTGCTGCAAATGTTTTATCAAGGGTCTGCTCACTTGTTGAAGGCTGTAGGGAGGTCATTTTCTGATTCAAATCCTGAAAATGTGTATGTTTCGTAAATATTTTTTTAGTATTCTTTTTCCCCAGATGATTTGAAAGGAAAGGTCATCTTCATTTGTTTTGCTGTTCTTTCAGATAAAATATCCATTTTTAATAGCCATTCCTTGCCACACTCCCATTCCACCCAGGAATGACTTGTGTGTTTGTCTTTCCAGATAGATATGTGTAGAAAAATACGTAGTTTAGTAGAAGTATCTAGACAACTGTCCTGATAATTACTGTGCAGAATTAGAGCAAAGCAGGCTGGATCATTCAGGTTGATGTTTTGATGTATATTTTTTGCCCTGTGATGTGACACTGTTGTGGAGGCACCTAGGGGGGCAGTTTCTGCAAGGCTTGGACCTGTAGAGGTTGTGGCCTGAGCAATAACCAGGAGTGATATCTATTGACTTCTCTCCTTAAACCCGCTCCTTAGAAAGAGAATAGTAATCCTTAGAAGTAATTGATAAAATGTAGAAAGGAAAGCCAGGATAGCTTGGTAGAGATGTAACAGTACAACTTACCTCAACTTTTGTTCACTTGTCTTTTTGAATTATTCTGTATTATTGCTGCTTCAGAGTCAAACAATTACCTTTCACTTTTAATATCAGTATTTATAGGTTGACATATGCTATTTATACTTCCTCAGTCAAAGAAGCAACATAATTTGTCACATTTAACAATCCCAACTAAAATCCACATTGTATTTTCAACAGCAATTACAATTATAGGGAAAAAAAAAAAGAAAACATATGTAGCCAATAGGATGGCTAATTTATATCCAGAAGGACACTAAAGGTAAAGTGGACATGATCAGAGAAAATGAAAGCTGCTCAAGTAGATTTGTTATCTGTTAGAAACAGGAAAAACTACTCGAGATTGTTAAACCTGGTGATAAGGACAGATGAGATATATAAATTTTGGGGTAAGGTTCCATGAAAAGACAACATGAAACTACACCAAGCACTGTGGAAATGTAGATAAAACAAAGACTCAGTCAAGTAACATGCAGAGACATCTACAGATGCCTCTACAATAATATCATCCTGTGCCATTTGTTACAGTTTTTTGCTTTAAGATGTTAGAGGAAGTTTTTACAAATGCTGCCTGGCATGCACAGCAATGATACAAGTAAAGAGCATCTGATCCAGATTAGTGGCAGGTTCTTAGCAGATTTCTTTTGTGTACCTCTGTAAGAATTGTTTTGTCAAAAATTTCCCCAGGACAATGAAAACATGTCCGCGTTTTCTTCTCTTTCTTAATTATTGTAGATATATTGTAAGAGTCTGCTGCAAAGTCAGGATCCATAATCCCCAAAGCTCAGGGCTGTATAGATGTGAGGAACTTTAAACTGCCTTTGGTGTCCCCTGTAAAATAAAGTTCCATTATAACAAGATAAAGGTTTGTGCTATGTTGAATCACATAGGGCTGGGTTCACTTGCAGTGAACTTTTACATTGTGGACCTGACTATGGTATATTTGTCTACAATAAAGGATTCTGTCACAAAGGACACCCACAGCCTTTGTTCCACTTAATGATTTGAATTTGAGATATTTTTGAGGACAGGTACTTGATTAGTGAGTTGAAACTTTCTCTCTTCCAGGCAGTTTGAAGGATCCTGCATATCAACTTCAATTCATATGAAACTTACATAATTTTAATAGCTTTTATATGCTATAAATAGCATATAAGCTTAAAATGTTTATAATAAAATATATTAACCTTCAAGTTTTTGTATTCAATTTGAATTCATATTTAAGTTGAAACTTTTAGATTTACGCTGTTTTTCAGGAAATTTCTTGTACTTGAAATGAGAATGAATACCTTCCCAAATAGGAAAAATTGTATTCCTTTTCTGAAGGAAATACCAAATGCAGAGTAAGGTACACTGCTGAAATTTAGACTAAGAATTACAAAGGTTTGGGATCTTTTATCTTATGACTTCATGTGTTTTATAAGTGTCTTTACATCTTTAAATGTCCTTAGTTCTTATGGCACCTTTTTGCTAAAGAGAAGGAAAGTATTAACTCTGTCAGACAGCCTCCACACTGTATTGTCCTAATGCCCACATGAGGTGCATCAGTTACTGCAAGTGCAATTTACAGGCTGCTCACAACTCCAGTAGATGTTCCTTTTGCGTAAGAGGAATTTGAGGAATGGTATTTCTTTCTGTGCTAGACAAAATATATGGGGATGTTATGTTTGAGCTAGAGGAATAGAGTATCACCACTAATAACAAAACATTCTTTAATTTTATCAGCGAGATTACATGCCAGAAATTCTAAAAATGTCAAAACCAAGTCACCCCAAGATAACAAGGTCATTGTTCAGTCTATTAAGCACTTCTGCACACATCAGGAAAAACTGAAGATACTTATTAGCTGTTACCACCTCGTGCTTTTATAGCATATTTTGTTTTAATTGTTTATCCTTGAAATCAAGGAGGAAGTAGGTGACTGATTGTAGATTTGACATTAAAGAAAATGAATGTTTATTGGAAAGCAGTCCTGACTGACAACTTATTTTTTATTGCTATCTAGTTAACCTTTTTTTTTCCTCAGTGTGTATGTAGAGACACATGATTATCACTGTCTGAAAGACTTATTAATAAGCCTCGACTTTCTAATGACATTCACCAGGACAGTTTCCAGATTTTGTGCTAGTTGGTTAAAATTGTCAAATACTTAGGTAAATAATTGAGGTACTGATATCATCCAATAATAATTTGCATTTATGACAGATTATTGAGGCAATGCAAGCCGTGCTGCTGGCAGAAGTTCAAAGGACTATTAATCCCTTGAGAAAGATGACAAGTTGCAGAGAGCCGTTGGCCATAGTAGAGAATGGAAATGGTAAGTTTTGGACACTGCCAAAGACCAAGGAGAGGGATTTGCAATACGTTAAAAATAATACGGTTTGGGTTGGAAAGGACCTTAAAAATCATCTCGTTCCGACCGCCTGACATGGGCAGGAACACCTTCCACTTGACCAGAATGCTTAAGGCTTTGTCCAGCCTGGCTTTGAACACCGCCAGGGATGGGCCATCCACAACTTCAGGCAACCTGCTCCAGTGCCTCACCATCTTTACAGTAAAGAATTTCTTCCTTATATTTCAGCTAAAGCTATCCTCTTTCAGTTTAAATACATTACCCCTTGTTCTATCATTACATGACCTTGTAAAAAGTCCCTCTCAGAAAATTTTCTTTGCCTTGTAAGTGGAAAACTTGTTGGTGTATTATTTTAAAGGAATTTCCTTTAGTAATCAGAACAAGCTGGGAGTATGAGTTCACAATGCTTTATTTCTGTGTGAGGCAGGCCAAATGGCCTATTCCTAACCTTAGCAGGCTAGGAGTTTTCTCGTATGATTGTCAAGAAGTTAAAGGACTTTCACACTCTCTTGTCACCTCTAAATACTAAAGAAGAAAAGGTAAAGTTTCTTTGATTGTATAATAGGTCTTGTATTTGCAAATAAAAGAAGCACTGTGTTAGAAATAGAATCAATAAATCATATTGGAAAGAAGTTTTACAAATTTATCTTTCATCTGTGACATCAGACCTTACACAGCACTAAAAAATAATTGCTTAAATTTTATAACTTCATAATGTAATACAGAATATTTTATTTTTCTTTTAGAAATAACCTCCCTGCAAGGAGATATCAAATGTATTTTACAATTAGATAATTTAATTTTACAAGAAGCTTACTCTTTGCAACTTTACAATGGTGCTAATGTTTATGGTAAAAAAGATTGAACCTGAATTTATGTTATGAAGTTATACTCTTTTTTTTTTTTTTTAGCCCATTAGCTGAGTCTTAAAATTAAGTGACCTAAATTTTAGATCCAATCTTATTAGTGAGCCTTCACTTGGGAAACTAATTTATTATCTCATTGAGTGTGTGTGTGTCTGTCATGAAAATTTGTTACCAATATCCTTGTTCCAGCATACTAAAAATGATCAGTGATACTTGCTTGGGGCCACAATACAAAGAGGTGTCTCTGTAATTTTGAAAAGCAAAACACTTTCAGTGATTGTCTAATATGAGTTTATACTTTGCTTACATTGAAGATTGTTTTGAGCCATTTTGTTTATGTGGTTTGGCTAAAGGTGCATTGTAACTAAAGCAGCTCCAGCTGTAAAGTTCATGTATGGACTTTATTTCCAATTTCCTGAATTTTCAGTGTGTATTTCCATGAAGTATTTTGACAGAGATTTACAGCTAAAATGGAACTAACTGAAAGTTGTGAATGCAGATATCTCCAAATGTGTTTAGATCCTTGGGTTTATTTCGAAATTTTCTATGCTAGATGAAAAAAAAATTCTGTTGCATAAAAATTGTTGGTATGATGCTAGTAGTCAATTGATGTTTAATTAAGTCTTAAACAAGTCGTGAATTCAGGGGAGTTACTTCCACTCTCTGAAAGGGGGATTTGCTTGTACGTCTAACTGATGATTTTTACTGTCATTTTGGTTTTAACCTAATTATTTGATGGTTGTTCAAGAAGCAACTAGAAAATTGCTTTGCTAGGAGAACAATATACATAAGCATTTGTACTGGCTATGACTTTTTCATACTCTATGATCTGAACTACATAAATACATGCCATGAAGAAGAGCGGGTTTTTAATATATTCAGAATTTAATGTAGTCTGAAAGAGACAGAAAATATACAGAATGATTGGAAAAGAGATTTTTTCACTATATTTAATATTATATTAGATTTCTTTTTGTTCCCATTTCCAGTCATGTTTGTTGCATTATTTATCAGAGTATGTAAATAGCAGAAGTATTCTTGTTTTGACTTGTATGGTTTTGTCATATATGTTGTAAAACTTGAGACTTTCATAGAGAATTGAACAAATCTTTTTTCATTTCTAATATAGGAAAGAGAATGACTATTTGTGGCTTGTAATGATATGCAGAAATTATTAAAAGCCCATGCAGAAGTAAGTTCACAATCAGTGTAATTATTAAGACAAGTAATTATGTCTGGATTTAATAATTTATCTGATAGATATGTAATATTTTATTAAATACTCTGTATTTTTGGGTTGTTGAGTAGTTGGCATCTTATGCAATATCAAGGTAAAGGTGAAATGTTGTTTCAAGTTTTTAAGTTATAGTTCAAGACAGGCTTTGTGCCCTCTGATCCAAAGTAAAAGAATCTGAATCTTGGCTGCCATCATCCTTGCATTGTATTGCATTTTTATTTAATTGGAATTAATATATTAGATCTAGAGATGTTCAGTCTTCTTTAACTCAACAAATACCCACAGAAGTGAATAGAAGGTTGTTTTTAAAAGGACAAGCTTTCAGAATTTGCCATTCAGTTTTAATATTTAAAGTTTATAGTATATTATTTTTATTGGGATTTCTTTTGTCAGAAAGGTCCCTACTCCTTTGAAGCTCCTGCATCCTTACTTCATGCTTAAGGGTAATCAGATGTAGACAACAGCTTCACTTGATGAGTAATTTAAAATGCCGTATTTTTCTGTGGTTCCATATAGACAGAATTTCTCATTGAATAAAAAAACCCCAAATAAACAATAACCACAACAAAACCAAAAGAAAAAACCCAAGTCACCAAACTCATATTTTTCCAGAAACCAAGATTAAGGAATTTAAAAAAACCCCAAACTGTGCATGTAAAGTATGCCAGAGAAAGGGTTAACTATGTTCACTCCTAGTACATTCTTCCATTGTTGCTAAAAGGAAATATAAATGCAAACAGCTGCAATTTCTTTGTGTTAATGTCAGAGATAATAATTTTGGACCTGTTCCAAACATATTGATAGCAACCTTGCTATTGATTCCTGCAGAATTTTCTTCAGTTCTTCAAAGCAGCTTAGGTTTTCCCTAATTTTTTTGACATTCATCATAATTCTGAAAAAGTATATTGGACTTTATCCCTTCTTGCCTTTTCCTACACACCAATAATCTCAGGTTAATAGTACCATTTAACAGGTTGTCAGTGTGGTCTTGCTTTCCACTCTCATGTGAGTCAGAAGCAGTGATTTTCAGGTCTTTAAAATTTATTTACCCACTTTTATATCCACTTAGCATAAAGCTAAGAGGAACTATGCTGAAATTCATTTTTCATCTGCAGTGTTTGATCTTATGGCATGCATACCTAATCCATACCCAGTCACGTGCAGAACTTCTTTGATCAGAGGAAATGTGGGGATAATACCACTGTTGTCATTCCCTAGCTTACTGATTGGACACAAAGAAATTGGATATTCCCTCCTGGAGTAGATCTGAACCTGTATCTTTCTCAGTGGTAACTCATTGCTTATCCTCAGGGCATTCAGAAATGAGCCATCTACAGAATTTTTTTCCTTTTTCACTGAAATATCTAAATATTTGCACAGTTAAGAGCTAGAAATGAGATTCTCTCACCTCCAGGCGCATTTTGTGTGTAGGACTGCAGTCTTCCAATAGCTACTGCATTGAAGCAGTTTCCCATGTGCCATCCTTTGATGCCTGTTTCTTCTAATGCATAGGGAGCCAAAAATTTCTTATCTGGAACAGAATTACAGCATTCCAGTTCTGGAATTGCATGCCTCAGTTTTTTGTAAAATGTGAGGAACTGGATTTATTTACCTTTTAAGAAAATTGTGGGGATAAATGTGTTTAAGAACTTAATACTCAGATAATAAATTGAGGAAATTATGCATGTGATATTCCAGGAATGCCAAAACTTGGAAAAGTGGAAGGACAGCAAAGTGCAGGCTTTATTTCTAAGTACAGCATAGTATTTTAACTTCCTCTTGTATTTGTGGAAAAAAGGAAATGTGAAAAATCACAACACTAAGACTCGTTTGCAATAAATTCTGGCTTGCACTTAAGAATTCCTAGTTTAAACAACTGCTAATGATTCAAGCTTTTAAGTATATTTGAAAGCTATTAGCTATAACCTCATCTTTTGTATGTGGTTTTGGAGCCCTTTAAACTATTCAATTAAATAAATTGGTTCTTGCAGGAAAAAAGCTTCTACTGATAAATACCAGAGTGAAATTAATGGTGGCAATTGAATTCCATAGGTTAGTGTAAAGAATTGTCGAAGACTTATCTAGAATATAACAATATGTTTTGTTAAAATGAGGAATCCGTTCAGTAATGGTAAATCAATGAAAGGCGGGCTATAACAGCTCCTGCTCACTAGAGAGGAATAGTGACCTGCAGCACGGGGCTTTGAACCCTCCCATTGTCAGGGGTTCAGAAATCTGTCCGCTTGCAGATGACTTTATGTCAGCTCTTAGAAAGTAATTCTGTGTCTGTCTTTCTATATAGCAAATGAAACTCCTTGCCTGCTTGCTAAGTCTGGAGGTTTTGTCAAGGAAGTGCAGCCAAAGATAAGGTTGTTCTATCCCTGATATATTATTTCACATTGTCATCTTGTTACAACCTATTGCCTTTTCGTATTAGTCCAGATATACATTCTGACTCTGTATTTAAGCAAAGACCCAAAAGCTAATCCTGACTTGGAGCATTAGCCCATTTGTATCACTGATGCCAACAAAGGTTACACAAGACTTTAATGAAAACTTCCATTGCCTGACTGCTGGGGAAGGAATTTTTAGGGGTGTAAATGCATTGACACTTTTTAGCTGCAAACACATTCATATAATTTATATTGTTTGTGTTCTGGTGAGATACTAAATGCCCAGAAAACTCCAACAGAATCTAAGGCATCAGTTTCTGGGCTAACACTTTGCTTTCAGTTAAATATATATCTGTCCTCATGTCCTTATATCACCCTTAGTATGTTTCAGTTTTGGATTTGGGCTGGTGATGTATGTAATGTGGTCAATCTTTGAACTGCTTGCCTAGCTGGGGCTGGGTTCCATACCCAGCACGGATCCAGTAATCAAACACAATCTGCAAAAAGGTTTCCAGGCAAAATACAATGGAGTCCTAGAAATACAGAACCAGAAAATGAAAGCTACCAGTGCAGCTCTTGTGAAATTCCCCTCCCCCTGTGAATTCACTGCTTGTACAATCTGGAGTTGTTGGAGAGGGGTGAGGGGGTAACGGGATGCACAATAACAAACTCATGGGAGCATTTCTAATAAACAGAAGGCTGAAGAGGAGAAGTTGTTGTCCTTCCAACACAAAGGAGCCAGGATTAAAAAGAAAAAGTAGAAATGTGGAGAAGAAAAAGATTATAATAGATGCATGGCAATGTGAGCAGGCATAAAACAGTGCCAGTTTTCCAGAGGAAATCATGTCTGGGAAACTGGTTGCTGGTTAAAAAAAATGGAAGAATAGAATTTGATCCCATTTCTAGTATGACAGAGGTTATTGAGATTAACTGAAATGAGGAAATTTTCACAGTGTGCATTTTTTTGGATCAAAAGAATTTGAGAAAAGAGACCATTAAATGCACAAGCAGTTATGAATCCGTGTACTCTAACAGCATGGGTTTTGAAGAGCATAAGAGAAAATGTTCCTTTTTTAGCACATTCAAATCACTTCAAAAATGAAAAAACAATTCAATTGTCCATATAAAAATCAAGGACAATAAGCATCTTCCATTATGACAGATGTCCCAAAAGAAAGCAAGTGAGGTGTTTGTGTTAAGCATTTATGATCTGCTTGTTAAACTCACAAATTTTACTTTTTTTTTTTTAATATTAAGATATTTGAAAAAACTCAAGGTGACTTATCCTGTGTTTCAAGATTTTATTGCTTTGGAGGAACTAAATTGCTTAGGAAAAAGGGCAACAGGACAAATAGATTGCACTTATTAATCATGACATTATGTTTGCATGAACCCACACTAAACTCTTTTCAAGATCATTTCTATGTTATCTGGTTAGGTTAAAGTTGAATCCTGCTCTAAAAAAGTTGAAATCTGAATAAGGTCACCATTGTCGTGAAATAAGTACAGGTTTGGGTAAATGACTGAGAATGCTGGCATGAAGAAATCTGTACACTTCAGGAATTCTTTTCATTGGTGGATCCTCCAAAATAGATAAACTAAAATGTCCTTCTGAGCCTCACAGTGCCTGTGATTAAAACGTGTAGTATTTCAAATGAAATTTATCAAAACTGTCCCTCTTCCTATGTAGTCTCTCTGAGGTATTCCCAAGCTTTAGTTTTAGAGCAACATCTGAACACTATAATCATATTTTCTTGCAGTTTGTACTTTTCAGCTGTTTTGACTCGTGGCTCCACATATCTTCCTATCTGACATATCTCACATTTTTCCATGTAACTCTCTTCTAGCATGTTACATCTTCCACCTCAATTTCTTCCAGCCTATTTTATTCCTTTACATTCCAATTTTTGACTTCCTCTATTTATCAAGAAATAAGAATCTCTTCTTATTTCTATCCAATGTTCTATCCAAAATGAAATTTCTTTTCCCTGTCCAATCTGGTCATCGTATTAGTGCAAACATTTCACCCAATAAAACAAAGGTTTTAAGTGGAACTGAAATTTTGTGCTCTTGGGCAAGTTCCTATATGGAACAATTCATTAAATTATGAACATCAGGCAATTTAAAAAAATTATGTGGCAGGCCAGTTTTGTGTGTGCTTTAGCAAGCAATAAGCAGTGTAAGAATTGTATAATCAACATTTCATCACTATTAATGAGAATTAGATTAATCTGTAATCTCATTTTAGACTGAGAAACAGCAAACCAATTAATCTAACATTTATTTGATGAATGGACTTTGAGCATAACCTGGCGACAGCAGAAGCTTTCCTCTGTATGGAATATGCATTAAAAATGAGTTTATTGTATCCTAGTTTCATATTACAAATATTTCCAGTAAAAGAATACAAATAAATGCTTTATTTTAGCATCTAACTTGCAGTTTAACTATACTACTGTATCATGTCCTATATATCCAATTAAAACTGTAGTTTGATCCAGTAGTCTTTAATATTAGTGGTCAAGTACTAAAGGAAGTAAGCTTAAAGACTCATTCTAGAACTACAGCTTATTTCATTCCATGCGTCATATATTTTACCAGAGGACTCCTTAATGTAGCAGAAATCAGATTTGGTGAGTATTTTTACACAAAATCAAATTCTAAAGGCGCCATCTCAGACTCCTACAAAACATTAGGAAAGATAGAATTCACTGGTCAAGGAGGTATAGGTGTCACATATTCTAAATTCAAATGCACAATAAACTTTAGTTACTTTTGGTTTCTATCTGCTTTTTTCAGTGTTTACTGAACGTGAAGAATCTATTTAAATACTCTATTTAAATCTTTAAAGGTAAATACTTTGGGAGGGGAGAACCTGTTAATACAGACATATAAAAATATAATTGGTTCATTTTTAGTCTCTTCTGTTTGTTTAGAAGTTCATTTGGTGAGGCAAAGTGCAACACTAATCTTAGAAAAATTTCACAGCTGGTTCTGACTTGGGGCTTCAAAATAATGAGTGAAGGAACTGCAAATACTCTCTGTTACTTATTTATTCTCCTCTAAGAGAGGATAGTTAGAGTCTCCTGTAACTATCTTCTACTGGTTGTTTTTGGTTTGTTTTTGTTCTTGTGTTGGATTTGGGGTTTGTTTAGTTTGGTTTTTTTTGAGGAGCCACTCCCCGTCACCTCTCGTTTCCTTAGTTTGAATGTCTCCTTGTCTTTGTTGTTTTTCTCAGTTGAACACAGTGTTCAGACTAGCTAGTAGTATATAAACTGTAATCTTATAGTTTAGTTGGAGCATTTGATTTCTTGTGGCTAATTTAGTACACAGAGCCATGGGTCAGATAAACCCTTAGAACTGGAAGACGTGAGCATACCATAAGAAATAAGGGTATAAGTTACAAAGTAACGTTTTAATTACTTGTGTTTCATACTCTCCTTTTTAATCAATTTGTGTCTGTATAACATAGTGTTAATTTTATTCACAAAGGCAGAAAGAACAAAACCTGATGGTTTTCACCTTGGTTAGGCTATATTTTGAAGTTTGTCCTTCTACTATTTTAACTTAGTAATAATCAATCTCTAACTGCTCTGTCGACACTGCTAAGGAACACATAGGCCTTAGTGATGTTTCCCTATGTCTCTGTCTTTTGCTCACCCAGCTTCTGTAAAACCTTGTGAACAAAATAGCAAAACTAGAGTACTTAAATTCTAGCACTTTCCCTAGAAATTTTTTGTGCAAATGGTTCTTGCAAAGATGGAGATTTTCTAGATGGGTCTGTTATGAGAAGCAGGCTGAGGTGGGGGAAAAGGTATTACTATAGTCCATAATTAACACTGAAACTGAGCTCTGTGCTAGCAGCCATAGATAACAACATAGTGTCAGAATACCTTGTTCATATTTATAAGACACCTTCTACAGAGTTTTTCCTGTGCTCTATTGATGTTTTTTAATCTCCCACCTCCTGATACTATTTTTATTAATTTCTTGGCTGTTTGATATTCATGTACTATACTATGGGTACACAAAGGACAGGAAAGACTTAAATAGGTTCTACCCTAGAAAGCTGGATGCCTTTCAGAGAAAGGAGTGGTTCAGAACAACATGGATAAGGGGATGATCCCCAAGCAGAAGTTCTCTTCTCCACGTTATAGGATTATATTACTGCCATGCTTGAAAAAGGCTTGCAAGAGTTTGGTAATATTTTCTTCAGGCTCTGTTGCCTGAATTTTCCTTCTCGTGGGGAATAAAATCTTGCCGAGGCATTTTGACTGCAGTTACCTATGGTTTGTACTGGGCTGTAGGGAAGGCAGGACAATCTGCAGTGCGCAGTTAACAATTTTTGTCATGCTTTGGTTAGTTTTCTGTCATGTAATTGGAATATGATTTACTGAAGGGATTCTTTTTAATGATATATGAAGAGAGGTACCTTCAAGTTTTGCATCTTATATTTTTTTAACTTTTTGGAAATACAGAATGGGTTCCTGAACCTGGTCTATAACTATATATATTTGAAATGTTTCTGTCCTTGAATTCCAGAATAACAGACTTGCCTATCTTACTTGGAAGGAAATTATAAAATTAGGATCATGCAAATATTGAACGAACAGTATTACTAATATTATCTGGCAGTAAGACAAGTTAAATGTTGTATTAGTTTTGTTTGTTTAAAAAACACCTTGCCAAAAGAGAGAAGTAACTTCAAGCTGCTCCTAACAGTTTTCAGTAAGATAGAAATTTTTCATTATGTATTTTGTGAAAAACATGCTGAAAGGTAAAACTACTTTATTTATACAAGTCATTATTAGTGTGGAAGTAGAGAACCCCAGCTAACACAGAGCAGATTAACACAAGTGAACAGTGCTTGTCTCTAGTAATGAGATCAGGGCATCTGTCTCAGCAAACAAAAAATGGAAATAGCTCAAAAGAAGTCTTTCTTGCCTACCAAGCTTATCAAGAAAATATTGAACCAGTTGGAGGTACATATATATCCATCACCACTAGAATGTATCTCAACAGAACTGTTAAATTTCAGGATGGACAATGTGTTCATCTCTGGGCACCCTTCTATCCCCGTACACATTTTTAGAAGGCTTAATGCATCTATTTGTATTTCATGTCTCATGTGTACAGGATCTATTTCTCTTTGTTATATAAATGTAAATTCAGTGTTGTTTCAAAGCAAATGAGCATCATTAATAGAAATAGTATTTCGTATTTGCATGGTGCACAGAACCAATCAGCACACAACGACTCCCAGATTCTGAAACTTAAGTTGTTCAGTGTTCTCTCAAGACTGGTTCATATTTAATGTTTCACTATATGTTTTATTTTAAGGGCCAAAGTTATGCCCGCCAAGTATCCTATCTTGCTTCAGCATCATGTTTTAGTTTTTCAATTGCATTGCTAGTAAAGATGACAATTCAAATGTTAAAGAATACAGAAACCTTTCTGGTGTATCCAAGGAAATTTTTTGTCCAATTCCAAGTGTTTCAGCAGAAGAATTTTTTCTCCCTACTCTTGGAAAAATCCAACTTATATCACACTTAAGGTATGTATCACTAATTCCCTAAAGACCAGGTGCCTGTGTTGTTCTCCTATGATGGATGTTGGTCACATCACCTGCTGCACTACTAGGAGATGCTCAGATAGCCTAGTGAAAAGGGTGAAGTAGGAACCTGAATCCAGGAAGTATTTCCTGTAGAATAATTAGTAGGCTGGCTGTGTATTCTTTTCTCTGTACCACCCTCTTATTTGAATAGGTTTTGAATTTATTTTTTCCTTTCCTTTTTTCTTCAGAAGTGTAAAAAGAGAAAAGCAAAACCTATCTGACATAACTAAAACATATAAATTCAATTTAATGTACTAATAATACGCTAATGCTCAAATTTTTCTATTTCTTTTGGACATGAAGTGCTGTCAGGGTTTTGCATCTCACCAAACTGTCAAGTTTAATGCTGACAATGAACATAAGTCTTTGTCTTGACTGAAAAAACAATCTATTTTTTTATATAAGTTAAGCAGACACTGGTCCTAGCATGTGTTTTCAGTGAAAAGTAGCATTTTAATAGCTTAGGCAGATCATTCTAATAGGTGTGTCTCAGATATTTTTAGCAGATTAAGGCCATTCTTAATGCACAGGAAAGAATTCAATATTTAATTAGTATGTCGCCTCAAAAGGCCCAATAGAAGCCCCTTTCACTAGTGACCATTGTTATCTGTGTCAAGGTATGATATGTAGTATATTATATGAATTATTCTTCTATCAGCAGATTATATTGGGGAATAAAATATTATATTGGGAAAAAAAAAAAGTCCATGACTTTAAACCTGTGCTTTTATGTAATGGAATTTAATGGTTTAGTTGCATGGTTAAGAATGTTTTAAAATAGGACTGTATGTGGTTAAGGACTTATGCTGGTGACAAGCACACTAGAAATAAAGTGGAAGGTCTGAGCTAACAGTCACAGCAGGCACATCTGCCTCATGTGTTCCAGGAAAAGCAAAGCAAGTCACAAAAGAAAAATAGACTGGCAGATAGGGCATAGAAGACCATTGTTTCCAGTCTTCTCATGATAATTGCATATAGAAGACATATTTGCAGAACAATTTCTTTAAAGTTCCATGTCTTATAAGGGAGTAATTTCCCTCAGCCTGGAGTGAGCTGGTTTTTGAATGGTCTCGGATGATCAGCACAGATGTTTGCTGGTTTTTGGTTATGTTCTAATACAGGTCATAGCTATTATAAGATAATTTTCTTTTTCACTCTTTGCCTGTGCTTCCTAAAATGTCCTTTTCACTATTTGTGTTTTACTGCCTAAAGAGGATTTAAGGGATAGAGCTAGTCTGGAATAATAACTCCCCCTTTCCTTGCTGCCCCCTGCCCTGAGTGACACCAAAGTTGATATTGCAGTTGAAGCCTTAGCTCTGTGATGTGGATGATTTTTCCTAAATTGATGAATGAATAACATGACAAGCATAATCTAATTTATGGAGAGACAAAATTGATAATTTTGGGATCAGTGGTCAGATGTGTATGTTTTTTATCTTAAAAATAGATACATAATATTGCAGTATATTTATATGTCCACTACATAGTAATACAATTATACAAAATGAAGAATTTTTAGTCTTCCTGCCTTTGTGTAATACTTACAATTCTTTGAGATTGTAGAATAGAATGTGAGGGGGAACTGTCTGCTTTATAAAAGATATTGTTGTAGAACTCAGTGCTTTTAGGAGTCAAGCAGTAAAAACCTTTAAGAACCTTGTTTATTGAATTCTGTTAGCTAAAACTGCCAAAAATAAATTAATAGCTGTTACCACTGCAATGCTTTTTTTGTTCACAAGAAAAATACCTTGACATATTTTTTCATTCTGTGATTGGTGCACATTTCAAGGGTATAAATTAATCTTCAAAGGATCCTAGGGAATATCTTTCCTGGACACTTCACTTATACATCAAGTTGGCCATGTTAGCAATCTAATCACAATCCTGTAATTCAGTGGACAACAATTCCTTATTGTGAACAGCATAGTAGCTTTTACTATCATTTAGGTCAGCCTAAGATTGCTGATGCACCATATGTTTCAGGCCATGGATGATGGATGGTATCCTCTGGTGCCCATCCCTAAGTGATTGGAAAGATTGAAGACACACAGTTCACTTAAGCTTGCTTACTATTACATCAAGTAATCAGTGTGATAGGCAAACCTGTGCTCTCTGTGTCACACTGCCCAACTTTCTGCAGGGACATTGTGTCAAAAAAACAATCTAAGAACATTTCCAGATGACAGGCCAGTTACTAGAACAACCATTTAACAACTGGATTCATCTAAAAAGCTTAATAACATGGAAAAGTCAATACATGTTTTTAAAACACCTTTATTTATATGAACCAGACACGGTGTTTTGTTTTTAAAGGGTTTTTTTTATTTCAAGATTAAACTTATGCAACCAATAAAGCAATCCTTTCCGTTGTTCAGCCTCTAGTATGCCAAAACCTAGTGTTCCTAATGTTAATCTGAGAGAGACTACTTTGAGATACTATTAAATGCTTTAGAAGTTGTTTACAGTTTTATGTTTAGAAACATATGATATCAGTTTAAAGTTTAAAGCTGAAATCCTTTTTTATTTCCTAGTGCCTGTCTCTACTGTTTTTTTTATTTTCCTCAACTCTGTTCAACCATTATCAAACCCAGGAAATTGAGAGCATCTTCCTTTTTATGAGGTTGTACTGTGCTGAGAAGTCTTTCATATGATACTGGAGGAAAAGACTAGCTAATACTCTAAATCTTATTTTGCATAAAAATCGTGCAAGATTTGCAGCATTTATGCCAGCAGACAGAATAGATCCAACCAAATAATATCAAGTAAGGTGGTTAAAATGTTACAATTTAAAAGTACTACTGGTGTATGTTATTGTAAAAATGGTAAAATAACTGAGTTGAAAGCTGAGTACGTAGGTCATAGTATCTGTATGCCACTTCAACCATGAAAAAGGAGCTAGGCAGTTCTGTGAATTCAAAAGTCAGAAATTCAGGGCAGGCTTCCTCTTGTCAGTCCTTTGATAAATGACACACTGAATTCCATAACCAGACAATTTAGGCAGCAGCTTCTAAAGTAAATATTAAACTAAGGTAATGGAAAGAAGAAAGCTATTCTGAGGAAGAGAGTTTGGGAATAGTCATTAACACTGACTTATAACCAAGGCTGTCTACATGGGGAGTAGATGTGTTGGTATTAGCAAGACTCATCACTGCAGAACAGAAAATGTTAGAAAACTGAATAATTCTTGTAGACAGTATCTGAATACATGAAGCTGTCTTTGATAAAACTGAGGTTTTTGCAGTCAATGACACTTTGGTTGCTTACTGAGACACTTCCTGGGGAGAAATGTTTACTGCTTTGCTGTAACTTGTCCTGCTCTAAAGACACTCACAGTGGAGCACTAGAGCTAAGAGAGTAACCCAGAGTGAAGTCTACAAATGAATGTGAGGATGAATTGAAGCATTTCAAATATAAAATGCACTAGACTGTAATAGTTCATCTGGAAGGAGCCTACAACAATGGTTTAGTCAGGACACTACTTTGGCCTTGTCAATGAGAGAGAGAGAGAGACCTAGAATTAAGGAGAAAGGACTTTAAATATATGAAAACATATTTTTCTTCAAAGGATATTTGAAGAGAGTGAATGAGAGTAACTTCTGGAAAGTTGCTTTAGCAACTCCTTTAGCCAATTACTCTAATAGGAACTGTAACTGAAATATGGCCCGGAGTCAAACTCATGTACTCTGAAAAATTCTTTGTGGAATTTTTTTGCTTTTCTAAAACCAGAAGAGTGTCAATGTGGGAAGTGTAGAAGTGACTGGGTCATAGTATTTGGCTCCAAGTTGGACTTCTAAACGAAAGAGGCAGTACAGCCTTAGCCAGTGTGAATCACAGGCAGCTGTGAGAACCCCAGACTAAATATCCCCAAATCATACTGTTAAGAGAAGTCATTGCTCTTGCCTGAATTGTGCCCCACAAGTCAGGATTGTTTAGGTGGCTGTAAGTACTTCATATTGGTCAAGTAGTGTACTATCTTTTAATAAAAAATAATGTTTGCTAAATATCAAAAACAGAGATAAATATTCAATTTCTGCTAAAAGTAAATGTGCTGTAATCATCCTCAGGCTTTGCAAAGATGCATTCTACGATATCTGTAGTATCACATCAGTGAAGAATGGAACCACCCCCAAGTCATTAGGAATATAGGATTTACATTTTGGATGAAGTAAATTAGTTCATTTCTGAGGCAGGCAGCACAAGTAGATTTTGGCTCTTATGCATAGCAGGGATTTTGTTGTATCTTTCAAATGAGACACTTCTCCCTGAACAATCAGCCCTATCACTGCAGTAAGAACCCTGTAATAAAAGTGATTATATTTTTTCAATCACCACAGTTAAACAGAAAAGAGGTTAAGCTTTTAACTACAGCAATCTGCTGCCCTTTTAAAGTCGTATAAAGATGGCAGACACTTATGTTAAACACAGTGGATTGTTGGTAAAGTTAACCGTGTGCATCCAAAAGTGGCAGAATATGGACTAAGGTGCAACCTCAATCTGCGCTGTAATAAAGTAGCTGTTCATCTGTGGTCAGAGATCGTCATGAAAGACCTTGAGTTCCTTCACTTTATTTTGCAGAAAGGCCATCAGACAGCTTTGCATCATCTAACTCTATCAATCAAGGACCTCAACCACTGCTTTCTGCTGAAAGCTTTCCTGTTTGGCTCTGTTTTTCACAGACAGCTCAATAACTTGTCTGTGGAGCTGTGATAAATGTACCATGTGCTTCTAAACTGTCTCTTTAACACTGAACTGAATTTCAACTTGTAGTGCTGGTAACTGTTTTCACCAGAAACATTTTTTTTTACTAATTATTATTCCAGAGGCTCTGATTATCTTTTTTTTTTTTTTTTTCTAATATCTGATGGCAATGGTAACATTTGGAAGCTGCCCTGCATACAGTAGACTACTAGAAAATCAGATTCTACTAGTATATACTACTAGCCTAGTATAAAGAATAAAATTAAAGGGAATCTGTATGAACAAGAAGTATAAATCTCGAATGCTTTTTTAGACAAGTATTTATGAAGAGCAGTGTTTCCTTGCCCCTGATTTGTGAGCCAGTCCTAAGTGAAATTCATAAGAGAAGACTGAAATTAAGTGCAGTTTAAGGCTTGAGAAAATATGATGACTTACGACAAAACACTTGTAAAATCTGTCATGGTAATTAAGGTCCTAAACAAGAATACAAGTAAAAGCTTTATGTTTTGGGTGGTTAGACATCTTGGAACTTATATGCAGAGAAACTGTTTCTTTGAAATTAAAAAAAAGAAAAACAATTGCAGTATGTTTATTACTGTGGTAACGTGCAAATTCTACTTAGAAAATTCACAGCTGATTAGTTCATTCAAGTTGCAAAACTGTAGTACACATTCAGAATCAGAATAAAATAATATTTTCAAGGAAAAGTGGCATATGTATTTAAAAGAAAACAAAGGCCACAGATAGCAGAAACTGTTCTGGAATATACGAATGTGGCTCTTATCAAGCATAATTTTGCTAGAAAGCTGGCAACTTTGATTTTTTGGCCTGTATTTGGATAAAACATACCAAGATGAAGATCTAATTTCTGGTTTTCTTTTAGCGATTTTAGGAGGAGGAGAGGAAAGAGCATAAGGCATGTTAATTGCTTTTGGGAATACGCTATTCCAGGTTAAGAAGAATAAATATTGTACACTCTGAAAAGCATGTTGATTTTTAGTGAACAGTACTAATTTACACATTCTTCATTTAGAGCACAGAGGTAAAATGGATCCTTTGGTGGATGTAGTCACAGCATAAATGTACAGAATAAAAAATGAAATGGGATGGTGGTGTTGTATCGCATGAAAAGCAGGACAAGCAGTGGAAAAGAGCAACCCACCATGCATTGGCTGTCGCTACAATGGTGCAGGGGAAGAGGGTACATCAAAACACAGCTAGATTTGTTTAACAATTTTAGTGTGTAGTACCAATCTAGGAGGGTTTTCTGTAAGAGACTTGTTTCCTGTTATTGCAGTACCAGTTGGGTACAGTAATTTTTCTGATTCTCCTTTCCACAGATATATCCTTGCAAGCCTACAGTGAGATCCGCTCTGTCATTTGCATTTGTTTTCTCCTGCTGAGCAAAGCTAAACAGAATTTCTCCTCATAGGTGATCCCACTGGGTAGATCTCTCTTTGATTTAAGCATTTTCAGGTGTTCATTAAGAGATGTATCTCCAAACCTGAATCTAATTCCGGATTGCACTGTTCTGCTTTATCCTGTTTCATCAGTAAATAACTAACATAAGTCCAGCAGATTTATGTCATGGAAAATTTACTCTGCTAGGCAGAAGCTTCTGCTGGTGCACAGCTTTGTAGGGTCTTGTTGGGGGGAAATGGGTATGAAGCTACTGTGGACAACTCTTGACTTCCAAAATTTCTTGTACTCTCACAGCTATGAAATGGAGAAGCCATTTTAAGGCAGATTGAATGTAATATTTTTAAGGAAATCTGGCATACTTACAACAATACACAATTGTCCAATGGCAAGACAGAAAGCAAAGCATCAAGAACAGTCCATTTTACTGATGCACTGGATGCAGTAAGAAAATCTTTCTTAGTCGTGGAAGCTACTGCTGTTTTAAATACATGAGGCAAAGCTACAGGCAGATTTTTGAGCAACTTTTATAATTTAATCTATTTATAATCAAATTCTATTTCAATTGCATGCAGGCTGAGAGTGCGGGAGCTGGTTCTGGTTACTGTTACTGGTTCCCTAAATGAATGCACTAAGATTTAGAGGCTGGGTTCACTAACAATGAGTTTAATTGATATCTACACACAGTACTGAAGTCCCAAAATTGTATTCTGGGCACACACTTGACTCAGTGAAAAATTGGGATAGATTATGTAGAGACAGTGTGTAATTCCCCTTGCAAAGTCCTCCCAAGTGCAGAGGGAAGGCGAGTGGCCAAGACAATCCCTTGTGCGAGCTACCCAAGCTACTGGCGGCTACAAGGTCTTTAGAGGCAGTGATAAATTTGAGGGTAGTCATCTGACTTGCCTTAATCAGCACTGATTAAAAAGATCTAAATGGCTCCTGGCAGCCCCTGGATCAGAAGGATACAGATGCTCTCTCCCTAGTGGTATGCCAGTCACCACTGGGTAGGTAAATTCCATCTATAAATGTCAGGGGTAACATTTCAGTCAAAAGTACAGTAGCACTCAGAAGAGCTGGTGTACTGTGAAGATATAAGAAGAATGTAAATAACACTGCAAATATTACAAATTTATTATGTACATTGATTGGGAGGCCTTTTGGAGAAGTCATGTTCTTTTTTACTGACTGAAAAGCTATGGCTTAAATAGAGGACACCTTAGAGATAGGCAAGAAAAATTAACAATATAAATGTAATTTTAAAAGCTGGTTAGCTTAAAGAGGAGATAAATGGGAAATAATATTGTAGAAGTATACATATTGTTTGACAAAATTAAATCAGCTAATCATTCTTTATCCTTTTTCACAATTCAAGAACATGCAGGAATGCAATTAAATTGAAAGGCTGAAACTTTAGAAAGTTTAAAAGAAAATATTTCTTCATGTAGCCTAGTGTCTCAGATTCCTCTTCAATGAAATGGGACAGAATTTTTTCTTCCATCTCCAGCAAATATTTGAATTTTTCTGAGTTCTTGAATGCCAGTTGTTGTATAAGTTAAAACTAGTTATGCAAAGGAACAGAGAGTCGAATAGAGCACAGTAACTTTTCTGTAGCATTTTTAATGTCGTCTCTAGACTTCAGTAAGTGGCTAAAAGACATCTTCCTTAGAATTAATAATAGTGGCTTTAAAAAGACAGAAAAGCTAGTTTTTGTGGTTCCTGTAGTTAATTGTATTCATGGTGAATTATTTGCAGATGAAGAGAATCTAATCAATTATCTTTCCTTACAAATCAGATCTCAAAAATGATATTTAGAAATTTGGCCTTACACTGCTAATTCATACAGAACATTATATAGTTATATTCCTACAAATTCAAGCAAGCAGCGGTAAAATACCTGGGGAATGAGATGACAGCTTGTGGAACTCAGACCCAGCACCCAGGGTAATGGTGAAACTCAGGGTTTTTGAGGTCTGGAATGGAGCAAGACATTTGCAGAGTGAAATATAAGGTAGGTGAGGGAATGAATTCTAGCACACTTCTTTCTCTTCTTCATGAACCATGTACTGTGTAACTCATTTCTGGGTGGAAGGATTCATGAAGCAATGAGAAGAAAATAGTTCTTGGTCTTGCACACCCTATGCTTGTCTTTTACTCACTAGGAAGAAATATGTTGGTTTGAATTTAAGTAAAATAAATTCAAATTTGTCTTAAAAGTAATTTTTGTTGACTTTTATTAAATGAGGTGCCAAGAAAATGCACTATCAAAGTCTGTCTTTTCAGAGTACATCCACTGAATGGGAACCATATAAGCGTGAAAAGACCTTAGAGGAAATGTTAGTCAGGTATTATATTTTCTGGTTAATGGCCTCCTAGGAGAAGCAGTAAAATAATCATTGTAGTGGAGATTACAAAGTATGTCATATTGCACCTCACTGTAAATATCACTTTAATTTTTTATGGCACAGATTATTTGTAAGTTTATTTTATATACTGCATAGCACTTAAATGTCACTGGATCTAAAACCTTTATCCGGGAAGCTCATTAGTTGAGCTGTCTGCGTTTGTATATCTGCCATCAGCATCTGGTGAGAGGGCTGCTGCTGACCCTGCCAGACTTGGGTCATGAGGTCAGCAGGTCTCATTTATTATTCAAAATTGCTTTCTGACCTTTTATCAGCTAGGTCAAAGAATGCTGCATTCTCCTTGGTTGAATTTTATAGTGAAATCAGTATCACGCACAGATAATAAAATTACCAATACACGTGAATCTCATCCCTCTCTCTCCAAAAATGTACTCACTTTGAGGTTGATGAAGTTGGAAGAGTTGTCTGTACAAACATGTTTGCTTCAAGATCATGGAGGCACCTTCTCATCCTTGTGAAATAACGCACGTAGCTTCACATCTAGCTCATGATTTGATTGTGCATCTGCTTTCCCCTGGCGTGGTACAGAGGCAGCTGAAGGCAGAGCTCTGTAGTTAACAAATGACCTCTAATTTTTATCAATCCCATACTTTTTGCACATTGCCTATTAACTGTTTCTATTTTTGAGGTATTTTCACTGGTAACTGTATCTTCAACCTTCACTTGCACGTCTGTATCAGCTGAATGTAGGAGAACTTAGAACCATGGAAAAGCAATAAATATGAAGACTTTTTCTTGGAGACTATAACAGAACCTGGAAAGAAAAAACATTGAATCCAAAATATTTTTTTGATTCAAGATGTGATCTAGATCTAGGAAGTCACTGGCCAGCATGATTTTAGTCCAAACAGAACCCAGAAGCACCCTGGAAAAATTAAAAAGAACTGATGATCTGAAATTTTAGTTCTGTGATGATTAAAATAGGAAGTATAAATGATGTTGCAGTAAGAAACATGTTTGGGGAATTTTAGAACACTAAATTTGAAGATAAAATTAGCCATGAGATCTTAACAAGCCATACTACAGTATGGAAAATTGGAAACCATAAATGGCAGATTGATTCTTAAAGGGAGCTGTGCAGTTCAGCATTATCCCTCTGGAATGATTTCATCCTTTTTAAAAGAAGGAGCCAAAGGTCACATTGGTCTTGCCCTTGAAGCAGACAATATGAGATGTCAGCTTGTGCTTTCTGACACTGCATATGATGAATAACCTTGACGTAGTAATAAACAAATAACCTATATTAACGTTTAGAAGCACAGTGAAGTATTAATGCAATATATACTTCAACAATGTATTGCAAATATACAGCTTTCCTAGAAATGGATTTCCTCTAGTAATACTGTCATAAATTTATGGTTTCTTAAATGCCGCTGTAAAATAAATTCTTTAAGTGACAGAATTTTTACCTATCTTAAATATGACCAATCATATGTATGTAAATGAAGAAAATTTCAATGAAGTAGTGATAAATTAAAATTATATTAAAAAACCCTGAACATCTGTATTCACGTAGATACTCAAATACATGTAAATACTGTATTTCTAGTGTTTCTAATACCTGTAGTCAATCACCTTTGTAAATGCAACTCTGTCACTAATTAATATTCAATAAGGGTATCAGCTCTTCTCTTTTGGTATTTCTAGTAGGAGAGAAAAAAGTGTATACTAGTAAGATGTCAAGGTGTGCATAACATTTGGTTGGAATGAAGTGTTTTCTTCTAACTATGGTAAGCTGAAAGTCTGCTTGTTGTGGGGAGAGTTGTAACATGGTGCAGTAGTCCTTTTAACAAATTCCTTAGCTTTAAGAACAGTCTTGTACTCATTACAGTCTTGATGGCACATTAAGGGGTTTTGTGGTTGGGTTGTTTTAAACTGAAAGTTAAAGCCATTTGGTATTAATGAAATGCAGGATTTAGCCCTGTGAGTGTTTGAAGTGCAGTTTCTCATGTTCATAAGTAATGTCTGTATCTTGCAGGTATTCTGTAATTTTGTATATCGTGCTTGTTTGCTTCTACCTACAAACTGTGCTCCCAAACAAGTAACCTATTTTTAGTACAGATGAGCTGTGTGGAGAGTTCTCAGTGATCCCTCTGAATCTTCTAGAGACATGGCCATGTGCTGCTGTATGCGAGTTAACCTCAGGTCCTACTCCAGCCTTTATCATGGAAAAAAAAAAAAAAATCATGGTGAAATACACATTCAGAGTAGTTTGTTTGAGAAACACTGTCTTAACGTTTGTACAATGCTCTAGCACATATCTTAGTGCACTTTAGAAAGTGAAAAAAGGCATTTGTCATTCTTCCTTATGCATATTATGGATGCTACATGTCCATGAAAGATAATTTGCAGATATGTGTACAGAAGGGACCACATTTGGATTTCATAGTGTCATAAAAATGCGTCAAAGGTTCTAAAATGTAGGTTCAAGAAATGTGGAGAATGCCATCCAATTGCTGGATGAAAGAAAGTAATACCGCTGGTTAAAAGTGAAAAGCAACTCAACAATAATACTTGCAGACCTATAATGAGCAGAAAAATACATAGAAAACAGTACTTAACAGATAAACGAAAAAACAAATTTCATCTTCCTCTTTTAACAAACATTTAACTGGGCAGAGATTGACCTGTCTTTACAAGTCTGGTGAACAATGAGGAAGGAGAAGCCCTCTACTGTCTTTACATTGAGTGGTAAGTGAAGCTCCCTGAGAAGTCAAATGTAAAGAAAATAATTATGTATCCAAAAGAGGGTGCAGTCTCAAAGAAACCAATAAAAAATCTGCTCTTTAGAAGGTGACATTGTTAGAATAAAAATAAGACAAGAAGGAAGTGAGCCCTGCCTATTCATTTGCACTCTGTAGCTGTCTTCATGAGCTAAAACAAATCAAGTAATTTGTTCTTCTAAACCACATTTTCACTTTCCTTTAGCACTGAATCAGTAATTCCCTAGGAATGGAACCTGAAGTGGCAGCTATGTATGCAACTATAAAAGTGTCAGGTAGATAATGTTTTTTACAACAATACAGTATGGTTAATACTGCTGTGATCCCAGTTTTTTAATACTGAATTTAATATTTCCCATTGTAAGAACTATTTGAATCTTTTCTTTAGCCTTTCATATTTTCTAGGAAAAATAGTGTCTCTAAGTAAGTTAATACTCTTAGGTACAAATGTCTTACACAGATTTGTTTGCACCTTCTTGTAGTCCAAAAGTCCATGTGCTCTAGGTATTTTTTCAAATACTGCCACAAGAGTTTTTGCAATTCTGTAGCAATGTGAAAATGTGGAGCTCTCTTGCCAGAGCTAGGCTATTCTCCTTGGGGAAAAGCTTTGGGTTATGGGAGCAGTTTATGGCTAAAGGTTCACCTGTGTTTGTCATTTGTGATAAAGAATGTGCAAAGGCTGGGGTGCCTGGGAGCTTCAGTGGGCTCTGTGCATTTGATTAACAATTGAAAGCAGTTACACTGTTGTGTTACAGTTGTGCAGTCTCAAATCACTGGAATAAGAAGTCTGAAGCTCTGTTTTGAAGCTCAGAATTTTCATGGCTTATTTTGGAAAAGATTAGGCAGATTTCTGAATGCCAGTTATAAGTGCATTTGTCTTCTGTTCTTCTGAATGTAGTTTTGGAAAGTCATCTTACTTTTACAGTATCTATTCTTATCCTTTTTACATATCCATTAGAATTTCTACACTGCTTGCTTCATCTTGGTCACCTTGGCCAAACTTACATTGTGCTAAATCAAGAGCAGCTCTACTGCTTTTTATAAAAGTGCACCTAGTCAACACAGAGGTGAAAAAGGGAGTGAGCATTCTGTGATTTATTTTACAAGACTGCTGTGTTTTCTGTTAATTATGCTGCAGCCATTGCACAATGCTTTTGAAACTGCAGTCAAGGTCCTGCTGCACATTTGTACCTTTTTTGTGCAGGAGCCCTTTTGGCATTTCCACTTCACTCATCTTACAAGCTGAGTGCAACCTTCAGTGATCTCCTGAACTGGCGGTTTTGTATCCTGAAACACTGAATTTGTTTTTATCCTTCTGTATGAACAAGGATATATATGACTGTCCCTAGATTCACCTCTGAATGTGCAGACAAGTTGGTAGTTGAAAGGAAGTAGGAACAGGAACAAACCAACCAGTAGAAGAGAAGAATACCAGCAATACAGTTTGAAGTATCTACAGCAGACTGGTAGGACACTTCCATATGGAATTTCTGTGAGGACTGGTAATTTCCCACTAGTCAGTGTATACCTACCTTTTCTGTGTGTGAATTGGAATATAGGTGTGCACAAATAAACAACACTCTAGAAGACTTAAGTTTCAGAATACCTAAATAAAGATATTCCAGATACTTTTGACAAGGTATAATACAAAAAGGAATGGAAATGTTTGTTTTCAAAACTAACAAGAAACTAATGATCAGACACGAATGAATTCATTCAGTAATTCTAATCAGTGATTTGGCTACTCTGGTAATACAAATAACTACCAGTGAATGTAAGGTTTCACCAGCTCTCATAATTTTATGGTAAATCTTATGGTGTCTTGTGTGTTTCTTTCCCAAAAGTCCCAGTTCATATGGCGCAGTGATAACATGCAGTTCTTACTATGTGCAAATTATTCTTTCTGGAGAATAAAGGCTCAACATCCAAAAAGGCTAACACTTCAAAAAAGAAGTGAAAAAAGAAAACTTTTTTTCTTCTCTTTTTTTTTTGATTTTTAACCTCATACCTCTGGAGGCTTGAGTCCTACACTGAAAGTGAGCAATACCAAAACTGATTACAGACTTTTAAGTTTGACAGCATTGAGCAGCATCCTCCTGTTACATTTGACCAACCTTATTTAAGTGAAGTGCAGTGAATTTGACATTTTAAAATATCCTGCCACTTCTCCATCTAGATAATTTCTGCCTCACACGTACAGGACACTTGAATGCATCTAAGGGATCATGGAAAAGCTCACACTTGTGTTACTCCTTGGCTCTTTATCCCACCATGGTCTCTAACCCTGGTAAGAATGTGGCCTTGTACAATGTCTTACCTGGCAAGGCAGATCAGCTGCACTTTTTGGACCCATGCTTTTTAGTTCTTCACTCATGTGCTCTGGAGCACAGAGACAGTTGTCAGTCATCTCCTTAGCTGTCCAACTTCTTGGAAGTGCCTGTGGTGTCTGTCTTGCCTCTTTATTACCTGTCTCAAAGGGGAGTCTCCAGGCTCTTTTGTTCACTTACAGATAGGTCTTGCTGATGGCCTGAGGAAGAGGGCTGAGTGTAGGTGAAGGTGCAGTATTTTACCAGTGGTCATCTTTTACCCATTAAGTACTTCACAGATTCTTGCTTATCTATTCATTTGAGGGAGTCTCATATTCATTTTCTGGAGATAGACCCAGTGGACATCCTGTTTCCCAGACCTGTGTCTGTTTTGTGGTCACATTCATTACTAATATGATTATGTATCATCTGACAGTTCAACAAGAACTTTTCTGATATTTACACATAGCCACAGATATTGCTTATTAATTCACAGAATAGCAAAATCCAAATTTTGTTCTAAGTTGCATCAGGAGAACTGCCTTAGAATTAGTCTAAACTTACGCTTCTGTAAAAGAGCCCAGGATTATTGTCCACATATACAAAACTGATTTCTAGTTACAAAATAACAAAGGGGACAGCAACCCCTAGTAACTGGTGTTTGGGGAAAAATACAAAATCATGGTGTGAGGTGTTAGTTTGCTGCCCTAAACACCAATTCACTACAAATCTTAGCCATGTAACTGGAAATCATTAATTAAATCCTGTGCAGCCAAGAATCATGCATAATGTAACACAACTACTGCAAACAGTCGGCTCCTGATCATTTAAATTTCCTTCTTGCTCTTACCGACATGAGGAGCTTGTATTTGAAGTAGTCCCTGATGAGATTTTGCCTTTTCATCCTTGGAGAATGTCCTTGTACATATTTATAGGACAAAGCAGAAGGATTACCTATGTGTGTTTTTTGCTTTTAGGGTATTAGATGTATTAATGTACAAAATACATACCTTGATACAATATGATCATCTCAAAAATCTTTTGACTCAGTGGAAAATAAAGGGTCTAATGCTCTAAGCCTTTAAGTAATCACAGTCTGATTGGATCATGTTCATAAGATAGCCACTTTTAAATTGAATGTATTTTTCACAAGGAATTGCATAATTTTCATATCTTCTATTAATTTTTATGAAGAGGATTTTAGTAAGCAGCCTACTCTAAAGGGCAGTGTTATTTCTATCTAATCCATTGTCACTTTAGGGGTGAGAATAGATAGGCTACTCCAGCACCACTGCTAATGTTCAAAAAGGCAATTTGTTTAAAGGATGGGCACAGAAGGAGAAGGAAGTGGAGTTCACAAATTAAAAACTGCACAGCAGTTTCACTGCAAACCATATACTTGTCATACAGTGCTATCCAATTAATCCATTACTCTTAGAAGAGGAATCCCTGTATATCCAGGTACAATCCTTGCCAAATATCTGGACACAATCATAGGCTTTTAGGATTACAAGTAACATAATAAAGGATAATGATCAGAAATTAAGCACACCAGTGCAGAATGCTTGGGTTAACTGGACTTGCCATGTGCACTGTAAGGCAGCAGTCTGTTAGGTTTAAAGTGAGATTAAGGAGTTGTGTAACCTGCAATTATGCTGGTTTTCATTAAAAAAATAAGATGATTTGGCTCAGTAGGGCCCTTCCTTATATTTACCTCTGTTTAATTGGATTTGGAACTGCTTAAACATCTTTGAGTTGGAGCTTATAAGAAGATGATCCCAGCTGTTTTTCAAAGCTTAAGACAGCAGGCAGACAACATGATCATGTCAAGACTCATACTAAAGCCTTAATCCTACTTTTTCATCAACTAGCACTACAGCTGAGTCTTTAACCTTCTAAGTACTAAATGTGCTTTGGATCTCTCACAATACATTTGCTGTTATATGTTATTCTCTGATAATATTAATTTTTGCTTCCTTTCTAAAAAGTGCTTTTTAGAATAAGCTCTATCTATCTGAGTTTGGAGAGCTAGAGTGTAAGACTGTATTTTCAGTCCTTTTATTGTCAGTCCTTTTAAAAATACTGCTTACAAACTTGCACGTATTGAAGTCTGCTGTTCTCTATGGGGGCAAGGCAATGCATTGACATGTAGCTCACATTGCTGTAATGAATAATCAACTGTATTGGTAATTATTTTTCATTGTACATGAATTACTAGATTGAATATATTTTGTTTTAAATAAGAAAGAAAGAGAACATCTTTCATTTCATTCAGGTCTTTTTCCTAGGAACTGTCAGCACCAAAAGAAAATTGTCCAAATTTCCAGCCTCAAAACATGCATTATTTTGTAGCAGTGCATTATTTATTTCAGTAATCCTAGGGTTGAAAAGAGATTAAATCTTTGAGTTATTCCTGCATCTGTAAATAGTAGCCATGCAATGCATGCTCCTTTCCTGTACTCCTTTCATTTCCTTACATAATCTGTACTCCTTTCCTTTCCTTTCCTTTCCTTTCCTTTCCTTTCCTTTCCTTTCCTTTCCTTTCCTTTCCTTTCCTTTCCTTTCCTTTCCTTTCCTTTCCTTTCCTTTCCTTTCCTTTCCTTTCCTTTCCTTTCCTTTCCTTTCCTTTCCTTTCCTTTCCTTTCCTTTCCTTTCCTTTCCTTTCCTTTCCTTTCCTTTCCTTCCCTTCCCTTCCCTTCCCTTCCCTTTCTTTTCCTTCCCTTCCCTTCCCTTCCCTTCCCTTCCCTTTCCTTCCCTTCCCTTCCCTTCCCTTCCCTTCCCTTCCCTTCCCTTCCCTTCCCTTCCCTTTCCCTTCCCTTTCCCTTCCCTTTCCCTTCCCTTTCCCTTCCCTTTCCCTTCCCTTTCCCTTCCCTTTCCCTTCCCTTTCCCTTCCCTTTCCCTTCCCTTTCCCTTCCCTTCCCTTCCCTTCCCTTCCCTTCCCTTCCTTTCCTTTCCTTTCCTTTCCCCTTTCCTTTTTTTCCTTTCTCCTTTCCTTTCCTTTCCCCTTTCCTTTTTTTCCTTTCTCCTTTCCTTTCCTTTCCCCTTTCCTTTTTTTCCTTTCTCCTTTCCTTTCCTTTCCTTTCCTTTCCTTTCCTTTCCTTTCCTTTCCTTTCCTTTCCTTTCCTTTCCTTTCCTTTCCTTTCCTTTCCTTTCCTTTCCTTTCCTTTCCTTTCCTTTCCTTTCCTTTCCTTTCCTTTCCTTTCCTTTCCTTTCCTTTCCTTTCCTTTCCTTTCCTTTCCTTTCCTTTCCTTTCCTTTCCTTTCCTTTCCTTTCCTTTCCTTTCCTTTCCTTTCCTTTCCTTTCCTTTCCTTTCCTTTCCTTTCCTTTCCTTTCCTTTCCTTTCTTCTCTTTTCTTTTTCTCCTCCTCTGTCGGGTAGTGCTCCGATTTGTCCTAGTGACACAGGGCTGCCAGCAGGAAAGCAAGCGTAGTTAATGCTCAGCTGCTCAAACCAGTCAAGCAAGGTAGCAAGTCCCAGCTGTGCTACTTGATGTTTTTTGATTGCACCTAGTCCTCAATCTGTGAACTGTTTTCTGGACTTAGATTCATCAAGCTCTGCCGCTTTAAAAACTCATGCAGGCAGGCATCCTAGGATATGCTATTATAAGCTGCTGCCAGGGGATCTTCTAGGAGATAAATGGAATCTGTGTGAAGTAAATTAGTGTGAACCAGTCAATCTGTGTGTCAGCCTTGAGCCACATCCATGGGTAACTAGCTTGCTGACTGAAAAGTCCACTGTCTTTTGCCAATCAGAGGTCTCAGCCACCAGGAAGCAGTCCTATACAACATTAGTTTCTTGGAATAATTCCTGTTTGACCAGCTAGTGAAACTCTTCAGTATATGGTTCTGTGCTGCTTGGGTTTACTTATAGCTTACAATTGAACTGAAAATCTTTTAAAGTCAGATAACATTTTAACAGTAGGGAGCATCACAGAAATGTCTTGGAAATAAGTACTTCCACTTTCCTACAGCAGCCATTCAGCAGAGTCATGCTGTGCTGCAGTTGGCTTTACCTCCCTATCAGTAATACATCTCCAAGGCCATAATGCAAAAGAATAACAATAATCTGGCCAGAAGAGGTTAATAAAGAGGCTCTGTGTATTTTTTTTTTCATGGATTAAGCTATTTGGACAGCTTTGATCGGGAGATGGGAAGACTATAAAAGCTGTAAGACTCATATTATGCACAGAGATGTGTCAGTGTCATAACTGTGCTGCACACTTTCATTTAGTTTTGGTTTTAAAAGCAAATTGATGTAATCTACAGCAAGAATTTCTCTTGAAGGGGACCGAACCACAATTCTCTGCAAGCTTCCTGATTAATGATTTTATATTTGAATACAAAATCAATCTACTATCATGAAATAATAATGTCAGTACTGTCAATTATGCAATTAAAAAATAGGAAGTGTTTCTTTGTTGGTTTGTAGGTGCTACTGACACAGTGATAGGACTCACATCTGCACTGTGCTCTGGAGCACCACTGGTCTAATTTACAGAAACTGGGGGGAATTTTGCTGTATTTCTTTAGAAAAAGGTTCTTCATCCTTGCTGGTTGGTGGCTGGGCACTGGAACAGGCTCCCCAGGGAAGTGGTCACAGCACTGGAGAGCTCAAGAAGAGTTTGGCTAATGCTCTCAGGCACAGGGTGGGATTCTTGGGGATGGCAGGGCCAGGAGTTGGACTTGATGACCCTTGTGGGTCCCTTCCATCTCAGCATATTCTGTGATATTTTTCAAAGTTTGGATAGGCAAGGAAATTCTATCTAGTTTAATTTTAAAAGAGACTGATTATCTAGTAAGTAACAGTTTTTGGCTTTCTTTACTAATTCTGTAACTATTTTTTCTTCCCTAATGTCTCCCAATCACTGGTTGGGACAAAAAAAAAAAGAGAGAGATAAATAACGTTGATCAAATAATTCAGTCTTACATCATGTTTGATTAAAAGACACACTTAGGGAAATTGGAAAAGAGAAATTTAGGCTTTGTAGCCAGAGGTCACTGAGAAGAAGAAACAGTATATAACAGTAGAAGAATTAATAAAAAGGCAGTTCGGAGTTGCATTTTCCTTTTTTAAATCCTCCTAAGTTTTACAAAAGCTTTTGCTTCAGAGCTGTGCAGTAGATGCTGTGTGGAATTTTATGGGAAAGTATTTTATTTCTTGCAGCAGAACCCACAGAGACAAATTTAACTAGTTAGGTGTTTTATAATATATACTACACAGAATACATGGATAGAATCTGCTATAAATCACAACTAAGATCAAGACAACTGCTTTAAAATTGAGTGAATGTTTCATTGCACTAATGAAACAAAAATGGGATGTCCTTTGAGAGCATAATTTGTTACATGCCATTATATTTTAGTTGAGAGAAGTAGGGAAGTCCCTCTGGGTGAATAAAACTTCAAGGTATATTGGGAAAAGAATCACTGAAAATTTCAGTTTTTCTGTCTGGAGGAATGCTGCCCTCATAGATATGGTGAAGGAGGAAAAAGGACTTTTGAGGGGGTTTTTGATATGTTAAAACCTTTCTCACATACAGAAGGAAAAATGTTCTTTAGTTACAATTTACTTGCTGAGTGGCACTAGCTCTGTTTGCATGTGCCTTCGAAGTGCCATGTCATATCAGGTCCTACCTCTGCATTCATTGTAATGGATTCGAGTTACAGGACCTTCAGTCTCACTGGTTCCACACTGGCTTTTTTCAACTTCCATGTACTGCAGCATTCACTTCAGAATAATAATGTGTTTCTCTAGGTTAATATCTTCATCTTTCCTTTTTAAATTAAAATGTAATGAAAACTGGGCCAGTGTGATATTTAATCATCAGAAGATAACTACCAGCCATTCTCAATTAAATGACAACTACACACATCTGTGAAGATTTTTTCAAATGACACTGAGATTTATGAAATGACTCGCATCTGATGTCTTCTGTCAGTGATATGAATTTTTGGTTTGTAGAGCCTGAGAAATGGTCTAGAAAAAAAATAGGGTTCAATTCAATAAGGATGAGAACAGGGATCTAGATTGAGGTAGGATTAATCTTCTGCAAAGAGACAGGATGGGGAAGAAAAAGCAAGATAACGGTTTCTCAGGAAAGAATCTGGATTGCAAGCTGAGCATGAGCCAACAGCATTCCTGGTGTGGCAACAAAGGCAAGCACCGTACCAGGGAGTATCACCCGGCCAACCTGTGAGTGATCCTGGAGCTTTGCTCTGCACTGGTGCCCTCAGGGGCAATTCCCCCTTCAGCCAGACTCCTGCCTGCTGGGACCCTGCTGGGTGGGAGCATCACCTACCACAGGGGCAGGGTGCGAGCTCCATCTGCACCGTGTCACCTCAGTGTCTGCCTTTCCTGTGTCTCTGGGATGTGCGCAGTTTCTGCTGATATTTCTCTTAGCAGCTCATGAATATGTTCTGCATTCCTTGTAATATTTGTGAAATAATCTTATCCTCTTAGTTTGGCTGGAAATACGTGGGAAAAGCAAAGTAGATTAGGAACCATCAGTCTGGAAAAGAAGGAAAACAAAGGATTTCAGCCACAGGGGTCATGGAGAGAGTGTGCTGGGCTCATACCTGTGCCTTTTCTCAAACAAGAAGTTGCACATTAAGCCAGCAGGGAATAGGCAGACAAATAAAATGAGGTGCCTTCCTGTGTCATAAAACTATGGAGTTTGCCATGTCAAAGTGAGTTAGGATGTAGGATGTTAAGGATGCAAAAAATTCCACATTTAAGGAAAAATTGAAATTCATGAAACAGAAATCTGCTGTGAGTTATTACAGGAGGGCAAAAAAATTCTTTGTAATTCCTTGAGTTTCGAATTGGACTTTAGGAGAAATTTCTGGTAAAGTATTATTTTATGATTGTTGGACTCTTACACTAATATTTTTTAGTCTCAGCAAATATGGCTGTTCTTATACTTTTCATTATATTTTTATGATATCTATGAAATGTGCTTTTAAAATAGTACTCAAAGCATTTATTGCTCCATCAAGCTTCTTAGGTATAATACAGTAAGTGCCTGCAGAAGCCAAACAGCTCAGAAGTGACATTGCAGCACAGTTGTTTTATCCATGTACAAAAATAAAACAATATCTCCATTTTGTTTCCCTTTACAGCTTTTTTTTTTTGCATGCAGTTTGATTTACATTCAGACTGCTTTATATTCTGTATTGAACCTTAAATATATTTATCACCTGTATCCTCTCTTGCCTAACATCTTCGAATGAAAGATAATTTTTGTTGCCCTATTCAGGTGTTTTGAATGACAAATAAGTTCTTGTTTTCCTTGCAGACAGGCTGTCTTTGAGTTACTAACCCACCTTATCAATAACACAGGCATCTTACCAGAAAATGCTAAATGTTTTATTTGCCTGAGGTATGCAAACTTCTTTCTCCAGTGTGTCTGCCCTCTAAAAATTGGTATGCAGAGCATGTTTTTTAGACTTTAGTGTGGGGTATTTCCAGAGTGGAACAAGGCTTTTCAGAGTTTTAACCAAGCACGTAGAAATAAATGACCATCATGTGTTGTTGCTGTATTTCGTGCTTAGGTTATATTCACAAAGAACAGTTTCAACAGTTTGTTCAAAGACTGTTCTTTGAAGACTGATCACCAGTCTGTGGTATCTTTTTGGAAATTATTTGTTTTTATTGCATGGAATTGTTTGAAATAATTTGAAACTAGATGCATAAATGTTTTATTAAATACTATGCTCTTATGACATTCCTTTACTATTCTAAATCCCATATCTATTTTAATGACTTTTTCTGTTTCAATAATGTAAGAGAATGGGTATCAAATTCAGTAAACAAGTCCTAAGAGCTCATTAAGATGCATCAGAAAAAAATACTACAATTCTCAAGATTGATCCTGTGCAATGAAGATTTATGTCATCTTTATATGCTAAGTTCAAGGTCATTTGCTTCAATGAAATATGTCCTTTTACCTTATTTCCATGCTAACAAAGGTAATCTCTACTCTCCATGTAACAATGGAAATGACACTGCACTGAAGAGAAAGAAAATGTTATTGGAGTTATAATATCAGAAATGGTTTTTAACTTGCTTATGACTCATAGATTTGGGGCTCATTTATACTCTATTTATGTCACTTTGACGACAGAGATTACCTTTCAAAAGGAAGCAAAAGTAATTTTAAGGTCCATTTAAACCCAAAGTAGGACAGAGTATCTTCTGAATAAAGATGACACTGTTTATGTTTAAATAACTTAAATTCCATCAGCATCCTCAGCATAAGCAATTTAGAATGCTCCTTCTCCTATTGATATTTGTACACAAAATCCTATTCTCCTAAGACAACATGCAGTAAAATAGGTGTTAGTGCTGAGATTATTTTTTTATTTTTCCTTGATTACATAATGCCATTTTTGCTTTCACTCTTTATTTGGGCCAGACTGTACTTTCCTTATTTTTAACTTTCCAATTCCCTTTGTTCTTCTATGATATTTTTAAAAAACCTTTCTCTTCCAGTTGAGCATATAATGTGATGTTTTAGGAAAGTAAGATCTGAAGGTCTCTGCCTTGGTCCCTTTCTTGCTCACGGCATGCACTCATTATGTAACTTCATAAACCAGGGTCTTGTGAAGTTTATTTGCCAGGTTTTGTCTAGGGAGGCGTGTGTACTTCTGAGCAGGTGACAGGGCTGAGGTAGACTTCCCTTATTTGCACCAGGGACCTGATCCCAGCCTATCCCAGCCTGTCCCAGCCTGTCTCCTGGTTTTCTGAAACAAGCACTTCCCTCCCTTCACTCACACTTGCTGAACTGCCTTCTTTGACAGCTGTTTTTGCACAAGTTGTCCAGAGTTCTGTCTCTCTGTTCCCACAAAAACCCTTTCCATCCCTTTCCACTCCCTTTAAACTGTTCCTAATGACTAGCTATTACTGCAAGTGCTTCATGCTTTTTGGCATTTTTCAGCTCTATCAGCTCTGCCTGTCATTCCTTTTCTTATCATTTTTGTCTTTCTTGGCTTTTAATGACTCCATCGTCTTCCAGACTTCCCCAAATCTCTGCAGTATCTACTCAGATACATCAACTGGAAATCCTCCTGCTTTGTCCAAGCATCTTGCTGTCTTGTCTTGGCTTCTTTCTTGTTCATTTCACACTTTCCTTGTGAGGTACGTTGTCTGTGTATGGACCTGCTTCTAGTTGGATTTTATTTGTTATGCTCTGAGTCACCTCTCAGCTGAGTCTGGTACCTTCACTAAGAACACTGTTCAGTACAGTGTTGTAAAATCCAGCTGGTCAGTTGAAATTATTTGACATGTGCTGATGGGAAGGAGCAGAGCACTTGAGCAGGTTGGTAGTCTGTAAGGTTAGTCTGTTGGTTAGTCTGTAAGGGAAGTGTCTGCCAGCTCCTACCTGGGACTGATTCTGCTGCCGTGGAAGTGTCTTCCCTCTTTGGTTCCATGAGAACTCTTTGGAACTACGAGAGTTCTTCACAGGGTGAAAATACGCAATTTGTTTTGAAAGGCTGATTCTGAATTTTTGGTGACTAATATTAAACCAAAGCAGGTCTTGTGATTTTTTGCTTTCTCTCCAAAGGTGTAGCTGTACTTTTTGTTTTCTCTCTTTCATCACAGGCTACTCTGTTGGAAATTTTCCTATTGTTCTATTTCAGAGTAGTTCTGACTTTTGAATTCATGCAGCTGTAATGACTCAATCTGTCACTCAGCACAGTGCAGCTGACTCCACTGTATGAAGTACTGTTCTAGAAAAAAGTGTTCTAAAAATTTGGCATTAAATTATTTTGGTTTTAAAATTAATCTGAATACTTGTATATTTCAATTTTTATTTCAAAGGTGAAATCTTCACTTAGTGCATTTGAAAATTATTTAAGTGTTGTAAAAAGGGAAAAGCATAGATATCTTTAAAGACATTTCTTCCTTTACATATCATAGCTTATTTATGTGTGAACAAGAACATTTGTTATTTGTAACTGTAATTATTCTTCAGTGTTAACTCATCCCATGCAGATTATCATGTCAACACTTCCAGCAGGGTTTTACATACTGATTTGTTCCTTTCCAAGGCAAACCTTTTAAGCAAAATTTACTGATTTTTTGTTTTTTCAGATGAAATGTATGGTGTCACTATAATGGATTTTATTATTTATTATGTTTGAATATTACATTTTCAAGGTTCTAATTCCACAATAGTATTGAAGCCCTGATTGCTTCAAACAGACTCTGTGTAGTTGCAGGAGTCAAGAATGATGGAACCTTTTGGTGACCTAGGATCAATAGCTGCAAACCCATGGAAAGCACAGAGCACTGAAGTGGAATATGTGTCTTTTGAGCTCCTCATGTCTGCATACTGCCCTGAGGCCTTGTTGATTCGCTCATAATCTTGGAAAATTTAAATAGGTGTCTAAATTACATAATACTTCAGCAAATATTCATTTGGCCTAAAAAAAAAAAAAAAATCAAAATTTATAAGGGAAGGAATTTCCTCTTTTGAAAAAAAGACAGAAAAACAAGGAGATTGTGCATAGCCATTGATATCCCCTTCCTCCAGAATTTTGCTTAGTTTTCTAGATATTACAAAATAAAGAAGTGTTTTCTAGCCACTGCTATTATCTTAGGGAATAGGATCAACTAAGAGTTTTAACAGGACAGAAAAATCAAGATCTAGTCTTTCCTGTGCTATTCTATAATATACTGCTTAATAACTGTACTTCATCTTCAAGCTGTATTTGTGGCTCCATGAAGAGATGTTAAGCAGAAGAGAGGAAAATGGACTTTGACAAGGGAAATACCTCTCTTCTGCTTAGGAAAACTTATGTGGGATTTGTTCAAAAGCTAGGTGAATTTAAAAGTTGTGTATAGACAGGTAATTGTTTCCCTGAAAATGTTTGTATGCTCTGAAATGAGAATGATTTTAGCAATTAGATAAAGCATGTAATCAAATTTGGTAATCTTTAAACTGCAACTCAGTCTGGGTTTCACTGCACTTTGGAATTACCAGTAATTTTCTTACACATTCCAGCTTGTTGTATACAACATATTTTCATCTTAAAACATACACCATTTCTCTCCGTGCTGAATGACTCCATTAATTAAAAAAACCATCTACTTGATCTTTTATGTTGTTTTCTGGTTTCTTTGGTGAAACAGACAAGCATTTTTTATGACTTCACAATACTTTATTATTTTAGGATTCTGTAAGAAAAAGCTGGTTTTCTACTTCAAAAGGTCCTCATTTAAGCTTATGTCTCAAACTTCACCCTGCACACATCTTGTCTACAGATTTTTCAACAGTCCTGTGGTCGCATATAAGTAGTTCATGTTTCTGGGGTTTTTTCAATCTATTATTTGTGTTTACAAATTATGTCTTCAGCATTGAAGGCTCTACAGAAAACCAGGAAGTGTTGATTTCTGCATACATTACATTTCTCCCTCCCTGTGTTTTTATTCTTTATTGCTCCAGTCAGTGTGCTGAAGCATGACAAGAGCTCCAACTCGGCAAACTTCCAAGATGTGGAGGATACGCCTGACAGATGTGTCTTGGAAGAGTCTGAGAGTCCAGGTGAGAGGCATTTAAAGACAGCCACCAAGTATCAAGTGATAAATCTGACACAGCTTTTGGGTCTGTAAAAAAAGCACATTGTAATGCTGTTCCCTTTTTAGCAGCTGCAATGTCAAATTAATGGTCACCTCCAGGGGTCACAGTGTGGAGCTGTTATCCTTTCCTCTTTCATCAGGAATTCAGGTCTTAGAAAGGATAAAGGCTTTATGACCAAAAAGAAAGCTGACACTACTAGTTCATTATAATTACTTTTGGACTACACTGCTTGCTTAATATATGTACAATGTCTGACCCTTTGAAGGTAGCGTGAGATTATGAAAAATTAGAAGTACTGTATATACTGCAGCTGAATGCAGCAGCAGACACTCAAACACTGCATCTCTGGAGGAAAGCAAATTGGTGGCATTAAATAGCTTGATTCTTTCCTTTAAATCAGCTCACAATCATTATTTCATTTTAATGACTCTTAACATTGATTCAGCTAAATACAGGAACATCCATAAAGTGCATCCTTTTTGGTATCCGAAAGATTTATCTTCATGTAGTTTCATTATCTTTCTCGTTATGGAACATCTACGAAATTTATTAAATGAATCCCAAAAGGAAACAATTAAATATAAATTGTATTGAGTCACAGCTGATTAAAAACATTCTGTGCGACTAAATACTAAGATCTTTTAAGCAAACTGTGAGCTTGACCCATATACCACACAAATAACCTGCACATAGTCCTCATTAGTGAAAGAGTTAAACATCTTTCTTCACTTGGTATTTTCCTTCCTGCTTTATCTGGTTTCTCTGTACCCTCCTGCATCTTTGTGTGCTGATCCGTGTATCATATTTTTGATTCATCGTCTCTGCGGCCTGTCAGCTTAGTTAAGAGATTTCCAAATCTTGCAGCCTGTGCTGACAGGGGGCAGCTGCCAACAGTCCCCTGATCCTTCCCCAAGGAACACTGCTGAGATTTAATTTTCAGTCAAAGGGTGCAGTCTGAAATCCATGTCAGGTCCCCTAAGTCATCTCAGAACCCGGATAGGACCCATGTCTGGGGGATTATATTTCAGCACGCTCCACTCTTCCAAGATTCCTTGGGAGTTCAACTACTGTCATATACCTGATTTGAACTACATTCCCTTTTCATCTTTTCCAGAGAAATGAACACCAGTATATGTTACAATAATTGAAACCAATGAATTGTAAATCTCTATTCATTTTGAAGCCACATAGACTTGAACTCAGTGTTGTCCAGTACAAACCAACAAGAGATTTAGAAAGAAATAGATCATCTACTCAGAAAGGAGCCAGGTTTGACAATCCGTGGTGTTTAGTATCCCCTTCAGAAACCGTCTTTAGTCCTTCCAGCAGCAATTATGGGCCAAAATATGGATTGTCCAAGATTTGATCAGTTTTGAAGTAAGAAAGGATTAAAGCAAGGTGGCACTAGAGTGTTCAGGGGAGAATTAATGTACCTGAAAGATAACACTAATTTTAACCTTAAATTAATTCTCTCCTGCAAAGTGTACCTGTTTGGGTGGGAACTTACATATCCAATTCTGCACTCTGCATATCTCTATGAAGTAATGGAAAGAATAAAAGCCTGTCAGGAGGTGAATATTGACTGGCAAAAATACATGTTGATAAAGCATCCAAACTTAAAAACTGAGTTCCAATCGGTCCATCTGACATCATTAAACTAGTAATAAACAATGAATTACTCTGGCTTTTGTTTCTGTCCGTTCCTGCATTTTAAGACATCTTGTCTTATAGGTCTGAAAACCTCAGGAGATTTCACTACTGGTCTCACTGCTTTCCACTGAGAATTTGTGGCTTGGTTGTCATGGAGACATCGTATTTCTCCAAGAATTGCTCATATTGATCCGTGGACAGGCGTAAATGGCCAGGCGAATGTGAGGAGTAAAGGGGGTTGGGCAGTACTATAAAATGACCAGAGGTTATGGGTCGGAAATAAGCTCATAGCAAACACTTAGGCAAAGAGAAAGAAACAGTTTCATTTTGTTTCAGGATTTCGTTTTTGCACTTTATGCCATTGTCTTCTTTCACTATAGACTGAAAGAAACTTGTTAGTCACTTGTCATGTCAGATCTTTGGTGCTTGTCCTGACACAGCTGTCAGCCTTCCAGCTCTGTGCAGTTCAGGGACACACAACAAAGAGCTAGGAACATGAATTATTTATTGCTCCTTGTGCGGATGAAATTCTGTGATAAGAAATTAAGACACTTCTGATAGAAGTGCTTGCTTGAAAGGAAAGATTTGGTAAGACAATACATTTACTTAAAGCTTACCATTTACTTTTAGTAGCAAACATTGAAACAATAATATGATGTTCAGTTGGCTATGATTTTCTCAGGTGCTTTAACTTCAAATCATGGAACCTGAGAATGCTTGGGAGGTCGGCATTTGGTTTGGTGAAACCTATGACTTAAGAATCTTTCTCACACATATATAAAGCCTGGGCAAACTTACAAACTTAATTTATAAGTTTTTTATTAATAAATCTGTAAAGAGTCTCTTGTGCTTCATTTGCAAGATGTTGTCATAGGTGCAAAAGTGATGTTAAGAGATACATTTATTTTATTATCTCTTCTGATGAGGAAGAGGTGAAAGTGTGTCAATATACCTGGAAGGAATTCCTATTATTCCTTGAAAGGGTTCTTTATTACAACTTCTACCAGATTCAGGAAGGCTGTAGAGCAACCTTTAACACAGCTCTCTGTACGTTGTGTTTTTTGGTGGTGAAAGGTGCAGTCTCTTTCCTTGACATTAGAATGAGCTTTATTTTCAAAGTGATCTTTGTTTTCAAAAATCACATGAAGCTTACTATGTTTGTTTTAGTTTCACATTTTCTGTGTCTGCACATGTTCTCACTGCTCTGCATGTGGGCCTCCAGCAATTGTAGGAGGCAGATACTCAGATGAATAGCAGGAATCCATTTGACTACCCAAGACACCGATCCAAGATTTACCTGTGATTTCTTGTGTTTAATGTGTGATCTGAACTACTCTCAGATAGGTAATGAAACCCCTCAACCTGCACTTTTCTCTTGGATAATTCACAGTAAACACTCTTCACAAGTGATGGACACAAGTAAATATCAGACTGCAGTTTCTTGTCTAAATGAAATGGATTTTAGTTTCTCCCTTCATGTGGCTACAGGCTGCCATTATCTGTGATAGTGGCTCATGTCTATTTTAGGCCCCACACAGAGGAGATGCTGGGCTTCTCTCCCAGATGCCTAATAGTAGGTTTATCACTGCCATTTTTCCCCACATGCTGAGGACTACTCCTGTTTGACATGCAAAGCCTTGGCTTTTCAAACTTGTCTCTGCTCTGGCCTTGAACATAATAATCAGATAAGAATTGCAACAGTTTTCTGTAGAACTTGACTTTTAATCATATCAATCTCCCATAAAGAATGCACTATCCCTTGAAGTGCTTCTTTCTTTAAATAAATACTCCCAGCAGTTTTCCATTTTACCAGACAAATTTTCCACATTTAAGGAAACTGAAAAAGAAGCTGAAAGTAAGTGTCCATGGATGTGTTAGTTGGACTTCTAGGTCTGAGCTATTCACCTGAATTTTCTTGTACAAACAGTGGTGGAAAATTTATACCCCCAGATGTAGATCATCTTGTCGAAAGGGAGTTGCTTGAAATGGTTCCTAAGGGGATTGAAAATACTCTGAATTTTATTAGTCAAAATCTGTGAGGGTTATAGCAGGACTCAACACAGCCTGAGATGTCTTAGCTTTCATATGTGGGGCAGTCCCACTAAGGAGGGTTCTGCAAGTGCAGCTCCTGTGGGAAAAAGGAATAGATTTGAGCTGAAGTCACAACAAACCATGTAGGCACAGATGCCTCTTCCCTCTTATTTTCCCCAAAAGACACATTGCATTAGAGTAGGAAATAGACTATTACTTCACTTGGTAATAGAGGGAAACTGAGCCTCACTAATGGAAGATTGAATTGGAAGCTGTAGATGGAAAGTACAGTGGTTTCCATCTTTTGGATAGAAACCATGTAAATTGTAAACCCCCTGTATGCTTATGGCCTTAAGTATCAGACAGTCTCTGCCTGAGTCTTTGCCTGGTCCCTTCTGCAGCTCATGATCTCTCCCATCCCTTCATTCCAAAACCACTGCATAGATTAAATTCTCTTTCTCTTCAATTTTTCACTATTCAGGACAGAATGTAATTCTGGGTGCATAAGAGATAATAGGGAAAATCCGAGCAATTTTTGCAGTCTTGCTTAATTGCTTTCCTGTTTAGAGACCTTGACACAGAGATGGGAAAGGTCTCTGCCCCTGAAATATAGTATGTGAGAGGCAGAACTGCAGCAAATAGAAATAAAAATGTATGAAGAGCAGCAGATTCTTATTAGCCACACTGTGCTTACAAATACTAGAAGTGTGACTATCTTGTTATCAGGCAAGTTGTAATTACTGCATCAAATATTCACTTACCAGCTCCAAGTTCCATCCACTGAAGAGTGTTCTTAAAATCAGCATTGTGTCACCTCTGTGGCTGTTTATCAGAACACAGGCAGAATGTAAAAGTAAATTTTCAGTAAGTTTCCAGATACTAAGCACCCTAGAAAGTCCTTATTTTCTGTTTGCATCCTCATGGAAAGCAGGAGGCAGTAAATGGGGACTGAGCTGAGAATGGGGTGCTGGAGGCTGTTGCTGGTGAGGATGAATGAAGCAGGAAGAAGATGCAGTGTAAGGGCAGCCCACTGGTCACAGGCACTGATGGCCTGGGGACTGTATATAAAATGTCAGTGTCCAGGAATTATTCCAGAAAGAATTTCTGGAATTTCCAGTGTAGGCATGGATGAATTCATCATAATTTCATTGCAGTAGATGTAGTGTGTTATATCCTATCTGTGTTCTTGGTTACTAGAATCATGACTCGTGTTTTTGTTTGATTTGTGATTTTTCTGTTAGCTTTAGGTTTTGGGGTTTTTTAATAGCAAATTGAACTTCTGTAAACTCAGAAGACTGCCTAATAGTCATAAAGAAAATGTCTCTGTGTCTATGATACAGATAGACAGAAAGGTCATAGATAATATGATAAATTTACAAGATTTTCCTTAGACTGGAATAAAATAATGTGTTGCTTTCTCAGTGTTCATATACTCATGAAAGATGTGGTAGTACCTGGTTGAACAGTATTTCAAATGGAAGTAATATTTAAAATTCAGGTTGTAAATTTTGCCGTAAGTCAAATTAAAAGAAATCCTGAAGGTAAAATTTGGTGATTGAAAGCTTTTCTGTGAATTCAAAAATGCCTTGACAGGATTAAAATATAATATAACATGACTTCTGTTTACCACTATTATAGGATTATTTCAGCTAAGAGAAAATATATATAATTTGACAATTATTTTTGTAGAGGAAACATAAAACCCTATTAATTTAAAATGGAAATTATCTTTCTACTGATCCACTGGAGTGCTTTCCTTTAAAAAAAAAGAAAGGAAAAAGCAGAAATCTGTGCAGGAGAAGAGTTTTCAGGAATCCCATATATTTTCTTGTGCTGTTTCGGGTTGTATATTGCTTCTAGTGATATATCAGTTATAACATGAACAGTCTTCTGGAAGTAGATTTCTGGACCTTTTAACACTAATATGAGGATGGTGAAAGTTTTTATTCCCATACAAAAATTATAGATTTTGTTACTCTATAAAAAGATTGTAAAATAACATATATTTTAGTAACAGAATATCAGCTATTCCCTCATACTGTAAAATCATTAAGCCTCTAATTGTAAATCATTTAGAAATCATGCATTTCTTTTCCAGATGACATGAAGCCACATCCCTGGATATCTAAGGTGTGCTCCTGTAAGGTGTGCTAGAAAAAACCCGCTGAGACGAAAGAATTAGAAGATGTAGAAGGACAGCCAAGAGATAGTACATATATGTGGTGGATGTGAAAAGGCTTTTTGTATTTATTATGGTACCTTTAACAATTTATTTTCAGAAGAAATACCTTCCATAAGATCAGCTTCTTTTGACTGATTAATGGGCTTCAATTCACACTTCCATTGCTAATAGATATACATGTATTTGACTAAATTTGAGTAGTTTTGATATAGAAAATATCAACTCTTCATGTTTAGGTATCATTCACTTGTTTATGTAGTGATCTTTACAACTTTGATTGCCATTAAACAATTATGTCAATTTTAGTATTGTTTTATCTACATCAAATTTAATTTTTTCTCTCCTTTATGACTTTTCTTACCAATAGCATTTTAACACTGAGCAAAACCAGATGTATTTCAAATAATTAGAAAATATGTTTTCACTGAAAAGAGAAATTCACAATTTGTATTAAACATGTAATATTTAGGAATAACTAAAATGCAAAGAATGATCTATGCACAGGAGAGAATGGGAAATTGATAATAAATCTGGTCAGGTCTAGGATGCAAATTTTCTTTTTTCCTAAGTACTACCATTACTATCATCTGTAGAAATGCAGTACCAGTATGGAACTGGAGAAGCCCATTGGAGTCCTCTTCTGAAATGATATACTTATTGAATATCAATTTGTGTTCATTGGGAAAAGTAGCTATACCTTTTTAATTTAAAAAAAAAAAATGTATTTGTAGGATATATGCAGCTGATTAGACCCATTTATCACCTTATACCCTGTGGGACATAGGCTGGTTTAACAAATAATGGCTGCTTTCTTTGTTGCCAGTAGTTGGAGTGCAACTGAAGGCAAAGGGTCTTGAGGATGTACCTTATGGTGGAAATCCTGGTCTGATTTATCCCTTCTAATTGTCACTTAGCCATACGATCCCTTAACTAGGATAGTGGAAATTTATTCAGTGTGGAAACATTCCCTGGAAATGAATCTCTTTCTTCCTTGTGGGGAATTTTCATGGCTGCAGGAGTGATAAAACCTGGTTTCTGTTGCATCAGTATGGTTTGAATGAAGCAGACATGAAAGCTTCTTCCTTCTGGTTTGTTATAACCCGTAAGTCCATGTCCCTCAGTGCAGTGCAGTGTTCGGCCTTCCAACACATTGGGTGGTGGAATGGCATTGTGAGAAGAAGTATGCCAGTTTTTATTCCACTAAAGAATATGTAATTCAAGTTGGCTGGAATCCAGAGAAGATAAAAATAATGTTATTTTTTCTGTGACTGTGAATACCATGCAGAAAAATGGCATCTTTGGGCAGAAAAGTCAATGGTTTTAACACATTTGGTATTTTTCAGAAATAACTTTCTTTGTTCTCTCTAAAATGTGTGTTTTGTGCATATGTGGTTGTACTTGAATTATGGTGACTGAATATTGAGTGCTACAGCTTCGTTCTTGCACTTCTTGTGCTGGATGTGTGGAATAATATCATTGATGTATTTATACTTGCACAACACAACTGAGAGCAGAACATGTCTTTAGCTGAAATATATCCTCCTCTTAACTTTTGTAGATGAATGAGAGTACCAAACATCAAAAAGGTAAAAAAAAATTGTAAATATATCTACAGGAACTTAGTAGCACTACAGGAACCTTGCAGACAGTAGAACAAATTGCAAAGGATGGACCCATCTCCCTCCCTTGCTCGTCTTCCATATAATCAACCACATCCAGTTGTTGCAGCAGTCTCTTCCATGGACATTAAAAGTTCTGTTCACAACAAGCATCACTGCTTTGCATCAGCATCTGCTCACTTGGGCCAAGATAACAAATCTTTTGAAAACTCTTTCATCTATATATTTCAAAAATGGATGTGTTCAAGGAGGTCTCATAGCTCAAGGAGTTGGCATTGTCCATAACACCCAGTACTGCTGTAGTAGCAATTACATTTGTGCAACATGATATTTGATTGCTTGTCTTTAATTCTGCAAAGCAGTGCACATCAGCAGCCTGCCAATACTGCCAGCCCTCTGGAATGGTTTGTGCAGTGATGATTGCTGTTTGGCACATGCTTGTGCGTGCTTTGTGCTAATTATCATTACAGGATCAGTAAGGTAAGGCAGGAACTTTTTTATTAGGTACATTTATTTCTGAGTAAAGCAAATATATTCCCCTTGTCTTCTGGATGTCTTTCAAACAACCAACTTTATAATATGTGCTCACAATCAACTCAATCAGAAAAATCTTTTTACAACAAAGTGACAATTTCAGAGCTGAATACACAAATACAGATGAACTTCCTGCAATAGTTTCTTGTAAGCCAAACTGAAGAAGCATTTTATATGAGTGTGGTCTGATGTACCACTGCATTCATGCTTACGGAGAAGGAGTTTACAACAAAGTCCCAAGGCAATTAAGAATATATTTTTCTATTGTGTTAATCTGAAGGAATCCTGTCAAAAGGAATAGTATGCTAATATTTTTGAGTAGTTGTTTAAATTTTAAATATGGGGTAAAAAATTCATGGATACCTAAACTGTGTAAGGAGTGTGGTGTTTTGGTTTGGCTTGGAGTTTTTTCCATACAGAAGTCACAGGATCCGATGACCTGTACAGCTCAAGGTGTGGTTTCACAGTCAGGGATTTCTCCTCACTGCAGCCTCAGGCTTCTGTGTCTCTCACTTACGTTTGCACTACTGCTGGTATGCCCAGGCTGTGCCAAGGCAAGCACTGGCCTCAGTGCAGACCAGAGGAGGAACAAACAATCCAAGGTGGATATGTGGGACAGTTCACACAAAAATGAGCATGAAATTGATGTTTGGGGTGCTATGTGCTGCGATCTTACTTAAACATAAACCTTTAGCTTTCAAATCCTATAAGCATTCTTACATTACATGCATAATTCATTATATTATTGAAAAAATTTAAAAGGCACTTACTGCTTCAGTAGAAGATAAAATCAAAACTCTTCAGCATCTCTTTTATTTGAGGGATTTTGAGTTTTCCAAATTATTCATACTTGGTCTGACTGGTAATACTGAATGGTCACTGACTTAGATTCCTGTGTGGAAACCTCCCTAAAGTTTGAACTGTTCATTTGTGTCTCCAAATCCAAACATTATATTTTGAAATCTCTTGTGCCATTTACATATTTTAAATTTAATCATTGTAATAAACTGTTTCCATTTTGGGATTGTATTTTGTGGAGTAATGCTCTCAAAGCACATTGGCATGGGATTTGATGAGATTCAGTGCTTGAAATAAAGAGACACTTTAACAAAACCACTATGCAATGGGGCTGCAAGTCCCAAACAGCAGCACTTTAGCAAGGGAAATGGTTTTGAAAGTCTGACTGAGCTGAAGTGTTGAAAATTCAGAAAAGAAGGGGACAGTTCAGTAAGCAGCATTAACTCTGTCCAGGATTTTACTCCTTTTGGAAGAATAAGTTCTCTGAAGGCAGACAGGACAGTGAGCTCCAGCACAAATCCCAGAGTCGTTGTGCCAATGCTGAATAGCATTGCACCCACACCCATGACAGGGAATCTGTGAAGACAAAGTCCTACTTGTAATGGATATTTCTGCTGGATTTTGCAGGTCATACTTCTTGGATGAGAAAAGAATTTTCAAGCAGAGAAATTTCAAGGACTGGTCTTCCCCTTTTTCCCTCCTCATTGAATGTGTAGTCTTAACTGCTAGACAAAGATTTTAGCATTACTGTTAGCATTTGAATTGGGGTATCATTTGAATTCATAGATCCCCAAACTGAAAAGTCATCAATTTTACTTTTGGAGAAGTAGTTCTGAACTTGGATGCAATATAAAATTCACACAATAACCTGAAATTGTCTTATTGGGGCCCATGGGAAGTTTGTTTCTTGAATGACACCTGCTGGAAAGTCTGAAGTGTGTCTGAGAGCTGTGCTGTGGGACAGGCATGTCACAGCAGGAACACCTTCTCTGTCTTCTGATGGATGTGGCTGTGATGGGTGAGTACAAACAGAGCTGCCAAGCTGAAGCAGTGTGAGTTGCTAAACAATGTCGAAGATTATGAAACTTAACAAACATCTGCAAAGTTTTTAGAGCAGACTGTGCATTTGACAAAATTTCTTAGCAATACAAGTTTAATTACATTTGTCTTTTTCTTTCATGTATTTCAAGAAGGTTTAGCTTCAGAATACAGAGTTGTGCTGCCTGAATGTACATTGTGCCATGAAAATATAGCAATAAAAACTGGTTTTCTTCTGCAATGCTCTCAATAGGACAGTTGTGAAAAATAGCCTCACTGGAGTAAGTAGTGTATGTTGTTTCATTAAGTACATTAGTCACTTCAGTTTTACATCAACTGGCAGATTTTTTTCTTTCTTTCTTTCTTTCTTTTCTTTTTTTTTTTTTTTGGCATTTGAAAACATAATACTCATCAGAAAAATATTAACTGTATCCAAAACTAGTAAATTAGTGAGATTTTCCTTATTTACTTTTAAATTTAATCTAAATAATGTGTGATCTTTTTGATAATACAGATGTGGAGAAATCATACCCTAAATCATCATGAATTTTCTGCACAGAAACTCAGGGTAGCAAAAGATTCTGTTCCGTTTCAGAACCGTATTTTCTATCACCACACTGATCTGCAGACTTACAGCTCCAACCAGTTAATGTAGCATACAGATTTTTGTGGTTTGTTTTGGTTTATAGTCTTCCTGCCATGTAGATGGCAGCAGCACTCAAGCCTTGAAATTCAGTCTAGCTTTTTCTTAAGTTTGTTTGAAAAACACGTTTAAGAATATTATTGCTGAGACTGAACTGAAAGCTTGATTACTTTAAAGATGAATATCAGTTTAGTAACATATGCCTCTAAAGAAGCTTTTAACTTTGTAATATCAGTGTTTAAAAGACAGTAAGTCATATCTGTCTGCATTAATATAATTACCACTATTATTTTTTTCTACATTTTAACTTTTTTCTTCCCCTGTATATTAAATTTCTAGAATTCTTCCTACTGCACTAGGTTGCAAGACACACAGGATGTTTTTGAAAGTTCAAATTTGTATTTCCTTGCAGAATGAGCAGCAACCTGGGCAGGAAAGCTGTTGAGTGTGGACATCCTTGTCAAAGATACAAAGAGGAAGGAAGAGGAAGGACAGATAAAGGTAGTGGGGTACACAGTATAGGATTTTATGCTATGGGTTCTACTAATTGTAGTGCTTTATAAAAATTATAATTAATTATCTGGAAAAAAAACTATTTTGAAGGTCCAAATATCTTTATGTAGTGTAAACGTCTGCACTGACATTTACTTTGGCTAAGAAGTAGAGAGATTTTGAAAGAGAAGCAACAAAACTGAGGCCCAGAATCAAAGCTGTCTAGCAGTCTTAGTCTCTGCAGCATCAGCTGAAACCTCAGGGAGACTTTGTGGGATCATCTCCAGGCCTTCAGAGATAAAAGCAGATGTTGCACATGTAACTATGCACAGAGGGAAAACTAGCACAAGAAAGCATAATGATGGTAGTGCCTTGAACTAGAAAATACTGTTTAAATTCTGGGGGCAAACATCAACAGAAAATGCTGGGAGATGAAATATCCAATGGACAACATATCTCATTCCATAGGATCCTATCTGAGGATGCATTGGGTGGAGGTTTAATCCATACCAACTGTGGGATCAGCTAAAGTAACTGGGAAGGTGGGCAGACTGTGGCACTGAGCCACCCTCATCCAACTGCCACAGCTGCAGATTTAGGCAAGTCTGTTCTAACCCTCTGCAGAAGCTGGGAGAGAAATGGGAACTGATATCTCTCTGACGACATTGCTGTGTTGTGTGAAATAGAAACCCTTGGCACAGGGGATCATCCAGCTGTTTGTCAGGCAGTCTGCAGAGGCCAGGACTCCTCATGGGAGGGTCTGTCACAGCTTCACGCTGCACTCAGTGGATGGGCTCTGACCACAGAATCCTCTAATGTCTGATGGGGCTGTGACCAAAAGCATGGTACAGATGTTGAGATACATGTCCTGGAGTGACAGCACTCCTTAACTACTGCTTCAGGCAAAGGATTTACACAGGGAAAGCAGGAATTCTTGGCTGATAAAATGTGTGACAACAGTAAAAGTAGATGAGTGATGAGAAAAGAGCAGCAACTGGACAGGTGTGGCATCAAAGCACTAGGGTACCCAGCTTTTGTCTTTCCTACACTTGCTGAGTACAATGCCTTGGACATTGGTAATGGGAAAAGCACTTCTCTTCTTAAATGTTTTCCAGACTAATGCATGCTGAGAGCAAATATATTTTTGCTGCTTTTAGGATATAGTTTGAAGATTTGATGGGTTTTACTTCTCACTTCATAGCATCCATTGAATCAATCTTAGATTTCATTCCATTGAGCAGATACTTGTCAAAAAGCTGCTTCAAGGTCTCTGAAATCCACCTTTTTTTCCCTATATTTTCAAAATTATGCCACATCTTTTCACCCAACCTCTACCTCACTGCTAATATACTCAGTGTAGTTATGGGAGAGTTCTATGCATTGCAACCAAGCATACATTTAGAATTCATATTAGTGCTGACTATTCATGACCTATAATGAAAATATATTTTAAAAGCTCCTAGGAACTTAAAATAACTGTCACCGTGTTAGTGTTATCTCTGTGTAGTACACTGGAGTGGTTTGTAAGGATACATAAAAGGATGGTCACTGCATTTTGTAAGTTAATACAAAAGCAAAATTCCGTAATAAAAATGTTGGCAGATTTTCATTATCGCTGCCCAAACTTACTAGGCTTAAGCAGCAAAATCACCTGAATAATATGATATAGAAACTTTTAGAACTAAAAGACAGGCTTTCCTTAGAGATATTTTTGCAGGATCACTTTGGAGGATGACTGCTCCTTAGGAATTTGAGATTTGCAGCAATAACATTTCAAACTTTTTAAAGAAAGTGATGAACAACTTTAATAAGGATTGGATACTGAGAAAATATCAGAAGGCATAACAAGTAAAGACTCATTTCAGGCACTCTTTCTTATATTTGTTGCTTTGGTTATATGAAGTGACAGCCCAATGAATCACTGGGTGGTCTTTTGGTCTGACAATTTGGGTATTGTCCAAGCAATTAACAGGCAGTCAGCCAGTTGCAGCAGCCAATGATTAAATTACAGAGGTTTTTTGGTGGTTTCCATAAAGAAATATCTGGGAAAAGTTAGATGGATCTACCACCGTATGATGAACATGTGTCCAACTCTGTGTACGTGTTTATTTGACTAAATAGTTAAGAATATTACTTCACTTGAAAAGAGTCGATATTTGAAAGACATTCCATGCTTTTGGTTTCTCTTCTACTAACCCTGTGTGTGAGGAGGATTTATGATACTATTGGAGCAAATCTTAAGCTTTGTGTGGGTTTTTCTGCATGAGGCTTTAGAATTTCTTTCCTCATACCTTAAGTCACACGTCTGTCTAACTGCATAAGTACTTCACAGGTTTCATTCTAGATTTCATTTAAAAATGCTGTCTCTTATGTAAGTCCTTTAAGCACATATAATTAGTGTTTAATTTTTGCTTAGCCCATGGAACATGTAGCATCTTGTGTTACCCCCCTTAATCTATAGATGTTAATCTCTATTCCTGCTATTTGGCTGGTTTTCCTTTGTATGTGGGAAAAATCTATCACAGTTTTTCCAGAATTTTGAGTTTTTTCTTCCTCCCATGATAATCAGTGATTAAACTTCCACAGGAAGAGACCAAAAGCAGCAAAAAGGAAAAATAAGAAGAAATAAACTCTATTATCTAGAGTAAATATACCAGCATGGTCAAATTATGATTACACTGGCCTCCAAGCTGCACTCTGATCTTCAATGATAATTCTGAACAGTGCTCTGAAGGTGGATGTAAATGTCAATACTCTAAGAAGACTGGGAATTTCTGGGAATTAGCATAGGATACATAGAGCCATAACTACAATCCTGCAGGTACTGGGTACAGTACCCACACTGATGTGGGCACTGAGCTCTCATGTGGCATTTTTGATAGTCGTATGGGACCATAAAAGGAATCTCAGCAACATTAAGTTTTCTTTAGCATTTACTCTTTCTCCAGGGGGTAGTTTTTCTAGATTAGCTGGGAAAGTGCCCTTGCCAGCTAGCAGGAAGGAGAGGAGATAGTTCTGTATATTTTAATGCTTTTACAGCTTCTGTACTAAAAGACATTGGGAATAGCAGAGAAGCTTGCACACCTTCCTCAGAGGCAGACTCAGCTCCTTTCCACACAAAGGTTTTGCCAAGGTTTTAATAAAAGAAATCCCCACTGTAGATTACTCCTATACTTATCCAGTAGTCAGTCCTGGACCACAACCTTCAGCAGCTTTTATTCAGCCAAAGCTGCTTCCAAAAGGGCTCAGGGGCATCACTCGGTCAGCAGCAATCAGTGGGTTAATACAGCCTCACTTCTGCCTCCCTCAGATGTTCAGGAGGAGATAATGAGGCAGGGATAGAGCCTGCAGGTTAATGAGATACCCCAACTGGAAGACAGAAATCTGAGAGACTGGGAAGCAGAAGAGGAAGGGGAAATGTGAGTTTCTTTATATTCAGGTGTTACACAGTTGAGAGAATTGCTGGGGCAGGATTGTTTTCCAGGACTATAAAGACCATTTGATCTGTTAGTGCACTGCTGAAATTACTCATCTACCTGGCAAAAGCTGTCTGCCTTTTACGCTCCTGTTAAAATCAATACCGAACTACATTTGGAACTCTGTTATGCTAAAAAGAAGTTCCCCCCCAACCCTAAACAAAACACCAAAATCCAATGTTAGGATAAACACTAGAATCCCTCTAACAAATTCTAATCTGTGCTTGGGTAAGCATTGTTAGAAACATCCGTCATGCATTTAAATAAAATCTATTAATAAAATGAATGAGTAGAACTTAGACTAGTATAGAGAGGTAATACAGTAAAACAAATGACCCTTCTACAGGGAGCTGTTGTACTGTGCTGTTTTGAGTATCGTCATGAAAGCAGCTTACCTTTCAGCTGAGTCTTTTCAATAATCCTGGGCTGTAAATGATGCAGCCATGTAAATACCTCTGACTGTCACACTTTGACCATATAATATGAAAAATATCTTGTTCTCTATAATCACATTGTCAAAAAATTCCTCCTTCTTATCAGTATGCGACCTCCTGCTACAGAACAATCTGCACAGTCTGCAGCATTCAAGATACTATTCTTAGTGTTATTATCAGCAATGACGATTATCTCTAAATGCTCAACAGTAAATCCAGAGGAATAAACGGGAACATTCTTCCTAAGTGGTGTATAACAATACCTGACATTTATATAGCACCTTTCATCTGTAAGAATCCCAAAGTGCTTTACAAAGTCTGCTGGGATCACTTCACCCACCACTGAAATGTAGCTATCTCTACAGTGAAATTCAACTTCTATTCCACACCACTGCCATTGCACAACGGTGTTTTTCAAAAAATGTGACAACTAAGTGAAATGCATTGAACTGTTCTTGTGAAAGCTATCATAAGGTCCTCTGTGGCAGTCCATGGCTAAAACTTTGCAGTGGCATCGAGGGAAAAAAACAGCAGATACTTCATCCTCCTCTGCCCTCAGACACTTCCTTCCCAGCAAGAGCACTTCTATTCTCTTTCTGTTCTCAGAGCTATCAGTTGAAATGCTACCTATGGATGAAATTCTACTAATGAAATCACACTAGTAAACCTGGATGTCTGGCGTTATCCTTAGAAACTCAGTAATAATGAAAAGAAAATGCTTAAAATTTTATAGGACAAAAATGGGCGTAACTAATCTATAACTGTGCTTCTCTGACAACCTTGGTCTATTGAGCCCAACACTGTGAAATTAAGTACTAATCTATTTTCCTTATGAGGTATTTATATTCTTTTTCATGGTTTTAGCACAATAGCTATGTATTTATATGAGCAGGTATGATTCACTGTAAGTTGGCCTTAGATGCTGTATCTGTACTGGTAAGTTAGAGTGAGGTAACATCCTCAGGTATGGAAAATTACATAAATTGATAAAATGATGGAACAATCTCCATGCTGTTGACCTACAAGAACTAATACACTCCTGATGACTGTGCCTGATAGGAAGTGTTTGAACATGCCCATGTTTTCTGGATGGTAAAATAATTTTTCACTCTACTGTTCTGCTGGCAGTTGGCTTTATTGCCAGAAAACTGAGGGATATTGCTGTTACAGATATATAAACAAAGGGTATGCACAGAATGAAGGAATGTATGTAAAGCATAGTATTTGTGCATTCCTGAATGTGATAAAAGTCAGTATAAAAGTGGCTTGAATACTCTTCAAGAGAAATGCATGCTATGCAATATGAGTAATCTTGAAAGTGCTCTACCAATATTAATCAAATCATGGAGCTGAAAATGCATGTTCTTGCTAGAGTTTCCTATTACATTTTTGTCTCACAGAAGGATGGGAGCAAGCCCAGCCAGGAGATCTGAGCCCTGCTAAATTTTGGAGAGCTTAGCTCTTGCTGCTGGTATAGATTTGATCTCTCCAACTCAGGTTTATGTCTGTAATATGTCACTTTAAAAAAATCAAGGTCCCATTTGGGTTCACTCCACTGCAGTGTTACTACTTTATCTTATATTTCATCTCCTCTGTGGTCTTGGCTCTTCTTTGGCAAAATGTGAGTTCCTTTTCTTTTAAACCTGGGGAAGCATTGGACATATGTCACCAGTGAACTACAGAGTGCATGGGGAAATTAGCTAAGTAGAGAGAACCACTTTACTGCTGAGAACTGAGTGGTCTCTGTTCTTTCTCAGCTACAGACAAGAAAGAGAATCAAGAGTGTTTCAGAAGTTACTGACCTTTTAAAACTAAGCTGTTATATTTCTTTAATGGAATAAATGTGGTAAACTGATTCATGTACCTGGTCATAAAGAGATTAAATGTAATTTTCCTTCTCCTAAGAAGTTTCACTATATTTTTGAAATAAATAGGGTGAAGCCTAAAGAAACAGCAGTAACTTTGAATCCACTATGAGATATTCTGAGTGGCATCTTAAGAATGCAGGGTGTGAATAGACTATCAGAGTTTATCCTGCACATAAATCCAGAAAATCCTCTGGCCAAGAGACAAAATTATACATGCTTATGATGAATGTCTGGTTTATGAAACTTATATGTGAAGGTGTAAAATATATCCTATTAGAGATATTAAATTAAAATATTTACTAGGTTTTTAAAATGCATTAAAATTTAAAGTTGCAAATTTATATTAAGAACATCACATTTATTTGCTGTGGCCCCACTAAAACAGGTTTACTGAATCCAGAGTATTTTGAGTCAAGCCTTGTATACATTTACAGCATGTCTATCTGTAGGCATTTATTTGTATCCACTGCTGTATATTCCATATTGAGTCCTATTTTAATAGTGAACGTGAAGATTGCAGTTATATTAGGAAATGTCAGCTCTAGGACTGCAGAAAGAATGGTTGTTGCAATGCTTAACTCTTCCTTCTGCACATGTGTATTGCACACCCATCTTTATGTGTATTAGCCCATGTCCACTCATAATCAATACTATTGCCTCATCAAAATCTTCTATACCTTTATATACACACATATTTTTAGCACTCTTAGAGGTGTTTTAAAGATAAATGTGTCTCATTTTGGTCCTGACGATCAGACCACAACAATACAATTGATAGACTTGGCTTCACATTTAAAATGTTAACCCATTATGAGGCAGGTCTTAGCAAACATGCCAACAAACAAAAGATAAAAGAATCTTATCACTTATTTTCCCTGTCTTCAAAGATTTCATCTTTGAGGATGAAATTTACAATGCTGCTTTTTATATTTCATTATTATTCAACGACTGCATTGTCAGTAAAACCCATATCCTCCTTAAATTTCCCAAGTTTTTTTCCTTTAGTTGACAGACAGTTGCTAATCACATGTATAATACCCTGAGCAAATTTCAGGCCATAGGGGGATAGGATGGCTTCCTGCATATTTTACCCTCTTCCACCCTTATTTTTTCCAGTTTCTATGACAGTCTGCTTGCATTTATGAATGAATGCTATGATGTGTATTGGCTGTGTTAAGAAGAGGGATCATGTGAATTTTAAGCCTTTAAACATAAATGGTGAATTTTAACAGGCATACAAATTCACACATACAAAGACGACATTTGCTGCTCTTTCTGCCTGCCTTGAAGCTCTCAGCAAAGAATCTGCTGAGCACACACAGTCAAATATTATTTATACCAATCCTGGGGAGGCATTTTGCATTTCCCTGGCAGACAGGATAGGGCAGCATCTCTCCTCTGAATGCTGTGCTGGGCTCTGCTGGCAATTTCTCTGCCAGTGAGCACAGGGGTATCAGAGCTTTTAGCCAGTATATAGCAGTGACAAGAGAGCTCCAGGGAGATTCTTTTGAGAAGAATCATCCACTCCTGAAGCTGGATTCCAAGTTTTCACGTCTTGGCATATGGATTTTAATCTCTGAGTTACCTTAACAGAAAGCAAATTCTGTAACTTCCTCTGCAAGGTCTGTTTGACTTTGCTGGAGGAAGAACGCTTGTTCAAAGCCAGCCCAGCAATCATCATTCATCACCCTGTCAGTCACACGCAGATACCAAGGTACCTTCAACAAACGTTCCCTAGTGTAACCCCTAGGTTGGTTATTAGTATTTCCCACAAAGTTCCAGTAGTCATAGGACATTTTTGAACTTTATGGGATTTATATTAACTCATAGCAATCTTTGCAAGGTTGCCAGAAGGTGTAAAGAAACTAATGATTAACTGGATTCTTCTTAGCAATTTAGAAATATTGATGAGTGCTGGTTCAAGTTTCTGCTACCAGCAGTGTATTGCATGAAATGCTTGACTCCTGATAAGAAGGAAGTCTTCTAAAGTCAACACAATCTTACTTTTCCTTTTTTCATATTTTAATGTGCAAAATACTTTTGGTATTTGGTACCTCTGATAAAATTCATTTTCAGCAGCTGCTGAGATATTTAAATCCTGCCAAAGACAGTCATCAGCTGTGGAGTCCTGTGTCTAAAGCAAATGCAGTAGTGTCCTCAAAACTTGTTGTAAACAAAACAATAATTCTCTCTAATAATGAAAAAGTATTTTACTTCATATCTGAGACCATATGAATTAATTTCAGAACTAGTTAATAGGATGTCATAATGGGTATATCAGTTACCCTTAACTAGATTTAGTCTTATTTTGGACCATGAAGAGAAGTTGAAAAACATTTAGACTTCATTCAAACACTGTCTTGTGTACAATTCAGGAAAAAGTACCTATCTGATAATGACAGTACCACGTGCAGCTTTCCCAGAGAAGGTTGTTTACTTAAGGCATGAAACAAGGGTCAGTTTTGAGGAAAACTTGACAAGGACAATTTCTTACTTACCTTAACTAGCAGAAAAAGCACAATAATAATAATGATGGGTAGTTGCATTCCGAATATTTCACTCACCTGAAACACCACAGAACAATTCATATGTATTTGTTTTTTGCTTTCACCATAGTATTACACAGCTAGCTGGAATTTCAAAAGAAACCCAAGAAATAAAGCATTCATCTCTCAGAAAGAGCTGTTGAACTGCCTGAACTCTGCTCATTCATCCACAGCAATGCTGGTTTTTTTCTTAGGCCCTGGGCTTAGGAATGGGACGACCACACTCCTCACACTTCCTTGCATCACTCCTCTCTCCAATATTGTTGCATGCAAGGGGCACTTCATGGAACTATAAATTCCTTTTTCCTTCTTACCTAGAAAGGCTCTGCCAATCCTTTAGAGCAATTTTGCTCTTTAATCCATCCCACTCCTCCTCTTTTCCCAAGATCTAAATTCTCATGTTCCTCTGCCTTTTGCAGCTTTCATTTAGGTCTCTGGATGTCTGAGGGCTATGCAAGGTTCTTTCCCCTGTGCTGCCGGAGAGATACCAACACAGAACTGACTGCTCCATTGAAGCCTCACCACTGGCCAGAGAGTGATTCTCCTCTGATACCTGGCCCTGATCAGTACATGGTATTGGGAACACTTTGTCCTCACTCATTCACTCCCTCGGGGCCCTGTTAGCTCTAAACTACAAATACAGCAGGTCAGTGTTTCCTGCTCAGCCTTTTCGTGGATAATCAAAATAGCTAACAAATAAAAGGGACAGTAAAAGGGGCATCAAATGCTAAGGTCTTTCCATGGATATTAAGCATTTTTATATGGCAAGCTTGTGTGTCCATCTGACTTACCCTCTGGTTTTGAGCTGTGGGTCAGTTTTTCCATGATGCCTTTTGAAAGATGGAGGTATCAGTTGAGCAAACCAGAGCAGGCAGTTTCCTGTAATCATCTATGCCATCATCTGTGCTGGATCATGGCAGCAGCTGATCAATAGAGGAGTATTTAAATATGTTAGAGCCTGAATCTGATATTCTACATGTTTAACTGCATAAACAGATCAATGGGACGGGATTGATCTCCATTGATATTTGGCAGTTTTCAAATACAATTAAACCACATTTGGAGTACTGAAAGCACTTGAAATAAACAACTGGGCACTATTTATAATTTAAAGAGCTACTCAAAAAATTTAATAGATCAAGTGGTTGTTTCAACAATGCCAGTGTCAAGGGAAAACTGAAATCCATATGCTGTATATAAATAGCAAACTGAAATTGACGGCAAACTGAAATACAATGTGTTCTTTAGCACATATTACTACACACAAATATTTCCATATTTATGAGATAAGGATATGCAATTAAAATGTCATTAACAGATATAGATGAATGATTGTGCCTGAGCAGAATCTGGGACTGGAATTATTGGACATGCTGTTGGTAAAATGGCAACCTTTCCTTTCTCATATCCCTAAAGCAGTAGAATTCAAGAGTCAGCGAGCCAGTTTTTGGTTTTGCTGATCCCTGTTGGCTGCATTCTCCCCGTGTCTGACAGGGTTCCAGCAATTCCCTGGATTCCCTGTATGCTGACACTTGGCATTTCCATTGCTCCTTCTGAGAGCCTGGCACCAGCATATGTTTAGGCTACCATCAAAACCTGTTTGCTCAAGTAGAGACAATCTGGGAATGTCCTTAGGTTGCCTTTGAGGATAATGTTGTTGTCATCACAAAGGCACATCCGATAGCTAAAAGCTGCTCAGAGTGTTTGACTCATTGACTTGGTGGTCATAAAAAGAACCAATGTCCGCAAATTTCAGGACTGGCCAGTTCAAGAGAACCACACCAAAGCTGACCAGAAGAACAGTAGTTTTGGGAAATGAGATTTATTTACCATTCGTGTCTCCCTCTGGGCAATTTTACACAGCAACACAGGTGCAGTTGTAATGAAACCTTTTGAGGGAGCTGAGGTCCAAGTCCCGAATATACAAGGTGATTAGGAGGGTTACTTTCTAGAGAATTTTTTGCAAAGAAAGGCTTATGGTTCAAATCTATTTGAAATACATAAAAGAAACATGGATCTTTATGACTACCCTCAGCCATAAACTCAGGGCAGTGCTGTAAACCCCAGGTTCTGTAAAGACATAGACTTGATTCATTGCAAGGACACTGAATGTCAGCTCAGCAGTACATTTACCAGACACCTCCATTGTGGGCATGGGGAAATGTAATTTTGCACTTTTACTGACAACGTTCTGAAACACAGCTAAACAGTATCAATGTGGTTTTCTTTCACAGGTGTTTTTAAAATAATCCCCTATGTTTTTACTAAGGACCTTATCCTGAAAAGTTACAAAAGTGATTTCCATGTGTACCATTTGCTTAATCCAGTGCCAGTGTCAAAAAATCAAGGCTTTACGGGTGATGGGTTTTGTGAACAGGAAAATATAGCAAGTTCCTTTTTCACAGGAAGGACTGGTTTAACAGCATGAAGACAGTAGGTCTTCCCCATATAGGCTGTCAGAGTTGGGATACTGCAATCCCAGAGTTGGGATAATCCAATCAGTTGGGATACTGCCTCTTTAAACCTTCCCAAACCCCTCCTAGCTTCAGGAGAGCTCTGAATGTGCATAGGGGTGTGTACCCTTCTCCTGAAAGTATGCACATATTCCCAAGGGAATTTCTTTTCTGTTAATGACATCAGCAATGCTTTCACCTGAGTGGCTACTGCAGGGTGAGATTCAGAGGTTATATCCAATATTCAACTCTGCATTGTTCCGATGGCCATAGTACATTCTGGTACCTGGTACCTGCCCTGCACAGGGCAGCACAGTGAAAACTGTACAGCAGAAATACTTTGGCATTTTACCTGAAGAGACATGGTGATGACTTATAGTACACCCTGAACAATTTTTCTTCTCTGTGCTTTATCTAGACCAATAAATGCTTATGCTTCTGGATGCAGGAAGAGCTGTTTGTTCTCCTCAGCTGACAACCCATTAAAAAGAAAATAAAGTAAACATATCAGAATTAGTCCCCTAAAGCTTCCATCAAGCCTTCTGCCATGAGCACTTTGCTGCTGTTTTTGTTTTTTTCCATTGCCAGCTTTTGGCACTCAGGGGCAATCTATCTTTGGGAGAGAGAATAGAATCACTCTCCTTTCCCAGGATGTATGATCCAAGAGCTAAAAATAGAGGCTATCCAGAACAATATCACGGGGCTGCATAACAAATAAGTAGCCAAAATTGTTGAAGAAATCTTCTTTGGGTGTGAAGCAGTACAATACCCTTAAGAAAAATTAGAAAACCTTTCAGGAAGCAATTGTGAGATAACTACTTAAAAGTTATTTCCTTACTCCTTGCAGTAGTGGTCAGTTTAAATATTGAGCCTGTGGCAGTTTCTCAGTGGAAATACCTGAATTTTGATGATATGTCCTAAAAACAGCATTCAAGTTTTCTTATTCACCACCAGAAGGTAAAGAAGAAAGAATCATCACGAGGACAAAAAAAAATCCACAAGGAGCCATTTCACCTGAATTTTTCTGTAAGGACTTTAGGACCTACTGGAAATGCAAACTCTAAGAGCGTTAAGGCAAGCCCTTGTTTTCAGCTGATCATTAGCAGTTCTGACCTTTTAAATCTTCTGCTGCTAAGGGAGAATCTGGTCTTTACAGAAAAGCTGTTCTGTATTCCATTCATAGACAATGGAGAACTTAACTATGTTTACTGGTATTTAACATATGGAGCATATTTGCCTGGAAGGTAGATGAAATCTCCTGCATTTAAGATCAAATCAATTTGAATTTAAGGTCACATTTGCAGAAGTCAATGTTCCGTAAAATCAAAGAAGAGCTTAATTCAACTATTTTTTCTCTGTCAATCAACGGCGTAGTTTCACACAGCGGAGTTGTGGAAGCCTTCCTCCTGCAAGGAATCCTTGCACACACAAACATTCAGGCACAAAGCCTCAGCAGGACTTGGATCTTCCTCACCTGAGTGGAGCTGTGAGTGTTTGGGTTTAAGACGAGCTTCCTGCTCTTCATTCTTACTCCCACAAGTAGTGTCGGTCATACTGCTAAGACTCCTCACACAAGTATCTTACCTGCTTAAAGGGAGGCTCTCAGGACCAAACCTCTTTTCTTCTGATGAGATGTATCCAATTTGGCACATCTAATCCATGTGCTTCCAGGACTAAATGGAGAAAATAGGCTGATGTGATTTCAAGGTGAAAGTGTGTGTATCTTCATTCATAAGCAAGTGCTGCTACTTCAAAGGAGAAGAGATTTGCAGGAATCAATGATCTGCAATATCTTTTTGCTTAAAGTGTAATTGCCATCTAAGAGCAATGAGGGATTTTGCTACTGCAGAGGTCTGGGAAACACAAGCCCAAAATACAACTTTCTGGTTGGGAGATTTCTAATATTGGAACATTGTCTTTGAATGCTACTAACCCACAGCCTTTTCCCCTGGAAATTTAAACAGCAGAGGAGAGAATAGGAGCTGCTGTTGATTTCTCCTGCTTTCCCTGAGAATGTCTGATACTGCAGGTCTGAAAATGGCATTTATGTTCTTAATAAAAAGATTTTTGTCTCTATTTTTAAATGAAAATATTGACTACTTAGCCTTGATGTAATAATGAATAGTCATAGTCAAAGTGCAGTGAAAAAAAAAAAAAGCAGTATATTAATTGCTCCCTTGTGGTATAAAAGAAAATTTTATTTCATTTTTTAACATAATGGAAACAGCAGAAAAATTGTGCAGAAAAGTGGGGGATATTCAGAAATGCTTATTTAATGGATTTTGAATTGACATTATTCACAGTCCATCCGGGATGGTCAATTAAAGTACATCTAGCAGCATTTTCTGTTCTGATGAAAATTTGTCAGCTATTTAGCAAATGATAAAATAGATCAGGAAAAACCAGTATTGTCACAAGCCCATTACTAACAGATTTCAGGAAAAGTTAACAGAAGTATCTTTCTGGTTGTAGTTATTTAGACTTAGGTAAACTGTAAATGTCTCTTTATATTTCATGTTGCTCACTTGTTGAGGTTTTTTCACGGTAGCCATTCCTCAGCTAGCATTCATAAGAAATTTTCTCTCATATTGCTGAGTTGACAATCCACTCCTCACTTATCTGTGGCTGCTGGGATTTGAATCTCTGCTCCCATGCAGACTCTCAGGAAAAATTCCCCTCTGATGTAAATGTGCTCAGATCCATTGAAGTCAGATGAGTTGCTTTCTCTTGCACCAAGGCTTAATTTGATCCTCAATGTTCAGATCACAAAGCTATCCCCTCTGGCCTAGCAATTCTCCTGTTGAAAGATTACCTTCTGACTGTAAATGCCAATAGTGTTTTACTCTGGAAGCTGAAGTAGTAGTAAGTAAGTAGTAAGGGTTTCATGAGGTGCTCCACATGTGAAGAGACAGTCCATTGCATCCTGGAAGTGTCTCTTACCCTTCAAATGAAGAAAAGAAAGTCTGGGTGAACGAAAGATTACAGTATTTTTGTGACTGCTACATCAAAACAAAAGAGTTTGGGCCTTTAGAGACGAGGAGGATCAGTGCAACTCGTTTCCCTACAGGACTCATTCAGCTCTGAATCAACAGAGCTTGTAGCCCTCTGACATACAGATCGACCTGAGGGGGAAGAGAGAAGGAAGGATGTAATTGTGCCAATTAATCTGGAAAGGCATCTGAGAGAACAATGTCTTTAAAGAAAGCCTGGTAATGATCTTGGTTAGATTAGAGTAATGTCACTGAAATCAAAATATCATCCTGTACTTGTTGGTTATTACCTGGATCAGAATTTGGCCTGGAATTGTTTGCTCATCCTGGATTAGCACCTCTCAAAGGTGAATATAGATGCTTGTAATTAATACCAAATATAGAATAAAATAGCAAATATTTTCAGTTCCATAATTAGAAAACCCAATAAGTTTACAATCTTGTTCTACTACTTTTGCGTTTTGCTACAAAACCCACAATGTATTTTGAGCAGGGAGTTTATGTTGTGCCTGTCAGGAATGGACCCAGAATTGGTAATGTCTACAGATCTGAGTAATGGGTTTATTCTAAGATCTGTTGTATGCCACAGAGGAGTCAGGACATCAGGAAGCCTTGGTAACATCTTGCCAAAGCAGAAAGAAGACACTGAGCCATCTATAATTTTGATGTATTTTACATTAAAATATTAGCAAATCTGGGAAATAAGAAAAATGTAGAGCAGAAGTACATTCTCCTTCCTGAGAAATGGAGGCATTTGTGGGTCCTAGGGAACTCTACAGCTAGAAGTAGTAGGAGCTGTCCTCTGCTGCTCCTTTTGTCCATGTCCCCTGTCCTACTGAGGCAGAGCCAACCTGTTTGCTGGCTCCTGCCATAAAAGGGGCTGCCAGCCAAGGAGAGATGTGAAGAATCCAGCCCCTGTGTGTACCTACACACTGAGGAACACCAGCAGGTGCCTTCATCCTTCCAGTCCCACTTCCTGATGCAGGATTTACTGGGCATATTGGAAGACACAATGACAGTAAAGCCACTGTTAACACATAATTTAAATAATCCCTGATTAACTAGTGAAATTATAATTTTAGGAAGTATTGAGTCAATTGGAAAGTGCAGAGTCCCACTGAAATATAATACTGATTTGATGCCTTTTAATTTGTTAGAGATTGTAACTAGCAATTCTATTCACCTATTTACTCTTCCCAAGTTATTTATTATTGACAAGAAATAGGTCTGGATGAGAGCTATTAGTACGGACGTGCCAGGATCTGCCCAGACCTCAACAGGGGAATGAGTGGTTGGAGGTGAACCTAAACCAGATCAGAGTTGTAGTCAGGGCTATTTAGTTCCGTGTTTTCTAAGCCTCTCCATTCCCTAACTTGCACATTGCTGCTTCTTGGAATAGCCTGCACATGTCTAATTGTTAAGGTAAAATGTAAATCAGCACGCAGTGTCTTAGCCTGAGCCCCAAGACATTCTAGCACTCTGGGAGCACTGATAGCCATTGATGGAAATGTTAGAAAAAGAAGGCAGAGCAACTAGCTCCCCGCCCCCCCCCCCCCCCCCCCCCCCAATTTCTTTAAAATGATAGTGAGCTTTTCAATCAGAGATTATGCTCTTTGTTGTAGTGAAAATGTTCATGAGTCCTAGGTTTTTGGCTGCCTTTGGCATGATCACTTGCATGGGTTCAGTTGCTTCATTGGTAAAGGTTTTAACACAAAATACTGTAATCAAAATTTTCCCTTCTCAGCATTGAGGATTATTCCTAACTGTCCAAATTAGAGCCTGCTGGAATGGTACAAGTCTTTTAGACTCAATGGCTGCTGCCATTGTTTCTCTGATACTGCCAGACACAATGAGACATTAGGTCTGGATTTTAATCCACCTCTTTCCTTAGGAAGATGCAATTGGGAGATTTAAGATCTGGTCCTGTAACTTCTGTTTCACATGAGCAATCTCACTGCAGATTAAAGACTAATCATAGAAGGATTTGGAGGGTTGGGCCCTTTGATTTCTCTTCATGTTAAGGCTCCTTTATCTGGATCATCCTGTTGATTATCCTTCTCCATCTTTTGCATATGGCTTTAGAAGTAATTAGAAGGAAATAAGATTTTCTGTCTTTAACTTAATCAGTAACATGTGTACTTTGAAAAGTTACATTTTTACATGACAGAGAATGCATCATCCAAAAGCAAATATCTCCAAGGTATTTGGATTCATTTCTAACTGACAGCCTGATGTTATCACAACTGTGTGGCCACTCTTTGTTCTCACTCACAGACACTGGGAATGTTTGATAAATGTTACCTTTTTAATTCTTGATAACATTATGAAAATGTTAAGAAATGTTACAGCAGATAACCTTCCTAGACCAAACAGCAGCATTAACCATGTGAAGTTAATAACTGACTACGGGACATTTACTTAATTTACCTTTAAAAAAAGTTTTGCTCACACTGCTCAAACTTTCCCTTCATTTTTATCTCCCTTTCTCCAAGGCCACAGATAAGATTTTTCTCTTACTTACTTGCAGGTCAGCTTTCCATGACACTCAGGTCTGCTACAAGCAAAACCAAATATTTATGGGTATGTGGGTATGAAACACCATAATGATAAATGTATGATAATACACCAGAATGAAAGATTTCAAGACAATAATGTTTGCTGTCTGAGCTGGATATTTACTTAGTCTGTGTAGACAGGAGCAGGTACTTTGATATAAATCAGATGAAGTGTTTTTGAATGAATAAGTCTATACTGTGAAGTATGACTTCAGGGATCAGGACATACGGGCACACAGGTGTCATTTTGCAATGAAAGCTGCTAATGCTTTCTGTGCATGTCTAAAAACACTTTGTTTCAAGGTTGTGCTTCTGAGGATATAGCTCTGCAGGTTTCTTTTAAAGAATGAAGTGCTAAATAATGGATTAAAGGCTAAAAAAGGATTTGAAAGGTCTTCACTGTATTTTTAGCACTTTTCAGTTATACTTTTTACTCCTTAGACACACACTTCCAGACTGTATTTAAATTTGAAGCATGTCATGACATTGCATATTCTTAGAATGATCAGATAGACTTGGAAGATTTAATGTTTAACCTTCATCAATTATTACACAGAGCTCCTCACCAAAGTAAGCAGATGCTTGATTTTAAGTACTTAGGAGTCACACTAGTTTTATTCTTAAACATTTTGCCAAATCAAGGACATACTGGACTTTCATGAAATTCACAGTAAGTCCTTCAAAAAATATAAATATATGCTTTGTTTTATGCAGTTTAGTAAAGAATATAACTACCAGAGTGTTTAAATTAGATGTTTTTGCTGCCTGAGAACCCAAGTAGAAAGCCTCTTCCTCACTTTTGTCATTAATAAGAACACAAATCAGGTCCTTTCTCTGAATACCTCTCACAGGAATTCTCATGGGAATCTGGCAGCCGAAGCACAAGTTTCGCCTGTGTGGAGTGGAAATGGAGGCTTCTCTAAAAGAAACTATTGGCAAAGGTATGTCAGGAAAAGCTAAACTTTAAAGTGACCACAATCTGCCTGTCATTTCTTTTTCCTATCCCAATATAATCATCCCAGTTTACACCACCCTACAGAATCATACTACTTTGGACATATTTGGAGGGGGTAGTTTGAGGTCATGGGTCAAGCACAACCAAGGAAAATCGCTACTTATTATTCATCTGTGCACTCTATCAAACAGTGCTTAACTGGTGCTAAAAACCTAGAGGCTGGTTTGCTGATAGCTTTCTTCAAGGACCCCAACTCACTTGATGATCTGATGTCACTGATTTTGCTCTTGCATCCCACATAAGTTCCTAGGAATGCACAACCTACTCGATTTTCAAAGGTAAAAACCAGTGACATCCAGCTGTGGATATTAAGGCAACTGGTTAATAGGAATGATCTTTCAGGATTTAGCAGTAGGAACAGTAGCAAAGTCCAGAATCATCAACAAAAACTATGAGAGATGGATTAGCCCTAATTTTCTTTTTTGTTCCCTTTCTGTCTTAAGACAAACCTTACTACACTAAATTTTCAGCTTGTTCTGTAAGCCCACTGCCATTCTTGAAGCATGATACGAATGACATCATCTCCTCTTTATATTTTATAAAGTTCAAAGTACAACAGAGGTAGAAGAGCACAGAGGATTATTATTTTATGTCCTAGAAATTATTCACTCTCAGTTATCACCAGGGTTTGAAGGATTCTGTCACATTTACATTTCTTCAATGAATTAAAAATTAGTGTTGATGTGTATTCTTGTTTCCAGTGTTACAGTCCTTAACCTTTGCAGCTGTAGTTTCTTGATTTTTACTTGACAAAACTGAAAATTTAACCTGAAACATGAAACTATTTCCTTTTGTTTACAGAGTTCTGATTTACCTTGTATATTATTATGGCATCACTGAAGATGTGCTTAACTGTGGTGACCTGTTACATCTGTTGAAGTGAACATCAAAAGACCATTTAATCACTTGTAATGTTTTTTCCTTGCCTGGGCCAGTGTTTTGTAAGGGTAGAGTTCTGCTAATGCACACTTCTGCCGGGAAGCTTCCCAAGGTGGGGCACAAGAGATGCTAAGTGGCAGAAGGAGGATGAGCAGAAGCCATTAACATTTCCCCAGCAAGGTCAAATTTGATGTTTCCTTTGTTTGTAGTATCCAAATTAAGAAGATGCTTCTCTGCTTTGAGTGTTGCCTCTACATAAACGTACTCCTGGGTAATCTCAGGCTGGTCACTTCTCCTTACCATTAGCCACCCATTAACAAGCTGATTGAAAAGGGCCCAGCACAGCTTACACAAAGCGCTGACTATTTTCCAGGAAGACCAAATTTCTCATCAGGTTCACCAACACTTCAGACTATCAATAAACAAAATAAAACATGCTCGTTCTGAAAGGCCATGATCGCAGGAGAAACCTTTGCATTCTTTCTTCTTTTTTTTTTTTTTTATTGAAAACATGTTGGGGAAAAAAAAGGTGTTATCTTGCTGGGTTGTTTTTTTTTTTCCTGAAGCCAGTATTACCAGCCATTTTACTTGTACTTTACTATTATTATCTAGGTGATGGCTGTGACATGTTGATCATATATGGCAGTGAGAAAATTGATTTCCCTCAACAGAAATGCTTCCAATTTTCCCTGAGCCATAATTTTATGTCCACAACAAAATAAAAGGGTCATTTTCCTTAAGATGAGGGAATTGAAATCTTTGATAAAAGCCATAGTAAATGTTGTACTTTTGGCTGCGGAAACTGCAGTTTTCACAAACATCTCCCTGTCTGTTCAGTGTGTATGTGTGTTTCTGGGTGGGAAAAGGAGAGAGAAAGGAGGCAAAAAGCAGCTTTTGGAGAGACTGAAGTTGCTGTAAGAAGTTCTGCAAATCTACAGATTCTTCCTGGACACAACTGGTTTTTTTCTCAAGGAAAATTTAGGACTCTATTTTTAGCTTGCAATCAAGCTTCTCCTTTTCAAAACTTACTCTAGGTAAAGTCACACTTCACAATCTCCTCTTTTTATGTATGACTGCCTAATTTTCTTGTATGATTTTGAAAAATAGGTATAGGAATTATTTATATAACTATAATTGCCAAAATTTACATTTCTTAAGAGACTACAATCGCAGTAGACACCCCCCCCCCCCCCCCCCAAAATATTAAATTATCTTTTTTTTCTCCATTAAAGAAGGATCCCTTCAATTGTTTGGGTGTTTTTTATCTGGTTGGGGGTTTTTTGTTTGGTTTTTTTGGTGTGTTTTTTGTTATTGTTTTGGGTTGTTGGTTAGCTGGTTGGCTTTTGGGGGTTTTGTTTGTTTGTTTGTTTGTTTTAAAGAAGATCTTTTTATCCTTAAACAATCCTGCAGTATGTTTTTTAAATTACCACTTCAGTGAAAATATAGGAACTGATAGGGCTGATGAGATGAAAATCTACTTCAGGCTTATTCTTCTGTTTGAAAATTATTTAAATATATAATAGACATTTTTTTAAATGTTTGGGTTTTCTTACTCTCTACAATAGCAAGTAGGGAACACTCTGGGAAGTTGGCCAGGCAATCCACAAGCAGGGTTTTTCATTTAAATTGGTTTAGTTCAATAGTCAGAAAGAAATCTATGCTGAATCCTTGAATATTCAGGAAATCTTGAAAACTGACCTTTTGGTACTTTTCTGCATTGATCTTTTATGTCCATAGTCCCATGTGTGAGTGTAATGCATGTGATAATGTCTCACTAGAAGTTTTTGCCTCTATCAAACTACACTCTTTGATATCTCACTTCTACAAGATGAAAGACTCCCATAATTGGCCTCATCTCAGTTTGGTTTGTGGAGTGGCAAGGGAATTGTGCCCAATCAAAGATGTGCTTCCAGAATTTACAGTGAAGGAGACAAGGAGCTAGAGACAAAGCATGAACAGTCTCTTCCCTATATGAGTCTGATCTAAGTCTGGTACCTGAAGACAGACATAAAGAATAGCTGTTATTTTGACAGAAATACAGTATCAGGTAAATAAGAAATTTTCTCTTACTTTCATAGAAGTGAGACGGAGTTTACTCAGTTTGATGGCTTGATGGTTTTTCCTTGGCATTTCCTTATACATGTCTTTTTTCCTCACTTTGCTTATAAACAGGGAAATGTTGCAAGAACTCAGCACTTCAGGAATACAAGAGTGCAAAGTTTAATTAAGATGCTGAGATGATGTTAACAGCAACAGAGAGCAGTGATTTAGAAGTGCCTTGCCTGTTATGTATATATTGTTCACAACATCCAGAAGATGTGCATTTGACAGAAGAGTTAATCTTGTGATCTCTTTGCTTATTTCATCTGTACTCGAGAGAGGAGAGAGATGGAGGTCAGTTCAGATGCATGGGCTCTGGTTGTTTCACCAGGGACATAAACAAGAGACAGTAAGTCATGAAACAAGGATAATATTGAAAAAAAATCACATGAACGTTTTCTGAGACAGTAATTTTCCCAAAGCCAAGGAAAGTAATTCTTCCCTTTTTACTTGGAAGGTATTTTTTATTAGTACAATATTAATAAAACCATCATTCTAATATTTATTTTTAACCTCAGTGGATTAGATTGCAGCAAAAAGAAGGCCATGCCTTTAGCACAGCTGGTATTGGGAGGCCTTAGTTATGAGAGAAATTTTGCATTTTGTGTTCTCTGCATGGTATATGAGAGAATAGATTGGACAAATTTTCTGAGGTTTCTGCTGGTTTTTGGTTTTTTTATTGAGATACAGCACAGAAGTTCCCCCGTGCATGATATTCTAGGCAGAACTAGTGTCAAGGGAAGTACATCTTGAGAACAAAAGGACTTCTGCACTTTGTTTAGAAGTGTTGGAAAAAAGTCACCCACAAAAGAGGAAAGAACATATACAATCAAAAGCAAGATCTGCTTTCTGGTGGAGTGAGTGAGAGGTAGACAGATTTATTATGACATTAAGCGTCATCAGATAGAACCAGCTCTGTAGCATAAAAAGAACTTGAGAGACAGAAACAGAGGCTAGAATGGGGCTTTTCTTTTTCTTCCTAGAACAGACACATTTTTGCACTCTCCTCTTTAATATTAATTCCTAAAATAGCATAAGAATGAAAAGGTTTGGCTCTGAGGTGACACTGATACCAGGAGTGACATTATTGATGCCTTTTGCTGTCCTCTCTCAGCAAAAGGAAGAACTCAAACACACTGAAATTCCTGACAGACAATACCTGGTTTGATCTTGGAGACTGACAACCATGTTTTACATGCACTGTGTTTTGCAAACCTTTGTTAAGTGTTTGGAATTGGGAATTGGGGTTATGGAACACTGGGAGCAACCACCCACTACAGCTGAGAGTAGATGATGGGAAATGGGAAAGCAAAGAGGGGCTGTGTCTGCTGGGATGCTGAAATTACAAGAAAAAAAGCACATGTGAACTAGATGTGCTTGGAAGTCTTAGGGTACGTGGTTCTGCATAATACACACTCCCTATGCTCTTATTCCCAGAACTTCTCAAGGGAGGCTCCTCAGCATCTTTTACTGCTGTGAAAATGCAAATCCATTTTGGGGCACTATGTAGCATTGTGCAGTTGTTCTCAGGACTGAGTGGGGCAGGTCCTACCAGGAGCTGTATCTGAGAGCTCACACACCAGTAACTGAGAAAGGAACCTGGACCATCTCGGGGATGCAAATCAATAAATGTGTTTGGGTTCCAGTTGGCATCTGGCTCTTTAACAGAATATTTCCATGTGAAACAATTTCTTAGAGATTTTTCAAAAAGACATGAAATTCTCTGTCTGAGAGAACTCTTCTGGGTTCCTTGGACCACTGGAGACTACCCAGTTTTACCCAGCAGGCAGATTTTAAAGAAAACAACCTGATGAATATGTACCTTATTAAACAATAACATTACCATTGCATATTCCTAATTCTCAAATTTATCACCTTATATCACCTAGATTCCAGGTTTGTCTGACGAAATTTTCCTACAGGAGGAAAGTTTCAAGTAGTAAATGTTTTACAAGGTTAAAATGCCTGTTAAAAGGCGTTGTTTCTTTGAATAAAACTGAGATATAAATAACTGCTATTCATAGTCAAAAAGGGACAGAAGGCATTAAAAACAAAGTCTGAACTGGAAGGGTAAGAAACTGACATTCTGGAAAAATACAACCCATTTTGATACATTCTCATGCAAAAAATACTTGTGAAAGTGCTGCTTTACTATACTTGAGTTCACATTCTATACTATGTCTTAAAGGAGGGTAAAAATATTTGCCATTGTCATCCTTAATATTTGCCTGTTATTTTCCTTAGGGAATCTGTGTTCTCTAATCCTTGATTATTTCCATTAGACTAAGGTTATTTGTCCTTCCTTTTCCTTTCCTTTATATTTCCCTGGATCTCTACAGATTTAGAATTTGTTAGATCTCACTTTTTCTCTCAGGTACTTTTTCCATCACCAAAAATGTTATTAAGGATCAAATCCACACCTATATGGTGCTGATTTGAGAATCCCATGAGGAGAAACGGATGATGCTGCCTTACTAACATCTGTAGATATTTTCAAGTTTTCAAGAATGGTAGAAAATTAAGTCCTGAAAATCAAACACAGAATATGCAAAACTAAGATCCACCTGACAGGGTTGCTTATGAAAATTTAAATCTGACTAAAATACAGATCATCCAAGCCAGAATCAAAATAAAACTGTTCCTAGTTTATGCTCAGTTCTCCCAGATATATTTCTGGGGCAGTTTGCCAGTATGGGATAATGTTACCAAAACTTATTTCTCTTAGCAGCCAAGTGAACCACTGAAACAAAATACACTGGCAAATGAGAAACACATCATGAGGCAGACAAGAGCTGCCCTGAACAATGGTGGGGAGGTGGTTGGCACAGCCAAGGTAAGAATCAAGAGACACCTCAGGAAAAATTTGAATGACTGGGGCAAAATTTATTCCAGATCTCTTCCAGGGGTGTCCTTTAGTGCAGCAGATGCTCCATCTGGGACACAGGTCCAGTGCAGGAAATTGCATTGTACAGCCATGGAAATCCATGTAAATTATTTCCTATTGTATCTATGAGGTTACTAATCCCTGTCTGATGATGGAGCAGTATAACTGGGACATAGTGGAGGAGAAATTTTAACTCCATAGCAGTTACAATGTTATAGCTGTCTTTGCATCCTACTAGAATATTGCAGACTCTATACTCTTTCTTGTTTATCTATTTTAAATATTGCAGACTTTGGTACCTTTTATAAGAATAAGGATTTATTTATTTCATGATTTTTAATTGATTTCTCCATGTTTCTCCTCAATCACCTCATCCAGATATATCTCATAATCCTGTAACATCAGATTTGGTGAAATATTACTGCATACTGATAGACTGTAGATAGAGGTGGAGCACTTGGGGCAAGTAAAATGTTAAATTATTACCTAGGGAGCACAGACTGATGTTCCCACTATCTGGGATGTAGGTACAAAACCTCATTCAAGTGACAAGTCTGATTCCTTACTCCTCAACATATTAGAAGACAAATTCTTAAATTCACAGTTGGAGGTTGGAACCAAAGAGACAATTCCAAAGCTCAGAGTCCTCTACCTTTCCTTTTTAATGGGTAACAGGCCTCACTGACTATTATTAGAAGTGATTTGGCACTTCAACATGCAATAGGCATAGAGTGAGATTTTTCAAAACCATTACACATCTAATTTACATTGACTGAAAATCCCATGAGACACCTAAATACCTCTGGACAACCTTACTGTGCCAATTCATAAAGCTTACTTATTTTCCTCTTTCTCACATTGAGCAAACTCCTGATTTTTACCATGTGAATCATAAATTCCTGTTCCCTTGATTAGGATGCCAAGTTTACATGTAAACAATTTTCAGCTGTTATGGGAAACCTTTGTAAGCAATGCTTTCTTCTTCTTTTTGTGTGTGTGTGTGTGTGTGTGTGTGTTTGTTTGTTTGTTTGTGGTTTGGGGGGGTTGTTGGTTTGGTTTTGGGGGTTATTTTTGCTTTTTTGGGGAATATTTGTTGCAGTTCTCTGCAGTCACCCTCCTGCTGAGCATGCGGATCAGATTCAAACCAGGGCAGTCTGATGCAACAAGCTGAATTTCTTGACTGACCTTCAGCCTTCCCCCTCCATGGCAATATACAGCTTTCTGTTCTGCTAAGTGAAAGTCAGAAACAGGGGCCCACTGAAAAGTAATTCTTTTCACTCTTTTGCAGAAACAACAAAAAGGTTGCTTCTGTAGATGAGAAATTTTTTTGCTCATCTCTACTGGAGACTGAATTGTTTATTGTATTGACTGCCCATCATTGTGGGCTGGGTTTTAACAGATATGACAATTTATCTGTATCAAGGATTGGGGGGGGGTGCTGTTGTGATACATTAAATACCTTTGCAATCTTTTTTTTTCTTTCTATATTTCTTTCTCTCTCTCTCTTTTTTTTAAGCACTAAATCTCAGCATGACTATATCCTGCAGTGGAAAATTACTACCATTCAGAAATGTGCCTTGCTGCATTACGGTTGTATATTTGAAGACTCAAAGCTCTATCTGCAGCACAAAGGCAGCCTCAACAAATGACTTAGCATCTTTGATCCTTTATCACAACACTTTATGGCAGCATTTTCTACTCGGTACATGTCAAGGTATACTTGTGAAATCAGTATTTTTTGCTCTTTATTGTATAATACAATTATGAATCTTCATTGAAATGTCCTGTTATCATTAATATCCATCTGAAATTGTTTCTAGTAAGATCAGAATCACTCCATGAATGAATGAATAAATGAATGTTTTTACAGTACCAGATGACAAAATTTGCAATTACCTATCTCTTTATCAAAATGATTATATGGGAAGATATTTAAAATGAGACACTATTTTTAGACCAAATTCAGACAGACACACTCCTTGTCAGCTCTGTGCCTAAGATACAGAAGGTAAGAGGATCCTGCTACACCTATCCTTTTGAGGGGTTGATTTTTAAGAATTTCTCTTTCAATATGCACTTGGATCCACATTAGAAGCAGTCAGAGGCTTTTAAGAGGAGAAAATCTCAGGACAGTGTACAGAATCAGAGCCAGGGTCGTGACCTTGACTATTGATCCAGCCTCTCTTATTTCCACAGCTTGCTGAGGCTTGTTCTTCCAACCTGCTGGTGTACATTAGAGCAGAAATCCATAACATGGCCATGTTCATCCAAGCACAGGAAGAAACTAAATTAAATGTTAAAAAACAATCTGAGGCTGGAGTTGGAGACAATTCATCATGATCCTAGACGTCAGGCAGGTAGGATGACCAAGAGTTCCTCAGCCAATAGACCCCAAACAGAATATGGAGGGTCCTCACTGCCTCATTTGTCAGGTACAGAGCAGATAGTCGGAAAAACACTGAGGGAAAAAAAATATACCGAAGGTCAGCATTTTAATTCCCAACCATGCACAAATATTCATCTTTTGGAATGCAACCTGTAATTGAGGTTTAGGGGAGAAAGGGAGAGCAATAAAAAAATATCTGACATTAATAAATTAGCAGTCAAAACTAGAAGAAAATAAAATTTAGCATGGAAGCAGTATAGTAAAAATTGAGGTCCAACTGAGTTCTTACAACTCTGGAACAAGGTTTAGGAGAAGAATTTGACTACAGATGAGTAACCTATTAAAATCAGCAGTCTGTCTCTTTCACTTTCAAAGGTTGTGTCTGTGGACTGCTAACCCTCCTTCTTGGTGAAAAGGATTTATGTCTGTATGATCTGTGATACATAGAATGGAGAAAAAAAGAGAGACTGTGTAGACTGTTTGAGCTGTTTAGTAACTTCTCTTGGCTTCTTCTCAAACTGTTATTGTTTGTACTGGACACAGAACATGTCCCTTATGTACTCACCCAAACCATGTAACCTAAAGAATCCATCTCAGGGCAGTATTTTCTTCTGGGAACTACAGAACATACACACCTTGACAATAGCGTGCAATTACTGTGGTGATTGAAAATATTCACAAACCCCAACACAATCTATATGGGTGTTGTTCAAAATTGGTTGGCTGGTGAGAAAGAACAACTTGCCAGTTTTGTGAACATGAATTAAATTTCCTATTGTGGCTGAATTGTGTTCTCTCTCAAAACATTGATAAGCAGGTATCTGAGCTAAAATAGTCTTCTGCCCTTTAATTTTATTCCTAAGTTATGTTACACTATTTGTGCGTTATCAGCATGTGCTGTTAAACCTCATCATGCTGAATGCCAATCTGATGGAACATAATAAGACATAACACAGTTTGACAGCTAATATTTAAAGAAGAAATCTTATCTCTCACTATCTAAATAGCAAAGGGCTCCCATTCAGACGCTTAGAGATTCTTAGTGGATATCCTGAGAGAACAGTTAACCTGAGCTTTCTCAGAATGGATCCCCAATACAGACAGCAGCTTTGTACATATGTGAGCTTAAAACACAATGCACTCTCATAGATTGGTAAATTCACACCAAACAATTCCTGAACTTCCTTTTTAATCTGTAGTGCTCTAAGCAAGAATATGTAGGAAATAGGGGTGAACTGATGGAATTTTTTTCCGTAGATCTCTCTTACCAAATACTCTGTAATATCCAAATGAGATAATGTATTTTAACAAGCCAATGAAAAATGAGGTAAACTCCAGTTAAAAAATGTGGGAAAGATGTGACATACCAGGTATAGGAGTTTGCTGAACATAAATTCCTGCATGCTGAACATCACAAATAGCTCTATTTTCTTGTCTGGCTCTTTTCAGTTAGACCAGGGTGATTATAATTTCATTTCCCTGCATTATTATTACTTTCCGTTCACACAGACCTAACAGAGTACTTGAAGATCTACACATTGGTAGAAGATCTGTACTCTACAGTCAGAGATTTATACTTAACCATCTTTTTCAAGTGTCTGGATTCTTACCTTCATCCATCATTAGCCTGATCCTTACCACCAAAAACTAACTTACAGTTAATACTGTTAATTTACAGTAATTTCAAAATAAAGGAAACATATGGATACTTACAAATAAATATTGGGGCAAAAATACCTTATGCTGAGCACTTGATATAAAGGCATCTTAGCTTTCCTTATTTGGAAAATTTGACTTGAGTATATCTGAGTTGCATGATAACTTTCTTAAGAGTAAAACTCTTTGAAATTATTCAGATTGAAAGGTATTTCACTACTAATGAAAAGATCCACCTGCTTCCCAAAACTTTTTTTTTCTTTTCTAAAAATTTAGGATCAACTTTATATCTAGAAAAATCAAGCCAATTTTGCTGTGTGTACATCTGCAGCCACTGAATTGCAGAAATACCCGTGATCCAGACTGCCAAGGCTCTGTGATGATCTCTGTCCAGATGATGAGTTGTGTGCATCCAGAACCCCACTCTGAGAGAGATGAGGTCAGCACACACCTCCTGATAATGCCCCCTGCCCTCACCTGGGCACACACCTGTCCTTGCCAGCACCCACACAAGTACCAGCATCAGATAAACTTGAATCCTCTGAAAGAGTTGAAACAAAAGGCAAAGCCTTTCTCAATTCACCCAGGTAGAAACTGTTCTTGTGGCAGTTCTGTAGCATTCTAACAAAGGGGTACTTCCCAATTGTGCTGTTAATGCTCCATGGCTGTTCCCTGGAAACCTTACTCATGACAATATTTAACTTTCTAGTTTCCCAATAATTAAATAACAGAAAACCACACCAGGAGGGTATGGAATATTCTTTCAGGAAAATTCAGGCAAATTTTGTCAAATTCAGCAACACTGAAACATTAATTTCCCATAGCACATTAGCCACTTGAATCTACATAATAATACATGAATGAAACAGGCATTGTTTAGCTAAATGTAAGCTGAACTAGACTGTATCTTTTACTGCATTACATAAAGACACTTGAACATTGTTATTTGACCATATATATTTCTGAAATGCCATAAAATAAACATTTTCCCCTTTCATTTGGAATTGGTATTCTTAACTGTTATACCCAGTTAACATCTTAAAAATAGATTTGGAAACAGTTTTGTGGTACAGTAATTAGAATCTCTGAGGATATGTAATTTTAATTGTTTGCTTAACTTAGCTGTGAAATTTGACCCACATTTTTATTGCATTTAAATCCACACTTCCACTTCAAAATACATCATTGCAGTTCCCTACTGCTTAGGTAATAGGCAAGAGTGTGGCTGATAATTTGCTTCACTGGAATCCTTGTATTTTATTTCTTGCATGAAGGAAAGTGGCATCAGTATTTAGATGTGCAGCAATAGAAACAGAACAGGGTTTAAAAGTAAGAACTTAATTCATCGTGGTGTTTTTATGGACTGTAATCCAGTAGAACTCAATAATGTTCTGCAGTGAAGAAAGTACCATCAAAAGTAGTGTTTGAATCTTTTTTAGTGGGACTGCACAGTTACGATTGTCTTTTTTAGGACATCACAGAGGACTTAAAGGACTATGACAGATAAATGCAGTCTTTAAAGCTACTCATGCATTCTTAATGGACAGCCTGTTAATTTGAGGTCTAGGTCAAGAATTTGAATGCCATTCACTAAACACCTCTTTGTCAACAAAAGCTAGTTTTCCCTTAGGGTAAATTGTAACTCATTAATTGTAATTAAATTAAACATGTGCGACAACTAGAAAACCCAGGGTGCATTCTGTGAGGAACATCATCCTAACAGTCCTTGGCTGAGTGCTGGATGTTCAGGGGTTCTGCAAGTGAGGAGATAATATGTCTTTAGCTAAGTAACACATTGAATAAAGAGGGCAAGTAGTAAATCTCTTACCCAATTAATATTTTTTCCATTAGATATTAAATCTTTAAAAAAATGTTAACATTAAATATCATTTGGGGGTTTTTGCAAGTTTAAGCCAACAGACATGATATTCAAGATATTTTGCATTCTGTATATCAACCATAAGAAAATATATTTTTAAGCCTGTATGTATGTTTATGGCAGCAATTAAACAGTGTTAACAGCAGAGACCTTTGTATTTGGAAGCTCTGTATGATCCATCCTCAGACCCTAAGTTAAATCAGTTTGGTTGTCAAAGATGAGTCCCTAATGGGCAATGGTCCACATCACAAAGCCATCAGGTAATTGCCACTATTTGGCATATTTGGCAGTTCCTATTAGGTGAGGCCCAGGCCTGAGCTGGTACACTGAAGCGTTACATCACTGCAGATTGGAGACAACAAAACAATGATTGGGATGAAAAAGATATACTGGTTTGGACATGGCATTTTTCGGTCAAAATGTGGAGGCAGACTTTTTTCAAGAGATTTAGAGGCTTTTGTCACTTTTCTGCATGGTGAAGATTTCTATTTTGATCTAAACTGAAGTAATTGGCTTTAAGGGGTTTTAGCATTTTCATTTTTACAAAAACTATTTTTTTCCCAATTCATTTGCCATAATTATTATAAATTCTTTAAATGCTTCACGTATTTTTTGGGATAAAGAATATTTTATTAGAATGCTTTCATGTGAAAAAAATATTCAGTCTGCTTTTTTATATAGTCTGCTTTCATGTGAAAATATGTAGTTGGCTGAGAAACAGTGTGCTGAAGTCTGATCCATGAGGAGAGAGAGAGCTCTGGTGCATACAGATGCTGCCACTGCATTTGTGATCTGAACAGTAAGTGGCTAACTTGAAGACTGAGGACATTCAGAAACAGTAGATAACTGACCTTGTATTTTTGTTCAGCTGAGATATGTGCTTATAAAAATTCAGTTAACATGCTCTCTGCAGTTTCCTAGCTGCAACTCTGTTGGGAGCACGTCTCTATTTAAAACACATGTGTTGTTTAGCATCACTATTTGTATCAAAATCCCCACTGTGAATAGTCAAGTGACAAATATTAAAGTGGGGAACCATGTATAAACAGGAGTGCTAGGCCCCTTTGAATGTGTTTGGAAAATGTTAAATGGAGTGTAGGTGGAATATATGGAGGGGAAGGTATACGTCATCTCTCTCCTATATTATTTACTCAGGAGAAACATAATAATGTGTTATTATTAAACACCCTTGTATTGCAGCTCTACATAAAATCTAATCCATGAACTCCTGCACCTAAGGCTTTTTTCACATTACTGACTATACAATCCAAGGATCTCTCTCACCTTTGGCACGGATCTAGTCATGAGGAGAAGAGCATCTCATCAGCAGCAAACATCCCGTGGTCAGGGGGTCTGACTCAGAGAGGCAGTTTCACTAACAGATGGCCAACACTGTAAAAAGTTTGAATCTCTCCCTGCTGTACAAAATGCAAGCTACTGTGCAACTGATATGATTACATGAGAAATGCAAACTCCCAAAGAAGGCTGCAAAGCAGAGGGAAACAGGAAGATAAGTATCCGGTTTGCCTCCTTTGCTGGCAGCAGAAACACAATCTTGAGAAGAAGCCATTGCCTGGGAGCTAAGCAATCCTTGATGTGAATGTCACAGCTTACTCCTGAGGACTGGGAATTAATAAACCTGTATAGCACAGGGAGTTCCTTTTTCCTACTTCAAGTTACAATATAGCAATACTTAGATAATACAGGAGTAGGAATGATGGGTAGGAATTATTGTTTTAGTTGAATAAAGCTTTGTTCAGCTTTCATTCAGCTCCTTTAATGCAGCTTCACATGAATCCTTGTTTCTTCATGTCTCCTCTTTTTTGTTTACTTCCTTTGGAGAGCTTGCCCTATCAAAAACTTTCTGAGAAATCGGTGTTTAAGCTAAGAAAGCCTCTGTTTTACAAATAGCTGAATGGAAGCTGGGTGGGGCTGTATACACACTGGTCTCAAACACAACCAGTGAAGTTCTTTGCTGTGCCCTCACTGTGATAAGCTCTTCTTTCCCTTTCTCTATTAGTGATCACTGTGCTCTTGGCTCAAGTCTCTCGCCTGTCTGATGCAGTGTATTTGTGTGACTGAGTGATGATCAGGAGGTGACATACCTGTTTTGCTTTCCAAGGTGTTGTAGACTCCTCATCACTCAATGTGTGGAGTACACTCCTGCTTGCTTTGTCCCCTGGGGGTTTTCCTATCTGGTTTACTTCATATGAGAAGAAATTGCTTTCTGAGTCCTGACATTCATACATCCAGTCACCTCCTGTCCTGCTACCAAAACCTGAGAGAGAATGCCCTCTCCCTCCACTTGGCTTGTTGAATTTTTTATCTAAATCTGTAATTTGGAAACTGTGACTGGGAATTTGTTCAGTGCAATTTGTAGTGTGAGGCTTTGCCATGACACTTGGCCTTGTCTGGAAGTCAGATACATGCAGAAGATTCTGCTCATATCTCAGCAGGTACCACTCCTCTGTAGGCTGGCTGAACTGAGCAGGTTATGGCATTTTCTGGCCATGGTTGGACACAGCCTTGAAACTGCCTCATCCATTTTCCCAACCCTCAAGGTTCACACTCACATTTAGCACTGTGGCCGTGGTCCCTGACTAGAGCTCCTTATCTACCCAGCTGGCCATAGGCCACTTGGTCACATTGACCTTTGTTACTGAAAATTACCTTTACTCATTCAGTTGGGATATATTACAAAATGTAGGGTTTGAATCCCATTGGCTCTGTTTGTATTGAAGTTGCAAGGAAAGAAAAAAATATCTGACTAGTTTTAGTCTATCTGGTCATCTCAACCCCCCCCCCCCCCCCCCTTTTTTTTTTTTTTTTTTTACTTCTGCAAATACTGGGTATCCCATAGCAAGTATCATGTCATTTGTAATTATGCCATGATGACAGTGATCACAGCTTTATCACTGTGGTCACAAGAAAATAATGGAGGTTCAGTAACTGCAAGCAAAATACCCCTTTCTGGCACCCTTGAGGGGCTGCTTGTGACCAGAATCTAAAGTCAGGAAGGACTGCAGTAAAGGAGTGGTCACAACCTCCTCCCATCATCCCGGGTTCATCAAAACCTCCCTCCCCACCCAGACTAAGCATGGGCATGGGACAGTAGTTCCACTGCTTCTGGTTTCATTAAATACTCTATAAAATCTTCCACAAATGTGAAGAACAGGAAATCACGGCTAAAGCTAGTAAAAGAAAATAGTTCATACTGAGAGAAAGCACTGATGTAAGTAATACATCTTACTCATGGGTTGGTGTTAGCTTGCTTGGGGGTGTTGAATTTCTGGCTGTCTGGCTGTATGATTGCCATTGTTAAGACCTGTCAACTATTTGTGATTTGATGAATTAACTGAGTGCTCTACTTCTCCATAAAACGAAGTTTTATGCAGATACATTAGTACTGTGGACATCACTGCTAGGTTTTTTTCCCCAGTGCAAGCATCTACTGTCCAAAATATTAGATCAGATGTTACAGAAAACACTTTTTAGTTGGAAAAAAAGTTAGTAGGTCACTTCTATGTCTGTAATAACTCTGAGAAGCTATTTTTAACTAACGGTATTAATATTTCCTTTCCTGTGTCAGGAATTGATGACATTTTTCTGTGGGAATATGTGTGTATAACTCTATTAGAGTACTTCTCATGTCAAGAATCTTCATGTTTCTTGACAATTTCAGACAAAACTAATATTCTTTTCTACTTGTTTGGTTTACTATTGAGTGATACCAACTAGAGAGAAGAGTATGGAAAAGGAAATTTTTTCTGAATGTGCCAAGAGGATATTAACAGCTGCCTTCAGCCATTTTTATAACAGTTTTGCAACAGCTGCTCATATTGTCCCACAATGATGACAAACAGTGACTCAAAAATCTTCATTCTAAAGGAAGGTATAACTGAAAACCTTACATGATGAAAGCAATGCACAGGATAAAATCCTCCTTGCTGGGGCAGCCAGACTTTCTGTGTGCTCATTGACCTCACCTGTTGACAGAGCTAGTGTCACCCCCACTAACACACTTCTACATTTCAAATATTTTCAAAACACTAATTTCTTTAAACAAAATTTAAAAAAAAAGAACAACCAAACAAGAGTCATTAAAGTTAGCTAACTATGTTGCCACTCTTACAAACAGATGGTTTCCCTGGTGAAGGAGCTGTTGTGTGTTGTACCAGTGCATGGTGCAGACACGCTGTGGGGACACAGCCATGGCCCCTGCTCACCCTAAGGCCCACGGGAACCTGGACACACCCTGAGGCCCTGTGGGACACCTCAGGGCTGGGCCTCGGGTACAGCAGGGCCTTTGCCCCAGGTGGCCCTGGGCTCACAATCCTGCTCCTGCAGGCTTTGTTAGGAAGTGCCCATGAGCTAATGGGCCTCCACAGGTGTTCCCTGTCAACACTGATGAGCACCTGAGGGAGGCAACAAGGAGGAGCCCCTCAGGGGGTGAGATGGGGACTTTGTAATGCGGTGTGGGGGTTTGTGTGCTCCTGAGGCTGCCAAAACATCCCAGGACAGAGGTGCTGCTGTGCTGCCAGAGTAGGGCTGTCGGTGGCATTGGGGAGTTTGTTCTCTGCAGGAATGGTTTGTGTGTGCAGCATGCAGCCACCTCGTGACAGGGCTGCTGCAGCTATCTGGGCCTGGCCTCGGTGGGTCCCAGAGTGAGGGGTGGCTGCTGTGCCCTGGCATGGAGAAGTTTTGCTAAGGAAGACCCTGCTGCACAAGCCTAGCTTTTCCTGGCTGTTTCTGCCAGGCCACGGGGCTGCATGCTGTCTGTGAGGCTCTTCATCTGACTCCGAGGCCATCATGACTGAAGTGAGCAGCAGCCTCTTGTCTCCTCCATTCTCCCCGCAGAGCTCTCTCTGTGTAGCTTACGAGCTTAGTGACCATAATGACTCTGGGACAGAAAGAGAAATACTTCAAGGAGCTGTACTGACAAAGGAGGATAAAAGGATAATATGCCATCATATGCCTTTCCATGGCAGACTGCATAAGGACACTTGAAAGCCAGAATGGTGTGCAGTGCCTGCTGGGCTGAGGAGAACGGCTGAGACACAGCTAAGAGATCTGTTGGGTGCTGTGGGTGCTCACTCCTGATTTGGTTCATATAATTGAATCCTCCTGGACTGAAGGAGTGTGCAGCTCCCTGATGAAAAAGAGTGAGGCAATGGATAACAGAAAATATTTAAGAATACAGAGAATGTAGTGGAAATATAGGGAACAGGACTGTGTTGCCACATCTCTGGCTGCAGTACCCTTCTTCTGCTTTGGTTCCTTCATTTTATATTCTTGGATGTTTCTTCTGAAAAGTAAAGGCTCAGAAATTCAGAAGCAATGAAGTATAATTAAAGTAAGGCATTTCACCTGTTGCTAGAGTTCTTGTTTGCTCTAAAGTCAGGAGACAAATATTAAAAAACGTGATCTTCTTAGGGGTTGATGCTATAGTACAGATTAAGGGATAAGATATTAAACAGCAGAGTTATTAACTGTTTTGCATCTGGTTTTACAAATGAAGATGGTGGAGATTTACTTAAACTGCATCAGATGTTTAAGGCTAACAGATGAAGAATTAGGAAGTGTGCAGATTAACACGAGTGATGATTAAGAAAAGCTTATAGGCTCTAAATCCTATTAATGTTTTTTGACAAATGACAAGTGATACAAGAAGGATATTCATAAATGTGGTTTGAAGGAGTGAGGAAGACCTTGGAAAGAGGCAAAATTCTGCCCCTGGTAACAGGTAGAGCAAGGACTACTTGGTTTGATTTTGGACTCTGAACATCAGTTGCAAGGATAAAATTAACTTTGACAAACTCCCAGCTCTTTAGATACTCCTAATTTCACCCTCTTTCTGTGACCTACTAGCTCTGAATTTATGAAGTACATGTCTAGCACTGGTTGCATATTGAGAAGCACTCTGTGGCCTGCACCTGTTTTACTAAGACTGCACAAGTCAGACTTGAAAGGCAAACCTGGGTCACCTGGTTTATACATAACAAATAGACCTTATCCTGGCACTCTGTTATTTCTTCAGCTGCAAGAAAAAGGGCTTGTATTGTGGACATATGGGGTTTTGAGGAAATGGTTACTGTCAGTACAAAATATAAAACTATGGCAGAAGTTTTACAGAATTAGAAGAAATACAAAGATTTCTATGTTTAAAAGTTATACTTTTATCTCTTGAGCTAAAAGCATCTTAGTACCTGAGAACTCTTACAATTAGTATTTGGTAACAGTCACCTTGCCTTTTTTCTGTGAATTGCTCCATCACTTCTGGGAGAAAAACTAAAGGAGAAGGCTGACCCATACAGATGGCCTCAAGGGTGGAGGAGATGCTAAGAGGAGTGTATCTGAAATCCAACAAAAAATAGAAGAGCTGAAAGGAAAAGATTTTTGAACGTTTTGGGGGAGGAAGAAAGGCAAGCACGTGTGTTTGGAGATAAAAAGGCTGAAATAAAGGAGAGGAGAGAAACAGAAGGTATGTGGCAAGAGGAATTTTATCTACTCCCCTCCAAGTCTGGAGTTAGAAGACTGCAAAGGTAAGAGAGGCAGCTCCAAGCAGGGAGCTGGCAAGTGTTGTGAAGGAAGTGGGAAGGAGTTGGTGCCACTGTAGTGCTGGCTGGCACTGGTTGGGAAATCTTGCTGAGAAGTGGGAAAGGGGGAAGCCCCATGGCAGGCCTGGAGATGCAGTCAATTCTGGATTACTGGATGCCATTTTGGTGAAAGAATAAACTCTGCCAAGGCAAGGTGAAATGCTGAGGGAAGAGGAGAGGTTGTGGCCACTCTCCCCTATCCTTATGGGATGGAAAGTGGAGTAAAATGGCAGACCTGGATTTCATTATTGTTTCTCTCTCTACTCCATTTCAAGTCTGAATAGTCTGCCTTAATTGGTAAAGGTCCAGAGATTGCATTGGCTTCTTTCTGTTCTTTTCTTGGCTATAAGTGTGTTTATTCTGACTTCTTCACTTTTTCTTAGTGCCCCCAACATCCCTGAAGAGTCTTTTTGTATCTGTGAAAATGCAAAGTGAATCAAACCTGTGTGAGCCATCAAAGGTGTTGTCCTCTTATAGCTTACCCATCTTCTTTTTGCACTCAAAATAGTACTACAGGGCTATAGAATATTGTAAAAATGTTATACAGCCTTATGCACCCTTTGATTACAACAAGTAAAAGTTGAAAACTAAAGTGATTATTACTACTGAAGTCTCAAAACTTTTTGAGGGAATGTTAAGTTCTACTGTTATCAATGTATTTTAACAGAGCTGGAGAAATAAAAGGCTCTTTTCCGCCGGTGTAACCTAACTTGAGAGGGCCACAGCAAAGTTTGCCCAGGGAATCCTGGCTCACAGTACTGATTAGAGAGGTTTTTCTCATGAGACACCACTGGAATGGTTGCTTCACTTTTGAAGATGGTCAGATAGGTGTCAGAAGTGAAGAGATGTTTTCTTGAAATTGTATTTTTGGTAAATCTTTCCTCTTTCTATGGAAATTGTATTTTAGGTTCTATTAATCCAGCCTCTCCAGATAATGCCTCTTCTCATGTCTCTGTGACGCATTAACTGGGAAGCAGAATTACTGCAACTGAGGTTCTTACACAGTCTTATGCTGCATACTCCGAAAAGTGACTCTGATGGTTTGTTAATTTGCAGAGATAATAACTTCAAGACATCTTTTCTTCTGAAATGGTGACTGAATTCTTTGTTGATACAGACTTGGACTCTCTTTTTAGATCTGATCCAAGAGCTAATACTCTGTTTTGTTTTGATTTTTTTTCTAGTTAAAGGTGACACTTTGTCTAACTGCATTACACTTACTAGATCTGATGGAATGTTTTAAAATTACCATTTTATCAGAAAATGTGGTTTACCAGAAAACTACACAACAGTGAAGTGTTATCACTCTAGGCCACATGTGTATTTGCAGACCATATGTGTATCCAATGATTGAGCACAGGCTCTCAGTATTGCCTTTCATACTTTGATAACCTTGATATTTGAATTTTTGACCATTCTAAGGCTTTTCTTCCCTAATAAACAATACTTTGCCAAATATGCAGAGTGAGAGAGGACTGGGGGAATGGAATTGTGCTCCCTGGATGCTGGTTTAGCTGTATAAGCATGAGAGGCTGTCCCCGTCTGCAAGGACCACGACTTAGTGATCCCTGCTCTTCAGTGGGCTAGAACAGGGCAGAGGATAGCTTCCAAGTTGAGCAGCAGGAGGTGGGGGAGGTATCCCAGAGGGTATCAGGGTTCACATTTTAGCATAAGGTTGGTACAGAATCTCTCTGCCTCCTGCTCAGAGTTACAGCACAGAGATGCTGGCAGTTCTCAGAACATGGGGATGATCTGTGAAAGTGAATCTGAAGTTGTTCCTGTGGCAACGTGAATGTTTCCTCATGGCAGTGAACTTGCACCACACTCTCTCAAAGGCTGTAAATCCAGTTTTAGCCTTTGAGATTGAAGGGGAAGTTCAGCTGCTCGGCCACACTTTCAAAGTACAGCATTAGGGGGAAATGTATAGTGAATGGTAAAAGCCTTTCAAGAAAGAAAGCTTCCAACAAAAATTTTTCCATAAAAACTGTTTTGAAGAGTGTGAAGGAAGCTTAAAGAGAAATTGTAAATGAGTTTGACTATGTCATGGCTCAGGCTTGTTCCTAAAACTATTGCAGGAGCTAGAATATGTTAAAAAGTTGAGGAAAAATTCTGAAAGCTCCTCTGAAAAGGGCAAATAAAACTGAAAAGCAACATATAGTACAAATAAGTTTGTTTTTTAAGTTCACTATAATAAAACAGCAGAGATACAACTTAAGAACAGGTTTTTGATGTACTAGAGCAGATAACACATACAGGAGCATGTTTTAATTTTAAGTCGTGTTCCGTCTCTGGTGCGGCGGTGATCGCAGCGTCACCAAAGACTAGTGACCAGTAATGAATGTGTCGCACTCGAAGGTCCCTCCAGGGTTCTGATTCAATCTTTTGAGTTATAGGATCAGGACAAAATGAACTATTTTTCAGGCTTGTAAATATGTGACAAATGACAGTGCAGGAACTATTGATTCCAATCACACTGATACAATGTTTCATAGTCAGGACAGACCCGCTTTACAAATTACTTGCAAGTTGAAGAGCAAAGCCATACATAACATGCTTCAAACCGTATCAATCTTCTAGGGTGTTTCTGTCACTAGTTGCTTTCAGATTTGAATAAAGTGCCCAAAATTGAAATGTATGTTTAAAATATTTTTCTGGATTAAGTCAGTGCAGCAGTGCTTTGACTTGAAGCAGTCAGAGAGTGAGACTTGGACCCCTGACTCAGGGTTGGGGCTCATGTACAGCAGCCAGCACATGCTGTCATTTATCTAATGCTGACAAGGTTTAAATAGCCTGTAAATGTGAATAATGGCCTCCCCTCTCTGTAGAGATTGTTACTGCAATTATTGCAGTACAAGAAACATCTAAAGATGAGTCTAGGACATGTCAACTGACTCTGAGGAGCAAGTTAAATTTTGGGGGAATTTCTTTAAACAGTGGGCACGATTAGAAAATGTGACTGGATTATCTTTCGGTTTCTAAAGCTAAGATTATAATGGGATGTAATTTTGATAAAACACTGGATTATGAATATTTAAGATTGCAGGCTGATAGATTATTGTTATCATCTTGGTAAAAGGAGTCAATAATGAACAAAGAAAAACTCTTGTTGCATGCACATGTTGAATACACAATTTTCTCCTGGGAGATGCTCAGAGGAGCCAACTGCATGTGGCAAGTTAGTAGTGTTAGTTCATGTATTAATGAAAGCTGCCTGGATGCTGTGGTAATGAAGGCAATATATAACCTGTACCAAATGAAAAAAAACACCTCTAGTCCAGTGCCTGTTGTATAAAAATAGCTTTCTTGGTGGTAGTTATTTGTTACAGCTGGGGACCCACACTATTGATAATGCTTGAAGTCTCCCTCTGCTGTTCAGCAAAGTCAAATGAAAGCTGAAAATAGAACATTTATTTTAGGTGGGGATAAAATTACTGGAAGTTTACAAAAGTTTTATTTGATTAACTGGTAATAAATGGCTTACAGTATTTTTTAGTGGGACATGAATAAATGACTTCACTTGAGGACAGCCTTTGATCAATACTAGTCATCTTCATGGGTGCAGCAGGAAAGAAATTAAAAGAAATATCCGTGTTTCTAATGAATTATCATAGTGCACTTTTGGTTACAGAAAGAGATACATTATTTTGAACTATGTAACCATTACTTTTTTTTTCCTGGCTCACTACCATTATCCAGAATTCAGTCCTAGTTCACCATACTTATCACATACCTTAAAGGAGCCCTGTGTGATGATTTATTATAGACCTTTTTCCCTGCTGCTTCAAGGAATAAGCCATCTGTGTACCATAAAGGTATTATAAAAAGCTTTACAGTGTTGTCTGTGAGGCAGATCTGGGCAGTCAGCACAAAGAGCAGCTCTTGGTTTAGAAGGTACTTCTACCACTGTGAGCTCTCTGGACCAGCTGGGATTCAGTTCCATCCTTTGCTTCATTCGCTTTCCCCTCCTTACTTCTAATCTATTTTTCTTCTCCATTAAAGTATGTTAAACCAAAAAGCAAGAGAGATTAGGGAAACAGTAATGCTACAACCAACCTCTCATTAGAAAGTCAAGCTTCTGGCAGGGCTGTAATTAATTAGTGTTTTGTCTGACCACATAACTATATCAAACCTTATTATTGGCTCAGTCCACTCAAGCCAGGTCAAGCTTCAACTACTGACCTCACTAAGTGAAATCTTGGTCAGGAAGCTATTTTAACTGCAGCATGCTTCTAAATCTAGGCTGTAGTTGTCTGCATTTGGCTGTGAAGGCTGAAGTTGTAACCCAGTCAATGCACACAGAATTCAGTTTTGCCAGGCCAGGTCAAGCCAGGCTTGCAGTTTCCCAAGCAAATTTTTCCTAAAGCTGGAATCCATTTTTTTGCTGCTTCACTTGGTTGATCAATGGGTATCATTCAATGATAATATTGACTTAAACTATCTCAGAATGTCAGATGAAGTTCATATCTCTCATATCATCTGCACTTCATAGACCAACAGCACAAAATGAATAGAGATTTCATTTACTCCTTTCCCAAACCAACAGGAGGATGCTGCTTCAGTGCTTTGTCAAGGGTTTGGGGAAATACTTAATTGCAGCTCCTTCACTAGCTTCTGTTACTCCTGGAACCCTGTGCTTGCTGTTCTCTAAGTGTCTAGGATCACAATTTCTGTCTCAGTATTGAAAAATAAATCTGTTTAGTGTTGTATACAGCAACTTGTTTTTAATATGTTGCAGTGTGAGATTTTGTGTTGGCATTCACACTCTGAAAAGGGACATTGATTTATGTCTTTTTATTTCAAGCAGCAAGTGAAAACGCAATAGGATGTTCCAAATCCTCTTTACAGAACACCAGTGTGGCTTAGAGCAAACCTTAGAAAAATTCAAGTTCAAATATCATGGGTTCTTACTGTTACCTCAATCAATTCAGGTCCAAATTCTGCATTGTTAGGGTAATCTTTATTTGATGATAACTAGTAAAAAAAATTAAAGGGTGAAAATAACTTTTTTACTCCCCTTTCCTATGAGTTTTCCCTGGAAGTTTGATATTTTTGAGTTTCTTTGCCTTTAAATGATACAGTACACAGGCTCATTTTTACTGCTGTGAAGGTGTAAAAACCCAGAAAATTTCGTATTGCACCATTAGCATCCCCAGTAGTGTTGCTGGTGATGAAAAAAACAGCTGCTGTGGCAGGTCCATAAGAAAAGGGATAGACTTGGCTCCAGTTTCCCACACTGCATTGATGCTCTGACAGAGTTCACACTACGTGTAAACCTGAAGAAAAAAATGTTTCCAGTATTTCTGTGGGAAGGGAAAATAGACCAGCACTGCGATCCTCAGCTTAATGTTCTCAGAAACATATACTGCCTCCAGCAGAGAAATTTCTGGAAAAAAACATTTCCACCTCTTTCTACTCATGGTTTACAGAGAGCTCTTTGCTGGAAATACTGGTATCAAAAAGCTCTGGGACGTTATATGAGTAAATGTGCAATGCCTCCTTGGGTAAAGCACTTTCTGAAACTGTCATCCAGTGTGTAGAACTCTGTTACTGAGAGCTGAATTCCCAATGAATATAAACTTATATCAATTTTTTGAGCAAGTTTTATTAATCTTGAAATCGTAGAATGGTTCAGGTTGAAAAGGACCTCTGGAGATGGTCTTGTCCAATCACCCTGCTCAGGTGAGGCATCTAGAGCCCAGGACAGTGTCCAGGTGGCTTTGGAATATCTCCATGAATGGAAGTCCCTTAACCTCCCTGGGTAATCTGTACAAATGTTTGGTCACCCTCACAATAAACAAGTGTTTTCTGATGTTCATACAGAGCATCAGAAGCTGTGTTTCTGGTTTTGTCCATTGCCTTGTGTCCTGTCACTGGGCACCATTGGAAAGAGCCTGGCTCAGTCCTGCTTGCACAGTCCCTTCTGCTATTTAGATACATTGATAAGATCCCCCTGACCCTTCTCTTCTCTAGGCTAAACAGCCCCAGACCTCTCAGCCTTTCCTTAGAGAAGAGATCCTGCCCTTTCTATCTCTCAGTCACATTTATGACCCTTTGTTGGACTATCTCCAATGTATCCATATCTCTTTGCAGTGTAAACTTGTCAATTCCTGGAGCCTTGGCCAAGATCTGGGTTTACATCCCAAGTCTGGGCTTCCAGCCTGACACCTCCTTTCCTTCTAACAACCAGTAAAATTATGGGAAAACTGGTACATGTCTCCTACAACATTCCATTCCCAACTGATGTGCTCTGTGCCATGTGGACAGTTACTTGCTAAACTTAAGGTAATAAGAACCTTTAATCTGTTAACCTTTCTTTAAACTCATGGCATTAAAATGAGAACCCAACTTATTCTATCCTTTAGAATGTGGGATTACAGCCTTGATGCAGCCATATTAGTGAAGATTAGGGGTTCACAGCAGTGGCACCCAGAGTCCCAGCGCTCCTTGAGCCTGGACTGCTGGTGAGAAGGGATTATGTCCTGGCAGGGTTTTTTCTCAGTCCTGGCAGGGATATCTGCTGTCTCTGAGCCGACACAATTGCAAGGCTGTTCCATCTGCATACAAACCTTGGGAGCAGCAGATGGCTGACTGCTGTTATTAAACTCTGCATCTTTCCCTGAAGAATTAAGGTTGTCCAAGTGTAATAACCTTTCCTTTTTATCTCAGAATTCTTCTTAAACAACAGTTAAGAGGGTGAAAGCTGCTGATAAAACATTATCCCTTCATCTTGGCTACTTAGATAATTTGTGAACTTTTTATGATGTAGACAAAGAAAAATTTAAATATTTACATCAAATTTTGAGGAGAAGCAAGGAAAAAAAATCTGTTTAGTTTAAATGGAGATAAAGTGAACTGCATGAATGAAGCTCTGGTGTGTAGTCTTTCTACAGTTATAAAGAAGGGAACATGTAATACTTATTAGCACTTTTGTGCTGCCAGGATTTTACAACATCACTAAATGATCCTCCCATAACCTCTGGCTCCTTAGCATTTTTCCCCACTCAGAGGGAATGTTCTTTATTATCCATGAAAACATAAAAAATTATTTCATTTAAAATTAAATATGTCCATCCTCAAGTGTTCTGCTATATTTCATTAATACTGACTAATGTCACCCTTCTAACTGATAAAATCCATCTCTAATGGAGCAATATTTTTGAAAGATGTAATAAAGTGGCCTTTGAAGTGTCCACTACTTGTAAATTCATTAGATACTACTTTAATTTTAATGGCATGAAGTCCAGTGATACTTTGTTGCTCATTCACTCGAGACTTCTACTGAGAAAAAAATAATTTAATCTAACTCATATTCTCAAAATTCATATTTATTTTTCAATTTAGTATTTCCTGAGTCTTGTATATATTTCTATTTTATTCAGTGCTTAACGCAAGCTTGTCTGCGTGGTTTTGCACAAATAGGTAATGTGCTGTTACTAATAGTCCAGATTTTAAACCATATCAAACCACTTCTCCCAGCGTGAAACAAATTAACTATTGGGGATCTAAACCAGAAATCATTGATAGATCATAGTCAGGTCTTCAGGGTTAGCTTGAATCATAGTGCTGGGGGTGAAAGGTCAGAACTTCAAATACTTCCCAATTCGTTATTTCCTTTCTTAATAACACTCGCTTAGGTACAGCTGTTACTAGTTCCAGGTCCAAATGTGTGGGCTTGTTTGGCAGAGATAAGATTTCATTCAGGAATACCTATGTGCAGAGTCTCCTTAATTTTGAAGCTGAAGCACTTAAATGATCAAACCCATTGCCAGGTCACTTGTACTCGCCATTCACACACAGCCCCCCAGTGCACCATCACATGCATCAAATCCTGGCAGGGTACAATAGGAAAAACTCCCTTTACCCTTTGGTAATGAGCTATTTTGTGTCTATTGAAATAAAGTTGAAGGAGTTAAAATGAATCCTTGGCGGAAGGGAATTTTCTCATCCCCATTTATGGGGACTTCCATTAACTTTTCTCTACACAGGAATAGGACCCATGTCTGTATTAGTACACGAGCCCTTGTAGAGGTTTTATCTTTAAAGGCATGTCCAGGAGTAGAAAGGATATAAGCAAGGTCCAATAATCCTTCCTGGAAGGATGAGTCCCCACAGCGCCAGTGCAGGTGGTGTATATTGGACCAATTCCCTGGTTCATCTTGTGGTTTATGAGGCTGCAGAGCCCAGCAGCCTGGTGGGGCTGTTTTGGGGGCTGCCTCACCTGTTATACATAAAGATGATGATGTCTTAAAGATCTGCTCTTGTGAGCTGTGAGCACCTTGTCTTGGGGTACAGGCCCTGGTGTGGTTTTTGCCTCAGCACAGCTTGCACAGTTTGCCAGAAGCAGTGTGTTGAAACACTTTTATATTGGAAACAAGAGTCATTTTTAGGGTATTCTCCCAAGAGAAGTTAGGTGCTAACAGTTGCCTTCTAGAAGCAAGGCTGGTTTTTTTGACTACTCTCTTAAATTGTGTCATTTGCCTTTGTCAATGTTTTTAGAACCTTAATTTAATCAATAATTTACAATTGGCTGGAATTAAACGTCAAATGAAATTTCAAAATCTGGGTAAATACATTAACTTTAAACAGAAGCTATCCTTTCCTATTCCAGGTAAACAATTAGTGTCTGACCTTCTCTGATTTTGTTTTTCTCTCAAGTGTTTTTATTTCCCCCTAGTATGTGTTTGGTTTTTTTTTTCCCTTCCTCTTCTGACTGATAGGAAATGTATCATGGTGGAATTTTTGGTGGTTTTTGTTGGTTTGTTGTTGGTGGTTTTTTTTAAAGCTGTGGTACTTTTGTGTTTTATTTCATCTTGCTCATTTCACTCTCAATCCACCAGTCCCCAAAGTAGTAAGCCAGTAGTAGTTCCCTGTGGTTCAGTGCACCCCCCTGAGTGCAAGTCTATTGCTTCCTCGTTATGAAACTTTTTGGGTTAGCTCTACTTAGGTAAGAGATGAAAGCACACCTGGGTCCTGGCTGCCGCGTCCACCTGGAAATTCACTGATGCCAACAAAACGTTGCATTCCCCAGAGATATAACACTTTATTTACTTTCCCAAAAAGGACTTGCAGTTCTGTCATTGAGTTTGTCTAGTAAGAAAATATAGTAAATATTTTTTTATAGTAAATATAGTTTGTCTAGTAAAAAAATATGCTGTTAATCTTGGCCACCTCTTGCTGCTTCTATTTAAAGTCCAGATGTGTTTTTAGTCCCTAAGAACTGTGTTAATAATCAGCTTAATGAGCTGTATGTATTTATTCTCATTCTTCAGCACACTGAAAGAACAAAATATTTACCCAAGAGAAAACAACCACTAGGATACATTACAAATGTATTCTTGGAGACGAGTTGTAAATTTTTCCTCTTTACTGAAGTCTTTGTTCATTGTGTTGTCTTTTTCTTTATTTGTCAGATATACTTTTATGTAATCAGCTGAATGGATAATTCCACATCTGTTTTTACCTCTGAATTTTTTTTGCCTAGCATGGCACCCAGACTACTTTGCTTTACAGTTCAACATTAATTCCAGGGAGCAGATAACATTGTTTACTTGTCATGATGCTATAATACTTCCATTGTTTCTTCTCTTGTTTAATATATGACTCCAGAGACACAGTGAATGCAATTTGCTTCTAGCTTTTCTAAGCAGAAACATATGAAGTATCACTGGTCAGTGGTAGCAGTAGAAATGTTCACAGCTTCATAACTAAAAGTTGTATAATTTGAAAGAGAACAGAAGTCTATTGAAACATATGGTAGGTCACTGTGATTGACCTTACATGCATCCAAAGTGATTTCAGGGCCAAAACTTAATCGATAAATTCAGTTTCTCTCTGGAATAAGTTTATTTCTGTCATTGTCAGGAGGTAATCTGTGTGCATCTGAATTCTTATTAGTGCTTCCAGGTTTAAAACTTTGGATGCACATTGTGCTCTCAAGCTGAAACTTGGGATGCGACATTGCATTGCACGCAAGCAGAGCTGAGGTCAATAGAGAAACAGAGCAAAGCCCGTGTGCACACCATCAGTGTAAATTGAAACACAAACATGCTTGATTTATGTATAAACTGTTCACACTTTGGAAAAATCCCAATCATTGTATTCAAGCAAATGTTAATGTAAGGACAGCCAACATATTCAAGGTTTATCCTGCAACATTCATTGGTTGTTAGTCTCTTCAATTCTGACTTCAGCAGGTGTAGTATTCTTTTTGATTCAACTTCAGAGGGAGAATCAGGTAGAACAATATTAGCAATGAAGTCTATTTTGCATAAAGTAGAAATTTGCTTAAATTAATTTGCTTAAATTGTTTAATATTGAGGCTAAACAAATATGTAGGTTGTAAGTGCTGTCACCACAAATCCTTCTTTTGCATAACAGCCAAAGGTGTGAGATACTGGGGCAAAAATATCTGGTTTGAAAAGTTAAACCTTGAAAACAAATTAGTGGAGAAGTTAAAGCTACATAATATTTCCATAAATTCTGGTTTGTCTGTAAGTACACACTAGTGCAAAGACTCTAAAGGAGTCTTTCCATTCATTCATTTATAATGGGATTATTCTAGTATATACTATAGAAGGGATTTTCCATGCATCAGCTGCTATTGTATGACCATACATAATTGGGTCTAAATGCTTACATCAGCTGCCTATTATGTGAAATTAATTTTTGGAACATATGCTGTTGTATTTATACCATTGTTGTTTCATGCTAGATTAATTCTTCAAGGGTTGTAATCACATGACACTTATCATTTTAATTATGCCTCTTTAGTTGCAACATATGACAGCTTTTGACTTCTCACCCTCTCCTTCTACAAGTGTGACAGATAAAATTATTAATAAATGCCTGTTTATTATGTAGTTATGCTGTACATGTCCACAGGGTGTAGGTTGGCCTCATGTATTTTACCCAGAGTACAGTGTCAGCAGAGCCTTTGTGGTTTGCTAATGAGCTAAATCCTGCTAACACCACACATACTCTAAACTGCCAAAAGCCCTTTACACATTCAAACACATACAAAGACTCAGCTGGGTCCTTTGTATAAAAGATTAACTCTTTATTCCAATTAAAGATGAGCTGGCCTGACTTGGTCCAAACAATTAAGAACTGGAAGTAATGAACAAAATGATGAGCAAGGTGGATAGCAATCTTCAACCTTGGGATAGCAAACAGATCTTTTTGCAGATTTTTGAACTTGGTGGGGAGAAAAGTTGTGTTATTGAGAGCATTTCCTCATGCTGATCTCAGAGATGTCATTTGTCAGACATCCAAATTTTGGCAAGCCTCATTTCTAGCAAAGAGGTAGATTTGGCTGGTGGAAAGAGAAATGCTCTGGGATGATTTAGTGCATTAGACCTTAATAATCTCTGTACCATAACTTCCTACTGAGATCTGAGTTGCACATTACTTGACTACATCTTCAATTAAGAGAAACTTCTGTTAGCAATTTCAAAGCATTTTGGCTTTAAAGAAGGGTTTGAAACTGTTGCAATTGGAACTTCCTGGCCAAATTTTCTTGTGCTATTTTGTCTTTTCCTTTAATTTTCTCTGTCTCATTACTCTGAAAGACCCAGACCTAGTAAAGTGTGTATTTTGTGGAATTGTTGTCAGCTAAGACTGGCCAAGTGTCGGTCAAGGACACTTGACTGTGAGCAGTGAGAATGAGCATGGACAGTGCTGCTCAATATATGGAGAAACTAAAAGGCCTTTTTGGCAAGAGTATCTCATTGGTGATTGGTGATATCTTTTCACACAGAAGTATAATTTACATATTTTTAAATTCATATAGATAAGTAGTGCTCCTTTCAAACATTGTTTGATTCCTGCCTGGTCCCACAGGAGCTTTATAAACTCTTGTGCCTGAACTTCATTGCAAGCAGCCCAGAGCTGTATTCCAGGGCCTGCAGGAGTAAATCTGTAGTCTAAAATGAACATAATTTTTTCTGATCTATTTAGGCATCCCTGACCTGTGTAGGCAGAGGTTCACCCTGGCCCTGTTTGCTCTCAGTTTGTCTGGGCAATCAGTCCTCAGGACATACCTGTGTCTACCTGCCTTCCAGCTGGGCACCCTGAGGCTCAGGGATGGGGTGGAATGACATTCACTAATGACCTACTGTTAGGGGAACAATTTGATCAAGTTTTCATAGCACAAAGTAGGAAAACCATATGGTAATTATTTCTTCATTTATTTGAAATAAATAAGTATCTAAATTAACAGAAGGTGTTTTAAGAGCTACTTGAGCAAGATACTATTTCTTGTTAAAGCAATTTAAATTATTTTTTCTGTTGTATATGTGTATTAATATAGCTCTTCACAGAGACTGAACAAATCATTCTCATGTGCATTACACAGTCTTTTAAAAAGCATAGGTATTGACAGAAAATTCTAAGCAATATAATGTGACTTGGCAACTTTATGATAAAAAGATACCTTGTGACTTAAACATTACTTTCAGTGAGTTCATTGTCTCAAAATATGGAGCAAGATCTATTTGTTCTTTTTTAAAACCTGAACTGACTAGTGTTCTAGATAAATTTGACTTAATAAGATGAAAGAAAGCAAAACTTGTGCTAGTGTTAGAGCATTTCAATGAGTGGAGTTGCCAGATTGGAAGGGAAGGAGCTGATGTACCCTACTAGTATTTGAATCTGATTCTACAATTTTCCTCAGATGCCATAATAAAGGCAAAAAGTCTTAAACCAATTTTGTAAAGTTATTTAAATGCCAAGTTTGTTGATGAGATGACAGTGGGCATTTCAAAACTGTCACTAATAAGAATTACATGTCTAGGCTCTTAAAATCCTGGTGGCACAATCTACCATGTTAAATGTCTGAATACCTTTGGAGAAAAAAATAATCTGTCTCTCTATAGGTTAAAATCAGTCGAAAGTTCCTGAGAAATCAGACATGTCTCAATACTTTCAGGGTCAGATATAAATCCCCATTAACTTTTAATGAGACTGAGGACTTTTAAGAATTCTTTTCTGTAACATTGTTACTGTAACACTTGTTTGTCATATTTTATAATCACACAAGCCAGTAGATTCCAGTGTCACTTTGAAGGTTGGCACAGAATAACCTTCCCAATGCATCAGTTAAAGCGTGTCACTGGCAGCTGGGGGAGGGCTGCATTTCTTGTTCTTGCTCTGCTTTTTTTACGTGTTCTGGTTTTTCACCTCCATAACCTTGTCTGATGGGCATCCCTCACATTTACAATGCCTGATGTGCTTCCTGACATCTGTTCAATTTGATTTTCTATAATTTCCATTGATGCCCCTGTTTTCCTGCCATTAAACTAGTATATTGCCCAGCTGTATTCTGGGTCAAGAATGGGCAATCTTTTAAATCTAGTATAAGGTGAAATATTACTGTGGGATGGGAAGGGGAGGAGGGGGAAGATTATAAAACTGACTGAAGGGCTGTCTGTCCTGGAAAGGGAAAGTATGTGTTTTATCTGGGAGAATGGAAGAGAGAGAAGGTGCATGTATATTTAAGGGAAGAATATAATATATTTCCTGGCACTGGGAGGCTGTGCATCAGCAGCAGCTGAAATTCTGGGGCTGTAGTTGAGATGAATACAAGCAGACAATATCAACCTTCCTACCCCACAGTGACTAGCCATTGACCTTAACCCTCAAGGAAAGGGGCACTCTCACTAGGGGAATTGCATGCTTACTCAGCCCTAAGCCACATCTGAGCCAAAGCTGCCAATTTTGCCAAATTATGTGTGATGCTTTTGAAATGTGGACTATTGTCCACTAGGGACTAAGCTGGAATGACCGAATTCATTTCACTTAGGTTTTCAATGGCAATAACATTATTCTAAAAAAATACCAACTGTAAAACATTTATCATTCTGATTTTATTCATCTTTGTCATTTACTTATGTTTCACGGTAGTTTGTAAAAGGCAGTGAAGTTAATGTCCCATTATTTCAAACCCCCAAGGTTAGATTTTCAGGCTTAAATTGAATTTAAAAACCGCATGTATAGTTAATTCATACATTAACAAAATTTCTATCCATCACAAGAGCCTTGAGCTTTTGCAGAGTTTTTCACATTTTACTGAAATCATTAAAAGCTGAAAAAGAGCCTAGGGATACTGAGGTAGGTACTCTGAAATGCCCCTGAGCAATAGACAAAGAAATGCTTTCTTAGGTGAATCTGTAGCATTCTTTGCTGTTCAACATTGCAAAAAAACCCTTAAGAGCTCAGGTACCTTTCAGTCATGGTGCCAGGACTGTCAGAGCACCCGTTACAGTGTTGCTAGCAAGTGTGATAACACAGCATTTAGTTACTAGGGCGAGAATTTTTTTTAAAGCAAACTAAGCCACAGACCTTTTAACTAAGCAGCTTCAAGGTCTTTGCTAAATCAACTGGTAAATTTCTGAAATAGTTACTTGGTCAGGAAATCTATCATTTTTCCCTCCACTGAGAAATTTTTAGAACTGTTCTGTCCCATTTTCCTGCAGACAATGGAAACCGGTCACAGAGTCATTGGTCTTGGAGGTGTAATGATAATGTGTTTTGTATTAGTGTTTAAATAAACACAGACTATTGTTTTTAAAGCAATGAGGTTGTAGGAAAAATACTGCTGCTTATTCAGTTTTGAAAGGAAGTAGAGAGCCCAGACAACAAAAGGTGTGCTGCAAACTGTGTCCAGCAAAGGTGGAGAACGACTGTACTGAGTATTATCTTCAGGCCTCAACTGTGAGTCCCCACACGTTTGGCTGCTTGCAGAGCCATACCTTTGGAAATGCCCATAAAGCTGTCTCTCATCTTGACGAGCTGCAGAATTAGAGACAGCCTTTAACTCTGTCTTGCTTCAGCACTCTCTAAACCTGTTTGAGGCCATACAAGCTCTGAGAAATCAATTATTTGATAGCCTATTCCTCTGTGGTCAATTGCTTGCAGCTCAAAACTAACTTTTGGCAGAGCTGAGGATGAACAGACGTAAAGGCAGCCAGCCCAAACATTCCTTTTGAACAAAGACTGAAATATGAGAGGCACCCTGAAGTAACCAAGGGACCCAGGATGATCTGTGCTTAAAATAACCAAAAAACACTTGGTCCTCTCCAAAAAATTTGCTTTTCCACTCCAACAAAAGGCCACATTTTTGTCATACACTGTTCTTTCTGGTGACCTCTCTTTGCTTAGAAGCAAAAGGCTAATAATGACCCAGTGGACATGCAGAGACTTGCAGATCTGTTTGCACAATTATTAATGGAAATATTTACACCTTCACGAATTATTGCCTGTATTTAATATTTCCAGAAAATTGTACCTGAATAAACTTGTTTCTGTAGTATCTTGCCTGTTTTCTCTTACCAGCTATGTTAACTTCTTGCACTTGTTTCTATTGTGCTTTTTAGGATCTAATTTCTCAGGAGAAAGTTGTATATAACTCCTTATGCTATTCAACTTGTGGTAGTGAGAACACTGCCCAGGAGAAACAGTGCCCAGGCCACTACCCCTGCAAAGCTACAAAAGCCACCAATTGTGGCAGGAACTCCTTGAAAACTGATGGCTCATCTCCTGCTGTATATTATGGTCTGTGGACCATCTCTTCTCATCCAAGGAGAAAAAGTGTAAAATTTGTGTGTTTCAGACCTATGGAAATGAAATATTCTGATTTGTATGTATAACTATTTTAGATTTTGGAAGAGAAGTGGAGATAAATTACCTATCAAACATTTTCACCTCTGTTCATCTCTAAGCAAACTTCTTCTGTAGCTTAGTAAGAGTTAGAAGAAAATGAATTTGGGCTCTTGCTGATAATCACATTTCTCCTGTACATTATGTAATATTGTGGTAGGACTGAAATCTGTCCTTCCCCAGTCTGAAACCACCTTGACAATAGATATGAAGCTGGCCTTTGAACCAGCTGTGCCATAGGAAAGCAAGTGTGATGCTGTTGTCAGGCTGCTCAGCAGACGAATCCTTGCTGGCAAGAACTGAGCTGAGCTAACACTGCTCATCCAGCACTGCTCCTCCTGGGAGCATCAGGATCCACCAGAGCCCGAGCAGAAACAGGGGGCAACAACCAGCAAGTGACCTTCTGTGAAAAGTCCCTGAGTTTTGCTGTGTGTGCTTTTACTCTGTGCACTGGGCAGTGATGGTGTGTTAGACTTCGGGTGCATTGAGGGAGCTGTGGGAAACTCTGGGTAATGGAACACAACTCCCTCTCCAAAAATGCATTTATGGGAAACTTTGGAGGGGAGTCTTCCCATGTCACTGAATGCTGCAAGCCTTACTGTTCTTACCTTACTGATGGTAATCTTTTTTCTTATTACCCTAAGTTGTAATAAAATCCTTATCTATGGCTTAAAAAATGAAGCTACAGGGTTGTAGTAGAAGAAGCAGGAGAATGATAGGAAAAAAGTGTAATTTCATACCCATCATTTTTCATCATTGAGTTAGGCTGGCTGAAAAGCTTCTATCTATCCCCATCAGAATCTCATTACAGGTCAACTTGCAAAGTAAAGTAATACTCAGTTAAAGTAAAAGTGACAGAATTTCTCAGCTGGCAGATGGCCTGATTCCACAATTATTCACCTTAGATGGTAGTTGTGAAAAATATCAGAGCCTGTTAGGGCTTTACCAGCAAAACCTGTTAATTTACACAGCTATGTGCTGATGAAATGGCTCTTTTCAATTTGGAACAGAAGAACATACAGTTTTCTTGTGTATTTAATGTAGATCACCTGAGAAGTGGTGAAATGTAACAATGGCCATACCAAGATGGCCTTGAGGAGATTCTGAGCCTATTATCTGGCCTCTGAGTGGAACCTAAAGTAGATACCTAAGATAAAGAACCAGAACAGGGCAAGCATGTAGTGATACTTCACTAAATGGATCTATTCTGCTACAATTTGTAGCTTAGAAAGGCTTCTGTGGTACCTTTTGTATTCAGTAGCTCTCAATGAATTTTCCTTCCATGACTTTGCCTTGTTTCACTTTGACCCTGTGTGTAGCAATAATCACAATGTCTTAGTCCGTGTTCAGTCCAGATGAAATCTGAATTTTAATCCTTACAAGGAGTCTGCCTAAGTATATGTTGTTGTGGTTTTGGGTTTTGTTTTTGTTTTTTAACAACTGAACTGTACCCTCCTAGAAAGATTTAGGGAGAAGATCCAGGAAGATTGGTTGAACTCTGATGCATCCAAATTGTTCTCCAGCACTGAGGAGACTGCTATGCATGCATAATTACTGGAAAAAATTTAATTGGGTTGATAAACCTTACATTTTTGTGCAATTGAATCCTAGCAGAGCATAGTAAGAAAGGGGTGGGGGGCAACGTGATTAGAAGACATGGAAATTTTTGAATCTACAGCGTTCTATGTTTTGAGGAAAATTTGGTATAATACCTTAGAAAAAGCCATCTTGAATTAATTGTTTCTAAGGAAAAAGCATGTTTCCAAGGAAAACAGAGGAAAAGAGAATTCAAGGGAAATATTTTTAAGCATCTAAGGTTGTATTTCAAGGATTTTGACTAATGCTATATTTTAGCGAGTCCTTTTTACAGGCTAAATTTTGTATGTGTGTGCTCACTGTTCACACAATGATTTTGATACCTGCCTGCAGAAGTTCCTGCCTTTGTGGAATCTTGCTGATTCCCCCAGGTCCAGTTTTTCGTCTGAGGAAAGTGAGGCTTCCCGAGAGCACTCCTGTTGGTCTACAAAGCTGCTTGCTTCCCCACAGGATTAAAGCCACTTGTCTTTAGGGCTCTGTCTGACTGAAGACATTGAAGTTCTACACTGCAAAAGTTCACTTTTATTGTTAAGAATCACTATTTGCCTTACTTGGCTTAATACTTTAGACACAGATTGCTTTTCCTCACTACTCTAATTTTGGCTGTAGATGAATTGCCTCTTCCTAGAGAGAAATAAAGATGAAACAATAATAATCTTTCTGTCACAAAAGAATATAGTTTTGGGGACTGCTCTTGCAGATGGAACAGGCTATTTTTTAAAATAAAACAGGCTGTCAGTCCAGTATATTAGCTTCACTCGAATCTTTACCTTTCTATGACATTTCTAGAAAAGTCAAAAATGCTGAATTTCCTGATGTTTCAGTTCTTAGTGTCTGGTGTCTGCTATTCCTATAACCAATTGAGAACATTGTGTTGTAAATATTTTTCATTTAATCTCCTAATGGTAAATTATAAAAAATGTGAGATTCCTTGATTGTTTCACCTTTTTAAAATAAACACGCTCTTCTATCTTTTCTGGGGTCTTGAGAAACATGCCTTGTTGCTTACAAATCTGGGTCACTTCTCCAAAAAGCTTTCTATACTTAGAAAGCCAGCATGATGGGGAATGTTGCCTTTCCCAGTGTTTGCTGTTTGAGCTCACATCCTCCCTGTCATAATCTCCCATCTTCCCTCATGGGCAGGAAGGGGGTTGGCAGGAGTTATCTTCTGCACCATCCAAAGGAATAAGCAAAGAGTATTTCCCTCTTTAATGATCGCATTACTATAAGACAGACATTTTAACTGTCTTCATTTTCCAGGGTATGGCTCCTTCATCTGCTTCTCCTTGACAGTGATGAACTCCTCTCAATGAGGAAATGCAGTGGTTACACAGCTCCTTTTACAAGATGGTAGTTTTGAGCAATGACACTCCATTGCAAAGGGAGGGTTTGTAGTGAGGCAAGGGTGACAATGCTGAGAAAACAGGGAAGTTCTGAGCCCAAGAAGAAATTTGGAGCACTCAGTTATGAGATCTTGTGGTGCTGCTACTGTTTAAGGCAAGCAAGATTTTAGCCAAGTGGATGCACAGACCTTGTACCTTGTATGTCACTGACTCCAGTGACACACCTGCTTCTCAGTGGGTGCTGTGTATCCACATCGCACCTCCCAGAAGAATTTTACAAGGAGCATAACCCCACTCACGCTACAGGGCCCTACCAAGCTTCTCAGGCAAAATTCTTCCTTATCACCTTTTGCAATGCATTCAAGTATTGGTCTGAGGAAAAACTGGACAGTGAAATTCATTTCCATTTCTTCTTCGCTTGTATTTTTTTGGGAGGTTGAATTTCAGGCACCTAAGTGTGTTCGGTGTTGACCTCAATTTCAAATAAGGAAATCTCTGTTGACACTATCCAGTCTGAGCTATTGGCTGTAAAAATGATGCCGTTTTCATTTTGTTGACCTTATTTATCATAATAAGGGCAAATGCAGTAGTATTTTTCCTCTGTTCCAACTTCATAAGCCCACACAAGTCCTCTTTCAGCTCCATTTGAAATCAATGTGAAGAAATTGATTTCAAAGCCCAGTGAATTTAGTTACTCCATTGACTTTTAATGTGCTCTCAGGTGTGCTCTGTAATAGTGGCATGACCACACCTGAAATGGAAAAACCATAATTTTAAAAATATGCAATAGGATGATAAAATTCTGATTAGAATGAGATCTATCCTGCAAGGAGGACTCTTGGGGTAGTGTTTGCCACGATTTTAAGTGTACATGGCCCCCACTGAGGAAATAGTCTTATTCAATCAATCCAATGAGTGTAGAATCTGAATCCCCAAAGGCTGGGATAGGCCAACTATAAATATAAAAAGCTAGAGAAAGTATTCCTGAACTTCAAAAGGGAAGGCAGTACTCTGGATTCTTTCAACTCTTTCTAACTGGCTTTAAGTTAAATTATGTACCCTGTTGCTTCAGTACCTTTGAAGTGCCTGGGGATGCCTGTATGTGTAAGCAAGTATTGAAATTAATAAAAACCAGAAAAACAAGATTGGGTTGGTATTAGCTGTCAAAGTGGGCTATGCTAAATTCCATCCGTATTTGACACAAAAAAAGAAAATATTCACTCTAAGCTATTTGCAGTCACTTTTTCAAATTAGAAAGTAAATTTGAAGGCAATTTTTTGTGCTTACATATTTAAGACCTTGAGCCATTTGCAGAGACAACATTATAGTACAGTTTTTAGGGAACTCGAACCATTCACTACAGCTTCACAAAGACCCAGGTGCTTGTGTTATTCCCTGTGCTCACTGTTTAGTGTCAATCCCTTTTGATTTTTTTTTTTTTATTTCGTGCACCAGGCCAGGGTGTACATAACTGCATCTGCAGATTCATTCCAAAGCAGCCATTAAATTAGTGCAGTAGGCAGTTGTTCCTTCAAACACTAAAAAGATGCTCCCTAGTGAACAGGGCAAATGTCACCCGTATTGGATCAGGCTATAGGTTATTGTTCCTTCTGCAATTAAATACAGACAGCCTTCAAATTCAACCTTATAATGGCTGATGTGGAATTGGTTGTGAACATGAAGTGCTCAAACAAGAGTACAGATAAATATCAGTGCCTGTTACTGGGTTCAGGTTTGAACATTTTCATTGGTTTCCTTTATCTCAGGCCCCTAGGTCTCTTAAAACCAGAAGTTTACTCCAAGAAAACTTCTGTATTACTTTCAAAATATATGTTATTTTCAAAATACAGCAACTACTTCTTCAGACAAATAAATAGGATCTTTTGTGTTGTTTTAACTGGAGAAACAGTGACCAAAGCTAGTAAGGTTTTCTATAGGTAAAAATAATGGGTTAATTCTTGTGCATGCAATCAATTTCAGTTTACTTGTGAGCCATGGAATCAGAATATTCCTTGATGCACATACTCCACTCTCTCTTCTCCAAATCCTGCAGGAGGGAATTAACTTTACAATGTCTCCTGTACTGTTCTTTAGCATATATAATCAAATTTTGCTCTCTTTTACCTCTAATGCCTAATAATATAAAATACTACAAACATATCACACACTGGAGTAGAAAAAAATTGCTAAAATGGACTAGAATAAACAGAAAGCACATTGGTTAAAAAGTTGTATCTCCAGGTGTTGTCTTTGCATGATGAAAAATGGATTGTTTTTGTTGTATTCCTGGCATTGCTTCTGTAAGTTTTCCATGAGCAGAGTTGATAAATAAGAGCAGTATGAGGGAATATAAAAAATATTCCTGTTAAATTTCAATTTCTAAAACCCATTAGCCAGTGGCACTTGCAAAATGAAGCCTGGAAGTGTTATATACCACCTGCTTCATGAGGGCAAAGTTTCCACTTATTTTATTGAAATAGTTTGAGTTCTAGGAAGTTTCTCAATTGCTGTGAACTGGAAATATGTCCAGGTTGATGATACCTCTACACCTTCTGTTCTTGCTTTAACCACATGTCAAAAGACAGCAAATTAGGAAGGAGCAATATCCTGTTTTAAACAAGTTCTAGCTTGAATTTTATTGTATGAAGATCTTCAGCTGATTTGTCATTAATCTCTTCAAGAATAAACTGAAAAATCAAGTCTCTAGAATGTATAGTATTTTCTACAAACAGTCCCATATAGTCCAAGGTCAATATTGTTGAGAGCTCAGGAAAAACACAAATTCAAGCATTTCTAATGTAGGGCTTCTAGCAGAGCAGGATATAAATCTTACAATGTCTGAATTCATATTGAAATATTCATATTGAAATTCATATTGCTCACATTTATGTGAAGTAAGTGTTTGCCTTTATTGGTTAACCATTGGAAAAGTCCATAAATTCAAAATAAATAGGGTGAAGGAGTAAAGTTTGGAATGAGAACATAAAAATCCTCAGGGCTTAACCTTGGAGTGATTCTGTGTTTCCACCTGCTGGAAGCTGATTTTCCAGTTGGCATATACCCTCTCTGGGTAAGGACAGGTTACCAGAGGTGCTGAAGGGAAAACAAGTTTATTCTTGTAAACACAGAAGTTTCCATAAAACCACATGGGTCAGTGAATGTTTGTCTAATACGTATGGGGAAGCTGCAAAATGCAGCCCTGGGGCAGCAATGCTTTAGTTACTCCACTAATGCAGCTTGCTAAAAAGAAATAAAAATTAACTTGCCAATGATTGCTACTCAGCTTTTTATAGTTGCTGCAGATGTTGTGATATTTTATTTTTGCAATTAATAAGCTTGAATCAATTTTTTAAGCATCTTACTCTTATGATTTACAGGAGATATTGAGCCATCAAAGCTATCAAAAGCATTAATCTTTAATATGAGGGCAATTCAGTTATCTTGCCAGAAAGTTTTAATTAGAAGGAAATTCTTCATCTCTGTGATGCTTAGCTGTATTAATCTTTCTGCATCAGTGTATCAAGTTTTGGCTGCAGGAACAATGTTTTAACTTAATTAATTCTTTAGGAAAAAAATAGTTGCTCTTGAAAATTGAGCTTAGATTTGCTTGCTAGACAGCTACTCAGAGTTTCTTCTGCCCTTAAGTAGAAACCTACTTTCATAAATTGCACTGATTTCAGTTTTCTGAAAGCTTGTGCTTATAACCTTGGAATTTACAAGTGTATCTTCCTGTGCTGGCAGGACAGGAGAGAGATGCTAACACTTCCAGGTGGGCACCTTAATCAGCCTTCTCACAGCAACAGGACTCTAACCATTGCTGAGGTCAGGAACTGGGCCCTGACACACAATGAATGTAGAAGACTCTCCAGAAGTCACTACAACTGTAACAGTCAGAAATGGTAGTACAATTAATTTTTTTTTTTTTGGTCAAATGATACATTATGAAAATGAGAATTTTTCTCTTTGATTCCAGGAAAACATTTCAGGCATCATTGTCAATATATTAGCGGCAAACCTTGATTAGGATCATTTTTACAACACAAAAACATATTTCAAAGTTTCTAATTTGTCCTAAATTACATTATACAGAAGCTGCTATTTTTCTTTAGTAAACCAATTGCATAAAACATGAGAGAACACTTACATTAAATGAAGAAAAAAAAAGAAACTAATTCCAGGCATTTAAAGAAGTTAGTTATTAATTGTAATTGCTGATTTTACAGTAAATTGTTAGTGTATTCCTTTCTAATGTTTAATACCAGATGTATATTTCTTTCTAAATGCTTATATACATCTCTTTCAAGTGACAAATTTAAGTGTTACATTTTGCCTCTTTCTGATCACCTTCCAACAGTTAGAACAGAGAAATAATACAAGAATTCACTGCAAATAATTTTTTATTAAACACCTTTTTAAGTGTTTGATAAGGAATCAGGAAGTTTTTTTGGTGGGAAATCTTGAATTCTCTTCTTGAAGAACCAGTGTCGTGAGAAATATATATCCCATGATGTTTCTCTTCCAAAATTGTCGTATTAATATTCTTGCTTCCTTATTTATTATAAATATGCTCCTGGCATCTGCTTATACTTTTTTTTGAGCACAGTGGTAAATTGTACCTTTCCCAGATGATCAGAATTATCCCAGATGATCAGAATTATCCATCATGTCTCTGTCTCATTCATGATTCAAGCCCTTCCTAACTTGATTTGCCTGAATAGGAAAATGGAGGTATTTTTCTCATTTGTGTAGTAGTTTGGAGAAGCTGAAAATTTTAGGAGTTAAGTTTCTGCTTTTCTCTTTGACTTAGAGTAATTTCTTGGCTCTAGTCTCTTCATGCAGGATATGCTTATGCAAGCAAACACATCTCCTGTGGAACATCGGGACAATCCTGCACCAGCAGCAATTGTTTCACTGTGTGAAAGGCAGCTGATACTGCCAACAAAACAGCCCAATGTAAGCTTTAAGCAAGTTGCTTTACAACAGTCATTCCTACACCCAAGGTATATTCTATTAAATATAATTGGGTTTTGTTATGTTTGCAATATCTTTTGCTTGTTCTTGGGAGGGAATCTTTCCTTCAGACATGAATGTGTACCTTTCTGAACACTGAGTTACATCTGCATGGTAGTTTGATAGGCACATATCTTCCAGGAACCATTATGCATTAGATAAGTTATGGAGAGCTGTTAAAACTCAACTTGTATCTAACTTTTTCTGTGTCTTTTTAGGATCTGTTAAGAACCTTTTCTACTTCATTTAATGAATGTTTGCTGTTTATCTAGCTATTACATTTCAGATATTACTGTCCATCTGTGCACTAAAACTGTCACTGAAAAGTGGCAGTGGGTCAAGACTGATTTATCTATGTTGTCCTATATTTTGTCATTACTTGACATCAAGACTTTTGAAAGCAACCATATCTGGGTTTTGCCCTTGAAAGGTTAGTACTTGTTCCAGGCAATCTCATTTCAATACCAGTTTCCAAACCCAGTATGTTTTCAGAGCCGTGACTCAATAGAGTGTTATTTAAAAGCTTGCTCAAGCTTCTGACTATGTGGTGTATCTGCCAGAAAAGGCCTGCCACATTTCTAGGAAATGTACACTGTGTTTAAAGGATACACCTTGCAAATCTAGTCCTGTGTACTCTGGCTTCAGTGAATGCCAAGATCTAACCAGGTTTCTAAATGAGGAGCTGTATACACTACTGCTAACTTGCCAGCACTGTACATCACATGGTATTTGTACATTTTCTGGCTCAGACTGCAAAGTTCAGTGACTCAAGAAGTCTCAACTCTTTTCCCTTCTACAGACAGGCCCCAGGTCAGGGCTGAAGCCTGTTGAAAGAGCTCTTCAGTAAAGCAGCTGCTGTACATTGCCAGTGCTCTCTGTAATGTATTTGCCTGGTGGATCAATGGCTTAGGTTTTCAGTGTCATAAATCTGGAAGTTCAACAGCTTTCAAAAGCAATGCATGCACTTACAAAAAGTAACCTAATGGTTGAGTAGAGATTTCAATAATGGGATCAACAGTGCTCATGGAAAACAAAACAACAGAGAAGGTATTTTTAAGCTGAAGAAATCCTGGCAAAATACAACACTAATCAGACATGGCAGTCATATAATTAGGTTACTTTGTTTTAAAATGCAGCCACGAATAACCCAATACTAAACATTTAAAACTTCATAAATGACTGCTAATAGGTACTTGCCAAAATACATGGCAATGATTTTGCATGTGTCAAATACCAATCACCCTGGAGACATTTATATGTTATCTGAATAGAAATTTAGCTCTTATATTTGTATTTCCTTTGTGTGAACACTTGTGTTATGGGCCCAGATGCTGGCCAGAGCACACGAGTATTTTAGACACCTAATATTGTATTTAGGGCAGACATTCCAAACGTATTAGAAGTATCAAAACATTACCCCCAGAAGTTTAAATTACAATCAATTTGTAAAAATCTTTTAAACATTCACAGGAATTTAATGCTCCCATCAGTTTTGGTGATGTACACCAAATGTTTATACTCTGTATTCATCTTGATGCAGGCAAAAACAGTGATAAAAGTGTATTAATTTGCTTGGAAAATTGTGTATTCCCTTCAAAATATGAATATGATACAGGGTGATATGCTCTTGTGTATGTCTGAAGACAGAATCCTTCTATAGATTTAATGTACCATATCAAGAAATCTTCAAACTGCAATATGTATAGGGTCCACCTTCCTTATAAGGCACTTACTTACATTATTCTCTTTGAAAATGTTCTGGTTCACAAATACTGTGCATGAAGGCCTATTACTTTCTCCTTTATTACAGCAACATCTCCGTGTGACATTCAAAATGCTTGTCTTTCAAGGATGCTGTTATAATAAGGTCCAGAGTGTTTGTAATAAATTCATAGAGATCAATGAGTAGTTCATGAAATAGCTTCACAGTCACTTCTGTGTGAAGCAGCAGTGCAGCAATATAAAAACTATGAAAAAGCAGTCACATACAAAATTAAATGCCTTGCTGCTTTTCACATGAAATTAAAAGAGGTTATGCTTTGCTTTTAATCTACGTTATTTTTCTGTCTTGAAAAGGAATCTCCAACGAAATGCTGAAAATTTGGAGATACTGAATTCCAACTTTCTCTTGCTCTGGTTTTTGAGAATTCCCATGTTTTGATGAAAATATGCCTAAAGGAATAATCATAGGAATAGAAAGCACTTAGTTAATATAATAATAGGCTTGTAACACCTGCTGTAACTGTTGACTGTTGTTGCTACCAATGAAAATTGTGGTTCTTATGCCAGACAATTGCTGACAGTTCTTTCAGTGTTTCTTTATATTTAGCTTAAATGCATTTAGAACCTATAAATGATTGAGCAAATAAAATCCAAATTCAATTTTGAAAGAGTATGTTTTTACAAACTTTGATTTAGTTTTTTCATCCTTATTTTACCCCTATCTTTTTATTTTATCATCTTTTTATAATGAGCATTTTTACATTTTAGAAAGAATGTGCATATTGCAATGTGCTTGTTGTTACTTATTTAAAGTTTTTTTTATAAAAGACCCTCTAAAACCATTTTATTGGTGCTACATGATTTGTAAATAAAGCAGTTTGACACATACATACTCTATAAAATTGGTAGTTATGGTTGAAGATAAAGTCATACTGGTGCTCCTTGCTTGAGTCAGAAGATGATTCTAAAATCCACAAACTTTGAGCTGTGTTTATTCTTTAGAAAGCAGCTATTAAATTGAATGCATGTAGACTGACTGTCCAAAAAGTCAATTTCAAAAAAAAAAAAAAAGTTATAATTAGAAACAACTAAAATTATTTATAGCTAAAACTTTTTATGAAATAACCTTCTTCATACTTGTTCCAGAAAGCTGGTATCAAAATTGGGTATATTCATGAAATAGCACTGAAAAAGAAGTACAGCAGAAATTGCTTTTCTCACTCATAGTCAAACCCATCACTGCTGCTCTTTCAAACAGCTAAGCTGCTCTTGATTCCAAGATGGAATATCACTCTGCTTTACAATTGCTTTAAGCCCGTTTTGCTCTTTAGAAATCCAGGAGAAAGAAGAATTAGGCTGTGTGGGATTTTTGTCTATCAGTCTGCATAATCAATAGTTGACACAAAAGGACTAATTGCTCTTAACATTTAAACAGAAGTGCTTATTAGCACAAAAGCTGTGTATCCTCTTATTGTAGCTGGTAACTCTACTATCCTGATACTTATCTACAGTCACAATCAGATAAAAACTGTTGATTCCAGCAAGGATCTGGCAATAAGTAAGGACTGTAGGAAGAGCAGTGTTAAAGGTATAATCCAGTCTGCCAAGAAGTTTCTCTTTACTGTTATCGAAGGATTGGCTTGATGCTTTTCAATCTTACCTCTATTTTCACTATTGTAGTCAAGACAAGGTAGGAGAGAGAGAATATACATTCCTTGAAATTCATTTAAATGACATATAATTTTTAATGCTTTATAGTATTCTGCCTCTTAACATTTTGTAGTCATGTCTATTCAGCATTGCCTTCCTTATCTGGAATCTAGAACTGTAGCAGAATTATAGTGAAAAGCTATCGCCATTTAGAGATGCTTTATTTTAAAACAGTGAACAGGAATAGGCATAAACAAAATGTAAAGTGCCTTCCACTGGCTGGCTACATCAGATAATGCTCCAGACAATTGATTTTGTTGCATGCACTTATGTATGAAGAAATGCGCTGGCCTGATTCAGCACACGTGTATTGTGAGATTATGGAAAAGGCTTGGTCTGCTTCCCAAAGGTGGGGGTGCATGTAAAACCAGCACCAGCAGATTGGTGAGGGCACACACAAAAAATCAGATTGAATAATATGTTTACAATTTATGCCAGACTGCTGAGCGCTTCCCACTATCATTTGTATCTTAGAAATTTACTGTACCAAGTTCTCTTTGGAGTTACCACAATTTTACATTATCTTTGTAGAAAGATTCTGGAAATTTTAATTAGCAATGCTGTAACTCAAGTGCCTACCACAACCTCCATTTTCATGTTGCTCCACAAAAAACCAACAAAGTCTAATGAAATGAATGAGAAGGTTCTTATTAATGTCTCTGACGTTTTGCTGACAGCCCATGCTCCCTGCAGCCTGTGGCAGGGAAAAACCATGTACAGCTTCCTGCAAGTAGGACACCACAAAGGAGTGAGTGTCATCATCTTGTCTTAAAAATATAATTGAAGTATTGAGGAGGCCTGCTGGAGAAAGGATGCAAAACTGAGGTATTCTATTTGCTATAGAAGGAAAGAATTGTTTGTTAAGAATTATTAAGCACTCGCTCTTTTCTCCCTGCTGTGCCATTCCTCAGCTTTCACCTGTTTTCATTTCCAGCTGTTTGCTGTAACTGGTGCAGCCATGGCAAGGTTGGAGCAAAAGGAGGAGCAAAGGGACAAAAGCAAGAGGATAAGGGGTGGGAAAGTAAGCAAGATTGCTCCAGAATGTGGAATTGCAGTAAAACTTTGCTTTCAAATTTTGTTTACCTGCCACTAGATGTCTAAAACTGTATTTTGATAATCTATATGGACCAGATAATATAGATATCTATTCGATATCTATATTATCTGGTAGCTCCATGTTTTCATGAAATCCATGAAAATTGTAGAAGCACAGCATGTACAAAAAATAATGATGTAGGTTGAATGCCTAGACAGACTTCAGTCCCAAGTTTATTGAAGCTGATCAAGATCTCATTGAAAGGTATCTGAGCTGCTGTTGTGAAGGAGTAAATAGGACTGTACCACAACAGGACTGGTTCTTCTCTTTATTGAGTTATTAAAACACAAATATTTGCTTTCACTGACAAAGGGTTTTAGATTTCAGAGCAAGAACTTAACTGTTGGAAGATGGTATAGTTACATTTATTTCAAATGAGGAGCAATTGGTCCTTATACTTAGGGTGTCTTTTGGAGATTTAAGTATTTTGTTCACAATATTTATTTAAAAATCAGGGGGTTTTTTAAGCTTCTTTCAAAAGAACTGACTTCATCATGTTCTCTTTACAAAACTATAGCCCTGTGCAGCCGTACATTTTTTTCCTCTGCTCTTTCATGTTCTCACGTGTTGAGCATTTTGCTGGTGTTTCCAACTTCTTCCTTAGCACTTCAGGAGCTTAGGGTTCTTTTTTTTTTTTTTTTTTTTTTTTTGTTTTTTTGTTTTGTTTTGTTTTGTTTTGTTTTGTTTTTTTTTTTTTTGTTTCTTTTAACCAATTCCCTGTGAATATTTTTTTTTAACTGATGTTTGGTTTTCCTTCTGAATTTCTTGTAAAAGAATGGCTTGGGTTCCTTTAGGACTTGGAAGGAATGTTTCCTATTTTTTCTGTACCTCAGTTGGTACATCATACCCCTGGTATCCAGTTCTGCTATCTAACCTGTACTTCATGTGAGAATGCTGCTACCAGTACCTCTAATTCTAGTTAGGATGTTTGTGCTCTTTCTTCTTGCCATATTAATAGAAAAAGCATATAAATTATTACACAATTCTTTAAAAAATACTTATAAAAAGCCTTTAGCTCCCATGGTTAGGAATGTTCTACTAAGCAGCTATTGCTAACCCAACTCTCAAATTCCTCCAGACTGTATTAAATAATTATACAGAAACTCAGAAGCCTTGCTATGGAGCTCTGTGTAATACAGAATAAACATAGCCTGGCTAATTCAAGACATGAAATGGAGAAAAGTTGGTTTCTTAAAAAATCATATACTTTTTCAGCAGTGCCCCTGCAAAAGTAGTCTTTTTGTCCCCTCTTTCCATCTTACATTTATTCCTGAAGACTCTCTCCATCCATATATGACAAAGTCATTCTTTTATCTTGATTTTTGTGAAAAACTGCTTTTCCCTTATGGCTCCTTTTGGCCTAGAGCTTGTGAACCTTCAGTCTTTGTCAGTGTGGAGTGAAGGAATATGAAATTTTCTGCAAATTGCCCCAGTGTATTAGCACTAGGGCTATGCAAACCTTTCCAAGTGTGATTTGAAAGGGTTACTTTCAAACCATGACTTCTATGGGAGATCCAGTTCACATGGGTTCACAGGCCAACCAGTTAAAGGAAAGGTTTCAGGCTGAGCCACCCCCTCCCTTCTCCCTACACGTTTTCCCATGGGTTGGATCTTATTACAAACCCACAGGCAAGGTACAGGGTCAATCACATCATGTTAATTCATACAGGTTGCCTGGTTCACTGGGACTGGAAGCTGAAAAGGTGAGAAGTTTATCACAGCAACATAACTCTGATCTTAGAAAAACAAACATCTTTAAACTTGGTCTCTTCTTATCATATGAATCAAAACCTTAAATAAAAACAAGATAATTTTAAATAATAGAGGGAATCATACAGGGAATCAATCTTCCCCTGCTAGGAGTACTCAGAGGTTGGCTTTACTTCTAACAAAAGGAGATCTCTGATCTCAAGGAACTATTCCTTTCTGAAACTTGGATATAATTACATGGACTGAAATATAAAATAATAATGAGTCAGTTCTATATACCTGGGAGAATTACAGTGTGAGGCACACAAGGGGAGGAAACATTTTAATGACTTTTCTGGCTGGAGAAGTGAACTCAACTGAAATGTTTTATCTTCTGGGGGTGGGGGGGAAAGAAGTAAAAATACCCTCAGCTGAGCAAAAATGACACTAGGCAGCATTGATCCCATGCATTATTTTAAGTTATGGGAAATGTAAGATGCAAGAAATACTTTTCCTCCATGAGCTCTCTTATGGAATATATTTGAAATAGATTATAAACATCATAAGTGTTACTGTGCTTGGTCTGAAAACAGTTAATGGTATTCCAATCAGTTTTTTGCTTTGTATCTCTTTGTTTAGAAGTATTGTATTATTATCAAAATGTATTAAAAGGCTTTTAATTCTAGACCTAAGGAAAACCAAAAGTAAAATTTAGATTGTTACCCCTTTGTTGATGTCCATGAAGATTTGTACACAGGCTTTTTCCTTTGTGTTTTCACTTCCCCATGAAAAATTGAGTTCACTTTGATTTGAATATGTGCTTTGCACACCTGGGTTGTCTTTGGCAACTATGGGGATATTCAGAAATGGGTGTGTAGTATGTGTGTATATACACGCTGTACCTAGCTCTGTGTTGGAAGGTAGGGCTGTACAGTAGATTTGAACCTAAAATGGCTGACTAGTTTCTAAATAATCCCTAAGGAAACAGTTTAGTCTAGGCCATTATCTTGATAGTTCATAATTAGGTTCAATAATAAAGCTTGTTTTGCTGACCTAGGTCAGATCATGGCGTCCACCGCATCTGTGCGCAGTGACCTTGCTCTGAGAGTGTATTGTTAGAAAATCCATTATTATCATCACATACACTTCGGAGAAGTGGCTGTTTTGTGAATTGATGGTGTGATGTTGCCACTTTAGATAAAAGAATCCATGAATTATTGACTTAATGAGTTAATGTTGCTTGATTTCACAACAAGGCCTTTTTAGTCTGGATGCTATTTACTGAACACATAATCACAACATACGAAGGAAGGCACAGATAATAGTACAGTGCATTTACAACCCTCTTCACTTCAAATAAAGCAAAGCGTTAGCTAAGAATTTTTGTTTCCTTTAGTAAACCATTAAAACTTAGGTAATTACAAGCAACTCCTGTTTAAACAATTAGCAAATAAAATGTTTATTTGTCACTGATTTCTTATCCCTTCCTTCTGTTTGGCTTAAGGTCTGTCCACAAGTACCTACCCATTTTTTTGGAATCTAAATGTATTTTTGGCCCTATGACTAAGCCTAATGCTGCTACCATGTGGAAGCCCAGGAAAGGTTGTTAGAAGTCAATCAGTGTCATCCAGAGTTTGTTGTATTAGCTTTTTTCTTTTAAAAGAGAGATTTCTGGTAAATTTATGATATTCAGAAATCTTGAGAATATAAAGGTTTTATTACAGAGTATAACTTGTGAGAGGAGAGAGGGCAAACATACAGAGCATGTCCCAGAGCAGATATTTTAAGGGTATAAGCATCAGGTTTCAAATATCTATGCTCCTTTGATCCCCAGGTGTGAATCCCAGCTCTGTTAAGTTCTCACTCCTACATGATAAATAAAGTAAGGTCTGTTTGCAGTATCTTGTGGAAATGTATGTCCTATGAAAATATAATTGTCACTAAAATAAAACAGAGCCCGAGGACTGCAGAATTTAGGTCTACATATAGGTCTTCTGAAGGGGACCATATCAACCAAGACCTTCACATTCTTCTGAGATTTACATTCGTTTTAATTAACTCTATGCAAAACCAAAGAACTGCATAGAATTGTCCCAGTGGGTATTGACCTGAATGTAACTCTCACACTAGGGTTCCGTAGAAATGGGCATAGGTGAAATATGCTGGCCATGTATGATCTGATATACTGTCATGAGGAAACTCGACTGATTTGTTTCAGTCTTTAAACAGTGTTAATTGCATCATCTCTTGTACTGTTGTCCCAGTGGTCTAAGGGTCTGCCAGAAGGTCTGCATGTGTGGGTCTGCTTCTCCCCCAGGCCTCACTGCTTGGATCGTGCTAACTCACCAGCCATAGATCAGGGACATGACAGACAAATCTTTCCTTAGGAGTGTGTGCCAGAGCTTTGGGGTGCTTAAAGGCAGTTTGATGTTTTACAGTGTCTTCTATCCCTCCATCACAGTACATTACACAGAGGTGGAAGGGAGGCAATGGCTTCTTTGGTGTTTGGGTTGAGTTATCTGTGCAGTGGAGGGATGTGCTGCTTAGCCTAAGTTCCCAATATAAAATGCCTGCCTTCCACTGACGCAGAGCACAGACCTTGATTTCAGTAGTTCTCTGTACATGCACCCAGTTAATAGAAATGTTGGCAGTGTGTCCTGGTATTTTGTTTATGCCACAGATGAAAAAAAATTAAATCCAGGCATGTGACAGACTTCAGATGTACTTGGAGCTGATTTGATGTGAAAAAACTCAGACTGGTGAAGCATAGGGCCATGTAGCAGTAGATGTCTCTTGCAATTTTTTAAGGCTGATGTGTGTGTATGCCCTTCTCTTCGTTTCCTTTGTACTGACCTTCTTCACTGTTGTGAACTTAATCTTACAGGCTTTTCAAGGCAGAGAACCTGAATAATTAACTTTAGAGCATTTAAACATGAGCTGAGAGCCTTTCTGTGCCTCACAGCACTGCAAATTGAAAAATTGACATCTGATGATCAACCATGGCTAAAAGAAAAACTTTTGCATCTGGTCAAGCCTATACTGAACAATTAGGGAGTGAATTTGTGCCTCTTCCCCATTTATATAAAGTACTCAGCTCTTACCTTCAAATGTTCTGAGATATTGGACTTTAAACTTGTCACTGCTCCAAGAATGCCCTGAACCTCAGACCAATACATTTTGGGGGCAAATTCCTCATTTGTAGGAAGGAAGAAAACATTTTTTTTAGCAGGTTATTATCTGAAAAAAATGATGGTTGTCTGCAAGCAACTGATAGGTTTGGAAGGTTAGTGGTAGTCCTGGCAAAGATGGATTAGTGGGCAGAGTGCAGGTGAGGCGATCAGAAGTGCTGGAGAAATGCAATTTATCACTTGGTTTGGGAGTACATGTATGTCACTGCTGCCTATGTGCTGTGTGAAGTTTACATGTGAGGGAAAACACTGGTGTTAGCCTCGCTTTAAACAGGAGCAGTGCCTTTGCTAGCGAGATGATATGAATTAGCAGAGGAATTGTAATGATATTAACTGGAAATTCTTTCTGGAAACCCTTTGACCAAGCAGTTTCCTATGCTTTGTTAAAAATGCATGCTTTTATTTGCCACTTCATGTATTTGCAAAGCAGAATCTTTATACTGGGATTTGGGTTTTTTTAATGAAACAATTTCAATTATTTCATTAGCCACACTTCCAATAAACCCCTTGCTCACTTTCCTGTTCTAATGTCCAGTAGTTCTGTGTACTTCCCTTTAGCTCCTACATTAGTCAGATTCACTAGGGCTATGCTGTCTTCTAGAAACTTCAAGTACTTATATAGTTTACATGCAGGGTTATCCCTCTTTCTGAAGGAAAGATAATTTTAATTTTAAATGCCTTTACTGAAGCTATTAGCACTGTAAGCAAGCAGGGGAGAGTTAGGCTCATTGGATTTACTACAAATAAGGAATTTTTTTTCCCCCACCAGTAATTGATATCTTCACAGCTAGGATACCTGCCAGGTATCAAGGAAGGTGCTAAGAGCATCAGATGATCTTTCTGCTCTTGTCTAATAAAATAATAGTACTTGTTCAGAAATCTTCTGCAAGGCTGACTGTACTGTTTGTAGTTTTCTGTAGTAAGTGCTCTGCTTTTATAATTGTGGGAAAAAATAGTAGAATACTGGCACCAGAAGAAACCTTGCTGGTGAGGGCAGAGAGACAGTGTTAATGAGAGCACATCTGCTTTTCAAAAGCATCAATAAATTATTCAAAATACTAAAATGCTTCCTGTTCATTCCTACCTATAGCAAAACAGTGCAGTGTTTTGTTGCATTTCTCCATTGGTGTAATTTTGACATCTGCTCGTATTCTCTGGTGGAAATGGGGATCTAATGTAATTTGTGGACACATTAAACTCATATGGCAGTGAAAGCAATAACATGTTTAGGAAAAAACCCCAAAACAACAAACATGTATTTTGGATATAATTATGTGTAAATTGCAGTCTCTGTTTTGATTTTCTAACTGAATTAATCTCTTATCTTGTACAACATACAGGTTGGTTTTATTCCTCAGACAGATGCCTGCTTTTCAGCCTGCTAGAAGCCACCTTTTTTGAATCTTGCAGAGATTTTTATGTTTCTTTTCAGGCAAAGACACCTGTCACTCATCCTCAGAAAGGCTTTTGAACAGCATTGACATCAGGCATGTCTTTGCAGGGTATGCTCTAATGGGCATATCTCCCATCTCACAACACCATGGAATTCCCTTAGAGGGGCCAAATGTGTAGGCAGCTGAGGGAGTCAATTGTAACTCTGTGAAGGAATTTATATAGGTGATCCATTACACACATTATGAACAATATTCTAGAAATCACAGCAAAACTGAGAAAGTAATTTTTCGGGATTTACACTGTCTAAACTGTTTAAACACACATCTTCAACAGGACCTTTCATCTGAGATAAGAAAATCCCAAGCTCAATGCTCGCTTCTGTTCTCAAGTGTAAATCAGAAGCAACTTTGCTTTGTTATTTAAACCAGCACAAGCAGGGGCAGACTGCCTCCTGACTGCTGTGTCGGTGGCTCCTGACACGGCAGTGCCAGGACCCAAATGTGATCACTGCTTCAATTACATTTTACTCAAACATGGTCCATGCCAGCCTCTGCCAAGCAAAATAAGTTCGATTTCTGAATTCCTCATCCTTTCATGAATCTCCTCTTTTCACTTTCAGTGGTCAAGAAACTTGGCCACCAGTGAAACACTGAATTGACTCACCATAGTCAGACTTGCCTACAGAATCTTTTTGCAGATGAAGATGTCAAAAGGCAATCTGCAGTGAGAATGACAGCATGATTAACCAGACTGAGGCCTAAGTCAGAAGTAGCATGGACCACTGGGAAATTAAGGCACCAATTTTCACCGTCAAGATTGGCTGTGATAGGGCAGTATATCCTAGCAACAGCACAAACCTTAACCTGACCATCACTGCAAAACCTAATTTTGTTGTGTTATCTGTTTCAATATCTTTTAATCAAAAAAGTCTTTAAACAGAAAGTAAACACTCACATGTCACTTTTCCTGGAAGTGCTTTCTTGTCTAATTGGGAAATACCTAATTTTATGAATTAGAGCTTACAGAAGATTTAACACAGATTTCTTTTACCTTGTCTTCTTGAAAAAGTGTTGTAGAAAAGGCTTAGAGTGCTTCTTTGCAGCTGCAACAGGTTAAGAAAGATTTTCATGTTTTAATGTAACAGTTTTATTCATGCTCAGGATAAAATCTGTATCTTTAAATCCATGTTGCAAAGTTGCATGTTATGGGTTGGACCCATCATGAAAACATCTTTTAGAAAATGTGATAGTAGGGTCAACTTTCATTAGAAAAACTGTAGTATTAACCACTTATTTTTATAAAGGGCCCATACTTCACATATGAAGTATAGCTTTGAAATCCTTTTATTTAAAGGATAATGTAGCTGTCTTCAAAGAGCATATTTTAGTTTGCTTCTTACCTAGTAAAGGATTTCACATTCAAACCATAATAAGTGGATTGCTTTGCATATTTTTATCGAGGTACTGTCATGGTCTCAGCAGCAATCCAAGTTTTTGCAAGCTTTGAGTGGCATTGGGAAATCTTTGGGCAAGGCTAATATATTTCAGGGTAGACACTGATAATACCAAACTTGAATGGACATATATTTCCTTCAAGTATTGTTATGCAAAATAGCTCTATTTTCTCACACTGTTTTTCTGATTTGAGTGTACATATATAAAGGCACATATGTGTGTGTTTGTGTGTATTTATGTAGGTATAATCTGTAGGAACAGGTGAGGAGCCTTTTCCTGTGTCCTGCCACTTCTAGAACTGGTTCTGCAATGACAGTGTGGCTGTCCAGGACTAGAGCAGCAGATCTGAGACTCATTCATTTCCTTTTGGGGGAGATTCCATCCCACAATTTCAAAAGCGGGCAAGCTCTCAGCTAGACAGAGATTCTCTGGGGTTACTGTCTTTAAGCAGTTTTGAAAACCTTGAGAAGGTGGTGATTTTTTTTCACTAATTTTGATGGAGATATGCCAATACATCTTGTTAATTATGAAATTTGGATATTTCATAGACTTGATATTAAAAGGCTGTGCGTGGTTTACACTGGTATGTGCATGATAACCTAAATAACATGAACATGTTTGAACGTGGTTATCTAAGTGTAGATTCTATCCCATGCTCCAGCATCTAGGTGGAAGAAACTATGTTTCCCAAGCTGTCAAGTACCTGAAGTATCTCTAATTGTATTGGGATTTCTGGGCATGTATCCCTCCTGAAATTCAAGTCAATTCTGTCAGCAAACCCAAATAAGATTCAGAGTTTAATATGTAATCATTAAGATTTCCAAATTTTGGAACAGACACCAGGAATATAGTATCTTCAGCACACAATCCAAACATAACAGCTTTGAATAGTAGTAGTTGCTGCAAGACCCATACTCATAAAAAGTAAACCAGATGCTCCTTTTCAGTCTACCTGTTTCTGGAGATCAGTGCCACCATTTTGTAAAATTTGTAAGAAAATAGAGTAGAGCCAGAGAAATACTCCACTGTCATCCTGCTATAATGGTTAATTTACATGTGAAACATGTATTCTTAGCTTCCTGGAAAAGTTTGAAAATCTAGATGCGAAAGTTTGTCATGCTGTGAGCCAACTGTCCCATATTGATGCAAAAAGGAGAGAGAAAAAGCCAAGAAAATGCTTTAATTGATTCATCAATGCACCAAAGTGTGAACAGGCGTGATGAAGTGTAAAGAGGGATGTGACACCAATGTGGCAGAGCTGTCACAGTGGAAAGGATTTCCTGTAAAAGTGATGGCACTTAAATGTTATCTAGGCCTCCTGTCTAAGCTTTCATATTCCCTGGAAAGTTCTGTCTTAGGGGAAGTGTCTGATGAACTTGTGAGCAGCCAGGCATCATGCCATCTCAACAGGTAAACACACAGACTGTGAAGAGCCCCTACTTGTATCAAGTTTGGGAGTTATGGGGACTAGGTAATCTCAGGCAGAACTAAAGCCATGCACAGAGAGATAATCTTGGGAGAGAGGTGATGATCATTAGCAGTGGTTCTGTGTGGTATATTTTGCCCTAAAACATAAATTTAAGCAAAGTTTATATTAGGATTCATATCCTTGTTATTGAAATTATGCCCTCTGCAAGGTATAATGCATGAGCATTACAGAATGGTAGAGTAAGACTGTGAAGGAGAGGCTATTGATAATGAAATATAATTATAGCAGATGGATTTGAGCCAGAGCGTTGTACTGAAGGGTTGTTGCAAAGTTCTCTGAGGGATTTTTACTAAAGAGATTGTAGTGTGCATCTCATCCAAAGAATAGGAAATCAAAGAGGGTGGAAGCCCTTAGAGTCACTCTGAGGTTTTGGCTCTGGATTCATTTGATTAACTGGGTATGAATGTTACTGATTTAATATTGATGCTTCTTACAACACCTAAAATCACTGCTGTGGATGTATTCAGTATGTTCAATTTGCTTGTAAGGGATTAGACATGGGAATTACTCTGAAAGGAGTTTTGCCAACTTTGGAGAAATATAGTTGGGAAGGAATCCTTACCATTATGGCTTAGGCCATTTGCTTTTGCAGAGATGCATCAGTTCCTTTCTAGCTCTGGGAAACCAGACATTTAAATACAGTCTTGAACAGAAAACTTTGGCAGAAGTACAAATGCAAGCAAATGTGTGTTGTTACTACTACAGTTCCTCTGCCACTTTGAAAATCGCTAGTCAGGTTCCATTTGGAGTATCTGCAATTCTGCAATGTATTATAGGAAGGACATTGCTGACTGAGCTTGTAAAAGTGCAGTGGAAGGCAAACAAATACATGATTTAAGGTTTTGGAAGTATGACTTATAAGGAAGGATTGAACTGACCTGTATTCTGTAAGTTAGAGGAAAAAGATTTGGAGGAGTGAGGAATCCTGGAATGGGCAAAAAAATACTGAAGTCATCCGGAGATAGATATATGTTCTAGTGCACATATAGCATCACCAAATCAATGGCATGTCTGAGGCTAATTTAGACCACTATTAACTGTCTTATCATAAGATGGATGACTGCTGATCTGAGACCCTGTGCTTGGTGCTGTGTCCAGCCAGGGAGCAGGCAGGAGGCTGGGGGCTGAGGTGCCAGAATATCAGGCAGTAGCTCAGCATAGGCCTGAACTCATTTTATCAAGGGCCTGCTTGGCATCATACAAAATAGGGGTTTTAAACTGATTTTTAGGTGAAAATCCCTCTGTAGCTTTCCAGAGATTTCTGGAAACCTCAACCAAACTAAGAAAGACGATAAAGGAGAGGATGCAAGTTTTCCTCAAAAAAAAAGAGAAGGTGGTGAGGTGAGATGAAGAGAGGCAGGAATTTACCTCTGCCAGTAAGAGTCAACAGATGTAGGGAAAACAGGGTATGCTTCGTAAATAAGAAAGGAAAAAAGTGGGGTGTTTTCTTTTATTAATCAGAGAAGATGGAGCCAAAGCAAAAGTGTTAAAGAAAGTCAGAGAATGTAGGAAATTGTCTTGAAGTAGGGTCCCAAATATGTACATTTAGAAAGCATGGCCTTGAGTGCTGCTGAGAAGACATGAGAGCATAATGCTGGCTCAGAATGTAAGAGTTCAAAGCAGTTTATTTGGATCCTGCTTGTACTCCAGCTAAAGGAAAATGAGAGAAGGGCAGAGTCTGAGTTGAGGGATTATATGTTCAGCTCCCTAATTTCTTGTGCAATTGTAAAGATTGGGGCAGCAGGGGAGGATAGGAGTGTGTGCCAGCCAGCTCCACACTTTATAACTTGAAAGATGTGTGTGTGATGTTGTCATTGTTCCTCTCAGTGAGATTATAGTGTTGCTGTTGCACGGTGCACTATCTGTAGTGAGAAAGATTTTGAAACAATCCCATTTGTGCCTATTTTCTCCTATTTTCCCAAATCTACAACAGGATAGATGCCCAGTTATTCAAAGCTTATTTAATGTTTCCATCAACACATCACTTCTGATTTTTCTGAATTTTTTAAGATCTGAATTTTTATGTATATGGAGACAAATGCTCCTCTCCTGTAAAACAATTGGGATCTGGGTCTTTAAGGATGAGTTTGTGAGACGCCTAAAAATACTTTTGCTGGGAAAAATAGATTTCCAATCAGTATGATATCAGACGAAATTGAGTCTTTCACTTAAAGATAATTTGTACAAAGACCAAAAAATTACCATTGATTTTTAAGTTCTAAATTGTACCTTTCTTTCAACTACAAATATAGCAAAGGCAGCAATAGGACATAACCCAGAAGGGGTTTGAGGTATCTCTGTCGGTAGTAAGAAGACAGCTCAGGTTTCCCCACTGTATGAGGAACTGCTGTGTGGAGATGAATTTCTCAGCCAGCCATATGCTATCTCTGTCAGAAATGAGAGATGCTGCTAGGAAAAAAAATCTCAAAGACAGGAACTGGGAATGAAAAAGGGGAAGAGATCAAACAAAAGGTCTTTAATTAGAATTTAAGGATTGCTGCCAAAAGACCACTGCTTTAAAGGGACAAACAGTGTTTTCATGCCATAGGAGAAACTCGACTTTCAGGACTTTATAAGGAAACTTACATTCATCTAAGGAACAAGATCGGTATAGACAAACTGAATATCTAGCTTTTTCTTGATTTGATACTCATCTGTCTAAGGAATAAAACTGGCCCATTCCAATAATATTTGAATATCCTGCAAGCATGAATATCCATCTCTGAAAAGTATTGATATGCTATTTTTCCTTACTGACTGTCTGGAAAGGTGGATGGGAAAATGAAATGGTGTGACCATGGTCACACAAAAAATTGTGACAAATTGTACAGCTTACTCAGACTAATACCCTGTCTCCCTTCAGCAGCATTCTATGAAAAATGCTGATGTATCATTTTGGGCTGGGGATTTTGTGACTGCTAAAGCACAGGTACAGGTTTAATGGTGGTAACATCAAAGTCCTGTATTCTATGTTTTCTGTTGCATGCTCTTACCCATCTATCAAACCAAATGTGTGAGGAACCCCAAAAAGTTTATAGGTAAGAAATTTAACATACACCACCAAGCTTGGAAGACACTAAAAGAATTGGTGGAATTGAAACTTAAAAATATAGCTGAGTTATGCAGAATTTGTAACAAGGAGCAAGAGCACAGCTGAAACGTCTCTGTTGCTAACAAAGTGCAACATCCTGTCACCTCTTGCCAACTCTGGCCTGTATTAATGGTGTGTTTTGTCTTCTATGGCCAGCTGATATTCCTTGCATTGCATTCGTAAAGCAGATGGCTTGGGTTAATAAAATGTGTAAGTCTCCTGAATCTCACAAACTGCCCCCAATCACTCACTCCCTTCTGCCCGGCAGAGCTCCATGAGCTGCAGGTGCATGGTGGACTCCTCGCTACAGTGGGATTATGGAATTTCTACCTCTCCTCTCCCACCCACAGAGGAGACTCTGCCTCCCACAGGAAGAAGCTTCCAAGAAAGAGGTGTGGTGAATCTGAGCTTGGGGGATCTATGGCTGCAGACAAGCCATGCAAAAGGAGTGGGGCAGGTCTTCACGTGGTGCCTTGGGCCAAGGACAAATCAGGCTCAGCTGCTCTAGAGCAAAGCATTGGCAAATCCTATGTGCTGCTCAGCTCCTGTACTGGGCTCTCTGTCAGTGTAGGGTTTCTTCTGTGGTTTTGGGTTCTTTAATTTATAGTAAGGATTTTATCCTTGACCAAGTCCCTGTTTTCTGCAGGACACAATTCCTGTAATGACACTTGGCCCTTTTTTTTCCTTTTCCGTCATGTATTTACACAAAGAGAAAACATCTACAGCTTTTTAAATATCTTCAGCAATGTCTCTGCTCTGTAGTCATGAAGAAATCATATCTGTGAGCTGGAAAAAGGGACACTTTTTTTTCCTCTGCAAGTGAATAAAGTGATATATGGATTTGAGTAGAACTGCAGTAGAAGACACACACTTCATTTGTTGTAGAAAGAGCTGAAAAGACAAGTTTATACTGAAGTGGATAATATTGGACTGTCTTGCAATGTACTAAAATAAACTAGAGGAGATTGCCAGGACTGTGCATATTCACTTGCATCAGCTTTCACATTTCTGTATAATACACATTATGGTGAGCAGCAGATTTGGTTACAGTCTCCACTGGGTGAAAAGTAAAGGTAACTAGGTTTTTGCAAAAGTAATCCTTGTTGGGTTTACATTTAGATACACCAAAATCTGATTTTTCTCTCTATGTGATCAACCTTACTTGATTTCAGAAGAGATATTCCTGTTTTGTACTTGTGGAAAGATCAGAATCCCACTCCTGAGGCTGATTTTTTTTTTTCCCATTACCCAGATGCTGAACATTATTGTTGTTCCTGCCAGGTGCTGAACCCCTCTAGGGATATCTTGGCTCTCACTGCAGTACCCAGCCCACTACACATTCTGCATTTCAGCCCAGTTGAATCCTGCAGTCCTGTGAAAATGCACAAGTGGTTGAAGATTAGCAGACAGTATTTTAAGTCAGCAATTTGTATTCTACTTGGTTCTAAAGTAAAGAAATAATATTGCTGACTTTTCCCTCCACTGCTTTGAAACTCCTAAATATCTGCACATAACAGATTTTATTACATTACATCAACAGCAGACAGCTAACTTAATATTTTAAGGACATTTATATGTACTTTTCTCAGACACAATCAGTGCTGAGCAGTGATGAGCTCTGCTTTCCAGGTCAGGTTTACAAAAGAGCATAGGTGTTTTAAGTTTTTGTTGGGGGAAATTCACGGTAGATTGGCACAAATATCTAAGCACACACCTATCTGCCCTCATAGACACTTGCATACCTTTGATTTGTGTGGCTAGTCTACAAATATGTAAAAAATTGAGATATGCTAGAAGATCATATTTGAAATATGTTGGTATAAATCCTCAATTGAGCATGTTGGATATAAACTTTTTTTTATATTAGCATAAACTTTGCATGTATTTCAAGAAATATTTCTACTTGAAATGTCATAATTAAAAACTAAAGCCCTAAGCACTAAAACCCTAAAACTCCTTGTGCTGACCCGATGGAAAAGTCTGAAAATTATTCAATAGGTCTCAGAACTCTTTCATTTCTTTCCCTTAGAGGACTGCTTTGGCCATTAGGCAGAGCTGCTGATTAAAGCAAGTAGAGCCTTGTAGAATTTCTGAAGTAGCAAAAAGTAACCTCAGAGGCTCTGGGGGTTAGTGGAGAAGGTTTCACCTTGGGTGAAAACATTACTCCAATTCAAATGGAATTTCAGCTACCACATGCCCACGTGCTCAGAGGAGAGCTGCATGCCTGGAGCACAGGGAAGAAGGTGGCAGGGCTGCAGCACCACTGCCTGGGCCCCAGGATCCAATGTAAATACATAACAAAATCCCTTTCCCAAAGAGTCTCTAGAGCCTCCACAGCAAGGTTCATGTACTATGACTTCAAGCTGTGAAAAAAGCTCTCAGGTGCTGCAGATATCTTGGCTGACATTTGCTTCCCTTAGACTGACAAATACTCCAACTCTGGGTAATGATCAGGACTGAAAGAGGGTCCTGGGACAGCTGCTGCAGTGTGGGGTGGGGATTCAGGGCCACTCCTCCAAGAGAGACACTTGAATCCATTTTCAATTTGCAGATCAGATTTCCTGCAACACTGGCAACAGCAGCTCTGCCACTCAAAGGGCAAAGCAGATGGAAAGAGCTGTTTCTGTGCAGCTCTCACATAGATACAGGAGCTCCAGGGATAGCAGAACTCATGTCTGGGTTGGAGATTTTTTCCCATTTTTTCTGTTCTGAATACTGCTGCTCTTGGTAACTTCTGCCTGCAGCATCTTGTGCAGACTCATTGCTTCCAAAGTTTGTGCATCTTGTGTTGGGCAATGTCTTTAATTTGGAGATGCTTTATCTCCACTGTATTGCAAAACTTCCCCTGTTTAAGGTGTTAAGATAATCAAGAATAAAAGATATGATATTGGCCAGATTTCCTGCTAGAATAAGCAGGTAGTGGTCCACTGACTCTAATGGCTTCTGACAGCTGTGAACTTGATCCCATACCTTCCTTGCATAATAAGATTTTAAATAATGTGAGTTTAAGGTAAGGCAGGAAGCCCTGGATGAAATATCTTATTGCATTGATTTGTCTCTTATTGTCTGTCCTATGAGAATATCCAAGTTGCAAATAAAGGGTCAAGAAGGACATTTAGCAATATATGGTTTATACAGTATTAAAAGACCATCTCACAGTTAATCATATGATTAATTTCTACAAGAAGGCTCCACTAAGTCTGCAATAAAAAGAAGTAATGAGGTTTTATAATAAAACTGAAAAGCTTCTGTGATGCACACTGAAGTCTTTTATATAGAAAGGTAAGAAAAACCAGTTGTCTTCCTTTCAGTCCATAGATTCCTGCAACAGCTTTCTCTGTCAGAGTCTTGAGCCCTGGAATGACATCTACTCCTGGCTTGAAATGGTCAAGTTATAGGGTATGTTTTAGTACCCTTTTCCTTTTGGAAGATGTATTTAAAGAGTGAGAGAAGTTTCCTAAACTGCCTAATGTACTGTTATTAGGTTACTGGCATTTTATAGTAAGAGTTGTTGATCTACAGGAGGTTTGATGCTGAGGTGTATAGGATGGCACTGTAATTGTATAAGAACTGCCTGGTCCCTCAGAGATTGTGTGGAGGCACACATTCACATTTCAAATAGCAAGCAATAAATCTTACTGCAATGTTACACCAGCCATTGTTGTAGTGACTTGGCACTTATGCTCTGTATTATGAGCACTTTCAGCAACCACATTAAATTCCACTGGAAATCTCAAGATGTATACAAGGACATGAGCTTTCCCGAGGACTAGAAAGATCAAGGATTTGTGAAAAATGCCTAGTTGAAAGAGGGAATCCAGAACAATGCAGCTGAGTACTAATCCACTGGCAAACCCTGCTGTAAACTGGCTTCAGTTGGGTCCTATTCCAAACCATAGGGAGTTTGCTTGTATGGGATCCTGGGAGAGAAGGCCTCAGCTGTGAATTCCAGTTCTCTACTCACCAAAGAAGGTGGTACTCTTTGAAAATGTCAGAGAAGTCTTGTGTGCTCTGTTTGGGATCCAGCAAAGTTCCGTAGCAGCTATTTCAGCTCACAGGAAGCGATTTTTCTGCCAAGTCACATTTGCAGCCTCAGTACTGAGGCCAGCAGTAGGTTTGACAATGCACCAGTGGTCCAGGTGAGCCTGAGGTTTGAGTCTGTGAAGGGGATTTTGTAGCACTGTACATTTCCTGCGTATGGATATATATTTTACTAAATTTACTATGTCAGTCCCATCACCAGTGATTAGTCAGTATATAATATTTCCAGGGATGTAGTTACTGTGTGTGACAGTGTTGTTAATGTTCCTTGCTTAAACTATATTCTGGCAAGTACTTCACTTTACCTCATTGTAGTCAAACAGAAGTGTACCAAAGTGTCTTTGGCCATTATTTGCACAGAGACCACTACTTAAATAATTTTATCCAAATTAACAAACTCTCCCAGGCTCCAGAAGACCAGGAATTCCTAACTGGAACAAGCCATTAACTCATGACGTCCTGCTTGGTTGTAAATGTGATTGTGAAAAACCTGCAGAGACTTCCAGTCTTGTCTTCAGAGAAGACCAAAAAATTAGCTGTAAGACCAAACTGACAGTCCCACACATTCTGAATCTGAAATTCTTTTGGTTGATGGGTCAGAAATTCCTCAAGCCTTTTGTGAGAGTCAAATATTACTCAAGAATTTTCACTACTTAGAATATTGTATGATTTTTTTCTTCAACATAATTTAAAACACAGCCCCTTGAGATGAGGCTGTTGGAGGCTTCTGGCTCTTTATATAAACAGGATATGCTGTTAAAATAAAAAGGAGTTTATTACCTTTTATAATGTCTGCATAATTTGCTAATTTCACTCATGTAATCTTTCTTTTGTGTAAACCTGCAAATCTTAAGCATGCAATAGGAGTAACTATTTCAAAATATTTTAGTTTTCTTTATTAAAAACAAACAAAAAAGAAAACAGCAAAATCCCCCCAGACAACTAGCAACAGTTATTTCGAACTATCTCTATGTGCAAGAAGTATTTTGGATTTGACCAATGTGAAGGTTTTCTAGAAAAACTCCTACGTGACTCAAGTTCTAAACCCAAAGACTCTCCTTAAGTCTACAGAGCCTCTTTTGGGGTCAGTACCTCAATTGGAGTTGACATATGCCTTATTTGGGGGTTTTTTGGTAGTTCAGGAGTAGTAGGAACAGCTTGGTTTTTGCAAGTAGAAAGGTCTTCAGGGAATTTTATGATAACTCTTCTTCAAAAAGGCCTCCAGATTCTGACTGATTCATGTAGAGAATGTCTTCAGGCAGATTTAGTTCTTTGAGAACCTCTATGAACTTCAATACAAAGTTTCTCCCTTTAGTTTACCCTAAAACACTTTTTCCTTTTAAGAAGTTAAAAAAAAAAAAAAAAAAGCAGGCAAGATTAAGAAATGTCAGATCTACAAAGCTGGGCACGCTGGAATGAAAGCATTGCAAATATGCAGCTATAATATAAGCAGTTTGAGCAGACCAGCCATGGAGTTGAATGCAATTTCAAAGATGTACAATGAAAGCAAGCTAAGTAATTTTTAGATGCAACCAAAGAATGTCAGTGTCTGCAGGTCTCAAAAAACACTTAAGGCTGAATATCAGGCAGAACCTGATCTTTGGATTTGTAGGTTTGTTTGCTATTATGGTTTTTACAGCATGCTGAGATAAATTGATGTTTCTGCTAAAGGGATTACATACCTTGGAAATCTCCCAGACTGCCGAATCTGCCTTTAAGAGAGCATTTCTTATGAGATCTTCCCTAATGCACTAAATATCCTTTTAGATTGAGGGCAAACTGGAAATTCTCTATGATCCCTCTTCTGCATTGCTTAGTAAGAGTAGAACAAATCCCTGAGTCCTTATAAAATCATTACTGAAATTATTAGGCATTTTGTCTGATTAGGGATCGACTTTAAACTGAGCAGAAGCTTCATGACTTTTCCCCATGGGACTTCCAAGGCTGATCAAAGTTAGATTACTAATGCTCTGTGACTTATTCCCTTATGACTAAAATTTAAAGGGCACAAAAATAGGTTGAAACAGGAGACAGTCATCAATTCTAAATATCGGAAAACCTGTTAATCTAAGAGGCACAAGTGAAACACATGCATATGTATTTTATTTTTCATGTATTTCATACATGAGCATGAACACATTTTCATTCTCATCTTTCAAGTGTCACCTTGAACACATAAGTATGTGAAATTATGGGAAGCAGACTTAGTATTATGTTACCTACAATACTAATATTGAAACTGAAATGCGTAACAAAACAATCACTGCCACAAAAGCATCAGGCAACAGTGTCACACGTACCACTTCAATCTATAGAAAAACTGTTTGTATGGGTCAAAAATTATGGAAATTTTCCTCTTTATATATATGAATTCTTGAAATTCAACAAATAAAGGCAGTGTGTGGGACAATAGCTTTTGTGGGTGGGATCTTTGTCTATTACTGTCAAAGGGAAAATTCCACTTTGTCATGGGAACAAAACTTTATTATTTGTCATCACATCTGCCCTGATAATATCAATGTTGGCTGCTTTCCCCAAACTACATGAAGATGTAAGCAGTTGGCAGACCTGATGACAATATGTAAATTACTCAGAGTGAACCTAATCTTGTATAATAAATGCCAATTTGACTTTAAATTTGTTAACAATATTTTAATGTGGTAATTGAGGTCAAGGGAGACTCCAGTTAAATGCTAAGCTATCTATAACTGTCAGTGTTAAATAGTACTTAGGTATCCATGCTGAAAATCAGATACCAGGTTAACATATATCATTGGTCTTTGCAGCCAGAAATCAAATAAAGTGTATTAGTCTTGGCAGCATGTAAGTATATTAGTTTAGAAATGTGCAGCTGCAACTATCCATAGTTTTTTGGACTTGTTTTGTATCACAACAGACCTGTAATTGCACTTTTTCCTGTTCTGTATATAATTTTGATTAGAAATCAAGTAATAAATACATGCCTAAAGGCCTCTGGAAATTAACTGGCATGTTTCTGTTCCATCAGCTGATTGACGAGGTTCAATTTTAACCATTCTATTCATGGTTTCACTTATCATTGCTTCTTTAAAAAACTTTCCAACATCTTGATAGACTTCCAAGTGATGAACTTCTATAGCAACTACACTGAACTGAAATGATTTTGTCTATTAAAATATTCTGATTTCCCCTGAAGGTGTTGGTATTCATTAAAAAATATGTAGGTAATTGTGAGCCTATATGTGTCTATTCTCTTATTACAGCTTGGGTGTAACTGCAGGAGGTATGGGGGGGTTATGTAATAATCTCCCTCATTCCCCTGCCATTTAGCATGGAAATAAAGGGTCCTCTCTTTCCCTCATACCCAGGCACAAATAAATCCATAATAGGTCACATGAACAGACTCTTGTAAGCTCAAGGATATCCAAAACTTTATTTTTTTAAAATGTGGAAAAGATGGGGATTTTTGCTTGTGGGGCACTTTTTTTTTTTTCTTTCTTTTAGCATATGTTTCACCTGAGTGTTATTTCAGCCAAAGCAGAACTGTGCCACTTCCTTATCCTAGTTTTGTCACTTGTTAAATTGTCTCTATGTTCAGCATAAGAGAGAACTTTTTCCCTGCTGGAAATCAGCCTCCTTCAGTGTCATCAACCCCGAAATTGCAAGGGAAACCATTGATTGAGAGGAGTGGTCTGTCTCTCCTTACACTCCATGCAGCAGCTCTGGCACCACCAGTGGAGTGGTGCAGTGTGTGTGGAAGAGATGATGTGAAAAACGAGTCCCTTGTTTTCTCTGGTGCCAGACAAGGAGCGTGGGGATTCCCCATGCAGCCCTTGGCACTGACAGGCAGTTTCTGTGCAGTGTGGAGAATTCCTTGCACCACCCTGAGTGGTGAGGAGAGGCAGAGCATTCAGATTTTGCATGCACAGATATTGCTCTTTAAAACAGGTCCTCAGACACCTCACACACTCAGATGCTGGGAGCTACTGGTGAAGTGGACACAAGGCAATGGTGGATGAGAAAGAGAGGGGTTTAAAGTTCTACAGAATGGAAAGGAGTTCAGTAACATAAATAATTTAAAAATAATATTTGGTCCTAGCTCATTTGGTTCCAGCAATGCTTGCTCAGGACAGACAACAGCTGCTTCTGTAGCACTGCTTACCACTCTGTTCTTAGTGGAGCACTGTGTGTGTTAATGGCCTAATAACAGTGATTTCCATTAGGTTTGGAGGACTTACTGTTTAATTCAGGATTTCAAACTTAAATAAACAATTCCTATTCAATTTTGATTCCAGAAAGGATAGACAATATCTTATTTTATCTCATCCTTTAAATATAAAACATTGTCTTCCATTCTGAACACTCAGGACTCTGTAGAGTCATTACAGTCTATAATTACCCTGACATCTATCTCAGCTAATCTGGTTGGTTTGAGTATTGTTTAGCACCTTGTAAACTTTGCAGATCTTATAGGTCTGCACTGGCTGAATCACAAGATAAGTAATAGCTTCAATAAAATCTGCCTTTGGTGGAAACACTTCATGATTGAATTTACAGAACAAGTAAAAAAGTTCTGTGTATAATCCCTCCCTCCTTATTAGTGCTCATAAAGGATAACACTACTATAAACTATAAAGTACGTTTATCCAGTGAATAAAGGTACAGCATGATAAACCAGTTAACAAAAAAGCTGATGTTAAATGTAAGTAGATTCGATTATTTCTACTTCCTCTGATTTCAGGCTCCCATTGCGGGCAGTGGGGATGTTTGTCTGGGGGAAGAAGAGAAGGCCTGGGCAAGGACTTTAGGATTTAGCCCCAGGCTTCAAAGTGGATTTAATAAAAACAAGTAATAACCTGCAATACACTGTAAACCCTGCAAGGATGGAGAAGGTTGGCTGAAAATGACCATGCTTTTCAATACCAGTGAAGTGTGGGCTATTCACCATTAACATAGTAAACCTTAAAAGTCTGATTCAAATCCCTTTGAAGTCAGTGCTTGTTACACAGACTGAATCAGGTGAGTGGTTTGTGCATTCACTGATCAGCATAGCGTTTCTAGAATCATCAGTCATTCTCTATTAGAGTGGTTATAATTTCACTGATGCCCAGATACATTAAAAATTGCATCACAAATGCCATTAATTCTCACCCGCCTGTTTGCAAATTACACTCCAGGTATTAGTGTGGCACCTGAACAAAAGATTGTGATATAATCTGGAGAAGTAGCAGTATCAAAATCCCCACCAAGACTGAAAGCAGTGTCTTGATTATCACACCTTCACATGTCATTTAAGAATAATGTCCTTGTCTTTATTGGGAGCCAGGTCTGACATACAAAAACATTATTAGTAGCTCAGCTAGAGCAGCTGGAGCAGCGCAATGGCATTGAATGCAGAAGAAGCGGTTCAGCCACAGAGCATCTTTTGTCTAGCAGTATTTCCTGCTCATCCTCAAGGGAATCCAACTAAACCCTGGACATTCAAACCCAGAAAATTGCTCTGGCCTTGGTTGGACTAATAGAAGTCAAAACTTCAATCAGGCACTTATTAGTTACTTTGCACACGCGATATAAGGTGCCTTTGTTGGTGGCAAACAAGTGCAATTGCAACTTGGAATTGACAATGAATTTTTTTGCTATCTTTGACTGCTCAATATAAGGTTAGGATTGGGTCATGTACCAGGGCTTTTACCAAATTAATGCTATCGGGGGAATTACGCTTAAATGGAATTCTTTCTATCTAAACAATTTAATCTGGTTTTTCTCTGTGGTTTTTCTTTGTCACTTGGTATGAGTTTATAAAATAATTCAGACAAGTCAACAAATGAAACAATACATAAAATGTCATGTTTTGAAAGAGAAACAATGGTGTAGGTGTCAGATCTTGTGTTGCTGCTTAAACCTGAAAGTTCTAAGCAGTTCTTGTTTTTTTCTTTGCCTAAGATTTTCCAACTTGCTTTTGATCAGAGATACTAGTCTAGGTTAAATCTAGGATATTTCCCTGGATTTTACAAAGGTAATTTGTAGTTTCACTGAGTCCTATGCAACATTGTCAAGTACTTACCATGAGTAATTCTGTACTGCTATAATGAGAAATTATTCATACATAACTCAGTTAAATGTCACTGCAAAGCTATAGTCACATAAGGACTAATTTTTTATAAACGAAATCTGCAGAAATCAACCAAAGATGCACCATGTGCATTTGCCTTTCAGGGTGATGCTTGATCACATGAAATGACAAAGCTGCTCTTGCCCCATGAGTTATTCCAGGTGAAGAACATTGCCAGAAATAGAAAAGAAAAATAGCATATAAGCAATATGAGGATTTAGTGAGGTTCCATGACAATATCTGACTTCAGATTCACAGATTAGAAGAATAAAAACAAGTCTGAGCACAGACTTTCTAACTTCATAGTTGATGGACTGATGAATGCAGAGCTTGTATTTGACTGATGACTCCAAATCTCAGTGAAAGCAACTGAGGGCTGACAGCCCATTCGACCTGCCTAAGTCAGAAAGAAAACCCTTTGGAATCATCTTATCAAACACCTCATGATGACCACAGGAATCATGGTCAAAACTATCAAAAGGAATCTCTTAGAGTTGTTTAGGTCTTCCAACCTTGTTTATTTCAGGTGGAAGTTTAAACTGACTTTCTTGTTTCCTGAGCTGAAACCATCAGGACTCTGCAATACTCAAACAAAAATGGGTTTGCTCACAATTACATATTTAGCATTTTATTAGACTTTGGGTTTGCTTTGTATCCTCCTTCTTTTTTTGACAACACTTACATTGACAGTATCAAAGATAACTTTAAGCAAAATTTAAGTGAAAAATATTTATAATAGAAATGGAGAATAATTTTCATTTAATAACATGGCTCTATCAGCAACAGGGAAGGAAGCAACTTTATGGAGTCAAATCATATGCTCCAAGAACTTAAAATTAAAATTGAAGGATAAAAAGAAGTCTGGGTGAAAAGTTTTTTGTACAGCTATATTAAAGCTGGCTTTCAAAGGCCACAGTAGCTAATAAAAACTATAAATACTCTACCAACAAAAGCCTATGTGACCTAAATGGCAACATACAGGTTTTCTATAAATGGCATTGTTTCTTCTTTATTACATTAACAACATTTTGCATGTGTTTAATCAATGGACTTTTAATCAGTTAATTTTGATTGTATTTGTGTTCTTATTTTGATAAATTATTTTAATATACTCTAATTTTAACTGTGTAAGTATAGGCTGGTAGTCAATGAAGTTTAATTTGAAAGGAGTGCTTTCACCACTGACAAGAATTTAATTAACTTTTTATATTCTTCATGGCTAGGAAGCAATCCTTTGTTGTCCTACCACCTGAATGAATTGTGCATGATAGTGGAACATAGCTAAGGCTTTTTGTCTCAAGATATCTGCCAATTTAAACCCCATCAAGAAGTTCAAGTACATATCTATATTGGTTGTTGATTGACAGCACTTTATAGACTGCTAAAATTTCTGTGATGACATCATGTAAATAATGCTCCTCTTTAGAATATTATAACACGTGATTATTTTGTTAGATCTTACCTAATCTTCTTTGTAATAGAATGAAATAACTTTTACTAACAACATTTATGTCAGCTTCCTCTCCCAGATGGTGAAATAATTCTAAGATGATTTTTTAATATTACTTTTAGATCGATCACTTCTGTACAAGTGTGAAAATTTGCACTATAAGAAGTGAAGAAATGCTAGGAAATACAGGGAAGGAGTTGAAAACAGTTCTAGGCAATTTCTCTTTATATTTTCACAGTGCATACATTAAACCAAGATGATACAGCTGTTCTGGGCCCTTTTTAAATGCTGAGCGTCCCCCTTCCTGCCACACCCAGAAGAGGCAGTGCAGAGTGGTAGTGTGCCCTTATCTCCCTGCAGGCATCACTGACATCCCCAACCCACCAGCCTCCATTTCTCAGTGGCACAGGGATCCCTGGGGAGCTTCCCTGCGTCCTAAATGCTCCCATGGCTTACAAACCAGGTACCATCTGCTGGGCTGCCCCTCTGGATCTTCACTGCAGCTCCGGGTTTGAAATCCCGTCCTTCCACATGCACTGAGAGGCTCTCATGTGGTTCTTGATTGTCACCAGGAAATTCTCCAGAAATGAGCAGGAAAGGCTGACTTCTCAGACTCCCCCATGTCTCAGCATGATTGCCTGCAGGCCACTTTCTAGGTCTATTTCAGTCATGCCTTAACCTTTCTGCTGCTCACTCTGCTGCTTATCTGGACCATTGAAGGATCTTCAGTGGCTCTTGTCACTTGTAAAAATGAAATGGGTTTTATTGAGGTTGTCCTCATCTTGGATATTTATAGGATCCTCAGGTAACTTCTTTTTTTTTTTTTTTTTTTTGGTGTATTTCAAAGTCCATCAAAATAGGATGCATTTGTTGACTGATTTCTGCTCTCTGCAAGAGCCAGTCTCCTAAAGCATTTCAAAGAAGGAGTGCCTTAGACCAAAACCTACCATGAAAGAATGCTCAGAGCTGACTTTAGAGCTGGCATTTAGCAACACACAGGGTGATAAGGTTATACAGAGAGAAACAATTGTGTTTAATCTTAGTTCTGGGGTACAGGAGTAGGCAAGAAATCCAAGAAGACGCTATAGTCACTAATTTTGATGTTTTGATAGATTTCTTTAGACATCATTTCTTTCAAGGATTTGTGAGTATTTCTGCATTTCTGCTGTCTTTTGTTCCAATAATGGATGAGATTTATAATCCTTTGAAGTTTTTTGACAAAAAACACTGTGCAAGGGAACTCTACTGCATATTCACACCTCCACACTAGTGCAGGTGAGATAGACACATTTTCAGACCAGGGTGAAGATTGTCTATTATTGGCTATCATTTGTGGCAATAATATTGCAGGACCTATAAAATCGGAATGTTTTTGCCTGGACATCCCATGGTCTTGTTAAAATTTCTAGTGCTGCTACTTTATTTCCTTTTCATAATTCTCTTTTGTATGTATCCCAAAAATAGATGTGTTTTGAAGTAAAGGAGTTAATAATGGCAATTTGTGCAGATTTACTGAGTTCTAAAAAGTAAAAGGGCTTGAAGTGTTGATTTGAAATATCAGAAACAGGTATTACCTTGCAATTATCACAACTGGCAAACTGTAAAAGAATCCTCTTTTACACTGGTAATAATGTTTGGCACATTTTTAATTAACAGACACACCTTGAGCAGTCCCATTTTAAATGGCCTGAAAATTTGTCAGTTTGTTTTCATGCATGTGAGAAGGAAAACAGTTATCACATAATTATTCAGCCTCAAATGCTTGCCTTGATATCCAGTGCTATGCAATGTAACCTCCAGATATTATGTTCAAGTTTGCAATATTTAATTCTTTGCTACAATTTGATAAAATTCAAGTTTAATCCAATATTGAATTTTTATGTCTAGAGATGCCTTAAAGTTCGTTTCAGAATTTCTGCTGACAGACCTTTTAACTACAGCAGTGCATTAAATTCACTATCATCAGAATACAATTATTCGACTGATATTATAAAACAACTATGTTACTGCCTACTCATATGAAAGAAAAAGGGAAATAAAAATTGCCTACCTTAAATAATAGAAAAACAGTGATTAATCATCCTGTTCATGTAAACAGGGTTATTGTTCTTTTTATAACATGACATCGAGCCAGAAGTATGTGATTGATTTTATAAATCAGTCACTACCCTGTTCATACAATAATTTTTTTCTTTTAATGCACTCTGCATTAATATCCTGCCTCTGGCTTGTTTCATTTAATTTCTTCCTTGCCAGAAGAAAGTAAGCAGCTCTGTGTGTTTGAAGGCAGTAAGCACTTCTCCGAAAAAAAAAAAAAGGCAATGGAAAATAAAAGAGAAAAAAAGACGCAAGAGAAGGTAGAATTTGGGGATCTTCCAGTGGGAATTCAATGATAAGCATGATAAGCTTGTTTTGTGTTTGGAACTGAAGAGTTAGATTTTCTGTTAGGCTTTCAGAAATTGCTCCTGCAATAATAGCTTTACTGCTGTTAAACCTCTCACATAATATGCAACACCTTTCTGACTCTTTATAAGGATTTCCAATATCTAGCAATAGTAGATAACACTCAAGACTGCATCCTGACCTTCAGCTCTATGACTGACTAGGCCGTTTTTTTACTGTCCTTGTGTCCTTGTGAAGCACTGAGCTTTTTCACAGCCTTTGTTTTATTCTGATTGCTAACCAGGCAATAACTCAGCTACCTTTTTACTTGGTCATAGAATTAGGGAATTTGACCAAGGCAGAAAACCAGAAATCCAACCAGAGGGGATTTGAATTACAGTGCAAATTCTGTTTTATTTGTGTTAAACTATTTATTGACCCCTATGTGCTAGAGTTCTTCATGACCCATTTGATAAATTAATAAAAATCATCATCAATACTTAAAAGTGCAGACTTTGTGTTCCGTCACTGGCCCCATCTTAGTCAAAGTAAAATGTTGTTTCTACTTTGTCAATGTACCCTTCATCTTGTAAGAATTAAACTACTGGAAGCTTTAGCATACATTTTAATATTTGATAGATCAAGAATACACTGATGGAAGTCTCAACTAATTTTCTAGTAGAACCTGTAAAGATCTTGTAATCTACTGTCATTTATGGAGACTGCCTACCTTGCTCTGCCTTGTGCTGTTGATATGGATTGCACTGCCCTGTTGAAGTTGCTTCTAAGGTTTCTCTGGAAAGATCTCTTTGCCCTACAGTTGTTGGTTTGCCTATGACAACTTACAACTCTTTCTCTGTGTGTCCAGTGTCCACATCCTAAACACACTCAACATGTCCTCCTGATTCTGGAGAAGACAAGTTGTTGGCTAAGATTTATTGAATTTCTTTTTTCATGATGAATTCTCCCCATTTAATATTCAATAGCTTTTATAAGTGCATGTATTTTAGAAGATATCTTGTTTCCTGCCTAACATTTCAGTAGATCTCCACTGCTCCCCAGCTATATGTTAACATTTGTGGGGTCAATAATATAGATTGGTCTTGGCACCTGGCCCTTTCAGATGTCCTCACACTGCTCTGTCACATCATGAAACCTTGGCTTGGTTTGTTGTTGACACTGCAAGAAACTTCTGAAATGCAGCATAAAATCAGCTTGCAACTATTTTACTGTAAACATCATATAAATGTATTGAGGTTCTCTTATACCATTTTAGTAAAACTATGGTACAGTGAGTATGTATGTATTTATGTAATTTTTAAATTTTCCATTCCTTGTGTCAAGAAATTAGTCTTGTTATCTGCTAAGAAATCTTAATTTCACATTTTAACAGTTGGTAAAAAGATGATGCCTCTTATTTATTTATTGTACCCTTTTCATTCTTCTGTCTTCAGTTTCTGGGCTTCACCCTACAAGCCTACCAATCTCTACTCCACATGATGGTTACATAAAGGCTTTTGTTGCTTCTTTTGCTACTTCATACTTCTGTTAAACATCTGGATCATGTGAAAATTATTCATTTAAGACCAGTGGTTTTTTCACATTGTGCCTCCTCCTACACCTGAATTTCATATCTTGAAGTATGTACCTTCCAGAATATTAGTTTTGCTTTTAAGGTTCAAAACTGACCTAGAAACTATTTCAGTGCCAATTTACCTGTATATGTACTCGTTTCTTTTTCCCTAGAGAATACGAAAGAGAGTGCACTTGCTTCCCCTTACCTTGTAGGCACCCAGGTTTTTTTCCCCAGGAAAATATGAGCCTCTTCCTCCATTAGTCCAGCTGCTTCTTTGCCAGGGCAGTTGAGCAGCATCTGCTGCGTGCATGTACATGCAATGAGGCCAAGATGCTTGCAGCATCCTGAATGAGCCAGGAACATTATTGTCACATGGAAAAACCCTCAGACTTTTTGCCATTTACAGTGTGCAAAATGCCTCTCACTTCTTTTGTGGTGCATTGCTCGTCCAGGAAAACTGGCCTGTTCCTCCTTTTTGCTTGCCTTTTTCTGTTTCATGGTCGTATTTAACATCTGCTGGCAAATGCTTTTACATAGTGAAAGGCAGGACATGGCACGGTCACATTAGAGTAGCAGGCAGTTTTTAAAGGTTTTATGTTTGGCATGGAAAAAAGGCCAAGAGCTTACTACTAACCACATGACCAGAGTAGTTAAATGGACAGGCACATATTTAAAGCTGAGGCAGTAGATGTGGGGCTGTTTGTTCAGTGCTATCCCATCACAGAATTACACAGCTCGCTGTGGTTGCAGTCTGATAATTATTATTGATTCACTCTCAGGCTGTCAATCTGGGGACAGCGCTAAAGCAGTCCATGATGGACAGAAAGAGGATTGGACAGCCACCATCCAACGAGGAAACTTCATCTTGAAAATGAACTTAGATGAGATGGTGCTAGTGGATAAGGGTAATTGATGATTGTTTCAGAGTGGAAGAAGGGAAAAAGGAGAGATAAAAAATTCTTCTTTGGCATTCATCCTTAGTGTCCTGGAACACTCCAGGGACTGTCTGCAAACTCTATAAATTTAAAGTTCCTATTTTTAATGGTTAGGCAAATATATTGCTCTTATTATAAATAGTGATTAGCTTAGGGTCATCAGGATCCATGAGAAAGACAGAACAGTACCTGAGGGAAATAACTTTTCTCAACCTAGACGTGTTATCTTGATCTACTTTTGAGCTCCTAAACATAAGCAAATCTTGGCACATTTAGTCTGGTTAAATGTTTAATAATTGGGATGTAAATATTAGCACTATGGATCACTACATTAACCACTTGCACCAGCAGTAGTGAGACAGTTATGAACTGTATTTTGAAGAACCCATACTTGCTATATTTTTGTTTTAAAATCTGCTCTATTTCAATGTCAACTCCTGAGATAGTAAACAGATATAACAGAATTGCTAGACAGTTTAAACTGACCAGAATCTCTATTTATGATTTGGTCAGCCTTTATACTTTTGAAAAGCCATACACAATGCTTGAGATGGAGAAATCATAACAGAAGAAATAAAAACCATCTACACACCTTGATATATCTCATTAGATGAATTATGCCCAAGCTTTAATTTCAGCACTGATAATGCTTGTTGCAACTTGCTTTGCTCTTTTGCTAACTGAAGTCAACCCATTTTGGTTTCAGTTGGGAGTTTTCCTTCCTGGTCATCTTGCATGTGCAGAGTATCTGGGATCTCAAGTTTCCTATAAACTCCACAAACCACAGTGTGTGAATTCTGAAGTGCCAGCTGGAAGCAAGCATTATCGATGTGCCTGCCAGCTGATAGTAGTACCTCTGAGTGTCTCCTGAAAAATAAACCTCTGGGCAGAGGGGGGCAAATGATGGCCCTTCCCTCTTCAGAAACACCAGATTTACTCCAGTGTAAGCGCTGCAGAGGGAAAGCAGAATAAATAGTGTATTTTGCCACCTGTGATGTCTTCAGCAGGTAGGGAGGGTTCAAACCCCCTCCTCCACCCTGAGGACAACAAGGTTTCTTGCAGCCCTGGGATTTGGGGTGAACACTGCTGGCTTGGTCATGGAGTTGACTTCTTGTTCACAGTTGTGTTTAAATCTTCCCTTCACGTTACCTTTCAGCCTAGCAGCTGCTGCATTTGTATAAGTATTTTCCCTGTTATTTTTTTAAATTTGTCTTTTGGAATACTAAATATCAGCCACAACAGAAAGAAGTCATCTACTAAGGAAAAATCACTTGGATTTTCATAAAAGCCCTCACAGGGACCTCTCTTAAATGCCTAAGGTATGACACCAGTAGTGCAAGGTTTGTATAGAGGAAGAGATGTGCTCCTGCAGAGACATGTCTGAGCAAATGTCTAATTTATGTGACCTGGGTCAGTTCTGTGCAAAGGTTCTCTCCTATCTTTTCCCTTTGATGTGTCCCTACAAAGGCTGAGGCCAGGAGAGATCTTTCCCCTCTGCATCCAGAGACAGTCACAAAATGCTTCATCTGACACATCACCTTGGCTGCTGTTAGATCTTCCACACCTTTCCTACAGTCCCCAAAGCAGCTGAGATGCAGCCTTCAGCAGTGGAGAACAGCCTGAGCAGGTCCCTTCTTTCCAGTTGAAGTAGAGCTAGATGGAGCTTTAGCAAGAAGAGGATCAGACTGGAAACAATGGCACACAGCTGGGATGTGCAACAGAAAGTGTTCTCCATGACCAGAGGGGCTGTCCAAATTTTGATGCTGTGTTTACAAGGTTTCTCAGGATGGATCAGGTGGTACCTACCAGGTACCAGCCTCTCCTTGTCCGTGCAGCTGTGATAGTTACATCTGCTTGGATTTAATGTCCATGATGCCCTGTATCTAAAGTCCCTTTTACTCAGATTTGCTGACTTTCACAGTCATGGCAAGGTCTGTCTAATCTTGCATCCTTTCCCAGAAATTGTGAATTGAATAAGGCTGTGTAAGCTGAAGAATTGTTTCCCTGATAAGATTGTGGTTTTTCACTGTGGATATTAACTTGCATCTTTATTATACATATTAGCTAGATTTCTTGGCTATCCCTACTTGCAGCAACAATAGCTGCTGGTCCTGGTCCTGGACCAAGCTCTGTAAATGCCAAGAGAAAGCAATCAGTTGTCCACAGACTATTTGTGTGCTACTCAAAAATAACTTAACTGTCACTGTGGGTACCTTGACTTTGATATCTTGTCCTATAGCTGAGTTGCCCTGCAACACAGATTATTGTTTTGCAGTCCTCTGTCCCAAGCAAGCTGCAAACCAAGGAACTGAGCTATCCTCCAAGGATATCAAAGGGAGGTTTGTGGCTCAGGGAAACACTACTGCTCCCATCTTTTATCCATTTGGTAGCAGAAAGAATCTTCTACCAGATGGTAGACCCTCACTTCTAGGAAATAACAGCCCATCCTGTGTGCTTGTCAGCCTGGTTCTGCCCAAGTCCCTCAAATCCCTCCCAAATGAGAGAACTAAGGGTCTCTGGGGCCACAGGAGGCTCATGTATTGTGAGGAGCTGGTACAGGAGGCTAGAGTAACACATTTATAGTGCAGGTTGTGCTTTTACTTTAGGGGCCATTTTTTAAAGTTCCAAGATGTAATTTGAGAACCTCAGCAGGAGCTAATTCCATGTTCCAGTAAATTCCTCAGAGGCAACATTGAGGGGTAAGGCTGAAGGCATGGCAGGAATGGGGATGCCGTACCCCAAGTGTTCTGCCAGAGTAGAGGAATGATTGACTACATTGGGCAGATGATGGGAGATGGCTGTGCTCTGGCAGGGAAGCAGGTGCCCCTCTCATAACTGCTGGAAATAGAAAGTGGAGGCTACTCACGGAAATGATTAATACAGGAAAGAGACTGATCCATCAGTTCCTTTGAAGAACACCAATGATTAATGGGTGTTAGCACCAGAATTTTCTCCTAGCACAAAGAGTGCCTGCATGCTCTTAGCTACGAGGGTCACAGTGTTACAAACTGGAGTGTGGGGTGGGTTTTCTGGAAGCCAGAGGTCTGCAATTGTTGGGAAGAAAGCTGCAGCTCACAATATTGAATTTCTAGAGATCCCTAAGCAGACTTGCAGGTATAATAATTGATCACAGAACACTGTAAGCTGGTCTGAGATGTGCAGAGATGAGGCAGAAAAATGTGCCATTCCTCAGCTGCCTCATTCTGCTTCTGTCTCCATCAGGCTTTTTGTGTCACATCTGCTGCCTTGGGTTTTTCAAGCATCTCCCACACCCCTGACCACTGAGTGGCAGCTATTGCCAGGTGATGACCATCACTAGAGGCTCACCTTAATGCCTGTGTTCATGTGCAATTTGTTAGCACTGAAATGTTTCAGATTTGAGTCTGCCACACCAATAGTTTTTCTCTTACAGTACAAATGTCATACTCTGAGCAGGCATTAGAAAGCAGGATTTTTTTTATCAGGAAGCTTTTTGCCTAAGACTCTGAAAAGTTATGTTCTGCACTGGATGCTTTAGTAGGTTTCAACAGGTCTCTAAGCAGCATTGCTGTTCCCCTATTAATAGAATAATAATCCAAAATAAGACTCTCATGCCTAAAACTACAGTGATATTCATTCCCTACATTTCACAGCCGTGAGTCTGATCTCCCCCAGCAGCTCCATCTCTGGATTTCTGGCCTGAGTCGGGGTGGGGGTGGGCAGGAGGCTCGTGAAAGGAGAGCACGATAATCCTGTAAATGGTTGGGACACACTTGTACATCATTTGAATGAGACTGTGTCAGTCAGCAGGTAAGCAGTTTTGTAATAGAAAAGAAGCTGGTTTGCAGGAGCTGCCCTGCAGTCCCACCACTTGGAGCAGGTGTTACGATAAGATAATGGTCGCTTGTAGTAACCCTTGTGAATCACAATCCTTGAGGAAAAAGTAGGGACAAGCCCTTCAAATTGGGTTTCAAAAGCATATAAAGAGTTGACCTTACAGAGCTAGTTCAAGGAATAACCTAATCTTTCTGTCCCATATCCCCCCATGTACAAAAGCTTGCCTGAAATTGAAAGTGTGTGTGTGGGAAGCTTGTAAAGGCAATGTTGATACCAAATAAAGAGACCGGTGTCCTCACAAAATCATTTACAGCCTCTCTCTGCAATCTGCAGAGGATTACAGGTTTGCAGCATGTTTATGTCTGGCTGAGACCAAGGAGGTTTTGCTGCAAAATGGTTATCAGTGTAGAATCAAAGCATAAACAACAGCACCGAAGTAGAAAGCCTAACGATTCGAATGAATTGAGTGGAAGAAATGATGTGTCTTAAAGACAATGTTGCTTGAAGAAAATTTATTTTCTGCTGTGGGTTTTTCCTATTATTAAGCTATAGCAAACCCCTGTGCACTCACAGACTTGCCTTCTGCAAAACTAACATAATTTTAACAATTAAAGATTGAAGTGTGGACTTCTGAGATGATCCCTTATGACCTACACTTTATTAGATTTATGTTACCTTTTGATATGTTCTATTTGCTGGAAGCCCCAGCATCCTATCATTATGATTCAAACGTGCTTTGCTCTCTGCTCACAAATAATTGATGCTCCCTTTGCACAAAGCATAGTTTTCAGCTGATAAGCAGCAGGGTAATTGGCACCTTCACAGGATATTAGGCAGAAAAAAACACATCACACTTAGCAGACAGGAAGCAAACGGGAAGGTAACTAAATAATTGTGGTAGTGTACTCAGGGCTAAAGGCTTCTTCACAACTTCTGTATGTCTGCATTATCTCTAGTAAATATTAAGATTTGTATTTATCAGCAGAGGGGTGGGGGTGCAGAAAGGGGAGCCTTTGTGACATGAATACTTATAAAGGAGGTGTATTGCTATTGCCAGCAGTATATAGATAGAATATGCTTTAATCACTTAAAGGCACTGTGCAGTTGGAAGTGCATCTGCATGAAGCACCTCTGAGGTCCCCTGTTAGCTTGTGGGTGTGACATAAATTAACAGCACTCTCATAGTGGATAGGTGGCTATGAATAACACCAAACTGCAGTGGATTCCTGTGCAGATGTGTGTTACACATCATGCCTACAGACCTGCAGTTTTAAAAAAATTACATGTATTTGAGGCAGCCAAGAGATGCTTTCAAGTCTAAAATCTTAGTCTACCCCAGGCAGATAAAAGCTTTTTGGCTGCAGTCACTGGCAGTGTCACTGTGTCTGTCGAAATATTTTGGTTTGTTTGACTTTGTAATGCTATTCTGGTAATAGCAGCTAATTACCAGCAGCTAATAGCTACACATTTATTTTGAAATTATTTTTTTCAAGTTTAGCCGTGTACCTGTTAAGATTAAAACCATGAAACAAAGGAGTCATATCAAATATGCAATCTCATCAAATTCAGCTTTTTTAAGCTTTGGATGGTATTTTTAATAAGTGCGGTAATTTCTTTTTCTTTATTTTCTTTGTAAATATTATGGACTCCATAGTAAATATATTGGTGCCTCTTTCATCTTGTGAGTCACTTGGATACTACATTGAGTGCACTGGAAATGTGTATAAAGAGAAAGGTTAAAAATCAGCCTAAGTCTATGTGATGCATTATTTTCAGCAAAAACATTTGTTTTTACTATTTTTCACTTTTATTAGCTGCTACTCAAAACTTCTTTATGTGCTGTGTAAGTGTATGAGAGGAGGAGACTATTATATTTACAAAATAATTTAGTGATTAACTATGTTTTCTGGACCTAGGCCAATTCTTAATATTTGATCGTTATTAAAATATCCTTTTGAATGTGTACAGAGCACCAATATATATGTATGAGGTTTAATTATTACTACCGGGTTACAAAGGCTGCGGTGATGCCTTTTATTAGATAAGAATAAAGAGTGTCAGTGGAAATAAGACCTATCACATTATACAACAGCTTGTACCCAAGACAAGCACTTGTGTCTGTCCTGATGATGGTGTTGCTGTATTTGTTTTCCAATTACATCTTGAGTGAACTCAATAGAGCACAAGGCATGATGGGAGAAATCGCCTTTCGCTGCAATTACTCTTTGTGATCTGCCCAGAAATAGGGGAAGAAACATTGTGAGTTCCCCTCCTTACCTGATTTCTGAGTACATTCCTCAGTCCTTGCGCTGAAAGATGAACCTGCGGCCAAAGGAGCCACCTAGCAGAGCTCTCAGGTCCAGTCCTGTTTCTCACTTGCACAACGATTACACCACAGAAGAGGATTGATTTCTCCAACCAATTATGCCTAAACATGCTAAGCTTGTTATCGAGCCACGTTGTAGTTACGTAGAACACTGTGCTTATGTGGTACAGCACTCCCACCAATGCTCATTAGGAAATGAGTTCTTGCTGTCTTCACAATGCACAGATGGTGACAGTCTAGGTCTGAGTAACACACATAGGGAGGCAGTGTCACAACTCTTCATAAAGCATATATTTGGCTAATTATGGCTGTGCATCACTCACTGAAGTACCAAACATTCAAACATTATTTTAAAAGAATAGTTCAAACAGAATTATTATTTTAAAAACTTGCAAATTTGTTATAGTAACAAGTTTTCTATTTAACATCTCTAGAAATAACAGTCTGTTTGAACAAACATTCAATTTTTCTCTTTTGGGCAGAAATATAAATACTAGTTTTGTTGGAGAATATCCTCAGCTGCTTCTTTAATATTATGGCAATAAAGCTTTTTCTCAGAATATCTAGTGTAATTACAGGACCATTTTTTGAGTTTCATTTAACTGTTTTATTGTGCTCAGCATTGTTGGCCTCTTACAGCACATATACATGGACTCTTTGTGTATGTTTCTCTTAAATGTGCAGAAGGACCTTCAGCTCACAGGAGTTTCCATTATTCCTGAGGTGCTACACTGCATTGGTGTCACCCTCGTGGTGCTCAGCACTCCAGCTTCTGAATAACAATATTTCTGCAGCTCTGATTTCACAGGCTCCACCAGTGTCAGCCCATGGAAAGCCTTGCTGCTGTAGCTCATCAGGCCACCACATGGGTACCTGCAGCTGAACTGCTGCTGAAGCTGTACCCGTGGTTCACTGTGCTCTGCTCCTCCAGAGCCTGCTGTTAGCCCCACAGATTTAACTCTACATTAAGAGACTGTTCTAATGAAGGAAATGTTACTCGTCCTCACACAGGATGTTAATCCTGTGTTGCTCATACAAATAAATCCATAACTTCGGCTGCAATTTCAGTTATAACAAGAAGCCTACCCTCATCTAAGGAACAAAAATCCTGTTGATGTGCAATGCCAGCACCTCTCTTGGACAGCTGAGTTACAGCCCCTAGTGATATCCAGCCTTGCAGCTCTGCCCATTGCTGGGGGCACAGCAAGGGCCACTTCCTGAGAGGTATCAAGGGCTACAAGACCCTCTAACCTGAAGGGTCCCTGTGCTTTCTCATTCTTTTCCTGCTGTGGTAGATGTTTTAGGCAATCTTTCACAGTATTCCTCTGTTGCTAGCAGGAATCTGAGTCAAGGTATACATTGTGGCTCTGCTTCACAAGCAGCCTTCTAATCCAGTAAGTGGCAGTGTACTTAATATTGTTACAGACATTCATTTATAAGTCTCACTTTTTATCCTCCCCTACATCCTGAGTGTGATTTAGGATGATACTTTCAATGCCAGGATGACAACCAGGAGTTCTTGATATGATGTGCAATATTGGAACAATATTAACTGTTATTCTAAAATCATTGTTAGGCTCAGTTAGTACATGGAGTGGTTTGAGATTTTTAGGTGAGTAGTATGTTTTTATTCGTATGTTATTCACCTCCTATTACCATTTGTATAGGGAGGAGGGCTGGTTTGGTGGCTAAAGCAGAAACTGTAGAATCAGATGTGGCTCCTTGTCACAACTGTGCCAAAGTGTTGATATCTGTTGATTTCCTTTGTTTTGGGTTAGGAGGTTTTTTTGTGACAAATCATTTAATCTCAGTGTTTCAGCTCTTTAGCCATAAAATAGGAATAATAATGGTGCCTTGCTCCCAGATTTTGCTTGTCTTATTATTGATGACTGCATTCTCTTTGGGGGTTAGACTTTCCCTTGCTTAAAGGCTTAACACAAAGAGATCCTAATCTCAGCTACTTTAATACAAATAACAGCTACCAAAATAGTGCTATTACTACCTGGGCATCAGCATGACTTGTGACATCAGTCTCATGCTGACAAGCTCCTTACCTCTCAGGATTTGCTTTGCCCATCTCTGCTCCTAATCCTAATGCATTCAGTCCCACTGGTGTGGAAAAACATCTTCATGGTTAATACTCCTCCCTCATGAAAGGAACGCTACTCTGGTTCTCTGCCTATCTCTGCTTGCCAGGAGGAGCTGCTGCCACTGTATTCTGCATACACCTTTGCTTAGTTGTTACACTTCAAGAAACTTTTAGTTATTCCTGGCATTTATTTCTCCACTGTCCACTTTTAGAGGTTTGGTTCTTTTGAGAAGTGCAACCATCTCTTCTCACTTCCAAGGGTTTTCTGCAGCACCTTTCATTTAAAGTGACACAATACTCCAGCTCCTCCTCCTCCCCTTTCCCTAATCATTTTCACTAGGTTTATGCAGACCTTTCCTCTAACAGCAGCATGAAAATAGGAAAAATATCAGCATTGAGCTCATCTGTTTTATTCAGGGCAGGGTTTCCTGAAGTTCCCAATTGAGATTTCAGGATCTCTGCTAGAGGTTCTTGAGGATCCCATGGCCTGCAATCAGCCCTGCAAATGCTGCTGCCATCTCCGGGTGCTGGGCACCACAGCGGAGCCAAGTTTCTGAATAGTTCCCATGGCTGCAATCCTGCTCTCTTTTCTGGGCTAGTGACCTGCAGGATTTCAGAATGATCTATTTGGTCTGCAACATCCTCTGTAGGCAACGTGTATCCTGCCCTAATACAATAACACAGATGAGCAGTGATGCCTAGGAACAGGACAGTTCTCTGCTATAACCCTTGTTAAAGCAAGTGAATGAAACGAGCATTTATTCAGGAGTGAATTTGGCTAGTAAGGCTAATACACTAAATGGCAGTGAAGTCCACCAACCATAACATGTATTATAGCCTTAAAAGATCTAAAATGTTAGAAATGAAAGCTACCATTAAAGAAAATTTAAGGCCAGGTTAAATGCTTTTATGATGGGTAAAAGTATCATAAATTAGAGTATTTCATATTGTTTATTACAGTTTCAGCCAAAGGAAATAATAAATGCAATGACTGGCTGATTAAAAAATATCCTATTATTGGGTAAATTATTAGTGGGCAGTGACCTTAATTAACAGGGCAATAAACCTGAAGATTTGCTTATGATGCAGCTGTTGAGACACCCTATGATCCAGGTAGAGTTTTCCCTGAAAATGAGGAGCCCTAGGTTTCCAGAAGAAACAAACCAAAGATTGGTTGATGAGGGTCCCTGGGTTACTGGAACTGACACTGCATTGTAGGTTGCAGACCATAATTGTCTTGTAAATTTACGGCTTGAGTAATAAGAGGAGGCTACGACATAGTTCTTGTGTAATGCACTGAGCAAATGTGGAGGCCCAGATAACAAAGTTCATATCCAAGCTCTTCTGGAAATAAGACTGACTTCTATTTTCTTTATTGCACTTTGCAATTAAGCAAAGGAGTAAATGTGAACTCTTAATAGTTGCCTTGATAAAATACATGATACGAGGCATTTTTTTAAAGGAAGGGAAATAAACCACTGTAATAACAAAATTCAGTGGATCTGAACTTCTTTGCAATCAGTCTCCTCTTTTGGGGATGCCTCCCTTGCAATTTCCTTTTTTCCTGTCATTTATTTGCTGAGGTCTTTCTTTTTAGTTCCTGACCTCTAGGTGACCATTGCATACTTTGTGCAATGCCTGGAACAACTGGACCCTATCCCAGTTAATGCCTTTAACAAGGGTTCTTTTCAGCATCTCATCCTGAAAAATCCAGAGAAATCTCAAGTTGCCTTCTTTCTTTGATAAACTATAAGTATCTTTTCTGGAAATTTTAGAAAAGCCCAGAATTCTCTGCATTTGTTGATGCATTTTATCTTTAGAAATAATTATTTGTGCAGGTTAATAGATGATTAATTTATTCATGCTTAGATGTCCAGATTTGCATGTTTTATCTGGTCATCAGATGTCTAAGGGCTATAAAGTGCTCCTGCACTTACTCTGGGTGCAAAACATGGATAAAATTAAGGTCATTTTCCAGCATCAGGCCTAATTATGTGCAGAGTGGCCTTGAGGCAGCAAAATTAATCTTGTACATTTAGTGGGGCGAAACAAGGAGCTCCAAACCAGAGGGCCATCTTACTGCTAAAATTGTTTCACCACAAAATAATGTACAAATAGGAAATTCCCTGGTTCACACTTCCTTCTCAGCTGCTCAGGGGAAGAATAGTTATTAGACAACTCTGCTGTATGCATTGCTATATGTTTTGCATTTCTTTAGCCTTTTTCTTTCTTGGAATTCTTCTTGTTTGAAAATGATAGGGAAAAATAAAGAGTCTTTAAATTGAGTTTTCCCTGTAGTTAGGGATGGAGTCATCGCCGTTGTCTCTGGAAGCTGAAACAAATTCCATTGAACATTTTGGATGTTTCCTAACTGCTTGTGAGTGATTTTGAAATAAGCTTTACCAATGGCCTAAAATGAAAGCAAAGAATTTCTTAGCAAAAATTTATATTTGGGGATGGAAAATTACAGTTTGACTGTAGTTCTCAAATTTACTGTTAAATGGAGATGTTTTTAAGGCAAACTCTTTGGAATATGGGTGATGCCTTATCTGTAAGTAGTTTCACAGCATTTTTCCTCACAAACATGACTTATCAAAAAAAGTCAGAGGCAAACCAATATTTTTATTGCAGCCATTCCTTGGCAAAAATCCCTGCTTCCCATAATGCCACCTGACATTGCTTGCCCTGTGAAATTTTTACTGCTACTGTGATTATTCAAAGAAATTGCCATAAAATATACATGAATAATGTTCAGCAATAACCCTTAGTATTTGGGGCTGTGATCAGCCATGAAAGCTGTGTGCAACACATTTCATGGGTTTCAGGACCTTGCATAAGATATACCTGCTGCATCCCCCATTAACAATACTGGCATGACTGGAATCTTGTGCTGTATTTCCTACCCCTGGTAACTGAGGCTCCACTTCCTGCTGAAATTTAGAGGCAACAGAGCATCATCATCCTCATCATCTGTGTGCGTATGTGTATATAAGTATAATAATGTTTGCAAAGCTTTCATGCACTTCCTCCCTCTGCTACCTCCTTCCCCAGTGATTCAGTCACTTCATATTGTAATACTTTGTTGACTATTGATTTTTGGTTAAGGTTGGAGCCCAGTACAACTGTATGAGCATTCGTTGGCTTTAATTTGATGTTATGCTGCTGCCTTCCATTCCATATTGACAGGCATCCTCTTATTTTCAGATTGGTGTCCATTCACTGATGAACGCGCACTAGGGGGATCATGACCTTTTCTCTTATCTGGACAGCTCTTGGCTTCATGAACATTTTTTGCTGCAGGGTGTTATTAACAACAGGGTGATAGAACAAAGAAATGAAGCAATGGGAAGCACATCAATGTATGAAATTTGCTTTATTAGGATTCCCCTGAGGCCAGAGCAGTCCCTAATTACAGAGGTGTTACATCCCTTCTTGGGATAACAAACTATATTTTTAGCAGTAATGAGAGCATGATTTTGAAATCACTGTGTGGTCATCCTCCCACTGTACAGATGCTTGTTAATGCACATTTTCCCAGATACTGATTTTGAGAGAAGCGTACAACAAAAGGAAAGCTAAAATCTGTGAAATTACTTACCTCCAACTGAAAAAAGCATCGTGCATTTCAATGTATGTATTTTGAATGTTGAACTTTTCTGCCATTCTATTTCACTATTCAGGAATGCAGTGTAATTTGTAAAACAACCCAGTTGTTAATATGCTTATGCAGAGTCAAGGCCACAATGCTTTGGTGACGTGAGTGAGTCTCTTGTAGCATCAGGATGCTCTGGTTTTTCCTCACAGAAATCTCATCTGAGCATGCCTGGGAGGTGAGCTGGCATACTGAATTTCAGGGACTAGGTCTTAGTTGATAATTCACAGATTCTTTGCTCTATCTTGATATGATTCCAGAATATTCTATTTTAATCTTTTGGTCTTCCTGCTCCCAGGCTTCTGACACAGACCAAAGATAAAATGAAAAGCAACCAAAATATGTTTATTCTGCATACACGTGTTTATTATAAACCACACAGCCTGTAAAAATAGTGTGAGCTCTGTAGAGCTCACCTTGGCCTGCACAAGCTGGGCATTCTCCCAGGCACAGGAGACTAAGAAACACCACTGCCAAAGGTGGAACCTCCTGATTAGTCGAGCAATGGCCCCTATGCTACTGCCACAGCTTCTGACCCCTCATGTCAAGTGTATCTGGCAGCTTGGCCCATCTCAAGACTTCTAGTTTACAGATCTTACATAAAAAAAGAGCAGGTAATCAAAAAAAACAAAATACCCACCCAGAATACAGGAGCCAACCTTAGCAATTGAACAATGTGAGCATCCTCAAATTGCACTCTTCCTGCTCAGTGCTGCTCTGTCCCTTCCTTCCTGGGCTGTGCTGGGCAGCACTGTGTGACCCAGGCTGTCACACAGATGACCCTGACAATAGCCCTGGCTGGGCTGTCACCAGCCTTGCCACTTCCATCCACTTCCTGTGGATGTCTGCCTTTGCCCTCTCCTGGGCTGGTCCAGTACCTTCCTCTTCCAGCATCAACCAATTTTGGCAGCTGGTGGAAGAGATTCTCCCTCCAGCAAGGCCCTGTGGGGCAGATTTTAGGTCTAGAAGGGCACATTAGGTGGTAAAATGGCAGCTCTGGTTTAATCTGATTTTGGAGATATTTCTTTCTTTGTAATTGAAAAATCAGAAAATCTTCTAGCAAAGACCTTTTTAAGTTCTTCATTACATCAAGATTTATTGAAATACTCTGCTTTCTTGCCACACTATTTGCTGTTAATTAAAAAATTGTGGGAAATAAAACCAAAAAAAACCCCTAGACTTTAATTGATTATATATTTTATAAGTGTTTCTAACTGCATTGTAAATTGAGACATGTACTGTGTCTCCTTCAGCTCATAAATACTTTTCCTCAATAATAAAAAGACTGTAAAGGATGGAAGTGCTCCCATGTGTTTCAAAACTCTGATGGCAATCCTGGACACTGATTTGTAAAAAATATATCTGGCCAGAGGAGGGGAGAAAGTAATTTTTGGAGCTCAATAAGTAGCTCACCTTCTGTTGGGTGAGGGGACAGGAATTCCTCTGCCTGGTTTAATGTATGATTATTTATATGAGAGAAAGGTTTGGAAAGGTGAGATCATAGAAACCTCACCTGAAAAGGCCCTGTGTAAACAGGATGAGTCACTCACCTGGGAACTGAGGAGGACAAGTCCCTGTCCTTGCCCTGGAGCAGCCACAGGGACAGGTCCCTGGGCTCCAGCCCTGCTGTGCTGCCTCCACCCAGCTCCCCTGGGAGCTGCCTCTGTGCTGCCATCACACTGTCCTTGCTGCTTAGGTCAGACTTCTTTTTTGTCAGGAAATGAAAGATAAGTTTGCTCAGCCTGAAATTTTTGAAAGTATGAGGAAAAAAAATACAATGTGAAGAGAACTGTGGCTCTGTTTTGTTGGATGATTCAAACTTCATGTCAGAGAGGGATCCAAAATGCAAGCACTGCTCTGTGCTCACTATGCTTTTTAAGGATTCTGGGACTTTTTTAATATGTGCTGTGTACTTCACCACTCAGGATTACATTGCAGGCATTTCCCTCTCTCTGACAATAATTCAGTCAGCCAAATACAAATCAAAGAAAACACTTAAGTGGCTCATTTCATTTTAAAAGAAAAAATGATACCAATAAAAATATTTGGCTTCAGCCCTCTTCTGCCCCAGAAGCTCCTTTCAGTCTCTTTTCCGTCTCCCCAGATAGTTGTTTATTCAATATTAAGCTCTCCCTTCCCAGAAGACCAAAGCATCCACATTCACACTTCAGCAGCAGCGTTGTGATTCAGTAATGAGGATGAAATGCTTTTGGGATCCCATGCTCATTGAAAGGCTGAAGCTAAACCAATCTACTTAGTAAGAAGATGACTTTCTTCGGCCAAGAAATATCTCTTTTCTGGGCTTCTAAAGCCCACCCTAACTACTAGAGAGAATGCTAATTAAAAGATGAGGGTGTAATTGCACCAGACAAGTATTTTTTATTGAGTAATTTTTCAGTGTTAGGTGAGCAGAAACAGCAGAGTCTCCTATTAGCATTAAGGAAAGATGCACAGCTGAATCCCAGAACCTGATAATGAAAGTCTTCCTCGTTATTTTAACAGTTAAGGCTCATGAAATGCCTCTGCAGCTAGAATACAATTAAATCCTTTCCTTTTTTTAGATGACTGGCAGATTTACAGAGCATTTTGTCCTCAAATATATATCTTTACACTCAGTGTACCTGTGAATACATTTGCTGGTATCATTCAAAGTACAGAGAAAAAAACCACACATACTTATGAGCAGAAAAGGAGCCTTAGGTGGCTGATCTTTCAGATAAAAGAAGTGGTTCTAGCACTAAAAGGGAAGGAGGAAGAGGATGTACAGCATCTTCTGTTGTACGCCTGTATTGTGTCCTGAAAGGGAAATGGTGAAAGCCAGGGAAAGATAGCACTCCACAGTTAGTTGGGTTTTTTCTGTTTTGGGGATAATCTGATTTAAAAGCAAAATTTGAAGGTCCTTGTGTTTAAATCCATTTGATAGTGAGATTATATGGGAGCCAAGGGTATGCTCCAATCTGTAATCTACTCTACTGTAATGCACTACACCTGATTAAAACAACAATGTCTAGGATTGCAGGCTCAAAATTTTATCTTAAAATGCCATGGGACATTTACTTTTTCTCCTTATGACCCCACAAACATGGGAAGTTTCCTCTTTTAATGTAACAATTAATTCAAAGATCAGAGGTATATTTAATTTTGCGGGCTCAGGTCTGTGTGTGATGAAACAAAAACCCTCATAAACACAGGAGAGATTTGCCATGTCCTGTTCAGGCAGTGGGCACTCAGTGAAGGCAAACAGCTGGAAAGAAAATGTTGTCCTTTTCTGGGTGCTGGCAATGTGTCCAACAGTGGAACCAGTGCCTGAGGAGATGGGATTGCTGTCCCAAGGAGCCCATAATTTAAATTATTCAGGGGATAGCAGGCCCAGGGTGTTTCCTGGAGTGTGTCAGCAGTACCATCCCAGGTCAACAGGGGTTGTGGAGCACAGAAATGCTGCAGGACAGGGCAGTACCCCCACCTGCATGGCTGACTGTGCCTGGTGGGAGCAAGGTGCATCACCTCCTCACCTGGTATTGCTGTGTGCTGCTGAAGGAGGAACACAAACACCTTTATTCCTTAGATATTATGCAAGCTTTTTCAGCAGGGAGGATGAAACTGCCAGAATAAGAATTTGGCCAGGTAACTGGAGATACTGTTCCTCTTCTGTCAAAAACAGTCACAGGAACTGCAGTGAACACAGCTGGCAGAGGGGCTAAAAATAGCACCAAGCCCACTAACATTATATTGAAATATTGCTTCAGCTGTGATTAACTCTCTGCTTCTCTCCACCCAGTATTGAGCTGCTGCAGCTCCGGTGTCTTCCTCAGCCTCACAGCAATATAGAATGTGGCTTGTTAAAACCAAAAACTCTGCTTTGGGTAATTAAAAAGTAATTTGTTTTCTATGCAGGAAAACACATACAGAAATGAGTTGTCATGGAATTTTTCTGTGGGCAAGGGAAAATTCCCCCTCACCCTCCTGACAGTGTGAGGCTGGCAACCTTTCCTGTGGCTCCCCAACATCTGCAGCACCTGGCATGGTCTGAGCTGAGAGAGCTCAGTGTCTTGCAAGGTTTGACTTGTCTTGAAGGGCCAGGGATGAAGGGGAAATAGGCTTCAGTAGCAACTGGCCTGTCATGTCATAAGCAGCCTTAAAGCTGGTTTTCCACTCAAAGTGGACAAGAGGGATCTCTTCTGTATTAACCTGGGCAAGATTATGGAAAGCTACTTTACCTTGATATGGAGTAAAGTGCAGAAAAAAGAGATGCTGAGTGTTATTTTCAAACTATGGCTGAATGAATTGCTGGTGCAATCAGTTTAGGTATAATGAATAAAAAAGAAGTTAAGTCAGTCAAATATTTAGTATCGACAAAACAAAGAATCTATATAATCTAAAATAAAGACAAAACAAATGTGCCAGATACGTAAAAACCATATCTGGGTTTCAGGGCAAGCTTTCATTTAATTTTTTTTTTATCCTGTAAAACACATTACATTGAAATTCCTGAGATACTTGGAACTTGTGGATGGTCCACTTTGGATGTACCCAAATTAAAATTGGATCTTAAAGATCTCCTGAGGCTTCCCAGTACTGGAACTCTTAGAACAGACAGTTTGTGGTGAACAGCAGCAATCCCAAAAGCATCTGTTCACTATAGAGCAAAGATGTTCACTGCCTTAGGGGAGGAAGGGGTTGGTACTTCACTCTGTGCGTGTTGTTTTCAGCTAAGACCATGTAAAGGTTTTGTACAAAGTCTGAATACAGTTTGCATTTGTTTGAGTTTTCATTACAAAAGGAAAACTTTCACAAGGACTGAGAAGAGGTGAAAGTGAATCTGAAACTAGGGCACATGACCAGAGGTTGAGGACATTTATGATGCAGGAAGAGAAAGAATTAGAGCTAACTCAGTCATATCCAGGCCAAAAACTTGCTGCTGAAGCCTGAGATAAAGTGTTTGTATAAATTGGCAGTGGTACTGTACCATCATAAGGGTGGCCAAAAAATGTTTGCTGTGATGCAGATTTCTAGAAGTGCCTGAAACGAGGCCCAGTTATTTTTCTTTGGCCTGTGAGTTGAATCCTTCAGTTTTCTAGCCACCTCCTACAGGATTATAAATCCTTCCAGATTCTGTTGGCATCAGAGAAACTCAAGGACAGTCAACACTCTCAGGATATATTTTTTCAAAGCACTCAGCATTAAATTAAATGGTTGCCAGGCTGGCTAATATTGGATGTCTTGAAAAATCTATCTGTAGCTACAAGTTATAAATATCAACTATTTTGTAATAACTTTTGAAAACACAGAGCAATGCAATGGGCAAAGGCTCCAGGGCCCAGGAGCTCTCAGGCAGGGCGGGAGGTCAGGAGCCTGCCCCACACACACTGCCAGCCTTTCATTTCATCTACACCTGTGCACTTGGCAACATGAGGCTGCTATGGTCAAAGCAGCACAGACAGCACCCTTTGAAATCATTATTGCAAACAACTATTTAAAGGTTGTTGTCAAAATCAGATGCTATGTTTTAATGACAAGCTTTGTAACTTGCCATTTACTTTTCCTGGCTAAGGACAAAGCTTGGATGGGCTTGGGGATGCTAATTTACGTAAAATATACCATTCTCCAATAAAATTCAAGTATTCATTCAAAATACCTCATCTGTTTTCCCAGCATTTAATCAGTCATATCTGTCACTCTGCATCAGCTAACTTTTGATAGACTTAATTTTGCTTTCTTGCTGGTTCTGTGGGTAAGTTGTGGCAGGGAGCAAGGGGTAGCACTTGGTCCTGGTCTCTGTGCAGAGCTATATTTATATAAACAGCAATATCTGCAACTCCATATCTGAACAGACACTGGCAGAGGAAGCCATACAAAGGTGTGGGAATAGATTGATGATTGTGCTAAAAAGGACCTTTTTTTTGTGACTGTGAGGTGCTTGCATTTCGTTCCTCTACAGAAACCACTGCAAAAATGCTACTTTTGAACTAGATGATTAAATACCAGGTTTGAGGTCTGACATTCATGTCACAGCTGTAACATTTTGTTGAACTTGACTGAAACTGTTGAAATTTTTTACTGCACTGTGTTTTACAGAAAAAAACATGTAACAAAACATGCAGCTTAGGGCTTCCCCTGCATTTGTCCTGCATCAGTAAAGCCTCACCAAAGTCAGCCCACACAGCTGTAGAACAAAATTAGGTACAAGCAGATGAGGGTTAAAAGCAAAATACTCGTAATATCTCAGGTAATTTACACGTTAAAGAGCACTGTGTAATGAATTACGATGTCATGTCAGCAGCCACGCTTCAACCCCAAATCTGCCAATCATTATAAAGCTGAGTTTGTTGGGCCTTAGATACAGGGACCTCACCAACTGCCTCAGGCAACATCCATACTTATTAGACAACATGGACCCCAGGGAGCTTTTCAGAGCGTGGCCCTCACCACCTGGCTAAAGCAGAGAGTAATGAAAGGCAGCAATACAACAAAGCACTAAGTGACTGCAGCCCTGGCTGCCCAGTGCCCGCCCAGCGCCTACTGGGGCAGCAGCCTCGGTCCCAGGGGACACACAGACACGTTAGATTTGGGGTTCACATCCTCTGTGTTTAGCACTTTTGTCAGGAGATATTCCAAAAGCTTTTCTGTTTCATGGAAAAACGAGCCTGCAGTCTGTGTGGGGCTGTGCGGTTCTGGCAGAGGGGAGGGAGGAATAATTGTTGGAGGGAGGGATGGAGGCATGGGAGGGATAATGGATGGAGGGAGGGATGGGAGGCATGGATGGAGGGATGGATGGAGGGATGGAGGGATTATGGATGGAGAGAGAGATGGAGAGAAGAATGGATTGAGGGATGGATGGATGGGTGGATGGATGGATGGATGGATGGATGGATGGATGGATGGATGGATGGATGGGAGGGAGGGATGGAGGGATAATGAATGGAGGGATGAATGGAGGGAGGGACGGATGGACAGAGGGAGAGATGGAGGGATGGATGGAAAAGGGAGGGAGGGAGAGAGGGAGGGATGAATGGAGGGAAGGATGGATGGACGGAGGGACAGATGGAAGGAGGGATGGATAATGGATGGATGGATGGATGGATGGATGGATGGATGGATGGATGGATGGATGGATGGATGGAGTTCCCCGTGGCTGGCGCTGCTCGGGCGGTGCTGAGGTTGGGGCAGGGGCAGCTGCAGGCTCGGGTATCGATCCCAGCCCCTGCTGTGCTGGGAGCAGGGACTAGAGGGAGCCCTCGGCGCGGGCTGCGCGCCGGGAGCGGCGGCAGGAGGAGGAGGACGAAGAGAGCATCCGGCAGGACGGAGCGGAATGACAGAGCTGAGGTTTTCCCGAGCATTTTCTCTGCTCTCTTAGTAGTGAACATTGTCAAGAAGAAATGCCTGCGTGATGCAGGTTTTACAGGTAATTTTCTACTCTGCTCTGGAAAAGGATAGGGAATAAATCAGAAAAGCAATTTTGAATGGTGAAATACCTAAAATGATTATCCATGTCACAGGCAACAGGATGCTTTCTTTCTGTGCATTTATTCACTGCTGTGTGGGGTACAGTAATACTTACAGATTTTTTTTTTTTTTGCACTAGTTAAAGCAGTCGGTCTGTACAGTCTATCCTTTTTTAAATTTTTTTCCCCTCTTCTGCAACCTGCTTTGTAATGTAATGACTAGCTTTAAATCCTTCTGAGTGGAGGACTTAAACATAAAGCCTAGCACGAAGTCATACTTCAGCAATTCAGACTGGGAAATGAAGTAAATTTTGCCTTCTATTCAGAGTGGGCTGGGGCAGAGGAGCATCCATAAGGCAGGGAGATACCATGCTGAGCACAGGGGCTGTCAGTTCTGCTTCCCTTAACTGATCACCTTAGATTTTTCCTCTCTTTTGAAATACTGTGGGAAGCACTTGCTCCATCACTGTATGCTTTTTACACATAAGTATTGATAAAATCCAAATCCAGTGAACTATTTATCTGTTAGCATGTTGCCGCTGTATTCGAGGCACTTCTGGATTTAATATTAGAGAAAACGCAACAATAATAATGATCACAGGTTTTTTCCCAATTTAGCCATTTCTATCTGCGTTTTTAAGTGCTTACCAACAAGGGTAACGGTAACCAGAGATAGTTAACACTTCCTATTGGCTTTTTAAACCTCCCCATTGCTGTTTATCTGCCTTTCAGAGGCAGAAAGAGCACGAACAGGATGGGGTGTGTGTGAGAACAATTCTATAAAAGATTATCTTGCACACAAAGCGAATGGCCCTGCCCCCATTGTGAAGGCAGAGATTCCCCCGAGATTAGGAGAGGAGGAATTGCTTGTGGTCAGAAGAGGCAGGAGAACAATAGAGCCCAAAATGGGCAGCGGCAGCGGCAGTCGCTGAGGTGGGTGGGAAGAGTGGCCAAATGGCCATTGCAGGCTACGTGGCGTTGTCACTGACACCAGAAATGGCTAAAAGGTCTCAAATTAGCAATTGTTATGATTAGCAGGTGGTTTGAGAGATAGGAGGTCTAGGGGAGTGATTGGTGCTTTAGACGTCACATGCTATCTGGTCCAAAACACTCTTCACTTGCTCATTAACAGGGAATTATGAAATTACTTAAAGGAAAACAATTCTAATGAAAAATAGAGTGTTACAGAAATCAATTCCTTAAAGGGGTCATGACTTTTTATAAAAGTATTACAATTCCTGCAGATTTTATTTCTGTGAAGGAATTTCGTCGGGAAATTTGGCAGGGAAACCAACATTATACAACAGTATTTCATCTGACTAGGAGAAAGTGATAGGATTATTCTAACACATGCATTCCTTTCATGAATAACTCATTTATTTAGATTGTGAATATGCTCCTAAGAGAGGTTCAAAGACACCTGGCTCAAAACCAAATTTTTAAGAATCAAAGCTCAGAAGCATTTTGGTCTAGACAGGTACTGTTTAATCTACAGCACTAAATAAAATCATATAAACAAAACGTGCATCCTCTTCTATTTCTTGACTTTGAAGATAAACTCAGGGATGTCAGGGCTTTATTAACACTGGCTCTTTTAAAAGCAAGGACTGGATTCTCCAATTTCATGGATGTGCAGATACCAATACTCTCCTGAGGATTGTCTGTGTTCCAAACCCAAAATCTGGAGCACAGCAAGTCCAAAGACACTCTTGAAATAATATCCATTTACACATTAACAGCCTGCTCTTCTCTTTTCTGAGACTTATCCTGCCTACTCCTATTTTCACACTAGAGAGCAGTGACTTGTACCCAAGCACTCACTGAGTGATCTACAGAATCCTGTCCTGTACGGGCTAGGGGAGTTCATTCTGCCAAAACACCTCTAGCTAAGATTTTTTTTTTTTACAGTATTTTATGTTTAATTGGCATTTTGTTGTTCCTGCAATGTGGCAGAAAGTAGCAGGCTGACTGCATTGGTGCTGGGCTGTTATCACTGCTCTTTTTTCATGTGCTGCAGGCCACTGGGCAACTACGAGACCCTCTTTGCATTAGCCAGAACTACCTTTAAAAGTACACTCTGAAAGCAAAAACATCAGTCTTCTCTCCACAGTTCCAAGAAACCTGACAGAAATTGCTCTGTCATTAGCTCAAAATAAAAAAATTCAGACTGACATATCCAGAACTGGTGAATATTTTGGAAAATATTATAATGCTCTTTGATCAAGCAAGTCACAGCACACACTCTGCCCCCAGATCCTTCTGCATACAACCAATAGGGGTGTGAGAACAGCTCTGTGCAGGAAAATGTTGGTAGCCCAAGGTGATGTCCCTTAAATTTTAGAATTAGGCATCTGAAATTTAGTGGGATTTATCAGCAAATTGAGAGATCTCATTGGAGAGGAGATAAGGACAGTTTGGCAAAGGAAGGTTTGCTTGCAGGCTCATTGAATAAGCAAAGATAAACATTCTGTCTGGGCTCACTGAATAAACTGCATGAGCAGCTCAGCTGCCCACGCCACAGGAAGTAAATGGTGTGGGTTAAAAATGGAGAAAAAACGATGTGAAGGAGGATGAAGAAATGTCAGCTTTTACAGTCTTTGTTCTCATAATTATTGATTTGCCAACATAAGCAGCACAAAAGTAGTTGTGTATGTATTCTAGAGCTATGATATAGATATTTTAATTGTGAAGGTTTTTTAAAACACCTAAAAATAAGTATTACAGTATTTGCAGTAACTCTGCTATTTAAGATACTGTTTTTCCTAAAGATGTCTTTGGTGAAGCCCCCATGGCAAACCCTTTGTTTTATGTTCAGTGAAGCCAGAGGTGTTATTTCTCACAAATGAGATAATTTCCGACTCCAAATTATGTGTTCATAATCATATATATTCTAAATAAAATCTTGTCAAAACCCTGCCATTTCCCCATCTTTCTGTCATATAATTTGTGCTTACACCTTGAAACAGAAAATTATGCTGCAGATACAAGTCTGAGTATTTTTTCCTTTGCTGAGAAATTGGGTGTGAAGGTATCTAGACTTGTACTTGTAAATTAAGGGCAAGAACCCAAAATCTAAGGCAAGTACTGTGACAAAGCAACTCTCCCTTTTGAAATAATTTACAATAAAACAAAGCTATAATCAAGCACTATTGATAAAATCTTTCATGTCAAATTATTTTTAGACTTTCTGTTTGTTTCTGAAAAAAATGTTCTTTGTTGTTTTATTTTTATTATAGTTGTAGCGTATCTACATGGAATTATTTTTCCTTTTTTTTTCTGCTAAAACCAGGAAGCATTATCACAGGTGCATATTCCTGTTTCCCCACCCAGGTGGCCTCAGGTGCAAAGCTGAGAACTTGGACTTCTTCCTGATCCTCCACTTTTCCTTCCTGTGCTGCATTTTCTTTTATTTTATCGGTACATACTGAGCACAGGAAAACCTTCAGTCGTTTTTTCAAGCTGTTGCAATTAAAACTTAGTTTTGGTGTCATAACAAAAACAAGTGATAATGAGCAATGAAGTGGGAGGCTTCCTTATTGCTGTTGCTTTTCTCTAGGACAGATGAAGTGCAGAAAATCTCAGCTTGATTTTAAAAGACAGGTATCCTGGAGGTCAGTTATAATAAAACGTGGGATTTTCCCCCTCCCCCACATTTGTAAAAGTTCCTAAACCTTGTAAGAGCCAAGCTGTTTACAACTCTCACCTCTTCTCCTGTGGTGAAAGAGAGCAAACCTCATCTGAGAGGTGATACCAAGGGCACCCAAGCTGCAAAGTGGATGAGAACAAAGCCTCAGTGTCACAGAAATGGGTGCTTTAAACTCTTTTCTCTGGGTTCAGTCAGGTACCTTCCTTCTGTTCTTCTATTTCACTGTGTTTTATTCTGAGGTTTGGCTGGAATCTTTGGATTAAGCATTTGTCTTGTTGCAGAAAATATCAGCCAAGCCTGGGAAGTCGTTTAGCCTAGAAAACAAACCTTGGGTCAAATGATTTGGAAAACGCAAATTTTTATGATCTACCTTGATGCTTATATTATGCCCTTTGTGGGAAGGAATAGCAAGGATTTCCCTACAAAACCAGAAGAAATATATTTTAATTAAATTAAATTCAATTTAATTTAATTTAATTAATTTACTGCTAATTTAAAAAAAAATTGATCTCCTGTCTAGCATTTATTTACAGACACTAGAAATTTCAGCCCCAAAGGATGACTCTTTGAGAAACCTGTGGAAAAAGTTGAAAGGAAAACTGTTTTGCTGAACTCTGCTGCTGCAGCTGCTGTTACAGGCATCCAGCAAAGTGTGTAGAATGAAATAGCACCAATAATCCTCATAAAAAATTTATAATGGATGCAGGGTTTGAAACTTTTCTATCCTGAGTGGATTTTATATGCTTGGTCAACACCAGAATAACTGAGGACTCACCAAATGACAATAAATATGGAAGTAAGAAAAATTACAGGTTTTCATTAGTTTTTAGATGGTTGGAATGATTTTTCTGCTTTTGTCACTATTCTCCACTGTTTCATGTCATATTTAATTCAATTTCTATCAAAAGAAGTATACAAAAAAGGAGAATGATTAGGAAAGTCAACTTGCTAAAGCTAATTTGCTGCCATCTATGGATTTTCGAATAGAATTCAAAATGAGTATTTCAAAGAATTGAGACAAATATTGGCCTTGTAAGAAATCTGGATAAGGATGAGATATTTGAAACTGATACCTTTCAGTGAGGCATCAGCCTTTTTTCCCCAAGACCTCCCAAGGCATTACCCAAGACATTTTGAGAACTACTTCTCCTAATACTGTCATTGCCTGGGAATTAGACTGCTTTGTGGTTTTTATGACAGATCCTTCTTTGCTCAGGATGCTATGACAATGAAGAGAAGCTGTAAATTTTGTTTAGATATATCTGGAATTTTCCACTTTTGAACGAAATAGAAGCAAAATTAGAATGAAAATAAGAACTTGTAGAGGGACTCCCAGTCCTCTAAGCAGGGGAGAAACTGGACAAAAGGATTGTGCCTGAACTTTTCTGTACTGAGAAGTTAAAATACATTCAGGATTCAAAAACAAATAAAGCACATTTTATATGTGAACAAGGCTCTATTGACTTCAGCAGCTTCTGTCAAAACATGAGAGAAGTAAAAGTTTTCTGATATGGGAGGAGAGAGGAAAATCTTGCAGGATATGGGTGTAAGAATATATCTGGACTGCTGCATGGGAAATAGGAAACTCTGTGGGTGCTCTGCTCAGAGGGGGATGGAAGGAAGAGAAAGTGCAAAGAGAATATTTCAGTGGCAGAGAGAAGATTTAGAATTCTACTGAGGTTCAAAGAGCTGGGCAATTGGAGATTTTCATTAATGGAAGGGATACGGAAGGTGAAATGGAGATATAACCTTGAGTCTGAATGTAAGATGTAAGGATTAATCCAAAAAGATCAAAATCTCTAACACTGGAGTTCATTGAGTACCCAAAGAACAGTAGCTCTGACTAAGATCTGTGAGTCTTCATTTCCATGTGCAGAACTGCACTGACTGAGTGCAGCAGATTCAGTTCAAATCACTGCTGCTGAGAGAGGAACACCACTAATACCTGCGGAGGAAATTATTCGGTGTTCAGCATTTTCAGAGCTCCAGCATTAGGAAGACTGAACACCAACTGATCAGACACTTTGCAGGTCCCATTTTCAGCCATTTCACTCTTTGTAGGGAAGTATGACCTTGCTTTAAAAAGTGTGAGATAGTACACAAATGGTCAAAACAGGAGGAAAAACACCAAAACACATAAGAGTAAGCAAACTGAAATTTATTCAAGCCATCCAGTTCCAGTTCATATTTATGGAGGTACACGCGTGCTATAAGTGCATACATAAAATACGTATTTATCTACACGTGTGGCTAGCGATGCTTTAGTTTGAAAAAAATATGTACTTTCCCTCTCTTTTTTAACCTTATCTGTGCATTCTTGGGTCATGTAGCCTTTGTGCTGACTCTGGACAAAAATCCTCCTTTGATGGAGGATACATGCTGAAAGGTAGAATTCTGAATTATGTTCTCTAAATTATCCCGTGCTCAGAGAGCAAGTATTGATTTTAAAAATGACTGAGCCAGACCTCGCATTGCAGTCCCCCCAAAGCACAACAAACAGCAGTCATGTGCTCAGCTACCAAGAGGCCACTGTGCTGGCATTGTTTCAAAAAATCAGAAAGTCATCAATCAAGCAAATAGTAATCGGAATAAGTACATGGTATCTAAAGACACATTTTATCCAGTTACATGCTCCAATTCAGTTAGCGACGAGGAGAATTAGAACAATATTGGAGCGATTAACAAGTCTACCTTGGGAACTGTGAGCTGTTAAGTTATTTATTTCGCTGCCTTGTATAAAAGAATGAGGAGAATTTCATCTGCATAGTTAAGCATTCAGTAACTTCCCACAATAAATAACCCAGCATCTCTCCGTGCTGGAATGTTTTTCATGGAGCCTGATTGAGAACACAGAATTTTACTGTAATTGCTTTCTGTACCTTTCAAATGGTTTGGACACAATTGTGTTTCAGAGGAAGATTTTTATTTTTTTCTTCAGGCGCTGTTAGCCACCGGTGCTGCAATGAAACTTCACAAGCAATAAAATTATTAGGATCAGTGTATTCAAAACATCATTGAGTTCTATTTTAATGACACGATTTAATGATCAATGCAAAAAGCACGGGTTAGAATTTCAGTCTTGCACAATTCAATTGAATCAATAAACTACAGAATGTCTATGAGGATGCTCTTCACAATAATACAAAATATACCATTTCTAGAGAAATACATGGCTGACAAATGCACTGTTCAAGTGAATGCTCCAGCTCTGTATATTTATGGCTGTCATTTGGTAGATACAGGAGAGGACCAGAGAGATTATACAAAATGCTTTGTAAGTTAAGGTAATAGCTCATACAGTTAAGATGGTTGAATTTTTCTGTATTGCTATATAGCACTTCCCATAATGAAATCTCTGATTTTTCAGTTTAGAACTCTCAAGCTCTGATTGCTATTAAATACAGGATGGGGTTTTCACTATAGAAGGAATTAATTTAGAACTATTTTACTTCAGTAAATATGGAGTTTCCAAATGAAAAAAGGAGATACATGCATACTTAAGATGCTATAGTACTGTCTCCTAAGACCTAGGGTGAATTTTACATTTAAATTCTACATACTTTTTAAGTATCTGGAGGAGAGCAAGTTTTGCTCTATTCTTACGAATATGTACTAACCATAAATACAAATGGGTAAATATTTTCTTTCCTTGGAGTACCCGACCTGTCTGGGTTGCGTAATTATGTATGAAAGCTGCAGGTTTTTATTTACATTAATTTGTAGGGGTTTGCTGTAACTCAAATTTAGTTTGAGTTTGTATCACACAGCCACTCCCTGCTCTTTGTTTCCGTAGCTTTCAGGAGATGGCAAGGTTGAAGGAGCAGAGCTTTAATAACTTTATCATCACAGAAAAGGGTGACTTTTCCAAATCTGAGTTTACAAAACAAGGCTGGAAGAATCAGAATTAATCTATGTGATACCTGGCAATGTATTCACCTACTTGAGGGACATCATTTTAACATGCTGTCAAGGCCCATCCCTCTCAAAAGCACTTTTGTCCTTTCTCCTTGGGAAAAACACCTTCTGGACAGCAGTGCATTATTCGAGCCAGGTGAATAAGCTGGACATAGGTGATGCTGCTAGGAAACATTTGAATCTTTGCTTTCCCATGCAGGGGTCTGTAAAATATGCAAATGTAAAATATGCAAAAAATAAGCTACTTATTTGTTCTGTAGGCCTATTTATTTAGGAAGAAACATCCAGAAAGGAGATGGGTGATGGTTCCTCCTCACTGTTTCCAGTAAAAATGCAGTTTTGAGGATCTGAAGGTGAAGTGGAGAAGCTTTTAATAACTCTTTCTTCAGGTATTTAAGTACAGTAGAAAACCCAGGCCTGTGTGATTGAGAAGGTCAATCCCTTTGCAAGCAGGACCTGTTCTTTTTAAGAACCATAGCACCCTTCAAAGCTCTAGTTCAACTAAATGTGCATCAATAATAAAACTAAGTGAGGTTTACTTTAATTGATTTTTAAAGGTATAAATCATTTTATGTCTTGCTCTTTAGCTCTTCAGGTCTCATTTCAGGGTGTTTTCCTACTCTGATGTGGATTACTGTCTCTGCATACATTTTTCTGGCTTCACTGAGATATTGTCAGAAGACTTCCCCTGCTGAAAATAAATTCTACTGTACCTGAAGGGCATTTGAAGCATGGAAATTGGAGCTTTTCAGTTGACTCTCATTAACACTGTCTAACTTAAGCTCATTTGGGCCACATCGTAGTTATCCAGACATTTTAGGCTAGATTTACTGTTTGATCATATGAATAATGATTAACTGAGGAGGAATGGCTGTTTTGGTGTGTGGTTTTTGGCAGCAGGAGCTACCACAGGGCAGGACATGTTGCTCAGCTCATAGATATGGAAGCTAGAAATCATTACAGACAGTGTCAGCTGTAACACTGATCTCACATCACTTCTAGAAAAAAAAATTATTTTGTGAACAGAAATACAGAATTTTAAAGATTTTGCTTTGCATGAAAGTAGATTTCTAAAGTATATTGCTTTTTCCTGTTTCCCCCTTTCACAGTCTGAAGAATGATCCATCAGAAAAAAATAGTTCCTACATATAGTGATCAACCTGTATGGAAAAGTTAGGAAAGCCTTAGAAAAATCTAAATAACAGAGCAGAAGTGGTTCATCATGTATACTGGGTGTTGTCTGAAAAAATGCAAAGTTAGACATGCTTTTTAAAGGGCAACTGGCTGATAGTCAGGGGTTTATTTTATTCTCCAGTTCACAGCAGACATTTTTTCTCTTCCTACAGTGTTAAGCTGACAAGTTTTTCTCTGTAGTAGTAGTTTTGTAAGAACTTTGAGTTTTTCATACACGGATGTTTGTAATTTGGGAGTGAGGAGGGCATGAGCAGCAGAAGGAAAAAAATGAAGATGGTGTAATTCTTACCTGTTTTGAAGTTCCATGTGCTACCTAAAAATAAGTCTTTTTGGAAACTATCTGCTTTTCAAATACCCTTAAATTGCAAACAAAACTCACACGAAATCCAGCTTAAACATGGATGCAATGTTGGGTAAAGTAGGTATTTTCAATTAGAGTAGAACCCATAAGGCTTCAGGCAGTAAATTTAGGCCAGCTGATGAGGGCAAAAGTTATTCCCTGACCACTTACCATGACCTGCAACAGCCTCATCTGCCTGGGCCTATTAGTGAGGATCAAGTAGCCACTAAACCCTCCTAGGTTTGTCTGATAGCTTATCCAGACTTGTCGGGAGAGCAAGAGGAGGGAGGACCTGGCCATGCTCCCACACTGAGCCATCGTCCCCTGTGGGTGGCTCTGAATGGGTTCCCGTGCCAGAGGAAAGGCCAAAGCATCTCAGTGTGCCATGTGTGAATGGTTTCTGTAAGGTGTCTTATTTTTATGATGAAATTGGGACCTGAAAGTTGAAGGAAGGAGAGAAAGGAATGCAGAGAAAGAAGTCTGCGTTCTTTTCTCTTTCTGCCAATATTTTACTTCAGCCTAAAAGTCATAAAAGAACTGCCTCTTCATCTGCAAAATGAAAAGCAGAGGAGTTGCCTGCTACATTTCAAATGTATCAATGTAAAGCCCAGTGTCTAAAACTGTTCTTCTTGTATATTGCACAGGGTTTTTCAGGTTCTAAAATGTATATGCAGCAAAATACCTTTATTAGGAGAAAAAAAAAAGGGCAATTTACCTAATCATTTGATCTTTTTTTCAGAAAAAACCCTTAGACATTAAATTATCCTTGCTGTTGTTAGCCAATTCAATTGTTTGTCTGCCTATTACTGAGGGCCTGTATGAATTTGAAAATGTAAATGAAGCAGTGAGAAACATGTGGCTGTATCCAGCTGTGGCAACCCTCTGTTGGGAGTCAAAGTTTGGTTCATATTCACATTCCTGGTGGACTAGAATATTATTAAGTGAAATTCACATACTTCAAAAAAGGTTCCTCATTTGCAATTTATGAGATGGATGTACATCAAAGACATAAAAGCAGCGAATGGTCAGAAGTTAAAAGTGAGGGGTAGCCAGACTTCAGAAAAATTAGTTAACTGGTGATTTCATTCTATGAATAAAATAATTTACCTCAAGAAATCTATAGTTAGACCATCTCCCTTCAGATGAAAATCTCTATTCTTAGGCATGGTTTTCAATGTCGTTTTCCCTCTACTTTAGCAAGGTGCAGGAGCCATGGGTTTGTGGGGTGTATGAGTATGGATCAAGTGATTCCTTCCAGGGCAGCTGAAGAGTAACTGAAGGCAGGATCTGCCCTCGGTAATCCCAGACCACTGGATTGATTCCTGGTTTTGCTTCACCTTCTTGACTTAGAAACCAAAACCAGGGGAGTGAAAGGGTGGCCAACAGACACGATACATCCCAGATCTCCATTCCAAGGTGTCCGGTGGGATTTGACAAAATTCAAAGCTTTTGCTCTAGTTTGTGCAATAGGAGTGGGTGTTGTCTTTGTTTCTCTTGCTGTACTACATTGGCTTAGGCTATTAAGATCCTTGGTTCCACCTGCTGCCTCTGCTCCTTATATAAATTAAAGTTTTTATAGTGGTTGATGAGTTCGAGTTCATATTGACTTCATATTTCAGTTGTTCAGGGTTTTTGTGTGACTATTGACCAATATTTTATAGTGCAACAAAGGAAGGAGGTAACAGCATATATTTTTGTGTGAATATTGACCAATATTTTATAGTGCAACCATCTAAGAAGGTAACAGCACGTGCTTACTGTGGTCTCCTGCACCTTTCCATGCAGGGCTCCAGAGGCTGGGTGAGGTCTGTTCTGCTGCCTCTGGGAAGTGTCTGAGGGCAGTTAGGTATGTCACAAACTCTCTGAGACAGGACAATCATTTTGACCTGAGTTTTAATGATGCTGTCACTGTGGGGTCCATGACTCTGAGATGACACAGCCCTGGTCCTAACTGATATCATCATTCCTGGAAGTTTGCAGCTGCAGACTGTCCAGCCTGCCTGATGCTCCAGTAGTCTCTCATGGAGAATATCCCATGAACCATCTATAATATTTGCTTTCTAACCTTATTTTCCTACTTCTCAGTGTACCTGCTAGACATTCTCAGAATATGCCCAGAGGAAGAATATTTTTTCTCCTTTTAAGACCATATTAGATAAGAGAAAGAATAGATTTGGCTCAACTACCATATCTATAGATATGTTTTCATCAGAATATGAAAGAAAAGAAAATACTTTAAAATGTCTTTACCTATTCACTAGGCTGTTTATTCAGCAGTCACTCAGGAATTACTTCTAGCACATGTTTTGCTGGTCTTTTTCAAACTTTTCTGTCCCCGAGATCAGTATTGATGCCAGTGCTACTGGGTGGGTTTTATTCCTTCTAAATGAAAGTCATGCACAGAAAGGGTTATCCAAGTTTCCCAGTGACATTCCTAGTCAATGGAGGGATTGCAGCAGGATCCCAGGATCTGTCTGCACCCAGCTCACCTGTTTCTGCATATTTATATGAAGACTGCCACATCCTGGTTCCTTCAAATCAACAATTCCCTCTGCACAATAAGATGCCCTAGATTTCCCATGGTTTTCATATGTGTTTTTAGGGACTCTGCCCTTAAAATTCATGGCAGGCACTTGAGAGGTTATGTCCTTTTCATGACTCACTTCAGGGAGTTTCACAGATGTCTTCAGTTTGTTCAGGCAAGATTCCTACCTCTGACTCTCCAAGCAGAAGAGAATTGCCATTAGCCTTTTATACCAGCCTTAATTGCCAATTACCAGCGGGTGAACAGCCTCGTAACACTGTGCTGCTCCAAGCCTACCAGGCTTTGCAAAGGAGCTCTGTGCAGAGAAATCTCTGCACAAGGAGGGACAAAGGCCATTGAAGGACCTCCCCATTTCTGCCAAAGTTTCCAGTAGCTCCTTGTAGTTTTGAGAGCTCCTCATGCGTTTAACTGGAATATTCGTATTTTAAAAAGTCATGTTTCCATCCAAAAGTAAGGGCAGAAAACATTTAAAAGAATTGTCTATCAAAAAATAAGACAAATGCATTTTGAAAATTGTATCAACACAAGAAAACATATTCCAGTTCATTTTTGAAAAACAAGAAATTGCATATGCAAAATGAAGTAAAAAAGGGAGCAGCTGCTCTGTTCTGTGTTATTTAATCCCATTTCTCCATATTTTAAGCAGAGCAGGTCACAAGCACAGTCCAGTGGGGGAAGTTCAGTATATTAAATGCACCAGCAGTTTTCTCTTGCAAATTGATTATTTAAATTGAGCTACTCTCAAGTAATGGACAATACCCACGCTTACGAGTTTGTGTGGAGATTTGCATTCCAATCCATTCTTCTTTCTGTGCTCTCAGAGACATCCAACTTAATTTCTTTGTGCTTATCTCAGCACTTACATCTTAAAATTAAAACTTATTAGGTGTTCATAAATTATTGTAAGGATTTTTTTTACTGCTTTGTTCTTTTCTGCATATGGACACACATATTTATCTGGATGCAGAGCTTTTTTTTGCTCATGAAAATATTGCAGAAATTTGGAAAAGTTAAACAAAAAAAAAATTGCTTTGATGTTTTCACTCTGTGAAAACAGATTTCTGTTTTCACAGCTGTGATTTCTGTAGTGCAGGACTGAAAAGCAGGGATGAGTGATAATTCCTCCTCCAGTACCAGCCCCAAGGTGGGAGATGACTTTAAAGAGGAGATAAATGAAACACTGGGGTTAGGAATTCATCCAAAGATTCTTGGAAGGATATCCAGGTTCTAATGGTTTTGATTGCTCTGATTTTTGGAGAATTCACAAGCCAAATTAAGTTGTTCTCATATTTTCTGCAGTATCCACTGCTGTCAACAGCATCATCACAAATACAAATTAATTTTCTCATTTTAATTAACCACAGACTATACTGACAGCTGCACATCCAAACCTGCCTGTTGCTGCTTCACTTGAATGTGAGTCTCCTTCACAACAATCCTGTTTGAAGCAGAGTTCCCATCTTCTTCAGGTCAGCCCACAAAGGTTCCTCTGCAGATCTAACTAAATTTCACTGGCAGATCTTGTCTCAGTTATGCTTTGTTCCATGGAGCATGCTTGGCAACTTGGCCATATCTCATAAGCCTTTGCTTTTGGAGTGAGACTTGCCAATGCAGCTTTAAACTAAATGGGGCTGTAAATCAAAATGTCCTCATCTACAGTTCTTCCCTAAGCATCTGATTGCAATCATGCTGCATGCTACTTGTACAGGGATGTTTAAAACTGCCTATAAAACAACAGCTAATTGCTGATCTGCTTAATTAAAGAGAGCCTTTTGTTGTCACATATACAAAGATAAATGAAATAATCAGCTTTGGACTAATGAGAGATAATTAGATTATGCAGTCTGATAAATAAAGACAAAAATCCTGCAGATTGCCACTGTACTCTGGACAGCTGAGATCACCACAGGATTTAGAGGTGCACTTTCCTCTCCTTTCCTCGCCATTCTTTTTTGAATTTTTTGCATCTCAGAATTAACAGGGTGATCAGATCTTCCAGGCATTAATGACTGTTGTTATGCACTCTAATTTAGGATTTGTTGTTCAACAGCAGTGTGATTTGCATGGACAGAATTTAATTTATCCAGAATTTAAGTTCCCATGTAAAAAAAAAAAAAATTACTAGATCTGACTGTTCACTGATGACCTTCCAGCCTGAACAGACACATGAAAGTGACTGTCCTCTTCAGGGAGGAAGTTAAAATGAAATGCCTTTGTCTGTTCCTTTTGTTGCTCTATTTAGATTGATAAACAAAGGGTCAGTTTTGTCCGGAAGTCCCAGAACGTGTATGCTCAGTGGGTGTTAACACCCAAGTCTAGTAACTAGTGGAAATTTCTCATTTTAGTGGATTCAGTTTCTCCTAGAGCAGTGCCCAGGGTTTTGGGGGAATACCTGAGCAGCTTTCTTTATTCTTCCTTTCATTTGTGATCTCTGAAGAAATAACTTTAGCTCACCAAAAGATGCTCTACAGGCACACACCTAAAGCATGCAAATAGGATCAGACTAGAGCTTGTAGAAAATTGACTCATCACACCTAGGCAGAATGGACATCATTGGACTAACTGTTCTACTCTTCAAATCTCCTGCTGTTATGCTGCACTACTTGGCAGTGTTGGTAGATCCCAAGATCTTTTGAACAAATTGGCAAAAAACACCCCAAAAACCAAAAGAAATTGCCTTTAATTATCATTTTCCATGTCAGTTTTGTAGCAGCTCTATTTTTTACACAGCATGTATGTTAAACTCAGTGAAACCTTTATTAGTGTGGGAGTATCAATAGATGGCAAATTTACCAAGCAAGCATAAATGAGTTGTTTTTCCTGAGCATGGTTTCTGTGGCAAGAGTCTGTTTACAGCTGGATTGTTTGGTTTCCTCCTGGAATTGGGGTTTGGTGTCAAGGGCCAACACACAGGAAAAGCAGTGGTTTTTTCCTAAGTGAGAGGGATAGGGATTTCTTGTGACACCATGTGATTGTCAGCAAACAAAAATCAGTCATTTATCAGCATTTTTTTGTCTTATTTACAAGGTCAGAATAAATTATCATTTTGACAAGGTGCCTTTTTACACTTATGACTGAAGGCCACCCTAAAGAGAGTCCTAAATCTGTAATCATTCCTACACTGCAGCTGTGATACATGAACAATATTCCAGTGATTTGAATATTTTTCACCATATTTTCTAGTTAGATTAATCATACATAAGATTAAACAGCTGCTGCTTTCTCCTCTGCCAGCACTCACCATCCTGGTGCCACAGCCAGGTACTCACATGTCCCCAGCATGTACCAGCAAGCTGCAGCTGCTCCAGTATCTAGAATTAAGGTCACCTTCACAGGGATATACTGTCACACCGACACCTATTTTCAACCTATTTTTCAAGCCTCTTAAACCTAGATTAGACCAGTTAATTATTTTAATGCCTTCACATCCAGAGTTAGGATGTTGCAAAGTATTAATGCCCATTTAATTAAAGACACCCAGCCAAATCTTCCATTTAAGCTTCATAAGTTTTGCCTATTAACAACACTGTATTTTGTCTATCCTTACATGGATCACGACACGGACACAAAGAAAAAAGGTGGAGAAGTGCATTTAATTAAATAGCAGGCGTAGGTCAAGTGTCTGCCTCATATGTCACTGTACAGCAAAGATGACTGCAGGAAAATCCCAGGAAAATCAGCTACTCAGTGAAACTGGCTCTGCTGTTCCTCTCCCTTGGAGGAACATCCACAGAGCCTCCTGCCCTGCCTTACACCTTCATCCTTGTTATGTCATGTTCCTTTTCTCAGGAAAGAGGAAGCAAGCAAGAGGACCACCTGGAAGGGTGGATGTTCCCCATCATGAGCAAAAGAAGGTGAACTGGACCATTTGTTACTGGGCAACAGGCTTTTTTCAGGGATTTTCAGAAAGATCTATATACAACACATCCTCTCTCATTAAAGGCAGCACAAACACTTAGCAAAGGTCAACTCCTACCTGGGGTAGAGCTGTGGGGAGACAAGAGGTTAAGGCTGGTAAAATTCCCATGATATCTTTTATGGGGGTGAAGAGATAGCATATGAGACGAAGAAATCGGTAGAAATATCTTGTCTAGCTACTTAAGAGGAATGAGCTTTTAGCTCTTGGAACTTCTGCAGTAAATATTTGTCAGCTGATATCTGGACTGCTCATCACTAGCTACTCAAAAACAATCCTCTAGCAGTTATTTTCTGAGAAGCCTTTTTCCTATTCCCTTTATCTCCTGAAAAGCTGCTGTGCTGCTGCAGGAAGCCAGCCAGCACACATCCCTATTATCTGGAGGCCTCAGTCCTGAATCAGGACTTTTCACTGACAGGTGCTTGCCCAAACCCAGAGCAAAAAATGATCACAGCATCGATAGTTTGTGATCAAATTATTCTCACACAGATTCTTCTTTGTCTGTGGATTATGTCAATCAATGGCAAATAGTTTCTTTGTACAATTCCTGACACATTTAAAATGCTGCTGGATATGCAGAGTGATGTGGGAGAAGTGGGGGTGTGACACCATCTCTAACAGCAGGCGTTCAGTCTGAGGTGGGTGAGGAGGGTGCTGGGCCTCTGCAAGGGGCAGTGTTTTCAAAGGTTCCCATCCCAAATTTGTCTTTTTCAATGCACCAGAAAAGCTAATTTTGTTGCAGTGCTATATTCTTCAGTTTGAGCACACCCATCCCTGTAGGATGAGAAGGTGCACTGGTTAGAGATGGGAATTTTACCTTCCTTCGTGCTTCTAACTTTCGTGTAACCTAATCTCAAGGAGCCAACAGCTACATCTCATCAGTAAAAGAATTGACCCTTGCCCTCTTCCCCCAGCAACATCAAACAGTGTTGACACAACAGGGATGCAAAGCAGGGGAAGAGCCCAGAGCAGGCATCAGATGCAGATGTGCAGAATTAGACCAGCTGCTGGTGTAAAGACAAAGAATATTTGTCGAGAGCTAAAGTGAACTTGTAAATGTAGCTGTATTCTAGATTTCAAAAACTAAGATGAATACTCTTTTCATTATCTTAAAAGCACATTATTAAGTGTTTACAGTGGTGATCTGTAATTAAGTAATTTAGATCTGTCCACAAATTCTCACGTAGGAATAGGTGTCACATTACCTGCTCACCAAAGCTTTCCTAGAAGCAGTTGAATCCTGAAAGAAAGCAAAATCCATTTGAGTTAACATGGAAATCTCAGGGGAACTTTAAAATGATTCTTGAATAATTTTAAAATCTAATTGTATTTACACTCTTAACTGCTATAAGCCCTTTTCCAAATTCATTGGCAAACAAGTGAAATACGTCTGAGTTGTATGATTTATCACATGAGATTTCATCAACGGTAGCACAGCTGAAATGAACTGCACGTTCTCAAAAGCTAACAGGCAGATCCTGCCCCTTTTGGACATGCTGCAGTTTTTGTTAGTGACTTTTAGGAGGGAGAGTCTTATTTGTTAAAAAAAAGTGCACTTCTCTAAAGACCATTTAATGTCATGACTTATAACATTTGCTGCTGGGGACATTTTGCAAGATGATGAGAAAGCAGCATATAAATTATTAGACTCACAATTTTAATATTAATAGCTCTTTGCATTCTCACGGCACTTTTCAGCCTAGAAACGGAGTGCACTGCTGTGCATAGAAATGTATGTGCCAGTAAGGAAGAGTTTGTTTGTTCCTCTGAGGCCAGCCACTGCTTAGCAAGGTGAAGCCACAGCTCACATCCCTTGCAAGGGAATGATTACAGTAAGACAGAATCCTGCTATGCTGTCTTGTCATAGCAGGCTAAAACACTATCAGCTCTTGGTGTCTCCACAGTGGTGGGGCTGTCAGCAATCCTTCAGTTCTTGGTAGCTCTCACTTTTCAGGTATCTAACAATGGCCCTTCACTCTTAGTGATGCCTTAAGTTTTAGCTTTCATAATTTTTAGATTTTGTGCTGTCTAGGTGTGTAGCTCTGAGCTTCATATCAAGTGTTGTCAGTTCTCTTCACAGAGTAGGTACACAAATCAATCCCTTTCCAGCTTGAGACCAAGGACAATTGTTACAAGTTTTCAGGCCCCAAAGTATAAACAATGGTGAACTGAAGAAAGAAAAACAAGAAGGATGGGACTTCATAGCCTGAAGCTATAATTGGACAATTAACCCCAATATGCAAATGGACCAAAATTTATAAAAGTGTGAGACCTCGTGACCAGTCATCCATTTTGTGACCATTTTGGGTCCATCTTGGGTTTAACCCTGGCTGGGCTCTTGTACTGCCCAAGGTGTATCCTTCAGGGCATCTTAATAAATATCTACTTTACTCTCTTAGCTCTGCCTAGTCTCTGTTCCAGGTCAGCCTTCCCAAGGCATCATTAGTAACCAGGGAATATTCTCTGGAGACAGAAAATCCTGTCACATCATATAATTAAAGACTGTTCCTTTCTGTTTTGGTCCCAAAGCATTGCGTTCAGGATCTGTTTTCTAAAACAAGTAGTTACAGGATTTTGCTCTTATTTGGGTGTGTACAGCTGTGGACAGGAATGCAGACACAAGGAAGATTTGTATCTGATCTGTGGAATCAATTGCATGTGTACAGAGTCCCAGAAACAACCTGGTCCTTCACAGATTCAGCAGAACACATCCAGCCGTTCTGGGTTGTGAGCACTACATCTAACACAGTATTTTTGGCATTGAGTGCTCTCTGTTTTTCATTAAGCATTCAGTAAAATAATTTCCAGCACAATTTTAATATACATTGTATTAAACAATGCTTTTCCATCTTGCAGCATTGAGTTGTGCAGCTTTAGCTTATCAAGGACTGATACCACCAAACCCCATCGACTGCAGCAGAATTGGTCAAAGCACTAAGCATAAATGCCTGCAGACATTTTTATGGAATCCGACCCTTCACACAGAGAAAGGAATAAATTGAAATTCACATTTTGTTTGGTTGAAGGTGGGCATTGAGTCACTGTTGGACATGCTTTTAATTTGGCAGCATAATGTCTCCTGGTAATAGACAGAAAACTTCTGTGAACACTGTGAAGAAGTGAACACTAAGAAGCTAAGCAACAGTACTGCAAAACCCTGTAGAGTTGTCAGGGCTTGGGGAAGACTTTCAATATGTGTGCAAGGAGTGTTTTGAAACAAGAAATATGTATTTTGACTGTAGGAAGTCTCAGAACATGTATTTTTCAGAGCCCATATAGTGACCCCTAAAAAGAATAGAAATCTAGCCTTATTTCATAAGCAAATAACAGAGATGCTAATGTAGTCCCAAAACAATTTCTGGATGTTTACTGGTCTTTATTTGGTGTGTTTCCTCTAAACCAAAGTCCACATTCGAAATGTAAATATGACAGATTTCAATATATCTTTTTCATAGTATTATCTTTTCAGCATGTATTTCAGTTACTTCTTGTCTATTTTGAATGCCATAATGGTCATAAAAATAACATGTTTTCTGTGCCCAACAACAAATGTACCAGTACAGAAAGGCAGCCATGGGGCCTCCTGGAATCAAGGAGCAGGATTTTTTGTTGCGTTATTTACTGGTTTACTCTTCCGTAGGAACAAAGCATTATTTGATCCCCCTTTTATTTCCACTAAATCTCATTTGCTGTGTAGTTTGCCCCCATCCATGTGTTCAGCAGAGGTATTTACAGCACTAATAAAAGCATTTTTCTGTGGAGGGTCAAGAATCATTTCTCTTAATATGTTTGGAGATCTGTTTTTAAACATCATCCATTCGTTGTAGCAGTTATATTACAGTGGAAACTGAAAAATGGGGGTTTTACTGTCAGGAATAATTAATTAATTAATAATTCCAGCCTATGTTAGGAAACAGTCTTTTTATTATAGCACTAATGATAGAAGTGACCCACAAACTATTGTCTTCATACATTATTTCAGCTATCTACCTGCAGAGGAGAAAGCTGCAGTGTTCTCACTGCTTAGCATGTGGCAATGTAGCAGTCTTCCAATATGTTATGTCTACAGATTAGAAGAGACACAGACTCATCCCTGGCCAGGAAGCTGCTGGCTCCATCCTCATTATGGCAGATTGATCAGTTTATACTGATTACAGGAAATGGCTGTTAACTGGGTGAATAAATAACACATCTGTGAGCAGGGCTTATCTTAAAATTTATTGTTCCTTTCTCCAAAAATGATCATGTAGAAAATCAGAGGAGGGACAACAATGTTCCATTCAATCACAGAAAGATTTTTTTCATTTCCAATAACGGTAGATGTTCATTTCCCAGTTTATAGAGACTAAAAAACAACATCCTTGCCTGTCCTTTTTAAGTTTCTCTCCCTGACATGCTATCTCCCAGCTAATATTCACACCTCTTAGCACATAGTGCCCTTGAGTAACTGTTATGTCATTTTGAGGAGTGGTAGGTGGATACTAAAACCACAGAAAAGTTGTAAATTACCTGGGCTGCAGACTGACAGAATGTACCCTGCACGTGCCTGGGACACTGGTCAGTGCTCTCTGAGAAGGCTGTTTTGGTGGGGGGAACACTTCCCACACCCTGCTCTGTGGCACAATTCGCCACTCACTCCCCAAGAAGTGGGAGAAGGCTGGTGAGAAATGGAAGGGCAAGTTCACACACTGCAGTTTTAGCTCTTGAAAGCAATCTTACACTGATCACACCATCTCTGCTCATTTGGGGAAGAAAGTTTAGTGTCTTTACTGAACAAGAATTTTTTATTCTTTTTTATTCTTTTCTCCCTTGTAAAAATAAACTATGTAACTAAACCTTTTACATTTGAGCCATTCTCATCTTTCTATATTTTAGCATTACTGTGCTCCTTATTTCCATTCCCAGTCTCGTCCATAGGAAAATAGGGGTTTGCATCATATTAGAATAATTTGCTTTATCAAGAGCCTGATTAAATTCCAAAATAAAAAGTTCAATTTTAGTATCATTCTGTGTGTAGAGTAAATATGTTGTTTGCAGTAAAGTTTTCACCTCCATTTGCTTTTGATGCTTATAATAACTTAATAAGTTTTTTATTCAGTTTGTAAAGTGCCCCTTTTTAGCCTCTAGCTGCTGGGTGACACCATCTGTGATTTCCAGTGAAATTAAATTAAGTGACAATTCAATCAACACGAAGATTGTTGCTTCCACAACTTCACTGAGAGCCTTGGGATCTCTCAGAAGAGACACATCTTTCACACAGGAAGCACGACCACTGCGTGAGCCAGTTTAACTCAAAGGAGAAGATTTCCCAGAGAATGAAGCAGCTAACATACTATTTCCAGTGTATCATGCCTGGTTTAATTAATGATTAATTATCATTAATGACCCTAGCTCAGCCCTTCTTGGCAACAGGCATTCAGGGTGACCTCTCCATTACTCTTCAATAGGAAGCCTGTCTCCAGGTACATCTTTATTATGTCCCCGTGCTCTGAGAGCGCAGGGGTCGTTACCTGAGCAGTCCCTGCTCTCCAGCAGGACCTTTCCAGCTGAGACAGAGGGAGGCTGAGCACAGCCAGGCACTGAGGAGAGGCCACAAACACTTTGCTGAGACACTGGAGCATGGACAGCACGACATATTTGTTAGTCCTAACATACCTCAAATGAGAGCTGGAATCTGAGGTCCAAGAACTAGGAAATCAGGGAATTAAAAAAAAAAAAAAAAAAGGTTAGGGTTATTAAAAAAGAAAACTATCTTTTTGCACCTGCTATTCTCTCCTTTTTCGTTCTTCATATTCTTTGCCTTTGCCATAACCATATTATAATCTTCTCTTTGACCAGTTCATAACAGGAAGCACAATGGCTGAGTTCAATAAAATACCAGTTAAAACATCCCTAGGGAAGCAGTCAAGTGGTCAAAGCTTGGCAATGTGGCTTGTGCTATTGTAGCTGCACTGACATTTTACTCACCTCTGCAAACATTTTGTGCACACGTTGAAGTAAAAAGTAAAAACTAATTCCCCTTTCACTGTAGTCCTCTTTGAGTCAGAAAGATGAGTATTTTTCACCACATAATTTTTACAGGATTTTCCAATAGGACTTCACACAGTCCATGGCCTAGATGACTCATAGTGTAGTTACCAAAGAAGACAAGTAGTGATTTCCACCACAGTGGTGAGCTAATTTAATAATGGACACAAATGATAACTTACAGTACCAGAACTTCAGAGTACTTGACAATAATCCCAGCACTTCCCAGCAAGCACTTTGAGAAAGTGGGGATCAATGTCTAATAGTATTGGTTATTATTAGTATCCTCCTGACACATCTAGGCTTTTTCATCTTCTTTAATACAAAAATGAGGTCACTTTGAGCATGTATCGGCAGAGAAACTTTACAAGAAGTCTTGGAGGCTTAGATGTTCAGGGTTTGTAAACCAGAATAACTTTCTATCTTTTACGTGTTAAGTTTGCAGAATCCCTTCCAAAGAACATGCGGTCAGCCCAGGGAATGTGGGCTGCAGAAAAAGGGCTTAACTGATAGCAGTGTAACACATTTTTCATTTTATATTAGTGTCCAGCTACAAATCTATTTTCCAGGTGGACCACGTGGCCTCTTGTACATCACCTTGAACGTGACAGTACAGTGCGTAAACCATTTGATGAAGGTTACTGTCAATAACAAAGGTGAGAGCAAAGAAAAGGATAACAACCCAAATTCCTTGGGTGTTGTTCTGTAGTTCTACCCCCAATCACATAGCACAGGTTGGGAGTTTTCAGTAACCCAGTATATTTGGAAAAAGAGGTGTGTGTGTAAGCAAAACAATAGGTGTCACCAGGTGTCACTATTACACGGGGTTTTTTCTTTACATGTGAACAAATGGCCAGTTTGGGGAAGATATATCATATTAGCAGTTCATGCTTAAGCATTTGGTATAGAACCTTCAGTGTAGGTAAAAAAGGCTCTGCAAATGCAGGAGAACTTGCTGTCTTCTCTGGGCTGATGTCATGCACATCATTTATCACTCGGGACAAGGAGAACCATGGGGCTGAGGTTCCTTCTAGGGAGGATTTTCCCAAGTACTGTTGTAGAATCTCTCTTCTGGAATTAATATTAATATATATAAATAAACCAAAGGGGACAGTAATATCTCCTGTAAATACATTGCTGCATCTTCTTTGCTGACAAATTGCTTGTAGAACCCTGATCATCTACTGCTGTCTCACAGAAGATAGATGTAGTACTAAAGCAAGGTGCACCACTTGTGTGTGTTTGCTGTACAGTGTTGGTGTATTATACATCAAACAGTGAAAACAAGTATAAATATTTGGAGAAGAAATGGTAGAGCAGAAGGACAATGGTGACTGGGGACTTACTTTTACTATAAAGCTGTAGCTATGGACTTACATGACCAAAGAATGCTGTGCTGTGTTTGAAGCAGTGGTGGATCTTTCTCAGAGAATACCATGTGACTTCCCACAGAATCTTGCAGAAATCCTAATTGATGTGTGGGTAGTGCACTGAATGACTCTCAGACTCGACCCAAGCTGTAACTTCTTGGCAAATCCCACTCATATTGCCAAGCAGCTTGCAAAGAACCCACTTCTATCTTGCCCTGGGTGGGAAAGACACAGGCAAGCTCAAAGGGAGTTGGGATTTCTACTGAAGGAAGCAATATTTCCCAGCCATTGCATGGGACAGGCAGCAGCCTAGGCTGGTATTTGCAACCATGGACACGGCTGGCATAGCTGCAAGTATTTGATCTGAAGTGGGGTTGTTTAGTTTGGGGGAAGCTTTATGTTCAGCCTGCCTGGTGGCCATGGGGTGGTAAGGAACTGTCTCTCCAGACCCCTAGAACTGAGCTGCATGGGGAGCTCTGCAGAGAACTCACTGAAATACTCCAGGGCGCAAGCATTGGTTGTTTCAGCTTTAGTAATCCACCTCAGAATGTCATTTTCAGCAAAAGGAATTTCTGACAAATAAAACTTTCCCGTTTTCAAAAGCTGCCTTTATCCGAAGCTCGCTGGAGGCAATAGGAATCTTTAAGCTGACTGAATGGACTTTGCATCATTCCTGTTTTGAAGATTTCTTGCTTCCTACCTAATAGGAATAGTATGTCTTGTGATGTGCTGCATTGCAGTTTGGTCTCTGGAAGAAGCAGTGTTGGAATTGATGAATCATTCTCGTCCTTGAGATATTGCCATATAGGACTATAACCATCATAAATAGTATTGCAGTGACTGAACTTAAAAGTCACGATCTGTGGAAGAATCTAATCCCTTTTGAACATTCACAGCTGCCTCCTTACCACTAACTTTACCTGATTCACTTCAAGGGGGAAGCCTCTTTCAAGATATTTTCTCTCCTTTGCTTAAGAAACACTATCCGTTCCCCTGCACACTCTGACATTGCTTCTTCCCCTGAAAGCTGGTGCCCTTGGACATTTGAACCTCATTAAATTTAGAAAGCCCAGTAACTTGGGTTTGTTCCCATAGTGATGTTGCAAATCTCATATTTGCAAGGGATTCTTTTTAAACATTCATTATCTGTTGTGGTTGCCAACACTAAGTATAATATCGCATCCTCTTTTAGTTAGAAAACATGAATTCTATAAGACATGGAACTTTATAAAAAAGTAAGGAAAAGGAGACAACGCAGCAAAGTAAATACTCAGTACATTTACTAGTGGGAAAGCTGCAGAATATAAAAACAACAAAAATAGTTTGAGACGAAAAACCTGACAGACGTGATTACTAGTGCAAATTGAGAACAAATTTTAGATATGTGGGAAAATGTTCACAATCCTCTCACCTGTCTCAGGATAAGATATGAAACAGGGGATTTGCTATGCCAGAGTAAAAGACCTTTCACGAGTACCAATTCCGTCTTGTGGTTCAGCAAGCACTGTCCTGGTCACGACTGCCACAGCCTGCAGGTGCTGACTCTCATATCTCCATCTTAAGTACTTGCTCCTGGGCACTCAGAGGAGGCCAGTTTTATTAAGCCAGTTTGAGGCCATCAAAAAAGATGATACTCCTGATAGCTCAGGACTATAATAAGGTAGTGCATTACACATTGTGTAATAAATATAGCTGGAAGCATTACAAAATGGCTGGAGAAATCTCCAACATTAATATTTGATTCAAGATCTTTTAGTTGTCTGTGGCATATTTTGATTGAGGAGGCTTGTGAGTATATTTATTTATTTTTAGATTTATGTAAATGTGCACAGTCAACATCTCCTGAGGCACCAGTATGGCATCCAGTAAGATATGCTGTGTAGTGTAAGCCCATTTCCATCAGAGTAAAGGAGCAACCCCGCTCATCCCAAAACCCAAATACTGCTGAATTCCCGGAGGGAGCCCCTGACAAAGCAGGTATCAGCTCACGGCCCTTCCACCGGGCCAGCAGCAGATCCAGCGCAATGTGCGGCAGGAATTTGTGTTTCAGGGTCACAGGCTGTGGTGTGACACGGCTTTGGCAGGTTCGGTGACCCGGCGGGTGTTTGCTCAGCGCCCCGGCCGGCTCGGCAGGGAGAGGCAGCGCTGCTGCCGCTGCCCCGCAGCCCTCCCGGGGCTGGCCGGCACAGACCTCCCGGGGGGACAGCAGAGAGCGGCCCCGGCGGGGCTGCAGAGCCCGGCCCAGCCTCCCCAGCTGCGGGCAGCCTCTGGGCGAGCTGGGCACGGACACGCCGCCAGCCCAGTCGGGGCAGCTCGGAGCTCCAGGCTGGGCAGAACTTGCTCGGGCAGGAGGCTCATGCCTGCAGCTCCTGCTCCCTGCCTGGACTGCTCAGATTTGCTGATGTGATTTTTGGATTGGGCTAGATATATGCTTGATGTTCCTGTTTAGTTCTAGCTCTAATGTCCTACCTGCCAAGGAAATGATGCATGATTATTTTCTACAAACAAAATCTATCCTGCCAAGCCCAAGTAATGCAGTTTTCTAAACAGGCTTTTCTAATGGGACAGTGTTGTAAGGAGGAGGTTTTTGAAAATCTCTGTGGTTTGTAATGATCCAAGAAGCCAGAGTATGACGAGGTGGTGGTTGTTACCCCAAAGCAGAGCGGCGGGGGAAAGGGCTGCCCGGGTGCTGTGTTGAGGGATCCTGGGTCCTGTTTGTCATCCCACTGGGGAGCCTGGATCCTGCCTGCCCTGAGCCCTCCCCTGCACAGAACGGCTGGATCCTGCCTGCCCCGCATCCTGCCTTGTACAGAACGGCTGGATCCTGCCTGCCCTGCATCCTGCCTTGTACAGAACGGCTGGATCCTGCCTGCCCCGCATCCTGCCTTGTACAGAACGGCTGGATCCTGCCTGCCCTGCATCCTTCCCTTGTACAGAACGGCTGGATCCTGCCTGCCCCGCATCCTGCCTTGTACAGAACGGCTGGATCCTGCCTGCCCTGCATCCTTCCCTTGCAGAGAACAGCTGGATCCTGCCTGCCCCGCATCCTCCCTTGCACAGAACGGCTGGATCCTGCCTGCCCTGTGCCCTCCCCTGCACAGAACGGCTGGATCCTGCCTGCCCTGTGCCCTCCCTTGCACAGAACGGCCCATGGGGCTCCCTGCTCTCGGGGCTTTCCCCAGGAGCCCTCCCACAGCCCCCCGGGGCTCCCTGCTGGCCTCACCCGGCAGGAAGGCTGCAGCAGCAGCATCCAAGGATGCCCAGGGCTTGTTGTCCAGGAGGGGACATCCAGCACAGCTCAGGGCAGATCCAGCCCGTTCCTGGGGACTCATCAAGGGCTGGAGCACCGCTCAAGGGTGGTTTGATTTGACCACTTTGCTCTTCTCCAAGTCTGAGCAGGTCAGACTGCCTGATGAGAGCTGGGTTTGCAATATTTTTGAGCAAGGTACTTTGTGCAGGTAGAAGTATGGTAGTTATCAAGGTTTAAATTATTGAATGTCATCTAGTATTTTTTTTTTAGATAGAACAATTTCTGATGTACATTTGTGACTTTTCTATTGCTTTGAAAGCATAAAGAAACATCTGTCCTTTTGCAAAATCTTTTGATTTTTTTGTTTCCTTAAGAAAAGTGGAGTGACAGATTTATTTTTTTTAAAAAAAGAGGTTAAAGATGAAAGAAGTTAGGACCCCACCTTTTATGTCTCTTCCAACAGCAATATTTCAATGCTCTTAAAATTATTTTACACTTTAAACATCTCATTTAGTTAAACAAAATGCCATTTAAACAGGGGGGTTTATGCCTCAGTTTTTCTTTTAAATAACGTTGATTAGCAAAACAACCTTTCTTACAGGAAAAAAATAAAGATAAATTAGAAGGTGGCCTCCACACTCATATACTTTTACATATTTTCCAGAACTGTCTTCCCTATTTCACGGCATGAATTGAGAGAACATGAGTGCTAAAACTTCATCTGACCGCATTTGCCCTTCTAAATTTTCTTGTACTGAAACACAACAATTTTCTCACTTTCATCTTCATTTCATGTAAAGAAATGTGAGGTCAGAAAAGGGGTTTCTCACCCCATATCACGTGTTGGAAAAAAAAGTAAAGTGGAAACAGCCAACTGAAAATCTGATTTTCCAGAAATATTTGAGGAGAGAAGTCCCACCTGTCCCAGCAGGACAGTAGCACTCCTCACCTTGAGATGTCTCCATTGCCCACTCCCATGGAGATTCCACCTATGGAAGGCTTCTCTATCTCTCCTTCCTTCTCTCCTTTCTCCTGGCTTCTCTAAATAAGCAATAAACACAGTTTTAGACTTGTCACTGTTTTCCACTGGTTGGCAACCTCCAGCTTTCTGAGGATTGCTTTTGTCTAATTGTTCTGGTAAGTAATTCAGCTGCAGCCTGCGAGACGACAGCGATTCCTCGTGGCTGACGGGCTGCTTTGTGCTCATGTCACAACTTCTTTGGAAAATTGTTAGCTCGCACTGTGGTAATTCAATTTTGATGAATACCCTGTAACTTAATTTACTCTGTGGCAAAACACGATTGTATAAACAAATTGGTTCTGTCCACACCCATTGTACCTTTACAGGGTATCATTTTAATATTGACCACTTTGAGCTATGAGAGATTATATTATAGACCCTGAAGCAGGAGCGTGTCTGTAAGCACAGGGCAGATGGTTTTAGTTTCATGTCACAGCTTTTACAGAGGTCATTTACTGAATGTGAGAATAACAGACCAAAATAAAAAGAATTGCCATCATGTATCAAAAAAGGTGAGTTTTGTGACAGCAGCTGGGAGACCCTGGCAGGGACCAGGACCCTGCTGCATGGGATCTGCACACAGTCAAACACAGCAACAGTCTATGTTCCAAGCAGTGCCGAGCACAAATACTACAGAAATAAGTTTTAGTTCAGTAATTATGTTAAAAAACTGTGAAATATTGACCATCATTAGCATAGGAAATATTGCAAAGTTGTTAAAGAAAATGCAAAGCTCCTTTCTTTGCTAGCAGGAGCAGCCTCCAGCCTGTTATGCAGCTCAGGCTGTGTCTGCACCATGAGACCAGAGCCCAAGAACACCTTCCAGTGAGGAAAACAGCTGGCCTAAACCTGGAGTCTGAAATATGTTTAGTTGCCCTAAAACCAGGATAACTTCCTTAATTAAGTTTGATGCATGCCTACCTGTGGCCATTGACTTAGGGGTTACATTGTTGAGAGGAACACTATTTAGGGTTTTTTTGGATAACAGAATATTGAAGGCAAAAATCAATAAGAAATCTCTATTTTATTTGCTTTAAATTATGGAAGTGTTGTATGCAAATATTATCAAAATGGTAATATTTGAGCCCAATAAAAAAGGAAAGGCAACACCAGGGACATTAACAACAGCAGGACAGTCCTAGTCTCTGTATTTCTTTCACAGTCATCCTGACAATTTGACTTCCATTTACCTGGCAAAAAGGGTGATGGAAGATGTTTTAAAAGAGATTAAAGAAACTGACGCCCTTTGCACTGCAACAAAAATGCAGCGTGAAACTGGCCAGACTCACTTTTTAAAAAATGCTGATAACCCTATTGATCAGAGTGGGATTATAGCAGGGTCAGATCAGCCCAGTGTTATTTCCAGAAGTGCCTTTATCACCACCAGTTCCCATCCCATGTTCTCCAAATGTCCAGTTTGAGCCCACAGATGTTTCCAGGGGCTCTCAAGGCAAACATGTGGCACCAGCTCCTTGCAGGTTTTCCTTTAATGGCTCAAGATGGTCTAAAGAAGGTATTTAACATGTGCTTCCCATGTGCCCCCTCGCTGATACACAGAGGGGTCCAGTAACTCTGCAGATACTCCCCATGGCCCAGGTGCTGGCACTGGGGGCTGGGTGCTATTTTAAAACCTCACTAGAATGAATGCTGTATCTTCTGCCCCTTAGATGTGTCTAAATGTCTAGTTCTCACCCAGTCTCTGCCCACTGGGCTGCATGGTGTTCAGCCCCTTCGTGGCTCTGGGTGAGCAGGGGTGCCAGGCACACGGCGGCAGGAGGGGCTGTGCTGCCAGCACAGCTCCTGCTCAGCAGGGACCAGGGCCAGCCCTCCAGGGAGTGCACTCAGGCTCCTTGAAATCCTAAGCCTAGGTTTCAGCAAGTAAAAGAGACTGAAGCAGATGCAAATAAATATTTGAGAAATTTACTTCTAGAATTCCATTGTGATCTTGTCTTGGCCCCAGCACAAAGGATGTTTGTTGTTTGCGGTCTCTGCCCATGGATCTCCTTTTTGAATCTCTGGAGCTATTCTTAAAGGAGAAAGCTGGAAACTTGAAAACTGCTGGGCCCAATTGTTTAATGGATATGGATTTATCTAAGGATGCTTCTCCCAGCAGCAAGGAGCTGTAAGAAGAGCGTGTCACTAGTTCTTCCCAATGCAATGACCTGATCTTGATTCTGCTCTCTGTTTGTAGCAGGCTTTGTTTTTTAACAAGGAGCTTTGGTCAATGTTATCTTGAAAAAATTCAGGTTTCCCTAACACTTCTGTTAATAGTTTTGGCTAATGAAGAACATGATTGTATAGACAAAAGAAATTTGCTCTAAATTTCCTATTCACAGGTAGCTTCAAAACTTCTTTTCTGTCTCAAAGTAGTTTTGCAGGTCTAAGAGAGATTTTTAGCCATAGACTGCACTGGCCTTTTAGAACTAGAATTGTTAAGTGTTGTCATAGATGATAAACTCTTACCTTGCCCTCCAAACACTCCATGTGGATCTGTTATTTACCAGCAATGCCTGAATGCTGTCCTGAGCAGCACTGCATGCAACCATGTCCTCAAATGCCTTGCTGGCCTGGGCCTTGCTGTAACAACTTAAGCATGTGCCTAAGTATTTGCAGTATTGAGACTATAATAATTTTTCCATTTTACAAAGATTAGTACAAAACAGAGTCAAAATGTTCCCCCTTGATGTAGAGCAGATATTTTTAAACCACCATTTTTGGAGTTGATCTTTTAAATTTTTTTGTTGGTTGTGGGATTTACTCTACCTTCTCTGACCTACCATGAAATGTTATTTCCACCAAAGGTGGTCTCTGTATTAAGATGCAAGCTGCTTGAACAGTAGATTAACCATGGTGATTAATGATGATAATGGATGAATGCTTTTGTCACTAACAAAACTGCATGACCGCATATAAGCCTTAAAAACAGAATTAAAAAAATAGCATTATTTAATCTGTTTCAAGAAGATTGTAAATGCCTTGAGATATTGATCCAGCCTGTGAGGCTGCTTATAAGGATACTCTCTGCCTGCTGTAGTGTGCTTAGATACAATCTAATAAGGGCTCATTGAATAATAAACAATGGTAGCCACCCAATCCTAAAAATTTAGATTGACGGAATTCCCTCCCCAGTGAAGAGGAAAAAGCTGCCCATAAACCCATTACTGACCACTCACCCATAAGCCAATAGAAGATCCTGGATTATTGGAACTCTTAGCTTTAAGAGAAATTGCTTTCCTAAATTTGACCTCCCACACTAAATATAAAATATGGAGCATCTGTAATGAAGGGATTGCAGCCCAAATAGCTATCATCTCTCGGTGGCAAAGGTTAGAAGGTTGATGCACATTGGTTCCATGGGGATGGGGATGTTGGTGACCTTTTGGCATGAAAATGGTCACTTGGAGCTGTAATGTGAGAGAAAGGGGTCGGGTATTAGCCACTAAAGACTCTCTGATGCTGTGTCCTTGTTAAGCTTTTACAGAAAAAGCCATGGAGGCATTATGGGAAACAGCATCAAATCCCATCTACCAGATCTGAATATGATACAGAGGAGAAGTGAAACTGGATATAGGCTCCATTTAGGTAACATTTCTTCACTTCTTAAAAGGACAAATGTCATCTGAGCTTATACAGAGCATTCATTTTAAAGAATCAGCAGGTAAAAACAATACTCTTTTGGCCACTCCTGGACTCAACTTTATATTGGCTCGTGATGGGCCAGGTGTGTAAGTCCCAAGATCCATTCCTTTCCTTGTTTGCTTAAGGACTCAAACATGGCAGAAAGCAAAACAAAAATCCAGAATGCGGTTAAATGAAATTGCTGCTGCCCATACCCTGTGTTTTAGTGTAATTCCTGTAAATGATTGTGAGGGGCTATAGAGGGAAACACAGTGAACACAATGTTCCTTTTTGATCAGCAGCTTTTAACAAAGGAAGGATGTTGAACATCTGAAAGTAGGAGTGCGGAGTTCACTGCAGGTCACCATTAAGGACAAGAACAAGGTAATGTAAGAGGCTGTGTGATTCCAGGTTGACAGGAGGATTTTAAAAGATCAAAAGTGTTTTATATATATGTTTTAGAGGACCAGAAGTGCTTTCAGTCAACAGATGAAAATGCTAATGTTTAGAAATGATGAAAGCAAGACAAATGCGGTGGTGAATTCCAACTGAGTCATCAAAACAACAAGTATTCTTAGTCTGTGGTTTTTAAAAGATTATTGCAAATTGTCCATCAGTGCAGGTGTGGTAAAAATGGCTATTCTGCTGCTATATGAACAGCTCAGTGCATTTGTTATTTTGGGATGGCAGAGTTGACAGTGAGTTGTGACTTGCAGTATTTCTCCTTTTAGAGCTAGATGTATTTGAATAAGTCTGTTAATTATTTAAGCATTACATTGTGCTCTCTTCCTGTCAGCAACAGCAATAGAAATGTTTTTACTGTATAATTAAGGAGCTGGAGAGAAAAGAAAGAAACATTTAATAGCTGTTTCTGATAGAACCTTCATCAGTTTAGTGTGAAAAAGAAAAATGATGGAGTAATATTGCCACCAGCAATCCTTCAGTCAGGTGACTTTTTTGCTGGATCAATTCTGGTTGCTAAGCAACAAGCAAAAAGGCACGGTTATGTTTTGGTAAATCTTTTATTTTTGAATATTCTGTGCTTGAGTTTCAAATACTGTATCTCCTACTAATGCTCTTGAGTCAAGACTCAGGGTATCTTCTGAGCCATAAAAGCACATCTTTTCTTATTTAAAAGGGATGATGTTATTTAGTTTTTAGAAAAACTTTTGTGGCTAATACACACTTGAAAATGCAAAACTGAGCCAGTGATTAGAGAATTTGTTAAAGAAAACCACAGAAAAATCATTACAACAACTTTGACATTTTTGGTTAATGATATCTACATTAATGAGTTAATTGCCAATGCATCACATTTTATGCCACTATCAAATATTAATGTTATCAATGTTATAATAATAGCATCTATTGATATAATTGAAGCTTGCTTTCCAATAGGTGTCACCATGAATAATACCATTGCAGTATTAAAATCAATAATAAGAATATTAGGAGGGCATTATAAAATGTCAATACAATGAAAACCACTTAAATGAATGCTTGATATAAAACAAACTGACTAAATATACTAAGCTATAATTTAAAATAATAAATTCACAACCCTGTGTATAACAGTTTGGACATTGCAACTCTACCATTCTTAAAAGCAGCAGACTGAAACCAATAATCAAAAAAGTTATGAAGAGAAGAAATCATAGTGCATTCAGTGAGAAAATATTCAAAGAGTATGTGATGTGTCTGAGGAAAGTATAAATATTGTGAGTGGTTTGATGTTACATTTAAGATAAAGCCTTTGTGTTGCAAGTGTCCAAAACCTGCTTGCAAATATCAGTGCCTGTCTTCCTTTGAGTTCTAGCCAGACACACAGCTGAGGCTTAGCAGGATACGTGCACTGTGTATAAAGAAATCAACTGCCCAGCCCTGGAAGAGGACTGGAAAGACAAAATTCCAATTTTCCAACATGAAACATCTTGTCAATCTGTGGTCATTGCTTTTCCAATTCAACGGTGGCAAATTGGCGCAAAGCTGAGGGTCTGAGGGTAATTCTCTGTGCCCTTCAGCACCTGACGATGAGGCAAAAAAGGAAAAGTCACAAGTAGGCTTTGACAATGTAGCACCTGAATATAGCCAGTTCTGTTTGTGGGAATAGCAAGCAGTACAAATATTTGGGGGAAAAAGGCACAGTAAAAGTGGTGAATTTCCATTCAGTGGACTGAGTCTGGATTGGTTTGGGCAGTTATCCTGGCACCTCAAGGGTGAGGTGGGCACTGGCAGCTCCCTGGTGTGGGAGCATTTGTCCCTGTGCTGGAGCTTTCCTCTGTGGTGGCCATGCCCTGGAGCAGGGAGGAGGGCTGGCTCTCCTCCAGCTGTGCAGCTGGGCTGGGGAGAGGAGGGCTGGGGAAAACAACCCTTAGGATGGCCCATCCTGAACAACACCGATCCTCAAAGATATGCCTTGCCCCTGGGAAGCAATAATTTAATGTGGAAAAGCAATTTTACACTTCTTTCTGTCCCGCGTGTTGTGCTGGCTGGGTGGAAAGGCAGCGGGGTGTGCAGCCAGGGCCAAGCTCTCCCCACAGCCTGGCTGGGCAGAGCCCACAGTGGATATTGCAGGGCACTGTAGCAAAATTTATAATTAAACTGAGGGGATAAAGATATTTCAGAGAAACACCCAAGTTATCAGCTCTGGCTGACTTTCCATTTTTGACTGCCCATGGTAGTGATCTCCATTCCCCACCACACAGGGTTTGCTGCTGGAGATACAATGCATTTGAAAGTTTACCTGGGAACTCCATAAATCAGAATTGTAAATACAAAGGCTTTTTATTACCAGAGTTGTCCTCAGCTATATCTGCCAAAAAAGTTTTAAGACAGCTCAGACTTATTTGCCCAAAAACATTTGACATTTACTTCATTACTCAGTGGACTGCATTCCCTTTAAATAAATTTTCCAGTGATCTGGACTTTCACCATGAAAATCTGTACAGTGAACTCCTAGTTTATTATACCTACTTGAAAAGGGTAATTTAATAAGGCATCAGTACAAATGCTTAATTGTGCAATGGCTATTGACAGTGCCTTTAAACAGTTGCATATTTGCCAGATTTAGCTAATGGAAGGAGAATTGCCACTTAATGTCTCGGTTTGCACTGGCTGAAAATAAATTGCATCTGACATTCCTTTGGCTTTTAAAGGACATATTTGGATATTTACAGTCAGATTGATCTTTTGTTGCATTTATGTTTCTTGTGTGAAAAAAATGAAGTAATTTAGATGGAGATACTTATTTACACATAGAGTATTAGTAATAGCTTCACTCAGTCTGATGTTTCACAGACTTGAGATATTGATATCAGGGAGAGTTGATGGAAAAATAACTTGACAATATCTCTTTTTTCAAAACTGTGTGGATTTGTCAGAGGCAAAACTTATTGCAACAGGGTACCTCTAATGACATTTCCATTTATAAGAAGTGTTGAAAAATAAATTACAAATAGTTCATACAGAATTTTGCATAATTTCCTACAAATTTGGGTTTATTATGTTTCCTTTTGAAATTTAATTTATAACAAAATTAAGTCAAAGAAAAATTCTAAAAGCAAAATGATGGCATTTTGAACATATTAGAACAAAATATTCTGTTAGCATAAGGTGAACTTTTTCTTAGGTTTTGGTTCAAAAAAACTTTTGAAGTTGTTTCATTCTGATTTAGGATGCAAATGAGGTCTCCAATACTGAAAATGGGAAAAGAATTTATATTGAGTTCTAATGCAGATACATTTAGCTCGTTTTCTATTCTCTGTTAGAAATATAATTACTTATCTCTGTACTTCCCCTTTCCTCATACCTCATTTAAGAAGCAAAAATTTTTTTTTTAATGAGGCAACTTATCATCACATTAAGAGGCTCAGGAGCAATTGAATTACAAGTATTGTAATAGTGCAAATTTTTGGTTGTAATGAATGTACTGTCAAGTGTGAATCTACTTTATTCTGATGAAACAACTTTTTTGCATTTGTTTTCTGTAAATGTTAAGGTTTGTCTGTAGATTGATATGTAAAGAAGTTTCTAGTTTGAATTTCTGAATTGCTAACACGTAACAAGAAAACACATAAACACCAGAGGGGTGGCTACTGACTTGTGAATTACTTGAAATCAGCCCTTGAATTCTACATTTCCCAGAATCCAGGGAAATTCATCCCAATTTTATCCCCAATTGTCTAGACCAATTGCACCACACATAAACAATCCTTCGTGATAAATACCCATATTTTTGGTCCTAAATGCTTATTCAGAGACCTATGAACAGGCATAAACACAGGGATTCATTACACTGAGATTTCTCCCCTGCTTGGTTCTCCAGCAGGCTGCCAATTCTGAACCTGGAGAATGGCTGAGGGTAAATGGTGGCAGAAGTTCTGTCAAGTGTGCAGGGCTGGAGCCATTAAGTGCTTTAAAGAGAATAATAAAACTTCAAATTAAACATGGGAATTTTATGAAGAGTCAGTGTATGAAATGTATTCTCATGTTGTCGAGATATCTTTGAATCAGTGACAGATACTTATAATAACTGCAGGTTCATCAGCTCTGAAAATACTAATTTGGACAAAGTAGAAGTACCTTGATTAAAATAAATGTACAAATCAGAAGGATAAATGTATGAGATTGATGCTGTGTGCTTTTTACCACCAGGCTTTTTTATTTGGGTTTTTTTTTAATTCAGTGGTAAATTTTGATACCTGTTACAAGTCTACTCTGTCTAAAACCTCATGCAGTTGTTACTTAGGCATTGCAGGGTGGGGGGATTTTTTTGCCCACACTTTTGGGGGGTTAATTTCGCTCATGGGTATGCTCTGATAGAAATAACCATTGGAATAGAGAAATAGTGGCAGGAAGATTAATACCTGGATTCTCATCTTTCAAGGCTTCTTTTGTGGCATAGAAAGGAACTGCCTTTCCATTTCATAAGAGTATTTCCTTTTGTACCTCCTCTTGCTTGGGCAGCAACATTCAAGCTGTGAATTCAGCTCACTACTCTTTAGGTTCTAAAAGAGGGTGAAGAATTGCTGTAGTTTCCCTCCCTTAGCACTGTTTTTCCTAACTTATTTTATTTTTGTCCTCTTCAGAGTACCTGGTTGGTTGCATGAGTGTTGACTTCTCCCTGAGAAGAGCTGTGTATTTCTGGGCATTTCTGTGGGCCCAAACTGCAGTGTACTGTCTCTTTCTGCACATTTCATAATGACAACAGAGAAAATTTGTTGTCTTTGGTGACTGGTCTGTGCTGGACCATTCCTTAACTCCATGTGTTCTTTAGATGCAGACACTATATGCTGGTAAGGAATTATGGTTAATTTAGAAAATATCAAATATTTCTCCTGAAGAAGATTGCTGCCCACAATGTTACAGTGAGTTATGCACTAATGTATGGAGAGGGGCAGGACACAAAATGACTGAAAGTTATGAAAATAGGATAAAGGATGTAGCAACAGAGAAACTAGATCATGACCCTGGAGTCCAGCAGGATTTCTCTCTCTGTCCTCAGTGGTATAAGGACAGCTCAGCCCCAGTGATGCAATGACACAAACTACCACCTAAGCTACAGGGTCTCATATTTGCAGTTTGCTTTCAGCTGATCTAAATTTGCCAAAGTTCATTATTTCAACATTAAGCAGCACTGGAAAATTCCACTCACTGCTGGAGAGAGAATTGCAGCTAAAAGAGTGAAAAGAAACCACTGTCTGTGGATTGCCTACAAAAAAGTGCACATAGGACCTCCTGTGTAGAAACAGGTATTTGTGTGTGTGTACATTCATTTTTTGGTGTTTTGTCAGCAGTGAAGCAGATACTCCAGACTTTTAGACATATCCCTTTTTCTGTTGCATAGCTGTTGCCAGATCATTGGGAAAGTTCTCCTATTGAGATATGGGGCACACGAGCTCTGTAAGGGAAAACTATTTCATGCTTCTGCAGAGAACAAATCTGTAACCAAACTTTCATTGAAAAGCCTGTAAATGTCCACAGGGAAGATAACAATTTTCTCTTCTTGCCACTGTTTTGTTAAAAAAAAAAAAACTAATAATAGAGAAAAAACCCTTACAACAAGGAGTAATAAAAAGGTAATCCATAGTCTGGGGCCTTGTGTAAATGCAGTAAACATGAAGAATTTATTAAGTTTTTCTTATTCCAGGTGGAGATTGTTAAAGGCAGGCTTACTTCTTCTGAACTGTTCAAAATTAACTTTCTTGGAGTACAATTTTCCCTAAATATCTTAAAATCAACCTCAACTGGATGGCCTGAAAAAGTGGTAGCCGAAGCAATACAAGCCCAGTGAAAATTAGGAGAAAATCAGTATGGGGGGGCAGCTCTGTCCCTGGCAGGCCCCAGGAAGGGCAGGCTGGTGCCCCCCAGAGGGATTGACCCCTGCAAAGACAGGAAGCCACAGTAGGGAAAATCAAACCAATATCTCCAAAACGGTCCTCAGAAAGAAAAGAGGAAAACGTAGAGAGGATCCAGCCAGGGGCCCAAAGGAACTGGAACAGCAGCGCCCTGGGCTTGGTTCAGCTCAGGCATTTTCTGCCTCTTCACTGCCACTGCTTTCCACTGCGTGAGTTGTGAGTCAGGTCTGGTTCCCTCCACCCCTTGTGCTGTGTCCGCCTCCCCTACACCTCAACACCCTCCCAGTCCCTCCAAAACAGGGACAGACATCCTCTGCTGGGTGCTGGGACTTGGCCGGGTTGTGCATTCAACACCTCATCCCTACTGCCTGTGCTTTCTCTTATTGCTGGCTGCTTGGGGCAGACTTTGCAGTTTGTTTTTACAGGCCATAAAAACAGGGACTAATTTTAGGGTTTCCACAAAATGGCTATCATTATGTACTCCCCAGTAAGTCCAATTCCTCATAATTAATTAAAACTATTCAGGTAGGAAGGTCAAGGCAAAAAACTCTTCCTGTTGGTTTGAAGCACTTTTTCCATTTACTTATTAATATTATAACTGATGTTGAATTGTTGTGGCTGAGACCACTTTCTATCTGGCATTTTTAATCACAGTGATTTCATAAGAGAGGGCCTGATTCTGACAATTTTAAGAATTTGTTCATTCTCAGCTAATCAAACTGTTCCTATGGAAGACCCCTAGCCTGCCCATGCAAATGCATCACTCTCTCTTCCCATCATGTTCGGTGAAACTTGTTGTTCTGATTCTTGTTACTAATGAAATTTCTGCCACATTGTCCATTATAGTTGAGATAAACCTTATGTTTTATTGAGGAAATCAGAAGAAAAACATTTGAAAACACATCTCTCTAAGCAATCAAAAACCTGGAAAACCGTGGTTGTTTGTTTCACAACATAATCTGAGTCTATTTGTAACTGAGATTAAATAATCTTCATTTCTACACTATATCAAATTTTGTACTTAATAAGATTTCCAGACGTACGAGCCCCTCAACTACAGGTCAGTGGCAAGAACCAGTATTTTTTTCTGCAGGCAAAGTTAAGATCCTTCTCAAATCTCATAATGTTTTTAAGGCAAACTCTTAAGGTGTTCCAGGTGTGCTATGAAAAGCTACACAGAATATCAATATGTAACACCAGGGTGAATCCTCTTCCTTTTGAAATCCTCCACAAAGTCTCATAGCTGCATATTCTGTTTGACTCATTGTTAAAAGTCTAAAGCACAGGAAGGCTTTCCAACATCAAATGAGACTGTATTTCAGACATGAACAAAGGAAAATGGCTGCTTTGGATTGCACACACCTGATTTTGCGGCAAAATACCTGGGCCTACTCCCTATATATTACCTATTTAATTATTTTTATTATTGATAATATTACGTGTGCTAAGAGTTCTTGCTGAGTTCACAGGTTACCCTGGTAACAAAAATGAGTGTGCACATTTTTCTGCATCTGACGAAGCTGAGTTTGTTGCTCAGCCTCAGCAAACACCTCTCTTGTTCCTCCCTGTAGCACAGACAATGGTTGTGTGCATGGATGAGGTAAAGGTGATCAACATCAAACCTTTACTTTCCTAAATGCCACCATCGTGCGGTAGCCGGGAAATTTGTAAATATTTAACCAGTTCTGAAATTAACAGAAAAAACCAGAAATTGCCTCTGCAGAGCCTGGCAGGGTGGCATGGCACACACAGCCTGCCTGCTCTGGCATCCAGCTCCTCCCCAGCCCAGCTCTGGTGCTCGCCTGTGTGGTGAGGTTGTCTGCAGGCACACAAGCACAGCTCAGTAAAATCAATGGAAGCATTTCCACGAGGCTCAGTGGGTTTCGGGTTGCTCTGTGCACCGTAAATGACAGCTGTAACAGCGTGGTGGGGATCTGTCAGTGCATGTTGTGCCGTGGCACAAGGATGTGGTAGAAAGTGGTCGGTGTCATGGAATTGTACAAGAATGTAGTTACTGTACATAAAATAGAGTCCTAAGTTCACCCAAGAGCAGGTGTGCTGCAGAGGAGACAATGATCACTTAGTGGATTTCCCTATTCCTCACACAAATTCAGTGGCAGAATTCAGTTCCTGGTTACAGACAGATTGCTGAAAAGGGAATTGCTACTCAAAGCCAAATTCTGACCTCTCTTGCCAGATTGTAAATGCAGAGTGAACTCTCTGGTGAAGTCATCTCTGTTTGGAACAGCATAAATGAGAGAGAATTAGGAACTATATTATAAGAAATCAACACTTGGGGTACTTTGTGAGATAATGCATCAGGCCATTAAAACATGGGTGGATATGTTTGTATGTTATCCTAAGAAAAGTCTACTTTTGATCTACTTTAAGATTATTTGTGATGTTATGTCTTCATTGTAGATTCTGGCGTTGATGATAATAGCATTAACACTGCAGCCCCTTCTGATGTGGTGTCAGTTACGCTCTTCACTTTCATGGAGCAACACTTTGAAATTTCAAAATACTTGAAGATACTGTAACAGCCAGTGCTGCCAATATAGCATGGAACTGCTACTTCACAATTCAAGTAGTCAGCTATTGACTCGTGGCAATCTATATCTGCATTAAAATGGTGAGTTTTGGATTAATGTGGAGCTGAAAGCCCAACTGAGGCTCTTTGCTGCCAGCCTGTCTCTGTAATTGCAGCATGGATTTCACCAACCACAAAGGGCAAAATGAATGTGATCATCCCCAGCAGTCGATAGCACATTGATTTTTTTCACTCTACGATTCGCACAAATATTGAAGCTCATTTTTTAAGCAAGGAGGATTATTAATCTACATTTCTTTAAAAATAAGTCCATTTTGAAGCATGGTACCTAGCAGGGCTTATTTAACGTGCAATATGCAAATCAGATAAGCAAAACATTATTTTATTTCTTTTTAACCAAAAAGTTGCATTCCCAGCAGGCTGTGAAACCTCATCCCCACCATTGTGCTGTCATGTGTCGTATTGTTTGGTTAAGAGATTAAAGAAGGAAATGTTGGAGGGGCTCGTTCTGGTCAGCGTTTTCTTAGTTTGGTTTCATTTTCACTAACCCTGAGGTTGTAAACAGACTCTGTACAACATCACCTGTGGTTCCTAAGATGAAACAATGATTCAAGGCCATTTCTTCCCTAAATGGATGCAGTTAATCTGTGGTATAACAAATATACTTTAAGTCAGGGAAAAAAGAATGTTCCTGACAAGTTCCAGTAATGTTTCTGAGAACTGCAACGTTTCTTTTCGTCATTGGTGTCACCTGTTTCTGGAATTATGTCTTCAACTGTGTGACTGTGAGAAAGCTTCAATATTGAGGACTAGATTTACCTCTCTACCCTCTGTATGTACACAAGCAGACAGTGGTTGTTAAAATGTTCCAGCTGTGAAATGGTCTGCTAACCTGCATGAACAACATATATTCAGTCAGTCCTTGATAATCTGCAGTCACTTGGATGTGAATGCAGTAAGAGCCATATACTGGCTATAAGCTGACTTGTTTGACTGTAGATTTTCCTGAATCTGATTTTACCTTCCTAATTCTGCAGGTCAGAATGCAGTGAATTTCTCCAAGTCTGCATTTCCACATCCCTTGAGTCACTTGCTGGGCCAACTCTGTGCTGGATTTGGTCTATTTGTTGAAACTTTTCTCAAGGGAAGGGGAACCCATGATAAGAAACATTCCAGGAGTGGCTTTAATGAAAAAGTAGCAAACGAGCACAAATTAGATTACCTTTATAAATGCCTAAGGTCAATCAGGGCTCTCCTGTTCCTTCCTTCATCCCAAGGCAATATTAATGAATGCAAAACTCCTCTTTGCCGAGGGGCAGCCTTGAATATCAAGTCTTCCTTTGGATGGATTTAATTCAAACCCCTGGTAAACCTTGAAACAAATGTGGGGTGGTGAAATACAATGTTTAAAAAAAAAGAAAAAAGGAGAGAGACATACTATTTACCATTTGCTTTGGTCTTTTCAGAAGCACTGAATCACAGACTCCCAGAAACAAACCCTTATTCAAGGCAGTATTTCTTATTTCCCACCATGTTCCCAATTAAGTTGATGAAGAACCTTTCATGAGTCAGAAATGCTCTTTTAGGTAAATGTGACTGAATAAGATGCATTTGAAGCTGAACAGGCTCCCCAATGTCATAAACTCTGCTTCTGGTTGTAACAGTTTGTCCCAGTAAATCCTCAAAGTAGAGCAGTGCTGTGTGTCATTAGCTGTGTGTTTGCTTTCCTCAGGGTGTTTAGCTACTTTCGCTGCAGCTTTTATTGCACTTAGCACTACAATAACATCTCAAAATGCCCTACCTTCAATTCCAGAGAGCGGTCAAATGAACAAACATTAGTCACACAAAAAGATAATTTCCTGAAATAAAATACCTTTCGTACTATGATCTGAAGAAGATCAAAATTCAGTTTCCTTTCCTTTCCTAAATGTAAGAATAGCCTCAAATATGAAACATTTAAGGCATGAACTGTGCTTGCTGCTTTTAGTGTGCAGAATAACGGGACTGCAGTTCTCAGCTCAAAGCCTTGGAGCAAACCCTGCTGCTGCAAGTGCACTTCCAGACCTAGTAGGCGGTGGCTGGTTGAGTTGTTCTGAGAATCTTCTCTTCTTTCTTTCATGACAGTCACCTGCCACAGAGGATGAATTGTGATGAAAGATAGCAAGTCATACAGAGCCTTCCGGGCATGATAAATAATGTAGTATAGCAGGTGTATATAAAACAATCTCTTAACTGATTATATTCTGAGGTAACTACTTGATTGCACTGTGAAATCCCTTGGCTGGACTTTTTCCACTATTCTGGACATTTGGAAAAAGAAGAAAATTTTCCAGAGGTGCTTAAGCAGAGGTATTGTGAGCTTCCCCAAAGGCTCTCTTCTATCTACTATTTATGCCCTTTTATCTCCAGCTGTTTTTATCTAACTTCCTGCTGTCCTGCACACATCCTCCTGCTTCCACTCTAAGCGGGGATTTCAGGTGACATAAAATCACTTCAGAGGACTGACACTGACTGAAAAACAGAAAAAATGGCCTAAGGGCATAATTTGGGAAGGCGTGGAATTAAAATAATGTGTCTGCAACACAGCAAAACAGCTCACATACGGTTTTTTAATCTATTCATAAAATGAATAGCAGAGTTTCCCAACATGCAGGAGCCCTTGTGTGGCCAGAGTCCTTCTGAACAATGGGGTCAGCTTTTGCAGTGTCTATCAGTGATGCTGATGACAAGGTTGAGAATAAATTCATGTGTCTCCAGAACCATTTCTGCTGCATGGCTATGTAGCTTCTGATGGGTGACCTTCGCTTTTGCCCTTTTATCAGTTCCTTCATGATGGACAGACTTATCACAGGGAAAGAGACGATATCTTAAAGAGGAAAGGTTATTCTTATTTCCAGCAGATTTTACCTATAATACACATTTAAAATAGTAAATTCTCACAAAGGACGATCACATCCCACTGGGTAGTAAAGAGCACTTGCCTATGTTTTCAGGAAGGTTTTAGTCCCTTGACTAATTAATTGTTAGTTGTAAAATAGATATGAATTCATTATATTAGAATGTACTTTCCAAATACAATTCAAGGTAAAATAATTTTATGTGTTTACTTTTCTATTGTTTCAGGGTATTTGCAGTCACTGTCACGCTGAGTTTGTTTATGCCTTCTGGTTTTGTTTCCATCTGAGTCTCTGCATACTTGAATGTAATAGTAAAGCTTTTAAGAAAGACAGGATGGTCTTGGGGTTAGAGCACAGTAATAGGATTCTGGAGACCTCAGGTCTCAGTGTGATGCTGCCACAGCCTTCCTCTGTGATCTTAGGCAGATTACTTAGTCTTTGACTGATTCTCCTCCTCTGTAAAAGGCACATTAGGATATTAAGCTCTTGGGGAGTCATGTATTAAAAATATATATTAAAAAAGTACAAAGAAATGGATTTTGTAAGGGCAAAAAATCAGCACCCCACTATCCTGAAGCCATGAGGAGAAGGATGTTGAATTCTTTTCCAGAGCAGTGCTGCATCATAAGCTCTCAATTAAAGCTGTAATGGGAGCAAAGGATACCTACATTTTGCAATGCTGGATAGCTAATGAGCTGTGCAGGAAAAGCAGCCCAAGAACAGTTACAGAAGTGTGCTCTGTGCAGTTTAGCTCATTTGCTCTTAGACATATCTGCTCTGTTTTAACTAAGCACTGAGAAGGCTGCCATCAGTTAGAATACTGAGATTATCAGTGTGCAGCTTAATATAAGCTTATGTAGAACATGAGCTAAATATGAACAAGGTCTAAAGACTTTCGTATACAGAGCACCACAGAAAGCACCTCCCCATTCCTTTGCAAGTGAATAAATATGTTTTCTTCATGGTTAGAGAATCTTCTTTACTTAGTTATTGATTAGCTGAGTCAAGCAAACTTGTTAACCTTACCTAATGCATTTTCACCCTTCATTTGCTGCAGCCATAGTTTAAAACCTGTACCTAAATGAAAGGATTCTTCCTTTTCCCACCAGTGACTCCATAGTGTGCAGCTGTGGGTGGCATTGACCCCTGTCCCCAGCTCTCTTTAAAACCACCTTAGATATTTCTGTGGAGGCAGGAGTGTCAGAAGAAGAGTACAGATTCTCCCTTGGTCCCTTTTCTAAAAGCAGAGAAGGCAGGACTCATTATTTTGGCACTGTCTATAGCCAGAATGATGGTCCCAGCTTTTACCATTGCTGAATGCTCCTGTGGACCCCTCCATGGGGCCAAGATTTACCCCCAGGCCACAGAGAGAGATGTGAGGCCTGACCTCAAGCCACTGCAAAATTGGCATCTGATGCTGTCCTTTGACAGGCCCAGGAAGGAGCAGGGGAGTGCACACCCTCGGTTATTGAGGAGGCTGTGTGGGGAGGCACAGGGAGCTGCACTGCTGACTTGCTACTCCACACAAAAAACTGCCTAAGGTGAGTAAGGTTTGAGAGGAATGTAAAAGGTATCCAGATATCAACATAAAAGGTGTCATTCCTAAAGTGTGCGGGAATAAAAGACAAATGGTAATAGGTCATTCTGGAATCAGAATTATAATGACAGAAAGAGAGCTGGGAATGAAAGAAAGGGCAGATAAATGTCAACAGTTAGGGAGCAGAGATCATGAACTCTCTCAGATGGAAGAAAGTGCTCAGAATATTCAGCAAAAGCAAGTTCGATTGTAAAATAAACTTCATACCTTCAGTCTGACTGCCTGAATAGCAATGTTTTCAAGGTATTGTGACAGATAGATGAAGGAAAGGGAAAATCCATCAGAGATGAGAGATCCAGCCAACCCAAGGAGTAAATGGTAGTGGTACACAGACACAGGTACTCCTCTAAGATGCTGATGGCAGATTATGTTTTGTCTCCTGAAAGGATCAATGATCCTTCTCACACCAAAACACAAGTTAGCAGAAAGGGGAAGAATGTAAAGAGGGAAAAGTAAACAGATATGGAAAATGAAATGTAAAGCAAGCACATGGATGGAAAGAAGGGTTTGTCCTTCCCTTGTAGTGAAACTTCCCTGCTTTGGGAGTTTATAGAGACTAAGAGATGTCATCAGCTGAGAATCCCACCTATGGACACGTGTCCTGTGCAATGTGGATGAAAGACATTTGCCCACAGGAAGCTGGTACTCATCCAGTGTTAACATCTTGTGGTTTTTTCTTAAGTATCATTGAAGATGACCAAGAGGTTCCAAGGCTGACATTAGGATGTGCCAACCTAGATCAGCAAAGTGTAGAAGTCAACAGCTTCCATGAGAGGTTGGTGGCTTATAAGTAGTGTCTGAATGCAGTTCCTCATGCACATGGCATTTTTTGCACTGGTTGTTGAAGGTAGTGGCATTTGACTACTGGAGGGTGCTGATCTACCAAGTGAGCCAAGCAGGTGTCCTCAGCAGGAGTGTTGCATCTTCTGAAAACTGAGGCACTGTAAAGTCCATGTGAACAGCCCATACTGACATACAATCCTTTTTTTTTTTCTTGTGAATAAAGAAGACTGTTCCAGATATTCTTAATAGAATACATTTGAAGTACATTAATTTAAAAAAAATTTAAAATCCATAATGTTCACAGCAAATGTGCAGTATTTGACAGATAACAAATCACATTACCTCAGCTCTGAGGCTGTCCATCAGACACATTTTATATGGAAGTGGTTGGTTTGAATTGGCTTGACAAATTAGAGGGCACAAACTTCATAGCAAATGATTGGGTAGCTTTATTTTTTCTGTTTCTGTTTGTCAACTATCACTGAACAGGCCCATTTTGACAACTGTGCCAGTTATTTTAGTCTACAAGTTGATCTTTTTGACTAAACATTGAGTATTCATTGTTTTCTAACTTATTAACAGTGTCAATTTGGTCATCTCTGATATAAAATATCTTTCTTGATCTCTGATCAGATATCTGAAAATATTCAGCATAAGACTGAGGTGAGAGGGTGAGTGGTGTTCAAGATGGGTATACAAATACTCAAAACAAGTGCATCCATGTGATTATCAAAAATTATTTCCCTTAATACAAAAATAAAATATCCCATATGCAATACTGATGACATCACAAGATAAAATGCATGATTCAGACAAAATTACCTTCTTTCTTAATTTGAACAACTAGAGTTGTCAAACTACTCTTTTTTTGTAGCAATTGCCCAGATCCATCCAGAGCCTTGCCAATCACAATAATAAAAAAATAACCACTGCCCCAGCTGGAGAGATGATCAAATGCTTCTTACCTTTCTGCCAAACTATTTGCCACTATTTTTGCTCTCCTACAGTGGCACTGCCTTGTCCTGGGTGTAGTTTTTTAGCATTTCAAAAGCCTGTTGTTGCTCTTCATACAGAGATTATAGATCTCTGCAGTACTTCTCCTTCATTATTTGTAATTTACATCTTTCCCTACAGTCTAAATATTGCAATAGTCCCTCTCTCAGTTTTTGTCCTGCTGTTACTTTATACTGTTCCTTTGGGACTTGCTGGTGGAATTGGTATGATTTGATTCAGATTTTTAGTCTCTACTAAATGTAAAGCTCAAACATTTGGGCACACACCTGACCAGAGCTCTGTGGCTGCACATCTGAGATGGCTGATTCAGCGGCTGTGGCCAGGATGGAGATCCGTGTCACTTTTTGCATCCCTCTGTCGCTGGGAGGCACAGAGGTGGTGGCCAGGGTGGGGACAGCTCCCTGCCAGGATGAACAGGAGGTGCTGCAGGGAGGTGGTGGCCAGGGTGGGGCCAGCTCCCTGCTAGGATGAACAGAGGTGCTGCAGAAGCAGGCACGTGTGGAGCAGCACAGCCTTTAGCAGCTGCTCTGGAACTCCTGCCACAGGCTTAGTCTGAGCTGACTCACAGCTCCAAAATCTGCCTTTGAAAGTGTGCCTTTCCAAAAAGGTCATTTTCAATGCAGACTAACTTTGGAATACTTTTGAATTGGTTTTGCATCTTTTTAATCCTATATCATTAATCCCTAAGTAATAAGTAGAATTGCTCTGGTTGGATGCTTTTCTCTGCTGCTTTCTGAGGCTTCCTTTTGCCCAGAGAGGGCTTCAGGGTTAATTTATATCCATTTAGCTAACTGGTGCAATTTTAGTGCTTGTTCTCTTTTATGTCAGACTAAGACTGATTATGCAAATTTAGTTCATGCTTGTAAATTCATCAACACAAATTAAACCAATGTATGAAGACTCTCATGGAAAAGTTGCTCCAATTTAATCAAATCAGTATCAAACAACACTTTCCGTGCTTTTGTGTACAGGCCAGGCCTTAAAGGCTTTAGGTCACCAAAAATTGAACAAGTCACCAGCTGAAGCCTTAAATTCTTCGGGAGAACCTCCCTCTTTTGCAAAGTGAATTTTACAGTACCAAGCACAGCAGGAGACTCTTCACACACTACCTCACTGCAAGTCCTATATAGCAATGTAAACATTCATTTTATAAGTACCTAGGAGTTGTGCTGATTATTATGGCAGTTACATAGCATCTTAATTAGGTTTCCTGGTTTAGGGGAGCTTGTCTTAACTGTAAAGAAAATCAGATTCAGACAGTGGAACTGATTTCTAAAATCATCTACAAATAAATTCATCACTGGGCTAAAAGCCAAACTGAGCCTCCAGATGCATGTGAATGTACCTCCCATTTTCCTAAGAAAAAATGCCTGTGTTCATTGAAGAACAGAATTTTTCTGTTCCAGAAGCCTGGCAGAAGTTTTAAGGGCAATGAGGAAAATAGTATTTATAAAGCAGGCATCATTGCAGAGAAAAGTGCTCACACTGCTGTGATTTCAAAAGTTGATCCTGAATACTTATCAGCAGGTGAAGCACAGAGTGCTTAACTTCTCACCATCAAAGAAGAGTTCTAGCAGAATTTCATAGTGAATTAGGGAGAGAGATAAAGCAGCTTAGGGGATCACACTGTTTTCCTTGCTCTAATGAACTTCTTTGTTGATGATGAGAAGTTACTCCTTCCATGTTCCTTCCTGTTGTCACAGATCCAGCGGTGCTGCCACAAGGTTTCATCCAAACAGAATAATTGGTACAATTCTTTTCTGGTATTTTATTGTTTTATTATTTAGGGCATCCTTCTTTCTCCCCTGTCCCTTCCTTTTTGTTGAAGACAGAGAAATTGAGGACTTCAACCCTAAGGGGGTGAAAAATAAGAAAGCACACAAAAAGATTCCCCATATGAATTCATTTTAAGAATCTCATTATTTTTTTAGGACATTCGTGCCTTCTCAGTGTTAACAGCACTGACAGTGAGAAGGTATTTGCAACCTCCACCCACTCTGTTGGCAGAAGGAGACAACTTTCACTTGAATTAAAACAAGCTGCATACAGTGTTCAGTGTCCCATAAGTAGCACTTCTACCTAATACTTGACCTTGGCTGCAAAATTAATCCACACTGTAGTAGTAGTAGTAGCCTTGTGAACACAAATCAAAATGCTTTTTGTGTACTGCTCACAGTGATAATTGGTGTTGTCTTTTTTTTAAAAAAAAAAAATATTGGTTCTTCCAAAATTAACTGCAGCTGAAAAATAAGCCAAGAGAGGCTTAAGCAAACAACTGTTTCTGAAGTTGGGAGTGCCCTGGGAGCCCTACAGTGAGGGCAGAACTTATATTGCAAATTATGCTTTGATGTATTGCTAGATATGGCAAGATGCCGTCTATTAATTCCATTTTAATTAATGCAGTTATATTGTGTGACATCTGCTGAAATATATATAATCCCTTCATAATAAATTGCCAAGTGATTTATGTTACCATTTAGCTCTTCAAAACATCTATTTGGTTGCCAAACTCCCAGGCTGGATGCGTGAAACTCAGCATTGCAAGATATTTACTCTATTTTCTTCCTTCCCTTGTGAATGTTTCCCTCTTCTACCAAGAATTCAATTTTATTAAATCAGCTGTGAGATTCTTGTGCTTATAATACAACTACTCATTCAACAATGTTCCCATTTTGTCTTGATGAGAAATTAATGTTAAATTCCTGGCCAGCAGGATTTAAACCCAAGTGCTGCAGGTCATCGTCACAGTAACTGGGGGAAAAAAAGTTTAGAAAGATGAGCTGGCTTTCTACATTGCTCCAACTGTGTGTCTGCACTGGGATTTCTGGGAGGGATTTAGTGAAAGGGTGTCATAGAACAGGGTATAAGAAGTGGAAAAAAGCCCCTCTTGGCCTCATCCAAAATTAGAAAGTGCCCCTGAAGATTCTGAAGGGTCAAGGCACATAGGTGGAAACCATCAAACCAATCCATGTATTCCTAAGAAGGATGCACAGGCTAAGAACTGGAGAAAAGAGCCATGGAATGTATTTCACAGGATAGTGAAATAGCTCAAACTTCCACTGTTCAAGTTATTCCTGGGACTTCCTGCCATTTCTAGGATAGGATTCCTGGGAGAGGCAACCTTTGTTGGCATGGTAATTTAGCAGACATGTCGTAAGATTCAAGAACAAAAAAAAAGTCCATGAAATCAAAGACAGCATCAGGGTTCTGCTATCTAGTAGAATTCTAGTAGAAAAAGTTCCTAGGTAGGTACTGGTTTCACAGCCATGAGAACATAAAATGAGCCAGTTTTCTGTGAACAACCCTACTTTCTATATCTTTTGTGATGAAACTTCCATCCCATGATACTGAATTGTTTCTCCATTGTTTTCTCATGCTGTCTGTATGACAGTTCAATGCTATTGTTTCAGCTGATGGAAAATGTTTCAATTGGGACTTGAATTTGAAGAGAAATTGTGGTTTTCCAAGAAGTATTTTCTTGGAGGAGAGCATTTCAGATTTTCCTTCAGGATGTCTGGTTTAACATCTGCAGCAGTCATTTGTTTTAGACATAATTTCAAGTCAAAACTTCCCTTTGAGAGCTGAAAATATCCCTCGAGCCTGGCTGGAAAGTGGCTTCCAGCTGTTCCCGGCTAGCCCTGGCTCAGGATACTTCCAAGCTCGGTCGGTAGCAGCAGGCGGAGCGGCCACCACCCCCCCGGTGGGTCAGAGCTGCACGAGAGATGTCGGTGAGGCTTGACGAAGGTAGGAAGTGAGGAGGCTGCTTTGTGGCTAGATGGTTTTTATTGTCACCTGCTCTTCGCAGGGGAGGCACGCGTCTCTCTGAGCCTCTCTCAAGAGTGTCCTCCGCCAGAGGTGTGGTTACAGCTTATATGGGGTTGGGAGAAGGGGGTGGACACAAGAGGGAAAGCCAATCAGGGAAATATGGATGTGACACAGACAGCGAATGGGAAACGAGGGGTGGGGGTTCCCCAGCCTGCTCCAATCTGGGACCGAGTCTCTCCGAACACTCTGGAAGGAGAGGAGAGGCTTCCCAGAGAGTGACAGGCTGTGGAGAACAAAGGCAAATGGGGAGAAATACAGGGGGGAACTTGGGAGAAACCATTACAGAACAAATTAATATTAACAATAAATAAAAAGATAGAAAACACGCCGCTACAGAGAGCTGAGTTTTCTGGGAATTGGTAAGAATTTTCTATCTACACAGATGATAGTGCTTAAATGTTATTAACATTTAACAGTTTCTTGCATTGTGTGACAAGGTTGTTCTGAGCACAAGTCTCTTCCTAGTAATAGGTGGTTTTGGGCAAGTTCATCATCATTGTGTGTCTGGGGTTTTTCTGGGGTTTTTGAGTGAGTCTAACATCCTACAGCTCCAAGAATGTTTGGGCTGGAAAAAGAATCCCAAAACCATCCCAGCAAGGCCCCAGTATTGCTGCTCCTACAACTTTCTGATCTGGACCAGCCACGGTATTGGATTTGGGGTTAGGGTAGGGCTAGGTATAGGGTGAGGTTTAGGATTAGTGTTGGGGTTGACAGAGTCAAATATTTGTTTTACCCAGGCTTCTCCCCCTGATTTTTCTTCTGATAGCCTCATGGTAGCTGACATGTATGATCTCCATTAGGAAGTGATGCAGTGAAATGGGAACCCTTTTGGCTTAGTTCTGTCTGCTAATTGAGGTGGACCAATACTAGTAAATGGAAAAGATTGGAAATTTGCTTCTAAAATGCACTGTGCTCCCAACCAAAACCTTAGCACAAATGTAAACACAGTGAACTGAAGAAACAAAAGAGTATCTCTGGGTTTACATCAGTAGATTAAATTAAAATTTTGTTTTGAGCCTCTTTTGCTGCCTGTTAGTGCACCTGCTAGTTTAGCTTCCCTTCTGCAATTCTAGTCATTATTGGTTTTCCACTGGTTTGATTCCACAGCTGTGAACCTTTAGAAAACACTGGAAAACAGTATGCCACAGCTGGTTAAAATGACAGGTGCTATTTCTTCATTTTCCATTTTATCATTGCTATTTTCTTTCAGCAAAAAACATTCCAAACCTACTTTGTTACAATATGTGCAGTATATTTAAAAGAAAAGTTTTTATTTTTCACTTATTACTTTAGGACAGTTAGTGGAAAAGTGCCTTCCTTATATCTATCTAGTGAAAGTGTCATTGTCAGCTTTGATTGCAGAGATATTGGGACTCTGACCTTCAACGACATTGCCAGCAAATTTTGACTGACAGCACGCAACACTGCAAACCTCTGCTGCACATGTCCATTCTCCTAGGAAAAATCTTTTTTTTTAACAGTGTTCTTATGCTACTGACTGTAGACTATCTTAGATGCTAAAATACAAGGTAAACCCAGCAATATCTAATTACACTTATCAAATGCGATCTGGAAAGACATTTGCAGTTCTGGTGTAACCAGTTACACCTTCTGTGGTATATTTTAGTGACTGCATAAAAGCTACTCTCAATCTAAAAATTAAGATTATGTATCAATAATGTCTGAGTGTGAGTGCTGATACCATGTAGTGTGGCCAGTGCCCACATTTACTTGCTCATGCTTTACTGTGCGGAAGGAACATTTTCTTTCACAAAACCATTGTGTATGAATGTGTGTTGAATATGTGGCTGAGGCATTTGCAGGCTCTGAGGGACGTCTGTAAGTCAGAATGCACTTGGTGTGGGTAGCTCTGCAAGCAACTTCAAGCAGTCAAAAACCCAACAGATTTCACCTTCCAATCATAGAATCATTTAGGTTGGAAAGGACCTGTCAGACCATCAAGTCCAATCCAATGTCTCCAGAGGAACAGTGTTTAGTTTACTATCATCTCACTACAGCAGCCATGCTGTGGAAGGCATAGCTTTCCAAAAGCTCCTCCCTGTGCATGGTTTCTGCAGGCTACACCCTGAGCAGTGTGTTGGGAAGCACACAGCAGCATGTGCTCTCAGGGCCATAAGGTTCAGTGGCCGTGGTTTCCATTTGGGGCACTCAGCAGATCTCTGCTATTCGCAGCTTGTGCCAAGTACAGCACAGGCTGTGCTTACAGGCTCCCAGGTACAACACAGGCTGTGCTTACAGGCTCCCTGCTGCACCCTGCCTGCTCAGCCTGGGCCTGACCCACTGATGGGGACAGCAGACCATCCCTGCACTTCTCACCTGGAGCAGGACAAACCCTGCCCATCCTCACTGGCAAACCAGACATCCAGGCCAGCGCCTGCACGGACACACCGCTGGCAGTGGGGAGCTCCTGCCTCTGCCTTGCCTTGTGTCCCAGGCTGTCCCTCACTGCCAAGGGGACACTGACCAGGCCAAAAGTCAGTGGCACTGGGCCCTGGTGAGCTCAGCCCTGTTGAAACAGCACACATGCTCTAGCACAAGCCTGGATGGGAAGAGGAGAATTAGAGCCCCTGAGAACCCCTCCAGTGCAAGTGTCACCCTACCACAGCAACAGTGAGGACCCCCAGGCCTTGTGCAGATGCAGCCTGCAGCCCCTCCCTGCTGCCCCTCTTCCAGCCAAAGCATTTCATTAGGGGAGCCCAATATGCCTCTTCTTTTCCAGGTCTCCCTCAATCTCTGTCTCTTTGTCTTAAAAATATTCAAAACATTTTAACTGTATATTCAGTTTTATTTTTATTGACTCTATATGAATAACATCTCTCGCCCCTTGACACCCTTGATTAGGTTTTTATTAAAACTTTCAGGTTGTGGATCTTTAATATAATTTTTAATGCATTTTAAATTATTTCTGGAATTTTGTATGGTGTCCCAAATGCTTGAAGAGAGTAAGGAGATTTATAAATAAAATTATCTTTAGTACACTATAAAAGAAACTGTAACATTAACGCTGCAATGATAAGGTAAAGCATGTGTGGAATCCCTTTTCCTACACGCCACGTGCTTCAAAAAATTCTGCTTATATGCAGTATTACAAATGAGTTAGATTAACCCAGAATACTATTCCCAGTATCAATCAATAGACTATGAACACATTAGTATATTAGCAGTTTATGACAGTATTTAGGATCATATAGTACAATAATGGAATACACTGTCTTCTGAGGTACCAGGCAGTCGTACTGTCTGGCCTGGTGTGAGTCTCCATGTCCAGCTCCTGTGGTTTCCTAGGCAAAGCAAACAGCTTTTGCAGGTACTGATTGTTTTTGCAGTGGCAGTGCTCTGTGCAAAGGTCTCTGATACAGTGTGTTTGAACAACCATTGCTGTATCTTATCTACTCTAGGTAACAAAGAAATTCAAATTTAGGGCACAACTGCTAAACAGAATAGTGTCCGTTGTGTCCAGTTACTCGGATTTTTAAAAGTAATTTTCAGAGCCAGAAAATGCCCAGTAACTCATTCCTTTAGTCTTGACAGTACTTCCTTTGACAGCATATGTTCCAGTCCTGCAAAGACTTAATAAGGCTCTTACTGAAATTGCTTCTGTGGTGAGCAACGGAAGAAAGGAAAATGTAAAATTTGTTAATGGGTATGTTTCTGTCATGGAAAGGGGCTTTATTATATGTCACCTGGGGATCCCTGTATGGCTATCTAATGAAGACTTACTGAAAATGGAGATAGATTATGCAATATTGATACGATTCTTCTACTCTTAGAAAAAAATGCCTTTTCCAGCTGTTCCCTTTGCGTGCAAGACAAAAAGGAAACAAAACAAAACAACAAATCAGCAACACAACCCACCAGAAAACAACCAGTGTAAAAGTAAGCAAATAGAAACGCTTGGTAGCAAGTGGTACAGAAGGAAGTCCAGTCTGTGGTTCCAACTGTCATGCTATGTGTCATGCAGAGAAGTCCACAGGAATGAGACAGGACAATATTCAGGCATCCCTCTGCTCTTGGAAGTCCAAGGGGAGACAGGGAGTAGGAAAAGGCAGGCTGCATATTTGTTTGGAATGTGGAGCAAAGTCAAATTCAAGAACACAGCACTGCTGGCAAAAGTAAAACCTAAAATAAAACTGACACCACAGATTTGGAGCATTTGCTGCCAGAGCTAGAAACCATCCAGAATGCAGGAAGCTGGTTTGTGATGGGAAATGCATTTTGTCTGAGAGAGCCCTCCAGGATGTATCCAGCCACAAAGAAGATGGAGAACTGACATTGCTCACTGCATGAGCATTTACTTGTCATCCACAAGGTCACAGCACTCTTTATTCAAATCCTTCCTGGAAAGCTCCTTTTGCTTCACTGCCTCTGAGAAGGTAATGCCTGGGGAGAGGAAAATACCCCTCCTCACTTCTCCCTGCCCCCACAGCGGGCTGTAGCAAAATAAACTTTCACATGAATTAGCCCTGTACCTGCACATGCTTGCTGCCTACAGCAAAGGGAAGCTTCCCTTTTTCTTCCCTGTCCTTCCTCTGGCAGGCATGCTAAAACCACCAGGCAAAGTGAGAGAGGGAGGCTGCTACTGAAGAAACAGCAAAACAAAGACCATTTAGCCCTTTAAGGATTTGGCCCAGAAGTCCTAAGACTTCTGACCTGTTACAGAACTTCAAATGGGGAATGGAACCCTCCAGTTAAGTTGGTGTCTACAAAAACATTGTCCACAGCTGCTGAGCAATGAAATCCAGAGGTTGTTAGAGGAGCAGTGGGGATGATCAGGGAAAGGGCACTCAGAGTTGTAGAAAGTGCTTCGGGCAGTTGTGGTCAAGTCAATCCTGGACCAAAGGACTGATGGCCAAAGGATTCTTTCTGCCTCTAAAAACAAGTGTTTGGAAGGGACAGCAAACCCAGTGACCTCCAAGGACAGATTGGTATTGCAGTAACTTAGAACTTCTTTAGAGTTGCCTTATATACCTAATGAATTTGAATTTTTCCAAGAAATCTAGAAATCATCAAAATTATATTTGAATCTACGCAACTATTTGCAGCACTTATTGACCAGATAGTATTCAGGGAGCCTGCTGAATGTCCTCACTTAGTGTTTGCACCATGCCATACTTGCCTGAAAAGTGTGGTTTGATAGTTTCAGTCAGACATACTTTCTACCAGTATAGGAAAAGCTTTTCTTCAGAGAAGAATGATTTTCCCTTCTCACCTCCATTTCCTCTTTGGCTCTGCTCTCAAGGGTTCCACAGGATCTGGAAGAGCAGGATTCACTGTGACTTAGAGATACTGGGTAGGTACAAGGACTTGTCTAATGACATCTTCCAAAATCATTTTTTAGGACAAGAACTTTTCCCTTTATGTATTTATATACAGGTATTATATAGAAAGCTTTAAGCTAGCAAGTTTTGTCAAAAAAAGGCTTAACAAATTCAATGCATCTACAGGAAGAACAGAAAAAAATATTTTTGACTATCTGGTAAAATTTATTTTTCTCAATAAAATCATAATTTCAATATAGTTTATTTTAAATTTGTTCAGAAATACGTTAGCAGCAATTCAACCAGGAGTCTTGAGCATTTAGACAAATATTTGTTCACAACAGCCAATTTTTTTTTTTTGCATGAAAATGATTTTCAATATCAACACCAGATATATCCAAGGATATTCTATAACAGCATCATGATATACACCATTTTTTCTACTTTTTTCTCCATTTGTTTATTACTCAGTATGTATCAGTCTTGTGGACCCTGAATGATTGAAATACATGGCATACATGTCAGACTTTTTTCAAAGCTCATAAATGATCAATATATCTTTGAGAGGGAATCTGATTTCTGATACATTTATGTTAATAAGAATGGAAACATAGGCCACTGGAAATTGAGAGATAAATCAATAGAGAGGCTGGACCTTCAAGAAGTTCTGTGTACAATAAAATAGACAGCAAAATATGCTTGCTGCTTGTCTGCAGAGCTTGGAGTGACTACAGCTGACCAACAAGGTAAATCAAATCTGCTGCCAATACATTCTTCTGCTGTCCAGATAAAACAGCGGACTAAGCCGGTGAACTTTCACCCTTCACCCGAGCTCTCTAAGCCAAAGTACAGATTAAAAAAAATCAATAACCCCAATCGATGGGAAAATATTTTTAGTCTCTAACTGAACGATATGTTTTGACAAGGCCAAAGAGGCGCACGAAAGAATGGGAAAAGATAAAAGACAGAAAATTAGGATTTTGTTTTATTGGTTGAGGTAGGACCACTATTCATTCCCCCTTCCTACAAATCCCATTGACACTGGCTAAAATTATCTCACAGGAAGGAAATAAAATGAAAGGTTATGAATTCATTAAATTGTCTGATTTACTGTGTATCCTTGTAACATGTTATCTGTGCTGGGTTTTGTTGCCATTATCAGACACTTAATGTTGAGAAGACATTTTGCAATGTGTTAACATGGAAATGGGCACTATAAGCACTTTGCAAGGGAAAAAACCAACAAATATTAACAACTTGTGCCTTTCCCTCATGTTGATTTCCAGCTCTGACTTCAGTGTACCTAGGATAAAGCACAGGATACCAGAAACCCCAAAGTAAAGCACAAAGCCTGTGGTACTTGCTGAACTTGCTGAGCCCTGAGGAGTTACAACTCACCAACAGACGCATGAGGGTCTTAAGGAGTGACAGAGGAGGGGGTTTGCTCAACAGCTGTAAATTCTGAGTTGTGCAGGGCACTAAATGCCACCTCAGAGTCCTGCCTGGGCAGCAAGGCAGTGCTGAGCCACGGGCTGGCACAGAGTGGGGAACTGTGACTTTTCTCCTTGTTCCTCCTCCCTGCTCCCCTCCCACAGAGCCCAGGCTGCAGCCCCCTGCTGCCTCACCCCAGTCCTGCTGCTGGCAGTGGTGGGGTCTGGGGGAACTGGGGCTTGTGGGGCACTGCCAGGTGACTGGTGTGGTTCCATACATGATGTGTGAGGAGAATTTCCAATTACTTGCAGTTAATAAGGTTTATGCAGCGCTTGGACATTTTTTCCCAAAAGGATGTCAGCGAGCTCTTTTACTCATTAACGTGTTATCTAAGTGGTCTCTGTTGCTCTGTTTACAAAACATGTGAGGGGTGATTAGAGGCAAGCAAAAGGTGATGTTGAAGGGTACACTCCTCTTCAGAGAGCAGCATCAGATCTGTTTATGAATGCTGATTTTTGTGTTGTTTGTGTCAGTTTGAGTGATTATGGTTGCCTCTGGCAGAGCCTGCAGTTTGCTGTCAATCCCGGGTCACTGGGAACCTCCAGGCGGCAAGAGCACAATGGCAAATGGCAGACAGGTGTGTGGAAATAAGGGAACAACAACCAAATCCACTGTGCAGAAACGGGTACAGGGATGGGTCTGATTAGCACTGACACAGACACACTCTCTGACACTTCTTTTTCTGGAGCAGTTTCTCATCTCAGAGTATAATGGCCGTAGGGCATTTTGGAAGATGGCAGTGGGGGGCAAGCTTAGGAATACACAGGAATAATATTATTCTAAATACATAGGAATGAAATTATTGCCTAATTCCCTTGTGCTCATCCATCAGTAACGACTTTTTGCTTTGAATTTTCTTCAGGGAAGAACTTTTTTTTTCATAGTTCCACAGGAATGAGCACTTGTCTAGGTCCCTTATTCCTAGTGATTGCCTCCTTCTATTCCAGAATATAATTACAAGAAAATCAAAAGCTAGAGTTCCGAAATACTTCCCCCTAACTTATGTGGTGAATTTTCACATTCAGAAGGTGTTTCATCTTGGTTTTCTCTCACTGACATTTCAGAATGAACTATGCTGGAGCTTTCATGGAGTAGTGTTTGCAATACAAGCTCCCATGATTGAAATGCTGTAGGTAGCTCTTATCATCCCTGAAAGCTTTCAACATATGCAGTGAAGTATGATGACTGCTAAAATTAATTAGAGAAAACAGATGTCAAGCATTTGCCAAGAGTTATTTAAAGAAAATCCATTGCATACAGGTAGTTGATGGTAAGGTTTGAAATGTTACTAGCAGCTGAGCAGTGGCTAAACATTTTTCTGTGTCATAAAAAACATACCTAAAATACATTGAAAAGAACACTTTGGTCACCCATAAAAGTTAAATCAGAATAGCACAATGGTGGCTATATTTTTCTTATTATTAATGTTTCTGTGAGCCCCTTAAAGGTGATGGGCTTGCCTGGATTGTGAGCAGGAAAAGAATTTGACCCCTGGGATGGCTCCTGATACATTCATGGACAAGGTGAGACCTGGGATACGGAGCCCATTTCTCCAGCAGAGGCACTGGGAAATAAATCTTTCAGAAATGACAGGAAGAATTAGGAGGGTGACTTGGCCCTGGCTCACACACCAGCTCCAACAAGGAAGTATCTCGCTTCTGTTCCCATGCAGATTATGGCTGTGTTTCCATCAGCAGCATCCAGCAGCTCTCTGACAGAAGGAGTCTGAATGCTCTTCTCTCTGCAGCAGCCAATACACCCCGTGGCCTGTTCAATCCTTTCTGCTTAAATGACTTATGTCCTGGCCTTCATAATTCTGTCAAAGAAAATATACAGCCTTCATCTTTGTTATCTTTCATTGTGCCTAAAGAGGTCAGAAGTTCAGGGCAGTTTGTGTAGATAGCCTGGCTGAATGTAAATACGGCCATCAGTTTTGGTGCAAAAAGCCTGCGAGACAAAATTGACAATCTTCTTCCCACAAGTTTTGTGTGTGCAAGCATGAAACTCACCCTCCACTGGCATTTGTACTGTCGTGCAGCATTAATGGAAAGCACAGATACATGAGACTGCAGCTGAAGCCCAGTCACAGAAAGAGTGGATGAATGTTTGCAGGAAATTCAATGCTCCTCTCATCCATCACTATTCACATTCCTTGCCTTGCCTGCAGGTAGAGGCACAGAGACTTATTGGATGGGATTCATCTTACCTAACTTTAGACATATATAGTGTGGATATCTCTATCTCAGCTTGATGTCTAGACTCTTGTGAATGTCAATAGAGAGAAGCAGGCAGTTCTAAGCCCAATCCATCTGACCTGTTTTAGACACCTTCTTCAGGAAGAGATGAAGCTTTTCCTAAAACTGCCCATTTCTCTGTAGTGTCTTAAGGACAATTTAGGCCATTCAGTCGGGTACAGACCCATTCATTGCACTATTTACATGTGGTGAATCCCACCTCTCTAGCACATTTGGTAATATTTTTCCCCAGTAGGATTAGCTCAGTATGACCTATTTGGCCCCAAATTACCCTATATTCTTCTGGACTTTTCATCCCCTCTAGAAGTTAAATGACTTCTATTAAAAGGTTATTTGTTTGGTCTAAACCTGTTCTCCTGACACAGATAGAGGCAGTTTTTCAGGTCAGGATTTCCAAACCAACCTGCCTGGCAACCCTGGGACACGAGAGCACTGCCTCTGCTCATTCCTGGAGGTTCCATGTCTCCCTTCCTCTCATGCTTTCCATACTCTCACCTGCTGCCTTTCCAAGCCAGCCCCAGCTCACCTCTCTGCCTGTCCCTCTTCTGATGAAGAGGGTTATGGTGCTTCAGCCCACACACCTCTGCTCAGGCTTTGGATAATGGCTTTTGCTGTTCCTGCTATTGCTGTATGAGAGCCATTTAATTGCATCTTCTCTTCAGCCTGGATAAAGGGTGAGTAGGACATCTATTTGCTTTGACCAGGCTTGTGATTGATGCAACTGTTAATACTTTCCAGCGTAACACAATCTTCCCTCACCTCCCAAGGATGCTCTGTTGGTAACATGTCCCTGCGTAACTTTTTCAAGGACAGACAGAAAGTGATAGAAAAGGCAGGAGAAGGCAGTGGAAATGCTGGTAAGCCCCTGCCCCGTTGCTGCAGGGTTACCTCCTTCCAGCAGTTGTCCCACCCTTTCCTTTGCTGCTGCCCTTGGCGTCAGCAGAAAAGGTGCTGCCTCCTTGCTCAGCAATCATTTCTAAAGGGCCACTGGCAAGTTCCCTGTGGTGCAGATCTGCCTGCAGTGTCCTGGGGTCATCTTCCCCCCTGGGAGAAAGCCAGGAGAGACACTTGCTGCCATTAGGAGTATCCTGAGCTTTCATTCTTTCAGGTTAAGCTGAGCAAAGTTGTCTTCTCAATAGGGCTGAGCAATCACCCATCCCTTCTCCTGGTGTGCTGAAGTTGTCAGGGATATCAGGTCCCTCTGCCAAACCAACAAAAATACATTGCTGATTCTCACTCCAGTCAGGCACAGGGCCCAAAGTGGGCAGGGGGAGCAGCCCCTTCTCAGACCTACAGATGTACCACCGATCTTTGAAGATATCCATCACTACTGGAGAACAAACTGCACAGCACAAGATAAAAACTACTACACACAGAGCTCCTCAGTACAAACACTCCAATTTGTATGACATTCATGATGCCACACAACAGAACTTAAGTCATCCCTTGGGTTACTGCAAGCCCCAAAATAAAAAAGCCAGCAGCATGTAAGGAGTCAGGAAGGAAAGGAATGGAGAGAGAAAAGGAATGTGACTGTAGCCATGAGGAGAACAAGCACAGGGCTGTCAGGGAGGCTCCTGGGGTCAAACCATTTTACTCCCTGTTGTGCACAAATCCACCCCATGGCCCCCCAACAGAGCTAACTCTGTTTCTCTTTTTAGCAACCTCAGCAGAATTGGCTGCATTCAGAGATTTCCAGCTGAAGACCGCTGTAGTTACAGCACTTCACACAAGCTGCAGGTTATTCCCCTAATGTCACACACAGACAAGTGTGGTTTCTGAGGAGCAGTCATGCCACAGTGACCTGCAGATGTAGCAGTTCTGCAATAAAGTAGACTGAGCAGGCAATGATAACGTGGGTAGGACATATTCTACACTATCGGAATGCTCCTGAGGCAAGACACAGCCAGAGCACTGCAGACAGTGGTTGTAAGATGGCCAAGACACCTTGTTCAAAACATCAGGGGAGCGGAAAAAACTCCCAAAATTTGCACACAGGAATTCAGTGGCCTTACCTTCGGCATGGAAAAAAATCTCCTTACCTCTGCACAGTCAATAAGCACTCCTAACAATAGGAACATATCTCAAATACCCCAAAGTGTCAATCAGCATTCAAGAATTAGCAACAAGTGCTCAGTAGGATGGGATGGTTACACACCAGCACAGTCAGGGCTGTGTAGGACAGGGCAGAAAAAAGCATGTTTGTTCCTTAATGCATGTGCTTATTCTGCTGTTAGTGTTTGATTTCTCACAAACCTCAGTGCTGGGGGTGGTGTACCACTCTGGCATTGCTTTGAGATACACTGCTCTGTAGTTTTTTCTCTGAGCACTGTCCTTTTTCCCCACAAACATGCTGGAATGGGTGTCAGCTTTTGCTATGGGGCAGTTGCTGCTCTGAAAGGACAACAGGAGACCAAGATCAGGCCATGGAGACTGATCTGTGACATCATCAGAGGCAGGAGGAGTATCTGTCCTCACCTGCCTCCTTCACAGTCCTCAGTACCTCTGCCTGCTGCCACTTTCTTCCCACTACCTATTGCTAGAGCTCACAGGTCTGTGCTTTATTATCTGCAGCAGATCGTGCTACTCTCTTGGATCCCTCCAGAGCATTACTATCCACAATGAAATGAGATTGGGAAACACTGAAAAATTTCTTTGTGCAAAATATTTTTTTTAAGTAGGAAATAGCTTAAGGTGTAGACTAAATATTTTGCAAGTTTTAAAAAAAATTATTAAAAGAACTACAGACCTAAGTGAAGTCCTTGCAGGAAAATAGAAAATACTATAGGCAGTGGGAGACCCAAGGGAAATGAAGTTCTGAAACTTAGAGAATAATTGTAGAACTATCAATCCTGGGATATAAAAAGATAATTTAGATACTGCAGAGCCTCACAGTGGCTTTCTGCTACTCCTGTCATAATTTTCTGCCATGTTATTTTCTGTCAAGCCTTACAATATTTCTGTAACAACTAACCCATTTGTTTCCCCAAAACTTATCTTTGAAAATTATACACAAAATCAGAGTTACACAACTGAACTCCATTTATTATCAGAAACAAGAAAATCTATCTGTCCCACATCACCAGTTGGAGCTGTCCACCTAATAGGATGAAATAGGTTGCAGGGAGTGTAACTGAGTGGTAAGGAGAGGCAGTGCAGGTGACAGAGCAAGAGTGATAGGAGAAAGATCAGCCAAACTAAAAGGAGAAGATATATCATTGGCAACAAAACCAAATCAAGCTAATGCCTTCTCAAATCAAGTTGGGTAAAATAGAGTGACTCATTAAATGAGCTGAAGTCATTTGACAAAAGGTCTATGTAGCAGATCACTTTATTCATAAAAGGAACTCACTGTCATACATTGCATCTGGAGTTTATCCTAACACACAAGTATTTTCAAAGTGACAACGGTAAAATTCTGCCTATCCAGTAAATATTTTGATTCTTAAAATGTGTTGGTACTGCAGTTTCAAGCTTCTATTTTTAGTGCTTTCCCACAAATTTTGTGCCGCATCTTCCAGCCTGTGGTGAAGAAGCATCACCAAAGCAAATTGTAACATTTGGCTTGCCAAAATAGAGCTCAGCTCTGAACCCTGAGTTGTCAAAGGGTCCTGGTGAAACAGACATGAATCATGGTGTTGAAATACCTGGACTTTCTGCAGGACAGAAATTCTGTCTTTTGCTGAACTCCGATACACTTCCCATGGGGTGTATTGGCTCATACTGATGGCTGGATCTCACATAGAGAAAACCTAAAAAAGTTAGTGTCTTGTGAAAGCCCCAATGGTGAAAACATGGTGAAGAACATGCTTCAGGGCTCATTTAAGTGATGTGATGCCCCATGAATCTCATCTCAGTAGAGGACCTGTCTTCAGCAGGGGTGTAATCGATAAATCATATGCCAATTGTATTTATTCAATATGTCAACTTGCACTCTGCTCTGGAGTGCCTGGGCCAGTGCAGAGGGCTGATGGTGTCTTCGCTGCACCTCTCACATTTGTGATGCTCAGGTGGGGTTTGCTGTTTGGCAGCTCCATCATTTCCTTCCAGAGGAAGAGGGCAATTGGAAGGAAGGAGAGAGTGGGAAATCCCACACATGGCAGGCAGGGGTCTGTGAAACACTGAAGCAGGGTGCAGTGTGCTGCTTGACAGGGACAAACAAGTCATGCCCTATTGCCCAAGGGAAAAGGACAGGCTGTTGGTCTGGGGTCTCCTGGAGCTGTTGGCTAAGTCTGTTCAGTGCTCTGAACCTGTTACTGACAGTGCAGTGCTGGTACTTTTGTTTGGCACGTGGCAAGTACACAGTAGGAGCAGGAGGTCCAGGCATCTTAGAACATATTCAGAAATAGGAACTGTGCTGTTGGGAGATTTCCTCACCTTCTACTGAGCTATGTTGATAAAGACCTGATACAAGGTACACTGGAGTCCAGGGCAGATATTAAGCTGCATTAAGTGTGCTCTGGATTGAGTTCTAACATCCTGCTCGCTATTTCACGTTCCCTTTCCTCATGAAACAAACATCAGCACCAGCCTATATTGCCTGGAACAGCCTGCTGCCCCTGCTGTCCACCCAAGCTCCCCCCTCAGGGCTGCTCCCTGCCTGCTGCAGGTGCAGCCCATTTCTCCAAGCCCTCTGAAAGATTCACCCCATCTCCATGCACAGTTTGAAAGAGCAGCAGTAAACCAGCAAGGCTTAAAAATAGCTTTCTGCAAATTTAAGAGGTCAGAGAGACTTTTTTGTTTAAAAAGAGAGAAATCAAATCAAATAAGCCTGAGAGACTTACCTTACCTTTAGACCTGGACTATGGTTTGTACTGTTTTTCCTCTCCATTCTCCTGTACACATATGGTGGCAACGGGAGGGAGAAGGGGAGGGGGGTGGGGAAACCAGAGCTGTAAGGAGAAGTGCAATTGATGGCAAAAGAGGACCAAATGTGTGCACCAGATCCAGACACTCTCCAAAATGTAATCCTTGTTTGTCTATACGATGGGAATAATAGCCTTCCTCACAGCAGTACTGGGAAGGTCAATAAATAGTTAATGCTGGTCATGGGAAATGCACGATGCCTGCAGTGTAAATCAGATGTAACCCATTGAAATGCATGTAGTTACTTATGGATAGACCCAATGTAAAAATGGGCAGATGCAGTTTCTTAAAAGAACAGTTCCAGTTATCCTGTAAACATTTTCTCTTGTGTGTGGGGCAGAAAGTGGGCTTGAGACAAGATTCTGTGCTGCTGTAAATGTGCATCATTTCATTGACACCACTGGAAATATATCAGTTTAAACAAGAGCAGGCTCCAGCCACTGATGCCTGCTGGCCACATAGCCTGGCACACCATGCCTGTAGCTTTCCCTTTCTACATTTGCCTGATTCAGCCTTGAAGAATCTCCACTTTAGAGTCCCCACTAGCTCATCAGTACTGTATTTCAAATAAATCAGAATAGGCAACAAAAACGTGATGGTTAGTTTTTAAATGTTCATATTTTTTAACTCACATGCCCACAAGGTCCCTTACTAGTATTGTATAGTTATCCTGGAGAACATACCAGCTCCCTCTCCCCAAAGCCAGATTCCTCAAAGGAAAGCATGCACAGCTTCAGTGCAGGCAGCTCTCACCATCTCTCAGAAGGACATCCATGATGCCTTATACCAGCTCATAATATTAGAGAATAATATAACAATTTCTGTGATGCAAGAAATTCTAGTCAGGAAAACAAATGCTAATGGATGGTAACAAAACTGGAGCCACTGTGAAAGGTGTTCTGTGGAGACAAGCTGTGGAGGAAGCATTCCACGTCAGGCCCCAGCAGTGCTGAGTTCACCCATTCTCTGGGTACCAGAGAGGCAGGTTAGGGCCCACAAAAGGCATTTTTCCCACAAAGCAGGCCGGTCTCTAAGGAGATAAAGGAGTAAAAATTCCTGTGAATCCAAGCTAAGGACTGTTGTAAAAGGAGGATAAGGAGAGTATAAACAAATTGGAGTTTCTCAGCCCAAGCAGAGCCAGGGCAACCCCTGTGCCTGGGTCAGCCCCTGCAGCCCCCACAGCCTGGAAACATGATTAACCCCCACAGATCTTCTGAGGGCAGAGAGGAGTGGTTTCCAACGGGCTTCTCCTCCTCCCCTTTTGTCTGAGTGGGAATTTGCCTGTATGTATTCCCTGAGGGAGTGGCAAAGGGGAGGTTTGCACACGTGAGTGCAGAGATATGGATTTAAGATGTTGTGATCTCCTGAAAGGAGAGCAAGGCTGCATGTTTTGCTCGCCAGGCCTGTAGGCTGCTGTTTGATTTTGTCTCTCCTGCTCAGGTGTATGCACTCTGAGGGGAGGATGAGAAGCAGCTATCAAATAACTTAAAGGTGTTTTTCACAGAAGCTGCCTGCAGTCAAACCTCTTGTCAGCCTTTTGCATGAAACAGTGAGTTTATATTTATGGGCATCAGTCCCATAGCTGCTAATGTCCTTTTTTCCCTGCCATGCCATTGTGTTTGCTCTCTGAGTGTCACTGCTGCTCTGGCAGCCTCAGGTGAGAGAAGGATGAGGAGGATAAAGAACAGTGAGAAGGTGAACCCAACCTCACCTAAAGTATGGGCCAAGAGGCTCAGCCAGGGCATCACTGCCCAGTGGAGCTGGTCATGGAGCCAGGATGAGGCAGCCCATGGGACATTGTTCCCCAGCTGAGGAAAAGTGAGGCCACCAGAAGCAAAAGTTTGCCACCATCACGACGGAAGCAGAACTCCAAGGCACCACCTCGAAGACTGGGGAGAAAGAGCAGCCCCTGGCTCACTCAGTGCTTGCCTCTCTGTGGAGAAGGAAAGGCCAGATTGCTCTTTGTGATGTGGACATCTGCCTGCTGGGAGCTGTCTCGTGGCAGGTACTAATTTCATGAAGGGCTCTGATCCACCATCAGCCAGGAATAACTTTCAATCACTGGTGACCCGGCTGCATTTGGACTGGCAAGTCGGAGGTGGAAAGCACACTACACCCCTTCCCTGACTCAAATCTTTGGAGCCATCCTGTGCCCCATGGGCTTTGAAGTTCATAAAACATGTGTCTATTAAAACACACAGAGGTTTGCACTCGGGCAGATGCACATGCAGTTGGGAAGCGTGCCCTTTCCTTGATTGACTCAGAAAAGAAGAAATTTCTGTGACCCGGTACAAATCAAGGATTTGCAATTACAAGTGGTGTTTACATGCACATCAAACACCTCTTAATGATAGGGAAAAGGTCTGAAGGGAAGCAGCAGAGGTTTTCAGCTGAGATGAACTGGTCGAATAGGCAGGGATCTGCCAGCTTTCCTGCAGGAAAAGGAGACAGGAGGCAGAAAGTGGGAGTGGAGGTGTGCATGCCGGGTAGGGAGAGGAAGAAAAGCCTGGCACATTCGCCAGTAGCAAATTGGGCTCCCGCATGGTCTAATTCCTGCTTCACCACAGACTGCTAACACAGCTTGGATAAAAAGGGAAAAAGGGAGAAAAAAATCTATTCAGGAGGCTGCAAGAGCACATAGAGTCTGTTCTGAGCTCCTTCCACAGGCAGACAGAAATCAATAAATCAATAGGAAATGTTCGCTGGCTGTAAAATGGGTAGAGAAGCCAGTGTCAAGCTGCTCTAAGATGGATGGACAGTAGGTTTGCAGTTTGCAGAAGGGCTAGAGGTGACTATCACCTTGAGATGGGATCAGCGGCCAGCAGTCCAGCAAGGCTTTGAACCTTGAGTTTATGATTAAGGGCTGGGGCACAGATTGAAATACTCCTGAGTCCCTGCACAGCCCTCCCTGGGCTGGCTCTGCTCCTCAGCAGCGCCGGGGCGCTGGCAGCCGGGCCGAGCAGCTGCTGGCCTGGCCCTGCTGTGCCACTCCATTGAAGTGAGGCTACAGAAGACTGAATAAAAATTGACTAGATGCCTGGTGGTAGTGAGGATTGATTGAAGGCGGGCAGGGGTTTTCTACCCCACAGTTTGATTTTTTCCCTTTCTATGAAGGATTTGACATAATGTGGGCAGAGATACTTATTCAGAGCGTCGCACCTTCATTCTCTCCTTAATGAGACAAGCACAGGGACACGAAGCAGTGCCAAAGATGCTTAGGGAAAGCTGGCATGAGCGGCATCCTTCTTTTCTTTTAAAGGCAAAGTATTTGCTTGGGGTGGAACAGATGGACTTGCAGGAGCCTCACTGTGTGTCTCTGTGTGCCCATGCAGGTTCAGAGGGTGGCTGCTCTTCAGTTGGTACTTTTCAAATGCAGAGATGATCGTCACTGTGCTATGGCTCCTGCGGAGCCAGACAAGCAATCTAGCTTCAGGCTTCCTCCCTTCCACAGCATCCCCTACAGGACTTACATTTCTTTCAGTCTCCATGAGCTCCTGCTTGCTCCATTCTTTGAGGATAGATGGACCTTTTTAACCTCTTGCAACTGAAATTCTGCCTCTCATAGCCCTCAGAAGCAATAGATTTGGGGCCAGCTTCTTCCTCTCACCAAATAAGACTCTGTAATGCAATCATTGCTACCCATGTCTTACCATCACCATTGCTTACACACTGCTCTGCTCAAAGGTGGGCCTGGGCCACACTGGCCACAGCCTCAGGCAGAGCAGCACAGGGAGGATTGCTGGCCAGACTTAGTTAGTGCTGTCCAACATTGTTTGCTTTCATTTACCAACAGGTTTTCCAGGGCAGATTCAGATTTATGCAGCACATGGAGAGGAAGACTACAGACTCACAGTCTCTTTACTTGCATTTGGTAGCTTAAGCTCACACACTGCAGTGTTGACAACTAAATATGTATCTTGGACTTGAATGCTTTGGTTTTCATAGTCTGACTTCAGGGCACAGCACCCAAGAAATTTAAATTTATTTTATAAGGTTTTAATTTTGTTCACTCAGGTAGACCAAGAGTCTGCTGTCTTACAAGTAGAATTGAGGCAAGAAAATAATAGGGGGCTGTACACAGACTGTAATAGAATAAAAATATCTAATCTGGTGAAGTAGGACCTGGTATATTCTCTAAACACTCCCCTGAAGTCACATTTTTTATAATGTCAGTCAAGTAATCATGAATGCACTTTCCTGGACTGTTTTCAGAATCTTTGTTTCACTCATATGTGCTAAGGCCTACAGTGAAACTCCTACTGGCAAATATGAGCAGGTCTCTGCAAGCCTGAGACTGGGCACTCAGAGTGTAAGAGAGAGCCTAGGGAGTGATTTTGGATGGGGTAGTCAGAGAGTTTGGGGAGTTAGCAAGACCCAAAATGGGCTTGCTTCACACACTGGAAACTGACTGTGAATAGATTTTGTCTTCTTGCCTACACGTTGAAAAATAAGAAGTTCTGGTAGATAACTACCATGTCTTTGGGCTTAAGTCTTTGTCATCTTAGGCTGCATTGACTAATTAGGTTTTCATCACCAAGCCTTGCTTTCGAGGAGAGACTTGGGAGTATCCCAACACCAGGCAAAAGAACAGGAAAAGACTGTGAAAATCCAGGCACTCTGGCACTACCCCCTGCTACAGGTTACATTTACAGGCAGATTAACTGGCCCCAAAAATGCTCTAATTTCTTCCAGGAATGTCTATGGGAAGCTGCATGGATACCTCACCCAGCAGAGCTTGGCATTGGGGGTCCAAAAGTCAGACCTTGACTCAGTAGCTGTGGTTATTAGAGAACCATCAAAGTAAACCCCCCCTCACCTAGTTTGTAGAAATAAGGGTAAAAAGAGCTAAAATAAAAGACAATAAAGTGCTTACAGTGGTGAAAATGAGGAAGGTTTTCTCTCCTTTAATTTCCTGTTAGTTCTCAGATTTAGGCTATGTGATTCACTGTGGAACATCCACTTGCTGTAGAAAATTAGAAACTATCTTAAATCAAGAGGAAAAATCTGCTTAATCTGTTGTATGGCCCAGTGCTGCTGTTGCAGCAGAGTGGGTTGCCCAGGTGAACCTCTGAAGAAATCATTTGCAGTATTTGGACCATAACTGACCCCACTGAAGTTAACGGGAACTTTTGCCATGAGTGGACTTTGACTCGGTATCTTCAGAATAAAATTCCATTCTTTTTCTTTTTTACTACTCATGTATTAGTGTCCAGAAGAGATACATTTTATTGAGGATATATTTTATACTTCTGGGCTAGGTACAGCAGTGATGAGAAAAGCCAGAATCTTCCATGTGAGTGTTCTCCCTTTGGTACTGCCAGTGCAATCCACACAGACACTTCAGCACTGATCCCTTTCATCTGGAGCAACAGCAGATGCATCAGCAATTAGTGATACCTTAGTCATGCACTGAAATTCAGAGTCCTTCACTTCACTCAAGCTCATTCTGTACTCAGCCACTGAGCACTTGGAGAAACACATGTTGAGAAACAGGTAAAATTTCATTTAAAAGACTTGTATTTGATGAAGTGGACCATGATAGATTTTGTGCATATTGGTCAGCCCTGATATCAGTTTGGGGCTCTTTTCAAAAATGTGTGTTCTTACCCAGACTTTCTGAAAACAATTCAGCTGCAGCTGGTTATGAGAACCAATGTACAGAAATTCAGACCTCTGCAATTAAATGTATTAGCAAAGATATAAATCACTGGGGAAAAGGGCTCTACTAGGGAAAATGGCAGGCACCTGAAAGCTCAGGTTCAGCTGTTAGGAGACACACACACCTACACAGGCAGTATAAAATAAGCAGAGGTTTAAACAGGGTCTTTCAGATTGCCTGTGTTGAGCCTAGTTCAGGTGTGGTGGTAGGAGCTGTTTCTGAGGTAAGGAGACTTTGGTCTCTCTCAAACACTGCATGACTGTTCTGTAGTTTTTGTTTTAGTTCCTCTGTGGTAGAGTGAAGGACTTCTAATGAAAAATTCATTAAATTAGTTACTTTTTTTCTGTTTTCCAATCACTTGGAAATAGATGTTGACTTTGATTGATTTGTTTGTGGCTTGAAGTGGTGCTGTGTTCTCTGTGAAAACACAGTTTATCCTGTAGCAAGTGTTTCTATGTGTCTTCATTGCATTAGCTGTCCTTGTTTATAATTATGAGTGGTGAATTTGCAATGCCAACCCTAGAACATGCTTTCTGGGTGACTTACAACGATTTCTGTTCCCTAGGTGTTTTTAAAACAAAATATTTAATTTATATGATGTAAAAGAAATTCATTAAAATTATTATTAGGTGTGGAGCCTTGTTTTTCTTTGCTGTACTCACTCAGACAAGAGAGTCCCCCAGATTTAGCAGAAATAATTGTAGATTTAGACACTAATTAGAAAATAAGCCTGTTAAATAGAGTACCATGGGGATTAAATAGTTGCACTTTTTTCTTTATTAAAATGAAAGGTTGTGTGGATTATTTTAAATTTCTGTTTACATTCTGAAGCTTCTGTTTTAAAATACTATTAATATAGTCAGTAAAATTCAGTTACTGATGAACACTTCCATTCTGTTTTCAAAAATAGCATTTTTTTCAACACTAGAAATTACTAATAGAACATTTCAGTTCCTAGTTTTATTTTAATATATAAATAATTCTTAGGAAAGGAAGTAATTTCCTTGCAAAAGTAATGAAAGAGGTTTTGTGTCACTTAGTACAAAGAGAAAACCAGGAGTAAATATTTCACATATTGAGTAACAATGAGTCCACAAACAGAAATCGGGTGTATAATAAGAAAATGTGTGTAATTCACTCATCCTACTTAAACTTTCTTTCCTTACCTGCTGCAGTTCCACACTGGCTTCATACAAACAACAAATCATCCTATTTCTCCTACCTGGCAGCTCTGCCTTTATTGTCGTTCTTCGTGTTTTTATCTTCCTGTTATTTCACTCGTGTGGTGCCTGCAAGTGCAGCAAAGGATTTGTTGTGCTAGGATCCCACACAATGTTTCTCCCTGTGTAGCACGAGGGAAAACAAGGTGCATCCCTGAATGTGCAGTGGTGGGGGCATCCCCATTCAAGCCAGGATTCACTCGGGCTGAGACAACGCTTTCCTTTGGAGATTGCTCAGCTTCATACAGGGATTCAATAATTTCCCTCTCCAGCCTCTCCTGTGAGATGGATCTGTCTGGTGCCTGAGCCCTGCAAGCAGCAGGCCCAGGGCTGGCTCTGTGCTCTGCAGGGGTGATCCTGCTCCCCACAGCCCAGGCTGGGGGACACGGGGGCAGTGCCAGCAGTATGTCAGAGCCAGCCGATGGCCCACAGGTGTTTGGCCAGCCATGGCTCTGGAGTTCACGTCGCCCTTGCCCAGCACCGTGCGTGTCTGTAGGCAAAAGCAGGAAACTGGCTGAACACTGATGTAATCATAAAAAATGTGATCTTATCAGGGTATATCTTGCTGATAAGGACCTACTTTTGATGTACAAATGGTTCGGCATTGCTGGTGACACAAAAGCCAGGAACACAGCAGCCTCCCCACACAATGGGGGTGCCATGCTAGTGGCTAATAACATTTAATGCTTAGACAAGCAGACAGTGCAGAGCCTCTCCCCTCCACGTTTCCCTCCAGCTCCCCTCCCCCAGACCCCTCCTGCCACTTGCTGACGCCATTTGCCTGGGACTGGAGGTGTCTGTGAGCTCTGAAAATTGGATCACAGGGATAGCTTTTTGCCGGCCCCGGTCACGCTGACGGCAAGACTCGATCGATCAATACTCTGTGTGACACTTTCAGAATTCATTGGAAATGATGTCCTTTTCAAATGACACCCACATTTTATCGAGGGCAGCTCCAACAGCAAAGCACCAAGTGTGTTTTTGCAAGATACATTTTGTTAGTAGTAAACTTTGCTTTATTTGTAAGGTTCTCTGTATTTGGGATTTCTTCATCCCTCCCTTCAACCTCCCTTTTGAAGAGGGCAGAGATTTAATCTTTAAAGGTAGCTTTGTAGCCTGACATTTAGAGTGTGAGCTGTTCCTAAGCCTGATGTTTATTATGACATATGGCCTCTTCATGTAAAAAACAGTAAGCTTTGGGGGAGAATTTAAAAAGTAGCCTGAAGCTCATAGCACACAGCTAAAAACTGATTCACAATTTTATCCAAAACATTATGACCTCTGGGTAAAACTATTGCTCCTCTATGGATTCCCATGAAACTACTTGGCACTGCTATCTTGGAGCCAGTTCCTGTGGGTGGGACTACACAGGTCATTCAAAGCAACCCTTCGGAGCCATTAATTGCTCATGTTGACAGGCAGCAAAGAGGAATGGTGCTTGCAGCTGGAGGCTTCAGGGATGAGACACAGAGAGAAGGAGAAATGGGGGAATCGTTGGGAATCTCTTTTGAAGGACTGTCAAAAATAAGTAACCTTTCCATTGAATGTCAATACTGAAAAAAAATCTTTAGTCCTTCTATTTTGTGACTCCAAAGTAAATAGCTCTGGTTGCTCAAGAGGTTCAAAAGCTGTGTACCAGGCAGCCTCGGGGACTGCATAGCAGGGACTCAGATGATCCAGCCTGGGGTTTAATTTTGCCCTTATCAAAACTAAAGCTAGATGTATCATTTGGACTTAGACTTAAGCTGACCCAAAATGAACAAAAGGTTTAGCCTCGATCAACTTCATGAGAAAAAAGGAAAAAGCAATTTCCCAAAATATATCCTGTGTAATTTGGGATTTACAACATTCATCTGGGTGCACAGTGTCTTTGAAGTGGTGAGTCTGTGACCAGATTAGCATGTGGGTAGTCCTAAAAAGTAGAAAAATTAACAAGCCATCATTTTTTGACTCAAGACATCTGCAGAGTACAAGTGGGGACGCTCATGGCAGAAAAATAGTTAAGGTGGGAAAAGTCTTTCCAAATACATATTTGTGTTTTTACTCTGTGTGCACATCAGGCAGGAGAATTCTCTCTGCACCTCACTGCTGCGACACTCTAATGTGTGAGTTTCGTGGGGTAAAATCTTTCCTGGGCTGTAACTAGGGCACCACTGCTAGTCCTGCACTGACCCTCTGATACAGTGAATTTGATGAAAATTAAAATAAACATTGCAAGGTCAAAAAGTTTGTGATAGGGGGAAAGAGAGTATCAGAGGTGGACTATGGACTTATTAATCTGCTCAGTTGCCAGGAAACATCAAAAGTGTCATATATTATTAGATAGCAGTTTATAAGGAAGTTTTCAGTTGCTAATCCTGCCCTTTTAATAGCACCTAATAGTTTCATTTACTTTGTAAAGAATGTGACCTGGCAAATTGGGTAACTACTATTCTGATTTATAACGTGGGGCTCGAATGGGACAAACTAGAATCAGAGATTAGCATGAGGACTGCCTGATTTTAGAAGTTAATTCCTATATGTCCCCATGCAGAAGTAACACAGCTCACTGGAAAGAGTGAGCTCACCATCTGAGCTCTGAGTGAGGGAAAGCACACTGAACTAAAATGTTTGGGCTTTTAGTGCAAGGTATGGAGGCCAATGCTTCTAGTTCTGGTCACTGCCAAGTCAGTGGAAGTTTGTCCAGGTGAGGATTTACTTGCTCTGGACAAGCATCTTCAGACTAAACACTGGTAGCAAAGATTGCAATCAGGGAGTGTTACAGCTTATTTTTCAATGCAGTTACAAAAGATGCAAGTTTAGGTCAGTCCCCATCCCTTAGTTTAACTTAATCTCTTCGTTAACTTTACTTCTAGCTTCAGAAATCTGACTCAGCTCTTGCTGTTAGAGACAGCCATCACATCTTAACAACAGGATAACATCAGGAATATCGTTCCTAACCTGTATCCAATGAAGCAACAGAAAGGAATATATTTTTTTAATCAGATTTTCTAAAACAAATGTAAGAGTCCCATATTTTGTTGCCAAACTGGCTAAGAAAAGAATGAATTTGGTGCAAGGTGAAGTACACTGGTGCATGCCACAAAAATACTGTTGGGATCTCTGCTTCTGACCACGCTGGGAGAAATGGGTTCAAACAAATGCCATGTCTCTGCAACTCCTACTGGTTTCAGCTTCTATTAAAATCAAGAACAGTTCTACTATTAGCTTAAACACATTCAAGGGAAGATTTAGCATAACAAAAGAGGTTCTGCAAATATTTGCTTTATCATGACAGCTGTATGGATTTTATATACTTTTAAATATTTAGGCACTTGTGTGTACTAGAATCCTTGAATCTCCAAAGATGCTGTCAGTGAAAAATGCCTTAAGTCTCCTGATTGCGTCCCCTGTATAACTGACCAAAATGTTGTCAGCAGAGTGAAGCTTTTAGCCTTAAAGTCCAAGAAATCTTTTAGTCTTGCTGAGGTTTAATGAGTTGGGATTCTAAGCTGATTCAGCTCTTAAACAGTCTGATCATTAGTGCTGTATCATCTGTCACCTTTGGGTGATAATTAGAAAAAGAAAGTCAATAACAATAGTACATAACACTACTTTACCAAGATTTAAACAAGTTGTAATATTGTTGAACATCTATTGATGAGTCCAAATGTGCCACAGGCTATTGAGCACAGAGTGCTTTGATGTGATGTTTTCCATTATTAATTTGATGTGGCGGAGTTTGTAGAAGTGAGAAGATTTGTTTTCATTTTATTACATGTGGGAAGAGATGAGATACTTTACATATTCATTCATTTCCTTCTATTGTTTATGTCACTAATGCTTTTGAGGACCAAGCACAGAAGAAAAAGAAGGAAAATATCTCAGTTAATCACATTAGACTGTTTGTTTACCATATCTCTGATTTGTTTGGATTTTGATTTGTACTAATTTATTTGACCCCCAAAATATACATCCTATATGTGTGTTAGCAGCCCCTAGATGACAGGGAACAATCTGAACGGAACTGGTTTTTCCCCAGAATAGAACAAGCTCTCAGGAGCTCACCACAGTGCTCCAGAGAGGGGTCAGGATTCATTATTGCATGACTTCAGCAGTCCGGATATCGGGCCTGCTGTGCATGAGACACCCCAGTAATGCAGTGGTCAGTTATTGTTACTTATTGACCACTTCCTCACCTGCCTCTTGCTTCTTCCTTTGGGTGATTAAACTCATTTGTAAAGAGCACAATTATGGAAATCTCTGAAGAGTGAGCCTTTTGGAGTGTCTTTTATTGCCTTGTTTTGTCTAATTAATCCCCTAATGAAAATATTTTCCTTCCTCTAGTCTGTCCTTTTTATGCTTTCTGAAACCACAATATGTTAACACTTCAGTCATGGGTCTGCAAAATGCAGTTTTGCTTAGCTGATGTGTTTCAGTGATTTAAGCAGGAAAGTTGTTAAGCCAAAAATAGAGCAATGTACATAAAATATCCAAGCATAAGAGCAAAATACCTTTGCAGATTGACTAGGTGCTTTTAAAGAAACACAACAAGCTGTTTTCACCCAATGTCTGGAGTTATCTGTTTGCAGCACATTTAAAAGAAAGTCTAAATCTCTTGACACTATCAAGTATCTTTTTCCTTAGCAGTTAAATGAAGATATTTTATTTCTTCTCTCTCTTTTTTAGAAATAATAATATCAGTCCACTCTGGACCCTGAAAAGCACCACAGCAAGCTAAATCACACAAATCTTTTGTGTGAGTGTGGGCTGCTTCTTAGGGTTGAATGGCATTTAAGAGCCACAGATAGAACTGGCATAAATTCTAAGCTCCAAGAGTTCAGTTGTGAAATCCAGTTGTATTATGAGCAATAACCACCCATACTTCATCTGCGTTCCAAGGCTGCTCAGTACAACTGCAGCTAAGCAATGAAACAGGGGCACACAATGGCTCGGGTTAACATGAATAGAAAATTAAAACCAGGAATTTTTCACATTAAATGTTGGGGCACTACATGCTGCCACACTCAGTATGAGGTAGAAGTGCTTTACATGGATCAATTACTTCCCTATAAAATGTAAATGAAAGCCCAAAATACAAATGTAACCCAAGTTCTGCCTGGATTTTAAATTCTCCAAATATTTGGGATGCTTAAAGTAGGGGTTCTCCTTCTGTTTCATCATTTCCTTAAAACAAAACAATGCATTTCATAGGCACTGGAGAGATGTGAAAGATGGAGTTAAAAGCTGCTTGGTTCTTTCTAGTAGTCAAATGTCCAGATTTAGTGAATGAAGATCAATGAAAAGCAGGAACTTGCATCAGTAAACTATAAACCATAGAGTTTCAAGCTTTGGTTATCTACAAATCTCAGTGACACACAGCCTGCTCACATATGCCTCCACACACAGAAGCAGGGCAGCACAATTTCTTCCCAGCACTCAGCTCTAGCAAGTCCCATTTATTATACAGCACGCTGAGGTATTTCCCAGACAAGGTATCCACTGCTAAATGTGGCTGCAAAGTCCATTCCTCAGACAAGGGGCAGAGAAGGTGATTGGATTCTTCTCCTGATAAGTAAACTCTACATAATCCTCAGCGATGATAAACTTTGTCTAAAGTCCAGAATCTGGGTCAGATTATTGGTTACCTCTACTGTAGTTACACCAATAATGAATTTGGACCTCAGACTTGAAAACTCACAATACTCTTTGATGTATATAACTTCATTTTGACATGCACATAAAAAATTCAACTAAGTTTGTGAAAATGCACAGAAAATCCTTCATAAAGCTGAAGCATCTCCATTTCCATGCAAGTCACACTTAATCTCTCAAAAGAAATGAAAAAATATTTTTAAATAATATTACTGTAGGAAGTTCTAACCTGCAAAGGTGCCCAGCAGTAGATTATCTAGCATCATAACCTTCCTCATTATTGTAAAATAAATAAAGTCCTTGCTCTTAGCAACTCAAATTTGTATACTCAATCACCACCAAACTGATGACCCTTCTATTATTCTGAGCCCTGAACAATAACTCAGGATTACCTTTGCTACCAGCAGAACACTTTCCTACTGGAAAGCTGTGCCAAGAGCCAGGCTCAGTCTGTTGCAGGGTGAGGAGCTGCCCTGGGCAGGAGGTGGAAGTGGGAGGGTGGCAGGGCTGTGCGTGCTGTGCTGACCTCCTTCCTCCCTGTGGCTGTGCTGATAGAGAACCCAGCTCACCAGCAGCTGCTGTACAGCTCTGCCTTTCACAGCCCTTTCTGCAGTGCCTAAAGCTCAGCCTGAACTGGAACCTGCTGTACCCAAGTGAAACAGGCAAAGTATTTCTTACTGGGCTGGATATAGGTCAGAGCCCTTGGAAACCTGTTGCAGTATTTGTAATCAGCTCAGCAAGTGCATTCCTTTTGCATCAGTCCCTCCCTAAACCCCTTGCTAGGGTAGCACTGGGATGTGGTTCCAGGTAACAGTGCTGGGCAGGGATAAACAGGGAAAAGCTCTCTCAGGGACCTGCTGGTGGTTTCTCCATCAGGGTACTTGGTTTGTGAACCTGTTTGTTCACAGGCACAGCACCAATGCCAGAGTAGCAATAAATAGCTTTCCAGTACTATATGAGAGCTTACCTTAAGTAAATGTCTTCCACATGCATCCTGTTTTGTTTGTGAGTTTTGCCCCTTTGAGAACCCACCAAAGGTTCTCGGAACCTGTTCTGTTTCCCCAGCTCACTTCCCACATGTTCCCAAAGGAGGGGGTGGCACTGTGCCCTGGGATGCACTGCTGGTGGGCAGGACAGCTCCTGATGCTGCTCCCCAAGCCTCTCTGGGGCAGTCAATGCCCTGCAGGTGCACAGGGCCCCTTCACAGCAGCAGGGCTCCAGTGAGGTCCTTGCCTGAATCATTAATTAGGTCACTGATGAGCTCATGCTTGTACAACCCCCTCTATTTCCAGTGTTGTGTAAGAAGTAGGGATTATTACCATTAGTAAATACACATTTCTTTATTGGTATTTGTACTAAAGCTATTCAAGTCACCTTCATGTTTTTCTCTTCTGCCCACTCCCTTCCTTACCCCTCCGTGGGGCAGGGTTGATCACGTATAAATTAAATGTAATTAGGCTGAAAAGCTGATGTTGAAAACTGAAATTCCATCTACATCTTCCTACTCACATTTTATCTCAGGAAGTGCTTAGGCTGTTATTGTCCCCTGGGGCTAGCACGAGCGTGGGTCACAAACTAACTTTAAAAACTATAGTTTTTCTGCATTCTGTTAGAAATTATTTGGCAGTTCTATTGATGGACTGAAACAGCCTAAAACTGACTCTCATCAAGTCTGTCTTTTTGTCCAGAATAGTATGCAATAAATAGCAACTCACTATCAGAGTGTTTTATGGTTTTGCACTGATCTGTGTGCTGTAGGAGGAACTTCTTCCCTTGCCTTGCTCCAGGTATTTTTTCGCTAGAGATTTTTCTTTTGAAACTGTGGTTTTTCAGGTAACATTCAGAAACCATTTCTTTTGTTGTTGTTTTTGTAGTTTTCCTTGTAGTTCATTGATTTGTTCAAACCAAAAACTCAAAGCCAATCTCTGAGGCTGTCAGCCTATTTAGCTGTGGAGGAAAGTCCACCAACTTCTGTAAATAGAGATGATAGCGTGTGGCCCAGCGGGCTGCTGGAGCTCAGGGCCTGCCTGGCAAAGTGCTGTGCTCAGCCCCAGCTCCAAACAGCCAGGGGGGCAATTCATGGGACCACAACGGTTCACAGGACCCTTTCCCTGCAACCTCCTGTGGCTGAGCAGCCATCTGCAAGTCGTAGTGCAATAGTCCTCACACCTCCTCTTTTATTGCTTCATATTAAAATTGCTATTGCCAGCAACACTTTGTGCAATAAGCACACTGCAAGCTCTAAAGTCTTTAGGGGTTTTTTTTGGGTTGGTTTTTTTTTTTAGGTGATTCACCTTAAAAATCTGACCCATTTTTTAAAAAGGTAACCAACATTTGTACTTTGAATTTTTTTTAAAAGGAAATAAGGTTAGAAGTGCCAAAACAAAGTTTAACCCAGCGGACATACCAAGGGGTCATTCTGTCACTCCTGGGCAAAGGGGAGGGCTCTGCACAGTGGGTGCTTGTCATAGCAAAAGCTTTTGGTTTATGATTAAAGCTGTGATACTGAGGGAAGCAGACAGTGGCAGGTCCTGGGTTTTGTGCTCATTTTCACTGGCTGGCCTTTGCAAGACTTTGGTCACAGAAATGAAGCCTTAGCACAGTCTGCCTGCATCAGCATGATTTTTTTTCCACTTCTACCACTTTAGAGCCTTTCCTCTTGCCATTAGCAAACCCTCAAGCCCCAACACCTGCCAAAACCCTCTAAGCAGATGAAAGGAAGTGGATCCATTTTCTCTAAACTGGCTCCATGATATTTTATGAAGAGCCTCTTAACAGATCCAACACTTCAGCTCAAGAATACCTTTTGAAGGCCAGCAGGGCCTGTGAGTGGGACAGGGATTAATGTAATCCCTTCCCCTGCCCCATCTAGAAACTCTCCTGGAAGGAGTTTTATCTGCTCCCATCCTCTACTGTCAGCCTGACCCCCTTACTCTCCATACAGGTCCTGAGCAGCCTTGCTGTTATGAAAGGTCTGTAGCAGTATCATAGAGCTTTATGCTCTTATTTTAGAAAAACAATGCATTATAATATATCCTCTATAAAGAAAGAGAGTGTATGACTTAACAGAAACTTTTATACTTTGTTTCAAACCTTTACATTAATAACTGGGGTGTCTGTGACTACCAAATAGTGGTATTTTTGCTATTGCTCTGTACTGGTGATTCACAGAGCAGAGAATGAAGGCATTTGTGATCAGTTTTACATTAGCTGTAGCTATTAAAATGCAATCAGTTAGTTTATAAAGCCATAGATGATGATGCTGTCTAATCCTCATCTCCAGACAGGTTCTAGTGATAATGAAGTGCATGGGCTTTTTACATTTTAAATAATGTACAGCCCTGGCCTTTGGACTGATTTTTCTTAGAATGTCTTTTTCCTGGACTGCCTCATTTTCTGCCTGTGCAGCTAAAGGCAAAAAAGGGAAATTTCTGGAGATCTCAGTACAGTCCTCATAGTGCATTTTTTTCTTCTTTATAGAAACAAAAATTTAAAAAATCCTTGATATGTATCTTCTAATACTCTATATGAAAACTTTGTCAGCAACTTCACGCTTTTCTTCAATATATATATTCTTGGAAAAGTTTTGGTTTATTCCAGTTGCAGTATGTACACTCCCCCTTGGAGTGACCCTGTGCCAAAGGAGGTGTGAAAAAGGTACTTCTGTGAGCACAGACTGCATCAGGCAAGGAAACTCTGTTAATAAAGGGCAAAAGGGAATCTGGGCGGTTTTTAGATAGGCCACTCAATTTACCTCACACAGAAACTACTAATATGTGCAGAGACTGAGTCCAAACAACCAGAACCAAGCAGAGAAAACCAAAAAGTCTGGGGAGCCTTCAGCCCTGCTGGCTGCACGCAGCCTAGGACTGACTGTGCTAGTTCTGTTCTAAGAAAGATTAAAGAAACTCAAATATGCTGTGCAAAAAAAGGCAAGGATTTGTTATGGAGGGAAATTTCAGATGAATATGGGTGCTTTGGTACCACTCCAGTGACTGATACCTCTGATACTCATCATTACAGGCAGGGCTAAGGCTGGTGTGCCATCTTCCAAATTTCCTTGCAAAGCAAGAGCTCAGGAAAACCCTGGCTGAGATCATAATTTCATTCACCTGTTTGCTGTTGCTTTCCACTTGCACACAAACCATGGGGACTAACTGAGATCTGTGCCTTGCATGCTGCAGACACAGCATGTGAGTAGCATTGGCTTCAAAACTCCTTGGCACAGCTCTCACATTTGAGCTCAGCTCACAGGGCAGTATGAAAGAGAGCACCATTTCTCCATGTCCTCCTCCACTGCTGATTTGGTCATTTTTAAGTGGAAAGGGTGTTTATCCCACACAATTTTTATGCAGCAGGCTGAATACAAATTATTTGCTTTCATTATGTCTACATGGGGAAAAAGGGAATCTGTAATGTCAGAAAAGACTGTACATCTATTTGTCATGGAGGGGAAAAAATCGTATTTCTGACCCTTTAGGGCACATCATCCAATGACTTTGGGCTGATCTTCATGTATCATTCAGGTATCTCAACTTACCCAAGAAACTTATCCAAAAAAATTCAGGAGGCCAAATCAAGGCAGTCCATGCTAAGAATGTCAAATATCAAGACAACTTCTTATTTAATGTTGATCAACACAGACATATTTCCTGTCTTATCAGTATTATTTTGGCTTCAAAGGTTCAGTTAAAATGGAAGTTATCAATTTTCCTACTGCAAGATAAAATAAGTGAGTTTTTTCCTTTGCATCTCATAAAGAAGTTGAGGAGTAAAGTTCAACGAAAATTCACACAGCAAATTAAAAGCATGTATTACAGACTTAAGAGAAAGCAGGTGTGTACCTATGTCCACAGCAAAGTGGAGATGTGCTGAGGTATCTGCAGGTTCATTCTCACCTGTCAGTGGCTGGTAAATCAAAGTAAGCTCCACTGAGGTCAGAGGCAGAAAAGCAGAGCAGTGCCAGTGGAGGCTGAACTTGGGATCACTGAAAGTTGAGTGTAATCCATTAATTGATTTGGATATCACAAAGTCCAGACTCAGAAAAACTCTCTAGTTCCTCTTATTTTCCTGCTGTGAAGTTTTTGAATGAATTTTGGTTTTAAGGTATATCAATAAGCGATGCTTTACAGAAGAAGCACAAGGAGCTTTTTTAACTTGGGCCATTTCAGCCTTCTTAGAAGGAAATTAAAGTAATCTTTCATGGGTAGGAGTAACCTCAAACAAGGAAGAACCATTCCTGTGATGTTTCCCTTGTGTTGCACAGTGTTGAGGCATGGGGCTGCCTGGGGAGACAGGTCCCCAGCCCCAAGGAGCAGGGCAGCTGCTGGGAAGTCTGTTGACCTCTCTCCTCAAGGAGAGCTCTCCAGAGGAGACTTGGCACCTGCAGCCTTCTGAGAACTGGCCTTGGTCATAACCATTTCCCAGCCATCCCTCTGCCCATCTCTGCATCCTTTGGAATATTGCTTCACTGAAACTTTAGTTTTCCTTAGGCAAGCACAACAAACCTCATCACCGGTCTCCCAGGTGTTTGATTCAGTGCTTGGTTTTGAGGGACAACTGGGAGAGAAAGAATAAGAAAATGCTGACTCCCCTTCAAATATGGATTTGCTATCTTATAACAACTTTAAATGTCTTCATTTGTAAATAGCCGTAAATTTTATGGATATATATTTGTGCTCTATTGCTCTCCATGTATGTTCTGTGTCAATACATTCAATCTTGCCCACATTTGCATTCTGCAAACTATATGCTGCTGGAAGGTGTGTTTTTGATTGGACTTCTGTTCATCCTATTTTGTATTTTATATAACAGAGTGTTACCAGGAATATTCTGAATTCCATTGGGTACTAATGGGTGTGTTTGCTTGAGGTGAAATATTTCATAGGAGCATTGTACTGAACAGAATATATCAAAATGTCCAAGAAACTGCTTTTAGGATCATTCAGTCACTCTTTCACTGTGGCTTCCTTTGCCAGAAAAAAACCCAAGAGCCAAGTGATGGGCACTCTGAGGACAAAAGCAAGCAGAGAGGCAAGCTGGGGTGGGCAACAGCTGCGCCCTTCCCGGTGACTTGTGGTGTGTGACATTGTATTTCTGTGTGGGTGCATCAGCTGCACAAACATGCTGGTTGGTTGGCAGGGCAAGTTACCTGTTGCCCTGGATTTCCCTGCCCCTGTGGTAGGAAAGCCCCCTTGGCAGCCCTGGAGAAATGCTCTTGCTTCCTTGCACAACAACTGTCCTTTCCAGCACAGCTACCCACCCTCCACCTCTGAACAACAGCCTTGTTTCTACAGTGGAATGTGGAATAGGGAAAAGGAGGTGGCCAGAACTCAAATTAAAGAATAAAAAAGAGCAGATGAATTGATTTTGGGATGTTCTTTTGATGCTCTTGCCCTCTATTTCCCTACTCTTCTTCCAAGCCTTCTGCAGTTATTTCGGTGTGAGTGCTGCTAGCCACATGGATAAGATTCAGCTTGCAAAAATGTATGCTTGCAGCAAGGAAGACTTACCCTTTAACCTTTAGCAGCCATTTCCTCTGAAAAGCACAAGTTTCATTTTCACTTACAGTGAAAAACGTGCGGAGGGGGAAGGGGAAGAGAACCTCATCTCTGCAAAACAGCCGAATAGTCCTATTTTCATCCTCTGCACCAAACTTCACATAGCTCTTTTTGCATTATGCAGTGTGCCCTCAGGAAAGAGATCTGGCAGGAAAAGCAAATGCAAACTCTCTCGTTAGTCTTGAAAGGCCTGGTCGTGAGCATTTGGGGTCAATCCCCTTCAGCGGGTTCATTTTTCTTCATTGCAGTTTCATGAATTTGGCCATAAGCAAAAAGTAGGGTTTAGTTAAAAAAAATCCTTAAAAGCCTATATAGTATTCATTAAACAAAACTGAAAATTGCATGCCATATTGGAAAAGTCAGGAAGGCAGGAGAAATTCCACATCCCTGCAATATATCCAAATATATTGCAAACAATGTACTGTAGCACCAGCTGCCAATGAGGCTGTACTTTCACCTGGGGTAAACCCATGTAACTCATGCTAATAGTTCTAAATATGGGATGAAGAAGAAAGGAGCTTGCTTTTTTTTTTTTTCTCGTTACTTGAAACTCTTGTGCTCAAGTGCTTTTCTGTTTAGAACATATGGGGTTTTTTTCAAGTCTGACATGACTTGAAAGATAACATACCAGAATGACAAGCTTTATTGCAAGTCAATGGTTTTTAAATTCAGCTCGTTTTTCTAATCATCAAATACAGTTACCAAGAGAGAAAAGTTTAGTTGCAATTTCAAGGGACACCAAAGCTCCCATCCCTGTTGTTTCCTGAGCTCCTGCCCTTCTCTTTGGAGAAGGCCAAGCACTGTGTAGGGTGATGGTGCAGCACGATGAATTTCCATATAACCCTCATCTTTGCTGCAGGGTTGCTGCAGTGGAGGGTGCCTGTGCAGAGCCCTTAGCCACTGTGCCCCAGCAGCCCTTCTCAAGAGGCACCTCAGCCCCAGGCACAGCATCCCTGAGCCACTGCCTTCCCTGTACTGCCTCCTTCTCCACAATGGCATTTCTAAAGCTTTCATACATTTTAAATATGTCTTGCTTGGTCTCCACCTTCCTGTAAAAGCTTTTGACATTATCTTTGAATGAAAAGTCCATGATCTTATGAAAAAATCCACTTTCAAATTTTTGTTCTAACAAGAATCATCACATTTTCCCATGGCCTTAGAAAGATCATCTGAACAAAGCTGTTGGTCCCCCAATTGTAGGGACTCCACTTGGTCACCAGCCTTCTGTCACATACACATTTAGGGACAGCAACTCTCAGGATGTTTCTCAGCACTCCCTAAGTCCTGCTAAAGCTCTGCTGTCATTGCAGAACTGAGCAGAGAGGGGAGAGCATCCCCTCCCAGGCAGCAAAGGGTGCTGAACACAATGCTGGTGCCTTTCACAAGACGTCATTGTGTACCAAAACACACATAAACCACAAAATACCCCATGGAATTACAAGATAACATAGTAAGCAAGATGGAGAGATTTGACTGAAAAAACAAAAAGCTTGCTGGTGAAATATAATTATGTGAGAAAATCCTTCAATGTATCATGAACTGATAGAGAAGTATTAATTGCAATCCTGTTGGGGTTTCTTTTAAGGAAAATGCAATGGATTTATTCTCTTATGGAAGTCAGCATAAATGACTCAGTAGTATGGGGAAAAGGTGTAAAGGAGAGAGTTGAGTGTGTGCTAACAGAGAGTGCATAATGTATTAGCATCAGCAACACTGCCTGATGGGTGAAGGCTTTTATACTACCTCTCTATTGATAGGTATTTCAACCAGCAGTAAAAAACTCCTCTTGACACTCATCTGTAGGGAAAAATATCCACATAGTCTTTGCTGTAGGACCAATTAGCCTGTGAAAGCAGCTGGGGGGAGGGGGGAGGTGCGGGATATAAATGCGGGATGCATCCACACTTGATTACTCTAATGAAATGTCCATTGATTCCTATAGATTAATGTGAGAAGAACGGCAGCTGCGGAGTGGCTAACACCTCTAGGTCAGCAGCTCTGTGTGCGCGTGTGGACGTGTGTAATGGAGGGGGTAGCACAGAGTCAGACCAAGGTAGACAAGAGAGGCTTCGTGTGGCTGCCAAGGGAGAGGTGGCTGCGGTGCGGGGACGTGACAGCCGGCGACGGAGGGAGATCCGCGGGAGGCCACAGCGAGGGGCTGCGGGGACAGCGCTGCTCCTCCCTGCCTCGCTCGCTGCCGCTGCCCCTCGCTCCCATTTGACTTTGCTGTAAGGCAGGCTGAGCTCACAGGTCATCTGTTTTTGTTAGATTAATTTGATTCAGCATGCAGGAATAGAGGGCTGAGCGGGCTAATGGCTCTCTGCAGGTGACATTGGGAATGGTCAGCGCTCGCATCCTCCTCCCCCATCGCCGTGACTGCCGAGAGGAGCCACACGAGGGGCTCCTCTGTGTCAGGGATGCCGGTCCTGCACCGACCCCCGCGCCGGCACCTCCCCGCTCCAGCGAGCTCCTCGAACACTAATCCCTTATCTCTTGCGCCGTGTCATGTAGAAGGACTTAATTACAAAATCGAGCCAGGGATTTGCTGAGTGACTGCGGTGCCTGGCGCTGTTTTTATTGCGCGGGGAATGGAGTTACGGGGACCCTGCCACAATTGTCACAAGAGATACAGCATATCCTGTCGTGCAGGGATTCTGGTATTCTGGTGTTGAAGGTGATGTGCAGCAACCTGCCTCCTGTGGCAGGGGAGCCTAGAGGAGCCATTGGAGCTGTGAACTGCACTAGGAGAAGAGGTTGATATGGAAATATGAACGGGTGAAATGTTTAGGCTGGGACTCTAGAAATTACATTTCATATTAAACAAAAGTATCTCTGGGCCAGATTTGGGCTGGGATAGTATCCCACAGTTGTACCCGTGGTCTGGTTCCTCTGGTCACAATAAAGGGAAATCTGTTGCTTATTACTGAGGATGAGGGATCTTGTAGCTGCATTGCATTGTGAGGAGAGCTTGACTTCAGTTAACACAAAATAACCAGACACATTGTGGCTGTTGTTTCAGTTGTTTTCAATGCACATTTCACCACATCATTGCAGTACTTAGGAACAAGTACTACAACGCTTGCCAAAAATTTTAGAAACAGTGTTTCCTCACAGTATACACAAAATGTGGGCAGGCAATTCCAAGACCCACGTGGCCCTGCAAAGATCCGGGTCCCCCAGCAAACGTAGGATCTGATGCTGGGCATTAATATAATTTTATTGGGCTAACTCAGGGGAAAAGATTCATCCTAACTCTAAAACAGGGCTTTGAGCAACCTGCTACTGGTTTGGCAGCCGTTATATCAAACGCCCCAAACTGGTGATCTCGTAAATGTGCACGTATGCTAACATGGGCAGAAAGAGGTGCAAGTGTGGGATAACACAGAGGTTTCTCTAAGGCAAGCTCTCCTGAGCCCAGCCCTACCAGCATCAGGGCTTCAGCCCACACTAGGTGATACTTGGCACCTCCTGTTTTCATGCCACTGAGTGACAAAATTTTCCATCACCATCTGAAGAGCATAATTTATCCCTGAAAACACAAATACTGCAACCTGCACACCATGTGCTTGTATGTATTTCCCGAAGACTGCTCCATAGCCACTTACCCCTAACAGACCCTGCTCCTTCTTGGTGGATGCACAAACCTCAGAGGAGCAGGTGGCTGGGACTGAGGCTGTGCCCCACCTGTGGCCACAGTGTCCCCAGCTGTCCCATCTGGTAAAGGGCTCTGTGGGGGGCAGGAGGGTGCTGGCCTCAGTGTGCAGTGCTGACCTTCAGTACTGCAGCCAGACCTACCCAAACATGCCTCCACCTCCTTTGATCACTATAAAACACATACTTTTAGTCATAATTTTTAATTGCTGTCTGTTCAAGAACATGATTGTCAATGATTCCACTTCTTAGTTCAAGATTTTCCCTTCTCATTAACTAGTGTTTTAATGTTCTGCTCTCCTGCAGAAACACCTTGCATCTCTCCGATGAACAAAGGTACCTGAGTAATGATTTTTGTCCTGCTACTTTTCCCCTTTTTCAGAGTGGCAGGATGTGCAGTGTGCTGTCAGCACAGGTGCAGTTTAAGGAATTAAAATGCAGTGCCTGGATGCATTTGGCCACTCTGGCTCAGGGGGTGTGTGTGTGCAGGCAGCCGTGGAGGCAGCCAGGCACTGGCAGCAGGGCTGTCCCTTTAAGCCTCGCCAGTGTATTTTTAGAAAGCATAAATAGGCTGCATTCTCCCACTTGCTCACTATCCAAGACATAAAAAGGAAGGGCTTTCTGCTTTCTTCAAGTCTCCTTCCCCTGCTGGCACCATATAAGTCTGTCTTTTAAGCAGTACAGGTCCACAGCCCTTTTTTTTTTATTGAGAAGCTGCAGAACTCTAACCGGTGGTTCAATAAATTGTATTACATCCCCTTCGTACTGAATGCCCTACAAGCTTTGGCTTTCCATGTGTAATTGCAAGCTGTTATTAGCCCAGAGCTTTGTCCGTTACTGTGCCACACTATTGCTGAGCGGTCAATTTTTTTCCCCTGCCATTTCCTTTGCTCACACCATGCTGACCACGTTGGCCAGGGGCTGCCCGAGGTTTATAGTGCAGCATTGATTTTTCTTTTCTCTCAATACTGACAGAATCATAGATCCAAGGCAAATAAAGAAATGCATTCTGTAGTGATGAAATGTCTTTCGTTCAGCCTGGATTGAATCAAAGGCCATCACAGAAATGTTCTGCTCTAAAATGCTAGTGAAGCTTAAGGCATTGTTGGAAAATGAATTTTCCATTTTCTTAGCTGTAATTTGGATTCTCAAATCACTGTGCTAAAAATAATCAGATAAAACTGAATATAGACTACAAGCCTATGTAAAATGCTATTTGTTAAGTTTTTGCAAGCTGCTGCAGCTGATATGAAAGGAATCTGGCAGTAGATCAAAAAAGTAATTGCTGAGGTGGATTTCTAGTAAGTATGTTGCATTACTCTGAATACCAAGGTATAAGATGACTTCTCTGTAATTCATAAATATCATGGTAAATAACCAAACCATAAAGATATATTTTGCATATCTACTGGAGGGCGAGGTTTCTAGCGACAAAATCCACTTTATGTCACCTTCATGTCCCTAATGACTATTATTGCTTTTTTGAAAGGTGTGTTGAAGGGTTTCTTTTAGATGAACCAATATCATTGGTCCCATTATACTGAAGGAGATCTAGAAGTAAAAAGAGTCTGTGGGGACAGAGTGAAGTCACACAGTGAATCTCTGGCAGGGCCTGGAAGAGAACTTTGATCCTCAAAAGCTTAGCACCATTTTCAATGCAAAATAAAAATAGCCATGATTTTTATGACATCAGTGGGAATGGGTCACTCCACATCGTAGTCACTAGCACAGGCTATTAGAAACCAGAGGTGTCCCCAGACTGTGTGCCTGGCTGCACTGCCATGGGACTCCAGCATTCCATAAAAAGGGAGCACCTTGACTCATTTCCAGGCAAATGTCATTTCCTACTGCATAGAGTCAATTAAGGAACCCAGACCTGTCATCTTGGAAAAGAGAAGACAGAACCATGTGGTAGAGATTTCTCCACATTCTGGGGTTTTCCATCTCTTTTTTTTCCTGTGTTATCAAGGCTCATGACTTAACATTACAAATTGAACCCAACTCACCATCAGGGACATCAATACTTTCATCCTTGAAAAAACAATGACTTTTGCCTTTTCTCAGCTTTTCATAAAGTTAAGTTCATAATAATTTGTGCAGAAAAACTGCAGAGGATTCTTGTGTCCTTCACAGGACAGTTTCCTCTGTGGCCTGCAAAGATAAATCTCCAACTTCTACAGGGTCCCAGCATGAACATCCTCTTACCTGGCAACTCAAAATGCTCCGACTCCACACTTAAGGGAGATCTCATGTGTTACTGAGAAGTTAGGACAAAAACAAGAAAAAAAAAAAAGGGAGAAGGAGAGAAGGAAAAGGTTCCCAGAGAATAGAAAGAGTGGAGGAGAGGGGCATTTACATATGAAAATAACAGATGGATTCAGCAAAGTTAAAACTACAAATTCAGAAAATAAATACATTTGAATGTAGCCCTTGGGCAAAATTTCATTAATTCCCTAGCTCTGGACCTTTCTTTTTCTCCTTTCTTGATGGCTACACATTTAATATCAATGTGCACTTGTTTATAGCTCTTTCTTCACAATTGTATTCCTGGCAATGCGCAATAGGTCTTTACACTGCATAACAAATCAGATTATTTTTCTTCATTGATGATCTATAAAAATTCTAAAAAAAAAAAAACCCACCACCTTTTTGAGTCAATTTCAGTGTCTTATTCAACCTGAAATGCTTTGGAAGTTTTTTTTCATCAAAAGGCCACTAAGAATTCCTTTCTCTGTCCCACATTGTGCAGTAATTTTCCCTACAAAATTTCTCAGAAGGTTACAATGCGACTTGAATCTGCGTTACTCACTGTAAAAGACTGTGAAGCACTATGTGGCTTTCATTTGGTAATTTTTAAGAATGCTCCACAGTGGAAACAAAATCAGGGATAGCTCCCTCTCATTTGTCTTCCCAAGGCAATTCTCACCTAAGGTCCAGAAACCCTTGAGAAACCCCTTATTTTCTCTACCTCCCGTTTTGTCCATCTCCAGCCTTATGGTGTTCAGTAAAGCTATAGCAAAGAAGGCACTGATCTGAAATCAGCTGCAAACCAGCTCAAATCCTGGGAGGCATTGTTCTGCCTAATGCTTCCCTGTATTAGACCTGCAATGATTTTCAGATCTTACACCCATAGCAAGTATCATTATACAGTTGCCATAAATGTTCCTTTTTTAGTAAACCTTTTCCAGAAAATTAAATCTTTTGCTTGCTGGCTTACACAGATCGGTAGACCTCAACAGTCACCAAAATGAGGGACTGCTATATATATGAGGGGTGCAATAAAACCTTCAAATTCACTTGCCAGGATTTTTGACAGCAGATTTGAACTGAGATTTAAAATTCAGATTCAGGGTTTCTCTTTTGGACAGTATCTCCATTAGAAGCTGGAAAAGATAAGGAATGGAGGTTACCAGGTGTTGGTAAGCAGTTCACCAAGGCTGGAGAGTCACACTTACAAAGGTACTGGGAGTACAGTTGTACAAGGTAGAAACAAAATTAGGATGTGTGTAAAACTATGAACAGAGTTGCCCTTCTGCCTCTATCTATCACTTTATGGATTTGTGACATCACTTATGGCTAAAATCCAGCCATTGCTCTGCACAGGCTGCAGTCCGGAATCTCCACTCTAAATTCTAGGAAGGGGAAAGCGAGGAGAATGTACAAACAGGATTAGTGTCAGGGAATGCAAGCGTGATGAATACTTCCACATATTACCAAATTGTATATAATAGCCTAAGCATGTAGGAAATCATTGTCAGGGGAAAAAGCTGTTAATTGGATCATATAAGAAATGTAATGTTTTCTTAATGTCTCAGCTGGTGCATAAGTGCTTGTTGACTGGTGCATGATCTGTGTTTTTATCAAATGCCCGTACGAGCAAGCAGCTATGATAATTAATTTTTAAGGGAGATGGAAAAGATTAGCTATGCTTGAGTACCAAATGGATGTCTTTTCTCTCATCCACTGGGTTCACAGCCTTAAGTGTAACAAGCAAAAATGGTTGAACAAGCAAAGAGCAAAGGAAACTGGAGTGGCATCAAAATGCAAAGCAGCTCCACTGTCATCTGCCATCCAGTGAGAAAATGCCTTTCTGTTCTCCTTCCTCTGTCAGCAAGGAGCTTTTCTGGTTTAAAATCACAAAAAAGGCAAAAGAAGTTAATATTTGTGTGGCTGTAAGAAAAGAATGTTAGTAATAATGGTTTCAGCTCTACTGTGAAAATATTTGAGATCTGGCAGGAGCTGCCAGCTTTGGTTGGTCTGAGGGCCAGGTGTGGGGCTAAGATTGCAGCTGGTTCTGCAGGAGGCATCTCAGCTGCTGTGCAGGGCCAGGGCAGCACTGCAAGCCAGGGAAGGCCCAGTTTGGCTGTACAGATCACAGCCTTCATCAGAGATGTGGAACTTGAGTTTATGCTGTTCTCTGAAATCTGCTAAAGGGAATGCAGTCGGCTCCCAGCTGCTTTCAGAGGCTGAGGCCACGCTGCTTGCTAAGTAAGGAGCAGTCACTTGCATTTTTCCCTGCCCTGCCACAGTGTTCTCTGCACTAGCAGCTGCCTTAGGTGATTTGATGATCCTCTGCACCTCTGGCTTGCAAAACAGTGACATCAGCAGAAAAATCTTTACATGTATGGCAAAACAGAAAGTTGCTTGTTTTGTGAAGCACTTTCTCTTTGGAAGAACCTTGTATTTTTAAAGCCCAGCTCCCTTTTGAGGCACTCATCTTCCTCAACCTCTGTGAATGTCACCTTTCAGCAAAAGATCAACAAGGACTCCCTGGCATATTCATATTTTTTGGCAGTTCTCACCCTACAAACACTGCAACTGTCTGGGGACCTGATCCTCTTCTGTGAACAGCTCCCTGCAAAGCCACTCAGTGTCTTGAGGCCTTCCAGGTTTGAAGCTTCTCTCAGCACCTTGTCCAGCCCAATAGGTGCACACTTCTAAACAGCTGCCAAAACACCTGCATGAGCATAAAACATACAGAAAACTAGCAAAATTATGATGTTCATGGGGATGTTCTGTCTAAATTGAGACTTTTAAGCACTAATAATAATTAACTACTTTCTTAGCAACGAAAAAGTCTTAAATGCCTATTTACTTAACAGTCCCCTAGGGTGTCTTTGTTCTGAATGGGCTAAAAAATCTTAGCTGCAAAATAAGCAGGCGATTCCAATCAATAGAGCCAGAGGACTATATTGATTACCAGAACTCCATTCTTTAGTCATTAACCCTGTGAATTCTTTACAAAAGCCGTACAGGACAATTCCTAACCACTATACCATTTGAGGAGTCATTCAGATATTTGAATGTCATTAAACTTTCATAGCTTGTTTACAGCCCTTTCAGCCTTGCCTGAAGGATTGTGCTCTGAGACTTGCTGCCACACAGCCCCACTCTGCCCAGCTGAACTGACAAACAGCATTAATCAAGCCCAGAAATTTCCTCTGCAGATATGATTTTCTTGTTGGCTGTTGCTAATGTTGCTAGAGAGCAGGGAAATGGGTCATGGAAGGAGAGAAATAATATTCTTAATTTTTCCATGTTTCAGCTTCAAGCCAGAAAACTCCAGCTGATGATAAACACACTTTTTATCCATCCTTGTATGGAGAACTACTCATGCACCCTGCACGTCTCTTTCTTCATGGTGGATGCCACAGAGCTCCTTATGGACAGGAGGGGAAGGACACGAAGTGGGACACTGGAGAGGGAAGGCAATGGTGAGGTGGGAGGAGGAAGAGAAGGAAGTGATGCTGGGAGAGCTCCTCAGATCTCTCCACCTCCTTCCCCTGGCTGGGTCCTGCGGGACCTGCCCCCACGACACCTCCCTCTCAGCAGCCCCGTATTTAAGACAAGATTCTCGCATTTCAGATTGAGAAAGTTCATGACACACGGTAATGGCTCTAAATGGTAAATTCAATCACACAGTCAACAATTGAATAGAAGCGGCACAAATGAGCCAAATGCCAGCGATTTGAGGGGATGCTGAAGGAACTCCCAGCAATCACAAGGCCACTGCAAAGACAGGCACCCTTCCTCTTCAAAGTTCAGCTGGCTTTAATGTTATAGGACATGCAACATTCTATAATGCAGCCTTTCTTTGCTATAGAAACTCTGAGCTGCTCAGCATCTTTGTAAATACACAGCATGGAAGAGGTTATTTCTGAATGTTTTCTGAATGGTTTATATAAATTTCAGCCACAGCTTGTCCTTGGTTTGTTTGCTCCAACTATTCTTTTATTGGTTATGGCTTTGGCCCAACACCCACTGGGTATGGGGATTTGGCTTAGGCTGTGTTTGTGCTGGTTACACAACACAAACATGGTTTTGTTCCTTGCCTTCCACTGTACAATAAAGTTCTTAGCCACAACAAGTAGATGAACACCAAGGCATCATTTGAGCTGAAGCTCAGGATCCCGTTTAGAAATTAAGGAATACCTTGAGAAACACACAAGAATCCACCTAATTATTTGCAAAAAGTGAATGTTATTTCGGAGTCATAACAGAAATATTCCTACATTTAGACGCAAAATTGTCCTTCATCTTTTTTGCAATTAGTGCTTGATCCAGTCTAGCTTCAACGTTCTGCCATTATCCTTATCTGTTTGAAAACTTCCCAAGAGAGCTACAATGAGCTAGGGCCATTTTCATGACTATTGATTTCATGGTTAAAATTATAGTATTTGATTGTTATTTGACCAAACTGAGATTATTGTATGTTTTGAAAACAAGAGCAGTAGCAGCAGGAGTCGTGTCCCTATAAAAGTACAAAGTCAGGAGCTGCCAACAGGGCTCTGTGGGAACCCCTCCGAGCTTCAGTGACCTTCCCAATGTCACCTCATGCATCGTGGCAAAGTGTGGGACAGGTGCCAAGTGTCTTCCCTCCCAGCAGGTGCCCTCACCACTGGCACAGGTTTTCCTGCCTGGGAAATGCCCATTCGTGTTTGCAACACTGCCTCTACGCAGTGGGTGTGTTTTGTGGTGAAGACTCTTTTAGGACTGAAAGGCCTGAATTTCATTATAACTCTTAGTAAATAAATGGGTACTGGACAGCCATTTATGAAGTTTATTTTTCATTGTCACAATACATTTAGGAAGTGTAGCTAAAGCAAGGACTTTCTGCATGCTCTGGTTCCTGCATTTCAACAGACTAAACCAATCACAATTAGCAATGGATTTCAGATAAATCCAGAAATGTTTTAAGCAAGTTCCTAAATGTGATAAGAACTCCAAATACCTTTTTAAATAGGGTGTTTCAAAGATTATTAGGACTAAATGGCCTTAGTGCATCATATGGACAGAACCACCTTTTCTTTGTACTTAATTTCATTTTTTTATTCTGAGACCTCTCTGCATTTTATTAGACTAAGAGCTTAACTGACCATCCTTTCCTTTCTGATCAGAACAGCAGGATTGTTGATTTTCAGGTTGTGGTGACATTTTGAGCTGGGTGAAATCCAATAAGGCTACAAGTATTTCCTGGCAAAACTGAGGCCACCATCAGGGACTGGTAGAGTAGTGAAGCAGCAGGTCCCACCCAGCAGGCAGGAGCTACCTGAGCTGTCGATAACTCCATGTAAAATGGGGTGAATGTAGATGCAATTGCCACTTTTTTACCTTTTTCTATCAATGCCATGGAAATTATCTCTAGTTTAACAAATGAATCTAAACATCTTGGTGCCAGCAGCTGCTGCTGACTTCATCTTCAGAGCAGGAGCATTCTGACATCCCATTTTCTTCAAGCGGAGTCACAGGTCAGAGGGCAGTGAGACACCTTTCCCCAGCTGTCAGTGATGTGCCTCCTTGAAATAAATCAAAAACACCTGCCCCCAGAGAAGCAGGTGGGGACTTTGTGTCCCTGTAGGCAAGATGGCTTGGCTGTGCCCTTGCAGGGCTCCTGTAAAGCTGTTCAGCGTGAGTTATTCCCCTGCTCAGGGCTCTCCTGAGCATCACTGTGCCAAGCCTGACCTCCTACGCCATGGCCCCCAGCCAGAGCTGAGCTTTCAGACACGTGAGACTGCCTTGAGAAATGCATACAGCTGAAACTGTTCACCAGTAAATACACCCTTGCTGCATTTAGAGCCTCCTCCAACTCAGAGTAATGCCTCAGGGAGGAGCACAGAGTCCTGGGGGACACAGGGGAGGGCAGATGGAGATGATGGAGCCCTGCTGCACCCAACCAAGGAAGGAGGGAGCACTCCTCACCCACTCCAGGTAATATCTTCTACCTTTAACAGGGGAGAGTTGGCTGCTTTCCTGTCCTCTGCTGCCCTTTTACTTAGAAGTCTGACTCCTGGAAATTAGTTTGGCAGGGAGGCTGCAAGCAGACCTTTACTGCACATGCCAGTGCTGTATTCATGCAGAGCTGAGGAGAGGGCCAAGCTTTAGACATACAGAGCATGCAGGTGACCCTGTTGCAGCTTGCAGACAGAAATGCACACAGTGGCTTAGGTAGGATAGGAGGAAGAGTGAATCTAAACACCTTGATACATCTGCCTGGAGCTGTGTAAGAAGCTCAGCAAATTGCTGTGGCACTCAGGGCTGTCTGTATCCACCACCCACAAAATATCTGGGTTATCAACCCAAGAAAATGTTCCCCTCCAAAAGTGAGTGCTGAGCCCTGTTGCTTTCACTACAGAAAAATCTAGGCCGTTTAGTAACAGGTCTGTGCTCTCCAATTCCAAGAGAGGTGCTGGTACTGCCATCCTGTTGTCCTTGTGAGCCAGAGACACTTCTGTGGAAGAAAGAGGTGCTTAAAGCCTTGTTCTGATTACATCTACTCCACATAAAGCACAGTAACTTAACTCGAGCCAACAGTCACCCCGGTGTAAAACAGGATTGTGGCAGATCAGAAGCTGGGTTGTAATCCTCTCATTGCCCCAAAATAAATTTCCTTCTTGGCAGCAGGGCTTAACGATAAATGTTCAATCCTGACTTGTACACGGCTTAGGAGCACAGGACAGGCAGCCCTGCGAGGGCTGCTCAGCCTTCCAGCATTCCACTGGGAGCAGCACCCAGAGGGGCTCGTGGGGAACAGCCCCAGAAGTGCTGCCAGTGGTGACATTTCAGAAGGTCTTACCTTGGAGAGGCCTCGTAAATGTCATCCTGCTGAAGCTGCTGGTGGTGGCTGCACTGAAGGGAGTAGGAGCCAAGTGATGCCCCTGGAAGGGATGGCTCCATGTCAGGTTTCTCTGTCACTGTCACACATATCTCTGATAATATTTACTTACTGTTTGAAGGGAAAATGGCTTTCTAAAGCCATTATTTCTTTCTCCCATCTGCTGTCATAAAGGTCTTTGTGATGGAATGATAGAGGGTTCATCCACAAAATGGACAGAGCAGGAAAAGATACCAAAATATAAGGGCACCTCTAGGCAGGGCACTGTAATAGCACTGTGCCTATCAGTGGTGGGCATGCTCTTTGTATATGCAAAGGCAAAAAAGACTAACTAAAAATAAATGGGTAGGATGGGCATTGATATTTGAAGGACTTGGAAACTAGATTTGATTAAAGAATTTTTTTCTTTAAGAGACATTTCATCCCATCTTATCATTTCCTGTATTCCTTTCTGTCCAGTTTGGACTGCAGCCTCAACACAGTGCAGCCTGTTTATCATTAGTAAGATGAAGGGTATATTAGAGCAGCAATAACAGTAAGTCATTTAGAGTGTACGTCACAGGTTACAAAGCAAATAGGGAGGCTATTTTATTATGCTGAAGCTGTAAAGCTTATACTAATACAAAATATTGCTGGCAGTCACCTTGCTTTATTCTTCTTTTAACAACTTACTAACAGTGTGTAAATATAAAAGGAAACTTTGATTTTTCCATCCGGATACACTGAAAACTCTTTCAATAAAAATGCTAGGGTGCATTTAACACTGTGACCAGAAATATTGAAATTTGACAGTTAGGAGGTTAAAGGTTTCAAATTTATACACAGAGGTGTTTTGCTCCTGTCATGGTCATAGCAGCTTGCTCAGGATAACCCCTTTTGCTTACTGAACCTTTGAAAAGCAGAGAACATTAAGCAATACATCTTGGCAGATGCCCTGGGATTTCACACCACCAGCAGAACCTCACATGCACACAAAAAGTGAACCTCTTAGGTGAAAACTGGTCAAGCCTTTCTCTGCTTCTGCCCCGTGTGCTGGCAAGCAGCTGTCTTGTGCTGCTGCTGCTGCCATCCTTTCCACTAGAATCAAGGCAATTCCTGTAATTTTCAGGTATCAGGTGCTACTGCTTTTAACTTCCACAAAAATCACTCCAAACAGTGGCATCAAGAGAACAGGTACAGGAGCTTATTACTGAGAGGTAATGGCATCAAATAAATAGGTCTTTTACATTCCTGCCATAAAATACCCTCATAAAAGATAAAACAAAATGTATTTTGCATCCCAAATGTCAAGATTTTAGATATCCTCTAGTCTTTATTTTAGGAATTTCAGCCTGTGGTATATGTGTATTTGCCTCTCCACTGCCTTCTGAGACACTAAGTGCAGCTGAGAATAGACAAGGTACCACAGTGCTTCCAACTTTTTTAAATTACATTTTTTCAAGCTCAAAAAAAAAAAAAAAAAAAAAAAAAGCAGCTATCTGTTGATTTACTGAGAAACTATTCCTGCACAGACCTGCTGGAAACATTAAAGCCTTGACACTCCAGCAAGTAAAATGATCAACTTTCCTTTTTCTACTTATCGTGGCATGTAAGAGAACCACTATGGACATTTCATATTCACCATAAAACTGTCCTCATAAATATTACTACAAATGCACAACAGCATTTTGGCTGATGTTCTAAAAACAATTATAGTGAGCACACATTTTTACACACAGGCAGCTCTGCAATATTAATGCAGCCCCCTTACAGCGGGGCACAGCCCTGTCCCACCAGCAGCATGCTGGGGCACAGAGGGGATGCTGCAAGGCAGGCAGCTCTGCTTGTTAAATGTGCTCCCTGCTGTCTCCAGGAGCCTGAGAAATTTAGGGTTGAGTCTAAACTCAGGTTATAGCCCCTATTCACTTCAAACTGAGGACTTGCAGCCTCTGCCTTTGTTGCTTGTAGTGGCAGCCCCAGGCACGAGGCAAAGCCCATCTGTTTGCTCAGGGCCTGGCCTGGGGCAGTGGTGGAACAGGGGGAGCTGGTGGGAGATCCTGCTATGGGCTTGGTGCTCTTTCAGGGGAGGAACAGCAGACAGGAGAGCAGAAGCCAGTTGCACTCAGGAGTACAGCAGTTCAGTGAGTCTGTGAGAGTCACTAATTTCTTCTCTGGCCCTGGAAAAGAGCACATGGCTGTGCTGAGGCTGTACAACACTCCCCCTCGCAGAGTGTGTCAAGGCCAGGTGTATCTGAGGAGAGGGACTCTATATCTTGCTGCACAGATGTTTATTGTGTTTCAGGAGTGGAGGCAGGAGATGGTGTGGGGGAAGCATGCAGAAGGGATCATGATTTTTTCATAAGTGATTTGGGCATCCCAGTGTGCTGAAAAGTGGAGGTCACCACATCTCCTGCAATTCTTCAAGATGTTCAGCTCTGCTGTGCCTCAGAAAAGATGAGACTGGAGGTTCGACTTCACACATTCTTTTAGGTGTAAATACCCACCCAGTGTCAGGTGGCTGGGAGCTGAGCTTCCAGTGCAGTTAGGAGAAATCATGTGTCTGTGCATGGCAGAACTGTATCTCCTGCAGCACTCCAGGTTTTTGGCTGTTGGAGTAGCTGTCAAATTAAAGCACATGTGCCAGTGGCAATAGCTGAGCTGTTTTCCTTGAATAACATCCTGCTCATCCCAGCTCTCTCTCTGGCACACAGTTCAGGGTCCTGTGTATCACTAAGATCCCCCTTAAAGCTGATTGTTAGAGCTATGGGTTGGAGGGGCACTTTAGGCACTGAAGAGAGGCTGGATTAGAAAACGACTAAAACAGAACTGTCAGTTAATGCCATTGAAAATATTGGACCTCTCTTTAAGAGCTGCATTGGTTCCCAAGGCTTTCAGTGTGCCAACTAACTACTAGAAAGAGCCTTTTGTGAGGTCCTTGTATTGGGTGAATCTCCTCTGTGTTGTTTTCAAGACATAGATCATCCAGGCCTTCAGAAATTCGAATTAAATACCATGAGGTAAATATACTCTGTATTCTTTATCTGTATCTTTAGTTTTGCTACAGTTGGTTGATGGGTTTATTTTCCCCAAGTATTTCTTTACTGGTCTGTTTCCCTCTAGAGCTGAGGCTGGTCTGCAGGAGCCAGCAGCCTTCCGGGGTCCTGCCTCATCTCCGGTACAATCATGCAAAAGAAGCAATTTTTCATTATTGATAAAATGTAATGTCATAATGTCATGGCCTTTCAGGTCATCATCTTTGTAAGTCAGCCATGACATTATCACAATTTATAATGATAACAAATGACCATAATGTTTGCATGTAGTTTTCATTGGCTATTGCAGAATTCTAAAGTCACTCCTTTGAAGGAAGGATTTCATTAACAAACTGCTTCTTCTGGGGGCTTTTTGCTAACATGAAGTCTGTTCTGTCGGGTATGGGTGATTTATGTACTTAGCAGAAATTTAAGGTTTGGTGGCTCTTGGTTAATTAAGTACTGATGCAAACTGAGGGAATATTCCTGCCTTTTTATGGTATCAAGAGCTTTATAATATGCCTAAATACTGTAATTTCTATAGGTTATGTAAATACACACTCCACAAATATTGCTGGCTGGAAGGGCTGACTTGAGTGTCAGATTCATTCTTGACTGTAGTGTTGGCTTTACTTATTCAATATTTCATGATAAACTTAAAAGATTTACAGCTTCAGGATCTAGTGAGAATCATAGGGCATTTATTTTCATGTGATATTTAGAGGCTGGAGCTTCAGTCCCCAAACACTTTAAACATATTCTTAGCTTTAACATCTGGACTGAGAACATCACTGGGGTGGGTTCCCTTTATTCTGCAGGATTAGAACCTCAGAGTAAGTGCACAGAGTTCAATAGAGACGAATCTGGAGCACTTGTGGGGAGCACTCTGTCAATCTAATCCATAAATAAATACTCCTCTACTCCTGAAGTCCTCTGAAGCTAATGCATGAAAAACAATGAAATGCCTGGGCACTCCAGGCCTCTTGATAAAACAGGGCCATGCTTTTGTATCTGTGTGTGCACATGTGTGTATATGAAATAAATTCAAACAAACAAAAATAAAGGTTTCTGAAAGAGCAGCTGTGAGTTATAGTCTAACAGACTCCATGACAGACCACCAGGCAAAAGGACTTAGAGCTGCACAATTGGTCCCCAAGGGACACAGTGCCTCAGAGAGGACAAAGCAAGAGCTGGGCACTCGGCTGTGCTTTGTTTTGGCCCATGAGGCTTATCAGACCCACGTTGTGTTTCATTTTTCATTTGCAGCAGGAAAAATTTACCTTTTTCTTTCCTCTTCCTTGAGGCTGCTACCTTTTTTTTCACTGGAAATTATAAAAGTACTGCCCTTATGAAAAATATTAGACTAAGTTTCATCCTTTGTCAATGTGACACCAAGGCCACCTGGTTATTATGGCATTGTCCACTAGGTCATGCAAACACGTAAGAGAAGGCTTTCTTTCCTTCAGAGTGAATTGTATACAAAATGTCATGTTGTCTGGAGAATCACACTTTATGTGGGATATTGCCCAATTATATTCATGGCCATTCCTTTTGTAGGGCTTGAACATCACTCATATGGGGATCTCCTTGTTACTGTCTTTGAAATCCCCACCATGAAGACTAGCTTCATCAATTTTCCCAGCCTACTGGCCTACAAATGACCCAATAAGGTAATTCACAGCAGCTCAGTCTCCATATCGTAAATGGCCTCAGACCTGAGGCAGTTGTTTTGTTTGCTTACAAGAGTAACTTCACCCTCAGCAGCCAAGGGGGCTGCACTCCCCTGCAGTACAGAGACACACTTGCATCAGGATAAATTATTTTGAGTCACTTTAGCAGGAAACTGCTTGAGCTATCAAAGTTAGTATGGGCTGTGAGCAATGAACATTAACCAGTCTTGGGAGATACCAAAAGAAAACAAAGTGTCTGTGTCTAATTGTCCTTCTTGAAATACCTTATTATTATACATCCCCACTGCTCACATGATTTGCTCAGTCTAACTCAGGTTTGACTTTCTTTTTTGGATGAATTGACAGGACAAGGGCTTGGTTGTATCAGGTAACATTTTGCAAACTTAGTGAGATGGTTCAGGTTAATTTTAGCACAGGTCCAGCTCTTCTCTTGTGGTTAGTGTCCCTCAAAGAACAAACACAAATAAGAACTGGGGGCTTGAGTGGGCTTGTCTAATTTTCTGGTTTGCTGCCCAAAACACTTTTCCCTGAATTTTAAAGCTGATAACTTCATCACACTGCTTAATGATTTTATTTGGTGACACACATAATGAGATGCCTGTGAGATTATGATACCGTTGCAACAGTCCATGGCATTTTCATTCCACTATCACTTCATGGCTCCTCAGGGCCCCACCTTCAGCTCTGCACTGGCCGCTCACTGCTCTGCTCAGAAGAATTGTCCTGCTTGACTTCATCTGGCCTGGGCTCAGAGCAGTCAGAGACTGCTCTCCCAGAGAGAGAAGAATCTAAATATTGCAGAAAGGCACAAAGACTCCTTTGCATTCTCTGACCAAGCCTCCTTTAGCAATTTTTTGCCAAGATGCTGTCACCCCTTGGGTTCATCTTGCTGCTGTTTTAGTGAGCCCACCCTTGCTCCCTCCCACCGGATGCCCTTGATGCCTGAGCTCAGGAACCAGCTGTGCTCCAGCTGTGAGCACAGGTCTGCTCTGCTGCAGATTGCCAGAGTGTTCCCTGCCACCTGAGAAACAGCCCCAGAGAGCAGCCAAAGCCTGGTTTTTGCTTGGCATAACCTGGTTTTGCTGAGCTGCTTCTCTTCACAGAAGGCAGCGGCACGTGCCGGGCTCAGGGGCGGTGGAGGATTTTACAAGGTTCAGGAAACAGCCAGACAAGAGTTTCAGAGGAGGGGAGGTGGAGGTCGGCACTGCTGCAAAACCAGAACCACCTGATCCTTCCAAAGCACACAGTTTTGTTTTTGTGAAGGCTAAATGAGAAGTAACATAAGGTGCAGAATTAACAGAGGTTTGCTGGTTTGTCACTAGAAGTGGCTTTGCTGCCACAAGAGCAGCTTTGCTGCTGGGGAATGTCTGTTTGTGCTGTCAGGCCCCTGCTCAGCGCGAGCCTGTGCTGTGCTAAAGCAAACGAAAGGGGAATTATACAATATTGAATGTGGACCTGTCTCTAAATGCATTGAAAATGTAGGTTATTGTCTTCTGGCATTTCCTAAAAAGCCTCTTGAGCTCCTGTTGGCGACCGCTGATATTGAGGGTACTTTTAGCTGTTTAAGTCTTCCTGTTCTAACAGGGGTCAAAGGGCTGTAAAGATCTTCTCAAAAGGATATAGAAGGAATCATTAAAAGGGAGGAGGAAGAAAGTGACAGAAGGTCAGCCTTTTTTTTTTTTAATGGGTGCATCCCCGAGGGGGTCAGACACAGTTGTGCATTATACTCCAGCTCCAGTACCTGACTTTTAGAAACCTACAGCAAATCTTATTAGCACTTCCATGAGCATAAAATACAGGACAGAGCCCAATGTTCCAGGCAGAAGTAAAAGAGAAAAACCATGAAATAAATCAATTTAGTCTTTCAAATTAATTTAAATCAACATAGTGCAAGGATATGACCAAGATGAGGACAAATACTCAAATATGTTCAAGGCATTTTACGGTCCCTGGGAAGCGTGTGCATGTATCTGTGTGTGTTTAATTCCCTTGTTGATCTTTTTTTCCTTAGAGACAAATTTACTGTATGCTCATTGCATGGCATGTCATGTAGCTTTTTGTAAGGACTGGTGTAGGGCAAAAAATTTACCTTTTTATGTGACACAGCCAAACAGAATTGTGAAGGTTTTCAGTGATTTCTAGACAGCAAGCAATAAACTGCGTTTGCACCCACACACTTACTGCCTAACACCCCATCTGGTAACATTTCCACGTCTCCAGGAAAGAAATCAATAGCAATAATCTGTGAGGGCCTCATAGGGTGTATATTTTTTTATCGCACTGCTATTTGGAATTTTTTTCCTATCTGCTTACAGCCGTAGATTGTTCTTTTTTTGTTAGCTAACATTGAAATCCTGGAACCATTATTATATTTTATAAAAAGCAGGAACTAACACTGGGGTCAGAATAATATATTCTAAACTCTCATATTCAATATTATCACAGTGTTCAGACAGTAAAGTCCTAGTCAGTGAAGGCACTGAAAAATCTCCTACAGTAAGAACCTGTGCATTTAAAATTATATGCTAGCACACTTCAAAGACTAGCATCCTAAAAATTCATGATTACTTAAAGATAGTTTATATTAAAAGAGAGTATACCTCCAGCTTTCATCTTGCTCCAATGCAGAGAAGAAATTGTCCTTATATTCTGAAATTTAGAACTGTGTCACTGTTGGTTTTCTGTGTAAGGAGGAAATATGATGCTTTGTTACTGGTCTTATTTATTGCAGACCTTGTCTGGAATCTAGTATTGAAGCTGTGCTTGATGAGTTGCTGCCTTGAACTTTTCCACTGATCAATGCTGGTGCTATGGCTGCATGAAAGAATAGCTTTCCTGAGGAGAAGCTATCACATGGGAAACACACTACACAGTAAGCTAAGAAATCTGCTATAATCTTGTATGCTTAGGCTTAGAAACGTGTTTCCCAAAAGAAATGGTGATAGTGAATGACCATTTTAAAACAGATGCTACGTGAGCAAGAGGTCAGGTCAAGAACAGGGAGGTATTTAAAAAAAAAAAAAAAAAAGATATGGAGAAAGAAAGAAAGATTGGGGAAAGGGAAGAAAGAAAGAAGCAGAAATCCTCCTTTCACTAACATGATAAGGCAGAACTGGACAAAATGCACAGCTGAAGACAACACTACCAAGCCAGGAGACAAGAATCATATTTCTTCTTCTCCCTGCAGTGACAAATAAAAGGTTGTTTTGATTTTTGCTGTACAAATGATAGGCTTTACTTTGAAACTGTGGCTGCTGAGTTGTTCTCCACAAAAGTATTTTTTGCTTTTTGTCCTAATGGAAATACTAGAGGAAAGAAAAGGGAGCAGTTCTGCAATCTGCATATATTTTATTTACCCATGGATGTTCCTATGCATCTTGCAGTGGGGGTGAGATTGACACTCTGAACAGGAGGAATGTCCTTTGGAAGTGGGACTTCAGTGGCATTTAGCATGGCCAAATCCGTGTCTGTGCTTACCAGGCCTTTACTTTTGTGCCAAGGCTGCCACTTGTGACACGGGTTTTTTCCCATAGGAGATACACTGTGACGGACCCACTCTGAAGCCTTTTTTATAAGACGTCAAATTGCCATCTCATTTGGTTACCAGCAGAGCACATAGCAGGTCTCTCAGTGTAGTTGGTTTTATTCATGACTCTCCAAATAAGCCACTGGTTAAAACAAGGAATCAACCTTTCTGAAGCAGTGTTGCAATAGAGATCCCACAAAGACCAACAGGGGAGACACACAGGGTGCCTGTGAGCAAAGATTTTTTTTTTAACTTGACACCTAACCTAAAATTTCTGGATGAGATAGCTTGTTATTACTCTTACCTCATTTTTGCCCCTAAAATTCACCACTTGCCTGTCTTCATTTACACTCTGAAATGCTGAAAAGCCGGATCTCAAAGCTGAACAAATAATAACGTATAAATAAGGATCTAGCAGATCAAATCACTGATGGAAAGGATAAATGGGGCTGAGAGTCCTGCCTGTGGGTAATGTGAAAGAAGGGTTACTAGATTTCTTTACTTTAAGTAGGTTCATAAGGATGGATTTGGGCAGCTAATCTTTGATTTCTGTCTGGTTTTAAAATCTTTTACTTGATGTCTCTGCTCTTCTGGGTAAGAATGAGAAAAAATAGTGCTCCTCTTATTCACATTGTTGCAGTAAAAATAAATCCATGGTGAGGTGGATATTCAAGTGCCATGGGAAGGAGGGCTATGTAAATACCTCAGTCAGTGTTTTTTTACCTGGGATCCAATGAGAGTACCATAAAAGATAAGCAAGGATAGCAAATCTCTTGTCAGTTGGCTTAAATTTTCACTATAAGGGTCCCTACCTTCAGCAGAAGGTTTTAGATGCATAAACATTGAAGAGATTGAAAATCACTGATATAAAGAGGCTGTCAGACCATTGCAGGCACTGAGAACAATATATTCAGCCAGTATTATCTCAATCTGAACATTTGAGTCATTTCTTCAAATACTATTGAATTTAATTTCTCTAGTCTAAATTAAAACAGTAAAAACTTAGTGGTTTTAATAAAGTTATATTTGAGCTCAGGCTTTGATGATAAATAAGCCATTCACTTATGTACATCTGCCAGAGCATTCATAGGAAGCACTGGGCTTAAATGAGTTGTGACCTTATGAGACAGTCTACTGTTTGGAGACTATATAGGTGACTGCTGGGTTTTGAGTCTTGACCTTTCTGTTTATATTCATCATGAATGTGCGGATACTTTTATTCTTTCTGGGAAAAGGCTGTCAATCTTCACACTAATTTTAATGCCTGTGCAATGCAGAACAGTGGTGGATCTTAGCAATAACAATCACCAACTGACTAAAATTAACTAATTCAGACTGCAATGCTAAATTGAGTATGAGCGGGTTTGTTTCAGGCTCGGCATGGAAGCACAGGTGCAGTCGATAAATAGGGACACATACGGTGCCTAAATGCGCCCGTGCTCGTCGTGACCTCCCAGCAAAAAAGCTCTGACAAATCACTTGTGACTTTCCAGAGCTTGTCGAGCTGCTGTTCAGTTGATCCGTATTTCTCTAGACTGGAAGTGACAGGAAGAGGCGCTGATACTTGTGAGCTTGAAAAGGACTTCAATTCCTGTCCCAAAATTATGGTGCCTTCCAAGGACTGGCCATGTAAACAGCCCCTCACCCCTCTGCTGAGACCAAGGCTTGTCAGCCTCTGTCCTTCCTTCTCCTTCCCCACTTCTGCCACAAAGTTTGCTGCTGTTCAGGGACCATCTCAGGAGCTCTTACACCATCGCCCCATTAGTTGGAGAGTTCCCTCTTTCCCCCTCTGCCCACACCAGGGAGGCTCAGGTCGTCTGGAAGTGCAGCCTAGGGCACATTAGCATCCTGACATCACTTCTGCCCCCAAAGCTGCTGAGATAGCCCGCTGCTGGGAGGTCCCAGCTCAAATCACCCAGGTAGCAATCCAGAATATAGCCTAAAATTATGATGCGACTGTTCCAAGTACGGGAGCCTGAAGTATCCGCGCAACTCTGGAGTAGCCACTCTCTACCTTGCTCAGACACAGGCATAGAAAGAATATTCTTATGGTAAACTCCAAAAAAAAAAGTTCTTTAATGATTTTAACACCCTTCAGTGCTGACTAGAAAAGGAAACTTCTATTAGAGTCTTGACACACTGAGCAGAAGAGCTTTGTGCAGGCCAGGCATCTGATTCTGGGTGGCAGATCTGTCCTGAGCCCTTATTTCCCTATGGCCATGCTTTTTACACTGGCACCACCTGCCCTTCCCCAAAATCCTTTCCTGCTTTTGCCACCACTCCTGCATTCTCACACTCTTTCTCATCCTCACCGAGTGTTTTTCTCCCAAATTATATCTTCATATATAACTTCTTTATCATGGTTCTTCAGAGAAGCTTCAGCTGGGGAAGCAATTACCTAAAGAAAAATAAGAGGAAACAAAAAGGGGGTTTCCTTGTCTGCCAACTTGCCAGGAGCCAGGTCAGTCCTAGCAAGGATACACAAAGGTATTTTTCAAGCAAATATTACAGAGCTCCTTCAGTAAAGGCATATTGGCTTAAAAGGGCTCCAACCTTTCTAATATCTGAGCTTCTTTCACTCAGAATCGTTCAAATCAATGCAAGTTATATTGCTCCTTTCTCCCATGCTAGCCCAAGTAAGCTTTTATTGCCTTCTCTACCCTGCCAATCTCTGTGACCCCAGCCAGTGCCCAGCCACTCGCTGCTGGCAGTGTTTTTCTCTCTGCTGGCCCTGCAGAGCATTGTGCACCAGCAGCTGCTTTCGCAGGGTGTGAAAAATACCACACTGAGGCAGCTTCAGAACGACTTGCCTTGCTTGTTTCTGCCAATACCTCTGTCCTTGTTTGCTTTACCAATGGAAAAGGGTAAATTAAATTATAGTCAAATGTCTTCCTAAATATGCTTTCTCACTCCTCCTTCATGTATACAAGCGCTGCAGACATAGCGAGAGATTATGTATCCCAAAGGAATTTGGTGCAATATTTTGTAATTCTGATTGAAATGTGTTCTGTCTGGTCCCCATAGTTTAATTTAGAACAATTAAGGTTCAGAGTACATGAGCTTGCAAAGCACATTACAAACAATGGCTGCAGAATAAACTGCAAATCAATCCACACTAAATCACCATGAAAATCCCTGCGAACACAACAAAGAGGTCTAGATTCACAGTCCTTTAATACAATCTCCTCTGTCTTTGTAGCCATAAGTAGTTCAGCTTCTTTCTTTATGGAAAATTGTCATCATATTATTTCAGGTTAGGAGATTTTTTGTTTGTTTGCTGCTGAAAATAAAACAATAAGGAGCCATCCCATCCGTGATTATACAAGCATGTCAAATCAAACCGCAAGAGAGACACTGCTGCTGTGCTCCATTCTCTGCTTTACCTTGCAATGCTTATTTCTAATCATTGCCTTGCTGCTTTTATACAGGATATAGATGAGCAGCGAGTACTAATATAATTAAACCTGATAAGAGGGTGTCCTGGATATCATGCACGTGCGTGCACAGCCTGTGTAATAGGGCTAGTACATGTCACACATCAACTTTCTATGATTTTTACATTACTGCTATTACACCGGCTGACACCCATGTTCTTGCTTTTATATGGCAGTAGCTTTTCATTAGTACTGTACCTAAAACATCATTTTAAGTGACATGAAGTCAGGTTACAGAGAAAAGTAAAGATCTTCTGATTTTTGCAAAACTAGGATTTTATTTCCTGTGTGTGCGCTCTGAAATCTTGGAAGCAGCAGACATGATTTTACGTGATGTCTTTAGCAGAAAGTCTCACAGAGCATATTCCCATATTCAGATGAGCAGGCACAAATGTGTAGATTGTTTTGCAATCACATGCAGTGTTGGGAGAAAACAGTCTTTTGTTTTGATTTTGAGTGTGAAAAGAGTGGGTGCCTCGATCCAGCCAAGGTTCTGCAGAGTCTCCTTTTCAGACCCTGGACAATAACCTATTCCTCACAATCAAAGTTCAGTGAAGGGAAATGGCTTCCAGGAGAGCACAGTAGCCTGGCCAGCCCCAGAGCAACCGCACTACGTGACAGAAGGCAAAGCAGGAGCTATCAGAATAATTGTCTCTGGAAATGACCACAGGGGAGGGCCTGATCCAAAACCCTCACCGGTCAATAAGAGGCTACCACTGATGTGGGCTCACATCATCAGTTGTTATATCGGAAAGATTTTTTTTCTGGGACAGTAGTTCTGATTTGAATGTTCTTTGCACAGAGCAACAAATAGAGATACCCAGCCACCAGATGAGGCAGGGGCTGATTAAAGGTGGTGACAAAGCTGGCACAGGGCTAATATGTTCATCAGCACTTCTGTAGGGTTCACATCACCTCTGCAAAACCCCACGGGTCTCTCTGTACTTACCTTATTCAACGCTACTGATACATGAAGAAGAAGGCAGTAAGACAAAATGCTGTTGCTGGTTTTCCACATCACCATTTTGCTGAATTTTGCAGCATTTTGTGCAGTGCACCGTCTGTCCCCCCAGTGTGGACAGTGCCCCCAGGCACTGTCCCCTCAGTGTGGGCAGGGACGCGCAGCGTAGTGTGCTGTCCTTGCAGAGCAGCACAAGAGCCCGTCACATTGAGGTCACCAACCGCAGGGAGCAGATGCAGGGTTATGGATGTTTGTGCTCTATGCAGTGGTGTCATGCCAGGCCTGCCGGGTGTCTCTTGTGACACCTCCCAGCACTGCAGCACCCTGAGCAGAGTGCAGCGCTGAGCCCCAAATGCCCTCAGCACATGTCAGTCACATCCCCATTGTGTTCAGCCCATTACAGGTTTTACAGTTTCCAGTGAGGGCGATGTGCAGCCTGACTGAGGCCAATCAATATGCTCTAGGACCATTATCCTATAAAATTCCCACTTATTTAAAAAGGGGGTGGGGGGCACAGACCTTCAGTTCTGATCCAGCTCTGTAAAGTCAATGGCCAAACTTCCATTGATTTTCAGAGGTAAAGAGTTGGCATGTGCTTTAAAATATTCACAAGCCAGGAATAATAGCAACAAGCAGATATGGATGCAGCATCTTTAATCCACATACTATGGTCTGCGTGCTACTTCTGCCATAAAAAATAAACAATCCGATGTTCAGGAGAAAATAAAGAAGAAAATACATAAGCAATTGTGAATTACAGAATCCTTCAAAGCAAAGGCAGTGATTATAAGGGCAAAGCATAAAACCTGGGAGGTGTTTTATTTGCATGTTGTCACACTGGTTTTTGAACCACTTTTTCCTTTCCTCTAGCTAGCACTCTGCTCAGCCTCGCTGTTGTGCTCATTAGTCTGGTAAAGCTGCACTGCAGGATTCAACTTGTTGTTTCAAGTAAAATAATTTAATTAATCTTGTATTCCATAATTTATTTTGGGAAACCAAGATGTTTAATCTGAGTACAACAGTGTTTGTTCCCTAGCCTAGGAGCCCTGGATTTTAAGCAGAGCCAACAGATCATTTTCAGAGGGGAATTAGCACAGCACTTCTGTCTGTGTCATGCCCCTAATCCTGCTCTGCTACTGTGCAGAAACAACAGGGAGTGCCGAACTTGTAAAGACCTTTAGGAATTAGGTAACTTCCTCCAGGGTATGAAGTTCTTCTGTCAAAGGTTCCCAGCATCTGTGGGGTTAGTGCTGATTTGTGAGGATTGCATTAACTGATTCTCACTGTCACAGTGCCACTGGTGAAAAGGGAGATGATAAAAGACTTTCCTGAAGAAAAAGTGCTGCCATTTTCATTTCAAACAGGACACTGCTGTGGTTATTTTAGTTTCATGTTCACTGGGACAATATGGATGAAAAGGAAGCACAAGCATTTTGTTTTGTAGTTATAGAGGGAATGGTTGGTAACTCCTGGCAAGCCTGTCCTTGGATGCTGGATCATGGGGACAGCTTGAAGGGGAAGTGTCCCTTTAGGGGGCTCCCCACATCTGTGCTGGTCATACAAGTGGGGTGCTGGGCATTTCCTTGGAGCTGCTCACTTGCAGTGCTTATAGGGACAAACTCCAAATGGGGTGGGGAAATATATCTATCTCTCTTTTTGGAAAAGTTTCTAAAAACTCTAAAAACCTTCCTGCCTGGCCATGCCAGGTACACACCCCCAAGCCTGGGTTCACATTCTGCTCTCCCCATATCTCTGAGTCTGTGCTTTGACTCTGTTCAGTAACATTTTGCTATTTCTTCAGTAAATGCAGCAGTCCTACAGCTTTGTGGTGCTTCAGTATGGAGGAACCATTTCTATCTTAACAGCCAGTGACCCGGGAGGTTTATATATATGGGAGGACACTAACCTTTGGTCTAAGTGTTTCATCCTTGTTCTCAGCTCAAAGAGGGATTTTTATTTTCCTCTAAACATCTGTGAAACACTCCTTGGCCATTTTAGAGACCTCCGCATATGGGACTTGAAAAGACAGTTCCTTCTCTGTCAGTAGTATTTCAGATGCTTTTATACAAAAGGCAACAGGAGATGACTATTTGCTTGTGTCTTTTTTAATTACATCAGTCCTTGAATGAAGTGCTCGGCCAGCGGGGCCCATCCTGCCTGCTAGGTGAGTGCCTTACTCTCTCAGAGAAATGGTCGGGCTCATGGCTGCTCTCACTGCCTCCAGGGACCTTTCCAAATTGCATTTCTCAACAGGAGGGGTGAAGAGCAATTTCTCTCCTGGTCCTCTCACAAGCTTTACCCATAGAAGAGTACAGTTCAGTAGCCACAACTCCCTGTACACAAACCTCTCAGGCAGAAGAGGAGAAACCCAGGCCTCCCTCTGCCTTAACCACAGGGCTTCACTGGGAAAAAATAAACCAAGGGAATGGCAACACCTCTCTCCCTGCTCTGTGAAAAGAGAGACCAGCCAGCACAGGTGAGGCTGGGGGATATGAACAAAAGCAGAGCAGATGGAAGATCATCATCCCCTTCTGGGACCTCACGAGGTGCCAACCTACTGAGCCTGGTCATGCTGGAGGATCTTCTGGCAGCAGGGACCTGTGTCCACTTGAACCTTTAACTTTGAAAATTAAGTTTAAGCACCTCAGAAATTAAAATACAACCAGGTAGTATTTCTAAAATCAGGAACCTGAATTTCACCTAAACTTCTTTTTGTATCAAGCCTTTCACAGTTTCTACAAAATATTATAAAAATTTATTCTTTATGGTTTGACAGAGTTTCCACATGATTTGAGAGCGTTGTTGTGTAGGAATGGATATAAGTACATTTAAAACTTAGGCAAATGCACAGATGCTTTTTTGAACCTGGGGGCCCAAGAGTATGTCATGAAACTTCTCCTGGCTTGACCTGTGCCAGCAGGAACAGAAGAAGGGTCACCTCTTATGCTTTATTCATTTTGAGTGTTGTTTTCCTTCTCCTTTGAGGTTGCGTTGTAACCAATCAACCAGAAAATTTCCAAGCCATTAGTGTATTCCAAACAGGAAAGCCATGTCTCCCCATTGCCAAAGAGCAGGAGGACAGGGCACAGTGGCAGCACATCAGGGTCCCAGCTGTGGCCAAGGGGAGCCCTGGCCTCCACCATGGCCTCACCAAGAGTGCCAGGTACTCATTCAGCCTGCAGGGTTCCTCCCATGCCACATCCAAGGGTGGCAGGGCTGGAGGCTGTCTGGGCTGAGGCCGGGTGGAATACTAATTTCATGAGGGATTTATTGGAAACAAGGCTTCAGATTGAATTATGGTGTAATTATGAACTGGTTTTGTGTGTGCTACAGGACTGGGCAACCTGCCACTGGGCACAATCCACTGTGCATCAAGCAACCGCAGGAGAACCTGACAGTGCTGCCAGCCCTCCCCTCTCCCTCAATTAAACACTCCTTCTGACTGCCAGTTACACGAATTAAACTGTTTTAGCCTCATTTACAATATCATAAGTGAAGAGCGACAGGCTGAAACCATCAAACACCCTCAGCTTTCAGCAGCCTTATTCCTGCAATGACCATATGCTTGTGCACAGTTGTCTTTCTCAGCTGATCTGATACAGAATTAATTGACACTCAGATTTTAGCTTTAACATACCAGCTGTTAGCTGTAAACCAACAATCAGGGCTGCTCTTTAATCAGAAAATGTACTAGCTACCTTAAGGGTCTAATTCTTTTGACAGCTATGAGTGATTTCTTATGCTTACATGATCCAGGCATAATTTTAGATGAAGCTGAAACACTGCTAAACATACTGCTTAAAAAACCAAACACATCCCACTCTTTTTCTCTTTGGCTGGATGATGTTTGGCAGTTGGCAGAGACAGACGTGAGGCTGGGAGATAAAGGGTGAGTGGCTGTGACAGTGGGGCAAGGCACAGCCAGGATTTCCAGCCATGGCCACACTGGTCCTGGCTCCTGCCAACGAGCACCCTGAGCCTGATGCTTCTCTGGGTATCTGGGAAACTTCCCTGGACAACTTCTCAGCTGGTATAATAGAGCATGAGTGATCTACCCCAGCTGGAAGAATGGGTTTGAATTTGGCAAATACATTTAACAGCAAATGACTGCTTTTAAAAAGCAGTTGTATCACAGGATAAACTAAGCTGTGAGGGCATAAATTGAACAGTAAATGTGGTTTTCAGAGTACTTGGACATCTCACACAAGCAGCCAGTTTCTAAATTTGGGCACCTGAGTCTCAACATATTTAAAAATATGATATTTTTTCTGTTCTTTTGTTTTTGCTGATCTTTCATTCTGCTTAGAATGATATTTTTCCTTGAGTTCTAATAAAATGAGTTAAATAATTAATGCCACAATCCAATAACTGATTATAGAATTTTTTTCGAAATTGCATGTAGCACTATTCACATACTAAATCTTTTTGATTAATGATTTTTAAAGACGGCTTGTTACATCCATAATATAAAAAAGTGGAGAGATGTAAGCTACTGAAGTATAATTCTAAATACCTTTTATGAACAGTAATTCATTTTATAAGCTTGATTCTTGATGTGTATGTAGGAAATACTAACACGGAAGAAATACTCTAAAGAAACTGCAGATAGAAGCCTCCTCTTCCATACCCCCCTGAAATCTAGTTTATGTCCATAGGTGAATTGCTGCTGTGAAGCCACTGCAATTTGACTTTGTACAAAAAGGGTCATTGAACAGAAGGTCAGGCAGCTGGCCATTTCCATTTCAAAGATGCTATCAAAAGGGCAAGAGGCAGTTCATCCAGCAGCCCTTTAGCAAACAAGATTTTCTCCTTTCTCATTTATGATATTTTTTTATGCTAAAATAGTTTATAGGCTACTGAGAGAAGGGCCTTGGTTCATTTTCTTCAGAAAGAAAGTGGACTAAGTGGAGCTTGGAAAGGACTTTAGTTCAAGAATTCATAGGGGCTTTTGAGTAATGAGGAGCCATTTGGTGTCCACTTATCAAGAGCCTGGCAGTAAGGCAATAAATCATTACGGGGGACTCTCCGCTTCAGCTGAAGACAATTGGAAAAGGTAGCTCTTTTATTACAAATTATGGCTTATCACCTCCTTAATGGCAGGCCTCAGCTTTATGAATACTTGAGCTTATTAATCAAGATAAACCAAACAAGTTCTCAGAAAAGTTTGGGGATCCCACGTGCCAACGTGCCATCACGAGGGGAAGTCCTGCCAGGTTTGCAGTGCTGCCTGACAGCCAGAGGCACAATCCATCCCGCCTGCCAGTTGCTGACAGCTCAAATGATACTGGTTCTTCTGGGATTAGAGAATTGCCTCTCACCAACGAGCAGCTAAAATTCACCCATTACAGCGATTAAAAATCGGCTGTTCCTCCCCCAGTGCTCAGTGTGCACTTGCAGAGTGGGACAGAGCACGAGCTTCAACCCTGCCCAGGCCAGCAACCCTCGTGAGAGTGCCCCTGCTCTGTGAGGGGGCTGGTAGCTTCATTGTCACTCAAAGAAAAAGAACAGTATCTTGCTCTCAGGGCAAGAAGGCTTAAAACAATTTAGGTCCCATATTTTACTCTACTCACCATTTTGCTTGTCATCTCAGAGAGCTTTTGCACTGCAGCTTCATGGGCTGTGATTCACAAATACCAGGGGCAGGAGGCTCTCCCATCAGCATGCTTTGGGACTGAATTACCAGACTGCTCATGGGCAGGAGGTGTGGGTGCCCAGCTCCACCACCCAGCCCATTTCTGAAAAGCCAATTAACCAACCTTTCTCTACAAATCAGTGTAAAAATTTTGGGCTTCATTAATTCTTTTTTTATTGGTGGATGGAACAAAGGATGATCTATGGAGAAAATTTTGCAAGTGAGTCCCCACTGCAAACAAACTCCTGACCTTGGGTTTGGACATGCAAAACAACTGATAAGAGCCCGAAATTCTAGTGAATCTTTGGTCATTCTCCCAGCCCTTGCCATGTCAGAGATAACTGACTGAGCTCACAGCTTCCTCACCACCACAAATATTTTCAGAAACATGTCAGTGTAAGTTCAAAATATGTCACTGTAAAATGTTTATACAACACTGAGCTGAAAATCTATCGATATATCTGTGCTATACCAATACATCCTGGTAATAAGAATGCTTCATCACAGCAGGTCAATATTTATTGGAATAAATCAACCTCTTGCCAATGTGGAAATGAAGGTGTCTGTTACCTGAAATTGGAAGAGTTGTATATTCAAGTATAAAAACTAACAAATGAAGGCTTTAGCTATAATACAACATCACTCCATTGACTTGATGGAGCTGCATCAGTTTACATCAGATAAGTCTGGTCTTAAAAGCCTTACTGGAATATCTGGAAAGGACTTGGATGATCTTTTCACAATGTAGTTTTACAGGGCAGTGCAGCCAGATATGCAGTGGGCAGAGTGGTCCCCTGGCACCTGACAGAGCAGACGACACTGAGCATCAGCCCAGTGAGCAGCACTCCCCACAGGTGAACACAGCTGCCCCCCTGAGCCCCCTGCAGCCATGTCCACTGACACCCAGCTGTGCAGGAACATCAGTGGTCCTGTCTGGAGAGACCCCTGAGAGGTGTAGAGGAAGCTCTGAGGCCCCACAAGCAGGGGCTGCACAAACAGGAGGGTCCTGCTCCTCTGGAAACACCTCTCCCAGCTGCTTTGAGAACACTGCCACCAGCACATCCCACTGCTGCCAGAGTCCAGCTGTGAGCTGCATCCCTCAGTGCACAGTGAGTAAGATCAGGGATGTGGTAATGGAGGGCTGGGGAGGACTGAGCAGAGAGAAATGAGTAAACATTTTCTGACATCCCTCTATAATTTTCTCCCTGGTAACAATATTGCTTGTGGAAAGTGAAGGTGAAGTATATGGTTTTAAATTCAGATGCTGCAAGTCAGAATTCAAATAAGGACATTTCAAACATGTCTGAAGCATGGCAGTAGCAATCAGCAGTGCAGGGCCACTTGAAAATATGGTCACTAACAGTCCTCTGAAAAGCATGAGGCAAATTGCCAGCTAAATAAGAACTAGAGGAACACCACAGCCCTCTGTGTTTTCCAGAATGGTCAGTTATGAGTTAGTTCACTACTTCCTTTGGAGAAGGAAAAGCGTTTCCCGCTGGCAGATTTCCCCCATGCCCTGCTCCAGGAGCTCAGCTGCTCTGCCCTGCCTCCCAGGGCTGCGGAGCTCAGGGATGCGGTGCCGGCAGCGCTGCCTGCCCCGGAGGTGCCCTGCCCTGTGCCTCTAATGACACTGCTCTGCTCCTGGGCAGCAGCAGCAGCTGATGCTGCTATTGTTTCTTTGACAATAATACAGATTTTAGACTTACTAGTCACGGAGACATTTTTCTTCCTCTCTTCCTAGTGCAGCATAAGCTACTTTGACACCCCAGGGACGGGCTTACAGGCACAGCTCTGCAGAGGGTTTGGTGCCGCAGCGGTGAACCTGTGACCCTTAGCACTGCTGTGGGCATGCAAGTGAATTCAGAGGGACCAAAGGTAACTCCAGGGCTCTGCATCTTCCGCTCATCAGCTCTGCTTCAGCATCACAGCTACACCTTGTGCCTTTAGGCTTAGCTCAGTTTCCACTTGCCAGAAGGGGAATGAATTAAAATGTTAAGATCTGCAAATGTAACTAGACCTTAAGGTGCAGCTTCCCCCAGCAGACTGAAGAGTGGGCTTCTCTGGGATTGCTCACAGCAATTATGAAATGAACTATGCAAAAAAAACCTGTGAAGCAACCCATCAGCTCTCAGTTGGCTTTGAAAATGCTAGAAATTGTCCTCAGGTGTTTCAGAGGGGCCTCCAGTCAGCCCTAAGTTAGGGCTGATTACCATAAGGGACATATGTTTGGCTTTTAGGTAAACCACTGGCTCTATCAGATTTTAAGGTACTGGGAACATCAGAGTGTCACTTTTAAGCACAATAATATTTTCTCTTTAAATTCAAACATGGGTTGTCAATGAGACCATGCTTATGTTAAAATACTACTGAAGAGGCAATCATTGTGAGGTTTTGTATTTTAAAAGCGTAAAACAAAGAGACTTTCCTTTCTACGAAGCAATAACATGTCAGAGAACTGCAGACTTATAACCCAAGGATCTATACCAAAAACCTGTAAAGGGAAAAGCTAACAAGAGGTTGTAAGAAAAGGTCGATGAAGCTGTACAAAAGGGTAAATATTCTGATGGTTTCCTCTCAAATACATTGATATTAGGTTCAGAAAGAATTCTCCAGGTATGTCTGGTGCTCAGTTTCCCAAGTAAATACTGCTTACTTCTGCTTTTAATCCAATATAAGGCCATTGGTAAAGGTCTAAGGAGTTTGGGAAAATTCACCTGAAATTTTCAATCTTTTCAGTGTGAATTCATGCAGGTTGCAGAGCTGTAACAACTGCTATTTCATTACATAAAATGCTAACATTAAACTTGACAGCAATTCCAGGGCATAAAACTTAAGCAGAGCCGTGGAAGTGGTAGAGCAGCTATCTTCGACCTTTGGACCATCATAAATGGGGAAAGAGATGTTTGTCTGAAAGGGAGAAAGTATTATACTTTTGGAGGCTGTTGCTGCTGTTTCTAAGGCAGCAGCCTCCTGTCAGCTGTACTCCTCCAGCACTGGCTTGGGGAGTTCACATATCCAGCACACTGGGTGATGTAAGGGTGCAGGCGAAAATTTGAGGCAGAATCACCAAAAGATGTCTGCACCAACCTTACTGAGGGAGACAGTTGAGAAGAGCACCCCAATTAGACCTTTTGGGTGTATAAGCAGTACTGTGTTACCAGCAGGAGATGCCAAAAATCAGCCACCAAAGGGGGCTGAGGAGTGATTTGAGTGAACACCAGTAGGAAGCCAAAGGGCTGAGTAAGTACTGCCTCTGAGTCGTGCTTCAGAGAGGTTTTTAAGAGCCTTGATGAGCTGGGCACAAAAAATATTAAGGAAACATAAAGGATCAGTGACTTCTGATTTAGCTTAGGGTTGAAGGAGGTCCAAGTTTGAGGATAAAAATAACAAAGGAAGGTCTAAATCTGTAATATCCTCTGCAATTTTCTTTTTTATCTCATAGCTGAAGAAGCTACTGATAATGTATTACTTGTGCTGAACCAGACCTCATCATATCTATCCTGGTCCTCTCCTCTCTTGCTCTCCAAGAGGCACGCATTTTCCTGTCTGACTGCTGAGCATCTAAGCAGTTTTTCCCACTAACTCTGTGCTCAGGAGAGTGATGAAGCTGTGTTTTCATTCACAGCTTCAGAGCATCCCCCTGGTAGGAATACATTTTTCTTGGGTGCTGCATGTGTGTCCCCTCGGTACGCTCGTTGTGATCTCCTCTTGCTGTCAGAGTGGTGCTGCCATCTCTGATTTGTGAGTATGCTGTGATTTAAGAGGTTTCCAAAGCCCCACAGATGGAGCCAGGCAACTAAAATGGAAAAAAATAACTTCAACAGTTTCACTGCTTTTGCAAGGAGAGAGTGAGGAGAAACACGGCTCACTTGATGGAAGTAAGGCCAAGACAGACAAAACAAAGCTGGAGCCTCAAAACATCCACAGAGTACGGGTGACATTTGCCAAGAGTTTCCAGCTCCAAGCAGACACCCCGACCTGCGGCCCCAGCGTGTGCGAGGTGCATGTGGGCAGGGACAGCCCTGCAGAACAGCCGGTCACTCATGAGGGGCCTTTGGAAAACTCCTCGGGCACAGCGCCCTGCCCACGCACAGGCCCGGCACTAAAAGTGACAGCCCATGAACCAAGGCCCAGAGCACACAAACCCATAGCAGAGCCGGGGCCAAGAGCTGCCCTGAGTGTCCCGGGGAGGCGGCGATGTCCCGGTGCCACTGCCATGTCCCGGTGCCACGGCCATGTCCCGGTGCCACCGCCGTGTCCCGGTGCCGCAGCCGTGTCCCGGTGCCACCGCCGTGTCCCGGTGCCACCGCCGTGTCCCGGTGCCACCGCCGTGTCCCGGTGCCACGGCCACGTCCCGGTGCCACGGCCACGTCCCGGTGCCACCGCCGTGTCCCGGTGCCACCGCCGTGTCCCGGTGCCACCGCCGTGTCCCGGTGCCGCGGCCGTGTCCCGGTGCCACTGCCGTGTCCCGGTGCCGCAGCCGTGTCCCGGTGCCACCGCTGCCCTGGCTGCTGCTGGCACCTCCCTGCAGCCCCCCCGGCCCCTCTCCCGGCTCCCCGCCAGCGGGATGTGCTGGTGGTTCCTGCCCTTCATTCATCTCCTCAGCAAAGCACAGCCCATCCCCTTGGCACTTACACAGCGCTGGACCTGCCCAGAGCCCGAGGGAATGAGGTGAGGGACGCTGGGCGGGGCAGGGGAGGGGAGGATGGCTTTGTCACCTGGAGAAAGCAAAGGAAATTAGTTAAGGCGGATTTAAGGCTGAATTTTGCCACCAGACCCGCTTCAGAGGAGCCATAACCTGGTACCTTATATTTCTTTAAATTCTGTGGGATTTGAAACTGGTGAATTTGAAACTTCCCTAATAATACAGAAAATATTTCCCACGCTGCTAATGACAGCTGTAATATCACAGTTAAAATAAATAATTGGCACTTTTAAAAGCAGTATTTTATTTCAGATATTTCTCTGTCTATTCTATGGAATGGACATATTTTCTTTTGACACCTTTACAAGTTGGGTTCAAAATGTATCATTACGAAATACGGTCAGTTGCATTAAAATTATAATTTAAAAATTACTTTTTACCCTGACATGAAAAATTTAAAGCTGATACTGTGGAACAAAGTACCTTAACCTACTGGGTAAAAGGAAAGCAGTGTTTTATTTTAAAAGTGAATTATTTTCCAAGAGTTTATTTTATAATGGTATAATGACATTGGTGGACCCTTAACCAGAACTATTAGTCCTCGCAGTTAATTAGCTCTTAGAGGGAATTTTGCACACCCACATTATGAATTATAATTCCTTGTTTCTGGGTTCACAATGAGGACATCAGAGAGGAAGCAGCACCCCCCAAAATCTGTGTGAAAGCCCCGACTGCCTTAGCAGCAGCACTGGGGGTGGTGGGGGCCCTCCCCACCCTGCTGCTCCCCGAGGGCACCGAGCCCCTGCCAGCTGGGCACCCCTGCTCCTCACACAGGATCCCTCCCTCTGCTTTCTCGGGTAGCCCTCTCCATCACAGTACAGTCACAACCACACCAGATGTGCTAAGTCAGGCTTTTTCCATGATTGCCAACTGAAAAAAAAATAAAAGAGATTCTGCTTTAAGAAGGTTGCACAAAGAGGTTAATTGTGAAGGGACTCTGTGTGGGAAACATGAGTTTGAGGAGTCTTTCTCCTAGAAAGCCATGAGGTTATAGAAACTGGGAGAACACTGGGATGGATGCAACTTCAAAACCATGACCAGGAAACCCATGTGAGCCAGATGGTCTCAAAGAGGAGCGACAGCCACAGCCCAGGGAATGCAGAAAGCCAGAAGAGGGTGCTACGATATCTAATTATCCAGAGAACTTATTTAAATTAGTTTAAATATATCTCTGATGGGGCTGTGAAACCGTCCATCTGCCATGCACACAACCCAATGGCTCCTGGCTGGGCACCACTCCAAATCCAGTTGCCTCTGGGGCCAGTGTGGGATGTGTTACTGGGCTGCTGCAGTTTGTGTTGGAGCCTGCATCCAAGGGGAAGGAAATGAAGGATAAAGTTGCTACAGTGAGAGCTGAAATCTGAGTGGGGACCACGTCTCTGGCCCTCATCAACTCTGTGGTCACCACTGCTTTGCATGGGTTGTAGCCTTTACTGCACTGATGGTTTCAGTGTTTGGAGGTGAGGTTTGGGGAGAGGCAGGGGACTGTTGCTTAGTTGCTGTATTTTTTCTTGTCATGTAGTGTTACCTCCTGGTAGTTATTGCTCATACAAGCAATGCCAGTGCAGGAATGCTGTGGTGTACTGGCCATAGTCCGGGTAATGTCAGAGATGGCTGCTTTGCATCTCATGACCCATTTTAACTCATCTGATTTAAACCTTTACCTAACCAAGAGTGCCATAAAATGTACTCATAAGACTTGTACTGCTCATTATTTTAGAAAGTGCCAAATACAGGAGGTGGGACAAGTCTCTTTGCAGACAAGGAATTATATTTCCCTGCTGCCAGCCAGGAAGGACAAAAAGCCCTGGTCCCAGTGATGACATGACACAAAAGCTAAAGTCAGGTGCATTTATAAATAGTTTGTGTAGGTGCAGGTTTAAGGTTTCTCTTCTCTGGGACACTGCAGAGAGGGTTGTTGTCCACTGAGCACCTTGCACTGGGCATCTGGACTCTACAGTCTATTAACAGGAAATCTGGCAATTGAAATAAGCATTGAATCAGTCCAATTGCCACTGCTGTTAGTAAGTATCTGTAAGCTGCTAAGAGCACAACCAGTGTTTTAAAAACGTGAGGAGAAGTGATGATTTCCTGTCCTCAGGAGCTTTGCCACAGAGATAAGACAAGTCAGGCACAAGATGTAGCCTAATATTGTTTGCATGCCAGAAGCCTCTGTGCAGTAATTACAGGGATGCCTGGATGTCATAACTATTAAGAGCTGTCAGCGTTTCCATTACAATCCCCCTGTGCATGGAGCACGCCCCAGATGCCCCAAGGCCTGTGCAGGTTGAGGCTGCATCTCTCAGCTGCACCAGTTTGGCCAGTCTGGGTCCCTCCTGGGGACCCGAATGTTCCTGAGGCACCTAGGACAGGAGCCACTCCACACCAAGGAGAGAAAGAAAGGATGTTCCAAATTCTGTTTTAATGCTGCACTCAGTTCTTGCAGACCTTGGAGCAAATCCTAACAAGGAGACATTTCCAGAGGACAAGAGTATGATGTTCAAGGTGTCAAATTAAATCCCAGGTGCTCAGAACTCAAGCTGTTTCCATCACACAAGCCAAGTGGCACTCCACAGCAGTTTCCAAATGGAGCAGGTCACAAGCAGCAGTAGAAGGTGATGGGAAATATTTTTAAAGCTTATACTTTTTTCCCTAACTTTTACAAAGTTATGTAGTTTAGAATTTTTAAGTGCAAATGTAAACTTCTGTCACCATTTTTGGAAAGAATTCTAGTGGTGCAAAGTGTTATTGGAACATGGGACACTGTGTAATGTTTTTAAGCCAGTTATTATATGAGCAGGAGATTGGGAGACACAGGGTGAAGGTAGAGATATGTTTTTTCTTGTAGGACATCATGTTTCTGTTCCCATTCTGTTATAGCTCACACTTGAATAAGTGTGATTTAATGCATACCACCTTATAAAAGTAGTCTTTTAAGCCATGTATTAAAATGGACTTATAAAAAATATTTGTGATTTATTGTTCTTGGTCTGTTGTTCCTCCTGTGAGCCTAAATACAGCTTTCTCTCCATGGTAATTTACACTGATAGCAAAGCCAGCCAGTAGAACAAAATGTTACAATACAAGGGCAATATGTGGCAAATAAGATGCAACTGAAGCTAGAAAATATGTTAAATACCATGGAGAAATGAACAGAAACTGCAGTCCCTTTTCCTTTCTGGTCCATAGGGGAGACACAAGCCTGGCACAAACCTGGGGAGTCTCTTCAGCATTGCTCAGAGCATCACATTAAGTCCAGCATTCACGTGCACCCCAGCAGAATTTGTTGTCATCTGCGGGGACCTGCTTTCATTCCCTCAGTAAGTCCAAAGTTAACAGGAAAATCAGGAGCCCCGAACCAAAAGGCATCAATCTGAAACTGCAAAAACACTAACTGGTTTAGAGAAAACCAAATATTAGAAATCCCTTCTGGTTTGCCCAGGAAGAAACCTGTGGGGGGAATTGTTTGTTTTTTGAAATGCCATGTTATTTTAGGGGGAGATTATTTATTTGTCACCAGTCAACAACTGCCTCAGCAGCGTGACTTGTTTTTGTGAGCAGTTTGCTGCATCAGGATCTGAGCCCTGGCGTTTGCTGGGGCCATTCCTGGTCCAAAGCTGTGAAGTGGGGGCACAGCCACCCTGCCACGTTTCCCAGGCTGAAACACTGGCCACTGGATCTGAGAGCTGTTGGGTGATGCCAGCAGATGTGAGGGCTATCAGCACTTTTCTAGTGCCTTCTCTCTGCAGGCACCACGCAGGGAATTGAGAGGCAAAGACATCCTGCAAGTGTCCATTTCAGCTCAACCTAATTGGCTGTGGCCTTTCAATCAGGCACTTCATGAAGACACTTAGGAGTGCGCCTGCTGCTCTTCTGCATGGGCAAACTGGAGATGATTTGAGCCACAAGTTAAGAAGGGATGGGCCACCCCACTGCCATAATCAGCCCTCATCAATCACCACGTTCAGCGTGGACGCAGAAAGGCTGAAGCGCAGCTAACAAGACTTTGTCAGTTAAAAGCTGGAGCTGAGGGTATCACAAGTGTTAAAACACTCTATTTACTATACGTGAAGGTAAAGCAATCTATATCCCAATCGCTGGAGTCATTTGAGGCTCACAGTTTGCTGACAAATGTGGATGGACAGATATGTAAAGATGATGCGTCATGAGCTCTGCTGATGAGTTTACAGCAGAAGCCTCTGAATTCACATCAAATGTGTCAATGGGTGACAGAACTACATCACACAAACCCTGGCAGTTTAATTTGGTGTCAGCTATTAGTGTTGACTTTCAGCACTATTGCTGCTCAGTGTTTCTGCCAGCAAGGTGACACAGCCTCCAGACTGCTAAATTTCTTTGTTGTAAGAAATAGGGTTTGCTCACTGCACAGTAGTCCTCTAATAGAGGAAATCCAGAAGGTCAGAAAACTATTTTTCCAGGCTGCAGCACTCCATTTTGTGACGTAGACTTTTCATTACATTATTTTTGGTTAAGTATTCGATTGTGTCACTACACGAAGAAAATATCTGTGTCCTGGGTTTTTTAATTATTCTCAGTTGTTTGGAAAGGTCTTATTCATGTTACAGGCTCTGCTCAGGGATGCTAGAATTTACCAGATGTACTGAAGGACTGTGGAAGTGTGAAAGGCTTTGATAACTGAGTTTTCCAATCAAAAACATTTTTCAAGGCAAAATGTTGGTTTAATGTGTTTTATTTATCAAACACTTCCTTGGAAGATGGTTTGGGAGTCTGTCAGTAGATCCAAAATTAAATTCCCCTTCTTCTATCTCTTCTTAGCTATTGTTGCTAGCCTTGCAAAGAAAAAAAAAAAAAGTAATAAAGTGGAGTAAAAGGGGGACAAATGGGAAAACAAAAGCTACACTACTTGAGAACAGGAAAGGTTTTATGGGAAATGCACCCAAACCCAAAACATTTCCGAATGTGTCATGTAGAGCAGCTTCTTTTATCAACAGGATAGGGTGGGCAAAAAGAACAGTTGTGTCTTCTAGAAAGACTTTAGATGGTATCTGATTGTATTTCTCTAAAAATGTCCAGCTGAACACAGGCATACCCAGACACTGCCCCAGGAGTGCCTGCTGGGCTCCCCCGGGGGTTGGCTTTGGTGCTCCCAAAGATGGAGATGAGAAAATACAGCTCCCATTGCAGGGAGAGTGTTTAATGCACACTCTCTATCATTCACCAGCGCAAGTTTAAGCAGCACATAAGCCACTTTGACACAGCAATATATCATTCAAAAACAAAACCTGTGCACTCTGCACCAGGCATGGGTGGATAGATAGCTCATCAGAGGGGGAGAGAGTCTTTCATCAGCTGCCTTTCACCGGGTGATGACAATAATCATTTCAACACAGAGTACACAACCTAGAGTGATGAAGGCAGCAGAACACATCTGGCCTGATCTCTTTAATGCCGAATATTTTAAAAACCTGAGAACATTTGTCGGCGTGGTTCAACGCAATGCCTGAGCCATAGGAGAAGGAGTTACATTTATTAAAAGAAGAGCCAAGAGAAAGGAAGACAAACTGTTAGTGACAGAAAAGCACAGTACGTGCTGCATCTAGTTCTGACCGTGCTAGTAACTTCACACTGGGGATGTTATAAGGTCAAAAAAATTTTACAGCTTTGAGCATCTGATCCAAAACTGACCAAAGTCAATTCATTGCAGTCCCATGTATGTCAGTAAGCTTTGGCTTGGGACTCTGTAGTTACATCAACCCTGTGCTGTTCTACACAGCAATATTCAGTCCTGAGATCGTGCTTGTCCTCAGGGTACAGCAAAATGCTGGATAAAAGTGGCCAACATCAAACCCATGGGTCCCCAGATGGGATTGGATGCAGAGCAGTGAACTTGATTAACCAAGGCCACCCAGCAGATTCAGGGCCAAGCCACATTTAGAAACAGGAAAATTCTAAGCCCTTAGGTAGCATTCAAATATATTTGGGTTGTTTCCAGCCCCAAAGCAAGCTGCCAGATCTGGGGGGGGCTTTGCCAAGTGTTGTGTTCTTTGCTGGCAGTTCACAAGTCCCATACATGTACAATCCCATGTTTAACGGGACTTCACACGGATGCCTCCCAGACACAGCGTTGAGGGATATTTTTGGTCTAGAGCTCAAGGACTGTTTCCTGCTTGTCCACTCCCATTCAAACAGCACACATGATAAGTAAATAAAGACATCATCCATCTTCTGTGCTAGCCCATAAAGGACTAGGAGTATGGGAGAAAAGGCTGTATGATGGGACACAGGGGTATGTGCTTCCTCTGCCATTCAGGGGAGGATGTCCAGGGCAGAAGAGCCTATCAAGGGCAGGAGATCATTTCTGAGTATCTGAAGGAACCTGAGTGGGTACCCACACACACAGCTACCTTGGCATATATTTTCTTTCATGTGAGGTACAAACAATGTCCGAAAAACCTGTTTGCATTCAAGTCAAATGCAATGGGTATAATTCAGATTCTTGATGGTCTCTCAGCAAGTAGGAGAACCTTAGCGAGTCTAGAGATAAAGCCCTAAAATACTGCAAAATTATGTCTTCAAGTTTTTCTACGGATTTTTTACAGTATCATCTATATACAAACCAGCTCTCTGCTTAGCAGCAGGAGTTTTTCATTCTCTGTATTTGACACAGAGACTTTATTAAAAGCCCTCTGCACAGTTAAAGATGGATTAAAAATTGATTAAAAATGAATTAAAAATGAATTTGTATATTAACATGTTGGTCAGAAAAAAAAGGCAAGAGATGGAGAAGGGTATAATAAACAAGACAATATGAAGAAACAAAGCTAATTGCCAGCCTGGGAGAGCCATGCAGCACATTCCTAGTAAGCTGTCTGTCTTAAACCCTCTGGATCAAAAAGTGATTAATCCTACAGACAAATGTAGCCTTGATGGTAGAGATACTCAAAATCCCCTAAACACAGCGATGCAGTGTTATACTTACCATTCTGAAGGCCTCAATTAAAGGGTCTTTAACTTCAGCTTTTCCCATTATGTTCCCTGATGTACCAGGAAGCCCCCTCCTCATGGCAATCTACTCTGAGCCTCAAAAAATGCCTGATGCCAAGGTTTTCTGGAAAATAGCTTTTTTAAAAAATAAGAGCTGCTTTCCTGTTCAAAAAAATGCGGATAGCTTTTTGTCTGTCTCTGCTGGGTTATTTTATTCAGCACATCTCCAATCCAGCTTATAACGCATTGTGTTAAGTGAGTCCTTTTAGGCTCATCACTGCATCACTGGTGCAATGCACTAAAAGGCTTTAGAAAACACATCACACTAAAAGTATGGGTGCTAGAAAGTGCTCTTGGCACTATTTGGCAAAGAGAGGGGAAGTCTTTATCAAAGCCAGGCAGCAGTTAAACAGTTTGTTGCCTTGCCAAATCCCAGTCTCCTGACTCCAGCCCTGCCGTTCAGGGCACAGCACACCTGGGCAAACTGCAGCCAGGCTGTGGCTGAGGCACTGGTGCTTCACCCCACTGCACTCCTGCGGGGGCAGATGCCAAGGAAGGTGTTTTCTGGTGGCTCCAGGCTCTCTTGGATGCCTCTCAGTTACTCTCAGTGTTAAAGAAATGCTCAAAACAAACTTGCTAACACAGTGGGTGAAAACAGAAATTTGAGGGAAGTCTAAGTGAGTACCTTTATTGATTGAAAAATTAGAGCAGGAATTACGTGGCTGTGCTGGGGCCTCTCAAAAACCTGTCAGCATATGTCCAAGTTCAGGGGACTTGAGTGAACAGGCACAGTAATGGGGAGACTCAACCCCATGTATTGGATGACAGCTTGTGAGGTAATCAGTGTGAAACAAATGTATCATTCAAGTGGTTTGCTCCATTTGCCAACTGAAACCAGAATTCTGATTCTTACAAATAAGACCCTTGCTATGTACAGTGCAAAACCTGAACTTCCCTGCAGCACTGTGCTATTTCACGTCCCAAACACTGCTCATCTACTGAACCAACCGGAAAAGACAGAGGTTCCCAGGGGAGGAGGGCAGGGAGTGAATACCTTCCTGACCCCTACAGTTGCTCATTTTATGCCGTGAAACATGAAATTTGATTACTCTTATCATTAGCTTAGCTCACATAGCTACAAATGTTATTAGTAGCCATAAAATTATTGAGGCCCTTTTAAAATCCATTTTTAAAGAGTGTGTGACATGTATTAGCAGATCTGAAACCCTGATTTCAAATACCCTCACTCGAACATCAGAAACAAAATGTCGAGCTAAGCAACAGTGACAGGGCTTGAGATGTGCTAATGAAGAGTGGTGCCATTGCCTAAGAGAAACATTACACATTATTAACACATTAGCCCACTAAGGCACTGTGCCAGCTGTAATAAGCAACCAATTTGGCATGCTAACTTAGATACACAGGACCATTCAGAAAATCTTCATTCTTTTTTCCTCCCCAGTGTCAAACACGTGGTGCAACCTGCTCCCATCTCACTAGTGCCCCAAAAATCTCTGCTTAGCTGGGCCCTAATTCCTGTGCACATTTGGTCACTACACTATTAATACTTTGACACCGATCCTTCTGACGCAAGGTCCAGTTCACAAATTGGCTACATATATTATCTGTGCATGGGAGTGTGGGAGGGATAAATCATATTCATTATTCACATTCATGAAATTCCAAACACATGGGAAGTACTGATGGTGTCCTTGGGGAGCAAGAAACAGCTTGTCAGAGATATCCAAGTAAAAGGGGTGCAAAATCAATTATGAAAGGAGGTGTTTCCTGCTCTAACAAGCTAATTACTGTACATCAAGTCACAAAAGGAAAAGTGATGCTTTTTATTTTTTTAATGGAGGTGCTGTCAGATTAAATCAACTTGGAAGGACGACTGGGTTTAATGTATTCCCTCAGCTGATGCTCTCTTTAGCACATTTACATATGCAAACATGTTAATATTCTGTCAGAATCCATGAAATAGGGCTGACAGGGCAGAACCTAACAAAACAGTTACGTGACCCTGCTCCTGCAGCTTATTTACGTCATTTACATATGCTGGTAACTCCAGCTCATGCTGAGAGTGATCGGCTTGGGAGTCAGCACTGTGAAAGCAGGAGCATCTCAACAGGGAAATGACACATCCCTGCTGCTGGAAAGATCCGTTTTAGGAGACAAACCAAACGTATAAATTGCTAATGAACTATCCCTTCCTGTCCAGCACAGCTAGCAAAACTGCAGATGGTTGATTCCTCCTGGGATAATAGGTGAAGCTGGGGTATTCGTTAGATGGCTTCCAGGTTATCTGCCAGGAGCAAACAGCCATGTCACGCTTCCTTTTCCACAGCAGCAATCAGAGCAAGGGGTATTTGCTGCCCACCTCTCCCATCCCCTTGGGCAGCCTGCACCCATCAGGACTCAGGCTTTTCTCAGGGCTCCTGCCCTGGTGCTTGTCCAGGAGAATGCAATGCTTCTCTGCATCCCTATATCCATTTCTCCATCTGTCTCTGCCTTTTCTTACAGACCCACAAGCCTGCAAAAGCTTGCAGTCAGCAAAAGCTCCCTGTGCTCACAAACCTCCATGCCGGGCAGTGATGCTCACCTGTGTTAGGGGTCGAGGCACTAATGTTTCCATTCACTGCTCTCCAGAAGATTAATTGTTTTCATGCAACCATCTGCACTGGAGGCCAGGGGTTACACCCTGCCCACAACGATACCGTGTACGAGCAAATACCCAGAGAGCAGTGTACAGATGAAGGCTTGCTCTGCTCAGCATCCAGCTGCTTCCCCAGCATGACACTCTGCAGCACCAGGCCCGGGTGGCAGGGGGGGTTTGCACTGCCTGAAGTGCCCAAGAGCCCTTGCCCCAGGCACCAGCCAGCTCCCTGCCTCTCTCTGCCAGCAAGCACTGGCCTCAGCACAGTGCCAGGGTTGCAGGGGCTGCTGGATCAAGAAAAGGTCACATCACTGCATGCACCTCCAGCACAGAGAGCCAAACCCAGCCTCAGGTCTCAGTATCTCATCAGAGTGGGCTTGGCAGAAAGAAGCTTCAGTGCTTTGGCCAGCCAGAGCTGGCAGCCAAGCCCTGGCAGACTCAGAGCTTCCAAGGGAAGGGTGCAGGCTGTGCTGTGCCCGCTGCAGCTCTGCTGGCCGGCCTATGCAGGCTCCAGCGGGATGGCTGCACCCAGCTGTGTCAATCTGTTCCCACCTCCCAGCTGACTGTAGCTGACAGACAGATGACCTGTTATATATTTTCTTCCTTTTAACTGTTCCCACATGATCAGAGTTTTTCTGGGGTGTTGATAATAGGTGCACTCTTGAAGTCTTTATCAGGGCCAGGTTGTCACTGGTCCCTACAACACCAGGTGTACTGGGGAAGATTAGAAGGAGCAATCAGATTTCCATTTGTGCAAAGGAAAGGCAGAAGAAATTTCTATGCTTAGCTTCTTTCCATTGTAGTCAATGGGCAAAGCCTTGTTTTAAAAGAATGAGAGCATCTCCCACTGCACACCACACACCTGCAGAGCAAGCCAGGAGAGAAGGTTGTATTTTTCAGGAGGTGTTTCAGCTTGGACACTATCACATTGCTCCTTCAAAAGAGGAATGTAATCAAACTTCTTACTCAAGCAAAACTGCCAGCATACCTCCACCTAAGTGCAAAGGGAGTAAGGATTCAAAACCTGGTCCAAGATGGGCCAAACACCTGTTTATTTGCCTGCTGTCTTCTCTCCTACTGAGTAAGCATAAGCAATGCTAGGGAAATCATGTCATTCATAAAATGGATTGATACCCTTGAAGCTGTTCAGCTCCTTCTTGAGGAAAATGCACAAGCTGTGTCTTACACTCAGATGGATTCACTCACTTGTGGAATTTATCCCTTGATACCATTTTCTGACACAGGCTTTCCTTCACACACACATCTGCAGACAGCAATTTCCTATTACAGATGCTGCCCATCACCTCCATGTTCCTTTCTTCCACCCACAAGGAATTCAGATGTAGGCAGTTCAGAGCAAACAGGGACAGCCAAGGGAAGTCTGGCCCCAACTTGCCCGTGATTTAGCACAGACCCAAAAGCACCTCATGGAGAGGGCAGAGCCCAGCCAGCAGTCCTGGTCAGCACACCGTGCCTGAGGCCAAAGGCACGCTGTACAACAGAGCCCTTTTCTCCAGACTCCATTCTCCTGGTGCTCCCAGGCAGTGCTCTGCACAAACAGCAATGGTGATGCTGTTAATGATGAGGGGAGCTCCCCATAGGGAGGTGGGGTGGCAGAAACCTCAAAAAATTCACCCCAGAGCGGCACGCACCCTTGCAGGCAGGTGGGAGCTGATGCTGTCAGATGCACTATGCGAGCACAAGGGGGAAGGGGAGAGTGAAGAAATGTGAACTGCAGGGTATGTCAAACCCTGCCTTGCCACACAAGGCCCCTGTGATCTTTCATGGCTGGAGTAGATGACTTGGGCCTTTGGGAACTCTCTAAAGAGCCTGCATTGGCCTCACTTGCTAAGATGCACTCTCCAGTGAAGTCTGTCCCCTCGATAAAGGAGAAAATGGAGAAGATAGAGACATCTGCTGGGAAGCTGTCAGGTTTATTAGATACATGCGGGTTTGGGGACGGAGCACCTAGAGGATCTCAAGGAATCTGAGCTCAAAGAAATAAAGGCAACTTCAAAAGGCACGACCAGACCAGCAGAATCACTTAACAACAGTAATTTTTTGCTGGAAATACAATTGAAAACACCTGAGAATCAAATCGGGATTCAGCCTATCCCCCTGCCTGGAATTGCAGCTGCTATTGATTCTGGGCACTAGATCTTAGGAAAGCTCCTCTGTAAACTCCTGACACTGGCCATTACAAGTGATCCCAGATGTGAAAGGATTTATGGGATCCCCACACCTTAAAATATGCACAGATTAAAGACTGTGCTAGTACTAAAGCTAGAGGGAGATAGTGCTCACTCCCCCTCCTCAGTGCTGGGCGTCACAAAGGTGCCACAAGCTGGCAGGGGCAGAGGGGGCTCAGTCTGGGGACCATGGAGGCATGGCAGCTCATGGAGATGAGAAAACACATCTATGAACACTCTATAGTCATCCATGTGAGATGACTGACTGTCTCTAACAGGAAATCTGGTACAAATCACGAGTCAGTGATTTGCTGCTAATAATCCTTACCCAGGAGAGCCCTTTCTCATGACTTGAATACCTTGCCAGGGCACAGAGGAGGGACAGGCACACCTTTGTCACTGCCTGGAGGAGAGCAGCTTCTGACAGGGCTGTAACCCACTCGACTTCCTAAATGCTCCGCACCAGCATTGCAACTTTTCCTTTTAATTTCATCTCACAACTCTGGTCCAGGGATCCCAAGGCAGAAAAGGGGAGGCTGGAGGATGGAAACAGTACTTGTAGATTTCGCAGAGAATAAAGCAACCTGGTCCACCTTCCACCCATTCCAGTGCCCCTAATACCAGGGAAAAAATTATATTGACTCAAGTCAGGAGGAGATCAGCCCCTTTGTGCTGCCAAAACAGATGACACTGTTCACAGTGGTAAATACCAGGTCAGCTGCATTCAGAGAAAGCAGTTTTTCTTCTGTAGCAAAAGACAGGAGTGTCTCCTCACTGTGTATACCTGTCAGTATCACTACAAACAGTGGCATCACCAGAAGGCAGGTTGGTGCTACATAATTTTCTTGTTATTTGTCTTTAACGAAACAGTAGTCTTTAAAGTAAAGAAATTAAAATCTACCTGACTGGAAAGCTGACTGTGTGGCAGTCGCTGGGGTTTGATTTTGGGCAGTGAATAGAGCAAAGCAAGCTGCCAGCTTGTGTTCATACACATCTCTGAATCGTCTGTGAGGTCTCAAAACTAATGATCAATATGTTGTCTGTTGTGGTAAACAGACATTTTTAAAAGATTCTTGCTTCGTAGTCCACAGAAGAATTTGATTTCCATGCCTATTAAATAATGATAGATTTTATGACAGCGAATGTAAGATCTGTCACATGACTGGGATCAACTTTTGCTGATAATCCAATATCTGACCCTATAGCAAACAAGCGTTTCACATCTCCAGTGCAGCACCCACCCTGCTTTTACACCCTGATGGGCTGCGCTGTCCCTTCTCCCAGGACCTTCCCAGCCTGCTGCCAGCTTGTCCTAGGCAAGGGAGAACAGGAGAGCATAAAAACACACCAACATTCCCTGTGTTTCTAAATAACTGAGGGATGAGGGTGTGAGGGAAGCCACACAGACTTGCAGGATCATTGCAGGCAAGGTATCATCTGCTGTTCCTGTATTTCAGTGTAGGGATTGATGCCTGTTCCTGTGCATGCTCAAGTAATAACACCCATGGTTGTTCTCACATTTTCTTGACACATCTAGCACAGTACGAGCCTTTGTCTGACCGTGCCGTGCTCTGTGCTTGGTCAGGGGCTGTCAGGAGGGACATGAGCTCAGTGTGCAGTGGTACAGTGTCTGCCCCAGTGATGGACCAAAGCACCAGGGCACTCCTCTTTAGAGGAGAACTTCACTTTTTGCTGGCAGGGGAGAGACCGAGTCAGCGTAAGCTTCTCATTAACAAATGTACAGAGCTCAGAAACAGAAAGGCAACTTCCCAAGGCCTACTGCATCATGTGAGTGGCATTGCTGCCACACAAATACCTCAAAAATGCCAGATCAAGCCCCAGATGAGCTGTTTGGTTGTCACAAACCCCTGCACTACTCTGGGTGACATTTTCTTTTGCTTCTATGGCCTCTAAGGTGAATAACTTGCAAGGCTGTTACAGACAAGAGTTTCAAAGAGCTGCTCAAGCCCTTCAGAAAAATAAAGCTCTGAGATCATTAACAGACACTTATGATGTGTTACCAAGTTGAAAGAGAAAATTACTACCCTTCAGCCACAAACGGTAAGTATATCAAACATGAAAATCTACCAAACATACCAAATGCTGATGTTGAGAGGGGTATACAATCTGTCCTTGAAATGAAGGACATGGGGCGTTCACTTGCTAGGTATAATCCCACTGACATTATAAATATTGTGGGTTTTCATGAGACAGAGGAATCTGTTTTTATTGAAAGAGAATGAAAACTCGTTCTCCATTGCCTTGATCCAAAGTCAGGGATCTCTCCATCTCTGAATGCATGTGAAATCTGCTCTAGGCAGAGCAGCCCAGTGTCAGGTGATGTGGCCAGAGACCTCTGATTTAGGGCACCATGTCAGAATCCTCCTAGGCAGAAGCCACAGCTCAATCTCTGCCTCAGTTTAGCTTCTTAACAAACCCAAGACAAGGAGGAAGGCTACCAGGGAGACTCTGCAAAATGAGTCAAACGTGACAAGACCCCCTTTTGGACCCTCAGGGCTCCCCTGAGGGAGGAAGGGGCAGGGAATGAGATGCTCAGATTGCCCGAGCCACTTCTGGGGCAAACATTTACTTTAGATTAAGTGGCATGTAAAGAAGAGAGGAGCCCTCTCTGGCTGGCTGCTAGGGTTGATAGTTAAATATTTATAATGTCCAAATTAGCATAGTGGAAACTCAATTCATCAATTTGTTCTGGTCTGTTTGTAGGAAGGAGCGGGGGTGTCAGGCACCCTGCAGGAGGTGCAGCCGTGGGTGGGCAGGGCGCGTGTGCTGCCTGCAGCACGGGTCCGCAGCCTGGCTCCCCGCCGGCGCTGACTTGTTGCCCTGCCTCACCCTTTTCACGGGGTCAGGGAAGCGGCCGGCTGTGGGCAGGGCTGCGGGGATCCCTCCTCTCCCGCAAACCCACCTGCCCGGTGGGGCAGCCCCACACTACCGGGAAGCTGTGGGGAGCAGCCTGGTCAGGCAGCACCAGCCTGGGGCTACCCGGCTGGGGGCTGGAGAGGGGAGGGGGCTGCCCTGGAAGGGTTAAGGCTTTTCAGGCCAAAATCCCCCAACAGAAGGCAGGGTCAGCCTCGGAGCTGAAATCTAAGTGCTAATGACTGATGCCCTTCACCCCTCCGCTGCCTCCAAAGGCGAGTGCCCTGGATGAGCCGGGGCCGGAGAGCATTTAACATTTGAACTTCTTCTCGTCTGCGAGGCAGCAGGCCGTTGTGCGCGGGGTCGCTGACCCCCAGCCCCGCTCCCCCCAGCCCCTCAGCTGCCTCCCAGCCCTAATTGAATGACAGATGGTCAGCGGCAGGGAGAGGGCAGGAGCGCCGGGGGCATGGGGCCCTGCTCCTGCCCACGCACCGCCCTCGCCGGCCGCCCTGGAGGCTGCCTGGCACCCCGACCCCGCAGCCACACACCTGGGGGACACGGGGCAGGGCGCGGGGCTGGGCTTGGGTGCTGCGCTGGGGACACCTCGGGGCCAGGGGCAGCTCACGCCAGCCTGATTCCAGCCAGCATCTCGCCAGTCCTTCTCATCCCTCTGCCACACGACAAAATAACGCTAAGTCCTTAGAGACCTGATCGTCGCAGAACGCCCAAGGCCTCCCGCTGCTCCTGGCAGTGCCAGAACAGAGGAAGGAGCTGGGCTGGGCTGCCGAGGCTCCGTGGGGACACGGGGCAGCCACAGGAAGTCCGGGCAGGGAAGGCACCGCTGTGGGTGGCCCCTTCCCCTGCCTGCGCCCCCGGAGGCTGCCCTCGCTCCCCTCCGTGCCTCTAGCCGGGGCTTCTGGACATGTCCTGCCCCGGGAGGAGGATGCCACAGGTGACAGGAAGGGCCTTACCGCAGCCGCCAAGGGCTCTATGGAAATGGTGCCTAGTGGGGCCAGTGTGCCCCCGCCTCCTGCCCGCAGCCCTGCCAGCTGCCTCCCGGGCAGAGCTGGGGAGTCCGGGGTGAGCCCTCGGGGAGCAGAGCCTGTGCGAGCGCAGGCCCCGCGCCCCCGCTGCAGCCCGCTGTCCCTTTAACGGAGAGCCGTGATTCCCACAATTACTGGGATTACAAGGAAAGGGTTATCGATTTGCAGCCTGCACTGTGTGATCAGCGCCCGGGCGGCCTCCCCCCCGCTCCCCCCAGCCCACCTCTCCTACTGTAAGCACGAAACCATTTATAAATGTTTTATTTCACTGATCGCCTCACCCTTGCTGCATAATAATAACCCCAGCAGCACGGCGATATATTCTCTCCACTCCCCCTCTCCCTGTGCCCGCAGCCTGCAAAAGACACCAACGTGATATGCAGCAGCCCCTGATTTGTGTGTATGTTTTAATTACCGCCGGAGAAACCTGTACACAAGCATAAAAAAGGGTGAGGGAAAGGGAGAGCAGGCCCAGACGGCGGAGGCAATGGCAGCCTAATGCACCGCTGGCTGACAGCGACTTCCGCTCAGGCACCTTCTCCAGATCGAACCCTTCGATTGTAACTGAAACAATTTGCATACTGATTCCTCTCATAGCCTCCCGATCCATAACCAGCCAGGCAGCTATTCAAATGCAAGTAGCATCCCTAAATGCAAGGCTAGACTGACCAAAATGCGCTGTCCTACAAGCAGGAGGAGAAGAAAAACCCCTTGATTATTATTTCTATTTTTGTTCCTTTTAACCTTTAAAAGGTTTAGCTGGAAGCCGTTGGTTTATGGCTGGGGATGTAAGGGAAAGAATTGATCCTCAACTGGACTTAAAGATGGAGCAAAATGGGGCGCTGAAGAGATTTTTCGTTGTGGTTTTTTCTTTTTCCTTTTTTCTATTTTTATTTTTACCTGAGCCACAAACTGAGGCTTTTTGGGGGAAAAGAGGGTCTATCCTCTCTCTCATCCCCTTTCTCCACCAAAACCATCTCAGCTCCTGCAGACCCAGGGAATACACAAACTGCTGCCTCTGCCTCTGGTGCCTGTTGGGCTGATGAAGATCTTGTAATTCTGGCTGTAAATTCTTGCGTTTAAGTTGGTCCAATAAAAGATCTCTCCTACACCTTGTGAGGGTTTGGTGCTTTATTTTTTAACGGGACTGGCGTGGCAGCCGCGGCGGTTGCCTTTTTTTTCTTTTTTTTTTTCCCTTCTTCTTCTTTTTCTTCCTATCGTTCTCATTTGAAATTATGCAGATAGATTTTTTTTTTTTTTTTGAGTTTTCTCCTCCTAGGGACAAATGTAGGAGGCGAGCCCGCAGCGGATGGCCGTCCCGGCGGCGTGCGGCGGACGGCGGGGTAAGCGTGCCCAGCGGGGCACGGCGCGGGCGGAGGGGCCGGCGGGCGGGGCGGGGCGGGGCGCGCCGGGGCGGCCGCGGCCGCGCAGCGACAGCGGAGCGGGGGCCGAGCGGCGCCCGCGGCCTCCTCCGCGCCCGCGGAGCGGGGTGCGCGCAGGCGGGGGAAGGAGCCTCGTCCGGAGCCTCCGCGGCTGCAGAGCGGCCGTCGGGGCCGCGCGGGGGCCGCGCGTAGCGACCGGGCAGCGCCGCGCCCGCTCCGCCGCCGCGCAGCCCAGCGCAGGCTGCGGCCGCTGCCCGCCGGCGCGTCCGAAAAGTGGGAGCGGTCCCGGAGCATTGGCAGCCTCCATGTTTGGGGCTGTTCCTTGCTAAATTCACCGTGAATGTCCCCGAAATCGATCCCGATAATTTTCTGCTAATAAAGGCCCCGCTTTTATTTCAGTTGGGCTAAGCAGCGCTACGCCGGCCATTGCGGGTCGGGGGATCGATTGCGAGCAGGTTCCTCCGCAGGTTCGTGCGCTGCAGAGCCCAGTCGCACGGATCCCCGAGCGTGTGCCTGCCGGGTCGCTGTACGCGGGAATAAACGATAGAGATGCGTAGATATTTTATTATTTAGCGGCAGCCGAGGGAAAGCTTCTAGGATGCCGTGGAGCTGGCTGGCTCCTCATCCCTCTAAAATTCCCATTTGCCTCGGGCTACGACCTGTTATTTGACCTTTAGACACCCCGGAAGATAGCTGAGTTTTTCTTTCGAAATAGAAATAAACCGACGTGGTGGGATGACTTCGCCAAGCGGAGCCGGGCCCGGCCCCGGCCCGGCCGGGGCTCGCCCTGCCCTCGCAGGGGTGCGCGAACAGGGAGAGCTTTCGGGCGGGGGCCGGGGGTGAGCCCGGGGTGACACGCGTTCATTTTGATTTCATTTGAAGTCATTTGATGGTTGTAGATCTTTCTCTGGTTTGTTGCATCACCACAGCTCACTCCTTAAAACAGTAATTCAAGATGTAAGTAAAAGTGTTTTCATTTTTATTGATCCTGCTAACATCTTTCATTACCCAACACGTAACCACAACAAATGATTGCTCATTTGATACGCAGAATTTTATCGACGCTCTCCCAGGCCGGAGCGCGGATCCTAAATCCCGGCGGCGTTAGGCGCGGTGCTGCGCGGCCGCGTAGCGGCCAGGACGGGCGGGGGGCGCTGCCCGAGCCCCCGGGCCCTGCCCACCGCGGCTGCTGCCCCGCGGCCCGGCCCGGCCCGGCCTTGCGCCCGCCGGCCCGGCCCCGAGCGCTCCCCCGCGCTGGCCCTGCCGAGGAGAGGGCAGTAAGCTCCGGGGGGAAGGCAGCGCACCCCCAGCTTGCGCCGGGCTCTGCAGAGCGCCCCGGGGGTGCGGGGGCTGCCCGCGGCTCGGGCGCTGCCCGCCGGCCCTGCCCGCCGAGCTCGTTCCCTCGCAGCCAAACCCAACAAGTAGCGGGAGCTGAAGCGGCCGCGCCGCCGGCCCCGCACCGCCTCGGCCGCCACACGCCCGGCAGCGCCGGCAACCAGGCGGCCCTTCGCTCTCCTCTCTCCCATTTTTTAGAAATACACTAATTAAATATTTTTAAAGGGGAATTTTGTTGTTAAAAAAATACAAATAGAAATCACCAAATCTTTGGGGCTAATAGAGAACACCGAACGATTTGAAACCGCAGATCCTGTTTTATTTACACGATCCCTTTCGGCTAACGGCGAGAAATGTTTTTCAGCCACCAAACAAATTCTACAATTTTAACTCTCCTTCAGAAGATTATTTTTTGCTCTTAATACTAGAATAGAAGGCAGGTTTATGAGGGAGAGGCTCGAAGAATTGGTTTCGATGCAAGAGACCTACAGTGAAATTAAACTAGGTGGATTCTTTATTAAATGATTTTCGGTCTTCTGTGGTTTTATGAAAATAAAAGGGAGCACTTTGTCATTTTTAACAATGTAAGTAGCCAATAAATCTAATTTTCACATTGATTTCTGTAGGAATTAAGTGATATCTACACTATCTGCTGTGAATTGTTTTTGGAAACAAGCGTGACTTTCTCCTGGCAGAAGCTTTTTTAAAAATAATAATTACAAAAATATTTTTAAACTACTTCTTAAACCATCAGATTTTTAAAGTAGGAAAAAAATTATCTATGACATTGATCATGACTATCTGAGACGGCATCTAGACAAAGAATTTTATGAAATGCGCCAAGACAGGCAAAGGAAGAGCATTGCATGAAAAAATGTCTCACACGAATAATTACAAAAGCGAAGAGTTTACAGAACCCTCGGTCTGGCGTCCGGGGAAGGGGAGAAAAGGATTTTAAAAAAATAAATAAATAAAAAGCGAGCGACTATATTCGCTCATACATGTAACTAATAAAGATCTCAGCTGAGGAACCCAGGTCACTGCGAGCAGCGCTGCCAGATTAAAACGTGTCCCTGACTTAATTGCTAACTCGGGGCCACGTGCTGCCTGCGCGGCCAGGTGCCCTTCCCGGGGCCCTGGCAGAGCACCACCCCTGTGCACCCGCCGGGGATTTAATAGCACCTTTCCCTAAATAATGACCCAGACGAAGAGCGTTCACAAAGCGCTATTGATCCCCTTTGTGTTACCGTCCCTGTGTTTGGGCAGCCCGAGCCGCTGTGACCGCAATGATTACTTCTCTTTCGGGGTACCAAGGCGCGTCCCTGGGGGCGAGGGGCGCTGGAGGAGGCGGGAGCCCCCCCGGCCCTCCCGGGACCGGCCCGATGAGGGGAGGGGGGACCAGGGCAGCAGCGGCCCGGCGTGGGATGGGCCGCCGACCCCGACGGCGGGTCCTGCCCGCAAACACCCGCTCCGCGGGCGGGAAGGCTCGGCCCGGCCCCGCGTGTCCGGGGCGCGTCGTGGGCGGTGGCTCCTGGGGAGGAGGAGCGCGGCTCCTTCCCTTTCTCCTCCCTCCAGTTACCCCAACTCTGCCCGGCCGAGGAGCGGGGCCAGCCGTGTCGGAGGAGGTTTCCGCGGGCCATCGGCCGGGCACAACTGGCGGCGGTGTCCGCCAGGAGTGCGTCCTTTGCGCCCCAGGAGTGTTTTCCTGTGGGGTTTCCCAAGGCATCCTGTCAGGACCTAGAGCCCAGGGTTGCAGCCCACCGCACCGTCACGGCGTGGATCGTGCGTGGATCGTGGGGGGACACACATCCTCCTGGGGCCGGGGGGCCGCCCCGGCGAGGGGCAGCACCCGGCCGGTCCCAGCCTGCCTCCGGGAAGGCGGCGGTGTAGAGTTCAAACGCATCAAACTATCAAAAGTCATTTATCCGGTTTCATAAATAATGTTCTTGTTATCTCCAGCCCCCTTAATTCATGCTCCTGTCCTCTTGATTGCGGGGTTTCAGCAGATAAAAAGTTTATAAGTTGGTCGGGTTCTTGTTTTCCTTTTTCCATCATTAACATCATTAATATAAGCTATCAATAACCCTGTCGTTTGGAGCATAGCTTCACAGTATTGATCTGCGCAGCTATTCATCTCTGCCATAGAAGACACGGAATAATTTTCGCATTACAGTAGCTTGGATTTGCTTTTAATTCATATTTAAAGCTGCAACTGGCTCTGTGGAGCTCTCTGCGAAAGACTAGAGGCGCCTAATTAATAATAAGTTAGAAACGAAGGAAGGCACCAGCGGATAAATAATTAATACAGACATCTCTGTCTCTTTGAATATTGCTACTTTAAAAATTTAGACTTACCAGGGCCATACTGTAAGTCTGCAAGTTATATTGAGGAGATGATTTAAGAAAGCTATTTTTTTTTCCTGAAATACAATGCTAAATTATTTACGGTGTTTTGCAATCTTCCCTAAGTTCCTTCATTAACAAGCGCTGCGGTTTGCGCCGGGGGGTGCGGGAGAGCGCGGCTGCAGAGGGATCGCGGCGGCTCGGCCGGGCAGCGCCCTGCAGCCCTCGGGGCTCGCTCGGTGCCCTCTCCCAGCTCCGCGTCCTTCAGCCGGCCAGACCCCACCATGGGGGCTCCAGAGGGGAGAAGGGAAGAGCCCAGCGCCCTGAGGCGGGTGGCAGCGGCCGGCTTGGAGCAAGTTCAGTCACCGCGCTGCCGATCCTGGGTTCCACGAGTCTCCCTCGGGCACAAATCCGGGCCCGGGGCTGAGGGCTGCGGGAGGGGGAAAGGCAGGACCCCCCCGGGCGGGCACCCGCAGCGAGCCCCCGCCGAGCCGCAGCTTCCCCTGAAAGCCAGGCCCTCCCCCACCTGCCCCGGCCGGCGCAGCCCTCTGTTCTCTGTCTGCCCCCGACAGATGTATATGTTTTTGTCGCCAAGCAAGTTTCCAAGAAGCTCGACAGGGGAAAGTCTGGAAAAGTTAATCCCCCCCGGCAGCTGTTGGCTTTGGGAGCCTTCGAGCGTCACCTTTGACACGCTCCCCGTGCGAGGGGACCCGGTGCCGCAAGCTGTCACCGCACAGGAGGCGCGGGAGGGCGCGGGCGGCGGCAGCCCCCTCACACGCCATTAAAAGAAAATCAAAGTAGAAAATATAACGCAAATAAAAATAAATTCAAGGGCCAAAAAAAGAAAATAAAGGGAAAATAAAGAAAAAGGAAAGAAAGCCAACTCTGTCCGGTCGGTTGCAGCGCGCTGTGATCGCTGCCCCGGGCCGGGCCGCCCCGTCGGGCGGGCCCCGGTGCCCGCGCGGTGTTTGCTGGCGTCAAGCGGGAGATTACGGCCGTTTCATGGTGTCATTAGCTCGGATTTAAAAAGCACACACACGCCACGCAATTCAAACAAGCAAAGTTGCGTTTTAAGTCCGCTCCGAGTATCTGCTGATCAAATAAAGACTTAAGGGCGGTAACGATTATTCTGTTAAATATATGGTACTTGACTGCACAAGCAGTAATTGATTAGCGCACCGAAATGAGCTCTCTCCGGCGCTCGCCCTTCGCCAGTGGCGCGGGAAGCTCCGCGGGGGAACCGTGCCGGGGTCCGCGACAAGGGGAGCCCAGGCGCGGGCACCCCCGACGGCGGAGAACGGAGGCTGCGGGGAGGTGTGCCGGCCTCGTCTTCCCTTTCCCGGGCACCTGCGAGCCCATCCCGGGGTCCCGGGGCACCCTGCAGCTGAGACGGGACCGGGGTCGTCGGGCCCGAGGTCCTGCTCTGTCCTCCGCGCCGGCGGCTTTTGCTCACCGGAGCCGCTTCGTCGTTGAGTCACCCCAGAGTAAACGGAAAAAATATTTTAAAAAATAAAAGATACGTGTAGGGCTGAGGGGAGCTGGGTGCGTTTATACGGTCACTCTTTTCGAAGGTTAGAGATTGAACCTCGACGGAGGCCGGCGTGTCACAGGACTCTCCGAATTGTTTGTGGTCGGGTTTATACTCATTTCTTGAAGAAAAATTGGATGTTGTAATTTCCTACGAACTGGATGGAGTAACATGTTCGCTATGACGTTTCCTTTGATAACTAATCGCTAAATACACGGAGATTAAATATTTTTAATTAAACTGTAAATTGTGTACAGATATTGATAATGAAGAAGCTGACAATGTTTCGATTAGATCTGTGACATCACCTTGCGTTAGCTTGGGAAACAATCACAGCTGTTCACTTCGGTCTCGAAACGTTCTCGATTATTTTATTATTGTATTTTATTTTTGTATTTTATTGTATTTTATTTTATCCTAAACATTTTCTGAGGCCATTGATTATGTTTCAGGTTTATTTTTTCTCCTTTGGCAGCTATACCTTTCCTTATCTATTCCTCGCATCAGAAATGGAGATACTATCAACGTTGTTACAAAAATTTAGAGAGCTGTGGAAGCGTTTAGGATTGGGGGTGGCTGGGGCGGTAGGAACAGTGTGGTATCTGTATGTGGAAATTTTTTTTAGCACAAAATAAAATACGGGGGAGCTCCTTGCGCCCAGGGAAAATGAACGGCACTGAGCAATTGATTTCTTTCGGAGACGGGCTTCAGCAGCTCAAAAGTGTGTGTGTGTATGTGTGTGTATGTGTGTGTATGTGTGTGTTAATTTTGGGAAATACATAAAACCGCTGTGGAAATTCTGAATTGAGAGAGGCAAAAAAGTATACTCGCTTCCAGGGCCACACACGCAACACACGCAGACGATAGTTGTGGTTCTGAAAGTTTCCTCCGAGCCTCCCTGCGCCTGGTGATTTTTGAGCTCCCCGAGCGCAGGCACACGCAGGTCGTGCACACGCAGGTCGTGCCCACGCTGCCACGCACGGGGCTGGTCCCGGACAGCAGCCCCCACGCCGGGCTCCCGGGGCACGGCCCCCCGCGAGCACCCCAGGAGTACGGGGGTGCCTGGGAGAGCGGCACCGGGGGCTCCCGCTCACCTCCGAGTCTGGCTGCGGGGCGGGGGTGCGGGAGGACGGGGCAGACGCTTCGGTGTGAGGCACGGTCCCCGTGCCGCACCCCGCGGCGGGGCCGCACCTGGTCCCGGGGGCGTTGTGGACGAACAGCAGGGCAGGAGCGGGGCCAGGCCTGGCTCCGGCGATGGAGCTCCGCGCCGAGGCCCCGCCGCTGTCCCGGGCTCGGCCGCGGTACCTTGGGCTCACAGCGCGGGGCGAGGGGTGTCGCTGCCTCGATGAACCGGAGAACAGCGAGACCCCACGGGGTCCCGAGCAGTGCCCTTCCCCGCGCCCCGAGGGGAATCTCCGCAGGCCTTGTCCGTAAAGTCAGGGCAATAGCTCCCAGAAAAGTAACCCCGGGGGTGATTTCAGCTCGCTCCCAGCGGGACTCTGCCCTAGGGCCGACTCCTGTCTCTGTCCCTGCAGCCTGCGTTCCCCGTGGGGCCGCTGGCCCGCTGGCAGCCACTCCTGCCTCCCACCGGGAAAGGGGCCTTGGAGCTTCCAGCGGAACGCAGGGAGGGTGACACCGCCCCCGTCACAGACCTCTGCACGAGTCCCGCGGGACGGAGCGGTTTGCCCCCGCTCTGCGTGCCGCCGGTGCGGCTTTGCCAGGACAGGTGCTCGAGTCCTATCCCCCCTCTCTGTGTAAAAGACACCGGGGGCCAGGCCCGAGCCCCAGCGCTGCGAAGATCCGCTCGCTGTCCCCGGGCCTGGCCGGGCCGATGGGGACAGGCGGCTCCGCAGGGTGCCGAGAGCAACCGCGGTCCCCGACAGCGGAGCGGGGGGAAGCGGCTGCGGCCTTTGTGCGCCACCGGCCCGGTGCCCGGCTGCGGCCCCGCGGCTCTCCCGCGGCTCGGCTCGGCTCGGCCCGTCCCTCCCGCCGCTCGGCGCCGCGCACACGCTGCACTTGCCCGGCGTGGTTCGTTATTGTTAATGGGCGAACAATAGGCACATCTGCCCTTTCTTCCAGCATAAAGGCACCTTAGCTAACGAGGGGGGCCGGCGGGTGAGCTCGCTTGTTCTTTCTCCTCCGCCTCCTTTTCTTTCTTTTTGAAGAAAAAATAAAAGAAAACCAGCGGCATGTCCGGCTGCTGGGCGCCTCGGGACATATGCTCGCCTTGCACTGCCGGGCACGCCCGGGGTCCCCGGCGGGGGCTGCAGGGGGGCGTCCCTCCCCATCGCACCGCCCGGCCGGACCCCGCGGGACCCCTGCGAGTGCTGGGGGGGTGCGGGAGCCGAGCCGCAGGGCTGACCCCGGGACGCAGCGCCGTGGGGCTCCCACCGCCCATCCCCAGGCCGGGCAGCGGGAAGTTTCCCCGCAGGGCACCTGAGAGGAGCGATACCGGGGGCGGGCGGCTGCGGGACAGCGCGGGCGGATACGGCGGGGAGTGCGGGGGACACGGGGGGCACGGCCCGCGGGCGCGCCGGGGCAGGGCGGTCCGATGTCACCTCCGGAAGCTCCCGGTGAGGTGAGGAGGCTCCGCGCTCGCGGAAAACGCGGAGTCACCGAAGGGGCGGGGCGGGTGTCCCTGCCGGGCGGCGGGAGGGGAGGGGGCGGGGCGGCCCTTTGTGCCCGGGGCGGGGGCGGCGGGCGCGGGGCAGCGACACCGGCAGCTCTGGGCGCCGCCGCGCGGGGCTCGCCCGCTTAAATAGCGGCGGTGACGTCACGGGGCGGGGCGGCGGCGGGCGGGGGCGCCGCGCGCATGCGCGGTGCGGGCGGCGGCGGCGCTGCAGCACGGAGCGGGGTCGGAGCGCGGGGCGCAGAGAGAGCCATGGCTGGGGATGGCGAGGGACGCGGCCACACACCCGCCGCGGCCGCGGCTGCGGGGCCCGGCCTGAGGGAGCGGCGGCCCTAGGACCGGCCCGGCGGCGCCAGCCAGCAGCGGGGAAAAAAAAAAACAAACCAAATAAATACGTTGCCACAAAATAAAAATTAAAAGGGGAAAAAAAAAATCCAACCAACCAAACCCGGGAAAGCCAGCAGCCCGGCAGCAGCAGCAGCAGCACCGCCACCACCAGCCCGCAGCGCTCGCCCGCCGCCGCCGGCCCGCGGGAGCAACCGGCCGCCGCCAAGAGCTCCGGGACGCCCCGCCGCCCACCAGATAGATGTGCGGTCCCGCCGCCCGCACGGCCGACGATGAACGCGCAGCTGGCGATGGAGAACATCGGCGATCTGCACGGGGTGAGCCATGAGCCGGTGCCCGCCGCCGCCGACCTGATGAGCGGCAGCCCCCACCACCGGAGCGCGGTGGCCCACCGCGGCAGCCACCTGCCGGCCCACCCGCGCTCCATGGGCATGGCGTCCATCCTCGACGGCGGCGACTACCACCACCACCACCGGCCGCCCGAGCACGCGCTGACCGGCCCCCTGCACCCCACCATGACCATGGCCTGCGAGACACCCCCCGGCATGAGCATGAGCAGCACCTACACCACGTTAACCCCTCTGCAGCCTCTACCTCCCATCTCGACGGTCTCGGACAAGTTCCCTCACCACCACCACCACCATCACCACCATCACCATCCCCACCAGCGGATACCGGGCAACGTGAGCGGCAGCTTCACGCTCATGCGGGACGAGAGGGGTCTGGCGTCTATGAACAATCTCTACACCCCCTACCACAAGGATGTTACCGGCATGGGGCAGAGCCTCTCTCCGTTGTCTGGATCGGGCCTGGGGAGCATCCACAACTCCCAGCAAGGGCTGCCCCACTACGCTCACCCCAGTGCCACCATGCCCGCCGAGAAAATGCTCACCCCAAACGGATTTGAAGCCCACCACCCTGCCATGTTAGCCAGGCATGGCGACCAACACCTCACCCCCACCTCCGCTGGCATGGTGCCTATCAACGGGATCCCACACCACCCCCATGCCCACTTGAATGCCCAGAGCCACGGGCAGATCCTGGGCTCTGCCAGGGAGCAAAACCCTTCTGTAACTGGTTCGCAGGTCAACAGTGGAAGTAATTCAGGGCAAATGGAAGAAATCAATACCAAAGAAGTAGCTCAGAGGATCACCACCGAGCTCAAGCGGTACAGCATCCCCCAGGCTATCTTCGCCCAGAGGGTGCTGTGCCGCTCTCAAGGGACGCTCTCAGACCTGCTGAGGAACCCCAAGCCCTGGAGCAAGCTCAAATCCGGCCGGGAGACCTTCCGCAGAATGTGGAAGTGGCTCCAGGAGCCGGAGTTTCAGCGGATGTCTGCTCTGCGGCTTGCAGGTGAGCGCGCTGCGGGGTGGTCGGGGCACGGCAGCGGCAGAGCGGGGCCTCGGGCCTGGGCAGGCCGCCCCGGTCCCTGCCGGTCCCTGAAGAGCAGCACCGATCCCCGGCTCCGCCGCTCCGTTTCTCTCCCTTCCCCTCTCCCGGCTCGGCGCACCGGCACCGGCCGGGTCCTCTGCGCCGCGCTCAGACAAAGCCGAGCCAGGGCTCGGGCAGCGCAGTGCGGCGCCCCGGCTCTCCCGGTTCCTCGGCCGGGGCGCACCCGCCAGGCTCGCTGCCGCCGGCAGAACGACGGCCAGCGCGCCCGGGAACGGGACGGCGCCGAAAGCCGCCCCGACCGGCGGCAGCGCTGCCCGGAGCGCCGAGGGCGAGGCGGAAATGCTTGAATTGGCGGCTGAACCGGGCCCGACCGGGCCTACGGACGGGGTACGGGGGAGCCCCGGTAATGCGCCGCCGAGAGGAGTCGGCGCTTCTGCTTTGTGTCGGGGGCGGTGGGCTCAGGTCGCGGCGGGGCTCGGGGCCAGCGTCCCGCTCGGGTTGGGTGACCCGGGACAGGCGTTTGGCGCGAATGAGCCGAGCCCGGCGGGTGAGCGGTGGCCGAGAAATGCCATTGGCTAAAATCGTTGGAATTCTTAATTTATTTTTTTTTAACTGGTTGTAGTTATCATTAGGCCGCGGAGTTTGAGTTTCGCGTGGATGTCTCTGCGTGAGACAAACCGTCCGTGTCGTGGCTTCGCTGCTCCAGAGCCTCACCCCGCTGTCGGCGCTTGCTGCCCGGTGTGCCCGGTGTGCTCCCCAGCGGGTCCCGTATTGTCCGCTCAGAGATGGCCGTCCCGGTCCGTACCTGTGCTCCGCCACCGCCTCCCCAAACCCTCCCGCCTGCGCTCCTGGTGCACAGCCCGGGTTTAATATACCGTGAGTGAGGGTTTGTTAATTAAGTGATAGGTCTCCATTAATTTGTCCCTGGAGAACGCAAGACAGTCAATCCGAGTTGGAGCTGGGGTCACTGATCCGTTTCACAGACAAAAATAAGGGAAGGGCCAAATCTTTCTCCTTTTAAAAGCACAACTGGTCTTGCGCTTTCGACTACCGCGACGGTGAGAACTTGCGAGCGTTTCCCGAGCGTGCAGGGAGGCAGCTGGGCCACCACCGTGCTCCGTGCCTATTTTCAGTCAACCACCTCGTTCCAGAGACCCAAAGCGGAGCTAGGAAGGGCCGGGGGCAGGGCCTCCCTCCCCGCTGTAGCTGGCCCTTAGGTGCCCGCCGGTGGGAGGACGTTGCTCTCTTTGGCTTCCACTCCTGCGGAGTCGGTTTCAAAGGTCTGAGCTCTCAGAAGCTGCCCTTTCCGCCTTCCCTTTCTCAGCAGCCACCCCACCAGCGAAAAACCCTCGTCTTGCTGGTGCTACCCGGGAGAGGAGGATGGAGTTTGTGTTTCCAATATCCCCGTAACGATTGCTAAGGCGAACTTTCTTCGATTTGTAGCGTATTTTTACGACAATTTGGTCGACCTGAATCTCCGCTCATTTGCATAGATCGATACTGGAAACAACCCCTCGATTCGGAGCCTGCTGGCATCCCTTCCCTGGCGCTGCCGGCCGGGAAGCTCTGCCAGCCCCGGCTGCTGCGGGGCCGGGAGGGAGGGAGGCGGCCCTGCTCTGCCCAGCTGCCGTGTCCGGAGGGTCCCATTGTTCGCTCCTGCCCCCAAACCGCCCCTTCTTCCAGCCACCTCAGCGCTGCCCTCTCATAAACGGATCCCGGTAATCCCGTTAGAGAGACAAAGCCTCATTATTCCGCCTTCCCTTTCCGATGAAACCCGAAAGCTGGCACCTTACAGAAACAGCTTCCCCGGGGCGAAGAGGGGCTGGCAGCACGGGGGGGCCGGGATGTGCCGCCCGTCCCCGCGTCCCTCGCACCGTGCCGGGCCCCGCAGGGCTCTCCCCGCGTACCGGGGGCTCCGGGCCTCGCCGGGCGCTGCCCACCTGGGCGCCGGCAGCACGTGGGCATTTGCATAGCGCCGCGTCCCTGCCAGCGGGGCGGTCCCGGGGCCCCCGCCCCGCCCCGCGCAGCCTGCGCGCCCCTCCGCGCCCCTCCGCGCCGCGCTGCCGGCGACCGGCTGTAAATGTATAAAGTATCGATTTTATTTTGTGCAGGTTTTAAATGTGTGATGATCTTACTAAGTGGTAAAAATCTGCCCCAATTGATATTGATGTATGAACATCAATCCAAAATAACATAAATTACTGCAGCCGACGCAAATTAAATTTCACGTCCAAATTATAACTCACTCCCGAGCGTTTAGAGAATTATCAGGTAGATAAATACCCAGAGCCGCCTTCACTTCTTCCCTTTCTGATTTCCTGCAGACAACAACCGGGAGGCGGTGAGGGGGATGGAGCCTGCTTATTTTAGGCCTCGCGGTCTCGCCTTGCACTTTATCTTGAGTATTTGCCCCTTCCAGCCGTCCCTGGGGGATTCCTACCTCCCAGATTACAGAAGCTCCGACAAATAGAAGAAAAATTGGTAGTTACATGGAAGCAGGATTGAGGTCTTGACACTTCCTGGGCTGTCTCTTGAAATGTAAGCAGAACTGCTAATTGCAAAGCTGACCTCTTCCAGCCTCCATCTTATTCATCCCATCTCCCTTCTCTTCTCTGTTCTTTTTTTCCTTTGTCTGTCCCACTCTCTCTCTCCTCTCTATCACTGAATATTTATCTATTTGACTGTCTCTCTGTTAGTCTTCCCTCCCTCCCCCTTGCCTTCATTGACATTTGGAAGGGCTGTGAAGGGACGCTGAAAAAATAAATACAATTAAAGGGAAAAGTACATCCCTTCTGCAGCCGGCTGGGATTTAAGGCTGAATTTATTTCAAGGGGTTTTTTGTTGGGTTTTTGTCTGTGTGTATGTGAGAGAGAGGAAATAGGAGGGGATAAAGAAAGAAAAAAAAAACCCGACTTTGCCTGGTTCAGGAAAAATAATCTGCTTCGAGCCATTCATTGTTGGACCTGCGGCTGCCCGCCGGCCTCGCACGGGCCCGGCGATAGGGAGGAAGGGTAGCGGCCGGGGAAAACGCGGCAAAGGAACATTTTACGAAAGCACCAGAGGAGTGTAAGGGAGCTCAAGGCTCCTCAGGATCTACTGCCGGAGGGGGTGCTTTGCCGATGTGCGCCCTCTGAGCGAGCTCGTCCCGAAGGGCCCCTCGGTGGGGGCTCCCCGAGCGGGTGTCAGCGGGGAAAGGCGCTGTGGGGAACCCGCGCTCGCCCGCGGCTCTCAGGAGGGGGCAGGCCCGTCCCTCCAAAGCTGCTCCGTGTTTGCCTGCGACCTAACTGGTATTTTTCATAGCTGCACCTCTTTTCCTCCCGTGCTCTTATCCTTTCTCCCTCCTAATGTGAATCCCGGCTAAGCCGAAGCCTTGGGAAGCCGGCGAGAAATTCTCGCCAAATTAACTGTAAAGAAATCGATGGAGTAATCAGAGCGTTTTCCACATTAAATATGAAATCCAATGACGCCGTTTGCACCTCTCGCCCGCCGCCGCCCCCGAGCGCGCCGGGAAGGTCGGGGCCGGCCCGGCCCCGGTGGCCTCATTAGGGGCTGTTTAATATTTACCCTGCGGGCACTTTGCATAAAGGCATTTGCATCAGGGAGGCGGGGGTATCGACCGGGGCCTTCACCGGCGACACTCCGAGCGCGGACCGGGCCCGGGGCAGAGACCCTTCCCCTGCCGACCCTGCGGACCTCCCGGACGGGGACGGCCCGGGCCTGGCTCTGCGCACCTTGGGCCGTGACAGCGGCAGCTCTGCCGCTGCCGGTGCGGTGCTTGGGCCGAGGCAAGGGGCCCCGTCCCGGAGGGGTCGGAGGGTGGGAGAGCACCCGGAGCAGTCGTGCCCGCCACCGCAGCGCCCGCTGAGCGGCCGGGGGAGCGCTGGGGCGCGCTTGTTTGCCGGCCGCGTCCTTCGGCGGGATTGATTTACAGCCGCGTTTGCCCTTCGTTAATGTTTGCCCAGCGGGAGGAGGAGGAGCGGGGCCGGGCGAGCCGCGTTCCTCCGCACTGGGCCGGGCCCGCCCCGCGCCCGTCCCGGCAGAGCCCCCGCCCCCGCAGCGCGGCTCGCCCCTCTTGTTCGTTCGTGCGTGCGTTCGCTGGGTTGTTTGTTTGTTTTAATTACCCGCCGCGTGGCGGGGCGGCACCCGGGGGCCGTGCCCCGGTCCCACCCTCGCTGCCGTTTGAATCAAGCAGCCTCAACACGGGGCCGCTCCCGCCCGTGGGTGCCGCCGGGCCGCCCCGGGGTCACACAGCCGGGCTGTGGGCGCCATGCCCGCCCCGACCGGCCGGGGCCATCGCGCCGTCCGCAGCCCTCGGTTCCCGGGGGTTCTGCGCCATCTACTGACCGCCGGCGGGCGGGAGAGGCCCCGCCGCCCCGGGCACCCCGCCCGCACCGGGCAGCGGCGGCGGCTCCGGGCAGCGTCGTGAGCGGAGCGCCCCGCGCCGCCGCCCGGGCTGGCTCCGTACTCCGGTTCCCCGCGAGCGAGGAATGAGTGAGGCACTGCCCGCCTTCAGCACCACGGACAGAGACCACAGCAGGGCCCGGCCCCGCTGCCCGCCCAGCTCCGCCCCGCCCCGCGGCCCCGCTCCCGGGCCGGCCCCGCTGCGGGCCGGGGCCAGGCCAGCCCCCTCCCGCCTGGCGGACGAGGCCGCCCTAGCCGGGCGCAGGTGCTTGTTGAGCTTCCCCACGGCCGCCGGCCCCGGTGGGGAGCAGCATCGCATCGATTATACACAGCGGCAGCCGGCAATTAGTGCCGCGGTGCTGCGGCGAGCGCCGCGCTGAGCGCACGGGCTGCCCGCGGCGGGAGCGGCTCGGCTCCCGGCAGGGCTGAGCCCTGAGGGCGCCTCTTTTGGGGCTGAGTGCCTTGGAACGGGTGCGTGGCCAGAGGGGACGCGAGCTTCCCCAGCAGGGTAACTCAGCCGGCCAGAGGGGTCGGGATACCGCAGGAGGAAGGAGAGGTGCGTGGCACCAGGATTGTGCCCGCTGCAGGTGCCACCTGTAGGGAGCCCGGGCTCCTGCCGGTGCTGCAGCTGGGCTCTGGTGTGTGCGATCTGCCTTTCACACAGCCAGGAAGGAACGTGATGATCAGATTGAGACAAAATCATCTGGAAATACACAGGCCAGGTATGCTTCGGTGCCTGGCTGTGCCTGTACCGCCAATAAACCACCGCTCCTGCTCTGCCTCAGGCACCCTTCACCTGTCTGTGGAGCCGAAGGGTCCGCGTAAGCTGCACACAAGGGACAAGCTGGTTTCCAGGGAGCTCTAAGGTGACTGAAGCTCAGGAGCTGTTGCTGAAGTGCTGGTGAATTTCACCTGAAGACTACTGGCATCGTGGGGAGTTTTTCCTGAGGACCGATCGGGACCCAGCACGGCCGCGTGTCGGGTGCTTCCATGATCAAATCGATAAATGTCGATTCGCGTTTCAGACATAAATCTACCTGGATTAATCACAAACGGACAGAGAAGTGACCGATGCTGACAGACTCTCTTTGGAAACGCAGCTGACTTGAGCCGTTTTGCTTAAGAAGTCAGCTTTATGATGCTGAAAGATTAATTTATAGGAACAGTTTATTAGCTGGACAGTAGTTTTCAAATTTTTCCCCATTTTAGGGCGATAGGAAGCCCAAACGGAAATTAAAGCGCGATGGGTGGCTGCTGTTCTGCAGGTGTGCGGGCAGCACCGCGGGCGCTGCGGGGAGCGGAGCGCGGCCCCGGCGTGTGCGGGCGCTGGCTGGTGCGGCTGGAAATGCTGCTGCTTCAGATAGAGCAAAGTATTGAATCGGATGGCACGGGGGGCTCTTCCTCAACGCTCGGGTGCAGAAGGCAGAAGTGAGCCCGGGTTCAGGTTTTGGGTTTTTTTAGGGAGCAGAATTCTGCACTCGTTGTCACACGCGTTACAAACCCGTCGATAAGAACCGAGCCACAGACGGGAGTTTCCCGCAGCCCCTTTCTCCCATTTCCCCCCGCACAGGCAGGCTGCCAAACAGCCTCCTTAATGTCCCCCCGCAGCCGGAGGAACTTCTTTATGTTATCACTGAGTCATTTCTCCTTTATTTGAAACATATCTCGTTATTTTGAATATATTGGAGTGACGGAGAATTTAATAATTGGAGCCGGGGAAGCGGAGGCAGGCGGGCCGGTCCTTGAGAGCGGAACCAGAGGAACGACCCGGGTTTTTCAGTGAATATGGCGATCCTCAGTGTTGCAGTGAAGGTTCTGCAACGGATTGCGTGGCTTCCACCGCTCAGAAACTCAATTTTCGGCTGCTGGAGCAGTGTCCGACTGGGGATGCGGGAGGGGGAGGAATGACCCCTCCTGACGCCGGAGTCCGCACCCGAACGCCTCGGGGGGCTTCGCTCCCACAGCTCGGAGCCGGCGTCAGCGGGCCGGGACCGACGGACCCGCTGTGGCCCCGCAGCCGGATCTGTCCCCCGGAGCCGCACGGGCGGAACACGGGCGGGGCGGGGCTGGCGGGCGGGAGGCGCGGAGGGCGGGACGCGGCACGGCCAGGTGCGGAGCGGGCGGTGCTGCCCGGGCCGAGTGGGCCGGGTCGCGGAGGCGGGGCGCGGCGCACAGCGGAGTAGAGCCCAGCAGAGCGCAGCACCAGCGGGTGGTGTTTCCATCCTGCGTTATGCGGAGCGGCTGGCACTCCCCGGCAGGGTGCCGTGGCTTGGTGCGGTACGGAGCGGCAGCGCGGGTGAGGAGCGCATGGCGTGGTGTGGTGCCTTAGGGAACCCGCGGTGCGGTGGGATGCGGTGCGGTGGGATGTTGTGCGGTCCCCCGGCGTACAGTGCGGCCCCCGCGGTGCGGTGGGATGCGGTGCGGTCCCCCGCGGTGCAGTGCGGCCCCCGCGGTGCGGTGCGGTGCCGTGAGATGCGGTGCGGACCCCGGGGTGCTGTCCCCCGGGGTACAGTGCTGCCCCCCTTGTGCGGTGCCGTGCCGTGGGGTGCCGTGCGGTGCCGTGGGGTGCCATGGGGTGCGGTGCGGTGCCCGCGGTGCTGTCCCCGCGGTGCGGTGCCGTGGGGTGCGGTCCCCGCGGTGCGGTGCGGAGCCCCGGGCCCGCTGCGCTCCCTTCCCGCGGGGAGCGGGCGCCACCCCGCGGCCGGGGGCCGCCTGTGCCGCTGCGGCGTGGGGCGGGGGGGCCGGACCTGTCTGCCGCGATTAAAATATTGATGTAGTCGCAAAAATCGTTCATTAAGGCAATTTAATCTTTGCTATTAAATGTCCCTTCAATTCATTTGGGGTAATTAAGATGCAGTTTAAGTGATTAAATTCTAATTACTTATGCTAGGCAAAGAAATATTTGTCACAGTAATATGGTTAACTAAAGACCTAGCTGAAGAATTTTAACATTTACTTTCAATGATATCGCAGGGAAATCAGGTGCTTTCCCCTGATTGATCCACTTAGCAACATATTCTGTAACGGTGATGTCAGCTCGCTGAAGTGGTTACAGATCCATCAACACCAAGTTTGTGTAAACCCCTGAATCCCGAACTGCTGAGTCAGCACTCCTCAGGCAGATTCACTTCATTATTCCAGGGGCAGCAAATTAAGGTCACTCATTTTAATACAGTGCCCAGGAGTGAGATGTTTACTGTTCTGGCTCAGCTGAGATCTGTATGCTGGCAGGCTGATGTCATCCTGTGAGCTTCCCATATACAAACGTATTTTCATCTCTTTTGATGTTATGAAACAACAAAAGAGTATTCCCTGGATTTGATGGCAGAGAAATGAGACACAGATCAAAAGATCTCTAGATATATGGAAACACCTACACCCTGAATAAGTGTAAATTCAAATCACTAGAGAAACAAGTGCCAAATGCTGAATAATGCCAGGTTTAAAAAGAAATAATTTAGTGTGGGCTCGGACATTTCAGAATGGACAATACTCTTTCCAGTTGAAAGGAGAAATCTTTGGGGAGCAACCAGTAACCTGTGTCACCCGTGTAGGCTTTCATCACTAAAAAGCTGTGAGGGGCCTTATCCCAGAGTGGGCTGAAGCTGAAGGGAATGCTCTTTCAAGCATCAGTGCTGTCTGCTGCCTGCTGCAGCAGGAGCTCATGGCCAGGAGCTGCTGCCATGTGTGGAGGCTGTCTCACACAGCCTTTCCAGAGGGATTCCATTTCCCAAGCACCTTTGAAGACCCTGGGGCAGTGAAGGGGACCACTAAACAGTGATGTCACCCAGCAGTTGTGGTTATTATTCAGGTCAAACAGATTTGCTTGGTTTTAGCTCATGTGGTGACATCTAACCCTCAGGTAGCCTGTGTCTCATATGCCCTTTTATTTTGTTCTCGTATTCCCCGGAATATGAAGGTTTTGATAATTGGGAAAGATTCATTGTTCGTGTGTCTGTCTGCATGCCCCAGAGGTGTTATTCACATGATAAGGATGTAACTTATCACACTTTATTATGTGTTATTGCCACCATGAATTTACCATAAGCTTTTGCCTACCTGTTTCCACTGAGCTGTTGTAGCCAGCGTGATTAGAACTATCTATGATGGCCAAAGTCCTCAAGCAGTTTCAGCCTCCTGCAGAAATACTGCTGCTTTCTCCACCAGAAGGTAGAGCCTTCTACAGAAGAATATCCCTCAGGACATTCTCCAGTTAATGCCAGTGAAGGGTTTTCATTCTCCAAACATGTTATTGGATACTGTGTGATGTTTCAAAACTAGGAAGCAGATGATTTGGAAAGGGATTCCTGGTGGATGCAGTTCAGAATGTAGCTGAATTTTCTAGACCTGACACAAAAGAGATTAGAAAATATATGTAAAGAGAGACTTCTCTAAGGGCTTTTTATGTCTGTAAGACAGTCCTGTATACATGAGGTTGGGTTAACTAAAAGACTTTTGCAAGAGGAGGGGTAAAACACCAGCACATCATCTCATACAAGGCACTTATTGGCCACCAAGCTTGTGGTCAGCTGGAAATGTGATCTGTCACCTCAGGGTGAGAGGTCTCGTCTCCCATCATTGGTGACCCACGCACAATCTCCTCCCCATGTCCACAGGCTCTGAATTCAGCATGGCTGGGGAAACAGCCTCCCACTCTTGCTGGTCTGGACCCACTCTGGGGTCTGCAAACAGAGGAGAAAAGAGCTCCCTGTAAGCAGAGATTCCCTGTGTGCATTGGCTTTCTGCTCCACAGGGTGAGGAGACTCATGCCCGGGCACTGCTGGGCTGTGCCTTCCCCTTCCAGGAGCAGCTCTGCTGCCATGCTGCTGGTGCTCCCCTCTGCTGCCCTGTGTCCCTGCTGCCCTTCCAGCCACTTTGTACAGGCAAATATCTGGTTGTGGCCATTATGTGCACTTGTGCTGGAGCTATGGGAGCTGCTGCAGGCAGCTGTGAGCAGTGTGGCCCTCAGAGTGCATGGCTGCTGCCTCAGCCTGGCTGTGCTGGTAAGGGCACAGCTCTCCCAGTGGCAGGCCTGAGACCTCCCAAATCCACCTCGGTGTCTGCACTTTTCCATCCCCTGTCAGTGGGCCACCAGCTGAGCAATGCCTGTCTCAGGGGGAGTTGCCCTCTGGCATCAAAAGTAGCCACAGGGCTTGGGACATGGTTTGCCTAAGTAAAATTTTCCATTGTTTTTCCCTCTGCTTCAGTGACAGTTTTCCAGAAAAGCAGGCAGCAGAACTTGTGGTGATATTTTATTATGTTCACAAACCAAACAGAAACCATCAGAAATTAGGTTTATTGAGAGCATTTCCAGTTTCATTCTTTGCTTCTGATTTTTAGAAAGGAAAACTGGAGTTTGCCAGAAATGGCTAGGCACTTCTGTACACACCAAATGCTCCTGAAAATTGATGTGTAGTAATCAGGGTCTTTTCCTTCGACTTTAAAAAGATATCCACCCTCTAGGGATGAAACACTAGATCAAGAATCAGGGTTAACACCTGAGCTTACTATAATCTTGACTTTTAGACTGACTGAATAATGTTGTTCATATCACAGACAGGCAAAACATCCTCTTCACTCTCTCAACCTAAAGATGCAATCAGTGCATTTTCAGAGGGGACATGATCCTGTCCACAGCCCTGGCAGAGCAGAACTAATCCCACTGTGCTGCACCCAGCTGGGGGCTGCAGAAGAGCGTGGACAGGCAGCAGAGCTGCAGGGGTGAGAGCCCACCTCTGCACCATGCACTGGCAGCTGGGCCTCAGTGGGATGTGCAGGCCTTACAAGGTCTGCCAAGTTTACTTGACCAAATCCCTCGAGTGACTTAGAAGGAACAAAGGGAGACAAAAATAGATTGATGGGCTGTGTCAGGAGAATTGCAAGTGTCAAAAATATCTGTTGCTCAGGGCAGAGGAAGATGGAGGTGACTGGGAGAGGCCAGAGTTCAGGACTGGATTTATAAGGCTCCTCCTGGCACTGATAATATTACATTGTCATATCTGCATGTGTGTTGCCAGAGTCAGGGTGACTCTTCCTTTATCCTCTGCTTTTCTTTTTTCTTAATAAGATTTTCTTAAAGGCTTTTTCAAAAGGCATCACATGGAGCATGGCTCAGCCAGGGCAGCCTGGAGACAAAGAACAGGCTGGCTGTAGCAGGGAGTGAGGGCAGGGTGGGAGCAGGCATGTCCTGGGAGAGGTGCACACCTCTAGGGAGCACAGCACCCTGCAAAGCCCCTAAATTCAGTGTCTGTGCTGTGGGAGAGGGTCCACTCACAGTGCTCAAGGGCAGGGCCACAAGAAGGACATCAGTGCAAATTACTGTTATTATCTTCTACTATGTAAGATAAAAGAGAGATGGAGTGTGTGATAAATTGTTGTGAAGACAGGCTCTGGTGTTTTTCCAAAAAAACCATTTCATTTGACATCTCTGGGGCCTGACCTCAGCAGACATTAGGGGAGGACCTGGCATTAGGGTAGGACCTGGCCAGAGCAGGCACAGCCTCTCTGCCTGGGCATGGCCTGGCTCAGGCTGCTGTCAGAGGGTCTGGAGCCCCGCTTTGCCAGCCCCTGCCATGTGAGCTGGCCAATCTCTGGGCCTGCTCTGGATCTACTCTCATGTTGGAACAGATTTTATCCCATGGTGTACATTTGTTCTCTGGCAAGCTGGAAGCTGCAATTTATTATTAAAATTGATTGGCTCCAGTGCAGGGAAAACGATCGCAAGGAAACCCTATTACAGTTTTTCATTATCACCATTATTTATTTTTAAGTGCTATTAATATTCCTGAGCCTGGACAAGGCAGAAGATGAGAGGTGGTATCCACCCCTGCTGCTCACAACCTGAGGCCTGGCAGTGCAAGGGTTCTTGGAACAACTGAGCGTGTTGGGAAGTTGTTGGGAAGTGTTGGGAAGTTTTTGCCCTCATCTGCCTCTGGCAAATGCCAATGGAAGTAGAGCTGAAAATATTTGTGAAACAGTAAAATAGGCTTACTTGTATCATAGGCTAGATAGTTGGTTTTTTGGGTTTTTTTCTCCCTAGTAATGAGATCTTTTTTCTTTCCTCTGTGATGTCACTAGCATTAATTAAGAGGGTTTTGATACAATTGAAGTTGAGGAACAAGGTATGTTGTAACTCTTGGGACACTTTCTATGGAAACGATTGTTCAGGAATACTACATTTCAGGAAATGAGCACAAGTTCAGGAAGACAATGTGTTATGCAAGCTAGTTTCACAATAGATGGGGGTTTTTTGTTATTCCCTACTATCTCAGAGAACTCGTGTAGTAGCTTGTGATGGAAGCCCCGGAGGCTCAGATCGCTAATTGAGCTGGCTTTGTACCTACTGCTGTGGCTGTCATTTGTGATGTGATGGCTCACACTGAAGCACTGAACAGCACTGACTTGGATCACGCTATCTGTGCTGTTAGGATTTTGTGACAAATTATGATCCGGACGGAGTATCTGGGCGGAAGATGGAATTTGTGTAGTCTTTGAAAAAGGAAAGTGTAAAGCAACATGAGCAGAAAAGAAGCACAGCGAAAGTTGTCTGCACCTGGTTTGTCCTCTTTTCTGCCTGAGCCCCTTAGCAGGGGCAGTCAGAGCTGGAGGCTGAGGCTGTTACAAAGCTGAGCTCCTGCAGCTGCTTTCCCAGGAATTTCAGATTATCAAATGGTCAGACATATGTAAAAGACTGAGATGCTGTTGGTATCCTCGTTCTTATTATTTGTCAGTAAATAACAGACTATTCTTGCAAAAGCATTTTTAACCCTTGATTTGCCAATGTTAACCTCCAGTGGGGATGCAGATTATTTCAGCAGGCAGCAATCCCCACGGTGAATTCAGCAGTTTGGCTTCAGCAGGGGCTCACAGGCATGAGAAAACCTGGTTTTTAGCCCAGAAGCTCCACGGTGCTTTAGAGGTCAGGATGTAACTTCAAAGCATTCTTCAAAGGTTTTCAGATAAAAATACCTGTAGGAGACATGAGTTTGGCAGCCCAGTCTATTTGATTGATGTGTGATTTCTTATGAAAGAGTATGTGGCTAGAATATTTATTGTTAGGGACCTTTTGGAAAGCCTCTCCTCAGAGGGGATTGAGCCACCAGTGTCCTGGTCCCTGTCTGGGCCAGCAGAAGGAGCCTTCACAGCTCCTGGCTCCTGATCTGTGCAGTTCCTATTTCTCAAGTACAAAAGGTGGATGGCTATTTTTATACCTCCTACGAGCAGTGAAACCCTCATGCCAGGGCTGGCTCTCGGTAGTAATAGAAGTTTTAGAAAGGACCTTTGGAAAGTAATTTGCTGTTTTCATTCAAATAATCACGGTGTAAGTAGAGATACTGCACAAAATTCTTCCTTTAATCAGTACTGATCTCCACAGAAGCCAGGGCTAGACAGACACAGAGCAAGAACATTCATATTACCTTCAGAAACACATCTCTCAAGCAGAATTAAAGGACATTGTTAGAGGAAAACGGGAAACAGACAACTTCAGACAATTTTGAAAGTGAGACAGAGGGATCTGTCCTCCCAAAGAAGTTTTATCCTAGCAAAATGCTAACAAGATGGGCTGGCAGACAGTCGAAGGCTGACAGAGGGATCTGGGAGTCTCCCTCACATCCCATTCAGATCCTGCCTGGAAGGTGATCTGGAAGGCAGATTTCAAATTGCAAGCACCCTTTAATAATTAGAGCAAAATAACATTCTCAAAGGGAAAGAAGGGGTGATAGATGAAATAAGGAGCAATTCTATAAAGAAGATTTACTATACCATTGTTTTTCATGACAAAACATGTTTTATTTTGTTCAGAATACATCTGACCTGTAAGACTGTGGTAGCACCCTGGTTTCTCACAGCTCCTTATTTCTCAGTCAACAAAAGGCCACAGAAATGGATTGGTATGGTAAATGAAAAGAAATGGTAAAAAGTATGACCAAGGTTAACTTTAGAGTTCACTGAATTTCCACTCTACCTCCTAGAGATATTAAATAGCTAAATTCTCAGCACTAATGGGTGGTATGAAAACGTAAGCTCTCAGTAATAGCATTTGCTGAGCTTTAACAGACAACAACAAAGGTATTTTGTAACTTTTATTCCTTGTAATAGTTTATAATGAGTAAGAGATTTTAATGTCCCACATCCTCTCCAAATTTGGAAGCTGACATGAACAGTCCTTTTTCCCTAATTTTCCCTGTCCTGTGTTCCCACATACTCCTCTGCCAGCCCTCTCTAACTGTCCTCCCCTTTCTTGCAGCGTGCAAGAGGAAAGAACAAGAACATGGGAAGGATAGAGGGAATACACCCAAAAAGCCTCGGTTGGTCTTCACCGATGTCCAGCGTCGAACTCTACATGCAATATTCAAGGAAAATAAGCGTCCGTCCAAAGAATTACAAATCACCATTTCCCAGCAGCTCGGGTTGGAGCTGAGCACCGTCAGCAACTTTTTCATGAATGCACGGAGGAGGAGTCTGGATAAGTGGCAAGACGAGGGCAGCTCCAATTCAGGCAACTCATCTTCTTCATCAAGCACTTGTACCAAAGCATGAAGGAATAACCACGAACTAAAACCTCGGTGGAAAAGCTTTAAAAATAAATAAATAAATAAATAAAGACAGACCAGGACCTCAAAATAGCAGGTTTATACTTAAAACTATTTGAAAAAAAATATTTATAAGTCCAAAGAAACCAAAGACTTATTTCACCTGCATTATGACTTTGTTCTAAGACACACACTTTAGTAGGATGACGACTTGCAAAAAACAGAGAGGAAGAAGAAAGCGAAATGGAGGGAACGAAACGGAAAGCAAAGAGAAGAGGAACAGACCACTGGTCTTACACCTTTGCCCATTATCATCTTCACCGTACTTGGCTGTTTAGTGGTTTGGAGCATAGTGATTTCCTGTCATTGAACAGACATCTCTTTGGATACAGCTCTTCATGTCCACAGCAATTGCCATGAAGGTGTTCAGTGTATCCATACTGCGTACACGCCAGTGGGTAGGGACTTAGTCAGGGCTGGTCTCCAGAGGGGGCTGTGCCAGGGCACAGCCAACAAAGCGTGGAGTCGTCTGAATTCCTTGGAACGGTAGTGTGATTTTTGCTGTTTCACAGTTTGAACTTGACTGGTGCAACGCCTGGAAACAAGTTCAAACTAGGCAAAGAAATTTTGAATGGTACCTAAACCAGTGCATTCTCTTTGTTTGTTAAGGAATGTTCAGATTTAAAAAAGGAAAACTATTCCATCCATAAAAAATCGACTAGCTACCAAAGAACACATTTAATAATTATATTGCAGGTATTTTATTGCAATGATTTTAATATTCCAAAGCTATTTTTACACAAATACTATGTAGAGTTATAGGTATAAACTAATCTAACTGTATTACACATAAAACTTGTAATCAAGACTGTTATTTGCAATTAGTAAAACCACATTATCGTTTCTTTCTGTGATTGGCAAGAAAGAATGTCACCCGAGGAGATCACAGCCCCTGGCAGAGCACTGGGAACTGAGAATGGGATGCTGCTTCCATTGAACTCAGTGAGCCCTTTACTCACTGACTTCAACGGGAGCACAAGAAGGAGCCACTTGTTAGAGCCGTGTGTGACACTGAGTGTGACACTGAGTGTGACACTGAGTGTGACACTGAGTGTGACGCTGTCCCCAGGCGCTGTCCCGGGCTGCAGCCCGGTGCAGCCCTGGCGCTGTGTTCCAGAGTGGCTCAGCTCTGCCATCTAGCCTGCGAACAGGAGACCTGAGGCACTCAGGATGCAAAAATGAAACGAATTGAGGGATGCAAAACCACAGGGCTCAGCGTCTGATCAATACTCATTGACATTAGTGAGCTTTTTTTTACCTATCGACTTTACCAGGCAAAGGAATGTTACTGTTACCAGAAAAGTAACAGCTTTGAAGGCTCGTGGTCTTTTCCTATTGAAAACAGTGGTACAACATCAGTTAATGTTGTGGGAGGAGCTCCAAGAGGAGCTCCAGTAGTGCTTTTGGAAGGAGGAATTGTGATCCCTCTGAAATCAAGAGCAAAATTCCCGTGACACCGAGATACAGCCCGATGTTTTGTGGCTTTGTATCTATGTGTAGCAGGCTGAGCTTTTGTCCTGTGCATTCTTTCTTGCTCATCTATTAGTCAGGATAATGCATGAAATAGTTTAAAGTTCGTAGTTGAAAAGCTTTAAATGCTCTGTTGCTAGCAGACCCACAGGAGAGAAATCATCCCATTCCTACTCTGATAAAATTAAAGAGAAAAGCATGCGACATCTGCATATTTAATTTTAATATAAAGGGAAAAAAGACTAAAAACCATACGTGTGCCTGTTAGATTTCTAACTGGTATTTCAAATTACTGTAGTAATTATGCTAAGTATATTAAATTCCAAAATAACCAAATATGCAGGTATAGGCCCAATGCAAGGACTAGAAATAGGTAATCTTACTTCCAACGTTTTGTTTTTAAGAAAAAGAAAAAAAAGGAAAATAGGAAAATTCAAGGTAAACTAGAATCCAAACACTATAAACAGTAGCAGATGCTGGTTTGGGGGATGAAGCCCACTCAAAATACCAGTGACACCAAAGTAGAGCAACATTTGTAGCACCAGTTATTTCCCAAGAGGACAGGGTCTAGTCGAGGTTCAGGGTATACAGTTTATTTCCACCCAGTGTGTAGAATACAGGTGAAATATCTCTTTATTAAAATAAAGTGAAAGAAACCCAATATTTTTGGCACTAAATATTTCTCTGTATTTCAGTATGTTAAACCCACTTTAAGGCTGACAAAGCAATTATCTATGAAAATGGAATACAATCTGGACGGTTTTTGAGTCTCTAGCTTACCTTAAATTTTAGCAAGCTTTCTTTTGAAGTGTTCCATCCCCACGGAGACATAATTGACATGGAAACATTGATAAGCTCTCATATAAAGTACCTTATGAATGCAGTCTCATTAGTGTAAGGTTAATAAAGGACAGTGAAAAATAACGGTTTAGTTTTTTCCAGCAAAACACTGCTTTGTAACGTACCTATAGTTTAGAGAATAAAGCCTTATTTATTTAAAACTTGAGAATTTAAAAATGCAGGGAAATTCAAAGTACATTGCCGCATTTTTAGTATTTCCATTGTATTGTCTTTATAGACTACTTGCTGAAACCAAAGAGAACTTTCATACCAGCATTAAATTTGCACCCAATATGCAATTTCAGGATCTCTGATACACACACATGCAAGCCCCTAAATAGGACTGTGTATATGTACATGCACACACATTTTATGGGGTGTATGTATGTATGTATACATGTGCACACACACGTCCACACACACTAAAACTGATGCACAAGTTATAGATTTTAAGTGTTTTGGTTTTTTACATGTCTGTTTAAGTAGATATAAACCTTTTGGTTTTCTCTAAGCCATTAGGAACAAACCACTCTTCCCATAAGCAATATGCGCCTCATACTCTGAATAGGCAAAGAACACACTTTTCTTTAATTTCCTTCAAAACATGAAGCAAATAACTCTGGAACTGCTCAGTCTACCTGGAAAGCTGTGTTACCTCTGAGCAGGCAGCCCGGCCACACCGACTGAAGCATGGACAGGTTACCTGGTGCTCCCTTGCTCTGACCGGTGCCATTACTCAACAGGGCATCCGTGAAGGGGAGTTTCTTCTAATGCTGCATTTAACATTACCCAGGAAACCTGTCTCCGTCTGTTAGTGTTAGTCTTTCAGTTCATTTCATTCCTGACAAAATGGAAATCAGTTTCATATTGGGCAAGAGGATCTAAAACTCTGCCAGGAAGGATTAGGAGAGGGAGCAGAACTCGAAACAGTTTGGGAGCATCAGGAGATGGGGCTTCAGTCAAAGGTGACTCCATGGGCAAGAGGGCATTAGGAACATGCATTCAGCTAACAGGCTGCATCCAAACACACCGCAGTGACCCACAGGGGGAGGCTGGCCAAGAGGTGAACTGTCCGCATCCATCCCCATTGTAAATGGCATCATTAGATTTCTAGGAAAAAAAGAACAAAACAAACAAAAAAATATATCCTCCTTCAGACTGCCCCACAGCGCTCTGTCAGCCCTGCGTGGCTTTCCAGGGCCACAGCCTCCTCTCCTTACTCAGGTAAAGCAAACCCCACCAGAGCGAGCCAGCCAGCAACGGGGCTTTTGCTTGAGAAATTGCTCCTGCACACCCCAGGCCAGGAGCAAATTCCCAAGCAGCCGGGGTGGCCTGGCATGAGAGCAGCCCCAGGGCTGCCCCTGGGCACCGCTCTTCTCCTGGGATTTCAGGATAAGGCCGCGGTGGTGGTGGGCACTGCCCCAGGGCTGCTGCTGCCCGGAGGGCTCGGAAACACTGCTGAGCTTATACCAAAGAGTCTTAGGACACCTCTCCTCACCTGAGTTGTAAACAAGACATTTTTACCCCAAAAAATGTTCCTTCTTTCTACTACTCTTCCTCCTATCCTCCTCCTCTTCCTCCTCCTTTGTACATAGGGATGAAAACTATGCATTTAGCAAACAAAGAGAAAGCACTTACCCTTTTCTATCTCACTGCGTTTGGGTGCATTCAAAGGCCCAGGGGCTAATTTTGACAATTTGCTTAGCCTCCTGGTTTATTATTGTGGTGTGGTTAGCTTTACAATACATTTGGTAACTATTTGCTAAAGACAAAGAAGCAAAAGGTAAGGAATAGCTACTTCCACGTGTTGAAAAAAAAAGAAAAAAAAAAAGAAAAAAAAAAAGTGTGTAAAGATCTACTATTTATAGTGTGAACCAAAGACGCTACCTCACTCGATTTCCATTGGTGATTTTAATCACATTGATGATACCAAAGAATACCAAAGATTTTTCATGCACGGCCTTGGTCTGGAAAGGGAACTCATCCTCCTTCTTACCCCCATCCCCTGACCCCCTTCCTCACCTTCACTCAGTGTGTAACCTTGTCTTCATTCTTAGTGGTAATGCTAATAACCTTACGAATACTTCTCTTGCTACAACTGCTACTACTGACGATGATAAGGATAAAAATAATAATAATAATAATAATAATAATAAAGCTCTTGGCAAACATGTTGCAAACTTTGTAAACTCATAGGACGAGTGCCTTGCTTGAACCAAAGTGTTAAACCGCTGTTGACCTCTTTATCTCTCACCTTATACTCTTTGAATACCTCAGCCTGTTAGAAAGGCCACTAATGAAAAAAAGGAATAATTCTTCACCGTGGTGCTTTTTGCCGTGCAACCATGCAATGAAACTTTCTTTGATACCAAAGGAAAATGTTTTTTTCCACTTTCTTGCTGACAAACCAAAGGTTCCCTATCCTTTCCCCCAAAGCAGCTTGAGTCCCTCAGCCCAGACAGGCCGTGCATCGCTTTTACCAATTCCTCCAAATACCTCATAGTAATAAATCTTTAGGGTTATGTTGTATAGAGAGTCTATGTGATAAGGCAGAACTTACTAGTTTGATAATTGTTAAGGTTACTTAAAAAAAAAAGCTTTATAATTCTTATTTATTTTGTAGGGGTTGTTTTGTTTGTATATTCCTTTTATATTGTTTGGTTCGGGTTTGGGTTTCTTCTTTTTTTCCTTTTTTTTGGCAGAACTTTTCTGTTATACTCAAGGAAGATCTTATTCCTGGGAATGTTTCAAAGTGGGTGAAGATTGCTGTTTGCAATGAATGCAAGAAAGGGAAACATGGCTTCAATTACTTTTGTTTCAACTAGGATGCTTTGTGTTTGCTAGTCGATGTTCTTTTCACAGGGTAAAAAAAAATATTCTCTGCTGTGATAAATGGTTCCTATTTTTTCTCTATAATGTGCTGTGACTTTTAATTTAATTACATTTTGTATACGCTTATTTAATCACTGCTTTAATTTATGACTATGTAGTTTAAAAAAAAAATTGTATATAGTAGATTCAAAAATGGCCAAAGCTTTATGTTACAATCTTTTCATTCTTGATGCTGAGATGAACTGAAGGAGAGTGCTTCTCTTGACTGCAGGGTGTATCTTCAGCCTTGTCTTGGCATGCACTTCCACCCGTGTTACAAACACTGCCAGGTTACCCCCCAGGCCTCCCTTCCCCCCAACTTGTACATGCCAAAATGAGTGTTTCAAGGTAGTACTTTTGTCACTTAGAAAGCAGAAAGGCATTATTAGTGTGTTTTTTCTTTAATTTATTTGTCTTTTTTCTAGAAAGATTGCTTTGTGGGTGAGACCCGCACATCCAAAGAATTTAAAAGTCGTTTAATGTTTAAAAGCACTGGCATTTGTGAGAGATTTTGCTGAGTTTTTATTTTTCCTTCGCCATTCGCACGGGTAGCGCAAGCGAGTAGCGGGCGCGGGCCTCGGGAGAAAAGCTGACTTGAATCTGGAAACCTTGCTCACGGAAAGGCCTCTGCGGCGGGCCGGGGACAGGCGGGCTCCCCGGGGCTCGGGGACACCCGCGGGCCACCACCGGGTCACCCTCTGCCCGGGCAGGATGGCACAGCTGGGGCACAGCTGGGGCACAGCTGGCTCCCCGCCGCTCCTGCCGGGCTCGGGGGCCGCAGCAGCAGCGTGGGGGCCCGGCTGTGGGGGAGCGCAGTGCTGAGTCCCTGCCGGGGGCACAGAGCTGCCCTGCCACCCCCGCAGCTCCAGGGAGGACAAGGCAGTTCGGAGCTGAAAAGCAAAAATTAGAAAAAAAAAAAAAAAGAGTAATGACAATGATATTTCTGCAAAGCTGATGATGGCATCACGGCACAGAGAATAGGATGCCACTCACTTGTGTTTTATTTTGCATAAAGGCTAGGTTCTGGTTCAACTAAATGTTGTGTACTGACACGGTGTGTGATGGCTGTAAATATTTCCTTTCCCGTGCAGTAGCTGAGCCCCAGGTGTACCTCATTTTCCTTTGAGGGGATAGTGGAGGGGTTGAGGGAGGGAAGGACAAGGGCAGGGTCTGAGCTTTTGGTCAGAAGTTACACTTTCTAGGTACATTTTTATACTTCAAGTATTGAAATGGGGCAATAAAGACGCTCTGAAATGAAGGATCATTAAATGATCTGTTGGTGAGCCTTGGCTCGGTGTGTGCTTTCAACACAGGAGCCAAGGCTGTGCAATGAGTTCTGCTTCACGTGGAGGGGGAGGCAAAATATTAATTACTCTGTGAATCGGCATGAGCCATCGAGCACTGGACAAACTGTGCTCAGGGAGCCGCGGCTTCCCGTCCCGTCCCGTCCCGCTAGTTTGATTTTTCACGGAATGTTCTGCATTTACTGCACTTACTGCATCCTCACCGTGGGGCCGCGTTAGTTTTGCAGCCTGACCCGACCAGCGGGGAATGTAGGGTACAGCCTTGTCTGTGACTTGCCCGGGGAGCTGTGAGCACCCCCGCCCTGCCCCGGCCCCCGCCGCAGGGAGGGCGCCAGAGACAATCACAGGTCCCAGCTCCGCAGGGGTAGGAAATCTTCCCAGAGCAAGCGGGAGTTCTTCCAGAGCAACAGAACAAAACCAAAAAAAAAAAAAAAAAAAAAATTTAAAAAAAATTAAAAAAAAAAAAGAAAAATAACGAAAACGAAGCGAAGATTTTGCTAAAGCCCTTTGCTGCCATCTTTAGTTCGCCCATTAGGAAGCAGCAGTAGTTTATGCGTTGCATCTGCATTTCAGACTAAGTGATTATTGTACCTAATTACGGTTGATTGCTGATATTTCCTCACTCTCTCTCTTAGTCAAGCGCTTCTTCTGTATTTTTGTGTGTAGCGATGACAAGTGCAGTGCGCTAGGCATTGCCCTGGGTTGGGTATGAGTATCTCCTGTACTGCGTTAAGGTTTCCTTAAGTTAATTTTTTTAAGCTTTGCTACTGTTCTCACTTTATGCCGTGCAATATCATCTGCTGTGTTTGCTAAGCAAAAAAAAAGAAAAAAAAAAAAAAAAGGAAAAAAAAAAGAGAAAAAGTTAAAAAAAAAGAAAAAAGCAAGTGATGATGTCATCATGCTTTTCAGTGTTACAATGTTTCAGCGTTACAATGTTTCAGCGTTTATGTAGTCACAAAAATGTAGTAAATAAAAGGTTGGATTTTCCAGCACTTTAAATTTAGACATTTCTTGCCTTCTTTTGTTTCTCTGTGTGCAGCCACAAGGCCCTGGGCTGAGCCAAGAGGAGCAGGTGAGCCCCATGGGCAGCCACAGCTCTCCCATGGGAGGGGCAGCTTTGGTGGAGTCCTGGGAGGGACATCCAGGGTGTGGGGGGAGAGGGGAGGACACAGGAAAGGGCACCTTAAGTCTTCCCAGCACTGTGTCTTCTTCCCTCTATCCACACAGCTGTGCAGCCCCCACCCCCAGCAAATACTCCCCATCCCATCCCATCCCATCCCATCCCATCCCATCCCATCCCATCCCATCCCATCCCATCCCATCCCATAACATCCCATCCCATCCCATCCCATCGTGGTGGGCTCTGGGAAGACGAGTGCCAAGTGTCTGAGAGGTGAGTACCAGATGCATTTCTCTAATTGAGGGGAAAAACATTAAGAAAATAACTGAAGCAAATAATCTTGGTTTCCTTTATATCATCCAAGGGTATGGATGTCACCAAACTAATTCACAGAGGTGTTTCCTTTTGTGTGATGGAGTCCACCCCAGGCCTGCAGGATCAATATTTAATTGTTTAAAGGGATATTGTATTCCTTTCCTGTCACTGTTGTTAATGCCTTCGCTCTCTGTAATCCCATGGGGTCTTTTCCTGGGGATCTGATCAGAAAGATTACCCATCACTCGGGAGTGGTGGGAGGAGAGTCCCAGCCATAAAAGATTCAGGAATGCATTGAACTGTTTTCTCTCTATCTCCTAATGAAGTGATGAAGCGTGTGCCACAAAATTTAACAGGGTTTTGTGGCAAATCAGGTTGCACTGCTGAGAGGAGGATTAAACCTTCATCGTTGTCCCATAAATCATGGCATCAGCTACATTTATTCTGATGGATGGTCTGGACTCTGCTGACAGTATTTTATCTCTGGAAGTGCCTGCAGCCTGTGCCCTGATGTGCAATTTCTTTTTACTGCTAAGCTGAGAGGCACGGAGCGCATCCCTTCACAGGCCTCCCCCCGGGATTGGTATCCCACAACCATGTCAGAAACCAAAGCATCACCAGGAACCCCTGTGCAGGGCAAGCACAAAGGCAAAGGGGATATAGGAAGCCAGAAATGTCCTCCATCCCCAGCAGGAGTGCCTCTGGGATTTGTTCATCTGCAGCATCATACTGGCCAGGCCTGGGAATACTCAGCATTAACTCGGGTCAGTATCTCCATGGCACAGTCCTGGCCAGGGCAACGGTGCAAGGTGAGGGCTCCAGCTGTGTTCACCCTCACCTGGAAGAGAAGGGAACACAGCAAAAAACAGTCTAATTGTTTTTTTCTTAAAAAAAATAATCCAGAGATGCCGCAAGGGTTGAAGCACATCAGGCAGAGGCAGGGACTGATTCCCAGATTCTCCTCCCATTGGCCAGGGGACAACAACGGGCAGCGTGTGGGCAGAGCCAGTCACAGCCTCAGCAGGTCCCCTTGCTGTGGCCTCTGTTCACACCTCTTGGCCCTTGTTTCTTTCTCCCATGAGTAATTTTGGTCCCTAATCTCTGCACAGGAGCGTGTGCCTGGGGTGCACCCATCCCACACAGTGGCTCACTGCCCCATAACTTTGGGCACCACCAGCCCATGCTGTAGGGACAAGCCAGTCGCAGGCAGGGGCAGCTGGGGTGCCCAGGAGCCTGCACAGCTTCCCAGTTACTTCATCACATTAGAACTTTATTTTTGAGCTATATTTAACTCTGGTGTGTGCACCATTTATGCCAGCATGCTCAGGGGAGCGAGCTGGGCTTATCACAGAAGCCCACAACCCAAAGACCAAAACGAGCTTCACAAACTTTATTTTCTGGGCACTGTCAGAATGCAAGGTGAGCAGAGCAGTGCAAACCATCTGACCAGGGTAGGGAGAGAAGTTGCTCTTGCCTCAGTTGCACCTAGACCCTTTCAGGGATGAAGACAGCAGCAGGATGCTGCCTTCACCCACCCTTGGTGGCATGAGGCCACCCTTGATGGCAGCACGGGCAGCACAGGTGATGCAGCAGCTGTAGCCTGTTTGCATGTGGCTAACCCAGGGCAATAAAGGGTTGCCTTTATTGCCTGAGCTGCCCCCTACTTCCCAGCCAGAGGAGCTGTGCCAGGTAAGGGGGGGAGGTCTGGTATATTTGGGAGGAAATATGCACTGCTTTGTGTTCAGGTTTGAGCTTTTCAGGGTTCTGTGTTTATGTGTGGGGGGAGGAAGAGCTGGGTTGTGGCTCAGGTGCCCTATGTGTGGTGGGGTAGTGCTGCTGTCAATGTTATAAATTACCAATAAATGCTAAAAGCCTCCAGCAGGGCTGTGGAGGGGAGGTGGGTAATGAGGCAGGGGACAGAGCTGGAGGGATGTGCTGCTGCTGGGGCTGCAGCTGGGCCTGTCCCTGTGGCAGGGACAGGGAGGGCCCCAGCAGGGGTGGCTGTGCTGGGGCTGCCTGAAGGACAAGACCTGGACAAATCCAGAACAATTTTCCCCCTTTTAGGGCACTGCTGGAGGAGAGGAGGCTGCACAGTGCCCAACCCCTGTGCTGGGGCAGGGGGCATTATTCTCCCTCGTGACAATCCCTGTTTGGATGGAGATGGCAGTATCACACCCATGCATCTAGGAGCCAGAACAGTTATTTATGTACAGGAAAAAGCCCTTTGTAAAAAATGGTCTATTCATCAAGCAAAATAATTTCCTGCCCAAGGGAGGTGCCCAGAATTTGAGCCTCAGTTATGCTTTCAGTACTAATTATTGCTCAAGGTTAAAGATGATTGGGAGGGAAAATTAATCCCTGTTATTGGCTTCATTAGGAAGAAATACTGCAATGCAAAGTATAAGCACCTAGTGTAGATGAATCCACAGTAGCTGCTAATATATAAACCACTCACTGCTCAGAATATCAGCTGAAAGTGGTTGGCAGTGGAAAGAGTACCAAGGAGTGCCAACCCCACATGCCCACCCAGTCTGTGTGCTCTGTCCTGGGCACCCAGCTGTCCCCTGTATCACAGAAATGAACCCTTGGCCTGACTGAGGGTGGCCATGCTTTTGTTTTGGTAGCCTCATGAAGAAAATGCAACCCCAGATTTAACAACTGTCTCTGCAGGGCGATGATGCTCAGCCAAGGTCTGCCTACACAGGTAGGAGGGGCTGCTGAAAGAGCTGCTGTGGTGTATGTGACAGGGCTAACCATCCCTTCCCTGGTAAGGGTGAGCAGGTTTGTCACTGTTAGGAACAGTCTGGTGGCCAGGCTAAACCTGGTCAAAAGGTTTATGCCTCTGGTGTCACTTCTGGCTCTTGGCACGCAGTTTGCTGTCCCAAAGAACATGTACCTGAGCTTCTGGCCTGATGGACAAGCACAGAGGTTTGAATAGGACGCTCAGCACGGGCCTGGCACAGAGCTCTGGGTTTCAGCATAGTGTGACTCCTGCCTGCTGTGCTTGGGTGAAAGGTAGCAAAGCACCTTACTTGAGCTTTGCTTGGTGGAGGGTGCTTCCAAAATCTGCCAGTGGTGTGAGAGCACCGTGAGACAAAAGGGAGATGCATGTCCATGGCAGGAGGTTGTGTGAGACCCCTGCTCTGCAGCAGGGAGGCTCCTGCAAGGGGCTCAGCAGGCAGGGAGCAGTGGCCTGTTCCCTGGCAGTGTGTGCTGCCCGGGGTGACCGAGCTAGAGAAGTGACTGTGCTCATCACAAATACCCCTGGTGATGCAGGGACAAGGCGAGTGAATTACTCAAATTACTTGAATCTCCCCAGTGGTGCACGGAGATTCAATCTCAGCCTGGCATTAAATCAAGTCAGTGACATAGATCAAAGGATACTGCTTTAATCACCTCGTTAGGCCGCAGACATCATTAGTTACTCATTATGATGTGTTGATGCTGGCATTCTCTCTAACACAGTTATGTACGCTCGCTATCAGACATTTTTCTCATCAAACGGGATGTCAATACTTTAACATCTTAATGAGTTACAGTCAATATCCATTGCAATAAAGCTCGTGTTTTCTCATGATTTCATCTACCCTTAGGGTTTTGATTAAAATGGCCGCTTTTTGCAGGTAATTGATTGAGGAATTAGGGAAATTCCGTGTAGGAACAAGCACATGCTGCTATGCAGGCTCTGAAAACCTTCAGTTGTCTGCAAGTGCTTCAGATACTACAAGGGAAGTTGCAATTTTAATATGGATTTTGGATACTCTTGCTTAATTCTTCTTTCCCAATCACTTGTAAAACAGATTTAGTATCAAATAAAGTAATTAAAATATCTAAAAGTGTATTGGAAAAATGTTCCAAGCAAATCATTGGCTTGCAAAGGTCTAAGAATGAGAACAGGACCTGCTGTCAGGTGAGCACTGGTTTGGATGAACATGCACAATAGGAAGGTTTTCTGATTTACTGCATTGGTAAAATATGAAATGATTTGCAGGAACATAAATCAGGCAGAACAGACTGCAGTGTTATTTCAGGCACAGGTTGAGCAGGTGTAGGTTTGCAGAAGTCCCCAGCTGTTCAAATTAGGGGTGAGGCATCATCTATTTCAGCAGTGCAGATTTTTTGCTGAGTGAACTGTGAAAGTTTGCCAGTGTAGTGGGAGAGTGAAGTCTTGAAGCTTCCCCAGCCCACTGACAACCTTCTAAATTCATCTGAGAAAAATGTTCATACACCAGCAACAAAGAGAAATTAAACATGAAGAGGAAGATGATGTAGCAGCACCCAGCCTGCAGAACTGACTTAGTGCTGTCTCCCACCCAGAGGGAGCAGGCTGGGCATCACACAGGGCTGTGCTGCTGAGGTTGGTTCTCCCTGCTCTTCCCTTGGGCAGGGGCAGAGCTCTGCCCACAGGGAGCCCTCCTGCTCACTGCAACCCTTTCACTTCCACCCATCTGGACAAATCCTGGCTCCAGTTAGGTATATTACTAAAAATACAAATAACTTCAGTAATTCCTCTTTAATTTCCTCCCATGAAATCTGACACTGCTAACAACAGATCTAGGGCTGCAGTTTGGGACTGTAAAGCCACATTCAAACTGTTCATTCTTCTATTTTAAAAATGTGTTTTAGACAGGAAAAGACAGCAGAGGTTTCCTGGACCTAATTTAAATCCTGAATTGAACTTTTTTTTTTCACTCTTTCTGGTTGTGAAAGACTATGCGGTTGGTGGATTTGCAGGAATAAGAGAAAATTTGTCATATTCTTAGCAGTCACTGAAAATAGCAAGCGAGCTGTTGTGATTTGCTTTGGAGAACAGCAGCCACTCCCACTGCTGAGCTCAGCAGCCTGGGAAGGGGCAGCTCCCAGGGCAGCCTGGCCAGGCTGGGAGTGCACAGACACCCCGGGGTGCCCATGGCTGCTCTGCTGGGCTTCAGGGGCTGGGGAGCAACCCTGGGCACCTCCCCAGCACACACCTGAGCTGTGGGGCCCAGGCACTCCTGGTAAGGGGTGGAAGGAGAAAGTAAAAGCATGAAGAGTTTTGTAGAAATGATAATGCATGAGAGAATGCACGAGGGTTGGTGTTGCAATGAAAAGCCAGCACCCCAAACCCTCGGCTCATTTTCTGCTCATCACAACATGGGGGAGTTTCCTCGGGACCTCTGCTGAGAGCCAAGTTTACATTCCCTGATGTACAAGTGGTTTGTGGTGATCTGTCCCCTTGTCCTTGGAGGATTACATGCTGTGGGAAGGCAGTGTGGAGTTACCAGCAGGAGTCACTTCTGTTTCCCAGCTTGTCTGCATCACTGGAGCCCCAAAATTAGTAAACAAGATAAGAAATCCACTCAGAAAATACTCTGAATGAAAGCCCCAAGGAAAAATGACTGAAAGTGTTCCTTTACACAAGAAAGAAAAGCCATTGTCTTTCCTTTCTGTGCAGCCCTTGCCCTTGTGCTTTACAGCGGTGCAAGGAAATTTTGCATATTCATTTTGAACAGGAACATGCAGATGAAGAGGTGAAGGTAATGACAAAGGCAAAAGCAGCAGGTGAAAGCACAAATATCCAGAGTGTTGATGAGAAATGAGGCACTCTGGGGCCTGACTCATGGAGCTAGGCAGAAGGGGTTGGGTCTTTGGGCCCAAGGAGCTCCCACGGCTCTGCTGGGCTGTGGATCAGGCCCTTGGCACATGGGCAAGGATATACAAGTGCTGGGCTCCCACCTGCCCCTGGCAGCCAGGCTGCAGAGGTCTGGAGGGTGGCTACGTGTCTGGTTCCTACACTTGCTGCCCAGTTTAATGCTCAGGGGACACTTTCTGGGGGCCAAGGGCTGCAGGCTGGAGATGTCTCTGCTGGGCCAGGAGTGCAGCCAGGGCAGCCATCCCTCCAGGCACGGCTCAAACAGGAGGGGATTCACCGGGGGACATGCAGGGGATGGGCTGCAACGCCAGGCCCAGCTCTGCCAGCAAGCTCAGGAGAGGGGCTGGGTGCACATCAGACATTTGAGCAGGCTTCTACTACAGAGTACAGCTGGCATGAGCTGAGCTGCTCTGATTCAGATATGGAACCTTTTGCAATGAGTTTACACTCCTAATGGTGACCAAATATCCTATTCATAGGCATTTTAGAGACTGTAAAGTGCAAGCCTGGCTGAAGAGCAATCCCATGAGGTGCTGGGCTGACCCCAGCCCCTGATCTGTTCCCAAACCTGTCCTTCTCCATTGAAATCCTTTTCAGTTGCTCAAAGGAGCAACTTGCCTTCAGATTTATAACTGCCTGCTTCCAGTTTTATCAGAAGTCTCACAGGCTAGAGGGAGACAAATGAGAACTGGAATTTTCGCTTGGGATGTTGCTTTGAATAGTGAAAGTCAGAAAAAACGTCATGGTGGTAATCCTTAAAAACCTCAGAACCAGAAGGCACATAAGACGTGCCAAATTATATCAACTGGAATTCTTCTTGATTGTAAATCAATGCAGTGATATTTGAGAGTTCATTGAATGACATTAACATTTGGGGTTAATAATAGTTTTCTCAGGTTGATGGAGTTTTTCCATGAACCTCTGGAGGGAGAAATTAGTGGTCAGAGCAAGGCAGACTGTGACCCATCAGTCTTTCAACTAATTTTAGTGGGCTTTGTATCAGCTGGGTGTTGGCAGCTTTTTCAGTGTCACTCACTTCTGAAGGAGGCCTACCTAGAGTAATTAGTTCATTCACCTCTAACAGAAATTATATGTTCCTTATCTCTTTAATTAGAGTGTATATAATGTTAATAATGATGTAGTATCTGTGTATTAATTTTAAAGGGTTGTTTTGATGTCAGGCTTGCTTATGTAGGGTCATTGGTATGAGGATATGCATTAAAACCAGATTTTAAATCCCTGAAGAGTTATATAGCCCTGCATTTCCAAAGCACTTGACCTTAGAAGTACTTTAGATTGCTCCTTTCTTATGTTTCACTAATTTTTTTACATTGTGCCTCACTTGGCAAACACTAAATTGCAGGAAGTCATGTGCAATAAGGGCCAGGAACAAGTTCACTTTATTTGGCTCTTAGCGTGGTCATTGGCATGATGAGGAAGAGAGTGACAGCATTTGAGATAAATACACATCTGTAAACTCTGCAGCTCCACAACTCCACTAGGCTCCATTAGACCCTTTAGAGAAGGGAGAACAGACAGAGCAAATCTGGTACTTGGATGTATTTTTGCTGCCAGTTTTTTAAGGATTTCAGCCCAGAAGCTCTGTGTGTGACTGGTACAGAGTGCATATGCTTCTTGCCAAGGAGATGCCACAGGCTCTCCAGCTGAGTACCAGCCCCAAGGAGAACCTGAGGTCTTGTTTGCCCCTTTCAGAGCCAAACTGGAGATGGAAAGGCACATCTGTCTGACCAGAGGTAAGGCAGACCCAGGAAAAGCAGGGCTGAAGAGACACCAAAGAGTAGATTTGAGACACAACATTCTCCTAGGATGTCCCGGGACTCATCCGGGCTCAGGCAGCAACACACCATGTAGGTGCTACTTGAAAGATGTGATCCTAATTTTAGGAAAACCAGCAGGAAAAAAAAAAAAGTTCTCATTACAGAATGAGTGATGGGGAACCCGTGGTGTTTTCCCAGCTGCAGTCTGAATTGGCAGTGTGGTTGTAGCATTTTTCTTAGGCACTATTCCAGCAAAACACTTGAGTATGTGCTTAATTAAATCATGTGAGAAGTTTAAGGGGCTGGAAAGCATGCAGCTAAATCCTTTGCTGGGGACTTAATATTAATGCCTCAGTTTCCCTTCTCCACCATAAAAAAAAAAAATTTACTTCCCATACAGAGTGCTGACAAGCTTAATTCAATCTTCCTTGTAAAGTGCCTTGAGGGCTTTAGGGAGAAGGTGCTATAAAAATCAGAATATTATTCTACACTCCCTAGCAAGACAGCACTTAGCTTTATATATTATCCTACTGGTGATGCATCTCCCTCTGGCTGACAGCAGGATCAATTAATATATATAAACCAAAAGAAGCTGTTTAGGAGACTTGTGGTCCGTGTAATCTGCTAACACCTGATGACAAATCCAAACTTGAAAAGATGGAAAAGTCAGAGGTTTTAAGGCATTTTAGTGTAAAACCAGACAGTGGAAGACTCTGAAGACTGTGTATATCTTCAGAGCAGCAACAGGAAAGGGGCTGTTCCTCCAGTAATCTATTTTCTATTCCTCATTGGTTTTTATGGCCTTTGCTATTCCCTTTTCAGTTTTTCTGATCTTTGGTAAGTTAGCAAACTGTACTCTTACACTGCATCTTATTTCAAATTTTCTTCATTAGATTGAGAAGCATCTGGATCTGACCTCAGAGGCAGCTGCAGTTAAGTGAAGACAAGGGAACTGCTGCCAAGGAGAGGCCATCAAGTGAAGCCAGCATGGCAGAGGTTAGGGCAGGGTGGAGCTTTTTAAAACCCTCTAATTGTGCCTCTCCACTTAAACATGTTGAAAGTGCTGTTCAGGACAGAGTATTGCAAGCAACACACATTTTCCTTAAGGTTCACTGATTTCAGTACAGCTAACACAGGTATTTTGGATATTTTTAACCTCTGGCTTTTCATGCATTGGAATACAAGTATACTGTAATGCCTGCAAAAACAGACACTCAAAGTGAGTGACAAAGTGCTACTTCAAACTATCTCCCAGATAAAATGAAAATGATTGAAAATATGAAGCCCTTCACAGGTAGTTGCTGTGAATCCTTATTTCCTGCCTATAGTTCTGAAGGTTGTAATCTGGCTAAACTTAATGGTTTTTCCTATTTTTGTCTTCTTTCAATGACAATACCTTAACTACCACATGGTAAATATCAAGAATCAAAACACCAAAACTCCTTTAGTATTTTTATGTTTACTGTGTATTTAATTAATAAAATTATTACTGTGAAAGGAGTTTTAACAAATCTATAAAGTATGTGAAAAAGTAATAACAGCAATTCATGAGTGAGTGATTTGTTTGTTTAATTTTTTAAAAATACGACCGTTGGCAACTCCTTTGTCTGTTTATGTGTTTGTGCCCTGACTTTCCAGGATACAGCCTCTTCATGGAAATAATATTTCCTCTTCTATGTCTGCTGCACTTGGCACACAATGGAGTCTCATTACTCAACAGAGACTGCGTGCCATGAAAAAATAAATAATTAAACTCCAGCTATTTCAGTAGGTAAATACTGCCTTTCTCACCCCTGTGCATAAAGCAGCCAGTGTTCCACACCTGGCAGAGATCTCCTCTGCGAGTTCAGCCTCCTTGAAGTCCTCTGGCATGAAACCTTAATGTGCAGACACAGTGTGTGTGTCACCCAGGGCTGTCCTGGGCCAAAGGGGAGGGGGTCAGCGGGGGTAGGAGTGCCCACCACCCGTTCTGGCTGCTGGGTTGGACACAAAGGTGGAGGAAGTTTACAACCAAACTACGTTTGTAAATGTGAACATCTTCCAGCACCCTTAGAGCTGTAGCTTCTACACATGCTAGGCAGATGTTCAGTCATGTTTTCCTCTATTTCAGCAAAGACAGGCTTTATAATAGCTGGCATAGTATGTGGCCTGGGAGTTTCACACAAATACTTGAGAAGGATGGATGCTGTTTAGCTTCCACCAAAAGAGAGAAGAAATGCACACCTGCCTGCCTGAGATTTTCCAGCTCCACAGCTCTGAGGGCAGTGCTGGGAGTGCTGCACTGGCTTTCCTAGCAACTGTGGGTAAGAGCAGAATTCGGGGGGCCAGTGGGGCCCACCACTGTCTGATCAGAGCTGGTTAGTTTTGTTCTTGTGTCTAGATTCTGCAGCTTCTTATCTGTAATTTACTGCATTTTCCCCTGAAAATATATCCTTCCTCACCCTGGGGAAGTGTGAGGAAATCTCTGGGTTTTCTCTTCAACATATGCTGCAGCTTCTATCCTGAGTACTTTTGGTGTTTGAGTAATGATGCAAAAAAAAGCCACCCCTCAATTTGGATGTGATTTCTAAATCACTCCATCAGAAGTTTCAAATGAAAGCTGACAGAGGGACAGGGTATGTCAATGAGATCATGTGGCTCTGACTTGTGTTAGAAGTGCAGGCTAAATCCCTGCTAATGCCCTACAAGCATCGTCCAGACAGTTTTATAGAAGCACCTGGAACTGCAGCCAGGTGAAGCCTTTGGGTGCCCCCTGTGCAGCCTCAGGCTCAGTCAGTGCCTGTGTGGCACAGTGGGGGCCGTGCTGGTGGCACTTCTCAGGTGCCTTGGCAGCACCCTCTGTGCCTGAGCTGCCACTTACCTCTGCCAGGCATGGCTGAATGTGCTTTGGCAAGGACGGCTGCCACCTGGTCTTTTGCAATCCAGGCCTGGCTTCCAGATTTTTAAATATAAGGGAGGGGAATACAGAAGGCTGATAGCAAAACAGTGATGAAGATTCATCACTACAAGATGCAGAGAAAAGCAGCTTCAGGTGGTTTATGCCAGAAAGGTACCTGCTGTAAGTTAGAGCAGTCCTAAAGATGCTGTGATCTACAGCAGCCTCCTAAGGCAAACCAGAATCCCCTTTTCATAAGCAATATATCTGTTTATGTAAAGAGGGGAAAATATATTACTAGTCTTACAATGTTCTTTCGTGCCAAGGAAAAATCTGAAGCATTAAATGTGCAGAGTGACTTGGTGAATCAAAGTTGGGCAATGGCTTTAAATGTGCCACGTGTTCCTTGCTGGAGTTCTGTTGCTGACAGCTGATGGCAGTTTGCTACTGGCTCTGGACAGTGGAAAAAGCAGTCTCAATGACAGTGAAGGCAGAGGAGAAAAACCCTCCCCTTCCTTAAAACTGGATTGAGGAAATGGACCCTTAGCATGGTGGGTTGTGACTAGGGCCCTGCTTTTGAAACGTGATCCGTGTGTGCAAATCCCACACAGACCAGATGCCAAAACCGCAGCAATTCTTTGACATTTCAGTTGAGAAAGAGAACAAATGTGTTCTGTATTCATCTTTTCTTTTTTGAAACAAAACCAATTAAATTAACTTTGAAACAAGGGCTTTGATTACTATCTCTCTGGCGTCATCTTTATGTTGATGTAATTCTATAGACTGGTGGCATCACTGCTGATTTGCCCTGGTGTAAGAACAATTGGGCTCTGTGTTTTCCAGGCAGTGAAGTTGCTTATGTTTTGTGTAAAGAAAGAAACTCAGTCAAACAACTTTAAAGGGAAATAAATTAACCAAGAAATTCAGAAGGAGCCAAAAGCAATATAAGTACAGATACAGCTACAATATTCCAACTGTATTGCTAGTTTGAAAAAAATACCCAGCCTAATTAAGGAAGTATTGACTTCCCTATAAATGTGTATGCTGATCTCTCGTGTTTTCCAGTTCTAATTGACATCCAAAGGTGAGCAATTTAATAAGTTTCCGCAATTTTATTTATTTTAGTATATGTACTTTACTGCCTTTGTCTGAGTTCGTTGAATGAATGTAAGCTTCCCTTCCCCTTCACGTAATGTTATGCAACATGAGAACAAATCAACTGTAAGGATTAAAATTATAACTGACCTGGTGTTAAAGTAGGAGAAAGAATTCTACCCAGCATAGCCTGAGCTGAAATTCTAGCTGCTTCTGTGTGAAGAGGAGTTGACCTTTGTGTATGACCAAGGATTTCAGTACTGATGACATCTGGCAGGCATAGAGATTTATATGTATATATATATTTATTTATTTTCACCCAGTGAAGCACAATCAGGACTTTAAGTATTCAGCTTTAATGCTCTTTTTTTTTTTTTTTTTTTTTTTTTTTTTTTTTGCTATAGTTGTTATTATGCTCTCACTTTGAGGACGTCAAACTCCTGAAAAAAGCAATTGTTTTGCTTCAGGTACAGTAAAGCTTAAAAACACTATGCTTGGGGTGAGAGACAGAGGCTTTGTGTGTATCAAGGAAATCTGGTGTATGAAGTGAGTGGAACTGGGCCCAGGACTGATATAACTGACCTTGCCAACAAGTGAGGTGAGCCTCAGTGTTCTTCACTATAGTCATAGGATTACAGGTAAGCAGCTCATGAGTGGAGTGTTAGGGAATATTTTTATGTAAAAAAAAATTGAAGAAAAATAAACCCATGAATATTTGAAACCGCTTAAACATGAATCTGAGTAAAATTCACATTTTTGTGTTGAAAAAAACCCAGTCCTGATGATATGTGGAACACATTCTGTTCAGTGCCATTTCCATTCAGTCTTTACTATTAATGCATAGCATAGGCCACTAAAAGGCCATGAATATATTAGATGGACTATGGCTAATAACGATGTGATTAAAATTTTTAGAACAAGGCCATGGCAGTTTTCCATAGCTCTGACATTTACCTAATAAGCCCCAACTCACTGACTGCTTTAGTAAATGATACATGACTTCTCTTGTAAACCTGGCATGGGGTTACATTAAATATTGCCTTGTATTTAACAATGTGCTACTTTCCTGCCCTACTCTCATAAGTCTAGTAGGAGCTGTGGCCTTAATTTAGCTTGGGTGGAACTATAGGTTGGGCTTGTTGTTCCAGCGAGGTAATTGCTTCTCTACATAAATGAATTATCCTTTTCATTTAGAGTGCCCATGGAAAGTTGTGTGTAATTTCAACACACTCAGCACTGTAGCTGTGGCAATCCTTTAAGATGTTGTGCACGTGCTGGCTGTGTCTGTTCTGACCCCAGTGCCACGGTGCTGCTGCAGGGTGGGATGTATGACAAGCTGGCCCTTTGGAGGGATGCTGGCTCTGCTGGCCTCCCCTACAAAATGGGCACTAATGTGACAGAGGATGAGCACTGCCTGAACATGACAAGTCCATGGCCCTCCTGACAGGCTGACCAGGATGGCAACTCTGCAGAGAGCCATGGAAACTCGGTAAGCATTACTTGTGGTACAAGCTCTGGTAGCAGGGGAGGCACATGAGGGCAAAGGCTGCCAGCCTGAGTCCTGCTGTAAATGAGGGAGCTGCTGAGAGGCAGAGCTGGCAGGGATGTGCCACCAAACTGGTGCAGTGCAAAGCCATGGCCCAGCTGCTGCAGTAGGAGAGGGAAAGTAAACAGGGCAGAGGCACCAGAAGCTGAACTTTGTGAACTCCTACCAGATGGAGTTATAACAGCAATTAATTTGGTGCAGTTACTTCCACACAACTGTGTTGGAAATTATTGCAAGATAGATCAACTCATTAACAATAGGAAAACAACATTGCAAAACTTCAATCACCTCCTTCCAAGTGTTATGCACTCACTTTCTGCTGAAATTAATGAAAATAATGCAAATGAGGTGCCTGGATTCCTGATGGATCACTGCATTGAGTAATTGGGGTACAGCTCCTGGAAGTATCTGCTCAGAAGTAAACACAGTGATGAGGGGACAGGGATTACCTACACTGAAAACAGTTCTTGTGCTTCCATTTTCCCCAAACCTGCTGCTGGAAATATCTTGCTGTTTCTCTTGGCAAACATACATCTCCAGCTTCTGGTCAGGGCCTGCTGTTGCTACAAAAACTTCAGCTTTAATATGGAAACCTATATGTTTTCTGATTAATATTTCCATCAAGCTTAGTCCCTGGGTAAACATTGTGTAACATTAGCATTCATCAGTGGACTTGCACAATCCCCTTGAAAAAACATTGAAAAAATATTTCAAAAACCTGCTTTCAGTCTAGAATGAATATTACAGCCATAGAAAGAATCTTCTATGTAAAAGAGAATAATCTTTCCCTCTTTCAGAGATTGATGAACGATTCACAAGTCAATCATTTACTTTTCAGTGCATTATTGCCTGATTAGTCAAGTGCTGATGCAATTAAACTTAATGATCTTACTAAGTAGGTGTCTGCTTAGATTGACATTTTAAAAGAACAGGTCATTAGTATTTTTGTAAAACAGAACCTTTCTTTGTTTTAACCATCCTATTTCTGTATTTCCATTGCTACCAGTCACACTTCAGATGAGACTGCACTGTTCTCATTTGAAGCTGATACCTAATTACACATCACAGAGCAGCTACTAAAGAAGCATGCAAAGTTTATGAAATATCAGTCCAGGAGTTGCTCCAAATAGAGAAGAGATTATGCAAGTTACTTTTCCCAAGGTGAATTACAGACATGCAGGAAGGGCTCAGTTTCTGTTGGCAAGAAGGCCTGACTGACTGCTAGACCTCAGCCTCTGGAAGACTGGCAGAAGAAGAGATTCCATCCTGAGAGGTGCTAAGCTCCTGCTGCTGCTGCCAGGAAGCAAAGAAGGCACAGGGCATTCCATGTGACACGGGAAACCTGAGGAGCAGCACTGGACATGGACCAGGTTGTTTCCAACGAAAGGAATCTTCTGTATGTAAACAAAGTTTAGTACCAAAGTGTTGAGTCCAGGAAATCATTTCTGGTGAGGAGAATAAGCTTTCCTTCTGAGAGGAGTGCAATTACTTCTCTATTGTTCTCCTAGTTCCTCCTCAATTTAGTCTTGGCTGTGTCTCCAGTGAGAAAGTACTACTTGGGACCTAAAGGAATTTGAGAGAAAACAGAGATAAACAAAACCCCAAAATGTCATTTTACATTTGATTTCAAAAAGTGAATTTAGCAGGTGAGAACATGTTAATAGGTATATGCATTTGCTTTAAAAGGGACAATTAGTAGCGAAATTAAGCAACAGAGGACTTTGGTAGGATCTGCATGGAAAGAAAAATCTCTGTAAGTTAGAAAACAACCAGGGTCTAACAGTAGAACACCTGTTGGTTTGTGCTTTCTATGTTTGTTCAAAATATTTAACACTACAATCACAAGTTGTGTATTTCTAAGAAAGAAAACTAAAATATTGCTGTTCCTACTCTGTCACAGATCCTTATTTTCCAGACATGGGACAGGCTTCCTGTAGAAGTACCTCCATTGTCTTAATTGATGCATTTGCACCAGGGAGAGCTGATGCAACAACATGACAATCAAGCCTATGGGTCAACAGTTTCAGAAATAAGTATTTAAAATTAGGTGCCTAATTCCATAATTAGGAACTTGAGTGGAGGTGGACTGGTTTTTAAAAACACTGCAGGAGTGACAAATTCTGCTGAAGTCAATTTAAGCTGGAGGTGAGTTTTCCTTTAAAAATCAGGCTGTTCTATTTAAATGCCTGGTATTGTTACAGGCATATTGGACACCCTGGGTTGAAGGTTTGAACTTCCCATCCCAAAGTACAACTGTATCAGCCTGTACCCAGTGCACAGAGCACTCATCATGTAGTACTCTAGAACATGAGTATACTCCATCCTGACAGACATTATTGTACGAGTGTGTCTGGGGACTCAAACCAAAAAGATTAGAAAAATACACTCTCCTCTCTTTAATCCTGAGGCAAGCCACAAATATAACAGAGGTTTAAGGGTTCAAAAGGATGCTGGGGAGTTGCTCTGTGGAGGAATTTCTGCATGGGTTGGGGATGAATACAGAACAAAACTTCCTCCACAGCACCCACCAACAAGATCTTCCTGCCTCCCAGACCCGTGTGGAATACAGCAAGGTGAGGAGCTCTGAGAGCACTGCCTAATGACACTCCTGGATCTTGGCATGACAGAATGAGCCAGGTTACCTGAAAGCTGTAAGGATGGGAAATGCAGTTTGGGTGTTTCAAATGTATTTTTAAATCTTGTTGAGTTGATGCTATTGAAAAACTTAAACCAAGCTGTTAAATCAAGATCATTTGGGCTAAAACATTTACTTATATTTATTTATATAAGTGCAGGAGCCTGAAACCAACAGTATAACACAAAGGTAGGCAGACATAGAGAGGACAATTGTCTCAGGCTATCCTTGCTATTTGGCTTATAGGTATCTTGAGAAAGAATAATAACAAACTCTTTTCCATTCAACTAAATCCCCTTATCTGTATGAGATAAGGGTTTATAATTCAGTTTCAGTAACAGCTTGTAGGAATCTATTAGTTGTTGTGAATTAATAAATCCCTATAAGTACATAACTCATTTCTTTGCGAAGTGGTTACTACTGGTGACAATTAAATGATAGTTTATCTTTTATAGGGGTTTTTTTTAGCACATTTCAAATTTGTTACATTGCATACTGTACCTTCCAGTCTATTTCTGACTGTCTTCATCCTTTTGCAGTAATATTCTCCCAACTGGGGTAGCATTATACGACAGAGGTGGCAGCCATGTCAAAAGCAGTTGTGCCACATCATTTAACAGGCAGTAATTGTCTCCAGGAATCACAGGAATCTTGATCTGCTGCATCAGACATCAGTTCTTTGACAGCTAAAGCTGAAAAGACACTTGGGATGGAACCTAAAATACACTCTGTTTCAGGTTGCAGGGACTGTGCCAACAGCCTACAGTGCTGAAGAAAACAGCCATACATTTATGTTGGTTTTTTGGTTTCTTTTTAAACTTAATTTGTATATGAAAAAGACTTTTGAGACATCACTGTGTCATGCTGCCCCAAGTGAGGATATTTTAAAATCCGATGGCCAGTTTGAGACAAGTTTCACGTGTGGTTACTGTTCAAAACAGAAATAAAGGTCTGGCACATTTCAGGAAAATGAAATAGGGTGGCCCTGTTAAGGTGTCCACCAAGAAAGAGGCTGCCACCAAAATTCAAGTACTGTATGTGCAAGAGCCACTTTGTCCATGCAGATGCTACAGCCTAAGCTCTCACCTGTTTAGACAGTGAGGTTAAGCTGCCATGAGACAGAAATGGATAAGAAACCTGTTTTTGTCTGTGCTTGTGCTCCCAGAAGTGTGCTTTGGTCTAGACTTGGCAGTGGGAGGGCAGTTAAAGTTCTGTTTGTGTTTCTAAGCTAATCCTGCTTTTGTGTGATGTGTAATGCAACCATGCGCTTTTCAGATATTTAAGTTGATGTTAAGCTTCTGAGGTCAGAAATGCATTTCAGTACTGTCATTACTCTCATAAGATTTCCAAGTGTGTGTAAGCAAATTCCCGTGGTTGAAGCCCCTTATCCCATATTTTCTCTGGGTATTCATGCAGTATTTATAATTTTTGTGACTGGGAGGAAGATTATGTGCTCAAGGACATTTTTAGCTGTTTTACTCAAACTAAGTCCACAAATTTGTTTGGGATTTTTATCATTATTTTGCTTTTATTATTATACATGGAATATTGTATAATTAGATTTCTCTGAACACTTTAAGTTTTGTGTTGTGCTTTTTTTCAGATCAGTTATGTGTCTATGTGGTCAAAAGGGAAACAGTGCTTCTTCATCTGAAGTGAAGCAGGACCTGAAGGATGTGTCTGAGACATACCCATGGCTCTCAGGGATCAGGAATGCACTGACTCAGGAGGGGAAGCTGAACCTGAAGTCTCCTACATGGTCGCATAGAGTAGGACTGCACACCAGATGTGGCTTTCTCTCATCATACGCCTTAAAACTTTTTTAGTGGTAAGTGGTTTTCAGGCTGGCATTTAACTTCCCATTGGCTTGAACTCCTAAGAACTACGAGGTAATGGGAAGCTAGCGGGCTCATTAATTAAAATGGAAAAAGCACTTTGAAAGAGCATTTTTCTCAAAGTGGGGTCCATTTGTGTCTGACAAGCTGTTTTATAAAAAGTGCCAAGGTGAGACTAGAACTTTTAAAACTATTAAAAACTGTATGTGAAGCTTAATGCCTAAATAGCTACAATTGTAATTAAATAGTAGAAAGGCAGATTTGGTTTTGGTGGTAAAACCAATATTAGAACAAGGTACAAACTAATTTGCAGTGTCCTACAGCAACGATTAGTGTCCTGAAGGATGTGACTTTTCATTAGGATGACTAGGAGGATCTGACAGGTGGCTGAATCATGCCCACTGTAGTCACGCTGAACTTCATCTACATGCACCCACAGTATTAATTGCTTAGTCAAATTCTTCCTTTTATAATTCTGGATTGCCACATTTGCAATTACATTGCATCCGGCAGAGAACTCTGAGATCTGTAATTACCAAACACGTCTACAGCAGTCACACAGCAACAGAAGTGACACTCATGTACTTAGAGTGTAAAATCAAAGCACTGCACCTCCCACTTGCCCATGACTGAATCGAGAGGTGTTTACTGCACAGTTTATTCCGTGAAGCACCCTCCCAGTGTAATGATACACAACTGATAAATGAGAGAGGGAAATAGGTGCAGTTCATGCAAGCCAAACAGTGCAGAACTGAGTTATTCTGGAACTTTACATTCTCTGCAATACCTCCAGTGGCTGCTCAGCTAGCCGTGAGAAAAGAGTAGCTATGCAGAGCCCAGATGTACACACATCTGCAGGGATCCAGGCACACTAGAGAGAATCAGGAATTGGCTAGGCCATGCACAGGGATCAGAAGACTTGTGTACGTATAAGTCACCTTGTTGTAGGGAGTGAGTGCCTCCCATAGGGCTCAGGCTTTAAGATGGGATGTTTGTGAACAGTCACAGTGGGAGGAATTGCCAGTGTAATGACAATTACACTGTGGAGATGTGGCAGTGTCTATGTACGTCCCACCTAAGGGACCATCTAAACTCACGAGGAGCCCTGTATTTTCTCATCTGTCTTTCTGACCAAATCCAAATCCAAGTAACAGAGCCGTCCATAACAGGCCTGCCCTGGCTGTGAGGCAGTCTCCAGGCGAGCTGTACCTTGATATTCCAGCTCTTCTGCAGTACAGCTTCCCCTGTCAAGCAGTTCTTTCTGCTCTCTAGAAGCCACTTTAGCCGGCCTAGATCTGTGCCCGTGGTGAAAGAGCGATCCCCATCAGCAGGGCAGTTTGTTTCCACATTTTCCGTGGTGCATTTAGCAGTTCGTCTACAGCGATGGGGGCTCGGGGCACGGGCGGGGGAGGGGGTCCGCACTCGGCAGCCCCGGTCCCGACCTGCTTTACCAGGCAGGCCTGACGTGAGGGATGGCGCCGGCCCGTCCCTTTGAGGGAAACCTGAATTTCTGCCCGAATAAGGCGGTTGTGTAACCGCAGCCCAGCTGACTCCATTGTTCCTCCGCACAATGCAGTTATCAGCGCGAAGTGAGCGCCGAGCACGGCGCTGCCGGGCAGGGCGGGCGCGGGCAGCGCTGCCCCGGGGCAGGGACGCGCCGGGCGCTCTCCCCGCCCCGCAGCCCGGGGTGAGCGGGCGGGGGCTCAGCATCCCGCCCGGCGGGCACTTCACACCTGGCACCGCCGCGCTGCGGCCGCCCAGACACTCGCGCATTTAAGCCCCGGCGGGGATGGGCTCGGGCTGCTGTGGGCACACGCAGGGCCAGCGTGGGAGGACACGTGTGCGGGGCGGAGAGGGAAGGCCGGCCAGCGGCTGACGGCGCCGCGGGTGAGGGGCCCCGTCGGAGCCGGGTGAGTGAGCGAGGCGCCGCTCCCCTCCCCGGGGCGGGAGCCTGACTGCCAAAGCACTCTGCGGGGGGGTCAGGGGCGAAGGGACCGTGCCGTTTGCGCGAACCCATAAACCCGCGGCGCCGTTTGCAGCGCAGGCGACGGGTGCCCCCGGGCAGCGGGGACCGCGCCGCCGGGCGGGACCGGACCGTGCCGAGCCGAGCCGTGCCGCGCTCTGTTGCCGTGACAACCGAGGTGCTGCCGGGGGGCGGGCGGGCATTGGCCGCCGCTCGGCACGTGGGGCGCTGTGGGCCGGGCCGGGCCGCCCCGGGGCGGGATGAGCGCGGCGCGGGGCGGGCGCGCAGCGGGGCCGCGGTGCTGGCGGGCGGCGGCCGCGTTCCCCCGCGTTGGCGGCCGAGCGTGGCGGGTACCTCCGGCCGAGCTGCGGTGCCCCGGCTGGCTCTGTCCCGCTTTGCTCCGCCCTGCCCTGCTCTGCTCAGCCCGCCGCCGGGCTGTGATGTGTGTGCCCCGCTCGGCGGGAGGCGGGGAGTGCCCGGCGGAGAGGAGGGGAGTTAGTCAGCGGCGAGGAGGAGGAGGCAGGGCTGGAGGCAGAGCCATGGAGAGCGGCGCTCGGCGGGCGGGGCGGCCTGTGTGACCGGGGCGCATCGCGGGGGCACGGCCCGGCAGCCCGGGCGGCAGCGGCGGGGCCGGGGATGAAGGTGCGGCGCTGCCCCCCGCCGCCAGCCGCCGGCTCGTGACGGGGCGGGGGCCGCGGCCCCGACGGGGCGGGCGGGGGGCCGCTCGCTGCCTTCCTCGGGGCAGGCGGGCGGGCAGGAGGGAGGGGACTCCGGCAGGGGCTGCCGTCGCCCGGGGCCGCGGTGACTCAGAGCCGGCGCGGCCGGGGGTGAGCCGAGGTCTGTTGTTGTGGGATTTTTTCCCCGGCAGGTTATAAATAGCCCCGCGCGGCGCCGTGTCACGGAAGGACACCCTGGCCGGGCGCGGGCAGAGGCCGCCGGCGCGCAGCCTCCCCCGGCCGGCCGCCGCCAGCCCGCCCGCCCGCGGGCCCAGCTGCCGTAGCGGCGGGGCCGCCTCCCGCCGGCCGTGCCCGCTCCCGGGGCGCCACTGACACCGCCGGCCGGGGCAGCGACAGCCCGGCTCCGCGGGGACAGCGGCACGGCACCTCGGCCCTGTCAGACCTCGCTGAGGCAGCAGGGAAGATGAAGCCGGAACGAGGTAAACGGCTTATCGGTACATTTCTTTTTGTTTATTTTGTCCGTAGGATTAGAAGTCGCCGGGTGTTTGGTTTCGTTGTTATCGCTCTATTTCCTTATCCCCTCCCCTGTCATTTTGGGGGCCGGGAAAGAATCCAGGTACTCGGGCTCAAGTCGGGGAATGCCGGTGGGAGTGGGATGCGGAAGGTGCCCCGCGAAGGGGGGTTCCAGCCCCATGTCCTGCCTGCCCTTCGGCTTTCCATTGTCTCGGCTGGATGGAAGGGAGACAAACGCCGTAGCGAAGTGCTTTTGCTGTGGGAATGCTGCAGTTCGTGTGTCAGACACAGCCGGCTCCTTAGCACAGTCCTGCAATGCTGAGGCCGGAGTCGGTCAAAGGCAAATCGGGCATCGACAGACAAAGCCAGCAGATGTGCAGAAATATCCAAATATAGCTGAAAAACACCCTGAAAATAACCACAACTCACATCTGTGTTGTTTTATAAACCGACAGTGTTTTTTTTCTCAGTTATGATGGAGGTATTTCATAACAAGCATGTTGAAATACAATTTTTTTACGATTATTTGGTTACATCTTATCGGATTACTGACATCTGGTTTTACAGAAAAATCAAGACGGCAGTCTACGTATGTGTTTATAACACTTGAGCTCTTTTGCCGTATAGCAACAGCTGCTGATGCCCCTAGAGTTGGAAATATGTCATGACTTCTATTTTGATCCACAGGAGCAGTGATTATTGATTCGTGTTAAAGCAAGATATTTTCTGAAGAAAATCTTACGAGTGCTCATCGTAGTATTCTGAATGTTAATTAAAAACAATAATCCATGTTTCCTAAAGTTTTGATGATTCTATTCATTATGTGGTTTTTTTCAGTTTAAAAACATGTTCTGTTTCTGTTATAATCACTTTGGTGTTTTGAGAAACACTTTTATATAGCTCAGATATTCGTGTATTAAATGCTAACACTTACATGACATACACATCTTAATTAGGTTTGTTAATGACATGTTTGCTAATAGCGACACTGCATAAATGACCTCTCTTAGGTGGATTTCTGCATGTGCTGCAAGGATTATATGGTGTGATGATAGCACAGATAGTACAGAAGCAATCATAAGTTAATGGGGTTTAAGTACTATGGTTTTGAAATGGGCCTTTCTCATTGCTTTCCTCCTTCTTTCTTAACTGCTTAAACCTTCACACCATCTACTGCAGCAAGGCTGGTCCTTTTTAGAATCTTCAGATTTTAATACCAGACACTGAAGTTTGAAAACTGTTTACTGTCAGGGTGAAATTATCTTTCAAAATAGCCAAGTCAATATTGGCAGCTTTAAAATGTTCTGATCTAGCAGTTCAATATCTATATGACCTTTGTGTATTCCTTTCTTTAATTTTTAGGCAGAAGGAGTTAGAACACTGGAAACATTTTCAGTTGGTGTATGATAAGTGATCGGATGCCTTTTTTTAACCATTCTGGTGTAGAGGGAGCCAAATTTGAACAGAGAGCAAATTATTAGGTTGCTGGGGTATTTTTTGTGGGGTTTTTTTATTATTCTTTTTCCCCCCATAAGCTGGGAGATAATAAATAGAGATTCTTAGACATTTTGAAGTGTTTACCACAAACGGGGCAAAATCCTTCAGAAGTCACGTCCTGAAATTCTTCTAAGATAGTTAACAAAAGTCTTGAAATAAATCATGGATCTTGCCAAACGTGGCAGGGTATCTCCAGCCATTTTAGTGGATCCCTCCAGCTTAACTGTGTGCTAATATAATAGAGCAATACCATGCACAAAGGGGGTTGTGAAAGTGCTGCCTAAATGCCACATGCAGCCCACAGAGGCTCTTCAGAGGCACGAATCATGCAAATGTTTACATGTGCTGCTCTCTGCATAGCAGCTGTACCACAGGACACAAGCAGTCAAGTGTGCAGTCACCTGCTTCCAATCGCCGCAAATTAATAGCTAAGGGCAGAGGACAAGCAGACCACTCAGCTTGCCACAGGCTTCACTTCTCTGCACAGCCTCAAAATCCTGAGGAGACTGTAAGTTCACAACCCAAGTAAAGCATAAAGAAGCAGACTTTAAACAGGCTTGCAGCCTGTTGGCTTTTTTTTTTGTTGTTCTTACAAATAATTGTATCAGAATCAATTTGGAGCAGAGGGGTGCAGTTCTTGTTAGATTTTAACTCAGCACTGCACTGAAGATTGTAACGCTCAGGCACATTGGGAGGGAAATGGCTTAGCCTTTGCTGAACTACCAATAAGGTTCTTGTTATCCCCAGCAAAGATGGATGATGCAGGAGGAGATCTAATTGTGCAACTGTTTTTATCAGTGGGAAGTGTTATAGAATGTTTAAATTTAAGGAGGTGAGAGGGATGGACAGAAATGAAGAAAACATGGGAATTTGGCCCTAAGGTACTTACCTCCCTCTCTAGGAGGGAAAGTTGGGAGATTGCAGATACAGATATGTAATATGTGAGAGCAGTATGGAGGGGAGGGAACATGGAGCTCTGCATAGCAAACCTGCAGAGCACTTTTGTGGGTGAGGGAGAGCAGGAAGAGAACTTTGAATGTGCAGGTAAAAATGTGGACTTAGTCCTTTGCTGTGCAAAGGCACAGGGCATTCCCAGGATGTATCTCATGAGCATCACTCAGGATGTAGCCATCAGGTGGGGTTTGAGTGTGGAAGGACTGGTTCCTCTGAGCACAGTACAGAACTGTCTGTACTGGGTGTAGGGAATGCAGTAACTCAAATACTGATGGCTGCTGCTCAGCTTTACCTTCCCTGTGCTGCTGTTCTTAAAGTGAAGTGTTGAAGCATCTTAAAATACAACGGTCATGTTTCTTCAGCTGAGGCTCCACTGGTGCCAGAGGGAAGAATTATTTATCTCCCTTTCTCACATACAATGTTTTTGGAATGGTGTTTGAGTTTGGGGTTAGTTTTGATTGGGTTTTTTTTTTTTTTTGGTTTTTGGGTTTTTTTCTTTCTGCAGTAATAACATATCAAATTACCTGGCTTTGATCCATGATATCGTCACGATTTGGTTTCTGCAGTACAGCTGCCTAGTCAGCTGCTTCGTGCTGCATGTTTGGACTGCTGTTTCCTTTCTCAAGTACAGAGCTTTGCTCTTGCTTCTATTGAACTTCGTTCTAATGACTTCTGGTCGCTTCAGCAGTTTATTGAGTTTGGAAGGCAGAATAAGACTTCGTAGCAAAGTGCTTGCAAAGTTTTCCAGCTCAGCTTTGTTCATAAACTGTATAAACACACTGTTTCACCATCAGCATTAATGAAAACATTGCATAATGTCAGGGTGATAGCTTGCTGCCAAACTCAGAAGGCTTGTTATGTACTCTTAGAGTACACTTGGTGCACAACTGGAAAAAATCTTGTTGTTTAGATGGATCAACAGTATAGTCATATTATACTGTGGAAATGTTACAAGACATCAAAAGTTTTACTATAGTCTAAATAGCTGGGAGTTATTGCTCCTTCCTCCTCCCTCCCCCTCATTGCATGAATGATCAGTTAAAGGAGGAGGACAGGCATGTTTGTCTCTAAATGCTTGCTGGCTGGTTTTTATCACCTTATTCTAGTCTTTTCTTACTTTTTTATTGCCTTGCTTTGTTTATTCCTCTATGTGTGCTTGCTGTGTAAAGACTATTTTGTTTTCACTAACAAATTAAACAAGAAGCAGTCCTTACTTTCTGAAGCATTAATTCACTTCTTGAGATTATCCTAATTTACAGAAATGACTTTCTGTCTACAAAAGAGGAATAAGCAGTCTGAAGATTGTTTTTTGTCTTCTCCTTCCTTCTTTGCAAGTCAAACTCTGATATGTGCCTCTGGGTCTGTTTGTAGTAACTGGGTGAAGGGACTTCTGCCACATTACTTGGTGGGTTGGCATGGAAAGAGGTAACTCTTGGTTCAGCAAAAATCTGTTTACTACCTCCTGTGGGAAACATAGCTGAGGCATTTTAGGATGTATCTGTGGGGAAAGCTGGGGGAGAGATTAATGAACAGTTGATGGAATTTAGATTCTTAGGAGGAAAGATGAGGAGGCATGGGACTGGGGGAAGTGAGCTGACCAGTGTGTTCAGTTGAGGAGTTGGTTGTTAATTTAGGAGATGTGGGTAAGGCCCTTGTTTTTATACACATAAAATATGCCCTATATTAACTGGGGAAGATGTTATGGAAAACTTCTTTAGCAAACATGATGTGCTACAGAGTATGCAGATTAGGAAGTGAAAATATATATTGAAAAAGGATGTGTTGTTTTAGTGTCCTACATTGAACTGTGATACAGGCACTTCAATTTTGTAGTATCTTCTCAGTGAAATGTCACAAAGCACTTAAACTTTTCCGTGGCAGAATGATGTAGCCAGTCAACAAAGTAATAAACTGGAAATGAGCTGCTTCCTGCTCAGTGGAGTTGTCAGTGCAAAGGCGTTTGGGCAATGCTTGGGGCTGGGTTGCCACAGGTAAGTGCAGGTTGGGTGCCAATGAGCTGGGGTGACGCTGTGCCTGCCCCAGGAAGCCCTGCAGGCGAACAGGCTCTGCCAGCACGTGTGGCGAGCTGCGTGTGCCGGGAGCCTGCTCCTCCTGCCTGGACTGCTTTCCAATAAAACCAGCTGATTCTCAAAGAGAGAAAACCTAAAACTGTTCGGGGTAAAAAAAACCCACCAACCCAACCAAACTGACAGGTACTGCACTCAGATTCCGTTCTTGAGGCGTGAAGCCATTGAGCTCTGATTTTTGGGGAGAGTAGATTTGTCCTGATAACAGATAACATATAGATGCAGGATATGAGTGAACAGGAACTGAAGCCTTTTATTTTTAATTGAAGGTGGAGTCGAGATGCTTTCAATACAGCTCTGTCCTTGCTCCTGAAAAATGGCAATATAAACTATCCTTTTATTAAATTTCTACCTCAAGCATTTAACTTGGAAGAGTTCTTAGCTTTTAGGTGCTTAACTTTTTAAAAATGTTAGGCATCACAAATATAAAGTATATTAATTTATAGAATGGAAAAATCTCAGGTTTTAATTTGAAATGCCAACTTATGTTATAGTTTTCTTACTTGTTTTGCAATTTGTACCTAGCTATTGACAGTAAGGCAAGTCTTCCTGTTGTAAAAATATTTATTGGGTTGGAAGGGTGCTTTTATCATTGTTCAGCAGTGAGAGTTCTTCATGGCATACCTGTTTCTCAGAGAGAAGCATCCCAATAACAACTTTGCCATTTTTTTCTAGTTTGCTTGGTGTTGCCCATACTAGCTGCCTTTAGCTGTTGCTAAAATAGATGCTGCTGGAGTGGCATTTTGGTGGATATTTTGGGGATTGTGGATATGCCAAGCCCATAGGCTTGGAATACATAAACTGACCCTTCTGACTATACTCTTTACTTGCTGAAGTGAGAAACTTTGGCATGCCAGATCAAATCCCTGGGGTGAAACATATTAGGTTGGACTTTGTTAAGGGCAGTGTTGACACTATTATTGGATCTGAGGTCTGCCAGCTTCTAAATGTTTTTAAAAATAAGCTAACATTTATAAATACAGATTCTCATGAGAGACACAAGTTTGCTGCCAAATGAAATTCTGCTTATTAAAGTTAGAAGTCTTCTGTGAAAACAGAGTAACTGACGAGAACAAACCAGCTATATGACATTTGTTAAAAGAACTTGCTCTGTCTGCTTCGCTGTTTATAATTTTTTTTTGTTATTTTGACAAACTTCTACTAATAGCAGCCGTTTACTGGTAGAGAAATAGCCATAACCTTTTATCTTCTCAGCAATGTGTTTAAGGTAACAGTCCAGCTATTCTTTTAGTCCATGAGGTCTTGCAGTTTAACTGTAAATATAGCGGTAGTTATTATCTCCATTCCAATGTGATACTTAATAAACTATGTTTTTTAGATTTTTGAAAGTGTCTCACATCATTGTCTTTCAAGGAAGTGGTAAATTGTTCAGTCTTTGTAGGTCATTTTAATTTAATGTTTAGACAGAGGCCAGTTTTTAAGGTAAAATTGTTTTAGAAGTGCATGTAGAGTTGCATGGTTACCTTTGTACTACCCAGTACTGAAACTCCATGTATAAGTAGGCAATTAAGGATGAATGCAAATACAGAAGAATGCCTCTTGGACCTGGGTAGGTAGCTGGACTTTGGAAGACTTCCCTTTCATTACCTATTCCTTTTTCTGCTGGTCTCATGCAGGGTGGCATGACTACAGCTACAAGCACATGGCTGAAGCCACGTGAGTTATTCTTGCTCTGCAATCAGAACTGTACTGAGATTGGAACAGATTTTTTTTTAATAAAGGCTACTTGTAAACAGTATAAATGAGTTGTAAATCATGAAAATTCTCCATCTTTTCTTAACAATTCAGGGTTAATGTGACCAAGTCAAACCCAACTCCCTTGTACTAATTTCCTTCTATGGCCTGACTAGTTCTTTGGCTAGTGATTTTTCATGCTAGCTTTGGGGCCAAAGCTGGTTCAAGTTGCTGTCTGGGATGGTATTACAACATTACATTGACTCAAAATGCAAAGATGTAGTAGGGCAGCATGAAGATGCTCTTGGGGATAATTTGGAGAGGGAGCTGTGTGTGAGGCAGCTGAACACACAGGGAGGGAAGCACTCTGCATACATGAAATACTAATGACATTTTCATGTCTGCTGATTGTAGGAGTCCTTATAATGAAAAAGGCAAACAAAATAGTTTCACTGAGAAATCTTCTGAGCAACTTTGTTTCTTCAAGAGCAGCAAGGGGACCTCTTCCCCCCCACCATACTCATTTATTTTGGTTTGACAACTTTTCTTTACGTGGGCAGGCACGCAATCTCTCTCTGTCCAGGTGTTTAGTACCCAGTAACCATGGGGCAGCTAGGCTTCCCTCTTAGCAACGATCAGTGCGTTTCCCAAACCTGTTGGCTTTTTCTAAAGAAAAAAAAAGTTGAATTTTCTTCTGAGGCATAAAAAGGGAGACAATGTCTGAAATAAGGACTCTCTGGTTGCACATGAGCAATGTCATCTGCTTTACATTACACAAGTTAGTGATCTTTTTTCCATCAACATCCCTGGGAACCAGGTTGGCAAGTAAGTCCATTTTGGATAGTGAACTACTTTAGGGAGTCTATGAGCAGGTGCCTGCTTGTGCTAGTTTAACCTCTTAATGGTACTTGCTTTGTATGCAGGGATTACTTTTGCCCACTGATGAGCCTTCGGGATTTCTAGGACATATTTCACACTTCTCTGTGCTGCAACAAATCAAGCTTCCTTCTCAGGATGCTGAGCAAGTATCATCTTGTTGTTTTGTATAATGGGGACAGGAAGGGCAAAAAGAGAGAGAACTTCAGTAGAATTGAAGATGGCAAGTATTTATCCCACATCCTCAGTACAGTCAGCACCTCAATGGGAGGTGGTAGAGTGGCAGCTGGTTTCTTTTCAGGGACAAGGGAAGGAGAAGGAGAGGTGCAGGAAGAGCTGCTGTGGTCAGCAGGCTTTTTTTTTTTCCAAGCAATGGGAAGCCCTTCTCCCCTGCCAGGTATTGTTCTCCTTGATTCCCTGCCAGGGCACCAGCCCAGCAACGCAAGTGAAACAAACCGTGGCTCAAACTCACACTTCCAGGCAGGTCAGCAAGTTTGGTGGAAGGCTTTGTTTGCAGACTCAGGGGGCCAGAAAGGGTGTGTAAGAGCAGTATCTGAGTAAATGTCTGTGATGGCTACTTGCCATAACTTCTGTTAACAGAGAGTGAAGTTCTGATATATCGGGCTGATGCTTTTTTTAAAGTCACAAGTGCATTTCCTTTGCATGTTAGATCTGAATCTTTAAAACTCCTGAATCTTCAAGACTTCTGTTTACTTGTTCTTTGTATTTAAATTTTTGATTAAGTAAGTGAATTTGAGGGTAGGGGAGAAGAGAATATTTGCATCAAGAAGGGAAGAACTTCAGTAAATATTACAGTGATGTGGAATAAAAGAGGAGGAGTTTCCTATCAATAGAAACGGAACAGGGACAAATGGAAAATTAGCATGGACTGGGAATGCAGTTAGATCAGAGGGATTGATATCAACACTCATGCTGCTAAAAGGTAAACCCTTTTTTCTCTGCTGTAAATGTCTTTAAAGTTGAGCTTCAAGTATATTTTCTATGCAAGTTTTCCCACTTCAGTTGCCTTTTAGTGAAAAGTATGGCTTCGCTTTGTTTTAATTTGAGGAAAACCAGCTTCTTCCCTTTGAAGCACATGCTATTTGAATCGCCAGAGGAATTTTGTTTACGGTGGGGAAACCATGAGAAACAAAGTATCTGGAGAGCTAGAATTGGAGGAGATAGGCCTGGGTCATGGTTGCTACCATGGCTGTACTAGCAGCACTACTCACAGTGTAACTGCCTGCACTGTGCTAATGTGAGCACGGTGTGGATGACCCCTCTGAAGAGTCTGCTGGTAAAAAGTGGAGGAGTAAACCCAAACAGCTGGTTCATGCAGGTGAAACAGAAGGAATAGTTGATAATACTGGAAATGTCTGAAGGGAAAGTTCAATGTAAGCTGCTGGAATGCACACCCGGCTCATCTTGCATGAAGCAGTTAAGTTCACTAAACTTAGGCCAGTCATGACTGGCTGTTATTGTGCTGCCCTTGGATGTTTCCTGCAAGAGCCTCGCTGAATTAACAACTTTCTATGAGAAAGTATTTTGGATCCGCTAGAGATAAAATTATTGTGCTTGATGTGCATTGTATGTTCTTTCATCCTATCCTCACCTTGAGAAGATGTAATGGCCTATTATAAATGTTTCAGGATGCTTTTTGTAAGCTGGCAAAATTCATTCTTGTGTAAGTTTCTAGTATGAAATTTGAGCAGCTTTATGTTACACACTGATTTTATTTTATTTGGTTTTAATTTTTGTTTGTTTGATTTAAAAATCATAGCGAGACTGTTGGCACCTGATGCTTTCAACTTCTCTAGGTGTACTGTAGACTGTATGTAGCCTTTCTCACTCAAGAAATTTGAGTTTGAACATCAGTAAAACTATACACAGAGTGTGAGTGGTATATCTAACTATCTCTTTAACATTCATTGCAAGCATCAAGAACTGACCTCAGCTTTGCTCTGAGGAATTGAGCATCTGTACTGGGAGAGGGGGAATCAGGCTGTCTGCATGAGTCCACTTGGTGGTTTTGTGTCCTGCAAATTAGTAACTTAATCCAAAATGTTTGTTTCAAGGAAGGGATGTGTTAGTAGAAGTGTATTTTTATTTTTAGCTTGTCTCCATGACTAGGCTGTGTAAACATAAGGTGCTGTGGAGTCACTTAGGCTTTGCTCCTTAGGGGTCACATGCACACCTTGCTTTTCCTGCACAAGGCAGGGCTGGAATCTGAACTAAAGTGTTTTTCTGAACTGGCTCATTACTAGACATCCTGTGCTTTGGCATGGCCCTTCAAAGGTTGAAGTTGAGTGTTTTTTATAACGTAGGGATGATGCCAATTATGTCTGTTGGCAAGTGCCTCTGAAATGATGTGCAATTCACTTGATACTGAGATGAACCAGACTTGGCTCTGATTTCCTGCTTTATGGAATGTGTAGAACTGCTAACTCCCAAAGTGTTGGGATAAAATCCATTGTTATGAAGACCTCACCTTTTTATTTTTAGAAGTGTTACTCTGTTTGTGACAGAAGGTGGGTTAAAATACAGTCTGGTTATCTTGATTTTTGCTTGTCGTTTTGCACAGTGTTAGAACTGCGAGGATGGTAACAGTGTTTGAAGTGCAGGTACTTTATGATGGTGAAGTATGCAGCTTTGGATAAAGTCCTATGTATACCTCTGTGCTATCATATTCTCATCTAAAGTATCTTGTGCCTCTGGAATTTGTGGGAGCATAAGAGATCCAACGAATGAGTAATGTGCTTCAAGGTAGGTTTTGTTTTGCTAGAATTTCTAATATTGCAGTTCATAAATTTAGCATGTTATTAGGCCAGATGCATTCACTTCTGGGGTGTTTGTCCACAAACAGGCACAGAGCTCAGCTCTGTGTATCTACAGCTGGTTTAGGACTGTAAGCTTAAAAGCTGGAGTGTCAACAAGCTGTCCTACTTTTACTGTATTTGAAGAATATCTGGTGTAAAAAGGATCTTTGCAGTTGCACTGCAGTAGCTCAGTGGGGAGCATCATGGTGGGTGGGAATGCCCATCATCTAGAGACAGCTGCTCATCACTAAAACATTGTTAGTTGGCCTGTAAAAAGAGCTGGTGGCTCCTGAATACTGTCTCTGCTGGCTGCGGTGGGAATTGACTTGGGTGTTGTTGCTCCTGCCACTTGTTAGCAAAACTTCTAAACATACCGTGTTTACTAATGTGATAAATATTCCTCTTACCCCTCCCGTTCCTCCTCTGTAGATACTGAATAACTGTTCCATAGAAAATCGTCTGAGTACTTTTCTCAAATGCTAGGTCGTTGCTTGATTAAGAAAACCTGAAATTGCTTTTGCAGACAACTGTGTAAACGATGATGTTTTTGTAGAAGTAAATGTTCCATGAAGGAAAAAATACTTGGAAAGCAAACAGGTAAAATATACAGGAAGCTTGAATGTCAGTGACTAATGAAATGGTATGTTTTGCATCTAACTCTCTGTAAGGCACTATCTGCATGTGGGATCTTTAAATGGGACAACTACTAGAAGGTATCTGACCTTCCTTGGATAAAATGTCTACTTAAAAATCTTGTATAGACTGTGTTTTTTTGCAACCACAGCTAAATCATACTGGTATATAAAATGTGAGCAGGGAAAAGTCATTTTGTGAAGTGGCATGTTTTCCATGCTCTTGAACGGGTTAGTGAGTGGTACTGGATGTTAAATGTGGTTGTGTAGTCTAGTTTGATCTGGACTTTTCATAGTTTCATGGTATCTAATTACAGAACAAGGGTTTTAGTCTTGCTTTGTGATGTGGCTAGGCTGAGAGTGAGATAGGTTTTTTGCACTGATTATATTAATATGGTGACTGTCATCTGACTTTAATACTTGTAAATACGTCAGAACTGGATGAAATTGTTTAACGTAGCCAGTACATTGTTTAGACTACATCTAGAATAGTACATGTTGTTTTGAGACTACTCTCTTGAAACAACCTCATAAATTAGTCCTCAGAAGTGCCCATTACAGATACTGAAGGAAGAACTACAGTGGTGCAAGGAGAGCTGGTGCGGGATCCTCCTCCCCCCGAGTGCTCCAGGAGGGTCAGAGGAACGAGGCAGCCGAGCCACTCCCGAGTGGGCTGAGCAGTGGAAAAAGAGCAGTGGGAAGTTGGCTGGTGCTGGCTGGCAGGAGGACGGGCTGGCGGCTTTTTCCACTCCAGATGTAAATATTCATCACCTCATCGACTGCGGCTCGGGCTGGCTCTTGAGAGCGGTGCTGTGCGGGAACATTCCATGCGCGGTGCCAGCGCACACACACACACACACACACACACACACACACACACACACACACACCCGGCAGCTGCCCTAACTCGGAGCGTTTGGCGAGCGCGGTGCCAGCGTGCCCCGGAGCGGGGGAGCGGCTCCCGCCGCCGCCGTCCCTTGACATCCCCTCCGAGAGGGCCCCGGGACGGCGTTCGGGGCAGGGCGCTCCCGCACAGCGCAGCGCGGTCCCGGTATCGCCGGTTCTGGCGGGGCAGCGCCGCCCCCGTGCCGCTGGTTTGCGCTCGGCGGGCCCGCCCCGCTCACCTGGCCCGGGCGGGCGGGCGCGGGGGCCGGGCCGGGCCGTGCCGTGCCGAGGGGGCCGGCGCTCGGCCGGCGGGGCCAATCGGCGCCCGGCCCTGTTGCTATGCGCGCCCCTACTCTGCCTCCTTTGTGGAGGATGCCGTGGGCACCCGGCCACCCGCGCCGGCGCTGCGGGGCTCGCTGCGGGAGCGCCGGGCCGCGCGGAGAAGGTGTGTACGGCAGCGAGCCCCGAGGCTCGGGGCGGCCCGGCCCGGCACGGCTCGGCTCGGCCCGGGGCGCCGGGGAGGGGGCCGGGCGGAGCGGCGGGGGGAGGCTGAAGGCCGGCGGTACCGGCTCGGACAGGCTGCCCGGGCGTGAGACAAGTTCAAGCTGTGTAACTCAGAGTGATCGGCAGTTGTTGGTGGTGTTTGTCTGTGAAAGGGGATTTGAAATCCACCTATACTGAAGTGTACCAAAGTTTGCCTCTGCGGCTGAGTCTGTAAACAGTTCCTTTAGAAACCCAAACCAGACATTCTTCCTTCCGTGTGCTGAGTCTATGAAAGGCTTGATTTCTGTGAGTTGGGGGTTGGTTTTTCTCTTTCCTTTTTTAAAGTTCCCTTAAAGGAGAGTAATGGACAGCCTAAAAATTAACTCGGTTAATTCATTAGGTTGTTAGGGCGAGAGTATTAAATGTCCCGGAACAGGAGGGGAGGACTTCCAAGCCTTAAAAGTGAGACTGTAGTTGAGTGTCAGATGTGCTAACAGTTGTAGTTAGTGTAGCCATATGTAACTGTTTGACTCTTCATTGTTATGAGAAAAAACCCAGCCTCTTCTCCCTCCCAAAAACACCCTGAAGCTTAACTGAGTTTCTTCTGTGCCTTGTTATGTAGGTCAAGTTTCTCTCTTCTCTTTTTTTTTTTTCCTCCAGCAGGAGGAAACTATTACAGTATTTTGATTTCTGCTAGAAACAATGCATGAAACATTATCAGCCCTTTGCCACTACTTGTTTGTCTTGGGGCAAGTGAAGCTGATGCAAATATGTCAGCTTTGGGGGCAATAAAAATATGTATTTTTAATTAGCATCTTACTGGTTGCTCAACTATATGGTATAAAAAGCTAATAATTATTATTATACTGAACTCAATGCAGAAATGAGGATTATCCATTGCCTTTTATGCAAACTTATCTGAAAATGTGGCTGTTGCTCTGACCAAGTACTTGCATATTTATTTATTTATTTATCCTATGTCTAGACCTTGTTGATATTCCTCTGAAAAGTACAAGAGCTCTAATTTAAGTGAGGTTGCTGACACTGGATGCCCACCTCCTGGCACGTGAGGAGGAATGATTCCACCAGTGTACTCTTGTGTTTCGTGTGGGAATATTGGCTTTGAATCACTGAAGTATTGCTTTGTAAAGTAGTAAGGAATTTTTGAGAGGACAAAGTGAAATTTCATAATTGCATAGATTAAATTTTAAATATGTGAGTCTGCCATTTTGCTATGTGGAAAATTACCATATATTAGGGAAGAGGGAGGCAAACTAGATTCTTGGCTGAAATTTTGTTAAGCCTTTCAGTTTTGACCCTATGTAATGTTTTATTATTTGGAGTACCAGAATACTATTACAGCTTAATAACATGACTTACAGTGTGGAAACTTGTAAATAGCTGAATTGTGCTGTGTGACACAGTTCAATTCTAAAGCTATCAAAAATGTTCTTTTGTTTTATGCATTTAAAATTCCATAGTAGGCTCTGGTGTCCATTTTAAAGTGTGCAGTCTTTTACACAGCTTGAGAGTTGTAATGTCCTCATTTATCCTTCCAAATAAAATTTTAAAACAATTTTATGGGCCTGGCCACTCTCCCAGAATTTTTTGTGGATGGGAAGCATGTATTGTCTCTTTTGTAACTTTTTTACTTTTGCAGGTTACTGTTTAACCACTTAAGGGCAGGCGTTGTAGGTGAAGGTTAATAGCATTGGAAAAATGACCTGAGGAGCTTCATGCTGCTCCACCATCATCAATTTCATCTCTCAGAGCTCCTTGCATTTCTCAGGAAGAAGTACAGACTCTGCCTTTGGTCTGCTAGCCTTGTGCCTCTCCCTCCACCCCACCCTCTCAATAATTTGGTCTGCAAATACTGAAACCTCCTGAAGCTGGAGGTAGCCTTACTAGCTAGGAGGAGGATTTTGGGTGGTCAAACATGTTCTGACAAAGTTCCACAAGATAAATTACCCACCATTTAGATGACAATGAATGGTTTGTAACATCAAAGTTTTGGGAGATCAAGTAGCACAAAGAGAAGATGAATACAAAAAGAAACTGTAGTATAAGAGGTCAGATGTTATGAAAATAGTTTGCTCTGGGCTTTTTGTTTTGTCTTTTTCTGTATTTCAGATAAAATAATGGAATTCTTAATCTACATTCCTCACCTGGAGGACACTTCCTAACAAGTCCTGTCCTTTTTTTTCCCTGTGTGCTTTTTTAATGACTCTGATAGCTAGTTCTGTTCTAGCAGCAGTGCTGCAGAAGTTTTCAGCTTGTAGGTATGATTTCTAACTGACATGCTGTTGTAATAAAGTTATAGGAACACCAGCTCCTACTTAACCTGCATACTATAATGTTTAATGTCTTGTCCATTAAAATAAAATTATTGAATTCTTGAGTGTTTCTATCTCTTCTCTCTGTGAATGCTCTTTAAAAGCTTTATTATTATCAGTGCATTTGCACTCTTAGGTCTGTTTCTCATTTTCTTGTTTTTCAGTTATTTTGGGGAAAAAGATGTGCAGCTCAGTGGCATTAGTAGGTGCCTTGCATGTAGGCAGAAAATGTGCTAAACAGTTCTTCCCCATGACTATTTATCTTGAGCTTAGTTATGCTTTCAGTGTTCACATACTTGTTGGAGTTGAACCAAGCCTCTTGAGTTGATATGGTCTGATAGTCACAAAGCTGCCCTGGATGTGTTTCTCCAAGCCTTCACGTGTGAAGTCAAATATCTGTAATGGAGAATTTTCCTGAACATGCTAAAAGAAAAACCTTTTCAGGCACTTCTAGACTGTTCAGTTGCATCATTCTCATTGGAACTAGAAGTAGTGACACCGGGTTCTTGTTCTGGGTCTCTACACTCTAGCATTATATCAGCTCTACGCTATGCATGTGTGGTTGCATCTACCAAATCTCTCATTGTTTTAGTCTGAGAAGGCATCTCAGCCTGTGCTGTCTCTGAGCCATGTTCTGCTGCACTGAAATTGCTAGTGCATATAACAGGCTGCAGGTCTGCTTGTCATCATGAAAGACAGACCAGCCTGGAAATTAGTCTTGTTATTGGGACGTGTGAATTAGTCTTCTGATGCCCTGCAACTCACTTTCCCTATTCCCCATAAGTATTTTTCAAAATTTTCTTCCACTTTGTAGTTTTGGAGGGTCTGAGTTTTGCTGGCTGTACCTGTGAACAGTGTGCTCTTAGCATATGTTAGGGTGTTAAATGACTGAAACAAGGACTTCCTGCTTCCTGCTGAAGGCCTCTTCCTTGCCTCTAGTACTGATTTTTTTTTTTTTTTTTGGCGAAGTAGTTTTAGGAACAGTACAAGAAACAGATGCATTGTTCCTTTTTGTCACTGTACAGCCTCCCACTTTCTTCTGAGGGTGTGATGAGTGAGGAGCAACAAGACTGGCCTGCTTTCCTAGGATGAGATTCAGAGTCAGTATTTTTCTTTAGGTCATGCAGATTTAAATGAAGATAGTGGAGTCAAAATAAGGTAAAATGCTTTTAACTCCAAAATTCTAAGCTTGGAAGTGGGTAGCTGAGTTTTTGTTTTCTTCATATATGCAGGAAGTAGACAAACATGTTTCAGATTCTCTCAGAATGTAAAAGGCAGTATTTACTTGTTAGCAACACATGGTTGAATCCGTGCTGTTCATCCTCTGAAATAAAATGACAAAACTTTTCTTTTGCAGTATCAAGAAGGTGGGATAAAGAAGATTGAGGTATGCTATGGAACTTGGGGATGATAATGTGTAGTGGAGTGTACTTTAATGGGAGGGATATAGCGTGTCTTGGAGTTCAGCCATGTCATCTACTGTCTGATGAAATTCTTCTCAAGTTGATGTCTACCAATAAAGCTGCTGCTTCTAGAGGTTGGTGTCTGCATAAGTGTTTGCTTTTTCCTTGGAGAGAAAGGAGAATATTGGCCAAGTTGAAGTAATAGTGGTCATCCTGCCTGAAAGATAACTGAGCCCTCAGATGAATTTTCACATTAATTAGGAGATTTTTCAAAAGGGCTGAAGGTGGGGAGACTTAAATAGCAAGCACCAGTGCTAACAAGCAAGACTGTTGTTAAATAGTTAATAACAGATGGCTGAACTTCTGATGCAAATGCTGAGACAGAACAAGAGAAGTTCTCTGCATCCTGACCCTCACTACTGCCATGGCAACTAACATGTTTTACTCTCCAGTTTTAGCAAAGTTTATGAAACTGTAGGTAACTTGTTGGTTTTATGACTTTAAAATAAATTTTAAAAGGCAAAGCAAACCAGCTGGAGAAGGAGAAAAAGTAAACTGAGAGAAAGTGGATATGAATTCCTAGAGGCCTTGCATATTCTAGTTCCTATAACATCTTTTTAAAAGATGTCTGAGGCACTGTATACTTTAAAATGCCTGGCAGTTGAAACATCAGTTTAAATGAAAAAGTTTATAATCTGAGCAGATCTCTCTGAATCCTTTCCATTTAACTTAACATTAAAATTGCCTCACGCAACTTGAATAGCATGGCAAGGGGGAAAGGGAGCAGGAGGTAGGAAACTCTCTGCATTTGACCTGGGCATGGTGCAGGTGAGGAGGAGCCTCTGGTGGGTGGGTGGGTGGATGTGACTTCTCATCTGACTCACACGTGCAGCTGAGTGCTGGCCTTGGGCTGTGTGAGCAGCATGCTGGAAGCACCCCAAGTGCTCTCTTATTTTTATAGGCCCTGTACCTACTGTAGTTAAATTCAAACTAGAAGTGTCAGTATCTCTTTGGGGTAGGACATCTGAAGGATTGTTGTTACAGTCTAAACTTGGTGGCACTGAAAGTACTGGAGGGTGGGGTTTGATTTGGGAAGTCACGGACCAGAGCTATGGATACACCTGAGTCCAGGTCACTTCTCATACAACATAACCTGTTGTAGGTCTGTTTTATCAGTGCTGTTAAGAACGTGTAGTTTCCTCAGCTTTTGCTGTGTTTGTGAGGTACATCTATGCTTGTGGGTCTTGACTACAGCAGTGGCTTCTCTACAGAGTGAGGGAAGTACTTCATGTAGTTGTGTACCAAGCCTCTGTATTCTCAGTCTGTGTTTCCTGACTGTTTTGTGTTGCTGTATCAGATGGATCAAGAACTTCTTCATCCTCCAGGTGTGTAACTCAGTCATAAGAGGACTTAAACAGAAGGGAAGCAAATTCATGGAGTTATTGCCTGAAGATTATTTTTTGTTATCTGTGATACAAATTAAGAGTCACACTTGGGTATCCTGTTTTGCTGGGTATTATACAAGCATGGAACAAAAGACTGTCCTCACCTCAGACCTTATGCAAGTATCAAACACTAAATCAATGGCTTCCAACAGAGGGCTGTGAGGGAGAAAAGGGATAATACTGATAGAGACAGATAAACTCTGCTCCCACAGGCTAACAAGCCTTTATCACCATAATGGAGAAGCTGCAAATCAGAGTCATCTTAATCAAGAGTGTAGGACAACACAGGGGGAGTAAGGACTGGTGATTAAAGTAATCAGAGGCCAGTTTACTGCAGTAGTGAGTGGGTGACAACAGGAACTGTGGTAAGCCATGGAAGATCTAGAAAGCAGAAGAAAAAAAAAAGAGTAATTTTCTTGTTATCAAAGATGATATTTTAAGCGACAAAAAAGAACAGGAAAATACGGCACCAACCACAGGTACCTTACAAGGCTGGATGGTGGTGAGGCATAACCTTATCAGTGTCTTTTTCACACCAATTCCGTGAGAAATCCTGCGGGCAGTGCTGCCTCCTCCCTGGGCAGGCAGATAAGGCACTGCCATCTGCCCGGCTGGTGGGTGGCATTCACGTGGGCTGTGCCCAGCCCAGAGGTCCCCACTGGCAGGGCATGCTTCCAGCTTGGACTGAAGAATTTATCTCTGAGGAAAATCTTTGGATTTCAGACAAGCATTTTTCCATACTCAAGGGGAAAACCAACTCATGCTATAAACAATTCTCTAAATGCTGTTTCCTAGGGATTCAGCCCAGCAAGGAGAGTGTAGTGAACCCACTCTGCAAGTTTTTCAGGGGGTAAAGAGGGCAGGTTGCTTGTTGTCTGGATTCCCGTGCCAGATTCTGATCCTTTCAAGATCAGCCACTAATTCAGATGGTAAGAATAAAATGTTCTGTGCTAAAAATCTCTCGGATGTGGTTTTTATTAGTTCTTGAAGATAAGTGATTGCAAAAAACCAGCTGTTTACAGTAATAGCCAATGTAATCAGATATTTCTAAATGGAAACTTAAAGTCTTTTTGACTACTCTTCTGTGCCTGCTGTTTTGTTATCTCTTAGAAAAAATCCTCTTCCTCCAACAAAATTATGTATTATTGTCCCTTGATAATAACAAAATTTATTTTCTTTATTGATTTCTAGTAGAAAATCTCTGTATAATGTTTTTGCTAATGGGAGGATTGACAAAATAAGTTATGGGTATCAAGCACTTAGATTCTGGAATGTTTGTGAAGGGCTTTTGTTTTTTTTTACCCGAAGCTTAACTTGAGCATCCACAATAATTTATTAGATCTATTAAACCTGACAAGTGGGCAAATCCTTAATGTTGCCTGAAGTGTGTTAGTAGCTGAAGTGAAGCTTTTGGTATATCTGAGCTGAATTCATCTTGGAGCAATTTTGCCTGAAAGAAAGTAATTTTGATATTTTCTAATTGAAGTTGCATTGGATATTTATTTTGGCATTAATACCTTTTCTACTGGTCCAAAACTCAGCTTTTTGGTTTTTTTCCCCTGCTGTTTACTTTTAATTAAATATATAGTTGTGAATTATCAAGGAGGAACTAAAGTAAGGTTTTATTTGTTTATCTGTCTTTGCTTATGTCAATTTGTTTTGCCCAGATAGAAAGGAGGCTGGGGAGGGCCTTGAGCTTTGACTGGATAAAAACTGTTATTCTTCATGTGCTGTTCGTGTTCACTATTTTTAGCGTGGTGTTTTGTTTTTCCTAATAATTTATTGCCATGTCCCTTGACTCAGGGGTCACCTGATTTCAGAGCACGCGAGCAGGGTTTGGATCCTTCACTCCTCTATAAAGCGATAGTTTATCTCCAGGAGCAGGATGCTGCTGCTGCGGGTGAGATTGGGTTGGAAGTGGCCCTGGAGGGGTGAGCCCTGTCCCCTCGGTTCTGGGGAAAGAGCGTTCCAAGAACAGGCAGTACAGGGTGTTACAAAACACACGTGCAGCCAAGAGCCCGGAGCCAGGCCAGGCCCGGTGGGTGACGCGAGGTCAGAGACTTCTGCCTGCTGTCCTCGCCCTGCCTGCCTTTGCTCCGTGCCAGCAGCAGCCTAGCCAGCCCCCAACTCGCCTCTTCCCTTCAAGGGAGAGCTGTTTTGAGCAGATACTTGGTGAATACACCACTATTATTCTTGCTCCAGTCGTGTTAATTTTGGCACTTGGTACGAGTGTCTTGCATCTCGCGCTGTCATGAGCTTGTTTTGTTCTGTGAGGTGCCCGCTGGCTGGATGTTTCTGGTAGCCTTCAAAGCTGCACTGCAAGCCTGGAAAGGTGGTTAAATGAAGGGGAGAGGGAAAGCAGACACTTAAATTTTGTAAGCAAACAAGTATGCTGTTTAAAATTTCACTGTTCAAGTGGGCCCGGTTTTTAAAAAGGTACTTTCCAAGGTCCAGTGCTCTAGAGTTTCATTAGTCTGATTTTTTTTTGTGTAAATCTTAAAGTCAGTCTGATCTCTAACAAGATAAATGTCACTCTGCTAGATCCTGTCAATTCTTCAAATTGGATGAAAGCAAAGAGAAAGAAAAACTGCATACATCAAGCTATTCAGTACTTGTGCAGATGAAATATGTCTAGACATGTAAAATTACTATTTTGATGATTTAGATTGAACTGTAAGTTTATTACTGCCCAAGCAGTTGCAGATTTTTAATTCCTGGCCTATGAAGTCTTTTCAGCCTGGTGGAAAACTGTACAGACTGTCATAGTCTCTAGAATTTAAAAATAATGCCAATTAACCTTCATTTATCTGGATCAGGGCCATTTGCTGACCTAGGTGACAGTGCTGGCATTCATTGATAACTTTCTGGTTTTCTGTCCTTCAGGGAGAGGGGTTGCTTTTTGCATCAGTGCAGGGTTTATTGCTGCACTGGTGAGTTGCTGATAGCACTTATTTTACACTTTTACCGAATTTGTAACGTAAGTAACAAAACCAAAACTTTTAAAAAATTGTGCTACATGTAGATGATCAAAATTCTTTCCTCTGAAGAAATGACATACTAACCATGCATGGGAGAGGTCTTAGTTATTCGCCTGGTTTCATTTTTTTTAGTGGTCTTTTTGGAGTAGACTCACCAAAAATTGGACTAGATGGGTTTTTTTTCAAAAACATGTAGACTTCTGCCCACCACTGTCCCACAGTCTTCTCTGGTTTGGTTTTTTGAGGGGGTTTTGTAACCACAGTAAAACTGAGAAACTGCAATATCTATTAAAAATAGACACTGACTGATAGGTATCTTTTGAGGAGATTTTCAGTGTACAAGAGCATGATTTTCACAAATCATCTGTCAGGCCTGTTGGCACTCGACTGCAGTGTGAGGATGAGTGTTTGAGTATTGGTTGTTGAAAGCTTTCTGAGTGTGTGGAAGACTGAGTGCTTTGGTGCTTATAAAACCTCACTTTCCTAGACAACAATGTGGTGTTGAAGGCTGAGTGCTCAGTGAAAGGTTTCCATAAAATGTGATCCCATAAGTCAACATGGTACTTTTACCAGGGGCTTTCCCTGACTCCAGCAGCTGTGGCATGCCTGCTCATTCCACCCAGAAGTGAGTCAGTGCTCTCACACAGCACTTTTCAAATTCTCTCTGGTTTATTTTCCAACAAGTCCAACTATGGTCTGAAGCAAAGGGCACGTGATGTAACAGTTCTTTTCCTTGCAGTGGTTTTAGGGAAGAGGAACACCACTTGTGCCTGGTGGTTGTAAACCAGAGTGGAACCCGTTCATCCACAGAGTAGAGATGACCTTTCCCAGTGAGATTTTTGTGTTCCCATTGCAGTTTTATCAGGCACTAAATGACTCTTACAAATCATTTGCTCAAAATCCTTTTGAAAGCTGAAAGCTACTTTATATTTCTCCTCAGAAGTGTTATTTTATCTATATTAATAGAAAAAGAAGCACAAGAACACTTGAAAGTATATTGCCAAAGTTTCTCTAAGTACAAAAGTATTTAAGGTTATGAGATAAAGCATGAAATCCCCCAAACAGAAAACTTTTTAGTGTTAATGGGGACATTTTAGAAACCAGTAATTTTTGGCAAGCATAACACTTCATCCCTGTAAATGCTGAGCCCAAAGATCCTTGTGTCTGTTATGAAAATACATTGGAACAAACTGAGTGACACTATCAAAAATCTGGTCAGCAAACATCTAGTCTTTTAAGTGGAGGGCTACAGTCTCTGGTAGCTCTCAGGCACTGCAATACCTACTGCAGGATTTTTTAAAAGGTCTGTGTTTTCCAGTAACATCTGAAAGTGATTTATTATTGCAAATTACTGCTTTCCATCTCTAAACCAATCTCTGTATAAAACAGTACAGAAGTCTGCAAGTAGTTGAATCTTTGTCAGGCTGGATTGTTAAACAAATTAAAACTGGAACTTATGTATGTCATCCTGTATTGTATTGTGTTTAGGGCCTGAAATAAAATTCTGGCACACACTTTTATTTGTGCACTATAAAAATGCTGTCACAGCTGGAATTTAATGCAGCGCTGCCATCAACCTGTTTAATGGAAGGGCTGTCTTGGCTTAGGAGTTAAGACTTCCCAATACTCAATTGCAAGTGTCACATGGATGATATGCCTTCAGGAAGAGGTGAGGATTAGCTAAATAGATGTGCTTTTTCATTGTTAACACACATTGGGTTTCATTTGAAAAGAAAGCAGCAGCTGTGGAGTCACTGCAGAATGATATTTACAGCTAACATGAAGTAGGGTAAGATGATGAAAGCCTTCAGTGTGTTCAGCCATGTAGCTGCTGCTAAATCCAAGAACTCCCTCTTGAGTTAATGACCAACCATAATGAGCATGGTCATCATTCTCATCTCCAAAGTTCCCCTGGCTGCAAAAGCCCTGATGAAAGTCATCAATATCAGTGTGGGAAGCACAGAAAAAACTTATACATAGAAATTTTGTATTGAAAAATCTGTGTTTTAGTGTAAAAAATGCTTAGTTATTTGCCAAGAAAACACCTCAGGAAGAAATTCTCACATACTCTGTAAGCGTAAGTGTGTGCTGCTTTCTGTTCTAGGGTGACACACAGCTCCTTCAGCTCCCCAAATTGAGCTTTTGGGTGGGTTTTGCATTGTGGTGCCAGTGCCTGTGAAGTTAGCCTAGGTCTGACCTCTACATTGCCCTTCCTACCCTCTGGGACTAGGGTGGAATTTAAACAGTAATTTGCTTTCAGTATAATTCTGCAAAGTTTCTCTCAGCATATTTAGCAGGGTAGTAAATCACTGTATTGGTGGTAAGTGAAAGTCAAATAGAAATCTTCTATTCCCTTCCAGTTACAGCCAGGTGTCTATTCTATACTCAGCACCACACACTAATTCTAAAAGAGCTGTCTTCTCCTAATTATTTTCTTTCAGAAATGAACAGAAATACCTGACAGAAATCATTTTGCTTTGTTGGGATTTAAATTTTTATTTTGTTCAGATAGGTGCATTGTGTCATGCAGTTTGTTCTAACACAATCTAGCTTAGGCAGAGCATCAGCTAAACAAGGGAAAAATGTAAAAAGCTAGAGATGAATTAATGGAAATTACTTGGTCTGCTCCTTATAGGCTTTTTTATTTCATTATAGTATAACTTGAGGTTTTTTTGTGTAGTCACATTTAGTGTAATCACAATGTAGGAAATTGTAATATAAAGGAAAACAGAAATTGATGTGCTCTTAAAGGCATTGGCTGAGCCAAGTCCTCTTTGCTTTCAGGACCTGTCCAGTGGTAGCATGTTGGTAAAAAGTAGCGCCTTTAGTTTAGGGGTCAGCAGAACGAAAATGTTCTCTTCCCACAACTGGCTGATTTTTAACTGCTAACCATTTAAGCACTGCTAATCTTACAACTTTACACTGATATTTCAGCACTTATGTACCCATGTCAGGATAGAGTGGGACAATTGTATTTTACAATATATATGTTCTCTTGCAACTTTTGGTGAACTGACATTTGAAATAAGCCTCTAAGTTCATGTTTTCAGGTATTGCTTTCTTTCTACTAAATACAGATGTTGAAATTGTAATGATCGACCTACTTTACAATTTGTGATTTCATTGTGGAGCAAGAAACAATTCAGCTTATACCATTTGTTCTTATTCCTTTTCTTTGTCCACTTAAGGGGAAAAAAACCAGTGTCCCTGATTAAAATGCAAATATTTGATCTAGAATCTGGTTTAATGCCAAAAAATCAAAAGAAGCACATTAAATTGTTGTTGCTTAGATAAAAATAGAAGCTACAGTTGGATGGAGACAAGTGACTCAGTAAGCAACATGGTGATGGCAAAATAGGATGTCAGCCAAAACGCAGGAAGCAAGATGGGAACACCCAGATCAGTTTAACAGTCTGTGTTTTACACTCCCAGAGAGTGGTAGTTTCTGAGATGACTGCAGGAAATTTAAGCTTTAAATGGATTTTATGTCTGTACTTATTAAGCTGATTGAACCTGAATAAGTTTTAGTAAAATGTGAATTGTACTTTTTTTCCCCAGCCTAGTTTTAAAACCAGTCTCTCTATTTACAGTAAAGCTGCCTTGAGATTAGCTCTGGGTGCTGTGAGAGGCGCCCAGCAGGAACGTGCAGGAGATGAGCAGTGATACACACGTACCCAGGGAATTAATGCAGCCCTGCACTCTGCAGTGGAGCTCATGCCACTGATTGATTTTTATTGCTCTGCAACTCTGGAATAACTTCCTCAGCTCCACCTTGCTCTTTAAAAATCCCCCCTTACTTACAAGATAGTGTGCTTTGGTTTGTTTTTCTGGTTATAAACTGGCATAACAACACAGAAGCAGGTAAATTTCTTGTTTTATGTGCAACTAAGTAGGACCAGAGGTTTTTTTATTGCTTATACTGTCATTTCATTTGAATAGCAGGTATGCATCAATTCTAATATAAATTTCTATGCTGCCATTTTCTGCCTACAGCTGAACTGCTTTGACACCCAGGTAGTGGTTCAGTTTGGTACCCTGGAAAAAGTAAGCAGACAGTAACAATAAGATGAATTATGGTGCTGCTGTTCTCGTGTTTTCACAATGACTGTCCCTGAGCTCAAAGATCTTGAGCCATAAGAATGTGCCACAGACAGTTGTCAATGTGTGTCAATCTGTATAGGATTATTCCTAAATTAAGGTAAGTAACCAGTTCACAGCATTTGCTTGAGTTCAAGTAACTAATAGCTTGTTTCTTGAAAAAAGTAGGCCATCTCATGACTTTAACTCTTGATAGCTTAAATTATACCCAAATTCTTAATATTGCAAAGCTTTTGAAGCGTGTGACTTCAGAAATAATTATGGGTTTGTAATATGCAGACACAACATGACTGCTCATTTAGAGAATCTTGAATTTGGGGGATTCAAGGGCAACTTTCTTTTGAAGTGAAGCACAACGTGGAATTAGTTAACCAAAGCATCCGTAGGTGTTTCTAATTCCAGAAGAGAAGCTGTTAGTCAAACGTTTACATTGTTTCATTTCCTTTACAGTAGTTTCTTGAATCCCTGCCTTACTCTTAAAATGTGGAAGTACCTTTAACCTGTTTCTTGGAATAACAAGATAATAAAACTTATTCAGAGTTGATTGATTTGCAGGAAGAGCTTTTGCTGTATTTTTTTCAATGCAGAGCCCTGCCCTTGCTGGGAGGTGATGGGTTCTGAGTGCTGACAGAGCAGCCACTTTTTCTCCAGTGTACCTGACTCCTGCCATGGGACCCTCAGACTGAAGTGTCTCCTTAGGGACCGCCTGTACTGAAAGCACAAAGATGAAATCCAAGTACTTAAGCCATGCTTTCAATCTTTGAAAAAGCAAGGAGAGATCAGACGTGGGCAACCATGCCACGGTGCCCACTGGACAGCCTGGGTAGGCAGGAGCAGGGCTTGCATCAGCTGGGAGTCCCACCACCCTACACCATGGATTCCATATTTTGTTAAGTATTTTTCTTAACTGGGTTTCAACTTTCTAAGTAAAATAGGAATGTGATTACTTTTAATCAGTGGCCTTCAAAATCCATTATGGGTGCCTAAAGATTTTCCAGGAAAGGTCTGGGCTGTTACAGAGCATTTTCAAAGGCAATTATTAGTTGTTTCATGGACTCTCAAAGGAAGTAGCCCTCAATCAGTAAAGGTCAGGATTAAAGGATACTTCCAGTTGAACTAAATTGTCTTTCCTTGAAGAAAGTCTCCTTGCAAAAATGAGCTTTTTGTGAAAAGGGGACGAGCTTGGTAGACAGTTGTGGTGAGCAGTGCAGTATGAGAGGTTCTAGGGCAATAAAATAAGCATGGACTAGGAGAGATTGTGGTGGTATCACAGCCTGGTCATGATGGGAGGGTAGCACAGGGCAGGAGAGGCTCTGCTGGGGCCTTTTATTGCCTTGCTGTGCCCAGGCAGGACAGGGTAGCAGCTCCCAGATGCATCTTCTGGTGGCACCTGGAACACAATGGGTTATGTGATACCAAATGTCTTTGTTTCCTGGCCTAAGCCTAGGAAACAGATTAAATGCTCTTCTAAAACATGTATTTCAGGAAAACATTTTCTGTAATTACTACAGAAAAAGCTGTGATAGGAAAGGGAAGGGAGTTGGTCTGCAAAACTGTGACCTAGTTGGGAAAGGAGACAGCTGAGCATAACTCAATTAACTGAAGTTTTTGGAGAGTCCTTGGGTTACAGTTAAGTGGATTTGTGAATCCCTGCTACCATATAACTAACCTTAATTGGTGTTTCAGGATGTGAGCCAATTTCAGTTTTTTGGTGGGGGGGGATGACTGTAGGTTCTTATTCTGTATTCCAGTGCTCATGCACCTGTATGTAGTGGAGGTAGGAGGGCAAGGGTTTGAAGACTCTGACATTTCTGGTTAAATGGACTTTTCTGGTTTTCTAGAAGGTGTAGAAAATCAGTCTTTAGCGGTTGGTATGCAGGAGGCAAAGGAAAACAAAATGATATGCCTTCAGGTTTCAGTTCTCCAGTATTGTATGCTTTGCTCTATGTGCAGTAGCTTCAGTCTAAATTTAAATTTCTCTTTCTTCCTCCTAGTCTGACACCTGCTGCTATCTCTTTTGCCCACCTGGTCAATAACCTTTAGTTTCAATGTATTGGTTAGAGGGCTGTAGTGCCTTATTACTTTAATTCTTATTTACTTATGCCAACTAACTGGATCTATTGCTATTTTAAGGAGAATAAACCCCAGACAGTGCAGAGATGCATATTTTATGCTATATACTTGGCATGTTGCAGTGCTAGAAATGAAGCAGAACAATAATCATTGTTGTATAGTCAGGTTATAGGATTGAGGTTATTCTATACACAATATATGATGTGTCCTAGGGCTGATTCATACACAAACCCCAACAGTTACAGCACACACAGAGTAAGACTTTTTTTTAAACTAAACACTGAGCTTGCTGTTTCTATAAATGTCATTCCACCCTTGTCCTCAATTGCATCAACTTGCATCATCTGTGTCTGTTGTATAGGAACAATTACCAGGCTTCCCAATGGTTATAGGTTTTTTCTTTATGAAAACTCTTAGAAGTTGCTAAATGATATCTAAATCTAGTGGAGCTAAAAAAAGATATTATGCCACATGAAATTTGTAGGAAAAAATTATTTCTCAATATCTCTTGCTGTTTGTGCTTTAATTTTTTTTTTTTTAAAGTCCAGCTCATGTAATGGGTTGGTTACTTTGCTGACATAATTTTAAAGTGCTGGCCCTGTCCTTATTATACTGCAGCATTTCCTAGTTCAACACAGGCTTTTTAGTGATGCCGTTTTTATTTTGAAACAATGTGGTGTTTTTGTAACTGCAGCCAATATAACTATATAAATATGTTTCTTTAGCTAGTTGGGCTTTCTCTTCCATTCTTAAGGCAAGAAACTGGTTGCTTTGGAAATAATAGGTCTAATGCAGGAACAGAAGTAGTATTTGTAAATTGAACTTGGAAGGGGGCTTTATCTGTTTCCAGAAAGCAATATTGTGTATGTAATCTGATTCTTGAGTGATGATTATTTCAGAATATGTACCTGACCTTATTCACTAGACCTTGCTTATTTACTATTCACTGGATCTTTCATCTGAACATCTTAAACTGTCTGTGTCTTGTAGTGACCTGTGATATGTCTGTGAAGGCACTGAGCACTTTGGATCTGCAATATAAGCTTTGATATCAGAGGCTTTTTAATACAAAAAAGGGGTGGGTTATTTTGCCTAAATCTAACTGCTCAGCAGAAGCACTCTGGCCATAGGATTTGTCAATTAACTTGTGTCGAGTCCAAAGGATTTTGATAGCATGTGGATTATCTTCTTTAAAAGAGAGCTAAATAATAGAAAGTCTACTGCTTCCTCTGGTAAGCTGCTAATGATAATTGAAGGGCATGTCTGTTTTACTGTTACTTGGCACTTTAAATTCTCTAGTGTAAATTTTCAGGTGTCACATTTTACTGTGTGTGCATGTGCTGATCTTGATCACACGCTCTTTATACAGTTTTTCTTTAAAATCATGTGTGTTTTTACATATTTTAAAAAAACAATTCTTGCAGGCTTGTTTAGTCTGCTAAGCATGAGACAATTCTTGTTTAAATTAATTTCACTCCTGTTGAACACTTTCTAGATTTTCGAACTTCTGTGTCAGGGTAGGCAAAATACTCCAGTAGTGATCCTTCCTGCTGTGACTTTCTTGAAATTACCATGGCTTTTGGACATACAAAGATGAGCTTAGCAGCAAGATAATGCTGCAATTTGGTTTTTTTGTCTGTTGTATATCCAAATCCTTTTCAGAGTCTTCCCAAATTCCATTTTCCTATTCCCAAGTATGACTTGCCTATTGTTCACCAGACTTCCAGCTGAAAAAAAAGTGCAGGTGCCTAATTTTGTAGGTGACTCATATCACTACCTAAGAGTCTTGTCTTCTCTGTTATTTACCATTCCTTTAATCTTTCATGCACCCTTTATTAGATTTTTTTTTTTGCCATCCATCAGGTGAATGCCCATCTTAACTCATGCCAGATTAATTAATGTATTGTTCACATGCCATATGGGGTCCTCCAGGGTAATTCATCTGTCCTCTGGCTCTTCTTCAGCAGTGGGCTGACTTCTCTTACTTACCTTGTGTACATCCCTTCAAATAGTCTGTAAGCCCTGGGGTCTGTGGTGCACAAGCCTGGGCTAGGCAAGTATGTACATGCAAAATCTAGTTTTACACACTTCATGATTTGCATATGCAGATAATTGCACATTTAATTGCAGCTTTTGTTTCATGCATCCGTTCTTGTATGCATCTCTCAAGTCTGCCTTGCAATGTTTGCCAAATGCTCTGCTATTAGGGGACCAAGACAAAAAAGACTTCTGAAAGGTATTTTATGCATGATAATTGAAACATGAATAGAAATTAACTCTCTCCCTGTGGCAGTTTTGATGGATGACATAGGACATTTAAGCTAAAATTGTGAAGATGTCATGTGCTTTCATTCCCCTAAAACATCAAAATAAAGGTAAAGAACTGCTGGCAGCCCTGCCTCCACCTGCTTTTCTTTGCTGCTCTTAAAATAGACTTTGAAGTGAATGTATTTTAGCTTTCATGGAAAAGAGAATTTTCTGAAACCTCTTCAGTAATTAAATAATTTTGAAACTTGAAGTGTTTTGAAGCAGAGAGGGGAACGACATGATCTGGTTGTACTTAAATCTGTTTGAATGATGGGTGACATCCTCGTGATGAGGGAGGAGGAGGAGAAGGGTGCTCTATAAAACACCATAAAATGGTGCTTAACTCTGCAGGAACTGAGTGTGCCAGGGCTCTTCATGAAGAGCAATGCCAGCTGCTGCTTTGTCTAGAGACTTGTTGAGTTTTCATTCTTTGCACAAGTTTAGACTGACCGTGGTACAAAACAATGAATACTCTGTACGTTTCTTCGGAACATTTCCTATGTGTTAATGGTAACTAAAAATGGACCTCTGAAGTAAGCCTTGCTCTCAGCAGGAGGGATTTGTAATAAAAATCTTAGAGAACATTGTGTCCCACTTTTTCCATAATAGAAGTAAATATTTCTTTTTCTTCTCCTTCTTCAATTTTTAATCTATTTTATTATATATTGTGGCTTCTTATTCCATCTGTCAGATGATAATAACTGTGCCAAGTCATACTGTCATCAGACTTCTCCCACAAGAGCCCAGGAAACCTTTTGTCTTCTAGAAAAGCTATTGAAAAAAAGTTCTTTGTTTGTAGTGGCAGCATTATGAGATGAGGAAAGTTGTTTTGTGGTGCTGGAGTGGGGAGTGGGGGGTTTTGTGGGGAGTGGTGGGTTTTGTGGGGAGTGCAGCCAGTCTGACACAAAGATCCATTTCCCGTAGCCCACTCTCGTTTCAAGTGTAATTGAAACAAACTGCAGGGTCAGCCAACAGTTGTTATACAGCAAATGTCATTAATTTTTGTCTTTTTGAAATGACAGATACTTTGGACGAATACTTTGAGTATGAAGCTGAGGAGTTCCTGGTCTCGTTGGCCTTGCTGATCACTGAGGGCCGGACACCAGAGTACTCGATCAAGGGCAGGACAGAGGGCTTTCACTGCCCACCAGCACAGTCAAGTCAGCCACCAACAACTAAGCATGAATGCAGTGACAAACTGGCTCAGGTATGGTGATGGTACCCATTTCATGTCACAGATCCTTGCTACCGTGGTTAAAGTCAGCCAAGAACCCCACAGTAGGTTCACAGTTAAGCATGAGGAACAATGGCTTTCTGTCAGTCCTTCATTTAAATGAGTATGTAATTCAGTATCCTACTAATAATAGATCTGTCCTTAAAATGAGAGATCATTAAGCCTTTTATCCTTGAACATGAAGTTCTGCACAACTACCTGAATGCAGTGCCTGTTTGAATCTTTATTATGCAAATGACAAGCACTATACTTAGTATTCTTGGTCTGGGGTTTCTTTTGAGAAAATGTAGGCTGACTTGCCTAACTTTTTGCTTTTCCAGGTGTTCTTGAAAAGTTAGTGATCCTAAAAACAAAAGCACATCAAATCTAGCCAGTCTGTTTGGGAGTAAGGTTGGAGCATCCCATCTCTCGAGTAAAAGTACCGTGGGAATTGAAGTTATATTTGTGCAGAAATTATCCTGCTCCAAGACACAGAATTTATAAAGATACTGCTTGAGTCTGTCTGCCCAAGAGGGTGATTTGTGGAGAGATAACTACAAGGTAGCAAAGTGCAGTTGTTGGGGAAGTGGCATTTTTACAAGCTTTTTAAATTTCCTAAAGAAAGTTGCTCAAATGGCAACTGTAAAGGATGTGTTAATTATTCTTTCATTTAATAGCTCTGGAATCTTATTTCTCATTTGGTGAAATCAAACAGAATTTGACCCTTACCCTTCTCTAGTACTTTGGAACATGCTTTTAAATTAGATTTAAATCTGGCTAGTATTTTTATGGCTTGTGTATGTTGACATTTTTCTTTCCCTCAGTGTCGTCAGGCCAGGCGAACCAGATCTGAGGTTATGCTTCTGTGGAAGAACAATATTCCAATCATGGTAGAAGTGATGCTACTTCCAGACTGTTGCTATAGTGATGAAGGGCCCACCACAGAGGGGAATGATTTAAATGATCCTGCAATCAAACAAGATGCATTGCTATTAGAAAGGTGGATTTTGGAGCCAGTTCCTCGACAGTAAGTTGGATATCAGAATTAGTTGATAATTGTAAGAATCTTGTCATGTTAAAGTCCTTAAAGTAATCAGTTAGTGTTTTTGAACTGGTTCTTTGCCGTGAGGACTGATCTAAGAAAAACCACTGTTAGCTAGTGAAATTGAAGCATTTCAATTTTAGTCGTCTTGTACTCAAAATTTCTGCAGTGCACATTGTGCAGTGCAGAGTGTGAAATGGTCCTGGCTGCAAATGGTCCTTTTAATACATGTAACATTTGTTATGTCAAATTTTGTCAATTTTAATGTATATAAAAACAAATCAGGCTCTAGAGTCTTCAAAATGTTTGAGGAGTTTTTGCATTGCTTGATTAAGCTGTATTTTATTTTCTGGCTGAAGATCTGACAATGCTCTGGTTCTAATAGGTTTCTGAATATTCTTCCCAACACTCATGTGTTTGTCTCTAAATGCCTTAGGAGTGGAGATCGATTTATTGAAGAGAAGACCCTTTTGTTGGCTGTTCGCTCCTTTGTCTTCTTCTCTCAGCTGAGCGCGTGGCTGAGTGTTTCACATGGTGCTGTTCCCCGAAACATCCTGTACAGGTACGCCTGGAATGGAAAAAAACTCCTTTGCTGTTTGCAGATTGCTGCAGCTTGTCTTAAAATCATTCTTCTCTCCTGGTTTCCTGCTTGCTTTTAGAAGGTGCCATATTTTTGGCCTGGTACTTTAGCAGTTCCATAGGATTTGTGTACTATGCAAAGTACAGCAGTTGCTGATGTTTCTAGTGCTTTTTCTTAGACATTTGTTACGAAGTAGATAATGAAAAACTTTTCATTTATCTATTTTTGTAAATGCCCTTTGGTATTGTTTCAGGGTGAGTGCTGCAGATGTGGACTTGCAATGGACGTTCTCCCAGACACCCACTGAGCATGTCTTTCCTGTTCCTAATGTGTCTCACAATGTGGCCTTGAGGGTCAGCGTCCAGTCCCTGCCCAGGCAATCCAACTACCCAGTTTTGACCTGTAGTATTCACACCAACCTTAGCTTCTATGAGAAGCGAATGCAAGAGCGTAAGTTCCATCAGCGCAGCGATCCCACTGCTGCTCAGCAGTGCAGCACTTCCAGCCCACAGCGTTTTCGTGGGAAACAGACATGGACAATGACACCTGAAGGCCTACTTAATGGAAAAAAGATTCCTGAATTTACTACATCTTTTAGAAATTTTAAACTTTATCCATCTACCGGACTTGGATCTGACTTTGGGGCATCGCAGTCTAAAGTTCAGTGCTATAATGGCACAGCAGACAATAAGACACAATCTCATGAAACACCAGTCAGAACTTTTAAATCCTATTCTCTAGTTGATTCCCGTGCTTCAAATAGTCATTGCTCTCATCAGCCCCCAGGAGAAACCAATCCTTTGATAGGCTCTTTACTTCAAGAGCGACAAGAAGTCATTGCAAGGATTGCTCAGCACTTGATTCACTGTGATCCAGCTACTTCACCAGTTGTTGCTGGGCGTCCGTTCACCACACATGAAAACATCTCTGCTACACCAAAAGCTTTTCGGAGTACTTTTGAGGAGGAAAACTTGCCAAGGAAAAGCAAGGAAAGCTCCCCTGCTCCTGCTGCCAACTTAGACAATGCAACACAGGAAGATGGTGGTGAAGGCAAAACTAGAGCAGTGCCAGAGGTCACACTGCTCGATGCCCGTGTTCCAGGGAGCCACTGTGGCCGTCAGTCGGCAGGAGAGGGTAACCCCCTGATCGATTCCCTGCTCCAGGAGCGGCAGGAGGTGATAGCAAGGATTGCCCAACACCTGATTCATTGTGATCCAGCTACTTCCCACGTTGCTGGACGTCCATTCAAAGTGCATGAGGCTAGTCCAGTCACGTCAAAAATTTTCCGAAGTACATACGAAGATGAAAATTTGCTGAAGAAAGGCAAGGAACCGTCTTCTGTTTCTTTTGCTAAATCAAATTTTTCTTTGTTAGAAGACAGCAGTAAATCAGGGACAAAGACACCTGATACTCCTATCAGTCCTTCTAGGTTTGATGGAGAATTGAAGACTTCTCTGAAAGTCCAAGCAAGAAGAAAATTGGTTTTAGCAAAACCCAGTGAGGCTGTCCAAAATGCATTTCATCAGACTTCAAATAAAACTTCTCATGCATTTAATAGTATTCACACATCATCATCATCATCATGTATTAAAGAAAATAAATCTGAAGTTCCAGATAAATTGGAAATACATTCTGGTTATGCACAGAAGGACCAGATAACCAACAGAATTAAACAGGGTTCAAATTCCAGCAACACTGATGAACAGATTTGCACAAATAAACTTAAAGAAAGAACAGTTGTTAGTGAGAACAATGGCATAGACAGTTTTAATAATTTACAGATAGAAAAATGCAGAATACTTGAAGGTACAAAAAAAGCAACTGTGATGCCGATATCTGACTCTTTGCACAAAAATGAGCTCAAGTGTTTAGATAGAGACTCCAAAAAACCAAATATTTATGAGCAAAATACTCAGCTTGTTAGTATTGAAAATTATTTAAATAAAGACCATGACAATTTCAAAAACAAAACCAAACAAGATAAAACAAAAAATGCACATGATGAGAATGAAGATCCGACAGGCCTCGACTTTCAAAGCACTTCTCAGAAGAAACCTACAGAGGACAATGTAGTTAAGTGTGAGAGGCAGAAGAACCCAGATGTACAGGTAAATACATATGGGAACAGACAATATCTCCTATAGCTGCCCTTTGTCAGATAGCTTGTACCCTCTGTCTGCTAAGGGCCAGCATGAAGAGAACCTTTCAGCCTGACCTTGTAGGTAGCAGCCCATTACCATTGTAATCTTGGCCTGAAGTCACTCAGGAAGGATTTCTTCATGGAAGGGGTTAAGCATGAGAATAGATTGCCCAGGTGGTGGAGTGACCATCCCTGGAGGTGTTGAAGAAACAACTTAGTGCCATGGTCTAGTTGACAAGGTGACCTGTCAAATGATTCTGTGTGATGGGCTAACTTGGCCAGTGGTGCCTCCCCTAAACTTCATCAGTTTAACATGGAGAAGAACACTGTCCTATTCCCCTCATGGTGACAGAGTTATGAACCACTGTTTCCATGGGTAGTGAGGCATCCTGGTGTAGAAATACACCCATCTGAGTATGGGATGTGACCTTTTGGGAGCAGTAACTGTAGATTGAGTCAAGGGGAACTTGTACTGAATGTTTTGTCCCATGCTAGTGTGATGTAGATCCACCTGAGTCAGGAGTCTTCCTTACAGCAAGTGTTACTATGATAGGTCACAGAAATTGATATCCCATTGATAACCTGAGTAAATTTGTTCTGCTGGCAGAAAGCACCATCTCTAAAACACACAAATACATGGCGGAAACACAACTTTCGATCCTTGGATGGAACTTCAACCAAGGCTTTTCATCCCAGAACTGGACTGCCTCTGCTTTCAAGTCCTGTAAGTTATTCTTGAAATTCTTTTAGCTGAGAAAGGGACTGTTTGTTCTTCTAATGTCTGTGCATGGTATAAAATTTGACAAAATACCTAGGTGAAGTGTGTACGTTTAATTTGTGTCACAGTGAATACTCTTGTGAGTGGAAATTAATGCGTAAATGAGAGTTAACATGTAAATTAGTCTGAACAATAATTTTGGAAAAGAAAATGTTAAAGACGTAGTTATTGAGATCATATTGAGATTAACAAAAGGTGGCATTAGAAAATTGATGGAAACAATGCTTTGGTGCTATTTTAGAGCACAAAAGGAAGCATTTTGAAGATCAGTGTTTTAAGCATAAGTTAACATTTTGTCATTTAGGAGGTTTTGTGTTAGTTTTTAATACCTGATTGCCCATTATTCCAAAGCCTTTGTTTCTGTGAACAGTTTTTGCTGTACATTCTTCAGTAACCAGAAGTGTCATGGAATGACTTAGTAAAACAAGGCTGCTGTGATAAGGCAGGCACTGGGGAAGTGTTACAGTTCTTGGTAGTTTGGACTTTTAAAAAACCAGGCAGTTCCTATTAAAACTACTGAAGTAGTGTTGTCCTGTAATCAACACATGATATGCTTTATTCTTCATTGCCTGTAAAGGCTGTCATATTTTCAGGGAAATTGGATGGAAATTGTTACAGCCTGTTTGTTAGTAATATTCTGTCCTGTTCCAAAGAGACAACAGCGTCCTGCATGTCTTTACTGAAATATTTCCTGTTAATCAGAATTTACAGTCCCATCATTAATAATCCTAGAACTTTCTTCACGAAGTTTAAAATATGTAGGAATTACATTCTCTGCTCTGTTTTTATAATTTTGTAATGTCATGAAAATTCTTGGCAAAATGTGCTTACTTGGCAAAATTGTCTGTGGTAGCAGTTCAGTTTTCAAATTAGCATCTTCTTTCCTTGTTGAGGTTCCTCAAAGAAAAACACAGTCTGGGTGCTTTGATCTGGATTCATCATTGTTGAAATGTCTGTCTGCAAGAAGGTATGTTTTATTTACCAGAAACATTGAGATTTTTGAGGGAGGCATAATGTATATATATATATTTATATGCAAAATCAAAGTATGTTAGCAAAGACAAAAAAATGCTTTCAAAAGAGCCCTTATTTCAATACAAGGCTCAGCAGCTGAGTTGCCCTGGGAGTTTCCAGGTTAGCACAGCTCTGGGACATAACCATGGAAAGAGAGCTGCTGGCAGAATGAATTCTGTCCCATGCAGAGGTAGGTGTGCTGTCAGATACACTTTTCAGACAGAAAAGTTAGTAATTTGTTGATTCTCCTTCAAACCAATGTTATTCTTGTGCTGTGTTTTGTTTTTAGTGTTGAACATGTTAAGCATTTTGTCTTAACTTGTTCAGAGAACAAGACTTTTAAAAAGGGCCAATCATAACCTTTTATACATTAATACATGTAACACAAACAGCTTTTGGTACGGTAGTTTGATGTTGGAAATATGAGATATATTTCAGAATATGAGACAAAAGTACCCACATACAAGAGAAAATAATCTGATATTTTCATTCCTGCTGATTGAGCTCAAGAACAAATTTTTATTGTCTTTATCCCTTGTAATGTGAAGCTGGTGAAAATATTTTTTCAGTTAACTAGAAAACGTTCTGCTAAAGTATTAATAGGCAATGTTCAACTGTTACTTCTTTAGGACAACATTTTGGAGTGCAGTAAGTAAATTATTCTTTCTAGAGCTGGTTATACCCAGAAGACAAAAGCAATTATCCTTTATATTTATTCTGTCTTTTTTTAATAGCCCACAACAATGTATAAACAGAGACGGTGATCCAGACAGCCATGGGAAACCATTTCTAAGTTCTAGTGCTCCACCAGTAACAAGTCTGAGCCTTCTGGGAAACTTTGAGGTATTGCATATTCTCTAGAATTCTTGTGGTATTTTTAATACTCTTCTGTACTGCTTTTAGAAGTATATTACTGTGAACAACTCCAGCATTATTAAAATGTAGAAGTTCCTAACTGAATTGAATAAAATTTGTTTTCATTTCCAGCTGTAAAGGCACTTATTTCATGCCCCAAACATCTTCTGTCTCAGAGAATCAAATACAATGAGTTGCTTAAGCTTTTGTTTCCCACTACGGTCAAGTTAGAAGATGTTCTGTTGCCATAAATGAGATTTAATAACCTGTAATTGTTCGTGTTTATAATGTACTTACCTAGAAAAAAGGATTTACACTCTCACTCTTAAAGTCTACTTAGTATGTCACAAAAGCTGGATTAAATCAGTGTGTTAAACAGAACGTGTTTGAAGTGTAGGCTCCAGCTCTTCACTTCATGTAGCATATCCAATAACAGCAACTAATAGCCAGTGCATTAACAGGTTGTATTGTACTGTCTTGTGAAATATGGAGTTGAATTTGTTGGGACAGGTTACAGAATCTAGGTTAATTTTATTTTTTTTTCAGATAGTATATGTTGAAAATCAAGCACAGATCCTGCTGCAATAAAGTTCTCAGCAGGCTTTTGCACTTGTTTCCTGATGAGTTATGCTCTGCTTTATTTGAGGTGTTCCCCACGTAAGCTGTATGTGCTTTGTTTTTCAGGAATCTGTCCTGAATTTCCGCTTGGACCCGCTTGGTGTCGTGGAGGGTTTCACAGCAGAGGTGGGAGCAAGTGGAGTCTTCTGTCCCACGCACATGACTCTGCCAGTTGAAGTGTCATTCTACAGCGTTTCAGATGACAATGCGCCCTCTCCTTACATGGTAAATGTGTGGTTGGATTTATTTTAAATAAATTCTGATATGTGGAGGTGAAGAGCAAGAGCTTGGTGAGTAGAGGGTTCAGAAAGTAAAGTTTTGCAGAGATCTGACTTATTTTCAACTGCCTATGACAGAGTTCTCCTGTCCCTCTTCCTTTCCCTTACTAGTGCTTTTCCTTCTACTTCTCTGCCCCACCATTCAGCTGTTTTGTCTTGAGATACTGAATGTATTTGTCTCCCCCCACACTGCAGTGATCAACCCCCTACATCTTTTTATCCATCTACCTTAAAATAGCAGTGAGGCAATAGCTGGACTTAACAGGATACATATTGTTGTCCCAACAAGCAGCTGCTCTGGGCTACTGACCACTCTGCAGAGTGTCTTAGGTGCAGGCCAAGGGGCAATTGCTGATGGAGACCTTAGACTTGGAAGTTATTCAGCCCTTCTTTGAAAGCAGATGTTGTCAGGGCTGTTGTGACACTCGGCACTCTCACAGGCTGCATGGTTTGCTGATGTTTGCAGCAACACAATGTTTGTGTTCTCGGTCCCTGGGTGCTAATTCTGTTCCACCTTTCTACAGTGACAGCACGGGTTTTGCACGTCTAAAAGTGCTCCTCTGAAAAAAAGCAAATGGTGTCTTGTATGCTGGCATTGAATCAGAGGCTGGATTTGTTCCGAATGCCTGTTAAGGAACCTCATGGGTGACAGATCCAGTTTTTAGAGGTTTTTGTATGTGTATGTCTATCTAGTATATGGTAAAGAGTTTATTTAAACATGTAAGTCAAGAAATGAACATCTGAGTATCCCAATATTTAGATTTTAAATTCATAGCATTTACCATATTTCTGACCTTCTCTTTTGGAAAGTATTCAGAAAATGAAATTACAGTTTAGTAATGGATTTGAGTTTAAACTTGTGTATGTCTTAGCTGCTGCAAAAGGTATATTCTTTTGCTTTCACCTTTCTAGATTATTTCATGTGATTTTCTAGGAGGTAAAGGGGTTCTCATGTTCCTCAAATGGTTAAAGTAGCATTGCTTATTTTCCTATCTGGGTTTCATTGTTTCAGGCTTTTCCACATGCTATTTCCAAATATGCTATTATGGCTGAGTCTCCCAGGATTAATACAGCATTTGTGTAGTGCCTCCATCATCAGAAACATTGTTTCTGTTTGTATAGCTAGTTTCTCTGCTTTGGGGTCTTTTTTTGGTTGTTTGTTTGGTTTGGGTTTTCAGGTCAGTGCAGTGGGGTGCAGCAGTGGTGCCCTGCAGGGTGACCAGGCGTGTGGCAGTGTCCCCAGCGTGGCCTCGGCAGCGTCACAGCCCTGTGGGCACTGGGGGGTGCTCTCTAGGTCACAGCTGGTACAAAAGCAGATGTCATCCTTCCTAAAGTTTGGATTAGAATGGAAGATTAAGTGCATCTGCTGCCTTTGGAAAGCAAAAATGAGTTCTGTGAGATTTGGAGTATTATTAGTGCAATTGTAGATGATATAGAAATGGAAAGGAGGAGACAAATGTTTCATTTTAACCTCCCAGCTGCTTTGAAAAAGAAAGCTCTGTTTTGTCCTAGCTCCCTGACATGGAGAAGATATGGAAACTTGAATCTTGTTTCAAGAGGAGAATGTACCTCTTATTGCACAGCTTTTATTTGTCTGCCAAAATATCTGTAAGGCCCCTACTGTTGATTTTTTAACTGCATCTTTAATGCATTGCCTTCTCTATTTTTAGTTTTTATAAATTACTGATTATGTTTCAAATAAATGCAATTACATGACTAGAACATTTTGATTTGTTTATCTCTGTGACCTAAATATGTGTTTTGTTTTTGTAGGGTGTAATTACTTTAGAGTCCCTTGGTAAAAGGGGTTATCGGGTACCGCCTTCAGGAACAATACAAGTGGTACGTACTCAGCACATAAGGGTGCCTTGAAACCACTGATAACAAGAAAGTCATGCAGAGATGAGGTTATTGGAGATGAGCACAAAGCTAGCAGTGGAAATGTGCATCTCTGTAGGCCCTGTAGTAATTCAAAGTAGAAATGTGTGGGGGACAAAAAAGATTCCCAATCTTTCAACACTTCTGTGCTCTGAGGAACCTTAAAATCAGTTCCAGGAGATTTGGAATACTCAGGGACACTGTGGCTTTGAAAAAGTGATTGGGAAGTAATAAGGCCTCAGTCCAAATCCTGAAATTTTTCTAAACTGATTAAGATTGAATAATTGTATAAACCTTTTGTAATATTTTAATACCACCTTTACTTTTGTAATAGAACCACAGAGTAAATCACAGTCATTGCTTAGAACCAATGAATAGACTCTTTCTTTTAAGAACCCAATCCAAGATAACACATTCATAATTTCAGGTTTAAAAGCGGAGCCCACCTCTGTGCTTCCTGTGAGTGTGTTGTGTCTGGAAAACAGTGTAGACAGAAAGCTGACTGGAAAAATAAACAAAAATGGGAATGCTGATTAGCAAAGTAAGAGTAGTCATAAACTAGTGTTTCATTCAGATTAGATTGTGTTTAGCATTATATTTAAAGCTGGGAATTGCTGGTAGCTGACGTGTTGAAAACCAGAAAGTCTTCACAATGTCTTTACATGAACGTTTCTGTTTGATACAGAAACAAAGTGCATAGAGAACTATATTGACAGATTGAGTTTGGGTTAGATTTGTTTGGGTGGGTGTTTTTTTAATTTGTCATCTCTAATGAGTATTGTATCGAACTTTTTGTCTTTTTGCAGACCTTATTTAACCCTAACAAAACTGTGGTGAAGATGTTTGTGGTGATCTATGACTTGAGAGAAATGCCAGCTAATCATCAAACATTCCTACGGCAAAGAACTTTTTCTGTTCCTGTGAGACGAGAAATCAAGCGAAGTGTCAATAAAGAAAACAGCCACCAGACTGAAGAAAGGCTACTACGCTACCTCATACATCTGAGGTAAGCTCCTTGAAGTTAAAAAACCAAAATAAAACAAAAAACGCCCAACAAACCCAAGCCAAAACCACAAAAAAGTATCTGCCAAAATCTAACTCATAATTTCTTTCCCAGCCAGCCTTTCTGTATGCAGAAATAAGAAAGAATGAAGAAAAAAAAAGCTAACTTGGTCTTTAAGCTAGACAGTAGAGGAAGAAGAGGTAATAAATAATTTGAGTTCTCCTTGGGAGAAACAAAGTTAAAATGTAACTTAAAACTCTCTCTTGGCATTAAAATATTTTGTATAGCATTGTAAAGCATAAATCTTTTCTTAGTGAGAGAGAAGTTGTTCTGGCTGAATCAATGCACTTTTTTTGAGGTTACAGGAAATAGTGAAAGTGGATGTTATATGGGCAAAAGCCAAAACTAAGGATCACTGAAGGGAAGGTGCCCTGGTGTGCTTCACATGTGTCTCTTGACCAGAATAACATGAAAAATGGTCTGAGCTACTCCTAAAAATATACTGTTTAGTGGCAAAAATGTAAATACCTGTTTCATGATGCAATACTGGTGATTATTTCACTTTATAAAATATTCACTCAATCTTCTTTAAATGATTTACAAAGCACTGCCTGAAACCAGACACTGTGCTGCTACTCTTGGGGTGTTCTGGAGACTGCAGTTGGAAACAAAGGGGAATGATGCATATACTCTCTCCTCCTGCAGTTTGCAGGCTTTTTGCGTGTGTTTTTGCAGTAAGAAATACCTGTACACACAGACCCAGGGCTTTCACTGCAGCACTTGCAAACCCACCAGCAGCTGACATTTTGAAGTGAGCAAGCAGAACAAAATCAAATATTTTACACTTCTCTATTGTTCTACAATTATTTCTGCTACATATTATTTTTCTTATTTAGGGGCATTGATTTCTATCAAACAGACTTTTGAAACACAACTTGTCTAGAACAGTGATTCTAAGCCAGATTCTCCTAATAAATGAAAGTTGACAGTCATAAAAAAAGTGTGTTGGTTTACTGGAGTGTGCAAATAGTGTTATGAGAAGGCTGTTGAACATTGTTTTCATTCTGAAATTTAGCCTGGATTGAAATTCAGCCTTTCAGGCCACAATAACTTGCAAGGTCTAACCTAATCACCTTCTAAAATTCTTCTTTTGGGGCAACTACTGAAAAAGTGTGTAGCCCCAACAGAAGGCTCTATTGAGGTCTTATGTTGATCTGACTGTGCAGAGGAACTGGGGACAAGCCTTGGCTGCAGTGCTGTGTAAAAGTCTGTGGCCAGCTGGGTCTGGCATACCTGCATGAACAATAGTGGTCTTATGTCCCTTTCAGTTTCTACTTAAATGTAGTTTGTAAATTTCTCGTTGACACACCCAAGAATTACTTCTGTTTGAAGGCAAACCTGCTTTCTGCTCTCTCATCTGTTACAGCTAGAAGTATTTTTAAGAGCTACCTATTTCTGATACCTGCTGAGAGACAGAAATGTTGCAGTTCTGATGCTTCTCATTTTGAAATATCTGTAAGATTTAGCTCAGCTTTCAGACCTCTGGTAGGGATCAGTTCATGGGTTTATGATGTGTAGTTGGAAATGCATCCATTTCTGATGGGGAACCCAAAATCATAATTATGATGCTTAGCTGCTTACTTTGGAAAGTGAATAACTACAGAGTATGCCAAAGGTTTTTTCTTCAGTGATAAACCCAAGCTTTGGGTCCTTTTTCATAATGTAAGAATGGCAGAACTCCTTGAAATATTAAAGTAGCTTATGTTGATCTGTCTTGTGGTTTATTATACTGAGCACTTATGATTTTACAAAAGACTCAGTTGTCCATTTAGTAGCCTTCTTTACTAAAGATGGATTTTAATTAGGAGGGCTTAAAAAAATCTTAGTAGTATATTAATTCATGTAAGTTGGTTTTAAAGCTTCATTTTTAAAAGCAGCAAAGTTTCCTCAAGCCTACTTTAGTGAAAAGTTATGCAAACCTAAAAAGTTTTAACTATTCAGATTTATTTTTGTTTGTTACTCAAGTTGATGTAGAACAGCCTTTCAGTTTTAGTTGCAGTAGTCATTGAGCACAAGCATCTTAAGCTTACGTATTGAAATTTTGTTTAAAAAAACAAATGAAGTCACCACCAGTGAGTTGCATTGTGGTCACATCTGCTTGCGAGGCCTTAATCACAGTTGTCAGCACTCACATTATGAAAGCTTCTTTTCAAGTGGTAATTCAGCAAAAACGCTTGCATAGGTCTGGAGCTTAACACTGGCGGCCAGATTTTCTACAACAGTCTTTAAAGTGTCAGATTTATTGTGTGTGCAGCTTCTGCGTGCAGTTGTGTATGTCTGAGGTTCTGTTCAATATGCCATCAGACTCTACTTGTACCCACAGCTCCAGGATTGAGGTACCAAATGCAGCTTGCACACACAGCAGAGCTTTATTCGTTCTTAAAAACCCCCAAGAGTTGTTGCACCTGCAGTTTGTTTTTTGAAGATGCTTTGGGGATAATTTTGTTTTTGTTGTTGCATGTGAAGCAATGACTTTTTGTCTTGTAATTAAATCTACTTGAGGATAAGAGCTGTGAGCTTAGCTCTGCTTGTGCCTCGTTTCTGCCTGGCGTTGTGGGGATGACGACCATCTGTGTGTTTCTAGGTCATGTTCTGGCACCCTTGTAAAAAGTAATTAAACATCTAACCTGCCCACAGCTCAGCATTTTTCTAGTTTTTAAAGCTTGGTCAACAGCCTTAGTTACTGACACAATGCCAGGAATTGCATGGAGCATAGCTGCTGTTGCTTAACAGCTAAACAGGAGTTGTTACTGAGGGCTCAGTGGGAGGGTAGGCTTGAAACTGATTTTTAAAAGTAGTGATTCCTCAAGGTGTTGAGAAACTTTTTTTAAAATACTGTCCCAATGTGATGTACACATTTACTGGGGGAAGCTGAAGATACCTGCTGTTACTGATTTACTAGCTGCTTTTGATCTTTCTGGTCTCTCAGCATTTTTTCTTATCTAGAAATTTTTATCCTTGTCCTAATGCTTTTACTTACAGATTTTGTAGATTGTGTTGTATAGTCTTTTTCACTTACAAAACACATCTTGCTATGTATGTTTTCATGATTATCCTACTTTTCAGGATTATTCTGTTTCTGTGAATTACTCTCTTCTTTGTGAATTTTGATGACCTATAAAATACATATAGGGGCTTTGTGCTTGTATTTGTCATTTCTTCAGTAAAGTTCCTCTGCCAGACTTCCTAGCATCTGATATTTGTGTGTTTAAGCATTCCTGTATGTGTCTGTTGTTGCTGTTCCTAGGACACAGTCTGTCAGAGATCTTGGTTGTGTTGGGTTTTTAAAATTTCTTTACAGAAAACTACTGGAGCTGCCACAGCTCTGGAGTCAGTCCCATGCTGACCACTCCATCACCACCTGCAAGGATGTAGGGAATGCTTGTCTTGATTATTCCAATGTATTTCCATGAATAAAAAGCAACATTTCTAAATCCCAATTGCTAGGGTAGACCTATCTAAAAGAAAAAAAAAATAGTTAATGGATGCAGAGATGAGAAGAATCCCTTGAACTTTGCTGCTGTCTCACACTTACCCTTCTTCAATCTTTGTGAAATGTCATGCTCAAAAAAGTCACGTTGCAGGGAATCACTATTTACTGAGCAAAGGGAGTCTCACAGGATTATCACTCATAGAAAAGAGCAAGCCTGAGAAGTTTAAAAATAGACCATGCTAATAATTCTTTTGAAAGATCCATGTGTAAAATGGGAGTTGAGATCTATTTTATGATGGTGCTTTGATAACTAGATCTATAGGAATTAATTTCAATCATACTTCTGCTGCAATAGATCTTTCACTAGAGTTTTTCCTTTTAAAATGATCTAGATTCTGAGTTAACTGTTTGTGGTGTTTGCTTTGACTCTTGTCTCTTTCACTCCTCGTCCTCTCCTCCACAGTCTTCTCTTAAGATAGTGTCTTTTCCCTTTTGCCTATCAGGTAAAGGGCTTTCACACTGACAGCACCAAGCAAATAAATAGTGATGGATGAGATCTCTGTGGGAGCCAGTAGGAGCATTCTGCTGGACCCTGCTGCATTTAATGTCCTTGACAGCTGTATCTAGGAGAACAGAGTTTTCCTTTGTCTGGCTGTGGGGATGACTACAGGCGATTCTGCATCACTCGTCTGACCAGAACAGTGCCACAGAATCCATTTCTGCAACCTGCCTTCCTCTGATGATGAAGCCTCGATGGATCTTCTGTACTTGTCTTTCTCCTACCTCTCAGAATTTCAGTCAAATTATGAATAGGTTTATTCTAGAGATACTGCTTTTGCTTCAATGGGGTCAATACATAAAAACCTATTAAAAATCTGTGCAAATTGTAATACATAACACAGCATGCATTGCTCTCTTAGCATTTGCCATGGTATCATCTTGTTGTGACAGCAGCAATGGCTTTTCTGTTTCTATTGCAGCAGCAATAGCATTTCTCTCTCACTGTGGCATAATGGTAGTGACATCAAGTTCAGTTGCTGTAAGAAATGCTCCTTAGGCTCTTTTGCCTTTCCTTGTAGAGAGAAGGAAATTAGTGAGTTCTGCCACATGAAAATTACAGAATACAATTCTCTGAAATGCAGATCTTGTCTCCTTATATACAGTTGTTAATACCCAGGAAAAGTGGAACTGGCACATTCCTGCAGGTTTGGAGGATCTGAATTAGGCAGTTTAGCTGCAGCATAAAAGATGAGTGGGCCAAGGAATTGACCACTGCTTGCTTTGCTGATTGGGCCAGTGAACTGCAGCCTCTCTGAAATGCTCCCTAGTCTGTGCAAAAAAAATTCTTTGTGTCTGCCTGCAGAGATCCCAGTATCTATTGCTTCTCAAGACAAGCTCTTATATTTGGAGTGTCCTATAAAGCAGTAGTAAACTTCCCGGTGTTACATTCATAAAGAGAGCAATGAAATCTCTCTATATGATTGCTGGAACTGAAATGCATATTCAATTTGTACATAGTTGAAAATTCCCTTTTGTGTGTGCTCTTTGGACATGTTCAGGAGTGCTCACTGAAGAGCATTTTTTGCCATTCCTGATTGCTGAGGACTTTAATCTTCAATGTACATAATGGCAGTGTGAACTTCAAATATTCCACGCCACTTTCAAAGCTGTGCACTGCATTGGTGATTAGGAGCAGAACCTTTAAATGTCAAAAGAAACAAAACAGAATGAAAGTTTTAGGATATTCTTTCTCTTTTCATTTTAACTGACTAATTTTGTTTGTTCAAATGTGTTTTGGTCTAATGTTTTAAGAGTGCATTTTATTTAATAATTTTTAAAGATTATTCTTTTGTTTTAGATAATACAGATATTTGTATCTTTTCAGGTTCCAGAGTTCTAAATCTGGAAAGATCTACCTCCACAGAGATGTAAGGCTCCTATTCTCTCGGAAATCCATGGAAGTTGATAGCGGCGCTGCATATGAACTCAAATCTTACACTGAATCTCCAACAAATCCTCAGTTTTCACCAAGATGCTAGCGAACAATGGCAAACTAAAGTATTCATTTTACTGTTGAGTACTCCTTGCAAGCAAAGATTGGTAGAGACAACAGTATAAAGTTAAGTCTGTAAAGGAATAAAAATAGCGCTCAAGAGAAAGAAGGTTCTGTGTGATCCTGGACCAGTTTTTAAAAGGTTTCTGGAATGGGCTTTGTGTATTCCAAGTAGACTGGAAACATACTTAAATCTAATCTTTTTGTACTGTTTAAAACCACTTCATTGGATGTGTTGCAATAGCAAATTCCCAAGTTAGTTTAGTGTTTACACTTTTTATTTTATTTTTCAGTTATTTAATATTTAATGTTTCATTTAATACTCATGTGATGTTTGTCTTTAGTGTTCTAATGTAGCATAAATCCTATGTAAAATCATACTATGTATTTTTGGCATTAATATTGAAATCTGAAATATATACAGATGTCTTTAATCTGTGTGCTGTTTTAAGTGATATTCATTTAAGTTATTGAAAATGGGGACAACAGATGAATTTCCATAACATTTCATACTATGCAAGCATTTAGCTGTTTTTTCTCTTTAATGGTACCCTTTTCCATTTTTTCTCACATCCAGGTTTAATAACACTTGCAACCACATTGCAGATTGTTTATTTACTTACTCATGCATTCAGATCATTAATTCAATTCACATTTTTCTCCCTCAATTTCTTTTCATTTCCTTAAGGGCCATTTTAATTTTGCTTTCTGTTATTAGTTTTCCTCACATAAAATTTGCACCCTCCCCCATTTTATCTCCTAAATTGTGTTAAAGGATGTACTGTGCAAACAAATTAGTATTTATATCTCAAATATATGCAAAAGCTATGAAACTTGTACTTTTTGTTTTATTTTTAGATGAGAGGATCTTCATGTAATCCTAAATATTTTTCATAGGTCAATTCCATGTAGGCCACTAGGTGGCCATAGGAAGTTTTACTAGCAATGCTACACTGGGCATATGACTATTTTCCGATATGTGTGTGTATTCCTAAAACAAAACAGTCAGATGAACAGTTTATGCTAAGTGTTAAACTGTGTAACTGAGAGAAATAAAGTTAGAACCGTTTGATTATATTTGAGCTATATATTTAATCATGGAAATGAAACTTTATGATGTTTGATGAAGTTCTGAGTTTCTCAACTGTCTTACTTTGATTTGTGTTTTTCTTTGCTGTAGGTTTTTAGAGTGTCAGTAATATGCAAGGTGCCCTTTAACATGCTTATCTGATGAAGACTGGAGAAAGGATGGATGTGCATCTTGTATATTCAGCATTGCCCTTAGATGAGAGAAGTCAGTGTATCATGAAATCTCCAGGAAGTCTGCCAGGGAACGTAAGGGACACTGGACTTTCCAGATGATACTTATCAACTATCTTGTACATGCAAATGACTGCTGCTCCAAAAGGGCAAAGCTCAGATATTACTGAGTCCTTTCCCCACTTCAGTAGAGTTTTCCACTCTGTTCCACCAGGTTTTCAAAGGTTACCTAGCATTAATTTTAGAGAGAATTGGGGAAAACTAGAGAAAGAGATTGTTTGCAGTTTCTAGTCATTTGTGTGCCCTGTAAAACTGAGAAAAGGTTTCTTTTGGTAGCAGAAGAGTCAAACACAACTGCAGTTGTACTGTGTACAGAACTATGGTCTGGATTAGGATATCAACAGGGTGTCCTAGTTTCTGTGCAGCTGCTATTGAGTCATAAGCAAACAGCATGTATCCTCAAACTACTTATTTGTGTCATGGTGCACAGCTTGCTTGCATGCTCAATGAAAAAAAAAGCATGAGGAAAGGACACATTTTTAATGAAAAGTCAGCATTCCCCTGTAGTAGATTAACCTTTTATTTTGCACTGACATTATGCAATGTTTGTATCTTGATAACTTTATTTAAATAGACTTCTTCAAGTCATCTCCCTTCATTAATTTCCTTTGAATAGCAAAGAAGTGTGGATTTTGAATATGTGGTTACTACAAGTCATGTCTAGGAAATAAATTTGTATTCACTTTAATAGTCAAACTACACTTAGTCCCTATATGGATTTGGAATGAAAGTGACCTTGGATTATCTGTGCACAACTTTGATTTTACTGAGTCATTCTCCATTTACAGCTTGATCTGAGTAAACACTTTCCATTAGGGACACACCTGGAGAAATGCTGGGTGCACATAAACTACAAACTAAATTCCACATGACCTTCTAAGCTTAGGTTAAGACTAGACTAATTTTTGAGAAGTCATTGGTTTATTCTCTTTACTCCTCAATAGGCTCAACCATATACAATTATTTTTAATTAAAGTTTGAGTGGGGCCTCCAGTGATGGCTGCTACAACTAATCTCTTCCAGTAATAAATTGTACTTATCATGAGAAAGTATAATTTTTAGTTATGCTATATACATGTAGTTATAGTTATATAAGGATTTTAACATCCAACTAAATGTTGCTGAAGTTGAGTTAAATACTACTTAGCCTTTTCAATATAAGCAAACAATTTACTTCTGGTATCTCCCCTCTCAGTCTTTTTTTTTTTTTTTTTGATAACTAAGACAACCCCAGACTGTTCAATCAGCCTTTATTTTCTGCACCTCTTGCATTCTGCGTCTTTGCTTTCTTCTTTTGGACTGAATCAGTCTTGAAGTGTGTGAGGCTGGACACAGCATCCCAGTCAGGGCCTCTCTGTGCCAATCAGACTGGAAGAATTGGTTGATAAATCATATGGGATTAAAGTCCTCTTCATGCATCCTGTTGTAATACGCTGTTTTTCAGTATCAGGAGATGTCAACTCGCATTCATCTTATTTTACCCAGTATAAGAGACGTCCTACCTGCTTGTTCCCAAAATGGTAGTTCTCCTTATTGAACTTTATTCTCTCACTACCCAAGATTTTCTATGCTGAACACAGCATTGCTGTTTGAAGAATTGATAGCTGTTTCCAACAAACTTGCATCTACCACATTAAAGTTTCATCTAATTAAGTTTCCCTAATTTGCATGGGAAAGTGTCAGAAGCCTTATTAATGCCAGAAGGCATCTGGAACTTCAGCCACCTTCACCCACTTCTCCACATGGTCTATTTCCTTTTTCTTAAAGGAAAGATGATTGTGTGAAACCCTTGTTCTTAACTGTGAATTCCTGCCTAGCTACTCAGTTTCTTTTGAGTGCTTATTTTAGATGATTTTTCAAGTCATTATTGACAGCGTAATTATATAGCTTGTATTCTGTCCTCCCTATACTCCTATTCAAATTCAGGAAAAGTGACTCCTGGAAACCCATTCATTTTTTACAGGTTCCTATATGAATCACCAGTAATTAAATGGAGATTGCTTCTGTCATTCTCTAATCTAATCTCTTAAGGATATTTTTTCATCAAAGTTGAAAATATTTACCAAAACTAAAGTAACCTGTAAACCAGTCTTTCCTTATTCTAGCTAGAAGCTATACTTTGTTTGTTACACTATTTACCTTGATATCATGCCAGATTGAACAAAATGAAACATTAAACACTTTAGCCTTTAAAAGTTTTTTTATTAATATTTTGGTACCCCCTTGTCTTCTTGATCTGCTTTAGATACACATCCTTAAAAACTGACCTAGTTTCTGTAGGCTGCTTTCTTGTATTTGAGGCCATTGAAGAACCTGGACTTTTTCTGAGGTTCTGAATTCATTTCCTATCTTTCCTCTGCATTATATTCCCTTAAAGAAATAACTGTATTAAGGAACTGCTGAATCCTTGAAACTGTTTTCCCTCACCTTAATTTCCTAAGAGATTTGAAAGAAATTCCTCAAGTTTGCATTCTTGTCTGCTGTCACTGCTTTGTTGTTCTTCTTCCTTTTAAAATCCATGAACTTCATCATTTTTATGATCATTTTTCCTTGTTGCTCTGTTTGTCACACTTTCAGACCATTTCTCCCTGATTTTGCTAGAAGCAAATATGGCACACCCACCATTTTTTAATCATTAGGAAAAAAACCACTGGTGCATTCTATGATTATTTTTCTGTGCAATCTGCCCAGCTAAATCCCTTTCTGAATGAGGGATATGCACACTGCTTGGGTTCCCCACAGCTGCATGATCCTGGTCTCTGGATGAATCTCTCAGGTGCATAAAAAACCTCTTCCAACTACTGCCTTGTGGGGCATTTAGTACAATTCAGCTGTGGCAAAGTCATTGGCAGCTTCAGCTTTCCCAGACCTTTCTGAGCTGCCTCTTATGTTCTTCCAACCATAATCTCACAAAGCCTGTCCTGGCCAGGCCCTCCTGAGCTGTGCTAAGTAGAATCCATACCTTGCTGTTCACGTAATCCATTTATTTAGGGACCCCTAAAGATTTATTAATGGTGGGCTATTTAAACCCCTCCTGTATGCTCTTGAAGAGAGTTCACAGAAGGTTATTTTTCAGTGAAGAACCAGACAGTGAAAAGTAGATGGGAAGAGAATAAAATACTCTATATAACTTGATACCGTGCTGTTAAGAAGTTCCAATGGACTAAGCCTTCCTATCCTGTCAGCTGCTGTCTGGGATTCATGAGATCCTCGAGTAATGTTGCTGAGGACTCAGCTCCTTATTTTGATCACTAGAAGTGGCCAAAAGAACTAATTTTAGGCAAGCAGTAAAGGTTTTTTCCCCTTTACCCCGATGCTGAGCAGGGCAGGCCACGCAGGCTGGATGAGCTGGGGTTGGGGGGCTGTGGTGAGGTGAGGTGGGGACCGGCGAGGGGACCAGAAGAAATGGCCCTGAGCTGAAGCACGGGAGATTCACATTAGATGCTAGAAGAATTTTCACTGTTTGGCTGCTCAAACATTGGAACAGGCTGCCCAGGGAGGCGGTGGATTCACCATCCCTGGAGGTGTTTGAGACGTCTGGCTCTGGCGCCGGGTGATGTGGTTTAGTGGTTACAGTGACGCCCGTGCGGGTGGACTGGGCCATACTGAACGTCTCTTCGAAGGCCGATATTTCTGTGATTCTAACGGGCAGGGAACCAGGGCCGTGCGGCCCGAGAGCCGCCCCCGAAGCCGAGCCTCGAACCCGCGGCCCCGGACGTGACGCGCGGGGCTCAGGCGGATCCCGCCCCCGCTCCCCAACCCGCGCGCGGGGGCCGAGGCGGAGGAAGTCTGGCCCCGCCGACGCTCCGTCGCGCGCGCCGCCGCCATCTTGTGCGGGAGGAGGCGGCAGCAGCAGCAGCAGCGCGGAGGAGCCGCGGCCGCGCCTCCCGCCCGCCTCCTTCCCTCCTTCCCTGCTTCCCTCCTTCCCGGCCCCGCCGTCCCGCTGCCGCGGCGCCATGTCTGCCGAGAGCCCCGAGCCCGCCTCGGCCGAGGAGCAGAAGGTGGGTGGCCGGGCCGAGGAGCGCAAGGAGCCCCGCGGGGCTTCTCCCGCCTCCATCGGCGCGGCCGGGCCTCTCCCACCCTCAGCCCGGGGAGCCCCGCGGGCCGCAGCGTTTCCCGGGCCCGGGCGCCCCTCCGAGCACCGCCTGCCCCGGGCTGTCCGAGCGCAGCAGGGCCGGGCGGCGCCGCCCGGGCAGGACGGGCCTGCCGCCCGCGGCCGTGTGCGGCTGGCGGCGGGGGAGCCGCACCACCATGATGGCTCGGGAGCGAGCGGGTGTTCCCTGACCGATCGGCCGTGTGCGCTGGCCTGGCCGGGCCGATGGCGCTCTCTCGCTCGTTCTCCGGCCTCGGCCCCGCTCCCTCCGGGGGCTCCGCGGGCCACGCCGTCCTGCACGATGGGCTTCGGCTCAGGATCGCAGGGGCGGGATGGATACCAACCATAATCCGCAAGCTAAACGTTTGTTTCACATCTAAAAAATGTATAGCTTTTAATGTAATCAATTCAGGAGCAGAAATACCCAAATCACAACGACCATGACCTGTACTAGTTAAGGATTTTGAGAAAGAATAACTGGCTGGGTTATCTTGTGGTGTCCCTCTTATGTCATCTCTGTAGCTAATAATTGTATCATTTCTCAAGTGAGGTTTGGTTTCATAGATGGCTGTGCTGTGACTTTAAGAAGCCGTTTGTTTTTTAGTCTTGTCATTGCTGTGGGAGCCCAGTTGCAATCCCCGCGGCTATGATCCGGAGAAGTTATGAAACACAAGTACTGCTTTGAAGGACGCTAAAAGAAAAAGCTTAATCTACCTCAGCTGTTAAATTTTTTGTTTAATAATTTACGATTTGTAATACGAGTTAGTTGCACAAGTAGAGCTTTGGGGCTTAATATGGAATGATACCGTCTCAATAGGTGCAGTAATCAGAACCAGCTTCTTGTCAGGTCTGTAATCTGCTCTTAAATAGGTGTGTTCTGCAGCGTGACTTAACGTTCATGCTAGGTAGGCTGCTGAAGGGATACTGTTCCTGTTCAAAGCCTATAAAAATAAGTCCCTGGCCTATGCAGCACTCCTAGAATAGCTCTGTAATAAGAGCATAGTTAAACATGTGGCAGCAAGTTTATTGTAATGCCTTCTAGGGTATTCTGATGAAGTCAGGTGACTGGGGCTGATTTTCCTAATGAACTTTCTCACTGAAGTCTTGAAAGATCATGCTTATCCACTGCTTGGAGAAATTACCTTTTATTTGAGAGATGGGAAGTCCTTGCTGCTCTCCTAATTTGGTTTTATTCTGGTAACGTAATCAAGAAAAATTATATAACCTCAATAAAATAAAACTTTGCTTTCTGTGAGATTATGTTCTGGTCTGATACTGTGATATCAGTGCCGTTATGACATTGCAATATTAACCTCCAATAAAACTGTTTGTCTGGGTAGGCAAAACTGAACATTCACTCAGTGAATGCTTAGCTCTCAAACACTTACATAAACAACCCATTTTGCAGTACTTATTCATATCTGTGCTTTAAAAAGATGATGCCCCTAAATGAACTTTGGGGCAGTGTTTTCATGATCAGAGCTTTTTTCTCAACTTTCTGACATGCTATAAGAAGCTTGTGCTGAGCGAGAAAGGTTTTAACTATGGTGATACAAGCTGAAAATCTGCCAAAGACCAGCGTTTCCTGTTCTCAGTGTGAAAACTCAGGACAGTGGCAGGGGGAAGTTCATAAACAAAGAAACTTCAGTCATAGGAGAATGTATTTTTGGTTGACTCTTTTTGCCTTGAAAGCCTGTATTTTTCAGGAAACTCTTAGAAGTGGTGCATTTTGTTGCTGAACTGGCTTTTGCCACAGTTAGTTTGCTTTAGCATGCTGTTGCCATGTTTTTCCCATTTTTTATTTTGCGTTTTGTCTGATGTCTTCTGCTAAAGATGAGCTGTTCATACCAGAGTTTTAAAAGGCTGGTGGCTCTTCTTTTTAGTAATGCAGGTCAGTTGTTCAGCAGATACAGAACTTTATGCCGCTAGAACCTCTGCAAAGATTAAAAGCAAAAGCTGTCTTTAGGTGAGTTAGGTAACTACTGTTTTCCTGGTAGATCATTTTAATGACTTCATGAGCTGTGTCAGATTCCTGTGGAGTACTAAAATTATAACTTTTGTGTGGTTGTCACTTGGAAGAAGAGGGTGGTATATCTTGATTTCTGCCCACTCCCGAGTCATTTGTTAGTCACTTGGTTGTTGCTTCTGTAATTCAAGGGAGAATGTTCTGAATGTAGGAGTGGCTTCAACTAAAGTCTTAGGGCTCAGCAGCACATCTCTGAGAGTGCTCAACACCATCTAGTCCTCAGAAGAATATAAGATCAGGACGTGCAGGCAGTGATCTTCCCAAGAAAACTCTCCAAGGTCTCGGCAATCTGGTTTAAAAGGCTTCTGAGCTGCAAATGAACACATCGAATTGCTTTCTGAATCTAAATTCTTGGCACTCCCTGTATCCTTCAGAAAGGAGTTCTGCAGCTTAACTGTATTTTACGTGAAGAACTGTTGTCTTAAGTATTTTTTGAACCTGCCGTCAGCTGGTTTTGTTTGACACCCCAAGTTGTGGTATTGAAATTCTTTAATTTGTGTTCTGTGGGTTTTTGAGTCTTAGTTGTTGTTGGTCATCAAGAAGAAGCGGCCGTGCTCTGTATCCTTTTGAGCTGCACTGATGCGTAACACGGTGTTTTTGTTTGGATTGCCTGCTGTGCCATAATTTGTCAGCCCTGTGAGTTTGCATAAATGTCTCCTTTGATGCACCGTGAATATGTATTTATATAAGCTATTTATTGTTGGTCCTCTTGTCTTAAAAAATACGTCCTTTTGGCTTTTAGTGGCAAAATATGCCCCCTCAAATACTTTGTCTGTTGGCTCAGCAGTGAGTACCCAGTGATTCAGCATTAGATGTCCAAAGTGTTGAGCTGAAAGGATTACTTTTGAGCAAATCCAGTCCGTGTTGGCATTCTGATGAACCACAATAGGGAGAGCAGCTGCTGCGTGATCTGTGTAACGCATGAGAACCGTGGGCTTGGCCAGGGTGATATTGCCTAGTGAGAAATGGTATAGTTCTATGTCCAGTAGTGTCAGGGAAACTGCCCTTTATCTGTGTTTGGATTTTGCATTATATTGCCTAGCTGCATTTTCATCTAATAAAAAGCATTGGTTCCTTTTGTCACTGAAGTATCTCTTTAATTGTTATGAGAGTTTCTATTTTTTTCCTTGGGAGAACTGTTAATTCAGTTTCCTGTTGTATTGTGCAAAACTGTCCTTGAGGTGTTTTGGCCAGCTGGAGCAACTAGCTAATGTTATATTCTAAATCTGTTGTAATCTTTGTTTCTGAGGCACCTTACCAGAAAGATGCTGAATCTTACACAACGTGGAGCAGTTTGTAAGAGATAGTGAGGAGCACTTGGGGATAGGCGCGTGTGGTGGTGGCTCTTGTTCTTGGGCAGTTCTGGCTTCAGCAGCTCCCTGCTCCCTGTGTCCCTGTCCTCCCTGCTGCGGTGTTAATGTACCTCTTTGTGCTGCTGAGGGGTCAGCCGGGCAGTGGAAACTGATCCAAATGAAACAGCCCAACAAGGGGAGAAGAAAAAAATTATAATTTTTTTTTTTCTGTTGAATTAGTTTCTGTAAACCCTAACTGGGGAGTACAGGCAGTCATGCTGATTGATGTAATGCAAAGGATGATGACAGGCAGGGAAAAGAGTATGAAGGGGCTGCCTAAGCAGCTCTAAGTGGACACGAAATCTTAGTCATAGATGAATGACACCTTCCTGATTTCAATGGCAATTCTTACTTCCTGCCTGAAAGTCTTTCTTTGACTTCAGATGATAATAACAATTCTATGCTACAATGGCCAGTGCAAATCATTATATATTTTCTATGAACTAGGAATGGTTTTCATTTAAAAAAAAAAAAAAGGCTGTGGCCAAATACTGGAAAAAGCAAACCAAGGATTTCGAATGAAATTTTAGAAATAATTTAATAGAATAAATTGTACTTCATAAATCAAATTGCTACATGGACATGGAAGAGATGAGTGTGAAGTAGAGGCCAGTGAACAGACTGCAGTTTTGCCAAATGAATACCTCTAAATTATTATTTTGAGCATCCATGTTTTACAGTATACTCATAAAATAGGCATTTTATTTTACACAAATGCACTACCCAACTGTCTTCATTCTCATAATTTCAGGATAATTATAGACAGGTATAGAGAAACACAGTATTGTTATTAATGTAACAGCAGGCATGTTTTTGAGACTGTTTCAGGATGAGTATCAACACATTGCAGCTGGAGCAGCCATACAGATCAGTGTGGCAGTGGAGGTGCCGATCTGCCTATGCAACTAAATGATGAAACGGGCATTTGGAAAAAAAAGTCCTGTGATTCTTGCTCACTATTCAATATTTGTTTGTTCTTAGTGGACCCCTTGTTTCGGCAAAAAAAAAAAAAAAGAGTTTTGTTTGAGTCTTTTTTTATTTTTAAGATTGAATAATTTCAAGTTGCTTTTCTTTGAGAGGGAAGTGCGCACATCTTCAGCATCTCCAGGAAAGGTGTCTAAAATAGGAGGCTGAACTCCTACAGTTGCTGTCAACATTTGAGAAAGAATGTATGAAAATGTCTAAGCAGATAATTGTTATGCTCACTTGGTAGCAGCAATGGGCATGTGGGTGTATCACCTGCAAAGCTATTCTGCATAAATATACATTGTTTTATGTTTCACTTACAGTATCGCTCACTGTCTTTCAGGAGATGGAGGATAAGGTGTTAAGTCCAGAAAAAGCTGAAGAAGCAAAATTGAAAGCAAGATACCCTCATCTGGGCCAGAAGCCAGGAGGCTCAGACTTCTTGAGGAAGAGGCTTCAAAAAGGAGTAAGTTATTGTCCACAGGGTATAGACAAAAAATCCAAAATTCCTGTATCTGTGATTTTTTTTTCCTACTCTATGGGCCTTTACATGGTAAAAGAGTCCTAAGAACCTTAAATTTTGAGAAATCATGAGGAAATTTGTCTCTGCAAAACAGATGCCAGGTTGGCAGGATAGCTGTTTACAGCATCAGTGGCTCAACCACACTTGCTATAAAAAATTAAACTTAGAAGCTGCTGTGATAGACTTGAAAAAAACATTGTGGTAAACACGAAGGGGTAGAAACTCATCCTTATTTTGTAGTGATTTTATCCTGCCCATTCTTATGCCCCCCAATTTGATGTCTACTCCTTTTATCCATGTTTCTAGCACATGAAAGTTTGGTGTCTGCTGTTAGACCAGGCATCATCTGACGTTAGTGGTTTGAGAATGGTTGTATCATTCTGGATATACACCCAGACCCAAAAATAATGATAGAAGAATGAAGAGTGAGTTAATATTTCAGTATTGTTCCACATCTAACTGTTGTCTCTTATTTTCTTAGCTATTTGACTGGGGGATTTTTAGTTTAATTATTCATAGAGTGATTATGTAATGCCTTTCAGGCATGCTAGGACTCTGTTCTTGGAATAATCCTGAAGCAGTATGTCACTGTTTCTGGTGGTGTTTTCATTGCTGTCACACCGTTGTGGTTTTTTTCACTGTTGTCTAGGCCCTTTCAGTACACGTAATGATTCCAAGTATAAATCCTTCGCAAACCAGCTGGTGGAGTTCAGTGATGATCTAATTCTGTGCTATCTGGTAACATCTCTTGGGAATTGTTACTGTTGGCAGGTTTTTTGGATAATCTTTGTCTTATAAGATGGAAGGTATGAGGCAGAGTTAATGGCTGCTGGGCCTGGGTAGGTGAGGTGACTGCCTCTGAGTTACGCTGCTGCGTGGCCAAAGGCAGCCAAAATGAGACTTCACTGGGTTCAGGGTATGTGTAGACACAGAAGGGAGTGGTAAGTTTGTATTGTGATGGTATCTCGGGAAAGCAGGCCAGCATTCCCTCAGTAAGGATTGATAGCCATAAAGGAATTATGACTGCTTGCTCTTGGTTCAAATATGAGAGAATCTCACCACCAGCAATAACAGCCTGTACAATATCTTCATCTTAATTATACACTATTGAATGCAAAGGCTCTTGCAGCATGTACTTTCAGATTTGAGAACAGACACATCCATGGCCATCTTGATTGACTTTTGCGACTGATGAAAGATGGTACAAACTTGTGGATTCCAATTCATAATAGGCCTCCTGCAGTTCCTGATGTGGTGATAATAACTTTATTCCATTTATTTTTCATTATTTTGATTTAGTCTGCTCAGTGTCTTAAGTGAGGAGTCTTCTTTACTTGATAGAGGTTCTGGTGTACTTTGGGCTGCCTGCACTGATGAGAGTTAAAGCAGTGAGGATAGTGTGTGTGCTTTAGATACTGTTTCTGACAGGAAGACACCTGGACGACATAGTTGGTTTTGAAAGGGCTGATCAAACACAGGCCAATTGTGAGAAGCTAGAATAAATCAGGAAAATACAGGAATAAGTTAAAGGAAGAAATGGATTGATATTCTAAAGCATGAGAGATGGTGGGTTTTCTCAGATATTCTTCTGTGGTCAGCTGTAGCCCAAATCATCTTTGGTTTGGCAACCAGGACACACTCTGCCAATTCGTATTTGCTGTCCAGAAATGTTCTTCATTTGATGCACACACCATACTAGCACACTTTCTCTGGAATAGTGGTAGATGAGAACAGTCATGCTCCTGTGAAAGGATTCTGTTTGGAACTCTTAAATGGACAGAAAGATTCTGCTAACAGCTGTATCACATCTAAAGATCAAATGGTTCTGTTATTACCTAGTTGCTGTTTAAAAGTTCCTTTTGGTTACTTCAGTCTTAAAGGGCAAAATAGGGAAGCCTTTTTCCAAATCAGATTATGTTCTACCTTGAGGTCTAGGCTGCAGAGGTAGTGCTAGAATGTTGTGGTGTAAATAGGGATTACACCATCAAAAGGATTGCACTGGGAAGGTTTATAAATAAAAGTGTGTGATTCAGATGTACGACAGACTATGGGAGAAAGATCCAGTAACTTCAGGACTCTGGCAAGGAGCATTTAAAGTTGTTTTCAGGAGGTCTTGTCTGAGCAACCTCCACTCCGCCTTGGTAAAGGCCTGTTAAGTCAGGTGCTCAAATTCCTTCTGTCTAGCAACTGCTGCCACTGAGCATTTTGCAGCTGGGTGGTACTAATGCAGAATGAAGGCTGTGGTGGCAATGGAGGAACACTAATGCAGAATGAAGGCTGCCCAGAAGCACCTAGGCATAGCAGGTGGTGATGGCTGTTGTTCAGCTGAGGACGAAGCCTATTCAAATTAACTGGGTGGAATACCCTTCAGAGATGGTTGTGATTGTAAGCAGTAGTTAGTGGTGTAAATCTTAATCCTGAATCTAATTTTTTTTGCCTCATATGAAATCTGTTCAAAATCGTGGGTTATAAGTATCTTCGTGGTAGACCTCATGGTAAGGTGTAAAAACAATGCAACTTTTCCTGCAAAATGTGTCAGTGAGCAGCTGAAGACCTTATGCAGAGCTTGGATGAAATTCCATGGTCCACTTTACTATGATGTGGATAAATAACAGTCATTTGGCTTTGACATGCATAGGTAACTTAATATTTTGAGAAATCTGGCTGCTCTTAGAAGTAATGCTAATAAAAACTTGCTGATATGTTAAGGAACACTGTTTTTCAACTAGGAATTTAAAAGTTAATTAGCTTTTGTATTCAGGAAAAAAAATGGAATGGGGGATAATAATTTCCTTCACATAGCGCTTTTCAGAAGGACAGTAGATTTGACTTCGCTGAATAATAGGTTTGGGAACTTCAGGGATTATAGTTTCACTGTTTTAATGTGTGCAGAGGAGCTTTTCTTGTTGGCACACACTTTCATGCTACTTTGATCTCTGGTATGATAGACCAGGCTCTGTTTTCCAACTTTAATTTGTGCATTGTTTATTATTATGTGTACCAGAATTCATTCACTGCAACAAAATTTGCAAACCCCAAGGTTTCAGTTGTGGGAGAAGAGCTTTTGGGAAAACCAGGGCAAAAATAATGTTCAGATTACTGTTCACAATAATGTTCACAATGATGTTAAGACTTCAGCTGTCTGTGCTTACTAGTCTTGATAAGACCTTTTTTTAATCAACGTAGAGCTACTTTGACAAATCACAGAGATTTTACAACTTCTTAAAATTTAAAATATCTATTTACAGTGTAATTCAGCGTGTACATCTGATAAGATTTCAGGCTTTTAAATATATGTGTTTTGTCTTCTAGCAAAAATACTTTGATTCTGGTGATTACAACATGGCTAAAGCAAAGATGAAGAATAAGCAACTGCCTACTGCAGCTCCTGACAAGACAGAAGTGACTGGTGACCATATTCCTACTCCACAGGATCTTCCACAGCGGAAACCATCTCTTGTTGCTAGCAAGCTGGCTGGCTGACGAGAACAGCTGAACTGCATGATTATTCTCATTCCTGTTATTTCTCCTTAATAGTTATTTCTCACCCTCACATCCCCCTTTTTCTTTCTTACACTAAGTCATGAGACTGACAGCTTTGCAGGTAGCGATAGCATGTGCTGCTATTGTAAGGGAATACTGTTAAGAGTAAAACGTAGTATTTGGACTAGTTGAGAAAAATGCACTGATTAAAAAGGACAAGTTTGGTTAGAGCAATGTAATCTACTTGAAAATGTACATATTGCCCATTTCCTAGTGTAGGACTGGTTCCAGCAAGTGACATCGCAAGTTTTACAACTTCTAATGTTTCTGCTTTTGTTATTTCATCTTAATTACAGCATATTTGTATTTAATATAACCTCCAGTTGTGTTGGGTTTTTCTTCCGTGTTTGGGTTTGTTGTCCAAAATAGAGGTTTAGACCACAAGTTGCTAGATGGTAAAGCATGTATAAAAACAAAGACAGGGCTCTGATTGAATTTTGTTTCTGCTTTTGAACTTGAACGGCCTTAAACCTGTTTCAGCTTTAACAATAGAGTTTTTACTTGGGCAATATTTGCCCATTCTGGTGTAACTCTTGTGAACCTAGTGCTTATTGACAACTGCCTGTTGAAGCTGGTATTCTTTTCAGTTCCGTAGCTTAGGACACACTTATGTTGAAGATGTGGATGAAGTGTGCATGTGCATAGACTGTTGAATTCACTCTTGTGCCATTTTTTGTAAATACAATCGTTTTGCACAACCTTTTGCAAACGTCTATTAGTTATACATTTTAAAAAGCAGATAATGTGCCAATCAAAGCACAAGTGATTCTGTATCTGTCAAAGTCTTGTCCTGAAACTAAGAGCCCAGAATCTTGCTACTGAAAGTAAAAATTGTATACCTGAAATTTGTGAAACACATCTACACTTGGCTCAACCTTATCCTTTTGCAGTTGTATATTTTGTTTCACAACAATATCTAGCATTCAAGTATAAATTTGGAATTAGTACCTATATTTGCAGGCAAGTGCCCTTTCTGTTCAGCAGTTGTTTAAGCTTTTAAAGCAGAAATGCTCTGTCTGTTGGCATAGAATATGGCTAAGTGTACTGTTCTAGAGAGTTCCCTGTGTGACCAGCACGAAATCTAGGCTCACTGACGTTTGATATGCAATTGTCTTTAGGCTATTTTAGACTTCTGTAAGCAGAAGGATATAATTTCTTTTTTTCTTGGACTCCTGAAGAGGTAGTAAATTATTTCTTTTTCTTCGTACAGCAGCCCCTCATTGATTTTGTGGAAACAAATATCTGGAAAGGTATTTCTATAATGACTTACTGAGAAAGAGATAACTCTTCATATCAGAAAATAGGGATGAACTCCAGTTCATGCTTATGATGAAGGTTGTAAGTACTAGATAGACAAAATACGTAGTTGATATTAGTCAGGTGAATTGATGCATTTAAAACATGTTAGTTCAATGAAATCAGAATAGTGAAAGTGGAGTATGACCCATAATATAATTGATTTTCATATAGGTAGTCACAGTCTTTGGGAGAACAAGAAACTCTTTAAAAAGATCCGTTTACTGAATATATTTTTCTTTAAAAAATAGTTTGGAAACAGCCTGTTAGAAACAAAGCACCAATGTGAGTACTGTAAGAGAGAACACTTAAAGATACATGTTTTTAGAAGCTTGTACTTTGTGCTGACGTATTCAGAAAGGTCTTGGGTATAAAGGACTGCTAGTCAAAACCAATGCTGGCCCATACCTTCTGCAATGCTCTCTTCTAGAGGCAAACAAAATGGTCAAGAGAAATTGAATAGTCTTTATTTGGTCCTGTTTTGATCAGAACATATGGTGTCTATGTAATGTTTTTGATTCAGAGAAACAATTCCAGAGAATTTTGAAATTGGTAACCTGATTCTTTTCAAGTCTGTATAGCCCTTTTTTAGTAGTTAGATGGGCTTTGTCAAGCCCATCCTTATTCCTTATCCTCCACTAGTATTACAAATAATTTGTGGTTTTTGCAGAACAGTTTGAAGAAATGGACCTACTTGACTTCTTTAAGAAATTAGGCTGGAGGAATATCAAGGAAACTGGAAATACTGAAGCAAGCTGCTTTTTATAAATGTTTGTTCTAGTGTGAAAATCCCTCTTTATTTTTCTATGTATAAATGAAATCAAAACTTAATGGTAGGATTGGGCCTGAAACAAATGTTGAACAACTTAAAGTGACTTGCTGTGTGTTGTCTGGTGCCACTAATTTGTAGCTCCCCAAAGGTGAGCTCTCTTGATGTTTGGGAAGGTTTAAGAAAGATAGCCATTTAAATTTAAACATTCCACTCACTTAGCTACAACTCAGCTTGTCCTGCTGGTTGGACAACACAAGCTCTTCCAATGCTCACTCAGTGACTTGCAGTTCCTAAGATTACTACAAATTCAGCTATGAATATATTATCCATGTGTATATTTGAAGTACTGTAATACTAACTAGGTCAGTGACTGATTATGAGCCTTCACATCTGACAGACCTCAGCAGCAGGCACAGCTATTTTGATTCTATACACTGTATAAAACTTAAAACCAGTAGTCACTTAACAGTAAATGGAATATGACTGCAGATCGATGCTTACTTTCAGCTTACTCCAGCAAGATAACTCAGCTATCCAAACTGATGTACATAATGTATTATATGAGTTTTACCATTTGATAATTGCCTTTTTCAAAGAAAACCTGTCCACACTGTAGACTGGCAGTCCCTTTCATATCTTGCCTTTAAAGATAGACAGCGTTTAGTTGTTAGAGTAGTTACTCATGTAGGCTTGTAATAGCAGATAGCACCAACATTTTATTTGAGATAGTTAAGTGGATTAATTACAACTTCACAGATATGTCCCCAAATCTGTAACACCAAAGGCTTCCCTCTCATTGTTCTTGATGTAGTAGGACAGTGTTTGTGTAAAGGCCACAGGAGTACATTTTGTTGGACATATTTACACCCAGTCAAGATGTTAAGGTGATAAAAATGTCAATTGTTCTTTACAAACTTACACATTGTATAGTATACAGAATAAATTGATTTACTTAGTTTTTATTGCACCGTGGAGGTTTGTCTCATCTTTACTGTTGTTTCCTAAACAATACCGGATACTTCGGTATTCTCTATGGAAAATTTCTAAACCCTAAATCTTGCTACTCTGTATCATTAAAAATATGACTGGGCTTTGGTTTTTAGTATGTTAGACTACAGAATTACTTTAATGTAATCACATTTATATATATTTCAGTGCTTATTTTTCTATTAAGGCAATTAAAGCTTATTGTTTGAAAACTCCGTAACAGATGATTGTTTGGGTCCCTTGCACTGAATGAAGGGGATGTCTGGGAACCAGCTTGGTGCAAAGAAGTTTGCATTGCTTTAGACTGTTGGCCTAAATATGGCTACATTTCTAGAAACCACAATGCTGGAAAAAATTCCCACTAAATTCCCAGTCAGCCTGAGGCTCGGGTGCTGATCTTTGCACAGCTTCCAGATCCATGGGGTGTTATTTACACATTAGCTCAGTCCCCAAGGTTACAGTAAGAGTACAGAGTACCTCTGTGCTCTGCATACCTGCATGGTACATGATTGTTTCTCTTCCTACATATCTCTTGCATTACATTTCAGAGTTCTTAACTGTTCCATCAGTACTGGCTGAAACCAGCCATGTTTGTTTTCTACAGCTAAAATCTCCAGGCCTGGTCCTTGCTGTGTGAGAATTGGGCTTGGCACTGCTCACTCATTCTTTAGTGTGACAACAGAACAGGAAGTTCTGTGTGAGAAGGGAATTTCTCTGCCACAGTTGAACAGATCATAGATATGAACAGAACACAGATGTAAGAAAAAAGATAGGACAGATGCTTGGTAACTGCTGAAAAAAAATTGCGTAAAAATTCAGTATAAAATTCTACATGTGGACTGTGTCAGTTACATCACCTACACATTGTTATCTGGAACACCCTGGGATCTATGCTCTGAAAAAAATGCCATCTTTTCAAAGAGATGTTGTGCAAGGTAATAGATGAGGTCTTTTATAATCTTGCCAGCAACTATCTGATGCAGGAGATGCATCTTAAAGCAGTTGGTCTGGATACATTACAAACAAGTTGTTTCTTGGCAACTTTCAATGCCCCCAATTCCTGTCCTTAATGGCAGATTTGAAATCCTGGTTTATGCAAATTGTGTCAAATCATAGCATATTTTGGACTCAGATATCTATTTTTTGCTATGGCTTATAATTACATTTGGCTCCTGAGCTCCAGCTGTGAATGGCTGAGATCAGAAATCCACAGTCCAGGTGAACTCCTGCAATGAGTGTCTTTGAATTTAGCATAGGTATCCTGAGGAAAGGGTTCAAAATATTGGATATGAAGCATCACACAGAGGGGAGGTCCAGGTCTTTTCTGAAACCAAAACTGAAATTTCAGTTGTTGACTATTCCAGTGTTGCACATGAAAGGTGACTAGTAGCTTTAGTACAGATCTCTCTGGTTTGCCTTGGCAGACAGATGAAGAGCAGCTATTGCAAACAACTTAGCCAAAACCTCACCCCTGACCAGGACAGCAGTTTCCAGGAGCTCATTCTGGGCTTTTAATAGCACTGAATGTCCAGCTCTGCTGGGAGTGAGCCTCCTGCTGTGGGACAGCAACAGCAGTTGTGGTTGGTAAACCTGGACATACTGGCAGAAAATAGAAAGGAATTTTAAAAATTCTGTTCACGTTATTTTGAACTCTCCCAGCAGAATCAAGTGGTTTTTAATCTCTATTTTGAATTTACTAACCTTAGTTTCCTAGCTGTGAAGGCCATATACCTGCACCTAATACAAACAACTCTGGGTAAGCTATGTATTTTCATCTTGGCTATTTTCTGTTTGTGCTTGCTACCTTCTCCATCTCCTTACTTTTAAATAGCAGCAGTAAAGTCCAGCCAAGTATTTATTGGAAGGGTTTTGGGAATCAGGATAGTGTTTGCTCTCTGTTAATAAATTGATGAGCGATTTCTGATCCATTCATGGTTCAGTTTCTCTGTAAACAGATTGATCTGTTTCTTTGGTAGTTGTGAGTTTCAGGGCCAGTGCAGATACAGCTGTTAGTTAAACAGTTGAATTCTGGGGGAGGATAAATAGTCAAAAGCACTTTGGTGGAGAGTGGCAAACTTACCTATTTCAAACTTGTTTGTATTTTGGACCACTTGGACTAGTAGGATGCATTTCCAAAGGAAAACAGAAAGAGTAATAGCTTCAGTTCTGCTGTCAAAAGAACTCTTGCCATAACCTGAGCTGTACAAAACAGTCATTAACAAATCTTAAAGGAGTTGGGTGTCATCTTGAGACCTTGCTGGAACATGGACTGTGCTTTTCATTCCTATTTGACATTGATGTTAAACTTTCCAAAGATGTATATCTCCATGTCTTGGTGAGAATGGACTTGATTATTGAAAGAACGGGTTGGGGCCCATTTGCCTTCAGTGCTTTCAATGGAAGTTTGAATAACAGATGCAATCAAGCTGAAGGAGGCTGCAAACAATTTGAAGGATGGATTAGAATCTGAGAGAAAAAAAACCAAACCCAAAATGGAAAACTTGGCACCTGAGAAACACATGCCAAGTGCACAATGGGAATAACTGGTGGTAGGATGGCAGCCAGGCACGCAGAGGCTCCAGCAGGCTGTGACACAGATGTGGATCCAGTGAGACGAGGCTCATCTCCCGCCTTGCTTGAGAGAGGACCGGCGCCCGTGAAAGGAAGGGACCGGACCGTTCCCTGCGCCTGGCGGTGCCCGCGGTGCGGAGCCTCCTCCGCGCCTCGAGCAGGGCACGGGCTGGGGACCTGCCAAAATTATAAACACCCCTGATGACATAACGAGTAATTTGTATACTGTAGGCGAGAAGAAATAAAATTAATTTTTAAAAAAATTTAAAAGGATGACGAGGGAGAGGAGGAACACCGGTTGTGGCACAGAGCGGGGGGGCGCGCAGCCCCACTGACCGATCCAGGGGTCCGGGAGCGGCAGCGCCGGGGCCGCGTCCCGCCCGCCGGTGGGAGGCATCGCACCGCCCGCCCCGCGTCCCTGCCCGTCCCCGCCGTCCCCGCCGCCGCTCCCACAATGCACAGAGCCCGCCAGGTAGCAGCAACATGGCGCGGGCCGCCGCCTGAGCATCCTCCTCCTCCTCCTCTTCCTCCTCCTCCTCCTCCTCCTCCTCCCCCCCGCCTCCCGCCGCCGGGCTGCCGCAGAGGGGCCGCCCGCCCGTGCGCTGCGCCATGGCAGCCTCCGAGCTCTACACGAAGGTAGGGCGGCCGCGGGGCCGCGGGGCCGCGGGGCGGGCGGGGGCAGCGCGGCCCGGCGGAGCGGGCGGGGGGCCGGCGCTGCCGTGCCCGGCCCCGGCGGGAGCCCCGGCCCGGTCCCGCATCCTGGCGGGCGCGGGGGCCGCTCCCCGCCGCCGGTGAGTGCCGGCCCCGCCGCGCCGGAGGGGCTGGGCGGCCCGGGCCCGCGGGGAGCCGCCGTGCCGCCCCGCCCGCCCTGCCGGGGATGCGGTGGGGCAGCTCGGTTATCGCCCTCGGGAACACCGGCCCGCTCCGTGAGGAGAAACGGCTTCTACGACATAAGCGCTTTGATATTCAACTACGCTTTTTGGTGACACTGCACCTTTGGATTATATTCTTCTGGCAGTCGTTCAGAAGCCCTGCAGTCAGCAGTGATGCGCAGCGTGACTCTCATATGGTCTTTAATCAGACATTTTTCTAATCTTTTTAGTCTTGTGTGTTAGTATCTCATCAGCTTCTGCCTGGACACAGTTTCTGTCCTGTGCATCTTGATGGCAAAGCCTCCAGTTTGAGATGTGGAAATGGTTGTTTTCACCCCTAGCAATGCATTGTTTTCATTGCGCTGCCTTAAGCTAGTGCATAAATCTGAAAAAAATTACAGACAACAGATCTTTAAGGGCAGAAGGGATGACAGAGGTCACTGGAATTGAGCAGGGCAGTACAACATGACAAACTCCAAATGCTACTTTCAAAAGGCTTGCACAGTCAAAGAGTGTTAGTAGGAAAGCCACGCCGAGATCCTTGAGCCACTTAGTGAAATACTCCAGAATTGTCCCCAGTCTAGCACTCTGCAAGGAAGGAAAGGGAACAGACTTTTTGTTTTGACATGAATAGGTCACCTTATTTGTAGAGTTCTCCCACTCAGGAGTGGTGGGACAGCAGAGTGACAGGACAAATCAACCTGAAAGTCCCTTCAGCAGGGACTGCTTTGCCTGTGTTTGGGAGTATATTTGTGTGGAGAGATTGAGTGTGAGAGGTGAGGAGCATGCCTGCACCCCCTAAAGAATACTAAATTCATTAGTGATATGGCACACCTTGGTGTTTTGTATCTCATACAAGAATATCTCTTTGAACTATCCCAAAGGGATGAAATTTACCAGGCTGGTCAAGAGAGCTGTGGTACTGCAGAGTTGTTTCCAGGCACCCAACACATCTTCTCTGTGTAAGGAGATATTTTAGAAATGTGTTTTTGATTTCTCTCTCTCTGTTGATATCCTTCTTATGGAATTAAAATGTCTCATAAAGTGTGGATCAGGATACTTGTTTTTTCTTTTTTTTTTTTTTATTTCCAACTTCATCTGACCTTGAATTCTCATCACTGAGTGGTTGAATCCTTTGGGCAGAAGCTGTTCCAAAAATGTGGGTGTGCTGCTGTCTTGGAACTGTGTTACAGTGGGAGGCTCAAGGCCCCTTTATAATTCCTGAGGAGGGCCTGGCTCAGAGTTGGGCAGGCCAGGGTAGGAAACCTGCTGGGCTCTCAAGAGAGGCTCTGCTCTCTTCCCTCTCTGCTGGCTTTCTCCTCAAGAAATGGCAGCATGCTGCTTGAATAGCATTCAGTATCTCATCCTTGATTAGGTAACATAAATAATGGATTTAAGGTCAAAGCATGCTGAGGTAAAAAGAGCAAACACAAAGTCAGACAAGTGCAGGGATGATCCTGCAGTAGGGACTCGCTGGGTGATGAAGGCCGGTGAGATTGTGTCTGTGCTTCACTCTCACACCACAGGCTGTTCTTGTCCTCTTTAGAGATATATGTAGGCACAGAAAGAGTGAGTTTCACATCTTTTTTGACTGGTAAGCAGAGATTGTCATTCAGGGCAGCTGCTTAAAGTACCAGAGCTTCCAGTGTAGTATCAGCTCTCATCATATGGTGTTGGCATAGGTGTGAGCAGCAGGGTCAGGGATGAATTTTCAGCACATCGTTGCTCCTGTTTGTGCCCATGTGTGTGCCCTGGAGCAAAGGCAGCTCTCTTACCCTCTCCCACTGGATGCCTCCATCCCAGCTTGCCTGTGTTGTTCAGGTGGCTGTGTTGCTGTTAGTAATTTGCAACAATGGTTGGTAAACTTATGTTAATGACTGCATGGGCAGTGTTGCAAAGAAGTTGTCAGCATTTCTTCAGATGCTCTCTGAGAAAGGCAGAGCAGACTTATTTCCAGCTGGGGGTTGTGGAAGTGGGGCTCTCTGCTGTATGCTCCAGTGTATCCAGCTTTGCTAGTATGTTATCCCTTCAAATTTGGGTTCTTTGCGTACCAAGATAAAAATGGCACCCACTATCCCAACCACATTTGAAATAGCTGAAAGGAACTCTTATTTTTCCAAGCTAAATTATTTTTTGTTAGAAACCAACGATACAGATTTTTTTAAGAAGTCATGCCACTCCTATGAAAGCCCTATTGCTTTGATTCATCCAGATGTGTTTCTAAATTTGGTGGCTGTATAGCTAGACTTGGAGTTGGACGTGCTTGTAGTTAATCTAGAAATTTGGATTTAAGTGAAATTAGAGGGCTCAAGTGCACTCACAAACTAGTTCTGAGCAAGGGGCCCAAACCATGCCCACTGGAAACTTTGTATTGCTGTGCCCAGTGACACTGCAAATTCAGACTCTGCTTGAGGGCATTAGCTTTAATTTTGGGGTGAAGCAGCTTAAATTTGTTCCATAAGTTATATCTCAGGCATTCTTACTAAAAACATTGTGCTTTTGAGCCTTGTCCTGTTGGATATATATCACTAGCAGGTTGGTGGCCTTGCTGTGAGTTAATTTCTGAAAGTTTTGGTTCTTTGACTTTGCAAACAAACTTAGGAGAATCTTGGGTGTGGTTCCTGGATCATTCCCCCTGAGCAATGTTTGGATGTCACTGATCCATTTCAGCATTTCAGTAACTGTTGGCCAACAACAGATATATACCTACTTCTGCTGACCCATAAAAATTGATAGGGACAATCTAGGCCATGTACCAGCTTTTGTTAAGTGTAATTTGATTTCTGTGGAAATTAAGAACAAGGGAGAATGCTCTGCCTAGAATTGGAACTCATCTGACTACTCTGCTGAAACTGCCATGTTTTGTGTTGCAAGTCACCTTCGTGAGTTTTAGAGGTGTGAAACCAAGCCCCAACACATGCTCTTCTCACCTGTACACAAAAATCAACAAAACAGATCAGATACTGTGTTTATGCTGCCTCTTTGAAAATCAGAGTGAAGAGGTGACATTTTTGTTCTCTGTTTCCATGTATTTTTCCCTGGGTTTGAGTTCTCTTTCATGCTGTGCTTTCCTAGAGCATGCTGCTTTGCCCTCTCGGGAGTTCTGTTTCCCTTTTGTATGGCTGTGTACAGTTGCACTGATTTATTTACTTATCCATTCAGTCAGACATTAATTTATTTTCATTCTTGCTGCTACCAGTGTGCTCCTCCCTTTCCATTATCTTTGAGATGAGGGAGAGCTAGCTCCAGCTAGCCTGGTCCTAACATAGGACCTAATCCAATTTCAGTTCTAGTGAGTGGAAATGTTCCTTTGAACACAGAGGAATTGGTAAACAGTTTTCACTGGAGAGCATGGCTTGGGCAAACTGATCTCAGTAGCTGACATTGAAATGGTTCAGTTTGAGGGTTTATGAGCAATAAATTGAGTTAGGGAAGTGTCAGAGGAAACTGCACAGAACAAAAGCTGCTTGTGCTGTCCCCAGCATTGCAAGTGGCCCTTTCTTGGTTTCCCGTGGCTGTCTGCAGCAGCTGCTCTGGGGGTGAAGCCAGGGGTGTTACTGTGCTTGGTCTCCTCCTTTGGCTGTGCTGGGTCCTTGCAAGCAAAAACGGCAGATTCTGACCAAGTAATGGCTCTGCGTGGGTACGTTAGTGCTACACGGGGAGGGAGATACAGCAAAAAACAACCTGAATGTAAGAGAGAAAATGCAACTATTTCAAAATTGCTGTGCCTATTAGTGGGCTTTTCTTGGGATTTAAAAAAAGCTGCTGTAATTATATAGTCCTGTATATTGCTGTGCAGACTGTTGTTTTAAAGTAGGTTCTTTCGCCCAGTCTGCAAGAGGCCAGTCCACACACAGAGTTGAGATATTTGACTTTAAATAAGTCAAATACAGTTACAGCTCTGCACAGAAAGGGGTGCTGGGTGGCAAATCCACAAAGCCAGCACCACGACTGCCAAAACTTCTCACTAGTTATACAGTTTAGCAAACAAAGGCATTAATGTTCATTGGCTACAAGTTACCTAGTTGCCTTGTTAATTAGTGTTCTGTCTTCTATTGGTTAATGATTCTCTTGCTTCTCATACTAATTGCGTGCTCAGTCTTTCTCTTCGTTTGGGTTGGTGATTTCCTTGGTTGGTGGCTGTGTGCTGGTGGTCAGGATCTGCCCCTGCTGGAATTACCTTTTACCCAGTCAGAATTGATTCAGCACAGTTGCTTGAGTTGGCTTTATTAGTTTTTTCCTTGTCTGGGGGTTCTGTCACATGTCCTCGTGGCCCCTCAATTCTGCATTCAGTGTGACCACTGTCAGTGGACATCCTTCTTCCCAAGCTCTGTTAACCTCCCAGTAGGCCTGAGATCACTGGAGCCTATCAAGCCCTAAATGAGGCAATTCTACTAACAAATACATAGTCTTTCAAACACCTGGACAGCACTTAGAGCTTGTTAGCTGCTATCTATTTCACAGATTGAATCTCCTTTCCTATTGATTAGGCTTGAAAGTATGCAAAGATCAAACATCAGAGAATATCCTTAGGAAAATTTTTACATGTTCCACAATTTGTAACAAAACTATTGCAAGTGATCTAAGTGTTCTGTAAGGATTAAGCAGTCACCATGTGTCTCAGTGGGTCTCTGAGTGGCTCTCTGCTCAGTCCTTCCAGAGCCCTGGTGCCCATCAGTGCAGAGATGGGAGTGGTTCAGGCACCGCCTGGGCCTCCTGCTCTGCTTGGAGTTGCAGTTCAGGGCAGGGAGGCTCTTGCAGAATCAAATGTGAACTGTCAAGGAATTGCACCTGAGCATGGCAGTGAGCCTTCACAGGATACCTTATAACTGTACTCTGCCTCTTCTTAAAAGCTAGCGCAGCAGGGGAACAGGAATATTTCAGTTGCTTCTCTGCTTGGGCCCTGCTGTGTCACTGGAGTGGACATGATGGCAGCTCTGCCAGTGACAGATCACCATGGTGTGTACCCATTCTATTCCTGTTGCCTTTAAACTGAAAGTGCTGAGGATATAATTACCCAACAGTCCAACAATACTTGGTTTAACCTAACCTCGACATTTTATTATGTTTTTGTAAAAAACCCCGTTCTCTGTAGTCAGATGTCAGCCACAGCAGCTGAAGAAACTGAGAAAGCTCTCAGCTTTCCAACAGCAGTTTTGTGACATGTCAGCAATCTGTTGGTAAAATAAACTGAGCCTTGGGAAGCAAGGCAAGCCATGGTTTGAGTTGGAGCCCACTCAGCACCAGAGGTGCTCCTGGATGCTGAGTGTGTCTGGAGGAGGAAATGATGCCACCCTGGTGGGGTCTAAGAGATACCAAGCTGTTCCTGAAAGCTTCTCACAGCCCACAAAGACCTTCTGGGAGGGTGCATCCTGGGGTCCTGATGGAGCACTGAGAGTGTGGCATCATTCAGAGCTACTTCTGGGGAAGGGTGATAATAGCTTTATATCTGAAAATGTCCTTCTTTTTTTTTTTTTTTTTTTTTTCTATAGACCTAATCTTGAAAGTTGTGTGAGTTCTTTGTTACATGTAAAGAACTGTGAAGGTCCCACTTATAATAGCTGGTCTCTTTCTTCAATTCTTTGAGTATCATGTTAAAACATTTACCTGGTAATATTAGTGGATTATGTGGGATCCCCCCCAAATTGTCACTAACAATGCTTGCAGAATAGTAATGTCTGTACATGGAGATGGTTATTAACAGTCTGTTTCTACTGCAGGGATTCTATAGCATGTGCCAGGTGGGTTGAGTAATGAATAACTCTTATTTTTTAGATAAATAAATGATCAGGTAAAGTGCTGCCGAGCTCCTGCTATGTCAGAAAGTGTGTGTAATGAGCACCATGATTATCTTTGGTTGAGCCAGAGAGCTCCAGGTTGAGTTGTAAGGGATAGAAAGATGTACCCAGCTCTTGGGGTTTGCCTTTGGGGCGTTTGGGAGTTTAATTCTCTCCGTGCGTTCTAATAACGAAGTAGTTTGTCTCTGTCTTTATGAGACTCATTGCCTAATCTGTATTGAACTAAAGAAAGCATTTTTGTTATTGAAATGTGCTCATTGAACCAGCTGAATTGGAGGAAGTCACACAAATGTCCAGTATCACATGACTGCACTGTTTCTGCACGGTCTATTTTTAGTAGGATTTTTAAAAAGCGAGAAGTGACAGTGAGGTTTACCCGTGGTGGTTTCTGCTGTGAGGGAAGGCAGTGTGCAGCTGGCAAGCCTGCTGTGGATCTGTGCCTGGATTAGCCTCTGCTGCAGACCTCCAGGAGCTTGAGGTGGCCTGTGGGGACATCCACAGAATGACAGAATGGGTCAGGTTGGAAGGGACCACTGTGGCTCATCTGGGCCAACCTCCCTGCTTAAGTAGGGCCATCCCAGAGCACGAGGCACCAGATTGTGTCCAAGTGGTTCTGAATATTTGAAGTGGGGGAGACTCCACACCCTCTCTGGACAGCCGTTCTAGTGCTCAGTTGCTGCCCAGTAAAGAAGTTCTTCCTTATATTAGGATGGAACTTCTGAGCATCAGTTTCTTCCTGTGGGCTCTTGTCATATTGCTTAGCACCACTGAGAATCTGGTCCATCCTCTTGGCACCCCTCCTATTTTGGATATAAATTTTCTAATATTTATACACAATATTTGTACACAATAATGTGTAATTATTTATTATATTCATACAGTAATTTATACACACTCATTGAATTTGGGTTTCATTCCTTGACAGCACAAAGTAAAGTATACACAAAGCAAATATTTAATTATTGAAGTTTTGCTTGTGTTGCTGGGGACTTTGACAGCTGCATGCCTATATGAGCACATGTACAGGTGTTCCTGGTTTGAAAGGCATCTTGGCTAGAGGGGAGATGATGGACCCAGTTTTGCTTTGTGCTGTCAAGCAGCAAGAGCTCCTCTGATAAAAGTGAGTCAGGGATTTGTTTTATGCCTCTTGATTAAAGTCACCTTAGCTTGCTGCACGTATGAAGTTAGGGATGAGCAGAGTCTGACTCCTTTGCTTGGCTGGGTTTTCTTTCACTTGCTGGAAGGTGCAGAGGTTATGTCTGATCTAATTTTGTGCTCACTGTAGTGGAGCAGTGTTTACTACTGCGTGTATGGTGCTTGACTCTGATAGTGAGTGTTTGAACAGTTGGGCCCAGGGCCAAGGAACAGCGTTTGGGCAAGGCTATTGTTCCTGATGCTTCATTAGCAAGCTACTCGAATGAGGTGAAGCAGCAGAATGTACCTTCTGTCTGTCTTCTCTGCTGCTGAAATAGCAAGGAAGAACTTCCTATCTATCCTTAATAGTAGGTGGTTGTTGTTGCAGGAAAATATGGTGTTACGGTCAGAAATAAACCCACAATTCTTGGAAATGTACATCATGTCTGTACATCGACTTTTTCATCAAACTGTGCCTTTCTGCTTATTTCCATGGACCATAACCCCACTTAAGATATACTAGAACAGGGAGGATGTTTCTAAGGGTTTGGCTGGTTCAAATTGGTATCAAAACCTCTAAGTAAGTGGAAATGCATTAGGCATGAAATTAAACCTATTATCTAAAAGTCATGGGAGACAGAGAAAATTCAAACTGTTTTGAATTTGCTGGCTCTTTGTACAGTAATTTTCCCTTTTGCTGGCTTTACTTTGAAGCTGGATCCACGATGCAGAGTTGCATGATTGGGTTGCTATGGCCTTGTTTGCCAACACTAGTGGCAAGGCTTTTGGTGACTCCTGGCAGAGAACAGTGCTTCATGCCTGTGCCAGTGCCACCCTTTGCCTAGGACTGCATCATTTCCTCCTTGTTCTCAGTGTTCCTTGGCTTTGCTTAACCCTGGGTTTGCTTAAGCCTGATACTGCAAAGATTCCTCTTTATCCTGTGTGAGTAATCACACATTGCTTAATTTTATGTTTTGAAATCGAGCACATAAATCTGAAAGATCAAGCCCTTTATTCTCTGTTTCTTCTTATAGCAGGGAAATAACTTTTGCTGTCTTATAGTTGTTAGGAATGATTTGTGGGGGGAAAACAAACTAAAACATCCTAGGGATGTCTCTTGTCAAGTTCTCTGAGGAAAGCACAGTGTATGCAGCATTGCAATAAGTTAGGACCTGTCTATTTAAAGCCCAGTTTTAATGTTTCATAACCAGAGTGTATTTTCAGCAGAAGCTTCCACTTTCAGGACCCTGCCATCTCATGGTGCCACTCATCTTTTAGCACAGTCCATGTTTGCAGTTTGCTCTGGGCAGCAGCCTAACATAAAACACTGTGTGGGATGGTTAACCTGGACTGCCCAGCACTGCACAAACATGAAAAGCACAGGGTTATTGAGCTGATGATTTTGGTGATTTTGGGATATTCCTGGTCATCCAGGTCATAATCTGGGCCTTTTCTGTCACAGCACAGCACAGCACACTTGCTTGCTGCTTGCAGCTTGTTGCAGTATTTAGTAGTTTGTTTCTATGTGTTAGTCTGTTTATATACAAATAAAATATAAAGAAGAAATTAATGCATTTAAAACAGTTTGTGTGGGTTCTGTGTGGGTTTTGTTGTTTTTGTTTGTTGGGTTTTTTTTAAGAGGCTAAGTAGTGTGGTTACATTAGAGAGTGCCTTCCTTGCTGAATTGTGGATATTAAGGAGCTCCAAGGTAAGCACAGGAAACATTAGGCACTGCTAATGAAGTTTAAAGACTTCACTCTGGTTGAATGTCTGTGGATTGCAGATACTGACCCAACTTTTAATGTGAGTATCTGCAAATTTTAATGTAAATTTTGAAGAGGATGCAGAGATCTTGTGTTTTACATCTTCTGTTCTCCTTGGTACCATGAATTTAGTTTCTTTGGCCTGTTAGTCAGGAACAATAGCAAGATCTCTCCCTGAATAATAATGCTATGGAGGTACTCAGGGCTGGAGTAAAGCTTGTTAGAATGTTGAGGGGAAAGAAGGTACAAACATAATACCAAAAATCAAGTATGGATGAGAAGTCACCATGATCATGAGTGGTTTGAGAGAGCAATATAAAGATTAAACTGGAGGAGAGTCAGTCAGGAATGCAAAATGCAGCTGTGGTTTTGTGTCTGTCAGCTCTATGCTGTTTGGTGAAAGTTGTGGCTACTTTCTGAGAGTCTTGAAAGCTGTTGCACTTCCCTCACTGCTCATCAAGTCTCCATTTTTGCCTTCTAACCCTGCTTCAGGTGTGGCTGTAGGTAGGTAAGGCTGTTAGGGTAATGCACGTTGCCCCAGGCAATTAGCAGATGTAGCTTGTTGAGTTTATTTAGCTCTTGGGAGGCAGTGGAGAGGTTGAGAGCAGACTCTTCCAGGCTGCTTACTCTGTGGTCTGATGAGATCCCTTGCTTTAAGATCAAATGTTAAGGCTGAAGCAGCATTGCTTTGAAGAGCTCTCATTCTGTGTTTATAGCAGCTACCACAGGGTAGTTATGGCATGTGATTTGTCATGTTGTTTTCCAAGGCTGCTGTATGGGTAAATGTAAACTGCATGTTTCTAGTTTGACAGTGCTAAGTATGGAAAACCAGGGACTTCTCATTTGAATGATGTACTTACCCATGGACAGGAAAAATCATAAACTCTTGCTCCAATTACCGATGATGTCCTTGAGTTCTTCCCATTTGATTATCACAAGACAAGAGAATTTTGCAACTGCTTTGTGGTTTACAGGAGGACACTCTTGAGCTTTGTAGAGCTGGAGAAATAACCTAAAAATACTATGAGACAGTCTAACAATGAGGGAATTCATTGCCCCAACATGGCTTGTCACACGTTACTCTCTGCAGACTCCATGGGTTATTCATAAGTATCTTTAAAGCAGATGACCTCAGTTGTTTTGCTGAGGAAACCAGAGCAAGAGATTCCCAAGTTGCCTTATGAGTTAGTATACACCAACACAAGAGAGATGGAAATATGTTCCCTGGAGATTGAGCCTATTTTGCCTGGAAAGGAAACGCCAGCTGCCTCTGAAAGTTTCTGTGGCAGGAGATATGGGATGGAAATAGAAGTTTTAGACTATATGTATGTTAAAGTAAGTAGAATATGTTCAATTGTTTTCTTGGTTTTAACATAGGCATATAGGTCTGTATAGCTAAGCATATAAGTGCTTGCTAGTATCATGGTATTACAGTATAAGAGTTTATTAATAAGGATTTAAGTTGTTTTTGGACTTATGATATTGGAGATACATACATGTCTATTTCAAACATGCCCGACATTAAATTCATTGTTTAGGAGATTGTCTCACTTAGAAAAAATCTTGCAAGAGGAGAAGCAATTGCAGAAGTTGTTAGAATTTCGTGTCTGAGTGCACATCTTCCTTGTGACAGCCTCACGTATCAGAAATGTAAAGCTGATTTGAACTTTTTGCAAACAATCAGAGAGAGAACACTTGTAGAGAAAAGCAGTGGAATAGTTTCTCTGAGGCTAAATGTGGTATGCTTGCAAGTGTGCTTCGGCTAGTGTGGCAGGGAGTAATTTCCCTCTCTCTGCAGCACAGAGGTGTCCCACAGGTGAGGTTAGCCCTGCACTGCTGGGATGCCCTGGGGTGGTGGGGCTGGGGTGCTCACAGCCCCCTTCACCTCCTTGTGCCCTCTCAGGAGGGACTGACGAGGGCAGGGCTGACAGTCCAGGGGAAGGAATGGCTGCTGCTCTTGCTGGGGAGTTTTTGAGAGCAGCTCTGTGGCCACTAAGCCCAGTTCTGCTTTCACAGCTTCCCCCAGTCCTTGTGGAGGAGGGGCAGCTCTTGGGGAGGTTTATCTCTGCTCGCTGGTTTTAAGTTTGAGCTTGCCAGGTCATTCATATCAGGTCACTCTGGTTTCCTTGTGTGGGGACTTGCTGTAAATTACTGTTAATGTCCCATAAAAAAACTGGTGGAACTAAATATGGCTTCATTAGATGTGCTTCACTGGTGTCAGTTTGCTGTTGTAGTAGAGCAGAAAGGTGTCTGGCATGCACTGGTCCATGATGACAGCTACATTCTGGGTTAGCTAGTAGAACTAGTTCTTGAACAACTCAAGCTAAGTCAGTAAAAGCTCTGTTTTAGTGATGCAACTGCATCTCTGCTGGGGCTTCTGTGTTGGCCTAACTAAAAATACTCAGTTAATCTTTGTTTTTTCAAACCTCAGCTTGGTGTTCTACTTTAAATGTGGCTTTTTGGGGGGCTAGGATTAAGTAAAAACAAGATGGTGCTTTTGGACTTGAGCTCAACTTTACAGAAGGACACTCAGAAAAGTACAGCCTTATTACTCTCAAATATATTTCCTTTAATTTTTAACTTTTAAATGAAACTTTCACAGTTAAGTCAGCAATTGTCCATGCTTCAGATGTTTTACAGATAGCAGAAACTGTAGCCTTATTTCACTCTGTGAGCTAGGTGAGCAGTTATGGCTCCAGTGCTTCTTTCTTGGTAACTTCTCATTCCAAACTCCGGTGCAGTGCATCTGTCTGATCAATACAGCCCTTTATTTTCCCATCCTGCATAAGCAAGCACTGGACACAGCAGATAATCTCATGGCAGCGCTGCAGATGGCTCTGTGCTGAGCAGACACAGAGTGAAGGCTTCTCCTGCTCTGTGTGTGAGGCAGGAGCACCCAGCTGCAGCCAGCCTGGCAGCCCCTTCCCACCCAGAGCTAAACTGGAGCTGGCTGTGAGTTGGGAGCAGGGATTCAGGGATTCTGTCTCCTGTCCATGAGGTTTCTAGAAACTTTGGGGAAAATAATTGTAGAAAGCTTCTGTAAGATCTTAAATCCATCTGAGAATTTGACAAAGTAAAATCAGCATTTCATTGTGTGACATTGAAAAATATGGAAGTCTGGCCTGAATTTGTATCGGGGTCTGGAAGTTATGTCTGTTTCTGCATTTATGTTGTCAAGTCTATATTATGGCTTGCATCATCTTGATGTTAAAATCCTGCAGCCACTTGTTTTATTTGCCCTTACAGTGTTAGTGTTCTTGAATCTTAGACACCCGTGCAGTTAATTGTGTTGAATATTTTTTTGTGTTCTTAGGTGTAGGCTATTTTAAAGTTTTTTAATTGGAGCAGCATTCATTGTAAGCACATAAACATGAAATCATGCATCCTTTTCCTAATGTGGTTCCTTCAGTGCAATATGTCTCATTAACTGAATATTCTGGGTAACTGCAGTTGTTTCATTGGCCCTTACATTTTTTGTGGCCGTTCTTGTACAATTCTTGTAACATGTTTTTCAGGTTAGATGAATTGTGAGTTTTAAGGCAGACTTAGAATTAACTTCTTTCTGAAATCACTAGCGTATAATTCTTTGTTGTCCTTCATTCTGGTGGTATGGATCGAAATGCAATACAGCATTTGCTTCTCTGTGTGGGTATGACCCCAAGTGAAATTTTACATGAGTCAGAATACTTTCCTGTCTCTCAGTCTGAGGTAGGCGTCACACTTCTGCTCGATGTTTTTGCAGATCCTGTTGTGGTTATTCAGCTGGTTTGTGTCTCAAGCAGTGTCCAGAACATGTGGGTTTGATCTCACTGTTACTGCCATCTTTTCTGAAGATTCTTCAGAGCTGCATTCATTCCTTTGACAGGTGTTACAGTGATTGCAGCGAGGAAAAGCACACAGACAGTTCTAGGTGATCAGAAGGCTTTTACTTTTTGAATCTTTGTGCTTTTATAATATGAAGTGCTGAAAGGGCAATGATTGGTCAGAGAAGGACTGAATCTCTTCTCCTTTAGCAAACAACAGGTGACAGAGATTGTTTTGGGAAATTTGCATGAGAAGGGCAAAGCTCTCTTTAGTGTTTACAAAACAACAAAGACACTGCTATGAAAATGGGAATCTGTTCCCATGGGAAAGAGCCAGCCGTAAAAATCCGAAACCCCAGAAAATACACAGGGCGACAGACAGGTCTAGAAATCAAAACTCTTTCAAACACAAAATTTTCTTCGGCATTGCTGTTTCTGTGAATATGTATTTTTAAGCCTGGTTTACTTTAAATGAACTTTTTTTTTTTTTTTGAGAAGCATACTGAATTAAATGGGAATAGAATGCTGCATGGGATATAATAGCAGTGCTGCTGTTTCACTGAGGGCGTTTGGTGGGTTATTACACTGCAGGTTTGCTGGTGACTGGTGGAGAATGAGGCATCCTGTGGGCAGCTGGGGAGCCTCAGGCCAGAGGTGCAGGAACATCACTCTGTGCCATCCCATCCCACATGGGCTCGTGGTAGTGGCAGGGACACAAGGAAGGATGTAGCTGAAAGTGCTTCTCTTTTAACAGACCGGCCAGGCCACTTTGTGAAACATCTCATTTGTCTGTAATGGATGATACAGCCTTGGTTAAGCCCTCTCAGAAGCACCATGAAGGCAAATCCAGGGTGTGCCCAGGCAGTGTTGTATGTGAGCTCCATCAGTGCCCACTGGGTTTCAGCAGTGGGTGCTGCTGGCATCACATGCCCAGTAAGTTACAGAGTGCAAGATGTAGCTGTGGCCACTTGCTGAGGATGGCTGCCTGCCTGGGGAGGGTGGAGTGGAGCCTGTGAAAGGGGATGTGTGAAGTACAGCAGGAGCTAACAAGAGCTGTTCCCTCATGCAGCAGCTTAGGGGGTGAATGGGCAGCATTTTGATAGCTGAAGTATTGTCTGGGTTAATAACAGCTGATTATAAACCACATCTCTCCCTCTGTATGACATTTTGAAGAGAAGGTCAAGTACAATCAACATAAAATGTAGAAAGCTGTGTTTTTAAAGGTGTAGAAAATGCACAGCTTTCAAACATTTCATGTCCTTAAAAATGTTTTGTAGCACAGTTGTACCCATTACAACCTTGGAATATAACTGTTCTTTGATAGATTTGCTAGTTTAAAATCAAACTGTGGGTTTTTGCCTTGATGTCAGGGCCAAGGTGTAGATTTGCAGGGTGGTAATTTTCTGTGAATTTCAGTGTGTATAGATATCCTGTGTTTGGGATCTAGCTTTGTTTGCATCCCTTTGAAATAAGGTAAGGTTTTAGCTAAATGTAAGTCAGTGGATGTTTTTCCAGTGGCTGACGATACAGATCTTGCTGCAGTGAATCTTTGTGGGATGCTGACAGTTTTTGATTGTACCGTGCACAATCCGGGCATGTTTGGCAAACTACATACAAGTTGCTTTTGTTGTTGCAAGCCCCCAGGCCCTAGATACAAAGAATACCTTGTAAAAATGCTTGAAAGAAGGGGGAGGGAGGGTAAGCTTTTATATCCTTATGATTCAGATGTAGTGGATATTTATAGGGTAGATGAAGTACTCCAGTACAACAGACAATTTTTCTCATTGAGCTGTAATTCAAGGAGTTTCCTTGTGCATGGTGAAGGATGCAGTGCCTTACCTGCATAACTGTGAGCCAGATTTGCAGACCCAGTATCAGTGGTGTTCAAACTCATAGCTGGTGATATCCTAGGGGGTAGCTCAGAGCCTGGGTCACTGCTGTCCCCTGGATACTGTTTGGGAGCTCTGCTTGTGGCTGGTCAGGGAATTCCCATGAGACAGAATAACACAGGGCTTTTGATCTTCCTGTGAGGTCAACTAAACATGTGGGATTGTTGTTCAGATAAAACATTAATACAAATTGTCACTTATACTTCCCCTGCTGTAATCATGATACCAATTTCTTTTTAAATTATTTCTTTCTAAATATCTGGCCTTAAAATCTACAAGGTGTTTATAAATGGCTGTTGCTGAGCAACAAGACAGAAAATACACTCCATGCCCAAAGAGTGCTACTGCCCTTAAGAAAACTATAATATCTGCTTGGATTTTTTTTTTTTTCAAAATTCTGTTTCTCTCCAGTACTAAGAGGAATTAGGATGAGTTGGTCAGAGGTTTTGCAGCAGCCCACTTGTCCTGGAGACGCTCTACTTTCCAATCCTCCCTGGTTACTTGGCGTTTTTATGAGAGGAGAGTAAAGTCCTGTCTGACTTTTCAGAGTGAAGGCAGCAGCAGCACTCTGATAACAGGAGTGCCGTGTGTCCTTGGGACTGCCCATGGATCACAGGATAGGTGGCACAAATTTTAGTGGTTTCAGCAGCGGAAGAAACAAACCTGCTCCTGCCTCCTGTGTGAGTGATGATGATCTCTTTGTGGGAGATCCAGACTGGTCAAGTTAAGACTTGTGTTTGCCTGTTACTCAGCTGGCTGTTGATCTGCTTATGTAGAGCTTATAAAAACTAAACTTTGCTCTTTCAAGTGTTTCTGAGCTCAGTATTATTATCTTTGGTGATGGCACTGTGAAGCAAGCATAAGGGAAAATATAAAGCTGAAAGGAAATTGTTCTAATAGCATCAAATTGTGTTTTCAGAGCAACTCCAGCCAAGGAAATCCCAGAGCTCAGAAATCCTTTTGTAATAACTTTGCATTTTGCAAAGATCAGTTCAACACTTCTGCAGTGTGAGATTTGATGACTTTATGCTCTGTTTTGTTGTTACGCCTTACAAGCAGAGACACTTCTTTTTCCAGCCTGACAATGCAGCCTGCTCTCTCCAGGTGGCCATATTCAGTCAGCAACAAGTTCACATTGAATAATTTTGGTGAAATTTAGCTTCAACTTTCACCAGCTGTTGCTGTTCCACTGGCTCCTTCAGCTGGTGCTGCCAGAATTGATCTCTTTGATCCAGACATAAATGAGCTGCTTTATTCCTAGCCAGACCCAAGGTCATTCTTGAAAGGGATGGGGGCAATGTCTCTCATATTTCTTTTCATGGGTAACATGTGAAAGACTGTGGTTTTGAGGCTGTCTGTAAATAAAAAGAGAGATCTCTGCTGCAGTGAAAATCATACCAGTTCACTTGTATGTGTAGGTTGTGCTGAGAAACTTGGGTCAGCTTTCTCTGAGTTGAGATTTCCTTTTTCCTTCTAGGATGTAGATCATGTAATGAACTCTTTCAGCTCTTAGCCAAAGAGCTGTTGAGCTGGGAAGATAGCTAGCTGTATCTCCTTCTTCTGTGATTGTGATTGTGCAATGGAAGTAGAAAACTATTTGCCTGCTGACGAGACTGCTGAGCCGCTTGCATTGCTAATTCCGTTTTGTCAGCAATGTCAATTAGTGCTTCAAGAGGTTAATGTCTCAGATGAGAGGCTTTGTGAGTCATATGGTCTCATTTGATAGATAATTGTTATAGTCTGCTGATTTTTTTCATGTGATCTAAGATGAAATCACGAGGTATGACAGAATACTGGGATTTTCTATTATATTTACTTATCATGTAAAATTGTAGTAATCCAGCCAACCTTCTGACCCACCAGTAAGATGTGAAAACTTCTGTGTTTGTATTCTGCTGTGAACTCTTTCAGAGTTGCTTTATAGATGTCTATAGACTATTGCCCTTGTCCTTCCTTGAACAAAGTACAGCACTCCACACTTCCTGGGGATTTTGGAGTTGCTGTTTTTTCTGTGTTTGTCTGCTGACGCTGGAAGAGAGTCTGGGCAGGAAACTGAGATCTGAAATAGTCCTGTCATTATGCATTTAATTATTTATTTTTCTTCTGAATTCCAGGACATCTCCTCAATATCCCTTCTATTCTCATTCTGACTTTCAAACCAGTCTAGGTGAAGCAGTGCTCCTGCAGATGCTGGGCTGGAGGAATCCTTTGCTGTAGGTGGGAGGATGTGCTGTGTGTCCTCCCCATGCCTCTCCCAGTCCTACACCTCCAGTGAGGAGAGGAGAAGTCATCAGTGTTGAGCCAGAATCATACCCTCTGAGGGAGGATAGCAAATCTCATTTATTTGAGCCAAATCAATACTGAAATATAAAGTACAAGTTACACCAGTGGTAAGCTTGGGCTTATTTATCTAAAATTTGACCTTTCCTTGAGTAAGTCATACTTGCATCTCCCTGATCAGAAGTTTTATTTTGGTGGTTCAGAATTTGCCTTGAACTATCACAAAGAGTAATGTATTCATGGATCATAATTAGGATGATTAAACTAAAGTTCATTTGATTCTTGCTGTAATTTATATTTCAGTCATTGAAAGTGCTAGCATTTCAGTGCTAGAATTTTAGACATCATAGTAATTTTTAAACTAGAATTTCCTTCCCGTTTTAGAAGGCTGATTTGTAAATCAGAGGCTCTAGAAGTTTATCCTATTTTAGCCTTATTCTAATGTCATAAACTCTATTTTATATACTAGTAAATAAAGATGGATGAATAGCAGATACCAAAGTAAGGTATTTCCTAGGAGAGGCCCTTGGTCCTGTTTCCACCAGTGTTGGTGCTTTGTTTCCCTCTATGGGGTTGGATCCCAGTAAAGGCAAGGCAGCAATGAAATTTTAGTATTAACTGATTATATAAAAGATAGCATGAAAATCTGATTTTGCAAACCATTCTGCTAAGTTAATGAAGTGAGAATGTTGTGAAATGATTCAGTACTTATAATTAGGAGCATCTTTCTCTTTCCACCCACCCATTCCTTTTACCAGGTGTTTTCTTTGGCAGGGGTTTAAGGCTAGGCACTGGTGCTGGAGATGAAAAGCTGCAGCCTAGCACTCATAGGATGGCTTTAATATCTGTAGGGTTTTGTCAGGAAAGGTTCTGCTGTCTGTAGTAGCTCAGTTTCTATGGTGATCTGTTTTCTGCTTTCTCTTTCCCTTCTCTAGACAGAAGAAAACGTGCAGTTTTAGCTGGATAAATTAAAGATGCCTATTTCATGCTGCCACAGATCAAATAGTTAGAAACTGCTACACAGCATTTGCTGCTTCAGCTTATCAGCATTTGCCTTTCAGGCTCCTGCCTTTCTTAGGTCAGGAAACTTTTCTTTGTGTAGCCTAAAGGAAACCAGCCTGCTGATCCTTTTTGCTAGACAACATTGAAGTGCTTTCCTCTCTCACATTTACTTTGCTTTCTGTTAATTCCTTGGAAGGAATATCCTATCAGAAATATTTGGGATGGGGAACTTCTGCTGCATATTGGGGATGGAACCTGGTCAAAGTGTGGTATGCATTTAGTCTTCAGCTGTGTCTGGTGCTGGACTATCTTTTGTTAAACTGAAAAAACTTCCCTGATTTCTGGCAGGGTTTTGGTTTTTAGCTCTTTGTTTTGTTGTTTTGTTTGGTTTTTTTAAAATAAAATAATTCTGAGAAAAGGTGTATTGTGCTATGTTTGGATATAAGGACCTTATGAATATTGATTTTAGAATTTGAAAGTATGATGTGAAATTACTATTATATGAAATCATGAGTTTATGATTTATGAAATTTTACAGAGTTTTTTTGTTTCAAACCAGGTGGAAAGGAAAGAAAACATTGTTCCTTAGCATACTACTTGACTTTAATATGGCACCTCTAATGTTAAGTCCTGTATAATTATTTTGGACGTATTATGTGGTTTCTGTGGGTTTGTGCTTGCATTGCACATATACTTGTTAGCACAGACCTTCATTTCACCTTGAAGTTCCTTGCTTTGTGAACTGGGGACACAGAAGGGCTGAAAACAACTAATCCAAGTGGCCATTCCATGCCCTCTGCTGCTACTTTCCTCCATTGTTATATACAGTGCTCTGTGATTGGCATGAGCACATACTGAAGAATTGTTTTAGGCATCTTTCATTTTTCAAATAATTTCTCTCTTGGGGAGTGGGGAAAAGACTATAGAATAATAAAGTAATGCAGCACTTCTGCACTGAAAACTCTAGCAAATACTTGTGAAACTAACAAAGCTCAAAGAAAAAAAGATGCTGCACAAGCACAAATTGACTACAAAGAGCAAAGCTTCTTGTCTTTGTATAAAGTAGATTCTTAGGGCTGGTAGTAACACCCAGTGATGATGGAGAAAGGCCAGGTGTGGGAGCATGACATAATGTGTAGTGGGAATGATGAAAGTGAGCTTTTATTTATTTATTTCATTATCTTTCTCCTTTTACTTGGTTTACGTGTGTGGTGTAAGCTTTTCAGGAGCTCTGGGGATGAAGGCAGTGCTTTAAAGGCTGCCATGTGTTAAGGGTACAAGCCATTGATTTAAAAGGCTGTTGTAGATTACTTGTGCAGTGTTCTTAAGGATCATCATGGGTATGGGAAACAAATTGCTTCCTGAAGTTCCAAATTTTTGCAGGCACTGAGCCTCCAGCTGGGCAGGTGTGCTTCCCTCTCCTGGGGCTGGGGCTTCACATGTGCCACTCCCCAAACTGCTGCTCAACACATTTTATTGTGCCTTGTCTTGCAACAAGAAAGCAATATGAAATTTTTCATGAAGTCTTTCAGAAAATCCCTAGCAGAAACAAGCAGTTTGTAATTTTAGTGAGAAAACTGGGTTAATAAGTGGGAGAAAAAACCCTTCAGCTTTCTTTGCGGCAGAGGAAGCTGTACAAAAATAAGTTGTGTAAGAGTAGGTGGTGAAGCTGTATGACCAAATACAGTTTTCTCTGCCATCAAATGCATGCTTTGACAAATACATTTTAGTTATTTTGAAATAAGTTAGTGGACTGAGCATGTTTTGCAATGAGGTGCATGAATGCACCTCCAGAGCCGAGAAGCTGCTTTGTTTGCAAGGTGGTGGGTGTGGTGTGATCTCAGTGCTCTCTAGGCATTGCAAGAACATTGGTTCAGGGAATTTAATGTATTGAAAATGTCACAGCCTTTTCCTTGTTCTACTCAACAGCTGTGTTCATATGTGTGTGTTTGCATGTACATGTGACTGTGTAAGTAACCAGCTGGTTTCCATACATCTTTACTTGATTCTTTATTATGAGGTAACAATTGTATCTTCACTCATTGAAAAATATGAATTTCTTGCTGGTTTTGAAAACAAATCATGTGTTTGCACTGGGTCACTTTTATGAATAAAGTTTGTATGAAAATGCTCATTAATGGGAGTCTGATTTGTTGTTGGGGTTTTTTCTTTTATCTGGAGGCCTTTTCAACCAAATCCTTTCAGTTTTTTTTCTTTTGGCATTCTGGATATAATCAATTTTAAACTAGCTGTGTTCATTACTACAAAGGAAAGAGCTTTAAACACTTGATCAGGCAGCTTTGCCTAAATTAACACAGATGGGCCAAAGTATTCTCTTCAGGGAGAAAGAAGACAAAAATGGCTCTATAATATTATGCTACAAATGAATTTAGAACCTACTCAAAAGAATTACTCCACATATATTTTTTTGGATAGCCAAATTTTTGATCTTTCTGAAAATGCTGATTTTTTTTTTTTTTTGCTTTGTAGATTTTCAGCGTTGAATGTGTATCTTGGAATACCTTCTCCATGGCAAATGCCTTTTTTTCTCTCTGTGTAGGCAATAAAATTATGCTTATGTAGCCTTTTATCAATAGAACAGGTTGTTCACCTCAGATGTACTAATTAACTTGCCTCTTGCTTAAGGGTTTGTCTGTTAAACATGTATTTTTTTAAAAAAATAAATTTGTCATTTATTTCAATGATTTAACTATAGTGCAACCAAAGCTCACTGATCTTTTGCTGTTGTTGTACTGCAGTATGCCAGGGTTTGGATCCCTGATCCAGAGGAGGTCTGGAAGTCAGCGGAACTTCTCAAAGATTATAAACCTGGAGATAAAGTCCTCCAGCTTCGACTTGAAGAAGGCAAGGTAAGTCTGTGTATTGTTTGTAACCTGATAGTTCTTGTTCTCAACCAGAGTCTGATGGAACTATTGTAGGAAGCTCTGCTGTCAAAATATATCTGTATTTAGGTGTGTTTTTATTTTATTTGTGCTATTGGTTCTGTCCACTCACTTTCTGCAGCATTTTTTGGTGTGATAAATTTTACTGTTTAGTTACAAAAATCAAATTGCCTTGTTTTTAAAATAAATTAAAAAGCAGTTGCTTTTATCCACTGCCTGTTATGTTCAGTTGCATCATATTTTTCTACTTATGCCATTAAACGTATAGCCCTGGTTTGCTATTCCAGGGAGACAGGGTTGCTAGGAGAACAGTGTTGCAGAGAAAGAGCTGTGACTTTTAAGTTGAGCATAACCAGCAGAAAATAAAGATAAAAATAAAGATAAAAAAGGCAAAGATTAAGGGCATTACAAAGAAGATGCTGTGTACTGTGTTGAGAAATGATGATGTCGATGTACAGATCACATCCTTTTAATTGGGTTTTTTCATGGAAATAGCAGGTAAATAAAGTGATTTTAGATCTAGAGACATGCAATTAAAACTTCTATATTAGAGATTAATTTAAAGCTGAAAAAAGTTCTAAGTAGCCTTTTTTTCAGTGTTTGTGTTCTTCATGGTGTTCTGCCAGCATTCGCATGTTGTGTTACTGTGTGTGATGCTGGCCATAGATTGGTGGGAACCTTCTACCCCTGCCTGTTCCACTCAAGAGGAAAACAACAGGGAAAAGCTGGTTAGATTTATGATATAGTGTATTTTGGTTTATCTAATAAAAAGATATGGCAGCAAAAGCATGGGGTTTGCTCAAGTAATAATCTAAAAAGATGACGTCTCTATACAGTTGCCTGTTGTACATATAGAAAACCCCTAATTTTTAAAATGTCAGTTTTGGAGACAGAACTGCTAACTGAAATCACCAGAGAACTGAAATCTTGCAGTGTGGTTTTTTTAACCTTGGGCATGTTTTGCTGGGAAGAATGGCTGGAGGTACTGAGTGAGGAAACCTAAACACCAGCTCTTTGAAGTGTGTCCATTTGACTTCCAGGACCTCGAGTATTCCCTGGACCCGAAGACGAAGGAGCTGCCGCCCTTGCGGAACCCTGACATCCTGGTTGGTGAGAATGACCTGACAGCCCTCAGTTATCTCCACGAGCCTGCAGTCCTGCACAACCTCAAAGTTCGCTTCATAGACTCCAAACTCATCTACACCTATTGTGGCAAGTACTGTTTTACAGAGAGTAATCTTTGCAGAGAATGCCCTAGACAGGAGAAGGAAAGCTGTCTGTTGATCTGTCTGCCTTTAACTTAAAATCATTTAGTGATAGGGCATGCTGGACTATTCTTAGGGAAATCACTATGTTCTTGGTCATTAACAGACTTGAGAATATTAAGGTTCAGAGAAAATTGACTTCACTGTGTATTCTTCTAGCTCCCCAATGGACTCTGTTTATAAAATGTATATTCTGCAATTTTTGCTTCCCAGTGGGAAGCACTGGTTGGTGTTCCTGTCTGGTTGGTGTTCTCCTTAGACTTGCACAGGTTGGGGTGAGTGGGAGGAGGCTCACACACTGCAGATGCAGGAACTGGCCTTGCTCTTCAGTGGATTTGTTGCCCACCTATAATTGCCTACCTCTGCAGTGAGCTCCTCCATCTCTTTTGGAAGGCATCAGTTTATTTTCTTTTTCATGTTTTCCAATCAGGGCAACTACAGAAGTGAATTTGTAACAGTTCATGAGCCAGTGCTTTTCTTATTACAGTTACAATCAATCTTGGTTTTGAAAATAACATTTAACTCAGCAGAGGTTACCCAAACTCGTAATTGCCTGTGGTATTTTCAGATGGCCAGAATGGAGGAAGGTTACTTAAATAATGACTTTATCATAAGTGCAAAATTGTGACTGAATGGTCTGTTTTAAAAATAAACATGGTGAGATAGTTTAGGCTTAAAATTTAGATTTGATGCTTCTGGGCTTTTTTTCTGTGTGCACATGTTTCTTTCAAATCTCAGCGTTCAGCCAAAATACACTGCTAGGTTTTAACATAACTTTTCAATAAGACAAGCAGCACGTTAAACATTTTGTGATGGACAGATGGAGGCATTAACATCCTGCCACATTTTGCTCGCTCTGGCTGCTCCTAATCTGCAGATGCTTGGCAGAGCACATCTGTTCCCAGTCCTGCTCTCAGCAGTGACCAGACCACAGGGGACTGGATCAGACTTTGCCACCCCTGCTTGCAGCCAGACTTCACTCCACATAGGAGTGGGTGATGATTCACACCACAACTCATCCAGTCATGCAGTTGGAGCACAGAATAATTTAGGTTGGAAGAGACCTCTGGAAGTCTTCAGTGAAGCTTCCTACTTAAAACAAGTCTGACTAGATCAGGTTGCTCAGGGCTTGGACCAGTTAAAGTATCTGGGCTTTGAGTATCTCCAGTGATGCCTCTCTGGACAGCCCCTGCTGAGGGTGCATGTTGTGGTTCCCAGCATTGGGAAACCACCTCAGTTCCCCCACTATAGACATGATCTGTGTTTCTTTCCCAAGAGCCCCCATGGCAAAGCTCTTGTGTGAAAGAGCTTTTGTGCAAGTGGAGCCTCATGGCCTGAGCTTGTAAGGAGTTTTCAGTCTCAATTTCATGGTCTCCTAACACCACCATACCCCCTCCCACAGCCCTGTCCAGGCTGTGTCCTGGCTGCTTGCAGACAGGCTCTGTGGTGAGCAGCATTTAAGAGACATTCAAAAGGAATGTGTTGGCTGCTGGTTGTGTTTTGCTGTGTTTGGGAAGACATGAAAAAGGCATGTTTCAAGTATTCCCCAGTGCAGCTGTAGTTGTGGTTTTGGCTGGTTTTATCATTTCTCGTGGGGTTGGGAGGTCTTTAGCTCTCCATGGCTGGGTCTGCCAAAGGGCCTGGGATGGTGGAGCTGGGTCAACTGGTTTGCTTCTAAAGAAGATTCAAGTGATTCTGGGAGCTGCTTGTATGTTTGTCAGAAATGTGGGGGTTCCTGGTGCTCAGAGAGAAGGAGGTGTCAGAGGTTCAGCACTGCTGAGGAATGTGCAGTGAGTTATTCACTTGGGATGTAGGCAGGTGTGTGTTGTGTTACAGGCTGAGCAAAAAGAGTTGGCACGTCAGCCTCTAAAATCCTGATCCTTTGGCCACAGACCTTTCAGACTTCTCCATTAGTTCCCATCCTGCTGCAGGTTACTTCCCCTCTGCAAAGATTATTGCCTTGGAGCTCGGCCTCAGGGGGGCTGCATTTACCTCCTTAATGTGACTCTCAATTTAGCCAGGTTAGTTTAAATAGCCTATGAGGGTGGTTTGAGCTAACCCAGTTTATGCAGCCCAAAGGAGACTAAAACCACTTCAATCCATCAAGAGAATCACAGCAACAGTATTCTCAATAGTAGAACTAGAACAGGAATGCATGGATGGGTAGTTGTCCAGGACCCTAAAAATTAATTCAACCATGCCATCTTAGTGTGATATGTCAAATGGATATTAAATTCTTTAAAATTTCACTTTGAAGTAATTCAAACTTTTAAACAGAAAACCTCCTGATTTCCGAATTTCAAGTCAGCCTTTCACCAGCAATTCACAGGTGATTTATAATTTTGCTTTACTGATGGAAACATGAAATGAGGAATTAATGAAGGAAGCTGAAAAGTTACAAAGGAAAATTAGAATGCTTACATGGAAAAAAGCTATGGCTGTGATGAAAACTCAGTGAATCTTGCAGGTTAGTTCAGACTAGTAGAAAGTACTGCCTTGTACTTGAGGAGAGTAAATTTTATTTTAAATTAATAAATTACTTACATTTATGTCCAATTTGGCCACAGATGGGTGAGTATGTTCAAGGTAAAAGAATTAGATAAGCTTACTTTGGGCATGTATAAAGAAGAATGGCACAAAGAGTAGCCAGAGTTCAACTTAGTGTAATTGAGAGAACGAAAACACACATGAATCTGATTTAGGAAAGGCCATATTTCTTAAAATAGCAATATGATTTAGCAGAGATAAAGAGAAGTTATATGTAAATTAATCTGGATTATAGCCCTGTGAGGCAGACTCATTTCAAAGTTCTACAGAAAGCAAATAATTCCTAACTCACTTGTTTTGGTTATTTCCAGATGGTAGTTGCTTGTAGATTTTACAGATTGCTACTGAAGTTAAGTGTTTTAATATGCTGGAGACTTGTCACGGGGCTGCTTGTTCCCAATTCAAGGGTCTATTTTTGCCAGTGTAACCAAAAGCAGGAGGGAATTGTCGGAAGTCTCATGCAGATTTTTGTAATGTCTCTTTGATGAGGCTTGCAAGCCTGAGAGGCTCAGCTCAGTGGTGCACTGTATTTGAGTTTTTACTACTTTTTCTAAGAGTAGATGTTAAAAATTGACACGCAAAATATTCCTCGAGTCTTGTAGTACTGAGGTTGCTTCCTGTCCCTAACCCCACTCTTATTTTTTGGTTCACCATGACAGCATTAGAACTTGGCATAAGTGTTTATAGAGATTTTTTACTGGTGCTCCTGAGTCATTCCAGTGAAGTCACGGCTGATGGAAAAACACCAACTCTCCTCACATGGGCGTGTCGAGACATAAAACTTGCTGTGTATTTGAGGAAATAGATCAAGGTCTCTCAGATCTCTCTCTCTAAAACATATTCTCTTGTTTCATGTTTTTGCTATGATTTATGCTTGATCTATAGATGCATAAAAGCGTTTAAAAATTGGTTGATGCTCCCAGCAGCAGTGCCAGACTGCAGATGCTTTCATTTCCCTTCTCCCAGCTTTTCCATGGAAAATTTCTTAGATAGACATCACAACACTGTAATCTGCACAGAGCAGAGAGCTGGGATCAGCACAAAGGAAGTCTGTGTAAGAGTGCATTTCTGAGTAAATTTAGAAGCAAGTTGAGTGCTGTGGAAACGCTTCTGGGGCAGGTTCTTCAGGGATGGATTGTCCAGGCATGCTTGGTGAAGTCCCTGTGCAGCCATCTGCAGCTGCATTGGCACACTTAGGCACCAAAATACATATACAGAAGAAGAAATTGTGTTTTTGAAATGTCCACTGTTAAAATTAGAGGGGTTCTTTTTCCCCTTTATCACCTTGTCAAGGTGAGGAGGACTTGCAATGTCAAGGGGGCATAGTGTGTCTGTCACTCACATGGTCTCACTGATCAGTGTTACCACCCTTGCACAGAGCAAATGAACTTTCCCTACCTGTTGTAAATGCTGCAGGAGAGAAAGTCATAAGGAAGCTTTGTCAGATTATCCCTGTGGGTAGAGCAATCCTCATTTCTCATGAAAAAGAGAATTGTCCCAAAAACATTTGAGGTCTCACTATTTGAGGCAAGGAAGAGTAAGACTTAAGCTTTCCTGTGCAGGGAGAGTAAAAGAATGGCATGAATTTAGAAGTACTGTAGTGAGTACTTTAGTACCACTTGAGTGGTATAAAAAAACCAGATATGTGTTTAACTGGTATGGAAAAAGTAGAAAATGAGAGGTGTAAGTACAATCTCAGATGTATCAGACGAGGGTGATCTGATGCCTTCTAGAGCTGTAATTGCCTAATTTCCTGACATGACTGGGTGCTACTCTGTGTCAGCCCTGTGAAATATGTCTACTGTTTGGTTTTTTGATGCCTCTGACCAGGAGGTTGTCCTGCCTGATTGGCAGAGATGCCCTGGAATCCAGATTACACTGTGTCTATACATAGTTGCTTATTACAAAAACTGAGGATGTTATTCCTTCACAACAGCTGAAGGGTTAACACATTGCACATACCCAAACTAGAGTGAGACCACCCAGGAGTTATCCTTCACAAATTGTAGTATCACTGGTAATTCAGAGTAAAACACGGGGAAATACAATGCACATTCATTGGTTTACTGCACTGAACAGTGTTTCAAGTCTGCACATTCTGAATCTCTTTGGATTGTGCATGCTAGCTTTAGAAAACGCAGATAGAAAGAAAAGGTGAAACGTTGTCCCTGATGTGTTCACCAGAGCAGGGTAGAAGTAAACTCGTGGCACTTTGTGTGTGCAGAACTATATTCAGAATAAATATCTGTTGAAGTCAGTATTACCAGATCCATATTCTTTAACATTTTTAGAAAGATTAGAACAATAGTTGATGTTAAAACCCTTTTTTGTTGGGTTTATTTTGAAACAACTATTAATAATTCCTTTTGTTTAATTTCCTTTGTAGGTATTGTTTTAGTGGCCATAAATCCTTATGAACAGCTGCCTATCTATGGCGAAGATATCATCAATGCCTACAGTGGCCAAAATATGGGGGATATGGATCCACATATCTTTGCAGTGGCTGAAGAAGCATACAAGCAGATGGCCAGGTTTGTTGCCCAGAGTCTTGAAGTCACTGTTTTTCTGAAAGCAATAAAACAAAGTTTCTGGCTGATGCTCTTCTCTTTAATTTATAGCTTGTGAAATATTTTGCAATATCTGTCTTTTATTATCAGTGTTTTAGTGCATTTCACAGGGGGAAAAGTTGCCTAAGTTAGTGAACAGTAAAGCGTTATAAATGCTGTGGAGATCATGGCCACTGACACTTAGCAGGAATTACCACGGATCTCGCCAGTATTTAGGTCTAAAATTAGCCCTGTGCTTTATGTGATTTTGTTTTTTAAAATTGATTAGCAAAATAAGGAGATACTTTTTAATCGTTGGTGTATTATTAAAGAGAAAGGGGCCAGGTTCTCAGCTGTTTTGTGTTTGTATGTGATACTGACAAGAGAAAAGAAATCACTGGGCTTAGGGGTGCTATTATAGGCTCCTGGTCGTGTCAGTAATGTCCCAGCTACGTAATCTGCCTGTGGCTGTTGTTGACTGGAATTAAGAGGGAGCAGAGGGACGATTGCACAGAGCGCCTGAAAACTGAGTCTCTAAGGACAGCAACAGCTGTGCAGGAAATCCTCATTTTGTTAGATGTTGCATCAAAATTAACTTGTCACCCAAGGGCAGTGGTTATCAGAAACTTCTTCCCCTTAGCCCCAAGAGCCTGCAGTTAGGGGAGCTTTTGAAATATTTTGTTTCTAGGATAAAGATCTTTTGGGCTACTGTGTGGTCTTTGGTTAAGGATGCTCCCTGGTATCCTGACTGGTTAGCTTCAAGCTCCTGGTATAGTTTTCCTTGTTGGCAATACCGCTCACAGTCCAATTAATCAAGTAAAACACTGAAAGATCTCTGGATTATTTGTGATGGCCCTTAAGCTATACTGCAAGTGAGGGAGGCAAGGGGAGAATGGGTTGAAAATTATAAAATCTTCATGTTTGCAATCAGCTATCTGTTCATTTAAGAGTCTTTATGAGAGCTAGAACGGATAAAATATTTGTCACGTGCACATCTGAATACGGTGATCCACAATACCCAGGCAATAGATAATTTCAAAAGAAAACAGTTCAGTGCAACATTTCATGATTTAGCGTAATTGCAAAAGAGCCAATGTTTCAAAAATACCCTTGTCTTGGTTTAACTCCAGCCAGCAACTCAGTACCACACAGCCACTTGCTTACTTCTTCCCTCCCACACTGGGATGGGGAAGAGAAACTCATGGGTTGAGATAAAAACAGGTTAATAATTGAAATCAAGTAAAAGAATATAAAATAATAACAACACCAATAATAACAATGAAAAGGAAAGAAAGGAGGAGGAGTAAAACTCAAGGAAAAGAAGTGATGCACAGTAAAATTTGCTCACCACCCGCTGATGGATGCCCAGCCATTCCCCAAGCAGCCATCAGCTCCTCATGGCCCAGTTTGTGTACTGGGCAGGACATTCCTGGGTGTGGAAAATCCCCTGGCCAGATGGGGTCAGCTGTCCTGGCTGTGCTCCCTCTCAGCTCCTTGTGCACCTGCTCCCTGCCAGAGCAGGAGAATCACCCTGCCTGCAGGTGAGCACTGCTCAGCACCAGCCAAGGTGTCACTGGTGTCAACATTATTCTCATAGCTCCAAAATGCAGCACTGCACCAGCTGCTAGGAAGAAAATTACCTCTATACCAGCTGAAACCAGGACAGCTCTACACCCACAGTGCTGAATGGCAGAGATATTTGCCTTACTTCCTTTCTGCTTAGAAAACAGACATTTAATCTGGTGTGGAAATACAAAGGCAAAGTTGTGTGTTATGACAGTCACATCTTCCTGGTGTCTCTTTCATCACTGCTGTTTTAAACAGACTTGGTTCTCAAGTCCCTCTAAAAGCTGTACAAAATTAAAAGTTATTAACCTTATTTTATATCTAAGGCTTGGTACAGTGGTCTGAAATGAAAGTCAGTGATGGCTGTCATCCATATTCACAGAATTCATGTTCTTAATATTAACCAGTGGAAGTAAGATGTTAGAGAGGGGTCTCTCCACTGGCTGACTCTAAGCCCTGACTGAAGTGGGCTCACCTTAGTGGTGCTGAAATGTCCAATTGCTGGGTCACCTGTGTTCTGTGTTCTGTGCAATGGAGGTGTCTGTCTGCCACCATTGGCATTCTCTGCTGTCAGGCAGACTTGAGGGGCTGAGATTTTGGCTCGAGTTTCCTCTATGGCTTTTCCTTTTTGTCTTAATTACCTGCTCTTCAGCTGTCACTGCACCCTCCGGCAATTCTGCTGTCCTGAATAACAACAAACAAGATGTGGTAGGAGTTCCTTTTTGAAACAAATGATGAGAAATTGTATAACTGTTGAGATTAGCTTAAATAAACCTTCTGAATTATTGAATTAATTACTTTATGTGTCTATGTTATAAACAATTTGTTATTCTTTTATGACTAACTGGCAGTACTTTCATAGTTGCAAAATGAAATCTGGGCACACAATGCAACTGAAAGGAAATTCTCTGTGCTGAAGTAACAATTTAATTGTTTTAGATCTTCAGTATTTATTTGCTTTTCTATTTGTTTGGGGGTTTTTTGGCTTATTGTTTTTAAGTACTTTTTTTTCATTACAACATACCGGTTTTGGTAATTGAATTTAGTTTTCTATTGCTGCTTACAATTACTAAATCCCAACTTCACTGATGTTTTTTATACTCTGAACAAATCACCTTTTACTTCTGAATTATGAAGTTAGAGAAAAATAACTCCAGTTTTACATTTCTGCAGCTGACTATTTAAAAATGAAAATCAGATTGTCTGTGACTGCTGTATTAACATTTTAATAAGTGCCTTGCATATTCATGCAGTAGCTAGTCACATGGCATTAATCTGCATTTATGTGTGTAATTGGTGAGAATTATTTTTCTCTTGTTTCTGATCTTTCCTAACTTCATGTTTAAATGATCACTGGAATAATTAGTCATGATGCTCCTATCCTTAAGGCTTCAGTGAGCTCTTCTAAATATTTACTCCTTAGGTCTTCTTGTTAATTTATAATTTAGTGATTTAGAGTTTGTTCTTTCCAGCTTCATTGCTTCATCTGCTGCAGCTGAGAAACTCCATCCATGTGCATGGTTAACTAAATGATCTCTGGAGCCTTCTTCAGCCAGAGAAAATGCCTCATGGCAGAAATCTGGAAAGCCAGTGATTAAGTGTTTGCGTTGTGTTTTCAGAAAAAATACAGTGCAAAAATGCCCACTGGAGTGACAGGGATGGATATGGCTTGTGCACGAGAAATGATGCACAGCAATTGCTTGGGGTTAATTGCAGTGTAAAGCAGCACATAAAGATACCTTTGCATGTGGCATTTCCTGCCTAGTGGGAGCCAAATGATGGGGTACATGCTGCTGGAAGTGATGGGCCTGTTTGAGCCTCTTTATTTCCTCTTCCTACAGCAGTTCTGTCTCCAGTTTCCAGTAGAGGAGCGTGGGAGTGGGAAGGAGCATGGCACATCTTTATCCATAGCCAACAGTGCAATGAGTGGTTAGTTTGCTTGGTAGCTTCTTGTCTTTTTTGGTGCAGGAAAACATGCAGAGCTCTTAAGACTAATCAGACTAATCTCATTTTGGGTTGGTTTTTTTTGGCCCCTTTCCCTTCTCTTCCTCCCTTGTCATCTGTGTCTGTACCTTTTTCCTTTTCTCTCTCCATCTCCTGCTGCTCCTCTGCACAGACTGACAGCTTTGTTTCAGACACCTTTCCTCTGCTGTGCCTAAAATAAGCAATGATCTAGTTTTACAACTGCACTTAAATTATGTTAGGCTTAGGGTTCTTAGTGCTTCATCTTTACCAGTAACTGTAAGGTTTGGGTTGTGTGAGCCTCCAGACCACAGATGTGAGGGTTTGGAGCAGATCTCCTGCTCTGTCCCAGGAGTGTCCCAGTGGGGGGAGCAGGATCATGCAGCTGGGGACGTGCCCATGTGGCTTTTGTGCAGAGTGGTTTGGTTCTGTAGGTAGAGCTCTAACAAGCTGTGCTTTTGGAAAGAGCTGGGACCTGCACTCACAGGGCTCTCCTCAGCCACGGCAGTGTGTTGTCCATGGATAGCTCACTCCATTTGAGTGAATATATACTGGTTTGGGACTGTTTAAGGCAGATGAGTGATGTAGAAGGAAGACAATTATTATTGAAGAATATATTTTTGTCCCAGAAATACAAACCTCAATGTCAGCACATGGGTGTTTGCATGTCTTGAACCTTTTGAGCTGCAATGCATGCCACTTCTGTATGTCAGTTTTCCAGATTGTTAACAAAACCCAAGTTCAGTCTTCAGTTACCCCTCTGTGGTAACTATGAAAATTGAAGCAAAGCTTCAGTTGCCAAATAGTTTATATTTTCTTTTCAATTAAAACTTCAGTAGGAATCACAACCATCAGCAGGTGTGGCTCATTGTCATATTCAACAGAATATTCAATACATTTTTAACTCTATGGTTTTCAGTAAGACGTTGATGATAATACTCTTGAAACTGTTAAGAATTGCATTAATGTATGAGACTTATGATTATCAGTTTCCTAACACTATTAGGGAAAAAATCATTCCTTCACAGGATTCTTCCCCCTGCCTACTGATGGTATATTGCAGTAATTAAGATAATGTATTTTTTTATCAACACTTTGTTGGTCTGATTTATTCCATCCTACTTGTGGTTGATGGCAGATACAGCAGATTCAATTTAATAAATTAACTTTGAGATTTCCTTCTGATTAATTAGTAAAGTTGTCTAGCATCACTTAAGTTGAAAGTAATCTCTGCAAACAGAATTGCATACTGATGAGATCCATATAAACCTTAATGAATACCAGTGTGGAAAACAGTGTTTATAGCATCAATTTCCAAAGTTTTGCTCTTTCTATTTGGACAAAGTATAGTGATTTATTTTGTGGTACTGTGTAGCTTTTTCATTAAATTACCTTTAATAAGCAGGCTGCCTGTCTGTTTTGTCAGCTTTTCTGTGTGTGTCTGATGGCTTTCACCTACAGGAAGATATTTTTCTATCACTTTTTGTTCAAAAGGAAGCTTTTTGAGTAGGTGTTTTGAAAGCATCTTTACTCACAGTCTCCAGTTCTCCCAGGCATCCCAAGATGATGTCCTCTTATAAAAATGCACGTTTGATCAGCTGCTGCTTTCCTTCTGTCTAATAAATAGATACTGTATTTTCCCCTGGCAGAAGTCATGGCAGGGATGATTGACAATCTGTCACAGATCTGATCCTGTTATGGAATGGGAGCCTGCTGTGGTGGGTGCTGGAGAAAGACACAATGGCCTTCCTCCACTTATGGCCTTGACATAGGATTTCTTGAGTTAAATATCTGCCTTGAAAAGAGATGGTATTTCTGGGCCCCTATTGTTAGAATGCAAAGGGAAAAATCTTCCATTCTGATGAGATGATTTTGGAGTAGTCTCTTATACTTGGAGCCTGACATTTTATGATGTTACAGGTAGAAAATGGCAGATAGGGGAATCAACTTGATATAACATAAGGCCCCTACTTATTCAAGCAGTGATTGGTTTTAGGCAACAAAAGGGTTAAGTATGGTTGTAGCTGGAAATTGGAGTTCATGTGAGGTGTCCTGCTGGTAGCTAAGCAATGAGCTTTCCTAAACTGTTGCAGGAGTGACCTCTGACTAATCCCCAGATAAATCAGTTGCATAGTGCTGGCTCATCTTTGTGCTCCTCTGGAGTGCAATCTGTCATGGGTTTGGAGCATGTGCTGACCTCAGTTTTCTTCATTTGTATGTGTTGGGAGATGTTACTGACAATTCATTATCTTTTCACCTTTTGACATTTTTACAGTCAAGAGCTGTGTTTCCTGGATGTAATTATAATGGCAAGTGGTGCATTTTGTTAATTAAAAAAAAAGGTACATCATCTGGTTGTGAGAGTGTTGCAGAATGCTTTTACCAAGCTGTTGTTGAAGAGAAACAAAGATTCTTAATAACTTGAGCTGTTTTGAAGTGGTTGAGTTTGCAGCTGGAACAGACTCATGAGAATTCAGGTTGTGAATAATAATGTTATTTCATCTTTGCTTTGCACGTTCAGTGAGCAGATGCCAAAGTTTTTTATGGAAGAGATCAGCATCCTTACTTCCATTTTATAAGTTGAAGCAGACATGGGGATTGGGAGGGCAGCTTTGGTGAAGGTGGCAAAAGCAGGGCGTTGAGCCCCTGAATCAGAAGTCCTGGTCTTGTGTCTACTGACTTGATGATACCAGCTTGACAATAAAATATGTGAGAATAGAGTACATAACTGATAGTGCAGTTCAGTTCAGTGCTTTCAGGGTACAAAAATAAGCAAATGAGCTGTATTTTTCACCTCCTCCTTTCTGCAGCATTAAGGGGTCTCTGTGCCAGGTAACATCTAGTACATAATAACATTTGCTTTCACTGAAGGTTTGGTGTCTTCCAGGCACTTTACAAGCCTTACCAAAGTCTGTCTCCTCTAATACTGGAGTCTCAATTTCTGCTTGTGTAGAAGACAAGGCAGAGGTGGTGTGCTGTGGCCAGGCCTGGATCAGCCCAGAGCTGGTCCCAGGCAGTGAGCTTCCTGGCCCTGTGCTCAGAACATCCTCTTTTCTCCAGCAGCTAAAGACGTCAGTGAGAAATGCTGTTAGGCTTAAAAAAAACAAGTTAAACTGGAAATATATTTAGAAACGAGATTAAAGAACATGGTTTATTGGACTGATGTTTCATGCTTATTAAAAGTGAATGCTTTTGCTTTTATAAAGAATCAATTTACTGCTTAGTCAGGAGCGATTGTTATGACTCAAGGTTGCAGCTGAAGAATTCTCTGAATTGTTAATGTGTGGCATCTGTGAAGACTGGGTTGTGTCAGGCCAGAGCATGTTAGATCCAGGTAGTCAGAATAAACCAATGGATACAGCCTGTGAAGGTGGAACAGACACAGAAATGTGGCAGCTGTTCTTTGCTTGTTTCTGGGGCACTTGTAACTCACTTTTTCTTTTGTGTTCTTTTGCTATTTGCCCATCACATCACTACAGAATGGCTCAGAGCACTTCAGTCTCTGATAATCATCCTTGGTGCTTACGTAGCACTTTGAACATTTCGGCTGTTTTACAGACATTATCTTGTTAATCCACGCACCAGCCCTTTTGAGGGTGGAAAAAATGTTATCTGTGTCAGGCCACACCTTTTGGGTTGTGCCAATATGAGAGAATTTGGAGGCTTTGGCACTGGGAATGCCACGTGGCTCAGGGAGAGAAGGGCTGTGCCTGCTGTTCAAACAGCACTGCAAGAAGGAAACTTGGAAAATGAAGGGTAAGGGTAGTAGGGGTGGTAAGTGCTCTATCAGGTCTGCCTGGTTGCAGGGAGGGTGACCTGCCAGGGAGAGCAGCTCAGCAGCTGCAGAGAAGATGGCAAGGTGTGCTTGGAAGCAGTTGGAAAGTAAGAGGACAAAGCAGGAGAAGTTTCCCATTTTAAGGAGGCCACTAGCCAAATCCAGAAAGAGGGGATAACAGAATGTAGTTAAAGTTGTGAAGAACTTTGTGATTAAAATAGTTTATTCAGAAGGTTGATGAAGGGCAAGATGTTGCCTCCTGCCCTCAATGTGAGAGGTGCCGGGAAGGCAGCCCGGAGCTGGCTGCTGCTGCTTTCCATCAGTCCAAGAGCATTAGAAAACTGCTGAATGAATTCTTGTTTGTTTATTTATTTATTTATTGAACAGTTAAATTACTTCTGTTTGAAAAGCAAATCCTGGGTTTGTAGAGTTGCCAGGTTTTAAAATGGCTTCTAGCAGATGCTGCCTGCCCTGGGCTGAGTTTCAAAGGCCTTTGCATTGAAGGAGTGCAGCTGAGCATGCACAGCCTTGTTTGCTGCCACACAACACTGCCCTTAGGCAAAGGTGAAGCTAAATATATTGCATTGACTCGTGTTAAACCTCCCAGCACTGGTGGGTTTTACAGCTGCCTTTTATATTAAGATAAGTGGAGAAGCAATTTTGGTCTTCTAGAAAAACAAGTGAGTGTAACAGTGGGAGCATCACAGAAAAGTGGAGCACAGCTGCCCAAAAAATGAACCTGAGACTTACTGTGGCAGGGGACTGGGAGGGCAAGTCTTGAGGAGAGCAGACTCACCAGGCTGATGAGTCTGGTGAGAAAAAGCTAAATCCTTGTATCACTCCAAAACCACATTTTGTGCTGAAAAGAGACGCGTGTCCTGGAAAAAAAAAATGGGGCTATGTTTTGGTTTCAAGTTTACAATCACTGGTAATTTTAGGAAGCACTATTTATTTCAGCATTTATTGAAATCAGACATATTTTTAGTGAGCCTTCAGATGAGTTGTGCAAAACCTTATTCGTCTTATACCATGGATTTGTCTTTCTGGTGCTTTATTCCTCTGCCTGCGTTTGTCAGCTGTGCATCCTCTCTGCTGCCTTGGGAGATGCCAGCCCCTGGAGACAGGGCTCCCTTAGCCTGCAGGGGCTGGCCACCTCTGCCTGGGAAGGTCCTTCCTAAATTTCTTAATGAGTTAATCAAGCTGCTTTCTGTGAAGCTCACAAAACATTCAGTACTGCAGAGAACTCTTGGCTGTATATTGATACCTGATGAAATCTGCTGGGTTTCACAAGAAAGGAGTTCAAATTTTTTTCTGTGGATAATTATTCCAAGACTGAATGAGTTGTTTGGAATACGTGGAGTATTAGTATTTTTCTATTCTTTGATTCTGTGATTGCTATAACAGCAGAACTTTTCAGTTATTTGGGAACATCAATAAAGCAGTTACAGTGATATTTAGCACTTTCACGCTGATTTGTTTTAAGTGTATTGTGTAAATTTCATTTATTTTGGCTTTGTTACCACTACCTCATGGTGAGGGAAATGATCATTAATAAACAGATTTTTTTAGTGATGCTGTCAAAGATCTGTGAATGTTCTGACTGTAGATACTGCTGGTTATTTTGGTCATGTGTTGTCACAAATATGCAATGGGGATGCTGAGAGATTACTTGCAAAAATAGGATGTTTACTTTGGTCAGAGTTTTGTTTATGCTGGTGGAGACACTAAATCATGTCAGCTGCATATATGTATATGCATCCTTGAGAGGTTTGAAATCTGCTTTAAGGTGTAAAACATGTAACAGCTTAAACTAAGTTTTTATTGGTCTTTAGTTAATCCTGTGTGTCTCAGAGAAGCTGCAGCTGATGAAAGAACAGCAGGATTTCAAACCTGCCTGCATTTCAGAATGACTCCTGTCTGACAGCAGTGTCATTAGTTTTTAAGTTATTTTCTTGGGTTGGATTTCCTGCTGCCATAATTCAGCTGTAGGATGGCAAAGCACTGAGTTCCTTTTCTGTCTTTGCTGGGCATGACGCACGTTGATGTTAGCGGTACTTATGTGTGTGTGCTGAGAACAGCATCTCTCCCAAATGTTCCCTGAGTCACAGGTTCCTTCCCTGGGAGTTTGTCAGGTACTTTGATCATGGAAAATTCACTATTTTGAAAATGTAAAGCCATTTCAGGCTTACAAGTCTATCTTATCACCAAAGAACTGCAGTAAAAGAACAGCAGTGAGATAAAGAAGACCAAACTGTCACTGCTAGATTAAGTAAAAGCTATTTATTGTGTACTTGCATTGAAGCAGTAGGAGATTTTAGTTTTTGAAGATCACAGGATCAGGTCTTTAGCAACAGTTTGTGCTGTTTTGAGTTAAATAAAAATGAAATGGTCATATGGAATGAGGTTGATGCTCTTACCCATAACCTAGGCCTGTTTTTCCAAAAAAAAAAAAGAATAAAGCAGCAGCAACTCCACAAGGGGAAGAAAAAAAATGAGGAAAAAAGAAAAGCCAGGAGATTTAATTAATTAACCTTTTAGCACTGAGGCAGTGAGGAGGGAAGATGTCCTGGAGATGATGGCCTTCAAACCACCCTGACAAGAAGCTTCCTTAAAAACATCAGCATCTTGGCAGTGTCCTCAAGGTTAACAAACATAGATGATTTAGGATCAAAGGCAAAGTAAGTGCTTTTGTTCTTCTCATCAAATTGCCCTGTTATTTGCTTTCTTCATTGTATATTAAGGATATTGCACTCTGATCTTTTCTGCCAATCTCATCTGTGTTATGACATGGAGGCACTTCAACTTTGAAGTAGTTCATCACAAGCAAGCATTTCAAAGTCCATATCAGAATCTTTTCAAATCAGCTATTAAGGATACAATTTTTCCAGGGAGAGATGCTGGTAGCTCGGGTATAAATAGATTGATAGGAGTATTGAGGTTGATGTCAATAATTTCTGTATTCCTTTTGTTGTCACCAATTCTGTATTCCTTTTGTTTGTTTTCCCAAGTTGATGGGGGGGTGTGCTTATATACATTTATTTAACATTATTTGCTGTGGAGTCATGAGTCTGAAACCCAAGATCAAGTGATACATCTGATGCATCAGTCATAGGAAGCAAAAAAAGCACTAAAAAAATGTTGTGCTTTGATGATTCAATTGAATAGCTTTGGGCTTCTTTAATCCTCTCTCAAATGCTTATTGATAGAGAGGTTTTTAACTTTTAGTGTTCCTGCTTCAGAGAGAGATTTTCAGTTGGTACAGAGGCAGAAGGTAAACAAAGATATCTGTAAGGATTTTTCAGTCTGTATGTCTTGATTATCCTGATCTGTTTGGACAGTTTGCTGTGGAAGTGATGACTTTGATGCAGTAAGCTGTTTTGGTTTTTGTGGGAAGCAGCTTAAGTGGGTGCAGTGATCTTGAATGAAAATTGTTTGAAAATTGACAATTCTGCCTTTAATATTAGCAACTTCGATGTTGCAATTCTTGTGCTGGTTTTTCTTTTTTTTGCCTCAATTTTTCCATTGGTCAACTGAAAGCGTTAAAAGCTGCCCTGGATAATGACAGCTGTCAGTGATTGGTCAGTGTTGCAGCACTCTGTACAAATTGGAGGTGCCCAGTGACAGTCTTGCTCTTGCTTCCAATATATCTGACAGCTGTGACCTCATGAGAGCAGCAGTTCCTCCACACTGAGCTCTTCTGAAAGCATCTACTGTACATTTTTATAAAATACAAAATTTCAAGTAGCCAGTGCTATTAAAAGCATTGCATTAAGATATATGCACATCCTCAACAAAGGGGTTTTTCACCTCTTGAAAGCAAGGTGATGTTTTTAGAACCACTTGCTGGTTTCTTGTGCGTTGTCATTTCATTCATAATCTGCAAAACCCTTTTCTGTATGTAAGGTATCTGAAGACAGTTTGCAGCACTCTGTCTTCCTCAATGCTGAACCTTCTTTGAGCAGAAACTGTCTTCAGTGTTAAATTTTGCAATGTTTATTCAAAGCATAAGAAGCCCCTGTTGCTATGTAGGCTGTAATCTCAAGCTTCCAGGAACTAGGTAGGACTGCATTTTTTCAGTGTTGGCACTCTGACAGTGAATTTCTTCATAAACATACTGCCTGTCAACAAAATTCTGTAGATAAAGTAAAATTGTCTTTAAAAATTACCAGCTTAGGCAGAAATCTGATTCTGCATTATTTTTTGTGATAGAGAATACTTTAAATTACCGGTTAGGTAATCCATGGTGTGTCCTCATTATTGTATTTATCAAGAAATAGCTGTTACCCTCACATGATTCCCAAAGTATAGGCCTGAGAGAATTTCTATAGAAGATTTCTGAACCAAATCCTCTGCTATTGCAAGCAATCTCAGCCTATCATTTCACATTTCAGCTTGTGAAGTGTCTGGGCCTGTCATCTTAAAATGACACTTTTAATGTAGTTTTGTCATTCCTTTATTCTGCTGATCAGAAACAGCAAAACCATCCTGACCGATGCCTGCACATAACATGCATCACTGATGTAGTTCTGTGTGCCAGGATCTGATTGCTATCTGCCTTGGGGGGAAAAAGGACTCCTCCACCTCTCATCTCCCAGATTGCTTTTCCTCATTTCTGTTTGCAAAAGCATAATTAAAATGTTCCCTCCATTCAGAAGTAATATTAATTTTAAAATCATCTACTTATGTGTTTTATGCAGAGAGGAAATTGCAGGAAGATGAAGTATTGCATGAAATGTGGCATCTGGCTGCAAAGTGGTGTCACACATAAAGCTGTTGCCCTACTTGTTTCATTGACTGAAAGTTTTAATTATAGCGCTTTTTTTCTGACTGGCAATATGTTAAGTATTCAAAATGTCAGGTCAAAGGTCAGAGGCTAATGAGTTAACTAAAAATAACTCTAAAGGTGTAGTATATATCTGAGAAAGAACTTGGGTGGTGTCACTTTTGTTTTCTGGGGATTTTTTTCCTTTGTTTTGGTCTTCCAAATTTTGTTTTGTTTTTAATGCAGCCTAATTATGAAAATTTCATTTGGCACAAACAGAGGTTGTATTTTAAACAGACCATTGCTTATACCTATCATTAAAAATAATTCTCACTATATTTTGTTCATCATCCAGGGGCTTTGATGCTAGTTTACTTGTTATTTCTCTTTTAATTGTGGTGTTTTGTTTCTTTCAAGTTTTATGTCATTAAAGAGCGTTCTGCTGAGCTGGCACAGCTGCCTGGCAGGACCACTCCACCCTCCTCCAAGGCTAAATATCTCACTGCCTGTGGTAGGATGTCCATAAGCCAAGTCTTCCCTGGGGCTGTGGCAGTAAGAGCTCATCCCCTGCCGCCGTTGGGTTTGTTACACTCTCCTTTCTCCTTCAAATGCCCAGTGTGATCGCGGGCGTTTTGTTGTGTTTTCCTTTCTCTCTGCCAAAAAGCACAAAGGATAATATGCTAGAGGATGGCCACTACAGTGTGTTAAAGCAAAACAATGGATTAATGTACTGGTGAAGACAAGAGCGGCCCTGAGCGTGGATGGAGCGCTGGCGAGAGGACACGGCTGCAGACAGTGAGGGAGCCCTTTGTTTGCCATCGTGGCTGTGGCTGCTGCAGACACAGAGAGTCACTGCAGAGGGGACAGCAGCAATGTTTTCAGCTCACACACAGCAAATCCTCTCTTCTCTACGCCAATGTGTGCAATGTGTATGTGTGTATGTACTTGTACAGGAATATGATAATGGATCCCTTATTCCTGAGTGTATGCTAAGGAGAAGAGTAGTCTTCATATCTTATGACATGGGAGAAAGAAACTCTGGCTAAATAACAATAGTATTTTTAAGGAGAAATTATTTCAAACTCATTTTTTCATTACGGTCTTTGTAAAAGTGGAACTCTTGAGAAGAGACTAAGGACTGCAAAACCAGTGTGTATTTTCCGTGCTCCCACTCGTATCCTTCAGGAATGTGACAGTTAGAATGAGGCATCTTTAATTCCATGTCCTTTCTTGGCAAAAGAGCTTGTTTTTTATTGACAGTTTTGTCAGAAGTCTAAGTGAGTTTGCATTCCTTGGTTTTCTGAAAGCTTTTAGTACTTTGGGAACTAAAAAATCTTAACCATCATAGGATCCATTTTGTAGACTTGAGCTTCCCCAGTCTTCATATATTTAATGATATTTAATACATGAAACAGCTGGTGATCTACAAATGAAAAGCTTGTTATGTTGTTGCCTATCTCCTGTGTTAGGCAGTCTCTGAAATCAGACCAGAAGTTTCATATTTTAGAATGGCATGGGGTTTTCTTTTTTCTATTTGAAAGAGCACAGGAGAAAAAAAAGAGAGAATGGTGCCAATCCTATGAAGAAATGGTTGGTTTTGACTCACTACAGGAACTGTCTGTGGGAGAGGAAAATTGTTTGTTACCAGTTGTCCCATTTAGGTGTGGATTTTAGGCATTTGCTTGGATTTCTCCTGCATCCTGCTGCTGCTTTACTTGAGCAGGAGGATCCTTATAACTCCTGAAGCTTCCTGAGCCACAGGCTCTCTCCCACACAGCTCTATCTACCATGAGTGAACTCTGTGAGAGGGAATGGGGAAGAAACAGGAGTGTTTCTTCTTCATTTTCCAGCTGGAAATCTTAATTGTTACTCCAAGCCATCCCAGGCACACAGGCATCTCTCAAGGTCCTGCAGAGAGGCCTGATGGCCACTGTCACATGAGGTCTCATCAGAGGGAGAGATGAGACTTGTGGCCAAGGCTGACATCTGTGGCATTGGGTCTGTGTGACCTGGACTGCACAACCTGGGTTATCAGCTGAACACTTCTGCTTTCCCACGACCCTCCCACTGAGGCTGGCAGCTTGGTGTGTGTGAATGTGAGAACTGTGCTGTAGTCATTCACACCTACTGCATGTGTTACATGCAAGTTGAGAACATGAAATTAGGTTGCTTTGATCTTCTTAACACTTTGCTATTAAATTTAAAGCAGTGCTCAGCCATTCCAAGTAAATTCTTTTTACCAAAATGTGGAAACTCCGCCTCAACTGGTACCTAATTTGGTTAGACAATTGCCCAGGGGTGGGTGATGGAACCAGAGGCTCCTTCAGCCTGTGGCTTTGAGCAGCACGAGGTGGGTGCTGGAGCTGTGCTCTTATCTGAGGGCTTGGCATTGCTTTTGAAGACAGGTAGCACCTTGAGGATTGCAGCAGGGTCTGTAAATAGCTGTTACCCAGAGCCTGTGCCCCCAGGTGTTTAACTGGGCCTAACTCAACAGTTACTGTGGGGTTTTGTCCAGTTTGTAGTGCCCTCATTCCTGATGGGACTTAAATTGGCTTGATTTGGCAGAAGCGGTCAGTTGATGTGGGTGATGTTTGTATGACTGACCACACAAACCAGTCCTCCCTTGGAGAGAGCAGGCAGTCAGTAGTTCCATCAGAGACCACAGACCAAACTGAGTTGTAAAGCAGTGCAAGACCAAATTGATTTGCTGAGGAGGGTGTTTAACTCCAGGGTGGGAGATAGAGTTGGTCACCATTCTTTTACCGGGTGGGAAGGCCTGGCCAGGCACCCCAGGTGTCTGAGGTCTCTCTGGGGTTGTCACAAGCACTGACATCATCCTGAGAGGGTGACAGGAGGAGGAGGAGGAGAGGCTCTCACCTCTGGGACCATGGTGCATTAGAGGCCATGCTGAAGGACATGCACACAATCCTGTTTCCATTTGGGGCTGGGAGTATGTTAGCATAGCAGTGGGCACATAAGTATGACACCCATCTGAGACAAAAAATCTCCAATTTTTGACTAAGGTGGACAGGCCAAACACAGAAAAGGAATACATGTAATTTATACATGCTTGATAAATAGCTTCATTATTTCAGCAGCAGGGGTTTTTTATCATCCCAGAAGCAGAATTTTCTGCCAGGCCTTTAGGCTACAGAAGCCATAGGTAGTTTTTCCATGCATATGTCTTTGATTTCCCTGCACAGCATTTCCTGATGCCATTGGCAGGCATTGGCAGGCCCTGCAGACTGTCACTGTGCTGCCTGAGCTTGGAGGTGCCTGAAGTGTCATTCACAGCTCCTGTGCTGTAAGGACAGCCTGGTCTGTACCTTGGATGTGCTCTCTGTGTTCCAGTCCCAGCTCTGTAAAGCTTTGGGGAAAAGTTTCATTCCTCTTTTTGCCTCTTTTCACGTTAGTATGTAAAACAAGATTAAGCTTACCCAACTCATAGGAATACTTTAAAATATCTTTTATTTTAACTTCATTTGCTTTGAAAATGTAAAAAGCTTTATAAAGCACATATGGTCTTTATTTTAAAAATTTCAGGCTCTTATAATGTTAATTTCTGTGTTCTTTTGTAGTGTGTTGTTTACTCATATAGTTGGGTTTATGCAGAGAGTTCTCTTTGAGTTGAGAGAAAATTGTTTTAGGAGCAAATGGAAATTATTCTTTTTTTACAAGAGAAAAGAATTTTCACAAAAGGGACTGTCTTCACTCCAGAGCTGCTATCTATGTCCTGAACAGCCATGCTTGAATTTTTCAGATTCAGAACAATTCTGGGATAAGCTGGTGATTAGAGCAGAGGGACGAAAGGTTTCTGTGGCTGACTCTGCTGTTGATTTCTCCCTCTGTAAGATGGCATTCATGATCTTTACTAATGACCACTGGTAATTTAGTGGAGCACTATACCACAGACTCTGGATAGAAGTAGCTGCAGAAGCATGTAGTGAATAGCAGTAACAGATCCTTTGCCATAGCCAGGTTCTCCAAAGCAGCTCTGCTGGCTGGCTGGACTGTCCCAGCAGATCCATCCTGGAGGAGCATCCTGCTGGCAGGCAGTCCAGCCAGCCTGGCAGGCAGCTCGGTGACTAACTGCCTTGTGTCTGCCACCTGCACTTACCTTTGCTCTACTGCTAACATTGATGGTGGAGGGCTTGCTGCCAAGCTGTGGACACAGAAAATAAGTGTCCTTGAGAGAGCAGCTGGGAATTAACATGTGTTTGTGTTTCAGAGATGAGCGAAATCAGTCAATCATTGTCAGTGGGGAATCCGGAGCTGGAAAGACTGTCTCTGCTAAGTATGCCATGAGGTACTTTGCCACGGTCAGTGGATCTGCCAGTGAAGCCAATGTTGAGGAGAAGGTTTTGGCCTCCAACCCCATCATGGAGGTAAGAGAGCTACTGCACCAAACCCCACCCTCCAGCTGCAGTTATTACTGGGACAAACATGAGCATTCAATAGGGAGAGCAATCCATAATTCTTAAAAACATTTACAAATATACATTAAAATTTTGTGTGTAATCCATTTACAAGGAGTTGCTTTAGGCATAATTTTTGTAACATTTGTGAAAGACTGTGAGAAGATGGGAGGTGTTGTTTCAATATTGTTAATGTATTTCACATAAAGTAATTTTTATGTGAATACTGCTTTATGTCTCTTCAGCATTTTTAGCTGGTAGTTCCCAGACTGCTGGCCAAGTGCCATTGGAGAAGACTGGTTTTGTGTGTATCCAACGAGGATAAAACTGTTGGTCTTACCCACCAAATATGTATATCACACAATGGAGGCCAGTAGATTGTGTACTCTGAAAAGAAGTAAAGCAAATGTTAAATTTTAGGAAATAAAATTAGAAAAGAGACTGAGAAAACAAAGTTACATGGGATGCATACAGTTTCTTTCAGAGGAAAAAAACACATCAGAAGACATAATTTTGCTGTAATTAGCTCAGACTCATGTTTTAGTTCTGGAAATTGTAACCAACTGTAGTCAAGTCCCAAAGCCACTGGCTTTGGAGGGCTGGCAATAGACTTTGAGAGGACATGTACAATTCCTCCTGCTTCAGGGTCTCTGTTCTCTGGGAAGCTCAGGAGAGACTAATTCTGATGTCACAGCCAACCAGAAAAGATTTCTTAGATTTATCTAAATTGTTTCTCATGTCATTGCCTACATGTGTAGATTCAAGTTATGGCAAAATATAATGAACTGTGTTAAGAAATGATTCATCAGTGAGAAAGTCTTGGGGGAATTTCTGGAGAGAAGTAACTCTGTCCACAGGCACACACACACTCATGCCTGTGAACAGCCTAGGAAATGCTTTAGGACCACTGATGCCTTGGGAAATGCTGGGCATCTCTCTGCAGTAGTGTGAAAGATCATGAGTCAATAGAGTGCATCCAGTGAAACGTGACATGCAAAATGCTGCCATTGTTTTTTTCCTCAGGTATTTTAAAAAATGAACTGTGTTTTATTCCTCCTTTCCTCCTGGCATGAGGAGTTCATGATACTCAAACTATAGCTGCCCCATGACAGTTGTGTGTGTCTGTCACAAGGTAATTGTGCCTGGTTTGTGGTGCTGTGTGGTGTTTGGAGATTTCTTGTGTGGGATAAAACAAGCTGTGCTGTGCTGGGCAGTGACTCATCCACGTGTCCAGCCATGGGAGGAAGCCAAGGAGCTGAGCCTTGCCTGGAGCTGTGGCTGCCCCAGGGGAGCAGTGGCAGTTGTGCAGGTGTGAGCTGAGCCCAGAGAGCAGCTTGCCCTGCTGCAGTGTTGGCAGGAGGTGCCCATCCCATCCAGGGACATCGTGTGTGTGGCTGATGGGGCCGGGGTGCTGAGCCCCCCCCTTGGGCCCCACCTCCCAGTCAGTGGCCATCAGCTCACCTCTAATTATCTGAATTAATTTCCAAAAGCAAGTTTAAATTGAGGACTAAAAGAGCTTCCCATCTATACATTTTTTCTTTCATTAAAGATTAGTGGTGGTGCTTTATTTTTATTTTCTAGGGATAACAATTTTGTGAATATGGGTATATCTAAATATATATTTCAGTTGCTTTAAAGATTATTATAATTGCATGAATGTTATCCTTTTAACTTCCAACACTTGAACTTTGAATTAGCTTTAGAGTAAGTGTTGTAAAATTTGATGTTGAGACAGACACTCATGATAGCATAATTAATGTTTTCAATTCTTCAGTTGATAAATCAGTAGAAACACAAATTAACCCATATATTTTAGGAATAAAATGCATACTTCATTTTAGAAACTGGAAACTCCTCATTTGCTAAGCTGACTGTAAAATCCTAGAAGCAGAAGGTAATTTTATTTTTAGATTTCTATTTGGACAACCTAAACATCAGTATTTGATGAGCTATTATCATATTACCTTAGCCTACTAAATACTTAGTAATGTCAAGAGGTAACTGTACATTTCTAGCAGCTATTTAAGTGACTGCTTTTGAAGTCAATAACTATATGCAGTTTTCTTATTGCAAATGTAGAAATTGATAAGTCTTAAAACACATCTTTATATGTCATTTCCTGCCCCTCATTCTGCATTACTCTCTGTAGCTATGCAAATAGCACAGCTTTGTATGTATTCAGGCAGGCAATCTGACAATCCCAAAGACTTTCTGTTTTTATCAGTAATATCTTTCAAAGGAATAATTGCTTTCTGAAATATTCTAGTATTATATTGCTACCACCAACAACCAAGTACGTCACAGTGGCAATAATATTTTTCTTTCAAAAAACCACAGGAGTGCAGTTTGAGTACATTCAGTTTGAATGAATGTGATGTTCCTTAGAACTGCAGAGATGCAGTTTGTTCCTAGATCCTTTCCAGCAGCTGTCCATCTGATGCCCACTTTGACATCTGCTCTGTTGGGTGTGCGTGCTGCTGCTGCTCTCATGGGGTTTCTGACAGGCTAATCCCACTTTCCAGGCTGTACCAGCTGGCACTGACCCATTCACTGGCCTTCTGCTTGCAGATTTGGGGTATTCAGCAGAGCTGCTTGCTCTCATTTGTTTTTCTCAAGCTTATTTCAGTACAGAGGTCCAGTGGATGGCTGTGTGGACTGGGAGAGCTGGACACAGATACAATAGCGCAGTTAGGGCTTAGTAACACACACACAGTGCCATGTGTGATGAGGGGCAGTGTGCTGCATCTCAGTTCTTCCAAATGCCATTCCTTTTGATACAGAGATACCTTTAGGAATTTTTTAGAAGGTGAATTGCTGTGTGATGTCAAAAACATGGTCTGATTGAGAAGAGAAAATGGTTTTCTTTAAGTTCAGCATGTTGTGATTTGCATGCCTTTAATTCTGATATATGCAGCTGGTGCTGGTTGTGGAGTGAACCCTAATGCTGATGAGGTAATGCAGAATTGCACCACGTAGGATACACAGTCATTATTTGCCCTGGGCATCCCAGGACATGTAATGTAGAGGAAATGCCCAGAGTGTTGTTTGTTGTGTGTGAAGCTGTATTGAGTTAATCTGAGAAAGTTCAGGACGATGCAGGGCAGCATTGAGGGCTGTCTCTGGCTCAGTCACCAAGCTGCTGTGGAAGGGGTTCAGTTTCAGGCAGATGACACAAATCTGTGCACGTTAATTTTTAGGTTATGCTTAGGCACACAGTAAATATTTTATATTTTATGTTTGCAGAAATAGTTTGGAAGTGTGGTGATTAGAGAGTAATAGTAATGATAAAGTGTTATCCAGACAGAACAGCGTGGGCTGTGGGTTCTTCAATAGGTAGACTCTCAAAAGTTGCAAGTACTACAGATGTATATGTACACCTACATATATAAATATGTCCAGGTAAAATAATTCTTACAGTTTTACTAAGTCCTTGAAAGAAATCTGTGTGCATGTGAGCTTTTTGTTAGACTCTATTTCCTTTTGAAAGACTTCAAAGAACAATAAAGGATTTTTAGCTGTAAAATTAGACTATGTGGAAGTGAAATAATTGCTAGGAATATCAGCTAACAGTCTTACATTAATGAAATAACTGTATTTTGGTGTAACTTGTTGACCAGGCAGAGACTGTTCTTCATTATGTTTTTGATTACTTTTAAACCAGGACACAATTAAAGTTGTTAAGTGTTTATGAGCCGTGTAGATGATTAAATAGGTGTGATAATTTCTACAAGCTATTTAATCTTTACAAAATTCCCTTTTTTCAGTCTATTGGAAATGCCAAAACTACCAGGAATGACAACAGCAGTCGCTTTGGTAAATACATTGAAATTGGTTTTGATAAGAGGTATCGAATCATTGGTGCTAACATGAGAACTTACCTCTTGGAAAAATCAAGAGTGGTGTTCCAGGTAATACTGATGTAATCTCTCCATTTTGTTATGTCATCCTTGAATCAATTCACTGTCCCACACCTCCTCTCCATCTTTGCCTACCTTATAGTCTAGAGCTCAGTAAAAATGCACTTGTCCTTGACTGGCTGCCTAAAGATAAAAAATAATAATTAGGGTTTGTACTATATGGGGATGTTACATGAGGAGCTGTTGTATATTTTAAAAGTAAGAGACAGTTCTAGCACATGGTTTAGCTGGAAGAGAGTATTTTTCATTTCTTTTTGGTTTGAGGGTATGGAATTTAGAGTGCTTAAGTTCAGAATTTCAGTGTTGGTCATGAGTCATCACCTTCTGAGCTGTGTTTGTCCTTCATTTTAAAATTCAGGCTTTGCCTTGGCAAGGAAGATACTCCCTTTACCAGCTTACTATAAATGCGGAGGCAAATAGTGTTTAGTTATTTTTGAAAATGAAAATTAAATGAAAATGAAAAACTTCTGAGTATGATCATTTCACTCACCTACAGAATCCTGATCTATAATTAATAGTAATCTACAGTTCTGAGAAGTGAAATCATCTCTTTTTTTTTAAATGAAAATGTCTGCATGCTTCTTGCTGTTGAAAATGGATTAAATTAACCAAGAAGGAAGAGGTAGATGCTGATTTATATTCCTTTTTGCCATGTGGCTTCTGTGCTTTTAATGTATTGCTAGCGAAAGCATTATACATAGTAATTCATTTCTGCTCATGGTTGTTTCTGCCACTTTTAAAGTGGAGAAAAATAACAAATTCCTTTCTTTTTAAAGGCAGAAGAGGAGAGAAATTACCACATCTTTTACCAGCTTTGTGCCTCTGCAGCATTGCCCGAGTTTAAAACTCTACGATTAGGTATGACATTCACATTCCTTGTGTTGTGTGATTGTAGGGACAAAGCAGCATCTCTGAGCTTTTTGAGCCAAAGATCCAAATGAAGAATTGCTGGCTTTTAAATTCTAAACTTTTAAACCTTCAGGTACTAAAATGTATTGAAAATAACTAAAATTATAGACCTTGGACTTTGCGGTTTTCTGATAAAACAAAAGTAACAGATTTGTTTATTCAGCAGACTCTAATACACTGCAGTTGCAATCAATAGGACTTACTGTGTCCTGGAGGGGGAAATGCTTTTCTCTTAGTTCTTTAAAACCTTTTTTCCGTTGTTCCAGCCACTGGAGAATTTTACCCTTTCTGGTATAAGCATCTGAGAAGCTTATTTTGCATTTGCTTACTTTTACTTGGGTGTTAGCAACAATTACTTTACAATCTCTGCTAACGTCGTGATCAAAAAGCAGATGAGGGAATTTTTTCTTTTATCAAATTAAATGTTGATAGAAGAAAGGTTTCTCATTTGACAGGAGTTGGTGCTTTGTAAAAGAAAAGCATGATGATGACCTTAGCCAATCATGTCATCATTTTAAAAATTCAGTATAAATTGCAGTGCTTCCTGTATATTTTTAAAAGTCAGCTTCATAGTAGGAAAGCTGCACAGCCTGTGCTGGTTTCTGAATTACCATTCTGGTTTTAGAGTGTTTCTCTGCTCTTCTGCACCACCCTGGCACATTTAGGATTCACATCTGCTAACACAGGAAAGAAAGGAACTGATGTAATTATAACTGAAGAAGCCATTTAGCAGACTTTTCTTTCAGCATTCTTGGGACCTTAGCTGAGCAGAAGAAAAGGAGTCTGTTAGTGCAGCTGGAAGCATGGCCAGTGAAACCATAGGAATTTACACAGGAGAGCTACTGGTCTCCCAGTGGAGCCCAGTGCTGTCCCCAGAGCAGTATGAAGCTCTCTCTTCTCCAGCCTTGACTTCTCAGCCTGAATGGATCATAGATACTCGTAAGGCTGAGCCAGGCCATAAATTAGAAAAGAGAAGGAAATGGACAAAATACAATATCCTGATGTAGTAATAGCATAGTAATATCTGTCACATAATTCCAAAGTGCTGCTGCTCTCAACTCTGTGGCTGCTGCGTAGGTGGTTGGTTCAGGCTTGGAGAGTAACTGCTTCCAAAGTGATTATTCCACAATTGTGGAAGTCTGAACCAAGATTAAGTAGAGAATATGCTTGAGGACCTACTGTGGGAACCAGGTAGCTTAAAGAGTACTTACTTGCACAGTTAAATCTTAAAAAAAATGCTCTTTAGAGTAAGTGTGTCCTATGAGCCAGAAGGCAAAAATATACATATGTCAGATCATGGATTCTGCCAAGAGCAACCTGATCATGACACAGCTTTACAGATGTGCTGTGAATTTCTGCATCAACGTGTGTAAAATATTTTTTTTATTATTACAGGGAATGCAAATTACTTTCACTATACAAAGCAAGGTGGAAGCCCTGTGATTGATGGTGTTGATGATGCTAAGGAGATGATGAATACCAGGCAGGCCTGCACTTTGCTAGGTAATTGGTAAATCACAGTCAAATCCTAAATCTAATACACTAACAAGTGTTTTCTTTACTGTTTGTGTATATTTTTTTCATACCCTGTTGTGTTTAAAACCAGGAGACTTTGATAAGCTTTAGGATTGTGATACTTGTTTTGCATGAAGAAGGTATTTAAATTGTAGTAGATTTAAATTATAAATCTAAGAGGAGCACGCATTATGTGAGCGTAAATGGTGGATTCCCTTGATGTAACATATACAGTGCTGGAGGTCACTGACAAAGCAATTTGAAACAGCAAATTAAATGATTCATTTTAATGGATTTTTTTTTTTCATCTGATTGTAAAATGCTTTTGATAGAAGTGGAGCCAATTAGAACTGTCAAATGTCAAAGTCACACACAGTAGTCACTGTTTTTCTCTCCTTAATAGTTTTTTTTTTGTCAGCTGCAGCTCTCTCCATTCATTTTATTCATTCTTTTCCAGGGATTAGTGATTCCTACCAGATGGGAATTTTTCGAATCCTTGCTGGCATCCTTCACTTGGGCAATGTGGAGTTTGCATCTCGGGATTCTGACAGCTGCACTATTCCTGTGAGTAGCAGGTGAAGGGCATGGTTTGCACTCTTGACAGGTTTGCAGGCGCCTCTTCTGAGAAAGAGTAAAATGGAAATGGGTTTATTTCTAATTTGCTAACATTTTCATGGTTTTTTGCAGATAGATTCAACTCTCCTCAGTTTAGAGGCTTTAGTCAGTACTCTCTGTATTGTAACATTGGTATACAATTATAACTGTAATTGATCTGTCCTAGAAAAGTCTAGTAGGCAGGCTAGCTTTGAAGTCCTGAGCAGGTGTCTAGATCTTTATATTCCCACATTAATATTCTCCCTGCACACAGTAAATGCTTTGCCAGATGGGTATTTTTTTTCCTGACATGAAATGCCATAATGCCCTAAATAATTGCAAAATAAATGCTTTGCAAAGTCCTCTGGGATGTCTAGACATGAGCATAGGATATACAGATATGATTTGTGTGACTCATCTGAGTGTCATGGTTCATGGTCTTATCAGTTCTTTTTTGCCTTGGAGATCAGCAACAAGGGCTGCATAGTCTGATCTGAAAAACCCTCCTCATTGGTGAGGGCCCAGGCTTCTTACCCATGTTCTGGAGATGAGAAACAAAACAGTTCTGGCTGCTCTCTTCCTTGGATTCAGAGTGACCAGTTTCTCCTTTTGCCGCTCTTTGACTGTCTACTGCTGGTCTGCACAACCTTCATCTCTTTCTCTCTCTTGCAGTAGTAGCAACACTTCCTGAAAGAGTTTTTTTTCTTTCCCCACTGTCAGTCCCTTTCTCGAGAATCTGCAGTGGCAGTTTCTGGAGCTGAGACAGCAGGTCCTTCATGGGGCCAGAGGTGATTGGTGTTCCTGCCCTGACACCACCTGCCTGTGGGGTCTAATAGCTGCTTTGAAACCACAGCAATAGTCTGGCTCCTTGGTGTCTTATAAAGGTTTCACTACAAAGAAAGCTCATTTAATGATAACAGGTAGAAAGCTGCTATGCCCCAGGACACGAGGAGCTTGCCTGTGCTATGATGAGTATCCCCAGTGCAGGAATCCCACTGGCTGAGCTGGTAAAAAGCTGCAGGTTCCTGTGCAGCCCTGGCCTGGCCTGACAATACCTGGCAGGCAGTGGTGGATGTCTGCTCAGGGGCATCTTTACCTGGGCTGTGCTGTTCTCTGGCAGCAGCCATGTCACCAGAGAGTTCTGTGCCATGCAGGCTGCTCTGCTGGGAGGCACTGCTGTGATGGAACAGTGGTGCTGCAGGGTGCTCAGCAAAGGGCTCCCTATGCAGCTGTGGCAATCAATCAGTTTGTTTAATGTCAGCTTGAGCAACCCTAATGTGACACTCTTTTGTGCAGTGTTTATAATTATTATTACTTTATTATTGTCTTCCAAGCCAGAAAAACATGCTCAGTTAATTGGATTTTGGAGGTGTAGCTGCATGGGGCCTGTATGCTGTAAGAACTAGAAAAAGCCCCAGAGAAGTCACAAGGATATGGAAATATTTAAAGCTGATGTACCCTGAAGCTGTAGGACATGTGGTAACAGTCCTCTGCCATCTGTCCTTGTCAAGACAGTGCTTGTCAGTGTGCTGCTGAGCCACCAGGTGCAACGGGAGCGTGATGAGGAGGCAGTGTTAGGGGAGCTCCTGAGGAGGAAAGACCTGTCTGTCCTCCTTGATTTCTAGTGATCAGTTTGCATATTAGTCACAAAGTGTAGTATCTTATTGAGTGGTAAGTGCAGTGCACTGATCTTCATGCAGAAATCTTATATACACATCTAAACATATGAGCCTTGCTGGTTGATTTTACCCAGTTAAACAAAGCTCAGGTTTTCCTCTTGTACAGTTCAATTTGATGAGAACATCATTAGTGTGCTGCAATCTGTTAGTGTTTGTCTCCAGAACTCACTGAGAAAATACTTTGTTAAGTACAGAGGCTGAACACTAAAGCCTTCCACACTTGTTTCTTGGCTCGGGCTGCCCTGCCTCATTGCCCATCACTCCCTGCCACGGCTGTGTGTGAGCAGTAAGAGCCCTGCTCAGGAGCTGCTGTCCCTTAGGCCTGGGACAGCTGTAAGAGTTCAAAATACCAAGTCCACCCCAGCAAAGCCAGATGATTAATTTATCTGAAAGTTGCAGGTTTCCTGTGTGAAGCATTTTGGTGAGCACAAGTATAGTAAAATAAATGCCTTATTCACTAGTTCACTTCAGCAGTGTGAATGTGCTAAGTGGGGAGGGAGCTTGCTACATTTTGAAAGAGGAAGAGCTGGGGAAGCTGCTGTTGCTGCTTACTGTAGGAACACTGCAGGCAGACAGTTTTGTTTGCATGATTGTATGTTTGCTGTGGGTAGTGCTGTTTCAATATCCAACGAGCCTGTTTTTATTAGCCCAAGCATGAACCCCTCACCATCTTCTGTGACCTCATGGGTGTGGAGTATGAGGAGATGGCCCACTGGCTTTGCCATAGGAAGCTCGCCACTGCCACTGAAACCTACATCAAGCCAATTTCCAAACTTCATGCCATCAATGCCAGAGATGCACTTGCCAAACATATCTATGCTAATCTCTTTAACTGGATTGTAGATCATGTGAACAAAGCCCTTCACGCTACTGTAAAACAGCATTCTTTCATCGGGGTGTTGGACATCTATGGGTGAGTTTTTGTCAGATATATGACACTCTTACATAATTATCTGACTGCGAAGCATCCTTGTCTTTATCATCTAGCACTGCATGGATTACACAAAAAAACCCCAAACCTTAGCAGCTGCTTATTCCAGCTGAAGGAAGTAGGTGTTTAGTTTTGACACACTAAGATCTTTGTCATGACTTTGATGTTTATAGTGGGATTTCAGATTTTTGCTGTTGGTAGTTCATTTATCTGTTGCATTCTGGAAAGTTACAAGGCAATTTTCATGTCAGGTTCCTCCAACGTGGCACTTACAGGGAGGACAAAGATAACTTATGTGCTCTCCAGGAACATCAGTCCTTGCCCTAAGTTCCTCATCCCTGTCTAGAGAGGGACCATCGCTAAACTACCTATATAGTGCAATTTGCCATTTCCTTGTGTGTTCTCTTGCTTAACCCGTGTTATTTGTGCCTGAAATAATTCAATGAATTGAACTGGAGGGAGGGAATTTAAAATTTTGGGGTAATTTTATCTTTTTTTTTCAGTACACTAGTAATTTTGACTATATGCATATTTTAGATTTGAAACATTCGAAATCAACAGCTTTGAACAGTTCTGTATCAACTATGCCAATGAAAAACTGCAGCAGCAGTTCAATATGGTAAGTAGGAAATGACTGGCGTTTCCTCTTCCCTTTCCCCTCATCCAAGTCCATTCTGCTAATTGGGTCCCCAGTGGTTAGGATGAATTCCTTCAGTCTATTAAGCAGCTGTCCTGGCCATGGGCTTTGAGGGATGGGGAAAGATCGACTATCTCCTAGAAATAGATTTTATGACTAACTGCTGCTCTGGGACTATTTGAAATTCTGATCAAGTAACAATTATAAGGCAGAAGCAGTGCTTGGCAATTAAGACCCTGAGATTGCCTGTCAGCGAGAGCAGTGTGTGGATGAAGTCGGAGTTAGTTGTGTGTCCATAACCTCTGAGAGCCCTGGATGGGCAGAGGAGAGCCTGGCTTTGCTGCTGGAGATTTGCTGCCCACACTTCCTCCCTGGGGTTATTTTTTTAGGCTTTTCAGCTGCATCCTGAAGCTGGTGAATGACGTGCGGCAGAAGGCGGCTCTTCCCCCTCCTCCAGAGAGATCACGATTCTCTCCTCAGCCTTAGTGACGTTTGCAATTACATATCTTACCTGCATAATGATGAGGGAAGTTATTTCTGCCAGGTCTGTTGCTAGGCTCTGCTGCAGCACCGGGATAGCTCTGAACTCTCATTATGATCCTGTCTCTGGCAGTGTGTGCTCGCAGGACCGGATCCCCTGTGCCCTGGTCCATCCCAGTGTGTCAGGGAATAAACAGGGTGCTGGAGCAGAGGCTGGGCTTTCCAGCCCTGGCATGCCCTTTCCATGTGGGTAGTGCCATGGTTGGCTTCAGCTCTGTGAGTGGGATGTCGTAACTGCTAGGCACAGGGTGTCTTGGAGTTTTCTCAGCTGTACAGCAAAATCTAGTTGCTGTAAGAGCTGTAATGGTTCTCTTCTTTAGTAAAGATAACTCTGCCCCTGTTCCCTTCCCTCTCATGCCGTTGCTGTAAGCACCTGCCTCAGGAAGAAGGTGACAGGGCTGTTGTGCTGGTGTCCTGCCAAGCTACCAAACCCAGGCTGGTGAACACGGACCTGTTGGGCTGCCATGCAGGCACACAGGGTGCAGGTTGCTTTGAATTAAAGCCTTGTGGCTGGTGGCAGCCAGCAAACCTTCATGTGCTGCCTGGAGCAGCCTGAGCCTGGCTGAGGAGAGGCCGCTTGGGAGCTGCCCAACCACCCTGTCCTGCCTGGTGCCCACCATCCACAGGGAAAATCAAGTCTGAAGGCATTTTTTACCACCTAATTGCTGGTTCCTTCGCAGTGAAAAAACGGGTTTCTGTTTCCTTTCAGATCCTGGGTAGGATATGACTCGCCAGTAGAGTGCTGCCAGGGCTTTCCTGCCAGGTGCAGGGTGGGAATGGCTCCCACGGGCGCGGTTCAGGAGCGCTGTGTTGGGGAGGATGGCGTTAAGCTAATGAAATAAAGGGATAAACAGCTTTGTCAGGGTAGCTTTCTGCTGCCTGGCAGATGTGTGAGATGTCTGTGGGCTGTGCATAGAGCTCAGGGCAGCTGGGGCTGGCACCCCAGTGTAGGTGTTGTAGCACCCCCAGACCCTGCCTGTGCTGGTGGTGGGGCACTCCCAGCATGCATCCACCTGCCACAGCAGCATTAAGTGTGCAGAAAAATGTAAGTGGGGGATGAAACATCATCAAAAATGACTGGAGTCAGCAGTCTTTTTGGTTTTTCAAAGCACTTGTTCTATTAAGACCACAGTTTGCCTGTTTAATATCTTATTCTGTTTTTTCCTGAAGTTTTAATTCATCTCTTATGCACATTTCATTAAAGCTGTGCAGGTTGTTTGTGATAATATTTTTGAATAAATATGCAACTACATGGTTACTGATCTTCGTACCAGATAAATCTGTCACAGAATTTTCCTTAAAGGATTTCTAGTGCTAATGCTCCTTCAGCTTTTGCTGAAGAGTAAATTTTAATGCAGTGCGTCATGTTAGAAAAAAATTCAGCAGTCATTAAAGAGGAAATAGAACTCTGTTCTTTTACAAGGAAACACAAAAGTATTTATAGTGAAACTTGGTTTGAAATAGAGCAGTGTTCATAATTTCAAAATCATAAAAGCATGGCACATCCTACTTTACAGGTTACTGTTTCTGCATTTGAAGGTTTTTCTGGGTTTTATGTTGTTTTTTTATGAGAGAGAAGAGCTTATAGTAATTGTTGGGACAATGTAGTAAAAAGATAGGATATTTGCAGAGAATATGAAGTGCTTTAATTTAGGCTGTTGTTTTTAGGCCAGGAAAAAAGGTTAATTTATTTTTCATACACTTGTTAAAGAGTTTATTCAGTTGAACTAGTGTGTCACTTGACAGCCTGGATTAATGTGCCAAGATGAATTCAGTTGAGAGTTCAGTGTATTTATTCTGCATTTAATTTCACAGAAAACTGTTTTCCTTTTGCCCTGCAGCATGTCTTTAAGCTGGAACAAGAAGAATATATGAAGGAACAAATACCTTGGACCTTGATTGATTTCTACGACAATCAGCCTTGCATCAACCTCATAGAGGCCAAAATGGGAGTTCTGGATCTGTTGGATGAGGAGTGCAAGGTGTGTGTTCAAGGGCTTGCATAGAGAAAGAGGTCATCCTGCTTCTGGGCCTCACAGGGAAAAGTCATCTGCAGACAGTTTTCATTTTGACACTCTGCTGGTGCAAGAATTTGGAAAGCATACAAACAGAATTGGCAATTACAGGAGGAGAAAAAATGGTTTTAGTAATGAACACCCCCACCCCTTCCCCTCCATCATATATCTGTAGCTGTTCCTGGGTCTGTGATCAACTTTGTTTGGACTTTGATAGTTTTCCCCGAGGATGAGTGAGTGCAGTCTTTGGTCCTGTCAGATTTCCCCAGATTGCCTCTTTCTTGGTGTTTCACCCTTTGTCTTTTATCTTGGTTTATTTTATGCCAAGCCATGTACAGGTGATGGCTCAGAGTCTGCCTCAGTGGAAACCCAGCCTGGGGTTCTTATTTATCACAAAGCATCACAAGAAATCTCTAATGGAGGTGGATGAGTTCTGCTCAGTCTGCTCATGTGCCTTTGGGATCCCTGCCTTCAGGTGTGTGACACTGGAGGCATTGTTGGTGTCAGATGTGTCCCAGCAGCTGCACCTGCTGCCAGTGCCCAGTAGCCAGAGTGGAACTGGCAAGCACAGCTGGTTACTGTGTCCTTGCTTCTGGCAGTGCTGGGAATCCAAGGAACTGGAATGTGAAAGCAAATCATCAAGTGTTGTCCCCCATCTTCTTAGATGCTTTTGCTACTGAGAAGTTCTCAAGGTGTTTTAAGTGTGTTCTGTATTCTTTTCCATAGATGCCAAAAGGCTCAGATGACTCTTGGGCCCAAAAATTATACAATACTCATTTGAATAAATGTGCTCTCTTTGAAAAACCACGTATGTCAAACAAAGCCTTTATCATCAAGCACTTTGCTGACAAGGTAAGGACTTCTCCTGCGGTGCTGCTTTCCTGCTGCTGTGTGGGAGGGGATCCTGGGGCTGCTACAGGCAGAGACTGGGCAGTGGCATCCCTGGCTCTGCTCAGCTCTTACAAAGTGTGCCTGCCCCAACACCTGATCAGGAGGAGAAAGTGAACTGGCAGCTGTGCAGAGCCAGGGGCACAAAGGAGCTCCTGGCTGCACCACGTGCTGTAACCACTGACCATCCTTTTTCCAAACACGAAAGCTTAGTGCATCTGCAGCTCTCAGCATTACTGTATCAATTCCAGTTATGCAACAGAAATGTACAAAAAAGGAAATCCTGTACCCCACTCCTTTCATCTAAAGAGCAGCAAGGGATTAATGCCGTTTTTGCTGCCGTCTCAATGTGCAAAGAGGAGAGAGGCTAACACACCCTTTTCTATTGCTGGAGCAGTGTGTGCTGCTCCCACCCTCGCCTCGGCTGTGCAGGGAACAGCTATTTCCAGCAAGCTGGCTGAGGGATGTCTCAGTGGAGTGCATGTCGTGTTCAGCTCCCAGTGCTCATCAAACTGAGCCACTCCTCAGGTTAAAACACAAAGAAATTAATAATCCCATTTAATACAATTGTCCTGTTATACAGAAAAGCTGTCTCAGAATATTGCCAGCTTTGTCAAAAAAGGTTTCAAGAAGCTCTCAGATTCTTATCAGTAGCTCTGCACATGCTGATGTGGGGGGTTGAAGGCCTTTATCTGCCTCCACTAGGTTTCTCTCAGGCTCCTGAATTTACGTGTAGAAGAAATTCTTTTTTGCATCTAGTGTTAGCTTAATGAAAGTAGAAGAACATCTCTGTAACAGTTTAGATTCACGAGTTCTGTTCTATTTTGTGGATGAGAGAACAAGAAGGAATTAATTAATGTTTCATAATCTGTTCATTAGGCTAAACTTTGATATTGAAAGCAAGGCTTTCCTGTGTCTAGTCTGTGAGCAGCAAGGGCCAAGGAAAGCAGAAAGTAGCTCCAAGCAGGTACTAGCAAAGCTCTAAGCTCTGTCTGTGCTAAGCATTTTATGTTTTCTGTGTGCTTATGTGAATGTACTCAGACACCTTGGAGGAAAAATAAAGCCCCAGCTGGCAGGTCAGCGGTCTGTGCCGAGTTGTGCTCCTGCACAAGGCAGGGATGCTGCTGCCCTCTCCTGGCGTGGCCTCCCGCAGAAAGAACATGGATGGTGCCCCAGGTAGTGCTCAGAGTGGGCTTCCAGCTGCGGAGAAACCCTGGGGACATCCTCTGTCCTCTTTCCTCTAGGAATTCCTTAAAATGTTTTGCAGCTCAGGGTGTAGTGGCACTGTGCAAACACTGATAAATGGACTTTTGACAACAGTTTTGGTTTTCTTTCAGCCTTGAATTAGGACAGTGAAATAAATGGTAGGTTTTTATCTGACACTGGCTGTTCTTTGGTCCAGGAGACACTGTAGCCCTGTGACAGGGCTCTACATGGGTTGTAGAGGGTTGTTATATATTGTCACAACATTCAGGCATTTTATTGCTTCTGGTAAAATTAGTCCTTCGGAGCACAAATGAGCCATTTCCACAATAATCTGCAGGCAGATGTACTTACTGCCTCTCAGCTAATGAGATGAGAGATACTTTGTTCTCAGTTGCATCTGGATTTCAGACAGCTCTGCAACCCTGATGAGTTCAGTGAAGGAGGTGCTCAGCACACACTTTGATTCTTCACCTTTACAGTAACCATTCAGTCATGCTGCCTTACCACCAGCATCTCTCAGCAGTGAAATATGTCTGGTATAATGCAATAGCAGTATTCCTCTCTCTATTTTAATGTTCTACGTTTTACTGGAAAGCACTCTCTTGGAGGAAAATCTATATTTAACAAAGATGCACTTGGGAGCTGGTATTTTCAGTATGGAAAAGAATTATGTTTTAAATGTGAATGTTATAGCTGGTGAATTCTATGCAAATTATTCTTATTTAATACTTGTAATACTTTCTCTTGTAAAATAATGGCTTTCAGGTGGAATACCAATGTGAAGGCTTTTTGGAAAAGAATAAAGACACAGTTTATGAAGAACAAATTAAGGTCCTAAAATCAAGTAAGGTTAGTATAAGGATTTTTTTTTTCTTCTTTTGCAGTTATGAATCCTTGAATTAAGGGTCATAGAATACTTCCTATCAACCTAGGAAAAAATTCTCCCTTAGTATCAGATCAACTGAAATTGAACATAGTTTGTTTTTTACTTGATTATCTGCATGAATTTAGAAAGTCTCATATCCTAACTTTTTCCCATGTAAGATCAGTCTATTTAGCCACTGATTTCACTGTTTCTGGATTGTTGTTGTTGTTTTGGGGGTTCTTTCGTTGGGTTTGGGTTTTTGAGTAGGGAAAAGGGGATTTGGTGGGGGGGTTATTTTTCACAAAACTTTGCTATGTTTTCTGTAGAGACATCAATGACTTCTGATATACTGTAGTGGTATAAGAAGGCTTAACAGTTAAGCCCTTAATTTTATAACCTGAAAACAGAAGCTCCTTGTTTATGGCGTGACAACTGAGCAGAAAATTTCTGAAGGAGAGACAAGTTCAGTTCCAGAAGCAAAATGAGAGAGCAATAAAAGATGTAGCCCCTAAGGACACAAACCAGAATTTACAGTCTTGTCTCCTTAATATCTATGAAAGAAAGATAACATCTGAATTGAAAAATACTGCATGAAGGAATATTATAGAACAGGCCTTCAGTGGCATCGTCTGTGTTTTGTAATGGCAGAAATGCTGGTTGTGCTCTCAGAAATGTGAAGGCAATTAACTTGACATTGCACAGTGATGGCTGTTGGGAATTTGCTAGCTCTAATGGCCCAGGAAGCTGGGTATCAAGGACAGGCTATTTAAAATTATGCTATTCTATCAGGAAAACCAACATTTTTCTCTTCTGTTTCTATTCTGAGCAGATAATATGAAACGAAATGATTAAAATGTGGTATAATGAAACACCACAGCAGACTTTCCACTGGGAGAAGTGTTGAAGTGGTTTAAGTGAAGCCAGTTTCTGGGGGTGGAGGGGGAGGCAGATGGCATCTTTGGGAAGCTGGCAGAGGCCAGACAGACCCTCTGTGCAGGACAGAGGGACAGGGTGCTCCATGGGATGTCAGCCAGTGACTGAGGGACAGACAGTGGGGACAGAGCTGCTCTAAGAGCCTGACAGCAGCTTGGGCAGGCTCAGTGTAGCTTGAGGCAGTTCAGTCTAAACACTAAAAACAACATAGTTTTACCTCATGGTAAATTTTGCCAAAATCAGTGTAAAGGATGTTTTATTTTTGTTTTTCATCAGCGCCTCTTTGTTAGTAATTGTAGTAGAACTGCATTTCTGATTTTTATTTTATTTTGTTGCTGGTGTTGTTTTCTGGGTTTGCTGTGCGCATCCAACAGAAGGTAATTCTAAATTGAATGCATCATCTGTCATCCTGCCCATGCCCACTCTCACATACAGCTTGGATGCTTGCTCTCCAAAAAGTGCATGACACACTCTGCTCTTGGCAGGCACTGTGGAGTTCAGCTGTTTATTTTGGCCTTCTCTGTAAATCCACCCACGGAACCTCTGTGAAGTAGTTCAGTTTCCATGCATGTATCATGAAAGCAATGCAACAATCCTGAGCTTTTATGCTTGCTACTGGCATGGTTGTTAAAATCTTCTGTTGTGGCTCTGTATTGAAAGAAATGATCAGTAAGATTGCTAGCAGCGTGTGTGGTAAGTTGTCTGAAAAAATTACAGGGAAGAAATGCTTGCTTGCTTGTTTTCTATCACGTGAATTATCTACCCTTTGATCAGTGTTTTCCCTCTCTTTGAACACTTCTAGTGTTCTGCAAAACATAGAAAATTGATAAGATACTAAAACCCAAAACCAAACAGGAGTAGTCCTGCAGTGTGGGTCATTGCAGCACTGCTCCACTATTGCTGATCTGTACTGGAGAGGCCAGACATTGTTCCTTTCTTCTACTTGGAGTAACTGGGCCAGTGTCTATGAAAATAGTGCCTTTGATATGCACTTGCCCATTTTTACAGGCAGATTTCCCAGGGCTGGAGAAAAGAAATGAGGCTTAGGTATGGACAGCTTAGAGGAACTCATCCATCTGCAGTGCAGACAATGGGGACCCTGTTCCTACCCCCACCTCCAGTGTGTGGGAGCATCAGGAGCTTCAGAAAAATCGTATTACATTTCATTAAGTTTCTGTCCAGGCTGAAAACACCTGGCTCTGTAGCTCAGCTGCCTGTACTCACCAACTCACTTCATCATAGGCAGCTGACAAGGAGGTGGTAGCCCAATCATCCTCAACTCTGTGTTTAGTCAGTGGAAGGAGAAGAGTAAAACACCCTCAGGAAAAGTCTTTCCACCAGCTACAGAGGTAGTCTCAGGTGAGATAAAGCCAAGCTGTGATACTCCTTTTTAAGTTCAGGAACTCAGGATACCTTTGTAGCATCCTTAGTCATTCTGTTACGCTGGAGTGCTATGCTGAATGCTACTGGGCAATATTTGATGCCTTCTCCCAGCCCATCTGGCACAACCACAGGGCACAGGTGCCATTTTGTTGTCCAGCGTGTTCCATTGGTTATCATGTCTGTTCATGAAGTTTTATAAGACAAAACAAATTTTTAAATTTTTTTAGGTTGTACTTGGCCCAAGCAGTTTCTGGTACTGAAAAATGAATACTCCTATCTCTTGGGAAAAAATGCACAGATGCTAGATATAAAATTCAATTCATGGACAGGTAGAGAATTTCAGATTCTCTTACTCTTATAATGGTTCTGAAGTGCTGTAGTTGTCAGTAGAAAGACCTGGTGGTGTTATTTTTAGTTATAAGTTACTTTAAAGCACCTGTTATGTATCAGTATATTTTATAGCCATTAGAGAAAGGGAACCAGAAGTCCTGTGTAATATTTGGAAAAACGTTTCAGGTTTTTCCTCCACTCTCATTGGCAGGAAGTAGATCTCAGATAAATTTGACTAGTGTTTTTTATTTCAGTTGATGGTTCCTCTTTTAAGCTGATTATTTCAGTTTGGAGTGATAAAGCAGGAATCATCTTTGCTGCCTGCTGCTTTATTCAGTGTCCCAGATACCTCTCAACCACAAAGGAGACTGATGCACTATTGGAATATGAGAGGACCCTGTTGTTTCCTTCTTAGATCAAAGCAGCCCTTCATAATTGCAGCCAGTACTTAGGAAACTGCTGTCCATGTCTAACAGTTTCACATGGAAGCTATTGTTGGCTATATGAAAAAAACCTCAAACCAGAATTTTATCTTCAGGAGGAGACTCACTGATCAAACCCACAGAAGTTTTGGTATTAAATCATGGCTCACTCACTATATCACTTAGGCTGTCTGCTTTTTGCATTTGTCCCCTGTGAAGTTCAACAAAAATGCAGTTCTTACAAAAACTGAGCTTGCGATTTGACCTTAAACACAAACAGGTGTGATCACTTGCTGATTTGTTACCCTCTGTGTATTTTTTATGTTGTTATACCAGTTTAAGCTGCTTCCAGAGTTATTCCAGGATGAGGAGAAAGTCCTCAGTCCCACATCAGCAGCCCCTTCAGGGCGTGTGCCTCTGTCTCGAATGCCTATCAAACCTGCCAAGGCCAGGCCAGGGCAGGCCAGCAAGGAGCATAAGAAAACTGTGGGACATCAGGTGAGTTTGAAAATGCAGCTCTACTAAATGATCTCAACCTTTGCCTCCTGTCTCATAGGTGTGCTGGTGCCTCATGGGATCCCTTGTGATTTTGAGAGAGGTGCAGCTTATTGGGACTTAGTTTGGTGCAATTAGTCCCTAATTACTGATGCACTGTGGGGAACAATTTGAGGCAGCCCATTTTTTATTATGTTGTTAAACTCCAAACTGATACTTTTCAAAACAAATTTAACATGGATGCTGAGAAGTTTTGAAAATCTTACACTGGGTCTTTTGGATCATGTGCCACTTTGTCTGATTCAAATCAAAAGTGAGGTTCAATCCCCAGAAAACTTAGTTTCTGTTATCATTGGGCCAAACATAAAATATCCACATATCTTTGCCATAATTAAATTAAAAGGATGCAAATCAGGTTTGCTTTCTGAGGTTATCTCAAAGACGACTGAGCTTATTGAGGCTATTCCCTGACATTTTTTTTCATTTTGTTTTTCAAAAAGTTTCGAAACTCTCTTCATCTGCTGATGGAAACCCTGAATGCTACAACTCCACACTATGTGCGCTGTATCAAGCCAAATGACTTCAAGTTTCCATTCACGTAAGATGCCAGTTCTGTGTGGTTTGAGTAGCCTGTGTTGGGAGGGGATTGTCCAAGGCCACTGAGGATCAAGGCTCTACTGAACCTTGCTCACTCAAGAGTGAAGTGCTGTGTCTGCTTTCTCTGGTTATGGATTCACTGTGTGCGTGTACATGTATCACAGCAGGAGATGTTTGGGGATGAATAGAGGGAGAAATACTTCCTGATGCCATTTTTTTGTTAATGGTGATACGTGAGAAAAAAATTCCAACATTTTCATTGCTAGCAATTTTAAATGTAACTAGCAGTTTGCACTCCTTGAGCTCATTTGACATTTGCTAGGATTTACTTTTTCAGATTCCAAAGCCTTTTTCATTATCTTTTTTTTTTCGCATATGAACCTGCTTAGAGTTTTTCCCAAAGCCCAGGCACACAAAGGCTCCTGTAGCTCTTGTGCTGGCCAGCAGGAAGTGCCAGTGGGCTCAGTTCCCCAACCAGGCTGTCCTCTGTTACCCCTGAGTTTCAGGAGCACCTTATCCACCACCCATCACATCCACCCTGATTCCCACTGTGCCACTTCTCTCCTGTGTGTGCACACAACCAGGACCCCCAGATAATGCAAACCTAGTCCCACAGCCACCTTTTGTTCCTACCTAGGTTTGATGAAAAGCGAGCAGTGCAGCAGCTGAGAGCCTGTGGTGTCCTGGAGACCATCCGAATCAGTGCCGCTGGCTTCCCCTCTAGGTGTGTTTGCTCTCCTTGGATTGCTTCCAGCTGCAGTTCTTTTTAAGGTAATGTTCATTGCTGGGACTGACACTCTGCTTTGGGACAGGTGGACGTACCAAGAGTTCTTCAGCCGTTACCGGGTTCTGATGAAGCAGAGAGATGTCCTTGGGGACCGAAAGCAGACATGTAAAAATGTCCTGGAGAAGCTGATTCAGGTACTGGACTTAGTGCTGAGAGCATTTGGAATCCACAGGAATAAAGGCATTGTCGCTTACTCCCTCATAGCCACGCTGTTTCAGTACTTCTACAAAATACCAAACCACAAATGCATCCTGTAGCTCTTTGACTGCTGTTCCTTTCAACATAGAATCAAACAGCCAACAAAATTAATTTTTTTTCGGTGTACCTTTGTATATTCTCATTTTTTCCTCAAAGGAGTACTACAGCCTGTGGACATAGAGTATTATTCTCTTTCTGGTTTAGTGCTCAAATTCCAGATGTGTTTGAGCAGCAGCAGCATGCTTTGTTCTGCCCTAGTCCTGATACAATAAGTAATGTGTACATGTCTGAAGCCCCAACTGCTTTGTTTGCACTGTGTAATGTGGTTGAAGATGGACCGTTCAGAGGGGTCAGCTACCATTTAAGCAGAAAATTGTACATGTGCATTGCCTGTATTGCTTTCATCTTCTGGGCCCCTTTGTCACCTCCTGTAGCCTTCCATGTTATTATTTTTATGGCATTCTCATCTAAGCAAAAATTTCACATTACTCCTTTGGGCCATGCTTGTGGCCTTATTATATTAGTTTTTTAACAGAATCATACAGAGAAAATACCCTTCTCCACTACTTAATTTAAGTCTCAAATTACCCAAAATATTACACGGATAATTTTGCCTCTTTGCTAACTGTGCTTTCATTTAGCCCTTCATGCCTTTTTTTACGCATTAACACTTAATGCTGTAACTTATCCTCTTTTTACCTTTGAAAATAGGACAAGGATAAGTACCAGTTTGGTAAGACAAAAATATTTTTCCGGGCTGGTCAAGTAGCCTACCTGGAAAAAATAAGGGCAGATAAGTTGAGAGCTGCCTGTATCCGCATCCAAAAGACGATCCGAGGCTGGCTGATGAGAAAGAAGTACATGCGCATGAGGAAGGCTGCCATCACCATCCAGAGACATGTCAGAGGGTACCAGGCACGATGGTAAGCACTGCTCAGGCCAAATCCCACACCAGCCTCAGGCCAGAGCCCTACAAGTTGGGCATTTAAATGTGAAATGTTTGTTCTTGCCTTCCTGTACTGCCTGAGAGGAAGTGATTTTCCAGGGAAAATGTAGGAAGTCGAATACAGTGAGTGTGTCTGTCCTGCCTGGACAAAGGTTTTGACCTTTCTGAGAGGACAATAGCACCCTGGCTCTGTGATGCAGAAAACAAGTAGTACTAAAGAGATATGTTGCGGGTGAAGTCAAGCAGGACTGTCTGAGTCCTTATTGCCCAGTTTCTGTGTGCCCTTCCAGCCGGGTCTGTCCTGCTGGAGAAGCCATTCCTCATCGAGGGCGCAGCTGTAAAGAGACATTCATCAGTCAGTGATTTCTTTGGATTGACTTCTGAGGGATGGCCATGGGGCCAGAGAGAAGGGCAGGAGCACAGGTGGTATTTTTCAAAGACCAGGTGGTGATGAAGGTTATAATAACCAACCTTCAGAAAGAGGCATATGTCAAGATGCTTTGTAATTGTCTTACCATGAGAGCCAAAAAACAAGCAAACATTTTCTACTAGTGGAGGTTACGAGAGTAGATCTGGAGGATGACATAGTGGAAACAGCTTTAAAGTTGGAGAAGAGGTGATGAGAAATTAGGCTGAGTTTACCTTGTCAGTTGTGTAGTACAGTTCTTAGGGGAAGTGAAAGCACTTCCCTGTAAAGCTTTGCAAGGTTTCTGTTAATTTGTCATTCTGTTGTACTGCCACGCAGCAGAATGGCAAGTAAATATACTGTGTCACTGACAACATTAAGAAGAAACTAAAGATACAGGATATTTTAAAAACCCCAAGCATTCAATCACATAATTACAGGTATTGTTTGTAATCTCCTCCTTAGCTATGCCAAGTTCCTGCGGAGAACACGAGCTGCCATCACCATTCAGAAGTTCCAGCGCATGTACGTGGTCCGCAAGAGATACCGGTGCATGCGAGATGCTACCATTGCTCTCCAGGCTCTCCTCAGAGGTTACATGGTCAGAAACAAGTACCAGATGGTAAGAAATCATAATGTACTTTTTCACTCTACCTTTATTTCCACACATTTTCAGGACAGAGCTTCTCCATGGTGTCATCTTGGGAATCTGAAATTTTGTGTGCCTGCTGTTAGGTGTGATGCACTAACAAAATACCAGAGCATGGACTGAGGGACAGCACCTGGAAATTAGAACTATCTAATACTGCCATCAGCTTGTCATTTTAGACATATTCTCACTGTCATCTAACACAGACATACTTAGACTTTCAGTGCAGCCAGTGGAGAATCCAACAGCAATTTACAGCATTTCTGACTTTTTCACTTGTTATATAAAATCACCTCCTCAATAGGAGGCACTTAAAATAAATCCTGAAATGGCTTTAATCTGCCTCCATGAGTCCAAATCAGTATTGCATACATGAGTATATGTGTGATGCATGTGCTACTGGTCCTCCCCCATCCCTAGTTTCAGTGATTCTGAAATGGCTTATGGAATAATGTTAGCAAAGAGATTCCCACAAAAATTGGATATTCAAAGTTACCCATGGGTGGAGTGGTTTTATTTTTTTTTAATGTATGATGGTTTTGGTGTGGGGATAAATTGATATATCCCTCTCCTAGTGATATTGATAATATTTTCCTGATTATGCTTGGTAATAAATTATTCAATTAAGAAATTAGTATTTGGTTTTCAGTGGTTACAGGGCTGGAAACAGAATCATGAGTCAAACTGCAAAGTGCTAACATGTTCCATAGCACTTTTATCTACCAGAACTGTGTTAACCAGGCTAAAAAGTCAGCCAATGTTTCACTGAAAAAGTAGCTGAGGGAGTTGTATTGTTTTCCCAAGCATGTAGATGTTAAGGGCATGCAGCCAAAAGCCACCTGATGCTTATGTGCCATATCTTTCTCTTTTATAGTTGAAGTTTCTATATATTTTTCATTTGTATTAAAGTTCCTACACAGTCACTTGTAGCATTCTAACATAAACTAACCAGAAAGTTGGAAAAAACCAAACCTTGGTAAGAATTTCTTAGTATTAAGATCCCTGTGCTTGACTTGGGTGTTCTTATGTGTGGGTAGCTACTTACCTTTTTATTGGAATTTTTAGCACTCTTGTTATTACAAACTATATTTGTGATGTTAAACAAGCTGTGTTTTTAACAGTGGTCTGACAGATGTGACCAAGTGACCCTGGGTCACAGCAGTAGGTGACCTAAAATCTTCAGGAAAATGGGAGATATTTCTCTGTGCCTTGTTAGTCGCATGAGTAATACACAGCCCATCTGTCTTGTAGCACAGTTTAATAAACCTGTTATATTCCCTCCTAATAGAGATGGCAGGTTTCTGGAGGAGTCCCTGGAAGGGGTGGCCAGACCTGCCTGTCAGGAGGATCCCCCTCAAGCTGTGAATTGTTCACTGCAGTAAAACATGACAGTCTGACAAGTGCCCCTGCGGTGTGCTGTGTTTGTCTTGTCCTCCTGAGGTGGGATTTTACCCAGGCTGAGATACAGGATGGCCAGAGAGGGAAGCACAAGCTCTGTGTGCCGTGGGAAGGTAAACACAGTTGTTGTGGAGTTGGTGATGATTGCAGACGAGTGAAACCGAAAGGTTGCCCTGTGACAGGGCACCTGGGCTGAGCCCTGACTGCACTCATGTGTGGTGCATGTGTTGTTCCTTAGGATTGTGAAAGGTACCTGTTGTTGTTGTAGAGAGGGCATGTGTTGAGTCACGTGGGCAGTACAAGGAATTTAGTGTGGTTGAATCATCTGTTTCACACATCCTGGGGAAAGCTCCTGCCTGAGACATTGCAATGTGCTTCTCAGCTGGACCAGGAGCCTAGTTCCTCCATGGCTTTGACATAAGCTTTCCTGGGATATCCCTAGTAGATGAAGTAACTTCCTGATCCTCTCACCTTACTTGGGAGTGGCTTGTTTCCCCCTGGATTGCATGGATGTGAGAATTCACTGGCAGATGAGGACCATCCCTGCACGATGGAGGTATTTCACAGGACTTGTTGCTTTCAAACTTGAGGTGAAAATGTTGAAAGCTAGTTGTATTCCAGTGTTCAGGCACCTGCTGGGAACCTGAAGGAGTATTCCAGAAAATGTATAAGGTGGAGGCAAGAGGCAGGCATGCCCACTGCATGGTGTGCAGTCAGAAGGACTTTGGCTTTTGACCTTGCTGTGCTTTTCAGAGAGCTGCTTCCTTACCTTGGTGTGCTGAGTAACTGAGTGCTGGTATTTCCAGTCTCATTTTTAATTCAGAAATAAATGCTAAGGGAAAAAGGTTGTATATATTATAGTCTTGCCACTTTGCCAGTGAATTTTAAATTCATTGATCTGGAACTGTAATGCTTCTAACACATTTCAGTTTGTTTGCTAAGCAGTCTAAATGAAAGTAAAATTATTGTTACCTGACTAGTTGGTCTTATCAGCTTTGTGGTAAATCAGTGTAAGAATGTGAACTGCCTATGATATTTAAACTAACAATTCCGAGCATTAACATGAAATCCTAAATATTGTTCATTAGAATAAACTGTTTTATTTGAAGAAGCTTTATTAAGTGAACTCTAAAGTTCTCAGTGTTCTGGAAACCTTATGGATTTGGTCAGGCTCTCCATTGCATAGCTGTGATCTGCTTGAATTCAGATGTTCCAGACCTGGGGGTTCTCTGATTGAATTAGTGGGTAAACGATCCAAAAACAAGTGGTAGATTCTTCTTAGCTGAACTCTCTGGCTAACACACAGATGAAGGTTGCTGGCATTCATGACTGGTTTATGTTATAGATTATTTTTTAAAAAATAATATAGATTTTTTTTTACACCTCAAAGCTACGGTTGAAATTTCTGCCATAAAATAAATTGGAATTACTACACTATAAATTTCTTATTATAATAAATGAAAATTTTTCCATGCTGGCAAGTCTAAGATATGTCATAAAAGGCAACAAAACCCCCCCAAAACAAAATAACAGAAACAAACCAAAAGCTTCTGACTTCTTAACAGCTGCTACAGTTTCCTCTGGGAAATACAGTACTGACTGCATTGCATATCAAATGTGGTAATTTTAAACTTTGTATTGATGAACTCTATGCAGCATATATCAATGATTCAAAAGTGTTTCAAGATAAAGATGCAATTAAAAAAAAAAAGATTGTATTTGTAATCTTGCCAACAGGTACCATATACTTTTGCAATTAGCTGGGCTCTGACCTCAACCCAAAGGAATGCCTGGTGCTTCACTGTGCCTCCAGTTCTTTTTGCCATGTTTTTCCCTCTGTTTCCTTTTCATTTTGCTCCTTGTTGTTGTCCTTGTTCCACTCTTCTTTTCCTCTTCCTTTATTTTTAATCTAAACCATTTCTTGCTGCTCTTCCCCGGAAGTTTCTCTTTGCAGGCGAGGGAGTCTCTGTGTAACATCATTACGGGGTTCTGTTTACCTGCACAGGTGTAGTTTGGAGCTCTAATCCCCTTGCCATGTGTTTTCCCACCTGCAGATGCTGCGGGAGCACAAGTCTGTGGTCATCCAGAAGCACGTGAGGGGCTGGCTGGCCCGGCGGCGCTACCGCCGCACGCTCAGGGCCATCGTGTACCTGCAGTGCTGCTACCGCCGCATGATGGCCAAGAGGGAGCTCAAGAAGCTGAAGATAGAAGCCCGCTCTGTGGAGCGCTACAAGAAGCTTCACATTGGCTTGGAGAACAAGATCATGCAGCTGCAGAGAAAAATCGATGAGCAGGTAAAAGCTCTCTGCTTTTGCTTTTCCCCATTCTCCTCAAGGAAAACGTGCCCAAGTCTTGGTTACCTTTCTCAGCACTGTGGGCATTCACAGAATGCACTGAATTTTCATTGTCAGGGCTCAGTTCTTTTCTGATGAAGAACAGGGATAGGAGAGAAGGGGAGGCCACGGCAGAACTGGAACAGTCAAACATCCACTTGTTCCTCTCAGCAGAACTGAGAAAAAACACCCACTCACTTAACGCCAGTATTGCGTTTGAAGCACGTCAGTTGCTCTGTTTTAGGGGAAGGTGGGGTGATCCTGTCTGATCTATGTGGGCTCTCCATCTGATTTTAGTTTAGGATGTGCGGGCTTAGAGACTGGACTGTTCTGTCACCTCATTCAGCAATTCTGCAAAACCAGACCAAAACCTTTTTGACATGGGGAAGCTGCTCCTGTGCTCCCATGTCCGGGTGTGTTCCGTAGGGAAGGAAAAGGCTCCCTTAAACCAGAACTTCTCTAACAGCTGCTCTGTCCGTGTTGTGTTTTGCAAAGAACAAAGAGTACAAATCTCTGCTGGAGAAGATGAACACCCTGGAGATCACGTACACTACGGAGACGGAGAAGCTGCGCAGTGATGTGGAGAGGCTTCGGATGAGTGAGGAGGAGGCCAAGAACGCCACCAACCGTGTCCTCAGCCTGCAGGAGGAGATTGCCAAGCTCCGCAAGGAGCTGCACCAGACTCAGTCGGAGAAGAAGAGCATTGAGGAACGGGCAGACAAATACAAACATGAAACTGAGCAGGCATGTATGGGGTCTCAGATGCATGAGAGGATTTACAGGGGCCTGGTGTCCATGCAGGTTTTGCCCAGGCTAAATTGTTTCACTTGTGTGGCTGGTATTTTTACTGTATTTTTATAGCTGTACAATCCTAAATAGGATTGTACTAAATGGCTGCACCTATGATAGAAGAATATGCTAAGTCCATTTATTGTATGTAAATATATGTATCCAGTCTATTCAGATTTTGATATTGAAAGCATTTGCAAAGACAAACCCTTAAGCTTTCTGACTTAGAGGTAGCGCATTCATAAAAAGAAATCATTTTTACCCACCTAGAGAGAGTAATCACATAGATGTCAGAAATCTGTCCCATACTCCATATTCAAAGGTACTTCTGTATCCTGTCTAGTGTAAACAGCCAGCCTATTCAACACGTGCACAGTCTAGTTCAACAGGTTTCAGCTAACCCCTTATCTTTGCTAACCACAAACATATCAAACAGGTTGATTTCTGTCAGGAGTACATGCTGATATTGGTGCAAGTTTTGAGTATTGGAAGAGTCAATCCATCATTATGTGATGCTGCAGTGACAAATTTCAATATCAGCGTAAGGAAAAATATTAATAGATAAAGCAAAGTGAATGCATAGTAACCATAATCAGAGACAAATGAGTACCTGGCAAACCTGAACACAGGTTAAGTGACACAGCTTTAGAGCAGAGGCAAGATGTTAAATTTTGGTGTTACCCAATGCAATGGAATTTACTGTAGAACTACCAAATGTGTTACTATTTTATGAATATTTCTGTTTTAATGAGCCATTTACATCTTTGGGACTTCAGTGAAAAATATATGGCACTGTGGAGTGCTTCAGGGCAATTTTAGCATCAGATCAGAAATGAGATGCAGAACATACAGGGGAGTCTGCAGTGGTACATATTTAAGAAATGTAATTTGGAAATGAAGATATAACTTAGTTCACCAGTTCCACTCTGTGAAGAACAGTTTAAGTATTTGAACTGTTACAACAAAGATGTCATTGTTGTTGGAGCTGCTTATAAAAGATGAACTGCATTCTAAGTCAAATATTTTACTATCTCTGTAGCTGGTATCAGAGCTGAAAGAGCAGAACTCATTACTGAAAACAGAAAAGGAGGAGCTGAACCGCCGCATCCATGACCAGGCGAGGGAGATAACAGGTTGGCTCTGTTCTCTTCATTCAGGGTTTCTACTTCATGTTGCCTTGTAAAGCAACACTCTGCTGCATAGATTGGGCTAATTTGCCTTAGTTTACATTCCTTTTTGTGGATTCATTTCTTTGTTTTAAGAACTTGCAAACATCGGAATTATTTGCCATTTGTATTTCCACAAAATCCTAAGGGTTCGGGGCCTTTTTTTCGGGGTGGTGACTGTTTCAGAGCACTTCAGTTTTTAAAAGGCAGCTCTGGTATTTAATACATTTTATCTACTATAACTTTTCTATCTGCTGTGACTGTGTAGGCAGCCAGGAGAGCTTAACTCTAGATGTGAGGGCTGTGATGAAGGGAGGTGTGATGAGGAGGGTCAGGATGCTTGAGGTGTAAAGCACATTTTGCTCACATTTTGCTTTTACATAGCGCAGCAATGGTGCCCCTTCTTCCTCCCTCCTGGAATCACTTACAGAAGGTATTAGAAGAATGAATAACTTGTATGAGTGAGCACTTCTGTGGTTGCCACAATAATGCTTTGGCTCTTCACATTTTTGGCTTAATGTTTGACTAGAGAAGCACAAACACCAGCTTCAAATGGCAGGCTGTTCCTCTGGTGCAGACACAGGCCCGTACCACCTGGATGGATGCACTGCATGATAGGTGGGGCTGGAATACTCACTTTGGATCCCTGCTGTCTGTGGCAGAGTCAATGGAAAAGAAGTTGGTGGAGGAGACAAAGCAGCTGGAGCTGGACCTGAATGATGAACGGTTACGGTACCAGAACCTGCTGAATGAGTTCAGCCGCCTGGAGGAGCGCTACGATGACCTCAAGGATGAAATGAACCTGATGGTGGTAAGTGTTGGAGTCCAGGGTGTGTGGAAAATCCCTCAAACTGCCCTGGGGGATCCGAGACCCTGGCAGAGACCCCAGGAAAGCATTGCCTTTGACCTTAGTCCATGGGAAAAACTTCCAGCACTTCTAGATGAGTTATAAACAACAAAGATGTGAAATAAATAGTGGTTTAGTTGTCCAGGGTGCAAATTGGTAGTTTTGGGTTTTTTGGAATAGATGTGGATGGAGACAAGATGGAGGACTTTGGGCGGTGTCTCATGTCCTTCTTTCTTCTCCTTCGACTCCATCTTCTGCTGTGATGGTGGCACTTTTGGATTGGATTAGAGAAGAAGTGTACTGTCTAACATAGGTGATAGGTATTGGTATTTAACTGTAAACATGGAACACGTAGTGCTTAGTATAAAGAGTTCAGACCGCCCTGGCTGTGGTCAGTTGGCCATGACTTGGACTGCAGCAAGAACCCTGGCAGGGTAGGGACTGAATGTACTAGATAAGAAATAATAAACAACCTTGAGAAACGGAGCCGACGCATCTCAACCTCTTCTTCTGGTATGGGGCTTGGGAAAAGGACTTTCTACTAATACCTCGGGTCATCCCAACAAGAAACCCGAGAGGTAAGTGGCTCCACAGCTGAGAAATCAAAAGCCGTTTACAACTGTGTTTAGGCAGAGTCTAGTGGGATAAGTTAGTAAGTGCTGTCAGCTGTATGTGTTGGTGACCTGTACTTGAAAAGAGAATTTGTCCTTTTTAATACTGTTTATTTTTATTAGTTCAGCCAAAACAAATACATTTAAAAATTGTGGTTGATTTAAAAAAAAAATTAATTGTCACACAATCAAATTTCTGCTGTGACTTTCCTGTTGGTATTACTTGGGCTGGCCGCCCTTACTTTTCCCTCAAGTTATTCACATCTCCTGGGGTTGTTTGCACCATCTTCATCCACTGATAAATTTTAAGTAGTCCTAGGAATGTTCTGTGTGGCAGGAATATAAAGTATTCCTCAACAGAATGTGTAGGAAGTTAAAAAATTGCTGCCTTTACTTCCTGTAAACTGAGTGTTTCTTTCCCACAAAGTGCTGCATCCTTCCTTGGTTCTGCTTTCTGTTGCAATCCTTGGTGGTGTAAGATCTGACCTGTCTCCATAGAGTTGAGTGCTAACTGTATCTCACAAGCTTTTAGATCTTCAGAGAGACCAGAATCAAAAATATTTTTTTATGAATTTTGATAACTATGACATAACACAAAATATTGTAAGCTAATTTAAAGGTTGTGAAGAGACAGTCAGAGAAAACCATATACTGGTGCTGATTTGTTCCATTTGCACTTCAGAGCATCCCCAAGCCTGGGCACAAAAGAACAGACTCAACTCACAGCAGCAATGAATCTGAATATACTTTCAGCTCTGAGATCACTGAAGCAGAAGACTTACCACTAAGGATGGAGGTAACGTTAAAAATCCCCCACAACTTTTCATTTACGCATGGTTGAAGTCATTCCTTTCTCTTTTTTTCCATAAGTGCTTCTGGACACCATATCCTTATACTGAGATATCTAATGCTTTAATCCAACTTTCTCCATTTCCTTTTAGAGAACACTTATTCCCTAGTTAGTTGTGATCCTATGTGACTGTCAAAGTATGCTTTGAATTTTTTTTGTATTACAGTAAGCATAGAGTAGATACTTGCTGGTCCAGCTGATTTGCATCTGTGAAACATTTGGTTGTCAGTGTTGGTAAGCACAATCACTTATTCAGGACAAAGTGGGAATTTAGAAAACCAGTGAGACTTCCTGAGGAGGCTGCCTACTGTACAGTCAATGATTTAAAATGGCAAGCTGCGTTCTTAGTAGCTACATGAAATGAGTTTCCTTTGCATATGCAGCAATACAAATCCCAGGATGTTTGGAAAAATGATCAGGAAGATGCTCAAAAATGTTCAGAAAGATGACTTGATTCAGCTAATAACCAAATAATAATGAAATACTAATGAATAATAACCATAAATAAATTCCTGTGCAACTCCAAGCCATTGATAATACTTTCCAAGATAACTCCCCCTTTCAGCCCATCCCATCACAGTGGGACTGCAAACACAGAGCCCTCAGGGTGGAGTCCAGAGTGCTTGGCACTCTCCAGAGTCAGTTTTCTCTGTGGATTCTGAAGATCTTAACTGTGAGCCAGGGCACAGCACACTGTGTCTGCCCTCTGCCTAGGTTGGGATCTCCAGAGTGGCTTTTGACAGGCTGTCATTGCTGCTTTGGAAAGCCTCCGCAGAGAATTATTTTCTCCTCTGGATGCAAATATCCTGACGCATTGGGGCTGGCACAGCCTCTCTGCGCACTCTTTCGTAATTTGCCTTCCCACTTAGGTTTTTCACCTTGCATAATGGTTTCAGGATGATGCTCCTACACTCATGGATAACCAGGAGAAGGACAGTGCAACTACATGTGATGTCATGTCTTTGGCTAACAGATTTATTGAACTGCTGTTCTAGAGCCAGGTTTGGGGCTTAGAATATAAATGAAGAAATGAACTCACGCAAGAGTGTGAATGAATGCAGCACTGTATTTGTTTAACCCCTCAACATTCTCCAGTTCTGACTCTAGACTAACAATATAGATTAATTATACAAAACCACATTAAAAATTCAGGCCCACCTCAAGGCAAACGAGTAAAGCCAGAAAACTCAAAAGTCTGTTTCCTTTTGCCTGAGCTGTTGGTGTGGTTTATGACTCTCTTCCCCTCAACAGTAAAAGGAGATGAAGTGGAAATGGCTGTGCTTGCTTGTCTGCTTCAGTCATTAATATTAATTTTCTAGTTCCTTTTATAGGCTTTAAAATTTTATGGTACAGTTCATAGTAAATACTTTGATCTTCTCAGTACATAAAGTACAAAAAGGCTGATGGACAATTTCTAATGCACCTTCAGATTGCAAACACTGGACCTTGCCCAGAAAATAGTGAAGAAGCTGGTGAATTATGCTTAGAACAGGCTGTATAATTAGCACAATAAAAGGAAAAAGGCATAAAATATATTTTCTGTTACCTATTTTTTATGTCACTTCCCACTAAATTAACCTTCAAATCGCCAGAGAGATTTCTCTTTAGCTGAGGAACTTACTATAGAAATCATTGAAAACTAAACCAACCAACAAAAAAGCCCTTATTTACTGTTGCTTCCAGGTGAGTCTAACCACAAACTTTTTCTTTTTTTCTACTTTCCCCCCTTCAAACAAGTAAGACTATAAGGTATGCTTAGCTATAGACCTCCTGTCTGCTAGGTAGTGTCTAGTGCTTTCTTTTGCTAGGCTTTAGGCTTAGAAACATTTTCTACTAGTAAATCCTTCTTAAAAATAGTGTTTGATAGGTGATGAAATATTTTAGATGGTCTATGCTCAGAATCAAGTAACATTTCTGTGTTCCTCTCTTTCCCCAATCTGTTTCCCATCTTTACTCACTGTCGTGCTTCCTTGTGCTGTGGAAGGGGAATACTTCTTGACTTCCCTCTGTTGTTTCTAAAGCAGGAGCCTAGTGAGAAAAAAGCAGCGCTGGACATGTCTCTGTTCCTCAAGCTGCAGAAACGGGTTTCAGAACTGGAGCAAGAAAAGCAATCCCTGCAGGATGAACTGGACAGAAAGGAAGAACAGGCTCTCCGTGCCAAAGCTAAGGTGGACTCCTAGCAGCTGATCAAATGCTGACACCAGTGTGTCCCTTCTTGTGAAACAGTAGCTCTGTGAATGCTGACTGGCTTTCACTAAATCTTTATCTTCCTCTAGCACTTCCTTTATTTAATGACAAGTTCTGTACTGGTGCTTAGTTCTAGGGACTGGTTATTTAGTTTTCCAAGGTCCTTGAGATCCTCTGGTGGAAGACAACAGGAACAAAAAGTGCTGGGGGCTTCACTTTAAGAAAAGAGAAGTCTGAAAGGCTATTATTATTAAGGAATAGCCATAAGGAAGTCTGCTTAAATGATAGGGAGAATGGGTAATTGTTCATTTTAGGCAGAAGAAGTGTTCCAACCAGGATGCATAGCCAAAGCACTGGGCTTAGACACATTAGCTGATTGTAATTTAAATTCTCCTGATTTGGTCTCCTTAAGTTCTTAGAAAATTATGAAACCAGTTTTGGCAATTGTTTCTTACTACATTTCTACCAGTGAATTTTTTTAGCATGCTGGGGTTCATCCTGCTCTGTTTTGTTGCCAGTGACAGTATGTGATTTATATTAACCAATTAATTATATGTCATAAACTCAGAAGTAAAGGAGACAATGCCAATATTCAAACTACAGCAGTTAGCAGTACCAGAACGAGTGTTTGACAGTTTTATAGGAAAATAATTTCAGTTACCTTTTGTTTTCCTACCTCAATGAAGGATTTTTAGTTTTCACACTTGTTTGTATTCTTTCATAGGAGGAAGAAAGGCCTCCCATAAGAGGTGCAGAGTTGGAGTATGAGTCACTCAAGGTAATCCTAAACCAGAGGCTTCTGGGTTTTTTCTAGTAAGACTCTTTGCAATTGTATGTGCTGGCATAGAAAATTACACCGGTCCTCCTGTTTCCAAATAGTAGCTGGAGAAACTAGAACAAATGTTCCCCAGCAGTCATTTCATTGTAGGACTGCTCTTTTTGAGGTGTAGGATGTGTGGCTGGAGAAGCAAAACAAAAAGATCCCCTAAGCCATTTAAAACACTTAGTACAACTTGCAAGTTAATTTGAGCAAAAACGCAGTGATAAATGTAGATCTCTTTTTCAAAAACATTATTTAAATTACTACATATCCTAGACTACTAAAACTAAAAGTATTGCCTAATAGTGATGCAGAATTTTCTTAGCCTGCTGACCAGTATTTGTTGTGAACTTTTTTTTTTTTGCTAAGGGGAGAATAAGAGGAAAAAAAGATTGGCAATTCTGTTTCCCATCAAATCTGTCTGATTCATGTGTGTGTGTTCTGGTTTTGCGTTTCAGACAAAAGGTTAGTCCTATTAGTGAAATCCTCCCAGACACTACTGACCATAGTCAAGAGGCCAGGGATACATGGGAGATTGGTGGATTTCTTGCAGTTACACAGCATTTTTACCATTTCTATCCATAGTTTTGTACCTGTGGGTTACAGACATGTTGCAGTGCTGCTGGGTGACAGAACTGTCCCTGTTTCTTGCAGCGTCAAGAACTTGAATCTGAGAATAAAAAACTGAAGAATGAGTTGAATGAGCTGCAGAAGGCCCTCACAGAGACACGAGCTCCAGAGGTGACTGCTCCTGGTGCCCCAGCATACAGAGTCCTCCTGGACCAGCTGACCTCGGTCAGTGAAGAGCTTGAAGTGCGCAAGGAAGAAGTTCTCATCCTCAGGTCTCAGCTTGTTAGCCAGAAAGAGGCAATTCAGCCCAAGGTAAATCACACTCAGCAGCTGCACTGTGTAGGAGAGCTACATTGCATCACTGATGTGCTTTATTTATTAACAGTGTGCTTGAAATGGCACAAGAAAATAGTCTAGGTTTGAAATCCTTTCTCAGTGTAATCCATTGGTCCATTATTATGCACAAATCACAGCAGTCTGAATTAGGAGGTTGTATTAATCAGCCAGTCTGGGGTTTCTCTGCCAGCACTCATGTGAAGGTGTACAGGCTGTACCAAAGGTCTGATCCCCCCCAGATTCTTTTAACAGTGCACAAATAATTCTCGTTTATCATCTCTCTAGTGCGCGGTTGGACTGGAAAATTTAAAGGAATTATCAGGAATTCCTTTCAATTATTAGTTCAGTAAAAGGAACAGTTAGTTCTACATCTATATGATTGCAGGTCAGTTACATTTCCTAAAGATGACCTCTGAAGATACGTAAATTCCATATTGTTGCTTGATAGGTGCTATGTGCCTTTAGAAAGAAGAGTACATTACAACCACTGAAATTCCTATCTTGTAAAAAGCTCTGACTCTGATGACACAGTTAGGGAAGTAATAGCTTTGCAAATAAGAATCATTCAACCTGAAAAGTTTCCATGTAAATCAAGGAACTAGTAATTTCCACTGAACTGAGCTATTTTGTGTTTCATAACTGCAGCAAGGAATGAGCAGATGTGTCATCTTTCCTTTGCTGCTGCAAAGTTATGGCTGTATTTGTCCTAAGTAAACTGGAAGTCTGTGGTGCATGACAATGTATAAGTCTTGATTTAAATGATTGACTGTAAAGAAAACAGAACACATTTTTCTGTAGTATTTAGAACATTGTAAATAAATACTTACTAAATCTTTCAATAACATTCTCAGCAGTGATGGGATGGATGTGTTGATTTTACAGCAGCTATGAGTTTGAGGGAAATAGGAAGGTGACCTGTGGGATGGCCAGCAGCCAGTTTGCAGATAGATTCTGCTTTTTAGGTTGGAGAGCTGCAGCACAGACAGATTTTTTTTTTTTAATGTTTTCTTTTTCTTCTTTCTTGCCTACCAATTTGATTGCCAGGAGGATAAGGTACACATTTTCTTCTACAGTTATAAACCAGAACTTCCTAAATGCCAAAATAACCCTCAACAATATTTGAGCTGTCATTTCCCTGCCTCTTAAGTAACCTACATGCTCTTGCATTTTACCTTGATATTATTGAAAAAACTTTTCCCATAATTCTGTGTCCTCTGCATCCCCATCTTCATGCTCTGCACATGGAAACAAGTTAATTCAAAACAAGCAGATTTAACAGTTTTGAATGGTTGGTTTATGACAACATGAATGTGAAAGGAAGGATTTAGGAATTGGTCTAGTCAGTTCCATCATGTTTCTGGCTGAGTATGTTTGAGGGATAAGGACAGTGATCCAGGGAACACTGTGATCCAGGAATCAGACCTCTGTTAACTTGCAAAGCCCTTATATTTCACAACAAATTAAGTGTCTATGGTATGAAGAAGTCCCTTACTTTAGAGTGTTTGCTATCCTTGGCAAGCAGCAAACATTGTGGGCTCACGTTGTCATCTCTAGATACTGGATGGGAATTGCTGAATGTTTGATTAGAAAATGTAGGTGAATACATACAAGAGTATAAGAAACAGAACTGACCCTAAATGATAGATGTTTAGACTGCTAAAGCTTGATAGATTGGCAGGTCAGATACAGCAGTTTTACTAGTAAATTAATAGTAGAAAAACCTCAAAGATCTCATAAAGATGTTGGGAATAATTCTTCAAGGAGCTTACATATTTTATTGTTTGTCATACTGGATAACACAAATCATACTAGACATAGAGATCTAGGCCCCAGAATTTATGTCCACAAAGCTGTTATTGTAAACACTTTTCAAAACTGTGCTCATGAAAACAGCATCTGCTTGTTTTGAAAGTCAAAAAGTCAGAATTCCATCTATGTTCATTAAAGTCCTGTGGTACTCCATGGCAATGACTCAGATCAGATTGACCAAGGTGACTGTAAAAATCTATTAAGTATTTCAAGTTCTTCTGAAGAAAAAGTGGAAGTGCTATAATAAACATTCAAAACTGAAACTAAATGTTACTATGATGCTATCTAAATTAGAAGATCTCAAGCCCTTGTCAATTCTTTCCTGCTTTGACAGAGTATTTAAAATACATGAGTGAGAAATATTTTTTATTTTTGAGCTTTGAAGGACTCCATGTAATGCTATGTTTAAGAAATATTAATAGAATCAAGCTAGCAAAACTATGCTGCTTCACTTTTAGTATTAGCAGCTGTTCCTGGTAATTCGAATAAAAAGGAAATTCAACATGCCGTGAAATTTATTTTGTTCCTTTTATGTGATGAACAAATGGAAAGAGATTAACATATGTACCCACTTACTAGACAGACCAATATTTGACCATTTTGTATGCATTGATTTTAAAAGATAAACCAAATGGACATAGAAATTATGGACCAACCTCTTACTCAGGTACCCACACTTATTTAATGTGGCTACTCAAGGATTAGTGTTCCACATGAAGAAAACACGGATTCAAGGAGCAGTTATGTTGTTAAATTTACTGGAAATCATCATTCTTTTTCCAGCATACAATGACAGATGCTACAATCCTCTTGGAGGATGTACAGAAGATGAAAGACAAAGGAGAAATAGCACAGGCATATATTGGACTGAAGGAAACAAACAGGTACAAGTTCTCTTTCTTTGTTTTGTGATCAGTTGATGTCTGCTGTGACAGAGTGTGTATATTGTGTTCAGTCAGTTCCATCCATGTATGTCTAGAGAACACTCATAGCTGGGGTTATAATTTAATTTCATCAGTAAAATTGTTGTGTGCAATATTTGAAAGGATTTGGAAATAATGGGAAATGTAAAATCAAGCTTTCTGGATTTCCATCTTCTTAGCCTCTAATTGCTGTGTGGCCCAGCCTGGGTGCCATTCCCCAGGCTGGTTTGTCACCCTGTGAACCACAGTGGTCACAATAGTCTGTGGCAATGTATTTATTGTAACAGCACAGAATGCTGTAACCAGCTGGGCTGTCACTGAGAACTGAATTGCGTCATTAGGAAGAAAAACACATAAACAAGAAAAGTAATTTGTTAAGTTGTTCTAGAGTGTTTTTTGTTTCTCTTTTATAGTAAGTGTAATGTAGTGTGTAATGTCCTTACCGTGTCACCTCATCACCATCACATATATCTCTTGTATTTTTTTAAACACGTTTCTTGAAAGGCAATCTCCCCAGGACTATCATATGCTGAATGAGGACGGAGAACTTTGGCTGGCTTATGAAGGGTTAAAACAAGCCAACAGGTTACCAGACTTCTCAGAATGTTTTTTTTTTTTTCTTCATTTGCATCTTCTTTTCAAGCTAACTGTACCCCTTGCTATGGGTTTGCTTTAGCTACAGTACTTCTATTGCTTTAACAGTTAGAAAAAAATTCAACACAAATGATACAAATTAGGAGTTTTCTCAAACCTAGTCCCCGAAGCTTTCTACTTGTCAGGTTTTATAATTTAAAAAGTTTGAGATGGCACAACAGCCGATACATAATTCATAAGAATACTTGCACAAAAGTAGTCTGTAAAATACCAGAAGCTCCAGCTACAGCTGGAAAGTATTTGTAGCCATGTGCTATTTGTGTGCCTTTACATCAGGTTTCAAAATTGATGTTCCTTACAGTTTTTCAGCCTAAAGAAGTACATTTTAGTAATTATTAAACTATTGTTTAGGTAGCTTCAGTGTACTCTTAAATTTCAAACTGAAATGGGTCTTACTCTCCTCGTGTCTCAAGTTCAGTAAATTAAACATTCTTCTCCCATGTCTCTTCACGCCACATTCAAAATGTAAGTCACAAAATAACCAAGACAGAGAAGTAAACTTTAGTTGTCCTGGTGCTGTTGAAGCCTCAGTGGGTCACTGTGGTCTCTGCAAGGACTGTGCTGCTCATGGGGCAGGCGAGAGTCACCTTGCCAAGAAGTGCAGCTCTGGCTCTGTGTGCTCATCTGTGTCCCTGACTTCCAGAGTGCTTCCTAGTCCTGCCCTGACAACTAATTCACTGCATCAGCACTGCTGATGTTCTCCAGTGTATGCATTTGGTAGCAATAACTACAGAAGGTGGTATTTTGCAATGACTGCTGCTAACTAAAGTCCTTCCTTTTCTGGTGCTAACACATTCTGCCCCTAACATTGTTGTGTAAACCTGTGAAGATCTAACTTAGAGCAAGTGTTCTGCAGGGCAGGATGGGAGTTGGTTTGCTCTGTGCCTCTTGCCTCTTGTCCTGGCGCTGCAGAGATTTTATATTAGACTGCAAGGAGCATTATACTAAATGGCAGAGCAGTGCAGGTAAATGACTATTTGCCCTTGCATGCTTCATCAGTCTAGTTACTAATAAGTGTTCCTGCCTTATGCATATTTAAACCCTGAAATATTGTCTAATTGAACACTGGTAGTCACTAGTAAGGTCATTTCCTGTGAATGTACAAAATTATGAGTCAGAGCCCTTGGACAGTGCCTTGCAAGCAGGAGTAGATCCCCCAGCACCGCCTGGCAGGAGGCTGGTATGTGTTATCCCCATTTCACAATGAGAAGAATTTGAGATGTGATGTGCCCAAGGGGAAAGAACAAGTTAATGGTGAGGTTAAAGCTCCTGGATTTCAGTCCTGAGTTTGATTCTGTTGACCTTTTACGCATTAAGGACAGCCCTCTGAAACATGGTGGGTTGAATGTAAAAATAAAGATCATTTATGTGCATTTGCAATTAAATGGTTTCTGACTGAAAAAGTCAACTCTAAAAATGTTTTCTGTTGTTAATATTGCAAGGTGCTAGCTTAAGTGAACATAGTGTCATCTTCATCTAAGATTATTTGATTTGTATAGAGGTAAAACCTCTTTAAAGCCCCTTCAGTCAATCTGAGAAGATTTAGCTTTACATTTATTGCCACAGTGGCACTGTGTACAGTACATGTTCAATCAAAGGAAACGCAAAGCAGTGTCACAATTAGCTTCTCTCTCTTCACTTTTTGATCATGCAAGCCTAATTTAATTAGAAGGCATACCGAAGGGTTTAAAGAGTACTCTGCCTTTTTCATTTTCCTTTGCAAGCCATGGCTAATTGTTCCTGAGCAGCAGCTAAAGCTTTACACTCCCTCTGAGAACCGGGGATGTAACATTCTGAGTGTGTTCACACAAACTGTTGCTCAACCTCCTTAGGCTGCTGGAGTCTCAGCTTCAGTCGCAGAAGAAGAGCCACGAGAATGAACTGGAGTCACTGCGAGGTGAGATCCAGAGTCTGAAGGAGGAAAACAATCGGCAGCAGCAGCTCCTGGCCCAGAACCTGCAGCTGCCCCCAGAGGCTCGCATCGAAGCCAGTCTGCAGCATGAGATCACACGGCTGACTAATGAGAACTTGGTAAGAGAAATGATGCTGCAGGAGCATCATGGGGACTTGGAGACCTGCCACACCTGTAGGTTCTTATCATTTTTCAGATGGCAGCTTCCTGCAAAAAAATTGCACCAGGGTAGTGGTTTTCTTGAGTGTAAGCTAATGGGAGAGAGAGAGGCTTGTGATTGCTCCTGAAGTAATAATGTTTCAGGAAATTGGTTTGAAGTTTGGGGCATGGAGGAAGCTTGTGGATCCCAGCTTCCAACTGGTGAGTTTAGTCATGGCTAAACAGAATGTTGATATCCAGGGAAGTCATAAAAACTAATAATGCCAAGGAGTAGTGTTTCCCCTGAAATATGTTAGTTTGTTTATTTCATTGCAAAACTCTGACGTAATTCTTTAATTATTTAATGTAATTTATCTTCCCATTTCTCTCTTCCCTGCCTGAAGCTACACAGATAATTCACTATTTTACAAGCTCCAGCTATTCAGTATGTTTTGAAAAAAGAAATAGTTCCATAAAAAGAAATGTGGATAGAAGTCACTTAGCTGATAGTTGGTATTTCATGTGTACTGCACAACATTTTTGTGTGAAAGAAGGATTGGGCAAAACTCCCTACCTTCTCCCACAAAGGAGTATGTTTATGTGGGCTACTTCATTTCTGGGGAAATCTTCCGAAGAGACCTGTGTTGGAATATGTTTGGCGTGTTGTTGGTAAAGGGAAACACGCAACTTCAGCCAGAAAAATCCTTGGCTGTGAGTGTCATTGCTGCCTCCAGACAACCCAAGTTGTAGTGTTTCCTGCTAATGTACATGACAGAAGTTACCACTGTTGGGGTCTTGTCTTAATACCAAAGATTTTGAGTAAAGGATCAGATAATTCAGCTGATACATGTTGGAGAAAGGGCTAGAAGTGTAAGTTTGCCTCAGCAGCCACAGTCTCTCACTGGCAAAGGTAGATGGTGAATGTTTCTGTCTCAGCAGCTCCCTCCTGCTGCTTAGTCATATGTTACAATTTTTTGCCATTTTTCTCCCCAGAGACCTACTCATCACATTGTGTTCCCAAGACAACACACAGTCATGTAATTACAGCCCAGAGGAGTTCTCTTTGTTTTCAAATACACTGAATGTAATTTTACTTGTTAAATATAGACTCATTCCTTAGTATTTCACTTCAAATGTTTGAGTATTTCAAGTCCACTCCAAGCCAGGTGTATGTTTCAGTTCCACTCCTAGCCCTGGAGTGGAAACAATTTGCAGCTTTCCAGGTGCCATGTTAGAATTGCAGTGTTCACTGCCATCCCATCTTGATTAGCATAAGAAAATGTCCTGTCTCTGTTCTCACAAAGGTTGTATTCCATGCTTTCACAGTCCTAGTATGGCCCATTTTTAAAAGATCTGACTGTTCTGCAACTCATCTACATCAGCTTCTCTCTGGGAGGTGCTGGCATGAAAACAACTAAGGCCTAGACTACCTAAAAGTAGGAGATTCTTGATCTTGCTGTATTCTGATTTAATCTGTACCGTGCTCACTGAAGTTTCAGTGTCTCAGAGGGAGGGAGAAAACCAATCCTGTCCCTATTTTTGCAGTTTTATGAGGAGTTGTATGCAGATGACCCCAAGAAGTATCAGTTGTACCGGATTTCCCTTTACAAGCGGATGATTGTATGTAGTTCACATGAATGCTGTTTCTCTGTTGTCTCGGTCGCTCTTTCTGAAGCACTAATTGAAAAGCAGTCTGTCTCCTTTTCTCCCTTTCAGAGGAAAGCCCCCTGCAGAGAGCTTCACGATGCCAATTACTTCCTTCACTGCTTTTTTTGTTAAGTCTTAGTGTCCTTTGTGTAATCTGTGTTTCTTTTTGATGCACAGTTTTGTTACTAATATGAGCCTTGCACTGTGAGCAAAGCAGTTTCTTTTTGAATACTACTTAATACTGCCCTGGAAAAGAGGTACATGATGCAAAAGATGTTCAATTTTCAAAACTATTCTTAGGTTTGAAACTTTGATACATTTAGATTCAGTTCAGAAAAGTAGAGGATTGATCATACAGGTCCTTACCAAGGGGAATAATGCCAGCAACCCAGTCATAGCCTGAATTTATTCTTATTTTAATATTTTTCAGAAATGCAAAATATGAAGAATGACATTGGAGATAATATTTTCATAGTAATTAAAGACAGCACCATATGTGAGCTTGAAAGAATATAATTTATGAGTTTCCAGATCTTAATGAGATGTGAAATCTGTTAAATTTGTTTAGAGGAACCATAGAAAGAACTTTATTTGTCCTCACATAGAGGTTGTTCTGAAATCATATCCCTTCCCTGATACACTCAAAACAGTCTGTTGAATTTAAATGTATCTTTTTGTTAATTTCAGGAGGAATTGTTTTATCTGACAACAAGTATGTAGTGTTATTAATAGGATTTCTGTTGTAAAATTGAACAGTGCTTTGGATGTGAAGCATGGCCTTGATTTTGTTGTCAACAGGCCTAATATCTTACTGCTCAAGTGTAGTGTATCAGCTTGTAAACTCTTTTACTGCATGATTAAGGTTTGGGCCCATACTGCACTAAAATTTTTCAGTACTTCAGAAGAGGTGTAGTTTCCCAGATGATGCTTTTGATGCAGGGAGTTTACAATCCCTTATGTTCTTACCAGTGCCAAGAATAATCCTCATGCTTAGGAGATTTTTCTTCTAAGCTTCTTTCCAACACTTAACCTGGAATGGCTTTCAGGTTGTTTGAGCTTGAGGTTTTGCTTTCTTTAGAAAGACTTTCCCTTTTTTAATTACACAATTATTTTATGGATGTACTACAACAGATATGTCACAGAACTATTCAGAGATAGATTTCTGAGCAGTGTTCCTTTGAAAGAACAACACGTTTTATTAAAAGAATAGGACATTTAGGTGCTAGATGTTATTCATCTAGAATAAAAATATGTAAGAAACCAGTTTCAGTGTGAGGAAATGTGATGACACCAAGGGAAATGGCAGAGCAACACCAGAAATGGTGTTTGGATGTTTGATTTGGTAAATTTGAGTGCAAGTTATGGTCTTTCTAGGAATCTCTCCCATCTTCTCATTACATGGATAGGTCTGAATAAGAAGACAGTCTTAAAGACAGGAATAAATGATGCAGAAATACAGATAGCTGTTTAATAATAAGAAAATAATTTCTGTGAGGCATTTGGAAGAGCAGAGAGGAAGCATTAGGGAGATGTGTTTGCAGCAAAATATCTTCTGCTGTATGAACTGACCTCATTCTGAGTGTCTGCAGAATCTACCTGCCTATGAGCTTTGCCTTTGTCATGCTGCATATAACTTAATACTATTTGCAATTTTTGGCTTGTGTTGTAGGCAGTGTACCAGCTTGCAGCCCTTGGCCAGAGGATGGCACTTCTGTTCAGCTTTCCTCACTGCCTCGTAACTCTAACTGCATTGGTTTTGTCTCTGTCACACGGTAAAGGATTGTTCCCATATCTTAATCTTTCCCTTATTTTGATTTACAGGATTTAATGGAGCAGCTGGAAAAGCAGGACAAAACTGTTCGCAAGTTAAAGAAGCAGTTGAAGGTATTTGCTAAGAAGATCGGTGAACTCGAAGGTACTTTTATATTTTGAGATTTTGGTTTACTTTGTCATCTGACTGTCATCGTACCCGTCTGTTTTAGCAGTTGTGAGGTCTTCAGTAGCTTTAGCCTCTGTTGATTGAGAAACAGGACATATGCTCACACCTCTGTGTGTTCCTTTTTGAACCTTTGCAAGATTTGTTGAGAAAAGGAGATTGATGTTTCTCTGAAGGCAGAAGGTATTCAAACATAAAGGAATGTTTCCTGCCTTGTTTCTGTACTCAAAGACAGTATGTGGTTTTGTCAAGAGAAAAGCAGCACTAAATATGAACCAGTCAAAAATGAGTTACCCAGTTTTCTTTTGAAAGTAAAGGTTAGTTACTCATACCAAGTGGTTTTTTAAAAAAGTATTACAATATTGTTCAGTTACTTCTCTGGACAAGATCACAGTAATGTTCATACATAATACAGAGTGGGAAAATGCTCCTGAAAATATATTTTGGTGTGTTTATTGCCTAATTAACTTAGAAAGATGCAGTAGGTCTGACTGGGATGGAGTTAACTTTCATCATAGCAGCCTGTGTGATGCTGTGTTTGGGATTTGAGTCTCTTAACACTGCTGGGAAAACACTGGTGTTTTGACTACTGCTGGGCAGTGTCAAGGCTTCCTTTTTTCCTCACTCTGTCCCCTCAGTAAGCTGAGGTGGGAGGGCACATGGGTACACAGCCAGGACAGCTGGCCCAGACTGGCCAAAGGAATATTCCAGATGCTGCCCTTCTTAATGTCAGGAACACAGGAGGGTTTTTTGCACACACTGTAGCTGTTATTTGAGACTGGCTGGACATCAATTCCCTTGGGGTGGGGGTTTATCATGAGTGATTGCCTTTGCTTCCTGGCCCCCCAGCCCCTTTTTTTTCACTTACTAAACCACCTTTTTCTCAACCAACGTGTTTTCTCAGTTTTGCTTTTAATATTCTCTTCCCTGGAGAGGAAGCCAGGACTTTCCTTAGGAATGTTACAGAAATGTCTCTGGTATGTATTGGTTCACTGGAAAATGTAATATTTCTTTTAATTCTCTCTCTGAAGTGGGCCAGATGGAGAACATATCACCTGGACAAATCATTGATGAACCTATTCGTCCAGTTAACATTCCACGGAAAGAAAAGGACTTCCAAGGGATGTTGGAATATAAGAAGGAGGATGAACAAAAACTGGTCAAGAATCTTATTTTAGGTAAGCATCTTTCTCATTTGTGGCCTTCTCTGCTTCCATACACTCGAAAAAATGAATGATAAGAGCACAGAATTTGCATTAGGAAATGAATAGCTTATTTTGGTTTTGACAGTGTTCAGTTTATCTACAGTTCCTAAAAGTGTATTGTAATCTAATTATCCTTTCTGATGAGTACAGTACATATTATGCCTGCATATTTTTAGCAGGCACTTATATTTTCTTATTCTGTTCTTTTACCAAGAAAGTGGCTCTTAGTTTTGCTCTGAGTTTTCACTGGCCAGGTATATATATATATATGCTATTAACTGGGGAGGTTGCAATTACCTCATATAATGTCTTCCAATGACTTGACACTTAACAAGACAATGTGTGTTTGTTTTTCCCAAGAGCTGAAACCACGTGGGGTAGCTGTCAACCTGATTCCAGGACTACCAGCATATATTTTGTTCATGTGTGTGCGCCATGCAGATTACCTTAATGATGACCAGAAAGTGCGGTCGTTGTTGACTTCCACTATCAATGGCATCAAAAAAGTGTTAAAGGTTAGTTAGTCTGCTTAGTTTAGAAAAAAACATTGATTTAAAATTCACTTTTGGTTTTATGTTAGGAGAATGAAGAAAAGGTTTTCAGTGAATTGGCTCTGGATTTGTGATCAATGAACTCCCACTGAAGTCTCAAGAGTTGTGTTAAAAAAATAACAAATTACATTGCTGGCATTTTATCCATATAGTAGCAGAGATGCATTGAATTAATAGGAAAAGAACTACCTTCTTTTTGTTTTGAATAGTCTCCCTCCTCTGAACCTCAGCTTATAAAGTTTTGGATGTAGTCAGAGTTTGCAGAGTGAGTCTTTGTTAATCTTATTCAGAGCGCTTAAATAAACAGTTTCATTTACAGTTTTGGTTAACAGATTCCTCATTTGCTTCACCTACAGATTACACTGATGATAAGATGTTACTGCCCAAAGTCTTTGCAGGGAGTTGGCTGGGAGAGTTCAGGCCAGGTGTATCTTGAAGGCATAATTAAGACATAAATATGTTTTATGCTTACATGGTTTTTTTAATTTTTAAATGAGAGAGATGTGTCAAAAGCCAAGCCTTTAATCAAACTACAAGTTTTGAAAAAATACTTAGTAAACAATCCTGCTGGAGTTTAGATATCCATAGGGATTTTGGAAGACTTTTGAGTGAAAGAAGTGCACACTATGGTTCTCTAGATCTACTCGGCATATACTCGATCCTGTGTTCTTTGGTGAGAAGGGTTTGTTGTTTTGCTTCATACCAGGCTGCCAAAATGGTTATGATGTAAGTGGCATTCATCAAAACTGTTGTTTCCTGCTCCTCCTGCTGGCTCTGTATCATTCCAGTCTTCCCTGCTGGGCTCTTCACAAGAGTCATTGGGTATTTTGGAAATACAGTCACATTGCCCTTTGATTTCTGCCCAGAGCAATTAGGATGGGTCTACAAAACACAGAAAGATCATCTCTGTGGAGGAAATCATATTCATGAAAAATACTAAGGAAAACAGGGAGGGTGTTAAATGGCACTTTGCCAAAACCCTTGCTTTCCTAATTCATTACTGTAATACGCAAAGTTTTGCAAAACATCAGAATGAGGATCTACTAGAAAGTGCATTTTAAGTGTTTAGTTGTGTGTCTTGCATTCTATTATTTCTCCTACCAGTCTTTGCTGAACAATGTTTGTTTTTATCTTCAGAAAAGAGGAGATGACTTTGAAACAGTGTCCTTCTGGCTGTCGAACACATGCCGATTTTTGCACTGTTTGAAGCAGTACAGTGGAGAAGAGGTAAGCACTGCTCTGACTCTGGTTTCTCTTGCTCTCCAGTACAGTTGTTAGCACTGCTGTTTAACAAATCTTGTAAATCTGCAACAAATCTTGTAAAAGATCTAGTCATAGTCTCTTAAAATGGCTACGCCTTTTGGAATGATGGTGACAGCATCAGTGGAAAGCACAGGGATATAAGATTTGAACCAGCTTCGCTTTTATTGCAGGCTGGGGCACAGTCTAGATGACATTGGGCTCCCAAAAGGGCCAGCTCAAATTAGGCAGGAGAATCTGGCAGCTCCCATTAGAGTTTTTAGCAGTGATTCACTGCACTCCCTATAAAAAGGCCATATTAAGCCTTTTAGGCATAGTATTGCAGGCCAGTTGATGTTTGGAGGCTGTGATTATGCCCAGTTCCTTTTTCAAGCTTAACTGGGCTTTTGGCCATAGCTGGCCAAGTGAAAATGCCCATGCTGGAGTTGGAGGGAGTCTTGCCTGCCAGAAAGCGGGCAGAGTTTGTTCGTGTCACAGACCTGAAATTTTGAGTTAAGGAAGCAGATGCTGTGGGCATCACACTTGAAATGCAAATCCTAGCATTAGCCTCAATCAGACAAAGTTCCAAACGGAAGTTTTGAGGGGCTGTAACTTAAGGTATTATTTGTCAGTGGCATGAAAGAAAGAAAATGCAAATACTGGGTTTGTGTAATATTTTTGTGCTCTACGGAAGCATTAATTTCTGTTATTTTATGAATTCAGGGGTTTATGAAGCATAATACACCACGTCAAAATGAACACTGCCTCACTAATTTTGATTTAGCTGAATACAGACAAGTACTGAGTGACTTGGCTATTCAGATCTACCAACAGCTTGTCCGGGTGTTGGAAAATATTCTGCAACCAATGATTGGTAAGGCAAAGTTGAATTCCTTAAGCTTCACAACATAGTACCAAAATGAAAATCATTGTGATGGTGGTAGTAGCTGTATCTCATATTTCTTCCCAAATAGTAGAGTTTCCTTAGTAGTTCTTGTGGTATTATGTTCATAGATGACAAGGACTATTCTGGACAAGTTGGATTAGATGAAAAACTAAACTGTGACTGGTTCTTCTGGCAGTGCCAGAATAAGCTGGTATACCTTATTCATGCTTGGCATAAATCAGGCATTTGCAGGAAGAAGCTGTCTGGACAATCTGATAGTTGTTGCCCTGTCTGTTGGGAAATATCCCATTGAAAAAAATTAGACTTTAATTACATGAGAACTCTTAATTGAAATATGGAAAAAATGTTTGATTGTTGTTATGGACAGTAGTGAGGAATTAAATCACAAGCAGTGATAAAGCTAACATTCATTCAGAGAGGGTTTTTTTTTTTTTTCATTAAGAATACTTTTAATTTTCTCTTCAGACAGTACTTCCACAGAAATTTTCATGATGCTTTCCAATCGCAATATTTAGAAGAATGGAACAGCTCTCAGTTAGCTGACTCCACTGCTCATATGACCCTGGGAGGAAAAAAGTACTTTCCTGAGCTAGATTCAGACTGTCCTTTTAAGCACACATGCTGGAATCTTTGTAAAGATTCTCTAAGCCCTGTGAACTTAGATTTTGCAGAACATAGTGGGACACACAATTTCTGGAAGTCATGGTAAACTGTGGCTAGCAGATATCATGGTAAACTGTGGCTGCTCTCTCTGCTTTGCTGTCTTGCACAATGTGCTTGTGTATCAGGAGTTTTCAGTCATTACACTAAAGGTGTCCATCAAATGCAGTTTCAGGAATGCTGGAGCACGAGACCATCCAAGGTGTCTCAGGGGTGAAACCCACAGGGCTGCGGAAGAGAACCTCCAGCATTGCTGATGAGGGCACCTACACCTTGGACTCCATCATCCGGCAGCTGAACTCCTTCCACTCGGTGATGTGCCAGCACGGGATGGACCCCGAGCTGATCAAACAGGTGGTCAAGCAGATGTTCTACATCATTGGGGCCATAACACTCAATAACCTCCTCCTGCGCAAGGACATGTGCTCCTGGAGCAAAGGAATGCAGATAAGGTGGGAAAGCTTGTTACAGTTCTCTTGAATGCACTGCTGGAAATCTTATTGGACTCTTGACATTGCTGAATATCATTTTGCTGGAGCTGCAGATATCTGGAATATTTGTTTTTCCACATGCTAACAGGTGCAGATGATGTTAAGCTGATATGGTGAAATTTGGTTAAAAACAGCATAGTTGACTTTGGCCAAATTCTACCTGACACTCAAGGAAATGTGGTAGAAGCAAACCAAGAAGTGTCTCATTATCAAGTGGGAATCAGAACTATAGGTGAAATGTTGGTAATTGCTTCCTCAGCTTTTAGAGAAGAGTAGCAAACATACCTGCTGTGGTTTTTTTGTGTACTGGTGGTGCAGTGGATACCTCTTTGTCTACACTAGTTTGCTGCATCCTGAGGTAAAACCATCTGAATCATCTGGATTTCACATCACTTGTCCAATTGATTTTACTGGCATATGTCAGGAAATTTAGCCAAGGCATTCCAGTCCTTCAAGTTACCTCCCAAAGCCCCACTGTACTTTAACATGGACAAAATATCATTTGCCTTTCTTCTTATCACATTCACGCAATTAATAGGAACAGAAACAAATGGGAAAGACTAGTTAGTGGAAATCTATGTCTGTTATGGAAGTCAAAAATCCCTCCCTTAATTGAAAGAAAACAGTGTGAAGACAAAATAACAAGAAGGAAAAACACATAAGGACAAAGAGGCAGCACTGGGAGAAGAAATTGCACGTGCTTTCCATTTATCCATAATCAAGCATTAATGTTCTTGATGCTCTTACCTCTTTGTACAGATACAATGTGAGTCAACTGGAAGAATGGCTACGTGATAAAAATTTGATGAACAGTGGGGCTAAGGAAACCCTGGAACCCCTCATCCAGGCTGCACAGTTGTTGCAAGTAAAAAAGAAAACAGATGAAGATGCAGAAGCCATTTGTTCAATGTGCAATGCACTGACTACTGCCCAGGTGAGCAAGTCCTCATTGTCTCTCTTGCTGTCCCTCCTGAGCAGCTCTCTGCTCTGTTGATGTTTGCTATCCCTGCCAGCACTGCTGTCACACATGAATTGGATGTTTCTTACTTTGTTTTGCTAAAACAGATTAAGTTGGAGGTGTGAAAAAAGGACCAGACCCTTTTGAGTCGTGTTTGAGATAAATTTTGAACAAATGAGAGGAAGCTCACTAGATTGTGCAGGGTGCAGTGCTATACACAGGTCTCTCAGTTTTTGGAAATCCTTAGAGAAAAGTCTTCATTCAAAGATATTTCTGTACTCCAGACATCTCTGCCTAGGACAGTAGGAATTGATCTTTCTGCCATCAGAGTTGGTATCCAGCCAAGTTGATGGACCATTCAAACAGAGCTGTTGTCTCTGAGTCTGCAAACAAGAGTGTAAAGTTACTGTACCCATTAGCCTCAAAGGCTGAACCAAGTGGATCTCAGTAAACAGACTGTTATTTATGAAAGCTCAGATTTTGTAAGGATATGTTGCACTTCTTTTTCAAACCATGCTACATTTGCATAGAGTTTGTACAGAAATAAATGGACCCAAGCATCTTTGATGCTTACTGAACAATTCTGACCAGGAAAAGGAAGAAATTTCCCTATTTCTTTCACAGTTGTGTCAGCACTAGCAGTTGCACAGATAAAGCCATTTTGATTTATTAATTCACATTACTGGAAAATTAGTTTTCTACTGAATAAGAAGTTAGAATTCTTAACTAATGCTAGGAATGTATTTTAACTTTTTATCAAAGTGTTTTGATTTTTTAATAAAGGGAATGTTAAAAAAAAGAGAATTTTTTAATAGGTTTTACAAGTTTCACCCATATTATTATTACTTAAAGTCTTTGTTATGTAATTCTTTCCTTTGGTGGTTTTAGCCCTGTTTTTAGAGAAATAGCTCACTCTCTTGAAAAACAGAAAAGTTGTAACGAGGTCATGACTTCAGGGTCAAAATTAGAGTGAAAAATACATCATGTTTTTGGGGGATGGGTAGGAAAATAATCAGTTACTTCTTGTGATTTGGTATATTCATCACATATGTAGAAATTTAGGGTTTTTACCTCCAAAGAACATATGTTCTAAAAGAGGCAGTCATTTAACATAGCATTGAGCAGGGTGATGGAATTCTGCATTAATCAATAAAGAAAAAAAAATAACAGATACTTTTAAATAATTTTCATTTTTAAATAGCTAATTTTAAAATTATATTATTAGTAATCATGAATGCATCTGTTGATTGATCAGTAAAATGAACCTGAAAGTGGTTGTTCTTTTTCACAGATTGTAAAAGTTCTGAATTTGTATACTCCAGTTAATGAGTTTGAAGAGAGAGTCTTGGTGTCATTTATACGTACAATACAGGTATGTCTGTCTTTTCATCAAAAACCATTTGACTGTTTCTAAGAAAACCTCTGATAAGCCAAAATCACTTGCATCCTAAAATACATTCAGGAAAATGAATAAACTGTGCTTTTTAGCAATCGTAGGTTAACAGCATTGAAAAGGTGATGTCAGCTTTAAAATTTAAGCAGGCACAAGTTCCTGCCTCCAGACCTACATGGAAGTGTTAGTTTCCCTGTCAGTATGTATGAGGTTTGCAAGTGAGAGGTTTTTGTGCTTATTCATCTTTGTGTTTGTAAGCTCACTTGTATGACAACGTTTCAGGCACTAAGATTTAGATATGCAGATTTACTCAGACCTGTGTCTGTATGTGAAGTTCTGTGCTGCAGAAACTGAGGCCTGTATCCATATCAAAGTTCTTAATTTAGCCCTTCTATTTTGTATATATTGGTGAAAATGAAAAGTTTTGAAAACTCCAAAGAGAAGCAGCCAGTAGAGCAAAATAAAAGAAACAAACATGAACCTTCTGGTCTATTAGAAATTAAATTACAGTATAGCAAGATGAGGGAATTTGGGAAGGTAAAACTGAGATAAAGCTGTAATGAAAAGATAGTTACAAGATACTGGGCAAAATTTTCCTTTTGCAGGGAATTTTAGTATTCCTAGATTGCATTGTAAGGGGGAGATGTGCAGAAGTGAAGCTGACCAAAGTAACTACAGTTTAATGGCACAGTTGGTGTAAACGTGTTAGCTCAGGTTAGCATAGAGTGTGTGTTTGCACACAGTCTGTAAGCACAGATCACCTCTGTAAGGTGATTGTTAGCAGTCAGCTGGTAAATGCTGATGTCATCACTTTCTTATCTTTGCAGGTTCGTCTGCGAGACAGGAAGGACTCTCCTCAGTTGCTCATGGATGCCAAACACATCTTCCCTGTTACTTTTCCATTTAATCCGTCCTCCCTGGCTTTAGAAACCATTCAGATCCCAGCCAGCTTGGGCCTGGGCTTCATATCACGTGTCTGATCCCGAGGATGTCCTGTCAGTGTTAGATGGAGAACCTGTTGCCTGATATCTGTACCTGTTAAAACGTAGTGAGCCACTAAACCCACGTTTTCTGAACAACAGCCTGTCTAAGCCCAGGTGTGTAGTTAAGGTAGCTGGGAAACTGCACAGCAGCACCACAGGCTGAATGCTCATAGAAAGATGTGCATTTGTGCTCAGTCGTTGCATTTATGAGGACATCACTGATTTGTACATTTGCAGAGTATGGAAATTGGGCTTGGACAAAAAATTGTGTCTTCAGCTGTCTAGAGACATTTTTAGATCTTTAGTAAACATATTTAAATAGTGTAAATTAAAATCCATATGTAATCTTCTCATAGGTGGGGACCAATAGGGACAGTCACAGTCCTGGACATGGAAGACTTGAAAGTAAGGCATTTTGTAGTAGAGTACACAGTCACGTGGGAGCCTGTTACATTTAATTTGTAAAAACTGGAATGGAAAAACACAAACTGGCAATATATAAAGTTATTTCTTAAACCACTTCCTCATTTATGTCAGTTTGACATAAATTGTAGTGATAAGTCTTATAGCTCACTATATGCTCTTAGGTGTTCATTTGTTAGAACTGTGGTTTACCAAGCAAACTAAATCGCTGCTGCATATTCTGTTGTTTTAAATGTATGACAGTATCATACTAAGCACTAAAAATAAGATACTTCATTTTTTGTCGTCAACCTTATTTACAGTCTGTTGCAATCTGTTATTTTAACTGGATTTTTGCACATTGTATCAAGTAACACCTGTAGAGGAAAATGGTAACTAAGCACAAGTAGCACACTGGAAATTATACGTTTAGTTATTTTTAAAAGTAGTTAGCTAAAAATACAGAATCTTGAAGCAAACGATCAGAAGTCAGTAACGATTTTAGTATTTATTTAGGTTATAGGGTTTGTCTAATGTTGTTCTTTGTTTGTAGGCCCCAGAGATGACAATGTGTATTTCAAGTATAATCTCTTGGTTTTTTGCCACTTAAAAAAAAAAAACCAAACAGAGAAAAGTCTTCTTTCACACTGGAATATGAGAGGAAAAACTTTAATAGAAAATTTCTGCAGTAGCCCAAGGCTCTCATTCTTAGAAAGGTTGACTAACAAGAAAGTTAAGTAGGTTTTGACTATGATGCTGTCACTTGACTATGATTCATACTGATTTAATGGTTGGAAATCAGAGTGCATAATGAGAAACTGAGTTATTTTGAATGTTGCACATTTTACTGGGAAGAATTTTCTGTCTCACACGTCTTGGATCTGCTATATAAAATTCACATTTCACAACGTGAGGCATAAGCGTGGAAGCCTTGTGTAAGGGGTTTCAGTTCTGTGGTGTATGGCTCAAATATATACATGTAAAAATAAAGCCACACACATTGCTCAGTTGCATTGTGCAATATTTTTAATGTATTATAATAATCTGCATCTTAGTGTTAACATTAATTTATTTTACAATATTGATAAATAACCTAGAGGTACACTATTAGACTGTTTGGTGCTCCTCTGTTTGCCTGCCAATTCACAGAGAAAAGATTTGCTGTTAAGCAGACTGAAACATTTCAGTTTTGTTTTACTTGAGAGGCAGACATGGTGTTTGTATGGTTGCTAAAATTGGAAATAAAGACAACATAAACTTTGTCAGTATCATTTTAAGATGCTCGTGTCATCTTATATTCAAATGGCCCATACTACATTTGATGGATCATGTCAGTACTTCCAAGAATTTATACTGGTAAAAAGGTTCTGAATGATCTTTGCTAAATGATTTAGATTGTTTTCCTCTGCATCATATACCAAACACTCCTTTTTCAAATGTTACTTGATTTCTGAAACTCTGGCTGCTGTGAAGTGGCTCCAAATAAGGTGTAAGGTCGTTTTCAGACTGTCAGGGTACTGTACTTGTGAGAATGTAATGGCAAAGCCTTCACATCCAGTAACAAGGTTAGGAAAGAAAACACACGAGAACATGCTGACCTACCAATTTTTTCCTCCTATTGAAAAACAAACAATTGGCATTACAGTATATTCATACTGTAGATCAGGAAATGTATCCACTACTTAAGCGTTAGTGTTAAAAATGTATGCCTAAATGTATTTTTGTTTATTTTTTAAGTTTGTTTACCTGTAAAAAGCCTTATTGTATCGTTTCCTTTAAAAAAGTAGTGTTTAGTAATTTATAGGTATCATCCTTAAACTCAGTGGTTTGACTGGTTTTACTTTTATATCACATTAAAAGTATATGCTGCTTGACATGTTTTAAAGGAAAATATTTTTGAGTTGGAATAGATGTGTAGTTGGTAATTCATCTCACATTTTACATGGCAGTATTTTACATGCACTTTTCAGAAGTAAAATTTCAGTGTGAGTGTATAATATAACTTTTACCTTAGGACTAAAATCTCTTTAACCATGGAATATAATGCAGAATTATTTTAAAAACTTTTTTTTCCTTTGAATCATTGTTATGCTCTTTTAATGTGGACATATCTTTTATATTTTAATTTATTATCTATTGAGATGATAGATTTTATCAGATGCTGGAAAAATACTTGTCAATGACCCCTTAAAAATATATACAGTTATTCTACAGATTTTGCACAATAATTACCTCATTCAGTTTGGTGTATTTTTATTCCAGTGATCATTTTATTCTGATGTTTAGGACACAGTCTTCTATCCAAATTTTGAAAACTTGCTTCTCACTCTTCAAACTAGGATGGAACATAGAAGTGCTAAAGTCAGTTAAATGAGATTAATCTATTACAGGAAAAAGTAGCATCAGCTTCATTTAAAGTGGATTGATATCCAGCAACATTTGTTCCCAACTTGGAAACACCAGCAATTGCAGTTTGAAGGTCTATATGTAATTTGTGATTTAAACTGAACACATTTCAAATATCATACTAAAACTATGAGTAAACACTTGGGTTTTTAAAGATGCTGATACTTCATGCGGTAAGTAAAAGCCTTTAAACATAGGTTTTCACTTGATGCCACTACAGTACATAGAGGAAAAACAAAACATTGTCAGAATTACCTGAGCTCTGATCTGTTGTAGTGTCTGATGTTGTACTTAGTAAATGTATGCATCATAAAAACTGTAGACTAATAGCTATCACTGGAAGATGTCCAAATAAAAGTACAACTGTACAGTTTGTTTCACATTTTTTTGGTTGGTTGGTTGGTGGCTCATGAGCTGGGTGCTGGCACAGACCCCAGACAGTCACAGGGTTCCCTCTGCCTCCATGGCAGGCTTGGTGTTGACTGCCAAGGGAGTTGGTTAAAATCTGAGGATGTGTAAATACACACCCAGATAGCAGCAGTGTGCCATAAACTGCTCTGCTTACAGGGAAATACTTTGTTCAACGTAACCCATTTCTGGTTAGGGTGTTTTGTCATCTAATATTAACTGATCCTGAAATAAAATTTGAGTAACTTCACTAAAATATTCCTTTGTGTGCCATGAAAGCTCCTCGTGTCAGGTGGGGAGAGCTGGTGGGTCTTGGCATGTATCCACCTGCTGGAACTGGGACACTGGTTTTTCAAGTCTTCTTCCTCATAAAGGATATGTAACTGTAGCACCTGTTAGCGCTTTAAACCTACTAAATGCACTCAGAGTTGTTAATTTTTATCTTACTCTGAGCTTGTCATAGAAATTCCTTTACAGTGCTTTGTAGGGCCGCGATTAATGTTTCTGTTGGCTTTCTTTGCTGGGTCGGGACTGCTCCCTCAGGCAGCTGCAGCGTCCATCATTCCCGGTCCCTCAAGGGGTATCCGAGGCTGTGCCAGGACGCTGACTGCGAGCACTCCGCTGGGCGGCCAGGGCCGGGATCCCGCTGCCCGTGGAACCTGCCGGGCGGGCAGCGGGGCCGGGCGGAGGCCGAGCGGGGCGAGGGGCAGGGCCGGGGCCGAGCTGGGCCGGGCCGGGGCCGAGCTGGGCCGGGCCGTTCCCCACGCCCCGGGGCGGGGGCCGGGCCGGACCGCGGCCACCTGCGGAACCTGCGGCGGCTCTGCCGAACCGCGGCTGTGCCCCGATGGCGCTGGCAGAGCTCTACACGCAGGTGAGCGGGGCTGGGGAAGGGGCCGAGGGGCTGGGGCCGTACGAGCCCCGCCGGAGCGCTTCGTGCGCCCGCGGGCGCTGGGCACAGCGCGGAGCCGCCCGTGAGGGACAGCGCACCGCAGGGCACGGTGGGGACTCACTGCTCTGTGAGAAAAACACTCCTTTTGTGAGACTCTCGGCCTCTAGGAGCGGGTCTCGCTGTTCGAGCCAGCGATTAGGCAACGTGAAGGTTTAGCTGCCCTACCCTGGGCACTCAGGCTCGGAGCGCCGCGCTTTCTGTTGGGCAAATATTGAATGTGTGTGGCAGAGCTTGGCTCTGAAGCAAAGATTGTTCCTCCTTAATGCACCTGCTGAGACTTTTGCACAACTTTTCTCCTGTAGTCACCGGAGTGTTGTGATGTATCGTTTGTTTGCTTAGCTTTAAATGACAAAACCAGCAGGGATGTGTCGGTGATATAGTAAGCCTGTCGCTCATCTATTGCAACAAAAGCTGCCCCCCCGAGCCTGGTGCTGCAGGGCTGGGGGGTCCCGCTGCTGCTTCTGCTGCTGCTGCCGCGCTCGGAGCCGCTGGAAGAACGAACGCGGTTTTCCCAGGAATGATTTCGGGCAGGTGAAGGGGGGAAGGAGTGCGGGTGTAACCCGACACGGAAATGAGCAAACTCCCGTCTGTTTACCTGCGAGGCAGGGTTTGGAGACTGCCAACTCTCTAGGCTGAGTGCATTTGCCAATGGAGGCTCCTGCAACTCCAGGGGCCTTTCCTGAAGAATCTGCTTTTATCACATTCTTCTCCCTCCCTTTCTTGTCCTTGACCTAGTGCAGTTCATTTTCTTGCATGGAAGCACACTGTGTGCCCCTGAGGCTGTTTGGTGGTGATATTCTAACTCACAAAGAATAACAGCAAACAAAGAATCCGATTTAACGAGCACTTTTTGTAAGCCAGGAGATCAGCATAGTGTAGGAATGATACAAATAACAATTTATAGTTGAATAGACATGGAAAATTCAAGTGTAAATCCAATTTACACTTTAGCCATGTCTTTCATGTGGCCATTAAATAGATACTTGTGGAGCTGGTCTTTTGTCCCCTTGGTCAGATAGATGGAAACATTGCCATTACAGTGGTTTGGGGTTGTTCAGATGTCTTTGTGATTTTGGATATTGTGTGATAAAATGCCATCATTCTGAAAGCATCAGCAAAGAGGTGTCGTGGAAGCGGCTGAGGTTTCCATGGTTGCTCATCCCCTGATGAGCACCTGGTTGGTGTGTGGCTCACTAGAAAGGTCAATGTCTGTCCTTAGAGATACTGGAAACAGCTGGAGAAGTCACTGAGCAGCACAGGCTAACTCACAGGATGTCCTTGTGCAAGTCCCTCCTACCCTAAATTGTTCGGTGTTGGTCCTTGGGAGCTAGAATTAAGGAAGCTACAGCTGTACAGTGCATTTGCAGGGACCTCTGTAGGCACCCACCATGGTTCAGGGGGTTCTTGGGGCATAGATACTCATGTTCTGAGGATCTACTGGAGCTTCCAAGGTTTCTTCCAAATTAGAGAGGGAAAAAAGTCGTTTGTGCCAAAACCAACAGTTGCAGCACCAAAACTAAAGGGAAGACAAGCCCCCAAGGTATCTGTGGGTCTGTTCACACTCCATGAAATGGTGACTAATGTTAATTTTTCAAGAGAGCAGCTGCAGCCTTTCTCACAGGTTTATTTAAACAGCTTGTTTCAACTGACCATGAATATAACTAGGATGAGGGAATTAAAAGAAAGGTTCTGGCTATCAAAACAGGAAGATGCTGGAAGTGTATACATTATAGTTTCTTATGTGAGTAGGGACAGATGATGTCACTTTGTCAAACCCTGTCAGGATGAGAAGGACACACTCCACATCAGTAAAGTAATTCCCACTGACTGAGGTTTCCAGCTGTGTTATGTCCTTTTAAGGAATGTTGTTTCCCATAGTGTCTCAGGCAGAGCATTGAAAGAAGTTTTGCTTCAGCATTTTAACTTCAGCATAGGAGATGTAAATGGTTCAAACAGCATAACTTACAGTTAATTTTTTTTTTTCAAATATCTGTGCTTCAGTAGGTTAGAGATACCTTGCTGGGATGGAACTAAAGTATGCCAGTTGATTGCTTGTAAAGAAAGAAACCTGGCAGTAGTCTTTGAAGTTTGTCCTAGAGCAGGGAAAGATGTTTGGAGGTTGCACTTCAGTCCCATTAAAAGAAGAGGAACTGTGCAGAGTCTTACTTGGCTATGACAATGTGCCTATGGCAAAATGTATCCTGAGTTCAGTGTCCTATACTTGAATTCAGGGAAGTGATTGTCTATACTTTTTTTTGTCTGAATTTTGGTAAATGAGATGCTTTCTCTGGTACTTGCTTATTTGAACCTTCCTAGAAACAAGGTCTCTTCCTTAAGTGTATTTTATTCTTTGTTCAGTGTTAGAGGATTTGAAGAGCCTGGCAACAGTCTGGCCCTTGCTCACCTTCCTGCATGCTGTGTTGTTCTGCAGACTCTGCTCTGAACAGGAGCAGAATACGTGTGTCTGAAATTAATGAGTCTGCTTTCTTTTTTATAACAAAACCACAAAAAATATATCCTGCTGTACAGAGCTAATAATAATCCCCAAAAGTCCTGGAATTGGGTTGCACTTGATGTTTGAAAGGTATCTTTTAATGCTAGCCTGGTATTATGATAGTGGCTAAGCTAACTATTGTCTTGTTTTTCTGCTACAGTACAATAGGGTTTGGATCCCTGATAATGAAGAAGTTTGGCAGTCTGCAGAAATCACAAAAAACTACAAAGCTGGAGACCGTTTTCTCCATGTGCAATTAGAAGATGGAACTGTAAGGAGAAAAGCCTGAATTATTGTGGGGTTTGCTGAGATATGTTTATGTAGAAACATAGGACTCACCATTATGGGATCTAAAAACATGTACATATTTCCCTTTTTCATCATACTGAAATTGGTACAGTACACATCTGCTGCCCAAAAATAAGAGGAGTGCAATTCCACTGTCTGTATACATTAGTATGGAGAAGATACCTCAAAAATTGCTTTGGAAACAAGCCCTGAAACTCATCCTAAATTGAAGTAAAAATCAAAAGTGCAAGGCAGGCATAGTTCCCTCTCACAGAGCCAGCTGTTGCTTTTTTGTTGGTTTGTGCAAGATCTCTTCATTTTAGTATCCAAGTTCTTTACAGAGTTAATACTTTGAAAGCATTTCTGTATTTCTGCATTCCTGTTCCATAAAGCAAGTATTAAAGGTATGATTAAATGGAGTTGTTGAAAGAAATGGAAGTGAGTTTTAAACTTTCTGTAAAGAAAACTGAGGGGTTGCAAGTAAGGACAATTATAGAGCTGACTTGAGTTCTGACCAGGTCTTTATTTTCATTCAGTTGAAGCTGATCTATATTCTCATCTGTACTTGAAATATGTCTGTGTTTAGAGAGCTAAACATGTGTCCCATTTTTACTTGGGATTTCAATACAAAATATTGTAAATAAAGAGAATGAGGCTTTCTTTTTCATAAGCAACAAACAGCTCCAATTCCCCCAAGTTCAGTGAGATTTATGGAATCAATGAAATGGAAGATCAGACAGGACTCCTAACTTCAAAACTTTAACTTCTTGTAAAGGTAGATCTGTATTTATGCAAACACAATGCATTTTATGACATTTCAAGTAATTTTTGTTGACAGGAACTGAGTTATCCAGTTGATCCAGCTGCTTTGCCACCACTACGAAACCCTGACATACTTGTTGGTGAAAATGATCTCACTGCACTCAGTTATCTCCATGAACCTGCTGTTCTACACAATCTTAAAATTCGTTTTGTGGAATCTAAGCTTATCTATACATATAGTGGTAAGCTAAGTGAAATGAAAAGTTTTTTAAAAATCTTTTTAAAAAGGTATTAATCTTGATCCAGTTTGCAACATGATGTGTGTAATGTTTTCCTGAAGTGTATTTTGTTAAATGGTTTAATATGTGAGTTTATATCCAGTTTATATGAATTTGTTTGTTCATCAGCATCTTCAGCCTAGAAAATATTGCTACTATGTATTATTTTAGCTATTGCTGCCAAAACCAGGCATTTCTTATAACTAACCTGTCTTTTACTTTTGTTTTGTACACTTGGCTATAGGAATAATTCTGGTTGCAATAAACCCCTATAAGCAGCTGCCAATATATGGAGATGCCATTATCCATGCATATAGTGGGCAAAACATGGGAGACATGGATCCACACATTTTTGCTGTGGCAGAAGAAGCATACAAGCAAATGGCAAGGTTCAGTATGTTATTTAATGTCCATAAATAACACTTGAAGTCTTGTGGCAGTCAATGTTAATTGTAATTTAATTTTACTGTGTATGTGCCGCTGGCTATTAGGAATACCTTTGAACACATACCTTAATTAGAGGAGAAGGGATTCCTTAACCTGCTGAGGAAATACTAGAACTCAAAACCATTTTCATTTTTAATGAGGGGTAAAACACTGACTTAGTGAACAGCAGTGACATCAACCTAGAGGTTACAGCTGAAGAGGAGTAAGAGAAGAATAGATGAAAAGTGGAACGGATACGTGAGAGTTGGGCACAGCTGTGATTTCAAACATTGTTTCATATGTGTGATTCCTACACTTATCCTGCCCTTTAGACATGTCTGACATGAACTGTCTGATTATTTGGTTTCAGAAATAACAAAAATCAGTCTATTATAGTCAGTGGAGAATCAGGAGCTGGAAAGACTGTGTCTGCAAGGTACACTATGAGATACTTTGCCACTGTGAGTAAGTCAAGCAGCAATGCACATGTGGAGGATAAAGTATTGGCATCCAATCCAATAACTGAGGTAAGTTTTGGAGAGTGTCTGTCAAGTCTGTACTCATCAAGGGAAGAATTCTGAGAGCTTCTGGGAAATTTTGTTTGAAATCTTTAGGGATGCTTTATCTGTCTGAGTTAGATATCTAAATTAGAAAGTTCAGCCTCTGAATGTTGCTAATGGAGAGAGGTGGTCAGCCTCAGGAGCACCCAGTCCTGTCTGATTTACCAGTGGCCCTTTGGAGGTGCTAGTTTGCCTCCAGAGTGTTGTGTGACCACCTAATTAGATGATGGTATAAAAATATTGAACAAGTTGTTTGGTTTTATTAATTGGATCCTTATGGTGGAAGAGCATACTTTGTCTAATTTTCAGTTTATGTAGTATTATACTATTTCACTTGAGGTTTGTCTTCAATTTTTTGGCCTCAAAATTTCAGTAGCAGCTCAGTGCTGAGACTGATCCTGAGCACCTTTGATTTTAGAAACTTGTAGTTGACTCGAGTTTTGACTAATTTATTCTTATGAGGCACATGAGCAAATCAAATTGTAAAAGTTTATAACTTCTGCAGGCTGTGGGCAATGCAAAAACCACACGGAATGATAACAGCAGTCGATTTGGAAAATACACTGAAATCAGTTTTGATCGGGGTTACCAAATCATTGGAGCTAACATGAGAACATACCTGCTTGAGAAATCCAGAGTTGTATTTCAGGTGGGTAAAACAAAGTCTAAAGTAGTCAATGTCAATATAGCTCCTGATGCTATAGAACTATACTAGTTCTATATAGAAAATATTATGTGAAGTTCTGAATAGTGTATCAAATCAGCATTTGATTTATTTTTTAACAGGAGCTAATATTATTTATGATAAGTTACTTTATTCCATGCTATTCTTTATGTTAAGTGAGGAATACTTCTCAGGGACAATTCCTGTGATAAGTGCAAGAAGTATTTGAGAAATCTGTAGCTTATGGTTACAGCAGTAACAGAGGCCAATTGTACCTGGAAAGGAACAGCATATATGGGGCAGAGAGAGTCTCAGTAAAAAAAATAGCTGAAATTTTTTAAGGCCAGGGCTTATTTCATGTGACTCACTACAATGTTATGGCTTAATTGTGATAATATACTAAAGAAGGTATTTAATTTTATAAAATAGTTTTTACAAAGGTTTCTATTTTAGTAGTATTGTAACTTTTTAAGTACACTGAAAAATATCTCTGTATGTCTTCTGAAGGATGGTTTGGAAATGGAGAGTTCTTTGAGTTCTTGCAGGGCAGTGTTTCAACTGACACTCCTACACATTTTTTGTTACAGTATTTGACAGTTCTTATTAGTAGATGATTGTTCAAGCTGAAGAAATCATTAACATCCTTGGGGAAAGAACTCCACACATTGGCAGTGGAAATAAAGGATACTTGAATGTATCACTTTCAAAGCTCTTGCTAAGGTGTCCCATTTTAATAACAAGCTAACAAGCTTTTTCTTTGCTAACCTATGTTGCAGCAGAGTTTAGCCTTCAATTATCATTATCACTTTACAATAGCGTTGAATATCAAGTGGTTTTCAGTTTGTTTCTTCATGTTGTTATTTTTTTTTCTGTGATGTTACTCTTTGCTTTATTTTACAGTCAGAAAATGAAAGGAACTACCATATATTTTATCAGTTGTGTGCATCTGCTATGCAACCTGAATATGAACATCTTAAATTGGGTAGGTCTCAAGAAAATAACCTGCTCTTCACTTTTGCAGTGCAGCATTTTAAGTGCTAGGATGTTTAGTGCATTACAGAATAAATCTCACAGCCTTAAAACAGGACTTGCATTTTTAAGTCACTCAACTGTTAATCCTGCTGGTTTTGAACTTGGTAGCAAATCCCTGGTAACTCAAATAGTGCATGATCAAGTACCTGAGTGTCTTTGGAAATCTTATTCTCATACTTTCTGTAGTGACAGATGCCATGACAGCTTAGAAAATTGATTCATTTATCTACAGAGAAGCTGGGAGAAGCAGAATTTAGGTATATGTTTACTCAGTCTCCATTCCAGTTTATTAGATGGACTATTAATATTGCTAGGAATTATGAATACCAGTTTGTGTCAGCTTAACTGAGTTGGGCATGTAGATTTCCCTCAGAAAAAAGAGGACCTCTAGCTCGTCACTGAAACATTGTCATCTGACAGCACCTTTAATTTTTTTGTGTTATAGAAGTTTTAGCAAGTGGCTCTCCCCAGTCCCTAATTTTTTCAGGATTACAAGATTTACTTCTTTCTACAGGAAGTGCAGAAGAATTTAACTACACACGAATGGGTGGCAGCACTGTAATAGAAGGGGTTGATGACAGAGCAAATATGGTGGAGACTCAGAAGACATTTGCCTTACTGGGTAAATTCTTGGGGATACGTTTTCAGTAGATTTTTTTTTTTTTTTTTTAATGGGCAAAGGTGGATTGTTTCTGAAATATCTGAAATGTTAGCAGTAATTACCAAAATAGTTTATTTCATAGGTTGTCCACTGGGTCTGTTTTTGAAGTGCTGGGCAGGAGCAATTAGGAATTGGTGTTAATTGTTACTGGTCAGAAGCATTGAGGGCTGGAGTCTTCTTGGCCCATAACCTAACATGCTGTGACAGAAGTGGAATTGGAAGCTTCTTTGCCCCTGTAAAAGCTTATGTAAAAGCTAAATCAGACTTGAGCTGGCACTTGGGGAGGTACAGGAGCTTATGCCCAATTTATCATCGGATCAGACAGGCAGAAAATTGGCAGAACCAAGGATTTGCATCGTACTCTGCAGAGATGCTGTACAATTCTTGGCTGCACAACAAAGCAAGTAACCCAGCATTGTTCTACTTTAATTAATTGTACTGTTTCTGTGTATTTCGAATAATCAAGGAATGTTTTTTTAGGTCTGAAGGGGGATTTTCAGATGGATGTTTTTAAAATGCTGGCAGCAATCCTGCACTTGGGAAATGTGGAAATAGCAGCTGTTGGAGATGAAAGATCATCCATCAGTGTAAGGAAGTGGCTCATTCAGATACCAACATTTTCTATTCCATTTTATGCCAGAAGTGCTTTAGCAATAGTTTCTCTCATATCTGGGGCTCAGAGCAGCATTAAATCTGGTGTACTGATGTTGATTGATTTCTCCATCTCCATCTGTGTGGAATCACAGCGAGTTCACACAGATGCTCTTCTGTGCCCAAGTTCAGAAACTTTTAAAAGGCAAAATGTGGCCATATCCAATTGATCCACAGCTGCTGGAAAATCCATTTTGGAACTCTCTGCAGGATGCAGGAAGCAGAGCGTAGTTAAAGCTGCTCAGAATGTGTCCCAGCAAGTTATTCAAGTCTAAAAGGCAAGAACACCTAAAAATAGACTAAAGTAACTTTCTTTCAGTGTCTTAATCCAAAACATCTTATCCAGTCCAAGTTTTTCTCTCCTGTATCAGGAGTTCTATCCAGTATTATTTGCTGTAGCTCATCTTGCTATTTTGCCAGATGAAGAAGTAAATACAGCCCCTCGTCTATCTAAAAATACAAATCATAGTTTGGTGTCAGCAGTGTAAGGATTTCACTATCTAGGCAGCAGTTAAAGAATTAAATGTACCCTAAAAGTATTTATTGATCTTCTTTAAAGATTGAAGATAAACATCTCAGTATATTCTGTGAGCTCCTGGATTTAAGCAGTGACCACATGGCGCGGTGGCTGTGCCACCGGAAGATTGTCACAGGCTCAGAGACCGTGATAAAGCCCATGACAAGGGCCCAGGCCACCAACGCCAGGGATGCTCTGGCCAAGAAGATCTACTCTCATTTATTTGACTTCATTGTGGAAAGAATTAACCAAGCTCTGCAGTTCCCTGGCAAACAACACACTTTCATTGGTGTTTTGGATATTTATGGGTAAGAAGGTCTCTGGGAACAGAGTGCCTTTTCTTTGGAGTAGATAAAAAAGGCACATTTTTGTGTTGCTAATGAATTTGGAGGGGCTTGTTTTACTAAAAGATCATGTAAATTCTTTAGCATCCAGATTAGTGGAAATCCTCTGCTACTATAAATACCGCATTTTTTTGTGAATGGGGTTTAAATTTAACTTCTGATATGATACTTTTAAATTTAACTCTGGACTTTTTAGCTTTGCTTTGTCTGGTAACACTAGCTTCTAGAGAAGTTTTGAAATTCCTTAGCATCTTCATTTGTCTTACCATTTGTTAATTATCTTAGATATATTAGGATAGCTCCAAAGACTTTCAGGGATGCTACCATTTGATTTTGATGTCAAAGGATTTTTTTTCTTATTTGAATTATGTTTCAGATTTGAAACATTTGATGTGAACAGTTTTGAACAATTTTGTATCAATTATGCTAATGAAAAACTACAGCAGCAATTTAACCTGGTATGTCCTTTTTTTGTTGCAGTTCTTTATCTTATTTTGCTTCAGAGCAGATATTAGTAAATGCTATTTGTGCTTGAGTGATAGATACTTCTGGATAGTGACTGTCCAGTAATAAATATTTTATTTTTATATGTAAACAAAGGTATGCGCATATATATATATATAAACAAAAATTTCTAAGTTTATTTTCTTATGGACAGACATATAATATACACCAAAATACATTTTTTTAATCTTATGTATACAACAAGTATGCACATGCACACACTGTATTTATTTTCCCTTAATTGTAACCTTCTTTGTGTTTTCATAATTTTTGCAAATCCAGCATGTCTTCAAACTGGAACAAGAAGAATATATGAAGGAAGATATCCCATGGACTTTAATAGATTTTTATGACAACCAGCCTGTCATTGACCTTATTGAAGCTAAAATGGGAATTTTAGAACTTCTGGATGAAGAATGCTTGGTAATTTAATATTTGCTCATTTAAAAAAACCAAACTATATAGATCTTTACAAGTGGGGTTTGTAATCCATATTTTACCCTTTTCAATGGGAAATAGAGCATTTTCTTCAGAAAAGGAACATTAATGTTTGCCCTCTATTTGGCAACTTTGACTGTAAATTACTTATTCTGTTTTCCTCTTGTAGAATTAAGAACCTGAAACTAGATGTCAGAACTTACCTAGAAGTCAGCCAGCAGCTGGAGTTCTTCACTGTGGGGGCAGTACAAGACTAGAGCAAGTTGAGCAGGAGGGCAGTGGGATCCTCATCCTTTTACCTTGCCTGGACTGGAGGTCAAGCAAGTCTTGCTCCAAGCAGGAATTTGGACTGCTCAGTCTCCAAGGGGCTCTTCCACCAATATTTTTTAAATTGAGTTAGTCCACAAATCACTACTTTTGATACAAAACTATGTGGATTAATACAACCTTTTTTCCAAAGATTTGCTATGGGGAGCCAGTGGTGGGTCTGAAGAGACAAAAACTGGTTGTAGTTCACTGGAGGGGTTTTATTTTGTGCTTACTGACAGTCAGCAGCTCTGCTGCTTCTAACAGCCCAGCTGAGTTTGTTAAAGAGATTGCCCTTCTTGTTCTTACAGTTGCCTCATGGAAAAGATGAAAACTGGCTTCAAAAGCTGTACAATAATTTTGTCAATAAAAACACACTCTTTGAAAAGCCAAGGATGTCAAACACTTCTTTCATCATTCAACACTTTGCTGATAAGGTAGAGTGTAAACAACCAAGTATTGTTCCCCGGGTTTCTAGCAGTAGCTCATTCAGAAAAAACCAAACATAGGAAATAGGAAATATTAACTACACCTGTTTGGAACTTCTATAAAATTGATCTCCAATACACAGTGCTATTTATTTATTGGTAATACTGCCCGTAACGTGTTATTTAAATGTAAGAAGTGCTTAAGATAATGAATTTGAGAGCATAAAAATAAATCATCAAGATAAAAAAGCAGAAAAATAATAGAATGTATAAACAGAATAGTTACAGTTGTAGCTCATACACATTTTAGTTTCAATTATTAACAGTTCAGAAGTAGTATTCCTTTTTGGTGCCTTGATTTGAAATCATAGAATAATGAAGAAAGGAGGAATGAAATTCCTGATGAAGACAGAAGGATTTGGATTCTGGCAGTTTGTCCTGCTTCTAAATGTGCAGGATGCATGTATGTAATCTTGAGATAATGGACGTGGGGAAAGCAGAGTTTCAGCCATCGTGTTTGAGATTAATAAAGAGCTCTTGGCTACCACAGCTGGGAGAGTAAAAATTTTTGTTTTGCCAACTGTTTGTTTATGTGTTGCTGAAAAGTTAATGATTTCACCTGTTTGCACAGGTAGAATATAAATGTGAAGGATTTCTGGAAAAAAACAGAGATACTGTACATGAAGTATTGATTGAAATCTTGAAAGAGAGCAAGGTTTGTGACCAACAGTAATGATTAATCTTCTGAATACCTGATTTTAGTGGAATTAATTCAGATATGATTTTGAAATGTTTCTTCTGATATACAGATTTTTAATAGGTTGAATAAATTAACTTAGTCTTAATTTTATTAATATTATAGAAGTATATATTTTTACCATCAAATAATATACAAGATGACAAAACACAGTGTTCAACTTCCTTTGTATATGTGCATTTACTTTGCTAATTATGTTGGGTTTTTCTTTTAATCTCTCCCTTCAAGAGCATTTTGTAAGCCTTGTAACTGAAAAACTTTTTTTCCTGTAGTCATTACATGCAGCTTTGATAGGTGGTTTATCATTAACAACTGCCTTTGTTTATTCTCCAAAAGATTAAGAGAATGCCAGGGCAAGGAAAACATCAGGTGTCTTATGTGTGCTTGCCACTTCCCATCTGCTTGTCCCTTTGAAGTCTACAGCCTTGAGACTTCAGGATTACTCTTAACAAGCTAACTTCATCTGACCTGAAAATATATTCTTAATTTTAATTGCATATTGTGAAAATACAGCCTTAAGTGCTCTTATTTTTAGCTCTGCTCTGTGTTTATGTCCGTATTTGCTTATATTGAAATAGCTTCTACAGGCTGCTTTCACAGATGTTGAGTTTTGTGTGTGAAATGTGTAAGTGCTGCACAATAGACTCAGGATCATTGCAGCTCTTTTCACAATTGTTGTTTGTTTGTGGCTTAAATACCCTGTTCAAAATCCTGCAATACATGGCCTAAGTATGAAGGGGGTTGCATTTTATGTTATAGTAAATGTAATTTTGATTAAAATGATGCTGCAGTTACACAGTGTTTAACTCTGGTTCTTTCACCACACTTTTAGTTTCATCTGTGTGCAAATTTTTTTCAAGACAATCCAGTGTCCGTTTCACCTTTCAGTTCAACCATAAACATCAAATCTGCCAGACCTGCTCCGAAATCACCCAACAAACAGCTCCGGACGACTGTGGGCAGTAAGGTACTGCACAAACCTGCTGTTCTGTGTGTCTGGACTTTCTGGGAAATGCTGGGCAGCCTGAGGCTGGATTCTGTCACTGTCCGTGGGGAACTGTCCTGTTTTCAGGACAGCAAGAGCCACAGAGCAGTGCTCCAGGTCTGGGTATAAGCAGATGTGTTTATTTTATATATAAATTGTTGGGTACAGCCACACTCTTCAATTTCCTGCATTTAGGATCCAAACCCTATCTCCCAGTGTCCAGCCAAAACCTAACAAATAATTAAAAGACTAAGATTTGACTTTTTACTGGAAACGTTTCATTAGCAAAGCTCTTATGTCTGGTATTTTCTAGTTCCGGAATTCTTTGTCTTTACTTATGATGACACTCAATGCAACCACTCCTCATTATGTGAGATGCATAAAACCAAACGATGAGAAATTGCCTTTTGAGTAAGTATGTTAGTTGTACTCAGCTGTGGTTTTCTCTGTCACTGTGGTGGTGTGTCAGCAAGCTAAATTCTTTTTGTTGAGAAACTTGGAACATGGTTTTCCTTTCCAGATAGCTGAATTTGAAAAAAAATATTGCCTTCTTACAAAAATGGATTATTTAAGTATCATTGTTGTTACCTTAAAAATCCTTTAACCTATTATTTTTCAAGTTAGATACTAGTGCTTGTGTATTTGTCAGAACATCTTTAGGGTAAAGGTTGTCCTCCTTTGGTTTAAGTTGATGAATATTCTGTATAGGTGTGTTGCCCTTATGCAGTATGGATTAACCCAAATTCATATTTAGAGAATAAAAACGTCTGCCATTTCCTTAGTGAAATTCCCTTTAGTCTGCAGAAATATTTAAAAGAGCTTTAGAAGTCAGAAAAAGTGTGAGCAGTGTTGAACATAGTCCCAGATTTTCCCCCAATTTTTATGTAATTTTAATGTTTTAATACAGTCATATGTGTCAGGTAATTTTCATCATTCCTATGACCAGATTGATAACCACTAACCTAGGAGTTAACTTTGATGCAGCTGTTGGTCTCTTCTGTGGGCAGACCTGTGGAAGCACTCTGCTGTCAGTTATACAATTTCCAGCTGCAAGGCAGTGCACTTACATTAAATTTAATTTAATGAAATTAAAGCCTTTATCATATATGAGTAGGACGGAAGAGGCCAGCTTTGAGTCTAAATGAAATCCTTTAAGTATGCTAGTTCATTTTCTTGTAGCCAGACAAAATCTTTCCATGCAAAACACGATACTGATGATATTACATCACTGTCACTGCAGTGAGCTCTCATGATTCTGCAGTGAGGGCAGAAATAGCTTGGATAATATAAAAGTATGTCAGAATTAGACTAGAAGAGTGCACCATAAGCTTCTGAAAGAATGCTGTAGTCATCTGCCAGCCACAGGGCTCTCTTGGCTAGTACTGAATTGACACTGGTGGTGTGCTCTGTGGGTGTATCAGCTCTAGTCCAGAACAGGAAAGGGCCTTCCCATGCCTTGTGTTTGTAATTTTGAACCAGGTATTAATGAGCAAATCCTGGTTTATTCATAATGAATGAGCTAAAGAATACCTAGAGAGTTTCTTCCTAGTGGGTTGCTGAGGGGATTTATTTCTGTTTGTTTTGTGTTGAGAGTGGAACTATTCTTTACCGCTTGCTGCTATGAACTGACACAGTTAATACTGAAAGGAAATAGGAAGTTATTTTAATGAGAGAAATAAATAAAGTCTTCCTTTGGTTTTGAGAAAGAAAGAGAAAACCCAGATTTTTTAATTTATTTATCTTTTTAGTATGTGATATGGAGTATCTTATATATACTATAGTTCTTATATATACTATATAAGAAGCAGGGAGCTTTGTGTCCTATGAGCCGAAATACAAATCCAGTTGGTAGAATGGTTCTAACTATTAGAGCATGCCAAACCCAGCAGAACTGTAAAGTATAACACTTTTTTTTTAAGGTTTGATTCCAAAAGAGTTGCTCAGCAGCTGCGAGCATGCGGTGTTTTGGAAACTATTCGGATTAGTGCACAGAGCTACCCATCCAGGTAGGGATAGCAGTGAGCCTCCCCGTGCCAAAAAATACCTAGCTGTGTGTTAATGAAATGAATTTGTTAATTTCTAATTTTCCAGGTGGACTTACCTTGAGTTTTTTGGCCGCTACAGCATTCTTATGACACAGCAGGAGCTCTCCATAAATGACAAGAAACAGATTTGCAAGATTGTTTTGCAGCGGCTGATCCAGGTTGGTTTGTCTGCACCAACCAATAGATGTATTACAGCTCCTATTAGTAATAGAAGGTCTCTTTTCCAAGGGTAGTCTCTCCTCAGACAGGAAAGGTATTTACATTATTACTGGTTTTCCTGATTTACTGTGCTGTACACAGGCTTGTGGGTCAGCAGCCTTGTGCTGTGACAGCATGATGTGGCTGTAGACAGAGAATTTAACCACTCTGTGCTTAATATTGTCACTTGCAAAATGGAAGATATCCTGTATTTATAAACCAATAAACAGTGAATGGTGTATATCTGTCAATTATTACAAGCACAAGAGGGATTTTGATGGTGGAATGTAGCATATTGGTTGCTATTTTGCACTTTGCTTCTGTTTGTTAGATGAGCCTGTGGTGGTGAGGCTGATCCCAGTCAAGTCAGGACATCAGGACTGAGTTCAGATTCAGGGATGTGTGACACCAAACACAGGCACACTTGCTACTTGCTAAGTAGCTCTGGCACAGGCCAAGGGGGAGAGCTGGCACTTAAAAGCAGCCTCACCCCGAGTTTTTGCTCACATAGCTCACTGGTTCCAGTGCATCAAAAGGTCCTGCTGAGCCCATGGAACCAGACTTGTAGGAGGAGGTGAAAAGGTTGTTTTTAAGGCCTTGATGAGAAGTCCAGAGCCTCCCTTTAATTTTAGATCATGAGTGTACAGCTTTTGATGTAGTTCTCTGTATCTTTCCTGCTAAGTGGGTTTTCCCCTCCTACGTACTCCTATCTACAAAGCAGGCAGTGAGGATATTCTTATTTAGGAAGACTGTATCTTGAAGCAGAGTTTGCCTGAAGTGACAATTTATAAAATGAAGAGAATACCTGGTCTCCAAAAATAAACTAAAAAACTTCATATACCTACTGTTTTCTCTTTTCAGGATCATAACCAATATCAGTTTGGGAGAACAAAAATTTTTTTCCGAGCAGGACAGGTTGCTTACTTAGAGAAGCTGCGCTCAGACAAGCTGCGGCAGGCGTGCATCCTGATCCAGACGCGTGTGCGGGGCTGGCTGCAGCGGCGGCGGTTCCTGAGCCTCCGGAGGGCGGCGCTCACCGTGCAGCAGTACTACCGCGGGCAGCGCACCGTCAGGTACCCCTGCTACTCCGGGAATCGCCTCCTGCCCCGTGCCCCGGGGCACAGAGGAGGGCCAGCTAATGCCCAAAGTGTCTTTCTTATGAATGAGCTATTCGGGTTGTATTTCCATTTCCTCTTGGTTGTAATTATGAACTTGAACGTGTTCAAGGTATTCAGCTGATACGAGAAAAGTATGCCAACAGGTTTCCAGCGTTGCCTGCCAGATTCCCAAGTTGCCTGTCTGCCTGTGAGCTCGGTCCTTAGCTGGTAATAGATGACCCAGCTGGCCTTCTGCTGAGCTTCAGGGCCAGAGAAGCAATCAGGGGTGCATGAATTAGTATGGACAAATTGTTGCAAAGGAAGTGCACCAGGCATTCACAGAGCAGATTGAAAGATGGCTCTGTGTAGGCTTGGAGGTTTTCATAAAGAGACCTTCAGAATAAATGCTTATGGACATATTTAAAAGTTGTGGATAACTCCCTCTCTTTCACTTTGGTTGAAGAACAAGCTCTATTTTTGATAATGGATGCCTGGTTTTCATATCTTCTCTTTTTTTGTGTGTGTGTATGTCATTTGACCAACTAAGGCAATGAGCATGAGAAATCAAAAGTAAATTTTATTGTCTTTTGAATTAAGGCAAGCTATAACTGCAAGAAACCTGAAGGAAACATGGGCAGCTATAATTATTCAGAAGTACTGTCGGGGTTACCTTGTGCGTAGACTTTGCCAGCTCATCCATGTGGCTGCTGTAACAATACAGGCTTACACAAGAGGATATCTGGCAAGAAAAAAGTATCGGAAGGTACAGTCTACCAAAAATCTTATTTCAGTAACTGGGAACAACTCTTGCTCTGTAAAAAAGATGAACACAATGGCAGTTATCCCTAATACTTTATCTTTTGCATGTCTGGTTCTCTCTGCTCTTATTTTTGGTTTTTTACCAAGATCTCTGTCTGGTTTATGCTGGCTGCAGACCATTTACTGTGATTACTACAGTGGCTCAAATGTGTCTGCAGTCTGGGTGCTTCAGTATTTTGATATTTCCGTGAGATACGTTGTCCTCACCAGTGTGTGGAGACTCACAGACTGTTATAATTGATGTGGATTGAGCTAATTACGGAGAGATGTTACTACTTTGTTTTAAAGATGCGTGAAGAGCAGAAGGCTGTGATCCTCCAGAAATATGCCCGTGCATGGCTTGCCAGGCGCAGGTTCCAGAATATTCGGCGCTTTGTGTTGAACATCCAGCTTTCATACAGAGTTCAGCAGCTGCAGAAAAAGATAGAAGAACAGGTGAGGGGAAGCAGTCAGCTTCTGATTTGTACTAAGTTTTTTATCCTATCTGCTCTAGTCAAAGACATTGAATCGAGAAGTCAGGAGAATATGTGAGGGTTATGGTCCTTTACAATAAGCTACTAGACTTTTTACACCCAGGGTAGAAAGAATCATCTAGGGTTTCCTTGTATTTTGGGGTTAATTATGCAAATGAGAAGAGTCTGCAATTACCTTTTTGTATTTTTTTACTGTTTCAGTCCATCCAGTCTCTGGATGGAGTTGTTTGTGTTAGGATGAAGGATGTGTGAGACATTGCTCTGGTGCAACACATTTTGTAACTTTGGGAAATCCAACATTATGGTTGTTTTGCAGCTTATTTTTGAGAGCCATTCCAGCCAAATCATCTTTAAAATAGTAGTTTTAATCTAATTGATGGAAACAGTCCTGGGTTGAAATAATCATGACTGATAAGGAATGGTGAGCAGAAGTAGGTCAGGTACTCCCTTTAAAATTCTATGGAACAGTTTCAGTGCATTTTTTCTGTTTTCTTTTGTCCTGTCCTGCTCATTGTAGAGTAGAGAAAATCATGGTTTGCTGGAACGATTGACCAATCTGGCTTCAGCTCATATGAATGACGTGGATGCAATTCAGAAGCTTGAAGCAGAACTCGAAAAATTAACTGCTCAAAAGAGAACATATGAAGAGAAAGGGAAAAAATATAAAGAGGACAGTGAGCAGGTAAATTATAATTGCCATCTGTGTGCTTTTATTTTTAAATAATGTTTTCAATTACTAGATTTATCAAATGCATGATTGTTGAGTTTCTAAGTAACTATACTCTTTTGGGGGAGGCAGCAGGGAAGGAAGAGAGTCCATATATGCTTCTTAAAATGTAAGATCTGTGACCTATTTCTTCCTCCTTTGTAATTTGTATCTTTTACTTACTTTTTGTGTGCACAGAAAATCTTAAAACTTGAGAATCAGAATAAAAAATTACAAGAACAGAAGGAGACCTTAGAAATAAAACTCCAAGAAAAAACTGAGGAAATGAAAGGTACAATAACTACAATTACTAAGAGAGTTTATTCAAAGGAGTTATAGTGGGGTAAAGTCAGGTTTTCAGCAAAAGTAAATGACTTCTGTTCTAATAAAAGCAATATAAATGCTGAAATTGTAGTAAATTGAAAGTTGGTTCTTCTCTTGCTTAGAATATGTAGCAAAAGTGTGCAAATTCTTTTAATTTAATAGTTAAACTAAACTTGTTCTTTCAATAGCAGAAGTTCTCCTTCTGTTATGTTTCCTTTTTCATACACATGTATTCCTTCAAAGTGTAGCTTCATCCTTGCTTCCTTTAATACTCTACTTTTAGGAATCTAATTTCAAAGGACACAGGCAGCACATGAGATCAAGTATACTTTAGATGAATAATTGCACAATTTGGTGCTTCAGAATCTTTTTTCTATAGCATTACTTGTAAAATGTACTGTGATAAATTTTGGCACTTGAGAGAGTACTTTCAGCCTCAGAATATGTTAAGGATTACTTATTAAAATAAAACTTCTCATTGTGGTCATGCTTTTTTAATAAATGTACACAATTGCATGAAGGTCTTTGAAATATTAAAATATTTTTTGACAGAGAAAATGGATGAACTCACACAGCAACTCTTCAGTGATGTACAGAAAGAAGAAAACCAGCGAATGTATGTAGTCTGAATTTTATTTCTTAGAAGCAGCAATCATCTTTTCTCTTTCCCACCTTTCTTTCTCCTCCTGCAAATGTATTAGGCTGACATCACTTATGAATCTGTCCATGTTCTTGGGTATTAGTGCTGGTACTGAAGTACTTCATGCAGAGTTTAGGAAAAGCACATTCTTGTTTGTGGGTGAATCATATGCAGGAAATTAGACTGTTCTTGCTTTTGCAGTTTCCTGTCTTTTCATGTGTCCCTGAGAACTGAAAGGCAATTCTGATCCTAATGGTTTCTTTGGAGACGTCCTCAGCATTTGGTCAGGAGTGGAAGAGCAGCTGATGGCCACACCAGTCAGAACTCCTGTGAAGTGGATATGAAAGGACAGAATTGAAAGATGCAGTGTGAGGGAAAGGCAGTGTTTGTAAAGGACATTCTAAACGAAAAAAGACCCTTTTTTCCCCTTAGGTATTTAATTTGCACTAAAAATACTGTCATTTATCAACAAATGGCTATTGCTTTCAGCCTGCTTCTCTTGGATCAAGTGTTTATTTCCCAATAACTCTTTTCCAGTACAAGACAGAGAACCTTGAGCACCAGAGAATTGCTGTTCTCTGAAGTGTGAAGAGAGCAACCAGTCACTGTTCCTGAGGGCTGGAAGCTCTGTGGTGCTCCAGCTCAGTCTGATTTCAGCTGCCAATAACTCCAGACTATATTAAGAGGACTTCTTTTGCTAGTGTTTTCTGCTTTGCTCATTACCTGTATTATGCTGGAAGCCAGTCCAATCCAGGAGGGACTGGTGGAAAATGGAGTTTCCTGCCATGTTTTACTGAGAAGGACACAGGGCTTTCTTTTGCTGTGTCCTTCTTCAGTGCTGACTGTGGCCATGAATGTAGTGAAAAGCTGCTCAGGTAGGCTAAATCAGAGTTAGAGAATGGGCCTTGAGTGGAAAAAACTCAGTTTTGTCTTGAATTCCATCCTAGTGTCATTATATTATCGGTAAGGAAATACAGGGCTGTTCTCCTCCCACTGCCATCCATTATGTGGGTGGGTTCTGAGGATGTAGGATAGCATTTTCAAGTAATTATGGTTCATTTAAGTGTTCTTCAACATGTCCATTTTTTCACTTACAAATGTAGATGAATAAAATTACCTTTTCATTGTGTTCTTTAGAATACTTGAGAAAAATTTCCAAAACCAGAAGCAGGACTATGAAAAGGAGATTGAATTGCTCAAGGGAGAAATTAAGATTCTGAAAGAAGAAAAAACTCAGCTGCAGCAACAAATTCAGCAAGAAATTATCATTCAGGATGGCTTGAAAATGGAAGTAGGACAGCTTACAAAACAAGCACAGGTAAAGCATGACTCATTTAATTTTGGAGTCTTTGCTAGATAAAGCAAGTGGAGAATGTGCATGTTTTGTTTATAGATTATCTTCACTAATTTCTTTATTTCCAGTGCATTTTTAGAAGAAGCTGTAGTTAATAAGCTGTATTTAATACATCACTATATTACATCATTTTTATGTAGTAGACAGTGCAAGTTACTGCTCGCAGAAATAAGTGCATGTTTTCAAGAGTAATTGTGCTTGAATATTTATTTAAATATGTAGATCTTTTTTCATTCCTTTTTTCCCTGAAAAAGTACTAGTTTATAAGGGGATTTTTCATATATGTAGTTTATAAACTGAACCTTAAATTAGTGCAAAATCACATTTTTGTTCTCTGAGTCAATTCCATGGCACAAACATACATTTTTCAGTACCTCACATTACTGTTCTGCTCTGATGCCTGAGAACCAGATGCTTTAAACACAATGCATTTTAAGCTTTTCACCATATAAACTTGTTCTTAACTATAATAATGATTTAACTGATACTCAGCCCTTGTCATCCACACCTTGTCTCAGTATATGATTTCTGTTTGATTCAGAAAATACCCGAGTTGCAAAAGGAAATCGAGCTGCTTCAGACACAAAAATTGGATGTTGAAAAGCAGGCCCACTCACAGAAGCGAGAATTGAGGGGTAAGCTACACACCAGATAGTGCAGAGAATTCCTAACTGCAGTGTGAGCCAGGCCAGTTAAAACTGATCTCTTGGATGTCAGCTATGACAAAATTCCAGTTCTCCTTCCCATCCCATGGTGGTTTAATTCCATTCATACATATATATACAGTTTTACAAAGTGGTCAGTGAATACTGAGATCTGGGGTACCCCTTTGAGAAAACTCTGAATTCAGATATTTCTCCTTTGTGGTTAGAAATAAATACTAATGACTTAAACTTCACATAGAATTTAAACTTCACTTAGAGCATAGCAAGTGACCCAAAAGTGTGTAAACAATACATTATCTAGTTTTCATTCACTCTGTCTTTTGTCCTAGGTCCAATAATGTCAAATATGCTTAAATAACTTGCTGAGTTGGGTTCTCTTTGGAAAAATGTACTTAAGAAGCACTACTATTGTGAACTTCGTTTAATGATAATAATGTCATAGAACAAACCTGTATTTGCAGCATTTAATGTAGTAACCTAGCACAAGATTATGAATCATCTATCCAGCTCTAGGAGTTGCCCAGATTCAGACCAGAAAGATGTCATTTTGCAGTGAAAGTTTGGAAAAAAACCAGTATTTGTGGTACATCAACCTAATGCTCCTACATGTCCCAAAGTAGAACCGAGTCCCTCAAGGTATTCCTGTGGTAAATCAAATATATTTACTGAGTACCAGGAAAGAACCTTGTAGATTTAGGAAGAGGATGGTTTGATCTTTATAATGAAACATGGAGAGAAAATAATGAATTTTGTAAACTTTGTGGGTCTTTTTTCCAGAAAAGATGTCAGAAGTTACAAAGCAGCTTCTTGAAAGTTATGATTTTGAAGATGTAAGAAGCAGGTAATTTTGTTCTGAGGTATCTTCAAAAAAGCTTAAAGCATCTTTAAAAAAGCTTGTGGTCATCTACACACTAATGGTTCTGCCTTGCATTCTAGACTCTCTACAGAGGATCTGGAACACTTAAATGAGGATGGAGAACTGTGGTTTGCTTACGAGGGCTTGAAAAAAGCCACAAGGTCAGTTCAGTTCTTCAGTGTTTCCATAACTCCAAGCTGTGACCTAGAAGATAAATGGAAAGATTAGTGGGTAACAGAATTTACAGTGCAATACTGAACTTCTGCTAAGGAAATGAACAAACACTACATTTTATGATGAGCTGAGCAGATTAAAATCAGTTGAATAAACTTCTACCAAGCCAGTGAGATAAGTGTGGATGTGTCAGTCAAGGAAATGTGTTTCCTCTGAGATATCATGCATAACTTTCAACTCCTTTAATGCACAGGTGATGTAATGGAATATCTCTGTGTTAATCACAGTACTTTGTTTTCACTTTGTATTAAATCTGACCCATTTAATCAAGGTCGTTCTACATCTGCCATGTTCTTTCTCCCTTTTGTTTTAACAGAGTATTGGAAAGCCATTTCCAGTCTCAAAAAGAAATATATGAGAAGGAGATTGAAGGTTTGAACTTTAAAGTTGAACATCTTAGTCAAGATATTAATCATCTACAAAAATTATTCCGAGAGGAAAATGACATAAATGATGGCATTCGGCTTGAAGTTAGCAGGCTAACTTCAGAAAATCTGGTAAGGTCCAGGTGTGGAAGTACAATGCAGATGTGTTTATGGCACTCAAAATACTGTGGTCATGTCTTTGAAATCTCAAGGCTCAAACAAATGGGGCCATGTAAGATGGCACATCCATAAGGCTCTTTCCCTGCCTGCTGGGGCAGTGTGTAAGGAGACAGCCAAATTTATTGTCTGAGTGTCCACCTTGCTGGACCAGCCCCACAAAGACTTTTTGCCTCTTCATTTGCATAAACCTCATCTGAGATGTTTCTCAGAAGCCTCCTCAGAGTTCTGAGGCTCTCCCCAGCAGAGGGCAGCTATACATTCCAAAACCAGCTACGGGCACGGCTGGAGAGCCTGGCAAGTGGTGCTGTGCAAAACTGTCTGACACAAGGAACTGATTTTTCTGAAAAATAATCGAAGAAATTTTTTTCAAAACATAGATATATATAAATTGAAAATAAAAAGTTATTTATGATGTTATTTTTTAAATTGTTTTATGGAGAGTTGAGGGGGTTTTTTTCACTGTTAATTGAACTGGGGAAATAAAGCCATAGTGTAATTTCCTTTTAACTAGAACAGAACAATGGTAGTAGTGAGACAGTCCAACAGTTTGATTAGCTCAGTATTTAGTTTTTAAGAATGGCCAGCAGCAGGTGTCTCCAGAAAAGTTAAACAAGTCAGGCAAGCAGGCAGCAATAACCCCCAGAGCCTCTCTCTGGTTTGGACTATTGGCAGGTGAGGGTCGTGGGGTGACTTAGGAACTACTGCAGGCATTTGAAAAGAAGGAAGGATCTGAAGTACACAAATCTCCTTTTTCTCCAAAAGGTAATCCCAGATCTTAAGCAGCAAGTTGCTGAACTTGAAAATCAAAAATCAGATCTTGAAAACCGTCTTCAAGAGCAGACCATAAAGTTGAAAGGTAATGGTCCCACTATGGTCCCCAGTCTTTCAGCTGTCTGAGCTGAACTTGATGAATTCCTTGGAATGGATCTTTTAAAAGTTGAATTAATATTCTATGATGACTTCATTGCCTTATTACTTACTTTCTTCCTAGTAAAATGAAAGAAATGCTGTGAAAAAAATGTGTTGTATAGCTTATACCTCTTCTTAAAGAGTAAGATACCTGCAAATACGTGCATTTTTTACCTTTTTGAGATCATTCAGTTGCATGGTTTGGAAGTCTCCAAATGTGTTCCATAGGCCTCTGCTAAGAATATGTGGAGTGGAATATATCCCTTGGAAACAGTCATAAAAAGGAAAGATCATTTGGAAGTTGAGGCATACTCTATGAGGTGGACTTAAGAGAATGCTGCAAAACTCAGAGTGGCAGACAGAGGGAAAAGTTCTTCTCAGTTGACGAAAGCATACTCTTCTGAGGATTTGGAGTGTCTCTAACTGCAGTGTCTTCCTAGGCAACTGATTTAAAATTTATGAGTAGTTTTACTGCCAACTGCAAGAACTTAGTAGTATCAAAATTCTTCATCCCATGTGATTTTCTGTATGATATGGAGTAGTTGCATTTTTCTCTGATACATTTTCTGGCAGGCCATTCAATTTCATTAGATGAAACAAAATTATGAATGTAAGAAAGATTTACTGAATACTAGTACTGAGCAGTAAATACCTTTGATTTTGTTGTTTCTGTTTTGTTTTGGGTTTTGTTGCTATTTATTACTAAAAAAATGGAAGAGATGTCAAATCGGCTACATTATGAACTAGAACGGGATAGGACACAAAGAAGGTAATTTTTTTTTTTTTATATAAGACATGTAATCACTCTAAACTGTGGTAACAGAGTCACTTAAACTCCTGAAAGTATTACATTCCACTTAAGACCTGCCTTAGAGTATTTTGTACAGTTATTAACTAACAGACAAGTATGATCTGACTGTGCTTTCACAAAAGATTAAGAGACAAGACTTCTTATCTATTTTTAGATCTACTGAGGCCCAGAATGAAGTAGACATAAAAGAAAAAGAGAGTCTGAAAGACACAATCCAAGGAATTGAGGGGCTGAGCAATGGTTTGATGCAAGATGAAGTCCAGGATGAAGTACAAAGCAAGATAAAGCAAGTGACAACTCGACTTGCTGTGGAAAACATGGTGAGGAAATGAAATTGTCATTAAGAAACTGCACCTGAAATGCAGGATAAAAAGAATGAAGTTACGATTTTGTGGTATGGATAGGGTGTTTCTTCAACTAATTGAGGGAGAAAAAAGATATGAAGGTGTTTCTTCCAGCAAATATAAGTAAAAGCACACCATAGTGCACTTTCATTGTGGCAATAACATGGAGCAGTAGAAAATGTTTTTTGATTGTGTTTACTCTGAACTCACTGACTTTGATTACTACAGGATCTTGAAGAAAAGCTAGACATGAAAGACAGAATAATAAAAAAATTAGAAGATCAGATCAAAACTCTTACCAAGACTATTGAAAAAGGTAAGATTATGTGATTTATTTTGTTTAATAGCTTTGAATGCTCAGTGTCTGTTTGAAGAAAAATTGTATTTTTAAAAAGGTGGAGTTTGGGGTAGAGTTAGAAATTTAATACCTCAGAAAAATGTGCCAGGGGAATCATCAACACAAATTACATAAAAGTCCTTTCCTGGTTTGTTTGGCTTTTTCCCCCAGCTAAATCATAGGCACCTAGGGGATGTGGTCTGTATGATAAAGATGAAGGCAGAGGGATAAGGTGCTGCCAACAGCAGTTAGTGCACACCCTCACACAAACTCTCTCTGAGCCAACAGTGTTTGTTGTGCATCTGACAAGGAACTCCTCCCGAGAGCCTTCAAGTGGCAGATGATTCCTGATGTGAAGTTAGTCTGTACAAAGCTCTTACAGACAAAGTAGTTCTTCATTCCAGGATATGCTCAGAAATATTGCAGAGTTGTCTGATGTAGAGGTGTAACCTTGCTGTTTATTTTTCTTATTACTGCAAGTAATCCCACTGACCCTGGTGAAGCTGTTCATGAATAATATAAATGTTACTTAGCTCATAATGCTTGGAGCCATAAGATAAGAACATTAGTGTGGACAGGGCCTTAATTACAGAGAAAACTGCTTTTCTCCAATGGTTTGTTCTAACATGACCATTAGCTTAACCATTAACCTGGAAGTAACAGTGCTTTTGTGTTTGACAGCTGAAGCCCATGCGTCCACTGTGCCCAAAGAGTACATTGGAATGATGGAGTACAAAAAAGAGGATGAAGAAAGGATCATTCAAAATCTGATCCTAGGTATTTTAGTAAAACTTGGAATTTTCTAAGTCATCAACAATGTTCAGAGCACCGTAACAAAAACAACAAGGCACCAAATTTCACTTACATTCAAAGTTGCCCTTTCCCCATTCTCTTACCACCGGTACAGTTTGAAGGCTCTGTATTGCTCTCTTCCCACTGCCACACATTTCAAGTACAGAAATGCTTTATCTGTGTAAAAATAGTTTCTCTGACTCTACATAATGCTGACTCTGTTGTCTTTCTTACTGTTTATCCACCTCTAAAGCTATAAATCTCAAGAGCACACCAGGGACTTGAATTTACTTTCTTCCTGGTCATCTACTAAGTCTGTAAGTCACAGTGCTTATATCCATGTGTGATGGTTACTCTCCTGCCTGTCCTTTCCATATCTTCCCTTCACTGAAAGGAGCTGTACTTCATGTTTCTCTTGTAGAAGGATTTTGTCCTTCATCTGAGCTACTTTACAGTATCAGTCTTGCTGCCAAACCAGCTTTTCTCATTAGCATACAATTAATAGTGAATTTGACAAATTTTCCATGTACATTTGTACCATTATTAAATTAACAACACCTGCCTTTTCTTCTCACCTCCTTCTCGATTGTGAATGTTTATATTTTTGTGAACAAAGATGTGGCCTTATGCAATGCTGAAATTTGGTGGGGCATCCAGTGGGTAATTAAATGTAATTTGCTTTTTGAAGTTGTCCTGCCTGGCATAGCCCATGCTGGACCTTAGAATTCACTACAATATTCTCCTATCCCTCAGGAAAATATAATGAATACTCATACGTGAGCAATACTGTTACAGAAGTTTTCAGAAACAGTAAATCAGTTATCAAGTGACTGGTCACTGCAGAAAGGAACAGCATGGTGCTTATCTTTTTCAGAATGATACATTGAAAATTGGATTTTTACATAATAAACCAGATGACTCTCCTCTATGCAGATTTAAAGCCACGTGGAGTTGTAGTTAATATGATACCTGGCCTTCCAGCTCACATCCTGTTCATGTGTGTGAGGTATGCAGATTACCTGAACGATGCTGACATGCTGAAGTCTTTCATGAATGCAAGCATTGATGGCATCAAACAGGTTGTTAAGGTAGGAGCCATGTTTGATTGTACTGTATTGTACTTTTTGGTTTTTAACACAAGGTTTACAAGATGCATGCATGGTACCTGGGGAATGCCAACTCTGCCATTTGCTGATATTCCTAGAAGGGGATGATAATCATTAGTGATACTCTTTTTGAGGTTTGTAGTAGCATCCCTGTAAAGTCTCCAAACCAGGTGAGGTTCTGCTGTGCTGAACATGGAATCCACAGAATGCATTAACATAAATTATTTTTATCTGAAGATGTTGTTGACAAATTCATTTAAAATATTTTACATTTTACAGTGAGTAGCTAATTAGGTGAAGTGCACCTGTGCTTTCAGCACTGGTAAAAGTCAGAGGGGCAGAAATGAAGGCTGGTATGTCTGGCAGCAAGCTGGTAGTGGACTGAAGAGGTTTTTGCACTGCTTGGCTGCTGGTGTAATTCAACATGTCATCTGTACTGCAGCACTAGAACCCAAACAATTAAAATCAAATTGCCAGCCAGTGTACAAAACTGAATTATAAACAAAAATTGCCCTGCTGTATACATAACAAATTCAGCTCTATGAATGCTTTATTATGGATCTGTAATGGAATGAAACTCCAGAAGCAGGGAGGAAGCACAGGCAGGAATGAGCTGTGGTTTATGCAGTTGAACATGTTGTACAGAGAATGTCTATAAGTTTGTACACAAACTAATTTATGGCACAGTTTATAGGTTAGAGAAGCCTGTGTTTACTCAGCTAATAAAAATAAGAGAGAGATGGTTAGAACTGTGTTTATATGTAGTTCAGTTTGTGAATACAGGTGTTGTTCACACTTCTTTGCAGGAAGCTCTCCAGCACACTACGTATCCATAGGAATTGTAAAACTGTTTGTTCAGGCTTATTATTTAGCCTGTCTGTCAGTAAGAATACTTAAGCAGTATTTACCAAACAAAAGGGGGATCTTTGCTATGTGTTAGCCTGAATACAGAGCAGGATTTGTTCAGCACCTTACAGATGCTCTGTGCCCCTTCTGCTATAGATAGGCTCTGTTCTACCAATGCTATATTGGCCTTGGGTTTAATTATTGAATTAACTTCATGAGACAATACCATAGTAAGACTGCTTTACTTACCATTTTCAGGAACATTCAGAAGACTTTGAGATGTTGTCCTTTTGGCTTTCCAATACATATTATTTTCTTAACTGTTTGAAGCAGTACAGCGGAGAAGAGGTAGGATTGATTTCATAAAATAATTTCATTACTTTTGACAGATTTTAATTGGAATTTAAAATAGTATTAATTAATAACTATTCACCAGCTCACCAGTGTTCCTTACAGGTATTTATATATTCACATTGCTCTGTAGAGGTGTTATGTGTCTTATACAAATAAGAGGACAGTATAGAATGAATGGATCAAGGGAAATGAAGGAAACATCAAAGTGCTAAAGTAGGTTAAACCCATGACATAGAAATTTGAATCTTTCCACATGAGTTTAATTTGAGCTGGACTTCAGATATCTGGCCATGTATATACATAAAACAGCTTTACTATTTTGTAATTAGGCCATTCAAACACTTACTGCTACCAAAATAGAAGAAAACCTCTGGAAAGAAGCAAACCAATAAACTGTTCAGGCTTTTCCCTTATTTCACTTGCTTGTTTAAGCTAAATCTCACCCTGAGACTGAAGTTTCTTTTAATTCTTTTCAGTTGGAAACTCTCACTGTATTTTTAATGAGGTTTTATGGACTTGGGTGGCCTGAACTGGGGTTAGAGGCGTTTCCTCTCATGGCCACACTGGGGTCATGCAGAACCCAAACCCTAAACTTCATTGCCAACACTCTGTAATTGGGGTTGCAGCAGTAGGGAAAGCTCTGAATCCAGAATTTAATCTACATTCTAATGAATATTAAACACCTCACATAGGTTAGGATTCAGAGTAGATTTTTGAAGTCAGAACTTTGCTAATTAAAAGTCCAAAAATAATATTCCTTTGCAACAATGCAATGTAGATTTTTTTTGTTTACAATCATAATTGAAACAACTATGTTGTTGGTTTTTTATTTCATGGTTTGTTTCTTTCTTTTGAGTGGGGGATGAGAGGAGAACAGGGAGAGTTTGCTTTCTGTTTAAGAGATCTAGGAGTTGCTCCAAAGTTCATTGACATCTATGCATGTCTTTCCTTTGGCTTTAGGAGCAGAGCAAATGTCAGCACAAACTGGAAAATTAAGTACAGGAAATATCCATTAAAATTAGCTGTAGCTTTGACTCATTCTGAGACTGTGTTCAGACAGAGATGAAATGAGTAACTCCAACACATTGCAGTAACAATTTATAATTTCCACATTATGTGATTTCTAATTCTATTTACAACTCACTTGTAGGAATTCATGCAGTATAACACTCCACGTCAGAATAAGAACTGTTTGAAGCATTTCGATCTCTCAGAATACAGACAAATTCTCAGTGATTTGGCCATTCGAATATATCACCAATTCATTATTGTCATGGAGAACAACATTCAGCACATAATTGGTAAGACAACAGCAATCCAAGAGGACTTAATGTAGCTTGGGAAGCGTATGAAGAAAGCTTATACAGGGAGACAGAGGATGGGACTCTTTTCTCCTGACATTTGTAGATAGGTGTTCCTGCATGTATGTTTCTATACATAAAATTTCACTGAATCATATATTCCCAGACTTTTTCCTCAAAACTTCCTAGTGTAAGATAATGCTGTGAATATGAGCAACATCATACAAAAATAAAAGGCTTTGGAAGCCTTTGTCAGTATCTTATTTTTCTTGTATCAATTAACTCCTGAAATATCCTGTAAGTAGGTTTTGTTCAATAATTAATGTAACTGAAAGGAGCCTCAGGAATTTTGATTTTATCAGTTATTTTCTGTTGTATTTCAGTACCAGGCATGCTGGAATATGAAAGTCTTCAAGGAATTTCTGGCTTGAAACCTACAGGGTTCCGTAAACGTTCTTCTAGTATAGATGACACGGATACCTACACCATGACCTCTATCTTGCAGCAGCTCAGCTATTTTTATAGCACTATGTGTCAGAATGGCTTGGACTCTGAGCTCCTAAAGCAGGCAGTGAAGCAGCTTTTCTTTCTGATTGGAGCTGTCACCCTCAACAGTCTCTTCCTCCGCAAGGACATGTGCTCGTGTAGAAAAGGAATGCAGATAAGGTAAAGCCAGTAAAGCTTCAACGAGCTTGAGAATGAATTTCTAACACTTGTATGTAATGTCCTTTACCTCTAAGTCACTGGATATTCTGTGACTGTTCTGCTGGAAGTAGCCAATTGGTTTTACTTCTTTTGGAAAAGCAAATCCTCATATTTTGGGCTGAGCTTTCTCAACGTGACAACTGTAAATTGTTCTTTCCATGGAAACACTAGTGGAGGAAAAGGCAGAGAAAATTACAGTCTGAAGCTTAAAGTCAGACATGGTTAGGATTCTTTCCATGCTAGCTCATCCGTGATGTGACCATCAGTATTTTTAATTCTTTCTTACTGTAGTGAACAGGTGCAGAGTCCCAGGGCTGGCAGAGATACAGAAGCTGACTTGCATGTTTCATACTCTGACAAGACAGGCACTGCGAGCCTTGGAGGGTGTAGACTGAGCATCATCCCTCTTGTTGCAAGCGTCAAGGAAACATGCACCTAACTAACTGTTTTGCAGAAGAAACAGTGCATTTGTTTTCCTGCAGACTCAGGAGAAGGAAAATCAGTAAAATCTTGGCCCATCTGGGAACATTATTAGAAGAAACATGGTCATCGGTTACAAGCCTGGCCCTGCTTTGTAACAGCAAAGATTGTTCTCATTTCCTCTACATGCTCAGTTGTAAATAAATGTTTTAATGCTGTACAGTGCAGTAGACAATGCCAGTATATATTAGTAATTTTCTGGAAACAACACCTAAACTAATAACTCACTTTCTATTAGCCAAGCTTTAAGAAATAGTAAATGAAGACAAAAATTGAAATATTCAAGGGATTTAATTTATAGTTCAATAAGCTAATCGTTGTTTGATTTTAATGATCCTCAGGTACTGTTTTTAACTTAAAATATATTAATTTGAACACAACATTAGAAGAGTATTTCTTCTTTAGCAATCTTCAAAGTAACTTGCTTGTCAAGGGGAACCTGACATTTCTATTCTTTGTTCATGGTTTAACCCAGATGTAATATCAGCTACTTGGAAGAATGGCTTAAGGACAAGAATCTTCAAAGCAGCAATGCCAAAGAAACTTTGGAGCCCCTGTCTCAAGCAGCCTGGCTCCTTCAGGTTAAAAAGATCACAGATGATGATGCCAAGGAAATATGTGAACACTGCACATCTCTTTCTACTGTGCAGGTAATGAACCACCTGTTTTCTTCTGGCAGCACTGATTGCAGAATCTTAGCTATCTAAAATAATTTGTTGCAAAAGGCCATTGGACTTCCATTTCATAAAAGTAGCATTCCTCAGCATTCCTCATCATCATTTGTTAAGCTGGAATTTTAATTCATTATTCCTGATTGTTTTGAGCATTTTAACTGCTCCCATGGTGAGTGCTTCCCTGCTTTGTTGTATCCCACAGTTTGGCTCCACAATGTATTTTTTTTTTAGTATGTCACAGGGGGTTTTTTATTGTTTCCCTTAGTCAATTCAGCTTTTTCTACACCTCCTTGATCCTCCTGACAACTCAGGAAATGAATCATAGCAATCATCATATATGTAACAACTCAGTAGGTGACAAGTCAAAATTCTCTCTTTGCTGTAAAACGTTTTACTGAAACTTTAATTAAATATCAGTAAGAATGTCATAATAGTGCTTTCTTCTTTCTTTTCTGTCTTTTCCCTTTTTATGACACACTAAAACAGTCTTTTGTAATTTGAGCAGATAGTTAAGATCCTGAACTCATACACTCCGATAGATGACTTTGAGAAAAGAGTGACTCCATCATTTGTTCGGAAAGTCCAGGTAAGAGCTGCCACTGCTATTTCTAATATTCAGTTTACAGGATACTTCATACACGAGTTTTGATGCTTTATAGTTGTACTTGACCTTTACATCACATTATTACTAAGTTGCTCATCTTCTAGACACTTGAAAGTGATGCAAAAAAATCTGCTTAACATCATGGAAAAGCAAGATTTGCAATGGGAAGAAAGTGATGTACTGGCTTTGCTTTGATTCTTAATTCATTGTTTTCACACTCTTTCTGTTCTGATTTCAGGCTATGCTAAACAACCGTGAGGATGCTCCACAGCTGATGCTTGATACCAAGCATCTCTTTCAAGTGACGTTTCCTTTCACCCCCTCCCCACATGCTTTGGAACTGATACAAGTCCCCAGCAGCTTCAAACTTGGCTTTCTCACAAGGGTTTAATAAAACCAGTGAATTGGTATTTCCTCAGAGACTCTAGAAAGACAGCAGACTTTCATGGTTCATTTCACCAACTGGTGGATAGTATGGCAGCGTGCAGTGAATTAAGCTGTTAAAAACTTGTTCTTCAGTCAAGACTTGAACAGTAGGAGTAATTTTGTTTGATTTGTTACTTCCTTCTCCCTTTTCTTACTCTTCTTCCTTCATTTCAGTCCTACAAGAATAACTTTATATCATCACCTGGACACAAAGCTTGCCATACAGTTTTTAGTCCAAACCTGACAAGAAAAGCATTTATCTGACAAGTTTGCATTGCTGCCCTGTCAGCAGCAGTCAGAGGGGAAGACTGGCATGTGATAGATGTTACTGCTTTACAATTTTCCTTGCCTTCACTTCCTGTAATGAGAGGGGTTTTTTTCTTCCCAAGGCAATTCTATTCTTTGCCTTGATGTACTGGATCTGTTTGAGAGTGGCTTTCACTTTTCTGTGGACAGGGGAACAGAGATCAGTCTAAGAGAATGGCTGTCACAAACCCACAATGTCTTTTTATAGGCAGACCGGCTCTCTAAGTGCTTGAATTCCAACTCAGGCACTGTACACTGCTCTTTGGCCAGAGCAAAGACTCAGGTGCTCTTCTTGAAGACAGGTTTCAGTTTTGTTCTCTACGGTAACAAGTTTGGATTTAATATCAGTTACTGTAATAGAAAAGTTAGATATAAAATCCATGTTATAATCCAGGTTTGAATTACAAGCTTGATTCTCTGAAAGACAGGAGTCATCTCCTGGTTTGGTTCCATCTGCAGTGCAATATATTTCAGAATATACACTGAGTATGCACACATCACCTTTCTGATTTCCTCATTTTGCTGGTTTCCCTCCTCCAGTCCAGAGACTGAGTGGGAGCAGATGCAGCAACTGTGGTCTGGTGTTAATGATAAACCAAACTTAATTCCTTACATTTCACCTTTACTTATGTAATTTCAGTTGCAGGATCCTTAAATGCAGAAATGATCTCCTTTCTGCTTTGTTCAGCCTTCTCCCTGTGGCCAGGGATAAAACAGTAACTTTATTTATTGTCAGAACAACAGGGGAAATAGCATTCACCTCACCACAAGGGTGACTATCCTTAAATAGGTAACTAATGCTGGGTTTCTAGCTACTCTGTTAGCCATAGTTATTAAAATCAAATACTAAAGCTCTGAAATAGTTAAAGGATTATAAAGAATTGAGTTAATTTAAGGAACAATTTCTTTGATTTTGTTTATTATTATTACTACAGTGTTAGTACTTCTTGTTTAATTTCACAAACAATCAGTAAGTATAAAGAGGGAATCATTCTTGCTATTTAGTGTTCTCGGTGCTTACCATATACAGTGTCATATTCCTCATGATATCCACAGAGATACAGTCAAAATATATGAAGGAAACATTTTGTGTGTTGTTCAATAGCAATAAAAGCTGTACAAAAGATCACATATGTAGGTAGACTAGTATTTTAACATATTAAATAAAGTAGTTTTAAATCACTTTGTAGTGCTTTGTGTGATGCAATGGTTATCTTTTCAGTATGGAATCAATTGAAAGAAGTTACTTGGAACTATGTGAACATTTGTGAGCACTGTCAGTCTTGTATTGCGCCATAAACATTTATTTAATTTAGTTGCTTTGCTGTAGCATTGTGTATCTTCCTGTCAGCATTGTGTGCTGTCCTTGGCTCCTCATGAATTTCTGGAAATAGTTTAATTGAAGCAACTTTTGTTGCTGCAAGTTGTGCACAGCCTTTTTTTTTTTTTTTTGCTGGAGCTGTGTGTCTGCTACCTGGGCTGACATGAGGAAAATCACAACCCACCCTTGCATCCACATCACAGAGAAGTGCCAAGGTGCATGTGCTTATGACATAAGCTGTTGATCAAGGAAAACTGTTCTGACAATTTGATGCTTTGTTAGTTTGAGAGCTTTGTGAGGAGTGTGCTATTAATGCTGTGTACGCAAACAACAAGGTATATTTTTAAAACAAAGTTTAAAATTATCCTGCTTACCATATGCTCTCAGAAACTTATCTTGCTTTTGCTGATATTAATGCCTTCAGCCAGATTTTAAGTGCAAAATTCTTTTTGTTCTCTGTTATGATTATAAGGAGCAGTTTTAGTGAAGGCAGATACATGAAAGAGGCATTACTGAGGTTAACTTTCCTAGAATGATGCTAAAGGAGAAAGGTGTTTCATTCAAATGGGAAAGTGTTGAATGGTGATCTTCACTGCAGTGGGAAAGCACTGAGATGGCTTATGGAGAGATGTGTCAGATGCTTTTGGCATTTTTGGATGTGTTTAGACATGTGATTAGATCCTGCAATTTCTGGGAATAGGGCTCAGCAGCACAGGTGGTCCCTTTCAGTCCTGTGCTCCCATAATATTCTAATAAAAATGATTAGGATTGGTTACTTTTACTCAGGTCTCTGCTGGGCTGAGACTTAGTTTTGTCTTTTTTCCCTCATTTTACCTCAGATCCCCTTGGCTGCCAAATGTGAAATCTCATGGCATGAATTCAGTGCCTTCCACAGAGTCTTAATAATAGATGTGACCTTCAACACTTCTTAAAATTTTCAGACATGTTTTCATAAATTTCCCAAAAATTTTTTCAGAGTGCAAGAAAAGCAGCAATTTTAAATCCCATTGACTTTAAATTTATTGTCTTAGAACAGGAGAATCATAAAAGTAAAACCAAGGAAGAACCATCATGGACACGAATCGACTTGTTAGACCTGTACATTTTTTTAAGAATATGAGATAATATTGGCAATGCTGTTTGTCAGAATACCAAGTTGATAGTTGGAAAAATCAGTTGTCATCACCTCCCCAGTAAATTTCAACTTTAATATTTGTTAACAGGCAAACCTGCTCTATGGAATAGGCAGGTAAGTTCTGGCTTGCCTAATAGTTTCTGTTCTTTATTCTATGTTCTAAAAGAGGGCAGTTAAAATAAAGTCATTATCATCAGTAATCCCCAGTATGTAACTGATCTGAGGTGATGCAACTGGAGAGGCTGAGCTTTAAATACCTTTAAGTAGAATTACTAGGAAGGTTGTCTTTCTACATTAGCAGCTGCACAGGGCTTACTTAGTCATCTTGAGAATCTCCAGGTTCTTGCTCACTGAAAAGGTGGGTAATTTTCTTTTATTTTACAACAAGATTCATTGTACAGAATTTCTCTGTAATAACACATCTCTTAATGATTCACCATTTTTAAATTTCTGGTGTAACTTTACAAACTTAGGTTAAAATTTCAGGCTATAGTGCTGGGAGTTGTAATGATTTTAGACCTTTTTGCTTTAAATATCTTTGTAAAATTGTCATAGTGATAGATTTGTATACTATCTCAGGAGAAATACTGCTTTTTAATTATTCAGAACTTTTGATGGCTTCTCTTTAGCAGAATTTTGTAATGTGTCATAATCTCATCTGAAGTAAAATACTGATAGCAGGTATGATTCCTTCTGTACACTCCTCCAGCGAATTCTCATATTTTATCAAAGATTAATTCTACCCAGAGTATTTATTCCAAGCCTAATAGATCCTTGTCAAAAGTGTCTGGAGCTACTGATGACATTTTGCTCAAATAAGATCAGTGGTTCCTCAGGGAACCTTGGAATAACAGGTTATTCAGTTGTGAATGTCCAGTTTGAAGGATCTAGGAGAGCTGAGCCCAGGCACTGCAGTCATTTTACAGCTCTGATCAATACCTGCACAGAGGAGCTCCCTGGAAAGGGTGGCAGTTTGTGGTCTTGGGTTCACATCTGCAAAAAAATACATTAAAAGCTTCAGGCTTCTTTTGTTCCATTTAAATCTCTCTTGCAATAACTACTTCTGAGTGTTTACCACAAGTTCATTTTTTATGTACAAGTCTAAATAATGTTAAAAACTTCCATTTTTAGAAGAGGTGGAAGGTCCCATTTTCCCTATGAAAAATGTCAGAGACAAAAATGGCACTGCAGTACTATTCTCATTTGTTTGTCTGACTCTCAAGTAGTTTTTAATTCTCTGTTGGTGATAGTGCTTTGATCTTAGAGATGCCTGGCTTGAGAACAAAAGTGGATTTGTAATGACCCAGCTGTCAGTGTGCTTGAAGCATCAATTTCTGCTCAAACAGCATAATAGTCATAATATTTTGTAGCTGCTGCTGACCAAATCCTAGGGCATCTTTTCAGCTTTAAAAATAATGCATAATAATGACTGTTTTATAATGCAGTGGAAAAATAAAATGTATTGATCAGTGCAGGTTTCTCATAAGTCCAGCTGTTGCTGTGGATTTCTAGTTATTGTCTGTTGGCAGTGGCAAAGTACAAATCAAAAGTACTTTCCAACAAGTAGTGAACCCATATGCACAGCACATATTATAATGGTGTGTTTAAATATATGTTTTCCTTTATGTTTTTCTTCATAAAAAAAAAGACTGCAGAGCACATGACTGTCTTGTATATAGTGACAGTTCATCCAGCTCGAGAGATTAGTCACAGAGAGAGATTATCCAGCCTACAGATGTCTATATACAGCCTGGGCTGCCTGAGCTGGCACAGCAGTGGTGGAAGCTTTGTGCTGGACTGGAATGCACGCTTTCCTCCTTCTTCTCTTTCAGCTCTCGTGATCCACTAAGATGGACCAGACCTTTTTAGCCATTGTATTTGGTCCCTGCGACAAGTGCTCCAAAGAGAAGCCCCTCAGGCCTGTTTCTGTCAAATCAGAACAACGCAGCTACTGCTCGCTCTGTGTGGAAATGGTAGGTCACTGACTTCATCAGCCACAGTGGGCAGGCTGCAAGAGCAGGGGGGAGTGTGTCAGTGGTCTCTGAAGTTGGATTTTTCTGGACAGCAAATAAGCATTGCTAGGCCTATAGGCTGCCAAACAAACGCCTCTGCAGACACCTGCTCTTTCCACAAACCTACAAGGGAGGTGGTCCCAGGGTTCAAGGATACTTTTTATGATTCTTGATTCAGCTTTTTCCCCTAGGGTACCACACTTGCTGGGCAAATGTTACGTGCCCATCTCTTCTCCGAGATACATGTGTGCTCTCCTTGGCCTATGATCTTGAGTGTTTCCCACTTGCCTTTGAAAGAACTTAGCAACAACAACAAAAAAGATTAAATCATCACACCAAAGCATTCACTAGAGACAGGGGATATGACATTCACCTAGTCTGGCTCAGACACCAGTGAAGGCCTGTCACAACTCCTTTGTCCCCACATTTTCTACTGTGACCAGGTTGTCTCCTCGTCTATGTGCAGTACTTGGGTGAGAGCTGGAAGGTGCTACAATGAGGATAAGGTGGGGAAAAAGTTGCAGAGCATGGAATATCTTCTGTTGGAGGCTTTCTAAGCTCCAGCAATTAGTGGTGAGGTGATATCCCACTCTCCTGGTTCAGCACTGTTCCGGAGATGTCATGGTGGGGTTTTTTTAGGTGAAGTACACAGCTAAGGTCATGAACCTATGTGGCTATTGAACAGCTGGTCCCAAAACTCCTTTTGTAAACTTCACAATTTTGCAGTCCAGCTTGCAGTAGTTTTATTTTATCTTCCTAAACCATTGTGCATTATCAGCTGGAGAAGACATCCATCACTGTTTCCTCCCCAGAAGTGTTCTCTACTGTGTCTGAGTAGGGTCCAACAGTTTGTTGTGTTTGAGTGTCAGATGAAATGATCTCTGCAGAAATGTTAAAAGGCTTAGCAATCTGTGTTTACACAACACTGTTGTACAGGCAGATGAGAGCACTGATTTGGAGGTGTAGGTGGTACATGTGTACAATTTGCTGGCTGACACACATTCTCATGCATTACTTTGTTTAGGAGGAAATTTAGATGTAATGACTGTGAGACAAAAGACAGTTCCTTCCCGGTTTATTTGCTTCTTCTGACTTTGAAATTGCTGCTTTGTTCAGGTCCTTCTTGGCTAACAGCCTTCTTGGCTATTTATACAGTAAATTTTTGCATGACTTGATAAATGCATGCTGAAATTGCAGGAAACTGGCTGTTTGTTATTTACAGTTCCTGCAACTTTCTCCCTGTTACTGACGGTATGGACTCAGACTCTTAGCAGCTGGAACAGCTGGTAGGTGGAAGCAGATTGAGACTTCAGGAAGAATTGAGTCAGTACCTAACAGCCTGTTAGGCTTCCTATTGGCACTGCAGGGGGGTCTGGGGCTTTCTGGTAGTTCTGGCTTTAGCTTGCTTCATATTTTCTAAAAGATTTAAAAGCAAATATTCAGCACACAGAGAAATACACACAAGTAGGGAAATTCCATCCTTGACTTTTAAAATGTTTTTTTCAGAGCTGTGGGTATGCGTTGGCTTAAATCAAAATGCACAATATATCCTTTGCCACAGTTGTGTTTGAGGATGCACGTGCATATTGTGGTGTCTAACTGGCTGATCTTTCTGCAGCTCCCCAATGTGCCCATGCAATTCCTAATTTCTGTCCAGCAGATGCACACATGCATTTTCATCAGCCAGTCTTGGTGATTTCTTCAAAAACAACATATGTCAAGGGATAACAGAGTTTGAAATTGCTGATTCCCAGTGTTGACACCATCCTACTTCAATTGTTTGCCTTTTAGATAAAATAATCTTCTCTAGGGTTTTGCCTGCTTTGGAGTTTGGTGCTAATCAGTAGAAGTTCATTGTTTGCTGGTTTAGTTTCACCACAAAATTAGCTTACAATTTGAAAAGAGATCAGATAGTGAATTAGTGATAAAGGAAACTTATTTTAAAGGCCTGACTTTTGAGGTAAGCAACGATTTGTTATACACTGTTAGATCCTTCATTTCCCCCAGTGTTCTTATTACCAGAGCAGGACCAGCTTTCTTCCATGGATACTCATCACTGCAATCTGGTGTATTTGCCATGTGTGGCACTCATTGATGGAGTACTATGCTATCATCTAAATTAATTCAGCCCTGGTTCATTTTATTTAAAGCTCCCAGTTTGCCATAGTCTAACCTGTATTTTTGTGTGGTTAGCTAATGACAGCATGGGCAGTTAAGCAGGAGTTGGTCAGATGAACTAAACACTTTTTTAAAAACTATTTTTTCAAACCAGTGAAATACACATTATGTATCATACACTTCTACAGCTCAATCTGTTCAGTAGAGGCTTCCCTGTCACCCCATGGCTCTGCTGACCCCATCATCTCAGGATTAGTATCATGTATCAGCCTGCACATGTACAGTTCCCGGACTCTCACCTTCTGTGCTGTTCTTTGTAGACTTTTTAATCCCATTCCACAGGGCAGTGAGACTGTTCACATCAGTAAGGCAAGAAACTGGATTTTTCACTGTTAGAACTATGCTGACTGTCTGACACATAGGTGCTATCTATGCCAAATTCCTGAGAGCTGATGAGGTCCTATCAAGGCAAAGAAATTTCCTACGCCTTTTGTTGGATTTAACTTCTAGGCCTCTCCACACTTATCAGGTGTCAGAAATAAGGCATTTGTTATAGATTAGAATCCTTCAAAAATGAAGTTTCGTCTTCAGAATCTTCCTCTGCTAGTCCCCCAGGACACAGCTGCATTACTGAGTTTAATATAAGTAGGTTTAATTTTTCAGACTCGAAGATAATGCATGGGAAGAAGCTTTCTGACACTTTCCTGCTAAAAGATCTTTGGGTTTCTCACAGATTTTTTTTTCCCTGATCTTTTGGTATCACTTTACTCAGTTTTTATTTCCTTGGCACAGTCTATGCTAGGAGGCATTTCCAATGTGCTATTACTCTGGAGGGCTTTGAAAGATGTTCCAGCAGTGTGTGAACCCATAGCTTATCCTGCCTACCTTTTCTTTTGTGATTCTGAACATAACTGGAACGATGAGTTCAGGGTTGCCTACGTGGCCATCAGGCTGGTTGGGTTAGGTCACACTAGTTTCTGTGGACAGGGAGAAGACTGGAAATAGATCCAGTCTGCATTTGATTACTGGGGAGTAACCTGGCTTCTGCCTGCAGAGCCATTGACTAAAAGGGACCTTGTGGACATGAGCAGAGCAGACCCGAGTTCCTCTTCAGAGTGATGGTGAAGAGCCTGTGCATCCCAGTTGCACAGCAACACTGCTTCTAAACCCAGTGTGGGAAGGGACTTTTATTTTCTCTAAGACCCACACTTTGTCCAGGATGTGCCCAGAGTCCAAACAGCAGCTGCAAACAAGCATTTTCTTATCTCCCTCTCCAATCTTGGCACATCCCCAGGTTGAACAATGGCCACTGGATTGTCTATTTTCTGGCTAAAGGAAGACAATGGGAGTCAATTTGCACAGAGTTACTCCTTGTAGATCAAGGACAATTCTGTAATAAAAAGGGGACATTTTCAAGGAACTCCCAGAGCTCTGTGTGCCAAAGCTCTTTTCTTTGGAAGCATCAGCTGCTCCCTGTGCCCAGCATACATTCACATGAGCAGAACCCAAAGAGCCCCTGGGCTCACACAACACCAAAGTGGAGGGCTATTTATTCCCTCTTTGGGACTTTGGAAACTGCTCTGTTTCATGAGATGGGAACGCTGGAGACTCTAATGTGCCTATCAGAGAGTAGGATATACAAGGGGTAGCTTGTCTAAAGGAGAGAAACCAAAAGGAAAGGCACCCTGATAACACCAAATTTAAAAATCAGGAATTCAAAACATAGCAGAGGGAAGAGTTTTCACCACTGCATCTGTCCTGCTGGTACAGGAACTGGCCCAGAGACCTGCATAGTTGATTCTCTCAGTACCCCCTACCCATAGGAGTATCAGGAAATGATGGAGCTAAGACGGGACTTGGTAAGCCTGGACAAGATCTGTCTTCCTAATCTGATATTTTAAAATGCCATTGGGGTGACCGATGGCTATTCTTTTTTTTTCTTCTTTCCCCCACATTCTGCCATTGGCATGTGTTTCTGGAGAAATGAAGCATTGGGCTGTTAAGAGGGGAGGGGATATGTGTAGGAGCGGGGCAGGAGGTGGAGGCTGGTCCCAGCTGCCGGCCTGGAGACCATTGGGATGCTGGAGCAGGATGGACAGGGGGTGTTGGAGAAGGCTGGACAGGGAGTGCTGAAGCAGGCTGGACAGGGAGTGCTGGAGCAGGTAGGACAGGGAATGCTGGAGCAGGCTGGACAGGGAGTGCTGGAGCAGGTAGGACAGGGAATGCTGGAGCAGGCTGGACAGGGAGTGCTGGAGCAGGTAGGACAGGGAATGCTGGAGCAGGCTGGACAGGGAGTGCTGGAGCAGGCTGGACAGGGAATGCTGAAGCAGGTAGGACAGGGGATGTTGGAGCTGGCAGGATCGAGGATGCTGGATCGGACGTGGCAGGGGGTGCTGGAGGCAGCAGGATGGGGGATGCTGGAGCCGGCAGGACAGGGAATGCTGGAGCAGGTAGGATGGGGGATGCTGGAGCGGGCAAGATCGGAGATGCTGGAGCGGGCAGGACGGGATATGCTGGAGCGGGCAAGATCGGGAATGTCGGAGCCAGCAGGATCGAGGATGCTGGATCGGGCATGGCAGAGGGTGCTGGAGCCAGCAGGCCCGGGAATGCTGGAGTGGCAGGACAGGGAATGCTGGAGTGGCAGGACAGGGGATGCTGGAGCGGGCAGGATCGGGGGTGCTGGAGCCAGCAGGACAGGAGATGTTGGAGCCAGCAGGACAGGGGATGCTGCAGTCGGCACGATCGGGGATGCTGGTCCCCACGGTGTGCGTGCTCAGGACTGGCCTGGACGTCAGCGGGGAGGGGAGGGGGAGCCCGGGCCGGCTCCGGCGCCGTTGCTGAGGCAGCAGGAGCGGCGGCAGCATCCCCGAGAGCCGGGCTGGCAAACTCCTCCTCCCTCCCGCTCTCATCCCCGCTCTCCCCGCTTCCTTTGCAAAGATGGCAACCGAGGGGCTGCACGAGAACGAGACCCTGGCATCGCTGAAGAGCGAGGCCGAGAGCCTGAAGGGCAAGCTGGAGGAGGAGCGGGCCAAGCTGCACGACGTGGAGCGTGAGTGGGGCCGGGCGCGGGCGGCGGGGCGGCCGCAGGGCCGGGAGCGCGGCCGGGCCTGGCCGGAGCGGGGCCGGGGCGGGGAGCGCTGCCCGGGGCCGGGCACAGCCGTGCCCCGGGCCGGGCACTGCCCTGCCGTGCCCGTGGCTCCCGGGTGCGGGGCAGGGGCCCTGGGGCCGGGCACGGCCCCACAGCATCCCCGGCCCCGCGGCGCTCCGGCCCGGCCCGGCGGGGCCGCGCTGCCTCCGGCGGGGCTGGGAGCCGGGCGGGGACCCTGAAACACCCTCGGGACGGCCCGGGATTCGCCCGCAGCGTTCGGATGTAGTGTCAGGAGCCAGGATGAACCCCAGGCATGTGGAAGTTGATGGGAATTTGCTTTAGTGAGGCCGGGATTTCACCTGAGGTGTGCAAGGGCTTAAAAAGGAGCATTGTTTCCAAAAACAGCTCCTCTGCCCCCCTCCCGCCAGGGAAACAAGTTGCAGGGATGCAGTGCTGATTCAGAGGTGCGGATGAGTCAGTGCTGGAGCTGTCAGTGTGTAACTCACCGTTATCAGCTGCAGCTTCAGCATCCAGGGATAACCCAACAGGAATGCGATGGGCAGACCTCAGCCCGGCCCTCCCCCTATCCCCTTCCCCATTCAGGAAAAAGCAGCTCACCTTACCTCAATGGAGCTTTTCAAATAGGTGTTCACAAGTTCTGAGATATAAAAAATCCTCATCATTATTTCATTTTATAATTACAATGATATGTTGAAGGGATTGTTTGTTTTGTTTGGGTTTTTTTGCCTTTGGTGGTTTTTTTTTTTAGGAAAATATCTAAGTTACTCTTTTTGTCTGAAATCATGTAGCTTACTCTATTAGTAATATTAGTGGGTTAATAAAACTTTTCTTTCATGTGTTTTGATGCCTTAAGCATTGAAAAGGAACCTGAGCTTGTATCCAGTGACTTAGTTCTTAGTGTTTTGTAAGAATGAGAGACTGAAAAACACTTTTGATTTTCAGGTTGGGAAGGATTACAATAAAACATGTATATTCTGAAATAAATAGTGCATTTTCTTGTCTAAGTTAGACAGTCATGTTATGTGAATGTCCTGTTAACTGGAATTGTTAAACAAACAAGAGATGTCCTCATTACAGGAACATTACCATAAATCACCACATTCCTGTAATATCATTTCTGTATCAGATGTGGCAGGGTCTTTGTTTAACAGACCTCTTAAGCATATTCTTAAACGCATTTTTGCTCATAAAGTTTTACCTATGATTGCAGTGATACTGTAACTGTGTGTGCCACTGACAGTCATGGGATATTCTTTGTCATATGTAAAATCTGTAAATTTCCATTGGAAAGCTGTGTTTGCAAAGCCATTACAGCATTTCTAGGACAAAAGTGTTATGCTGCTGTAAAATAATGCTCCCTTATGATATATCGTTGATTCTGTATCACAGCTTTTTTACTCTTTTACTTAAATTATTCCCAAGTGCTATTTCTGCAGAGTTTGTAAGTTTCAGAATAAGGCATCGTTTTTGGTTTTTTGCTTGATTGGTTGGTTCGGGTTTGGTTTTTTTTTTCCCCTAATCTAAAATTGTATCTTTTGCATTTTTTTGCTTGGATCATGACTTTCCCTCTGTGGTTCCCAAAACAAACAGCTGGCTGAAGTAGGATTGCCCTTATTTGTTCAACTGATTTTAAACAGCAGCTCTCAAAAATGTGCATAGAAAAAGGAAATGCCAAACATGCATTTGATTTGCAGTCTTACAATTTTAAGGAGTCAATTCAAGAGCTTAAAATTTTAGGTGTAGTAAAAGCTTGTTCTGTTTGTGCGGTCCATGAATTTTTAAGGCCAGAGAGACCATTAGACCCAACATAGAAAAGATCAAAGACCCAAGAGTATCTACATCAATTCCACATCTCCTGTTCAGGCCAAACAATATTTTTAAGATAAATAGGCAGTTTTATCTGGACCTCTGTAAAACTACTCAAGCTATTTACTGGCTTTAGCTGATCTACTTGTCTGAATGCATGTTTTTTGACTATGTTTGAACAATGTTGGTGGATGCTTAAAAATAACTATCTGACTCTCAAACCTGTGCTAGGCGGGAGCAGGATTATTATGGCTGTGGTTGGAGATAAGTGTCCTCAGAGAATCAGTGAGGCCAAAACCCAGACAATTTCACAGAGTCTCAGCTGCATCGACATAATGGAAACAGTTTGTCCATTGTCCGTGAAACATTTGTTTTTTCAGATATATTCTGGACACAAGCATCTTGCCACCTGCCATAATAACCTCCTGTCCTGTGTTTTCATGTCTTTTGATTGGATCATTTGTCAGGTTTCTATGGGCAGTAGTAGGGGAAATGTATCTTTTCCTCAGTGGGTTTATAGATGCTTTCAGAAACTTGCTTCTGACTTACGGACAAATCGTGAGGAATGGTGGACAGCGTTTGTCCCCTAGCTCAGGGAGACTGGCTGAGCAGAGATGTCAGCTGAGAACATTATCCTGGCACAGCCTGTGGGGCTGGTGGCTTTGAAAGACAACTCTTTGAAAGGTAATCCACTAGAAATCAGTCTGTGCCTTGGGCGGAAATTGCTTCACTGACCCTGTGCCAGGAAATGGTCTGTAGGTTCAGGATGCCTGCTCTCTCACTGTCACAGCCCTTCCCAGCCCGTGAGCTTTCTTGCAGCCCCAGAAAAGTGATGAAGGGTGAAGTAGCAAGGCAGCTCTAAAGCACCACCTGCCATGGGGGATGTGGAGCTCAGTCTCCAGCAGGGCAGTGAAAAGCTAAAGATTTCCTCTTTCAGCTCATTAAAGCATGTGAGCTTCTCCGTTTGTTTCAGCAGTTTGAGTCAAGCATTGTCCCTGCAGCCAACAGCAGCTGGATCATCCTAGATTTTGGTGTGGACAACCACACAACACAGGAAGTGCTGGATCCTAACAGCTCTTCTCTAGACAGAGCAATTTTTGATTCTGGTGCCAAGTATCCAGCCTCTCTATTCTGCTGTGGGACTTGAAGTAAATCTCTGTGTGAAGAGCTGCCCCTGCGTGCTGAGATACATCATGGCCCTACTCAGCTTTACGCTGGATGAACATGCTGGAGCAGAGCAAATAGGTTTCCTCAGATGACACTTTCTCCCAGACATTTGCAGGTGACCCCAGCTTGAGGCATCAGGGTTATGTGAGACACTTTTTAGTTGTGTCAGCTGCATGAAATTTATGTCAAAGTCAGTTTGCACAAACAGAAATGTAAATTTGTCGGGTTTTTAAGAATATCAGCTGAAAGTACTGCTATTAAAGGAGGCACAAAATAACTGACTTCTTCACTAGAGGATGCTGCTCAGGAAAGTTGCTTGCCTGTCCTCTGTTTCCCTCTTTTGTAGAAGGGACATCCCACAAAGTCCTTGATGTTCATAGTTGCCATTGAAAAGTTGGGTAGTGCACTCAACTGTCCAGCTTCCTGCTCACTCAGAGCTGTGTCCTGGCCCTTGCTGCTCCTGGCCACCCAAAGGGATGGCACAGCAAAGTTACCAGTGCCAGTGTCCAGTACCTGTATCCCACTGCACCACCACAGTGCTGAGAGCCCACTGCAGCTGGGAGTCTCACATCCAGAACAACTGTTTGTCCACCTTCAGGCCTGAGGATTTCTCTGTCAAGGGGGGGAAGGGGGTAATCTGTTTTCCAGTTATACTTGGGTGGCATGGTCTGCAAGAGCTTCAGCTGCTGCATCCCTGGAATTCAACCCTGAGTGAATTCATCCTTGTCTTTATCTGGTGAATATGTTCCTATGCCACCCACCTTGGTGTTAGCCACCTGCCAGCTCTGAAGCAGAGCTCATTGCCTTGCACTATGGACTCAGACTTCATGGCTTAATCCCTGCAGGGGCATTACTCAGAAACAGATATTTGCCAGGGCAGAGCTTTGGTGAAGGGCTCTCTAACCATCAGCTGTTTGCAGTTCATCAGGTGGCAGAGCGTGTGGAGGCACTGGGACAGTTTGTGATGAAGACCAGGAGGACCCTGAAGGGCCATGGAAACAAAGTTCTCTGTATGGACTGGTGCAAAGACAAGAGGAGAATTGTCAGCTCTTCCCAGGTATGCTGTTGGGCAGATGTTTTTCAAAGGTGCTGGTGAGCACTATACAAATCTTCTGGCTGTGCTGTGTGCCACTCTTAACAGGTGATACCTGGGATTATTATAAATGTTTTCATGATGTCCTGAAAGAAGTTCATTTGGAATGTATTTGTTCAGAGAGTGTAAATCTAACCTTTTGATCATTGGTACACCTCTTGTAGCTAATACTGTAATATTTCTTGTCCAGTCATACACAAATTTTCCCATATTCCCTTCTTACAATAAAAAAATAGACTTGTGTGAGGCTACATTTATTTCCTTGTTCTTTACAGATTAAATACTTAGCAAAATTTTCAGGTTATGTGTTCAGAGAAAATAATCAAGAAAAGAGAAGAAATGTTGATTCTTTTAGAGATTTCTATGCACAGAAATTTCTTCTTCAGTCTATATGATTGATATGACCTTGAAAGCCTCAGACATCCTGCCAAAATTACTGCATTTAGTTGGGCATTTTGAGAAACAGTCCTAACACCTGCTCAAGACCAGTCTCATAAGCTGGAGGAGGTAATGAGATAATTACTTTCTAGATCCCCTGGTTCGTCCTGAGCCCAGTATGGCAGTGAGTGAGCTTGTTGCATCTCACAGCTGTTCATTGACCTACATGAAATCTGTCAGGGGTCTCACTTGAGGGATAAAAATAGGCAATCTGCATTGCAAGCCACCTTCACTTACTGTGAGTTTTTACCATTCATGGTGATCTCAACAAAGAGAATAATTTAAATATTTAATGTCACATTTTTAAAAGTGGTTAAAATGTTAGTGTGTAGATCAGAAAACTGAGCAGATAGGTTGAAATACACTTTTTACTCTTATTTTAAGAACTGTGTAAGTCCAGGTACAGAAGCAGTTGTTGCTCAGTAATAAACATTTCACTTTCATGATACAGGGAAGATAACAGTATTATGTGCCTAAGGCAAAGTAGCTGGCACGAGTGTAGCTGGTGTACACCAAGTGATTGTGCTGCTCTCTGTACAAGGTTCTATGATGGCTGTTCAGCTGGTTGTATAATGGATAATTGAAGGTTAAGTAAGTGTAGCGACAAGTAAAGGGAAAACCAGGATCAGACTGGAAAGGGAAGATGAATAAACAGGGAAATATCCATAAACAGTCAAGTGAGGCAGTGAGGGCTTACAGGTGGCAGGTTCCTGAGGAGATGGCCCTGTCCATGGCATGTGCTGCAGGTGAAAGGAGTACTCATATAAAGCCACTAAGAGAGAAGAGAAAAAAATTGAAAATAAATTGATCTTTTAATCAAACATGAATTGTCTCAGTGAGGAAGACATACACTTCTCTTGTGGTAGTACAACAGCACTACTGAGAAGTGTCTCCTTGGTGCTTCACTGTGACCACTGTGCTGTTGTTAAGATGGAAACAAAAGGATGTAACAGATTAGGGAGAGGAAATTAGCAGCAGAGTTTTCTCCAAACTGAGAAGCAGGCTTGCAGCCACATCTCTGTGAGGCCTCAGTTTCTCTTTCTCTGTGCTTTCATTTAGGACGGGAAGGTGATCGTGTGGGATTCCTTCACTACCAACAAAGTAAGTGAAACTTCAGCAAAATTCTGTGCCTAGGGCAAATGACAGTGGGATGAGGTGAAGGGCTCACAGGTGTCACTGGAGGCAGTGGGGTAATGAGATAAAATGCAGATTTCCATTAGCACCCCAAAAAAAGGAGTCTTGGGCAAGTCACGTCCCTTGACCTATTTCTGAGCAAAGTCCCTGTCAGGGCACTGGGGTTTGTCATGGTCTCCAGTGGGAGGCTCTGATCCAACCTCTTTGTTTACAAGGGAGGCAAAGCCCAGCCAGCAAAACAGGGGAACTTTTCCTGGGCACCCCTGTACCAGGTGCTGTGTGTGAGCACTGGGGATCCTTTAGGTGTGGTGTTCACTGTGAAATGGTGCCACTGCTCCTACTGCCCTGCCTGGGCTGCCTCGTGGCACCCTGCACCACACAGATGAGGAAAAACTACTTGTTTTTCATTCACTTTTACATGTGCAGCAGTGGGGACTGTTCACAGCACTGGATGACCCAATAAAATGTGCTCTGTGATCGGTTTGGGGCTCATAAATAAAATGAAAAGTGTCAGAGAAAGACTGACCATCCTCCTGCTGCTCTGCTGCCTTTTTTAGTCAGAGCTGTTGACTTACATGTGAGATACGGCTGGAAGAAACATCTCTACCTTGCACTGACCCTAAGGGCGTCCCCCAGAAATACTGAACCCACTGTTTTCCTTGCCTGGATTAGAGCAGCAGTGAGGTCCCTGTCTAACAGGACACTGTGTTTCAGGAACACGCCGTGACCATGCCGTGTACCTGGGTGATGGCCTGTGCATATGCCCCATCTGGATGTGCCATTGCTTGTGGGTAAGTTCCCAGTTTCCACAGCAGCTTACACAGAGATTTGATTTGTTGCAGTGTCCTGATGGCTTCAGAAGCTGACAGAAGCTTGCATGCTGTGATTGTGGGTGGAAGGTCTACATTCAGTGCCACTGATTCTATTTCCATAATGGCTCGTACATACTATCTCCACTGACTTCAGTGCAATAACATTTGTTGTGTAAGCATGGAAAATAATCCTCTTTCAGCATTTATATCATGGGTTAGGAATTCTGCATGCATGCAGCTTCCCTTTTCTAGTGTGGTTGTCTATGTTGGATATATTTTCTAAGGCAAAGAGGTTTTAATTTTGTTCTTACTTTGCACTCATTTTTTTATGACATAGAGGTTCATCATTAATGATTACCAGTATGTGAATAGATCTTGCTAAGATGAGATGGAGAGAAGTAACCCCATCCTTGATAATCTTCTACAAATTTTCTGAGGGCTCAGGTTTGAAAAAAAAAATTATATAGGGTAAAGAACAAAGAGATGAAATATTGGCAGAATATCTTGTAAGAAGGGACTGGGTGGATCAGACAGACAAAGCAAGCTTGGGGCGAGAGAAAGAAACAAAGGGAGCAGTGTGCAGTTTGCAAATCTAGAAAGCAGTAGACTGAGACAGAGAAGCAGACTCTGTAATTGTGTGTGGAAAGGAGTCTGGAAACTGTGTTTTTGACTAGAACCTGAAGAATGGCAGGCAAGGTCTGTCTTTACACTTGTAGCAAGGACAGGGAGTGCATGTATACATTGCACCTAATTCTGTGTTTCTATTGTGCTGTCAGTTAAGTGCCATGCACATAATGTAAGGCACAGAACCAGCAACTGGTGGTGTGCCAGGGTCCCAGGGACCAGGGCAGGACTGATCTACCACAGCTCTAGGAAAGGGTCAGATATAAGTCCTACCTTTTAGAAATGAGTCCTTGGTCTGACACAGCTTAACTGGTACAACTGTCCAGGAGGGGAACAGCAGCTACAGAGGTCAGTGCTTCTGTTGCCTTTTTTCCAAACTCGTTTTGTCTTCACTCCCACTGCTTGCAATGCTGCCTCTTCTATAGGAGCTAGGTCACATTTGTTAAGGTAGGTGTGTAGTGATGCTGAAATACTGATCTTCGCAATGACAGATGTCAGCAGAAAAATGGCACTTTGGCTGTGTGTGAAACATTAACCCTGAGGTGGCTGCTGTCACCTCCCAGTTTATACTTTCGTGAGTTTCATTCAGTGCCATTTATAAACTCGATAAGGGTGAAAAATACTGAGGCGCAGCTGTTCCAGTTCTGTAAAGCAGCCAGGCTGGTGAGGCAGCTGGGGCTTCCCTGCACAGGGAGATCCCACACAGCACAATACAGGGAAGTCGGTACTTGTAAGGGTTTGGCAGCACAGCACTGACAGGTGGTGTCCTTATCACCACTCGCCTTTTGTCATTGCAGTTTTAACCAGTTTTCCTCTCTCTGTTACTGCTATTATTACTCTCTTCAGTGGCCTGGACAACAAGTGTTCTGTGTACCCTCTGACATTTGAAAAAAATGAAAATATGGCTGCAAAGAAGAAATCTGTTGCAATGCACACGAACTACTTGTCTGCCTGCAGCTTCACTAACTCAGACATGCAGGTAAATGTGTTCCCTACCTGCTGCTCACCATCACCTAACACGAGCTGCACTTGGGTGCAGTGCACATGTCCTTCTTTGCTCCTGGGACACCCAGGGCCATGTCCTGCCTCTGCAGGGGCTGCTGGAACACCCTCACAGGAGGCCGTAAAGGTGCTGCAAAAGCTGCTGTAAGGAAATGCTTGTCACAGCCCGTGGCCAGGCTGTCCCTGCAAAGGCCTGTGGCTTCTGCAGAGGGAGCTCACTGGTACCTGTATGTTCTCTGCTCCCCAGGTTGTGCTTTTAGGAGCCCAGACTACAGCAAATAGTTAAAACCACAGTTCAGCCAGGACTGGGTTGGGTGCTGTGCCAGCTGATGGTGACTGTGTTGTTTGTCTGCTTTGTCCCGGACATCCGGCAAAATTTGCTTTTGCTTTCATTCAGAGTATTTTTTATTTGTACCAAGGGATACAATGGAGCTTGAGGATTGCCCCACAGGGCCATACCTGTTGTCTGTTCATGCAGTGCTGTGTTCCCTCAAGGGAAAGGAATGATGCTGTTCCCATCTCAGAGGCAGTGGGGTGGAGCACAGTGGCCCACAATGGTAGGTGATGGCAGAGCCAGGAACTGAATGCTGATCTTCTGAGACCAAGCCAGCTTTCCTCTCTATCGAATATCTCAAAGATCTCTTTCTCTAGGAACACAGAAGATGATGAAAGGAGCCAGGATAATCCCCTTGTCCTCTCTGGTTTCTGAATTTAATTAAAGTTCTTCTCAGTGCAGCTCTGCAGCAAAATAAGTGGCAGAATGGAGCATTTTTATAGTTCTCAATGTCAATAGAGCTGCTGGAAAGGGAATACCATGTCCCCTTCTTCCAGATATTTGGAGCTCTTCTGAAGGAAATATCAGCTCTCATTGCTTCTATTTCAGGACATGTGAAGCCGAGAGTATGTTGTTGTTTGTCGCTCTCTGGTTTCTGTAATGACTCTGAGGTGCTAATTTAAGTCCATTGCCATGGAAACAAGTGGTGGAGGTACCCAGCACTCAGGCTTGCTTAGCCCTGACCTTCCTGTGCAGGAGCCGTGTGGAATTAGAGCAGTCTAAATTAAGTGGAATGTTTTTGATGAGATATAAACCCAGTTTTCTCTTTTCTTTTCTATACCAAAAATGCTTTGAGATCAAATCCTATGACAGAAAAGATAATTTATTTTTCATAATAAAAAGGAAAGAAAAGTTGGGTCCTTTTTTTCCATATTAAATACAGCAAATATATTGATACTCAAGGTCATGTATTACTATTGGTAAGTCGTATCACAGTGGATTAAGGTGCTTTATATTTAGTGAGTCAGAATTTTTTCTGAAGTCTTTAAAAAGTTTTCTTGTGATTGCTAGGCTTATAAGTGATCATTTATGGCACTGCATGTTATCATTCAAACAAATACAAGCAACAGGTTGGCCAGGCTTCTCTTAAGACACTGTTATGGAGCAGATCTTAAGAGAATCCCAGATTTCTTATCATTTTTTCATTTACATAAAGGCCTCAGAATTAAAACTGTTCAGAATCAAAACTGTTCAGTAACTCTGAGGGTGCACAGGGCAACAAGTACATTGTGCAGGAGCTTCCCCAGCTGTGTGCAGAGCATCTCTGTTTGCATCAGGAGGGATGTGGTGCCATCCTGGAGCAACTCTAGCATGAGGTGGAGGTGTCCCCCAGCCCAGTGTCCCCACAGCTCCCACTGCTAGGTGCTGTCAGGGCTGCAGCTCTGCCCTGACTGCTGTCTTAAACTACAGCTCAGTTTTCCCACAGAGGCGTGGAAGCCTGAGTAGGAGTTTAGGGTTTAGTGTGCTCATAAGCTTTGGGCAGTGCAATGGAAAGAGAGGACATCTGGGGGTGGCTCATCGTGGGTTAGAGTCATTCCCAGGCTGTGTGGGTGCTGCAAAAAAGGGTCCCAGCCTTGCTCCTCAATATGTTCCCACATGGGCCCTGAGCTGCAGGGCTGGGTGTTTGTTGCACCTTGTTTTCAGTGCCCCAAACCAGTCCTGCTGGAGAGAGCCTTCCCTGCCTCAGTGAGCAGAGAGCCAGGGAGCCTCACTTCCTAAATTAGGTATGTGCAGCTCTGCGGTGTGATAATGCTCCCCACGTGACAATGCTCCATGTGTATTAATAGCAACAGTTAATTGGGATCTCAAGTGTTTTGCATAGGGCAGGCAGCCATGCTCCCAAGTGTGGCAGGGCTGAGGAGCAACCTTGAAGTTGAGTCCATAACATTTCTCTTTAAGCATTAGCTGGCGTTCTGGGTTTCCAACAGACCCTTCCCTTACACCTTAGCCACTCCTATTCCCTTCATATTCCCTTACACAGTGTTACAAGAGCAAATCCTCAGAGCTGAAAGTCTTTAGTCCTCCACCAAGTACAAATATTCCCCAGAACAGGGAAGTTCATTGATCCAGGCTCAAAAGCTGGCCAGGAAGACAAGTCAGGACTTTCTTCTGCTATTATCATCTGAGAGTGTTAGCATCTCTCTGCTGCAGGGCTAGGAACAGTCTGTTCTGCAGCTTTGCAGACCTCTGTTTACGGGAAGAATTTTTGGAGCATCTGTCAAACATGTTCAGTGTTTAACCTTTATGTGACTCTGTGAATGGTTTCGTGACTGTGTGATCATTTTCTTCTTGAAGAGAATTTTGTTTTTAACTTGTAACTACCCACTGGGATCACTTGAGTTTCCTCACCTACCATGAGAAAAACCCGTGTACAAAACTGAGAACCCTCCTACGTTTACCCTTGCTTCCTTCCACACCAGAGCACAGGGACTCTTTCAACCTACAGAATTTGTGATTGCATAACAGTTTCGGGTGCCAAGGGGAAATTTTGAACAATTGAGCATCATCAGGATTTAGCCACAATAACAAGCTCTGATCACATGTACTTTGTACAAGTACTGTAGCAGATGGGAAGCTGTGAGCTATGTTCAGTTCCAGCCCTTTCACACACAAATGGTTTAGGACAAGTGGGAGCTGATGGACTTATCAAACAACTGTCTAGACAGGCTTACTTCCCTTTCAGAAAATCCATGTCTTAAGCCAAATTAATTTGGTTTAACCTGACTATTTCAAGCAGAAAGAAAAAAAAAAAAAAAGGAGAGTTAAACAGGTATACTTAACTCCAAAAGTTTGTCCATTTACCTGGGTTGAATTCCAGCAGCCTAAATATGGATAGACTGAAATACAGGGGCAGACAGGAATACCAGTATTGTTCTGCTTCCTTTTTAGAGACTATGAAAATGCTAGCAGATCCTTACTGCTGTCTGCTGTGCAAACCCCACTATGTAAAAGGGATTAGTATTGAAACATGGTGTAGGTATAGTGGTGCCCATACAGCTCTCCTTTCCACTCTACCTTTTTTCCTTAAAAATAATAACCATAAACTGTACTTAGGTTCACATTGGGCTTATGGCTTTGATTTGTTGCATAGTATTTCATTAAATTAAAGCTGTTCTTTGGTGTAGGATGTCAGTTGTTTCTTTGTGACCTGAAGGTCATCTGCTGATTCTTGTATTATGACTCTTCTTCCCACATCCTATAGATCCTGACAGCAAGTGGAGATGGAACTTGTGCTTTATGGGATGTTGAGAGTGGGCAACTTCTACAGAGTTTCCATGGTCATGGAGCTGATGTCCTGTGCCTGGACCTGGCCCCTTCTGAAACAGGAAATACATTTGTTTCTGGGGTAAGCAGGAGCTTCCTCTCATAAAACTAAGGAATATGGAAGTGAAAAAAGTAGAAAAGTAGGAGGCTCACAATGTTATTGAGAGAGTGCTGGAGTATATGTTGGATGCCCCAGTGCAATCCACTCATTGCAAGCACATTTTCCAAGCTGGAGCAAATTAAACCCCTGACTGAGGGGTCAAACCCACCCAGCCAGTCTGACTGCAGTTCTGCTTACTTAGCAAGTTCCACCCCACATGAAAGCAATCCAGCTTGAGATCAAAACAACGCCTCTGCCAGGAAGGGGAAGGCTCAGAGTTAGAGCAGTGGGCTCCTACCACAGTGGAGGTGTGAGTCCTGTGGGTGAGAGCCTGGAACAGCAGAGGACTCCCCACACTTTGCTCCTTCCCTGTGCCCAGCTTTTTGGAGCCAGGTGGGGTGTGACAGGCATCAGGCTGTGCTCAGGGCATCAAAGTGGGGTTGCAAATAATGTGCGTGCCACTGTGTCCTGAGAGTCAAGGGGCAGCTTGGACACCAGCTAACCAGTTGGAGCAGGGAGATGAGGTGTGGCCACATCTTCAGCTGTTGCTGAGTCCTCTGTGCCTTCCTGTGGTACCAGAGGCATTTAAAGCCCCTTCATCAGTCAAACATTCTGCTCCCTGTCCTGGCACAGAGGAGCACACAAACCTCACTGGGGCTGAGGACTAGACTGGTCTGGGAGAGTACCCAGGGCATCTTCCAAATCATGTCCTGCTGCTGAGGGATCACTGTTCCCAGGCAGCTGAGCCATTGGCACACAGTCTGGCAGTGAGGCAGGCCAGCATAAAGGTGTGTGCGATGGGGCTCCACTCCTTTTCAAAGTGAACTTAGTCTTTCCCACATTAGAAAGTGGGTGTGCAGATGAGAGCTGGCAGGAGCTGAGAGACTGGTTGCTACTGGTGACTTTGCTGAAGGTACCAGAAGCTTTGCTGTTTTCTGAGCCCCACCAGCACTGGCCCATGGTGGATCCTGTATTAGGTGATGGAAATGGCCCTTGTGCCAGAGGGTGCCAACCATGGGTTAGGGGTTGGAGTCATGGTCTTATCCCTACACAATAAACTTGGACTCTTCTGTTATGGCTCTTTTTATCAAATTTGGCTGGCACATCAGGAGCAGAGTCCAGCACACTGGCCCAGTTTGCCTGCTAGTAGCACAGCTGCTCTGAAGCGTGACTGAAAGCTAATTCCATCCAAGTGCATTACTTCTCTCGGGTTTTCCTGTCACCGAGCTTGTTTCCCAGAAAGGATAGATTCATTCTCTCTGGGAACAGCTCAGCTTATTATAGGGCAAGGAATCGCAAGCAGCTCTGGTACTGCTAAGAGAATATGTCATACTTTTGTTGATAGAGCAGCTTGGGCATGTCTGTGCTTACAGGCATTCGTTTAATTCATCACATGCAAAACACCACTGTGGTGAAGACCTGTCTTACATCGTGTCAGTGCAGGTATAGGCAGAGCAGTATGAAAGGGATGGTGAGGGTATGGTGGCGTGGAGAGATTCCCTGAATACTGTGCCTCTGTGGTACAGTAACCTTGAGCTGGAATAAGCAATGTCAGTGTAGCAGCGTGTAGGCTGGGTGCTGTTACATTTAACAACTTGACCGAAAATTCCAGCCCTCCTGGGTAAGCTCAGGGCTGTGTCCCAGGCTATTGTGCTCAGTGCCCTCTGAGCAGGGCTCCTCAGCTGAGTTGGGTATCACTCAGGGGGCCCATCTCTCCTCAGGTGGTGGCTGGTTTCTCCTTCAAAATCTTAGGAGTCAAAGTGCCAGCTTGTCAGGTTGGTCTTGTCCCCAAACTCCCAGAGGGGTCAGTAAGAACAGTGCACATGGAAGCAATATGAAGGACTGGGCTTGGGCTATGGTGGGGCTTGAGAGGGAAACATGGTGGGGCTCGAGAGGGAAATATGCTGGGTCCAAAATATTCTCTATCCTGTTTGGTTTCCCTGGTGCAGAAACCACAAACTGGTGCCAAGGAGCATTACATCTTTTAAATAATGACATCTTTACTAAAAATACTAGGATTTCATTTTAACAACAGATTTTTTAAAAAAAAAAAAAGAGAGAAATATGTGAATTGTGAAGAGACTGTTTAATTTAATTAGCTATCATAGTTGATTAAAATAAATAATGCATGGCACGGTCTGGTGAGCAGGGCGTTCTGCCTCAGCAGAAGCAGCAGCCACCTGGCCTGCCCTGTTTTTCCCACACAGCCTCAGAGAGGCTGAGCCCCTGCAGCTCAGCCTGCCTGCTCCTCAGCAGGGGCAAGTTTATTAAAATCTCCCATCACTCTTCAAAGCGAAGTCCGTGTTCTTTTTCCTGTCACTACAACTGTGACAGCAGTCTGAGAGTGTGGCCCTACGGGTATGAGATGGTTCTTGCCCCAAGGACAGCACAGACTACATGGGCCAAGCCCCTTGTCCAAAGAATTCAGAGTGCTGAGCACTGGGTGTTAAATGATCCTTTCAGAGCACAGCTTGGAAGGGCAGGTTTTAGCTTGAGGATGAGATGAAGTGCTGCTATGCTGTTTTTCTCATCCCAATCACACCATCAAGCATGTGGGTGCAGAGCCCTGATAGGAGTTAACCCTGGTAGGAGGCTGGGCAAGAAACCCTCTGGATGCACTGATTTAATTTTCTCTTTTAGTGTATGAAAAGAATTAGTTGTAAAACTTTAAATGCTGGGTATTGTTCTTTATATTGCTCATGTTAAGTGGTTGGGGAACAGGTCAGTTGTGCAGCTCTGTGGCATGGTGGGGCTGCAGACAGAGGCAGGGCAGCAGCACAAGCAGAGCAGGGCTGTGAATGCAGGGCAGCTTCAGCCTGCATGAGGAACTCTGATCCCACCTGCAACTGCACAGCTGAGGGCACCACTGCAGCCACCTCTGGGGCTGCTTGGCTGGTTAAGTCCTCTTGGAGCTGTGATGTTCAGAGCCTTTGAATGTAGTGGGCTTGATGACAAGTATCAGGCATATGAGGGGTGAATGTCACCATTTGCACAACTGAAATGATTTTTTTTTTCTTACTAGGGATGTGACAAGAAAGCCATGGTTTGGGACATGCGGTCTGGTCAGTGTGTCCAGTCATTTGAAACCCACGATTCAGATATCAACAGTGTCAGGTCAGTGTGTTTCTGGGAGAGGACACGTTTGCAGTGTTGAGCAATGTGCTGATTCTATTTCTGAAGTCTGACCTCATCCAAGTAATGTAATGTGTTCTGGTCTTCTTTCACTTGTGCACAGATATTATCCAAGTGGAGATGCTTTTGCCTCTGGTTCAGACGATGCCACGGTATGTTAATTCAGCAACCTAATTTAGGAAAGTTTTGTTGCTTCCCAAGTCAGATTTTCCTAGAAGACTAGGTCACATCCACAGAGGACTTCTATTGACTAAACTGGGCCTGTGACATCAAATTTGCAGAAATGCTAATACTGTAAGATAGGATATTAAATACCATGTATAATGTTCTTGGGGAAAATCACATAGCACTGTAGGTCATTTCAGCAAACTTGTCTACAAGAGGTACTGTCCAAATATTCATTTCACATTCTCTATGTCCGAAGTTTCATGACTAAAATTAGTTGTCTTACTGGAAGATATTTGGCTTCACATATCTCTTGGTCACAGCATGGAAGAAACCAGCTGAAATGCTGCAGCTTGTGTCAGGAGAAGTAGCATGTCCCAGAAGGCAGAGGGGCCATGGGCTCAGGGCAGAGCAGGGCAGATGTGGGTAGCTGGCCTCTCCAGCCCCAGGGTGGCCTTGGCCACAGACATCTCTGTGGGCCCTGACTCACTGCCAACACTCTTCACTGCAGTGAGTCACTGCATCCAGGTCATCCTAGATCACACAAGGCCCTTAATAGATCTTATCTATGAGCAGTCTGCTAGGAGGGGCTCAGAAAGCATTGACTGGTAAATTTAATCAGCACCAAGTATACAAAATGCCATTTATCTCCTGGCACCCTCTGCCCCTGAGTGATGCTCAGGGCTGATGGCTCTCCCTGCAGCTGGTGTGTCCGTGTGGAACCAGGCTCTGTCCCACCACAGCCCTGCAGGGCCTGAGCTGGCAGTTAAGTGTAGCATCAGAGCAGATGATGGGGAGGCACCTAGCACCTTCTTTCTTCTGTTTATTCAAACATCACACTGAGTCACCTGAAAGACTTTATCTAAAGTACTCTGCCCGCAGAGCATGTTCTGAGTCTGCTCCAATGCTAGCTAAACTCCACAGAAACATTCCTTTTGTCTTCATTGGATGTGAAGACATTCCAAGGCTCTTTGGAGAGAGGGAACCCTGATTTTATGTTTTAAAAACTTCGATTAGAAGTTAATACCTCTAGCCCTGTGGTGAGCCCAGTGGCTCTCTGCACACTTGGATGCAGTACTGTGAGCTCTTGAGATGCTGAGGGAGTGATACAGAGAAATTGTCCATCATTAAATTCCAGTGAAAACACTCTCTTTTAACCCCCAGTGTCACAGGTCCTTAATATTTTTTTAACCATTCTTGACACCCCTGACTCAAGCAGGAGAATGGGAAATTCCACCTCTGTACTTTTGACAGAGATTTTGGCAGTTTCCATCTACCTGATTCTTTAAATGAAGAGCTTTGTTTTTGCAGTGTTACAGAGTGGTATCCTTGACCTGATTTATATACTTGGGGATTCTGAGGAACAGATAATCCTGACTAGAAGTAATCCATAAAAGCATGCTCAGATGACAGTGTTGTCATCTGCAGTGACCCCAGCTCCCTGTCAGGACAGTCTGATGAAATTATTCATCTGTGTGGAGCACTGGGAGACCTGGACTGCACATACCTGGCAGCTCCTCACTGCCCTGTAAATCAAACAGCCCCTTCTTTATGTGCAGACTTGAATACCAGCCATTTTTCAATAGTAAAGTCTTAATATTAGCAATCCCATCTGGCCAGTGTTTTCTTAAGCTTAACTTATTGAGGAGGGGTTTCAGTTCACATAGTTTCAAAAGTGCATTTTCATTTTAGAGTTAACAGACTGCCTTTCTGCATGTCAGTGAAGTCTGATACATGATTTCCATGTCAAACAAGCCAAATTTTGCTGGCAAATGATAAAAACAGGAAGTATAGGTTGTTAGAGGTGATTTGGAATTTTCCATGAGAAATGAAAACCAGAGATCTGCATTAAAATGTATTATTTCACTTGAATTGTTTTCACGTAGGTTTTTCAAACAGAGAGGCCCCACAGAAGGGCAGGGACTGTTTGCTATCCTGGCTTACTCAGAGCCAGGACTACCACCTAGGCTCCTCTGTGCCACATGGTCCGTGTTCTCAACAGTGATTAGAGGTTTGATCCCATCTCCCAGGCTCAGCTGTGGCTAAACTTGTTTAAAAGATTGTCTCCACATGCACCCTCCCAGCAGCAGGGTGCCCTGATAGGTAACCACCCAGGGGAAGCAGGAGGCTGTGGGGACTCCAGTGGGTGCTGTGGCCCAAAGCCCACCACTCATGTCTCTCTAGGACAGGCAGGAGGCTTAGAGAAGTGGCTTGAGAAAGAAAGTTCTATCTGCACTGTATACAAAACAGCCTTGTGTTGTTGCTTAGATCCCTGTTAGAGGATCCCAGTTACAGCAGCCAGAAGCAGAAGGAAAGGAGGAAGCAGAAAGAAGCAGAAGGAAAGAAGCCAATCAGCCGCTTCCTGTGATGTCTGTTAGCCTGCACTTCCCACTCCCATTTTTTCCAAATATTTTAGCCGGTGCTTCCAGCATTTACTGAGGCATGTGTGTTGGTTTTGTTTTAATCCTAGTGTCGTTTATATGACCTTCGTGCAGACAGAGAAGTAGCAATTTATTCCAAAGAGAGCATCATTTTTGGAGCATCCAGCGTGGACTTCTCTCTGAGTGGTGAGACTTGAATTTTGGAGGTTATCTTAGTGTTGAGATTTGAGTGGAACTGTAATTTTTTTTAGTTTAATTTGATAAAACATTCATTCTTAAAAGTTAACAAAAATAATAAGTACCAAAAGAAACATTTAATGCATGGAGCTTTTTTTTTTTGCCTCTGTAAAAATAATTACTCTTTAAATAACCTAGCTGGCTATTACTTCGTTGTAGTGATGAAAAGTATTTTCCTGGCCCTGCTGAAGGCAGGAAATATTTTGCCATTAACTACAGCTGGGCTAGAGTTTCACAATAATAATGAAAAACATTTCAAAAGCAACATGAAATGTAGCTAACTATTAAGTGCAGTTACATAAATAGTTTTTAAAAGGATAACAAATGATTAATAGTAAACGTATATCACAGGGTTATGAAGAGAGATTACCACTTTTCACTACAGATCCTGAGACATAAGCTCGAGCCTTGTCTCCTGTCCCAGCACAAATGCAGAGCTCCCCAGTCACCCAGGGTGGGGGTGAGTGGGTGGTGATCTGCCCTCCTCCTGGAACTGAGGCAAACGTCTCTGTCATGGTCACAAGCACCACAGCTCGTCCCGTTGGCAGTGAATCACTTACCAAATTGTCTGTTAATAGTTCAAGCATTTGTATTCTACTTCTTGTGTAAGGTCCGTGTAAAGCATTATTACCCTGCAATAACTGTAAAGTGCTCTTCAGTCTTCACGATTTGAAGTCGACCCCATCTCTAATGACGAAACACATTCTATGTGATTTAACTAAAATTGACAATGCTTTAAACTAATCAGCTGTAATTGTTGCAGCATTTAGCATTTAATCAATGTCCTGCAGAAGCCCTCGGCTGCAGTCAGGGCATGTTCAGCCCTCACTGGGTAAAATCTCCTCTCTGCAGGTCGCCTGCTGTTCGCAGGCTATAACGATTACACCATCAATGTCTGGGATGTTCTGAAGGGGTCCCGTGTGTCCATTCTGTTCGGACATGAAAACCGTGTCAGCACCTTGCGGGTCTCTCCCGACGGCACCGCGTTCTGCTCGGGCTCCTGGGACCACACTCTCCGAGTAAGTGCCGGGAGAACCTGCTTCGAGTGCTTCTTTCTCCCATTGTTGAATAAAAGGGGTGAGGAGGAAGGGTTGTTGGGGGAGAACTGTTCTAGAGGAACTAAGGAGGGTATAAGACTGTGAAACATGAACAGCAAAGCCCAATAAAAATCCCCACAAATTGCTAGCAGAACTGCTAAGTTTGAGCTTGTTGTTGGGTTACATGATATCGTTGCTGCTGATACTCTGTACCGCTAATGTGATCGCCTTACCAATGTTAATTTAAGGTTTGATAGGAGAGTCAGTGTCATAAAGGATTATTCAGCTCTCTCTTTCTACAGATCTGGGCGTAACCCGAGATCCCGTATGCAGAATCAAATGAAGACTGAAACCCTGGACTACAAAAACTGCATAAAGAAGCCATTCCTCAAAATCAAATATTCACTACAGTCCAAAAGAGTGACACTCAACCCACAGATTAACACAACTAGGTAGAAAATGTAGTCTGCTTGAACACATAGCAAACATCAACTTGTAGTAAAATGAAATGTTTTAATTTTTTTTGAAACTATATTCTTTTATTAGAATGTTTCATTATTTATAAAGGGACTTTTCTCCAAAGTCACCTGTATCATAAAATTGAGTATTTCAGTGCACATTATGTATTTATTTGCATGAATTTAGTTCCTTTTTAAAGTTAAAAAAAAAAAAAAGTCCTGATTTTATCGGATTATAGTGAAAGGCTTTGGAAATGTTCCGTAGTAGCATATTGAATTCCGGTGTTGAAAAATGGAAAGAGAAACAATTCTGATACTTTATGATGGTGTTATGGATGACTGAACCTTGGTGGTAAGTAGAGGAGCAAAGGACCTACTGTGAAGGTACTGGCTGCTGTCATAAAAATGTATTTTTTGTACAGAAAAGAAATCCCTTCAATCCCTGTTTTTTCCTACTGTCTTTTTAGATAGAAATAAGTATTTCATCTCTGTTACCTGAATATAAAGAATCTAAATATATACATACTGATAAACAGCAAAGAGGAGGGATATAAACATGATTTACATAATCATGAGGTAATACTTAACCAGTAGTTTCTTAGAAATTTTTAATTGTATCACTTGGTGAGTGAATTTTCTTTTACTTAAAGAAATACTACATGCTAAGCACTAAGGGATACTACACGCTAAGCATTAAGCACCATTATACTGATGGTCAAATCTTTTCCAAGTCAGTCATAGTCATTCTATGACCATGATTCTTCTTTGCATTTTGAGCAGTTCATACAACTTTGGCAAGGCAATGTAGCTTAAATCTATATTAAAGCAGTATATGCCCATCTTAAGGTCCTTCTGCAATGTCAGAGCAGTTGTAAGTTCATGCAAATACAGGTCAAATCATCAAATCAAGTCCTTACTCTCACAGTCATCTCCCACTGCCATGGACATGGTTTGTCATAGTTGGACTTGAGAGTGAATAACAGTGAGCTGTTGAAACTCTGCTGTGAGCCACAGTCCTGCCAGTGTTTGATACTGTGCTGACCAGAGCACATGAGTCCATCTGATCCAGGAGTCACTAGTTTTCAGGAGAGCAGGACAGCTGACCATACTGCTGGCAGCACCCAGCCCTCTGTGTGAGCATGGGAATGCCATACGGACTGGCAGGACCACCCCACATAGAAATTATGCTCTAGAATCAAGATTTAATCAGATAAAGGTGATAGAACCACTGTGAGATTATATCTGCATTCATACATTGAAAACTGTTGGGACTAGAGTGTGTCAGCTCTGCTCATACCAACAGGTAATGAGTCTCACCTGAGCACAGGCACGTGGGGAGCAAAGAGCTGAAGTAATGCTGGGGGCTTGCACAGCCTGGCCTTTGAAATGCCAGGTGGTGAGGTACAGCTCTGAATATATCATATATATGATTTAGATTTAGATTGGAACAAGAGAAGACAAGCTGACTGGAATGAACCTGTTTACAAGCTCACTAGTCACTGGAGTTTAATGACAACATCCTCATTCTATTTGCAAGTGCTATTTTTTTACAATTATATAAAAATCATATTAGAAATGAAGTCTCCTCATCCATGAAAACATTAGGTTCTGTGAATCCATAACCAGTTAACCTAAGACACTGATATTTATACCAGCCTTCCATCCCTAATGGAATAAATAGGTCAGCTGTTTTCACTTGGAAAAGTCAACTCTGATGCTTTGCAATATATGTGGCAAACTATCCCTGTAACAAACTGAATGCACTATGGAAATGTCATATAGAACTCACTGTGCAATATTGAGTCAATACACTGTACACATTTGATCAAAAGATTAATATTAATGTTTAGATAGTATTTATTGGCAAGATGTTTGTTTCAAACATAATACATTGTGTTGATACTTATGAACAGCCTAAATACAATAAATTGTATTTTACATATTGAGAACATGTATGTGGTAATTCTTCCCATTGCTTAGGTATTTGTAATGGTAGCTATTTGGTTTTTTGCGCTTTTTTGACATTCACTTTTTTGCACCACACAGTTTCTAAAATGATTTCTCCTGCAAAAATCTCAGGTAAAATCCAGATCTACCAGAAAATTGCTTCTGGAACATCTTCTGGAAATACCCAAGGTGAACCACAGCAAATGGGAGTGAAGAGTACCTGAAATGCCATCTCAGTTCCCCCTGCATTCAGGAGGCCAGAATTCAGATTGTTTTCCTGCTCAGAAGGATCACAGCTAATGTAACATTTTCTTTCCAGATCCTATTGCCATATGCAGGAAGGAACTGGAAAAGGCAGAGAGTATGTTTTGTGGGAGCTCCTTGTGTTGCAGCAGGATGCCAGTGAAAAGCTGGCCACTTAAATTCTGTTGAGGGCCCAGGCTGTGACTTTTTGGGTCAACCAGATATGCAGATCACCTGGAGATGCAGCAGTTTGGCTTTCTGCCTTGTCAGGAGAGAACTGAGCTGTGGACAGCTGTCCATCTCCACTTCAGTGAAGGTTTTATGGTCAGCCTGAAGGTGGCTGGTGGAAGTGCTCAGTTTAGTCACCGAAAAAAGCACCTTCTTAATTTAGGAGCATTGTTTCATTTCCCCTCTTCTGAAGGCCTGGGGAAAGTGCTGAGCCAGCTTGTTCAGAGTGACATAAGTGCCCAAACTGTCACCAGATCCAGTGAGAATGAGTCTGACATTGCATCTTGCACTTCTGTTCTTGCATGGAGAAGTGCTGTGGGTTTTGCACTTCAGGGCCACTGCCTTTGGACTTGTGTGTGGGTGCATGGGCTTGCCACCTGTGAAAATCACCTCTTTGTTCCTGAGGTAATGGTGAAAACGTGAACCAGGATGGGCCTCAACTTCCCATCAGATAAGTGACACTTAGAGGAACAGGACACTGAAGAACCCATTGTATTTTTTACTCAGTAAAAGTTGTCCAGGGAGGCTTTGGAAAACCCAGCGTTTTGAGATTTCCTTGTTGGTATTTTGAGCTATTTGTGTCAGAAACACCTCTATTCCATAGACATGAGGAGAGAAGGGAGCTGTAGCTGGGGCCTGCACTATCAGACAGCTCTGTCCTGTTAAACAAAAATGCTATATAAACAGGAAGGGTGGAAAAGGATATTACTAGAGAAAGATCAGCCTCTCCCTCTTGCACTCCTGCTGTGAGGAATGCAATAGGAAATTCCTGCTCCAGGATTAACAATCATAAGGAAAAATAGTTTTAAAAGCATGTACGTAAAGCTCTTGTGAAAAGTAAAGATCTCATTCCAGCCTCTGCTCTAGCACATAAACAGACTGTATTTCCCTGCTTCAAAACAAAAGCCAAATACGGGGATGTAGAACTAAAGTTTGCCTTAGGAGGGACTCTAAGGGATCAGGCCAATTCTTGATAGCGATCTGAGAAATTGCAACAGGATTGATTCCAAGCACCTATTTTTAGATTTTCTAATGGAGATGTAAAATGGAGACAGCTGTAGCTCAAGATAGATGGCGTGAAGCCAAGCAGTCCTGTGCTGGCGCGTTGGGCACCTTGAGCCGGCGGTGGGACGCGAGGTGGGAGCGAGGCGCGGTGCGGGGCAGCTGCGGCCGTGCCTCTGCCGGCGCGGGCAGGCAGGGCTGACTGTGCGCTCACAGCCGCGCTTTGTCCCAGGCACCTCACCTGCAAACGGCACCGAGCAGGACGCACAAGCTGGGTCCTGCTTGTGTACCAGTACCTTGTGCTGGGCCTGCCACCGGGCTTAAGGCGGCATTTGTGGGAGTCTCGGTGGGCTGGGGAGCAGCTGGTGGTGCTCGGGCTGCCCGGGCACAGTGCGGTTGCAGGGGAGGTGTCCGGCCGGGCTGTGCAAACGACACCCTTGGCCAGTGGTGTTCTCAGCCGCTTTACCTTACACCAGCAGTGTGAGGGGCCCGAAGGTATGCACCATGAAGGTATTAATCCTATATTTTGCCTATATGCTCATCAAAAAAGCAAAGGCCACTGCATTTGCTGAGTAAATACACACGGCATTCACCACACGAACCTGGAAAACCTACATCTCCTTTGATGGAAAGAATACGGGTTCGGGAGGGCCACTAATATGGAACAAAAACAAAACCCAGAAGGAATTAAAACACGTATTTGAGAGCCAGCACCCGGTAACCGAGCGTGTACCTCGGCTGCCCGGAGAGGCCCGCAGCAATCACCCGCAGATGCCTTTCCAGGGATGCGGGCGGTCCGCTCCCGATGGGAACGCGCCCGCCCGCCCGGGTTGGCCCCGCCCCGGAGGAGGGGAGCGCCCGGGGCGGGCCGGGCTGGGCCGGGCGGAGGGGCCGCCCCGCCTCTTAGTCGGCGGCAGCTGCTGCTGCGGGGCCGCCGCCGTGGGCAGCAGCCATGCCGCGCTCGCTGAAGGAGGAGACGGCGCTGCTGCTGGAGGATTACTTCCAGCACCGCGGCGGCGGCTCCGCGCTGCCCCCCAGCCCCACGGCGGCCGCGCTGCGGCGGGCGGCGGCCGAGCTGGAGAGGCAGGAGCGGCCCTTCTTCCGCTCCTGCGCGCCGCTGGCGCGGGCCGAGCCGCGGGAGGCGGCCGCGCTGCTGGGGAAGGTGGCGGCGCAGCTGGAGGCCGACGGCGGCCTCAACTGGGGCCGGCTGCTGGCGCTGGTAGTGTTCGCCGGCACGCTGGCGGCCGCGCTGGCCGAGCGGGGTTGCGGCGACGGGCCGCGCTGCCTGGCCGCCCACCTGGCCGCCTACCTGGCTGAGGAGCGCGGCGAGTGGCTGGAGGCGCACGGCGGCTGGGTGAGCGGGGACGGGGCGGCGGGGAGCGGCCTGGGGCGGGTGCCGGGACCCTCGCCCCCTCCCCGGTGAGCGCGGCAGGGCAGCCCCCGGCTCCGTGCAGCGGCTCGTCCTGAGGGGAGACGTGCCCGTGTCGCTGCCGGTGATGGGCGTGCGCGGCACTCGCACGGAGCGTCCCTGAGGGCTGCTGGCCATGGCCACACGCGGTGCGTCCCCGGGGGCTGCTGGCCATCGCCACACTCGGTGCGTCCCCGGGGGCTGCTGGCCATCGCCACACGCGGTGCGTCCCCGGGGGCTGCTGGCCATCGCCACACGCGGTGTGTCCCCGGGGGCTGCTGGCCATCGCCACACGCGGTGTGTCCCCGGGGGCTGCTGGCCATCGCCACACGCGGTGTGTCCCCGGGGGCTGCTGCTATCGCGACACCCGAGCGTCCCTGAGGGCATCTGGCCATCGCCACACGCGGTGCGTTCCCGGGACTGCTCTGGCTATCGCGACACGCCGTGTGTCCCCGGGGACTGTTCTGGCTATCGCGACACACAGTGTGTCCCCGGGGACTGCTCTGGCCATCGCGACACGCGGTGGGTGCGCACTGGGCCATTGTGGTGCCTGCGGGCGCCCAGTGCTGCGGCGTAGCCAGATCCGTGCCGGTGCCCGCGCATGGCCCCGGTGGGGTGCAGCCTCCTGGTACCGCAGGAGTGATGCTGCAGGGTGAGGGAGCGAGGTTTGCCTTCCCCTCGGGTCCACAGCCGGTGGATTTCGGCGAGCAGGCTGGCACAGGTCCTCTCCCAGGTGTGAGCGCAAACCTGTGCCTGTTCTTAAGTACACCTGTGTGTTAAGGCACCCACCCTCCAGACCTGCGGCTCCCGTTCCTGCCTGTCCCGAAGCCGGTCAGGTCGGGCCTGGGGAGGAAGGTGTGGGCATTTTGCCCCTCGAGATGCACGCTTAAAGATACAGTTTTTAAGGCATCGGTGCAACTCTGCGTTTCTAAACAAAATGTCAGCTATCCCACAGAACTGCTCGTTTCCTATTTCCAGTCCTAGTGGAATACTTCATGTCAGTACAAATAAGCACTAAAAATAGAAAGGAGGGGAAATAGCCACTGGTTTCGTTGACTTTTCCAGAGACCAAAATGAACTTGGTTTTCCAGTGGTCACTGGTCCATCTGGCTGCTCTGAGCAGTGTGGTGGTTGGCCGCAGCATACACTGTCACTTGGCAAAATCATATTGCCTGTTCGCACAAATCAAAGTGTAAAGAACAAAGTTCCGGAAGAAATTAAGAGTATAACTTGTTTACATAGACATCTGCGGAGCAGAGTTCAAACACACAACCATCTGGAGCTGTATTGCTGCCACTTCTGATTATCACAATGATCTGGGAGAGCAGCTGCCAGCTTTGCTCTGTCATAGGTCAGCTCTGAGCAGTGTCCACCCAGCCCTTCCAAGAGAGTGTGTAATCAGTCCCACATCCACCGAGATGGGACCGGCTTTGGGCTTCTGTCTTTAAAGTGGAAATTTCCATATCCTGTGTTTTAGATGCTTTCTGAAACTTAAATTAGGAAGAACAATGCTGGCAGCTTCCATCAGAAACTTGCCTAAAAGGGCAAAAATATGTAATGACACACTGAGCATCTCAGTAGGAAGTGTCCAGTTGTCTGTTAAGCAAAGTATACAAACACTAGTAGCTATTCCTTTCAGTTGCCTTGTGCAAAGGCTCTCACAAAATGTTTTTGCCTGTGCACAAGGCAGTGGGTTTAGACTTCCATGACTGAAATGGAGACTTCTGCAGCTGACAGAGGCTGAGCTGGGAGGATGAAACTGTGCTCAAAGGCTAAAGAAATCCAGTTAACTGCGAGCTAAGCAGCTCAATGTCCTTTCTGTTGCTGTTGCAGGATGGCTTCTGTCGCTTCTTCGGCAGGCACGGCTCGGAGGCGGCTGAGCAGAGCAGCACCATCGGCAACGCCATCGTGGCAGCTGCGGCGGGCATCGGCATGGCAGGATTGGCTTTCCTCCTGGTGCGGTAGGCCCACCGACGGATCTTGCCCTGGGAAAGTACTCTCAAAACTGACAATTTACCAGATTTCACTTTATTTTCTATAGAACAAACCATCTAAGAAGAATTCTATATTTTTAAACTGGCTCTGAAAACTGCCTCACCAAATCCTTGGCCATAAACTGCTTCACTCGCTACCCAGTAACGACACAAACAAATGTGTACTAGAGCACTATTTGTGCATGTTCAAAACGCATTGTCTCCAAACATTCTCTGGACTTTCTTTTTTGAAGGTGTAACCTAAACTTTAGCATGGTTCATGTACTGTAACTTCTGAGTGCTTGATGTTATGCTAGGAAAACATTATGGTGGGCTTGCTACTAAACCCTCTGTTCAAGATGTTTTATTTACGTGGAGGCAAGTCTTGGAACCCGCGTTCATTAATGCTGTAAAGTGGGCAAACATTGACTGTGATCTAACGTGGTTTATGGCTTCAAACGTGGTGCACAGCACTTGTAATCAAAAGGCAACTCATTTGTTGATTTAGAGCCATTGGTGCCTGATGCAAGAAGCATTAGGGCTAATGTAACATAAGGCTGAATTCATTACACTACAAGAAGGTAAGTATTGATACAGGACAGTAATGGCTGCAGTACTGGTTCCTACTGAAAGGAAAAGAATTTAAATATTAAATCTTAATTGGTATATTGAAATCCAGTGAAGGCTGGAATTTCTCTGGATTTCCCTTTACAAAGTGAGAATTTCCATATATCTTAATATATTTTTGAAGTATTTATCACTGTATAATACTTGTAGCCATGACATCTTTATTTTTGTTTAAAACTTAATGCTGGTTCTTGTCACTCTAGTATGTATCAAACGTTGTCTTGTTTGAGTAATATTTCACTCTGTTTTCAAAATGCTGTGTATTTCTTTCAATGGTTGTACAAATTGCCTTATGTTTCTGGTAGCTTTTTAATAATGTTCCTGGGTTACTCACAGCGTGTACAATTTTACTATGTTAAGTATTTTTATTTTAAAAGACCTCTCTGATTATTAGATCGGATGGGTGCTGCTGCTCAGACAGTGAGTGTTTTGGTGGTTACCTGGATGCATCAGTTTATATTCACTGTATTGCTGGTGCTTTGACCTGAGATGAGGACTTGTGCAGCACCAGAGCAGTTTGATACCAGTCTTCAATGCAGTCCTCGCAGTCCAAACCAGAGCTAACACAACCTGAGGGGAAAACCCCCTCCAAAAGGTCCATCTTCACCATTGTGACGGGAAACAACCTGATGCTTTTGCAGGCCAAAGCTTTCCAAAGTTTACCAACGTATGTGGGTGCAGTCAGGCTCCTCGGAGAGCTACTCCTGCTTGTAGAATGACAGAGTTCTTGTTTCTTCTCTGCCAGGACTTGCCACTGCCTCTCTCACACGTGCATGCATTTTTACTGAAACTGGAGTTTCTGATATGATGTTATGATGGCAACGATGCAGTGTGTTGGTGGAGTTCAACCTTCTTGGATTAATCCTACTGAGCAGCTGTAATCTTTGAGGGTGTTGTGTTTTTTTACTCTTTTAAAAGGTGGTGTCATGCCCCTGTCTCCAGGCTGGGGGCTCTGATGCCTGTGAGATGCTGCAGGTCCATTGTTCAGCCTCCCTCCCTGGCTGCCTGTGGGCCCATGGCTCTGCCCTTTGAGAGGGTCCACCCTGGTGGGAGGAGTGCCCAGCTGGCTTCCTCTTGGGAAAGCTCAGCCTGGCAGCCAGGTCAGTATCACTGGCTGGCAGTAGCCACCCTGCTTCTCCTTCTGCTGGCCACTGGGCCCTGAGGTAGGCGTGCAGTGGCCACAGCCTCCCACTGGACAGAGCAGCGTTGTGCTGGCTGGCCACAGATGTGGGGAGGAGGACAAAAAGGGCATTCAGGGATGGTAAGTCCCGCGGAGGCAGGAAGGAGCTGGTGGTCCTCCCCCTCATGCTTCTGGCTCTGAATAAATGTCTGCTTGTTCTCCAACTTCCAGTTCTCTAAACTCCAGCTTGCCTCCTCACAGCAGAAGGATTAGGAGTTCATGGTGCAGGACTGTGCTCAGTTCCTCTCTCAAGTTCCTGCAGGGATGGTACCTGCCTGTAGCAGCTGAGTGCTCTGAGCATCTGCCTGCAGTCATCCAGGAGGCTGCAGGGCCCGAAACTTTGTCCACAGTGGGAGTGAGCTGGTTGGTCCTGGGGGAACTGAAAGTAGTTTCTAAAATGTGGGATGCTTAGGGGGAATATATGATGAAAAGCATGGAGAACAACAGGGCAAGAAATGGCTCTAAACAGAGGTCAAATGTCTCTCCTATGCCAAACAGAACAAAGATAAAATATCTGTATCTTGATTTTCAGTGTAATCTGATCTGGCAGGCCCCACTAAAACAATAGCAGAGAGGATATTTATGCGGACTTTTACAGTGTGCTCTGGAAAAGTGAAAAAAAAAAAGCCAACAAACCCAGCCTGGAAATGTCCTTTAACAAAGTTACATCAGCTTTTGGTGTAAACCTGACCTATTCCAACTGCAGCTTGAAGAGCATCTGTCAGTCTGTCTTGGCCTGGGAGAAACTGGGAGTGGGCTTTCTAAGAGCCAGGAAAGCTGCAAGGCTGAGTCAGAAGGCTGCAGTGCAGCTCTGCAGAGTGGCAATACTGCCTGGTGCCAGGCTGCTCTGGTCTCTGCTGGGAGCCTGTGCTCAGTCCCCTGAGCAGGGGCACAGCCCAGGCTGCTGCAACCTGGCACAAGGGGTAACTGCCTGTCCTAGCCAGAGCCATGCTCCCCAAGCTGCTCTCTGCTGACTTGAGAATCTAGGATTGAAGAGCAGGATTTAAATCACTAGAGCCTCATTGATTTCAAGGCAGTTCAGACTAACTTATATTTGCATAACTTTATTTTTTTTTAAAAAAAATTTCAGTTTCAGCCTGACAGTTTGTCTCAATGAAGTAATGTATTTCTCAATTGAAAAGTGTTGCTCATCTGCTTTTCTGCCTCAGAAAAGGGAAGCAAGAGGCTGCTGTTCCTTCCTTGAAAAGCAGAAGGGGAGTAGTGGTGTTTCAGTGTAAGGCTGTGTCTAATCCTCACGGCAGCTTTTGGCTCTCCAGCACTGTTGTGCTTACTGGGCCTGTGGTGGATGCAGCAGGCTCGTCCTGTGAAGATCAGCACGTGGCAATTGCTGCAGCTTCTTCAGGGGCCCCACTGAGTGCTGGCAGGATCTTGCTTTTGGGGGAAGAGGAGAAGAGTGAAGGTCTTGGCTGGGCTCTTCCATCCCCTGGCTGCTCGTACCAGTTTTGAGTCTTTCCTGCTGTGCTGTGTATGAAGACCTTTGGAGGGATGGGGAAGGTGGTGTTCCCAGTTTATAGTGGTGCTCACAATGGTCTCACTGGAGCTGTCAGTGGTATCTGCTGGCACTGCACCTGCTCCCTACACAGTTCCCTTCTGAAGGGGCATCCATTGTAACCATGGGACAAGGTTGCAGTGCTGTTGCAGCAGCCCAGCTGCTCATTAAAGGAAAAAGCAATTTACTCATCAGTCTTCTTGAGAACACTGAACTGGCCAGTGGGTTTTTTCTTGACTTGGAAAAAATTAGGCACTGTTAGAGCTCAAAAAACGTGAGTTGCAGTATGGTTATATGGCAGTTGGTGAGCTGCTTCACTGTGGTATGCAAAAAATCTGGTCTGGCACGTCTCACCAGGAATTGGTGCTGGTGCTGTGTCCTCCTTTTCTGCCCATGCATGCTGCAGGGTGGTACCCAAGCCTGGGTAGGACAGGAGAGCCCTGTTACAAATTATTTAGCCATTGGACAGCCAAAAAGCCCCCCAGAGAATCACTGGAAAAAGAAAAAGGTCAAGTGCATAGCATTTATTCACATAATTTCACTTCTTGTGCTCATTCTGTTTAGATAATGAAAACAAACTTCTGGGTTTCACTTCTGTTTCTCCGGCTGCTTTCTGTACCAGACTCGAGCTGGGTTGTCCTTGCCAGGACAAAATGCTGTGTGGGGAGAGCAGGCACAGCTGGGAAATTACTTGTTTTCAGGTTTAAAAAGTGTCAGTGCAATTCCTTCTTAAATGCTGCCATTATTAGGAACATTTTTAAATGTTATCTTCAAACTGTTAACAACTATCTTGTCACTAACTGAAGTTTTTAAATGAGAACAGAGTTAAAAATAAAAACAAAATCCTTATTTACTTGAAGTCAAAGGCAGGAAGTCTAAAAATCAACTCTGCTGGACTAACAAGATCAATTTGTTGGATTTTTTCTCTGCCTGGGCTTGGTCTATTTGTTTAATTCAAATGAGAGGTGGAAGAGAGAACCTGGCTTTCCTTGTCCGAGTCTCTTTTCAAGTAGGCTGTTTCTGCCCAGCCTGTGGTAAGTTTCTAGCACTACAACCTGGAACTGATACTTGCCTAGTGGCAATCTCATGGTTTCTGGATGTTCACCCAAGCTGGTGTGTATTGCACATTTCTTTCAGTTAAGAATTAAACCTGTTAAAATGAGTGCTTTAATTCAGTTAGGGCCATACTGGCCATGGGGATGAGTGAATCTGTGGAGGTTTGTAGTAAGAGACTGCAGTGCAGGCATTCGAAAAGCCTGTGTGCAGAGAGCCACTGTAAGCATTGCAGAAAGTTTGTGCTTTCTTGATTTAATCCCTTTAATGATTCAGACCTGTGACTACAGTTCACTTAAAGGAGTTCTTGTGTTTGACCCAACCTGCTCTTTTGTTTGTCTCTGAACAGCTCAGCACATGGTGAGTAACAGCAGGAGCCCCACACCCTGCTTACAGCATCTGGTACTGTCTTCTTTTGTTATCAAATGTGGCCTTATACCCTTAAGAGGCTGTGTGGGGAATGGTGGCCTGCTTCAGTCTAAGCACAGTGGAGATTTCTGTTCTGCATTCACCTCAGGAGGACTGGACATGGCAGCTGGAGCTCTGCTCTGGGCAGCCTGCTCTGCAGCCTGACACCAAAGCCAGGAGTTCTTGCTGGCACTTTTAATTTGCAATGCATAATAGTAAAAGGGCAAAACCATTTGGCTTCATCAAAGGTTGGGGAGAGAGCACTGTTTGTAGTGTGCTAGCTAATGGCTGGTTGGCTTCTTCCTTGTGGCTATTATTGTCTTCAGGAGAATCCCACGCTGTTGTAATTAATTTTGAAGCGTTAATTATGAAGTTTTAGAATGAGCTCATTGGGAACTCCTAAAATATAGGCAGAGCCATGTGGCTCTGGTGAGGAGTTGGTGCAGGGCAGACAGTGGTAACTCCTTTCTCTGGGAACTGCCAGCAAAATCTCTCTTATCACCCAACCTCCTGGCACTCGGGCTGGACCCTCCTGCTCCTCTGGCTGGACATGGCTGCTTTGTGTCCCCACCAGCCTGGGGCTTTCCCCCCATGTCCCTAGACAGGCTGTGCCCCCAGAGCTCCAGCAGCCTGCCTGCTGGAAGCATGGCCCTGCTGGGATGTGCCCAGTGCTGTGCTGCCCCCAGCAGCATGGGCATGGCTGCCTCTTGGTGCCAAGCACAAGCCCGTGAAGGAGTGGCCATACAGGTGCTGTGCTGGGTGGGTGGTGGTTGGGTGACTCTCCAGTGATTCTGCTGCATGAGTGAGAACAATTCCGCCAGTCGAGTGTAAAATAACCTTGTAAAATGGTGCTGGTGTGATCAGTGGCAGCTGGGAGCTGATGGTGCCTGACAGGCAAGGCAAATGCTTGTTTCCTGATATCCAGCAGAGATTTAAATGTGGAACCTAATTATACTGGGAGCCTTCAAGTGATGAGGTTCCCTGAATGTTTCATACCCAAGCTGGACTGGTGGAGTTTCCAGGCAGGTGCCAGTGCTGCAGAGGAGGGGCTGGATTTCTGCCTGGGCTGTGCTGGATCCTCACACAGTCCCATGCAAAGGAGCACCACTGGGCTGTGACAGGCTGTGACAATGCCCCTGTGACAGGGATGTGTTGCACAGCCTCTGCCTGCTGTGGAAGCCTTGACCTGCAGTCAGCCAGTCAGTGGTTTCCATCCCAAAACTCCACAGAAACCCTTGAGCTTTCTGGTTCTGAATAATCTCTAAAATGAGCAAGGTTTGAGTATTTTCCCCCTTTTTTTTTCCTTTTTTTTTTTTTTTCCCCAAACACCTATGTGCCCAGGACATAAAGCTGCCTGACTGGCAGTCCCAGCCTGAGCACCTCTCCTGCCAGGGCTGCTGCTCAGCACAGGTCACTCATGGCTTTAGCATGAAGAACCTGCCATCCTTAAGTGCTCTCACTGCCAGTCCTGTAGGCAGCTTTCTGCCACAGCAGCATCACCCTTCTCCTCATCTAGAAAAAAGACAAATAATTACTCATAAACTCTTTTGAAAAAGGCACAAAACAGCACAAATCTTGCCTCTGTCTGTTTTTAAAGAAAAAAAAAATCATCTGGGGTCTTGTGTATTGTCCTTTGTGATGTTCAGAGCAGAACACCTGCCACTCTGAAACCCTTCCAGGTTTCCTGGTTGCTTTTTCCAAGCGAAGGCCTGCTCCATGGGAGGAAAAGGTTAAGTGTGGGAGTGAGCAGGGCAAAAGATTATGTGAAACAGAAATCCCAGCGCTGTTTGTTCTGCCATCTGCTCCGTGCTCGATCCAGGCTGTGGGTGGTTTCCCAGAGTGCCTCAGCTCCCCTTCCTGCAAGGCTGGCAAAGGGCTTTGAAGTGCCCGAGCTGGCACCACCGAGCCGGGTGAGAGGCACATCCCGTTCTCCCGGGGGAGCTGCCCTTTGGCAGGGTGAAGCTGGGTGCTGTGGCCTGGCCAGCAGCTGTGGGCAGTACTGGTGGCCGTGCTGGAGCTGCCACTGAGAGCCTGCTCCAGCAGCAACCCAGAAAAGCCAGGACCTCAGTGCCTTTGGCACAAACTCAGTGAGTGCCAGGGGTGTCAGGGTTGGTGCATCTGTGCCATCCCTGCAGGGAGCACTGGGGCAGGAGAGCCACAGCTTCCCTGGGGCTGCTCATGGTTCCATCACTGCAGCCGTACACCAGTGGTGCAGGATGCTCCCCAGTGAGCAGGGCAAATCATGCCCCACGAAGCAGCAGCGGGGCAGGCTGAGCCCTGCACAGCTCTGTGCCACGTGCCATCCTGCCAGTGGTGAGATGTGCTGAAGTGTGGGAGGATGGAGGTGACGTTTGTCCCTGCTTCAGGGACAGCTGGTGAAAAAGAAAGGTGAAATCATCTTGCCTCTTGCCCCTGGAGCCCTTCTCTGCTCTGCCTCCTCCCCCAGCCCTCTTTTCCTGCTCTCCCCTGATCCCCAGCCTGGCTGTGCCCGGGGCTGGGGGTTGTGCATTCCCCGATCTGCATCCCCCTCTGCCCCCTGCTCACCCTCCCCACACTGTGCTCACTTGGGAATGTGACCTTGCTCTCTAGATTATTTACAGACAAAATATTGCTGCAGGCCTGCGGAAGGGTTTTCTGTGTTGTTTTTGCTTTTTTTTTAAAATGACTGGATTCCACAAAAACTGAATTATTCCAAGGGCGTGGGGGCCCTGGTGGGAATGCTTTGCTCTGTTTGGGAACAGGCTGCCTGCAGCCATCTTCCCTGGCCAGCACAGGGATGCTAGAGGCTCTTAGTTTCCCCAGCTATACAGAACAATCTGTCTCTGGTTTTCTTGGAAAAACCCACCCCTTGCTCGGGGAAGGCTGCCAGGACGGGCCACAAGCATTCACAGGGCTGTGGCACTCATGTAACCAGGGCCTGCGCTGCCTCCCAAGGTGTGTGTGAGCAGGCATGGAGAGCTGCCTGCGGGTTAGTGCAGATTCAGGAGTGCTTTAGGTGGCTCCCCTCCCCACACCTCTGGAGCTCTCCACTTCCCCTCACTTGGGAGCTCCTGGGTCTCCTGCTGTGCTTGCAACACAGCCTTGGTTTGCTGAGGACCTCAGACAGCGCTGTCACATCCGATCGGAAGCTGTGGTGGGCTGATTTCTCCTTTTTTTCTGCTTTTACTGGCAGGACCAGCAGCTGCCCTTTTCCCACTGCTGACAGTTCTTCTGTCTAGCTGAACTTCTGGAAGCCTCATGGTGGTGGTTTCCCACTGAGCAGAGCCCTCTCGCCTTTGACCTTGCACGGCTGCGCCGCGTCCCCTTCGCGTGGCTGCTGGAGGCCCCAGAGCTGTGCACTGCACACAGTAATGAGCTGTTATGGTCCTGCAGTGCTGGGTGCTTGGGATGGGGCTGACGTGGGGTCCCTGGCTGCCACTGGTTTCCTTACAAGGTAAACATAAGCCTTCAGGTGCCCGCAGCCTAGGAGCTGTCGGGCTGTGTGCTCAGCTTTTATTTGGGAGTAAGCACTGTCAACTGAGCTAAACTAGATCACAGACACTGAGTGCCTGTTTTGCTGTGGGAAGAGTTCTTATGCCAAATCCCTTGGTCTGGCCCAGCATGCAGCATGGCTTGATCTCTCTGGAGAATGTTCTGGGGCTGGTGAAGGTCTGGCAGGAGCACACTCTCCTCCCCACTGGAACTGGGGCTGCTGCCGGGAAGTTGCTCAGCAAGCCTGGCCACAGGGGTTGACGGTGAACCAGGCACTTACAAAGCCATTCCCTGCCTGCTGTGGGGTTGGTGCCAGTCCTCTGGAGTGACTCCAGCTTTCCCAGCTTGTGGAGATAATAGTCTCATCACTCAGAAGTGTTGGGTGCAGGAAGGATGCTGGGCTGTGAGAGGATGCTGAGGGGATGGAGATGGTGCCCCTCCCAGGCAGGGCCTTGATCAACCAAGTGTGTTCAGCTGGTGGTGGTTTGGAAGCCCAGTTTGCAGCAGACTGGTCTGGCTGGTGGAGTCATGGAAAGTGCTCTGGTCCTTGTGCAGGTTTGGGGACTACTGAGGTATGGAGCACTCTGGACATAGCATACTGCTTATAAACAAGGGCAAAAATCAACAGATTTTGTTCAACAGAATTGTGAAGTTTCCCTTGTTGAGAAGCCACAGGGAAGGCTGGGACAGGTAGACAAGTGGTTTATTATTTTAGTCAAATCTTTGACTTGGCTGCAGTCAGCACATTCAGCAGTGGGGTAGAAACTCACCAGGTGAGAGGCAGAAGTACCTGCTGAGATGAAGTGCAGAGGCAGCAAATAAAGGGCATCACAGGGCTGTGCCTTAGGGACTGCTTCTTATCAGCACACCTGCTGGCTGCATTGCGAAAGCAGCCCCTGCTCACCTGTGCTTTGGGTAGCTGGGGATTTTTCTGATGGAGCTGTAGTTTTCAGGGATGTTGCTGTTACCCTTTTTTACCACCTGGCAAAGCAGGAGGGAAGGGAGCACTAGGTCTCATGCTGCCATAAGAATGGGATCCAGTGCACCAGATCTGCTCTGTGTGCATCTGTGTATGGATAATGCTGCTCCTCACTAACGGGGTCTCTGGCACTTTGCTTCCAGCCCAGAATTAATGGCTCAGCTGGCCTGAAGAACCACGGGTGACCAGCCCCATGCCATGCAGGGGTGCAGAGCAGCCCAAGTGGGTTCCACCTGAGGAAGGGGTGCAGTGAGGTCGCTGCTGAGCAGCTCTCCATAGTGTCAGGCTATCAGTGTTCCTGTTCCTTCAGCGTAAACCTGGAGCTTTGCTGGGTGCTCTTACCCCCTTAAACAGGAAATTTGGCATCCTGAGCTAAGCATCTTCTCTGCCTGGGTGTCCCAAATGGTTAACAATCCCAGCAGCAATGGACGGGTGGTGAGGAGATTGATTGCCTACTGCAAGGTACATAAAGTCTCGCTCTTCTGCAGAAACACAACACTTGTTCAGCCAGGTAAATAACTGGTTTTAAATCCCCTCTTGCAGCAGCTGACCCTACACGTGTTTATCCAAGTGACTGGAGCTCTGCCAGTCTCTCTGGTAAGTGACCTTTCCCGAATTTTTCTTTTCAAGTTGACATTTAAGAAGGGGGGGAAAAGTCACAGCAACAAATGGTGTTTTAACAGTGATAAAGCTGTACCCGTCAACAAAGCCAGGAAAGCCACGCTGGAGCCTGTGCTGGTGGCTCTGCCATCCCGGCCGGAGTCCACATGGACACCACTGGCTCATGTTTCCTGCTTGGGTCTGCGTGAACCAGCTTCTGCAGTATCTGTGGGCTGCTCCTGCTGCCTGGGCTGGGCTGGATAGTCCTGCAGCTCCTGGGAAAGGCTCCTGGGTGCAATTAAGTCTAAGGCAGCTGCTGGCAGCTGGAGGCACTCAAAGTATTAGTTCATTACTGCAATTCAAATGAGGAAGAGTCTTAAATCTCTGAGAAGAATCTGGGTTTGGCAGGCAGTGGAGTGCTCAGCTTATTGGGAAAACGCCTTGGACAATTTTGGTAAATGTTCTACTGTGTGTTCAGGGAATTAATATTTACCCCTAGTTTTCATGTTCCTTGGTTCTCAGCTTCAGCACTGCCATGACGCACCCCTTGCTCCTGACAGTGCTCTCACACAGAGGTATTTAAAGTCTGAAGCTTTGGAGGAGGTTTACCTCTTAGCCCAGATACTGAGTACATGAGCTCCTCTGCCAAGCTGGAAGTCCCAAGGGCTTCACAGAAGGCTACTCAGCACATTTGGGTTCCCCAAATCCTGCTCTCCCCACATCCTAGTGGATGCCATACCTCCAGCTACCTGTCAGCCACTCCCATCTCTGCTGGGCTCTGCAGGATCTCTTGGGTGCTCCTGCCTTCTCCATCTGCAAAGCACCCACATCCCTCCTGGCCTGCCCTTGCAGCCCTTCCCCAGGCTTCTGGCTTAGTTCCAGACGGTGAGCAGGACTGAGAGCAGCAACTGGTGTTGGTGTCTCCCTGCAATTCTCCCTTCCAGCTCCCCTCCACAGAGTGCTGCTACAGATGTGCCAGCCTGGGGCCGTGCCAGCCTGGGGCCATCCCTGCACAGTCCTGCCTTGAGAAGAGAAATTGAAACAAGGTCTTTCGAGCTGGTTGTGTTTCCTGTGGCATGAGGGGCAGGAGGTTCCTGGAAGCAGTGGCATCAGGGTTCCACCAGACCTGGGTGCTTTCCTGGCACTTCTTGCAGATGTCCTGATGGGAGTGGCTGCAAAAAGGCAGGAGGCAAGGAGGGGACAGGGGCAGTGCTGCAGTCAGACAGGGACATGCTGCTGGCTCAGAGTGACCCTGGACAGCCCCATGCCAGGGACCCGTGGGCTGACAGAAAGCCACTGTTTTGGACAAGTCTCAGTTGAGAAACACCTAAGTGCCTTTGTCGAAAGAGGCCTGATAGATACACTTGGCTTTGCGGCTATGCTGGTTCTCGGATTTAATCTATCTGTGCTCGAGGAAAAAACAATAACAAAAAAGCCCGGATTTTAAAAAAAAAGCCCAGTAAAGCTGTTTTTAGTGAACTGATAGCCAAGCCTTGCCTTTGCTGACCATGTCCCTGTGCAGACCCAGTTCTGCAGGCAGGGCACCACAGCCCCCAGGCTGCCAGCAGCTCACAGAGTCGCCTGTTAGAGGTGTCCATCTGCCACAGCTCTCCCCACTCCGTGCTATCCCCAGGAGGGCTCTAGCCCTGAACATTAACATGAGGCAGAGGAGCTTCTTTGCTGGGCTGTCTCTGAGTGTTGCTCCTGCGAGGCTCTGTGGTTGCTTGGCAGTGATGGCAACTTTAGGACCTCATGCACGAAGTTATTGTTAATGTGCCATGGCAAGAATGCCTCACTTTGCTCACAGCCAGCCCTGGTGCTGGCTCGCTGCAGGGTCAATACGTGAGCCCTGGAGCGGGACAGCCTGTATCCGGAGCCTTCCTTCCTCTGTGATAACGTCAGTGCTGGAAGCAGGCAGCTATTTTGGTCCCAGGAATGCCAGCGAATGATTTCACTTTTGTTTCGTACCCGATAACCTTTCCCATCACAATGAGAGACGACGTCCATGCTCCCTGCGCTTCCGTGTGCGAGGGGAAAGCCATTCAAGCGCCTCTGCAGGGGAAAAGAAAGAGCCAGGTTAAAAATAGCTTCTGATTGTCCATGGAGCCTGGGCAAAGGAAGGGCACAAGCCTTTCCTTGTTCCGCTGCCCGGTCCCATACACTGGGAGCAGCTTTTCTGGCCGAGCCAGGGCATGGGGACAGCGACCGTGGGAATATCTGGTGTGCTGGCTCTTTGCATCAGCCTCATGGGCATGGGAAGGTCTGTGAGAGACTTTCTCCTCCATGCAGAGTCGTCCCGATGTGGGGCTCCAGGAGTGCTACAGCCACCCCCTTTGCTTGCTTGTCACTTGCATGTCTCTACCCTTCCTCCCCTTCTCCTAGTCCTTTCCCTGCTGGGTTTTGTGGCTGGATGCTTGGCCAGGAGCTTGGCGAGACAAACTCACCCCAGGCCCCAGGCGAGATAAGTCTGGTCAAACCCAAATTGCTAAAGCTCAGCTCCAATTTTTATTTCCTGTGGGGAAGGAGTTGGCAAAAATGACTTGTTTTTTTTTTAAGCTTTCAGCCTTTGACTTCCCACGAACTGCTGACCCATCATGTGACAGGGCCGTGGTGGGGCCGCTGCTGCGAGATGTGGTAAAGGCACTGATCACCCTGGTGCTCATGTGGGGAAGGGCCCTCAGCTGCCCCTGGTGCTGTGTGTGCTGGGGGACCCGGCTCCAGCCTCTGGGAGTGGGCAAACTCCCTGTGCTGTCAGAGGGAGGGCAGTGGGGTTATGTACCACCAGACCCCATCCCTTCTGGAGACAGAAGAATGCTTCCCTGCTTCCCTGGAGCAGCCGCTTCCTCATGCCCACCCTGGCCTTCAGAGCAGATCACAGAGCACATTTTGCAGGCTGTCAGACCGGGGCTCCTGTTTGACCAGTCTCTTTGCTCAGTGGGAGGTTTTTGCTTAGTCCTCCAGCACATGACTTACAGGGTGGCTCCAGACTGCTCTTGCTCTTCCTGGGCTGGAGCCTGTTTACAAAACAGTGGCTGAAAGCTGCTATTTATCCTTACCTACACATTGCATTCAGAGTTGCTAAATAGGCAAGCCCAAAATGAAAGTCATCTGGGTTTTCTTTAATTAGAATGAAATCCTGATGAATCATGAGGTTCTGTACCTCAAGGATGCACCAGGAATTGACTTTGGCTGCAGACACCAAGGTACAGCAGTCAGCAGAGCCGGCTCGCTGCCTTGACATCTGCTGGAAAGACTTGTTTTTCCCTCCCGAGTCACATGCTAGCTTGTGATCTGATCATGAGATACAAAGGATAACCTTCCAATATTTACTCTTCTCATCTGCAATTTCAAAAGGCAGAGGAAAAGAGCAAAAAGCAGCATAAGGGAGGAAAACACAAGGTCCCTTTCCTCATTTGGTTAATGTTGCTGTAGGTGCTACTTTTGTTGCTGGGACACAGGGCAGGAGCCTGGCTGCAGCACCACGGGCTGTGCTTGTGCCTGTTGTGGCCATAACGGAGCATGTGAGTGTGGGCAGAGCAATGGTGTGTTCAGCCACGTGGGCATCCTCCCCTCCAGTGCCACCACACCTGTGTGCCAGCAGAGGTGGGCAGGGGCTGCTTGTCCCAGGGTGACCTGCACGGGCACTGGCAGGGGAAGCCTGTCCTCCCCCATGGCTGCCCAGCACTGGCCCTGTGCCATCCTTCAGCATTCAACTTGCACGTTTTATTATAAATGTCAAAGTGACATTTTTTATAACAATATCCTAATGTAGGCAGCCAGGCAGGTGGAGTTACTTGTACGTGCTCTAGTCCAAAGGTTTATAGCAAGCCCAGCTGCAAGATTAAACCGGAATCACCCTTGAATAAAATCCCCTATATAATCTTTGGGGAATTTTTGCCTGTGCAGCTTGGGTATGTTTACTTCTGTGAGCTGATGCCTATCAAGGACCAAAAATCCCCCAGAACCACATCATGGTGCCACAGGGGCTGTGGGAACATTTGATTTCAGGTTGCTGAAGTCTCTGAGGGAGCTCCTTCTGCAGGGACAGCAGGACAAAGCAGTGGGGCAGGGCTGTTTGCTTGCTGAGCCAGAGAGGTGTGTGCCTTTGAGTACCAAATCTGCCACAGGCTGCATATGTGCAGCAAACCTGAACTGCGTGTAGAGTGGGATTGCATTCCCAGAGCATTCCCAGTGCTCTGGGAATGGCGGGCTGGGCTCAGCAGTCTGTGTCTGTCTTCCCCAAACTGTGGAAGGGGAGATGCTCCAGGCAAAGCCAAAAGGGCTGTGCCTGTGTGTGACACACCATGTGTCAGCCTGACACAGAGTGAGGAACGCCACCATAGCTGCCCTGGGAAGCAGTAACTGCTTGGAGGAACAAGAAGGGGTGGATGTCACTGGGGAGAAGCAGTCAGCACAGACTGAGTGATGAGAGCAGCACCCGGCCACAGGCTGGCCACAGCCTGGCCACAACTATTCCTGTGTGACAGGGCTGGGTGCTGCGGTGTTTCCAGTAAAAACACCCACTGGTGTCAGGTGGGGAGGGAGGGAGGCGGAGGGGTACAGTGGGGAGGTACCTCACCTAAGAGGGAGGGCGCCTGCTGGGTGCCTTTGATATGGTAAAGGGTGGTTTGTGCCAGGCAGGTAGATCCCAGTGTTGCTGGAAGCATGGCTGAATGGTGGATGAAACCAGCCTGCAAGGCCCAGCTGGGCCCTGTGCCTTTGCCAGGACCACAGCACTCATGAGAGAGGCTCTGGATTGCTGGGACTTGATGCTGTCCCTGCACGCAAAGCTGGGGAAATGTGAACAGGAGGTGATTTTGAATTAAAACCCAAACTGTCCATGATTAAGGGCTGTCTCCAGTAGGTGTGGTTATTTCTGATTTCAGGTTTTGGGAAATCTTGAAACTGTTTAAGTCCAAGTTGTGTTTCTCCTGCTATTATAGGAGCTTCACATTGCAGTGTCCTAACCTACCCTCCCATGTCTGCACTTAGCTCAAAGATCCATTTTTTTTTCTGAAAAGTAAACCACTTTCTTTCCTTGGGCAAATATTTCTGTGGCCTCTGCTGTAGCATTAGCCAGAGATAATTAGGAGGGCTGTGACGGGCTGATGAGGGGTTTGGTGTGGACTCATCTGTGGGCCATGTGGGACAGCAGCATATCTGCCTCTGGCACATGGCATTTGGAAGGCATTTGGATTTTGTGGACCTGGCTGACCTGTCACTGTGCCCCAGAGGCATTTCTGAGCACTGTGGTTTCCTGGTTCACTGGCCTTTTGCCTGCCTCTATGAAAATTAGAGCAGGCCTGACCCAGAAAGCTGGATGCAGAAGTGATCAATAGTGATGGTAATTGGCCAGCAGCACTGCCTGGCTTTTCATGTCTTAGCCCCCGAAAAATAAATGCATTCAGAAAATATGTAGGTGTTCTGGCTCCTGTGGCTGCCTTATCAGCTGGAGGAGGCTTCAGCCTGTGGTTGAAGGGTTGTGGAAGGCTGAGTTTACCATGCCCCATCCCTGGTGAATGGCTTTGGTCCTTCTGGTACCCCTTCCCAGTGACAGTGGTTCTCCAGCAAGTTTTGCTTTGTGAAGTGTTTGTTCTGCAGCAGGAGAGTGCCAAAGGCTCAGGTGAAGGGTGGCAGCAGGGCAGGTGCCATGGGAGGAGGACACAGCAGCTCTGGCTGTGATCCCACCAGAGTGAGCACTTGGGGAAGGAGATGCATCTGCTCATCCCTGAGGGCATTGCAGACGCTTGCTCCTGGACAGGAAAGTAGTCCCTGTCCTTAAGGAAATAAACAAATCCTAAAGAACATCCTTTCAGATCAGTCCCCTCCTGCCTGCTGTGTCCCTAGAGGACAACAAGGGCTTTGTAACTGCTCAGGGCTCTTGGGAACCAAAACAACCACGGTATGAGCTCAGCGGCTGTAAATCAGCAGGCTCCACCGGCTCTAGTGCTGCATAAATTCAGTGCCAATTGCTTTGATCTCAAATGCTTTTATTTCATACCCTCTGCAGAGATAGACACAAGGTCACACTAATGGCTGATACATGAAAAACTTATGTGGCCTTTATTGATTTTGGAGTGATTAATGAGTCGAAGGGAAGGACAGTGATTCATGCACATGAGCAGTGCCTGGGAGTGAGCAACACTGACCAGGGTGGCCTTTTAATTCCATAATCGAGCCTGTGTCCAGCTGCTGTGGGGTAGCAGCATTGCTCTCACAGACGTCTGTGCACTGGGCAAACACCTGTGTGTATGCAGTGAGCTCTGGTGCCTGCACCTCAGTTCTGCTTTTCGCTGTCCCTTTTGAAAGGGGATCGAAAATAGCCAGACCTAAACTCCCACTGTAGCTTTGTTGACAAAGCCTCTTGAAGCTTTCCTGCTGCTATCCCAGGTGGCCCAGGAGGAGAGGCCTGGGAGAAGTAAAGCACAGTGCCTTGCCCAGCCTTTTGTGAGGCAGCAGAGCACCCACAGGAGGCATCCCGCAGCTTTGGCCCTCTTGGTCACCAGCATGTGAGCCCAGAGAAGGAACTTCAAAGCTGGCTGCTGTGATGAGCCTTGCAGACAATGGTTTTTGAGTTGTTTTCCACTCCCTCAAGCATGTGCAACTTCCCAGAGGCTGCTGAGCTGTGGCAGGGTGGACACCCTCCTTCCACAGCCTCCATCCCAGTGTGCCCTGTGGATGGGGTCCACAACCCCCCGTTCACTCTCTGCCACACATTCAGCTGGAAACTGGTGCAAGGGGAAGTCATCCTAATTTCTGAGGGGGACATCAGGCCCAGCTTGAAGGATCTGGGCAGTGGTTATGCAACTTTCCTTTTTGGTATTTGAAGAAACTTCCCCCTCCTAGCTGTCCTAGCTTTGTGACCATGACTTAAGCCATCATGTTGCTACCAGAGTTCATTCTGCTGGGCTCACTGCCTTCACACAGACTGTCTTGCTGAGTGGGTCAGAGACCTGCTGCTTGTTGCTGGCATTGCTGGTTATTTTTTTCTCTTGCCATTTCCAGGTGTCTGTTCCTGGGTGCACTGAACTATGCCTGTGTCCTCCAGCACCCCAGCATGACCTCCAGGGCTCTACTCCAGCCCCCCGTGCTGTGGCAGAGTGAGGTCCCAGTGTGTTGGGGTACACTGCCCTAAGGGAAGGGCACAGGAAAACATTCCCAGAGGCACAGGCAGGTGACAATGCCCACCCTGCCAGCAGCTGTGGTGCAGTGCCCACGCTCCTGCCTTTGCTTTCCCCACAACCAGCAGAGACACAGACCAACCCCCCATGCCCCCATTCCTGCTCAGGAGTGGCCACAGGCTGTTGGCTCCTTCCAAGGGAAACTTAGGGGACATGGGGTGTTGGACCCAGCATTGTCCTGCCAACCATGGCACAGCAGGAGAGGGCGGGGAGCATCACGGGGAGTCACACAGAAAAACACTGTGCTCCCAAGTTAGCTACCAGACCAGGTTGGTTTTCCTGTTTACTCCCTAAGTGGAAAATAGAAGGGAGTGAAAAATGTCATCCCCTTGGCTATATAAAGGTCTTGTTGTGTGGGCACAGAAATTTTACTTTCTTTTCCTTTTTTGCCTTGGTGTTACCAGGTGTGTGGTGTGGGCTGTAGTGTCAGTAAAGAAAATAAAAGGGGATGCTGGGAATAGCAGCTCCTCTGCAGGAGACATTTCCTTTCAGAGAACTCCACTCCTTCGGTGGTCTGCTGGTGAGTGGCTGTATTGGGGTTCTGCAAAGCATGAGGGTCACAGAGGGTCAGGCAAGCCTTGTGTTGGTTCTGCTGGGGATACACAGAGCCCCAGGTACACCTGGCAGTCCCAGCTGATGGCTGCTCACATCTCAAAAAAAGGGCAAAAGGTGAAGAAATCACATTATTCCTGCAGCAATTCATGGGTAGGTTGGCTGGCAGGCTTGGCCAGCAGGAGCAAGAGGTCGGAGCAGATAAGACGTTGCCACGCCAGGAAACTGTTTTGAGTTTACAGCATCAGGATGTGTTATGGGGATCTTAAACCCTGTGATCCCAGAGATGTTGCTAAACCTTGTTTGCCTTGGATTGTTTGTCCAAAAAGATACCAAGAGATGAACTCTTTCTTCCCCTTGTAATTGCCCATAATCTTATCTGAAGCCTCCGAAGTGTCCTAGAGACTTCTCAAGGAGATAACATGGAGATAATTACCAAACAAAAAAGAAGTCCAAGAGCAGCTATTTCTGAGGTCTGCTGGGGAATAGCACCGGTTTCTTGCCCAGCTTTGGTCATCCTTATTTGTCACAAAGAGAAGGAAATGACTCCCAGAGGTGTCGAAGTCTTGCTTAGGCAATGATTGACCTCTCTTGCCTCCTTGCTCCTCTGGGACAGCTGAAGCTGTTTTGAGGAGTAAAGTCTCAAAGCTGCTTTAGCTAATTACTAGAAAATATTACTGCATGAGAGCTGCAGCCCATGGCTCAGCTGTCCAGCTGCCTAGGCCAGTGGGGTTTGACTGTGTCTCACCAAAGGGTGTTTTGGTGTGTATGTTGTGGGCCTGTGTATCCCCTTCAGGCAAGGGGCTTGCTGATAGACCTGGGGTGGTTTCAAGGTACCTTTTACTTCACAGGGTTTGTGGCTTCTCACTTGAGAGAGGAGCATCTAATCATCTCACCACAGACTTAGAAAACTATGTGCAATTGTAAAAAGGATCTTCCAAACATAGTATTTCCTTTAAAATTCAGTTCAGTGTCTGTGTCTGACTGGTGTTCCCATAACATATACTGCCTGTCCAATTCTGGACTCAGGACCTGGATTCTGTGTTAATGATGGTTGTTTCATCCAGTTCATTGATTAAAAATGTGACATTTCAAAAAGAGAAGAAAAAATTTTTGTCTGACAAAGTGTCCCCCTGATGCTGGTTCATGGCTTAGATAAGGTTTTCAGAGCTAGGAGTTGGCCAGGTTTTCCCACTGTTTTTATGTGCTACGTGACCTTTTGTGTCATTCTGGTTCTCAGTCAAAATGCAACACCAAACAAGAGCTGTACCAAATGTGAGCATCCTGTGTCAGCACCATAGCAAGTTACTGTGACCAGATCTATTTTCTCCAAATCTTTCTTGATTAGCAAAATAAACTGTTTAAGGGAGTAGAACTAAATTAATCAAGCCATGCCTTGGCTCTGGGTCATGGTGATTTGCCTCTAGCATTGTCCTGTTTAATCCTTCAAAATACTGGCTTCTCAGTTTTCTTTTGGATGAGTCCCTCAGCAGCTGGGGCTAGGGCAGGACACACATCCACTCTCCATGCCATTGGGGTGCCCTCAGTCCAGGTGCAACATGTATTTTAGAAGTTAATGAAAGGGGAGGTGAAGGGTACTGCAATGCCAGCTTCTCCCACGCAAAGCAAACTAATGGGGCAAATGAACACTTTACTACCCCACTGTGACAATTTTATTAATACAAACCAGTTCACAGTCAGTAAGGACACGCTGTCAAAGCAAATTTATTTTTTCTACTGTTTTGCTCACCCACTGCAAGGCTTTATGCACTGCCAGCAGGGCTTGTCCCTGGCTCATGAGTGTGCCCTTTGCTTCCCAGCACTCAGCCCCACACTCCTCTGGGGTTCCTTGCTGGTTTGGCTGCAGGGCTCTGCCCACAGCTGAGCCACAGCCGTGCTCCTGAGGGACCTCATGGCACAGCTCACCCCATGGCAGCACTGCTGAACCCCAGGAGCAGGTCCCAGGGGAAGCCCAGCAGCAGCAGGAGGTGGCCAAGGGCTGGTGTGGGTGGTAGGGCTCACCCTGTGCCCTGGGAGCACAGGGACAGGCGTGGGGCAGTTACAGCCCTTGGCCTGACTGCCAAACCTCGCATTGCATGGTCTGTGTGCAGAGGCTGCCCCAGCTCGTCCGGGGGTTACCACACATTTTTGTCATGCTTGCAAAATGCTGTTACCACAAATTGCAAAAAGCAACCTCATCCTCATCTGATCAGAGCGAAACCAGCACAGCTCTGCACGACGTCGCCAGCATGTCCGGTCCTCTGCGTGCTCCTCTGCAGGCACACAGCTATTGCTCAGACATGCTTTCGTTTGCTGCTTTTGGATTTTTTTTTCCACTGCAGACTCTGTGGCCTGTGAAAATGGCTGGTGACCACTGCAGCCAGGGTGATCGCTGCCACAGTTACTGGCCATGGCACTGCCTTTTGCTGAGGGCTGATGTGGCCTTTCTGTGCACAGATGACTGCAGTAAAGCTGAAGGGGTCGGGAAGTCTCTGTTGGGCTCTTCCTGAGCAGAACATCGGGGCTGCCACCAGCATCCTGCGGGCAGAGGCGTGGCTGGGGCTGGCTGAGAAGCCCACCCCAGGCTCTTCATTCCCTGTCCCACCAGTGGGCAGCACTCCCTCGGGTGACCCTGTCCTGACAGGGCAAAGCAAGCAGGGCACCCACTATCTCCCCACTGCCAGCACCCAGGTTCCACTGACAGCTCCTTCCACCCCAATAGCTCCTCCTGACCTCGCCCTGGTCACTGCAGTGGGACAACCATGTGGATGAATGAGTGGCTGCAGCATGCAGCTCTGGGAGACTCTGGGCATTCCCAGGAGCAGAGCTGCTGGTAAAAGTAATATATTTAACAAGTACTACAAGTCCTGGAGGCTCTTTAACCTGTGTGGAGAACAGCTTACCAGCACCAGTCATGACAGACCACTTCTGTCTGTTGCTGGGCTGTGGTGTGGCTGGGTGTACGTGCAAAATGTTGGGGAGCACTCCCAATTTCTTTCAGTAGAGCTTACCAGGTGGGTTTGGCTGTGAGCCAGGCTGGGGCTCAGCCCTTTCCAGAGCCTGCTGGCAGTGCTCTGGTATAGCTGGGCAGTCCATGGGTGCTGGGAAGAACTCAGGTAACAGACACAAAAAATGAGGACTGTCACAAGATGCTGTAATGAACTGCAGCCCTAAGTTGGAGCTGTGCTCTGCCTTCACCCGTGAAATGCAGCAGGGGCAGAATTACCCCATCAGTCCCACTGCCACCAGAGTGGCAGGGAGTCTGGGCAGAGCCATCAGCTGGGGACACACAGGGCCACAGTCCTCTGCCTTAGAATGCCACGTCATATGCTGGGATCATATGGTTCATCTTGTGCCAGTTATCAAGTCACTCACAAAGTCAGGACATGAAAGTTCTTTGGCAATGCTAAAAGCAAAACGTAAGGAAAAAATTCTTCCCTTACTCCATAAAAGTTCAACACTGTGCAGATGATCTAAAACTTTTTTGAAGTGCTAAAGGCTGTCTGGACTGTTTTATATTGGGTACAGGGATTTCCTGCATCTAAAATAGATGAGACACTTTAGTCTTTCCATACAAGAGATACAAGATGTACAGCAGAACCCTGCTATTGTTGGATATTGAGGGAGGCTGGCTGTAGAAAAGCAACTGCAAATGGCCAGTCTTTATATTCTGCTGTGCTTTGTACTTAAAAGTATGTGTTTTATCATGATAGGTGAGGAGAATCTGAACTTTAAAGGCAGGCTTACCTTCCTCTAGCAGGAGGCCTTCAGAAGGTTGTCTGACTTGACTCCAGCCCAGGTCATTGTGCCGTCCTACCCCCTCCCAAATTCTTAGTTTTGCACCTTTTCCTGTTTTGCAGGCTCAAAGATATTAGCTACTCTCAGGAATATAATTTTTGAAAGGCCCTTAGAGCCTTGCCTGTGTGCCTTTGGCACTATCCAGGCAGGAATGGCAGGCCGATATTCTTGCTTTGAGCCCAAACAGGTTTGCAGGATGCAGCAGAAGCTTTCTGGGGTGCTGGACTTGTGAAAGCCTGGCTTCACCCCTGCCTGAGCTGGGCTTTGCAGTGGCTTGGGCGTTCCAGCCTCTGGACTAGGGGGTGAGGGGACACATCACACAGGGCAGGGACAAACCAACACCGCCCCGACAATCAGCATTTCTTCATGAGCACTGGGCTAATCATCACGGCTCGTATTTCCATTCCCACCTGTCACCTATGTCAGCTCATTTATGGGGACACCAGAGGGCAACTAAATGAGGAGAGCACTTCGGTATTACTCGGCAGCTGGAGCGGCAGCTGAGTGAGGGCGTTACAAGGCTTCAAACACCTCCACTCTTGGCAGAGCTGCCCGGCGGGAGTGGGACACATCCCCCCGGGATCGGGCTCCCCAGCAGCACGGCTTCCCGCGGCTCAGCAGCCGCCTGGCCCTGCATCCCTGCCTCCCTCCGTCCCTCCCTCCGTCCCGTCCAGTCCCGGTGCGGCCGCGCTGCTGCGGGGCGCCGGCTCCCCGCGGTGGCCGCAGCGTGCGCAGCTGCTGGGGCGAGAGGAGCCGGCTGCCAGCCTGCCCTTCCCGGGGAGCTGCAAGGAACAGCGCCAACTGCGACAGGAGCAATTTATAGATACGTACGCTCAGAATGGATATAGGCAAACACCTGTGTCCGTGCGTGTATGTACACACATAGCCGTGCGCGTGTCTCTGTGTACATTTATGTATGTGTGTATAAACATATATGGGTGTATAAACATACACGGGTATATAAACGCGTATAAATTCTGTACGTGTGTATATAGGCGTAAAAATACATTCACACATGTGTGCATACACACACAGTGTACATGTACATAAACTATCCGTGCTCCAGCGTGTGCACACCTACACACACACACACACACACACACACACTTGCATGTGCACATACGTTATTCGTGTGCCCGTACACATGGGCACACCTGAGTGTCCCCCTGCCCCTCGGGTGTCCCTCGGGTGTTCCCTGCCCCTCGGGTGTCCCCGTGCCCCTGGGGTGTCCCCGTGTCCCTCGGGTATCCCTGTGTCCCTCGGGTGTCCCCGTGTCCCTCGGGTATCCCTGTGTCCCTCGGGTGTCCCTGTGTCCCTGGGGTGTCCCCGTGCCCCTGGGGTGTCCCCGTGCCCCTCGGGTATCCGTGTGTCCCTCGGGTATCCCTGTGTCCCTCGGGTGTCCCTGTGTCCCTCAGGTATCCTTGTGCCCCTCGGGTGTCCTTGTGTCCCTGGGGTGTCCCCGTGTCCCTCGGGTATCCCCGTGTCCCTCGGGTATCCCTGTGTCCCTCGGGTGTCCCCGTGTCCCTCGGCTGTCCCCTGTCCCTGGGCTGTCCCTTGTCCCCAGGCTGCCCCCTGTCCCTGGGCTGTCCCTGCGGGCCTTTCCCGCTGCTGGCCGGCCGGTGGCGCTGTTGGCCGCGCGATGCCAGCGGAGGCGGAACCCGCGGGTTCAAGAGCGGCTCCGGGAAGTTTAAACAATTAAAAGTATGGCTCCATTAATCTGTAAGTATGTAACGGAGAAATGGGGGAAAAAAGAGCCTTCAGGAGAGCGGCTCAGTTTTCTAATGTATTTCTCTTAGAAATGAGTTTTCAGGCGTCTCGCTTCGCATTAGAATTGCTCTGCTTGTGTTTTCATACCAGATAATATCCTACTAGCTTATAAAACTGAAGTCACTTGGGGAATGTTTTCTGTGCCTGGGAAGAGTGACAGGCAAAATACCCCGAGGTGCAGCAGGGGTTGTCCTGGCTGGCCTGGGAGCCCGCACAGGGCAGGCTGGCAGCAGGAGGTGGCTCTGGGCACGGCCATCCCCACGGCTGCCCCTGGCTGCCCCTCCCAGCCTGGAGGTCTGGGCTCACTGAGGCAGGGCAGCTCCAGCTGCACAAGGGGATGGTTAACTTGGGTTGGGTGAGTAGCTGCAGGGTCACAGAAGTGATGCTTTGCAGAATAGTTGTAGTAAGTGACCGGTTTTCATCTCATTTGAACTGAAACAAATTAAAAACCTCCAACCCCATCGGGCAGAATGCAGCAACCATGGGTTTATGCGATGGCTGATTCCACAGCAGTGCCTGAGCGGGGAGAGAGCAAAGGGGGAGAAGCTGCTGGGGCTCCCTGAAGCAGGGAGGCTGTGCTTGCGGTGAGCGGGGCCATGGCATCACCGCTGTCAGCAAAACCCCACCGAACATAAACCCTCCCCGTCGCCCCAGCTAACACTCTCCTCCTGAGAAGGGGCTAATCTTTACATGCCTCAGCCTTTCCCAACACATCCTGGTTCACAAGTTCAGCGGCTTCAAAGTTATGTCTGATCATTAACCCTGAAAGAGTGGAGATTACTGAAGCGTTTAAACTGCATGTTTGAGAGGGCTGAGAAGCACAAAGCTCAGACACAAATCTGTGCCCAAATCCCGAGACAATCTTCATGAGGCAGATGGAGGGGTTTGGTTCAGCTGTGTGATGCCTGCACATTGTGTAGGTTTGTGTCTTCATTTCTTTTTAAAGCTGCTTTCGAGCAGCTGATGTTTCAAAAATGGTCATGGATTTTGGGTGTATCTGCCCATATGGTCTGTGGTGAGTATGGATGGGCTTACTGTTCCTATGAACTTCTCTAAGAGAGATGAAAGGGTCACAGCTCTTCATTTTCAAAAAAGACTTTACAAAAATTGCTCTTTTCTCGTGCGTTTTCTCTATCACTTTTATTTTTGATATGACAGGTACAGAAGAAGAAGCAGTTTGTGACCACGTTACACACAAAAACAGCAGCAGCAGGCAGAAGCTCGATCTATGGTGGAGCTAGTTTTCAGTTTATTATTTCCATGGAGTGGCTTTTGATGTCAGAATCACAGGGAAACATAGGTTGGAAGAGGCCTCCTGAGGCCACCTGGCCCTCCCTCTTGCTCAGCATGAGTCCAGCTCCTTTGGGCTTCTCAGCAGCAGTGAGCCCCTTGGCAGAGTGATCCGCAGCACTCTGATAGCAATTTCAGAAGGATCTGAACGAGCACTGAGAAGCAAAATCATTGGTATTCTCCTTGATGGGATTTAATCTTAATGCAGCTCATTAGTCTTCAAGGATGGGAGTCTTGAACCTGATGGTGCTGAAGGATTAACCTAAATTTAAATTCCATAGGTATAGCCTCAAAAATGGGAGGTGAAGGTCACATAGTGAAGGAAGCTCATGAATACAGCCCTGTGTAACACTGGAGCTCCTGTGAGCAGAGGTCGAGTCCCAGGTGCCCCCAGGGGAAAGCTGGCTAAGGGCTGAGGCTTTGAGCCCTGCTGGTGCTGATGTTCCTGAGGGTCAGCGAGGGATCTGCTCAAGCCAAAGTGGAGCCCTCATCTCATCCTTAAGGAGAAACTCCTGAAGCAGCCAGAATCAAGCACTAGCTGAGGTTGGCACTGATTTATTTTTCACCTGTTTGTATTGCTGCTACCTGGCAAACTGGGATCAGTGGGTAAAGGTGGATCCTGCAGCACAGACACCCTGCTGGGACAGGCTGGGATTGCTCCCTCCCGTGGCAAGGTGACCTGGTGGGCCAGGGGCTGTTCAGTGGGCAAGAGACCATCTCAGATGCACATCCAGGCAGTGTCCCACCTGCACATCCAGGCACTGTCCCACCTGCATACCCAGGCACTGTCCCACCTGCACATCCAGGCACTGTCCCACCTGCACATCCAGGCACTGTCTCACCTCTACATCCAGGCACTATCCCACCTGCACATCCAGGCACTGTCTCCTGCAGGCTCTGCTCCCAGGCTGGGGATGCCAAGACTTGTCCCAAGCCTGGATGGCAGCAGGCTGCCCGCCAGCCTGCAGAGCACAGGAGTGTGGTGGCCATGGCCAGCCTCTCACCCACCAGGCACAAAACACCAGGGTGTGGCTCCATTTCATCTTTTGTCTTTCATCTCCTAAAATTGTCCCACAATGCCCAAGCAGGCTGGCATGTTTTCAGCACTGAAAACCAGATGTTGCCAACTTTCCAGTGGTTGTGCTTAGTGCTTTATGCTGTTACTTTAGCAGAAGCATGCACGTCATTCCTTTTGCAAAATCAGATAGGATTTATTCCCTGAACAAGGGTCAGCTCTGTTTTCAGCCGCCTTTGTCTCCTTAGCAATGTGTCTGGGTCAGAAATGTTGCTGTCAGCTTCCCGTGAGCACAGGTTCAGTAGCACTGCAAGACTCAGTCCTCTCCCAGCCACTTGCTTACCTGGCCCCAAAGCAGCTGCTTGGTTTGTGCCTGCAAAAGTACTCGCCTGAATATTTTTGCCAGTAAAATGAGTTATTTTTTTCCATTTGTATTTTTAGACATTAAACCCAGAGTTTAGTCATCAGCTCTATGCTTCCTATCTGTGTGCAAGTGCTGCAGAGGAGATAAATATAGATATAGATATATAAATATACATATGTATAGATGTATGTATATATAATATACACACATAAGTGTATATATATGTATATATACATAAAACACACATTTGTATGTATAGATATAATATACACACACATTCATGCTATGCAAAAGACCTGTCCTAGAAAAGGAAATCTGGTACCTGGGGATATGGGCTTTCCCCAGACAAAATGAAGTTTAGAGGAGGATGCCCTGGGCTTTGTGTGCACTGCAGGGGTGCGATCCTCTGGCACCAGACTATCCCTGGGGCATCAGCAGGGAGGAGGGCAGGCTCACACAGTGGCCAAAAGGCTTCTGGCAGAGTCTCTGAGATGTCCAAAGAAATGGTGCCAAGCCACATGGGCCAGGGCTTGCCAATAGCTGCAGGGGCTGCTGTGTAAGTTGCCTCAAGTTTTAACGAGGGAGGCTCTTGGTCTTACATCCATCTTCATGATGAGTGCCCAGCTTCAAACCAGGAAAAATAAGTAAAATTCATCCAGAAGTTTTATTAGCATTTTCTTTCATAGTTACTGGAAAAATAAAGTGGCACATTAGTCATCTCAGAAATACAGCAGAGCAGTATGGGGGCAAGGGGTGGATTTTTAGTGGTGGTTGTTTTTGTGGACCAACTACTGTAACTGAAATAAAGTCTCCTTAAAGAATTGCAAGCACAAATCTGAGCAGGGAGAGAGCTTGCTATGTCACTTCAGGCTGCCTTTTTACCTTAGTTTAGAAGCCCAGATAAAAATGACAGCTAGCTCTGCAAGAGCAACAAGACATGTTCTGCCATGAACTGGGGCATGGAGCAGTCAGGGCTGTGGAGTGGGGACACACCGAATTCCCTGGATTGGGCAGGGCACACATGGTCACTGTCACCCTGCAGGGCTCCTCAGAACATCACCCAGCTGAGAACACCTTCATGCCTGTCTGCCTGCACAACAGCTTGGGAGACAAGTGTCCTTAGTGTAACGGCAGGTTCAGGCTGACTCAGGTGCTGGGAATCACTTTTCCACTGCAAAGGCTCTGGGCTGGGTGTCACAGCTGAATTCCCAAAGGAACAAGCACTGCAGTATTACCTTGGGGTACTGACAGGGCCACCTGCTGACAGACTAGCAGTGCCCTGTACCAGATGAGCCTCCCTTCGTGTCTCTGTGGGTGTGGAGAAGTTTGGACACATATGTGTGCATAAACACACGCATAGACATAGGTATGTATGTCTGTATACTCATACATGTGTGTATACACATACTCTACACATGATTCTACATATGTACAAATATATTAATATATATATTGATACACAGACATGTTGTGTATGTAAATATATGGACATGGATGTACATAGAGACATTATACATGAATATGTACATATATACACACTGCTATATTGTATATATACACACATATTCAATGTTAAATATTATATATGTAAAATATAACTTTCGTTGTTGAGATCAAGCTGTCCTTAAGGAGACTCAAAGGCTGGGACTGGTTTGCAGCCCTGTCTGCAGGGTTTTTATCCTGTCCTTCAGCTCCACCATGTTTGCAGAAGGGCTGCAGTCCTGTGAGCCACAGTGGGTGGGAGCTGGCAGAGCCTTTGGTTCAAGCACTAAACATTTGGACCATGGTACAGCTGCTTGTTTTGGTTTGGTTTGTTTGTTTAATTTTTATCTGTAGATGACATAAGGGGCCATAAGCACTTGTACTACACGTAACTATTGATTTCCAAAGGGAAGTGGCTGATGAATCACTGCACGTCCAGCTCTAAAAGATGCCCAAGTGCTGCTTGACCCAGCACTCTCCTTGGGCCTGCAGGGAGTGACTCTCCAGCAGTCGTAAGGGCAGTGGAGACAAAGATGAATGGCTCATTTCCCCCATAATGCACCACAGAAACAGGCTTTTATGAAAAATAGAGCACAGACAAGATGGAAAGGGCGACAGTCATTTTCGAAGGTCGCACACACCATTTCTTTGTGGCAAGTTTGTCTCTGTGACTGACAAAAGCAGGACAGATTGTGTCTTCCATCAGACCTGGATTAAAAATGAAGTCATGTTGCTTGGAGAACTGACAGTCCCACCAAAAATAATAGAGGCTGCTGACAGTTCTGGCTTCACAATAAAAAGCCTCTTCCCACGTTGTCAGAAGAGCTTCTCTGGTATGGGCATAAATAAGGCATTATTTGAATGGAAATGTTAACAGTAAGGAGCTATAAATCATATTGGTCTGCTGCAGTAACAGACTGCAGCTGAAAAACGTGTTCTTGTTTCTCATATATATGGAAATATATGTGCGTGTGTATAAACAAGACATGCACATCTATTCATATCTCTATATATCTATGTATGATTCTATGCATGTTCTGTACACATAACTAATGGTAGCTAAAATTACTTAGCAAACAGTCCTTCCCCTAAGAGCAAATGTTTGGTGTGATGCACTGAGGGCTGTTGTGTAAGATTTGACTGAGTATCTTTCCCATACATAAAGCAACCATGTAACGTAGCAACCATGTTTTTCTGCTCAGAAAACACCGTTTCCAAGCTAATTATTACTGCCCTTATCAGTGGCCTCTGTCATGGCTCCTGATGCACGGCTGGGCTGGGCAAGAGCCTCAGCAGCTTCAAGCAGCCACGATCTGGATGAAGGTGGTCATGGAGAAGAGGCATGGCAAGTGAGGGCTCACCCTGTGGGTGCACACTCACAGTGAGGGAGATATTTGGCTTAGGAGCCTCAAGGGTTCCAATGGCCTCGCTGTGATAGGGAGCTGCCCCTGGCTGCTCAGTGGGACTGTGGCCACTGCTGGGGAAGAGCCCACAGCCCAGGCCATGCTGCCAACCCTGAGCTGGAGGCAGTCAGGTCTTTCACTATGTCATATGTATATATATAAATATATAAACCATACACACACACACATATATATATGTACATACAAACATATATATGTTATATAAATATATGCACACATGCACAGACATCCCTGCGTGGACATCGGGGTGAAGGAAAATTCCATCTCTCGACATTCAAAACAACTCTTTCTAAAGGACCAAAGCAGTGACCCTAAGGGAAGTGTCTGCAGTGCCCAGCTCCCGAGTCTGTGTGATCGCCGCTGCCAGGGCACCCTGCTGGAACGATGGCTGTCCCCAGTGCCCCAGGACCGGCACGGTGGGAACACCGCAGGAATGTCTTGCAATCGCTGCTGGGAGCGAACCCCCGGGCAAGGAGAAAGGAGGGACTACACATGAGAAATTCCAAGCCAAGTGCATCTCTCCCAGCAGGCGCTGTCCCTGGAGGGGCACTGCCTGGTGGGCTGGGGACAGCACAGGTGTCATTGTGTGCCTGGTGATATGGCACTGGGCAGGGGAGTGACACAACCCCGGGTCCTGAGAGTCCCTAGCAGTCACCGCTGGGTCAGTGTAAAAAGGAGCAAAGTGGGCTTCACTTGCAGCCCGAGATTCCTTTATTATAATGTCACATAACTCAAATACAGAGCAGAGGTGAAGACAGGACACAAAGCCAGGACCGTGGGTTTTAAGGGCCCCTAAACTCCGCCCAAGAATCAGGGTGGAGTTTAGGGGCCAATAGGGAGAAGACCAGGGTGGGACACAAGATGGGGTTTACAGAACACAAGCCAATGGGAAGGCTAGTGTGGTGAGGGTTATAGAAACAGACCAATGGAACCTCCAACATTAGGGGATTCCCCAAGGGGCAGGCCAGACAGGGGCTGGTACCAGGGAGAATTGACAGAGAACACTAGGGAATAAGGGCTGGATATCTGGGAAAACTGACAACCCAATGGGTGGACACAACCCAAGCTAAACCAACACTCCAGGAGGGGAAAAGGGAACAAACTACAGGGTATTAAAACACACAACAACAGACGGGGGTTGGTCTGTGGTGCAGAGGCCAAGACACCAGTGCAGCCCTGGCTGTGGCCCAGCACGCTGGCACCAAACTGGGCACTGCCAGCACCCTGCACTGTCCCCAGCGCTGGGCTCACAGCTGATGGGGGTGCTGGGTGCAATGCCAACATGGGGTTATATAAACGTGAAAGCATTTTATATAAGCCTATTTTATCTGCAAATCATTTATATTTAGAACACCTATTTCTACTGGAAACACTAAAACCATATTACATAAGAGCTTGTTTAAATCCTTTGGCTTAAGGCTTGGGCACGGGGAGGGGTTGGTTCAGGCATGGTGCATTCAGGCTGCAGTTTATAATCACAGCCTCAACTGGCAGCCAAAACCCAGTCTTAAAATCCTTTTTGCTTTCATTCCACGCTGCCCTGACAATAGCAAAATACTTCCCTGAAGGGTAATTTTCCTCTTTCTTAGTGCTGCCTTCGTGTTTGGAAACTTTCATTTATAATGCTCCGGATGTGCTGCCAGTGTCGGGGAGACAGCAGCTCAGCAGTGCCCGGCTGGTGTCCTTGTGCCCGGGCTGTGACAGTGGTGGGAACGCTCTGACATCACCTGAGAGGCTGCCCAGCCATTCTCAGAAATTAAAAAATGCATTAACTGGAAATGACCATTTAGCACTATAAAATTACTTATGTCGTCATTCATGCAATGATGTTTTCTAATGAATGAATTATTCCCCGAGCCCTCCCACGAGGGGGAGGCAGGAATGGCAGTGATGATGGCCATCAAATCCATGTCTAGTGCACCAAAGGCAGCTGGACCCTTTGGACGCTCACGCTGCCCTGCTGCAGCCCTGGAAACATCTGTTCCCACCATGTGCCAAAACAGGCTGCTCCCTACAAGGCTGAGGTAGGCTGCACCACCTCACACCATGCTGTGGGGCCATGGTGCACAGGGGAGCTGTGTTTCAGCCTCCCCACAGCAGCACAGCACAGCTTTGAGTATGGCAGCCCCTCCTCGTGCAGGCAGAGGTGCTGTGTTGGCCACCACAGCCTGCTGTGGCAAACAAGTCCTTACACAACATTTGAATGCTACTCCCACCTTGCTTTCCTAGTGTGAGGAACTCCAGGAATGGAGAAGTGGAAGATTCCACCTCACAGTGATGATGCTCTCTGTGAGAACTCTGTTAGCCTGTGCCATCAATGCTGAAGTGGTGAACAGCCCAGCTTCAGCAACAGCAGGTACAACTGACCTTCCCTCCTTTACTGTCAGTCTAGACCAAACCTTCTGTCTTTTTCTCCCTCCATTTTGAAAGTAAGGTCAGGAATCATTCCTCTTCACTTGCTCTCTAAGGCAGCATGGCCAGGGCACTGTCTCCAGGCCAGATGTACCCTGTCCTGGTGGGATGTGCTACCTCTGCAAACACACTGCTCTCCCAAACGAGCAGGGCTGGGCTCTCCACGGCTTTCTCATCTGGACTCTACCTTTAATCACCATCACTGTTCCAGTTCTCCCTGTAAGTGCTCCACATTCAGGTGACATGGTTCATTAGTTTCTATAAATGCCCAGGACACTGCAGGGATTTCAGGGACAAAGTAAGAGCTAAAGCTGTAAATGACTTTCCTCCTTACCTTGATCTTCCAACTCCCTTAAAGTGACTCAAACTCCAGCATCAGGGGAGCCTGGTTTGTCCCACCCCAGTCAGCTCCCTGCTCTTGCAGGATGAGGTTTAACTTCATCTTTCATTTTCTCTGCTGCATAGTGACGAAGACAACACACAAATTTCTTAGTGGTGCAGGAGGAAGTAATTAACATCTGTGCATGCTGCAAAGCCTCTTGAGACTTGCTTTTCTTCTGCAGGAAGTGAAGGTATCTTAAACTGTTTGAAAGCCACGTCATTCCCAAATTTCTGTGAGCTCAGCTGTGTGATGGGGCTGGGGTGCCATGTGGCAGTGAGATGGAAACTGAGTGCCCTGGCATCCAGAGGCAATATTCCTTCCTGGAATTACCCCAGGACACGAGCAGTGGCATCTTCAACTCGGTTTCTGCGGCTGCTTCATGAGTATTTTAAGGAGAAGAGGGGAAAGACCAAGCTGGCCTGTTCCTGACCTGCTGCCACTGGCCTCACTGGCGAAGAGCAGTGTGCCTATGCTGAGGGATGGAGCTTTCCTGAGCCCTCCTGGCTGCTCAGCCCCACCATCCCCAGGGCTGGTGCAGGCTGCCCTGCCTGCTTGCCCAGCTCCCACTCAAATCGCTTAAGCAAGTTCTTCTCTTACTTCATTTGAGCCAGACGCTGTAAATTGGATTGAAGTGGTGCCTGGAGAGACTTCTTGTGTCAAATATGTAAAACTAACATGAATTTGAACTGTCTCTGTGCTGCCACAGGGGTGTTGCTCCCCACACTCCCCTCCTGGCATGCAGATCTGGCTCCATGAGTTTGAAGCTGGCTCTCCTGGGACACTGCCCACAGACACCAAAATTGATGTCAAAACATCAAAATTGATGCCAAAACTTGCAACAGTGAAGAAGTTCATCTTGAAAACACAACTCTTTATTAGTCTTGGACAAAAATTGTACAGGGGCTGATTGTTAATGGAGATGGGCATCCCACTACTCCAGAAAATGGTCTGAGTTCCAGGGGCAGTTGGGCCACTGACTCCAGTCAATTATTTCACTTTACACACTCCATCTCCTCCTATTATTTATCACTTACAATAAAAATCAAATGATGCAGTGAACATCTGGGACGTTCATGGATGAGCATAAGACTTTGATTATTTCAAGGACCTGGAGAACTAATCTGTCTCAGTTTTTGAGCATGGAAGAAGGGAACTGAGGTTATAGGAAACACTGGTTACACTGGCACCCTCAGGACCCAAATCATCTGGAATACTGATGAGAAAAGCAAGTTGCAGATACACCAGGGAAAGCCCAATCCCCCTGCTGCAGGAGGCATGGGCAGAGCCTGCCCTTTACTGAGCTTTCCTTCCAAGCCCTACAGCCATGCTTGGCCAGCTGGAATGCCTCACTGGGGGAAGACCTGATGTCTGGGAAGAACAGCTCTGTGTTAACTGGCTGGTTAAAACTGGGGGCATGGTCCTGTTCTGCATCCATCTGGTTCTGCGCTGCATTGGCAAACACTGGAAATTTGCAATGCACATAGTAGATTCAGTGTAGCCATGGAAAGTAAATAAGTGGATAGCAGTTTGGACTCATGGAAAATAGGCTGAAACCAGCGTCTGGCACTGCAGATGCCCTGCTCCCAGAGGAGCAGAAACACCTCAGTGCAGGGTGTGCAAGGCACTCCAGGAGCTGGTTGGGCACTGGCCAGCAGCCCCTAGCCAGCCCCAGCTACAGCCTCTGACAGGTCACAAACTGGCACTGGGGATGGGAACCAGCTCCCCAGCCACCCCTGCCGTAAATCCACAGCACTGACTGCTGCTGTCAGCCCCTGGAAGGAAGAGGCAGTTTAGTGAGAGACAAACTCTGTTTGGTTTTTATTTTGTCGTAGCTGGAAGGACGCCATGGATGGCAGCTTGGAGAGCAGGCTGTGATCAGCTGGGAGATATCCAGCTCCCTGCTGGCAGCCGGGCTCTGGAACAGCTCCATCCCGCTGCCTGGCAGGTCCTATCTGTTAAATAAATGTGATTCCAGGCTGATCTGTTGTAGGGAATGGTTTATGACCTTCATCCAATAAAAAAGAATTCAGGCAGGTGTTGAGAGAAGGTGAGTGAGCACATTGGTGTAAATAGCCATAATCAGTCATATTTTGAGGAACACAAGGTACCAGTCTGCTGCCAGAGCTGTGCTGCCTCTGCCTCACAGTTTTGGTGTGGGCCTCCACATGTGAGAACTGGGTGTTTTGCCCCAAACCTCCTGTGTGAGAGCCTCCCTTGTCCCAGCAGCCTTCTGCAGCCAGCCAGCCCTGCAGCCCCACTCTGTTACCAGATTTCCAACATCCTGTTTTCACTGGGATTATTTTAATCTTCCTGTTTCCCATCATATTTTTCCTCCTGCCTATGCCAACGCAGACTGCAATTCCTGGCAGGCACGGTGGAAACCTCCTCCCTGGGCTACACCAGCATTTTGGAGGATGAGCTGGACTGCCCTGGTCACGCCTGGCTCCTCTCCACTGCTGGTGCTGGTACCCACTGCTGACCCACCACGGCCACCCAGCTGCTTGCAGCACAGCATTTTGAGCCCACTCAGCCAGTGAATCGCTCAAGCAGCTCTGTGCTTTCATATTTTCCTCTGTGTTGGCCGAAGAACCAAAACACCTGCTCCACTGCTGATGTCATGATGGTTTTATCAGGGCAGGAGAAATGCTGCAAGGGACTGATTACCTGAGCCACACAGGTGAGGGCAGCCAGCCCCTTCCATGTTCCAGCTGCAAACAGTGAGCCTCTCCATGGCTGCCCAGCTTGCCAGAGCTCCACTTAGGCTTCCAGGGTTGGCTTTTCTCCTGGATCTGCTCTGGATGATGAATCTCCTTGCCCTGTGCAGGTCCCTAAGCCAGTCACAGGTTTTTACCTTGCCTTGCTGGAAGTGGATTCTGTACTCTGGGTGATGCTGTTACAAGGCCAATAGAAATACAGATACAAATGCCAGCAATCCCAAAGGACATTCCTTCCACTCTACACTCCAACACACTGGCACCTTGCTGCTTCACAGGGCTAGGTGTGAGGTGAAACTGAGAGACTCAAACAGCTGAGGGTCTCTGTATAAAAGCAAGTAAAAAGAAAATAAAGAATCATGGAAAACCAGTGAGATATCATGTGTAAGAGTCCAAAAGATAATTTAGTATCTAGAAGTAATTTAATCTTTCAATATGTGTCAACATCAAATCTGCTAAGACTCTAACAATAGCAGAAAATATCTGAGACAAATATGATACAAAACAAAACCCAAACCCATCTGCTTTCTTAATCATAGGCTTTAAGAATGTTTCTGCTAGTTACCCAGCTATTTCAAGAGCTGTACTGTCTAAATCTATATCCAAACAAACATGGAAGTCACAATAAATCTGTCATTCAGTTATTCAGGTCTATGTTTTAAATCCTTCTAAATGATAACATTCAAGACAGACATTAAATGGAAACATTGTTTCTCTACAGCCTCTAGCACTGAAGATTTAAACTCTAATCCATTCTGAATGGCATCACCAAGAACAAGAATGAGAAAATGTCCTTTCACTGCCTGAGTCTGGTTTTGGAATATCCATTGCTGAAGTCTGAGCTGCAAACTAAAAAATCAACAATCTTGTAAAGCAGAAATTCTACCCTGGCTACACTTGCTTTTTGGGAAGATGCTGTGGAGATGATGACAGAAAAATAATGAGGTTCATACTTACCTTGCACCAGGCACAGTGAGATTAGTGTGGCAATGAAACTTCCACACTACACAGCACCAGAGCTCTGGGATATGGTATGAGGAAGATGGCAAAATCCAGATATAAAGGAAAGTCTGTATTTTATTAGGCCTCACATCTATTCTGAGAGTGGCCAGTGATCTTTAACCAAGCATGCAAGGGTTCACCCACTTGCCTTGGACCATATCCAACCATGATTACTAGAAGAATATAATAAGCATAAACCAAAAGTTACAAGAAATCTGGAAAAATGTAAAGTGTAAGCTAAGACACCAAGTAATGCAGAATGATAGCAAATTAGGACAAAATAAATCAGCCTTCTACCAATGTTAAAACTGAAGAAAACCCATCAAACCATCAGCCACCAATTCAGTAATGACTCTGTGCTCCAGAAACACAGATTGGATGTAAGCATAGATTAACCCAAGTCCCCAGGGACAGGTGGAAAAGCCTTTTCCTACTCCCTTTCCCTCCAGCCACGCTCTCAGCATGTGAGGTGCAGGAATCATCTTGCAGCACCTTTGTGCTGGGAACAAGGGAGCCAAAGCTGGGACATGAAGGGCAATGGAATTGCTGGCTCTGATGCTGGACAAGTCACAAGTTCCCTGTCCCACCCCCAGCTGCCAAGTGCACACTTTGGTATTTCATACCACACGTGGCAATCCAGGCTGGGTGACATAAAGGTTAAAAGTAATTTTGGCTGCAATAGCCCAGCACAGAGATTACAAAAGGTATTTTATCATCAGAGTTCTCTATAGAAGGGCTGCTTGGCAGTCAGGATGCAGCAGACAGATTCCTGAGGAAAGCAAATGACACGTGTGGCTGCTGCCAGCTACTGACCCAGCTATTTGCAGAGCGTGGCCATACCCGGCCATCACCACGTCCCCGTCCCTGGGGGCTGCTGGGCACAGCTCCCTCTGCACATGGCCTGGGGCACACAAATCACCCCATCAGCCATGCCACTTCCCAGCCAAAAGCAGCCACTGAACTGTTCAACAGTCAGTATTTTAAGGAGTTCTCCAATAGCACTCAGCGTAAGCAGATAACCATTTTAAATATAGACACTGGAATGGAAGCCCGAGTGCTGGGTGCCAGCAGTGATCTGGATTATTTGCTTGTTACTAAATACCCCCTGGCATTACTGCCCAGGTTGTTCAGCTCAGGTCTGACGCAAACAGTGGCAGAAGAGCAAACAAGAATTTACAGGATTTTGTAAGAACTGAAATAATTCAAGGAGTAAGGAACAAATTGGTTCAGGGCTGCTGTTGCTCAGGGCTGCATCTTTGGAAGAATGAAGAGAGGTTACTGTTTAATTACGTGTAAAACCCAGCTGAAGGCTTGACAAGCACTTCCAGATCTCAGCAGCAGGAAACATGAGTATAAATCAAGAAAAGAAGACTTGTGGGAGCAAATTTAGCTCAAGGATATTTTTCCTCTTGATATCCAGCAATAATTGCACCACTATGTCCCACTGAATTCCTTGGGACCTGCCTACAGTTCTCTGGGGTTTGCACTGTACACATGTGTGGAGTAGGGGATGAAAGTCAACATGTGGAAAAACTCCTACATCCCTGACTATCACAGAGGTTAGAAGGGGACAGAAAAAAATAGCAACATTAGCTCCATGTGGAAAAAACCCTCTCCGGTGGATGCCTGTAAAAAAGGCATGAAAAACCTGTTCATAAACCAGTGCCTCCAGGCAGTCAGCTGGGCCAAAGTGGGAACTTGGCAAGGCTTTAAAAGGATGCAGCAGGCATGGCTCTAAGAGCTTCTGCAGCACAGAAAAGGCAATAGCAAGATGACAGGAAAACAAAGTACATCAAGGCACAGCTGTTGCTGAAGGTAGCAAACCCTTTGCTGCAGGTACAGGTGCTCTGATGAGCAGGGCAGGGAGGGGCAGCAGCAGCAGCAGGGCCTGCCCCAGGGCCCAGCTGGTTCACAGAACCCCACATCCAGCCTAGAGCCCCAGCAGAGCAGCTCTGCTCACAGCAAAGACCAGCTAAGCTGTGCTACTCACAGTCATCACACCACTACCAGCAACGTGGGCAAAGGCTTATAATAGCTGAGATTATATATAGCAACTCGGATTTAATTAAAATTAAATACAACTCTGAGAAAGCTAACTGACCATGGCTGAGAACTCTTGATCAGAACAAACTGTTCAGCACTTATTAGGTCTCATGTGATGACAGGATGTGTAAAAAGCTCTGTCCTGGTCTGTTGTAAACATCATCTCTTCTAGCTGTAGCTCTTGTTAAATATGCTTTAAAATGCTGCCTTTTAACCAAAGGCCACTTGGAGAAGAAAGGGTGCTTTTAAAAGATGGGTAATGTTCCCGTTTTTTATTTGCTTTTTTGTTAAATAAGGGTGCTCCATTGTACTTGGCAAGCACCTTGTCGTGAAACAGTGGTCCTTTTATCTGGTTCATAATTCAAGCCTCTTCCATATTTTGTTTTTAAAGACAATGCTGTTGCTAGGTCACAGCCAAAGGGCTACACGTGTAACTGACCTATTTTTTCCTGCAGGGATAGGCACGGCTGATGAGTACAGGGCAGGAACCATCTCCCACCCCACGGGAACAACCTGTGACGCCCTGCACTTTCTGCAGGCTGTTCTTCCAACACTCCTGCAGCTTGCCAAGGGAGAACCCAGCACCACACCCAGAGTACCTTCACTTTCTAGCAGTGGTTTCACTTTGCATGGTCCTTACAAAACACTTTTATCTCCACATGAGGAAGTCCTTCTACTAAATAATCCCGACTGCCCAGCTGCACCTACAGTGACCCATGGATGGAGCCTGTTGTGAGAGCAGAGTTTACAACAAAGCAGGCAGCACAGCCTGTACAGTGCTGCCTCCTCTGCACAGGTAGATGACAAAGGTAATGAAGCACCGTGCTGGGTTTGGGCTCCACACTCAACTCTCCCCTTCCTTGTAGTGTTAAATGTTCCCTTTGTACCCCTTAAAGGCTTCTTAAGTGAAGTTTCACATGTGTTCTTAAAAAAAAAAAAAGCAAAAAGGAAGCAAAAAAGATACTTCGTTTGTACAAGATGTGTTTTTAAGCTGAATTTTGTTTCCCATTCTTCCACCCACATCTTCCCACCCACTGCTCTCCTCCAATCTCAACAAAAGCCTCCACAGCCCTTGAGAACAGTCCCTTGCCCAGAGAGGGCAGCTGGTCACCCCCCTCCTACAGCCCACACCCACTGCTGTGGCTGCAGAAACATGCAGGGACTGTGCCCAAGGACTCACTCCCTGTCCCCTCTCCAGGTGCCCACCCTGTGCCACACTGAAGGGACAGATCCTTGTTTTAGGCCAGTTGCAGCTGTGCTACCTTCCAGAGGAGGAGGGATGGAAGAAACTGGACGAACTAAAACACTGTCATAGGAAAAGCTGTAGGAGTTTGCCAGGAGATGTAGCTTTGTTGTACAGTTAATTATCTCCCTCTGGAACGGCTGTGATGGGAAGAACTGGAGAGAGATACATACTGTTCTAGGGCTTGCTGCAACAGAGACCTGACCTGCACATTTTGAAACATCCCACAGCAGCTACCTGGTCATGCTCCCAAAATCTCGTGGAAATGCTCCAGCCAGGCTCTTGGCCGAGGAACCTGCACGCTCACCTTCACTGCAGGCTGCCAGCAACGTGAAGGTGCTCGCACACACTGGCAGCAGATTTTCCTTTAGCACTGATCTCTCTAGAACATTGATAAAGCAGTAACTTCAGTCACTTGTACTCTGAAAGTCAATTGGGTGTTTTTGAACAGAGATGGTTATGGACACTGCTGTGTATTTGTGCTTTCATAGCCACACCACCCCATGGGATTTCCCTGGATCCAGGCTGCAGGCACCAGAAGGAAACTCTTGGGAGTCTCCTTCCAGGATGCTGCATCCCCAGCAGTGGCACTTCCAGGGAGTTTCTCATGCTTCCATGAGCACCCTGTGTTAGGCAGTGACCCTCACAACTCCCCCAGCTGCAGCACAGCAGCTGCTCTTCATCTGGCAGGGTGTGTACAAAGCATCACAAAGAGCCATTTTTGCTGGCCATGTTTTTATTTGTTTTTAGTTTTAAACAGGGGAGCCAATGATACATCCAGTATTTCAAAAAATCAGAAGGTAAAACAAATTTTCAAAAGACCGAGATGCTACATGCTATATTTAACCTAATTTTATTCATGCTTGCTTTTGAGGGGGACTGGGAGTGGGACAGGAATCATTCAGTAAAAACATACAGTAAAAACAAAATGTCTCACCATATAGAACTTTAACCTACAGTAATGTTGTACCTTAATTATTTCCATGCACACAACTAACATTACAAAATCTTTAAAAAATGAACACAATTAAGACTTCTAGGAGCATTTGATAATAAAGCAATTCCTAATTTCTTTTGTAGAGATCAAGCACCTCCAATTACAAATTCCTATACACAGTGAGTGCTTTACTTGAAATGAAAACTAAAAAATAAAAATAAAAATGTATTGGATAGCCTCAGAATAAGCCGATGTTAATATATATCCAGCTATGTAGGCAATAAAACCATAGTGCTAAACAAAAACTTTTATCTGAAAAGTAACTCAAAAATTGACTTTCTATAATTACAGAAATATACTTATTTGCTAAAATAAATAAAAGTGCTGCATATTAACACTTCACTATAAAGAATGCATACCGGAACATTTATAAATATTGAATGATTTTCAATAGGAATAACTACTACAATAATGCTGGCTAAACAGAAGTGCATAATGAGAAGCACTATGGGTGGTTAATGTTTTGCCACATACTGCTGTTACCTTGAGGTAGATAACACATGCGTACCAAATTCTGCATTCATTTCAGTTGCTGCTGGTATCATGTGTCTAAGAAATGTGTAGAGTATGAAAAACTCTAAAATACGCATGAATGAAAAAAATGTTTTGGGAAAAATAGATATTCTCATGCAATTATGTACAGTCTCACTGTGTAAATTTCAAGGCAAAGTTCTTTTTCTGCAAAACATGGACACTGTTTTACTGAGAGAATGTTTTTTTTTTTACTTGGTTTAGTGCATTTTTTGTTACCTCCTGCATTTTGCATTATTTTGCTCTATTCTTTAATTTTGTGTGCAAACGACATGCCAGTTTAAAAACAAAAGTAACTCATGTATAGAAAGTAATTCTGGATTGTAAAAACAATGGTAAACAGAAAACTAATGAAATCCATACCAAAATTACACCATCTGATTCAAGTAAAAAAATTACTTACACTAGTAATAAAAAAAGACAAACACATCTCATGAATATAAAAGAAATGTCTGCTGAGTGTTTTAGTTTAGGTGTTTCAGAATGCTGCTGTAGGTTTTGTGGGGAATCTGGGGAGATGATTTCATAGCAGAAGGCGTTAGTGTGGCCTGGATGGACTTCAGAGGCGAACCAACAGGGCTGTGAAACTGAGGAATACCTATAGCCTCAAGCTGCTTGTTGAAGAGGAGCTCCCCACTGTTACTGAGAAAGCTCTCTTCTCTTTCCTTCTCCCCAAGCTTCCCCTCTTCTACTGGCTCAGGTTCTAGCATTTCAGCATCTTCTTTCTTACTAAAAAATTTGTCTAAATAACTGGTGTAAGTATTTTCTTTTTCAACTTGTTCATCTTTCCTTACTTCGCAACAGAACTGGTCTATGAGGAAGCACCCCTCCCCACCACTGACAAACTGACTGTCCCAAGAGGTTTGGTACAGAGCTTCTAACTGTGCCAAATTGGCCATTCCTTTCTCCTGCTTCTCTCTGCTTACCGACTTCGATATTATTCCTTTCAACTCTATCTGAGACACTGAACTATTCAAGTCATTTAATTTATCAACATCAGTAGACTCATGTTGTAAACTAAGCTGGATGGTTTCTGCTATGAAAGAATCAAAGTCAAACCCCTGATTCTTCTCCCTTTCTTTTTCAACAAGTTGCTGTGATGCTTCCTCAAGTGCTATCTGAGCCTTCACCAACCCATTCTTTTCACATTTAGACTTGCCTTTCTTGTCAGACTTTTCTTTGCTTTGTTCCTTCCAGTTTGAAAGATCTATAATAAGCTTGGGCTCATAGTAATGGTTAACTTCACTGTCTCGCCAAACTAAATTATCTAGGTATGAAGATGACCTCATTTTGTAATTACAAGTGTGACTACATTCCAGATCACAATACTTGTTTTCGTGGTGATCTGAATACTGCCAGCAAGGCTCAGTAGAGAAGTGGGTGTCAAAGGCAGGATCCTCCAGGTACTTTTCACGATCTCCATCCAAGTATTTGCGAGGATCCACTTGCACTTCTTCTTCATCAGTAACATCAGAAAGAGCCCTTGGATCACGCTGAACTTCATCAGCTTCATAGTTATTATGAATAGGCCAGTCATGGTCGGAAAACTGACTTTCATGGTATCTGTAAAACAATTTCCTAAGTGTTAGCAGCTAAAAACAAACAGTCTTCTAGCTCCCAAGACAGAGACAGTTAAGTTTAGAAATATCCCTTAGAATATAATGACAATTCAACACAAAGTCTTTCCTTAATCCAACTGGGTACCTCTTCTGGGTTTTTAATTTAATCCAGCATAAAGAAACAGAACTATGTACAATAGCTCACTCCATTTACAGAACTCTTTCTGAAGTGTGTTTAATTGACTTAAGATGACTACCATGAAATCTCTTTACTATAATATGCACTAAGCATTAGACAAGACAATCATAATTTAAACTCTCCTTAAACAAAGTTTATTTTTAGGGAAGTATTTTGGGGAAGAAGAAAATAATGGAAATATTAACTTCTGAATATAGAGTCCTGAGTTCAACTCAGGAATCCTTCAGCATATTTGAGTCACATCTAATGGATTATAAATCCAATGATAATGCTATAAGGGAAAATTTTATTCTCAGGTCAACTCAAGGCGAAGAAACAAACAGAAAAGGAAATAATGCCCATGAAGCAATGTCACTTCAAGCACAAAACCATCCAGTTACGTTACCACAGTAAGTGATAAATTTACCTTTCCCAATTATAAATATGGCTGTGACTTTCATCCATTAGCAGAATATCATCAACCTCATCTTCAATGTGAAAAGGATGACTTGAAATAGGCTCATCCGTTGGAAAGGAATAAATGCTCATATAAGGATGGGACAAAGCTTCTTCTGCTGTCAATCGATCCATGGGACTAAATGTCAAAATTTGCTCCAGAAAGTCCAGTGCTGTAGAATATAAGCTACCATTAAATGGGAAATTTCTGACATTTACAACTTAACGTTAATGTGCAGTGCTTTGCTCTAGAGACCTCTAGTTGTTTCAGAGTAGCTGCCTGTGAAGCATCACCTATTGACAATACAGTACCAAATATGCATCCATATTAGCCATCAGAAAGAGAGACAAGTCAAATCTAAGAACAACCATAATTTAACTTAAAGCATAAAAAACCAGCAAGAGACAGAAAGCTTCAAGCTGAATCAGTATCCATCAATGGCTACCAGGAAACAATGCTGTTACTTTGGCTGGGGGACTCTTTTAAACACATTTGAAAGGCAGTCCTTCTATACTGATTCCATTCCAATGTTCCCTTAAATTTAAAAGGCCAGTGTCTCAAAACAGAGCAATTCCAGTGCAAACAGGTCCAGCAGAGATTCACAATTCTACTCTAAAGATAACCAAGCAGCCATTATGGAAGTAATTTTTTTTTTTTAGTGTAACAGAAGACAATCCTTCTTCAGAAAACATAGATTCTTCCAACTGAAACATGCTTTTAACAATCACACACCTGCATCTCAAAGCTGCACACTACTTGATGCTTTTGAAACAGCAAAACATTGAATCAAGGGGATTTTTCCATTACTTACCTTCAGGACTGATGCCTGGAAGCAACTGAGTTAAAGGTTTGTGTGGCTCAGTCATATCGTTTCTAATGTAAACTGGAATTACATTGAGAAGCTCCTGACGGTCCTCCTCATGTACAACAGGAATTGATTCTAGAATCAACTGCATCTGTTCAAGTTCATGTGCACCTGAGCACCAAAAGAAAAGACAAGCTGCCATTTCAAATTCAAACATTTCTGATCCCTCTATATGAAAGGCATGTCAAAATTTTGTGTTCTGAGCAGCTATTTCCAGTAAAAGATTATAATCTCCTGCAACAGAGGAAAGGCTGAAGTTCTGAATTTAAATGATAATAAATCTGAAGAGCTCTCAAGAAATACCATGGCATATGAATAATTACAGAGCTGCTACTCACAGATAAAGAGACGTAACCTTAAGCTTTTGTAAGGGTGTTTTCACCATGGATGAGGTACTCTACAGCAATATCCTTTTTATTATACACTATATACTGCAATCCTCCCCTTTCAACAGATCCACCTAATTAATCCAGTATTTGACCTCACTTTGAATTATATGTCCCTATTAATAAAAACAGTAGCAGTTTAGCTCAGAAAGACATTTTGCAGGCCACAACCATTTGTGTTAATATTCTACTCTGAAATTCTGCATTAACTGTCAAGTGCAAGACAAAATTCACCTGTTGGTTTCATAGTGATACTTTTTTTGAAAAAATTACTGTATTATGATTGGAATTATAGTACTCTTTTAGCACTACCTTAAATTTCCCTGGATAAGAACAGTAAGGGCCTATACAGCAGGTCAATTTTGACTAATGAACAGCATCTATATTCAGTACTGGAGTACCCAGAAATACAATTTGCCAACAGCTTGTTGTTCTGCTCCAAGAAGGATGTAGGATCCTAGAGATTCAACCAGCAGATGAAATTATATAGGATTATTTGCATGCCAGTTGTTTCCTTCCTTCACCAAGCAGCTCGGGGCAATCACAAGCAATACTGATGTATGTGACAATAAATACAAAAATAAATGGGGCCAGCAAGAGACTCTACCATCTCCAAACCTTCGACCCTGAGCTCACTTCAGTGCCTGTACAGCACAGAAGTCTGCACTGGACATCCTACCACACACCTGCCAGGTGACTTGAAAAGCTGAGGCAAAGTCACTGCAGAAAATCGGACAGAGTTCCCCAAATGAATCAGTACTGCCTCATGTCAACTTCTTTACTGGACTGAAAGAGCTGTTTTGTTCTACTTCAGACTACAACAAATTACTTAATATGATCTATCAGATGTCATATTGCTTGTAATTTGCTGGAAAACAGATTCTACTGTGTAATTAGTACTATCCCAAAAATTAATCAGCTTTCTGTCCACTGTCAGCAAAATAACCACTGCAAAATATTCATTTAGAACAAAGAAGTAGAGCAGCTGTTTGGAAAAGCTACTGAATTCTTCTGCTTCAACTTCCCTTCTCTCACTTGTTCCAGGTGTTCTGCAATATTAATCTGCACTCTTCCTTCCCATTCTCATCAGCTTTCTGAACAGCAGGATTCCTAAGGGATGGTTCAGAAGTAGCTAGGAAGTTGCAATTAACCAAATCAATCTCTGAACAACTCTGCAAAAGAATTTTATTCAGTCTCAGGGCAGAATAACTATCGTATCTCCAAACACCTTCCCTTTCCAAATGCACGATGTCAAGAAATCTACTTTTCTTTACATTAGAAAACTGTGACAGTGCTAAATTTTTGGAGGGCACATTTATATCTAAAATACCTTTCTAAGTATCTATTCAATGCAATTAAGGCATGTAAACAAGCCTACAAATTTAGGATTTTGGTGACTAAGACCAAGTTTTTTAACAGAATTCTAACTCTCTGCACAGCTATTGGGCCAATAAAAAATTGTGACAAATACCAATGCTATTCAAAGAAAAAAAAAAGCCAAAATGCTGGCAGTTGTGATCAATCTATGCTGAATGATGAAATCTGCAGACTTTCTTCCATTATTTGCCAGCGGAAGTACTTGATGCAATGGGAACCTAATAAATCTTGTATCAGCCAAGCATTTAATACTCTGGGGACATTACTACAGTAGTTAGTAACTCAAAGAGTGAAAAACTCACTGCATGTTAAGAGATGCCCTTGCACATATTAATCACTGATTTATAATAAATAATGCTTTCAAGTGACAATTCTCCATTAACTACTTAATGGGAAGGTCTCAGTTCCACAGCCTTTTCATGCAAAGCTAAGAATAGTAGCAGAATTGTGCTTTCAGTCCACATGCGTCTAAAGGAATGTGAACTTTGAAATGCAAGCTTAGCTCTCAGAGGTTTTATCTGTATTACTCCTATAATACAGGCCCACAGGAGAAAAACCAAGAAGGAGCCTGAATGAGACAGCTGCTGCTGAGGCCCCGGGGTGCACAAAAATAAGCATTTCAGAGGTATTTCAGCAGTTTACTCATCTGCTCCCATGGACCGAGCGCTTGTCAGCAGGTGGTGATCTCCTATAGTGCAAATGACAGTTTCACTTCATCTAAAATGCTCTGGTTTGTGCTCTGAGCTAGGTCAGCAACATAGTACAGGATGGCCATCAAGAGATTGGCTCCAAACATTTGCTCCTGATCCTAACCAAAGCTCTAATATAGATGCACCCAAAGAGACCAGAGCATTGCTTCCTATCTTACCTGAAACAGCTGAAGGTTGCACTGTTCCTCGCTGTATTGCACTAAATTTTACATCTCTAAATCTATGCCCCTGGGGCTTCAAAACTTAAAATATAGAGAAGCAAGAAGCTATTAGAGTGACTACATTTAAAAAATAATCTTTATGCATATGATACTCAGGGTATTCATAATCTTCAAAATACTCCCTGGATACACCAAATCACACATGTATCAGAACACTTCTTAGGTAACCAATAAATTTAGCTTAATAAAATTACAGACCATGTATGACTCCTACATTAAATTCTGTATTTATCTAAATACACACCAATACAAATAACAAAACTGAAATGTCTTCTGCTTTAGAGATACATTAATTTGTAGTTCATATAAGTGGATAATAATATAACATATCCTGATAGTCAATGACTACTGATGTTAGCCTTTCCTAAAGAAGATAATTAAGCAGTACCACTCCTTTTATAAATATACACACTGATTTTATTCTACCCACCTGCAAAGAGGGTTTTCCCAGTCAGCATTTCAGCAAAGATGCAACCTGCAGCCCACATGTCAATGGCTTTAGTGTAGTTGTTAGGAGAAAGCAAAAGCCGGGGCGATCTGTACCATTTAGTAACCAATCCTTCAGAAAGATGGCCCTAATGAAATTAATTAAAAAATTAATTAGGTTTTTAAGACTCACTTTTTTAATTTCTTACTTTCAAATGCACTACTAACAAGATTTTTTTAGTCTCAAAGTCCCAGGGATTTATTGTATGCATACTACTAAACCTTCTTTCCACCAGTATCTTTGTGAGTGAACAGCAACCACACAGAAATATGACACTATTATTCAAATGAATTACCACAGCAAAACTTTCTCATTCCCAGATTCCAAATAAATGCAGAGATGATACTGAACTCTCTTGTGAAACATCTAGACCAGGAGGACAGTATCTCTAAACCAATCCCCCAAAGCAGCCACACTTGCACTATGAATGCACTACTTATAATCTTATCTAAGGCTTCTATAATTGAATATAACTAAATGTTGCTCTTAGTCTCAGATTCTGTCTTCACTGTTAAAACCTTTGACTTTTCTGAACCCATTTAGGAAAAAAAAAAAATTATGTTTGCAGTAGTCCTATCTGAGACAAACCATGCTAAGGAGGCCTTCCACAGCCTATCTACCTGTGCAAAAGGGAGAAAGATGCTAATTTAAGACAGCACAGTTGTCAATGTATCACTTAGATATTCCCACTCTCAGCATACCTTGTGGGAATAATGAGGATCCATGATTCGTGCAAGACCAAAGTCACCAATCTTCAGCACCAAGTCTTCAGTATTAATGAAAAGATTAGCTGGTTTGAGATCTCTATGCAGAACATTTGCAGAGTGAATATACTTGAGCCCACGTAGCAGCTGGTACATGAAAAGTCTGGCATGATCTTCCAGTAAAGGGCCTTGCTCTAGCAAATTAGCCAGATCTGTCTCCATGTATTCCTGGACAATATAAACACAGTTCAATTCTGTCAGGGAGCCCACATCATCTGTTAACTGGCTTCCACTGGGACCAAGAATTTCAAATACTTTGACAATGTTATCGTGGTCAAGTCTTCTAATAATTTTGATCTCACGTAGAGCATGCTTAACACTCTGGGGATCTGTAAGGACAATTTTCTTGACAGCCACTCTTTTGTCACAGTCATTATCGACAGCAGAAAAAACTAAGCCATTTCCACCACAGCCCAGTGGTTTTAAGTCCATATAGCGAGAGCCCAGATCAAAACCATGAATGTTCATGAGACTTTCAAATTTTTCTGCCATTTTAAAATTCTTTATGTTTTTCTTCAAACTACTAAGCTTCTGTAAACACACGGAGACACTTCCACTGGTATCTGAAGGAAAGGTCTTAGAGAAAGGGAGAAGAAACACTTGGCTTTGACTGCAAGATGGTTTCTTGACACTCTCATTTCATTATGAGCCAGCCAGGCCTGTTGTGTCCCCTTGAATTTAGAGCCCGTAAGCTCTAGAACTCAAACCGAGCATAAGATAGAAAGATTGCAGCATTCATAGTTCAAGAAAGGTGCAGCATTTCTGCAGACATTAAAGAAAATACTCACAAGAAACTCAAACGGAATGAAATGACATACTATGCACTCAGCTCTACTGTGCTAATCTGGTTAACATTTAACAAAAATGTGAATAAATATGCACATAATAGGCTTCTATTAACATCCTCCTCCTCACAGTGCAGATACATTCAGTGTTGGACTGGTCCTGAGCAGCGTCATTCTATGGTGCTGGTAAGCACTATTTTTTTTCCTTCTTCCTCCTTTCTCTCTTCTTTGTTTACAGTCTAGTTAAATGGGAAACTGGCAGCTCTTGATTTACAAAAGATGCCTTCTGTTAATGATCAGGTGGCTCCAGCTCACCACAATCACAGTCAAAGCTACCATCCATTTTACTCCGTGGCAACCTGAAAAGCAGAGAAAAATACATCAGTACCCTAGCACATACAAAAGTCTTCCTCCTCCCCCAACTCATTGAGTTGTCCTAAATATACAACTTATTTACTGTCCAGTTACAAAAATAATAAACCATCAAAAAAGCTAAACTAATTATAAATTATATGTACTTTTCACACTCGTGGAGGAAAGCAATAATGACCAACCACCATTTCTAAAACACATATCGTGAACAGTTTTGATGTAATCTATTGAATTTATGGCACACAACAAAAAATCCTCCTGAGTCTTAATAAAGAGACAAACAAAGCAAACTTGGTAATTCTCCAATAGAGCTGTTAAGATACAAGCCAGAAGCAACAGGACCCGACCCGTAGCATCTGTCAGCAAATTTTGGAAAAATTCTTTTCACTAAACTTCTATTTGAAGACAAAATAAGGTTTAACTATTTCGCCATAATAAGAGGTAACTAGGTACTGGTCACATGAAAAGGGTGAGGCTTGTATACTCACAGTATTTACTGAACATCCAGCACACATCCAATGCCACTACAAAGCTTTAATCCTTGTGATTTTGGATAAAATTTACCAACATCTCAAATAATAACCTTGCCTCTATAGACTCATTGTTACCGGAATCATGGGAGTAATTCCTACACATCAGACAAATACTATTACTTTATCAATTATTTCTACACATATCCAACCTAGATTACAAAGAAAAACTATCAGCAAGTACATTACACAGAGTAACTGGTATGTTCTAAAACCATTTCCCCTAACACATGGGCTCTTTCAGACATCATTTATTTTTTAATAGTGTAATGAATTCACCTACTATTTATGAAGAACCAAACTGGCAATTTTCTCAATAAGTTCCCGTCAGCGACAGCAGAACACAGTCATAAAGACCACATGGTGCATTTTTGTACAACATCACTTCTTTTAAAAGTTCAAAAATGCCACAAAGGGAAGAGTCAGTGGTGTATGCTACACAGTGTGGTAAGCTTTGGGCAATTCCACTACAAGTCATTTGAATGTTCTTCCCCAACGTGTATAGGTCACATCAAACCACGAAGTGCCTCCTGTTCAATCTTAGATTAACATATTTCAGCTCTTCCCTCAGCTCTCTACCTAAATGTAAAGGTCTCCACACTATCCCAACACTTCAGAATTAATGATACGAATGTTTTCCTCTAAAACAGAGCTAGCCTTTCAGTGGGACAACTGGGAGCAGGCAAAACAAGTCTCCTCACTCCTAACAGAACAGCAAAAGCAGCTGACAAGTTATTAACATATTTTAAATAATGGCCTCAATTCACTAAAGCAATCAGAATTGCATAGAGAAAAAGGGAAAAAAAAAAGAAAGAAAGGCACACTGGCAATGAGAAACAAGACTGTTATAACACATTTAAATATTCCCCTTCCTTCAGCTCATGCCTGACTGTCATCAAGACACAGCCCCAATGCCCTGGCTCGCTCAGTCTCTCCTGCCACATACCACGTGCCCCCAGGTATGTGGACAGAACACGACAAACACAGGGAAGAAGGAAACACATGCTATCCTCTGGTCAGTTTTTCTTTTTAAATGAAGATCACCAAATGTAGTATTTCTGAACGGAAAAGCATTGAGCTGTCCTCTACTGATGTGGTATCCCTTGCCACAAGAGTGATCTTCAGAGCTTTCTCTACTCAGCACATGGAACTTAAGATTCTTTCCTTTGTGCATTGGCAAGAGTCCTAATTTTAAACAGTGTTTTACAAGGGTTATTATAGCCTCAGTACAAGCACAATGAGGTAACAGTACTACTTTTCCCCAAACTATCTTGAATTTTTACCAATATTAAGACATTAGAGTGAAGACCCCTTTTAAAATACCCATTAACTTATTTAAAGAACAAAAGTAAAATTTATCCTAGAGGACAGCGTCAGCAACTATTCAACTCTCTTCACAACTGTAAAACCCAGATGTGTAGCCTCTTGATTTTTAACATTTTTAAACTTGAATTTTCTCACTCACATATACTACTTTCAGGTTCACTCATCCTGAGCTGCTGCCAGTACAGCAGTTTACATCACTCCATTCACCTTGCATTCCAACACCCAGCCCCCAGTTTTTACAGATATTAGTTTTTATACCAATACTTCAAATTTCACATTAACTTGAGGTCTGAGGCCTTTGTTCAATTACTCTGCATTAAGCTGTATTTTACATCCTTGGGACCATCTACAACCACTTGTATTCTGCCTCATAATTAGGCTTATTGTTTCACACTGCTGATGTCTTCAACATGCAGCAATACCGAAACTGTTTGCACCAGCTGCGTGACACATCTGGAACCTCTCTTTTAGCTAGCTCCATTAAACAGCCCAGGAAAAGATTCAAAACGATGCCCATCAGCAGCAAACATTAAGATCTACCATCTCTTTGCCACTACTCAGATCATACCCCCTACTGCCATGAGTGAATGAATGCAGTAACAAAAGGGCTGCTTCAGGGAGAAAGGGAACTGTGGCCCACTTGCTTCCTCAAGTAGGAGCCCTAAAATTTTCATTCTGTATCTCTGAAGTTATGCATTTTTAATCATCAGTTTACAATTACAATGCTTTCAGAGAACATGCAATGATCTCTACAATCAGACTGATTTAGTTACAAAAACGAATGCTGACAATATAAGCAACCAACCCAGCACAGCCTGCATTTGCCCTGATCCTGCTCTAAACTTCCTATCTGTGAACAAATTACTTCATCTCATGTTCTAGCCACTTGAAATGTATAATGGACTATAGTATGAAAAAAGGGGGGTTTATCATCCCAATTTGTGCTGAACAGACTATTGATGCAGGCACTGACATTTTCATCTAGGCTGTCACCTTGCCAGGACTACCAGGTTTTTTTAAGTGATACTTTTACTCATTCTTCACACAAAGTTTAAAGAGGGAAACACAAAGATACCTGTTTCTTAAGTGGTTTACAACTATGGTTTTAAAATGGGTCAGTTCTTGGGAGAGGGTAACAGAAGTGACCCACAGAAGGGCTTTGAAATCATTCCTAGTGATGATCACCACACTTGACCGGCTTCAGGCATTGCGCAAGCAGCCTCTTCAAATCATGCTCAACTGCTGCACGTGGATTTCTCAGTTTTCAGGAAACAGGATGTACACCGAAACAGTCAGGTATGAGATGTTTACTTTGTCAGAAATACAAATAAGACTGAAAGATACTAGTTAATTTGATTATGCTGACCATATAATGATCAAATTATTACTCACAGGAGAAAGACCAAGAATGACTAATGACATATTATACAACCTGCTAAGTACTATCCCTTTGACTAAAAAAATACGGGGCACAGAAGGACTTTTTTTTAGATCAGCCACGTTGCAGTCAGTAGGCAGAGTGAGTCATCGTCCAACTCACGAAACTGCTGCTTTCTAAAGCCTCCTACTTGCTCCCCACACTGTTTAGGGAACTCAGTGCTGGCAGTAAGCAAATGTTACTATTAGTTTATAAATCTTCTGAAGGATCTGTAAAAACACACAAGAACCCAGTGTACTTTTTTGTATCGTGCTTAAAAATGGTTTGGCTCTCCCTTTAGACAATAATAATGAAAATTCCCCACAAAGAAGCCCACCATCAGCTAACCACAGCCTTCTGCACCTCTGCAGACCTGCCACCATCTGCTGATCCACTGAACAGGTAACCAGTCAAGAGTGAATTCGAGATAACAACCACACAAGCAAGGACTGAGCTTGAGCAAAGGGCTGAAATCAAAGTTCCCAATTTAGCTTTAGAGCACACATTTTCTGAATGCAATTGCCAAACCAAAATGCATCTCTATTTTAAGCCACCGCTTTCCAGAATTTGTAACTGGTTTATAAACACATAATGCTGTGACGACACTATTTTTATATATACACACACATATGTATATAAAAAGCTTGCTAGCAACAGCACTGGCCATACGACAACACGCCGACCGCCGTTTCTTTTTCCACAATACAGTTAACAGCCATTGTCAGGCTGATCCCAAAAGGCACTGAATTAGCCAGAAAAAGACACAACCTACAGACGCCAAGCGAGAGCATCCTGCCTTCCTAGGCAAGGGTACCTGTTCCCCAAATCCCAAAACTCGGGCAGTCTCTCTTCAAGCCATTTCCGTCGGGTGTTTCAAGCCACTTATTAAGAGGATTAAGTCACTTTTCCCACAAAAGGTTCCCGGAGCCTGCGGGCGCCCGGCAGCAGGAGCGAGCGGTACCTGTACCCTGTCTGCCGGCTCGCAGAGCTGCGCCGAATGCAGCAGCAAAACTTCCGCAGGCGGTGGAAGCCGGGCCCCCCCGGCAAAGGACATCCTTCCTCCCGCCGCCCCCGGGCCGAGCGGCCTCGCCCGCCCGCGCCGAAGGACCCGCTGCCGCCGTGCCGCGGGGGGCAGCCCGGGCCCGGGCCCCGCCGCGGAGCAGCCCTACCTTCAAACGCCCTTCAGGCCGCGCCCGCCGCCCCCGGCACAGAGGCGGCCCCGGGCCCGGCGCCGCAGCCGCCGGCAGCGCCCCCCGCGCGGCCGCCCCCGCCCGCCCGCCCGCCCGCCCGGTCAGCGCCCGCTCGCCCCGCTCGGCCCCACGGCCGCCGCAGTGCGGAGAGGCCGGGCCGGGCCCGGGCGGAGGGAGCGGGGCGGAACGGAACGGGCCGGGGGCGCCCTGCCGCCGCCGCCGCCGCCGCCGCCGGGCGGGATGGAGGGAACAAAGCGCCTTTGTGCGGCGGGGCCGGGCCCGCGCGTGCGGCGGCCGAGACCCCCCGCGCCCCGCGCCCCCCCGCACTCACGGGCCTTCCCAGGCTCATCGGGGGTGCGCTGCTCACACGGCCGAGCCCCGCGGCCCCGCCACCGGCCCTCGCCCGGCGCCCGCCCGCCTCGCCGCAGTTGCCGCTGCCGCAGCCGCCGCCATGTAACCCGGCGCGGAGGGCAGGGAGGGGCGGTGCGGCGGCGGCTCCGCCCGCCAGGGGCGGCCCCGGGCGGCCCTCGAGGACGGGGGGCGGCCCGGCACGGCACGGCACGGCACGGCACGGCAGCAGCGCCGCGTTGCCGGTGCGGGGTAGGATCGGCCGTACAGCCGAGCCTGTGCCCAGCGGGGCGGCCCGTGCGACAGCCGCTCGCTCACCTGCCCGCCTCGCCTGTCGGCCTGAGACACGGCGCTCCCGCCGTGCCCAGCTGGCCCGAGGGCTGCACGTTCTCCAAGCACGGTTGAGTCAAACACAGCACGGGAAGGCAGCAGGCGGAGCGGCGCGCACGAAGGGAGCGCGGCAGCGACTCTGCCCGCCCCGGTGGTCCCTGCGGCAGCCAGAGCAGCGGGACCGGGAGGCCCAGCGGGGGCCCCGCCGAACGAGCGCTGTCCCCGGGGCTGTCGGTGTGCCGGGCTCCAGCAGCGACAGGCGGCGAAGCGCCCGGGTGCGCCCCGTTCAACTGGCTCGTCACTAAACGTCCCTCACGGCGGAGAAACAAAAACAGTTGGAAGGCAACAGGCGAGCGCAGCGGGGGCAGTTCCTGTCTCCGAAGGTGACACTCCGGCTCAGATATTCCGCAGTCTTAATGTCATGGCGGATCTTAGTGTTCTCCCCACAGGCATCTACAACTCTTTGCTGTCACCTCTAGATACCGCAAAGGACTTTTCCTATAGCATCTCCCTTAGCAGAGTCACTAAGAGTCTGCCGTTCTCCAAAACCACAACTAATACAACAAAATAAAGAGAAATAATGAAAGCTTCACATTTTTCCCCCCGAGTCTTTTATACAGCAGTCTTTAGTAAGGAGAGAGAAGCATGAGGACACCAAGCCTACAGGTATCAAAAGAGCCTTATGCTTCTACTAACCCAGTTTTGGTACAACTGTCAAGGCAGGGTGCAGTTTTCCTACTGCAGTCCTTCATATGCCTTTTAAGTGCAGGATGACTCAATAAATGATAAACCAATATTCATTTTTGCTAGTTAAACAGAGGTTATTTATAGCTAGTACTAGGACAGAAGTTATATGCAATAGGGCACTATTGCTCTGCTGCCATTTGGACAGAAGCATCCAATTGACCCTTGCACTTTTAGATCATGTAACTTTATTTTTTTAAAAATAAACAAGTCATATATCAACATCCAAGGATCTCCCTACTCAGCTTTTCTCTAGTTTTTAAAGTAACTTTTAAACGGTCTTCAATTATGCAGCAAACATCCTCTGTTTCAATTAGTCAGATGCACTGGTAGCTCTGATATTGACCCCACCACCAGGAGAGGTGACCTGGGCCTTTGGTAGCGCAGTGCTGTGCCAACAGCACACATACAGAAGTCAGTAACCAAACTGACACTTTATATTACAATGCTTGCTAATTGATAGGCAGCTCGCCATGCTACCAACAGTACAGAAAAGTCAGAAACAAAGCTGCAGTTCTTCTACCCACCCAGCAAAACAGAGCTGGAAGATTACAGCACTGCTCCTCCAGAAGGCCTGTATTTAAATACACTCCATAAAGAAAAATCTGCAGGAGTGCATATTTGGAAGAGGTGATGTTAGGACGGCAACCAGAGCCAAGCCACAGAGGAGTTTTTGCTTGAATTAAAGGAAGAGATTTAGGGCTTAAAAAAAAGGCAGGAGCAGCAGTGGGAGCAGCAGTGGTTGTATGTCTAAATCCAGAGCTATTTAGTTAATTAAAGAACCCCTCCATCCATACAAAGTTATGAGAAACAAAATAGCAAGCTGATCCTCAGATTCTAGAGTGCTGAAGTAAGAAAAATTTTATATTACATCCTTGAAACAGCACCTGGAGAGCCCATAAGCTGTGCCCATTGGGACTGTTTGCCAATATCTCCAGTGTCAATTCATTCAGGTGGAGAAGTTGCACATCCATGGAGTTTGCTCTGCAGAAGCCTGGACTGAAAAGTAGTTTAACAAACACAGAGGAAGTTTGCAGTAAGCAGCAAGCTTCCTCACTTAGGTAGCATGCATTTGCTCGTTAATCTCCTATAGCCCAGAAGTGCTACTAGTTTCTGGGTTCTTAATTCATAAGTCATGAACTGCATTCTTTTTTTCCCTTCCAAATTATTTTCTCCCATTCCAAGAGTGTAGTTCATGGTAGGATTTAGTGAATGAGATCCTTCAATCTAGAGAAAAATCTTGCAACAAGGAAGAGCATGGCAGGAATGTTACTTGTCTTCAGCCTCACTATTTATAGAATTACAATTCACATGAGAGTTGCTCAGAATTGTGTGTTACATGGCAATTTATAACTATCTAACCCAGCAAATTGCGAATCTGTTTTCAGATTTTTAATATCCCTTTGATAGGCTATAAATTGACAATTTTTTTCTACATTTCCCACAAGAATGCAATTTCATAGCATGCAGATGATATGCTGGATACCAACCCATTCTAAAACACTGGCAGATATTAACTGTCAGTGAAATGCAGAACAAGAAGAGAACTGGATTTCAAAGGTCATAAAGACCAGCAATTAAAAAATAATTAGAACTGCAGCAATGATTCATTTATTATATCCAAGTTCAAAAAGATCAAACAGTAAATTCCAGTGTAATTTTTCAGTCCTGTGTGTGAATTGTTACTTGTGGCATAAAAGGGAACGAAGTATTTTTTAAGTGTCCACACCCATTATGATTGGCAAGGGAAGAAAGATTTGGAGACGGTTTGAAAAGGTTGCCCAAGGTAACTTGGCAGCTCCAGGCTTTTGTCTCAGTTTCACTGCTTGACTTACACGTCCTCCCAGGAGAAGGGAAATGTGTCCTAGGATACATTTTTAAGGACTGACCATATTTCTTACCAAAGTCTAAGATGAATTTTGCATGTGAATAGGGATGAGTTTAAAGGAAAAAATCTGGATGGGGAGAGGTTCAAGAAACGCTCAATTTCTGCGGCCTCCTTGGCTTATTCCTGCTTATCTGTGCTCTGAGCCCTGAAATACAATTTAATTTTCCTGGCACAGATCTCAAGAGTTTTTAATAGTTTGGGTCTCCTTTAACTGCTGTTTCTTCCAATCAGCCTAGTTCTCTGCAGGTGTTAAGCAAAACCTTTACAAATCACTTGCTCTTCCAGCTTAGTTTCATAGTGCTGATGTTCATCACAAACAGCCTAGATACTTAGGAGTTTCACTGGCAACCCAACAGCTCAGGTAGCTTCATTTCCTGGGCACCTTTGTTTCCTGGAAGTGCCAGACACTACCTTGCCATAATGGACACAGGGTTTTTTTATTTGTTCTTTTTAACACAAACACATTTTTCTAACAAGCATTCACTCTCTGGATTAGCAGACTTTAAAATTTTCCCAATAAATCTTAAAATATAATTCCAATCAGCATTATTATCAGATAATCACACAGAAGTTGCTGTCTTAGAAACTTTTAACAAATGTTTGTGTCAAGATCCCTTTTTAGTTAAAGTTTACTTGGTGGTAGGCAGAGCTGGCTGGCTACAGAAAACATGGTATCACCTCATTTGGGCTCACTTGGATGGACCTGACTTTGCTAGAGCAAAATTTGTACCGTGTACATTTCAATCAGCAAAGAAAACTACAATGAGGATTTGGAATAAAGGAAAAAAAGTCATACCCCAAGATCTGCATTCTTGTGTGAAACAATAGATAGACTGGAAAAGAACAGACCATTAACAGAGACCAATTCAAACCAGAGGCAGCAAAGTACAAAGGGCAAATGGAGGTGGAGGAAGAAAGTCACAGATGATGTTCAGCTTTGAGGCTAGAAATAAATGGGTTATGTGACATACTTTGGAAATTCTGTAGGACAAAAAGTCATTAAATACTTAAAACAGAACAAGTCATTCTTCGCCCTTGGTAGATCATCAGTGATCTAGGACACTTTGGTACAGCAGGCTGCATGCAGGCCCCCTGCTTAAAATCACACAGTTTTATTAAGTCAGGCAATTCCATTGCGTACTTTTTCTATGTTTGAAACAACACTCAGTGCAGGGGACAGAGCAGCTGCCTAAAGCAGGAGTTGGCAAAGCCATGTCAATAAAGAGAGAAGAGAAAACTTGCCTTGTAGCTGGGTCATCACTGGAAGCATTAGCCCTCTGTGTGTAAGGCTGGAGCTCTCCCAGGTCCTCAGCCTTTCATTTCCTCATTAGTTTATCTTGCACAGAGATAGCTTGCACAGAATAACAAACATGTAGAAAAATTTACTGAGGTATGTAATTAAGGCCATATGTGTGTTAGTTTAATTTTTCAAAGGATGACTCCTACCAACATTTTCACATTTGGGTGCTCAAGTGACCCAAGCTCCTTGTAACCTCCCAACATGGGACATTGGGGGTGTGCTGGAGTCAGGCTGTAGATCCAGTCAGTGGATTAATCTACAGCTGAGGAATATTTAAGAGGAGGACAAGGCAAAATGTGGGATGAAGTGGGAACAAGAAGCACCAAATGTTTCCGTCCCAGCACTTCAGGTGGAAGAAAATTCAGTGTGCAGTGGTTCTTCCCCATTCAGACCTTCAGCAAGGCACCATTCTCATCCTCACCTCCAAAACCTCAAGTGAAGTGGTTAGGAGAACACATCTGCCAACTGAAGTGGCACCAGAGCACAATTGTCTGAAGCCTCTGTGCTGGTTATTGCATTAGCTGAAGTGCTGCTGAAATTGAAAGGCAGCAGATATTATTTAAATATCTGTAATACCTTGAGTATGCCAAGGTGGAGAGACGCCCTGGAAGCAGGACTGGCTGGTCTCAGCAAAAAATACATTTGATTTTGTATCCCTACTGGAAAATATGTCAACTGTTGGGCAAGTTATGAAGGTCTGATGATGGATTTATGTGGAACAATTTTGTCTTTTTGTAGAACGATTGCATTTAATTGCAGAAATATACATATTGCTATACAGAACTGTTCTTGTTCATTCTTATAGCACTGTAAACCTTCCTACATGTAGCATTTTAATTCCTATTGCATTACAGACATAAAGTCTCTGGTGTGACTGTAAATACAGCTGGTGCTGCAGAGTTTGTCATTTACAGAGAAGAAAAAAATTGGACTAACATTCACTAACATTTTCATCCATGCTAGAATCCTCTTGAAATACATTTACAGGAGGCAAAGCTCAATACAAATACATGGGTATTGTGAAAAGAGGATGAAATAAACTGCCTTGGGAAGCACTTTAAGAAACTGTGCCTTTGTGACTGCTCAGGCAAAGGCCATCCTCGAATTCCATTTGCTCCACACACAGCAGTCCCCAGCGTGCCCCAGCTCATGGATGCAGCTGTTTGGATGGCTAAAGATAAAGGGCCATGCGGTGCCAGCAGGGTCAGGGCAGGCCTGCAGGAGGCTGATAGGAGTGCTGCTGCTCAGGGTGTGTTTTGGCTGGGGCCAACACCCTTTTTCAGGATTCCCAAAATAGCACTTATCAAAAGCAGCAGGTTGACTGGAAGCACACTGCTTCATGTAATGACTGCAACTGTCCCTGCCAGACTCCTACCTCAGTCAGACTCCTGAAGCTAAAGAGATTGAAAATATAAGAAATATCAAAAAGTAGGGACTTTTTATAGAACATCTACCATCAAATTATAGGGCAAATACTCAGCATTGCAAAAACCACCTCGAGTCACTTTTTTTTTTATTGTCAGACAGCAAAATCCAAAGTTTTCATTTCATTAACAAATATATTTTGGAAACACCTCCTCTCCCTTAATGCTCATTAACTTTTTCTCAGCACATCTTGCACCATCTATTTCTAAAGATTACCACTAAAAACATATATTCCCCAACACCACTGATGTCTTAGCCTTCATTAAGATTTTCAAGATTGCTTCAGGTTTTCTCAACAGTTTTGAGACACTTGCTGGGAGGGATTACATTTGCAAAGTATTTGTTTTCTCATGAAAACTGGGTTTTGCTTATGTGCCAGAATCAGCAGACGTGTTATAAATAGCTTTGGATAGATGACAGGAAATGATGCAAGATCTCAGGCCACTCTACAGAAGACAACTGTTTGAAGTGCTGAGAAAAGAAGGACTTGCACCGTTGACTACTGCATAGGGGGAAAAAATTAATGCACAGAAGCATCATTTACTACAAAGGATATTAGGCTTATGAAACACAAGACCTCTTATTACAACTCAAGCAAAAAGTATTTGCTTGCAATTACGCTACAATGAGAAACAAGAAAATTAATTTTTCCTTTGAAGAGGAAAAACTGACCAGAATTGTCTAAACTCGCTTTGTCTTTTACTCTGGGGGAGAAAAGACACTCTCCTTACGTGCTACAAATGCCAATACACACATTGGAAATTCTCCAGACTCTGACTGGTGCCAAACATTGGGATCATCTTCCTACCCTGGCATTTCCCATTAGATTCAGCAAAGTCTCTTCCAACTCAAAGTGCTTTAAATGGGCTCCAATAACAGATGCCTAGAAGTTAAGCTGTGTCTCTCCATCTCACCTGAAGAACTCCCTGTTACTCTTTGCAGTACTAATACAGAATGGAACATTAACTCCTGGCCTCATTTTGTTTCTGTCAGCTCCCATGAAGATAAAGCACAATAATCCCCAATAAATGCTTTATTTGGAATAAGGGCAAACTCTCAGCATTCTTAAGTTTATGACAAAACTTTGAACAGAGGTAACCTTAACACCATGACTCCAGCCTTCACCTCCAGTACAAGCTGTCTCCTTTTCCTGACAGCAGGAAGCATCTCTCAGCCCACTCCCTGCCACACTTTAGCACCATGGATGACTGGACAATGTGCTACACATGGAGGACTACTAAATTAGTGAGAAATACATAGTGTACCTCCCCAGCAGGTTGTTTTTTCAGAGAGGGTTGTGTTTTCATTTAGGCCCTCTCCATTCCCACGTTACAGCTGAGCATGGTGTGGGCCGGCCTCCCTTCTGCACTGGGCACTGGGCGTCAGCATCAGGCACACAGCTCACCTCATGCCACCATAAGCCCCCCAGGGCTTTCTCCCCCAGAGACAGCATCAGCAGACTTCTGCTGACGTTTTACTTCAAGAGACAATGGCATATTTGATCCTTCTCAAGACTGTAGCTCAGAGGCATCCCACTTTCAGGAGTGGATGGTTTCTACGCAGAATTTTTGAGTTATCTGTTCTTCTGACAGACAGAAGAGCCTAGAAGCACTTCTACCTAGGAAAGGAATAAATAATACATGACACATTTTTTGTACTGAGTAACTCATTTTACCCATGATCTACACTTCTGTAAGTCTGAAGAACAATTTTTTTTTTCCAGTAAAGACATAAAATCTGACTGAATCTTTGTTATTTTGGAAGTGTAAGATTTATTACCTCTCTTAGAGGTACAACAGTGCTGAAACTGGGTCACCCCAAACTTTTTCAGTTAAGGGCTAGACAAATGAAATACATGTGTCCATGCAGGACAGAAAAACAAATCCACTTGTTAGTGGATACGAGCACATACACATACAGGGTGTGCAGGAGAGGAGAGTAGGAAAGGAGGTGGACAAGGCTGTCAGCCTCTGCAGAGCTCAATGAGAGCTCCAGAGCCAGTTGGTGCAACTGACCTTTGTGACCTTAATAGACTGAGGAAACACTGAGAAGCAGTCCTCAACCCAGAAAGTTATCGCATAGAAGTAAACATTTCACTGAAGGGTTATACCTAGAGGTTCTTTCATTATATAAATAGCAAGATTTACTCTGCAAGTGAGCTGGAATTAAGAAAGGTAAAGAGGTAGAGAATTCTGCTTATAAGTGCATCAGCATTCTCTTATCTGCAGCTTATATTTAAACAGTTTTCAACTCAAATTTCAATAATCAAAAACTGTTAAGTGAAAACTTAAGAGATATCCCATGCCCCTAATGTTATATTTTTTGAAATGAAAAAGATATCCCTCCCTCATTCTTTGTGTTTTATGAAACACTGGAGAACTATTTAAGCCTCATTAAAATAAAACCAATTCCTGATAAAGCTATTTTAGTAAACACAAAAAGTTGCTAACCATTATCTCATATTTCTTCTTATTGTTTAATCAGGACACTCCCAAAACAAAAGCAATCAAGATGACTCAAAGAAGATGAGTTCCAACCTTTGGACCAGCTCTGATTGCAATACTTACTTCTCATGATTGCTGCAATTCAGCAGACCCAACACGATAATAGTGTTCACGTGTGCTCCATGACCTACTCCAGCACTGCCCTGGGTGACAGCAAGAGCTGCTATGTGGTTGCTGTGTGTAGTCTGGTGTCCCCAGCTCACAGCTCCCAAACCAGCTGTCAGACCCTTTCATGCCCCCTTGCATCCATGATCACAGAGGTTAGGTGCACAAACCCTTTCACTCCTGTTCAGCAGTGGGAGTGACAAGGCCAGGCTGCACTGTGGCAGTTCTTACATGGCCACCCAAGCAATCAAGCACCAGCTTAGCCACCAGACAAAACTGAGCAAACTCTTCCTGTGTCTTGAAATAGTGGCCCAGAGGGGTAAGACTGCAGCTTACTAACCTCTCCCCTTTTTCTTGCTGTTAACTTTTCCAGGACAACCTGTCTATCCTTGATTTCTGCGTTGGAAAAGGTTTATCCCAGAAATCAAGGATAGACAGAAAACTCAGCCCTTGCCTTCAGAGTTTAACCATACTGCCAGGGCTGGACTGGGAATCTTATTACCACTGCCCAAGCCATCCTGCTCCAAGGGCAGCTCCAAGGCAGACTTAACACTCCCAAGCCAGTCTGTCAGAGATGCTTTACCAAGACTTCACAAAACAGCACGATATTCATCAAAACCAAGGTGATTTTCCCCTCAACCCAACAAAGGTTTTGAGATGACAGACTACCCAAGGTTTCTCCTGACAGACTACCCAAGCTGGTATTTCCACAACTGTGTGGACTATCTAGATACTTCCTCGAAGTACAGAGTAAAGTGAGATTGTTATGGTTTGTGATAATATCCCTGTTTCAATAATTAAGGCAACTCATTTTCTTGTAGTAAAATGTCTTCAAGGATGACAAGTACAATTTGCGATCAAAGTACTGCCCTGTAACCCGTGTTTATCATCCCGGTTCCAAAGACGTTTATTAGTAAACAGTAGCAATGTAATCATTGCCAGGCTGCAGGGAGTCAGAGGCAGGGCTTGAGCAGGCTGCTGGCAACTGAGAAACATCAACAAAGGACCTGCGGGGACTGCTGAAATCAGGGGAAGCAGCAGGGCAGTAATGGAAACTTTTGAACCTTTTCACACAGAGGAACAAGAAGATTTATCTTTCTGATTGCTGAAATGTTTCAGATAGCAGGAGAACATGGGAATATGGGCCTTCATGACAGCTAGTAAACTTCTCTGACCTTGGAAGGGAGCTCCATGTGGCATGACAATTACAGTAATCAGAACAAGCTCTATCTGCTCTGATACAGCTTTACGGCAGGAGCAGATATTCCCTTTTCTCCTCACAAGTGCTCAGTGCTCTCCTTCATTCATTGCACAAAACAGTGCTCACCTGATTACCAGCAACTGGATACTGACAAAAACCAAAATCAGTGTACTGCCCTATGGCCTGTTCATCACATATTGCCCCAGTCTGAGGACAGAACCACCAGAGTTTAAGGGCTCTGCAAATAACCATTAAATTAATTCCTACAATCTGAAAGAATGTCAGAATATTATCATTCCCACTGTTCTGAACTGAGTCACAAAAGAACAAGGTCAATGTAGCCCTTAATAGCAGATTTAAGATTGCTGGAACTAAAATTTGCAAGAGTTTTGTACTTTATTCCATGGTTCAACTTTTCAACTCACTTTTTAAAGTCCTTGGTCCTGGCACCAAATACAGATTCCCAAAACTCTGAAATCTGAGTTTACAAGTTATTCTAGGCTTTGTCCAGGCAGGTCTTTGTCCATGCCCAGCACCAGGAGTCCCTGAGTAGCTGAGCTTGTACACCCCAAGTTTGCATATCCTCTGTGCCAGTCTCTCCACTCCCTCCCAGAGCCCATCGAGTTTCTCCAAGTCTCTTCCCATTTCCTGGTTTCTATTTGCTTTTCTCCTGTCCAATTAAAATCTCACTTTTACAAGCTTTCTCTCCCAACCTATTTCTGAAAAGTTCCCTACCCATTTGGTCCTTGTTTCTTCCACATGAGTCAGGTAGCTGCTGGAGCCAACAGGAGCCACTAAAAGCAATACATGGGAGGAACAGTCCACTTAAATTTAATTAAGGTTCCCAATCCCAACATAGCCTGTAGAAGCCTGTGGATGCTGTCACAGGAAAATTTCTGTTGAGGAGTTGTGTGGGCTGGAGCACACCCAGGACTCACAGCATGGGAATTAATCTGCTAACAGATCTCTCAGTCTGCAAAACCTGAGGTCTCCAGTTCATGAACACCAAGAAAGATAAAACATGCATTTTTGATTCTGGATTTCAGGAGTGCCTTCCTCTTCTGAAACAGGCAAGAAAAAAAACGCTTTTAAAAGGGCTTTTTTGTTGTTTGCTTGTTTTTAAGTAGGGCAAAATCACTCGTCTCCTCTGCCCCAGTTCTTGTAAAATAAGCGAAACATTCCAGCGAAGTTCAGATTTGGAAATCTACCTGGCACAAAAATATTTCAGTCTGAAGAATTAGCCATCAGCAAAGTCATGGTCTGTCAAAAGAACCTTGCCACCGAGAGGCTGCAAGTGCCCAAGTTCTGTGACCCTGCTGCTGCCTCTCCCCGACCCCGCTCCTCACACGGGCACATCCCCGCGGTCTCCCGCAGCAGAAGGGGCACAGAAAGCTGACACGGGCTGCCTCGCCTCTCCAGGGTGCCTTCTCCTCATACTCCCGGGCAGGAAAGCCTCTAGCTGTCGAGGAAGGTGGTGGTGAAAGTCTTGCTGCACAGGAACGCATTAAGGAGGAAAAGAAGTGGCCCAGAGAGTTTCTGAGGAAGAGATGTCCCTGTCAGTGCCCTCCCCATGGGTGGGTGACAGGGCTGGGGGAGCACAGGTTGCCAGGGAGTGAGGGGCACCTGCTGCTGTGGTGCACAGGACCTCATTCGAGCTTTTCTTCCCCTTCACAAACCTGTTTTGGGAAAAGGCTCTCAGCAGACCAAAGCAGGAGGTTGTAAGAAAATATCCCACTCTCCAGGACAAAGATTTTCTCTATTGTTTTGCTCCAGTGCATGACCACACAGCCTCTCTTAGCACCCAAAGCCTGCTGCTTGCCTAGTGTCCTGGTGCAGACCCCACCTGCTGCAGGGCTGTGGGACAGCCAGTACCAGGGCAGGCAGGGGACACAGAGTAACAAGGACAGACTCAACCATTGGGAGAATGCAACGCTGAAGGAGATGAGGAGCTAAGTGTTTAAATAACCTCCATCATCAGCTTCTCTGTGATCTCAGCTTTTGGCTGATTGGAGAGATGGACAGAAACTCCATGTGACTGTATGCAGGGGATGAGGAGAATGTCAACATTAGCCCAGCTTTCTGATGGTTACAGAGGCTGTAATTTCATTTTCCTGCCATTGTATCCTATGTGAAAAGCATTCCAAGTTGTGCCGCACCCCCTAAATCCTATTAAGAAAAACTAGACCTCGTAAAGCTATTTTCCAGTGTGTCAAATTCAGCTGTTTGACAGTTTTCCATTAACTCCCGACTGAGCAGAGGCAACCAGGTCACAGAACACCAGGAGAGCAGGCCTCCTTGCCTGGCTTGGTTGTACCCCTGGGAGCCCCCCTCTCCACCCTCTGTCACTCAGCAGCAGGCAGGGGCGAGCAGGAGAGCCCAGCACTGCTGCTGCAGGGGTTAACGCTGCGGCACATCGGTGAGGCCACCACTGCCACGCCACTGTCACCTGCGGGACACCCACCGCTGTAGGAGGGACTGGCTCACCTGCGGCAGCAACACTGCCTGCCCGGAGCCCTCCAGCATCACCGCGGCTGCCGTGGCAGGCAGAATCCAGGAAATACTTCCCCAAACCCACCCTTGTGTTCTCTAAAACAAGCTTTTGTTTATGCTGCTGCTGGTGACATACACCTGGGAATCTATCTGAAATACACAGAAAATAACCTTGAGTCCCCAGTCTACCTTCAGTTGTATTTTTCTTGAAGCTCTGAGGCTCCTCTCCCTCTGCAGAGCAAACACAGCATTTGCAGGAATAAAGCTGCACTTATGTAAGTTTCTGAGAATGCCAAGTTGAAAGTCTGACAGAAGAAAAACTTCTGGTAAAAACCTATTTTTTGTCTTTTCAAGAGATCTAATCTATCTTCTGTGCATTCCTGACCTTCAGAAAGCATTTTCATCTCACACGTTAAGTATAACAATCCTCTTAACAGGGAACATTTTGTTAGAGCTTTAAATTGGGTTACGTAAATTATTTGTAGTTCTGACAGCAGGTTTCTCTTCCGTCCACGAGGACAGTTGTTATGAGCTTGCTACAAGGTTCATTAGCAATCACTGCAGATAATCATCTGAAGGGACTGTTTGAAAGGAGATCTTATCTGGGGCATATGCTACAAGTTTGTCAAGGCTTTTTATAAAAGCAGCATTTTTACCAAATAATTTGCAGTACAGTAACATGCATGAGAATTAAGACATCCCTGATGGGGATGGTAAACTGAGTGAACAAAAGCTTTTTTAACTTAAACAAACTTCAGGAGGTACAGAATACAAAGGGAAAAAAACTCAACAATATATAAAACCATGGATTGAGATGTATATAGGTGGTACTGAGCATGTCTCAATCCATGTTTTACTTTTGTTGGCTGCAGTAGGAATTGCAGTCAGGATGAGGCTCTTTGTTCACACTAGGTACTTGTTCAGAAAAAAAACCCAGTAGAATAAGTATTCAGAAGTTATAGCTACTTTTAGCATTTTTCAGAGCAGTCAGTGACTTAGAAACACAGTTTGCAGTACTCTCATCATTTCTTCTTCCCAGCCCCTACTCAGGCACAGGTTTAGACACTGGCTTTGAATGGGAAGAATTCTCTGGCAGCAGAGCCTCCCTTTCTCTTGTTACTGGTAAGGCTGATTGGGGAAAAAAAGTTTCTACTGATTTCATCATAGGTGGGAAAACAAAGGTATCATTTATAAATTTCGATTGATATTTAGGTTTCCTGTTATATTTATGAGCTCTTAATGCACCCCCTTCGCAATAAAGCAATAGAACAATATTTTATTAAAATTGAAAGTATTTTGTTTGGCTTTAAGAGCAATGATTTACTAAAACAAAATTTTTAAATGAAAACTCTCCAATGAAAATATGGGCATTTAATTTTTAAGTCTTTGTAAAAGCATTTCAGATTTTTCCTCCATAAGGAACAAGAGGAAAAAGTTTCATCCCAGGCTGAGTACAAGCCAATCTAGTAAACCTGGTTTCTACAATCCTGCCAGCATTACATTCTCCACAACAGTGGTGCAGAAACCAACAAACTCTTCTGCAACATCAGAGTGCTCCAAGGAGCGACATTTTCAGGGAAGACAAAACCTGTGGGTCTGTAAACCACACACACACATGCACAAACAGAAGAGCCATGCAAAAGGTGCTCAGCAGAGAGGACCTTTACCCACAAAACTTAACATCTACTAACATTTCCAAATCTGCCTGGGAATGCTTTACCTTGCTATTTCCAATTGTATTGAACTAACTGGTGGTGTTTTATCTTTCCTCCCCTTCTTTATTCAATGCCAAACATTTATTTTCATCAGTCTATACAGAGTTGTCTCATGGTTTTATTAACAGTCTTTCTTAAAATGCTTTATCTACAGAGAATGCAATGCATTAGGGCTTCTAGGGACAATGTTAGTACTTCTAGGGACAATGTTAGCTACTCCTATGAATTATCTAGAGACACTAGATAATTAATATGAAATTATTTTATTTCTATAAAAGACATATTATTATTCTGATAATTCTCAAAGAGAAAGAGACGTTTCTAAGTGTTAGTTAGAAAGATTCATCTTTACACTTCTTTCTCTCTAAACAAACAGATCTCATGGGAGAATACACGCAGACATTTAACTTACCATTACTGCAGCTATCTTTTGAATTCCTCAGTATCATTAATATTTAAGCAGAAAGAACAGAACAAGCAATTATCCTAATGATACCACACCAGAACTAACAAAGTAATTTTTAAAAAGTCATCCAGAAGGAGTGAGAAGGTCAACCAGAAAACACGAGTCAGGAATAGCTGTGCTCCGATGAGGAGGGGAAGGTTATGTTGCTGTGATATGAGTAGTGCACAGCTGTTACTCTAGTAATAATTCATCATATTAATATTTAAATGAGAGGAGGAGGAGGGCACGAGATTGTGTGTGACTCAATGGTCCCTCCCTGTCCTCAAGCAGAAAAATAGGCCACCAATACAGAAAGAGCATTAGGAGCTGCAGAGTGGGAAGGTTTGTTTTCATTGCCTCATGAATAAAAGTGGGCAAACTGGTCCCTGAAGAAGTCTAGAAATTATCCTACTTTTACTACAAGTCAAATTCTGTTTCTAGTCTCAGAAGCAGCCCTTGCCTAATGAACAAATTGATCCAGGAACCAGTGTTCTAGGTCTGCACGTGGTGTTTCTTGGATTTCAGTGTATTTCCAGCAAGCCTCTACACTTCCTCCAAAGACTGCCTGCAGGAGTCTCACCTGGCAGTCCCTCACACGGAATTGCTGAGTTGCTGCTGTACTTTGCCAGTTATCTAAAGACACATCTATAACTTAGCCCCCTTTCTTTTGGGGGCTAACTTAGCTCCAGGCTTGCTGCATTGCCTGGGCCCATTGGGGCCTCTGGATGGCCAGGCCAGGGGACCTGAGGAGGGGCAGGAGTGTCTGGGGGTCTTGTGAGGAGCAGAGCCTCAGCCCTGGGGAGCCTGGGGGAGCTGCTGGAGGCAGAGCAGCAACACCCAGCAACAGCAGGCTCAGCTCGAGATGGAGGGCTGGAGGAAACAGCTGATGCAGGCATAACCCAGACACATGTGGGTGGCATCCCTGGCAGGAGAGGCAGCCTGACTACGCTTGGTTGCATATAGGGTTGCACAACTTTATCCAACAGTTCAATATAAACACACCTCTTACATGCTGGGTTTTGGGAGGTCGGGATTTTCTTTTGAATTCTGTACTTTTGAATACCGTAACACTTAGCAGAAGTGTTACTGTGATAGCCCTGGCTGAGCATTGCCTTGTTGGCTGTGTAACTCTAAAAAGGTAATAAACAACCATTTAACCAGAAACAGACATGGACTACAGAAATGGCCATAAGGCTAAATAACAAATAGTTTATAACAGAACAAATCCACAGAAAAGCATTTGGTTTAGTGCTTGACATGAAAATACAAGATACACAAAGTACAACATTTGGAAATGCCAAATTCATGCTATAACATCAGTTCTCAGTGCACCAAGGTAAATTCTTCATCAGAAATTTTCTATTTTTTCCTGCTCAAGCAAAGATATTCCTTCCTCCTTTCATTTTGTTAGCCTAATCCTTCATGAATAAGTTTGCAAACAGCCTGAGTTAACATTGATATTATTTTTAGCTGACTGTTATGAAGGTTTTATTTACTTTATCCTTTACAAAATGATTTGTTATTAATACACTGCAGAAAACACCACTTATCAGATCTTTTCCATATCCATTGTCAGCATCCCAGCAAAGTAACATTTAAAACTGGTCCTCATAACTTGTTCCTAAGGTTTTCACATAAAGCTGAATCAGGCCCCTGGACACATTGGAGGAATGGAGAATATTGATCTAGGCTGCTTTCAAAGAGTAGATGACAAGGGTCTGCAGGAAGGTACTTCTCTGTTTTAGTAATTACAGTAACACATTGGCTTGCAGCGATTAGGTTCTTCCTTCCTGGATTTTGGGAGTGCTGGAGGAAGGGACCACCCACACTGGTGGGTGCCAGGGGTGGGACTTTCACCCCTGGCAGAGCCCTCCCTCCAGCTCCACCACTGCTCCTGCCTCATGGGTAGGACAGATTCATGAGGCTGGAATTGACCACCAAATGTACCTACGCTGATGTATCAGTTTAAATCAGAAGAAAAACCGTGGATAAAGGCTAAAAAGTCTTTGCAACCACCAAATAGCTAATTAAAGGCAAATGTGTCATGGAAGAGAAACATTTTCAGGTACAGATTGGGCCAGTTGTCAGATTTCATAGCTTCCATAAAACACCAGATTGCAACAGCTTTTACAACTGTCTTTATAGGCAACCATCAGTTTCCATCTGGGCTTGGTGGCTACCAGATCAGTGTAGCTGTACCAGATCAGAAGCCCAGGCTCAGATTTGCTCTTCTTTCAGTGACAGAAGTTTCCAGTTTAATCAAAATCCATGGTCTTGATTCAGAAGAGGCTGCAGGCTCTGTTGATGAGTACATTTGAGGTTAAGGTTTTTTCAGGCTTTGTCTAATGCCTGCTCAAATGCCACACCATTCCAGCCTATGCTCTTAGTTAAAAAGGAAAGAAAAAAAATCCAGAGGCAAATTCATGCTTTCTGGGAACAGAGGGGTCAATGTGAAGAGCCCTGTCGACACCACAATCCCCAAACCCTCATCATATGCAAATTGTAATTGAATCACCATGTGTTAAAGGTACAAGCACCAGATGCAAATGGCTGGGCACAGCCCTGGCATGGTCAAACACAGCCTACATCTGTGCCCAATTTTTCCTTAACCAAGCCTCCAAGGCTTGGTCTCCCTAGTTGAAACCAGGCAGTTATGCTTTCCCAAGGCTACACAAGGGGACAAAGTCCCCTCTGGCTCTGCCAAGGCCACGTGGTCCACTTGAGATATTAACAAACGCTCTCAGAAGTGCTGTGTCTAATTTAGATTCCAAGTAACAGCAGCAAGGCTTACATAGTTATTTAACAGTCAAAAGAGAGGGGTAGGCTTTTTATAGTCTAAACTTCATGAAGTGATAAAGATCTATTAATCATCTAACATGCAGTTTATCTACAGACAAATAGGATTAAAAATAGAGCAGGTAGTTTCGACTCTTTTTTTTTTTTTCTTAATTGGCATGAGAACAGCAAGCTGGCAGATGAGGAAAAAGAAGGCTGCTGAGGATGCCGAGCACAAGGCTATGGCTGAGCTGCAACCAGAGCTCTCTCAATTATTTTCTCTCCCTGATGAGAGACCAGATCTTAGGTACCCTTGAGTGGCCCTTTTCTGTAATGAGGATCTCAGTTTTTGGCCTATTCATATTTTTCATTTCATTTCTCTGCACTTGGTCCAGGAAATCACGAGGCTTGTCTTGGCATTTTACCACTGGAATCAATGCAAAGAATTCTTCCTTTTAAGTGCTTGGCTCTGCCTCAGAGTTTTTTAATCTTTCCTTTCCTAAATGTAACTGATTGACAGGAGTGTGCATCCCTGGGTCAGTTTTCAACTCATGCCTCTAATAGCTTAACTCAAAAGAAATACAGTTTCACAAAGAGTTTTCCTTGGGACAGTCTGGAAACCCTTCCTGTCAATTAATAATTTCTACCAAGTGAAACACTGACAGAGCTATGCTGCTCAGCTAAGTATACTGTGAAATATTAACCTCCTTCCCTGTCTCGTGGTGGCAGAGATTGTGTTTTGCTGCTTTGTGACCTGTGACTGACCTCACCGTGAACTCCCATATTTTCAGCATACCTCCTTGAGTTTTGGGCTTGAGTTGGCACCTGTATTTAAAGAAGCAGATGGGAAACAGCAATTTTCATTTCTTCCTTTTCTCTAGTGAGCATTATATACAGTGAGAGTGGAGCAGATAGTGCCAGGACCACTGTTCCTTACCCAGGACACAAATTTGTTCCCGTTGCTGCTGGACGAGAACTGTGACATTGGAGATGCCAGGGCTGTCATTCCATGGAGCTCCAGGACCTTGTGATAAATTCCTGAGGGTGTCAGAGGGTGAGAAGCTCTGGGAGACCCCTCCATGCTCCAACAACCCCACCAAGAGAGGGTGTGCTCAGAAGAAGATCATGGGTGATGCCAGAGCAGCACACGGACAGGAGCCACCTCACCAGTGTCCTGATTGACACCTGTGCCTCTGGCTCTTCCCTATCCACTCCTTCCAACCTCGCCCCTCCACTGAGTAAGTTTCTCTACACCCACACTTCTCCACACCCACAGTTCTCTCCCCTTCACCTGTCATAGTTCGCACCCTGGCTGTGCTGCCAAGCTCATGGCACCCTCTGCACTGCTGTTAGCAGGCCCAGAAAGGGAAGCCTTGTTCGGGCACCTGCTCTTGGGGTGCCAGCCAAGCAGAGCACCAGACGTCCCTTCCAGCCGTGTCTCCAGAGAACCTTTTCTCACAATAGTGTTGCCCTGCACAGGGATCCATCTCAGGAGGACTACATGACTTTGCCAAGCCTGCACCGGCAGCCTAGAGCTATTTTATAATTAGGATGCTTCACTCAAACGAGACAAGTTTTTAAGAGACATGTACAGAAGAGTGTTTTGTGGAAAGGCTGGCTTATGTCCTCACAAGTAACACTGATCCAAAAAAAGAAAGGATCTTCCTTTTAATTCAAAGCCAAACCAGACCAAACCCCTCTTTTCCCTCAGTGTCAGCAGAGCACCCAGCCTGCCATAGAAAGGCTGCTACAGCCCTGCTCACCAGCCCGGGCCTGACAGTGCTGCCCTGAGAGAAAGAAAAAAGCCAAACCAAACAAACAGAAGTCACTCCTGCAAGCTGTACACAGCAGGCACAGCAGAGCCAGGACAGCTGAGGAGAGATGAGGGCGATGTGTGGAACAAGCTCGCACAGCACAGACCCCACAGCTCCCGGGAGGGCCCCACGCTGCGGCAGGGCTGGCCGGGCCCGGCACGGGCAGCTCCCGACCTCTGCCTTGTGCCCGAGCTTCTCTTTGGAGCTTGTGCTCCCAGGGGCCCCCAGCAGATCTGAGGGACTCAGGGATCAGGGAACAAAGTACGTGCCATGTTGTGGCCAGGCTTTGTCAGGCAAAAGGTGACAAAGGGCGCTAAGCTGCCCCACGCCTCTGGATGTGAGACTCAGGCTTTGGGCTGCCCATTTGCATGCTCGGTAAGAGTTGTACCAACCTGCACGGCTCAGCAGGAGGAAACCAAAGGAAAAAGCCATATGGCACTCAGATGTTTGCATGTCTAATTAGCACTTGTACTTAGGAGAGCTGCTCCTGCCAGGCCAGGTAGCTGTGCCTGCCACCGAGGCTGGTCACACTGGAGATTTGTCACCAGGGCCTTGGCGCTGCCACCTGCACTGGCTGCTTGGTGCTACCAAGCACTTGATGGCCACCCGGCACGTCCTTACCTTCTGCTGGCTCAGCATGAAGGAGTTGTCAGTGGAGCTGTGTCTGGGATACTCTCTTGTCTGGCATCTCCCTGCAGAGCTTGTGGTCGAACTCTTGTTATTTTGCTTTCAGCACCATCAACTCTCATACTTCAACAGAGATGCTCAAGCAGGATTGAGAAACCCAGAACTCTGCTCTACCTGCTTTACCTGCTCAGCCTCCCTTACAGCCCTCCTTTGGCCAAGTAATTTCAGCAACTTGGATGGTAAAACATTTGGCCTTTAGGTCACAGCTGGGAGGAAGTTGTAACAGCAGCACAGACACAGCCATCCTTATGCAGTCCTACAAATTCATAGAACTGTAGAATCACAGGGTGCTTTGGGTTGGAAGGGACCTTAGAGATTATCTAGTTCCAACTCCCTTCATAGTGAAGAATTTATTCCTGACATCTAATCTAAATCTACTCTCTTTCAGTTTAAAGCCATTCTCCCTTGTCCCATCACTACATGACCTTGTCAAAAGTCCTTCTCCAGCTTTGTTGTAGCCCCCTTAGGTAGTGCCTGCTGTATGTGCCAACCATGAGGGACAAATCCATAAGGAGTGATTCACCCAGCTGCCAACTGACCTGACCCAAGGGTTTGGATGTGTATATTCAGAGACTAGAAGCGTGACATCCACAACAAATACACCACACCAAACATGGAAATATTTCTGCCACATCCTCACTGTAGCTGCCTCAGTCCTGACCCTGTAAAACAGAAGTGTAGGGAAGGTGAATGGGGAAAGAGGAAAGGGAAAGAAGGAAGGAAGAAAATTCAACAGAGGTTGTATTGTGCATGAGGATCAGGCAGCTTAAAGTGCCATAAAATCCTTTATAGAGATATTCGTGCAGTAAAATGAAATAGCAGCTCTCCTTGGGGGAACTGCAGCTACCCAGTGATTATAGCAACAGCCTGAACAATGCCATATTTTTTTCCTTTTTGAACCAATTACTATCACTAGTGGTATGTACCTGTATCCTTACAAAGTACTTCAGATCAGCATATCAAGTTCACTGTTTAATACACTGTTCAATACACTGTTAATAAACTGTTTAATACACTCAGGCTGGACAGGGCTTTGTTCCATAACTGTTTTTCATGGTGAGATAACAGACAGAACTGCATGAGTCACTAACTGTCCATCAAAGCACACATAGGTTTATTCATTACTCTCCTCACCCCTGGGAACAGATAAACAGTTTAGATATCCCTCAATTAAATCTCTCCAGGACCACCTAGTCGCAGATTTGTTTTTGATTTCCTACTTTTAAAAGCTTTTGTCCCTATCTACTGAGTTCACTACAGGCAAAGTTGGTGCAGTATTACTCTTCCCTATTTCAATCCCTGCTTTTGCCAGAAGGTTAGTCAACATCTTGAGTCCTACCTCACTTGCTCAGACAAAATCTCACTGATTGCAAATATGAATGGGGCTCATTTCCTCATTTTGTCCCATGGGACAAGAAACATGCTTTATAATGCTCCAGGTTACATATGGCTCAGATATACTGCCAGGGCCTTCCAGCCTGTTCCAGGGCCCATTTCCTGTATCCCAGACAGCTTCCCATTTAAACAGGCACAGACTTCCTTCCCACCATGCAGATGGGACCATAAGTGCCCATGACCTTGCATTATCAAGCCCATATCTTCTGAGCAGGTCACAAGGGCATAGTGGGAGTAAAGAGGTAGTGTTTAAGCCACCAAACAGTTATTCTTTCATCAGAGCAGCAATGAAACCAGCACTGAACAGATCCAAAGAGGAAACTCTGCCATAATAAGCTTAGATCAGAGTGCAAAGTAGGTGGAAACATGCCAGTTAATGACTTCCAGCTCCTGCATGGAGAGCACAGTGGAGGAGGACAAATGGAGCAGTGTCTGTCCTCAGCTTGAGAAGTCACAGAGCTCCTTTCTTTCAGATGCTCCATTTATGTATTTGGAGAGGGGGTGGCTTTAGGGATGAGTGCACACAATGACACATTTGGATCTCAAATCAGACAAGCTTCCACAACATTCTGCAGTATTAATAGTTGGATTTTAATTACAGGACTCATTACAGGACAGAGCTATTTCATTAATTCAGATATCACACTGAGTCCTAAGAGCAGTACCTCTTCCTTGGGGCTGGGAGGGCAGGAAAGAGAGGAAGGTCTGGAAGTCTACCACTTGTACTTGGGTCCCTTCTTTCCTTACTCATAAATTTCAAACCAGGCACTTCCAAAATATACTGAACTTGTCGTAGAATAAAGGGCACAGCCAAAACCTCATCTTTCACAGGACAGAGAGAAATTCTCCAGCATGCAGCCAAGGCATCCAAGTAGGGCTACAGGACAAGGGAAGGGAAAGAAAACTACATCTGTGACCTGACACTGAAATAAAGGTTGAGCTCCATGATATACAGCCCTCTCAAAATCTGGGCTTGATGAAAGTCCAGTCTCTACCCACACAGCAGGACCAATAACTGTCTGGGAACAGGCAACAGGCCCAGGCCAAAGAGAAGCAGGTCAAGAGTCTCTAAGGCTCAACCACTTTATTCAATATACACAACCAAAAGGCCCAAAAAGTCTGCAGGACTGTACAGACAAGCAGCAGTTCTGCCTCAGGCCCTGCTATCCCTCTGTGTCATCATCCCACTAAAGATGATTGATTGTTCCTGTGTTTCTCAGATGTCTGCCTTTACTGGTCATAGCTCTCTCAGTCAGAGGGAAGTTTGGGACTGAAATTCCAGACTCCCACCCTTTTGCCACTAAAACACCCAACCATGCCATTCCCCTGATCTTCAGCAGGCCCTCAGATTTGATTTCCCACAGAGAGATCACCTTCACTCTGTCCTGCCTCTCTCCCACCACTCCAGAGGCTGAGAAGCATCCATCTCTTCTATCTCCTCATCTTGAGAAAGCTGATGGCCAAGGTATGCCCAGGCAGCCAAGCAGTCTGTGCTGCAGCCTCACTGCCACATTCAGCAGGCAAAGTTGGGATGCCCTTGCTGGGAGAACAACCCAGCTAGTGTCCCTCAGATGAAACCCCCTGAGAGGGAGAAGAGTGAGAAGCAGAAAGACTCACACTGACTCCACTGCTGCTGAGAGACAGCTTTACACTTCAGCACCCTGAGAACTGAATAAAGGGTGTTCTGGGGCTGAACAAATCTGAAACATTAACTTTCAGAAGTATGGGCAAACACTTCTGCCTGGTTCTTTTGCAGCATGTGAACTTCACTTTGAGTGCAGGTTTCCACCCAAAACTCAAAGCAAAACTGCTGGAACCACAGACTTTTACAGAAACTCTGCTCAAAATAACTACCTTAGCTCAGGTTTACTGAAAATTCAAATCTCTCCTGTAGGCAGGGTACAGGGTTTTGGGCTGGTGAGGAGAACAGCAGCTGGGGGTTCCAGGGGAAGGATTAAGGCAGAGAGAGAACAGGAAAGCCAGGAGCCCAGCCCCACTTGCCAGAGCAGCAGCCCAGCAGCTCTGCACACCTACCCCTTGAACCACACCTGTTCCTGAGCTGTCAGCATTTCTGAACTCAGTCCCTGTACATGACAATGAGGTTCTTTGCTTTAATTACCACATCTGTTTGCTGCCGATTGGGAATAAGGACTGTAAACTTTTCCAGCACTTGCACGGGTGCTTTTTGAGCTTTCTACTCCCCCTGCTTTGTGGCCACTCTGCTCATGCTCCAAGCAGTGACCTTGTGCCTTCCCTATCTGTTGTATTCCAAGCTGGAAGCCTACTCCACTTTCTCACTTTAGCAGCCTATTCTCCTTATCTGTTGTAAACTCAGCAATGCGAAGAACGTAGGACACAGCAGCACTTGGATGGGACACCTGATGCCAGGAATAGCTTCCCTGGCTCCTTGAGCAGGACTGCAGCTTGACAAACCTTGCTGGACAAACACCATTGCAAGCCTTGGAGAATGTGGGAACAACTCTTCCCTTCTGTGAGTTGGATCTGCTGCTCTTCACCCTGGATAAAAGGCTGTTCAGCACTCAGGGCAGCCAGGACCGCCAGAAGCTGCATTTTTCATTTTTTTTTTCCCTCATAAGCCACAGACAGAAGAAAACCACAGAGGGAAGAAAAGCCTTTAATCAGCATTGAAGATTTGGCTACTACGCTTCAATTCTCTCTTTTATTTTTCAAACAGGCAGATCTGTAGCAGAGATAAGCATATGCCTGAGCAGTTTGCTGAATCAGAATCAAAAGAGTACTCAGATTCTCCACTCAAAAGTTGCTTTGATACCTCAGTTATGCAATTCACTTAAACAGTACTTGTAAATGAAATATATACTTTTTTTCCTTCCGTGCTTTTGATGCTGACATTTCTGTAGGAAAAACTGCATATCCCATCTCCAACAGAATTCACTCTTCTTTGGCAAGCCTGGCACTGCTGGGCAGTACAAACAAGTGTCACCTTGTCCAAAGTGACACTGACAGGCAATGGGCTTTGGTCCCCAGAAATCAGACTGCTAAAGGTAGTCTGGCAAATAACTGCTATTCAAAATACTCTTAAATCCCTGCTCTGAAGAAAAAAAAAAAAAACAAAAACCCAAAAAACCAACAACCAAAAAAAACCCAACAAAAAACCCCACCAAAAAACCCACTAAAAAAGAGCCATAATATAACAGCCCTGTCTCTAACACAGGATTTTCTCAATGCAGTAAAAATGACAAACTTTCCTACTAAAGTATTTTTGCTGGCAGAGCAATTCCCAGTTCAGTAAGTTAAATAACCGAAACAGGAAAAAGATCACATTGATTTAATTATCCACCTATAATGGTATTTTAATGATACAAAAATGGCATAATTTTTTTTTCTTTAATAAGCATTTCATTATCATAAGCTTGTAATGTGGGCCTGGTTTTAAAGACCTGGGGGATAAATTCAAGCCATAAGTCACTGTATGCTGGAAAATCTGTAAGCACTATCCTTTGCAGATATAGAAGCCAGTGCACTTTGCTACACAAAGCAAAGGCACTTGCTTTGGTGTTTTTTAGAGAGGAGACTTTTCATTTAATTTCAGTTTTTCCCCTTACAATAGAGAACAACCCTAAAGAGTTTTGCAGACGGCTTTTCAAAATAAACACACAACGTCATGCTGCTGTGAGGAGGAGGGAGAGGACAGGCTCTGCTCCTTGGGGGCAGGAAATGAGTGCTGGGGGAGCAGGAAGCCTCACAGCAGGGATGGCAGGTCCTTGGAGCACCCGAGCCAGGTCTGGCTGCTCCCAGCCCCAGGCCAGCTCCATCAGGGTGACATGGTGTCCCATCAGACCAAGAGCCTCAGAGCCAGGCTCTGTGGGGCAGTTCTGAGAAGTTTTATTGAGGAATAAATCCCAGACCAAGCTAACCTCAAATAAACCAAAGCAAGGCTGGGATTTGAAGTTTCTTCCACATGGCTTTATGTTTTAAAAATCATCACAGGATTGATAGTACTGTGGGATCTGACCTCCACAGTTACACACATGCTGCAATGGTCTGAAATCCAACAGGGTGCTGTATATCTGTTTTTTATATATGTGTGAGCTGAAAGTCCACATTGATTTCTATAGTTAATGACCAAGAGGTTAGTGAAGGACAGCAAAAACAACCTCCATTCAGATAAATGCTGGTCTGAGTTTCAGCAGTGATCAAATGAGAAGTTTGCAAACCAGGCCTGGAAGAGCAATTAGAAGAGGTTGACCTCTGTGTTAGAGCATCCTTCCTTGCATTTTCTCCTTGAAGGATGGTTGTATGCTATCAAGTTGGGGCAGTTAAAAGTATTATCATGCCACTGTCTGAAAAATCCCACCTTGATCAGTTTAACCCCCGTGCAGCAGGTGACTGGAGGTGTCCTGTCTGTGCACTGGGAACACAGACAGCTCCAGTTCCTGTGTCCTTGCTGAGGGAGCCAGCACTGCCCCAGCACCCCTCCTGTCTGCCTGCTGCACAGGCTCTTCCAGGGACCTTGGTAGCCTAAGATACAGGACTCCCAAAACTAGACAGGGCACGGGTTGGCTTACTGCTCTGGCAGCAGGGAATCTGGCACCAGTGCCAAAGCTGTGCTCAGAGAGGTGGATTTTGGGGTGCTGGGCCAGCCAAAGAGCAGCCACCATTCCCGGTCACAGCCCAATGCAGCAGTTTGGGTCTGTTTCTGGGGGAGGCATCCCCTGCACAGGGCACAGCCCTTCCCGGTGCAGTGGCAGCAGCCTGAGAGTCCTGCTGGGAAGTGGGGATATCTGTCTCTCACAGACTGCCACAGCTGTAGCACAACAGTGAGCACCTCACTGCTGCTCACTCGGCCCCAAAGTAAACAAATGCCATCCTGCCCTGCTCTTGCTTGTTTTGCTTCAGTCTCCTGCTCTTCTCCCTTGTTCTGACAAGGAACAACCAGGGCAAAGAGAGGGAAAACATGTTTTCTGCCTTCTGAACAACAGAGGATTCTGCAATACACTGATCTGAGAGGCAGCAAATACCAGGAAAGGCCAGAACAGCGTGAAACAGCCCCTTTGGCCTCCTGAAGCTGACAAGAACTTTACCATTGACTCTATTAGTGCTGTATGGGGAAAGCCCAGGCACTGTTTATGCAATAGTGGATATTTTATGTCCAAACAAGAGGTTTAATAAATGTTGATCATTCCAGACATAGCAAAGATACCATATTTCTTCTGTTTAATCAACAAAAACCTCCACCCATTCTCAAACTGTTAAATTCTATCAGAATAAACACCTGTTTGGAGTCTACACTTAGTTTAGAAACAGGGAGGAAGCCATTTCCCTTGACATTTCCTCTACATAACCTTAACATAACATAATAAACAATTCAGTTATGCTGCTATTGTCGCTAAATCTGGCATCAAGGTGCTGCTTTTCTAAGAGGAAGAAATCAAGGCATAACTTTTCAAGACATGTTATTGCTCCACAGCTTTCCTACAACTACACTAAGCCCCTTCCTACATAGAAAGGCTGAGTTCCTTCAGAGAAAGGCACCTGTTTCAGCTCATTTCCACAGAAATATTAATGGAAATAGAAATAGAAATAGAAATAGAAATAGAAATAGAAATATTAGTAGCAAGGCCAATTGGGCAAGAGTGGCTCCAGGCTGCAAAATGCTGAGTAATCCTGTGTGACGCTGAGCTGCTCTGGGTAGGGCTAAGGACACACAGTCCTGGACAGAAAGGCTTCAGCATCCTACAGAATCAAGCTGTTACTACTGAATTCCTCTCTTTTGCAATCTGTCAGAGAACAGCTGTGCCAAAGTGGAAAAAATCCCAGAAAGTTATTGAAACATCCTTACTACTAAAGACATCATGTTTCCACTGCAAATGGATGAAACTCCCTGTGGGATTTCTGGTGTCTGTTAAGGTCAGTGTTTGTGGCATTACAAAATATCAGGCGTTCTGTGATGCTGTACTCACAGATTTTGGGAACATTTTTAAGTAAGACTGGAAAAAAATTACCAGTTGCTTGTTGTGCTTTACACCAGTGTTTTCCTGTAAGTGCACATAACACTGGTGTACCGTCCTTTCTGCCAGTGCTCAGTGTGACTCAACCTCCTTCCCTCGTGTACATCCCTTCTGACTTTGCCCCACTTGGCTCCAGTGATTGGGACTACTTAAAAAAATCTTCAGTTGGCTGCATTTGAAATGTCCAATGAAGGGACTGCAGTGACTTTCAGACTGTGCAGCACCCTGCTACCTTTGGCTGGAAGGGCAAATAACGTATTCCTGTTGTTCAGATTGGCAATCACAAAACTAAGTGTTTAAAGAGGGTCATCACAACAACCACTGTCATTTTCCTTCATCTCCACCAGTATTTCCATCAGTGTGGGGGGAAAGATTGCAGACAGCAGAACCAGCTGGGCTGTCTCTCTCTCAACTGCATTCCTAATGTTTTCCATAATCACTAGTATATAATATCCCTCTTGGGAAACAAAACCTTTTCTATAAAGAACTGAGGATCGCTTCAAACTGAAAGGATTTTGCCCCTTTTTTGTCCCTCCAGAAATGCATTCTGGATAGACAGATGTTAATATCTCACTGTGGTGAGGAGAGATCAGACACTAAATGGCATTCCATGCAAGTGAGGACTCATTACTGCAAAGCTGTTGTTTCTTGCCCAGCCAGTTATTACTGAAGCCTATAAAATTTCCATTGTTCAAACCTGGAATGTCTCACAGACTATGCCTGGACAAGGTAAATCCCAAACCCTCATTCACTGGACTGATACATGGGTTGACAAACATGTACAGGATGGAAAAGTAACCCAAGACTGTGCCATTTGAGCAGGTTCTGTCCAGGAATCTCCAATGGAGTTTTTAATTCCATCTGTGGAAGTACAGACACTGAGGAGTGAAGTCACTTGCCTTGAGGCGTGCAACAATTTAATTGCAGAGCTGGAAATAAAAACTGAGGAATAAGAACATGCTGGACCATGCTATAATCAGCAGATGCTATTGCTTCCAAGTTCTAATTAAAGAGCTGTCATTACACAAAAAGCATTTGTAGTTTGCAGTAAAAGTGATAAAACTCAATAGTCTGAAGTATTGGAGAGAAGGCATATGTTTTTTAAATCTCCCGAAGATGACAATATATTCTCTTTTTTTTCAGTCTGCTTCAGCCTCTGTAGCTAACTGATCCCAGCTATGAGATCTCTTTCTGCTCTAACAAATCCAGGGTCTTGCCAGTCCAAATTAAGTAATGCTTAAAATATACAGGCTACACTGCAATTTCCTACCTGAGACTGTGTAAGAGAAACAGCACTTTAGCACTCTCACAGAATAGATAGAACAACCAGTGGGAAAATAACAAGTCTGGGAGAGAACAGAAGTGGTTGATGTGCTGCAGCCATCATTAGCACAGCTGGCAATGTTTAAATGCATGAAAATATAAATGAACCTATTTGGTGTCTTGGGCATGCAAATGCACGCACAGACACACATGAATACACAGGTTTCTCTGCAAAGGGAGCTCCTGCTTCCTGGTTACCTTGTACCTGGTAGCCCAGCACCATTTCACCACTCGGCACTGGATCCAGCCCCAGTGCTCAGGGCTGGGTTGTGTTAGCGCTGGAGCAACTGCTGGGTGTTCATGCCCAGGTCTGTGAGGCAGGCAGGGGCTCAGCACTGAGGCTTCTCCTCAGAGCAGGGGGACTGGTGACACCAGTCTGACACCATGAGACTGGTGGCACACGGGCAGTGGCTGGGCTCTGCCATGGCCAGGTGCTGACACGTGCCCAGGCAGTGTGTTGGGGTTGGGGTGAAGCTGTGCCCAGGGTTACTCAATGCCAGTGCCTCCAGCTCAGTGAGGAGCAGCAGGAATAGAGTCCCTGGAGCCTTGTCCAGCCCTGCTCCTTCAGGCAGGCAGCAACTGGACTCGGGCCACTGTGAAAGGTGAGAGGACAGGGAAGTGCACATCTCCATGTTTCCCACGAGAATGAAACACCTCAAAGATTTTCCTACAAACCAACAGTTACTTGGATTTCTCACTGCTGGTCACATATTGCTGTGAATCTCAGAGAGGTGTGGTGTGCAATCACTGCTGGCAACAGGGAGAAGCTTCACTTGGATCCACATACCACGTGAGTCTGTGTGAAGTGCATCAAGCCACAAGTGACAGAAAGCTGTTATTCCCATAGCTTCCAATATCAGTTTTGCTAAGAAACAAATAAGTGTCAAAATGAGGCCTTCAGCTGAGCTTGTTTCCAGATCTTTTTCCTCCAGGTGTCCTGGGATCCCATGTATCACCTTCCTGTCACCAGAGCCTGCCAGGGCACCAGGGTCAGACCCTGGCAATGACCCAGGGTGAGGACTGCTCTCTCTATGCAGTTTGAGCCAATATGCTATATTGGCTCCAAGGAGAGCCCAAGGAGGCTGATCAAACCCTTGGGGTTGAGACAAGCCTGGCAGCTTTCAGGAGCATGCATCCATGCCCTGCCAGGGAAGATCCATGCCTGCTGCCAGGAGCAGGAATAGAGCATGTTCTCTGTTCTGTGTAGGGAGGTTGGAGACAAGAGACCAGACCTTGCTGTTTCAGTTGCTATACAGAGGACCTGTAAGTATTTTGCTTATAATTCACTTTTTTGCCTTCTGACTCATGGCTGACATCCCACCTGCATTGGGAGCCTGCTGCCAGCAGCCAGCACAGCAGCCAGGCCCATTCCCAAGAGGAGGCACAAAAAGTCCCAGGTTTCTGTGGTGAGCTCCTGGGGATCCCTGTCCAGCCTCTGGCAGCAGCTGTATAAGGGTGAGCAGACCAGGCCTTCACAGTGTGGAGAGGAGCACTGGGAATCCTCCTGCCACTTTTGCAAACTGAGTCATCTCCGCAGGGGCATTGCTTATCTTAACAGTATAAAAGTGAGGACAGAAAATGCGGAGCAGCAGCGCCCCGTTCTGTGGCACTGTGGTGAGCAGGGCTGCCAAATTCCCCCTCTGCAGTCACAGTCTGAATCTGGCAGTGCCTGTGCTGCAGAGAAGCCAATCTTTGTCCTCTACATCTATTTATCACAGAATATGCTGAGATGGAAGGGACCCACAAGTGTCATCAAGTACAACTCCTGGTCCTGCACAGGAGACTCCCCAAGAGTCACACCATGAGAGCATTGTCCAAATACTTCTGGAACTCTGTCAGCCTTGGTGCTGTAACCACTGCCCTGAGGAATTGTTCCAGTGCCCAGCCACCTTCTGGGTGAAGAACCTTTGCTAAGCCTAAACCCCCCTGACTCAACTTCAGGCCATCCCCTCGTGTCCTGTCACTGTCCCCAGAGAGCAGAGATCAGTGCCTGCCTCTCCTCTGCCCCTGCCCCTCCTCCTCTGCAGGAGGCTGTACCTGCAGTGAGGTCTCCCCTCAGGCTCCTCCAGGCTGAACAGACCAAGTGCCCTCAGCCACTCTGCATATGGTTTCCCTTGAGGCCCTTCACCATTCTTGTTGCCCTTGTTTGATCGAGTTTGACACAGGCTGTGCCAGAAGCAGCCTTTAGTGGTGACTCAGGTCCACATCAGCTCTACAGGGGTGCAGCACAGGCGTGTAGGCACTGGGGCAGCAGTCAGGTCAGAACCAGCCAGCTCTGCATCACTAAAAGCACAGTTACTCACAGCACATTCCTTCTGCCTCTATTTTAATTGAGATTTTTTATGGGTACTCTGGAGCCAAGAAAAGACATCTTTAGAAATTTTTCTCTAAAAGCAAAGACTAATACTGGGCTAGAGGTTCAGGCAACGTTTCAGCGGAACTCTACCAATGTTTACCACAAAAAGAGAGAAAGAGGAAATGCCTTAAAACAACATAACCAGAATTATCTGTAAGGTGCTCTGTGATCAAGGTGGTGTCCTAAGAAAAAGGGACCAGGCCCATCAAAGTCTTTAGGAGATAAAAGGGAGAAAAAAATACCAAAAAACCCCACTCCTGAAGTGCAATTGAGGTCTTTGGCAAAATATAGGTGATGAGGAAGACTTGTGTAATTGCTCTTTAGCTGCCAAAGCAGGGCAGGTTTCAGGAGCTACAAAGGAAAAGCCAGTTGTGCTGCAGTGCGTGAGAGACGAGGCACAGGGTCATTGGCCTCTGGGGCAGTTGGCTCCCATGACTTTGATCGGTTCACCGAAGCTGGAGACAGCCAGTTGGCAGGTCAGAGTATTCTCTGGAAAGCAGCAGGATTCTTGCCATGGCCCCTTGCAATGCCCATCCCATTAGTGCGTCAGAATGAGCAACAGAGTTTAGAGTTACGCAAGTTTCTGCTCCTGTTAGATCTAGCACAGGGGCTATTCAAGCTGTGCGTGGTCAGAAATCATCTTTGAACTGCCAGTTCTAGGGATTTGTTTGATTCAAAACTGGCATAAGCACGTGTATGGTTGGGTTGCAGTCACTGGATTTCTCATAGGCTCTTGTAGAGCTCTCAGCTGTGTCACTGCTGCAGCCACCAGGAAGGTGGCACAAGGTGGAACCTTCATTACACATAAGAGCACTTTTTGCTTACCTACCTATGGGCAAGTGGAGGCTGCCCATAGGGAAGTTCATGCTTGGCAAAGAGAATTATGAATTTAATTCTAGCAGCACTACAGAACCTATTTGTCTAATCAGATTAAGGGGTCACCCGGGTTACTAGAGGATCCAGAAAGAGAGGTTCCTGGCCTATACCAGAAAAGCTTCAGGGTGTGTTGTTGAGATGTGTTTCAGTCCTGACAGGATGAACACCAGGTACAGAGTTCAGGTTGGAGTACCATGTGCCCTGCCTGGAAGCACAGACAGATCCTGTCCTCCTGCTCCTGCCTTCCAGCACAGGACACTCAGGGCAGGGCAGGACTGCAGGACCAACACCTTGCACACCTTCTGCACAGACACAGGCTGCCCTCCAAGAAGCTGCTCAAAAAAGAAAGGATTTTTTCCTCTGCCCACTCAGAAATGAAGAGATTAAGTGAGAAATCCTGACTCAAGGAAAATGAGCAGGACTTTGCCACTGATTTCAACAGGCCCAGCTTTTCAGGCCAAGAGCCTGCTCTGCTGTTGAGTAAGGAGATAAGCTGCCAGCAGCAGTGGTCTGGCCTCGGAAATCTGGAGGGGTTTGTTGGCTGATTGCAGAAGCAGCAAATGCACAGCTCACCCACAGTGCAGATGTAATTTGCCTGCCTTCCACTTTCAGGAAAACTGAGGGTTCTGTGTTGTTTATCGTGCAATAGGAAGACATTAATAATCATGCCTGATGATGTTTAAGAATGGAGATAAAATTCTCTATTATCATGGATTATCAGTTTGTCAAAGGGTACCCTGGCAGACAGAAGCTTTACTGGGATGAGGTTTGCATTTCAATGAGCAATCTGCATGGAGAGCTTTCAGCTCCTCTACCATCAGATCCAGGCAGAAGCAGATCTGAGCTGAAGCATCCTTCCAAGATGCCCTGCAGTGCTTAGAGAGGTCTGATTCCAACCAGGTCATGGTCAAGGCTGTCAAGGCTGAAAATTAGAGACAACCTTAGCTGTAGAAGATGCTATGCTGCAGGGTGAATAATCAGGGGTTTAGAATAGCACACTGGAAAGACCATATTTCCTGCTATTTATAAAATGCTGTAGAAATACAAACTGGGAGCACTGGCATAACGATTAAACCTCAGACCCAAGGTGCTCAGATCCTTTCCTGAAGGGAACAGCAGAAGCACTCAATCCAGATGTCTTGAAAAGACTTGAGGGGCTTTGCTGGGAGTCAGAGGCAATCGTGGCAGTATGAAAGTTTGCACAGATCTGAACTTAAAACCAAGGCTCAGTATGACAAAGAGATTATCACCCCTCTGCACTTTGAAGTCTCTTTCTGCAAGCACAGGAGCTGGACATCCCTCATTTCCTCATCTCCCTTTACAAAAAAATACTGAGATTTCCCTGAAATATTGTGCATCAAAGTGCTGTGTCTTTGCCAAGCTACCAAGTATCTTGAGAGTCATGATAGTCTCAAGAGCTGATAAAGCTGTGGCTGAGGAAGCTCTGGGAGATGAAAGGCAAGCCACATCCGTACTTTGGGCCTTATTTCTACAATCCACAAGACTCACACAAGGGACAATGTTGGCTGCATAAATTCTCACGGCCCCGAGGAGCTCCGTGCAGGAGCCGGCTGACAGCAAAATCAAATTCTTCTTGTGTACAGCACCAACCCTCTGCCACACTTTAAAACAGACCTGAGATGCCAGCAGCCACACTGACAGAGTCACAAGACAAAACACCGGCTGCTCTCCGTTTGCTCAAGGAGGCAGCCACCAGCTTGTGTGGCTGTACGTGCAGGGAGCATCTGCTGTGTGCTGGGAGTGCCATCGGCTCAGGCACACACACACACACACGCTCACCAGCTACAGCCTCACACCATAAACACAAGCTGCTGCTCAACTGTAACGCATGGCTGGGCTCCCTGCCACCTCTAAGGCACTGGAGTGGTTCAGAAACAAGTAGATTGCTGGGATAAAAGTAACAGCCATTACTTCTTATCCCCATTTCTTGGGTACAGGAAGTCAGTGTGTTGCACATACTATGAAGACCAGAAAGACCTGAAGCAGAAAGGCAGCAGTACAGCCCTGGTTCTTCCTGCCTCATGCCAACCCTTCTTGCTGCAGTTTTGGCCCCTTTCTTGATGTATGGCCCCCATAGGCCTGGGGCACAGACCCTGACTTCATACTTGAAGCCTGTTCTCTATCTCTTTAGCCCTTTGTCGTTTAGGCTGGACAACCCTTATTTCAGTTGTTCCATGCAGAGTACGGTGTGGGAGGAGGAGTGCTGCTATTACTTTTGCATGAGTTTGCCATTATTATTTCTACTACTTTTCTGTAGTGTGATCCACCACTTCCCTCAACTACTGTATACAAAGCCCAGATCCAGAATTTCAGTGTAGCTGCACCTCTGCTGAACATGGTCAGAGAACTGTTTGTCTGGGTCTTACTGGCTGTCTGGGGCTGTGTGACAGTGCCCTCGCACAGTCACTGCTGTGTGAGGTGAATGTACAGTTTCACTGCATCCAGGCAAAGCAAAGGCAGTCGGGAGCTCAGGAAGGCAAGTGCAAGGAGCACTCCCTGACTATATCCTCATTTATCTCTGTGTCTGTTCCTACATGGCAGGGGAAGAGGAGGTTGGAAAAGCATTTCCCTTTGTAAGTCACAGTGACCTGAAAGCGCCCCAGCAAGCTGAGCCCCAGCAGAGTTGCCTGCACCAGACAAAGAGCAGCAATGACTGTGGCTGCACACAATGATTGGAGGCAGCAGAGCCTGCATGCATTTGACAGACAAAACCCTAATAGACCAAGCACGCAGCGTGGGTTGACACAGCTGCCACCCTCTCACTGTCTCTCTGCTCTCCACAGAAGTGCAGAGTTTGTGCTTTGCTGTGAGAGCAGAGGAGATATGGTGGTGGCTGGGTTGTACCTTCCCTCCTTCCCTCGCAGGGGCTGAGCCACCCCAGAGCCAAGGGGTGAGGTTTAACCTGCCCCTCTCCACCTCCCCTCGCTGCCCTGGGGCAGGGGTTGCTCTCCCCAGTCATTCCTGGTTCAACACCACTGGTACACTGCCAGCCTCCACAGATGGCCATGGAGCAGGGTTTTCAATACAAGAAACAGTTGAAACAACAAAAACCCTGCCGAGGCTGATTCAGCTCGTGAGCCTGCATCCCATTAAACAAGTAATTTTTTCCAGTTGTTCAGCACAGGAACCACATGGTCGGGCAAGGCTTCCCAGGCAGTGGCTGGCCACGCTGAATCAGCTCTCCCAGCCAGGCTGCCGGCAGCCAACTTACTCCAAACTGGACCAAAGTTGCTCCTTCTACTCTAGGAATCAACTCCTTGTGAAAACAAGTCCTTATGACAAGGACTTCCAGCCAACTGAACACTGAAGTCACCCTGGCAGTCCAGTTCCACCCCCTAGCAGCCCTGTCCAGAGTGCGCTGCTGCCTTTCGATGCCCATGGAGACCTGCCCAGTGCTAAAAGGAGGGAGTTTCTTAACATCCCCAGCTGGCAGGCTCCAAACATGGTCTGGAAAACAAGAGGCAGCTGTGAGGCTCTGTGGGGTCCAAGGGGCAGCACAGCTCCTGAGGAGCGTGAAGGAGGCAGCCAGCTCCTGCACACCATCACACTCCAGAGCCAGGGCAGACACATTAACTCACCTTTTCCCCCTCTGTATCACGACTTGGACTTTGATTGCCTCACAGACAACTTCACACAAATTTTGTCCTTTTGAGACACACTTAGTCATAGTACTACAGACTTTTCAAATGCTTGTAAAACCTACAGCTGGTGGAACAGCTCTGAAACTGTTTTTCTCCTTGATGACTGCTGAACTTTTTGCTGTCCATAAAGTGATACAGTCTCCAGCCAGGATGTGGTTTGTGCCATTCTGCATCTGTGTCACCCACAGAAGATGCTAGATAGAGTCAGTCATCAGCTGGGAGATTTCAAGCAGGATTTCATAAGAAAAGAACATGTTTTTTAAGGGGGTACATATCCCTAGGATTTCAAAGGCCACAAAGTAAATTAGGAATTAAATTCCCATCCAAAAGGATAGGTGATAGAAACTGTATGTAACTGCACCTTTCATGGACTGGCTGCCTTTGAAAATGTGTCCTTTAGTCATTTAGCTCAAGCCACAGTTGCTTTTAATTTAGCTTGGGAGGCTTTGACTGGCGTACATACTGACGTACATACTGCTGTCTGAAGTGAGGCACACTGAATTGTGCATTTTAGTAACAATAGGATAAATATTAACTGGGTAACCATTTTGCAATTGTTAAGCAAAGTCTAGAGATATGGGAGTTTGCTTAACGAAACTGCTCAGAGGAGTTTGCCATAGCCCTGGACATACTTTTACTTAAAATTTGTTACCAGATTGCACTGGAATCACATGAAGATATGACGGTAGAATTACCAAACTGTTTGAGGATTTGACCTCTGAAGCAGACTGATGAATGGTTTTGGATTGAAAACGAAGGCTCTTCTGCCCTGTGCAAACATCTACTTGCTGGAAACATGAGGAGTCGTGTAACTGATAGTGCCAAATCTGATAGAGATGGCAGAGCTGATCCAGAGACACAGACACATGCAGGGCCCTTCCTCTGCTCTGACACAGTTTCAAATGTTAACCATGAAGCTCTGGATGACCCTTGGGTGTTGGGCCAACTACTAACATTTAGAGCAGCCCAAAATGTCCCTCTCACTTCCATGGGTCTCAGCCTCCATACCTACAGATCTCTGCTGGTTTTATTTTTCTATTTTCTTTCACATTTGAGAGTTACCAAAAGCACCCATGTGCCAAATGCTACAGGCATTTCTGTACTGCTAACACAGTTCCCTGAAAGCACCAGCACTGGCCCGATGCTGCACTCCTGCTCGTGTGCTCAGGTGTTGTTGCCTTCCCTGGCAATTGTGCAGCACCCGTGCCAGAGCAAAAAATTAAACACTGTGTTTGGGTGCATTTTGTTTTTGCCAGGTTATGATGTTTTGAATGTGGATAGTATCACATTACAGAATAGTGTCTGATCTAGATAATCTGAAGGCAGAGCAGTGCCAATCTTGCAGCAATCCATGTCAACGTGCTTATTCATGTCTCCTGGGTCAGGGAATGAGGCACTTTCCCTTCAGCCTGAGGCTGGACCAAAATTACCAAAGGGGTGCAGGCAGAAACTGCAGTTATAAATGAAGACATAACAAAACCAGCCCTGCATAAAACAGAGATCATGCTCCAGGCTCAAGCTGGCTGCTGCATTTAGAATTACTGAATAAAGCAAGTACAAAATTTACCAATTTATCACGGGGAGATATTAGCCCTGCCACAAGCCATTATAACAAAGCTATAGAGTGTTACAGTATGTGGAGGACCATGACACAGTTAAAAAAAAAAACAACCAAACAAACCAAAACAGATAAAACCTCAACAAATCATACACACCCAGGATTTTTTTTATTGAAAGAAATTTAAAACTTGGTTTTACCAATTTTCTGGAACAGGATAGGAAGTTTTTAGCCCACATGAAAATTCACATTTTTAATTTTAGCTATGAACTACATAACATTTAAACACTGATATAAAATGTGAATCATCTCAGATATTTTTCTTCCTTCAGACTAAGTATATATTTTGGAGATGGGCCACTGGCTATCCAGTAAACAGTGTACTTCACTAAATGACCCATTTCCTCAGCTAGACCATTTAGAGGAGATATTCATTTGCTTCCTGTAAGTAACACTTGTGGAAGAATTTTCCACTGTGAAGCAGGTCAAGAGCCAGCAAACAGCCCTGAAGCTCTGTGCAAAACCCACAGGGCAGAGCAAGTTAGAGAATGCTTACACTGCAGCAGCAGAAATGGGAAAGCTGGAATGGCAGAGCCTGCCCAGCATTGGCTGGATATGTTTTCCTTGATAGGAGGCAGTAGGAGAAGTGTCACAGAAAGGTGTTGAGAGGACCCCATTTTCTCCAGAAGCTCTGAGGCAGCAGGCTGTATGACTGTAGAGGCCCTGCTTTGAGGCTGGCTCAGGAACAGGCAGTGTCTGCTGCATGGTGCTGTTACACCAGGACAGCTCCTGTTCCTGCTGCTCTCTCCTCCCAGCAGCATTCCCACTCTGCTCGCTCCCTGGGGCCCTTTGCACCCTTCAATTTCTCCAGGGTTACGTTGGTGTTAAGGAGAAAAACAACAAAAAGCCAACCTCAAAGCCTTCCAGCCCCCAAGTGTTACAATACTAACTCCCAGCAAGAACTCCCAGCACCCGAGTTAAAGCCACAGTCTTCACAACCCTGTAAGGAGAGCCAGCGCTGTGGGCCAGGCTGATCAGACCAGCCAATGCACCCCAACCCTGTTCCTGACACAGGCCAGTGCAGGACAACGAGGAAAGAGCAGGAGAAGAGGGTGACATCAGGAGGAATTCAGCAGCATGTTTCCTCATTCCCTTGGAGAGGCTAGAGAAGACCAGAGTGGACCACAGATGAAGGGACACAACAGGACTCTCTCTGCTGCCGTGTCAAATCCTCCATCTCCACGTTGCCTATGTGCAGTGTTCTCTTTGCCACAGACAGCAAGGCACCTGCAGCTCACTGTCCTTGTCCCCTGAAACACTGAAATTCTGGTGAGCCCTCACACATCCTGGATTTCCAGACATTATAGATTCCCAACAAATGCGTAAAATGTCCAGCTTCCCCTTGGATAAGACCTGTAGGTGGAAGAAAAGATAAATTTAGAGGGAGGCCTCCTACCTAGTGCAGGGTGGAATCTTGCTGTTAGACCTGACTGAAAAAAAAAGAGACATTGAACAATACCACCTCAGAGCCCGTTTATGGAAAAGTTTTGACAAAATGATGATATGACACCAGACTTTAAGCCAATCTGAGGTATAGGGAAAAGTGACAAGTGGGTGCTATTGTGAGAAAGCTTAGGAACACTGTGAAATTCAATAGTACTCCTAAATTGCAGATGAAATTGGACAATTACAGCTTTCTACTTTCAACCAAAGACTCCATAGACTCTTCAGAGTGCTTTCTTCTGTCCCCAGAAATGCTCTTTGGCTGCCATGGCCTCTGGTTTTCCTCCATAAGCTGATTTCATGCAGGCTGTAACCTCACAGGGGTGGTGATGTGGTTAAGCATAATGAAAAACAGCCACAGAAGCCTCTCACTGTCATCCTGCTGGCATTTGGGTGAAGATGTCCGTGCCAGTTCAGCTAGTGACTGATGGGGATGCTAAAAAGTAAGAGCTTCTAGAATCTTTGGTGTGAGAAGGAGGTGGTAGGTACCTTCACAACATTTTGAAGGCATGTATACTGATTATTAGTCAAACTTTTTTAAAGTAACATAGCATTAAAAAAAAACCAGATAAGCAGTCATTAATGGCAAACCCCACAGCAAAGAGTTGAAACCAGATGATCTCTAAAGTGCCTTACAACCCAAACCATTCTATGATTTTATGAAAATAAATGAGAAAAAAGCATTTTAAAAACTACTTGTATTCCACTGTAGTTGTTGTTGAGCACCAGAGCTCTTTCACAGCTTTGTATTCTCAAACCCAGCGAGGTAAAGGTTATGCTATGTTTGTTCTTTGGGACATTATACTTTCTTTTAAAGATATAATCTGGAATGCTTATGAGGTGTTACTTACTTAAGTGGAGAAAGCACACATAGTGGAGGCAGTCATGTGTTACAAATAATAAATAAAGGAAATAGAGCTGAAGTGTTAGCAAAGACTTTCAGTCCTACAAGAAAAAGAGCTTAAATATTGAAGTAATTTCTGAAAGGCTCCTAGAAATATGCATAGGGAGAAATCATTCAGGAATCTTATTCTCTGATTGTTTCCTTGGATTTGGCTCTTAACCTCCTCTTCACTGCCTTTTCCAGGTATATTTTCTATGTAAAGTGTCTTCTGAGCAGCCTCCTTCTGTATTATTTTAAAAATAAACTTCAGGTAACCATTCAAAGCCTCTGAAAGATCTATGATTTGGAGATAGTCCAACTTTTCTGATCATCACAGGAGCAGTTCTAGTCAAAAGAAAATAAAAACAGAGCCTACCAATGTCCAATTGAAGCAAGATCCAGACTCACATTCAGTGCACAGATGAGTTTTATCACTTTTTAATGTAGACCATTGTTGCCTAGTTTATTCACTCATGTTGCCTTCTGGAAGAAGACTAATCTGGAATATTTTTACAAAAATGCAGTGTTTACACAGGGCTTCCTGACAGAGTCTTTGAAGGCAGAGGATCCAGCTGGAAGTGTGCTGTCTGCGACATCGGCCATCCGTCGTTTGAGAGCCCACACCAGGAACAGGAACCTGCAGCTCCCAGCATCTCGCGTGGCCCTGGCTGAGCTGAAGGGCTCTGGCAGCTGGCAGGGCTTCAAAGCACTGTTCGAGCAACTTTATAGCAAAACTAGCTAATTACCACAGTCTGCAGCCAAGATGGGCTCTCATATATTATTATATTGTCAAGTAAGGAACTGTGGCATCCCTAAAGATCTGAAGAAATTCCCAAACTAATCACTGTTGTATATACCCAGTTACATAGCAGAACATTAAAACACTATATTTCAAAGCTGGAAAAAAAAGAATTTGAAAAAAGAAAACCACTAAATACCTGACATCAGAAAAATTCATTATAATGGATCAAAAGCAGCTGTCAATTTGACACCACTTCACTGTCCTCCCACATACCCACAAGCAGGAGCAGCCCCTCCACTGCCAGCCATTGCTCCAGATCCCATCCACCATTTCCAAGTCCCTTTGTCCTGTGGCCAAGGCTTTGCTGGGGGAACACAATGCCAGCTATGGGGTATAGCATTTACCCCAAGGTAATTCCTTTTAGGGGAGTTATTCACTGCAGTGTGTGAGAACAGCACTGGCGGAAGACATTCTCATTTCAGCCTTGACCTCCACAAGCCAGAATCAAACCTTAGCTGGCAGTTTGGGTGAAGACACAGCTCTGTGAAAGCACAGAGTCTCTCTGCTGCTCTGTCACCATCGAGCACACGCAACACACACCTCAGCAAGACCCAACAAATCCACAAATGTGATGTCTGTTAGGGAGCTACTCCATAAGTACTGGTTCTGACAACCTTCTCACTGGGCAGTGCCATCCAGCCCACCAGGGATTCTCAGGAACCACAGCAATAACAGTGTCCCAGCATTAACAGAAGGAACCAGAAATAACAAAAACTCAATTTAGATAAAGTGATGCAACAAATTGACATGAAACAGGGCCAGCACCTTTGTGTCTTGGTTCCTTGGTAAATACTTCTAAGCCAACATGTTCCTTGCCCTAATTTCCATCCCTCTGAAAATATTAATTTATTGTTGCTTTCAAATCAACTTTCATGTGAGATTTTGAAGCACTTGGAAATGATTCCTGATGAGATTAATTTAATATGGTGCAAATCCTGAAGTATGCACCAGGATGCAGAATGAGTTATCTGCCAGTATCTGAAAGCACCTAGCTCAGCACAACTTAAAATTGGACACATGCAGCTGGGCAGACAGCACACAGCTGAGTGAGAACTTCTGTACAGTCAGCCTTAGAGGAGTGTAGAGCTGAAGCCCTGTAGCCAGGATCCTGTAGAGGATGGAGAGGAAAGCTCTGCCCAGACCTGATGACCCAGAACTGCCTGGAAGAAGGCTGGTGGTGATACAGACACACAGGTTTCTTCTTGCTTTTTCAATTTCATTCACAAGGCTAAGGATGCTTGGTACTCCTGTTTACTGGGAATATTGTCCAATTGCTCCCTACTGAAGTGGTGAAACATTTTTCTGTGTATCTGAATTAATCCTTCTTAGGAAGAAGCTGGAACAAGTTTCTTATGTAAGGGACTTGCATTGCTACTTGCATTTCATGTAAAATGGGGCAAATTTATTTCTGCTTTTAAAAAGAAACAGAAAATGTCCCAGAGCCCCAGCCTAAAAGTAAAGCAATAACAAATTGAAAAATTCGCTGTGCAGATGAGGGAAGCCCCATAAATTATTCTGCTGGAGAGCAGAGTTATGGATTTGCATAGAGACCCAGGAAAGTTATGGAGCTAGGAAGAAATAAATACTCCCTCTTTCACTGGAACAAATACCAGCTACTGGTGGATATCTGTGAGCTGTGAGATGAAAGGGTTGAGTCCTGGAGGACTGTGGGCCCATATTCAAGGTACCCTGTGGAGGAAGTGACTTGCAGCAGCATCTGCTCCTCTGGGGAGAAGAACAACTCACAGTACAACCATGTAATAACAGTTATTTCTTCAATATTCCTTCAAAATAAACGCAATCCCCCACCAGGCTCAGACCTGCAGTGAAAAGGCTCTGATCTCACCTGTGCGTGCCAGAGCAGGCTGGGACACAGACAGGGCACCAACTGGTTACAGCACAGTGCCATGGTGGGGTAAAGCTTCTGCTGGGAGCAGCTCTGAATGCTCCAGCTGCTTCCACATGGCAAATACAGCACCAAGCCCAAGGACAATGGGATATTAATTTACATCCTGACACGTTGCAGCCAAGCAAGAAGGGCAGTGAAAGCAGGCAGAGGGAAGAGTTGCTCAAAGACTTGGAGATGTTAAGACTTGAAAGTCCAGAGAGAGCCTCACCACTGAGTGGCCATTCCCATCTACAGGGAACCAGAGGAGAAACAAACCCTGGGATTTAACAGGGTACCAGGGTAAGGCAGAGAACTCAAGCAGGCTGCCTAGAACAGAAACCCGTCTGCCCAATTAAAGCCCAGATGAAGCTAAGTCTTGGTTTTAAAATAAGATTTACACTGCTTTTTATCCCATGTTTCTGAGCCTACAGAAATCTTACCCTATTGCACTGTGTTATTTCTTTATAAAGTGATTAATACAGCTTCGCTTGCCTGAAAGTAGGGAGGACGACCAGTCTAGTTAGTTCAGAGCACTGTGAAGGCTCATGTGAGCCCATATCACATCAGCATTGCTCTCTCCAATTCTCTCATGAAACACTGGAGAGCTGCATTGACTTTAGCAGCCATGGGCATTTATCTTGGTCACAGCTGTATCAGGTTACTCAGGCCACAGGAGAGTGAGGGGGAAGGCAACGCGATACCTGGTGTCACATTGTGCTGCAGTTCAAAGGAAATCAGCTTCTGTACAGGAGAAAGCAATTAGCTGGGAACAATGTGGGTATCTGTAATGGCAGTGTGGGGTGGGAGCCTTGGGCTGCATCCAGTTGTGGCTGGGAAGACAGACTGAGCAGGCCATTGCTTGGCTAGCTAGGACAGGAAAAACAAACTGCCTCATTTTGTACCTTTACCTCTCACAGTGTCTAAAGGACATGTCTGCTCATCCAAGTTTTCTACTTAAACACAGTTAAAATAAGAAGGAAAAAAAAAAAAGTAAAACAGCTACCAGAAAAAAACTCATAGTGAGTGAATCAGAGTTGTTAGAGAATATTTTCAGGCACTAATTTAACTGGATGCAAAGACAAATGCAAAAGCAGCAATCTCAAAATAGCAATGTTTTACAGGTCATGATGCACTAGAGCTCACTTACACGGCTGTCACCTCTCAGTGAAGCACAGCTGCTGGGGTTACAGCAGAAATTCACCTGCAGCAATGTGAGGCCTTACCAAGGGCTGAGTGTGTGTGTTCATTTATCCAGCCCCTGTGGGCTGTGTTGCTCTGATGAGCTGGGGTGCTGCCTCATGTGCACTAACCAGCACAGGGCTGGCTGAGGTATGCCTGACATACCTACCTGCCAGGCTTTACATCTGCTGGCTTCCCAGAATACCAGTCCTTTTTTCTTTTGCCTGCTCAGACATGTTTTAAGCAACTTGCTGCATTTCATACCACTTCAGATGGGTCTATAACAGCAGGAGGAACTTGAGTAATACCTGGGAGCAAAGACTACTCTGTAATCTCAGTGCAAAACTTCTTGCCTCATATATTATCTAAAAAGATTGTTCACAATGGAGGAGTCAGGGGTGAAGTGATTTTCCGTTTCTTTCCATTTTTCTGCAGAGCTCCACGTGACTCCATCCCACAATGACAGCCTGTGTCACTGCTGCCTCAGAGAGCGTCATTCTCTCCCGACAGATCCAGTGTGACAGCGAGGGAGGCATCACAAACCATCTTTTAGAGAAAGGGAAACCAGAACATGGAGTCATAAGGTCTCTTCCCCAAGGCCATCTACTGAAACCAGTGACTGCTCTGCTGGCAGGAGTGGAGCTCCCAGCACATGCTGTGTCCCAAAGACAACACAGGAAAAGCCGTGCTGACAGCCCTCCCCTCAGACTGGACAACTCCCTCAAGAAATGTTTTGTCAGAGAGCCTCGCCCCTCTGCACTGTCCCTGAGGATGTCTCCTGCAGATGGCTGCAGCAGGGAGCTGGGTGCCAGGGCTGGCCTCCTGAGCAGCCCCAGCAGGGCTTGGGGCAGAAGGCTGGCTTTGAACAGCGGGGCAGACACAAGCTCTGTTCCTGCAGCACTGAGCAGGAAACCTCACTCCAGCAGCCAGAAACAAGGCGCTGAAGCACAGATTAAAAACCTGTTGCCACAGGAGAGGCCTCCAGCATGTGGCCCTCCGAGCTGTGATATGATTAGGGGGCTGTGAAACACTTGTTGAGGGCTGGTCTTTGTTAGAAAAGCTTGCAAGCAGCATTTAGCAAAACAGCTGCTATGAGCTTTGTGAGTCCAGCTGCACACAGAAGTTATAGGTACAAAGATATAAACAGCAGCTCCAAAAACAATTCTTTTTGACTGGAGGAGATTGTGCAGCTGCAGTGTCACATCTGAGGGAGCCTCTGGAAAAGCAGATGGTTCTGCTATGAGGGCAGGAGCTGGAAGAAGGCATTTGCCCAAGCCCCTCCCAGGACTAGCCAAACACAGTTACACCAGTTCTCAATAGATGAGTAGCCAGAGAGGGCTGGTGCTCTATTGGTTTAAAACCACTTCTTCAGCTACACTGGTGCAAAGCTGTTTGCAGGTCAAGCCTTGGATTCAATATTCCTAAAGTGCAGCTTCACCAGGAGAGCCAGAAAACTGGCATTAACTCTCTGCTCTCACTTGGAAGGTGGTACTCCTAATGCCTGAATTTCTGCTGCCTCATTTCTGTTATCAAGAGCTGCCAAGCAGCCCTTGGGGTACAGCCTGCCACTCCTCCACAGCAGCTCCCCTAAAGGCAGCCAGGGCTGTGTGACACCATGCAGGGGCTGGCACAGGACCATGGCTCCTGCCCTGCAGCTCAGGTGCACCCCGGAGGGTGCAGAGGTCTCTGCAGGTGTGCTCTGCTCCCCCAGGCAGCTCCTGGGGAGGGTGAACTCATCCAGACTCTGTCTGCCTCCGCTGCCAGGATTGCTTCTAATCTCAAACATCTGAATACCTGTGTCGAGCACATATGTGCAAGACAATCAACAACACAAGCAGTTGTTGCTGATGCCAAGGTCATCCCAAGCCACAGGATTTACGTCTGTTAGCTAGAAAGCCTGCAGGTCATGTTTGCCTGGGGAAAAAAAGAGGCAAGAATGAGGATGCATTGTGGGAAGGACTGCTGACCTGGCAGAGAAGAAAGTGCAATTCAGCGCTAAAAATAATGGTAACACGAGGAGATCTTTGGAAAGGTTCTCCTGTTATGCCAGTGGGCACTGGAGAGGTGTCAAGAGACAGATTCCTACAGGAGCAAAGCATGCCAGCACATTATAGAAATTGGTTCTATGGGCACAAACACAGCTACTAAATGCAAAACGTTTGCAAAACTACAAGCTATGGCCCACAGGCTGACCTCACCACTGTGGCATGGCAGTGTCTGTGTGACACTGTGTGACAGACTGCCTTGGTGCTGACAACCCCAGGTTAAGGACACCTGCCCCACCTGATGTGCTTGGGGAGAGCATTTCCCTGAAGCATCTCCTCAAACACTGAGAAATCTACAGCTGCAACACACACCTCTGTGGGCTTCTGCTGAGGGTGGAGGAGGCTGAGGAGAGGAACTTCAGTGGAAAAATGTAACTCTCTGTGATTAGTAGCCCTCTTAGTCCAAAAGCAAGAGTAAACCTGTGCTGGAATATCCTCTTGGACCACCATCTACCATCAGCAGCTCTCTGCACTGTTCCATTCCCCAGATTCCAATTCATCAGCTGAATTTACACCTTTACTGAGTCATTTTTTGCCCTTTACATAACTCAGCACCAACTCCAGTGGCTCCTTGCTCTGAGGGAGAAGGCCTTTCCTTTTGTAAGACTCTGCACAACCCTTTCAAGGGCTCAAATAGGTCAGTGTTTTTCCTAAGCTCTAAACAGAAATGAAAACACAGACAAACTGCTATTTGACTAGCTATGCAAAACAAAACCTCCTTCAGCTGGGGTATGATTTGTGGATTAAAGGTTTTTCCCTTGAGCTCAATGCAACCCAAAAATCTCTTCCGGCAGCTTATCACAATTTAGCTAACTCCAATCCTTAAAAGACTTCTCTATCTCAGCACACCAAGGAAGGTCTTTGTCAGGGACTTTCCAAGAGCCCTTGGCAAACCTGCTGTACACAGGGCACAGTACAGACTACTGAGCTTCACAAAACGCCTGAGATGCCAGAGTGAGAACTCAGGGGGTTGATGTCAGGAACAGAACAAGCCTGGGCATTATTTCACTTTGAAACTCTTTGCCTGTCATCTAGAAAGTCAGCATGTTGTTCCAGAGGCAGGGAAAACAGGGGGCTTCAGTTGGAGCATGCTCCTCACATCCAGGCATTGGAGAGGTGGCAGCAGCTCCCTTGGGTAGACTGGAACTGGTGAGTGAAACAAAAATGACAGAAAACAGCTCAGAACATCTCTCCTGATTTCCAGCTGCTTCTTCACAGGCTACACTTCTTTTACTCTACAAGACATGCATGAACACTAAAGACATGCATGAAGACTAAAATGTGTGCTGTGAATTTGTAGGGAGAAAGCAGACTCCAAGCCTGCAGTAATAAAAGACACAGACAGTACTATTAAACACTGTCACAGGCTTTTTTGGTAATTTTTGTCCATTCATAATAGTGCCAATTCATAACCCTCTTAAAACCCAGAAAATATTATCATGATGTAATCTTACCAGTTTCACAAACAGGAATGAAAATACTTAAGTCTGGATAGGCAAACCGAGTATTTTCATTGTAATTAATCTAAAGAACAAGATAAACTCCACAACCAGCAGAAAATGCATTCACATTAACTTATTTGCAATGGAGCTACATATTGCTGAACAACCCATAATTAGGAGCTCAAGTTCTATGAAAACATACCTATGGCTCCTTGAAAAAGCAGAATATCACATAAAAGTACTCATAGCACACACAGAGTTAACCTTTGTGTGCTGCCCTCTCAGAACTGGTTTTGAGATGTATTTGTTTAAACAAGTTAAGAGAAATGTCAGAGGCCATTCCACCAACAGCACATGACGACAGCCTCCTTCCTCCTCTATCAGCAGAGAACAATCACACACTGGGCACCGAGGGCTTACTGACGTTGAGTCAGAGCAGGAAAATCCATCCAGAAAATACATGCAAATGAAGGAAAGAAAAGCCAGGCTTTGTGTTCTGTTTTCCCCCTCTTCCTCCTCTCTTCCTTCAAACAGTGTGAGCCAAGCAGAGACTGCCTGTCCTGCTCCTGCTGGAAGAGGCCCATGGAAGAATTTGGCACATCCTCAGCCTCCTCAGTTCCCACAGCTCCCATGTGGGTACTACTGGTAAATCGGATGTGTGGACAAATCCTAGTGAAAGTTAACGGCTCTGGTTATCTCAGGGCAGAAAATTGTTTTCCAGGAGTGGCAGGAAACTTTTCCAGGAGCATCAGGAAACAGCACACCATTCCAAGGACGGGCTTGTGCACAAAGCACGGGGCTCTTACATCTACTCCAACACGAGGTTTCCTATGACCACATGGACAAAGCATTCTGGTGTTTCCCTCCAGCCACAGGGGACATGGGAGGCTGCCTTCCTGCAGCTCACAAGGCTTGTTAGGTGTAGAGCATGATAAGGGCCTGCAGAGAATTCCATTTTTTTTTCACTGCTGAATCTTACACTGCCGATGGCTTTGCTCTGCCACCCTTTCACAGTTGGATCCATTGCCTGTCACAGGGGCTCTGCAGCACCTCTCCAGACTGCAAATGGACCAACCACTCTAAGAACACCACCAGCCTCCCAACTCTCTCTAGTTTCTAAGAGCAACACTTACTCAGAACAACCTAACAAAAGAAATGCTACTTTTGAAATTTCTGATTACATGTTTTTTATTTTCAGGACGGGATAAATACCAGGTGAAATGCAATGAGTTATTCTGATGCAGTACCATTTAATTTCTTTCAAAAGACTTAGCCATAAATAACTGAATCCTCCCACCTCTTCCAGGAACACCAGCATGGCTCGAGCCTCAAGAAAAGATGTCATGGGCAGGTCACTGCTGAAGTCAGGAGAGTTCACTTGTTCTCATTAGGGAGAGTAGAAGCTTCTATTGAGTCAGTAGTGGTAATCAGAGGAGCTTATTAAAACATCTTTTTTCTCCCTGCCACTGCACTCTTATCTCCTGTTAGTGTTTTTTATGGTCAGTTCCTCTTTCCCATGTATTTTTTTTTAAACTTGCTCTCCTAAAATTACCACAGTCACTATTCTTTATGTACAGCTCGTACTCCAGAAGGAAACCAGAAGCTGAGCAAGCTGTGTGTGACCCCACCTGTACCATGAAATGAGCCAGGACACTTTTCTCAGAACTGTGACCCCAGCAAGATCCCTGGAACCCTGAGCTGCTTTACCCTGGTGTGAGCACCAGCCACCTTCAGGTGAAGCCCACTGAATTAGTGTCAGGGCAAGCAAGGGGAAATTTATTAACAAATTAATTCCTGCTGTTACAAACCACTTCCACTGCACTACCAGGGCTTTTAAGGGCTCAAGACAGGATAAACCATCTCCATTCCCAAGAGTGCAGTTGAAGGCTGGATTTTCATGATTGCTGAGTTTTTACTGCATCTCTCATTAGCTGCAGCAAAAGCTGTGAGTGCTCAGCTCCTCCAAAGCAGCAGTTTGATGGGGGGAGGCAGGGTGCACACCCTGGCTCTGGCAGGAGGCTCCAGATGCAGTCAGTGAGCTTCAAACTCCCAGTGTGAGGGGCAAGTGCAAGTAAATGCTCAGGGAAACCTATTCCTAAGTGTGGCCATGGGCCCTGAGCAGGGACAGGAACAGGAACAGGCTGCACCTGCCAGGAAAGGTTTGATTCCAGTCCTTGGCCTGGTACCTGCAGTTAAGGGCAGCCAGGAGTGGGCAGAACATGCCAGGTCTGGGGTGCTGTGGGATGTGTCTGATCACAGCCTGCACCAGTCCACAACACAACTGATGTGCTTGTGAGGGCTGAACCTCCTGAAACTCCACAGAAGCAGAAATTTCAGACCTAAATTTAATTGGCAAGAGGAAGATTTGATAGACATCTGCTTTCCATTGGAAAGTGGTTTAGAGAGAGAACAAATACTTCAAAGTAACTCTCCTGCATCACCTACAGTTCCTCCTTCTTATCTAAATGCAATATCAGCAACCCAGCTATTGATGCTCCACAGGGGTTTAATTATTTGCAAGAAATGACTGCTGCAGCCAGCAGCCAGTGCTGGGTAAGGTCCTCTGGGATCAGACTACTGGCTGCTTTATGGCTTGACATCAGAAGAAAATCACCTGAAAATAAGCCTTCTTGTACATGATCAGATAAATGCACATGTCAAGCACAAAGCTGAAAGCTCTTCAGTGAAGAAGAGGCAGCGTTATTTTTTTTTTCTTCAAATGCTGATACAAATTATGAAGTCAAAATGAACTCATGAAACACTTTTCAAGCTCTAGTGTCTGCCAGACTCATACAGACTTCTGTGGGAGGTCTGTTTTGAACAAGGCTATTTTCAGCTATCCACCTGGGGAAAAAACCTCAACCAACCAATGAACCAGAAAAAAATAAAAAGGATTTTGTCTCAGTATAATCTAGTCCTACTGTGTGATGCTGACTGATGTGTGATAAAATTTCCAGAGCTCAGCAGGTGTTTGGGGAGTGACTGCAGCCACCCATTCCACGTAACAATACACAACCACAAGAGAAAGATCTGAAACAGCAGTCAAGGGAACAAGCATGGAGGAAGGTAGGTGTGAAGATGAATGATGACAATAGATGAAACTTGTGCCAAGCATGATTTACAGTAGAGAAATTGAATTCTCTTTCTGGGTGAGACTGGTCCCTCTCCATGCTGACAGTGACATGCACTGAGATACCCTGGGACAAGTGGCTGACCCCAGGAGCCCCAGGCCAGAACACCCCTCACAGCTCACTTTGTCCACTTACTTCTTGCACATCGTTGCTATTACATTTGGCAAAGGAAAGGGGTTTTACTCCTTGTCTTTCAGAGTTCCTATTGTCACAGAGAAGCTGAAAATCAGCATCAGAGTGATGACATAAATTCAAGCAGAACCAATTTTTTGCTGGTTGCATAGCCCAAACACTGATGACACAGGAGAAGGTTCCAGCTCACTGTTGGTACTCAAACACCAAAGCACTCACAGCCCAGACCTTCTGGCTGTCAGATGTTTCAGAACCATGTACTAAATATAGTCATGACCCTAAATATACCCCCTGCACTGTCTGCAGAGAGTGGAACACCCTGAGTGCACCAGCCAGACAGATCTATGACAGTGCTGGTGTCATGTGCAGGATAACCAATCCCTGCTTATCCCAAACTGCTGCACTCTTGCACAGGCTGCTGTGCTGCACAAACCCAAGTTCAGAGTTAACTGCAGAGCAACAGGAGTTAGAGCAGCAAGGCTGCTTAGGGCTAGCAAGTACAAACGAAATGACATTAAGGAGCTAACCTGGGATCGAGTTACCAGGCAGAAAAAAGGATGGATACAGAGTCCCTGCACGTAGGCTGGCTTCCCCCTCGGAAAGAAGGCAAGCACCATTTCACAGAGCTCCCTCTGGCTCTCCTGGAGCCGCTTCCCAGCACGCAAGCAGAAAGGCTCGAGCAGCCCCGGGCAGCAGGCACACCCCCACATTCCCAACCCCGGGAGCCAGCCTCCCCTCCTCCGTGGGGGGATCTCAGACCAAAGAAAACACTAAACATTTCTCAGCAAGACTTGCATGTACCAGGAACTTCATGGTCCAAGGAGCAGCACGCTAACCTCGAAGTCTTTCCCCCAGAAACTGGGGATGCTGGGTTTATGAAAACTTGGTCCTTTCATTTTCTGTGCAAGCTGGTTTTAATTCTTGCAAACTCTACCCACTGTATTACTGAAATTGGAGCAGCCTGGTCCAGGGGAAGCACATGCTCAGCAGCATCAGTCTTGCTCCTATAAAGGGAAAGAGCAAAACCAAATCAAACTCCTCTACTACAGAAAGCTGCACGTTGTCTGTGTATGGATATCAAACATTTTGGAGGATGTTTCTGTAAATGGGTGTGGGAAGTGGCAGTTGAAAAATAATAATAATTATACAATAATACAATAATAATTTTATTATTTTTTTTCTGAATCCTCAATCTTGTGCTCTGCTCTATTTTCTAATACAAGGCAATAAGAAACTAGAAAAACCCCACCACAAACAACCCAAAAGATCTAATGGGAGAGGCTTCTCCAAAGAAATCTGCAACAAGATGGTCTGACCAGCCTGTACAAGGGCTGCCCTCGTTGCTGCAATGACTTGCACATACAGGGACTTTAAACCTGATTGCTACTGTAATGACGAATCATTGCCCAACTGAGGAGGCCTTGCAAACGAGGTATCGTTGGCAAAGGGATCACCCTCTACTGGTTTTTCAGTTCCCTGCTAATTTTTTCACTGCTGCAACCCCAGTCCCCAGAGAAGGACCAGAAACACCCCAAGGTAATGACCCAACTAAACATGACTGTATTTATAGCACTATTATTTCCCCTTTAGTACATTTCAGAGTACAGAGAGAGCAATCAGACCCCTCGAGGATTATATTCCAACATTTGTACTATAAATATTTATCTGACTGACTTAATTTTAGCTTTACCTAGGTCTTTCAGGGACACAGAGTGGGCCTTAGCTTGGGAAAGCAGAGAAGCAGCACAACATGACCTTCTCGTGTTGCAGGCAGTTTCCCCTTACTCCAGCTGGGTTACGTTACCTGCACAGCCCCGCTGCGTCACTGCTTTTCCCAGAACCATTCCCAGGACCCTCAGTCCCTGGGGGATGCTGCATTTACTGCTGAACTTGATGACAGAGAAGCTAGCAGGTTCCATCTTACTTAAGACCCTTTGCCATGACATTGAGAACCTGGCACTGCCCAGACTGGTATCACCCCGAAGAGGTAACTCCTTTCTGCCTAGTGCAGTACATTCTCGTGAGAGAAAAATGTTCCTTCAGCTACTAAAATCAAAGAGAAATAAAATCCTGGCCACAGTCACATCTCGGCAGTAAATTGCAAGTCAGAATAACAACACACCCTCTGGAGCATGAATATCCGCAGTGGTGCCTGCCTGGGTGCCTCACACCTTGTCCTGTAACCCACAGACTCACGAGCAGCATGGTTTCTCACCAGATGCCAGATCCCACTCAGGAGCCTCCACCCCAGCTTACCTGGCACACCAGTGCAGCAGGAAGGCCTGTGGGAAGGTGGCCCAGGTTTCCAGAACCATCCTTCCCCAGACAGGGGCAGCAGCTGCCCTGCCCGACTATGGCACACTGAGCATTGGCATGCGTGTGCTGCATTCCATGCCTCCTGCTCTGTCCCAAGCCTTTGCTTCCAGGCAGCCCTTAGGGCTGGCAGAGACACCCTGATTAATTAAAGGCTATTGTGAGCAGCCAGTGCAAGCAGAGGAGAGTCCCTGCAGTGCCCACTGCCCTCTCTGCACACACACTGCCAGCCGCAGGGAGGGAGCCCCGGCACTGCGGGCTGGGACAAGGATTCACCGCCAAGGGGAAGTTCAGCAACAGCTCCAAACAGCACCTGAGGAAGCAGAACATCAGCTCCAGCCCTGGTGAACCACCGTGGGGCTCAGCTCAGCCCAGCTGCCTCAGTCATCACTCCCGAGGGTGGCCCGGTAGCACAGCTGGCTTTTGCATGGGTTTTCCCTACTGCAGTTTCCCATCTCAGCTAGTACCACTGTCCTGAGGATGCTGGGGCAGTCCAGCGTGGTCTCCTCAGCTGCTAACAACAAATTTACCCTAACAATGAACTCGTGACACGTATTTACACACTGCTTTACTGCCAGGAGGAAAGATCAAAGAGGGGTGTGATAAATTGGAAAAGTAGGCTATATTTAAACAGCCTCAGATCTGCATCCCCCTGCTGCACTGCAAAGCTGCCATGAGGCTGGATGAGGAAAAGAGCACCAAATTAACTGCATCACTCATATTTGGCCATTACAGGCAATTCATCTCAGCAGAAAATGTAAATACACAAAGTAACCTGTGCCAAAGATACAGTTCCTCCTCTCCTCCCCCTGGTTTCAGGGTGGAGACAGATTCCTTAGACACACACTTGCAAGGCCAGTGCTCTCTGCTGCTTCACAATGTTATCAGATGCTGAGGGACCATGCAGCTCTGGAATGAAGGAGCTTAGTTCAGGAACAATTTTTCCTCTGTTTAAAGATTTTTTTTTTAACTTAGCTCTAACTATTTCAGTACTCCCACTTACACTGTGGTCCCACAGGCAGGTCAGTGACAAGAGGAAAAACCCAGGCTGTTGGAGCAGGAACAGTTTTGTCAAGTGGCTTTGGCTTGTTTTGTCAGAAGGTTTAGTTGCTAAAGAAAACATGGCACTGAGCTGCACCTTGAGTCACGTTTTGGTACACGAAATACTCCCACAGGCTGCAGTTCCCACTTGCTCTCCCTGCACAGGCCAATGATGAGGAGCTGGCTGACTCCCACTCCACCAGAGCTGGGAGGCACGTGAGGGGTGGTGACTGCAGGCACTGAGGTAACCTCAGCAGACATTTGCCTCTTGACTTGTGCCTTTTAAATCCTCCCTTCTCCAGACAATTTGTTGAATTCTCAGTGCTCAAGGTGGTATGAGCCACACAGATTGCCACAGAAACTCTCACTGTGAGTTCCACCTGCCCTAGGGATGGCCATTCTCCAAGAAGGTAAAGTCCTGCCTGGTTCTGCAGCAAGCTGGAGTTAACTCCACTTGGGCAGCAGAAGTGGCTGGCACCTCCTCACCTCACAGCTCACTTCTCCTTGAGCTGTCAGTGACTTTTTGTGGGGCTTCACTAACTCAGGATCAGATCTATGCCTTAAAATTAGTAATATTAAAAGTAATATTAAAATATTAAAAGTAAAATTAAAAATAATAATATTAAAGTAACATAAAATCAGCTTTGTGTTTCCTTTAAACGCAGAGCTGCAGAATCCCAGTGTGCAGTTGTGTCACCACAAGGAGAGGTTCACTCAGTTCCAGAGCCCAGGATGAGAAGCCAGGGGTGGAGTGGAGGATATTGTCCCCTAAGTGCCCACACCATGAGACTACAGCCACACTGACCCACTGCCAGAACAGCCTGTCCCACCTCCAGAGGCTCCCTGAAGCTCCATGGCCACAGCAGCAGCACTGAGCAGCAGGAGCTGCTTCACATCTCAGTGAGGCCCCCAGAGCCCTCCCAGGCAGGGCAGGGAGGCAGAGCCTTCAGCACATCCCAGACCCTTCAAGGGAAGGCTCCTCTCCCTTCTCTGTGGAACAGGGGGCCATGGAAATGAGCAGCATTACGGGAGGTGATGCTGTTGGTGGTGCCCCTGATCTCCTTACACTGACAGTGTCCTGCAGCACAACCAGGATCACAGCTTCACAGCCTGCCTGCCACAGCCTGCGTGGATCTAAGGGCACAAACATATCCTTAAGGGCTGTTTCAAACAGGATGCAAGAGTGGATTTATCTAAAATACCACAGAAAACAACATTTCCACCAGACACTGTGTGAGAGGCATCTCACCACTGAGGGAAGGGCGCTGGGCTGGCAGGGCAGGGGTTAATTGGCTGCTTTGGCCACTCACCCCAACAAGCCCTGGGTTAAAACACTGCAGAGGGACAAGGTCGAGCCCAGCAGACAGGCATGGGTGTGGGATGCCTGGGGAGAGCAGCCTGCCTTCCAGCCCCTGGCTGTGAGGAAACCACATCTGCAATGCAAATTGACCATGCACAGGCAAGTCAGTCCCAGACAGGCTTGCAGGCCTGATCTTCTCTCACTTCTGAAAAAGAGACTGGGGTTCTCACCATTGATGTTCATACTGGAAATGCACTGCCAGCAGCCCACTAGTAGAGGAGGGATTAGCCAACTATTTTAAATGCAATTAAAAAAAATTTAAAAAAATAAATCCAAATTCTAGGCGTGCCCCTGTCACTCTCAGCCTGTCAACACCATAAGAAGATGTTTTGACATTGCATATCCACAATAAGTAGATTCTAGCCCTGTGGATGGTAAAAGTCTGTTCCTGTGGTGAGACCCAGTCAAATCAGGCAGGTGACAGGGACAACCACAGCTGGAAGATAACAAAGGAACTTTCTTAGGTGCAGTTTTACACAGTGCCCTCAGTACTTGATACCTAAACCACTTATCTGTGTCCCAGAAGGTTTATACTTGTGCAATGAACCTAAACATAAGTGACTGATGCACCTGGTCCAGAAAACAAAAAAATACCAAACCCCACAAATCCTGATACCAATATAAATGTGTCACATCAGACAGCAACCAAACTTTCTGTAGAAAAACATAGGACACACGATCTCTCCAACCCAACAAAAGACCTTAAAGCTGTTTGCAGCTGGCAGAGCTGTGTGTAGCCCTGTGCTGCTGCAGAGCCAGACACCCACTCGCAGAGGGACCCGCTGGTTTCTGCTGCAGGTTCCCTGCCACTCCCATGGCCCCATCAGCCCCAAAGGTTGTGCAAGCCCAGCTTTGGGCACACACAGCTGGGTTACATGAGGTCACCACCCTGGGCATGTTCAATTAATTATCTGTTGTACTGAAGTAACTGTGGCAGCGTCGAATTCTGGAGCAGAAATGAAGGGTAACATCTTTAATACACAGAGTTAGCAGCTCTCAAAGGCTCTGTCTGGCCTCGCTCCAACTAGGAATTGCTTGAACGAGACTTCAAGCCTTTACCAGACCTTCCAGACTCTCACCTCCCCTCTTGTATCACCCACAAAGAGCACAGCAAACCTTTGTACCTGCACCAGAGGTGACTGAAACAGAAAAGCCCCCTCAGCAAGCTCTGGTACACCGGAGCACACCAACCTCCACGTGGTCAAACACTTGATGCGATAAGAAACACCAACAGCCACTGAATAATTTATGTATTAACTATTATAATAATTTATATTAAACTATTTTTGGAGCATTTGATCAGCTCTATTGGCTACCATTACTTTTGCTGAATCAACAGCCCCCACCAGAGCATATGCTGCAGTGAAAACAAGCAGCGCTGTGACAGGTTAGGAGAGACAGAATTTAATTTACTGAATTAGCGCTCGCTCCGCTGAGCCGTGACGCGGCGCATCCATGGAAATGCAGGAGCCGAACGCCGGCGCTTCCCCCAGCAGCGTCTGAGCACACACCGTCTGTCCCTGCAAGGCTGCCATTAGCATAACCACGTGTGCAGCTATAAATCAAAATGAGGGAGCGCAGAGCAGGCTGGCAGAAGAGCAACAGAAAGAAAATACATTGCAGGCCGTTTTGCAAAAGGTGGTGATGAACTATTGTCAGCTAAAAGCAGCCGCAGAGAGAACAGCCCTGCTCCTCGGCGGCCTGGGGGAGTGGAAGGAGGCTGGGGAGAAACGAGGTGTTCGACTGCTCCTGAAAACGGAAACAAACATGACAACACTAGTTTTTAAAGATACTAAACCCCTTGCTAAATACACACTTCATTTTGGAATTTACAAGCAGAATGAAGCTACCGGAGTCCTGTGGAGGAGTCGGAGGACCCAAAGCACTGGGGGAAATGCAGTCAGGAAGCACAGAAGGGCCCTGGGGAGAGGCCACTGCACAGCTGCCCTGGGAGCTCCCCAAGGCCACTCAAAGAGCTGCTGTGGCTCAAGGGCTGCCCACAGCCACACAGGCTGGAATTTCCATGAGCTACCCCTGCAGGAAACAGTGCCTGGGATTTGCTAAGGGCAAAATGATCAGGTTTTACTACAACCATTTTCCAGAGACACCCCTCACTCCTACAAAATCTGAAATACCTTCCTGCCACCACCTTTGTCTAAATGGCACCTGGGAATGACACTTCTGGTTCTACAGAGCTGGCAGATTTTCAGAAAAAGAAAGAAAACCAGCCATGAAGTGCTGCCATTGGACAGGTGACAACCTGATCAGCTCTGGGATTGGAAACTTCTCTTGCAAGTGCAAGAGCACAGAGGGCACACAAGCCCCGGAGCTTGTACCCAGCTCCATGGAAGCACCTGTGGGATCACCTCGGTAGATCTGGCAAGAAAACAGCCAGTGCTTGTTTCTCCCAAGGTTTGTGGTTCTGGAGAAGAGGAATCCCAGGGTGCTGGGACCTACAGCTCAGAATGTGAATCCCCTTCATATTTGGTGTAAACAATGCACCAGCACTGCAGAAGGAGTCTCATTGTCTCCCCCTGATCACGCTGAGGTGCACGGGGCTCCCAAGAACACCCTGGCCCAGCAGGTTATTTTGGGGCAGTGAATCAGCCCCGCAGCTCCTGCCAGCGCGCATGACGAGGCAGGAGAGCTGCCAGCTGCCCTTCAGCTGCTGGAGCAGCTCCTCTCTGCACAAACACTGGCACAACACCCACTCCCTCTCTGGCATCAGTAGATTTGACACTGCTCAACGCTGCTGTTAAGTACAGGAATCATTCTAAAGCACAACAACAAAGTCACACGCAACAGGTTTAACCAAAGCTGTGTGTTTTCCTGCTATGGAAACCAGTCACAAGAACCAAAAAGCTGCCTAATGACAAGAATTTTGTGTGCTGCTCTCTTCTAATCTGTCCTGTTCCCTTATGAAACCCTAAAACTGATGAACAGCAACATGAAACTGGTTACAGCTGGCCCACAGCAGCAATCTCCACTTTTCACATCTAAGCTCTGCCAATGCATTATCAAGGTCACACTAAAGCACAAGGATATTTCATCTCCCACCTCCAAATGACCTCATGCAATGTACAGCCTTGCTTCATCTTCACAAAGCAGACTCCCCACATACAGACAAACAGCAGAACTTTTAGTTGCAAGGCCTAAAGGCACTTTTTTTTCCCCAGAAGCAGGAATAATCCAGGGGTCTGAGCAAATGGGACCAGTGAAGCTCACCAGCTGCTTGGTGGTCCACAGCTGAATAAGAGAGACGCCACCACCAGTTTAGAAAAGTGCACAGAAAGCAGCTATGTGAATTTCAGCCCTTCCTTGTTTACAAAATGTAGAAAATGTACGGGCTGAAGCTATAGCAAAAGGTGAGCTCAGACTCAGAAAACCTCTGGGAAACTGGAGACGGCTGAACAGTGCAATCAACACTGTGAAATTACAGGTTAAATCTGTCAGAAAAGCTTACATCAAGTCTATCCTGTCTCAGAGGACAGAGGTCCATGTGCAAACCTATTTTCTAGGAGCTTAAACCCACTGGTGTTTCATGCCAAGCAACCCGATGACCAAGGCACTCCGTACTCTGTACTGCAGAGTTGTGGCTTTAGAGATTTGCTATTCTCTACATCTCAGCAAACATTTTCCTGCTTTTTAAACCTTTAAAGGGTTTGTAAGGCAAGCTGCCATGTGACACCAGCCCTGCTATGCCACACCAGAGTCCCAAACTCACCGCCTGAGCCTCGGAGAGCCTTCACACACAGGTGGTGTGGGTTGAGTGTCCACTAGAATTATTTACCAGCAAATGTGTGCAAAACCAGCACCACAGGCTAAACCCCAGCACTGTTCACAGCTCACAGGACCCTTCCCACAAACTGTCTCGGAGCAGAATAAAGCTACACCTTGCCTGGGAAATGCTGAACACACCATAACTCAGGCAACAGCCAAACACCTCAGACCAGAACTGCAGCCCAGGCTGGCAGGAGCAGCAGCACAGGGCGGGCACACAGCCTCAGGTGGAAGGATGGAGCGGTGAGTAATGGGTGGCAGGCACGTGTTGGAGCTGCACGGGCCGGGCTCAGGAGCTCCTGCCCCACGCCGGGCTCCTGCAGCAGCAGCCCGGGGCTGCGCCGCTCCCTCCGGGGCTGCACCGCTCCCTCCGGGGCTGCACCGCTCCCTCCGGGGCTGCGCCGCTCCCTCCCGAGCTGCCGGGACACGGCACTCAGGGCTGTGCCGACAGGCAGGGACCTCACGCCTTCCCTGCTGAATACAGATAATTTTTTTCAGCCTAAATTGCACTAATACGTATTTGTTCTCTTCTTTTAAATTTTTTTTTAAATGCGAGTTTTCGGTTTATTTTACAGCCTTCTTTGTTGCCAGTTTTAAAACACATATATTTATATGGCTTGGAAAGAACCATCTGGAATAACGATTTGAAAAACACATCCTTCTGGCAGACAACTTGTGTACTTCTGAGTAATTAGGGTGTTTATAAAAAGCTGGGGCATGCCTGGGTTTTTTTATTTGTGAGCCCACTCTTCATTAATTGCCACATTTCCCAAAGAACAAGAAATAATGTTCTGCCTCTCTGAGCCTTGGCTGCAGCAGCTGCCGTGTGAGAGGGCAAGATCTGACACCCTGCAAAGGCAGGGGCTCCCACCCCTCCTGCTGCTCTGCAGGCTCTGCCCCAGGGCAGGTGGGTCCTGCAGGAGGCAGCTGCACATTCAGACAGGCCCAGCTTCACCCAACAGAGCCCCTCTGTGAGCCTAAACTCCTGCTAGGAGTTCTGCCCCTTCCCTGCTTCCAAAACAACAGGACTTTCCCCCCTCTATTTAATTTCAGATTTCCTTTAACCTTAAAGCTTTTCAGGTTTTTGAAACATGGTGTAAGAAAAACTTAAAAGCTGGATGTGTTCAAAGCCCTTTGAAATGCCAATCTACCTAAAATCTCTAATAACTTTGGAAGGGCTATATACTCTTTTAAAATTTTACAGTCACAGTCTGCTGGGGGAAAAAAGTTTGCTCAGAGTTCAGCCCCACAGCATGCAATACACCAGTCCTAAACCACTCCCAGAGATCCCCTCACACAGCTCAAATGTGACACCTTAACTGTGTCAAAAAGCTGGAGATCTCATTTCTAGATCCCTGGCAATAGAGCTGATCTGCCAGCATGCCTTGGATGATGTTGTGTAACAACAGAAACTTGTTTGGCCCAGGGAAGTCTGAAGAGCTTTAATAAATTGTGAAAGGAAGGCAAGAAGGAAAACAAAAACAGGGGTAAAGAGAAGCTAAAAAGGAGTCCATGACACTCAAAATAATTTCTTTCCCTAGACAAGCTTCCTTCCAGCTTATCTGGGAATCATATTTCTGTGCAGGAAAGTGAGTGTCAGATGTAAACTACATCTGTCATATCCAATGCTATATCCAAGCTATGAACTGTCCCAAGCATCCAGGTCAGCATTCTCAACCTTTTCCACCTCACAGCCTCAATTCTTAACAGTAGCATGAGCTCATCTGCATTTCCAGCAGAAGGCTCTTCCCAGCCCTCCAGCTCCTCTTGGTTACATGGTGTGGATCTCTGGCAAGTAACTTCAGAAATGTAAAAATTCTGCTCCACACCGTGTGACTTATGCAGAGGTGAAGGTATTTGTAAGGAACACACTGCAATCACAATGCTTTGCACATTTATGTAATTCCCATCATGTAAATCCAGAATGCCCTTAATAAATGTCATTGCACATGTATTAAGGATATTTAAAAGGCTTGAAAGATCTCAGATAATCCAGCTTACGCAAAAATTTTGCTGGCTAACTGAAGGGAAAGTTGTCCCAAGAAAAACCAGGAGCAGAGGTAAATAGCTGAGAAAAACAGCAGTCCTGAAGTCCAGCAAAGTGCCACATTACAAAGTGACTCGAGTCTTCGAGCTGCAGTGCAGCATTCAGGAATTTATTTTCCCCAGTATCTAGCAATGCTGTGCTGTGGCAGGACTAATTCTTAGACAGACAACCACATATGTGGTGCTGCCTGCTACATGCCAGCAGCTACTCAAGTTCAGTGTTTGAGAAAGTCTGAGAGCCAGAATAATCCAATTTATTTCTGAGAGATCAAACAGGATTTGCAAAAGGGTAACATATCCACAGATTAGTGAACTGTTCTCAGTTTAAATGTGGTCACTTTGCAATCATGTCCAGCAAGTATTTTCACCTGTAGATTTAAAGGAAGTTTTTGACCATGAGAGACATGAGAAGTGGAAAATACACATTCATATATATGGATATATGTGAGAAAAGTCTGGGACTGGTATTCATAAAACACCAATCTCTCCTTATCTACCCCTCATGAATTTTGACTCACTCATACAGGAAGGTTCTTCTGCTTTGAGCGAAGAGAACACACCACCAGCTCACAGCATCTCCTTAGCACAGACAGAATCGACATTCTCAAGTAATCAGTTTTCTAAACAAGGTTTTCTTTGGGAGAAGGAACTTCAGAACACTATCAAAGCAGCAGCTGTTTAGAAAGATACAGCCCAAGCTGGTATTATCTACAATTAATTCATAATGAATCTAAGATGATGCCCAGATGGAAGTGCCCCACAGCCAGCAGAGCCACGGAGGGGAGCACTCTCTCCACCTGCCTCGAGGGGCAGAGGGGCTGATCTCTGGAGAGCAGCCACAGACACGAGGAAATGGGGAACCCTTGTCAGGGATGCTCAGCTTGGACATCAGGAAAAGGTTCTTCACCCACAGGGTGGTTGGGCACTGGGGCAGGCTCCCCAGGGAAGTGGTCATGGCACCAAGGCTGACACAGTTCAAAAAGTGTTTGAATGCTCTTAGTCCTATGGTTTGGTTTTAGGCAGCCCTGTGAGGAGCAGCGAGTTGGGCTCACCAATCCTTTTGCTCCCCTCCAGCCTGAGATACTCTGTGATTCCATGTGCCAAACCACACCTGCTGCAGCTCCCTGTTCTGAAGAGCTTTCCAGGGTTCACTGTTGACAAGGGTCTTAATAAGGGCTCAGGTGTGAAACTTCCATATCTTTGCTCTTAATTCTTTGTGCACTGACACTACTGTGAAAACAGCAGTATCACTCAGCTCAGAACAGAAAAGCCTTCACCCAAGGCAACTCTGAACCCACTGCTTCCAAAAGAAAATGCAGCCCCCTTAGATGATAGGAAAACACAGCTCAGTTTACAGCATCAAACCCTGATGTGAGCTGAAGGGCAGCAAGGAACCCTTCTGAAGGAGCTCTCTACAACACCCTTGTTTTAAAAACAAAAACCAGCCATTTGCAAGTGGAGATCCTGGGAAAACATTACCCAACAGGTCACAGCAGACATAAACCTAATTATCAACCAGACAAGCACCATAAATAACCTAGATAGATGCACAGATGTTACCTCTGTGATAAGAACAGGGGCAGTTCTGCAGCTCATTCAGTCACTACAGGACAGCTCCTGAATATTCATTCCCCTGCTCCATATTTTTTTCTTCCCATTGGAATTAAGGATATTTAAAATCAGATGTGGCTATTTTAATATCCATCAAACACTTTTATTCACAGCAACGTCCTATCCAGCATGTTTACTGTAAGGGCAGCCAGATCAAATTAGCTGGCTGTCAAGATAAAAGTCAGTATATTCCCCATGCATTCCCACTATCCATGAGTGCAAGAGAAGGAAGTGCCCTTGGGTTTATCTGAAGATGTAATTCCATAATGGAATACCTTGGCTCAGTGGGTAGCAGTGCCTTCAGGGTGCTGTGCTCCGCTGGGCTGCTCTGCCCTGACCTGAAGGCTACACAAACCAGAACGTGCTGGTGCCAGGGCTGGTTCCCTGTGACATTCCCGGGGCTCTGACAGGGAATTCAAACCTGCCCTGAGGCAGCTGTGTTGCTGCTTCCTGGCTTGTCTGGCAAACCTTTGGAAAGGTTTCAGCCCAGACCTGAAATGAACACGGACAGTGACCAGGCACAGCCTGTAACTGCACGCTGCACTGAGTGCTGAAATAAAGATCATTTTGTCCTGATCACTTTAGAGAACATCTAGTAATAAATTCCTGTACTTTCCACTGGAGATACTTGTCTTTCTTTCCAAGAAAGCTTCATTTGCACATCCTACTTAGGAAGGAGAAAATTTATTTCCTCAGGGAATCTGCCCCCCCTCCTACCCCAGCAGGAGTATTTTGCTCTCACAGCAGTGCCCACAGGCAGTCAGGGTCAGGGCTGAGCTCTCCTGACACCGTGCAACACACCTGAACCTTTTACCAACCTACCATAAGTACTCACCAGGCACTAGAACAGGCTTTGTGCACCCTCATTCCATCAACACCCTGGGAGGCTGGGAAAAGGGAGAGCAAAAATTGTCTTTGAGTTAAATAAAACCATACATCAGACCCACAGCTAAAAAATACTGGGGATAAGGCTAAGTTCATTCAAGTGACTTTAATTACAAGATGATTGTTAAACCAATTTAAGCTGAGAAAACACTTTCTAAAAGTCCACATATTTAAATAAGACTTTAAAAGAGCAATTTACAAAAGACGACAGCATAAAAAATTACTTCTTTTCATCTTTGTAATCCACAAAAAGCCTCATTTTTGGAAGCTAAAGTGGACCACTTACTCAGTAAAGGCTTAGTCAGCATCAAACTTACGAAAGTGATTAAAACATTTTCACTCTTAGGAGTGTAGTAAAAATAAAAATAGCCAACATTTCCATTAAACTGATATAAAAGTAAACACATTACCAGTGAAATGGTGCTGTGTTTCCATATGACAAATTTGTTGTTTTAGAGGTGTCTGGGAGGCTTTTATGTGAAAGTACAGCATGTTACATCCATATAGAATGAGTCCCTTCCTAAACAGCTGGCTTCTTCCTGAGAAAGTTACCAATGAGAGCAGGTAACCTCGTGTAAGGAACCAGTCTCCCAGCAGAGGTCTCAACTAAGAGGATTACAGGGTCAAAATTCCAGCAGCTGGAGGACTTTATCTGCACATTAAAGAGGCACAGAAACTCTCAGATAACTATTAACAAAAAAAGAGTTTCTCAGGCACTCAGATTTCCAAGCTGAAATCCTTCACTTTTTCTTACTGCAGTCAGCTGCTCAGCAGAATATTTAGCACATGCAGAGCTCTCTGCTCTGCAGCCAGAACACTCCGTGCCTTCCAGACAGGAGAAGTGGAGGTAGAGCATTGTGGCAAACGACTATCCTAATTAAAGATGACAAAAGCAAGAAATCCAGGTAGAAAGCTCTAACTCAAAGGGCCAGGGAATGTCACAAGCTAAATACTCACTATGAGGCACTTTCTCCCTTCTGTTTTACGAAAAAGCCAAACTCAGTTTGGCAGGAGAGAGATGGGGACAGTCCCTCTCCAATAACTACAGCTACTTTATTTCAGCTCATGTAACACAAATCCACGTCATAAACTTCGCACAGCATCTCTCAGTGGTTTTGTTTATAGGGAGTTCAGCTACTTCTGCTTTCTCAACTTCAAGTCACCTTCAGGCTCTGCAGGACTGTGTGATAAAAAAAACCAGTCAGCCAAAAGAGCAGCACAGATAACATATGAATGCTCTCTCACCGGTGAGAAAAACTGCACATGGGTATTTCACCTCTGAAAGAAAGAGTGGAAAAGTTCAGTTATTTCTTCTCCTGCTTTACAGCTGGTATTGCACTGTCAAATAAGGTGTTTACAAAAAGTGTAAATGCAGCAATGGTTCTGCCCAGAATATTCTCCTCCAGCAATGTCCCAGCTAAACAAAATCATTTATAAAACCTACCAGAAACAAGAGGAAATGGCACCATAAGAATTGCATGAGATTCTGAGACACTATTGTCATGTTGCATTTTTTGCACCGTGATTCATTTCACCTTTTAAAGACTTTCAACTCTGCTTGCAGAAATGTCAGTTTTGTTGAAATAAGTGCTTTTACTCTGACATTTGCATCACTAGCACATGACTATTACTATTATTGTTGTTATTATTATTACTGCTCAGGCAAGATGCAGATATTCATTCTGGACTTCAATGCATGAAAAGTAAATGTCTTCTGTGATCAGTTAACTGTGAAGTTCATGCAGTTAAAATGATTTACTCCAACATGGAAAGAAATATTTTTAGTCAGCAAATTATACCAGCACAGCAACGTAGTGTCCAGTAAACGGGAAATAAGGAAATACCTAGGGAAGAAAGAGTTCTACTGTACCACTGCATGTTCTTAGCAAGTTTTATCATCATACCCTTGATCAGGCAAACTTCTCATTTAAGCATTCCACAGAGATCAGCATGCCTTCTCCTAATGAACTCACCAAATTACTGACCAATTCACTTGGTAACCAGCTACTACAGTTCTCAGAACTGAAATGCACTGTGCAAGATAAAAATCAGCACTGTGATGATCCCTGCTGCAACATTTGCTGCAATGAGACAAAACTCTTAAGAGTCAAAGGAAGTCAAAAAAACTTTATTCACACCAGAAACGCAGACTTAGGAATTTTCCTTTATCAAAATAAGCCCCTTATGGTTACTTACATCTGTGCTCTAACAGAACTGTACAATATATATAAACATATATATAGAAAAAACAACAACAAAAAAAATCAACTGCTGCGCTTCCTTAATCATCATCTTCTTCCTCTTCATCACTGATCACATATTTCTTAGGCTTCTTACTTGCTTTGTCATCATCATCCGCTTTTCTCTTTCCAGAAGGTTCACCTTCCTAAAGGCAAAAAAAGGACAAAAATAAACCATCATATTTCCAGCTGAAATAGAAAAAACACAGAACAACAAAAAGACCTCAAAGTCTTTCTTGTAAGAAAAGCAAAATTACTAGTTCTGGTTTTTCCATCCTGTGCTACTGTGAAGCAGGGCTGGTTCTGTGCCAGTCCCTACCCCCAGCACTGAGTGGCTGCTCCCAGTGTCACACCCCACACCAGGAGGGTCCAGGAAGCTGCAGCTCCATCCCCTCGCTGGCCCTGCATCCACACCTGCTCTGCTGAGCATGGCATGCACAGCCCCTGCATTATCTGCATGCACAGCATGTGCAGGGGCACTCTCAGCAGGGCTCATGATCATGGACACCTCCTCGAATTTGCAGTGAATTTTCCAGCATATGGACACATTCCCTTCAGGCAGCCCCTGCAGCTTTGCCAAGTTTTCCAACTATTTATACCTGAATGGCCTGAAACAGACCTGCTGAAGGAAAGAAGGAATTCAGGAAGTGGGCTGGCATTTTGTTCATTAGAAAGACAAAACTAATCTAACCACTCTCTGGCATAAAGAAAAAAATAATTGGAAGAATCACTGGCACTCAGAATCAACACCAGTTTACAGTCCAAGAAATGTAACAGTTTATGAGGCTTCAAAGAGCTGGTTAAAGGAACTCTAATCACTGAGTTAATTACCTGCTTACAAGCAATACCATAAAGACTTTTATAGGGTTGATGTTCAGTTTTTAGTTCATGGAGTCTACAGGTTGATTTTTGCTCCCTGTACATTTCCACCAGTTCAGTTGGAATCATCGTTCCAAACAACATTTTAAATCACGAGTTGTTCATGCAAAACTCATCACTTGTGACATGAGGAACAAGTGGTAACTCAACCGTTGTTGAAAGAGTATCTTTAAAAATACTCTCAGGTCTAAGTAGCCTCATCCCTTTTTCCATTTGTTGGTTTTGGAAGTGTAGGTTTGGTTTTTTATTTTTTTTTTAAGCAACTTGCTTGGGTTTTAAGGAGGAAAGATTAAGTTCTAGAACTTTAGAGTTTCAGAACTCTAAGGAATAATTATTTATCCAAAAGCATTTGATTCTACATTAAGTAAGTACCAGAAGAATTGCAGTTATGAAGGAATTTTAAGCATGGAAAACAGAAATTAACAGGGGTGGGAATCTCAATGACAGCTCTTCCTCAGAACAAACATTCTCTTGTAATCTAGCTGGGCTATTGTTCAGTGAGTCATCTTCCTGTTCAGCAGAATATCCCCATTAACTGCAGTAACAGTGAAACTACTTGCTGTGTGGTGATAAAGTGTGTTATTAATAACAGACTGACATTTGCAGTAACAGTAACAAATTGTTATCAGCACTAAGATTTGTGCTGCCCTGTTCACTGACAGCAGGTAAAAGCAAGGGAGTGTACAAGGAAGCCAGAGTTCCACACGTGTGCCTATGCACTGAACACTCCCCCTGCGGGGACTGAACACAACTCGAGCACCGCTGGGGTTTTCTGTGACACTGCAGCACCACTCCAAGGCCCCGAGGAGCATTACCTTCCAGTCACTCTTTAAAATGGAGGCTCTGCTGCTCCTCAAGCAGCAGAGAAATGCTGCTGATTAGACCTTTCCTTCTGAGAGAATGGAACTGCCAAGTCCTCACATTGCTGTATCATGAACTAACACATCTAGTAAGAGTCTTAAAAATAAACAGTTCAATTTCTACTAACAAACGCTCACAGGGATCACAAAATTACAGTTTTGTCTGCATGACTCACTACAGCCTTTATATTTTCTGAAATATTAAATTTTCCTGATGTATAATAAAAAGCCAGAATCTCTGTCTTTAAAAGACAAAATTAATTTTTACTTCCACTTCACATTACAACGCCTGTTAGTACAAATAACTCAGCTGACTCTGTAGAAGCATTAAGAACCTGCATTCAGCACACAGAAAACACCCAAGGGGCTGGCAAGTGAGGCCTCTCAGGGACTTTACAGGAAACACAGTACAGAAATGAAAATGAGAGCAGCTTACTCCTTGTGTAACACTGCAGAGCTGTATCAGCAGTGACAGGACTTGAACTAAACCTCAAATGCAATGTTCACAAACACTCATTTAATAATACCCAGCAGTCATAAATTACAAACCAATAAAACACCATTTTAGATTAGGAAACAGCATTACTGCTGTAGCTAACAGTTAATTTGATCAGGGCCCAATGTTTCAGATAATACTGGAGTGATGGAAAATACATGTTTAGCAATGGACAATAAGTCTTTTAAACTCAGTTTTTTAACACTTCTATTTAAAAAGAGCAGAAATACCATGTGAAAATGCTTCCACTATTTCCATAATAAACAGGAGAGGACCACATAACTTAGGTAACCCTGCACTAGGATTCCAATATTAAGTCTTCATACTCCTTGCATAATTTTGGTAATTTTACATAACTCTGCATAAAATTTTCCACCTTTAAATCAGCAATAACAATAGTGTCCTCCTTTGGGAATCACTCAGGTTTGTGAACTAATGCAGTGCATACAAAATGGGTGATTAATTACCATAGAAAGCATGCCAAGTCAAATAACACATTCATCATGGCATAAATGAAACCACAGAAGTCCCAAGCTTAAACACTAGATTTAGTGAAAGAAATGTTCCTCATTAAAAACGAGCAGCTTAAGAACAAAGTCCTTCTCTTACCTCATCACTATTAAGTTTCTTTGCCTTGAGAAGTCTTTGGGTTTTATCTTCATCTGAGCCTTCGTCACTGTCAGAAGAGTAGATTCTAGCACGTTCCTCTGCACATTCCAGAAAAAAAAAAAAAAGACAAGTATGTTTATCTGAAACTAATGAGGAAGAGAGAATATTAAAAATGTCTTACATTAAGTGCCACAAAATGTTTGCAAGTCCAGAGTGAACAAAATAAACTTACACAAACTGAATTGATGTCTCTTTATGTATCAAATGAACTGGCAAAATCCTGTCTAACCAGGGCTCCCCCGTGCAATTACCCTACGTGAATCTCACAGGCCTTAGTGACACTGCTGTTAAGGTTTATGATTACCTCTGATGCCACCTTTGTATCTGTTTTTGATAGCTGCCAGGCTGATGGCATCATCGCCCTCGTCCTCCTCGTCGTAGCGGTCGGGCTCCAGGTAGCTGGCGCTCAGCCCGCGCTGGTGCTGCTTCTCCCGCATGCGGCGCTGCTGCGACTCCCTGCGGATGGAGGCCCTCAGCCTCTCCTCTTCTTTCTGTCCAAACAAGCAATGGACTGAGGGATAAAAACCATCTCAGGAGAACCTCGTATTCTACTGCAGCTTTTGGAATCATCTCACAGCAGTGTAAAGGATGCAAGTATTCTCATTGTTTTCTCATCTGCAGGGTTAATTTTGCTTAAAACTCCCAGAGATTACTGTTCTTCATAAATCATAGAATATTCAAAAATGTCCATCTGCATTACAGTTGTGATATTTAGATTAAACCAGCAGATCAGAGTTCCATGCCACAATACCTTGATCATTTCTGTGCGTTGAGACTCTGGATCACGGCCTGCCATTGGCAAAATACGAATTTTCTGGGTCTTTGAACATCTGTCTGCCAGAGACAGAGTCATCTTCCTGTGAGTGGCACTGTCTGTGGAGTGTGGCCTGGTAAAAAATTGCTAGGGGTTAAAAACTTCTTTAAGGAACATATCCATTTTCAGAAGACAATGTCAGGATACAAGAGAATTCAGAGATTCATTGGCACAAAAGTAAAAACATCAACCCTTTTAAACAAGTATTTATGTGCACTGTAACAGCTACTGGAGACAGCAAGTCTTCTCTCATAAAATCACCAGTCCAGGCATTAACAGTTGGACTCAAAGATCTCTAAGGCATTTCTTACCCTTAACGATGCTACAATCCTACAACCCTTGACCCTCATCAACCTAAACATCCATCCTCACAGTTCACATCAGTATCTTAAGAAGCAGTTGCCATCTTGATAGCAACTGTACCTCAGACAAAAGATTCATTTCAGAGAGTAGTAATATTTTTTCTGACTCAAATGAGGAGTTGCATGTAAAAATGCAAATTAAAACACATATAGAAAAACCCTATATGTAGCCTACATATTGCAGGAAATGGCACATTAACATTTCCAACTTAGACACCTAATGTAGGACAAATCTTACTGAAAAACTGAGTCTGGAAAATAGCACATTGTTACTAACTAGTGAAGCTCTTAAGTTTTACAAACTGGTATATTTAATCTTTATATACTAGTTACAACACTTAATTGCAAAAACAGTATCAACATTTGATATAGAACAGCAGTTTACCTGAAGGTTAGCTTGGTCTTGAACACAGCCTGTCCCTGCAGGCCTGTCCCTTGTCTGATGAACAAATGATTGTGATCTCCTTGTAGCGGCGCCTTGTACACGTCAAAGACCTCATTGCCCAAGTGGAGGGACATGCTTAAAAGAGATTCCCACATCAGTTACTTGCTAAAGCCACTGCAGTCTATTTTTTTGCCCCATTTATAAAGGGAGAAAGCCTTCATGTTTCCTTTTTGTATCTAGCCAGCAATTATATTTCAGTTTAAACTAAGCAGATCATAAACCTTTCAAAGCACTGAGACTAAAATAATTTGTATCGTGCAGAACTGATGTCAAAGTTTGCTGACCTTCCAATTTTGCATGCCACTGCAAGAACTGCATTACTCAAGTAACAAAGAGTGCAAACTAACCTTCCATCTGACCATTTAACTATCCGTGCATTACTTTCTCTGATCTCATTCCCTTCCTCATCTCGTCGCATCCGCCATCGTATTGTGTTTTCTACCTGTAGGGGGAAAAAAACCAAACAGTTTTTCTAGCTTATAAGGAATACTGTGGTAAAATATACTCTATATAGGCAAAGAGTTGCTGTTAGAAAGGCTTGATAATTTGTAGCATAATGCAAAGAAATAAAGGTGAAAAATAGTGCTTTTATAGGTGAAATGCAGCTGTCAAGCTTTTTAAAAATTTCTAAGACAGATCAACTTTCCTCTGTGCCCACACTTTCATAATCTGAAAACTAAAAACATTCCAAAAGACCTGAAACGGATTTTGAAGGAAAGTGCCTAGGTGAGTGTAAAAGACAAAAGGAAAATCAATATTATACCTTGAGTTTTAACCTAGTTCTACCCTCTTCATCAAGCATCTCCTCATCTTCAAATTCATCTTCATAATACTGGGGATCAAAAGGTCTGCAACAAATTTTACAACACATTCTTTACTCTTGTAAGAAAATGAATCCAGACTATTGCAGAGTTGTGCAAGTTAACAGGTGCTTGACAGATTTATGCCCTGCCCACAACAGCAGGCCCTGCAGTGTGGGACAGCCCCTTCAGCAGCCAGGAAATTCACTGCACTGATTCCCAGCCTGGGGGCCCGAGCCAAGTGTCCTCTCTACCATCAGCTACAGAGCAACATTGACACCCTTGGAATGGTTCCAGCTGAAGAAACCAAGTCTGCCTCAGAAAATTCTGTTTCCTTATATCAGCATGATGAGGTGAGGGTTAAGCGTGGAACAACAAATAAACAAGATCATACAGGGAAAATAAAACAAATGAAATGTCTTATAAATGAGGTGAACTGGGGATTTTCTAAGAGCACAGTCTTTGCTGGTTTTTTCTTTTTGTTTGTTTTTATTTCAATCTCAAAACCAACCAAAGAGAAAGGAAGATGAGATTGTTTTTCCTCTCTTCCATCAAAAAATCTGATGCCTGTGCTGGGAGTGAGAGGGGGAACCCTTTCTCTAACCTCCTTCCTAATAGTTCCCAGGCTGCAGCAAGGGACAAGTGATGAACAGACTCTGCTACTGTACAATTCTATTTTCAGTCCTGTCTGACCTCCAGGACTTCTCTCACTGGTAGCAGCCACTACTCAGATTTTGAACAGTTCTCCCCTGAGACAGCTTGGAGCCCCAGGCCAGGGAGAGTGACTGAGCTGAGCTGTGACACCAACAATGCTGTGCTGCCAGGTAAAACTGCACCTTGGGAACAGGGCAAGAAAACTGCTCAGCAAAACACTCAGACTCAACAGCATTGTGCTGCAAGTGCTGAAGGAGGCCTTTGGGGCCAAACCTAACGTCACAGACAACTCTAATAATTGATTTTGCTGCTCCTTATGGATTCCAGTAAACGTCTTCAGTTTGGGTTTGGTGAATAGGAAAACAAGCAACCAGCCTGTCCATAAATAATACATTTAACATACACAAATAAAAAAGGCCTTATTCTGAAATTAAAAGTTATGTTTTTAATCACTGGAAAGTGCATAAAGGTCCTGTGCAATTGCTTTTCACATCTCTGAGAGCCTAAACTTATGCTCACAATTCAACTGATAGCATGAGCTTTCAACTAAACCACATTTTTGTCTGGGTTTTACAGACAATAAGTTATTCAATCAAGCCTAAACCCAATTTCATAATAAAATTACCTGCTTAGAAAACAACAGCCATTACTACTGACTAATCACAACCCAAAACATGTGCATCTTAATGTCAACAATTTTAAATAGGGCAAACACATTTAATTGTATTACTAAACAAAAGCAATATAGGGAAACATTAGGAGACTTTATCAATCCTGTATTTAACGTGCAATTACCTGGGCTCCACACTGAGGAAGTTGGGCAGCTTCACAAAATACAAATCATTACCCAAGTCTGTGTTTACTTTTGGTATTTCTACCTCTATTCTGGTCTCTGGAATAGGCTCTTCTTCCTGCTGTTCTTGACTCAGTCCATTCTCATCCTAATGAAAAAAAAGAACAGGAGCATAAGTGAGAAAAATCTATCTGGCTACTGCTGCTCTAATAAATTACATTTTACTTAAAGGAAAGTCATTCACAGGTACAGAGAGATCAGGAAGATTTGGATAAAAGAAACCAGGCATTCTCATTGAAAAGAATTCAATTCAGCATTTCATGTGGCACTTTAGGTGACTTTAAGCACCAGTGCAAACTCAAGAGACCAAAGACAATAGAGAACAGCAAAGAAGCCAACAGAGTTTTCTGCTGAGCACTGGGGGACACCTACAAGATTAAAGAAGGTATTTTTATCTATTATCAACAAAAGATGAAAAATTATCATAAAAATGAAAACATTTCTCAAATAGCTGCAATAAGGTACCAAAGACAGCTATGGCTTTGCATTTTACTTGGCTGCAATCAAACTATTCTTTATATTTTTTTGAAGTACAAAAAGTGGAGCAGGGATGAGGGAAGCAGATAAATCTGATATTGTTATGTATAAAATTGTAATAATTCTTTCAGCTGGGACAAAATTATCTGTAATGCTACTTAATGTCACTATACGTTTTTATTTCCCTAGAATATCACCCAAGTCAATTGGTGTTTCAGAGTGGAATGGCATGTTAATTATCTCAAAAGTAAAGTCCACTCACAATGGGCTGTCCTGGGGTTGGTGGCTTGTCTTCTCCATCACTCCCTGAGGAAATGTCATCGGCACCTCCAAACAGATCCATGACATCTGCATGCTCTTTAGCAGAAAAAATACAATTTTAAACCAAACATATATATACACACACAGCCCTAATGCAAGATTTATCAAATAAAGAAATCAAGTTGAAAAATGGCAACAGAAGAGGGTAAGACAATCCTTATTGAAGTAACTGAAGAGAATTAAAGAAATTTTATTATGCATTTTGGAGGTTTTACTTCTCAGAAAATAAACACCTCTTCCTCAGCCAGCTAAACCATCACAAAACACAGTACAAGCTCCCTGGGCTGCACTGATTAAAGGAACCTTTTTACAATATCTTTCAGTAAAAATGCATGAAAGAACATTTGCAGAAGAGAAAACTTGACAGGGCTAACTGGAGAGGATCAATGTGTGCCTCCCACACAGAATTCCTGATGTCTGTTTTGTTACTTCCACGGCAGCGTACAGCAAACACTACCAATTCTATCAAGGCCTGTGGCTGATGAATGGCATGCTCAAGAGGAGGATTAAAGGACCCAAAACCCCACAAACCCCCCTCACCGTTTACCTTTCTGTCCTTCTGTGTCACTCTCTGCTTCTGAATCTGATGTGATTGGTTTCTTTCTCTTCATTCGCAGAACTTCATCCTCGCTATCGCTGCCCCTTGCAGACTCTGCTAAGGAGCATAATTATTCTCAGCAAATTAAAAATTCTGGTCCACAAATTTTAAAATTCCTCTCTATTAATAAGCTCTAAAAGTGCTGCATAAAAAAAAAAATTGCAAAGATGACTATAGTTAGGAGTGATGTAATTAATACCTTTACATTGAAGTTTCAATCTTTTCAGGCCAATGTAAACAAAACAATAAAGAGAGACCAAACCAGCAGCAAATCATTATTTCTGTATTCAGTCCTACCAGATTTGTGCTCTTGCTCCTCCTCATCGGAGTGCTGGGCCCTTTCCTCATCATCAGAGTTCTGAATCTTCTCCTCGTCAGACCGCTGGGCCCTTTCATCATCATCAGAGTTCTGCATCTTCTCCTCATCCGAGGCCTGTGGCCTTTCCTCATCATCAGAGTTCTGCATTTTCTCATCATCTGAGTTCTGGAGTCTTTCCTCATCATCAGACACCTGTGGCCTTTCATCCTCGTCCGAGTTCTGCGCTTTCTCCTCATCGTCAGAATTCTGCTGTCTCTCCTCATCATCAGAGTTCTGCTGCCTCTCCTCATCATCTGACTGATCACTTTTGTCCTCCTTGCCCCATTTCTCATCCTCTGAGTGCGCTTTCTCAGAACCATCTCCCTCTGAATGGTGGCTGCCTTCCTCCGAGCCGTGCTCACGCTCATCCTCCTCGTCGTCGTGCGCCGCCTCGGAGGCGCTGTGCTGGTCCCCGTCCGACTGCTCGTTGTCCTCGTGCTCCCCCGAGCCCTCCGAGCGGTTGTAGGATCTCTCAGAGTGGTTGTCACTCCCTGAGTGATGGGATGCCCCCTCATCCTCGCTGTCATCTCCAAATAACTCCTTGTTACTGGGTTTTATTGCCTCCCTGTCGTCGTCCTGGTCACTGTCGCTCCCAGAAGCGTTGCTCCCAGAGCCAGCGTTCTCCTGGTCGGAATCTGAGTCAGAGCCAGAATCGGAATCTGCAAAACAAACGTCACCCTTTCAGGAGTCAGGATGCTACTCTGAGGATGCACAAGAGATGATGTGCATTGCTTTAACAAAAACCCTGAAAACCCAACCCCCAGAGAGAACCTACAGAGAACTGTGAGCAAGACCAACGAAGTTACAGAGAACAATAAAATAAAATGTCTGCTAACAAAGAAAGGCACAATGACAAATGATGGATGTCCCAATAAATTTCAAACCACAAGCTGTGATCTAAGATTCTCAAACTGTAGAAGGAATAAAGAATTGCACAAAAGAAGATAACAATTGGGATAGTGAAGGCTTAAAAAAGTAACTCTATAGATCCGGCTTACAAGATCCTACAAATCCAAAACTGTCACTCTGTATTTAATCCAAGTCACCTACCCAGGGAGGTTTATGACAATGAAGTTACTCCTCAATAGCTGGTAAATTTGCTTTCCAACAGGAAAATAAAGGAACACCTGCCTCGGAAAGTAATTTACAGGAACGCGGACAAGAATTTTGAAAACGTCAAGGATTTAAACCAGGTGTTCCATGGTTTCCAGAACTCAGCTGCAGGCGAACAACCTCCCCTGCAGGCACCGACCCCCCGGCCCGCGCCTCCGCGCCACCCGCCCCGCTCCCTCCCTGCCTGCCGCCCGCATCGGGGGCCGCGGCAGAGGCGAGGCGGGGCGGGCGGCGCAGCCCGCGGCGGGGGCACCCCGGGCGGAGCGAGGGAGAGAGAGAGAGAGAAGCGCCTCAAACCTTTGTGCTCGGGCTCCGAGTCCGCATCGCTGCCGAACAGATCCGCCATGTCGGCCATGGCGGCAGCGCGGCCCCCCCGGCGCTGCCAGTGACGTCACACTGAGCGCCGCGCGCGCGAGCCGCTCCCACAGGGGGCACCTCCTCTTAAAGGGGCCGCGCCTGCGGCCGTGAGGGACATGGCCCGGCCGGGGAGCGGCACCGCGGGGACGGGACAGGCCCGGAGTCAGTGCCGCGGGTGCCCGGCTGCACCTCCGCACTCTCCCGGGGTGGCTGCAGCGCTCCGCACAAAGCAGCCGCCCTCCCGTCCCGGCGCTGCTCGCTCGGGCCCCACAGGTGCCGCTGTGGCGGCGCCGCTCCCGCGCTCCCATCGCCCCGCCCCGTGCTGAGGGGAACCCGCTCTCCTCAGCGCCACCGCCTCGCTCCCTTCCCGGACAAGGAAAGGTGTTGCTACAAACACAAGGGTTTCAAGCAGGTCACTACACTACTGAAAAGAGCAAACAAACAAAACCCCGAAGCCACAACAAGAATACAGTACTTTAATCATCCAAAAATTAGTAACTGTTTTACAATCTGACAGCATATAGTGCTGATATGCTAAAGTACTCAATACCTGTTTCCCCAATGGAAATTTAAATTGAATACTTGCTCGTTTGTAGCTTACAAACACAGGATTACTCAAGCTGTAGAGAGAATGAGGCTATTTCTTTAAAATACAAGAGTAAAGTAGGTAATTGCTCTGAAATATTGGTAATGTTTCCATGCTTAGCTTGGAACCAACAGAATCAACATATGCGGTCATTTGATTTCTGCATTAAGCTGGAAAAATAATCAGTAAGAAAACAGTATCCCTTTTGGAAAAAAGCCCTTGTGTTTATGGTAACTGGTAATCAAAGTAATTCCATTCCTGCACTCACAATCAGTGAAGTCATACACAGGATCTCACCACACTTGATAGCATTACATCACTCTGTTGGTTGAGAATGTTGAAGATTCCTGGCTACAGTCTGAATTTCTTCATTTATTCCAAAAAGGATACACACTGCAGGCACAAGAGTGATTACTGTTAGCTGTTCCATGCACCATGCCAAAGGTCTTGCAACAATTTGGATGACTGAACCCTTTTGGTTGAAAAAAATTTGTTTTCCATGCCCAGCCTGTCAGGTATCTGTCCTGAAAGTCACAAGCAATCAAATTTTTATCTGTTGTCTACAGAGCTAAACCATTTATTAGGGTTCAATACTATAATTTGTGACAGGACACCTAAGAGCTGCAACTTAAATGGCCCTGCCTTTGATTGGAATATAAATAATTAAACAAACTTGATTTAGTAAAAGCAAGTAAGGGATTTGGGCTATTATTTCCATAATCCAGCCTTTCTGTTTTCTCCTTCATTTTCAAGTAGGAGATAACTGTCTAATCTTTTTAGGTAGTGATAAAATAACTCATTGTAGAATCCCAATACATGAACAGATTCTGTGAACATGCAGCCCTTCAACAAATGAAGGAAGACATTACAGTCTGGTTTTTGACACAAAATTATTATGGTGCCTAGCAAATAAAAAGTAAAGTACAGCTTTAGGCAACTCAGCACATGACATGCTTTGGCCATGTTTATACAGCAGTGTCTGTCTGTAAAAAGACACATAACTTGTGACAGTATGCATATTGTATTAGAGCTATTTCAAAGTTTATTTCAAAATCTAAACAATTCTTGAAAATTTACAAAAGCCCAAACCAAAAGAAGCCCTTTTTGTTACTCATCAGAACACTTCTGATGTTGTTGTGAGGTTACAGTAAGTGCAGTCTTTGGTTTTAACTGAATTAATTCTAATTTGGTTTTCAGAGCACATATTTATTTGTAATTCTAATAAAAAGCTGATTTAGAAATAGAGGGAAAAAAGGTTCTTCCACAAGTATACACCAGTTGTACACATCCTCATTGAAGGCACTACAGTTCAAAATTCTCTGTACAGTTGCAGTAAAATTTGAAGCCACCTCCAGAATAAAGTCTGTCTTTAAAGATCCAAACCAAGATTTGCAGCAAATTACAGTGTGGGCACAGTGTCAGAGACTTGCTCTGTTTTTATAGTATATAGAACCTGATGCAAAAATCTCCATCCAGTATGTTTTCTACACATAAATTCTCACCACATTATGATCTTTGGATGACAACAGTTGTCAGTTGCATTCTCTGTTGCTGTAAATACAGCCAAGCTGTCCTGTAGAACATTTTTGTGATCTCAAAGCAAACTAGTACAAAATGGTCCAAACAGACCTACCCCAAAAAGCTTCTAGATTTTCGTATTTCAAAGTGTACTGTGATTATGTACAGAAGTTGAAGTGATTCTTGTTGCCTTAGTAGTTTGCTTATAGAGCTTTAAACATTTTAATAATGAACTACGCCCTAGAGATTTAACACTACATATTGGTTAGTTTTTGCATGTCTTAGGTAGTGTTTCAACATCCAGACAGATATAGAATGGAAAAACCCTTTCTTAAAAGTGTTACTTCATTATTAAAACCTGTTAGATTTGTATGAAGTACAAATAGCTTAATGCAATGCAACTTAGGTCAGTGGTCTTACAGTTAAGGCTGCTTTCCCTGTACAGTTATGCAGTATTTTATTATGAATGTCCACTACTTCTAGAGAAATTGATACTTATGAATGTAGATAACAAATTTCAAACAAAGAATATAAACTAAATAATGCTGATGAACACATGAAATCAGTCCAAAAACGTATCCAATTTAGATACAGAGCAAGACACAGTTATGGGATCTTTTGAAAAAGACTTTAGGATTTAGATGTAACAGAAAAACTCTCATTTTGCAAGGCTCCTATTTTTTTTTCTTTTTCTGCAAGGCTTCCACTTTTGTATTAGTCCCTCTAATCTCTTGGGAGAAGTCCTTAGCCAATTTATTTTTGTTTGGCTTAAAAGGTTGTCTTTGAACTGGATCACAGTATCAAGAACTAGTAAAAAACAAAACAGTAGAATTACAAATAACATTGCTATGAAAGATTTCTCTTCAGTGCATATGAACAAAGCTGAACAGCTCTACATGAGTCCAGCTGCTGGGTGAAGAATCCCTTCTCACTAAGGCATTGTTGTCAGGAATATATATACACACCCCTCCATGTAAATACACACTCCCAGATTTTCTTACAAACGTTTCAGTTGGGTCAGTATCTGCCCAATGATCTTAAAGGTCCCATTCTTTGACTACAGACAATTATACCATTGATTTGCAATTACATTTTTAGATTCTTAAATTTTTACATTTAGAAAGCACAGCCAGAGTCTTGAAATACAAAAAAGAGTTCTTAAAAAAACCCAATCAAAACCTATGGTACAGAGACTGGCACAGTTACTGTGTCTCCATCCATCCATCCCAAAACCGTGCTGCATATCAGCAGATGATTCTATCGCTTTGCTTTAAAAGGAATGGGGTTTCCAGTCTTTTCCCTTCTGACCCAGGCCAATGTAGTCCAAGGTTGCCAAAGCTCACGGTGCTGCCCGTGCTGACTCCACAGCTCTGGCATCAGCTTTGCTAATTATCCCCTTCAACTCTTCTCTTCCGAACTGCAGCAAGAGAGACAAAAAAGAGAAGTTTTGGTATATTAGCATTTTAACTATTTTTTGTGTTTCTATAACACAAACAGTTACTTTGTCACATGAAGTACCACAAATTAAGGGAGCTAACACGTAGCATTAGACAGCATTTTAAGCAAATAAGCTGAGCTTATCGCCTTATTCACAATCAGTTGCAAATACTTCCAAGGAAGGACTTGTGGGAAACATTAATCATCTTATGTCTGATAAGCAGATTTAGCCAGAATTCTTTTTTTACAGTTTTTGCAGTTTTTTAGAGGTGAATTTAATTTACATGGCTTCAAAAGAAACATTACAGGAGTTTCACAGTATATCTAAGACAATTTATAAACACACAGATGTTACAATCAACAGCCTAAAACCTTCCATTTATTAATAAAAACATTCAATTGTCAGAAAATGCAAGAGCAATAAAAATTTGTGAATAAAATAACTAAAAGCTCACATGCTATTAAGATTTGAGAATATGTGATATTGATTGAATGACTGGAGTTTTCCTCAACATTTCTATTATTTTTGATGTTTTCACACTATCAAATTAAGTTTTCCTTTTCTGTGCAGACAAAGCAAATGGCACTAAAAGTCTTATAGGACACATAAAGGACAAAATATAAAGGACATCTCCATTTTGTTTAAAAAAGTGAAGCAAGCAGACTTATATAAGAAAGTGAATCTGTTCTCAAATCCACTCAATGGAAGGTAGGTGGCAGAAGTTACTCATACCTACTTTCATGAAACTGCAAGAACAGATGAAAAGAATTTCCAGCCCTACACTTCTCCAATCATGCAGTTAAAAGTACACAGACAAAAACCAGGGAAGTGGTACAACACACTGTGAGCAAGGAAAAGAGAAGATGCAGATTTTTTTTAGAAGGAACTAACGTACAAAGAGTTTGAACATCTCGGTTTGAGTGCTCAATACCCAAGTGGGTATTCAGAGTAACCTTCTCAGTAGCTTCAGGGCTGGAGAGGTGAAAAGGTATTTGCAGAAACTTTTACTTGCATACTCCAGACTAAGAAAGCAAAGGAAAATAGGCAAGATATCAATAGAAGCATAGATTTTGAACAGTCAAGCACTAGTAAGAGACCTAGTGAGAAGGGGAAACCTTAGAAAGCTGTGAGACACCTGAAGCATTACGATAAAAAACCCCAACTGGTTTAGAATCTATTTTGAGAAACAGATATGCAGTGTCTGAGTGCCTTTCTTATCTCTCTGTGCTCTATTCTAGTTACTCACCCGTATCTTTCAGAGCTGTTCTCCTCCACTTAAACCTTTATTCAGAGGGGAATCATATCTTTAAACCAAATTTCTGCATTCTGTGTCATTCCCTCTAATATATTCTTTAACTACTGCTACTATTACTAAACTGCCTGGCCCCTTTTCACACTGATGAGAGGTCACCATAAAGCACCTAAAACCAAAAGATTTAATTAAAATAGAGTTTTAAAATGCAGTTCTATTTGAATAGATGGACATTATTTTGTAGCTGAGTACTTCAAGTATTTGACATTATTATAAGTATTTGACATTATTATACAAATGATTTCCATTCATGTGCTATGTTATTAACCAATTTGCTGTTGGTCCATTTAATTAGGATTCTAGCTGATGAGCTCCCACAAATCTGACTGCAGCAAATAAAGATGCCACTGCTATCAGCTACTTGTGCATGAACAGAACCACCAAGGGAGAGACTACCCAGTCCCAGCTTCTGTACATGACAGTATGTTCAGTTTCCTTTCTCAAGCAATCCCAGTGACATTGTACAGGCACTGAACAGGGCATCCTACACTGTTAATTTCAAATACTGCTTTTAAAGAAGAAATGAATCTTATCTGAATGCAACTGAGTGATCAAAACTATTGTTTTCACTCCCTTTGCCACAAATCACAGGAAATTTGAATGCTCTTGTTCTAGACTATGCTAAAAACCCTCTGCTCATGTACCTGAACACTCTGCAACAAAACAGAAAACATCAAACAGCAACAAAAAAGTAGGAGTAAAGCACAGGAGAAACCTGAAACTGATCTACTGATCTTGTGCTATCCTGGTTTTGTCAAGGGAGAAGAATAACCAGACACCTTTAAAGCCTGTGCCACACACCCATTCAGTTAATAATGACAGGTCTTACCCAAATCATTGTTTTTTGTGATAGCTGCAGCTGCCCTGGCTCGAGGTCCCTGTTGTGTGAAATGGTATCCAAATTTGAGGATCTTGTTGTTTTCTTCAAGCATCTTGGCAATTTCTACTTCTGCAGCTGTGCCCAGCTGCTGCCTCTGTTAAAATAAAAGGTACACAAAGACAACAGAGCTTACGTGTGCTCATCCTGAAAGAGATCAAAATACTTCCCTGTATCAGTCAATAAACACTCAGCTTCATTCTAGTTAATCAAATATGCAGAAGGTCCTAGAATATGTTTGTACACTTTAAAGCACAAGGATGCACAGAAGTGATCAGGAATCAACCTCAGCTGGATGCTTCTGACAATCTTAAGGGCAATTGTTGATGGTGTTTAGATAATTAAACATAAAATATTTGAAGAGTTTATCACAAACTGTTTTCTAAAACTATTCAGTCTATTAGGATTGGCTAGATTTAGCTATGGTATCACCACCACTTCACTTACCTGATTATCAATTTTGATCTCTGTCAACGTTTCATTGTCTTTCAGTGCATCAACCAATGCCAGAATTCCAACTCCAGTGATGAAGTTTGATTCTATGTTCAAACTTTTTAATTTTGTGTTTACTCTCAGCATATCTGCAAGAGCCTTTGAATATAAAAAAAAAGCATCATTAAACCTTTGAATGTTCTTGCAGTACCTCATAGGATACAACAATATCCACTTCCACTAACTAGTTCCATGGAAGCAGCAAGTTCAGAGATGCAAGGTGTAACTTTGCAAGCTTTCACTTACTGAGACTGAGATGAGTCTTCAACTAGGGATTATCTACATTCCCTTTTAAAATGGCATTCAGTTAAGAGGAGGCCTGTCTTTGTTACAAACTAAAAAGCTACACAGAATATAAATTGTCTGAAATTAGCATATTGGACCAATTCCATTTTGTAAGCCTTCAGAACACACAACGAGCAATGTAGGCTGCTAAGCAAAGGCCAAAGAAAGGGCATTAGTCAACTGAGAGGAGAATTAGATACGGTTAATTTGTAAACAGGAGATCTGACTTTCAAAATGCCTTTGTCTACAGATTTGGTAGCAAGAGGTAAAATTCAAAGCTCTAAGCATAGAACCAGCATGTAGCTAAAGGCACTTTTATACCTGATGTTATTTCTGAGAAAGAAAGGAAGAAAACAGGAATGGCTAACTGCTGAGTTTACTGTCAGAAAATTTGTACCCTTGGCAATTTTTTTCTACCAAGTTCCAATACAAAAATACCCAACAAAACCACACCTGATAAAAGAAGCCATTATAGATTTTTATTATATGTTTTAGTCCTGCTGAAAAGAAACTTTCTAATTGATCGAAACCCAAACCTAAATGCTCATTGTTCATTTAATGGAGTCCTTCAAACTAGTTGCTGTTATTCTAATTTGAATTTAAAACAAGTGCAAAGGATTGTCCTGGTAAAACAATTAGTTTTGTTTTCTTACCTCTTTATTTGTAATTAAATAAGGTACTGCCTTAATTCAACATAGAAAAAAATGACCTGACAAGAAATTATATTTAAGTTTCAATTGTATCAATCTAGATACTTTGACTAATATTACGCTTTATATACTAATATTTTAAGCCAATCTTTGGTAGCAGGGAGATAGAGAAACAGGTATTTTCAACTTCAACTAAAACTCTAGTTAGTTGAAAAATGTTATGAGTGTTTTTAAGTCCTCAAATGTGCTTCTTGTAAATTAATTTTGAATAAACTATTGGCTACTGGAATGAACAGTAGGAACTAAACAAGGAGGAAAGAAAGAAAAAAAGGAAGGAGGTTAGCAAAATGAAAAATCAGGGAAAGGGACTGGGAAAAAGAATTCTCCCTCACACATCTGAGGTATTGCTGCATATTAAGTTACTAGTAATCATTTACCAACTTAGATACAAGAGAAGTTTGTTAAAGAAAACATACTTTACAGTGTAGCAGAATGGACACATTTTCATCCCTTGGTATTTAAACTGGATTAAATTCAATCCCTTACCATTGCCTTTCCTTCCTTCCCTTGCACCCCACTTCAAGCCGTTATCGTGAATACTTACAACAGCAACAGGATCATTGCTTCGGGTGGCTGCCAGGCTGAAATTCTTCACATGTGTGTTGGTTTCTAAGGCTTTTGCAAATTCTTTCAGCGTTGGAATTGGTATGTTCTTGAATTAAAAATAGCATTTCACTCTCTTGAGATAGACAAGTTTATCCCCTCCCCCCAACTTCTCCCACTCTCTTATTCTCTTTACAGCAAAATGCCCTACAATACTAACTGCCACTGGCCTCCAGCAGTCTCACAGTGAAGACCTACCCTAAGATGCAATGGCTGTAAGAGTCACCAATTCTATAAAGCAATCGTTTTTACAGTATAGTAGCAACCAAGCTTAAAAGGAGTAATTTTAAAGAATTAATTAAGGTAGCAAATGTCTCACTTTATTGTATCAGAAACTGATCTGTTGCCTTTTTAGGCAGTTATTTTGGCTGGCATTTACCTGTTACACAGTATTCTTAAACCATAGATTTTATCTCCCTTTAGTAAGGGGTACAAGCAGCCCTGGCTGCTGGCAAGGCTGTCCCTGGTGTCTGCACTGCAAGTCAGGGGTGCTGCAGTTCTGGTTTCTTTCAAGCAAATATACAAAAGGTTGTCACGTGTGAAAACACAACTGTTACACTTAGGAGCAGAAGCTGCCCTAACTTCCACCAGCCCTTTTGTACAAGAATCAGAGGATGTCAGGCACAAATATCCCTTTTCTTGCAATACAAACTGAGAGCACATTGCTTCATCAAGGACAAAGGATTCAACAAAGTAGTTAACTCCATGATAATGAACTGCTGGAACTGCTGCCAGCTTGGCAGCAACAGAAATCTGGGCTGGCAGTGAGAAAGTCTAAGACTTTTTAAATACATATTTGGCAAAAGAAACCAAGATAGCTTATTGGTTTAGCTACAGGTTCTGAGCTTATACACACTACAACATTCAACAGAAAGATTGCTGTACTTAGAATAAGCCTATCATGCTCTCTTAAAGAGTTTTGCAGCTTGAAGTGTCTTCTACTGAGAAAAAGCAGCATATTTACTGCAGCCTTCAGGTAATTACCTTAATGTTATTTAGATTAACTTCAACAAGACGAGAATCATTATCTTTAATCCTTTGCAGTGTCTCCTCCACGTTTGTGGGATTTGGTGGTTCATCAAAAACAGGCAGCATTTTTTCACCTTTTACTATATCTGAAAAGTAAGACATTCAAACAGGTTGCACACATTCATTGTGAATAAATGATACACATACTAAATATTTACTGTATTTTAAGATTATTTCATCAATCTTTACATCTCTCCCCCACCAAAAAAGCATACCATCCTCTCCTGACCATATTTTCGTGGTAAAATTCTTTTTCAAAAGTCCTCACAGCCTTTCTGCTTTTTTTCAGAAAGCACATAGGAGCTGAATTACAAACACATTTACAAAACCTAGGAAGCAACACACACAATACAGGTTTATGCCTACTTTTGTCACCAAAAAGTGACTTAAATGCAGAGAATACTTCAGTGTACGTATATTTTAATTCCATTCTTGCCAGAACTCAATTAGCGATGTTATAGGCATACACATTTCCAGACTAAGACTTAGGAGTTTAAAAGAATGATGGTGCAACAGCAAAAAAAGTGAATGCTATAGTAACTGTGTGTGGTACAGAGAATTGATTTTTCTAGCACTTGTATACACACTTACTTGAGAAGTTGTCTTTGTCAATCCCATTACTGCTTCCTACTACATCACAGAACTGATTGTTTGTTATCAAGTTGGACATTCCCAGTATTGCTGAAAAAGGAGAAAAAGAAAAAATAGTTTTTACTCTTCCTGACTAGTTCAGCTCAGATGCAGGGTTCCTTTAAATTACAAAGCCTGATGTTTGTACAACAGTTATCAGTATAAAAAAGCCATTCAATATCATAATCATTTGAAAAATGTAGAAAAAATAATTAATTATAGACATTTCAGTTGACTTTCACATCTTAGAAAGTTCTGAGCTCACTATGTTCAAGCACAAACTTTAAAAAGTGCAGCTCAATCACAAAATGAAGCTCTAGGAATACAGGCACATACAAACACATTGTTATACACAAGAAAAAGCAGTCACATGCACATCAAAACCCAGCCAGTCTGAGGAATGGATTTAAAGGTTTTGAGTTTGAAAATCAGGTATCTTTTGCAGGCCAGAATAATTAACTTCCTCACAAATTATCCCAAATCAACAAAGGTGAAATGCCTCAAGAAAACTGGCTAACAACATTATCTAGTTTCTATCACAACTACAACATCCTGTAGTCAGATCAAAACACCACCACATTAATTATACATATTTCTTGTCTAAATATGTACCAGCCCATTCATCCTTAAAAAAACCCTCACCTGCCAGGTCACCTAATTCTGTGTCTGTGGCACTGGTCAAGGCTTCCTCCAGTTCTGGATCAAGAGAGAATTTTTCTTCTGTGAAAGACTGTACAGGCTTTTGCTTGGGGATAAATATTTTCCCTGGAGTAAACAAAACAGAAAGTCTCATGTTACTTTGTATTATATAGCTACTTATCTTTCAAATACTATGTACTTAAAGAATACACATTACATTTAGTGAATACTAGGACAACCACAGACAATATAAAAAGTTCTTCTGTTCTTGCAAGAGATGAGGAAATAGCATAAACAGGAATAAATTTTCAGGAGTCTGGATCATTATTCCAATCTTATTTGATTCTCCTAAGGATTAGAAAGTAACATATAAACCTCCATTATACATTTTGAACAGTCTAGAAAGAGTGTAAGAATGATTTAGTATCACTAGAGAATGCTGAATTTCCTCTCAAGGGAAAAAGGGACCCAGGCAGAACTGTAATCTGCATGTGCCAGAGAAAGAATATCACAAAGTTATCTGAAGTAACACCATTGACTATTCACTGCAGTTTTTACACCATACACCATATTTCTGATTTCAAATGTCAACCTCAGTTCTGAAGCAAAAAACCAAAGCTGCTTGAGAAAACCATGGTTTGTGAACAGCACAAAACATGGTAACAGATTTCTCTGCCAGTGACACTTTTCTAAAATGATACTTAGAAAGGTCATCAAAGATTCAATGGCAAAAGAACCAAGAGTAATATTACATTCTGCACCAATTTTTTTGTTATAACAGGCAGGTAATGGGAAAACTTATTTTAGAAGACATGAATTAGGTAGAGGTCTGTGTAATTACCATAATTCCTGCATACACCTTCAGCTGGAAAGTTAAGGTAGGAAATCAGAATATGAGAAAGCCTTTCTAACAGTTCAGCTGTGAATGGTTTAGAACTGGTCCTTCAGAACAAAGAAATCTTCCACTGGGTAAGAGCCAGGACAGGTAAGGGGTGCTTAGGTTCAGGACAAATTAACACGGTAAACAAAAGCTCTTGTACTGATGCATTAGAGAGAAATCACTCACAACTACACAACTGTGAATCAAATCTTAACAGCTATTTAAGTTTTTCAAACTTTCCAAGCTGCCTGAGCTACCAGCAGAAAGAGCAATGGGAAAGGAGTTCCAACTTCCTTTTGTTATTTCCTGGGATAGGAAGTTGTGTTGATAATCATCCTATGAAGTCCCAGTCCTAATTCAGGAACCCACCCTCTGCCATATCTATAGCTATAAAAAGTATTTCCACAGAGGAATCAGCCTCATCCCAATGTCCCAGTTACAGTGATAGTAGGTGGAGTTTAGCATCACTAAACCCAAAATTATGTATTCCATATCTTCTCTAGATTACAGTAGTTTGTGGTCATTTTCCTTTTAAAGGAAGTCAGTGCATTGCCACTAGCACAGATTACAGAGAAGCACATCAGGTTTTTCTCTGACAACACAGTCTGATGACCAAGAGCTGTTGCTAGCAACATGGTATTTTTGTTCCTGGGTTGCTATCTCTTTGGAAACTTGTATAAATGGTCATTATCCATATTTAGAAGCAGAAAAGAATCCTCCTTACATAACTGTATTGATTCCAAACAGTAGTTAAGTGCAGCTGACACACATTACCACCCATACCTCTGCTTCAATGGACAGTGCAAAAGAAATTGTTGGTGATTAAGGATTAAAAGAAAACCTTCATAAATTGAAGGCTTATGTAGCAATTGTTTCAGGTTGTTTTGATATAAATGATGCAATACATTTCTATCATTTTATTTTACCAGCATCACCTACTGGGGACAGATTAACCTTTAACTTAAACTGTAGTTTATAGAAGAGATGCAAGAATGTTTGACAAGCTTTTCATTAATCTATGAAACACTCTGAGCAGCATGCACATGATCTGAAGCCTTTCACCAGCTATGTTTGTGTTACTTTCCCTCAGTATTATGGGCTAGTAAAAAGGTGAGGATTTTGGAGTACAAGGAGGGAGGACAGTGGGATTTGAGCAACTGAGCCTTCGTTCAGCCATCCTATTTGCAGCATCAGTGCAGCAGGAAGAGACCAAGAAAAAGAAATTGATCTCAATTAAAAGCAACCTGGCAAAAATGTATTGTAACCTAGTTCAGCCTTCTGTCTGGTTCATCCCACAGTGCCCATAAAAAAACCCTACTTTTCCTGATGTTGCTCTTCAGTAATTCTTAAATTTATCGGTTAGAGACGTCTGGTTCAAATATCTGCTTCCTAGGAGTAATACTAAACTTATCCATGCGTGCCTGACTCTTTAGAAAACCTAAAGAGAGTGAGAAGTATAATCAGTTTTTAATAAAGCAAAAATGTTAAAAGCCACTGCCCTCCAGAAATGTTCACTGCAGCCAACTCCAGTCACATGAGCTGGGTCAGGAGCAGTATTTGTTATAAAACAAGTCACACCCTTGTGTACATAATTTCTCATTCATTGGCTTCACCTCCTCCTAGACCAGAAATCAGAGGTTTACAATGCACATACAAAAGCAGGTCCTTCCCCACTCCCCACTTCTAGCAAGGAATTTACTTCCAGAAGGGTAAAGACCCCTGTGTCTCTGGGGACAGTGATCTCACTCAAGGCCTGCTGCCAATACAGTTCAGCAAGTCCCTTCCCCCTTCCTAATGCAAGCTTTAAATAAAACCAAAAACCACTACACATCTGCACAGCCCATGAGATGTGCAGCTTGCCTGGCCCTCAAGTGGAACATTTCCAAATAACAAGGATTTGATTACATGAAGGAACATGACAGCTCCTTTTCAGCCAGCCAGGATACAGCAAAGATTCAGCAATACAACATGAAGAGGCAAATTTCAGGGATGTTCACATCATTTTTGTAATAATTATATAGGCAGGTATTCCATGCCTTTAAGCTAACATGTTAGATGATGCACATCCAGGATTAAGTCACAGGCCTCCTTTGCCACAGAATGAACTTTCATTCCAAGTTCCACACAATTGTATTGCTCTAAAGCCAGGAACATTGGATGGTGTTTATTGAAGTGCCCTGGGCATTTCCCACACAGATTCACGGTACTTAAGGTGGGACTCGGTACCTTGCAGAAATCAGGTCTGTTCAGTGGGGCCATGCCCTGCACATTGCTGGTACTATTCTCACATACCCCACACTAACAGGCAGCAGGCAGCCACACCTTGCACAAGAGAAGAAAATCTAAAATCCACTTTTGGGTACTCCATTTGAGGAAACAAATCAAGTGCTACCTGAGAGCAACTAAATACAAGCTTTTCTCATCATTGATTTCACGAAGAGAAGTGAGCAATATCTGACGTATTCCTTCCATCGTATGTTCCTTAACCTTTCCTTAGTTCAGAAATTTATATAATCCACACTTCATCAATCTCCAGTTCTTACCATGTAACAGATTTAGGTTTATCAATTCACTTGTAAGCACAATTTAATTCTAATGTTTTTCATTCAACTTACAAGCAAGTTCCTCAATGTCTTAGTGCAGAAGCAGAGCTGTTATCTGCTATCTGATTACAAGTCACATAGCAGTGAATCAGAAAACTGTTTTACATTAAGGCTGGAGTATCACATGTTATTTTGTTCTAGTGCTCTTGTATGGAGTATATCAATTTGACAAGCTGTTTCTGCAAAGCTCCTACAGGATATTAGCTTCACTTCACAACATGTAACACACTTCCTTTAAAGACTTGAAAGTGATTCGATGGCAAACAGAACACAGCATCCCAAATCCTGTGTAACAGAAGGCAGTGGTGATCTAGAGCCACAACTGAGGAGGGTGCCAACAAAAGAGCTTTAGCCAGGTGGCTACAGTTTCAGTCTGTTTGCTGGGTGAGAAGGGGAAAAACCAAAAGAAGCCTCAAGCAGAAGTTACATGAACTGCAAATCTACACAGAACAAACACACCCCGGCAGGAACGCAAAGAGAAGAGAAAGCAACTATTAGAAAAGTGCAAAGGCTAGAAATGCAAAGTTTAGTTTACACAATATTGTGCTAATGCCTTGCACTATACAGCACAAAGTACATTACTATCTCAGATACGTTTTTATCTCAGCTGCAGTAATTCTCTTTGTCTGCTGTGCCAAGAGAAGGGAGAAGGAGGAGGAGCATTGGTCAGACTCGGTCAGATGAGTGGAACACACTTGAGGGCAACAGCCTTCAGAGCTGAATCCTTGTACTGTTTGGATGAGAGCTCCTTCTCCTTGCAGTACACCTTGTAAAATCTTTATGACATACTTACATACACACATTGAGACAAAGCTAGTTTTGTTGCAATTATTACCACATTGGTCTCATGAATCTCTTGAACAATGGTTTACTGTATGGTTCAGCACTTAATTGGAACAGAATGTGACTGAAATCATTAAATCATGTTTTAAAACGAAGTAAGTTTTTAAGGATACTTTTAGAAACAAAATCAAGGCACTGGGAAAATGGAATAGAGTATAATTTAGGGATTAAACTTCACATTTCTTTAGCACTGTTCATTTCACCACAGCAGGACCCTTTACATTATTTCAGCTATTCCACATGCCATAGCACAAAACAAAAGAGGTTCCAAAGACCTAGAGAAATTACATCATCTATCACTGAAAGAAATGCAACATTATTTTAATAACATGTTACCCCAAAATTAGGTACTTTGGCCATCTGGAAGAGAGTATTTTCCTTCACACTCTAGTAGGAAAACAAGGTTTCCAGAATCAGTAGCAAGACAGGATATTTAAAATTAACCTAGGGTAAGCTTCTTTGATAAATCTGCAGACCAAATCACCATGCAGGACTTCAGTTCTACTAAAATCGAAAAAGGAAAGAGAAGGGTAGATTTTCTTCTTCTTGCTCCATGAAATGAATAGTTGGAACAAGTTAGAGCAATGAGACCAGCCAGGGACACAGAGATTTTAGCAAATTCTGACCCAAAAAAACCAGCTGCAGCTCCAATCCATCTCTCTCCTCTCAAAACCTCTGGAACTGAAGGTTATACTTGTCATGTTTCTCCTAAATTAACAGGAGAATCAAGCAAGATTTTCACCTAGCCTTATTCCACAACTTGCTAGAGTTTCTCCATAACGTGTATTTCTAGATGAAGTGAAAAATTACAACCCAGCTTAGTTGTCTGTTGGTCTGTTTTAATACTAATGAAAAGCACATTAGGATACAAGCCCCCTATAGAAAAAAAACATCCTACACAAGTATTAAGTTGCACCCCATACCCTTTACAAGTTCTACATCAAGATAAATATAATGATCTCTTGATTTAAAAGATGAAGTTATTTACATTTGCTATTTTTGTGCAAAATGGCAACAAATGTGGCAGCAAGTCAAAGTTGAACTATAATACTTTCATGAAGGGAAAAGAAAAGGTTATCCCTCACCTACTACAACATGAGCTTGACCTCCTTGCCTCCTGCCCACTCACCAGAGCATCAATTTGGATACTAAACATTTACTTCCACATTTTTAGTTTTAATGAAAGTAATCTGTATTTCATTTTTCATATTATTTTCTCTTCTCCTATAGCACTAAAATAAATGACAGAAGTTACTAAATATCAACTTCTTTTTTTACAAGATACAGGAAATTTTACAAACTACACTGGTATGGCTCATTGCAATATGCAGACAGACCATTTAGTAATACTTTATTACATAAAGGAAATGACATTTGATCTTTCTTAACCAAGCTCTGCAGTACAGCTGGATCCTTCTGTTTCTCTACAAGATTCTCACAGATTTTATCTACCCAAGCAAATATTTTATGTGTGCATGTAGACGTAAGCTGACTTTCAAGAGCCATCTATGTCAAAGAAGCACTGGCAGCCAGCAGACAGTGCAGTATTAGAGCACATCCTCCTTGCCCAGCTCACTGCCAGAGGGAGCAGTGCACAGGATGCAAGGGATTCCCCAACCACCTATGAGCCCCAAATATACCAAACTCAATCACCTTAACCATCAGTCTGTCTCCCACACAGACTGGCTAATGTGTCAGGAGAGAGCAGGAGCCAGGCACAGCCAAACACAGCATGAACAGGGACTGAGCAGCAGCAGAGATACCGTGAAGGCACTGCTGCTATGGGTGCCTCTGCCTTCCACAGTCAATACTTTGCATTGTCCTTACTTGGAACTCCTACACGTTCAGTCACCAAACCCTGTTCTCCTGCCAGCAAAGGAGTGTCACAGTTATCTCTCAACAAAAAGGGAGTTAACTACAAAACAGAGCACAAAATGCTCCACGAAGGAAGTTCATCATACACAGTGCAGCACACTGCAAAGTCACAATCTCTCTGCGACTCAAAGAAAAAAAGGGAGGCACCAGCATTGCCAGGTAAAGCTATCTGACACAGGCGGAGAAAATGCAAATACCCCCAACAAAATTTTCACCAAATAGACCCCACAATTATATACACAAACTCAGAGGATGAATGAAGACTCAATCCTGAAATAGCAATGATTCAGACCAGATAATTAAGTAGAATTAAAGGGTTTCAAACCTGTAAGAAAAGAGGGGCCTGCTCATCTTGAGCAGCTTGAATACAACTTAGGAAACAATTTACTAAAGTATCAGTGTAGCAGATCTGCCCTGCTGCTGGGGAAGGTTCACGTGAGCCAGGACTCACAAGCAGTGCTCAAACACTGTGGTGACAGCTAAAAGCCTGCTCCTACACATATGTGCCCTGCACAAGTCTGGGAGTGTCTGTGCCTACCAATAGTGCTTTGTAAGGCACAACAAATTTGGCAACTTCTGTTCTGGGGGGAGAAAAAAAGCGAGCTGTTCTTACAATATTTAAGAATCACATTCTTTTTCAATTTTCTTCTGAAAAGGAAAATGCTTCCCATCAAATCAATGAAAATACTAGACCCAAAGCAAAAATTTTAAATCCCAGGCTTTAATAACATGTCCATGGTTTTCAGACCACAAACCACTGCCAGATTTCAAAACTTGTGATGTTAACTATATAATTAGTTAGGAGTAACTGCAATCTTATTAAACCTTTCAGTAAGGATGCTAGAAAAACACCATGACTGCATACACCACTTGTCTGGCCTTGTCAGCTTACATCATCTTTGAACATTACTGTCTACCACAACGTCATTCAACATCCAACACAGTGTTACAAAGGTTGCTGTCCTTATTCAGCACAAGGCATAAGCCACAGGCACAATGACATCATTTCTATTATTGACATGAATCAGAATTAGCTTTTACTTTGAGGATACCATGCCCATCAGAACATCTCAATCTATGATAAAATCTCTGAGTCTCATTTCCTTCCGGTGCTACACACAAAGAGCACACCAGGCCCAGTGGCACAAATGCCTGAACAGGAAGCCTCCTGGCCCTGCACAGTAGCAGCCATTTGGAAATGCTGTGAGTTAAAAGCATTACAGCTGCCAGTGCTTCAATCACATTTGGTTCACGATAGTTCTGGCTTGTCCACCTCAGAGGTTTCATAAGCACTGACACTGGAAAGGGTGGTGTTACCTTTCTTTTCTCTGGTAAAAGGCACATAGTCCTCCCTGTCCTTGTACTCCAGTGCCTGCTTCTCCAAATACGCCAGGAGCCGTTCCCTGTCGAAGGGACCCGAGGCTTTCTTGGCAGTCTGGTCCTTCTGCCGGAAGCCTGCAGGCAGCAGCGCGTTCTGCAAAACAAATGGAGCAAAGAACAGCTTAGAAAGTCTGGATGAGCACCTGCTTAGTTTCATTTCCCTCTTCCTTCTCCTTCTCTGCAAGGTTCAGCCCTGATACATCATCTTTTGTAGGCAATCTTTGATCCCCTGCCAATTCCTTTTTTTGGGGCAGGGTAGGACACAAGGTAATCTAGACATGGAGAACATAATGAAAATACAGCACACTGTGCTCTCCGTGCTCTTCTAAAGATTGAAGCAATTCTTTAAGTACAATAGCTCCCAGCACTCAATTTGCTGGTTACTTTGCATTTCTTTGCTAGAATCAGCACTGTTTAAATGAGCAGTACTAAATAAAACTCATCTATTTACAGTTTAGACATTCAGCAAGAGACTATTTCCTCTGTCACTTACATCCTTGTGATTTTAAGTCTTTAAGACAACTGACTCTACTATTATTTTAACACACAGTATTTCTATTTTTGACCTAACTCAAGGTGGGATGTTTCTTTGATAACATCAACATATTTCAACTAAAGAGAGAAAAAGAAAGATATTAGTACAGAATGATCAGAATGTACAGGAATTCTGACTGCCATGAAAGACAACCAGTCCCTTTTGCCAGTTCTCCTCTGCTAAAATATTCATAAAGTCAGAGGCATTTAAAATATCAGTAGTATCTTGCAGTGCAACGAAAGAGGTGATTGTAATATTCTGAACCGATCCCTGAACATCAAGATTAAACTAATCCTGGTTTTATTAAAGCAAAAACAGAGAACCTGGGGTGAAAACACAAGTCTTGGAGTCTGACATTAGCTCCAGTATCTTTAGAGGACAACTCAGCTCTTTGTAGCAGAAAGCTGTAATATTCCTTATTCAATACCCCATGCTGACATAATCATTCAGGAGCTTAGCAATTATTTGTCTTCTCTTCACAAAGTCAGCATGAGGACAGGAATAGATATAAGCTACCAGATACAGGACCAGGAATCATTAGGAGAGGTTGGCACCCTCCCACTCCCATCAAACTCCACAGCAGAAATAATAAAACAAACATGGATGCAAAAGTGCTGTTTACCAGACAGCACTGGAAACAGGAAAGTTAAACAGGCCTGTCTAAATAAACTTTATTTTCAAGAACATGAACAACAACAATTTTTATTTATAAAAAATTCCAGAAAGCTCCTCCCAAATATCCCTTCTTATGTTCTCCTTTACTGCAGTTGTGTCCACCTTGGACACAAACAGGAAATAAGCGTTATACACACATCATCAGCAGGCTACAAAAAAAACTCTGCCCAAAAGTATAGTGTACAGAGTCTCAATTTATTTAAGACTAGTAAGGAACAAATGAAAAAAAATAAAGCTTCTCTTGGCTATTGCCTACCTCGGGGTCAAGATCATCCAAAACAGTTTCCAGTTGTTTCAGTTCTTCTTCCGAAAGTTTGCCAAGAATTTCATCCTCATCGAGATCTTTGTACTTGTCCAAGTCCTTTCGAAATGGGAGCGTCATGACTTGGGCAGTAGCAAGTTGCTCAAACACTTCAAACCCCAAGTCTTAATTCTTATCCAGATCTATGAAAAACTTTCAAAAAGAAACAAGCAGAGTTAAGGCAAATATCCCAGCCACAAAGCATCTTCTGCCTCCATGTACATCTGTGAAAGGAAAGCTTTGTCACCCAGGATTGGTATCTGTTATTCTACAGCTGACAAGGAGCACCTGGAAGCTGTGTTTCTTCACTGTCCCACCATGCCCTTGTCCATCAGTAATTAAGCTATATCTATTTTCAGATCAAAGTCAAAACCCAGGCCTCTTTACAAGAACTCCAAAGCCATATTTCCCTCAAAGCAGGGCAGGTTGAAGAGCAGGAGGGAGGAGATCCTAGTATTTATGAGTCCAGTTTAATGCCTTTGTTTTTTTACACATAATGAAGCCAAAAGAAGAGTTAAGATGCTCCACATTTATTGTTGCTACAACAGTTCAAGGGCACTTAAGGATAACTTCACTATAAGCAAGGTAATTGGTTATTACTGACTCATATCCCTGCATATTACCTACAGAGGAAACAAAGGAAGTTTGCCTCCAAGTTAATTATAGCACTACCATTGAAGCAACATTCTGTTCTGTACAAGGAAAATTACAATAGCTTGATGAAAAGCATAGGAAATACTCCTAAGTGGCAGCAATCCAGTCAATCCTACTATCATAAAAAATTAAAATTAAAAAAAAAAATTAAGAATAATAAACTGTGTGACTGATCACTAAATATTATATTTAGAGGAAACTAGGGTCCTTCAAAATGTACAGTCTATACGGCACTTCTCACAGAAAAGGAGAGTGCAGGGAATATTTATTTTAACACCCACAATTTTTGAGCATTTGTCTTGGAAAAAACAGTTAATCACAGCAGTGTTCAAGCAGACAAGTTGTTTCCTCTCATTTTTCTGAAAGAAGCTAGGACTCTCCTTTTGTTCAGCCAAATTCTTGCTTCAAGTTGACCACACAGACAAAAAAAGGTAACTGTGATGACTTTCTGTAAGTAAGCAAGAGAGTCCATAGGGTGTTTGGGAAGCAAAAGCAAAATATATACATTCCTGTTCATTAGTCTCCTTAAACCCTTTTTTTGGCTCTATAGAAATACTCAACACAGACATACAGTAAAAATTACTTTTTCTCCAGTAGCCCCTATTCAAGGACAGATGCTTACATCATAAATACAATTGCATTACTTCAAATTCACACTTACACTGTCCTTCAAAACCAGATCAATTTAGTCACTGCCTCTTAAGTAGCAGGAAAAGGCAGGCTGTATATACATACATGTTATACCATGGAATCCTGCACACAGGATTCCTCCACCTCAGTTGTTTACATCCAGAAAGGTCTCCCTGGCTGCCACAGTTACATATGGTGACATTTTAATTCAGAGACACTAACCAGAAATGAGCACACCATTCAGTCAAAAGTGTACCAGTAAAATTAATCTGGTTTTAACAACTGCCTTTGGAAGAATGGTGAATTTCCAGGTCCTATCAACATCTACACCTGAATGAGGAATATATTCAGCTATTTTCAGGATGTCTGCTTTTTAAAAAGTATTGCTGATATAAATACCAGAGCTTTATTGTGAACTACAGTTGACACTGATGGGACTGAAGCTGACCTTTGCAAAGTTCTCTCAAACATGAGGAGGAATTCTCATTTTTGTGGTAAATTATATCAAAAGAACTTGGTCTGTCTTCCTCTGAACTAAACCCAATCATGCTGGAAGACCTTTTGCAAGAGGCTACAGAGCTAAGGACATCCAAGTTATTGGCTGCAGAAAATGCAGAGGGAGCACACCTATGTTTTCCTAAGTTCCAAAAGTAATTAAAGGAGTTGCTCTGTGGCCTAGAGAGCCACCTCCTACAGTTTTCATAGTCTGGTAGTATTTGTTTCTCCAGGTGCAAGCAGCTGATGGACAATTAGCTGATGCCACACAATCTGCATGTGAACTTCTCATTCCTGGAGCCTTAATGTTCTGCCCTTCCTTACAGTTCAAGCCATTACACAGGATCACAGGAGAAAAACATTTCCTGCAGCTGATTACACATTGCTCTTTGTGACCAGGCTGCGCCATCCAAGCCCTACATCAAGACACTGCTATTTACCACATTTCTGCATGTCCATTTGCATTCAAATATTAAAAGGTGTAGTTTTAACAGGTAATTATAAGAAGCAGAATGGTTAGCAAGCTGCAGAATAATGCTGCCCTTATTCTGAAAGAGAGTAGCACTGCATAACCATACATTATCTTCATGTAGGCTATATTTCCTCTCCATTAATTGTCACAAAATGCTGTCATCCAGAACTGATTACCTTTTATTTACTGCATTGGGATGTTTCATATTGGAAAACTACTCATCTTTTGTAATACATTAATTCATTTTCAGGTCACAGGCCCTTAGTCTCACTTACTTGTATATGACCAAAGAAGTCAAGTCAAATCCTGAGGTACACAGACACAAACAGAAGTGAAAAATGAAGCAGCAGAACAAAAAAAACCAGCTTCTGTAACTGAGGCTTCACTTCAGCAAGAAGAGAATCACATGTGGCCTGGCAAATACAAATTTAAAGAGTTTTGGACATATTTTCTAATTCCTATCAGGGATTTTTTTTTAATATGAAAGCATCTTTAATGTGAGCCACCTTTAAAATGCATGATGGTAGCACTGGCTAGCACGTCTGTGGTACACCAAGATTGCTTGGCAACAACTCTCAGAAACATTCCCTACAAAAGAAAACACAGCATATACAACACTTGCATACAACATGCTAAAAATCAGGTTTTAAAACATAGTGTCAGGAATTCTCATTGCCTAAAAAGGGCATAAAGGCCAGCTGAAGCCCTAATCTAATCAAACAAGCCTTTCACCTCCCATTAAACACACTTAGTGCTCTATTTGCTTTCCATCACTTGCTGTAGCCTTTCAGCATAGAGACACATGCATAACAAACTACAAGCTTGTAGAAGGAGCAGTTACTTGGCCTGTGAATATTTGTGGCACATTTGATGTATATATATACATAGATATATATATATGTATATGTGTGATCTTACTGCAAACTCATGGGCAAAACTGTAACCATCAATTTTGGCTTTGCTCTTTTTTCATGAGCAGAGCTAGTTTACTTCTAAGTATCCTTCTTAGCTTTACCAGGAAAACATTGCATAAAAGTAAAAGAACTAATATTCTTTTTCAGATATATAACTATAACATAAAGTTCTTCACTCCAGCAACTTCATAGTCACATAAGAAACATTTAGAGAAATGGAAAGAAAGCCATCACTTCCAGTCCATCAAATGTCAATTCTCTGTTTGTTAAGCAGAAGAGAAGATGAAAAATCAGAAATGAAGAAATTCTGCTGGACACCACAGAGAAAAAAATCTTACCATTATTCCCTCACCTGGGAAATCAATGAAGAAAGCAATGAGAAAACAGCAGTAACTTTACTATAATTACCTGAATAATCACTTGAAAGACTGTCGAGCAGCTTTCACACACCTCTTATCCACAAGTCAATTTTTTTCCTCCCCTCCTCTCTGAAAGTATATTTTTAAATACCGAAGATTCTAAAAATAGCAGGCTTCCAATTATCTTTCAAAAACTCCGCCCCTTGCCCCCCTGAAACTTCTGTTATATTCAAGAACACAATTTCTTGGGACCCAAACAGGAGAAACTCTTTAGATATAACTTGCCCACAGGAAATGACAGTGTTGTTAAAGTTCACTGTAAATGGCTTCCGTGACTTGGATTTTAAAATAGAAGCAACATCACGAAAAACAAACTGTGCTGGGTTTGGCCAGCACATTCACAGAGTTCACTTTAATCTCATTTGCTCCTCTCGAGGCTCCTTCCCCCAGCCTCTGGGTGAACCCTGAGGAGCAGGGGGGTCTGCAGGGCTGTCAGCATTCCTGCACCACTCAGGGCCCCAGACCCTCCCAGCTGCTTGGAGGAGCCTAATCTGAGCCTTTCCCCAGGGAACCCCTACGATGGCAACAATTCTATTTTCCAGTGTGCAAGATTATACAGAACTGTTTATGAAGAATGTGCTGCACTTGAAAGAGCTATCTTTACTTCCCAAAGCAAGGAGAAAAATGAGTAAATATAAATATTACCATAATCCCAGCAGGTTCCTAAGGATATTTTTGTAATGCCTTATAAGTCTGCTGAACAGCCCAGTGCTGCCTTTCTTAACAGAAAGCTTTCAGAAACCCACTTGAGGTTTCCAAACCCCTAGCCTGGGGTAGGGCACAGGATCCGGGTTGCCCTGCCCCGGGAACGAGCAGACATCCCCCGGCCCAGAGGCTCATGGAGCCAGCAGGTGGCAGCTCGTCTTTGCCTACACTTCTCATCAGGATAAACTGTGTTTTCCAGGCAGGAAGACAACTATTCTGGGCTATTTTCCTAGAAAAGCAAGCCCAAGGCTTCGTTCCGTTCAAAGAAACAATTCACTAAGCTTTATACATGGCAAACTGAGCTTCTCTAACTTCACATTCGTCCACACAGTGACCCAGGGAGTGGAGGGGGACAGGCAGCTACTGCAGAGTAACTACAGAGACCATGAAGGAAATCTGAACACATCTGTGTTTTCACTTCCTGCAAATTCCTCCTCTGTATCAGAGGGCACCTGCAACCAAAGCCCACATTGCTCTTTTATATATCCTGTGTACAATGACACAGAACTGGGACACAGCTCTCTTGCAGGGTGCTCTGAGTGATGGCTAAGCTGCCAAGCTGGCATTGTCCCATCAAAACTTACTCCTGTGTGCCTGTTCCTGAAAACTGGTCACACTGCAGGGCTAGATGGACATACCCAGTGAGCCCAGGAAACAGCAGGGGTGACAGGCCAGGAGTACCAAAGCCAGGACTTGGCAAGCTGCACAGGGCATGCAAGTGGCAGCAGTTCAGCACACCCATGGCACTTCCAGGCATGCTCACCAAACTTGCTGCAGGGCAGGTGTTATGATCTCAAATAAATACAAAGCTGGGATAAGATAAAAATCCCAGGTGCCCCGAGAAGTTCTTCTGTCAGGAATCACCAGTCCAGCTGTCCATTATCTCTCCCAACATGCAGAAAGTTACGCATGAGGAACGTTTAGGCATATTTTTTTTTCAGACAATACCTGGATGGTCTTCGATAGAAACCTGCTGCCCATCAATATACAGTATCTGCTCCTGGAGGAACTGCCTACTGGTGTTTCAGTCAAAAAGAACCATCAGATGCAAGCTACCTGAACGTTTATTGAAACATTCGGTTATCTTGTATCCATTGCAAAAAAGTGGCAAAACTTAAGAGCCTGGAATAGAACAGTAGAAGAAATTTAATTCATTCCCATTCTACTACTTCAGGAAAACTTCTGAGTACAAGTCAGTTTCAAGTCCTCCCTTACAACACCAGCTGCCTTTCAAGCCCTCCACACCTGACACCGCAGCCAAACTTCAGTTACGGCAACCTCCCTAGAACATCACTTATTTCAACACACCTTGCGCCTACCCACAGAGCGCCAGGCTCTCAGAAAGGCTCCCGAAAGCTCCGTGCGCAGCTCTCGGGACAAGCCCAGAGCAGGGGCGAACGGGAGGCTCCGGGAGCTGCCGGGCCCGGTGTCGGTGCTCGGAGCGCACCCCGCCCCGGAAAGGCATCCCTCCGTCACCGACTGCGGGGACCCGAGTGCTGTGTGAGCCGTGGGAAACACATGCAGGAAACTGAAAGAATTACGGGCACCAGCTCTACAGGCGAAGTTTCCAAAGTCTCCGTTTTCGGGACTCGCAGCAGAACGGGGCTGGCTGAACACCCGACCCAGCCCCGCACCTGGCGCGCTCCGCAGCCCCCCCGGCACCTCAGCCCCGCGCCCACCGCTCGGGAGGCTGCCCGGGCAGGGCCCCGCTGACGCCCCACCGCCGCCCCGGCCCGACCTCCCGCTCCCCGGCACCGGGGGGGCTTCGCCCCCGCGAGCCGCCGGGGTCCGGCCGGGTGGGCGTCAACCCAGCCCCGTCTTCCTCCTCCGCCGGGCTCCCGCCGCGCCGTGGCGGCGGGCGCGGGCTGTGCCCGCCCGAGCCCGGCCCGGCTCCGCCCGGCCCCGGTCCCGTCCCGGCGCGCCGCAGCCGCTCCCCCTCACCCGGGCGGCCGCCGGTCCCCGCTCGCCCAGCCCGACCAGCAGCGCCGCGCCTGCGCATGCGCCCCGCGCACGCCGGGAGCCACGGACCCGCCCGGGCGCAGGCGCGGACAAGGGCGGGGCCCCTGGGAGCGGCGGGGCCTGGACCGGGGTGGCTGCAGTCCCGGTCCCCGTCCCGGTCCCCGTCCCTGTCCCCGGTCCCAGTGCCCGGCCCGAGCCCCGGCCATGGAGGTGCTCAAGGCCAGGTTGGACAGGGCTCTGAGCAGCCTAGGCTGTGCAAGGTGCCCCTGTCCGGCAGGGCGTTGGATCGAGGTGATCTGCAGGGTCCCTCCTGAGCCAAGCCGTGCCTGGGTGTGCGGGGCAGCCCCTCCCGACGGGCACACCGCGTGTGTGCTGCCGGCGGGGGCAAAGCGCCGGGGCCGCCCGACTCATGGGTGCCTTTTCGGCGCTCCACGGCCTTGCGGATCTCTCTTGTACCTTCTTCCTTGCTTTGACACCTTTAGGTTCCTCGTCTTCACCTCTGCCCACACTTTTTTTCTTCTCTGTTCAAAACATGCAGCTTCCCCCTCTGTGCTGTCAGACGGGTCACCGCGCAGAGGACTCCAGTGCCCTGTCACTGCCTGACACACAAAGGGAACAATTACAGGGGCACAGCAGCTTCTCCTGGGAGGCTCTGGGCCAGAGCTCCTTCAGCGCTTCGGCTGACACAGAGCAGGTGGAATCCAAGCTCCAGCGTGCCCTATGTGCTGGTGTGTGCTTAATCAACAGGATTTTGTGGACACTTCAGCTACCTACTAAATGTTAGTAAACAATATTCTGTATACAATTTTTTTAAGGTTTATAGTGTGAATAGAAGACCTGGACAACAGTGGAAGTTCCACTGGTGCTGAAACAATGCGCATGCACAGCAGGAGCAGATGCAGCACGGAGCTCCTCACTGCTGGTCACTGAGCTACGCACAGCAGGAAAAAAAGCCTCCGACATAATCCTAAACTGATTAAAACATAATATATTTGCTCTCTACAATGCTGATGTGGTAAAAATGAAGAATATTGGTTCAAAGTACATGGCTTGAGACAGAAATAGCTTCCTGCCTAGGGAATTCACACGGGATGTAGACAGGAAGGATATTGTCAGTAAAGTAGATGATAACAAAAAGTGATGCCTGACCCTCCGTCCTATATCTTTTTTTTAAAGAAGTGGCCAAACTCGGATTGAAACAAATTATGAGTGAGGAAATCATATTTCTTCCACTAGCAGCAAAGCAGCATGGTTCTTTTGAGACACAACCCTAACAATTTGAGAACTTTATGTTCTGATGGAAAGGGTTAATTAAGACAAGCACATTCCTGTGAGCTTACACAGCCTTTGGTAGGAGGCCACAAGGTAGGAGGCCACTACCTATATGTGTGTGGAAATTTTTCCCTTTTCTTGTGGATGGCTGCCTTGTGGCCATCCCAAGGCCCACCTGCTGAGGCATATCTGGAGACAAGCCCAAGCATTGACCATCAGACTCGCAGCATTCTCAGCCCCACCTGCAGGAGCCCACACTGTCTGACATGCTCTGCCCAGCATCTGGGGCCACCCCTCACAGGGCTTTGTTTCTCAGGTACACCTTAAGACAGTTTAGACATATCTCAAACAATGCAATTCCCTGGGGACTGAGTATACAAACGAAAAAAGTGGTACAAGACAATGCCCAGTGTATACTGGTCAACTCCAGAAGGCCTTTGTCTGTCCTTGGACCTCTAACTCTTTCAATAAAGAGAAAAATTCAGTGCTGAAGAAGTTGTCCTGCAGATCCATTCATTGAGAAGGTAGTGGAACAGAAAGGTCTTCACCATTAGCAGACCCTGTAAAGAGAGGAGCACAGAATCTCCTATCTGAGGTGCAAACCACTTTGAATGGGACATTGTAAAAAAGGTGGGAATTGGCAAAACTCTCCTCATTCCCATCCCAGAACAGACAGCAGAGCTGGGGCTGGTGGAGGAGAACCACAGCTCTGTGGATGGAGCAGTCATGTGGCCTTTACTCCAGGATGTCTCCAGGGCAGTGTGAACCAACCTAAGGCACTTCCAAGCAGGCTGCCTGGAGCAGAGCGGGGATGCAGGGCTCTGTAAGGGGGCACAGAAGATGGCGAGGTGCTGGGGTCTGGCCCCAGGCTCAGTAATGGTCATCTTGTGTCCTGTGGGCAATCCCTTGCACCTTTCAGCCTTCAGCCTGTTCCTGTTCCCAGTGGCATGCCTGCCAGATGGGCCCCAGACTTCAAACAGCCATCTGTTCTGTGTCTCACTTTCCACACCTGCAAAATGAAAATTGTACTTTAACTGGGTATCTACTGCAAATTAACTGGTACAGATAAGGTATTTATTATTAGAGTTACTACCATGGCAAATGCAGTGTCTAAATTGAAATGCATTTATTCAGGATTTATAGTGTTAATGATGTAGAAGGGTTCACAGGAAGCAAGTTTGGATGAAATAACAGAGGACTTGATGTTAGTGTTATTTAATGTATTACTGTACCTTGCCTTATAAAACAGTCCAAGAAAATCCTATTATCTGTCAAAGATAAATTTCTAAGAAATTTCCAGTCTAAATATTACTGGGGATTGACCAGCTGAAGTGTTGCTGGGCAACATTTTAAAGCCTGAACCATCAAGGTCTTGGGAACTGAGGCTTCTTACATAGATTGGTTTTCTTTCAAGGCTATTTCGGAAGTATCTCCCCAGTTCAGTAATTTTACATGTGAGCAAGAGTCAATTCTTTTCTCTACCCTAGGTCTGAAATTTGCTGATCAGGAATTGAAGGGGGGGGGGGGGGGTGGTGGTGTTTATTTACAGGTCACTGAATTTGATCAACAACTGGTCTTTAAGGGAAGAGATCAGAATATGCACAACACAGTAATCAAGTCCAGATGTTGTCTAGAAGACAAGCTCCAGTTCTAGCAGGAATTAATTAAGCAAAGTCTTACAAGCTGTGTCATAAGGAAACCAGATGAAAACAACTGCCCCTGTGGTTTATTGTTTAAAAAAAATGCAACAAACATTTTGAAACAACTGACCACATTTTGGCTACAAATAATTCAGTGAAATAAAATTTGCTTTTGGGTGCCCCAGTTAATGATTTACTGGTACAACCTGCTGGCAGTAAGCCCAGTTTAGACAGTGTTGGAAACTGACAGTGTTGGCACTGTGTTCACCATAGAGCCTGTGAAACAAATTGTCACTGGGTGTAGGGAAGGCTGAGCCAGGGAATGCATTGTTTTGGGATCCACAGGATCCCAGCTCTCAAAGGCATCCCCCAGAGTGGAGTAATTTTTTTTCTAGAGTAGTTGTCCCCTTACATGTTACATCCTTAGGATGTTTATTCTGCCACTGCGCTTCTTTCAACAGGTCAAAAATACATAAATAAAAATAAAACTAAAAGGCTAGGTGGGCAAAATGTTATGCAAAGGTTCTGCCAAGGAAAAAAAGGACTGCTTGGGAGCCTTACCCTGCCCTCTCAGATGTGCCAGCCTGGGAAATCCCACACATGGGAAATATGGCCAGTGTCGGTGGCCACAGTAATTTGAGGTAAATGTATCACAGCAGGCATAGGCCATAAATGGGATCTCCTGTAGCCCAGACATGGGATAGAGCTCAGATTCATGAATTATATTGAATAAATTTGTCTTTTAATGTTGCAGTTTGGGAAGAATGAAAGATTATCTAGTACATCTGTGTCTAATTTATTTACTCTGTATGTTTTTGTTGGTATGGCTCATGAATATAGGTGACCTGCACCTTTTCTTAAACAGAAATTGATCATATTTCTAATTTCTTGATTGCAAATTCCATGCATGAGGTATAAGGAAGAAAGAAACATGAAACCACAGCCAAAGAAGAGTGGAACCTTGGCTTCAGCCAAACCCTATACTCCTTGCAGAGGATTGTTACATTTTTAACAGAAAGTAACATGAAGTGAATTTGTCATCAGATACAAGGCATGCAGATGGGAAAGTCAGCATGGGAGGATTTATTTTCCTTCATATCAGCTGAGGAAGAGTTTCAACTTAATAAATACATTTTAAGGCGTGATGGGAAAATCTGAGTGAAAGAACTTGTAGGAGTTTATCAAAAAACAAACACCCCAATGTTAACTTTCGTTCTGTAGATAGCATGTATTTCCCTTTCCCAGTATTTGTATAATTATGAGTGACTCATTCAAGCCCTGATCCTGCAGACCAAGATTAAATCCCAAAAGAGGGTTTAATCCATGTCAATAATTAAATCCACATTTCTGTTTCATGGCAGAATGAGACCCATTTGCAGGGAAGCTTCAACCCCACCACCAAACCAAGAAACTGCTCTTCAGCCTGAGCCACCATATTACAGAACAGAAGATTTCAAAGCAATTTGGTTCAGCTTCCCTGATGCTTCTGGGACTGAAAAAACAAAACCACAGATGCAAACCCTGGGGGTTTTTTGAATGCTTCAAGGTAGGGAAGGAAAGGGAAAGACTCTGGAATAAATGGATTTGATTTTTTTTTCCATTTCTGTCAATGTGATAACATTTTAGATGTTTGGCAAAAAAGCTGTTAACTTATGGCTGGATATTGCATTTTATGAGAAGTTTGAGGCAAGGTGGTTCCAAGCAGGTAACTGCAGCTTTGGAAGATTTTTCTACACTCTACATGTGATTGTGGATACAGGTGTTTTCCTTAGCAGCAGTGGCAAAACACCCACGGTAACCCTTCAGCCCCTCATATTAGCCTGAGTTTCCTTCTCTAAGTCTTGCTACAGATGCCTGAGGTATTTGGCAGGGTTTGGAGTTTCCTAGTTGTACCTTTTTTCATAGAAAAATTCAACTCTAGTGCAGCATCTGCTTCTTAACAAGGCAATGTCTTCTTTTCCTGCCTATGTGAAAAGAAACTTAAAGACATCCCGATCACTGGAACAGCTTTTCTGTTGCTTGTGACTCATCACTTAGTGCTCAGAACCAAGGGCCTCTGTTCAACTACATCACAACACCCAGTGAAAGCATTCTGATAAATTAAATTGCAGACATGCTTAATTAAAGGGGGTTCACTCAAATAGTATTACATACAATTTCAACCAATGGTTAACCTTACTATGGAATAATAGAATAAATATAAATTGAATTGGCAACACTAACTAACAGAAGAAAGAAAAAAACATCAAAATGGTCTCAGAGGCCAGCACCCTCTGCTCCAAAATTGGCTCCCTGGGGTGACACATCTTGGTTCAGGGTGAGGGCCAGCAGGTTTCTGCTGCAGGACCTGTTCGGCTGGCTCAGTTTGCAGCGGGTATTGAGAAGAGCAAACCATGTTCTTTGGGATCAGCCGCCGACGCGTGTGCCCAGAGCTGACCAGCACGGCTGCAGAGGAGCCCGGGCACCACACGCAAGGAGTGCAGGCCGAGCTGTGCTCGGGGCAGGGGCGGTGGCCGCGGCTGGCGGAGCACCCAAACCACAGCGCAGTCTGTTTTCGTGAGCTACACAGGTGAGGGGGAAGGCTGAGGCTGCACCGTGCCAAGCCAAAGGCGACAGGGAACGTGTGGTTAGGTGGGACCTCACCTGCAGGCTTGGGGCAGATAGAAGCAGGGAGGGCTGAGGGGGCCCCGGAGGGTAGCCTGGCCAGGGGCGGGAGGGCCGCTGCTGCTGGAGCCGCCGCTGCCGATGCTGTCGGGCTACTGTCTGTGCCGGTGCCGGTGCCCGCGGCGGCCGCTGGCGGCTGCCGGACTACGAGTCCCAGCGTGCCCGGCAGGGCCGGGGCCGCGCTGCGCAGCCGCCGCGCCGGGCACCCACCTGCAGCCGCCGGCGCTGGGCTCGGGGCGCGGAGGGGCGCGCAGGCGGCGCCGGGCTCGGGCGCGAAGCGGCGCGCAGGCGGCGGCGGCCAGGCCTGGCCCCGCGGCGGGGTAAGGCGGCGGCCGGGCCGGGCGGGACGCGGGGCAGCATCGCCCGCGGGGGCTCCGCGGGGCTCCGCGCACCGCGGAGCGGGCGGTGCGGGGGCGCGGCGGGTGTGGCGGGTGTGGCGGAGCATCCCCGGCGCGGGGCGCGGATGCGGGGCGGCCCCGATCCGACCCCAGCCGCGCCCCGGGATCGCCGCAGGAGCCGTGCGGGGCGCGGCGGGCTCGGCCGGGCGGCCCCGCCACGCCCGGGCTCGGCGGCGAACGCAGCGCCTGCCCCGGCCGCCTCCGGCGCCTCCGCAGCTTTGACAGGCGAGTGCGCGCCTGTTTATTGCGGAGCGCTCGCATCCTCCGGGTCACACGTGGGAGGACAGAAATTAGATGGGGCAGTTTAATAAAATACGCTAAGAAGGTGTTTGTGCCAATGATAAGGAGCTGCCCCTCCTTGGAGATCTCCTGCCTTTTGTGTGTCACAGATACAGCAGGACCGGCGGAGGGTGGTTCTGCTCCTCCGCCGGGCCGCGGGTCAGAACAAACGAACCAATGACAGGTTCAGGAATAGAACCTTGATTTAGGAAGTTTAGGAGCGTTTCCAAGGTCCTGAGGAGCAAAGTGTACCCTCAATACCTGCATATTGGCACTAGATATCACATACTGTCTGTTCTGTCATCTTCTAATTAAAAATTATCGGGGTGCCCTAATTCAAAGGGATTTGCTTTAATGGAAACTGTGGGAGAATTTCTTCTGCCAGAGTGAAAATCCACAGTTGATCAATGAGAAACATGTAAAGATAACTGAGGACTATGAGCACCAAAAATTAAATGACAAGTGGTTAGATTAACATAACCATCCTGAGCTTAGCGGGGACATAAACTTCTGAAAATAATTCTAACATTCTTACTAATGAGACAAATTAAAAAACTTATCAATGTCAAATATAAATTTAAAAATAATTGGAAGAAATAATTACATTTTTATACCATGAATGATACACTGTGTAGATCTATGCTTTTGAAAGTCTTTAGTAGAGGAAATTGTCATCAAGTTATTGAGTTGCTTATTTGTAGTAAATAGATGCAATCTTTCAATTTCTTATCATATGAAAGCTTTTCTTTACCTGATTATTCTCAGAAATTGTTCTTGAACTTCCTCTGTTCTGCCCTTCACTCTTGGAGAGATGAACTTGTAATGGGAAAGAAACCCCTGGGATCAGCTGGCCTAGTACTGTGGGCGTCACATCCTCTAATTCTTTGCAAGGGATACAGTTACTAGAAAACGGAACTCAAGCTCGGGGATGCATGGTGATGTCCCACTGAATTATATTGACAATATCACAGTCCTTTCCATGTTATTCTGCACTCATTTGCTGTCTAACAGCCTGCCTGCCTGCCTTTGCACTGGTGCTCTACACTGTGCACATCTTAACTGGTTTCCACTATTGAAATTTTTACCACTGGTAAGAAAAATGAAGACTTATGTGACTCATTTTAGTGACTTCACCAAACTAAATTCCTAATGTATCTTTTTTCCCCATTTATCCAGCTTGGTTGAATGTCTGAACTTAGCCAAACACCTTGATAATCTAAATGATTTTGTTTGAAGTAGTGTGCTTTGCTCTCTGATTGCATACCTTTTCTTCCTTTCCCAAATTAATACTATTTCCAGTACTTTACAACTTCTGGCAAGCAATGTTTATGCATTTCTGCTGTTAGTAATCTGTTCTAGGGGGTTTTTTTTGGTAGCATTCCTATATTATTGAATTTCCTAGTTTGATGGCTTCCTCTAATTGAGTGTCCTTTTCCCTGAGGCTGAGGTGGTGTGCAGAGTTTTGCACTGAGAGGCCCCAGGTAACATCCTGTAGTCACAGGTATTTGCACGTGGAGGGTTCATTGTGGGCTGAGTGCCTATGCTCTGCTTACTGACCACAGCAGACAAGTGTAGTGGTGGCTTCTGTTTAACAGAGGGGTTTGGTCATCATTATTTGGTACCCCAGAAACCTGTAAACGTAGTTTTTAAATCCTTCTTTCAAACAGCAGCTGGGACTGAGTGTCCAGCTGCTATGCTAAAATAGGGAAATCTGAGAACAGTGGTGACAAAAAGGTAGTGCTTGGTTTGTTATCTGTTGGCAGCACAGGTGGAACAATGCTCGAGTTTATGTTACCCAGTGTCCCTTTTTCCTATTGATGTTTCCAACATGTGGGAAACAAACACTGGTGTTGTCGTTTCCACGGCTGGTCTGATCTATTTCGTTGTAAAAATAAAAAGTCAGTTTCCAGGTAATTCCTTCTCCTGTTTGTTGTTTCAGCTGTTGATATGTGCACATCCTGCATGGTTTCTGGCTTTGGTTTACAGATAAAATGCAAAAAATGTTGGTAGTTATGAAAAAGCAGCTTAGGAAAGATGCAAAAGGAGGTTTATTTAGAAGGTACCTAGTGGTCACTGTTCAGGATCTCAGTTCTGCAGTCATTAGTACATGCTCTTACCCAGCCTTTGGGTCTCTCTGCTGTGTTTTCACTTGGCATATGTTGTTTGTTTAAAAGATCCACTTACATGTACAAGATGTCCATGGAAGAAGCAACCCATAGGCAAAGGAAAAGCTGTCCAAGGCTTGACACTTGGAAGATGGTTCAATTCCTTATCTTACCACAGACTTCCCATTTGACCTTGCACAAGGCATTTCTCCTCCTGCCAGGGCAGTAGAGAGGCTCTCGTGGCTGATGGTGTCCAGGGGTCCACAGCAGCTGGTTCCATGGAAATAGGATCGGTCAAGGAGGACACCAGAACCCAGCCTTTGCTTTGCCTTTCCATGTTTGCCTCTGTGCAAAGCTGCAGGGACTTCCTACCCCAGTGTGTGCTTTGCTTTGCATTTGTGGTAGATGTGCTGATTACAAGGACTACAGTTCTTCACACAACACAAAATCTGGGACTCTGAACTGGATGAAGACACCACCTTGTAAACTTCCCAGCTATTCTTGTACTGTGTATGATCCATGTTTCCCTGGGGACCACAGAGCCATGGGCTGCTGTGTCACAGGACTGGGAGATGTCAACTCTGGGGCAGTGCTGATGAGGGGGTACAGATCTTACCTGTTCCAAGTAATTCAGCACCTGTCAGCTGCAAACCTGCAGTCTGGTAGTTATTGAAGGAGGTTAAAATATCATTGGTGCTCCACAAAAGATAACGAAGCCATTTTCTTCTACTTGCTATCAAATGGGCACTTATCCAAGGGACCATCAGTCAGCCACCACTGGTAGAGCTCAGCAGCAGGGTGTTTCTGTTCACGTCAGGGTGAAGCATACAGATGACAAATTGTGGGTGGAGCTGCCACTTCATCATCTATTTTGCCTGTATAAAAAGACTCTGTCCTCCATGATTCTCAGCCGAGCACTTCGCACCGCCCTCAGCTTCAGACAGTGACTGTTATTTCTTATCTTAGAAGAGCTAATTAACATTGCACAGATTTTCAAACCATCACTTAAGTTCTATAAACTGGAGAACCCTACCTTCCAGTTCTACAAGGTTACCAGCAGCAATGAGCAGAAAGATTGTTTCATTAGTTTATAACTAAACTTCACCCCTCTAGAAACAAAGGGGAGTGTTCAGCAGCAAGAAACAGGACAGACAGACAGGTCTCTGGTGTTTTCCTGTACTTGATACATCCCTGAAATGTCAGACCACCATACACAATCCCACCAATGTCTGCAAGGCTTACATTTGTTCTGTCAACCTCTTCTTGGAGGTAGGAATTGAGTGATTTAAAGGTTGGATTTTTAAAAGTAAGACTTAAATCATCCTATGGTCACTGTATAATTAGTCATCGTATGTTTGTCTGGAAACAATTCTAATGGTTGTGATCTAAAAATATCATGATACCCAGAAACAAACTATAAATTCATCAGGCATTGTAAAGAAATACTTCCTTTCCAGGACTCATGGTTTTGAATGGTTATGAGTAATACCACTAATGTTATTTTAGAAACAATCAGAAATTGGTCATTATGTAACATTCTGCATCAGTGGGAGAAGCATCAATGTTTCATCTTTCTTTAATCACCAGGGGAAAACCTTTCATGTTATCTGAATCAGAAGGAGTATATCCCTTTATGTCTTCTATAAATAACGGTGCTTTCATATGGATAATTTTGCAATATACATGGTGGTTCTTTTCTTATAAAGGGCATGACTGAAGTCCCATTACAGTGAATTAATGTCTCACATTTCATTTGCATGGAAGTTATCAATCCCCATTTAAGCAGCCAACTGTGATGTAAACTATAGAGCAGCATAAACATTACCAGGGTTCAGAATGCCTCATCCAATTATCAAGTGGAGTTTTTCATCACTGAATGATTATCCTAAAATTTCAGGCCTAGTCTAATATTAGGACAACATAATTGTTAATTATTCACTGCTCTCTATATAGGACTAAATCAGTTGCTGGGAACAGAACATGAAGTAACCCTACATTAGCTCTGGAGGAAACCAGCATTTTAAATATACAGGGATTTTGAGGGATTCTTTGCTGCAGTATGACCAAGGATGGCAGCTGGGCTGGGAACAGAAGGGGTTTGGCCACACCCTGACTGTCCCAGAGCCAGCCCTGAGGCAGTGCCAGGTGCAGCTGAGCTCTCCCCCCTGCCAGCCCCAGAGACACCCTCTGAAGGACCCAATTCTACAAGTCCTCAAACAGGTGATTTGCACTGATCCACAAAGTGACCATGCTGTGTCATGAGTGTAAAAGGGTTAGAAAAGGTGACTAAACTGGAGCAGTTCAGTACTCCTTATGTTCTGAAGTTCTGAAGTTCTTTTTGGGAAACAGAAAAGTTGGGAGATTCTAGAAGAAGCAATACTTTTCTCCAGATCTTTCTTCCATTTTCTACCTATGTGAATTTCTTTGACATGTCTGCTCTATCTACATCAGGACCTGTAGCTAATACTATTCTCATCATACACACACAAACCCCAGTTTTATAATGCTGTGTTCCTAGCACACTTGTGTTCTGTGCTGGCCCTAGTGCATTCCTTCTAACTTTTCTGAGATTTATGAACCTGATCTCCCAGTATGCATCCCTCATATGTTCACGGTTAGAAAGTACATTGGTACATTTGTTCTTGCCTTTTAAGTATAAAAATTAAAAAGGAACCTTATTTTTATGTCAGATAATGGAGTATTTCTAAATTTTTTTTTTTTTTTAAGTTTTAGCTTTTAGCAGCTCAGCCTTATTTTTCATAGACATTCCCAGAAAGCAGAGATGTTCCCTGTCTGGCACTGGTTTCAGTGTGTTGGTGGGGGCACTCCCTTACCTGGACAGCATGGGACAATCATCCTCCTTCTACTGAGCATCTGCTTGTGTTGCACAAATACAGCTCTTAATCATAATGGCCCCAATCCTATTTATTTGGTCCAGTATCAACTTAACTTGGGATTAATTCCACCTGGTTTTTATTTTCATGTTTAGCTACAGGACTCTATTTAAAGAAAGGGAAGATTTTTTTTCCACATTTACAGATCAGTTTCACAACTATTTTTCAAAACACAAATATCCACCACTATGGATACAGAGATAGTTTAAAATAGGTCATGCATCAGGATTTCCTTTCTAAAGATCAGTTGCTCTGATTTGTAAAAATGAGAACAATTTCTCAAACTTGATTATAAAAAATATTTTTTTCCAATAAGAATGCAAAGAACTCTATTAATAGATTATTTCCCATTCATCACATCTCTCTATACTTCATAATGCACATTGTCATGCAGCTTCATTCTTAGCTTGTACACACTATCAAACCTGGAAATTCACATCCTCTGTATCACAGTATTCTCCTCTCTGCAGGACTCCAGAGACAGATGTTTCTCTAAGTGTGTAGTCTGTGTTTTAGATAGCAGGAGTGACCTGAAGTGCATTTGTAGCTGCTGGTCCATAGGAGATTCTACAGTTCAGGTTGTTCCAACACTTCCTAAGGGATCCAAGCAAATGCAAGTGGGACCCCTGTGACATTCAACATTAATTCAGCAGAGGAGTGATTCACTCTCAGAAACATCTGTATCAGCAGTAGAAGATTACAACAGTGTTATGGTATCAGCAGAAACCACAGCTTGGCTCCTCTAGAAAGCCCTTTCAGAAGTGTATAAGCATAACAAAAAAGTACTTATGGAACATGGCAAGGTACAGAGGGGTTATATCACAGCAGGTGTTAACTACACTGAGCAATAATGATTTTATGTAGGCTGACTAATGACACCCTTTTTCTCTTTGAAAACATGATTTGAATCCTGATGTTGACAGGAATAGATGAAAAGTTGTCCCAAATAAAATTGTATGTATTTCTTTCTTTAGAAGGGTTCTTTGAAGCTCACTGGGAAACCTCTGTGCTCTACAAAGGTTTAAAAGTAGCACGTGGGTAGCAGAAACACCTCTTACAGTTCTGCCCCATCCAGAACAAGCACAGATCTCATCTGTTGGGCTTTGCTATTTAACAGTGGGGCTTAGGCCTATGAGAAACTGAGATGCTCCATACTGAAACTCAGTGGAGACAAATAAATGGGATATGTGCTCCCCCATTCCTTAATCTCTTTTGCTCTTCCCAGTAAGTTTGAAGGGGAACTGCTCAGTGTTTTATCCATGGTCCCTCATCCTGCTTCCCTCAGCGTCCCTAATGAAGTGTAACATTCAAGAGTGTGTTGCCTCTGTGGTTAGATTGGGCATCTCCCTTCTGCTGTGTGACAGCTGATCTGCTTTTATATGCTCAAAATAACAGCAGCAGGGAGCTCGGGGTTAGAACTGCTTTTTTAACTAATGAAAGTTTTCATACAGTAATCATAACAAAGCAAATCCAATGGATGTAGTATACAAGAAGTAAATAGTTATGCACACTCAGGCCACACTAGTAAAGAGCTACCCAGACAGTATATGGCTCTGTTTACATACACAACATTAACAGTATCAAATCCAATTAGGAAGGTGGAGATCGTTATCATCGCATTAGACAGCAGTTTCCAGAGTGTGTGAATCAAGAGTTCAGCATTTCCTTCCCAGTCTGAGTGATTCCCTTGATTTTTGATACTGTGACTGGTGAAAGGTCGATAGAGAGCATAAACCCAGGACGTGAGCAATGGGTGTTCCAGCCCAGCCTGCAGCAGCCTGTGCAGCAGAGTGAAAGCTCCAGAACAGCTTTACTGCTTTCAGGGATTGGGGACAAAGAAATTCCCTAAGCAGTGTCTTCTGCTTTTGTTCAGTCACAAAAGAATAGGATTCTGTTGTGAAAGGGAAAATACTAAGGAAATTTCTGTTGCAAATGTGTGCAGTCAAGAAAAGCACAGTTTCAGGCTCTTCCATGCACTTTCAATCTAATAAAGGTTTTTCAACACAGTACTTCATGCCATGAGAGAAGTTAGGCTGATACATCTGGGTTTAAATTTCCCTTTGGGGTATCCCTGCTGGACCTAGTCAAACACCTCTTTTTAATAATTAGAAGTCACAATATTGAGAGCTGTCACTGTTCAAAGTGTCTCCTGGCACATCTTCCCTTTATGGCCGAGCACTTGGGCAATTCACAAAGAATTTGGGGTATCTGGTGCACACAATCATACCCTGCAGTGCCTGCCCCGAGCACCTGGGTTCAGCTTTGCAGACCTGACAGGAGCTCTCAGATCCATGGCCTTGCTGACCCCAGTGACACAATTCCTTGCTGTAATCCTGCAGTGCTGTACATCCAAGGCAGAGGTCCTGGTACCAGTGCCCTGCACAACTGGGCTGCTGATCCTCAGCCAGGGAAACTCTCTTGGACTCTTACAAGTTGTTTTTTCCTACAAAACTTAATTACCCTAACTTTGGGATTACATTTCTGTCTTTTCCAGGGATGTGATTAAACTCTAATAAAATAACCATTTAAACTTAAATAGTTTTAAACAGCTGTAATCCCCTCAAAGAAATTTTTTAGCTCAGTTAATGACTGCTAGCTGAAATGTTATGTTTGTAATGAGTTTATCCAAAGGAACTTAGAGAAGGCACCTGATGCCTTAGTGCAGAATGTTGTACTGCAGCTCAATTTGGTTTTAAAGTTTAAACAAATATACTTACCATTTTAAAATAAAATGCTTTCATTATTTAACAAGTAATTCTGATTAAAAATTGCATGGATTAAACACATATCAAACTAGTGTTCTTCTTAATCACAAAGTACACAAAAACATCAGCTCTTTTGTACTGTTTTTGGCCAAAATATCTCCCACACTCATTGCATATGGTGAAATTTTGGAATTATAAAAAAATTTCACAACAGTTGTAACTTTGTGAAACATCAGATGTCAACTACCTCCCTAAAACAAACTCTCAATTCAAAGAATGGTTGAATTCTATCCTGACACTTGGAATGGCTTGATGATGATATTGTGCTAGGAAAACAGCAGCCATAAACAGAGCAGGAATAAGGACAAAAAGAAAGTGTGTAGGCAAAATAATTATTTTTCTTGGAATAGGATATTTAAGTGTTTCATGTCAAGGCTTAATGTGCCTTGCAGTAGTCATAGAATTCCAGATATTTCAAATTTGTAAATCCACTGATTCTTTCCTTCCCTTTCAATAGGTTGCTGATTTCTAGTCTTTTGGATAAATAGAGAAACGGGATGTGTTTTGATATTAAGTATTGCAATAGTGAAACTCGTAAGTAAATGAAATCTTTTCATTTGGATTTGGAATAAAAGAAAACCAAAAATCAGGCTTCCAGCTCATATGACAAGCAACAGAACCCACATGGATTTTATCAACTTATGACAACTATAAACCTGGCCAAAGGAAATTAGGTTTGGGGTTGATACCTAAGTCAGTGGTAGGTGCCAGTTGGCTGGTTTCCATATCAACCATAACTCTGAAATTTGTGAATGCAAAACCTCAGCTGTAAAACTGCACAGCTAACTGTGTCATTTGGGGAATGCTGGTGCTGCTGTGGGAACCTGGGCACACTTGGGAGGCCTGGAGCACACTGAAAGTCCCCAGTTAATGCTGTTTCTCTCAGTCCCTTTACAGGCTGATTCTGGTTCTAGAATTTGCTCTGGACAAGAAAAAAAAGAGCAAGTAAAGACAGAGAGTCCTTTGTCATATTGTCACATGACAGATATACGACAATGACTGTTGTGGTCATGCAAATGAGATCATCTTGTTCCCAGTCAGTTGGGATCATCTAACAAGGAATCATACTCAAATTTTAAAACTAAAAGAGTTTGTGAAATACTAAGTCCATATTTTTTTCATGACTGTTTTGAACTTCTGCAGGTCCCCCATATAACAGACAATTACATAATTTTAATATTTACATAATAGATAATATTTTGAGCTATAAGTAGCATCTCCTCACTCCAAGAACTTTGATGGTAAGTGCTATCATTTGTATCCAAACATGCTGAAGTAAGGCTAACTACTAGTGTACCTGAAAGATGCTCAGGCAACCAGAATGTGCCAAAAAAGTCAGCCAAGATGATGTGGGTTAGCTTTTAGCCACCAGCAAAGCTGGGATAGAATACCTCAAGGCATAACATTTTGGGGTTGGTTTGTCAGTGTTGGACTGTTGTCTGTGACTCTACCACTTTCCTTTGCTTCTGGCCAAAAGAGCAAACAGTTTCCAAGCAAATGAAATAAACCAGCTATACTTCTATGAAAAAGGAAAAGTTGCTAATATTTTCCTTATCTATGTCTGGAAGCTGCTGTTTGCTGCTGCCCCCAAGTATACTGAACCCGTCCTTGCTACTCCTTGGCTACTGCTGCCCAGGGCGTCCCACACTCCCTGTGCTGTGCCAGGACATCTTGCTGCTTTGTTTTCATTAATAAGTGTCAATGTGACCCTCAGCACGTGGGCTTTCCAGGACTCTCAGCTAAATGGAGATCCTCACAATGCTTTATTGTTAGCAGTGAGTGAGGCCTCGAGGAGCTCAGTGCCCCTGGATGGTTGCAGCCCTGAGGAGCAGCAGCAGCAGCAGCAGCAGCCGAGCAGTGCAGCAGGAGCCATGTCTCTGCCCTTCCGCAAGGAGCTGGAGAAGTACAAGAATATCAACGAGGATGAAATACTCAGCAAGCTCTCAGAGGATGAACTGAAGCAGCTAGAGCATGTTCTCGATGACCTTGATCCTGAGGTTAGTGATCATAATTGCAACGCTGCCTGTTAGAAATGCCACACGCTGCAGCATTTTTTATTTGTATTCTGTTACTGTAGGGACAGTGTACCCTAAGGTATGAGCAGCTCAGCTACAGACATTTTGGTTGTATTTCTGCTGTGATATGCTACTTTTCTAAAAGTCAACTGTGCTCTTCGTCTATCCCATGTCTATTTAGACATGAGCTTGTGTGCAGTCTAAACCCTTAATCATGCTGGCACACTGCAACACAATGAGAAGCTTTTTATGGCTGCTATTGCTAAGCACAGCAATAAACAAACATAACCTGTGTTTATGGAGATCGGGTCTTTTGAACTTCTGAAATCTGTTGACCATGCAGTTCAGCACAGGTATTTATTGTTGAAGAGAACATATTTGGGTGTGATCAAGAAAAATAGGATTCAGCTACACAACTGTCATTTTCCAGAGAGTAAGAATTGTTGGGATATTTGAGGACATTCTCACAAAAATTAAAGATCTCTGGTCTGAGAACCACTTGATCCTACAATAATGAGGTTACAGTCACAAGCATGCAGGGAATTGTGACTGTACCTACCCAAAAATATTCAAACTGATGTAGGACTTTGAAAACTGGCAGGTAAATGGGCAGATAAAGTGTTCTGTCTGGAGGCAAAATGAATTTGGAGAAACACAATAATTTTATAGCTTCTGATTCTATAGCACCAGTTTACCTGGAGATTAAGGGGGGCTTTACTGTTCTCTCCCTCCATGTTGCCACTTCCCACACTACTACCACTTCTACATTTTCTGGTATTGTCAAGTATCTGGCATCTCAAATGGAGACACGGAAAACCATTAAAAAGCAACACCAACCAACCAAATAAATCAGGCCATGGCGCATTTGTAGTTAATGCTACATATGTGCAGTGGATTTGGAGCACTCTGGGCACATTTGTGCATGCACAGGTAAAATAACTGGTGACTTGAGTTCATTGGATGTGCTCAGAATTTCCAGGGTATTTGCCATGGATCAGATTTACTGTTCATGTTCTGGCCAGTGAGGAAATGTTTCTGAAGTACTCTGGGGCACCTTCAACTTGTTTGCTTTACTGCACGTGCACTGCAAGGTCCACCTACCTGTATTTCTTTCTGGGATTTCCTGGACTGAAACATGGGGGCCTTATGCCTATTCCTATGTTAGAGGCTGCAGATGAAATCACAGGATCCCACAGCTACATGTTGAAAGTGGGAATTATCTGCTGGCTTCCTCATACTCTGAATAGCTGAAGTCTACCTTATTCACCAGTCTCGAGTGCATGCCATTCATTTCTGAAGTCTGAGAGACATCTGCTTTAGAATGAAAGGAATTTCTTTTTAGTGAGAGAAAAATGGTGAGGAAAAAGAGTAAAGGAAATGTTCAGAAAACGTTTCCTGGTCTATATACCTGGACTGGAAACTCTGGTTATAATATGTGTAACAAAGGACTCTGACCTTACTTAGTTCTTTGGTGCTCTGACTGTGAATATGGTTAATACAAATAATAATACAAATATTAATGGGTAATATTCAAGAAGACTGAATATGATATGCTGGGTTTCGTGGTTACATTTAGGTACTGTGTGTTACTGCTGTCACCCAAGAGCATTATGCAAAGGATGATTTCATTTAAAAACCAACAACACTGAGATGAGATTTGGAACACTGTGTGAAGCTGCCTGCTCTCCTTTCCATGCCCCTTTCTCTCACAGAATGCCCTGCTTCCAGCGGGATTTCGGCAAAAGGACCAGACCACTAAACCTGCCACGGGCCCCTTCGACAGAGAGCGCCTGCTCTCCTACCTGGAGAAGCAAGCGCTGGAGCACAAGGACAGAGAAGACTTTGTACCCTTTACAGGGGAAAAGAAAGGTACTGTCCATCCTCGTGTTGGCATTGGGTAACAGGCTGCCTGGCTGCAGGTGTGCACTGCTGCCTGGCTGTTCTGTGGGACATGCTGGGACACAGGAGGTGAGGCTGTTACAGTGCAGGGCGAGGCTCAGGGCTCACATCTAGAGCTGCTGCAGCAGAAGGTGCAGGGGTGGTTTATCTGCTGCTGGTGTCTGTCTTGGCTCTGCAGCCCCAGTGGCAGCTCCATGGTCTGTGGCAGGTTAATGGCCTGTGGGGAGAACAGGAGCACAGGAGCAGCAGTCCAGCAAAGGGCTCAGCAGCAGCTCCCTGGCCAGCTGGTGCTCCTGGGTGCACTCAAGCACAAAGGTGCCCTCACCAACCCCACAGGGACTGTTCCCTGTTAAGCATTAGGGCCATGCAGGGGTATTGCACTGGGGGAGGTGTTCTGGAGGAAACACATAAATGCCTTTCTGAGTGAATCTTGCCTACAACTGCTGTAAGTAACAGCTCAGGGAATACAGTTACAAAAAATAAGTATTTTTCCACTTGTTTACTAGCACATCTGGCAATGCTATTCACGCAGACATTTTCCCTGCTACCCTTGTCCTACAGCTACAGGAAAAAAAGGGGGAAAACAGGAAAACCTAATTCTAATAATTTAAACACTGGTAGGATAACCTCAGGGCAGGAACAGTCGTAATTTAAACAAACAATATTCCTCTAGCACCACTAGCTCCTTTTCCTTGTTTATAAAAAGTGGACAAAAATGTTGGCCTTAGGCAACCCTTTCATTCAAGAAAGAACTTCCTATGTGTGGGTCCATTTCTGGCTATGGAATGGATTTGCCATTATTTCAATGGGCTCTGCTTGAGGGAAAGCAGATACTTCAAGAAAGTCAAGGGCAGCATTTTTAACATCATGTACCATTACCAAAGATGTAAAATGTTATTTATGTAACATTTCATGTTCCAAGAGTTGTTACTATCATTACATTGTGTTCTCAGTCTTTGAAACAATGATTTCAAACAAATGAGACATTTTTCAGCTAGATCTGATCAATGTGTCATTTTACCATGCAGCATATTCTTTAACCTACTCTTTCCCCATCAAAACACCTACACACTGCTCTTCATAGGGCTGATGGTGAGCCCTGTGACACGCAGTGACAGGGCAGGGGTCAAGCACATACTGTGCAGGAAGGAAAGCACTTTACTGTAGTACGGATTTATTACCAATTGTTTCCAGTCTCCTGCACACTGCTGTGTCAGAGCAGTACAAGTCACTGCTTGCAGGTCCCTAGATATTTATACCAATACCTTCAGTCACGTCTCACCTTACTGATATTTACAGACTTAAGATTAAAGTTTTGCATTTTTCACTGTAGTTATATCTGAGATCTCCAAATAAGCCTGAAACATCAGTACACAAAACCCAGCAGTGTGTGGAATTGTATATACCCATAGGACTGGCCCTTGATCTGTACAAAATGAGTCCCTGTATTGTCCCTGACAGTGGTACTGTATGGACTGGGCTGTTTATTCCATTTCAGTTTTCTTTTGATGAAGCTAAAGCAATATTATTCCTACATTTGCTTCCAGATGCCCTTAAAGTGCTTATTAGTGCTGCTTATTAGTTCCTGGTGTCTCTGGTGTAGAAATACCACTGCTTTGCAAACACAACCAACCACACATTTTATTTACCCCTGAGCACAGAATGAATGCAGCCCTCCTAGCATTTAAAGCTGTTCTTAATTTGGCTTTTGATTCACTGTGTTAATTTTCTTCAAAATTACAGTTTCAAGAATATTACAATTATGAGGTAATGACAGCATTTTAGGCTAAAGGAATTATTCCCTTAATTTCCTCTGTTCTTTGTACAATACAAATTCATGACAAAATCCTCACTATCAGCTTTAGCAGATTAAGTCAAATGAAAACAACCATGTGTTCTGTGATTTCTGCAGTCATTTTACGGTTACAATCTAAACACACAGAATTATACTACATTTTCTATGAAGTCAGAAGCCAAACACTATGAAAATACCCTTTGTTTCTTTGTTGGTTAGAAATAACTGAATTAATCCGAGATCTGATGAGGTCCAGTACCTTGACAATTGAGAACTGATGGGCTGCAGAGTGTCATTTTGTGCTGCTTTAAGGGAACTGGCTTTGAGAACAAAGTTGTTTATTTTGAGCTTGGCATATCCTGAATTGGTCCTGGAGTGTGAGTCCTGCTGCCCCTCTGTGGCTTGGCAGGAGATGTCCTGCAGAAACAGAAACACCACCATACTTCCAGCAATGCAGAAGCTGAGCCTTATAAAACATATAACTGAAATCTCCATCTGCCAAAGGCACTGAAATCCTCCCATGGACGGTATGATAATCCTGCTAATTGGTTGAATCTGGTGAAACATTATGAATGTTGTACAAAGTCCACGTGTGGCTATTCCTGGATCTTAGAATCCGTGCTTGTAACTGCAGTTACTTATTTTGACACTCTCAATTGAAAAAACATAACAACAGGATGGCTGTATTAAAATATAAATTACTTGATTAACATTTGTAAGAAGATATTTCTCATGCAAGGAAACAAGAAATCCTGAATGACATTTTCAAGATCTGATACTACATGCTAGATTTAAAGTTGCTTTAATTAGAGAATAATTAGTATTCTTCCAAAGCTCAGTAATTAGTTCAAGAAAAATAATTGAGTGTATCCTCAGAAGAATTCTAAAGAAGGATATCTCTTGAGGAAAATCTTATTTCTCACCTTCTGCATGTTGATGGTCTCTAAGGTATATTTACAGATTGGTAAATATTTATATGATTATATTATATAGATTTCTGGTAAGTTATTTCTTTACACTCTAGAAGCACTGTAATGTAGCCATTCTGTAAATAAAACCAAATTAATTTGATGCTATTTCTGCTAGTTAAAAATTAAATTCTCAAGCAGCTCTAAAATGCAGTTTTGCATATTTGGGAGATATTAATGGCAATTTGCTATTTGGTATTTGTGACCAAAGAATATTTGTGTGTCAGTAGGATTAGAGTATGTCAAGTGTTGTTTGAACATTTGTCAGTGATATTTGTCTGCCACTAGGAAAGCATTTATTTTTTCAAGTTTAGGAAGTGGAATGCCTCTACTAAGTGTAAAGTGACATTTCTATCAGTTCTTACAGTTATCATACAAAGCTAAAACTTGGAAATTCATAAGCTGAAAAGAAGGACCATTCCTTTCAGATGGTCTCTGGTACATCATGATTTTTTATCTCCCGTGACTGCCTCTCTTTTTTTTTTTGTTATTAATATTTTATTAGAGAGTTTTTTATCAAGAAGCAATACCAAGCAGCTGCTGAAGGACAGAACTCGGTTGCCTATGTTGGTCTCTATATGCTGAGCAACCATAAGGTTTTGATTGTCCTAGAAAACAAGCCAAAACAAATTCCAGAGCTGACAGGGATATCCAGAATGGTTAAAACACAGGAAGTGTTAAATATGAGCCCAAGACAGGGGGGCTGATTATGCAGGGAATTGCCTTGTTTTTGATTGTAATTGTGGTTTCAGGAGGTTGGAGATGTTTGGCAAAAACAATCAAACGTATGGAATGCATTAGGGTTTTGGCCCTCTGCCATATTACAGCTTGGTAACGTACTTCATTAATTGCTGTTCAGAAGGGATTTCAGCCTGTATGGGACAGATCTCAGATTTCAATGGAGACCCGAGGTTTGCCTGAACCAGGGCTGAAATGATCACAGGCGCACACCCAAAGCTGAGAAATGTTTTCAGACTGCTTTACCCACATCCTCCCTAAAGCAAGTCAGGGCTGGGTACTTCATTTGAATGCTCCATTGTGTGGTTTGAAATGATCTGGTGGCTTTCAGGAACTCTTGTGCAACACAGATGTCTGTTAGTAATGAGCAGTGGAGGCGAAGAGTAAGGGTTGATAACTGGGGCCATGGTGACGGGCAGTTTGTAAGTGTTTATTTTGTGTATTTTGGATTTGTTCCTACTTAGGATAGTGGTTCTAGAAATCCTTACATAGAACCTGATGTTCTGTGGAATTACTTAGACTGACCCACTGCACTTAACACATACAGCTGGGACAGGTGTTTATCAGACTTCCATCACTTCCGTGTGAAATATCACTTTCAAGTTCATGAATGACTCAGGAATAAAAAGGAAAGGTGGCAGTGCAGGCACAAAGTATTCCAGAGCTCTGTCAGTGCTGCATTTTCTCTGCAGTCTGTACGCCTGACCTCAGTTAAGAGCTGAGTCCTGCTGTGATACAGACATAAACTGGTAACAGCATTTCTGCTTCTGCTTTGTTGCAGGGGTTCTCTGAACTGTGTGGTACTAATGAAACATAATTTTAAAAAGTTTTTCTGTTGTGAAATGTCACTGGCTATGAAAGGTTGCTTTAAGGATTGCTGTTTCAATCCTTCACCACCATCTCTGTTTTCTACAAAGTCTTCTGCTCCTTGCCAAACCATTTCATTTTGGATCCGATCCAGTTCTCATCAAAGTCATGGAAAAACTCCAGTGGATTGGGCTATTATTATTTGTGGCTGGAAAGGGAAGACATGCTTGTATGTGATTAAATATTAGTATTTTCAGCTGATTGATAAAAGGGGAAGGGAAGAAAGTACCAGAGAACTTTTGGCCAAACCTGTGCTTTCAGTTGCTCTGGCAGAGCCCATCTATGCTGCATGTGCTGCTGTGCCAAGCAGAGTATCAATACACAGCACCAGTAACAGGGACAGTCATTTTCAGAAGGTCAGAGTATTAGAGGAGATGCTAATGAGTTCCAGTTCCACTGTGTCTAACAGACTGCTTTCTAAAAGTTAGAGTTTAGCATAGAGACACAGTATCTTTCTTGGATTGCCACAGCAGTCATTTCACCCCCAATGCTTAAATGGTTTGTTTAAAATTTTGCCACTTTTTCCCTATTCTTTAGAGCTTAAATTTAGAACTGATGTTTGTCTCTTAAGGCATTGAAAGCAGTTGCTGACAGTAATGCCTCTAGCTAGTGCCTCTCACTGCTTGCATTTCTAAGACTCTCTTTTAGTTGCTCATGACTTTGCCAAACTTGCACAGTTCACAGTGAAATTTCCCATGCTGAGAGGCTGCCTTGAGTTGAATTTTTGGAAAGTGTCAGCAAAAAGGACTTAGCTGCTTCCAAGAACAAGATTAGGAGAAAACACATTGTTTTATCCATCTAGAGTAAATTTTTCCAGCTGTTTTTTTTATGACCTGTAGTGCCTCCATGCTTTGAAGAGAGGACTTAAAATGTATGCCCTTTGGAATCCCCAGGGAAATATGCTCAAGTCTGGCATCCTCAAAATATTGTGCTTTCTTGTACATCCAGTTCATTCTAGCATTCTCCAAATATTCCCCCTGCTGTGAGTGTTGGTCAGAGCTCCTGCCTGCCTGTGCAGGCAGCACATGTGGCAGCACAGCAGTGCCCAGAGGGACCTGGCGTGGCTGGGCTCTCGGGATGTTCTTGAAATTCCTCATCTGAGAGGCCCCTGTCACACCAGGACCAAGGGCAGTGAGACTCCCTCCTGCTCTGACAGAGCTCCCCTCCCTTTGTAAGGGCACTGCAAAGGAGAAGAAAGAGGAAAGAGCTAGCAGACAGGCTGGGGCAGAGAGGGGGAGCGGGGGTTTGAGGACCTGTATGAATATTCCAGGATGAAGAACTAGATGTGGCAGCTCTGGGGAAAGGAGCTGCAGAGAAGAGCAGTGGTAAGGAAGGGAGGGAAGAACAAAGGGAGGTGATGGGAAGGGTCAGGACTCAAAGATTTTCAAAACCAGGAGACACAGGGGATGGGGAAGGCACAGGGAGCAATGAGGGAAGGAAAAGGGGAGAAGAATGTGTTGGGTGGGAGAAAAGAGGCCAGAAGGGAACATAACTAGTGTGGTATTCGGCCCTGCCCATGTTTCAAGGGTTTTTGATGTCCAGAAGGACCTGAAGTCTGGTGGCACAGTTTGAGTTTCTTCCTCCTCTACCACCATTTCACATCAGACATAATAAGAGCTTTCTGCTTGCTTGGTGGAGTGGATAATCCAGGAGGTAATGCTGGAGGTAACCCAGGAGGTAATCCAGAGGAACTACCCTAGGGCTGCATCCTAACTTGTGATAATCCATGCAAGGGTCTGAAGAGATTCTGGGCTTCTTTCTGGTTTAAAAAAAGTACAAGTTGGCTTTTGTTTATTTTTGTTTGAGTAAGCATACTTTCCAGGAGAGTTCTTTGAAGGGTGTTGTTGCAGTGGCAGAATCACAGCATGCTGATCAAAGTCAAGGATACTGGTGCAACTCAAGTTCACTTTTTGTGTTTATGCACAATAGATTTAATAACTTTGGAATGCTTATCTTTGCAGCCTTCCTATTCCATTGTCATAATTTTTAAGGCATAGAATATGCTGACACTAATCCAAGAGCAACAGAACAGCAACAATTACGATACTGCATTTTTATTACTACTGGCGTTCAGCTTCACGCTTACTTGAACTTGGCCTGTTTTCTTCTTTATAATACAAATTTATTCTTGGTAAGAGCTAATTCAGCTCCATTTTTATAGAATATTTGTAGGGAGGGGTTTAATAAAGCCTCAACAGGAAAGAATAGTGTAAAATGGAAAAAGTGAATCAGGTGCCTGTGATTTATGCAAGGCAGATTTCCAGGATTATTGAATTTCACTCCCAAGGTCAGTGTAGCATTCTGTAATTGAGAACAAACAGGCACTCACTGTAGTCAGTGATTCATTGAGAAGTCAGAAGTAGTAAGTGTAACCAAGTATTTTCTTGAAAGTACAATAATCTGAGCTACACTTTATAGGAAAAGAAAGTACATTGTTTTACAATTATGGCAGAAAATGCCTTTGTATTATAAAATTAAGTAAATATTCTTAAAATTTTTGATGTTAAATAAAAGGAGATTTTTTTACAGCTAATATAAATGGGTTTAATTCACATTGCTCTGTTTTTTATTGAGTTTTAGATTGTACAGTTTTGACTTGTACAATATGGGAATAAATACCAAGTATATACTAAATATAAATAAATACTAAAATAAAAATGGTGGCATTTTATGTTTATTCATAAAACTCAAATGATATGAGAAGGAAGGAATAGAGCAGACATACCAGAAATGCTGCTTCAAATGCTGCAAACTATAAACAAAGGTAAAATCCTCAAAATGTTTTCTGATTAGACTTGCTACTAAAATACTACCAAGCAGTCCCTGCTCAGTTAATAAATCTTCCTATAGATGTGCATATGGTAGTTAATTATTACTGTATAGGAAGGTGGGGATCTCATTTCCTTGCTTTAGTCTGACATTGCTTTAATGGGGCATTTGCACAATGCAGGAAAAGAGACCTGGCTAAACCAAGTGGCAAAATGACATCTGTGCTTTCATGACTGTTCCCAGTGAATTTCTTTTTTTATAGAGAATTTGCTTTCCTTTTACCTTGGTCCACATCTCTGTGTCTCTCTGTAGTGCTTTCCTCTGAATCCTTCTTCCCTCTGGCTATCAATGGATTTTGTTTCCTCTAGCCTCTTTTGAGGAAAACATGAACCATATTGTATTTCAGTTTCAATAGAAGTCTTGTTTTTGCAGTGGGTGGAAAGGAGTAGGTCTGCTGTTAAACTGAGCCAAGACAAAACTGCTCCCTGCACTCACTCTCAGAAAGTCCCTGGTTTGTAACAGGCTGCCTCAGTCATCATCCAGGTCACCCCAGACACTTACCCCAGCTTGGCCAAAGGGAGGGGAGAATTGCAGTGATGCACACTTATAATTTCACACTGAAAGAAAGCACTTGGGATTCCACACACTTTGGGTTTCTATGCTTGTGTAAAAATAAAATGATATTTTACTGCAATTGAATTTTGGTTTGCAGTTAAACAAAAATATATTATTTTTATACAGAAGTGTGATTATTTTTGTCTTGTTAACAACAAAGTAGCCCAAGTTATGTACAAACAGAACTTTTGTCACCATGTTTTTCATTGGTAGAAAGTTATGCTATTGCTATTAAGACTTAGCACAGAACATTAGCATATTCTGGAGACAAAGGATAGCACAGCCAACATTAATAGAATAAAGTAATAATAAAGTACCTTCTAAAACACAGTGTGAATATAAAGAACACCAAGAGCAGCAGCCTTTCTTCATAAATCTCACTTTATAATAATAAAATGTCACTATTCCTCCAAGGCTTCTTCCAAATAATAAATTTTAAGTTGGACCATTGAATCAAGGAAGCCACAATCCATATTTTATTTTGTCAGTGAATTCCATGATGCATTGGATAATGAATTTACAATGTACAGATGTGGGACTAGGAGACACCTCCTGAATCTTTAAACTCTGTCCTTAATTAAAGAAGGAAAACTGTTTGACAGCTGTCTATAAACAGACACATGGTTTTGCAGCTAGTGGACAGGTAATAAATTCCTAATAACATGCTAAATAGAGAAGTTTTTCTAACCTCGATCTGCTGTGCTACAGCATCTCTTCACAGTGGAATGTTCTTATCTAGATAGCAGTAAAAAGAATATTTTTAAAACACCACTGATGCCAGCAAGACGAACATACATTAAAGATATATATTACTATCTTTGACATGACCTTGCCCCTTTAAATATTTCATATAACCAATAATAGAATTTATTTTCTAAAACATTTGCCAAGAATGCATTAAATGAAACTATCACTGGGAATCATATACACATTTAACGAGATTCAGGCTGTTATCCAAGAATTACATATGCCTGAAACAAATGTTTAAAATTGTATTCCTATATATGTAAACTGGACAGAAAAGGTATGAGCCTCTACAGATTTCTGTTACCCCTTGGGTTCTTGCTATGCAAGATACTTGACCTTCACATATCCAAAGTCCTTAGAGAAAGACCAACTACACCACATATTGTGTCCAGTTTAGTCCAAACTCAAGGTCCTGTGTACTCTTACAGTGTTAGGTGTGAAAGTTCAGACTTGGGTCAGTATTTGTGAGAAGTGTGACTTGGGTTTGGGCCTGTGAAGAATCACTTACTGCCTGATGGAGATGCTTTCCCTCAATATCTCAAACAACCTCCTGAATACTTGAAACTCACGTGGAACCACCAGTGATCTGAAAGGAGAACACTTCATGGACATTATTCCTCACTATTGATTGTTTACTCAGATGTTCTGATTGATTTTGGTTTTCTAGCTTCCAGCACACAAATGAATTTTTTTCCTTATGTCAAGCTGGCATCAAGTTAAGTCTTGGTCAGTGGTGTCTGGAAGCTGCCACCCAACACCTCAGATTAGGTGGTAGCCCAGAGAGAGTCTGAAGTCTGACCACCTGTGCTGCTGTTAAATCTGGAGAGCATGGCTGACCTATCTTTGCAGTTTTTCTTACCCCACATTTCCACTTGATTTTTGTTTGATGCTGCTGGGATGGCTGTCCTTAACTGCTGTGACCCAATGCAGTCACAGGTAAAACAATTCTTACTTTTCACCCACTAAAGGCTTTTATCTTTTTGAAGCCTTGTCTGAAAAGATCACTTACTTAAAGTATCACATGAAAAATAAATCATACCATGATTTGACTTTCTACATAACTTTCTGTCCAGTTGTGTACTCAGAAATGGTTTAGCCTTGGCAGAAATATCTCCAAGGTAAATAATTTAAATTGTATATCAATAAACCTCGCCAGTTTCAGAAATTTCCATTAATTTTTTTTTTCTGAGCTTATTCAGTGACTTGAGTCATGGAAGCTGACAGCATAAAAATGGCTGTAGACAAACTTGTAAAAAAGATATAAATGAGTTGGAAATTACTACATGAAGGAAAAACGAAGCCACAAAAGGATGACAGTATTGAAAAACCAGAGGCAAAGCATTTGTAATTCAATGCTAAATATCAGAATTACATTTATGAATGGTAACAATATGACTAATACAGTTAAACTATTTTAGAGACATTTCAGATGCTTCAAGCATTACATCTAGAGTGTACAAAGCTGCACAAAAAGAAAATTTAAAGCTGACAGTGGGCCAAAGCTGCCTGCACCAAAGATCATCATAGCTTCATTACAACAGGATTAATTAAAGCCTGCTTGAGAAGTAGGTGTTAGGGACAAGGTGAGGGGAACTATCACACAGTGGACAGTAGACCGTGGGAATTCACTCAATTATTGGAGCAATGGCACTGCCTGTTGCCTGTGGCATCATCCACTGTAGCACTGACTGTAGGGCTTGGTCAGGAAAGCTGAGTGGGAGAAAAGCCCAGCAGTGCTGGTGACTGGAGTGCAGATCCAGCTCTGATTTAAAGGGCCTCACTCCAAGCATTTGCAGTTACATCATCACAGTACTGAGGTTAACCATCATAGCAGCCTGAAGGAGTAGTGGAACTTGTTGTGTTGTTCCTGGATTTATCCTGCAGTTTCCTCATTTCAGCAGACAGGCCAATGACCTCAGTCCCGGGGGAATATTGCATGGAAACACACATCTGCTAACCCAAAGGTATCAGCAGGATGCAGAGAGAGACGAATACGTCAGGAGTCTTTCTTGGACAACATGTGGTTCAGTTCAGACTTTTCAGGCAGCACAAATGACCAGGATGAGGCTTTTTATGTGCGTGATCATCAGGAGACAGAGAGGGAAAATACTCTGGAGAGGCTGGGAATTAAACTGAGTTACTGGAAGAGAACAGGTTTGCTGAGCTTTCAGGAATGGTTTTAACTGCTCCTAGTCCCTCATTTAAATATAAGGATGAAATCTCTGCAAGCTTTTTATGTAGACCTGATTCTGCCTATTTAAGGACACAGGGCCTTTAGAAAAATCCCAGCTGGGACTCCTCCTGAGACCAATTTTCCTAAAATAACAATCACTAACACAGAGCAGTAATCTGCACTTTTTATTTTTAGACTTACTAAGATCCTGGTGTGGAGGATAACATCAAGTAAGAAAGAGAAAAACATGCATGTGATAATATTTACAAGCAGTTCCACTGTCACAGACCTATTCCTCTGCTGCCAGGAGGCAAAGAAGTTATTGCAGTAATTCATTACGCACTCTGGCTTTTTTTTCTTATCTTAGGAAAAATATTTATCCCTAAAGAAAAGCCTGTAGAAGCCCGCACAGAAGAGAAAGTGACCCTGGATCCAGAACTAGAAGAGGCCCTGGCCAGTGCTTCAGATACTGAGCTCTATGACCTTGCAGGTGAGAAAACATATAGATATGATCCTCTCACATGTGCAGCTCTTCTCTGCCCAGACCTGCCACCAGGAATGTCTCATGATGACCCCTCAAGCACCTGGTGCTTGTCTGACAGGTGGCCGAGCCGTGGGCCACACGTTGCCCAGGATGGTTGAAGTGTGACTCGACAGCTGCTGCACTTCAGACTTCTCTGCTTAAAATTGATGTGTCAGGCCAGGGGGAAAATGAACCAGCTCATGTGATTTGGGGAGGGAAGGGTGCACAGTGGACAACAGGCTGGGGGGCTGGCACTGTAATGGAGGTGACTGATCCTACTGTATCACATTGTTTGTAGCATACTACTGCTACCTTCTCTCAACTCTGACACCCCAAAAAAACTTGTCACAGAAAACCTTGTCATAGCATGCAGTGGATAAAGATCTGGAATCCATGAGGAAATTTGGAATCTAACCCCGTGAATGAGAAAATTGGTTGCCAGATGATTAGACCTGGATATCTACACCACTTCTGATCATTTTCCAAGCATATTAAAATTGATGCATGTCCATAAGGAACCCTGGTGGGAGTGCAAATGCATTAAGCTCATCACATGTACAGTGAAATTCTCGGATACACCAAACAATAGAACATAAGAGTAATAACAAGTCCAGGTTGTATATTAGGGAAGAAATGTGATTTGGGGTGTAGCATTGAAACAATTTACCCAAAGAGGTTGTGGGATTTCCACCCCTGGGTGTTTTCAGACTCCAGCTAGACAAAGCCATGGCTGACCTCATTAATGCTGGCAACACTCCTGCATGAGGGAGAGGCTGGACAAGATGACCCACAGTGGTTCCTTCCAGCTGGCACTTCTGGGATATGCATTCTCCATTGACTCAATTGTTCAAAAATCTATATTGAAAGTGTCTGTATCTCCAGAATTTGGAGCCCAAAAGAGTCTCCCTACACGCAGGCATGACGCACACAGTTAACATTTTATAAAGGGGGTTTTGTTTGGGGAACTAAACTACAATTTGTAGCAGATATTTTCCTGCAGTCTGTGTTCCTGCCATTAACATTGTATCCTCTTGCTGGTGTTTACACATTTCAGCTGTTCTTGGAGTGCACAACATGGTAAACAACCCAAAATTTGATGAAGCAGGAGCCCGTGGTAAAGATGGAAAAGGAATCGTGAGAAGTAAGCAAGCAGATTTCTCTTGTGGGCTGCATGTCATCTTTAGGGGCTTCTATACCTGTAGGTGGGGTCTGTTGGTCTAATTTAGTGTAATGTAACTGGACCTAACTTTGATTGATCTAATTAATCATGAAAGGTGACTTTTTAAAAGTAAATACAATCTTAAAATTCATTATAATAACAATAGTATTTTACAAACAGATCATTGCTAAGGAAATTTGTTTTCCTAGAGAGCAGTATCTGGCTCTGCTGAGGTGTTTGAAAGAGTGGGAGTATTTAAGAGGCCAAGACATAAGTTTCCATTCCATTTCAGTTCAGGGAGCAGACAGAAAACAGAGTGAGCTGTAGCTAAGAGTTGGCCACAGTTCAGGCCAGGCCATCTTGCCCCAGGTACCTACATTTACACACCTGAAAAATTATTTGTAACTGGGCTCAAATGTGGCAGAATCCATGTCAGAGTCACATCTGTAACCAGTCACCTCGAGCTGCATTCACAGGGAGGCACAGACTGCATGGATGTGCTCCTGCCCCAGCCACTCCCTCTGATCTCCCACCTCCACCTGGCTCCTGTGGCAGTGAGTGTAAACAGTGCCTCTTCTGGGGTTCCCTAGGGACACGGGAATCGTTCTGGAATTCCCCCAAGAGAAACAGCTGTAGTTACTAGAAACAAATCCAGAAATGTTTGCACTAAATAAACAGACCTTTGGTGAATCAGATCTTAGCTCAGCTCCTTCCACAGCAGGCTGGATGGAGGGAGAAATGGGTGCATCTGAATTCCAACCTTCTTTTGAGAGCCACCAAGCCTTGATCCAGAGCTTGTCACCTCCAGGCCCAGGGATATCAAGAGGGCTAAACTTTACTTTTTAAGACAAAACTGTGGAATGCCCTTTCCTAGGGAAACAGTACTAAATAAGTGTTTTCTTCTTCTAAGGTCATGAGAACAGCAGCTATCTTTACCAAGGGCTTTCCTTTCCATCATCCATTGCTAAAGGGGAAGTGGGAAAGTAGACAGGACACCATGTCACTTCATTTTTCTCAGGATAAAGCTGCTCTGCAAGCCTCCCCAGTGGGGCCCTGTGTGAGCTGCCATCTATCTCATAACAGGCAACTGCATGCATTACTAATCCTCATAGATTTCAGAATATTTTTGTTGTACTGAGTCAAAAAGTCAGCTATGTGAGTCAGCTAAACTATGCTCCAATCACAGACCTACAGAGCAGAAAATCGAGATCCCATCACTGTATTCTTTGGTCCAAAAGCAATACCTTTCCTTAGCCAAGTGAAATGCTTCAGTAAAAATTTGCTCATCAATGTGGCAAAACAGCATCATGATTAAAGAAACAAGAAAAACTCACAGAAAGCAACAAGAAGTAGAAAATGAAAATTCCTCCTAACTCTAGACTGAGTACACTGTGATGTCTAACCTGAGGACAGGGTGTTTGTGTCTCCCCTGCTCCCAGTCTGGCAGGGTGTTTCCACAAATGCAAAAATGCTTTGCTTTTTTTGTCTACTTTCTATCCTTGCATCCAAGGTGAATTCTCTAAATGTAGTTTTCAATTCCCAGCTCCCTAGGAAGGCTGATGTGTTATTCAGGGATATGTGAGGTCTCTCAGGGAATTAGTAAAACAAAAGGTTTGGCATCAAAGGGAGCAGAGTGAAAACCAGCTCAAGATTTGTCTATGACCATCTCTACTATGAGTATGAGTTCTAAAAAAAGATGTGGTTTTCTATTGGCCCTTGATATGGCATGAACTTTTACCCATTGCAATGAACAGCAATGTGTAGTACACAGACTTGAGCACAAGCGTTCAAAATCTCTCCCTGCCTGCAGCACAAAATAAAAGGATTCAAACATACTTGTGGTCAGCAACATATTCTTCTTGTTTCTAGTGGCTTGGGTGGTCAGGGTTAATAAATTAATCTCCACAACTATATGTGTGGGAATTAGAAGAACTAATTGTGTTCCAAGCTATGATTTTTATGCATCTCTGAGAATATTTATAGCTCATAGCTTCCAGCACTAAATACCATAGTTCTTTGGAACATGAGTACTCAAAGATTTCATAAATCTTGGTGCTGGCAGACAGACTTACTTTTCATGCTTTGATAGTTTTATTATTTAGAAAGTGCAGATGTTGCAATTTTACAAGAGCTAATTGAATTTTTAGTAAGGCTGATAGTATCAGCTGAGAGGAGGAAACTGAGGGGCCTCCTGTTCATGTTGCTTTATGTAGCTCAGTCTATCCATAGGTGCAGGGACATTTTCTCACTAATATAATGGGCAGCTTCTGAGCACACCTTTCTTTACAGATATTAGACAAAGTGCAAAGCAGCCCTTGCAGTATATCACACACCAAACAACAGCCTTCAAAGCTGCTTTGGCTCCCTTTAATCATACAGGGATTTTGTATATAAAGGAGGAATTTGCCCATGATGATGCTGCCCAGCCTCCATGACCACAGCCTCCAGTGACAGCTCTGGGTGCACAGGGTGCAAAGGGCATGGCAGGGATAATGGGGATAATGCTTCTGCTTGCAGGTTTTGTGCTTCTCATAAACCCTTCCTGGATTGCTGTAGTACAAAGCTGAAAGGGAATGGAACAGTCAGAGTGATGATGCCTGTTCTTTGGTTGACATTTGATGATATCTTGTGTTGCAGATGTGGTGAAAGGTGAAAAGGTCAAGCCCATCTTTGAAGAGCCACCTAATCCGACCAATGTGGAAGCAAGTTTACAAAGGATAAAAGCAAATGATCCTAGTCTCACAGAAATTAATCTCAACAACATAAAGGTAGATGTTGTGGTTTCATTTATGTCATCATAGGAGGATTTATTAAATATTTCCAAAGTCTGTGCCTTTTATGTTCAAATTTTGTCTCTCTTTACTGTTCAGAAAAAGCAGGATACTCAGGGAAGGGGTGGGGATAGGATTGTTGTAGAGGCTCCAAGGTCATCAATTCCTGATACTGAATTAAATGCCAATTAAAAGCCCAAGGGGTGACTCTCTTTGGCTGCCTTTCTCAGCAGATTGTAAAGGAAGATTTCTCATGGGCGCTATGTAATCATCACTGGCCAAATTCAATTAGCCCACACAGGCAACTGGAGGAGGAGCTGGCACGTGGAGACTGAACAACTGGCAGAGGAATAGGAAAAGTAGCTCAGTGATGGTCACGTGCTGGCCTTGGCCTGACCCAGTTCCAGGCAGCGCTGGCACTGCAACCTCTGGGGGCCCCTGTGCCCAGAGCATGCTCTGGCCATTCTGACAGTCTCCTAAAAGCATCAGGGATGTTTCACTTGCATAGACTGTGGTTGTTCTTCAATCAGTTTCATAATAATTAAAATCAGCAGTGTGACTGGCTTTCCTAATTACTGGATTTGTCCTCTTACCCTAGAATATTCCTATTCCAACACTGAAAGAATTTGCAAAAGCTCTGGAAACCAACACACATGTGAAGACATTCAGCCTTGCAGCTACTCGAAGCAATGACCCCGTAGCTATTGTAAGTTTTAACATTATGGGGAAAAAAAACCACAAAAAATTTTAAGTAGGTCCATGTCTGCTCTAGGATACATTCTTTATTTTCCCTTGCAGGAATTCCCTATGGCTATGCAAAGCAGAAATATAATCTCTTCTGATCTACCTCTATGTTCTTCTAAGCATATTTATGTTTTATTTTTTGTTGGTACTAAGCTGTGTTTTGCAGATTTCCTGTTATTCCCTGAAACTTTCAAGATGTTATCTCATGTTCCCTCTTTTTGGCCCTTCAGGCATTTGCAGATATGTTGAAAGTGAACAAAACACTGAAGAGTCTGAATGTAGAATCCAACTTCATCACTGGGACAGGGATTTTGGCACTGATTGATGCACTGAAAAAGAATGAATCCCTAACAGAGATTAAAATTGACAACCAGGTAAAGAGAGACCTTTGGGGAAGTTCACTTTTGTTTCTCCTTTATATGGATTCCCGGAGGGTTTTACTTGGCAGAGTCAAGGCAGCCTCTGTGGCTCAGTCATTCTGCAGCTCATGTCCCCAGTTAGTGCAACCAAAGAGTGGAAAACTCAATAAAACTACTCAAAGCCCAATACAAAACCCAGGGCAAAATCTCCAGGGATGGGATTCTCTGTGTACTTTGCATCCTAGTACTTAAATGCAACCACTTACTGCTCTCTCATATGAAAACAAATGTTTCTTTTCCTTTTCTTTTGGGGACACTTTGCTACATTGCCAACAGAGGCAGCAGCTTGGGACAGCTGTAGAGATGGAGATTGCCAAGATGCTGGAGGAGAACTCCAGGATTCTCAAGTTTGGATACCAGTTCACAAAACAAGGTCCAAGAACCAGGGTAGCAGCAGCTATCACTAAAAACAATGATCTGGGTAAGATGCCGTTATATTTACTCATCATTTCTTTGTGTGAGCCAAGCCCTGACCTTCCCAGGCTCAACTCTCCCTGTCTGTACATTCAGATGGAATTTTGACTTCAACATTCAAGCTGCTCTGTGTGAAGGGAGATGCAAAGCTCCTCAGGCTCTAGGGTAGACAACAGCAAAGATCTTATTGTGATTAGGAGCCACTGTTTTTCTCTTGCACCTTCTGGGAAGGGGAGTTATTTCAGCCTTTTCCATGGAGTGTCCTAAATTTCTCATCAGCTGTTCTGGCCAGTAAATGAGGAGTCAAACCCATCCTGTTTTTTCAGAGGACACAGAAGTCCTGGCTTTGTTGTCCAGCCCATGATGGACCAGGCCTGCCCAGCCATGGGAGCAAGCCAGTCCTTCCTGCCTGTGTGACCAAGTACAGGCAAAGACAATAAAACCCAGGTGCACGTGTCACCGGGGTGTGACATGCCCTGCCCTGTGTGCTCAGTACTCACAATACAAAGGAGATGACTGGGCAGAAGTTTAGAGTGAGAAGGGGGAAAAAAATTAAACTTTGTATTTTTAATCAGTTCTCCTTCAGACTGAGGTATCAAACCATGATGTCTTTGTGGGCTTTAGCTTGGCTTTCTCTCTGTGGGAACTAAGATAAAAGTTGAGCTAAAACCTTTTTCTTTCATATATACTTTTGGGGTTTTAAAATTTTAATTTTTAGCAATACCTAAGCATTCCAACCATATACTATTTTTCTTAAAATTATCCCAGAAGGGTATTTCAAATATCCCATCTACAAAGAGAGAAAAACTCCTTTTTCCCATTATTTTACCACTTGCCATTAGACTTATGTCCTAATCTTCATTTTCCTGTGTTTGTGTTGTTTGCTTTTGTTCAAGATTTTGTAGGACAGAATTTGAAAAGGAATTCAATAAAATAAAATAAATGAAGGAGCAAAACACTGAAAGCAAACACAAATGACTGATGCTACACTGCAGGCTTTGGAACAATGCAGTCTGTTTGCCAAAAAGGCACAATGAAAAAACCTCCTCTTAGTAAAGTAATGGGATGTTTAGCAATATATTGTTGTTATTGACTTTCTGTGGTGAAAAGCATTCATTCATCAAGTTCTACTGCTTTGTTCTGTGCTTCAGCGGTTCAATATCAGAAACAGGACATGGCACTTTGGCATAACATTAAATTTTGTATCACACAAACAAGAGAACCTCACAAATCTTATCTGGCCAGGTCAAAAAAGACTCAATGTGTTTTATTAGAATATGGAGTAGCAAATGATGCCCAATTAAACCTGCTCTATACTAGGTATGATGTATCTTAAGTGCTGCAAAAGTTCACATGTGACTGCTTGTCAAAATAATTGTGCCTGTAACACAAGGGTTACTGCTCTGCTTTGCTAAGTGGCAACTTCAGCCTATGTGGTTTCCAGTGAAAAACCAGAGTTAATTAACTGACTGTCAGATGGTTGATGCAGTCAGAGCATGTGATGTTTAAACAGGTAATTGAAGGTCCAATATGATTTTTTTTGCCAATATTCACTGATATTGGTATTTAGTAGTACTTCAGATAATTTTCTAAAAAATACGATTATTGCTTACCTAGAGTATACACTGTGCAATTACAGAAGTTATTAATTTTTGATGCCTAAAGCTTAAATAATCCAGAGCCATGCAGACTAGAGCAGACCAGTATCAATTTAGCTGGAACACAGTGGCTTTTAAAAGAATAATAAAACTGTAATAAAATCTAAATGGAATCACTGGAAGGAAGTGCAAGATTTCTTTATCATTTAAAACCTTTAGCTCAGAATGTGATTTTTTTGGAAAATGTATTGATATGAACACTTGGTGAAATTCTACAGTCTGCCAAACAAAAAAAATGCAGTTTAGGTACAATTGTTTTGTTGGGCATTATGATCTATTAATTATGGTATTTGTGGGCATAATTCTTCTGATTTGATGTTCCTGGGCAGGGGGGTGTCTGGGAGAAGCCCTGGTGCTCAGGAAGGCAGTAGTGACTCTCTTTCCTTGTTCTGCTGGTGCAGTTCGGAAGAAGCGGGTGGAAGGGGAGCGGCAGTAGCCACGGGAGCATCGAGGACACCGGCAGGACTGGAGGCCACCGCCCGCTGCAGTCTCAGAGTGCTCACTGCTCAGAAGGGAAGGCACTGGAAAACTGTTACAGTGGGAGTTGCCGATTTCTGTTAATGTCTCCTTTTAACCTTGAAAACAGAGCCTGTTCATTTTCAATTTTCACGGTTAATTTCATTCTTATGAGAAAGGTTCATAGTTGGTTTGATTTTAATGAAGAAAATGGTTTGCAGTATCTGAAGCCAATATGCAGCCTCTTAACTGTGTTACTGAGCATAACATATAGTGACTCTGACCCTTATTTTAGACACTTTTTGAGATATAAAGTATGACCTTGTATATGGATAAGGGATTCTCTGCTGAAAATAGAAGTTTTAGGGCCAAGTTCTGCAATGCCTTATGTTTGTGAATAATCCTTACTTATGTGTAATGTCCTGCTGAACTGAATCCTGCAACGGGCTGCTCCCAGGAGTAGAATTAGTGATGCCAGTACAGGTTTGCAGGTTCACACCCTTGAGCCTCTCTCCTGCAGTGGGATCTGGGCAGCTGGAACCACCTTGGAATGGCACCTGTCACCCTTGTGGAGTCTCCACCCGTCCAGCTCCCAGTGCAGGATCACGCCTAGACGTACGAACATTGTCAAAGCGTATTTGTTTACATAAGCTTAGGTTAGGTGGATCATTTTGCAATGTTACACTGATGGTTTTTATTCTTACTCCACATTGTAAAGTAATATTAGTGCTGCCAATCCTATAGACATTGAATGTTTTGAGTTTTTTTTCTAGGCCAACAAGTTTTTGTTTGCTACTAGAATGCACAGTTTACAGCTAGTGATCTTAACCTAAACAAGTATTCTGAGCAATATTTGTTTTGCTTTGAGCCATGAGTTTGACTTTTTTTTAGTTCTGTTATTTATGTACATTTGTTAGCTTTATAGGACTGTTCTCAGGACCTTTTAGATGAAGATTAATTAAATACTTAATCCAGGAGAGCCACTGTGCTACCAGAAAAAGACACTAAAGGGGTAGTTTTGACAGCTACATAACTGACATTTATATGCTGCGATTGAGGTTTGTCCCTGTATCACAAGGCACATGGGTATTTGTGCCAGTGTTTATCTGAATAGGGGCAGATTTAAGCACATGCACAAATGCTTTGCTAAATCATGGCCTTCACTTACATGCTGGACATTATCCTAACCCAGTGGAAAACACTCACGGAGCAGCAGCTAACCCCAATGTTCAACAGTGTTGAAATTTCAGTAAGAATTCAATCTGATGTTTTATTTTGTGTATTTTACCATCTAAAACTACTCTCTACCACAGTTGTATCACTGCCAACAGCTGACTAACAGCCAGAGGTTCATTTTGGTTACACGTGTGCATGCTGTGAGAGTGAAGGGACGCTCAGGTCAGGTGTGTCACACACCCCAAGCTTTCAAAAAGCTGCAGAAATGCTCCTGTGGCCAGCTCTGTTACCTGGGGCACACTGGCCTCTCTGAGAGCAGGGATGAAGCACGGTTTGCTTGGGGCAGAGTTGGACACCACAGTCACTGCAGGATGCTCCTGAGCCAGCAGGGACTGCTGTGGGGCACTGTGCAGCTGGGCATCCAGGATCGGAGACCTGGGGAGCCCCAGAGCAGTGGGTGGATGGATGCTTGGCACACTTCCCTGAGCGATGTTTTCACCTTGCTGGGGTGTGAGCTAACAGGATGAACCCTCCCTCTGTGCCTTTTATAATGGAAATGACTAGGTCCAAGGCAAAGCTCTTCCTGTTGGATACAGGTCTTTGTAATAGGGTCCAAAGTGAATAACACTCACTGAAATCCCACTTAAAATACTTGGCTAAAGTGGTCTGCTGAGCTGGGATATAAAGTGCAGTAGCCACAGTTTACTTCCCTGAGAGCTCTCAGTCTCTACAATTTCCACTTCTTCCCTTCCTCAGAATAAACTGAAACCTTTGCTTTGCAAGTAAAAAACAAAACACACAGGGGAGTGTTGCTAAGGTTTTCCCTGGATCCATGCAGGATTTGCTGTGAAAAACTTTGATGTCCCATTTAGAAAAAATTGCAAGTTCTGTAATACAGTCATAACTCTGCATGGGCTTAAATAGAATCCTTAAAAAACATTTGGATTACAAGGGGAATACTGGGCTTTGCACCATGAAGTTTCATGGTAGGGAAGAATCCTCATCCACAATGCCTAAAAATTATGTTACTGATAACCTTCAGTGACAGGAATCACACTGCCCCTAATTCCTTGTTCTTTTCCTTTGATCCAACCAAGGGACTCCCAATTGTCAATCAATTCTTTGAAGATTTTTTAATGTTTATTTTTTCTTTAAGAGTGGTACGTATCTGTGTTTAAGGGAAACAAGTGCAATCCATTTCTACTCTTAATTGCCATTGACAGTGTTGGTATTTGCATGCAGCAGTTTCACGAGAATGGGTTGGTCTGACTGCTTCATGGTGTCTGCAGCATGTCCTGTGTAGCTTTGCTCAGAGCCACACACGTGGTTACACAGTCAGGCAGCTCCATGCGTGTTTTGCAGCCCCAGTTTGCACCAGGGACTGAGGTACCTGGCTGGGGAAAGCCCTGTGGGTTCTCCATCCCTCCATCTGCCACGCCCTTTGCACAGCCGGCTCCTCTGCAGGGAGGGACCATCTCAAACACCAGCCCCAGCATGAGCGAGCACACAGGGCCAGAGCTGTGCACCCCACGGCCGGGACCTGGGAGTCTGGCTCCTTCCAGCATGTGTGAGGAGAGCTCCCAATCCCTGGCTGTTTTCTCCAGGCAGCTGCTGCCAGCCCCTGCCAGGGGGCTCAGGGATGTCTTTGTCCTGCCTCTTCTGTGTGCTCCACACCACAAGGCTTTGGTCACCAGCCTTGAGTGTCAGAGGTCAGACATTGCAACAATATAAAGATCTTTTGGATACAACAACAGCACACAATGGTGATGCTTGGAGGCAGATTTTCATACGAATACAGGATTATTTAGCTGGTTAAAAATCTCTGCAACTAAGATGAAGGGGGGCAGGATATGATGAGTTATTTCATATCCTACTTTCAGACATCTGGCATTGTCAATGCTGAATGGGGAACAGGGACAAAAGAGTCCTTTTTTTCTTAAGCAAACATTCAGGAGTAACTTTGTCTATTTTTGCACATTGCTTCTCGTGTTGACTGCTTCAGTTTGGTTTGTATTTTTTATACAGTTTTTTCATGGGAAAGCTCAACTTTGTGCGTGTCCTAACCATGTGAAGTGTAGCGTGCACTGAGGACCATATGTGTACATGTATAAATGACGATGTTATCTCTGGAACAAAAGTAATTGCATGAGCACAGTGTGGTGCATATTACTCAAGAGGAAGAGAATTACCACGCTATGTAACAGTGACTCCCCAGCATTGTGGTTTTTCTAAATAAACCTTCAAAAAGGATTTGGGTTTTGTAACTTTTCATGGGTTTGTGACTTGAATCAAGCTCCCCTCGGTCCTCTGACACCAGATTAAACTGCATTCTCCACTGCGGCTCTTGCAGCTCTCCTGGATTTCACCTTCTCAGGTGGAAAGACGTGTATTTCTTGCCCTCTGTTCCCCACAGTGTCTCAGCGATTTCCATTTGGCACCTCATTAGAATTTGACACAAAGACATACCAATTTCTTTCGCATTATCCGCAGCTCTAAGGTTCAAGGGGCTCAAGCGCATTGCAGAGTGCCTAAAGGCATGGACCGAGTTAATGACATGGTTAACGTGGCACTTAGAACCTGTGCTGCATGATAAAAGAACTGCCAGTACACCTAACTGCACAGTGCATAAGGACAATTGAAAAGGAAATGTCATCTCCCCACAGACAATTTGCTGTCCACAATCCCAGAGAACTTCACAGTTAACCCACAGAGAAACAAAACATTTTCTCTACCTATTTTAAGACTGCCTTTACTTATGTTAGTACTTTAACTGTGAAATCTCACAGTATCTTTATTCTTTTCATCTCAGTGTAAATAAGTGGATGAGACTCTTCAAGAAAATGAGGAGCTCTCATACTGAAAGAAGAGGAGGTATCTGTGTCCCAGTAAGTAGTTCTGCTGGGATTTGCAGAGCCTAAATCAGAGGAGTGCTCATGGGAACTATGCAGCACAATTCCCAGATCCTCAGTCATAAATACAGCTGCAGAGAAGATCATGAGGTTACACACTCCATTTCCTATCTCCCAGACAAAGTTTTATTTCTACATAATTCATAGCTTTTACAAAAAGACCAGTTTTGGTCCTGCATCCCTTTCATTACAGTGTTGTGTTCAATTCCCTTGGGATTTTGAATATAAAGGCAGTACATGCCAAGGAACACAGGTATTGTATCCCTCCTTATCACTCTGCACCTTTATTTTAGGAATCAGCTTCTTCCCTTACACTCATTTTTTTTCAGAATGGAAGATTCATACACAGTTGAAAAATACTGACTTTGCAAAGAGAGGATTGATACAATTCTTAGTCTCTGAGCATGCATCTTTATATCTTTCCTATTCCAATCAGTTCAATCCTCTCCCAAGCCTGAGCAACAACAGTGCAAAGCCCAGTGCTTCATATCCTACCAGGAATGCCAGGTCATTTCCCCCATGAATATGATATGGAGTGACAGCCTGAACTGCAGGAAGCTGCATTTCCCACTGCCCATCCATCCCCCGCTGCTGCCACACCGAAGGTCCCTTGCTTGTGTTCTTTTGATGCATCTACCCAAAAGTAAAATCTTAATTTTGAATGAAACAGAGACTCCAGGGACTTTTAATACAACATCAAAGAATGGGGTGCAAGCTGACTAAATCGTGTGCCCTACTGCAGGAGCTCTGATCTGTTGGCTGGCGTGTTTCTCTTGCCACAGCCAGGAGCTCTGTGCTCTGCCCAGCACAAGCTGCTGCCAAACCTGCAGCAGGCTGGCACCCAAGTACAGCTCAAGGAGAGCACAGAGAGGAACCACAAGACAAGAACTCTGCTGGAGATGAGGCTGTTGGACAGGAGCCACAAAACCATGGAGTTCTCAAATCAACGTTTTGGATATTTTAATAGAGGACAGCATTTGCACATTAAACCCAGCAATCTGTTTCAGCTGTAGCAAATGTACTTCTGTCTGAATGGAGCAGAGTGGTGGTCAACAGCCTCTGAGGCTTCGTTTTGGAGGAGGTGGCAGAGGGGCAAAACACCAGCAAAATTGTGTTCAGCTGGTTCCCAGCCACAGCAAAGTGCTTTAAATATTCATGCTTTTCTCCTCTATTCCCATAAAGCAGATGAGCACAAACAAAAGCAGCACAAGGGGCCTCCCTTAATGAGGGTCTGTTTGTTTCTTATAGCCAGCTGCCTGACTTTATTGAGTCTGACATTAGGTAGACTCATTCAATGAGGAAGAGGGTAGAAAACAAGGCAGTCAGATAAAGCAATTGCATGTATTGTTCCACAGTCAATCTTTTCTGATAATGACAGCATTGATAATAAATTAAAGAGAATCTGGAAGCAACAAGGGAAATTTAGGTTGGATGTTAGGAAAAGGTTTTTATGGAAAGAATGATAAAGTACTGGAACTGTCTGCGTGGGGAGGTGGTGGAGTCACCACTCCTGGATAGGTTTAAAAAAAGACTCGATGTGGCACTTGGTGCCATGGTTTATTTGAGGTGTTAGGGCATAGGTTGGACCCGATGATCTTAAAGGTCTCTTCCAACCTAGTGAGTCTGTGATTTGTAAAATTTCCTAGTTGCAGAATTGTTTATTTCCCAGCTGTCACCACAGATGCAGGTCACCTAAAAGCCGCATAGGTCTCAATCTGTGTTGGTGAGCACTAAAGAATTCCCCAGGCCTGGGTATCTTGCATTAATTCTGCCACTTGTCCATGAAAAGGCTGTATACTCATCGTTCATCCAAAACGGCTTTAAAAGCTTTCAGATGAGGATGGTGGAGAAAGAGGTCACTGTGCCCAGTGTCTGCTGAACCGGGGCATTGGCATTCATGGTTAGTGTGTACTCAGCAATGCTGGCACCCTGCACACACTGGTGTTCATCACCCACATGAACCAGATTGCTTAGAGATCTAATGTGGTTTTGTGTTGTAACAGTTCACGGGCTGCTGCACTCAGGAGCAGGAAAAACAGCCATTGGCAGGAGCTGCCATGGAGGCTCCCCCACCCTTTGGCTGGTGGGCAACACCAGGCTGCACAGTCACGCTCCTGCATCCCTGTATTTTTTTTTTTCCTGCATGCTTTTAGGCTGTTTGAGGGGAAAAAAAAAAGGAGAAAAAGAAAAAAAAAGTGTCATTAATGTGACAATCAATGTGTCATTAATGTGTCATCAAGTGTCACTTGAAAATAAGAATAAGCCCTCAAAAGAGTCTCCTTAAAATTTTGTTCTGCAGAATCAATTGCTCTGTGGCTGCTGATGAAAGCTCCAGTTAAGCTCTCTCTGCCTTCCCACTCCAAATGTGCTGGTTGATCCAGGTGAACTACTTGACACCTTAAATGCACCTGAGGGAAGTTTATGGCATCTCTTCTGAGCCTGGAATAAAGTCAAGAGCACTTTTACTGAACCTGGGCCTGCTTACCTCCCATTTAAGTTGCCCTCCTTTTTTGCAGAGTACTGATCTCATACGCATTTGTGGAAAACACTAGAGTGCCTGACAGAAGGGAAATGGAAGTTTGATTGTCATAAGTGGACAGAAGCACTCAGCAGCTGTGACAAACCCAGCCAGCAGGAACATAAGTGGTTATGCCACCTGCCAAGAGCTGGGGTCCCTTCCAGCACTAGAGATTCATGGGGTTTGAAAGATCATTTCCATGATGAGAAAGACTGAAGGTTTAAACAAAGATATGTGATGACATTTAAATAAAAATGCATTTTCTTTCATTTCATATACATTTTTCATTAAAATGAGACAGCTGTACTTAATATTTTCTAAATATTTCCTATTCTATTTCTGTACCAATGAGAAAATCCAATTAAAAATATTATTTCCGTTCACTCTTCTGAAGCTTTCAAACTGACTCCATAATTAAATGAACAAGTCATAACAAGTTACTTTTAATATTTGCACAATGGAAAACTCTGTTTCCAAGGAGAAGCAGCGTGATCATGCATGCTGAGAAGTCAGCAGGGATTCCAACCTGCACACAGCCGGTGCTGGAAGGGCAGCAATCCCCAGAGACACTGGCTGAGGCACCTCAGGCTGCTCCTCTGAAGGACTCACTGGGCTGTCTGGATAGCTTGGAGTCAGAATGAATCACTGCAAGAATATCCAAGGAGATCTAGGTATCCAGGAAGAGACCTACACAAAGTTTTGCTTATTGTTTGTCCACCAGTGCACACAGTCATTGCAGCATCCAGCTGTGCCACTCACAGCAGTGTCAGGTAAGTCAAGGCCAGGTGGGTACTCAAATCACCCAATGGCACAGGTCACAGCTTTGCCTGTGAGTCACTGTCAGTGCCAGCTGTTTTGAAATTACTTGGTGCCTTGTAATGATTCCATTTGGTCTCATTTTTCCATGAGGGGGACTATTGGGGCCACCTAGTCTGGCCTCTTGTGAACCTGATGTCCTTAAATTGCATGCCAGTACCCAACCTATAATTTATTGAGGCCAAATACTTGCATCATATAGAATAAAAGAAAAATGTTGACACAAGAAATGTGCTCCAGAGAGTAAGTGATGCAATGGCAGGAATGAATTAGGTGTGACATATACAGATATTTTCACGTGCTGAAGGTAAAAGCCACCTGCTACAGAGGAAGTGAAAAATCTGATGTCTCCATCAGCTCAGATGGGTGGAGAAAATCAGCTCAGAGTTGGTGATTAAGTTTACTTCTGGACACATGAGCAGTTTGGCACACAAGATCTGCCAGAGATACTAAAAAAGCATTGGCACCAACATTCTGCATCCTTTTCCGGATGTTCACATTGAGCCCAATCAATTGCTCTGCTTGGAACCTGACAAAGAAATCTCAGCAGGCTAATTTACTTTAAACCCATGCCAAGCTAATCAGACCTCTGGATGACCCTTTGAATCTCCTTCCCCTGAACAAAGCTGCCCTGAATTAAAGAAAAATTTGCCCCCAAAGGGTTTTAGATACCACGAGGGTATGTAGAAGGGGTGGCTATCAATGGCACTTGCCCTGTAGCTGGTACAGGTGACATTTCAATGTCTGGAGCATCTTTAAATCATTAATAAATCATAGTTTGTTGCCTTTTGCCAAGCACTTCTGGTGTAAACATTAAAAAGTACTCAAACAAAGACTACTGCACATATCCTTCACACACTACAGAGGTGGAAACTGAGGTACAGATACATTCAATGCTTTTTTTCTCATTCACCCAACAAAATGTTAAAAATAGATGTCCTCTTGATATTTGTAGGAGCTCCTACAGATCCTGATGCACTAACCTGTCAATGAAGATTTATCTGCTGGCCGTGCACTTGTTTTCCAGTGGAGCTCATTGGGGCTCCAGTAATGCTTCTTGCCCTCTGACCTGTGAGTCACCAAAGCCATTGGGGAGCAGTGTCACCCTCTCTGCACAGGGACAGCCAGGCACCCCAGCACAGCAGAGGGGAGCATGAGGAGCATGACTCAGGCTGGAGCATCCAGGGGCACTGATGCCGTGGCAACTGTGCTTTAACCACTGGCTTACTCAGACTAGGCAGCCTTTAATTAATGGCCTGATTCTCACTCCCTCCTTTCTCCCACACTCCTAATATTTACTGCACTCCCTAGGCAAGCCACTGGAACACTCCAAACAGACAGCAAAGAGCAGAGACAACAGCTGCTCCAAACAGCATATGGGAGAAAGCCCTGATCTCCTTGATGAATCAGGGCTGGGTAAAGCTCGTGGCTGCCTCAAGGAGGGGAAGTACCAAGGCAAGGGACACCAGTTGGATCTGCCTGGAGCCTGTGCACTCATCACTAGAAGAACTGAGATTCACTGCCAGTACCTGTCAGCCTGAACACTGAGAAAGCCCCTTCAGCATCACAGCAAGGAAGCAAAACATGTACTTGGAATTAGAAGCTCCCAAGCATGCCCTCATGCTGGCTGTGCTAGGAAGAAGCCAAGGTTTGTCCCTTCTCCTCACAATGAGATGACTCAGACCTACAACAAATAGGTTTATGTCTTCTGGTAGATGGACAGTAGGCCAGTAACCTTTAGGAATCTGAAGTCTATAGGCTAGAAATCAGTTCAAAACTAAAGATACATTTGGAAATGTTGAGGTTTTTCTACTGTTTCAGTATTAGGTCAAAGTCTATAGTAGCAATCATTCAGGAAAAATGGTTCAAAATCAAAGACAATAGGAAGGCTAACATGCATGCTGGTAATTTTTAGCATTGACACTTTTGAAATGCTTCCCCACCTACCCTACTCCTCAGATGCCATTAACTCTCTCAAAAGACACCCAGGGTTCAGGGTTCCTGATGAACTTGCCTTACAAGGAAAGTTACTTGTACTTTACTGCACTACCCAGAAGAAATTCCTGAGGATAAGAGGTTTAAAGAGCTGAGGACTCATTTTGGCTCAGGGAGAAGCAGAACACATTTTTTTCTCTAGAATATAATTTTCTCTTTAATAAGCTCTAGACAAAAACCTGTTTAAGTACAGAGAAGATACATGACTTACAAAATGCTCTCTCCAATTAGAGGACAATTTCTTGTCCTGTACTTCATACCTGTGACACAGAGGGGTTTGATGCTAACAAGGTAGAACTAATGTATTTACAGGGATTTACAGGGAAGAGCAAACCTGAATTTCAAAATGACCAGTCCAGTTGTAATAAAGAACATGGAGCTTTTGTTGTTTTGACCTAATCCCATTTACACATGCAAATGGGGAGGAGAATAATGGTTTTAATTTGAACACACTTCAGACTGACTTGAAAGATTTATGTGTCACACCACAGACTAATCAGGGTTCATGCTCTTGTTAGGGCATGAAATATTAAAACAGGCATAAACTGATACTGTTTGTGGCCACAGACTGGCCTGAGTCTCCTGAAACTTAGTGTGGAACAGAAATTGCCATCCAGGAGCATCTACACTGCTCTGTGTAATGTCACAGCTGAAATAACAGCAGCCTCATCCCCAAACCAGATGTAATTCCCCAAAACACCCACATGCAAGGACGACTGAAATCTCTGTAAGAAAATGCTGCTACTCTGCCAAGATCTGGGTTTATGAGGACTACAGAGCCTGAGAATACAGGCAACACAAAAGACCGACATGGATGTAATAGCTGATACCCTAAAATGCAACTTTGCAGACTGTCAGTGAAGGTAGATTTTGTACACAGAGGATATGCTGGCAAGAGGGATGATGAGGAGAAACCCTTGCAAGAAAAAACATTTGCTAAGAAAATTCCCAATTAGTGATTGCAGCTAGGAAAGGGACTAAATTACCAGGATGGCACTAAATTATCATGATGTTGTCCATTGGAAATAGGTTTTGGTGCAATCAGTTTTGGAAAAATAAATTCACTTCTGAGCTAATCCTCATAGGCTTCACCTTTGAAATGTTATCTCTGAGTACACATTCTACTTGACTTACTTGTGTATTAGATTTAACATTCAACAACAGAAGCCTGCCTGTTTACAGAACCAGGTCAGGAGCTGGTCACAGGACTACAGGATGTTACCAAAGGGACCTAGGGATATAATCCAAGTGAGGATGAGTCATGGTACCTGCTTCTTCAGATCTGCGTCAAAACCAACCAGCATTAAGAGGTTTGGACTGTTAATCTTAAGATTTGCAATGCTGTTAGATTTTAAGTTATTCAGGGACAGAGAGAGTTATGATTCATAAAAAGGCTTTTAAGAAGATGAGTCTAAGCCCTGCACTGGAACAGCTGATGTGGTGCTCTCACTCTGTAGCTTAGATAATCACTTGGGTCAATTAAAAGCTACAAAATTAGCACTAAAGATGTATGTGCATTTGTAACAGCTATTTGTAATTTACAGAGCTTAGCAGCCTCAGCTGAGTGGGAGGCCCCAGTGTGCCATGCAGAGATCACGTATCTAGTAAATGCATAGTTACTATTGCAAAAAGATTAGAACTAAACCAGCAGGATTATTATTTCTATTTTAGAGTTCCAAATTACAAACACACATCTGGCTCCACTGCACCTGGAAGCCCGGCTGCATTTAACTCCAAGTATTCTGGTCTCTCCAGTGACCTCAAGCCAAGATCCCTCTGAAAGCCAGACTGGACCAGCCCAGGCATGACTGAGTGCCCAGGGACCCCACTCCAGTCTCTGCAGCAGAACAAGGACTCCTCACCTCCTGGGCCTCCACCCTCTGCTCTCCACAGAAACTCCTCTTTGTGTGCAAGTGTTTTCCCCACAGAAATCCTTTCTGTGTGACCAGTACCAGCACAGCCACTGAACTACAACGTGTAAGCAGCTGTAGCCCTACTGGAGAGAAAGATCTGCCCCAAAGAACTTGAGTTTCTTGTTTCTACTTTCAGATTTAATGTAAATACCAAAAAAAAAAGCACCAAATCATTTTAATCAGGAAGAAAGAAAATGAAGTTTATGAGTTTTTAAACAAAAGCTGAGAACTGCTTTTTGTTTTTTCAGGACACCAAAGCACTGGAGAACAGCATACATGTTCACAGTTTGGATTATACAATGAATTAAAAAATCAGTAACTAGAAATCAGCTTTTTTAAGGAAAAGTAGTTATTTTTTGGACAGAAACGTTGCAACTATTTCCATAACTAAAAGTGCTCTCTGACTCCTACTTTGAAACAAGTTTAATAGCTGAAAACAACCATAGATTTAAAAGGTCACTGCATAATTCAATCTCAGTGATTAACATTTTCCTTTTTAGTTATGACTACACTAAAATAATGATCTCAGTTCACAGGACGATTAAACACCTATTAATTTATTGCAGGAAAACAGGCTGAGGAATCTTTGTATAACTAAGCTAGCTGAAGTGTAGATCAAGGTGCCAATTAAAACAAAACAAAAAAAAACGTAGTTCTTTTTCAAACTCAGATTTTTTCCTACTCAAAACTGTGAAGTAAGATTCCAATTTTAGTAGCTACTTCAGAGCCAGCATCTCAAAACCACTGCTGAACATTATCCTGCTAATTTTAAGCATTCATTATTGCCCTAGGAGGCAGATAATTGTTTACTATGAAGAGTTCCCCTGCTGGTTGAGCCATTTGTACAAACATTCACCGTGATGAGTAACTGCACTTGATACATGAAAAGCCTGCAACTTCCCAAAAATTACACCCTCAGAACCACTTGATATCTGTGGTTATATCTTTCTGTAAGAAACATGGTTTTAGCAAACTCCTCTTGTTTTTTCTTAGATTTCATTTATTTCTCAGCACTAACTCGGACATGAATAGACATCTCCATCAAACAAAAGAGCAATCAATCTGTAATATTCCACTCCAAAGAAGTGCTTTCCTTTCTTGCATTTTGTACTTTACATTTCATACTAAGGCATTGCATGAGTGAGCAGAAATATACTGATAGTATGAAATGCTGCTTCTAATGAAGGAAAATTAACCTCTTACCATGACAGACTATTAAACCAGTAAGTGATGAAAGCAGATGGCAACTATGTCACATCACTTAAGAGTGTAACATATTCAGTACTTCTCGTTTCTCAATTCATGCATTAAACACTGCTGGTCAGCTTGCCGAGTTTAATCTGTACCACTAAATACATGGAAGTGAGGAGGCAAGAAGTCCAGTCAGCTCTTCTTGCAGCTTCATGTTATCTCACATTATGCTGAAGGGGACAGAGGCAACCAAAGGGTCTGAATACCCATCCCACAGTGCCATCCTAATCCCTGGGGACCCATGCACAATGAGGTCCAAATCTTGATAATAACAATTACTTTTTTCTTTACAAAGTCATTGGAGAGATTTACAGAGACCCTGGCTCCAGAGGGCTGCTCTGACTCTACTCCTGACATGTGCCTGAAGTCCTTGAGCTTCTGTTCCCAGCTATGGAGCTGTGCAGGTGCGTGAGCTTCACGTTTTGTACATACAAGGTCAAGACACAGCTCTTGATATATTTGCTATTCTGATGGGATTCCTTAACCCCTTTTTTGTCTCTTTCACTTTTTCTTTCCTTTTTTTAAATGTGGCTTGCTTTTCTAGAAGCAAGATACTGAGCAGTATGTAATAAACAAAGCACTTAGTGGTGCCATGTTAGTGATCACACAGCATTTTGTGATGGAGAAATGCATCTTGGCAGCTGTAACCAGTGTAACAAACAAATATGCTGCAGGGTTTTATATGATTTTACAACAAAGTCAACCTTGAAACTAAATGCTAATTAATTCCCTAAATGCTCCCTAATGAAAAACCTACTTGGGATTCTCACCAGGAAGCAGCAGAAGATTGATCCTGAGCAACTGAGGATACTTTTTCAGGCTCTTCACATGCATGGAGCTAGGAAATTATTCAGAGCACCTTGAAAGAATTGCTTAACAGGAAAGAAGATGTGAGGCAAGTTCCAGCAAATTTGTGTGACTAAGAACAGCACAGGTATTTGCATAAACTGTTTGAGCTCTTTCAGGTAATTGGCTCATTTGTCACCTCGAAAATATTTGTTCAGCTGCTACAACTGACAGGACTCTCACAGGACAAGGCTGGTCTCACACACAGCTCTGTTCAGGTGAATTAGCTGATGGCAGCAGTTTGTTCTGCAATTCTTCCACTCCATCAGGTTGATGGCCAGCAGCAGAGTTCATCTCAGGAAAGTGAAAATCCTGGTGCCAAAGAATAAAGCGACAGATTGGAATGGTCTATTTTAAAAAAGAGCTGCCATGTCTAGTTAGTATCATACAGAGATTCACTGCACAGTAACAAATGGATGTTGGAATGAGCTAGGAAACTCAAGCCAAAAGTATATGGAGTATTTCATCCAGAAAATGGAAGAAAAAAAAAATGCTTTTCTGCACTGAATTGGAGCAAACATTCCTATTTTACTGATGTTCTCCATTTTCCTCCCTTAAATTTATTTTGTTATGTTATTAAGGACAAAAGACAAAATTTGAAATTCAAGGGAAGAGATTTTGATGTAAGCAGCAAGCAAATTAATGGCTCCCTAGTCAATTCAGGTTTCACCCGAATGGATTAAATGTATCAAAATGTATTCATGTTTATAATAAACAAATATGAGATATAATGTCATAGATGAAAGAGAGAGTCTGCCTCCTTACGCTGCAGCTCTGGCCAGTTAACTACCTTCATTTGCAAGTCCAGTGAAAAGTAACTACCATTGTCCAGACCTCTATATACATACAGCCTAGGCACTGACATTAGCATCTCACCTATCTCTGGTTTAATATTAGACATAATCACTGCTCCAGGCACTCCAAGTGACTAACTTCCACTGTAGAATTAGCTGCCTGTAACATCGGCTTGGAAGTCTAGAACTCATGTTTGAAAATTCAGAGCATGAACTAATATTTAGCCGGTTTCTACTGGAATAGTCTGGGCATTTCCTTTCTATATTCTTCCCTGTGGTAATAATGCCCCAGACAAGCCTTCCCATACTTCACTGTGTTTTGATGGGATTTCAGAAGTGGTGGGTAAAAAAAGATGAGGTGTTAATATGATCATTTGAAAAAACCACATTTTATGGCTAGCATCAGCATCTTCATTAAGGAGCTCTCAGCAACTAGAAATAGAGATGTAAACCATTTCTGAGCGAGCTTGTCAGTACAAGAAGCCTTTGGCTGAGCCAAATCACATAGAAATTATTTACTGACAGTATTTGACAGAGATATTTCATGCAGAGCCTCTCAGAGGCCTTCATATACTCATACATGTCATAAATTCATACACACATAGGTAGAACTATTGCTAAGAACTACCCAAAGAGTGGTGAGCAAGAATTAGCTGGTCATTGCAGCAAGCACCTAAATAACCAGTCCTGAAGGACTCCCTAGAAGGGACTCTGCATCTGAAATGATCTGACTTTCTGTCTTCACTTTATCTGAGTTCACAAACCATAGTGATGCTTGAACAAACAAGCCTATCCCTAATTAAGTGTGTTAATGCAGGAAGAAATGATGGTATTTGCATATTGTGCAGGATGACAGAAGTTTACAGTACATAGGAAAAGCACTATCTTCTGTCTTTATGAAAAGATGAGAACATTAGAATATTCCCAATAGGACACACTTAGGTACTTGCCAGAAGAGTTAACTACATACAGGTAGGATTAGATATCCCTTTGGACAATTGGTCTTCTGTGAAGCATGGAAACATGGAGTGCTCTTCAAATACCCTGGGAACACTAAGAACAAAGTCCTCCCAAAAGACACCTCTTCCTTTACATAAAAACCATTCCTCATTTTTGTTTTTGCTTTTTACCTTGCAGGTAAAACAAGCCACATACTGACACAGTTTTCAGTGGCCCAGAAAAACAACCATCTGAGTAAAACCAGTACACTAAGCCCTGACTTACTGGCTGAGGAGTCAGCGTCCTTATGCTTCTAGCAACACTGCTGCAAAGGCTGAAACCTCTGGCATAGAGACACAGAATAAAGCTCAAAGCAGTAATGCCTCAACTTGCTTTACCACAAACCACCTTTATCCTTTTATTTACTCCTGATGTTGTATTCCAACTTAATATATTGCTGGGTGCTCTGGAGCTCATTCAGGACCTTCATAGTGGACCTTTGCTACATGACATTCCCTCCTAAGACCCAGACAGCACAGTGGAGGTACTGCTTAGACAAGCTCAGAGATCTTTACCCTGTCACAGAAAAACACTCTTCTACAAGCAGTTTCTATGTTAAAACCTTGAACTCATGTAAAGGAACAGTACAACAGATTGGAAGAAATAATCATATAAATTAAATTTAGAGGGTTTGTGATGAGATAAACATGTCAAAACATTATATTTCCTTCAGAATTACAGTTCTCCATCTTCTTGTACAAGCTGAGGACATTGTTGGTGTCAGAGAGTTCCAGCTGCTGTGCCATAGCATTGTTTGGAAACTTCCAACAGGTTCCTGCACAGAACAAGCTGAGCAGCTGCTTCTGCTGGATGCTGACTCTGGAGCCTCGCTGTGGTCGGGGCTACCCGGCCACCAGGAACATTTACCTCCCAAAGGGGCATCAGGACACCGGCCAGGCAGGAGGAACAGCTCGATCTCCCGCTGGGATCAATCAGCTGGTCGCCACTCGAGGGCAGCATTTCAGTAAAATAAAAGAAACGTAGGAACAAAAACGAAGGACACCGAACTGCCGGACTGTGTTAGCTCACCATGAGGATTTTGTTTGCAGGCTGATCTCCAAGCTTTCTGTAGCTATTTAAACAGGGTGGCAATATGAGCAGAGTACTGAAGTGTAAGAAGGGAAGGAATATGAGGTCAATACCAGATAAATCTGAGCAGAGACTGTACAGGCACTTTAGTTTACATATGGCTTAGCTACCTAAAGGAAAAGCAGATGCACCCACATCCGAGTCTCCAACCCTTCTCCAACGGGAACAATTTATCCGAGAAAGGGAAAAAGTTTTCACTCAGAGCAGCCAACTCTCTTCAACCAGATCTGAGAAAGTTCTTGTACAACAGTAACTTTAAAAGCTAAGGAACAGCACCCAGTAACTGTCAGGATACAAAACAATGACCCACTTGGACCATCATCACCTTCTCACCTCTAATAATAATGCCATAGCACTTTTAAGGCCTGCTGCCCAAAGTGAGAAGCCTGGAATAAAAGGCATGAATGCTGCTGGTTTAGTGCTCTACTTACACCAGCTTAAAATAGTCACAGGCCAAAAACATACTCCGGCTTTGAACACTGAATGACAACATGGGCTACGAGGCCAATTAGCTCAAACTAAAATATACCAACAGAAAGAAAATAAACACTGGTAAACTTTGTCTGGAAGGCAGAGAGAGCTCTTGGAATAGAAACTTGCTACACAGCTTCAAATGCACCCATGTCATTGTTTTGCCTTCTTATTCCAGAGAAGCTTTCCTTCATACAAGGACAGGCTGCTCTCAGAGGAGTGTCACAAGGGCCAACACCTTCTGGCCTCCGGTGCTGTAGTCTAAGGCTCTGCACTCAGTAAAGACAGGTGATTTCAGAAGGGACTCACAGCACATCAATGAAGGTGCCATTAATATCCATACTACATCCAGATTTACTGTGTTTGTTGTTATTTAATCAAAAGAGGCTAAGGTAGGGGTTAATTGCACTGAATTTGAATTCAGCAGGAAAAGGAAGACACTTGTTAACTCAGCATCAGCAGGCTCAGCAGTGATGGCAGAGTGGGATAATGGTGAGGATTCTGCATATCCAGCTGTAGCTGTGTTGTAGGTGCATGTGAACAGAGGAGGCTTATGCGACGCAGCTGTTAGCATGGACAGCTCAGGCAATGTGAATAGAAATATACAGAAGCTAAATTAAAAACATGTTGAAACTCAAAAGCATTCTGCAATGGCTAACTGGCAATTTGACTTTCATTTCACTCCAGAAACTGAAATCAAATATCCCACCATGAGGTCCACTGATAATGGAATGACTCAGAAGATTCAGTGTTCTTCACAAACATTTACCTCCATGTTTTCAGCACTATTTTTGCCCTCCTCTCCTTCCAAAATGAGCATGATGTGCAGCCAACATCCTGCAGCAGGGTTTACACGGCCAGCAAGAGATTAGTAACATAAGGCAATTCCCCCAGCAAATCTCTGAGGCAGCTCAGGAGGTAAAAGGTGCATTGCCAATGTCTCGTGTCACTAACGTGCTACACAGTGCAAAAGGAAATGTGCTGCTGAGGCATTGTGAAGTCAGTCGACATTGAGCCATCTGCTAATCTCAGGTTGCACGTCATCAGCGAGGCATGAATTTAAAGAAGGCTCTAGCCTGACATTTTATTTCTAAATTGAGTACATTTAATCCAGTAGTTGTTGAAGGACAGCAGATACTGTCCCAGGGCACCTTCCTAACAATTGCTTCTTAATGTAGAACAGTGATTTATGTAGTTTATGATGTTAAAGGATATCGATGATGATGATGATGCTCCAAATGTTTCTCCCTTCTGTACTGCTGGCTTCATTGCCTGGTAACTTATTAACCAGAAAAAGCTGTAAACAGTTTGATTTCAAGGATTTTATGACTTCAAGGAAAAAGTTGATAAACCATAAAAAGGGTAAAACAAAATATAAGCAAAAAGAAAGCCTGAAGGCCAGAGACTATCCCTGAAGAGCCAGTGGAGAGCTTGTCCCACACTCCTCCAAAGCACTGTCAGCAGAAACTCCATGCCTGCCAAGTCCCTTATGCTGTACTGGGTACTGCCTGCTGGCCCCATGTCCTCAGGGCTAGTGCAGCCATGGATGGTGTCCTCTCAGACAGAGATGGGGATTCCCTCCTACATATTCAGCCCATCTATTTTTAGTGAAAAAAACAATGAAATTTCCAAAAACTGCCAGTCCTTTCAACACACACAGGTAAAAAAGCAAGTATCAGTCAAAAGATGTAGTTAAGAAGGAGAGGCTGAATGGTATTATCACTCTCCAGGAGGTCACACCAAAAACCACACAGCTGGAGGAAACAGGACATATCTGTGATAGCAGAAGCCAGCCCATGCCATGGCACCCAAACTGGTTTCATCCTTTCCTGTGCAAAATTGCTCCTACCAGAATGGGACTTGCAATGCTCGCATTGCCAAGCAGCAGGTGATGGACTAGTAAAGCTGGAGGCACTGAAGAATGAATAACCATGCACCACAGTCCAGCTTAGAAAAATATCCAGCCTCTGCAAATGGTAAAGGGAAGGGGAATTAATAAAATTTCACTAGAACTTTATACAAAGCCAACAAAGCTCAAAGAATGCAAACCCACAGCACATGATATTGCAACATTGTCCTCTAACTTTAACACAGAAATCCACAGTAACCCCTGCTAAGAGAGTTAAATATTAATAATGGCTCCCAGCTGCTACTGCTATATAATGGGCTTATCTTGATGAGAAAGATGTGCACAGCCTAAGTAATGTGCACCAATTCAGATGATCCTACTTTCCTTTTGAAATTCATGCAAGACTCTCTCTCCTTGATGCAATTAATTGAAGAACCCAGGGCTATTATTCTTAAAAGGCAGGATTTGTCTCTGATCTTTGTCCTACATTACATCTTTTTTTTTTGTCAGAGGTTGCTACATGAGCAGAGGTGGATGGCTTAGCTTGATATACGACTCATTACCAGAGGGCAGCCTTCTTTTCCTCCGTACTGTCCTAATTAGTGTGAATCTGCCCACACAAATAGCCCACAAGGATAGGGGTTTTCATTGTTCTCTGTCCTACATCAGTGCAACTATTATAAATGATAATGTTCCTGGCTTGCATCGTCATAAACATCAAAGTTAGGAAATGCTCAGTTTCCTTTCATCCTTTACCAAGCAAGCTGGAGCTTCTTTACTGGCAAAGTAGGAGATGAATAGCTGACCACTAATAGAGTGAATAATTAGCCAGAAGGCATTCTCTTCTCTACTTGCTTTGACATTAAATTATATGGCCACCTTAACTAGACTGAGTTGATACCGATTTCTGTTTTAGAAGATTGCTGACTGTAGTCTGCTGACCCATATAATATTTAAAATAAATCATAATCACTGTGCACTTACTGATATGAATTGTTTTCAATGATAAAATGGCAGCTAGATATCCAATATTAACTGGAAGTAACACAGACTTAAATACAGGTGGTCATCTAGAAGATTCATCGTGAAGCATTACTAAAAAGAAAACCCCCATCCTCAGAAATTCAGAAAGACAGACGAAGCAGTAAGTTCCTAGACTTAATGACTCACTAGAACTACCATTAACTACTACTGCATGAGTAAATATTGAAATATATGTGTTCTGGCCTTAACCAACTCCTGTCCAAAGATCTTATGTAAGAGTGCAAAACTAATATTATCCAGGTCTGAACATGTCCCTGAGGAAAAAAAAATGCAGAAAGGGACTTCACCTTTTTCAGACTCAGCTCTACATAAGCCTTAGGTTGGAAGACACTCCACTGATCTTGGCTGACCTTTATGAAATGAATCCTTTCATTTCTAGAAGTGTGTTTCTAGCTGCTATAGTTGCAACAATAACCTCCCAAAGGTGAAATGAGTAACAGATGTAGCAATGCCTGCAGCCATCCTTGGGACAATGACTCTGAGGAGTGAACTCCCCTGTCCCACATTAGTCCAATGAGTGTCGAGCCCAATCCTCAGATAGATATGTGACTTCAGTGAGCAAGAAAGGGGTTTGGACAAGTACATCTCCTTGAAACTGGGAGCTGCTGTGGGGAAAAAGTTCACAAATACAGGAATAAGGAAACAGCAAAGAAGAGAAGAGAACAGAACAGAACAGAAAATAGAAGAGAACAAGGGGAAAGGAAGTGGAGTCAGTAGTGCCATGAGGCTCCCTGAACAGAGAAGGTCATGATCAGACAGTAAATTCAAACTAATTGCCATGTAGCCCCTGCCCATCAGCAAATACCAATGGGCATCAAAAAGTTGCTGATTCAGAAATCAGGCAGGGGAACTGGGGAGCTGAGAATCCCAAGGCTATAGCAGGGACTCTTCCTAATGTGGCAAGTTTGTTGTCCTGACACTGAACAGTCACACTTTGAGGGGTAGATAACCCTTCCTTCTTTCTGCCTGCTGGAGGACCTCCACTTGTCTGGGGTCAGACACAATTTTTAAAAATGAAGTGTCATTAGCAAGACACTTTTAGTTTCTTCTGTAACTCTGAATGCAAATTAGAAGATACAGGTAAAGATGGGCCGCCTAACTGAAGCTCTTGCTCAAATTCTAACTCAGTTTTGGTTTAGAGGGTATTCACTTCATGGAGAAAAAAAGGCAGTCACCTAATCAGATCAAGTATCTTGGCAACATCCCAGATTCAAATGTTCAAGATTCAAAAGTTCCTCTGGCTTAATACGGATTTTGAGATAAGAAACAAACCTTTCCACAAATTGCTGAAAGGACAATCTAGCAAGTCCAGAAGGAAAAAACTTCATCTACACTTGAAAAGGTTCATTATTAAAATAAAGCTTTCAATATTAAAATATTATACTACTGCAAGGGATGCTTCTGCTGTTCTCAGTCGTGACAGCTGATTTAAAGTGTATTGCACACACTTTCCATACAAATAGAGTTTAAGATAATATTAGAGGGAATGATATTGTCTAATATTAGTGTACTTGTCAAGCACATTTCCAAACTAATTGATATTGCATGTTCAGCTCATTGTAACACTAATGTTAAACAACGTTTCCATTTTCGTGAATTGCAGCTCCCCTTTACTAAAAGCTGTTTTAGCTGAAGTAACTGGTCTGAGTAATTCCAGCTCTAGGCAGGCATCCAGATGTTTGTAACTTCCATTAATCAGCCTGAAGAGGCTGAAGCTGATCTATGGCTCCACACTGCACACACAGTAGACATTTTTAATAAATGCTGACCTGCAGTTCAGCTCTTTGCTAGGTGGGTCATGGCTGAAGTGCTGATGCAGTTCTGCAGATCAAGTTGTTTCACAAGGACTTTAAAGCACTGAGATGTCACAATCTGGTGCTCACTTTCTATAGCTGGTATAAACTCAACTGGACATTTTTAGGGGAGCCTCAAACTTCCCAAATATATTGTAGCCTGCAAAAAAATTAAACTGAACCTTTTCTTGCCATCAGTTTACAGTCTCTTGTACTGCTCTGGTCTGTCTATACATTACCCACAGTCACTCTGTTCAGGATTGTCACGCTGGCTTCTCATGTGATGGTGAGATGCTGATTTGTCAATCCTTATGTGCGTCTTGCAGGGCAACTTCTGTATTTTCCTAACTTACATCTGGAAACTCATGGCCAGATTAACAATTTTTGTGAGATCTGTCTTGATTTTTGCACTGTATTCCTTAAAGAGGCTCCATGACCACCACGGAACATAATTGAAAAAGTACAACTAGGTATTATGTCTGTTGATGCCTTTTCTTTTTTTTTTTTTTTTTTTTTTTTTTTTTTTTTTTTTTTTTTTTTTTTTTTTTTTTTTTTTTGCAAATACTTGTGTGAATACATACTGGGCTGAGGAATGCTGAGGTTATGACATGCACGACTTTTTTGCTTAGGTTTAAGATAGAGATCTATATTTCTAGGTCTTCCCAGAAAAAAAAAAATTACACCACACTGGTGTTGCACACACACACTTCCCACAATCCCAGCCTGGTTGAGCTTGGAAGTGGCCTTTGAGGGGCGTCTTTTCCAACAGCCCTGCTCCAGCGCAGGTATCTAGGGCAGGCTGCTCTGGACACGTCTTGGTGTTTTGGTACATATTATGTCTGTACAGGATGCACACGTGCACTATCTGTATGTGACATACAATTTTTGTTAGAAAGCTCCAGTTCAGCAATAATAGATCAGCTTTCCAAGCCCACTGTCAGGTTTCTCGGTGAGAAGTGTTCACTTGGAACACTGTCACTACAATTAGTTTTAATAAAACACTGTATTCCAATACCTGAAGGAAACTTGCGGGAAAGATGGGACAAGACTATCTGCCTAGAGCATGTAGTGACAAGACAATGGGGAATGGGCTCAAATTTTAAGAGGGTAGGTTTAGATTAGCTACTAGAAAGAAGTTTTTTACTGTGAGGGTAGTGAGGCACTGGAACAGATTCCCAGGTAAGTTGTGGATGCTCCATCCCAGCAGATGTTTAAGGCCAGGTTGACTGGGGCTTTGACCAACGTGATCTAGTGGAAAGTATGCCTGCCTATGGCAGGGGGTTGGAGCTAGATGATCTTTAAGGCCCCTTCCAACCCAAACCATTCCAGGGATTCTATGATTCTACATGACAAGTTGTTTTCCTCAAATGAATTTTCCCATGTCTTACTGTTTCAATAAATCTGGCATAAAGGAGACTTTCATATTTGTGCACTTATGTCCGAAGTCACTCCATTTTACACTCCCTTTGACGGACCGCAGTACTCAGCCTGCAGCTGGCACAGGCGCTGGAGTCTCCCGAGCCAGGGGCACCCAGTGCCGGCTCCCCCAGCAGTGCTTACACAGCAATGGCGCGCTGGGAGCGGAGGGCCGAGGGCTCAGACCCGGCTCCGTGCAGGCCCGGCTGAACCGGCGCGGGGCGGGGAATCCCCGCGCATGCGGCCTCTCCGCGCCGGGCGGGGCTGCCGGGCCGAGCCGGGGCTTCCGCCGGGGCCGGGCCCGTGTCCGGCGCCGGTGCCGGGGCGATGCCCGGAGCGGGGCCCGGTACGGCGGCGCGGGGCCGCGGGCGCTGAGCGGGCGGGAGCATGGCCGAGGCGCTGCGCCAGGAGCCGCCGGGCGGGCCCGAGTCGGAGGCCGAGCTGTCGCAGCGGCTCGCCCGCACCAAGGCCCGCTCGTACGGCAGCACGGCGAGCGTGGCGGCGCCGCTGGCCGAGCGCTACGTGGAGCACCGGCTGAGCGCCGGGGACACGCTGCAGGGCATCGCCCTCAAGTACGGCGTCACGGTAAGGGAAGTACCGCCGGCGGGGCCGGGAGCGGCGCTTAGAGCTGGAGGCTGGCCTGGGCTGGAAGAGACCTTAAAGATCACCCAGTTCCAAACCCCCTGCCCTGGGCAGGGACACCTTCCACTAGACCAGGTTGCTCAGAGCTCCATCCAGCCTGGCCTTGGAACACCTCCAGGGATGGGGCAGCCACAGCTCCCTTGGGCTGGCACCGCCTCCACAGCCTGGCGGCAGTACCCCGGACAGCGGGGACTGTTGTTGGGCTCAGAGCCGCGAGGTGACAGCAAGAAGTTGTCCCATAGGGCATTTCCTACACACAGCGGGCACGAAACGGTGTGGGTACTGTGTTAGTTTTAGTTTCAGTATTCAAAATGCTGACATCAGAAGTTATGGCCTGCCCGGAGGGATCAGCATGCAGCGCTGATGGCAAAGGCCTGGAGCTGGCACTGGCCGGGACTGACACCTGCTCCCACCCAATAAACCCGTACTCACACAGCTGTTCACCACTACACTTACTAAAGGTTAAAAAAGAAAATCAGTGTAATTAAACTTATCCTGAAAAGAAGCATAATTTTGAGCTGGACACACAGGCTGTGACAAGAAGAAGGAATTTCTTCCAGTAGCTTCAGGGCTAAACATTCTTCCATTATGATCTGCCTACCAGCCCAGAGGTGAGGCACACTTACCACTGATTTGAAAGTGTTGCTGCTTTTCTGCTCACTTTCTAGGGAGAAAGTTTATTTCTGTAAAAAATGCTGAAAGGTTTATGCCAGCCTAGGACATGCAGAGTCCAATAAAGTCTTCCAGCAGGCCCTTCTACCACCATTCCAGATGGAGCAGAACTCACCTACACTGCCTCATTCCCACTTACGTGGGGCCCATATTCCGATGTGCAGCTTCAGTAATCCTAACACAGGAAATTGCTCAAGGCTGAGGAGCTGATGGGCTGAGGAGCATAGTGCTGGTACAGTCAGTGCCACTTTGACCTCAGCTGCAAACAGCACCTTCCAGTCGGGCTTCTTCTAGAAGAGCTACAGTGTAGTCCCAAATGATTAGGTTCTGACTGGAGTGGCATCTTTTCCTTCTCTTGGTCTGCAAGATCTGCTAAAGCCTTCCATCTTCTTCAACAGCATTCAGCCTTCATTGTGAAAAGGGTTGAAAGTCTATTTCTCTTCTCTTTTGAAGGATTACACCACTTCTGTTGGCAGCAGGGTTAATGACACTGGTCCACATTAAAGTAAACTTTTGCTCCCGAAGAAGGCAAAGCAGCTCACTGGATGTTAGATTTTTTTGCAGGACTTTCCATACAAAGTCTCTGGCCTAAATGTTTTAGCTGTGTTACTCTTCTTCAGAAGTGTAACTCCAATAAATGGGCAAAAAATACAAACAAATCACTAAAATAGTAGTTTTCTAGAAAAAAAGGTATTTCTAAGCAATTTACAACTCCCTTTCAGCTAAAGTGAAGTTGTGAATCAAACCTATACAAACAACTCTAAATTGTGAACTGTAAACTTTGTTTATGAGTTTGATAAGCTTTTGTTTTGCTGATGATGTAAAATATATATGAAATATATATTCCCAAACTCTCATTGCTTATTTGATTTAATAAGTGTTCTGCTTAAGAAGCCAGTGCTGCATCATTATGGACTGCAGATGAGAGAGGTTAAACTGACATGAAATGCCCCTCAGAGCAATGACAGATTCAGCAAAATCAGCCATTGTGTTTCTGTTTTAATGGGTTTCGGCCCAGGGTAGAAATGTACACAAACACTTTTGCTTTTAGCAAAATGCAGACTGTTGTGTATTCACACAATGACAAGCCTGACTTCCCCTAAAAAGTCCGTCTGTTTGTTTTCTGCATCGTGTATTCTTGGCTGGAAGTAAGAGTTGTAATGGAAACATCAGAATTATCTTTGGCTGCCATTGCCTCCAGTATTACTGGTTTTAGAAGTTTCCCCTGTGGTTTTCCTCACTGGGAGTTGCTTTGTAGCCGGAGGCATCCTGTCCAGTGCCTGCCTTTGCATGACTTGGCATGGAGAGTTCAAGATAGATAAAAATACCATGCTGGGAGAGAGGGATCAGTGTGGTTTGTTTGGCCTCATCCTCTGCCCTTCACCCCCTCCCCCGGATACTGTCTATTAATCTTTACAACTTGCATTTGTTGTATTTTCCTTTTGAGTAAATTAACACTAGGAATTCACGGTTATGGTTCAGCCAATTTATGGTTCAGTGCAAGTGCTGTATCCCTTTTGAGGGGAGAAGGATGAGGACTATATTTCATTGTCAGTAGAAGTAGTTTTGAGTAATTAGTTCATCACCAGTTTACAGCTTCAGTTAAAATATTAAGCATGTGCTGAAGCTTTTGCTCTTTCACTGTGATAGATTTGTAGCTAATGGGCATCACTTCAGTCTTGCTAGCACTAAAAGAAGAAAAATCTTGTTAAATCCTGCTCTCCATACACCTCTGAATGTAGAGTCACACTGACTCTTAGGAGTTGCACATATGAAATAACCTGCTCAGGGTTTTTAGAATCAAGTACTTTGCTTTTCATTATTGCTCAGTGTGGAGGTACAGACTTCCAAGTGCTATGAACTGGTATTTTAGGAAGAAATAACCAGAGGTAGAATTACAGTGAAATAGGAGAGAGAATAGCAGTGCAGTGCATTATTTATCAGCTATTGAAGCATCACTTTCCATCTCCCCTGCAGTAGGATCTCAGTTTTCAGTGTCTGTATTGTATTTGTACAGAAAAGCTCCAGCTAGTATTTTAAACTTTTTTATACCTATCAAGATATACAACCTATAGAGATTTTAACAATTGACATTTACACTGGGGCCATTAGAAGTACCATGACTGAGTCAGGTAAAGCTTCCTTTATGCCCTTCAGATGGTGCTTAGCTTGGGAGAGAACTTGCACCCTTATACTCTTTAAGCCTTACTAGAAATGGTTTCCAAGCTTTAGGGACTGGAAGAGTAGTGATCTTCTCTCGCTTGTGACACTGGATATTAGCTCTTCAGTTTTTAAATGGGATTGGTAAATCTAAGCATTTCACAATTTTAGCCGTCTGCATCAACAGGTTAAATCCTCACGGTGGCTTTATCCCTCTTGTTTGGATTCTGCATCACTTTTTTACCAGAGAGTTCACCTACAGGAGCTAGCTAGCAGTTCTGAGCCTTTTTCTAATATAAATCCAAATCAACAGTACTTTTGTGATAGAATTTTTGTTCTTGGGCAGGCTGTTCCTGTGAGCCTACAGAGAGACTGCAAGACTGTTCAAGGGAAGCATCTTTAGGTAGTGCAAGACTTTGGAGAAAGCAGTATTGTGAAGTCAAGTGCACATAAAGCTAGGATGTTAGCAAGGCTGAAACAGAACATGCACTCTGAAATCACTTTGAATGCAAACAAATTCTTTCCTGAAATAATTGTTGCTGCAAAGAAAGTATAGATTTATTTTAACTAAAGGTTATATACTGCTTCAGAAAGTTAGTGCTTTACACTTTGCCAAAACCCAATAACTTATATTTTTTCTATCTTTTTCAGATGGAACAAATAAAGAGGGCAAATAAACTGTTCACTAATGACTGTATATTTCTGAGGAAAACCCTGAATATTCCGGTTATATCAGAGAAACCATTACTGTTCAATGGACTTAATTCACTGGAGTCGCCTGAGAATGAAGCTGTTGACAGCTCCCCTTCTTGTGATGAAGGACTAGTGGCTGTTCAGGAAGAAAGTAGTTCTTCTCCCAGTCCTCAAGAGCCTGACAATCAGCCCACTGCACCAGAAGAATTATCTGCCAAAGATTTCTTACAGAGATTGGACTTGCAGATTAAGTTATCCAAACAAGCAGCAAGAAAACTAAAAGATGACAATGTCAGGTAAATGCCGCTTTTGGTGTTAAGCAAATAATCTCACCTGGAAGGCATTGTAGTCTAAGCTGACCCCTCTTTGTGGGGTCTCAGAGAGCACCTGTGGCTTTTATTTGTCAACAGCAAGTGCCTGCTATCCTCATGCACCAGACAGATTTAGAGCACAGCATTAGCAGGTGCCTTGCTATGGCAGTTAGAAAGGCTGCCTCACAACAGATTGTTTAGAGAATGCAAATACTATTTCATAAAAACCAGAAGGCCAGGATTCTCCAAGATGTCTTGCTGTGTAAGTAGGCAACTATTTAAGCAAAAACATAGTTTTTGGTAGAGTGCAAAGAAAAGGCCAATGAGGAAGTTGATTGTGTACAGCAAGGCATGATTCTGTTTTTCTTCTGTCCCAAATTGCCTCATGGTGTAAATATTCTCCATGATGTAATTTCAGTTAAGCTTTCCCATGCAGTCTCCCCCTTTGTGGATCCACCTATGCAGACTTTATCTTTTCTTCAGTATTTCCACAGCCAGGTGCTCCCACATATTCACTCAGAAAAAGCAGTACTTTCTGACCTCTGTGCCACAATACTGGCACATATCCCCTCACATATGTAGATATCCTATGGCGAGTACAGAAAGACTCAGAACAAGAGTGGACTTCAGCAGTGTTTGTTTTCCATGTCCTTGGGACAAGCTTCCTCAGCTTGTTCACAGTCTGGCTGGCTGTCTGCCTGTTTATTCCCTGCAGAAATCCCCTCAGTGGGGGATGCTGAGGTGATCCTTCTCACAATAAAAGGTATGATTGCAGGGGCCTGGTACTGCTTCTCTTACCAGAGAGCTGGAGAGAAGTTAGGACTGCAGATATATGCTTTGCTTTTGCAAATTTGATCAACGCAAATCTTCATCCACCATCTTGGTTCACTTCACATACACTGATTTTGAGGGCAAGCAGAAGGCAACCCTTCAGGATCAAATTTATTGAGTATCGAATTGCATAATTTCTTGAAGGAATTATTTCAGCAACTTTAAAACTTTGTTCAACAGACAAAAGTTTGAAGGAGAACAGTATTTAGCTGTTGAACAAGCCTCCTTTGGAGAAATATCCCCACATAAAACTCTCCATTGCCAGGACACTGGTTTAGAGTCTCAGGGAAGGCTGGAATGCTTTCACATCTTGTTGTCACAGTTGTCAGTTACTTTCTTTTGAATTGGTTGCATGAAAGGAAAGTAGCTGTTGGAACTCAGAACCTTCTCTATGCAAACTCATCCACTTCCATTGTTATATTTGAAGCAATGTAGAGCACCTATCAAAATCTGCTGCTGCTGACTTTCAGATCATTAGATGTATGTTCCTACCACAGATTAGAGTAGGTGTTGACCCAGCAGTTAAACTGCATAACAGGAAACCACAGTCCCTGCCAGAGGAAGGCAATTATTTTAACATCCCTTCAACAAAATAACATATTAATTTCAAGAAGAAAATTCACTTAGACCTTGCTGCACCATGAGCAGAGCCAATAGAGTGGAAGTGACACAAATAGTACACTGCTGCCACTAATACCCATTTCCTCTACTGCTTCAGTTACAAATTGGGAAACGGGGACCTGGTACAAAGTCATCTCCCAAGAAATAATGTATACAGGAGGATGAGTTTATTTTCCCACCTCCTGTTCAGATTTAGCAAGTAATTCTGTTAATTATGCATACAAGAAATTTTTATTGGTCAGGATGTTACAGGAAGCATGAAGTACAGAGTTGCAGGCAGTCTGCTGAGCAGGATGTTGCCCAAAGCTTCTGAAGAGAAATAGCTTCCTGTGCATCTGATAATGTTCCCTTCTACATCACTGCCCCTGGCTTTCAGTTATGGCTCACAAAAGCCATCCTTGCCTGGTGCTCTCCAGCACTGTTGGAAAGGACAGACTGCTTTACAGTTTGGCAGGAAGGGGCAAAGGACCAAAGTCGAAGTTAACTCTGCAGAGAGCAATAGTAGAGAGAGACCATTGCCAAAAACCTTGGAGATACTTTTTAGCTGTGTACCATCAATGGTATATCTGGGTCCAGACTGGAAGGTGGCAACATTCCTTACTGTGCTCCACTAGCTCCCTAGAAGGCACCTGTACTCCTTCCTGCCCAGTCCTTTCTTGTCCCTTGCCTGGAGCAGGAAGCCTTTGGAAATTGGACAGCCATGTTAATAAACCAGCCTCATGAATATGCAAGTTTTCTATTCTTAGAGTGAAAACCATTTATGAAATTAGAGTGCTGTTTCCAGCTGCTCTGGCCTGTATTCAGGTTGCCTTGTCAAGGCCTGTTTAGAATTTGATGTGCCAACACTGCCGAGTACTTCCGTGCCTGCTTGAGAGTAACAAAGGAGCACCTGGAGTTAATTTAGTACCACCAAAAGGGACATTGGAACTCACAAAACTGCAAGCAGAAGCAGACTATCACTTCCTGAACTTAAAGAGCCATAACTTCTCACCATACTATAAGTCTAATTTGACAGGTGGTGAGAACCACATCTACTAAATTGCTCTTTACTTTAGCCTCCTTTAAGTTGCCAAGTATGCATGTGCACACGTGCACTGATTTGGATTAAACCACACATGGATGGTCAGAAACTACCCTGTGCTACAAAGGCAGCTTAGAGTGAATTATATTGTTTAATCAGAACGCTTGGAGTCACTCCCTTGAATGCTCTTAAAGGAATAAAGTTTAGGTAGAAAAATTGGGGAGCACATAGTTGCAGATTTAGACTAGATATTAAACTATAATAGCTGTGCAAGCAGATGAGCATAAAAGGTTACAGAATGTGATCCACTCAGTTTGTGCCAGCTGCCTTTCACTATTAGAATTTACATAAGCACATGGCTAGATCTACATGCAATAGTATTTTGACCTGAGTTTCATTGAGCAAGAAATCACGAGTTAATGAATCATTAATCATGCATATTCACCCAAGATGCAGCTCAAGGCAATAAAGCCTTTTTGTTTTGAGCAATGTTTTATAGTAAGGCAAAAGAAATGCAAAAGGATTAATACAGTTGTCTGTAGCATATGTTATTAACTCATGTATTTGTATATTAGGGAAGAATACTCATTATTAGTTCTATCCATACATGTAATAAAAGCAATTGTGATAGTTGACAAAATATAGTGGTGCTTCACCTGGCCCAAAATGCTGTTACACTGAAACTGAAAATTACTTTAGTGATGCTTTTTGTATCAGATAGTTTAATATGAGATAGTTGAACACCAGATGTCTAATGCAAGCTCTTTATAGAGTCCTTAAGATAGACTTAAACCATAAACTGTGCTTCTGGAACAGGCTGCATCTTTCTGCATTTGCCTTGGAGTGTCTTAATTTTGAAAACCTTGTAACTGAACAGAGCCTCTCTAATCAGTGATGGTGGTTCATGCCAGTATAACTGGTGTGAGCACAGGAACAGAACCTTGTACTGTCATTGCTCACTTGCCTTGACCTGAACCTAGGAAACAGTATGGTCTTGAAGCCTTCAAAACTCGTAACTAATTGAGATAATTTGCCAGTAATTTTTCACCTTCATTGGCTATCAGCTGAGAAAAGGGATGCCTCAATAAAGGAGGCTGTCTGTAGAGAATCCTTTCAGACATCCCAAAACTAACAACTCGGATTGCTGCCTTGTTTAATTGTGCATTTTAGAAGCATCCAAGCATTTGAGGGTTCTTGCTCCCAGTCAGGTGTCCTTGCTTTTACAGAACTGGTTATTTGTGGCCTGATGCACACCATAGCTTGCAGGAGACTTCTTTCAGTTCCTGTAACCCACTGGGCACAGTGGCAACAGTAAATGGGAAGAGACAGCACTGCAGAGTGTTGTAATGCTGTGCTGTTCCTGTTCCAGTCCCTGAAGGAGAATGTTGCTGTGACTTACCACTTTGCTATTTTAAGCACCTTAAAAGTGAAGTAAATTGTTTGGTCATTAAACATACACGCACTGCCATGGTGGTGCTTGTGGGTCACAGACCAGAGCTACTACTATATAATTTTATTTCATATAAAGCTTGTTTCTAAGCCATCAGGACACACTTGTACTTGTAATGTATGGTTCTAAGATCTACATGAGTATTATTTCCTGGTTGTTACCCTGATTTGGGGTAGTGTTGCAGAACTCCCCAGCACTGCAGCCTGGGGCAGAAGAGCAGAAGCTGTCCTTGCTGAGCAGTTCCAAGCCTTGGTCAGAAATGTACTTTGCACATTGGTCACTGCCTTGCTTCAGTTCCAGCATAAGAAGCTGCTTTATAGCTCTTACATCCCTGGCCTGTAGAAAAGCCCCTCAGAGCCGGCCATAACCCCAGTGCTGACCTTCTGCCCCCTGCTGCCAACTGCCACCCCTATCCGAGGGCACCTTGCACAAGGGAGGTGGGGACAAACAGCCTAGACAATGGTTTGGTACTGGCACGTCTGAAGACCTGCTAATATATCATTATTTCAGCTCTTCAGTTGTCTATATTCACCCATAATTAACTCATTTCAGTCCAGTGTTTGGCTGTTGCCATGTCAGGATGGATGGTATTCCTATAAGGCTTTCAAGAAGAATGAAAATCTGATTCTAACAGCCTTTGATTAGAAGGAAGGTCTTTTTGCTGTAACTCTGCCACATTTTAGTCTCTTAAAATGAGAAACATAACAAAACTAAGTAGTACAGATTAATTTCCAGTGTAGAGCATGGAAATAAAATTTCTCCCTCACTGGAATCTAAGCTCTGGAAAAAAAAGTTCTCCTTCACCCTCACACAAACTAGCAGGAGATTGCTATTTGCAGCTAAGTTCTGCACATGTGGCTACACCCATTGCTCCAGAAGGGCATATGTCAGAGCTTCAGGATGTACTTTTAGAAATATTTAGCTTTGGCCAAAAAGCTAAATATTGTTATGGTTGTTATGGTTGAATTTTACAGTCCTGCAGTCCAGTCTTACAAGCTTGGTATGTAGATAGGTTTCAATTCTGAAAAAAAGCTTTAAAATGTCTTGAGACAATTTATCAGTAAAAGTGGTTTAGTGCTTTTTCAACTAAACATGAGTTATTTGCTTTCTTATTTTACTGTCATGCCACAAATCATGGAAAGCTTCTGCAAATAATACATTATTAAAATTACAGTATTCCATGGCAGTTTTGGATGCAGAACTGGATATAAAAAATGATACTATTTGAATGTGTATAGATCATCTGCATCCTTGGTACTGGGTTGGTAGCATCACTAATGTAAAGGCTAAAAATCTGTTCTCAGTCCTACTGTAACCACACATCCCTGCAAAAAGAACCAGTTTCATCCTAAACTTGGGGTTTTTTGAGGTTTCTTCTTTTGGCAAGATTATTTTAAGGCAAAAGACATACTAAGCCTTTGGCTTAAGATAATTTTGCTGGGAAGACAAGTGCAAGTTGCTCTGCTGTTTGTTTAGTTTGTAAGGTTCTTCAATTCTCTTGGGGGGGTTATAGGAAATTTAAATTGTAGATAAATAATCATGTTTATTAGGGAAAAGTCTTCATGGTTTTGATATTGAAATATTTGCTTTTTACCTCATACCATTATTAGACTTCTTGGATAACTGTACCTTTGTATGACAGTACTCACAGTATTAAGAGTAATCCTTTCACAGTGTAGCAGCTGTAAAGTCCTTCTGTTCTTAGCAAAACACTGAACTTGGCAGCAGCTTTAAGGTTGGACTCCCAGGAACAAAACTTCGAAGCTACAGCAGTACAAAGCAATGACCTTTGGGGAACTTGGCATCCTTGATTTAGTACTGGATGCTGCACTGCAATAGGTTTACATAACCCCTTTTTTTAAAGGCAATTTTGTCATGTAAACGGCAGGCAGACTGATTTTCCTGAGGATTTTTAAAAGCAACATTTCTTTGCTTTATCCAGTTATTGCATGAACAATAGCACTTGGGAGCAATTGCTTTTTCCTAAGAAAATCCAAGTGATCAGTCTCAATGGGGATTGATGCAAGGGAAGTATACATCAGGAATAGCCTTGCAGTATTAGGACACAGATCCACCCACAGCTACTTTGAACTGCTCCTGTTCTTGCTTCATTTGGGCTGTCTGTCCCTGCTGCCATTCAAAACGTTGAAACAAACCTCTAACTAAGCTTTACTTTTTTAAAAGAAGAAATTAAAAGCAACAGTGCAGGAATTCTAGCATGCCCTCCACCTTGTTATCCTTTAAGTTTTTCGTACTGATTTGATCAAGAATACTTTTTAAAATACTTTCTGATGTTGTTGAACTTACACAGCTTTACTTGGTTTCAGCATTATGTTCTCAAAATCTCAGGAACACCAGAGATGTGTAGTTACAATATTATACTGCAAATATTCCTGTTAGACAAGGCTGGCATTGCCTATTATGATTCACTAGGAAAACTGATCACCTGCAGTTTCATTACAATTTTATTGTTGAAACATGGTATGCTTGTGACCTGATGATTATGATAATTTTCTTTTTAGAGATGAGGAGAATGAGGAAGGTCCCTATGCAACTTCTTCGTATCACCAGTAGAAGACAGATGTGATGGCCTGAAAACTTTCCATGAAATCAGTTCTTACAGAACTAAACAGTCAATAATTCAAAACCCAAGTGTTTTGGACTCATCCTCTTGATGTACTTAAAAGAAGTCGTGAATGGGTAATTGCACTGAAATTATGACCTCTTCTGCCTTCCATAGGTTTATGTCCTTATGCTATATCAATAAAAGGTTTAAGCCTTCCAAAACTAGCAATGGCCTTTTTACCCCTTCTGTGCAAACTGTAGCATGATAGCAACTATATATCCCTGAGGTCACCTTTATGCAGGATGTTGATCTTTAGTAAAGATTTTGTAAATACTTGTTAAAGTGAAATTTGTTTTAAGTATTTAAAAATATTAAATAAGTTTGCTTGTAAATGACAAACGATGAAAGTAATAGAAATTTAATTACTCTGCAAACATAGGCAAGTTTGCTGTGAAAGTTTTGTCTACTTCAGGGCTGCAGAACTTGCCTGTGAACCTTGTGTGTGTCTGTGTGTGGTTATGATGTATTCCTAGAAAGGGGAATTCAGCTTGTTTTGATTAGTTAAAGCCTTTTTGGTTAAAGAACTATTTGCATATTGGATTTCTACTCATAAAAGGGACGAGTTACGCAAGAGGTTTTTTTGTGAGATATGACATTGGAATATCAGATGTGTGTTCTTGTGTGCAGTTAAATTTTGTGTGATTTTAATTTAATAAAATACAAAATGTATTTGTGTGTGTTCATAATGAACTCAGCTTGGTTCTAGCCTTTTTTTGGGAAGAATGGTTTGTCTAGTTTCACGAGTTATTAGATACTAATTTTAGGGTAAATAGAAACTCTACATTACCCTTTCCATATAACTCACCCTCCTGAGTGAGACCTGCAAGAGCTATCTGCCCTAGTTGTGCAGTCTGGTAAGATGAATAAGAGGCACATTGGCAAGCCTTCCCTGTTCTGAGAAGAGGTGCCAGTATTCAGGTCTGCAAGTGGACCCCTTGAGGCTGAAGCTCAGGGAGGCAGAGTGCAGCCTGCAATCACTGTTGCCCTGAAGTTAGGGTATTAGCAACTTCTTGTTAAATACCCTGTATTTTTTCCTCAAGTATTCCATAAACTTCACAAAACTCTCGTCATTAAAGATTTGCTGGATCCCCACTGCAACAGATGCAGTTTCCTATCTTTTAGCTCATCCATATCACTCCCTTGAAGCAAAACCTTTCTGCAGTATGTTAAGAGGGAAACAATATGGTAAGTTCCATTAATTTACTAAAACCAGAAGTAAAAATTCACAGCTCAGCAGGAATTGGTATTTCCCTAGAGCTGGCAGGAGCTCAGAGCCAGCAGGCTCATTCAAATCAGCTCTAGCTTGTCCTAAAGAGAAGGTCTGCAGTGGCACACAAATTAACAAGAACAGAAAAAGCTTAGTTGAGAAAAGGAAGTTCTGATTTTTCTTGAAGGGACCGGTGAATTAGTTTTAGTTCTTGTATCTTTCTTAAATTGGGATTGTATCTATTCCTGACATGATTATAACTTCTCTTGTCATTTAATTTCAGTAGAACATTACAAAGAATATTACAATGAACTACTTTTCCAAAGGCAACCCTAGCTTCAAGCCCCGTTATATTTTATTATGCCACAGAAAAATGCAATCCTTTTCTACCAAAGACCTGTATGTGTACCTGGTGGTGATACCCCCAGTGCTCCAGCACAGCCAGGCCTGGGGTTCTTTACTGAGCCAGAACAGTTTCCTGGCACGGGAACACGGCACCTCCTGTCCCCCAGACTGGGCTGCCCACCTCTGGGAGGCCACAGTTCCATGGGGCCGTTCCAAGAGCCACCCTGTGGCTGCAGGACCTGCAGGGTAAACAGCATCTGCACCTTTTCCCCTGACAGAAAGCACAAGGGAGGAAGCAGCTCTGGCAGCCTGAACACACCAGAGTCCGTGGCTGCACACCCGTCCCCTCAGACAGCAGCGGCCACACTGCAGATAATAAATAATAATATGCAGGCACCAGCCCCTGATAACCCACAGAACCTCTCCTCACTGGACACCCCTCCACAGACACACACAAGGTGACACTGTAAAACCTGACAACCCCATGAACTTCTCCTCTCTGGACACCCCTCCACAGACACATACAACTGGCACTCAGGGTAAAACCCACAGAGACAGCCAAGCCACCTGTGCCACACAAGGATCTCCCTGCAGGGCGGAGCTCAGGGCCACCACTGCCCAACACAAAGGCCACCTGCAAGAGCCCTACCTTGCCACGGCTGTCTCAGAGCTCCTCTCCTGCCACACAGATGTTTCTCGTGGTGCCCCAAGGGCTCAGGGCCAGGCAGAGAGGCCTCAGCTCTTCCTCTCCATCTTCTTTGGCTCTTCCCGTGCGTTTAGCAGAGTCTGCCGCAGCCTCTCTGCCCTGCCCCGGGGCCGGGTGTTGTCCGTGGCCGCTGGGCCTCGCCGTGTTCTGGGGCTCTGAGGAGCCCGTGGCACAGCCGAACCCTGAGGAGCCCGGGCTGGCTGGGGCTCTGAGGAGCCCGTGGCACAGCCGAGCCCTGAGAAGCCCGGGCTGGCTGGGGCTGTGAGGAGCCCGTGGCACAGCTGAACCCTGAGGAGCCCGGGCTGGCCGGGGCTCTGAGGAGCCCGTGGCACAGCTGAACCCTGAGGAGCCCGGGCTGGCTGGGGCTGTGAGGAGCCCGTGGCACAGCTGAGCCCTGAGGAGCCCGGGCTGGTCACGGCTCCTCACCTGCGGGCACCGTGACCCTGGCCGGAGCACCAGTTAACAGATTCTCTGTCCTGGCAGCCCCCGGGGGTGAGGAGCTGCATTTCCTGTGTTTAATTAATGCCTGTTCCTGGTTTTCAGGTAGATTAGGTAGCTGTAGTGCATCACAATCCCTAGGGCAAATCCAGAGCCTGACTGCCTGGGTTAAACACTTCTGGGAACTGCTTTGCTGTGCCTCTGCCAGCTCCTTGCCCCCCTTCTCTGCCAGGAGGCCCCATCACCTCTGGGTGTCACACGCAGGGCCCTGGGGCACCCTGGGGTACCCTGGGCACCCCGGGCCTGCTCTGCCCCAGGATGGCTGAGCAGGTGAGAGGAAACTGTGCCTGGAAATTGTCTGTAATACACACAGGGCGAGTCAAGGTAGGGCTTTACTACTCATAGAAGGGTTCTTAAGGCTCTGAAATAACTAATGTTTTAATGTCTTGATTCACATTTTCACATTATTACTTAGCAAAGGGACATATTTTCCTGTATATTTTATGTATTTTTATTCATTACCATGTATATTTTGCTTCCCACTCTGCTTTTATTGTTCATACATGTGTAGTTTCATTTTTTGTTTATATGCTCTTACCAATCCTGCAAGGTGTGGTTTAGGGCTGGAACAGGGCAATGTCAGGCTGAAGTGAAGCAGATAAAATTATGTTTTGCAGCTATTTTGTGCTGAGGAACCTGCATGTTTGAAGTTTTGTTTTACATATTTCTTCAGTCAAAGTTTGAAAGTCAAAATCTGGGCAGGCTTGGACAAGGATCTTTTAAAATGAAATATGTGGGACATACGTGGTAAAAAATTTGCATTTGTGACTCGGTTGCAATGTGGCTGGAGGCTACCAAAGCCCTGTGAATCCAGCTAACTCAGCCACCGGGTGCTGTAGCTGCATGTAACCTTCTCAGAAGGGCAATCCTGTGGCATCCCAGCCCTTCCTGCATGGTAGTGAACTGCTGTGCTCTGTGGTGCAGGATAGCCTCAAAAAGCTGGGCAGGGCATAGAAAAGATGCATTCTCCTTGGCACACAACAGCAGCCTTGTACTGTTTCTTGTGCTTTAACCCCAGCTGCCAACCCAGCCCCTCACAGGCACTCATTCCCCTCACACAGGGGAGGGCAGAGCACCACAAGGGTGAAAGGCACAAGGGAGAAAACTCACATGTCGAGAGAAAGCCAGATTAATAGGTAATGCAAAAGCTGGGCATGAAAGCAAAGGAAAGGAATTCATTCCCCACTTCCCATGGGCAGGCAGGTGTTCAGCCATCTCCAAGAAAGCAGGGCTCCACTGTAAGTAAGGGTTATTTGGGAAAACAAAACAAACGTCGCTCTGAACACCCTGCCCCCTTCCTCCTTCTCCCCCAGCTTTACACACCCACACGGTCTGGGACATCCCCCGGGTCAGTTGGGATCAGCTGTCCTGCCTGGGTCCCCTCCCAGCTTCTTGTGCACCCCCAGCCTCCTCAGGGGCGGGGTGAGGAGCAGGAAAGGCCTTGGCTCTGTGCAAGCTCTGCTCAGCAGGAGCTGAAACATCTCTGTGTTATCAACACGCTTGTGTTTCCAACACAGATTTGAAACATAGCCCTATATTGGCTACTGTGGAGAAAATAAAGTCTACCCCAGCCAAAAGCAGCACACTAATGTAGCTTGTAGTAAAGTGTTTAATAAAGTACAGTATCAGAAACAATAGTCTATTAGAAAAGCTCAAAAGGTGAATACCATGTATATTGTACTTATTACATTTTCAGTGATAATTTAGAAGTGAAGGATTTCTGAAGGATCCAGCAGAGATAGAAACAACACAGAAACTGATTTTTGTCAGTTTTAATACAGAGAGGTGTAGTTGTTGAAAATACCTTTCTCACCAGGAAGAAAGCAAGCACTATGGTTTTCTAATTATGGCTAAACACACAGCAGTGCATGTCTAGTCCTAATGTGCTCCAAGTGTTCCCTGCAAAATAAGGACTGATCTGTGATGCAGGTTGAAACTTGCGTCACTCGGTTTGATTTTATTTCGAGTAAGTCACAGCCCTTTAGGAATGCAGGATGATTCATCAGGCTGGCTGTGTTTCACTGTCTGGTTCTGAAAGGTGTGATGTACAGATAGATGTTCATTCCATGTACCAGCAATGGAACCAGTACTTGAAGCATTCAAGTTACAAGTTTAGTGGGCTTGGGCAGGATGGAAAGTGAATTTAGTTTGAGGAACCGTAGCTGTGATTTCTGGTCTATCTGTCAGAGGTTTGCTCTGTTCTCAGCTACTCATCAGGCTGCTTCAATTATCTCCATGTGTACCCCAGGGATGCACAGCAGTAGGGTAAGCACAGAGCAAGTCCAAGAACCTGCATATTCTGAAATACATTCAGGTCATACCCATTGTTGGGTTTGTGTTTTCCTATGTTATGTCACTGATACTTTGTTCAAGTGATAAAATTTGCAAAACTGAGAGGTTGTTAAATACCACCACACACTGTTCATAATCACTGGTCACTAGTTGATGACATCTGCCCTTTAGTAACAGACTTGTAAGAGGATCAAGTAAGAAACTAACTTCCAATGAAAATTGAAATTATTCTTATACTACTCATCATATTGAGAGGAGAAGAAAAATTGGAGTCTTTTTTAAAGTAGTCATTGGGGAAGGACAGTTTGTCCTTTTTTGTTTATTCAGGTGCAGATCCTAGGTCACTACCACTTCCCCAGCTGTAAAAGTCTATGGTTAGTTAACATCCTCTTGATTTCTGTCATAAATCCAAATTTGAGAAACAGTTTGCTTTTCCCGTGTGATGGTCACATAAGAAAGGAAGCCAGAAGCTGTTGCAGAATGCAACTGAGATCTATAGGGACATAAAGAAATTCGGATCTTTGGGAACAATAGCAAATAATAACAATAAACAAATTATGGTTTAGATGAGAACAAATGCACTGATTTAAAATAACATTAATTCTTTTTCCTAATTATTTTCTCTATAGAGTTTATAAGACTACAGAAATTAGTTCTTAGTCTAGAACTAGTCTAGATTTGTCAGAGGAAGCTTACCTTAATTACATTTTTGAATACAGTTTTTACGTAAAAAAACCAAAATCACCATTAGTGACTGATACTGCAATTCAATGATTCATGTCAGGATGTGTATGAGCAGGCAGTGATGATGTATTTTGTGGATGCTAGAAAACATTCACTGGCTTATGTTTCATCAGTTTGCAAGGAGTTATTCTGTTACACCTCAGAATGCTTCACATTCACTTAATACTGATTATCAATAATGCTCAGTTGACAATTTACGTTTTGCAGGGATTCCAGAGTTTACTTCAGTTGGCTGAGAAACATTGCTCAAATCTCTTTCTCTTTAATCTCCAGCTGTGAGCAAGGAAATGACCCAAAGGAGTGACTTAACACTTACAGAACTTCGTGCAGGCAGTGCTCTAAGTCAGTATCTCCATTCACTGGCAGGCAAATTCCAATCTCTGCATCAGATAACATTTTTTAACTGTATCAATCTTAGAGATATCATAAGTTTAAAAAAAAAAATCAGAGAAGGGCTAACCTCCATTATGAATGAAGAATCTGTAAGTAAAGAGTACAGGACTTTCCTGGAGTTCCTCTACTCAACTGACTGCTGGAGGTGATAGGTCTAAGGCCTTACATCTTCTGGGACTCTGTTTGAAATTTACCTTTCTAAATGCTTCTTTATCTTGCTTCATCAGTTCTTCATACATCCATTCACTTAAAAGACCTCATAAATCACTCTTCCAAAACTTTGTTAGTTGAGGAAGAAGAATGAGAAGGACATTTCTGTTTTTCTTTTTGATTCTTTGGGAAGTACCAAATGCTTGGCTAATGCTAGCATATATAGGCCAAAATAAAAAAGAAATTCTCCAAGATAATACTGCTGAGCACAGAACAGGGGTCAGTAATCAGACCACAGCCTTGATATTCAAAGGTACTGAGATACAATAAATTATTTAAATAATCTTTCTCAAAAGCAGGGCCCATGTTCCTAAAAACATCTCTAGTTGCAAACTTCCCTTTCCATACAAAATCACTTGAATTGCTTTCTTTTTTTTCTTTAGAGAAAGCAATGGCTATTTACACTTGCTATCAGGAATTCAACTAATTATGCATGCACAATCATCAAATGGTGCAAAGAGAATGTTCACACATGCTGAAGAAGAGAATACAGCTCTGTAATATGGAAGGCAATTGTAATGTCTAAGATTTATCAGTTAGCTAAGGACACTACAGTCCAAGTTACAGAATACTACATAAAGAAATAAGAAAGGATCAAAAAAAGGTGTTAGCATTTAAAACCAAAATAAATGAATATAAAATAATATTAAGATTAATGAAAACTTTAATAGGTAAATTATTTTCAAATATTTTATTTAGAGAACTATGAACTATTTTCTCATAATGCCCTTTACATAGTTGCATCTATAGAAAGCTTGTTGAGTGAAAGCAAAAAAATGTAGCATTAAAAGAAATTTCCATCAGAAATTATTGGTTTAGCTACAAAAGTAAACCAAACACAAACAATAAACCAGAGAGCATTACAGAAATATTTATCTTATCAAATAGAAATTCAGTGTCAGAATTTGGTGTTTAGGGTTGATTTGTGAATGTAGGAAAATACAGTATGTAGAAAGTGAATGGAGCACTACAGCTCTTCATTTCTGTCTAGAGTTATCAGTACAATGTAAACAGAGCATTTCTAATAATATCCTCAAATTAACAGATCATAAGTCATTGAGCCAGGAGTTGGGGAAACTAGACTAGATTTCTACAGGTTTGGCAGTCACTAACTTTTTACAGGCTGCCATAGATGCGTTTAATTACATCAGCCTCCTCCTTGTCCAGGATGCCCTTGTCCACATAAGCATCAGCTTGCTGATCAATGAAATCTCTCAGCTTTGAAAGATCATAGTCTGAAAAACAAGAATTCATTTGCACAATGAGTCATTGCCATTGTACTGCTTCACCTAGGAAACAATGTCATTGTAAAGTTTATCCAACCAACGCACTTTATCAAACATGAGGAGAATTCTCTCTAAGTGCAACTTGTGAAACCATTAAAAAACCCAAAACAGCTGCACAAAGTCTTTTTACACACCACGGTGCTTTTATTATCCAAGAGGAATAATCATCTCTTGCTCTTGATTGATTGCTGTCAAATGCTAAAGAAAGAATATTTTCTGGTCCAGGGATTTGATGTTCTAGTCTGCGCAGCAAAAGCTGTTGTGCTCTATTATTTTCACAACTGTCATGGAATCAAAAGAAAGTATTAAATGGACTATTTCCAGTTGAAATCACAGTAAAACTCCCACTTACTACCACTGTAGTGGAAATTCATGAAAACAACTCCCTGAAAACAGATCAAAAATAATGCAATTATTTACTTTGATACAGAACATAATATTCTGGCTTGAAAGCTACTGCAGGGAGCAGCCTTTGTGACACAGTGTTAATGTCAGTTTTTGACAATCTTCCTCTGTCAATCTGCAACAGAGTGCTGAAAGATCCTTCCTCCTTTTCCAATAGATGACTGCATCTGTACTGCCTGATTCACACCATATGCATTAAATAGACTTTTCTTATGCTGGAAAACATCACTATTTTCCATGAGAAGAATTCTACTGCAAAGCATTTTTCAAATAACACAGAAAAGTAACCTATTCTGTAGTCGTGCCTCTGGCTTTAGATTCAGTATGTTCACACATAAACACAATAAAGTTTCAGTTCATAATTCGCTGCATAAATGTAAAGCTTAATTTGTTAGAATCAGAAGAAGAACATCAATGTTTTAAGGGTTCATACAAAGTTAAATCAATTAGTATCTTTCACAAGAATAAATACATTTTGAGTTTTTGAATTTATAAGTATAAATTACTTATTCCACAAACAGGGCTTTCAGAATACATTAAAACTGATTTTGCAATGTCCAGTGTATAACATCACACAGCAATATGTGGAAGAACCTTCTTTCAAACTCTGCATTCTTAACAAAATAGACAATAATGAATTTGTGGTTTTTTTAGGTTTCAAAAATTGACCAAAATGAGATAGAAATAGAAAGATATGAAGAAACAAATTGATGCTTGTGATCATTTTTATAACAGCATAAGGCAATTTCAAATGAGTAATACAGAAAATTGATATTCAACACTGCCCCCTCCTGCAGAGGTGTCCTCTCCATATCTGTGTTAGCAGGAATTTTGCCATTTGCTGTACTGAAGTGAGGATTTCTTCTCTGGTCTGTTACTGTCATTACTTAAGTGAATGTAACCTGCTTGTGTCTCCATCCTGTATGAGTAATAGGGACAAATAGTACTGAGCAATTTCCTAATTGGGATGAGAGATTTCATTCATGTTGACAGAATGAGGGTCTCCAGTGAAAGATACCAAGGAATGGAAATGAATGAAGCACAAATACTAATTTAATTTAATATCCATATTTTTCACATTAAAATGTCTATGCTTATTTTACTTCTAGAATACTGTTTCTAACTCTAAGATTATTATGTGGAGATGTGAAGGTTTAGTTACTAAACATCCTGTATGGGATTACAACCATTATGATATTATCCAATTCAGGCTAATTTGTATATCTTACAGCAATTTAAATTTTTTTTTTCTAGAAATTGATAACTGCCTATTTCTAATACTTATTTAGAATCTATTGTAATTAGAAAAATCAGCTTTGAGTGCTGATTTACTGCAACAGCTGCAGCATTACACGGAGCTGTGTAATAGCTGCAGTAAATGAAGTGAGCTCTTACTTGCATATTCAGATCAAGCCATTTGTCACTGAAATTAATGATAGGATTTACTTTCATTTCTACATGGCTGCTGTTAGTGTTATGAACCTCTGAACTACCTAGGTATTTGTTGAACAATCCACACATGCTCTTTGCATGGATCAGTTAAATGCTCAGTTCTGCAATGGTTTCAAGCATCAAGCCAAGTCTGGGAGCTACAAAGGACAGGCCCATGGAGCCTGTAGGTTGTAAATGGGCAAAACAAACTTTGGACACAAAAGAAAATGAGCCCAAAATCCAGGCTTTTGATGTGTTTATCTTTAAATCATACCAGCCACTCAAGCTTACCAGCCTCCTTAATAGACAATTGATACTTCCAAACTGCAGAAATGCAAATCACTATTTCCAGGGACATTAGTCATTGAATGAATAATATCTACTGAAATTCATACAAAATGACACAAACATTTGCCTGAAGAAAACCTGAGCCTCTTCAAGGATATTTGGTGAGTAAACCAACCCAGGAGTAGTGCTGGCAAAGTCTGGCCGTTTTAATACATGAATTACTTTGAGAGTCACTTTTCTGCCAGCCCCCAGGTGCCAGCTGAAAGTGGAGAAATGATTGATGAGCACAGCAACACCACCTAATCTTGCACTGAAGAAACACTGCAATGCATTCACGGTTAGATAAGTTTACCCTGACTGTATTTCTTTCAACATCATCCCAGGGGAACTGAATTAGCATTTTACAAAAATAAAGAGTATGAAAAGGCACAATAAAGATGATGTATCAGAAGAGTAAGAATACTATTCTAATTTTGTCATAACTTACACTCACTTTAAGGCCTATTTCCATTGCCAAAGGACAATAAAGATATTTTAGTGCAAATGAAAATCCATCTACACAGATATATATATCTTACTGCATTCACAGGCAGAAAAAATGCTATTGATCTGCAGTCACAGCCATTTTCAGACTGCAGCAGTGCAGAAGAAAAATTACTACAAAGAGGAGCGAGGGGCTGCTCAGGCAGTATGTGTGATACAGAAATATAATCACGCGTGATGGAGATCTAATTACTATAATGAGTACATTGCTAAACAGAACCATTAATTAAAATTGGCAGGAAAACTCTTGAGCAAATATGTGGGCCTGCTGCTAACTGCCATGGCTGCCATTGTGTGGAATTGATTTGAAATATGGGATTTTTTTTTTTTACAGTCTTTCCTATTACAGTTTCTGTTCAGAAAAATGAATCTGTTGGGCTGTAGGCACGCAGTCATCTCTGAAATGGAATTCATACACACTGCAACTCACGGAGAGGATGGATAGACTACCCAGGGCTAATCTCATCTCAGATCACCCTCTGCTTGGCTGGTGCAAGAAGGATCCTTCTCACCAGGCATCAGTCATAGCCCAGGGATGGATCCCCTGGCTAGGAACCTTCACTTCCAGAGCGGGCGATGGCAGAACACACAGCATGGCAGAGAATAGGGTAGAAGGCTCGTTTTATGTAAGAACTTGAGGGAAAAGATGATATGGATAAATAAAGATCTGTGAGAAATAAAGGCAAAATCCTCTGCTGTTCTGTCCCTGCCAGCAGCTCTCACACAGCTCTGCCTCCGAGGAAGAGGCAAATGGTGGGACAGCTGGTGAGCAAACTCTGTGCAGCTGCTTCAGTCACTGCTCCCTTCCACACAGCTTTGCATGTGAGAGCTACAAGTCATTCAAGTTGATTTGGGCCATAATCCAATGTATTGCAGTGCTACTGACATAAGTTTGTATCTCAGCTGTTCCTGGTTATGGAACAAGAATCACTGCTATTGGTGCAGCATGCTAGCCAGATGCACCGAGCTTCTCTAGACACGTCCACACATTTCAAATGCATCTATCTCACCTACAAAGTCATAACCAAACAACATGATGAGCTAAGCAATGAAGCACTAGACTAAGCTGACACAGCTACAGGTGACAGGCAGACCACCATGACTGCGTGGACAGCACATGACTAACTCCCTGCTGGTCAGTCTCTGTGCGTTTTGGGCCAGTGGCCATTCGACCCAGTTTACATTAATCTACCTTAGTTCACTATTTATGTTCATTGGCTTAACTTTTACATGACCTGTATTATTTAACTCTAACACCACTAATGATCACTATAATCTACACAAGCACAGTATCACATTACTATTATTTAAGGTATAACACAATGTTAAGTCATACAACACAATATAAATTACTTGCTTTTTAATGCATATGGTGCCCAACCCAATGTCAAGGCCTTTTACTTCATACCTTCTTTGTTACCTTGTTTATTGTGTTTTTTCAGCCATTCTATGTTCTTCCTGATTGCTTCCAAATATGCTTCTGATTTCCCTGGAGGAAAGGATGAGAGAGAAATCAAGCACTTACATCAATGATTGATGCAGCTTGCTTAACTGGGTGAAGTTGGTCCCAGCAAAGGCAGATTAAAACTATTCTTAGTTTCTGTTTAAAACCTGAGTCCTGTCAAACTCACTCAGGCAAAATTCCCACAGATGGTTAGCAGGTGTTGCCTGTGCAAGATTAGTCATGTACAAACTTAGGATCGTGACTTTTTTTGATCTTTATATATAACTTTTGGTGGCATTCACAGAAACTGCATATGTGGATTAAAAACAACCTATAGCTTTTTGATCATCATAATTGTTCAGCAAAGAAAAAGATGTTGAGATAGCAAGGAATGACTTAATTAGGGCTGAGAGCTTTCAGTGTCAAAACTCCTCCATATAGTAGTACTAGCAACATACAGCTTACCTAAAATTGTGATATTTTGGAAAGACAACTTGAAATATAGTTACTATTTTTACTGAGAAAAAGGATGTATTAAAATTACCATGATAACTCCTTGTTATAGCTGAAATTTAAAGTGATGGCTGTTTTTGGACCAGAAAGCACACAGGACAGAATTAGCACAAGGATTACCTAATAATGCCCCTAAGGAAATATTCCAGCTAATGGATTTTGAATTCTTAACTTGGCTGGAGCTTTATTGATGTAATGTTCTTACATTTGTCAGGAATAAAAACCTAGTGTGATTAGTGTGTAGAAGGTTACTACTGCCAACTATGCATGTCTGCTCCTGTTAGTAAGTGGATACAGTATTTGATACACCCTCAATTTTGAGCTGGGAATGCAGTAACTTTACAGTAAGTTACTCTGTGAAAGAGCAAGGGCATTGCATGATGAGACAAAGAACTAAATACTGATCCAATTTTAATTTCTAAATAGCTATTGGGCTGAAGATAAAGGAAAATAACCTGAACCAAACTGAAAAGACAAATCTTCAAGAGATGAGCAAAATGTGTCATTTATCACTTCCCACGGGTATTGAGATAACTTTACTTTGAAATCAGACAGCCATCTTGAGCTATTTTCCTCTTCCATGTTGAAATAAATAAACTGCTGGAAAAAATGTCACCTTCCCTCTGTGAGTGGCTGCACTGCCCACAGAGCTGAACCGATGGACTACAATCTACTGCAGTCCCGATTTCTGCAATTCATTACTGAGCAGCCTGAGTAAAAACACTGCATTCCAAAAAGTATGAGCATCAGACAGCACTGGTGCAAAAGAAGCAATTTTGTTTAACCAACTGATTACAAAAAATAGATACTTATGCTGGACCCTTTGCAATAAGAACTCACTGAAAGGTTTCTGCACCAACAAACATTCTCCTTCAAGAATTCAGCACAATAAGGAGGCACGATGTCCCCTGCAGTTTTGAGCTGATTTGCACCCACGTGACTTCAGCCAGCACAGTGTAATTTAGCACGTGGGATTATTTGTCATGCTGAGGCATGACAAAAATAACTGTACTACTGTGCTACATTTGCATAAGGAGACACTAACATACTGTAATGTTTTCAAAGTTATGTAAATCAGGTTAATTACTGATAACCTTTAATCTCTGGCAGTGGGAAATGGAAATTGTGACACTGCAGAACTCTTCATTGCCTTTCAGTACTAACTTGTTCTAACACAAACTATAGAACTCAAAGGGCATGCTCAGATTATTGAATATTCTGGCCATCTGATTTCACTGAAAAGCCACAGATGCAAAGAAGCAAAATCTCTCTGCACTACTGCATCAAACTGCATTTCATATTGCTCTAAAAGGGTCTATGAATTCTGTGAATGTCTGCCCAGCAAGCCACCGCTTGTGGCTTAGTGTCATATGTTTAAAACTTGGCAGATAAGTACACTTTGAATCAAGCTGTTGTGTGCTGATTCCCAATGACTATAGACTGAAGATATTTATGCTAACACCATGGAAAATCAATACCAAAGAGAGGAAGAACTCCAATAATTTGGAGCACACATAGTAGGAAAAGCAATATTCTGTACCTCCAGATTCTTCACTGTTTCCTGCTGCATTTTGTCCTTCATTTTTTGTAGAATCCTTTGAAACTTCATATTCCTTTTCCATTTTAGCTGCTTCTTCCTTTGTACTGTCTGCTTCTTCACTACTCTTGTCTAAAGAAATAACAAAAGCAAACAATTTTGTATCAAATGTACCAGGAGCATTTCTCAATTACAACAACACAATCTTGGCAAGTAAAGCATTTTGACTGCTGGTTGAGGAAGAGCCTCATTGGAGCCTCTCATTGAGCATTGTCTCAAAGTAGTTTCTAAAGGTCATCTCTACTACATCTCTACTTCCATCTACCTCTGGAAGAGGACTGCCTGTTTCTGCTCTCACAAACAATAGCTGAATACAGGTGACTACAATGCAAAGGCACATTTCTTTGTGCAGAGAAAAATTCTATGAAATGTTCATTTGCTACATTCAAAGTTGACAAATAATGTTTTTTCATTATTATTTTAGTATTAAAAAGCACTGATACAGCTTGCTTTTGTATATGTGTAATGTCTGGACTCCAGTGAATAAAAAGAGAGTGAATATGCTTCTCAAAGATAATTAAGTGAAAATTTCTCTCTTGTTGTGTGCTTAGACAACCAAGCTATGGTTTGGTTGAGAGACTGTGGCTTTAACAAGCAGTCTGGCTGCTAAAGCAATTAGCATAGCATTTTAACAGAATAGGTTAAAAAAAAAAGTGTTATTCCAGGAAAGAAGATTGTAGAGTAAGTACCTGCTGTTAGTTTTGTCCTGGTTTTAGTGGAAGGGTTCTCAAGCTTCTTCTTTGTTTGCTCAGCTATCATTGTATCTAAGTTTTCTAGAAATCAAGGCAAAACCAAACCCCGGTTACTCTTCAATGGATAAGATGCAGAATCCACACTATATTCTCCCCAACACCAGTCTGAATGGTAAGTAGAAATCTAAAAGAACAGCCTTTATCCTTGCCCCTGAACAGTTAATGCAGAGCCAATGCTAAAAGAACAAACAAATAGCTATATGGAATATTAATCAATCTTATTTAAAAAAAAGAACAACTGAATCATGGCAATAAGACTACCAAATAGTGCCAACATGCATAAAGTCAGTAAAAATGTGCATCATATTCTATATTTCAGTCACGTAAGTCACAAAATACAGATGACTATCTATAGCAATTTATTCTGATGAAAGCAATGAAAGGCTTTAATTAACTTCACAAAAAATACAAGACTGTGAAATACGTGCTTCATCCTGGTGGGAAAATATATCTCAAACTGCCTATGTGTCTCGATTTTATATGTTTTCATTAGAAAAAGTCTAGTAAAAGGTTTTAAATTATATCTAGATGAAATAAACATGTAAATTGAAGAGATCAAAACAAATTCTTTCTAAAGTTGCTGAAGTCAAGCATTTACCTGAAAACCAACTAGACAGCTGTGGCCATGTATACAGCTCTAGAAGACTAGAAAATGTATTTCTATGCAAATTTCAGGCCTGAATTAATCTAATTTGAAAGTAAAAGCTCCTCTTCATAAAGATGGGTGTTTCAGATAAAAACATTGTATGCTTATGTGGGGAAAAAAGTCCTTTTGATACCTCACTTGGTAGATATTCAAAATACAGATCACCATACAACCTGCTATGTTTCTTCAGTCATATTATGGACATGGTGTAGAATTTTCCTTCCTTTTATTAGCTTTTTAAACGTTCAGTTAAACATGGATTCAGAATTTCATACATACTATCTTGTTGCTGAGTATTTTTGAGAGACTTAGTTTTGTCTAATTTGTCAAAATTCCTTTTATATAAACAGCTGAAATATTCAGTGTGCAATGTGGGAACTGCAGCAGAATAGATATAATAAAACTAATAATATTTTAAATCACATTTTCTGTATAAGGCCAGTATTTTATCCATCAGCTGGGAACTTTTATTTCCATTAGAATGATACTCAGCACTGAAACATAAGGAGTAGTTTTTTAGCAAGCATATTTCTCTTTGTGCAGATCACCATAAGCAATTGTGCCTCCTGTCTGATGAGAAATCACATCATCCTGTCTGTCTGCATCCTCTATATTTTGTTATTTACATAAAATTAAAATGTAAACAGTATTTGTTAGCACCCTGTCTGATTGCATCCTCCCAATTCTACATCACATCATGGGTTTTTGTGAATATTTTCATTTGGTACATATCCCTTTAATGTGATTTCTGACCTTGCCCCATATGCCCTAAACAAAACAGGTCTGGGCTGTGTTACAAGCTGGGTCAGACATCCTGGTGAAATAAAAAACAAGCCAGAATTATAGTGGTGGTATTGATGCCTCACTAATCACTTGATCCAAAGCTTATTGAAAGAACCTTAAACATCCCTTTCAGTTCATCTTAAGATTCTATTTTTCATTCTGAATCAGTACCATACTAGTATTTCAACAGCAATACAAGGATTTCTCTGTTGCAGGAGACACAGTTTTCAGGATAAGATTACACAGTTAAGAACTTAAAAACCCTTTGTAAACTCAAGCAAATAGATTATTCTCCTTCATTAATTCATGCAAATGCAAAAACGTCACTGATTTTGGAGCTTAATCCAGCATACTCTATTAAACTAGGCTTAATTTTAAGCCTAAACATGGTATTTTTAAAGACAAAAGTATTTAAAAATTTAAAATATTACACATACGTAAGTGCATTGATTCATAAGTACCTTTCATGTTCTTCCTTAAAAGTGTCTGCATTTAGGCAGTAAGTATCTATTAGTAGGAAACAAAAAGACTCCACCACGAGATAGATTCATAACCTGCCAATACATCTTTATATTTAAATGTCTGACACTGATATTTCCAAAAGTTTTTGTTCTGTCAATAGACTGTAGTGTTTGAAAGTTGTTCACATATCCACATATGCACGTGCTGCTGCAGGCAATGGGATTTATACTCCTCCATTATTTATTCACTTCTATAACTAGCATCAGGACAGTTTCTAGAAACTAGTACAGTTTCTCTGAGTCCTTTGATTTGGGTAACAATTTCATGTGAGTTCACTATCACTCCTGTGTGAGTACAGACTTGCCTTCCAGCCCCATGAAGTGTAATAAGGCAGTGCTGACCACTAATGCCCTGAGCTTTGCTGCTAAAGCCAGACTGAATAGGATAACCACTGTGTTCCATTTTCAGAGCCTTTATTTGCCAGTAAGGATGTGGACAAACTTACAAGACAGGCCTTTTAACAGGCACTACATTTTACAGAAGTGGTGAAGTTACCTTGCCAGCTGCATGGCACATCAACATGGATCTGAACATTTATAATCAGCTGTATTTCCTGGGTGATAGAGTCCATGTTTGATGTGCCTACACGTGTAACCTAGAGAGAATATTGCCAGATAATCCCAGTTCTTCCTGGACAGGATTTATTGCCCTTGCTCCGCTTCAAAATTAATGCTTTAACAGCTGGTGTTGTTTCAAAACATGTTTGTACTTGCCATGTGTGGCTAGGCCAGGGCTGAGCAGTGTTTGCCCTGAGTTACACTGATGGAGTGAATCATCTTCTCCAGTGAGCTGTGCCTGGCCAGCAGCTAAGCAACCGCCTGTCCTAGTGCAGGTCTAACAAGGATTGATTACTTTTCCGGTGTCGTTTCCTTAGCAACCTAATTTGCACAGAGGAAGAGCTTAGAAAGGTACTGACCTTTCCACAGAGCTGGCCACTTATTTGAAATGGCACTAATTAAAACAACAGGACAATAACTACTGAGCTAATGGAAGTGACCTACGCTGGTAAATAGGTCAATGCCCTGGCGGCAGCTTTCCACGGAGCAGGATAATCTCATCATCCAAGCAGACACCCGGAGTCACAAGATCTGGTTTCTGCCTTGCCTCACTTTCTAACTTGCTCTTTGATCTGGGATAACTCACTGAAGCATTCATGCTGCAGGAGGGCTTTTGTTTTGAGTAGGCTTTCTGAGACAGCCTAGGCCCAGTTCCTACACACTGATAGATGCTCTCAATTCCACCTGAAAATGCAAATTTCCAGCACTTTTGAAACTCTAAAGTCCTTCAAGTTGGGCATCCAAAAATCTGAACTGCATAAAACCAAAATGTTTTATCTTTACTCTGGGACAATGTACTTTGGTGACACCCTCTAAATCCATGGGAATAGGTACTACAGGGATAACTATTACAAATTAAATTACTTTGTTCTTAGAGAGTCAGAAACTAATATATCCATCTGAGTATTTAATGGAATTGGTGATGGAAGCCTGACATGGACTTTTCTCAATAGACAGATTCACAGTGTTTTCCAGACTTTGGCAAATTTTCCTGCAAAGGGTTTTTTCTTCTTCATGATTGTCCTGTACCTGGGAGGCAGTTTCACTTTCTATCCTCATCAAATTGACTGAAGCTGAGATTCTATGTAATTAAATTTCCACAGAAAGACCTGCTTTGCTGTTTTGTTTTCATACAGCATAAAAAGACTGTGTTTATTAAAGGAGAAAAGGGATCATCAAAGTATCTGAGATCACTTTTTATGCTAGCTAAAAAATTAGTTTACTTAATGAGTTCATACACTCCAACTGCTTCAGCTGGAAAGCTTTGTGCTGATGACTGCCTGTATGAGATGCACATGTTTCAGGCATTAAAAAACCACAGTTCTCCTAGGGCTTTTCTGTCTCCTACAGTAGATGATCCTTAAGAGTTTGCAAGGCCATTTTCCATCTGTGAAAAATCTCTGGACATCTCAGCATTTGCTTGGGACTATTCTATGGGAAGAGCATATCTGATTAATTCTTTGGATAAGCATGTGTCCAAGAACTGTCAATATCCATTGGATTTTCCCTAATGTAGCCAAAAGCAGAGTTTGACCTTTGGTCAGCTATAGCTGTATCAAGCATATGTCACATAAACTACTAAAACTGTGACAAACAAGAGAAATCCTTCCATTGTGGAATTACACATGGGTCTCAGCCTTGCAAATCTCCTGCTGCTCTCTAACTCCCTGCCTTACATGTCAGGATAGGGTATTTTCTTTCTGAATCTTCCTGTTTGACTGATTTGTTGTGATGGAGGGTCTGCAGCCTAATGCTGCCATGAGGAGTGACATGTCAGGTGACAAATCCCAGGTCATGGCATCACTTGTAAAGGGATTACGGGTGAGATGGTCAGAGTGATTTGAAATTAGGACAGCAACAGTATCCCTTGGCAATCAGGTTAAAAGCAACTCCAAAAGTAAAATATAATTAAATAGATTGCTTTCAGGTAAACATAGCTCTGACCAAGTTTCCTTTATCATCCTTAGTAAATTCCCTACCTCACAGGCTATTTCTCAGATTTATCCTTTTAATATTCCACAGACATTTCTTTTGCATTACTGCAGGTCTCTTAGAGCTGTGTGGTGCAGTCCTTTGCTAATCCTTTCCCATCCTGGAGCTGCTCTGTGGCCTGTGCAAACATTTTATGTGTTTTCACAGCATGCCCTTTATGAGCATGATGGTTTGGGACTGAAGCAGCACAGTGCTGCCTCTCCTGCAGGAGTGGGATGGAGTTTCAAATGTTCAGTGACACCTTCTTTACCCCACACCCACATAATCATCTCAAATCACAACTTACAGTCTCAGTGCTCAACTGTCAACAGAGAGGCACTGAATTCAGAAAGTTGGGGCGGGGGGCATTATGGAGCTATTAAATACTGTGAGAAAAAATAAAAGCATTGCCCTCCTTTAGAAACACAAACCACTAGGGAGGATGCAAACCCAAGACTTTCAGGAACCAAGCAATATATCTGTCAAATAAGATACTATGAGAAGGTGGAGATTTCCATCCAGGTGGGAAAGCATAGAAGAGGCAGTGAAGGGAAATGGAAGAAGAGGCAATATATGTGCAAGAAATAACTGCAAATTTAAATGGTAGATAGTGATAAGCAAAGGAACGAACTGTAAAGTATTTGTTTGGATTCTTGAACACATGATTTGATAGTCATGTAATGTGGTGTAAAAATACTATGCCCTCACACACAATGTTCCCCTCAGGTGATACCCAGTTTCTTGTAGTGTGTAGTGGTCCTGGTTCTTGAGAACTGTGAGGTCACAGACTTCACACCATAGCTACCCGTTTCTTTTATTATGCAGTGAGAGTCTGACTGGGGAAAATAGGAGATAAGATCTAAGCAATGGGGAAAAAACCACATTCACGTGTTTGTTTAAATGCAGAAGTAGCAGGGGACAGACATGGAGGAGGTTACAGAAAGAACAGCTATAAATGTACAGTGGGGTCTGCAATCAATATACTTCCTAGATTCCAGTCTTGCCTGAGATCTTTGCACACTCTCTGTCCCCACATCATTTTATCTTATCTCCATGCAAATTCATCTTGGGTTTAACTATTTGCATATACTTTACATAATCACTGCTGCTCTTCAGTATTCACCCCACTCTCGCCATTTGAGGTGTCTCTGATTTCTACTTTTCAGATATAGTACAGTATACTGGCATCTGTGTGACCTTAGTTCATCAGATAAAAAATGAATAGCAGAGAAAAGAGCTGCCTGAAATTAAATAGCTCCCACTGGCAGCTGTATGCATCATACACATGATAAATACTGGTAAGGAAAATCACCAAAAGGAAAATTAAGGTAGGGAAAAATTTGTTAAATATTTTAATGTTTATGATGAAAATCTACAGTAGCAACAAAGAGACCTTTGGAAAAAAGGGTTTTTAAAAAGAAAATGATGGTATTATGCATGAATGGTTCCCTGTACAAAATACTGTCAATGCCCTTCATCACCCAGGTCAAAATGAACAAAAGGTCCCCATGACACTGTCCATTTTCCACTTGCAGCCTCTGGCTCTGCTTTAGCTGCACCTTCCCTCTCCCTCTGAAATCACAGTCTGCATCAGGGAGCATCAGCTTATGGTCACAGCGAGGAGAGGAAAGATGATGCCAGTGTGGGCTGTGATCTGCACTTTGCCTCCTCACACTCTTGGCTCTCTGCCTGTTCTTGGCCAACTAAACAAATATCAGGATCAGATCTTTCGCCTGCAGCATCTGTGCTGATGAGAACTTCAGGCATTAGTCACATTATTCAGACAAGTTCTCCTCTCCCATGAAACAGCCAGATTGTGCCTACTGTGCACTGGTCTACAATGGGGAAATCACAGAGCTTTGCCTTCACCAAAAGTGGAGCTGTGGAGGTACCAAGAATGAATGTGAGAGGCACAACAGCTATTTCATATTCCTTAGTGGGGAGAGGCAGGGACATGTCAAAAATCAACACAGGAGACTTTCTGCCTCTTCTCCTTCCCCTTTCATGCAGCCTCAGTCTGCCTAAAAGACAGAATGATAGTAAAACAATATCCCAGCTGTTTTTTAGGAAAGGAGCAAAGTAATGAGTGTTTGTATTCCTCGGCAATAGTTCCCCATGAACAATCCATCTCCCATTGCTCGTGTGTCCTGCGGCTTGGTCTTCTTCTGTTGTCCAAGAAGAACAAATGATACGAGGGTGGAAAAGGTAAACAGATACATCTGTTCATGCCCATTTCTAACTAACACAATCTCCTACTCAGTCACGGGGGACAGTGTGGATTCTGACAATGAGTCAGAGCCAAAGGGAGAAGGTGTGAGAGGTGGTTTGGTCTATGGAAGAAGGCAGCTGTGACTCAAACACTGCACACTGATCAGCTGGTATAATTTCTCTATTTCCCTCCTAAATAAGGGCGGGGGGGGGTTGCTCCTTAACTGGTCTGCTGTGAGCTGTGTGTTCTACACTGTGGCTCCAGTAGTCTAAATGCTTTACCACAAGGAGGTAAAAAGTGGGATCCCCTTCAGAGGGAGCAAAGCTATAGCGTTCTTAATTTTCTTCCCAGTCCTTTGCCCCTTTCTTTTCTCCATTTGTGGAAGATACAGTACTTCTCTGTATCACAGATGTATCTGTGTATCACCTTTCCGATGGCAAAAGTTTGTGCTACATGTGGAAGTGAATAAATGAGAACTCCACACAAGGCTATAATGTGCACATGACTAATCTGCATTTTTAGGGTAATAGTTTATTGGGTAACATATTTTTCACTTGGTTGGGGTGGCAATGGATAAATTTGCTACAAATCTACTCTTGTAAGCAGCACACAGCAGGAGGATATAATTAATCTACTGTGTAAAAAGGATTCATATATACACATTAGTGCCTCTTAAGAATTTTTCTGTCATCTCTGAAAGCTGTATTTTTTTTATGCCCCCAAGCCACTAATCGCAAATATTTCCTAGAATGGTTCTAAAAATCATTCATTATTTTGGTCTTATTAGTGGGAGATGATTTACAACTATATCTGAACAAACTGGCAGAAATCATTTGTTCCTGTTTCTAAGCTGACAACAATATTATTAAAATAAATCTATTACAAAACTATAGTTTACATAATTACTATAAATAGAACTTTTATCAAGATGGTAGTGGACTGATATGCTTTCATTTTCAAACTAGCTAGATAGCCTGTCATATGCAGGGAAGGTCACTTGTCACACAAAAAGTTCTTTGTGTGGTATAGATGAAGCTTCTCCTTAGTATTTATCTGGTCTGTGATAGATGACTTTGGTGGAAAGGCTGTCAGAGTGAATCTCCACCATCACAGACAGAAGGGAAATGAAGAAAAGTGTGATATTACTAACAAATATTTAAACAGTACAAGTATCTGTGCAATGCATGCCTTGTTGTGCTCTGCTGAAATCAAAGTGAGTTTTGCTATTGGCTCAAACAGTTCTTTTTCTCTTGAAGCACTCAGCACTGTGAAGGATATTGTCCTTTCAGATGTGTATGGAGTATCAGATATTTATGCATCAGTATCAGCTATTTATGCAATATAAATGTTATGAATGCCATGAATAATGGAATATTTTATGCTGAATCAGTCATAACTTATGTGAAAGCCTCTTGCTGCTTTCCGCTGGTCACTACGTGGAAGTGTTCCAACACTTCCATTCCCCTCTGTCACTGCACCCTTGCCAACAGCAACATCCTTTCAGTAACTGTCCCAAGCCCTTCCCAAAACTCAGCCTGTTCAGGGAGAGCAGCCTGTGCCTCTGGCAGGCTGGGGCAGGCAAGAGGACTTCAGCTGTTGGGGAAGAATTTTCTGGATGCTGCCAACAAACCCAAAGGTGGAGAAGTTAATAGCACAGTTGGATCTAATTCACAAGCCACCTGTGCTCCTGAGAGCCTGTGTCATAATTTACCACCTTATGCTTTCTTATGCTTTTCTCTGCTTTCTGGACAATGTTTGTCCATTCTTTTAATTGCAAAAATTATTTTAAAGCAGCTTTCAATGTTCAGAGGGCAGATGGTCTTTCTAGAAAGATTCCTGAAAGCCTTTGAACAGGCTAGAAACATATAATGAGGCTTTCACTCCACAGAAGAATTTGCTCCCTATAACAGCATTCATAGCTAGGAAAGTAAAGAGTGAGAGAAATTTATAGCATTTTGCCACAGCAGGATAATTATCAAATAAGATGCACCTTAACTGAACACACATTTTCTATCAGTTTGTTACAGGCTCTCTTTAATGCTTCCAGAGCTACAATTTCTGAACACATACTGTAAAAGGTAAGCATTATTCTTCTCCTGATTCATATATATGAATATGCTGGTTTGGGCTTTCTGTATTCTGTTACAGATTACATTTAGCATATGAAAAGCTATATGTATTACATAATATTGAATATATGTATTAAAAAATAAACTTATTCCTTGTGTTTCCATGTATGTGCATCTGTGTTTTTCTTGCACGACACTGCAGCTAGACCCTCTGTAACTTAAAGCTAAACCTAATAACATCAGCCACTGCTGCAGTGAAATACTTTCCCCTGGAGTAGGATACAATGATGATGACATAATGCTGTGGTTTCCAAATCCCAAGCCAGCTGTTACTGGTATATGCATTCAAATTCACTGTCTCTGCATCTCTGTGACAGGCAAAAAAGCTGCACCTTGTGACTTGATTCAGTAAATGATTTATTATTTTGAATGTATAATTCAGAGGCATTGCTTACGCATGGCTTCAGTCACAAAGCACAGAAAATTAATTTAGGCAGTTTCCTACTGTAATAAAATGGAGAGAGGATGTAATCCATCTGCACAGACCCAGTAGGTATTTTCCACCAAGTAGCACAGAGTCTGTCCACTGATTATAGGCTGAGGAAACAACAAAAAGCTGCCAATTTTTTACACCGGTTCTTCTCTCTGATAGATATTCATACTAATTTCTTTATCTGCTAGAAATAAGCACAGCTGTGTATCAATCCCCTAATCCAAACTGCACCAAGAGACACAGTACTTATCCAGCTACATAGACTATAGAACTTTTAGTTGAGTAAGAGTGGCAATAAAACTGCTGCCATGCTTAAGGATAGTGGAAGAAGCTAACATGCTCCTGTGGATGCTCTTCCTCAGTATTTGAGAGTATTAGTTCAATAAATGAAGGTCAGCTTTAAAGCAATTTCCCAACAGCAAGTCTAAAAAAAGAACACCACAGAAGCAACCTGAGAATCTATGAGAAAGCTTTTTCCACTATAGTAAGTTGCTGTGATGGAGCACAAAATCCATCTCGGCATAAATCACTCATTTGCAAGGCAGAGTCTGGATACATCAGTTGATAGTCTTACTTTAAATCCAGACTAAATCAGACCTCTCAAAATCTTAACCTAATCCTTGCCTTCTATACTATGTCATCATGACAATTTGTTTCCAGGGTTACAGTACCTATTTGCTCAAACAAAAGTCAATTTGAACAACTGCCCTGAATTTTACGAGGAAAAATGCATTCCTAGTGTAATTCCATTATCTGCATGGTCTTGGATCAGCAACGAGTTTAGCCTATTAACTTTGGCAATATCTGATCAAGCCATAGTATCTTCATTTCTAGAATGACACTGAAACCACTGTGCTTAAAATCAACCATTTCTTTATGTGCATCTTCGTTTAAATGTACTCACAGACAGAGAAATAAAGAGCTGGACTGGGGCATAAGTTGTCCAAATATTCCATAATTCAAGGAGATTTCTTACAGCAAATAAAGGGATAGCCTTGGTCAGATATATCATGAATTCTTTAGAGAGGAAGTGCAGTCATGCACTCAATGTAAGTCATGATTCACTGGATCTTTTCTAGGCAAGTAATGGATAATCCATACAGTTACAATGCATCAATCAAGTATCTGCAACATAGAACAACCATTGCCAGTCCTCTCTCTGTGACAGGCTGATTCATGAAGCTGAGAAATTGCCCTGATGCAAACAAAAACTTTTCAGACTAATCCAGACCAGAAATACTTCAGAAAAATGAAAGGGTTGTGCAGAGTTTGTACAGATGAGCCCTTCTTCTGTAGTTCAGCTTGTTTAGCTAGACAGTGAATGGAAGAGAGTTTGTCAAAGCCCGGAAAGGTGTGTGAGACACAAACCTGGCCATTCCAAATTCTCTCTTCAGGAAATGGTAACGATTTTATAAAACCTACATAGCCACAGACTCTAAAACAGATTCAGGAAAGAGTGCTTCAAAATCTACTCCTGTGCCAAGATGTAACACTCCTCATAGATGGAGGGAGTTTCACTTGGTAGACAACCTTAGCATTAGGTCCTATCTAGTCCAGCTACCTGCAGTGACAGATTAAAGAAGCTGAAGTGCTGGATTATTTCTGGGAAATGCAGGTACCTAATCCACTTTAATAGAACAGAGAAAACCCTCATATTCCCCTGACATAAAGTCATTGAAATAAATTGTGCTTCACAGATGTGGAAGTGTAATAATACTCTAAATGCGTATCTGATAAATTACCTTTCCTTCATTAGATGGAAATATTAAAGCAGTATGGAATTGAACATTGCTGTAGGAAATGATCAATCATTTAGGAGTGTAGCTTTAGCATTTTCAATGAAAAAATCTGAAACAGGTTTCATAAGAGCAAGGAAGATGAGAAGATAATTATCACTGTTGGTAGAGGAAGAATACACCATTAATAACAGTTGTATAAAGTATGAACTCTCACCAAGATAGGAAACTCCTTCTTCTGGTGTGATTGTTCCATATTTAACCATCATCTTCACAAAATCAATCAGGGTTTTCATGATAGTTATCAAAGTCTCTTTCTCTTTTGTCTCTGTCTCTGTGTGAGAGGATGAAGCAAAACTAGTCAGATTCAGGCAACCTGAAGAAACTGTTCTGCAAACTGCACAAACTTCATGCATAAAGAATGACCTACTCATTAAAAGAGAAAATGCTGTGCTGGATTAGCAATGAGAACTTACATATATGTTTCCTTTTAAACTATTCATGCGGAGTACTTTAAAACATGAGGGGTTGGTTCTTTATAGCTTTTTGTCTTGAGGGGCTGTGTTATGGAAGGCCAATGGTATTAATTCCATTTTACAGCTAAGAACACTAAGCACACAAAGATGGAGTGATCTGACAGTTCAAATTGATGGTCAGAGGGCAGATATAGGTAGCATTTTCTACAGCCTATCATTTTTCTTTTATTTGTTTGTGAACTATTTAGTAGTTCAGTCTGGCTCTGTATGACAGAGATCCTTTCTCCTACAAAATCCATGGGTTCAGTGACAAAAATATAAAGTGTCTCAAACGAGATTGTTACTGTGCACCAGTCCATGACTTGCATACTGGGACAACATAGCATTACATGGCTGGGAGGATCATGACTTCAGAATGAGATACAAAAAAAAAATTTATAAAAATAATCAGGTTTTTCCCACATTTACCTGCCTCTTAGCTTTTCTTTTCCCACTGTGTTTATGTGCTGAACAATATTATTGCTATTTCTACATTAGCAGTGTGAAATTCCCCCATCACAGTCACACAAGCTCTCCCCACTGCCCAGGCTGTCACTGAAGGACCCAACAGAGCCAGGGGCACTGTCAGTCAGGGACAGTCAGAAACATACTCCCAACCTTGGCAGAGGGCCAGCCACTCTGGGGAGGGCTGCTGAACAGGCTTTTTACTGCTGCCTGCAATTTAACACACAGCTGTAGGATGCAACTGAATCCCTCCCCTCCAGCTTGATACAACCTGACTGGTGAACACATAAAGCAGGATTTGTGCAGCCAGTGGACCTGGTTCTGTTTGCCTGACAACCTGTCAAACCCAAGATGCCTGCCTGTATTGTGAGTAGAAAAAGAAGAAGAACTAGCATGCAGAATTGCCATGGGAAAATTGAAAAGAACAAGAAGAAGAATATAAAGTTTGTAGATTGGACTTGAGCAAAATATGCCCTCAAGTTTTTCATTTTAGCTCTCTACTCAGGTTCATATGGGGACAATTTGAAGCAATATTAATGCTCCTGCAGGACAAGGGATCTATAAAACACCACCCTCCCCACATCCCTCCAAAAGTTAGAGGGGATGTGTGTGTCTGAAGAGAGTGGGTGTGTGTAGAGGGTGTTGACACAGGGCTGTGGCAAGGAGCCACAATCTTTCCTGCAATAACTGGAAGGCAGTGATGTCCAGCACCGGAATAGGAAGAGACGTGCAGGGCTTTCACTGCAATAAACAGCAAACCTGTGGTTTGTGGAAAGGCTGGGAGGCTCAGACTCATTTACTGGTACCATCAGTGTGAGGATTCTACTGTGGCTTACTCGTATCTCTGTTGGCTTAGAAGACATGGATGTTACTGGAAAGATCTCTGGGGAAAACCATTTGCCAGTTTTTCATCAAGTCCTTACGGGAATGAAAAGAATTCAGGGCTCCTGAATCACACAGCACAAGATGGGAAGGGCTGTCTAGGTCACACTCTTTGCACTTCTGAGTGCTGTTCCCGCCAGTGTTTTGCCATCAAAATCACTAATCAAATTAGTATCTGCTATATATCTTACAGAACATTTTCAAAGCACATGGTCTCTTGCAACTAGGGAATTTGTGAGGAAAAGAGCAGGAGAAAACAGAGAATCTTAATTTTTAAAGTTTTTTTCTGAAATAGTTCTGTAATCACATGACAAGCTCACCTGAGTTAAGACTTTTTAATAATGCATAAAAATTTGGAAAATATTGGAGGTCTTCGAAATTATCTTCAGAAGGCAGCTCATTTCTTCTTTCCAGCACATTAGATGATGACCATGTGTTATCCAGTGTATCATCAGCTTCTCCATTAATGAAACTATCCTGCTCAGATTTGCTTGGTGTCTCCACATAAGACATAATAATAATAAAAAAATCTATAAGCACACTGCTTTTGGTGATAGAGCAAATAGAGCAAAAATTTCTATTACAACCTCATGCCAACATTGTCCGAATTGCAAGGTGAAGACTATACTGTTTTCTTAAAGTTATTTCAGTTGACATCTGGCTTAAATTTTAAAGTAACTCATGATTCTTTTTCTATCAGGATTTCTTTAAGAACACCTCTTTTTTCTAGGTTGAACTGACTATTCCCTAAAGGACACAGTACTAGTACCATTTGGCAAGCAAGACAAAGTTATTAGCTAAGAAATTACCATTCTTTCCTGCTGTTTTTCTTTTATATCACTGTCTGCTCTGCTGGAAGGGTAATCAAAATCTTCAGACTCCTTCTCACGATTCTTTGCTTCATTTGCAATTAGCTGTTGTAAAACCTCTGCCACTTCATCTTCCAGGGTATAGGCCTGACTCTCTGTGATCTGTTAAAATATTTGTGCAAAGTACTTATAGGATACTGGGCTTTTTCTAGATCAAACATCAATATGAAACCTGCTATCAGTATGAAAATAGGTTGCTGTAAATGTGTTTGCTTCAAAGCTGAGCACAGACAAATTAGGTGTAATACCAGTGTGTACATACATGTATACATACAGACATGTAAACATGTCTACTTTTATAACATTCATATACATATATACATAGAAATACACATCAGATATGTGTGCACACATAAACCCCACCCATTCACACATACAGCCTTCAAACTAAACCTCTTTAGGACTTAACACAGTGGAGTGCAGCTTGAAAGATGGAGCTGCAAGAAATACACATGCTTCGCAACACATCTGTGGACAACAGTTGAATAATTACAACAGAATACAGTAATATGGGAAAAAAGCAAACAGCTTTCTATGATATCATTAAAATGCTTTCTCTTTGCTTCATAACAGCTGTCACTTGAGAAAGAATTCTTCCATGCAGCTGCCCCACAGCTCCCTCTGTAATCATGGGGTGCAATACCCAACTGCAAAATCTAGTGCTCAAAAGATAAGGTATTTTAAAATATAAGGATCCCAAATGGCAATGGTTAAAGCCATTGAAACATCCAGACGTCAGACACAAATCCAGTCTTCCTAAAAATCAGTAATGTAACACATCCTCAACTAGCCAGCAACAGTATGTGTTTGCTGATGACACTAATTAGCATTAGGTGGATAGGAATGAGTTTAGACCTTTCCCCCTTAAGTATAGAAAAGAAATTAATAATAGAAAAGCACTCAGTGAAAATCAGAAGACAAACTAAAGAAAAATGAGGGCAGACATGGGAGGAGTACAATCAGTGAATGTTTTTTAAACATCAGAAACATTCTGCAGTTTGGCCTACTTTGTTGCAAAGACATCACAGGAACAACAACGTTATTGCAGAGCTTAACCAGCAAGCCCAAATAGCTCTAGAAATTTGCTTAGACCCTGAGTCCCACTCTCTTCAGACAAAGTGTGCGTCTGAATTGTTTTTTGAAAGAGTATTAATCCAATCCAAAAAACAGTTAAATGATGATTACCAAGATACTTACTAGCCCCAGATTTAGAAGTTTTGAAACAATCTTGTCAAACACTCCTCTGTCATTTTCCTCATAAATTCTTGCAGCAATTTTTTGAACGATGTCTTCAGCAGTTAAAGGAGTGCCATCTAATTGATGGAGGCCATCTGGATCATCTGAAAGGATTACGGTTTTACTGTGTGCTGACCGGCCTAACTCATTTAGATTAAATATCTCATTAAAAATATCTGCTCACATCTTTTTCTCTTCAGAACAAAACTACATTTTTAGACACATTAGGAATATACTTTGATACACATTTGCAAGCCCTTAAATCAGTCACAGGGAAAAGTTCTTTGTGTCAATTTTCCACATCTGAAAAATGTCTTTCTGACTGGCTCTTCTGAAAGAGCAAAGATGAAGTTTAGGAGCTTACTCTCCTGTTTATAGAAGATATTGGTACAATTTCCATATCCACTTATTTGTGTCTTCCTGGTATCTACTCTCATTGTATGGCCACTTAGATCAAAACAGTTCATGACAAATTGCACATGATCTTGTTTGAATTTCAACAAATTAACTTTTAATTATGTAATTGTTACCTATGGCAAATAGGTATCATTGTGACAATGGGAAAGGGAATACGATGAGTGAGCTTTGGTCTGTTATCAGCATACTTTGATATAATTAAAAATATCCTGAGCTAAATGCTGCTTACAATTCTCAGAGGACTCACTTAAACTACAAGTCAATTAACTACTCCTGTAGCAAAGGCAAGTATTCTTTGGCCTTTGGTAATTTCTTCTAGGTTTGTGATTATGGGAATTATCTAAAACTGCACATAATATTTGAAATAAATATATGTGATTTAGCTGCATATAGAAGTGCTTCTTCCTCACAAACCAGAATAAATATATTTTCATTCAAAAATGTCCCATTTTCCTTCCATCAAATCTAAATTGCTAAAAAACATTACAAATTACACAATTAGACTTTTCTCCATAGAAGTATATTAAAATCAAGAGTAATTCTTTTGTACTGTGTTTCAAAATCCTAGCTGTAATACAACAAGCTTCTACAACTGGAAATAATTGAAACTGCACTCCAGTAACAAATAGAGCTCATGTTTAGTGATGAATACAACATTCATGAAGGCAATCAGTTTGCAAGAGAAATCTAACCTAGAAGTCACTGAAAGATGATTATGGAATACCTTGGAATTTATAATCCATCCCGCTTTTAGTGGAGTCATAGTCATCCACAAGCCTGCGGTTCTTGGTGGAGTCTGCATCATCAATGGCCAGTTGCTGTTCATACAAAGAGCTTCTAATTGACTCCCTCTCCTTCTCATTCCTTTCTCTTTCTGCTACTGATTTGAGCAGGTTCAGGTCATCAACAAAGGAATAATTCCTGAACTCTGGCTTATTTTCTGGAAAATATATCAATATCAACATAACATAAAATCTTATACCTCTTTGATACCATTATGAATATTGCTATAAAACCAGGAAAGATATTTTACCTGTGGGAGCTATTTTCCTATTCTTGTCTGCCTCAGCTTCAGCAATCTAATATATAAAAATAAAGCAAACGAAAGAGCAAACAGGTAGAAGGAATAAAATGTGTGATCTCTTAATTTATCAGTATCAGCAGAGGGTTTAATGCCTTATTTTCACGCTTAGTAAGAAGTTTGCCTGAATAAGTAGAACAGGAATAAACACTTTCATCAGTACCACCCATCCTCTGATCAGAACCAGACATTACGGGAAGCTGCAACAGACTGCCCATTTTAAGATAAATGCCAGTTACACTTTCCTTCTTCATTCCAAGATCATGCTAAATTCCCATAGGATGTCAATAGAAAGGGGTGGCATATCTGTGAGCTGTTGGAGCTAACAACCTGCTTTCTGAATGCTGGACAGTGAAAGTCTATATGCCAGTTCTTAAAAATTATTGAAACCCTATTTTTTATCTAACCCCATCAATAATCACTTTACTGACAAATCTATTTTTTACCAATTCATTAGCCATTCATGATATTCATGGATCCAGTGCCTGAAAGGCTAAAAATATAGTAATTCTGTAAAAAAAAAAAAATTGTAAATATTTTTATTTCACTCACCTGTTCCTCCAAAGGTCTTTCTACACTTAATTGTCTGTTGTGAATAGCTTTATCTAGAATAAACACACACACACATATATATACACTCAGTTATATGATACATGCAACTACAAAGAGACAGCACATTTTTTCCTAATTTACAGTTTTCTCCCATAAAACATGGTGTCTTAAATAGGATGCCAACTGCTAGTTCTTGCAAAAAAATTTTCCGTGTTCCTAGAAGAATGAGAACACAATAAGAGAATGAGAACACATGCTTTAAACAAAGCATGACTGGTGCAGAAGGAGGGGTTCTGCAGAAGACAGAAACACAGATATAGACTTAGCAACCTCTTTCTGATCAGAAAACTCACGAATTGGGGAAAAAAGTGCTGGAGGAGATTGACTAAAATAGCAATAATCGGATTGGCACAACCAAGAGATTAAAAATCTCTTCCATCCAGAATACCGCGGGAGACAGGGAGCAAGCAAAGACTTGTGCAGACACTGCTGTGGAATGGATGAAAACACTGCTTGGAAAAGACTGAAAAAAATTTGGAGCTTTTCCCTCTACCAGCACCTATCCCTTCACTTTAATATTAGATTGCAGCTTCAGTGATCTGTGTCTTGCATCAGGAATATTGTTGCTTTAGGATCTCATTGCTTTTAGCCAAGTGGAAGGAAAGTTTTTACCCTCCTCTATCTCTACCCCGCAGAACTTTCCCCTTCCGCGGCAAACGGCGAGAAGGCTCCGGGGCGGTCGCTTACCTGTGCCCGCGGGTTTGGGGAAGCCGTGTCCCCGGCTCGCCAGCAGCGCCAGCACCTGCAGCGCGACCGCCAGCCCGAGGAACATGGTGAGAGCGCGCAGCCCCGCCGGGGCCTGCCAGGCACCGCCGCCCGCGGGAGCCGCCCGGCCCGGCGGGCGCTGTCCGGCCCGCGGTGCTGAAGCTCGGGGAAGCCGCTGCCCGGGGCTCGGCCCCTCGTCCCCGCGCCCGCAGAAATGGTCGAGCCCGGCCCCGCCGGCGGCCCCGGGCACGGGGAGGAGCCGGGGGCGGGCCGGGCCCGGAGCATGCGCGGCCCCCCTCGCTCCGCGGCCGGGGGCGCGGGCGGCGCGGCCGGGGCAGCGCCGGGGCCCGGGGGCGGCTCCGGAACGGGCCCGGCAGCCATGGCCGCACCCGCCGGGCCCGGCAGGCTGCGCTCACACAGGGCTGGGTGTAAGGGGAAAGCCGGTCCCGCTCGGGGGGCTGCGAATCACTGCCTGCCGCTGCTCAAACGCTCTCCGCGGGGCTGAATTACACGGCAAAGGCACAGTCGTCAGTGACTCTTCATGACAAAGAGAGGACGTGGAAAGTTTAATTATAGCACATCCTGCTCTTCAAAATTTAGGATTTAAAAAAGCAGTAGCACAAATGACAATAAGCATGAAAGCTATTTCTGAACGTTTTCAATATTAAAATTTTAGCCCGTGTAGACACAGAACACCAACAAAAAATCCCTAGGGATCGGAGGAAGACATTTTCACCAGTTGGCGGCAGAACAAAGGATTGCAGCGGTAGCTCTTTTCAGAACTACAGAAGCTGCTTCCAAAATAAATCACAGTGTTCTTTCTTCAAAAAAGACCTCATCATTCTGTAGTCACAAATGCATACACTCAGGGAGCAGACGAAAATACTTAGAAATGTCAGTTCTTGCTGACTGCTAAAAATGGCTAAAAACTTCTATTTGAAGAGATGAAAAGGATCAGTGCTTTCACAAGTGAAAAACAGGAACACAGCCGAACTGTTCATTCTTTTATCAATGAATTTATACACACTATTACAGCATAAACTGTGAACACACAAAAAAGAGATTAATAATTAATTGAACCACAAGCACTACAAAGAATTACAACTTTTTTCCTTTAGCAGCCACTGTATATCATAGTCAAGCCTTTGCATATAATTTAGATAAAATGATGCTCTAGTTTATATCAGATTCACTTCTATAGTCTTCCACATCCAGAGCAATGAAAATAACTTCCAGAAATGTACTGATAGCCCCAGAATCCTCACATCACCAGGCTTGGTGATTCTTGGAGCTGAGCCAGAGTTAGGAATTACAGGATATTTTGGATAAAAACCTCTTAAGCATAGTTGTATGTAAGAAGAAAACAGCCTTATTTACACATTGCTTAGTGGCCTACAAGGAAAACTATTATAATAAACAGATCCTTCCCTCATTTTAGAAGCATAGAAGACAAGCAGCTTCCACAAGGAAGTGTAGAGTAACCTCCTCCCCTGCCATCTTTATTAGATGTGTATGTATAGCAACAGGAACCTCAAAACTACTGAACAGTGCGGATAAAAATTAAAAGATCAATTCTTACTTCAATGTGGCTTTATATTCCATTCTTGTCTGGTATTAATTCAACATTTCATTGCCTGTGCAATGTTCTCAATGTAACAAAAATTGTACTTTCTCTCCAGGTACTCTTTCTGATATTTACTTCCATTCCACTCAAACATTTCCCACAACACATTGTAAATGCGCATCCATTGCTAAGACTCTACACATTTCTCATTCAGTCAAAAGTCCTAAACAATACAAAAACATTGAATATATTTTAAATTTGCTGAAAAGAAGGTGTCTGTAAAGCAGTGAGACCAGAAAAGGAGCTCTAATTAGAGAAAACAGCGTGAAGAAGGTGCAGGGCAAAAATGCGCCTGTTTATGTGATATGTCTACATATGGCTTTTTGGCTATAATGATACATCTAATTGTGTTTAAATGTGCTTATTTTACAGGATATCCTTCTGTTTATGTGACAAATGTTTCTATTTCTGTTAAATCTTTTCTATATTATTTCCCAGATCCATACGGTTCATTTCCTTAGTGCTAAAGTGTCTCCTGCTTTGGCAAGCCTCTCTAACAAGAAATTATGAGAAGGACAGGGCAAGGACTGATGGTGGGGAGAGAATTCAAAACCTGCCATCACTAAAACTTCAGACACAAACCCTTTCCCTGTTCATGGGCACTGCCAGCCACGTGCTGCAGCTGCAAGCACAGAGCACGCTGGCACTGCCCCCTCTGCTTTGGCACACTGGGCCTCCAGCTCCTCGGTGGTGCCCTGGTGAGCTTGTGTGACATGTGACAGATAATACATAATCTCTGCTAATTATGACAAAATAGGTTTAATCCTCATAGAAAAATGACTGGGTAAGAGTGCTGTATTTGTTTCTCATTACACCTGTTTCATTTGGCATCATTTACATCATCTACTACAACACACTCCTCTGCCCAGTGTAGAGACAACACAGTGAAGAGCACAAGCTCTTCTGTTTTGGATTCTATTTTGGCTCATACACAATCAACCCATTTTCTATTCTGGAACTATTTATTTCCAGCAATGTGAAATGAGCCAGAAAGAATACCACTTGCCTATCAGATGCCAAGGAGAACTCAGAGGAATGACAATTAGAATGTTTCTTGATGTGGTGAGAGCAGTTGATATGAAGTGTAGAGAAATAACTGAAATGCAGTTTTTCAGTGTTATTTTTGCAGTTGTTTTATAACCACACTTCAAAGCTTTTCCTCTAGCTGATGAAAAAAGAAGGCAGATGAAAGCAGGAGAAAGGCACAACAAGCCACTTTGCCAAGTTTATGCCTAGATGGTAGACATTCCTTACTTCTGTGGATTTGTTTTTTCTACTTTAACTCATATAATGCAAATGATATATTAAATAACACAGTGCTTAAAAGGAAAAAAAGTGTTGGAGGAGTTACTGGTGATCTTTATGCAAGGCATTAGGTGTATCTATAATCATCTGACAGTAAGTCATGTATTATGCACATATGTGTGCACTATGAATAGTCCTCTTGATTTCAATGCAATCAACAATTAACCATGCACAAACCTGAGGGTTTGTGTTCTACGAATCATTTTATACACTGCATTTATTTATACACCACCTGAGGCAAAGAGAAGGATCTAAGACTCTAGAACCACGAAAAATAAAATAAAAAAGTCAAAGCTAGTGCATTTTGAGCATTTATCCAAGTGCCATCAACTTTACCAGCAGCTTTTCCTATGCTTATTAAACTTACATTTTTGGTCTGCAAAGCTTACAAGTTTTTCATGCTTCTACAATGTAATGTTATGTTTTTACATGAGCAGTTCTTAACTGAGATATTCTTAACCAAATAATTTTGTAAACTTATAAAACTACCAGTCCATATCTTTCATCTTAGCTTCAAGGAAATGCCCACTTTTAATACTTTTAAAAGTAGTGATCTCAGTTTGTTCCTATTGGGGTTTTCTCTTTATCTGATAAAAAATCAATTTATAGCTTTGAAATTCAATATGATTTTCTGTCCAGATGTATGTAGGAAACGGAGGGATACCTTTTCATTGGAAACACATAGCTTGGAAGGGATTATTTCAGTTTCTTCCCCACCCCTTCTAGAAAAAAACCCAAAAATTACCTTTGAACTGAAATACAAACTCCTTGGTGAAAACCTTCCCAAGACAAAACACTACCAGGGTTATGGGAATCGCTTCAGGATCAGCCCTCTGGAAGCCTCCCAGCCACGACAGATCTCCTGATGTTCCCACCTGCAGTTTTAGAATAATATTTTTCATAATTGGGAGGTTTAGATTGGACATTTGGGAGAATTTCTTCACAGAAAGGTGATTAGATATTGGAATGGGCTGTCCAGGGAGGTGGTGAAGTCACTGTCCCTGGAAGGGTTTAAGGAAAATTGGATGTAGCACTCAGTGCCGTAGTCCAGTTGACATGGTGGTGTTCAGTGGACTCAGCGGTCTCTAGGGTCTGAACCGAACTGATTCTGTGATCAGCTGCCACATGCTGCTCTTTCGAACCCCCCCGAAATGTCTTTGTTTCGTGATGCCGACACCAGGAGCCCCTGGGGCGCGCCGGCGCTCAGGCCGCGCTCCCTGAGGGCAGCGCTGCCGGCCACGCCTCCGTGCCCGGCACACCCGCAGGGCCGGCCCCGCTCCCAACGCGGGGCTCCAGCTCCACTTCCCGGCCCAGCCGCGGCGCCGGGCGGGGCCCCGGGGAGCGGCTCCGCCCCGCCCGGCTCTGCCGCCCCTCACGGCCGGCACCGCCTCCCGCCCGCCCCGGAAAGGGCCGCCCGGGCCCGTCTCTTCCGGGGGCGGTGGGTCCGGCATGAGCGACGTGGTGGAGCGAACGCTGAGCGCCCTGCCCGGGCTGCTGGGGCAGCACGACCCGAGCGCTGGCCCGGGCGGCGCCGGCGGCCCCGGCAGGGTGTCGGCCTCCTCCCGGCTCGGGAGCCTCATCCGGAGCATCACGGCGCTCACCTCCAAGCACGTACGGGCTGCGGGGCCGGGCTGCTCTCCCTTCCCGCCCCGGGGGAGCCGGCGCGGGGCTGGGCTGGGGGCCCCGGGCGCGGCGTCTCCCCTCGGCCGCGGGGCTGGGTCGGGCTGAGCTCGGGAGCCCACAATAAAGCCCCGATAAATCCCCGTGTTTGTGGGTGGCCGCGTTCTGCTGCTCTGGGGCACGGGCTGGGCAAGCACGGCCGCTGTGCTGGAGGCGAGCGGCCGCGGAGTGAGGTACACACTGCCCTGAGGGGAGCGTGGGCCACCGCTGACCTACCGTGTCTCCTCTGAGTCTTCTTTCACGTTTTGCCTGTGAGATCTATGCAAGGTTAAAACAAGTGTAATTTTTCTAGGAAGAAGAAAAATTAATCCAGCAGGAACTAACCAGTTTGAAAGCAACAGTTTCAGCCCCCAGCACAACACTTGTAAGTTCTGTTAGTGGCTGCAGGCTGTGGAACAGCACACCGAAGGTGAAGGACAGCAGTGTTCTCACTCTTTATGACAGGTGGATGTGCAGGTTATCTGCTTTATAGATATTTAATCATCAGCATTAATAAATATGAATACATATGGGTTTGCAGCATGGTTAAAATAGTGAGAACACTATGATTCTGTTTGATGTGAATAAACTGTGACAATATGACCCTACTGTCATTCTGTAGTTTCTGAAATAGTGCAGACAGCAAAAGTGGGTGATGAACTGCTTCCATCAAATAATGCTCTTTGCAGGCTGACATTGTTCCTACAATTAGTTCACGCTCTTCAAGAAGCTGTGCTTTGTTGTATGCACTATTGTCATGTCTGAGTTTCAGGAGATGATTGAATTAATTATGTATTGAATTATGGTAGGAATACATATGTCAGTCCCATGAGTGAGGATTTTTGAAGGGAAAAATAAGTTTTATCTCGCATGTAGTGAGAAACCATCCTAAGTCAGGGTAGTAATAGGTAAAAAATAATTTGTGTTAAGAGTGTGAGCATCATAATGCTTCAGGTGATTAATATTTTTAATATTGTCATAGTTAATCTACTGTTAATCACATGCATGATAATCAAAATAAGAATTTTTTTAGGGGTGGAATAGAGGGAGTGCTGCCTTTTCAGCGGAAATTTAATACTGCGTTGCAGAAGAAGTTCAAGACAAAAAATTATGGATACTGACATTTTAGAAAACGTGTGAATAGACATGTTTCTATGATACAAAGCTTTGTTTCAGTAGAGCAGTGAAGAAGAGCATAAAACATGTTGGACTTAAAATTTTCAGTAATTTGTTTCTGGTATTTCAGAGACTGATGAAAGAATGCATGGTGAGACTCATCTATTGTGAGATGCTGGGCTACGAGTCTTCCTTTGGATACATCCACGCAATCAAACTTGCCCAGCAAGGGAATCTTCTGGAGAAGAGAGTTGGTACGTGCATAGAGCTGTAGCCTTATAATGTTCTCAAATGCCCAGTTTTAAAGTTTTACAGGATTTATAATTCATGTCAAATACAACCTACTTAAAATGTTTCTCTACTTTCTTGGTCTCGTTTCATGGTCTGTTACTTTTTGAAAATATCTGAATCTTCAGCTTGTGAGGTGCTCTGTGTGTGCTTGCAGCACAGAAGGCAGGGGAAATGAATTTATTTTGAATATCAATTATCAGTTCTTTCATTGTTTTGAATTGTGACACCAGTAAACAAGTAATTTAAGAGAATATTTGTTAAACACATCAAGCAGAAAATGAATTTCTATCAGGATCTGGTTTCTTTTCCAAGTACTAGTGCAAGATTAGACAAAGATGATTCTGTCAGACAAATATTTTCTGTTTTGGTGCTCATAGGACTTTTTTGTTTGTTTTAAAAAGAGTTGTAGGGAATGAGACAAATAGGGAGGCCCTTATAGCATAGAGGCAGGCTGGTGTAGGTTGCTTAAAGTTCTCTGGACACAAAGTGCCCGTAAGTTTTGATCTGATAAAATGATATTATCAAGAGAGGGTGTGTGTCTTTTGGTTTCTTTTTTTTGTTCTTGTTCTGCAGTCATATGTGATACATGAGGGTGATCTTTTCAGTTCTTGGTGCAATATGCCAGGGTCTGTATTGAGGAATTGTCAGCTGAGCTGGTCAAGATGAGTGACTCCTTTACCCAGTGTGAGCCTCGATTTAGGAGAGTGAGCTCTCCCTTTATGGGTGTGCTGAGCTGATCATGGCCATGATCATAAGCAGATAGTTCTGACAGCCCAGCCAATACAGTTATTTATTTTCAAATTGTTCATTTTGATCCCCAAGCCCTTTATGAACCAAGAATTCTCTAAAATTGGTCTCTAAAGTACAGTTCTTGCTATAAGTTGTAACACACTCTCCCTACCCCTCACTTAAGTCCCTTAGTTTAAAAGCAGAGAGGGGCCTTGGAGAAAAAAAGTTTCTGGCAGGTCTCTTTTCCTGGGTTTCTGGAATGGTTTCCTCATTGCTAAGAAATAACAAAGAGTTTACTGGCATAGGATGATGGAAGGATGATGGATTCACTTTTGTATATTCCAGGTTGAATGTAATTTTTTTTGAAGAGTAATTTTATGATGTGAAAAAAATAAAGTAACAGATATAAGGGAGTGCACTTGTGTTGTGTAGTCCAAAAGTGATAGACTTTTCCCTGTGCAGAGAAGACATTAGTTTTCCAAGAAGTGATTTATAATATAGTGGTGCTTTTGACTGTTCTTTAGCTGTAAAAGTATCGTAATGTCTCTTATTTCTCACAACTGTTATTTGTTGAGCTTTACTGCAACTTAAATGTAACTGATTTACCTGGAAAAGGACAGTCTTGATATTTAAAATGTGAGCAACTGTTATCCAACAAGGTTTTTTTGTTGGGTTTTTGTAACTGCTTGAGTCAACTCTTCTTGTGTTACACACAGTCTTAAAGTTTCTGTAATTACGTTTCTTATTGCTTGAAAATAGTAATGAAGGCTGCTTTCTTTTATAGGTTACTTGGCAGTTTCTCTATTTCTACATGAAAATCATGAGCTGCTACTTCTGCTTGTGAACACAGTTGTGAAGGTATAGTGTTTTTGTAAAAAACAAAAACAAACAAAACCCCAACAAAAACCCAAAAAACTCTTCCAGGCACAGGAGAGGCTGTTCCCATGTGCCAGGAGATAAGCTAATGGGGAAGAAGACTTGGCTGAACAGAGAGCTTTGGCTGGAACTTGGTGGAGGGAGGCTATGGGTTGAAAAACTTGGACCAATTTTTCCTGTTTTGTCACACATCATCTAATTACTTCTGTATTCCTTTCTTAAAGTTGCTGTTTCTTTGACTAGCAAAGACAATCTGAAATGGCTTTCCCTGCCTCTTTAATTTGATCTTGATGTTCTTGCTCTTGAAGCCATATTTTAAAAGCTTTTTCAGGGGAGATATGCCATAAATGTAACCTTATAAATGTACCAATTGTACACAGCCTCAGCTCCAGGAGGAGCCATGGGTGCATATTGCAGTGTTAACTTTGGCTTGTAGCTGATGGCAAGTGTCTGTTGCCTTCTCCGAGCTCATCTGATGACTTAGACAGAAAATGGAAATATATTTAGGAGTGCCACTGAAAATCTCTTACTGCTGTCTCTTACATGGAGCAATTATGACTTATTATATCTCTTTCTAACACTCACTTCTGTGTAATGTTTACTTTTATACTGCAGTAGTCCAAAGCCCCAGAAATTATAGATTGAAAGTGATGCCTGTTTTGTTGCTGTGATTGAAAACTGTTTTATGATATTCAAAAATATGGCTTGAAATTCACAAAGAACTAAACCAAAATAAAGACTGAAACTTATCTGGGAGAGATGAACAAAGCAAGTTATATCACCTGGAAATCCCACACATGTAATTCATTTTGAAAAATAATTGTAGTCTTTATAAACTCATCCATTTCTTTTTTTTTGTTTAAGGTTACAGTGGGCTATACCTATTATATTTAATTGTATTTAGGACAGACTGAGATTGTTAGTTTTGTAGAATGTTACTTGTAATTTGCATTTGCTTCTTAGGAAGTAGGTAATATTTTAGTGTACAGATAGGTAGTTGGCAGTACTATTGAGCTTGCTCATTTTTTTTTTTAAGTTCTTCTGGCCAGATCAAAAGCAGTAGAGAGAGTACTATTGAATTCTGTGGGAAGTGACTCATCTCCTGATCCAGATAGGGACTCAACATACTTTTGCATTCATTTCAGTAAACAAAAACTGATTGTAGCTCTACATGTTAATGTTGCACACATTTAAAATAAGGATGTAGTTCTGTAAGAGGAGTGTGAGGAGCTGCCTGTTCCCTCTTTCTGTGCAGGAGAAGAGCCTGATGAGCTCAGTGAGAGCTGGCTCCTCTCAGGCACAAGCAGGATGCTGGCTGTGGATGGGCTCTCTAGGGCTGGTAGGTCCAGCCTGCCTGTGGAAGACTTGGGGGATGTCAGTGCAGAATTTAAAAGTCTAAGAAAAAATTACCTATCTTTTATGTAACAGGACTTGCAGAGCACTAATCTTGTAGAAGTGTGCATGGCACTAACTGTTGTCAGCCAGATCTTTCCACGGGAGATGATTCCAGCTGTTCTGCCCCTAATAGAAGACAAGCTTCAGCATTCTAAGTATGTATTCATTACAGAATTTCAAATGGCCTTGTACAGTTGAATAACTTAATTTTCAGTAGGTAGTTTTACTAAACTGGTGTTTCTTCTCTCAGTTGGTCTTTTCTAGTCATCACCTTTCGAAATTATTCCTCACTTTGTATTTTTTTCTTGGATTCTTGTCTCATGTATTTGCAGCTTGACTGAGTATTGAATAGATAGCAGTTTTTTTCATAGCAGTGTGGATAGGTAAATATAATTGAATTTATTTGCTGGAGTCCTTTTAACAAATATGCATGAAGAAATGTTTGTAGAGTAGGTGGGGAAACAGATCCAGATCCTTGAACTTCACTGATGCTTTTTCCATAAAGCTCTTTAGAAAAACTGATAAAGGTGTATCTGTGGATGCCCTTGATTTGTTTGAATTGTAGTTTACTATATCTCATAAATAGAGGAAAATTCTGTAATTGTTGATTAGAAAGGGAATTGCTGAATGAATTAATTCAGCAATTCTAGACATCTATTTTTTGGAGCTGCATGTATGACCATAGCAGATGAGTCATGGCCTCTTTCATTGCTTATTTAGTGGACATTGTTTTAAATCATCAGTCTGACATCCATCCCTACGAGGCTTCAAAGTTGGCTTTGTCATTTCCTCACTTAGTTGGTATTTGCAAAGTTGTTTGTCACCAATATGTAAAACATGGGGTCTCATCTCTATTAATCATGATATTCTGGGGTCTGGCAAGTTTTTCGTAAAGTCCTTAAAGTACACTAGTTTTTAGTGTAAATCTCATTTCAGGGAAATTATCCGAAGAAAAGCTGTTCAAGCTTTATATAAATTCTATCTCATTGCTCCTAACCAAGTTCAGCACATCCACGATAAGTTCCGGAAGGCTTTATGTGACAGGGATGCTGGAGTCATGGCTGCTTCTTTGCATATTTATCTGCAAATGATTAAGGTAGGCAAACTGATTTGGGGATATATTTTTATGTGTTTTATTTTAATTACACAGTGTGCTCTACAAAGGTTTTGCAGAAAAAACTCACTTGTTGCAGTTAGAAAAGTTAATTTATGTAGTGATGTGTTAACATTTGTTTCTGCCAATTCTCCATTTAGCTGGACAGATCCACTTCTTGCAGGGTCTGAATGCTCAGCATTGCTGCGTCCTTAGCTAGAGAATCTAAGTCCTACAGTGGCTTAAAGGGAAATTCCCTTGCAAATGTGTTTCACCTGCTCCTTTTGCAAATGTGTGAGAAAAGAGCATAGGCCTGAAGTGAAGAGCTTATAGGTGCAGAGGGTTGGGAGCAGAAGTCTGATTTAAGGAAATGATATGCCATCAGTGTAGGTATTTTGATCTCACTCAAGTTGTGGATTATTTTTACTTTTGAGTTGCTGTATTGAAATATTTGAATTCTCTTTAATTTTCATTTTGTAGGAAAACTCATCTGGATACAAGGACTTGACTGGGAGTTTTGTAACCATCCTGAAGCAGGTGGTGGGAGGAAAGCTCTCTGCTGACTTCAACTATCACAGTGTGCCAGCACCATGGTTACAAATTCAGCTTTTAAGAATTTTGGGGCTGTTGGGAAAAGATGATCCAAGGTAACCATATTTTTCTCAGCAATTAATAATTTGAAGGTACAAAGAGTACAGTAACAGCCTAAACCTTATAGACTGTAAGAGGCTTTCAGTGTCAAAATTCTTGCACATTTGTTTTTAACCAAGACAGCAGATTAATTTCTGCAAAAGTAGTTTCTTAGCTTCTGGATTGTCTAAACAATTGATTGTTGTGCCATATGATTAAAATGTAATTTTACTGGGACATCTATTACAATGTTACCAAATAACAGTGAAAATCTGGAGTAAAGCTATTTTTAAAAAGTGCTACCATTTTGTGAAGACCTAGTTGTCTGTGATCCTTTTCCTGTTGACCTTTTTATTTATGCAAGCAGCAAGGGAAGCGTTTTTATTCTTATAATATGGCAAATGTTTCTTTTGAAAGCTTCAAGCATGCTGATAAATGCCATTTAGGATCATGTTATAACACAGAGCTCTACTGTGTTAAAGCAAATTTGTAGATATGAATAATGTGCTACAGGTATCAATAATAGCTTTGAACTGTTTGGCAAAATAAGACTACATGCTTATTAGTGTTGCAATTAATTTTAAATATTTTCTTAAACAGGACAAGTGAATTGATGTATGATGTTCTAGATGAATCTTTAAGAAGAGCAGAGATTAATCATAATATTACATATGGTGGGTAACGTTATTTTTTGCAATTGTCAATATTTGAAAAGATAGAAAATGAGTAGTTGATTGTGCTAGAATACTTACACAGTACTTTTAAAAAATGTAGTTATAGTCTTAACATTTATTATATTCTTAAGTGTCCAACTAGTAAATAGTAGCATGAGTGATACATTGCTCTGCAGCATAAATTTTTTATCACTGAAGTAAAGCAGATCTATATACAGGGAATTCTGTATGGCTCAAAAGCCTTTATCCTGTGTTTGCATTGACCCTGCCCTTAAATGCAGAAAGTCAGCTGCTTCATGAAGACTTTTATTGGACATTGCTTCAGTTGAAATAAGCAATAAAAGAAAATCCTGCTGATACATTTCTGTGTGTTAGAAATACTTCGATCCTCTCTTCACTGCCCTGAGAAAAGCAAGAGTGTGCAAGGACAGTGTCAGTTCTTTGCAGCTGTGTAGGGCTTCTGGTCTGGGCACAGTTGATGAACGTTACACCTCCAGAGTTCAGTGAGGGTGCTGCCTGTGAAAGGTTGGCTTTGGCACATGTCTCAAGTGAAAACTTCTAAAACGTAGCACAAGGTTCATTTTGGTAGAAGTTTGTGGTCATCTCAGTAGAGAAAGCTGGTTTTGTTGCTACTACAAGGCAAAAGTAATAGTTGCATTGTTAGCTTCTTTCCTACTAAAAAGTTGAGCAATTTATTTGTCTTTTTTCTTTGTCTTCTGCTTCCTAGGTCTTAACCTCCTCAAAATCCCAGTTCTGATGCTCTAGAACCCTAGTTTAAGAGCTGTTTCACTCCTGAAAAAACCTATCACCCCAATTTTTTTATTGTTAACTAAAGCCCTGCAGATGTGCCAAAGTTCCAGTGCTAATGGAATGGAAAGAAAATTGAGACTTTCTTAAAACAATAGTGAGGGGTAAAACAGAAAGGGAGCATGGCTCAAAGCTGTAGATGTCTAACACCTACATCATACATATGTTGTAAAGTATTGTGCAAGCTTCACTTCCATAAAAAGGGGAGCTTTAGTGAAGTATTCTCCTCTAGTAAATAATAAATAAGGAACCATCTGTCAGATGTTTAGAGTATTTAGTTGATTGCTTCTGTTCTTTTAGGCAAGAACATACAAGTTACTGGGAGGTGTGTTGACTTTTAATACGGCCTATTTGCACTTGCCAAGAGTTAAACATTAAATTTGTTTTGAGCACTTAAAGGGACAAAGTGGGCAGTTCATTATGATTTGTACAAGGACATAGAATTTAGGTGTGTAGGTTTTGTTCACCTATGGCAAGCATTTTATAAAACTATAGTTTATAATCCTAGACAAAAGAAAAATGTAATTCTGAGTGATATCTTATAAAAAGTCATTGGTTATGGCATGTTTCTTGTAGGCAGTTTTGTTGTGTGCTAGTCTTTCTCAGATTTAGTTTGTAATGACTAAGGAGGAGAGGGGGTTGTGTATTGGACAGTTCAGTTAGTGACTGAAGTACAAGTGAAAATTACATCATGATTTTAAGCCCTGATTAACTTGGGAGACTACCTTGGTCTGAGTCTTCGCCCAAATTATTGCCATAAAGTTGTAATTAATTTTTATGTATTGTTCAGTTTACTTCTAGACTTTTCTCAAACAACTGTATGAAGCTGTTGGGTTTTTTTTCTGGTTTTGTGTTTTGATTCTTCTTTTTTTTTTTTTTCAAGAATGTGCTTGGGATGATTTTAGCTGTTGGTAGTAGCTAAGAAATGGTATGAGTTGTCAAAAATAATTTGTCTCAAATCCTTTATATTTGCTTATTGACTTTCTGAAGACTGTCCCAGCCCCATGCCTTGAGCAGCTGTAGGAAATAAGGACAGAAAGTTGTATGCACAATGGCAGGGGCTAATTAAAACATGTATGTACTAAAGGAGATAGACTTTTTCCTGCTTTTCCTTGTGTCAGGTGGTACTCTCTGGTTAGATTCAGTGGGAGTGGGACAGCACTGCCAGTCCTTGAGGAACACTGAGCTTATTTGTTTGTTAAAAATTTTTGGATTATGGAAGTATTTAATGCACATTGTGTCTTCTCTTCCTGCAGCCATCTTGTTTGAATGTGTCCAAACAATTTATACCATTTATCCCAAATCTGAATTGCTTGAAAAGGCTGCCAAGTGCATTGGAAAATTTGTTTTGTCACCCAAAATTAATTTGAAATACTTAGGTAAGCATGCCTGATTTCATTATGCTGTCTTTAGTTTGGCCATGGTGGTAGTATTGCCATGTATCACTTGCAATCACTTACATTCCAGGTTTAAAGGCTCTGACCTATGTTATCCAGCAGGATCCAAATCTGGCACTTCAGCACCAGATGACAATAATTGAATGTCTGGACCATCCAGATCCCATTATTAAAAGGGAGGTCAGTGAATTTCTAAATGTCAAAAATGAAGTTAATTGTTAAGGTGGGTGGTAAATTTTATAAAATGAGTAGTGTAAAAATGTCATGTTTCCATAATTGTGAGAGAGCAGTTACAAATAGTATTAATGTGACAAGCTGTGTAGATAAGCAGTGTATTTCATTTGAGATAAGTTGTTCAATTTGGTGTACTAAAGCTGCTGTTTGCCTCCTTCCTTTTGAGTCATCAGAACCAAATATTTTTTTGTGCTTTCTCTTTCAGACTTTAGAGCTTCTCTATAGGATTACAAATGGGCAGAATGTAATTGTCATAGTCCAGAAGATGCTTGACTACTTAAAAGAAAGCAAAGAAGAATATGCTATCATCAACTTAGGTGGCAAAATAGCAGAACTAGCTGAGAAATATCCTTTTATTTTTCTGAACTAGCTGAGAAATATCCTTTTATTTTTCTGAAACTTTGAAGTCAGAGCTCATGCACCTGTAGCATTGATACCTATCAAAGCATCTTTCATGAACTTGTGAGGTAGGAGGTGTTAGAGCTGTGCTTTCCATCCTTTCAAATGCAAAGGAAGTATGCAAAAGAAAGCACATAGGAAAATGACTACAGTGGTTTTTGTATTTCACTGAGAGAAACTAATTGCACACAAATTTTGGCTTTGGGCTTTAACATTAAAACCTTGTGTTTTAAATTCAAACTTTGAAGCCTTATACCACTGCATAGAGAGAGATGTCTCAGTGCTACTGGAAGTGCTGTTCTGTAATTGTGGGACTGATCTTTCCTGATAGAACTCTTCATGGGTGTATGGATTTTAAGAACAGCACACTTTGATAGAAATAAAAAAAGATTTTTTTAAAATGCCATAGAAGATGAAAGAGATAATTAGGGATTTGGCTAATGATGGGCATTACTGTTAGACCTGCCACTGCCTGATTTCTGTGTGTGTTTTTGTCTGATAACTTAAATTGTAAGCTCTTGCTAACAGAGGGCTGCCTTATGATCCTGTTTGTGCAGTGCTTGGCATGGAGTAGTGTACTAAAAAAAGCTCTGTTGTCCTGCAGTATGCAAAAACTAATGCAGTAACACTGAAATTTCTGTACTGTTAAAGATTTCCATTCATTAACTGTGTGTTTTCAGGACTTGTCTGAGAGAAGGCAAAAGTCAACTTTCAAAGTTAGCAAAGGCTAATCAAAAGTTATATTTAAAAAAAGCAGTTAGGATTTCTGTGGAGTGCTTCAACATGTTTTTGTAAAATTGGTAAATCAACAGCTGAAAAGAACTAGATTTTTATCATTGATCAAGTGATGCTGGGTAAGCAAAAGATTATCTGGAAGCCTAGCACAGGACAAGTGAGAGCTTAAAACAAGAGTAGGACAAATGTGAACATACCTCTTCCTAGTGTGTAAGGCCTGCATAAACTCAACTTTTTCAACAGAGCAGACTTTTCTAACTGACCACCAATTTTCATGACATTTACAGGAAACACTTTCTAAAAGATACAGGAATATTTCCTCTTTAGTTAGAGGGAGCTGATATTTGCCCATCAGATCCCCAGCTTACTGGGGAGATCACAATGGGCATTCCTTAGAAAATACACTAAGTAAGAAAGAAAAAGTTATGCCTTAGCATTTCATTCCTTAACATCTGGACACGTATGCCCCTAACAATGAGTGGTTCATCCAGACAATGAATGCTGTGTTCTCAGTTGGAGGTGATGTTGTGCATTCTGATATCCCAAACAACTTCCTGAGGCTGTTGGCTGAAGGTAACTCCCCACATGCTCTGAAGAATTAGACATGTTCCTTAATAATCTGGGTTTGTTTTCTTTTCTTAAAATGTACTTTGAAATATTTGGTAGGATATGTTATTTGTGTTTCAGAAACTGTGCTGTTTTCTGTGTAGGATTTGATGATGGAAAAGAAGATCATCAGCTACGCATGTATGCAGTACAGTCTTATTTAGCATTACTTGAGGAGGAAGATAAATTGTATCCACAGAAATTCCTTCAAGTTATGAGCTGGGTAAGGTAGACACACGGTCAGAATTCCATATGCAGATTTGAGGAAGCTGTCAAAGGTGATAATGTTTAATAAATATTTATTAAATCCTCCAATTTTTAGTCATTTTTACTTGAAGTCAAGGTAACATGCTGAAATCTATTAACTTGTGGTTTGTACTGGAAAAGCTGACTTGCTCCCTTAAGGCAGGTGGCTGTTGGAATGGCTTAGCAGCCACCTGAATCTGACTGCATACTGAGAGCCTTTCTGTCTGCATCCAAATTAGCCAGAGGTGGCTGTGAAATGCTCTTTTAGCCCTGCAAATGACTGGCCAAGTGCTGTGCTGGTGTTACCTGATACCTGGGGAAGCTTCAGCTCCCACCCAAGGGGGAGGCTGCAGTCTGAGGAAATGGTGTTTTGTCAGGGCCTAGTTATGTTTAGCTTTCTTTTCAAGACAGTTATTTGATTTTTAAAAAGCCAAAAGTTGGAGTCTCTTGAGGTAAACACAAAGGTCACTTCAACCCTTTGACATATAAAACACAACATGGTAAAGAGGTAACTTGGAGCATGTTTAAATAATAGTTTCTTGAATGTGAGATGGATTTTATCGTGTTGTTATTTAGTACTGTATTCTAATTTCAAAACTGAAAGCACTGCTCTAAATGCAGTTTTTGTGTGTTCTTTGTGAATAGGTGTTGGGAGAATATTTCAGTCTTGTTACAGATGTTGATCCAGAAGTTATTTTGACAAAGCTGCACAGCCTGCTGAAGAAGACTTTTGTTACTTCTGAAACTAAAGCGTGGATAATGGCTGCAGTCACCAAGATAGCATCGCACACCTCCTGCTCAAAAACAGTGGATGAACTAATCCAAGAACTCAGCAGCTCTCTGGACACATGCCTGAGACAATATGCCTTTGAATTGAAGCATCTGTGTGAAGACAAGGCACTGATGAAAAGCTTGCTTCCATTTGATGCTAGTTGCAATGACCTGGTGGTAAGACACGTCACGTGTGTGTTTCATGAACCTCTTTGTAGTTCAGGGGGATGAATATTTTGGGGAAAAGGTGTTTTTAAAGCAAATTATATTTGCAGTTCTGCTTAAAGTGAGTTTTCAGAAATACTTTTTCAGGCATATAGGATGAATCATAGTGTTCTGTACTGAAAGATAAAGAACCATGGTGGTTTAGTTAAGTAAGCTGGAGTAGCTTTCAGCAAAATTATCATTTCATACAATGGGTTATTTTTAGTTGTCTTTTGTTTTTTCAAAGATGAGGTAGGCCTGCTTTAGTGATACAGTAGTGCTTTTGAATTCAAAGGGTTTGCCTCCTATTTAAAAACTACTGATTTTGACCATGAAATTTCCACACTAAATGATGGAAAAGATTCTGTCCACGTAGCATCTTAACTTCTAGATAGGGGAAATTTGACATGAAGATCCTGATTTGCTGATAAGACACAATGTTCTTGTGCTAACATCAGGCTCACATAGAGCAAATGTTTTCATTGCCTTTTCATTCCTTTTAATTCTGTGTAGGTAGATGCTTCCTTATCTTTTCTGGATGGGTTTGTGGCTGAGGGACTTGGTCATGGTGCAGCACCATATAAGCCTCATCACCAGAGACAAGAGGAGAAACTTTCTCAGGAAAAAGGTGACAGTTTACTGCATTTATTTAATACTGGTAAATTATTTGATAAGTATTAACAATTTAAGTGTACAGTTAATTTATCTTCTTAAAATAATAATATCTTAATGCAGCTCTTGTCTGTAGACGAGAGCTAAGTTCAACTTAAGTTTTAGTTCCACCTCTGTCTAGCTGATGTATATAGATTGTTTTGCAGGTGAGAAAGTCTTACTGTAATCCTTGCTGGTCTATAGGATTTGAAATTTACAGGGGTTATTAAAGTGAAACCCTGAGAAGTCCAGCAGTACAGGGATATCTATTTTCAGAAAATAGATTTCATTCTTACTTTTTTTTTAATGCTTCCTTGTAATTTTAAAATTGTCTGTCTTGCAGCTCTGAATTTTGAACCTTATGGATTGTCCTTTGCTTCAAGTGTGTCCTCATCCGGTGTCACTGGCAGACAGTCCCCCACTGGTTTGTCTTTTGGCTCTGATACATCTGTGAATAGTGCTGAGACAGGGCACAAAGAGTGAGTTAATTTGTGTTTGAAGTGAAGTAACTTCTGTTCTTGTCAGTATCATGGGTCTTTTTTGCTTCATTGCATGGAACTAGAAAGAATGCAGTTGAACTTGGAAACCTCTATCATGTAAGAAAATCAGGTGGTGGCATCTGTGTAATAACTAGGGAAACAGTTGATGTGGTCAGACTCTTCCACTTTCTTCACAGACTGCAGTTTAGGTGGTAGTTAATGCAGTAAAATTGGGACAGGATTGCCTGATTACATTGTTTACTATTTTTTCTGCCATCTTTCTTTTTCTAAAAGACAGAAGTGAGGCTAAGGTTTGCAGTAAGATGCTGTTTTTATTTTTGGTGCACTATACATTGTTTCCATATCCTCAGTTTCATACAAATTAATAACTTCATTTATACTCTGCTGAAGTGGTATGCAGGAAACCTTTCCAGAATCTTTGTAATTTACTGCTCTCTCTTGTCTCTCAAAGTACCAAAGTAGTGAATGGTGTTTGAGTGTTGGCATGTTTTTATGAACATGTTCACATCGCTGAAACTTTGTTTTCTTGGCCTTTTTAGGACGAATACTCTGAAACTTGAGGGAGTACGCAAGCTGTGGGGAAAAGAAGGTTACCTTCCAAAGAAAGAAAACAAAACAGGGAAAGGAAACGAGCCACAAACGGTGCCTTGTGGCAGCTTATTAGCAGGGCAGGTGGGGGAGCCTCCTGCATTGCAGCCTGATCAAGGTGCCAGCCTGTCTGAGGAAGACAAAGAGAAGCAGCAGTTAGCATCAACTTTGTTCATTGGGCTGGGGTCTAGTGCTGGTGTCAGCCTGGTAAGTGATTCTTTTGAGACTTAACAGTTTAAAGTTTACATATAGCTTATTTAAAATTATAGATACTTGTATGCAGATGGAGATCAAATTACTGATATGACAAACCTCCCCCCAAGTCATTGAAAAACTATTGAGAATTGCTCTTGAAGTGTGATATTTTATTGAAACCTGAAACAGTTTGATGAAGCAACCTCTGAGGCAGATCTGATTTGGTAATTAGAATGCTCCAAGTTTTAGTGTCAGTTTTCCTGAACAACAGCTCCTTGACCCAGCCTTGCAGAGCTGTCACCATTCATTTGTATGTAAGGCTAGAATTGGACACCCTATGTCAAGACAATTTTTAATTTATATATGGTAGTATGTGGAACATAAAAGAATTCACTATTAGGTAATAGTTTAAGGCTGTCATTATATTAGCTCAAACCAGCTCAAATCTTGTCACTTAGCACTGGTTAACCAGCAACTACTTTTGCTTAGTCTTTAATAAGAGCTTTTAGTTTGTTAAGAGAATCTAGAGCAATTCTTGCATTATAAGCTAATTTAGTACTCTATAAGAGATACAGCAAATCCCTGGATTCATTAAAATGTTTGGAATCTCTTTGTATTTATCATCTGTGTTGATTCCTTGGTCCTTCCTCACTGTTTCATGGTATTAACAGTAACACAGCTGGTTGCTAGGAACTTTTCCACCAATGTTTTTTTTCTCTTTCCTTTTCAGATGGGCAAAGCAGACACAGCTACTCAGAAGTTCAAAAGGAAATCAAAGATAAATGAAACTCAACAGCTGAGTGAGGAGGCATCAGTCTTCCAAAACAGTGCTGCTTCAGATTTTGGTCCCTTACTTGATACAGTAAATGTTAATATGGAAGACTCTGAGGGAAGTACGCACACAAGGTTAAGGAAAGCCTCCCCTTGTTCTTCAGATATTGTAGAAGACAATTTAGCATTTGAAACACCTCTTTCCCTCAGAAAATCTGTGCTGGATGACAGACTTTCAGCTAACAGGCTGTCACAGTCCTCTTTATTTGCTGATAGTAATATTGAAATTTTTCAGCCTTCTCCAAGTGCTCAATGTGAAAGTGCCAGTGAAACACCATTTGTCCTTTCCTTACCAGAAGAACTTGAAGGGCTTCCTCACTCTGAAGGAGTGGAACTTGGTCAGAGTGATGCCTTAGCTCTGCATTTATGTAAGGTGTGGACAGATGAATCTCTGTTGCTCATTGTTTTTGTTTCAAATAAAACCACTTCTGCACTTCCTGCTGTGAACTTAGTGTTTGAAGAAACAGAACACTTTCAGGTAAGAAACTTTTTCCTTCTTCCTTTTTGCTTGCATTTAAGTGTGCAGTGTCTGGCTTAATGTGATAACCATGCCTTTTTCCAAAGTATTTCCTGAAAACCTGTGGTACAGCTGTTAAACATATTTTTAAAAGGAGGTGAAAGAAATCTCACTGTAAACTTACTGTCGTTGGTTGTAAAAGTTAGCCTCTCACTTCCTCAGTTCACCTTGATTTTGTTTGCCTCTATATAACAAGTATGTGTGATTTTTCCATTCTAAATGCAAAGACTGAACCAAGTGCAAAAGCTCACTGGTCCTGCTTGGAGCAGGATGACTTGAGTTCACCTCACCATATGTCTTTTGTCTGGGTGTGACTGTTGTGCTTGTGCATTCATTTGTACTTACCTAATAGGCAAACATGATGCTTTCCTGACACCAAATTTGTGTAAACTTCTTTCAGATTTGTTTTCAAAGGCATTAGTCATGGTTCACTCCCATGCATTTAGTTGAGGGTGCAGAGGAGTTGATCAGTTCATTTCTTTACATTGGCTACATTAGGGATTTAAATATGATTGGTAAAAGCATCTTACAGTCATAATCAAAATGTCATTTAAATATTTGGAAAGATATTTAGGAATTGCCAATTGGTATGTCTATCCACAGATTTGCAGAATTATTAAACAACTCAGCAAGTGATAACTGGATAATAAGAATTAAGCGGATTGTTTCTTTTAGGATTGACTTAATCAAGGAACTGCTAATTAGTTATGGAATCCCTTTCCTTTCCATTTCTGACTTGAATCAAACTTGTCTTGGCATTGATAGAGAGTGAGCATCTCCTGTCTAGATTTTTCTTGTAATTCACTTAAATTCCCACCCAGACCACCACCATGGATGGAATTTCTGTTGCCAATTTGTCAGGAGAGCCAGGGACTGCTGACTAATCTAGAAATCTTCCTTTTTATTAGGGATGTTATCTCAACTTCTTGCTTTTAGTGTATAGCTTGAGGTATGTTTTGATGCTTCTTGCTTGTATATTAGTTTATGTTGGGACTGAGCTACAGAATTCAGGTTTCTTGGTGCAATTCTTTGGAGCTAGGCAGAGATCAATTTCACTGGTGCTATGCAATTCATAGAATGTTGTTTGTAGGTGTTAATAACTGATTTATCCTTCATGAGGGCTGAGAAATGGTAGCTCTGTTCATGTGTCAAATCCTCCAAGAAAAATCAACAGAAATAAAAGGCACTTACACAGTTTTATAGCTGTATCTGAATCACTTGCACAACTTGACAGCAAGACTTATATTCTTTATTCCTTTTATGACATTATATAGATTTTGGAGAGTGCCACCTCCCAGTTTCCTGTAATTGAAGCTCAGAGTGTGGAACATTGCCAGAAATGTGTAAGGATGAGCAAAGTCTGTACACAGGCAATTCTTTCTGGCTCTGTTAGTTACCAGTCAGAGATGGAAACTCGCCTTGAATTTTCAGTAACTTTATCATTGATGGACTTCATCAGGTAAATAAAATAAGCTGCAGTTTTTAAAAATACTTTATTCAGCTCAGTGTTAGACAAGGGTAGGATGATTTGGGTATTGACTATGAAAATATAAAGCTTCACCTTGAGCTGCTAATTCAAATCTGAGATGGCTGGTAAAGATAATAAAGGGCTATTTTACACTTGCAAAAAAGGGGTAAAGTTCCAGCAAGAAGTACAAATGCAGGGAGAATACTGACAGAGAATATTGACAGTAACTGTTTTTGAGGAGGCTAACAGAACAGAGAACAGAAGGACATGATGCTTTAAAATATGGCATGATGTAAACATGTCAAGAGGAAACAAGTGGTTTGAGAGCAGAGACCAGAACATTGTATGAAAAGGTTGACAACTTTTGCAGAGGAAGAAGAAAGCTCATTCTTTTCATTTTTGAATGCTGCATTTATTTTAGGAGTAGGAAAAAACAAGTATCTTTTGTTCAACAGAATTTTCTTTTGAAGTGAAATTCGAAAATTAATTGTTTTAAATTTAGAAATCTAAAGCAAAGAATAGAAACTTTTTAAAAATGTTAAGCTGGAAAGAGGAGGGGTTTGATTAGACTAATACGGATTTACGTACTTTGTGCTCTATTGTCCAGTTGCTTCCATATACAGGGGTTTTTTTGAGATTTATATATATTATTTGGCTAAGAAATGTGATGAATTTCCTTTTAGGCCAATGGAAATGACTACAGAAGACTTTGGGAAGCTATGGTTGTCCCTTTCCAATGATGTGAAACAGAATATAAAAATGTCATCCTGCCAAGGTTCCCTTTCAGCAGCCCTGGATACACTGCAACAGAAGCTGAAACTCCACAGAGTTGACATGATAGGTAAGGGAAAGTATTCTGTAGGGTTGCTCACAGGATAATTTGTCCCAGGAAAACAAGTGTGTGGAAGAGAGTATCTTACAGGTTAAGGCAGGGAATGTTTGGGAGCATGGTAAACAAGGGGCTAGTGTCCCATGGACTTTGTTTGCCTCACTCAGGGGTCTGTGGGAAGGTGATTGAAAGGTACAGGTGTTCAGCAAAGAGTGCATTTCACAAGGGAGAAAACCTGCACTGTGATGAGTTTTGGGTAGGGAATGAAGCCATGTGACAAGTACAAGGCTGGGATTTTGGCATGGTTTGTGGTGATGTGTTTCATGAGTTAGAGATAAGAGTAGGGGAAAACAGCAGACATGGAGTGTGAGAGTCTGCTATAGCAGTTGTTACTTGCTAATTGTTACTTCATTTTTTCCTGTGGTCTCTCAGGTAATGAGGGAATCCTGGCCTGCCAGCTCCTTCCGTCTGTGCCCTGCCTGCTGCACTGCCGTACTCACTCAGGGATGCTGGCCCTGTGGTTCAGATCCCCTTGTGCTGCTCTTCCAGATGGTTTGCTCTACCAGTGCCAGAAGGTGATGGAGGAATCCTAAAAACAATAGTGCCTGCCTTAATCTATTTGGTGTGTGAAAGCAAATCAAAGATTTATACAGTTGCACCGATAATTACCAAAGCTAAACTAAGATACTGCTTCTTCAAGTATTAAAAGTATTCTTCCAGCTGGCAATGTCCAAGTGGACTTGTGGGGGAAAAATGGTGACCTAAATTACCCCTGCAAAAACACGCTCAGGACTGTACAGTACATTAAAGTATTGTTACCTGTGTAAGTGAAATGTATATTAATTTTGTTGTAAATGACTGAAAGTATTTATTTTTATTACACAGCTTTTATAGATGCCAACACTTACTCTTCATGGCAACTACTTAAATATGATTTTGAAGAAAACATATTTCCATTATGAGGTCAGACTTGATCAGTTATCTAATTTTATTTTGATAATTTTTCTAAAGCTATTTTTAAGCACTGCTGGCAACAAGACCCATATTGGTGGTTATATAAAATAACTTATGTAGCAACAAATGCATGGTTTTAAAACAGTTAAAAGATTCTAGGGAGCAAAACACTTCCCATGATCTTTGATATTTACTGTGGAAGGGATAATATCTAAATAGGCTTTTGATAGCAGTCAGGCATGTGAAATTGTTTGGAAGCATCTCCTGGGGGGTTATCTAAAGCCCTTCAGGTTAATTCCTGTCTGCAGTCCTTCCTGCCCCATATTTCAGTCTCATTCCCTTTCCACAGGGGTCTGTGACAGTCACTGAGTATTTGTGCATGTCTAAGATGAAGTTCCATGTGGATCAAGTCTGAGGTGAATGAGCTGGGGGCACTTGGCTGTGGACATGTTGACTCCTTGATTGTTGGGTAGTGAACATGTTCATTGCTTTCCAGTCCACCCAATAAATTTAATCTGGCCAAATCCCTGTGCATGAAAATTCACAAGGGGAAAACTTCCATTTATTTTTACTTCTAATTATTTATAGCCTCAGTATGACTCATCAAACGTCTGACTTGCAGAGATGTGGCTGTGTTGTGTGTGCATGGCTGGGAACTGCAGCAAGGCATGAGGGATTAAATCAGCAGCAAACGTGGAAAATGTCTGAGCAGATTGTCTCCTCTTCCTAAAGTAACCTCACAATCTTGAAAATCCAGCAATCTTAATTTATTTAGATGCTAAATGAAAAATAGTACTGGTTAGTATTATTTATAGCTGATCATGTTTTCTATTTAAGCATCCAAGATTGTACACACAGTTCGGACTTGGTGTAAAGGGATTCTGTGGTGGAATTCTTTCCTTCGTGTGTTTAATAGTAACAAGGAAACTCTGATATTTCAGCATTACCAATTCTCACCTGATAAGCACTGGTTGTAAAGGAAAATAAAGTATTCTTTTACTTTGCTGATGTTTTTGGTAAATGTTCATGAAATTGTAAGAATGTTAATGTGCTGATAACAATTTTTTTTTAAAGTCAAGCTACTTGTGTTATCACAAGTATAATCATGCAAGCAAAGTTCCTTTTTTATTGTTGTTTCAGTACCCTCTTACTGAGGAATTTAAAGTGCACTGAACCTGTAAATATATTTAATGTTCTGCATACTTTAATGTTTACTTGGCACTTCAAGACAGTTTCTATAAATGAAAACTGATTTATAGTGGAATAATTTCCAGCAGACAGTTTCTCTGCTGGTACGTCAGACTTGTGTTATGCAATCGGACTTCTGTAATCATAGGAACTCTAATACAAATATCTGTTTGTGGCCTATGCATTTAAACCATTTCAGCAAGGAGATGTCCTATGTCCTGGTGTTTAAAGAACTGCAAAGACAACAATGCCTTCTGTTGTTCATGTAATGTTCTCTGTAATCCTTTTCACTGTATGAATAGTGTATGTTAAGCTGTCAGTATTCTGATTCTAACTGCTTTATGGTAACATCACTTAAAGGAGTTTGCAGGGCATTGTACCTGTGTCAGTCTTTATTTTTGGATTGCCCAACAAATACTGTTCTGAATCTATCACCATATTTGCATTTCTTGCAGTTTAATAAAATTCAGTTTTATTTTAAAAAAAATTTAATACTTGTTAAATGCTCTTTTCCATCACATGTAGCAGTGTTTCTGCATATTAAGAACTGGTTTCTATTTTAATTGTTTCTCTTTGCATCTGAACATGATGAAGAATGTAACAGCACAGAAGTCTTCAATCCATTAATAATCTAAATGTCCTGTTTCTCAGTTGGAGATGTCAAACCAGTGAAGGACTATACTTTTTAAGCAGCATTGTGTGCCAGCTCACATTATCCAGTCCTTTTTTTTGGAATACTGCCAGAGAGTGATTTTGTTTTTAGGCATCACAGGAGATTTTGGTATATCTTGTTATTCACAGCTGACAGGAATAGCATATTTGTAAGTTCAGTGCAAACATAAGCCACTGCTGTGGAGTTGGGAGCTTGGGAAGTGTGACATTGCTGAATTGAAGGTGGTTGCAGCCCTGAGCTGAGCCACCAGGCTGTTTGGTGTAACAGGAATCCCAGCTGAGATGGGGGGCTCAGGCCCTGGAGAACCTCAGCATTTCAGTGCTGGCAATCCTGACCTTGATCCAGCATCCACTTGTCTCAGAAACAGAGCTGCAGAGGTAACTCTGCCAAGGAATATTATTCCATCTAGTTCTGTATTGAAAACTCTGTCATGAGTATCCTCCTCTTCCATAGTGTTACAATTACTTTTCTTTGTGGCTTGGTCAATCTTGAAGGATGAACTTGTTTTCCAGAAAGGGCAATAAGGTGCAAAGAGTCAGGCTAGAAGGAAGAGGGCACATAACCAGTTTGCATGGAGGAGCTGGTTCAAGGGGCAGCCAGAGGCCAATCAGTCTGTGCTGACCGTGCTGAACCAGCAGGTTGGCAGAGACTGCACCAAACCCTTAGGTACCAGGAGGCCTCACTGTTCTGCTGCTGTGTGCCCTGTGAGTTCTGCACAATTGGGAGTCAGCAGGAAAGTGATTGTATTGGATCCATATTTCGGCTGTTTTGTCAGCTTCTACCTCTTTACCCCAAGTATGTTCAGGTATTTTTACTGAAAAAAACACTTCAGTAGGAAAACTGGAGGAAGAGCAACATGGCAGTGTGAGGTGGGATGTTTTCCTAGATACGGACTAAATCTGTTGGATTATATTGCTTTCTGCTAAGTATCCCCAAATCCTCATTCTGTAAGGACCCAAAAGAGTAAATTTGTGTAATGGATGGCAATATCTTGAGGTCTTCCTGTACTTGCAAGTAGCTCATACATGACACTGATGGTTTTGAAGTATCAGAAAAATGTTTCTCTCCTATAGAGTCCCACCTGTAGTTTTTCAGCATAAGAAGCTGTATTATCTTCTTCTGTGTGGGTAAGACTGTGCGTGGTCTTTTTCTGGCATTGATTTATGTAAAAACAAAAATAGACCTGCTTAAGTCATCCAGTTAAAATTTGCTTTTTGCATTTCTGTTGCTGTGGTGAATTTAATTGTGCTTTACTGCTTGGTTCTCTTCAGGGCCAGCTATTTATGTGTGTGTCTCTGAGAATGTTTCTGTAGCACAAATCAGATCACATGTTCAGTATGATGTGCAGCTCGGTGGCACAGGCACCATATCATTAACATGCCAGAAGTGGTCACTCCCATGAGAGTTTCTTGAACGTTAACATTCTTGTCTTTATATAATAAAGTTGGCAGTGATAAAGCAAAGAATATTGTGTCCTGCCATGATATGATTGATAAAATTAACCTGACAGCAATGTTTTACCAGCAGGGAGACTCAAAGCACCACTTAAGGAGATCGCTTTAAACTTTGATTTTAAGGTAGTTGTCAATTTTCTCTTTCTGCCAGTATTTCATTGCTTTCAGTATAATTGCCATGTGAGTTGTTTGCAAATCTGGAGCTCTTTCAGCCAAAACAGTTTGCCTTTTCTGAGAATAAGGACAGGAGAATAAATGCTTGTTAAAATGTTCTGGTAGGTTCCAGCATCTCCATGTTTAGGACAGGGCTGTGAAATCTGTCAGGGATGTGTCTTCCATCTACCTTAAATCACATCAAGCTAAACTGGGCTGAATATATCATGGGAAACGTGCAAGAAGGTCCTTGGAAGAGTGAGATTTTTGGCTTGTGGTATCTGCTCTTTTGCTGCTGCCCTGTGCTTGTGATACAATGGAGGTGGTAGGATAATAAATCAAAAGGAAACAAAAAGGGCAGTAATCACACATTTTTAATCCACAAATGTCATAATACATAATATATTTAAGGTGACCTGAACATTGCCCATATTTTAGCAATGTTGTTACATACCAAGCTACAAGTACAAAAGTAAACAATGAATATACAGGATATGCAAGTATGAGAAATACTTGAAAACATATCTTTCCTTAAGGCTACTCAGATTATTTTTAAATAAAACAACAGATGTTCAGCTGGTGTGTTTAAAATACCAGAATCTGAATATTGATACTTGAAACACACAGAAAGTCACAAATACAGGATATCCCTTTCCTTTAGACATCTTGAATGTTGAATAATCTTTTTTCTGGCTTTAAAAGAAGAACTTAAATTTGTTTGCCACAAATGAAACACACAGAATCTGACATGTGCACTGGGACAGGAGCATTGGATACAAGAAATACTGTTCAAAAGCATCAATTGACAAGTACATGCCTGGAAGAAATGCAGGTAATGATGCAGGTAAATATGGCTCTGCAACTGGCTGAACTTGCAACCCCAAATGTTGCTGTTTCATTTCTGTGTTGCAAAGGAGTTTTCCATCTTTATTGTGACTAAATCTACTTTTAATGGTTAAAGGAAATATGTGGGGGAAATTTACACCATTATAAACTGTCTTTGTCTCATTTTTACTGTGCTTCAAATGAGTTCTCCTGGGAACAAGTAAAAATCCATCTAGGACAACCCAAGTGAGTACATGACTGGGTATGTGTATTCTCAACTGTATAAAGGTATGACAGTAAAAACTGTTGTTGCAAGAGATAAAATATAGTTACTCTGGGGTGAGGAAAGACAGAAGGATAGTAAGAATTTTGAACAGTTTTCTCTTAATACCATAGTATTCAAGAATTTATTTAAATGAGAAACTTTTTTTTTCTTATCCTAAAGTAATGAGTGATCAACATGTAAGCTTCCCTTAGAGAGGAATGGCTTTCAAATATATTTTCTTGTCTTTGTCATCTTTCAGATACATGCATCTCTCTACTATAGCATACATGGTATGGAAGGTATTACCCCCAGATGATGGCACTGTCTGCTCTCTGTGTCAGCTGAAAGGAGAGGGTTCCTGATACTGCAGTGTCAGGAGATAGAAATTAATCTGGAGGATAAGATGGAGAGGACAAGGAGAGGAGAGATTTCTGAAGATGTGTTTTTCACTCTGGGTCAGTCTGCACCTTCCCAGGTTCTGCAAGTGGCAGCCAGAGGATCCACTCTGCTCCCACACTCCCTGTGTCCAACCACAACTGTACAAAACCCATTCTTTCTTGGCAAAATGTTTGAAGACATCCCTATATTTTGTTTCAAAAAACCCCAGAGAATTCCCTGAAAACATTCTGATCAAAAACTCACTCCAGAAACTCCAGAGTCACTAAGGCTGTTCTCTTTTGACTACTGTGGATATGCTACACTTGGAGGCACTGCACAAATAGTGGATGGGTGGGATGAATCGTATCCCACCTCTGATTTATTGTAGGCACAAATGTTATGGGTGCATCAAACCAAGAGTCTTATCTAGGCTGAATATTTTGAGGATCAGGGGTGTAAATGTTGGTGTCTCAGGCATGCTGCTCCTCACAAGGGCAATTTCAAAATCTTCACAAAGAGTATTTTGTTCTGTCAGGCAGAACATATGAACAGCACAACCTTCAGTCTGAACTCACCTGATATTACCCAATACACAAGCCCTGAGAGCAGGGGAACTGCTGTACTACTTCATTTACCTTTGAGCTTCAACCACTGAGCTGCTTTTCAAATTAAAATGAAACTTTCTCTCTGTTGTGAGCAGGTATAAAACTAAACTGCTGAAACTGTTGCTTCAAAGAGCAGTTCTAGAGATTTTCTCCTGCTTCAGTTTGTATGATTTGTTACTCTTTTATTAGATTTATATACCATGTAAAATCAGAGAGGTTTTCTCATATTGATTCCTGATCCTTTTGAAAGGAGCGAACTTAATCCATTAAAGCCCTACTTTCTGTCAAAGCTTTTTCAGTTAGCCTGGAAATAATAAAAATATACGCACCAAGGGCCTTGGGGGTAAATTCCATGCATTGCTCTTGCCTTCATCTGTCTATTTTTACATAGCCATGCATCTGAGTTTACTTTCTGTTCACATGTTCAGCCTTGAACACAAAGCTAGCGAGATCATGGTGGATAGCAATCTGTGTCTGAACAATATGCATCAGCAGCCTTTTCACTCTGCTCCTTGAAAAAGACTGAATTATCTGAACAAAACAATAAAATCGGTAGCTTTCTGATTTAAGTTTTCCACTTCATCACGAGCCTGGTGAGCACCTTCTGGGCCCTGCTGGGGACTGCAGTAAGACTGATGGGAAGGAAGCTTGCTTGCCTACCATGGCTTAGGAAGGGTGGCCAGTTCTAGAGAGAAGTTTTTGGTTGGTTTCTTGCCTTTGAGCGCAGTTTCAAAGAACCTTCTCGTCCAGCAGTTTGTTGATGCCGTTGCAGATCCTTTTGAGGTAGGGCCGGCAGTCGCCGTCCAGGCTGTACAGCGCCGACAGGAACTCCACGTCTGCAAAGTGGTTGAAGACGTGGTTGATGCGCCCGTGGGAGCGCGCCGTCAGGTGCCGCCCTACCAGTTCATGCACCAGGTCTTTGCACTCGTTCAGCAGTTCTGCGAGCACGTTCCTGTCAAAAGTGTACTCCACCTCGTAGAAGCTGACGATTGTCATGGCAGTTTGGTTCAGCTTCTTCCTGAACTTGTCTACGATCTCCAGCTCTTCCTGGTTGAACTGATTGTTTCGATAGAGAATCCCGATTTTTATTGCCACTTTGATCAGGTCTTTCATGATTTTATGGGCTTCCTTTTTGTTTCTGGTGTGTTCCTTTGTTACTTTGTACAGCTCGTCGAAGATTTCGCTGCTTGTGTCATCGATGAGCATGTTAGCCATGGTTTTGGTTGCCATTTTACTCAGGATCTTTTTCTGGGCTTGCAGTGCAAGATTCTTGGAGCTGAAATAATCGGGACCTGGTTTGGGATAGAAAAAAGGGGAGATGTTAATTTTATTTGGTGAATTATTTTTGCAATCAGTTAAAAAAAGTAATAACTGCATGCTTAACTGAGACCTTGCATGTGTCACTGACCAAAACAGTCACAACTGCAGGAACACTCCCAGCACACTATTGCCAGGTATCCTTGGGGGTTCCACACATCCATGTTTCAGGTCTTGCTGTCACTGAGGGCTTTTGCTTGCAAATAAAGAACAGAATATTCTGGCAGGGGATAGATATGCTGATTCTGTGATAGCCTTTTAATTTTGTAGTTCAATATGAAAGCTTTCTTGGCAGAGAGATCTGCTGAGATGTTGTGGTTGAAATAATACATGAAGTATCAGAGACAAGCAAAAGGAGATAGTGACAAGCAATATATGAACCTTCAGAGTTACACTCTGATCATTGGGAGGCACTGTTGTTCCATGGTTAGGCTAAGCAGATGCACAAGCATAGATTTATTTTGCCTTAATCTGTAGTATCAATGCTTTCCCCTTTTGTTACCCATTTGCAAAATCATAGAATATGACTTTTATAAAATGTTGGTGCTTCAGTACACGTGGTTCCTGCCAGACAAAAATATCTGAGCTATTTGCTCTACATTTATCAGACAAATACTTCGGATTTCTTATCTTTTACTCATATCTGCACATTCCACTCAGCAGAGCACCCGAACACGTGGCTGGGCTTTATCCCACGAGCTTCTGAAATTCCTGGTCAAGATTAATTTGACCTTCCTCTCTTCTTCACATTAATGTTGGCTTCTAACTGACCCTCTGTGGTCAAAGCAAAGGAAATATGGATATGAAATAATTATCCAGGTTAATGCTGGGGCAGCAAAGCCTCTGTTGGATCAAAGGGCACTTTATCATTGTAGCCAGGTGGTGATGAGGGGGTGTGTTTAGGGAGGACAGCCAGTGAGCTCAGAGTGATGGCAGAGTGGCCTCTTTGTTCCCAGACACCTTCCTGGCCTTTCCCTCACATCTCCCCTCAGTCTGTGCTCCTGCAGAGGAGGTGCCTGTGTGTCCCTGCCAGCTGGGGACCTCGCTCTGCTCACCAGGACACAAAGCCTTGGCTGCTCCCAGGGGGATGGAGGTAACCACGTCCTTCACCAGCTGCTGGGAAATCAAACCACTAAGAGATTAAAAATGACAATAAAAATCAAATCTTCCAGTACTTATTTCATTGTGGAGCCTGAGTGAGTCTTTAAGCTGGTGGGGTGAGCTCCAAGGTCCTTTCCAGCCTTCAGCACATGATGTTGTCACTTCCTCTGTGCTCCTACACCCTCATGCCAGGAAAAAGGGATGCTGGTTGCCAGTGCTCACGTGGAGTAACACTGAATTTAAAGTCCTCTTTTTAATTCTGATTTTCAAGTTGGCTGGCATATTAAAGTTGTCATCTTTGTGTGCCACAGCTGTACTGCTGAGCAATGTTAAAGAGTAACATTTAATTTCAACTGAACCACCACCTGGAAAAAATAATTCAATGCGCTTAAAAGAATTGCCTGTCATTTAGAGAGAAAATTGTGGGGCTGAGCTGCTGTCTGGAGGAAATAGGAAAAACTGTGATTTAATCTAGAAATGATAAAACCAGGATGAAAGCATTCTTTCACTTAGCAGTACGTGGGTATATAAATAGTATCCGTGATGAATAATTATGTGCATTTGACACACTGGAATGGTAGATTGTTAGTGTCTGTTTCTGTAGTAAGTGCTTGCTAGTAATCAAGTGGATGTAGTTGATCAGTACCTGGTTTGATTTGTTTGTTAAAAACTGAAAATAATTGCAGTAGATTTTTAGAATATTAATTTTATTGAAGTTCATGCCACTTCAGCCTTGTGTCCCTTTGCCCAGGTGAGAACCCAGTTGGATCCTCTGGTGCCTGGCCCTGCTGCAGGGACAGCTCTGCAGAGCTGCTGCAATTCTGTGGCTGGAAGCAAAGCTAGCAGTTGGGGTGAGCAAAACATCCCATCCCCATCACACCCCTGGGTGGCTCTGGGACCAGCACATCAGCACCTTAAATACAGACACATGCAGCTGCCGTCCCACCTGTGTGATCTCTGAGACAAAGCTGGATGCTAAATTAGCACATAAAAGCTTCTACTGAACTTTTCAGATGAGAGGGTTGTCCAGCACAGAAAAAAAATGCGTGATATATGTTTGTGTGTCCAAAGTCCTGTCTCTTATCCACAAAACTGAGCAGTGTGACCTTCAAACATGGGGCTCTTTCCTGGGACACCCCTGTGTTTGGTAGCTCAGACAGTGATACCACAGCTCCCAGTGAAAGGTGCAGGCTGTGAAAGGGGCACACAGCTGGAAACCATCAGGCCAAGTTTAACCGAATGTTAAGGCTGGAATGCTTTTCCATGGTGAGTCCCAAGTGTGGGATTTACTATTTAACAGCATGAGACTGAGCTCCTCATCTTTCTAAAAGTAAAATAAAGACATGTGTTATTGCATTGCTGCCGTGGCTCCCTCCCCACTTTGTGCTCCTGCCTCTCCATCCCATCCTTCCATGGCATCTGCAGCCCCCCAGCCATGGCAGCCCCCAGCAAGCAGGCAGACCCAAATCCTTAGTGCACGCTCCTTTCCCTGACTTCCCCGTGCCCTGTGCTGCTCTCTGTACTGCACAGTCTGTAGGAGCTGGTGGTTTCACCATGGTGGCTGCCATGTGCTCCATCCCAGCCAGCTGTACCAGGCAGAAGAGGTTCCAGTGGGCACGGGCAGAGCCTGGTGGGACACAGATTGTTGTGCACTGTGGTGTCTGGTAAATACAGAAGCTTCAGCTGCTGCCACAGTCCCTCCACCATGTCAGGAAACTGTTGACAAGCTCAGGAGGAGGTGAAGGGCAGCATTCCACCTGCCCCAGCAAGCTGCCAGCCTGGGCCCTGGGATGGGCACTCTGCAGAGCCCTGGCCATGCCTTCCCTGCCCCAGCTCCTGTCTGGAGTCAGACAGTGTGTGTGGGATGGGGAGAGGCAGACAGCAGCCATCAGCCCACCTGTGCACCAGACAGCGGCGTGGGGGCTCCTCACAAAGGGCTGTGCTCGGCTTGGCTTTGATCAGGGGTGTGCAGCTCTGCAGCAGCGTGTGCTGGAGAGTGAGAGAAGCTGTCTGGATTGATTGTTTGGATTCCTGCCTCCAAAAATCACACTGTGCTCAGACACCCAGGTGACGCCTTGCCTTTCAAAGATCACAAGTGGTTAGCCACATGATTACATTCAGGCTTTCGTGGGGACAGCATGTTTACCGTGGCAGCCTTTTCTTACTGCAGCACATTGCTCACTACACAAAATACATCTTCACCTCCTACATACAGCAATTCTATTTTCTGCCTTCTTTCATACAGCAAAACAAATCAGCAACGACATTATAGATGCTATTAGCTTTCAGGAACATTGCACCAAGGCTAAAAATGAAAAACCACCCTCCAAGCATACTGCTTTGTTGGGTAGTGATTAGCTTCCATTATAGAAAATCTGACATCTTAGTTTTTACCAAAGAAAGGGCCAGTTCTGCTTCAGATCTGTTCTCACCATCTCTCTGTCATCTAGAGAGCTGTGTATGATAAAAGCTGTTTAAAAAGCTCCTTTTGATGGGATTGATCCCACAGCAATCTTCCATCCCTCTGGAAGTACAGCTCCCCACGGTGCCCATGGAGGGGTGGCGAGTGCCCAGCTGTGGGCAGGAGGATGGGGAGAGGCTCCCTGTGCCCAGGGAGGGCTGTGGTCAGGGCAGGACACCCCTCCCCACCAGTGACCACCCAGCTCCTGGCACACAGTGCAGAACATGACAAAGATGTCTCACATCCACTAAACTTAATAACACGATTGCTTAATAACAGAGTTGCTTAATAACAGAAGTGCAGAAAAAGTTTGGCAACTCCAGCGAGCGGATGTAAGAGTTTTATATTTTAGGAGTTTTTGAGACTAAAATGCAAGAACATCTGTAATATTCTCCAAATATTTTGATTGCAGATGGCTGTACCAAGTACAAAATGGTCAGAACGAAATGCTCAGCAATACTATTTTTATGTAAATCTGCATTCAGCCGCTCTGTACAAAACACAGCAAATCCAGTCAACCAGAAGATGCTCCCACTATGGTGAGGAGGGAGAATGGTCAACAATTGCTGGAAGCAATTATGAGGATATGGAAACCAGCCTCCTGAGCAATGAATCCATTTCCCTCCCAGTTAGCCACTTAGTCAAAGCCATAATACCATTTTGCAGCCAGGATATTTTCTCCCCTGGTTAATGGCTGAAAGTTGAGTTGAAGTGAACTCTGGAGGGAGTGTGGCTTCACCGCAAAAATGGAGAGGAGGAGTTACCTGAGGGGCTTCTGTGGAGGTTGTCCAGTGCATTTTTAATTGTATCAGCAGGCTGGCTGGAATTTCACCTGACACTGGGAGCTGTTACCCCAGTGCCTGCTGCAGCTTGTCCTGGGTAATCACTTACCTCAGCCATTGGCTTCACCTGCTCCAAAGTCAGACACACGTGGAGCCTTTGCCTGGTTTTCCACTACACTGAGTGCAACCCCAGCTCCCAGCAGTCGGGGTGGTTTTGTTTTCCAGCCAAAGAGTGCACGTGGTGGAGCTACTGAGTAGGCTTGAGAGCATCCCGGAGAGGTGAGTTGAGCTGTTTTAAATTAAAGCTCTGACCTAAAATCATGAAGAGGCTGCAGGTCTGAAGAAGGTTCCTGCAGCTTGGCAGTAATGGGGGGTGACAGGAACCAGAAAAGGTTCCCTGCATCTGTGCCCCAGCTGTACTGGAAGTGAGCAAAGGGCTGAGCCTTAACTGAACAAGATGGAAATGTGTAAGAAAGTAAAGCTGATGAAGAGGCTGAAATATTTTTAATACTCCTGAATCTTCACTTTAAAAATGTAGCACAGCTTCTGCAGCAAAAGACAGGCTTTAAGGAGTCAGCAGTGCTGCTGCAAATGTGGGCATCCCTCCAGCTGCTAGCAGTTGCTCAGGCTTGGGAGAGATGGACCAAGCCAAGGGCCAGGCATGCTCTCAGAGTCTGCTACAGTGTGAGATAGCTGGGCTGTGAACGTTGTTGTAGGAATGTGCTGTTTTAATGACTTGTGTGACCCACTTTGAATGCACCTGTGTACTTTAAAGTAGTGATATACCTGCCCCTGAGCCTGCAGAGTCTGGGAATGGCAATGAGGCAGTTGGATTGTAAAGCTCTTGCAGTGGATATCTGAACAGTTAATCCAGTGTTGCTGCTGGTTTTGATAATTTACTGTGTTGCAGGTTTTTTCTTTATAACTGAAAGATTTGCCTGTACTGGCTCCTTTTCTTGACATAAATAGAAAAAAAATCTAGTTGCTTAATTTCCATCATTCAGGCAAAATGTTAGAGGAAATGAGCTGCAAACGTGTGTGTTTTATTTATCCATCAAGTCTCACTTACATGTTACAGGATTGATTAGAAATGTGAACTGCAGGACTTGGAATTTCAAAGTAGCTCTGAAAGCAGACAGGAAAAACGTCCAGTAAAGCCACTTGTCCTGAAGTGTTTTAGTCCTGAGCAGCCCAGGCACGAGCTCTGAGTGTGTGTATTACTCTTGGACAGCTACAGGATCACTGCAGAAGAAACATTCAGTGTTTCCAGTAACCTTAAGCCAAGAAATCCCAGAGAGCAGATGGAATACATCAGCTTTCAGGGAGGGCCAATTTAAACACGTGTAAGCACCAGGGGCCCAGTGCTCAAACTTTAACACTTCTAAATTGTTACTGTGAGCATAAAAGGGTTGCTCATATCCGCAGTGGAACAGGAGGTTACAGACTGGTAATTATATGATCCTGGGAGAATGTACCACTACCCAAACGTCTGAAAGCAGAACTTGGACATGCTGGAAATGGCAGTGACAGCCCTGTACAGAGGAAATATGACTGAATGGAAAAGAAGACTCTTTTTCCTTTCAGTACTTCAGATGAGCAGCAACTATGCCACAAAAAAAGCTCTGTCTGGGAACCTGGGGACTGGGGATTCCAATGGATAGTCTTATTTCTGCTGCTGACTTGTATCTGGCATTTACTTTTCTAGCACTGTATTGTTGCTACATACTGGAGTTGTCTTTCAATACCTGGAGGAGGTGGTGGAGGCTGGGGGGCCCCTTCTGTAAAGAGCAGTGCAGAGTGAGCGGGTAGACTGCTGTCCTCTGGGTAATGCCTCCAGGAGCCAGGCCAGGGGAGAGGAGCTCAGCTGCAGTTTCCATCAGCACTGATGGGCTTGCCAAAGTAGGGTCTGGCTGAGTTTTGTTCCTGGTGCCCCTGGTAGCTGGCTGGGAACTGAACTGCACCGCTGTGCTCCTCTCCTGGGTCTGAAAGCAATGGCTGGCAAGTGGTGTGTGGATGACAGCACTGTCCCAGAGCTGAGCCTGGCTCACAGGGTGGAAACCCTCCCAGGCACTCCCTTGAATATATGGCACAGCTGACACCACGCTGAGGTTTTGTATGGCTGCTATTTGACATTACAAATGAGACATTATGCGTGGTCATATCCTGCAAACTCGCATCCAGCTTGTGGGAGAGGAAACCACTCCCTGCCAGAGGGGCTCAGTGAGGATCAGCTCTGCCACTGTGTCCCACAAACCAAAGGGCTGGACCAGGCACAGCTGCTTTGGTCAGGACCCAGCCCCGGTCCAGCCTGCCAGGGACCAGCTGGGCACATGCAAGCAGCTGACACCTCTCTGAAAGTGGCCACTAAAGCTTTTAATTTTATTACTCTGATAACGTAAATCAGAACCAAAGCCTAAACCAGGCTGCAGCTCCGGGAATGGTATCTTTGTGGAGTGACTTTCAAGAGTTCATTTTCAACTTTGCACCTTGTATTTTGTAGCAGAGGGGAAGCTCTGCCAAGGCAGCAAACACATCTGGTTAGCTCCTGGCAGCTGGCAGTGAGTGATGCAGAGCTTGCACAGCACCCTAAGGCACACCCAGCGTGTGAGCAAGGCTCTGCTCTTAAGTAAATGCTCAGGAGTTCAAGTCTGTCTGCCAGGAATGACAGTAAAACACTGGGGTGTTTGGGTTTCTAAGCTTTACTATACAACTAAAAGAGGTTTTGATAAACTGACCACTGTATTTTATAAACAGGTTTAAAGTCTTTTGATATCTGTTTATGTTCATGGCAAAATATATTGAACAGAGTGAACACCCCTATCCCACAAAAAGCTTATTTAGCTCTGCCTGACACGGCCAGACAAAAAGGTTCCCCACTGACAGCAGAGTTTTGACAAGGGAAGATTGGTTACTACCCCTTGCAATGACCTACTGATCCTGTTCTTGTATTTTGAGACAGGTGTTTATGACTGTATTAATGTGGGTTTTTTTAAAAATGCTAGTTTTACTCTAAAAGACTTCTTTTGACTAAAGAGGCATGCTGGCATACCCAGAACACTACAGCCAGATCTTATTTAAGCATGGATATCTGAGAAACCCCAGCAGCCCGTGCCTTGCTGGCACTCAGGGACATCTTAAATTGGCCAGGAGTTTTTTGCCTTCAAATTGTCTGTGAAGTTTTTTTCCCCCAGTATAGGCTCTACACAAAATCTTGGGCAGGAACTATTGAAGAATTTAACTTCAGTCTCTGAAACATTTTGTATTTCATGTCCTTTGCCTTTTCCACGATTACCACATTTATTCCCCTGTCCTTTCTAGAAGACACAGCAGGGAAAAAAGAAGCTATCATGGGGACTGTGTGGCAAAAATACTCAATTAGTCAAATAATTATTATCTCTATAGGAAAATTATGCTTGTTTTAATGTCTGGCCATGTAATTTTCACAACAGGAGCGTAATGAGTTCTTTGGTCTGTGCTAAGGGGTTGTTTATTGCTTAGAAGGGACAGAGGCTCTTGGGGAATATCAGGCATATAATGAATGATAAACAATTATCTTGTTAAGGAATGAAGGCTCGTAGGCTTCTTTGAAAGGATTCAACCATGTGCTCTTCCACACTAAAGTAACAATTACCCAGGAAAGAACGGATTTTCTTGCCAAAACATTGTCACAGAGACTTAAAAGCCACGTGAAACCTTTGAAGATCTTGCAGCTGTCCTGTTTTATCCAGATGCAATTATTGCAGCAGCTTCTCTTTGTTGATGTTCTGTAGAACTTGCTTGCAGTGGTTCCAAACTGGAAGATTTGTTCTGAACAAAAACTTGAAGAGCTCTTTGAACATCATGACACTTGTACAGGTCTTGGGTGCTTTCAGTCCAGTTTCATGAATGACTTGAATCCTTGATCAGGCTGTGTATGGTTTTCATGTATTCTTTTCTCCTCTCCTCTGGCAGGGTGAGGGGGAGAGGAAGGCTGTGGAGGCATCTGTGCTTTTGTGGGCTTGGTGCTTGGCAGTTACCACAGGCACCACTCCTGGTTAACAGGAGGGTCAGATTTCCCTGTGCTTCTGCAGCTCAAATGCTTTCTGTTCCTTCCAAAGGAGTCTCTTTAGCATGCAGGAGCTGGTTGTTCCCAGTAGGAACAAAATAATATGCTGTTAGTAAAGCAAGGCCCATCAATATCAGCCCTAAATATTAAACAAGGCCTCTGTGCAATCTGTGTGCTTTAAATAGTTAAAGTGCAGCTATGAAACAGGCTTTTGGGTACTGCTTCACCAATTTCTATTTTTTCCCCCACCCATTTCTCATCCTCTCAGGAAGAAAATTTTGAGGGTTTATTTTTGTGCCTTCAAATTGCTTGCTGTTGCACTACACTGCTCTTTCTCCGGAGATAAAACGTCCTTGCCTTTTACACAGAATAATTCTATTTTTGACTCTAATATATTAAGAATGGCATGAAAAATAACCACGTCTGTGCTCTAGGGATGTACAAACTTCCATGAGAAAGCAAGCAATTGGGACCCCAAGGGTAGCTGGTCTGAAGATGCTGTGAAACTGAGATGGCATTTCTCTGTAGCTTAACGTGAGGCTCAAAGGAAATGGGAGAGGGGAAGTATTTCTGCTAAACCAGGTCAAGGTGAAAAAACTCCAAAGAACCCACACTAGGATGCAGCTGCAGCAGGTGTCCAGCTGCTGCTGACCAAGTGCCTGTGTGAGCTGAGCTCTGCCATGTCCAGAGGGAGAGGATGGAGCAGCAGCTCCATCCCTGCAGATCCCAGACACGCTGCACAGATGCTCCCCTCCATGGGACAAGGCAGGCTCTTTTAAAGCACAACTTTAATTCACTCCTGTTGGGTGGGTTTTGTCTTGGGTTTTAAAGCCAGGCAAACCCCCTGACAACAGCACTGTGGCTTCTCTGCTGGCAGTGCTTTGAGCGCTGGCCGGGCTGGGTAACACCGCACAGGGAGTGTGGGAATGGGCAGAGGCAAGGGCAGGGCAGGGCAAAGACAGGCTGTTGAAGCTGGATATGAGTTAATGGCATCTGTGCATCTGGCAAAAGAGGGAGATACTTTTTTATGGACACTGTGTGCTATTGTTTTCCTAATTTGGTACTTGGTTGCTCGACCACTTGGTTTTGAATTAAGAAGGTGATGGATGGAAGGAGAATAAACCAATGCCAGATATCGGGTGCAGCTGGAAAAACATACTGTTGGCCCCTAAATAAAAACACCAGAAGAGCTGGTAATTTCCACATTTAATTCCAGCCATGCTTCCAAACTCTGTTTATACCAGAGAACAAAGTGAAATGAGGGGAAGGTGAAGAGGACAATAATGGCAAGAAATGTCTGACAGCAGTTCATTTTCTTAAGTCAGGACCAGACACTGTAGACTGATCACAACATGTTTAAAACTCTTAAAGAAAGATTTCCTTAACCTTTTGCATAGACTATTTATTATCTAATTTTTATTCCCTGCATGTGTGTTTTGAGGGAGTCAAAAAAAAAAGTATTTTAAGGATGCTGATTAGTGCTCACAGCTCTGAAAGATGAGGGCTTACAGGTTAAAACCCATTTGGAGCTGCTGTTTGACAGTGCACAGAGAGGCACAGCTGTGGCTATCTTACAGCTGGAAGGGTGGGACTGTGATGTGAGTGTCACTAAGCAAACAGAGGGTGTCAAACCCTGCCCCAACATGAGAGCCTGGTAGGGGCATAAGGGAGCTTCAAGTGAGGCTTATCCTATGGACTCATGTTCCTTAACAGATTAAACAACAGCAACAACAAAAAAACCAACAAAAACCTCAAACCCCAACCCTCTCCCTCAACAAAGCAAACAAAAACCCCTAACCAAGCAGAAAATCCCACTCAAAACCCCAACCTAAAACTATTGCTAGAAGAATAATTCTCTCTGCAGATGTGTATGTCTGTTACTAAAGAAATAGTTTTCTGAACCCTTCCCTTAGTTATACTGTCTGTGTCACAGAATCATTACTTACAAGCTATGTGGGTGCAGTTGTCTCTGTATTTATAATGGTTTTCACTCCCTCCAGGAATGCAGAGGACTGGATTTGTAAAGGCATCTAATTTATCACTGACTGCAGTCCAAAATTCTAGCTCCTATTCTGAGAGTGTGCAGGAGGTAAAAAAGGACTTAAACAGATCGGGAAGAGTTGCTGCAACTTGTGAAGTCTTTTGGGGTAAAGAAAAGGCTCTGGATTAATTCATGGCTCCCACTGCCAGTGACCCTCCTCGTGCTTCCCAGAGCACCCCGTGCTCCCTCTGCTCCCTGTGTCCCACTGCAGGGTGGGAGAGCAGCAGCATTTCTGAGCCAGGTGTTGAACTGCTGCACTTATGGCAGGTTTCAGGTGCAGATCTGAGCTCCAGTGTGGCAGTGAGGGTTTCACTGCTGCTGGAAGCAGTTTTGTTCCATCCAGCCCCAATTAGTTGTTGATGGTGCTGCAGCTTTATGAGCCCAGCACAATACCAGATGGGAATGCTGCTTGTGCAAGTTCATAAAAGACCTAAGGGTGCCCTTCCTTTCTGAGCAAGAACTGCTGATAATATCAGTTTCTGAATGATGCCTGTTCTGGTTTCTTTTAACTCATTTGAAGTTCGTTTTTTTTTTTTTTTTTAAAACAATTTCCTTACAGCCTTCTAACAGACAATCCCATTGTGAGCTTGCTGAAACAAACCCTGCTTGCTGTTTGATTATAACCACCAGGACTGATATTACAGAACCCACCTCCAGTGAGTTCATTCAGTGGTATAGTTATAAATGACCCAGTGGTGTTACAAGTTTAAAAGAGAAAATTTATTTTTAAATGTCATCAGCTTCTCCTTGCTGACAAGCAAATGAGTAAAATCCTTCTCCTTGTAGTTTTCCTCAATCGAGAGGATATTAAGCCTGTGCTATACTGAAACAGCTGCCCACACATGAGCACTGGAGCTCTGCACACCTTTACAAGAAAATCTGACCTCAATGTGTCAATATCCTCCGAAACCAATGCCTTGTTTTCTGTCTGAAAGTGCTAGAAAAGTATTTGTTAACAACACCAAAGCTGAAACTGAAAAGACAGAAGATGTGAATACTTAGAAGAAGAATTTGCTGTTTAGTGTTGTTCCCCAAAGAGGACAACAAAACTAAAAGAGACTCCATTTATTTATTGTTTTGAACAATGCTTTACTGTTTGCCTGGTTATTCAAAAGAAAAGGAAAGACATTTTTACAGTTGCAGAACATTAGGCTGTGTAGAATCCTTGAGTAACTTTATTTTCCTTTTTTTTCTTCTTTCCCCCTGTCCCTAGAGAAGGATTAATTGCTGGGGAGATGGCCAACCCAGATTCTGAATGGAAAACTCCTGACCAAAGGAAAAATTAATGCTGGTCAATGCAGCTGGGATTCATCACACTCTCCATCTCTTACAAGTTTTTGTGCATCTGATTGGGGATTTATTGGTAGGAACACATTGCCTTATGCCTCAGATGTGATCTATAACCTTGTTTTCCTTTAAAATGAAGTCTGATTTGGACTTCAATATATCCTATGGGTGATCTGCTCTGCACTGCTTGTCTACAGTGTCAGGTCAAGCATCTGATCAAGATGCACAAAACACTAGGGATGGATACGTGATGTATTCCATCCCTGTGGAAAAGAAGACACAGGTTAATAAATCTGTCTATCCCACATGAACCAGAGCACCTGCTGTATTCTCCCTACTTGTCCTCTGCAATCCTGCCATAAAGAATGACCACTGTGCAAAACTTAGTCTAGGCTAATGAAAGCTGAGCCTTACAGTACAAGTAAAAGATTATTTCCTTTGGAAGGACAGAAAACCTGGGAAGGTAGAACTGCAGGTCAATTCTGTTCCTCCTTGGTTCAAAATCTGCATGAATATTATCTGCCAAAACTTACAGTGTCTTAGTGTCTTACACCGGTGAAAGAAAAAAATCCTGAATTTATACTGGGGGGAAAAAAAAAAAAAAAAAAAGAAGGAGAAACTTGACTACTGATGATGGTTTCCTTGTTGGGTTTAAACTAAATTGCTAAGCATGGCATCAGCATTTTCACAGTGAGGTAACTGACCCACCCAGCATAAATAACACCTGACAGTCAGAGCTCCTGCAGAGGATAAACTCTAATGAAGATAATCTGGTTTTGTACTTTTACCTTGTTCTTTGTGTGTATACATATTGCAAAACACATCATGCCAGGAGGGAAATATTGATAGCAGGGATGCTTTTGCTGTCATCAGTCCCTAATAACACTGTAACAGCAGTGGCTGAAGCCTCCCATGGTGCTGAAGTTCACTCGGAGTACAACTCTTTATTTCAGGAAAGCAGAAATGGAAAAGATGCTGGAAAAGTACTGAAATGGTCAAGACAGTTCTTAGGAGGTCTGTTTCATTATTCTGAGGCATGTGAGTAACAGCAATGTGTTGTGTGGGGGTTTTTATATATATATATATATATATATATGTATGCACATGTATCCTCATTATATAACACTGCAGCTCCAAGGAGTCAGGTTGAATTTGCATAGAAAAAACCAAAAATCACTGCCTTTGCATTACCTACAGAAAAGCCTGACAGGACAAGCCTCAACAACAAACAAACAGAATGTGCCATCCCTCATGGTTTCAGTTCTGTGAAATCTCTGGGTACATCCACACTGAACTGATCTGTGGTGATGCCTTGGCTCGTACTGAGAGCATCCAGCTGGGGTGATGCAAAATAACCTCTGAATGCAGCAGCAGCATCAGCCTCTGGAGGGAGGCTCCACAAGAACTGAACGTGGCCCAGGCTGATCCTGAGAGCAGGAAATGCAGCACAGCCCACACGCTGCCATCAGCAGCTGCCAGCAGAAGTGCTGCCTTCAGCTGGGCTGCTGGGATGGGAGAACAGCCCGTGAGTGCCAGGGAACGCTGTGCCACCAGCACAGACTCAGCCCACCCAGACAGCTGACACTCCTGAGGGGAGTTTGCTCAAAGTGGCCCTTTCTGGATCTCGAATTTTTAGAGTTTCTGTGGTACCTGCTGAAGCAGCAGAGGCACTGGCCTGTTACCTCTCCTTCTGGAGCCATTCTAACCATTGGCAGCTTCTCGAGGCTGACCTAGAAACTTTCCAGAGGTGAGTTTAGATCCATGTTATCTCTCCTGGCATTGACATGGTATTCAAAGACTGAACACTCTGTGGAACCTTCTCAGACCCACAGCCACCTGAGGGAAAACACTGCTTACTTTCCTCTTGCTGCATTGTAGGACTTGGTAAATCTTTCTTTCCTAGATAATTAATCTGGCATTTCTTAGTCCTGCCTGAAGAAATGTGACAAGATCCACTTCTTGCTCTGCTCTCATCAGTCCTGTAGGAAAAAACTGGATTTTGCCCCATCCTGTTTCCCATTCAACTTTTTACACAATGAAGAAAAGTGTTAATTCCTTTCATGAAGAGGGGTCTGAGCAGTTCTGTCCTGCACTGCTGCAGATGGGCATTCCCAGAGAGGACTGTGTCAGGCAGGGATGGGCCAGGATGTTCTCATAACTGGTCCAATTCCCTTTAGTGAGGGGGTCTAACAACCCCCATCACACACTTGTTTAGAGAAGTAAGATTCCCATGCTCCTGCTTTTGTAGGGTTGGGATTTTCCTGCAACAAGGTCTATCTGTAGTTCCTGCCTGTGCTCCTGCTGTTGCCATAGCATAACCCAGGGACATTCACATCCAAGTACACAAGGAATGAGCAGAAAGCAGAGAGCCTTTGATCAAATGAGACATTTCTGTGCTTTTAAATGGAAACAGGAGCCTTAGAAAGGAATGAGTGTATATGTGTCATTCATTACTATTATTTCATAACCAAAATAATCTTGATATTCCTATGGGTTTGCACCAGAAAGCCTAGAGAGTGATAATCCAGTGTTTGTGCTCTGAATGTAGGTATTCTCATAGGGAATAAACTGCTGGCAGGAACACTTCAATAATCTCTATCATCCAGCTGAATGATACTTTAAAATAATTGTTTAACTTTTACTAACAGTCATTATTAATTTAATGAAGTTTCCCAGGATGCTTTAAACCAAAAGAGAGCATGTTTGCAGTCCTCTGCATAGAGACATCCCTCATTACATTCAACAGGAAAGGTCTGGAAGAGGAGCCCTTTTGTTTATTATTTCCTTTTAACCAATGCTAATCTGAGCTGCTAGTCTCATGCTGCTAAGCCCTACACTTCAGTATAGCTGAAGCTTCCCCTGGCAAATAACTGAGCAGCAATTTAACCCAGTGGGCCTCACCTTAGTGAGCTGGGTTTGCTGCCAAAGAGAGCTGGCCTGCTTTTCTTTTCTAGGTTTTTTTTTCCTTTTCCCCACCCAAGTCTATTCAAATAGCTTCCTTTGCAGCAATCTGCTCTCTTCCTCTGGGCCTGATGCTGTTGCTGAGGTTCCCCTGGCATGGAGCTCTTCAGGCCTGCCTTTGCTCCTCTGCATTTCTTCAGCTTCTGGCAGCGTTGGTCCCTCCCTGCCCACAGGTCTGCCCAGGTTTGTGTCAGGAGCAGCAGCTCCCCATCACTCAGCTCGCTGTGCTTTCTCCAAGCCTAAGGCCAGAAGGTGGTTTGCCACTTGCCACTTTGCAGTATTTTCTCCCCAAATATCAAGTACTCCCATTACAGAGAAAGCACATGCAGAAGCTTTACCATTTTGGCTTGCTTAACAACCAGTGCAAAATATGTCTGTGATGAAATTGAATTTCCTTATGGCAAATGGGCTTCCCAGTGAGCATCTCAGACTCACTCCCCACTGTGTGAGCTCTCGTTACCCAGTGGTGGGAGTGTAATGTTGCTTCAGTGGACATTTATTTGACTTTAATACACACTGAAATTGCTTGTGGAAAGCTCTTATCAAAGAAATAAAACTCCAGATACCAGAACTCTGTCTCTTATCTAGTGAGAGATAGCCTATAAATCCAAGCAGCATGTTGGAGATTGCAAGATTTCTGACAAATGGAAAGAGTGGGGTAAAAATAAGAAAGTGAGCTGTCATTGTGTGTGTTCTGCTCCCATGTTCATGCTCATAGCTGGCTGATGCATTTTCTTCTTGGAACTCTCACAAAGGACCCATCCTAAGACAGCAGTTGGAGAGATTTGTATCCAGTGACTTTTAGTTAAGTGAGACCATTAATGCTCTGAACACAAGTCTGTAAGTATGCCACGATTTATTCAGGGCAGCTCTGAGTTTCTTCATCAAGATGGTTATAATAATGATACTGCTTTGTAAACTGGAACCTGATAAATCTCATTAACAATCTATGGGTTTGGTTTGTAAAATTCTAGAGATGCTTGACAATTGTACAGCAATCTGCTTTATTCCAGACTAAAACTCAGTCCAACACTATAAAAAGAACGTAGCATATTTCAATATTCTAAAAGTGTACACTTGGATGTCTTAGTTTGGGCATTCCTGTAATGGCTTCTTCTAATAGAATTTAATTGCTTTCTTATTTTAGATTTACCCATAAAAGTTCTTTATTTTACAATCAATGAAACTATATGCATTTGGAGGCAGCTTTTTCCCTTCATTTTCTTTCCAAAGAGAAATTTACAAAAATTGAAGTATTTCTTGGCACAAGATGTTGTGCTAAGAAAAAGTTATCTGCTCAGATAAGCTACAGAAAACAAAATGTTTACAGAAAATGCTTGCATTTTTTTCTTCACAAAGATGGAGAAAATACTGCCTCATGGAGGAGCATTTGCTGTATGCGGATCTGCCTCTGAAATAGCTGGAGACCCCAAAGGTTGCATAAAAGCAATGTTTTGGACTCTGTTCTACCTCCTTTTGCAGAGACAAGAATTCTTTTGCTATATTCAGAATTTCATGAAAGAAAGTCTTTACTGGTATCAGTGATAATGGCCTCAAGTGGGCAGGTAAAATTATGATGTCAGGTATGGTGCCACAGAGCTCTCTTCTTCCATGATGTGCTTGGGTTTGACTCCAACCATTTCTCATCCCAAACTGACCTAACCTCCAGCAGGTCCTCTTTTCTAACCCTTTTAGGGGAGACTCACTATTTAAAGGGGATGCACCCCAATCAACCATTATGTATTTTTGGGTGCACTTCACCACCTTTCTCAGAATATGTTTTTGTACCTGATATTTGGTGTTATTGTTCTGATTTCCCACATCTATCAGAGCATAACCCTGCACTGCACAGTGGCTCCAGTCTGAATTAATGTCCTGAATTTAAAAAGTATGTCTGTCTCATACTCAGGCTCTCATCCTCCTCACTGGGGACTGAATCAGCAAATGAAGAGAAGGACTATTTCCTGATTTCATTTAGTTATGTTTATTTTTCACTATGACAACTTCTCAGAGAACAAGCTGCAATCTTACTGTGCCTGCTCTTGCCTCATTCCTCCTTTTTTTTTTTTTCTCACCACAAAATAATAGAAATCATCTGGAATATGGGGATATAATTTATTTATGTCAATGGCTAGATTTAGGAGTGACTTTTAATGGCATTATCTTTGCTTCAGAAGTGAAGAGACCAAAGGCAGAGGTCAGTAAAGCAGTAAATGAAAAAAAACCAGCTTGAGAGATAGGAATGGAGAAATGTGTGCAGTGGATGCTTTAAAGCCCCTGGAGTTTTGAAATATAATAGCCTAATTTCAACAAACTCTAGTGATTTATAAGATCTCTGAAATCCTTAGCTCTATGTCATTTCTTGGCTGTCATTTTTATCACGTAGGCTAGTTAATGTATTTTGGTTAAATATTGGCAACTATAATCACACTCTGTTCTTCCAGTCCTGCTTGTGCAATCTTTTTCCCTTTCTTTGTTGTACAAGGAAAACAGACTTTCAAAGATTTTCAAAGCTTTCTGTGGGACCTTTAAAAGATTCCATGAAAAAAGTTTCCCCCGATTCCTGAAAAAGTGAAGAAGAAGTGAATTGCTCCCTCATGCAGAGTTTGCAACGTCACATTGCAGCACTCCCATGAATGAGTTCCAGGGAGTAAAGCTGCTGGGTCTGCTCTCCCTAATTGAGATGTGCAGAAATGAGCTGATCACTCCAAGTATTGGTGGCACAAACCCTTTTGAGGTCCTATGACAGACTGCAAGGGGTTGGTAACACCACCAAAGCCTCCCCCACGTAAAAATATAAAATCCTTATCCTTTGAACAGCTGCCACGAGGAGCCTTTTCTCCTCAGTTAGTCCTGCCTAACGCACTGAAGTGGGAAGAAGTGAATGAAAAGACATTTCATTCTCCATTGCCAGAGCACAGCTCCAAGAACAGAGCTTTTCTACCCTGATTAGAATGGCTCCAGGCTCAGGGGACTCCCTGTTGCCAGCCTTGGCACCTTGCTGATTTTCAGCACTATTTGTTACTTTTTTTAAACCCAAAGCCAGTTGAAACTAATGAAAACACGCTTCTTTAACAGCCAGGGATTTCGTAGCCAAGCGCTGCTTAAACTTACTAATGTAAATAGCTTTGTCATTTTATAGGCTATGTTCTGAGTTAAATGAGCAGACCTCACTGGGAAATTGAATTAAAAGTATTGATTTTCCCCCTTCCTCATATTTTTCCAGATATGTCCTAAATTTTTGCCGGTTCTAAGGTGACCCTGTTCATGCAATCTAATGTTTAATAGCTATATTGAATAATATCCCAAAGATGAGTCAGAGCGTGGCTGAAATTTGCACTGAAGTCATAGAAAAACATAACCCCTGAATCAAAAATAATCTGTGGTCTTTCCTATATCCTCTGTCCCAAGGTACAGAATCAGCCTCTGAAATGATTTGCTTTTCTTTAAAATAAGCTAAATCCTCTGGTGTACACCAGCACAGCTCCACCTGCCCTGGCAAACTGGTCCAGTTCTACACCCAGTGAGGGAGCACTCCCCTCATCAGATTTATTTTTAATAGCTTGACTGAGGAACAATAACCACTCTGCACCTAATGAGACTTAAGACGGGACAAATACTATGGCTTTATCTACTTATGCAGTTGAGAACAGGGAAAATCACAAGTTATGGGCTGTCTCTAGCATTCATATAAACTGGAATTATTAAGCTATTTTGACAGAAAATGTTGGCTGGCTGAAATACTGTTGGAAGTACATGTATTTTTTCTAAAATTCCTAGTGATTTCCTGTCAATCTCCCAGGTTTTCAGCCCTTTCTTCTTGAGTCTGCCACTTGGGTTAGCTTTGCTGCACTGATTTTGGCAGAAAAAGTGAATTGTTCCCTCATGCAATAGGGAATCCAGCTCAGTGCTCCTCCTCAGACTAACAGAGCTGATACTGACCTTGGTCATGTAGACTTGGTGTACTTTTGGAAAAAAATCCCAAACGAAACCATCAAAACAAACCAAAAACCCCCAGCAAATGTGTGTGTGTGTGTATATATATATATATGCATAGATATGTTACACATATACTTTTTTTTTCAGGAAATTTTTCATTCTCAATGACAACACAACACCACTAGATTTTGCAGTGCAAAGACTGCCTTTTAATCAAATCTAATTTTGCATACACTTATGTAGATCTCCCTAATGATAATTTCATCTCTGTGACACCATAGGACTGGTAATACTAATTGTTTCAGCACATTGTTATTGTTTCAGTTGTTATTGTTACCTGCAGTCCAAAGCCTTTGTCATTTCATAGGACAGCAACTGCTATTTATTGTGATATCCTACTTCTAAAATATACAACAGCAAAATTATTGTTACCATAAAATGTTCTATATGTCTGAAGCATGAAAGGAACAACCCTATTTCTCATTCACACTGAAGGGTTAAATCACATACTTTGGGAGCAGTGCCGCTTATTAAAAATTATTTACGAGTTGAATTGTATCACTTCTAAATATATAAAGAGTTGGGATGGCTTCCAACAATTACTAAAGCAGCCAGCCAAGTGATGCTTTCCAATTAAATCAGGCTGAGTTGTTTGGTTTTTTGTTTTTTTTTTTTTAACTTCTCAGTGTCCTGTGTTCTTGCTTCTGTTTTTTCATGATTCAAGCAGACAATGTATTAACCCCGTGTGATGAAGTCTCACACATCTCCTCTTTGGTCTCCTTTCATGTGCTGGTGAGCAGCAGGAGTCTCTGCAGGTACTCACTACATGAAAGGTGTCTTTCTTGTCCATATACGTGCTGCTGCTGGTGCTTCAGTCCTTGCTTTTATTTAGAACCAGCTGTTATACAAAGCTTCAAAGCTTGTAACTTCTGATAGCTTATTTATATTTGCAATGTTCCATCTTTGATAACAACTCTGTTAGAAAACCTGAGTAAAGAGTGCAGAGCTGAAAGCATCGACTTTCATGGCTGTGCCTGTGCAGCTCAGGTTATACAAAGAGACAGATGAAAGTCCACGATGTCTAATTTATTAGCAGAGAAATAAAGAACAAAATTATTAAAAAGAAAAATGCTAAACAACAAAAAAATCACTAAGCCCTAAAGTACTGCCTTTTCTCCTTGTATTGGTCGAAGCTCAGATGTTTACAGGGAGGTCATGCACCGCTACTCACGTGTGGTATCACACTGGTACCAGCTCTTGACAGAGAAAAAATTCCACAATTCTCCACAGGTTTATTTCCTGGGTGAAGCACACTATAGAAAGTTACATCTTTATATCCAGGCTGAGTCCTAGACTGTAGACCTGGAGGATACACCCAGACCACAGCAGCCCATGAACTTTTCCAAGATGTCTGAGAAAAAGGCAATTATGGAAACCTAGTCAAGTCTTTATAAGCTTAAATTTACTGCAAGCACTCTGAACTGAAAAAAAGTTACGCAATTTGCAAAATTAAATAGAACACTGAAAACACTGCAGTAGGCTACTGAGTGCCTATTCCTTGGGAGTGCTTATTCCTTCCCATAGCTGGCTATAGTCATCATTGCTGCAGAGTTCACTTTGTTCTATGTTGAAGAATTATGTCAGCTCCAGAGTACATAGGGCCTGCCTTTATTGCTGGGATTGGAAGTTTGCCACTCAAAGATCTAATCAGAATAGTTTATTTTTTTCAGCACTCTGGAGTAGATAACAAACTCATTTGGGTATCTGGCATATTTATTTAGCTCTGTTACAGGTTCATCAACTCACCCATGATCACTTACAAGATTTAAATAAAGGTTTCTCCTCGATTAGTGCTGGAAAATGAAACCAGCTTGTGTAACTTGGAAAAATGATCTAAAATGATGGAAATTATTCTTGCACAAGGAAGACAGAAATAGCCCAACACAAGTGCATTCCGCAGTTGAAACAGCAGCCTGTTTTGTGCTGTGCCTTTTACTGATTCATTTCTAGGGTTGTTCTCTAAAAAGAATCTACAGTTAGAGGGGCTGAACTGCTGCTTTCTGTCAAGTGGAAACTGAATGGCTGTTCCATAGCCTTTTTCCAAAGGCTTCCTTTGAAAGCTGAAACACTGGAGCACAGAGATGTGCCAGAGCCTGCCACTGGGAATGCAGGAATGCAGCCCTTGCCCAGTGTCTGTAGGTCCTGCCAGCTCCTCCCTCTCTGCTGTGACACTTCAGATGCTGCCACAGTGGCTATTGCTGCCCATGCCATGCACAGGAGTTTCAGCCAGAGGATTTGGGAAGCCAAATCTGTTTGTCACATGTCTGCATCTCCACCAGCCTTTCCAAGAGCATCCCAGAAATGATGTGCAGCAGTCCTGCAGGTACAGCAGGGCTTGACACACACTCTCCTTCCCACAGAGTGGAATGGCCCAGCCACGCTGCCTGTCCATTAAGGGATTGGCACTGACAGACCTGTCTATTGTGCTCAATAAAGATTTCTTTGGGTTGGTTTCAGGACCCCAAGTGCTCTGGGCACAGAAGAACCATTGCATTGATACTGCAAGCATCTCTGTGTGGGAGAACATACAGTGGCAGCTCTTGCTGAAAATGCCTTCTGCTGACAGAATTCAGGTAGTGAGTGATGTGCCCTGGGTAGGATGGCCATGTGCAGAATATCCCTGCTTTTCTTCTACATTGCACAGCCAGAACACCAGGGGCCCCAGGGGAATGCAGTCCTGAGGAGCAAGCCAGAAGAGAGATGGTCTGCGAGGCATCAGCCAAAGAGCACCCACAGGACTGTGGAGGACTTTGTCCTTATTGAAGCTGAGCTACTCCAACTCATGGTCAGTTTTACCCACAGACTAGTCTCATGTAAAAAAATGTGAAGCCACTCTGATAGGCCCAGGTGGGGCTGTCAGTCCCTCAAGTAGCATCCCTTACAATAAAATGATGCATTAGATTTGGGAATCAGCAACAAAACTCACCATCCCATTGAGTTACACACCTCATCACATTTGCAGTGACATTCACAGGGTAACAAAACACTAAAACACTCACTTAAGTACTTCAAACACAATGGCCTTAAACAGATTCCTGTGCAATGTCCACTGTGCTTCTGAAAACTGTATTCTCACAAGCCAGCAAGCTTCTGTGAAACTCTTGCCAGCCATGATCCACCACAGATGATCTTTCGTTGCTAGAATTAAAGGTTTTCTTAATTTTGGACTATCTGAGGGCAACAGGATATATAAAGAATCCCTGCAGAGCTCTTCAAATTGCTGAAGACCGACACAAGCCCTTAGCAATATACATTCTTTAGGTCCTTACTGAAGTGTATCTTATGGGTATCTTTTTTACCCATATGAATTTCACAGTCTGAGCTGGGATCAACAGATGAAGGAGTGGGAGAAAGGAAAGTTTTATCCCACTTCCACCCCCAGTTCTGCTCAGCTCATTCATTTCATTATGTGCTCCTGGTTGCACAGTGTATCCTTCTCTCATGGGTTAGGCTGCATCCACCCCTGCTTTAACCCCTTTCTGCCTCAGTGACAACAGCTGGTTGTTCAGCTCATGTCCAAAATAGAGCTGGGCTGCTCCAAAAATTACCATGGCTTCTCCTCTGGGGCACAGCCAATGTGGCCTCACTCAAACTATTTATTTACAATACATCTAAAAAGCCCCCTGATATCCCAATCAGTAGTAAAATGAAATAAACATTGATTTCTTACAAGATGTATGAATCTTTCTACCATCAGGGGAGAGGAAGGAAAATAGAAGCTTTAGAGACAATCAAAGTAATAACTTTTGAATCCTAGTCTAGAAATAGCAACACACACAAAAATAGACATATTTTTAACATATGAAGATCTAAAACATATTTTCTACATTTTTGTAAGTTGAAAGCTCTCAAAGCATAATGAACACAAATATCTTTTTGTTTGTAATGTATATCCTGCTTAATAAACCATCACACAAAGCATTTTGGCTCTTAAAATAACTACTGAAATGAAGGAGTCTAACAGAGCACAGACTGAGATGATTATTAATGCTAACACAGCACCTAAATAGTCTGTCAGAGTTTCTGCTCAGTAAGAACTGAGAAGTTCATTGCATTGTCTTAGAAATCTCTCTCCATAACATCCATATTTGGAAAAGAAATAGGAAAAGACACTGAAGCAAAATATTCTTTTCCTCTCCACTCAGAACTTAAGAAAACTGTGTATTATCTAAAATTGGACAAAGAAAAAAAAAGCTTTCACAGCAATCAGTTCTTGAGGTATTTAAAATTCTCTTACTTGACTTAGTTAAAAACCAGTATCACTGCTACCTCAAATTTGCTAGAAAGAGAATGACAGATATGCCCTGAGCTTCAAATATCAGGCACTTGTTCATTGTTCTTTCCTAATGAAATACCAAATTTTCACTTTGGAAGTCAAATAAGATTGTTTGACTACAGCTACGCACAACAAAGGCACTAATTAGAAAATTCCCTGGCAAATGACACAGCCAAGACTTATTTCTGATCAAGACCATGATGTTTAGCCTTGTTTGGGTAAATGAGAAATGTAGAAGACAAGGATAATCAGCTATTTTTAGCTGTATCCTAAACATTTCTAGTCCCAAATAATTTCCATATAAAATTATACCATCAAATCTTTAAAAAAATCCCGGTAGCTCTTTACTTCCCACCTTCTCCTAAGCTGCTAACCTTGCCCTGCTGTATACATTATCCATGTCAGAAAACAAACTCCTTTTGTTTTAATTTATCCAATCACATCATCTTTGGTCTCATACCCATCGGATTTCACACTCCAGCTGAGAATGTTCATTAAGGCCTGCAAAAGGACAGATTTTGGGACACGGTAATCCATTCCTTTATTCTATCCATGTATTACAAATCACTCCAGGAAATGTAAACTTTCCAGAGCTTTTTACCATTTGAACATTTTGATTGAGAAGGAATCCTCAGCTTGTCAGTTGTGTTGGTTTGTGCTTTTAAACATAAATGGTGTCTCTTTCTTCCCATGGTAGGGATCCCACTTCACACATCAGCTAATTAACCACAATTTACACTGAAGTATGAATGATTACTGTGCTGTAATGCTGCTGTTTCTTAGCAACCATGAAAGATATGGTAAAGGATGTGAGACAGAGACCCAAATAACATCATTTCCAGATTGAGAACTTCCACCTAGACTAACCTATGAGTGGGACAGTAAATCAATTCTAAATTTCTATTTCCCTACTCCAGTGCTATGTCCCTTGCAGACTCTTGACAGTGTGATTTTCACAGTCCATGATGACACTCAGGCATTTAGCTTCCCCAGAGCTGATGATACCTGCTAGCTACTCCAAAAAAACTTGTAAGGCTCAATAAGAAAAATATTTCCTGCATTCTTCCCACGTGTTGACTTATGCCTAGCACTAATTCCTCACTTGATGGGAGTTCTACCAAATTACAGCCACAAGGTTAGGCCTTGCTTCAGTGTTTCACAATAAACAAAGATCTGTTTTATTAGTAGCAAATTGGTAATTATGTTTTTCCTCATAATCCTAATAAAGTATTTTAAGCATTTTAATTGCCTTACTCTGATCTGAAGATACTTATTTTATGTATTAACTGACTTTGTACTGCAAGACAATTCTGTCAATGCTTTTCAAAAATATTGACAGAATTAAAAAACCTCTGACCACTGAAAGATTAAAAATCAAGTTCCTTAAATATTTGATGAATCTTTTTATGACTTTCTATGTACTTTGTGATTGCTCCTTGCATATGATGTCAATAGTGCAGATTTAATTTTTATTCTGGAAGAAATGGAAGATTGGTTTCTGTGATCCTATTTATATTCTGCTTTGGAGCACAGGAATGACTGAAGTAGAAAACCAAAAAGCAGACTTTGAAGTACCAAAGTAAGGACAAAAATGGATGGCTCAAAATCAGATGAGCCAGGCACCCACATTTTGGATTATTATGTCCGAGGCACACAGAATGTGCAGTCATGGGAGACACACAAGCTAACACTGCTTCCCCCAGCCCCTGGGAGCTGGGGAAGCTCCAGCTGGAAGGGATGGAGCTTTATGTAAGCACTGGGGGTCTCATGGGTCACCTGAGGGTCACAACCCTGCCAGGATGGAAATGTCAATGTCTGCACCACCCCTGTGCCAGGCAGTGCTGCAGCCTGTGATGGCAAAAGCCCCGGGCCCCGAGGGCAGAGCAGGGGTGCCAGGAGGCAACGGGGGCACTGCCAGCCCTCCTGCAGTGGCACCTTCCCAGGAGAGAGCCCTGGCACAAGCACTCTGGTGCTGTCCCCCCATGGCACCAGGTGCTCCTCATCAGCAGAGCCAGGGCTGCACTGAGCAGCTGCACCTGGGGCTTCAAATGTGGGAGAGGCAGGGAGGGGGATTTCCTGCAGGGAAGGCTGGAGGAGAAGGTGGCTGTGCAAGGGTGGGACATGGGACACACAACTTGCAAGGTGAGTGTGCAGCTCCTGGGTGCTGCTGGCTCTTGGTCTTCCTGCTTGGGGCTGTTTGTCGTGAGAAATTGCTTTGTTGGCATCACAATGTACTCAGTTGTTGTCTGGGGTTTTGCTGCTGTGAGATATCGTGTGCTGGGCTGGAAGGAGCCCTCGTCCCACCTGGGGACTGCTCTGTCCAACAGCACTTGGGGCTGCAGGCAAAATCTCTGTGAGAGACGGTGGCTTTGTCAGAGTGCCACCAGGGCTGCACAGGGAGGGCTTTGTGGTCCTTTCTGCTGCTCTGGCAGCAGGTACAGGTGGAACCTGCGGTTGTCTGCATGGTTGCTGTACTTTGGTTTCATTATCTCATGGAACTGAGGATGGATCCAACTACTTGTGCAAGATTTTCATGGTTTTTGCTGAAAGAAGCTAACACAAAAATCTGACATTACAATTCTTTAGTCATGCATTCATAGTGGTGTCTAGCAGGGCATCTGGCAAAGTTCTGCAAGAACCAAGCAGTCAATTCCCCTGGCACCATGTGTGGTAACACCTCCACCAGCCTGTCTGACTATGGATTTGAAGGACACCTCTTCACCCTCTGACTTTAAAAGTAAAGCTAGTTTGGCAATGTTTGGATTTTTGCTTGTTTAGGTTGTGTGGTTTTCTTTTTTGTTGTGTTTGGTTTTGGCTTTTTTTTTTTTGTTATTGTTGTTGGTTGGTTTGTTGCTTTTTTAAAGCAGAGATATTAATTAGTAGTCTGAAACAAAGAGAGGAAACTATTGGATTAATCAGTATAAATAAGTACATTCTCCATGCTCAAGAGGAGTTCACAGAAAGGGTATTTTCTTGTAGTGCAAGTTTACATGGTCCTTGGGAATACTGTTCTATTATAATTTTAGCTTCTTTCTGTTGAGGTATTTTATTTTCATCTAAAAGAGCAATGAATGTCTATCTCCTTTAATATTCAAATGAATATCACTGAGCCTTGATAAGTTTATTTCTGGCAGCAGCATAGCTGAACATGATGCCAATCACTTTGTTACAGTAGTCTTGCTCATGCATTGCACTTCAGTAATTTGCTCTGATGTGCTTTTCTTGTATAGCTCAGAGAGACTTTGTAGCTCCCCCCTTGAGAGGAAAAATGACTTTCCCCCTTGTCTTCCCTCTAGGCAATAAAACTTTAGAGAACCATTTTCTTCCTCTCTCTTTCAGTCTGTTTACATTTTTCCAGGGGAAAGTTAGAGCACTATGAAAAAAGGACTAAGGCTAACTATAACTCATAGGTTCTAACATTCCTTTTTATTTCTGGTTAAAAAATCAGATTCCTAAGACAGATGGTCTGTTTAGTCTATCTTAGGTCACTTCAGGAACAGTTCTACTTTAGCAAGACTCCTTTTTCCTGCTATATATAGCTTTGTTATAACAAGATTAAAATAAAAACTCCAGATGTTTAATGTATAAAATTACATTGTCCAGTTTGACAGAAAGTGTGTCTGCTCCTCAGCACCTACACTTGGTATTAATTTGTCTCCTGGCCTCACTGCACTGTTGAGCTGTAAATCAATGTATAATCAGTTTGTAGGCTGGCAGTACATGGTATATCTTTAATTAAAATCCACCTTCCTTTTTTTCCAGGTGTAACTTCTACACACAATCTGCTTCCAGTAGGCATTAGTTAAGTTACATCTACAATGGGTGATCTATTTTACTATTAATTAAGAAGGGGAAGTTTGCCATGAGGTGTCAAGAGTGGCTATAGGGTATGGAAGTATAAATATTATTGACAGACCACCAGGTATAATCTGTTGATGACTTGGACTGGCTTTTTTTTCTGCTTTCAAAGCCAGCTGGCACAGAAGGTGGCTGCACCTGGCTCCTGCAGGAATATTGGCTTGCAGACAGGTGAGGGCAATCCAGTCTGCAGGACAGTGCCTGCTGGAGCAATCAGGGATCAGCAGCTCCCGAGGTGATGCTGGGAGGAATGAAGCTGAGGGGAATCTAGGGAGATGAGAATGGATTGGAATCAATCTGAGGGGAATCTAGGGAGATGAGAATGGATTGTGAAGTGATCTGATAGCATGGGACACACACAGCTGGTATCTGATCTCATGGCTTAATGCAATCTGTGGGGTTTTGGCTTGCTGCAGATTGGAGAGTAAGAATATTCAAGTATGTTCCTTAAGATTTTTTTCAGCTGTCTTTATGAGTCTCTGTAACTGAACTGTCTGCATTTACACCTTGGAAAGCAGTGTTTGTGTTAAAAATCACCTGCAATGTCCTGATTAGGTAACGGATCAATGAAGGAGGTGCAGCTGGCAAGGGCTGTTTGGCTGATGTTGGGACGGGGCAATCCACACAGGTATAAACTGAAGGAACGATACCCTCCAGAACTACTGGAGACTTTATGTAAGAGACTATCAGTGTTGAAATGAGATGGAGTTAAAGACTGAGTTTTGGCAAAGGTTATTCTGTCTGCTCACATGGAAAGTGAGTCAGGTCAGGTGTAAAAAATGGTTGTTCACATTGCTTGAGCTGAGCTTTGAACTGCTGTGTATTGTTTTAGTGCCATAGAAACCTGGGGTTGAAGGAAAAAAACCTTTATATCAATCATCTGATCCATTCCTTTCTCTGAGGTAAGGCTAGCAGGTGAGAAGAGATTGTCTGATCTGTTCCTACAGACCAACATTCCTTCTCAGTGGTTGTAACTCTGATTTTCCTGATGTCAGCCTCAATCTCCCTGGCTGCAAACATGCTGAGTGCCTCTTGCTGTCTCTCCAGTAGACACTGATCCCTCTGTGCATTAACAGGGTTCAGCACTCTTCCAGTATGTGTGAGTGTGGAAAACGTTGTCTTACCATGATTTCATTTCTAGATTAAATAAGCTGAGAAGTGAGAGAATGAAAATAACATTGCCCACTGCAGCTGGTTACTAGCAAGTCTTCAACCTGTGTTTCCACAGGCAAGGTGACTGTCAGAGCTCTATCAATGAAAAGCTGTGTTTTGGCTGGATGTGATTTTGGAGTTTGTTGTATTTCAGGCCAGGTTTCATCTGGCTCTGTAGAACTTGAGGTTAGTGCCAGGTTACCAGACCTTGTCACCTTTGAACGGGATTTATTGTTTCTTCCACTGAGGCACTGCCTGAGATGAAGCAGCGCAGGGCAGATGGCTTTAAAGCACAAATTCACACCCTGGGAAGGCAGCTTCCTGCAGGGAAGTCTGAACAGACAGGACTGGAAAATGTCCATATTCCTTGGCCTGCACACAAGCGAGCTTGGCAGCGAGCACCTCTTGAGAAGATGATTGTGTAGGTGGGTTATATATGTGAATAAAAAACAAACCCCTTTATGTGCAGGAACTGAGACTTGGGCTGTAAAGTAGTGGCTCTATGTGTGGTGGGAATACTCTTCCCTGTGACTTACAGCAGGTCTCTCCTGGATGATGCAGTGTTACACCATGGTGTTACACCATGGAAGAAAGCCTGTGTCCAAGCACTTCATCAGGATCTTCCTTTGTGCTGGATCCCACCCTGCGAAGACTTGTATCAAAGAGTATACCAGCAGTCATCAGCAGGTTAATTCTGCCAAACCCTTTCTAGTAAATTCTCTTTGGGTGAATGGCTTTCCTCATTTCAGTAGAATATATGAAAGGGAAAAGCAAAACAGAGTAACACAGCATAACTTCAAATTGTGGGTCTATTTTGATTCCAAACATATTTTCACTGCCAGAAACAGTTGGAATCAGAAACAAATGGAAAAATGGAGGAGAAAAACGTGTGTTCTCTTTAGCTCAATTGCTAAAAATACGAATTTTCTACTTTTGCTTGTAACATTCATTTGTCTTATGATATGCAGTAGCACTGCTTATTGAAAAAAATAATTTCAGTCATCTGCCTAATGTGACAAAAAGTCAAGTGTGGATAAGATAAACTAGTGTACAAACTGCAGTCTTTTTCATAAAAAACTTCTGAAAGTCCTTATTGAATGCATATTTATCTTCCACATCTAAGATGATGTGTGAATTGCAGAAGTGCAGATTTTTTCTCTGGTAGGAAAGCCCTCTGATAATTTACCTGTGAAAGTTCCATGAGGGACCAGGACCATGCCCTGCATTGATATCAGTATTTACATACTTTCCATAAAACATCTCAGGGCTCTTACTGCACAATTGTTAATGAAAAACATTCCTCACCTAAAAATAATGAAGGTAAAAACAGACAAAGATGACCAGGAATGGGAGGAGAAATAGATGCAACCGAAAAACTTGCTTAAGGCTGTCATTAAGATCCTGCTGTCAGCCCAGTACTTTATCCACCAGATTTTGAAAAGTTATCATATGGGAGGTTGCACAAAGAAATTAGCCCAGTATCTTTACAGTGTCCTTAAATTTCCAGTTTTATTTGCTTTGAAATTCAGGAAGGTGTTATTTAACACCTGTTATTTAGCAGAATCTGAAGTTCCAAAGTGTATTTTGAAAGATACACAGATTATGGATGCTTTTAAAATGTACTAAATTGGTTTAATAGGAATACAGTGTTACTCATGCACAAACCTAACTGGGATGTCACACAAAAAAAGGATCCCTGCCACTGTAGTTTTTTGGTTTTGTTTGGTTTTTTTTCCATTTTCTTGTGTATGTTTGGGGTTTTTTAGGAAGGAAAAACTTATTTGGTATTTTCTTTCCATCTTTTTTTTCCAAATGAGCATGTGAAAACATGGCCAAGCTTCTTAAATACTTCCATTCTCTGTTACTCTGCATGCCTGTCCCCGAGTACTCTGTCAGAACAGCTCTGAATTACATAAACCCCAAACCAGCATTCCATCTGTTGAAATCTGACACATCCATGCACATCCTCATCTTCTTCCTAAACCCTTCCAGTGCAGCCATCTAACATCTCTGTGATGTCTGCCCTACCTAAATAACTGTGCTACTGCAGAACCAGTCCCCTGATTTCAATGGCTTAGGCAGAGCTGTCCCAAGATTAATTTTTATTTGCTATAGACAAGCTTCTGGTTCTCCCTTGTCATCATGAAAGCTGTGTGTCCAAGGAAGTAACTTTAAATACCAAATTTGTGTGTTTGTGTTCATATTAACTCTTTTTTGGTGTATCTGCTAAAAAAAAAGAGAAAAGGGAAAAAATCAAGTAAGAGCATCTAGTCCAACTCCTACCACGATCCAGGTCTGCCATCCTCAAGGTCTGAGGAGAAGTTGCAGAAGGTCTGGATGCAGTTTTTTGCCCTTAGCAGCAGCACTGTGTCCCCCTAGGGATGCAGTTTCCTGGCCATGGTGCTCCCTGGGGCAGCTCTGGAGGGCAGAGACTGCTCTGTCCCCACTGGGTCTGTGATTGATGGCACAGTAATTCCCTGGAGCATTCTTTCCTCCCAGAGCTGTTATTCCACACTGTATATCAAGAGCTGTGGAGGCTACACCTTCTCTGGCTTATTCAGGTTGTGACATTTGCTAAAAATATTTAAAACTCAATGTTACCTACTGGTGGGTGTGCACCTCCCATTGATGGTAATGGAATGATGATTAGTAGAGTGAAAAACATGAACCAACAGGATAAATGACTTCCACTCTGCACAACACCGTTCTCTTTACTAGGTGTTTCTGATGTTCTGTATGTTCCTGTGAAGGAAATTGCTTTTTTATTGTTTGTCTTTCTGCCTCCCTGGGGATGGTGTTAACAAACCTACTGAAGTCTGTGACTTGAAAGTCCTCAGCTTTTCTTCTATATATAGCATTTCCTTACTTAGGGAAAATATTTTTTGTCCACTTTACATATGTATAAAAAAGCTTAGTTATATTCAGTCACATGCTGTTTGTATAAAAAATGTTTTCAACTCAAAAAAATGCTAAACCAAGGCAAGTTTCAAACCAAATGAATTCAAGGAGATAGCTGTAAAACTTCTTCAGCAACAAAACTGTGAGCTTTATGATCTCATATGTATTTTTATCACTTTATCATGGTAAAGAAACCACATTGCTTTAAAAGCAAGCTACTTATTTAAAGATTTGTTTTCCATCTCTTTAATGGCATATAAGCAGGGTTTGTATTTTAGTCAATGATGAAGTGACTAAGCATAGGCCTTAACTGTCCCTGAAATAATCCCCATTAAGTGTAACTACTGCTTTAATACCCATAGAAAACAGGAAAGAAGTGAAGTATTCCAGAATTGCTTGTTTAACATAATGGCACGCATGCTATCTGAATTCCATCAGACAAGGCTACGAGGAAAAAGGAATTATAAATATAGAAAAGCTTCTTCAGTGACAAGTACATAATTATTTTTTAAACAACCTCTTGCAGTCTGCATGGGTTATTTGGTATGCCTAGTCATGCTTTATTTCGGTGCTCAGCCAGAGGTATTTCACGTGCACACTTCTGCTTGTCATTGACTGCAGGAACTTCAAGGAAATTAAATTCTGTTATATGAAAAGATGGAAAACATTGAATAATCTCTCCCCCACCATCACCCCAAATCCCCTTCCTACACATCACCTGTCTCTTTAAAATACTACTCAGCTGTTGCTAAGGCACGGCTTCCCTGGTGAGGTTCTGGAGGTAAATACACAGAGCTCTGAGCAGTGCAGGAGCCTCTGTTACTCATCCTCCCCATGTGCATGGGGGCAAGTGCAGACACAGCTCTGGGGAATCTGAGCAATTCTGGCTGCAGCCTCACCCAGTGAGGTGAGAGCCCCTGCCCTGGCTGCTCACACACGGGCTGCTGAGCACGGACAGGCCAGCTGGGCTGGACAGAGGCAGCAATCCAGGGAGAGATGCTGTGCATGGGGACCCTGTTTCTGGGAGCCTTGTTTCTCCTCCCCAGTGATGGAAGATGAAACCTGAGTGTCAGGGTGGCTGCTGACCCTCCAAAGGGCAGAATGGGCCCAAGTTTAGTTTGATTCAGCTCAGGCCAGTCAGTAGCAGAGTGGAGGGGTGGATGTAGGCACTGTGCTGGTGTTCTGCTGGGTCTGTACCTACTAGGCAATTCCTGTGCTTCAGCCCTTTCCCTGAAGCCTCCCTCAGTGCATTTCTCTGCTCTCATCCTTGTCTCATTGGCAGAAAAAAATTGAAAGAGACATTCTTGTCCCAAGTGGAGAAGAGTTTAGTTTACAGAAGCATCTTCTGCCTTCACTGCTTTTTCACAGCTGTTTAAATCTTCTGATTGCTTTCTAGAGGCAACTTCTGTGAATTCTCTTCTAATACTTTTTAATGAAAGTATATTGTCACTTTTTAATTAATATATATTTATAACCTTGCGTGAGGGGAGATCTGTATGCTGTGATTCCACACAATACTGTGCAAAATGGCAAGGCTCTGGTTTCCTTTATTCCTTGTAGTTAAGCTGTATCACTAGAAAACAGTGTCCTCCTCTGACCTCCTTTGATCAGTGACAGTCACAGACTGCTGTGTCTGGTGACAGATGCAATTCCCCCCTGGATCTGCTATTCAAGCCCACTGATTTGAACTTATGGGTGTGAGGATATACTTGAGGTTTCTTCAAGGAGTTGTTTGTTCAGGAATGCATTCTGGAAATAGCTGGGAAGCTCTTGGTATCTGTGAAGATGCAATTGTGTTCTCACTTTCTTGCAAATATTGTATCTACCTGTTTCAGTATTTCAAAATCAAATTATCTTTCCTGATCCCACTTGCAAGCCCACTGTCTGTATTTTTTGTTTGCCAGAGGAGGCAGGTCAGTTCCTGTTTCTAGAACCTTTAATTACAATGCCAAGTCGGTATCTTACTTCCATCAATTTCCCTTTTCATGAAATATAACCTAACAACATTTACTCCCTTTTTTTAGTGGTAGAAATCATAAACCCAAGAGCATCTGAGAAGTAGTGAGTTAAGGAAGAAGAATCAGATCAATACTGAAAGAACTGAGGCTTGAGGAGAACAACATATTGGCTGGGGCACTGAGAAGTGAGAGATCAGATAAATGCTAGAAAGATGTGGGTATCTGGAGAATGAACACAAACTGTTAGTGTGAGATATGAGGATGGACAGGAAAAGAGAAAATTTAAAAGTATTCTAGAAGATGGAGAATATAGCCAAAACCTGGGTACCTGCCTTCCTGCAAGGGCCTTTGGTGGCAGGGGCAGCCAAAGTCAGGGTGCAAGGAGCCCTTAGACCTTCCTTGCCCTCTGCACGTGCCTTTTCTCAAAGAATGAGGAGTTCCCCTGTCCTCCCAGGGTCCAGTGACACCTCCTGATGCAGTGGAAACACCCATTTATACCAGCACAAGTGTGGGGCAATGACACTGGCAGTGGCCATTTTCTGGCTGTCCCCAAGCAGGCTTTCAAACACCTGGCACAGAATAAAATCAACAAGAGAAAGTTGTGCAGAAGTGACTGATACCAACCAGTCAGGAGCCCTAGCTCACAGTTTGGCTGCAGAGCTACAGGAGATCTGGTCTGGAGGGATCCAGCTGATTAACAGCTAAGTACTGGGACTGCTCTAAGCCCTCCGGCATCTGATTTAATCCAAACTGCAAAGTTAAATCATGGAATTGTGGAGAACACTGGCATTCATCTGTCCTTAAGACAGTTTGTTCTTGGCTTTCCATCAGTTCTGTAGGATTTCTGTAAAGGGAAGTGTTCTACAGAGAAATGCCAGTGGTGACTGTTTTGGATGAGTGTACAGGTCTGGGGGTTTTTGGTGGTTGTTTTCTCTTCTTGTTGTTGCTTTTGCATTTGGTTGTGGGTTTTGTTCTGGGGGAGAGGAATGGACAGGACTGCAGGCAAGAGTAAATTCCCAGCTATATCTGCCCCAAGGATGCAAAGTGTTACATCCTTCCTTCTTATGCAGGATAATCTGATACTGACCTTTAAGAACTGGTATAGAAATAGACTCTTAAAAACAAATGCAGGTAAGAGAGAAGCCAGAGAGCTCAGCTGAGGTCAGGCCAGATGCATACAGCAGAAGCTAATTTCTGATACAGGTGAGGTTTAATCACTGAACAGTAACTCCCTCTCTTAGTTACACAGACCCTGGTGTTTTTAAAGAACACCAGTTAGTCCAAGGGGGTAAGAAGGGGACACACTGGCACTGTACAAAGTTTGAGCAAGTGGTTTTTACAAATACTTAGGCTTGAACTTTTTATCCCATTCTTAAACCTGTAATTCCAGCCAATATTTTTCCTCACCAATTTTTTCTCACTTTCCAATGAATCCAGTAGCAGTGCATCATAATGACTGTACTGATTACTTTTGTATCTACTAGTAAACATTATTCCTAGCAGTGGAGATGATTAATAATGTATAAAAATAGTGAGGCACTAACTATAACTTGCTTTGAAGTGAACATGAAGGTCATTCTTCCTTCTCACTTCTGGGAGTTAGAGGGAAATGATGCACAAAAACACAAAGCTAAAATTAAATGCAAGTGAACAAAAGCCACAGACATTCACCTGGCATAACACTATATGGCACAGAGCTTTTGTTGAAAAAAATCATCTCAAAGATGGTTATCTTAATTTAAAAAAAATAAAAATACCCCCAACTTTTAAAAGTCTCTGAAACTTGTATTTGTTTGATCTGCATCTGTCAGTGATTTGACCATGTAAACTGTAGGCTCTAAAAGTAAATGGAAAACTATTTGGAAAGGAAACACTAACACAATAATAGTGTTCAAATACATTTCTTCAAAGAGAAAGAAAGAAAGAATTTAGTTTTTCCTACAACACAAACTGCTTGGATAATTAATGCCAGGAATGAGACAGTGATAAGTGAGGTATTATGCTAACTTTTACTATTAGTGTTTCAGACGATTACCTTTCATATTAAACTAGCACTAGTAAGAAGACCTAAGAGAATGTCTCCATGGTGAAGTGTTTGTTTCATAGATGGCATAATCTTCCTGCCCTATTTTGTGTTGTTATATCAACAGATGTCAGCCAAAATCTACACCTGTACACAGGGACTGGTCAGTGTGTTCCTCTGCAGGGAGGCTGAACAGAGCCAACTGCTAAAACCTGACATAAACCAGCATCTGTACCAAGGAGGGATTAGTGACCACTGAAAAGACATCAAAGTGACTCTTGCTCTTTCTCAGCCTTTTTTGTTGAAGATGTTTGCCTTAAAGAGCAGAAAAACTCACTGGCTACCAGCCCATGTCTGAGCTCATCTTGGCTTCTCAAGATGATGTTTGAGGCTTGAGTATAAAGTTATTGCAGCAAGTCTCAGCCTCCCATGAATCTCCTCCAGCTGCACTTGTCAGCCCATGAAATGACCTCCCATAATGTAACTGGCAGAGATTTCTGCAGGCAAACAGCAAATAACACACTTTTAATTGGGCAAGGCTCCAAACCCAGGTCTCAGCCCAGGGAAGCTGCCCTGAGAGTCCTGTCCCCAAGGAGTCCAACAGCCTTGAGAAGCCACAGCAACAGTGAAGAACCTCTGCACCCTGCTCTGACCACAGGGTCTCTGCCTGTAGATAAACCAGCACAGAACCTTTCCATGCATTGTACTGCCATCTGGATCCAGGCTGAATTCTTTCCCACACTCCAAATGTTTAATTCATACTGGCCACTGTCATGCTCTGTCTCACGCCAGGACATTTAGTGGAGGCTATCTGGCACGGGCTGAAACGGTGCCAGGAAGTATTAATAGATAAACAGTTTAGAGGATTGTGTACCACTGCTTGGGCTCACAGCCAGGTCCTGCTTAGTTTACCAGATAAAACAGTGAGGTCTCTTAGGAAGACACAGGGCTCTCCTACCTTCCTGGGAGGGCCTGTCACCCTAAGGCTGATGCTGTGGGTAGAATGCCAAGTACCAAAGGTTTCTCGGACAAGCCAGGTCTTCAGGAAACCTCTCTGGCCTACTGCTGTCCTTTTTACCTGGGATTTATAGCTTGATTGTTCTGTTACCAGCTAAATAAGGTGATTTACTCTTCCCACCATGACTTTTTAGTCTTTGCTGTAGAGGAGATGAATGGCTAAAAGATTTATTTCTTCAAAGGGGAGGTGTGAGTTTTTTGAGGCAGTGCACTCTTTGCCTTGTACAGGTCATTCCTTAGTGCCAAAATATTGCTTTAAATAGAACTCAGTCTCGTCCAGACCTTTGGCAAGGCAGACAGGAATGGCCAGTAATTGCTATGTGGCATCAATTGCTTCATATTCCTATTTATGAACTTAATATGCCATCATAAATTCCTTGTCTATATCCACATATTAGAAAGAGTGCAGGCTTCCTGCTCAATGACTGCTAGCAGCATCAAAATTTCAGGTGGGGGAACAGCTTGGTCATGATCACAAGCAGGTGAGCTTGGGCTTCCATCCAGTGCTCCATGAAGTTCGTATTTCCACTTGATTTTAAGAACAGAACCCTGAACAAATTGACTTGTTCAACTAAATTATTGTTTGTCCAAGGTGCAGTCAATTTGACAAAAGTGGGACTATTTATGGTCTTTACTATCCTTACAGGGTGGTTAGAATTTTTTCCCTTTAAAGTTTTTACTCTTTTTTTTTTCCCCCCTCTGGACAAGACTCCCTGGCTGACAGCTGCTGTGCTAATGAGGGATCTGTATGCAAACCAGCAGCCCAGGTGACTCCTGGAGGGAACACTAAAAGAAAAAATCCACCCAGCCAGGCTCTTGGCTCACATCCTTGCCCTGGCTGCTGCTGCCTGCTCATCCCAAAGCATCTCTTGCCCACTCTGTTGGCAGAGAGACCTGGACCTGTGCTTGCCTCAGTCTGCAGTGTGATCTAGAATGCCCTGTAACAGCTTGGAGCACGGGTCCCATGGCATGTTAGTTCATGTCTGTTGTCTGTCCACCTGTTTTTCAATTAGCTTTGTTTCCCAGCAGAAAGGGAAGGGAGAGCCCTTTATTAGACAATTGCTAGAAAGAACTCCATAAAAATTCTTTGCTTTTAAAACATTTCTCTAGTTTTTATACCTAGAACATGTTATCTACTACTTCTTCTGGCTTGTCTTAAGTCTAATAAATATTATTGTTTATCTGATTTTGAACTTTCTATGTAGAATCAAAACAAGGCTTCGGTAAACCAAGCAAACAAACCCTCCTTCTTCACACAAGTATTCCTTGGGGCAAAGAATATATTTTTCAAATGGTGTGATACTGCAAAAGGTTAAACAATGCTTACTTGCACTATATATCACGTAAGCATGTTACTTGTGCCTCAAATAATAATTCTTAAATGTCTTCATTACGCTTTCTAATTAATTTTGTATTTACAAACTATATTAATTCTTGAATGGCATTTAACTCTGTAAAACAATGATTAAAATATGTAACAGGCTTCAAAGATTAACATCACAAAACTACAGGCAGTTTACATAACATGATAAACAATCTTCAGAAAAAATTACTTGCTAAGCATTGCAAATGAAATAATACTACAGCTCTAGAAAAATTATTTATTTCCGTAGAGGTTGTCTTACATCAGTAAATAATGTTTAAATTTGCTGGGTTTTTTACTAAGTATATATTTATTGTCCAGGGAGAAACTCAGATAATTTATCAAATAATTTTAAATGCATTAACACTTTTGTGCTAAGAGTTCCAGGTTAAGATCTTGGCTCTGTTGAAGATGTACTGAAGTCATAATCAGGTTCCCTCATGGAAACAAGCCTGGTGATAAGGTTGTCTTCATTTTGTTATCCTTGCCATTATACAAAGTTGTAGGCTTCACACTATCAATTCTCAAAAAAACCCCAATAAACAAAACCCCTGTCACCAGTTTAGAGCTCTACTTGGAGTACAAGCTGCTCTTTCCTAGGCCAAACATCTTTTGACTCTTGTGGAAGGAAACCCAGAGAAGGGATCAGCAACAGTTTGTTCTCCACAGTATGTTAAACTTCATGAGAATCATCTGTATTGTTTCAGAGACCATACAGGCAATTTAGCCTCTGGATATCATCTGTTACTAGTGCAGCACAACAGTTCCACTAAAACAAACATGAAAATCCATGCTGTGACTTAGTGACTTGTATAAAGGCTTAAATCAGTACACATAAAAGCTACATGACCAAATTCCTGGCTGTTTCAGCCAGGGAACCTAGGACAAGGCACACCAAATGAAGGTCTCACACCTTTTTTCTCCTACATGCAGAATTTCCAAACCCACTGTGAAATCATTTCTGTTGGTGATGACCTGAATTTTTGTGAAATGTTGCTCTGAAAGATGACATGGAGGAGCATTCTTTCATGTGGCAGGATGACTGTGAAAGAGCTGAGGAAAAGGAGACCATTACTTTATTGAAAAGGGCTTTTTAAAAACCCAACCTCTCAATAGGTGGACATTAAAAATGAGAACAATGTTCTATTTTAAGATTACCTGTTCAATTCTCAGAAGCTCTTCTGCAGGACAAGAAAAAGAATGTGACTAGTCACCTCTAAAGTAAAACTAGAAATTTCACTAGCTAGTAAGCATGTAACTTTTCTTCTTTTGCACCACAATATTTAATTGTTTCAGCATCGTGAAGACCTCTTTAATGTTCTTAATAGGAGTCTGTCTCATGAGTAATCTTTTTTGAAAACCAAAGCTTTTTGACCCTATAGACACCTCAAGTGCAAAGCAGTAATAGATGGGCGTGGGAGACTTGTGGGAGCCAAGGCTGTAGAGCTGAATGTTGTTAGAGGTGTGGTGGTTTTTGCTGTTTGTTTGCTTTAAAGTACAGCTAACATCTTGCACTGCTCACATAGAAGGAGCTTTTTGTTGCACCAAAGGAATATCAAGATGCTATTGTGACAACATGTTCGGAATATCTACAGAAAAAATATTTCTGCCTCCTTTGAGACTCAAGTTTTAAGTGGGCTATTAAAGCAAATGAGGCTGCTGGGATCTTGGAGCAAGATTCCAGCTGGTTCCTGGAAGCCACGTGTGTATGGCAGATGGTGGGGGTGCACTGGGTAGCTCCTGCACCCATGTGAGAGCAGCAATGGCAGGGGTGCCACTCCACCAGGACAGAACAAAGGCCTGGGAGAGCACTGCAGTCCCTGACATGGGCTGTGCTTTAAACATCTGTGTTGCATCAGCATGGTGGAGCCCTGGGGATAAAGCAGGCTGCATCACACTGGGCTCCAACAATCGGACAGCCTCAGAGCTTGAACTGTGCCAGCTGAAGCCCGGGGAAGTGTGAGGACTGGTAATGAAGAGAGCAGGCTAAACATTGGGGATGCTGTCAATTTCAGTGCGAGGTTCCAGCTGTACTAAATCATTATCCTAAATCAAACCATCACCAGGATTTCACCCCAAATTTTCCTCTGAGGTGCTGTGCTTGCCCTATGAGCAGTGGGTCAGTGGGATGTGTGGGGTGTGCACCCCAGCAAGGCTGAATCCCTCCCTGCAGCCCCTCAGCTGCTGTGCCTGCAGCCGTGACTGACAGCCCGACTGCTGAACACCCACGTACAGAGAGAGGCTGCTCTATACATATGGCAGAGAACAGAAAAAAGACCAAAGGAAACCTAGCAAAAAAAAAAAAAAAAAAAAAAATCTATTTTTCAGAAGATGATGCAGGATACAAAGAGCAAGTAATTCTTTAGTGCAGAAAAAAAAATTGCAGCTGGGTAAGACAAAACATCCAAGTTTTCTCTCTATTCCAATTTTATTCTATTGCATAGGCATCTGACATATATGGCCAAAATACCAGATTTTTCTTCTCTTAAACAGTACAAAGAAGGAATAGAAAAGAGGAAAGGAGACCAATGAATATCAACTCTTGGCAGCTAGCAAGTGATGACATGAAAAGCACTTATGGCGATCTCTAAGGATGGTTACTTTAAACTTACTTAAAAGAAAATCCTATTCAGAACAGGAGTAATTGTTGGCAGGAGCTCTGTTATATTAATTTGTCTATAAATGTAATGTTTGTAATTTGCTCTTCATGCGTGGCTTAGAAGATTTGTTTAGATGAAAAATTATGGCTGTTGGTGGTCCTTGCAAGTAAGCTCAGCTTAACAGAGCTCTGTGACCTGTTGCTGGTCTGCTTTTATTCTCTAGATCTCAAGCAAGAAAATACAAAGCAAGATATCAAGAGTAAATACCCCTTGTATTTAAAACTGAATTAGATTTAAGATTATGCTATAAAGTGTTCTGCTGGGAGACTAGACAACACATTTATGACTTCCTACTGTTGTTTATCACTGCTGTACTAATAGGACAGGTGAATTATTACATAAAATATTTGATGCTTTTCTGCCTTTGTAGTTAGAACATTTCTTTGGTGTTCAAATCTTTCTTTTTGGGCATGCAGGCGGGTGTTAGCTGGGATGAAGTACATGTCCAAACGGGACTGGTTATGGTGGAAAGATTTTTCTTGAAGACCTAATAACATAACATGGCAACTTTCTACTTGGATTTATTATGATCGCTGGGACTATTTCAGGCATCATTCCAACTGCACTTACTTGCATCTGATGCCAGTTAAATGGCTTCAGAGAAAGATGTCTATGACTTCCACTGTGGGAAGGTCAAACAGGTTCCTTCTGCACCTGGTGTCAGTGACAGCACAGCATCTGCCACATGCCAGCTGAGTGTGTGACACCTCTGCAGCTCAGTCCTGTGTGTGTGTGACACCTCTGCAGCTCAGTCCTGTGTGTGTGTGACACCCCTGCTGCCCAGCCCTGTCTGTGTGTGACACCCCGCTCTGCTGCGGGCAGGGTGACACCAGCGCTGACCCAGGGGTCGGACACCCAGAGGTGTGGCCGTGAGGTGACAGCGCATCCCCGGGCCACGTGCTGAGCTGGTAGAGCGAACCTACCTGTGTGTGTTTCACACGAGTTTGTTGTCCCCGTTTTTACCGTGTGTGCAGGATGGCCTTTGACTACGGCACATCAACCATTATTTGTTTCGCGTAAGCCACAAGAACGTGAAGGTTTGGAAAGGGCAGGAGAGGTTTTTAATTTTTTTTTCCCCTTCTGTCTCATCCAAGAACTATGCGGGTTGCAGCAACCAGACAGCATGGTTCCTGGTGACAAGTTAAGACTTGAAAACAAGAGCCCAGCAGCCCGGGGGCTCTGCGTGCCCGCCCCGGAGGGGCTCTCCCCTTCTGTCCCTGCCCAGGCGCGGCGGTCCTGGAGCGACAGCGGAACAGCCACCACCAAACCCCGAAAACTTTGCAGCCTCTGGGTATAAACCACCAGCTTGCGCCAGACTGCGATTTAAGCTGCTGCACGTCACAGCCCTTGAGGGCAGCAGCTCTCCCGCACTCCGGGCAGCAGCGGAGCGGGGCCGCTCCCCGAGCCCGCGGTGCCGGACCCGGGAGCCGCCGGAGCGGGGCCGGTGCTCGGCTCTGCCGCGGGAGCGGGGATGGCGCTGCCCCGAGCCCTCAGCCGCACAGCGCTCCCGGAGCCGCCTCAGGGCACGGGAGGGGACAAGACCCGAGAGCCGGGCACGGGAGGGGACCCGACCCCTTCCTCGGCGCGGCCGCCCCGGACCCAGCGCCCGCCCGGCGCTTACCTGCGGGCGAGACCAGCTCGCCTTCGCTGAGCTCCGCCGAGTCCGAGTCCATGCTGCAGGCTCCGGCGGGGCCGGGGGGCAGCTGGGGCCGCCGCTGGCAGGAGGAGTGCCCGGAGCGGCGGAGCGCAGCCCGCTGCCTGCTCCTGCGCTGGCGGCCGGCGCTGGGTCGGCGCCACCACATGCAGCCACCTCGCCGAGTGCCATTGGCTGCGGGCGGAGCGGGGCCGGGCGGGCGCGCCGGGGGCGGAGGCAGCGGGGGCGCGCCGGGAGCGGCTCCTGCCCCGCTCTCGCACAACTTGGGCTGCCCGGCCCCGCTCGGCTCGGGGCCGATCCGGGGAAGCGCTGCCGAGCGCAGAAATACCGAAATGACGGTCCTGTGCATTGCCGTCGCATCCCCCGTCTGTCTTCTCCATCACTCTGCTTGTGGTCGTCTCTCCCGAGCTTCAGCCGCCTTGTCTGTCTGTACCGGCTCTGTCTCCTCAATAAGTGTCCTCAGCTATTAGAAGAGTGGAGGCCGATGGGGAAGTTCCAGTTCGTGTTGGGTATTAGTGCCCAGAAGAATAATGAAGGTCTGAGTTCTGGTGCTTCCTGATTGTATGTTTTTCTGAGGGAGACAGTGCAATATCTGGTGAATGGCCGTGTCATTAGATTGTTTTGACGTGAAATAAGTTAGCTTTTGCAGGCTTTGCTTCTGTCCTACAAGCTACTACAGTCATGAGCCTTAATTCAGGGGGCTGAGGTCACTTGTTCAGCTCTGAGGTTAGGCAGATCTTTCCCCTTGCTTTTATTTGTTCCTAGTTTTTCTTGCTGTTATAGACCAAAAGTGACTTGAATCCTAAGCACAAAAAAAAATCTCAGGAAAGTAGTAGCAAAAAGTGCTTTTCTAACTGGGAACCAAAGGCCATCCTAAAACAGGCCCTGGAGATGTAATGGATCTGTGGATCTGTCACACCCTAAAAGCCAGCCAGGGCCTTGCACACTTACTGCAGCAGCCTGCACTCTCCAGCCACAGGTTTGTCTGTAGCTGTAGGCCACAGCTCTAGTCTGGAACTCTCCCCACAAAAACATACACCCTTGTTGCTGGAAAAGGCAATGTCTGGGTGCTGCTTTCAGGCTGCATATAGCAAATTATCTTTTGCATCAGATCAAGCTTGACGCTCCTGACAAGTGTGAAGACTTTTTCTTTACTTAGAGCATGAGATTTAAAAAAAGTGTAGTCTTTCTTTTAACTCAAAGGGCTCTGTCAAATTCTTTCCAGTAATGGCTTATTCTGGGTAATGCTGCAATACTAAAAATGAAGCCAGTTTGGCTTATGTTCTAAGGTTAGTTCCCTGCTTTCAAACCAGGTTGAGCCTGAAGAGAGAAAAGACCTCAAACTTTCTGACCCTGGAATGCACACATTGCTGTGGTCAGTTTAGACACAAAAACCTTTGACCTCTGGAGTGAAGAGTTAATTCTCAAGTAATTTGGGACATTGCTGTCATAACTTGAGCTCATACTGTTAAGACACCTATGGGTTTTATTCCATGAAAACAAATCCTGACTTGTTTTTAGATGTTTTAATTAAATTTAAAATGAAATTTTAAATGAAAATTCCAAATACTGCTGAATATAATCTCATAAATTAGTATCATGTAAGAAAAAACATCTAAACCAAAGTGATTCTAGGATTCTGTTGTGAAAAGCCAATGCAAAATTTGACTGCAGAATATGTGGGGAATCTACAGTCGTGATATAAACAACATAGCAACAGAAACAACATAGCAACAGAAAATTCCCAATATTAAGTTACAGAAATAATTCCAGATACCACACCAAGCATAGAATCTGAGAGCTGAAAGGATTTTAGTCTCTCTCATTCTCTTTTTTTATTGTTGTTTTTGTTTGCATTTATGATTGTCAAAAGCAACCTAGATCACCTCCCTAATACATTTAGTAGGAAGAGCAAGTTTGTATTTCAGTACAATTAATTAATTTTAGGGACTGTCTTCTATTACTAGAAACTAATGATAATATCTAATCTGGACAAATTCTGACTATTTAATGGCAATGGCTGTAATCAGATAAGCAAAGGAACACGGTGATTTTTGGAAGGGATCTGCTTCCAGCAGAAGCCTTCCAGCTCCCTCTGTGGCAAAGGGAGCTGCCTCTGCAGTGAGTTTTGGGTTGTGGATGGGGCTGATACAGTGCAGCTGTGGATCTCTCTCCAAGGTGTGTTCTAGGCACTGGCCTTACCCAATTTTCTGTGTGTGATTTTTTCTTTTCTGAGTGTATAGCCTTTGCTGTAATTGGAATTAAATGTTAAGCTCTTGAATAGTCCTACTTCTCTGCTACTGATCATAGTTCAGTTAGTAGAAGGAAAAGTTATTTTTCGTGATCCTCTGAAAGACCAAAGTCTTAGCATGGATTACTTAAAAGGAAAACCCAAGCCCCACTTATTTTAATTCCTGTCAGTTTTTTTTTTTTTAATCCTTGTATAACCAGAGTAATAAATATAATGATGGAAATGGTATAACTTAATCGATACTGTATTGCATCATGCTTGCAATATATACATTGGGTATTCTCATTACTCTGCTGTAATTATTTGCTACTTGACAGTAAATTCTGCCTCAAAATTACTTTCCCTTTTTATTGCTGCTAACTGTAAAGCGGTTAGAAAAGTTTTCAGCTGTAACAGAATGAGCATATTGTTTCATTTCAAAACATATGGTTAGAATTCAGGGCTTTTTTCCTCTCAATGTTCTCTGCCCAGCACAGTCCTGCACTGGGTTTAACACGTGACCTGGAAAATTCCATATGTTAGAGCTCTGAACTTTATAGTTTCCACTCATTACAATACTGGTGCAGAGAAAAGCACAGGAAGTTTATTAACAGTAATATATGCACTTACCTAGATGCCTGTTAAATGAAACTCCACATGGAGGTAGTTGGCATTTCATGATTTATTTTTTTGCATTTGGTACAAATAGTGCAATTACATACTCATTGTTATAAACTGAATCTCTGTGACTGTAGCTCTGCAACCATTTCCTTTATTGCTTCCTAAAGGTTGGGATGTTTAGAATCTGGGAATTTTTTTTCCAGGCTCAATTGATATATTTGTCCATAAATCTCTACCAATAGGATATAGCAGGGGAGCTGGTAACATTGGAACTGGCCCATGTAATCCCAGTTAAATGATGCTACATCTCTGTGGCTCCTCCATTCACATTTTGGCTGCATCTGGTCTTGATCTTCATTCCATATGGAACTTAGCTGAAACCCTCCTCTGCCCACTCATTGTGTGAGTGCTGGAGATCTGCCTATGACAGCTTTTAGGACTCATGCTTTTGCAGTGTTCTATTGGCAAATCACACTTGCATGTTCACACAAATACAATTTCATTGTACTGTAAATTCTTAGGTAGCCCAGCTACCATTCCATCCACATCTTACATTTACCCTTACAGGCCTGCTGTGAAATCAAGTAGTATTTTTCTTTCTTGGAGGGAAATGAGGTACTGAGAAGCTGTGATTTAAAGTCAAAAGTGGAGCACAGACTTTCACCTGAATCCCATGAGCTGCACCTGAACTGTTCAGTTATCCATTTCTGCTGAATAAAAGGCTGGTAAGACTGCCTCTGCTTTGCTACTCAAGCTTTCCTCCTTGAAACTGAGCCTTCAAACCTATAACAGTCTGGTTTTTTCCATTGTTAAATCTAACAGAAGCCCCACTACCATCTTTGTGTTTGCCTTGTCTCCTTTACACTGTCCAGGCAGGTGTGGAGGATTGTATCTTCCTCTCAATTCTAAATGTAAAAATGTAAGGTTATATTTTTTCATCACAAATTATTTCTTTATTTAAGTTCATCTACCCTAGCATGTACTGTTTCTAAACTTGTTGCCTGATATTTTGTTAGACTATTTATTTTATTATCTTTCATACCTGTTAAGGAAACTTTCAAGTCTGACCATTTATGTGACTCTCTGGCAGTCATGCTCTAGCCTAACAATACCAAGCACCATTGCCACTGAATGTAATGTATTAAACAGAGCAGCATTTCCCACAGGCTGACATGCTCTTGAAATGTGCTGTAGCAGATTTTAGATTTTTTTCCTAATTTCTTTGTGGTGTATCTGTATGTATTTCATGAAGAAAACTACGCTGCGCCATTACTGCCAGGACAGGAATAATTGGTGCCAGTAGATTCTCTGTCAATTTTGTCATGTTGGCAACTTAGACTCTTGCTGGTGTTTGGAAGCCAATCAGCATGCATTGCATATGCACATTTTGTGTGCATTGCTAGGAGATTTTCATTGCCATTTTCTATTGTAATCTGCAAACAGTCTGATTTGATTTGCAGTTCAAATGATGAACAAGATGTCTGTGTTACTTTAATTCTTTCTCATGGGCCAGTAGATATTCAAAGATTGAGATTTTTGTAACACAAGATGTAGGCAGTGCTTGTACATCCTGTGTTGAAGGGATAAATATGGAAGAGTTCAGTATTTTCTGTTCCCTCCCTTTTTAAGTAACTGTAAGAGATGGAGAGCATCAGTTCTGAATACCTACCATAGCATGGACATATTTTTAGCCACTGGTCTTGCTGAATTATGTTCTGCCTTTGGTGCTGACTTCTTAAAGCAGAGCTGAGGAAGCAGTCACAGGCTGAGCAGCTTGCTACTGCTGTGAACCTATGCTGGGTTTGGAATACCAGATTTAAAGACTGAGGCTGAGTTTCAGTCCTATCACCTCAATGCCTTGTAAGCTGCTCTCAGGAGACTTTGTGAGTGAAATAAAGTGAAAAAGCAAAGTAGTGACTTGTGCTATTTCCTCTTAGCTTGTAGAAACAAGACCCCCATGGGAAATGAACAGCAAAAATGTTCATGTACACTTTTGGCCATGAGGATGTTGTTACTTTTCAGTTTTAGCAGGATTTTGCCTGTAGAATAAGGCTTTCTATATTAAACTTTAAATTGGATTTCCTGGGCATTTAATAGTTTTCTACTACTTTAGTGATATTGGCTTTTATTTTCTTACAGATACTTTACCATTCCTTTGTGTGAGATGGTGAATTATCCTGTGCCTAGAAAGATATAACTCTAATAACTTATAGATGCAATTACCTGTATATCAGCAAACTCTTGAATTCATAACTTTTCTTTCTAAATGATTAAAGGAATGAAAGCTACTTTCCAAATTGAAAAGCTAATTTTGTTGGTGGGAAATTTCTTTTGAGGAATTTCTGTATGGAAATTTTATTGCTTAAACCCATAACCCTCTTTTTTTTTTTTAATGAGGAGGAATTTAGGCATTATAAAAAATTATCAGGGCTTTAAAATCATTTTACTTGCTGTTTTAAATTTCATTACAGATGGGATACTAATAGTAGGAAAGGCTAAAACTGATTAGCTGAAATAAATTTTTGAAATATAAGCTAAACCAGGGGATTCATCATTCTGGTGCTGTCTAGGGAAAGCAAAGGGACAGCTGCCAGAGTAAACCTTTTTCCTTTCTGCCATTTTCTTTGGGAATTATTTTCAATTCTTGTGATGGTCACTGAAGTTATTTTAAAATATGTCACATTCCTTTCTTCTCCTGTGTTATTGAGTTATGCCCTTCAATACAAGGGTTGATTACCCTATGGGTACAGTTAAGCCTTTGACCTTGCCCAATAAGCAAATTAAACCCAGTTAAGCCAGCAGTGCCTTTTACTGAGCTGCATTTCAGGATGCTTTGAGGCAGTTTTATGCTTCTAGTCTGGAAGATGGGTCATCCTTGTTTTCATTCCTGATTTCAAATTGTGTGTAGGAGGATTCCACAACTTCACCATACTCTGAGAAAGCAGGGAAAATTATGTTGCTAGGAAACCATGGAGGGCCTATACTGTACTGTCTTTCCAGAATGTTTATAGGTAGCATCAGTTATTTAATTAACTTCTCTAATCCAGTTCTTTATGGCATCCACGTTTTTATAGTCATGGTGTTTGTTACATGCTTCTGTATCCTAGAAAATGCACTCTCGCTGTGGTTATTTCTGTATAGCTTTATTCTTCAACACACAAAACTCAACTTCCCCAGCATTTCAAATTAGGTTGTGTTTGGAAAGCTGTTACTTATTCACATAACAATGATGCCTGTGCATCCTGATTTATTAGAACAGCTAGGTCACACTTCCCACAGAAGACAAATGCTGAGATCCACAGAGTTGCACATCTTGTGTACAACTTTAATAGATTGGATATTATCAGGAAAAGTGTTACAGCATTCAGTGTTTTGAAGCTGACTGGGTCTGGATGCTTCTTTACATTTGCTGCTGTGACTCTGACTTCCCAGCCATAAGAGGTACCTGCACATTGGCAAGGTGACAGAATCCATGATGTGGATTTCAGCCCAGGAGTGGTACAGCTGTGACTGAAAGGGTGATGCAGCAGCTGGGATTGCTCTTGGGGTAGAGTTTCTGCTAAGAAGTGTAGCATCCTCTGAACTAAAGGGAATCATGATCTCTGAGAGGCTGTCAGAGAGGCAGGGATCAATATTTTGTGGAGCAGTTCATTAACATCCACAAATGGATCAGAATGCTCAAATGGCAGAATGTTAATATGCTCGTTTGTGGTTTCTGTAGAGCTTGATGTGATTTTTGGAACAGCATGGAAACATCATCTTCATCTGACTGTGTGTGGGCATTACTTCATGACCATCTCTAATAGCATGGCAAAAAGCACTCTGCTGCCCACCTATCTATAAATAACTAAATATCATCAACCCAGGAATAAAATTGCATTTTATGGGTAGTCTTGGGAACATGCAACATAGGCAATTAGATTACATATAGCAGGGAGAGGATTGGAGAGTGACAGGGGAACTGAGCGCTGATCTGAAGGGTGCTGCAGTGGGAGGACCAGATCAGCAGCACGTGGTGCAGAACCTGAGGAGGAGACAGCACTTGGTGTTTTGGAATGTGAGAATGCAAACCCTCTCTGTGCATGGCTGGGAGGCCCGGTTCCTTCCCGAGAGCCAAAGTGAAGGAACAGATTTGTGGTGGTGTCCATGGGTGGGTTGTGTAACATCACTCAGCTCCCCATCAACAGTTCCAGGGAGCAGCTGAGTCACTGCAGAGACTCATTATGAGAGCACTAGCCCAAGGGCAGATCAGTAGCTGCAGCAGGTGTTAGAATAAAAGAGGCTGAAGAAGCACAGAAAGTCATCCCAAAGTCAGTGAACTGAAATGCTGCAGGAGATCATCAGGGTACTGAAGCAAACCTGCTCCTTCCCGAGATTAAAGAATTCCCCACCATTTTTGAGGGACAATGAACCCTGATTGAACCCCACAAATGATAAGAAATCACTCCCAACAAACAGCAGTCTGACTAAATGAGACCACATAACCCTAAACAGAACTTTCAGAGCCTCATTAGAGCCAGCCCGGTGCCATGAAGTTACAAGTCTACCAAGAATTTAGAGAGAAGGATCTCAAGTAGTAGCTGATATAATTCTGGAGATAAAAATATCTTATCTGGGGTAATATTGAGCATGGCTACTCATGATTTTACTGAAGGTCAGCATTCCTTGTTCTAATGAGTTCTAGGAGTTTAAGAGGTCTGAAAAGCAAAGTTTAGCCCTGAAGGAGGCAAAAGGAGCCTGTGCTGTTACCTCAGAGCATCATACAATAGGAATGAGGACTGAGTCAAATATCCACTGGTGGGGTACAAGTGCAGCTAAATTTTGATATGAAGTACTGGAACTGTTAGGAGAGGAAATCCTTTGTTAACTGATTATGTAACTTGTAAATTTTTTTAAGTTATGCATAGATTTAAGAGGTGTAGAAATGAAAATAAATATAAGTAGTACAAGGATATCTACAATTATCACTACAAAGCATCCAGTATTACACTGACTGCTAGCCAAACCTGCTTTGGGATAACTGCCTCAGTTTCAGAAATGGACTTTAATTGTTTAAAGTGAGATGCTGTTGATATTTAAAAATACTGTATGAAAAGGCAATCTTACACAGCACTGGGTAAAGCATGCGTGGGTTGGATTTAAGCAGTCCATTTTTTGTATCCCTATAATATGCTATGATAAAATGAATCCTGAAATACCTTGTATTATGACTCATCTGATATTAACATGTGTCAGTGTTCATAAACAATGCTGTTCATCTTCTGTGTGTGTGTGCATGTGTAAGAGGTGTAGGTGGAAGCTGAAGTTTTAGTTGTGATGACTCAGCCTTTATTCACTGTTTGTCTTATTTCTGATTTATGAAGAAATTCTCTTCTTTCCTGTGCACTTAGATGGGTGAGGTTGAAGGGCACAGTGAGGAATGTAATATGATCATTTCCTGGAACAGTCCTGATTTTTATGTCTCGGACATTTGACTGTTAAAAATTAAATCTCCTGTCCCAGGCAGTGATCTGGATTTTTGGCCGTCATTTCTTCACACTCTTTCTTTGTGAAACGCTTGAGTTAATGGAGAAATTTCCCCTACCTTCATCTCTGTTGGATTCTATATGTTACTGCTAAAGTGATTTTGTGGGTAAAGATTTTTAAGAGAAATACGCCTTTTATGAATTTCATATTCTCAAAGTAATCGTTCTCTTTTTGTTATCTTGCTAGACTATTTGATAAGCAGTGATCAGTTAGAATACGATGAAGGATGTTTAAGCAAAAATTAGGGAAAGAAAGTTTTGGTGGCGATTTAGCTCTTGGTTGGTAAAGAGATGAAACAATCTCTCCAGCTTTCCATCGTACTGGGGTTTTCTTGTTTGTTTTGGTTTTAAGTAAGAATCTGTATCATTATAAGTATTATATTCTGCAATTCGCATGATGGATCAGGTGATAAAATCTCCCGGAATGAAGCAGGGAGAAGGTGAGCTGCCCTGTGTCAGGAGCAGGCTGGGGCAGCGCGGGGCGGTGCCGGTGCCCGGGCGCAGCCGGCAGGTGGAGGGGCTGCGCCCGCTGCTGCCGCCAGCCCGCCCCGCAGAAACGCTGCTCAGCTCTCCGTGCTTCGCCTTCCTTACAGAGCAACAGCCTGTGCTTCAAAAGATGGACCCTGTTAAAATTATTTAAGCTATCTTTTCTTCACATCTATGACTTGCTCAATTTGTGACTTTAAAACCTTTGTGCGTGGTGGTGAAATGTAGAAATCAGGTGATCATTACAAAGCCAGGACATAAATACATACATGTGGGGGTGGAGGGGTTGAGTGCATTTCTTTTTAGCATCATGAAAACTCAAAGGTCCATAGTAGAAATAGGCCTGCTGGTCTCCCTGTGTTGCAGGGATGTGTTAATGATAGGTTATGAGGCTGCAGGACCATTATCAGTACATTTATATACATGGTAGTTGCAGCTCTCCTGTGACTGTTGAGTGCAGATGTGGCTCTGAAACTTCTCAAAAACCTTGTTGCATCTGGTCAAATGGATGCAGTAGTGTTGATACAGCAATCCCTTCCTTTAGGGCAGGTTCAACCTGAGACTTTGTCTTTTACCTTAATTTTGTTACCTGTTACTCCTTGGATGGCTAAAGCCATTTCAATAGGAAACCTGATGGAAACTGTGGCAGTCTAGGGAGTGACAGGAGCAGAAAGGAAAGAGGCAGCTGTGCCAGGGGGTGTTGGTATGGTGTCACACATTCTCTGCCAAGTTCTACTTTGTTCTGATCCCCTGCACTTCAGGGAATTGGGGCACCAGCAACAGAAGCAAGCTGTTTGTGATCCCCCCAAGTATTCCCCTTGTCTGTTCCTCAATGGGTTTGCTGGACCATCTCCCTCTGTTTCTTTTTGGCTGGTCAGCCAACACAGCATGACTTTCCCCCGGCTGCTTACCATCTGCCTGTAGGCTCCCTTCTCCTTTTGTTTGTCTTTAAAAGCTCACTCCTGCGAGGCACTGAGGGTCTGCCATGAAACCCTAAACAGTCGTGTTTCCTGCTGGTGTTTAGGAAAAATCATTGCTGGCCATCAGTGAAGAGAGTTTAGCATCTCGAGAGAAGGGCCAGTGACTTGTAAAGCCAGCAGTGGCAGCTCTGCTTGAGCCGTGTCCCCCATAGCCGTGCAGTGATGTCCTAATGAATATTTATCATTATTTGTGATACCCTATTTTCAGCAGTTGTGTATTATAGTAGCAGCTGACAAAATGTTCGTTTTGGTTTGTGATGAAATTGTCTCTGTTTTAGCTGCTTATTATGGTGGAGATGTCACTCCCCTACCATTGTGTCTGCCATTATAACCCAGCTGGATTGTTGGCAGGATAGCAAGGTTAAAGGCATGTCTATCTGAGAAGTTTCTTGTCAGGATGAGGGTCTCTGAGTGGAAATGTTAACTCTTTGTGCTGTGTATTTATCTTGTAGCAGTAGGGTTTTGGGGTTTTTTTAGCAAAAAAGAAGTCTTCCAAAGTTTGATTTTTTAAAATCAAACTTCTTCAGTAAGAAGCAGCACAGAAGTGTTCACTGATAAAGCAAATTAAATTGAGTTAGACTCTTATCAATTTTGTCATTTGAGGTTGTCAATATTATAAGTATTATAGTAAGGAATGCTTGCTGGGTGTGTGCCACAAGAAAGCTGGGTATGCTGTTTGGCAAAGTGTAATTAGGTAGTGATTTATTTTGAACAATATCCAAGCCCTTGGCCCATGTGTCAGGCATTGTACATCCTTTCCTGTACCCTTATTATTAGGCCAACACAGAAATCCAGAGACTGATTCCTGTAACATGGACAAGGCATTTTTGTGCACGTGATCTTTCTTTCACTGCACAGGCAAGCTGATACAGAAGCTGGGTATCTGAGTAATCCAAAGAAAGCTGGTTTGGAAGCCAGGACCTTAATTTTCTTTCCTGCCCAAGTCCATTGACCCTATGGTCCAAGTGATGCATTAATAATAAACCCTGAACCTATTTAAAGTGGCACACAGCTTTGGGTTTCAGCTACCATGCAATTATTCCAGATCTCATCAGTGAAAATAATTTATAATTTTGCAATTACATTTAGGAATCTGGTCCAAATGTTCCAAGTGTTTTTTGATTGTTTTCCCAGATTTAAGTCTTAGAACAACCCATGTTGGTCTGGAAAACCTTTTACACTGTCCTTTTTTCAGCTATGAAACCTATGGAAATGCTCGTTAGTATGAAGACAACTTTGGCCAACAGAGAGAACAACTTTAAATAAACAGTATTTTGAGATTTCTGTTTCCTTTTCTAAAATAATGCTGCAGTCCTGAGGATGCTCAGTTTAGGATGCTCAAATGACTTTTTTTGACAAAAAGTTAAATTTATTAAAAATTGACATCCATCTCTAACTTAATGCTGTATGATGGATTAAACCATAAGGTTGTCTTTGCACTGTTAATTTTGAAGATTCAGACAAGTTTGGGCTTAGTCTTAATTATACAAACTGAAGTTTCTTTACATTGGAGTGGAAAAGGAATCTGGTGATTGATTCTCCCTTTGAGAAATCCCCCTTCCACTGAAAATTGATAACAAATGGGTCTGATTTTGCTGTACAAAAGTGGACTGCAGTTGGGTTTTCACTCTTAAAAAGAAACTGGAGTGATTTGGAGCTGCATCGTTCACAAATTCCAAGGACTTTGCAGTGGAAAATATCTCCTCTTTGTACGGTATGGCACAGACCATTAAGTAATAAGTTTGCCATGCAGTGCATATCACACCACATCTGGTTTCTCCTTACATCCTCAGCTTGGAAATGGATGCTCAGCTGTTACCATAATGAGAGAGCTGTGTTGGCATTTTAATTTTTAAAAAGCACGTTCTAGAATTCTTAAGTTAAAGCAGGAACATACTTTGGAAATTGTCAGAGTTCTTGTAACAGAGTGTAGAAAGTGTTAATAATATAACACAGCACACAAGAACAGATGTCCCATGGCAAAGTTGAAACAAAATAGGAAGAAATTAACACCCAGTTTGATAATGCACAGCAAAGGAAACTTTGTTCTGCATATGGGGGCTCAAGCTTGGATGTTCACAACCCTTCCCCTTCATTATTGAACAAAGAGGCAAATAGGAACACAATAAAAATAGAAACTGATTTAAAAAGCTCAATCAATGCATTCATTTTTATTCTGTAGCAGAATTTCATTAGCTGATCCATTTTCTTTGCATAATTACCAATGACTTGAGCTCACCTTTAGTCTCTGAAGCATAACTCTTAATTGTATAAATTCTGTCTATAAAAGCCATGCAACTTTATCCCAGGTCCAGAACATTGTTACTGTGATTGCTTCCTGCACCATCATGACATGAAACTTTTACCTATATGAGGCTGTTTGAATTCAACAGACTTAAAATTTGAGGTGTTTAGATAAATGATTTCAGGTTTGACTTGTCAAGTTTAAAGTGGAGATAAAGAAATACTGTAACTGAAGTTCACAGGATCCTCCTTCTGAAAAACTGTATGTGAATGTTACATGTGGTGACTTTGTAGATTTACAGGTTTTTGTCTTCCTCACAGTTCAGAAATCTGTATGCATATTTAATAGCCAAATCTCATCTTCCTTATTCAATATTGAGCTCTTGGGTCACCAGTGTCTCAGGACAATGCTTAAGAGAAGATGCCACAATCAAACCTTTTTTTTTGTGGACATCTTTGTGTCTCTGTGGTTTCGATTTGTTTTGTGGTTTCATTTTGTTTTGTGTTTTTATACTGTATATTATTCTGAAGAGACAATGAGCCAATGAACACTTACAGGTGAGGACTGTGTGAAATTCAAGAGAACTTTCTCACATAGATGCTGTTAAATCACATGAATGAACCAGATATATATTGCTGAATTATTCCCAGCTCAGCAAGCATTTTGCTGCCCACTAAGGACTGACAGAAGAATTATTATTTTTTGCTTCTTTATCAGAATGGTTGTTGAATATCATTTCTTTTTAAAACTTAGAGAGGCAAGGAAGGGTGATTAGTAAACACATATACCTTAGAGAGTCCAGGATATCAGAATTTTCCACTTGGATTCACAGTTTATGGATTGTCTGACTGTGTGGTCTGAGCAGCTTTTCCACTAAGTTGGTAGATGGGAAGGTGCTGTGGTAACTGTGTCATGACTGACCAGCAAAGCTTTAGGATTATTCAGAATGGAAAATAAAGCTTTGACTACTTTTTTTTTTTTTTTCCCTAAATATAGTTTAGAAAGATTTCTATCTTTCCAACAAGGTTTTTTAGAGTTTTACTCTGCAGACTCTCAAAAATTGATTCTTTTTGTGACTGCCCAGACTTAGCTATTGTTCGTGTTCATCCAGAAAGCAATAGATCAATTTAATCAATCAATTTAATTTCTTTCCATTTCTGATAAAACTCCATTATCAGAAGATGCAATACTCTTTTACAGCAGTTGTATTAATTAGACTTTCCCCAGCATGTAATCATCCTGAGTACTTCAGTGCTTTCAGTTTGACAATTCTCTACAGTCATGCAGAGACTGTGGAGCTATGTCAGCATCATTTTTGCATGTTTTACATTGTCACAAGGAAGTTTCAAATTTTACCTTTTCAGCACTTTGGCAAATTTCCCTAGAAAAAGAAATATTCCCCACTATTGAAACTCTCTTTGGCTGCAGGGCAAAAATACTTCAATATCCTGACAGAAATACATGGACGGGTGATAGAGAGAAACTTGCTGGCTGTACATGTGTTTAAGCAGGATTTTCTGTAGTCTAATCAGTTTTGTGTATTTAACTGGTCCTGTCAACCAGTTTGTATAGAATTTTACATCCAGTTTGAGTCTGAGATTTATGTGAAATATAATTTATCTCAGATGCTGCTGTGGTGGGACAAGTGTCTGAGGTTTGATGTGAGACAGGATTTTTGAGCTGTCAAACAGCAGCTTTGTTGAAAAGCAGGAGGAAGGAGTAGTTTGTGAAAACTCATGAAGAGACAGACCAGAACCAGGCAGTCAGCAGAGGGGTTTTTTGGACATAATTTCAATAGGACTAATAAAAGCTCTCTTTAATTCGATAAAACAACCTTTCCCAGTTGCTGTGGGGATACAGTGTCTGAGTGCCAGATGATTTTGGGGTCTGTACACCATGTCCCAAATAATACCTAAGTCCAGGAACTGAAATGTCTGAGCAGCAAAAGGGAGAACTTGGAAAAGAGGAGAGAGAGAGAGAGAGAGAGAGAGAACACTCCACGAGATTTCTCAGTGCTGTTGAAAGCCAGGCATTGTCTGCCTGACCTGAACAAAGCTAAATAATACATCATGGCCCAGCTAGAGACCCTTGGATTTCTGTGTGAGGATATGTGTTAAACAGGAAAAGTCCTGGTTTCTGAGATTGTAGGGAAGACAGAACCTCACACTTTCATGTAGAAAGGCAAGGACACTCCTCAAAGAGCTTTTCATAGCAAAAAATGTAAGCTACTGCTTGGTTCCATCACAGTGGACAGCTGCAGAATCAATCTCATTTGATTTAGACACCATTTCTGCTTTGTCTTTTGCTATTGACAGGCACAGTGAAGGGGTTAGAATTTTAGAATAAAACATCACTCTTTCCAAAGCCTGTTATTAAAGCTTCATTGAGATTGGGCTGGCTTGTGAGGAGGGCCTGTGAGTGCTGGGGATGCAGAGAGCAGTGCATAACCATGGATTAACTCTTGATGAGGGCAGCAGCCAGAGGAGATGGAAGTTGGGCTGCTGGCTGTCCAGACTGACAGATGAACAGCAGCAGAGTTCTGGGATGAGCTGTGCTCTTATCTGCTCCTGCAGGCAGCGTGGCAGCTGTGCTGGGACCTTGCTCAGCCTTTAGAAGCAGCATTTGGCACTGCAGCAAATGTCTGCAATCTGAGATGATGTTTCTCCACTCTTCCTTCACCCTGTCACTCATCATTCTTCTAATTTTTATAAAACATACAGAGCTGGAGCTGAAGTTTGCAAAAGGGAAATCTTCTCGTGCCTTCAGTGGGCTGTGTGAAATCCCTGTTGTGATTTCCCCTTTTTTCCCAGTCTTGATCTCAAATCTTCATCTTCCACTCACAGCAGGGTTGGATAATCCTGAGGATTTTTTTGTCATAACCACTAGCAACAGTGATTTAGGATGAAGTTATTGAACTTAACATAGCCAGCAGTACTAGACACTATGCACCTAAAGAGAAATGCAGATTCAGGTAACTTCTTCCTTACAGGCTGAAAAAGGATCCTACAGGTGTTTTCTTATGCACTGTGTCTGTGGTAATTGCCAACTAATGATACTTTTTCTCTTTTAAAATGAATTTTCAAGTTAGAAAACTGGTGATGAATAAAACATGATTAATTATGATTAAATACTTGAATTAAAGATTTGGAGTTGACAGAGTAAGGCCTCCTTTGGTGCAGATACAGTCACAATTTCTTCAGTATCTTCTATTGAAGGCTGAGAACTGCAGAATTAGAGGAAATGAGTAGAGAGTTGCATTTGACTTGAATTCTAGGCATAAAAATATCACAAAGGCTCTTCACTGGTGTGAAGGAGAGGTCTGCAGGATGATGTACTTCTCCATCATGGGTATGGTGAGACAATACTGCAGCAGAGTTGATTGAGAACAAAAGGCTTTCTTGTGGCCAAAGAATAAATGTAGCATGTCCTTAATAAAGGTACTGACAAAATCTCTTTTGGTTAAAATGGGAACAGGATAAAGTCTGGTTAGGCTTTCGTATTGCCTTTTACTTTTTTTAGAATTAGGTACAGCCAAGATGTCTTAGATAATCTGCCTTATGTGAGGCAAAGGTATTGCATCTTTTAATACATGTTCTAAGACCTTTTTATTTCTTTATTGGTGTTTTTATGCAAAATTGAATGGGATTTTTTTTTCCCAAAAATGTTTTTGTTGGGTGTTCTGGCCAGTGATGGGGTTTTGCCAATGGATAAATTTAAAGTGTTCAACTTTTTATTATATACATACATGTACTTGATATAATCACCCCCATAACAATCAGTCCTTTGACATTCTTTAATAACAGCCTGACAGGATAGTTGTGATGGACAGCTCTCCTGCCTATCAGTTGTTTATCTTGTACACAAGCATCAGTCTAATAAAAGATAATTATTTCTGTGAGTCATTGCTCTAGGCCCAAAAATGGTATGCCCACTTGGCAAAAATATATTGCTATTAATGTTTGACACCTGAAAATGAATTTAAGCCAGTTTGCAATGAATGTTTAATTCTTGCTGTTTGTCTTCAAAAGAGAGTTAATTCTAAAGAGATATTGGAGGGAACTTATTCCCTAATTAATTTTAGAAAGTCTTGATGTAGCTACTTTTGTACATTTAATTTTGAAAGCACAATAGACTTGACTTTATAATCCAGATTTATTAACTGATATTTTTACTCCTGAGAGATAATTAAACTGAAAGTTTTTTGGCAAGTGTATTGTCTAAGCATGACTCTTGATGTCTATATTTCATCCACATGGTGCTCTGTCATCTTCTAAGGGATAATATCAGAGTTCCAGTGTTCATCCAGTTTGTTCTCAATAGAAGCAATTTCTTTTGCTCAAGAAGTTGGATGGTTTAGATCTAGTGATCCTGTTTCAGTCTTTGTGGTTTGTGGTTTACAAAGGCATTTCTCTCCCTGGTGCACAATTCCCCAAGAGCTGTGAGGAAGACAAAAAGGTTCTGTTTGGTGAATAGGAATAGAGTTCTGTGCAGCCAGGATTAGGAAAGTCCAATTTATTTCTTGAGCTTACTTTTGTTTAATGAGCTGTGAGCACAAAATTTGTCTTTGTAAGAAAGCTCCATCGTATCTATTAAATTAGGAGCATGAGGTTTTCTCCTCAGATAGAGTGTTTTTATATTGCTGCATGTTTTAGAAAACTGGTGGGATTGAAAATAGTTTTAAAATTTTCTTCCCTTCCTCTTTTTATTACATTAAGTACAAAAACTTTTGGAATTAGAGCACACAAAAAGAATGCACCGTTCTATAATCCTTTTTTTTTGAGTAAATGGGATTAGCAGTGTACAGGTTATTCTTTGATTTCTGCATGTACCTATGCATGTAGCAGGTGAAACCATCCTTGTTCCTCCATTTCCATACTAGGTTACACACAAAAGATGTGATGCATAAAACATCTTTTAATAACCCAGCAGAATCCTCATTAGCAAGGGGAGGGCAATTATTTCTCTTCATTAAACTTCTCAGTGCTTATTTTAAAGTAATCAGGAGCCCATATGCTTTACAGTCTTGCATAGTTAATGCATATCCATTTCTGCATATTCTGTAACACCAAACCCCAGAATTATACTGAAGGGTTAGAAAATACTTGTGGTCATATGATAATTTTAGAAATGGCTCTCAAGAGGTGTTAATTAAATCTTCAGTTTTCCTAGATATGTGTTTTAACATTTGTACAGAAATTAAATGTCTGGATACTATAAGATCCTGTGAACATTTGTTACTGAATGTAACCTGAGAGTTACTCCAAGAGTTGAAAAGATTTTTTTTTCTATCCGCTGGAAATGGATTTGAAGACAATATCAGATATGAGTGGTTTTTTCTCCAAGGCAATTCAGAATCTGAACATGTTTTGCATGCACAAAACCAGATTGTGGCACGAAGTGCAATCTTAATATTTCAGAATTTAAATACTATAAAAATAAAAGTGTCAAGGCTCTGCAGATGAGGTAAACTATACAATATTTCAGAGGTCAGGCTGAAGGAAGACAGCCTAGGATTTATCTTGTACATGGGTACTGCTGTTTATTGCTGATCAATTAGAGGAACATGGGGTCTCTGCTATTAATTTTAAAATATGTTGAAGATTAAATTTTCTTTGCTTTCAGGAGCAATCATAACACCATTCTAAATCTCACTGACTTTACATGACATTTCATTAGACTTGCTCAGAATACTGAAATGAACCCCTGTAAACCACACATTGTAAGTTCTCTAAAGGCTTGGTGAATAAATGTCACACTTCAGTTTATTTTTTAACTTTTCAAACTGTGGACCAATATATAAATAGTCATTGGGTTTGCAAAGTCTCCACTCCAGTAATATTCATTGAGGGATTTTACTCTTATCCAAGTCCAGTCTGTGGTATTTTGTTTGAAGGAATGTGGTGTCTCTGAAACTCAATGCAAATTAATCAGCCTCTTCAGGAGCCAAACACTGAAGTGATGTTTTGGATTGGTTTAATCTCCTATTATTTAATCTCCAGAACCTATTCATGTTCTGGTCCTACTCTCTGTTCTGTGGAGAGCTCCTTGAATTCTTGGAGGAGATTTGGGAATTTAATAATTTAATTATACAGAATCTATGCAGAAACAGATACATGTTAGCAGGCTTAAACAGAAAATTTTGTGAGTATTTTTAAATTTAAGTAGGTCCATTATTGTGCATGAATCTGCTCAAAAATTTATGATCCATAACTTGACAAGTTTAATGGACATGGCAAAACTGAGTTGTCAATAGTTTATAAATTTGGACATTATTCCTGCATGCCAATACTGCACACTGCACCATTGCCCCTATTTCAGGAGATATGCTGGGTTGTTGGTTGGTGTAGCGGTGAGTTTGGGGATTTTTGGCAAATACATGAGCTTGGATTCTCCTTTTGGCAGTATTAGCAAATTTCTGAGCCTTGGCTGTCCGAAGCTCGAGTTCTTCCCCGGGGCTTTTTGAGCACAGTGAGAGCCCTGGAGGGAATGCTCACTAGGGAGTACAACTGTTTTTGTGGCATCTGCAAAAACTTCCTGGTCCTGTGAATCACAAACCTCACCAGCTTGTGCCAGTGTTTCGTACTAGAGTGCTGCATGAAAACCTTTAACCCCTTAGGATGCAGTTCCCCCAAACAATTTATCCTTTGTGGAGTAGTGTCACAGTTTCCGTGGCATTTTCAGAACTGATTAGTGATAAGAGACTAATTTAAGAGAATTTCAACAGACTTTTGTATTTGCCAGGTGACGTGCTGCTATTGTGACAAAGAGCTGTAGTTCAGTTCCGTAGCAGGAACTGAAAATGGGGAGCTGTCATTCCTTGATGTAATTTTAGGTAGCTGTTAAAAAACCAGGCAACTAAAATTCGAGGTTCTTGCACTTGTTATTTTAAGTGGGATATTTGCCTGCAACAAAGGGAAACACACAATATGGGGCCAATAATTTGCTGGTAACCTAGTTAATAATGATAAGGAAGCAAAAATAAATCACAACTGGCACGTTTTAACAAAACATGTAGATCCTTCTGAAAGTGTTCTTGCATGTCGATTATGTGATAACATTACACATAATTATTATTAAGGTCAATCCTGTTCCTTCCTAGGTGGGGTGCCACAACAAGACATTGTGTCCCCAGTTCTGACAAGGTGTTCCTCCTGAGGGTGATGCCATCTTCTTCACCCGTAGCTTCTCTGGAGCCACATTTACAGTGGGAGCTGCCTCTCCTTCCCATATCCCTTTAGTCTGAAACTTTCTGCTGTCCCCGAGTTTTACTGGAGGCTGGAGCCAAAGTATTGTCTGGGACAGTTCCTGCTCTACAACCTTTGGTTAAACTGTAAATGGCATGATTTGTGTAGGCAAAGGTTTACGTGTACCTAATCTTGTTTACTCACACCATCCTCATGGGTGCAGACTCAAATATATTCTGACATCTAAACAAAGACCTTTAAAGTGGATTATTGTCCTGATGTCTTAGGGTTTTGACCAAACCTTGTCTGAGTGAAGGGGCCCACAAGTAATTAGGTCCAGAGCTACACAGTACATTGTTTTTTACTGTAACCTTTCCTTGAGGCAGGAGTTTATCAAGTCAGCCTCATTGCAGAGATTTAATTGATACTCATAATATGCTTGAGTTCTTTAGCTAAAGTAATGCAATGGATTGATAAAATTTCTGTGGAATGCATTTATCTTCTTTGCATTATCTTTAACATTAGAAGGAAGACAATGTATACCATTTCATTTGTATTTATACTTCTGAGCTGCTGATATTCCATTTGAAAACATTTCACATAAAACAGAAAAAATCCATTTGCAGCTGCTTTAGAATACGTTTGGTAGCTGGACTGAATTCTTTTGCAAAATTTAATTATGTGCTTTCTGAAATGGCAGTAAGTGGCAATTTTCTTAATGCAGTTAGCACCATACTTAATATTATAATAATACTGATTTATACTCCTCTCATGTCTCTCTTGAACTATTGTTTAACACTGAGAGATATGTTCCAATATTTGCTGGAATTTAAAAAGGATGAATATAAATACAAATATGCATATAGGTGTTGGAAGGTGCAGTTTCTGAGTATAATTATTTTGATCTATAATTACTTGCCAAGAATCTTTCGGTGGTTGTTAAATGGAGAATGAAATTCAACTCCATCTACATATCATTATAAGGTAAGGGTAAGTTTATAAGGCCTTGAATGAAATGCTAATCAACCCTTCTAAAATTAAAGAGGAATTAAATGATTGAAATCCAATGGGAGGTATTTCAGCTCTAATCAGGTTGTTTAATAGAGTTGTGCACATTGTGCCAAATACATCCTATTTTGCATCTGACTTGATTTTGACCAGTAATTAATTAAAGAATAAAGAGTTATTATGAAGACCTGCTCAATTCCTTTTTTTTCAGAAAGTTGGTACTTTTTGTAGAAGTGTGGTCAGGCTCTGTGAGGTTTTGGGCCCTGCATTACTCAGAAAAACCTAACTTCAAAGACCAGAATGTTTCCTTGGTGATTGCTGTTCTACTGTGGACTGTGGAATAATGCCATAGAGGCACTACATTAAATTAAGCCAGCAACAGGGAAAATATTATATTAAGATATCATCAATACATCAAATTAATTGCTAGGTTGAGTTATATTTAAAATACCAGCAGAGCCCTACAGTTTCTCAGAAACCATTTTGAGCCCTACCAAGTAAGGTTCTGCTGATCTTGATGCCAAATGATACATAAAGATTCAACTTAGACTGGGAGAATACTTTTAACAAAAGGTGATACTGGAAAATGTACGCTGCCAGTGCCAATTGGAATAATAAATAAATAAATGGAATAATAAATAAGAGGAATAATTTATTGCCGATAAATTCTGTGCCTGGGCTGGTTTTCTCTCTGTCTCCACACTTTGAATGACTCCAGGTTTCCCCAAAGCCGTGTTCAATAACTGAGTGAGGCTGGGAGTCTCTTTCCTTGCAGCCTGGTCCATCAGCAGGGCCCTGGCCCAGCCTGAGCCGTGCCTGTGGCAGGAGGAATTCTCCATCTGCTGGGCCCTGCCAGAGGCTCCTGCTCTGCTCCTCAGCAGGGCTGTACCCAAATAAAGTTACCTGCACTACAGGGGTGCGACCAAAAACCTGGGGAGAGTGACATCACCTCTGTTTAGGGCACAGTGGGGCTTCCATGAGTGACTGTGGTTCCCTTTTCATGCACTGATATATCTGAAGGCAGTGAGAGCTGCAGGAGAAGAGATTTGTGGGATGCACGGCTTGCCCATAGTGTAAAGTTGGAGATCTGCATTTGGAAAAGGTACAATTATAACAGCATGCAAACCCAGAACTTTTATAAATAGATATCATAAATTTTAAGGCTTACAAGAACAGTAGATAGGACTCAACACAACAGTCTTAACCTCCGAAGTCCTGGGTACCAGCCTGTTTAAAATGTATGTCAGGAGCAAATCCCAGTTTTCAATTACAAAAGAACTTATTTCAAGCAGATTTGGCCTAAATTCTGAACTATTTTCCTCTGTCAAAGAGTACTGTATTCCTTTCTGCTGGAAACTGTCAAGTGCAATTTTCTTTTGAGGTTAGAATTGAATTTAATGGGATATTAACTGAGGCTATAATGTTGGATTGTATTGGAGAATACGGAAAGTGAACAATCTATTAAATGAAAATTGTTTGTTAATGTTTAAAAATTACTAATAAAGCTTGTAAAATTCTAGGATAAATATTTTCATTGGGAGCATCTCAATATCAGGTCACTGTCTGAAAAATCTATTTGCAGCTATGTTAGAGGGTTCTTGTGATTTTTAAATTTTTTTTTAGTGTGCCATTTGCCACCTTCCAGTTCCCTGTCTCTTAGCCAGATGTAAGGTTTATCATTCTGAAAGTTTTTAATTTGACAGTGAAATAAATTAGTTATTGGATACAAATTGAATTTGTCATGCCATCTTTCTATGAGTAGAAAATGAGATTAAATTTACTTTGAACTGTATAGTCAGTTTATTTTCTTTGTTTCAATTTTTAAATTACTTTAGATACCTTCCTCACTGATAGTTGAATCCTTTATTTGTATCATTAAGCCAATTGATTTGGTTATATTCACAAATATCTATTATCTTAAGAACCACCAAAACCTACCTCTTCTCCCTTCTTTTAAAGCTTTGATAAAGTGCATTCCTAGGCAAGTAGGCTTACATCAATTTAAATTATTACTATAATGAAAAATTTCTTGGCAACAATGTATTCTATAAAATCAGTGGGAATTTTGATTTCATCCTTGTGTCCAATACGTTAATAACCTGTTCATGCAGGCAGACACACTCATGCATTTTAATACTGTCTTGTGATTCTCAGATTGGAAAACATGATGAAACATGACTTTGAACTCTTTTGCACACAACTTTTATTTGATGCTTATTTTATTTTCTGACAACATCCACATCCATGTGCTGTGAGCAGCCCATAATCACAGTGGTGTGTAAAACACAGTCCAGTTTGTTGTGTGTCGATGCACTGAACACTAATGAACAGTCCCCTGATGGCTGTGGACTTGCTGTGCTTTAAAAAGCCTCTTGAATTTGTACAGTACCTGGTAGTAAAACACTGTTTAAAGTCAGAGCTCTGTTCTGTACAGTGGAAAGGTTGAAGCTGTTCACAGCCACGTGGCGAGTTCTGAAACGCTGCTGCCCCAGCTGCAGCTCTCAGCACGTGTGACATTGTGGGATGGGGAAATGGACCTGGCAGTGCAAATATTCATGCAAACAGAGCACTGAGGAACAGCCATAATAAAGTCAGGGAGAGCAGGACTCAGATGAGCTGACAGCTCAGATTAATTACAGCTCTGCTGTCCAAATGTGGACAAAACTAAATACTGTAGAAACCAGAGGACCAGAAACGCTATGTTCAAAACATATCAGAAAGAATGTACTTCAAACACAATGGGAAATATCTCTGTTGCCTTGCTGACAAAAAGTAAAAAAATGATACTGCTTTATTTTGTCTATAGAATAATTATGGTAATCACGTTTCTGAAGTTTCAGCCTACAAACTCAACACTATAGAATACATTCAAGAAATCAGAGCAGCATGCATTTTTCTTCTATTTGATTTCATAAAATTACTTCAAAATTTGAATGATAATTTATTAATTTCAAGCTTGTGAAAATTTTTTCTTTGAGGAGGCCTATAATTGTCAGGTGGGAAAATCAGAGTAAATTATCACTACAAAATTTGTTTTGTGTGTGAAATAAGCAAAGATATGTCTCCTGTGTATATAATAGTAGTTTATTCCTAAGAAAAAAGCCTTCAGTGGATTTCTTTTCAATGTTCTTATGCAAATAAGAAATACTTGCCCACTGAAGTACCCTGAAGTGTTTCATGATACAGAATGAGTAAAAAGGTTTTAAACATGGTTGTGTTTGTTTGTTGTTGTTTTTCTTCTCCCAACTGCTTTATCCATTTCCTAGTTTAAAGGGTACAAAGAATGTACAAACAGAGGTTACATTAGCTATTCCACAGATTCATACCACTGTGTCACTTCATGACCTAAAAATAGAGATCCTAGACACAGAGAATCTTTCAATTTGGAAAAGACCATCAAGTCTTACCATTTAATCCTATTTCTTTGTATCTTCAGCTGCCCAGTTTTATCTGTATGTACAGGTGGCACAGAATTGCACTTCACTGTTGTAATTTTTGGTATAATGCAAATGTTATGGAGAAAGTCTTAAAAGACACTTAGCAATAAATTCTTCTATAAGTGCTTTCAAGTTTGATTTTTTAAAATTACTGTAGAAAATTTGTAGGTTGTTTTGAGAATTGCCCTAAATATACATTTCCTCTTCTTTGTCACCATTCCCAGTCTAATCCATTACCTTTGGGTAGGGCACATGATTATTGGGTTTCTGCAGTTTTGCTGTGTGACTGGATAGATCTTTCTCTGCTGGACTTGTGCCTGAGATTAGTGGTCTGAAGGAATAGATTAATTAATCAATTTTAATTATATTTTCAAATTAAGGACAATTTTTCTCCTTTTTTCCCCCCCATTTTTTCTTGCATTCTATTATAGTTTTAGTGACTTGGAAGGAAAAGATTAGTATAAAGCCTATTGTACATTGGTTGGTTGTCTTTATCAAGGCACTTTATCTGGAAAATCCCTTTCCTTGTGTTACACAGTATGAAAACTCAAGCTTAATGAAAATGGAAAATCTCTGTCAAGGAATGTTGTCATTTAGCCAGGAAAATCTTTTTCTTCTTGACCAAGTTGGCAACTCCTCATTAGGCTAGTAGAGATATCAATGTCCAGATTGTACACATTGCAGGATGGGTCACTTCTGAACAGAAAGGTTGAGTCGTTGTCACTTTTTCCTGTTCAGGATTTAGTATAAACCCCAGCCTGGTTTATAGTTAAAATAAAAACCTGTGCATGCAAAACACCTTGAAAAACATTTTCTAGAAATCTGCTTGTTACTTCAGAACTTTTCTCCTTTGTCACTACAAAACTCTGGGCATTTACACAGTGAAATTTGCCTCCTGTGAGTGTTTATCTTCTTAAGCTCCGGAATCTCTCTCCATCAGTGAGCATGGAGTGAGATGCTGGAGAGCAGGACACAGCCCAGAGCTCTTACAGAAGCACCAGGAGGTGTTTGGATCATCAGGGAGGGACACTGTCTCCTGCTGTGGTGTGGGAACATGGACAACACCTCTAAATCTTACTCTCTGAAGTAGAATTGAGCAACTCAAACCAGGTGCAAAAAGGATTTGGCACATCTTAGGCAGTTTAGAGGGAATTTGACCTTCACTCAAGCTGGCCTGAGATTGGAAATTCCTACAGTCAATCAGGTGAGTAGTGGGGCTGAAAGTTACCCCACCCATGTAATGCTGGTGGTAATGATTGGTGTTCATTACCTCATCCTCACCTGGCCTTTATTAAGATGTTTATAGATCTCCTGCAGCAGGAGACTGGGTTTTAAAAACATAGAACAGTTGCTGCCATTATTACCTGGCACTCTGAAAATTACTGCTATTGGTAATATCTGTGTGGCACTGTCAGTCTTTGGTATCTGTTTAACAGGACAGCAAAACATGGTAAAGAAAAATGTTGGAATGACATCTTGTTCAAACATTTCTTTACAACTTATAGATGTCTTAAATATTTTGAATTGTTTCTTAGTCTTGAGATGAGCTAATATTCAAAGAATAAAAAAAAAAGATAATTAGACCTTTTGCTGTAGTCAAATACTGCTAGGTCCAGCTTCAGGGAGATGGGGGAAAAGGGACTCATGCAATCCTGGAATTAAACACACATCAGATATGTTAACCCTCAAACCTCTGAACTGGCAGTGTTTGAAAGGGAAGGCATAACTTTGTCTGAACGCTATGTTTTAAAAAGTAATCAGGAATTGTACAGCATGGCATCATCTACAACAGAACTATTCTGTACTTTTAGTCTTTCCAATTGTGGCCTGTGGTTCTGCTGTACAGGCCGGACAAGTTGTCACCTGAAGTCATTTAGGGGCAACAAAACATTTTACTTTATATATTTAACTAGGAATGATGAATATCTCTTAGTGTTTGAGAAAACCCTGTAACTTTAGTGCTGATCCACGCTGTCACCCCGATCCTCGTTCGTGTTTCTTCTGGGTGTAAAAACCATCTCCAGCAGAGGCTGCCTTTCGATGGGGTGCATGGATAAGTCATTGTTTTTCTGGATGTTGTTCAGGCCCCTTCCTTTCATTGTGTGTACTCTGCACCGCCTCAGAAGAGTCACTAGGATTGCCTTCATCATCACCATGGCAATGAACTTCCCCACACAGCTCCGGGGGCCGAATCCAAAGGGTTGGAAATAGCGCGAAGGGACCTGCAGGGAGCAGCATGAGGAGTGAGCTCAGAGATACTTTTCTCCATAAAAGTAGTGAAAACAATGGTGGAAGTTGGTAGTAGATGTATTCAGAAAAACTGGTGGAAATAATTTTTTATTAGGAGCAATTAGTCCTTTCACACCGGAAATCCCACCCAAGTCAGGCCCAGCTCAGGCACTGACACAAGTATGGACCAGCCCTTGGAAATTCTGAGGCAGCAGGAATTGTACAGTTGAACAATTGAATTCTGTTCATGTTTTTATCTGTTTGTCCTGGGAACTACAGGGGTTTCACCACAAGCTGGGAAATGGAGTGAAGCTTCTGCTCTTCAAATGCATTAAAGCTCATTAAAAGGTTCTTCAGCAAATGTTCATTATAAAGCTCATAAATAGCAGCTGATGCCTTGTCTAAAGATAATCACTGTACACCTACTCCATTTGTAATGATAAAGTTAATATTTCTGAGAATCAATTTGTCATAAAATTAAATGTTAAACTTTTGATATCTAATACAGAGATAGCACTTCAAAAATTGTGTTCAATCCTGTCAGCTGAAATATGAAATGAGGATTCCCAGGACTACTGAAGAATGTACAGCCAGTTTCTGCTACTTTTATTGCCATTGATTAGATCAGTTAAAAAGAAAGTCTGGTTATAAATAAATTATTTTTCTTCATCTATGCAACTTTTTTTAAAAGAAGTCAGATATTAACCATGTTCTGATTTCCTACTTAACAAGAATAGAGTAGAAAATGTTGATTTATATCAAATCATCTGGAAAAAAGTGTACTGTTTTTCTTATTTTCAGATTGACAAAAGTGTTTTATTTAATTATTTTTTAAAATAAACTGAGCTGTGCTTTTGGAAAAATTATATATAAATACAAGTGTTTATAACACAGAGCAAGTACAGCAGCTGGCAGTACAGCACAATGGCAAATGCACAGCCTGGGAAAATGGAAAATGTTTAGATTCTAACAATGGCATCTTATCATAAATAATGCTGTGGATTGCTATTCACTTAGAGAACTGGAGGAAAATTGTGCCTGCCAGAATAATTATGTGGCAAACAGAATGCGTCAAGTCAGATAGAAAATGTGTGGTTAAATATTTGGTCAAGGGGAAATATTTTTAGTAGCAAAATGTCCTTGAAAATTAACGAGATATCCATTTCTGATAGAAATACTTGGGATGTAAATAATGGGTGGTAAAATGGAATCTATTCACAGTGAATTGTAATTTTGATAAACTTCATCACTTACTCTCCTCCTGAATTTTCTACAAAGACTTTTTTTGAGCTGCTGTTTTAATGCTGTGTGCAGGGTTTGCGCTGGGTAACCCAACAACAGTTGAGAAATATTAACCAGGTGGATTAATGCTCATTTTCACGTGTGGCATATATGATTCTCTTAGCTTTTTTGATAAGAAATAAGTAAACCTTAAAGTTTTTTTCTGGCTTAAAAACTCATCTCTTTTTTTTTTTTTTTTTAGCTCTTTCTTCAGATGTTTTTCCTAGTGGGTCCATTTTTGGTGTATTAAAATTTCTCTAAAGCTGAAGTTGCTGCTGTCAATGTTCATGTGTGCAGCTGCTAACATATCAGTGCAGTCTTAATCTCTCCAGGTTATTACTGTTGAGCAAATAGAGTTTCACAAAACCAATTGTTTCATCAGTAATCAGCAGAGCAGAGGTCTGAGTCAATAATCTGAAGGATGATTTGAATAGTAGGAGATTACAGAAAGAAGAAATATTCTTATATTGCTTTTGATTATAGTTCTTCTGGTAGTTAGAATGTAACTTCATTTGAAATTCAGAGCTGAACAGGAACTTATTTACTCAATATCTGCAGTATTAAGTTAGTTAAAACTTAAAATTTTCATTATGGTCTATAAAATATTGTTAATTTAAAAAGAAAAGAAGGAATAACATGGGCACTAGATCCCCAGTCTTTCAGAAGTTACTGCAGTGCTTCACCTCTCCAGAGAATCCTCAGGCAGCCCCAGCTCTGCATCAGCTGCTGGCATGGCTCTAATCCCCTAAAGCCTCTTTATTTTGTCCAGTGTCAGGGGATATAATGGCAACCATGTGTGTCTGACAAATTTAATCTGAGAATTTGAATCAAAATTATTATGTCTGGAAAAACTGTTTTCTATATTATAATTATTTTTTATTTAAAAGGCAGCTTGACAGGAAAATATCTACCCTATCTAATAATAATAATAACAGTAATCAGCAGGTTATACAGCTAGCTTAGACAAAGGGAAAGCAGTCTTATGGTCACAAAGTTATGGAGCAAAGTAAGAGGAAGAGACATTAACAATAAATAATATCCAAATTTCTGCAAGAAATAGGATGGAAAACTTACATTTTTCTCAAAATTTTCAAGAGAAAACTCGTTTGGCTTAGGGAAGAACTCGAGTTTATGCATCCGTCCGATGTTGAGGATAATGTTTGTGCCCTTTTTCACGGGGTAGCCATCAATGACATCGTCCTGTAACGCTTTCCGCATGATCAGGTCCACAACTGGCTGGTATCTCATGCTCTCATAAATGAAATTCTCCACAGTTTTTAAGTTTGGCATGTCGTCACTCTGGATGTCTCTGTCACCTTGTGGAATAAAGCAGATGGTGAGGAGATTAGGTTAGGAATTAAATAGCTTCATTGTACAAATATCAGAACATTTTAGCAAGATTCTCGGGGTCTGGAGTTGTAGGAGGGATCCAACAGCTTCTAAGGAGTTTTGGGTAGCCTTACTTATTGAGGAAATCTGGTGTGTTGTTCATTAGCATAAACCCTAGTTTATTAATTAGCAATCTTCTCACCTTCTTCTAAACACTCTGAGTCTTTGTTCTTGTCAGCAACAAAACTCTGGGAGTCCTTCCCTGGCTTTTGCACCAGAGACCAACGAGGCACAACAAATAAATATTGCAAGAGCTGAGAGCAAACAGAACCTGGGGACAGTCTGGAGCTAATTCTGCAGGGACCTTACGTTTTCACTGTGAGATTGGTTTGGGCTGGGTTGGGTTTGGTTGGGTTAGGTTGGGTGTCCATCCCAGCCCTGCTGGGGCCTCACAATTCCAGTTAGGATGAGAAAGTTCCAGCAGCAGTGTCAGTGCTGGATGTGCTGCCTCTAGCAGCTTCATTGCTGCTGTGGATCCCTGAGGAGCTCAGGGCTGCTGGGGCTGTGTGCCAGACAAAAGGCACTTTGCCACCCTGGCTGGGTGTTCCTTATGGAAAACACATCCTTACCTTAGAGGGTAAGGCCTCACAAAGAAGTAGGGAAAAGGAGTGAGTACTCTCATGAGGACAGTAAAATAAGGATTATTAAAAAAACCTTAGAAAAAGAGTAAAAGATTTGTGATACATTTTCCAGTGTTTAACAGACCAGAAGTAAATCTTAAATAAGAGTGGATGAAATTAGTTTCTATATTGGTTCAGTGTCAGGCTTTGAACGGAGACTAGAGAAGGGGAAGAATACAAATTTGGAATATCTTGATTGTGTTTTGAATAGTTAGTAATTAGTACTTAGAGGAGGCCAATTTGAGATCAAAATGGATGACAGCAGAATATAATTTTAGTTTTGTCTAGTCTTTCCCTTCTAGAGACATAATGAAACTTAGAGAAGTTCTGTATTTTATCACAGAGAAATACTGGTGATTAGAAGTATTTGAAACAAGTGCCCCCTTTTGCTGTTTCAGGGTAACTGGAAAATAATTTCAATGAGACTTGAGGTGAATGCTGATTTTACACTGTGGTTGCTGAGGAGAGAATATACCACATTATTTCTATTAGATTATCAATTCTGATGATTTCTATTTTATTTTATTTTAGAAATTTCTCACATTTTTTCATTTGCTCTAATACGGTATTTTACATACAATAGTAGTTAATATGTTTTACAGCAAACACTGTTTTTCTCTGTTAGGAGAAAATGCTTAAAATTTTCAGGTTAAGATAAATGAAATTAGATCACTGCTGAAGCAAAATTCCCACATCATTGACTTTGCAGCTCCTGCTTACCCACAACTGTTTCAATTTCTCTCATCATCTCCTCTTCCACTGTGGGGTGCTCTGCAATCAGGATTAGCATAAAGAACAGAGTCACAGACAGAGTGTCAGGAGCAGCAATCATCATCTCCAGCACACACTGGTTCACATTCTCAGCAGTCAGATCCCCTCTGTTCTGAAAATAAAAATAGGGAATTTTGGAGAAAATATTAATTGCTGACCTCTGATGCCAACAAAGGTCCTACAGACTGCACAATTTCTTGACAGTCTATCTTACCCTAAATAGCATTTTTTTGTGTGTTTCAGAGAAAGGCAGAAAGCTCATGTTCTGCCAGGTGTGTATTGCCCTACAGAAAAGCAGAAATGTGTGTTCTTAGCTCAGGTTCTTCTTAGTTTAGTGCATCTCCTCACAGAGTTTGTGAGCTGTCAGAGGTTATACAAGACAGGAGTTATATAGCATTTGAAACCTTTGCAAACAAAAGGTAATACATTAAATAGTACACAAGGGTAAGGGAAAGACTGGAGGACCCTCAAGGATAGATGCAAGAGTTTTAGGGATGTTGTTTTAGCCATGAAAAAAGTATGACAAGCACCTGAGCCTGAAATACAAGTATTCCTATTCGAGTCACTGTCAGGGACACAGCAGCAGCTACTCAGGATCCCTTTAGGATGGTGTGACTTTTAGAGAGGCATAGGAAGTTTAGATTGCAAAGCCTGTGTTCAGGAGAATGTCAGAAAAACCAAAATCAGCCATATTTTGAGTAAATTCCCAATACCTGTGCAAAAATCAGCTGGGATGCAAAATCCATGTGTTCGTCCAACTTTTCGACAGTGGAAAGCTTTTGTCGTTTCTGTTCTATTAAGATTTCCATTGCTCCTTTAAGATCCTTGCTGAAAACAGATGAAATCCAACGTACTGATAAATATCTGCACCAGGGTATGACAAGAAATACAGAGACATACCAAGAAAAGTATCTAAGGATGGCAGAAATTAGGTATTCCTCAGAATGGTTATATGGTTCTCTGCCAAAGTAGTAATATTCAGACAAGGTGTATTTTCTTATTATTCTTAAATAATTGCTTGTCAGTCTGGATTGAAATCTTAATCTCTTTTTATAGAACAAACTGAAAAAGAGGAAAAGGTGTCCATATATACTACTAAAGAATAAAGTTTTTCAAGATTTATTACCATTTCCAAAGAATTTTTAATTTCCTTGTGTTTTATATACTGTATTTTATCAGTAAGTAAAATGAATTTCAAGAATACAAGGAATGATTTTTAGAAAAATGCAGACAAGTGTTAGAAAATTTGTATCTTGGAGGCAGAGTTAATTTAAACTTTTCATGTTTAAATAGTAATACTGTGTCAACAGTTTGTATTTCAGTGGTGGAAAAAACAACGTTCAAAACTTGTTATAAATTTTGGGGGAATTTTCAATTAATTATAGATTTGAAGGCAATTCTTTTAAAAAAATATTTTGCAAAGCTTTGGAAGGAAATCTTCAGGATTCTCAAATGTAGGTTTGTCACTGTTGAGATAGATAATTTGTGTTTGTAGGGTAAATGTATTTAGAACTTCAATCTCCATAAAGTTCTCAGTTTTTATAAATATTTTATGTATTAGAAATAGCAAGTGGTCCTTTTTGCAAAGTTTATCAGAAGAATATTAGAAGTCTACAAATCCTGTGGTGGTTATTTCATTGCTTTAAATCCAGAAATCTTTATCTTTTGTTTCTTTGCAATAAAAAATTATTAATAAGTCCTCTTTTATGGGACTACTTTTGAAATGTCAATATTGGCTTGCAGGGGCTTTCTGGTAATAACTGGGCCATAATAGTTTATTATCAGCATCACAGGGTAAAGCAGTAATAATCAGTGCCAAAATAAAACTAACAAGTAAATATTAGAGAAGGTGAATCTTGTGTCTAGTCCTCAAGAGCTGTTGATTAGTTTGGCTGAACCTGATCTTCTCCTTAAAGCCTTTATGTAATGTAGCACTAACCAAACAATTTATTACATATCCTTCCTAAGGAGGAATTTCTCTCACTAGGTGGAAAACAAATCCAAAATGAAAAAAAGTGAGTGCCAGTTCTTTTTAAAGCCAGCTCTCTTTTGGCAGATGACAGAAAAGGTCACAAAACTGGAAGAGGCATTTTGTGTTTTTGCAAAGAGGAAAATGGCTAAATGTATTTGTTACTTATTCAGGAAAAAACCCTCCAACCTTGAAATGGATTATCACACTGAGCACCAAGTTTTAACTCATAAATGAGTGGTTTACTCAAAAATGCATGTTGAGAGAACCAATAAGCCTGCTCAAGGGTTCACTCTTCAGGGGCTGTGCCCTGAATATGGGTGGGTTTCCTTGTTTGGATGAGCTGTAACCTACTCTGATTGTCCTCAACTGATAGCAAATATAACTTCATCCATAGGATGGCTCTTCCTTGTCTGAACCAAACCAGAGATCTCAGCTTAGTTTCACGTTTGAGTGTGCATGAACTGATATTTTGGTGAATAAATTTGGTCTGGATAGACAAAGCTTTAAACTGGTCCAGGAATTCAGCTACTTGTACCAGCAGTGATAAATCTGGTTCTGTCTTGGCTCTGCAGACAGGGGATCTCCAGCAGCCACCTTTGCAGGTGTCACAATTTAGTTTCTAAAAGGCAGAGGAAAGCAGCAAGGGAAATGCTCCTTCATAAAAGGAAAGAAAGGATCTTATGCAAACCCTTTGTGGAACGGTTGATACTCACACCGCGTCTTCGTATTTCTTGCACAGCCAAGAAATCTTAAAAAATATGTCAGGCTTTAATAAAAGTGCTTGCCAGGCATCAAAGTAGTTTTGAATCTTAAGCACAATGGCATTTTCTGAAAAGAAAAAAAAAGTCAATAGTCAAGTAAGAGATGAATCCTTCAGAAAAATTAATAATAAGGTTGTGTTCCCTACTCCACTGAGTTCATGGGAATTTGATGAGCAGCTGGTAGGTAACATTTCTAGCACACTGTAAAAAAGATCTAGATCTTTTTAGAAACTCTTGGTGACTTGCTACAAGGACACAGAGGTATGTCAGCCAGACCAAAGAGTCTCCAACAGGAGAGCAGAATCAGAACTATTTCAGAACACTGAAATGGGCAATTCAGACATTCTGATAATATTATTTCTGTCACAGGCTGAAGAAATTGTAGAAAACATAAATTTTTAGGTGAACTTTTCAAAGCAATCATTTAGTTTGGTGGAAAGATTTCAGATACTTGCATGAATATAATATAATATAGGGATTGTACCAAATTGGTGCATAAAAATCTCTTTAAATGGTACAATTCATTAAGGTGGGTGACAAGCTAATGTATACTTTTGGCCATATAAAACTCTCTTTTATAACTAACACGGTAATAAATCAATTTCAATTAATTATGTGGTGATACAAGAATTAGTTCTTGCTCTGTTTTTTTGAGACAAAACTGCTGCGTGGTATCAATGAATTTTCCTTGGATATGCGTTTCAGACCCGTCTGAAGGCCCAGAGCAGAATCTGCCAGTACCATCCAGAGGCACCCCGAGGAAGAGCTTGTTGGAGGTGTCGAGCATGATGCGCCTCATCAGGTTGAGCACGTTGATGTTCCCGAATTCCGTCGTCACTTCCTGCAGTTTGTCCAGGTGCTCGATGGTTGACTCCACGCAAATGGCGATCATGCGCACCAGCCCGGGACCCGACAGAGCTGAAACATTGGGGCAAAACGAGCACGAGGTTGGTTAATTTTTGTACCTTCCTTATAATGCTTCCATTGGTGATGATAGTGTCAAAATGGCAAATATTACTGTGTGTCAGTGGCTGGTGTAAAAGCATTCTGGAGCTTAACTGGTTTGTCATCCTTTGGAAGGAAAACGTGGGGATTTCAGACAAACACACCAGCATTTCAGGGAGGATTGGCTGTGTGTGTCACAGGGTGCCAGTGCACACCGAGTTACCTTTGGTGAAAAAGGGCCGGATTTCTTTCCAGTGTGCTGGGTTGTTGTTAAATATGATCCCGTTCTCGTACATGCCAATGCACTGCAATCCAAGCTTACTCCCAAATCGAGACACGTAGTGCCAGTGCTTCATTACATGGAACACACTTGAGGATCTGGGGAAGGAAGGAGTAAAAAGCCCCAAATGAAAAAAACTGTTTCATAGACTGAATACAGCACTTGTATTCTGACATTTTACAGTTGCTCACGTTCTTAATTTAGCAGGAAGTACAATGCTTAGCACAAAATGTTGTTCCTCTTACATAATTAAAAATCTTGATGATAAATGCCTTCTGAATTTATATTAAAGCAATAATTTCTTCTGTTCAGATTTAAACTATTTTTTAATTAATATGCAGTTAATGAAGGATTTAAAACTGAATAGTGTGCATACATAGAAATGTGTAGATGTATATGATACACATAGGCAGTGCCCAATGTCAGATACTTCAGAGGATAAGGTAAAATATTTGATGTATATTAAATTAAAACTTTACTTTTGTATAGTTAATGCTATGTATTCTTTTGTAGCTCTTTGGTCATTCCCAGACACATCCTGAAAGCATAAAAATATATGCATCACTTAATATGCATCATCATAATACAATGGTGTATGGGATAAATAATAAATATTCTTAAAAAGACCCTTAAGGGAAGGGAGTCCATGATATGCATAATTATATTTACAGTCAGCAAGATTAATTTGCTGATGCTGGCAGACAGCATTCTTGCTTTAAGACATAATTTCCTTTAGAGGGAGCCAGCATTTCAGAAATGTGGATGTGTTGATCAAAGAGAATCCAACCAAAAGGAAGAAAATCAGAACAAAGATTTGAAATGAAACAGTATTTGTCTTTCTTTACTGTACTGTATAGTGTATGGGCCAAACCCCAGACTACATGGGCTTAGTTTATTTTTTCTGTCAGGTAATGTAAATGTGACTTTTGCTATTGACTGCAAATATTCTTGGTTTCATCGTTTTGCATTGCCTGGAGGTAAAGTTAACATTAAAGGTTTTTTCCCCTGTCGGGGCACACTGCCTGTATTTCCCTGAACATGAAAAAGTGGTGTTGAATTCTGACAGCTGTCCCCAGAAAAGAGAAGATGCAGCAGGCTCTTTTTTTCCCCTCCCATTGTCCCTGTGCAGGAGACACATCATAATGCTTCAAGGAAGGGTTTTGTCCAGTGACCTTGCATAAGCAGGTTTTCCTTATGAAACTATTTAATGAAGTCCTCCAAAAGACATCAGCTGTTGTAACTAAGACTGCAAGTCCTTCTCTCAGTGCATTAGCACTTCAGTATTAGATTTGATACTAAGAGTTCAGATGACATTGGTGGGAAAAAATGACATTGATTTTCTTTTACAGAAGCCAGGTTATGTTTAGTTCCCCAGTGGATTTTGGATCCACTGAAAAATTTTATTCTACATTCTTGCTTTAAAAAAAGTTAAATACTTGTTTTCTATGTACAGTCAATGATTTAAAGCAAAAAATGTCTGAAGAAAAACAATGTATTGACTGTAAACCTGGCATTGTTTTGCAGCATTCCTGGTTTGCTTCTGCTGAATTGGTAGAACAGAGAGGGAAAGACAGCAATAAGAGTTCATAGTATTTTCAAAGCACTCAGAGCATTATCAGAACATTTTACTGTTTTAGTTGGTATTTGCAACACCTTTGTTGCAAAAGTTTCCTTGTCAAGATTTTCAACCTTTCTACAGAGGTTAAAATAGAAATGCAGTTGACTTGCACCACGTGGCAAATTCTGTGATTATTCTCTATGCTGCGCTGTCTTTCAAAAGCCTTTACTTAATGAAAGTATGAATTGATTGACATTGTTACTAAAAAGGTTCTGATTCTTTATCAATTACATCTGGTAAACATTTTACTACTTTTTTTTCTTTTCTTTTTATGGCATGACTTATAATAATCCAATGTAAGAAGAAAGCAATCATCCACTGGAGCTAATAAAATGATAGACTGAAGTTTAGCATCATGTTTAATACTGTGCACAATTGAAGTCTGTGAATAATCCCATTAATTGGAGTGGAATTACTCCTAATACTATAATGCTGTATTTGCTTAGTTAGATCGCTGAATTGGAGCCATAACCTTCAAGCATTTACTTCCACTTTAAGGAGAAACTTAGAAACACTGAAAATGAAAATTTGACTTAATCCCACACTGCAGTCAGCCTAGATCCAAAAACTGAATGTTATCTTAATAATAAATGGAATAGTAAAATAGATGGTAAATTATTTTTACGATTGAGCCACTTTACTTTCCTTTCCACAAAAAAAATATTAGGAGAATTCACCAAAACTTCAATAGCAAAGTCTTTAAACAAACGCAAGATTAGAAAAAGGTCTGCGAATAGCAGAAAGTAAAATGGTTTTTGCTAGGACAACTTTTGAAAATAATAAATTCAATTCTACTTTAGAATAAAGAAGCAAAGAAGTTGTAAAGATATAAAGCTTTTCAAGTTATTAAGTATAGAAAATAAGGATTTACTTGCTAATTATAAATGTTTCTTCACCGCTGATCCAGACTCTGACAAATTCTCCATAGGTTTTGTTGTAGTAGTTGCAGGCATTCCCTACTCCCATCCAGAGGAATCTCCCGTGTGAAATGAGGGGCCCGATTCCCATACAGTATCCTGGCCCTAAGGAACAGGGTAAGAGAGGTTTGGTCTCAGCAGTGCTCACGGACAAGGAAACACCTCTGAGCATCTCCCTTTTCAAGGAGGTTTTTAATGACAGTCACAGTCTGTGCTGGGCATTTCACACCAACAGTCCAGGTCTGAGACCGCCTCAGAGCTGCAGCTCTGCTGGGGAAGTCTCCATCTCTGGGGAAGTCTGCAGTGCTTTCAGGGGTACCTACAGCAGACAACATCACTGCTGCTTTGTACAATTCCAGCTCGCTTCTGAGGGACAATGCTCCATCCTGGAAAGAAGAAATGCTCTTTTGGGCAAGGGTCTTTTCCCAGAATTCCACTCAGGGGTCACCGTGCTGGTTTAGGGTTGTTCCTGTCCAGCACCTGTGAGAGATCGTGCTCTGCTCTCCTTCATGCAGCAGGGCATTGCATCTGGTGAAAAATAAACTGAGCCATTAATGTCTAAACAAACCCCCAAAACATTACAGGAGGGAAAGGGAATTAGATGTTCTGTTCTGGAGGGTTTTCGGTGCTAAAGATAGGGGAAGATCACCTACTATAATCTGAACAGCTTCGTAGATAGCTGATTAGAGCGAAGGCAATTTAGAGAGACTTAAACTTTAAAACATGTAAAAAGTAGTTTATAAGGCACATGAAAATGAGAACATCCTGAGTTTGTAAAATAGTATATCTTTCTAGTATACACAAAATAAAGCTGAAAATGAAATGTCATATGGCCAAGCTACGATTATTATGGAAGTTCTGAAGTTAGAATAAGTGTGATTTCCTTTATCAGGAATTTTTAAAAATCTGAATTATTCAAACTGATTCATAATAAATTTTGTTGTCATACCATGATTGTTCAGCTTTACTTTGTCACTTAAATTTGAGAAACAAACAAAAATTACTCTGAAAACTTTTATGTGGCACAAAAGCTCAAGTTAATTTACCTGGTATTGAGGAAGTCTCTTCATGATTCCATATTAGAAAGAGAAAGCACATGAGGATGAGTATGGGCACTGTGGCCACAGGCATCGTGTCGGGCACCAGGCTGGTGAGGTTGTAGTGCATCGGGTTCAGGGTGTCCAGGACCATCTTTGCAAAGAGGTTCTGCTTTGCTTCAGAGAGAGAGAGAAGGGGGGAGAGAGGCAGAGGCTGTCAAAGCTCAGATGTGCTCAGCTTTGCTTGGTACCTCTCACCCCCTTTGTAGTTCCTACAAATGAGCAGGTCAGCTCTGGATGTGGCTTTATAACGAGAGTGGCTGCCTGGAGTGCTTGCCAGGGCAAGCTCCATCACAAGTCAAAAGAGACATGAAGCAGACACTTTTTTTTGCTTGGGAATAACAAAGGTTTTCTGACCTTGATGGTGAGGCATAGTTTTGGATATTTTGGCTGACAAACCTTTTATCTCTGATACTGACTTGGCTGGCCAGCACTGAGGTTTACTCCTTGCAGATCTCTAACCAAAACACAAGAAATTAAACTTTCAGCACATGTGGAAGCATTGAATGAGTTCACTTGCCAGCTTTAGTCTGTTTTACTTAGCTGTTCCCTTCCTGCATGCCTGTAGTGCCAGAGTTCCTGAATTTCCACAATAACTGTGGTAGTTTTCAATGATACAGATAAAGTACCCCAGCACCACAGTCTTTTGTTTGAAACATTTATTATAGCTTTTTTTTTTACTACCAACCTTTGATGGAACATAATGTAATAGAATGTAATGCATTTATTTGTGGTTTTTCTGTTAAATACTTCAAAAAATATAATATATGCCATAACAAACAGGATCATAGATTGTCTGTTCCCATATTTTTACTCAGGATGTAACCATCACTCAGCACAGGAAAGAAAACCCAAGGACAGCCAACAGGTCTCTTATGCATAAAGGGACTAGAAGGATTAATTCAAAGGTTTTTTGCATGTTTTTGAATTAAATCATAAAATGTAAGAAGTTGTTGTACCTGAGAAGGAATTTTGTGAGAAGGAATGTGAGTGAGAACACATTTAAGGACAGAAAGGTACTAGAACCTGCACAATATTTTAATAATAAAACATCTTAATTCTGCTCTGGTGATCACTAAGAAGAAATTTGTTTTGTTTCTTCCTGCAACAATATTTCAAAGTTGAAGGATATATTTACTTAGCAGGAAGCTTTTAGATACAGTTTACTTTCAGCAAGTGCTTTTTGTTTGTCTTGTGCTTTGTCTCACATTGCAGAAGGAATGAGAGCTGCCTTTGTAGTGACCATCAGTGCTACAGTTATGTTAAACAAAGCCAAGCATGGGATAGATGCTCTCTAGAAAGTGAGAATCCTGGTGTTTATGGAAGGAGGAAATGGATGGAGTGTAGGAAGGGAATATGGGGAAAGGGAGCAAGCAGTGGTTTAAAGCCTTGCAGGTGCATGCAATGCTCTCTTTTGGATGTTTTGTGTGCCAGCCTTCTGGGGTTTCTGTGACCCAAAGTGACCAATCTGCCAGGTGACCTTTTAGAAACATCCCTGCTATTGCAATAGAGAGCAGCCCACCCCATCTGAGGGTGTCCAGGGCCAGGGCACACCCTGGACACATCCAGCTGTTGTATTGTCTGGTGTTTTGTGAAAAAGTTTTGTAATCACAAACCTTTTTATCATGTAATGGTATTTATTAGTTTGAATTTCCTTGAGTGCTATTCCTTACCAAAACAAAAGCATGCCTGTGTATTTGTAAATATTTTATCAGCTTCTGTCCCTTTCCCCAATATGGGTTTACAGCATTATAGAGGGAAATAGACACATTTAGGGCATATAGTTCCATTTTTATGTTGCTTTCTCCCTGGATCTGCATAAACTTCATGTTTGTACTCCATTGCCACAGATTGGCTCTGATGTGCATTGTTTTTTCTGTTTTCTTCCAAGACATTCTGATGTGTGTACAGTATTTTCACTGCCTCATATTCCCTGTGAAGACAAGTATGGAGCTGGTTATGCATTTGGGTGCTGTGAAATAAACCAATTTCATACCTCCCAATGTGTATCTACAAATATTATATCTGCAGGGTGAGCCCTGGTAGAGTTGAAGGTCCTGCTGTGTTTGCACACTGTACTCTGCAAGTATGAGTCTCCCCCTTTTATTTTCTAAAGATCAACCCTGAGTTTTGATCTTGTTCAGCCCTTAAGTACTCACAGCTAAAGCTTATCATTGTTTTCACAGTGGAATGCAGACAGGTTTCTGTTTTTTCAAAATATGCAGATACCAAACGACTGGGTTTTAGATTCTTGATTTCCCAAGCTTCATAATTTTATAGTTTATGGTAAAAGAACTTTTTTTTTTCTTTTTTTATGTCCAACACATCAGTGTGCACCTTGCTGTTACATTTATAATTTTAATATCCTGGTTGTGCTGTCATGTAGAAAAAAGTATTAAAGGCAAAGTATTAAGTTTGAATCCTTTTCACACTCTTGACCTGATCTAAAACAGATTTTAGTCAAAGAGGCTTCTCAAGACCTCAAACAGTTGAATTTCCTGTATTGAGGGGTTCTTTGCTTCATTTCCATGAGTATGATTGAAGCAGACTTACAGGGCTTGCATTTTTAACCTTTTTTTTTTCTTTGCAAAAGCCAGCTGGGCCATGAAAAATTCACTTTCAAAATATTACAACTCAGTGGTTTATCCTACTTTTTATCCATTGCATCTTTTAAGAATTACCCACAAGTTAAGTCACTCCTCATAAAAACTCAGCCAAACCCTTTGGATAGTAAGTATTCACTGAGCAGACTGGAAAAGTTGGAGATGGAACTGAGTTAGAGTGCCCACTGTGCCTGACAGCAGGTTTCTCCAGGCTTGCTCATTTTGTCTCGTCTGCTGTAAGTAATTTTCCTCTCCTTGCACTGGTTGAGGTGTCTCAGGTCAGAGTTTGTTGGTTCTGATTGGTACTTATGTGGCAGAGGAAGGATGGGGCAAAAAAAGCTTTTACAATCTAGTGGGGGAAAAGAGACTCATTACAGGCAAGAGCTTTTGTGACAGATGGATGGATGTGCACGGGTTATCTGCCCTGACAGCAGTTAAGGATCTCCACACCCGGGAATGCAGCTGCCAGCAGAGGGCCCTTCAGATTGCTGATTTTTCAGTTTGGCTACAAAGCGCTGAGAGAATATTCTGGGTTCTGTTAAACATTTTCCTGCTAAAGGTAATGTGAGGAATGGTGTCAAGGTCCACAGAAAAGAGAAAAGCTCATATATCTAAAGGTATCTAAAGGACAGCTGTATGGACACCTCTTATTCTGGTTACAGCTTTGTACTTAATGACTCTGTCAGTAAAAGAGCAAATTCATAAAATCTCATTATAGAATAGGAGCTGAAAGTCTCTCTTAATTTTGAGATGGAGTTCATAAAAATGCCTGATAACTCCTGGAGAGCCATTCTTGTGTCCTGAAGTTGTTTCCTTTGGAGTGGTTTGTCTGTCAGGAGAGAAAAAAATCTGCTACTTGTTATAAATTCCCAAGTATTGGTAACCCATATTAGCAGCATCTGAAGCAACTTAGCAGTTTGGAAAAATAAACAGATTTATTTCACACAAAACCCATTTTGTTTTACAGAGCTGCTCCCATTGTACAACAATATTTGCCAACGTTGATACAGACTGAAGGAACACAGTACCTCTGAAAAATAAAATAGTAGCTTTTAATTGATTTGAAGTGGATATTTATCACGAGGTATATATCCTTGACAGAGGGATTATCTTGTTTCCTTGAAGGGCTATGGGGTTTAAAGCTGAGAACACATCAGGAGACCTTTTGAAACTTGAGAGAGCTTACCATTCCTTGTAAGGTAAGAGGCAAATTACTCTGTAAGCATCAGACTACACATTTATTTAGTGTCACCCTGGATTCTGTGGTCTCTTCTAATCCTTTAATTCTCTCAGGAAGCAATGGGGATGTCACTGAGAGTTTTCCATCACAATTTATTGGTTATCTCATATTGCACTCCTCTAGTGACATTTTTTGTCTTTGATCCACAGTACTTTTTCCTTAATTACTTTTCATTTGTTTTATTACTTAATTATTTTTATCACTTAATAACTTTTCACTGTGTTTTAGTCACCTGCTCCTTTGCATGTCTCAGACATCTCTCATTACAGATGGGTTTGCAGTCCCACTGTGCAGAGCAGATATTTTAAATTAAGGTGTTTTCATTCCTCTGCTTCTGAAGCACCCTGCCTTGTTTAGGACAATTTTCTGCATCTCAAAGTCCTCTGCATCTCAAAAGGAAGATAAATATAGTAAAATGTGAAAATGAGGGAATAAACCCCTTTCCCAGTCATTTCTAGAGGTTGAGTCAGTGGGCTGGAATTTGTGTAGCTGTAGAGGTCTATCACATCTAATTACTATGGAAATGTATTCTAGCAGTGTTGAATGGTTATTACAGCCTTGTAGAATAATCCTGCACCACTTGATTACTATGAAATCCAATCTAAATAGCACTTACAACTTCATCTGTTGTTTAGGTTAGAGGAGGAGGAGGAAGAGAGAAGGAAGAGATGACAGCTTTCAGCAGAAACTTGGAAGTGGGAATTTAGTAATGATCATCCTGGCAATTTCAGGGGCTCTTGACAAGTAAATGAGGAGGTAGGAGCCCAGTGTTGTGTCAGAGGGCACGGGAAAGAGAAATGCAGAACACAGCCATGATTTTGTGGTGTTGGAAAAACGTCTGCACCATGAGATAAGAAAGATTCTTACGTTTGATGCCTCTTCTATTATTTGGAATTTTATTTTTTAATTTTGGTGAGTGTTCTTATGACAGGGTTACCTTGTTTCACAGCTGAATAGGATTTATCCCTAGAACCTGCTTCTCTGAGATTTTAAGTTCTGTCAGCTGCCTTTGATAGCACTTGTAAAATGCTGCTGCATTGTTACAGTGCTGGAAGTGGCCACAGAACTCCATTTCTTGTCACCCTTTCTACTCAAGGGGTACAGTGACTTCCAGGGTTTTCAGAGAAGTTTGGAATTGCAAACTTACAGTTACTGTTGTAAATGTTGACATTCCTGCTGTCTGGAGTCAGTTTGATCAATCAATTTTTTTACCACCACCCAGTACTGGTGTGTGACTGGAAATTACTTGGTCACTAAACCCTTCGCCAGGGAAATAAACACATTATGAGTATCTTCTATAAATGTAGGACTCCATTTGAATATTACTGCTTGTTTGGATTACTGTAGTAAGAGCAGTGCCTCTTTTTTGTGCCTTTATATGGTGGTTGAGGTGTGATTTGGAAAAACAACTTGCCAGTTTTAGCACTTTTCACACAAGTGAAATTGTTGCTTGTGAACCACCACAATGTCCTTGAAAAGTGCCATCCACATGAGATGGCACAAGGGTTTCATCTCAAACAAACCAGCTCCTGAAGCAGAATGGGTGTGCCAGTGCTTGTAAGCCAGCAAAAAGAGCTGTGGGGTTGTGCAAAATCCTGCAGCAGTGGCAGGACTGTAATTGACTTCCTACAAACCTCAAAGTTTCATTACAACACCACAAGCTCTAATGAACTCAAAACTAACCAGAAAATGAGTTGTGGATGGCAATTGAAATCTCTCCAAAGTGCTTTTTATCAGACTCCTTGTTATGACTGTGGCAAAGCAGTTTTTTCTCTGCCTACAAATATCATGTATTCTATCAAGGTATGTAAATTAATCCTGAAGAAAAGTTTATCTGTGTATTTGCAAAAACAAGACCAAGGAAGAATGCATGACAATTCTCAAACCATTCTTTTTGCAAATGACTTTATTAATCAGATATTATTAACTGAGACATAGCATCTAGAAGAAAGACAGCACTTTTCCACAGCGAGCACCAACTGAGATATAGCAAACTTTCATAGAATAAAAAATTTCCCTGAGTCAGTTCCAGACTTGTTCTATCTGATTTTTACCCTCACTTTTTTTACCTCACTTCTTTAACCTCACAATCCATTTTTTCTGTGCTGTGACAACGATGCTTGGAAATGTCAGTTTGTCCAAAATTCACAACTTCCCAACTAGCTCTACATTGCAATGCAGCAGCAGCTGGCAGTGTCTGTCCCATGCTGTGTATTCTGCCATAACTTTGTCATGATACACAGGACAAAAATCCACTTAAGAGTCAAAAGAATTCAATCAGACACCACAGAAACACTAAACTGGTTTGGTTTTTTAATGCGTGGGCCCCATATCTATAAAAACTGAAATGATTTAATATTTTTTGATGTAATGTAAACAACTTGAAAGGTTGCACGAAGTGAATGCACTTTCTTAAGATAACTATTCTGCAAGAACACTGCACTGTTTTTTAAAAAGGAAACTTTGTAGAATACTTGCAAAATATATGGTATATTACTGTTGTTTTATTACCAAGAATTTGGCCAAAGACTTGCATATTTTCTACTAAAAAAAAAAATCTGTTTAGATAGTGACAGCATATAATTTACACAAAGATAATTACAGTAGCAGATCAAAGCAACTCCAGAAGGCATACTTCCCACTCAAAACAAAAATAAACCCCATTTATGTAATGTCCTGCCCATACTGTTTGAAGAAAAATTCTAGAATATGAATTGAAAATTTACCTGTGTCTTCTTGCTACTTCTGGATTTTTGCCGAGAGTGCTATCCTGGCTCCTGATGTGCTCCTCTTAAGGGTCTGGATAGGTTTTCTGGTGATCACTCTCTGTAGCATCTTTTATGCAGGTGCTTCTTGTTGCTAAGAGATCAGTTGCTTGGAGATGGAAGTTTGTTTATTGTAATAGATCAGGGGCTGCTGCTTTGAAAAGAAAATTTTGTAATTTTACCTCTATAGTTCAGTGTATCTGCTTCAAAACAGCCGATGACAGAGATACACATGCCCAGTGCTGATTAGAATTGTGACTGGAGAGTAAAACAGAGAAGTAAACAAAGTTTATAGTTTGTGTGCAGTGGCTCTGAGCAAGGAAACAGATTTGTCATTTAACTGGAGATACAACTAGCAGAAATTATATTGACTCTTTGCCAAGTGTATCTAAAAGTATTTCCAATTTCCGACAGCAAGGAAGTCCAAAAGTTTTATTTTATTCTCATAAAATAAGAATGTATGACATTGTCAATAACATTCTGTGGGACACAATTCTTCACTGACATGGGAGAGGACTGACTGCTATCCTGTATAATTTTGTATGTGCTCTTTTCTTATGTTCCCAGTTGGTTTGATAACTCCTCAGAAATGATTATAGAAACTAAGGCTGGTTTCTCTGCTTTGTGGTTCTTCTCCTTTTTTGCTGTAGGGCAGCGCAAACAAGCTTAAATTCCAATTGTTTTGGAGAACTGAATTATGTGATTACAGGAAACATTAAAGTATTGTCCAAAGATCTGTAGGAAAAGGTGTTGATGATATCAATAGAGGAGACTAGCAGAGAAGCATGAATAAGGCACTTGTGCCTGTTGCTGGTTTGAGGCAGGAGAAGTCCAAATTCTATCAAAGTCTGCAAGGGAAATCCTTGGCTGGCTCAGCTGCCTCTTCTGTAACTTTACCCCACGAGTCCAAACAGACTGTTTTGGGAAATAGGTCAAAACCATCTTTTTTGCTTAGTACTCTCAAGTTTAGAAAATCCAATGACTCAATTCTGTTTCCAGCAAGGCTGTGTTATATCCTGTGGCAGCAAGACACTGTGCATCCTTGTCTTCCACTGTCAGGCCACAAATGTAAAAGATTCTGATGAAATATTTTCATTCTTCTTCTTTCTGAACTCACTCAAAGCTTTAGCATTAACATTTCTTTAATAAGAAAACTCATCTAATGGGAAAAGGGACCTTACATTTAAAGAACTGTGATCTCACTTGGAACAGAAGGTACTTAAGGGTTATGTACAATAGTTCCAGTGATGGAATATTTTTCAGGGAAGGATGAAAGAGACCTAGAATTTTTTTGAACGTAAAACCTCTTTTGAGAAGCCTTTCTTTAAGTAAATAAATAAATAATGCAAACAGTTTGGGGAGAATAAGGACTCAATTCATGCACAAATTCTTGTGGCATTACTGCAACCCCATGGAAGAGACACAGCTTAGACAACCAGAAACAAACATAATTACAACTGGAGAACTGAACTCTTGTTCTTTTCCCATGTGTACACACTCTTCCATATCTATTTATTATGCAGAGACTTGTTTACAGTACAAGCAAAAGTGGGTAGAACTTCAGTTCTCTTGTGTTCTGTGTTTAGAGCTGGACACAATAGTGGTTACAATCTGTGTCTGATATATAGTTGTTTTACAATTGTCTGATATATAGAGTCTGATATTCTGAAAGTGTTAAAATTACTTTGTTTTATTTCAAAAACACATGATAGCTGGTTGTTACTTTGGGGCCACCATGCATTAGTATGGTTTTTTTGGTTTTACAAGCCAGCTGTTTGTTCTTACTGCATGTAGGCCAGGGATAGTCACACTCTGGAGGAGCTGGGTTTGGGGGCTGCTTTTGGTCCATTGCATGATACATTTCTTATAGATTGATAATGTGGGCAAGCTAATATAAGTGATCCGTTCTGGAGCAGGTGGATAATTGTTTCAGAGACACCAGATTAAGAAAGCCTTGTATGAGGAAGCCATCACAAAAAGTTTCCAGCTCCTTTCCCATGACTTGGAACTGGTTTATGGCATTGAGTGTTGTTTCAGCTGCTGAGAAGAACAACAGCTTGTGTTGAACTTTCTGTGCTGGTTTTCTGCTCGTGTTTTCCTTTGTGTTCCCCACGTGTTTTTTCAGAAGCCCAACTTGGTCCTTGTTGCCACTGCAAACACATCAGTGCTGTGCCTGTCGAGGAGGGAGGCACAGGGAGGTTCTGACACCCCCAATGCCTGTGTGGTTGCAGCCCCCCCTCGCTGATGGTGGTTTTTTTTTGGTGGTGATGGGTCAGGCTTCAGCATTAGAGAGAAACTTGGCCATTGGTGAAAGAGCTCTTGGAGGCATTGCTTTCATTGGTGATAAATTGAAATTAATACAAATTTTAGCTTTACTTGGAAGCACCTAAATCCTTAGATATTCTTTATTATACGTGCACAAAATAAACGACTTAAGTATTCACTTTTAAAAGCTCATCAGAATGATGAATTTAGTGAAATAAAAAATTAATATAAAGCATTTGAAACAAATTCAGTTTTTTTTCTTTGTCAGCAAGTGTTGCTAGAAGTTTAGGGGAGACCAAGAACGGCCAGTTTCTCACACAAGCACATTTTTATTCCTTGCACCATGATAATTTATTTAACCAAAAGTACATGTCTAAAAATGAAAAAATCTGTTAAAGTTTTTGTTGGAGCTCCTTCTTCTGACAGTGCTGTGTATCTGCTTACTGCTACAAGGAATTTGTGTATGAATTCAGAGGTATTCAGGAGCTGATTAAGATGGTCATGAAGTAGTCTCAAAATGGGTAAAAGAGCATGAAAATGATTGTTTATATTTAAACTAGGTTTTGTCAAGGCTGACTTCTGTGGGATACAACTTTAAATCAAATAATATTTCCATATACCAGAGAAAATGTATCTTTCTCTCATGCCAAAGAATTCCTGGAACTTTGCATAATGCAACCAGAATGATTGGAGTCGTTGTTTACTACAAAGGTCTATGTTGAATACTACAAATTCTTCAGAGCCTGAGTAGGCATTCACTGAATTAACAAAGTTGGGTTTTATACCATTAAACAAAACTAAAGCAGGATTTTTTTTTGTTCTGAATATGTCACAATAAGCTGTTGAGGGAGAAGGATGCCAAATGCTCTTCATAGCTGAGCAGAAGGGTATGTAACCTTCCAGGGACCCCATGGCTCCTGTGATAACACTGATTGCAGTTGGGTTTTAGTAACAAGAGCTTGAATCTCCCCATGTAACTATCTAGAAAGAAAATTTCTCACCTTAAATCAGTGGCATTGAAATCACTGGTATTAGAATCAGCATTATGAAACTGGTAAGATGGCATCAGGCTGAGATCTGAATTCTTTTTATGTCCTGGTGGTTTCAATGCAGTCTCGAGGGTACGGGGGAAATACTTGCTTTACCCCAAGGATAGATAGTCACTGGTGGTCCCTGATATTCCATGTTGTGTGAGCAAACAAAGGGAAGAGGAAGCAGAGGCATCTGTGTGAGCATGGGCTGTCAGCACAAGGGCATGCTGGAGATCCATGGAGATTGTTGCTCCATCCTGGATATTGGACAAAATCAGATGCCAGGTGGGGAGTTTAAACATGGGACAAATGTCACAGCAGGGAAATGGCAATGAAGGACACACAGAGTTTGGTGATCATCAGAAGGCTTTACTACATTTTGTCTTTGTCCTTTTATAACACAATGCACTGAAAGGGCAGTGATTGGTCCAAGAAGGACTGCATCTCTTTGCCTTTGGTAAACAACAGGTGAAGGAGCAGTGCTATGAGAAAAAGGAAGAGTTGAGCCCACGTAGATATTTACAATAACAATGAGAATGTGTTTTGAGAACATGAACTTGTTCCCATGTGAAATCAGCATGCAACAGTTAGCAGCAGAATTCCGAAGCCCAAGAAATACAGAGCTACAGACAAATATGTGTACTTTCCTCTCTGTGCCTTTCCTTCCCTATATAAAAGTAAAGGAATCTGAAGTGGCACTCTTGAATGTCCCTGTTTGCAATAATGGCTCCCTGTCTTCCCTAGGAACTCAAAGAAAGACATTGTAATTTAACCTGCCATTTTATTCCTTCTTTTTCTTTTAACTCCCCATATGTGCTATTTTCCTGTTACCCTTAACAAGTCAATTATCAAGTACTGAGAGAGCTGAGACTGCTGCAATGCCTGTCTACAAATACTCCCAGTGCTACTTTATAATTTAGGTGTGTATCAGCTGGGGGAACAGGTGATGTTCAGCCTGTCAGGTTCTCTCACTGGTGAGCAGAATTGTCCAACAAAACCTACGCTGTGTGTATAAAAACTTGTCAATTCCTTAAAACTGTGTCAGTGAACTGCTTGCAGATTCTGAGTCTGTTTCAGGGCACTGTTGTTAAAGAATTAGTAAAGCACAAAATGCTGCAGAATGTTTGCAGGCAATCAGCTTTTAGCCATTGCCTTCATTTCCAGCCACACTTGCAGTGCTGCCTTGGGGGCTGCCTGGGTGCTGCTCCTGAGCAGCTCCTTCCTTTGGCAGCACCCACTGCGTCCTGAAACCCCTTCATATCCCCTCCCTGGCTGTTTCTATTCCTTGTTATGAATGCACCCTTTCAAAGAGCAGTGTGCACACAGGCAGGTGTGTTTTGTGTACATGGGCAGGTGTATTTTGAGGGAGTTAGGAACACACAATATTGGAAATCCCTCATTTCACATTTCGTATGTGGATTTTTCTTGTGCAGTGTCTTGTAAGGAGCTGTCTTGTTTGGCCTTTCTAACACTGTATTCATGCAGAGATGGACTTTTTTTCTTTCCCCTGCAGAATTTTCTTCATGCAAACTGGAGTTTGGCTGCCTTAGCTAAAGCCATTTTAAAAAGGTCACCTAAGCACTCTCATATCAATGTAGTTGGTTGAACCCATTTATACTGCCCACGTTTTTCCTTTTGTGCCCAGCTTCAGAGGGTCTATACTGCTTGCAGTTCAAACACCAGGCAGAATTGGCAATTCTATTTCACACATCTTCACAATTCTCTTTCTGGCTTATTGCCCAAACCCCCAAACTTTGGAGTGTGTTGGGAAGTGTGGGTGCTCAACATCTAGAGTGTCATGGTCATCAAAGTTTCAACAAAGGACATTAGCTCTTATTCTGGAAGGAAAGAAAAACTTCAGGAGAAGCTAATTATATTGCCAGGGACAAAACAATCCCTAAGAGCATCTTGAAATCTTTCTTCCTCTACTGCCTGGAGACAGGTACACATCTTCAGACACCACCTTTGGGTACTTGGGGTTTGGTGTTTATGCTTTTGGTGGATTTCTTTCTGGCTGTAAATGTTGTTTATGTAAGGAGCTTTATAAAAGGTGTTCCATGTGGGCTTGAACCCTTGAAAAGATTTCTTGAGTGATTTCTTTTATCTGGAGCAAATGCAGGCAAAACTGTCAGGTTTTGGTATGACCAAAAACAGCTCCTTAATTTGTGTACATGTGTTTTAATTTTCTTAAAAACAGGTCTCATGTGATGCTTGTGTGCTCTGGGCTTTATCACAACCATTCTTCCCCTGAATAATCCACGTGTGAGGAGGTGCACAGGAGCCAGGGGGCTGCTTCAGCTGGTTTTTGAGGGTCATCTTCACAACAAATCCATAAGGAAGAGTCTCCTAGTCTTAGGTAAGGAACCTCAAAGCTTGGGAGGTGTCCCTGCTCAGGGGGACAGTCACCTGGAGTGCAGTCCAGGGGCAAGTGAGAGGAAGCTGGAGTTGGACTCATCCAAAGATCTGTCAGTAGCAGAAGGTCTGTCTGTCCAGAGGAACCACCTTGGGAAGCTCAAGGGGAGATCTCTGCCCAAAGGCTCAAAGGCAGCTCCCTCAGGCTCCTGTATCTATGGAATGAAGTGTTTGGCTCACATATTCATACATTCAAAAGGTGTGCAGGGAGCTCCTGTGCATTGCTGCTCACTGGGTCACCCTCCTCCTCTGGGGCTGTCCTGGAGGAGTTTCTGGCCCAGCTGTGGGTCAGGCCTTTGCCTCCATGGGGCCAAACCCCTCATTTCCCTAAGCAGCCAAGTGCATCTCTCGCATTTCCCACCAAAATTCGCTTTTCTCATTTTGTCCGTATCAGATTGATAGAATAGCAGTAAAAACTCCTAATGAAAGCCAAAGTGGAAAGAGTTAACAGTATAGGTATTTTTCTCCTATTAGCCTGCCTACATAAGTTCAAATCTCCAGACTGTTGTAGACCACACTTGTTAAATCAAGAAGTGCTGCCTATTTGGAAGGAGGGGACAGCGTGTTCCTGTCACAGGCAGAAGCAGCTGTAATGGTGTGTTATAGGAACAGGTCATGGAGCCACTGTCTAAAACTAACTCTATTTATTAAGTGCCTGAGCATCTACACTTTCAGCTTGTTAACTGGTCAACTTGTTTTCATTTTATTCCTTCTCCTGAATTGGCATTTCAGCTGGTGAGAAAAAGAAAGAGGTGTGTGAAGATTTTTGTCCTTGATGTGCAAGAACTAGTGAGGACTATCTTAGATTTTCTGTCTTTGTCCGTGGGCATGAGACTTATTTGACAGCAACACTTTGGGGAGTGGAGAAAGGTGCTTTGAGAGACAATCTGTTCTCTTGTCATGGAAAAATGTGCAAGATGTTCAGAGCAGTTTGGGATGAGTCTTCAGATTGTTACAGGATTCTTTTTCAGTTAAATACTCTTTTTCTCCTTGTTTTTTTTTTTAAGTTCTGCTGTCACAGGGATGTCTTTGCAAGTCTCATGCACACTCTTTATGTGATGTCTGCAATAAAGGCAACATAAACTTGTAAACTTTCAAACTCCTTCCCCTGGTTTTTCCCCCACTTGATGTCTACTGGTGCCACATTTAGAAAAATGCTCCAGTATCCACTTGCTTTTTCTAAGGAAATTTCTGTTATTTGGCAGTTATAGTGGGGACACAAATCCATTGCTCTTTCATTGTATCACACAGAATTCTTTTTAATGGTCACTTCCATATATTGTGGGATGATCCAGGCAACATTTCTTAGCAAGTGGAGATACTTTCCATGGGGAGTTCAAAACAAACATGCCAAACTTTTGCTGAAATGGAAGTACAGCCAAACCTCCCATCCAGTCAGAGCAGCCCTGCTAAGAGTGCTTGCAGAACAAGAGCATTTGCAGTGCTGGAGGTGCTGAAGGCATTTTCTCAGTAGAATTAAAGCACTGAATGCCATACTAAACTTTAGCTTGGAGAGAAGGTACATGGCCATCAGGTGAAAATTCTGCTAACCTCTTCTACGCATTCTGAATCCTCTAATCTGCTTCTTCAAGTGCTGTTAGTGATATCAATTGCTCCGTGAAGACAGCTTTGGCTGCACAATCTCTGAAGTGAAGAGGCTCCAGAGAAGCCTCTCTGCATCTGCTCTGAGCCGTGCAGAGTGTACTGCTTGTGGGCACAGCAGGTCTGCAAAAGCATTTTCTGTGCACTGGGATTGTGGTTTATACAAAAGGGTTTTTCAGTGTTTTAGGACTATGTAATTTTGCCTGTATATCAGACCAAGTTATGAAGTATTTTAGGGCTCATCAGATTCTCATAAAGTGTTGTGGTTTTAAAATTTATGCTGTTTTGGCAAATACAAGAAACAAATGTTTTGAAATGGTCTACGGAGGAAAAACATACCATAACCATTAATGAATCCAACTTCAAGCTGTGCAGAATTTCAGGATGAAAATGCTGCTTTAAGATGATTCCCACTGTGTTGAAAAATACTCTTTTAACCTCCTGTACTATTATGGCTCCACCTTGTAAAAGCTGCAGGTTAGGTTTGTAGAAACATGTGTTTTATGTTTAGGCCCTCCCATGTAAGAGTTTGATGGAATATTATATTTTCATGCTACACAACAGTGTGATAATTGTAACCATCTGCAGAGGAAGCTGTGGGCAAAACCACAATGGTTACCTGTGGCTGTGTAGTAAAATAACCAAAATTGCTCTTTGGTTCTGGGCTCAGAATTCATGACCCAGAATGTATGGCAAATACTATGATCTGTAAAAAAAAAAAAAAAAAAAAAAAATTATATTTAAATCTGTATGTAAGTATGCTTAGTCCAGGTCATTTCTGATAAGCTGTGAAATGCAAACAAAGCTGAATGTATCATAACCTGCAGGTAAGAATTATCTGTAATTATGTTTATCAGCCAGTCGTACAATGAAATGTTTACTTGTCCATTGCAAAATTGCTCACAGTTACTGGTGTGTGTACACAAGTAAAACACAAAGTATTTTCTAAAAGCCTACTTGTAACAAGATAAACTCAATTTGAAGAGGCAGCACTGAAATTTATTCCCCTGAAGACAACTATTTGCTGAAGATTATGTCTAAGACTGCAGCATAATGGAAATAGTGCAAAATCCTCTTCAGTCTTTGGTGCAATCCAGTCAATTTTAATACCTGAAATGTTCAGAATTATTAACAATTCTGAATTAAGCTTTTGTAAATAGTCTCAAACCAGCACTGCACAGGGCAGTACTCCAGAGTAAGAGCTAAGCTAACTCTGAAGGAAATACCTTGGCAGCAGAATGGTTGTGTTTCTTCAGTCCCTGCCTGTGACAATTCCCTCTGCTTCTTAGTAAATGTTCTCAGCTGGAAGTTTCTCTGCTGTGCTTGGGTGACTGAAGCCACTGGCTGGTGAGTGTAATGGAGAGGAAATCTCCTGGTCTGTATTTTCTTAATGTCTTAGATTGTATTGTTAGGCTCAGGAGATGTCAGGTCCAGTAGATCTTCCATAAAACTAAATAAATAATTGATCTGAGGCTTGAGTGATAGCAGTAAAATTCAGGTTGGGGTGTTCTAAATTATGACTATTCTTTTTTAATGAGTAACCAAAGCCATCACTGTGGCTTTGCTTCACATAAATATTTAGGGGTTAAATAATCCTCACCTCTACTTGCCAGACCCTGTATAAACCTGTAATAAATCCCAATCTAATTCTGTAACACATAAATGACAATCCCCTATGCATATGAGCATGAATTTTGAAGTTAGTATCTAAATAGGCAGATTAGGTGGCTTTGTGTTGTCACTTAGCTGTGCAAGGACACTTGTCAGCATCCAAATTGTATCAAAAGTAGAATATTTTAAAAAAAAATTCTAGGATTCATTCAGGCTGCATCTCATCTCTACTGAAGAGTAATATATTGTGGTAAATCACTCTAGAATGGCCAGTTTTTCTGTTTGGTGTTTTCTTTTTCCTTAGTAGCTGATGTGGCTGGGGAGATGCTGTATTTCTTCCTCACTGCTGCACTTCCCCTACCAGCACTTTAATCACTGATTTCCAGCTTTCCCACCTGAAGGAACTGCATTATCATGTTTCATTGCATTGATATTAAACCTGTCCTAACGTTAGTTACAAACTCTCCACACAGATCTCAAATAACATTGCTTACACTAATTGTTGTGCTCATCTATGTCATTATTACATCCAACCAACTCCTTACAGGAGGACCTCTGCACCCACAGAAAGTGGGTTGAGAATGCAGTGCTCTGGCATCCAATCATTCATGTTTAAAAACCTGACAAAATGACTCTTTTCTCAAAAGTGTTTCTGACTCGATCTACTTGTTTAGAAAAGGACTGTTTTTTTGAGTTATGAGTTGTGGTATTTCTAGTCCTTTTGTGGTACCTTCAGATCTTTCACTGTGGAGACAAGAAACACAAATTCAGACAGCACAATCTGAGAGGCTTCTTCCCAGACATGGAATGTGCCCAAGTGCTGGTTGACGTGGGCTGCAGCTACAAAGGAACTGAGTATTCTGCCAGAGTGCCCCCTCCATCCTGTATTCCCAGAACAATTGGAATGTTGTGTCACAGCCATGTGCCAGTTCGAGATCTGCACAGACTTGCACATTTTCTGCTCTGCAAATCAAGGCAGACACAGCTCTGAAACAAGGCTGCTTGGGGGAAGGGAATGTACCCCTTCCTTTGCCTGGGAAAACCCAAGTGCCTGCCACGCTTTCTCCCTGAGTAGGGAAAAATACTCAAAATACAATTTTATGTCTGTGCATTCTATTATTCTATTATGTGCAGCTTTTCTGAATATTGTACTTCTAGATAATTTATATTTAGAAAACCACATTTAAAGTCCAATCTAATAATAAAAAAATGTATGTTTTATCTCCTGTTTCTTGCCTTGGTTCCCTTTTCTGTTATGACTTGAGATTGTGGAGTCACTGGAATAGAGAGTCTTTTAGAAAATATGTCTGAATAAGGTTTGTTTTAGTATCAGACTTTCCCTGAGTGCTCATACTTTTATGAATATGATTAATTTTCCTTAACTCTAGACATGTAGGTCCAAACCTGTCTCCTGGCCCTGCTTTGTTAGTGGTAGAAAAAATGCAGTAATTTCTGGGGGTGACTCCCCCCATTCTCAGGTCTGTGTCTGCTCACGGAGTTCCCACATCTGTCTGGAAGAGGCACTGAGGTGCCAGGGATGAGCTCATTAAAGGTTCCTCTTTAGACAATCCAGTGTATGTGATTTTTATCCTGGTTTTGGGTGAATAGATAGTTGGCAATTATTTGGTTACTGATGGAAAATTTAACTCTTTTAACTGAAGAAAATCCAATTCTAGATTTTAGGTAGATTTAAAGATGAAAATGGCAGATTGATTCAAATTGCTTTACTATAGCTGGGTTTTATGTCATTCTAATGCATGGTTTTACTGTTAAATTGTCTTTGCTACCTCTCTGTCTTTAAAATTGCAATGGGTTTTCCTATCAGGATCTCAAAGAATATGTCCTGTGCTTTTGATATGAGTTGGCATATAATGCCTATAATAATCTATCTAATACAGCCAGCAGCTTTCTTGTGAGTGTTCTGAGATCACACTGCTGTTCTCCATTTATAAATTATCCCAGTGCAGTTGGTCCATTTATTTTTCAGCTGTGTTCATGGCTATGACTGTGTTCAGTTTTCTGAAAGTCAAAGGTACTGGTAGTAAATTCATTATTTGACATTTCTTCTGTATGAACTATTAAACAGTGCTATTATATAGTGCTATTTCATTCTCTTTATGGTCTTACAATGTGTATTTATGGTGTGTATAGTTATATATCAAAGTAATGTGTTGAAAATGCTCAGATAGGAAAAATTATATTTAATCCTCCATGAATCACAGTGGTAAATATGAAGGACAAAAAGTTGAGGGGAAGAACGCCAGAATACTGCTTGTATTCAATGCTTCCTGATTGAAAATTTCCACGAGCTGCAGAGAGTGGATTCTAACCAGGGGCTGATTAAAGCTCTGTTCAACAGTAGCTGTGAGGCCATGGATGCCATGGATGGTGGTACGGTGTGGAGAGAGGTTTTTGAAGCAGAGGCAATCTTAATTCTGCTCTATTTTATATCCAGCTACTTTATTTCTCCCAGTCTGTTATATCTGGGCCACAGAGACATCCACTCTTGCTCCTTGGACAGACATCTTTAAAGTGGATGGCATAAGAGAGTTTCCACGGTATGCAAACTCTGATTTTTTTGTGTTGTTGGAATACCTTTACCAAAAAATATCCTTTGTTGTTTTGTATCTCAGCATGGAGATAACGTAACTTTGATGAATTGTTTGATACTGAATATTTAATATTTAATTCCTGACTGTGTTTCAGGGTAGTTAAGGAATGTCCTTGTCCTTTGCTTCCTTACTGAATGGCAGGATCCTGTGCAAAAAGCAGGGACTATTTTCAAGGGTAGCTGTCTGGATTTCTACAGTTCTCATCGTTTTCAGATTTCAGTGGTGGTACAAAGATGTGATAGATCTTTTAAGTCACTTGCTATTTGTCATGTGTTTTGATCAGTTGCTTTTATTCCCATAATTTAGGTTATGAATGGGTGGTTGTAGCCATGGTGTCTGAATTGTTCTTTCTTTGCTCCTTAAGTCATCTTTGTCTATGGTGCAGCTTTGATTTTTTTCTAATGTGTGTTGGAGGAATTCTGAGCAGTTTTCTGGGAAAATAGTCTTTAGCTGCCAGTGCCCTGATGATGCATCTCTAAGGCATCTTCCTCCAATTTATTGAATGTTCATTCAAAGACAATGAGACATTCTGCTGATGCCATTGAATAGTACTCCTTGTGCTGCAGCACTTGCAGATATTTATGGGTTTTATTTTGAACTTCAAACACCAGCTTGGCCTACCTAGTAAGAAACACATTTTCACTGGGTCCTAATTTATGATTTATAATAAGGCTGGATATTCCAAAGTAACAGCTGGCATATCCTTTCTTCTGCATAAATTTGCTTATTCTTGCAGCTCTGTAGTAAGTGGGAATTTCTTGAAATCAGAAGTAATTTTTAAGGTATTTGTGGCTGATTCCTTGAGGAACATTATATATTTGTGTCACTAAAAAGCACAATACAAGCTTTACGGGCTTGGGGTATTACTCCATCTTTTCCACACCTCCTCTGATACAAAATCATGAGAATTATAGTATTTTCTTCATATTTTTATCTTCTTCCAATACTTTTTTTTTCCTTGAAAAGCAAGCATGTATCCAATATGCCTAATCTGTGTGGAATGTATGTGCAGAAATGGTGTGGGAGGCATTCTGGTGTGTGTCTCTGATAGAAGCCTGAATTAATTCTGTGGGGTGAGGTTGATCACACAACTTGGTGGGGTCTGAATCTCTCAATCTGCTATTGTGGCTGACCCACAACTGCTGCAAAGACATTTCAAACCTACGTGTTCCAGTTTTTCTGCACATGAATATGCCAGGACCTAATATGAATTTCAAAATCAAGCCTCTTTTTGCATGTAGTCAGAAGCATTTTAATATTTTAAAGCTAATTCTTTGCTGTAGAAACAATGTTGATTTCAGTGCCAATATTAAAGTGCAACTGTGACTTGGATGGAGCAACTCTGCAGCTGCTCAGCTGCTGCTGGTGCCTCACATGGTTTGAGCAAAGGGAGCAGGGGTGAGGAGGAAGGGCATTTACAGCATCCATGCTGAACATACGGCTGCAGCACTTACCAGTGCCAGCTGGGGCAATGGAAAGCACAAGGAATTTCCTGAAAAGCCTTAACTGTTCATCAGTTTGACAGTCCAAAGGATGACCTTCCCCTTCTACGCTGTAGGTTTGGAATTGTAAAATGAATATACCAAACCTGTGGTATATTTCTCGAGAAGAAGGGAGATCCAATAAATCCTGTCACTTATCATGGCAGGTTATGAAAGCTTTAAAAGGCTTTTTTTTTTTTCCACTTTAACTAGTTCAGGAAAAGAGATTTTCTCCTTTCTGATGGCATTCATAAAGACTATACACTGTCTAATCTTTTCGTGGCATGATCAGAGGCAGTTTGGTTAACTGTCTCATAAGAGCATCATCCTCAGCAACTTGGTCCTTCTTCCAGAATTATCTCCCCAAGTGAAAATAATGTTCCAATCTCCAATGTGCTTTATCACTGGGACAGCTGCCAAAATAGATGAGATTTTAGTGATAACAACTTCTACAAAGTAAAACATCAGTGGGAACATTAGTTAAGTGTGACACCATCTGAATACATTGTCAGCTTGAGAATAATCAAGGAATATTTTTTATTATACAAATAGTGAGTAATTTGGATGCAAAAATACCTCCTGTGGTAAAACTATGTTTTATTTCAACTCTGCAAAGCTGAAATTCTAAAAAGCACAGACATGGTGTTGCCTCTGCAGTTTGCATAGCTTCTTTCTGGTTGCAGTATTACTTGGACAGATTTAAGTGGCCTTTGTATGCCCTGTCAGTTATGATGCACAGTCGTGTTAGGACATGCTTTAGAGACACAGACTGAAATGCCAGGAAATAATTGAAGTGCTGCTTGCTGGCATTCTACCTAACAGAAAATGATGGATCTTGGGGATAGCACTTTTCTCACATGGCTTTAAATTACTGCTGAGAAAGTTTTTCTGGTTTTTTGGTAAGAAAATAGCGGTAAGATTTCTAGAATTTACCAACAGCATTCCCAAGACTCCCTTCTGCTTTGCTGATCACCATTGGGACCATTGGTTTTTATCACAGAGAAGGAACAGAGACATTGAGCACAAAGTGCATTGCAGCTGGTAACAAGTGCTGTGTGGATGAACCAAAATCTCAGCTGTGTTACACAGGGACAGGAGATCCAGGAGGAGACACAGGATTATCAGGCAGTGACAGAGGGTAAAATGGAGACATTTGACTGAACTGCTGTTCATATGGGATGGGGAACACTCAGCAGAAAGCAGGGACAGGAATGTCCACAGCCCAGTCAGTCCAGCCCAGCTGCTCCTGCCACTGGAGTAGCTAAAAGGAATTTCAGTGCAGTCTTGGGAACCTCTTTGCCACCAAAGTGTGCTGTCAACTGATTCCCAACTTCCAAAAACTGGGCAGCTTCTCACCAGAGGTGTAACTGTGTGTCCAGCAAGCCAAGTGCAGGTCTGCACACACTGCCATAAACCTCTGTGTAGGTCAGGGCCTGGGAAAGGACTCTGCCACTCTGCCATCAAGCAGGTTCTAGACTGCAGCCTTGGATAGATGTCTGTAGTGATCCAATGGCCCATTTTTTAATGAACAATGTTCAATTGCTTTTTGATTGTAATGCACAGAAAATCTTGCAAGATTAGGCAGATGGGAAAGCAAAAATGCTAAGAGTGCTGTATCGCTTTTGTTATTCTCCAAATTGTAGCTCATAATTATTATATTCTTTTTTTACTCAATCATTACACTTTGAAATGGACAATAAAAATGAAGAATTGCTGTTTGTTTTGCTGTATGGTCTCTGGGGTACAGTTCTATTTGTTCTTGGGCAGAAAGTTTTAGTTTGCTGGTGTGATATATTCTTACTCATTTTGTTATGTCTATGAATTATAAACTAAGCCTGCTTAAGATATTCTGTCTTCTGGGAATTTCTGTGGAAGGCCTTATTTCTTTCTCTTCTTTCTCCTTTGCAAGAGTAATACTATAAGCAAAACTCAAATATGTACTTCTATGCTAAGCTGGGACATCAACTGCAGAGTCTCCTGATTTTGGATGGGATAAAGTTATTTGTTTTCCTAGCAGCTGGTGCAGTGCTGCATTTTGGAGCTGTGAGAATAATGTTGACACCAGTGACACCTTGGCTGGTGCTGAGCAGTGCTCACCTGCAGGCAGGGTGATTCTCCTGCTCTGGCAGGGAGCAGGTGCACAAGGAGCTGAGAGGGAGCACAGCCAGGACAGCTGACCCCAGCTGGCCAGGGGATTTTCCACACCCAGTGTAGAAATACTGGGGGAAGCAATTATTCTTGTAACCCTCACTGACATCAGAAAGGCTATTCACACGTGTGGAGGACTTTGTGATACCTTCAGAATAGTTTGCCAGGGCCCAAAGCCTCAAATGATTTTCCAGCAAGTTTTTGCATGTTTGGTTTTGTAATTATTCCTTAGAATATCTTACAGTAGCAACTAGATATAAGGAAGAAATGTTTTACAGTAAATGTGGTGCAACACCAACATGGGTTGTCCAGGGAGGTGGTAGGTGCTCCATCCCTGGAGACATTCAAGGCCAGGCTGGATGGGGCTCTCAGCAACCTGGTCTGTTTGAAAGTGTGCCTGCTCTCTGCAGAGGGCTTGGGTTAGGTGACTTTTAAAGGTGCTTTTCAGCTCAAACGATTCTTTGTTTCTGTGCTGATCAGCCTTATGCCTTTGGGTGTACAGTGATTTTCTTCTGTCTTGTCTGCCATCATGGGATGAGATGGAATGATTGTTGCCTCTTCTTTCATCTTGTTCTACCTATACCTGTTGTGGCAGTTTCATAAGGAAAGAAACTCTGATGCAATATCTGAGGACACCAGCACTTTTTGAAGTAATTTTTTATTTCAGAGAGGTGAGAAATTTAATATGATGGAGTTGTTTTCCTGTCTCTGCTTCTCTACTGTGCTTAGGCAGCTTTATACTGAGTGTATTAAGTTCCAATTTGGTTCGACCTAATAATTCATACGTCAGTGTACTGTGGGATTAGCATGAATTACAGGTCAATGGCATAGTTAGAATGGAGACAAACTATGTGTGATCAGTTGCAGCAGAGAATTGTCACTTTGACAAAGGATCAAAGCTCTCTCTTGTAGGAAACTTGGCATTCAAAAGCTGGGGATTTCTTGAGGTCAGTTTGAAGTAGTATCAATGTAAGAAAGTGCATGGCTTTGATTTGAAATGTCAGCTTTAAAAATAACTTTTTTGAAAGTGTTTTGAGTTCAAGAGCTTCTTCATTCTTCAAGAAGTCTTGGTATTCAGTCAGATTCTGCTATATGCTGAAATTCATTTTCTTATCTTGGCTATGAATTAACTGATAAGAAAATTTGTTATATAAAAGATATCCCATGTCACAGGTTTAGAAGCAGTAATTTGGGAAAGGTCTGTGCTTGAACATGAAAGCAGCAGATCAGTTTTTATAAGTGAATGACAGATGATATTTGTCAGAGAGGGAAGCGATGTATGAGCTGCAGGACCTGTGTGATGACAGGATCTGCCTACGGAGGGATTTTTATTATGCAGTCTCACTGCTGGACACCTGGAAGAAGCCGTGTACAACGCCAGTCGTTTGAAAGCACGCCTGGTCCCTGCCTGTCCCAGGCACATTCCGCTCTGCAAGTGACCGAGAGCAGCTCCCCCGTCCTGCCCGGCTTGGCGGGGACAGCGCCCGGCTTTGCGGGAGGGGTCGGCGGCGGCCCCGCTGCCCTGCCCCGGCACTGCCCTGCCCCGGCACTGCCCTGCCCCGGCACTGCCCAGCCCCGGCACTGCCCGGCCCCGCTGCCCTGCCCCGGTCCCGGCCCTGCCCCGGGCGATAAAAGCGCGGCGCGGCGGGCGCGGCGGTGGCGATGGAGGCGGCGGGCGGGCGGGCGCTGCTGGCCGCCGTGGGGCTGCTGTCGGCGCTGAGCGCGGCGGGCACGCTGTTCCTGCTGGCGCAGTGGCGGGAGCTGGGCGCGGCGCTGCGGGAGCTGGAGGCGGCGGGGAACGGCTCCGTGCGGGGGCCGCCGCCCGCGCCCGCGCCCGCCGCCCGCACCAAGCGCAGCCGCCGCGGGGAGCGCGCCCGCGGCCACGTGCGCGCCGACAGCGACGAGATGCTGCTGCTGCTCACCTACTCCATGGTGCCGGTACGGGGGGCGGGACGGCCGGGCCGGGCCGGCTGCGGCGCCGGGAGCGAACGCGGTGCTCTGCCCGCTGCCGCTCTGCGGTGTCAGAGCTGCCGGGCCACGGAGCCTGCGGGGTACCATCCACATTTTTAAACGAGAGCTACACAGAGGGAGGGAAGTGGGGGGTTTAGTGAAATTCCCAATGTTCCCGATTTTTAAAACTAACGTCGTTAACAGAACCCCCGTGTGGTTTGTGCTGTTCAGCATCTCAGCATGAGGCACTGGACATCACCTGACATCTCTTTGAAACTGATAATGCCTTTCCAGTAAGTGTTACATTTGAGGTGGTATTTGATGGATCAGGAGGACTGTGTCCTTTCCCTGGCAGAACAGCACAGTTTTTTGCACATCAGTGAAAAGGTGATCTTGCTCAGTAGGAATTAATGTCGTGTCGTTGAAAAATTACATAGGTTGTATAGTTGAAAAATTTTGAATAGCTTGAAAAGCTTTTGAGTTTTGAGCTAGAAGAAATGCAAGAAAAATGTTACTGTTGAGGGAATCTTAGTGGAAATTGTTCCAGTAAGGATTGTAGGTCTAGGTGCATTAAAGTGTAACTCAGGCTCATACTCATGTATTATAATTGCTTATTTAAAAAATTATTTACAGAAAATACCTCTTCAGTCATGTTCTGATGGCGTTTTTGTTAATAAACTATTGCAATCCTCATTATACAGTGGTAATATCTGCATTAATATTAGGGCTAATGAGAGTGTCAAGCACAGGTGTTCAAAGCATGGAGTCTTGATAATGACATTGTTTGGGGTTTAGAATAATTTTTTTTTAGCTGGACCCTTTAAGTCATTGTGCTTTTAGTTTAGAATTTGCAGTACGAGACTTCTGCAAAAGGTAAAAATCTGTAAAATCACATGGTTTTGTACTCAAAACTGCCTTTTAAATAACTTCTTTTAGGAAGTCATCCCTGAATATGGCAGCTGCAGTTTGTTTTGCTCTATCTGATATAAATTTCTTCTTTGAGTCTCCAAAAGATTCGCAAATAAAATTATTGGGGCAAGGATTCTGATCCTGACAGGGCTTGAAGGCAGTCAATGCCATTTACTGCTAGGTGTTCAGACTGGGATCATTAGTTGCAGGTGAGTGTCTGGATAATTTTGACAGTGGCCATTAAATGTGCTACTCTGCTGTCCATAGATACCATGATTACATGAATTTTATTGCTCTCTCCAAATAGCACTGAGCACATTGTGTGTATTTGAACAGCATGTGGCCAGACATGCACAGGCCTTGTGCCTCTAAATGTCCACTGTGACCACTGCTGTGTGTGATGTGCTTCATTTAAATCTGAGTGTCCTGCAGCGAGCTGCTTGGGAGGGTTTGATGCCTTTTTATTCTTATTCCCATCAAACATTTTTCATTCTGGCCACTGCTCAGGAGAATGTGTAACTGTGCAGAATCACTTGCTCAAGGGGGAAAAATGTCCTTAGAAAAATATTCAAGCACCTCCTCCTCCCACTCGTGCATTTCTGTATTTTGAATCTAACTCCCGCTAATGTAATCTGAAGACTTGGCTACTTTTGTAGTGTGAGACAAAGTTCCTCAGGGTTGGTGGGATGACCCCTGCCACACTGTTGAAACGTGGGCCTGAACAGAGGCTTGGCCTTTGCAGGTTCTCTGGCAGGGGAAGCATTTCTGCAGGGCCACTGCAGGGATCCATGTCCCACTGCAGGGATCCGTGTCCCACTGCAGGGATCACTGTCCCATGGCAGGATCCGTGTCCCCCTGCAGGGATCCGTGTCCCCCTGCAGGGATCACTGTCCCACTGCAGGGATCCGTGTCCCCCTGCAGGGATCCGTGTCCCACGGCAGGGATCACTGTCCCACGGCAGGATCCGTGTCCCACTGCAGGGATCCGTGTCCCACTGCAGGGATCCGTGTCCCCCTGTAGGGAGCAGTGTCCCACTGCAGGATCCGTGTCCCACTGCAGGGAGCAGTGTCCCCCTGCAGGGATCCGTGTCCCCCTGCAGGGAGCAGTGTCCCACTGCAGGGATCCGTGTCCCACTGCAGGGAGCAGTGTCCCACTGCAGGGATCCGTGTCCCACTGCAGGGATCCGTGTCCCACTGCAGGGATCACTGTCCCACTGCAGGGATCACTGTCCCCCTGCAGGGATCCGTGTCCCCCTGCAGGGATCCGTGTCCCCCTGCAGGGATCCGTGTCCCACTGCAGGGATCCGTGTCCCCCTGCAGGGAGCAGTGTCCCACTGCAGGGATCCGTGTCCCACTGCAGGGAGCAGTGTCCCACTGCAGGGATCCGTGTCCCACTGCAGGGATCCGTGTCCCACTGCAGGGATCACTGTCCCCCTGCAGGGATCCGTGTCCCACTGCAGGGAGTAGTGTCCCCCTGCAGGATCCGTGTCCCACTGCAGGGAGTAGTGTCCCACTGCAGGATCCGTGTCCTCCTGCAGGGATCCGTGTCCCCCTGCAGGGATCCGTGTCCCCCTGCAGGGATCCGTGTCCCCCTGCAGGGATCCGTGTCCCACTGCAGGGATCCGTGTCCCACTGCAGGGATCCGTGTCCCACTGCAGGGATCAGTGTCCCACTGCAGGAGCAGTGTCCCACTGCAGGGATCCGTGTCCCACTGCAGGGATCACTGTCCCACTGCAGGGATCCGTGTCCCCCTGTAGGGAGCAGTGTCCCACGGCAGGATCCGTGTCCCCCTGCAGGGATCACTGTCCCACGGCAGGATCACTGTCCCACGGCAGGGATCACTGTCCCCCTGCAGGGATCCGTGTCCCACTGCAGGGATCCGTGTCCCCCTGCAGGGATCCGTGTCCCACGGCAGGGAGCAGTGTCCCACTGCAGGGATCCGTGTCCCACTGCAGGGATCCGTGTCCCACTGCAGGGATCCGTGTCCCACTGCAGGATCCGTGTCCCCCTGCAGGGATCCGTGTCCCCCTGCAGGGATCAATGTCCCACTGCAGGGATCCGTGTCCCACTGCAGGGATCACTGTCCCACTGCAGGGATCACTGTCCCACTGCAGGGATCACTGTCCCACTGCTCTGCACAACCCCTGCTCAGGACACGTCTGTTGTGCCCACTGTTCATGAATCTTTGAAACCATCACAGACATCAAAAATCATGTTAGCTTTAATAATATTTTTAAATGCTTTAGAACATTTTAAATGTTAACAGCTTTAAAAACTTTTTTTTTTTTTTTTTGTTCAGAGCTTCTTATATAAGTATATGTATATTTATTTTGTAAGAGAGTAAAAATAGGAAATTGGCAAATCTGCTGCTACAGAAAGGCTGATGGGAGGGTAACAGGCCAGTAAGATTCAAAGTGTGATTTAAGACACTCGTGGCAAATGTGAGTAATATTTCATAGTTTAGGGGTTTTTAATTTTTTTTTTATTTTTCCACCATTTCCCCACGAGAAAACGAAGATTTTTAGCATTTAAATAAGATATTTTTATCTGTAGCTTTTCTTAGTGATGATGCTGGCTGTGAATGGTCTGCTTATTTTTAATAGCTAAGCTGGAGGGTCTGTCACAGGTTATTTGCACGTCTTGAGTGCAGTGTTTTTTAATTGTCACCTGAGTTGCACTGACTGGTAAAAGTAGTGCTGCTGAGATAATTAGAGGGCTGCAAAGCAAGGTGTAATGAACAACCTCAACAGAACTATTTAAATTAAAATGCAGTTAGAATTGGAGTGCACATGGACAATGTGTATTTTACAAATTACGGGGTAGGAGCCAAGTGTTTTTAAGGAGTGTGAGGGGAAAGAAAACAAGCATATTCTGATATTCCAAACCAGCTAGCACTTCTCAGCTAATTTAAATTGAGTCTAAAATGTTAAACATACTGTTCCAGTACAGTCTGGGATCAGCACATTCTCAGTGTGTATCAGACATAACAGGAACTCATTGTCAAATATGGTTTGGTTTTGCAGCAAAAGGATACTTCCCATCAAATCAGTACTCTTTCCATTAGAGTACTAATTGTACTCTATTTGAGTCTGTTACTTTTGGCAGTTGAAACTAATGATGCGTTAATTTTAAAAATAATGATTGACAGGGGCAACAATCCTTGCTAGGAATAAACTTCAGTCTACCTTTCAGATTGCCTTGCACTTGTTCCTTCTGTCTTCTGGGACTAGTGCATTCCATTACTGTAAATAGAGTAATTGTACAAAGATCAACAAATGTGCATCTCTGGGTAAATGGTTCATAAATTAGCACACTATGCACAGCCCTGAAATAGTGACCCTTTATTTTCTGGCTATAAACATTAGACTTTCCCACAGAGAGTTGATGGTTCAGAGTTCATGGTCATAATATTTTTACTTCTGCTGTTTGTTTTGATGAGTTGCAAAATGTTTTAGTGTTGACTGTCATTATGCAGGACATGTAATGTGAATATTTGCCCAGCCAAGGACTGTGTATTTTGTAAAGATGACTCTGTTATTGATAAATTTCAGTCTACTCTAGATTAAAAGCATCTTTATGAATGTGTCTTCCAGCTTGGTTTAATAAAACCTTGTCTTTTTGCATGAATTATTTTGAGTGGATGAAGGTCCATTTCAAATTTGCACATCTTGGTTATTCAAAGATAAGAAATTGCCTGCTGGGAACACAGGTCATCTTTCTCCCTGGATATGCTACATTAGAAAAGTTTCCATCGCTTAATACAAATATAAAATAAAATTGAATGCAGTTTTTATTGGCTGATATTGGATTTTAATACCTTCTACTGATAGAGTCCATGCATGGACAACCACATGTGTTCCAGCAACGTGTGAAATTTAATGGCTTAGTGATGTATGGAGCTGTCTGCACAATATTTTATTAATATTTTCAGTAAGGATTAAACTGAGATCTATTGAACAGAGTCCTCTGAGAGAAACACTGCCCAAAGAGATGGATGGTGTCACAGTGTTAAAGTATTCTGAACAGCTTATTCCAATAAGCACAGAGGACCAGTTGTACCTTGGGTTTTGGAATTATTTCTGTAGGTAAAGCGGACCAGATACTTTTATGCAATACATTGTTTTCAACTTTAGTTTCTTTGCAATGTTAGGTCCGAGTGATGGTGGATTTGTGTAACAGCACCAAAGGGATATGCTTAACAGGTACGTTTGCTGCCTCAAGCATTACACCTATGTTACCTCCCAGGAACACAGAAACAGTGTGTTCAATGAACCTGTCAATAACTGTGTCAAAAAACTGCCATTTATCAGAATATTAAAAAATACTAGTACGTACCACTTTGGAACTTATCTGTACCCTCTTAATATAAATGTTGGAATTCAAGGAGCTCAATTGATGCTACTTTGGAGCCGTTTCTCTTTCATGTAATTTACATAAGCAAAACTTTTAGACTTGGGTGTTTAAAATACCAGTTCAGGTTTAGTCATAATATTTTTGTGTATGTCACACTTCAGGCCTAACTTGGGAGGAACATGCAGAGGGTAGAAAATTGCTCCCAAATTGCTCCCAAATTGCTCCCATTGTCACAACTGCAGAGGAGCAGTGGTACTTAGTGACCTCGTGTTCCTCAGCTGCAGGATGCCTCACGTGTCACCAGTGAGGACCTGGAGCTGCTGATGGCTGTCATGAGAAGGTGTGAAAAGGGGTGTGGTGAAAAGTGTCTGGAAGTAGCGAAAAAAAATTTAAAATTGGCTTTTTAAAATCTGGTCCAGCTTTGAGGTCTGTCACAGGATGAGTTGTGTTCCTTTTGGAAATTGAGAAGATAAGAGAAGCCAGTTTTTGTGAGTTAAAGAAAATGCTTCACTTGCTGTCTGGTTTGAATGTGCAAATGGCTATAAGGTCCATTTGACTCAACTGATTAAACGTTAATGAGAATTACCCCTGTACACACAGATGTTAAATAATATTTCTGAAGTTGTACATAATTTCTGATTGCAACAGTGGCTGAACAACAGACGATCTAAGTTTTGGGATTTTTGGGCTTCAGACTTGTGAATTCATGTTACTTGGTGCCTTTTGCACCTTTTCCCCTCAACACCATTAAATGAGTGGCTTTCTCTGCTGTAGGCCTCAATTTGTAGCTCTTCCAGCACCTTTCTTGTGTACCTTACACTTGTACAGGGAGCCTCAGCTTTAGGGATGAGGAAGCAATTCAATGCACTAATGGCTGTAACACAGTGTGAAAGAAATGGCCACTTACTGGAAAACTGGCAGAAAGATGTTAACTGCTGTTACTGCCTGTACTGACTAAAAGGGATGATTCCTATAACAGTATTGAAAAATGGTTTTCACTCTACTCATAATGCTTTGTAATTAATGCTGAAAATTGTCATCTTTAGGGAAATCTAATAATTACTGTCATTTTCTGTTATAAAAAAGTACTTTGGCTGGATAAAAATGTTCAGAGAGTTAATATGGTTCTTTAATTGCAACTGTCACCTTTGTATTCTCCAAGTGGTTTTCCATTTTTAATTTTTTTAATGTGTATTGGGCATCACAGATGATAAAACAAAACCATGTTCTGGTTAATATTTCTTTACTCCTGCCTGCCATGCTTGCTTCTCTTTAGGGCCCTACATCTGAGCTATGTAAGAGAATGAGACAGATTTTTCTTTATTACAGTTACTGAATGACTGAAGCAAGTCAAATTTCTAAGTGTACCAACCAGTTTCTGTTCAGTCTGGACAACTATCACATGTGAAAATCCTGACTGCTGATAGGAATGACAAGACTTTTTCTTTTTCCAATTTAATAGTTTGAGTCCAGAACTGCAGTGAAATATCTGTAAAACAGAGACGTGTGGCATGTATTTTTAACGTGTATTTCCAACAGGATTTTTAATTGTGACATTCATCAGTATTGTAAAGCAAATATTTTTCCACTAGAACAGGTTTTTTGAGAACACTTACATAAAGGAATATGACTGTGAGGTGACTTGCATCCATGGCTTCGTGAAGGCACCAAAGCCCCTGACAGGGAGGTTACATTGCAGAAGTCGTTGCCAAACCTTTATCAACTGAAATTTGGAAAAAACAAAACATATATATGTAAATGTGTTACTCTTTTGCTAAGTCTGAGTTACTGATAATGCTCAGATAGTTATTTATAATACAAAGCAGCTAGATAGATGTTCATTTTGAAATTTGAGGGATTTCCTTATGCTTTTCCTTTTCTGATCTAGTGCTAATCAGTTCAGTTTGGAATTGTTTTGTTTTCTTGCTAGGTTAAACTCACCATGTCTTCTTTCTTGCTTTTTTTTTTTTTTTTTTTTTGGTTTGTTTTGGTTTTGGCTTTTTTCCTCTTTTTATAGGCCCTCCAGGACCCCCAGGTAAGACACTTGGACAATTGCAGTAACATCTGGGGGTAATTGAAACTGTTGCTGGTACAAAACATTGAAATAGAGAAATGTATCTTTCATAAAATTGTCTTCCTTTGCTAATTAGATTAAGGGCGGGTTGAATGACTGCCTGCTTTTAGAATGCTTGTATTTAAATCAGTTCATGCCCCTTCTGAGAGAGGGGAGGTTTTAGACATTTTAATTTTCTGGTGGAGGAAGTAGAACATTTGATCAAAACCAAATTAAGATGTTTAAGTAGCATCTAGGTGAAGAGATGAATTTGTATATTAACTCCCAAGGAAATGGATATTATAATTTAAAACATTTTTTTTAAATACTGTTTACTGATTACACCCTCCCACCTCCCCCATTACCTTTCTTCCCTTCTTATTTAATTCTGTCTCAGTTCTCACTCAGGTGGTTGCAAGGCTTTGTTATGAATGGTTACTTGTTTTCTTTCTGTGCTGCTTAACCTGTGGGTCTGCTTGGAGTAATTCTCTGTATCAGAAAAGTATAGGTTATGTTTTGCTGGGGTTAAATATATATATATAAACATGCTGCATGTAAATATAGTAGATTTCAGGGTAACTTGCATTCTACAGTGAAAATTCAGTTACGTTCCTTGGTTTGATCAGGGCCTCCTGGGCTCGATGGACTGCCTGGCTACAATGGATCAGATGGAATCCCAGGAGCTCCAGGACAAAAGGGAGAACCAGGAATAAATGGAAAAAGAGGAAAAATAGGTACAGTTTCCCTTCATACTAGGTTACCATACTGCTTTGAAATCCAAAGAAATTACAGCTATCCAGCCAAATACAGGTGAAAAATATAACTAGAGTGAATATGGTTTGTAGTAAAAATGTATTAATTGGTCCTTAATACTGGGGCAGTGCCCTTGATACTGAAATGGTTTTTATTTCTAGGTTTGCCAGGACCAAAAGGTGATCAAGGACAGAAAGGAGAACCAGGAGAAATGGGTTTACCTGGCAAGGATGGTATGCCAGGAGCAAAAGGTGCAAGAGGAGCCAAGGGAGAAAAGGGAGATGCAAACAAAGATGTGATATTAGAAGGTATGAAAAAGTGCTCTTGGGAGTTCTCTTGCAACAGTGTACTTGACAGAAAAAGATATGCTCTGCTTCTGAAGAATGAATGTGATCTGCAAGGGCAGGGCTAACCTGTATAAAGATGGTTAGTACACATAGGGAAGTCTGACTATTGCTGTGCCCAGGAGATTGTTCTCTCTGCAAGGCAAATCTCCACAAAAACCTTTCTGACTGGCCTTTGGGTGGAGGTGTATGTGAATTTCACCCTTTCCAGAATGCTTTCATACAGTTGACTTCCTCCTGCTCTTTCCTTCAGTGTAGTTTTATTTTTCTATTAGAAAATGAGGGGCAGATTTCCACTCAGGAATACATGAAGCAGCCAAATACAAGCAGTGTAAAACTACAGCAGTGTACCATCTGAAATTGCATCTCTCCAAGGGCCTGTAATCCAGACAGATAAAATGCATTGCTGTCCTACTCCTTGTGAAGCTCTCTCTGGCTCACATTCTAACAAACATTTCAGAGAGTTTATTGCACCATATTCTGTACTTGAACCTCTTAAGAAAGAGAGACGTTCTGCAGATGTCCTGTGGTCATGTACAGTTCTCTGCAGGTTTCCTGCTGCCTGGGGAAGGGCTGTGTCCTGACACTGTTTTGTACACAGGTGCAAAAGGTGAGCCTGGACCACCTGGGCCCCCTGGACCTCCTGGACCCCCAGGGCCTCCAGGTAAACGTAAAGGTAAAGCCAAAGCAGAGCTTCAGGAGAACATCTACAGCAGCAAATGCACAGGTTAGTGCTTTCCAGTGTTCTTTCCATATTATGAACAGGTTCAAGATTAAATCATTGCTTCAAGGCTCACAAAATAGTAAGCATGAGTTTAGTTTTGCTGGCATCACTAGAACTGCATAAGCTTAAAGCTGAACCTGTGCTCGGGTGCTTTGCTGAAATATGGTTTGAATAAGGCAGCAGGTTACTTCATGTTAGTCTTTTAATTGTGTTTTGCTAATGCTCAGGCAAAGTATTTACAAATGGTGTTTTCTGTTAGATGGGATAAATTTGGAAAGTAAGAGAAATGCAGTTGAACTTTTTGGCTTTTAAATAATGAATTTTTAATTTTAGATGTAACTATAAACCCCTGATTTGGGACATTGAAGTGTCAGAACAGAGCCCAGAGAAACTCCTTACAATGGACAGGAGAGAGCTGGAGCAGAAATCTCATCCTGTTTGAAATTGAGAAATGCATGAACTGTTGTATGAGATAATTGGGCCATTTGCTCAGGTGGCCTCTTTTCAAGTGTTGAGACAAACTGAAATGCTTTGGAGAAAAGCTGTCTGATGGATTTCTGATGGATTTTAAATCGCAGTGTGAAAATGGGAGTTACACTCAAATAACTCTGCAAAGATGAGTTCTTCTGAATGAGCTTTTATGTTTTATGACTCAGAAAACCATGAGATCTTATTACCAAAATTCAATGAATAATCCAGATTTTGTAATTAAATATTCATCTCTCTTTCAAGGAAAGAGAATACATATGCTAAATTACAACTGTAATTAACTTATTGCATAAGAATACAAGCTTGGCTTTTTCAAATTAAATTTTGAATCTGCTAAAACCTAATTTCTTCAACAGAAGAGAATAATTAGCTGAAAGTGCAGGTATATTTTTTCTCTCTGGTACTGTTAGTGAATTCTGAAAGAAACAAAACATCTCTGGTCTATCCTTCCCACATTCCCCCAACAGACCAAATGAATAGTTTTAATGACTTTTAAACTCCATTAACTCTCAACCAGAATATTTTATGATAGTAATCAACAGTATATTAATCTTGGGTTTTGATGGAAAGAAAGTAGTGAAAATTTCCCATAAGAATCTCTGAAAACTGTGTCTTTAATTTTAGTTGCTTTCTAATCCATGCAGCTGGAGGTATTGCAAATATTCTCAAAGGCATATAGTGCACTCAGCTCTGGTACAAACACTGACCTGGCCCTTGGCTATCCTATAGGTTCGGATAAACTGCTGTACAGGGAATGCTTCTTCAGTCAACTCCAACTACTAGACTCAGCCCAAGAAAAATCAACTTATGCATTGCAATTTATAATTTCTGCTGAGTGATTTTGGTTTTTGAAATGTTCTGGAAGTATTTTGGGATCAGAAGCTGGAAGGGGATCTTGAGGGACTGGTAAATTCTAGCTGAAGGCATTCAGCTTGCCATGGCTGGGTGAACTTTTTGTGCCCTACTTGGAGATACACTGTGATCACTTGCAAACTTTCAATATCATCTCACCAAATGCCCTAGATAATGGATGGGAGAAATACATGTTGTTCTTGCTCCATCTTGGAGTAGTTTTCTTCTGCATGAACAGAAGGAGGATATGACCTAAAGGAGAAAACAACAATGCAGTATTATCTGTCCTTTCTTTCCTGAATGTCAGGGTACCCTTTCAGCATTACTTTGTATTTTTTTCCTATTTTTAACTATCTTTGTCACTTAAACTTCCTCACAGACCTGTAAATCCCAGAAATATATTAGAAGGCAACAATGAAAATGCAAGTCTAAAAAATTTGCAGTGTCAAGCAGTGCAAAATGCTGGAGATAAGAGTTAAGAATGGAAATAGAAAACAAGGCTACAGTGAAACAAGCAAAAAGCTGAGAACTGTTCTCTGTGGTTATTCATTCTAAGCAAACTGAAATGTGTCACATTGTTTTAAGGGAAGATGAGATACCTGGCTTCATAGAAAAGGGTCCATAAATAATTTAATTCAGGCATTGTTTTAACAGCGAATGCTAAGAGAAAATCCAGCCAGTTGATTCTTAAATTGTTGTGGGGTGGGGAAAAATATTTCCAGGTGTTTGATTCTAATGTGAACCATTTCTACATGTGTAAATAATATAACGTGTCATTTCCCTTAGTGTTTCATCCTGTTTCTTTAGTGGCATGGATGTCAGTCTTTAGTGGCATTATGTACTCAGTGCATGTTAGGGCTTCACTGCTGCCTTGGGCACTAACAGCACGGGCAAAATCTTCTCTGCTGCCTACAGGATCCACCCTCTCTGCTGCTCTGTGGGGATCTGTGCAGGAAGGTTTTGAGTTTAACAACTACTCCTTCCTAAGAAAATTCTTTTGGTCTTACTACTAAATCAGCCATTTTCCAGCTACCGCAGCTGTCTGAAGCCATCTCATGAAAAGGGCAACTCTCTCTTCCTACGTTGCTACTCAGAAATTCACAGCTGAGGAACTAAATGTTGATTTAATTAGTTACTCCTCAAAGTTGACTGTAGTCTGAACACTTCATTTCCTTGGCAGAAGTGAGAACAAGTCTTATCTCATTTTTTGACCACACCAAACTATGCATTTTTTTTTCAAGATGAAGCAAAATCCCAGTTGTCATTCCTTTATTTTAGTGGAGTCACTGATGTGCCCATCTGTCATGTCAAACAGGGTAAAACGTGTCATTTTTCTCTTTTTCCCTCCACCCTAGGTGAGACATGTGCTGTACCAAACGATGATACCCTTGCTGGAAAGGCTGAGGACAGAATCCTAGGTCCTTCAAAAAAAGCTGGTAACCTGCTACAAAGTGTGGCTCAAGTGCTACCCTCTCTCTTAGTGTCACAGATCATGGACATGTGCTTTTTCCCCCACTAGAACGTGTCATAAGGTCTGTAGGAAGTCCTAAACACTTTGTCAGTCTACAGCAAACGTTTGGAACTTGGATGAGGGAACCTGAAAACATAAGTGATGAAAGGATTTGGCTCACCATGCATTTTTCAGGTATTTTTAGTAGTAGTCACTGACCAAAAATCTGTTGTTATCCTGACATTGCTCCCTTAATCCCTTCAACCTAAACTCATAAGAATGATGAGTTTTTACCCACCTTTTCCAGAACATTTTCCATATTACCTGTTTAATACTTGACTATATATGTGGTTGTAGCCATTTGTAGTATCTTTAGATATTTTCAAAGTCAAGATCAGATTTTGGAAATAGCTTGATGCTTGGGGTTTTTTTTTTTTCACCAAATCCAAGCTTAAATGTCTATTGTTTGTGGCTTTTTATCCTTTTCTTTCAAGAGTTTCTGTTTCCTATGGCTTTACTTCCCTAAATTATAGCTTGGAGTTTTGCCTTTTCATTTAGCTAGGCATGAAAATGAGTCAAATGCTGTATAAGCTACATTTAGAGCAGGAAAATGTCCAGGACACAAGTGGGAGAAGGAATTATTTCTGCATAGACATGAGCTGTTCAGAATGAGGGCCCATTAGATCTGTGATAAGCAGCCTCTTGATCATCTTTCTATAGATTTTTTTTTTGTGTCTCTGGATTCTTTTTTCACAATACATCAAATTGAATCACTATTGAAAACACAAGTACAATTGTTTGTCAGTTGATTGAGATGGACTTTACTTAAGTAAAGACTGAACTTTAGGATCGAGATCTCAAAATTACATGAACCAAATGATAGTCCTTTTTTCTATATGTTTTCCCCTTTGTTTAGGAAACTACATAAAAGAATATGAAAATTTCGATGCATTGCTGAAGGACAGCTACAGGATCATTAACATCACAGGACTCTTCTATGGATGTGGTCATGCAGTACAAAACAATCATCTCTACTATCAGATGGGAGGAACCAATACTGTTCTGAAGTAAGTCAAAGATAGTAGGCCTAAGACAAGTGAAGTTGTGAAAGGAGGAGCAATGGATTAGAGTGCCAGAGCTGAACCTCAGAAAGGCAGACAATTCTTGTAGCATTTCGTTTCTTTTTGATCCTACCTAAATAGGAAAAATGGAGGAATGGTTCAGAGCTCTTTCCAGAACAGAATAACTCATCATTTCCAATCCATAACTAGAATATGGGACACCAGCCTTCCAATTTGTGTGTGCAGATGTTGTGGGAAGAGGAAAACTGGGAGAGTAGCTCAGGACCACTACTCTGCTGTGACAATTCTTTGGGCATTGTTCATCCCTGTGTCTCAGGGTTGAACCTCTGCAGTTACCATGTCATAGAGCAACAGGTCCCAGGATGAACAAGATGCCTTGTGCAGAGTGGACAACAGATTCTCCTCTTGGCTTTCCTGGGATCTAACAGCTTCCATTGAACATTACATTGCTGTGGGTGTTCTTCAACTTGGATTCTTTGCTGTGCTCATAATCACAAGAAAGGAGTGGAATTTTGGTAGCAGGAGAAAGGATTAGATTTAGAATAAGCTGTGCATCTACTTGCATCTGAGTCAGAAGTGGTTCAGCTGCAGTGTGAACCACTGTAGGTGTGTGGTCTTGTGACCATGGCCCACTCATGAAATTTGGCTTTGCAGAGCCCTTGCTGTGCTCTGCTCTGGTTGGCAGCAGCAGGGAATGCTGCTGGCATAGAGCGTGCACTGAGGCACCTGCTGAGGACAGGGCGACCTGGAGAATTGCACATTCCACTGGGGAGGAGTGGCTCCAGTGTTTGATTTCCTCATAATAAGAAGTTTCTACTACTTCCCTGATATATCTCCCTGAACTGGAACTGGGAATTACATCTCTTGTTTCAATTTCTACTGAGGGCAGAGACAAACACTACAAATCAACCCCAAAATCTCACCTTGTGGGAAGAACCAAAGACAGTCCAAGGGCAAGTGAAAGATTGCTTGTGCTTTCAAGTTCTTACACGACTCTGATGTCTGAGCCAAGAACATTTACTATACTTTGATGTCTGTTCCCAAGCAGGTGTGAGTGCTGCCTTCCTATACTCATGTGGATGCCAAGGAATGTGAGCAAGCTGCAAGGATTCTATAATATTTATTCTGCCAAGCACAAGCTCACTTTTTGGCAGCCTCCTTCAAAGATCTTTCAGCTTTTTCTCTGGTGGTCTCTAAAAGTCCATCACTGTCTAAGCAATACACAGTGATGGGGCAGGGATTCCTCACCTTTGCTTGCTTGCATACCATTAATTGGAGAATGCCTTCATGTACAATTGAACACAAACTGTTTGTGGAATTTTCAAATCCTCTCAAGGAGCTGCTGAGAAATGGCCTTTCTGTTCTGTTCTTCACTCTGAGATTATTTACCTTCAGCACAGACAGAATGAGACACTGTGGTTTCTGTGACAGTGAAGTCCTTGAATTTGGCCTCCAAAAAAGCTTCTGGGAGTTGTTTTATTGTTTTAATGGAAAGGATAGGTGAGGATCTGGTTAGCCCATTTTGCAAATGTTGGAAAAAACCATTCAAAAGGAGTTTCTCGTCATATTTAAAAGCTGGTAAAACTAGGTTTATCTGACCCTTGGCAGGTTTTCTCATGATGATCAGACTCCCAACATTGTGATCATTTTATTCTTTTTACTTTATTTCATCACATGCTTTACTATCTCTGTTATTTTTGATTGACTTCATTGATAATAGTGGTCAGAAAAGTGTTTGTAGCTTGAGTTCTGGTGGTTGATGAAACTATTAGACTATATCTTGTCATTTACCCCAAGATGTCAGAAGATTAAAGAATTTCAGAACAATTTGGAATTCCAGGCTGGACTGTCCCTCACTGGGGGAGCCCAAGAGAACCTGGGAATGAAACCTCACTTTTTACTCCCTTCAGAATTTTCACATATAACAGGAAAAGATGGGGTGTGGTGTGCTGCAGAATTTGTGTATTTCTAATGAATCTTGAGATGCTTTCTATCCTGTTGGCTTTCTATAGAAAAGACTCCTGACAAAGATCTGCATTTCTGAGCAACTAATCCTGTTAAGGGCTGTCCTTCTAAGGGCTAACCTCCCTTGCAGGAGGTTATTTACAGATGTGAAGCAATTAACAAGATTAACAGGGTTGACACATGTATTTCTCAAATCTCCTCCAGCCTTTAACTGTTTTTGTTGTTGCACATACAAGCTGCTGGAATATGGAGTTGCTGCAGATGTGAGTTTTACAAAAGCTGAGGAGGATGATCTAAGTTGGTTATTCCTGGCTTTCCTTGGGATGATTTTTCCAATATATGCTATCAATGCTGTTTAAACAGAAAAATTATTCTTCCAGTATTGTATGTTCCTGGTATATCCAGTATCTGAACTGCTCTTGTGATTAAGCCTGTCTTTTCAGAAAAAACACTTGCAAGTGTAGCAGATTCCTTTATTGAGTAGTATTTTTCCTTCCTCTATTTGAAGCATGGAGCTATACAGTGAGAGTGAAGTCAGACACTGAAACGTGCTTCTTTGCACAGGGCATTATTTTAAAAGATAAAGCCACGCTCTCCCTGCCTTTGCTGAAGCCCAGTGCTATTGAGTGATTAAATGCTGACAGCAGATATATCTTGGGAGGAGCTGGTTACTCTCCTAAACCAGAGAGGAACAGTGCTCCTGCCCTCAGATTATCGACCTATTAAGGAATTTCAAGGAATAAAAACAATTTTATACATCAGAGATGGAAGTATTCAGGCTGTCCCATTTAGGCCAGCATAAGGTTGCAATTTTGGCTCTGCAAAAGTAGATTTTTTTATTCCTTTGATGTCTCCTTGAGTAAATCACTGCATTATCTGAACTGTTTTCATCAGAGGAACTCTAAGACTAGGTGAAGCTGCCCAGAGTTCCTGCTGCTTTGCTCAATCACATTTTCTCCTTCAGCTCCCACCTAGTCCAAAGCAAACTTTTGTATAGATTCCATTTCCCAATTTTGGGCCTTCACCTGGTATCCAATTCTTTTTCATACCCATTCCTTTTAGTTGCTTCTCTCATTGTAGTGATAATAAAGCTAACAGACTAAATAAAAGTGAAACCTACAAAAGCAAATCCAGGCTATTGTGCACCTTTCAGATTGGTTATTACTTTGTAATTTTCTCCTGGTGTTTTGGAAGGTTCTTTGAGAACTTAATCTTAAAAGACATCACAATGGTCCTTGAAGAAGTATTTTCAACACGTCTATCAGTGATTCACCACCCTGTGTGTGTGATGAGCTCTTATCAGCTGTACTGAATCCTTGCTTATCTCATTTCAGATTCGGGCTCGATACAGCCTCGCTGGCCGCCCTGCACTTCAAAAATGCCTCACACCACGGCCGGAACTACCTCTTCTCTAACTCCAAGACATATTTCAACATAGCAGTGGATGAGAAGGGTCTTTGGATTATATATGCCTCCAGGACTGACGAAAATATCATGGTAGCACACATTAATGAAGAAACGTTCTCAGTCATTGAGCACATCAATACCACCTATCCTAAGTCCAAGGCTGGTAATGCATTCATAGCATGTGGCATTCTGTATGTTACTGACACTAAGGACACGACAGTAAGTTTTGCTTTTGATTTACTGAAAAGGAAGCAGATTGATGCAAGGTTTGAGTTACGGTCTTCACAGTCTGTTCTTGCAATGCTTTCATACAGTCTGCGAGACAAGAAGTTGTACACGTGGGAGAATGGGAACTTAATGGCATACCCAGTCCATTTTGCCAGCTGAATATATTTTCACATGCCACTTCTTTTGACTAAAGGATCTATTTAAAGCTCTACAACATACACATGGGGGTCTCTTTACTTGGTATCATTTTCTGTTTGCTGATGGTGGTTTGTGAGGATAAAAGGGAGAATTCATTTGGTATAAAAGGGAGATCAGGTGCCTTTGTATAAACACACATCAATTACATAGGCCATCCTCATCTTTTTAAAAAAATGTTGTTCAGTATTACAGCTGGCACACAGCATAGAAATACTTTTGTTTTCCCTGTTATTCAGCTGATAATTGTGTCTAATGTACATTGATTATTCCATGGTCATGTGCTCAGCAGAGACTATTTGTAACTTTAATTTACAATCACTTTCTCTGCAATCATTTTCTAGTCAGTGATGATGGTCTAATATAAACATCTAAATAATAAACTTTTGTGTACAAATACCTTTGTCACTTTCATTTAATTTCCAGGGATTCTCTGTGACCATTTTTTCTGGACAAAGGCTTAAAGCTGTTAAAAATAATGGAAATACTTGTTTAAATAGGCAAAAAAGCAGAAAGCTTAAAATTTGACAAGTCAAATCAAGTGTTAATAATCAAACGCAAAATCCAGCTAAAGTACAAGGAAAATGGGAACAATGATATTAAATACTGAATACACATGAATTGTGTTTCTTAAATGGAGAGCTGGATGAAAAGTAGCAAGGTTTAAAATTAAAGACATAACCTTTATGATTAAAATTTAATTTCTAACAATATTTGAGTTTCTTGTGTTGCTGCAGACTCTTCCTTGGCGCTCACTGCCTCATAAGCTACACCAGTATAACTTGCTTGTAACTCTTTAATTACAGTAAGGCATATTTCTAAAATAAAAAGTCCCCACATTCATCCATACAAATGAAATCACAAATGAAGGGTATACTTCTTTGCTGCTGTTTTTAGAATCATCATACTGCTTAGTGACTTAATCTGTTGTTAACCTTAAGTCAGAGACTGCCAATTCACATTCAAATTTTTCAGAGTTAGAGGTGAGAAACAATAGGAACTTTTTGGTTTTAATTTTGTTCTGATATTTCAGATTTCTAAATTAAACATTGGAAGAAAAATATCTACTGTTGTATGTAGCTAGATTCAAAATCATGCTCTTGGAAAACCCCTACGTGAATTTTTAAGCTGCCTGTGCATACTGTTAAAGTTCACAGAATGTGCCCAAATACTTAGAAACAAAGTGTTATTTAAATCCTGAACTGCACTGAGCTGTTTAATACCTGCGTGATCTAGGCCCTGTCAAAGGGATTAATGAATTTGGGAAAATCTGTGCCTGCAGAACCTTGTCTAGCATATGTGCTGGAAGAATTCCTCTGCTGCAGCTAAGCTCCAGTGTGTGACACAGGGATGGCTGGGCTCTTCTCAGGAAACTTGCTGTTATCACTAAGGCCCTGCATGCTAAGGAGAGAGATGCAGAAGGGAATAAAAAAATCATAATTAATATTTTGAACTAGCATATATATCAAAACTCACAGACTAACAATTCTAGCTATACCTGTATAAAGAGTGTGACACTTCACACTCCAGAGTTACAGTTCTGTGTATATTCTGTATATACAGTTCTGTGGGCTGCTTGTGGCTTTTGTGGGGGTGTGGGGGTTTTGGTTGGTAATTTTTTTCATGTTTGTTTGATTGTGGTGTTGTTTCAAAAACTGAATTGTGGTACTAATAAAGTAAACATTTTCAGCTAAAATACCCCCGAAGTCAGGAATATACTCAGGCAAACACGGTTCAAGTCAGACATGATGTACCTATCTCAAAGCATGGTAAACTTCTGCATAACATTGTTGAAACACTTGGATCAACCTTTTGGAGAAGGAAGGCCAGGAAATACTACCTCTTTTCCTCTTCTTGCAGCTGTGGAACTTAATTCTGTTAACCTTGTACTTCTCAAGAACAGCTGAAAATAAAATGTAAACAGCTAATCTTTTTTATTTCAGTACAGCCTGAGCTCAAGTTAAAGCTAACTCAGGAAGTATTCAGTCAATGTACTGGAAATATAGATAAATCTGTTTAAATATAAGAAAGAGTTCTAGAATGAGCTGTTCCATGAAATAAAAGTAATTTATTTAACTTACAAAGGGAAAACTAAACAGTGACATTTACCCTTCCTTCTTTTCATACTTCTCCCACTTCACAGGCTCCAATTTAAAATCACCTTTGGAGAAAGGTGCTTTTTATTCTAGTATATCTTACAATACAGCACAGACATCAAAATTTCATTGGAGGAATAAGACAGTTTGTTAACATTTAAATACACAGACATCCATTCCAGTCCTTGAAGAACATGTTTTTTGTTTACAACAGAAAAATACATCTGACAACAGTAGCTAGTTATATTACAAGCAAACAATATTGAACTCTGCATAGTTTATACAATATACTCTGGTAATAATTTAATTACCAGTTTTATCCACTATTTACTAGCTGGCCACATAAAGCCTGACATTCATCTGAAATGTGGCATTATATGTTCCATTGGTATTCTCTTAACAGCTTCATTTAATGAAGTATTTTCTGGACAAATGATTTTCAAAACTAAAAGCTGACTAGAATGCTGGATGTCTTCACTACAAACATTTAGTGCTTACAATACATTCCTAAAGTAAAGGCAGGTGTCCAATAGAAAACATAGCTCAGAAAGAAAGGAAAATACTGTGCAAATTAAACCCCATCGCATTTAAAAATGTGTTGATGTGCAAGTTACAGTATCAACTGTGCAATAATACTAACTCAGCATAAAGTGATACATCTCTCACAGTACGTCCTTGATTGCACATGTTCCACGGCATTTGCATCCATTACACTTTCTGCAGAAATCAAATACACTGAGTACCCTTAATTAAAACTAAACTATTTTACAATGAAAAGTTGTATACATGCTTCATTTAGTGGGAAAAACTGGAATAAACGTAATCAGAATCACGTCAGAAACGCTTACTGACTTGTAAAGCCACAGTGCTTGTGGAGTGACTGACAAGTGTCAGATCTTTACAACACTCACGAAATGCAGCTTGTGGGTTACTGAGCAATAACCCCCCACGACCAACAATACTGGGTTGAACTCCTTGCTTTTACAATCCAGTACATGCATTTCCACCCCAGTGATCCTTATGGGCATATTCAAAATATACCTGTTGTAAAAGTGTTCATTTTCTCCCCATAATACTTAATGCTGCAGTAACTGCTTTGAAAGGAAACACAACGTTTTCTTTCCACAGTGCATATCACTGTGTCTTTAGCTACCTATAGGGACATTATAGAAACCAGGATTAGCTCACAGAATGCTACAGAATGTCAAAAATGCCTGAAGGTACATTGAAAGCATTGGGAAGAACCCTCATTTTCAGCGTGCCATCTGCTCCACAGGAGAAGATACGATTGCCCTGCACAGTCTCAATCTGGGTGACACCAGCACCAATATTTCTGAAAAGGGATTGCTTAGCATGTTCATTTTTAAATGAATGAATTAAATTGTAGCCAGTCAGTCTCCACACCTGTATCAAAAGAATGACAAAAAGAGATGAATATTAAAGGATTTGTATTTCCCCCCTTAATGTTTCAGATTCCTGGCTGTTCTAAACTCTATTCAGCAAAGATAAAGGATATTTTTTGTTGCCTCATTGCAACAATTACTACAAGTCCAAGAGTCTTGAGAGGCTCCTGCTGCAGTGTAAGGCTGCCTTACTGTGGACCAGTTGGGTATTGGACAGGGTGAAGCTTCTCCCCTGTGTTACCTGATCAGCATCCTCCTCCCAGCATCCCCCCATGAAAGCTGCAGAGATGGACAGGTTACATTTTCATCCAAGATGACTACTGTCAGCTTTCCAGCAGCTGGAAATGCTTTCCTGCTAAGGAATGCTGCAGAGAGTAAGGTGCACAATTAATAAGCATGCAGAGTGGTAGGAAGCACAGGTGCCTGCTGTGTCCTAAGCAGCAGGAGCCTCATCAAGGCCAGGCCATGAAAGGCCCTGTTAAGCACTCCTCCAGCTAAAAGGAAGGAAATTGTATTCACCTTCTCTTTACCATGCTGTACTTCCTTCCTTTAGTACTCAAATGCCCCTTAAAACAGGGACTGTAATTCTGTGGGGTTTTTTTGTTGTTGTTTACTTGTTTTCACATTCGTGTTTGTTTCTTTGCTACTCTGACCTCTCAGTATCTGTCTGGGGCTACAGCACCAGGAGAAATAAATAGAACTCGGTGATACAGAAACTTTAGACAATGTTGAAGTTGCTGAGCGCCCCCTGTGTTACAAAGAAATGTCCAACTGCAAAGCCAGAACATTTTTAAATGAGACAAAAACAAAGGTAAGATTTCAGAACCATGCCGTTTGCTTTATCCACTTAAAATCAGTTTCATAACCTTAAAAAGACTATTCTTTAGTAGAGGACAAAACATACTTGCTTTATGAGTCTGCGAGTATATTTCAGTTTACGTTACAGATATAAAACAAGCAGGCTGTACATCAAATGTAGGTTTGGGGTTTGAGGGGTTGTTTTTGTTTTGTTACTGCATTTATCTGGCTGTTTACGTGTGACAATACATTGCTTCAGCCAAACCCCCTCCTCCAGAACCCAGCTCCTTTGTCTGCCCTTACCTTCATGTTGCCTTCGGCCGAGCCCGTAACAAAATAGTCCTCGGAAGGATCCAGTGCAAGGGCCTTAACAGCTGACTCATGTGCTTGGAAGGTGAAAAGGATTTGCCTCTGTCTGATGTCAAAGATGCAGATATATCCCTTCCTACCTCCAGAAATGAGCAGTTGATGCTTGGGTGCATACTGAAGTACTGTGGCACCGTGGTCATGACAAGTGAAGGCTGAAGAAGAATGTCGGAATTTAACAGATTTGAAACTGTAAGTAGCTCTCAATCTTAAAATGCATTTCTTCTATAAACTTCTACCTGAATATTTTCTAACTTTGCAGACACATTCCCCCATATGGGTAATGTCTTATCAGCTGACAGCTTATTGCTCTCATAAGAGATACCTAGATCTAATGCACAAGAAAGCATGATATGCAGTCTAAGTTACTTTAGAATACAGGGTCAGACCTGAATTTAAAATTTGAGAAAATATAAAATTCACCATATGAAGTTCAGGTAAATTCCTGTTTTAAAAAAAAGTATAGCTGATCTTGAGCAACCTGGTCTAGTGAAAGGTGTCCCTGCCCATGGCAAGGGGAGTGTAAAGAGATGATTTTTAAGGTCCCTTCCAACCCAAACCATTCTAATATGTTCTTTCTTCACATATAGAGCAGATTAACATCAGCTAGAGAACATGCAGAACCAGTCTGGTGCGTGTATTAGTGTGCAACACAAACTTAGACCTGTTCCCCAGTCTAAGGTTTTCCCCTTGCCCCAAATGCACACAAAAGCTCTATTTCCTTAGTCAGTAAGGAGCAGAGGTTTAATTTTCACCACAGTACTTACCATGTATAAGACTGTTACTAGATGAAACCAAGGTGTCCCAGAGGCACACATTTCTGAGGGAGAAAAAACCAAAATCATTATGGCCTATTGCCAAGTGATTCATGGGGTGACATGACTCCAAAAGTGTTCACATTTTATGTCAGTCTAGAAGGCAGAATTGAACCCTTTGTAGTAATTGGAGAACATTTGCAAAGAACTGAGAGCTCTAATTCCTTTCTTTTTCTTTTTTTAAATTTCGTAGTGGAACTACACCTTCTGTCATTTAAATGTGTACTGATCAAAGGTTGTGTCAAATAATTATAGAAGTTATTCTTTTCAGAGAAAAAGAATCATCCTGCTTTGCTGAACAGATTTCTACCCCCAGCAACAGCATCATGTCAAAGTAGCTGCATTTGGAATACAACTTGAAAAAACTGGTTAACTACTGACCACTCCTCTCACAAACTAAACTTGGAAACAAGCAACTGAAGAAAGAATATTCAAAGAAATTATCAGGAAAAATTGGAAAAATGAGCCTTAAAATGTCAGCCACACATTAATGCCCAAGAGTTTAGCAAGTTAAGGGAGATGAATAAGTAGTTTTGAAATTCTTCATTGTTTCTTTAAACACACCTGTTATCATTGGATTGTCCCGATGTAGCAACTAGACTTGAAGAGGTTATAAATGCAAAGTCACTTGTGGTTTTACTGTGGCACTGCCAACTCTATTAAAAACAAAACAAACATAAAAGTGCAATCTTACCAATTGTTATTAGCATCAAAAGTAACTACTGTCAGTCTGATGTCAGTGATAACAGAACAAAGAGTCTTTGAAACAAAGCTTAAATACTGACAGTTTGAAACTGAGAATGGAACAATTGATTAAAATCCAGTATAAAATGAAAAGATACTACAATAAGTGACAAAGGACAAATCCACAGTATAGTGTATAACAACAGCCTGAGGTTTAAATTAAGCATGGTCTTTATGTTGAGAACATAAAATGTAAAATGTATTGAAGAACTTATTTTTACTAGGTTTTGGGGTTATAAAGTTATTAGTTGTGGCTCTAATTTTTAATTTAAACAAGGGTAATGTTGAAAGAGTATTTGTAATTGGTTTTCCTAAGATGTATCATTGAAACTCTGCAGTTGTTTTGATGAAGTGCGCCAATTAAAAAGCAGCAAAATCAAATATGTCTCATTAAAGTTGTACGCTCTGGACCTGTCTCAAGTTTCAAAGACTTTGCTTTTCTCTACAAGAATAATAACAAAAATAAAAAAAACCTGTTTACTTACCAGGTAGGGCTTAGGATTTGAGGTGGTTTGGTTTACTTGCCAAATACTTAGAAAACCTTCGCCATCAGCAACACCACACTGCAAGGAACAAACTGCATTTATTAGCATGCCATGGTGGTTACTGGATGCTTCATGATAGAAATCTGCTGACTTCAGGGAAAAACCCACCTGAACCACCAAACCTTTGCTTGCAAATTGACTATCAGTAACAGCGATTGTCAAGTCAGAAAAAAATAGTTAAGAAGCCAAGTGAGTTCAGTGCTAATTGTTTAATGATTATTTAATGATTGATGCTCTCCTGCATACTCAGTTCTTTTCTGGAAATGGAGAAAGTGTGGAAGCTTATCTTTCAAATCCTAATGTTAGGTGCTAAAGCTAACAAAGGCATCATTACTCCATGACTCTACTTGAAAATGCTTAAAAAAGTAAGATGCATGACAGCATCATAAAAGCACGATAAGAACCATTGTGGAAAGATTGTAGTCATGAATAGTAAAATGACTGAGCTATATTTATTAATCAAAATGAATAACATTTAATATTGTATATTCTATGCAGCATGTTCTGTATTTTACAAAATAATTTTAGAAATACTTAGAAATATTTTTTATATTTTCTCTTTTTAGTTGAGTTTCATAAGTCCTGCATGAATGATCTTCGTGCGAAGCACAGTAACAACAAGTACATCTTAATTTCTTACTTAAGATTGATTTCCACATAATGGTAAGATTGCAATATCTCAAAGCACAATCAAAACATATTTTTAGAGTAAGTTCAAATGACATTCTATGCCACCTGAAAACAGATATGCTGAGAGATACTTTATATTTCCAGCTATTTCACATTTGCTGTTTTATAGCTATATACAGTCATGTCCAGACACATTTAATTCTCTTTCTATAGCTTTTAACTATAATAAAATTAAATATTTTGTCAGTAAAAATGCAGACAGGAACTGTTAAAATAATAGAATGAGCAACATGAAAAACTGAAGAGGTGGGTATTTCTCCCTCCACTCTTCTTTCTTCATCTCATATCCCTCATTTCTGGCCAAAGCATGTATTTTTGCACTCCTGCTCTCTGCTCTAGTGGAGTACACTCACAGCCTTCAACTCATGGGCTGAATTATCTGTCTTCCAGGTTCTTCTACGTAAAGCATTCTGTGAAAACTTAATCTTGGCCAGAACTCAAAGTGGGAGGCACTTCTTAAAGATCTGTGCTATACTGATTAACAGCTGGACTTGACAATCTTGGGGGTCTTTTCCAGCCTTAATGATTCTATTATTGATACAAGTGTGCATCTATAAAACAAGAAATGCCCGCAGTTTTTTTTAAATATTTTATTTAAAAAGGTCACCACATGGGACCACAGAGTTCTGAAGAGGGAGAACAAATTGTGTGAAAATGTGGCAAATAGGATAGGGGATAGCAGTGTGGAGCTGAGAGAAGAGAAAGGAGAATAAAGGCCAGGGTTTATTACAAAGTTCCCACATGTGGCCAAAATGCATGACACAATATCATTGTTCTAGGGCATCCTAACAGTTCTGCATGCCAGCAGTTAAAACTGCTCCAGAGGTCACAGCACAACCAAACATTTCCTTAGGAATAACATCTCCAACCACCCCCCAAAACCCCGCATGTTGTACTTACCTTATTTCCCTGGGCATTGAAATACATCCTCGTCACCCTGGCATTCCCAGCCTGCTGGAAGCACACCAGCTGCTGTGGCCTTGTCCACTCAAACATTCGGACACTTCCATCTTGTGCTCCTGTAAGATCTAAGATTAAAAGATGATCATTAATACTACAGTATTTTGCAGAAAATTATCAATTCCATACTAGTGATTCACTTACAATACTGATGGACTGGATGTGAAGCCATTCTCTTGACGTTATTCAGATTTCTTTTAATCAGCTTTATATGAAACAAAGAAAAATTAAAATAACTTTGAAAAAGACATAAACACACTATTCAATTTTGTTTATACTATTATGAAGTGAGTGTCCCCTAGTTAAAAAAAATCTGTTAAGCTAACATTATTTGAATGGTCCTACATCAAAGTTCCCATAAGAAAGGAAACCACCCAGATCGTCCCATTATTTTCTATATCACAGTAATTCTGTGCCACAGTATATGAGAAAATGCTTAGTTTGGCCTATCTTTTTGGCCAGGCCTTGGTTGCTGTTGGCCTTTTCTGTCAATACTGGATTGACAGTATGATGACTAATGCACACTAGGTCTCTCCACTAAATAACAGATGATAAACAGCCTGAGCTGCACACACGGAGGTACTCACCACACCAGCTCCAGTGCTGGTTTGCCCAGTGCCTAGCCAGGGCATGGATGGAGATGGCTGGATCTGACTCACTCCAAACGATGGTGCAGTTGAAGGAGCCAGTGTTGTGGTGGAACCACGGAAGTCAATGTCATCGGAACTGTAAAAGAACAGTTCTGCTTTGAACAAATGCTGCTTTGCTCCTAATGATCTTTGCCTGTTTCTCAAGAGCTTAATGGCAATGGGTAGTGTCAATAATGAGACTATAAATTGATAATTCCTGCACTTAGGCAGTGCAAATTTCTTCCACGTGCTGCAAATCTTTGCATGTTTAATCTCAAGAGATGATCCCAATACAAGAATATAAGCTCCCTTGAGAAGAATATTGTTGGGCTGTTCCTGACCTGTGTGTGCAGTGTGCAGGGAGCTGGTACAGAGCAGTGCTTGCTGCAGCTGATGCATTCACAGTTCTCAGCACAGGAATGGAGGGGACAGCAATAACCAGCATCAGCTACCACAGCTGCCCTCCACACTGCACTGATGCAAGGGAACTGCAGGGTGTCCAAGGTAGCACTTCCTTTATTATCTTATGCACCACATGGGATTTTACTTCACTGTGCAGTGCAGGCATGCCTAAAGACAGTAATTATCATCTTGCTTTCCCTCACTTGCAAAGCAATCAGTTAAAGTAATTAATGTCTTTTGTATGCCCTATTTGTGGTCACACAGGTAATGTAGATGCAGCCTCACAGAAAATCAATACTCGTATTAATATAACCACAAAGAAACAATCCTACCTTTTAGACTCTCTGTCATATTCTTCCCCAATCCATATAAATGACTGAGCAGCCAGTAGAGCTGAAATATCAAGTTCTTGAACATCATGTGTAGATGCCAAAACAATTTCATTGCTGTTCGCCTATGCAGCACAAATACAAAATTTATACTCACTATAATTAAGACCTTTTATTACATTTCTTGTAGTATTTGAGGCTTACCTTGTTAACTGCAAATGCCATTATCATATCTGACTCTTTGTGAATTATTTTTGCTTTTCCTCCAGGGTATCCAAGATCTGCTTCAACCTACAAAACATTTATAAAAAACTTCAATTAGCACGAAAATCCATTTTGTAGTGGTACATTCAGAGTGCAAAAATCTATACAAAATTCATGCAAGAAAAGTTCAGTGGCCTTAGCATTGTTTCAGTAGCTAAACTTTAGACTTCTCATACTCTTTGGTGTTCTAGAAGCCGAAAGTGATATTTGAGTGTAAGAAACACGAAGTTGTGTGTGCAACACTATTTACAAGGTGTTCACTCATCCCAATTATCAGGACATCTGAAGTTAGTTCATGGATTAAAAGCCTGTCACACAGACTACACAGAACACACAGCTTCTGTTAGTCACATTAGAAAAGAAAAGCCAGTTCCACAGAACTTTTAAGAATGTGCTAGAGGTTTGGGAGAAGGGATACTACCTTGTTTTTGTGATCTTCTGCTACGCAGTTTTGTTTGACCTGCTCCACACGATCTTCTACAGACTACATAACATCACACAGTCACAAACACAAAACACATGCACAAACAAATATAAAAAAAGAATGAAACATTCCAAACTAGATTTTAAAGGCCACTCTGTCAGTAAATGATGACAAATGTATTTTTAACTTTTTATAAAAGGCACAGAAACTAAGACAGGAATCTAAACAAACTCACTTAAAATGTAATGCCTCCTAGATGAACACAAAATGTATGATACAGTAAATAAATGGAGGAGTAATACACACACAAACTCCATACTTACAGGAATTCTAAAAGATATTAAATCATATACTTATTTCCCATGATATTTATGTGTTGGCTTAAATTTTCAGTTAGAACATAACAGCTATAATCAGTACAATTTGTAAAGCCCCATATTATATATTACTATATAATATTACTTTTATATGTATATATTACTCATGCATATATACATATACACAAATGAATAGCACATTTAAATTTCTTTTTCAGTATGACACACCAAAAAAAGAAGAATATTCCAATTTCTTTGCTTATTACTGTTATTGCAAATGTTCTGTTTGTCAGGATAGTATTCAAATACATAAAGGTGAGATATGTCTTGTTTAAAAATATTTGGTTCAGTTGATATCCCAATCAACAACATGACAGTCATGTTGATTTTGAAAAAAATCCAAACATTGTTAAATGAGAGAAACTGAAATGTCAATGAAAAATGGGAAAAAAAATTAAATACTGAGGAGACTGAGGAACAGTTATAATTGAGCTTTGCTTTTAAGAAAAAGTTACATCCTTTGTTTACCTCACTCTGCTTTCTTTTCTTTGTGAATATATATCTTATGAACGTCTCCTGAAGAAGTTCTTGCTTCACAAGAAAATGCCAGAGCCTTTTTGCTGGAAGAGCTGAGTAATCCTTTGATCTGGATAAAGTAGAAGGAAAGAAACACAGAGTATCCTGAATAGGAAGAGACCCACAAGAAACACTGAAGTCTAACTCAAATCTAAGAATCCCACTGTGTGCCTAAGAGTGTTGACTCAACACTTCTGGAACTTCGTTGGTGGTGCTGTGACCATTACCCCAGGGAGACTGTTCCAGTGCCCAGCCACCTTCTGGGTGAAGAATCTTTTTTTAGTTACACACCTAAACCTCCCCTGACTCAACTTCAGGCCATCCCCTCGTGTCCTGTCACTGTCCCCAGAGAGCAGAGATCAGTGCCTGCCTCTCCTCTGCCCCTCACAAGGAGGCTGTACCTGCAGTGAGGTCTCCCCTCAGGCTCCTCCAGGCTGAACAGACCAAGTGCCCTCAGCTGCTCCTCACACAGCTTCACCTCCAGACCCTTCACCATCTTCACTGCCCTCCTTTGGATGCTGTCTAATAGTTTTATATCCTTATTATATTGGGGCACCCAAAACTGCCCCAGCACCCAAGGTGAGGTCACCCCAAAGCAGAGCAGAGGGGACAATCCCCTCCCTTGCCTGGGGGGCCATGCTGGGCCTGATGCACCCCAGGACACACTGGGCCTTCCTGGCTGCCAGGGCACTGCTGAGTCATTCTGCACTGTTGACTCAGTTGTAGTTTAATATATTGAGAAAAGCAAGCTATTTTTGAGTCGAAAACACAGTTCAGTATCTGCATTTACAGACACCTCCAGGCATGACACTGTCTAAACACAGGAGGATTAGCCTTAAAAGGACCTTAGTATAACTGTCTTTCTCCTCCCCCAGACATCTCATGTATTATATAACTCTTCTGTTGCTGGGATAGGGTGAGAGACAACTGCTACTGAAGGAATAGTAAACAGGTTGAATGGGGTGTTCCCAGCAGCAGCATCTGCCCTCGATTCCTACAACCTCTGCTCTTTCCTCATTTTTCTTTCTTGCTGCAGCTGTCAAAGGTGCAGCAGAGTAAAGGCTGCTGCAGGAGACAGGCAGCTGAATAACAAAGGGATGTGGGAAAATGGTTTCTATAGAACACTGGCTATTAGACCTAAGAGCTAGACAACCTTCATTTGGCTGTTTAACACGAGGAGGAAATGCTCCTTAGAATTTCTGTAATCAAAGAATGTGGTTTTTGCTCAGAAAAAACTACTTACTTGAATGGTGTGTTTTCAGGTTCAATCATCGCTTTATTGCGGAGAATGGCTGGTCCTGCCCCTACACCAACGTCACTGGGGTAAGTATTGATGTAGTTTGGAGGTGGGCCTTCAAACTGGTCCATTCTATCTTGAAGAATCTGTTCCCAGTGTTCTAAATTTTTTATTACAGCAATGCCCAATGGAGATGTTACAGGCAGATCTAAACAGAAATATGAATAAAGTAAGGCTCAGAGAAAAAAAACCCACTAAGTTACAATGAGTATAAAACCCCCATAATAACATAACCATCCAAAAAAAAAATCTTGAAAGGAAATGTACATGTTGGCAATTGTAATAAATAAGGTATTTAATTATTTGAATTTTAAAGTGAGAATTAAAACAAAGTTTGACAGAAAGCCACATATACAGAAAAATAAAATGTAAAGCAGGATTTAGCATACCGGTGAATTCCAGACCAGCAATGGGAAAGAAGTTCTTGATGTTGTGCAGAACTAATTTTACCATTGTCAGATGTAGGAGAGCCCAGCTGTATAAAAAGAACAGATTTAGTCATGTTAAAAAAAACATTAAGAGTTATCTACAGAGTATTTTTCTTCTTCAAGCAAATACACAGGTTAGGTTCTATTTAACCTGCACCTCATTCAAAAACTACATGCTTGAACCATTATTCTAGAGCTGGCATTGTGGTACCTTATATTGAGTCTTAAAAATGAAAACAGGTGTTTCTCAACTGTTTTCCCCTCCCCCAAAAAATGCAAACCACAGAACTTTAACTTCCTAATCCCTTTTTTCCAGCAAGTAAATGGGGAACTGTTATTGTGACAAGAATTTCTAATTTCTGTAATCCTATTGCCATAGACAAGTCTGCCCACAGTAGTAAAATTGCTTGGCTTTCGTTGGATGGTGCAGAAGATCCATATTTTTTTTTTAATTTGGAAGCAAAGGTAAGCATATGACATAACTATTCTAAAACAGTGACAATTTCTGCTGACCTGTAAGAATTGGCATCTGTGTGTTCCTGGATCTGCACATCGGAGAGGAAAGCGTCGTCCTCTTCCTCATCACTGTGAATGCTTTCATCAGAATCGTATATAACACCACTGTCTGACAAAGGGAGAAAGGGCTGCAATGCAAAGCAAAAGTCTGTATAAAAACAATATTCTCATCTCTTTTCTAACTTCACTTATGACTCTCATAGAGCTTAAATGACAGCAATTTAACCTGTAAGTCAATGTCCCTAAAAATATAAGTAATTAGCAAGAGGGAAAAGTGTAAATGACTATTAGTGACAAGAGCATGTCTTGAAAGTGAAGTAATAGACTTGTAGGCTCTTTATCTTTTATTATGAGGATAATATTCTGCATCTTACTACCCAAAATCTTCACTTTATTTTTGTCCTTTAAAACTTAATGGAATTTTCAATTACCTTTGCCATAAAATAGTCCCACATGCTGAGTTCTGGAGGAATAAACTTTTCTTTGTAAGAGGGTCTTTCTGCAGGTACAGGTGGTGGAACATTGCTGTCTTTTACTGGTCTTCCTGGCACCAGCATTCTCATGTTAAACCGACGGCGGTGTTTATCCATTTCTTCTGATGGAAGAGGAGGTGCTAAATTCAGGTAATTAAAAAAGCTGATATTAGTATTGCATCTTTAAAATGTCTGTATTTTATAACTGAAGCAACTAACACCACTGTTATTGGTACTAATTTCTACTGATTTAGAATGAAAGCCAGCCTAAATAAAGTAAGTGTAATCAAAAATAGTTTCATTATAATAAATTCAATATCTGTGGCATTTAGACATTGGATATATTATGAAAAATACATTTTACTTTACATTTACATACTGGATTAAGTTCTTAGGAGATGTAGCTTTTAAAAAGTCTTTTAGCTGAAAAATTTCTCAAGAAAGAAATAAACTCAGAAACTTTGTTGAGAAATAAAGTAATATGTAAAATATCACCACACAGTATGCTGCATAATTAGCAGTTACTCAAATATAAACCAAGGAATTCTTAGGGTAGCAAAGAAAATTTGAATAGAAAGACTGGCTTTTTGACAACTGAAGTCTACTTTAAAGTGTTATGATTTAAAATGCCTTAATAGTAAGCAAAATATTAATTTGGAATTTGTTTTTCAAAGTGTTATTGGCCAGGCAGCATTGAAGATCACACTTACTTTATTACAAGGGAGCTAGGTATTTAAAATCTATTCTGTTTGTCCAAAAAAGCCACTACTAACACTCATCTACACTGCAAGTCTTTACAAACCTTCGTTACCATCCTCTGAAACATCAGAAGCTGTAGCAGCTTGAAGGTTAAAGGAAAACAGAATACATCTCAAATGAACATGACTTACAGAAGTTATTCATGCTATCATCTTATGAAAGTAACTGTCCTAAATGAGTTTAACTTATTCCATGAATGACAAATACCTGTTATGCATACTTGTAATGGTGCAATGCCTTACTACTGTTTGGTTTTATATGCTGGAGAGGGAATGTCTAATTTTTGCATAAGTTTCAAGCCGACTGGTGATTTGAAAGTCTCTGTGATTTCACTATTGCTGAAGTTTATCACAAATGGTTGTATCTGTCTTTGTCTTCAGAGTCTGAATTCAATCTCTACTTTTGCTTTTCCTCATGCAGCATGTTAATACTTGCTCATCTGTCTTTGTAACAACCCTGGTTTAGGTGGAGCTTACAAATGCATGAGCAGTTTTTCTGCCAGATGGAGTTAGTATTTCTTCTCTATGGTCTTGTGCTAGGTGAAATCCTACCTTGCAATAGACACTGATTTGAGAAATACTGTTTCCTAATTACTGCAGTCATTAAATAACAACACTCATCTCCTATACAAAAACCCATAGGTATTAACACTGATTTATACCACCTGGGTTTTTTTCCCTAAAAATAATGGCTGAAAGTTGTGGCTCTGTATTTTCTTAGGCTTTGGATTTTTACTGCTAGTTACTGCTAGCTGTTTCCCATGGGAACAAATTCCCATTCTCATAACAATGTGTTTGTTATTTTGTAAACACTAAAGAGAGCTTTGCCCTTCTCACACAAGTTTCCCAAAACAACCTCTGTCACTTGTTGTTTGCTAAAGGAGAAGAGACGCAGTCCTTCTCTGACCAATCACTGCCCTTTCAGCACTTCATATTATAAAAGCACAAAGATTCAAAAAGTAAAAGCCTTCTGATCACCTAGAACTGTCTGTGTGCCTTCTTCGCCGCCCAATCGCCGTAACAAAAAGTCCCGAAAAAATGTTAAAAGTAAGCACCGTATATTACTATTATTACTATAATAATTATCCAGTTTTTATGGCAAATTCAAAATGTGCTGGATGCCATTGCGAAGGACAACCGCAAGGCTATTATTTGTTTCAGCTTTTTAGTTAATGTAACAATTTTCTTGCCAGTAGTTTCCTAAATTCTTTAAAGGTCTTTAAAGGGAAGGGAGGTTCTCCTACTGTGTTAGTAAGAGGTGTCAGAGGCAGGCCGTGAGCGTGCCCTTTAGCAGCGGTGTACCTGGGATGTTCTCGGACTGCCGGCGGGGTTTCACCAGCAGCTTGACGCCCCCTCCGAAGACGGCGGCCCACATGCGGCTGTTGAGCGGGTGCGCCGCCAGCCGGAACAGCTCGTTACACGAGTTGGTGGCCAGCGCGTGGATCAGCAGGCTCAGGTACACGGCCACAACAGCTTCACACAGCAGGATGTTCAGCTTCGGCTGGTCCTCGTCCTGAGCTGAACTTAAGAGGTTGATGAGTGAACTCACGCCTGCCAAGAGGAAAGAAATTCTGGGATTAAATGAGTAGGAGGACAAACGGAGAAAAAGAAAACATTTTACCTCTATGCTTTATGGTAAACACTAGTAGCCACATGATGCTTTTATTCAGATGAAACATACTATTAACAGTTTTCTTAAAATCATAAAGATAAAAATTTTAAAAAGCCCTCTTGGGTCTGGGACTTTTGTATTGCACTTCTCTGCAAATACTACAGGCAGTTCAGCGTGCCTATGAAATTTCTGCACCATTTCCACAGTTCATGCTTGTACATCAGAATCAGCTGCCCTGATGGCTATACCAAGTAGAGCATACATGTAGGACAGTACTGTGGAGACAATAAGAGGTAACATTGCTAGGGGGTAAGGCAGACTGGAGGAAAACGTTTTAGGGTGACAAATTGTCATTAAGTGCACCCTAAAGATCATGGTCTCTTCTTCAAGCAAGGTGTTTGCCATATACAAAGTTTATTTTTATTTGTTCTGATACGTGAAAAAGTGAAAGGCTGTTACTATTTTGAGAACTAAGTTAGAAACATCTGTATTGATTATCCGCTATTTCATCCCTCATACAGGACAGTGAAATAATTCTGGCACATGGAGCTGGTCCAGTGGAGCTAAAAGTAACTTTATTTCAGTCTCACCAGGCCACTGAGCAGGAGATGAATTGGGAGTTGCATGCTCTTCAATGCTTTCTGTCCTCAGTCTGCGTCGATCACTCAAAAGCAGTCCTTGATAAACCATCCCAGTAAACTGATTTGCTTCTGTTTGACTGCTACATACAAATAAATTTTTTTCTGATGAGAAAGTGAGTGTCCCAAGTGAGAGTGCCATCATATTTTCCTACTGTTTATTGAAAAACCCTGAATGGTTGGTATTATTTTATCCATGTAAAATTGATCGGGCATATCAAAGTTAGCAATGTTTAATGTGGACAAGTATCTTTACCCATACACAAACATTTAATCCCTTTTTAAGTCACATGCAGGAAGAATTTCCATTTAGGATGCACAAAGTATACTGCAAAAGTAGGACTGTATGAAAACTTCCCTCTTTACCTGTAACTGTGGCTGTCACATAGTGCTTGATAAATGGATGCAGAAAGTGAAGCTGCTAAAGAATGAAGTGTGTACACCTAAAATAAAGAGAACCAATAAGCTATATGTTTTATATAAAAGGTGAGTAAAATACATTTCTTTCTAAAGGCTATTGGAAATGTGTTCTGCAGGACTGTTCTAGTTTTAATGCAAGTGCAAGAAATGGTAACTGAATGTTACTTTAAGTTTACAGTACAGTGCTTAGAAAATCACAACTGTTTGTTCAAGATAATGGGATGGCAGTCAACACCTTCTAATATGTCAAGATAATTAACTTGATTCTAATACAGAAAAGCCACAGTAAATGAGAATATTGAAGCATGTCCTGTTATGACAATGAATTTTATGGACTGGTTCCTTGTACTATATAACAGTAGTAATACATGTAATAGTTATTCAATATACATAAAATACAAAAAGTCTGTGTAGTCATGATATAATAGTTTTATCTAAAATCTCTTTTTTTTACCTCAGTTATGTGCTTATAAATTCCATTAGTCTCCAGGAGTAACAAATAACTGTTTCTGTCTAACAGTGGAACAAAACCAGTTTTTTAAAAGAGGAAATGCAAGGATTTCTTGGAAAGTTCAGTGAAATCCGCAGGATGAAGAAAATGGTACTATCCAACTGTTAAAAAAGCAAACTTTCCTAAACTCACCCTGTGCTCATTCCTGTCTTTTCCTACTATCTTTCCATTTCATCAAACATTAGGCTTAGATTAAAGCTATGAATTACCTTGACATCTTCAATATTAGGATGTGGTGGTGATTTCATCTGCACAATAGTGTAAAGTATATCATGGATGTGGTTGTTTAAGTACAGCACAGGATTAGCTATCACAGTTTTTGTGGATGCTATGCTTGCAGAAAGCAGTGGTAGTGTTGTGGGTAGTGGAAGTGGAGACTGAAGTTGCTTTACAGTAGTTTCCTGTTTAAAAGAAAAGATGGTATTTAAAATCATTGCTTTGAAAAAAAATTAAAAATAGAGAAAATCTTACATCTTAAATATATTTCCTAGGTTTTTTTATCCTCTTCCACTGCTGTCCACTCAGTACAGACAAGATTTTACTGTCAAAAGCAAGTTATTATTTACTATAATAACAAGGTTCAGACCTGACAGCCAAGATTGCTGGAGCACATTTTCATGCAGGAAGAGTATTTTCAAGTAGTTCATCAGGAAGTGAGGAGATTGTCTGTTAAGAACCACTAACTAAAAATGTGCTTGCAGTAGCACAAGTTGATACAATAGTCATTTCTCTGAGTTTAGTAATAAAGTCAAATTTGTACTCAATCTGAGTTTCTCAAGAGGAAACAAACAGAACTTTAAAAAACTCTTTAATGTACATTCTAAGCCAAGTACCACCAAAACAGCTGTCTGTTGCCCCTATCTGAAACAGGAGAAATCTAGGACTAGAGCATGTTAAAAGAATTGCCCAGTATCAGATTATCTGCTGTAGCTCAGCAGATAATCTGATACTGGTAATTTGAAAGTCTCTGTGATTTCACTATTGCTGAAGTTTATCACAAATGGTTGTATCTGTCCTCAGTGTAGTAATTACCATTTATTGTAGAACATCTCCTTTTGTATGAAATGTAGAAAATGCCATAACAGAGTAACTAGAGTAGTACCCTGTCTGATTTTATATTATTTGTTGAGCCTTGAAGCTAAGATTCCATTCCTTTAGTTCCTTTGCATGATCTGCAGAGGTCTAGGAATGAGATTTTGTTTTATTCCAGTAACTGTGAATTTAATTTATTATATAGATACCTAGGAATTATGACCAAAATTATGTCATAGTAACACATAAAACGCTGCAGCTACAATATAAAACAGCAACATTTATATTCCATAATCATAAGTAGCCTGATCCTCAGTGTCACATAGCAGATTCTTCAGAACCAAATAATCCATATTGGGAAAAGCAGCACACTTGAATAGCAAGTTCTTTCTCCAAGAACATTAAAATCATCATGACTATTAGACTTGCAGAATATTAGCAGCATTGTCTAGGCACAAACTCATGCATTTGACATAACTGACAGTCTAGAACTGTTCACATTGATCAATAGAAATGATCTAGTTTAGCTTTACCTGCTGTGATTCCTGCAGCAAGAACTTCAGCTCCATCCTTACAGATGCTAAACCTCCGCCTTGTGCCCCATGAAGACTACAATAACTGAGAAAAACCCTGAGAAGAGCTTGGTTCTTCTGCAGCCACCACTTGCGTCTCTCGGCATGTTCTCGCTTTGCCTGTAACCTCCGTCTTTCGATCTGGTGCCGTTCGTACGAGCCAATGTCTGGCTTATCCACAATATCTTCGGGGTCGAGCAGATCCCCGTTTACTTTGGTATATGTTTTACAGTAGTCTTTGTCCCCTGCGTCGTGGTTGCATATTTCATGCATAGCAGCAATCTCTTTTTCCAGCCAGTTGTACAGCTGAAATCTGAGCTTGCCTCCATCCACTTCATAACCCGTAGCCAAAGTCCTCAGTTCAGTCATAAGGATTTTCAAACAGGCTCTGAACTTCAGTTGCTCAGCAATAACATCAACCTCAGTGTCTCCTGCCTCAGAAACCTCCCCATGTGGTGTCTGAGCCATGCTGGTGTCTGAGGTCCTCTCATCTTCGCTCTTAGAATCGGACTTTTTCATCATTATCCCAACATCCTGGTCTTCTTCATCTGACCCATTTTTGTCTTCACCCCAATCAAGAGTAAGCGGCTCATCATCAAATTTTACTGCTGGTTGACTCCAGTCAAATTGTGCTGAAGATTCAGCAGTACTCTCCAAAGCAAAGGAAGTTGAAATGGGTTTTGACCAGTCTATATCACCACTTCCAGCACCATCCTGTAGGGCTTTGGAATCTGAAACATCAGCCTGGATTGAAGGACTAGATGAATCCTTTTCTCCAGCTACAGTAGACTTTTTTCTTATTTTTGGAATTTTGGAAAGGACTTCAAGGGCTAGTACAGGGCAGCCCACTTTAAAATGAGCGTTTGCAGTAGTGAAGAATAATTTTCTTTCTATAAGATTAATTTTATCAACGAAGCTTTTCTCAGTTTTTAGACCTAAGGTAGCCAGAGTTCCTTCTGGTGAGCTGAAGTATCTTCGGATGAGCAAAGGGTGGGTCCGAAGGTAGTTGTAAAAACTGAACACCACAGGATTGCAGGATTTGACAATAACTGAGGAATTAAACAGATACATTTATTGAAAATGCCTTTTATATGGTATTATTCTGTTTTGCAGTTATTTCCTGCATTAGAGATTTATTAAAACACACAAAGACAATTTTGAGTCTAGTTACCAAAATAAAATGAAAAAATTACTTATTCTCCATGAAAAGAATAAAGGTATGAGCTGGATGAGTAGAAAGACACAAATTCTATCATTTGCCTTGCAGTTACAGTGCACTCAACTAACCTAAAAGGCAGCTGAGATGATCACCCATGTAGATTTCCCCAAGGAAATTCCTACAGGGAATATGAAACCTATGTAACCACCTGTCACTTAACATTAATCTTGAAGAGATGGGATAGGAAATCCTGCCACAATACTGCTAATTCCTAGAAGCAAGAATAAGAATTTAAGTCCTCTGGAAAAAAGACCAACCAGCACCCATTACTAGAGAAGTATTGTATGGAAGTGCCAAACAAAGACAGCTCTCCTAAGCTTAGCTGACAGCAGGAACTAAGTTTGGTGTTAGAGGGTTGAAGACAACCCTTGGAAAGAATTGAAAACAAATATTTATATTGTTTTAAAGCATTTCTTCCACTCTTCTTTCTCCTAATAAGTTTTCCCTATCAGATTAATATTTTTTCCCTTACCTGGGTTTTCATCATCATCTTTGGGTGTTTGTTCCAATAACGTATCCAGTGCTCGTGTGTAATCTTTCATTATCCAGTATGCAATACTTCTCAGAAATGGATCAGAATGCAACTTAGTACAGCTGAATCCAGTTCCATCCTTCTGGCAACCCAAAATCTTCTCATAGAGAATGGAGGTGTATGTGACAGAGGTTTCAAACTCTGATTCATACAAACGAGCAATGACCATGGCCAATTGTATGTCTTCCATTTTCTCAAGGCACACCTATGATAAGCAGTGGAGAAAAGGTTGTTTTATGAGGGAAAGGGAGTTCCATAAAATAAAGTGAATAGCAATACATGTTTACAGAACAGATATTTTTTTCTTTTTTCTCCTCTTATCTGTTCTTTGAAGTATAAATTAATCTTCGGGTCAAAAATGTGGTAAGTGATATATATCCAAGTAATATTTTCTTCTGTTTGGAAAGAGGTGTACTTTTCTCTAATTTAGGGATTTTAATATGCATAGCAGTACATAGCATTAAAAATTAATATAGCAGAAGATAAAGATGTCTATTTTTATCCTATCTAGTAGAAGAGCTGCACACACCAACTTTCATGTTATTACATGACTGGTAAGATATTTTTCATACCATCTTGTGCAGAATTACATCTCGAGGAAAATACATTCTCAAGTGAAGACAAACATACTGTAAATAAATAGGCAGGTATTCTAAAAGTTCTCTAACTCTCATCTTCTCCTGAGAGATACTGCTTAGCTTATGATCCTTCTCACAGCTCCCACCTCCCTATGATGCAAGCAGCATCTTAACTCCACTAAAAAGGGATCCCAGAACTGCTTCAGAAGAGAACTCTTGACTTCTTTTTTTTACTTAATGTTGTACCAATAGGTCATGTAGAATAGCTGGAGGCAGAACAGAGTATTACAACTTAACTGCGCAGTTCAAACAAAGTTTTGCCAGAAGGGTCACACTGGTACTCCCAAGAGTGCTTCCACTGAGGAATGGTGTATCTGAACAATTATTCTGGCCTTTAAATCAGCTTTTCACAGTAGTGTGGAGGTACATGGTATGTCTGCAGGGCACAAGGGGGTCCTGTGTGGACATACCATCCCATTTGTGCTGCCACAATTTGTGAAAACCTCAACAGAAGAACAGTTTGTAGGGATGCAGTAACATAGGTCAAATCAGAAACTGAAATTTAATTTCTCAAAAGTGGATACCTCTATAGCATCTTTTAGTGAACCTGCTAGCAAGAAAAATGCAGCTGACTGCTCAAAACGTTGTTTTCCCAACAAAGCAAAAGCATTTTTTAAAGCAGCTTTACGCCATCGGTCTTCATTGAAGTTGTGGCTGAAAAAGGCAGTCATCTTTTCATCATGCTGGGACCTGTATAAAGAAATGCAATGTATAGAGCTATTTATTATGTACCTTAGCATACTATCACTTGAACAACATTACTTGAAATTAAACTCTACTCTTGTATGAGTTCTGCTTTGCATTCCTGGTTCAATTAGGATTTAATCAAACTTCAAGTTAGCAGAACTCACCTAAACAGACCCCACACCACTGCCTTTTTCTTCATAGCAAGGTAAAAAAGTGCAGCATCTAAGGCATCATTGTTCCTCTGGAATGAAGCTTTTGCAACCTGTAGTGAACAAAGCCTACTATTATCGATGAAGATATAAAAGCTGCTTTTAGCTAAATAACCTGTGTTCTTTGTCACAAAGGATGGCCAGGTAGACTGTATTATCTCCACCAAGCAGCAAAGTAATTTCTGTGAGAATGTTTTATTCCTATGTAACAGAGCTCTACAATGTAAATGCTTTTAAGAGTCAGAAAAACAGCACTACTGCAGATAGCAACCCCTCTCAAGCACAGTGGGACATAAGAATGTGAAAATAAAAATATTTTCTTTAAAATTGTTACAGTAACTCATACTATTAGGTGAAATTCCTCTAGCAATCCATTATTCAAAAATACTTAGGCTAATAAAAGTTGTTATTGAATGAACACTGTTTGGGTTTAATATAAGACTCTCACGTAATTGGATTTGGAGGATAATTGTTTTGGTCCTGGATTCTTTGATTAAACTGTAACATTTGAAAATGTATTTTTACATTAGATGACTTGAAAAATCAGTACAGTAGGCACATCTAACAGCATGGAGCTAGAATCTGTAAGCAGTAAAAGGTACCTTCTCGATGCACCTTCGAAGAGTGTTGATATTCCTGACCCACCAACCAATGCCCATAGCTCTCAGTTCAGACCACTGCGGGTCTCCCTTCTGGATAGCAGGAATCATATTGATCAACTCCTCCTCAGCCTCAGAATGGAAAGCCCATGCAAAATGGCAAGTTGACAGGCCTGAACAATAACATAAACCAATACAATTCAGAAGACTAAGAGTTGCTAACAAGCAAATGGAACATGTCAGGGATGAAAAATGGGGTCTCCAACCCAAGAGGTGGGTACATCTGAGAGACATTGATTTCCTCAAAAGGAAGTAGAGCTGCTAAAGGAACAGCTGAAATGTCTTTTTGCTTGTTAGGGATCTCCTCTCCCCTGTACTTCTTTCATCACTTCCCATCACCCAATGCATAAATATACAAGAATTATATGTTGAAGGACTGAAGGAAAATTATTCTGTTATCACAGAAGCAGACCCATGTTGGGACAGAAACCTTTCTCTCTGCTCTTTAGGTGGTAACTTCTTTTCTTTTCAATATTTCACAACAGCATTTACTCAGATTGAGCATAAAGAAAACCTGCTGTGATAAAAATAATAAAATATTCTTTAACATAAACTCATGCTCATGTAAGGAAATAACTCAATTCTTCCAAGAGAAACAATGAATTACATATACAAACTGTGTTTTATCTGGTTGGGGAATGAATTCATGCCTGGAATTGGGTAGGCCAGAATGATCTAATCTAGAGCTATACTTTTTTTGCTATTTACAGTGCATGTAGGGAAGCCTACACCAAGCCTTTGAAAGATAATGGTCTTAATGAAATAGAAAATTAATATGCAGAATATAGAAATATGACATTATCAATCAAAGGTAGGCAGATCCTGTGGGTGGAGCCATCCCTCCCTGTGGGGGTTACCTTGGTGCAGCAGCTGGACGCGGTACAGGGGAGGCAGGGATGTCAGCAGGCAGGTGTGCAAGCGCATGGCCAGCAGGTACCGGAGGCCACATTCATCTAAGGTATCTCTCCCTGTGCCATATAAAACACACTTTTGAATATACAGCTGACTACAGTAGACATATATGCAAGTTATCATAACAGTGTGTGAAGAATGTATGTTTCTAAGGCTGCTGAGAACCTGAACTACGAGTTATTTATTATGTATGAACTACAAGTAGATACTTATATCTGTTTTTCTTTCCTACTGTATCTAACCTGAATAAGTGATGCTAGCTTTCAGCTTTGTTATCCCCAAATACCCAAGGACTAAGTTTACCTTTGCTGAGAAGAACAAGAATGTCAATTCAATAATATGTCAGTTACTAACCTGAGTAATTCTTATCTCTGTTCTCATCTAGTTCAGTGCTTGTCGTGGCCACAGTGTCTGCCAAAGCTACAAGGAACATCTGCTCCAGTCGAGTGAGGCCTGGCAGACTTGAGTGCATCAGGTGGCTTGAAAGGACACTGGCATGTTCTCGGCCAAAGTAAGTTGGCCCATACTGGGACAGATTAATAACTTTGGATTTACTCTCCCTCTTTTCAGGCTCAAAATCTATAAAGTCTTCAGTTGTAACAGGTTGAATCTGGAACAGATCCGAGTACTGATCCTCTGTTTTTCTCTTTGTATGGTCTTCAGAGCCCTGAGGTATTTTAGAAGTTTCTTCAGCAACATAGGTGGCATCCTGATCAGCAGCAAGCAGTGCATACAGCGGCAGTGGGGGAATGGAGTCTATCTCAGTGTAGTCTCGGGTACCATCTTTCCCAGCAGTGATGGTATCCTTGGCAGTACTGCCACTGACACTGATGGTGCGAGAGAGATGGCGTTTAGGGCCAGTCCCTTCTCCAGCTTCTGTGTCTTTGACTATTGCAACTTCTCCTGCAATGCACTTAACTAAATGTGACAGAATGGCTTTGGCTCGGCGAACTTTACCCAGGTCCATCAGTTCTAACAACTGGGTTGGATGATACTGGGGTAGAGTAGGTGAAAGAACATGAGCAGCTTCAAAGAGGCCCCCATCCTGAATTACAGTTGGAGTGCCAAAAACATCATCCACGATACCTGCCCCATCAATTACACTGGTCTTCTTCACTACTGTGCTTGTTTTGAATGGATCTTGTGTTGTTGAGTCTTCAGAAGTAAAGACATCACTTTCTCCATTACCAAACTTGACCGCGTGTTTCCACTGGGCATAAACGTGCATTTCACAGTCCATTCCCACCACCAGAATTCCATCTCTCACCCAGGACAGAGACACAGGCAGGGAAGGAGTGCCATCCACGGACGAAACCAGATCAATGGACCTCAGCAACACCCACTTTGATTTCACACCTTGTTTTATGCTCCCTCCTAGCGGCAGGGTGATGACAGCCACTCCCTCTTTGCTGCTGGTTTGATCTGTCACAATCCCTGAAAGCCTTCCGTACATGAAGATGTTGGCACCCACTCCAACTGTCAGTATATGTGAACCATCTTCTTTTGAAACCCAGTCCAAATGCACCAAATGCTTGATACTGGGCACCAAGTATTTGTCCTTATTTAAAAAAGCATCTGACTTACTGTAAACAAATAAATTACTATCCACGCTGACCCTTGAGTCAAGTACACTTCCAACCTTAACTAAATCATCCAGATGAATCGTCTGTTCCAAAACCCACTCTGATCCTCCAGTAGACTCACATTCAAGTATACAAACATGCATGGAAAATTCTTTGGAAACAAACCCATTATGCTGTATGGGTTGTTTGTAAGCTACTGCAAGACGTCCTGTGTAAGAACAGCTAACAGCAACTGGCCTTCCTACTATGCTCACTGTACTGCTGTTGTCTTCCCCTTCATCGTTCATTAAAGGCCATTTTCTCCAGTGGTACGTCTCCTTCTCCTCAGCTTTGCTGTTCAGGTCTGTCTCTACTGTGCATCTCCAGAAGCGCACTCTGTTGTCCGAACAGGACGTCACTATCAAATACGGGGCGAGGCAGACAGGGTATATTGATGAGGAACTCAAGTGACCTGAAGTCAGAACAAACATATTTACTTTTAGTAATAGATAGTAGAATGCCTGTATGATTAAGGCAGACATAACACTGTCTGCCTACTGGTAGAGAACTTTACAATCTGGTGTTATTTTTTTAATTTGGATTTGGATAAGGGCAAATAATATCAGAGCTGGTAACAGTCTTGCAGCTTGAACATTACCTATTATCAGCATTTTGGTCACTATTCAAAGAAGATAAACTAGAACTGAATTAATTCAGAGAAGAGCTCTTAGAACAATGAGAGGAATACAAAACCTTAAGCAGATGAGATTAAGGAAGTTAAGATTAGGCTCATATAGCCTACCAAAAGGAAACCTAAGAGAGAAATGGAAAAAAATAACAACAGGAGAGACAGAAAGACAAACAGAAGAAGGTGGAAGTGAGTCAGGTAAAAAACCCACTATATACCAAACACAGGAATGCTGACAAATGAGCAAACTGGGTATAAATTGTTGATTAACAGATTAAGACTAAAAGTTACATTTCCAACTATTAGAGCAGTAAGTTTTAGGAACAACTTTCCTGTGGGGACTTGATACATTTACAGAAGAGTAACAAGACATGGGCATGGTGATTTGAAAACATCTTTTCAGTCCTGTGTTTCCTGTATCAGGAAATCAGAATCTTATAGGCTGGGGAGATACAATTCTATAAACTAGAAGATCAATCAGCGGACCAACTGTATAGAAAAATATTGTTAAAGTTACCTGCTGAAGGAGTTGCTCTTACTACTTCCACACCAACAGGAAGATCCAGGGGTTGGCTATACACAAGTCTGGAGCTCAGAATGAGCTTACTAGCAGTCTGAAGGTTAGCAATTGATGAAGATCGTGGTATGGGAGTTATGCCAGGTGATAGATCTGGGGAAGAATCCACAGTCTTCTGCTCAGGTACACTAAGCTTATTATCTGCTGAAGGCGCTTCAGTTGGTTTTGCTATATAAAAGATGACAGCAGTGATAAAAAATTGTTTGTAAGGACAAGGCATGAATATCTGATAATCAAATTTATTTGTTTTTACAAGAGCTCAAGTTGCACACAAAATAATTATATGATGTGTGCAGGCTGTGTCAATTTTATTGCATGCTGTGACTATTCATTTAAGACATCCATAACATTCTGAAATAGTGATTGAAATAAAGAAGCCACTGCCTAAGTACATTACTCACCCCATCAACACATTTTTATATTGTTATTAGCATAGACTGCAAACTTACAAACCAATGTTTGTAAGGAATTTTACTGCTTCTATTACTTTGATATATTATTCTGAAGATTCTTGATTTTTAGGCTTCTGCTTGGCAAAGGTGACAAAATTTGTTTTATAATAAACCAACAAAGTTTGTTTTATCTTAAGTAATATGACAGAAATGTCCTTCTCTAAGAAAATTACAATCACTCACTCACCTAAACAGGCTTGCACAGATTTGAGATGAAGATGCCACATTTGAAGAACAGAACAGCCACTGTTATCTTTTTCAATTACTACCAGGTAGAACTTCTCTGAGAAAGGTGGTGGACGATACCCTGTAATTTACATATTATATATATAATATATAAACATATCTATTCATATAGGCTCATGAAATTTATATTCAATAAATAACTTTTCCATAGCAAAAGAGTCTCTAAAAACTATTGACAATAAAAACCCTGTTTTCATCTTTGAAATAAATTGTTAGATTATAAAACAAAATATTGAAACAGTACTATTAGTAGCATGCTTTAATTGACATTTTGATTGCTCATGACAACAGAATTACAAAATAGATACTGACTTACAGACAATCTGAGTATTAATGGCAAATTAATTAGATATTTGCCTTCCCATTCAGTTTAAACTATTTTGCCAGATTATAGACTCTTCTGCCTGCTTTCTTCCTTTTTCAAGTTTTAAGTCTACTACCAAACTCCTCAGTGACTTTCCATTGTATTAACTTGAAAGCCAGATATATTGACACCATCACAAGCAACCCATTGACGCAGAAAATGTGCTTATATTCTGTTCACATTTTTATATACAATGTAAGCACTTTGAAAAATGTACTTTGTCATATAAGTTGTTTCACTCTAAGCAATTAGAATGTCTTTGTTTAACACCATTTAGCAACAATTCATATGAGCAATACATAACAGCCATTTCACTGAATTTTACAGGTTCTCATCTAAAAGTAAATTACCACATGCCAGCTAGATTTTAGTACTCTTGAAGAACATTTTTTGTACTAATTTATTCATATTAGTTATAGTTTATGCTATACCTTGTGATGGCTGGAAAAATATCTCTGTTTCCTTCCCTTCCACATCTTCCTTATGTGGTTTGTATCCCAAAATGAAGTCTTCTTGGAAGACATGAAGCAATTGTGTGTTTGAGCCACACTGAAACATTGAGCAATTGTTATGCTTCCAGAACAGTACAGCAAAATTTGGTGTTAATGCAATTATTTCCTATGTGCAATCTAGCTACCAATGAGGAACACTTCCCTTTATGAAGTTTAAAATTATCATCAGAGAACCCAAATATTTGCCTTTCATATTAAGAACGGTATGTTCTAGAACTCATCATTTGTATATTGAAATAATTTCACTGAGGTCTGCCAGGACAGACAAATTCTGTAATAACACTTTTGCTGCAGTTATTGACAGATGAATTAGTATCTGATTCATTTTTATTTCTTTGGTCTTGAATAAATAACAGTGGCAAAAAGTCTGACTTTTATCCTGCTTCAGTGGGAAGACATGTCTGCAGTGAATTGCTTGGGAAATCTGAAAAAGGGAACAAACTGCAGATTTTTGTTCTCTCAGATATCTTAACATCTGTCTTTTCCGACAGCAACATATTTCTTTGCAGTAACTCTACCCTGCTACAGAGAAGGCTGCTCATGGTGAAATCCTTCCCTGCTGGTAAGGAAAAATACATCCCCAAAATACAGTGATGGCAAAGTTATGCTGCAAAACACCTTTTTGTTTCCCAGAGAAACAAGATGGTATTCCCTGTACTCATTTATAAAAATTATAGGAAAATGTTTTGTAAATCTGAACTTAAATTTGAAGATTCTATGCTGTTGAAACATAAAAGATATAGAAATTAGAAAAAGAGAAATACTTATTTATCCATGTCAAAACTCCAGTTTTCTAATTAAAATTGGTAAAACTCACTGTTTTCACAGGCTGCTAACAGAAAACAGCACTGGAGCATATAGCTTCAAAATAACTGAGTAAGAAGAAGGTTTAATTATCCTACCTGCTCATTGATTGAGAAATAAAGCTGTGTTAATTAATAAATTTATTTTACAATACAAACACAAAAAGCTTGATGTCATACCTGGCTATCATTCTTACATTTTGGAGAGTTAGATCTAGTTTCTAGGTTTGGGCTTTTAAGTTATTTTTGTTTGTTTGGGTTTGAGGGGATTGTAATTATTTCCTTTAAATTATGATACCATGGAAACCTTCCTTTAGTAAAGTTTTGTTTTCTTCAATAATTATGCTTAGAAAATATAGCTTTACTCTAAAAATGAGCTTTCAGCTCTTAGCAGCTCACAGAAAGTTGGTTAGTAAAATGCTCAAGGTATCTCAATATTCACAAAAATTCAAGGCAGTCATTGTCACCATAGAGAGATGTCATCTCTTTTATGTCTTTTCAACATATTAGGCTAATTAGCAAACAAAGTTATTAAATACCCTTATGTGATACCCTTAAAAAGTCAAGCATTTATTTACTTTGTTAGTTATTGCATCAAGCTCAATGATACATCCTGGTCGAGCAGTAGATTGTTGGCTCACAATATTAAACACCTCCCCAATAAGTTTCTGAAACACAGAAAAATGAGTAGAATTAGTATATTTTTCCTTTGGACAGAAGAAAATTGCAGTTGCTTATGATAAACTGATGCTTCAATTTTTCCTGTTGGTACAAACCATAACAAAGCTCTTGCAGTTGTCACTTTGACACTCATGAATAATGTGTTTATCAAAGCATGTGCACCATTGTGAGTCACTAGCTTTTCATGGGGATGAACCATCAGTGTTTATGGAAGCTAAATATTGCTAATTTAAAGATTTATCCTTGCATAACACCACATAATGTGCAGTGAGAAACAATAAACCGTTTCACTTCTTTTTCATGCTTTGGGTTTTGTTACAAGATGTAGAAAACACCACCAGTACAGCTTATATATAAGCTGAAAGCTCTATTGATTTTTGCTGGAATGTTCATAGTCATTGCTCCTAGGACAGATTCTTCAGACTGATCTGAATACTGACAGGCCCTGCCTTGCAGGATGGTTTATAAAATAACAGAAGAATGGGGAAAAAAAATTAAAAATGTGTTCCTTCACACAATAACAGTACAAGGTCAGGTTTTACTTTTCCTAAAGTCACAGAAATGAAAGATAAAAAGAATGAAAAAATTGGTTATTGGAAAAAAGGAAAGCTAATATGACCCTTAGCTGATTCCCTTCTATCCCACCATCTCTGCCCTTCCTCATATATAGATGTAACTCAGGTGGATACACCTCAGTTTTGCTCTTCTGTTTTCACCTTCCCTCCTGCTCTTGACTCCCCTTATCTGAGAGGACAAACTAAAAAATCCTATTTTTCCTTTTCCCACCTGCCACAGGTTGGGGAAACTTGTGTGGGAAATTTTGCTTCAGTGCAGACACTTTTAGTAGTGATAGCTGCATTTTTTTTCTGCTAATGCTTACAGACAGCTGCAAAACAAGCAACTCTGCAAGACGTAATGCACAAGATTCTATACATGGAATGGCAAAAAAATCACACAGAAATAGAGGAAGACAAACCACTGGAAGAGGGAAAAAAAGTGAGTTATGTTAGTTGTATTTTAACAGTTTCAAACTAAACCATTGCTACATAAAACTTACAGATGATTCAGGGTCAGATAATTCATCCAGAAGTTTTCGTGCATCTACAACAGCTTGATAGAGCCTCAGGTTTTTGCCATCTGATGCAACAAAGCAAGCACTAGCAGAGTTGCAATAAGTACCTAATAGAAGACACAAAAAAATTCATGAAGAAAAAAATGGCAGTCAAAGGCCTCAGGTAGTCTATTAGAATCCTCAGTACATGAATGTGCTTCAAACATTCATAAAGCATTTAAGCAAAAAACCTAAGCAATTGTGTGCATTGATACATCATCATTTGAACTTTCTGTTCCCTTTCTGTTCACGAATGTAACTGGAACTCCTGAAAAAGGTTCAGTAATTTAAACTGTACTCATGTATGCTTACAAACACTACTCACACATGCCCCAGTCTGTAGTACACCTAAGGGAATGCTGCCTTATCATCCCTTACTCTGGTGATGTTTGATTCACTGTCACCTCCAGGGCATTGCTTGGAAGAGCCAACTCCAGATTCCCAAGGTTGTCACAGACAATTCAGGATAGGAGTCTAAGGGGAAACTATTCAGCCATAGCTTTCCTCCTTGTTTACTGACTCTAGGCTCTTTGCATAAAATTAACCTCTACGAATATTCCCTTCTGCCCTGCAGTTGAAAGTGCAGATATAAAAGTGGAGGGAGAAATAGATCTGTCTACAGTTCTGAATAAAATATGAAAATTTGTAAGAGTGTCTTTTGCTTCTCAACAGTATACAGAACAGGCTTGACACGAGATGTTCTGATATACATTTTCCTCTAAACTACAAGAATGCAGCTCATTATTTGTGTCTAGAACACTTTGTGGGATACAGACAGCTCAGAATGTTACTATGTAAGCAGAGAAAATGAATTTGTTTTATTTTAAATCAAATATATTATGTATTTATAACCTGGCATTAGTACAAAATTTAAAGTTACACCCACAGCACAAATGGCTTTTAGTACTGTATACAAAGATGACAACTACTATAACAGCATCTTTGTGATAATTAGAAAATAAGTATCTGTGTGGCTGGATAAAGTAACATTTGCATAAGTAGCTTTCTTAATTGCAATGGAAAGCCTTAAAATTAAAAACAAAACCTGAAGAATTGGCCAAAAGCATCACACATCAGATGCTGTACAGTCTGACTTCTGAAAAAAAATGTTGTTTGCAGTTCTGTAAAATTAATGTAGTCTATTTACTTATAAATATTCTGGGTTCCAACCGGGCTTCTGCAAGCTTCTGGTGGTCTGAAGAATTTCAGTATTGTTTCAGGCCTCCTAAGCAGTTTTTAGACAGCATATTAAAGGAACTTGATAATGCTGATTTTGGCTGGAAATCTCCCCCAATAATTCTGATGTTCAGGTGATCCAAACACTAGTTCTGTTCAACCCACTGCCCCAGCAGCTGCACATGGCCAGCACCCTAAGCCATCAGCACACCTGCATTTGCAAACCACATCAATGCAGAGAGCACTCCAGGAAGCTGCCTGAAGCGCTGGGGAAAGGCAGCATCTTGTTCTCTGAGGGAGCAAGGAGTGCTTACTCCACAAAGGAGCTCCTGATTGTCAGCTGATCCACAGGGACAGCAGACACACTCAGACCACAGCAAGTGTTTTGCAGTAGCTTAGCCACAAACGAAGTAAAAATGCTTAATTTGCATAGTAAAAGGAAATTTTGCAAAAGTTAATGTAAATATACTCCAAATAAAACAGTAATTTATTTTAACAAATTAATTCTACAACTCACAGTGTTATCTCTGCATGGAAACGTGCCAGGTATACTCACCAAGGCAATAGCTGGGAATTAGTGTTGGAAGCCAGGCTACGTTAGAGAAAGCGGAGGTGTGAAGAGAGTTAATTCGAGCCAACTCAGACACTCCTCCAGTGTAGGATAAAGGTCCTATGGGGTCTACTCGCCACAGAATCAGCTCACTATAGATTGCATTTGGGTCATGGAATGTACGGGTTGCTGCGTTTTTAAGTTGCTGCTTAGAAGAACCTCTCTTATGTTTCAGAGGATCCATCATCCTGCTTATCCTGTCGGAGTCCCAGGAAGTGTCTGACTCAGGAGTTAACAGAGCATTGTGATGAGAAGACGTCAGCAGCAGCGGTAAAACAGAATGACAGGCCAGATCATTGAGGTGAAAGCGGTGCCCACAGTACCTAAACTTATGGGATACAGTTAGCACAGTAGTGAAAGCTGATTTATCAGCAAAAGTAACTGCCCACTGGTTTAGAGAGCCATCTATATGCTTGGAAATCATCATTACCACAGGAGAAATTATATTCACATTTGCACTGTCCTGGGCAAAGCTTGGTCCTTTACTTGCTAGAGTATTATCTGGAAAGTCCATTGTTTTCTGCTGTGAAGCACTGCTGCTGTCTTTTACAAAGACAGGGCAGGCATACATCATAATATTTTTGCTAAGGGAACTAGCATCTCCAGATGGAAATGCAACAGGAATCCTAGAAGAAAATGAAACCTAAAAAAAAAAAAAGGAAATAAATTAGAATATATGCACTCAGCTTCAGCCTGAATAAATGCTAGCTGTTTTACAGGAATTACTTAAAATTAAATTCCTACAGATGTTCAGCTCTAAAGCAAAGGACAACGTTTTTTAACATAAAAATAATAAAACCACTCCAAAATACCATACCTGAACTTGTCTAAAGATGCCTGGAGTGTATTCATCTAAATACTTCACATGCCACACCAGAAAGGTACCATCAACAGGATGGATAGTAAAAAGCATATCTGGATTCCTGTTCCATTCCGTTAGGAGCAAGTCGATTTTCCGGTCTAACAAAACTGTTGGAAGAGGCAGGCGTGGGCCCGCTAGCAGAGATGCTTTGGGGCTTCCCTCTCTTTCTCCATCTTCATGTTCTGAAGAGCCTGTGCCAGTCCCTGTCTCTGATTCTCTGTCTACAGACAAATCTGCAACAGAAATGTGGCATTTTATGCAAAGCTTTTCCTATCAGTTTCCATCCAAAACACAGTATTTTTTAATCTGCTGGTAGTACTAGCTGATCAGAACTAACCAGATTACTAACCATGATCTAACTTCATATGTAAGCCTTTCTCTTTTTCTTCTGTTTCTTCTTCCTCTTCAGCTTCAATATCAAAATCTTGTTCTAGTTGTTGTTCTGAAATTTGTCTTAGATGCTGCATGAACACTTCAATAGAGGATGTAAAATGAAATTCTTTATTATTCAGCCAGTGGACAACAAAGCCTCCACTTCCTTCATCTGTATTAAAAGCTGTTCCAGCCAACACCGAAGGAATATCTGTGGACATTTTTAAACAAGTAAAAAACTATGTATTAAACTATGTAAAAGTAGATAAAACTATATATTAAGATATATATTAACCACAAATCTTTTTATTCGTATATGTATGTACACACACACATTTCACTCATTTTAGGTATAACATAATTTGTGCCTGCAAGATTAAAGAGGTAAAAAGCAAGATTTTACATCCAATTGTAATGAAAACAGTAAAGATATTTTAAGGTCAATAAATTTACATAAAAATTTATTCCTATGTGAATGGTAAATGATATTTAGTGGTTCTAACTGCTCAGTTTCATATGTTGCAGTGTTGACTTTCATGTATAGATTTTAGGTAAAGCATGTCACTGCTCTTTAATCTTTTCCTTCTTTAAAAATATTCTGCATTATTCTGTAAAAAGCAGCTGGTTTCCCACCAAAAGACTCTGATACAGCTCTTTTTCAATCACTGCAATTACTCTATTCATCATATACCATGGCCCTCCAAACCCAAGAATCAAACACCAATCAGACTAGAAATTTATGCTTCTTTTGCTTTCTGATCTGCAAAGATCAATTTAATTTGCTTATAAAGGTGCTGAAGGTATTCAGAATAAACTCAGCTTCATTTGTCTTAAAAAACTCTATGCCAAATAACAGACTTCCTCCAAGTTCCCTCTATTAGATTAGGCAAAGCAAAGAATGTGCACCTCAGCTCCCTTTATTTTTTTCATGGTTGTGCAAATACATTATTGCAGTCTAATAAATGGTTGCATTTCACCTGTATTAGGGTTGATGCTTGCTGCTATGTGGAAGTGACCAAGTGCATTTGCTTGATGGGAAATGTGACGCTGAACTTCATGAGTGCCCTGCTGATCTGGCAGTGCATCCGTGTGGGTAACAAGAACTGAAGATCTCCTTTGTCCTTTTCTCATATTTTTCAAATGATGAATTGTCTGTTGTAATTATAAAAAAATTAATAAATACCAAAAACACTGTAAGGTAAAATGTTACACACACATATAAAGCCTATAGCTTCTTTCTACCAAAGAAATGAAGACTAATTTCCAAAGGATTATTTTAAATAGGTTTCAACACAGATTAGTAACACTTCTGTGCATCATATCTACCCAAAAGTAAACAGTCTTCTAAAATTTCCTGTAACATCTACTCAACAACACCACAAAAATACACAGCATTTTGCACAACATTCATGAACAAGATTAAAACAATCTAAAAGCAGCAACTTTTGCAATATAGTTTTATAATGAATTATTTTTGTATGACTGAAAATTTCTGAGAGCATGTAAAGTGCATAACTGATTCAACAGCCCAAAGTGTAATTGGTCTCAAGCTCCCTATTTATTGATGGCCATGACATTTAAGAAGTAAAACTTGGTCTGATTGTAATAGTCTACAATGAGTGGTGGGGTGTTTTTTTGTTTTCTTATCTTTCCTTGATTTTATATTGATAGTGTAGTGATTGAGGATAATGGACCACCACTTTGTCATATAGCAGGATCATCTTTATTAAACACACTTGAGTATTTATATGTTTCTTCTGTGTACAAGAAGATCAACTACACAGCCTGTGATTAGAAGACTGACCAATCACACAACTAAATGGCAGAACAGATGTTTCCTGCTCTTTTATCTTGGATATTTTCACACATCCCACACAGCTTAATTGAAACACTCTCACATAGGTATTTATGGCTGCAGATGATCTTTCGTATGCACTTTCTCATGGGAAAAAGATGCTTGTTAAGGCTGATCAGCTGCTTCTACAGATAGGTTTTCTCTTACTGTAAACTTAACAGACTTGCTAAGAAAATAAGACTGTCACTGAAACAAAATTATCAAATGAAGTAACTAAAAAGAGTTTATTTACTCTTTTCATCGTTTCTATAATTGCAGACTTTCAGACCCATTCAGAATGAAACCATCATTATTACTCCACTTTAAACAGTCTCTTCCCATCATTGTTAGTTGACTATAGAAAAAGTAAATTGAGTTTTAAAAACATGGTGCTTGGATGCAGAGTTGCTGTCTCTGACTTTTTCAGTGCTTAGTAATAGACTTCAAAACCTGATATGAAATAATTCAGGCTATTTTATTATGCATATAGGGACTACATAACATATATTCTTTAAATATTTAAAATTTTAAGAACCATGAAATAAAAATTTGACAAGTAAGTATTGACATGTACCTCTAGTGCATGTTGTATAGTGTCCTTTTGCTTTCCAGACTGAGAGATGGTGCTGCTGATGCTGGAGGTGGTGGTTTCACAGATCTGCTCTCCCAGGAGAGAATCTTCGGGTAACAGCGTCTCTGCCCACAGCCGGCAGACGCCGTCCAGGCATGACGTGAGTAACACATTACACACCAACCCCCTGATGGCAGAGACAGCAAAATTACTGCCTGGGTAACTCAATTAGCTGCAGAGACACAGCAGAAAATAGGGGAGCACACAAGAATTTAGTAGTTACTGTTTTTATCTAAATTTCTGCTTCTCCCCTAACTGAAGGTTAACATGACTATCGTTATTAAACTTGGTGATACAGAAGTTTAGGGGAAGATGTTAGTATGCTTTGTTTCTTGGAAGTGTAAGAAGAGAAATCTCATGCTCTTGATGGCAAAACATTAATTAGAATGTTAAAAAACCATTTGATCAAAGGCTTGCTTGCTTTTTGAAAAAAGGCAGCTTTCAAACCTGGGCATGTACTTGCTGATGTTCCGCCAGGAAAATCCTGTCACTGCTCGGGGATGCGCCAAATAAACAAAGGAGAACTGCACATCCTCTGAGCATTTTTTCTTTTCTTCATTCTCTTGAGGCAGGAGAGATGACTTCCAACCAGTCATAGGATACCAAACCTTTAAGAGGCAGTCATCCTAGGTAAAACAATAAAAAAACCAGGGGGCTAGGTAGCTATAATTAAAAATGTAACAAAAAGAAAACCTCAAGTAATAAGCAAACTGTGGTTCTAGTACTGCTCATGAAAACTTGGCTCAAAACTAAAATTTATCTCACTGTTTAACTAACAGTAAGTGCAAGCCAAAAATGCTTACCTATTGAGACTCGTAAACCAAAAAGAATCACTCAAATGAGAGTGTGACATTAAAGAGATGTATTAATTGAAAACTTAGCTTGAATAGTGATTTGATGAAAAGTATTGCAAACTGAAATAGAATTGGTAACTGAACCCAGAATTCACTAAATAAAAACCTTCTCTAATTTATCCAGACTTGTGCATATTATACCAGTTTAAACGTGTATGCGTTCTATCATAAAGATCTCATTACTTTCAACAGAAGAAAAAATTGTTTATGTATAGCTGAAAATTCATCTAAGTACATTTTAGCTAAAAAAAATCAAATATATATATATGTATATATAACATATACAAACATACAAGCTTGTATTACAGTCATTCATGTATTCAGTAAGAGTAGATAGACAAATCCAATTTCTTGTTGCTGAAATTCATGGAATTACACAAAAATACAGCATTACATGAGATCATAATTCACCTTTCCTAAGACTGCAATAGAATGTATGGTCCAGGACTATTCATATTACTTACTTTTGTCAAACAAATGAAAAATACTGCAAAAACTCAATTATTCTTTTTTGTCCTTACCTTCCCAGCTGTTGCAAAATATTCACCATCAGGAGACCATGACATCAAATGTACTGATGTTGCAGTCCTACAGAACACAAGAACAAGTCAAGTAAGGTCTGTTTATTCTAAAATATTATTCCATCAGTATACAGTTGATTCAGTGTTACTGTTCATTATTTAAATTCAATATTAAATTAAGTAAAAATTAGATAAGGTATTTAACAGTTGTTTCTTTAAGCATACTCTTTGAATAGCAGAAGCATAAAAGTATTTAAATGCTTTATTGAAAAAACAGTTAAAAAAATTGGTTTAAGTACAGCAAGCCTAGGTTAGATCCAACAGGAGTGAAGACTTTTTTATTTGAAATAACTTATATTGTTTGATTTTTTGGGGTATTTAAAAGCACATTTTAAAATATAGGTGAGGTAGCATTGCAATTTGTCTTAAAACAAAAATGGTCTCACTTGCACTGCCAGACACATTTCCAGTCATTTAGAACTGGGAGAACTTTATCATCCTTGATCTGATTGTTGGCATCATCATCTTCATCTTCCTCTAGAATGTCATCAGATGGAGGGGCCCACAATTGCAAAAAGTCTGTAGCTGTCAATAACCTGTTACCTGAAAGGGAGTGATACCAAAGCTATGGAACCAGGATGATGAAGATACGTTGAAAGATTAAGCCTCTCATCATATTTTGTTGTGAATTATTCAGAACAGGTTGAAAGCTAAACTTCAGTCCATTTTAAATATGCTAGGGTATTCCATCATATCACTCTGCTGGTTTTATTAAAGCATTTTGAATTTATAGTATCTTTTAAGAAAGAACACCAAGGTTCTTTTGGTGACTTTGAATCATAGAATTTCATTTACTAATAAATGTTGCAGACACTTAATAGGTATGCACATCTCAAGTAAATACACAGACATCTTATAAAGATCCATGTCTAGGTACATTGTTGACTTTAATTGTGCTAAAATTCTATTTAAATTATTATTAGTGATAATTTAAGTCAGTTAACAGTGTTGTGATTCCCAAACTAAAATCTTACATAAGAGATTCAAACACTTGGCACAGCATCTTAACAAATGTTAACTGTAGCCTCACATTTTATGCAACACTGCCTGAGAAGAGGTAATTTAAAATCTGCATATTCAAGCCCTCACTTTATTACATTAAAAATATTTTGTGCTCAACTCATTCTAACTACAAATATTGACCAGATATTTCACAAATGATGCATTACCTTGAGGATCCCAGGCCAGGTTGTAAGTCATAGAACTGAGGAAGAATTGCCCAGTTTTTAGCCACTGACATTTCAGCTGCTGTAGTATAAAAACAGTTAAGGATTAACTCTCACATCAACAGCAAAAAATAAAGATATTGGTATTTCTTTTTATATGAAATTACTATTAAGCCTGCTGCAAAAGTATTCAGTGTTAGATTGGTAAATCTAGTTTTAATATGCTTTTAAATTGTTTTGCAAAATGTAAATGCACCTGAGGGTGCCCTGCAAACCAGATGTGGACCTGTCCCACATACAAATTGATCTGTGGATTACTTTGCACTACTGTGACCATCGATTTACAGGAACATAAGGGATGGCAGTACAGATGCCACAGAGATTGTGAAACCTGCTTGAGAACATCCTTAATGCCTGAGTGCCTGGCCATGGCTGTGCTGTTAAAACAAGTCTGGGTGCACCAAACAAGTCTGTGTTGTATTTCTGTACTGCACCTCTGACAACCTCTTCAAATAAAAAATACCAACTTGTCACCATGTCATTCTAGTATGAGACTCAAGAACAAGATGTTGGGAACGTAGGAGAAGAGCATTCCACAGTTCAATTTATTCAGTGGAAGAGTCTACCCATCCAGTTTTATTATGAATAGTGGAAACTGTTTATCCATTATTCTGTTATGTGCTGACATAATATAATAAAAGTAACTGGCAGACAGACTTTTGCCTCTTCTAAGAGCCTAAACAGAATTAAAATTATGAAATACATACTTACACAATTTCTTTTATGAGAATTAATACCAAGTGGTTCAAAAATGCAAACAGCGTTTCCATATGACGCTGCAATCTGGGGAAAGAGAAGAAAAAAATAAAAGTTGTAGACTCCAAATGTAATGTTAGGAGGCAAGTGGAGTAAGTGCTCCTTAGTACTCCAAAATAGCTAAAGAATTTCCAGCACCTCTTCTATGTGCCAGGGTTCTTGAAAAGTGGAATTAATACTAACATAATTAACTGTGTTAGGGGTATATTTTCTTAATACACTCCTGAAGAAGCCCACCTTTCAGATTTTAACTCTAAACAGGACACACATCTTGTTCAGTGGCACAAACACAGTCAGATGTGGTGTATTCTTCTAGGGCAACTACTCTTAATGCACAAGAGAAAGCTGATGCCTTCACTACTTGTGCTGATGTTCTGTGTACTTCACAGCTAACTAATGCATTAATTATTAGTATCTGTGTCCCTAGATCCCATTTTGTATCACTCAATCACTATATAATAGTTACAAGCAGCAGAAAGAAATGCAATTCTATTTTTAACATTCAAATACATTTTGAGAGGAGATAAATGGTAAATAGAAAAATTGAAGTACATATGCCACTGAACCCCTTAGTTTCTTTCACCCACTTATTTCACAGAAATCTCTAAACATAAAATAGTATTTCTTAGGTATTTATCTGGGCCTGTTCCTAATACTCATATGCTTTAAGTACTTTTAACTATCTTTAAAATCCCTCTTTCTTCTTTAAAAGATTTTTAAAAGAACAACTGTTTCAGTCCTTCCCATCCAGGATCTGGTTTCCTCAAATCAGAAATGATGCAAAAGTTTCACGACATCTATTATGAAACCTTACTTCTTCCTTAGGGGGAGGGGAGAGAAGGTTGCAGCAACAGAGTCAGTCCCAAAGTAAAGAACAGACTGAGTTCAGAGTCCTGAATGCAGAACCACCTGGGGTTTGTGGTGGCCTTGTAGGGAATATCTCTGAAGTTGGAATCTCTCTCCCACTCTTACTGGGACTGCACTGCTGAAGTTCAAGGGCTCTGCCAACTAAATCTGCTTGAATCCTAACTAAGGCTTCCTCAATACTGGTCCCAGTTTTTACCCAGCTAATTCTAGTTAGCAGTGACAACTGACAAACAATAGTTCCTCAGTGCACTACTGGAACTCCTAGAAATTTTTTTTTCTCTCCTCTTTCTAACCTGTCTCTAAGCATTGCTTAGGGATTTAAAATGAAACCACATAGCAAATCAAGGGGCCATGCAGTTATGACAGCTCATAGTGTAGCACTTCTAAACACATTAAACATGCTGAAGCCTTTCTAAAATGTAAGTATTTCAAATTCATTACTTTGCAGGACACACAGACACATACACATGTGTATATATATGTATAGATAAACAGTTTATCCATTTCTGCTTTAGTTAGATGGAAGCACACAAAATGGAGACAGTGACCATAATTCCAGTACCAGTCCAGTTCTGATACTGTACTGTAACTAATGCACCTGTCCACATTTTGTGACACCTCTTTTTGCAGGTCCAGGAAAGAGGAAAACCCCTTTGTTACAATGTGTCTCCTGCTTCCTCTGTGCTCTTCCCTCCCCCGAAGTCCTAATAAATTGAAAGAATAGGACTAATACAAGAAGTGTTACTCAGAAAGAAAGGTTACCAGATCAGTAAACTGTGATCTTTGCTGTGAAATTAACTCTTTCATTCCCTTAATGTATTATGTTGCTGTTTACTTATTCAATTTAGAGTTCCCAAACTTTAAAAATTCTAAACAGGTTTATTTAAATCCTTACCCTGCCTTGTCGCTGGGAGCACTCCACACAACTGACCTGGATGTTTCCATGTTTAGCACCGGGAATAATCTGCACACATTCAAAGTCATTTGCCAGAATAACAATGTCACAACCAGAGCCATATGCCTGAAATAATTTTTAAAAGAAATAAAATTAAATGTTTATTTTAAAAGCTAACTGAACACTTGTTACAGGACTGATTTTTTGGAAGCTGTGACCACCCCAGTTAAACAGGAAGTTACAATGTAGCGGGCTTGTTCATCACTAATTCAATGAGCAACATGCAGAAACAAAGTAGCAAGTGAGACAATAACTCTGCCGGGGTTAATCACAGCAAACAGAAACAGTAAAAAAACATCCAAACCTTCAAACTTAAATTGAGAACTTGCTTTCTCTGTTTCCTTTTTTGTTTGTTTGTTTTAGGTTTTAGTTGATTTCTTTTTCTCCCTTCCAATTCTTGGTCAACTCAGGAGCATTTCTTAATGAATTTGCATGTACGTTTCCTCAATAGTATACTCCCTGTCTGCCTTTTTTTTTTTTTTTTTTTTTTTTTTTTTTTTTTTTTTTTTTTAATATCAAGATTGTTAAGGGATTCTTTTCTATAATAATGCAATTTCTGGGCTTTTCTCAGTTTTAAGAAATGCACATTACTATAAGACTGTGAAACAACAAGGATTTCTTTTGGATATACTGTTGTGCAATACACTCTATATTCTTAAGAATTTGTTTACTTAGTAGATATAGAACAGTGATAGCTTGCAGCACTTTTTGTTGGCAGGATAAATATATACCTGTCTGCCAACCTTTCACCTGTTCTAAAAAGTTTAATCACTCCAGATTATCTGTCCCACTGAGCTCCCACATTCAGGCACAGAAATCTCTCCCTAAGATCAGGCTCCACTAAGCCTTTTACAGTAACCAGTTAGAGCTGGAAGTCTCTTTCCCTAAAGTCAGTTTTCCATTGATTTCAATACAGTAGGCAGAAATTTTATAACAGCTGAGTTAGGCAGAGAGTGCAAGTCCTCCACAGTGAATTTCAGATGGTACGAAATTACTTATTTTAACTTGTCCACTGGATTTTTCACAATAATTTCCAAAATACTGAGTCAGCCTTTGCCCTCTCCTTTGAGATCAATCAGTGGAAAGGCTACTTTACTGTAAATGTATGAGAGTTGTATTTGTATTGATTTACACGACCAGTGCCCCTCGGTGGTCGCACTAAGATAATGGTGCAAGACAAGCCCTGGAATTAGGACAGACAGTTTAGGTCTCATGATTTCTATGTCTACTTCTGATTCTCCTGGGAAGGAGCAACAAGTGAGAAAGGCTGGAAAAAAGGAGCTTAATTTAGTGAAACTACGTCACTGCACGGAACAGGAAGGAACAGCAATGCAAGCAGCAAAGCAGAAACTCAGTCCCCAGAAATTAACACACCATACAACTGCACACACAAAAATGAAAATTGCAGATAAGACAGATTATCTAAAAGATTTCCAAGGTCATCTCAAAAAAATAGAGTGACAGAGTGTTGTGTGAGACATAACAACCCACACTGCTGTTCTGGGAAGCTCTGAGGAACTGATACTGGAGTGATTCACAGTGTAAGCAGGATTGCTAAAAGGTTGTTGGAGGGAGATTATCTGTGTAATAGAATATCCCAGCTCCTTGATGACTAGGCTATGTGATTATTAGACCCAGTCTGGAAGGGAGTAAGTTATTATTAAAATTGAATAGGATTATTTCCAGAATGTAAGAGAATGAAAGATGAGATTCTGAAATAAGTTCTGGCATTGAACAGCAAGTCCTTTTGTTTTGTTGCTTTCCTATTTTTATAGTGGGATTCTTTGCAAAACAAGCTTTACCAGCAGTGTTGAATGCTGGACAAAACAGTATAGACTCCTTAGCAGGAAGGAAGAAGATTGAGACCACGATGTGAATGCCCAGAAGTAGACAGGAAAATAAAAGCACATCCTCTTGTTCCAATAATTTATTCAGAATTCTAATATTCATAAGAAATTGATTCTCCTACTTAAACTTGAAAGTTCAAGACAACAGAAAAGACAACAGTCTTCCTCGTAACTACTAATACAAACCTGCTAAAAGATGTGATTTAAATTATCGTAATAAAAAGAGGTGCTGATCCACTTCAAATAAAGACTTAAACCTTTCAAATCCCCTATTAACTGTCAGTATTCATAATTGAGTTGCAAGTTTCAAACTACATTATACACAACTTATCACTAGTTGCAATTTTTATTAGCAAGTCATGTATGTGTGTCTCAGAAATGATAAAAGGAAAAGACTTATCAACTGTAATTTCCTTAAACATGCCCATTTGTGTGTGTGTGTGTACAGCTCATAATGCATGAAACAGAAAATATTTTATACTTGGCTATGTCTGTTTATTCAGTGAAGCAAAAGAATTTAGTGTCTTTTTTTTTGAAACATTTTACTTTTCATCTCTCCTGTCCCCTACCTGCACTTATTCCACCAACAAAGCATTAAATTTCCAGCTAATTATACTATTTAGCTTATTTTTACAAAATCAAGTAAAAAGGTGGTTCTGAATTAAAAGTGTGGTTTACAGCAGGTTTTTTTTTTTTCTGGAAAGATTCATCAAGACACAGAGATCTCTTTCCTTTGTGAAATCTTATTACTGTCACTTGCAGCCATCCTAGTCTTTGCCTGTGTTTACTGCTGCACCAACAAGTGACTCAGCAAGGGAGTGTCCTGTGCCAGGAGAGGGGATCCCTCGGTTAGGGGGGTAGGCAGAACCCATTCCCAGCAGCAGGATACCAGCCTTCAGCTCCAGGTCCTTAGAGCAAGGCTGCTCTCTCTTGGCTCTGGGGTCATTTTCTGAGCGTAGGTATTTATTCTGAGAATGTGCCTTATTTCTTGAAAGTATATTAAATCTTAAAATTATTTTACAAAGTCATTAGAACACACCTTTGAAAAAAGTCCATATAATTTTATGTACTGAAATATACTTTCATATTTCATGTTATATGTCTAAATACAAGTTTTTAATTTGATTGCTTTGATGCAGCTTTTCTGATGTCTTCATTATATTAACATGTTTATACTTGAAGAGAACACTTTTCTGTTAAATCCTCTTTTCTTTTGTCCTTAAGCTGGTAATGCAGCAGAAACACCCTACAGTGACAAAGAACAGGGAAGTGTCATAATATTTAACATCAGTAGCTCCTTCTTAAGGATTCAGCTGACAACATCTTCCTGAGGTCATTGGAGCCACCACAGGTCCCTCCTGCCAGAGAAACGGTGGCCACAATATTGGTGGCAGCAGACTGACAATCTGCCTAGCCTGATAAAAAGAATGGAAAATTGGTAAGCCAAACAGACAGGAAAGATGAAAAATAAGGCACTGAGATATTGTAATGGATGAGAGCAGCACAGAGCTCTTAAATAAACAGAATTATGAGCAGTGACTGAACAAAACAAGTGCAGTAAGAACCACCCACATGGAGTATCTGCCAACCTCTATTTCTAATGTCACTGATAACTTCAAGGAGAAAATTAAATGGAGTTGTGAAACCGCCAGAATGCAAGGATGACTTGCAGGATCCATAAGCAACTAATAAGCTGTAGTTTGCCAATGTCTGCTCTATCTGTCAAGATCTGGGACCACTGAAATGAACCACTACAAAGCTTTAATTGAATGCAGGAGCACCACACAGAAGTAGGACACTGTGTCCTGGTGTAAGAGTTTATGCTATATCCTCAGTTTTCAGATAATATGAAAGCAGCACATGCTTCTGTCTTTTTCAGCTGCTCGTATTTTCCAGTTTGGTTCTGGAACTAAGAGACAAGGAAACAATTACTCCTTCACATTCTCATCTTGGTTTTTCTTTACACAAATATTTTTCTCTATATTAAAAAAAAACAAAAAACAAACAAACAAAAAAAAAACCCCAAAAAAACCACAACAAAATTCTCTTTCTGTAACCTGCAACTCTTTACAAATTTGGCATAAGTGTAATAAAACACAAATCCTCAAGATCCTGTGTGTACTATCAGGGATGCAGAGACATTTCAAGATGGTAAATGATGTGCAAGAAACAGAATCAGCCCAGAGTGGTATTAAAAAATAAATTCATAAACATCTAAAATTACATAAATTGAAGCATCTATTTAAACCTGAAAGCCTGTAGTAGGCTTAAAGGACTCCTCTAGTAAAACAACACTCATCTTTAAGTTTCTGGCTATGGACAGTAAACATAAGATGCAGAAATTCCTCCACCTTCCACTTAGTGACGAAGACACCTGAATTCTGAACCGTTTCCAAACTTCCATCAATGGACACGACAACTTCCTCCCCCTCCTCCTTTCAAGTACTACTACAATTACAAACACTTAATGCAAACCAGCCAAATATCTGAGACAACTCCGAACCTACTGCTAGCCCATGGCCTGTAAAACAGACTTTCCTAAATTGACATTTCAGACAAATTCATGATTAAATACTTTATAACATGCTTAAACACATAGAGATAAAGGAATTTAGTAAGAATTCATATATTAAGCATCTCTACTCCAGTTTACATAAAAACAGTGCAGAACATATAGATATATGTAAATAGTAATAAATAACAGAGAGGGATTTACAAATAAGTGTTTTAAGAAGGGTGAAGTAGTGAAAAAGTAGGAGAACTCTACACAGCAGAGAAAACCTATTCTCAATTCCTGTATCTTGTGGACATCTGTGTGAATGAAGATTTTGCTTGTTTCAATGAGGTAAAAAATTTACAGGGGTGTGGGAGACTCATCTGCAACAGCTTCTGAAATTCACCACATGCAACTCCAGGCCAAGTGTCAGTACTGGCATGAAATATGTTAAGAAGCTTGTCCTTCTCAAAAATGAAAAATAATAAATTAATTTTTTTCTCACTTTTATCAGTAAAGTTCTTAGATACTTCTAAAATCTGACCTTCTGATTTTTCATTAAAAATGTTTATAGTTTTGTATTTTGTGCAATTAGTTCAGAAAAAATATTATTTCCTGCTTGTCTGACACTTGAAATTTTTATACTTACAGAATCCAGCCTCTAGGTAAATGACATAGCTATTTTTAGCTATTTATTTTTAAACCCAGACTAACCTTAGAAACAGTTTCATTCTGTTATAGCTGCTTAACCAGCTCTTTCAGAACAAAGGCTGAGTGAAATCAGCTGTGGTTTGAAAAATGCATTTTACTACCTTTAAAGGCTTATTAGCTGCCAGTTAGACTGTGAGGTACAAATACCTCTTCTGTCCAGGCAGGGTGTTTGCTGTAAGGCCCTTCTGCTTAAAGCTCATCCCTCAACCTTCTGTAAAATCACTTGTGCAACACAATCAACAACATTTGCTAAAATGAGAACATGAACTAACAGCAAGCTGAAAAGTGCACAGAATTATTCCCAGAACTTCTATTATTCAGTACTTCAACCCTTTGCTTAAGCAGTGTCTTCTCCAGAGCTCAGGCGAAGGAGGCTGAGGAGACAGTCTGGCACAAGACAGCATCATGGACCTATTTTGCTGCTAATCACCCTCCCAGCAGTTTTTCCTGTGTATCACCCGCTCTAGCAGCCTGGCCACAACACAGCTACAGCACCCACCAGGCACACCATCATCTCTGTGCCTCACCCCTTCCTTGGGAAAGGCTGGAGATACGCCAGGATTGCTGCAGGCAGATGTGGGAGCTGAGGGAGGAAAGGACCCTGCACATTCCAGAATAAGCACTGACAAAACCTTTGTAGCCAACCTACAGACACCTGTCTCTATTTCTTTGGATCTCTACAGTTCTATGGAGTTGCTAATACTGGTTTTAGCAGGCAGAGAAAAAAATAGTTAGATGACTTTTACCAAAGCTTTAAAAAAGTTGAGGCAGATTGTGTTATATCCTACCTCCAGCTATATCGACTTGGAAATTAAAAGCTTACCTTTATCCCCAGCAAGGAGTCATGTAAACAAGCCAAGGACAAACCACAGGAGGAAGGAAGAATGAAGAACTGAGAATTGCTATGTCCCTAAACAGGTCAGAAGAAAATGTGTTTCTTCTCTCAGAATCCTAAAATTGCAGGACTTAGGCATCTAAAGCACATTCATTTTAAGAGGAAGTTTCTTCTCCTACTCCTCCTCAAAAAAAAGGGAAATAGTTCCAAACTATTAACTAGTGGGTACATATATATATGTACCCAAGCCATTATTCTGCTGTTAAGTGGAGTATTTTTAACAGGAGTGATTCATTTCTGCACACAAAAAAGCTGTGTTTTCAAGTGCCTATGATTAATCAGTTGTAGCAATTTTGAACCATTCTCACGCATTTTCAACGCCCAAACATCAACCAAAACGTGAGTGGGCACATGTGCACACAAACAGCAGCTGCTGTGCCACAGCCCTATGGATTCCCACAGACACCCACGAAGTCACAGTGTGCTGTGCACATCTCCCTAGCCCTCCTGGCCTCTCCCTGCTCTGCTGGGATTGTGTGCCAGGGCCTGACAGGGGCTGGGGCTTCACAGCAGGTCTGCAGTCAGGCTCTGTCACCTGAACTGCAAAACCTGCCCCAGGACCCGAGCTGAAGTTAGGGCTCCAAACAGCTCAGTGGTTTGGGGGGCAAAGCTACATCCCTATGGGTGATGTCGACCGTCAGAATTTGAGTTTAGGCACTAATGAACCACCTGCAGGCAATGGTGGATTATGGTTCTACTAAGTCACACAGGTAACTGATTTCCTAAGAATCTGGGTATAAGACCCAGACTGTTTGCAGGCAGTTTTTAACCATACAGTTTAATCTAGGATCAAGGCCTAAAAGAGCAGGAAATAATACCATGAATACAGAGAATGAAGAAAAAGCAAAGAAGTTACAGCTATAGCAGTCCAGAAGATACATTTATTAAAACATACTTATCTCTTTAGTTCCTTGTTTTACTGCATTATTAAAAAATTGGATACAGCAGCCAGCCAGAGAAGATAGTGTGGTCTGTTATATACAGTTCCATAATTAACCTCCTACCAAGCAATCCTGCATTGTTTTTGGAAGATGCTACTTCTGCTCTTGGAAAATTCTTGTATAAACCACAATATACATTATGATTCATTACTGATGTTATCAAAACTATGAAAAGAATGAGCATAAAGTTGGGTTGCATAATACCATTTGATTGACTTTTCAAATTGCCATAGTAAGAAGAAACACATTAGAATGTGAATATGAGTAAATTACTTCTTATATAAATATCAAAAGTAACAGAGGTCCCTTTAATAGCAGTATGGCTGCATAGCAGCAGAACCAGGAAAATAAAGACAAACATGGCACCTTTTATTTCTTAAGGCTCTCCAGCATTCATTACTGAAATAAGACATCTGTGATAATCCACTGTAAGCTTTAAATGTTTCACGAGTCTGCTGACATTGATCTTACACCAAAAAGGATGCTCTGCATCATTTGGTTTGTACCTGGGATATAATCTTGTTAATATAAATGCAGTGAGACAGTTGATTCCCAAAGAATAAGACACTGATTAGATGGCAGCAGGAAAACACTGCAAAAGCTGATCACTCACTAAAATCAAAGCATACCAAGAATACATAAGTGAATGACAGTGAAATTGACATTAGAAATTGACAATACACAAAAATAGCCTGTGAATAAGAAACAGATTGTTTTATAAAGTACGGGGTTCTTGAAATTCACTTAGTGTATCTCTTTATCATCTCTTTCTATTTCTTTTCCAGTTTGAGGAGCATCTCACAAATTTGTGTTTTATCAGCCTCAGTAATGGAAGGCAGACGCTCATCAACAGCGGGCAGGCTTCGTCAGAACCCCAGTGCAACAGACTGTGTGCGCTTTGCAGATGAGATATAAACACACACACACAAATATATTAAAAAAAAAAAAAAGAAAATAAAGACAGACAGAAGCACCCAGCGAAATGGGAGGACACACACGCGGGGGTTTCCCCGGTTGAGAGAGAGGACGGAGCGCCGGCCGGGGGTGCCAGGCGATCCCCGGATGCCCCAGACCCGCCGGGTGCCGCTCCGCCCGCAGCGCCCCCGGCCCGCCAGGCTCCCCCTCCCTCCGTCCGCTGTCCCCGGGCCTAGGGGCGCCGTGCCCAGGCCGCCCGCGGCCGCGGCTCCCGTTACCGTGAAGGGGGTGTCCTGCACGCTGCCCACGGAGTACCCGTTGTCGCCGGGGTTCACGGCGCCGGTCAGCACCTGGTGCAGATGCATCGCGGCCCCGGCCCCGCCGCGCCGCCGGGACCCGGATGGCTCCGCGGGCGCGCGCGAGGGGCGGGCGGGGGGCGCGCGCGGCGGCGCACGCGCCGGGCAGCGCCCGGATCAGGTGAGGCGCGCGCGCGCGTGGGCACCGCCCTCTGAGCGCGCGGGGGGCGGGGCCCGGCTGTGCGCGCGCCCGCGGGCGGGCGTTGGGAAGGGGGGCTCGTGCGGGGCGCGCGCGGGGCGGGGGGAGCAGGAGTCGGTGCCGTGAGGAGGGAGGGAGGGAGAGAGGGCCGGCCGGGAGCGGGCACGGACGCGGCCGCGCCGGGAGGTGAGCGGGCGGGACTGACCCCCCGGGCGGCACGGACGGGAGCACGGCGCGGGGTTCGCTTGCCGCGGCAGCGGCGCTGCGGCCGGGGCCGGCGGGGAGGCGTGTCCCGGGAGCGCGGCGGGCGGGGCGCTGAGGGGGAGCCGTGTCCTCAGCCCGGCAGCCGCAGGAGCGCTGCCCGGCTCGCACGTCTGCCTCTCGGTATTAGACATACATACACATATGTATGTCTGTGTATATATATACAGTGCGTCTGAGGGTGGATTGGTTTGTTACCGTTAAGGATCCTCTCGTTTGGTCATACCCGAGAGAGCTTGGGATGCTCTCGGGAATGCACCAGCATCGTTCCGGCAGTGCCCGCAGCGGGGGCAGGGACCTGCCCGCAGTGTGGGGACTTTGGTTAAGGTGTTCAGTTGAATTTCATGCACAGTAAGTGGCCTGACAGAAAATACGGCCAGGGTTTTGCTGCTTTATTTGTAATAACGGCCAGAACTAAAGCCTTTAAGTATGTCCATCCTTCTCTGTCTCAGCAGTGTGGAGAAGACTGGATCCTGAGAATTGTTTGGAAGGGATTCTAAACGCTGAGTGGGGGAATGAAAATACTCTGTGTGCTGTGTGTCATGTGATAAGGAAAATTCTCCGTTTTCCTGTCCTAGGTCAATAGAGTAATCTCACTGTAGCTAATAATTGAAGCTGCAAAGCTCCCACTCCTTTAAAGTCTATGGCAGCATTGCCCGAATCAAGACTACAAGATTCATCTTACCTTGTACTACTACTTAAAACATCCCTTACTGCATAAATGAAATGCTACTCAAAGTGTAGAGGTAAATAAACACAAAGTAAAGTTACACTGGAATGGAAAAAACATTGTCATGAAAACACTTCAGATTTTGTCTACTCCCATGCTTGTTAGAGGCAGTCCCTTTATAAAGGCAACAGTGTCTGTAGCTGGAGCAAAAGGGAAAAAGGAAAAAACAATTTAGATCTTCAGCTGACCTGGTTACACATGAAATTACTATGTAATGTTCATGTGCTTCAACTCCCTATTCCATAACTTTTCTGATTGAAGTCTCTTCCACATAAGATGTGTAATAACTTATAACTTTATTTTGAGTAAAATTCTTTTTTTAAAAAAATGCTTGCAACAGGACTTAAAGGCAAAAAGAACTTGGTGAGGTTTTTGTTTTTGTTTTGGTTGGAATGTTTGTTTGTTTGAATGAGTGGAACGAAGTCCAGCTAATGCCTGAAAAAGGCAGCTGGCTTTTGGATTGGCAACTGTAATGAGAATGAACAGCATGATCTAAAGGAAAGGGTTTTCCTGTGGTGGCACAAAGTCCTCATGTAGATTACTCATGTAGTCCACTCTTCATGCAGAGTACCTGCAGGATTGGTTTGGTCTTGGCTGAGTACAGACACAATGAGGGAGAGTTTTGTTTTTCAGCTCGGTGTTCTGTCACCTGATGACAGAGAGTAAGACTGACTGTAGCTCTTGTGGCTCTGGAAGCCTGCAGACGTGGCTACCTCTATGCACAGAACTTTGAGCCAGAGTCATTCTGCAAGTATCTGCAGATAAGACCTCCACATTCTTCCTGAAAGCAAATATTATCACCTGAGTTTTGCTGACAGATTGTTTTACCCACCAGAAATCATTCTTCCTTATTAGTGACCTAATTTTCACTTAGCTAAGGAAAGTGATATTATATGAAATAATTAGAAGTAAATATTATGTTTCTATATAGAAATCATCATGTAAAAGAAAAAAATCTATTTTTTCTAGTTTTGCTTAGGGGTAAGAGATAGGAGAAATGTTTTGCTTTTGGCAAAAGTTGGAGTGTTTACTGGGAAGGCAGAAAATTCAAATGGTTTTACAGTAAGATCAGCCTAGAGAAAGAAACACTCGAAAGAGGCATTATGCCACATAAATATGTATGCTGGACTGCCTTCTAATTCAAAGGTGAAATGCTGCCTTGGTATCTTGAAACTTGAAGAACATCCCCTGTTTCAGCCACTTAGGTTTGTGCTTCTGAAAGCCTTTACCATTCCACAAGAACGAGAGCTTCTGAGCAGCATGTTTTTATGATTCTGTGAATATTTTCCTCGTGATTCTTAATGACTGTCTCAAATCTTCACTGAATATGCTTGAACAAAGTGTATTCTTCCCTCTGGAAAAGCTACTTGTCTGTTTTTCTCTAGAACTCAAATTCAGGTGTTAACCTGGAGAAAATTGTGTTCTTCAATCTGTAAGATGCTACATCTGTTCTCTGCTATTAATTTTTGAACTGTAATGTGGTTTTTTTTCTCTTCCTTTGTTATTACTGTTTGAACAAGATTGCATCCAGAATGATGCTAATTTGTAAACTCTTGTTTATTTCTGTTGGTCATTCTCTGTGTGTTCCTCTAGAAGGCCTTAAAGGCATTCATTCACCTGTGAGGGATGGTCACTTCTACTGTGCTGAAAAGACCTTGCTGCAACCCAGCTTTTGGTTGTTCTTGTTTTTAAAGTTCATGGTAACTGATAGCCTTGCTTCCCTAGGGGTGTATAAATGCTGAACACTCTTGGTAGTGCATAGGTGTCTAAATATTTCCTTGTCTGAACCCTTCTTGTCCACAATTCCTACAATCACCCACAAATCCATTTTTAAAGAACAAAAAAAAAATAGGATTGTGTTGTCCGGCAATTGTTCAGTTGTAACAACTTAGATGTTAAGAAAACAGAGACACAGTAAGCATAAATTACTTTTAATTCTGGTATGTGGCATGACATTGGACTTTAATGACAGGATTAAGTGTTAACTAGTTTCTTTGGCTGAATTTTTTTGCATGCTCTCTGTTAAATGCTTATCCTGTAGAGATATTTAATGGACCTTTTATTGAACAAATGTGCAAAGAATAATTTTCAGAGCACTGGGATCCTAATATATAGTAGGAGGCACTATTATTTTAATGTAAATATTTTTCTTCAGGTAGAATAATTAATGCTCTGTACCCTTTCAGTTCTGATCATTTGTTTGTCTTGTCTTTCTATGTCTTCCAAACAATTGGAAAACATAATCCCTCCAATGTAGTCACAAATGACCACATGCAATTCATTCAAGTGCATTAGTTCATGCACCATCTTCTTTAGCCTTCATTCTAAAAGATGACTTAATAGAATGACAAATTTTATTGTCAATTACACACTAATAAATTTCCTAATATATAAACAAGCATTCAGACTGAGTCTTCTGATGACACTAGGTATATATAAAAGATGTTTGGGGAATTCTCCCTGGTCCTATCATTGGGGAAAAAAACCAAAACAAATCCCAGATGCATTCTGAGTCATATTCTACTCAGTGTGAAGAACTGAAGATTTCAGTTCTTTATTTCAGAGGCAGACATTTCTGTCCTTAAGGAGGTAATGAAAGGTGTTGTATGAATTTACAGAGCAAATTCCTCTCCAGGAGCTGGAAGACCTCAGAAGAAGATTCCAGTTATAAACTTCTCACGACTGTTTTCAAGCACAGCCAGGTTTTCAGCACCAACAGTTTTACAAGCACCGCAGGAACAATGCTGCAGTGAAGGCTGAGAAAGGCTTGAATTTAAAACCCCTTCTGAGAAACTTTAGCCAAAATATTTTGGACTGACATTTGAAAAGCTTCTTATGAGCTTAGGTTTGTGCTGCTTTCTTGGTAGCTCTTGTGCTGGGTATTTCTTCAACTTCAAGGTGCCCTGCTGCTAATACATCCTCACTTTATGAGTTATTAAGAATCTGTAAGGGAGGAATTTTTCTCTTGTGCTATTTTCTTTTAGCTTTCCATATGTTACTGTTCTTGAATTTTCCTGGCACCTATGTAGGCTGTTTTTGAAACATCGTGCAGATCTGCATGTTACATGCTGTGGGCTTTTTGCCTAATATTTTCTGCAGGTACCTGACTACATCCTAATCCAATATTTTCAATACTTGCTTTTGATAAGACCTTAACTACCTTAAGGCTGTTGTAATATTATCCATGCTTCCAAAGATTGTAGTATGGGTTTTTAAGCTGCAAGTAAAACCAACCAAGCTTGTAACATTATAGCTGTCAGTTTTGCTTCCTTTGAACTGCTGATGCAAATAACGTGTGCAATCGTGTGCATTTAGCTGCTGTCACTATGAACCTCTTATTATATTCTTCTGTTTGCACTATTAAAACCCAATAAATGCTGTCTTTTAATCTAAAGGTATGTTTGCATTTCGTGAGGAAGAAGAGTGGAAAGAATATCCACACTGTTTATTTGTTTTGTTCTTTAGATGCTCAGCAGAGGCTTTGGAAAGCAACACCTCATGTAGAGTAATTAGCTAGGCCTTCCAAAGTGTCCTCTGAAATATCTGGTTTTTTGTCTGTACAGGGAATGTATTATGAAAAGTGTGCAAAATAAGAATTTGCCCCCTGTGCAATGTCACAGGTGTAACTGAAGCACTGTGTGCCAGTTGCTTGGGTATAGTTTGGTTTTTTGAGCCTCTAATCATTAACTCTTAAATACTCCTGTCTCTTGCCTAAACACTCAAGCTGAACCATTGCTAATTAACCCAATGGCATTTTCTTGTGCTGAGCTCAGCAGTGCAATTTATCTCTATGGGCTGTGGCTTGGGCAGTATGAATGTGTTTGCTGTGGGTAGTTTGGAGACCACAAGTATTTTATTTGCTTTATGTATTTCCAGGCAGCCTGTCAGGACAGATATGAATCACTTGAAGTAAAGTAAAGTAGTTATCAATATTCCATCTCACAATCATAACTCTGAGGCATCTCCTCAACTCTGCTTAGTGTGGAAATTTATTTTGAGATGTTGAGGGAGTTTCTTATGTCTAATTGACTTTTAAAAAGCTGAGGATATAAACCAGACCACATAGTTAATAATAACTGGGGCTGTATGAGAGTCTGATATTCTCCTCCACATCCTCCGCCTCCCAATCAGAGTAAAAAGTTGAAAATAAAAAATCTTCTGGAAAACGGAAAATTAAAATAAAAAACTTTTTAAAATTCCATACACCCCCCACTTCAATTTGGCTGCCTTGCAGCAGATCTTGGTTTAACACCTGCTCATAATTTGTGTCCATAGAAAAGCCTTTGAAAGTTTCTTGCAATAATACATAAAGAACATGAATATTCAATGTATATGCAGTATTCTAAAAGAAGCATCTATGGAGCGTATCTCGAGAACAAAGGGCTATCTATGTATTCAGTTGCAAAAATAAATAATGAATCATGTAAGGTTTCTAAGAGGTAGCAGTAAGTTTGACAGGTGATATGCGAAGCTCTATGGACTTCATAGTTTCAAACTGGTGACTGAATTATTTGGGATTTGTATTACTTGTAATAAATAATGAAAAGCAAGTAACTGTTGACAATAAATAATTTCTGAAGAGGATTATATGTGCAACAACTCAGTTCTTTGTACCTTCTCTCCAGGGAATTCGAGAGGTCTGTAGAGTTTTCTAACTGGAGCTTCTCAATGCAGCGACAGTTGAGGATTGCTGGTTCCTGTGTCAGCACAGGTGAGGAACATGTGGATTTTCTCTGGTCTTCAAACTGATCTGCAGGATGTTGCAGTACATATAAAAGTTAAATTTACTTGACTCCTCATATTATATAGTACTGAGAATCTCTAGGGTTATTTTGGGATGTGAACTGTGTGTTCTGATCTGGCAGATAATGCTGAGATTGTAATAAAGATGTATGCTTGTGAAAGACATCCTCTTCATCCCACAGCTGCACACAGGATATGAGAAATGAGTTTAATGCTGGCCATGGTTAATAACTGCAACAAATACACTGAACATGCACTCTGGCTATCCAATTGTATACCTTAGGGCAAGATAAAGGGTGAAATCTGGGCCTAAATAAGGAAAAAAAATGCCAGTGAATTGGTTGCTGGGAAGAGTGCAGGTTTTCTTTAATTTTTGTATATTTCCTTGAGATTTTGTTGTGCTTTCCTAGTTCATGTCCCACCCTCCCACCGGTTTCCCTTTTCCCCTTTCCATCTCCCTAAACTCCTGAATTCCCTAACTCAGTTTAAACAAATGCTGAAGTCCCTTGTACATATTGTGGAAATTCTGCATAGACAGCATAGAGAAGAGACTTTAATTATGCCCCCACTGTTGGAAAAACTGTGGCAAAAATCTGGCACAGGAGAGAAATGGATGTCAGTACCTTCAGTTAGTGGAAGTGATGCTGTTAAAGAGAAGGTTGATGTCACAAGGGCCGTGGCAGGGCAGTAAGAAAGGGACTGAGGAAGTGGCAGCCATGGACAGGCTTAATTCACTGTACTCCTCATGTAAAATCTCATCTCACAGGAGGGGCTCCCCTTGTTTTACCAGCCTAAAACACAGACCAGCTGGTCTTTTGACCTCAGGTTTTTTTGTCTAAACTAGAATGGCTGAATTTGGGTTATCTGCTTTTGCCTGAAAAGCAGAGGGCCATGTTAATTTTGTATTCATTGAAGGAGTGATGAAAAAACTGGCTGTTCATCAGGTACAATACAGGGAGAAGCCAGACCTGAGCACTTATTACCTTGAGTGGTAGGTACTGAGCACCTCTGACAGGTAGCAGTGTGTCCATGTGTTGTGAGGGTGTGCACAGGAATAAATGAGTTAAATGGTGATATTTGCCAGCAGCGTGATATGGAAATGCTGCCCACTGCATCACACAGATCTGCTACCATCTGTTCACAAAGGTTTGCTACATTAAGAGAAGTAGAAAATGGTATCATTTTGCTTATGTTAAGACTTGTGGAAAAAACTTTCTTGTGATTTTTCTCTGGATGTTTATTATCTCTGAATTCCGATCAAGTGTCTTTATTCACAATACTTTGAAATTCTATGGATATTGCAAATTTAGGTAAAGGAGTCTCACCTAAGTAAATAATACTTTTTTACTATATCTCATCAACATTGATTTTTTTCTGAGTTCCAGCAAACATAATTGCCATAATTAAGGCAGCAGGACAAATAGTTTGTTGTGTGGATTGTAGAGTATTTTTTGTATCTTATTGATGAAGTAACCACAAGGGATCATTTCAGAATGACCTTGTAGTCACTGTTACCAGACAGTCAATATTTTGATCTTTAGTGTTAAGCAGATCAAATAGAATAATTACAATTGCTGCCATGTTTATTACCGATGGACTTTTGCCATTATTCTTGGCCAAATAACCTATTTAAAACATTTTTATTTTGAGTACTGGCTGTGCAACCCGAGTAAGTCTGTGGTGTGGTCTGTTTGTAGAGGGTCTCAGACTACTTAGTGTCAGACACTCTATTGCAAAGAGCTCTTTGGGCACCAGCTGTGCTGGGCTACTGAACTGTGCTAAAAGATCTCACACACAGCATATGATATCTGTAGGAATTATATTCTGATATTCAAATGCTCTCTGATTTTCTCTATCCTGACACTTCTTTGTGCCTCATTAATTTGTGTTGGCGTCATCAGCTTTCACTTAGCTAAAGAATCTGTCAGTATTTTGCTGGCAATGAGAAGAACATTTGGTATGTCTTACCTTCTGCCTGTTCTTTCTGGGGATCCATGGAGCAGGAGACATCCAGGATGAACTTCTGTCTGTTCCAACAGATTTTTACTGGTAGCACCATGGTGCAACTTGATTGTTCCTGAAAGCAGTGGATCAGGTAAACCTTGAATTTGGCCTGCTTTGTTTCAAAGAGTCAAAGTAATGCTCACAAGCTCAAAAACAGCAAAGTGGTTTCCATTTGGTTCTTGTACTAGGCCCAGTTCCAGCACAAAGATTGATTATTTCCATTATGTCTTGGTACTAAATAAATGCATACAATGTTGAAAAGGAGAGATGCTCAGGAGAGTTGGATCAGCACTGCAAATGATTGGATTGTGTGGTCTTGCCATCCCCAAGAAATGCAGTAGATATAAATCATCTACTATGCAGTCTATTTATTATGGTTTGTACAGCTTAATTTGATGCTTGGGTGCTTAGACCTCTAGTACCAGTGTAAATTCTCCATCTGTGCAGTTGTACTAATGTAAAGAACCCAGATAAATTTACAGACCTGGCTGTTGAGCAAAATCTCTGTTCTGAGGAAAAATGAAACATTTTATTGAAAAACAAACCAGAACAACTATTGAACAGGAATTTAAAAACTCAAAGAAATGTGAAATAATTATTATTTTTATTATTATGAGTACTAGACACTGAACTGTTTGAAATGTAGTTCCCTCCCACCCCCAAAGGGAGGTAACTTAGGAAATCTGGGAGCTGATGCTGGAAAAGCACCAGGAATCCTTTCCACTTCCAACTGCAGAGACTAAAATGAACTCTAATTTTTTTTTAATTCATGAAAGATGTTTTTGGGTTTATATGTTTTTCATTATAGAGCCCAAAGGCGTAAGGGAATTATGGTGTTATCTGCATTTTTGTTCAGTCCTTTTACAGTCCTGTTCACCTGGCAATACAATTTGTAATTTTTTTGGTGGTAAAAGACATATTTCCAATATATGTATGATTTTTCAATGTATTTAAAAAAAACATATCTACAATATGAGTCCATTTTAAAACTCTAGTCTCTTGACTGCTCCAACTCCCAAGGAAGAGAGTGGCTGAATGTTGCTGGCTTTTTCTCTTGTTTCCAGCTGAGTGAAACTGAACAGATGGGAGTGGGAGAAAATATGACAAGCCAGTGCAGACAGTGTGAATAATTTGTTAGGTTTTGATTTTTCTTTTTTTTTTTTAATTTGCCATGACAGTGCATTTACTGCAAAAAGGCAGCAAAAATATGCAGGTGTGTTTGCAGCGTTGTTTTTCCATGCCTCAGAAATTTCTTCAGTTGCTGCCTGGAGGTAGAGGGAAGGGAAATAGTCTTTGCTACTGTATTTAGCAAGGGTTGTATCCACAGGGTAGTACAACCACCAGAGCTGCAGAGCTCTGCCAGATGGTGTTAGCTGTGAGTAAGTTCTGTGTTTCATTTGGTAAAACATTTGTCATGGCAACTGAGGAGCCTCTGACTCACTGGTCCAGTCAGTGGTGGAAACCACCAGATGTGAGGCTGGACATAAGAAATGTCTCATAATTCTTTTCAGACTGGTTACTTTGCCCAGTGAGATGTAATTGAAATTTTTTTTCACTTATATTTCCATCTCAGGGTTTAGCAGACCTTACATTTTCTATTTGAAAAACCTAACACGTCTCCTAAAAAAATATCAAAACATTCACTAAATTTTTCTTTATCTTGTGATTACAATAACTGGTCAAAGGAGAATTTAACTTTCATAAAAACCTCTCCTCCCCATATTTGAACAAGCAGTTGGAAGATTAGCCCAGGAATAGAATATCTAGTAGAACAATCAAAATGAAGGGGTTTAGGCTGGATTTTTTTCCTCTACTAACTCTTAGGGGACAAGATGAGCAAGGTGGTATTCTGACAATCTATGCTAGCCAAAACCCCCACAAACCAGCCTTTTTGTATGCTTAGTTCTCAGTTATTCTGTTCTCAAACATTTGTTCTTCGGTTTCTAGGTTAGTGTCCCAAGATTCTTATCTGTCCCTCCTTGCTAGTAATTAGTAAGTAGCAATCTTTCAAAACAGATCAGAATAATTTCCCAAGGAATGCTTTGGTAGCTGCCTTGGAAAAATGACTAAACATCCTCAGACACAACCTCAGAAAGGACTTGTACTGATAGAATGGATGTCTAGAGACATAGCAGAAGCCTTTGAGACATTTTATATGCTTTTTTAAGTTAAAGGAAATATCTAGGGACATAGATGGCTGCAAACCCTCTCCCCTCCCACCCATAAAAGTGAAAGAGTACAAAACCCATAGCATATCCTAGAGTCTTGCAACTTAAATAGCCAGAATCACTGTTTAGGAATAGGGCTTCCTATGTCAAGAACTGATTATTCTCAAGAGGGAGACAAGATCTTCAGCTTTCTCTATTAGTACCAGTCAGGCTTTTAGCTCTCATTCTTTCCAGAAGTATGTGGTTTTGCTCTTTTGGAATGGACTGTTGCCAGAGAACCTTCAGTTATGAAGTCTTTTTTTCTGATCCTAGAAGATCTTTCTTCATACACCAATGAAGAAAAATGTATTTAGAAAGAGCCTGTACCAAAGAGATTCTTAGGCCTTTAGCTGATGTGCAGCGGTACCACTTTGTTGTACTTGATTGACCTCTATCTGCTTACAGTATTTTGGGATCATTCCCCATCTCACAGAAATGCCATTCAAATATGTATCTCTATTTTCTTTATACATACATATGTATCTCTTTGTTTTGGATAGAAACATAACCAACACACTTTAATAGCTAATGAAAAGCGTAAATATGAATGAAATTGCAAGATAACTTTGTTAGCTTATCTGTGCTTTATTTTGACCAGACTGCTTCTGTTCATGTCATCTCACAAGGTTTCTTGGCATGAGGGACGTGTGCTGGGTGTTCCAGTGGCGTGGCACAGTGGCAGGGGAAGCAGTAACGTACAGAAATGGTTGATGTACGCATACTTTATATTTGTGTTGCTCTGACCTGATCGTGTTGCATGTCAGCCATCTGCTGTTAAAATGAAATCACAGAATGGGAGGAAAAGGAAAGAAATATTCTGTCTTCTGTCCCTCACTTGTAGCTTTCATGTGGATGGGATTATTTTGGAATGATGTATGAAACAAATGGAGCTGCTGGTGGTGGGATAAAACTACACTGAGGTGTATTGTTGTGAGTGTAACATTTTTTTATTTCTTATGCCTAATGTATTCTAGAATGACTGTGAAAAAGAAGTAAAAATGGATTAATTTTTAATAATAATCAATTTTCAAGAATCAAGGGAATGGGTGATGCTTTACTTTTTACAGACTGAAAAGATCAAAGAGAATAAAAATCAGAATTACTAATGGGAGAAGAAAGTGCTTAAATGGCAATGATAAACTTGATCTCAGTAGTTTTATATTTGAAGTGATGTTTTCACAAGTGATCCTTCCAATACAGAATCAAAGGAGCTATTTAGTATTGCACTTGGAAAACTGAATGTTAAATACAGTTCTATTCTGGCAGAAACTGTATCCTTTCTTATAGTGAAAACACTTTAAAAAGGTTGATTTTTGTCCTGAGTGATTTATCATTTGTTAAGTGATTAGAAAGCTGACAACTTGACACTTGAAAAAGCCCTTTCCTAAACCTGATGAAAGGAATTCCTTTTAATGAATTTGCTTTATTCAGGCTAAAATAGAGCTTTGCAAGTGGAAAGTTAATTTACTGGCAGCAAAAAAAAGAGCCAGTTTATAGAACCTCACCTCTAAACTTCGCTTACAGATCAACCCCACAAACATGCAAAGCTCAATGAATAGTTCTTGTCAGTGCTGGATTTTAGTACTAGTTGATAAAAAATGATAACAAAAGATCTCTTGATTTTTACCCTAGGAGCATATTGGCTTGGTTGTTCTGTTTGACACCAATTAATTAGGTTGTTCTGTTCTCAGAATGACTGCATAGAAACAGTTCTTTTCATGTATTGTTGTTCCGTGGCAGGATTTTGTCGCTCACTAAATTGAATCCTATTCAGTCAGAGTTGAGGCAGAGATAGTATTGATTCTCAGGAAAACACAGACCTCCTGAGAGTCTGTACTCCCACTTAGTCATCTGTTTAAATTTAATGCTGGTCCTAAATATGTGGGTATTTTGTGAAGGCTCGGGGATTGCCAAAGTATGTGGCAGCAATTCCACCAGAATACGTGGGAAATGCAATAACGCACTGCGTTTTTTATAGAGCATTAGTGACACCCAGTGGTTATATTCGGTCATGGACTAATAGACATTAAAAGTTTATTCTAAACTTATGAAACCTTAAAAAACTGGAGGTGAGAGAACCCATGAAAAAACTGTTTGAGTCTGTGGGTCTTTGTCTGGAATATATGCTGCCTGTACTTCAGGCTTCAAAGTTTAAGTAAGCTTAAGTAATGGGAATGAAGAGGGGGAAATGCACTTCAAACTTGTTATGAAATGGTTCTTATTTTATTGAGGACTTAATGACAATGGAGAAAGTAAAAAATTGGTGCTGTGAGGAGTGCACTCCTTTTTCTTCTTCTTTCTTTCTTTCTCTTTGCTACCTCCCCTGTTTATCTGACATTTTTATTAAAGAGTACACTGTATTAATGTATGATTTATTTGTCTCTTCTGCTATGGCTTAGATAGCTCTTTACAGAAATCTTGTTTGCTGTGTTAGTCTATTTTCATTCCCCCCCTGGATTGTTTTGCTAGGGCTTGATTAGTTGTTTTGCAAATACATTTAGCAACTGATTAATGTTTGCAAGGTGTTCTGAAATTACGGGTCATAAATTATTTGTCTTCTGTCAACTCCTGCCTTATTGACAAGCAAAACCTTTTCCTGAAGCCAGTCCTACTAAGTTCCTTAGGATTAATTATTTTATTCAGCCTGTAGCAGGAGGTCTGAGCATTTGTACAAAACTTTAAAAATACTCTCCCAAATACAGGTGATCACAAGGATCACCTTCCAGCAGAAGATATAGAAAAGCCAGATGTCAGGACTTTGTACCCCAGTGACACAAAGATGACTCATTCTTACTAGTAGGAAGAAAGGAAAGGATGATTTGGGGTGAGGATGTGAGGTGGAAGGTAACCTAATTCAAACTGAAATTTAGCTTCTGATCCTATCTGTGTACAGCTAGGGAATGATGTAAACTTTAGGCTTTATGAGGGAAATTTGGGTTCAGTTTCTTACTTTTAAATGCAACCTGCATAGTTCCAAATATGTCTGGTCATGATGTGTAAAATGGTGTTTCCTAGGCTTTGAGAATAAATATATTAAAGCTTAGAGACAGTATGGCACCAGGCCAGTGCAGTGTGCACATGGTTGATTTGGTGGACCTGAACTATGCATTCTCTTTCACTGAGAAAGGAAAATAAATCTTTTACTGATGGAGGATAAGGAGTGGCTTTATGGAAGAGAGAGAATGTTTTCACTGATTTTCATCAGGATAAAATCCTACTATTGTTAGGGAAGACTTGCCTAGCAGTGTGCTAGTCCCTTTATAGGAGATGCTCAGGGCAATCTCACAGACCATGGCTGCATTTTTCAGCATCTGTTTCACAAGAGATGATGTTGTTGAAAGGGCTGATTTTCAGTCTTGGAATGGGCAGCAAAATTCACTGACCACAAACTAGAAGGCCACTCAGATCTCAAATTTGTCTCTCAAGCACATAGTATCTACAGCCCTTACTGTCCATTTCTGTATAATAGTGATCAATTTAGAGCAAGTAATATTTCCATTCAGACAGGCAACTACTCTGCTTTATGATTGCAGAGGAGAATCCATGAAATTGAAATGAGACCAGTGGGGGATTGATTTTTTCTTATATCTGTCTAGCTTTATCAAGACTTGAGCTGAAATATTCAAATATCATGTTTTTTCAGATTCATACCTTTAAGTACAGAATATATTTATCATGTCTCCCAGAGAAATGAATAATACCATGAAGAGCTATTTAATCATGAGCATGGAGATTGCTCTGCAGATTGCAATGCTCTGACAGTGCCAGTCAACAGGGAATAAGAAAAATTATGCTGGGAAACAAGGTGTCAGAGTCATAGTTACTTACAAAGCAGTAAACATAGCCCATACTTTCCAAACAACACAGAGATATGAATAGAAAGAAGCAACACCATCTGTTCTTATTAACTAAATTTAGAAATACAAAATTAAAATTTTAACTTATTTGTGATATCTGATACGTCTCACATATTATCAATACTGGTATCCAGCCTTGTCAGGGAGACTGGAATTAAGAATATTCTGAAGGCGACTGATTATTTAATCCTCTTTCACTTTGAAAGAGCATATCTTCAGTTAGGCTATGAAAGCTGATAGACAGTCACAGTCAGTCAGCTCCAAACCTCTGAAACCTCTCAATCTTAAGCCTATTCTGTGTTTTAGCAGTTCTTGCACAATATGTTTTGTTTTGCTGTCATGTAAAATCAAGCTGGTGTCAGCTGCACTTGTGAAGGTGTGACGTGTCTGTGTGTTCCAGGGTGGCAGCACTCACACAGGTGTGATGGAGTCTTTCTTTCACATAGACATGGCCTTAGGCTATCGGCATGGAGCTTACAAATGTGAAGACTCCTACGCACAACAGGAATTTTAGTGAAAAAATGGTGCTGTGTGGGAGATAGCTTAAAGACAAGAGGTGAGGGAATGGAAGATCAAGCGCAACAACAAGGCTGTGCACCTCAGCAGGATGAAGCAATGATGCTTTGCAGTGACAGCTACGGGACTTGGTGGCTCTGTGTGACATTTCTCGGTGTTACAAAGACAGTCAGTGCTCTGGTTGTGTACAAATTTTGTCTGATTGCCAGATCTTTCAAGGGAGGTCTTTCTGTGAAATAGAAATGAAATAGCTGCTTGCTGTTGATCACTTGGCGTCACCAAAAGAGTGTATGGATGTGTGGAGGCCCACCAGTTTTGTGGGATTAAATGTTTTTGCCTTATATAATGTCTGAGTGCAGGTTTGTGCTGAGAGAGATCAACTGAAAGGCAGAACTTGGACAGGAACACAGGTCTCAGTTCAGGCAGCACAGACTTATTGCCATTGATGAAATCATGTTTGCTCTGGCTGATTGTGTGTGCACTTTCTAAGTTTGAATTGGATTTTAATGCCTCTAAATAAGAGCCTTTCTCTTCTTGAATCATGACTGATAAGAAAAATTTAAATAAACTGACAAGAGAATTTCTTTTCCTTTTGCATGAAAAACCTTCAGCTGAGGAGATGTATTTAAAATTCTTGGCTAGTTTCAGCTGTTTGGAAGAATGGAATGTGGGTAAGAGACTTTTGGTGACTGAATCCACACTCACAGAAGCCAATGGTAAGAAGTACAGGAACATGAGTGTGAAGAGAAACAACTGTGAGGAGGAGCAGGCATCTTCAACAGCACCTCTGCAGCAACCACTTTCTATTTAAAATAGAAACACATCTGAGTTGTGTGGTCTGAATAACTTTTTATAAGGAGCTTGTGAGTTATTTCAAGAATTTTTTAGGCTCTACCAATATTTTAAATCTTAACTAATGAACACCCAGAACATAGTTTTTAAGTGTTGTTACTTTTTTTGGAGTCCAAAGCAGACATAGGCACCAGCCAGCAGAGATGATGAAGTTGGTATTGAGGACCCAATTTTCAAGCAGGGGTATCTTTCTGTAGGGAAGTGTTTACATTTCTGGACACTAGCAGATAAAGAAAATGGCTGAGGCAGTGAGACAGGGGGGTGGTGGGGGGAGGGTTGCCAGATTTCATTTTTGGGATATGGAGAATGTCTGAAATATTTCAGGCCATGCTTAAAAACTTATGCATATAAGAAATGTGGTATGTAAATCAAATGGGTGGAGTTGTTCTGCTGGGTTGGAACCAATGCAGCAGAGACTTTTCAATATGAATTCTAAACAGCTGCTTGGTCTTGCACAGGACATTTCTATTTGTTATTTCTGCCTTCAGATACACCAGATTCCAGTCCTTATTGTATGAAGAAGAAACACATGGAACGTGGATTGGTTACCTTTATTTGAAACTCTTTTTCTTATTATCATTCTGAATTCAGGAGAATAAATCATATTCTCAAGGGGCAAGTTAGGTAACAATTACACAGTATTAAAGAGAGAAGAATGAAAAGCACACAATTCTTGATCAATCTTTAGGCTCATATATATTCATCCAAATATTAAATCATTATTCACAATTAATAGTTGCTCAATAATATTTAATGGGAACAATTCAGGAAAAAATGGTTTAAACTTAGCAAAATATTTATTTATAAGAAATAATAGTATCCCTAATTTCTGATGTATAGAAACTATTTCACAACATAACAGTCACTGCTAGAGATTTCTGAAGTATTTATTTGCATTTAATGCATATTTCTCAAAGTGAATGAGCATGCTAAGTTACAAAATTACAGGTTTAAATATTTTTAAAATAAATATTAGCATTTATAAAGCACAGCAGTCATTTCAAATGAAATATGCAGTGATGAAATTAGAAATAAAAATCAACCCAGATGTGAAGTAGTCCTTAAAAAAAAGAATTCCAAAGCTGTTCATGCATACACAATCTCCTACTGGAGCTAATAATTATGCAATAAGCCCTACTGCTTGTTCTGAATTTCTTCTGTGCACACTATGAAAAGAAAATATATGAGATTTAGACAAATGCATAGTCACAGATTTACCCAGCCCAGGAGTAGGAGCTGAATGCACAGGTACTTTTTATGGAGAAAAATATTTCCAGATTTGAAAATGTAACATCGAAACCAAAATGATGGGACTTACAGTTAAGGTAACTTTCATAGATATTCTGCTATTAAGTAACAGAGATTCAGCAAATACTTTGTCTTATTTGTATTGTATTTTAAAATATTTACTGAAACTCTTCAAAAGTACTTATTGTCAGAACAAAATCCATTAATGTGATGTATTTTTATGGCATGTTCTGTCACACCTTACAATGATATTAGGAAAAAGCTCAGCAGCTTTTTTTTTTTTATATTGGACCTTGACCCAAAGACTATTTAAATAAAAAAGATTGATTAGTCATTTGATAGGATTCTTTTATACTTTTATTTTTGGCATTACCCCAGAAATTTTTAAAAGATATAAAAATATTGTTTCACAAAAGCTGTAACTGAAATGCACATTTGAATTATTACTTCTTTGAATTGCAGGACAGCCACTATAACATTCCCTTGAGAAGGATCATACTTGTAATAGAGTGCTTATATAGGTTTGCTAAATGGATTATTGCTGGCTATTTTATGTCCCCTAAAAAAGAATCCTTGGAAAAAAGAGCCCAGGTTGAAGTGTCCATCCCTTTTTAATTTGGAAGTCACCTGGCCATGCTTTAAGGTAAAACCCTTTAAAAAACGGTTGTCTACAGGAAATGTTCAGGATATCTGTTCAATTTAATCAGTCTGAAAAAGATTAGTTTAAAGGAAAATTGATTTTATTTTTAAAAATTACGAAACTTGGAATCAATATGGAGGAACAAGCTGAGGAATGACAAAGAAATGAAAATCATTTCAAAATGAAATGAACCCAGTGTAGTTCATTTGAAGAAGTAGCTTATTGGGGTTTTTTGGTGAAAGCTGTTAGGTAAGTGTAAGTGTAGGTGACAAACGTTGCCTGGTGACTTATAGGGAAATGTAGGCAATCCTAGACCAGTCCTGTTTTCCAGGTACTGTTTTAAGACCTTTTCTGTTCTCGGGTTTGTTTGGTCAAAGACTTGTGGCAGTTTTGCCAAACACTTTCATTGTTTAATGAGTTTTGATTCCTGGTCTAATATCTTACTTGAGCAAATCTGAGGTGATTTGAAAAAAAGGAGACTGCCTGGAAGAGCAGCTATGGAATCTTCTTCTGTGATGGCATTTTAAAGTGGCAGAAAATACTGTATTTCCTTATATTCTTTAAATTAAATCTGTAAAATTCTAACCCCCAAATTTTTCCGTTTCAGAGCTGGGACTTGCTCTGAAAACAGCTCTGCAGAAGTGTCCTCTGCTCAGAGGTGTCTGTTTTTAACATTGTGCAACCATGTGTGAAACTTGCAGGGTAATTTGTTTCCTATTCCTCTCTGCTGTGGTTTATTTTGCATGTTTCTGTTGATGTTATCTCAGTTTTCAGATCTCCTTCATTAATTCTTAAGTTCCCCTACCTATTGCTTCTGAGTTGAATGAGTCTGTTAATACTTTTCATTTGTTTTTGTTTCCTGCTTCCAGTCTATCATACATCCCAAATTCATCAGTTTGAAACTTGTCCTTAAGAGCCATTGCCTGGACTGAAAAAATACTAATTGCAAAGGCACCAATATTGTTGGATGTTCTCAGAGACTTCTACAGTATTGCCTGTGTTTGTTCTGGTGGAACTTGTTTGCCAGACTTCAGAGCTGCTTACTTTGTGTGCCTTGTGAGAATCTTCCACTTGCAAGAGAAAACTAGTGATTCAGACAGGTTTACAATGTAATTTTATGGTGTTTAGTGGTTATTGTTAGAATAGAAGCTTTTTTCTTTTACGGCTTCTGGAGCAGAGATGAGATGTTTTACCTGGCTTCAGATGAACAGGATTTACACTAAATACTGGTTTTCATTCCCATGGGTCTCCCAGTAGAAAGCTGTTGGCATGGGCTGGCACACCCAGTGGGTCCATCCAGTCAGGCTGTTCCGTGCCATGGCCCCGGCAGCTGAACCCAGCCCTGGTCAGGGGCAGTCAGGGAGTGCCAGCCCCGGTGGGCAGCACTGACAAAGCCTGGCAGGATAGACATGGGCTGAGCTGTGCTCCGGGGCACAGCAGCTCGGCATGCTGGGTGCTTCACAGACTGAGCAATAAATGCTTGGGGACACAAAGAGGCTTGGGCCCCCTAAGTATGGCAGTTTTGTCTTATAAATGGTTTTCAGGTTTATCCCTGGACCAGAGTCTTGGGATTGTCACAAGACTTGTGTTGATCCAGACTGAATTTGTGTCTGGCTTTTTTGTTCTTTGATGAACAGTAGACAATATTGAGACTAGAGAAAAATGAAAATATTTGAAAATGTTTCTCTCTTAGGGCTGAAGTCCTCCTGCCCTTTTAACCTGTCAGCAAGAGACCTGGTAGAAGGTGGGCTTTCTCTCAGCTGGCTGCATACAAGTGACCTATGGCTGCTAACCAAAAGATTTAAAGGACTGGAGAGCTGGAATGATGATAATTTTTTCCTCTTAGTTTTTTTTTTTTTCCTTTCCTCTACAAGAGACATAACACAGGAGAGTGTTTGAATTGGGCCTTGCTAATTGGAAGCAATTCTCAGAATTTCATGGGGGACTATTCCATTTAATAAGATCTTATCTTTTTGACTTGCAAGTAGGCTACTCTTTTGTGAAGCTCATTGCAGTTGGTTCTTTTCAGAAAATGGGTTCAACATGATGCAATTTAGATAAGTAGGTTGAAGACTGTCATCCTAAAGTGTGTTATGTAGCTATTAAACAAAATAAGTGCACATTTAAGGAATTGTATTTTGATGTGTTGTTTTTTCCTTCTCTGATTGTTCTTCTGATGAGTTGAGTGAAATATTGTGATTGGTTTTTGGAAGCATTGGAATGGTTGGAAATCTGGATACATATCCAACTCAAATTCATCTGGCAGCAGACACTTCCAGCAGCATAGATGTGTGTTAAAAAATTAATGTATGCATATGCATTTCCTCTGTTAAGAGGTTTGCTTACACATGCTTACACAGAACCTCCATACTTCAATAATAGGGAAGCCTCTTTGCATTGTTAGTGGCATGAGTTATGCTGGTTGTGGAATATTTCCACAAAGCAACTAATTCCACCTGTACCTCATCTTAGTAAACAGTTTTCTCCAAATTATTTTCATTACTTGCTGCATTTATTACTTGCTCCAAACATCAGCTGGCACTTAAGCATTAGTTTCATCATCTGTAGAAGCTAAAATTATGAGTTTTTCTAGTATGTGTCTATGTCTGGAAGTTCTTAGAAAGTAATTGCATACCAACTCATTTTTTTCACCACTAAGAGTAAAAATATGGGCTTATAGAATTTTTTGAAATGCATCATTCCTTCCCTTCTTTCTGAAAAAAGTCTATCTGGAAGGAGACAATTTAACCATGTAAATTCAGACACGATACTTTTAAAAGTTGTCATCAGCTAAGAGTTTGAGTAGTAACAGCTACAATCCCTTGCAAGTCATTCACTTGTGAAGCACTTACTCAAATAAATAAATTATTGCAACAATGCAGCATTCATTATAAAAACACTAAGCTGTGTTTATATTAAAGTCTTTACTTCTCCCAGCAGGAGGAGTCAGAGAAGTGTGTTATAATAATACTTCATCTTTTTACGGTTTTGGATTGTGTAGTAGGATGGATTTTCCAGCAGAGGGAGAAGAATACTGTGTTATGGAGAACAGAGCTATAATTTTGCAACCTCTAGCTAAAAGAAAATTCCTAATACTTTGCTTAGAAGACATACTTACTTGTTCTGACTGCTGTTATTTTGAAAAGTCAATATATCTTTCTGCCAAATTTGTTATCAGTAATTTTTCTATGATCATAGTTTTGGTATTTTTTAAAACATAATTGAATAGCTAAATGCCTGTTTTATAAGGGTTTTTTCCACATCCATAATAGTCTGGTCTAATGAGTTGTACTTCTCACTGATTGCAGTGATAGCTGTTTCTTAATTCTTAATTAAACTATGTTAAAATATGCATTAAGGGACATATGTGTGATAACATTGTTTGTTTAGTCATTATCAGAATAATCTATGGATAACAGCTGTAAAAAACCCAAACCACCAAAACCCAGAGCTGTGTTAGAACAATGTGTTATTGGAAGAGAAATGTGGATGAAGAGTACAGAATGTTCCAGATGAAGAGCAAGGCCCTGGATGTGCCAGACTTGGTGTATATGTGTGGTCATCACTGTTTCCTTTAGTGGCCTCAGATCTGTTCTTTTCCATGCTCCTTGCTCACTGAAGCACTTTAGCTGCGTGCTGTTACTGGTGGTTGGTGATTTGTTGGCAGTGTGTGGTTTAAAGGATGTGTTTTAGTCTGTGGAGCAACTGTATGAAGTATTTTAGGTGCTATTTTATGAGAAAGAGTAGTGTCATCCCCAAAGACTTTTCAGCAATAGAACATTCTGTTGCAGAACATGATAAATTTTGATCACTGCTGTCTCAGCAGTTTCAGCTTTGTTTTAAGAGACTGTCAGAGAGAGAGGGGCTGATGGAGGCTATTTAAGCTTCAGTGAGGCCACTTATACTCTCTGTAACAAAATTAACCAATATGGAAATAATTATTCTGCAATAACTGCATGCTCTGTCCTTCTTGTGAAAGTGGCCATGTTCAGCAGTGAAACTAACGGCACTGGGAATATTACTGGATAACTTGTCCTCAGAGAGCAATTCATGTAACACTGTCAAATTACACAATGTCAGTGCAAGGTATTGAAGAACACATTACAATGACAAATTAGAAGTGCAAGGTCCTTTGAATAATGTAGTACCTGTGAAGGTGGAAACTCATTTCAGGGTAGCTCCTGGGATTCACAGGCTATCTGGGATTTATGAATATGGCAGATATTTTGCTTTTCGAGTCTGGGGGGGACTGTATCTCTGTAGTAAGGCTCTTGTTTATGCAAGATGAACCTGCCTGTTCATACAAAATGGCAATATATCCCACTGCCTCCTTTCTGCTGGGAATTTGCATGTAACAACTGTTCAGGTAATTCCAAGCCTTTGCAGGGATATAGCCTGCTTTGGCAGATACTGAGTATAGTAGCACTGAGCAGGTGTTGGATTTCTGTTAGAGGACACTGAAAACTTTCCGAAAATCATATTGGGGGCTGGAATTGAGCAAAATAAGAAAAAAATCTGGATACATAAATGGATTTAGGAGTCCAGTCCTAAACTGTAATCCCTAAAAATAAGTAAAAAATCTCATTTGCTTCCCAAACTTGTAACAGTCTGCTTGAAACTCAGATAAAACCAATTTTTGTCAGTAATGTTTCTCAGGCATCCTTGGTCATGTTTTAGTTCAGTGTTCTTGATAAAGCAAAACTATCTAGTGCCTACTTCTAGTGGTGTGCCATCATTTGGGCTCTTTGAGGCTTATTTCAAGATATATTCTCAGATTGGACCTAACGCATCCTGCTCTCAGTGTTTCAGAAATATTTTCCTGGATAGTAATTTCCCTGGTGAGTAAGCATTTGCTACACACACACACCAAACTGGGAAGAAACTATAGTGTAACACTTCAACAATAATCTTGATTTTCAGAAAGATCCACTGAGCACAGCTTGCTGTGCTCAAGGCCTCTTTATTTTGTCTTGTCATCCATGGATTACTATTGTAACTACTTGTGCAGGAAAGCTGCTGTGACACCCTTTGGCAAATGGGAGAAATGCTCAGAGTAAGTGTGGGTATAAGTAGAGGCTTTTAATTCCTTGGGCTGCATTTATTGTCATTTGAAGTAGTTGGGTACTAGCTTGAAGATTCTCTTGGCCAGACCATGATCTTCAAAAATTAAAGCAGAATGGCCATGTCGATGTTATTGAGGTGTAATTGTAAGAAATATTGGTTATTAATCTCAAAGAAACTCCATTTAGTTAGAAATTATAGGAAATCCAAACTTGTAATAAGATGAGGAAAAGGTAGGGGAACATAAGAGTTTATTTTACTGTAGCACCACACCAGCAATATCTAAAGTTCAACTGGAGGATGTGTACAGTACCAAAATCCCTTTCTCTTGGAATTCTTTGCCGATTTGTTTCAGAAAAAATCCCCGTATGGTTTTATGCAATGAAACAGTTGACTGAATTGTAATGACAACATTACCCTCAGTGTATGGGCAGCTCATATGATTGATAAAAGAAAGCTTTTTGGGTTCTGTGTTCTATGTTCCAGCAGTGACCTGGAATGTTCACTTGTTAGAAGTGGAGGTTTTTGTTAGTGGACAATTATAAAATGGAAATATTTAAAATTGCTTTAGTCAACAATAATGTTTTGTTTTATTTAATTAAACTTTGGAACCTTGTTTAAAATACCAGATCAATTTAAGTATTTGATGTAGTATTTTCATTCTTAGTCCATGCAGAATGTTTTTCTTTCTTTGGCCAAAAATATTTGCTCTATTCATGAATAGTTTTGATTTACTTGAAACTGACTTTACCTGTGATTCTCTTTCTTTATGCAATGAGTGTTTTTTCTGATTTTACTCAGCCTTCTTATCGAGAGGATAGACTCATGCTGAGTCAAGCTTGGCCTAAATGCTCTTTGGCAAGGTAGTTCCCTTTAGAACCAGTCTGCACTACTGTAAATTTAAAGGGAAAGTAAAACAAAAGGTGAAAAGAGTGAAATAGCAAGCATTCAAGGGAAGGAAGTAAAGAGGAAATGTACTTTTTAGCATGCTTAGTGCTTCCTTAAATATTTGGTGGGCTTTGCCAGGAAGAAGTGGCCTGAAAGCCTTGGTGGTAGCACTTGAAGAAGATGGATAGCCCTGCCTCTCTGAACTTCTCTTTTCTTCAACCTCCAAGCTTTTATTTAAGCCCAGAAACTCATGCCAGGGCTTGTTGAGCTCATCATTTGATCTCACAATCTCTCTCTTTCTTTAAACACAGCTCCACTAAACCTAGAATAAAATTCTGGCTGCACTGCAAACATTGGCATGCATGGCAGGAAGCTGCATGTAAAGGTGTGACTGCATTGTCACTCTCTTACTCTAGTGTGCTATGTGAGGGAAAAATACTGAGGTCAGGGTAAGGTTTTATTGTCCTTTGTAAGGCATTACTTGCTTTCCTCTAAATTTTCAGTATATTGTCATTATTGGTATTAAAATTCTTATCATTCAGTTAATTTCTTTACTGTTACTAATCACTCTATCCAGATTTACAGTTGTGGCTGGAAATGTTGCTGCATTTTCATTTTGTAAATCTGCTTTTACATATTTGGTTTTGCTGCTTTCATTTCTTGCACAATATAGAACAATCTGCAGCTATATCCACCTAGAGTCACACTGACTGCCAACCAATTAAACTCCGGCAGTTTTGTTCTAGTTAGCATCTGCATGTTTTCATGCTTTGTATGCTTCATCTGTACATAAAAATCTGCACTGTAGCCTGATCTAGAATTTTTTTCTGTATTTTGGCTGTTTAATACATGGAGAGATACAATTTCCAGCTTGATCTGCTGTGAGATACAGTACCTGGCATTTGCATTTTGAAGTCTTGGCTAAAAAGGCATAATGAACATTTAGCCAAATGTCCACCAGTCACATCAAATACTGCTCCAGAGAGGTTCCCTGTAGCCCTTGCTGTCTCTGTTATCAGGAGACACAAAGACCTTTGACATTGCCAGACTGTCTGACTGCCAGCTGGCAGTACAAACCCATCACCTCAATTTGAGTGAACTTCAGTGTGCTTTATTAATGCTTTGTGCCTTCCCTGCTCCATGAGTTTCTGTTGTGTAACTGATTTCTCATCATGCACAAAGGAAATGCACCCACAGGCCCCTCCTTTTAAAAATACATGTTATATAGTAATTCTGTACATAATCCCAGGAACAGTTTTCCCCACTATTGGTCTCCATTCCTGCTCTCCCAGAGGGGATGTGAAGGGTAGGGCTGCAGAATGGGGAAATGTGAATGGTTCCTGTGGCCAACGTGGCTGGACAGGAGGGGCTGCCACACCACCACCCAAGGCAGCTGGGAGTGAGAAAAGGCATTTCATGGACGGTACTTGGCTAGAACAAATGCTCCCCTGTTCCTTCTGAGAAAGATGAAGGATAAAAGCAGTAAGGTGATGTTGGGCTGCAAGACCTCATGAAGTCCATGTTATTTTATTTAGACCTCATCCTCTGCTATTGTGTGCTGAGTGATTCTTAACAGGACTGCATATGAACTGGAAAGGGCTCATGCCATGTACTAGTCTAGATTGACTTCTAAACAATTAAACAGCTCCTGATTTGATGCATTTGTGTGTACTTGGGATCAAAAGGATACAATTTGTATGTGTGTGGCCGTGGTGAGTCCAATGGGTAGTAATTTATCTGAATTCTCAGTTGCAACTCTGTGGCAGCATAGAGCTCCAGGTGGGCTACATACTCTGTAACCAGTTTATCCGCCCATTTTCTCACATTAATTCTGCCCTTGCACTGATGCCCTTGGCAGCTGCAGAAACTGCACTCCAGGTATCTCCCAAGCGACCACATGTGCTGGCAGTAGAAGGAGCTCTGTGTCAGCCAGGGTTTTCCTCTGTGCTACAGGAATGCTCAGGGTTGAGAAGGTTGAGCACATTTCTAGCTGCTTTTTGCCATTTTGTGCAAGGTAAAAAAACTCTCTGAACCAATTGAGTCTTGTTCTCAGGGGCTCTCATTGTTGCATTGTTGTGAGCAGAGCAATTTATCTTAGCTTAAATTTAAACTAGGCAAGATTTTTACAGTGAGGGCAACGTAAGTTTTTAGTAGAATTGCTTGATCATCTTTTTAATGGGATATTTCACTCTTGCATATGGCTGAATAGATATTAAAAGCTGGGAAGTACTAAAGTATGAATGAATTAATTTTGACTGCAAGAGATATGTTAGGGGCAGGCTAGCAAATTGTATTCCTCAAGAAAAGGATTAACTTTGTGACAAAATCTAGGCGTGATCTCAGTGATAAAAATTTATTTGCTGGTGCAAAGCTTTCTGTATCGGTTACTCTTGCAAGTTTTCTGTCCTTGGTGTGCTGGATTACCTCTGCAACAGCTGCTTTCTGCAGTTCCTTTGTACAAGCTATGACTATATTATATACATGGAATAGAAGGAAAAATATCTCAGATAAGCTTAAAGATATGAGAAACCTTTTTTTTTTTTTTTTTTTTTTTTTTTATATTTCCCTCACTGACCTAACACTTTTGGTTAGTGACCAAATTAGTACTAATCAGTTTTCTATCTCATTAGTAAACCATGTAAAGTTCTCCACACCTTGCACGTGACAAAATAAAATAATCTGTGTTTGATATAGCAGCTATTGGGATTTAGCTTGAACTGTCTCTGGAGTAATAACTTATTCCTTGGTAGTTGTTGCAAAATGAACTCGTATAGTTTCCTATTTTTGTGAGTAACCACTCCTTGTTTATCTGAGGGGGAATACCTCTGAATCAAACTGGATTGCTCTTTCTCATGGTCCTAAGTGAGCACCTAAAGAGAAGAGAAACAAGTGATGAGTGAAGGAAAAATGTGTGATAGAGGTGAATAAAGATGAAGAACAAAGTTTGCTTATGACAAATTGACTGCTTCAGTTCATTTCTGACTGGCATCTCAAAAAGGACAGATCTCCCAAGGCCTTGATTTTTCTCTTGGGCTTACAGACTGGATGCTTAACTAGTGCAAATCCTCAGTGCTGCTGAAGATGAGAGGTGTGGCTGAGGAACTGCTCTGGGAGGAATTATTCTGGTGCATATGTGGTTTAAGTAAGATGAAAATGATGTGTGCCTTTATTTAGATCAGGTCCTTGAACAAAGGGATGGACAACGGATGAATAATGTTCTTAGTCGTGCTTTCAGCAGGATGCAAGTGATCAAAAGAGCAGAAATGTGAAAATAGAAGCAGGCAATGAATGGGGTAGAATCACTAAGCAAGAAACACTTTGGTGAAGGCAATCAATACCTTAAGGTAAATTGCATTTAATGTAAAGGAGCTGGAACTGCAGGAAATACCTGGCAGTGTTCTTAGTCTGATGGTATTGTGTCTCTGAAGCAGCTGGTCTTTTGCTCATCCCAGAGCCTGTAATGTGACCTGCCTCTGTTGAAAAAAGGTTCCCTGTACAATTATGTATCACAAACCAATTTTCATCTAACAAGATTTGCATTTCAAGTGCATCTGAAGGGCTAACTGTGCTGTTTGAATGTATTTAAATGATCCTTCATCTATAATTTATGTACATTGCTTGTGTCAGGTATGTATTGATTACCATTCTATTGGGTGTCAGTTCACTCTCTGCAGAGATGCATGGAGCAAAGCAGGGAGCTGGTCCTTCTGTTAGAGCTCTATTAGGCTGTAATGATTTGCAGTCATCCATACCATAGCTGCTGTGTAAGGTCACAGAACTCGGGACTGGAGCAGGCTGACCTGTGCAGTCTGCAGTTCAGCCTCTCTGTGGAAATGCTTTGCTGTTTCTTTTCACATATCATGGACACTCAAACATGGGTATTTTGCTCCAGAAGTTCAGTTGTTGTACATACCTGTGTTACTCGAAGATTTTAAATGTGGGCAGCTGCTCCTTGGAGTTATGGAGTGCTGTATATTCCCATATCTGACTAGGCAGGTTTATGACCTGGATCATGTTTTATAAAGAATCATAGCATGCACATCCTTTCCACTCCCTTTCCCTGGTTAGTCACAAGATATGAAATCAGCAGTCTTATGTTGGGGGTTTTTCCTTCATTTTCCTTCATAAGCAGGAAAGTTTAAATGTCTTCAAGATATTTTTTTTAAACGTTTTCAAAGTTGCTGTCTTTATTTGTTATTACTGGTCCTTATTATATGCAGTAGCACTGAGAGTTTGGATTAAGTCAGGGATCGAATGTACAAAATTATGTATAAATACAAAGCAAACCGCAGCTGATTAGCATTAGAGAGTTTATTATCTGGATAGAGTGAAGGGCTGATGCTGTAGGGACTCTCCCTGAAATGCCACCAACCAGTCTGTTGCCAGCTGCATATAATCAATACTATATAATCCATAGCTGTAGTGGGCAACTGCAGGTACAGTTTTCCCTGCATTGTTCTCAGTATCCATCACCTAAAGAACCAAGCTGATCTTTCTGTGGTCATGTGTGCCAAAATTGAAAGGGCATTATGACTGAAATTCTGGAAGGTGCAGTAGTTTACCATATCCCATGAGACCCAGGACACAATGCTTTTGGATTTTTTTTTATACTGTTTAGCCAAGCTAGATACATGTCTCTGGGCTGTGTGAAGCAGGTTTCTCTTGCAGGGGGAGGTGGTGCAGGTGATGCATCTTGCAGAGCTTAGCAGGACCTGTTACCCTGAGTGCAGCACTGCACTGATGTTCTCATGCAGGCTGGGACTGTGCTGTATTGTGTAGAAGTGCTGCTTGGATCAGCTCCCATACTAATGTATCCTTAACTCCTGTCCTCACTGCTATGAATCCATTAGGAGTTTTTTCAGACTCAGCTTGTCAAGTAGGAAAAGCAGGTCTTGTCAGGCATTTGGGAGCACTTTGTGCTTTTCCACAGATGAATTTTTAGTATCTGAAGTGCTGAGTCATGCAACTTGGTAGATCAAGTACAATTAGAGTTAATTTTGTTTTGCCTCCAGTCTTGACTGCAATCCTGCAAAGAAAGCTTGAATTAAAAGAATTTTTCAAAACCATATCTAGAGGGACAAATACCACTGATTAACTTAATAGGTGAATAAACATCATTGCACTACAGAAATATAACTCTAAAATTGATCCTCAGTGCTAGAAATCCAAGGGAAGGAACATGACAATATTTTCTCTGTATAGTTTATTTGTAGACAATGAAGCAGTTGTAGGTTTTGGGTCTTTTTTTTTTTTTTTTTTTTTGACGGGGTTGTTGGTTGGTTTTGGTTGCTCTTTTTGTTGGGCTTTTAAAATTTTTATTAAGTATTTTCTAAATATAAGGAAAGCCTGGATATTTTTATTCATTATACAGTTATTTATGCTTTATATATTAAAAGTCAGGAAGACTGTTGTTTAAAATAAAACAGAATCAGTGTAAGAAGCTGGGTGTAGGAGAAGTGAGGAAACTGCCAATTTTTTGTTTGGTGCCATTTTTGATGTTTCTGAGACCCACATCATTCCCTGCAGTGTGCCAGTGAGGGCTGGTTGTGTGTTAAAGTTCCTCTTCTGGCTGGTGTCTCTGTGTTTTCCACCAGGCAGCAGAGCTCATGCTCGGACTTCCTTGGGCCTGTTTGGGAGCCCAGCCAAGGATGCCACACTCAGGTTTGCCAGTGTCAGCCTGTGCTGTGCATGGGGAACATGACCAATGAGATCACACCTCTGGTGATAAATGTCATGAAACCTTCACAGATAAAGAGCTCTAACTTCCTCAGTCTGCTCACTTGGTGTCTTCCTAAGACTACGGGATGCCTAATTTCTGTGTTTCAGAAGGCTTCTAGGCAGGCAGGCAGCAGGTTCATGTCCCATGTGCCCTGATACTGGGGCTGAAAACATTAGGTAAACCAGAAAGACTATTACAGTGTTATATACTAAGTTAAAAATCTGGCTTCTGAGCTTAAGTTCTTTACTGCATCTAGCCCTCCATCTCCTGCAAAAAGTATATTATATGCACTGGGACACGTTACAATTTCTTAATTTTCAGTACTTTTTATCTAAACTTAGAGAGACTACTGAATTATTTCAGAGATAGGTTTACTCTCCATCAAATATCTGTTGGTTGGGGTTTTTTTCCCCAGATATGACTGTAAATAACTGAATGATATATAAATTTTTGTTTCTGGTACCCTAAAATGAAGTATCACTTCTTGTTAGTGTGCTCAACAAACCCCTTATTCATGCCTGAACAACGCCTGGGACAACTCACATGAGAAATGCTAACACACTTCTAACTTGTTCGAGATTTGCCCTTGACTTTATCTTGTATAGGCATTTTTCTCTGCTTGAGGGTACTCAAGCAAGTGGCTTTTAAAAAACAAAGGGTTTTTTTTTCTTTTCACACTAAGGTTTTGGGATAATATACCTTGTACTTGTGGAAATCCAGTGAAGAATTTCCTTTTTTGCCACATAACTTTTATCTGCAGTCTACCTGAGCAAAGATGTATGTTGGTAATTTCTGGTATTTCTGCATCAGTAAACCCCCTAGTTAATGTTGCAAACAGTCTTTTATTAAAGCCCTCTTTTTATCCCATCAACTACATTTATAAAAAATTCTGCTGTCTCAAAGCTGCCATCATTAGTCTCAGCTCAAAAGTTTTAAAGAAGGTTTCAATTAAATGCAGTCAGCTATTATGCAAGTGGGAGGAGAATAGAAAACTTCTATTACTTTTGTTTTGTGCACAATCACTTGGAAATAGTTACTTATGTACTTAAACTGTGGTGAGGTAGGATTTACACATGCAGAGCCGTTCATCCTGACAAAGCTTATAGCTGAACTTTCTTTCTTCCTATCACAATAACTAAAAACTAAACTAACCTAAAATCCTATTAAGTTACTTTCCTCCATTTTAGACACATTGTAATAGAATGGGGAATGTGTTCTTTCTATTGTATGGGTGGATTAGAAAGGCATTCTGGTGTATATCAATTTATTTTTTCAAGGTATCCTACTAAGTTAGTGTTATTGGGACAGGAGATCATATTCCTTTTTATGTTTTCCATGATTTCCTGACATGTCAGTAGTATTGGTGCAGGAGAAGATACACCTGGGATATTGCACTGGGATACATTATGTCCTTTTGCTGACATTTCCTGACAAAGAAAAACTATTGTATTTTAAAATTTTATTTAATTTTGTTTTCTGATATCCACATCTTAGCACTCACTGCAACATCCTGTTACTACAATCAAGATCTCACATTTGGATTTATAATGACAAAATCTGATACTTTGACATTTGATGAAAAAATAGAAACTGAACTAGAGGCAAAGCTGTCTTCAAAACCTTTGTGTTAGCTCATAAAAGTCTAATTTTTTTTTAAAACTGTTGGGGTTTTTAATTTTCCTGAAGAGACTATTATTCATATTAATCTTTGAGTTTATTTTGGAAGTGGCATTTTTTTTTCCAGACTTTAGTTTGGAAAATTACTCAGTTCTGTCTGGTTTTGGTGGGGAAGCAAAATTGGCAAGTTTTCATGAATGCTTTTTGTAGCACTAATCTGTAGATAATGGGTATTCTGTAGGTTCTTTTAATTCCTTTACCCATAATACAACTACAGAATCCTTGAACTTTACAAAGGTTGCACCAGTATTTAAGCTCTTTCAGTGGTACATTAGGAGGACAACAAGTGAAAGGTTGATTAACTTTATGATTTTTTTAACATGCTTTCTCTTCATTTTTAATATGAGATCAGTGTTGATGATGATAGTGGGGTATGCCATTTATCTGCTTTAAAATTAATGCTATTTACATTATTGTAGGTGTCAGGGGTTTTTAAAAAACTGACCTTGCTGTACACTTAAAAACCTTTAGTTCATCTTGAACATTTTTTGATGCTTTTAATATACAGTGTATACCTGTATACCAAATACACCTGCTTTTAAATCTGGCAACTATGGTGCCCAGAAATTTTTCTGCAGAAATGGCCTGGTATTCAAGAGAGTGAAGGAACCTATGTGAATCTCTGCAACATATGGCACGTACATTTTTCCAAACAGTGATAAACTGAGATGCCTCCTTCAGGGGCTGAGTGTGGGACCTGTTTGCAGAGCAGATCTTTCCCCTGCTCAGCACCTGTCTGCACCTTTTTTGTTTTATGTCGTGGTCAGTCAGTATCTTCTGTGATAGCAATTTTTCTTACTAATCTGAGCATGGTCCTGCATTTGATTTTCAGTGCCCTAAACTCTCAAAACTCTTTTAATGAATTTCTGTCCTTGGGCTGGTAAGTGACAGCAAATATTCCCTCTGTGTCCTTCCCTGAGTGCCGGCAGTGTGTTTCCCCTGAGCTGGCTGGGGGAATCTGCCAAGTGGCCCAAGCAGTCGGTGCCAGCCATGCAGAGCCTCAGCTGGGACTCCTGAGGGAGCAGGACTTTGCTTTCCTCAGTGCTGCTGCAGCCCTGAGTGACACAAAGGCCACTGGGTGCTTGACTGGCAAGACACATCTTCTCAGTGCCTCCATCCACCTGCCCACTTTTACAAACACTGGGCCCTGCCCACGTAAAACAAGCGTGGTGTTGGTCCCCTTCTTGTTTAAAAGAGAGCCAGTCCCTTGTCACTGCTAGGCTTTGAGCTTCTGCTCGTATAAATACCAACTCTCTTGGTTCAGTTTGCATGTATTTCTTCTTTTTCTTCAGAATGAGAAGCAATGCTATTGGAAGTTTCATACCTGATTCCTGCTCTTCCTATCTTTTAGGGTTTTGTAATCTGTAAAAAGTAAAATTGTACTTTATTAATCTATGACCTTAAAAAAAAAAAATCCTTATTTCAGGTATACCTAAACAGAAAATGTTTTCCAGATGCAGTATTTTTCTGCAGGTCAGTTCTACAGCTGAAATAGCTGCCCCTTGCTGGCATTGGAGCAGATGTTTATCTCATCACTCAAAGCCACCCATTTGACATGTGATTTCCAGATGCTCTTAAGTGGTACCTTGTAACAGGCTAATTTGTGCAGGCCTGCTTATGCTCTTATCTTTTAGTCACTGTTTTCAGGACATATATTACGATCCTCTTACAAAAAATAAAGAAGAAGGTTGGATTTGAAATGAGCTCATAGAGCTTTTTAGGATGTTATAGGATGTATATGATGATAGTTACATCAGGCTGCTACTTCTGAAGTTTATTTCTGTGGCTACAAATGATTATACTCATGGGGTGGGCATCTCAGCAGTGCTTATCTGCAACCCTTTAATTTCATCTCTCTGATTAGCACTGTTTATTTTTTCACCTGGCACCCTTTTACTTTTCAAGCTTTCACCTGTGTTTGTCCTCTTAGATGTCCTTAATTTCTCTCAATTTTCTTGACATCTACAGCAGGTGTCTTTGGCCTGAATGCTCCTCAACACCTGCTACCTTCTTGCTGATTCCCTTTTAATACTTATTTCAACTGCTACATATGGGGGGGGAGAGTAAGGTAATTGTTTTTATGTTATGTGAAAATTTGCTGTGATTTTTTTAATAGACAAGCTAATCTTCCAGTGGAAGAAGAATGGATTCCTTCCCCACCTCATTTTTGCTGGGTGGTTTTTTTCTTTTTTTTTTTCCTGTCTGTATGTTGGAAAAAACCCAACACTTTTCAATTTTATCCTAGTAAATAAATGGAAAATAACCAATGAGAAATAAGATAAGATGCTGAGAAAGACTCTTTTACTTTCTGCTGAAGAATGAAATGTCAGTATTACTTTGTTTTGCCTTTTCTTGTTTAAGAGATAAGATGTAAAATATACAGGCTTTTGAAATGCCTTTTTCCTTGCATTGCAGCAGGTGAAGACACAAAACCTTGAGGCTTTGGTTTTCTATCTGCTTCACCAAAAATAAACAATACAGTCGTGTAACATTGGGAGGGTTATACTACTCCGAGATTCTAAATATATAGTTGTTCCTCTGTGAAACAAGAAGATATCAGAAGAAAGTTACTGCAGGTTCTAGGCACGGCAGTAATGTGTCAGTGACGGCCTAGGATTTTAGAATTGCAATGTTCATAGGGACAGATAAAGTCTTTTATGAGATCAGCTAGAATATTCTCCTTTCCAGCCTCTCATGACTGATCTAATAAAAGATAGCTTGTTATTACAAGCCTCTAGGCTTAGGCCTTTTTCCAGTTTTTTTTTCCATCAGCCTCCGTTATTCAACATGTCATGAACCCTTTCTCTCAGAGCAGTGATGACTCCCATGGATTTCAGGGGAAATTGTTCATGTCCAAGACCTCTGAAAAGCAGTTCTGTCCCTTCTGTCCCAGGCTGATCACATGGAAGCCCAGAGCTCATTCTCCTTAGTTTGAGAAGAGTTATGACATTCCTCTCTAATGGAAAGCTCCCGTCTCAGCAGAATTTCATACCCCACCTCCCCACCCCCTGTGACACTCTCAAGCTGTGAATCTGCTTTTCTCAGATAGAGAATGGGGACAGTCATTTCCCAGGTAAATTAGATGTGAAGTTAATTGCAATGATAGATGTATACAAATAATTGCATGCAGTTTTGGTTTATTTACTTTTGGAGTTCTGATTTCTGGGTCCTTTGGCTTTGGGGGCTATGTGGCTTGTTTGAAGCTGGAGTATGCAAAAATTGCTGCAATCACACACACAAAAAATTCTATTTACTAAACAAAAAGCTTTTACATTCCAATCATTTGGCTTTTTTGTTTGTTTGTTTGTTTTTAACTGAACCCTGCAAAAATCATTTGAATAGTAAATCTATAATTTGTGCCCATTCCCTTGTCTTTCAAAGTTAGCACAGATAGTAGTTTCAACAATCAGTAATGAGGGAGAATCATTAAAGGTCTATTCCTAAAGAATAATTTCATGGTATGTAAACTTTTTATTTAAACAAAAACAAAATCAAAAACAAGCAAAAAGGAGAGTGAGAAAAAAGCAATAGTTTTAGAACAAGCCAACCAAAGTTGGCAAGGGGGAGATGGGCACCTTTTATTTTTATCTGACACAACCAACTCTGTGCAAACCTTGCTACAGAGTTTTCTGAATCCCTCTGTTTTCTCACAGGGAATATTTTGATTCACAACAATAAATGTTCTACTAGTATGGTAGTAGAGACAAATAAAGGGGAAAAGTATGGGAAGTATCTGCTTCATAACAATGTTGTAGTTTGAGGAACATGTCTGACTGGTATCCATGTGTTAAATAAACAATTTGTCTCCTGAATGTTTACAGAGAAGCAACGTGGCTGATTTATTTTATGAAGCCACTGTGGTTGCTCTATCTTGTCATCAGAATCCTCATGGACATGCAATGCTAGGTTAAAAATGAAGAGTGTTTTCTGATGGGTCTGGAAGGAAAGCATAACAAACAAAAAACCCAAGTGTGTGATTTTCACTCCTGGAAGTTCTAAACTCTGAGAGATGTAATTTAAAAATATTTCCTGTTTTCTCTTACTTAGTCTCAATATGTCAGGCTCAGCTAAACGAAGAACTAAATTAAAACTGTCATTTCAGCTCATAAATAACAGATGTCTCACCCATTTAATTATTTATAGTCTTGAATATTTTAAAAATGAAAATGGCTATACACATTTTTAATGTAGTTCTTGGTAATTTGCTGCATGAATGATAAGATTCCAGATAATCCCAGCACACAAACATGAAAAATAAAACTTTGACTGACTCGCTTATCTTATGTGACTGCTTCTTCAATCCCCTGTGACTTCTTTTAAATTAAAATTTAAGTGAAATCTAATCACAACAAAATGATGTTCATACACTTGCATTAATAATTTATCTGCTAGAGATCACAGTGAAGGTAGTATGGACATTAGAGATTCATTTGCTGCCTGAAAATCAATGCTTTCTCTTTTTGCTAAGATTTATCTTTTCATCTCTGTGAACTGTGTTTGGATGGATCACAAGTCTGAAATAACAATGGTGAAAGAAATTAAGACTGTGCCAACATTAAAAAACCAATACCGTAACCCCAGGAAAACCACCACCCCCCTCTCGTGCATTCCTTGGCTGATGATAAAATTGTGTCACTCGCCTTAATGACTTCTTCTCTTTTTATGAACACAGCTAATCTAGTGAAAGATGAAGTCAGTGGGTTAACAAGGATCCCCTGGCAGAGCACAGTGTGCTGTGTGTGAGCTGAAAGAGGAAACATATGGGTGTGGAGTGACTACAGAAAATGCAACCTGAGTGCTCTGAGGAAGGTGGGATTGCCAAGGACAGGGGAAAGATGTCACCGAGCTGAGGAGAACTGCTGGGCCTGGCTGGTGCATGTAAAAGGCAGCTTAGATTTTGAATGTGAGTGACTGGAATATCCACATAAACTGATTAAGACCTCCTTGGTGCTTAATCAGCTGAACAAATATTGGTGAATAAAAGTATAAAAGCATTTTTATGCATGCCAGGTGACAGAGCCAGGAAAATCAATCTTTTGCAAACACCACCCATACAAACTTGGCTTCCAGCTCAGTGGGTTTTGTAAATATTATGTCAACATGATACTGCATAACAAAGGAAAAATAATATACTGGCATCCATTTTCTCAACTGTAGGAAAATCTAGCTGGCTATTGTAATTGAAGAATGACAAATCAGGATTGCAAACAAATTTCTGTTCTCTGAAATATTTATGTAAGGATTGAAAAAGGTAAGTAAAATAATGATTTAAAAAATCTGATTCAATTTGTGGCAGTGTCCCTTTAATGATGTTTTGCACTGGTGCAGAATTACATGTTGCAGCTTCTTACTAGACACTGCCCTTTGCAACTTTCTAGAAAATATTTTCCATCATTTTGACATTTCATTTAAAATGAAATATAGAAGATATTAGAAATTCATGTTCATGACAGGTATTATTTGTTTGACTTTGAAATATACAGAGAACACACATTAATGCACAGTGACTGAAGTGTTACAGGGGTGTGCGTCTGCATATTCATGGGACTCTTCTTTACTCCACAAGAAAGTGTTGTGGAATCAGAAGAAGACTGACCTTTTATAGAACTAAAAGTATGCATGTGCAACAAAGAATAATTTAAAAAGGGGCCAGCTGAAATGCCCTCCTTCCCTATATACATGTGTAGAACCAAGAAAGAATGTTGTTTTTCCTTGCAAAGGTGCACAATTCCACTATAATTTCTAAGTTACTTCTGTTTACACATTCAGCACAGAAATTCTAATGCAAACTGTTTGCCATACAGTTATATCTGTTCTTTTTGGAGTTCCACTTAGGGAAGAGGAGGGTATTATACATCTGGGCTGGAAAAAAGGGTCATTTTAAGTTTATACTAAAGTATAAGCTGAGGGTTATTCAAGTGGAAGTTTCTGTTGACTTTTGTACGTTTAATTCTTTGAGAAAGATAATTTGGTTAGGAGTTGTTTTAACAAGGGGCAAATTCTCTTTATTTTATACTAGAGAGGAAATAGGGACACTTATTATTAAAATGCACATTTTAATGCGCATATGTACATATATGATCAGAGCAGTGAGTAAGTTAGTTGAAACTGTTACAAGTGTGAAGGAGTTTTGATTGACAAATCCTGTCTGTTGATCAGAGGAAGAAAAAGCCTATTTGAATTTGAACTGACAGTTGCCTTTCTTTTTGGATTAACTGCTCTGTGAACAGCTACTCTTCACAGGTTTTGATGACCTGATCAACTCTTACAAATCCAACACATTGCATGGTGGTGAGGGAGATATTTTCATCTTTCCCTTTCTTCATATCAAGCATTTTATAAAGAATATATTGTTACTGAGGAAGGTTATTTTGATTTATACAGTTTTTTTCTCTATTTGTCAACAAATTGTATTGAGCCTTGAACTCAGCTGAGTTCCACACTTAACATAGTCACAAAATTTAGTATACAAATGCTTTCATAATTCTGACCCTGAACTTATTCTTGGGAGTGTTGTACTGTGGGGCATAGCATCTGTAGTCTTTGTAAAACTTAGAGTGGGAAGTTTGTTTATACAGCTGGAAGATAGGCTTTCCTCCTTACCTGAGGTGTTACTACTTTTTCCTGCTGAAACTCTTCTGTTGACGGGGAAATTCTAATTCTAACTGATCAGCACTAAAAATATATATATGTATATATAAAATAAATTTTTAAAAAAAATCTGGTTTTCCTTAACTATTAACACTGGAACTTTGTTAGTTGCCATAAAAGGTTCAAGACTTAATTGTTTGTGTTGAGAATTGTCTTAACCTGGTGGCACTTGTTCTGTTCTAAAAATGTCTATTTAACCATACTGATTGACATATTATTAATGAGGGCCAGGTTTCATTCTACTCTGTGTATCCCTTTGCCTATGCAATTGTTGCAAGTGCACATGAATATTGAAAAAAGATCTGAGTCAATTATTAACTTCTTATGTGCAACCCCTGAATTTACACGTGCAATTGTACAGTTTGGCAATACCCTGCTTTGGTAACGTAGATAACAATTCTTGATGATGTGCATCATAGGAAAGATTGCATGAACTAATGCAGAGTAACTGACTAGATCATTACAAGGATGTCAAATCAAACAGCATTAATAAGTAGATATATTTATACTTTTAAAAATGTTTGATGGAGAAGGAACGGGGTTGTTTCCTAGCCGGACAGTTACCATCTGGAACTGATGTCTGTCTTTAGCTCTGAAGAACTGCTGAATAAAACAGAGTTGGTAGAGAAGGGACTGCATCTGTCTGATGTGTTGGTAAAAGTCAAAGATGATAAATCTTTTCCGCAAATTTGCAACAAACACCCATAGACAAAACCACTGGATTAAAACCACTGGATTAAGTCAATAATCTCTTCTCAGTCTGAAGTTTATAAATTTTGTGTAATTGCATTATTTTGTTCAAATTCAAATAGTATTATTTTCCAACTTTGCTATTTTCCCCATAACTTTAGCTTCCAGTTGCAATTGTCACAGACCTTACACTCTTGAAAGCCAGAGCTGGATTTTCTCTCAGGCAAAATGATCTGTGATCAAGAGCAACTGATTATAAACTCTCCCCGCATGCATCAGCATGTTGATTATGTGAAATCTCATGAAGAATTACAGTCAATGCCAATCATTGTCTAGCTGAAGGTCAAATTTTACATTCCTCTACTGATGTCATCATTTTTTTTATTCTATAGTAATCTATAAACCATGTAAGGAAACCTTGGAATAGATGTTCTTAACAAAATGTATTTATGCTTTCAACTACTGTTTTGGCATGCAAAACCAGAGTTCTGTTCTTGTTCAGCATGCTATTTCTCCAATGTTTATTGATACCTGAGAAATGAAGCACTAAGGAGAGCCTCAGGGCAAGCAGTGTTTAAAGTTGAAGAGTGATGCTGAGCTATTAGGCCGGCTCTGTGCAAGGCCTGCACTGGGTACTGCAGAGGGATGTATCCCTGTCAGTGCAATTCCCATGGCATTATTCACATTCATGTTGAATCTGCTTCTGCTTGAGCATCTGGATTGTGTCACCACTGCAGATGTGCTTTGAGGGATTAGTGCCATGTTTGTGCCCTAAAAGTCCCAGGAGCTCAACTCACTGGCTCAAAAGAGATTGGCCAAGAAAAGTGTATTATTCAAATATCCTTACTCAGTGCTGTGCATTTTCTGATTAATTTAATTTATATTTAATATGTCTAATTAATTGCTACCTAGCAATTGCTTTGTTTTGGGCTCCCACATGAAGCAGACATATCTGGCAGATTGAGGCAGTCAACCAACACTTTAATTTGATCAATAGAAGGGTGTCTTTGTGGAAAAAGCCACATGGTGTAGTGAGGCACTGTTAACTCATGAAATGTTTGCCTAACTAAGCTTGTAGGAGATTTGAAAAGTAAAAAAAAAAAAAAAAAAAAAAAAAAAAAAGGCAGAATAATACCCCCTACACTCCCAAAAGGAAAAGATCCTAGGGTATTCATTTCATGTCAATTCCCTGCACTTGAAATGTCAAGGCTAGAGATTTTGAGAAGGCAGTTAAACTGTATCATATATGTGATGTCTTCTTGTTAATTGCAGATGGGTTATCTTACATTAATATTGTTTAATATGGGGACATAAATGTAGCATAGGACGATTTCCCTCTGATGCTTTATTTCTGTTAATTTCAAATAAAAGGCTGCCCTGTCCCCCAGACCCATTTTCAGTTATCACCTGCCTAAGGACTAAACTTTCCCTTCCAGTTTCTAATATAATAATACCTACCAGTGTTCAGAATACAAAATAAGTAGTAAATCAATTTTGGATTCTTTTTCATAAGGTTTTAGTAATCCCACTGTGTCTACATGGTAGAAGTACATCATTTTCCCTGGCAAAATGGATATGCTTTTATTTTGCTTCCTGTCCTCAAGTGCAGCTGTGTACAATGGGGAGCTCACTGAAAGGGCTGGCTGGAAATGTTGTCCTAACGAGATTACGTAAGGCTTTGTACTCTGAACCGCATCTCTGCACGTACAGGGACGTACACACTGAAGGAACTGCAGTCAAAGCTAACGATCAATTCTTGCAGTGGGATATGGCTAATTCAGGAACTCGGAGAGTAGAGGTGAATAAAGATTGCTATGCAACATGTCTCAGTCAGAAATGGAATTTTATTTCAGGTTTTGTCTTCCCTTAGATGAGATACGGATAAAGGAGACTATAATGACTTGATCAGTATTTCTCTAGTAGATCATGGACATATATTTTTGTGTTAGATGCCTTAATGCTGCTAATAAGGAAGAAGCTTGGAGTATTAGAAATATCTCTTTTGAAGTCACTCTTAATGGAAGAATGGAGTTTTATTTTTTTTGTTACTTTTAGATAATTTTCAGCATGTGCTGGAAATAAACGTTCAAAAACCCCCTAAACCCACCAAACCTGAAATCAGTTTGAATTCCAGCTGCTGCTCTGATACATTGAAATTGTAAATTGGATAATTTTTCCATCCATGGTAGGTTTTATTCCTCAGGTTTCAGTGTGAGCTCAGTTGATAAGAGGATGGTGGTAATAGCATCGAGATGATGGATTCAATCCCTGTAACGCCATTCCCTTAAGAGTTGGACTCAATGATCCTTGTGGAACCCCTCCCATGCAGAATATTCTGTGATTATGGGATCAGATTCTCAGTTACCAATTCCCTTTATTAGAAGGGGACGTGGTGTATTGTGGGAGGTAAAATCCATCTGGCAGTATTCACATTTGCTTACACATCCTCACAGTACCTGTAGTACACCAGCAGTCATGCTCTAATAAATACTTTTCCCATGCTCAGTAATAGAGAGGAATGGGTATTTTACTGAACAGTCAAGATTTCATGAAGAGGCATTTTCTTACAAATACTACAAATACCAGATCTTATGGTGTTACTTAAAGGAGATTGTGGTGAGAGAAATACCTATGTATTTCTTATGAGAGCAAAGTCCACAGAAATACAGGTTCTGTTATGTGTCAGCAGCCATGGCCAGATTAAACCCAATACTGTTTTTCTGCAATTTTATAAGCAAACAGGATTTTACCTACACAAAACATTTATATACTAGTACTGGTTTCTCCTGATGTGATTTATGCCAGTGTGATTCTTAGCATTGAACTCATTTTCAGTAAAGAACCTCTTTTCTTAGTAATATTTAATGCTGGTATGAAAGGAAGGCAAACACAGTATTTCTCATTTATTAACTTGTATGGTCAAATTGATGCCATTCTAAGAGAGATGGCATTTCTCATTTAATTTTTTGATTTGCATAATTTAGATGTAAAAAGTCAAGGTGATAAAGAGTGTGGTAACTTAGTGTGGTCTCTTTTGAGACTGTTCTGTTCAGTGTCAGTCAGCAGGATGATGGATGTGTCTGTTCAGTCCAAAACTGGAAATTCAGGATTACGGATTTCTTTCAATTTAACCATTCCCAGGATTACATTGTACCTAGCCCCACTATCCTGCCTTCATGACTGAAAAATCAGATTTGAATTATTAATCTTTGTATGGAGAAAGTATTGTTGAAATAATTATTTTCTTAACTTGGGGAATATCCCAGGTCACTACTGGAGGAGGTCATATCTTTAAGAAAAGCATAACAAAAACAAAACCAAAGAACCAACAACAAAAAAATTACTGGATATGTGAAAATATTCAATTTTAACCTGAATTTCACATATAATATTTGTGTAGTGAATTGGAATATGATAAAATCTAGTGCCCTATCTTGACCAGAACAGACAAATATATTTTGTTGGACACGATCAGGGAATTTTTCTACATACGATTTTCATTTTTCAATGCATGTAATAATGTTTATAGGAAGCTCTCATATATTTTTTGAGATTTGAAAACATTCTTTAACTTTTGTAAAGAGCCTGCCTGGCTCATGAAGTTGACCTGAGCCAGTCAGACTCAAGTTACCTCTGCATCCAGGCCTGGGAAACCTCTGCAGCAGGAATCTGCAGCCTCACCCTGAAGTAATATTTTCTAAGTCTCCACTCTTAGAAAATTTACAGATTTTCAAGCAGCTCTACATTATCCACTTAGACTCATGTCTAGCATGTTCACACTCTTTTGTGTCCTGGCACAGGTAATTTTGTTGTTAAGCAATAACCTCTGCAAACCTGCTTCACAATGGGCCAGATTTTACTTTGTAAAATCCATTTTGTTTGTGTAAGTTTTCTTTGGTCCTTTAAGATGTTTAGATTAATATTAAACTGACCTTTGGTTTCTTGTGGGCTTTTTTTCCCCTCTTTATTAAAGGGAATCGTCTCATCAGGGCATATCAATAAAACATTTTGTATAAGCTTCTGGAAAAATCAAATTGTGAATATGCAATGAATAGAGTTTTTTCAGAATTAATCAACTTGCAATAAAAATATTGACTGCTAGGAAAAAAGGATCAAAATATAGAAGTAGGAACAGTCTATGAATAGTACTCTTTTAAGCAACTCAATAAGAGTTGAATTGTTTAGTAAGTTATTTCATCAAAAATTATTTATTTGTCAGAATTTAAAATTACTGTTTCTGTACTGTAATTGATCATGCATATACCTTGTGGCTTGATAAGAATTCTCATCAATTCAACTTAAAAGAAAGTGATTATGGCAGATGGTAAATCAAAAGCTCTCAATGATATTCTACATATACCACAGAAGATGGGTAAGATGAGAAAAATATCACTAGGTCATAACAAAATTCTACCTAATCCAGCAGCAGATTCTCACAGAAAGTATTGGAAGACCCTTCTGAGAAAAGGGTCATTTTATATTCAATAGTTTAAGGACTTCTAAGTCAAAAGTTATATCCGAACTGTCATATCAAATATCCAGTGATAGACCTATCCTTCAGGAGTTTGTCTAAACCTTTTTCAAGACATTTATAGTTTAGCCCTTGCAACACCTGTGGCACAGATGCAATTTTTCACAGTTCAGTTGTATGTTTGTGTGAAGAAATATTTCTCTTGGTATGTTCTGTGCTTAATATCTGATAATGCAGGTCCACAGTCCTGTTCATCCTCTCTGTGCCCGTTTCATTGCCCTGCTCCAGTGTGAGCCAGCCTGACACTTGGCAGGGGACATGTGCTTTTAGCTGCTCAGCCAACAGGGGTGAACATTTGAACTTGGCTTTCATCCTTTTCTCTGTCCTCAGAGATATGCCTGTTGTTGCTGGGTTGTGACACTGGTTTTCGTTGGGATTATTAAGGATGAAGGTCTGAACATTCTGAGATTGTGAAAACAGTGCCTGTGATTTGCATATTGTTCTGTATGCAGATTCTACTGCATTAAAGACACTAAGCTGCATATTCGCACCGTAAACACTGTGAGATTGTCCCCTGGGTCACTTCATCCCCACAGCCCAGCAGATCATTTTGACTGGACAGGCTTTCCCCTTAGGCATTTATTTTTGCAGATATGCAAGTTTGGCTCCTAAGGCATTATTTCCCTTGAGGTTGCTTTCCCTCACAGAGGAAATTATTTATGGGTACAGTAGCTTTGATGATTGTTAATGGCATACACTGCTTTTATAAAATGCTTTTTTTCCCCCCTTCCAAAACATTTCAGGATAAATTGTTCATAGCTCCAAAACTCCCTAGCATTCTCCCTGTGCCAGGAAGACTCAGAGAAGAGTCAGTGTTTCTCAATAGCAGCTTTGTGTGAAGCTGAGGATGAGAGAGAGGATAATGTGCCTCTTTCTAGTTCAGCCCTTCTGGGCCACCATGCAGATTTAAGCAGCTGCACAAAATCCTCAATCAATCCACTTTGGGTTTGGCTCAAATCCTTCTAGAGAATGATTTCACAATTTAGATGATATTCAAAGTCATCCTTGCTCTTCCTTATTTCACTACGTGTTTGGTTAAGTTCAGTTTTTCCACCTCCAGACAGGTTCATTCCAGGAAAATGCTGTCTCCCAGATGAAAGCACCCAGTGCAGTCCAAGAATATTGATATTACTATGAGTTGCTATCTCAGTGTTTAGCCAGAGGAGGATTACCCATTGAAGTGTGGATTGGTTTTTACTGCTGGCTGCAGCAGGAATGCTTCTGCTCTGCTCTGCAGAGTTTTATCCCTTTCTAGAGTATTAAAAGGGAACTGTAAGTATGAGTCTGTCAAAATAATGCTGCACAAGGAATGTGTAGTAAATGCCTGATTGGACAAAACTGTATTCATCTTTATAATTCAAAACTTTCATCATATTTTTTCCATTTTATTGGTTCATATGATATGCCCCTACTTCTAATTAAAAGTGTTTCATTTCTAGTACTTGAGGATAGTATCTGAGATGTAAACAGCCACTGACTTTTAGGACGTATTGTTTAGAATTTCAATTTCAGTTTCATTGGATTTATCTTTGTGTGTAGTTTGGGATCTTTTTTTGTTGTTTTCTTGTTGATCGTTGCATAAATATTTTCATTCCGTAAATTCATAATCCAGTCAATTTGAGAGACAGTTAAAGTTAACATAATCTTTAGAGTTTGGAAAATTGCAGATAAGAACTGTATAATATTATTGTGGCAGCATGGAATAAGGAATGAAATGGGAAATCTGAATTTAAAATAAGCAAATTGCTCAGTATCTGTGCTTTGCTAGTGGGTAATTTGAAACATTACTTATTTATTGCCATAATAATTTATTAATAAAAATGTTATTTATTTATGACATATCCAAGCATTTTCTAGGCAACTCATAAAATAAGACTGATATTTACTAAGAAGTGCCTACGTGCTTAGATTGGATAATGTTTAATACTGATAAATGGCAAAATATCATCTGTAAATCCAGGGGTTGCGGTGATGGAAGATTGTTGTGAAGTGTAGGAAAAATGTGAAGTTTTCCTTAGGAGTGGAATTCTATTAATGTAATTTTGAATTTCAGCTTCATCACTCTTGTTTTCTAGTTCTTATTTGATCTCTTTGGACATTTTTCCTAATCCAATACTTGATTCTCATCTTTACACTGTATGTTGTGGGGGCACATAAAAGAAGGATGGTAATTTTTGTATTTGAAGCTAGATATACCTTTAAAAATTGCTACATATTTTAATGAAAAGTGAGTTCAAATGATATTACATCCAATACTACTTAATCTTAGCACTTTGAGCATGAATTTGAGACAAAAAAAAGTTGGAAAGCTGTCAGGTAAGGGGTTTTTCACATGGTTGGATTTGTTTAGTGTGGTTTTTTTGTTGTTTTTGTTTGCTTTGATATTTTTGGGGGCATTCTCTAATGTTTATTTTGGGCAAAGGACTAGAAAAGTGAAAGTAAATGCATACGGTGATTATCCATTTGTATTTCAGTAAATCCGGGAGGGGTTTGTTAAGACAGCTTTGGTCCAGTAAAATGAATGCTGTGAGAATTTTTTTAACTTTACATGTCCATTTTTCATTTTAACTGATAAGAACACTGGGACTGCTAAAATAATACTTTCCTTCCTGTGGCTCAGAAAAATCCTGTAACAACAGATCTCTGCCTTGATATTTAGATGATTAATTTTTTATGTCTCAAAAATCACAGTAAAGATGTTGTTTGTTTTAAAGTAAGGTTTATAGTAAGAATCTAAGTTGTTTTTCAGGAGAGTGTCTTGAAGGCGCAGTGCAAGTGTTGATGAGAAGCAGAGGGAAATCGTAGGTCACTGGCCAGAGTAGCCTGTAGTTTTCAGTTAGGATGATCATTTACAGGCTCTGGAACCAAACCATATTATTTCTGCCTTGTTCAAAAATCTTCAACACAAATCTTTGCATTCCAGATAAATTCTTCAAATCTGATCAATTTCTGTGTTTATAGATACACTGAAGGAATGTTCCATCTGAGCTACTCTCAAATGTTTACTTCAGGATGACATGAATTACTGAACTCCATTGACTTTTAACTAGATTTCTATTTATTTTGAAGGGTGCCCGGGGTGAGAAAAACTTACAACCTGTTTACAGAATGTTAAAGTTATGCTTAAATGACCCTAATGGTGATCTGTAAGTCTCAAACCGTCAGCTTTATTGTGTTATCATGTATTTTAAATTGTGTAAATCTCCAATTCCCTTCAGATTGATAACCATGTAAGAATCTAAAATCTGGCATTTTAAATTCATATGTGGCCACCTGATGATCTACTGACTGAGTCAAACCTTCCTGTTTGATGTCATGGGCAGCCCTTCATGTTGGTGAGACAGCTGGGAGGCCTGGGGACCTTGAGCTATGAGTGACCCAGTGCTTGCTCATGTCCCACAGCTTGAGCTGCCAGATTTGATCACATAATAACCCAGTCCACTGGTGGGGACCTTCACTTCCATCAGTGCAGTTAACAGAAAAGTTTGTGTCTGGCCCTGGTAGGGGAACAGGAGACATTATTCTAATTTTTGGAAAAGACTGGAGGATGGAGGTTGCTAAATCAGTATCGGACTGTCCTTTAGTATTTAGATTTGTATTCATGATATGGCATTGTTTGCACTATTTTTTATCTGCCATGATAGTCTATCGCTTTTAATATTTTATTTGATTGAAATTAAATGATAAAACTAACTTAAATCCACAGAATCTGCCCCTTCTCTTTTTCTTTCCAAAAGTTAAATTGATCAAGAACCAAAGAGATACACAGTTAAATGCAATCTTATTCTAAATGCTTTTGCAAATAGGTATTTGTTTCCATGAACAAAGTGGTTGCCTGAAGCCCAAGATAATCATAATCTGAAATGAAAGAATAGTTAGCTTCTTTCTTGCTGAGATGGGAATTCATTAACACTGTTAACAGACTTTGCTGCCTACTAACATTGCTCTAAAATTATAAAGTCTTTTAAATGCCTTCCTTAACCCCTGAATGCATGACACAATCTGATGTTAATGGCATTCTAGGGAAAGAAAATTCCTCTTTAGGTTGTATCTTGTGAACAAGTGACTTTAATAAATCAATGTGTTGTATATCGCACGGCTTTAAATATTGTAGCAGTATGAAATAAGTTGGAACTTGAATGAAGAAGAAGACAGAAAGGATAGAAAAAGAATAGAATCACCCATGTCAGAGAGAGAAGGAATGTGCATTCTTTGTAGCTTTCTTAATATTTGACATAGATTCTGATTGTTTTCTGACATTTTTGCAGCTTCTAGACACCTCATACTATTTACAATGTAGTACTTGATAGAGAATTTATTTAATAAATGAAATTCATTTAATCATTGACTATGCTAATGCCAAAACAAATCCACCTTACAACCATGAATCACAAACCCACTGGGATGTTTCAGTCTATCTCTGCCACAAAAGCACACAGAAAAGATGGCCTTTGCAAAGCGCCTTGAATATTAAAGAATCAGGCCCTAAATTTTACAAAGGCAGTGCAGTTGGAAATGAACATCCTCCTTGACTGACATAACTCTGTTCAGGCTGGGAAGTCAGTTCTCACTGAATGAGAATTTGACTAACTGAACGTTCGGTTTGTGATCTAACATCTCATCTGCTGCATCAAAAATGTTTACACTCTTGCCCTTCTGATGCTAGGATCTACCTGTGTTCTTTTCCTGATATAATTCAACTCCTCAAATATTTATATGCAGGCTCAAATAATCTCATTTTTTTCTAAAGACATTGTGGAATCCTCCCTGGCAATTTCTAAAACCAGTACTTGTTCTGGTCTCAAACAGCACTGGGGAAGTTAAATAGGAGTGGAGTCCCCATGTCAGATGTGCTGGAAGCTTGGGGTGCTGCTCCAGCGTGTGCCTGGGAAGAGTTTGATGGAGAAGAGTGGAAGAAATGCAACGGGTCTTTCAAGGGATCAAAGATCTGCAGATAGAGAAGAATGTAAGAGATTTCTACCCCACCCTCATAAGATGTAGAAGTCATTAAATGGCAGCGTGATTCAGTGTTCTATGTTTTCAAAGCTTGTTTCACTTTGCTGTTGCTTCTGTGAACAGAATTGTTCCTTACTGCCAGAATCACAATGGTTCTTCAGCCGTGGCAGCGCTGCCTGATGAGCTTGACCAAAGCATGCCCAGGGTGAGGGAACCTGCACCCCTCATTACACACTGAATTTCACATTGCAGAATTGTTTCCTGGTGGTTTTCAATCTTCCTTCTTACAATCAGCATAGGGTCAGAAAGTTGTTTTTAAAGGTGGTAGTTTGTGAGGGGGTTTCATCAAAGTCTTACAAGAATTTTTGTGTATTTAAAAACAGCTGTCCTAATAACAGTGTATCCTTTTTTCGTGTTCTTGCAGCTATTCTTTTTTTCCCTTGATTGTTCATTTTTGTGTTAAAATGACAGCCCTGAGATGTAAATTAGATGCAAAGGAAGCAAAGCATAATTTCTGAATTCCTGACTGGCAAGCAGAGTGATAATGCAGAGGGTAGAGAAGTTTCAAGGGCCATGACATTGAGAGTCTTCTGGGGCATCTGTCAGTACCTCACAGTGTCAGCTGACAAGACTGCAAATCTGAATGTCTTAGCTTTTGGTCCTGGATCTGGACAGAACTGGACAGGGGATTAAAATCAGTCAGCTTCTCTATGGTTAAGTCATGATAGACTTAAAAAATTTTTGGTCTTCATGCTCTGACCTGTTCAGTCTGAGTACAGAGCAGACACGTGTTCATGGAGATCATACACTCTGCTCACAGGTGACAAAAGTGCCTGATGAGAATGTGTGCTGCTAAAATACAAGATGTAATTAAAACAAATCTACCCTCACTGAAGTCATACAAAATGCAAAATAAAAGCTGCTAATGAAAACATCTTATCTTTATAATTGTTCATTCATAACCACAGGCTAATGTAGCAGAGCCAGGGACGAGGGGCAGGATACGGGAAGACAGGATGATAACAGAAGTATTGCAAAGCCTTTTCTTCCCCCCTTAATTTCTACACAGTAACACCACAAGGCTGGGCCTTGATTATAGGCAGGAAGTAAGATATTTTGTCGTCGGAGCATAAACATGTTCAATTTCCCAGTTATCATAAAATTGCCAACTGTTCTTTCTGGAAATTCTCTGCTTGTTTTTATCCGCAAGACATGCATTTTGAATGTTTCTGTCGGTGGTCATGCTGTGGTAACAAGATGCTTCCACCTCAAGGCACTCAGAGTTACCCACAGTAACAAATACCAGCATAATTACCCTGAGGACACTTCGAGCTTCCTCCTTTTTGGGACTGTACAAGGACAGAAAGGTGAACTAAGCACCGCTTATCTCTGCTTTCTCACACAAATGAATGATGTCTCTAATGTGAGCAACAAAGGCAATGCTAAAATTGTTACAATTAATCAGTCATTCAATCTGTGCTGAAGGAGTGAAGGCAATTCAGAGGAAAAGGGAGAAAGCAGAATGTGCGGGTGTCAAGAATTGAGGACATAGATTTATTGAATGAACTCAGCTAAGAATCACATGTACAGTGGAAATGTACCCCACTGCATGAGAGGCGGTATCTAAAGTTTTCCTGGTCAGCAGTTACCACATAAGGAAGCTGCAGCTGTTACTGGTTTTTGTCTTATCCTTGCAGCTTTGTTGTTGATCATTACTCTTCTGTATTATTAAGAGGCCTGAATCAGGACACAATTTCAGTGGACACTTGTACAAACATGCAGCACCTCCCTGCTTTTTGTGGGAAGACTTTGCTATTACAGTGAAATACAAAAGGACTGGAAGGAATAGCCTGTAAGGAGCAGTTAGGGACTTGGGGATTATCTAGTTTAGAGAACTGAAGACTGAGGGGTGATCTCATTCCTCTCTACGGCTTCCTGGGGAGGGAAGATAGAGAGGGAAATGCTGAGCATTTCTTGATATCCCAGGGTAGGATATCTGGGAACTGTTCAAGTCTGTGCTGGGGGAGGTTTAGACTGGACATTAGGAAGAATTTCTTTACCAAGAGGATGGTCAAACACTGGAACAGATTTTTCTAGAGATACGTTCCCCAAGCTGCTCAGCGTTTGAGAGATGTTTGGACAATGGCCTCAACCACAATGGCCAGAGAGCAGCACCAGAAGGTGGCTGCAGCTCCCTTCAAGTGAAACAGTCTGGTCTGTGTGAGCCAGCACAGTGGAGGCCTCAAACACAAGGTATGAGAGCAGCCACTCTGTGAGGATGGTCCTCCGTTCACCCTCATCATCACCTCCATCATCCTCCACCCTCTGAGCAGGTGAGGTGTTTAGGAAGGGACTGGGGGGAAAACAGTGATATTTGTTATTTTCTGTGGGGTTCTGAAGATTCTCATCCACCAGAGAAGGGTAAAGCCAAGGGTGCTTTATTTTAAATTTGATGAGCAGATAAAGGAAGATTGACTTTCCTCACTGCAGGTGGAAGAACCCTCTCAAGGCAGAGCAAGATGAAGGCAGCACCACTTTACACAGTCAGTGTGACTGCGAATGCAGCAGCATCTTCTGCTCACCTTTTTCTTATTACAGTATTATGGTACAGGAGATGCTGGGGAGAGACAGCCTGGAAAAAGAATTTTGAAAGAAGGAAAACAGATCATTGTTGTATTATGTAAAAATAATCTGTGAGACTGAAGAGTCCTAAAACAGTTGCTGCTATACTATTTTACTTCTGCAGTGCCCAGTGAAATGCATATTCAGTTTGCTCTGTCAGCATTATTTACAAGGCATCTTCATAATGGCATTCTTACCTTCATATCCCTGTACTTGCCCAGGCTTTAAGTCAGTTAGCAGAAAAGCATTATGGCAACCTTCAATTTTTTTTTTATTTTCTTTGATGTGCTTTTTCCCCAACTCATCTGATATTACTGTTAGACCCACTGTGCTACTCTTAAAGGGCAGCTTGGAGCCCACCACAAGCAAAATTCTGTTGTGAAAATTGAAAGTTACAGTTCCAGAGAACTACCATATCTGAGTGGAGGTTTTGTGAATGTTATTGTTGATTTGTTTAAATTTAAAAATAATTGGCTTGATTTAAAATATTTTTATTTATATCATTTTGGTGCTTTCAGTTTGTGTGCAGTTTTCTAGAATGTTACTGTTTGTGTTTGGAATTCCTTTGTACTTGGCATAACCTAAAGGTGCACACTCTCTCTCTCTGGAGGAAAGGAACATCCTACAGCACCACAAACAATATTGTCATTTGTCACCAATTCTTGGAGGACTTCCAATATCACTTTCTTATCTGAATAGAATTATTCTAGGCTCTGAATCTCCAAACCAAAGTGTCCATATAATTCTTTCTTTTGGGATGCTGAAATAATAGCTCATTTAGGAATTTAAAATTGGAATCAAGGAGAAATGTTGTATGTATAGATAAATATCAGTGCACTACATTTTTCAGCAGGACCCTAAATTCTGTTGAGGTCATCAATCATAGTGGGAGTTTCCCTTACTAGAGGTGCACAGCCCATCAATGTGCCTGCCCGTGTCGTGTCCTTCACATCTGAAGTTTTGTTCATTTTTAACTCTTAAGCATGTTATGTAGAAGTTGTCTCCTTCTAAAAGACAAGTAGAGATGAGTGTATTTCAGAAGGCCACAGTGTTTGAATATCCAGGACATTCTGCCTGTGGGAGAATTGGTTGGTCAAATTTCAAGGGTCACCAGAGTCAGTGGATGGAATGTTCAGTGTCAGCTGGAGATTTGACTGAAAGAAATGTTTCACAATGTTTCTCCTCTCCTGCAGAAATTTAAGTGCAGTGGATGGGTGTAACTGAGCAGAAACTCTCTCCTCAGTTCTGCATTGACACTGTTTTGTCTGTCTGGCTTCCCGAGCCACCTCACGCATTGCCTTTGTAGCACGTGCTGATGGTATTCCCTTGCACCTCTCTAACCAGTCAGAATGTTAAGTGGACAGATCAAGATTTTATGCTCATACCCTCTCTCCTTCCCACCTCTTTTATCTACTCATGGTGGAGTGGATACAATATCCCAAATATTTGGAAATATTCCAATATATATTTAGAAACTCTATATATTTGGAGAGCCATCCAGTTTATGAATCTGGTTTCTGCATTCCCCACTCTTGGTTTCTTCCCTCAGCTCAAAGCTCTTCTGAGATCATGCTATTTGTTTATCTTTCTCTCAAAAACTAGATATTACTTTATAAATACATTATAGAGCAAGCTGCTGTATAATTTGGGGCATAGTTCTTTGGCCTTGTGAGAGGATTTCTTAGATAATTCTGTAATTATTTAATGAGGGTTTGGAAATGTCCTGCAAAAAACTGTGTCCACATAAAGGAAGATTGTTAGTTTATTTAAATTTCACCATAGTCCCACTACATAACTACAAGTAGGGGAAGAGTCTTAGATCTAATCTGAAATTGCTTATGATCTTGTTGGGGAAGACAAAGGAAATGAGAGTTTTATTAGTTTACCAAGAACAACCTAGTGTCTACCAGATTAATAATGTAATTTCTGAAAATTCATAAAAAAGTAAAAAACTGAATGATATCTCAGATTTTTCTAGATTTTTCCAGTGGGTCAATGTCACCTTCAGCCACTGATTGCAGGGAAAATGCCAGATGCCCAGCAAGTAAATAATTTAGCTCAGGCTGTGATTGTTAATTACAACCAGTACTAAAGAATTTGGAAGAGATGATCACTTCAACCCATGAGAAAAAAAAATAAAGGGATAAGACAAAGAATGTTCAGAAAAAGAGACTAAAAGAAAAAAAATCCCAAAACTTTCATCTGTGAAAAATTATTGCAATGAACTTTTTATTATAAAGTACTGAGGGACAAGTGTTAAGGGGTAATTTCCTGAAGGACTGTTCTGAAACTCTAAATTCTTTATGCAAAAGAAAGTGCTAAAAGGTAATAATTAATCATTCCCATTCAAATCTTCCAGGCATTGCATGAACAAGATTTAACTGCATAAGACCTGTGGCTAAATCCCATGCCATGTTGAAAAGGTATATGGTATTATCTCCATCAAAAAACCCAGTGCCATGGCAGAAATATTGGAGCCATTTCCTGTGGGAAAATGGTAGTGATCTAAGGGCTGTCAGCTGCTCTAAAACATCATTCTCATTTTTATGTCTTCATATTACTCTCAGGTTTTGAATACAGCACAATGTGGTTCATGTTTTCTGTTTACTGTGCAGCATTTGGTCACACAGGAGAAGGAAGGGACCAGGAAATATATGATGGGCCCTCTCCTGTGTAGACCATTATAGGATAGAGTAATTGCATTTAGAATTATTATTTCATCATGTGACTGACCAAAAGATTGATGTCATGTGACCTCAGAAATTACTACAATTCCGCTACAACTTTGTAACCTTGAAGTGCTTGTGCTCTGGCTTTTTAATTTTTTTTTTTTTTTTATGTTCTGAGGCAAATTTGCAGTATAACATTGTGATTACAATACCTGTAAGTTGTGTTCCTGACATGTTATTGGCAGGTTACTGTAGAACTACTGCAGTAGAATTATGTAATGCTGCTTTTGTTTGTCAAAATATCTTATTTTGTTAACAAAAGAGAAACCTATTCTTTCATGCTGCTGGAATGTCCCTATCCCCATGGACCCATGTGGAGGGTGGCAGTGTTTCCTGAGGGAAAAGTTAGAGGTTTCTGTCCTGTTTCACTCTCTCTCACTTGCTCTCACAAAAATGTTTTTGGATACTTTGTAGTTTGAATTAACACAAAGAAGAAGTAATTGTACATTGCTACCATTTGTACAGGCATGGTGGGACTGCCTAATCTGGTTTCATTAGAAAGGGTCCTTTGAAAAATGTTCTAGTGAATCTGACATGTGGAGTTCCTGTCAGGAGATGGGGACAATCCTCTGCAGATGATATATTTAGTATTTTAAAATTGTGGTTTTACATCACCAAACTAGGCAGGAAAGATTGTGCTATTTAAAAAATAATGCACAGAGTTAATGGATATACAGGGTGAACTTTGGGCCCAGAGGATCTGAAAATCCCTATGAAATGTCAGCTTGATATTAAGTGTCTGACTGCTAATTGCTTATTTAGTATTGAAGTATAACCTTGATTATAGCTTTCAGTATTTAAATGACAAAAACATAAGAGAATTAATAATGAAGCTAGTAATGGTGAACAGGCCAGATAACTTACCAAGGGTAGACACCTTATCTTGGTGAGGTATTTAAAATGAGAAGAAATTTCCTTACCATACTTCTTAAACCATTCCTTCCTCTTTAAAGAAATTATTCTCTTTCTTTCCAGTTGTTATTATGTTTCTATAAACTCTACTGCTCTGTCTCTTATTTGACATAACTAATTTTCTTTTTTTAAGGAAATACATAATACAGGTTATTATTGCATGGTGCCCAGCTACGCTGATCTGTTTGACCTTAGTGTATTTCTCTGCCTAGGCAGGACTAACTTCACTTGCAGTGTGTTTGAGCTCGAGTGACAGAGGGCCCTGGTTTGAACTGAATGTGGCTGTAAAGCAATGACTTCATTCTCTGTGTTGCTGTCCTTACTGTGCATGGACAGGTGAGAGTGAACTTATCAAAAAATTACAGCATCAGTGATGTTGTGTGGTTCCTGAACTGCCTTCAAACAAAGCTTCCCATCCCGTGAGGACTGATGGACTTTGTGTCTGTGTCCTCTTCTGCTTGGGACTCTGAGAACAACATCCCTCCCCCCTTTCACTGCTCAGGAGCTGGTGGACAGCTGAACTGGTCTCTTTGTGCCCTTGAAGGTGACATCAGCTGACAAAGTTTCATACATTGTACTCTGTGTTTAACAGCCACCCAGGGGTCTGCTGAGGTTCTGGGAGGTTTTGAAGTGAAGGATTGAAGGGCTTTTCTAGAGGCTTTTACAAAACAGATGAATGAGTAGTGAACAGAACTGGTGGGGCTGGGGTTCTTGTACAAAGAAGCAAAGCTGGATCTGTAGCAGTCAAAACCTCAGATAATTTGTGACAGTGCATCCTGTCCTTCATCTGCTTCTGCCAGAGTGCAGCTTGTGCTGTCATCGAATTGAAGCAGTGTCCTGGAAGTTTGACCAAGCTTCAAAGCTTTGACTGTCACAGTGGAGAGCGTTGCCCTCAGCAGACATCCATTTGCTTCTAATGTGGAATACACAGTCTGCAAAGTTAGTTTGTTCTTTTTCACTGTTCTGGTCTGCAGACATTCTCCAAAGAAGTGCCATGAAGTATGATGATAGCTGCTGGCAGAGAAAGAGAAGAGAGAGTTCAGACTAAACTCATCAAATAAAACAATTTAATAGAAAACCTTTAATGGTGCTTCTTAATTCATTGGAAGGAAAACACTGGGTCAGCCATTTTAAAATTGTATTTTCAAAAGGGTGGCAGAAAACAGTATGGTATTTTTTCTGCAGATTCTTTCAGAGTTGACTCCTTTGATTAGTAAAAGAAATGTATCTCCATTGTTTAAATGTTGTTAAAATATGGGGCTGAAGTTTTGCAATCAATTTCTCATGCAGTGCTTTGAATGGGTGAGAAAGCACTCAATGTGATGGGTTATGGCTTCAAACCTTGAGGACCTGAGAGACTGGCTAAATACTCCTCTGGAGTTCTGTGTTAAGATACTGTCTGTCTTTTTGGTTCCTCCTGTCTTCTTAATTTTGAAGAATACCATCTTTTAATCTATGGTATTCTGTATTCCTGAATCATTTAAAAATTATGTAGGCAAGGAAAATAATTTAGTCTGAATGCTCATTTCAAGAAAGTTCTGTTAGTTTGCCTATTTGACACCTTTTCATACTCCCTTTCAAAAGAGAGAGTATGTATGAGAAGGCATCCACCTCAAATCCTGCTCTGGTGAGATGCTGCTCCAAAAAGGAGTCTTGCTTTTAAAGACTTTTTGACTACACAAGTTCTGTGGGCTTCAGCTTCTGTTGCTATGTTTGAGGTCCAAATCTGTCTTTGGAGCCAGGAAAATTCTGTAAAGCCATGTGAATTGCTGTTCAGCCCTGGCACAACTGAAATCCAGAACTTACTGCTTGCATCAGTCATGCCACGTCTGTTTCTTCTTGCCACCTTCATCAGCTTTATCAACCTAGATAAAATAAGAAAAATCTCACCTTATTGCTCAACCATGGTAAGTTCAATATTTGTGGTTTTCTATTGCTAGATGGGTACCTAGTTCTCATTTATGCCTCTGTAAACCTTAAAAGACCATTGAGTATTTAATTAGACTTTCCAGCATGTTACTTCTGTTTAAAGGAGAAGATTTGGGTAATGAGGGCTGTAAACCTGTGCAGAGATTCATAATGGTGAATTTCAACACACCCACTGGTCCTTTGATGTTGCTTTTATCTTTATCTGCATTCTAATCTTTTTTTTTTTTTAATAAGACCTGCAGATTCTCAAATTCCAATAACTTAAATAACCAGTTTATGTAAACTAAAAAAAAAAAAGCCAAACAATAATATCATTGGTAATCACTTAGTTGAAGATTATTGTCAATTATTTTGGGCCTAAGTTTGTCATGCCTCAAAGACTAATATTATATAATTTAGACTTTTAAATCACAGGTTCTTTTGGAAAGTTAAACTAAAAATTAGACTGCGGATTTTCCAAAAACCTCTGAGTTATTCAAAGAATCCTGACATTGCTAACATTAGGAGTGCAGAAGTACTGAGGACCTTATTGATTAGAATTCATATCCAATAGAGTGGGACTTTCTGATGTGACTGAGTGATTTTTATTAAACAGGGATTTTTTTAAGCACAACTTTCCTGTAGACAAGTACCTCAATAAAATGTGTGATATCAGCAGGGCAAATGTCAGAATGTTTCTGTACTTTTCAGAGTGGTGATTTCAGTCTAAATGGCCAAGAGCGTTTCCATTGCATTCTGTGTATGTTTATTTCTGGATTTCATTGTGCTACCTTGAGAATGCCTGGAATTGCAAAGATAATGGCATTGAAGTAAATGTTGTTAAAGCACTTTAAGAGGTTCTGGTAAAATGATTTATATGCAGCAGCTGTGGGGTAAACTAAAACAGTAATTGACCCCATTGCCCTTTTCTGGTTGTTCAAGGTGAGTAATCTCAGGGGGACCTGTTCATCTCTGCCCCACAGTGCAAGATGGCTGTGGAGTCATTGCAAGGAATTTGGGTTTAGGCTTATAAAGATTTCTCACTAGCCACTGGATATCATTGGACTCAATAAAATCAACAAGCTTATAATTAGTCTGAACTATCTAACAGTAACCTAATTTAAAAATGCAAATAATAAAAACATCTACCATAACATTAAAAATGTCTTAAATTATTACAGATTCAAGTCACAGGAAAGAGTGCTGATCTTGAAAAGCTTGATGCCAATTATGTGCTTCACTGAATTAAAATGAACTCATATTATTAATAAAGACTCAAATGATCTAGTCTGCTAGTCCAACCTTTCATCACCTCATACTTTCATTAGAAATGAACTTTTCAATTACAGACTGTCTTCTAAAACTTAGTACTGAGTTCCAAAATTAAGTTTTCCAGACTCTGATTCAGTCACGTGAACTTAAGTAATACAGAACAATCTTGCAGAATCTGACACTGTTACATGTCCTTCTCTCTTGCTGCTTCATGGGTCTTTTCACATTAAGTGATCATCATGTTCAGGCCACTGACAGTGAAAACTAAATCCAACAGCATTGGGACTTTTAGAAGAATAAGGCTCAGAAGTAATCCAGATATATACAACGAATGACATCTATCAAAGGCAATATTGAAATCTGAAAATTGAAATGCAGCTGTCAGCTATTCTGATGACTGCCAGAAGCAATGGATGGAATGAAAAATGTTTGAGAAAGCTTTGTGCCTTTTTTTTTAATATAGTTTGAAGAACATTTCCTTATTGGAAAATATTATTCTAATAATCCTAAAAGAAATCCCATTGATTAAGTTGAGAACATCTGACATGTGAACCATTCCTGGACACGGAGGTATTCCTGTGCTGGGAATTGGTAGATGAGGGTTCTGCAGCTAATTTTGTACTGGAATTTTTGTTCAATGTTGAACAAAATCTATTCAAGCTGCCTGCAACACTCCTCATTACTTTTAATGTCTATTCTTTATCAGAGTGCTTTAATATTACACCCCAAAGTTGGTGGGATTTGTCTTAGGTGGGTCAGATACTGTTAATCTGGGAGTTGTTTTAGTTATAACCAAACTATAGAAAATAAAAATTCAGAAAGGTTGTCAACTACCTGCTATGATGCATAGGGAATCATAAAAAAAGAATGGAAATGTTGGAGGGTTTTGCAAAGAACTTCTCTGTATTTAATGGCTCTGCAGAAGCAGTTCCATTTTCTCTCCCAAAGCAGTTCAAACACTGCATTTAAGGTAAATAGGTTTACTGTAAAATTAATGGTGATTTATAATGGAGAAAACAAAAAAAGGTCAATTTGATGTGTTCCTGGAAGTTCCTTTGAGCTGAGCTTGTACATGTACACTCATGGAAGTCAAAATTTTTATTGAAAGCTTATTTTTAAATTTGAATATTGTATTTTTATTTTTAAAAATAGTAAAAAAATTGTCAGGAAACAGTAAAAGACTTTGGAAAATATTCAAATATATATAGCCATAAAAGGTAAGCCAAAAATACAAATGCTATTTGCCTCAGAGGAAAGGAGTAAGATCATATAAATAATGAATATGATAGGAAGTTAGAGAAAGGAAGAAAATAAACCACCTTAGAACAAAAGCTTTAGCATTCTATAATGATCCTAAGTTGCAGGATGTTTTGGTGGTGAGTGGAGGGGTATTGTAGGAGACAGCTTCTGTGTCTCTTACTCCTCCAGCCTCATTCCCAGATATCTCTTCTAGCTGGGAGTTGTTCCTCAACAGAATTTTGTCTTCCTTCTCCTGGATTTTACTCTAGTCTCTCTGCCCAGCAGTTTACTTGCTCACTATTTGCTCTCCTTTCTTCTGGCCCAAGTTTTCTGGGTCTCAATCTGTGTTTTCCCTACACTTACCCAGTTTCTTTTTCATTCCTCAAGCTCCTCTTCCCAGTCTGTTCCCTGAGGGATTGGTGCCCTCCCTGGATATTTGAGTTTGAGAGCTGCCTCTAGCGTGTTGCTTGGGCTTAGTAAGGAAAGTATTGAAATAGCAGCAAAGACCTCTTGCCCTCATTCAGATTGTTCGACTCAGATTTGGCACTGAGCTGTGGTTGCAGAGAAAGACTTCTCAGGCCCCTGGAGCACGTCCAGTACAGACAGAAAGGTTGGGAAATACAAGTCCAGGAAGTACTGGCTGTGCACAGACCACAGGGCTTGAAGTTGGATATTTTTGAGTGGCTTTTCATTGAGAGAGCAAAAGGCACAAGATCTCTGCCAACTTGCAAGTCCTTATTCTAAAGCATGGGCCTTTTTAAACAAAGGTCTTCAGAATCTTTTAACATTTTAAGCAAATGCTATTTCCCATTGCCTTTTTCTCAGTAATGGCTGCAGTATTTTGACTGAAATTTTCCAGGAAATTCAGACTAAGGGAGACACATCACCCAGATGATTACAGCTTTCTCAATGGTGCAAGTGATTGAGAACAGGGTCTTTACTAGGGGGACTGTGTCAGCCTTAATTGAATTGTATTCTGTTAGGGAAAGTTTTTTCTGTTTTTCTCTGCAGGTGTTTATTTCTTAATTCTTCTGCTTTTAGTACTAGTTTCTTAAAGCTTGTTATTCTCTTCATCTTTCAGTAAGCAAGCAGTGACATGAAAGCAATTGACAGTCAAGTCTGACTCTCACAGTTCCATTTGAAACCCAGCAGAGGAAACTTTATTATCAGAGTCTTTTCAAGTAAAAATTATTATTATGTGGGAGGAGCTCAGCTTGATTATTAGATTGCCAAGCTTTATTCAAAACTGTTTACATTTGCAAGCCAGCAAAATTGATGTGGAACACTGTGATATATAACCAAGAACTACATTTTTCCCAGTCTCTTTCAAGATAGAATTTTCCCTGTTGTCTATATTTCATTAAAAGCCAGATGACTGCCATTATTTATCAGTTATTTTAGAAAATGTTAAAGGTTATATTAGAGAAGATTTTTTAACCTGAATTTCAGGTTTCCTTATAGCTCTTTTTTTTCTGAAGTGCTTTCTTCATGCTGGAAACACTTAAATCACTCCTAGATATGTTTGCATTGAAAATATGTATATATACATGTTTAAATTAGCATGTTTTTTTCTACTGTAATGAACACAACTGAGTACAGCAAGCTGGTGTGGCATGTGCAGTTCCATGTGGTGTGGCTGTGCAAAACAGTCAGTGTTCCACTACCTGGGTGAAGTATCTGAAACACTTTTAAGGAAAGATATTAAATACAATAAGTTTCTAATTCCCAGTTATGAAATTTTGATTTTTTTTCTTACATAGCCTTATTTGTCTTTCCCTGGACTTGAAATAACAAGAAAGCTGGAGTAAGCATAAAGACTTTGGAGGCACAGGAAGGACTGAAAAATCCTTCATGTAAAGAGTACAGATTGAAGATTTGGCAATGGGGTATATGGGCATCTGTTCCTAGGCACTGCCTTGTGCTTAGGCACGGTTGACAGTGATTGAATTTGGTAATTCTTCTGGGCTGCAGCTTGTGTAGAGCCACCTAATGAAGACCAGATCACCTGGCACTGATTGACACAATGTTTAACTGAGACATGGAGGAATGAGAGGATGTGGAGGCTGGCTGACCTCCCCACAGGACCCATAGAACTGAGCTTATTGATTGATTTATATATTGAAGACAATGCACAAACTTCATCTGTTCTATACTCCCTATGTACCTAAATGAAGAATTATTACTAAAAGCTTTTCCCTCTGCTTTATTAGTTGTTACCTCATGAGAGGATCTGCTCTGTCCTGTCTGCATACTGAGTTTTCCTATTATCAAAATATACCCTAACACCATTATAAATGGAAGATAGAGACTGAAAATGTAGCTTTATCTATTATAATGTTTTTCAACTTTATAGTGTGGTTTTCTAAAAGGATGAAGGTATTTGGTGACATTTACTGTATGTAGAAGAAGTTGGAACTGGTAAAAGATGTTAACAGAGTATGGAGAGTTTATGCATCATAAACTTTTTCATAATTTAAAGTTTATCATTTTGGAGCAGTCCATCATATAATTTAATGTCACAATGACACTAACAGTGAAAATGCTTTCACTGGTAATGCTTTTCAGCTTTCATTATGAAATTGTTTGAGTTTTGTGGCAGCTTGTGGCAGCAAGTGGCTGTGATGACAATTTCCAGATCTCCTGGGGAGGTGTGGTGGTATTCAGGAACGTCCGTCACCCAGTGCTGTCTTTCTTATGTTGAGGGTATTTTTTTCTGAGTAGTAACACTTGCCTGGGACGGCTATGTGAATTACTCCATAAGAAAAGACATGAAATATTTCTATCATTTATTTGCAATTACTTGTACTAAAAACATTTATTGCAGCTTTCACTACTCAAAGGCACTAAATGGAAATATCTGGGAGAAAGTTCATTATTCACAACTATTTTTGGAGATGTTTATGGTCAATCAATATTTTTTTTCTATGTCATTTACATTAGAATCAAGCACATGCCTTAAAGATAAAATGTCATGTAAATTGACGACGTCCCATAGCTGGGAGTGGAAAAAGGAGCATGTAAAGTTTGTAGCAACCCCCCTGCCTCCAGTGGGAACTACTTCTGCATACTGCGTTTTTCATTCTGGACTCATAACTCTGAACTTTCAGACTGATTCTTTGGATTGGAACTGCCAGCTGATGGGCAGGGGGAAGGGAGTTTATCCATCCATATGAAATATCAAATAACATCCCAAGATGTCACCTTGTGACATTTTGCTTAAATGCCATGGTATTCTAAACAATGGCCTGAAAAGCGTGCTGAAATGGAGCCATTTGCAAGTTTGCAGACATCTATTAATGGCTACTGCTGATAAATGACAGAGAATAAATTGCTTGTTGAATTGTAACTTTTTCTTAGTGTAATACATTCTAAGACCTCCAACTTCCTCTGGCAAAGGTTTTTTCTGTAAGTGTTCGTGTGCTTTGAGCTGAGGACAGGCACTCCCTTACTGCTCTGAAGCAGGAGATTCCAAATTACCACAGAAGTCTGAGCTCTGGTTTGTGCGAGACAGGAAGGTCTTTTATCATGGGGTATGAGCTCGTGGGCAAGGTCCTCGGAGAAAATAGTGAGTTTGTTTGCCACATGGGAACCATTCCTGTGCATGTTCATACCCTGATATACCAAACAAGATAAATTCTATTTTTTTTTACTGAGAGATAAGCACCCTCACCTGTTTATGAGCTGAAAACATCCACAGTTACCATGGAATAAGTGATGCAAATTAGTTTTCTCTTTAGCAAAGTCTGTGTCTATTGTCTCTCAGACAAAATTACTTCAGAATGTAGGACCATCAGGCAATTATGGAACTAATATGGGAAAGAAAAGTTTCTTTTTAATCTCCATCAAATGCTATTTATAGAGCAAAGGGATATCAGTTCTAGATTTATTTTTGTAATTCTTTGAAGCCTGAGGATGCATGCTTTTTATTCAGTTCTCACTAATAAACTTATGTTTCTCCTCATTATCCATAGGTGTCTAACCTGTCTAGTGGCTGGTGTGACTACCTGAAAGAAGGAAATTAAGGATTCAGTTTCTGTGTTCTGTTACGCTGATGAAACTCAATGAAATGAATACTTATTTAATGAAAATACAAAATAAGAAGTAAATTTTTAAAAGTTCAAATGTATGTAGAATTTCAAATCCTTTCTTTTACTTTTTTCCTTTTGCAGTATTTGCCATCTCCCTTAGAAATCCAAAGAGAACATGTGGGTTATCAGGAAATGGATGAATCAGTACCCTTCAGAGGCAGAGCTCAGTCGGGGAAAAATTCCAAGGTATGGAGAATGAATACCAATGAACATAAACAATACTGCTGTGAGCAGAGAGAGCTGGGACTACCCAAGGCTGACATGATCTCCTACAGTAAGTACAGCTTGAAGGTTAAAGGGGCTCCTTTGGGCAGAAAAATCTTTGCATAGTTTATTTTTAAACAAAGTCATTTTCATAAGTGTTGAATCTGAATCTCAAAGCCAACTTGATCTGTGTAAAATTCAGCCAGAGGATATCCTAGTAAGTTCAAAGTGAGGCTTAATGGAATTGCACCTTGATGCAGAAACCTTTGGCATTTTTGTGGCTATCAGTATTTTAGGAGCAATATGGCATTTAAATAAAATCATTAGGAAGGAAATGAACAGTGTGAAATGTGAAATTCTTTGTTATTTGGCAATACTGAAAAGCAGATGTGAAACACATGGTTGAGACAAGCATTCTGCAGGGTTTTTGGGGGTATTTTTAAATTTAAATAAAAAGAAATTCAACTTTTTTGTGAAGGTCAAATCTGTAAAGAAATACAAATATGAGAAGTTTTCTTTGGAACAAATAATACATTTAAAAATAGAATTTCCATTTAGAAATGTTAGGAATCAGTTCAGCATTGTTTTCATATTTTCTTCTTTTTGTTTTGGCTGGGCCACACTTCTTCTGTCAAATCACTGTCCAGTGAGTGGCATTTTTTTCCAAATTGGTTGAAGTCTGAATGAAGCTTAACTTTACACCTAGACCAATGAATCTTTATATGAGCTCAAGTTCCAGCAGCTAATCATGATTTTGTTTTTTGTTGATTTGGCATATGAGGGGCAGGTATAATGCTTATAATAAAAGTTCTAAAACAAATTTCCTGCCTTTCTAGAACTGTTAGGCATACTCGTAGTACAGATCTCTGCATTTCAGTTTGAAAAGCAGTGGCCTGTGACCTTGTACTCAGTAGGTGATTTAAACAACTTTGTGGTGTATGTTCTTTTAACCATCAATTTAATTTAAAAATCCAGAGGGACAAAGCATCTGTTTTCAGCCTCTTGAACACAGTGAACTCTCTATGTTCTCTTTAACCATTTTTCATCAGGGCTGCTGTGATATCAAATCAGTGAGAGCTCAGTAAGGTGTGCTAATATGTGAGAAAGTCACTGAGAGAAGAAAATGCCAGATTAGTTGATTTCTTGTGGTATTTCACATCACAACTGTGATCTGAAGGTCTAAAGGAATATTTGTTTTCCATTAGATGCTTGTGTTTTATTTGTTTCCTATGGGATATGTGTTTGGTTTTTATAATCTATTTGCATCTGTTATAAAATGATTATGTATTTAGGACCTTAGGATAAACCAGTAATTATCCTAAAGGTGTCATTGACACTGCAGTGTTATGAGTACCAAAAGACCTGTTCTGATAGGCGCAATGGATAATCTGCTGCCCTTTTTATTAAAGAACCTTGGCTTTTCTATCGGCTTTGTAACAGTCATATATGTTTGAAAAACCCTTTTTGCCTCATGGTTAGCTATTATAATTAAAAGATAGAGATAACAATGCAGAACATATCTCCTGTGTATGCTCTCCTGTGCGACTGCAGCACTTTCCTGCTTTAGATCCCCCCAATGTACAAACATAGGAAGATGCTTTTGGAAGGCAGTTATACCTTAGGATGTCCATTAGCATTTCCCAAAGCAATTTGTGTCCTTTCTTGTGTGACAGAGATATCGATCAAACGCCCGGTGAGTTAAATGGTTGCAGCTTAATCATGTAAACTTGTGGATTGAGGATTCTACTGCTGGGAGTCAGTGCAGTAATATTTCTCTTCCCCTGACAGAGAAATCAGCATCCTGATTTCTGCCTACTTTCCAGTTGATTTTTCCAAGCTCTGTGCCGTAGAACAGTATATAATTATGAAATTCATTTTGTTGCAATATTTTTTCTGGCTGCTGTAGCTGCTGTAGCCCATACAGACTTGCCTTTCTCCTCTTCTCTGTTAGCTGTTCTGAGAAGGGAGAAAACCTTCTTGCTGCGAAGCATCTTATCTGCAGAGATGATCTGTCTGTAGAGTTCTGAGGAAAAGTCAAATGACAATATGTCAGCTTTTCAGTTCTGGAGAAATTATCCCACATTACCTTGGCAGTGGTAATAGTTTACAACGTTCATGGTCTGTAATGGGCTGTTTGCCTTAAAGGGCTTTGACAGTTTTGCTGAACTTAACATGTACTCAGCTAAGGGATGATCTTTCTTCACTACATCACTTACAGTTTGAATAGGTCACATTTTGATAAGATGTGTTTGATTTACTGTGAAACTGCTGTATAAAACCTTTTTACTTACATATTTCTCAAAAGATTCACTGTATTATTCTGAGAGCAAATACCTAATTATTTGCTGCTGAAAGCCATGTAAGAACACCTCTCTATTTCTCCAATCCTTTGGTGATATCCGCCACAGTACATTTACAACCAAAATGAATAATGCAATGGAAAATAATTTCATTTTGTGGGTTTGTTGAGCTGGAGTCTAGCTTTGTTATAAGACCAAAAAAAAAAAAAAAAAAAGGTCAGAGCCTGGTGGAGGAGGTGGGTGTTGGGGGCTGTTGTCAGTGGCTTATTTGACTCCATTATATCCAGCTCTGGAGCTGAGCATTTGCTGATGCCATTGGTATCACGTCAAGCTCTACAGGTACTTCTAAACCTTTCAGACACAGGCCTCCTGAGAGAGCTTCTCTGAAATAGCTTCTTAAAATGATATCTCTTCTAATTGCATATAACAGAAGATAATATTTAGAAGAAAAAACACTGCTTGCATGATGGATGGAGCTTGCCTGACCAATACTCTTGTACTCTTCTGACCAATATCACCAGATATGATTTGTAGGGCTGCCAGGAAGAAGTGTTTTTGGTAAGTGTTGCACTGCAGAATGGTTTGGGCTTTTCTGCAGGATTTGGATGTCTCTTACAGTTGTGTTCAGGGAGGAAGTGTTGGTTACGACAGGGCAGGCCAGCACAATGAGGTGATGAATCATCAGCACCATAATATCTGTGGCCTTAACACATCTACCAGGATCCTTGTATAGAGTTTAAGGCCTATAAAAAAGCAAAATGAAGAAAATATGTTCAAGAACATCTACTGTCATGTAAAATTTCTCTGATGGTGAATATAAGGTTAATATAAGGCTACCTCTTCTGACATAGGCATTTGAAGCAAAGTTGTCTGAAGCTGTCATGAGAACACTAAGCTCCAGAATGGCTCACTTTGTCATTTTGAAGATTATCTTAGCTGGGTGCCACCATACTGGGAACACGAATGATGAAAAATAATGCTGTGTGAACATACTGCACAAGAGAAGGTAATAAGTATTGTAATGCTTAAGGAAAGGTTAATGAACAAGGTAATGAAAAAGCTTTACTGCAGAGAATAAACTGTTTCCCGAGTCGGTATCTGAAGCCCATGCATAGCTCTTTGGCTGTGTCTTTGGCTATCCTCCAATTGGCAAAGCTACTTGGGAATCGTAGCTCTTTCTTTTTAAATGTATATAAAATCCATATCCCAGTTCCTTTGTCTGCAAGCAGAGCAGCTGAGCAGATCAGCCCCATTGTCTGAGCATCTGACAATGCCCATAAAGTATCATAAGAAAATGATGATAATTCTGTTCCACCTGTTGTTTGGCTCTAAAAGGGGAATTTTCTTAGATTGGGCCTTCAGCCATCCATGCTTATGTTTGAGAAATGGTAACAGACATTCTGTTTATCACTTGTAATAGTTGCCCATATGGCATATGTTAGGTGTCAGGTGGAAACATCCTTACTTCTCTGTATCATGGCAAGAAATACCATGAATTTCAACCTGGCTGAATTCAGAACCCACTGAGTATATTCATTTGGCCAGAGGGCATCCCATTAAGTGGCATAAGGAAAGTCTCTTTCAATCACTAAAGACCTTTCTTTCTGTAATCCCTGCTGCTCCCAGGAATTGGATTTGGGAAGTGAAACCAAACCTTTTTCTGGCAGCTCTGTGACAATGCCTCCAGGGCTGCTAATGTATTAGGGAAAAATTCTGCCAAGCTTTCTACAATGTAACATTTTTGTTCATAAATATACCAGCTGGTTTTAATGACACTTGTGAGATATTGATGCAGAAAGTCAGGGTGGCAGAATCTTTGTTCATGAGTGGCAGCTCATGAACAGCTTTAATTCCAGCTCCTAAGAAAGAAATAAGAAACAGCTAAAGTTAGAAATTAATCAGAAAATTTTTGCAGATAAATGAAACACCTGACTTTCCCTTGCACTTCCATGACATCCCTAGTGATCTGATATTTGCTATACCAGGCAGATCATCCTTGTGAGCTGATGGATGAATTCTTTATCTGCATGTCCATTCACACTTCTGCACCTGTTTCAGTTTTGGACATAACTAGTGATGATATTTCCTCTTGTTGGGCTGTTTTACTCCATATCAGTCTAGCACTTCCATAGTCATCAGGAGTCTCTACCATTGAGATGACTTAGCTGTTCCTTGAAAAATAATTAGTAAAGAACACATCAACTGCTGACATCTGGCTTTATCCTCTTGAATCATATAGGGAAAATTTTAAATGTAGCAAACATTAATTAATGCATGTCTTTGCTGGGTTTATTATCCATTTCAATTTCCATAGTAGGGCTGCATCTGAGGGAACAGAATATTTCCATTCTGAAAATGATGTGAGATTCATGTGTTAGCTTTCATTCCCTCTGTGTGTCTGCCTCAGCTTACCATTCTTTCATAACAAAGCTGTCCCCAGCTTGCTTTTTAGTGTTTCAGATCACATAAAGGTGCTGACATTCAACACAGAGATAGTACATTTGTTTATTTTTCAGTTTACTGAATGCATCTCCCAACATAAATTTCAGTAGGTGAAAAAGATAACAGAGAATATTGAGCATAACAGAAGCAGCGTTACAGCAAGTGAGTTCACACTATCACTTGTACCTTAGCTAATGGGATGCCCTTGCAGATATGCTGACAAAAGGGCTGTTTTAAGTCCTGCCCTAGTTGTGCTACCACAAGCCATGCTGACTGCAGGGTGACAGCCTCCAAACTCTGCCGGCAAATGCTCAAAGGGCAAGGGCAAACCACAGTTAGCTACTGCAGTGACTTGCAGCTGCAGCCATTGATTTCCCGGTGCAGAAATGAGAAATGACATCAGATGAGCTTTGTGCTAGAAACTTGATTAAATTGAATGCTGCACCAGACAGACAGGATTATAGTGATGTTAGGTTTCTAAGAAAATGTAGCACAAAAGTCTAGGCTGTACCTCTGTCAGTTGAATCTGACAGCATTGGTCTGCCAGAAAAACTTCTCAAGGTAAAGACTCCAGTCTGATGTACTTTGTTTACATTCAGCTTATGGTTGTTTAAAATCTGGGCTTGGTGCTGCATATGTTTGGATAGAGCAATCTGACTGACTTCTGGTATTTCAGATCCTAACACTGATTTAGCTTCTTATTACATATGCACAATCCACCAAGTGCACATTCCTGGCTAGGTGCTGTAAATTAGCTACAGTAGATGAATCTCAGCATGTAATGCAATAGCATTTTATTCATGTTGGAAGTAATGACTGCATTATGTATTTCATGCCCAAAGAGAAATAGCGTGACTTCAGGCAACAGAAATTAACAGTATGAAGCATTATTGTTTGTGATGTTGTTGATGTTTTAATTGCTGATCATTAATCTGTGTTCTTCAACTCCAGTGTTGGTGAAATTATAATTAGTCCAGTGTGTTTTGCTGAAATGTAGAAAACAATCAGTCTGCCACTAATGATAGGCCACGTGGGACTCTGGAACTGAGTATCAAGTCAGTACTTCTGTTCCACAGTGCATAATTTTTTTAAATATTTATATTTCTGGAGTAAAATGTACTTATCAGGAGAATAACTTACACTAAAGAAAACTTACAGAATTGAAAAAAATTCAAATAGAATCTTGCATATTTTATTTATTTCCATCTAATGACTTAATGATGTCATTCCTGTGATACAGTACAGAGGAAAAAACTTTGGACATAAATCTTTCTGGAAATGTAAATAATGTCATAGTTGAGCCTATGTGTGGCTTTTACTTTCTCATATATGTGTTTGCCTACTCAAGTAGAAGTACATATACTCCACTTATTGTATTAGTTTTTTATTCAGGCAAGTCAATTTAATCACAAGTTGACTCTCATCATAATGCATGTGCAGATGAGCATTCCTGAAATTTAAAACTGTGCATATGTTTCAGGATTATTTATGTTGTCAATCCAAATGTAGCTCTGCTCTAACACCATATCACATTCATTACGTCAATGCAAAAGGAGCTGAAAAACTGCAAATTTGTTTATGCCTGTACAACTTGGTCAACATGAAAGATGTTCTCACAGGAATATCTAAGGGCTATAAAGCAGCAATTATGATTCTGCATTGTCTGTAGTAGCTGGGCTTAGCTGTGTGGGAAAGATGCTCTGGCAAACCAAGGAATGACTGTAAACTTCCAAAAGTGAGTTGATATAAATCCAAGTGTGGAAGATTCTTATTTTATTCAGTTTACCTGAAATCAATTGGAAACAGGTTTTAATTAAACAAAACAAAAGAGCCCTCCAGAGGTGACTGATGAGTGTCCCACTGAGTGTTTTTCACACTGTAAATACAATACTTCAAGTTCACTGAACCCACACCGCTACATTTTGCCTTTAAAACATCTATAACCTGATCTGGGTCTAGATGAAGTCAGTGAGATATTGCCAGGTGCATCAAGAGAGAGGCTTGAATCATTCTTTTAATGAGGCAGGGGCCAGTTCTCATTTGGCATAAATCTGTTTTTAAATAATTTATCCTGACTAGGAATCCATCCCCTTCTGTTTAAAGAATAAACTTATTTCCTATTTAATACCAACTCTGTAAAATTTCATCAAGCTACTTTTTCCAGGAAAAAAAAAATGTATTCTAGTTTAGCACAGAAGCAAATAAGTGTTTATTGAGAAATTATTTTGTATAATTCTAAACCCAGATGTTTCCACACTGATGTCTATAATCAATGATGACATTCCTATCACCACAAGACACATGAATGTCAAGCTCTTAATGACTGATGCATTCTGGTTAGAAGTGTCAAGAGAGGGGAACAGATAGCCTTGGCTATTGTGTAGCTTAGGAATTGTTAAAAGGTGCCCACTGTTGGTGTTAGTCCATGCCAGCTGCAAAGAAGATTGAGATTGGGTAGCTCTTCAAATGAAAGTTGTTGTTGTAGCAAACCTTGACAGATGTATGTCTTTGGCTGGTGCTGTTTAGACAACATTAATTTCGTTGATTCATTCAGTATTATCGTGCTGATTATAGGTCCTGCAGAACATCTACATAACCTAATCAGTTCTTTCTTTCCTTGGCAAGTCCGTTTTTTGTGTTTCTGTGAGATTACCCAGTTCTCTGAGTGCTGAGCAGTGCCATTTCTTGGCAGGATGTGACATTGCTTCTACTAAGATACGCTTCAAAGCATTGTGCCACACCACACCAAATATCACTTGAAAACAGCATAAACCCTTTCACTTTCATTTCTTTGCTTTTTATGTTTTACACCTTATCTTGGAAGCATTAAAGGCAACCAGCTTTTTGGCTTTCATGCCTGTCTGAAGATGTAAGTACAACAATGCTAATGCCAAAATGACTAAAGAATCAGAATGAAAAAGTCCCTGAATGGAGAAAGGGTGGGAGGGAAGCAGGAAAATGAGCAAAGAAGAAGATGAAAAAAGGAGCACTGAGGAGAAAAACTACTTCTTAATTACACTATGAACTTTCTCTTGTGAATCTTGGATCTCACCCTAATTAAAGTAATTGGCATGTAGCAGTGTGATACAGATGGAATTCAGACACATTCTGTACTGGGCAAAGAGGCTTTAAATTTGCATTTGCTAGCTAGCTTGCAAAAAGCTCTTTTTTTCTCTTCCATTGTGTGCAAAAGGAAGAAGGGGATTACATGGCTGTTAAAAAAGAGAAGGCACGTGAATGCAAATATCTGGATTTTTCTTAAGCCTCAGTATGTTCACCTTGCATTCAGAAGAAGTTAGAGCTCCTGCAGGGGTGTTCCTTTGGCAAATCCTCAAAATATCTTAGGCTATTTAGTTGTTCAGGGGAGCTTTTGCCTAGTCTGGAATTGTTGCAATAAAGTACCATGAAAAGGTTAAAAATTGACTGAAGTACAGTGCAGGACAAATAAAAGAACCTATGAAAAATGAGGAATAACCAAACCTGCAGGAAACAAGGGCCGTGACCCAAGAAGTAAGAATAGGAGGACATGATAAATCAAACTAGAAAGCTAAAGAACAACTTTGCTTGAACTTTTTGCTCATTAACATAAGATCCCTTCAAACTCAGCTTGTTCCATGATTCTGTGAAAATATCCACCCACAGGTTGCCCTTACTGACATAAACCTCTTCCTTATTAGGTGTGAATGGCAAAATAAGTGTGCTTTGTATCTTTAAATAGATGAGGTTGCAAAGATAATGACCAGAGCTTTAGGTTGTTACACACATGGGAAATACCAAATTTGTATTGTTCCAAGTGTGTAAAAATGAGCACTTGACATAGTGGAGGTGTGCTAGCTTTGTGGATCCTGCACTTAACACCCATCTTTGTGCAGATGTGAAATGAAATTGAATATCTCAGCTCTGTGCGTGGATCAGCTTATTGCACAGGGTGAAAGAACCCTTATTTGGGACAACAGAAGCAGACAGAAATCGCTGGGGACTAACACGCTTAGGTCGTCTCTGTCCGTGAGTTAAACACAGAAACTGTGACCAAAACCACAGGACACTTTCTTGCTTGAAGAAGATCATTCTTACAAGTGACAGTACCCTTTTTCTTCCCCTTTTAACAACATTTAGGACACGCAGTGAATCCTCTGAAAGGTAAGGAATTTGAATATGGGTATGCTCCTTTAATTTCATCCTGTCACCTGTGCAGGGGCAGAAATGCCAGGAGATGCACTCTTGTCTCCTGTCCATGTCAGCTCTTCTGTCTCTGCAAGCAAAGACAACTTTAGCTTTTTTCTTCTTCCAGTGAGCCACTGTCAGTTTTTAATTTCCCTGAACCTGTTGTGAGATCAGAGGAAGGGGTCACTGGATGGGAGATCTGCTGCAGTGCAAGCTCAGCAATGGAAAACCAGCAGAGTAGCACAGCTTCCCTGTGCTCAGTGACCCTTCTCCAGAGGTGAGGTCAAACACTTGACCCTGCCATAGATGTACCAGGCTGAAAGGAGAGCTTGCATTGGAGTGCCTGGAAGGAGACTCAGCTCTCCACCCTTCTCACTAGCAGAAGGAGTTCTGCTGAAACCTAGTGCAGCTAACCAGGGGTTTAATTAAAATTGCACTAATCTAACAAACTACAAATTCTGATTAAGAGGTAAAAACCTGCATGTAAATAATTTAAAATTATTCTCTCAGACACAATTCCTTATTAAATGTTTTCTAGACTTTGTTTTTGATGGTTAGTGGTAGAGGTCACACATGCTTGGCATAAGTTTAGCGTATTCCTAGGTCTAATTATTTGTTAGAACTGCAGATAGGTTTAAACTCAGTTGGAGCCAGGGAGACACAGACTCAGGTGTACTTTTATGGGTTTTTTTTTTGGCCTGAAACTATATATACAGGTGAAATTTTTCTTCTGGCCATACTGCACAGTTTTTTGTAATTTCATTAAAAGGCATCCATGGTTGGCACCAAAAATTGTTTTACTTAAAAAAGTTTGAACTGAGTTGGATAGTTGCTACTAGGGTGCTCCACGCTACTTACAGGAAGTAGTTACTGACTGCTTTGTGATCTGTTGTTGCAGTGTGCCTTGGCTTGGGCATCTACAGGGGTAAGCAAAGCACGCTTACTCTGTGCAAAGTGAGAGTGTAACATTTGGTTGGCTGAGTCTGGTAGGTTTAGGGATGTTTGGATTTTTTGTTGTTGTTGTTGTTGCTTTTTAAAGATACTGTTTTTATGGCACTTGGAGTTCTGAATATAAGCAGAAAGCTGTGAGTTGAATAGATGGTGCTCTTGGTGCTTAGAGCACCATTTCCTGTTGTCCTTTTGTGTATCTGACAGGTCTGTTATTTTAAGGGGGAAAAAGTTATAATTTTTTTTAAGTTAGGAAAATAAGTCCAAGGAATCCTGCTAAAAGGCAGCCTCATACTGTTGTCATTAATGGCTTCCCCTGGGAAACTGGCAAATCGATAAATTAAGCTTTCCCTCTGTGACAGCCTTTCACACACTCAAGATGTAGCCCTACTTTAGTCTTCAGCAGCAGTAAATCAATCTACTATAGAAATACTTTGCTTTCCTACCCAGGTACAAAATATATCTAGAGACTTGGTGCGTCAGTTCTCTATGTTTAGCTTGAAGTCATTTTGGCAGTCACAGGAGGCATAAATTTTGTATTTACGTTGAAATGCATTCCTAATTGAGATGTCTATATTGCTTCAAGTCTCTCTTCTTGAAAACCAATTAATAAATTTCACACTAGAGCACAGTCTTTTTATTAAGACTCAATTAAGGAGGATATAATGAGGCCAAACTAGGTGAAGCTTTTAGTGTGTATTATACACAGCAGATCTTGAAAGATAGATACAAAGTCAAATCTCACTTTGAACCTGCTTTCATCTAGCAGCAGTAAAAAGTCCTATATGGTGCCTCTACCAACAGAAAGTTCATAAATTAAAAAACTAAGCAAATTGAAATTACCATGCACAAGAGATAAATTTTAGTTATGTCCCCTGTGAACATGGGAAACTGATCCTTTTTTTTCAAACTTTTTTATGAAAACTGGTATCTTATTTCATTAACTATTACCAGTTGCTACTAAACAATTATTACTTGTCTGAATTGCTTTTTCTTTTTTCTATCTCCATTTGCAAAGACTGTTTTAAGTTAGCCAAACTGTCTTCACATAAATATCAATATGTAGTATAGTTTCTGAACCTTGTGTGGCCTACTTAGCTTTGAAATGCAGATGGTGATACTTTGAAACCCCTACTAAACACTGTTTAGTACTGTGCCCTGTGATACCCAGAGGTCTGAGATGCTGGTGGGAAATCTCACCTGTGAGAGGATGGCAGCAACAGCTGGTACTGACCAGTCTTAGTCTGTTGGCCAAGCTGATAGAAAACATGGCAAATTTACCTGAACGTTTGTCAAAATAATACTGGACTTAGGCTGTGGTATTTAAGAAAGTTGAAAGTGTTGTGGTTGATTATGATGTCAGACAGAATGTATCTGAATTAAACAGAGGTTTATTTATTATAATTGGGTTGCAGTTCGTGTTTTATAAATCTAGGCTATGAATAAGTACCATGAGAAATGTGATGAAACATTTAAAAAGAGAAGATAGGGTGGAAGGAAAATTGCATAAGCCATCCCTACAAATTACAGATGTGTGGACTCACAACAAGTGTTTACTGGGAGTTACAACAAGTGTTTACTGGGAGTTGTAGATCCAAATCTATTAAGTTTTTGTCATGTCTGAATCTCATAATATATATCGAGAATGTTGCTGGAACTTGGATTTTGGAGATCTTGGAAACATCTATTAAACTTTATAATAAAAACCATTTTTTTCTGAGGCTTTGGTAGCAAGTTTCATTGTAGTTGGAAACATATTTCTCACTGCAAGATGGATTTCTTTCCAGGAGTTCTTAAGTTGTACATATGGAATTCTCACTGTTTTCCATTTAAAATACATAATAATTTCTCTGTAGTCTTGGTAGATGCTCACAATTTCTCCTTATGGACAAATGGTGGGGTGATTCTTAACACTTGTTCTAAAAGGATTAATCCTCCCTAGGATGTGGTCTTTTTGAAGACATGACCTAAGCACAAAAAAGGGGTGACATTGTCAGAAGTGTAAAGAACCTGAGCCTACAGGACACCAGGTGCCAGAATAACTTGAAATTTTCAAAGGGCTTTAGACTATGTGTTAGTTTATTGATCTTAGCATCATGGATGCAGCGATAATTATCACTGATTATAGTTCTTTGATAATTAATGGGAGATTTTAGGTGCAAAAGTCCTTGTGTATATCAGTGGAGTTATTGCCTTAAATGTATTTGAAGACATGGTTCTTCATTTCTCTTATTTGAAGAAAAAGTAAAATCACATATTTTAAAAAAGTTCTTTTGAAAATATGTAATGCATATGTACATTGTTAATGAGGATCACTGGAGTGAAACTAGGATGGGTGTAAATCCATTTTCAAGTATATAACTTAACAGAACTTATTTCTAGGATACTATTAAAACTAACTAAAAATAAATAAATATATTAAGGAAAGTTCCAAAATGTCTCAGTCAGTATAGCTAAATGAGTTTTGTTGATAAATACTTAAAGACCTGTAGAAGGGGTAGAAAAAAAATCATCACAGCTTTCTGACAATATCTAATAATCTATTTAGCAAGATTTGCAAGAAAGCACTTTGTCCAGATTCCTGAGGTTCAGTTGTTTTGTCCTGTTTAATTATATATTTTAGAAAGTTTAATTATTTTACCCAAGACCTAATTTTATAATGACTTATTGTTAGAACTCTTCATTACATATCTCGCAGTATCACAAGATTTTGGGCCATTTTTAGAGGCGAACCCAGACTGAAACAGTTATTTCAAATACCATTATGGAAGAGGGACACTTTCCAAGACGATGTGTGTGGCTGCAGAGAAAGAGGAAACCAGGATTTTGGAGTTTATCATTAAATAAACTTTGAATTCTCAAGTGTATGTTCATTTATTTGTTGGATTTAGCTAAGAGTTTAGTCCAATTTTTGGAGGTCATTAGACCTTCACCCAGCAAGGCACTTGCACACATTTATAACTTGAAATACATGAGTGACTGGATTGAAATCATGGTGTTAAGTATTTTGTTTGACTGGGAATCCATTGATTGCTTTTTGGCACCAATCTCATTCTTTCTTTAAATGAAGTTAGCCAAGAAATTAGAAGCCTTAGTTCCCTTCCTTGTTCAGAGAACAATGCCACACGTAGAGCTCTGCTGACAGAGCTTGGGGAGACTGAAAAAGACCTTTTTTATTGAAGAAAACAGTATTGTACATGACTTCTATTAATTAGTGCTTGGTCTGAAAATCCTTATGACTTGCTCAGCTTGAACTGGTCCCAAACATCATCCCCTCAAGAGGAGTACAGCCATTTAAGATTCTGATTTTCAAATTCAGTAGAGCAGTTACTCCTTATCTTTTGAGATTTCATACAGGCTGTGGATGGCAAACAGTCCTTATAAATGCTTCTGCCTGCAAGTGTCAATAGTTTGGGTCATAACTGGGGCCAGGAAGTCATTTTGAGGCAATAAGTGGCTTTTTACAGTATCAAAAATGGGCTGTTGTGGACAAGGGTTCATCCTGCCTTATCCAACTCCCATATTGTTTGGGGGGGTTGTGGTGGTGAGCTACCTCAGCTCCTGTATAGCACAGGCGAGGAGAGACCTCTGTGGTTCCAGGGAAGGTCATGGAGCCTTTCCTCTGTTCCAGAGACTTCCATCATGGTGAGACAGCCGGATTCCTTCAGCCCCTGAGCTCCGCCCAGCTTCTACCCTGATCATCATCACCATAATGTCTCCTTTGGTGATTGCAGGAGGCATGATGGAGCTGCCGTATCTGTGAGCTGCTTGGCTTCCTTTTCTAATATTCCCTCTTTACCTTTCTTTAAACAGCTTTAGTTAATTACCTAAATAGCCCATGTGAATCAGATTAGAGAATTTGAGAAGCTTTCCATATGGCAGAATGTCTGGGTTTGTTTTCCAGCAAGATTAGACAGTTTTTCTCTAAATACTTTATTTTCTGAAAAAAAAATTAAGAAAAATATTCCTGGCTCACATCATGATTCTTATTTTTAAGAATCCAGCTAAATACAGGAAATCAACGTGAGTTTCCACTGTTATTTTGCTTCACTTTCCTGGCTTTTAAGACAGTGTTAGGGCTCCCCAGGTGCTGTGAGCACAGACTGGTTTGTGTTCCTTTGCTGTTCCTCAGCAGCCCAGCAGTGCCTCCTGCACATGTGCACATGTGGGAGCTGTTGGTAGTGACGACTAAACCACACAGGGTGCAAGACCCTTGTGAGACAGGCAAAGTGAAGGATCCATTTTTCATTGCAGTGCATGTTGTGGTAGAAGAAATAGAAGTGTTTTCAAATATTTTTCTATTTTGAGGTGTAGAAAAAACAGTACTGGACAAGTAAAAAGAATATTTTGTATTGGAAGAACATTAGAATGCTTTGTGTGTGACTTGAAATTTTTTTGCTGGTTTTCAGAACCACTTCTTGTTCTGAAACTGAGAATCCAAAAGGCAGTTTTCTCAAGTTTCATTGCAGGAAACTCTTTTAATGATTGTAAATATTTCCTGTGATTATTCTTCTGTTTCCCACAGTAGTGCATCACTTGCAGAAACTGCTCCTGTCTGTCTCGAGAATAAGCAGAAAATGAAGACACAATCTTTGATCTGAAACACCAAGATATCAGTTAAAAGACAGGAGCCCTTATGGGAAATATTTCCTCTGGGATCCATTTCTCACAAGGTTCTTGCCCTTGTTGGAAATGTATCCCAGAGGAAACTTGGAAATGCTGTAATAGCCAATTGCTGCTGCAGATTTCACAATGACAATCCTTTCTATTTAGATAGATGGTTTCACTAGATCACTGAAGAATGATTGTACAGAAAGTTCCCCATGAGAAGGTCACATTTATGTCTTTAAAATTAAAAACATCATTAAAGGTCTTGGCTGAATCAAGGCTAGGAAAACACAGATGAGTGACTTCACATTCACACCTGAATACTTATGAAGCAGAATGTGGGAGGCTCCTGAAGCTTTATTCATAATTTTTCCATTCAGTGCACTGGTTGGCAGATAACTAACTCCTCTTTCAAGATCATTGTTTTTTTAAACGTGGCAGCAACCTGGCTGAACAAACTCCCCATACTTAGTAATCCATTTCCCTTTTTTTTTGTGTTTTGATTTATTTTTTTATAGATCCAGAAGTTTTTGCCAAAAATGTGTTCTTGAACAGACAAATGGGAGAATACTGGAGCTAAAAAAGCTGTGCTCACTGAATGTATTTGCCAAATGAGTCAGAATAGCATATTTGGAAGACAGGGATCAGTGCATTATTGGCCTGACTGGGAACTTATGCAGAAATAATTACAAACTGTAAAGAATGGGAGATAGTGGGCATTGGAGCTCTATAAGAGTTCAATAAGTTGTGTAAAATCATGGCTATAACCCTTTATATTTCAGTCAGTGGCTCATTCACTCTGAATGAGCTGGATACTTACCTGCTTCCTCAGGCTGGTTTTAGATAAACTATATACATCTGCCTAGGTTGGAAGTTGAAACAGATTGATTTTGACTGGATAGAAAAAAACACTTCTCACTTTGAAGGCAGTCGAACTTTGAGACAGGCTTCCTGGAAGATTGTGTAGTCCCAGATTGTGTGGATTCCTTGGGGTTTTCAAAACCTGGCTGGGAAAAAACCTGAGCCTGGTTTGAGCTTATTGTTAACCCTGCTTTCAGCAGGAGATTGGATTTGGGTCCTTCAGGGAGCTCCTTGCCAGCCAGAACAAACATGGGATCTCTATATTTTGCATATGCCCATGGTGAAACAAATTCTCAGCCATGAGTATTTTCATGCAATTAGGGTCAAAGAGGAAACTCCAAAATCTTGATAAGTAAGATACCATCGTTTATGTCTCTATGCAGAGAGCTTAAAAAGTGCTTTTTCTTGAATTGTTGGGCTCTGCCACACCATTTGATCTGTTGAAATGTTGTCTGTAAAAGATTTGCTGAAACTACCCCAGCACTACTAAGCCAGAGGACAGAAGTTCGGTTCTGATACTTATTCGAAGATGGAAAACATTAAGACTGAAGAGATTACTGGAGCTAAGATAATTATCTTTGGGTAATGAGATCTTAAGATACTCACAGAGGACTTTGCTAAGTAAGTTAAATTTGTCTGCAGTTTCTTTCATCCACTTGAACATAGACAGAATCCCTGCTCAGTATGTGAAAGTGGGTTGGAGGGAAAGAAAAGGGAAATAAAAAAGAAAAAGAAAATAATCTAAAAAAGTATCTTTGGCTAAGTTTGATAGTTATGAAAAATTTACTTTCATTTGTTTTCTGATTGGTTGTGAGGGTGGAAAGTAATTGCAGACATTTCAACAATAAGTTGCCATTTAGATTCTGGACACTAGACCAGCTGTTCAGTCCCACATCAAAATTGTGTTAGAAGGGGGCAGTCAATGTTATAAGTCACTCCAAGCTCTTATGTCGAAGAAGCAACAAAAGAAAATATTTTTCCTTTTACCCCCTACTTCTCTTCCCTTCATGCTGCCTGCTGAGAGGTTTTTAACAGCCTATCTCCATCATAGGCACATGGTTGGGTTTTACCTTTATCAGGCACAGAGGAGGCAGGCCAGCCTTTTGAAATTTCTCAGCAGTCAGCAAGAATAAAGTGGGCATCCTAGTGGTAGGAGTAATTTTCAGCTTCCTGACAACAATTGGCAGAATGCTGGGAAAAGCTATTAAAAATGAGGTTCGATCACCAAAGTCTATTTTGGCCTATATTTAATGAGATGTGTCAGCTAGAATTTACAGTAAGTGGCTAATTGTTAATAATGTGCCTGTCTGAGACCCTCTGTGACTTCAGCAGATCTACACAATACAACCACATGTGCTTGCTAGGTTTTTCTTTATTGGGTATTACAGGTCAACTTATCACTGTAGTGAAGGAACAGGATGTGACAGGGAAAAAAGCATTGTTAACTCTATAAAAGTTTGTTTATTATGTATTACTGAATGTACTATATGGGTAAATTGCAACAAATAAGTAAAAAATTAAAAATGAAGATGTGACCTCAATAAAGCAGTGGTGTTTCATTTCCCTTCTTAATTATCCTCAGGATCAAGGGGATGTTTGTATTTAAGGCAGTGAATGGCTTGGTTGCAAAGACTTCTTACTGCTCTGGGCAAGTTACCACATATTTTTGTGCTTTATTGTTTATCAGTATAAAACTTCTTTCCCTAGCAAAAGTGAAATGTATATGCACACTAGAGTGGCTAAGGGATGGTCATAAGATCGTATAAAAAGGATTTATGAGAAAACTACTTGATATAAACAAATATAAATCTCACTTTCTTAATATTTTGAAGAAAATGGTTTTGTAGACAGTTATGTTTCTTAAATTAAAAAATGCCTAAATTCCTCAAAAAGGAAAAACCATTTAATAACATTTTTTGCCAACGCGTTTGTAGCTCTGGGTGCCTTATGCCAGCACTCAGTGCCTGCATCCCCCTGGAACGTGAGCGTGGAGAGCCAGTCAGGACTGCTGTGTCCTGACTGCTGTGTCCACAGGGAACTCGCTGCCTGAGATACTCCATGCTTCAGGTTTGCTTCTAGAAGGATTCCAGAGCTTCCCTTCCCTTTTCTTTTGCTCTTGTCTGGTTCACAAAGTTTTCAGCCACAATATCTTTCATTAAGCTAACTGATATAGTTGAAGAAAGCAGGAAAAATTTAAGTTACATAAATCTTTCTCTTTGGATTTGAAAAAAGAAGGTGTTGCTTAAATCCCTTCACCATCATATAAATATTGGCTACTGTTTCTGGCTGTGCTTCTTGACAAATGCCTTCCTCCTGTGAAAACAGAAACTGCGTATAAAGCTTATTTATTTCCCAATTTTCTTTATCAGGGTTTTGCAGTTTCTGATAATGAACACAACCTGGGAGACCATTTTCCTCATGTTTCCAAAATGCTTTCTGGAGGTCTAGTGTAGCTTTCATAATCCCATTTATTGTAGCTAATGTCAGAAAACAGTGTAAATGGTCTAAAGCAAGTAATAGGAATTGGGAAGATAAATACACAAATTCTCATCTTTTAAAGAAATCAGAACTGTGTGTTTAAGTGGTTGGAAAACAGATAGAACCTGTAGGAACTTTTGTAATGGTACCTCATGGAAACACTGGTGGGGACTGCTCTAGCACTGCGTTTGTCAAATAGGTACCTAGGCATCAAGGATGGTGGAAAATGGGTTTATGGGGACTCTGCAGGCCAAATAAAGTGCTTGGATAACATTGAGCTTTGAAGATAGATGGCACATCTTTATAAAGAGCTGCACATGGGAATGGATCTTGTTAGCCAAGCATGAGGTCCAGTACTTCACTCATTTTCTTTGGATATACGAGACTTTTCTTGCTAGATTAGGTAATTTCTGAGCAGTAAGCTTTTACCTCTTTTCCCACCTTCTCCAGCTACCAAATTCCTCTTAAATATTATGAATTTATAAACCTATGAAAGGCAGAAGAAAGGAAAAGAGTAAAATATAAAAATAGAAACTGAAAGAAGGTGGCCAGTCTTGGAGCCAGTCTCCTGGCTGTCACTTGGCAGCTGCTCCCATGGTCTGTCCCTTCCTGTTGATTTCTCAGCCCATGACATGAGAGGGCACAGGTGCCTTACAGTGCTCTTTAGAATAAAGCCAGAGACACAGTGGCATTGCTGCTTCTCTGTCTGTTACTGTCCTTGCAAGTGATACAGTCTGAGCACTTTTTAGTACTTTATTTACTTCCTTAATTTTATTCATTTTCTTGTTGCAGATATCCATTTTAATTTTTTAACATCTGACTAAGATGATCAACTATCTTCCAGATTTAAAATCATAAAATTAAATTTGATTTCTTGGACTATTGTCTTGGGCTTGTGTATTGAGCATTTAATTTCTTATTCATTCTTATTCATCACTGAAACAGATGTTCAGTTGTTTATTCAGTCACCACCTGTCTTTAAAAAGTATTTTGTTAGTTTATGAATGCCATTAGAGGAAATTCTAGGAATACTTTACCAGTCTTCTAAAGCATTATTCTCAGCTTCACAATTAATACATTTTTGCAAAGCAATCTAGATAGCATGCAAGAGAGCTTCTTTCTTTTAAGCTAAAAAATGTCTTTGTGTGTTTATTGTGTGAGAAAGGCTCACATGAAGGATCTGGTCAATTTAATGCCTTCTCATCATAAATGTCTTCTTGGGAATATAATGAACATCTCAACCCCAAGAGTAGCCAAATGAAAGAATTCTAGCAAAGATAATGGTAGCCTAAAGTGTTTTGGTTTTGTAACGTAGCAGCTGTTGCATCATCTCAAGAGTTTTAGACTCTAATAAATAGATTTATTTTTCAGAAGATCATCTGATGTAGTAGGCAAGGTTATTTGCTGGCTTAGCAGTTCATACAACATTACATCACATGGTGGTGAACTAAGCAAGTGCATTTGAAATGCAGTTTAGTGATATGGCCAGGACAAGGATCATATTGCCAGTATTTTCATATGTTGAAATTTCTGTGGTAATTTTTTTTTTTTAATTTCTTTCCTGACAGCTAGTGTTGCAGCATGCTCCTGTGATGGTGGCTAAACTCCGACTGTTTTTTTTAGTTCATTGGAAAAATTTCTAATGACGCATATTGGAGCAATATCCATGGTGTCAGTATGTCACAGGGATGTCAGGAACCATTAGCAGAAGTTGATGATAGTCTTTGAGTTTCCTTGTCAATTTTTGTCTTGAAGAAAGCAGTAACATGTATTACTCATATATCAGAAATATTAAATAGAGAGCATAGATGAGCTTTCTTTTTAGCCAAGACCATTTTAGTGTGAAGGATAACGTAAATGTCATCTGCTTAAAGGAGAAGACAGTGATTCTCCTTAATAGTGATTTCAAAATGTCTAATCCCTGTATTGCAGTCCAGTCATGTGAAACTGGGGCACACTTTTATTCTAAACTCCTGTGAATTTGTGGTGGATATCTGGCTAATTTCCAAGTCAAGCATGATTACAATGTTGTGCCTTCAATAAATTTCACAGAACTAATTTAGTCTTCAAAGGCATGAGGGGTTAAAGCTAGGTCAACTGACATCCTTCTTGCTGGACAGCATGTCTTCAGTTAATTATGTTGCATCTATATGTGTGTTCTGTGTTGTCATACTGACTAAACTAAGCCTAAAAATACTATAAAAGAAAAAATGTAATTGATGAAGATGAATGCACAGACTGCCAGCATGGCTTATTTAATAGCTTCTTCAAATGTATTAGTGAGGAGTTTCAGCTCAGAGCCCATTGTCCAATGCTGCAGCAGATCTGTCCTGCACACAAAATCTTACCAAGTGTTAATAAAGATAATAATGTTTTTTCAGGCTAAGCTCTACTGACACATGCATGAAACCATTAGAATGTATCAATTCAGCTTGAGTTAGACTTCTAACGGTAAGAAGTGTCTACAGAATTACATATTCATTATTTTACCACATCAAATAGATTATAGCGGGAATCACAGAGCTTTTTGTTAGCAATTAATCTAGTACATAGATAGTTCTAAGCTGCAACAATGCTGCATCATTTAAATAACACTGTTGAGCCCTCTAGAATTAGAAGGTAATGTAATAAATTGTCTTGGTGATGATATAAGGAAGGGTGTAGGAAAGTAACAATATAGATAATACTGTGTGGATGTATACATAGTAAAAATAAAGGCTTGCACTCCAGGCAAACCTGTGGCACTGTTGGTTTCTTGTTTGTGTGAATTCTGTTCATGCTCATACTGGTCTGAATGGGCACAAACACAGCAGTGTCTGCTCAAGAACATCAGATTAACTGATCTCTCTACCCCTGTTTGTACTTTAGATAATATGCTCACAGCAATCATTAAGTGCTTGTTCAGCTTTGAATCCTTTCACACCAGTGAACTCAGCTGTGTCCCTGAACATGTTCTATTTATGTGTTCATGTCACTAATCATCTGCTTTTCTACCTGATCGGTTCCCAAGCTCATTGCAGCATAGCTGCACATCATGGGACACGACTCCAGAACTTTTGCACAGCTAATCCTATCATTTCACCTTTCTATGTTTGCCATCCTGGCTGTAGCTCTATCCTGTGTACTTAATTGCCAGCAGTGGTCCTGCTAAGATTGTTATCCATCTTTGCTTTTCAGTCCTGCAGGATCATCCCAATGACAGCCAGGTGAGCACAGTCCTGGAGCAAGGACTGCAGGACATGTGATTGAGCAGCTGCAGTTTCCTCACCTGCAGAAAAACTGGACTATATTGCAGTGTTAAGATGAGATGAATATGATTTTCTAGGTGTATTTTGCTGCTGTGATGAGCTGAACATTTCTTGTCAAGGCTTCAGATATTCCTGATTAGAACCCCAAACACAGAGCTGCCTGCCTGCCACAACCCTGTTTACAAAGAAGGTGAATTTTAAAGGAAATTGAAGAAAGTACCACAGTAGAGAAGTCCAAGAATATAAAATGAACAAGACAAATAATAAAACCTGTGGTGTCAGATGATACCATGCGGGATGTTGTTTCTCTCAGTATTCTGGGAATGAAATTCAAAAGGCCTGCTTATCAGTGGATCCAGGGTTGCCCTCACAACAGAAGACTGTGTGGAAAGTCAGTCCAGTAAATGCTGCTTAGTATTTCTACTTTTGGGGGACATTTCTGTGTTAAGAACCCTTCTGGTGTAATGCAATGAGAAATTCTGGCCTTTTGGGGAAGGTTTAGCTGATTCAGGGCAAAGGCCATGGGAAGGGTTAGTCCAGGGGCTGCTTCCAGCTGTGCCCCTGCCCTGTGCTTGTCAGGCTGGATTCAGCCGTGGGGCTTGGGGCAGAGCAGTGCATTTGGCAGCACCGTGTTTCTAGTTCTGATTGTATTGCATGGCCTAAAGGACTCATCTAAAGCACTGAGTAGTGTCTCAGTATATTAGCTCTGAGATTCTTATGCTAATTTAATTATTTACTTGTAAGTAGATATTATTTGAAATTCCATAGATACAATTCATTAGCAGCCACAAACAGATTACCGTTGTTCATTAGCACATAATGAGCTATTTATTATTTAACAAAAATGTAGAATTATAAAATAGCCTATTAAAATATTTGTGCACATCTCTATTTAGATATTTGATTAATGAAAAAGTCTCATAAACTAATAGCAAGGAAAGAGCTACTTGCTCATCCAGAGGTGCTTCTAACCCTCAGCAGCACTAATAAGAATGATCTGTAGACACTGAGAGCTGGGTGAACTCATGTCCATTACATGAGCACAGAGTACAGCAGTGCCTCTGTTACTGCTCCCCAGAAATGGAGCCTGTGCCTGTATTTTGGTTTGAGATTGCACTAACAGAAAGAGGTGCAGGTTGAAACTGAGTTAATGCTCAACATTACTTCAATATCACAGAAGATGTGCGAAGCCATTCAGTCTCTTTTTCTGTTATGAGGCAACTGCTCTGCATCACAGAAATGAACATGTATGTATTTTTGGCTGATCCTTTTACTACAAATTCAGATTAATGCTTTTGGTACTTCAGTCCAAAAATAATCCTGCAAAAAAAACCCTCCTAAAAACATAACTTTTTGACATTTTCCAAATAAAGCTCTCATTTTCATTCTTTTATTTCTTTTCTCAAAATTTATTTTAACATTTATTATTCTATTTATTTTCTGTCTGCTGGTATTTCTTCTTCTTAGATCATTGGCTTGAGCCAATAATTGAATGAGTAAGAAAGTTAAAATCTTGGATAATTTGGAAAAAGAACTTGATTTGCTGTTGTAGGAGGAGCTGTATCAATAAGCTACAGATGCTGAGTTAATGAGGATGTTTTTGGTAAGCAGGTGGGTGGTGGGAGTGGTTCTGCCTCTGAGAGGACTGGGAAAGCTGGGGAGTAGGAAGGCTGTGGTTTGTGCTGATTGTGATTTTGGTACTTGCCACTACTTTGGATTGAGTAATTTACCATTATGTGAGGGTTTTGTTTTGATTGTTTATGTTTTGATTGTTTCATTAAGAGTCCTATCCTTGTTTGGTTTTCATACTGTAATGAGTGTGCTTTGGGGATGTGTTTAGGAGACTGTGACAAAGTCAAAAATGCTAAAATAATTCTCAGTGGAAAGGCTGGGGGTTGAATGATGATTGAATGACCCTGACTGATCCTTAATATTGAAACAAACATCAAATCTTGATTGAACTTTGTTATTCAGGGAGCTTTGGTAGACTAGATTTTAGGAGGAAATCCTGCTGAAGAGAATAGGGAGGGTGAAGTGTCATTTGCTGCTTCAGGAGAAGATGGTAACAAAGTTTTTGGTGCTGTACCTTATCCAAACTCTCCTGCTAATCTCCAGAAGATTTTTGTTGGTGATGAGCCTGAGGATGACTACCTGCCTGAACCCAAAATGTAGGATTTGGTAACTGTAAGAAAGAAAAATGTAACATCTGCAATTAGTGTAATTATTTAAGCTAAGAAGGAAGAAATAAATTTTACCTTAAGAGACAGGGAATTTCTACCAAAATATTCGTATTTTTTAAGCTCTTAGGATTGATGTCATTTTGTAATTTATTTGGCTACCACAAGTGATGAGTGAGGCATGGAATATTTAGTCTGTATTTTCTGGTAAAAGTCATTCCAGGAGGGAAAGGGCTTTCATCCATCCAAGAGAAGGGATGCGATTTTGAAAACAAACAGAAATGTAACTGTCAGAACTCCAAGTGTTGCCTTTGATTTGTACATTGTAGTTCCAAAGAAAAGATAAAGATGAGATTTTTTTTTAAATACTGCTGCCTTGTCTCTTCATAAAGCAAATCGATTTGTAGAAGAGCAATATTTGTACCAACAGCATACATTAAATAACCTTAGAACAGGAATGTATTTTGTCCTTTGAATAAGGAAATGGGTTGGATTCCATGACTGTGCTTTTAACTCCACCATTGAAAGGGAAAAATGTGAAGTTAGTCACCTCTTTGCCCGTTTCTTCTTAATCTATAATTATACAATACTGTTACTAAATTTCTGTTGTTTCAAATATTTCTGGATGCTACTTGTTAGATTCATGAGGTTTACTTGGCTAAATCAAAGAGGCTAGAACAGTATGTGGCTCTGATGGACTGCAACTGGCTGAGCCTCCCATAGAACATCGTCTACTCTGAGAAAATGCCTTTTAAAGGAAAATAGTTTTCTTTTTTCTTCAAGAATTATGGATTGTATAAAAGCAGTTTTGCAAAATTCATACTCTACTGTGGGGGAACAAGTCATATGAATGAATGCTTAGAAAGAAGCACAGATTAAAAGATTCAGGATACCATTTCTGTAAACTATCATTTGGAAAGCTGCAAGCTGTGTTCTGTAATCAGTGAAATTATAAGCATGCAATTACTGTTTTCTTTATTAAGCTTATATTTCAAAATAGTGTTGCAAATCATCTTGTCTCCAAATAATATCAACCGCTCCTCCAACTCATCAGGATGGAATTCAAATTCATTTCTGCCAAGGTCCTCTGGCAGGTTTGTCTAGGGGAGTATCCACAGAAAAAGTGGGACAGTGCAGAAATTGTATTACAATGTCCAGTGGTTATAAATTCGACCCATCATGGCAGGATGTGCAGATACAATTATTCTTCAATTAGGTTGCAGTCGTGCATCTTTCCCTGTGTCTGTCTGAAGTGGTTGAATATATTTGTTTTTCACAGCACACACTGGGAAAGTGCCTGAATCTGCCATAATCAATGCCAGTTTCTGTAGCTCTGATCATCTTCAGTGGTGCACTTGGCTGATCATCATTGCTCTCTGCTGCCTCTTCAAAACTGCCCGCAAATCTTTGTGCTTGTGCTCCATAACGAGTTTCCACAAAAGTGATTTAGCAGATGCAGGGACTTTAATCTGTTTGATAAATTGGTTGACCTAACCTGAAGTAAATTAGAAAGTTGTTCTGCTTGCAAATCGAAAGCAAGTTTGAAATAACACTTCTGTTCACAACCTGAGCAGCTGCATTCCTAAGGAAGATTTTCATCCTCTAAGAAGTTATGTAGATCAAGCCTTAATACCCAGCACAAAATCTTCCTCAGACTTCCCAGAAAAGGTGACACTGAATAGTACGTTTGTGGGAACTCAGAGCAGATCAGAGGTTTTGTAATCACTGTCACAAGCAAACCTTCACTATCAGTCAAGAGATGAGGTCTAAGGCACTTCTGGAAAATAGTTATAAGTTGTCCTGAGTTGAGCTACCAATAAATGAGACTCTTTAGGCTAATGAATGCTTTTAAATACTCGGTGGTTTGTATCCTCCGGAAAGACTGCAAGGCCTGCCAAAGGCTGAGGCTGCTCCAGGATGCCTGGCATACACAGCACACGTAGTATTTCCTAATTATGCACACCAGCAACTTGGACTAATGCTGCTTTTACCAAATGCCTATGTGGTTCGATTTTGTTAGCTGAACTCTTTTAAAAATGCTATTGAAGTCCTGATCTACAGGAGTCAGTGCTTTCAATTTCTTCCGCATACATTAGACTGTTGCTGCAAATTTCCAAAGGATGACTCTTATTCATATGCAAACTAAGTTAGGGGTTGAGGCATGAGAACATACCACTTCTTTTTGCATTGAACTTTCAGGCCTGAGAAATCCTAATGTGCACAAGAATATCTCGGAAGTGTTCCGAGCTGCACCCGCTGGGAGAATCGGTACTCGGAGATTCATCGGCAATAAACTCTTCTGCCATCACCATTTGCTTCAGAAGACTCATTTTAACAGCAAAGTGGCACAGTTCCAAGTGAAGTTAAAATCTAAAGTCAAGTCATATATGTATAATGGTACAGGATTAAGGAAACCCAGAAAATACTCCAATAGGTTTACTAATTTTACTGTCATTCTGCCCTTCAACCCCAAATTATCATTTTCTCTTTAGATAAATGTGCTGCTGTTGTGATGCAAATGAATATAGGTGTTTGCAGCCCTAGATAATATTTATCAGTTGGTGTACAGTAGGGAGCTTCTGGTTTTGAATGGCAGCAGTAACAATACTTGGTATTGCATCAAACTATTCACTGAAGAACTGTGATTATATAAATGCAGGGTTTGAAATGAAGGGAAGAAGGAAATGCTTATGTGAATTGAAAAAGTGGAGAGGTTTGCTGCCCTTCCAAGGCTTGCATTGCTGGGTAGGAATGACTTGGTTTAGCGTAATATTCTCTTGAAAATATGTGTTTAGGCAAGTTTTAAAATGTTGGATGTATTGAGCAAGTGCTAGTCTCTGTTAAGTTGTTCTCAGTTTTGTAAGGATATATTTATTTCTTTGTCAACTCTGTTTATGTTTAGATGTTGCATTGTCATGTTCTACCTGGCACCTGCTGTTCCCCTCTTTTACTTAACTTTCCTGGCAGTCCACCTGGGTTGGTGGTTGTGATTCTAAATAGGCGGGAGGATGATCAAAACAAGGCTCCCACAATCATTTAACTCGAATTGTTGGCTTTAGCTGTGACAACCCAATCCCAACAATCCTGTATCCTAGAATTTAGGTTTATTTTTCAAGAATGCCACAATGGCTTTCTAAGGCTTTCTAAGCTCTTGTTGATGTTTCATTTCCCAAGAGTACATTTCTCAAGTTCTGATTCTCTCCTTTGAAATAAGTTTCCCTTGTTTATCATCTTTCATTAAAATTTTCAGATTATAATATTTATAAATGTACAATCTGGACTTATTAAATTATATCTTTGATGGGTGTCAGAGGCATTTAAAAATATTAGTATGTCACTCAGGCTGGTTGCTTTGTGGTCAAGGCAAACATCTGTGCCCTGATTGTGTGCCTGCAAAATCCTGTTTGTTCTTGAGTCTTGAGGACATTCACAAGAGAGACCAGAAGTTTTGAATGCTAATGAGATTGTGGCCTTAATTTAATGTCCTTCTCAAGCTCTATCCTTAAAATGATTCTCAGACTTTTTTCCTTTTGTTTCTTTGTTTGGTTGTTTCTGTTTCATTTCCTTTGCTCCTCTGTGTGTAATACAATCTTTGCCTGGTTTTTTTTAGAATGAAAATAATTCAAGATTGTTCCATTGTGACCATTTTTACGTAGGGAGGCAAAAAGAATGATTTTTCTAAACAGGATTAGCAAATGTGCTCAGGTTTGCTGGTATTCAATTGTTATTGTAACATGTCTTTTTAAAACTCAGTTAAAACCCTTTGAGGAATGGAGAAAACACTCTCCCATTACAGATTTAGCCCTGAGATACCTTAGTTACATTACATAATTTCTTTGTGAGTAAAAAATTATTTTAATCCAGCAGAAAATGGTAACGCAACGAGTGCTTGAAAGCTGAAACTAGACAGGTTGAGGTTGGATGTTAAATATGAAATACATATGGGAGAGGGGGCTATTAACTACTGGAACAGACAACTGAAGCTCTGGGGTGTGGTGGATTCTCCTCTGGTGTTTGTGAAGTTAAGATTGAAAATAATGCTTTAATGCTTTAATCACATACAAGTTATTTGGCCCAGTGCAGGAATAGCTGGGTGAAATGTAATGGTCTGTGAAACACACAAGGTCAATATGATCTTATGGATCTTTCAGGCTTTAAATCCTGGAAATGAGAGTTGTAAAAATGTATTACTTCAAGTTCCTCTATATCAAAATAAGGTAACTTTTTATTCTATGTTTGGTTCAAAGTTGGAGTGGCTTTGCTTTTTTTCACCCGTCCCCTGCAGGGCCAGCACTGCTCTCAGATTCATATATCTGTAAGATGTGTATTGAACACAGAAGTAGCCCTAGGCCAGTAGCTTTTGTAATTTCTTCTGGGCCCTGGTGGTCCATACAGGAGGCAACTGAGACCTTAATAGACTTAACAGGCTTGACCCAAGCATGAAATGTAACTTCTGGCACCAAAGGCTTTATTAACCAGTGGATCATATAGTTAGAAACCTATACATGCTACCATAAAATACCTGCTGGGATTTATTTCTGTGATTATATCAGGTATTGGTTTGAACCAGTAATCTGGAGAGAAATTTCTTCCTCCATGCTTACCAAATCCTTGAGCGACGAAGTGACCCCTAGTAAAATGGTCTTCAGCCACTTTAGGGTTTTATGTATTTTTTACTGCTACTAAATTTCTCGCTTTGAAAGGAATAGACACTGACAAAATAATTGGTAGTAATTGTTGTACTGGTGTCAGTTTTAATAAACCATTCAAGTAGAAAATATTTTACAGATCCAGCCATTTCCTGTGTGTCACCAGATAAAAGTTTCACATCCTTCAGCACCTGGATCTTAGAGCTAGTACTTCTATTTTTCTTTCATGCTATATTTTTTTTCTTGTTAATAATAGAGCTGTCATTTCTAATAAAATATGAAACAGCCATCCAGGGAAATAACCCTGGTGATAGATAGAGCAGGCTGAAACACTAGACTGAGTGAACACAAATGCTCAATAGCTCGGAATATAATTCTGTCATTAAATGGAACCTGTAGAGGGAGTAGGACTGAGTGCACAAGGGCGAAAACATTTTGCACTTGGGAGGCTCGTTCAGCTCCTCTTGGAACTGTTCTGGTCCCTGGCATCAAAACAGCCTTCTGAGATTTGAAGGGAGAAGTGTCATCAAAAATCAGACACTGTTAGACTGACCAAAGGGAGAGCCATAGAAACATGCACCAAAAATGGAGCTCTTTTGTCAACCTCTCTACCAAAATATTCACTTTAATTGTCACCCACTTTTTTGAAGAAAAGGATGTCAAGTCCAGTCAGAAAATTTGCACACAAAGGGATCACAGGGAGGTCTATAGATTCTGTGTTTTCTTTGCTGTTTGAACTGAGATGCAAGGCAGAGGGAACAGTGCCTTAGAGAGACCCCCATGTCCCTATTCTGCTTTAGTTGAATGTGATCTATGTAGGAAAAATCTCCATGTGGATCTGAGGACTCTGTGTTCTCTCTATTTCAGCTCTCTGCTGTAAGGTTTGCTCACTAAATCAAGATATACCCTGTCAGCCACATGGTGAATTGTTTCTCCTCTGTGTGTTTGTTTCCTCCATTCCAAAAATGAAATGAATATATTTCTTTTTAATCTTTGCAACCACTGTGATGGTTCTGGATGGACAGAGAATTAGGAGACTTCAGTATCACTATTATTGTAAACAATGTTGTTTCTTTGTCCCCAAAAATTGAACACAAGTATTTTTGGGGGTGTTTCTGAATGAAAAAGTAAAACTGCCTATTTAAATGATAATTATACTCTTCTCATCCTCCAAATAACAGCTAAAATGTCTGTGTTTTTCTCATCCAGCAGTCTGGTTGGCTAATGGACGATGTCTATTTGCAGTTAAAGCTATTTCAATGCTGACAATTAAGCATATACGTGGAACAGGGTAATCAGTAGAATGCAGTTTTATCACCAATGTTAATTATCTAATATTTTCCAGCTTACAATTATGTGAGAATTCCTTAGGCATAAATGAAAATGAACCCATCAGTTACAATTTTTCTCAAGATAATGGCTGACAGAACATTTGCTGCCCCACAAAAAAAGGAAGAGCAAAATTAACAAGTCAGTTGTTCAGGGCCTATAATATATAAATGTAGTCATATGTTACATGATGTGCACTCTTATCCTCATTGTGGGAAACTTACAAGTTGGTGACTGGAATTGCTCATAGAAATTTTTCTTTTCAAGAGGTCTTTATATGCATCTATTTCTAACATTTCTGAAGAAAGTGCCTTTCAAAGGAGCAGAACAAACCCTGATCTTGAATGTAGATTATGAATGAGAATAGAATTGATCTAAAAGCTATTGTTTACTATAATAATTTTTAGAGATTCACTACAGCAGTGCCTAGGAGAATATGAGCTGCTTTATACAGAAACAAGGCAAGTACTCTCTGGCACGTCTCCTTTATATTCCTGAACAACTTGCCCTTTCCATTTTATTTCTCATCAGCTGAAGACTAATCTCAGTTACAATCATTCCAATCAGACACTCTCAAGTGACCTTTAAATGCTTAGGAGAGCCACTGAAGATTATTTGTTAACCTGCATCCTCCAAACTTGAATAAGCATCCTAAGTTAACAGGGAGTGAGAGAAACCATGAATAAGCAACATTTTTCAGGAAAATTTATCTTGGCAGTTTTACAAGCCCTGCTATCAATTTTCGTTTCGAAGTTTATCTTCAAATGAAAATGGAAGAAACTAAATTACTCTCTTTAAAAAAAAAATAAAAGAGCTGGGACTTGCAATGACTTTTTAAAAGCATTTGAGAAACTGAGGGACAAAAAGCTGAGCTCTAAAGGGAGGTGTAGGAGTATAGATACTACATTGCATAATATAAATGTTTGGATTTTAATTTGACCCTATCTAAGCTTCCCTAAGTATTTAGGTTTCTTGAGCAAACTGCAGGAAATTGGCTTACTCTGAACAAAAGTCCCAGGCAGTGAGCTCTTTCTGCTCCTGAAACTGATTTCAGCTACCACAAGTACAGGTGTTGCCCTCACTGTGTGATGATGCAAGTTGAAATATAAATATCTGAACTATGTTCCTTCAGTTTCAGGAGAGGGGTTAAGATTACACAAAGCTTGTGGCAGAGGGAAGGTAAGGCTGCTTTCTGTGATAATCCACAGGTCAGGCTTAGCTCCATTTATGACTGGTGCAGACATTCCAAGACTTGTCTGTGTATAGAACAGAGATATTACCTCTGATACCAGTAACAAAGCAGGCTAAAGCCACTAGCAGCTATTGGCTGGCAATGCCAGCTGTTGGTGTAGGTCATTATGCCACTCTTTGCCTGAGATCAAAGCAAAGAATTCTATTTGCTCTGTTCACTATGAGGCACTTAATGATTCTGAACCATCTTAGCTGACAGAGCAGGCTGAACAGACAGTGATTCTCCAGTAGGTATCAGGTATTGTGTATTTTGCTGGCAACTGTGAGAATCTGTTTTTTATGTGTAAACTCTGAACAAGAGTTGGACAGAAGCAAAATAGCCATTCAGAGATAGTTTGGTGTTTTAGCCTCTCCATTCTCACAGAAAGCACATTAGCAATCCTGGTCCCTGGAAGATATTGCATTATCTTCACTAGAGGAATACCCACATGTGCAAAGCTCACCAAAGAAATCTCACTGCCTTAACATGGAAATGAAGCAGATTTTTCACAGAATCCTTGAAGATCCTAATTTTGGTGGGGATGCTGTCAGTGAACAGAACAGCATGGCCTTGGCAGAGCTCTGGTGCTAACTATGGTTGCTGACACATGAAATAGAGATTTGATGGAAGCATTCCTTGCAGCATCTCAGTGTAAAACTTGATTGTTTTAATTCCTTTAATCAAATTTTTAATCAAGTTACCATGTGGCCACACTGTGACTGTAATTGCATATATGGATTTATATGCAGCACATTAAAAGCCTTGCAACAAAACCAACAATTTAAAATATTTCTTTTCATAGGGGAATAGTCTTCCAGCTCTTTGCTATTACACAATTGAATGTAATTGCTTGTCAGTAGGTGACTGCTTAGGAGATGTTTTGCCCTGATTCTGAGGAAAGAGAAAGGAAAAAAATTACAGCTTGAATTAAGCATCAAAAATGAGCAAGCCAGGCAGAACTCTGACTTAAAAATGTTACCAGCTTCCAAATGAGTTTGCTGATGGCTACGTGGGCCATGTTGAAGATTTAATCATATTGCATGATAAAAATATATTGTATTTATATTTTGTTTATCCTCACAAGAAACAGCAATTCTTTCACATATGTTCTAGATCTTAATAGGCAGGTGTTTCTGTAATGTGCCATCATTATGCCTGTGTGTTTCACAAGATCATGTTTCATTCTTTCTCCTGTTGAATAAAGTTGTATTTTATATATGTGCTAAATAGATTTGTTAGATACTTTTCAATATCCACTAAAACGAAATAATTGCCTTTCAAAAAAGGGATCTTTTGTCCTTCCTTTTACCACATTCCACATAATATAAAAGATATTTGGTGTAGTTTTTCCAAATTTTTTCCATTTTGTGTTTAAAAACCAAAACCACTCCCAGTCTTATTTCTGCTGTAAAGAAGTATTAACAGTTCAGCAGAAACAGAAAACACTTCAAATAACTTCTCGTTTTTAACTTTCATGTAAATTGACTCACCTTCTGGACATCAAAGAGCCTTAACAGATAATGTAGTTGATGTTCCTGTAAGCACAGCTTATCCCCACGGAATATTTTCTTTTGTTTTTATGCATCCTTCCTTTAAATAACTTAAATGATGGACACATTTCCTTCAGAGACTAATTTATAGGCCTAAATATTTACTAAACAAGTCAGTTGTGGCTTATTAACTATTTGAGTACTATTTGCACTGTGATAGTCAATAGGGCTTGTTGTGCTGGTCAGTCTGAAGCAATATAATAGAGCTGTGCTTTGTTTTCCCGAGCCAGGTGGGCTGTGAAGCCTCAGCTTTTGTCCCTGGTGTGAGTGCTGTGCTGGGATGAGGCTGAGTGGCCACAGGTCTGTCCTGCCATGGTGCACAGGAAGCTCTGCCGGTGCTTTCTGCAGGGCTGGCTCAGCTGGCCACGCCATCTCTGCAAACAATAAACCAACACCTGGGCAGCTCTGCCCATACCGAGCAGCCTTTGTGGTTTCAGCCACTCTTTTGGATTGTTTTCCTCCCAGTATACTGAATCATCTTTTTCTAGTCTCTCTTACTTTTTTTCTTAAATATTGCTAGATATATTCCCAGCTAATTTATTGCTTCTTTTGCTTGGAACCTACTTGACTAATACAACAGATAGTGGCAATCAAAAAGAGTCAGGGAACCTTTTAAAACCAAAAATAAAAAGAGGCATAAATGTCACTGCATTTGAGCAGGAGCAGGTACCTTTAGCACCATTTCTAGTGCCATATTATATAAATTTACTTATCTTAATACTGAAAGAAACTTATTAAGCTTGGAGAGGCTCTGATGTCCATCATTGTCAACTATAGGACATGGTGGTCAAATGAAGGTAAATAAATATGATTTTTATTAATAAGTTAATAGGATTTTGTGAAGAAAAATACTAAACCATTAGTGCTACAAAATGAGCCACAGTTTTCAACAGAAATATCAAAGTTCAAAGGAATTTAATGCATGTTGATTTGTTTGTAGGCAGGTTGATATTTCTTCTACACAGAGGTCTGTCCCTTGAAGTGCAAAATTTTTCAATACATCAGAATAAAAAGGCAGTGAACAAAAGTAGTTTGAGCTGCCTTCTTTGAAAAAAAAGTTCCTTAATCCCTTTTTGAGTTTTCAGCTCATGTTTTAGTCAGCAAAACAAACACTCTGCTCAATGTTGTAGGCAATGATAACACCAGGGTAAACACAGGAAATGCTTTTATTAATGTGATCTAAGCATTTAATTGCCTTCCTTGTAGTTTAATCTTATCTTTACACAGTGAAGCAGTGCATATTGTACATTTCTGATCCTCAAAGGACAGCTATTCATATGGCATTGTAGAATAAGACATTATCACCAGAAACCTGACAGGCCTGTAATGTTGCTTGTCAGCTGAGGGGCTAGGAAGTTTCTTCTAATTATGAAGGAGCTGTACAAAAGATCATGGCTTGCAAAAGGCAATGCTGAATACCATTTTATAATTAAAGAGAAGGGGTGAAGTCAAGATGTGCCATGAGTGCTCGGTTCTGGTGAGAAATAAAGTGTCAGAATTCAGTAACCCCAAAACCAGAGAGTTCAGCCTCCAGATGATACATTTACAATTAGCTTAAAATTAAAGAAACAAAGCTTTAAATTATGAGTGTTAAAAGGACTATAATCTTAATCCACATTTAAGGAGCCATGTTTATGATAAACCAGTTATCAAAAGCAATGGTTCTCATGTTCAATTTTAAATTTTTCAGATTACAGCCATATCTCTCTACTTGCACGTGTAGAACATACATCAAACTAAGAAGAGAAGCTTGTTTGGCTTTTTTTTAACCACCTATTTTAGTTTCCTCTCTGAAGAAAAGCAATGTAACCCCATGATCCCCTTCACTGTTCCAGACCTAGATCATGTTTTGCTTGCCTAAATGTGTGTAGATAGAATTGCAGACAGGCTGGATTTCAGATCTTGTTTTGCTGGTGTTTAGAATGTTCATATTTTTCTTTTTTAGAGGGGCTGTATCTCCTAATATGTTTTAGAACTGTACTTGGGTTGGTTTTTGGGTTGGGTTGGGTGGTCGTTTTTTGTTTGGTTTTTTTTGTTGTTGTTTTTGGTTTTTTGGGGGGAGGGAGTTTGTTTTTTGTTTTGTTTTGGTTTTTGGTTTGTTTTTTTTTTTTTTTTTTGGTGGGGTTGGGGGGTGTGTGTGTTTGTTGTTTTGGTTTGGTTTTTGTTTGTTTGGTTTTGGGGTTTTTTTGTGGTATCACCATGCTAGTGCCTGAATTTCAAATGTCTCACTGGCTGGAGTGAAAGTCTGCCATAATTACAGAATCCATTCCCTTAACACAGAATCTGTTAGGACTTCCTGTCACTCATATGGTCTATTTCCATAAATATGGTCAGCATTTTATCCCATTTTTCCTTTATTTATTTTTACTACTCCCACCCATTTCTTTTAAAATGTGTGATAATGCACTGGATGTTGTACAGAACTCAGGAAAAAAGACAGAAATGTGTAGGCTTAAATTTTTGCTCTGCCATTAGGCTGTACAGCTTCCCTTGGGATGTGCTGCAATTTAGGCTGCTCAAGCCAAGGAGCCAGGCTGCACTGTTGCACCCCTGTATAAACTCTGCCAAAATGTCCTGTCTCAATATGCACACTACTTGCTAGTATATTAGGTAACATGAATGCAGTTACAGGCATGTGTTCTGAATTCATATGCCAATATGCAGAAAAATAGTTAGATAACTAAATAAAATTTCTCTCTCCTCTTCAAAATTTGAAATAAAATATAAGTATTCACTGCAAATATTGTGAGCATATTTGTTTCGAAACACAACATCTTTGCCAATCCTCTAAGCACCATTTTTCAGTCTGTCTTAGAAATACTATTCTAGGCAGCTGAAAAAATCTAAGAGAATTTGAATTATGTATGTCTTGGCCTCTTCATCCATAATTTTCATGCAAAGGCAAAATTGTATAGCACATTTATTTCATCTTAAATCTGCTACAGGCCAATACCCTAAATTTAGACCGCTGACAAAGTCTGTTTTAACTGTGTGTAACTAATTCATTTGACGTAACAGGAAACTTATATTGTCTCAGACCAGGAACATGTCAGAGAAATTTTTGGAAAGCCTCTGATGTGTGACACTAAAGTTCAGAGGGAATCTTGTTTTTACTATTTTTAACAAATAATTGAGAATTGGGATCTCCTTTTCCATCTTGAATTTTCCAAGGTTTATTGCCTTTAAATATAATCAAGTACATGGATATCCTTAAATATTACTTTGTTTCCTTATAGCTGTTGAAGCTTACAATCCGTTTGCTTGTGTCATTTGTAACATCAACAATTTATCAGTGTATTTTGGACTATTGCCTAAATTGTGTTCTGCGTGATTATTTTTTCCAGCAGATTTGCAGTTGGGCTCTCATTAGCTTTGATAAAAGAATGTGACTTTAGAACCAGTAGACAGGTTCCCCTTGAACTTTCTCAAGGCCAGGAGTCTTCCCTGCTTTTTCCTTTTTCAGATTTATGTGAGCACAGCACCCGTTGCTTTTAGTGGAATCACTTCTGATTTACAGTGGTTGAAACCAGGCTTTAGAGTAGAATAATTGACTTGGTAACAATGTAAAACAATAAGCATCTGCTCTGATCCCTTCTGTGTAGATTTATATATGATAAGAGTAAGCACTTGGGAAAGGTGAAGACAGTATTAATATTATTGTGTGTGTTTTTCTGTATGCCTTCTGCTTGGTTTTTGAACTTGAGGGGTCTATTGGGAAATTTGAGAACTCTTATCATTTACTCTAATAATAAATTCGTCAAGACACAGCTCTTGTAATACTTCGTTCTTGGTTTTGATTCAATTATTTTGACATTACTGAAATGAACCTAGAAATGTCTCTCAACTGGGGAATAGAAAGGCAAAAAGAGCAACATAATAAAGACGCCATGAGGAAAGCTGTGTGAAGAGCCAAGTGATTCAAGAAACAGACAGGTAGAATGTTTCTCATTTCCTGCTGGCCCATCTCAATATACTTCAGCTAGTGAACCGTATTTCACCATCAGCGTCTTTCATACAACTACAGCAGTGTTGCTCTGATCAGTGATCCTTTGCTTTTTACTGAGTTGAGAATAAAGGATTTTGAAAACAGGTTGGGGGAAAGGAAAGCTGTGTATTTCTTCAGGGAAAAATCATCTTAAAAACCACTCTATCTTAGAGGATTACAGGAAAGGCCTGTCTGCTTTTACCTGCATTTCATGCTATTCAATGGAATGTAAAGAAATTAAATTGGAATGAAATAGGGATGAAAAAAGAGTTAAGGGGAGGTTAGGATGTTTGGTCCCTTCTGAATGTGGGAGTGAAAAGCTTTGTATAACCTTTCACATGATTAATAGAATTAAGTTGTATTAATGCCAGTGTTAAGTACCAGTTCCTTGTAGTCTGTCTTCTATTTTACATCACAGCCTTAGTTCAAATCCTAAATACGTTAATTTAACAGACAGACAACACCCAGGGGAATTAGTTTGCATAACAAAATAATTATCAGTACTTGTTCCATCTCAACAGAGAACTCTGAAGCTTTTGCTAATGATCTGAACAACTGACTCCATATTTAGATATTTAGACTGTGTTCTAATTTTATTGTGCATGGTCCATTGCAGCTTGGCTTCTTGGAGGAGGGAAAGTCTGCTCTAGCTCATCTGTATTTCCTATCTTTAGATTGTTACATAATAGTGAAAAGCTGGTACTCAGTTATGATATGGCACTGTAAATACATCATGGGGTGTTCTTATGTTAGTGGCAGAATTGCTTGCAGCATGTTTGTCTGAGGTTATTTGCCCTGTGTTTTCAATTGTCTTGTATTGGCTTTATTAGTTACTTGTGACAACAGGCCTGAGCTGCTTTGAGCATGGCTATCGTACTGCCAGCACTCCTAGGCATATCTGAAAATATCCCTCGAGCCTGGCTGGAAAGTGGCTTCCAGCTGTTCCCGGCTAGCCCTGGCTCGGGATACTTCCAAACTCGGTTGGTGGCAGCAGGCGGAGCGGCCACCACCCCCCCGGTGGGTCAGAGCTGCACGAGAGATGTCGGTGAGGCTTGAGGAAGGTAGGAAGCGAGGAGGCTGCTTTGTGGCTAGATGGTTTTTATTGTCACCTGCCTTTCGCAGGGGAGCCACGCGTCTCTCTGAGCCTCTCTCCAGAGTGTCCCCTCCCAGAGGTGTGGTTACAGCTTATATGGGGTTGGGAGAAGGGGGTGGACACAGGAGGGAAAGCCAATCAGGGAAATATGGATGTGACACAGACAGCGAATGGGAAACGAGGGGTGGGGGTTCCCCAGCCTGCTCCAATCTGGGACCGAGTGTCTCCAAACACTCTGGAAGGAGAGAGGCTTCCCAGAGAGTGACAGGCTGTGGAGAACAAAGGCAAATGGGGAGAAATACAGGGGGGAACTTGGGAGAAACCATTACAGAACAAATTAATATTAACAATAAATAAAAAGATAGAAAACACGTCGCTACACAAATCCATGTTGTCTTTCTTGATGAGAGATTCTGCTGCCATGGGATTTTCCATTTGTCAATATCTGACCAGGTTTCTGAGAATCTTGCAGCCTGGTCCATGTATCTGTGGCCATAGTTTAGGTGAAGCCTGGGAGTTGTCTGGTTTGTGCTCAGGTACCTTCTGCTGTCCTGTGCTGGTGTGCTGTGAGCAGGACTGTGGTGCACAGAGCAGCTGCTGTGCTGTGCTGGGGGCTCATCCCACTCTACCCAAGCTGGGTGTGCAGGGCAGCTCTGCCACAGCCCACGCTCACTGCCTTCACTGAAATATACCCCACAGTGCATGGGAATGAATTTCCCTAGGGCATCTTGAGGGAGAAAGGACAACTCTTCTCAAGTTCACTGTTAAACTTAGATTAGGGTATCTAATATAATTATTTTTTGCTTGCTGATAAACAATTTTTTTTTTAAGTCAGCATACTTACAATTTTTCAAATGAATTAAGAAAACATTGTCAAAAAGTCAAGGTTTCCTACTAGCCTGACTGTACTTTTTACAGGTAAGCATGCCAGGGAAAGGAATATATTTGAAAAACAACTGTAATTGAAAAGACAGTACTGTCAGGAGTCTATAGCATGGTGAAAATAACAAAATTTGGAAAAATTTCCATGTCCATGGAGAAAAATGCTTCCAATTGCAAACCTGTTATGTATAACTCAGTATATCTTAGCACTGTTGTCAAGCTGTTTAGTGCTGGTTTTTTGGTGGCCTTTTTTTTTTTTTTCAACAGCGTTGAAGCACTGAACTCTCAAATAGATAAAATTCTTTTTCTCTTCTATTCATGTCATCTTTGTATCAGGGTAAGGTCACTTCACAGACAGCCCCAGGGACCTGGCACTGTGGCTCTGTGCTCACAGAGCTGACCTATTATAAACAGGGGAGTTTGGTGCTTGGATGTGCCAGTCTGTGGTTCGAGAAATATTTACTCAGAAGTGAGAATCAAAACAATACATGAAAGCTGAGCTTTCATTTCTTTTGGGATTTGTTCTTGTCTTATTTTGGAAAACTCCATTAAAAGCTTTTCTTCCATGGGATATACTGATGATACAGTGGATAAGTCAGATCTGAGTGTGCATCTAAAAACTGGAAAAAATTATTCTGTCTGGCAGCTGAGAATTGTCAGAGTGATAGTGAGATATGGTTGGTGTCACAGCAAACCTACAGATAATCTGCAGCAAATGTAAATGAACACGTGGTGGGAGCTGCTGTTCCATCACTTGTCTGTGGTGAGAGGTGCCCTTCCCTATTCAGCACTGTGTGGGGTATGGAAACAACAGGAGTCCCTGTATTGATAGGAGTGATCTCAGGTGATTTCAGATGGGACAAGACCTTTGCATTTCTTACCCAGTAAAGGGTGGCCCCCCCATGGCCCTGCAGCTGGGACCCTGAACACTGCTAGGCATGTCCTGTGCTACATCAGTGACTGAGTGAGTGCAGTTATGTGTTTTAGACTTGCTCAGTTTCTGGCAAAGCAGCTTAATTTCAGATAACTTTCAATTTGTTGCTATTAATTTAACAATGGTTCTTATTATTTTTCAAAATATAAATACAAATTAAGAAGTTTAACTTGTTGAAGCTGGTTTGTGTGAATAATCTGTCCAGGTGGTTCTATCAAATCTGTGTAATTTCACAGATAATGTCTGACCCAAAGATGTGCAAATTTAACAAAAATGGAGACTTTTTCTGTATTCTGCTTTGCAGTCTCAATCACATCATTCCTCCTGTTATACTTGAAAAAAATTAGGATGTACAGAATCAGAAAGATAAAGTATATTCCCTGACAGGCACACAATTATTTTATGCAGGGCAAGTTGTGTGTGTGTGCATGTGTGGTGTAACTTTTTTCTCACTGAAGTAATTGCAGACAATGCTAAAGTCTATAAATTATTCCAAAGCCAAATCCTGTTGTAAACAAGCTCATAAGAAGTCAGGAGCTTCTTAGATTATTTCTGTCCTTAGATGTTTAGCATAATGACTTGTTTCCAATGAACCATTACTTGTGCCTCTGGAGTTCCCATAGAGGAAATTAAGCATTAAATTTTAAGTGTTATTTTTTTTTTATTTACCACCTGCCATCCTAATTGCAATTTTCAAAGTTTGCTTCCAGTGACAATGGAAATGTAGATGAAAATAGAAAAATAGCTAAAATTAATAAAACTAAGGGTCATACCAGCAAGCAGGAGTGGTTGGAACTGAAGCAGTGATGACTGAAACCAGTGCCTGTGGCCAGGCAGGCCTGTGGTTTGACTGAGCCTGTGCTTTAATGTGCATTTTGTTTTCCCTGGTATATAGGTCAATTAGGATTTGGCTTATCTTTTTCACTTACCTGGTTATTCTTCAGGTAAAACAATTCTGTATAAATTATTTCAGTTTTTCTTTGTTTCTTGTAACACTTTTGAGCCCTAACTGCTATATCAATAATATGTTTTACTCCTCGAGTCCTGTGTACTACTGCAGATCTATAGTTGGTAATGGTGGAGTTTATCAGTTTTCATGATCTGTTACAAAGAGAATCCCTTTGTTCCTTGAAATGAAGGATAAAATCGTTCTTGCTTCACCCTACTGTGGTGTCATGGTGAAATTTTGTGCTGGATATTTTAAGCAAGACACTGAGATTTATTGGGATACTTTGGTTTGCTTGGTTCTAGAGGATGGGCAAGATGAAGCAGAGAAACAGTTCTAAGTTCTGCTGTCTGCTGTTGGATTCTGTCCTGTAAGGATGTATTTTGGTGGAAGGCACACTCCTAGTCAGTCATTCCAGGTGCAGCAGTGGACAGAACACCAGCGATCCTCCTGTTTATCTCACATTCATGGAGTGCTTTGTAGGTGATGGGTGATCCTCAGAACAGCTCTGTAAACCAGGAAATCACAGGTACCATTAGTCAAATGTCAGGTGGAAATTGGGGTCCTGGGCATCTGGTGCTGCACCTGGGACTTCCATTTAAGGCAGGTTGTGCTTGTGGGGTTTTGCTCTCTATGAAGTTAGGTGGGCTTCTTCCTCTTCAAGGAAGTAGTGGTTTTCCACTAAGTAGAAGTTTTAAATGGATTTTGATTGGTCTCTTGAGAGCTGGAGACATTGGAAAAAAGAAAAACCCAAAAAGTTCAATAAAATAATGGGAAACAAATAATCCAAATTTTCTCCTGTAAATTCTGAGGATGGAATATATTGGAGGCCACTCAGGGGTGTATAGAAAAAAAGTATCTTTTTAAATGCAACTTAAAAGAAATCACTTTTTTTCCCCTTTTCAATAAATCAGCATAATTCCAGCAATCTCTGTGCTCCAGGCAGTAGGATGTAACCTGCCTTTCCAGATATATCTCTCAGTTCCCACCCAAGCCTGCTCTGGTGAGGCTGCAAGCACTGCTGGAGACTGGGCCGTGAGGCTTAGTGAATGGAGAAATGCTCCAGGGAAAGGGACAGGGACTCACTCTGTGTGCCCAGGGTACTGTGAGACTGCTTGAGATACTCTTAATACAGCCCAGGGCTCTCTTCTGAGGCTTTCTTTGTTTCCTCCTGTATTAGGTACTGCAGAGGTAATTGAACAACAGCAAGTCCATCCAAATATATGATGGAATTAGTTTGCCTGTTTATAAAATGATTTTGCCTATTCTCTGTCCTGTTGCCCAGATTTCTGGGGGATTTGGCAAATGTGCAGTTGAAGTGAACTACGTTCACACCGTAGGTGTTAATTTTAATATGCATGTCATGTTTGAAAGTGTCAGGAGAAAAGACTGAATGATACTTGTTGCATATAAATCTGAAGTACATAATTGCTCCAGCTGACATGTATGAATGCACTTTCATTATCGTGTCAAGAGGACACTTTGTGCTTGCAAATGAACAATGTTTGGGGTTGGCAATAAAGCGGGAAGCACTTGCTTAAATAAAGTTTATTACAGCTTTTAAGAAAAATGTAATTATGAAGTGTTCATACTGAATTAGAAAACTGTTTTTGAAGTGTTAACTTTAATATGAAATGGAGTTATGGTTTAAAGGGGAATAGTGCACAGTGCTGAGGGTTTACAAAGTAAGCCCAATATAAATGTGAAATGATGCTATTTGATTTGCATGGCCACACAATATTCAGTGGGTATGTGAGCTGGTTTCACAAAATAATGAGTAACTGACAACCTCCTGCACTTTCTTAAATCAGTTTGCTTAATTTAGTGACCACAGGTGGAAAATACATATGTAAATATAGAGATTCAATCTGAGAATCCAAGGTAAAGGGGCTAGTGTTTCATTAAAACTATTACCACTAATCTTTACATGCAGAAAAGATTCTCTGCTTAAGAACTAAAACCAACCCAAGAACAACCAAATAACCAACCAAAAAAAAGGACAAAAAACCCTCCACAAATCACCAAAACCATGTTTATTGGATAAGGATGAAAATCAGTAACATTAAAAGTTTCAGTCAGTTTCCAAACACCACCTTATCTTACAGGGAAGCTCAGCAGGGATGGTAAGGCAAGGACTGTTATGTTGGGATGCTCATTAGAAGTTATTTGGAAACTTATGTTCACTGGTACTGTTGGGCCTCTGACCTGTTGTGTGGCTCTGTAGATATGCCACATTACAGGGAACTAAATATGGATTTCTATGTCTAACATAATCCAAAAAATAAAATTATTTGAGTTCTAAGCATAGCTTTCCAGCTTGCCCATGGAGAACTCATTCAAAACTGTTGTAAATTCCAAGGCAGAAGAGGTGGTACTCAAATTTATGAACTGCTGGCTACCAGCCACATGCCTGGTGTGTTTATTATGCAGAACACATGAGTTAGGTATGATTCTGACCTGTATGTTGCTCTGGCTTTAAATCAAAAACTGTTGAATTATGGGTTGTAATCTCTGGAGAAGCACTGGATGAGACCCCCGTGCAATCTGAAATGTCACCCCTGCTGTGAAGTGTCACCCGTCACCCCTGCTGAGGGAAATGTAGGAGAGGTTGTGCAGGATGTAGTCTCAGATGATGGTGAACATTATCAGCAGCAGCTGGCAGGAGTTGGAGATGCATCCATCCAGGGGCTGGAGGTAGAGTTTAGCTTGGGAAGCTACAAAATTTATTGATCCCTCACATCTGTAAGACAGTGTCTGCCAGCAAGGTTGTGACGGAGCCTGTGTTATCCACTGAAAGCTGAAGCCCTGAGTGTGATGGAAGTGGTGTTGTTCACCGTGATAATTCCTCCTTGTATGTACTTGTATGTACTTCTGCACACCCCTCTGCTGCAGGAGTGAATGTGACCCACAGGGCATTCAGGAGTTCATAGGAACTTGTTAATGTCTTGTGTGATTATTCAGTATTTCTAGTGGTCTGTAAAGATAAGCTATTACTCTTAAGAGAATGTTTTCTACATAAGTTTCCTAATTCCTTGTTTTCCCTTGTTCTTTAGAAGATCTTTCAGAAACTCCATCTCTGCTGCTGTGTTTAAAGAACAGTGATTGTCCCAGCAGTGAGGGAGATTTTGCAGAAAGGAAATAATAATTTCAGTCATATGAAACCTTTGCTGTCCATCAACAGAGACTCTAGATATTTCCATGCAGCTCCTGTTTTGTTGCAGTTACAAATAGTGTGACTTTAGTGTATCTCCTATTTGACTACAAATGCATTTCTGCTGTTTATTTTTTTCTCTCTCTCTTTATTTCTTAGGAAGTAAAAATAAAATAAAGCCACTTTAAGTCTTTCCTCCTTTTGGACAGGAACTTCTCAATGAAATCTTGTGTGCTCCCCAGCTTCCCTCTAAAGTTCTTTCTCTAAAGGTTTTGATAACCTCTTGGAGGGCTAGAGATGCTGTTCTGGCAAACCTTATGCCTGCAAAGTGGCACTTGTAGCATAAGTGCTGCCATTCAGTGAAGATTCTCATAGGGGAAGATTACTTATGATGTCCCTGGAACTGTGTATCTTCCAATAGCTTCAAACTTGTTGGGCTCTGAGGGGTTGTAGAGAGGTGAGACACTGCTTGTAGCTGTCTGAGATCACCCTCTAGTTTTCAAGCTGTTAAGCTAACAGTGAAAAATCCTGATACCTGTCTGTTTGTCTGCTGTTTATTTCTGGAATGCCAAAGCATTACTCTCTAGTGAGAGCTCATTGTTGTACGTCAGGAAAAAAATGTTGAAAATTACTTAAAATTTGTTATGCTTTTTTTTTTCTTTTGTATTTAATTACATGTGCAACCAAAGAAAGGCAATCCTCTCATACAGCTATTTTTATTTCCCTGGCTGAATCAGGCAGTAGCTGCAGAGAAGGCAAATACAATAATCCCTTTAATGGAAGTTGGTGTTTATTGCTAAACATGCAATATTTTCCAAGATTGTGTATTAGATATGTAACTTAGACTGGTTGAAGCACAGTTGTGTAGCACTGGAGCTCTCTGTCCATCCTTAACTTGCATGCTCTATGTGCAGTGCCTTCTCCCTGACATCTGAGATGGTGTTTAAACTCTGAGAGAAGTGAAGATGGAGTCGCATGTAGTTCTCAGTACTATTGGTAGTTTTAGATTGGATAGCACTTCTGTAAACTACTGGGGTTTGAGTGCATTGCCAACTATTCCATGTTAATTTAAATCAAAATAAAAGACAGTAGAATGGGCCTCTATTGATGCAACAATACCAGGTGTGCTATTGTAAGACCAAAGAATTGGTGAAAAATAATCTATTGACCTTCTAATGTTCCTCCAGTCTGAAAGAAAAGCTGTCCCTCCCAAGATATTGCACTGCTATTTACAGGAAAGATTGAAGACTACTTGGAAATATAATAGTTATGGAGAAAGGATGGCTGAAATGCTAGGTATTAGATTAATGCTTGTTTGTGTGGTTAATTATTTCATTATTAGCCCCTACTGTGCACTTGAGTGAGAGGTTCATGGATAGAAGCTTTCACTTCCCACTAATGAAGAAAGATTATTTGTTCTCAAAATTTAGTCAGTTTTCTGCACATAGACTTGTACAGAAAAGGAAAGATCTCACATGCAATTCTCCATTGGCAGAAAAGGGAGAGGGGAAATGAGCATTTTTCTTTTGGACAGATGAAACTGGAAGGACAAAATCTCTATAGATGTGTAAACAATCTGTTCTAGTTGCAAGAACACAATAGAAAAGCCTGACTAAATTGTAAGCATAACTAAATTTTAGCTGGTATGCTGTAAGGATTTATTTACAAATTGATCAGGGGTTTGCAATTGATCCAGAGTGGCTCAATTCTCTATTATTTTAAAGGGTTTTTTTAAAACTTGTTTTAATAAGTGCTGCCCTGGCAAAAGCAGATCTGAAAATGTCAGTCATAACACAGCTTTTTGCAAAGTCACACATGTATTGAGGTCTTCTAAAGGTAAATTAGCATATCCCTATGGAGAGGATGATTAAAAAAGATTAAAATTAAAATGGCACAAGTCATGTCCAAACAAGCTTGCTTTGAGAAGGGAGCCAGGTAGTTGCTCTAGTTTCTTCCAGATTCCAGACAGAATGAGAGCACCATCGTTTCAGAGCTGTAGTGTCAGTCCTGGTCGTTTTACCCTCAGTACCTTGTGTCCAGTACCAATGCACAGCTTGTGCAAACGGGGATCTCTTGCTTTCTAGAATGGGTGGCAAGTGTGGAATAATTATTTTCCTGTGTATTTTGTTGTTTGGGGGAGGGGAGTTCATTTGCAGGGGGGTTGTTGATTTTCTTAATTTTTAAAAATTATTATTACTCAGGCATTTTGATTAGTTTTCTTTGGCTGCCAATGGAAGGAATAAAGCATGCCAGATTTCTATTCCATCTAGAATTTAAAACCATATATTTATCAGTTCAGCTTTTCTCTACCGCCTCCTCCCTCTTCCTCATTCAGGAAGCTCCTGGTTTTAAAAGTGTCAAATCTTAGAAAATGATGATAAATTCTGAACGGACCAAACAAGCTGAAGAAATTCTTTAATTCCATATATTGGTTCTTATGTTCTTTTGGTCAAATTTTTCATAGTTTATCCATAACCCCAGTTAGCCTTGACCATCAATTCTGATATTGCACTACTGGACAATGTCAGCCTCAATGAAACATGATAATAGTGGTCAGTGAAATTGATCTTTTGAATCTGGACAGAGTGAAGGAGCAATGTGAGATGTGCTATGGTTATTGAGGTGGTCAGAGAAAAAGAAGTTAAGTAAGAGGTATTACAGTGTGCTTCAGTAACTGAGCCAAAAAAAAAAGAGAAAGAGAGGAAAGGAATGGTTTCCAGACGTCAGCACTGTGGGAAAAGGGAAACCAAAAGAAAGCAGGTCTGCATGTCTGGGGGATGGAGGTAAACAGGGATTTTTCAGTGTGTAAGTTACCAGCCATGAGGCTGATGTGGCAAGCAGATGATATGAGAGAAGTACAGGTGCCATGTAAAAAGTATATTATTAACTCAAAATAACTCATTGCACCTTAAAACAATTACTGGTGACTGCTGGGCAGATTTCCTTTGTTCTGTGCTGCCTGTCTGAAGCTGATCCATCTTGTTTTCAAAGGGCACTTGCCTCATTTGGCTGTTATCACCATATAGGCGTAATGTGTGTTGCAAAGTGACGTTAATGACAGCACTGCCAAATCAGGGAGTTTTCTGTTTTAAAATACACATGTGATATATAAAGAAAGTATGACAAATGCTAGGTCCCTTTCTGATTGGAAATTTTTGGACAAAACATGCTTTTGCTATCAAACATCAACTGATCTAAGTAAAACAAATCTTTTTTAAGCATATGAGAGATATTGAAATTCTGTCTCAATGCTGATTGCTTTCTGTCAGAAATCTGTGTGGTTTTCTCGAGGTTTTCTGTAGGGCCAAAAAGTCAGGGAATGTTCTTTGTCAATGGGATGGAAGCCATTAATAGGACAAAAATAAAAATTCAAGTAACCCTAGTGTTTATGAAATGAGAAGAATTACAGTTTCTGAAAGAAATCAGAAAAGTCCATTTCATATTCAACCAGCATAAGATCAAATTCCAAGTGTTGAATAATACTGTGAATCAGAACACAATAGGTCATATTTTTTATCTTTTGTTTATTTATATTCAGAAAAGATGCCCTCTGACTTCTAAATTCCTTATTGGTTTCCTAACATTGTTTCTTGTGGCATTTGAGCTGCTGACCTAGTTAAAATTATGAGTTAAACTTGCTATATTGTGGGTTTTATTTCTAATTAGCCAGGATGTAATCACTCTTTGAACAAACCTCCTCAAATGACTAAGGACTGAGTTGCATTTAGCTTGAACAAACAGAGAATAAATCTGTTTGTCTGATTTTATTCATCCATTTTCATCATCCCATTTACCTGAATTCGGTGCCAGTTTCTCATATTGAAGTATTCTTTAAATTCTGAGTGAAGGGCTGCTCAGCTCAAGTGTGATGGAAAATAAAGCACTGAAGTCTGAAGTGGACATGGTTGGGAATTCTAAATTTGTTCACCCCTGAAGTTTCTGGGGTTAGAATAACTCTTGAACTTAGTTGAGTCATTCCCCCCCTATATGTAGAGATCCCAAGCTGTTGCTTCAGTGTCTCCTGAAGTTACCACTTGAAGGAGGAACGAGGCCTCAGACACTTTCCATGAGTGTCAGCCTGATGTGTCATAGTACAGAGGGAGCTTTATTCAATCCTTTAAGGAAAACTCCTTCCTTTCCAGCATCCCTTGCCCAGCCAAGGAATATCCTTGTTGGGCAGTCAGAGCCAGGCAGTTTGTAAGCACAGCAGTGCCCCTAAGGGAGCACCAAACCCCAAAGGAACAGCACCTGGGGCTTGGCTCCCCCAGAACTGTCCCTCAGTGACAGCACACAGCGCACAAACCCGTTAATGTTTGACTGCCCTGGCTGGCTCTGCTCAGCACTGTGGAAATGCTGTCCCACTGCATGTATTTGTCTTAAGAGCACTGAGAAATTCTAACTGTACAATGATGTGTATCTGCTCTAAGGCTTTTGTGTGGGAGACTGCTTTGTCCTAACCAAAGGAATGAACAATTATGGTCTCTAAAGACGATTTAGAGAGAGATACAATATTAGATGAGATTGGAAATAATATATTGGTAGTGAAGGATATTGAATTACTCAGGCTGACTCCCGGAGTGTATTCCTGCATTTCTGCATAATGATTTTGGCCATTATAATGAAATAGTATATTAAGGGAATAAAAGATTGTCAATAAGATATTTAAGCTTCCACTACTGAATGTAAAATACTTACATTTTACCATTCAATAGCAACTAAGATGCTTCACCTTATCAAACTACGATAGGTTAGGAGAAAAACGGTTCCTTCAGTGTTGTATATCAGCCCTAGGTGAAGGTAGGGTTAAATTTCACTGTCTAATGCACATTTGTTCTCATCATAAAGCTAATCTTGTAATTTCTCACAAGACTGGCAATCTTGGGAGAAATGAGCTAGTACTGAGGTTAAATTACCTCTTACCCTAAAGGAGGCAAAGGATATTCTTGGATGAATGGCTCAGCATGATACACATTATAGATAACTAAGGTGTTGCATAATGCAAGTCTTGGCTTTTGGCTGTGCAAAGAGCTTTAGGCCTGTTTTTAGTAGCATATCTGTCTGGAAAATAATTCAAGGCTTTTTGGAATAATTCAGTTTTACTGAAAGTCTTTAAAATTGTACTATCTCATTTTATATTTTCTGTTGACTACTGATTTCAGAGTTTTCAGTATTGGCTGGAGCTATTAACGCAGTCACTTTCTAGCAGAAAAATGTACAGTGCTGACTTTTTTTATGAAATGTGCAGGGTACTGGAATTTAAGTAGTGTGGGTTTTTTAATGTACACGACTGTAAGTGGTAAAACACCTTTTTCTCAACATAACAATGGAGTTAAAACTTTTAAAGCCTTTATGTCTGTGCGTACAGATTTTAAGCCAAGAAGCTGTAATGTTTTCAGCTGTAATGTTTCAATTTAATATTAATTATTGAAATGAATGAATCTAAGAAGTAAAGCTCACAAATCTGTTCAAAACAGATTTTGCAATCTGGTTTTGATTGTATCCTGACAGCACTGATTCTTTTCTGAAACAGACTTATAATAAAATATAGAGCCATAGAAGGAGTTGAAAAATAATTCTGCCATAACTTCTTTAATGCTGGTTACACAATTACTTTTATCTCATAATAAATTATTTTTCATCATTTTCACCCATTCCACGTGAGAGTAACAAGAAATGGCAAGCTCAGCAGAAAGTAGGGATATTATAATATATGAGTGGTTATTAAAAGCGTCAAGAAAGGGAAGTATTTAGAGGAAAAGCCTGGATTGAAAGAAATTAAGGTGCCTATTAAGATTATTAATATAACATAGCTGTGACTCATAGTTCAAATAGTTGAGTATTTCTTGAGTTTGCAACACCCTTCATTTGCCAGTAGTGCAGAGTTAAGGGGAGAGATTCACTTTATTAGTGCTCTTTGATATATCTGTGAAAAAATGGAAAAAATTCAGCACATTTTTTGGACATATTTTGATTGGAGATTGAAGACATGGCACTCAAAATGGCAGAGAATTTAACAGAGAGGCAAGATGGACAGGGTAGGTAACCAGTGAAATTATAAAATGGGCTGTAGTTGATAACAAGGTCTTACATTGTTGGCAGTCACCAATATGAACAACTTCTGTAGGAATGTATAGAAACTTTCAATAAAAATAATGGTTTCTGTAAATAAAGGAGCTGGGATATATTCATCAAATATTATGCATTGGAAGGGACCCACAAGGATCATCAAAGCTCAACTCTTTAAATCAGTTGAGTTTGATTTTAATCTCATGGTTAGTTCTGAATCCCTTTTGAATTATCCTTTACTAAAGATATATATCCAAGTTGGTGCTGATTTATGGTTTTATGTTGGTGTGAGACTTTGGTACTTGAGAAGTCATAGAAAAAGAAAGTCCTTTTCAATATGTAGTATTGAGATGAATTTTGAGACTAGTAACGGCCCATATAAAATTTAGAACTGAATTTTTTGCTAAGAAAAAAAAATTATAATGGTACTGAAATGGCAGAAAATTCAGTGAAGAAGATAAATAGATATTTGTGTGTGTACACCTTACACTTACCCAGAAAAGAAGACAGCAATAAATTATTTTAGACGAGAGAAAATCTGTCAGTATGCATCTTCAGCAGTAGGGAAAAAAAAGCCTTTAACAGAGGAATAGCCATTCAGCATATGAGGAAAGAATGTAGAAGACAAAATCCAAATAGAGAGGATGGGGAGAAAGCAGAAGGTTTCTGCCCTAAATCTCTCAGTGATCCCCTTTCGCACTGAAGGGGGAGAAAGGGAGGGGGCGAAGGGAAGGTGAGGGTCAACCCCAAGTGCATGATTTCCTTCTTTGTAGCTACTGAACGAATGTGACAGGCCTTGCTCTGTGATTTATTTTGTAAGAATCTGTTTCTTAATAGTAACTACGAAAATAGTAAATATTAGCGCGAGTTCCAGTGCAAGATACGAAATATCATTTACATTCTGAGATAGACTCATTAGCACCTGATTTTCCAATTGTATTCTGAGACTGAAATAGACTGAGCTTGGACTTACAGTCCTTTTTGATTGTATTTTTAATATTTTATTTTAATCAATGTTCTTTCTTCCTGTATAGGGAGAGGTTGGCTTCTGTGGCATCCATTACAGGAAACTGTGAATTTCATACATCACTTCCAGCATCTAGGCTTCATGCAGATGAGTGACATCCCAGCTAGGTAAAGAATACAATTAAATTACTTTTTAAATTGCTTTATTTAGGTGCTCAAAGCTATTAATATAAATGGCTGAAGGATGAATTTTTGATAATATTTGATAATATAAAAGATAAATAGATATGGTTAGATGGTGTTAAAAGGTAATAAAAACAATGATCATAAATCTGGAAAGTTCAAGAAATTATTATCCTCAAGAAGAATGGGTTTTATGGAGATGCTGGCATCATTATTCTTATTCTGAGAGTTGTTTGTGTCATTATGTACTGTTAATATGAGTAAGTGAAAACTCCCTCAGCAGTGTCTCCATCTGTGCTGTGTCTGTTACCTGAAGAAGTGAGTAAGGGAACAAGTGACCTTATCAAACTAGGAATCAATTTCACATTATTCCCACTTTTTCTCCTCCAGTTTTTGATAACTTCAGGGATGTTTCTGATTTCTGCCACCTGCAGCAGCAGCAGCACTGGCAGCACAGGGAAATGCCAGGGACCCCCATCACAATGTTCATGTCTTCAGACATGAGAAGGACCATTAAATTTAAAACTCCTCCACACCCGCTTTAGATGTGTCACCTCTTGAACTGGTGATAGCAGGGGCAATTCAAAAATAGCTGCCTACCCTGCAGCCCCATTTCCAGAGGAGCCATGTTTTCAGAACAGTTTCACTTACTCTCTGCAAATCTCTGCCTTGCTCTCTAATTTAAAAAGATATTCTTTGTGTCTGCCACCTCTGTGCTAAATGTAGATTGTGTGTCAGGGGGCTGACACACAAAAGGCCTCAATCTCTTAAGAAGATTCTGCCACCAGAACACCTAATAGACTGTCAGTTTGAATGTTTAAATGAGACACAGCAAGGGAAGGAATAATGCTTTTAACAAAAGAGTGGTGGGTACACTAGGAAGAAAGGCTCAGCTCCACTGACAAGGTGACTGGAAATGTAGTACTTGCAGTGGAAGGGAGATGTTGATGAAAGCATCAGTAACAGGTGAAAAATGGTGCTCAGACTTGGGCTGCTAATGGGAAATAGAGCAAGCATTTATGGCTGTAGAGAGAAGCAGGTAAGAAGTCAGGTTAGGACTAGAAGATTGGCTCCTTTGTAGGATGCAGTGCTGTCATCTCCCCCTGTGACGAGCGGTACTTTCAAGCTACATCTCTGTATGTAATACAGATTTGGGCATGACTGAGCCCTGAAAATTAGTGTTTGTACAGCCTGTTTATGTTTTAAACCATTGCAGGTAGCTACATCTTTGAAACTATGCGTGACTTCATTTGGGTTAGGGATTCAGAACTGAATTCCTGTGTGTCAGCAGCATCTCAAATTGCCTCACTCAAAGTGGAAGGATAGAGATTGCAGAAGTTTTGCTCTGTGTTGTGCAAGTGATGAGTTTGAATACTGCCACTATGGAAACGCGTTTACTTTGGCACACACTCTAACCAAAGACTCTTCTGCTTTCTCCAAGAAAGGTGGAAAGAAGAGCTCTGTTCCTTCCTGTGACAGCAAAATAACTTTCTGGTGTTTGGATTTGTTCTGTGATGGTCTTCCATGGAAATTTCTCTGTCTTTTCAAAATTGAGTGATGCAAAAAAGAAGCCATTACAAATCAGTCAGTATCTCTTCCTCCCTAGTCCTGACTGCTGGATCTACTCATGCCTTTGGATACCTGTTTTGCCAATAATTTTCCAGTTAACAGGTGGCAAGGCCCATGTTGCTGGATGTTATTAAATAAATGGTTTTCCAGATGGCTGTAATATTGTATCTTTAAATAAAAGTACACAAGCTTGGTGTCAGCATCTTATTTATGGAATGCTTTTGGCTCCTGAACTGCTTGTTGAAATTGTTGTGAGCCATTTGGTCACTGAGAAGTAATTGTGTATTACTGTAGATAACAAGCTGTTTGCATTAATTAGCAATCAAAGCATATTGCCAAATGGGGAATAGCATGTCTTTGACATCTCTGCAGATCCTGGTAACTGAAGCAGTGCAAACTCATGGATTGTCCTTCGCTGCATGTTTATGTCGAACCTCCAGTCCATCTGCCCATACAGCCACCTGCAAACCCACCAGGAGCACAGCTGGGAGAAATAAAAGCTAAGGTAGGAGAAACAGCATGTGAAGGTACAAGCAGTTTGTAAAATGTCATTGGTTTGAGCAACAAAAGTGACTTTTGTGATCATTTCATGTGGCTCCCAAACATAGGGAATGGTGAATGTTGTCCTGCCCACGTTTCAGCAGCTGAGGAAGAGCTGGAGCAGTAAGGTGCTCAGAGGTGCTTTGAACCAGCCTTGGGGAAGCGCAGTACAGAGTGATAGAGGGACAACCTTCCAAACATAGCTCACTAATGCACCTTGGATGAGGCCATGGACGGGCCATATCTCATGGAATTAACCACAGAAAGGATTCTGGCCATTCTCTGTCTCTCCCATTGCACTTTTGAAGGCATAGGAGTTAGACAGCAATGCCTCCACAGAAGTACATTTGGATGTAGAAGGTGCCCTTGGCTGAGCAGCTAGATAGGATCTATTTTTATCCTGTTTTGTTGGGTTTGGGGGGATTTTTGTTAAAAACAGCGGAAAGATCATGAAAAGATGGGAAAAACTGCAAGAGAACAGGAACTTTGTTCCATGTGGAAAAAGAAGGCTGAAGATAAAAAAGCTATCTCTATAGAATTGACACTAAAAGTAACACTGGGGGGGACGGTTCTCCTTTAGCCAGTCAACTTGCTAAAGGGGAAAGCCTTCTCTTGAAAAATAATATTATATAATATCAACTGCATCCTAAATAACAATTGCTGTGATGCACACTAAGAAAGCCTTGAGATTCATAGTATTTCATGTGTAGCATTGTTTTTCTTCCTCAAGGCTTTTTCACAATGCTCTCCTTAGTGGGAAAGTTTCATGTGAAAAATTAGGAGTAAAGAACCCAGAGTAGTCTGGACCCAGGGGCAGAAACATTCATAGAGGGAGAGTGGGAACTGTGGGTTTAAAATTTTAGAACCCTGGCTCTTCACATTCCTCCTTGCTTCAAAGTCCCAGCTTGATTTTTGATGATCTCTGAAGTCTTTGTTGACAAAGGTTCTCAAGAAAAATTAACTTTTTGGGAAAAAGAAATTAAATTATTTTTGAGGAAAAATTTATTGTGTGCTGCATCCATTTGTCTTTTAAAATCAAATTAATTGTATAGGCATAAGGTAGTTTTAAGAATTACCTTCCTGGACCTAAGCTAGTAAGTGCATGTGTCTCTGAAAACTCTTGTGCTGCCATGGTGGATTGGGATAATTTTCTCTGTGTGCTTTGTAGTGCAAGTGATAAACCAGTTTTGACTCCACTGTGCAGATTTTTACCCCCTGAGCTAGGAAATGTGGGTGTTTGAAATCCAGCAGCAGTTCCTGCCTCTTCTGTGTTGTGTAGAGAGCAAAGACACAGTGGGAGGGAGGAAGGAAAAATACATTTATGTGCAGGTCAGTGCTTTACATTTTGACTTTTTTGCAGGAATGGTTGTACTGGTAAATGCATTTTTTAATTTATCCTCTGCTTAAGAATTAGAGATGTTTGCTACTAAAATGCCAGGTTCTCTGAGTTATTAAGCACAGTATAATGAACCCTTTGCAGAAAATAACTAGAATGTGATCTATGTCTGCAGAGAAAGGAAAGGAGCAAAACACATTAAAAAATAAATTAATGTAATGCAAAATAACCTTAGTTCCACTGCACAGAAATTTATAATTGCACTGATCTTGTTAAGCTGCTCTTCCAGAAGATGCTGCACATTCTGTGCAGAAGTACAGTATGATGATGAGTGTCATTCAAAATTAGGATCTTTCATATTCAGTGTTTTATGCACACGTTTGGCATGTACAGGTAGAGACATTTCAATGAAGCAAGATATCATCTAGACAGGAACTCTTAACAAACAATTCCCACCAGGGCCTTGGGGATGTAGTTTTCTAGTGCTTCTGGGTTTTGGCTTTTTTATTTCATTTTTTCTCTTTGAAGATGTATTGCTTTTTGTTTACTTTCAAAAGGCAGTGCACTGACATAATCTTTTAGGATCTCATTCATACCTCCAGGGTCACACTGGAGGTCAGGGCTGCATTCTCAGCTCCTGGTGGCTTGATATGAATAAATTGATTTTGAAATAACTAAATAAATTTCTGTGATAGGATAAGCAAAGATAAAGCATTTTCACCAAAGGGTTCAAAGCCAACATAATTGGCCAATAAATAAATAAGAAGAGTCTCTTTGCTGTCTTTCAGAATAGCATCACTCACACAATGTTTTTCACAACTGCAAGGTTCACTGGCCTTAGCCACACGTGACTTTGGTTACCCAGCTGAGACTTGTGACTCCTTGGAGTTTCCAGGGGAAACTGATGTCCTGTGTGCTCCCTAAGGAAAATGTAACTGTGAGCAGAGGAATAGTGTGTGGTGATGGAGGCCATTTAATAGGGGATCATTTGAGGGGACTTTGTGCCAGCAGTGCAAACACTTGAAAGAAGATCACGGATTCAGGCAGCTCTCTTGCCCATGCAGGGAGATGTACAGAGCCCTGTGCAAGCCTTGGAGTTAAACCAGATTGAGTAAGTGTGTGAGAGGCAACTGAGCAGCTCCTCACTGCAAAATGAGCGCAGGAGCTGCAGAAATGGGGGGCACAAAGGGAGGGCACTGCAGTGGGCAGCGTGGCTGCCTTGGGTCTCAGCCCTGCTGGGGCTGTTGTGTTCGGAGGAGCTGGAGCAGGGGCAGCCTGGCCTTGGCTGGGAAGCAGCTCTGGGACATTTGTGTGCACACGAGGATCAGCCTGTGTGCAGTCCTGCTGTGTGCTACAGACACATTTATGGGAACATGGGGTGTGCCATGGTGCCTGGGCAGGAGAGCCTCCATCTGGGGCTTGACAAGAAGAGAAGTTTGGGGATTTTTTTGTTGTGTGTCGCCCTGTGTATTTTCTGGGGCTTTAGATTTTTCTGCTAGCTACTGCTAGCTCTTTCCCATGGGAACAGATTCCCATTTTCATAGCAGTGTCTTTGTTGTTTTGTAAACACTAAGAGAGCTTTGCCCTTCTCATGCAAGTTTCCCAAAACAATCTCTGTCACCTGTTGTTTGCTAAAGGAGAAGAGATTCAGTCCTTCTCTGACCAATCATTGCCCTTTCAGCGCTTCATATTATAAAAGCACAAAGATTCAAAAAGTAAAAGCCTTCTGATCACCTAGAACTGTCTGTGTGCTTTTCCTTGCCGCCCAATCACTGTAACAGTTGTGTTAAAAAATTTTTGCCTTCTTTTATTTTGCAAAACGCATTGGACATTTTCAGAATTGATTTGATCTTTTTCTTCTGTATTATGACCTGAATTAAAGGCAGGGGGGAGTAAAAAAATGGATTTTAAAAAGCTCTCATAGTAAGTACACTGGACTTTAAAGGTTTGGTCAAAGCAAAAATTATAATTGCACTTGATCTTATGTTTAGCTAAATTTGACTGCACTCTTTTTTTCTAAATCCATGTTTATTTGCATGGAGGCTGAGTTGTGAAAGGGGAAGGTGTGCCTGAGAATTAATTGAGCAAGATGCTTTCAGCTTGCCTGGCTTTGATTACTTGTCAGGAGCAAGTGTTGCTCTGTTACTGAACCTGTCAGCGTTATGCAGTTCTGCTTTTCCTCTGGAAACTCCATCAGTTGTGTTTACATGTCCCCTTGGATGAAAGCCCCAGAGCTAGGCAGGGGTGCCCCTGGTACCTCTTCTAGTGTGAAGTGGTTGCAATTTTGGTTTTGAACCTGGGATGAGATTTTAGTCTTGTGTCAAGGTTGTGCATTAATCCCATATAAATCTTCTTGGTATGGTTCCTCAGACATGAAGACTTAGCCTTAAAATTTCATTTAATAGTTATTTCATAAAGCCAATGCCTGCATACTTTTGTTCCCCTTTGTGTTTTTCTTGTCACACTTCATTGAGGTGAAAACAATTTATTTGCTTCTCTTGCCAGGATATGTCGATCTGACAGTGAAAATAAGATGTCATTTTCAGTGTCTCATCTGATCAACAACATAGACAGCCATCAACAAAATATTTACATTTTTCAGTGATGATTATGGATGAGAATGCATAAATCAAGGTTGTTTTACATTTTATAATCTAAATTGACACATATGAATTGATTCTGAAGTTTCATTAGGACTAGAAAGTGCCAAAATAATTCCGTGAACTCTAAGCATGGCAATAACCATAGAAAATAGACAAAATCAGGGGTATTCCTCCTTATATTAATCTTTTTTTACTAGTTTTCAGTTCATTCTTGCCAGTAGCTCCCATTGATATTTAAAGAAGGTAAAATGGATATTGTTTCTAACTTTTTGCTTATGATCTAAATTTCTGCATTAGACATTTTACTAGAGAGTTGCTGATAGGCAAAGTTAAATCTGCTTTTAGTTTTCTATTTTTTTTAATGTCTAGCCAATGCATATATTATCTACAGTTTTGTATTTATCTGTAATTCCCAGTAGGTTAGGTCATGCTCTTAATTATTTTATCTGATATCTTCTTGCCTCCTAAATACTCTGAAAACTTTGATTTGAGACCAAGTGTCTCTTTAGATGTAAACTCTGCCAGATATTGAGTCACTGATGAGAACTTTGGTGATTGCCTTTAAACTTTATGTATGCCTTTATAATTACCTCATGTGTTCTCACAGGTGCTCTGATAGCCTTGGGTCCTTTTTTAATGACCTATACAGACATAATTGTAGAATAGTCAAAAAGAACATAATAAAAGAAAGGTAAATACCATATCTATGCCTTAAAAATTCTTTAGGGATTATTCAGTCACTGCAACCTCTTATGTACAGAAACAAACAAGCTGTCTCATAAGCCAGCTCAGTTTTCCAACTGGGGGATGGAAGTTCTTTCCCACAATAGAGAAGAGCAGTTTTCAAGCACAGCTGGGGTGATGGGGATGCGGTGCAGTAAACACAGACAGTGAGGAGTGGCCATGCATCATTTGACACACTCATCTCTTGGTCTTGCAGGGGTTACAGAAAAGCAAACCAAGGTGGGGAAAAGTAATTATTTTATACATTAAAAGTGCCAGTTTAATTTTTACTTCTGTTTGTTTTTTCCCTCTATTTAGGTAAAAAATGCCTGAGTTGAAAGTGTTGTGCAAATAGGCAGCTAAGACAGAACAGCAGCTCCTTGTTTCTGCTGCTGGGAAAGCCCAGGCGATGCAGGTACACTTGTGCTGAATCCATGAGCAATCCATGGCATGGATGTGAGGTCTTTGGTAATTCTGCTCAACTGCTGTCATCTGTGCTTTATATACCCAGTGCAGTGGGCTGAGACTTCCGTGCATTTGGAACAGCTTCATGGATGCACATGTCCATCTGCAGAAATGGATCCCAGCTTGGTTTCTTTAAATGTTTGAAGTGTTTCTCAGAAAGGGCATAATCTCTGTGCTCCCAGATGTTCTAAAATGCTTTGAGTATTGTTTTAACGCCTCTTCTGAACTGAGAACCTTTCCTGCACTGGAAACTAAGAAAGCAAGTACATGGGATCTGAATCTGGCATTCCCAGTATCCAAATAAATGGTAAGACACAGTGACAAAAAAGTGCTGATTTCTGAAGGCAGCAGGCTTGTATAGAGCATGAAATGGAGTATTAAACATTTTTTCAAGCTGGTGACCTTTTACATTGGGGAGGGAGGATGTAAAACCTGACATTTTTTCACTGATCACCTTTCACAAGAAAACCCCACCTTTAATCAGTGAATGATAAATGCTCTTTTTCTGGTTTTGAAATGTTCTACAGATGATTGCACACACTAACTTAGAAAAATTGCCACAGACTCGTAATGACAGATTTTATCTGAAATTATGTAAAATTGGTTTCAGTATTTTTTTAAAAAATAAGAGGTTGTATAAAGGTTTCATTGTCTTTAGGTAGGAGTGAGTTACTCCTCAGTGTGGTAATTGTACCTGGTAGTCATTGTTAAGCAAAGGAAAAATGCCTCCGGTGTCTTTTGGTCCCAGTTCTCCCTTCTAGTGTGCCCCCTCAGTGCTTCCTTTCTCAGCCAGAGCTGTGTTTAGCATGGAAACACAGCCTCAGTGCCAGGATGCCCAACATGTGTCAGTTTTATAAAGTGTAATTCATGGGCAGCGCTGAAACCCAAGTTGTTGAAGGGCATAAACACGGAGAGCTAATATTCTTCAGGCAAATGCAAAGTTATTTTGATGTAAGACAACTTCTGGCAGGTTACCTTCTGTCCTTCCTGCAGTAAAATAATGGCTTTTGTCACTTGTTTTTAATTTCAAACTGATGTGCTGGAAGTATCTATTTCAAAGATGAAGGAAAAGTAAGACAAAAAGAGATTGTTACTTTCCCCAAATCGGTTTGATTTCTGTCATTACAAAACAATACCTTTCCAGCAGATGTCTTTGAACGCCAGCCAGCGCTATGACAGATAACTTATAGCTGCTCTGATTATTCATGCAGATATCAGCAGGTTATTCCAAAAGGGCTTTATTTCATATTGTTAAAGCTATTCTCTAAAAGAAACAGTAATCTTTCTGATGAGCATGGGGAACAATTTCTTCAATACCAGTCCAATTTATTTGGACCCTCTGATTGGTGCTTTCAGCTAGATCTCTAAGCACAATATTAATTATTCATTAAGGTACTTGAAGGGAGAATATTTGCATAGCCATACTGCAAAATTGATGAGGCTTTGCCTATACATCGTAGGAATAGCTTTCAACTTAGTGCTAAAACTAGAGATGATACTAATAAAATTGTTAAAAAAATTATCTAAAAAGCCAACAATAATTTGAACTTTCTCATAACCACAGAACATTTATTTTTATAGCACCCGCATGTCCTATTGAGAGATCATGAAAATATTCTTTCTACAGCTGGTCATGTGGGTATAGAATAAAAAAAATAATCCTCAAGAACCTTTGTATAATAAAAGGTCATAATGGGGATAATAGATAGTAAAAAGGGAGAAAGAGGTTTTCTGCGTGGGAGGAAAGAGCAAGCCTGACATTTAATGTACTTATCTCCACTTGGAAACACACAGACTGGGTTTATGGAAATTTGTAGTGTTCTGTCCTTAAATGGGCAGCGGGTCATCTGCTTACTGAAAGGTTGGGATACTCTTTGTGTGTGCATGTCAAGGTGCAGTTACTTCTATAATGGTAAATTAAAAAAAAAAAATCAAAACCTTTAAATCCAAACTTTTTTAAAAACAGTAAAAATTGAAAAAGATCTTGGTAGTTGGGAAAGCTGCAAACTGTCTGCACTGTGGCCTGGCTGCAGTTCCCACAGCTCTTTTACAGATGAGGGAACCAGGCTGGAACGTGCTTGAGCTTTTAATCATCCCTTATTCCCTTCTCCCAGACCTTGAGCAGTGTGGGGGAGAAGCTCCTGCTTCTCACCACATGGAAAATGGGGTGACTGCAGGAGCTTGTGCCTGAGTTTCAGTATTTTCATTCACTTTCTCAGTATCCAGTCCCAGTAATGCTCACGTTTTGTGAAACACAGATTGCTTCTTACTCTCTAATCTGGCATCCTTGTTAGCAGGGAAGGAGGGAATGATCCAAATTCTTGAATTTAGGGCAGCAGTGCCATCAATTTTGGTAAACACTGAACTAGAATTGGTTGGCTTACAGCCCCTGAATTAGATAGCTAAAACTCTGATAGGAGAGGTGAGTTTCCACTCACAAGGATGTAATAATGTTTGTGGGATTATCTTTCAGAAAGTACTGAGGGACATACAGGAAAAAAGTGATCACTTGCTGGAAATGTCAAATGGGAATCAAGAGTAATATAGTCCATTTTTCATTCATTGCAAATTTGTTTTAATTCTATTTCTAACCTTCTTTCAACACCTTTGGAAAAACAGTAGATTTGCAGTATTAAAACCATTTGAAAACTAAAATATGGTTCTGTTTCATTACAATGCTGCTGAATCTAAAAATGTTTGAATATACCAGAAAACTCATTTTATTGCAGATTTATTGAGAAACATTACAATGTAAATGTTTCCAAAATATTGCCAAATCAAATGCCTTTTCATCATAAAAAATAAATAAATTAAACAGAAAATAATATGCTTAGGTAATTTTGTAATTCAGTACACCCAGAAATTCAAGTGATTCCTATTTGAGTGTCAAACGGTTTTTCAGGATATGCATTTCAGGAGATGCAGAGAAAATATATCTGTTGATGCATTGATGATACAAGGTTTGGAAATGTCTTAGAACGCCAAGGTACAAAAGATACTCTAGGTAATGAAGCAGGTCATCCTTAATTTCAAGTCTTTTTCTTTTGTACATGATTAAAATGTTTTTCGTCTCACAGAAGGAATTTGGATGTTCAATTTGCATTGTAACTAAGGCTAATGCAGCATCCCAGTCTCCTGAGAGGCTTTGAAAATATGATAATCTTATCCAAAATCTCATTTGCTTTGTTTTTACCTTTAGCAGTTCTATACACAACCTGGGCATTTTTAAAATGCCCTTTAAAATGAGCCTGAAAATATTGGGATTTCATTTTGAAATGGGCTGAATATAATTGAAGGCATTAGGAGAGGGAAAGACAGTAATGAATGGCAGAAAAGGCATATGTGCTACTCCTGCGCTGGAATCAGAGGCACCGAACAATGGGATTGGAAAAATGCAGTCCTACATTATCAGAGAATATGAATTTCATCAGCATTCATAACATATGTTGATATTCCATCAGTGGAACACTGCTGTAAGCATCAGCCTATTTGCATGCAGAGCAATGCTCTCTTAAATAGGAAAATAAATGAGGAGTTAGTCCTGATATGGGGAGTGTTTCAGACTATTTCCTTACATTGAAAATTCAGCAGCCTTGGTATGATTGCTGATTTCTAAATTTTTTAAGAGGTAACCATGAGTTATAAGAAGTAACCACGACTGAAATGAAAATAAATATTTCAAGGCAGTTTTGCTAGGCATTTGGGACTTCTTCTGAATGTAGTGCTAGACCTCAAAGTTGTTACATTTCACTCCCTCTTTTGCTTTCTCCCACTCATTTCTCTCCATGTAGCCTTTGGAAAACATGCCCCACAAGATATAGCACAGTCCACAAGATCCAAAATGTTTTGGATCGCCTCTGCTTGAGTTGGACAACTTAAGCTGATTTTTCTCTCTGATTCACATGAATTAGAATGTATAAACCAGCCATTTTTTTCCTGCTTGTACAGATAGTACTGCCTACACATCTGTGCCTTTCCCAAAAGAAACTGGTTTTTTTCCACATTTCTTCATACTTATTTTGGTTTTATGTGTTTGTTTGGGGTTTTTTTTGTGGCTAAACCATAAAGATATCTCAGACTGAGTGCAGATAAGGCAGCATCATCCTCAGCTTGTCCTCAGTCACCCCGTTAAGATTGATGAGCAATAGTTGAAGGCTGTGGTTGCTGCACCTCCTAATAGTGTACTTTAAAATTCAGGTTGAGCTTAACCTGCAGAGTTGGTTTCACCTATTGAATGAGCTCCAACAACTTCACAACTTCGGCTGAAATTGAATCGGACATCAAGAGTCACCCAGATGTCCATTAGGTAATAAGAAAGTGTGAACTGAGTTTACCAGAGAGGAAAAGACACATGCCTACACACAGGTCTGTCCTTTAGGTTTAATAAGATGGGGTATCAGGACAAAATTTACCTGAGGTATCTAAAGACATGCCTGTAACAGTAGTGAGCAGCAGTTTCAGTGTTCCCTTTTGACTGTGTAATAGAAAAAGCCATAAAACTGATGTAATTTAACTGAGAAAAGGAATCAGTGCACTTTTGAACATTGTTGTTCATTCCACTTTAATAGAGTGCACCTAATGGGCAGCAGATGAGCTGAGGACATGAATATTATCCTTTAGTGAGACATTTTGTTGAAAATAATTCAGCTTTTGTTAAAATAGTGTCTATTTGCTTTAATATGCTTTTCCCTTGGGAAGATTAAGTACATAACTTTTTTTTAACTGGTGCAGTTAATGATTGTGTGTTTGGAATGAAAGAGTTCTAAATTCTGTTATCAGTCCATGCAAAACAGGGATGATTTGACATGAGATCAGTTGGATGTTTCTGTACAATTCTGTACTGTATCTCCAAAGCCTACACTCAAAACTGGAGCTTCCGAAGAGGAAATTTCCACTTTTATGGAAATAATGTGAATTTTGGAACATCTCCATATTTTGCACTCATGATTTGGTGAAATGTCTCTGTCCAGAAGGGTAAATGTTCTGGATCACGGAATCATTAAGATTGGAAAAACCCTCCAAGACTGTTAAGTTCAGCTTTTAACTGAAAACCACCATTTGTACTAAACTGTGGTGGTTTAGTGGGTATGGTGAACCCACAAGTGGTCATGAAGAAGGCACAGAGACTTGTCCTACCTGTCTGAGCAGGTTTGTCCTTCCATGTTTCTTCTGAAATATCTTTTCCAAAGACAGATCACTTCAACACCCCCTCCAATGACTCCCACATGAGGGTTCATACAACCAAATTTTAGAATATTGTTACTGCTTTAATTTATAAATAATTTTCAAAATTAACTGTAGTCCAAAACTAAATTCTCATTTAAATCTAACTTTTTCTGGATCTCTACTGCCTCCTTGACATCACCATCAAGTGTGGCTCAAATGTTTCATGTTTAAAAAAGTTTAACTTTGATTTGAGGGGAAAAAATGGGAAATTTTAAGAGGAAATACCTGCACTGAGCAGACTTCCTTTTTAAAACAAAAGATTTTCATTTAAATAATTCTGGAGGAAAATATGTCTGGGTAGACTGTACTTTGCTGTTTCCTCTAAGGATATAGTGGTCATTATAATTAACAAATACTTAGTAACCAGAGACAGAGGAGTTAACCTCTGGAGATAGCATGGTGTGTTTTCAGACAGATGATTGGGAGTTGCTGGAAAAAATGAGAAATTAAAATAATTGGGTCTGCAGTTCCAACAGTCAGTGTTTCCTTCCAGATGACGCTTTCAAAACTATCCTATTTTCCCTTTTTCCTAGCTGAAGCTGAGGAAAAGCACACATTACTCATTCATTCACATTACACATACTTTGTGAACATTCAAGAGAGCTTGGTTGTGATCTTTTAAATGAGTTTTTTCATCAAAAGAATCTGAGTTACATCCTGAAAGCATGTTCCCTTAATAACTGAATAATGGTGCTGCTGTGATGGTCTCTGCTGATGGCTGAATCTATCTTGATGTTGTTCCCAAAGCCAATGCTGCTTTGGAACGTTCAGATAACATTTCCATGGCCAATTGACTTTATGCCATGATGCAGTATCAAGTTAAATAGGTTAATTATTTTCTTCTTTTATTGTTATTGCTTTACAACAAGTACTTATCAGTATTTGAACAGAAGGGTATTAAAAGTCACAAATGCAGCTAGGAGTCGAAATATAGGTGGGAAAATAATGATCTTCTCTTGTTTTCAGTACTGACTGGTACTCCCAAATAGAGTTTATCTAAAAGTCATCTTTAATGCTGCTGACTCAAACACTGTCTATGTAGTTTGGTAGGCATACAGCAGCAGGATGATGGTGTTTCAAAAGACTCTTTCACTGGTTCTCAAAAATAGTTAAGGCAGTGTCAGTTCTTTTATATTCTTCAATCCACAGTCTCTTTGCAAGTTACCTACTAGGTCATAATGGAGCCTTTCTCTGTCAAGGTCATTGTAACCTCCACAACATTAGGGCTGTGTACTTTCCAAGGTTGCAGGACTCAAGTTTTATATAGATCTTGCAAGCCACTGAAGTAGATTGATGTTCTAGCTGCCATGGGGGATTATTCCCTATTCCTTAAATCTCTTTTATGGAAGCAAAATTACCATGATTATGATCTTACTCAGCTGCTGGAAATTAGAAGGCATTATCAAGAAATAAACAGGAATTAGAAACAGTTTATAAATTGTACAATATCAGTTTGCTGTTAAAATAGTAAACTCCAAATGGGAATTATGCATGCTGTGCCTTTTGCAATATATATGTATTTTCAAAATTATATGTGAGTTGAAATTAATGAATACTTAAAAAAGAGATTTTTTCAAAAAGTACAAGTAGCAATTTGTCATTATAATCTCTCTATGAAATACACTGAAATTTATCTATTCCAATCTTTTCTGTTGAAGTTGTTTGATGTTCTATGAATAATAATCTCTGGAGTCATGTCTCTACTCACCTGCAGCACAACTGAACTCCCAAAAAGTCTTCACTTTTCTCTGTGGTCCAATAAATATCTTATTAATTTCATCCTCTCAGAGATGATGGATCTGGGTTTGGTGTCTGTCTTGAACATCAGAAGAAAGGAACCTTTTTTATGAAAAGTTTGGAAACAGGGAGAATACAGAAAGGGGGTTACAAAGGGCCTGCCTGCCTAATGGATTTGGCCCTACAGGGAAGCTGGGTGGTGGATGACCTAACCTATGAGTAGTGTTCTCATCCTTGGCATGGGAGAAGCAATATCCAGCTTGGTTTTGGGCAGCCCCAGGCTCTGTGTGCTGAACTGTGAAGGATTTTATTGGCAGGCACTGAAGTGAAGCAAGTGTGTCCCCAGGATGTAACCAGGGTGTCGGGGGGCTGAGTTCTGCTCTTGCACCTGAGCACTGGAGGTGAGGGTACACAGGGTCTCTCCTGTGCAATAATGTCATTGGCTGCTAGGGGAAAATGTGGCCAGATTTGTAGTGCAGTGTCAGGGCTTGGTGGGCATGATACTGTCTGGGGTTATTTTCTGCAACTTGTCCTGCTGCATCACATCTGAACCTGGTGTCTGAAAACACTGTTATGGTGCCAGGAAGCTTTTTTTTTTCCATATTCTGCGTGAACTTCTGTGGAAATATATTCTGCCAAAGAGTAATTAACACACAGGCAATCTACTGCACACATCAGCGAGTGTACCGCTGGCTGCATTCATTTCCCTGATTTAATGAGTCTGCCCCAAACCCCTGCAGGATGATTGAAGGAGCTGCCTTTTGAGCCTGCCTCCCTCTTAGTATTAATCCTTAGTGGACTGACTTTGTGCTCAGTATGGCCTTCTCCTGGATAAATTTAATCTGAGGTAGAGGAAAGGGACACGGGCAAACAGGACCTTGGGAGAAGCCAAGGCATGACTGAGTGTGTTAAGCCATCAGCTGATTTGTCATGAATCACCTCCGCCCTTTCAGACCAAAAGTTATGTGAGGGGTAAGCCCATTCTCTCTCTTTTTAATTTTAATTGAAACAACAACAAAAAATTGTATCATGAGAGCTTGTTCACAGGTCTGAAGTAATAAATGGGTTTTACATCCAATATCAAGTTAATCTGGAGTTTCTTGTCCATATGTCCACACCAGCAAGTGCATATTGATTACTGATGGTTTAAAAATTACTCAAGCAAAAGAAATCACATGGCATTTATAAATAGAACCATTTCTAGAAACTGTTAAGTCTCTCCTTATGCAGAATACATCGTGCACTGGGAATTCTGAGAAAAGTAGCAAAATAGTTAGAAAGTAACACAAAGGTCCTAGCCTGCCTCGGTTACAAAGGAAAATGTTTAATCTCCATTTCTGGGTAATTTATTTACCAGCGTTCTTTTTCTGTATATAATTTCGTATATTTTCATTGCTTAGAAAAATGTTATGGCAGAATCTCTGATTGTTCATGGATCAGTGAAAAATGCAGAGGCACAGTGACACGTTTTGACATTAACCACTTGCCTTAAAGGTCCCCTCTGTAATCCTGCATTAGTCAATTTAGGACTGTGTGGCCAGTTAGGTGGAACATCCTGTCCTGTCTCTCCACCATCCATCTCTGGCTGCAGATTCCTGTCTCTTTCCCTTGCACTAGCTTGGTCTGTCAAACTGGCACTCTGTGGGCAGTCCAAAAATCAAATAGGGAAAACCAATCAGTCAGGTAGGATGCTACATCCTAAATGATCTGCATTTTGTCTTCATCCCATCTACAGGAAATCTGCAGCTGCTCACACCTCATTCTTAATCCAAAAGGCAGAGAAACCTCCAGGTACTGGCATCTCCCTTAGTCAGAATCTTTCTCCTTGCCTTGAAATCCTTTAGATGCAAAGCAGCATCAGCATCATAACCTCAGCTGTGATTTGAGCTGAGAGAAACTTTTTGGTCTGATTGTTCTGAAACAGCATTCTGAACACAATAAATGGATTTGACAGGATATGAGCCCTGAAATACAACTGACAATTGAATTTCTATCTTAAATATATATTGCTGAAATTTCTAATGGCACATCACTCTCTAGTGAGCCTGTGATGCAACAACTGAGACATGGCTGGAGGTGTCTGTAAGTTGCTGTGCTGAGTGTGCCGAATGCCTGTTTGGAAATAAGGGCTGTTTCATATGGGGGCACTCCCTTAGTATTCTCAGCTTTGCTTTGGGTGGCATAAGAAATTTTTCACTGTCATTCTCACAGTAAATGAAAAATAAAATTTTAATTTCTTACCGATGGAGATGCACTGAAGGATGATCTGGGGAGTAACTAGCACCATGTGGAAAGTTTGCACAACTTCTAATTCTGCACAGGGGGAAGCCCTGACTGTTAACAAAATTTGGAAAAAGAGTTCTTTTGCTGTTAAATTGCAAATTTTTATAAATTTGTTCTTTCAAAAAAAATGCAGAAATAAAAAAAAAAATTAGCTCAGTTCTTCCTTCATTAACTCAAAGGACACCGTTGTAGCAGATGATGAGTAGACTGCCAGTCTGAATGTAAAAGGGGCAGTTGTTAACAGAACTGGATGTCAGTGGTGAAGTCAAATGTGCCAGAAATTATGTTGTTGGAATTCTGAAGAAAAAAGTACATCAGAAGTTGAGTGAATGAAACCCAAGCGTGAAACCTTGACAACTAAGACAGTAATGAATGAAATGTGTGAGGAAAATATAAAAAATAGGAAAGAGAGCATTATTATAGCACTCTATTGGCTAAAAATATCTATGGAAACTTGGTGTGCTCACAACAGCAGAGGGACAGAGAGGGACAGAGCAGTTAAGAGTGTCAGAGAACACTCTCAGGGCAGCTTTTGTAAGAATGTAGGAAGGATTGAGATGAGTCTATTTCCCATTTCATTCTTTTAACAAGGGTGAAAAGGTCTTGAAACTCCTATATTGGGAGTTGAAAGAGGAATGAAAGGAAAAATCTAACTTCCTGGGAACACAGTAGTGGAACATGTGCCCCATCAATTATCTGAGTGCTGATTAATTAGGGAACATCATAGTTGTCAGCTTTACCTCTGTACTGTGTTCTATTTGATAGATGAGAGAGTAAAGGACAACCTTTAGTCTTTATGCTAAGATGTTATAGGCTTTTTAAGCAGAATTTGATAAATGCCTCAGCATCCTGCCTTTTTGGAAACCAACAATCAGTGTTGTAAAATCTTTATTACCAGCAAAGCACAGCAGCAAGTCTTCTTAAATACCTGCATCTCCACAAGATACCCATGATACTATTTCCTTTTCAGCTGAGCTCTTGGACAGAATATGGGAGGCTGGAAGATGAAGTATTTATATCTCCTTCTTCTTAAAATAGACAAATTAGCTGTAGCTATTTTGCTGAGATGTGATAGACAGCCATGGATTCCTGCTGTCCTATCTCAGACGTGTCAAGAAAATGTCTTTTTCATTGTGTTGATTATGAGTCCTTTTAATAGACACATTCATCGCCAGGATATCTCAATGTTTAGTCTCTGAATTTTGTTTTCTTTTTTTCTTTCTAAACCAGTAGGGCTCTATTCCTGATTGGCTACAGATAAAAGAATTAAAAACTGTGCAGTTTGATCTTCCTCTCTAGGATGCTCTGACTTCCAGAACAGTACTTTCTTCTAGAGTGCACTTCAGATTGACAAATGGAGAAATATCCCTTCCTCCTGCAGCTGAAACTATGGCTTTTCATGACTCTGTAAGTCTCCATGTGGCAGGGAAACTTGGTCTGACTGGTGGATTGCTCACACCTTTGGCCCCCTGGACGTGGGCAACAAACAGAAACACAAACACTTTCTTAACAAAGTGATCATTACTTTGAAGAACATTCTTTGCCATTAAGATTTTCAAACTTAATGTTTCTTGGTGAAAAACAAAGAAATAATTTTATATATATTTCTATATAATCTTTCATGACAATATTTGCATACAGGCAATGTTTTATGATTAACATGCAGTTAGGAGTTATGGCATCTGCATGAAATCTATATTTACAGTAAATTTAAGGTGTGCATCTCTGAATATTTCTTTCTGTGCATCAATTGATATATTTTCTTCATGAATATTAGGGAGGTTTTTCAGTTGTGTGATCAGAATTTGCTGAACTGTGGTTTATAGCAGACAATTAACAACTGTTAAATAGGATTATTGCAGGCTGTTATCTTCACACAGCATCGATTCAAATGCAAATTTTGCTCAATTTACTTCTCATAAGGCCACTGTACTGCCAGGTACGCTGTTCTTGTGATGGATGACAAAATATAAAAATATAACTGGAAATGGTGTAACCTGTTTCAGCAGGTTTGCAGCCTGGTTTGCAGTTCCTTGACATAGGGCAGAATTCATGAGTGGAGTGTGATGCCTGAAGAAGTGGCACAATCAGGCCTAGCCCAAAAAAAAATTGTTAGAAGCCAACATTTTCTAGGGGGGCGTTGTGATTATAAATACAGTTTTGGTAATGAACACGAATACTTTTCACCTTCTGATTGTTTCACCTCTTGAGGAATGTCATTCATGCGTGGGGATGTGGTAGAAGGAGTCATCTTTGGGTGATGTGGTGTCTCTGTATGGTGCCCATCTATCAAACTGTAGTTTAAAATTCAAAGTACAACTTTTTTCATGCAAAGTTAACTATCATTTCCGCCCATCAGAATTTTTCTCCTCTCATCTTTCACACATGGCTTCACAGTAGATGCTTCCCTCTTTCCAGGTGAACTTCAGGATGCAATAATTTTCTGAGCTTTGCTGTTGGGATGATGTCATGGGAAGACAATATTCTCCTTCCTGCCCTTTACCATCCATTTCCCCTGTCAGCCTTTGGCTGGCAGGAGCAATTCTTCATCCAAGCAGACAGGAAAATGATGCCTTGGAAAGGCATTTCTGGTGAATTAGGTCCCTACCTTGGGTGTTTGGGTAGCCACAGCTCAGTGAACAAAACTGTGTGGTTGTTGGACACTGGCATTGCTGATTGGAACTGTAGGGGCTTAGACTGGCCCCTCAGACTCACCTGGAGAGCTCCATCCTTGAGCTCTGATCTCTCATTAAACCCTGTTTTATCTCTGCAGCTGGCATGTGATCCCTTGGTACCCACGCTGCAGCTTGGCATTGGGTCAGTGAATGCTCCTGCACAGGGGAGTGCTGGGTGTTGTACAGGAGAGTTTGCTAGTTCTGCACAGAAACACTGCACATAAACACTTGGTACTCTTATCTCTAATGCTCATGGAAACAGCAAGATACTTTGAAAGGTATTTCTGTTAGGTTTGAGTTCTGTGCTGTTGTCCCTGTTGTTTGCCAAATTTTTACATTTAGGGGTTAGTTTATACTTTCAAATGTTGCACGAGGAGAATTTTAATTACTCTCTAATTAGGAATGAAAGGAAAAAAAAGATTGTCTTATGCTTTCAATTTTACTGTTGTCTCACAATGTCTTTCATATTTAAACAAAAAATTGTATAAAGTAGTAAGTTTACTACTACTGCAGTGAAAGGAGATGCAATAAAATAGAATATATATTCCATTATGTCTGATTATTTATCTGATCAGAAATTTGTCAGGTGTATTCTATATACCTTACATATTCTATAGTTAAATTTTAGATGTGGCTTTCCAACTAAATCCTTGACAATAGTGTTATATTAGGTGTTCTATTAATAGTGTTATATTAAAACTAATTTAATTTTTCAAAGTCCTCTATAGGCCAAAGATTCACAAACGTACAGCAATAGTCTTTCATGTAATGCTTCTCAGATTCTTCCTAAGTTTTATTTAAGTGGGTTAAAACAGAGGAAATTAAGAGCCTATCCTGATAAAATAATAATACAATTGGAATGAAGTATCACTGGAAAGCGTCAGCCATCTCCAGTTTAAATAAACAGAATCAATCACATCAGTGTGACATTTTCTTCATCAAATAGGCAGCAATGTATTGTTCTTAATTACATCCAGACTTGTAACATAGGAAAACTAATGACTAAGGGTTTGGAATTGGTATTAATGCTCAGAAGGACTTATTAGGATAAAGGGTTTAAAACCTTCTTGTTTTCATATGGGTCGATATTTATTGTGGTTTTCTGCCAGCATGTCTTACACTTGCATTACAAATGTTACAGTGTTCATCCATTTTCAGGACAATGATAAAGTAGAACATACATTGTTCTGTGGGCTTTCAACAGTTAACAACTGAAACATAACAAAAGATGATGAATGTATGGCTGTCTAAGTATTAACTACTATAAAAGGAATATACTCAATGAAGAATTTGGCAGAAATAAATTTTATTTCTCACTTGCTCTGCAGAGTAACAAACAATTAAGTAAAAATTTTTTCTTAAGTAATCTGTAGTTTAGAATACATAAATAATCATATGTTTTACAATTGTACCACTTGTTGGCCATAAGAGGTAGGTAAATCATTATTAAACTATCAATTTTCTGATAAATTAAGTCTGTTTTCTATTCATGAAATATCTAAACAGACTTAGAGTGTTCATAATGATTTGAAAACCACTTCCTTCCCTCTGTATTGATTGTATTTGCTTTATTTAGAAACTGTGTTTTGCCCATAACAAGATATGTAAAGAGTTATGGTAAAGCTCACTTATATTCCTTTGCTGGCAGAAGACAGAAACCTCTTACACTAATGAGGAGCAAAACAATTACTACTGACAGATAACCATATTCCTCTTAAAGTTCCCCATTCCTATCTGAAATACAAAATGAAAAATAGCTACTCCCCAATATGTTTGGAACCAAAATTGACATCTGCACTCCTGGCAAAACAAATACCTCAAACTTCAGGTACAGCTGAAAAGAAGAGTTTCAGAACTGGCCAGAAGACTTGCAGATAATTTATCAGTCTTGCTGTTAGCTCCATAGGGCTTATTAATGTTCCCATTGAAGTCATCTGAGCTGTATTTTCAGAGAAATCTTTGCAAACAGAGCCCCTGGAGTGGCTCATGGCCTGATCAAGTGTGTCTTGGAGATGACCAAGGCGTGCAGAGACCTTTGGCAAAGGCTGTGTTTGGAGCAGTAGCATGTGGCACTTATCCCATCTTGACACGTGCAAAAATAGCTGCTTTGGAATAGTTTGTTCTTGTGCCCTTTTGAGTGAAATCTTGCCCACAGTTGCTTTTGGAGCTCAGTGCAAAATTCTAATGAAAAATTGAGAGTCTGGAGCCTGCCTTCAAATATTTGTGCCTCGCTCCCCTTGACTTAGTAGCCTTTGGAGCTCTATCCCTCCTTAAAATGTAAATCAGACTTTATTACTGGGATAAGCAGAGAAATTCTAGCAGCAAAGACTTGTAGAGAAAATACTGTGTGTTTTAGCATTACCAAAAGCTCTAAAATCGTTCTGAACCAATGGAGAAATCAATAAATACAGCTCCAGAAAGTTATCGCTGCCTCTTCAGTCTGCAACCTGACACCTTTGCTCAGACAGGTAATGGAGATGCAGTGCAAATAAACTCGTGCTCAGTCCTGCATTCCATGGTGGCTGAGAGCTGGAGCTGTGCCACAGACAAAACAGCTGGGGGTGAGGGAGTCATCTTTTGATCTGCACTAATCAGAAGGGCAGCAATAGGATTCTGTCAGCATTAATTGTAAGTGTAATTAGAAATGTTACATTCTGTGTCTGCGTTAGGTGGGCTATGGCCCAGTGTGGAAACACCAACTGGAAATGTGGTGAGAGTACTGAGACTCAGGGGAGGAACAATGCTGGCAGGGAGGGCATCAGAAAAGCTACTTGAGGTCTGGATTCATCTTATTTTCTGGCCCACATAATTTAAAAAGAAGAAAAAAAGAAGAAAAGAAAAATAGTAAAATCCAGGGGTTTAATATGTAATTAATGGGAATGCTTAGTGTTTTCAGAACAGTGATTGTTTCCATTACATGCTTACACAGATCTGGAAAAAGTCAGGATCATGTTACTGTAATATCAAAATGAGAAGTCACTCTTTGTTAGAGACACTAACCAGAATCCTTGAAAGGATGCATATTGCATGTTATACTGATAGCTGGCAGAGCAGAGATTAAGGATGAAATTCCAACTTGGCTGACTTTATTGTCAAAGCTCTCGGTGATTTCAAGGTGCCCGGGATTTCAGCCTGAATATTTCCAAGTGTCCTGAAGAACACCTCAGACTGTTATCACTAAATTGATAGTGGTGTTCATATGTCCTGTTGGGGAAGGAAGGCCACAGACTCAATTGCTTTTATTTGTGATAATGTGATAAAAGTGTGTATTGTATAGATGGGTAATTACCAAGATTAATCAACTTATCTTTGTTTCTTATACAAATGTTCCTTTTTCCATGCATGAGAGGGAGTGCAGAATTCAAAATAGAAGTGAAAATAAATATAAAAGAGCAAGATTTGACTGTAATCATAGTAAAAAACACACCGTAATTCATGAGCAAAGCATCTCTATGCCAAGTTCTGGGCCATTTGTATTGATATTCATTAACAAAGTGGAGTTGATATGGTAGTATGACAATTATGTAATATATATACATTCAGGCTCATGCTTATTTTGAAAACAGCCAATAAAAAATAATGGAGCAGTAAAAAAGTATTTTTCCTTGGTTAAAGAATTTTATAATAACAGTATTTGTAAGTGGGTTTGTCTGCTTTTATGGCGTTTGGGAATGTCAGATAATGTGGAAACATTTTGTTTAGGAAAACTTCCCTCTTCACCAGAAATTATTCTAAAAGCCAGACAACAGACACCTGCCCCCAACACATCCAGAAAATCTTATCAATATTCTTTATTTGTTGTACCTATGGTTCTTGTTATGTATGTGTTGTGCATCAGTTTAGAGTCAGAAATGCAGTGTCCTGCCAGGGCTCTGGCTGTGCCTGCAGGACTGCAGGGTGCTGAAGCCCAGCAGTGCCTGCTGGGCTCACTCGAGGAGTTTTGCTTGTCAGCACAGGGAAGTATCACCACAGAACACAGACCTCCAAAATTCTCTCTCCTCAGGTGTTTTTCAGAAGCTACTTAATGTAAACGAATAAGGCTTTATATCACTGTAACTTTTAAAAATTACTCACAGAGGTGTCTGACCTCTGTCTGGCCAGATAAGGTGGAAGCCAGGCTGGAATTTGAACTCTGAGCTATCATCTCATTGGAGTTTAGTATTGCTATGATAGCACAGAGAAAGGAAATAATATTAGAAAAACAGGAATTGGAAACGAGAAAGCACTGAAACATGTTAAGCATCATTTGTATGTAGTATTGTGGGTTTTTCTCTTCCTTCTGGCTGTATTCACAGCCCATAAAGCAAATGCCATATGGGAGGATCAGCAGTGACTCACACGGCATTGTACAGAGCTGGTTTGCCAGTGCCAGATGATGCATTTGCTATTTATGTAGTCAACAGACAGTTCTAGGAAGCTTCTAAAGTGGTTCAGAGACAAAGAATGATTTGTCACTGACAATCAGTGTCTTATGCAGCAGCTTCAGAGCTGGGGCAAATGGACTAATCTCATTCATTCCTTTCTGAGTCTTAATGGTTTGTCTGGAAAGTATAAACTATTCTTACACATTAAGACCCTGGAAAAATAAACCAAATACTAGAATTACTTTCTTAGTGTTAAAAACAGGCAAAAGTTATCATTAGGAGAGGCTGGTAGTTCAGATGTCAGCACAAAAATTTAAGCTTCAGATTAATTCAGAATTTACAAAAATTTGTATTCAAATATTATGATTTGAACCCACCTTCCACTGCCTGCATAATTTCTCAGATAACCAAGAGCAGTCTAGAACTTAATGCCTGTTAAAAAATCTACGGAACCACAAAAAAAAAAAAATCAACAAAAAGCCCAAAACAAACCAAGCAAAGCCAGAATATTAATTTATATAGTTTCAGTGGAGATAGTTGTTTTTGATGTCTATAGATTTTTAAAACTTAAACTTTTAATGGTTTTATGAATTTAAAATGTTCAGATTTTCAGTGTATAAAATTCTACTAAAGTTGCTAATTTTTTCTATTTTGTCTAATTTGCATCTTTAATGTTTGAAAGGTAAGTCACTGCTTTTAGAGAAAGTTGACAATTTCTCTGCCTGTCATTCTCACTTTTCAGAGATGATGTTTTAAAAATTGCATAGTAAGGAAAAAAGGGGAAAAAAGGGAAGGTTTTAATTTTTGGTGTGTTCACAGAAACCTTTTGGACAGATCTGCTCAGATCATTAATCTTCACTGGTTATTGCTTTTAAGTACTAGAAAAATGAATCTTGTCCTTGTGTCTTGAAGAAAAATCTCCCTCAAATTTTTTTGGCTGTGACTCTTGTTCTGCTAGGTGAAACAGCTTTTTGTGCTTCCACATGCTTGTATTTCAGTCTTCTCAGAGGGGTTTATGAGGAGCAGAATGTGTGATGAGTAGTTGGCTGGTAAAAGAAAGAAAAGCCCTAAGCCTTGCTTTAAGTCTTGAAAACTTAGAAGTTTTCTGTCTCAGAATAGTCATTGCCAAAGCATCAACACTTTACTTTGCAAATAATATTGTGCCACAGACCTCTTCTGAAATGAAAAAGTTTATCTGAGGGAGATCAGTGTACCACCAGCGGAAAAAAAAGTACCTGAAACCTAAAGATCTGGGTTTAAATTGATAGCTTATTAAAAATAAATTTGTAGAGGATGGAATGTCCTCTTTTCTAAATGCAATGGTTGATTTTGGAAAACTTGAAAGCATTTCAACTTTTGTGAAAGGCTTTACAAATCTTGTAGTATTGGAACTGACCTAAATTTCTTCAAAAGTGACAACTCTGGTAGAGAAAAAAGAGAACAAGGGCTTTTATTGTCTTATACCTCTTCAGAAGTTCCCCCCAAAATAAAAAAAAAACAACTTAACATCTGAATGATCAACCTGAAATCTTTTGTCTTATAAAAGCCTGCAAGTTTCTTTGCTTCTTTAGGGTTATCTGATTTTTCTAATTGCATGTGTTGAAGATGAGGATTCATCCTGAAACTGAAACCTCATAACTGTGAAGTTCTCCCCTTTGAGTGCCCTTGCCCTTCGTTAGGCACTTGTTTATCTGTCTGAGGGTCACAGGTGAGTTCCTCAAGAGCAACTGAAAACTTTCCATGATTTTTTTTTTTTCCCTTTGAGAAATCAATTATCCTCAGAGCTTGGGATGCTGCCCTGTTCTGTCCAACTGGGAAAACTAATTTCCACAGAAAATTATGTGTCTGCTGATCTGCATTACATGTTGGAAGGAGACTGCATGAGATTCTGCACTTTAGGTGGATTGAACTTGTCTTTAATTTCTTGGGTTTTCTTCTTTTGCTGCAGTGTAATGATGGACCTTGCCTAAAATGATGAAATGCTGGTTCCTGGCCAAAAATTTAAAGCGACAAGAGTATTTTCTGCTAGGAAAGTTGATATTAGCTCATTAGCATCTTTCACAGCTGAAATAACACAGTGAGCCAATGTGAATCAAACGTTCCCAGGGGGCTAATTTCCTCCCACTGATTGGAGAGTGGTGAAAACAAAGAATAAGAGGTCAGACTGCATCTAATTTCAAACAGTGCCCTATTAGTGGGGAGAACATCTGAGATCAAAAGACCATCATCCAAGTGTAATCCATATAGACCTGGTCTGTGATAAACAGTGAAATCAGCCATTATAACAATATTACCATTCATTATTTTAATGTGTCTAATGATTTTTTCCCCCATGGCCTTTTTTTGCCCTCTACACAAAATCCATACTTGTATTGTTCCATTCCTATTGATATTTGAATTGATGAGCGCCCTCCTTGGCAGTTGCTTTGCAGCTGAACTGACGACATGCACTGTCACCAGCACTGGCATGTCTGGCTGATAAACAGGGAATGTCTTCACATTTCAGGTTCCTGAATAAAGCCCTTCCTCCTAAAGCCCAGACCCTCTCTATCATACAGCATTTTTGGTATATTTCCTCAGCTGCTCAAATGCCTCTGATATCAGAGGAAAAAAATAATTAAAGACTAAAATTCAGCACAACAGATGCACAAATGAATGTTGGGATGAATATAGCACGGGCTCAGAAGTTAACTGTCATCACTCCCCATTGCAGTTTGTCTCTTCCATGTGCTGTGCACCTGTGGCTTGCAGACAATGGCTTTGATTGCACTATTAGAAAACTGGAAGTCAAGTGCTGCTGCTGCTGCCTGTTGCTGTGTCTTTGTTCTCTCCTGTGAGCTTCTAGCAAGATTCTCTCCTGGTTTTATATTACTATTATTTTATATTACCCCTGTGTGGTCTTTTAATTATTATATTCATGCCCTTTGCTGCCACTTTTGAGATACTCCAAACGTGGTGAAGATGAAAACCAAGGTTAAGTGAAGGCAATGTGGATTTCAGACAGAAGAAAACATATATTCAGCAATCTGTGAAGTACACAAATACAGGGCCAGCGTTGTACTGACTTGAGTCCACCAGGCAGCAGAAATAAATTAACAGCAGACTATCCCCTCCTCCAGATCTTATCATCCAAATTAAGTGAACACCTGCACTAAATAAAATTGAGCTGAACTGGTGTGAATATCCAATTCTGGGCTTGATTTACTGCTCCAATACTCCAGTTTTATGCTGGCATAAATTCCCTTTAATAGAGTTACATGGTTATGAATTGGGAGTAATGTGGTTGTGAATTAAGTAGTTCAGGTTCTTTCCCCTGATGTCAGGTCTTGTTTGCTTTGGAGTATCAATACAGATGCCACTTTATGTCCTTTCTGATAGAACATAGATTTGGAGAAGTACAGATGACTGGCAGACTGCATAATTGATGAGAAAAGTTTTCTGTGAAATTTTCCATTCCTTTGTTTCTCTAGATTCTCACACCTATAAAAGGTTTGGGTTAGAAGGGGCTTTACAGATCCTCTCATTCCAACCCCCCTGGCATGGACAGGGACACAATGCTTTGTTTCACAAGAGTTTTCAGGATTGCAGTGGTGTTTATGGTCTATGGGAAGCTCAGTTTCTCTAACAGCTCTTCACCAAAGGACTCGGTGGATGCCCTGCACTGGAGAACACCACAGAGGTGATGGTTCCTGTGGAAGGGCTGGCCTGGGCCTCTTGGGCCCTGTGTCCCCACGCAGCCATTTGCACACAGTTCTTTTGTGGACCATGAGCCAAGATTAGAAAGGAATTTGCACAGGATTCAGTACAAAATTAAAGCCATAGGGAGTGGAGAATATATGCAGCACTGCACCCGTAGCTCCCGTGCTCTTCCTCAGCTTGGCTGGGTTGGATGTGCTGGAGAGCCCAGCCCACTCCAAAGGAGAGAAAAGCCCACCTTGGACTCATTGGTTTTGAGATGCTAAAGGAGCTTGGGCTAATTATTTTATAAGAATTCTTTTGTCCATCCTAATGATGAATTGTGTAATTTTCCACGTTGTCATATCCAGCCTAGCCACTTGATCTATAGTACTCATCCTATTTTCCTATATTTTTTTCTCTATGATATAGAGCTAAGTGTTTTTTAAGGAGACAGGTTTTAAAAATAGGGCAGTGGGAAAGATGCAGCAGATATAAAAAGAAGCATGCAGCTGCAAGTAAAAATGCTATCAAATAAATAAGCTGACATCCTCCCCCCAGTCCCTTGTCTCCTAGGGCTTAGTCTCAGATCTTTTGAGGACTTCCATGGACTTCAGCAGGCATTGGGTTAAGCCCTTAATCCGTTATTTTAAACTTGCATTGACCCAGAGGGTTACTTAGGGTTTTTTTCAGGAAATCTGTGTGGTTTTTTAATTCCCTTTTTTCCTTTCAGGTGCTGGATAAGTAATTTCTTCTTTTCTGGATTATCAAGACTACCTTATCCTCTCATTGAGTCATATGTTTATCAGTGATTTCTCTATTATGAGTTGCATTCTATCCTGGGAAATTTGTAGAAAGATAATACTTAGTTTTGAAAAAACAAACAAAAAAACCCCATTTCATTTTGTAGTTCACTATTCTGCTACCGTTTGCATTCCTTTTTTTTTTTTTTTTTTTTTTTTTTTAGCTACCTTCTCTATTATTAATTTAAAAATTCTTGCTGTACTAGTCTAGGGAAAATTTTACGAAACCATCCTGTCAGTAGCATTGAGCTTTTATTGATATTTCAGATGCTGGTAGACAGAATGCTGCAATAATCAGTCTGCCATGTCTCAGTAATCTTCTACTCAGAATTTCTTTTTCACACATACTACTGACTCTGTGCAGGCTTCTGTCAGTGCCTGTTGAATAAGGCACAATGAATTTGTAGGGTAAAAGATACCTTTCCTACAGATGTTATCTTTGTCCCTACATACCCAAATCTGTGTCCCATATTTGAGAGGCCTTGGAGTTCTTCCTTTGAAATATAGAAAGTGTCTTGGTAAGATACATGTATAAGGGCTTGAAGTTTTTAATGTGGAAAATTAAGTGTGAGATTGGCAAAAGTTTGAATTGAAAATTCAAACTTGAAGTGGAAATAACATCAGCTGAATAGAATATATAAGAAAGCAACAAAAAATTATTTGACTTTTAGTTTTTAATACTTTGAAATAAATTAAGATTTGGCTTGAAAGAGATTTTGTTTCAAATATGGGATTCAAAAGATAAAAATATATGAATAAAAGAGGTACTTTCATTTTTTTAAATTTATTGTGTGCACACACAAATTTAAAGTATTCCAAAACTTTTAATAATTATTTAGACTTGCTTTTGAGCTTTTCAAACAGATTCTCTAAAAATAGTAGATCACCTTTAGCTATTCCTGCTATTGATTAAGCTGGTATTAAAGGAATAAGGAATACAAGTATTGCACCCAGATTCGTGCAAAGCAGTGATCAGAAGTGTGGCAGAGTCATTGACCATGGTGTTAAGTCAGAAGATTTTCTAAATACCAACACGTTACCAAAGTGATAAATGTGAGCAGCAAATGATATGAATTCAATCTGACCTCTAGTGAATGAGTTTAATGGGGTAAATAAATAACTGCACAATAAAGTTTTGCTAGTCAGCCAGAGATGTTGGAGCTGTGGAGACTGCACACATTCAAGGACAGCTTTCATTTCTTCTGGGGGTCCACCAGTTGTTCACTCCAGTTGCTGTGGGTATGTTTTCTTTACTTGGAGTTGGATCTTCCATTTACTTCTGCCTTTGCTTTGCATCCTCCAGCTGTTACAGTCCTTGCTTTAGTCCTCTTTAGGAGTGAGTCTTAAGTTAGCAGTGGCAGCTGCTCACTCCTCGTTGGGGTTGTTTTGGGATCAGGGACAGGTTCCTAATGCTGTCCATACAGCTCTGGCTCTCCTGTCAGGCACTTTGGCCTCTATCTTTCAGCCCCTTTGACTCTTATGTCTGTACTAGGGAGGAGCAAAGGGAAAATGATTTCCAGAACCAAGCTGGGAACTGTAGCCGTGTGTGTGCCCAGACATACCACTAGAAGATGGTTCTGACTTTGTGTCCAGACATTTTGTTTGACTCTGAGACTGAGTATTGAAAGAAGCATTAGGCTGTGTTGGCTTTTTAATTTCAATAGCCAAGCAAATCATGCAGAGTATAAAGCTCATAATCAAACTTCTGTTCTTGACAACATCAGTGTTTGTCTGAGTGCAGAATAGTAGGAAGTAGCAGTGGAGTTCCTTTATTCATTAACAGAAATAATTGGGGTCATCTGTGTATCAGCACTATTCTTTCATCTAGTGAATAATTATGTACAAGTGAATTTGGAATGACCTAATTCTTTAACACATGCTTCTCACATGTGTGCAGGCTCTGGGACTGAGGTGGCTGCTGATGGGAACTGCAGCAATCTGCCATAGACATGGGCATTTGGGCTTGAAATGTTACCCAAAGTCGAGGTGTGATCTGTGAGCAGTGGCTGTAAGCTGGAATGGTGTCCCATGTGGGGTTTTAGCTGCAAAGTTGTAACGGAGCAGCTTTTGTTGCTACTCTTCATATGCTCTTTCTCATCCACACCTAAAGAACCTTAATGCTGGGAGCTGTCAGGCCTGAACACCTGCTAAGCATCAGTTTACAGGTAAACATTTTGTTTCTCCTAAAGAAAGAGACGTAGCAAACATAATGGAAATTTCATCATTGTATAGCAAGAATTTAGAGTTTTAATTTCAACAATGCTGATTTAATGAAAATTGGCTCCTGCTGCTGGGAACTTGTTAAGAGGCCCTCCTTCTTGACTGCAGGTGGGTTTTAACTTGCTGGTTTCAAAGCAGGCACTAATACAGACTGTCAATTTCTACTTAAAAGGAGATTGTTATCAGTCCCCTTGATACTTTCTGCCTGACAGCTAACTTCTTCCTCAAAGAGGTTAGATATACATAACTAAGCAGTAAATACCCCAATGACACATCACTGCGCTTGACAAAAAATGGCAAAGAGAAGGAAAGGCTTAATCTACAATACACTGAAAATTATTTCGTTGAGCTGCATATTTTTGTTCCAGACAGAATGTCCAGGGAAGTGAACCGAGGAAATGTCACATAAGTTGCAGTCTCCAGAAGGCAATGCCTTGGTTTGACATAGCTGAAAAAAATGCAGCTCTCAGCCTTGAAAATACTGCTTTTGCCTGACTAACACTTCAGCAAAGTTGGGAGATGAGCTCCTGTTGTGTTTTCACCCCAACTAAGCCCCACACTCCTTTCCTCCCTCCCACGTGATAGGGTAGAGAATTGGAAGGGTAAGAATGAAAAACCTTGTGGGTTGAGATAAAACCAGTTTTCATAGGTAATGGAGTAGGCACTCCCAGATGCAAAGGAAGACAAGAAATTCACTCACCACTTCTCATGAGTAGTAGGGTGTTCAGCCACCCCCAGGAGAGCAGGGCCCTGTCACACCTAATGGTGACACAGAAACACAAACACCATCACTCTGAGCATCCACCCTTCCTCCTTCCCCCCCAGCTTTACACCCAAGCATGGCACCGCACATCTGGGACATCCCCCGGGTCAGTTGGGATCAGCTGTCCTGCCTGAGTCCCCTCCCAGCTTCTTGTGCACCCCCAGCCTCCTCAGGGCTGGGATGAGGAGCAGGAAAGGCCTCGGCTCTGTGCAAGCTCTGCTCAGCAGGAACTAAAATGTCCCTGTGTCCTCAGCACTGTCCCCAGCACAAATGCAAAGCACAGCCCTTTATTGGCTATGGGGAGAAAAAAAACCCTCTACACCAGCCAAAACCAGCACAGCTTCCATTAACAAAACTGTTTTCTTTATTCTTATTAAAAAAATGAACACAAGTTTAAGTGAACAATATCAGACTATTAGAAGGTAAATTAAACAGGAAAAAAAATAGGTTCATTTATAGGGAACTCCAGCTTCATTTTCCACCACTTTGAAAATGTAGGTGGATGACTTGAGGCAGTGTGCTTATCCAGTCAGTGCACATGGGAGAGATATCCTCTGCTGCTTTAGACCTTGAAGTGATCAATGATCTGGTTCAGGCTCCTTCTATTGTCAGTGCAGAGACAGAGGCTTCTGACATAGTTCTTCTCTTCTAGCTGTACGAAAATACTGGTAGGTAATTAATAGGTAATACTGGATTTTTTCACCCTTCCTTTGCTAATTATAATGATAAACTTTATGTTAAAAGTTGCTTCCTTGCCCTATGGAACATTAAAGTTTGCTATGATTTTTAGATGATACCATAATACCAGAAATGAAAATGGCCTTTGGCTGGTAGAGTTTTTACAGTATTTTAATAGTTCTCTAGTGTCAGTGATGTCAGAGCAGGGATGTCTCTCAAGGTTCACTTGTTGGCACATTTTCAGGTGGAGCTGTTGGTCATGCCCAGTTCTGTACTTATCTGTGTTGTACGTACCATGATCTGCAGAGGTACAGCAAGAAAACATCCCAGCTTTTCTTGCTTAGGATACTAACATGAGCTGAATCTTGCTGTTCACATGGTAAGCCTTCTGCCCTCCTCCCCCCTCAGTTTCAATTTATAGTAAATTCATGTAATTTAAGACCATACAGAACCTTTGAAGAATGACTTCTAACCTGCCTATTAAGTTAGAATCTAATTTTGTCTAAAATGGCATTTCACAATGTCATAGTATTCCTGAGAGACACATCTCAGTCTCATGTTTTACATTAACACCTATGTTTTTCATAATTGTAGAACACCATTCTGTGCACTTCTAGTGAAAGATCATAATTATATGGACATCCTCAATGAACATAATTTTTTCAAAGCCATGTGAGCCATCCTCATTGTAATTTATGTGGAATGGTTCCCTGTGATGTGCACATGCCCCCCTCACTTTCCAGTTTTGAAACAATACAGCAAAGATTCATTTGTTGCTCATACACTGTCTAATCCTTTCCCAGCTGACAGGAAAAAACCCAATTCTTTATTCCTTTTGAGCCTTTTCTAATTCTGTAAGTTTTTACTTAATTTCAAAGTGTGTAGATGACTTTAAAATATTGCAAACTCATGTTCAACTAATCCCAGAACAAACAAATTTAAAAAATTCATCTGCCTGCACTAATAGAATATAATCCCTAGAATATAAGTATTTCTCTGCTTAGAAAATAGAGTGGGCATGTAACATCTCTAAACTAAGTTAGCTATTCAGTAAAAAGCAACCTTTGCAATCTTGTAAGCTGTTGGAAAATGAGAAATTCCGAACCAAGAGGCAATCTATGTTCACACATCATGTTGTTCTTAATCACATTTTTCTCAAATATGCATTGTTGGCTTTTGTATTTAAAGCTACTGTTGTAGCATTTTGTATTAAATGCTACTGTTGTTTATTTTTCAATTTCTTCATTAATGCCAGATTCATATGACATTAGGCAATAATTTGCTGAAGTACTGGCATATATTTTATTGCAAAATTGCAATCATGCTTGTGAATTATAAACCTGATTGCATTATATGTCCAAGTTACTTTTGCTTCATATAATTTGAAAGAAAAAGAGGGTCCCTAAATCTTCCTGAAGCAGAATAGCTGAAAAAATATTTCAATTATTCATTAGTCACACTAAGATTAATAGCACCCAGACATTGACAAAACTCTGTCCTGTAACAGTGTACAATTGTTCATTACTGAAAAGGATGCAATTCTGAGAAACCCATCATTTGATTAATAAAACTTTATTTGTATGTCTTGAATCCAAGTTAGTAAGTTTCTGCTCTGTTCCTTAAAACCCTCTCAATGTGATAAAAATATTTAACTGTGTATTCTGGGAATGATGCAATCATTCCAAAGAGAGGATCATTGTCCAGGTCATTCCAAATGACTAATGTGTATGGTACATCATTGTGCATTATGCTGTGTCAGACAGAAAATCCAGTTTATAAAATGTTTTAGGATATTTTCAATTAGTTTCTTTGAAAAGATTTACCCATTTTTCTTATTCTTTCAGTCTTACTGTACAAGGCTCACAGCAGAGAGCATTGAAACTTTGAGCTTTGTAATGTGAATTTTCCAGAGCAGTATGAACATTCTCAGTAAAAAACTGGGAATCTTTACTCTGTGGGACTGAATTCCCCAGAAGGCACTGTCAAGGTTAGCTACAAGGCATCAGAGTTCTGGGCTTGGGATTCAGTGTTGTGTCAGGTCTCAGGCTATGGGTTTTTGGTTAGGTAGTGAGTGGAAGGAGGCAGATTCTGCTGATGGAGGCAGCAGATGGGAAGGGGAGAAGAAAATGCTCCTGGGGGAAGCCAGCAGCAAAAATAGTCCCTATTTAAATTTGTTGTACATATGCAGTAGATTAGTGGGCAAAGTTCAGAGTACAACACAGAGGAAAGATTTGCAATGCTGAACACCCAAGTAATATATGCCAGAATTGTCCCTAAAGTTGTATGGCTCTGGAATAGTCCTGTGAAAAACTGAGGTTTACTTTACAAGGAAAACCCTTTGTTGTGAGAGGTCCTGTTCCATTCTGATATCTACCAGATGTAGGAAAGCAGCTGGAAGTGAATCAGGTGTCACCTTTCTTGGGCTCACCTACAGGTAACTTAGAATTTACCAACTGTATTTTAAGTTGCAGTTCTGTCTCTCAAAGAAGCAGTGGAGGATAATGGGAGGGGTAACTAAAACTTTCTTGATGACTTGCTGAGGAAAATTTTGGAGAGATGGATGTTAATATGTTGAACTCAAAATCTGTGTCATTAATTCCTCTGTGGTATTTAACATTACCCAATGCTATAGAAAGGGAAAGCAGGCACTCTGGTAGGGATTTTGAACTGAAACTGGGATAGATCCTACTAGTTTGAGAACATATAATTGTTTATGGCTGTGGTTTCTGTATTGTAACTAGATGTTCCTTCCCAACCCCACATGGGGTTTTTTAGAAATGATGGGTTTTGTATTTACCAGCAGGAGAACACCTGAGATGGCTTGTACTGAATGTGTTCCTTTTCTCAAGAGATCGATCCACAAGATGAAGAATAAAAAGGGAAACAAAAAACTTGCAGCTGTACATTTTTTGATGTGAAAGTTTTACAGAGAAACATGAGGAGAGGACTTTTTCTCTGTGTCTTGGGTCAGCTGCAGACAAGTATTTGGCTACATCTTCCTGAGGACTGAAAAAGGAAGAGACAGTTCTAGTGAGTGGTTATTGTACACATGTTTACACAAAGTGTGGAACTTATCCTTGCAGTCTCATCTTTCCTACTGCTAGCTTGCTGTTGGCAAAGCAGATGTTTCTCACAGGGTATTGCTCGGCTCTTTGCAAACGCCTTCTCCCAGAGACATTCCCAAGAGCATGGAGGTTGCTGGTACACCGGTGTCTTCCTCCAGAAGTCCTTGGCTCCTTTTGGGAGCCAACACACTTAACACACCTTACTTAAAAGTTTCATTTCTCCTGAGTGCCGGTCTGGTTTAATTATGATAATTAGCTCTGCAACATGAGTTTCTCTATTTAAAATTATTTTTTGAGGTATCGATAGCAGTAATGTCTAGTAACTGGCAACAGGAGTTTCACTACAACCCCAACAGAAAAATATTCACTATATATTAGGAGGAAGCTGCTTTTGTGGGCCTAAACTGATAGAAAACAGTGCATTGTCACATCATTATACCAAGACAGTACTATTAAAAGTGGTAAGTTAAAATTTAAATATCATTTCATGAAATGTATTAAAATTCTTAGGCTTTTGGAAAATAGAGTTAGACAGGATTTATCATGGTTATTTAAATGAATAAAAATTTGAAGTTTCTGTGTGTACTGGGAATTGCAGATTTTAGCTAGCCTTTAACAGGAGATCTGGATTCTTTTCAAGTTTCATCACTTTTACAGCATCCTGTTTAATGTCCTGCTTTCCCTCTGTCCAAGCTCAGGATAATATCTCGCTGTCTTGCTGGCACAATGAGACATTTACTAGGATGGTGAGATATTTTACTAGGATAGTGAGCAATTAGGTGTGACAAATTAAGCTCTGCAAGTACTTTGAGCTTCTCATGGGAAAGCTCCTATTGAAATATGGGCATTGTTTTTTCTGAACAGGTGGGACAGAAGACTGCTTGAATTTTGAAGCTCTTTAGCAAGGAAAACCAGTTACAGCACCTTAACAGCACCTTTTCTATCTTTTCTTGTTAGAAAGCTTGGAACAATAGCCATATTATGGATTTTCTGTAGGACCCCTGACTTTAAGGGTGTATCATGTGATTTCAGCCTTCTGTTCTTGCTGTGTTCAGTCTCAGAAATAATGGCCTCTGTACTGTTTCCCTAAAGTCTGTATTAGAACAAAGTGTAATAACATCAGTGCTCAATTCAGAAGGTGGTAAGGCATCAGTGCCTGCAGCATTATTCACAGTATGAGCACTATATCTGGTGCTGACTGGCTCCTACTATATCACAAAGTGACAGCAAACTTGCTCGGCTATGGTTGATCTAAAAAAGCTCTCGTGAGCAAAGTCCTACAGGAAAGCACAGAAAATTGTGGTTTGTGATTCATATTAACCCAGTTTTGCTTGATGATCTATGTAACTGAATACTGTGTCAGTTACTTTTAGGAGACAAAATATTTGTTGTTAAAATTATCTCACCTATTTTGAAGAAGTATCAGGAGATGTGGTTGCAGAATCTTTTCAAGATGTCTTAGCTCCCAAAATAGGCCATGGGGTAGGACTCCACTTGCTATGAAGATGAGACCTACTATAGTTGACATAAATACATACTATGACAAGCCCATCCTTAATCTTTCACAGTTTGTCCTTTTAAAGTATCACAAGGCCTCCCCAATTATCTCCCATGAAATCAGTAGAGTCTGACATTGATTTTCACGGGATCAGAGCAGGCACACATTATAAAGGCTGTTTCATTCTGGCTCTGAAAGGAGTTGTTCTAAAGCAACAGTGCATTTGTCTTCCCCTGTGTGTATGTCCCTGCAGCCCCAAAGCTTCTCCATCTTTTAGTGTGTGGAAGAGGAATCAGAGACTGAGTTTAGCAGACCTCAGGGAAGTTGCTGATGATTATTGTAAATTTTTATCTTTTTTGGGGATGATACATTCTCACCATTACTGTGAGAACTGTCTGTGTCCTTCAGAGCAATGCAGTCTGCTTAAAATTGTGTCTGGTTCCTCAACATTGTTCCACCATCCATCAAAACTCATTTTGATTCTATATATTTACATTGGATTTGGCCCATGAACAAGTCTACTGTTTTCTTAAACATATTAAAGGGTTTATGTTCCAAGGTGGCAAGGAGATAAGCCCTGATTCCTAATCTAGTTCCTTAACTGGAGGGTGCCTCCAGCTAAACTGCCAAACAAATATCAGACCATGTAGAGCCCAATCCCTTTCTGCCTTGTTTGTTCATTGGCAATATGGTAGAATCAAATCTGAATGATCCAGGGCAAACCAATTCATGACTGAAGTCCATCAAAATTACCTGAAACCTTGGACCTGCAATACAAGGCCTGGGATGCAGTTTGGCATGGCTGAGGAATGAGGAAGCTGTTAAGGAGAACTACAAGAAGCAGCTGGAGGAGCTATAGGAATGTTTTCTCTCTTACACAAGTTAATTGAACAAGTTTATAGAAACCTTTTTCTTATGTAGAAAAAAAGCTCAAATACTCTAAAAAATGACATTTCTAATTTTCTTCAGCAGGAAACAATTGCTTCTGTGTGTGTTCATGTCCCAGTAGTCCCAAAGTCTCTATAGACAGCCAGAAGATTTATATTTGAGTGAAAGCCAGTGCATCACACAGGAGCTTGCAGAAGTACAGTAAACATCCTTCAAACAAATTCTCATGTGCCCTGACTACAAAGTAAATGAAAAGCAATACACAGGGTTGGAAAGAAACCACATTTCTAGGTTGGTTTCAATAGACTCTTAGTTTTCCCAATGTATTAGTACTCACTCTGAGTCTGCTGCATCCTGCTTTCTCCCCCACAACACAGCTGAGCTGCACTTTGTCTACCACTGTGACATTTCATGGAAAACCAGCAGATCAAGGTTTATCTTTAAAACAGTAAAAATAATAACTGTTGGTACTTGTGTGAGGTCTGGTTAATTTAATATCTTAAAATGTAGTCAATAGAGACATAAAAATAACAGTTTTCTTGCCATGCTGGGGAAGCAGGGAAGAAAGTAGACTAAAGCAGAGCCCAGGGTGAGTTTAAATATGCTGAGCTATATCGTGGCATTGATTCTTGAACAGAAATCCCCGTTGAGTTCAGTGGGGATTTCTGCTTAAAAATCAATGGTGCAAAACAACACCCTCAGATTAAGACAAAAAGATGGAGGATGATACTTAATTGGTGCCTTCTTGTCGGGATGGGTTTCCCCTATAGATGGAGTTGTTGCTCCTTCCATTAAACAATAGTAAAATCTGAAGGAACTTCTGTGCAAGATGATTGTTATTCTATCCCTATTCTTACTGCAAATCTTAACATATATTAGATTTCATTAGTTTAATTAAAACAAACACAGAGACATATTAAAATATTGATTTTTATTTTTTTTTATATTTGTGGTAATGTCACAAATCTCTCTTGGGAACTAGCATGTCCTGTCTGGGCAGGGGGGCATAACAGCATAGCCCATGCAGTAGTACTCTAAATACCTTACAGACTGAGGAAAAAGCTCAGACTTTTTCTGTGGTGTTTTCTGCAATTAGAGTCACCTCATACCCTTTGGTGAATAAATATTGGGATCTGTAGGAGGTCAGCACAGATGGTGAAATCAAGCACAGTGTCACAGCCTGACTTGCCTGTGTCCTTTCAGGAAGGGATGGCAGTGGTGATGGCTGAAAACTCTGTCCCCTTCTCCTGAGACAAGGTCTGCTGCCTTCTCCTTGGAGGAATGCAGGACTGCTTCTTAAGAGGGCACATCTCCTGTAAAGAAGGAAGATGGCCACAGCATATATTTCAAGAAAGCTAATTGCAACTATTGTTGGTAAAAAGTGGATTAGATGATGAAAGGTCTTTCTAAAAATTCTACAATCAAAGACGGAAAAATAGCTCACACTTGAAGAAAAAAGTTCCTGTAAATGACTGTTAATGACTGACAAGAAATGAGAGAAAAGTCAACAGTAGAGTTCCAGACAGAATTCTTATTACTTTTTGCCTATTCTTATCTGCCTGTGATTAAGGAAGCAATGGTGTTTTGAATTAGATTTGTAATTCATCTTATTGGTCCACAGGCCAAACAAAAAGTTGAGTGACTTATTGCCATTACAAGGAGCAGTTCTGGGCATTGCTTAGAAACAAATATATTGTGGTAATGTAAATAAAAGAAATCTTAAAGATTCTGAGAAAAATTTTGACTGGAAGCTGGTCCTGCTGAAACAGATAGTGTAATCTAACTACTCTTGACTTTAAAAAAACCCATCAAATTACTGTTTTCCTGAAAAGAAATTACAACATATTTGATGGGAGTCATGCACTTGTTATAATCCAGTGATGGTAACTTTGAGACAAATTCACTCATTCTTGCATAGCCTAGTCAGATCTACTCAGGGTTTATTTCCATTAGAAATGTTAATATTTTTTTCCTTAAAAGAAAACACCTCACATAAAAAGGTGCCTTTCTGTCTCTGATTTCTGCCACTTGAATGTAAAACCCCAAAGTTTTTGTTTCCTGAAAAGACTAGGGGAAAGAAATTAATGTTTACGTTGAACTTAACAAAATAGGTATAGGTAAAAATAAAAGGTTTTGGGTTTTTTTCAGTCTTATCCATTCTCTCATGCTTGAAAGCTCCTGTGGGTGCATATACCATTCAATTTATTAATACCAAGCAATGCATGTCTAAGATACTTTTTTGTTCTGAGGGCATCTTGTCTTTCCTGTGAGCAGCCTTGCCTGAGGTGTGACTGTACTACAGTGAGTTGTTGTAGTCTTTGGCTGTGTGGTTTAGTTTACATTGTGTGCCATGTTTTGTATGATTTGTTTTTAACTGGTAATTGAAAAGGAACTAATTAGATGGGAAAAAAATGACCTCTTAACTCTGATGCATCCCAGTTCAGCCTAAGTGAGGTGACTATTATTTGGCAGGTCTGCATACAGCTCAACAGTGGCTGATGCAGCTGTGCCCATTTGGCACACAGGTTTTTAATTTTGTAATTGGTAGCTGGCCAATAACCACCAGTTCTGTATGTTTTTCTTGCAAATTGGTGGGGAAGGAGTGACCCACGGCTTCTGTGTATGCAAAGAACATGCAAGGATACTGGGGCTGTGCTCATCCCACTGCTGGCCTCCAGGATTGCAGTCAGAGCAGATCTGCAGTCAGGGAACAGGCAGCCCTAGGGCTGGAATACCTGCCTGGGTTCTCTATTTCCTCCTGTAAAGGGTTGCAGTGTTTGGCTTCCAGCAGCTGACTGCAGTCACAGTTTCTTCCAGTGGAAGAAAGTGCAAGATACAATAGCACATATGTGGGGTTTTACTTTCTTTCAAGGTCCTTTGACAAACCAGATGTTTTTCAGACAGTTTCCTTATGAAATTGCACAAAATTTCAAAAACAGAGGATTTGTGTATTTTTGGAAGTATAGTAAAAGAAACTGAAGAGTGCCAAGGCTATACTGCAATATTATCCAAACAATGTGTTCTAGCTCTGGTGTTTAGGACTTTATCAGTCAGTGCTGGAGGTTGCTTCTGTCCAGAACAGGTCCCTAGAATGTGGTATAGACATTATTGAGTTTTTTCTGTGCTTCTGTAGGCAAATATTCTCACATCCTGTGAGACATCATACCTCAGCAGGGCATCATTACTGACAAGAGCATACCTTGGACATCAGGAGGTGTTTCTTCATGGAAAAGGTAGTTAAACATGGGAATTGGTGGAGCCACAGTCTCTGGACTGTGGTGTTCAGGAAGAGACTGGATGTGGCACTCAATGCCCTGGTCCAGTTGACAAAGTGGTCGTGATCAGTCAGTCAAAGGTTGGACTTGATGATCTCAGAGGTCTTTTCCAACCTAAATTATTCTGTGAGCATGAAAAAGAGAAAAAGGTCACTTATGCAAGGCAGTTTGTTCCTCTCAGATGAGATGTGATGACTTGAAGTGTGTCTGAGACTGCCTCACTGCAGAAGTGAGGGTAGGCAGTCCCTGTGTGTGCCAAAAGAAGGGGCACAACTGTGTTGTGGCACAAAATCTTCATCAAAAGATTTGATGAGTTGTCAGTAAGAGGCAAAGAGTCAAAATCTAGAGATCTGGATACCCCATCTGTCTGCTGCAGTTTGTGTGTTAGAGAAAGATGTATATCCTTTATGTTTCTAAGGTTGAGCACTGATTATCTTGTGATTGTTATTTATTGCTATTATCAGGTTGGATTAATGTCTGAGGGTGCAGCATCTTTCCTAAACCTTTGTTTTATTGGAAATAACAGTTCCTCAAGTGACTTTGCTCTGTTCATGTTTTCAGACTTGCTGATGCTCATAAAAAGACCTGAAGCTGTGAAAATGCTCTTTCAAAAGTCAATTCCATTCCGAGCCATCATGTCTTTTCAAGGCTCCTCAGCACTTGAGCCCCAGGTCACAGTGCAGTGATAAAAAATATGTATGTTCATAATTAGCTTATAAATAATGCAGTTTTCTCATTCAGACTTCATCCTTCCACCATGCCCATGGATTATTGTTCTGCCTGCAGTTTAAATTTCTGAGCACTCTGTGGCCCAATTTCTCTACCATTTGGTGGGTTAATCCTCTGTAACAAGGGGCTCAAAGCCCAAAGCAGTGGTGGGCAGTCTGGGCAGGCATCATGTTTGGTTTTCATTTGTTTTTCTGCCATGAATGTAACAGATAAATGATATGGTTCTTGTCTTCAGGTATGAGTTTGTGTAGCTGGAGTCTGAACTGCTGATGCAGTTGGACTCGTGTGTCACTTCTCTAATCTCAACAGTTTTATATTATAGATAGAACTAGATTGAGGTTGTTTGAGGCTGAGGTGCTCTAATAGATAGTTTAATAGAATGAAGAGTGTGAAAGGAGTCCAGAGTTCACCTGAAATATTTGGACATAAAAATGAAAGCACCCTTCAGTTCCTTGGTAAACGACCTCCAGTGCCTCTTTAAAACCCTGAAAGGTTAGCCCATTTGAGAGGAAAAATAAAAAACCCAACCCCAAACTTAACAACATTTTTTAAAGAGAAATCTTTTCTTTGACAGAAGTTTGCTGGTCAGTTTTAACAAACCAGAATTCTCAATGCCTGCTGGTAACTTGCACAAAGAAAGAGAGAATACATGGCAAAATTCACCCTAATTAATACTCTGCACATATTTTTTGTTGAATGGGTGCTGCTGTTGCTCATGGTCCATGGTCCATGGTCCATGAACATGGACCATGCTGTCATTTTCAATGGAGATTTCTGTGGCAAAAGGGCAGAGGGACAGAAAATATCCTTGATGAAATACCTGGAGTTTTTTAGTATGCATCCTCCCAAAGGCAACGCAATCAGAGGGAGGGAGGAAAAAGGAAGAGATGTCCTCTCAAAAGAACAGCTTGTAGTCTCTCTCTGCCTCCACTCCTCAACACCTCCCACGTAACTCCGCAGTGCCCTGCTCCCCCTGGAACTCAGTACCACAGGGACCCAAACCATTCTTTAAGTACTGGAGCCCTCCCTGTGCTCTGCTGTGCTTACAGAACTGGTGAATGCCGTTGCTACTTTTCAGTCTCCTTTCAACTCTTAAATGCCTTCCCTTTCCTTTAGTGTAGCTAGGAAGGTGTGAGATCTTGGCTCGAGCAGGAATGGTACCACAGACTCAGGCCATTACTTGGCTATGAAGGGTTACAGAGCACGAGTTTGGAACCAGAAGACTGGAAAAGATGAAATGTAAAACCTCTCATGAAAATAAAAGGGGCAGACAGGGAAAGGAGCCCATAAGCAATGTTCTATTCATTTTACATAAGTATCTGAAGCAGAAAATTTGTCGAAAAACTATTTGGATAAAATAACTACAGCATAGTTAACAAAGAAAAGTTCCTGGTCAAAATTAAGGAGGTATTGGACATAATCCCATCTCATGCTGCCTTGATTTGGTTTTATGCAGTAAAAATAATGAATAATGATGTAATGAAAGACTTAACTGATGGAGCAAGGACTAAGATTGAGATTTTCTGGAAAGAAACATCGGTGTGGGAGGAATAGACAACAGTTTGCAGGACAAAATTCAAATTAAAAATTGTCTTAGTTGAATAATTGCTGTTCTGAAAAGGTAGGATGAAATTTAACAGGAAGAAATAGTGCTGTGTTATCCCATTTACACAGATGTAATCAACATAAGTATAGGAGGAGAAGCTGCTGATTTTGGTGGATTTGTTGGTTTGGGTTGGGTTTTTTTTGTTTCTTTTAGAAAAAAATGATGGGATTATGGTGGTTTATAAATTTTCAGGAATCAGTGGTCTTGTACTTTTGCAAAAAAGATGGAACACAATTCTGGAATGAAAAGACCATTTCTAAACCACACATTTCATGAGCCATGAAAGAAGAGACTATAGCTATACTACACACTACAAGCCTTCTGTTGTCCAGCTTGGAGACAAAAAAATTTTAAAAAGCTGAAAAATCATCTGAGGAGGACACGATAATATTCATTTACATAAAGCCTAGTGCAAAATGAAGAAGTTTATGTAGGAGTTTGTGGCGACCATAATAATCAATAGACTTAAATCAGAGCAAGATTCTTTAGGGAATGCTTCCTAAAGCAAAGATAATGCACTCCTTGGGGAGTTTTGAAGTTTCAGTTGTTGGAGTTCTCTAGGAAAGGGATGGGAAAGTGTTTTAAAAATGTCAGAAGTCTAATCGATCCTGCCTTGGGCAGCACAGCCATCAGTGCTGTGAGTGACCTCCCCAAGCCCCCTGCAGCTCTCTGCTGTTATGGTTTTATGCAGTGATGGGGTTTAAAAAGTGTTTTGGTCAGAGCAACTCATCCATTTCTCTAAGACAATCTGCTTTGTTCAGAATGCAGGCAAATGTCCCTTATTCCAGCACTGGAATTCCTGGCCAAGGGTTCATTGCACTGTTCAGCATAATCATCATTGTTTTTGATAAAATATTGCATCCCAGAAATTTTGAATTTATTATTGAATTAGAATTTCTTTTTATTGAAATTATTGATATGATTAATTTATTGAATTCATTATTTATTTGAATTTATTACTGTATGATGAAAGACCAGTTTGTGGTTTAATTCACAGATTAGAAAGCACTCTGTAATGGAGTTCCCTCAATGTGTGAGCGACACTAATGTGTTTGCTGTGCTGGTGTAAATATTCATAGGGAGATTTTTTGCATTATCTAGTCTGTGCACAGAGCATATTGTGGTCTTGCAGAGATTTCATAGGGATAAACAGAGGCTGAATGCTCCAGCAGTAGAAGGTGATGGTGAATAAGAAATGAAAACATTCCACTTTCTTGGGTTTGATAATATTTTAAAATTTTTTCGCCATTGTTTTGGATGATTTGAGGGTCTTTGTTAAAGTTTATTTAATTTTTAATTAAGTGACCAACTGCAAACATAAGACAAAAGCTTTCAGTTTTTTCAGGGACAATTCAGTCATTAATAAAATGGGCAGAATGGATTAAAGTTAATGCATATATTAAGTTGTTGAATTATACAGGGAGGCAGAGTGAGATGGAGCTCTGAAGATATGGCCACTATATACTGTAAGAAACTACTTCAGATTGCAGAGTGAACAGTTTAGACATTTCAGTGATTTGCTGTTTCTGTGCAGGAGAAACACAGATTCATTGTGCCTGTATTTGAATTGAGGTTAAGGATTTGTGTGTTCCCAGGAAGTGATTTTGGTTAAATAAAATCTTAAGCAGTAAAAATCAAAACTTCTCATCTCTGCAATCTCTGATTTAAATCTTTCATGTTTGGATGCATCAGCTGATCAGGTCACTTTGGGGGACATTATTTAGTTAGCTTTTCAGCTTTTATTTCCTTTTTTTTTTTTCTTGCTGCTTATGTGGGAAAAAACCACAATTGTGCTCCCTATGTGCTCCATAGAACAACAACTGCCAAAGGCTGAAATCCTCCTGGCTGCACAACTCCTTCCCCTGGCTGAGACAGACAGGTCATTTCATAGGATGCTTTGTTCAGGGACAGTTAAGAACAGTGATATTGGGGAAAAACCCAAAAACAAAGCCATGCTGGCCAGCCTGTGTGAACAGCAAACGTGCAGTAATTCTGTCTATAAGATGATATCTTACTGTTGAGTTCTTTGATCTGTCTTGGTTTTTAATTGTACTTTTTTATTTCTGAAAGGGCTTTCACAGGCAGAACCCTCCATAGGAACTTTATTTTTTTTGGCCATCCTCAAAGGCTCTTTTGTCAATTTATTATCACAATAGCAAGATATGCACATGCAGTAAATCAATGTAGGTGAACTTTTTAATAGGAAAGGCATTCTACGTTTTTTGGCATCAGTCTGTATCTTTTTTTCAATTATAAAATCTCTCACTGGGCTAAGCATTTGTCTGGTAGGTGTGTGTATCAGCGACAACTTAATATTCAAAGGTCAGACTGCAAAGATCTGGCCAGTGTGATGGCATCTTTGCTCTTTAATAATCAGATGGGATGTCTGTGATCTCTTGAAGTGCTTCTTCTAGGTGGCAGTGTACCACTGCAGCAGTTAATTGCCTATTAGCTTCTTGGATCAATGTAAAAGAGAGATGTGAAGATTTTTCCAAAATATCTTTTCTTTTTTTGCCTCCCAACACAGCTCTATTTGAGCACTTTCCTCTGATTTATCCAAGAATAACCTGACTATGTGAGAGGAAACTTCAATACTCAATTTAAGCAGCTGCCTAGGAGGTTTTTTCCTAGAGATTGGTAAAGGAAAAGGGGAAATTCTGCCTGCTCTGCACTGGAAGTTGATGGTTATTCATTACACAGAGTCACTGAGAAGAGGTTTGGCATTTTCTTAGCTTCCCCCATGCACCTTGGTGTTGTCCCTCCAGTGGGGTCAGTAATTCTACACAATTTTTAAGCTTTTTCCCATGGGGAGCTGAATTAGCTACTAATGTATTCTGCAAATATTTTGAAGATAATGGAACCTGTGTAGGCGTATTTCCCTGTCCCCTCCTTGCTGCTTTTTACTTGATTCCTCTCTCTTTTCCCTCACGCATGGAATGGTTCCATGTGCAGCTGCATTTGTTACCAGCTGAAATGAGCAAGCTTATCTGCTGCACTTTCAGAACAGGCTGACCTAAACCACCCCGACCTTAATGGCTATTGAGGAAGTTTTGTTTTAATGCTCAGACATACCTAGAGGAATAATTTGTATGGATGTAAATTTCTGCCACTGTGGGTACAGCACGAGCTGCCCACAATTTGTATTTGGCATTGCACCCATTTTAGGTAGATATTGTAGAATCATAGAATAGCTTGGGTTGGAAGGGACCTTAAAGATCAACTTGTCCACTGCCTCTGCTGTTGGCAGGGTTGTCTTTAACTAGACCAGGTTACTCAGATCCCCATCCAACCTGACTTTGAATGTTTCCAGGGAAGGGGTCAAATCAAAGCCACATCCAGAGAGAAAACACGTCTCTCTCTTCCCTTGTCCCCTGCTGCAATCACTCCATCACAGAAGGCCACTGGGTTGGTCTGGCAGGACTTGCCTTTGGTGAAGCTGTGCTGCAGTCCCAAATCACCTCCCTGTCCTCCTTGTGCCTTAGCATAGCTCCAAGGGCATCTTTTCCATGATGATCCTGACCTGTCAGGCTGACAGGTCAGAGGTTCCCAGAGTCCTCCTTTCTACCTTTTTTTAGAATAGGTGCAATGTTTCCCTTTTTCCAGTCATCAGGGATTCACCTGACAGCTGTGACTTTTCAGATGTGGAGAGTGGCTTGGCAACTACATCAGCCAATTCCCTCAGAGCTCTGGGATGCATTTCAGGTCCCACAGATTTACGTATGTTCAGGTTCCCCAGGTGTCAGAATATATATACTAGCATATATAGCTTATCTAGCTGAGTAAGAGCTCCTTGAAAAAATCAAAGAACTGAGGGATCCCAACATTCCAACAACTCTCATCTCTTTACATTCTTTCCTTGACATGAACTTGAATCTTGAAATTAAAAAGAAATTTAAAAATTAATAAAAGCAGTAAATAATGTATCCTGGCCACCCTCTCTTTAAAAATTTACTTCTGTCATGGTCACAATTCCCAGGAGGCTGAAAAAAACCAGTCCTTCAGACATCAGCTTTCACCCCGTTGGGTTTTTTTGCCACAATCATGTCATAACATCCCGTGTAAATGTTGATGTTCATTTGGGAGAGTCCCAGTAGCTCACAGCTGTTCTACTCCCTGCAGAAGGAGGAGCTCTGAAACACATGAAATGAAAGACTGCAATATGCTAATTTGGGGATCTATTTTACCACTTCAACATTATGAGGGAAAAAGCAATCATGTGCTTGCAATTTTTCATTTTCCCCTCTTCACAAGCTGCCAGAATGCTATGACACACCTAATAGTGGTCAGTATTGTGACAGAAGTTTTACCAGAATGCCTTTGGATGCCTTCTCATCCTAGGTGACCATATATTTCCAAATAAATGTGATTCAGGGGAGAAGGAAGAATTTAAAATGAACCCAGTGTATGTGTAAGGATATGCTATGCTTATAAAAATAAAGTAACTTTTGGTTATCTTATCACTGTGAAACTGATCAAGTACTTTCAGCAAAAGACTCCAGACACATCAATATACCTATGTGAAAGCTTTTGAAAAATTAAGGCTGATGTGTTGACAGCTGTAATACCACTAGCTTTTAATCCTTGGTTTCTTTTTTTATTATTAGGGATTCCAGAACATGGGTAGGGGAAGATTAGGTTTATCCACTAACAATATAAAATCCTGTAATCCCTTGAAAGTTTAAAATCTTCCTTGGGCTGGAGAAGGAACACTTTATCAATATGTACAGCTATGGCCTTTTAAAGGATAAAACCACATCTCCTAGCTTAAGGGAAGAAGAATCATTTTATATTGGCCTAAGGAATTTCAGTTTTGAACCTGTGCTTCAATTCATGAGAAAGGCTTGAGTGAAGCTGCTATTATTATAGTGTTATTTTGATCCAGGGAAATACCTGGGGTTTGACTCATATATTGCTTCCCAGCTGTAGCTTCCTAAGAGCTTTCCAAGGGTTGGTAAATACCATGTAACTCTCCTGCCAGGTGTTGACTGGCTGTCATGGGAGCCTCTGGAGTAATAATAACCCACAAAGGCACAAGCACCATCCAGAAAGCTGGGAAGATGAATTTAATGGTCTCAGTGTTGTCTAAGTGATGGTTTCTTGCTCCTGAGGGTTAATCAAATGCTCTTAAGCAAAAGGAATTTCTTTTGGAGTGCTGGAACCATGAGAGCATGCCATGAAGAGTTGCCACAAGACAAACACCAGAGCCCAAACCCCCATGTAAGGCAGGTGTCAGCTGGTTGCTCTCTCTTTCTTCTGCACACTCACAGATTGTCTCTGAGGGCACTGTTGGGTGTCTGTGACCTTTCAGAAGCTGGCAAGGGAGGTGGGACCTGATCTTGGATCAGCTGGAACATGGAGGTAGAGCTAACTGGTGTTCCTGCTTGGAGTGCAGCTCAAATCAGCAGGACTGTCAGGTCTCTAAAATGGTGTTTCATGGGAGATGTGCTGTACTGAACCTCAGCTTGGCTGAGGCAGAGGAAAGAAAAGCTTCTTAAATGGCTTTCCTCTTACCTTCTCTCAGTGAGAGTCCTGTCCTCTGACATTTTGGGGTGATGTCCTGCTTTCTTTCCTAAACTGAAAGCCTTTTATTTCTGCCTGCACTGCAACAAACTCTCCAAGGACCCTTATCGATCTCTAGCAGAGGTATCTTTGTTTTGCTCCTCTCAGTTTTGGCCATTTCTGCTCTTCCAGGTACATTCTTACCACAGGCTGATTCACTGTATTCCCTGTCCCTTCATCGCCTGACCTGCTTTGTGCTCTAGAACATCTCAAGGCAGTTCTACATGCTGATGTTCTCTCTGGGAAGATGAAGTGCATCCTTCCTCTCCCTGTCCTTTCCAAAGGGACAGCAGTCAGGTGCAGGTGACCAAGCAGCCTTGCTGTTGGTGACCAGCCACCTGATTTTGTGCAGTAATGAAGGACTACACAGCAAAACCCAGATAAAAGGCACAGCAAGAGGCCTCTCCAGACTTTCTAGTCCTGGTGTTTCTCAGTAGCCACTGTCCCTTGTTGCCTCTCATCACTGTTCCACCAGCCTGCACCAGATGAGTTTGTTGCTAACTGCTCCCATTCCTGGCTGGATCCCCTCATGGGGCTCCCACTGACTACACTCATTGCTGGGTTCCCCCCTCTGATTCCTCCATCAGCTGCTTCCATCCTGCTCTCTGCAGGGCTCCATCAGTCACCATGAGGGCAGGGAATCTGCCTTCCCACTGCTCCTCTGCGATCCACAGCCCCAGAATGGTTCTGCAGGAAAAGTCCAGATTTCTTGTCACAAACCAGAGGCTTTTAGGATGGAGCCTTTCTGATAAATCCTGGGACCTTTGCTGCAGTTTATTTGTCACAAAGTTGTAAGATGCAGCATTAAATCCAACTGACTCCTTCCCCTGGAGCTCATCTGGCACCATTGAGGTTTTATACCTTGCACAATGTGATTACAAATGAAATTGTTCCTTCAAACTCTTGGTTTAGACATGAAAGTCCCCAAATATGGTATATCAGTAGGAAAGTACAATGCCCCTGTTAGTGTTGTTTTCTTTTGTTTCTGCTAAAGGCCCAAAATTTGTCCTATCCACACCCTCCACCCTTCGGATTTGCTTTTTTTGCTAACGTGTTTGTTTTTCTCTAAGAGAAATAGGAGTCATTTGTCCAGTGAACATAGTTAACAGCCAAATACATGAGAGATACCAAATCTTATGACCCTTCAGCATCTCTTTAGCTGAAGTTCTTGGAGGCAGATCTCAGAAGCATTCGTCAGTTTAATCCATTTAGTGGGGAAGTGTAGCTAGCAGGGAGCGCTGCTGGGACCCCAGAGCCAGGCTGTGTAAAACAAGAGCAGGGAGCTATCAGCAGTGAGGGCAAAGCATCCCTTCCTGCAGCACAGCACCACAGCCCCAGTGCCCTTCCTGCAGCACAGCACCACAGCCCCAGTGCCCTTCCTGCAGCACAGCACCACAGCCCCAGTGCAATTCCTGCAGCACAGCACCACAGCCCCAGTGCAATGCCTGCAGCACAGCACCACAGCCCCAGTGCCCTTCCTGCAGCACAGCACCACAGCCCCTGTGCCCTTCCTGCAGCACAGCACCACAGCCCCAGTGCAATTCCTGCAGCCCAGCACCACAGCCCCTGTTCCCTTCCTGCAGCCCAGCACCACAGCCCCAGTGCAATTCCTGCAGCCCAGCACCACAGCCCCTGTTCCCTTCCTGCAGCCCAGCACCACAGCCCCAGTGCAATTCCTGCAGCACAGCACCACAGCCCCAGTGCAATGCCTGCAGCACAGCACCACAGCCCCTGTGCCCTTCCTGCAGCACAGCACCACAGCCCCAGTGCAATTCCTGCAGCACAGCACCACAGCCCCTGTGCCCTTCCTGCAGCACAGCACCACAGCCCCAGTGCAATTCCTGCAGCACAGCACCACAGCCCCTGTGCCCTTCCTGCAGCCCAGCACCACAGCCCCAGTGCAATGCCTGCAGCCCAGCACCACAGCCCCAGTGCAATGCCTGCAGCACAGCACCACAGCTCCTGTGCAATGCCTGCAGCACAGCACCACAGCCCCTGTGCCCAGAGCTGCCTGAGCCCTCTTAGCTGCCTCCTCCTCTTGAACCAACCTTTATTCTTCACAGAAACCTCTTTGCCAGGTCACTGTTCTGAAAACGCTCTGATAACCTAATTTGTGTACATTTTGCTATCTGTTAGCTTTATTAAAGTTATCCCTCATGCTTTATAACCAAGAGCTGAGCCTATTTATGCAATGTAGAATGCTAACTGAAGACTAACAGGGAATCCATGCTTAACACAGTTTTCCAGTGAGGAAGAAAAGGTATACACAGCCTGATTAGTGACAAAATGAACTTAATAATTACTTTCCTTTTAAAATGTGGTTTCATTTTTAAAATGCAACTTTGATATATCAGTTTCTGGAATGAGTTTTCGTGTTTAAATGATCAAGCCCAAAACATAGTTGTATATTTTCTTAGCTTTGCCAATTTCTTATTAGGCAAAAAAGTCTTTGGGGCAGGAGAGCCAAGGACATGCAATTCTCTCCATGGAACAATTTCTTTCTTGATTACCTATGAAGTTTAAACTGAAGTTTTTCAGGAAAGCAAGTCAGTCTTAATGCCTAGAATAGGCTTCTAGAATGGGGGGATTAAAGTATTTACCTCAAACCTAGACCCACTGCAGCAATAAATTTATGTGCACATCAAAACTTAATTCTCTTATGCTCATGGATAAAAATATGGTTATTTTGCTAAAACAATGCCCATGTCCTGAAATTACTGCTACTTCGTGTGAGTTAAGTATTTTTTCCCTGTAACTTCCTGAGAAATTCAGGCTTTGGAGAGAAAAAAACCTTCTACAATTCTTTATAACTGTCTCCTACAAATAGAGGTGACATGTTTATACCTCTCTGCCTAAGGAGACTCTAGAAGCCTCATAGATTGCATTGTATTTTTTGTGTTTGTGTTTATCATCAAAGGAGCAATAGCTACAGACTGAAGTGTCAGAGAAAATACAATGTCAGCTTACAAAGAAGTGTTAGAATTTGTTTTAGAATCTAGACATTTTAATTTGCATCAATATTCATTATATTAATAAAAAACAATGGGGGGGTCATGTTAGAGAAAACAATTGTTTTATGGATTATAATTTAAATAGAAAAGTTTTCTTGTGCCCTAACACAAATTGTTGAATCTGTCTTTAGAATTCAGTAATTTATTTTTTGTTTCAAACCTGTATAATTTTTGAGGCTCTTGGACTCTGTGGGAGTATTTCCAATCACTGCAGCGGGCAGTGAAACAATTTCATTTAAATGTCTCTGCTTTTCAGCCCATTGTTTCTTTTTTCAGTAAAGTGAATGAATCATTCCCAGTTTCTCAATAATAATGAGCCGAGCCTGCAAATGCTTATTTGCAAATGTACCTTCAGCCATGGGAGCAGCTCTGCTGAGCTCTGGGAGCTGGGTGTGCACTGACATCAGTGCCTGCACTGCCATTCCTGACGGGCTGGGACCTTGAGTATGGAAGTGGATCAGGAGAAAGTTATTTAGCAATTGCATTGCTTCACTTTCTTTGAAATACAGCCCCGATGGTCAGTTCAGAAGAAAATTTCTGAGATATTAACTAGAGAGAAAGGGAAACCGCACTGCACATCTAAATAAAGCTGAGCTTTAGAACCTTTCCAAGAATCCTCTTAATGTGTTTGGATCAAACTTGAAGTTTCAGCATGAACGTCCTGAATTGTTTTCCCTGTAAGGCTCTGCCATTTACATATTTAAAGCTTTGTAAATTTTCTCTGGTTCTACCCTGCTTGGAAAAAAATAAACCACTTGGGTACATTATAGTTGCCTCAAAATGGCACTCTGTGAATTAAAAAATAGAAGAATGTCTATAGCTATTCCTTCAGCCTTTTAGGATCCTCAGACATTAGGAGTCTGGGTGAGACTGCAACCCGTACTTTGTCTTTGCTTTCCTGGGTATGGATACAATAAAATTTATTCTTATGTGGTGCCCTTCACAGAGAAAATCATCACCAGAAGAATGGCTTCAGGCTTAGCAGGACTGTGCTACTGCAGATATTTCTAAATATATTGTCCTCTGAAAATCAGTATTTTCTCCAGTTCTACCTCTCCCAGTCTGGAGATAATTGGGTTGTGCCACTGATTCTGGCTCTAGAATAAAAGCCTGAATAAAAAAAAAAAGCTATTTCTATGGAATAATGATGTCTTTCTCTATTTTTGTTGTTGTAAGTGATACAATATATATAAACTATACTGCCAAAAATGTTGGAGCTTGTGTACTGTTTAAAGTTCTGGCAAACAGATATTTCCCTGTTTTCAGCTGCAGAGGAAACCCTCGCTTATTTTCATTTCTTAATTTCTTGTTGCTCAACTTGGCAGGCATGATATTATTTTGATATAGATATGATGTGATATGTGTATGTATGTGTATAAATAAGCGTGCAGATGCTTATTTGTGCATAGGCCTTGTATATCCAGTTGTCTCTGAAAGTATCACTCCTCCTTTCAAATTTCCTGTGGTTTAAAACTCAGTTTTCCTGTGACACTTTTGTGCAGGGAAACACACTTGTTATTTCTTTGCACACTGGGGCATTGGTGTGCTGGGTGGGGCCTACCAACAATAATCCCTCAGGGCTGTAACACACACCCTCTGTGCTGCCAACCTCTCCACGTTCAGAGATCATCTGTCAAGTCCCAGAAAAAAAAAAAAAGAGAATGGCTTAAATATTATTGCCCTTCAGAGAAATTATGCATTTGTGGATCTCTTGCTTTGCCTGTCTCTTGTCTTATTCAGTGTCATGTTTTTGTAACTTCTTCTTGCAACCAAGAGGCTGAGCAGCACCTTTCGATGTAGCTCTGTATTTTCTTGGGCTTTGGATCTTTACTGCTAGTTACTGCTAGCTGTTCCTCATGGGAAGAAATTCTCATTCTTATAACAATGTCTTTGTTATTTTGTAAACACTAAAGAGAGCTTTGCTCTTCTCACACAAATTTCTTAAAACAATCTCTGTCACTTGCTGAAGGAGAAGAGACGCAGTCCTTCTCTGACTAATCACAGCCCCTTTTGCAGAGCATCTTATAAAAGCACAAAGTTTTAAAAAGTAAAAGCCTTCTGATGACCAAGAACTGTCTGTGTGCCTTCTTCACCTCCCAATCGCTGTAACATTTCCCCAGTCACTGTCAGTGGGGGTTGGTGCTCCGTGGTGCTGGTTTCCAGCACTGGGGCTGTGATGCAGCGCTGCCACTGGAGCTGAGAGCACTGCCTGCCTCCCCTGCAGTGCCCTGCCTGGTCACATCACAGGCACACAAACTTGTGCTGCCTTTGGTTGTAGCTCAGGTAAAGTTCTGCCCTGCCAGCAGTGCCTGCTGCCAGTGAAAGCCGTGGTGGTAGTTTGGTGGCATACCCAGTTTCTGGGCATTTTCCACATACTGGTGAAAAGGCTCTGAATGGTCTTCAAGCATTTAAGTCATAAGGCCAAGATTCACAATTTCCACATCAAGAAATATTCTTGTCTTAGCTCAGAAGGAGGAAGGCAGAGAGATATTTTTTAATTATCTTGCTTTTTTGTAGTTTATCCTAAGCAAATGTTTGAGCATCTGAGACATTTCTATTTTCGGTGAGTAATAATGTCAGTCTTTTTTGCTTCATTTGCTTTTCATGTGAGATTCTTGCCAGGCAAGAGTAAAATATTCAGGTCGCATTTACATTGAAAATTACTCTCTCATGGTTTAGGGGAAAAGATAGAGTTATTTTTTTTTCTGACAGGTGTTCTTTTGTTGATGATGGTACATGCAGCCATAAAGTGATGTTCTATGAGGCTTTAATGCTTTTCATAAGTGCACTGCTAGTCTTTAAAGACTGTAAATGTTAAAGACCTCTTCTCCAGAAGAGGAAAAAAATGAGTGTCTGTCTTTGGGGAGAAAATGACCTATGATAGCAGAGTACTTTGATTGTGCAAGTTCAAATCCTTGACAGATTCAATCACAGGAGAAATATAAGAAGCAGCTATAGGTGAATTTTGTAATCTTTTTAGGATGAGCATCTAAAAATTCAGATGATTATCTGCTACTTCTTGACCTGTGAGTTTCATAAGAGAAAACTTTACTGGTATCACTTCAGGTAGCAATGCAAGAGAATTAGGGTTTCAAGTATTTTTGAAGATATTTCAATGACTGACTGTGGCCAAAATAATTGAATGTTTTGTAACAGTATTTTAAGTTTTGAGCTGTTTCAGATCTTGATGATGCTTGGTTTGACAGGCTTAAATTCTGAGTTTGCCACTTTATCTGTTCTTTCAGAATAACACGTTTGTATATTTTTTTATTATTTTTAAAACACCAACCTGCCACAATTTTTTGTAGAATATTTTTTCTTCAATAGAATTTAAAAACTTAACAGAAATAACAGGGAAATCTTCAGTGATAGGAATGAATTCAAGTATCTTTTAGGTGATTTTCCAGACAATCATTACAGCATGTTTCACAGCTTCTGGAGGCCTCAAGTGTGTTGTTTTCTGGTTGTCAGATCTCCATACCAAGTACCAGCAAGTGGGAGAACAGGAATGGTAAAATAAGTTGAAGAAGAGTTTCAATGCACAGAGCTCTTCAGGAAGTTCATAAGCTCTGGAGAACCTTGATTGGCATGTGGATTGATTTTATGGATAGGGAAGGTTTGATACTGAGTAACAGAGAAAATGCCAAGAAGATCTTTGACAAATGCAAATCCTTTGGGACTGGAACACAGGAGAGGAGATAGATCATGAAGCACTATCTGTATTTGTACTTTAAAACTGTGAACTTTAGTCACTACCTATTGATTGCAGTGCTTTCAGTTCCCCTGTTGTGCTGCCATCAGCTGCTCACATCTTCCTGTATTATCCTGCTTGTCACATAAATTGTTTGATCTCTTCCTGTACTTTTGTCACAAAAGCTACTCTGAGCCGGACTGAACACGTGCAGCGATCTTGCCAAACTGTGTGTGCGTGACAAGGCCGACGAGTGACAAGCTCACTTGATTTGGTCCCTGTGCAACACTACAGGAGTTTGGTCTGGAGGAATTTATTGGATCCTAAAATGCTTGAACAGAGATGATAAGCAGACAGTTGTATCTGGATCCATAAGCTATAAACAGACAAGTTTTATTGGGTTCATAAAACTATTATCATTTTCTGTTGAAGAAGTGATGCTGGCATGTGATACTGAAATTAAGAATAGCTAATGATGATGATGAAAAAATTACAGACCCACCCAAAGCCTGAAGCTTTGTTGTGATGTGAACTGCTTTGTCCTTTCACATGAAGGAAAGACTTAGACCCCAAATGACAGTCTCTTTTATGACCTTATGTAAAATGTACTGTTTTTGAAAGAGAAATCATGATCAAATGGGTCTTATCAGCTGCCACCAGGCTCTAGTAATTTCCTTCATCTCTGTTCAAAAAACAAAACATTAAAATCTGATTTTTTTTAGAAGCAAAAGGGGTTTCTCACCTCTAAATCAACTAAAGGGTGGGAGAGGGACACTTCCAGTGACTTGTGCCACTTCTCCTATTTCAGCTGTAAATGTCACGTCCTGCAGGTGTTTTGTGCTGTCAGTGCTCTTCAGTGCAGAAGCAAAGGACACCTATGGGGTCTGGAGTCAGATTGGCCACATGTGCTGTGGAACCACGGGATTTCTCTTCATTAACCACTACCTACAGTTTCACTCATGGTCTGTAATGCCTCTGAACTCACTGACTGGGTCTGTCTCTATTCCTAGACAACATTTAAGGTCACCGCATGTTTGTATTTTCAGGTTTTCTCTGTGTATTTTCTGAAACATTTCCATGATCTGTTGCTATCTAAGGTATCTAGCAGTTATTAATGATCACCCAGTTGTGACAAACTGCTGGGATTTATGCATTATGTTCCACATTCTCAATGACTGTTATGATTGTGTTCTATGACATTCCCTGTCCAGCTCCCACTGGGGAAAGGGATGCACCCATTGCACCGAGGCCTGGGGAGAGCACAGCAAAGGGCTTGAGTAGCTGCAAAATGGAGAGGCACCCGTGGTGCTCAGGCAGTTTTTCTGTACATGGGTGGCAGGCACTTCACAGATAAAGGGTCGATAGATAAAATTCTAGAGCACTGATAGCTAACACAGGTGGTGCTCAGGCAATAAAAAGGACCTGGGTGAATCTCACTGTTGGTTTCCAGTATTTTTATAACAGATCACAAAACAAATGTTGCCTGTGAGGGGATTTTACCTGGGTAAATGCTTTTTTCCACAATTCCTTTCCATTTTAGTGTCCTGTTTAGAAAGGATGAAGTGGCATTTCTTTAGGGTCTGATTTCAGGATGAAGCAGGCTCTAACACTGATATTTCTGTGTCTTCCTGCCTGTGCTTGACCATTATTCTGAGACCTAACTGTTGGCCCTTGAGACACTGATATATTTAATTGGATTGTGAAACATGACAGAAGCTCATTTTTCAGACTTTAATCTTGGGGAGTTTCCAATGTGTACGCAGACAGAGTTGTAATTCTCAGTATTTCCAGAGGCCTAACAGATTCTAAGATCATTAACATTATGTTCTTTATGGCAGAGGGTGTGACCATAAATTATGTTGGTATGAGCTTGAATAGAACTTTATGAGCTGAATTCTGCTGAGGTCCTCAAACCTTGTGCTGTTACAGTTGTAAGCAAGGATGCAGGAACTAATAAAAAGGAGAAATTTCAGCACTAGTGCAATTTGTCAATGGGATCTGGTAGTTCAGTAGAATTAAAGCTCCCTCAAATTACTTTATGTTTTAATTCTGTTCTATGGCATTTAAACCTTTTTTTAATATTGGGGTTTTATTTATGCTAATTTTTTTTTTACCTGTGAAATGTTTCTAAGTCCCATGACTTTCTGATAATATAATGCACAAGTAGAAATATTTGTGCTCTTAATGGCTCTTTGAAAAATAGATCCTTCCTAGTCATGTGCAGTATAAATATCATTTTCTTCTTCAGGATGGAGTCTGATTTCAGATTGTGTTTTCATAGAGGGTAAAGATTAGTGCCTCCTTATTGCTCATATCCTTGCTCTGGATACTTTATTGTAACTGCTGGAAGATGCTTCTCAAAGACTGAGTTCTGGAATTGTAAAATCAAGTTTCCATAAGCTGAGGGAAATCAAAATGCCACTTCTACATGGAGTCTTAGGAGTTGGACTATGCATTTGCATTTGCCTTGACCTAGACCACCCATTCTGATGCCTTGTTTAGAAACTTTCAAAATCAGTTTAAAATCTTTTATTTATAGGCTTCATATTCTTCAATCTCTTTTTTTACTTCTTATCACTGAATTGCCATGATGAGAGGAACGTTTGTGAAAGACATCTCTTAGCTGCAGTGATGGCTGCTCTTCCTTTCTCTGCTGTAGCAGCACCAAGTGGGCTGCAGCACTTCACGTTTTGCCAGGTGCATTAGGCTGTTTGTTGTCTGTCAGACAGCTCCTCAGATCCTCTGAACTCACACCACTCTGCAGGGCCAAATTAGATTTGTGTGAAATGGTAGCTGAGCCAGCAGCACTGTGTAGCTCCAAGTGACTACGTTAATTAGGAACCAAACCATAAAGAGTAGCATCTCTGCAAGGAGAATGCTGGCATGCTAACTGCATCTGTGGCAAATTGAATTAAGAGAAATCCCATTATCCCACTTGGGATTCTGCTTTCTACTGACAACATGTGTCGGTGTTACTGCAGGTCAGTTACTGCAGAGATATTTCATTACTGTAAAAGGTTCTCTTAGAACAATGCATAGAGACATAAAATCTGAGCACAACTCTTGTGAATGATAGTAAGAATATTATTTAAAGTTGAACTAAAGAAGTGGTTTACCTCTTTTCTTCTCTGTATTGGTGAGGTGAGGTGACAGAGTCATCAAAGCACATAGAATTCTCATAATTTTGATGCTGTATCTAAACACCTTTGCTGACATGCTGTTGTCAAGCTAATACCATCGAGCTCTTTCAGAGACAAATGTTTGTCATAGTACTTATAACTTTGTCTTACTCTGAGGCTTGTTTTTAGCAGTTTATAAACATGTTCGTATGAACCAAGTATATTCAGCCATGTAAGTATCTCTTCTTTTTTAATCTTTCATGATTTTCTGCAAAGAATACAAAAACCATTAAATTTTCAGTTCCATAAGTGAGCTAAAAGATTGAGAGTGAAGGACTGGCACACAAATAGAAGCACACATAAAAGTTCCTTACGTACAGTGATCCTGGGGTTAGGGGTAAACAGAAGCAAAGAGAAAAATGGAGTTATCCCTTTGTACCTCTGCTGAACCAGAAGCATTGTTTTAGACAATAGACAATAGAGTTGCATGTTTAGCTAGGCTTTGGCACTGAGTTTTTCCTATAGGGAATAAGAGAATGATAAGATTTTAGGTATGCAGTGCTGATGTTTTCAACATTAAAGGTAATGCATTAGAACCAAACTATCCTCATAGGGACATAAGTTTGGATATCAAGTACTTTGTCTCATTAAATTTTAATTAGGGCTTTTCCTTAAAGCTTTACCAGTGAAAAGGAACCTGACATACCATATTGAATTTTTGCATAAAAATAACTAAGGAGTTTAGTAAATCAGTCATATTATTTCAGATATTCTAACTTTTCAGACTACTTCCACAGAACACCTTCCACTGTATACCTTCTTCCACAGAACTTCAGTTGAGTTAATGACATAAACTTTAGAAGTTACCTTCTGTTCTGATCCACATCTTAAATTCTATTCAAATGTTCTACGGTGTTTTACTTCACTTTTGATTTAAAGGAGAAAAATTATCATAATTTTAGAAGGGAGTGTATCCATCCATGAGAAAGCAAACCCTTTCTACCCCCCTAATATAGGCTGCCTACTGAATCAGTGTTGTAGGTACTCCCTGTCACTTCAACCCCAGCATGGAGTCACAACTTGGACAAACCTATCATCAAGATTCTCCAGCCATCAGAAGTGTCATTATATTTATTTCCCTTTATTTACAGGGAACATTTTCTTTTCATGAAAATACCAGACTGAGAGCGCAAACCCCCACAACACCAGAACAAAGCCCCTCCTTTCAAGTCTGATTCTGAGGGATTAACTGTTAAGAACAAGGAGATGTAATAGCCAGGGGTGTTTGCCAGTTGCTGTTACACAGCAATCTCTTGGATGCCTTGCTATGCTGAGTACTGCACAGCATGTGTCATTCAGTAGTGTGGTGCATGACACCTTTGGAGCTCTTTTCTTATCTTGACTGGGGTTTTTTTGGTTCCTACATCCATTCGATATTTGACTTTTGCTTAGACTGCTAATGGTAAATGAAATTGCTGTTACCAGCTGTTCTGATTGTAGCAATTTACCATCACCGTTCTAAAAGTGAGAAGGTGGTCAGTACCTGCTGCACTTCTCCAGCTGCACAGCCTTTGCCAGAGCAGTAGAAGTGTGTTCTGCTCCCCTGCATCCGTTCTGCAGTGGTGTGTGAAGGTCTCACTCTCAAGGGCAGATGTGCAGTGCAGCCAAGCAGAAAGATCCAGAGAATCAGAGATACCAGGTTGGAAGGGGATGTCAGGGAATATCTGCTTCAACCTTTCCTGGCAAAACCATGGTCTAGACAAGATAACCCAGCACCCTCTTCAGCTAGGTCTTGAAAGTATCTAGTGTTGGGAATGTATCACTTCCCCAGGGAAATTATTCCACTGGCTAATTGTCCTAATTGTAAAAAATGTTCCATTCGTGCCAGTTTTAATCTCCTCAGTAACCTGTACCCATTACCCCTATTGCTGTGATAAGAAATAGCCCAGCAATGCACTTTTGTGTCCCAGCATGTGGAACCCATCCTTTGCAGCAGCAGGAGGACAGGGTTTGGCTGTGGGCAGTAACCGTATGCTGCAGAGAGTCATTCTCTTAGTTACCTTTTGGCTTCTAGGTGAGTATCCTGTGATCCTGGAAATTTTTACATTTAAGCTCCCAGAATTTAGGCTTTTTTTTTACCTACATGCATTTACATAAGATTTTTACGGTTTTGGATTAACTTTCTTTTACTGCTAATAATGCCCCTTACTCAGCTATTAAAATCTGTTAGCTTAATTTGGTAGTCCTTTTTACCAGCAGATATAAATTTACTCTGAGACTCTAATATGATGCCTTTAAACAATGTCTGTGCTGTTTGCAAGAATTTTGCTTTCAGCTTTTCTCCTTAATAAGCCTTCTCTCTGTTAAAAAACCTTTAAAGAGATGATTAGTCACTAAGATTTTTTTTTTCTTTCTTCTTTTGGCTTTTCCATCTGCAATGATGCTGAATATGATGCCATTTAGTTGTCATTATAGAGCTAATTTTCATATTTAGCTTGTAAGCCGTGTTTTTTTCTGTGATCAGGACTAAACATAAACTCTTTTTTCAAGACCTTCCTCTAATGGATCACATTCTTCCTGTCATCAGTATCCCAGGTCCTCTAGACAGATGATGTCTTCTCTGAACCTTGTTTGCTCTATATGGAATATTTGAAAAAAAAAAGTAAAATCCATCTCCTCATCTCCTTTCAAATGTTTGGATGGGATTTCAAGAGAACATTCTCAATCTGTGTGTACTGAAGGTTGACTAAGATCTATCCTCATCCAAAAAGCCCTAAATACATCTAAAAATACATCTAACTACAACATTCTTGTATCTTGTTGGACTATTATCAATGCCCCAAGTGATCTTGCACTAACCAAGGTTCCAGCACCATGGACACCCTGGAGCAGTGGCTGAGCCTCAGTCACTCAAAGGGCAGCAGGTTCCTGCACCCTGCCCGGGGCTGGGGCTGGGGAGAGCAGCTCCCTGCAGAGCCTGGGGAAGGCTCTCGTGGGGGATAATCCCCGTTTGCACATCCAGGCTCTGCCTTCCCCACCAGCTCTTGGTGCAGGAGCGTCCATCAACCACACAGACCCCAGGGCTGGGGCACACGAACCAGCTCCTCAAAGTACTGAGGGGAAAAGGGAACAGCTCTGTCATGCTTGCTTACATCAGCTGATGTTTAGTCTCATGAAGCATTGCTCTAAGTGCTAGAAATTATATTGGACATGATGTATGTGTGTATGTATGCAGGTTCAGAATAATCACCCTGGTACCTACAGGAAACCCAATTTCCCAAGACCAGCCAGGAGTACTTTGTAAGTGGCAGGTGTCATAACCTTTGCACATCTGAACTATGTAAAGGTTAATTATATTCCACTCCACTGCAACTATGGTTACATTCATGGGACTTTGTGCTTAATGCTGCCTTTTAACTGATGTGTTACTGTAGAGATGTATTACATGAATGCAGAACTAAAATTATTCACATCAATTACAATAAGTTATTATATGTAAAAAGTAGAGATAGGAAACATACTTGTTATAAATTATTCTGAATAGAGTACTTTCTGGTTTGCAAATATTTCAGTAAATGATCTTTATTTTGTGATAGTGCATTTTTTATTTCTTTAATATTTCCTTGCTTGTCTGGACAGCTAATTTTCAGCCTGTGGATTGTGATCAGTAAACTTTGACTGTTTCTTACAGTCCAAACAGGTCCATGTCTTTCTTATGCTGGGACCCCAGAGCTGGATGCAGCATTGCAGGTGGGGTCTCACCAGAGCAAAGCAGAGGGGCAGAATCCCCTCCCTCAGCTGCAGCTTCAGTGCTCTGAATGCAGCCCAGGACATTATTGGCTCTCTGGGCTGCAGGTCATGTTGAGCTTCTGCTCAACCAACACCCCCAAGTCCTTCTCCTCAGGGCTGCCCTTAATCCATTTTCTTCCCAGCATGTATTTGAGCATTTTGTTTATACTTTCTTTTATTGTAGCAACTGTCTCAAAAACCTCTCTTTTTGAGAGTGTATTTTAGTGGTACGGTATGGAAAATCATGAAGGCAAAAGAGCAGCTACCTGTGGAGATAATAACCATGATCAAAAGGAACTGTACTTAGAGCGAAGACAGGTGCTATTGTTAGGTGTTCATGTGGTTCTGCCTTCCAGAATCTCTGTATGTGCTTTTCCCTAAGGAAAGGTTGTCTTTTGTCTTAGTCAGTGCATTGATAATTACCAGTCATCCAGTTATGTGATGTGAATACCAGAGCTCACTCCTGAGATCATGCTGCTACTCCACGTTCACTTGGACACTTAAATTACCACTGACTGGGTCATGACTACTGTAAGTTTTTGTCTATTAGGGAGAATATGTACACAGACATGGAGTGAGCAGCACTGGCTGGCAGCGGTGAGAGGCCTTGGAGCATCTGTACAGGGAGCAGCTGTTTGTGGCTTTGTTCATTTACAGTTCTGCTACCAAAATTCCCCTCTCTCTTTCTGTCGCTGATTGGAAAGAGTTATTGTTGCTAAGGTCATTACAGAATCATTGTGAGTGAGAATGGGAGCCGGGTCCAAGCCATCTAATCGTGTGTTAGTGCAGGAGAGATGAGCCCTGAGGCCCTGCTGAGGCTGTTCTTAGTTACCAAACAGCTGCAGGTATTCCCACTAGCTCCATGTGAAACCCTGCAGCAGCCATGGAGCTGAGGGCAGGAATAGCTCTCAGGACACAGGGTTGCAGCCTGGTACTTGTGCTGCAGTATTTCTGTTACTGACACTGCAGGGGGATCTAAACTGAAATCTAAACTGAAACAGGAAATCAGACTTTTTCCTACCAAAGAACAGACTTATTTCATAGCTTAGGGACCAGCTAAAACTCAGAACTTCCCCTCATTCTGTGGCTGAATTTGTTACATTTCCTGAAGGATGATGGTGACTGCTCCACTGAAAGCCATGCCTCCAAACTTTATGGAGTTTGCCCCTCAGCTTTCTTCATAGGCTTGTGTACCCCTCACAAACTCCTCATGAACACAGAATTTGTTAGAAAGAGCAATATTCCCTTGTCAGAAAGCTACAATGTCAACAAATATTAAATCTTTCAGGTGTTGCTTTTCAAAGACACATCAGAAAGGATGAGGTGTGTAACAAAACAAAACAAGTTGTCAAACTGATATGAATCTTGAGAATTAAAGTTCCTGCCCTGAAATGGTGCTTAGACTCTGCCAGGTGTTCTCTGCCCTGGTTTTGTTACCTACATGGTCTAATTATGAAGGAATATGAATTCAGTGCTAACACCACAGCATGAGACTTGGAATCATCATTCATCCTATTACACTGAGGGACAACTTTGACATCAGCTTGCTTAGTCCTACATCCCAGATGCAGGAATGCATTCTCACAGGATACCTTATGGCAAAAGAGTGTGGAGTTTGCCAATGTGCTGGAAACACACATTCCTTCTGATCTTCCAGAAGCATTATAAATGATGCAGTCACTATAATGCAGTATCATCATCTGCCATGTCTTGTATGGGATGCAGCTTGGATGCTATGAAACATTGCAGGCTTGCAATGACCTGAGTGTAGACCCATAATGTGCTTAATTAGGTGATCTAAATCCCCAGTTCCCCTAAGTTTTCATAATGGAATTCACATCCTTTCTATAGTAGATGAAAACTCATTCCCTTTGTTTTGATTACAGCCCTCTCAGTCTAGGAGCAATGAAATAGATTTTTGCAGAGATAAGAAAAGGCTTGAATGCAGTGAGATGCTTCTGATTTCAGAAAAATGTTAAACTGGCAAAGCTCCAAAGAATCAAATTCTGACCTCAGCTGCTGTGGATTGCATTGCACTCGTGCACCAGCATTGGCTGCCCCGGATTTACTCCTGCCTTTCTGTGGTGTGCATGAGAACAGCCAGAGCCTTTCTGTGTTCAGTGTGGCTCTGTTGGGGTGGTGTGTGCAGTTTGAAATGGCTGATGGCTGCTGGCTCACCATTCATTTTCTGTATCAAGCAATCCAGGATTCTGTGGCATTCTAGGCACGACATGTAACAGAACCCCAAAGACAGATTATGCAGTCACACCGATGAAAATTGATTACTAAGCACTCAATGAGTCATCTGCCTCAGGAAGTAACTACTTCAATCTATTATTGTCGATGTCCTGATGGGTCAACCAGGACGTGAAAAGGAATTTGCATTAAATTGATTTGAGTGTTTTTTCTAGAAATAACATCACTCAATCAAAGGAAACATTCAGACAGAGCTAGGGAGAACTGACTGAATTTGATTTGGGAAGGCAAAGCAGCAAAGGATGAGCAGGCTGATTCAGATAAAAATATAAATGGGATTTAGAGCACCATAAATCTCACATTTCAGAATGAAAAGTTGGAACAATTCTTAACAATTTCTGCAATGCAGATTGTGCTGCACATTTTGGAAATCCTTTATTTGCTTATTGATCTGTGTGTGTACATACACACATCACCCGGTTATGTGAACAGTGTGTTTATGCAAATAGTGTGCTTCAATATGCACTCACCATAACCAGTTGCCAGCAGGTAACAGAAGAACATGGCCAGTTTCCAATTCTCCCAGGTGACTTTGCTGCACTGAGCTCATATGAAAACTGGAGAGTGGAATGTTTCTCTTCAAATATTTTTCCCTCCTCAGAGCTGAGGACTTTCTGAGTGAGCAGCACACCACTCAATGGAATTCAATAAGGGATGAATCACAGTGAAATGTCACTTCCTTCTCATCAGTCTTAGTCTTAAAGTGATTCATCCTCTCTCCCTCATCCTTGTAGTATGAGGTGGGTGTTCTGGCACCTGAAATTGTAGTGAGTTTCTGCTATCATGTATTCCCAATAGCTTTGTATCTTCCAAGATTACTAGTCATCATTACAGGGTCTAATTAATACTTCACACTTTAAAGAACTTGCTCCTTACTGGATACATGATTTGTGAATTCTTCTCTTATTGATTTTTATACAGTCAGTCTTTGTATCAGTTCCAGTAAGTTCTATCTGAGTAATGATTTTGTGATTTGGCCTAAGAAAGTACAGAAAGATCTTTTCAAAAAATGAATATTGACTTGATTTGTTTCAGTTTTTTGGCTTTCCACTCTGAAGTATTTATAAGGCTGTGATAGCTGAGGACATATATAATTATTATTGTTTCAGAGAGTCGGGGCTCCTGGAAGTGTCTCAATCTGGAGCCCCCAAAACTGAGAGATTCACAATCATTGTCATAGTTGAAACTGGCTTTAATAAATGAGGTTTAACCCTGAAGCAAAGAGGAAAAGGACAGGGAAGGATGTTGGAAAGGCATATGCTAATCCACTGTTGAAACTGCACAAGAACCAGCTCAGTGCACTGGATATAGGATGAGCAAAATCTCTCAGAGAATAAAGAAGGACCCAACAATTCAGTTTCCTCTGAATAATCTATAAATGTCATCTCCTTCTTTGGTTGATTTATGCTTATCCTTCCTTTTTTTGGTCAGACAGGTCCAAAAAAAGCAGAGAAACTGCCCAGTAAGAGGGGATTAGAGAGCTGCCCACTATTTCAATTCACTATTATTTGCTCAAAAGACCAAATTATATCACATTTCTCATTAGAAACTTGAAGAGTTTTTGAAAAGGATTGTACCCTCTGTATATGTTACGTAACTAAATAGAAAGGTATTCCTGAGTCATGATGTACATATACTGAATATACAGAAATATATGCTTTATTGAACAAAACCCATATTACTTTAGCAGTCAGGAGCCTAGGAGGTAGCAAAAAGTGATCGTGCTGTTACCAGATAAACCCTCCAGCAGCAATATTCACAAGTTTCTGACAAAACCAAAACATACCAATTGGAAAAATTGATGCCTTGATGGCATGTATTGCTATTCAGTAAGGAAGAAAAAAGAAAGTGTAAATTTAAATGTGTTTCTTCTGTTGTTTTATTTCACTCATCATTTGTTCAGGTAATAGAATAAATATGTTCTTCTCTCCCCCTTTCTGACTGCAGGTGTTTATGTTTCTCCTTCATGCAGGTAATTGGTTGATATTGATGAAGATGCAACAGTAATAGAATCTTTATATTTTTTTCTAATTTACACATCTGTGAGATAAGGATTCAGTCTTGGGCATGTGCATGGGGAATTGGAGTTATGTGTTTTGACAACACTGTGAACATATCCAACAGTAATTAAGTATTTGGGGATAAATGGAAAGTCAGTGTCAAGCTGCTCAAAATGTGTGGTGGGCCAGAGATTACTGGGTAGTTCTGCAAAGATTAACATTGCTACTATTAACTTCCATCTCTGCCTGACTTCATTTCCCCAAAACCATGTTACATGAGCTGAAGTTGCTCTCTCTAATGGTGTAGCCAAATAGCCAATTCTGCAGTGTCTATTAGTTATAAATAGTAGTCATTGAAGGAAGATCCTAGAGAAAGCCTTGTAATTTCATTTTGTGCTAAGTGTTCTACCAATTTGTAACTGGAGACAGTCTCTCTGGCATTGCCTCACATATGTTAAAAACAGCCTGTGAGCCTAAGAGCCCAATCCCTGTATGAGGTTAACAGGATAATAATCACTTCTGAAACCTTCATCTGCATGGAGTAAATTTGGGAAAACGGGAAAAGGAAATAGTAATGGTTCTTTCCTACGCTGGCAAGCTCAAAAGTGCATCTGCAATAATGTTTCAGTTTGGCTCAGAGGAGGAATCTCCTGAGTGTCCCTGTTTATTGTGCTTAGGTTTGCCTTGGAGGATGGCCTTGGAGTGAACTCGGATTTCATTCCAATGAAACTGGACTGAAAAAGTGACCTAGAAATGTATCTCATTCACTCCAAATGCTGATGAGCATTAAATACGTGGGACAGGCATAATTTATCCAAAGTAAATCTCTGAAACTTATAGTGCAATGCTGAATGCCAGGAGCTGTTCCACTCCACAAAAGCACTTCTGCTGGTCTGCACTACCTGCTCCTTGAGGGATATCATGGGCTCACACAGACACTCATGTCCCAGTTCAGCAAAAGAATTAAGTAAACATCTAATGTTAAGATTTTTATTGATCTACAGTGGTTGCTGGTTTAGGTTCCTGGCAAGAATTAGAACATACAAAAGGCAAAATGAAAAATGCTTAAATTTTACCAGAGAATGATAAGGGATCAAGGCAGACAGTAATCTGAGCACAAGCTCCAAGATGGAACATAGGCATTGATCTGTTCCTATAAATAACATGGATGAGCAGCTTGAAGTATCTTGAACATAAGAGTAAAACTTTCAAATTATATCCCTGATCTCAAAAAAGAAAAAAAAGAAAAAAACAAGAAAAAGGTCGATGAAGCTTCTTAATCCAAGAGGTAACATGATCAAAATGAATTTCAGGACAGCTAAGTCAGGCCAGGACATTACAAAAAGTTTGACAGACTGAAATGCAAGTTTGTCAAGCAGGAGGACAGAGGCACAGGGAAGGGAGAGTCCTCACTGAGACTTGGACTTGGAATTTTGATTTTCCTGTATTTCCTGAATTTGAAAAGCTGATAATCAAGACAAACTTTAGTTTGTGGGAGAATTTACAGCTAGTCAAATACCTTTGTAAAAGCATTGTCTTGCCACCTTTACACAGGAATTCTGATGCACCGCAGGATCCTGTAAGAACTCTGTGAGTAAGGGAAGGGCAGGGAGATCTCAGAGGTGGAAAATGAGAAAACTTCCCAAAGTCAAGGGGTTCACCTCTGCAGTCTATGTGAGAAGCAAACTGCCTTAAGTGCAAGTGCTTAAGGGCAGTCACCATCTGAAAATTCTGCTCTTAAGTAAGGCCAGAGTCCAGGGACAGCACGAAGGCAGCCAGAGCCTCTCTTTCCCCAGAACAGTATTTTTCTTTTTAATCAGACTCTTGTAGCTCATTTACTCTGAAATTCAAGATTTTGTCCAGCTTGTGCATGTGGTAGCACAACTTCAATCCCACCCCTCTGCCTGCACACTGTTATTGTGGCTGGCACATCCCTTAATGCAATAGACTTCCTCAATGAAGAGAGCATGAAACCTGCACAGTAACAAATTTATCATGCAAGAATTGATACTTCAAAATTATGCTCACTTGTATTTACAAGAATAAAGTTGTCACTTATCACCATGGATAAGTGAAGATTGCTAGCTGAAGATTGGCTGCTAAATTACATGAATTAATATTTTTATTATGATTATTTTAAAATAAGTAAGTGGTTGGGAAAATGTCTGGCTTCAAGAAGGCAATTCTTCATTAAAAAATGGGCTACAAGGGTTTTTATGGCATATTCTTTGTGGAAAATTTTATTTCCCAATTATCTAGACTGAAACACAACTGAACCCAACCATTATAATCTCATGCACCACCTCTGCAGATCCTGTCCCACTGAAGGGTCATAATTATATTAGCAGATATATTAGCATCAGTCAAAAAAATCAAAAAAAGGAGAAACTTGGTCAATATCTAAAGTATTAGGACTAAATGTATACAAATTGTTGCAGTTAGTTTTGATATGAAGAGTTTGATAATGTTTGAACAATAAATGACTCAAAACAAATAAATTTATTGTTCCCTGACTTAAGTAATGTAATTAGAAGAGCATAACCATGGCTTTGTAATGGCTGGAGTATGAGCTGGGATAGGAATGCTGATGAATTTTAAATTATGTAATTTGAAGCCAGCAAGCAGGGGTATGACTTTACATGATCCCTGAAATAAAACATTATTTAGATTCTGTCATTAGTGTGCACAGGTTCTGTCCAGTCAAGTTAATAAAATCATCAGCTACCTGGTGTCAGTAAGTGCATTGCATTTGTAAGCAGAAATAAAAAAAAGAAAGCAGACTGGAGATATAAAATAGGATGATACAAGCTATCCTAAATTTTCTTGTCCTCTGGCTTATGTAATAGTCTTGTCAACCTTCATGTATTCCCATATACAGTCCATAGTGTCTGTCCATATTACCCCTGGGAAACTCCACCAGGGGCAGGGGAGCAGAACAGAGCTGGCAGATCCTGAAGGAGATTTTCCTCGATCCACAGGGGGAAGGGGTTGGGCAAGGAGGGCAGGCGGCCAGCACGGCTGAGCTGAGACCTGCTGGGCAAACTGAAGGGTGGGGAGGAGCTGCACAGGAATGGGAGCAAGGACACGGATCCTGGGAAGAGCATAGATGGACATGGAATTCACACGGGAAGTAAGGAGTCACAGGAAGGGCTTCTGCAGGTGTGTTGGACAGAAGGGGAATGTCGTGCCCCATCCCCTGCTCCATGAGCAGCACTGGCAAACAGGTAGCAATGGATGGAGGGAAGTGTGAGCCACTCAACTTCTGTGCCTCACTGGCAACCTCTGCCTGAGCTGCTTAACTGCATGGACCACAGGGCAGGGACAGGAGTCGCTCCCACTGCGAGTGATGATCAGGTTCATGACCTCCTGAGGAACCTGAGCATACACAAGTCTGTGGCACCTGATGAGAAACACCTCAAAGTCCTGTGGGAATTGACTAATGGAGCTGCCAAGCCATTCTCCTCGATATTTGAAAGGTCATGGTGGTCAGGTGAAGTCTCTGGTGACTGGGAAAAGGGAAACATTGCACCTCTTTGAAATGGGTGGGAAGGGCTACTGAGCTCTATGCCTGGAAGATCATGGAACAGATCTTTCTAGAAGCTGTGCTAAGGCATAGATCCCTTTTCTTGGCAGGAGGATTTAGAAGCCTAAGAAATAATACAAATTAAATTCAAATAAAACAAATACCTCAGACCAAATGCTCATTACTATTTGTTTTTCAATAGGACACTATCAGTTGAAAAACTAATGCAAATTATTATGAAATTATTCACATATTGCCTTGGTTCCAAATATCTGAAATTTTTCTTATCAATTTATAAAATGCCTTTTCACAGATTAAAGTTTTCTGAGACTTTTTGCTGTTATGGACCAAGTGACTGTCATATTGTGCTTTTGGGTTTGTTTCTTTTTTCCCACCCCCACCTTAATGCTTGAATTATCAAGTTCAATATTGTCTTACATGTTCAATTTTCTGTTTCACAGAAAACAGTAGCTCACAGGTTTATATATTTTTTCAGTCCTCTTTCTCAAGGAGGGGGAATTCTGAAGTTCAAGTCAAGCTGGTTTTGCAGTTTTGTTCCCTAAAGTATCAGGAGCTTTATCCAATACCTCATTGTTATCTTACAGAATTATATTTTTTTAACGACTGACCTGAGGCTGATACCAGGTAACAATTGCCAAGTTACATGAAAGGAGACAGTTTAATCTGTTGGGGAGACCATTCCAAATTCAACAGGTCACAGTAATTTGCTGTTTGTTGTTTCACAGAAAAGCTATGAAAAATATCTTGCTACTGAAGAATAGGTCTTCAAGGTCACTTTGTACTTTAGCAAGGAGGATAAGAAATGATAAATTATGTGTCTTATTAGAGGCAATACAGTAGTGCTTGGTACTGTCTTGATTTTAGCAGATGTTTTTCCTATTAAAATCTAGAATATATGGCTCCAGGAAACATATGGAAGAAGTTAATTTACTCTCTTCATACAGAAAGAGATCTGTGAATAAGTCTCTAATGCATTCACTGCATTGTTTTAGAACAATCCCACAGCTTTTTGGGAATACAGATAGTCTAGTAAATATTCTAGTAAGTAAACATTTACAGTAAATAAACATCTAGTATATTCCAGTAAATAAACAAATGACACAGGAATAATGGTCTTAATAGTGCCATGATAATGGAAGAAATGGTAATATCCATTTAACCTTTCATAAGAATTTTTTAAATTGTATTTAAACCTTTCTTACATTAAGTTTTCCCTTTAAAAAGGGATTTTTTTTGTGTTAAGTGTTCTCTAAAAGATCTGATTTTTAAGATTTTTAGTTTAAAAATAATGCTTTGCTAACAGAGTTACTGAGGGAAGGAGCAGAAAGTGACCAGAGGGCTTGACCACGCCAAACTGCCCAAATGGCAAATACATTCAATCATTTTTTAATTAAACTATTAGAATCTTCCTTTGATTGTCTATTTAAAAAAAAAAGTGGCATAAAGTTCCTTAACTGGAACGTTCCTGCAGAATATTCATTCCACTGCAGTTATAAATAGATTGCCCTGTGGGGTTCAGAGCATACAGATGTCACTGTGTAGAAGAGAGCTGCAAGAGCTCTGAAACATAAGAAGAAATGAGATGTTTGTAACACTCTTGAGACTCATGGATACAAAAAAGAAGACATTTACATAGAAGGAAAAAAAAAAAAAAGGAGAGTAAGCCAAACTTTTTTAACAGTCTAGACATCTGCTTGAGATACTAAATTTGCCTTAATGTGAAATAATGGGCATTTTTCCTGTGGTCTTAAAATTTAAGGCTTTCTTATAAAGTGCCTGTCTGCCTTGCAATATCTTCATGAGCAAAGCTCAAAGGAAGCAAGGCAAAACGCAACATTGTCAAGGGAAGGGCTGGTATAGAGCAGCTAAACTGGAGGGGTGCTGGTGATACTGTCACCACCCCCAGAATACTGGAAGAGATGAAAGCAGAGGTGAAGTCCCTAGCCTATACTATTATCTTAACAATATCAGTAAAAGTGGTTTTATTATCTTAACAATATCAGTAAAAACGGTTTGCCTGCTATTTATGAGCTTGCAGGGCTACTTCTTGCAATGGTTAATGGTAAGCAGCTGATTCCCTTTCCCTTCCAACTACTAATTGAGCTTCTGAGGCAGATGAGAGTAAATTTCTGCAAAGATGTGGCTGTTAATAAACTCACAGCTTTAGCCCTTCAGGCTTAGAAACATTGTCTACAACATTACAAGGTAATCTTAAAATTTAAGTACTGGTGTATGAGGCTTTGGTTTTATGAGGCTGTACATCCAGCTTCCTTTCTTTGAATATGCAGGTTCAGAATTTTCAGAATTTTATTCTGACCATGTGGAGTTACTCATGTTTTACTTTTGAACAGGAACACTTGCAGTGTTCTCTAGGTAGTTAATGAAAAGTCATTAATACGTATGAATATCAAGAGTTCAGAAACTTGCTGTCAACCTCTGTGTGGGGTAACTGATATTGACAATAAAACATGGATATTATTTTCTCCTGTGATGTTGCTCTTAAAGGAATTATTTTGCTGTTTACTGGACAGGCCTGAATTTGCCCAAATTTTGAAAGGATTGATTTGTGCTGGCAAAATACCAGGCTGAAGTTAGTTTTGATGGGTAAAATAAATGAAGATCCTTTGAAGGTTCTACTTCTGCTAAATGATCTTAGTATTAATAAGGTGCTATGGCAGGTAATGCAACTTAATTAATTAAGCTAGGAAGCAAACTGTTCTTTCCTGGCTGATTTCTTAAATATGCTGTAATCTCCTTGATGCTTCAGGTCAGGTAGTTTATATCTATGTAGAGTTCAGAGGGATGCTTTCCATTCTGGTGAAAAAGGTGCTTTGTTGCAGTCAGAAGAGGCAGCAATGGAAAAGGGAAAATGGAAATGTACCAGTGTAGTTAATCTGTCTCAGCAGATTTGTTCAGGTAACGTATGACATTGTCAAATCCCCTGTCATCCTTTGGGCTAAAACACTTAATAGTTGAGTCTAGACCTATTAAGGTGATGGGGGAGCTCTGGATTTCACAGTGTGGCGGTGCAAATCCTGCAGGGAGGGAATATTTCCAGAGATGCCCAGAGGATATGTGGAACAAAGGAGATGAATAAAGATATCAATATGTTGTTATCGAGCCCAAGTCCCTTAGCTTTTGTGTTCATTTCAACTTCACAGAAAAATCTCTTTTAGAGAAGCCCATGTTAACATTGTCTGCCTTGATAAAGGCAGGGCATCTCCATAACCTGCAGCCTGGTGAGGCTGGGAGAGAGAAGTGTGGCAGCAAGGCTTTGCTCCCCTCTTGGTGGCTGTGCAGGCAAGGGGTTTTAATCCAGCTGTGTGAGAATCCACTGAGCACCTCGAGCAACAAGGTGATTTTGCTAAAACAAAATGCAGAAACAAACACTGCAAATCAGTTGATTTTACTGTTTGTGGTATGGCTCTGATGAAACAAGAATGATTCACACTTCATCTGCACCCTTGCATTTTAATACAGCATTTTATTGTAGATCTCACTGACTGGGTTTTCAGCAGCCAGTTGAAATTGAGAGAATATTTTTAGCTCTAATGAGAGCAAAGAGGGAGAAACAGATGAGGACAAAAACTTGAAAGTGGGTGAGTTATCACATGTTCCTGAGGTTTTCTCTTTTCTGTTAGCAGTAACAAATATTTTATCAAGAGATATAATGCCTCTTTAGCAAGTCAAAAGGTTCTTAGTTTAATTTCTCTGTCATAATAAGACTAAAGATTATATGCAGTGACAATATTAACACATATGCCACAAGTAAAAATTGACTCCAGGTTATGTTGGTGTGTTTATGCAGGGAGTGGGCTAGGAAAATTGTTAGTCTTCTTCTCCATTTATTTATTGAATATTTATTGTAAGTACAGAAAATATATAAAATTTGATTGAAAATAAGTAATTAACTTGCTGAATATTCCTGGGAAACTTTTAAAAAACCTTTGGCTTCAAGGTTGTTGTTGCATTACTTTAAAAATAAACTTTTTTTTTTTTTTAAATAGAAGAAAGATCCTCTTATCCAAGTTTTCATGTCTAGAAGGTCTTTGAAACACGTTGCAAAATTAACTAGTACATTGTGATATACATCCTCTGCTGTGGTATTCCTTCTGCAAGAACATCTTGAGATTAAAAAAATGGAATGTGGGAAAAGCGTTGTTGGAAAAGGAATGCTGGAGCTGTCTCTGTACTCTGGAATTCACAGAATGTGATATATTTCTTCTGAATGAAAATCTCTGTGAAAGAGGATAATGGCATCTTTCATAGCTCTCTATTTTTGTCTTTACTTCCAATCTACTCTTGTTCTTCCAGAGCCTTTCAATATCCTTATTTTCTTGTGGGTTATGAGGTAATCCTGGACTACAGCAGTGTCCAGGGTGGGATTCATGTGGCCAAAAGCAGCCGTCCAGATTCCATTTATAGTCAATAGTGTCACTGGGGGCATGAGTTTGCCTCATTGGGAGAGGACATGCAAAATATGTGAGATGAATTGATGCACTAAAAAGTGCAGATGTGTCCACGTTGAGCTGCAAAGAGCCCCTGTTGTGATTAGCTGAGCTGTCCATGCCTGCACAGGTCATGTCTGATGCTAAGTGAAACAAATCTTCCCCCTGCTCAAGGGCTGGCTCTGTTATCTTACTTTGGGAAGCTCTCTGAAAATGAACTTCAGCCTAAAGGGGTTGGCCAGAAGAGAGACTTCCATTAGGTGTCTTTCTAGGGTGCATTGAAGGACAGGGATTTATTTCTGCCCTTTTCTTAGAATATGAATTTCACTCCATCTTCTGGCTGGTGATTGCTACACCTGGAAAAGGTTAATCCATGTAGTTTAAGATTATGTTGGCTTTAGGAGTTTATTTTCAACTTTTGCAACGAAATGAGAAATATGGTGCTATATTCATTTAGCAATGCACCCTTGTTATCTAAAAAGGATGAGGTACTCTTCTATTTCATTTTGTATTCTGTCTTGCATAGATCCACAATTCTAATCCTCTCCATGAAAAATCAGATCTCTTAGGAAAAGTGATTATTTAATTTGTGCTTTTCCTTCATTGTGCTGCCATCCCCTTTAAAATGCTAAAGGTTTTTAATGGCATAAATTACTTAACTGGTATTGTATAAGAAGAATAGGAAAAATATCAAGTTGCAGTGGGATTTGGAGTTTTTCTTTTTCAAGAACTGATTATAGATAATCCAAAAGTATGGTTGAACAGTCTTCATTAGAGTCTCTCAGCAATCTGAACCTAGGCAACAGACTGATTCTTAAATTGTTTTCATCAATTTAGGACTGTTAGTTGTTTTTAGCTCTTTTCTTTTGGCATCCATCTGTCAGTAACATTCTCCTTCTGGCTAGCCACAGCAAAGCACCATTATCATTTCATTATATGCTAGGACAGAGGGAAAAATTGAGTCTGTGGTACTTAGTTTTAAGATATCCTTTAAATCCTTGGTGCTTCTGATAGCCCTTGTGTCATATGTCAAACATATTTGTGTCCTGGGTACTGCAATGCAAGGATGATAGAAGTGCAGGGGAGGAGCTGAAGTTTTAACATATAATAGTAATGTAAATAAACATTCATTGATTGTTCAGGAGGAAAGATGAAGTTTTATCATGTATATCAAAGAGGAGATATTAGAAAATGAGGCAAGGAGATGAACTATTGAGGAGAAAAGGAAACTCTGGTTGTTTATGGATATTTAGAACACCTTGATCTGATGAGCAGAATGTAGCAAGAGACTTCCATTAGGCGTCTTACAGTTCTAAGGATCAAAAGAAGAGTAGCCAAAGGTGCTGGCAATGCTGTTATGCAGCCCTGTGGTTCATGAGCTCCCCACCTACCTGCTGGAAAGGAATGCAGATGGCCCAATATCCGCTCAAAACATTTTGCAGTCAGTTCTCAGAATTTCAGGAATAAAAAATTAAAGGGAGGCTCGAGGATTGCATTTTGGTGGTTAAAGGTCAGCAGGTAAAATTGCAAAAGTAAAAGGTGAGGTTCATTAGGAAGTTTCTGAAATACTGACATTTCTGATACAGAAAAGGTGGAGAGAGATAAGAACAAATTTTAAGTACTGAACTTAATAAAGGAATAGTTAATAGCCTTGAGTTACTGATATGGCTACTGTGTGAGAGTGAGAGAAAAGACTTTCAAGAACTGGCAGTTCCCAGGAGACTTTCTAGCAAGGCCACAGACACTGACTGTCCTTACGAGAAGGTCAGCTAAATCATGAACTCTTCAAGGACTTAAGCCTCAAGTAGGAATTGTATAGAAAGTGGAAAGTAGGTCAAATGGCTAAGAATGACTGTCAAAGGGTACAAAAACTAAGTAAGGAAAATATGAGAGAAGTTAAGAAGAGCCAATGACCCAGGAGCATAAAGCAGTGGAAGAAAGCACTCTGCATGTCAATAACAAGGAATCAGTTCTTTTTCTCTTGGCAGGGAAGGCAGCAGACACTGCCCAGAAGGTTGAAATCTACTTTTTGCCTTGGTTTTCAGCAAAATGTGTTCTAAACACGTGATCAAAGCTAATATAAAACAAGTCATGATCCTAACCTGTTACACTGGGGTTGCAGTTTGGAGACAGGCCCACGACAGAACCCACCGAAGGTCCAGGGACCAACAGCCAGGATTTATTGATGGACACCCCCTTTTATAGGAGGCTCAAAATTCCCGTGCTTACAGCTCTGACTGGTCATGGCCCAGCCCTGCTCCCTGGCAGTTAGATGTGTGCATTCAGGATTGAATGGCATTGGCAGGGGTCCCCTGTTTGAATTCAAATCCAACCCATCATTACCTCACCCGGGGCTTTGTTCACTTCTTATTCTGTAAGGAGCCAGGCCTGCCCAACTGGGCCACAGTTACCTGTGCAGCTTCAGACCAGCTGTGGCTGTCACACTAACCTGATTTGAATGGCTGCTATTTAGTGGATATTTTGAAGATCCTTAAGCTGGCAGACATCTTCTCTAGGGCATTTAGAGCACTGGTTAGAAAATCTTGGAGCTGCTTGTAGTTGTGTGTGGAAACTTGGAGAGAGTGACTGAGGTTCCAGCAGCCACATATAAAGTTCTAGAGCAGCTTTATGGAAAGCAGATGAAGGATCTTTTTCACACTATTGATGAGGATCTGCGTGGCTGCAGATGTGGATGTTTATTCCACCTGCAGAAATGAGTGGTTTTATTCCCCTTCCCCCTGCTCCTTCCTTTCTGTGCGGGGCAGGATGATACACAGCAGTGATCTTTGGAGAAACCTCTTGCAATGTACCCTGTCCTAAAAGCTTGTGTAATTACAGATTAGCATCAGCCAGAACAGGGCATGTTTAGAGTGTGTTTGGTATTTCTGCTGTTAGTAACCTGCTGTCTCAAAAGTTGTTCTTCCTAAAACCTCCTGTCACAGCCTTTTAAGTCAGTAACGAAAATAATTCCATTTTTAGATTAAATTGTGCTTTTAAGGAGAGAATGTGGAGGCAAGAAGAATAAATATGTAGGGGAAATGATGAATTTTAGCTTAATCATGAAATAGAGAGAACTGGAGCTACTCAGATGTTTCAGCACCTTGGGACTCACCTATCTCTGACTATTTGTTGGATTTTTTGCAAGGAGGCTTTTAGCAGGTGAGTGCTGCCAATTTACATCAGCAGGCAGGCCATCCTTTTGTTCATGTGAATGCAAAGGTTGTTCTATGGATATAGGTGTTGATGTGTGAAAGCATCTATTCTTTTCAAAAACAAAGCCCAGACTCATCCCCAAAATTGTCACATTTCATGTTTGTTTGGTTCTTTAGAATATTTTCATTATAAAATTCCCCCAAAGTATTCTGTTATCAAAATTAAATTGCATTTGATTGTCATCAGGTTAAGTCCTGAGGGAGAAACACCAATTCAAAAGTATCCTGTTAAAACACTGTAATGGGTCTCCAACGTAGATCCTGCTGATTTTACCTACAATAACTCAAATTGCTTCTTTTATTGTTCTAGCTAGCAAATGTTTTATGTAAAATATGTTGCCTTTATATTGCTTTTTTAATTTAATTTGTTTTTATCTCTTAACCCTTAAGAGCCCAGGAAGCACATCTTGCTCGCAATCTCTTGACAGATTGGTAAACACAAATGTTTTTCCACTGAAGCCAGACCAGCTTACATTTTTATATATCTATTGTCCATCTTTTTTCAGTGGTGTAGCTGAAATACAGACAAATAGTGAATAAAACATTTTTTCTATAAGGATGTTAGTGAAGACTTCGGGATTAAAATAGCATTCTTGGCAACTGTCTTTTCCAGAAAACTATTTTGAGAATGAGTTACCAAGTGATAATTAGATATTGAAATGCGCCCAGTTTCACATTTCAGTGCTCCTTTCCAATTAGAATGGCATTAGAGTGAAAGTGTAGCTATATAATTGTATGAAGAATAGATCCAATTTTCTCAATGTCACTGCAATATCACCTTTCAGTAGTAATGGTACTGAATGATTACACATATCATTTAGTAATAGTATTTTACCCATTTCACAGAGGGATCCATTTTATTAATTTTTTTTTAAGTGGACATACGATCAGATTGTAAATGAGCATACAGAGAGGAGGCCATGCTATGTACAAACGTGTCAGTGCAAATGGTGCTGCATTCTGAGCTGCTGGCAGTGACATGACACTGTGTCTGCTAACATGCAGCATCTGCAGGCAGAGTGCACCTTAACTGGCTTTTTAATGGTCAAAAAAAGCAATTGCAAAAACCTCTTAGCCCACGAGCTAAGAAAGAGATCTCTACAATGTCATTTTGGTCTGCTGTTGTGTGTAACTACAAAATTAGTGTTGATACAGGTTTAGGAATAAACAGTGCCATTTTAGCCTTGCTGGCTAGCAGGCATTTTGTATTCATCCTTCCCTCCTGGTCTCTATCGTTCCATCTTTCTGAAGAGCAAAGCAGGCTGCAAAATGGATAATCCCTGTGAGAAGGCAGTGCTACAGAACTCAAATCAATCATGCCAAATGCTGCCTGAAATATTTCTTATAGGTCATGATTGGAAATTTATCCAGCAATTTCCATTTATATGGCAGCTGCTAGAAGCAGAAAATAGTATAGAAATATCATGTTTAGGCTTTAAGGTACGTCCCTCAGGACTCTGGGAAAACATGGGCTCTTTAGTTTAACTCTATAAACATTAGCCCAGCAGTGTATTGCACAGTTGAAGATACATTATCACCTTATCAGAGGCACCCGAGCAGATTAAATGTGATGCAATGGTTTTTTTGGTGGTACTTCCAAGATCTGGACAGCCAGAGATCTGCTTGAACTGCTGCAGAAGCATATTGAGATTTAACTTTGTGCCTAAGCTTTTAGATAAGAGCTTTTCGCATTTCTGTGGTATATATTTCTGTCTCCGGTCTCATCTCCTTCTCATGCCTTCTTTTTAAATACACAGATTTACTTGAGACAGAAACAGTTTCTAATTTCATTTGTGCTTGTTTCTGGAACTGCCATGACCCTTCTGAATATGTTCTGTCTCAGTGTTAATTCTTATTCTTCTATTGGATCTCAAATGCCACTGAAATAAGCCAGGTGTGAAGGTTGTCCTGGCTACACCCCAAATTTCTAAAATAATCCTTTGGCTAGCCCTGCATATGCTTTATTCATTTAAAAGTTCCCTGAAGTCATATCCTGTGTTATCAGTACAAAACAAATGGAGCACTTCTGGTAGCATTTTGATAACCCAAATTTTAAATTAAAAAAGCTCGTGTTACAGTTTTAAGTGAGGACTTCAAAAAGTGGCTTTTGCCTCTGTCTGGTGGATTGTTTGAAAGGCCTAAGCATGCCTGATGGGTCTTCTGGTGGTTCAGTTCTAAAGATATCTGTAAACGATATGTCATTATTTTCTCTAATTATGAATGTAATAAACTAAGAGAATTCTGAAGGATGTTTTCAGAAAACAATGGTCCTTAGTTTTTGAGAAGCTGAAATAATTAAAAGAAGATAATTCTTCGCTCTAGGGTGTAATGATACAACAAAATTAGGCAGGAAATAAAAGCATGTTAATTTTTTTTTAAATTACATTTTAAAAATCCAAGGAATTAAAATAAAATTAACACTCCATGCAGCTGCTGTTGATGCTTTACCAAATAGCAGATTGAGAGCAAAAGATGTATTGTCTAACCTGCATGAATTTTCTACCTTTTCTATTGTGACTTGTGACTTGCTTTATTTATCTTTTTGGTTTGTGTTTTCTTTATTTTAATTGTGATCATTACAAAGAAAAATGTAATCTATCCAATTGGAAATATCAGCAGGGTTCTGACATCATTAATGTTTTATTTGCTTATGATATTAAGAAACAAAACATTTTCAAAGAAGAGTGTACTCAGCCTGTTGTAAATTACAAAAGAAAATATTTTGATCATGGAAGTCTTTCTCCTTGGTGTCTAACTGAAACCTGGTGTATGACTGTGCCAAATTCAAATTAAATACTGCAGCATACATACATCAATTTTTATTCTTCTAGTACCGAAAAATTCTAATGGAGACGTCCTAGAGGTTCCTTTTATTTGTGGAAATAAATTTGCCATTTGTTTCAGTCAGGGCAAACTTGGTGCTTCTTTGCCTCTTTGGAAATGCTGTGTCAGAAGCAAGGACTTCAAAGTGTGTCACTGTGCTGCTGCCAGAAGCAATTCTTGTACTTATCATTGTAGACATCCTTGAACTCAGCAGCAAAAAGGACAGATGGCCAGTGAAGGGGACTGACTGACTTGAACAAATTGAAACCTCTCAAGACTCTCTGTGTTTGGTTTTTATTTTTATGGTCATATTTTCTGTCATTTGTGATGGAAATGAGGAACGTAAGCCAGCCAGAATATAGTGATGTGTCATGGGCCACCAGAGTAATGGAGTTTACAGTACATAAATTGTTCTTCATGTAACAAGGGATTTTCCCAGATAAAGAATAGGTGTGGATGTGTTATCAGGCTCTGCACACTGCTTTTGTTGTTTGCCAGAGTTAATACAGTCTTGGAAATTCTATTCATCAGCATTTCCCCCCAGCGGAGCCTGTCCAATATGCTTTACCTTAATGTATTCCAAACATCTGCATTCAAATAATTTATTCATAGGCTGAAATCTCTAATCCCAGTCTGAGGTGCAGAAATGTTTACTTGGTCACTCTTGCTCCGTTAATCCGGGACAGTGACAGGCAGGTCACACAGCGCCGTCCTTTCGCATGCAACTTTGGGAACAATGGCTTGTTAGTCGTTTTCTCCAGGAGCAGGCAGAGGCAGCAGACTGAGTGCATGTATTGAGAATCAGCTAATGGACAGAGAGTACCTGCTCCGACACATTAATTCCCTTCCCTGTCAGGCTGCATCATTGTAGAGTGTGCATGATGGGAAGCAAGGTCCCATCGCACTATGGCACCTGCTGCTTTTCCATCTGCCGAGCGCAATAGCTCCTTTGATTGCCCATTTTTCAGCCTAATGACTTTATTCCTTTTCTTTTTGCAAAGTTTTTACATTTTTATTGTTATTTTGATAGGCATGGTTTGTAGGGTTTTTTTAATTTCCTCTTCTCCAGTGGGCACTTGGAACGTTGTTAAAAGAATCACTAACAAAATAATATTCCAAACCTGTGCCCACATTCTGTGTGCCCCAAGTGTTGTGTTTCATAATTAATTCTGATAAAGTTGTCATGGTGATAATGTCTCTTGAGAATGAAAGTGCCATGTGCCTGGCTGATTACAGGAAACAGCTCAGATGGTACATAAACTGGTAAATATTGAACCCATGGGCAATAACATTAGCTGTACTCTGTCCATTTATTTATTTATTCAGTGTAGCTCTGGTCAGCTTGATTATGGAAAGAGTGTGACAATTCATATTTTACTTTCTGTACACTTAGATTTATGAGGATGGGAGGCAGGCTTCTGCTGTGTTTTTGGTTTTCTTCTTTTTAAATCCAATGACATAAATGTTGGCGGAGATCCCTAAAATAGCCTTTGAATTCCATCTAAAGCTGTTGATTTGGCTGGATTAGTCAAAGCACCAGATCATTAATATATATCGAACATCTGTCAAAAATAGAACTTCCAATTAACAGATGTATCATCTGTAAATTGTGACTTCAGATTTTGTGTGGAAGAAGCGCCTTTAGAATCCCTGATAAATGCTGATTTATTAATTTCAAATATGAAGATAAAAGACACATGTTAAATATGATTCTCTTGCTTCAAGAAAAAAACAAAATAATGTGGTTTTCATTAAAAAACATTGATTATGATATTATCAAAGCATACTAGGGTACTCCTTGGAGTTCTTCTTGGAAAAATCTTTCAGTGGTGAATTTTAAAATGACACACTCCAACAGGAAAAGTTTAGATTATGATATGCTTTTTGGTTTTCTTTTTCGTGCACTTGTTGTGCTGTGTAGTCTTAAATCTGCATTTGAGAAATGCCAGGGAATAGCCTGCAATCTGCACAAATGTGAACTGTAAATTACTGAAATATTGCAGTTCTTTGTGTGTTTTTCCATGATACTTTTCTTTGTTTCTGTTAATTGATTTAGTAAGGCACCAATTACATTTAAGTGTACAGACTTTGTGGGTGGGGGTCTGCTGCATCTGACTTCCACTAGGAGTTTTTAAAACTATTTCTCATTTCTAATTGTAGATAGAGAATTCTTGAAATAGTCCTAAAGCACTTAGTGACTGAACTTTATATAGTGCCCTTTAAACACCTTGGGAAGAACCTCTCCCTGCAGACAGAAATGTAAGGCCTGACACATACATTTGAATGATGCATGTAAATGTTCTGATGAGCAGTTTTAAGCAAGGTCCATAACTTGCCCACATCAAAATGGGATTATGCAGGGACCTGGAACTGGTTGGAGATTCCCCTGAGCAGATGGGAAGGGGTATTAGAGTCATGTTTGAAGCCGTGTTGTGTGCAGGAGGCAAGAGGGGAACTGCTGGCCAAATGCAGAGGGGTTGGTGGTGGGCTATAGGAATTCTTTCCTATACCTCAGAGGGTGAGCAGCACCTCACAGAAAAAGGCTTAAATAATTAGCGAGACTGCTCTTCAGGTGTGTTTTGTGAAAGCAAAAGGTTTAATAAATGCAAAAAAAATAAACTTCACAGAAATAAAAGAAAATCCGAGCACAGTTGCCTGAGAAGCCTCTGACACCTTGCTAAGACACCCTAAAAAGCCCTTTCAGTTCCTTTGTGCTGCTGCTTTTAGTATTTGATGGTTCAGGTGGGATGTTTGGCCCTTGGCGCAATGAAATCAGCAACAGGCTTTGACTTACACATTCCAAACCCAATCAATGGCTCTGTGCTGGCACTGAGCCAATTACTGTCGAGACAGCAAAGAACTTTCTGGTTTCTTTACCTTATAAGAAGTCCAAGGGGTGAGTCCCAAACCTTTCCCTATATGGAAACACTTACTGGGGTGTGGGGTGCATTACTACAGTGGGGAGCAGCTCCTGTTCCCCACGGTGCCCCTGGGCATGGCAGGGATGAGCAGGGAGCACGGGACACTCAGGGACACGGCTGATGTGGGACCAGGCCTGCACTTGCTTTTTGTGTGTGTGTTCAACAAAACACAGCAGCACAATGGGTTTTCCAGGTAACTCCTGTCTAGCAGGGCAGCACAGGGGTGCCACTGATGTGGCACTGGAGCCTTTCAAGGTCGTGTCAGTATGAACACAAACTGCAGTATTGTGTGATGCACATCCCACAGGCAGCACCTCCCTATTTCTAGTAGATCCTGAATTTCTAGGAAGAGTCTAGATTGAGAACTTCCTCCAACTTTCATTGAGAATTACCTCTCTCCTAGTAAGCAATAACTTACTTGTTAGTATAAGTTTCATACCAGGGGCCCTGTTTCAGTCGTGGTTGGAGTTGCTTGGAGCATGTATCTGTTTACTGTGGCTTCTTGCCTGGGGCCTGCTGACAAGAGAGGGGTCTGGAATGCACAAAGCCAGCTGATCACTGTGATTTGCATCTCTGTGCACAGTTTTGGTTACGTAGACTGGATGTCCTGCGCTCTACCCACCTGCTTCTCTGTGGCTGAGTGACTGAGATGTCACAGCGATCACAGCTCTGAGGCGTTCAGCACTGCCTGCAGGATGGTGAAACTGATGCAGAGCAGGAGGTGTCTGCCCTTGAACAGAAACACCCCTGCTGTGCTCAGGGCTTGGAGCAGCTCAGAGCTTGAGGAGACACATTTGCTGTGACACGACAGGTGGTGCCAGGCAGGCACATGCTCCTCATCCAGTGTCGTATCCTCGAGTGCTCTCACTCAGCTGCTGCACGATTCCTATAAATTCTGAGGAGCCAGCTCCCTACTATGTTCCCATAGTTCTGAAAGCCTGTTCTGGGGAGGGCTGTTGCTGTACAGCACAGATGTATGACACAACTAGCACAGAGTGCCTTATGTATGACTACAAAGTTCAGATGCAAATTCTTTGGAACACTGTGGCGGGATTATATTGCAGAATTATGTGAGAAGCTAATGAAGAAGAGAGGAGGAGCGAGGAACTGAATTTAGGAAATAGAAGGCTTCTATAGTAAATGTGAAATGTGACCTCATAACAGGAATGTGAGGCTTGACCTTAAAAACTCCCTTTGCTACTCATGTTTTCCTTCATTTTGAACATAGGTCTGAGAGGATTTACCTCTTGACTACCAGCTCTGGCACTGGAACGCATACTTGGAACTGGCAATTTCCCTCCCCTCCACTTTTACTGTGCAGAGCCAGGCTTTAGAGACCCCTCATATCCTCTAATGTTGTCCCTTTCCCACATCTCATTCCCTGCTGAGTCAGGATTTTCAGCAGGCTGTATGTTTCAAATGCAAATTTATAATCCCTAATCTAGACAAAAATCTTCGATTTGGTGCATCACCTTGAGAGGACGTTGGTATCTTGGTTGCCAACTACATCTCTGTCATGGAATGCAGAGCCTCCCACCGCTCCTGTGGGAGCCTGAAGGGCTCACAGACCCCCAGGCCTCTCGTTATTTCCCAGATTTCCTACCATACAGGCATGGGAGCCTGGGGGGCTCCGTTCACCAGTATTGTAATTCCTCTTGCAAAAATTCACCATCATTCTGCCAGGACTGAGGGTGAAAGGCAGGTGTTCAGGATCCTGATTACAACTTTGTTTATGTTTTGTTTAAATTAATAAATTTGCTTTTTTTAAAACCAAAATATTGGCCTCCAATGGATAATTCACTTGATCAATGATATAACTATGAAATTCTCCCTAGAAATTTGGCATTTCTATTTTGAAGATATCCATTTTTCAACGGTCCTTTCCTATCATTGGTCAGGTCAGTAAACCTTCATGAATGGCAAGGTTTTTCATTTAAACAAATCCTCTCATATTTTAATGCTCAAGTGAAGTCAAATCTTGTGCCCTCCCAAAGTGTCAGTCACAAACTCCCAGTGGAGTAGGATTTTTCAACAGGGCTATTATTTCACCTATGTCTGTGCAAGAACAAATTGATTCACAACCCTGAGCTACTGTACAAGAGGGGAAAATTAACTGCTTCTGCAAGTCATGAAATTGTTATAAAAAGCCCCCCCAAAACGGAAACTTATTATAAAGTCAGTGTGAAAAGATTCAGTCCCTGACACTTCTCTGTTTCTTGTGAGAACTTGCAGTATATTTAGCTCTTTGACAAGGTTATACATTACACCTAAAAAGAAAGGGGAAGGAAACACTCCACACTGCAGACAAAGCCTGGAATTATCTTTAATAGGTGAAAGATGGCTGTGACCCCAGCTCAGTGCTGTGATGGAGAGCTGCTGGTGTGACAGCTCCTTTCTGCACTCTCAGATACAATGAGACAGATGGAAGCAGCGTGTCATTCTCCTACTTCCCATTCTGCAGGAATCAGAGACAGATTCAAACTTGGTAAAAGCAGAGTGAGATGCTTTCAATGTACTTTCAACTTGCAGCATTTGAAAGGAGCAAGTTTCTATGTTATCTGAACACCATTGACAGGAAAACGAGAAAAGGGGGGAAAGCTGATACATTTCTTCCTATGAGTGATTCAAAATTCTGGAGTTCACATATTTTTTATTTTTTACGCTCAGCTGAAAGTTTGAGGGTAGCTCTGTACACAGTTTTTCCAAAGAAAAAAGGAGGAAGGGGAATAGTCACTGAAGATGTATGAAGTAAAAAAAGACCAAATCCATCATTCTCTTTCAGCCTTTTTTTCTAGGAAGGGTCTGACCTCCATTGCAACCCCTTCCCACCTCTCCCAGCTTTTGAGTGCATTCTGCTGAAAGTCCTAACCAAGAACTGTGCTCAGTAGAACAGAGGCCAAACAGGCTGGTCAAGCAAACAGCCCAGCTGCCAAAACACACCATCTGGATTTTTAAAGACCTGTGGCAATGTTAACAGCAGTTCTAAGAGCTCTGGTAACATGCTAATTAAAAAGCCATGAAATCAGTTTGGAAGCAGTTATTATTAAAGGATCTGTAGATGTTAAAATCAGTGAAAGTTTGATCAGTTTGAAAGTAAAGTCAAAGTTTTGAGGGCTTAAATTTATTTTTAAGCAGAAATTAAAGTAGATGGCCCTGAACTGATGTGTATATGACAATAGAATCAAAGAATCACAGGCAGTGCTTAGTTACACAGCACGTAACTTAGTTCAAGTGGTGCTTTTCCCATGGGCTGGTTTCTGAGCTGAGGTTTGAGCCCTCTGTAGTTTAAACCCTTTGGTCTTGAAACCCTTACTTGGTGTTTGAATCAATTCAGTCGGTATTGTAGACTTGCACACAGTGTTCCCAGCAAGTTTCTAGGAGATTTTGAAACCCAGAGCAGATGTCCCCTTCCTCTAATAAGACATTTTGATTTTAAGTGGTCATAGCAAAAACATGCCCTCCTTGGCCTTTTTGAAGAATACCTAGACAGGAAAAGCATTTTAATTAAGGAAATATACTAATTAGCTACCACCTGAAGTGAAGATAGGAGTTTCACTTCATTAGCAAGGCTGAGTGTGTTGGAGAAACTCACCTGGCAACAAGGTGACTCATTTTTCAGGCTATTTCCAATATTTCTCTTCCTGCAGGGAGAAAGCAATCTTAATTAAAACCTGTGAAAAGCAGGGCATTTTTAGCTGTTAATTTACAGAAGTTTGAATAAGTCAAAAGAGGAAAAGGCACCTTTTGGCAAATAGTGCATATAGATGGCTGCCAGCAAGCCTGCACTTAGCAACAGGAGCTTTTCTCTGAGCCTGAGAGAGGCTGCTGTGCTGCTGGAACTGCAGGGTCCTTCTGAACTGAGGCATGGGGTCAGTGGTGTTCATGTCCCCTGACCCAGACACGGCCTTTAAACCCTTCCATCCCATACAATTTTCACTACAGACTATTTCTATGCCTGTCAGAAATAATCTGTGCAGCTAAACCCAGAATTTCATGGTCCCATGTGCAGTCTGTGCACATATCCCAGGGCTTTTCTGCCTAATTCCAACATCCTTCTGCCTTTGCCCCCAGGTTTTTGTTGGTTTTTTTGTTTATTTCCAGCTATTTTCAGATATTTGTGAAAGATGGAGGGAGAAAAGAAGTTTGTTTTCATCATTTAATGCTTGATTTGTGGCCTTTGCTCTCTCAGTCTCCTGCACTGACATGCACACCCAGCCTGGGGCCTGGCTCAAGCATGCACTATTCAGCCACCCTGCCTCCGAGGAGATCCAGTGCACTGTGAGCTCATTCGGGGCCATTCTTTCATCTCAATAGCTCCATTTGGTGCCTGCTCCTACATCAGCTTGAATTTTTTCACTTGTGTGGGTTTCAATAATTTGTGTTTGTGGGATTTCTTTGCCTCCCCCTTTTTTGTCAATTAGAAGTACTTGGTCATCCTTGCCAGCCAAATGGCCCCATTCCGGTGCTCAATGGGGGTTTTTGGTCCAAAGTCACCATGTTTTGACAGGACTTGCTGCTGGATTAGAAGGCCTGGCAGCATTTCAGCTTGTTAAGAAGCCTACTGGAAAATTTGCACTTTGTTAATGCTGAATTGAGAAATGGTCTTTAATCAGTGACTTCCTGTTGCAGGTAATGTGGGTCATACAGACTGGAGCTTTCTGGAGGAGCTCAGGAACAGCCAAGTCAGGTGGCCTTGGTTTGAATCCATTACAAGCTTGGTGAGCCTCAAGATTTGACTGTAGGAGAACCAGAACTCCCCTGGGTTCTACCCTACTTAAATTAATTGCAAATCTTCCAAATTAATAATTTCCTAATAGGCTATAGTGATGTTGTCATTGATGTACATCTAACACAATCCTTTCCTTTTCCTCTTTTCATCAGTATTACTTTCAGATTTGGCAGCAATTTAGATGTCGGGAAAAAATATAAATAAGAACATCCTCATTATGTGGGTGACAACTGAGTCAGATTCTTTTGGCAATGCTATTTATAGTAAAGCTCTTCTTAAAATTGTTCAATTAACATAAATACTTCAAACTGCTGGCCTGATATATTCTCTTTATTTAAAGAAAGAAAAATAGGCAATTTTTTTTAAGCATCAGTCAAATGAAGCCAGATGCATAGGCACTGGAGAAAAAACAGTGATGACATTTCCTTATGCATTGTGGATTCTGTCTTCAACAAATATCTGCTAGAGCCAAGTAGTGTGGCACTTCGGCCCCTAGCCAGGCAACCCTCAATACTTTATATCAAGCACAGAATACACTTAGCAGTAGCATACAGCAACTTCATGGTTTTATTGAAGGTGTTTAAATGATATTTATTGTGAATGCCATATCTGACTGGATTGTGGAGTTCTTCTTGCTTCCAGAACTGTGTTGATGCGTTAACTTCACCACTGTTCTGTATTTGAGGCTGATGTAAAAATATTTTGCTGTACATTCATCTCCATTTGTGGCTCAGTCATTGTGAGGAATGCCCTGAGGGATGCAATATTCAATGTTGTTAACATCCAAGTTGTTGTCCTTCTCTTTAAGGTACCTCAGAGTAGATGGTAAGCAATCAGGCTTTTCCCATTCTCCTCCATGCCTGAGAGGTGATTCCATGCACACAGGTTTTTGCTTGTTCAGAGACAGGACTGCCTGCTGCTGCCTGTCTCCCCCGGGCTGGGATCAGCCCTGCAGTTCCAATGGGAACCTGAGGGGTTTGTTGGCTGGTGGGGTGTGCCAAAGCCGCAATGCTGAGCTCACACGTGCACGGGCAGCTGGGGCTGCAGGTGTCCAGGCAGCCCCGTCCTCAGATGCTCCATCAGCACGAGCACTTTGGATGTCCTTGCAAGGTCAGGATAACACTCCCTGTGATATCCTTGGAACTCCCCAGAGCATTCCCAATAACACAAACACTTTGGAATGATTTTGAATGGATGTCAATGATTCTTGAGAGAGCAGTCTGTGCTTGGTAGAGCAAGGCAAGTGCTGTGCCGCTTTCTTCCTTCAGAGGAAGTTATGTACATACCCATTCACAGGAATAAATAACAATTTTCAATAATTACCTAAGCATTAGAGACAGTGCTGGCTGGGTGATACACTGTGCCCTTAAATCAGCTGGTTTTACTTACCAGGCAATTGAAATCCTTTACAGGCATAAAATACAAAGCCTGTTTGAAATAAGCAAGTCACTGAATTTGCTTAGTCTCCACATGAGTAATTTTATTTCACTGAAAAGAATACAGCTTTTGCTGGAAGCTCATGTTGGAATTTAGGAGAATATTAGCATAAATAGTTTGGAAAATATCCCTGCTCTTAACCTTATTTCTTCTCTCTGTTCTTGCTATTTTCATATCTTAGCATAAACACATGTGAGCCCAATTTTTCAGTATTTTGAGTGAAGCAAGGTTTATGAGGCAGGTTAATATCTTTTATTTGCCTAACTGATATAGTTAGGGAAGATCAGATGGACTTTTTTGGCATACAATTCCCCAGATCATTGGAGATGTTCTTGAGCTCCTGAAATCTTGTTTGTTTTCTTCTAAATATGTCAGTCTAATAAAAAGATATTAAATCTCCCCACATACTTTGTTTAGGTCCTTAGACTCTACCAACATTATAATTTTAATACATTGTAATTGTATATGAATAATACATTCTAGACAAATTATCCTCAGTTTTCTCGTGGAACATATTGTCCGGAAGGCAGAGAAAGTGCAAACTAACCTAATTTATTCCCCCTCAGTGGAAAAGCAGTGCTATGTGCTAGGTAGATTCTTACCCAATTATTTTTCCATAGCTAATAACCAGCCTGTTTCTCCTATCTGTGAGAGTATTCAGAACTTAAAATCTAAGTACCCATTCAGAAATACCCTGGCTGGGAGCACCTCATGATTCTCCAGCTGACCCCAACCATAAGATTTTTATCTCATAAAATGTGTTGTGTTATGAACCAAACCCCTGTCCACAATCAGCAAAGTTGCAGGTGGCATTGTTTCCAAATGCATTTTTGCTCAGATTATTTTTAAAGTTTCAATGAATGGTTGTGAGCCACAGCCAAAGAGAGGGTGCAGCAAGATCCCAGCAGTGTCCAGGGCTTCTCAGCTAAACGGTGCCCAGAGGCAAAATCCACTGACACAGACTTGTGGCCTATGGTCTGAGAACCATGACTCAGGGTAAAGCAGAAGCTACTGCATGTTTCCATTGCTAAGAGCAAATTCCAAGACATGAATTAGTAAGTGGTGTTAATAAACTCATTACTGGACTGTCATTACAAGGTCATTATATATTAAATAAAAGTAGGTGCCTATATATCTTTAAAGCAAACTTTTCCTCTTGTTGCACCTACATGCTGGAAGTACACCCACGGTGTAAGGAGAGTGGAATTAACTTTATAGGAAGCTGAGAATGCCTTCATCTAAAGGGGTAGCACCTTGTTTACCACCTGAAACTGATCATTGCTGGTGACATCTCCTTGAGATGATGCTGCTGAAGGTGTTTGCAGGGGAACAGGAGTGGAGGGGCCACTGCTGCTGGGTGGAAAGGAGCTCCAGATCCTGTCCCAGATCCAAACTGCCAGAGGCAGGGGTGCCAGGGTTGTCAGCAGAGGTGGCTGAAGTCTGTCTGTCTTACCTGGATGTGCCAGCCATGCCCGTAGTGCTGTGGGGCTGTACCTGGGTAAGGCAAGGTTTGTAGGGACAAGGGATATAATTTATTGATCGAGATTGCCTTGGCAGCTGCTCCCCTGTACTTTACATTGCCTTCCTTCCCACAGCAGCCTGGCTTGGAAGTTCCTAATAGAAAAAAAAATGGAATGGAATGTGATAGCACACTAGAAAACAGGAAAGAAAGTAATTTTTGCCATAATACCTGCAGTTATTGGAAGATTAAATGAAAATCTTCCCTACTTCCAGGGAAACCCTACTCCTGTGGTTTCAGAGGATTTATCATTATTTCCAATGGCTCTTCTGCCCCACAAAGAAAAAAAAAAAGTAGTCAGAAAGTAGAATTCTTGTTCTGAACAGGAAAGTGAAAGAAAAACAGTGTAGTGCAAAGACTGGAATTTTGTTTGCGGATAAATTGAAATTATACTTTCATTCAGGCATAGCAAAAGTCTAAACAAAATCAAACAATACTGTCTGATTCAACTTCTAAAACTGCATTCAGTTACAAGAAGTAGTAATCATAGTGTTTCAGTCCTGTATTACTAATCATAACCCACAAAATATTTTAATATTCTTTAAATATCAGATGAGTGAACTTCTCTTAATGAAAAGTTTCAGTGATTTGCCAATATGATTCATGACAAAACCTTCTACAATTCCAAAATTCTTTAATTTACTCTCTTGTGAAAGATCTTTCTTTCTAGAATTTTATCTAGCTCTATCTGCAATGTAATGGACTTCTGGCTTCAAATGTTTTTACAGTATGCATTAGTGAAGTGCTTTGAGAGATATTTGGTTGGTGTTTTTTGACATCTCTGAGGTCTGGGTAGATCCAGTTTAAAGCCTGGATGATACTGGAAACTTATGGGCTGATGTTTAAGGCATTTTACATTCCATGGATTATACTGGTTAGATATTAGTTTGGTTTGGGTTTGGTTTTGACTCAGTTGGGTCTTAGATTAGATCTCTGTACTTAAGATGCCCACTGCATGCTCAGTGGTTAGGATGCATGTGAGCTTCTAGGAATATTAAACCCTAATCCAGCAAGATTTGTAAGGATTTTTGTAATTTTAAGAATATGAGGAATTCAGTTAAATTCTCAGTGTTGGTTCTATGGTCCAAGACATGGCAGCATTTACAATTAAACCCAAGACCTTTAAGGAATAGAGGAAATGCACTGATTATATTGGACTTTGAAACCAGGCAGAGGTTTTGCCCAATTTTATCTATTTCATTCTGCCATTTTTCCAGTTTGTAAGATGTTTGCTAAGGTTTTTTTTTTTTTAAGGTATGTACCATGGGCTGTTAGTGTTATCATCACTGTTCATGTAAATGCAATAATTTCTATCCTGATGTCACCACACTGACCTTTGCTCTGGTCACAGAAATGCTCTAATCACAAGATCCAAATGCAGTGTTAATAAAGAGACGTTGTAATTTTTTGTCTAAACAATGCTTAGATTATTGACTGTTGTGAAATGGGACCATTTGAAAAGATACTACTCTTTTAGGGTGACTACTAAATTAAAACCCCTACAGAGAGATGCAAACATACACGTTTCTGTATTTGTCCAAGGCTTTTTGTGATGGCAGGTGAAGGCAGAACGAGCACCTCTCTCAGTGAGATGATTTTGTGTGTGATGGGTGAGCCCAGTGTGCATTTTCCTCTCATTACCTCGAACTTGCCATGATCATTTTTCTTTTTTCTTATACCTAAACCTCAAAGAAATAATGTGGCCATCCTGAGGACAGAGAAAGTGTCATTAAAATAAACACAATTATGACAGACATTGTATCAAAATTCAGTATACCAGATAGCTAGTAATCAGCCAGCTGCTAACTGTGTGGGAACCCCAGGATTTTATGCATCCTTTGAGGCAGAAAACAGGCTTTTGTGAAATTCAGAAAGGTTCATCTGATTGGACTGATTGCTGTCCAATCAGCAATCTAATAGGGTGATGTCATTGGGACAGTTTTAAATGGGCACTGCCTCTTTAAATTCTATAGGAGAGTATTTGCAGGTTCGTGAGGTCTGATGGTGCTGTACAATCATTTTATTTGGTGACTGGCTGTATTAATTTGGTGACTCAGCTAGATGGTGATTCAGTTCAGGATCACTGTTAATCTAATGATTTTTATTGACTCCATTTCAATTTTGACCTTTACTTGTATCATCTGATTTAATTTTAGTAAAAGTTTACAGTAGAGACTGTAGCAATATATTAGATATTAAGTTCTCTCCTTTTTCAGCTTTTAAAAAGCCTGTGAAAGCCAGATAGAACCAGTTCTTTTTCCAACACAGCAGCTTGAATGAAAACTTCAAGGATCTAAACAAATGAGGCGAGGAATCTGAGGGCCACTTGGATTATTGTCACAGAATATATAACTTGGTATACTGGGTTATCAGATTAGAGACTTTCTGTCCAAATCCAGTGTGGTAGAAAATACCTTCTGTGGCCACAGAGTTAAAGTGCTTAGGCTGTTATGGATTTATGGGGGTTTTGGAAGGATGTAAATCAGGTTTACAAAACCTATTTCCAGCTGTAATTATTTCATAAAACTGAGTGATACAGTACTGCACCTAGGCAACAATGCCAAACTAACAGGGCAGAATAAACATGCAAGAGAGAATGACACATAGGAGATAAGTAAGAATAATTTGTTTGCAGACTTTGTTTCATGATTCTGTAACATATTTATCATGGAAAAAGCAGGGGGATTTCAAAGCAGCAATTCTGGGCACTCCTCCAGAATTAAGTGCAGCTGTTTATGCCTTAAATTCAATTTTTTTTTTGTTTGTGCTCTAATCATTCATTATTTGTAGATGCCACAAAACAATCCATGAAGCGCTGACAGAACAAACATTATTGCCTGTAGAGTTTTTAAAAAATATTTATTGTATGCTTAAAGTTTGTATGAGGTAGTTCTATGGACTCAGCAGTACTGAAGGTGGAGAGGGCAGCAATGTGTGAATTAAAAGCCTTTTAGCACTATTAAAAAATCAAAGTCTTATTTATTTTTAAAATCACTTGGTTAATGTTTTCCCTTTTCTTCTGGCACATGTTACTATTGGGATAAATCTATTAACTATGGGCTGAGTCAGTGTGAATCTGTTGCATTGTGAGCCATGTCAAGTTAATATTTTAAAGGAAAATTTATTTCTGCAAGGAGAATGGTACAAATATCTTCGTCCATCTGATGCTCACTTGCCTGCCACTGGATCTTCACCTTGAGGATTTCAGTAGTTCATTAATTATTAATAGAGAGCAGATATGATCCTTGGCTACAATGAAATAATGCTCACAACAATCACTATGGTTTTTAATTTAGTATTATGAGCTTTGAGTAGCCTGAGTAAAAGCCCAAGACATTCATATTTTTCAAGCATTAGTCCCAGAAAGTTGTGTTAGGCTTCTTTCCTGAAATATGTATAAAAATGGCTCAGGTAGGTCCCTATGGCTCCACCCAGTTCAATGGAGTGTACCAGACAAAAGCATGGGCGCCCCTTGATGACCAGTCTGTATCACACCAGCACCTCTGTATTCAGTAGTTGCAGTAGGGTGTCTGTGACAGTGACATGAAACTCTGCCTGTAGGATCTTGTGGGACTGGCTGGCTGAATGATGCAAAGGATGAAAGCCCTCTGCTTTTCTTCCTGCTGCCTCCAGTTCTGTAAAAGCAGAGAGAAACAGGGGGAATAAACAGTCTGGTTATGTGTTACCCGTTAAAATTTACAGCTCTTTGTACTAGAAGAGAGAAGAAATTCACAGGCACAAGGGCCAGAGCCTCTAGTGGGACAGGAACAGCTTTACATTGTGCAAGAAATGAAAAGAAGAGAGGATGGTACAAGAATAAAACAGAAAAAATCATGGAGAGAAAAGGAAATATGTCCAGTAATAGAGAAATGTGTAAGAGAGTAAGGGGCACAGCAGGAAAAGTCCTTTTTTCTGCTTGACTGCCTGTGTTTTGGGTGCAGACTGCTTTCGTGCAGAAGGCCCTGGCATTAAGAGTTCAATAGGACTTGAAGGCAGCTTCTATTTTAAAAGCTGTATTATGAAGCCAGTCCTTCTTTCCTATTCCAGTTTTGATTATTCCAAAAGAGAGACTGATCTTGCTTTTCATTTGGGTATGAGACAAGCAGAAATTTTTTACTGCAGTATTCAGTTCATCAGTAGCACTGAAGGAATTCAACTTCTATTTTTCAATGTAAATCAGGGAAGATGTAGATGAAACAAAATGAGTTGAGAGGAATAAGATCCCGAACTCTCTGCCCTTGAAGAAGCAAAGAGTGAGAGAGGCCTTGCCTTCACATCTCTGCCAGTGCCTAAACCCAGGTGACTTCCCTGTGAGGTGTAAGAGAATGAAAACCACCGGCCACATTTGGGTTTTTGGTTTGGCTCTTCTTTCAGTATTTTAGTCTCCTGAATCTGTTTTTAAGGGCAGGCTGGTGTTTCCTTTTGGAAGGGGTAGCAAAAGGCTGAATTCCTTGCAAAGAACAAGGTTTGTGCTGAGGCACACCATGACTGACCCAGGAGAGGTAGCCCTGCTTCCCAATGCACACTGTGCCATAGCTTGGTCCTTTAGGCTCTGCTGCACCATGTGATGTCTAGGACACCTGTCCAAGGTGCTTTATTTTGTATCTCTTACTTTTAAAATAGAGAAGGTACCAAAAGGGAAATGTACCAAAACGATAAACAAAGGCGGATTGCATGTTTTGTGGAGAATCATTCTGTTAACAACCGAATATTCAGCTTTGACAATAAGCTTTGCACAGGGATAGCTACTGCCCCTGGGAATTTTATTGCAGTTGAAACCGGCTTACTTTTGTATTGATTAAAATGTTGTTTAAGGCATCTTGGAAAGATGAGTATTCAGAGGACAGTTTAATAATTTAACCATACAGCTTAGTCCTCTCTATCCCTCACAAATTCCAAAAAAGAAATACCCATAAAATACAAGTCTGAGAAATGTCATTACAGCATTGGCTTATATAAATTGCTTGATGCAGCAATGTCAGTCTAAGGATGAGTGATTGCTCTGTAGACAAGTGTTTTCATGACTGAAATAAAGAGATGCTGGGGGCTGAAGCTCCTGTGAAGTGATGGGTGGATTGAGCACTTAGACGCCAGCCTGAGTCTGGTGCATGCCCAGGGATCAGAAATGATGTTGCCATGCAAAGTGAAGGATTACAGTAGCACTCAACCTTTGCAGAGCACGGACAAGATACCATTTACTGTAATAATTCTCATTAAAAATGTGTTTCTACTTTTCACCCACTATGAATAATAATGTGGGTGTAAAAATACAGCAAATTAACACACAAAGAAATGTAATTCAGAGCAGACTCTGTGGGGAGGGCAGTGCTGCTGCCTTCTTGCTATCCATAGCATAGAGCTAAATTTGAGTTCTGTTTTGATCCCGTAACTATGAACCTATCACCTTTCATACATGCTAGTTTCATTTAGAAGTAACTGATTTGAGGAAAAAGAAAAAGAAAATGAGCCCACAAAAAAAAGCCACTATCAATTCATTAAACTTACTGGTTGAGATAGTAGCAATGTTCATCAAACACAAATACTGATTTTGTTTTCTGACAAGTTAAAAGCGCAGAGACTATGGATAATTCTGTTTGTGCTTTAGTTTCAAAATCATTACAATCCAAACAACTTCTATCAATCAAATTCTGGCCTCAGTCCACTCAAACTGGAGATATTCAGCAATCTAAGGAAAGCAATTACAAGTGTATGCTAGTGTGAGGGGAGGCTTCAGCCAGGTACATCTGTAGAACTATTAAAAAAAGTACTGAAGTGATTTAAATCATGTTCAGCATGTAATGCAGTGTTTAGGTAAGCTCATGCAATAGTTTCTCTACACACTCTTGAGGTTCCAAGCACAAAAGATAAAGCACAGAATGCCAATTTTACTTCTGAATTCTCTGATTTGACTGCCAGGTGTCATAATGACCTGAACATCATTTAGGCTGAAAAGAGGGGAGTTTTGTGTATGTTAGTCTCTTGTGGTATGGTATCATGCATTAGATACAACATTCTAGATGTGAAGCAATTCATCTATTTTAATACAGGTGGTAAGATTAATTTTAGTGTTAGCCTTTGGTATGACATAGACTTTGTCTTCATTATTCTGAAATATATTTAGACCCCCCCACCACAAATCCATTTATGTTTTCAATTTGCTTTGAACTATTTTTCAACAACTCAGGTCAAGACCTAATTTCTGCAGCAATCTTCAATGTATTTTATCGTTCACCAGTGACTTCTACATGATCAAGGAATCCATCAGGAAAATTCTCTTTTTATTCTTTCTGTAACATCTCTTCCCAATGTCTAACTTGCAGTATTTTTATTTTATTTCTTTAGTTTTGAACCTGAAATAAAATTTGAGGATGAAAAACGGATGCTTTACCTCCTAGATTGGTAAGATCATTTCAAATACCTCCTCAGTAATTTGGCCTTTTGTTACACAACACTATATTTCAATCTTATGCATGTGCAAAACCTCATTCAAGTGTTGGCAATACAGTGTCTGCAGGAGTTCCAATAAGGCACTACTGTTTGTTTTTAAGCCTAAGAATCCTGCCAAAATTATTCAAGCTGGCAAACATCCAAGTGACCTGATTCACAAATTCATCTGTTCACAAATACACTTATTTAAAGAAATTATTTTATATATATACACATGTATTTATGTCTGCATATGCACATGTGCACATCTCAAACACAGAAGCCAATCAGTTTCTTGAGGCTTAAAATGGGATATCTCTGCTATAAGGAATGGACTGTGTGCTAATTTCAACTCTCTTGATGCCATCGTACCCACTCATTCCAAAGAAATCTCACTGCAAGGTTATTACACAGGAATCAGCCTATACAGACCAACTGCTGACTTGTTTGATGATGTGAACAAGCAGGAGTGTCTTTAGACTGATGCCCCAGTCAAGGTAATTATGACGGAAAATTTTTTTTCATGCTCTAAGACCCAGCACAAAGAGCTCTGGAATTTATTTATGGGTTAGTCGCTTTTGGTATTAGCAGCAGTTCAGGAATTCAGGAACTGAAATTACTTGTTAAAGCAATTAATGCATTTTGGACCCCACTTATGAGGTTGTTGAATCCTTGTGGATAAAGGCATGCCAGTTTTGGGGAAGGTGGTAGGCAAAGCGAGGAGGAAACTGTGCCACACACAGCCAGAAGCAAGGCCCAGCATTGCCTTAGGAGTGATGGCACAGGCTGAGACACCAGAGACATTCATCATCACCTCCTCTTTTCCAGGCTCCAGGGGATTTTATATGTTTATGGCTTCATGGTGGCAGAATCACTTTTAGCAGTCTTTTTCCTTTCCTTCTCATTTGGAGCTCTTGTTACCCAGGCACTCTCCAGCTGACTTCCAGCACTTGCATATCTCAGAGGGCCTGTGTTTCACTCAGTGCTCCCAGGCTGATTCCTTCTCAAAATTGCGTATAATGCAAGGAGCTGGTACCAGCACAGCACTTATCAAGGTTAAGATGAAAAATCCCTTCTTGGGATTTCTCTGAGAATACACCAGGTGGTGCCACGGATGTTTGCTGAGACAGTGTGTAATTACTTTTCTTGTTCTGCCAGAAAAGCTTAAAAAGGCCACATGAGTTCTACTTTATCACTTGCCCCCCCCTCTTTTCACTCATGCTGCCTGTGACTCACTTGGATGCTGTTCTGGAAATGCCTCTGTGCTCAGTGGATGTGACCCCAATTACTCCTTCTTGTTTTTTCTCCTTTTCTTTCCCTCCCCAAATGCTACTAGATTGTCTTCTTTACATTTACATTATGACTAAGAGAAATAACCTCCTGCCCTCCCCAATAACTCAATCCATGAATCTGCAATCTGCATCGGATATTGAACATTTTGAGCCATATGGAACTGCTCTGTATCCTGTTGCCCGTTAATAGAACTGAGTGGACAAGATTAAAAATAGATCTGCCTTTTAAAGCAACAATAGTTTAATTTTAAATGAAAAAGTAGTTTCCATTGATTCTGCCCTTATCGTGCTGGAGCCTCCTGATTCAGTACATGTCTAAATTAATGCAGGCAAAAGGCTCCTGTGAATAGTAATGTGTTTCCCACAGTTGCTTCTTGTCTTGCTCATCTTTGGTTGTCATTATGATCTTGTAGGGTCCCTGTCCAGCCTGCAACTGTCCCTCTCCTCTGCAGTGAAATGTGAAATTGCACTCTTCTGCACCAGGGGTTTGAGTGGCTTGCGCTAAAACAAGCACTGGAGTGTGTAAAGGCAATGGCCATGGAAAGGGAGCCTCAGCAAAGCTCCCTATTGCAGGAGCTGTGGGAGAAGGTCCTTGTAGGGCTGATATTGGGAGTGAAGTTACAATTTATGTCCAAGAAATACTTTGTCAGACTCAGGACTGCAGATGACAGTTGTTGCCTTTTCAAAATTCTTCACCAGGAGAAGTGAAGGTCATGTTCCTATCATTGATCACTCCTTGACTGAGGATATAAACATTGATTATATTTATTTCACAGTATAATTGCTAGTGTCTGGCCAAGTAGCTATGACTTCCTCTAATAAAATGTCATCTATAACAGACTGGCCATATGCAGAATTTTTTTAGGCTAGAATTGCACCTAATTGCAAAGGTATTCAGTAAGCACTGGTTTGGGTTAGCTTACATAAATGGTGTAAGTTTCCAATTTGTGAGAAAAGTATTTGCGTTTCAAGGTCAGTTAAAGCTTCTGATAAATAGCACTCTAATAGCAAGAAGGACCTGAAAAGACAATTGGGCAAAGGGCCATTCTCTCACCATTTGGTCACAAATGTTTAAGGACATTCCCATATTTCTGTCTCTTTCTAGAACTGTCTATCTTTTCAAAACGTTTCAGTTTGGAGAAAGCAAACAAAACCAAAAAAACTAACCCCAAACCCTACTTTTGACTCTTCATTTCCTATTTTAAAGACCACAATGGTGCTCAGCGACTTGAGTTTCCTGTAAAACCTTTCAGAAAGTCCTTTTGTATGATGTGAAAACAGCTTTGTAATGTTTTTTCCTCAAGTCTTTTCTCTCTAACTCAGCTTGAAAACCTGTTTTCCTTGTGTTACTTACCCTTTCTCTGATTCTTTCCCAACATTTTCTTCCGGCTGGAGCTCTAAGCAAGGATATTTACTTGGAAATAGAACTTTCAAATTCACAGACTCACAGAGGCTTTTAGATTTAGTTTAAATGAGCTCACACATCCCTAACAAGAAATATTTTGTACTGGCATGTAAACCTCATGCACTATTAAGCCTAGTGACGAGGATAAATTTTTAAAGTTTTATAAAATCAGCCCTGTAACCAGGACAGGATTCAGAAACACTCAGGATAGGGAGCAGCTGGAGACACTGTCTGCTGCAGTAAAGAGAGTAAAAGAAAAGCACAAAGCCCAGCGCTCCAGGGACACTGCAGCTGCAAAAGGCATGCCAAGGCCAGCACAGCACTGCCCCAACATCGCTCACTCCACACTTTTCTCCTTGGCACCAGCCTCACCCCCATGTGCCTTTTCCTGCTCGGGTTAGGGTTACACTTAGGGATCGGGGTCAGAAAACCACAAAGCCCAGAGCTCCAGGGACACTGCACCTACAAAAGGCCAGCCAGGGGTAACACAGGGCTGCCACAACGTGGCTCCCTCCACACCTTTCTGCTCGGCACCGGCCGCAGCCCAAGGCTGCTGTTACTGCTGAGGGATAGGGACAGGCCTTAGGGTTTGGGTTAGGCCTTAGGGTTTGGGTTAGGCCTTAGGGTTAGTGCGAGGCCCTAGGCTTAGGTTTAGGGTTAAGCCTTAGATTTAGGGTTAGGTTTAGGGTTGGGATTCAGAAAACCACAAAGCCCAGAGCTCCGAGCACACTGCAGCTACACGTCATGCCAAGGGGAGCACAGGACTGCTACAGCATGGCTCCCTCAGAGTCTTTCTGCTTGGCACCAAGCTGAGCCCAAGGCTTCTGTTACTGGTCTGCTGGGGGTTAGGGTTACCCTTAGGGTTAGAGTTGCACCTAGGGTTATGGTTCAGAAAACCAGAAATCTCAGCTCTTCAGGGACACTGCAGCTGCAAAAGGCCAAAGCCAGCATGGCACTGTCTGCTGCAGTAAGCAGTGTAAAAGGATGGCTCTTAGCCTGCCAGTGAATCCATAGTGATAAGGATATAAGCTTATAAGCACGTTGGCATAAGAGAAGGAAAGGAGGTATTTATGTGCTGAGAATTTCATGTGTCTGTACTGTGTGAGGCACAGAGGAGGTGCCTGTGCTGTATTGGTGGCACTGTATATTTTCCCAGGTATATCTGCTCACTTGATTTACAGCACAGGGTTAAATACAGGAGTGGTGTTGGGAAAGGGGAGCTGACAACTCATGGACAATAAAAAAGAAAGAAGTAACTCTGAGGGTGATATCAGTGTCCTTGGAATAAACTGTAGGTGAGATGGTAGTGTTTGCATGTCATGCTTGATGAAATGAGATATGATACTCACTACATTCTTTAATGTGAAATACAGAAGCTTGTTTAGAGAATAAGAACTGATTTTTTTTATCTCCTGTGCTGCAAAAGTCCTTCTCAGATCACACAACAAACTGGTTCTTTAAGGAGCATTCCTTTTTCAGCACAAGTCTTAGAGCTCACCTGTCTCCTGGCAGGCTTGCTCAGTTCACACCAAGAAATGACAGTCACTGATCTCTGGGACAGATCTGTTCACGTGGAGCAGAAGACTGAGCTCAAAAGAGAACCATGGCATGAAACTCCCTTGCCAAGGGGAGCTGTGCTGCTGCAGGTGGTGCTGCATGGAATGGCTATCTAACATTCCTTACAGTGCCCCAGGGATACAGTGGAGTGTCAGCCAGGGCTGTAGCACTTAGAGAGCTGGAGTGTTCTGCAGGGCTGGGGAGCCAAAGCTGCAGCTTCTGCAGAGAGTGTGACAGAGATGCTCTTTCCTCAATTTGGCAGAAGAGGCCAGGGACAAGCCACTCAGAAGGATGTCACAAGTACTTGTTCCCAGATTCTATGTTGCCCAATAATGTGCCTGTTTCAAAGGGGTTTTTTTGAATTTCTGAATGAGTTTCTAGTCCCAGGCAGCTGACATCCTTCTAGTAACATGGTATAACAAAGTGAGGTACAACAGCTTCATCCAGAGAGAGATCAAATTAATGGCATGTGCCACCTGGGATTGCATAAGGGAAAATGGGAAGCTAGTGATGCTTTAACTACAGGAGGCTGCTAAAAAAACCCAAATAGAGGCCTCTAATGTGAAAGAAGCACAATGTGAAGGACCTCAGGTGCAGCATCCCCTCAGTCCTTGCACACAGACATTGTGTGCACTCCCAGGAGCACAGACACGTTGCCTGTACACAAGAAGGGACTCTGGAACTGGGACATTTTATGGCTCATCACAGGAAATGTGACTCAGAGATACTGCTGCACTTATACAGACACATCGTTTCTTCTTTTTGTGAGTTTTCTTATCAGCTGATATGATCTCATTTTGGTATTTTAGTGGATTATATTATATTTGGTATTTTGGCTCACAGGGCCAAGGGAAGAAAGAAAAAACCTTCCTGTTGCACATACGTTGGCACATAGATAAAGTCCCACATTCTTCAATCAGATTTTTAAAATTGGAATTTAGCTGCTGCTGTAGTTTAGCCTCAGGCTGGTAATTTGGTGCTTGATTTCTGTCACTGGGGTTCCTAATTGGAAAACGTACAGAACAGGAAAAGAGTCAGGAGGGAAGGGGGAGGGGTTGAAATGGACCACATTTATACCAAATAACCAAGTCCCCCAGCACAAAAACTCAACCAAACTTTAAATATCCATTTATTCCCCTGAAGAGAGTAGAAGGGAAACAAAGTTATTAGGCTCAGATGACAATGTCTCTAGAAAAGTATAAAATCTAATAACACTGACTTTCCATCCAACCTCTCACACACGTATCAGAGGAAAATGTCCCTTGCTAAATACAAAGAAAGTTCAGTTGGACAGGGTTATTTATTTTCTTTTTAACACTGCCATTCCCACACATATGAGTATACTTGTTCTATCCACACCATATGTACGTAGATGATACATCACTGATATAATTCACATCATTCACAGAGGCTCAGTACAAAAAGCAAAGAATTTTCTCTACTTTGCCCCGGTTCTCAAAACTGAAAATGAGCCACACCAGGTCTACAAACTTTTTCTCTTGGTGTGCATGGATGTCAGTAGGCTCTAAATTTCTTTGGATGTTGTTAGAAGGCTGAAAGGTTTCCGTTCAGTCTGTGAAAGTTGTTTTATGGAATCATACACCCTTAGGAGCCCAGCATTATGTGAACAGGATTTCTGGGGTGCAAGGAGTGAGGGCAATCCTGCCTCAGTGGTCTCTCACATTGTGCCCTTCAGGTGAGAAGCTTTTATATGGGCTCCTTAATAGGCTGCAGGCAGCATCTCTGGAGACCTGCTTTGTTGTTTGTGTTATTCTGGCCCTGAAATCTTCATCTTTCCAATGTGATGGAGCTGTTGCTGTGGTGCAGGAGCAGCATCTCTGTGGGCACATACGTATGCATGCTTTAGTGAGGGGGGAATTGGTCCCACAGTATTCACCAGTGTAGGTTTAATAGAATATGTTAGTATTCTATTAATAGTGTAGTAAATCAGATTTTCATAATATACTGTTGTAAGCAGGTGCCTTTAAAATCCAAGGCACTGGATTGTGTTGTGGGTTTTGTTTTATGTGTAAGGTTGCTTAGAAACTTGTATTAATTGAAAGGAATGCTTTTACTTAACCAGGAGTTATTGACCATTTTGCAAAAATGTGTACTCAACAAAGGTTGAATTACATAATTGTTCAAGAAGGACTAGTACCTCCTGTGGTATCTTCAGTTAGAGGAAGGAGGCTGTTGCATTAATCACAACTTCTGTGGGTGCTGATAAAGATAATTCTTTTCTAATGTATTGATATAACTCTCAATTGTTTCATATTAAACTGAGAAAACGGGAAGAGTTAGAAGATGGTACATGTTTTAATAGAAGCAATAATTCTACTTGAAGGCTTTTCTGGATGCTGTGCTGGGGAAATGAAACCAATAGATCTCATTTTACAGAATGTAGCTGTATAGGAAGAAAAGGTCATAATCCTGGGCCTAATACTGTTACTGATTTAAAGCTGATGTTAGTATTTTTCAATTTATTTTATGAATTTAAAATGGGGTCAAACATATAAATGTAATAATTACGGCAAACTACAAGAGATTTGTTTGGGTCATAATCCATAAGCTGATTAGCCAGCATGACTCAGCTGCCTTCTCTCCTCTGGTCTCTCAGTTTGCACCAGGTGTAAGTCGAGCTCACACTATTTCTTTCCTGGTGCTGATGATTTCGTGCTGATGGGCCATTAGCTGTTAGGGGTACTCAGCTGTCTGACACACGCTCCATTCTGACCCAGAACCTTTGCTAAGTGAGTACTGCCTTTGAATGTCCATGAGCTAAACATCATGGGTCAGCTTCTCATTTAGTGCAAGGCACCTTTAGGTCTGTGGCATTATAAAGCAGCCTTATTGTGGATATAAACCATCCCTGCCTTTTGAGGAACAGCGCCACGTGATTTCCCTCAGCGCTTTCATTTGTCAAAGGCGCTTTGCAGCCTGAGCCCATTTTCCTTTATATTGTCTCCTTTGGGGAAGTCTGAGTGGTGAAATCTCAGTGCAGGCCTGTGGCTGGTGCCTCTGAGGCTCGGAGCAGAGTGATCCCTGCCAAAGCTCATTAGCACTGCCTGTCAGGAGGAACTGTGTCATCAGGTTGTCATTGCTGCTACAAGATCCACACCCCTTCGAGCACTGTGCCAGCTAGCGAGGGTGTTTAATAAATAATACATTATTGGTTAAACTGCTAGTTGAGGAGATGCTTACAGCTTTTAATTAATGTCTTCCATTACTCTTCTTCTAATTAAAAAGGAGTCCAGAGCTAGATTACCATTTATAGAATACAAGAACTAAAAATACTGTAAAACCCTCAATCTATCATTATTTTCATGCAACTAAAGTTCTGTCCAGCTTATATAAGTTGAAGGCATAAGTAGGTAAAATCATCAAAACTAGAAACTGGAATATTTTTGACTCACAATAACCTATACTCTGATTTTCAAAGTTTTCTCTATTTTCCTTGTTAGAGCAAGACACTGTAGAGAACAATCTGAAAGGTGCGTTAGTAGTGTTAATATATCTAGTGTGGTGGATGTAATCCTCTCCACTAACTGTGGAGCAGTGCTGTTGCATACCTTTCTCCAGTTATAAGGCAATGTTTTCTAATTGTTTTCCATGAGAACAGAACTCAAGAACTCTCAACTTCAGATCCCTTGTCTATTTCTAGACCATTTTGTGTCCTGGGAAAAATTCTGTCACTTCAGTTTTACCTCAGAAAAAATAATAACTAATTAGCTCAATTCAAGAGGCTTTCCAAAAATTGCTGTGCTTTTTAAAAAAAACAAGCTAGAAAATTGAAGTACTAAATGTTCTATAGTAGTATCTGCAACAGTGCTCTAAGTTAGGTAGGAAAAAAAGAATAATCAGACCTTGTGATTCCTAATAACTGAGAAAGAGATTTCATTTTTAATTTTTTTCATATTCCTACATTTTTCTTTTGGACCACCTTCTCACCCCATTCCCTTTATGCTCTAGAGACATTTACATTATTCGACGGGCATACCGTGTTCTTTCCCAAGGACTCTGGGATCCTTGGATTCTTGTTGAAAAACATATTGTGCTGCCACTACATTTTCTGTATCTCTTTCTGTGACTGAATAGAGGACTTTATTCTTCTGGAATATTACCCTACTTCATTTCACAAGCATCAAAATGAAATGAGTATTTGCAAAGGTCAAGTTACAGTATATGGCAGGAAAAACATGCCAAAAACAATTAAAATTACTAGGGCTGCATAAGAAAGTCACACACAGCACATATTGCTCACAGGTGCTCCATGTGAAGCCCAGTCCAATAAATATCAGTCCAGTCATTTACACGAGGAGAGTGCCAGTCATGTAAAAAGAAACAGAAGAACAGATGCTTTATGAGAAACAAACACAATACAAATAAACTCAAAACTGATTATAAAAAAAAAAAATCACACTAAAGTATTAAAACGCTTGTGAACTACATTTAGGATTCTGTGAATGTTTTGTCTACAATTGGGATTCAGTGAATGGTTTGTAAAGCAAGAGACAAATAATTTTTAGTGCTTTCTAAGTCTTTTGAAGACTCTCCTTTGCAGTTCTGTTTATGTTTTTAATTTTATTTTAATTGCACTGGCTTTCTCTCCATGTTGTTTAAACTTTGGTTTTCAAAAGGTCAAAATGTCCACAAAAGTGTGGTAAAGTTTAAGAGTTTCATCTGGAGAGGGGGAGGTGTTTGTTTTTGCTGAAGTGCTGAGGAGTGAAGGTTCGACTTTATTGTGGGTTCTGAAAAGCTTACACACCCATGACTTTTTGGGAATGAGGGCTGGCTTTAAAATCTTCTTTTAAAAGTGAGTTTTGTGGGCTTAGTGTTTATTGTAAGCATTTTTGTTGTTAAAGTGATTGTCACTGACAAGAGAGAGCCAGGTTCATCTCTGCTCACACTCAGCTTTGCCCTTGGCAAGTGCTGTCCCTGTGTGCTGCAGTCAGAGCTGGAGAATCCAACACAGGATGAGAAGTGCCTGAGAACGAGGCTGTTACATCCTGTTCGAGTGGAAGAGTTTGTAACTTTTAGATAAATGTTTATGAAGTCACTCCTTTCCTTTCCTTTCCTTTCCTTTCCTTTCCTTTCCTTTCCTTTCCTTTCCTTTCCTTTCCTTTCCTTTCCTTTCCTTTCCTTTCCTTTCCTTTCCTTTCCTTTCCTTTCCTTTCCTTTCCTTTCCTTTCCTTTCCTTTCCTTTCCTTTCCTTTCCTTTCCTTTCCTTTCCTTTCCCCTTCCCCTTCCCCTTCCCCTTCCCCTTCCCCTTCCCCTTCCCCTTCCCCTTCCCCTTCCCCTTCCCCTTCCCCTTCCCCTTCCCCTTCCCCTTCCCATTCCCATTCCCATTCCCCTTCCCATTCCCCTTCCCCTTCCCCTTCCCCTTCCCCTTCCCCTTCCCCTTCCCCTTCCCCTTCCCTTTTCCTGCTTCCTATAAGCCAAAGATCTCATCGAAAGCTATGGATTTTGCTCTGGTTTTTGGTTTTTTGGGGTTTTTTTAGTGACATTTTCAGTAGTGCAGTTTAATTCGAGGCACATGGATATAGGCACCTCTATGAGTCCAGTCTACAGTGCTGCTGCCACTTGTGGCCCACTGAGATTTCTGAAAAACTAGAATCAAATGCAGCTGCACTGAACAAATTTTTAAAGGAAGGTCAAATGTGGATTTTTTTTTTTTTAATTCTATCCAAAATCAATGTAGGAGATCTAAAGATTCTGAAATATGTAGACCTCAAGCTTGAAATTTTATACTCATAAAGACTACTGCAGAGCAGGCAACAATAAGAGCTCACCCGATAAATTGTCTCAACTCTGACCAAAGAGACCACCCTTCTGGAGAAAAAACTAACTTGTGTTCCTAACTCATTTAATCCCCTGCTTTTCTGCTGAAATGGTCGACAAGGGATTCATTCTCACTAGCAACTGGGCTGAAGCCACACATTCATTTCATATATGCCATGAACAGGTCTGTGATACCAATGATTTTCAGACTCTATGAACTGGAGTTGGATGTGACCCTCTGACCCGAAGGTTAAAGGCTCCAAATCCAATTACTGAACCCCAGAAATACCAAGTCACTTTTGCTTAACCATTACACCAGCACTGATGAAAGCTGTAGTGAGCTATTGTACTCAGCCAGGTAGACCAGCACCTTGAGCACGAGTTGCTAGGATATGCCCCTTTCAGACAGCACATTTCATTTCTTCTCCTTTTCCAGACAGAGGATTCATCTTTCTTCAGAAAGGAAGTGTCGAGCACTTGAGAAGGTTCCTGTGAACACAGAATCTACATTTCCATCCTTGGCATAGGTATTTGAAAATACTGGGTGATTCCCAAGAGAGAGTGACGACTGAACATCGTTTATTCATGGCCCCTCTATGGCTGACATTTGATATTCAGGATTCAGCATTAGCAGCTGGCTCATGCCACCTCTTGCCAGTCATCTCTTTGCTGGTGCTACTGTGCTGTCACCACTGAGAGTGACACACAGGCAGACGGTGGCTGACAAAATTTAAGTGCACAGGGCAAGAACAGGAACAGTTCTGCTTCTGACTCATCCCTGGTGCCCTTCGTCCTTGTGCATGTGGCTCTGTGATGGCAAAGACCCATTTTATGGGCAAGGAAGGCTTCAGTTGTAGGCAAATTCTGTGACAGTAGTGGGCAAGGAGATGTTTGCTGGAACTAGAGTTTGACTCACAATTTTGGAAGAACAGAGAGAGTTAAATGGGGAAAATTCAGAAAAACAAAGCAACTCAGGATAAAGTAGAATCTTAACAATAGCAGTGAACCAGTGAACTGAAATATCACTTCGATCTGTCTGACAGAGGTGTTGAAAAATCTGGGGTTCAGTCACACTTTGTACATAGTGAGGCCTTTCCTGGAGGATCTCCTATAGACCTGTTATGTTGCTATAATTTTTGAGGGTTTTGGAGGTAGACTAAAGTCCCATCAAACTAACTAAGCATGTTGACTGTTATCACTGAGAGGCAATATTGTGCAAAATCAGGCTGAAGAGCCTGGGTGCAGACCTTCAAACAAGGCCTCACCATTACCAAGCAGAGAGAAAAGATCTCCTCCCTTGGCTTCACTCTGTGCTTTTCCAAAGGCAGCCTGGATACGTGGCAAATTTGCTGAGGGTGGCTCTGCAGGTCACTGAGGAAGTTGTTAGACAATATTGATCTCTGGGAGTCTTGCTTCCAGCTGAACATTGTTTAGCTGAGCACAACCATCCAGGCCTGGTCATTCAGCCAGTTTTCACTCGAACACACAGCACTCTGGAACTGGAGAGGAATTGGACAAGGGACTATTGGATCATGTGATCTCAGAGTAGAAGGTATTCAGAATGCAAAAGCTTTTTTTTTTTTTCCAAGATGAGCTCTTCAGAAGACTATAAAAACAACAAATACTAAATTTTTGAACTCTGAGAAATGTCTAAAAAATTACATTCCGTGGTTGTTGAGCACATTTGCTTTGCTGAGAGATACATTGTAAATATCAGTAATTGTACTGCCAAAAATAGTACTGTATTCAGTTTTGCCTTATAAAATAATTTTAGTCTCTGTGGACAGAGGAAAAGATTTGTGTGTTTACAATCAAATATTTTACTGTGTTCAAGTCTTTGGAGTTGATGCTGTCCTTTATAGGCATTACTTCACTTCATGTTCTCTGTGATTGCATAGACCTAGACATAGAATCACAGAATTGTTTAGGTTGGAAAATACCTTTAAAGTCATTGAGTCCAACCATTAATCCAGCACTGCCAAGTCCACCAGTAAATAATGTCCCCAGGTGCCACATCTACAGGTCTTTTCACTACCTCTTGTTCCCAGGAGCTGAGCAAGGGCTCTCAGAGCAGCAAAACTGCAACAAATGCATGCAGGGCTTGGCAGAACAGAGTGCTGTGTGATAGGGAACACTGGCGTGAGCCAATTAAAGTAAACACATCTGAGATAATCTGCCACAGCTGAGGAACTTCATTGTTGGCTGTTCATAGAATATTACAATAGAATTACCTATTCTTACTTGATTTCTTGTGTTTTAAAAAACAGCAAAGGCTCGTGGCTGAACAAACTAGAAAACAAAGCTTGATCTTCTATTATTTATTTCCTAGACAAAACTGGGACTAAATGCTCATTTGCAGAAGAGAAAGGGGTAAGTTTCATAGATGGTGTGTATGTGTGTGTATATTTTACACTGCATTAGATTTCAAATGAAGAAAGGAAAAAACCCTAATATATTTACTTTATAGAGCTACATCAAGGTGGAGTCTAGAACAGGAGGTGAACATACTGGTTTTGGTTTCTTGTTTGGGGGTTTTAATGTTATATACATCCTAGAGACTTCTGGGAATTAAAAAAAAAAAAAGAATTTTTGTGTTGAAGGATTTTATGGCATTTCTGAATTATGAAGTGTTCTCAGCCATTGCTTCAAGCTCAGACAAGCTAGCCATCACCTCCTCAGCATGATTGGCTATTTCGTTATGCAATAGAAAAGCAGTGGAATTTGCTTAAAATTTAAAAAGAAAGCTTCATATGCAAGGGGCAATTTATGAGGATTTAAATGTCTCTAAAGGAAAGATTTGAATGTGTATAGGAAAACAGAGGCACATTTTCTCTTTTACCATTTGTAACTCTTCACATATACACTGTAATCTCCAGAGGAATACGTGCAGGATTTCATTCCAGAGAGGTGTACACTGTAGGTTAGTATTTTAGCTTTTGCCTGTGAGGAAAAGTGGAAAGAAAACTACTGCCTTCAGAAGGAATTGTGCTGCATTAATGACTTTAATGTTCATTCAAATACTGGTGCAAACAGGGAAAAGAGATAATTGTATTTCTTTTTTTGATGTGTTCTCTCTAGACTGTAATATAAAAAAAATCAGTGGTACCAATATTTAAATTTTCATCACCAGGTGCCAGCTTGTGTGTCTGTCTCCATTGTAATTTGCACTTTGTGGGGCAGTCTCAGTACCCAAGGTGGGTTTTAGTGGGCAAACTATTCCTAAGATCCAGTGGATCTTAAGGGTTGCACTGTGTCTGCCCAGGCCACATCCAATGCCTCCTGTTGGACTTGGCAGCACCAAGTACAGTGATAGCAGGTAGAGAGGGCAGAGGGGTCTCAGTCAGTCAGGACTGAAGTCTCAAGTTTTTCTAATTTATACCAGATGGACAGGCAAATACACAACCTGTGTGGATCAGAGAAGTTCTGGGTTCGCCTAAGGTCATCCTGCTTATCCTTTCTCTTGCTTCCATTTCTGTACTGGAAGATGCTCGACTGTGTTATAAGCAACCTCTGTAGTTTGCTTTTACAACATGGAGACAAATCCACATTTGAATAGCAAATTTCATACAGTTGGACTGAAAAGTCAAATCTTTCTTCTCTAGCATGTAGAGTGCAGACTGGAAAATGCAAATGAAACCCAGTCTTTGTCTCTTCTCCTCCCCCAGTGTTGGGATATTGAGAACAGTGTCTGAGCCCTGCTGGTGATAAGCTCTCCTGAGCATGAGTCAGGGGGTCACTGCTATGCTTTGTGATAGAGCCACACTGATGAACAATTAACAAATCTTCTTTCATGCCCAGAAGTTTAAACACGTAACAAGCTTACAGGTAACAAGATCCCAGTAAAATCTCCACGCCCTTGAGTGTGAAATACCACCACTGTGAAATCCCAAAGACAGGCATTTGAGAATGTAAACCAGGAAAGACTGGGTTTGATTAGATGTACAGAGAGGAAGGGATGACCTGAGCTGGAAACCAGGATGATTTAAATGTCTGCCAATGTGGGATCCTTCTGCAGGTGCTCGGTGATGCCACAGCCCTGGGTAGGGCAGGTGGCACCTGCAGGTGCAGCCTTCAGAGACATTGAATCTCTGTGAAATACAAGGAGTGGAGCTGTCGGATTAAGATTTGCAACCAAGACTGAGATTGTTGTTTTGTTAATATAAATTACTTTAGGGGAAAATAGGAGGGATTTTTAAGTTGGAAATTGTACTGATGGTGGAAAAGGCTACATAATTAGCTTAGAATGCTCATGGAGAAATTAATCTGTACCTTTTTTTTTTTTCTCCTCCCTCTTCTCTTTTGTACACCTAGCTGATGAAAAGGGTCCTTTAACTCTGCATGAACTATGGGGTTTAAGGTGGTTAATTAAAACCAGTGTTTTGATGCTATTGCACAGGCTACTTAATCAATTAGCTGTGTTTGCAAAGCACTTTTAAGGACTAATTACAGCCAAATAATAAGTGGATTTCTTTTATTAACCTTCAGAAATGGAGGATGCCAAGAGGAGAGGAGCTGTGTGTCAGAGCTCAGCAGGCAGTTTCTGATCCTGTCTCACTCTGATTCAAGAGCAGCCAGGGCAGAGCCCTGACACAGAGGCAGGTTTAGTGCAGAGCAGGGCAGCTCCACACAGAGCAGCTGTCAGGCTTTGTGCTTGGGCCGTGCTGGGCTTCCTCTGAGCGGGCTTGGTTTGGTGTGGGTGGGATGGGACACCCAGCTCACACCCCTGGGAGCTGGCTCAGGCACTTTGGGCTGGGGTCAGTCGTGTGTGGGGTGTGCTGGGGGATCAGCTGTGCACTGGCGAGGCCATGGAGAGGTGCTCACACACTGATACTGTGGCTCCAGTGAGCAAACAGGATTCCTGGGAGGCTCCAAGTACCATTCCTTGCTCCTTCCACTCAACATTCCAACTGCAGTGGTGACAGACCATGGCAAGCAGATCTGACAGGCTCCACTCTATTTTCCTTTCTGGGAAGAGACAATAAAGTTTTGTGGTGCATTAAATGCCACCTGATGGCACTGGTATGAAGGTATTCTTCATTTAGGTGCTAATATCAACACTGTCTCACACTGTGGAGAGTAATACCAAAGGAGTTCTTAAAAACGTCACTGAATAGAAATTAAATCATTAAATTAAGGCCTAAAGATCCAATCCTATCTTTGGTTGATGCAGCAGAAGAAAGCTGAGTGCTTCTACTCCAAATACTTGTATTCTTTTCCGTGGGACTCCTTGGGAATGCAAGGGCCGGGCTCCAACCATACTAGAGGTGCAGAATGAAGAGATTGTAATTGTTGGTACCCTGTTATTCTAGTGTCATCTCAATGGCATGTAGGAAAAAAAAGGTTTGGGGAGAATCTTAGAAATAGAAATAAAATAAAAATATAGAAATCTCCCTTTCTTCAATATTCTCTGTGCAATAACAAAAAAAAGGAATATGAAATTGAGAAAGATGATGTCACTTCTCTGGTAGGATGTTATTTACATGCATGACTCTGTGTCTATCACTCAGGTTTTTAATATCAATATGCAGGTTTTTTGCTTTTGTGACAGTTAGTAGGAAGTTTAACATCTCTCATATGCATCTACTGTGCTTGTTAGTGTATTAGCTCCTTTAAGGCATAGAGAAATAAAACCATAAAATAATATGAAAAGAACAATATACTTTGTGGTGGAAATTAGGATCTTGTGTTTCCATATTGATACAATAAGGTTACTGAGGAACTATTCCAGTTAATAGTGCAAAAGCTTCTGCAGACAGGTGGGGGACTGGTTGCTGTGCTCTGTTACATCCCTTTGCACTATTCCAGATGCACCAAAGAGCAAGTAACTTCAGAAAAACACCTGGGAATATGATCTGAGTGCTTTGTTTTCTTTTTCCCTAGACCTTTATAGTCTTCAGCACAGTAAATATATAGTTATTCCCAGTATCTGAACAGCATGTTAGGGTTTTAATCAGCAGTAATCTTGAGCAACTGTGCCCCTTCTCTAGCTTACCTCATGGATTCATTTCAGCAGGCCATATTCAGATATTGACAATTTACTTTTGAAACATTTTTATTTCAGTAATTCTACTGTTTCATGGGTGGAAGAGCTACTTAGTCCAAGCCTCGAGCCTCCTGTTCCTCTGTTCATTAATAGTGTGCCTGGGGCTATTGCCTTCCACATGAATATGAACTCAATTTCTATTAATGGATATTGTACAGGCTAGACAGTAATCACTTAGCAAAAAAACATTAACTTGCAAAGCTGGTGTTTCTGTCTGGGTAAGCAGACACCCACTACTTGTTTCATCTAATTGTCCTCTTAAAGAACCACAGATTTCCATTCTTGTGAAATCCACACATGCCAGATTTCAGCCTGAAACACAGTTTTACACACAGGTTACAAAGCCTTAGAGGAATATTCCCATTGAGTACAGCCCTGTGAATTGTGCTTATCTTGGATTTAAGTGCTGCTATTTATAAAAGTCTTGGCGTTAGAGCCTTTCCTCCATTAAGACAGATGTAAAGCAAAAGTAGATGAATGGCTCAAAGAGAATCAGTCCCACAGGCTTTGAGATGCTGAATATGGGGAAATGCACAAAAAGTCCTTGCACTGAAATTCAGCTGATTTGTTCCCATCGTATATATGAACTTTGAGAGTCCATAGAAGCACAGCTGATATTTGATCTCCTTATGAGTCAGTTTGCTTTCTCATGGTCTCCTGCAATAACTTTGCTGAGGAGAATATTAAAATACTCATTCAGTATCTTGGATTGGACTTCTGTTAATCGAGATTTTATACTGCCCTTGGAAAATGAGTATTTAGAACTCCCTGTCTTTGGAAGGAAAATGGGGTTTATATATTTTCAGGTTCTGGTCATCTTTTTTTCCTCTCTTTTATTTTTCTTTTGGTGAAAAAATGGTGACTTCTGACATGTAAGTTCCCAGTAGTTTTTCTTTTCACTTTCTAACTAGAAAAATGAAGCTATTGCTTTCGAGTAGAAAAGGGATCTTCCCCTGAATCCTCTTGTCTAGAGGTCAAACAACAAAAATGTTTTAAAGCCATGAACACTTTTAATGAACACACACACAAAAAAAGGAAATGTTGACTTCAATGTTATGCTTGTTACAGACCTGTTGTGGAAGATGTCTCAACTGAGCATCATTCAGTGGAAAAATATTTGTCAAGTCTTGCTTTTTTCATGCCTTTGACCCTCCTCAGAGGTGTTCTACAGTATCTAACATTTGAATTCTCTCCCATTTGTTTGAACAACCCCTCATTGGAATTCATTCAGTTAGCTTTTTAATATGGCAATAGTGAAGAGAAAATGCTTTTTAAAATGTCAGGGGATAATGTGAAAGGAGCAGTACCTGAAACTGCTCTTTAACATATTGACTTTAAAAGCCATGTAATCTTGGCTAACAATTAAATAAAAAGCAGATGAGGTAAATAAATCAAATGCTTTGAATATTTGCTATGGCCTCCTCTGCAGTCCATATGATCAACATTCATCCTTCACTCTCTGAATTCAAAGGAAATTGTAAGGAAGCCCAATGGCAAAAGACTCATCCTGAGATCAAATTAATAAAGAGGGTTGGTCACAACTTGCTTGTCTCATCATGAGGCATTTAATTTGGAAAAGACAGGGAAAAAAATCCAGACATAAATTGGAAGGACGTATGTTTCTGAAAGATACCCAACTTCATACTTCCCTTCCACAGTACAGCAGTCAAACTTTATTTGTGCTCAGAGAGAATTGTCTCTCTCATTAACCATACTGACCAGTGCTTACCCTTAGCACAGAATAACCAGGGCTATCTCCTAGTACAAAGGTCTGTAGATAAACCCACTGTTCTTCAACAGAAAAAAAAATATTATAATGCAGTACGTTTGAGGATAGTGCATGGTTGGTTGGCTTTGTCTCCAAATAGAAGGATTTTTATTTGGAATTGCAGTTCTTTACTTTTTTTCATTTACGAAGTAGCTTGGTAAGAAACATAAAACTTCTGATTTTCTCTTTATAGAAAGCCAAAGACCTACCTTGGGAACGGATTAATTAATTGTTTGCATCATTGACTCACTGCAAAAAATATGGTTTCTTGTCTTTAGTATAACAGATTCTCAGTTACTACAGGTAGGAAAACTGGCAGTGTCTGGCCATTTAAAGACCAGATGATTTCACTTTTTCTTCTACTAAGGCTTTATTAAAAACGTAAAGTTGCAAACTGCTGTTATTTTTGTTCCAACCTAACTAGCAGCATTAATAACAGAGCCTCATTTACATGATCACTTGGTTACTGGCAATCTGTGCCTTGGAAAACTTGGACTGTGAACAGCACTAATTAACAGCAAAATGGAGCTGGAAATTAATTGGCATCAAACTAGGTGGAGAATAGAACTGTCTTGCAGTCCAGTTCCTGACTCACAAATCTGTATGCACAGCAAGTATTTCTCTCTTACCTAGATTAGAATAAGATTTCCACCTGCAATGTGGATTTTTCCTATTTTTAAATTCTTATGAACGTTTTAGTAACATTTTGATATTTAGTAACCTTTAAGCATAGCCAATAGTCTTTTCTATATTTGGTTTAAAAGTATATTACAGTAATAAGAGGAAAACTGGCTAGGACCTATTTGTTCTTTTTAGTTTCTCAGAAGTTGTGTTTGGTGTTTATTTCTTTCCTGAATTTATGTTAGCACTAGGTTCAAGGAAAGAAGCTGGAAATGCTATGGTACAATGCTTAGAGTGGAATTCATATCTTTGAGATGAAATTCCACCCAAAAGACTGTGATAATAACTGTTGATTATTTAGCTAACGCAGTAAGGACTGATCTTTATTGTTTACTGAGGCCGAAGATTTATCATGTTCAAATTACTTTATTGGCACACCTGGGAACTTATTTTCTAACCAACACTTCAGAGTCCTAGAAATGTGTGGCTTGGCATCTATTTGAAGTATGATTTCCATAGGGTTGGTTTGGATCCTTTGGATTGTGACGTGGTCTGACACCAGGTGCTGGGGGACTGCTGGTGGTAGAAAGATCAGGGCTCTGGGTTTAGGTGTTGCTTTCAGCCAGTGATCATCAGATCTAAATGGTTTTGTGTTTGCTGCTTTGGGCATTTTTCAGACTTGTCTGGATCCTGCTGTTTTGGTTGCTTCCAGTCACATCTGTTGAAGCCCCTTAACCCTGTTCTCTCCACTGCAAAAGTGTCTAGCTGGGAGGCTGCCATAATTTAATGTAAAGCAGTTTTAATAAAATTGTGAAAGTTCAGCATTGCTTTTCTGCTTCTTATATAAAACCCCAATACTTTTGAGTTTCTTCATGTAAGCACAATTTGAAAATTAGTAGGAAATGGAATTATTGGGAAATTAGTTATAAATCTGGCAGCCTAATACAATCTTGTTTTTAAATTTATGGTATTTCCAGTGATCAAAAGGACTTTTAACATTGCCTGGAGTGCCTGGAGAGTGATTGAGGTAGTGATTACAGGTTGCTACCTCTTTGACTCTGTCTGCAAAGACTAGATTAAAATTACCATTTACAGACCAGAAATTGTTACCATTTTAGAAGAAAAACAAAAACTATAGATTATGGGGAGAAAAAAATACAGGCCAATCCACATGTTAAGTATAACTTTCTGTGTTGTTTTGGGTTTTTTTTTTTGTATAGTCATTTATGTATAAAGTTATAAGAAATATCAATGTGTTTTCTGGGTATATCAGTACCTCAGTACATTTCAACAGAAATATTAGCTGCAGCACAATCCTGCCTGTTTTAAGGAAGGAGCTGCCAGTCTGAAGATTATTTTAAAAACTTTTCTCAGTTTTTTTTTTGGTCCATGCCTTCTTTATTAGAAAGCACCCATATCTTGAGGAGTGTCATTTTGGGCAGCAGAAGGGAGAAGCAGAATCAAAGTTATTTGAAACTAAAACAATGCACAAAAGTTCTGTAACTTTATCCTTCTCAGCTCCCCGAGCACTGTGAGATACTCGCTTTTCCCTCTTATCAGAGACAGAGCTGGTACTGATGCCAGTAAGACTCAGCAGTAATCACCATTTATTTGAATTTAGGGATTATTCAGGACCTGAGAGCAGAGGGGCTTAGCAGGGAAATCAGTATTCCTGTGCCAGGTTGGTTTGGTGCAGGCACACGCTCGCTGAAGAAACAGATATTATTTTATCCATTTAAACATAAGCAAGCAGTTTTGGATGTCAGTCTTGCTTTTACATCAGAAATATCCAATCTTATCTGTATGTGGGTAAAATAGACATTTAAAAGAAAGAAAAGACCTTCTGGGATGTTGAGTCATCCGGATTTGCTGTGGCTGATGAAATCACTCTTTTCCTGAGTACAAGAATTCTGCTCTCTTTACTGCATAAATGTTGGATGCAGCCAGGCACCTTAATGCAGCAATGGGCTGTTAAAAAAGGTACTTCTAGAAAGGTAATTTTTTTCCACATCACTATGCTTTCATGGTGGGGAAAATTAACTATAATAAATACAGTGCCCATAAATTGGTTTTTATAACCCCTTGTCTTCAATCTAGAATAAATTAGTCAGCAATATAACAGGCTAGGATATGAGGATTTATGGTCTGACTTTATCCCCGGTGTTCAGCCTCACACCAGGAGTGACTCAGATCAAAGTGTCCATCCTGGGAGTGAGAGAAGGTGGGGAGCCCCCTTCTCCCTTTCTGTTATTAATCACACTGTGTTGCCTCTACCTGGAGAAAATCAGTCTTTTTACTGTGGTTGCTCTTATTCTTTCAGCATTCTTTCCACTGTGCTTCTGAACTTTTCCACTATGCCGTGTCATTTTGTCTTTAAGGTGAAGGCCCTGTGATAAAAAATTGATATCCCTCAGCTTTCTCTACAAAGTAGCTCAGTAGTAGAAGTTTGAGGAGCACTGCTGGACTGTACACAGTTGAATTCTTCCTACCTGTCAGCTGAAAGAATGGCAGTAGACCCAGTCCTTCTGTGCTTGTTTGACAGAAATCTTTGTCCCTTTTGTTGTATCAAACAAGTTTTTCACTGATCTTCAAGAGCAGAAGACAGCAGAAAAATGACCTCCTAACCCGCCTGAAAGCAGATTGCTTTGGAGCAGCCAGGATTGCTGGTGTTTAATTCTCTGTGTTGGGCCCTTTCTGTGACTCAGCACCTTGCAGAAATCTTGCTACACACAGGCTCAGGTGAGCAATGAGTGTTCAGACTGTGGCATGGAAGATTCAGCCTTTTTTTTTAAATCAAAATGGATCATCCTGGCTGTAGAATCTGCTGTCCTTAGTGAGGAAGAGGACTTGTTTTATATTTCTGCTGATTCCTTTTAAGTGCATCTGGTTAGGAAGCAGTATTTCCTATGAGCATTTTCAAGGACTGTTCTTGCTTGCTTGCTTGCTTGCTTGCTTAACATTTTCACTCCTTTCATAATTTTTTGGGGACCTTTGCAAATATGTTGAATAATACATCAAACCAAATGTTGTGATTTAATCTTTTGCTTGTTGCCTAGAAGACGAGACATACTGGCAGAAAATGAGCTTTAAAATTCAGATGGTTTATTAGTGATCTTATTTTATTTTATTTTGTTTTGTTTTGTTTTATTTTATTTTTATGGTGAAAGTGAAGTAGCAAGATGAGTTGATGACAAAAAGACTCATTTGATCAAATTATCTCTCAACCAATGCTGTGCAAGAAGCTGACCCACAGATGAGAGTCACTGCTAATATGAATGTTAAGCCTATCGTTGTAAGTCACACAGAAGAAAATCCAATGGGAAATAGACCTTAATGTACAGGACTGGAGTTAAGGTCTTTTAATTAAATTTAAAGATTTTTGTTCTCATGAGGAAGGATATAATTAGCTAATTTCTGACAACTATTTGACCTGCAGATGCTGCTACCAGCAGTCAGAGGAGTGCACTGAGAAGTACCACTAGATTATAATTACGAGATTTTTGGGAACTATTAATTATTCATGTGACATCTTGTTTACTAACTGCTGGGATAATAAGTTAGTAAACAAGTTTCAGCATCTTGTGTTATAATAAAGAAGTGTTTTAAAGTGGTGGTCACACTCCAGGGCTGGCTTGAACAGAGTGGCTGCCAAGTGTTGGGATCACTGTTACTGTCCTTGTAACTGGTACCAACTGTACTAAAATGAGAAAGCAGCTAAAATTAGTATAATGAAGTAATGCAGTGAAGAAATGTCTGCATTGACCTTAAGGAGACCCTAAATACAAGAATGTGGCCAATACATCACTGGTTTTGCTTCTAACTTCAGTGAAGTTAAATCAGAAGCAACTTTGGTCCCTGAGCTTTGTGCACCTGAGTCACATTCTAATTCTCTCTAGTTTAGAAAGAAGCCTTTTATTTAATTCCAAACTGTGTTCAGTGCACTCCATGATAATCTCCCAGTCCTTTCATGCTGTAGACATCACAGCTACTGATGTAGGCAGGTGCCAAGAGCTACATTCCCAATTGCTGAACCATTCTGAGAGACGGGGTGTTGTAGAGAAACCACGTACATGCTCCTCAGCACAACAGGACAGGGTGTTCTCCTATTTATGGATTGGAGATTTGCTATCAAACTCATTAATTTGTAAATACCTTCATCATGTCATAGTAGGTGTCAGCTGCCATTTGGCCATCAGCATAACTACAGGGCTGATATATTCATCCAATGTGAAGGGGAAAGATCCCAAAGCCATTCTGAATGATTCTTGCAGGAAGTGGGAATCATTATAAAGGTTGTGCTCTACAGAAATTAAAACTATGCTTTGTCATCTCTGCACTACCCACTTTAGAGACACAGAAAAGTACAGTGCACTCCGACAGTGCAAAGAAAGTGCATTCCAAAGCAGGAAATCTTCCAAGAAATCAAATGATTAATGTACTTGCTGTTGCTCTTGACTCCTTTGTGTGTTAGAAATGAGCTACATTTAAGCAAGTATACTGATGGTTTTATTTTAACTGCTCAAAAAAAAAAAAAAAAAAAGGAGGTAGTTTGTTTATTGAATAAATTTTCAGCTACTGTCATTTTAATCCTGAAAAATTGGTTTGGAAAAGGCACCTGACGCTTCCAATGTGCAGATATAAAATGTGAAGAAGCAATTACGAACACCTTCTTTCAGCAGGGATAATCTAAAAGTGAAGCCTCTTTTTGGAAGGTTTCTGAAGACAGAAACTTTACAAGACAAATTTGCTATCCTGTTTTGTTCTAAAAAGCCTGGCTAAGGGTATTAGAAGTCACCTCATCTGAATTCCTAATCTGGCGAGAGTTTTCAAACTTTTATAATTAAAGTTTCTTTCTATCAATAAATAATTTCTTTTTTTTTTCCAAAAGTAGCTACGTTCAATCTCAAGTAGAAAACTGCAGCTCTGAAGTGGGCCAGGCAGGGGGTGGCTGAGCTGTCAGACTCTGCTCCCTGACAGAACCGAGGGGTCTGTACCCCCTTGGTCTGCTCAATGCCCTGATGGGGTCAGTGGGATCAGTCCCCAGCTTTGATAGCCCCTCTCCATTGCCTGTCTGTAACTTTGGATGCTGAAGAGAAACCATCCTGTGCCTGTGCTGGTGTCTACTGGTGAGAATGCTACAGGCACCCAAAATAGGAGTATTCAAACCAGCCAGCATGAACAGATCTATGGTTTTTTCTCAGCGAACAAATTACTCAAGATACGCTTTTTTGCCCAAAGTAAGAGATTAGTGTAAAACACATATACACATACACATCTATGCAGTTAAGGGATTGTTTTCAATCTCTGCCTCAGGGCCCAGATCAGTACATATTATCTGTGCATGAACATAATTTCCATTTAATTTGAGCAAGAACTGTAAAACAGATAACTTCTCGGTTAGTTGGCTTAGTTTTCATGCATTTGTACTACAGCAATTTCAGTGTCTGTAAACTTAGGGTAAAGCAATAGGAGGACTGGTGGGAGCAATTAACTCAGTATTATTGGCTGTTTGATGGCTAGACAGAGAGCAAAACCAAACATTCATGTCTTTTCTGGGGCTTGAGAATAATGTATGTTGCTGGCCAAAGTGCTAAAGGTTGTAATACAAACAAGACCCTAATCTAGGTTTGACAGCTACATTAGAATTATAAAACACTAAAGATGTTACCTGTATGTAATGTTCAAATGGTTTATGGCACTTCCAAGTCAGCTTGTAATGTTCAAATGTAGTTTTCTCTTGCGCAAATGCAGCCACAAGCAAATTCTGAACTGACGGTCCTGAATAGTTTGCAAAAATGCATTGTAAATGAAGATTATCTCTTTTCAAATACTCAGAGCATGCATTTTTTTTCCCGGTTTTGTGACTACTTCACTCCCTTCCTGATACAGCATCCACCCACAGTGCTTTTCTTCTGAAGAGAGCAAACAGCTGGAAAACACATGAATGTTATTCTGTTTAAAATTCTAGTTAAATTTAACCAGTTGCCTGTGCTTTCAGATGGAGAAACACAATGCTACTGTACAGAACTGATGCTGATTTTAAAGAGAAATTTCAAAAAAGAAGAGGTGATTATTTTTTAAGTATTTGTAGTAGATTTCTAATTTTCCCACTAAAATAATGCCTCAGAGCTGCTGGCACTGTGGTAATAAACATATACATCAGTCATTTGAAATGCTTTACAAACAGTAACACATTGCTATTCAGAAAACAAAGCCACAAAGCAGCTTGGTGATTTATCATAGAATCCTGGAATGGTTTGTGTTGGAAGAGACCTTAAAGATCATCTAGTTCCAACCTCCCTGCCATGGGCAGGGACACCTTCCACTAGACCAGGTGAAACTTTATCTGAAGTCTCATTTCACATCTTAAATATCACTGACGTCTTCACTGCTGTGCCCTTACTGGCCACGACAACTTTTGGTCAAACCGCACAATTTTGGTGTAAGCAAAATTCTGTGCAGTGCAGTGTGTGCCAGCACATCCACACTGCAGCACCGCTGGCTTTGGTGCCTAGGGTCCAGAAAGGCTCTCTGTCTCCTGGAACACCACCAGGACCATGGGGGGTGCCAGAAGGGCCAAGTGCACTGCCTACCTTGCACCTGATGCTCACTCTAGAAGCCGTTGGTGTGTCAGTGTCATTTTAGGGCAACGTCTCCATTTCCTGAGCTAGGGTGAATGTGTGTACTAAACACTGGGCGGTTTCCGGGTAGGTGATTTTCTTCAACACACTCCTCTTATCAATCAGGATATTTGTTAAAGAATTTGTTTGATTTACAGAAAATTGAATAAAACTGAGCAATTCTTCAGTTGCTCCAAAGAGGAGACTACTCCTGGTCTTTCTTAGAAGCCCTGTGAATTAATTGCTGTATGTGTTATATTTTCTCAGGCCAGAAAACTCTCAAATAGGCAAAGCAGTTACCCATAGTACTAGAGAATCAGAATGAAAAGATAGACCTAACTTGATTAATTCAGGAGAAAAAAAAAAAAGAAGAAACAAATTGATGCAGTATTTAAACCAGAAAATTGCCATAATGACAAATGACAACCCTGTAGCCTGCAAAATCTGCTAATAAAGTGTCTGCTGTGGCTGTTATTAAAACTAAACTTATGATCCATGATTATCTAACCATTAAACAGAAGTGGGGGCTGGATATAAACTGGATATCTGTGTCTGATGATATTTCAGTGCTGTGTGGACTGAGCAAATTATTCATCAAATTTGATTTCTGATGCCTCCCTTCTCTGAAGATTAGCCCCCTAAGGAGTTTACAGGCATTTAGAAAGATTCTTTCCTCCCTCCCTTTGTGTCCTTGTTCTCTTCAGTAATTACACTGTAAGCTTTTTTCAAGTTTAATTTGAAGACTTTTAAAAATGGCTTCTGTAGAACAGCTGTGCCAGGATGAGGTGTCTGACTGCAGAGCAGCTCTGCACTGCCAGACCAGCATCCCTCCTATTTGTGTGGAAATACTCTTGTCCAGGTGACATTTGCTGGACCTGTAACAGCAGTAGCATAGGTCTCTCCATCAGTCAGGCTGTGTGGATATTTACACACTTTTTCCAGGTTTACACCAGCTGAAGTAAAGTTAAGCAAAAGGCACATTCAACTGAGGTAGTAGTTGGCACATTAGATTTTCTTTTTGATTGATGTGTGATACATTTTTTGTTGTCAAGAAAATTGTTTACACCGTTTGACTAATGGGATGGATGGTCTGTTTGAGAGAGAAAATAGACACATATGGCAATGGAAAACAGCTCTTGTTTTGCTGGAGTACTGCCCACATGCCAACAAAATGCTGTTCCAACCTCCACTGGCTTCCACTGTAGCCAAAAGGATCTGAAAATGGTGAAAATGCTTATGGCAAGAAGGGAGCCTTACTTACTGAGCCACATGACTGCTGAGCATTGTGCCTTTATTCCTGCTCCTGGAATGGAGTGAAGATCAATAAAGGTTCTGTTAATTCATGCACGGCTCCTCACCAGCTGATTTCTTTTTAGAGGCTGATGCTATTTCCTCTGTTAGAAAATATCCCACTAGCAAAGGAGTCCAGCACTGACCCTCAGGTGATGAGGTTGCTAACATAAAGTCAAATCCCTCTTCCACCAATGTCTGAAAAGTGTCATGTTAGGCACTACTTGCACACTATGAAAGTACTTGCAAGTGACAGGATTGGGTAGATTTTCTGCATAGATCCAGGGTTTATGCTTAATATTAAAAAAAATATTGGAGAATGATTTTTCCCCCCTCTCTGAATCAGGAAAAACCTTCAGAAAGTAGTAACTTCTGTTGCCTGTCTCAGTGGCAGTGCCAGCTCTTTGCTGCTCTCAGCCTTCTTTTAGTAGGGCAAAGAGGAGACTGGTGAGGGTTCTCACCAAACCAGTTTTGTTCTACTGCAGACTTTTATCTGCTGAGACCTGAGGTGGGTTGAGGGTGGATTGAAAGCTAACCTGAGCAGTTCTGATCATGTAACTTGGAGAAGGTATCTGCCTGTATTACACATCTTAAACCATGGAGATTTATTCTCCAATTTCTGTATAGCAATCATCCAAATTACAGAGCAAAAGGTTTTGTGAATGATGTGCAAAGTACAACCAGAATTCTTTTAAAAATCTAACAGTCAATAAAGTATTCATCCCTTCTGGAATGAAGTTGGGCCTTTATATATCATTGATCCTTTATTAATTTCATTTTAAATACCACTATCCTGATTCACTACTGAAGCATTTTCCATTTTCCATTGCTCTTCCGTTAAATATCCAAAGGGGGAATTTTCTGCTTACAGAAAAAGTAATTTCACAGATGACCACAATTGCTGAGGGCCAGATTCAAAAAATTACCATCTTCTCCTCCCTTTCTCCAAAATTTCCTGTCTTTTTTCATTAGCCATACACAGCAAGAGACGAAGCAAGCTGTATGAAACATTGTAATTGGGTATCTCCCACTGAGGCCACATTAATATGTCATTAGACTAATATCTTTTACTGACACGCTGATATAGTTTTCAGAACAGATCTGGAAACTTGACAATCTGGATACTGTATTTTAAAAGAATGAAATTACATATAAATGTTTTATTTAAAATTTTCCTGATTTGCAGGGTGCCTTAAAATCTGGCTGAGAGCCTCCCATGTTATCACATCACTACGGCGAGCAGGTTGCCAAAACTACACATGGAGCTGTGGGGCTCTCAGGAGCCCAAGCAAACAGTGCAAAGACCTTGCACTCCAAGCCTATAAAGGCAGTGCCCTGCATTCCCTGCAAGAGGGGTGTCTGCAGCATGACTGCAGCACACACTGCATGGGGACAGACACTGCTTTTCTTGCATGAGGGTGTGCAGTCAGAAATATTTCATTTTCTGCCTAAAGTCATCGGGCAGCACACACTCCTATAGAAGGAACAAACCCAAAATTCGATCACCTTGTGTCAGTCCATTTGCAGCCCTTTGCACCAGGAAGTGGACCAGAGCTGTAGGGTGGGAGCTGTGACTGTGTTGGATTTCTGTCTAGCAGGGGAATACTTGCTTTAAGTCCTATATTAGTCAGAGAGGATCTCAGAGCAGAAACTTCAAAGTTTATGTGTGCTGCTTGTTTTCCACCAACAAATCGGAATGGGAAATGGGAAAACTGGGGTAGATTTTTGTCTTTTGTTTTTGATTGGTTTTTTGTTTTGTTTTGTTTTTAGATGAAGGGCAGATGAAGAGCCTTGTTCCAGTGAACTCAGAGCATGGACACTGTCTTCGTTGTCTTGAAAAAAGAAAAAACAGAAGTACAAAGAGAGTTTGAAGAGCCCTGTGGTCCCGAGGGGCTGCCTGCCCCTTCTTTTAGCAGCTTTCGAGGTGAGCCCTATTTGATTTATTTTGACATATCTTTATGCTGAAGAGCTGTGTTGCTGAGCCACATTTAGCAGAGTGTGAGCACATGGAAGTTGCCTTTGGTACTTTACATATCTGTGTGTCCTTTCATCCCAGATTCTGTTAGTAAGATAAAAGGTCCTTGTAGGAGTGGATGCAGAATTAGGGTGTATAGTGGGAATGGCACAGAGATCAGAAGCAGAGATCTTTCAAAGCTAAATGACCCACAGCAAAAAGCCAAACAAAACACAGGACTCGATCGAAAAACATATTAGTGTTCTCTCCTTTAAACAATGTTGATCTTCCCTGCTGCAACTGTGGCACTGTTTAGTTTTTTCCAGTGAGAATGAGAATTAAAAAATCTATTTAAAGTGTTTAAGGAAGTGAATCTTATATCTGAGATAAATATGTTTTCATAAAGAGTAACATAGGCTTGTTTTGAGAAGTGAATTGGGTAAACAGAAAACAGATTGAGAGTGCAGATACACTCTATGCCACTCATGAAATTTTATCCAGAGACCTGCAGCCTGAAAATATTCACATAACTTTAAATTTCTGCTCCAGATTGCCATGAAATATAAAGAGACTATTAAGAGAACGTTAAAATATTTGATTCCAAAAAGAAAATTGGGCATTTCAGAGATTAAAATTTACTGTATGTAATATCTTTCAGACAATTATCAAATCATTAATTCCAAAGAGTTGTTTGACCTGAACTTAGTTCTACTGCATGCATTAGGATTCATTCATTATAAACTAATTGTGGAACAATTAATTGGTATTTGAAGGTATTCATTTTTTTGCTGTTGTTTAAATTCAGCTATTTGGTTCTACAACATAATAGGTAAGAGGCAAAGATTATTGCTTTTTAATGTTTTCTACAAATAAATTACAAAATTAATTGCTGGCTGCACTGTAAATAAGACGATGTCAATTACAAACCTTTTTTTTTTGGAGGGTTATAAATCAGTTATACAAGTTCTCCCCAAACACAATAAATAAATTAATTAGCAGGCATTGTCTTAGCAGACAAGCATGTTTATTTGCATCTTTAATGATCTCAGGAGTCTTAATCATTTAGCATTTTCTATGTGCCTTGAGATCCTTGAAGGATGGACTCGGAAAAGTGCAGAGTTTTATTAATATTATCTTTCTTTCATTTATTTTAATTATATGTGCCACAAGGCTATTTCAGCCAGTTGTGTGTGCTAGATTCCACAGTGTATCTATTGGCAAATGTCCCATGGAAATTATTAAAGAATCATTTGAGAGCAGTGATCACTTAATTTGAGAAGCAGAAAAGGTGAAAGCATCCTTTTAAGGAGAAAGATGATCCACTGGTTCTTGGAGGATATAAAAACTGAAAGAAAGGATTTCTGTTATACACACCATAAACTTGAAAAGCCTGGTTAAAAACATATTCACATAAAGATAAATATCTGTCTTTAGAGATACCTAAGAGACAAACACACCTAGATGGCAACAACACACACATCTAAATAGGGTCCATCATTTAGCGGTCGTTTTGAATCACTGGATTAAACCACATAAGAATATGCCAGTTCATGTCATAGGTGAGCTGCTAAATGGGGCTGTTAGCCCCTTTTCCCTCTCCTCTGCCTCTGTCTGTGTTCTCAGCCTTGGGCTGAGCTTGACATGCTCATTCTTGAAGTGCTGTGGGCTGGTTCAGGGAGCTCAAGCCAGGGAGCAGTTCGTTTTTGGAGGGGAAGATTGATTTGCTGCAGGTTTGGATACCTGAACCATCCCACAGGCAAGTACTGGAGCAGTCAGATGAACAGGAGAGGTGGGAAAGGAGATGAGCTTAGTTCTAAAATCAGATTTTATCGTGGATTGGGAGTAGTCCCTCAGCATTTGGTGGTGGGAGCCAGGCTTTCCAAAAAGTAGGGTGGCCTCACACTGGCTGCAAGTCCCCCTCTTCACTGACTACAGAGGAAGAATAAGGTGAACACACTTCTTTAACACTTAATGCCTAAGTTAGATCATTCTAATTGAGGATAAACAAAATCTTGATTAAATGAAGAGTGTGTATTTTCATGGGGTTTTAGGATTTAAGTTAAAGAGGAATATGGTCATTTCTCTTGGGCTTTAAAGAAAAAAAAAAAGTTCATTAAGTTTTCTCTGAAAGCTATTTAAACATCTGAATAAAAAGAAGATGTATTGTTATTTAGAGCTCCTTGGAAAATCTCCAAGCTTTAATTGCACTTCACTTTCATTTCAGCAAGAATGAATCTGAATGAAAGTGTCTCTGTCCTGTGGTGCTCTTTCATTCCCCATCTTAGTTCCTGCAAAAATAATGCTCTGCTGAAGCCAAGCTCAGCCAGGGCTGTGGATTTAGACATCTCTTTTGGCTCCTGGCTGATTTTCTCTTGTTTTGAGACTAAATTAAAAACATGTTTGAAAGTAGAAATGTCAATTTTCCTAATTATCTGAAACGTGGTGACTATAAATACCACACTACCTATTCAACAAATATCTTCAAGAATGTTCAGTAGAAGATATGCAGACAAGTTGACTTTTTACAGAGAATCCAGTGGTTTTCTCTGAGATTTCCAGGCCAGATGATGCGTGCACACTGGGTACAACATGGGATTTCTGGGTATGTTGGTGTACAAGCACAGAAAACTGACCTTGCTTCCTGAGAACTTGCTGAACATGTTCTCTGGAGTGTCTGTGCATTGGTTCATTCTCTGATACCCCAAATGCCACAAGAGTCAAAGAAAAAAATGAGCTGAAAGACAAAACAGCTCTGGAGAACCCCAGGTCTGGTTATCTTTTATGTGGGTAGTGAGAGGAGGACTCTTTCTCTCTCCTGTGGCCAAGCACACGGCTGAGATCTGTGGCAGTGCACTTTAAACTCAGCCATCAGCTTTCCCATGGAAACTTCTTAATTCTGTACACCTGTGTGCTGAGCTAGACCTGTATTTTCACACAGTATCAGGGATTCCTCATCAGCTGAGGGAGGATATTATGAGCCAGCTTGTTTAGTACCTGTAGGCCACTCGAACTTTGGCTTACATTTAAGCTGACGTTGGGAACTGTGGGAACAGATTCTGGAGTCAGAGTCCGTGGACTTTGTTATACTGGATCCGAAATGTATGTAAAAATTGCAAAGGAGGAGAAAATTTGGCATATCTGTAGCTGTCATTTTAACTCATATAAAGAAAACAAGGAAGGGCTTATAAAGTGAAATTCTATTTTCTGAAATTAGTCTCTAATCCCAGTTATACTGCACTTGAATTTCACACACTTAAAGCATTTTAAAGTTTTAAAATCAAATAAAGAAACTTATAAAAAATCCACAATGGAAACTTTTTGATTTTTCAAAAGCATAATCTTTTCTATATCAGTGATAAAATCATAACGTATTCTATATGCCTGCATTTAAAAGGGAGTAGTAGTATAATAAGTTATTGTTAAAGTTATAGGTAATACACATTTGTACTGACAGTGGCCAGTCAACCAAATAGAAATGGGTCAATTCCTGTATTTATTTTCTTCTGTTCTGTCAAAGTCCAGTGACAAATCTTACATATTTTTGCATGTTGATGTGAGGTTGTACACCTGAACATTTCACATGTGTGGAAAAGGAATCTAGGGAATATTTCCCATTCATTTTCAGGGAATGTTAGTGCACGGAGAGTTAGCAAGAAAAGTGGTCATTTCCTTGGGACTTATCTTCAGAGAGGAAGGAGCAATCTCTGTTCACTGACCTCTAATGATCTGATTTTGTCCAGTGCTGCCTGGCTCAGCTGTTGGTGGTTATGTTTTTGAACATCTGGACTTAATCTGCTCAGAGAAGTTTTTTGTGTGTTTTCATTGTGAGGAAGATGGGGTCTGCACCACTGACAAACTGTGGGACTTGAGATTATCATTTTGGCAATTTTTAGCTTCTATTTTTAGTAGTATTATTCTATTTAGTAGTATTCTCACCCACGTGAGGAAGGGTTGAGGCTATTGGACCTTAAATACTGTGTACAGTGCTCTGCTAACCTTCCCAGGGAAATGGTATCTGGAATAAAGAATGGCTGCAGGGATTTGGTAGCATGACCTATGAAAGAAAGCTGAAAGCTTCTTTGCACTGGTAAAACAAAAGCTGAAAGGGCTTAGACAGCTCTCCCTGACAGCCATGAGGGTTGAACCTGAGGCTTCTCATGAAATTAAATATACATATCTGCGAGCCTACAGACCAGATTTGGTCTACGAAACTCTTAACTTTGCAATTTGCTCACTACAGATTGAACAAAAAAGTCTCTAAGATGCATTTACACTGCCAAATATTTCACAGAGATATTAGTCTGTTCTTGAATTAAGAAATTTCTTCCATATGCCTCACAAAGTTTAAATCTAAATACATAAACTGTCAATGTATATAGATTAAACAGATATATTTTGATTTTCATAACGTAGTTGTTTTTCTCAGATTTTTTTAAATTCTGCTTGCTTCAAAACTAGTACTCTCATTCTTGATTTAGCATTCCTAAACTTGATCAGTGTTAAAACTTATTTATAAATGAGATGGATTTGCTGAAGTTTTACATAAAGGATATTTTTTTTAACCCATGTAACACCTAATGTTTTTGTCATCTATAAATGAAATAAATTCATCTTTTTGCAAAATCTAAATGTAAGGCTACAAAGCTGTATATGACAATTCTTTTATAAACTGTGAATGCATTGTTCAGTTCATCTACATGCAGAGCTGGTAGTGGTAGTGGTATTCAAGAAGCATATGCGTGGGCTAATTGGATTTTCCATTTTACATTACTTCTTTGTTGAATATGTGCAGGCTTAAAAGATTCAGGGTAATAAAACCAGCATAATGCTACATGTATATGATTACCTTTGTCTTGTCAATGACTTAATCTCAGAGTTAATGTCATTTATTTTTCAGATGTGAGAATGAGTCATCATCTATCAAAATATTAAACTGATTCTCACGCTACAGTATTGATTGCCAGAAATGAAAGTGTCCTTAAAGTTATTTTTTTGAGTTTGAAAATTAATGCAAGATCTAGTTGTGGGTAGTATATGGCTTTTTCTCCTGTGACATATTGTTGGAGCAACAGGATGGGTGGTGGTAGCTAGGGAGTGTTTTTAAAGTTGGGTTTTTTTGCTAAACCCCTTAGTAGGAGAAAATTAACAGTAGTTTGAATTTGGGATTCTCTTGTGAGACCACTGATTCACTTCATTTCTCTCTCTCAATGATGACACGTTGTTAAGAGGCACAAAAATAACCCACTAAATATAAAAAATTAAAACTGACTATGAGAATTAAGCAAGACTGGGAAATTTAGGCACTTATTTTTACTGAAATTCAGTAAGCAGGGCTTGGACATCAGAATTTAGTGGAAACCTTTGAAACTGCTTCCCTCATTTTCAATACTCCCCATTATTAAGGTAAGTGGAAGCATAAGTGCTAGATACCAGCATAAGAAAGAATCTTATCCAGTAGTGAAAAATGGATGGAAATGTGTCAGTATGGGACTAAGGCATTTACTCTGGGTAGAAACAATACAGGGCAAAGAAGCTGGATCTTTCCCTAGCATCGTCTGGGGTCTGGGAACAGGCTTGCAGAATTTTCTGCAGTTCTTCTAGACCTCGTCTCCCTATTTTCTTTTCATTTTTGAAGGGAAGTTGTTTACTACTGGTATAATCATAGCTTTGTTTTATTGTGGTAAGGCTGTCAAGTAACACACCAGCAAAAGTCCAGAAAAATCCCCAAAAGGCCACCCCGAGCATTCGTGCAAGTAATCAACAGTGATAAATTTAGCATGGAACATTTGGTGGTGTGAGCTGCAGACTGAGAACAATGGATTTCTCCAGCTATGATAGTAGGAACTAGCTGCCCCCATCCACTAATTATCTATGGAAATGAGGGTTGGGACTTGCTAGTAGGATTAATTTCTTGGCAACTGCTGAAAATTATAGTGATTTTGAGAAAGTAGCAATCAAAGAAGATGTCTGTACATGTTTGTTTGCCAAAAATAGCACAGCTAATACTTGCCTGTGTTTTAAAGTGTTGAGAAAAATGTATCCTCCCATTTCAGTACTGCCTGAATGCTGAACAAGCAACATGAACACTGTGGCATCCTGAGGTAGTAAAAGCATTCAGGAGACATTTGAAGATGTCAAAGCATCTGTTTTCCCCACTAATTTTGTGCGCTTGTGTTAGACAGAGCCGTGATATAGAGGTGGGCTTCTGTCTCTGCAGCTGTGATAGTCTTCCACTTTCCCTGGAGATGTGCTGGAAAGGGGAACAGAGCCAGGGGAGCTGAACAGTAAAAATATTGCAGAGATTTGCTTCCCAGGACAGGTTTTCTATGACAGATGATAAAGTGGGCCCATATTCTGTTCTTACGTGTGATAGAGTTTTGTTAAGATTATGGAAAGGTTGGTGATGGTACTAATGATCTCATTGATTCTAAATTTCACTCTATCATTTTAAGCAAAGGCTTAGTCATCCCACTCACTGTCTAGAACACACAATGTCTCCAGAAGATATCCAGCTTTACTAATTCAGGAAAAGAGAAATATTGGAAACAGAGTGAGAGTTGTTCAGGTCTTTATGAGCCTGCTCCTCTGTGGAGGCTGCAGACTATAGGTCGCTCCTCTCAGCTGACAATTCCCAGATTTTTCTCCTGCAAGTTAATCATTGCACAATTTTAGGGAAGATTTGTGCAAAGCATACTCAGTCCTTTGTTTTATAGATAGTTGTTATTACAAGCTGAAATCGCCTCAGGTACTTAGTAGAAGTATATTTTAAAAAACAATGAAACTTGAAAAAGACACAACTGCAAATATTCATAGCTCCCTTAGCGATGGTCTTGAAAAATTTCAACGATATATCGTTGTATTACACTGTACATCCTTTGAGTCAGACATCTCCATCACATGTAGACCACAGTACATTAGACAGCACACTGAATTCTGCATTAATGACTTTAAAATAGTCCTCACAACTCATGATATTGCTTGAGCTGTGGGAACAGTTTTCTGTGAGGCTTACTGCCAAATCTTTCACTTTTGTTATTCTGGTATGAAACTGTGGCAATTTAGCACAAGCCTGTACTAAAAGCTCACATTTTATATACTCACAAAGTGCAAAAATCAATGCATGAGCAGGCAGAGAAATACTAAAATGCCTGTAATCTGAAAGCAGGGCTACCTGCAATCCTGTTTCATCAGTCTCCCTAAGTACCTGAAGTCAGGAAGCTTATCTGATCCATCCAGACTTCTTGATGATGAAAATCTCACAAAAACAAAGGATTTCTGAGACTTTGTCATTTCTGTCTTTCAGAAAATACGAGACGCACTCGTACGTCTTTCATATTTCATCTTTTGCTGTCTGCAGACAAATCAGAAAATGAGAACACTGAACAACTCCTAAAAAAAAAAAAGTAACCTTTTAAAAGAATCCTTAACATTTTGGCTTGTGTCTAATGACAAAAATGAGGTAATTCTATTCTTGCTTTTGACACAGCTGATTGATCCCTGCTGGGAGTGCATGTTCATACTTGCTTGCTTGATTAACTAAGTCATGAAAATCATTCAGGGACCAAATTCCAGCCAGGTGTAATTTTACTCAGATTGAGGGAATTTTTTTTTTTTAGGTAAAAATTAAGTGACCTTTCTGATTCCACTTTACAAATGTTTTGTAATGAAAACAGAATTGGTATGAAACTTCATTATTATAGCAAAGCATTTCATACTGTGACAACCCAGCTCCTTTCAGAATAAATGCAAAACATTGTCCAAACTGAATGGCAAGAATGTCTATTCCTGAACGGGCTTCAGCCCCGAAATTCTTGGCTGTAGAGTATTTCCTGATCTGCCTACCTCCCAATAGGTCCTTTGCTTTTCAATACAGGTGTTTTGTCAACCTGTCGTTTCACCAAGAGATATTCAGTCTTTCGTGTTCCAACTTCATATATATACTGTAGTGCTCAAAGAAACATTTTTCAAAATATGTGCACCAGTGAATCAACAAATGTAACAACAACCACACTCAAAATGTCCTCCACTTGCAGGTGGTTCTGACTGGTTCTGGCTGCTGACCATGGCATAGGGATCTTTGAAATGTCTGCTCTCTCACAAAATGTCCAGGATTGCAGCAGCAGAGAGAAGCGTGAGTACATGGTATGCTCCTCTATTCTCCTCCTATCTCTCATCATGAGAACAAGCCCTTCTAATTAACTTCTTGTTCCTTTTCATGATCATCTCAGACTATGAAAGATTACTAAAAGTGATCCATGATTCAGTTAACAGATTGTTAGCTAGAACAGTCTCCTCTGTCTGAAACTCAGCTTCAGAGAAAAAAGTTCCCAAATTTAATTTTAATTTTCTCTGTATTGACATTTGTGTGTCCGTGCATGGTTCCAATGCTAAAAACTTAAAAATATTAACAGCTTAATGATGTTAAAATGAAGCTTGTGGAAAAAAAAAACCAAAAAACTAAGAGAGTGTCTTGTTACTATTTTTACTTTTCAGAGAAAGGTTCAAGCCAGATCATAAAGTGCCAGAACATTTACAAAAAATGTCTCATCACATTGTGTCCTAAAATAAAGCAGCATGCACTTAATGCCTCCTGACAGAAGTGTGTCCTGCAAATTTCCCAGGCTAGATTTATACACAAACCTTTAAGCCAAAGAAGCACTTGAGCTTCTATTTGCTGATCAAAACCAGGGCAGAGCTCTGTTTTCAGTTCAGGCACCTCTAATCAGTGGAAGTTTAAAGGGCTTTTGAAAAACTGAACAAAGCACATGTGGCTAAGACGAAGTGCTTGTCAACTCCAGGGAGCAATCCCACGTTGCCAGCCAGAGTCAATCTGTTCCTTGCATGGCAGCACAGACATGGACACAAGCAAAGGCCACCCAAGACTGAGAGGAGTGGAGTCAGCTATGACCAGTCAGGGAAACGAGATCCTTTGTGTCTGAGGTACCTGCTGGGAGGAATCTGTGCCATGGCCATGTTTAGTGCTCCAGATGGCAGAGTTTCCCATGGCATGGTGTGCTGCAAGCCCTTCACATTCGTCCTGGCACCTGTTGCTGGGTTATACATCTCCTGCAGTAATGTTTGCTTCAGCCAGGAACAGGGACTCTCTAAATGATGCTGCAACTGTTAGCAAAGAAAGCATGGATGATTATTTCCTATGCTTAATTACATATAAATATACTCCTACCAAGAACAGACTGTAGGCTGGTCAGACTTTCCAGAGCCTGTGTTGCTGTCCAGCTTTAAATCTGTATCCTTCCTGCTCAGGCATATGCATTTTTATTTATTGCTATATTTTTACCACTGGACTCCAGCCCCTCTCAGTGCAGTGATTGTAATTAGATGTTTGGGGCTTTCTTCTGTCCTTGTGGCTGACCACATCTTCAGACCCTGCTCTGGAGATAAAAGAATTCTCATATGGGCTTTTCTACAATGCAGACTGGCATGTAAAATTTCAGACCAAATGATTGAAGTTTGACAGAGTGAAATGGTATTTGAAAATGCTGTGTTAAAATGTGAAACACCAGCACATAATAATAGAAGGTACTACCATTCCCACCTGTGCTAAAATTCTGACTTTGAAAATTTTTTTTAAAGTTACCTCAGCTCCAGCCCTTTCCAGTTTTGCCCATTCCGGAATAGGTCAGCAGAGGTAACAGAACAGCAGCAGTGTTAAGCACTACAAGATAATTAAAGCCTAAGGACAACTCTGAATCAAACTGACAACTCACAGACACAGGAAGACATCTACCAACTGATTCCTAGAGCACCTGATGAGATAAACATGCATGTTTTCAAATGAGTTATGACTGGGAAAGCAGATGTAGAACAGAAGCAGTTGTTACACCTTTAAAAAGAGTTAGGCAGATGTATCCTTTGCTGTGAATGTTTGTGCAGTGCCTTCAAAATTATCTGCTGTGGCTGTGGTGTGATGGAAGATATTCCAGACATTATCAGTAGTATGTAGAGATGTATGTAGAGTGTTGTGCTGGTTTGAAAGCAAAACCAGTGAAAGACTCCAAGTCAGAAACACAATTTAATAAGAGGAAAAAAAAAGAAATAAATGAAAGCAAATTAAAATAAAAGTAATAGTACAAAAAAAAACCACTGACAGAGTCAGAATACAACCTGACACCCTGTTAGTTAGGGTGGTAGTGGCAGTCCAGATGAGATGGTCTTGTCGAAGCAGTGATTCCTGTAGAAACGTCTGGCAGCTCTTGTCTCCTCTGGGAGTCCAGTGGATAAAAGCTGCCTGTGCTGTCCCAAACCCTGGATTTATCCAGGTGGGAATGCTTGGCTCCTCCCCCTGGGCAGAGCATCTCCCAATGGGCTGATCTCATTCTATGAGTCATGCAGTGGGTCCTTGATGGCCCATTAAACAGAGATAACTCCCAGAGGAAGTTATCTATGAGTCATGGGCAAGGCATTGTTGGGCTCGTTAACAGAAGATAAGGAAAACACTGCCCCACCTTGGCTCCAACGGCTCATGGGGATAGAATACATACCTTGGGCACAATTTTACATTGTAACCTAGGACAAGTGTGTAAAATGCCAGCTATGAAGAAAAAATGCATGTTTCCTGCATTGGTGCATAAATAAATGGGGAGCTTTAGTGCCTATCTGTGCCTATCCAGATGAGGAAGTTAATCCCTCCAGTCCAGGGAGGCTGCAGTTTAAAAGTGAGCCTTCCAAAGTCTTGCTGTTAATAGTGCAGCTTAGACAGAGCACTTTGTTCTCCTGCCTTTTTGTCTGTAGTAATTCACCTCCAGAGCAATATTATAGATCAGTCACTGTGAATCAATAATATTTGCATGCATTTATGTGTAGTTCATGCTAAGGAGAGTAAGCCAGAGCTAATTAAGCTAAAACATCGTTTGTACACTTGGCAGCTCCCTGTTAACTTTGAACAGTCCAGTACATAAAAGCACAAGGATCAAAAGATCTAGAACTGAAATAGTGAGGACAGCTGATTTTTAAATGGAAAGACTGTAAAAGTCAAGTGCCTCATGAAAGCATTTGAGTTTCTACAAAGCTAAATGACAGATCTTGCTAATACCCAAAGGCAGGCAATAAATTACCCACAATCAGATGATAGTTCTCAGATTTCTTTAACAATATCTGAACACCTCCCATGTATTTAAAAGTCAAAATGATTCTTTTTCAGAACTGTAGGAAGAACAGCTTGATAGATATCTATTATTTATTTGATCACAAGTGAGAGCAAAGATCAGCCTCTATGCTAATCAGGATTTCCTAGTCTGGAACTAGATAATTTTTCAGATCAGCTTGATTTATTTTATATAAGATCCTCACACCAGGATACCAGATACTGACACCAAGCTGCAGCTTTATTTTGTTTCCGTATATAAAAAGTGGCAGAATCAACAGTGCTTTGAATGAGGGCATCTCATTAATGAAGTAAAATGCATATGCAATTATATAGGTTCTATGTTTGGGGGAAGGGGATGTACATTCATTGTGCCTGCATTTATATGTGGTACACTTACCTGTAAAGAGCCTCTCCTTACCACTTGCAGATATTTAGAACCTATTTGTATGTAAACTATTTAACCCCTCTGAACCTCATTTAAATCTGCTGTCACTCTGTAGAAAACTCACAGCTTTATCTCTGTATTTCAGACCTGTCTCGTTCTGCTCAAAATAAAATTTGTCTGTCTTCCAAGCCTTGTTGTTGTCTGACCATCGGCTTGAACTGAACAGGGCTAAAGCAGAGCTTTTAATCTTTCTCTCTGAGCTACCTCCCTGTCACGTCCTCCAACACTGCAATCCTGCTTGCTACTTAGGCCAGTAACTGGAACATCATCCTTGTCCTGTAATGATTTCTGGTCCTCACAGTCACATTATACCTGAATCCTGCAAGGTTAGTTTGGGTCTGTTTTAAAAAATCTTAGATCCTGGCCACAAAGCTGAAATGTTCATCCAGAAACTGTTCATCTCCCATCTTGATTACTGCAACATCCTTTTTACTGGCACTGCAAATGCATTTTGCTCTGTCCACATTCATCTAGAATACTGCTGCCAAGACTATTTTACTAGCTTGTTGTTTTAACCATATCCTTGCAGGATAAATGCAGACAGTGAAGTTTAATTTGGGCAACACAGATTTCACTTATATCTCATTTACACCAAATAAATGAAGGTGCCTACTTTATTTGGCTCTACTTGACTTGCTTCCTTCTCCTAAAACATCCAGGACAGTTTGGATTCCCTTCCAAATTCAGCTTTCTAGAGGCTGGCTTGTGGTGGTTGAGCCCTTGTACTCCTTAAAGGAGAAACCAATGTGCTTTTCTATGTTCTTATACATGAGCAGCACTGTCAGAGGGATTTCACAGAGCTGCTTCCTCGTTCTGCTTGGATACCTAAATCGCCATCATCTGCACAAAAATAGATGTTGTTCATGTATGGTGCTGCCACTGATCAAACTGACAAATGTTACTTCCTGAGCTTCTCTGCTCTGCCTGAGAGCATCTTGGCTCTTCCCTTAAACACAGATTGTGTGCTCCCTGGGGCAAGGGCTGCGCCTGAGACATGATTAATGGCACAGAGCACCCACTGGTGTCTACTGACTGTAACCAAAAAAATACAATGTGCTTGTATATATGTTCCTATTTGGTGTCCTGTGACCTTCACTCGTGTTTTTAGAATAACATTTCAGCAGTTACAGAAAAAAATTGATCATTTTCAACATATATGCTTAGAGGAATGTGCTTACAGTTCATGGATACAGTGGCCATAAATAATAAGGTGTGTTTATAGACAGGTGGAGGAAATATTTGGAAAGAGAAGAAAACCTATTTCTATTAGTATGTATAAGAGTTCTCTAAATACCTTTATGATTTTCAGTATCAAATACAGTGATAGCAATTATTATGAACCTCAAGAAAACATTTTTTCATTATGAAGAAGAGAGAAGAGAGATAGAAAACTTAGATCTCTTGCCAGCATTCACTACAATCTTCAACTAATCGGATCTGGGGAAAAATCCAAAATTAATACTGTCAAACTGAGCAACAGATGTTGAATGAGAATCAGGCACTGCAAGAAAATTGATGTGCCAATGAAAATTAGACAGACAGGAAATTCTCACTAAATAAAACCCAGCAGGTTACAGGGGCTCAAAAAAGAAAAAAGTAATTTTAGATCATCTAGTCAGTTCATCTTTGTGTAACCATATTAATAGTGTTTTTCTCTTTCTTTCACTTGTTATACACATATTTGTGTAGTAAAAAGAAATGTGTATGCTGTTTTACATTTCTGCAAAACACCTTTTCTCTGTTCACTCAAGACAGATTGGCTTCATCTTACTTGCAAGACTTTATTGGTTGTGTTCCAACTTGTCAGTCCTTACTTCTCTTCAGCAACCATTGTTTGCCTTTGTATCTGGGTGCAGACAAAGAGGCTTCAGTTGATTGTTTGCAAGAATATGAAATAAATTTACATTCATCAGAGTAATGGGTTTCCATTTCCAGAGGCTAAGCCAAGCTGAATTTAGAAGCAGACTTGTTTGCAGGGTGGCTACAGCAGCATCCGTCTGTAAGTGGTTATGCACAGCACAGACACTTTTAGGGTATAGACTTTGTTATCCCTACATTGCTCAGACAAGAGCCCAAATATTGGAAGGTTGTCTGCAGATTTAGAGATTCTTTTGCCAGCTACAGCTGCCAGGCCTCTCATTTTAGTCGGTAAAACAGATGTGATTAGGTCAAACATTTTTGAGCCAAGAGCTTGACAAACATAATAATTTGAAAAGCAAAAAAAGACTAATCTTCTGTGTCTTCTAACTCATCTCATGTTTTCTCTCAGATAGCAGCTGCTGCTTTAAGTTGCACACAGCATTATTATTTTTGTTTCCCCGGTTTGACTCATTTCTTTTGGAAAGAGATCTCTTAGCTTTTTTTTTGGCAAGCACAATTCTGGCCTGACTGTGGATTTTTCTCCCACTCTCACTCACTCACACATGCTTTCCTTCCTTTGCTGCTTTTCCAGCTCTTTAGCTGTTCTTCCCTCTGCTGTACTTGCAACAAGCAAGGGGGGTTCATGCATTAGCATTAGGAGATACCTACAGACTGTGTCCTGGTACCTATGTGCTGCCTCTGTTAACATTTTAACAAATAAAAGCAAGTTAAGAGATTATTTTGTTTTCAGGGATGTGAAAACTAACTAAAAAAAATTCATTGTTTTGGTGTGTGTGTGCATGTGTGTGTTAGAACTGGAAAACTGGAACTGAGATGAACTGGAACAGTTACTGGCTTTGGACTGGAGAAATGCCTTTGCTGTGTGTGAGCCAAGCCCCTTACCAGATGGCAACTCTTCAGCTGGCATGCATTAGGATAGGTAAGCAGCATTGTGCAGACTATTGAGTTTCTGAGCTTTCCTGTCCCTGTTTAACTGATCTCTTGTTTTCTTGGGATCTCTATGAGTATGTGTTGTGGTAGTGCAGATTGCAGTATGCCTTGACAGAGATGGAGACAGGAATCCACACAGAACTGGGTACAGTTTTCCCTTGGAGGCAGAACCATGGAAGATTTCCATCAGTGAGACAGGAGTAGGGACTGTGACTGCAGCAGTAATTGCTTATCAGTGCAAGGAAACAGGGAGCTTTTCCTGTCTTAAGTCCTTTACATAGCTACTGTGCCAATAGCATCCTACTGTCTCTATTATCTGATAATTATCTGAAAGTTTCCTTTCAATGCCAGAAATCAATCCCCTGGAGATTCAGCTACAAGCCATTCTCTTCTTCTGAGGTCCATCACTTCATTCCATGGAATTCAGAACAACACTTAGACCAAACTTAACATGAAAAGAAAATAAAAATCACTAAAGAGAAGCTAAACCCTGGGTTTAGAGTAAAGGACATCATAGGAGTGAGGAACAAGTAAGAACCAAGTCCACTGGGTTTCCAGGAAGTGTTCACCAGAGGTCTTCTCAGTTCTTGTCCATCCCTCTGAGTCTGGGTTGAAGCAAAAGCAAATAGAGCAGGTTTTATTAAAAAGGTGATACAACTCAATGGGTCTCATAAAAATAAAGCAAACAAAAAATACCTCTAGGAATTGTAGTTTGATTTTTATGAAGTGGAGTCCCTTTAAGTTCTACTAATGCTTAAGTGTTGTGAGATTTTAGGCTCAGATCTGAGTTTTCTATTTTGATGAACCTGGAACAGCAAGGGAAAGAGATGGATGTAAAAATGAAGAATCCTGGAGTGGTTGTAGGTACCCAAGAAGTAATGCAGACTAAAGTGGCTCATCCTGAAGACTCTTTGCTAGACCGTTGGACTCTGAAGTTGCTGTCAGGCTTGGAGAGTGGAAGGTTGAGTGGATGGTATTAATACTTTTTCTCTTCTTTGTTATAGGGTGTTTTCTTGAATTGATTATAACCTGGTGGAGCTGCTGGGTAAGTGAATGAATTTAGTTGGGCACAGGGAGGCACAGCTTTTATGTATCCAATTTCAGATATGAAAACAGATCTGATTTTCCTAGTCTGAGACTCAGGCCACTGAATGCAGAACAGAGCTGACTGGAAGAGCATATATTTTGCTTCAAGTGTTGCTTTGTGCTAAGGATGTACTTAACTCTCTTCCCAAACTGGTACTTCTCAGGTTTTATTAGCACTCTTAGCACTCTAAATAAGATCGGAGTAAAGAAAGGAAGGAAAATTTCTTTGACGAATATGTCAGCTAAATGTCTTTCTTTTTCCCTGAAGAAGGTTGTAATGTGGTTTTTTATCCGATCTGCAGAGGAACTGAAGTGATACATGAGCACTTAGCAATAAACATTTTTAATGGAGACCCCTATCCCCAGCTTAATTTCTGTCCTCAGTCATATTCCATTAATCAATACTTGTGATGTTCCTAGTGGTTCCACTGCACCCTGTGAACAATTTTGCTGCTTGGAATTAAAGAAATGTGCCTTGGGTGCATTTTGATACTCAGATTTAATAACAGGGGATCCAATATTGATTTTAATGGGAAATGCTTTTGTGTATGAGTGTGCACATCTGTGTTTTTCTGTGCACCAGTTTTCCTGTGCATGCAATAGTCCTGCTCCAGTCCAGCACTTCTGGCTGTTACAGTACTGGAAGATCATCAGAAATGGTACAAACCATGGCAATAGTGACTAGAGGAAAGTGATTAACTGCCTAATATGATCTTGCTTCCTAGCAAAAGATACAAGTTCCCCATATGTCACATTCAGTGTTACTCACACACAAGCAATTTCTACCAAGCTTTCTTGGCAGAGTGAATATTCACAAAATTTAGTCTGCAACACTATCTGTCAAATGATAGAGCTACTCTTTGTTTGGTTGGGTTCAGGTCTTAAATCTCAGCTTCTGAGGCCGATATTTGTCGTTACTTGCAATTCCTTTTTTGAGTCAAATGCACCCATGGGCAAATGGGGAAGAGGAACCTTAAACGTGCAAATAAATCTGTGGGCTTAGAATGGGCTTTCTGCTGGTAATATTTACAATTATTTGAAATTGTATAGTTAAATTTGATTTTCAGTGAATCGTGCTATTTCACCAGCAGCCAGAAAGAGACAGATCTGCTATTCTAACTCATTTCAAGACATTTTGAGCGGGTCTACATAAACCATTAGGACTGCAGGGCAGTTCAGTCCTGGAAAACAGCCTTTGCATGGGGTCTTGCTTTCACCTAAACAGAACAAAGGAATGTACGTGGGTCCTAAGTTTTAACTCACCTTCATCTAAACACAAGTGAAAAGTGATTTCAAAAATTTTCTTGAAGCTATTTCAGCAGTGTACTTATGCATGAATTTTAAGAGTTTTTCTCAGACCATGCTAAATACTACCACAAGCCACAGTACAGAAATGTTTATGTGTACTTAGTCACTACTGTAGTTCAAGAGAGAATATGCTTTTGACATTCACGGAAAATTCAGCCTGGATATTTTACAGGCTGATGAGTTGCAGTATTTAAGGAAAGGTTAGAAGTTCTTGGGTTTAAAGGAAGCCAAATTAAGGAGGAAAATTAAAATGGTTGGGCAACTTTAATTTTTAATGGCTTGTAATTTCCATACAATAAACATGATTTTTTTTTTTTAAATGAGAGCAGATTATTCCTTGGTATGTGGGATCTGAAGGTTCCCACGTGTTCCTAAAGTAACTTTCCATTGAACAATGTGGTTTTATTGGGACACTGTCACAGTCCTCCAAAGCCCTGCTCACCAATACATACCAAGTTAACATATCCTTTGAGTGGGTCAGGAAAATCCCCCATGATGGCATGAAAGCAGACAAGGAGCACTGGTGATCTTTCACAGGAATATGGCCTTAGACCCTCTGCTTTCTGTGTAGGTTAATAGCAACCTCTTCCTGCAGGTAACAGCCTTTTTATGTAAGGGCATTTTTGTTATAAGTAACAAAACCAGACATTCAACAGCTATATCTAGATGAATTACTTCATACTGCTCCTATAAAAAGTACTTAAATTAAAATATACCATGAATAACTGTTTGCTTTAATAGAAATACCTTATATTTATTAAACATGTTTCCAGTTACCAAGCCTTCCTGTGACTTTTCTCAGCCATAAGCTTTCTGCCAAAAGGACTATAGCCATAATTTATGTACCTCCATCATACAGATAAAGTGTTTGTGTTCAATTTAAAAACTATTTATTAAATGATCACACAATGAGGATGCATAGATCGTTGTAATTTGCAGTTTCACAGTACACATACATAAGATTTTTAAAGGAGCTATACTCAATATTAATAAAATTAAAGAAAGACTCATTAAATCACTGAAAGTCTACTCCTATGGATATAGAGTGCTGTCTTAGGCAGTATTTACAGATGCACTTTTGTATATAGACTGAGAGAATTAAATTAATCCATAGATTTTTTGGATAGTACAGAGCACAGACTGACTTCCATGGAATCAAATTTTGCCATTTTGTGTGACACGTTTGGAGCAAGTGGTACGCACTCTGGGGCTCCCAGGTAACACTTGTTCTGTACTTTTTAGTGTTGTATTGAGACAGCAGCAGGAGCTGCCACTGAGAGGAATCTGAGCATGCTGGTCCATGGTGGAGAAACCAGGGGGCAGCCACCAGTCAGGACACAGCCAGCCTGTAGGGGCACTCTGGTGGCTGATCACACTGACACAAGTATTTTACTGTAAGCTGTAAAAGCAACTAAACTCTTCTCCACAACTCCTGTGGGTTGCACAAGGTCTGATGTGTCATTCTGGCAAGTGAATTTAGACATAGAGAAATATCTTCCAAAATATAGACAATTAAGCACTACAGCTGGTTACCTGGGGATGCTGCAGGGAATGAACCAACAGAGGTTTTCAAGATCAAGATGGACAAATGACTTTCAGGTGCGGCAGAAGAAGGGCTGGTCTTTAGCTTTGGCCTAGGGACAAGATTAGATCACTCCCAGAGACTTTTGTTGATCCTGTTCTGTGAGTTCTGGCCCTAGAAAGACAAGCACTCAGATTGCACTGAGTCCACTTCCCTTTCTTCTTCTTCTTCATTCACAGCTCTGCTAAATCAACATCTGTCTAGTTGGACAGATGTGTACTTACATATACACAAAAGGGGCACAAAAGGATTTGAGCCTTCATGTTGTTAACCCATCTCACAAAATTTAAGCGGAGAGCAGTGTATCGTCAGGAGACGAGGCAAATCAGCGCTGCTGAGCTTGAAACTCGAGTCGGCAGAGCAGATCCACAGAACAGCCGCTGCTCTGCTGCCAGCACTGTGACGGGCCCCAGTCGGGGTCACCTTTTCTCCCCAGAGCCAGAGGCACGTAGGACAGTGCCCCTCTCCGGGAGCGCCGGGGATCACAGAGCATCTGCTCTCCCTCACGCCATCTGGGCGGGCAGCGCTGCGGAGCCGGCGCCGCACGGCAGCTGCTGCCAGCCCTGCCGGCTCCTTCCCCCACCCGGCAGAGCAGCCCAGCCGCCCCTCCCTGCCCTGCCCGCTGCTGCAGCCAGCCCGTGGGCATTGGAGCACGCGAGGCACGGGCTCAGAAGCGCTTCTGTTCCGATCTGAGCTGTTGCTGGGCGGAGATCGGAGAAGGGCCGGCCCGCTGGGTCAGGGGCGGCCCCGCTGCTCCCGCACAGCCCGGCCGGGCCCCGCTGGCCCTGTGGGGCAGAGCTGCCGCGGGACAGGGCTGCAGACCCTCTTCCCCTGGGTCACAGCAGGGAAAAAAGGCTGCAAGATGAATTGTGAGGAGGTGGAATGGCCCTGGCAGGTGACAAAGGTCTGTTACAGACTCGAACAACCCACAGAACTCCCCCTTACCCTGCCCATGATGAGGAGTTTGGTCAGTGCCTCCCTGCTCTGGGTTTGAAGGACGGGCCTTGCCTGGTTTGGGCAGGCTTTGCCTGGTGTGAAGGACAGGCTTTGCCCAGTGTGAAGGACAGGCATTGCTCAGTGTGAAGGATAGCCTTTGCCTGGTTTGAAGGACAGGCTTTGCCCAGTTTGAGGGCAGGCTTTGCCTGGTGTGAAAGACAGGCTTTGCCCGATTTGAAGCACGGGCTTTGCCACACCACACTGGAGGTGGGAAGGGCATTGCCCACAGCTCCAGGTGGCTCCTGGCAGCAGCCTTTTCTCCCCATCTTTTGGGAGGCTCTCAGAGGACCTTGGCCCCACCAGGGTAACCTGGTGTCCCCCCACAGTGTCAGGAAGGTGGTGACTCTCCTGTCAGCTGGGAAGGGATGAATTAAAACTGTCTGCTGTAGCACTGGGTCACTGGGAAGGAAGATATGGGCCATGGACACAGTGTTAAAGACCAAGATTTTGGGGGCAGAGTTTTGGTGAAACAAGAACCACCCAAGCCGTCAGCAAAATAATTCTTTGCTGCTGGCGGTCATTGTTTTGCTTGCCATCATTGACAAAATACTTTGAAATAGGATGTGTTTACAGCCTTTCTACCTGCACACAGAGCACCCTCAGTATTTCATAAGCTCCAAGTACCTCTAAATATTTAGGTGCTTACACAAAGTATTTGACTTCTAGAAATGAGCTTCTGCCACTATTGGCACTGTCTGCTGAAGCAGAACAGGAAAACCCGAAGTCTGCAAAGGTAAATTTCAAGTTATTAATCTACTGGTTATGTTTCTCAGAATGAAGAGGAAGTATGAATTACAATTATTTCATTTTTTTGCATCTGTACCCTTGGCGATTGCTGACACATCTCTCCCTGTGAGGCCAGGCTGGGATCTTTCAGGATTTAATGCAAATTAAATGACCATAATTCTCAGAGTGGTGCTATTATCTGGAATTTATTCTTTGTGTTACATACCTTTTGATTTTCCTAGCAAGTCCTTCTGTTATTTAGTGAGAACTATTTTTTCCTGCTGTAATTGGCAATGATGACTACCTTGTATCTACTCTATATGTGGGTTTTGTCTTTTCTCTCTTATTTCTTGATGCCAAGGGGACTAACATGTGCCATGTTTGTTAATTTTTTTATAAATCTCTTCTTCTTTTCAATCCTACTCCATGCAATTCCTATGACTGTCAAGCATCCTCTGTAGGTTTCTTGGTTACAAAATCAAAGTAATCGTTTTTCTTGATGAATATTAAATTCACAGATAGTTGAATATTGAGGAGATCAAATTCTTACCAGTTTTGGATTGAATTCAGAGAATAGTTTAAGCCGGAAACTGATTAGCATATGGAAAAGTTGAAATGTTTTAAAAGAAGTATTTGGGCATTTAAAAGTTGGGTTTTAGTTGAAAAATGAGTGCAACTCAAGGTTTAAACAAAGCCTTTAATCACCGCAAAATATTAGGGCTAATGGAACACTTCATAAATACTGAAAACAGTTCATCCCTGCATCCCAAAATGAAGGATCCACTGGACTGGACACCATTCTGCAGGGGGAAGGTGCCATATATCACAGCAAACCAGAAAATCTGCTGTTTGCCAGCAATGAGAGTCTCCCCTCACCCCATCTCAGGGTCTGATAGATTGTGCAAGTCTGTTAATACTGGGTTGCAAAAGATACTGTACTTCTTGTCAGTGGTTTTGAATATTTGAAGGCATTTATACTGGATAAAATTAAACGAAGTCTGTTTAATGTGGTTGGTGTTTTAGCCTTTTTCTCCAGGTAAAGATCCTTAGTGGTGTAATGTGGCTGCAACTCATTAGAGCCCAGCTACACAACTATTATGTTAAAGTATATTGAAGTCAGTGGAGTGATGCAGCTATGCTCTGGCAGAGGATCTGCTCTGCTTTTTGCCATCATTTGCTCTGCTGAGCTGAGTAAATATGGCAATTTCTTGGATTGTCAGCAAGAAGGTCACTTTTACTCCTCAGTTCCTCCTCATCCACTCTAATTCAATCATTCAGTTCCAACTTTCAAACTTTTTCTCTTTAGATTTGACTCTCTGACCATTGAAGGGGAAAAAAAGGTCACCAGTACATGTAAAACATGTATGTGCCCATGGCAAACAAAGGAGCTTCTGGTTTTGTTGCCAACACCAAAGAAGGCATGCTGCTGCCTTTGTCTTCCTAGTTCAGACACCTGTGGTCCACATGCAGTCCAATAAAGAACTTCCTTTGGATCAGGACACAGCTTGCAGACAAAACCAAACCTCATGTCTCTGCATGGAGGGCCACACTGTCTCCAAGGCTCCTTGTATGGGATTCAGTTACCTAAATATAGGATTGCAGTGGTGTTTTCTGAGCCTCGGTGGAGGTGCTTGGCCTCCAGCTTCATCCCAGGAATGTGTGGATTTCCCCTGGGTCTTGTGCCATATCTGGTAGCTACATCCAGATGTTTTGGATACTCTAGGACATTTAAATAACACTGCTGGCTTGAGGGTCCTTTTGTCCTTGAATATTAAGTCTTAATGTTCTGCAGGTTTTGGTGCAATATCCCCTCAGCTGTCTGTAATAGTCCTGTGATTTTCACAAGTGCTTACAATCATCTGTGCCCCTGACTTCAAAGCCCATGTGCTCTGCAGCCATCCCACTGCATTTTCACTCACTCCCTTTGCATTCTGTACGGGGCAGAGTCTGCACAGAGCTGCAGGATGCTTGGCAATCTCCATCTGCCCAGCAGAAAGGAGGAGCAGGTAGGTTAATCCCTTTCCTCCACTCCTTATTGAGCAATTAGGCCACTAAATAAGATCTTGTTTACTGATACCCAAGGAGGCTGTGATTTACCGGGTCTTGTAATAAATTTACATTCATAAGGAGATAGCCAGAGGCAAGTCTGGAATTTTAGCAGTGACTAATTTGTAGCTTCACTCTTGGGATGGGAACAGAATTTTAAAAGTTCCCAATAATAAAGCAATTTGTTTAAAATCCCTAGTCCAAAAAAAATGAATACTTGCTTTAAAAAATCTGTACCAAAAAAAATATTCCTCAATATAGGGCCCATCCTCGATGTAATTGGAATGATTAACAGCATGGCTACAGCTTACCCAGAGTGCCTCTGTGGGGGCTGTGCCTTTGGATGGGGTAGAGACGGGCAGCTGGAGTGGTCCAAGGGCTGGAACAATGCTGGTTTCAGTGCTGCTGCTCCTCTTCAGTGAGAATTTTGCTTTTTGCTGTGAAATGTTCCATGTTTAGGGCCAGATTGATTTCTTCTCATGTGGTATCCTATAGAGACCTGGTATACCAGGCAGAAACTAATGAATGAGTTATAACTACCTTAGTCCTTTTTACAGGTCATAAATAGCAATATTTTGTTATGCTGTTTTTAAAGTTTTATCTTGTCAAGCAGTGTTCTCTAAAATTATCTCACATATCTTCTAACAAATGCTGACTATGTCTGCTGTGTTTTAATCCTGCACACTTTCACTAGAGAACCTCAAATTGATCTGTTGACTAGAAAGTGCATTTAGTGTCCGATTTGAAGCAGCTGCTTATTCAACTCTGGGACAAGAACAGTAATGACTGAAGGTTGTTATCAGTTGATTGTTACTGAGTGCTTTAAGTGAAATGAGGTTTTGGAGGATCAGTCAATTTTCCTGTGGACTGCTTTTCATGTAGCACTTGGCATCCTTGCTGGCCCCTGCTAGTGCAGTGTTCAATGTACCATGGAAAATCACCCTCCTGGGTCAGGTGTGAGGAGTATTGGCAAGAAGGGGGTGGAGAGGGGAGCTGCATTGCTGTTGTTGTTTGTATTTTATCTGTTGTTTCTATGCCTGAAGTCCTTTAGCAAAAACCTCAAAGCATTCACTCACAAAGACATTTACATAAAGTATTTACAAACCGAAGGAAGTCTCCTTCCAGAGTTGTTTTAGAAGTGTTATCAATGGTGATATGTAAATAAGGAAGCAACCAGAAGAACAAGAAGCCCAGCTGATTTCAATTTAATTGGAAGTATTACCAAAAAAAATGGGGATGGAGCATAGTTATTGAGAGGAAAAGGACAAAATGGGTAAAAAAATAATGGTAGTTGTAAGCAGCTGCAGCAACACAGGCTAAAGAAAATGGCTTTTATTTTTTCTTTTTTGTTTGGCTAGTTTATTGGTTTTGTAATGAATTACACAGAAGTACAAGAGAGAAAACAACAGCAAAGACCTGCAGTGAAATACTGTGGAGATTTATAATGCTGTGGAAATGCACAAGTGCTCAAATACATTGTCCCATTTTGATTGGAGGTTCATGGCTATAACCTGGCTTATCTCCTCACATCTCACACCAATGAATTTAGGTCTGCAGAGGATAAAAATGACTGTGCATTTTGCTCAAGCACATTTGCAATCCATCTTGTAAAATAAAAAAAAAATAAGAAGAAACCCCTCTCAGCTATGGGAATACTCAACAGTCTCGTTAATTTTCAGAAGTCTCCAGTGGGACATAATTTTCTTTTATCTTCTCACAAATGGCCTATAGAATCATATGCATCTTGTGCTGGTTTGGTACTGAGTGTGCTATAGTTATATATTATTTAACATTTTGGCCAAGTTTTGGTTTCATGAACAATTTATCTTCTGCTGTGCATTTCTGCCCTTGTGATTAATGAAGGTTACCAGCCTATGATTGCAAAGTGCCCTAGGTTCTCTCTCCTACCTAATCCTCTTTAAGTGCATTTTGGTCTAATTTTTTCTATTCCTTCCTTTGAGCTAATAATTCTCCTCACAGGTGCTGAATAATGTCTTCATGCTGCATATTGCTCTGCTAGTGTCCATAGGGAAGCTACAAAGCTCACTGATGCTGTCATGCCCTGTATTTATTGTCAGGAATTCTGCTAATGCAAAATGCCTGGGGTCAAAGCGGGCTTTTAGTTTATATTTACAGAGAATCTAAAGCTTTTCTGATTTATTGACTTTTGTGATCACTTTGACAAATGAAGACATACTGAAACCATACGAGAAATAATAATTTTTTCAGTCTCATCGTGAACCTTTGCAAGTGTAGGGTGTTGTATAATAGCCCGTTATTCAGCTATTCCCCAGTTTCCACAGGAGAAAATAATTAGTGTTTTAAGACTAACCTCCTTAGGCTCTTTTTTAATGGACTATGAAAAGTATATTTGCTTTACTTTCACAGCTCAGATATTTCAAAGGATTAGTCAGAACAGCATCTACAGTGAGTTTTTTATAACCTGTGAAGAATGATCCTAACATGAGGCCCTTTGTTTTTCCAAGTGCAAGTGTGGTTTTTAGCACTTTCTTGTTTGTAGTGTAGGTGGGTTTTTCTTCCCTTTTGATAGAGTTCCCCTGTTACCTCTGTCCCAGAATGTTTGCAGCTGCATTGGGGATTTCCATGGGATTCTTGTTTAAGTTTCTCCCAGATGAAATATCAAGCTGAGGCTAAACTGTGAAATTAGTGTGTAAGCCAATTCAGCTGGGGCTTATTGGTTAAATAAGAGAGAAATAGGAGAGAAATGTCCAGTTTGTATTTCTCTAGAGTGAGCTTCTGCATCTCAGTTAAAATGAATGAAAGCACACTGATCTGTGCAGACTGAGAACTGGGCCTGTGCTTTAGCTCGGGAGCTTCCCGGGCCTGGGTGAGTCGTGCTGCCTTCCCTGCAGCTGCAGGGATTCCTCTGGGTACTGCGAGTCGTCGCTCGGCGCAGTCCTGTGGTGACGGGGGTGCTACAACACTGACCGTGGGCAGTGTAACCCTTTGCATCTGCGTGGTTTTGCTTTGCACTCCTTGTTTTTCTACCAACCCAACCCACGCACTGGTGTGCACATGCAGCCTGTGCCTGTTTCATGAGGCTGTAGGAAAATGACTCAGTTGTGGTTTAAATGTAGGTGGAAATCCATGCATCTACACAAACATCTGTCAGGCAGGTGTGGGAGTTGCAGCCTTTTCGTAAGTAAATTATTACTCTCTCTCACTTTTTTGAACGGCTTAATAAAAAAAATAATACCCCATTCCACCGTGTGAGATGATGTTCAGAGCAGCACAGAGTTCTAATGGCTGATTTCAATAATAAAGACAACAGGGAACTAAAAGGTGCAGTGCAGGAAGCTGGGAAACACATTCCTTTCCCCAGAGGGTGTACTTAGCTTTGTGCCTTTGATCACTTGAGAAGTATCATTAGAGCACAAAATGCCAGGCACTAGGGAACATTATGGCAATTATAATGTGAGAGTCAAAAAAAAAAATCAAAAGAAGTTTGAACTTATTTAGGAGTTTACTCCCATGAAGGTCTGATCACAGCTGAAGGATAAAATGCTCTAATGGATAAAATATAGAAGATCCAGTGGGACTATTCTTCTGATATTGTTTCCCAAATTAGCTCAGGTACAGAACAGGTTATATTTACAGGTTCAAGGACTCTAATCTGTGTACACACTTCACCACTACTTGCTATTTGTACTGCAAGCCCTTGTTACTCAACTAGATCCCATTGTGCTAAGGACTGTAGAAATACAAAAGAAAAAATACCACAGGCTATGGGACAAAAAAGACTCAGAATGCCTTTAGACCATGAAGCTGCAACACAGTAGCTAGCACTTGGAAAATCACACAGAATCACAGAATCATTAGGTTGGAAGAGACCTCCAGGATCATCAAGTCCAACCTAACCCTAACCTCAACTAGGATGCTGCATGGCACCAAGTGCCACATCCAGTCTTTTCTTAAACACATCCAGAGATGGTGAATCCACCATTTCTCCAGGTAGACCATTCCAATACTTTATTAACCTTTCTGTAAAAACTTTTTCCTAATATCCAGCCTATATTTCCCTTGGTGCAGCATGAAATTGTGTCCCCTTGTTCTGTCAGTTGCTGCCTGGAGAAGGAGCCCAGGAAGTCTCAGCAATATCCCATATCCAAGCCCCAGGAAGGCAGCAGACTTCCCTGTGGGTTGGGTCAGATCGACATATAGGGCTCTCTGTTCCCCTCAGAAGGGAGTCACCCATGACAACGACTCTTCTTTTCTTTTTAATGTTAGAAGTAGTAATCTGTCTGACTGATGAGGCATAACTTGGAGGCTCACTGGGCAGACCAATTTCTTCTATGTCATCTAACTGAGCCATCTAAATGATCCAGGGCCTCATATTTACTCTGAAGTGGCAGCTGGGTAGGTGATGGGGATTGGTGGGAATTTCCCTTACCTCACCGACTAGGAACCCTTTTCCAGTCCCCCTCATCCACCAGGTGTCTTCCTACTGCCTGACAGGTGTGAGAGTCCTCTGACTCCTGGTGGGTCTCCATCAAGGATGGAAGGGCAGAGCTCCACCACTCTATTTCCCTTTCACTTTCCCTAATACTCCTTAGTCTATCAACTTCCTCCCTAAGCTCAGCCACCAGTGAGAGGAGATCATTCACTTGTTCACACCACGTGCAGACTCCTTCTGCAACTCCCCCTGCTGCCACTGATAAGCTTAACTTAAACACTCCTCACAGGAATGGGTCTGGACAGACACATCCTCCTTGGAGGGTTCTACCTGGCTACATACACTTTCACTAACTGCAGTTTTGAATCGTGTAATAACCATTACTAAAAAACCAAAAACTAGCCAACAGAGCTGCAAACTGAAAGAACCTTCAGCCCTACCTGCTTACCCTGCCTCACAAACTGCTGTGTGCCCTTAGAGCCGTGCTATGCCCCTGTTTGGCCGCTCCTGCTCACCACGCTCCCTAAGGCCTCTTCTAAAGCACTCCCATGTGACAACGAAGGGAGAAACCCCCGTCCCTGCACCTGTGCAGCTGATGGGCATGATACTGGGGTTAGGGTTAGTGTTAGTGTTAGGTGTAGTGTTAGGTCTGGGGTTATGGTTTAGCGTTAAGGTTAGGGGTTAGGATTTGGGGCTTTTGGTTTAGGGTTAGGTATTATCGTTAGGTTTAGTGTTAAGGTTAGGGGTTAGTGTTAGGGGTTGCAGTTAGGGTAAGAGTTGGGCTAGGGTTAGGATTAACCCTAACGGCTAATGAGCACCTAATAAATCAAGGTATTTTTCTTAATACCTTGTAAATCACTGTATGAATATTGCTGTAGCTTATTTTCTCATACTGTTATGGAGTGGGTTAGGGTTAGGATTAGGGTAGGGTCTAGGGTTAGGGCAAGGTTTAGGGTTTGGGTTTTGGTTAGGGTTAGGATTAACCCTAACGGCTAACAAGCACCTAATCAATCAAAGAATTTGTCTTAATGTAAAATCACTGTACAAATATTGCTGCATCTTCACATCGCATACTGTTATGGAGTAGGTTATGGTTAGGTTTAAGGTTGGGGTTAGGGATAGGGGTTTAGGGTTAGGAGACTTGGATAAGGGTTCGTGTTTGGGTTAGGGTTAGGATTGGCTTTAACCCTAACAGCTAACAAGCAACTAGTAAATCAAAGTATTTGTCTTAATATCTTGTAAATCACTGTAGAAATATTGCTGTAACTTATTATCACATACTGTTATGGAGTGGGTTTGTGTTCCGATTTCTTTGTTCTGGAGAACAAAGGCATTTAAATGACAGTACTTATTCTGAAGGCATTTTTTAGTGCTTTGGCAGTACAAATCTAGATTTTGTTTAATTGTGACCTCGACGCAATCATGTTTTCAGACAGAGGAGCTGTTCTAGGTTTGGGCAGCAGGCCAGAGGAGTTAACATTTGTACACATTTCTGCAGTGTCCCAGGACTTCAGCTGACAGAAAAGGCCATACTCACTTTCTCCTTCCTGTAGAGAAACATGCCTGTTCTAGCATCTAGGGGTCTGTCTGTTTGTAGGTGTGAATAGGAACAGGAGCAAAGGATTTGCACACAACTTCAAGCTTTATCTTCAGTGTTCTGAAAATGTATCATATGGTGTTAAGTAAAAAGTCTGGGTCGCTAACAGAGCAAAATGCAAGACTAATATAAAACAAGACAACTGCAGACCCAAGGGTCTTTGTGGTTTACCTATAAGATGTCTAGACAAACCTGGCACAAGCACAAAACTAATGCAGCACTCTCATGTCACCTGTGTTCTCCTTCTCTGTACTGCACAAAATCCAATAATAAGCAGAGCTTTTAAATATGCCTTTTACTGCCTGGGCACAAGCTGCATCGATTGTGCTCACATGCAACATCCTTAACATAAAATACAGCAGAGATAGAATGAGAGAAATAACCCAATTTGCTTCTGCAGATGGTGAGTGGGGAGTGTTAAAGTTCCAATTGGACACATATGGAACAAATCTTGTTGTAACGTAGCAAAAGAAAGCATTTCAAAGAAACCATCTTATCATCATCATCAACCAAAACAGGCAGCCCACACAGCTTTGGCATCTCAATTTTCTGCTCATTTTCTTTTGTTCGTATCAGATGTGTTGCCTATTTTCCGTAGTTCATAGATGTCTCACTGTGATAGGAGCTTGGAGAGCAGCAAGCACAGCTCATTTTCAGAAATTTTCAGCATTGGAATAGTTTCTCCTTTTACTGGTCCTCTACCCTTCCCCTTTCTTTCTGCAGCCATTCATCATTGTGGAGTTGGTGGCATATATAGCTACATAATGTTTATCATCTGGCTTATCCACTTGCTTAAGAAGACTTCCTGCTGGAGAAAGAGTTAGCACTTCATAGGGAATGTGGAATGTGACTGGAATGAGTTTGAGTACAGGCACTCCATTTGCCAGAAATAGTTTCACCTCTTTTCCTTGCCTCTTCTAATGATAAGTATATGTACTTCATTGGAACCTAAGGAATGTTAGAGAAGACATCAGTAGTTATGGAGATCATAATGATCAGCACCTAACCCTAAACACTAACCCTAACCCCCTAACCCAAACCCCCTAAACACCTAACCCTAATGCTAAGCCTAATTCTAACCCTAACTCTAAACCTAACCGTAACCCATAACCCTAACCCAAATCCTAACCCTAAGCCAAATCCTAACCCTAACCCTAACTCTAAGCCAAACCCTGAGCCTAACCCCCTAACCCTAACCTGTAAAGAAGCAGGAAACTTCTGTTTTTCCAAAACAAATCTTTCCAAACCTTTACTGTAATGATAAGTCACTTGATTCTCTTGGCATTGCTTCTGCCTTCTATGAATGGGATATTATTTCTTTCTTTGTTTTTGGTGGTGGGAAGCTATGTGTGCCCTAGTGTCTCTTACTTAATAATGTATTTGTTCCCATTACTCATGGCTTTTGGATTTTTGCCTTTTATGCATGAACAGTCTGAGATTTGCAGCCTCACTTCACCCTGAGCTCCTGTATTAGTGTCTAACTTACCATATGTTCCAGTGGGGAATTAATTGCTTCTGTATCTTTTTGGGCCTGCTACTGAATGATTTGCCAAAGAGACACTGGAAAGTAGAGGAGTTATTTCTCCAAGCTCTTGTCTCATAACTGAAGGACTGGATCACACTTTACCTCTCACAGTATTATAATAAGTCTTAATTCATTTATGTTTTTGAAAGATCTTGTAAACCTCTTAGGAGCAGAGCTTTGAGAGTAGAAAATGCTATTTTATTCATGAACTTCTAAAACCTTTCGTACTTTGAATTTATTAAGAAAAAAAAACACAAATAAGACAGAATGTAATAGAAGACAAAGTTGGACATTTGCAACCTCAAGATTTCAATATAATTAGGGAAAGAAAAGAGATACTGAGAACACAGAGTCATTCATGTGACAGGGTAACAGTGAAAACAGACTGAGCAAAAATGATAAGGATGCCGCAGTGCTGCCCTTACACAAATCCAGGTTATTTCTCTCTGAATTATTTTCATGTTAATTCTTTTTCCCTTACCAGATTTTAGGGCCATGAGAGCAGGCATGCCATGAAGGCCAAAGCAGGCAGGTAGTTTCCTTCAATCCACAAAACATAACCTTTGCCATTAGCACCTTCTGCATTGGAATAATTGAAAGGAAAATGTATTGGAGCTCAAGACTGCTTGTTTTAGAGGACCAGAAGAGGGCAAAATAAAGATCATGGAAAAAGCCTGTAAAACCAGAGGATTTAGGAAAGCAGGAACCAATAGTAAACATGTCCAACATCTTTGGAAGCTGGAGAGGGCATAGTCCTAAGTCTTGGAAAATGTTCTTCATCAGCATTTCCTACCTGAATATAGTTTGCTAAACCCTTCACTTTGAAAAGAGTTTTTGTCTCTCAAAAACCCCCAAACTTCAGGATGCTTTCTGCAACACAAAAGGAAACTACAACCAGCCAGACTATAGTGAGCTGGTGCCCTTCCTGAGCCATGGCAGGCTACAAGTTTAAGAATTCTTCAGGAAAAAATCATAAGTGCAATTGGTGGTACCTTGATTTTTTTAGAGACATTCTTTCTTTAAACCTAATGGGCTACTCTTCAGGGTATGGAACCGTGTGAAGCTGCAGATTCTCATTTGGAGTATCAGTACAGCCTGATTTCATGCTGGAATGGTCCTTTGCAATAACTGCAGATAGGGACTTCACTGTGCTGAGATAAAATTGTGGGATTAAATTCAACCACGGAGTAATATTTTTCAACAGTTTACATTTTGGGAGCCATCAAAAGAGAGTGAACAACCATGAAGTGAAAAGCCAATTAAAAAGTGTTTTTCAGGTATGAATGTTGTCACCTCACACCCTGGCATTGGCTCACTCCTAGGTAAGGAAAATAATGACTTCAAGGTCACTTCAGCACATACAGACTCCAGAAAATAATGCTGGATGACAGTTCCAAGCAGATTGGTACATTCTCCAATCTGCCAATTGTGCCTTGTCCTTTTCCAAGGTTGGTATCATCGAGAAGTGTTTAGTTTCATTTATTAAAGGCATATTCATTATACATGGGATTCATTATACATGATCACTTTGCATTCCACTTTCAAAGTACCAGCACCTGCCTGGAGTGATCTTCATGTCCGTACTTGCCTCTTGGCTTCATTCATATCAGCAAAGTTGAATTTCATGTTGTCATCATCATCAGAAAATGAAAAGTAATGATAACACTCGTTCGTTGCACTTTGTAATTTTAACTTTCATGTCTACAACTCCCTGCATCACTCATCATAGAACAAAAATATGCTCCTGGTATCATATGTGAGTAATGGCTGCTTTGACTAATAGCCATAATGGCAAAATGAATTTTCACTGTGAAATGAGGTGCCTGTGGTGGGAGCTCTGCCAACACACCAAATCGAGCGGGAGGGCTGAGTGTAGTGTAAACGGGTGTTCCATATGCTCGAGAGACTTTTGGAATCAGCCCAGCCTACATATGCTTCTGTTGGCAAGCTCTTGAATAGAAAGGAAGATATTGTCCTCACCCTACCTAACATACCTCCCACTCATTTGAAATGCTCATTTGCAAATGGAGAGCATGCAAATCTGAGAATGATAATAGCACAATCCAGTCTTGCTACAGCTGGATAGGAGGAAAAAGAAGTAAAAATAATTTAGATTTTTAAGCAGAAAATGGTAAAAAAGCGTCGGAGATGTTCCCCTATCCATGATCTGTAGAGTAGCAGAATAAATTTTAGCATTGCATTAAGGTGCACAGACTTCACTAGTCAGTCCAGGGAACTGCAGTTGGCTGGAAGATTTTTTGATGAACAAAACACTTGAAACAATAACATCGTCCTCTGCTTTCCTGTGATTGCAGTGAAAAAGCTATAGTAGAAAATGGTCCAAGTTAAAGTGAGGACGAGGATAAAAAATACAGAGAGGATTTTAGGCATATTGCAGAGAGGAAATGGAAGAGGCAGAATCCCTGGATAGAAGGATTTTCAGAAATTAAGAAGCAGAGGGGTGGGTAGGGGAAGAAGTGATGGAGCAAGCTTATTAAGTGATCAGGTTTTCCACCAGGCTGCCATGGTTTGCCTTCTGTATCATCAGCCAGCTGTAACTGTTCCGTCTTCCTCCCTTTTGAAGTTAAGTCTCATGGCTCCCAACAGCATTTTCTTCCTTCTTTTTTTTTTTCTTCAATATACCTGTCCTCATCTTTTTGAGTTCTGTGAATGCCAGGCATGCATCAATGTGTGCTCCGACCTTGCTCTGAAAGTCCCCACTTTCCCCTTCACATGGAGAAAGTAATTTTGTGAAAGAGCTGTGGGGACAATTGTGGGTAGAACTTCAGTGAATAAAGCTATCTTGACCAAGAACTTGATCATTTCTCCTCCTCCGCTGCTGCCTTACTGCCTAGCTCATCATGTGCAGTGAAATGGCAGGAAGCTTTTCCAGTACCTGAATTGCAGCACAGGCCTTTCTGCTCTTACAGGTGTGTTCTCTGAAGCTTTTCAATGCTGACCTCAAGACACAGAATGCAGTTGTTTTTCCCAGCTCCAGCAGTGGTGTTCCCTGCCACTGTAAACTTCCGTCTTGCTCCCTGCTTATTCTTGTCCCTTGAACCCATGGCAAAGCCCCTTTCCCCTGCCTTCCTTATAGAAGTGTAATTGCCATTTACTAGGAGTTTGACAGAGTCCTGGGTTCTCTCTGGTAATCCTTCTCAAACCTTTAATTTATCCACCTCTTCTTTCCTACATGTCTTTGTAACTGCTTAGTAGTTAAATAGCAGGAGTGGGAAGAATATTACCACAAAGCCTGTGCTGCAATTTCACATCCTTCAGTCTTTTGATGGTAATTCTGGGTGAATTTAAAAGAACCCTTCCATTTCTGTTAAAAGAACATCAAAATATGTAATTTACTAAAAATATAATAATCTGGTGTCTGAATGGATATTTTGAGAAAATCTTTTAGTACAAAATTTGATTAACATATGAGGAGAATTCCTGCAGAGGCCAGTTCCAATTATGAAAGGGCTTCAAACACTGTTGTTATTGCAGGTTTGGTGAAACTTGAATCTTTGATATATCTTCAAAACTCCGTAATATTTATAGTATAGGTGACAATGTAAGGCACAAAAAGATCAAGGGACAGGTTTGTAAATCAGGTGAGTTTGCTTTAGGTTTTGTTGTTGTGGGGAACAAAGTCATCTTCCAGTCACCCTGTGAACCCTAGCAGATATAAATAGTTGTGCTGGAAGAGTGATTCAGAGTAATACCATTAAATGTCTATGTATGTGTTTATGCCACTGGGCTTTGTGCCAGAAATGCTCCAGGAGGGTTGTGCATTGTGTAAACCACCTTCAATAACACTTACATTTTCCTTTAATAACTGTAATGAAAGGACCAAAGATGCATTTGTTTGAAACAACTCAAGAATAGTTGTTTAACTGTTTTCATGGGAAAAAATTGCTGTACACTTTTCTATGAAGACTCTTTTCCTTACAGTCCTTTGGATTGTAATAGAAACAATAAAAGTTGGCGCAACTAAAATGGCTCTGAGAAAGCAGAGCTACTTCTGTGAGTTTACTGCAATCAGCAGTGATTCTGCCTTTGAACCATCTCTAGTCCAATTGCTTTTGCTTTGTTTGTGTTTTTTATTTTTCTTTTATTCATACCTCTGTAACATTTAGGAGGTGGGGAAATCTTGGGTTCCTGAGGCTGGCCTCCTGTTCATAGCTGGGAGTGTGTGTATATATCGGTATCTATATATATGCATTTGTATGCATGCATTCAGGCACATATACGTAAAGTCCTCCTACTCACCGCTGCCTCTTCCTTCTATACTTTGCCCTTGTTTATCCTTTTCTTCAGAAACACAAAAATGAAACCATTTGGAGCTTTGTGACTCTTCCACTCAAAAGCAGAAGGCTCTGGCCTGCTGTTCCTCCTCCTACCCACTGCCTGAGACTTCCCATTCTGGGAGTGAGATGTCCAAACATATGTCACACAGCGCGGCACAAATGCCGTACGCAAACAGATACTTCTGTGTGGGTGGCGAGTACAAAACCCAGCTTCTGGCAGCAAAACCCACTGCCTTAGTCCTCTGGAAAATCCTAAGGAAGAGAAATTGCATCAGGTGAGAGTAGCACCCAATAAAATGCAGCTCTGTCAGTTTTGCCTCCTGAGCAGGACTGAAGGATTCTTGTTGACTTTGGGGGTTTTCAAACCTCCTGAACCACTAGCAAATCCCACAGGATCTGCAAAACTAGTTCCAATCTATGCTCTATTTTTCTTCCTCTTTCCCTGAACTTATAAACCCTTGTGGTTTCCAAGGACAATTCAATATAAATGGAAAAGAAAACTAGCTAATGGGGGAGTTTTGTTGAATTGGGATTGAAGGAAGAACCAAAAAAAAAACCCAAAAAACCACAAAAAAAAGGCTGGCATGAGTTTATGGCCTATGTATACATGGAATTTATACTGACAAGCAGACTTATTCCTGCTGGCATGAATCCCAGAAACTACAGTGGCTGGCAGGTCTGCCCAGAAATGGATTGCACCAACAGTGTGAAATGCCTGTTCCCCCTTTCCTGGGGAGAGCTCCAAACATGATAACTGCTGAGTAATGGGAGTTGGCCGAAGAAATTAAAAATTGCACCTTCTCAAGGGAGAGGATGGGAGATATTTGCAGGAGAAGATTCAAGCTGTCAAATCTTTTTCTTAATTCAAAAGTTTTCTTCACTCTTTATTACCATCTTTCTATGCTCTTTATCAGCAATTTTCATCCTATATCCTCATTGCTAATCTGTTTTCACACTTTACATCTGCTTTTTTCCAGTTCCCTTCCAGATACCCAAAGTCTCCTAACCCTGACAACAGCCCTGCTAGGAATTAGCTTTGTAGGCTATTACATCAGCAGGTTTAAAGTGGATTAATGTTGTTAGGAATGGAAGATTTTTATCATAGGAAATTTCAGAGTTGGGGGTTTTTTTGTTTGTTTTTTTAATTATTATTTTTTCTGCATGTCCAAAAGTATTATCTGGATTTATAACTTCAAATTGCATGTGGATTTCTCAGGGTGTCATGTTAAGAGACCAAGAAAATGTCACTACTGTACTAAGCACTGTACAGGCTGCTAACTCTTTTTATTTTTTAATCCTCTTTTCAGTTAAATTAGGAGAAAATTCTCTTTAGAGGTAAAAATCTGAAAAATTATTACTTTAGTAGTAATAATAAAGTTAGAATAAAGTTCAGTACATATACTGTCAGTACTCCTACTAAGAGACAGTATCAGGCAGCCCCCTCCAGTACCCCAGTGCTACATTTGCTCAGGTGAAGTGCAGGGATTTTGTGCTGCTTCTCTGCCTTTGGAATCACCCATGTACAGCTCAGTGCTGTCACCCTGCACCACAGCCTGGCTCTCCCTTTGAGTGCTCCCTGAAACTCAGCAACACCTGTGTGGAAGGTCTGGTCCTCTGGCATGGAGGCAGCACGGGCATCCTTCCACTTGGCACCCGGGCAGGAGTTTGCTGAGGCTCGAATTTTGTCACCATCTCTCTGTAAACCTGAGGTGACTACACCGGTTCCTTCTCAGAGATGAATTTTGCAGCTGGCCCTCATCTACATGAACCAAGGACCAAGCTGCTTAGGTGTGTGACTATGGGCTTTGAAGATTCTAGCAAAGGAGGAGAATGTTCAATTGTAGGCTCTAATATTTTTCTTTCTGCTGCCCACACACTCATCCCACCACAACAGGTGTAACATTTCAAGTAATTTTTCAATAAATGACATGTTGTTCTTTATTCTGTTTAGACTGAAAAAAAATAGTGTGAGATCTCTTGTTTTTGCAAGATTTTCAGTACTCAGTGATATTTCCAAAGTTCAGCAGATAACAAGAAGGTAGAATTAATTCTTCCAGGGCTTGGACAACTTGGAAATCTCTTACTGCCCTCTGTCAAGCTTGGCATTGTGTGTTCTGCCTTTCCTGCTGCCTTCTGTTTCAGATCTACCACAGCTGCCTCTGCAACCACATGAAGCAGCTAAGAGTTGAAAGTTGAACAGGGGACAGTCATCTTTATTTACGTGTTTCAAACCAGAGCATAGATGATGTTTCTTTGTAGGATATTAAAAAAAGATCTTAGAATTGCAGTAGGATATGAAGAGTAAGTCAGCCTCAAATGCATAAAGGGACCTTGCTAATCAAGGGATGGTCCATGGATTGAAATATGTTACATGGGGAAAAAAAAAACCAAACAACCTGTTAACGTTATCAAAGCTGAGCTCCAGGTTCCATTCCTTTCACAAGGTTGATACTCACAGACCTTTGAACAGCACTATGATTGAATCTTAACTACGTGGTCTAGTCCTGTGTACTTGGAAAATTCAGGGTTTTTATTCTCACCTGTCTGCTCTCTTGGTACTTGTTGAACTTGCCTGTTGCTACAAGAAAATAAATTATTTATTGTGAGCTTTGTATATGCGGTAGTGAACGGAATCTAACATGCAGAAACTGAGAACAAATATTTTCTGAAGAGGTAAAGCATTTGTATCAGTCAGCTGAGGCCATTCTTGATCTCATTTTAGGTGATAAAGGAGCCCTTTAACCATGGTGAGAAATGCCTGCTTCCTAGAAGTATTCATTTTACTCACAAGCTTTTACAGTAAGGAGTGAGTAAAAGGAATCGGAGAGCTCCGTTATTCCTCTATTATTTCTATCCTAGTTTTTTTATCCATCTGTCATTGTAAGTTTTGATTGTTTTTAATTTCCAAACTTATCTGCATTTTATATTTATTTTCACCTTTTTACTTATTTTCTTAAATCATGTGCATTTGATAACTGCCTTAGTCACTGTGTGTTCTTTTGCCTGAATTGAATGACTTTGGCTCTTCAAATTTCTAATATGATTGAAAATTCAATTTGATTCCAAGGACCTCTGTTCCTAAAGTGCTTGTTATGGTGAATTTTTAAGCAAGCAAAGTTATTCTACTCAAGTAAAGAAAGGAGCAATCACTCAATTTATCTGTTTAATAGTTTTTCATAGGAGAGATTATTCCTGGCTGTATGAAAATAAATTGCAAGATCCATGAAACTACATCCCTCTGCAATTAGGGTAACTTCTCCAAAAGCAATGATTAGGTGATCATTTTCTTGGAATTACTCTTTCCTCTTTACTAATGCTGTCAGGAGATATCTGGAAGAACTTGGTGTGCTAGCTGGACGTTCCAAAGCTGCCATTTCACTTAGAGCTGTGAAAATACTGGAGGGAAGAGCTTTCTTCTTCTACTGGATTTTCATCAAGTTTTCAGATGCTCTTATGCCCTTTTTGCTTATGTCTTACAAAAAAATCATATTTTTCTAGATTTTCCTCTCCCTAGTTTCAAACTTGTTCCATCGCAGACCATGATGGAATGAAGTCCAAGTCATGTTTGCTGATTGTCATGGATGAGTGATTTAGGTCACTCAATCACTGTCAAAGGTATTAGCAAAAGTGCTTTTAATGGGAATTTATTAGTGTGACTAAGTGGGAGGACAAGGTTCACTCTGTTCTTTGCTTCTCTATTGCTTCAAAGGATTCCTAATCTCAACTCAGGGCAATCTGTGGTCAGATTTCTACATTACCTTTTGTGATGAGTCAGACACACTTTTCCAACAGATTTTACGTATTTTCATCTATGTTTGCTTTTCAATAATGCTTTTTTCAGTTTTTCCTTCTCTCATTTTTCTATACTTGTCTCTATATCCTATATATATCTATATATATCTATATGTTGTTTCAACTGCTGTTCTCTTTTGTTTTCAAAAAAGTTTCGTTGGGATTTTGCCCCTTGGAATAATTGTTTAGCCCTTTGTGTAACTGAAAGAAAACAAATTATAAATCTCTTCTTACTCAGATCCAAAAGCAAATCATATGAATGTGTACAATGTTTGAAAACTTCTGAAATTTAGAAACCAACAAGTGTAGTTCAAGTACACTCTACACATTTTTAAAAAAAGGGCAGATTTGGTGCCTTCTCTTGCTTTCTTGAATTCAGTGGTAGGTTTACGATTGATGAGCAAGAATTTTAATGCAATGAGATGGAATATAAAACAGAAGACAGGACTGACATGAATTCATTGCTCAGCATAATTTTCCAATGGGAAAATATCTCAGAGAAGCTTTCATAATTCTGAAGTAATTATGATTTTTGTTGTTGTTTGGAAAATTCTTACGGTTTGGTTTTTGTTGTTTTGTTGGAATTGCTTTGGGTTGCACGGAGTTTAGGGTTTGGGCTTGTTTTGCCTTTTTTTTTTTTTAAATAGAGATCCTTGTGATTAAACCTGGTCTATCAGCTCATTATTGCATCTCCTGGCACCACTGAGCAAATAGGCTGACACAGCACAGCTCGCTGCTGACCTCCCAGCAATGGCTGATTGACTTTGCAAGGATTTTTCATTTCAGAAACATTTGCAATTTCCTGAAATGACTCCAAAGAATCACATCATTTTCTTTCATATTCGTGTTTGCTTGCATCAGTTATTTTGGGGGTAGGAGAGGAGGGGATGAAATTGTTTTATATAACTAAGTTGAATGTATTTCATAGCAAGCAGTGTTCTGACCCTGGCACTGTTGCCGTCCTACCCTTCTATATTGAAATAGGATTTCATTGTGCTTGGATAGTTCAGGTTTCCCAGAATCCCACCTGTTTCATTTGTTTTGCTATGAAGAAGTATCATTATAGCTCACTTTATGCCTTTTGTTAAGAATTAGCACTCCTGAGACTCAAAAATAAAGATGTGAATGTTCACACAATTAAATAATTGCAGGTATTAACGATGAGTTGTCCACCCACAGGCTCAGCAGGTGCTGGAGCATTCGGCTGGGAAATGGAATATTTCTGGTACACAACCTGCAGATACTTTGGTTGCTTATTTTCATTAGAATCTTGTTCACAAAAGAAATATAGTAAAAGGACTTTGAGCCCAGCTGGTTGAAACCTGTGAAAGACTTTAGAATTTCCCAACTCATGACTAATTTGATGTACGTTCTTCCTCTTTTTCAGGGAAAAACATTGTACAGAGCCATGAAAAACACTTTATAATCTGCAGTGGCTTGGGCACAGAAGTGTCCAGTTCATGTCACAGCTGTTTCTTCCTAAGTGACAGCTTTCAGAAGGAGATCTGAAGCACATGTAAATGCATGAGGGATATTTTCTTTACAGGGCAAGCTCTGCTCAGTTCAACTTCTGCTCTCTCTATTGATTCCAATTATTTTCCAAGTTGTGGTTCTGTCCCATGCTATGGCTGTAATATCAAAAATTGGTCAGTTTGATTAAGGTACACTGAAAGAAAACTCAACATCAGTGGTTTAGGGGATATGAGACTGAAATAGAAGTTGGTTGCTCCTTCTGCATCAGAGAGTGATCTCTGTTCTCCCTTTCCTCAGTAGTGCCACAAACACAATCCTAGGAAAATGTAATGTGTTTATATACATCAGATAGAAAATAACACGAGAAAACATGACTAGGAAAAGAATTTTTCTCTTCTCCCTTGTAGCTAAAAATTGAGACATCCTTGGGCATGTTTTTTCCAGTTCATCACTACAGGCAGTGAATCTTTTTTTCTGATCTGATTATCTTTCTTTGGGTGACAAGTGACCTGCCAATTTGAAGGTGCATTTTCTAGCTAGATGGCCCTGTCATCAGACTAGAATTTCTTGTGTTGGGTATGGCCTTTCAACCTGAATTTCTGAGCTGAAATAATAGATATGTTGTAGTTATGAAATACGGTTGGAGCTGCTCAGTTTCTGTAGATGTAAGTGCTGCCAAGAGCTTGGATTTAAGTGTTTCTTGTTGCAGAATTCTAGAGGGCTAAAAAGAAGTATTCATTCCTTCATTTGTGGATCTGACAATTCCTTGATGCCATATGCCATAAAATTCCATGTAAAGCATTTGCCCTTTGCAAACCTGACAGAACGCTGGGCCCTGGCAGTAAGGGCATCACAATGTCCATGTTGATTGAGTGATAAAGGTCACACAGCAGACCAGAAGCAGAAAAGAGAATCCTGTGTCAGTCTGAGGTTGGAATAAGAATTACTGCCTAGAGAGAAAATTAATGAGGATTTCACCTGAGCTGAGTTCAGGTAAAGAAATGTGACTGTTATTAGTGTAGACCCCAGCACAACAGAGTCTGGCTGTGTCCTACCCTTGCACCTGGACTATGACACATGATCATCCAGGCACTGTGAAAACCCAGCTGACAGCAGAACTTTGTCTTGCAGTATTCAATCCAAGGAAGTTATCTATGGCCATTATAACTCTATTGTATATTGTACATATTGCCAGAAGTTACGTAAGATATTTTAATATTCTGGAGCCAGCAAGAACACAAGCAAAAGAGGCATATTTCATTGATGATATTAAATCTTTGTGTATTCAGAATCTGTTAAATTGCATGGAACAAGTGAAGGGGAATCCTGCTGCTCTTTATGACAAAGCTCAGATCATTTGGTAGCACCAGGATTCCAGAAAACAGCCTCCAAGTATTCCACTGGTTGTTAGCAGTAGGGCTGAAGTAACTTTATCCAGATTGGTTTGATTTTGATCTGGTTTTTAACTCATAGCCTCTTTTAAAAGATCCTTCTTAGGACAAATGCAAAAAACATCAGTAAGCACAGCAAAAAACTTACACTAACAAGGGAATGCTTACCTTCAATCTGAACAGAAACTAAGAAGAGCTTTGCTGGGTAACCGTACTAGAAAGCCAATGTGTTCATATTACAGCACAACTAATCAATGCAGCACATTTTAAGACTTTTTTTTTTAAAAAAATATTGTGTCCAAAATCAATGTTTCATAGTGCAAACAAATGTGTTTGTTTTGTTTGGGTTTTTTGTGGTTTTTTAATGTGCTCTATTGAGGGTTTCAAAAACAACAGAATAATCTAAACCAGGACAGTTGACTCCATTTTACTGAAATGCAGGATCTGGATAAAATACTGAAAACTTAATAGTAATGGCAAAAGTACTGAAATAATAGCTAGAACATGAGAGCTGCCTGCCAGGATACTTAAGAAATTTGGGGTCAGAGGATGAGTAAGAAGAGAGTAAGGGAGAAAAACACTGAAATGTTAGCAATAAAACAGCTTTTATGGGCAGGAGTAGAAATGCAGAGTGTGTTGGAAGCAGCTCAATCCTGTGTGTTCCAACTGCTCAAGTTCCAAATGTGTAATAATTTCTGTGGCTAATTCTAAATACTTTATCAACTCTGCACACATATTCAAAGTAAAGATCCACGCTAGCAGAAGCACCATTTCCTCTGAGCAACAGGCCAGATGAGCTTGGCATCTCGTAATGCTTCAGGAAGGGGGCTTGGGGTGTCTTCCTGTACCTTACTGGTGAAAGACTGGAGTATGCAGGAAGTAATTTTACACAGAAGGAGAATACACTCCACCGATTATTCTGATTTTATGATATTTGGCCAGGATGGAGTGTGAAAAACTGAGGCGGGTCCCTGAGACTACTGAGAAGCAAAAGCTAGATCATGTCCTACCCACTTTGATAGACACAGTCTGGAGTCTCTTCAGGTTGAAACCATGTCCTGGCAAGGGCTCTAACCACAGTCCCACCGAGTGGAAAAGGAAATCCTTCCCTGACTCCTTCCCAGTCTTTTTCAACAGGCTGGTTTATGTGCTGGTGTGGCAAGAGGATTCCGAGCTTAGAATGCTGATTTGACACCAGTACTTCTCCAAGGCCTGCCTCTCTTTGTGTGGACAGGGAAGGATTTAGAGAAACTCCTCCCCTCAAAGCTCCTTTTCTGCTCATGGCTGAGCTCGGCAGGGGTTGGGCCTCAGGAATTCTGCTCTGGATTCACTGTGCAGAGGGGCTGCACTCGTCACCTTTGTGTCACACCATGGTGTGAGCCCATAAAGCCCTTGGGTATTGCCTTGGCTGAAGTCTAACCCAGCTTGGGGATGCAGGTGTTCCTGCACTTAAAAAGCTCTATCTCAGAACCACAAATAATGGTCACAGCAAGAAGGTCTGATCTGAAAGAAATAAATGGGCCAGTAATTATTTATAGAGAAAGGCCAGCTGAATATTAATTGGAATCAATGGCAATTACTGTGCTAGGAAGAAACAACTTAAGATTAAATCAATTAAAGGTAATGCCTTGAAGGAAGGACAGTGATATTTAATTTAAATTGTTTTAAAGGGTATTTCACACTCCTAAGTTGTTATTTCCATTAGGTTATTTTAAACATTTTACATTGAAAATTGAATTGAATTTTCTCTTCAAAGGCAGAGAGTAAAAGGTATAGGGGTATCTTGTTATTCAAAAATACAGAAATTACAGAACTCCACTTTATTTTGTGGATCTTTTCAACTTAAAAAAATATTTGTGGAGATATCTAAATGGTAAATAATGTCCATGATTTAAAGGAATATATTTTATGTTCTGACTTTTTTTTTTCTTTCCTTTAATTATTATTCCAAGAAAAAAAATCATCAAAGACTTTTTGTTTTTTGGTGGTGGGGTGATGTTGGGTTTTTTCCCACTCATGAATGACCTCTTTAGATTTAAGGGGAAAGTAGTGGATGGAGCAATGTCCTGTAAGAGAACCATATTCTGTAATTGGTCTTGATTTTGACTAGCTCCAGACTGGTTTTCAGCATGTGGAAAGAAAAGGAGGGGATATTTTCAAAATGTGTTAACTACTGCCATCCCATGGTCCCTTTGCAGAGATTTTAACAGTACTTGCATAAGTAATATAGCATGTTTCATATAGACTGTCTTGATGCATAATACAATCTTTCTTGAGCTCCCTGTTTGTATTGATGGAAGGAATGGCCTTGTAGTAATAATTTCAAGGGAAATGTTTCCTGAATAATGTGGCGTGCATGTTGCTTAATATCTTGTGTTCTTCTGTTTTACTGACAAACCTCTGCCCTCATTCTGTGCAAGACTGACAAACCAGCCCCCATTCTCTCCTGCACGGTTTGAAACATCTTGACACACGAGTGCACACAGCAGTGCTTTCTGCAGCCCTGTGCTGAGACTGAACACATTGTTTGGAACAATCTAAGAGTGACTGCCTTAGCAGAAACTGCACTGGAGTGGTTTGACTCTGACTGAAATTCTCATGTGGGAAGGGAGGAAGGAAGCTCCATGCAGACCTTGGTTCAGGATTTCAGCAGCTCAGCCTCCTCTATGTGTTAGAGTCCAGCTGGTTGGAGGGCATCACATGCTGTGCAGGGCTTTGTCAGGTACAGCACTATGTGGAGAAGGTTGGAAATCATCCCAAGGCATACCAAGTGCATCTTTTTCAGTCTTGTTCACAGCACATCAATCTTCAGTCAAGTAGTCACAGCAATCATTACACAACAAAACTATAATTGCAGGTATCCTTTTTCTGAAGCTTTGCCCCTTCCCTGGATGATGCACATTTTGAACATGTCAGCCCACCTGCTTGGGGCATCTTAGCAGCTCAAGCTGCTTGATGGCTTGAATTACTTGTAGTTATTGTCCAGACTTTTGGTACTACCTTGTTGGTGTCACACTACAGAGTTTTAGAGTTGGCTTTGGAGCAGGTACTGCGCTTCTGACATTTCCCACCTTTGCTAGCAAGGTGAGGTAGGGAGGTAAGGAACCTCACCTCTCCCTGCTTCTCCTTAAACCCAGAGAGCCTTCAGCCAAGTATCACTGCAGGGCCACAGGAGCTCTGTGCACCATTAACCAACAGCTGCTTTGCCTAGTGCAGACAAACTGGTGTTTGGGCTCTGCTCATCTGCAGGACATGGACTGTGCAGACTAGTGCTCTGTAATTAGTTGTTTACAGCAGTGCAGCAACACTGTGTTGGTTTTGGCTGAATTCAGGGAAACAGTTTTCTTTTTTATTTGAGAAGGGAGAAAAAAAAAGCTTTTCAGCTGTTTTTTACCTTTCTCTTTTTAAATAGGCTTTAAAAAGATACTACTTTTGATTTACTCTCTGTACAAAGTTTCCATCATATTTGTTAACACATGAAGAAATTAGTTTTAACAGTTTAAAGGCTTCTTAATTTATTAAATAGAAATGTCATTAATACATTTAGGAAAGTGCCTCTTTAGTTGTCCTTTGAGGTAAAATCTGCATAATACCCAAATAAACAATTTAGACTTCAAGAAAGACTGAAGACTACTTCTGGAGCTCAGAGCAGATTTTGTACTGGTGTAACCTCTAAGAACTGAGTTCTTCTGTACTAGGAAAAGATCTGGTCGTTTTGTAACATCACGTACTTGGAGTTTTCTGTTTCACTTAAAATAGTTTTTCAGGGATGGTAAGTGCCTAAATTTCATTGTTATTGCTGATTTAAACATTGCTTAAATGCAAGCATAGTATGGTATAGAGTGTATGTGAAAATTGCAATGACCTTTCTTTTAATAGGGTTCAGCAAGGTGTTTATCAAACTTTCTCAGTAAACAGCAATTAGGTAACAAACCATTTCACAGAATAATATCTCATAAAACTCTTATTGCTATAAGTTTTGAAGATTTCCCCACACATTTGGTGCAACATTTGTAATAGGTCTGCATGGGGTTTGCATTTACTGTGTGTAAGAAAAGTGATGTTTACTGCCTGCACAAGCCTCCAGAGAAACATTCTGTATAGCTCTAATTCAAACTATACCAGCTGGGCAGATAAATCATGATATAAAAATACATCTCTTCTATTAGAATATTTTGAAGAAATGAACAAAACTAGGTATGCTTCCCTTCATGAATTTCCCCTAAAAATGCTGAATTTACTATAATTAGTTTTGTTCTCTACAGAAACCGTCATTTAGTAGTAACACTATTAAACAAGGGAAACACAAATTACAAGTGACATTTATATGATCATAATCACTCCTTTCTGGCTGCCAGGAATATTTTTTTAGAGAGTAACCTGCATTTTTGCAGATGGCATGAAAAAAAAATGTAGCTTGCAGAACACACCATTATTCCTGTGAGGCAGGCAGTTCGTTAGTTGAAGCAGCCAAGACTTGACGAGCTGCAACAGATCAGCAAATGGGAAATGAGCAGGAGTATAAATTCCCAGCAAACTGAATCATTAACATTTGCTGCCTGCATCCTGGAAACACAGTAAATCAAAAGTGCCATGATATATCAAGACAAAATATCATTACTAATTGGGATTAATTTCCTGCTGTGGGATTGCTGACCTTTGCTGAAAGAAAAAAACACCTGCTTGTTAACTTCTGTTACTTAATTTCTTTTTTCTTCTTCTTTGAGGATATAGTAAGATTTTAGGATACAGGCTCTTCAAAAAAGTACCCTCTTGGTTGCATTTTTTCTTTTTGATGGACAAAAATGATATTTTCATTTAAGAAATAACCTTTTTATGGATGTGAGGGTGCAGAGGAAGTATTGGATAACAAAGATGAGATTTAGTATTACCTTAAGCAATGTTAGATGGACTTTATTTCTTTCATTTGTAAGATGGAGGAAGATCCACTGTAAGCTTCTTTGAGCAATTGTTTCCCAAAATGCTCATTGGTATTTCCAAAAGTTTCTGAAGTGCTCTCACCATGAAAGTGTGCTGCAGCTGCAAGCCAGCTCCTGCCTCTCCTCTGACTGGAGCAGGAGTGCCATGGAGGTTCTGGAAGGGCAGCTGGAACCCACTGCAGTCCTCAGCTGGCTGCCACAGAGGGTCCTGGGGACACAGCCCACAGCCTGTGCATGCTTGAGGGAAGCATGAGTGTAGAACAGGTTCCCAAAAACATCAGTTCTCTACCCCCCTCTACCTCTACTGATGCACTGGTGTAAGGTATCACGATTCGGGTTTGTTTTTAACTCCTTTGTGCTTAAACAAGACAGAGGGCTTAAGAGACAAGCTGGACCTTGAAGGGGAAAGATGGGACTAGGCCAGGCTGATTGAGGTTGTGGAAACATGTTAGTGTTCTGAAAAGATGGATCATATGGCTGAGGAGAGGAGATGTGGTAAATGTGTGTGGGCTAGGGGTTAGGCTGCCCAGTATGCCCCAGTTGCATAGGGATATAGTTTGGGTCAAAAATTGACCCAAGCCTATTGACTTTGTCTCTTTTGTGTACTCCATCCCTGCTTATGGTAAGACACCAGGGGTAGTAGAGGGAGGGAATTGTGGCAAGAAACAGAACAGCATACCTGAGAATGGAGATTTCCTACCCCATCTACTACCCCCACTGCACTCCAGATCCCGTTTCCTCTAGCTGTCAACTCTGTTTGCCCACCTGCAGAAGAGAACTATGGGACTGCCTCAGGCTTGACTATTCAGATTTCCCACATCCCATTTTCCATCCTTGTGCTCATCTGTACTGCTCTGGTGTTGTCCTTAAAGCTGTTCTTGTGCTGGTTCTTTCTGAGGAGATAGTGCATAGTCAGTTAAACTGACAAAATAATCCTCTTGCTCTTGACACCATTAGGCATTTTGGTGCTTGTTTCAGAGAGAAGTCACCATATGCTTGAATCCTTTCCTGCTGATAAGTTGCTCCCAAGGCTCCCTTAATATGTCCCCAAGCTCTCACCAAATTGTAGTTAAGCATCTATTTATTCTGTCAGGTTTATGCATGTTCTTCATTAATTTCTGATGCTTGCTCCTTTGTAGTGATTTCTTGACTCTCCACCACAGGCTAAATCATGATGTCTCTGTAAATACAGGACAGTATGAAGTTATTATAGAGCTCCATGACTGTAATGGAAGTAGAGAATGGCACAGTTGTAATGTATTTCTCATGTGATTTAGGTTTCTAATATTGTATTCTTCTTTCACTATCTCCTAAACAATAGTAACACAAAAGGCTTTTGCCATTTTCTTCCATTCCTTTTGGTCCAGGGTCATTACTCTGTGTTTATGTCCAAAAAAGAGGCCGTGTTTTCCTGATATAAGTAAACCTTCTCCCCTTCCCCCGACTCCCTTTTTATTTTTCTTTATAATGGTGGGAGAAGCTGCACTGTATGCAGAGATCAAACAAGCACACAATAAACCAATATCCCCAGGTTCTTGCATCGCTCTGAGACAACATTACTAGAACTGTTGTATCGACTACAATAATCCAAACATCCACACTGACACTAGAAAGGGAAAAAGGACAATGATCTATAAATAATTAAGAGAAAAAAAATCATTTGTTCTCGTTTAAATGCCCAGAGATAAGCTCCCATTTCAGCTGTAGACATGTTACTGCCAAAATTGATAGGCCAAGGTCAGTGGGAGTTTTGCACAGAGGTCTCCTTGAAATAATCTCCTGTTCAGAAAAAAGGACTAAGATCAGCTTTAGGATAAAGGTAAGGCCATAACATGAGAGTTTGTTTTAGCTAATGCCTCTGATGTGAATTTCTGTGGATCTGTCTCATGTCCTCACTTAGGTGAGTCCACAGTGGTGAAATAAGCAGGAAATAAGAGTTCTCCATGGCAGAAGTCAGATTGGGCCACTGCACATGCAGTTTTCCCACAGTTTCTTGGAAGCCCTGTGGAATGGGGGATGTGTGCTAAAAATGGGAAGACATATCAGAGATATGAGAGGGTACTATGACAATGTGAAGTGGCTTATAGAACTGGCCTGTTTGGCTTTGCCTTCAAAGGATGCAAAAGAGTTTGGACTGTTATGGGGGCTTTTTCAAGACTTCTCAAGTTGAGGAAGGCAGTACTTATGCAAGTAGTACATTCAAATGGGGGAAAGAATTTTATGAGGAAAATAGAAGTCCTCAAATTAAGTAGTGTGCCAGGAAAACAACAACCTTTGCTAACATTCACTGTGTATCTGACTGCAGTGTGAAAGATGTGGTGTGTGACTGGGTGACGTTGCTGTTCACAGAGATTAGTGAGCTTATCAAAATAGAAGACAAATATTAAGAAATCCTGTGCTTCTATCAATGACTAAATGAAAACAAAACAAACCAAAAAAATCCTCTCATTATGAAGTGCTGCATTATACTTTTGAGACTCATTTGTTTGATGTGTTTATAGGATGGCTTCACGTGCATGATAAATGACCAGCTTGCCTACTGAGCTCAAGCTGACTTCATTAACATCACCAGTACAAGTACATACACAGTACTACATGAATTTAAAATAAAAAAGCTGCTTTAGTTTCTGTAACTCAGCTTAAAGTTCCCATTGCTTAGCTCCAGGTTCAGTCACCTGCAGCATCACTGTGTACCAGGAACTGCACTGTGGCTCACTCCAGATACACAGGCAAACCCTCAGTGAGCTCTGCTTTGGTCTTGGGTTCAGATACCTGTAAATAGCTATGGATTGAAAGACTTTCTCAAGTCACCTCAATAACACTTTAACTGAGCTGGCAGTACTCCACTGTCTGTAGCAGAGATTGCTACAGTGGATGACTTACAACTTCTGGTTCTTCCAGTGGATCACTTCAAATCTATGTACATACATGCATATGAATACATTCACATTACTACAGTGCAGCAGGCTATTTAAGATCCTTGTTTGTTATAGACTTTTTCCTTTCACCCAATCATAGCTGTTGACACAAATAATTGCTTTTCAACTGATTTCTGCTCTATCAAACAATGGCAGATGACAGCAGGTGAACACTGCTCTTGGCTGGGGAGGGCTCTGGTTTAGCAGAGCCTTATCTGTCTGCTCTCACTTTGCCATATTTCAACTTTCAAAAGCTCCTGCTGAGGAATAAATCTGTCCATCTGGAGTCTGCTTGTCCTCCTGCACCTGATGCCTTGTTTGCAGAGTAGTTCTACTTGGACCCCTTCAGTCTGTGTAATACCCGGATATTCTGGTCTTCAGATTCTGCCTTTGCATCTTCTTTCCTGTTTCCTGTTGACCTCACTGGCCTCTTGCAACTACTGCATTATTGTCAGGCCAGGGTTGGTTTAAGTCAGTCAGGAATTAATAACTTATGGGAAAATCATCTGTCATGTGTTGATTTAATGCATCTTCCTTTTCTAACTTGACACAGCGCAAAGTTTCACATGGGCATCATTATTGAAAGCTCCATCTCTTGAGATGAAGTGTTTGGTTCATTGTTTTTCATAAATGGATCAGGAAGTAATAAATCCATAAATAGGTCAGGAAGTACAGACCACTCATACTGCTCTACACAAAAAAACCTGGCCTGTTTTAATCAGGAATAGCAACCACTGGGAGATGCCACGTGAAAGTGCTGGAGAGTCACAGATAAAAACTTGAGCTTTTAACCACCTAGGAAATATGTCTCTTTATATTTTCCATAAATGAAAAGAAACTCTATTTGTTCATTATGACCTCTGTTATTAAGAAAAAAAAAGCCCTATGATAAGCATGTGAATTCAGCTGAATGAATTGAAAGTAGCAATGAAAATGCAAGTATTGATGATTGTAAAAATGAAACAGAAAGATAGAGACTATGTTGTTTTTCTGTTTTCCCTAATCCTTTGTTAATAAACTTCCATATTTATAGCTGAGGGTGGTGAGGCCCTGGCACAGGTTGCCCCGAGAAGCTGTGGCTGCCCCTGGATCCCAGGAAGCATTCAAGGCCACGTTGGATGGGGCTTGGAGTAACCTGGTCTGGTGGAAGGTGTCCCTGTCCATGGCAGGGGTTTGGGACTGGATGGTCTTTAAGGTTCATTCCAACCCCTAAAATTTCATGATTCTATAAGTAGCCTTGATAAATAGTTTTACCAACAAAATGTAAAGATGTCTTAGTCATTGCTCTTTTAACAAAATGGCCAATCTAAGAAAGTACAAATGGATTTTTTTCTGGGATGACTGAGTGTGTGCTGCAGTGCAGTGTGCAGGCAGCAGCCTCCTACAAATTGAATGAATTCACATTTAGGACTCAACATATGAATGATTATGTGCTTCTCTGTGGTACAAATAAGCTGGTGCCACGTGCAGCATGCATCTTGTCTCCTTGCAGAAAGGTAAAACTCTGTCTTTTTCTTTCCTATGACATGACATGCTGCAGAGAAAAACATAAAATTTCAAGAGTTTTCCTGAGCACTGAGTTCCCCATCTTGCTTAAAGGTGATGAAATAATTAGCTAAATACAGAGAAAAACTTCACCAATAATTACATTCACTGAGCAGTCATGCATAAATTAATCTTGATTTTCTTGGAATGTTTTCTGGAAAATCTCTTTGAAAAGAAAAATCTTAAATCCTGTGCTTAAGATTCTTTCATTTTTTGGTGTGACTTTTGTGTGTTTGTTTTGTTTCTGTAATTTTTCTGTTTGGTTTTGGGTTGTTTTTTTTTTTTGTGCAGATGAAGAAATGTCTGCTTTCTTAAGAAGACTGGGGTCTTCCTTGCCCTCTCTTACAGGGTTGCATATGGCTCCCTTTGTAAATTGTATTCAAAGGAAGAATTCTCCTGGCAAGCATTTTGCACCTCCAGCTGTCACCACAAATACTGTGGAGTCATTCATAAAACAGTTCATGAATGAATATAGGGGAATATCTTCTATCCTCACATTCACAGCAGATGAGCACCAGGAAATGGAAGAAGGTTCATCTACTGAAACTTCCCAAAGGCTCCCCACGGTGGCACATTCTCTCTATTAAAGAGAAGCTTTTTTTTTTTCCCTTGATCCTCTTTATGTATACAAAATTAAGTCAATCCATAGAGAATATGAAGTCGGGGCAAAATGTGTGTCTAAGTCTCAGAGTTGATCATGTTTGTAAATAAATAATTTTCAATATATTCCAATAACTTTTAAGACTACTTCTGAACACAAGATTATCTTGTTGCACTCAAAAGCCCCATCTGAAAAGTACTGACTGCAGATGTAAACTATAAATACGTGTACTGAGTATTGTCAGATTAGGCTCCAAGATCCTGAGTGTTGCACTGATAGATGGATTTTCGGACATTCTTAGCCAAAAAAGGTGGCTTGATATTTAAGAGCATTTTCTTTCATCTTCTCCATATCTATATCATCTGTTTGTATCTATATCTATGTATATATACACAGGTATACACACCCGCCAGTACTTTTATACTTGTGTGCATGCATATGTGTACATACAGATGTACAGATATGCATTTATCCACAGACTCTATCCGTATTTAAGTCACTTGTTACATTATTTTATTGGCAGTGTATCCTCACAGTCTTAAGAGATGCTCCACTGAACTCACTGAAACTCTCACGCAGCCTTGATTTCTTTCTTTGAAAATGCAAAGTTGTCATTCATTTTTCGATCGCTTTCGGTTGAAGCTACAACAAAGGGAAGGGGCAGGTGTTCACAAGAGGGAACGTGCTACAGAACAAGTTGTTTTTTTTGCAGTATCTTGTGACAATGCTTTCGACAGTGCTTTTGTTTCAAGCACAAAGCTTTGCCAGGAAGATGCAAGAGATCTGATGATACGTTTGTGGCAGCCCTTTTGTTTCTGCAGCTGGATCCCAGTTAGAGCATTTAAACATTACAACCTGAAGTGAAAATATTCATTTTATCTCAAGTAATGAGAGGTAATTTTTATATCACTATCTACTTAAGGGATGAGCTAACTTGAAGACATATTAATAATTCCTGGCCTTTAAAGGAAACTTCTAAATTTTTGTCAATAGATTGATACTGCAAAGATTTTCACAAGTAGCCAATCAATTTCATCAAAGCAGTTTATGTACATGAAATGCTTTCTATTCAGTGAAATTAAATACAGGCTGAAATGGTCAGAAATACATTCTTCTTCACTGGTTATAGAAAAACATGGTGGGGAAAAATAATGAGGTAGTTTGAAGGGGATTTGGGTTGGTGTTTTGTTTTGGAGATTTCTTGGGGTTTTTTGGGTGGTGTATGTTTAGTTAGAATAACCAAGGTAGTTCCAAATCTTTGAATAAATGAAATTACGATTCAGCCTAAACATCAAAAGCATTTCAGGTCCACATCCTCCTGACTTTGAGTAGCAGTTGGTAGAGGGGCTGAATGACTTTGCTGATGTTTTGTCTATAAAATACTCGATTTTGCTGCAATTTGAAAGCTTTGCCTTGAATTTACATTCCCAAATCCTATTGCACAAGTAGTTTGACAGCAAGTTTCCATTACATTCTGTGGTAACCATATGGCAAAGCTTTACACAATTGGGTGCAAGTTTATCCATTTTGCAATACTGCTATCTGAAGACCTGACTTTTCCAGTGAATTGTTTGATGCAATAAGCTGTGGCAATTCTGGTCTGTAGGCAATACTCTGTTTCCAAAGGGACAAGCTCAGGTATGGCATGTTGTTAATGGAGCTCCAACATCTCAGTGCTGTGGCTTTCACTGGTAAAGCCATTCCTTGTTCAGGACCTGCTGCTGCTTTGGCTCTGAGGCTTCCATTTGCTTGTAGAGTTTCTCTGTCACCCCACATAGAGTGGTGAATGGCAGGCTTGAGTAACTTCTTGTCCCCTGAAACTGAAGAGTCACTCCTGGCTTAGTAAATTTGCGGAAGTATTTGTTCTATCCTGTCCTTTTACCAGGTAATGAGCTCTAATTATTGTTACTGCCTTCAAATGGGGCAGAATTTCATACACTATAGAAAAGAGTAAATAACAATTTTCTCCAGGTTTTGAGGTATTCATAATGCATTTTTACCAGTCATGGCTTATTTGAGGGACACATTATTTTTTCAAATGTATTTAACACTGGAATATTTAATAAGAATTTACCTTTGTTACTCTTACAGACATGTTTGTTCATTCTGTCAAATATACAAGCATGCATCTTAAAGAGGGCAGTATCCATAAAATAATTGCCTGCTTTTGCCACAGTATTTAATAGGTTTCTTTTCAAGTTTGGCTCATGGTCATTACCAAGAAATTAAGATGATTGTCCAAGTTTTGAACTTAAATTTCTTAGCTCAACTGCTTGAGTATCTTCACAGGAGTAGTATATTTTAAGTTATTGGTGCTAAACAAAAAGCTCTTTGGAGAACTTTTAGGTAAGACAATAATATCAAGAATGGAACAAATATGCTCACACCCACCACTGGCTTCTGTCTGTGTAGAAAGTGGCTCCTGTGGTGAATGCAAGGTGGCCAGGAAAAGGGAAGGGCATCCAGGAGGGGAGAACAAGAGAAGTATCACTGATTTCTGCAGAAACAAGACATAAAAGGAAAAAACTTAACTAAGTTATTTTACATTTCCTAGAGTGCTGTTAATGCAGAAGAGGTCTGTTCTTCAGGCTCTAGAGCAGATAAATGGTATATTATTGATAAAAGGGATGTATTTTTAATTTGTTGGAAGAGTTTCTTGTACCCTGGTGTGCTTTTCATTGAGTGTGTTAATTTTTCATTATCACTATATGTGTAGCTCTTGTGGTACCAAGGGGGAGTATTTTCTACTTTGATTTCTGAGCAAATGAGAATGGAGAATGATGCTGCAAATAGTCAATGGGATGTGAAGGATCTGGGTTCCCCAAAGGCAACCTTATTAATAGTGGATCCAAAAGAGATAGAAAAATGACTTGAAAACCACCCCCCTCAAGAGGTCACCACTTGTGGTTGATGCTGCTGCACTGGTTGTGCTGTGGTTCCAGATACTCCCATCTGAGTGAATAAATCTCCCTCTACTCCCACAGCCCCAGCAGTGTAGGCTGTTAGATATTTATAAGTGTTTTACATTTTCCTAGTTAAAGACTCATAATCCAGTATCTTAAAATAATGTTCTTTTCTAAAATCCTAGAAGTGTTTCATTTTAATATCTGCCTCCTCACAGGGAAGCCAGTATCCTGTTGTACTCAATTTATCGTATTTGAAAGGTGGTTCCTTTATCTCCCCTGTTCTCTGAGATAAGAGAAGGTCAACATTTTAAAATACTTACCATTCTGGTCATTGGCTTGACTCAAGGCATGAAAAATTTCTGATTTCCTGGGAGTCAGATTAAAATCTCAGAACTTCGTACAAACTCACTGATGAGCTTAATATTTTGGCATACATTTGAGTATGTCTTTAAGGTTTTTGGGGAAATATATTTGGAAGAGGACCATTTCCTGAAGCCTACCAAGGAATGCAGCTGATGGAAAGCCACATATCTGTGTTATGATCAACCCTGTAGGAACACTTTTCACCATATCCTTTGTTGTCTTTTGTATGTGTGTGTGTGAAAAATGTACCAGGGAGCCAAATGGAACCCACACTGAGCAGTCATAATCAGTGGCCTCGCAGTTAAACTGATAATTGCTGTGGAGAACTCTAAATGTTTTTAATGGAACTATCTTGCTATGAATTTAAAATTTGTATTTAGCTGCTGTAATTCCCTGAGCTCAGATTTTCTAATGAACTAACACTTAATGTAAAGACAAATTCTCATCACAAAACACAGCTCATAACTGTTTAAGTTCAGTTTATGGTGTGTTGATTGGCTAAAGCCAAGTTAATTGAAAGTAATTATAAATAGACAATTTGCAAACTGTGAAAACGAAAATCACAGTGAAAAATGAAGCCTCTATGGTACAATTCAGTGTGTCTTATGGCTGGAGAAAAGCAACTGTAATGCAAACGTAAATTCTCAACTGCAATGTTTTTCCCACTGTTATTATTTGAAAAATGGATGTAAACAGATACAGCTCTTTCTACTGAACAGCTGGTCCTATTGCCACTAAATCTCTCTTTCTTCCTTTCTAGACTTGTCCTAAATGTGATCCCACACTCTGCACCCAAAATTCCTGCTAGAAAAACACAAATCTCTAAAAAGAAAGTGTCTTTCTGTGTGATTGCATTAATATCACCTTGGGCTCATGGCTTTGCTTATTTAAGGAAGCTTTTTGGGATTGCTGATTCAGAGAGTGTTTGGATTAGGAAAGGTGATGAGCATTTATCTCACAGTGCAAACAGGCTCAGGGTTGTTTATCCATTAAAGGATTGGGCTGTTCAGAGGGAACCAAGCTGGATGAGAAACGTGTCTTGGCATTGTTTGTGTGCACAGCCTGGGAGACAGCAGGGTCTGGTGGTTATGGAGTGACACTGGAAATCAGGGAATGTGTGGTCTGACATGAACCCAGGATGAGAACTTTTGCAGATTGCATCATTTCTTACCTTAGTTTAACCTTTAAATTTTAGGTTCTTCATTAATGAAATTGCCTCTGTCTGTTGCTATGCTGGTCAGACACCCATAACTTGGATTCGGCTGGAGTCTCTGGGGATTTTGTAAAGTAAATAATGCTACTGAAGAAGTATAAAAGAAGGCTCTTGTCATCATCTAGAAGTTCAGAAAACTCCAGACATAGCCTCAGAGTGACAAAAAAATAAATATAAATACGGTATAGAGCAAGCAATCCAATGGCATAAAGGCCTATGCAAACTCCAATAGTTTCAATATGTATATACCTACTCTACAAAGTGATTTCAAATGAACTTTCTACCCACTCACCTTTTATGCTGACTATCAAAACATTAGTGTGAACTTTAACTGCATAAGACTTACACCAAATCTCATGAGCACCTGTCTTACTCTTTTCATCAAAAGTCATCATAACTAAAGAGAAACTTTATTAACAGGGACCAACTACTTGGATAGCTACAGCACTGCACAGTGTCATCCTTTTCCTGTGAGAAGGACACCTTCCAATTCCATCTGTTGGCTTTGCTATCACACAGGTCCTGAAGCGTTGGCTTCCTTCCATGCTGTTCCCAGGAACATTCCTGCTTCTAAAAGAAGCAATGTTATTCTACAAAAATAATACAAAAATCCAGGAGCAGCTCTTTAACAGCTAACCTATCATTCTGACATTAAAGAAAACAACTTTACATTTGGAAGAGCTCCCTCAGTGGGCTCTGCATGTCTGGAATTGATAGAGATAGAAAGAAAACCGATGGATTTTGCAGGCTATAAAACAGTGGTTTTTACAGATGCATTTGGCTTATACCAGTGGTGAGCCCAGAGCCACAGATATTCTGTAGGTGAGATCAGACCTCTAATTGCAACTGCAGAGTGCTAATGGAGAGCTTTGGGAAGATTTGCAACCCATCCTGAGTTCATCTGAAAGTCTTATTTTTAGATTTCCACAACTGAGGCTCTGCATTGCCCTTCCCTTTGCGAGCTGTATCACACTACCCTCCCCTGCTGCCCTCATATGCAAACAAAACTGAACTCCCAAGAAAAAGAATTTTGGACTTTATAGACTCTAATTCAAACCACACTGTATAAATCAGTAAGATGTATGTATATCTTTCGAATTTAATTTCTTGTCATTTTTCTTCCTTCTGGAGGGTTTGTATAGCCCCTCTGTCAACCAGTCATTTAAAGGCAAAAATCCAAACACTGCACTTCTGAATATTTCAAAAGCTTTGTATTGCAGACTTTCTAAAAAATGAGTCTTACAAGTAAATTGCACAGTATGGGGAAAACATGTAATTTCTAGAGTGTACCAAGACTGATTTTCAAAAACACAGATAAAAATAGAGAACTGGATCTGCCTAGCTGTGCTTGACCCCATTAACCTGGGAGCTATTGCTGGCAAACCAAGTATGTCCAAGAATACACAACTTATTCCTAATTTAAAATCAGATACTCATCAAACTTGGTGAGGATATTTGTATAAGTAAAAGTAAAAAGAGTTGAAGGAATCTCTCATTGGTAATCATTTCTTCAATATATTTAGCATCTTTTCCTCTTTATGTGATAACTGTTGTATGTTATTTCAATCATGCTGGTAGAACTTAGTCTTCTGTTTCATCAGATCTAGGCTGTTTTTTGTTTGCTGGGAAATATTGCAGCAATTTTCTCTTTAACGAACTTCCCTTGAGCAGCTGAAGTTCATGAAAAATGGAGGGCTTAAAACTACTGATGTTTGTTAATGCATAGCATAGACAATAATTAGATGTAAAGCTGGTCAAGTTTACTTTTGGACTGAAGATAAATTTCCTGCAAAACATAAAATTTGCAGGTTGGGGCTTTTTTGGGTAGGGCAGGGGGGTACTATTAGTAGTAATTTTTCCTGAAAATGATATTTCACTAAGAGCACATTCCCATTTCTTACTTCAAGACACACTGGCATTGAAATCCATGTGCATGTGACACCTGAAGGCAGATGTGGTTTGTGTAGCTCATTCTGGGTTCCTTGCTAGTCTAGTTCTTCCAGCCCATCCCAGGTGACCAAGAGCATGGCCATGCAGCCAGGCCAGGTGCCACTGAGCACTTGTTTGAGGTTTGCTGTGCTGAATGTTCACATTACACTCTTGAGCCCAATGACCCAAGCTTGGAAGAAGTAAATTGAAATTAAAAAAAAAAAAAAATCTGAAGCTGGCTCAGCTCTTTAGTATTCTGGGGCTAAGGATTATCTGAATCACAGTCATTATTGCAGCATGCTAGAAAATGCAAGTTAACTGTAGTCTAATTTGCAGGGAAATACCATACAGTTCTAGCCTACACAAGAGCAATCAGTATTTTGGTATAGCATTTTCATTTTTCTACTTGTTCCTCAGAACCTTCTACCTTCCCCCGGCCCCTCCCCCACAAAAAGAGTAGATAATATCAGCATTCTACCCTACTCAAAAGAGAAACAGTACTAGAATATTGAAATATACCGTAATGCAAAATTTTATACTTACATCAATCTCTGCAACAAGCATGTTGAAAATAAATAATGTTGGGCAAGATATCTGGCTACCTTTGGTACTAGTTTGCAGCACCAGAACACACACGTTTCAAGAAAGAGCCACTGTTGTTAAGAGGACTTTGACAATAGCTCACTTTCAGGAAAGTTGAGTGATGTACATTAAAGGATGGCAAGAGGCATTTTACACCATCTAGAGATTAAAAGTGTGAGTTTAAAGCATCAATCTGCAAATAAAGCCATCTAATAGCAAGTAAAATGAGAAAGGTGATAAGAGTGTCATGATTCATGGCATGAGCCAACTGCATTATGAATGATCAATGAACATTATCATCAGAACAATGTCATAGTCTTACAATTATGGTGCATCGTAAATGCAAATATAATTGCTTTGTATGTAATGAAATACAAAAACCACATTTAAATAATAATGTTAAGGTTATGATCCAAACTGGCAAAACCTTGAATAGTCAGCTAAGCTGACATGATCTCATCTTAACCTTTTCCCTGCTGTCAGAGCAGAAATGGGGTTGGAGAAAGTGTGTTTATGAAACATCAGGATTTGCTGATGATATTGGAAAAACCTATTTGTTCTTAGTAGATGGGAGGCTAAAGCAAATAGATATAATTTCTTCTACTCTATTTTGAGGTCATCTTATTGATTTTGCAGTTGCATCTGTGTGACTGAGAGGTGAGCCAAGTTATAGTACAGTTGATTATGGAGGTGGGAGGGAAGAGGCTGCAAGAATTACAGTGCAGTAACAGAACCAACAGTAAAAAGAAATGGTAGCAGATGTCAAAAATCTCTGTGTACATCCACTGAGTTTTTGTTTAATTCATCATCTCAGTGTAGATGTCATACTGCTAGAAACTGATAAGGTGGTATTTTAATTTGTCTCTCACTTACTCCAAAGGTGCACTCCTGTAGAGGAGTATGCACACTCCATAATCCAGGGGTTCTGCTGTGGTACTTCGATGGGGAAGGAGTAGGGCTGCACTTTCATACCACTGCTTTAAAAACCACTGTACAGGTTTCCAATGTTAGCTTGTGTAAATAACCCCAGCCTGGAGAGGGACGTGCAATCAACTGAGCACTCCAGGCATATTCCATTCCTTTTGTTTAATGAGCAAAAAGGAGTAAGGAACACAGCGCAGATGAAATCTTGGTATCAGTCAAGCTGATTTTCCGAGGGTCAGGAATTCGTGTCAGCAATCCTTTCTGAATGGTTCTCTCTTGTGCTGGCGTCACAACGTAACTGTGCAAACATTCATAGCGTGATTCTTAGCATTCCTCATGTCACTGTGCGTTCCTCTTTCCTTGTTTATCCCGGTATTTTGATATAGGCATGAAATAGTATTCCCTCTCAAAGCAGAAGTACATATTTTTAGGAGCTCTGAATGTTTTAATGGCTTACAGTGCCCTGATTTCTTGATGCAGCATGTAATTAAAAAAGGTCGGAATGCCTCCTCTGGTTGGGGACTGGCAATTGTGACATCCATACCATTGAGCAGGAGAATAATGGTGTTATACTTCAGAACACATGTTTTGATAGATTGTCCAGAACCGAGGCATTACAAAGTTCTCATCTGCCATAAATGGCTCCAAATACATAAATATCATAGTTAGTATCTACTCATTGCTATGAGTTTTAATAGGAATGTTTGATCAATTTACATGTAAATATTTACAAACTTAGAGAAGGGCCAAAACACTAAATTAATTTATCAGGAATTCTCATTAATCTTCTGCATGCAGGGATCTTTAAAAACACACAAGGTTTATGATCACCTGATGCCATACAAGGAGACATCAGTGTAATTTTCCTGTGCAGCTAGAAGAATGCTGCCTATTAGAAATATGGTTAATAAAAAAGCAGAGCCATGATGGCTGGGCTGCTTTTTGTGGCAGTATGTTAAATTGTCTAAAAGTCTCCATTAAACTCTGCATGAAAACACTTGACCCTTTATTATTATTAAAACTTATTGGATTTTCAGCATGTCAGTGGCCAAGCTGGAAAGAGCAGTTAAGTTAGAATAAGGCCTTTCATGAAGATAATACCTCTATCTATAAAGGACAGGGAAATTAGGACTGCATATGGTAATGAAGTGCTTGACCCTTCTAGTCCTACGGTTTCCCTAAGTTTATAATGCTAACATTAATAAGAGCATTGTTATTGCCAAGACTATTTTATTTCTAGGCAACTTTAGTTTGGTTTAGAATGTATTCATAAAATATTAGAAAGTTTTTATTGCTATAAATATACTCTTAATCGTGTAATTTACACCTCTCCTAATATGCAATTCCTGATAATATTTTGTTAAATTGGCAAGTGTGATTCAAAATTAGTTGTGTGTGACAGGGGTCTAGTAACAAATAGAGAGAGAGAAAAATTCCATAAATGTCTTTGCTGTGTATCCTAAAAAGATCGTGGGCTGAAATTGGTAGGTATTTAAAAACCAGACATGGGTTAGGATTGTTTTATGGGACAATGGCTCCAGTTTCTACATCAGAGCATTCTAGGACGATCAGATTCTTCTCAGGTGAAACTGCAGGGAGACATAGATATGAGTGTCAAGGCTGGAGTTATACTTAAAGATTTAATAACCTACAGATGATACAGTCATGGTGTCCATAAAAAACAATTACTGCAGATCAATGAAAAGTAAGAAGTCTCAGCATACTGAGTCATCAGATCTGCAAGATATAAAGCATGGGACTAGAAAGGTCTCCTGCATTTTCAGGTTCTGCCTACTAGTGAGTTGTTATGAAATCCATATTTGTATTAATTTGTATTATTTGTATTACCTGAAAACTAATGAGGTTTTGCATAGTCCTGTTATTGGATTGCTCGGGGCTGTCACATCTCTGATACTGTCTTCTAATTTCTAAGTTGCATGTTTGCAAGCAATTTAAATCTACCTACAGTTCTACCAGCATTTCCTTCTCAGATCAAATAGTTCTACTTCTTTAGCAGTTTCAATCCCCAGTGTATTTACAGAATATTATTATTTCCTTATCTTTCTAATTTGCTAGGATCTCATTAAGACCATATGGACTTACCTGAGGCAGCTGCAGAACCAGAAACAGAATAATTCCAGGAGTGTGAAGCCCCAGTTATTGCAGCTCTGCTGCTTTCAGTGCCCACGTCAGCAAAGTGTTGTGCCCTGACAGGTGATGTGTATGGCATGATGGCCACATGTATAGGAGTGCATCTTTGGGAAACTTCTTGTGATATGATGGGTATCAATTACGTCATGTTCATGTCTTAATGCACTTCGGGTGTGGGGAAGTTTCAGGTATTCAGGAACAGACTCTGTTTTCCAGGACACTCACAGTCAACTGTCCTGATCCTGATCAGTAAAATGAAATAGTTTCTCTCCTAGTGCTGGCTGATTCCTGCAGGAGCCCAGGAGGACACAGATTTTCACCCTGGCAATATGCACTGAAGGGCAGATGCAGAAAGCCTGGGACATTACCAACAGAAACAAAAATAGCCAAGGAAATTATGCACAAATGAACTCAATTTCCTTTAGGTTTTTGATAGAGACTTTTGAGAGGGCAACTGTATAAAAAAATAATTTCAGATAAGAGGAAGAGCAAATGTAGCAGAAAGAATGATTGTGGTAGAATTACATTCAGTTTTTCATAAGTTATATGACTAAATGAAAACAAAAGTTCTTCATTCTTGCATCATATACATCACCTGCATCTCTCATTCCTAATTGGTAGCAGATAGATGTGTGTGTACACATATTGGTTTTGATTACTTCTGATGCACAGTGGCTGAACTGTAGACCCCAGTCAAGCAATATCTGTTCATTTTTTTCCTGTCAACACCTGTTTCTTTCTATCATCTCTTGCCTTCAAAAATGAAAACTTACATGAAAAATAGGAGTTAGGGAAGATAGAATTCAATCAACACAGTAATTCCCAGTAGCAATAAAGCATTTTGTGGTTGCTCCCTCTCTGATATATAACCCTCATTTAACAAAAATTTTTTTGCGTGGAAACTTCCTTATCTTTAATAAAGGAGAAGAAAATGCAGGCTCGGTTTTCAGTGGCCCCCAGGGATGAGCTTTGTGCAGCTCCCTGGACTCACAAGAAAAGGATAAGTTGCTGTGAAACCACAAGACTCAGGGAGTCTGGGGTTACAGTTGTGCTGTCTAAGTGCAGGGTCCAGGAGGTGCATTTCTCTTACTCCTGTGAGGCTGTAGCTTGTGACCAAAAGCCCCGTATTTCTGTCTGGTTTAGAAACATCTGAAACCCATTTGGAGGATCTGTAAGCATTTCACTGTACCAAATTCCTCTAAACACTGGAGGCTTACCTAGAGTTTGCCTCAAGTTTCATGCCATGTTATTTGTCTGATGTAGAATTGATCCTTGCTGCATTTATTTGGGAAGAGTTTCTGGGGTAGCACTTTTTTTCCTTTAGCAACACCACAAAGGAAGGATGAGTCAGTAGGTTTTTTTCCTAGCAAATCCATGGCTAGCGAGGAAACATGTTGGCTGAGTTTAGCATGTGCATCTTGGGAACTAAAAGCAATTTGCAAAACTAGAAATGAGCTTGTGTTTTGGATGTCGCTTCTGGGGATGCATCCAAGTGCAAGCTTAGATTCAATATCCCTTTTCCCTGCTTCAAACCAAGCTGAGCACCAAGCATGTCTGTCTGCCACCTTCTCACCCACCACAGAGAAACAGATATTGCTGATAGATTTGTGGTCAGGTTTTTTCTTGTTTTGCTCACATATTTTATGTGTATTGTGTGATTTACACTCTGTCCTGATGCTTGACTATGGAAGCATCACTGCAGAAACATTTTAAATTACATATGAACTGCAAAATTGGTCTGTATATGAAAAAATTGTATGTAAGTGCACAAAGGCAGATATTCACCATCCACTTCACAAAGCTTAAGCTTTTTTTGGTGTGGGTGATTTCTTTCAGGGGGTGTGAGCTTCCTTTTTTGGGGGGGGGGGGGTTTTGGTTTGGTTTGGGGGGTTCCTGTGTGGTTTTTTTTGTTGGTTGGTTGGTTGGTTGGTTGGTTTTGGTTTGTTTTTTTGTGGGGGGAGGAGGGGGGTTGGATCTGAGCAGATTTCAGCAAGGTGAGCCCAAAATACCCCTGAAAATCCTTTGCCCCCAGAAAACCCTTTTCAAGCTGTTTTCTTTGAAGGAACAAGCTGTTGATGTTTTTTCAGGAAAATGCATGTTTCTCATATCATAAGCAATGCCCATCCTTTCTTGCTGCTTTTTCAACTTCATCAGGATGACTTGGCTAGAATCAAAATAAGTTAATTATCTTTGGGGTTGGAGAATCCCAGACAATAAAGTGCTATGATTTGGGGTTTTTTTTTACATAGCTCTTGCTGCTTAAATCCTGGTTTATACCTTTCAACAAGCATTGGGATATTCTTACTCAACAGTTGTTCCAGAACTGGAAATGTCCTTTTTCCCCAGGGCTGGAGAGATAAAGTTTTGTGCTCACAGTGCTGGTGTGTGGAGGTACCTGGGAGAAGTAAAAGGGCTGTTCCTCAGCATCAAATACTAAGGAGTAAAAAGGGGTTTAACCATTTCAAGTTCCCTATAACAGAAGCAGTGCTGCACTTCCACAAGAACCTGTGATTCAGATCATAAATCTGTAGTACCACTTTATAAATCATTCACAAAATATGCACCGTGATTCATTCCTTTCCTTATGGAGAGCATTATGAGACAATATGAAATAAATGCATTTTTAATAGGGTCTGAAAGCAGAGCATTTTCTCTTTGGGAGAGGCCAGAGTACCAAAGTAAAACTCTGCTTGCCTGTGTGATAATTAAACTGGCCCACCTCCTTTGTCTCTACTTCTCGTTTACCTGTTCATGGATAATTGGCTTCTGGGAGTAGAAAATTAAATTGGAAGCTAGTGAATATTGTGAGGGATAGAAAAAAAATTCCACACATATGGAAGTGGGAGGGGAAAGAGAGAGAGATGCCTCTTCATATGTATTTGTATAGTTTCTTGTGATTTTTTTTCCTTTCCTTTTTTTTTTTTTTGCTATTGTTCCATGGACTATGATGAGATAGGCTATTCTCCTGGTGTTCTGGGTTCTGTTGTAGTCAAGAATTTTGACAAAGAAGCCAGATTTTCAGCCTAGAGAGATTTAGGTGATTTAAAGTAAATCTGACCTAAAAGTACTTAAAAGATATTTATCTAACCTCAGCGTATAAATCTCTCCGGCTTTCACCTATTGCCTCCCACACTCTGTATTGTGAGCTCCCACACAGCCTATCTTCCTGCTTCACTTGCCTTTGGGATTCAATATCCTAAAGGTCATAGTTTTGTGGATATACTTTATGTAATAAGTTGTACCCACAGCTATTTATGCCCAAAGTTTCCCTGGTTTCAGAAATTCAGGCCCCCAAACTTGAGTCAAGAGTCTACATTACTCTGTTTATGATCCTGCATCCCCTTGAGTTTGATTGTTCTTTAAATGGAGATAAATTTCATGACTCTATACAGTTGTTCCATGACAGAGTGAGAGACTCTTCTTCCTTAGCATTGCTGTACATCAGATACAGCAGCTGTATCTAAAAAGCCATTATTTTGTATACTAGGCCTACAGTCACCAAAGTAGTGAATTACCAGAGCCTCTGCCTCTGAAAACCAGCTGGTCATGGCAGGTATCTAGACACACAGAAGTTTTAACTATCTATGATTTCTAGCATCTACATTACTGTGTCAGATTGCTATATGCCTTACTCTGACATTGGATGCTTTTATTATTATTTTCTTTTAAGGTAACTTCCATGAAAAGAAGTTACCTTGAAAGAAACTAATAATAAAAGCATGGAAATAATAAAAGCATGAAAAGAAGTATTAAATTCTACCATCATGATATGTTATTTGTGACTTTCAGTCTGCATTAAACAGCATTTTATATCCTAACACAGTCCCAAATCTGTATATTTAGTGTCTGATCTAAAGCCAGTTCAAACCCATGGAAGTCTCCATGGAACTGGGATTCACAGAAGGCCGTTAATGCTGCTAAAAGGTACTGCCAGATTGAAGATGTCTGTGAGCAGTAATTACTGAAGAGGAATTGTGGCTGAGGGCTGGGCAGAAACACCTGGAGTTCATCTGGAGCTCCAGGAACATTCGTCACTTCTTGTGGCCTGTGCTCCCCAAGATACACAGGTGTCAGACAGACCAAGGCAGGCAGACTTCAGTGTCTGGTGCAGTCTTTGAAATTGTGTAGCAGATTTTTGTAAATGCACAAAGTTCTGAATGAAATGAGCAAGAGTTTACTGCACTTGGCACAGTGACTGCTGGGCTCTTCTGTGAGCTGCTAAATAGGATTGGTTTTATCTGTCCCCATTTTTGAGGCTGATGTGTTTTGGGTGTTTGCAAACAATTTTTCTGTTACAAAAGGTGTTGAGGAGAGATCAGTGAGGGGGGAGGTGGCATCTGAGGGGATGCTGAATTGTCATGAGACTGTAAGCAAGCACACAGGCCACAGGTGTTCTTAATACCCTCAGCACTGAAACAGTTAACAGTGTGGGGATGGGGGACCTCAGGGTTTCAGTTAACAAATATTTAGAAAAACAGACTATTTTCTGCTTCCCAGGGCTATCATTTCAAGCAGGCTATGAAGAAGAAAGCTGAATGAGTTTACATGTATTTCATGTTTTGGATGTTGCTCTTAGAGCTGCAGGATCTGGAATATGCCTAAAATAAATAAGTAGTTTTATAGAATGATTTGTGGCAAGGAATGAGCTTTGCCCACAAGTTCCAGTGAATAGAATGATGCAATACAACTTTCTTAATCCTGGTTTCATTCACAGTGTCACTGCCGTGGGATTATACCACAGTGAGTACAAAAGATGCTCTTCCATGGTGCAATTTTCCCTTGTACCTGGAAGGTATTGGCTTTTATCGTCCTGTACTCTGTGGCCTTTGAAATAACTCAAGGGAACAGCTACATAAACATTTCAATCAGAGACTGGGAATGAAGGAGTAGCCTCTCAGCCCTCTGTGAAGGATTTACAGGGTGGGCAACCTTTAGGAGCTTAGGCCAGAAGGGAGCTCGGCTTGTCCAGTCACCTCGCACTGCAACAAGGGCAAGTGCTGCTAGACCTTCCCTGGAGAGGGGTTTGGGAGCAAACATTCACTCCTGTCAGACTGCAAGAGTGAACCCAGCATTGGAATAACAAAACCCTGCCTTTAGGATGCTATCCACGTCCCTCACTCGTAGTATAAAGTCAGTATTTCACAGGGCTATCTTGAATTTGTGTCATCGACTTTGCAAAATCTGAATCATCTGAGTTTTTCCTCATTCTGGGTAAATTGGTTGGTAAAGGCAAAGTCTAAGTAGTACATAATCCAAGTAAAATAAATAAGTAAAAAATAATAAATAAATTTTAAAATGTATGGAAAATCCATCAGCATTCTTTGGCTGCTACAACCATTTCCCCCTGTCTTTCCAGTGCAAAAGTTTCTTTACTTGACTGAAAAACCTGTCTTTGGTTTGATCCTAATGAATTGTAAAACAAATTATAAGAAGCAGGCAAAAGGCCTGTAAAACTAGTTTTACTTCCAAAATGGGGCAAGAGCTATTCACTAAACTCTATTAGCACACTGGTGAAGCAGCTACTTTGCACAATAGCAGGAATGAGTAAATTGAGAAGACAGATGGTAAAGGATAAAATAATTATTTTATTCCTGAAGTTTATTTACCTACCCAAAGCATTTAGGATAACTAGTTTTAACAAGTGAAAAAAATCACTAGGAAGTAGCAGTGATTCTGTTTTACAGAAATTATGTCAAGAAGGAGCTAAGGAATTGGACTGTTCTGTCAGTAAATAAAATCAGCTGGCAATTGAATTTAAGAGGATCTGTTTTACAGATACTGATTTGATTCCTCAAAGTTATTCCTTACTGATAAATGTGTACATATAGACATGGAAGGGCTTGGGGGAGTCTAGTTTGTTTGTTTTATTATAGCTGATTATTTTTTGAGAAAGTAATTACTTTCTTTTGGGGGGGGGGGGTGGATTTTTTTGTGTAGGTGGGCATTTTTTTTTTTCCATAGGTGGTCTTTTTTTCTTAAAAAAAAGAGGTTTTGTGTATTCTTATACACATTCTTTCTATATTACTGAGATGTAAATTTTTTTTAAAAAAGGGGTTTTCCTTTTTAAGCACTTCTGGTTTGCATCTTTGCATAAAAGCAAAAGCAAAGACAATAAAATCAGAATAGAGGCATGTTCTACCCAGCCTACCCTGATGCAATTAATAATTAAGAACAAATGGCTTGTAAAATACCTACCAGTATGATTAAAATGCTAGGAAAAGGTTGCTGTAAGAATAATTGCTTTTTGTTTAATGTAATCAAAAAACAAATCCATGGTTCAATATCTTTTGTGTTGTATGTTTTCTGGTTTTAAAATTAATGTGACATAAGGCATTCTTTATGCTAATGTTATAGCTCCTTGGACAAGTTTAACACCATTATCTTCTTTAATGAATAATTCATTCCCTGTTGAAAACTTAACTATATCATTTTTACAGTGTGTAAATGAAACTTTGAAGTGCAATTTAACTTTACAGATCTTCAGATTGTAGAAAATTCTCATAAACCACCAAAAAGTGCTGTGCAAGGAATACTGTCTTGTACTGAAGTGTAAGCATGTTGTGATGAGCATGTTTGCAATTTTTAATTTTGCTGCTTGTTTTAAAATGTCTTAGAAAGGGTTCCTGGTTGGTTTTACTTTATTGGCATTTTCTACACTTTTAGTTATGTCTTCTTTTTGAAAATAGAAATACTATCTGTGAGCACAGAAAAGCTCAAATCCTCATTGTTCCTAATAATTCAGGAAGAACCTCTGGGGAAAGGTGGTAAAATGGGAGCAGTACTCTTATTTCCCACACCAGATTCTTGCCCTGTTGTATGAAAACCCCTGACAGTCACAGTTCTTGGTGCAAGTGAGAGCAAAGATGGATCCTAGGACCTTTTCACTTTTTTTGTTTTCAATATTCTCCCCTGCATTTTCAGAGGCTGAAATGTCATGTGAGGTTGTTCCTCTGTAGTGATCCCTACATGTTAACTGGAACTTTAGATATGAGATCATTGGTTTTTAATGAATGTGAGTATGGGATAAGCAAAATGGAGCATGATAATGCTGAAGATCATTGGCCAATTAATCACAATATTATCTTGACCCTGAAATTTGGTCACAGTACCTGATAATCTGTTTCAAATTTTGTGAGAAATATTCAATTAATAATTGAGTCCCATACACTTCTTAATGCTGGAATGTGCATGTTTATGTATGTGCATTGTTCTTGAATTTAATTACAGGTTTTGTGGATTTTATTCTGTAAAGGTATATTCCTGTACATTTCAAAATTCTGGTATCTGATGGAGGATTTTACTGGGTCATTGAGGCTGTTAGATTACTGTATCCAAGTGAAGACAGTTAACTGGAATATGGATTTATGCCTGTGTAACAGGGCCTTGTTTCCTGATGCTCATTGAGTGTCACCTGTAGTGAGACAGGATTGATTGCTGTGCTCTGTTAATAACGTGACTGAATGGGGCACTGCAGGGCTGGGGGATCAGACAGGAGCCCTCCTGGGTGAGAAGGTAAATGATATAACAGGGCACTGTTTCAAGAGAGGCATTTTCCCTGCACTAATTTCAGCCTAAGCCAGGCCTATTTTGAAAGTTTTCTGATATCTCTAAATCAAATCTGGGGATGCATCTTACTGTGTAAGTTGTTTTTATTCTCAGTGGAATACTGCCTTCTGGGTACTGGGGAGCAGCATGTGCTCCTTCTTCCTACAGGAGCACATTATCAGCTTTAGTTTTATTATGTCCTTGTAGCAGATTTTCATTTTAGACATTTTAAGACTGAGAGCTGCAATATTTTATAAAAACCTATTTAGCAAGCGCATTTCTGGGTTTTTTATTTTGTTGGGGTTTTTTCCTTCTCTCTACCCTTTCCTTCCTTTTTCCAAGGTGCCAGAGCTTGTGGGTCAAAGGAATCAAAGGAGGATTTATTACATGTCAGGAAGCAGAAAGGATACAGGTACCTAATTTATTTATTTATTTATTTGTTGTATTTCTTTTCTCTGTGTTAACATTTTCTGTCTCTTTAAGTGGTGACATCGTCCAACAGGTACCTGTCCAGATTTGTGTTATTTTACTGCCTTGCATGCACTCCTCAGGCAGAAAGTTCCTCAGACACTCCTTGTGGCACTGTAGTTCCTGGCTAAAGATAAATCATTTGTCAGGGACATTATCCACAGAGAAGAGCGAGGCTGGGGCGGGAGGAGGTATGAATCATAGCACTTTGTGTAATATGCTTTCCCTCTGAACATATCTGGCTGTGGACACAAAACAGTATTTCTTCAAATGGAAAATAAATCCTGTAGTATTATAGGCGCCTAACAATGGCAATTCAGCAGGCTTGGCTTGACATCTGGATTTGTGGTATTTTTGTTTTATTTCCATGAGCTATCATTACTGAAAGCTTTGCACTTGTCCATCTGCACATTAGGAAACATGTGAGCATTTTCATTTTCCTCTCAAGTCAATCGTTTAATATAAGAAACGCTTTATGTTTTTCTAACAACTTTGGATTGTACAAAACATTGAAATAATCAGAGTTTATCCTCCTTTTCAATTCAGAGTTCATGCTCCTGTCTCCTCCTTTATGTTGCTTTCTCTTTCTTTTAGTCAAATAAAATCCTTTGAAGTTGAGCACATAGAAAAATTCGTTTTTACCTTGAATAGCACAAGCATTCATCATCATCAACGGTTACATTGGAGATTAGCTTTGTCATTAAGAGGAATAATCCCCATAATACTCCTATTCATCAGGTAACAGTTAAATGAAGAAAATGTGTGCAATTTAGTCCATGGTCCTGGCAATTGTTATTAGAATGTTATATAGAACTTGGATAGGCCGAGTGAAAAAATAATTAGCACACCTTTTTTTCTCTCTGACATTATGCAGCTTAAGATGCTCAAATACAATGTACAATGTCTCTTCAATAGCTGCATTTTCCATACCATTACTGGGCATTTGCTGGTCTCTAAGTTGTATTTGGCTCTTCCTATTCAGAGGATTTACTGATCTGTGACATGTCTCATTATTTTCTTTAAATATAAGCTAAGGCAGCACAAATTTGTGATTATAGAAGGTAATTCCTTTTCTTCTGTCATTGTTTTGATACCAAAAATATGCATTCACTTGAAAATAGAGGTGTCACTTCCTTTGTGCCAAAGAACTCTGCTTTAATAAGATGGGCTGTATAACCTACTCCTGCAAACTGCAGGAGATTGGTGGTATTCAGTCCGTGGAGGTAAATGCATGTTGATGAAGCACAAGCACAGGAGACAGGTTAATGTGAGCTGCAGCAGCCAAACAGCAAGGCTGTGCATAAATTGTTAGAACAAGGTCTGGCTTGAGGCACTGCCTAGTCTGGAAGGGAACGAGAATTTTGTGTGCAAGCTGCTCATCGGTGCCTGAAAACTTCTGAATTTGTTGATCAGTTTTGACCAACGCTGAAGGAAGAGCCAAAGTCTCAAAGGCCATTAGGTTCTTACACAGGTCCTGCAAATGAGCAGCAGAATGGAAGGGGGACGTGCCAATGGAGGGTCCCCCCAAAGGCGGCTGGCAGGTGTCGGACACTGCGGGTGGTGCTGGGCAGCGCCAGCCGCCACCGCCCAACCACCTGCACTGCCAGGACAGGCCAAAGGACCCCTGGCAGGGGAGAGGCTGTGCACAACACAGTGGGAAACTGCAGGGGAAGAGGAGTGTGAGAGTGTGGGGGATACAAATCCACAAATCCACAGGGAAGCCGGGAATGCCAGTACTGATGCTTATTTGTTTTATGGTGCAGGCTGCACATTAAGCATGGGCAAAAATCTTGACCAAGCTTGAACCCAGAGCTGAACAGCAGCCAAACTGGAAGTGTAGGGCTGTGCATTGCCCATGAGCAATCTGGTAGTGTCATTGAATTTCACCCAGGTTAAATCCTCCTGGAGTTCCAGTTAAATGTGAAAGAATTACATGTAAGGAAGAGTGGTGCAACAATAGCAATCCTTATAACTGGAAAGGAATCTGACTGAATCAAAACTTAGCCCTGTTGGCCAAGGAATAAGAGGGTTCTTTATAAGGTATTAATTCAAGACCAATCTGAAAAACAGAGGGGAGAGATCATGTAATTTCACAAACAGCTAAATTAAAGTTGAAGATACATGTATTTCATCCCCCTGTAGAGCAGTGATCATCATGAAGTAGGAAGGGCAGGGAGGAGGAGCCATTACTAAAATGGAACTTAGTCTTGGGACTTAGAGAGTAGAAGTTTCATATCTGGTGAGCAGTAAGGAAAAAAAAGTGTTAGTTTTCTCGTTTTCCTTATATTTTTGCCTCACGGCTGCTGATGGTATATTGCTGTTTGACTGAATACCTTCTAGCTGAAAAGTAATCTTTCACTGCTGATTTATAAGAAGAATTTAATTGAAAAAAAGTTGGCAAGGTGACTCAGTGGATAGAGACAGATTCATCTGTTATGCTCTGATGCAAGTTCTGGCAGAACTAGTTACATTATCATTATCTTTCTGGTGTCAAACAGCCAGTGTTCAGATTTTCTGACCTTACTGATATTTTATTTTATTTTTAGAGAGTTATGTATGGCTTGTTGATTGAGTTCAACAGCAGGGAAGGCAGCAGTGATCAGTTTTGCCCTAACTGAGAATCATTGTAGTCAATGGGAATTTCTGTAAGAGGTTTCCAGGGACAATATGCCAGCCAAAAGGCAAAGGCAGAACTAAATTATCATAGAAAATTGCAGCAAACCTAATTAAGCTAGGTTTGTGGAGAGAGATATTGGTTTTAACCACATGAATATCTATTATCTGCAGTCACTAAAGATGCTTACAGCACAGCTGACTCCAGCAAATCATGCAGGACGTAGCTAAAATCTGCAAGGACTCTCTCTCATGTGCCTCCGTATGGTAAAAGGTGTTTAATATTAATCCTTAAGACGGCGAGGTTTTGTGGCATTTGAAAAATGCTCCCATATGCTCATGGTGAGGACCAATATGGCTACAAAAGGCCTGTGCAGTGGGGATGACACAGCAATCTGCTCCCTCCAACGAGCGCTTTGCAGCACAGAAAATAAAGATCAGGGAAGTATTTCCTGAGCAAATGCAGAATGCAAAATATTGTTCCTTCAGGAACTGGTATGTAGCACACTGAGAATCCCATACACCATTTATCATGGGCTCTCTCTGCTAGAAAAGGAAGACAATGAAATCCCATTGTTATATTTTCCTGGAGGTGGATGCCATAAGAGACAATGTGACCTTATGCTAATCAGAGAAGACTCTATCAGTGTTGCAGTCTCAACCAGACTCTTCACTGAGTGAAGAATTGATTCTCTTCTGCCCCTTTTCCTTTCCCTGTGGCTAGGATTAGCATCACTATTGATTAATGATCATTATGAAAACACTGTCCAGAGACCCCTGTGAAGATCAGAGCTCCATTGCTACGGGCTTTTCTGTCCTGAGGATTTTACAGATGGCATAAAATTGTCTTCATTCTTATTACAAGCTGCTCTATATTCTGTTGTGCACAGCCATGAGTCCTCCAACGACTGGTTGTCAGCCATTCTTGTGTTTTTCCCAATATATTTATCCTGATCTAGAGAATTGCAATGTTATAGCATCTGCCAAGATTCTCATGGACTGATAGAGGAATATAGATAAAGATGATCAGTTGAGAAACTCTGCTACAGCCTAAATAACACCAAAGATGGAATACCTGAGGGTAATCTATGATTCTGTGAAACCTGAACACCTGCTGTTTATTCATTTCTAACTTGCTTAGAACATTTAGAAAGGGGGAGAAAGGAGAGCTGGAGAAGATCAATGGACATCCCTGTGACTTCCTGATGTATTGTTTTTCACATGCCTGTGTATTAATGGCTCTGAAAGCCATTGCCCTGTCTGGTAATCACTAGAGGACAACAGAATCTGGTCCAGTTCTTGTTTTGTTAAGCTGAGAACTGGAGAGGGGCACTAAGCTTAGTACAGAAGTGCTGATACGACTCTCATGAGTTTTACAGGAGGATGTCTAAGGTTGTTCATGTTAAGATTTTCTAGAGTGATCATTTTCTCTTTTTTTTTTTTTTTTAAATATGTTTAAAAATATGTTACACATATGTTTTGGAGATGAGACTGTCATTCCCAGAGCTATTACTCTTGGACAAAAAAAAAAGCTACAAAATTTTGTGGACCTAGACCCAATGAAAATGTTTACAAAATGATAATTGTTGCCATGTCTTGAAGGAGTTGAAGTTACCCATTGTGCCCCACAATGAAGATCATTCTGTCCCTTGTATCTGTGCAAAGCAGAGTTAATAAGTCAGCATAGCCCTGTCAAAGCTTCTAGTGTCTTGAACAGTCACAGTTTGGGTCAAAATGCTTCCACAATAAAATACAAATGTGCTGACCAAAGAAAATATCTACATTGTCTATCCCCTCCCACACTCATTCTTGTTTCATTGTAAGCATTGCAACCATACCTTCATTCTTCTTCGAATTCAGACAAAAATTGCTATTAAAGGCTCATGTAATTTCAACGAGTGTATATTTTTGCAGCATAGCCTTGAATTTACAGTGTGCTTTACAAAATTATATGATTCTGACAAATTAGACAGGTTGTTTTGTAAAATGCATGGTGACATGAAAATATCTTTTTCTCTTAATATAAAATCAACATACACATATGTGAATGTTGCCACCTAAATACTAGATCTGCAGAGAAATTTATTTGTACAGAAGCAGAACCAGAGAACCTTTTCATGATCTGACTCCTAAAAATGTGTTATTACAGGGTCATACATAAAATAATTCAACTGACCTAGAGTGACCATTTAGTCCAACTACCTGACCACTCCATGACTGACCCAAAGTTAAAGTGCATTATTAATGCATTGCCCAAATGCCTCTTGGACACTGACAGGCTTGGGGAATGGATAACCTTCCTAGGACACCTGTTGCTGGGTTTGAGCACTCTCCTGGTAATGTTTCCTGATGTCCAGTCTAAACCTCCCCTGATGCACCTCTGAACCATTCCTTTGTGGCCTGTCACAGCAGGAAGAAGAGCTCAGCACCTCTTTCTCCCTTCTGCTCCTCAGAAAGCTGCAGAGAACAGTGAGGTCACCTTTCAGCTTCCTTTCCTCCAAACTACACAAAACAAAAAGACAAAGTTTGCAGGGGATTCCAGTAAAAAGCTTCTGTATGTTTAATAAATACAATTAGTTCTTTAAAAATAGGAGCGGGGAAAAGACAGCTCATGGAATCCCACAGTGAGAGGCCCATGACAAGAATAATCAAAGGTCTGTTACACTTGCTGCTGAGGGCAAATCTGCCCTGTAGTGCTCAAGCTGACTGATGAGATAAGGTGATTTTAGCTTCCTGAAGGGTTTTATCTCAACTGAAATCCCTCATCTCTATCAGGACTTTGTCTTAAATACAAGGCCAGTATAAACACACTGCCACATTGAACACAATAGCTGTTAAAAAGGAATCACACTTTTTTTTAAAAGGAACCCAAGTCATTATATCTGTATTTGCTGAGTAGGAGACTTGACAGTACAAGCAACTTAAGAGGAAACATGTAAAGGCAGTAATTATAGGTCAGTTTGCTGAAGGCTACTAGGAAAATACACAAGGTGGCAGTCATAATGTTACTAAATATTAAGGGCTTTTTTTATTATAAGGCTTCTCTACTAAAAAAAAAAATACCCACAGCCAACCTCTCAAACTTTAAGGCTAAAATGCAAGAGTAGAGAGAAAGTGATGACCTTTGAGAAGTATATAGAACTCCAAAGAGATTTGAAAGGATAGATGCTACAAGATGATTTGAATTTATGTCAAACACAAGAACAAGAGGCATGAACTAAAGCCAAGAAAGGGTCAAATCCTAAAGGAATGCTAGTACAGTGTGTCTGTGCACAGTGCAGCCATGCTGCATTAAAAATAAGGCAATTGTATGAATAGTCATTGCAAGAAATAGGCAAATGTCTAGGTAAACAACATAATTGTGGGATGTAGCAATTAGCTTCAGACAATGCAGTGATGCTAAGAGGATCTGATGGTTGCTTCTGATTTCATAATTGCCTTGCAGTTTGTATATTTGGATTAACTGTATTTCTGTTGAGCAGGAACTACTCTTCCTGCTAGGAGACATTGCCATATGTGCAGTACTGGAAGCAATAGTGTGTGTTTGTGCTGTTTAATAAAACCCCAACCTTCATCCATGAGCTATTGTTGGGTAGAACCTGTGCAGGTGTAAACTCTCTGCAGAATGTACTCACAATTGCTGCTCCTAGAATGCATTCATTGCTGCACTAGACTTCTTTATTGCAGCCTATTTAACTGAGCTTAAAAGCCCCCTGCAAATTCTCTACCCCACCCATGTTATGCTGAATGTAGGAGAGAAAACTGGGTAACTCCCTGGGTAACCTGGGAGCTTTTTAGGAAGAGCTCATTTCCAGTAGACTTCCAATGACCTCAGAGTTCCCTTCTCTTACAATACAGTGTCTGTCTCCAGTGTCTCTCCCACTTCCTTCCTCAGTATCACAGGGCACTCCAGAGTTCAATGAAACTTTGTGCCATTTGTGTGACATTATAGATCCCTTCTCTGTGTATTCTTGGGATGTGCAAGGACAGGTTGACAGACTACAGCCCCGTGGAGGACTTTTTGGATTGCTACCTTTCTAACAAATTAAAATCAAAGTAATGATGAAGATCTTTCAAGAAACATGATAATTTCCAAAGACTGACTGTGCTAGTAAAAACACCCTGCAAAACAAATCACTTTTCAGGGCATAGACCGTCCAGTTTAATGATTAATTTGCACTAAACATCTCATTAATAGCACAGATTGTTTTGCCAATGCTTCTGAACAAATATAATTGGAAAATTTATCAAAAATTCCTTAATGTATTTAGTGCTGCAAAAAACAAAATAGAGAAATTAATAGCAATATCTAATGATTTATTTGTGTATTATGGTGTACTCTTTTGTGGCTGGGATCAGAGCTCTAGATCTATATAGCTTGCCAGTTCCAGCAGAGGGTTTTCTCCTAGCAGTGTCTTGTTCTACCCACTGTCCTATGTGAAACAAGTCTTAAACTCAGAACTGAAAGAAGTTGGTAAAACTCCCATTACTCAAGGAATGCGTAAGGAAACTAGTTAGTGCCCAAAGCAGAGCCCTGGTCCTCTCGTGATGTAATTCAGGAAGCCAGCTCTGACTTGGGCAGCTGTCTGAGCCACACTTCTTGCCTTGAAGTATGAACTGAGGAGCATCACACCCCCTGGAGTGCCACAGAGCTGGGCACCAGGGTGTGATTGGTGTGCTCACCTGGCATCAGAAGTGCTCCTGCATCTGTTCATTTGCAGCTGAAAGTACCTGTGCTCTGGGTTGAGTTACACACCACAGATACACCCCCAGAAGTCGTTGTTTCAAATCTTGCTGTTCCTGCAAAAAACCCTGTGGCTTTCAGGAGTGTCTCATTTCTGTTTGCCGTGGTTTCATATCAGCAGATAGGGCTAAATATCTTCATTTGATGACTTTCCTGGTTTATGTGGTTTAAGTTCTGTGGGATAGGGACGGTCTCTGGGTACATAATGTACAGAACTCAACAGGAAGCCATCCAATTTGAGGTCACTGGCTGCTATGGTAGGATGCATAATTTTACTTAATAATATACTTAATAGAAGAAAAGTAGTATTAAGATTTTGCAGATTATAACTTTTGGGAATTGTTCTAAAAATAACGCAACAGTGACTGCACCAGTTAATCAAGTTGACCTGATATTTTACAGAGCTGAAGATACACTTCATTATGCCAGAGAAGTAATATAAACAGCCTATCTGTTAGTGCAGCCAGCTGAAAGTTCACAGAGATTCCAATTCTGAAGTGACAGCAGTGGGATTCAAGCACATTCCAGAAGTGCAGTGTAAATAGAGGTGGATGCTTTGGGCTTACTCTTTTTAACCGTGGTTATTAACTCAGAGGTAGATAATGAGTACGTATTCATGCACCTTTCTTCTGGAGATCTCTGGGATCAGACATTAATCTTCAGCTCATATAAGATAGTCAAAATGGTATTTTCTCTTTTTGATCAGTATTAGAAATTTAGGAGATATCTGAGCTGCTATTAAATCTACATCTGTAACTGGACAGAGAAATAGGATCTCAGCTGGTTTATGAGGTTAACTAGTGCAGAGAGTTTTACCAGTTACAAACGTATTATTCTATACTCCCATCTGGCAACTAGTGCATCTATGCAATTTTCATATCTTATTCTCCTTGCTGAAGAGCATGTCACACTGTACCTGCTAGCCAGAGACATCATGGAAGTCTCTTACATGTTCAGCACCACAGCTTAGATACAGGAAAGGAGGTTTCTAAATTGATAGCAATCTCTGCTTAAAAATCAATGGCCTGTCTAAGCTGATGCACATCACCTCAAGTTCTAGCCTTGATGCATTTTCTGACATAGTTTTGACATGTTGTCATTGGAAAAATTTTCCCAGTAATTACGTTTTACAGCAGTCATGCCACAAAGGTGCTGATGATTTTATAAAGTAATTTTGGAAGTTCAGGCATCATCAGAGCAATACTTGAATGGTTTTGGCAAATTTATGGTGGTTATGAATAAACCAGCCTATGGTATCCCTCTTTGTCTAGAGTCTGTGGGACCTTATATTTTGTGCTGTAGAAAGATATTTTGTCATTCAATCTGCTTCTCACAAGAGCTGATGATTCCATATTTATGGATGGTATATAACCAACTAGCATCCCTGTGTCAGGTTAGGAGCCAGAGGCCATCTTATTGGAGTGCCACAGCAGAAAACCATGACTTAGGCAGAATCCTTGATATTTCACAGCAATAGTGAACTTGGGAACAGAAGTCCCAGGGCTGCCTACAGGTAGAAGAATATCTCTTGAGAGCAGCCACCAATGAAACACCAGCCCAGGTTGGAGCACAGTAGGAGGTCAGTAAGGCATCCCTTTTTCCTCAGCAAAGTCAAACAAAATAACAGAGAGGCTTCTATTTGCATGAAAATTCATTAAATGCTGGACATCATTTAACAAAGACTTGTCCACAAAGTATGTTTGTCACTCAGTGTGCTGAACAAATAATAGTTAATAACAATTAGCTCTTCTCATTGCTATTTCTATATAGCAATATCAGAATAAAAAAACAAACCCTTGTCTCTTGAAAATCATAAATGCACAAAAGAAAACCATTTCCTCTAAACTGGAGAGAGATTTTTCAGCCTTATCTTTGCTGGACTTTCTCCAAGTCCTTCAAATGATTGGTCCCTCTTTGCAAAAACAATAACCAAAAGGGGTTTGCATAAAAGCTGGAAAGACACTTTTACTGAATTAGAAAAGAGGGAATAATTTTTCCCCAAAAAGGATCAGGAGTCTTGGTTTTCCTTAATTTTATTGTGCCACCCTCCATGCCTTGGTTCTGCTCATTATAAAGATAAGGCTGGAAGAGGAATTCAGTGCTGGCATTTTGCAGTTGGATTTTGGTTCTGCTTTTGCAGTCAAGCTTTCTTTGCAAGAGTGAAATTCAATTTGCCATGCATTTTCTAACACTATAGGAAAAGTAGCATGAATTCCGTATTTTTAAAATAAGGGAACTTGAACTTAATTGAAATGGGATGCTACAGGGATTGGCTATTTTCCTCCAGCTTTTGATGCTGTGACTGCAGATTTTGCACATGGTTAAATTGTCGCACATGAATTGCGAGGTGGGTGGTGCTTCCAGGAGGAGTGGATGGCTCTGTACATCCCATTAATGGTGTCCATGAAACTCATGTTTTGCCACGTTTCTCAGGAGAATTGTGCTGATGCTCTCCTTCATTGTAGCAGCAACAGTGACCACAGCCATTTGTGGTTGTTTCCAGATGTTGATCTCAGAATATAGGAAATAAAACAAACATACTTAATGTTATACCTTTGCTTAAACGTGACAGTGCAACAGAATTTTCTCATCAATGGCTTGGTTGGAAGGGAAAAAAGAAAGAGGGTGTACATCATTTAGACCTACAAGTTAGAATTTAGGCCTTGCAGAGATCTGCATAATTCCTTCAGTTACATTTATCTGTCTGGAAGTGTCTTTTTTCTGGCTGACCAATATGCACCTTTCAAATCCATCCTTCTTCCTTCTTTTAATGAAATGTATTTATTAAATCTTTACTCCAGGTGATTCTTTAAACTTATAGCATGAGGGGAAAGAGAGAATATTTCACAGTGATATTTTATTGCACTTGTTCCTAAAAATGTTCAAGCCTGTTATATTGCTCAACCCCCAGGTGTAGAACATGAACTCCTGAGGTTGAATAGAATGATTCACTTGTTTCACTATGAATTCAAAGTGGATATGAAGCATAAATCCCCTTTTTCCCTCTGTAATATAGTAGCCATGAATCACAATGTCACGCTGAGTCGATCATAATCTTAACACTTCACGCCTCAGACAACAACTTGATTTGTCAAGAGAGCAGGCCTGCAAGTTGCCAATAGCATTGATTCCCATTGGAAAAGAAAGGATAATTAAGTCCTCAGTGAGCTAATGTCTTTTCTTTTATAAAAATAACATTTACTTCTATTTTTTAAGTAAACATAAATGAAGAAATACTACATATGTATAGAATCAGTTGTTTCTTTCCCTAAATAACTAACATGAGTTTTTGTTCCATTTCCATCTGATAAAAAGTTCTTGAGATCATTCTGTTTCACCATACAATAGCACATTGTGCTACATCTCATTTAGGGATACTGAAGTTAAAATTAATTACCTACAATCTGCATTCTAACTGGCCTGCAACAGGATAACACCATCGCTGGGATACAAGTGTGAAGCTGTCCACCTCTGAGCTTGATGATGGGCATGAGTAATTCTTGTGCTTTGTTGGAATTCTAGTCTTTTGCAGTGAGATAATGAACAAAATGTGCTTTGAGTCTTAAATATGGCTCATGAGTCCTAAACATGCTCGAAGATCACCACACATATATTTAATATACTGTGATATGTTTCCCATATGGAAATGTGGGACATGAATAGATCAGTCTGTTACAAGAAAAAATTCCTGTAGTTTCTTAAGGAGGAAGGATGTTTTGATGCTTTTATTTCCACTGCTTGTGAATTTAGCCAACAAGTGGAGGCCTCTTTTTGGTGCAGGGAAAAAACTTATACAAATAAATGTCATACTGGTATGCAGATATTATTTTACTATGCCTATGAATATTTACATTAAAATTAGATTTGGTTCTAGCATTTGTATCCCCAAGATGCTTGGGAGTTTATGAAACACATAATAGTTCATGCACAGCCTGGATAAACCCATTGATCAGACTGTAATAGATCCTTCAAATATTTTGCCTTTTCATTGTAGAAGAGAACAGCCAGCATTCATCCATCAGGACCAAATCACTCCATCCTTCTCACGTGCTAAGTTTCCTGTTTGGCAGCCTAACAGAAAAAGAAAAGCACAGACTTCCCAGACATAAGGTTGGAAGGTTCAATGTAATCATCAAGTCTAATTTCCTATAATCATAAGTAATATAGCAGAAGACTCCTAGATTACCAGGCTCTGCTTGCTGTAACCATTAAGCACTCCCCAGCATCCTGGAACAAACTGCTCCCACAATAAATGCTCAGAGTAGTTGTCAAGCTGGAAAGAGTTCTCTGAACTTCAGTAATACAGAGCAATCTGCATCTCCTTCTTCCATGCCTCACAGGTATTGTAGCTGGAATTCTCTCTGCTACACCACTCTGTGATTTTTTCAGGGATGGGCATTTCCTCCTCTGTGTCAGAGGCAAGGAACAGTTTGTATCTTTGTCATCTCTGGCCATCATACAGTCCCAAGAGAAGCGATGGAAAGAGTTCTTTCTATTTCTCCCAGCTCCTCTCCTAGCAGCCGAAAGTACAGACCAGGAAAACATCTCATTTGCAGCCTGACAGCAGGGCCTGACTTACATGGTTCAGCATGGTTATTAAAAAAATTCTGGTGATTTAGGGCTTAATCCTTTGTTTCCTTCTGCACTGAAATTGGATATAAGTTACGGTATCATGTAAATGAATAAGCTTTTGTCCTCCTAGTCATTTCCACTTTCTTCCTACAGCTCTATCTCTTAACAACCACTACCTGGTTTTCCTATTACACATTCTATAGTTGCTGGGATACATGCCATTCATAAGTCTGAAACAAACTCGAGGTTTTTGGCAATGATCAAGCTTAATGTGGTCCAATTGTACTTGCCTTTTTAACAAGTATTTGCTTGGGTTGCTTTGCTAAGATACCATGGTTTTGTGCCCTCTTTTCTGTTCCTCTGGAACAGAATGCACAGATTCTTTGAATATGGCTACTTTTCCACTAATATATTATCTATATTTGTTTTGGTTTTTTTCCTTTAAAGCTAACTTTTTTTCCCAGCAACCCAGGTGCTATTCAAATTAAGCTGTATACAAATCATGCTTGGATAGGGAATTTAAGTCAAGATCTATTTTGACATCTGTTTAAATTTTCTCGGATTTTGTTTGTGGCTAAAAACATTTTAAAAATCTGTCAAAAAACCCACCAAAAACTCATCATCCTCTATGCATCTGTAGCTCTATGGAAAAGCGACATAAGTTAGACAGAATTGATAAACTGTGACCACCATGTGTTTGATTGGTATTAGGAAGCTACAAAGAGTATTTGAAAATGCTATCTACCTGTTATCAAGTCAGGAGCACTTTATTCTTACATAGAAAATTATTTCTAGCACTGTGTTCTTACTCTTCCTACCCATCTGTGTGATGAGTGTGCTCTTTTGGGGGGGTACCCTATTAAAAAGATTCTTATAAAGCACCTAGGGCAGTCTGGCACTGGTTTCTGAGTGGTCCTCAAAGCAGAAGTGCATGTATTGTGTATGGATTGTCCAGCACAGGAGTTTAGTTCCCTGCTGGAAGTGGTTAGATGATTTTATATTACTAATAAATAATAATATGGGATTGAATAGCTTCTCTTAATCATCTACATAGAACATGCAGTACCTGGGTCACTCATAAACATCTGCCATTATTAGAGGGATGTATAAAATTAGCTACAGATGACATGCATCAGAAAATGGGAGAGAAACAGAAGTTAAAATATAAACATCTTAATTATTCCCTGTTCTATTAAATTTCCCCATTAACCTAGATTTACTCCTGTCTTCTAATAGTCCTTGTAAGACTTTTGCAGTTCCTTCAGCAGCTGCAGACATTAACTTTACTATAACATTTGCAATTTTCTCCAAATTGTTTTGTTACTGCTGTAACTGAATAAAAGCTTATGTAAAAATTCCATTTGCCTCAGTGATGCCACCCTGAGTGAGCTGGGAGAGGAGTAGCCCAAAATACATCTCAGAACTGCTTTCCCTTTTGGGTCACTTAACAAAGGATATGAACATCATGGTAGAAAATCTGACCCTTAACAACTTTTGGAAGATATTTTCAAGCAGTATGTACAAAGTCTTTTACATAAAAGACATCTTTTATTTATTAGTTGACAACTGCAAATGTTGTTTTTTGGTTTTCATTTAGTATCTCTGAATTTTAACTAAGGCAGAGATCAAAACATGAGTACTCCATAACTCTAGATAAAAAGCACTTAATAATAATCAAGTTCACATCTTGTATAAAGATATTTTTTCCCATAGTTCATCATGTCTCTATGGAAAATAACAGGACCTTGAAGAGAGATGTGTTTGAATTGGGGACACAGGATTTTCATCTGATGTTTTGACTTGTTGTTTGTGTAATATCACAGACATTTTTAGGTTTTGTCTTCTGGGAAAAAGCTATATAAGTTTATTCAGTGCAAAAGTTCAATGAACATTAGTATGCAAGAACACATCTGAATTACATGGAAGTTACCCTTCAGTATCTTTGCTTGTCTAATATGGTTTTGGACCATGAAAATATCCACATTTGCTCAAAGTATAATTCTAGCTAAAATAAGATTTCTTCTTTTTCCCCTCAACAAGACAATGAGCATTTTATCACTTAGGCAAAGGACATCATGGAATTCTACCACACAAGGTAACAGTATAGTTCACATAATAATGATGCTATATTGACTCCTTTGACATATATTTATAATATTTATAGTATTTTTTTTACTTTAGTACTTTTTTTACTTTTTATTATTTTCACCTGGGAAAACGGCTTTTAACTGATAGAAGGAACTCCCAATAGACGACATGACAGTAAACCTGTAAAACCTAAATATACTAGAAATCCAAAAATTATATTTTAAATGATAAGTTTCTTTGCAGCTTACAATAGCTAGAAATGTGTGGAGTTATCAAGGAATGCAAAAGGGCATAGAGTACTACAAATCCCTCCAGTTCAACTCTTCCTGAGTTTTCCCCTGGTCAGACAGAAAGCTTTAGCAAGTAGCTAAGTGGATTTGTCTGAAAAGTCTGAAAGATCATGGAAGTGCAGTACCCACAACTATCATGCTAACTTGGATTAAGACATTCTTTGCCTATGAATATCATGTCTTTGGGTGGATTCCAGAGAGGAAAGAATAACAGGCCAGAGAAGATACTACATACTTGAAAATGCAGGAAAGAATATTTAAAGCTGAGCATTCATGATGGGATACACAGTTTCTAGGATTTTCACCATTTTGATTGCATTTGACTCTTGGTTTATGGAACCTCCAGTAGATACTGGAATATCAGCTAAAGGAACTTCAAGGAAAGTCCAAAAGCTGGGGAAATCAGGCTTTGGACTGAAGGAAGATTTCCATATCAGACTTGTTCAATAGCTTTCTACAAACAGAGTAGAGTATGTGCACAGAATACCCAGGTAATCCTTTAGGAGGCTCCATTTGCAGTGTTTTCCTTGTGTTTAGTTTTATTTACCAGAGTAAGCTGCTTTTGCCTTTTTGCATGCCACTGTTCTTTCTCTGAGGGTCACTCTGACTTCAGAGGGAGCTTTAGCTCAATGAGATCAGTAAATGCCATTTCTGAAATCCCTGCAGCACTTCCCAATCCTCTCACGCGGAACAAATGAAGTTGCTTTGTCTTAACAACCATATGTCAATATTAATAAATATGTAGCAGAGGAGGAAAAGATGCCACAGCCAGCCACCCCTAAACATGAAAATCAGAATTCCACCTTTGAGAGCAGGGACAGATCTTTAATGAGACGTCCTCACAGAGCTTATTCATGCCAGGATTATGGCCCTCACAGAGAGATGTATGGGCATTAAAATTCCACCAGCCATCTACACTCCTGAGTACTTCTGAGACTCTATAGAATACAGTTTCCTGGCATGTTTTCAAGGCATTAATACCATAGAGTCAGTGTCTCTGAAAATAAGTATTGTGGTCCTCTTTTCCCATAAAAATAGTCAAGATGATTTAATGATGTTCAAAGTTCTGCTGAGGACAAGGAAGATATAAAAGTCATACATGGCCCATTTCCTAAACTTTGGAGTAGAACATAAATTCAGACAGATAAAAATGGTCCCAGTTCCTCCTTTAAATCTCAGGTTATTCTGTACATTCCGTTAAGTGAGTTTGGATTTGCATTGGTGTAATTGACAACAGAGTATAAAATGCAGGTGAAAGGAGACAAAAAGGTGTATAAAAGGTGATTTTTAAGCTTCTTTTAAAAGGTTTCTAATGGAAGTGACTTTAACTGAATTCTTATAAACACATTTTGTCATAGGAGTAAAGCTCTAGTATGGTAAAGACTGACTCTGGAAATTAAAAATCACTTTAGTCTGTCTGTTCCTGTTTATCTGACTAGTCTTATGCAACATGTGGACATTTTCAGCTGTTTGGATTGCTCAGATAGAGGGTACATCAGGCACCAGATGTAGATTCTTATACTTGTGAGAGAATCTTTACAGCCAGAAAAGTCAGTTGCAGTTTTTATTCTCTGTAATAAGATTGATAAGTGTTGGTAGTAAGCAGGGGTTTAGTTCAGTATCGAGACATGAAGAGACTTTTCATTTTGAGCAAGGTGAATTACAGTATTAATTCAATTAAAAGAACATTATGAACAGCATTTGACAATTTTCCCTCTATATCTATTAAATATGCTTGAATGATAAGCCAGATTGTGCTCTCAATCCAGATTTCTACCTGAGTAACTCCATTGACATCCATGAAATTGCTCCTAATTTGAATCAGAGCTAACAAGATCAAACAAAGATTAAAAGCTTTCTCACTAGCAGTTTTACCCTGTATTTGGTGAGCTTATTGTTTTATTATGGCTCTATTAGAGTAAGCTCGTTACCTATTTTAGTTTTAGTTTTGCACTCCAGAGCCAGGGCTGCCTTGTGCTTCCTTGTCTCAGAGCAACCCCAGCACTGTCTACATCACCCACTGCTGAAAGCAGATTTGCCAGGTGAAGTATTGCCCCCAGAGTCAGAACAAACACTGCAGGTGATTGTTCTGCAAAGTTGATGTGGCAAGAAGTTTCCTCCTGGCCTGCCTTTGTACAGTAAGTGCTGCAGTAGCTCTCTGTGCGCAAACAGGGGTCCCAAAATTTCTTGTAGTCTCCATAATGACTGCTAATTGCCTAAGGAGAATTGACTCAAATGAAAAAAGAATGTATTTTCTAGGCTGCATTAGGGCTCTTGGAATCTCCAAACATTCTGAATTTTGAATCAGGGCAAAAGCCAGGTTTCCCATACAACTATTTTTGAAAGAAATCTAATCCATGTCTATGTTATGCAAAATGTTTCTCCCTTTTTCTACAAGAACCCTTTTTCTACAAGTCACCAGCCTTTATTTTTGCCTTAGAATGTTTTATGAAGATGTACATGAATCTGAGAAGAGCAAGCCTGGCAAGGGTAGGTTTGCCCAATAAAAACTTTCCTGATGGTTCAAAACCTCAGTCAGTTTAAATGATACATGTATGGGACAATCTGAACGAGGATGTATTAAATATTCCTGGTGATGGACAAGTGTCTGAAATGGAATGGTACTGTTTATTTCATAATGAATGACTGCAAGTTTTCATGAGTTTGACTAAAAGGGCAGCTTATATTCTGATGGTGTGATGGAACTCACTGACGTGTAAGTTCCTGTAGTGCCATTGTTTTTGTCGGACTATTTTCTGCTTTGATGAAATGAATTACTACTTTTTAAAGTTCATTCATGAAAATACATGGGTGCTTTTCACAGTAAACATATTAGACTATTTTCCTCAGACCAGGCACTTCCTTTAATCACATTTTAGAGGCAGCTGTATTGAAACCAGACCATTCATATTAATGTTATGCCAACAGATATGTAAAGAAGGTCATCAAATTATCCTACTTTGATTATAACAGTGAGGTATTAGAGGCTACATATTGTCCTTCTGTTTTTCTAGGCAGCATAAAGAATGGAGCAAAAATATAAAATTTTGGGGGGAGTGAAAAAACCCAGAAATTTTAAATTTGTTGTCTTTTGAGAGCTACATATAGACAGAGCTGGAAAATGCTTGAGAAGGAAACAGCTTGAAGAGGAAAGAAAATGCAGGCAGGCTTCTCTGAGGGAAGCAGTTATTCATCTCTCTGAGGAACCCAGAGTTATAAGTGGTAGCCTGGGCAAAACCTTGGACAGAATGAGACAAGGATCTGAGTTATACAAATGAGAGAAGAAGAATGAAATAGGAAAATAACACCTTTTTTCCTAGATGACAAAATAGAAGAGTTACTGTTTTCATTGGAACACAGACCTTTGCTATGTTGGGTGTTATGTGCTTGTATCAGCTTACCCAAATCTTTCAAAAATCCAATGCAGTTTTGTTTAGCATTTGTGTAGCAGCCAAAATTATTTTTTGTAATTTTTTCTTTCCTAGCACGCATAACACTTCACTGAATAGAATAATCCTAAGAGCTATCACTGAAACAAATCAAGTCCTTTGATTTAATGCTAAAGTTCAAAATCATCCAGTTCCAGTCCCTACTTCCAGACACCACTGCCATCCATTCAAGTGAAGCAATATGATTTAGAGATGATGCTGCCACCTTCTCAGTACATCATCTCATTTGGAGCAGGTCCTTGAGGTTACACTGCTGTTGATGTGGCATTTTCACCGACGTCTAATCTAATAGAAAGATCCATCCTACCATGTGTTTTTTATTGAAGCTGCAGCCGGTGCATGCACAGAGTGTCATATTCATGGTAGAGACTCATGAATCTGAAAGACTACTTGAAATTAAAATTCACTAGTACACCTCTCCAGGACCATGAGGAAAAAACAACAACAAAAAAATCTATGTAAAATGGGATGGTTTAAAACAAAAAGATAAATGCTGATCCACTCAGCAGCAAGTTTGTGTTGACCTTAAGTCTGTAAAATGTGGCATCAGTTTTACATTGGTATAAGAGGAGTCAGAACCAGGTCCCAGTATATAATAGTGACAGATTCATGCAAGTTAAAATTGGATCTTTGCTAAAATTGTCATGGAATCAAACTGAATAAGGAAGAACCTGGGGATGTATCTTTTGATAGGATGTCAAAGTCTAAATTCTTCATCACTGACTCTGATACCAGAACTGGAGAGGAACAAGAAATCCCTTGTTCTTTCTGCCACCCACCCTGAGGCAGGAGCGTTCTAGTCCATTGTCTGCAATAAGGAGAAATCAGGCTCTGCACATAGTTAACTTGATGATGTTTTGATTGTCTAAAGGAAATAGCTTGTTTTGGAAACAGCCTCCAAGAGGCTATTAGCATTTTTAATTACACAGATTCTGTTTAATGCCACCCTATTTCCACTTCCCATTCTTCTCATCCTCTTTATTCCCTTGTGTGGAAATAGCATCTTCTTCCACTCAGATGCCTTGTTTGTGCATTGTTAACTCTACTACTATTGCCCAGAATTACTCTCTGTCCTTGGTCTTTCTGTCAGTTTTGTTACAAAAATACAAGTCTGTGCAGTGCTTTCATCAAAATGCAGCCATGGACATTTGGTGCACCTATTTTCACTTTCCTCACCACTGTCATCTGCTGTCCAACTAATGTGTTCTCTCGGGAATGAAAATAAAACTCTTGGTTTGTTTGTTTCATTCCAAATGTTTGGGCGTGCAGCTTGTGATGGTTCTTCACTTTCTAATTCAGTGTAGGCTGCCATTAATGTCCTGTCATTGTGACACCTCATTAGAATTCATTTTTTCAAGCATTGCAATGATGTTGGAAACCAGAGAACAAGGAAGAGTCATTCAGCTGATATGGTCGATAAACCTGCATTATTGGTGTCACTGACAACTTACTGAATCAATCTAAGAAAAAGGGTAAAAGATGAGGGAAAAAATGGTATGGGCTTCATCTGCTCAGCTTTCCTCATGTCAGTGGGGATGTCTGAGATTTTTGCTCTTGTGCAGATATTTTGTAAAGAGAGGTATACCAAATGCTGCTGTAACTGGTAGAAAGGGAGTCAGAATCCCACAGGGCTCATGTAGCAGTTCTGGGAATGGAGCAGGCAGCTGTGTGTTTGTGAACATGTCCCATGAGAACAGAATTTCCCTTCTCCATTTTCTCTTCTGTCATATTCCCTTCCAACAGATCAGTGATGCATTACTTGCAGTGCATCTGAAAGAAACAGAGGATTCCTGGGTGCTGAGTAGAGCTTTTCCTTCTCCACTGTTGTTATCCTGTCTCTGTTGGGATAAATACTCACTTGCATTAGTCACTATTGGACATGAAAAGAGTTGGCTCTTGCCCCAGTGTTTAAGATCCCAGCATGATGAGAAGCATTTTAGGAAGGTGGATAATAAAAAAGATTAAAACAGATCTAAATGGTTAGAAATCAAGAGAAAGACAACCTGTGACCAGCGATGTTAAGACAGTACTGGGACTGAAGTTTTTAGGGGCCTCTAGGCATTTGGAAACTGTTGACATCCTTGGGAATCAGCAGTTTCAATTCTCAAACTCTTAATTCTACAGTGAATTCTCTCAACATTGGGGAGGGGATATTTTTCTCAGGATAATATTTTTTTTTCTTTTTGTGGGATGTTCCTGTTCTCAAAGTTTTCTACAAAAGTGCCTGTGCTTTCTGTTCATCAGACTGGAGCAGTAAGAAGGTAAATTCAACTGAGTAAATAGGCAGATGCAACTTAAACTGCCTTTCCTGTGACAGCCCTGTCAGACTTCCCTTTCCAGCTATTGCACAGAAGTACACTCCAGTGCACCATGAGCCTGTGTGTTAATAACAGTCAAAGGAGAAGCCTTTGGTAGTGCCATAACTAGAAACAGATGTTAACTGCACACAGACACTGAAGAAAATGAACAAGAAGTGCTATGCAAGCTGATAATCTGAAGGCTTAGTTTGCTATGGGCATTCATCTGTGCATCACTGGTGATCATCGATTCTGGTCCAATGTTTTGCTCAATTCCTGATAATGCAAGGAGAATACATCAGCATCTGAAAGTGCTTCCAAGCAGTCCTCCAGATGTGGGAATAAATTACTATTAAAATGGCCTGTTTTTATGCTGCACAAAGCACCTCAAGCCATCCTACATTTCATGGAGATTATTCATCCCAAGTTCAGTAATGGAGGCAATTCTGTGAAATACTGAGGATAATGGAATTAGATACCTGTAGTCACATCTAAAAGAAAACATGTAAATGAGTGCAAGCCATCAGGAGTCTATTGTTTACAGTGTGTGCCTTATATTTAAAAGGTTCATTTAGATGCAGTAATGGGCCTGTTTTCTGGGTCTGTCTCAAGATGGCAGAGTAAGAGTAATTACTCACTGCAAGAAAAAAAAAAAAGCTATGCAAAAGATTTCTAGAAGAATAATAGAAACAGCAGTTTGCCAGGATAAAAACAAACTTGTTCATCTGTATCTAATGAGATTGGTTTAAAATGATACTGTTTCAAATTATAAAGAACTCAAGTGAATATGTGCATACATCTGTTTTCTTTAAGGGGAAATTTGTGATTTAAAATATTCAAAATGCATTCCAAATCTGGATCCCAGGAGTCACTGGCACAACTCACAAAGCATTAGGAAATGGGCAAAACTTGGAAGGCTTTCAGTTGGGTTTCAGTTCAGATAAGCATGCAAAAGTCCGGAGGCCTGCAGTTGATGCTGTTAAAAGGTTTGCATTTGGGAAAGCTCTGATTCAGCAAAACACCGTATTCAGCAAAATATTTCAAGTTAAGCACAATTTTATTTGTTTTGCCAAAAAGAAACAGGCTTAATCAGGTGCTCGTGAGTTTTTCTCCACAAATACCCAAGTTGCTATGTAATGCAATCTCAGTTTCCCCTCATCTATATCAGGAAAGAAATGTAGTTATATAAAATACATTAATTTTGTTTGGGGTTTTGTGGGATTTTTATGAAAAAATACATTGCATTCTAGGTTGAATTTTGAAAGCAACTTGTTCAATGATGATGATCTCTATTGTTGTAAGGGACCTCTCAAATATCTTTGGATTGAAGATTCTGGGCCAGTATTTTCTTTTAGCATGGCTGTTATTTTTATTGAAGTATTCATCAGTCTCCTCTCTAATCTGTCTCCTTCATGATGCAGTTTAAGTGTAATGAGTCAGGGTGCTACAGGGATATGCTCTGTTCTTTATTGTTCTCAGTCTTTTTGAAAAAATCCAGTGGCAACAATGGTTCTAATATACTTGACAAGGTGATAAAATTGTGCCCCTAGGTATCCTGCACTTATAAACACAGGAGTAAAACTGCCAGTCACATCACTGGGGTTGGGTTTTTTTGGCTGTAAGGGTTGAATTTTCCCCTTTTCCTATGTTTTTAATGTTGAGTATCTTTATTTAACCTTGAGACTTCAACTTGCTCTTTCAAATCTTGCTCTTTTTCCTTTCTGATTAATGTTTTCGGAACAAAGTCAATCCAACATTTGTGTCGCAACAATTATGTCTTCTTACTTGTCATCTCTCTTTAAAAATGTTGCTGCATCTGGATGAAATTTAGCTCAATAAGCAAATAATGTCTTAAGCCTTCAAAGTGACTTAGTTACAGGCTTAGAGAACACAAAGTATTTCCAGCATTTGTGCCACCATAGTTTTTAAAGAATTTGATGATCAGGAGATACCTGTCTCTTGAGGAATCAATGCATTTTTGTTTTAAAAGAAATATGTATTCATTGTTCCCTCTTTAATAGTAATTTTTTTAAAAAAATTGTTTATTGAGTATCATTTCCTATGGTTTTCCTTCTCAGACTAAAGAATGGCTATTACTGTAATGTATTTATTTAAATGTTTAAATATTTAACGCATTCTTCATCAGCATGATAACTACTATTTTAATTCATGTGCATCATTAATAGAAAAAATACTTCATTGTACTGGAAAATGCTATACACCCACAGGAACTAGATCTACTTAATTACTAAAGAATAAGCTCCACCTGGAAGATCTGTCTTCCCAGTTCATTTTAAAATAGGTCTCCAGATAATCTCTGAAACAGTCTCCTTAAACACACTAAGGTTTCTATGGTTATTAGTAGTAATTGTGTTGCAAAACCAGGGGAATTTTATTTAGTGTGGTGGAGGAAGCGATGTCATTATTAGCTGATTAGTGTGAACAATCTTTGACAATATGTAGTACCAGCTATGGCTTCAACCACTGACACCTCATTATTCTGATTGCAGTTTGATTTGCAATGTTAAGAGGCAACAGGAAAAAAGCAATCATCCAAATCTACCTCCATCAGCTGAGAACAATGGAGGGAGTATGTGTGCTTCACGGTATTCTAGAAATTTCCTTCCCACAAGAAAATAAAACCTGTTAATTGACAAATGACTGACACCGTTTACTAATTAGCAGGCACGCTGCCACGTTTCTAACACAGCCTATTGTGTGCGGGCTCTGCTGTGTCAGGATTCGGTAACGAGATTACAAGTCTGGTATTGTAGATGCTGTATTCTCCTGATGTAGATGCTTTTTAGAGCAAAGGTGGCAGGTCTCAAGGGGCTACAAATCACTCATTCTTTGATTTGGATAGAGCATTAGCTGTAATATAAAATCCTTTAGGCCGTACTCCTCATCCACACGGGAGTGTGGGTGGCGTGACCCCGTTAGCAGCGCCCTTTGTCCGGCGGTCACGGGGAGCTGCAGTCCCCGTGTCCCGGGGCACAGCGGTGGCAGCAATCATCTGTGTGCCCTGTGCGAAGGGAAGGCATTTCATTTCGCTGCTATTCCCACTGGTGCATTGTCAGGAGTGAGTCGCAGGTTATCATCTCTATTAGCAGGACGAGATAAAGAAGCTGCCAGTGCTGCTCTGTGGGGGGGACTGTCTGTGGAGGAGAGGCCCTGCGCCTTCGGCCGCCCGCTCCGGCAGGAGGATCCGCGGTGCCGGCGCTGCTCCCGCGGGTCAGGCCGCGCACACACGGGGCGGGCCGCGCACACACGGGGCAGGCCGTGCCAACGCTGTGCGGGCCGTGCAAACGCTGGGCAGGCCGCGCACACACGGGGCAGGCCGTGCAAACGCTGTGCGGGCCGTGCCAACGCTGTGCGGGCCGTGCAAACGCTGTGCGGGCCGCGCACACACGGGGCAGGCCGTGCAAACGCTGTGCGGGCCGTGCAAACGCTGTGCGGGCCGTGCAAACGCTGTGCAGGCCGCGCACACACGGGGCAGGCCGTGCAAACGCTGTGCGGGCCGTGCAAACGCTGTGCGGGCCGTGCAAACGCTGGGCAGGCCGTGCAAACGCTGGGCAGGCCGTGCAAACGCTGGGCAGGCCGTGCACACACGGGGCAGGCCGCGCAAACGCTGTGCGGGCCGCGCAAACGCTGTGCAGGCCGTGCAAACGCTGTGCGGGCCGTGCAAACCCTGTGCAGGCCGTGCAAACGCTGTGCTTGTGCTTTCCCGGCTCTTTGGGACAAGGCTTTAATCCTGTGACATTTATATGTTTGATGTAGTCGTGCTGTATGGCACCAGTGTTTCACGGTGGCATTTGAAAAAAAGTAAACCAGTTTACATTGGATGCTTTTATGTGTACTTATGTGTCAGCCCACAGGTCAGGAAGATCTATGTTTTTCTTGGGTCATTACAGTCAATGCTTCTCACATTAGCTTTCCCCTTAAAAGTCCCCTGGGCTCTAGGGGATGTAAACAGACCTGTTTAGAGCTCAATGCTCTAAAAGCTGTTCTGAGGGGGTTTTTTAACCCAAGAGGACATTTTTGCAAAATGAAAATTCTCAAAAGTCATGCTAATTTGGATACTAATTTAGTGATTAATAAATGCCTCCATTGCTTGTCTTTCCCTCTTCAAAGAGCACTGATTTAAATGCTGTTTAATACTTGTTTAATGTGTTTGCCATCATTGAAACAAGTAATTAGAGCACGTGGTACAATCAGTAGCCAAGCAATAGACTCTTTATTAGTAATCTTGGGGGAAAAAGGGAATGAGGACATGGTGCTTGTATTACTGTCTGTACTAATTTGGACTTAGGAAAATCAGCATCTGTTCAACCCATACGTATTGGCAGGAGCTAAACCTGAGCTCAGAAACAGAGTGGTAGCTTAGCATTAGAGACTGCATCTTTGACTTTCAGTAAGGACAAGGAGACTGTTAAAAGATGTGATGTTAAAATGACAAACCATGCCTCTCAGCTCTGAAAACTGTTTACTGAGGTAAATTCCCCTCTCTGTTGTGTAGCAGGATTGTCAAGGTACTCCATTAAATTAAAGAGACTCCCTCTGCCTTGAGCTGCCAAAAAAAGCAAGAGCATCTTTTGGACACATCTCTAAATCAGATAGACCTAAGGCCCTGTTTTCACAAGCACCTCCTGGATTCATAGCATACCTGTAGGCTGGGGCTGTACTTTCAGTTGCATATCAAATGCAAATTTTCAAATGCACCTAGTTCTCACACTGGAATAGGACTGTCGGTAGTGATATCTGCAAATACAAGCATTTAGATAATCAACTAAGTTAGTTATTATTTCTCTGAATTCTATTGATTAGAAGGTACTTGAGATAATGAAAGATACTGAAGTATATACAGTGTGATTCAGACACTGCTAGCCTGATTCACCGAGTCTTAGCAACACTGGAAAATGAATGCTTATAATTTTGACCATTGATAAAATAAGTTGTATAAGAAATTATCTTTAGAATTTAAAGACAAAATAGGAAGAACTGTATTGTTTAATTTGCTGCATATGATGCAGAAGACCACCAAAGCTGTTGCAAGCAGCTGCCTGCCAACAGGCCTGTGTTGTGTGCTGAGAGGCCAGGGTTTCTCTGACAGCAGCAGGCACTCTGTCACGTTTGATGTCAAGCCAAGCTGAATCCTGGTTGAAAACTCCTGATGTCTTTGCATATCTATTGTTCTTATAGGACTGTAACGGGCAAAGGAGGAGGAGAGGAGCTTAACTATCTGTTCCTGGTGGTCAGTGACTGAGTGGAGAAGCATGGAGAGTCTTCTCTCCCCTCAGGCCCTACCACCCACTCTGGATTATTTTCTCCAGCTTCAAGGTGGTCAAATGATCTTTCTGTCAATGCTACACTCTGTGGCTGCTTTACTAATAAAGTAGTTTGAGCTCCACTGACAAACTTTACACATTAGTCTCATAATTATTTGGACTTACTTTTATGTTGTGAGAAGTACTTAAGAGTAGCAATTCTGGCTGCCTGACTGTGACATTCTACCCATATCAAATGTTCTCTGCTTATTTATGATCATAAATTCTGTTTTAGAAGAAAATTTCCCACTCTCTGCATTTTTACAGGATTACTGCACTTCTCAGGTGGTAGAGTGCTCTGGCTTCCAAATTCCTATGGCATAATGACACCTGAAGAGTATGGTATTCACTCACTCACCACTGCCTGGTGTAGCTCATTGCTTCAATACAGTGTATGGGTTTAAAAGACTGTAGAAAAAAAACCCTGAGTCTGGCTGGATCCAAACATCCAAACACATAATGCAGTTTGAAATTGATTCAGTGCACTCAGATGATGGCCCTTGAATGGCAGCAGAAAGAGGCTAGCATCAATCTGAAGGCAGAAAGCAAGGAAATGTGGCAGTCTGTGCACCCATGCTCTGCTGAGGGGAGTACAGACACACAGTGAGGTCTGGGTGACTCCCCTGGGACACCCAGGAGCCCATGGAGTGCTACAGAGCCCCAGGTGCTCAGCTCTGGAGGGTAAGAGTCTTGTAACAATCCTGGTTCTTTTTATTACATTTGAAAAATAGCAGTAGAGATTTATTTTCTTTTCTTTTTTTCAAGTGACATTGAATCCACTTGGGATCCCACATCCCTTTTTAAAAAATATTTTTCTTTTGTCTGTGCAGCTTTGCTAACATTTTTGGGTTTTTACAATATCATGGGCTTTAGGGGCTCTGGGATTTTGCCAGTGCATACTGCTAGCTCCTGCAAGACAAGAGGGGTTTTCAGAAAGCTTGCTTTGGCAGCTCAGGCCAGTAGAGTGACTTGAAGTGATTAAGCTCATTGCAACTGGGGACTGTAACACCTGAAGTAGTACCGTGACTACGTTTAAAGAGAAAGAAAAAACCTAAACGTTGCCACACAGCCCTCGCCCCACACACACACAAAAAAAATAGTACTCAGTCAAATTTCAGGTGAACCTGAGTTAATTTATTGGTTTGGGTGGACCTGGAAGCTTGGCAAGGTCTTTGGTTTGGGTTGAAACTAAGCCAAACTTCAGGTTTTACTGTGCAGTAACTGGCAATCAGAAAATATACACAGGGAGACAAACCTCCCATTGTGAGGCCACACAGACCTGTCCCTAAAAAGCTGTATTTGGCTAAAGGCAAGGCTTGCTATAATTCCTCCTTTTCCCCAGCCCATTTCTGTGGCTGAAGCATTTGGGCCTGTAGGAGTTTTCTCTCTGCCCCTCAGCACGGCCTGTGCTGGCAGCCAGACTTCTTTCTAGCAAATGGCCACATTAGCCCTGGCCCAAGTTATTCCTGCCTGGGAAGGACTTCCAGTGCTTCTGCTACTGTCAACACCCGTGGAGAAACTGTAAGGGAATGTCACAGATCTCTGTCCCATCCATCCTTAGATAGCCCCATCTAGGTCCAGGGAGCACCCACTGATTCAGCCCTGGGAGGCTGAGCAGGACTCAGGATGGGCATAGAGTTGTGCTGACTTTGAGCATGAGTCACATTTCATTGCCTGTGAGGTCAGGTATTGTGGCTTTGATATGTCTTTTCCAGACTTTTTATTCTGTACATATTTTATTATGATAACAGAAGTCTGAGCATGTCGTCATATTTTTTGCTGGATCTGGGCACGCATTCCCAGAAACCTGGTAATTGAGGCAACATGGATTTTGGAATGCAGAACATCAGAACTACCAAACAAGCCCTGGAACAAAGAAGCACTGCAGTATTGTTACATCTGCTATTCAGCTTTTTTGCTTCTTTTTTTTAATAAACTCCTTTTTTTGTTGAGCTATATAGTACTTAATCAAAATCAAGGCAAAAGGTGAAGCATTGATCACACATTACTGATCATGTCATCTGCTGGTGTTTCCTGAGATTTCATTTCTGCATACTAATAAAGCCCACTTGGAATTAGCATGCTCAAGAGGATGTGAAATAGGTTCAGAACACTCATGTTTGGAAAGAATAACAAAATGTCTTATTGTCAGGAAAGCCCACACTGTGGAGCGGGAGTCAGAGGTTGCCACGTTTGCTGTTCTGTATGTGTAATAAGTAGCTGGTTAGGTATGTTACAACTGAAATGTGAAATGTCAGTTTTTATTAGTGAAAGAGATAGTGCAGGAGGAGTGATGAAGAGTGGCTGGGTGAGTTCCAGAGTGGCTGCTGTGGGTGCTGCTCCTCAGAACAGGAATCCAACTGAGGGATGGATGTGCACTGGCTGCAGAATTTGTAATTTGGAGGGGGAGGGGGAAATGCAGAATGAAACCTTGCGATAAAGAAAGGGAAGAACATTTAAAAGAGTTCTTAAGTCAGAAATAAAGGATATAATTCACAGCCCATTGAAATCAGTGGGCATTATCTCATCTCAGTGGGCACTGGATTAGGCCTCAAAAGGGTTGAAGCAACACAGTGTTAGTCAAGCAAATTTCCATTAGTAGCAGGGTATGAGAGCTATGGTGTTCAAAATGAGTGTTTTAGAGTGAGCCAAAGCACAGCCACAGCCACATGATCTCGGTCAGAGTCTCCTTCAGTTCATCTCAGCTTGCTCAGAGTTCAGAACAAACCATGCCAGTTCTGACAAGACCCAGCATGGACAGAGCACAGAGGTGGTCCTACCCGACTGTTTCTTGGAACTGAGAATGTCCAAAAGGATTCTTAGGCTTTAAAGCTGAAAGTTATTAGAAAACCGAAGTGATACATGGCAACAGGGAAACACTTTCAGCAGAGAAAACTCAGATGTGCCTGGTGAGAGATTCAATGAAAAGCTTGCGGGCAAAGCTTATCCTGAGCCTGCTCTGTCCTTGCTGAGGAAAGAAGAGTGAGCCCTCCCATTCATCTTTGTATTTTTGTCTCTGAACTTATATTTTTTTTCTGGATTGCAAAAGTTCTGACATCTCTTTGGAGAGATCTTTGTAGACCTTTGGATGCCTCAGGAAGTTTCTGTCTATAAATGACTTTTCCAGGCACTTCTGGGGCTGTGTCTAGCAGTCCTGTCAGAGTTTCCCGGGAGCAGTCTTAGTCTTTCTTGTGCTCAAGGTTTCTTGTATATTGGTTCTTTTCCTTTCACAGCCTAGCCTGCCCCGTACTCCAGAAGGATCTCCAAAGACACGTATTCCTAATTTCTCTTCAGTAAGGTTTTCTGTCATCCCTTCCTCCAGGCAGCTTCTCCTGACCCAGACTACAGCAGGGAGCAGCAAGTAAAGTTTGGGCTTTTTGTCCCGACCAATCTTTTTAGCAGAATTTGCTTTGCACAGTGACAAACTCCCTTGTGAACAAAGAGATCAGAGGTCAGGCTCAGACCAGACTGTCCAGTCAATACACATGTGAAGTCTGCGTTGGGTGACACACAGGATGTGACAGGCAGTGGAGAAGTAGAACTGTGTTCCTGTACACTCCTTGACAGGACTCACCGTGTCAGCACAGGCATGTGTAGAGACCCTTGTCAGTGGAACCCAGGGATGTGCTTTTCCTGTATTACAAATTACCTCGGTATCATGATTGGAAGCATAGAGCCATTCCCAGGTTAGTGATAATCCCCTGTGGTGGTTTTTTGTTTCTGTGTTGCAAGTGCTAATAGATCTCACACCCACCTGTGTCATTACTGGGTGTCATCTGCATACACAAGTGTCTTGCCACAGGTGATAGGCATTGTTGATCTTAATGTCTTTCAAATGTTGAAGCTACAGAAATGGAATGTCTATGAGAAGTGATCTTTGGCGAAATTTCATTTCTTACAAGCAAGATTGTTTCCTTTTCTGCTCTGAGCAAGTTTATGACAGTTGCCATGTGTCTTTAATGCATACCGTGTGTACAAGCATCTACACAGCACTGATGCTGACCAACAGAACAGTGCTACGAGCAAGGAAAAAATGCAATTTCTCTTAGCTCTGTTAAGTAGTGTCTATGCCAGATCTGCCTGCAGGAGTCACCTGCAGCCAGCTGCCATCTCAGAGTAATGTGTGCACCACCGTGTACCACTGCCCTTGGATCTCACAGAGCAGTCTTACATTTACCTCTCACTGCTCTCATTTCAAAGGCAGTGTTTTGGCAATTGGTACAGAGATAACAAAATACAATTGCTTGCTGATCTCGGGTCAGCATTCTTGGAAAAGCTGCTGTGATGAGTCAGCAGTCTGAGGGCAGATAGCATCCTTGGCTCAGAGACCAGGCCAGGCCATGGAGTAATACAGTAATCCTAATTGCAATCTGTGCCACTTTCTGATGAGTTACAAAGTTGTCTGCTCTTGAATTTGTTATCATATAGAGCATGTAGGACTCTCAGCTAAGATATTAAACATGATATGCATGTATAGCTGGCGCTGAAAGTGCAATTTGCTTATGTGAACTTGTAGATTTGCTTCCAGATCAGATAAAAGCAAATGAGCAATGACCTTTTGAGGATGTATGGAGGGAGGAAAGAGTCTCACTAGGCTGCATCACTTTCTAAGAGAAAGGAAATAATGAGCTTGAGCTGAAATAAATTATTTTTACAACTGTCCTGGAGTAAGTATGCAGAGGGAGTGCACAGAGTTGGAGCTCCACCACTGCCAGTGCTCTGACAGCCAATATGACTAAATGAGATCAGCTCCCACCTAACAGAACATCAGAAAGGATTCAGGGATTGCTTAAGATAAAATGAATGGCAAAGAAATGAAGTACAGGAGCTTCCTTCTTCTGAGGTATGGTAGGCACAGAAATTCCGTTATTCTCTAACAGCATTTTACACCTCTCCCTCACCATTTTGAAACTCATTTGAACTGTTCATATAGTTCAAAAAATGCCCTTTTTGGTTGTCTTGGGTGGGACATCCATCTGATTTACTTTGCTGCATGCAAGTTAGTCAAAAGAACCTGGACAGATGGCTCATGGTATTTTCATCTGATATTTAGTTTCTTCTCTGTACCTGCTGCTATATTTCTTTTGAAGGAGTTTAAAAGAAAAAAAAAAAAAGTTTCCAATCTACAAGTCCGGGAAGAGAATCCACAGGTACCCCTGTCTTTAATCATTCAGCGTGCTCATAAATATTTCACTGAAAAATAGGGAGAAATTAATTGTTTCACAGATAGATTCAAGCATGTGTTAACTATTCAAGAGATTTCAGATGAGACCTTCCACATCTAAATGCAATTTCATCCATGTCTTTCTGATCTGCACTGAGGACCCTGTTCTTTATTTGGCCTTGTGGTTGAATTAGCAACCACAGGACAAATCCATATGAAAAGGTGAAATGATTAGATCCTATTCAAGTAGCATGAGTTGCATTTCAGTAAGTTTCCCAGGTTTCCTCATACATAGAAACTTTCAGTTGTGTTTCTTCATGTATTTTTAGTCCTTGAAAATCCTTTGGTTACAGCTCAGATTTCTCTTTAAGTAGCAAAATGAGTGCCATCGTTTTGGTTGCCTGTGTAGTCTCCTTTCTTGGAGGACATGTCCTTGTCCTTTAACTCTTCTCGGCTTGCCAGCCCTAGACACGGTGGCTCTGCTGAAAGCTCTCACTACAGATTGTCATTGACTTCAGCAGAAGATGATTTTCCCCAATTTGTCGTTTCCATAATGGGATTATGAAGATGCACAGAGTTGCAGTGTTCCAGGAGACCAGATAGCTGGACTAGAGTCAGGGCCCTCCACGGGTATGCTGTGAGCTTTGTTTTAATAATTGCCATTGTATTTTTAATTAGGACCGAGCACCATATCCCTGTGAGACCATAGAAAACATCTAGAGGGTGTAATGGGTTTCAGCTGCTGTCTGGTGGTTATTCTTACTCAAATCCTTCCAGACTGGGAAGGAAAATTTGTAGAGGATTGTGGTATATCTAGTTTTATTTAGCTAGAACATCTCTGTGCAAGAAATTAATTACTTGAGTTACTTTACAGGAGTTACTTAACACCATCTCTTTTAATTTTTCTTTTGGCGAGGAAAAGTGTAAGCAGTCCACAGATCAAACTACAGGGGCTGCTAATGTTGCTGAACTATTTTGACCTAACTTAATTGGGTGTGGGTGAGAACAGAAATGTGTGGAGACAGCACATCCAGTGTTTGGTTTGTTCTGCTGCTTCTTTTAGGGTTCTTTAACTGTTTTGCAGAGAAAAGGTCCCTTACAACAAAAAGTCTTCAGCTGTCCAACAGAAAAACCTGGCGTAGGAACTGACAAACTGGATGCTTCTCTGAAATGGCCAGGTCCCCCAGGAATGAAGGTGTAAGTCAGCCTTCTTCCCCCGCAGCCACATCAGCTGAGAACAGCATGTCACTGCAGTGACATGGGACAAACCCTCTTCCCTCTGCTCCCTCACTGCAGCACAGCTCATGGCCCATATGTCCCCAGGGACATCGCCCTTTTACTTCAGTAATGCTGCTTTGAACTTCTTTTCAAGGCTGTCCTAAACTCTGAGGGCTACAGTCCTGCCTGTTTTGGGGACATTGTGCAGAAATCCTGTGTTTTGAATTACATGAACACCATCACAGAGACGAGGGACATGGCTAACTCAGAGATGTGAGGTGACCATTCAGCCAAGCTTTTGAGGGAAAAGCAGCCACTATGGTGCATGTCTGACATACTTGGACTCTCTAGGTCTACCCTGTGCTAGAGAGATCAGCGTCAACTACAGGATAAAATGGTGTGCTTGGGACAGAAGAGCTACACCTATGGACTCCTACAGGACAGAACAACAGGGCCCAGTGGCCAAGCTCAGTACAACTCTTGTCCACATTTAGAACAGAGCACCATTTCCTGTCTATCTGAAAGCAATGGAAAGGCATCCCTTGTCCCGCAACACACACACACACACACACACACATGTGCTGCATTTCACACCAGGACATGAGTTATCTCAGCAAAAATGAAACATACAAGCATTGCCAGTTCCATGCCAGCAGCCTTTCAGAAGTGCCTCTTTGCTATCTGTAGTCATTGCACTTGGTCTGAACGTGGCAGAGGTGCCAAAAGCCTCAGAGAAACTTTATCGGCATCCTACCGGTGTTGTCTCAGGATTTCAGCGTGATCAGATTTCATTAAAGCAGCACCTCCTGCATTTGTTTCCCTAAATGTTTTACTGCCCAAAGTAATAAACACAGATGGGTGTTCTGGACTCTCTTGTAAAGAACAAAAACAAAACCCCCTGTACAATTAAAGTTCACCTTTTAAATAAAGAAACTGTAAAAGGTCTCTACTTCCCAAGTATTATTTAATGGAAATGAAGAGAGCGTAAGATGAGCTATATTGGAAAAGCAATAACATCCCAGTTGCTGTACATGACATCTAATTCTGTATCAATTGATTTACCTGTTATTGATATACCATGGTATTTATATACCATGTCCCCAAAAATGAAACATTAGGTATGGCAGGCTGCTCCTCCTTGCTGAATACCAGTGTGATTAGTCTCTGCTCTTGTTTGATTACCTTGCTAATAGAATAGTCTAAGCTGAATCTTTTACCCTTAATTTTGGAGTATCTGTGAAAATTAGGGTCATTTGGATAGCTGGCCCATGAGCCAGGTAGCACATGGCAGTAGCTTTGTGGAGAAGCTGTGATAAAGTCTGTATTGTTTGAGGGGATTGCGTTTCAATCTGTGTGTGCATTTCAAGTAGGAGCCTCAAAAGCACTTGGCCTTTTTCTCCCTGAAGCTGCTGAAAGCTGTTAGGTCACCACAGAAAACAACTGCTAAATATCTCTCACCTTTCTCCTGTAAATGGCAGATGGGGAACTGCATGGCCGAGGGGAGTTTTGGTACTGGGTCACTGGTGAAAATATGGTTCAGGTCCTTTACAACAGACAACTCATTGCTGTGCAATAACTTTCCAGCAGGTTTTGGTCTCATTCTGGTATCTAATGGACAAAGAAATCCTGCTAAATGCTACCAGAATGGTTCTCCTCTCGGCAGTCTGTGCAAAGAAGCAGAGATTGAAAAAGAGTGAATGAGCATGAAGCTCAAATCTCTCTCTGTGCTGGGTTATCATGAAGGTGAAGCTAAGGCACATTACTAGGCAGCAGGAGGGCAGTCTGGCTTACTGCGGATTCTGCTTTGCAAATAAACAGTGACATCTACTTATCACAGTGTCCCACTGCTACCCCTCACACGTAGCAGGGTCACTCACTGTTTAAGTTTTAGAAATTCTGTCAATTTCGTTGTTCTCTCACATATTCCCACCTGTGCTACAAGAGTACTCAAAGCCATTTCTTCTACAAGTTGAAGTTGCACACCCACAGCAGAGGCAGATGCAGTTGTGGTTTAAACGCCCAGCGTGTGCAGTCAGGGAACTTTGACCATATCACTGCTGTGCCCATCACATTCCCCTCACATGTCTGTACATTCCAGAAACTTACTTTTTGCTAATCCAAACTTAAGGCTGCAGTAACATGGGCTTCATTACAAAAGCACAGGTAGATTTTAGCACAGCCTACACTGTTCAACAGCCAGCACTCACTGGGAAGTTACAGACTGTTGTGTTTAGATGTGTAGATGCTGTGCAATGTTTCAGAGCTTACTAAGGATTACTTTTTTCAGTTCAGGAGAGCAAATAACTTGCATTGGCTTGTTCTATCAAATTCAAGCTGAAACACTGTCACTCTATAAGAAACATCCATATTTTCTAGATATTTATGACCAAATGTTTCAGCCACCACAACCAGAAAATGTAAAATAATTCACTTAAAAGACAAAAAAATTGGAAGATGTTCCAGCTCTGTGCTGGCAGAAGTTACTGGAGATTATGTATGGACATGCACAGCTAGCAGTGCTGCTGTTCTAACAAAGGGAAAAGAAATGGCCTTTAAATAGCCTGCAATACTTGGATAAGCAAAAAAGCTGAAAAGCAGCAAATAAACAAACAAACCCAAACAATTTTTTTTTAAAAACAACGGATTGAAAATATCAGAGTAAAACACGTCACTGGTCCTGTAGAGAGGCCAAGATTTGATGCAAGGAGCACAAAGCAGCTTTCAGGGTGGCACTCAAATTTTCTCAGGCCGATTTTTTTTCCTTCTCTGGTGTAAAAATTGCAGACCGTGTCTGCTGTCCCCCTACATCTGTACATCCTTCATTTCCTTGCAGGCACCAGGCACACCTCACCATGCCTTTACATACACCTTTCCCACTCAGTGCTGCACTGAATTTCTGTCTCTGTATCTTCATGAAATATGTTGAAAAAGATCAATAATGTACAAATATTTTTTTTAAAAAAAAAGACCTACCCAAAGCTGATCTGAACAATTTAAACTATCCCAATTGTGTCTTAATTAGGGCTGTGTTTTCTAACAGAATAGCTGTTTTAGTACGCTACTTAGTGTACTTTAATACACTACTTAGTAGGGGTTCAGTTGTATTAGCATGAATTTAATCTTTACCCTACAGGAATAAGCGACACTTCTATTTATTTATTTCTTTTTAATATACCAATAGAGGGAGATACATAGCTCTGATGGTATGGATGTATTGAGGCAGCCCAGGAGGTGTGTGTGAGGTTGAGAAACACAAAGGCAACTAAATATCAGAGATTTTAATAGAAGTCCAGTGCCTAAATGCTGTGGTAGCATCAAAATCAGCTGTAAATGCTTCTGATTTTGTGCAGCACCTGAAAAGTTGTGAAAATCACAAGCAAGAAACAATTGAGGTTGTGATGGTTTCAGAAAATTGTTAGAAAGACAATTTATGTATCCTTTTGCTATCAACAGCACACATGCTTTGTGCTCTGCAGCATGTCATCAAATGCTTCAGTTAATTACTCACTAATTATAACACTGTTGAATGGCTACACTGTGGCAACCATATAATTATGGAGCACGAAGTACTGAGCAGTTGCAAGGCTGAGCATATTGACTGATTACAATAAATCCCCTGCTTATTGTTGATATTTTTCACCTGCTTAACAATTGTAATGTTTGCCTATCATACCCTCAAACTCAGAGCAGTATATGAAGTGTTAGTAGCAGAAGTTAATTAAAGTGGAAAGCAGGAAAGCTGTACTGAAATGTAGTGTATGATGGCAAATGTGTGCCACAAAAACCTGGAAATGGCCCTTCACGGCTGCCAGGGCACAGCATTCCTCTCACCCCCATTATGCAACTCCCTCACGGAAAGAGGGAAAAGGAGAAAAGATGTCACTGATGTTTTAAAAATACAGTGAGGTGAGTCAGAATCTCAGGGCAGCTCACAGAGACCGAGAGGGAGTTCAGCTTGCGTGTGCTTCCAGGCTTCCAACATCACCAGGGGGAGAAGGCATTGAAAGAGCTGCAGGAAATGTTGCCAGCTAATGAGCCCTGCAGGGACTCCCCTGGCACGCTGGGGCTGGCTGGAACACCGCGTGCCCCCGCAATACCAGCGGGTTCCCCACCTCGGGCTGGTAGGGAGCAGATGATGCACAGCTGGCTCAGGTCATACTTCCCAAACAGACTCTTACATCACAGGAAATGTCAAGTAACCATCTTAGGACAGTTGCCTGGGCTGCTTTGTGCTTGCTGGTACGAAGCGTAACTAAAGATCTTCATCTACCCTTTTTATGTTTAAGGGAAGACACAAACACACACGAAAATCCAGCTCTGGGATTAAATATTTTTCGTCTTGTACTTTTCACAAATCATTTTTTCTGTCCCCTGAAAATACATTGATGTTCAGGATCTGGGCAAGTGTATACTGAGCTGTCCCTGCCATTCATATCTTGCACTAGAGCCAAGAACCAAATACAAAGCTGTTCAGCAAAAGACACTAATTCATTAAAACTCAATGAAAGCCGTGCTTGCTCATGCTGCTACAAGTAGTTCTTGCTGTGTTCTCAGGATGGAATGGCAAAGCAGGAAATGTCTGATCAAAGAGTTTTCCACTTCATATTTGGGAAAGTGAGTCACTCCACACTGCTGTGGTTCTTGTTCCCTCCCAGTGCCGCCTGCTGTACAAATGTGCGCTCGGAGGAAGGCTCAGTGATTGTCATCTGCAGAGCATTGAAGCCCTACAGAGCCAACTTTTCACTTGCAAGTGAAAGGGAAGTTCTTCCCACAAAGACAAACCTTTCATAAAACATGCTGCAAGTTCCTTCTTTGTGAATAGAGGCTGACTCTTGGAGCAGCCTTGCCTTTCTCTAGATTTAAGGGCTCTGAAAGCTGACAAGAAGCCTAAAGGATCTGTGTGAGCTGTTAGCATAAAAGACTCACAGTACACTTTGGAACTTCTGTATTTATTGTTGGTGTTCATTATCAAAAAGAATAAAATGTTTTAGCAAAATGTGATAAACTAATGCCATATGGAAAATGGCAACAATTGCTGAGTCTGGATTTGGACTACATTAGGAGGAAGATAATTGCTGGTGTAATTACACACATCTCCAGACAGTGGTGTGTCTGACCCATGGTCATTTTATGCCCATACTAAAATTGCAATAATATCCTGCAATAGAATGTCACCATGTTCTCCTCCTCAGATTCTCTCAGCATTGTTACAGCTGATAATGCATCTGCAGTCTGCACATTTTTCTCAAAGTGTTTGTTTTGGAAATGTTCCATTCCTCAACCATCATATAAACTTCAGCTTCAGTGATAGCCTGGACCTGGAAGTGTTTCAGGACACAACAAGGGAAGGCGTTTACTGATTTTCAATGCCTATTGAGAATGATAGATTGGTAAGCTCTTCTATAGATGATATATGTAAATGTGTGGTTGTTTGCCAGTATATTCAATATATATATATTAAAAAGCAAGTTTCTAAAAAGGGGGCTCCAGAGAGACAGCAAGACTGTTCATACTTTTCCCTGCCATAGTCCTGGTCTCTCCTTTATCTTTTTATTGTTTCTGAATTCAGTCAAGTCTATTGTATTGTTGTTACTGGGCCTAATTGTGGCCAATCTGTCATGAATTTTCAGAGATACTTGTGCATCTTTGAGCTTTTTACTCTTTCAAGGCAGTATTTCCTTTGAAATTTCAAAATAATTTGTCCTTAGGATAATTTTATTGCATTCATTCTTGACATCCACAGGGTCTCACCAGAGAAAGGGCTGGCTCTGTTCTCTCTAGTGTGTCGCTTAGGGAAATATGAGTCATGGTTTTTAAAAACTTCTTTTGTTTCATGAAGATGTTACTTTTAGAATATTGTCAAGATGAGCCCAGGTTACTAGCTGGGAACAAGAAAGGATGAACAGGTTTACCATTCTTGTGCTTTCGGATTTTGAGCATTTTAGAAATGAATGAATCTTGCTTCTCCTACCTCCCATCTCTTTTTGATCCTTAGAAGCTCTTGCAAACACAAGTTCTCAAACACAATTTCTCTAGTTTTGGGAGCAGAATTTGTAGGAAAAAAAAGTTCATTCTTTGATTTTGCAGAATGAGGTGCAGGGAGATGTGTTTCAGATCATGGGACACAGTGGAAATTGCAGCATTGCAGCATTTCCTGTGCAGAGCCATGTGGAGTGCTGGAGATTGTGGCTCCATTGAGTGTGAGGTCAAGTCACACTTGGAAAACAACACAAAATTACATGGGGTCAGTCCAGCACTGCTGCACAAATAGGAACTTGGTGGTTTATTCCTATGACGTGCAGAAGCAAAAGAACACTGGACTAAAACACTGCTTCTGGTTCCCCTTCCATGAAATGTATCGGTCAAGTGTTGCTATGAGCTGTGAAAAGCTCAGTAGTCTGAACTTTTACTAATTGTAGAATTCAGAGAAGATGACTATTTTTGTCAAGGAGCCAGAGGTGTGTGGGATGTAATTCTGCTGTTCCACTGATTTCAGGAGAACCCAACAGGCTTGTGCTGCATCAAGAAAGCTGATGGGAAATAATCAACAAATTATATTAATAAATTTAAACCCCTAAAAAGCCATATTAACTTGCAAAACTCACAGTGAAACCTATGCAAACCATAAGCACGTAGCTTTGAGGGAATGGCTGAGGCTACTGTGAAAATTAATCCTTAAGCATTAGAAAGGTGGTGGATGGATCTGCTGTGGGTGCTGGAAGTTCACCAGGGCCCTGCTCTTCACTCAGGCCCCTTTCACACTAAAGGTGCAGTTCTGGGGAAGAAGAGGAGTTAGACTAGAGGAATGAGGTTCTTTTCAGGTCAGGAGAGGACTGATTTTAAAGAAAAACCGATTTTTCTTTCGTTGTGCCAAGGATCAGTTGCTAATTTAAAAAAACATTTCCCTCTTTGAAAGGGAACGAACAGCAGCTGTTTGATCTCTGTAAGTGTGGAGGTGTGCAGGGGCAAGCAGGTGATACACGGGCAGGCAGGTGACACACGGGCAGGCGGGTGACGCACGCGGGTGACACACGGGCAGGCGGGTGACACACGGGCACGCGGGTGACACACGGGCAGGCGGGTGACACACGGGCACGTAGGTGACACACGGGCAGGCAGGTGACACATGGGCAGGTAGGTGACACACGAGCAGGTGGGTGACACACGGGCAGGCGGGTGACACACGGGCATGCAGGTGACACGGGCAGGCGGGTGACACACGGGCACGCGGGTGACACACGGGCACGCAGGTAACACACGGGCACGCAGGTGACACACGGGCACGCGGGTGACACACGGGCCTGTGTGCCCGAGCACCGCCGTTGTTAAAGGCACACGCGGAGCTGAGCCCGTGCCGGGAGCTGCAGAGAGCAAATGTGTGTCGGACATGCTCCGTTAGTGCCATTAGCAGCGCCGTGATGAGCGAGAGAAAAGGAGCTGCTTTGTGGCACAGCTACTAACGCTAACTCACGGTGTCATCCACGAAGGAAATTTAATCTCGCGTTTGCAATTTGATTCAGACTTATCCATTAATGATGTTTTCCTGCCCAGATTTTGCTCTGGCCCGGGCGTGGCTGTGGGCGCGGGGCCGGGCCTGTGGGCAGAGCCAGCGCTGGCAGTGGCTGTGCCGGGCCCGGAGCTGCCCCGAGCCGGCCATTCCCTCAGCCCGGCTGAACTCCGTCAAACGGGCTGAGAACGCGGCAGGGAAAGAGCTCCGCTGAGCCTGTACAAATCTGAATTAGCTCCCAGCCCTTCCCCAGCCATGCTCCCTGGGACAGGGACCGGCACCGAGCGGGGTCTCCCCATCCAGGCGAAGGCCCAGAGCTGCGGGCAGAGGCGGTTCCTGCAGGGCAGGACAGGTAAAAGCGGTCATGAAAAAAAGCAGGGTTTGGATCTCCATTATTGCAGGCAGCAACAACAGGGGCTGATTTATGCCTGACCTCACATGCACAGTAGCACTGGCACAGGACACATTTCTCTCCGAACGTGGCTGGGGCTGCCAGGGAACGTGCCAGGGTGCAGCAAGTGTGGTGTGGAAATGGAACCAGCCTCACCTGCTGGGAGCTGTGTGCACCAAGGCCTCCAGCTTAGAGGGTTTCACCAGATTTTGCCCTCTTGAAGTGGCTCACTGAGGGGGTATAATGTTACAGCAGCGTGGATTTTCTTTTATTTTAGCAACAAAAGGTCTAAAATTAAAACGGGACAAGATGAGTAATTTTTTTCAAAGGTCACCTTTTTTTTTTTTTTTTTTTTCCCCAAGAGTACCTTTTCCCCTTTCTTTATTGCTAAAACACTTTTTATGATAACACAAACCTCTGTTAACAAAAGAATAAGTAAACTGGCTGGGTTATAGGAAATAAATATGATTTTTCTACCTCAAACAATTTTTTTTATTTACCTGGAGTCTTATATTTTTTTTCCAGGAAAAATTGCCTAAAATGAGATCTGAAATTGTTTTGAACTGATTGCATTTTCTCAGCTTTTCCTTTCTCTTATCTTTGTTTTTTGTTCACATACTTTCCTCTTTAGTGACTCTTTGCTTAAATTCACTCCATGTTTGTATTAGGTTTTTGCCTGGAGTTGGCACAGAGCAAGCAGAGCTTGTTCTCTGACCTGCACAGAGACTTTTGATGCCACAGGTATCCTTTAATGAGACTTATGTCTGCCCAGTGACCCATCTGTGCTCTGACTGAGCTGCTACAGCAGGGCCTTAGGGCAACCATGAAATAAGCATAGGATGCTAATCCACATCCTCTGCCACCTTTCACCATGTGTATTGCAGATAAAATCCAGCTTTTTTTCTGAAATTCAAATAAAATAGCTATGCTGCTATTGTATGGTTCTGGTTTTGTTTTCCTTCCTAACAAAGCAGAATTAGGAGATATACTTGCCTTTAAACCTGTTCTCAGTTTGACACTTAAAATACTGTTCACTAACTTATGATAACAGCTGTGGATTTGGTTCTTTCAGGATGATCTAAATTACTAATGACCAAAAGATACACTAGAGAAATTGCAGTCATCCTCTGCGATTCTCCTTTTGTCCTTTAAATTTGCAAAATTGTTTTTCAAATTTCTGCCAATGAAAACAATATCAAACCGGTTGAGACACAACTGTGTGGAGAGCAGAGCCTCTTACAGTAGGAAAGGGGGGAAAACATAATAGATGACTGGGCTGCCTTCTTTCGTTTTTTGACCTTTAATTGAAAGATTGAAGATAAGTAGTTCCTGGGAGAAAGCAAAAGGCTGATTCACTTACCCTGTAGCTTTGAGTGGAAAAGCTTCCTGGAAGCCTTACTATATATTATGAATCATCCTCTTGTCATTCCAAGAAGTTCATAGACAAGTAAAATGTTAGAAATGGATTGGAAGTGGAGTGATGGGCAGTAAGGCCTAAGTGAGAGGTTAAAGGTCTCATGATAATACATTCAGGCATCCCTGAGGACATTTTTGTAAAACTGATGTTTCTGACCTCAGGAATCCTTGTTTCCACGTATAAGGATTCACTGCTCTCTTAGAATAATGTCATTTGGAAAAGTTCACTTGCTTTATATGAAGTTTTAAAAATGAAGACTGAGTTTTCTTTCAAGGAAATCAGATGGAGTCATCACTGCTTCATGCTTATGGGACTGTAGAGCATGTGGGGTCGACTGACTGCCATTTCAAACCCTGTAACATAAATGAAATCTGATATAAAACAGATTTGATCACAGTAAGCACAAAGGAATCAATTATTAAATCCTCGAAGGTGTCACAGCGTACTATAGGTGAAGAGAATAAGCTTCTGCATTTCAGGAGGCAGAATGGGGTAGGAAGAGTAACAAATCCTCTGCTTGGGATGGGAATCAAGTGTTTTACAGTATGGCAAGAATGCAATTGACCTTGAAATTATGTGAGCCCCTTATTCTTTTTCAGAACCACATCCTTTCAGGGTGCTTATTAGGACACCTAATCCTCACTGTTGACATAAAAGTTTATTACATATTCTTTCTAAAATGGAACTTTTAAGATATGTATTTAATCAATCTGATAACTGAGTGACCACTTCTTAAGCTAACTACCAAAAAACTGTGTGCTAGAGAGCCAATGTTCCAATGTTCAATCCTTTTCTGGACTCATATGGGTGCAAATTGAGGAATGCTGCATGTTCTGTAGCTGTTCACTTGTAACCAGAGGTGAGTGGATGAACACACCTTTCTGTCTGCTGTAATCTCTTCCATCACACACATTTGACCAATGTGCAGTGCTTCCAAATCTCCACGTGGACAGTGCCACTAGCCCTGGTATTTTGCAATGAGAGATGAGGAAGAACTTCTCCATTGTCAAATACCCAGAAAGGCATTAGCCTTTCTTAAAGGCTGGATATTTAGGACTGGCATAATGGTCCAGCTTCATTGACATGTTCCCAATTTACATGGGAGCTGAAACAGATTGTGAGATGTTTCTTAGTTTGACTGAATGTGCTGATTTAGCTGGCATAGAGTTCCTTCTGCTCTCAGCAGGTGGTGCAGTGCTGTGTTTGGGTTGCAGTTTGAGGATGATGTTGGTCCACAGTGATGTTTTGCTGCTGCTGGGCAGGGTTCACTTTGAGCCCCGATGTTCTGGTGTCTCGTGCTCTGCCCGTGCGGGGCTGCACAATAAATGGGGGGGAGCACAGCCAGGACAGCTGACCCAAACTGGCCAGGGGATGTTCTGTGCTGGGAATATAAACTGGGGGGAGCACAGCTAGGACAGCTGACCCAAACTGGCCAGGGGATGTTCTGTGCTGGGAATATAAACTGGGGGGAGCAGGCCAGGACAGCTGACCCAAACTGGCCAGGGGATGTTCTGTGCTGGGAATATAAACTGGGAGGAGCAGGCCAGGAGCAGCTGACGGCTGCTTGGCAATAGGATGGGCATTGGTCAAGGGGCGGACAGCAATTATTGTCCATCATTTGTTTTTCTTGGGGTTTATTTCTCTCTCTCTCTGTCTTGTTCATTACAGTTATTATTATTGTTATTGTTATTTTATGATTATTTATTAGTATTGTTAGGATTGTTGCATTTTACTTTGTTTCCATTATTAAACTGTTCTTACCTCAACCCATGAGTTCTTTCTTTAGCTCCTCTGATTCTCTCCCCCACCCCACTGCAGGGGGGAGCCAGACAGTGGCTGTGTGGTACTTCATTGCCATGTGGGGCTAAACCACAACCCTGAGCAGCAGCATTTAAAATTATTGCAGCTTGGATTTGAAATAAACACTTCGCTGGGGTGAATACAGTGCCAAAGAATGAATGCTTCTGTGCCTTTTTCTGCTGATATTGTTTAGCTGGAGACAGCTTTCTGCAAGACTGGATTACCAGGGCAAGAGTGCATTGATTTACATTCTGAAGGTTATCTTTCTAGTGGGAAAAGGCACAACAGTGTGTGTGTGTGTCTTTATAACTGTAGATTTTGAGGAGAAATATATGCTAAAATAAAACAAGGGTTGAGGGGGAATAGTACTGTGTGGATTTCTAAATAGTGACCTTTAATACTGGAGGAGAAAGGGTTTTATATTCTGATTGACTTTTCAGTGCTCCTGCTCACATGCTGGCATGCATCACAATAATGTATTTTCACCCTTGCATTTTGCTTTAGCTATTGACTCATTGACTTGTTTGTTGATGGAAGACAGACAGCTGAACCAATCCCAGGAGGGGCTGACCAGATTTTTGATCACTAATGGTGCAGTACCTCAGACTCCTCTATAAGGAATGCCATTTGATTTGATTTGTACAGTGAAGAGTTAATATTGTATAATCTAAAGTGCTTTTTAGGATTGATTTATATACTCCTACTTTCACATTAATTGGGAGGTATCTATTGTTATCTCTCTAAAGGTCAGCTTCTCCTCTGCTTACTCACACGAGTAATGTAATTGATGGCAGTGCATCTGCTCAGGAGAATAAGGAGATCCTGATTTGATGCCATGTTGAATGGAAATAGCTCCAGTAAGTCTGAATGTAGATGCTGAAGAATAATATAACTTCAGAGAAATACACCTTATCTCTTACATATCTCAGTGTAGTTTTCTTTCTTATTTTGTCTGACAAGAATACCATTAAAAGTAAATTTGAGCTCTTTTACAAATAGTTTTCAAGTTAACTTGTAAGGGGATAATCTTGGACAGGCTCAAATCCTCACCAAATGTTCTGTTCTGGTTATCGTCTTCTTAGAGCAGGGCTGGAGAAGCAGTTGCAGTTATCCAAGCTCTGGATTCTTCCTTTGCTCTGTCAGTTGTACCATCACAGTAATAGTATTTCTACATCACTCAGTATTATTCATATTTTATTGTTCAACAGAGAAGGAAAATTAAGCTAGGAGTTTTAAAAGTATATATATAAAGAAGGATGCAAAAGGATTGCTTATTGGAACTTAGAGTGGGTCTTTCCCTGTACCCAGACTTCCAAAAATCACTCCTGTAATTCTGCCTCCCTGTTCTTCTGAAGTGAGTGGTGACCATATGCTTCTTTGTGTTCAATTATTTTAGACAGTGTTTATTTCTGACACATTAACCAATGCTTTTAGTCATAATTATCTCAAAGGACTTGGAATTAACATTTTAATAAGATATAATCTGCTTCCATTCATAACTTTTGGCTTTTAAATTATAACACACGCAATACTTCAGTGCTGAATCATTTGAGGGATTCTACAAAATGTAGAGATAATTGAAATGAGGATTTAAACTTGGATTATTGAAAGGAGGATTAAATTCAATCTGTGAACAGCTTGAAATGTTTTATGTTAATACAATCACAAAAATTCTGTCAGATTTAGAGTGTAGCGCCCACAGTTCATTCAGAAGGAAGAAAGAGATACTTTTTCCTCTAGATTTGAAGCATATTTAAACTGTAAAGGGGGAAAAGGAGGATATTCACAAATGTGGAACTACAAGAAAATAAAGTTTAGAGGTTTAGGAAATCTTGCACCCATCAACAGAGTTTCTTCAATTACAGAAAAATAAGGCAAGAAATTACCTTGATCCATCTTTTAGTTCATCTTTGTGCTTCAAAGCAGGATGTGCAGGATGCTTCTGCCAGTCCTGGCAGATGTTTATCTATCTAGCTTCATGCTCTGGATTTCCAAAAGTAAGGCCCTTGTGGTCCCCCCAGACAAGCTATTTCCAAGCTTTATTACCTTTCATACCAAGAAAAAAATCTTCCTTCCTATAATTACCCACAATTATACACCCTGTTTATGTGGACTGAAACTTTGGTTTGTGGTCGTCCTGCAACTGTCATTTGTGTCCTTCCAGACTGTTCTCTGTGTCAAACACCCTCTCCCCTCATCATTTGGTTGTGGGTTTGCCCTCCCAAACTCCCATTGTAGGTTATGTTCCCTGTGTGGATATCTGGTATAATCCAGGTAACAGTTGCTTTTTATTTTTTTGCTGCATGATACAGTTCATTCATGCTTATTTTTTAATCTGTTATCTCATTTTTTTGCTCTCCTCAGACCTGCATTTCTCCCTCTATTTCTGCATAAGCAAGAACAAGTCCTTATCTTTGGCCTTAATTAGTTTTATCTTTTTTGTTTCCACACCAGTGCTTCAGTTAGGCAGAATAATTTTGATTTCCGTTCCTGTTCTCTAGCATACCTGCAGGCCTTCCTGCTTAGGTGTCATCTGCATCAGAAAGCATTTCTCCCTGAAAAAACCTTGAATGGAGCCAGAGCCAGGATAGAGCTCAGCTTCTTCCCTTCTTCCTGTCATTGAAGGAAATAGACAATTTTTTGAAACAATTTATTCTTGCAAAATCCATGTCATCTGTTACCTACCTTATTGTTACCTTTCAGGTGCTTACAAATAATTTTATTCATTTCTTTTTTTTTTTTTTTTTTTTTTTTTTCTCCCAGGAGCTGGAGTTTATTTATCTATCTATCTATCTATCTATCTATCTATCTATCTATCTATCTATCTATCTATCTATCTATCTATCTACCTACCTACCTACCTACCTACCTACCTACCTACCTACCTATCCAATAAAATTTTTAACCTACACTTTTCATTTTTATGTTAGGACTGGATTTATCATTCTAGTAAACCCTTCTCTCTCCAAGTTTCCATAATCACTTCTGAGATTTTTTCAGCTTGTTCTCTGCATATTTTATGATGAAAATCATCGGGCCTAGGCTGTTTGAATCACCTTAGGTATCTAAATATTCTCTAACCTTTTAAGTCCTACTCTTTCTCTGAGATCTTGTCCTTTTTTTGGCATTTAAGACATCTGACTTCTACTCGTGGTTGACTCACCCTGTTAGTTCAAGAGGTGCAGACCCCTCTGCCAGGTCCCTGAATAATTCCATGAGGCAGTTTTGCTGGGAAGGTTGTAAGCAGAACTGGGGAGGTTATCAGGATTCTGCAGCAGAAGTTTCACATGCCCAACCCCAGCCCTGTGAGGACTGTTGGAGCTGCAGAGCAGGAGGTGTCTGTGGATCTGCCAGGCCGTGGAGTGGCACGCTCAGCCCACACACTGGTGTCACCACAGCTCAGGGACAGCACTGGGGACAAGCCTTCCCTGAAGGGCTGCTCTATCTCTAGGGGCAAGGCAGTCCAAGCAATTCTGTTTTCTTTGAGGGGCTTCCACGTGGCTCAGTATAAAAGCAGAATTTTTAACTTAGTTGTGTTGCATTACTGCGGTTTCCTCCTCGCTAGCTTGTGATCTGTTTATTGATCACAGAATCATGGCTGGTGGGGACATGGAGAGGCATTCTAACCAAACCCCTGTGCAGGGACAGAAGGAAAAATTGAAGTGCTTCCAACAGATTTTTGCCTTATCTGTTCTTAAGATCTCTGCAACCCTCCAAAGTAGTTCTTTCAGTGTCGTCGTAGCTGGGAAGAGTTTGCTTGTGTGCTCTTAAGTAATTCTTGTTGCATTATAAGCTGTTTGTTTTCTGTCCTGTCCTATCCTAGTGAAAAAAGCTGAGAAGTGTATTATCTTTCTCTCTGTGGAAATTGTGAATGTAGTGGCAGATTGCTGTCTAATGTCCAGGCAAGTTGTTCTTCAATATTTACACCATTTGCCTTGAAATGTGTTTTAAACATGTTGGGGACAGTGAATAGCTTGTTCAATTTTGGAGCTGACAGAATGTGAAATCATCTATTGATTCTGTTATTAACCTAAAATATGTTTGATCAGCTTTTCTCACTTTTCACTGCACAATCCTCCATAATGCTACACTGTATTTTTTATTGCATTTGGTATTGTCACAGGTACAAGTTTAAACAGGATAAAAACAGAACCTATGGAAGAATCAAATATCAAAGCAAATATTTGATTTTTGGGTAGTTTCCAGAATACAAAATTAGCCCCCAGTGTGAGCAGACACAATTCATTGGAATTAATGGGGATATGCAGAGTTATCATGAGTCTGAGCTGGCTGTTCACAGTATTGGTTCTGCACATGCAGCAGTCACAAATCTCCTGCCAGTAATATTCAGGAAAAATTTAAAGCACATTTAAGGACACATATATGTGGTTCCATGTTGATGCTGTCATTATAGAACACAAACTGAGGCTGTTAGATTAATAAGAGGTACCATATTTCTGTTTGCAAGATGAATCAAGCAAACATATAGTCATAAACCAATTTGCAGAGCATCAGCATTGCAGGTTTCTCCAGAATGAGGGGTACATAAACAGTTTCATGTTTAACAAGACACATGTGAGAGCTTCAAGCTGTGACTGCAACCCGCAAGGTCAACCAAAAGGAAGAAATATTGGGATAAACAGAATTACATCTCAAAGTTTATAGATTGATGGGGTGACAGGAAGAATAATAGGGAACAAGAACATAATTCAGCAGAAACCAGGAGGAACATTTTTTTTTTTACCTAAGATCAGATACTGATCCTTCACCTGGCAAAGGGTGAAACCTGAGGCCAGAGGGCTCAGCCAGAGGAGCTGATATTTGCATAGGGTTTCATCATCCCACAGTTATAAATCTGAGCACTCTCAGTGGTATCAGTGCCTTGCAGAAAACTGTGCCTCTGAGAAAGAAAGAGGATGGACAAATAACAAAGGAGATGATAGAGGAACAGGCTACATAAGCATCAGATTTGCAAAGCTGCTGCATTTCACCTGGTCTGAATTCTGTATTGAGGCTAAATTCACTCTGAAAGTAAGTTCCTTCTCTCCCAAATGGCAGAGTGGACACATAATTTGTGTTTGCCTAATATCCATGAAAGTTATTTTTTATTACATTTGACTTTTCATAGCTGCATGACAACCTGGATGTAGCACTGCACACCTGTGGCAGAGCACCTTGTCAGGTCCTGCCTGGGCACAGCCCCTGAGGTGGCTTTAATAAAAATCCATAACTCTGCATCAAGTGCCGGGTGAAATCACACACATTCCAACGTGTAAAGGCTTAGCAGTAATGTTGGAATTAAAAATGAAAGGTATAAAAATGTAGTTCTTGAATATAATTAGAGTGAAACTGGGGCTTTGTTAAATACTTTTGTCAATTGTCAGCATTTGACTTTTTGCAAGATATGTGTCGTTATGAAGTGAATAGAATATCTATGTATACTTTCTTGTTCTTCTGAGTCTTCTTTCCTGATGTTTTTTTCCTCTGAGTAATATCAATAAAACTACAAGATGTGATCAGAGGTTGCTGTTAGTGCATAGCATCTCAAACAGATGCAAAAGGTGGGACAAAAGATCTCAGCAATAACTATCACATGTAAACTCTGCTGGGCCTCCATAGCAGGAGAAACTTGCAAGATCCTTTTTGTGATAATGTGCATATAAAAGCATCCCAAAAAACTTGCACATAGAAGATCATCTTTGTGGGGAAAAGGACATAGCCATTGGTATATTTGAGATAATTGAAATCAATGACCAAATGCTTGTTAAAAGTTAGTTATTAATATTTATGCTGAGATTTTCAAAGGAGCCTAAGGGAAATGTATGCTCCTGACTCATTGAAATTCACCAGGAGCTGAGTGCCTAACTCCCTTAGCTCCTCTGAAAATCCCAGCCTTAATCTCTGTGTGACAATCTGATTCTGATGTTTTACAAGCCATACTACCAATAATAAGGATATGCTGAGGAAGCTGGGAAAACGTTGTGAGTGCTTATATTTAGTGCCTTTTTTTTGACATAATTGTTTAAAGGGCTTTAGATGAAAATTTGTGAAGTGAAGCAATTTCCAGCTGAAAGCCTCATGGCATAGGCTTCAGTCTGTGTTCGTGATGTAAACACATGCATTAAACTTTGTAATGGATTTTATGAAACTTAATGAGCAAATTTTTATTGTGCTGTAATACCGTGTTGAAACTATCCTTGTTTCTTTGTTTTTCTTTGCCTACAGCTAGAAATAAATTTGACATGCCATATTATTACATTGTCCTAGTTCACTCTAAGTTTATAACATTACCTAAAACTAGAGCCTTTATTTGAAGTTACTGGCAAAAGTGATATTTTCTCACGCCTTCTGCTCAGAATGAGATATAAAATGCACCTGATCATTTTAAAAATAAGTTGATGGCATATTTTTTATCATATTTATTTCTAATGTGGTTGCAACTGTGAATCTCCAGCTAAGACAGGCCTGTCAGCTCAGTTCTTCAAAGACTCACAGTAACACTGTGGGCAAATACAAACAGGTATTGGTAAGGTAGCAATGGCTGCTTTTGTTCAAACACTCTAAGATCTGTGTGACTATGAAAATTCACATTATACTCCTGCACTTCTTCTGGCATCCAGCTGATTGCAGAAGTATAACCAAAGAAAAAAAGCTTCACTTATACTGGTATTTCTGTCAGCCTGACTTCATAATCCCAAACTCCTTTATTTATAAAGTACCCAAGGGTAGAAATAATTTAATATTTCAGCATGTGTTTCAGCTAATGGCCTTGCCAAAAATGGAGTAACCCACAAAGCCCAGTTCTTTCTACATAACTGGAAATTTTACCAGTCTTTACTGTTGAAAGAGGTGAAGGATTCCTCATGGCTCCAGAAACCTCCCCACCTTTAGTAACTTGGCTTCTTCCACATCATTGTTCCTGTTAACTATCAGCTTAAACCACAGGTCAAGTGTGCTTATAGACTCATAAAAATGTCCTGTAAAAAAGAAACTGATTGCTAATCAGTGAATGATTGTAGTTAAGCTACACTGTGTTATAATACTGGAGTAGGGTCATTTCCATCTTTCAAATGACAGTATTTTCACTGTGATGTTTCTTTCAGGTGAAAGACAAATTTTGAACCTCAAGATCTGTAGAAAAGCCAAGACAAAATATGCACAGTTCACATTAGCAACCGGTTAATGTTTAGAAGCATAAATGGTCAGGTGGCTGGATAGATGTAAACACCACACCCAGTGAGGGATGAGGCATTTTATCATTCTTGTGTGTGCTGAACAACAGGGCTGAACTCAGGCCCACAGACTCAGGGACAGTTTGGCTCCAGTGTATGTGGTAAATCATGTGGGGAATACTCAGCAATATCACACTTCACTGAAACCAGAGGATTCCTTGCTTCCTTAAAGAAATATTTATTGAAATAGACATTAATGTTCTTCTTGTATTACTAAGGGGCTCAGTGCTTCTCTCCTGTGATTTTTAGATTGTATTCACTGAAGGCAAGCTGTTACTGGCATAGCTCAAGGTCCACGTGGCTCAGTTAGCTGCAGGGTTTTAATATTCTTATATCAGGTAACAAGCAGAGCTGGTTGAACTTCTTTCCATGAATGTAGGAAAATGTAGGAAAAAATAATCAAACTGAAGAAAATTGACAACTTTTTTGTCAGTGCTTCTCCCCCACCCTCTTTGATTAATTTTGACATTCTTGTTTTCCAAATTTGAATGTTTAAAGAAAAAACCCAATATTTTTTATTATTCCATTCTACTGTGATTTCAGTTACTCTGCCCAAGGCATGAGAACACAAGATTTAATAGAGACCAACAAATGATAGCATTGGTTAACTGAGCTTCAGGAGCTTCTTTCAGCTTCTCCTGCCAAGAGAAAATCTCTGGCACTCACAGATCCCGATGTGAAGTAAGTCCTAGCCCCACTGAAGGCTCCAGGAAACTCAGTTGCCCTTACTGGTAACAGAATTCACCAATCTATTTTTATGATAAATATGCCCCAAAGCTGTATACATGCAGGCCTTCTTTACAAACTTTTAAAAAGCTGACTATACAACCAGCCTTTATCCAAGGTGTGAAGAGTCTGGTGAGCGTTGCCAATCCTGTTAACACCATTGTGAGGAACACACGTGCAGCAGGAGTCATCTGACAGCAGGCAACAGGGCAAACCCTCCTAAGCAATTCACCAAAGTGTCATCTTTGGTTTGCAAGTGGAATGGCTGCTTTGTCTCCAGAACCGTGTCAAGTGTCACTGCCTGAAACATCAAGCTGAGCCTTGTCGTGCCGTTTACACGAGCCTGATTGTGCAGTACTAATCTACAGCCTTTGGAACTGCTTCCCTTGCTAAATCCAGTTGAAGGCTGAAAAGTGCTTGATAAATCCTTAGGGTGCTTTAACTTTGAAGGATTCTTTTGCAACCGAGACAAACAGGATTAACACATGTGGCCTTCCATGAGGGAGCTCTGGGTCTCCCTTTCACTGATAGAGCATCCCTTGCTGGTTTTTTCTCCCATTGATACCTCTTGATCAGAAAGGTAAAAAGATCAATAGGTTTGTAACAGCATATTTTTAGCCATAATAAAATATCTTTTGAACTCTGTATTACAAGACTGTGATTCAGAGCTTTCTAGTTTAGCTATAAAGTATGTTCTGGGCAACATTTTCTGATAGGAAAGTGTGCTGAAGTCAGTGGAATGCTTTTTTATAATTTCCAGAGGCTCTGGATTGGGTTTGAAATTTTTATCCTGTTGTTTTGGGTTTTTTTTTTTCCTATGGTGGTGTGGCTCCAGCTGCATCACTAAATATGTTCTACTATTAAAAAAAAATTACCAGTAAACCAAAGCTTACATGATCACTGTAATTAAGGGTTTAGAGATTGTTTGGCTCTCACAAGTGCTTTAAATTACTATTTTCAAAATGAAATCTTGCAAACTGCTGAAGGTTAAGCAGTCTGTGGTCCTTTGGCAGGTATTTTCACCTATGTGCATAAGTGGCTTTTACTCTCCATTTACTGACAGTACTGGCAACCGCCTGCCCGTATATTCAGAGGAGAAGCCGACTCTACTCTGGCATCTGAGAGGTGTAAGCAGGATAAAAAATCAAGGGCTTTTACTCACCATGCCTTCCAAACATAAATGTGTTGTGACCCAGTTTGCAAAAGCAATGGAGAGCCATCCTGGATGCTGCACATTGTCTGCAAAGCTGAGAGGGATTGTGCTGCCAGGAAAAATGCCTGGCAGGTTACCTGGAAAGTTAGCTCATTCCTTTTGGAAGCGTTTTAAGTCCATCAAAAAGAATTCTGCACTAGGACAGGGAAACACCAGTGACTGAATCACAAAAAAAGCCCTGCTCAGCCTCTTCAGTGGCTGGGGAGCCCTGGCCCCTTTTGAAAGGCAGTCTGCCCCTTAGGATTGAGCTGAGCACTTGCTTCCCCCTGCAGCTGGTCTGGAAAGACACACAAGGTGTCCAAAATGAGGATGTGAGCAGAACACCTGAGCACACACTGTCACCAAACTCAGGTGTGATCCACTGGAGTGCTCTGATATTGGTATGGCTGCTCACAATCCTTGTGTAAAGCATTGCTCTAGGAGGTGTGAGACTGTTTCCTGTGCTCTTTTCAAACTGAAGAAAATCAAAGCCTCCTTGCTAAGGAAACAGTCAGCACCACACCTGGGCTCTGTCCAAAGTTAAAGTGCCCTTCACCCCTTAGGTGACATCTGGGCCACTGCATAGACACCGTTGATAATGTTGGGCCCAGAGAAACCAGAGGTAAATAACGTGGTGCATGTGAGCAGAGCACTCACCCTGCTGAGAGCAGCTCAGCACCAAAAGCAGCACAGCAATGGTGCTTCTCAGCACAGCAATGGTGCTTCTCAGCACAGCAATGGTGCTTCTCAGCACAGCAATGGTGCTTCTCACAGAGCAGTTTGTTGCAGGTGGGCTTGGGTGGCCCTTTCTCATACCATGGAATGGATATTCCTAGAGAAAAGCAAGGCCTCAGAAACAACTCTATTTAGCAAGCTCTATTCCCTCCCTTAGGTGTCCTGCACCTCACTTTTCTGTCTCCAGGGAATTCCCTTTGTAGGAATTCCATGATTAGGGAATTCTGCTGCCAGGGTTAATTGCCTCTGGGTCTTACTCTCCTGTGTGGTCTCTGGCAAACAGCGCTTTGTGAATAACAGCAAGTGCTTTGGCTTGCAACGTTTTTCAAATCATGTTTAGCACAGAGGAAAAGCATCTTTGACAGCTCTGCAGACTCAGTCTTGAGATACAATAGACTTTTACATCGCTGCAGTTTAAAAAGTTAATAGCACACGGTTTAAAACCTGCCTGCCTAGATAGTGACATGACAGATTTTAAGCGGCTTTAAGCCTCGCTAAAGTAAACAATACTAATACTAAAAAAATCGTTATTTCAAGTTTATCCTTCTTTTTTTTTTTTCTTTTTTGTAAGGGAAAACCCTGCAAACATGGCAAATGTGTATCTTTTCTGTCACTTCGTAGAAAAGCAGCAAAACATACAGAAGAAAAGCCTTTCTCTCTGGCTGATTTCCCAAATGTACTTTGAGTTACCAACCACATTTAAGAGGCTGCTGGAGCTTCTTTGTACAGTGAGAAAGTGCTGAAACAGAAAAAGCATTGAGCAGAATATGCAATGACTTTGTCACAATTATGGGCATCAAACACAGGGTTTTCAGACACAATCCTTTATCCTGCAGATGTTTCAGCTCAGTGTGTTGATCAGCACATTGCCTCAGGAAATTGCCTTGCTGATCAAAAAGTGTCTGTGTGCGCTCCCCTTGCACATATGTAGCTTAGTCTTTTCAGGACAACCACTAGTTTCAATATTCAGGAGACAGCAAAATTGTAGACAAACAGTTGAAACACTCCACTGGTGCACCTTGACTCATTAGAAATGCTGCATCTGTAGTAAGCAAAAATACTCTCCATCACAACTAAGATTCAGCACTTAGGATGTGTGTAGGAACATAACCTTTGTCTCTCTGTTTAATGCTCCCCTTTGGGAAACAAATGCCTTTTGAGATATCAGGAAATGCAAGCTCAGTCATGGTAACATTTAGTTTTCCTTTCAACCTGCTGTGTATAAAATCTGCCAGTGAGTGAGAATTTTCTTGGTACTGTAGATATGAGGTCAAATCCCTTCCTGTTATTATCTCTTTTGCTTAGTTGAAGTCACATCAGAAGAAAATTTAATTTCATCTCTCTCTTTTTTTTTTTTTTTTTTTGCTAGAACTGTGGTTACTGTATAAAGTTGGCTAGGGGTTATTTGTTTCTGTGCCAGAAATAACTTCCCTTCTTCACAAAGCTGATCAGTGGATTTGTGCCTTTCCTTTGGCAGATACTCACCTTGTGCCACTTTGAAACTGAATTATGAAGATGCCGAGGGCCAGGACACTCCTGTGAACTTCACTGACAGCTGGATGGACTTGGCAGAGAGAGCCCATCTGAGAGGTAAGCTCTGAAATGGAGTTTCCACTGAGTCCTGAGAGTGCCAAGACTCCAAACCACAGGCTGTTCCCCCCTCAGTTTATCGATTAAGGGCTGAACATTTGGATCTGGGCTCACCCACTGAACATTTACTCGAGCTGTCAGGGTGATAGTTCAGCAAGTCACAGCTCTAGGAAAGGTTAGTGTGGCAGGCAGGATTGTCTCTCCCCCATTCCCTATCCTTCTCCATGCTGGCAGCTCAGGCTAGGGCCTAACACTGATGAGAAGACTCCACACTCACAGTGTGTCAGGGAAACCACATTTGTGGCAAAGAAACACAAGGAGGAACACAGGTTAGACCATCTCTTGTGGACAGGGGAACAGTGAGTCTATACTTGCCTCTTCAGCAAAGAAAAAAGGATTTTATCCTTCTCAGTGTCCTCACTAATGTCCTTCCAACCCAGCTGAGCCAAACCAGAGGGAAAATTAAAGAAGTAAAATATTCTATGCCTTGCAAAAGGGAAGAACAACATGTAATCCTTCAACCTGCTGTTTCATAGAGAAGCAACATGTGTCTGTAATTCAATCTAGTGCTCCCTCATTAGCTCTACAAAGCATTTGAACTTTCCTTCAGAAATTGGATTTGGTAGATCTGATGTGTTCTACCGTGGACCAGAAGGGAAGTTCATTAGAAAAATTGCAAGGCTGAGTCCTTTTAACCTCAGAACAAGCTTTTGGATTTTGCTAGTCAGGTACATTTGTCATTTACATTGATGATAAACATTTAACAAATAATCTGCTCTGGGAGGAAAGTGATTTACTGCTGCAGTCTGGGTTTGTTCTATTTATACCAATAATATGTTTGGCACCAGTATAGCCAGTTTAAGCAAAGGATAGAACAGATTTCCCAAGCTCTAGCTGGCTCAGTGTGGTTTTCCGTGTCCTGATGAGAAGAATTTGCCAGAAACAGGCTTGTTGGGATCAAAAGGATGTGGAAAAACAAGAGCAGAGTCTTGTGTAAGTTTGTCATTTTTTTTTAAGAATGAATGGTGGGATTTGACAGGATTTCTTCCATTTCATTTCTCTCAGATGGATTTAATTTAAGACTGAGCTTTTCAGAGTAGTGCTATTAAAATATTTCATTTCTGAAGTTAAATTTGGGTAGGATTCTGAATAAATTGTGCTGAAAGTTTTCTCTTCAACATTTTCTTCAAGTAAATTAAGGATTTGTTAATATTATGGTTGTTTTGGCTTTTTGTTTGTTTGTTTTCATAGAAGATATTTGTTTTCCTTCTAAAGTAAAGATTTTTTTTTGTTACAAAAATGAAAACCTGTAAACTTTAAATATTTAGTTTGGCTGTAAAACTCCACCCCCCACCCCCCCTGCTCCTTAATAATCAAAATTTTGTTGTTCAAACTTAGAGTATTTTCAGGGAGGTAGGGGGGAAGATCCAAGAAAGGAATTTCCAGAAACCTTTGGGATCTGTGCATGTTTCAGTTAAGTCCTCCTGACTGGGATCAGTGCATGTTTCCTCTATTGCAAAACTGTTTTTGGTTCAGATATATTCCTATTTGCAGTGAAAATATTTCCTGCCAGGTCCATATCTGCACTTCTGGGTCACTGTTCACTTTTCCAGCAGTTGGGACACAAAGAATCAATAACTTCCTTCCTAACTCAGTTATTACTCAGAGTCTGGACAAGATTAGGAGCTCTTTGACTGACAGCAGAGCAACTTTGCCATTGAACAAATGTGAATCCTTCACGTACATGAACGCCCCTCTCCCACCGAGGAGGAGCAGCCACTCAGGGCCTTGTGCACTGGTGCAGTGTTTCCTTTTTATGGCTGACTGCTTAAATAGTGCAGCTGAGACCTGTGTGGCCCTGCTGGTGCAACGTGATAGGTCTTGGAGGGCAGCAAGGGTTATGTGCCATTTTGATGATTTTATTCTGTTTAATTCCCAGCTTTTCGTAGCCGCAGCCTAGCCCTTTGCTGAAATCTTTGTGAGAGCTGTGTCATCTCAAAGAACTGTCACCAACATCTTATTCATATATTTGCTTCTTTATTGAAGAATTGTTTTTCTTTCAGGTGTACCTGTTTGGAATGAAAATACCATTTTTATAATTACTTGAGCGTTTTTCATTTTGGGTGAATACAAGGTTTGGACTCTCTTTTCATCCTTTCTATTGCAACCTCTGTAATATATTTGATTGATAGATTTTATTACTATGGTTACTCCAATTTTACACAGCAGATTTTATTTGTGAGAGCAGCATCCTGCTCTGCCCTCATTCAGCCTGCTTTGTTTATTATTGTTTACTGGGGGAGGGAGGGGAAGGTGTTCCACTGCTTTCCTTGAAGACAAGCTTGGCGCAAACAAGGAGCTCCTCACAGCTGTAAATCCACTGTGCTCTGCACTGCTACCTTACAGAGAGAAGAATCTTATATACTGAGGTACAAAGAAATTTTGCTGTCCACAAGAGTTCAGAAATCACAAAATCACAATCACACAGATCCCATCTTATTACATGGAGCTTGCTTTCTTTCTTTCTTTCTTTCTTTCTTTCTTTCTTTCTTTCTTTCTTTCTTTCTTTCTTTCTTTCTTTCTTTCTTTCTTTCTTTCTTTCTTTCTTTCTTTCTTTCTTTCTTTCTTTCTTTCTTTCTTTCTTTCTTTCTTTCTTTCTTTCTTTCTTTCTTTCTTTCTTTCTTTCTTTCTTTCTTTCTTTCTTTCTTTCTTTCTTTCTTTCTTCTTTCTTTCTCCTTAATTTTTATTTTAAAAAATAGATTTTGCAGTACAAGTCTCAGTGATTTACTTGCATGCTGCAGGCTGATTTAGGATGCTTATTCAATCAGTCTGCTTCTAATGACACTAGAAATACCATAATGGATGGAACATTCCTGTCTGCTCTAAATTGGATTAGATGGTTTACTAATGTAATACTGGCAAGCCAAATCAGCCTGTGATGCCATGGGGATTAATCTGTAGGGAATACTTGATCTCTAATGCCCATGTGCTAGTTGAAGTGCAGTCATATCTTTTGATTTAATAAACCATTTTTATATTTCCCAACAGTATATGTGTATTAGAACAGGATGAGCTAATTGGTAGAATTAGCCTTTTTAAATGAAACTTCATAACTTACTGCTAAATGGAAGAATACTAAGTACTTCAGTCTTAAAAGATTCGGCTGCTGTTTATGCAATTTCTTCTGAATAGCTTAAATGCTAAGGACCACACCAGGATATAGTGTGCTCTGTTAAGAGACAAAACTCTGATATATGTTGGAAAATACTCTTTTATTACTGAACTGAGCAGTCACAAAATGTACATATCCCTGTAAGTCCAATATATTAGATCTGCTTTTATTCTCATCATCACATGCTTTGTTTAAAAGTTAAACCTTGATATACGAACATTGACAGATCGACATTAAAATAATAAATTATGCCAAAATAGGTTGAGGAACAAAGGAAAAGTACACAGTGCCATGTTCTTGGTGTCACTTGCTGGTCCTGGAGTGTTTGCTGAGGTGTTCACTCAGGTCTGTCTAAGCTTTGGCTGGCAGATAGCTTGTGCAGGGAGCAGAGAGGCACGGGGGAAGGACTGAGAGAACTGCAGAATTACAAAGCAAAAACTTCCTCTCTGTTTAGGTGTGTACAACTTTGTGCACGTGTACAAACTGATAGCTTTCACCAAAGTGAATGTAAAGTATCTGCATTATGTCCAAGTAACTTTGCTGTTAAATAAATCATCCTACACCAAATTAATTTTACTGTAAAGTTGTGATTGATTTTGAAGGCACACAGGAAGTCTTTTGATTAACTTAATAAATGAATACATATATATATGTTATACATATATGTTTCCCAGGTATAATTGCCTCAATTCAAATAGCCATGACATAATATATAAAGACCTGGAACAAAATCTTTCCCCTTAAGCCCTCTGACTTAGCTGCTTCCATGGCTAATATTTCAGACTTCCATACAAATTATATAATCATGAAACAGTATCTACCATGACATGAAAATACATAATTCTCCCCACCAAATTATGCATGCCACACATCTAAGACAGACACATCTTTCCCTTTTCCAGAACTGTGACAGATCCTAAATTGAATATCCTGACTAACACCTGGGTTTGACACACTTCCTATATTCCATAACACAGCTGGAATTACAGCATTTCCAGTTCCATGTTTTGAAGTATGCACCATGTAGAAGCATGTGTTTCTAACTTGGCTGTTCACAAAATATCAGACCCTAAAATAATTACATGCTAACAGGAAAAATATTTCAAATATTTCTAATGGTTTAAAAAATTGTTATTACTCATATCTTCACACAGTAAATAAGCAAATCTATTTGAAAAGTGCAGTGAAAAACAGTACTATGAAAGCAATAAAGTTTCTACATTATTGTCTGAAAACATTTTTCAAGAACCAGCATAAACAGAAATCATGAGACTATTTGTTATTCTGTATCAGATGTTTTGGACAACTTATGCAATCTCTGTGTAGCTGGATATCAAAATATCAATCAGTACAATCACCAGCGCATCATTCTGCATTAGAGATTGTCTGTTCATTCACTGCATCACTGGTAATTAGAGTGGGCATTCAGGCCCATTGCTTCACATGGTGATTTACCAGATATATCAGACAACATCAGAGCATATGTTTAGCTTCCCAGCTGTTTTAGGTGGATGTTTGATCCTTTGACTGCCACTGAAGCTTGTCCTTCTAAAGACATCTGCAAACATTACTGTATCAGCTGAAGTATTTCTGCAGGCTGGAATTGCCTTATCCTTTATTAGACCAGTTGTCTTCAGCTGACCTCTTTAAAATAGAATATTTCTCACTGGTACTGAGTCATCCTGAATCATGTACCTCATCCCTTTAGGCTGAAGTCTGGTCCCACTATAATGTTCTGTATTCCTCTTTCTCCCTTTGTCTTGGTGTGTGGGCCAGAGTCCCACTGTATTCTAGTCTGGGTGTATGAGGAGGCATAACAATAAGTAAATACTTGTAGAGGTTATTTCCCATGGCTCAGTTGGTCAATCATTATTTTTTCCAAACAGAGAGCTTTCTGATGGATGTGGACAGCTGGTTTTTGACTTAGGCTACTAGCTATAAAGCATTTCTAGCAAAGAGAAGACACTTGTGGTGATAAATCATGTTTAGGAGAACTGGCAGGCATGATTTGGTGTGTTTGTATGCTACTGACATGAAGGGACACCTTTTCAAATACCATGGCTTGAATTGTGCAAAAGTATTTCTGTGCAGGGACAAAGTCTGAGCTTCATGTTTAAGCAGAGCTTTGCTTTTGTTTGTGCATGAACACTTGCTGCCTGCTCTGTGTTGAGGAGGCACATCTGAAATCTGACACTGAAGGATATCCATCGTATGTGATGTGTGAGTGTTGCTGTTATGCTGTAAATTTTAGCAGTCAGTCAGTTTAGAAGAGGAGTGGAGTTGGAAATTAAGTTATTAGTTAAAATTTACTAAACATGTCAGGTGCAATCATGAAATTAATATGTTTGACTTAACTTTTGAACAATGAAATAGTCTAGAGTAATAGAAATAGAGTCATGTTATGTATTGGAGCATCTAAGCATGTTTTTGCATATTGGCATAATCCCTGCATTGTGCAAACATTCCTGGGCACACAACCTTTGTCACATAACGATATCTAGCCCCAGGAGTCTGACTGATTCTCAGTACTTAAAAACTGCTGAAGAGAATTTCAAAACCTACCCATATCATTATCTATCCCATGTACAGTGATTACATACATTAAATGAATGCATTTATTCAGGATGTCATAAACTGATTTGCAATAATGACTTTGAAAGGAACTGAAAATAACAGGGAGAAGTGCTTGAGTAGTTCCAAATGCCCAACAACATTAAGCCCTCATTGGTTCAGTGACTGGAATACTTTAGTCTGTATTTAATAATTCCAAAAAGCTATTATTCTGAGTGCATTTTTACAGTTTTAACTTCTGATCATCCAGTTTATGTCAAGCTCAAAATAAAAGATCATCAGGTTTTGAACAGTGATAGAAACTTTTTTACATTTCTGATTTGAAACAATACTAACAGCAGTAGAAATAAAGACATAGTCATTACACAGCAATATATATATATATATATATAAACATTTATTTTGAATTGGGGATTCATTTCCCTGTGTAGTGTCCTAGACAGTTTATGAATTTTAAAGACCATAACATAAATCTATCCCTGGTATTTTCCCCAACTGTTTAAAGTTACAAGAAAACAGGCTTTGAAACCTTTGCTCACCCGTGTATGCACATAAATCTCTTCTGGCTTTCCTCACTGTCAGGCAATTATAACTTGTAACTGCTTCCAAAGACACCTGACTTTCCTGATGAAGAGCTATAATAATAAGTTGTTCCAATAAACATGATGACGCTCAGAGCCACATAAAGGTAGAGTCAGTGAAGAGCAGCAAACAAGCAGTGCTTCACCATCACTATAATCCAGCCTGTGCCACCTCTGGGAATGTTGTGTTGCACCCTGCCTTGTGCAAGAGGAGGAAAACTGTAGGATGATGGTGATGGCTTGGAACAGCACAGGAAAAATCTCCTGGGTTTGTATTCCACCACTTCGTACTCCTTGACTTTCAGAAGCGACCATTTCATAAAAGTCGTATTTGCTTTCCTTTGATTTACAATTATTGAAATTTTAATAAGGATTGTGCAGCGACTCCAGACATCACATATTGTCAGTGAGAAATTATAACTTTATTGCAGCACACACTGACAGCCAACTCATAAAAATGAATGACATTCTATATCATAACATCTCGTAGGCTGTTCAGAATGTTAATAGCTCACTTCATCTTTCTTTAGCATAATGAGGCAGACAGTGTACCAATATTCAACGTGAAAATGAAGATTAAGAAAATTTGAATTGAACCAAGAAAGCAGCATTTAGCAAAGGTTCAGGAAACATTCAGATAAAAAGTTTCAATTAAAGTACTCTTAGTGAACCTTTTATCACCAGGAGCAAGGCTTTGTTACCAAATACCAGCATTTACTACAAAAAAATATAATTTAAAAATGGCTTTTGAAATGCTGCTTCTAAACAGATCTATAGTCTTCCAGTTCTCCTATAAAGTACTCTATTTTTCTGTAGATTCAATTCTATAGGGTTGTATTGTTTTAGAATAATCTATTTTTCCACAGTAGATCAAGCTAAAAATGGAAGCAATATTTAGGAGAGATATTTTTACTACTTTTATTAAGCAGTTCCAAATGTACCTGTTCAAACATGGGCAAAATTGTCCAATTACTTATCCAAATCTGCCAGTATTGTTAATTAAAAACTCTGTAGTCACTGAGAGCCCCGGTTAAGGTACCTCCAGACTCACTACATCAACTATGAACACATTTCTCCATAGTATGAACCTGAATCAGCCAACTACTTATGAATAAAATTATCCAGTAAAATAGTGCACCAGAAGTTGCTGCTACTGGCTTTAATTTTGGGTGATGGCAAAGAAAACCTCTTACTTTAGCTTTTTAAGGGCTCCTTCTTTAAGTATATAAAAATTAAAGAAATTTAAAGTTTTGGAAAATTCCCTAACCAAAATATTTACATTTTTCTTTTTCAAAATACATGCACCTTTAAAACAGTCTTATGGATCTGCATTCCTAATGCAATGCCTGAGGCAAATGTAGCTCCCTGGATGTGGAAATATAATTGTATCTGTTGGAAGGGGATCATACCATGGTGGATAGAGCACAGTAGGCTGATATTCCTTCTAGGAACAGGGTGGCAGATTTGGTCCTTAATCACTCAGGAGGGGATTTTCTGTGGAGTGTGAAAAATGTCAGATGTGTACAATGTTTCATCCATCTCAGAGATATTTGTGATTATCTGTTTGCTTTGGGGTGCACCATCACTAGCGGTGCAGGCTGTTGGTGCTCATGGGCACCAGTCCCAGGCAGGCTGGGACTGCCACAGAGAGCCCTCTGCTGTTGGAAGTGGCCATGGGTCCAGGACAAACTGTATTTTAATAAAATCCCAACGATAAAGAGGATAACTTAATCTTCAGGATTGTTTTCTACCATTATTCAAACCAAAAAGTAATTTCTTTGGAGCATTCCCCTAGCGTCTGACACCTGCAATGGTGTCACTGAAGTACATGAAATAACAGGAACATTCTGGAAGCCCTACTAAAGACACATCCAATTTTCAGCCAATTTAATTGAATTTTCTATCCCCGTTCCAAGTACAAAGAAATTAGCACTGTATGTTCCAGCTAAAAGAGACACTCCTCGTGATGTATGCTCTCTGTGGAGATCTGTCTGCTCAAATTTAACGCTCCTCCTCTGTTTGTCTGAGCTGCTTTGGCTACTGCTTTTTTCACCCTTTTGATTTTTAACTTTGGCATACTTTTCAGCTCATGCCCTTTGGGTTTTCTATCACAACCAACTATTCATTCTGATTTGTTGCTGAGTGACCTAAGCTGATTCCTGATTTCATTCTTTACTCATTAGTACTTTTTATTATGGGTGATTTTGAAATTTATTCTGAAACATTCACTCTTACAAAGGTTTAATGATTTGTTGAAACTCCTCGGTTTATCACATTATGTTAATTTTCCTTCTTGCAGAATGGACCATACATTAGAATCAAGTAGGTTACTTAATCTTCATCACAGTAATATCCTATTCTTTTTTCCTTCATATTTGTTTCCCCATTGTGAAACTGAAGAGTTCTCTCCCTTTCCTTGCTTGACCTCTGGTGTTTACCAGCTGCCCAGGGCTCAGTGGTACATTTAAATCAATGACCCTGCACGAAGATAGCTCTCAGAGCCAGCCAAAGCCCCCTCTCAGGCCCTTCTTTCTCCCCTCTGGTTGTCTCCTCTGTGTCTCCTCCTTCCCTCGGCAGCATGGGATTCCTGCTCAGATTTCCTTTCCCTTAATTAATTTGGTTCGATATACTGTCAAGCACACCATGCTTAATTTGATATTTATTGCTTTATTTCCCCTCCCCCCACAGAATTAAGATTTACTTCTTTGTGTTTCTGTAAATAAAAAAGGTTAGACTACTTTGATGTCTTTTGGTGATTTGCCTTGTTTTCAGTACACTGCATCCATTCCTGAGGCTATCAGCCTCTGCTGAATATTTCTTTGCACTCAAGGTCAGTTCCCAGCTTGCTAGAACATACCTGCAATTACTTTTGGAATTAAGAAAGCTTGGCTACTCTGGTTAAACGCTGTGATTCTTAATCCAATCTATACCATTCCTTTTATTTCACTGGCAGTTGAGAAGGTGGTAGTGAAATAGCTTTTGCAGCAACTTCATATATTTGATTTTATCAGTAAGTCTTAGTTCCCACATCTGATTGCTCATTGGAAAAGCTCAGAAGTAATTCTCTAAATCTAGTGAGTTTAATTTATCCCTGTGTCATAAGTAAGTTCAGCTTGGCACTGGGGGTCTGGTGCAGATAATGCTACTTTAAAGGTTATCTGGCTTTCTGCAGAGCTTTGGAAGCTCAGCTGCAGTGGAAAGTAACCAGAATGCAGCCCTTGTCTGGCAGTGTCACGGGCACCAACAGATTTATTGCAGGAAGTGCAGAGGCAGCCATATACATCAGCTGATGACAGGTGGGGATTGTCTCCCAGGTTGATGGAATCACATCTCACACCTGCAGTATGGATGTGCCATTTACTTCACCTGCTGGCAGGCAGGGACCGTCTTCTGGCTTGATGGAATCTGCTCACACTCTTGCAATACAAATATACTGTAAAGCAGGAATTGTTTGGGAAAAACCTCATACACATGGGAGGGCTTCATGTGCCTGGTTACTTCATTTGATTGCCTTGAATCATGAGAGTTCAATTGTGTAAATCTGGTGCAGGCTGGGTAAAATTTTATGGATTTGTCTCATTTAGCACCAAGTCCCAGAGTAGCTGGTAGTGGGCAGCCAAACAATCGCTCTAGCTGATGTCTCTGTTTTCCCATTTACCAAACTTCTCTTTTCATGATTAAGGTATCCTTGGTCTTTTCCTCCCCTCTTGGGATTTGGACTGATTTATCAAATTTTGATTTTCTGTCTTCTGTTAATATTTAGCTCATGCCATTTCTCTGAGAAATTATTATTGCGAGTGCTGAATGCCATTTGTGGTCAAAACACCACAGTAATATTATTCATATACATCATCTGTGGTGTCACTGGCATGCCGAAAATACATAAATACACTTTCCAGGCTTCACAACCTTGAAAAATAATTGATGCTTTGCATAATTATCTGATAGATACTTACAGATAGATGGCTTCATATCCTTTTACACCCTCTAATTTCTGTAGTCTGTTCATAATCTCTTGGATTCGGTGCATACTGAAGCCCTGCTTCCCGGGAAGTGGCCAGACATTGCCTGCTGATGGGAAGTAGAGAATAAATCTTTTGTTTTCATTTGCTTCCTCACATGACCTTTGCTTTTGCTTTAATAAACTGCCTTTATCTTGACTCACAAGGGGTTTTTTCCATATTATTTTCTCCCCCCAGTCCTGCTGAGGAGCGGAGTGATAGAGTGGCTTGGTGGGTACCTGGCATCCAGCCAAGGTCAGCCCACCAAACAAGGATATATTTCTAACTCTTATTTTAGACACATAGGATTGTGCTTTTATCCTCGAAAGCATTGACTAAAACATCAGTTGTGTACCTTACCACTGCCTTGTCTCTTTCCTCCCCTCTTCAGTTAGGTCAAAGCTCTCCATGCTTCCATTAAAAAGAAAATTTAAGTACAGAGGGAAAAAGATCTTCTAGTGATTTTAAAAGATACAATTTTATTTAGGAAAAAAAAATCACAGAAACATTTGGCATGAGTATATGCTGATCAAATATGTCTGTGCTTTAATGCAGCATATTGACAAGCAAAGTGGGAGTTACAGGATAACTGCATAAAATCAGTAATAAATGTCCATACTGAATATGTTGTCTGGAAAAACTTCATGATAACTTCTTTGATTTTTAAACAGATTGAACAGAACTGAGAGCCACTCAAGGAATGTCTGTATCTGTCCATGTCTGTTTGCTCAAGTGTAAACAGAAATAAGAATATTCTCTTCCTCAATAGGATGTTGCAGATCTCAATTAATATGCTTTCATTGTCTCAGCTATAAAATGTTTTGTCCTGTTGTTCTAAATCCAGTGTAAAAGCTACACATGGACAACAGCAGAATTAGACTTTGTGGCATTATTAGAGTCCTAATAATCATAAATCAAATCATAGTTAATTTCAATTAGGGGGTTAAATTTACAAAATAAAAATATGGATCCACTGTTGCTCATAATCTGAGAAGGGACAATGGGAGAAATGTGAGATTAAACAAAATTATTATCAGCTAACAAATGCAAACCCTTTCATGCTGTCAAAGCTTTAAGTACCCTGGAACTATTAAATTACAGTCTTCAAAATGTTTGCTAGACAGAAAAAGAAAAAAAGATTTTCTGATTTATAGCAAAGGAACTTATGTCACTCTTTTAAAGATAGACCCAGTGAGAAAATACACTGATCTTAAGTCTGCAGACGTGAGTGTTGTTATAACTCTGGTGTTGTAAAATATGTACTTTTGATTCATGACACATATTCAGTGTCTCTTCCATATAGTTCTGGGGCTAATTTGATTTAAAACACTATTATCTGAATGTAGCATGTCCTAAAAAGCAGAACACAATGGATGTTAAATATTGACTTTTCAATTGGAAGGATATATTCATTATACAGCTGGAGTTAGCCTATCTTAAATGTTCATTAAAAAAAGAGAATCAAAAAGCTATAGAATCAGTCTTGAAAAGTACCCTTTTTTATATCAGTAATGATCTTACTCTGCTTTTTATTACTTCTACTGCTGTCAACTATCTGATGTTAGAAGCTCTCTTTCCTTTATGGCTTAAATAATGTTAGAGACTCATTTAAAATTGTTGTGGACAATAAACTGCTCTGATAACTGCTGTTAAAGGTTTTCTGTAGGTGGCCTCACATTTTCTAATTTTCTGATAACCAAAAAATGGCCTTGAAATATTTGTCCTCTCTATTAAAACTTTCTAGATTTTATGGAACTTGCATTACTCAGTAATCAAATCCCTTTTCTTTCTTCTTTTTTTAAATCCAGTTTTCACATAGGACACTTCCAAAACTTGTTAGGCTAGTTATTTATATTTATTAAATTCCACTTGGCTTAGCAGGTAGAGTGTAATCCAGTGTTACAACTCCTCCCATCCCAGGTTCCATGCAGCCCAGAGCAGGACACAGCCCTCAGCCCTAACCCCCAGTATCAGGAGCAGCAGTGTGGAGACCTCTCAGGCTCTGCCTCTGCTGGCCTCTCATTCCCAGAGCACATCTGTTTGCACATGGGGAATCCAACTATCCTACCTTGGCCTTTATGGGATTTGCTGCCTGTCTCCGTGTTGCAATGCATATGGGACTCAACCAACACATGAACAGGTGTCATGTCCATTCTGTATATTTCCTGCACTGTCAAACCTATAAGGTTTTAGTTTTGCTCCAGTTCAAGGCATTCTTTGTCTGTGGTGATCACAGTTTGCATTTAGTTCTGATTGGAGAAAAAAATACTGTCTGAGACCAGGGGTTTTATGGATTCCCAGATGTACTTTTGCTCTAACCACCACCTATTGTGTCAATCCTTCTTTCTCTGAACTAATAAATATTTATATAGTACAAGATTGGCAACTGTCTCATGTGGCTGATTAGGGCACTTACCTGGGATATTATCCCTACTCTGCATAATCCAAAGCAGAGGCGTGGTCTGGGTCTCATCTAGGTGCCTCAGCCATGCAGCTGTTTACTACTTGGGTCTCTTCCCTGCTATTTTTTCCAGGGCACACATTCCACACTGAACTTCAGAAATTGTTCTAGTGAAAATATAACCTAGCAAATATCCTTGACCAGGTTTAACCTTTAGCTACAATGGTGCCTGAATATTCAGGAACTCTTCCACCTTTGCAAGCGGGCATGTCTTGCATGATGAGAGTAATTGCAACCCTTGATAAATCCCTACAGAACAGCTTTCCCTACAGCCATTATTTCTATCCTGCCTTCAGTGGGCCTGAGGCTGTGACCTGCTGTTCAGAGTCTTTTCTGGAAGAAATTAGAGATTGAAAAAATCGAGGTTCAATTAAAAGATGTAGAGCTGAGTCACTTCAGGGGACTGATAACACACATCCCTAACAGTCACTTCCCTTGGCATCATATCAGCTTTAGTCAAGTCAGGGTGGGGAAAGGTGGAAAAACCCTTTGGGAGGGTGAGTATTTTAGTTATGTGAACCAGCAGCTATATTTCTGATATCTTAGATACCAGGTTTCAGCTTAGTGGAGCTGAAAGTTTTTATTTTTACAGCTTTCCACTCTACTTAGCTTCTTGCCAAGTCATAAAATCTAAGGTTCTGCAATGTTTAGTCTATTCATGTCCATATAGAGAGCTTATATTTGCAATATCCAAAATAAAGGTGGCTTTACATGACTCCTGTTTGAGCAGAGGCTTGAGGATCCCTGCAATAAGGAAATACAAGAAGAATCATCCATTGTGTAAGTGTTTCAGAGGGTGTAATGCATTTCTTTCCTACTTTATCTATATATCTTTAAATGCTGATTATTCCTGACTGTCAGTATGGCCTGTTGTAGCCACAGGTATTGGATATAATTGAGACCATCCATCAGATATCTCTCAATTCTAGCACAGTACTACACCTGATCAAGATTAAAACTGGGTGAAAAAAGGGAAATTGTGATGCAGTATTTTATCACTGCAAAATTTTATTGGATTTAAGTGTATTGGAGCATTTCAGAGGAACCTGTTTGCTTTATCAGCAATTGCAATCATTATAGAAAAATCTAGCTTTAGAAACAGCATCCATTTCATTGAGATGAACTGTTTCTCCAAAATAGTTGGATATTTCTCTAAACCATTCTCGTCAATTTCTTTAATTCATGGGAAGTTCAAAAATTTTTGCTTTTTTCAGATTCAGGAAGAAATTTCATAATATTGACATATCCTTTTTAGGAACAGTACAGTTGAAAATCTCTGGGGAAGAACTTTGGTAACATATTTTGGATGGCAGTGAAAATTGTGGCGCAGATATGACAGGAAGAATGAAGCTGTTCAGCAGAGTTTGTGATTTGTATGGGAGGGCCTGCTTTGGGACCTGGCACTTGCTGTAGAGATTTAACAGCTCTAAGGGTTGATTTACTGTTGGACACAGGAATCACAGGACGAAGCCAGAGGCAAAAGCAGGAACCAGGAGGCACAGGCTGAACAGACAGGAGTGGCAACACCTTTGATGTCTGAAAAGAAAAGAACAAGTTCCTTATCCAATAGAAATACATTTAAATAATACTATAGGAAATAGAAATGGTTAAAAAAAATAATGTCCTGTAAAGTCACGAGCACAAAAAACCCACTCTCGTCTTAAACCCCATGGATGTGTGTGTAGTGAACCTGCTAAAAGTTTTGCTTTCCTTTTCAGAAAAAAGCAAGCAACAACAAAATGAATGACTCAAAATAACTGCATCTTTACAGTTACTTGCAAAACAGTAAAGAATAACCTCAAGACTACTCATTTTGATGATTTTTGCCTCTTGGGTAGACTCAGGTGGTTTAAACAAGCCCAGGAAAAGGCAGCCATTATTATAAACTCCTTGTTATGTTTGTATGGTATTTCTCCCTAAGTGCCTGTGTACTATTGCTAAATAAACTGTGCTTTGAGGATGTTACTGATCCCTTCTCCACGCTGCTCACAGAGCTCCAGAGAGAAGGATTACAGTACATTTGAAATGTAACTTTGTAATCTAGGATATATCTGCAGTACCGGGGATATTCACACTGGTTTTATTTTACTGTTTTTACTGGCTAATATAGACACTTCCAGCAACATAGCCAGGAGACCATGAGTTTAACATAATCTGGGGGAAAATAAATCTAAACAGCTTGAAAAGGGAGACAGAACCCCATCCTGGGAGAGACTGTGGGATGGGAACTGATTCTTCAGGGACAGTGGGGAGAGGATGAGAGTTACACTGTGACTATGGAAATTGTAATTAAAAAAAAAAATTTAAAAACCCACTGCTGTATTTCAGTTTCTGTAAAGCAGACTACTTTTTTCAAAGTAGTTGCTGAAACTTTAATCTTGATTTGATTGTGTCTGGGTTTCTTTTATTTGTGAATATTCCGACATCCAGCCTTTGATGTTACCTTTGAGCAGAGCCTTATCAGGTCCTGAAAATAGCTTCACAGATGGAAATTTTTTTCTATTGTATTAGCCTGGTTTGAAAAGAACCTAATTGACCTGCTATAATAAAAGATTTTGCTTTAAAGTCTGATCCCAGCTTACAAGGGTTTGCATCTCTTGGTTCTGCCTTTTGAACACTTAAACAAGAGACATTTTTCAGCTTCTAAATGGCTTTTAGCTCATCCACATGTATGGACAGTACCTAATGGACCCTACCCATTTATTCATTGGTCTCCACAGCTGTGAAATGTGATTCTTTTTACATTTTACAACTTCAAAATGCTTTCTATTTTTAGGTCAAAATGGAAAAACCCATTTGTCTTATTTAGCTTTTTAAATATTTATTTTATGGTATTTTACATTCTTTCTGCTTTTGCCCTGGGGCATTTCTTCAAAACTAATTTTAAAATGTGCACGTGATTGATTTGGGTTTTGAGACAGGCAACAGGAGCCAGGTTTCACTTCCTCTGAAACTGCAGAAAAATGATGGGGCCTTATTAGAGAAAGGGACTATTATTGCATTTGCCTTGTAAGGAAAAAGAAAAGCTGTACTGAAGAGAATTATCATGATGGAACTTGAAAAAGAATAGGCTGAATGCTCTCTTTTTAAGATGTGCTGGCTCTGCAAGGTGAGAATCTGGCCCAAGAATTTTTCTGTAGTCTGTGAGTTGAGAGAGAGCCAGCAACATTTTACTGTCCATAGATCTTACCGCCCCAATGGAGAAATATGATGATTTCTTATTGAGAAGCAGAAATAGATGCTGGATTTGCAATGTCTCTCCTATTTCCACTCCACAGATCTGCATAATCGAACATGTCAGATCAAAGGATGGAAAATTTTCTTTCCAGAGGAAGGCGCAGATTGAGCTGCTGAAGGCTGATTCTGCAGGCTGTGCTCAGGTGCAGGGGCTCCTGCTCACTCACACAGCCCTATTGATGAGAACTGGAGCTCTGCACTTTACAGATGCTGGGCTGGGGCCGAACAACCCGGCTCCGTGTTTATGCGGTCAAAATTCTCACATCAGTTAATGGGAATTGTGTGAGAACAAGAATTTAGTAAAAAGGGAGAATGGCAGGATTTGGACCTGTACCAAATGCTTAGGAAAGGCTGTGCTTCCTGCCCTCTCAGTTAGAAGTTGGGTGTTGTGAAACAGTCAGTAATGCCAAGACAGTTGGCAAGTGAGCAAAACCGAAATAATAGAATTAAAGGAGAGAAGGACTTTTTGCAATTAAAATTGCATGTACTGGCATTTCTAGTATGTGGCAGAGATCCTGCACATTTTACTCCTGAGTAACAAAGAACAGAGCTGTGTATGTCACCATGGAAATGTAAATGGAGCTCCTTTGACAAACAGAGAAATGTATGCCATTCCTTTATGCTCAGATGAACTGCTCGTAGTGGGATGCAAGAGAAGAATGGGATGTCTGTTACAGAAAAGATATGAACATGCAATTGTATTACCTTGTTCTCCGTTCTGTTAGATTTTCATTAGGAACTTAAAACATGCAAGGGGGAAAAAAGAGAGTGTTTTTTTCCCCTAGCTAATTATTTATATATTTAATACAGTATTTATAGCAGGCAGGAAAAAAATAGTAGTGATCAAACACATGGCAAAGAGCACAGAGGCAAAAGTGTAGATTTGTACACTGTGCTGCTTCTGCCTGGGTCATCTATCTGTTAATTTTTCTTTAAAAAAAAGGATGGATATTTATGAATTAAAGGAAATTTCAAAAGGGACAGGAAGCTGTGTTACAATATTATGAATCTGATTGATTTTTTTGTTTAGTTTTTATGATCAAGAGATGTTTGGGAATTTTTGTTCTAATTCTGACTGAATCATTCTTTCCTTGCTTGGGGCATGAGAATGTCTAGAGTGCAAGTTAAAAAATTAACAACAACCTATACTGGAAGCTCAAGAATTTGTAACTTTTCTGATATTCTGAAAGTATCATCTTATAATCTTGCTCTGTTCTATTTGGAACAGAGAGCTAGGTAAATAATATCAAATATTTTCTGAGTTTTATGTTGTTGCTTCAACATATGTTTGTGCTTGATTTCACCAAATACTTCTGAGTTCAACTCCCACAATGAGTCTCAGAACTCGTCTGGCTCATATGTTTGGATATTTAAGCTAGAAATGTTTTCGGAGATCAGCAAAGAGAGATGGAGTTGCCAAGACAGTTGCTAAAGTCAAACCATAAAGGCAAAGAAAACAGAGAAGAATTTAAATCCAAATTCCCTATTTACCTTTCTACTCCTTTTGGAGTTCTGTTTTATGGCTATCATAAGATGAAAAAAACTTTAAAATCTTCAGCAAACCAATAAACTCTTTTCCTCTTAGGAATAAGGATGAGGTTTCTGCAACTCAGAAAGGAAAAGTTTTAATGTCATCTGTTGTTCCTTTAATTTTGCTTATTTTATTTCAAACAGAAACCACCATCCATAAATGGATTCTTTAATCAATTTCCTGATTTAAAATAAATCATTCAGAGCAGCAATGATGCTTCACCCAGCCCTTTTTGGATATGGAATACTAAATATTCTCAAGGAAATTTGTCATATAGACATAGAGTGCTCTTTGTAAGTTACAGAAGATAATTTTTGAGTAAAGCTAATAGAAAGAATTAATGGAAATCATGAGCAATCTGAAGATTTTCTAATAACAGAAAAGGTCAGTAAATTAGTAATTGCCTCTGAAATATAATCATAATACTTCCCAGTGACTAAATTGGCTTATGAAAATATGCTCAGGAATGACCATTAAAATATTCTTTATGCATTATGAATTAAGTATCTTTTTTTTTTCATTTGGAAGAAATTCACGTTTAGGAAAATTGGGAAAATTGGGAAAATTGGGAAAATTAGGAAAATGCAGTGTATTCAAAGATAATAATAATCATATCATTTCTGTAGATATCAGGGGGAAAATAAGTAAGCTAAGGTGATTCTCTTTGTTTCCTTGGTACTAAAATGCAGCTGATTTTGAAATTAAAGTGATGCCAGGCAGAAACACTTCACAGTCACCTGGGACAGAAAATACCCAGCTGGCCATGCAGGATTGCTGTAGGGGGGCAGAATATTGGGTAGTCAGAGTGAAACCAGCACTGGAGAAAGGACCATAAGTACAATGTGTCTTCATTTCTCACAAGGTATCTATTTTTCCCTCAAAAGTTAATGTTTCTTTAAAAGCTGGTGTTCCCCATCTAGGCTAATAATGCTTCAGGATAACTTTGAGGTACTTGTTTCCCAAACACCTTCTGAAGGATCTGGTATCACTTCCTGCTTTCTGACCACCATGTCTCATAGCCTGGATCTCATCTTGATTCCTGTTGAATAACAGAATTTTGATGACAGCAGCTTCCTCCTCCCGCACCACATTTATGTACATTGATAAATATTGTTCTCCTTGCTTTTAGCCTTCGGGCTTGTTTCAAGGGAGAAGTTACCTGGGACTGGTTTGTTACATCTCATGCAGTGTTTAACTGTGAAGGAGATACAGTGCTCTCTTCTTCCACTGCCTTCAGTGACTTGTTTGTCAGTCAGTGCAAAGGTCTGCACCCAGCCTGGTGTTCTGGGAAAGGTCTCATTGTACAACTTTTTCTGATCTGCTCCATATTCTGTTTGCAGGGATGTGGATGCTGGGGGTGGTTACAGCAGGAGAAGGAAGAACAAGTAAGTAAATTTGAGGAGATACATTTGCAGGCCTTTATATGGAGCACTTACAATCAGTTGTTTTAAAGCACACCCCAGTTATGCTGGCATCCCAGGGGAGCTGCTTTGCCTTGCATGGTGCACCCCCCAAAAAGAAAGCTCTTTATCTCAAGTTCTTTTTTCTTTAATGACATCTACAATTAAGCACAAAGCACTCTACAAAATTAATAGGAATCTTCAGTAATTGTTCTCAGCCCAAGGGGTTCAAACAACCCTGCATGCCTATAGCACCTTAAAATCTCCATGCTGTTTGAATTGTCTTAGGAGCCTAATTTGAGCTGCTCAGTTCATAAACCCCATCTCAACCTAAAACTGAATGAATAAATGAAACTGATGGTTTCAACATTGCTTTTCCTCTCTCTGTGGCTACAATAGACATATTTGCTTTGCAATATAGTTGAATTTTGTAGCCATCTGCCCCACCTTGTGCTAACCGTGGGAAGATGAAGAGCTGGTGTGCCTTTAGGAATAGGGGAACAGGCTTGGGGAAAGCTTAAGGGGGAAATGTGAGCAACAAGCGTGCCTCCTGCTTTTAGAATTTGTTACTGCAAGGAAATAAAACTCACAGCATTAGGTTTATGGTATTTTGATGCTATAGTGAGTGACTTGGGAATTAGAGGATTAAAAGACAACAGGCAGTTGGAGACCTGTAGCTTTTAACTCTTCCCAAAATGGTAATGAAAAGCTGGATACAGAAAAATGAGATTTAAATTCTTCCTTGTGCAGTTTATGAGATAATGCCATTCATTATGTTTAATAATAGATCTACTTGTGTTGTATAGATTTTTACTTAAGGATTTGGTAACTCTGTAAATCGACGATGACAGCATACAATTTTTTACTGTCTGCAGACAGAGGCTCTGGTCCAGGCCACAGGTACCACGGGAGCTGCCCAGGGGCTCAGGGGTCCTGGCCATCCCTTCCAGCAGGGAGATGGCAGGAGCAGGGAGGAAACAGTCACACATTTACTTCATTGCTCACAGGACACGATATAAGTTCATAAGGCCTCTTGCTGTGACCTGGAGAAGGGAAGTTTTAGCACAGTTCCTCTTGTTTTCAGCTCTTTTTTTTTTTTTTCTCCCCCAAAGCTTTTCTGCTTTGCCTCACTACTGAGGACAGATTTTCATTTATTTTTACTAAATCTCACAGGTGCTTGCACTTTTTGCAAAAGAAAGGCACCTGTCAGGTAAGGACTGGTTGTGTAGGTCTCCAAAGAGAAGAATTAAACCTGGGGCATCTAATGCACACAGAGGCACCTGAAAAGCACCAATTTTAAAGGGGATGTGACTCTTAGTTATATGAACTCTGTTCTACCAGGGGTCTAAAGTGAGCTTCTGGCTGTATAACAGCCTCTGTGGAGAGACAAGAAAATGAGTCCATATGAGCCCAGAATTGCTGTGGGTGCATAAATGCCCTAATTTGAGATGCAATTCTGTATTGTAATCATCAAAATAGAGTAAAAATGAGGGTTTTGATTGCCTAGAACAAAAAGGTGGTAAGTGGTGTTTCTTGTGTTCCAGGGGGATTACTCACATGGAAATAATATGCCAAAGATCAGGCTTAGATTGAAAGGATTTTAAGCATAACAGAGAAGCCATCCCCAGCTCTCTGTAAATAAACTGGTAGTTTCAACACAGTTCCTGGGATACTCTTGTCATATCATAAAAATTAATAGAATTTATACTTGTTGCATTTCAGCTGTCAGATTCCTCAGGGAAATAGTGATTTGCAAACTGAAGCAGTCCTGGTCCAGACTGAACAGTGCTCTGACCCAGTGTGGGCTCAGAGCATGGGTCTCTAAGGGAAATCTCACATTGCAAACTTGGACTGCAAATTTGGAGTCAATGCACAGAAAAATGGAGTTTTCAGGGCTATCAGACACCATTCATAAGGAAAGATTTCATCTCAGAAAGAGAGAAAGGAACCTGCCCAGAACAGTCTGGTTTGGAAGGACAAAGAGAGGAGCCAGTTTTGTGCATTGTCTGCCAGGCAAGGATACACTGACTGGATCAATGGCTTGGCTTTCTGCTAATTCTGAGGAAGGTGGCATTATCACAAGTCTTAGCAAGTTTGGCATGGGTTCTTTTTTTCAAATATGAATCCCAGTAGTATTGTATTCAAAATAAATAGCAAGACAGCCTGTATTTTACAACACATTTTTCAGCTAAAATCTCACTCTAGGCAGAGTAAAAAAAAGGATTCAGTAATGAAGAAGAAATTACAGAGATGGAAGAACTCAAGCTATCTCAGAAACCTTCTCTAAAAGGACTCAACTTATGAAAGTTGTCTGTATCAGTTTTAATAACATGGCTCTCAAGGACATCTAATGTCTCATGAAATATATGATGGTCCAGAACAGAAATGTTCAAGAGAAAAACTAGAACAGATTTCTCTAGGAAGCACAAAAGAAAAATTCTAACATAATCTTTTTCATTTTCTAAAGAAAATGTTTAGCTATCTTGTTAAAATGGACATCTATGCTTGTAGGAGACCTGCTGTGTATAGAATTGTTGCTATTGTTATTAATATTGGTAATAATATTAATACTATGGATAATAGTAAGTACGAGAAAATCAGGTATAGATCTGAATTAATATTGCTGAAGAAAGACATAAAAGTTATACTACTGGGAATAACCTTTTACATAATATTTTCTAGAACATCAGAAAAAGCTCATGAATCAAATAAAGACATTAAATTTCAAAACATGATGTTACTTCAAAAATAGAGCACAGGCAATTCTCTCTTTGCTGTGTTGTCTGAATGGGAGTTCCCTACACTATCAGCAGGGTAAGATGCAGCACAAGCACACAGCTCATTTCCCAGCCTGTTCCTACCCAGTATCACAAACATCATGTTCAGCACTGGCTTTGCTGGTGTAGACAGGTCTGTGAATGACAATTCATGAAGCCAGAAAATCCTCAGTGAAGCAGACAGCTGGAGTGCTTGTCACCAAAAAATTACATTAAAATATTCCAATTCACCAAGTTTTTTTTTTTCCCATATGCTTAAACATCTGGAATACAGAAGAGCTTTCTATATGTATGTAGTCAGACAAAAATCTTGTACTGGCTTCTACCTATTAGAAATCAGTACAACATTTGTTGTATTTAGATGCCCAAGGGACACACTACAGTCAGGAGCTGACAGGTACCAAGGATCTATAAAGATTTATAAAGAAGAGCTTGAAAAATGCCTGAAAATTATGTAACAAAGAAGGAATAATATATAATAAACTGATTCTGTTCTGATTTACATCTGTATACATCTGAGGTAATTTATGGCAATCATAGCAGAATTCTAGGTTTGCATTTTGACTAAGTTTGATTCATGCAGCAGATATTGATCTTGCTGTAAAGTTCTAAACCTTCCTTTTACAAGTTATTAAAAACCAAAAAATTCTTTATGTTATTCCCCAACAGATGCTAATGTTGTTAGCTTTCACAGGTTTTTTAACTAATTTTTCAGTATAAAGTACTGATTCACTTCACTGAGAATCACTAATAAAATTGGAAATACAGCACAGTACTCTTTTATGGTGCCAGCACTGCCTAACAGTGCTCTTCACAAAAAAAGTATCTTCTTTTATCTTGTCTGATAGAAGATTCCACAACTAAATTCATTCAGAAAATTAAGATTAAACAATTTTCTTGTATCTCTTCTACTTTCTGGAGGGGTCATGACTGCACTAATGAAGGTTAAATAGACTGAGGAATGATTGGTAGAATATCTGTGGATGTGTAGCTTATAGAAAAAGCAATATAGCACCTACCACATCATCTGTCATACCAGGTGAAAAAAATCTTCCTTCAATTCCCCAGGTATTTCAAAGATAATTACTCTAAATACAATGGGTGAAGAATCCTATTAGTTACGAGTCAAGTATTCAAGCTCTTTTTTTTCCCTCCTTCTGTTTTATAATATTTGGCTGGTTTTTCACCATCACTTTTTAGATGTACAACTGTGTCGAGTCCTATATTGAAATTATAGCTGAAGCTGAAGCCCCAGGAAGATGTAAGATATGCAGTGCCCCGGGTCACTTTGCTATGCACGAGCAGGACAGCAGGCAAGGAGCCTTCTTCTGCCAGAGGCTGATCCAGCCCAATCTGCAAAGATCAGTGCTAGGACTCCCTGAGCAGACAATGGAAAGTAAAAATGTCCTTATGTTTGTTAAGGGCAGATATAAGGACACATTACAGACTTGCCCAGACATGAAGTGAGGAAGGACATGTTGTGTATTGTGAAAATATTTCAGCAAATATGGAGTCATCCTGTGAGAATTTGAGACTGGGCAGGTTGGCTGTGTGCAGAGTACAGTTAGCTTAGTAGTGAGATGTCTGCATCTGAAGGAAAAGAGTAACTCATGATTGCCATCTCTTTGAAAAGCTGAGTGAAAGGGTAATACCAAACCTACAAATTTTGCTATTTTTCTGTGGCTGTGAACCTACAAAACTTGCTTTGTGTTAATTGAAAATCCCATGACAGACTAACAAAAGAGTTGACTGTGGCTAGAGGAGGTTGACTTTTGCAGAAAAAATGTCCTTAAAACATAAGGTTTGTTCATGAATAAGGGATCCTTGTCTGTGTTGACATGAGGCTGGTGAGGTGTAAGTACACGGGATGAGCACAAGAAATGCTCAGCAGTCCTGGGAACCTGGGACTATACTCTGTATTTCCACTGCTAATGTATGTGGTGATTTATTGTTTAAATGGTTTTTCTGGCCAGGATACACCTCTCCCAAATGGGAGAATACCAAAAAGTGCTTGAATCCAGGTGAACAGAGTGCATAGTTGGATGCAGGGTTTGACATTTCTTCCCAGAAGAGACAGCTGGCTAGGAGTGAGGTCTGAAAGCTCAGAAAGGAAGCACATTCAGCTAACTGCATATCCTTAACAGCCTCTTCATGGGCTCTCTGCAGTGTGTGTTCAGACTCCAGCCTGAGTGCATACCTTCAAGTCCTACATTTTGTTACACCTGAAATTTTCATCAGGTTAAAGAAAAGCCAATGTTTCTCTTGCCCAGAGCAATTGTGGGCCCAAACTTTTATAAGAAACTGAGTGATAATGATTCTTTTCTCTGTTGGCAGGAAAGTCATGGACATTAAACCACTATCAACCTTTGGTCAATTTGTAAGAGAAGACATACAAAATCACCCAAAAAGTGCAGTCAAGCAACTTGAAATCACTGGTGCCAAATGAAAATCCTTCAATCTCAGATGTTAGGCAAAATAGTCACATTGGAAGGCAACGTGCTTTAGCAGTCATATTAGTAACAAAAAATTCAAGAGGAATCATATTAAAAATAGGAAATATGTTTGTAGGAGAAAATAGAAATGTAGAAAAACATGAAAAGTTAAAGTCATACAAGAGTAAAACAAGAGTGAGCGTTTTAAACTCCAGCACAGTCTTGGTGCTAACATATGGCTGGAGAGCTGGAGCTACTCAAAGTGTAAAATCAGACACCCTAGAGACTAAATGTCTAGAAGAGATTCTGATTCTGGATAAATATACCTTTAATCAACATGAAGAGATGAGAAATCAAAATCACCAGCCAGCAGCCTGTCTCCATCAGTATGAAGAGCACACTTGGTGGATGCAGAGTGTTCATCAGATGCCAGGACACAAACCCAGAGCTGTGAAACGCACACTGACCCGTGTCACGAAAAGAGGCTGTGCAAGCAAGCCCCTGGAAAACCCATTAGCAAGCAGGAGGCATTAGCAAGGCAGTCACAGCTCTGTAGGGCACTTGGACACTGCAGCAAACGGCAGGAGTAGAAAAGACTCTTTTCTGACCCATTCACTTCCATTGGCAAGGAGTTATTAAAGCGAAGGGAACAATCATTAGAAGTGACCACATCCTTAGGATTAAATAGCTGATACCTTGATGAACTCAAGCAAGCAAAGTCTTCTACTAAAACTTCAAAGTTTCTGGGACTTGCAGCTAATCAAATCTACCTAATAATGTCTGCATCATTTGTATTAGTATTTTCAACAGAGAACAGAATTTGTTAGAAAGCTTGAATGCTTTAATTGTACACAGGAGATTGGCAGGGAAGGGCCAGGCACTCAGTGTGCCCCACTTTACTTGCTATGAATATTTTGAATTGCATTTCTCCTCATAGTTTTGAGACACCAGCAATCTATATGAAAAATACAAAATATTACCTTCCCCTTTGACTTTTTTGACAGTTGGAGGGATAAGAGGAGCTGTTGGGGAAGCTGTGGCAAGAGGATGGTGTAGAGGAAATATCGTTGGCTTCAGCAGGGTGGAGTTATACTCTTGCTAATGGTTTGGACACCTGCCCCAGGTTACAGAGAAAACACAGAGGCTGTAATCACAAAAGAGAGCACTTTCTTTGAATTTGAGTGCCCTTCATCTCTGTCATCCAACATATTTTCAGTTTCTTCATTGGAGGTACATAAAGCTTTAAGTGAAAGGCTCAGTTGCTTTTAAAAGCTTTGCTAAGCAATTCTGCTTTGGAAAAAATTAACCTGTGAAGTAAATAAATAAATAAACCTGGCAAATGTGTTTGCCATAACCCTGCAGAACTGCACATCACCTGCTGGCACTTCTGAATTCAGTGTGCTGCATATCTAATTGGTTTTTTTCTCCTGTATTTTGCTTCCCTTTCAAAAGCTTTTCCTACTCCAGTTGGTAAAACATCTTTTGGGCAATTCCTCTGCTTGCAGCCTTGCATGGAACACTGTTTTTCCTTCACAAATATTATAAGGAAATAGAGAATGACTGTCTGGGATGATATAGGTTCTTTTGTTTCTCTTACCTGTGGAGAGACTTGTGTTGTAAAGGAGTTACAACCTATTTCCTTCTGCAAATAAAAAAGCAGTTTCTTGTTTCTTATAAAATGCATGAAACATCTAATTAATTTTGCTTGTATACATTCATTTACGTAACAAGTCCTTATAGAACCACATACTGAAATCTTAACCAAAATCCTCAGTAACCCTTTAGGATTTTGTGTGTGTTTAATAGTATTTTCATGGTTCAGAAAGGGAGAGGGGGTATAGTGTTACACTGTGATACTAAAGCCAAGAAATCCTGCAAATCATTCACACTCGGGTTTGGAGTGACAGCTCCTTTGTGGCACTGTGCACGCCCTCTCAAGTCAACTCTACTCAAATCTTATGACTTTAGTGTTGGTACCACGGAGTTGTTCCTCTTGCAGATGGGTGGGGCAGTACTGCTTCCAGCATTTATGCAGGCATTTCTCCCAGAGGATTTGCAGTCTGACACACGTTGGCCTGTAGAGACTAAGACGATGTATGTACTCCTCTTCCAGCTCTGCAAAATCAGAGGGATCGGTTGTAGAAGGTTTAAAGGCTTGTTGATGAATTTTGAAATCTGGAGTTTTCACTCTTCACTCTTTCACTTTCTCTCTTAACAATGCACAAATCATGTTTAAAAATGTTACTACCGTCTGCTCCATCAAAATATTGCAAACTCTTTCTATACTGTTTCAGCAAAGTATTTGTCATATTAAGAGCTATAAGACATTTGTGCCTCAAACACCATTCTGCCTTGATCAAGAAGGTATCAACAATTTAGTTAACAATCAGTCACAAACAGAAAAAAATTATGGGAGAAAAGTAGTGTGGCACTCAAGGCTGAGCACAGATAGATGGAATTTAATCATCTCTGGAGCCTCTCTGGGGACTGTGAAGGATTTTAGAGAAGGCCATATGTGACTGTTAAATTGGCTTCAACAAATCAAAATTATCTGTAGCAAAATTTGATTTTTAAATCTATTTTTTAACCCAAAGTACTCAAATTTCAAATAAAACAAGTGGAAAATGAACTGTCATTTTTAGGACAGAAAGCTGCTTTTTTTCACAGAAAGTAACTGCTACCTACATGTTTTTCTGAAACTGTTACTCTCCAATTAAAAAGATTGTCAATAATGAAACATCATCTAAGTTATGCCAAATTCTCTTGTTCATTTAAATTCTGAGGTGGTGCAGTATTGTGCTGACCAGGTCTGAGCCTCAAGCCTCTTCAAAAAACTACTTTACAAAGAAAGATGATTTTGGTTCATGTCAAGTGACAAGATTTCATCAATTCTTTCTCCTTCTTGGGGATAAAAGCTGTGGTTTTCAGCTGTTTTAGCTCCAGTTTCTAATTCTCTGAGTTCACCCGCTAGTGTCTCTCCCTCTGCGAGTTTCCATGTCTCAATATTCACTGCAGTGAATGAGTGGCTGAGGGAGCTGAGGGGCTGAGCCCAAGGAGGCTCAGGGGAGACCTTTCCACTCTCTACAACCACCTGAGAGGTGGAGGTCAGTCGCTTTTCCCAAGTAACGAGTGATGGGATGAGAGGAAATGACCTAAAGTTGCACCAGGAGAGGCTCAGAGGGGACATTAGGGAAAAGATTCTTCACTGAAAGGGTTGTCAAGCATTTGAACAGGCTGTCCAGGCAAGCGGTGGAGTCACCATCCCTGGAGGTATAAAAGTGTCATGTACATGTGTCACTTAGGGACATGGTTCAGTTGTGGACTTGGCAGTGCTGAGTTAATGGATGGACTCAATGATCTCAGAGGTCTTTTCCAACATAAACAACTCTATGATTCCATGATTCTGCCCTAAATTAATTCCAACAAGGTAACTGGTTAATTATGTATTTCTAACCAAACACTTGTGCAATTTTACAGGAGTATTTTTCCCAAGGTGGTCATAAGTTGCAAAGATAGTTAGCACTAGGCAATTACCATTTTGAAGAATAGATGCTGACACCATTAAAAGTGGGTACTTAGAACATATAGCAGCAGTGTCACATTCATCACAGCATCCAAGAGACAGGATGCTTAAATGCAGTGAGAAGGCTGTTAATGCAGAAATGTTTTAAAACTGCCATCAGATCTCTTGTACTCAATACTGGTACTTTACATAAAAATTGCCTGCACTGATGATAAGGTAACTTGTCTGAGCTGGAATCATTGGAGAACAATCAAATATGATAAATGATTGCCAGCTGCTGCCATTTTCAAAGTAGAGACAAAGCGCTGAGATAATACAGCTAAGACAATTCACAGAACTTCAAAGGAGCAACCCCTTCAAGTATTGTGTCGTCCCTGACACTCAGTCAATGTAAATGATACCTGATTTTTATAGGCAGTAACAGGTTTATTTTCAATATATCCAAAACCTTCTCTCTATATTTAGTAGACACCATCTATATTGAAAAACAGCATTAAATTTCTAACTTGTCCATAATTATTATTTAGAACACTCATTATAGAGACTGCCATAAAATATTATCAGACCATCTGTAGTGAACAATTACAGTTGTCGGTGACTGTGTTCATGGTCAAGGGTGCAGAGCACTTTTACAAAATGATGCCTGACTAAACTTCAAATTCTGTGCATTAGCAGAGTTAGGTACATAGACCGAAGGATAATTTTTATTTTATAATAAAAAGTAGTTATAAATATTGTATGCTTTTATATTCAGGAAATTTCCATGAGCTTACATGCAGCATGGCAAAAATATACCTAATTTTTTTTTGAGAAGAAAGGAAACACCTGTTTGGGGACCAATTAAGAACTTCATAGAACTATCAGTCCTAATTACTAAATAGCTACAGGATTCTCATTTAAGCAAAATCAACCATACTTGAAAACTAAACTTAGAATGTAAATGATGCAATCATTCATAATTCATTCTGCCAAGCACACAAAAGCAGAGCCTGCAGTAGGCTGTTTTTAAATCTTTTGTGCAGATTAATACAGCAAATACTAGATTTTTAAAAAGCTGTTAAGGAGAAACAGATCTTCTAGGGGTACTATTTTTTATCCAGCATTTTATTACCAATCTTAAACTTGAATACATCTGCTTTAGAAGAAAGACTTAGCAGAAAAGGCAAAGTTTTTAGCAGTCTCTCGTTGAGAAGAGTATTCTGCATTCCCTGCTCAACAGAAATATTAGCTGCTCATTAAAGAATGTTGTATGGCCATTTGCAAGACTCATACTTACTTGTAACTGTTCAGTTAAATCTTAAATCTGGCAGTAGATAATGTCTACTGCCCATACATTAGTGGAATCAATGATCCAAGGTAATCCAAGGATAATTTCTCAGGCAAGCTAACTGAGGGCAAGACCTCAAGATCTCAAGTACAGCTACAGCTCTCCTGGGGACAAAGAGAAGACTTAAAATATCAATCCTTGATTTGCAGGTCTCAGCCCTTTTGCAGGCTAGAACAACCACACAAATTAGTTGTCCAAGCTCAGGTTACTGTTGCTGTTACCCCATCAATGGAAACTCACTAGAACAGGTGAATATCAGCTCCTCTTACATGGCGTTTTTATGTGAAATCACTTTCTGCACACAAAGAAATATCACCCCATGCACACATAAATATTATCCCCACAGAAAGTTGGTTGCTTAGTACAACACATTCCAAAGCAGCAATTTATAGTTGTTTAGACAATAACAACAATAATAATAAATAAAACATTTAGGTTTATAGTATTATTCACTTACCGAAGTGCAAATTTTAGGTGAAGCTGAGAAGTTCAGTCTATGGTGTTTCTGTGTACCTGTACTAAATACTTTGTAAGCTACCATTAATCCTATGAGTAGCTTGGGAAACAATTTGTGGTATAAATTATATTTATCAAATTTAGTTTGCAGTTTCTTGAACCGATTGTGAGATCCTCTTTGCCATCACTTATTCTTTATCAATTATTGTGGAGAGAAAAACAGAGCCTACTCATTGATCACAAATTCTTTGCTGATGTTGTAAATATATATAAATATAAGGTATTCCTGTACATATAATATATTTATATTCCATCTTTGTGATCTATCACTTCAGAAAATATTATTCAATTTCCTGTGCCTTAACCTTTCTTTGACAACAAATATTACATTCCTTCAAAATCCCTTTCCACAGCCACTCCCAGCAATCAAACACTATACAATATAACCTCTCCCTAATTTCTGTCTTACTCTACAGGATAGAAATGTGAAACCAATAAAATTCCTGTGGATTCTGCACTATGTCAGCACTGGGACTCTGTTTCTCCCTTGGGGACAGTGTCCAGCCAGGAGTCCATCGGATCCGTGCTGGCAGTCTCAGTGATCCGTAGGAGTACAGCACTCACAGGGATGGCTGGATACACACTGTCCTGAAAAACCTCTTTGCCATTAAAGCTGATTTAGGACCTTCTGTTAACTCTTGTTTACTCCTGATTGTTCAGCTTCAGTCTGGTAATATCATGTACTGCTTCCCTCTTTTTATTCCCACTGGTAAATCATATTAAGTGTGGCTTTCTGCAGATGGTTGCTGTGTGAGTATATCTTTGGTTGAAGATAGATGGTAAGAAAGGAAGTTTGAAACTGCAGCAAACCATGGATTGTTGTCCCTCCTGTCATACTGAATACCTATATATTCACTCAAGCTTTTACTTGAATTGAGGTTTGTGAAGAGTTGAATTCCCTAGAGGATGTGCCGAGACTTCTAATTTAACACTCATTACTTCAACAAACACAATGCATTTGTATTTGCAGGGCAGGAAAATAAATGTTTAAGTGGAACTTAATCCCATATTTTGAAAATTTGCAATTTATTTGAACTCTCTTACTGGTTACTTTGGATTTCATTAAAGAATGATGGCATAAAAAAATAGGAAGCCACAGTATTCTTTCATAATTTGAAAGTATAACATTACAGGTAATCGAATATAATTGTTCAGAGATTTAAGGAAGCGTTCCCACAGACAATAATTTATCTAACTAGAAAGAAAACCCCATTGTCCACTTAGAAGGGTTAAAGGTGAGGAAGTGGGAATATAAGTTATGCTATGCAATCAAATTCTTGACATAATTGCATTTGTCTTTGTGTTTTGTGTGCAAAAACCACATTAAAACATGTTCTAAGAGAAGTATTTACTTTAAAGAAATCTTTCTGCACGTGTATTAGGAAACATGAAAGAAACTGTGTAAAAGTTCAAGTCTTTTGCATGTTTAACCATTTATGAGTAGTTTATGAATATTTTATTAACTGTTGCTTGAAAGAACAACAAAAGTGCTGCTTGCCAAATCAGAGAAAGTTAGAGATCTTTAGTGTAATGATTTAACACATATAAGCTTTATGGAATGTGCTTGTTGCTATGGTACACATGCATTTCTCTGATGGAATAGATGGGAAGGTAACAGGATGCACATGGCATTCTTTTGCTTTTGGATTGTTTTGACTCTGTCATTTTTTTTTTTTTCTCTACAGGCTTAGTTTCCTCCCTTTACTCTTTTTTACTGAATAGTATTCTTTGCTCTTGGAAAAATGCATCCAGCAATCGAATCACCCCCTTTCTGAAAGTGAACAACCTTGTGATGCACTTTTTAAAAGTATCTGTTGCTTTTACAGTAGTTGAACTGTGACATATTTTGAAAGATTCTGAAAAAATGTTGCTATTTCTGCCAGTGGGAAGTGTTTCATGGATGCAGGAGCTGTACAGAAAATTGAGCTCAAATTCCTACTATATGGGGTATTTTTACCTCTTTGTATATCAAACACTATACAATATAACCTCTCCCTAATTTCTATCTTACTCTACAGGATATACACTTTCATGAACCATTCATAATAATAATAAGTAACTGTGAAATAGTGGTTGTTATTTCGACTATGATTGTTTTAAAATGTCAGGTAAGTGTAACAGATTGTGCTGTTTGTGTAGATTCTGAAACAAATTGTCAGTAAAGGAGGCCCAACTGAAACATCAAATAATTTGTATGATTAACACTAAAATCTGATTGGAATCTCAGAGATACAGTGTTGATAGGAAACCATCAGAGAGGATGACATGTAATAGGACATTTAAATGCAGAGAACTCAGAGGAGAAGGAGCTGGGGATATAGTAGATGAATGTGTTAGCTAGGACATGGAATTACAAGGAATGATATTTGCAACACTGAAATGGCAAGTGTAGCTAGAAAGTTCAAGAGAATGTGTCTCCTGATGCCAATAGGGAAAAGTAACGAGGGAATGCATATTTAAACTGCAGGCCTAAGAAATCTGCCATTCCCACTGAAAAGTGTGGAGAGTCTAAGTTTCTACTTAGAGATTAGATTGTCTGTGGGACAATCTGTTTCCTGGTTAAAGCAGAGGAGGTTTTGATTGGTTTGGACTACTATAAAGACAAAAACAAGGTCAGCTAAATTTTGGAGGAAAAAGATCACATCAAAACCAACACACAGTGTAAAACAATTACTGTACCACTGATAGAGGTCCAAGTAGGAGGAGTGGGACAGAGACATGAAGATTAATTCAGTGCATCTCCAGTCGAGAGAAAGAAAATAAAAATGCTTATTGGAGATGAGTCATGAGGCAAAACTAAGGACTTCATATTCCACTGCAATAACCATGAAAAAAAAAAAAAGGTGAGAATTCCAAGGAGTAAGAGGATATCTGCCATATGACTTGAATTGCTTCACAAGCCCTTGATTTAAATGCTCTGCAGGAGAAAAAGGCTGCTATATTTGCAACTGAGTTATTAGATCACAAACCAATTCAATTTCAGCTGAATCATGGGACCAGATGCAATATGAGCCTCAGAAATATTGATAATATTACAAATATTACACTAGAGAAATGTAGCTGAGAGCTGGTGATACTCAGTATATGTACTGTGAGTCCTGTAAGCAAAAATAAGCTGTTAATAAGAAATCTGTGAAACAAGCAACATTATCTCTCAGCATCTGTAACAGCTGACAGGCAGAAATACCTGGCTGAGCAATAGTGTAGCATAAAGAGCAATTTGCCCAACAAGTGCCATCAAAAGTACTTCAAACTGAAATAGTGAGGACAGCAGCATCAATAGGGATCATCCTCTTCCAGCAGCCCTAGGAAAACAACTGGGGAAGAAACAGGCATCTCTCCAAAGGGGTTGTTACATGTCAGAGCAGCACGGTATGGATCTGCCTCCAAACAGGCTGACAAAGTCTTTTGGTAAACTAGGCACTGGCATTGGCTCAGAAACCCCTGAGAATGAAGAACAGCATTTCTCACAAACAGCCTCTGAGGGTTCCTGCCTGCTTTGCCAACATTCAGGAGTGACTATATTGTGTTAAATTATACAAGCTCTCCTGTCACCTGACAAAGTCTTCTTCATCCTGTGGTAAGTACCTCCAAAGCCAAGTAACTATGGATGCTTCCAGGAAGCATTCTAGTTTAGACTGAACTTGGTATAAACTGAACGAGGCATTAAGATCAGCAGATAACAGCTTTTCTTTTTGGAAATTGAAAGGGCAAGGGAAAAGTAATGCAGTGATATGACATCAAATTACAGTGGCTGCTAACTAAGAAAAGGGGCAACACAAGGCTGACTGGAGTAAAGCTGACAATAAGCTTCCCTACTTTGGACAATTTCTTTGTCCATCCAAACCTTAAGAAAGCTACCAGGAGAAGTATCACCACAAGAGTCAAGAACACCTTAACCCTCTGGGCTTAGTTCCCTTTCTTGTTAGTAATTCACATCCACATTTCCATATCTGGAGCCGGTGTCCTCCAGCAGGCTGCAAAGCAGGGCTCCTCCTGCCTCTCTTGCTGGAGCACTGTTGAACTCCATGTGGAAATAAATGTTGGCTGAGAAGTATGAGCAGGACTTTAGTCTCCTGGTTCTTACCTGAGAGGAAATTCTGATCTAATTCCTGCTTTAGTTAATGTTATTTGTACATATTGAAAAAGTATTGGCAGGAAAATAATCTTCTTTTCTCATTCCTTCCACCCCCAAATAACTTAACAACTTAGTAGATGACAATGAGAGTTCAAATTCACTCAGGCAGAGAACAGAACAAGACCTGAATCTCCTTCATGCTTCAAAATTTCCCTAGCCTTTAAGATACTAGAAAAGGGAAGATTGATGAAAATGACCCATCTGTGAGTCTTTTCTGAAAAGGCACCAAAAAACTATTCAGCAAAGATAATCCAAAACTGTTAAGTATTTGAGGAGACTAAGTGAAAGTGCATCTTCGTTGAATTTAGTGCATAGAAAAAAAATAATTCACCCACTACTTATCTACAATTTTGTTTAAAGAGAACTACGCATAAATTCCAGGCAATTTAGTAACTGATTTTTAACAGACACATGCTCACTCGCAACTTGAAGCAGATATTGTCAGGAAGAAGCAAGAGAGGGGGAGCATTCTCTTTTTCAGTAATGAATGTTCAACTGAGATCATGTATGGGACAGAAAGGGAAGTGCAAAGAGTACAGTGATTGACAGTGAATAGAGACTTCTGCCCCATGTGGTCACAGTGTAATTGTACAAAGGAGACTGTAGGATACAAATACACGGGCTGACCTGGCTCCAGGACATTCACACAAGTATTGTAATCAGAAAACTGAAAGGTGCTACTGTCTGCCAAAGTGCCCCGTTCAGACAGTGTTGCACTGCAGTGAAATGGGATGATTTCTTGCCAAACGGGCATTTCAGCATAAGAAATCTGACCGCTGTACCCTCAATGCCTTCTGCAGAGTCAGTGGGAAAGGCAGCCAAGAGCTGGGTGGTGATGGCAGGATGGACAGAAAAGGATCCCTATGGCAGTGCTGGGCCACAGAAATGTCACAACACAGAGAGTTTGTAACAGCCTGCGCTGGAGCTGCTGTGCCCCGAACAGGATTGTCTGCCCTCCAACGCCCGATGGCCATTCCATCCCTGCCCTCCTCCACAGGGCAGGGGACACAATGAGGGGAAAATGATCGAGGTAAAACCAAAAAGATCCCTTACCAGTTACTGCTATAGGCAAAACTTGATTTGGGAAAAATTAATTTAATTTATTGCCAATTTAAAATAAAGTCAGAAACAAAGTTTAAAAATAGTCTGTCGTCCTTCCCCTCAGCGGAGCCTTCACTGCCTCACCCTGATCCTTTACCTCCTCCCGCCCTGAGCTTCTGTGAGGGGCTCGGCCCTGGCCTGGGGGGGCCGCTGGGAACCAGCCGGGACAGCCCGAATCCAGCCGGGACTGACCGAGTCCAGCCGGGTTTGGCCGAGTCCAGCCGGGACAGCCCGAGTCCAGCCGGGTTTGGTCGAGTCCAGCCGGGACAGCCCGAGTCCGGCTGGGTCTGGCCGAGTCCAGCCGGGTCTGGCCGAGTCCAGCCGGGACAGCCCGAGTCTAGCCGGGACAGCCCGAGTCCAGCCGGGACAGCCCCGCTCCCCTCACGGGCCGCCCCGCAGCCCCCGCACCGGGAGAGGGACACCCGGGACGCAGCGAGGTGCGCAAGGCTGCCGGACAAGGTAAGCACAGCCGGGGCAGGGCCGAGAGGTGCAGGGCTGCGTGAGGGAGCCGGGCTCCTTCCCACCTCGGCAGCCACCCGAGCACTGCCACCAGGTCAGTCAGTCCTGGCTGGGTCCCGTTCATGGCCACAGTGACAAAGAAATCAGATGCCAGTGCAAAATGATGGCCGACAGTGAGTCCCCACTCCCAAAACAAAAGTCAGAACAGGAATCCTGAGTGCTTCAGCTCGTTTGGAAAAGTAGGAAGAAATAGGGTTTGGAAACCTGAAAAGTGCCACCAAGAATTAAATGTGCAAAAACACCGAGGGCAAATCGCCCCCACAAGTAATCCCGCAGTGTCAGGCTGACCCAGCACTCGCGTTTGCACGGCAGAGTCGAGAGGAGGGGGAAGGGCTGCGGGACAGGCTGGCCTAAGGTGGGCTCCGGGCTGGGGCAGGGCTCAGCAGGAGAGCAAGTGACAAAGGCTGTGACACTGGACTGGCACCTGCCACTGATGGAAAAAGAAGGAAGAGAAGATATCAAATTCAGCTCCCTTGCTTATGATGTAAGCCAAGCTACTGTTGCAGAATCTGAAAAACAAAATTTCCACTACAGGACTGTAAACAAAAACAAACAAACAAACAACAACAACAACAAAAAAGACAGCAAAAGCCCCAGTTTATAATAATGTCCTCATCCCCACACAAGCATCACCTTCCCCTGTAGCAAACCTATTCCTTATTTGTAGAGGAACCTGTACCTGGAGAAGGGTGTGATGTTTTCCTTAATAGATCATGCTTAAAGATGAACTGCAAAATAGTTTCTCATCTATATGCTTTACTTTCCACTATTTTCCAAAGAGAATATCTGGTTTCTGGACTCAGGTTAGGACTAACCAAATTATTTTTATTTCTCAGTAAACATGAGACCAAAGCATTCAGATTAGACATTAGGTTGCAACTCCACGAATGCTGGTCTTTAATAAACAATAGCAAAAAAACCCCGGAGGCTGCAAATAAATAAAAGTAATTTTTTTTCCCCCAAATTCAAAGCCAGCTATCTCTGGTGCTGGCTGTGAGGGAGTGTTCTGAAAAGTCAGCGATGCAAAATCTGCAACGATACAAACCTAAACTGAAAAGATTTCCGTTCCATATCAAAAAGTCAAAACCTGGGGCTTTCGTGGGAGAACTTAGAGCCCATCGGGAGTGACCCTGAGCTGCTCTAACTCTGCCGCAGGTGTTAACGAGGAGAGGAGGCACCCTCCGAACGGCGGATCCTCGCCCGGACGGGACCTGGCAGTCCCCGGGAGCCAGGTGAGCCCAGGGAATCAGCCCGTGTGCCACGGGAAAGTTCGCCAAGGTGCAAAGCAGGAAAAGTGAAAGAGTTACTGCGCAGAGGACAGTCTCTGCCTGCCACCTTTCCCCGCAGCTGAGTCAAATGACTTCTGCATTGATTGCTGAGGAGCGTTGGCAGCGCAGCTGGGCCCGGGCGGGAGGCGGCTGGGGCAGCCGCCGGGTTGCCCAGTGGCGGCCGCGCAGCCCTCCGGGTAACGAGAGCGGCCCGTACCGGGGGGAGGGGACCGGAGCGGGCCGGCCGAGGCGCGGGCAGGTGCGCGGGGCGGGCGGGGCTGCCCGCGGACAATGGGGGGGGCGGGCGCAGGTGCGGGGCGGGGGGGGGCGGCGGGTGCGGAGCGCGGCCGTGCGGGGCGGGGCGGGCCGGGCTCCAGCCGCGCCGCCGAGTCCGCTGCGCCGCCAGCCGCGCCCGGAGCCGCAGTCCCCGCCGGCGCGCCGCACCCGCGTAAGTCCGTCCCTCCGTGCCCCCGGCGCCGCGGCGGCGGCTCCGGCCGCGCCTGCCCGCGGTGCCGCTGCCCGGCGCGGAGCGGCGCTGCCGGGGATGCCGGGCGCTGCGCGGGGCTGCGCCGGGCGGGTCTCGCCGCCCGCCCATTGTCTGCGGCGCCCCGAGCCTGGGGGCGAGGTGGGGCCGAGCTGAGCCGGGGCTGAGGTGGGGCGGCTGGGAGCTTCTGCCGGGGCGATTCCGCGGGGGTTTTCGCGAGCCCCGAGCCGAGGGGCTGCCGCTGGGGTACGTGTGTCTGTCCGCTCGGTACTGCCGTTCCCGTTAATTCTTCTCAGGTGCTTCTTCTTTCCAGTTTTGCTCCCAGCTGGAGCCCCAGACCTTTTTACTCGTTGAGTGAGGAAAGCTTTATTTATTTCAAATGATGTTACCTCTTCTCGGTTGTCTTGAAGCAGAAGCGGCCGCGCTGTTACAGGTCTCTCTCCGCAGCATTCATGAATTCCCTTTGCCATCATAAGACATGTGCATCTCGAGTAATCAGTGAGATGTATGAGGCGAATGAATACTCTCTGACAGGCACTCGCCGAGCACAGGCACCTGCGAGCATCCTTTCCTCTTACAAGTCTGTGTCCTGATCACTTTGTTTGCTGCACCTACAAAGGTGTATTTCTTTAGCTGTGCAAGGTAGCGATGGTTCAAAATATCTCATGTAAGAAGTGGTACAACTCGTGACACCAAACTGCTTGTGTGCATCAAGCGGTGCTGGGTGCTAATCTCAGTGGACCGGCCGAACGTGCCTGCCTGCCTTGAATGCTTTTGTTTGGTGATCCTTGGTGGACTTGCTAAGTGCATTAGTCTGTTGAGGCTTAGAGTTTTCTAGCCCCTGGGAGCAAGACGTTCTGTGAACACCTCTGTCTAATGTGGAGTTTGATTACAAAGGGAAGCCCATGATGTGGAACTGGTGTTGTGATTATGGAAACTTACTATATATTTTCCTTAAAGAAAGAAGAAACCTTATAGCCGTTTTAAAAGTGAAATAACAAGGTTTTTGCAGGAATAAAATGCTTGCATTATCTCTCAATGTAGCCATTTAGTCCCTCTCTACAACAGTAGCAATTTGTTTTAATTTTCTTTTTTTATTCCTCTTTTTGTAATGATTTTCTCTTGATTCAATTCCTTTTCTTTCCTGTAACTGGATGTTGGTCCCTGATCCAATTCTTAACAGCATTTGTAACTACAGTTCATTTTATGCCCTCATCCCAAGGAAAAGAAAAAAACCCAGTTTTATAGGCAGCGCCCCTATTAACCTCACAACTTTGAATCTGTAAGATTTTCCTTTCCCTTTATTGTTTGTGTGTATTCTCTTTCAAATGTTATTATAACTTGGCCCGTTTCAGGCAGGTCTTGATTGAGAAGGTGATATAAAAACACACTGGCTCCCTTTAATGATCATTTTGATTACTGCCATTGTGTGCTCTCCAGTTACAGTGTGATGTGAGTTGTGAGTCTCTACATCTCTTCTCCCCTTCTCCCCTTGTATTATTTCTCTTCACCAAAATATTTAGCCACTGGCTAGCCCATTTTTCACATAAGTCAAATTTGGTTAAATATGGTTCTAAAATACACAGAATTGCTATGGTGTTTTTCTGTCCCTAAGAAAAACAAGAAAGCAATTAGGATGTGTATAAGGAAAGGTTTAATAGACAGTGGAGAACCAGAGATTTCTTTTGGAAAAGGATCCTTACCAATCCTTATTGAATTTGCTCGTCTGCAGGAAGAAAAGAACTGTTGTTTTGTTATCTAGCAGCTGTAGGAAGATTGACAGCTTCAAATTGCAAATCTATGAAGGATCTGCCCATGACACAATTTTTAGTTCATTTAGATCGTTATCCTACACATCTTGTCATTTGCAAAATTATATAAACAAGACCAGTAAGTTTGTGGAGAGATGTAAATGCAGTGAATATACTGTAAAGATTTTGAAGCTCTTTGGGATAATTAGCAGAGACTTGCCTGAAATATGACATTACTACAGTTAATTTAATCCAAATGGGAACTCACCATTGAAAACATTATATTGTGGAGAAGAATTACATATTTTAAAACATGCTAACTCTGTCAGAAGAACATTAAGTGTAGTAGTCCTTTTGTTAAGATAAAGAGAACATCACTGATGTTGTGGTGTGCTTTGCATTTCTAAACAGAATCTAATGAATTACAAACATTCATTATGCTACAAGCAATTGCTGAAACTTCTCAGGACCCCAAAATAGAGATTTATTTATATGCTCATATTTGCATGTTTTCTGATTATGGTGTCATTGTAAAAATAGAAATAAATAAAAAAAGCCATTGTTCTGAAATGAGTTCTCTCCTAGCTCCAGATCTTTGGCTTGTCTTCCTCTGTCTTGGAAATTTATGTTTAAATACCTCAATGTGTTCAGGTTATGGAACTTTCTGTTGGGAAGTGTGGGAAAGCTACAGGAGAGTCTGGGAGCATTTGTTGGATCCTGGAAGAGTTAAGGGCATATAATCTGCAGCAGAAGGTCAGGTTTAGCAAATGTCTGAGAAAAAAGGTAGCTGAAATTTTCAAGGGTCAAAAAGAGCAATGTGTTAATTTTAAAGGATGTCTTGCATAAATATTACTTTTCTTAACATGTTAAAATGTGAAAAAAAATTCTTAGTCTGTGTTTTTATCTAAATGTTTAAGTCAGTCTTTCTCAAACATAATATTTGTAATGCAGTTATTGTTTTTCTAATGCTGCTTCCTTCTCTGAGGACTGAGAATGAGCCATAGGAAAGGGTCTGTGTTTATGGGCCCAAACCAATTTACAGCTTTTGAATGCCTCAGTTCATGGCTGAATTTGGCACTGTATGCTGTGGACTGTTGGACTGTCACTTTCCAATAATGGATTTCTTTGAAACATGTGGGTCTTTGGAGTTCAGTTTCATCCCACCTCCTCCTGGGTCCCATGGGAGCACAGCAGAGGTGGTGGTCACAGCCAGGGGTGGATGGAGTGGAGCCCCTCACGTGCTCTGCCGCTGGGGCTGACATGCTTAGGGGCGAGACAAAACTGGGTGGTTCCTTTGGGGATGTGGATGGAGTGGGAGGATCACATCCTCTGCTGTTCACCAAGGAGAGGTACTGAAAATTTATTATTGAATTCTGCTGCTCTTTATGACTGGTTTTAATTTATTTTTAAATACTGTCTCTTAAACCTTTATCTTGGGAATTAATTCCTGCCTTGGCAATGTATTTTTAAATTAACTCAAACCCAAGCGGATTCAAAATGCAGGAGACCCTTTTATAAATGACAGTGTTAATGACAGATGATAAAACACGGGCTGGAGAATGCATACCAATTTATCTGTTGGTTCTCTGTGCCATACTACAGCTACATCGATTATTCCTGATACTCCAGGTGATTCTCCTTGAATGCATTGTGGTGAAACAAAAAATTGCAGCAGTGCACATCTGCGGGAACTCTAGGTCATAAAGCCAGTCCTAGGTTTGATCTGAAGTGAACAAGTATTGTTGGTCCCTCAAGGAAGTGCTTAATGCTCATCTCTTTTCCAGACAAGGAAACAGGCAGAAAGAATGGCAGGTACAGAAAGTTTTAAGGGAGAAAAGTCTGTGTCTCAATTTAAGGTGATAATATCACCTTTACCTTTAATAAGGTGATATTGTGGATACCTTAATTGTGAACTAATGTATTTGGTGTCTAGAAAATCAGAAAAATCTTTAACATTATTATTAATCAAAGCAAGAGAAGGGAAAAGAAAGATGAAGTACTTCTGAAGGCTGATACTGGGCAGTGTCTCACTGAATGAATGTTATTCAACAAGAAATGAACGTTATTCAATGAGAGAATGAGGGAGGGGTTTGGGGGGGAGGGTTTTTTTTGATGGTATAAAACAACTATTTCTTCCCTAGTAGGCTGAAGATCACTTGACTTTATCATGCAGTTCAGATGTTTGAGATGAGCCTTCTTTGGCAAGGAAGAGGCATTGTATTTCTCAGTGTGTTCTGCTCCCGTGGCAGGCCTGCAAACGCAGTAAGGGCTTTCGCTGCTGTTAGCCAAGGGTCTGCTTCTTTAGCTTAAGTTGGAAAGATCTCCACTTGGAGAGAAGCTTTTGAGTCCTTTCTTCCAGAGCAGGAGGAGTTCCTATCAGTTTTGCAGTAGTACTTTTAAGCAGCTTCAATTACATATTCTTAACTTTGTTGTGCTAGCGGGAGCTCCCCTTTCAGTCTCTCTGACCTTTTTCAGTGAGGTTAGCTTCTGCTGAATCCACCCTGCCTGTTCTGCTAGGTTGTAATTCCCTTTACAAAGTCCACTTTTACCTTTATTTTGTGACTTCTGGTTTTGATCATATTCCTTCAGTTCTCAGAAATATTTCGTATTCCTTAATCCTCATGTTTCCTGCTGATGCACCACTTCTGTCTCTTTTAGTCTATCCGAAGAACCCAATTCCTTGTACTCCAACTGTTTGGTTTGCTCACTAGCTCTAAGATCTCTTTACACCTACAACTTTTTCTCCCACTTCAAAGCTAGTCATGACAATGTGACAGCACATATTTTCTGCATCCAGCTGTAGCATGTATTTGTAACTGGTATTATGTTTCTGAACTTGAATTTTCATGCCACTAACATTGCACATGAAGTTTTCTCTGTGAAGAGGGTTCATCCTGACAAGCAGTGTTACTATGAAAGCAGGTGATACATCCATGTTCTCAAAAGCACCAGAATTGCATCCTGTGGGTGAGAGCAGAGTCATTGCACAGAATGGCTGAGACATATGGGATCCTAATTTTCTTTGTTAAAAAGGTAACTGACAAACTGCTGATGAATTCTGTTTGCTTCTAAACCAAAAAGAGCCATTTTCTTGAGTCAACAGCCATGCCCCTCTTCCTTGCAAGTCTTCCAAGGCTCAAGACTTTGAGATCTGTTCTTCTACAGAGCTTAGTTTTGGTCTACAATATGTGTTACAAGTCTTTTTGGGAGAGGCTGAAGTACAGATTTTGGCTTTTTTGTAGTTGCTCTAGAAAGGAGTAGTCCAGCCCTGCATTTCGTCATGACTAATAGTGTCTTGCTAGTTCATAATGGGAAATAGTGTTGCAATCCCAATACTGACCAAATTTTAAAAATCTGCTTTTTAAAGGCTTTAACCTCATTTGTCTGTTGGTGTGTGGTAAGGAAAAGAGTGAGTTCTTCACATGTAATGAAAATGCACAGTAGAGAGTCAGACATAGCCAACCTGAAAATGTCAGATCATAAAGTTCAGCATCTTTGAATTGGGGTTGAGGTGAGGGAGGCCCACTTATACTTTGTCATTTCAAGTAAGTATTACTTTTTTCACTTTCCTGTAATTCAAAGAGCAGGTGAATGAACCTGTCTGAAACTGTAAAATTAAAAAGAAAAATTGCCTTCAGAAGGAATGGAAATCAACCATTTATTTCACAAAGGAAAAGATCAAGATGAGACTTTTCAGCTATAAATGAGAAATTACATAAACATTATTAGCATGAAAATGTGTGTTTATAGTGCAAATTCTAATGCAGTAATAAGTGCCTTTTTGTTTCATAAAATAACATTAAAAAGTGAAAAACCCCAGCATATGAATGGTAGTCAAAAAGTCAAGTATCTAAATCCAATTTTTTTCTAAATTAAAACTTAATGTTTTCTAGACAGTCTCCTTAGATCTCTCACTCCTGTTCCGGCAGTGAGCCAAATCTTTTTCCTACTTGAAAATGGACAAAACCCCACTCTTTCTCCAAAGTGGTTGAGGAGAGAAGCTTTTCCTGCTCGTAGCCTGGATAGCTCCACCGAATTTAAAAAAAACCCAAACAACTAAACAAATCTAGGGAGGGTTTTTCCTTGTCCCTGAATATGTAAGATAAAATGTGTTGAACACATGCTAAATTTCCAGAGAAAACAGCTGTTTAACTCTAAACTCAACAGAGAGTTTCCCACATTTAAGTAGCATTTTTTTCTTCTTCTGTGTGAAGCACCAGTCTCTGTCATAAGGATACATTAAAAATTATTTTGTTTTGATCAAATGTCAAGTCTTTTCACCAGTACAAGAAAGCCTTCAGATTTTCCCAGGAAAACATTACTTGTTGCTATTAAAGCACTCCCATTTCCTCTTAGCAAATTACATACAGCAAACTAAAGCCCTTGCTTTATCATATATCACTGATGAATAATTTATTTAAGAAGTGCAAGAAAGGGAAAGAAAAAGCCTTTATGTAAAATGTCAGTGTAATGACATTTGTAACAGGGAATGTTGGGCAGCTTTGGGCAGCACACAGCTCCTGTCGTGTCCTGGGCACACCGTGGGTAGTCTGGAATATTCTGTGTGCAGACCCCCAGACCTGCAGGGATGTGTCTGTGCTTGAACGCCAGCTAACAAAAGCAGTGTGAATTAACACAACTGGAGATCTCGCTGCTAAGAGGACTCCTGCATGTGGAGTAGTTTGAGATTTCCCACGTTCTGCTTCTGTAGCCCGTGTCCCTGTGAGTGACTTTGTCTTGGAGGATGGAGCTGTACACTGCAAAGCCATTACCCTGTGGGCAGAGAGCTGCCATGTCTACAAGTGTATGGGTGAGGGGGAGAAATTACCTGATAATGATGGCAGCAGAGATTTCCATAGCAATCCAGGATGACTGCATTACTCACAATGGTGATGGATGGGTGCAGAGAGTGGAAGAGATTGGTACCTGTGTAGGTATTAACCAGCTTGAAAATAAGCTGGAGTGAAGATAAAATGCAGTTAAATCTGAGAGCTCTGCAGTCTGAGAAGTAACACTGCTCTGCAACCACTCTGCCTTGTAGAAATGTTCACACACGTGGTTCACCTCATGATCTGTGAGTATGGAGTTTCTGAAGATGGAAATTATTTGCAAAACAGGATGTACCTTGTTAGGCTTTCAGTTGTTTGAAAGAGTTTTGTAGTTTAACTTTGGATGTGATGAGAGGAAATACATAATTTTCGTGGGTCTTTTTGCTTTATTGAAACTGTAAATGTAGAACTCCTCTTCCTTGTGCATTATTTCAGTGTGCTCTGAGCATCTACCAGACATACTCATTGAGAAATTGTTGGAAATGTTTTCACCACTTTGCTTTCTGGCAGACAGTTGTAATCCAGTTTGTCAAATGAATTTTCTTGATTGCCTTGCAGCATATGCAAAGTACTTAAAATTGTTGTAATTGCCTCTGAAGAGTTGGGGTGGGGGGAGAGAACAACACAAAAGAAAACAAGCAAAAATTCAGCTTTCTATTATTATGTAAGTATAAAGAAAATTGTATTGTAGAAAGGCAGCACAAAAAATATTGCAGGGATAATATAATGACAGCAATCAAATCCTTCAGAATTCTGTATAGTGATTGGTCAGGGCTGGGAGGAACACAGACTGCTGTGGAAAACATTCAACAAGCTAAACTTAGATTACCAAACACATTTTCTGTCTGACTATCCCTTGAATATAAATATTGGAGTTTTCAGTTCTGCAGGACTCTTCAATGTGGGGATCTTGCTAAGGTTCAGGGGTGTCCCTCTGCCTCCAAGCCCACTGTTCAAAACTGCTATAATCAATTTCACTTCCACTACTGTGATATATAATGTATTTTAGAATGCTTGTAAGCAGTTGTCATTTCTGTCTTTCTGCAGAATTTACAACTTACGCTGACTTTGTTGCCTACACAGAAGAAGGGAGAAATGGTTTTTATTCATGTTATGATGTTTGGGTTATAGGTAGTCTTAAGCTGTCTTTCTTTTCTTTTATGTTAACTTACATTCCTCTTACTAAAATCATGCTTACACTATTTGTCAGGAATCCGTGGAGGGCAGAGATATAAACTCTTAGCAAACAGACAGGGCTCCACAGTGAAGTGAGAAAACACTTTGCAAGATTCATGGTATGAATTAAGCTCCTAGTTGATTAGCTTTTGCAGCAATTTTTCCAAGCACTCAAGAAAGGCCAATGTGTGGTACAATAAATCCAGAGATCTTAGAGCTGATATTCCTGTATCTTAGCCTCTTGCTTTCTAAAATGTCAGCAGTCCTTGTAAATCAGGAGGCTATGCTTGGTATTCTAGGTGGTGTGCCTTTGGAGCCAGGCTAGAGGGAGCACCATGATTGTTGCTTTTTGGCTGAAACCCTCAGGAGCTGTCTGGAGAAAGCACAGTGTGGGAAAAGACTTTCTCGATTTGTTGCCAGGAGGTGTCACTACAGCTCAGGAGTAACTATTCCATCCCTTGAGACCCGTTTTCATGGTGTCAGGGTCTGCTCTGAGCACTGGTGTTGTGGGGTGCAGTAAGGCCCAGCCCTTTATTGCATGGCTGGAGGAGGAGCACTGAAGCTGTGCAGATTGTTAATTGATATATTGACAAGTCAAGAGAAGATGCTCATGTGTACTCAGTGTGTTGCTCCCCAAAAAGGCCCTTTCTGCACCCATTGTGAATATGCCCGTGCTGTGGCTCTGGGGCCTCCTGCCTTTGGGGATTTGTGTGTGCCTGGGGCAGCTGTTTGTGCTGCCTTGGTCCCATTCACCTCCCAGGCATTGGCAGAACCTCAGCAGTCACTGATCAAACGTGTCGTGCTGGAGTGAGCGTGGCGAGATATCTGGTGAGAACGTCAGGCTGAGGAAGCTGGAGCCATAAGTGGGTTTGGGAATCATATCCTTGAATGCTACTGATAGCAATCTTTCAAAACAATTTAAATAATTTATTTTAATGCATGAGGAGCTTTTTATTCTCAATCAGTTTTGCACAGCATATTATATGTATTTTATACAGCCTGCTAATGAGCTGAAGACTTGTTAATTATATGTGTGTGGAATGGCATAGCTGCTGAATTATGCACATTATTTTTCTTTACAACGAAGCCTCCCTCTTAACTGTATCTGTACTGGTTGAAATGTGCACTCTGGCTGCTGTCAAAAACTCCTTACTGTCACTTCATTACTGCAAATTTTTGGGGTTTGCTGATGTGAAGGATTAATCTGAAAGGTGGAAGAGTTGGTTAGGCAATAAAACAATGTACTGTTTAAAAGCAGCTGCATAAAACAGCTGTTGGGAATCTTATATCCCCTGAAATAAAAGAAAAAAGTTTGATAAAGGAGTATAAAATCTGTAGTAGTTCTTAATTTTCTTTCTTCATCTATCTGGTCTGTAATTCATTACAGTTTTTCTATTCCATATTGTCCTCTTGATGTGGAAAACAAAAAAAAAAACCTCCAGGAAAAACTCAAAAACAAAAACTGAAGTTATATGTGATATTTACAGTAAAATATTTTATAAGACCAGGTCAGTGTTGTGAGAATTGGAAGATACATAGAGATAGGTGCCCTGTTTCCTGAATTTATATTTACAAAATTTATAAAATGTAGTGGCAAAGCTGATCAGCTGTTTCTTACCTTGGAAAAATCCAGAAAGCCACAAAAATATGCAATGCTGGTGATACCAGTAGCTTACTAAATAACACGTTTTTATGTAAACATGTCTAGTATAGAATTTAAATCATTACATGGAAATAAGATTTTCAAAATCCTTGTGTCTTTTACGATGAATTATTCATATTAATGAATACTTAAATCTAGCTCAGTCTGTTGGATGAGGATGATGTTTCATTTACATGTGTTGGAGGTCATGCTCATAGATCTTGGGGAAACGTGGAACCTTTGCTTTTGCCAGCAGCTGGAACCTGCACTCGTATTTACACAGGGGGCTGCTGTTAAAGTCTGGCCTTGGAGTGCTCTTCAGTGTGGGTGCATCCTGGAAGCCTCCACTGGTTGGAGATGTGCAGAGAAAGTGAGACCCTGGATGGAAAACTTGCAAAATGTTGTGAGCTGGATGTTAGGCACCTCTGTCACTTCTTCATCTTCTCGTGGTGCTTCCAGGTTTCATTGTGGCATTCAGTGTGGTGGTTTGGATTTAGCAGCCTTGAGTTGGTGGAGATCAGGATGTGTTGGCAGCTTTTTCAAGTCAGTGTTGACTACCCAAATTACTGGGCTCTGTGTGCTGCTGAGGAAACACTCCTGCATTTGTGCAGGTGCTGCTGGGAAACAGAGGGAGTCTGAATCAGGATTTCTGTCATGTTGAAAATCCTGAACTTTAACAATCTCATGATTGCAGCAGGACTGGTGGGCTGAAAGTCTGAATTGCTTTTCAGAGGCAAACACTGATTGGCATTTTTGTGCTTGCTTTTGAAAGAAACACCCAACAAAACAAACAAAAATCACCAGAAAACCCCCAAGAAAACCTAACGTAAACCACCCCAACAAAAACCTCTCCGCTTTCAGTTTAGAAAAAGTTGGGCTCCTTTTTTTTTTTTTTTTTTTTTTTTTTATTATGATGATAATGGTGTTGTAAAAATCCAAATTTGTTCAAGTGGGTAGAAAAAAGCCATTTTGCTGAAGATTTCTGGAACTTTGTGGGGGATGGAGAAGGGAAGAAAAGCAAAGCTATAATAGTAATATATATGTTTAATGAAGGGAAATACAGCTGAATTTATTGTCCTACATTTGAGTTTTTCAGTTTAGATGATGGAGTTGTATATGGCTAAATTACGCTGACAAAACTCAGTGGTACATCTTGATCACAGGCCCAGGCTACATGAAAATCAGTATTGCCTTCAGCAAACAAAATATTTGCAAAACTTTCACCTGAAGGACTGATAAGAAGTTGTTTGTGAGAGCAGCATTCGTGAACTTCAGACTGAGCATCTTCTATGTTTTCCTCTAGTTTTGGGGATATTTTTGTGATTCACAAGCTGCATTCTGAGTATGTGCATCTTGGACATGTACTCTTGGGGAGAGGAACAGGTGCAAGGAAACCAAAATCCTAAATTAGCCTGAAGGTTTCTTCAGTCTTTGCTATTGTTTATGCAGAGTGTTCAGGAGATTTCATTTGTTGTGCTAATGTCAGCTTGTTTCAAACAAGCCGTGAAATGACTATTAGACAGATTATGAGCCTTAAAGGATTATATATATCCTTCATCTAGGTGCTGCTGCAATATAGGCACAATAACAATAATCAGCTTAGGTAAGTTCAGACAGGTGATCTAAAGGGAAAATTTCGTTTTACCTCCATCCTCAACAGTGGAACCTGAGATTATGTAAAAAACTAGAGAAATTTCCTAGGGCCGTTTTCAAGTCTAATGTTCTAGGGTTGTTTTGGTTTTCTGGGTATTCTTTTATCACAGTGATTTGGTGACATCATAACAGGGCATAGACTTGAAGAACTTCAGTTTCCTTATCTGCTTTATAAAGTGGGATAACATGGCAAGAGGGTGAGTGGATTTCCCTTCCTAGCCAGCTGATGACCTTGCACTCATACAACTTTTGGTAATGAGAACAAATACCTTGTTTTGTTTTGTGGGATTTTTGCCTTTGCTGTACACAACATTGATTTTTCTCTCCCTGCTTTGGAAATGTAGTACCTTTGCAAGTGAAGAGACTCTCTGACTTTCTGTCCATGGTGTGGACAGCTGTGGTAGCAGCTTTCAGGAGAGCTGGGCTGTGACTCTGGGCAGCTCCTCGGGTCACCTGCCTGCCCCAGACCTCTGGGGTGCTCAGGGTTATCTCACGTGGAACATCTCTGTACCTCAGGCTGAGAGTTAGCTCCAAAATAACTCCTAACCACTGCACATTTCCCAGTGGCTTGGGATTTATGCTTCCACAACAGACACATCCTGTTCTCCTCAAGTTGCTAATGTCTAAATTAGCTTATCTTGGAAATAAACTCCTTGCTTTGTTGGTATTTGTAGCAGTAAATGTATATGCCAAGTTAAAGGGATATACCAAACATGTTTATCCCTAGAAATAACTGTAAAACCAGGAAAAGGATATGGAGCTGTGCAATTACTTGTGAGGATTCTGAAACTGAATGAGTTATTTTTAAGCTTTTCATTATAGGGCTTAATTAACTGCTTGCCAAACTTGGTAGGTTAATGTCAATTGTTCACAACCAGTTTGGAGTACAATTTATTGTACTGTCTTGGAGAAAATTCATGTGACCAAGAAAGTGTCTAAGGTAAGTAATCACTTCTGTTGTGACTTAAAAATATTTTCTTTCCTACAGCATTCCTTTGCATGCTTTCTATGATTGGTATGAAACAATGATAGCTTTAATTTTGGCAAAAGGTATTGCTGCTAAGAATATTTATGGCAAAATATAGTAAAAGTAAACACACAAAAGAGACACAGTTTTAAGACTTCGAAATAAAGCCACAGAAATTTTGGTTAATAGGAGAAGTTCAGATTGCCTTGGTTTTTTTGCTTTTGTTAGGGGTTTTTTGGGGGAGTGTTTACTTTGAGTTTTTGTGGGTTGGTTTGTTTGTTTTTAAAAAATGACTTAAAACTGGCTTAAAAAATTACATGGAAATCTCTTGACCTAGAGCTCAAAAAAATTGGAGGCAGGAGGTGCTGTAAAATAGGCACCATTATGTGTCTTCATTTGGGACAACCTTTAGAAGACTATTCAAGTCTGAATATTAAACTCCACATAAGTAAATTTCAAAGTAGAAGCCCAGGAAGAATTTGTAGTATACTATAAGAAACCCTTTTGTATGCCTGAAGACTCTAGATGTGGGAAAAAGATTATTTGCTATAGTACTCTGAGCTCATTTTTTCATTTCACCTGGATGAGATGAAAGTACATTTGGGACAGCAGATTTTCAGACTCTTTGTCATTATCTTATTTTTGATTCTTCTTTATGGATTGTCCAGATAGAGGTGTCAACATAGTGCTATATTGCAGAGAGCATCAATATGTAAAAAACGCAGGGGGAAGAAAAATCATCTTTATTTTTTCTCCATGCTGTGCCACAAATAAATTGCGAGAGAAATGAGCAAGAGACTGATTGGACTTGAATTGTGGTTGGAAAAGGGCATTTCATCCTTCTCTCTCATGCAAATCCAGTTTGATTTTTGGAAATGCTATTACCCTCCAAAATCTGTTCTAGCTTTCCTCATTGCAGTAGCTTCTCCTTATAATAATGCACAACATACTGTATACTTTTGGCACAGATTGATCTGGGGGAGCAGAGTGGAAACATACATTAGTGAGACAATGTAAAGATTTCACACTCCTGCTGCTTCTGTACTGCGTGTGTTTGAGATAAATGACAGACTCCAGGACACCAATTCTCCCCCTCATTTGCACTTTCTCTAGGCACCAAGGAAAAGATTCGGAAGCCTAAACATAGATGTCTAATGCCATTTTAAATGCTTTGGGTACCTGAGACATCTGTCAGGGCTAGCAGGTGTGACAGATGACTTAATGCCTTTTTTAGCAGCGGCTGAGAGCCAGGGTGGGATGCCCTCAGGCATCTAAAATAGCACTAAATGTCTTCCTTTAGGCACCTGCATCGCTCCTGAATGCTCTGCTGTAAAATGAAGTAGAACAGGTAAAAACGGTTTAAACAATTGTGTATGTGGTTAAGAAATCACCTGGGGTAATTTGAAAGTGAAAGTTAGTGATAGAAGTGAGATTTATCTAAATTTTCTTTTGTATAAATTGAAATTCCTTTAAAACTTGCTTGTAGTACAACCTCTATGCAAATTTGCAGTTGTACAACAGGCGAGGCAGGGGCTTTGTGTTTTAAATGATCAGTTACAGAGCTCTAGATAATCCCTTCTATTAAGCTTGTTGTGTTTTGAACTACAGAGGCTGCCGCTTGTAAGCTAACTAGTGTCAAACTCACATCGCTCCATCAGGCAGGTTTCCAGCAGTTTGAACAGAAAATGACTGCTTCCATCCAGCTGGTGCCATTGTGGAGGTGAGGCTGTAGTTTGTGGAGTGCAGGGTTGTGATCAGGCAGAGCCTTTGACCAGGGGTGTGCTCGTGATGAAGCTGTGCCATGAGCAGTGGCCTTTGTGCAAGTGCCCCCACACACCAGGGCTGGTTCCTGCACCTGCTGTGCCCTCCCCTTGTGCAGGGACAGGGAGAACTGAGACTCAAGTTCCCTCTGCAGCAGAGGTGCAGTGAGGAACCTGCCCCCCACCTCACAGACCATGCCCTGGATGCGCTGTTAGTTCAGAAGTTAGTGCAGCATTATTTTGAGGTGTTTGGTAGCTGGGCAATGTAGATACTTAAATAAATTCAATAAGTTCTAAATGACGTGTTCTGGAAGCGGTAGTTACCCATTGAGCTCTGTGATCAAAAAGAGATGTTGAGGATTTTGGTATTACATTATGTGTTAACGTTCTCCGTAGTCAATGCGTAGTTAAACAACAAGGCACAACAGGCATTAATCCCTTTTAAATATACTCCTGGTGTCAGAGGTGTAGCTTGGAATGAGCTGAAGAGTGTGGTAGTGTAACTACCTCAGTGGTACAATCATCTTTCATTAGTTCATTTCTGGGGGCATGGCATTGCTGTTATGAAATGGAAATTTAAATAAATAAATGAAATCCTCAAGAAGTTACTCCTCAGTTTATAGGGGATTTTAACCAAAGTTTGGCCTCCCTGCTGCTGTATTCTGTTTCCATGTGAATGTTTGCCTCGTTCATATCCAGAGCAGTGTGCCACGGTGCCAGCTACCAGAACTATCAAAGCTGCAAAGCACACACACAACTGCGCTCAGTGGTCCAAGTAACTTTTCCAATATGTGCTATCCATAATTTATTCAAAGCAAAGCCAGAAATAATTTGTGCTTTAAAACAGCTTGAGTGGTGAAAACCATAATGCAGTGCAAGTCATTTTTTTCTTTTTAATAGCGCTTGACACTTTCCAGCACAGAACATCTACCTAAGAGTGCATTATTGCAAAGTACAGGAGGAGCAAACAAAAATAGGAGCAGATTTGTTTCTTGGGGTTTTTTGTTGTTGTTGGTCTTATATACAATCACAGTTAGTACAAGATGTTTTTATTTTAAAATATGGAATTTCATATATTCATAGGTTTTAACATCTGTTCATTTCTGATTGTTTTCTTACCAGCTATTCTTAAATGTTGCAGAGAAAACCCAAGGGCTTATTAAAATTTTAGTGAGAAAGCTTATTTTTTCAGGGCATACAAGATGTTACCTCTAAAGAAATACTAGTGAATTACTCCTTTCCCTTGACTTTAATGACTTTATAATTATACTTTGTCTTAAAGGAAATCTACACAGGTTCACAGTTTTTCATCTTTACTGGATAAAAGCTAATCTTGCCCTGGAATGTGTACAGATGGGGAAAACCATTGTAACCATTAGTTATGACTGTTTCTGTGCAGACATTGTTTTTAACTTGATTTTATTTTGAGAAGGAAAACAAACAAATTCATCCACAACCCACCATGTTTTGGTTGCTCTCTGTATGGTGATCAACTGCAGTGCACTGATGTAGAGCATTTTCATAGGCTGGAAGCAATGACTGCAAAATCAATATGGAAAGAGTGTTGTGTTATGAGATTGCACAATTAAGAAGCAGGAAAGAATGTATTTATTTTGTTTTCTTGTGAAGTAATATCTTGCCAGGTATGGACTTGAGAAGGGCCTTTTCTGAACTTTTTTTGTCTTTATTGGGGGGTATGATCTGTTTCCTAGAGGTATTTGGAATATTTCTTTTAATTGGCTATTTACACATGAATATGGAATACAGAAAAAATACTTTGGTTTACTTTATATAGTGTGTTTATTTCTGAAATTTGGGATTTTAATGCTAAAAATCGTATTTTTCTCTTATCTCTGTATTTTGTGGTTGCAAAGGAGGCTGGGGAAGGGGATCCCCTTGTGGTACTGGCTTGACAATGTCTCTTACAAGCTGCATGTGATCCTGTGAAGCCACAGTAATTTCTCTTCCTGCTTTTGTGCTCTGGTGCTGCAGCATTTAATAAATGTGTTTAAAAAATAAAAGCAAAGCAGCCTGCATTACTGTGACAATCATAAGGGTGAAGAAAGATAGGAATTTTCACGTTAAATCTAATGGCAAACAGAAATGGCTAAAAAATTGCAATATCCCATCCAAAATAGAACCAAATTTATTCCTTATCCATTCTAGCAAAGGAAACTGAAGTTCAGGTATTTATATATCATCTGTAAATTTATGATGTTCAGCTAAAGAGACAATGCTGTCTTACTATTTATTTATTTAATCACCTGATTCTTAGTCCATAGCTTTAATATGCCAGGCCTTGTATGTTCATCCCCTATGGAAACTCAGTATTCCTGGCCTTTAAAACCTTCTTTCTTGCCTCTAATCATTTCATTGCCCATCCCTGGACCACCTCAATGTTTTCTGGTGTTGACTCGTGTAATTGCATTATTGTATTTTCAATGTTTATTCTGCTCCTCTCTGTGCTAATACTTTTTCCCTGTGTGTTTGCAGTTCAGATGGAAGCTGATGTGTGAGCAGGACTGTGCAGGGGATAGTTCTGGCAAAGGGCACTGAACCTCCTTTAAAACATGGCTTAAAAACCATCTGCAGCAACCTCTGCTGCCTTTCACATCTTCCTTGCTCTGTTTTCCTTCTGACTTCAGCCAGGACCCAAAAACACCTCCAGTGCAGGAGGAGGGAGCTAATTCTTGATTCCTGGCTGCTACACCCTGGGCTGTCACCGGCAATTCCAAGTCCACCTCAGTGCAGTTTGGCAGCTCCAGTTGGTGTGCTGCCTAGGAGCTGTTGAGGAATTTTCCTGGCCTGGATTCTCTGCTTCCTCCTCCTCATAAATGCATAGTGAGCTACATCAAGGGCTTTTAAGTGTGGAAAACTGGCATTTACAAAATATTTTCTTTTTCCTTGTTCGTATCTCTGAACTGGCTTAACTGCAGGGGTCATGCTAGGGGAGGGCTAAGCAAGCTCCCTGATAAGAGGCAGCTGTTAAAGCTGCCTTGTTTTGTCCAGCTGCAGCCACAGAGCAGTCCACATTGTTCCCTCTGAAGTGCCCTGCCTTGTGCTTGAGCTTATTAATTTGCTATACAAGTTTGTTTTACAATTTACCATGTCTTCTTCAGAGACAGAGCAATTCATTATGTCACTCTGCCTTTGTGCCTTGGTAACCACACTGGGATACTTAGGAAGGGAAATGGCACATTTACTGAGGGTCTGGAGAGTAAACCAGAAAACTAGTTAGGTTAAGAACTGCATGTTTTCACTCAGTAACTCAATCCACTGCTGGGTTTTTCAGGTTTGGTTTTGTTTTTCCTTCAGTCTTTCCAGAAAAAGAAAATTCAGTTGGTCCTGCTTCTTCAGTGAAGTTTAGACCTTTCAAATCCTCTCTGAGCTGCACAAGTAGTAGAATTAATGCTTCTAAAACTTAGAATACTTTGTCTTTCAGGATGAGAGAAACAAGATAAGTGGCAGAGTTTTATTATAGGCTCTATCAGAGACCTGACGAAAGCCTACCAAATCTTGGTCTGCAGAAACCCTTTGGAGGGCTAAGCAGTCAAGTCAGTTTTTTAGGAACCTTATACCCCATATTTCTGTAAATGCTTTTTTGTAACTGTTGTGTGTAAATTGAATTCAAAATAATTACCAAAATAAAGAGGCCACTGTAGCATATATGTTGATGCATGTCAAATTAATCCTTTAAACTCTTTGAGGGCTATTAAAATTGTTTTTTCCAAATCAGATATTTCTCTCAGGAAGAAAAAAACAAGGCCTGAAATTTATTGAGTGTAATTAGCTGCAGTTTGTAGTGCCAGCTCTTTGCTGTTCTTCAGCAAGCTCTAATTCATTTCCCCCACACCTGATGATACTGCAGGTGCTGAAGGAACTTAGGAGGAGCTTATGCATCACTGAGTGCTTGAGTGGTGAGAGGTTTTGAAACATTTAAAGGAGGCAATGTAAGAGGAAAAAGAAACTCCTGATGATCTTTATAAATATAGATACAGGCATCCTACACAATCCATCCTGTAGTATCCTGATGTATAACTGTAGAATGAATAACTTGGCATGCTTCTCAAGAGATATGAGTGTATATGAAATAATTCTTCTCACGACAAGATTCTACCCTGTCTGTAAATGATTTTAAGATGCAAGAGACTATGCATTATTCCTGCTGTAAATATAAAATTATTATTAACTGTTGGATCTTCATATTTTGACAGACATACTGCTATTCAACAGTTTCATTTTATTATGTGTGTAAATGTTTTTACAAACAAGAAAAATCTGTATCATAATTGTGAATCCATATGCTAGAGGCCTTCTGAGTGTGTCATTGCAATATTTATTGAAGTAGAAGACAAAGTTCTTACAGCCTTTGAGTGTGCATCCTCTGTATGGTGAGCAAGTCTGAACTGTGTTTTATTTTGCACATGCATGTGCACATAGTACCTGTCTCATGGGGAAAAGGGATAGGGTCATATTGTAAGCACAGAAGAAACTCATACTTCTGCCTTGTGGCAGGAATGGATATTAAGGGGGAAAAAAGCCATCTTTGAAGTAGGGGAATAAATATTCTATTCTAACTTAATGCACAGAACTGACCTTTCTCATAATCACTTGACTGACTGCAGAAATTGCTTATGTGGTCCACAGGGCCTCTGTAACACATACACTGCTAAATGAGGGGGAAAATTCAGTGGTCAATGGGTAACACCACGGACTGGCTAGAAAGGTAATAATTTTTGCATGTGCAGGTGTTGAATTTTTCTCAGAGTTCTGTTGTACTTATTGGTCTGCCAAAGAATTAATAAAAAGAATTTAGATCCTAGACTAAAATATGGAAATTGTCGTCGTACACTTTGCATGCAATCAATAAGTGCCTTTCAACACTTGCTCTGTTGCTGGAAGCAAGTGTGCAGTTCTAACTGCTGCGTAGAGATTACATTCAGTAAAAATAAGGAAGCACGTTCCCAGGGGAAGGGAGCTGAACACAGAGAGGTGCATCCAGGTGCATTTTAAGGTCAGTGGTTATCTGTGCAGAGCACTGCATGGCATCCAGGCTATTGCACACTTCAGCTCCTCCTTTAGGAAGGAGTGATACAATAAACATTAAGGTAATGTGTGAAGATGGCAGATCAGAGTTGTTATTGACGTAGGCAGATGCAGTCCCACAGACACATCCATTGTGAGCTGTAGTTTTGAGGCTTGGTGTTAACTCTGAAAGCAGCTAACAAAGCCAGATGAGCAGAAAGCAGAGCGGCACATGAAACTGATTTTTGACAAGTGAAAAACTGCTCATACTGGAAGAGCTCCATGTACACATTGCTTCTTTCTTTCCAGCCTCACGTACAGCAGTGCTCCACCATCAGCTCTCCTTCAGGTGATAAATCATTTTGAGGTCTCATCTACTTACTGACTTCTCGTGTATGTGGAATAAGGTAGCAGAATCTATCCCTGGTAAACCTAATTATATCTCAGTGACTGTGAGAAATCAGCTCCTTGTCTCAGAAAAGATTGCCAGTATCTAACACAACCTTATGAGGCCACAGAAAACCCGGGGAGGGGGGAAGAAATGAGCATGCCAGAAGCACAATGCTGCCATTTCAAGGAACTTGCCCATCCACCTAAGAAGAAAGGAGAGGCACTGGCTAATCTCAATGTTTGTGTCTCTTCCATGTTCTCAGAATAACTCATGAACATTCAGATATTGTCAGAAATCTATCATTAAATGTGTCCTATTCTAAGGAAATCTTCACCAAATATGAATTTCAGGAAACTTTGTCTTCATTGAAAAAAGGCTTCACATGTCATAAATCACTTTGATTGTATTTGCTAAATAATTGTATGCTAGAGAAACAGCAAAGAATTCAAAAATCGGAGTTGAGAGCTTTCCTTTAAGGAGAATGACAAAACTGACTTCAATTGGGTCATTTTTCACATGGAATCTCAAGGGTGCTAGAAAGGGAGAAAGAATAGTTTCTAGGGAAAAAATCTCCTACCTGAATGAAGTACTGAATTTGAAGCTGGATTTGAAGGTTTTGGTGACCCAGTCTTAGTGTTCTAACAATTGTTAGAGTTCTTTGGTACATTTTCTTGTGTTTTTAGAGGGGTTTTTTCCTCTTTATTTTTTGCCATTGGCTGTGCCAGTGCATTGCCTTGAGTGTAGTCTGATGGAATCATGTAACTTATACATTGGTTTATTAATTAAAATCAGAGTTAAATTACAATTGCTCACATCTTAAAATACTAGAATGGTTTTTTTTTTCCTTTTATCATGAGGTAACTTTATCTTTTGTGTGCCCCCAATTGCTCTGGCAATTGTCCTGGTGCTCCCACTGTCAGTCATCACAGGCATGGTCTTCAGTCCGCTCCTGTGGAAGCGAATTCCCACATTCAGGAGACAAAATGAACTGGTTAATATCGTCAAAACATTTGTCAATTTCTCAAATTAGGTGCAAATTAAAAGAGGTATTTTGCTACAGAGCTACTAATAGGAGCGGTATTAATAATGAAAGGTAATTTAAAAGCATGACTGCACAAGCAGAACAAGGCTTTGAAAAGGTCCGAACATATGCTTGTGACTGAATAAACCCATTAATTCCTTACACATTTCCATTCTTATTCCAGGCAATCAAACTGAAAATATGCAACTCTTTAACAGCAACTCTTTAGTGTAGCAAAGGAGGATGTGTTATGTGCAGGATATCACAGTGCATATGTGGTTGCCTATAAAAAGTCATGCAGACTGGCGACACTGTATTTTCCTCATCAGAAAAAAAAGCATGGATTCTCGTGGTGGGTCCTTTGCTTACAGAACTTCCCTTACTGATCATTTTTCAGTTGCATCATGCTCAACATTTAGCAAATCAAAGTTAATAATTTACAAATTATGGTAAGCATACCACCTTGCTGATTTATGATGTGCAACAGGGAAAGAGAAATAAACTACTGAAACATTGTAGCTTTTGTTCTACTGTGGATCCAGTTAGTATTGCATGCTTTTAAATGTCCCTGTATACCATTGGAGGAGTCACTCAAATATATAAATATTTGCTTCAGTGGTGCTGCTGTGGTATGTTGATTTGCAACATCTATTTATTTTTTGAAAATCTTTGTACAGAAGTCCTGTCATTAGTCAGTAGACCTGAAAGGATGGATCTTGCTTGAAAAACCAAAAGAATTGATGAATTGTTCAGGCTGGATTTTCAAAGAAAGAGTAGGGTTGGATAACAGGCCCTGTAACTGTTCCCTAACACTTCCCTGCCCATCCCTGACCTGCTTTAGCTGACCCAGGGATATGTGACCATGGCTGAATGGCTCTGTGTGATTGGGGTTTGTCTTGCTGTTCTCTTTCCCAGCTACTCTAGCTCAGTGTAAGAAAGGGCAAAAGTCTAGTACAGGTCTTACTGATGGTCACAGCAATTTTACAAATGAATGAGAATTCTTCCCTTGAGATCCTCTGCCACAGCGATAGTGAAATATTTGATAGAAGAACTTGCCTGAATATTTGGTAGACATGAACACATTTGGTATGATGGAGAGACGTGGGGACAGAAAATAGAGAACAAGGACTATTTTAACAGGAGAAATGAGGTATAGGAGAGCAAAGAGGACATAAGGAAAAGAATAAAAATGTTATAATTGAGGAAAGGAAGATAAGGTGATAATGGGACAAGATACACTTTTTAAAGAGATGTATGAAGAATTCTACACTGAAACTTGTAAAATGAAGGAAGGCAAGAAAAAAGAAATTGAAAGAGAATGGTTATTTCAGTCTCTTGAACTAATAACTTCTCAACCTCTACCTTTAAAAGAATTCCCTTTTAAATTCAAGGAAATTAGAGAATACATCAAAAAGACATGCTGTGAAAATGGCTGACAACAATCAGGAAATTCAGAGTTAATGCTAACACTGTCTCTACTGGTGTTGTACTGCTTTGTTACTGGGGTGGCTCGCACTTGTCCTAATCTTTAGTACAAGATGTATTGTGCTTCCTGTCAGAAAAAGGACACACTACCCAAATTGGTACACCCATTACTTCTCTTATCGTCCCCTGTTTAGACTTTGCTTCAGGTAATTTTAAATGAGAATTTCTGAAATCTTTAAACTTTAGTTATTAGACATGATCCTTCAGACCTTGTGTAGGGAGCAACTCCTCCTCATTCTGAGTTTGATAAATGCTTCCCTGCATATATAATAGAATGGCCCTGAATGAATTCATATTTGCTTTTGCCTCAGGAAGAGCAGCAAGGTTAGATAGGTGACTCTTAAGTAAGATCCTTTGTCTATTGACATTATTCTTAAACATTCCTTCCTCTGGCAGTGGCAATGTGTACTAAATAAACAAACATCACACCTAACAAAGCACACGCTCACCATTGCAGCCATAGAGGGTGAGTCCCAGGTGCTTGAGAGCTGTGCATGTGAATTATTTATTTGGGGAAGGGGGTTGATAGTGTTATCCTGTCACCAGTTTTCTCAAACTACTAGTGTTGGGTACTCAGTGATGGAAATGGTTAGTATCTAGCGTATTTTTTAAAATTAAAATCTGTAAAATTCACTGTTACACTGTGTCTGAACCATCAGAAAAACTCCCAAGAATGGGATAAACTGCTGCTTTTCCACATGGCTGTATTGCTAGTCCTTAAGTCTTTTTGCCTGGCAAAGCATAATGTTTGTAATGGTAAAAGTGCTAATTTCTTGTCTAATCAAAGATGTGCTAACTGATGGAATACTCAGCCTCTTCCAAAGGACAGTTTCATTGTTTACATGGAATAAACAGAATACAATTAGTCAGGTACATAACCACATATTGTTAAAGAAGTGAAGTACCTTGATTCCAGCTTCAGCTGCAAAGAGAGTATTAGTATTGTCTGTGTCTATCAGCTTACCTGCACGATGCGTGTCTTTATTTTTCTATGGATGCCAACACTGTTAATATAATTTACCCACTGCTTTTACAGCAGAAAATATGATATGATAAGAGAATGTTCGATATGGTAACTGTGGTGTTCTCAATCTGAAGCCAGTCCATTAAACTGTGGAAGAAAGCCTGTCAGGAAGGTCACTCTGAAAATGGAATGTTGACCATTTCAAGCTTATGTTACTAAGAGACAGATATGAAGATGGGGCAGATATTACTTTTGAGTCTGAGGGGATTGATTATTCCACTGACTGTGCCTTTCATGTTTTATGTTTTGTGCTGTAAATATTTATGGCTCTCATATTTTGTTTGTTGTTTTGAAACATAATAAGTTTTTGTAGCATAAGCAACCTCCCTGCTCTGCCAGCCCGAAAAGAGACAGTGAGTGCAATGGAAGTGTCAGGAGAAGCCTGGCATGGCTATGATGTGACACTTCGTCTAGAGCATTGCCGTGTTATTCCTGCAGAAGTTTGCTAATTAGTCATTAAACTAAAGTTACCTCTACAATCTTGTCCAAAATGTCACACGGATAGCATTGATTCAGAACCAACAGACAAATTATGATAATTTTTTCTTTTCAAACTGTCTGCATAATGTTGCATTATTTTATGTGATGCCTTTCAGTCTCTGTATGTGCCCGTTTTAGCAAGTGCTGTGAGCTGGGTTTGGAGTGGGGAAATGGCCTTAGGACTTGTGTGCTGGAATGACAGACTGTGCAGCCAGGGCTGCTGTGCAGCTCGCCTTCTTCACATGCTGACAATGTTTTACAGTCCTTGCTAGGTTGGGTGCAAGATTTCTATGGGGAAGTGACTGGGGCAACACTCTGGGTCAAAAGTTCTACCCTGGCTGTGCTTATATTAGAAGGGGAGATGGTGAGTATGTCTTCTGTGCCTTAAAAATGTTATTTAACTCCCTTATAGGACACTAAAGAAGTAGCGCTTAGGAGGCAGCAGGACCCATGTACCAGCCCTGTGAACTACCTGCAGAGACCTGGGCTGTGTGAAGTCACTGAAATAGAGATTCAGTAGCAGTTGCATGGTGTCCACACTTAATGGAATTTCTCTGTGGTTTTAGTGTTATTTTAACTGAATTAATAGCCTGGTAACTTGCTGCAAGCTGCAGGTGTTTTTAGTTTGCCCTAGGAGACAGACACATGAAGAGTGCCCAGTGGAACCCTTAGAGAAATGTTAACCATTCTTAATTATTTGGCTGTCACTTAAAAACATAAGACTGACAAGACCCCTGAGACCCAGTGGGCGCCTCTGACTGGGCATGCAGGGGGCTCCTGTGGACAGCCAGGAGGTTCTGCTGTCCACAGAGCTCTGAGTGAGCCCCTTCCAGTGTGAGCCAGCCCCAGTCAAAGAGCACTGAATTTCCCCAGGCACCTCGGTAAGGTGTAACATCTGGCACAGCTTTGTGTACTTTTTTGTTATGGGAGAAATCACATTTGAAGAGCCTGTCTCCCAGTGTAGAGTTCAGCTGTTCCCTTAGCTGTGCCTTTACAGTGTTTGGCTGAGCTGCTGCATTTATGGGTTGTGTTGTGGTTTTTTAACAAAAGTGAAACACCACCAAAAAAATACTCAAACAAACCTAAAACAACACAAACAACCTCCCTCAATTGTCACCAGTTTTCAGTATGTCATAATTTTCAAATGGGGGTTCTGTACCCTAAACCAACAAGAACTTATTGTCTGTTTATCCATATTTTGTTTTTCAGAAATGAATGTTGTAAAAAGTTAGGTGGTGCAGTAAGGAATCGTAGACCTCTTTGAGGGATGGGGAAAACACTTGCAGTGAAACATTTGATGAGCCTAGCCAGCACATTTAATCAAAAGTTTATTAGAAGATAGTTTAAGATGTCTAATTTTTTTGTAGGCAGAAAAAACCAATATATAGAAAGGGTACCTTAATTCAGTGAAAAGGGGCAAAAAAGTTCACATCTGATAGAGGGCATTTTGGTTATTGAGGTGGGTTTCTCATTTCTATATAGTAAATCTGATTAATAATTAAAATAATATGTTGGTAAATGCAGTGGTTTTTGTAGGTTGTGGTGATGTTTGTTTGGAAGCATGGGCTTGAGAAAGTAATTGAAAATGCTGAAAAGATGTTATAATTGAAAAGAAAGTCCTAGGCTTTGTACACTACCTAAGGCTCACTTTTTCATGGCCTTGTAGATCACAGCAGAGGAACCATTGTGTTGCTCAATATGAGGCTCAATGCAGTGTAATTGGAAAACAGATACTTTGGTTATTAGGCTCGTAATTGAATTAAATGAAGGTCAGATTTAAATAGCTAGTGGTCTTTCTGACTTAAAACTCTTCTAAGATGACTAGATGGTAGTAGCAGTACCTCTCTTAAATAGAAACAAAGTTTTGAGAATGGGAAAATTCTAAAATCTAGGAAAATCTAAGTGGAATTATAAATAATTTAATGTTCTCTTGGCCTTATTGAGCAATTGAGAAACAAGTTTGTAGCAGCCAAAAACTCTTAAAGTAACTAGAAGTGACTGGGAAATTGAAACAGATCATCCCAGAGGCAAAGATGGAAAAAATCAACCACTGCAGAGAAGATATGGAAGTGATCAAGTTTCTGTGGGAAATGCATTTCTCTAAGAAAACCAAAACTTTGATTTCAAACCTAGATTGTTCTTTCCTTTTTGTTTATATCCAGGTGAGATACTGCCTCTTCATTGATTTGACCTATGGGGAAAAGTTGAGAGTAGCTGTAACTGACATTTTGAGAAAAGTTAGATCCTAAAAACTGCTTATGTGAGTGACTGGCTGTTGTGGTAGGCAGGATCTTTACAGAGATGTTGAGCTCTGCTGTTGTGGAGACATTGTGCCTTTCATGTGCAGTAATACATGGTGCAGTGTATTGCTCAGTGCTGTGTGCATTCTAAGTGTGGTGTCTGGGAGATGGACACTGGGTTCTGTGGGAGCCCCAGCAGCACCTTCAGGGAGAGCAGAGTTATCAGGATTTGTGCACAATCATTTCACAGCTTTTCAATGGCTCGGGCAGCCATTTGGGCACCTGATTTCAGCACGTGGTTCTGGAGTGGGCAGCTTGCAATGCATTTCTGATATTCCTTTCAAAGGATTGTTAAGTGACGTGCTATGCTCTACTTGATTACTTTTGGGCCTCAACCAACAGACATTAATATGTGGAAAAGCTCCCATTGACTTTAATTAGGACTGGCTTAGTCACATGCTGGACATTTAATTGCTGTCTGAAGCAAGACCTGGGTGAGAGGTACTTTATAGCTATCACTGGTAAACAGATATTATTAGAATGATTTTATTTATAAGCAGGAAATGCAGTTGTCTGTATAATTCTTACTATTTTGCCCTGTTATTTACTAATAAATAAAATAAACTTTCATTTAAGCTGTTGAGTAGGTACACCATGACTGAACTGTGTTATAATACAAGAGTGATGTTGCCATACTACCTGATTTGCATTTTTAAGATGGAGCCCCAAGGCATTTTGGTTTGTTTTGACTGTCTTTTTATTAGATTTATGAAAGGTAAAATGTGTGTAGCTCTGGATGCTTCTAAACATGAAATTTTCATTGCTTGCATTATTGCTCTTACTGACACTTTTTTTTTTTTTTTGGTATTAAAATGTTAAAGAATTACAGTAACTTGTGGTGAAATGGAAGGCAATGCTAATTTAGAGGACTTCCCTTAGTACTCTGAGCTAAGTCTGGGACATGCCTTTTGGATACTGTAATGCCTTCCTCAGTTACATTTTGTGAGGAGAAGGAGACTTGCCCCACAGCACATGACAGTGGAACAGACTGTGGCGTTGTATGCATGTTCAATTCCTGTTAACATTAATCAGAATTACATGTGCACACTGAAATAAATAAACTAGCTGATATTGCCTCAGATAGCTCACAGAAATGCCTCTAACTTCTGCAAACAGAAGTTCCTCCAAAGGGTGCATTCATGTGGAATTTGGGAGTTGGATGTGACCATGAGAGAAAATGTGGGTACCAAATGCAAAGAATAGAGTAGCATAATCGGGGCAAAAAGAAAGCAGAATTATTTTTGCTGCAGAGTTATTAATGAATAAGCTCAGAAAGAGCATAAACCCACCAGGGAGAGAAATGATGTAACATGGAAGTGCAAGCCCAAATTTTTAAATAGTGGGTGAGAAACAGCATGTGGTAGATGTTGCATTTAACTTGGATGTGACTTGGTTTCGAAAGTTTTTGGCTGATAATATTGGTTAGATTTTGTCATTGGGGGTAAGGAGGATAGATCTTCCCTCTTGTTAGATGAAAGGGAGCAGGGTAGGTATGGATCTACCTTGGTGTCATGTAGTAACCTCAGCCCCAAGGGCAGACACAACTACTCAGAGACAAGGTGCAGAAGAAGAAAGAGGTCCAAAGGTTCTTGTGAAGGGCATCCTGAAAAGAATTAGAGAGGTAGAGAGAGAATCAGGAGAAAGCAGGGCTGAGGAGAGCAGGCTGAAAGACACTGAGCAGAGTCTGATCAGTGCTTTTAAGCTGGATCTGAGGGTGAAAGGGAAGCTGGGATATTGACTGTTGCAAAGATTTTTGCAAGGAATCAGGTCATACTTCCAGGAAGAGCTGTGTGTGAAAGAAGGCAGAAGAGCAGGACAGATGTGACGTGGTGGGGAAAATGGCATGGGGATGGCACTGACATTCAGGGGCAAGAGTTACTGGAGCAAACGGGATAAAATATGAAGAGTGATGAAAAACTTGTATTTTGTTGATGCTGAAGAGATGAAAGACAACAAAGAATGACATAAGGAAAGTCAGCTTCTAGGCATGTATTGTCTGAAGAAATCATTAGATACACAGGAAAAAAGGAGAGAATGTTACAAAAAAAGAGAGGATGGTTCAAAACAAAAAGACAGAAGTAGCATAAAGAAGTCTAGGATTACAAGCATACAATTCTGCCAGGGCAGAGAAGAAGAGTATTTTGACTAGGAAGATGTCAGAGCTGAAGGATAAAAAACATTTATAGTAAAAGATGTCAAGTTGGTCAGTTCTCTCCTGCCAGGACTGCCCACAGCAGGACATAATAGCAGAGAAAACAAATGTTGTGGATGAATTGTGCCTGTAGGCTGGCAAACCAGGCATTTCTTCTGCAGGGAATTAAGAGAGAGCTGTGGTTAGGAGCAGAGCCTGGAAAACCAGAAGTTCACAGAAATAGACCTGGAGAAAAATAGAAAAGGGAATATTTGGAGCAGAAGAGAAGTCAGCATTGTGCATAAGCTGGCAGTAGTTTCACAGATAAGTATGAAGGAAGGGCAACTGGGAAACATTTTGGATATTAAGAAAGTCGTGGGTATTTTGTCAGAGCCCTTCCAGTTTGGGGACAAGTTACATGTTAACATACACCAAAAAAAAAAGAAATGTAAAATTGGAGCTGCTTTTATAGGACCAAAAATGTAGTTGTGTATTATAGTGAAAGTATATTTATTTAGTACCTTTTGGCTATATAAAATTGCTTTTGGACTGGTTTTAGGATTCTTCATAAAACAAAGACTTATTAAATTTACTTGGCAGCTGTGCGGTAAGGTAAAAATGAAATAAGCTGTGCTTGGTTGGGTTTTTATTTTTTTTCCTTTCCTTTCAAACAGCCTTTGGCAGTTTTCCAGTTTTTATTTTAAGCAGATTAGACCCAAAAACAGTGATTACATTTAACATCTTTGGAAACTTTTGATCATATTTATCTATCATGAATTGTAGGGCGAAGTGTCCTGGAGTCCAGTCCGTGACCTAATTCAGTGTAGGTTTAGTGAAGGAGCTCTGCTGTCTGGGTTAGCTGGGGTAATTAAAGCCCTGAGAGGTGGCACAGTTTCTCTTTTATCCTGTGACATGGGGACTGTGCTGCACTGAGCAGTGTTAATGAGAAGGGAACTGTGCTGACTGAATTATTGCTGTTGAGACTTGCGAATGAAAATAATAGAAATCTAAATAATAGTTTTTTTGAAATGTCACTCTACAGGAATTTTAAATATGAATGGCTGCATTGACAGGTCAAAAATATTAATCTTTTTTGCTTTTTTTTTTACTGTGTTATCTCAAAATGTTTTTATTCACCATCAAAGGAGTCTCATGAACTTTCACTTTTTCTAGCTTTGTCCCATTTCAAGTCATTGTAAATTCTTTTTCTCTGCTCAGAGCAGTTGGCAAGACTGTATACCATGGGTTATGCACAGGGAACTTATCATTATGCTTTTTGATTTTATTGGGTGGGGGGAAATGATTCATTTCATTTTTTTCAGCAGTTCCCTAGTTCTGTTGAGCTCCCTTGGCTGGCAGTAGCTTTGCTCTGCTGCTGAGTGTGGCTCAGCAGTTTGGTTAAACTCTGTCACGCTGGTTTCTGACCTGTCTGGAGTGTGCAGGCAGCCTCTCCTGCAGGGCCTGTCTGAGCAGCATCCACACCTTCCTGCTGCCTCTCCTCCTTCCCAGGCCTGAACACCACATCTGCTGCTTTCCTGTCACATCATGAATTTGTTTGGATTGTTCTTTGTTTTTCTCCTTGAGACTGTTGTCTATTTGCCCTAATGTAATACATTAAACAAAATATTGTCTGGCTGTCAATTCCAGGTATTGGTATTCTAGAGTAATGACCACATTAGTCACTCTAATATCTGAAAGTACAGATGTTTGTACAATCAGGGAAGTTTTTTTCTTCTGAACTTTTTTTTTTTTTAGGGCTAATTAGTCATTTCCATCCATTACTTTAATGAAGAAATTAAGCTTTAAGCAGCTTTTGTTCATTTGCAGCGATTGGCAAAGCAATTTTATATATATAGTATTCAAAATATTATGCTACCTTCTCCAGCAGGTATCATATTAAGTAAATAAAAAGATTCGTATGCTGACCTGCCATTCTTGATGGTAACACTGGAAAAATTAAGAAAATATATATAGACCTTACAAACACAGACCTGTGTTTTCAGAGGAAAAAAGGTAGTAGGCTTAAGAGGAATTACCTGATACAAGGTGCTTGGTGAGTACTTTTCAGTATTGCTACCTATGTAAAACTATCTTTTTTTGTAGAGTTTTGGATCCCTTATTGAATTTTGAACGTTGAAGTGTTTTCCATCCTCAATAAATTTTATTCTAGTGCTTGACTTCTTTTTTCTTTCAAACTTTTGACTATTTGATCTGACTTGTTAAGTGAATGCTTTCTTTAAATGCAACCTTGTAACTTCTTTGATGTTAAAAAGTGAAACTTCTGGAAAAGTGCACAAGTGGAGAGGTCATTGTTCAGCTGGAACTAAGCTAACTCCTTGTCATCATAAAGATGATGTGTGGAGTTACTGACTTTCACTGGGTTGTTCCTGAGTAATTTCCCAAATGCACCAAGGGCAGGCTATTTTACTTTGCTGTTAATTTTATTATTTTTGTGTTCTCTTTCGAAAAGTTTCTGTTATTGCTGTAAATTGCTTTACTCATAATAAGTATGTTGTTATGTTGAACTTTTCAAGGGAAATCTATTAATCTTCAAATTGAAGTACAGTCTTCAATTTGTTTACAAAAGGGAGGAAAATGAACTGAACACTTGAGACATAAATACTGATGGTGACTTGAGATTTTTGTGAAAGTTGATTTGGTCTGTGCTTAAAAACAACAGTTTGTTGCTTATGTATTAGAAATTCTAAAACATGATACTTGGGCAAATTGAAAAGCTGCCTGCAAGATGAAAATAGATAAAATTGAAGCTAACAGAGGCTTACATTGCTACAACATATAAATTAAATTGTGTTGATTCTGTGATGTTCTGTTCATTATGGCCTGAACCTTAAATATTTGTTCCTATAAATAACTGTTTATTTGGGTAAGTGTTCCCATTTGTGTATATATTATCAAGATCCTTGGATCTTAAAAAAAGCTTTAAAGAATCATTGTGCAGATCCTGTTATCTTTATCTAAGACTTTTATTTCTCTATTCATGAAAATATAATGTAACATGCACTAGTTGTTTCGGATTCTTGCATTTTTAAGGGTGTTTTCCAGCTGTTTGAGCATCCCTCACCCGGGGAGAGATTTATCATGGGACAAGTTCAAAACTTTGTGACTTGATTTTCTGTACACTTGGCTATTTTGTTCTAGATGCTTAAAACGCAAGGGGCAAATATAAAGGCAGGCTCACTGAATAATCACCTCCAGCTCCTGAGGGAAGTAATTCTGAAGACTAACTGAAACAAGAAAGGGGTTTTAGGGCTGAGTGAACACTTCAAATAGCCCATAATTCAGGAAGGCTACCTGAAAGGAAGGAACAGATGTCATGAAAGGGAGGCAGAAAAAACCTGAGTGTGCCACTGAGCAGCTGGGAGAATGATGAAATACTAAATTCTACCAAAACATTTGAAGATAGAGCTGTAGTATACCTTAGTACTGTAATGCCTCTATGTGTATGCAGCCGTCATAGTAAAAATTATGGATGACCTATTAAAAGTGGGAGAGCTTAGGGAATGCCCAGCAGAAATCCATCTAGAGATCCAGGCAGTGAAGAAACCATCATGTGGAAATTGCCTGATCTAAGTGAGAATAAAGAAAAATGTTTGTTTGGGTTTTTTTCAAAGGAATCAAGATTCCTTTTCTCTCTACGTAGGTCTCTTATGCAGGGAAAGAGGTGAACTTTAGTTTCAACAAAGACACATAGTCAAGAACACTCACAACTGGGCTCTTTGTCCTCACCCATTTATCAGCTGGCTGTGTCCAACTGAGCAACAAGGACACAACAAAAAATGTTAGGGGCCTGGGACTACAGTGTTCAGAAAAACTGACACATTTGTTTAAAACTGTGTTGAAAAGTGCTGTCCTTGCAAGCACACCAGTCACTTCTGACCTCTGGAGTTTTAAATTTTTAAAGGATGAAATTAACTCAGGGCAATATTGTTGGTTGGCACTCATGGTACTCTAAATGCAAAAGCCTGAAAATTGTGTACACTGTGTTGGTTAGTACAGTAACGCCAATGCAGAGTAAAGAGGTTTTACTCTGAGGAAGGAATGTGTGCAAATAGATTGCTGTTTAACAAGTCTCCCCTCCCACAGATGTATTTTTCACTCCTCTGTTCAATGAGTTGGGCAGAGGGAGGCTGTTACGTTCAGCTGTCATTATGCCGGGTGATCCTGGGCAGGTACAACAGACTCAGACCCCACTGGTGTCTCTCTGAGCAGTTGTTGGCAGCTTCTTTGCCTCTCAGAATCACCTGTAAAGCTCTTCCATCTCAGTTCATGCCTTCATTGGCACTGAAGACAGTGCGGGTCCAGGTGCATCACTGGGGATGAAGCAGCAGCTCAGGTAACTGAGGGCCCCGTGGGTCTGCACAATCTGGTGATGAGACTGGAAGAGACTGATTTGATTTCCCTGGTTTAGTTTCACTTTGAGATCTAGCAATGAGTGGAGAGGGGAAGGAGGTTGGGGAGGGGTTAGGACAGGGGGAGATCACCTTGTTACCTGGTTATAGCAGAGCATTTCCAAGGGACAGGACACACAAAACCAGGTAGGGCTGGTTTTATAACACAGAAAGCCCAGTAGCTGCATAGCCATTTAATACTTGAGTGTAATTAATTGGAACTTGAGACATTGAATAAAAAATAATCTGAGAGAAAATTTTAAGTATAAAATCATTTATGTGTCTCTATAGTTTACAGCAACATACAAAATCCACAGCTGTATGCAATATTTTAATGATTCTGTTCTTTTAGAACACAATAATATATTGCTATCATATTATATTATCAAAGTGCAAGACTTTTGAGAGGAAATAGTGTCTTTTGTTTAAAAGATGAGTAAATAGCTACACAAACTGTCATGATGTGCAACCTATAAACCTGGAACAGATAATTATCCTTACAGAGTGTTTTTTAGCACCTTCCTTTTTCTATTAACACACATGAACAGAGTAAATTATAAAGAGGATGAACTATGAGAAAAGGGGAGGAAACTGAAAATACTAAAATAATGATTTCTGGTTTTTCCCCTAGGCAGTACTCAGAAATCTAGTAAATAGTAAGAAATGGGAGACACTAGAGTCATATAATCAAGGTTCACAAGTCATCAGCAAACATCTCAAAGCACATTGATAGAAACCTTTCTTTTTCTTCTGAGTTCTCCAAGGTCCCAGTCTACACAATGCTGCTTGTCCTGCTGCACGGCTGTGTGGGAGCAGGAGGGGATGGGGGACACGGGACCCTGCAGGCTTGTGGCACTTGACCAAAGCTACTCTAACCAACACAAGCGACCATGCAAGGGGTGAGGTGAGACCTCTCAGGAGTCTGCACAACGGGAGCTCCTTCCCAAGGTGACAAAACCCTTTCAGGGCTGCCTGTGACCTGCAGGGGACACTCGGTGACACCCTGCCTCTCCATGTGCTCTGTGGTGGGGGTGTGGCAGGGCTCGGGCTGGGATCCACATGGGGACTGTGTGTGCTCCGGGCTCCGAGCTCTCCAGAGCAGCTCTGGGATGTGCAACCATACAATCAGACCTAGCTGCAGCTAGAAACTTGTATTGTTCATGCCTTCATATTTGTCCTGAGAGATTCTCTGCAATGTATCCTACATTAAGATTTTCAGCTAAATAATGTTGATAAATACTGTTGGAATTGGTTCAGGGGCAGAATTGGTTGAGCAGTGAACAGTGAAACGGGAGCCCTGTGCCTTGAACCATGAGGGATAAAACTAAATCAAAGCAATCCCTCAGGTCCCCAGCATGTGAATGGAATTACAGAAATCGCAAAACAATATTTTTCAATGTAATTATTTTATTTACTTCCAGAGCACAGATTTCTAGCAGAGCTGAATTTAGAACACAAAAAAAAAGAAAATCTTGCTGTGGAAGCAGAGCTGTATTTTAACTTCCAAGAAAGGCAGACATATACTGGTGTTGTGGAAACATAAAGGCTACTTCTATAAAACTAACTACTACATGAGTATGTAATCTTTGAAGGCTGCACTTATGTTAATTAAAGAACAAATGATGCACATCCATAATTTTATTTAATGCAGTTTGGATTGCTTTGGGTCATTTATCTTTGGCAATGAGTAAAGTTGATCGGCAAAGCCAAGAAACAACACGTTTTTCAGTTTTATCAGCATGAAAGCTTTGTTATGGGCAACAGATTTAAAAATAATTCCAGGAGGTGGGTCTAATCTGGAGTAATTACACAAGTTTATGGCAATTAAATAAGGTTCAGGTAAATCAAAGAGGAAAAAGCAATTTATTGTCTCAGATTATGTAGAAGTTTTGTTCTTGTAATACAGAACTGGAAAGAGAGAGGACTCCTCATCTGAATAATTGTGTATTCTCTAAAAAAAGCTCTGCTTTTATTTTGCAATGTATTAGTTAACAAAAGCAATCATGCAAAAACAGAGTACATTAATGCAGCCAGATAATTTCTTATTGTGTACAGCTGTACAGGAAACAAACACAAAGTTAATGTTTAAATTTATCAGATATTTCCCATTAACTCTCTATTTAACAAATTATCAGCTACTATGTGTAATATCCAATCTCCAGAAGTCTTAATGATCATGGATGTGCACAGTAAGAGATTAGCATAAAATTAGCACTGATGCAGCTATTAAAGTATCTTGAAAGATTGTGATATCCTGGTACATAAATTGGGCTGCAGAATATATCAGAGCTTTGTCAAAACCCCCAGGCTAGCTGAGTTCAAAAATACTTCTTTTCCCCTGGGGTGCAGTCCCTATGCTCCTTCCCCCTGTTTATTACTTTGTACTAATCTTCAAATTCACAGAATAATTTATAAAGCTGTAGGGGACCTGCTTCCAGCTGATGCATCTGTTAGGATCAAACCTGAGAAAGGAGGCAAGTTGCTGAGTGAGTCTTGGGTTTCCAAGTGTTTTCATTTCCACATTTGCTTTTTTAGCACAAAGCTTGGGGTGGGAATTGGGGGGGTGTCCTTGGTTTTTTTGGGGTTTTGTTGTTTTTGTGTTTGGGTTTTTTTTAACTTTCTGAAGTTTGCATTTTCTGGGAAGGGTGCAGCAATCTCACTGTGTATCATGTCAGAGTGTCTGTATTACGGCTTCACATAGTCTGGTACTTACTGTAAATCAATCTTTGTAATGTAGCAAGCAAATTAACTATTTTGTGATAATGTCCCATTTCCAGTCATTTTCTTTAACCGTGCTGTTCTCAGAGGGTCACACTGAACTGCAGCTTTTTCCTCCCTTTCATTGCTCTACTGAATGCTTCAATTTTTAAGATATCTAACAGGACTCTCAGGGAGCCAAGCATATTTTGAAAGAATCTGTTAGCCTGTAGGGAATATTGCCACTAAAATGAAATATTTCCAACATGAAGCAAACTCTTTAAATAGTCTGAAATTAATTCTGAGTCTTTTCAACACCAGAATTTTGGATGATGTGTTTTCTTTCATATTCCTCCTCCATCTCTTCAAACTGGCTCGTTTGTCCCTTTTGGATACAACTTCCTTCTACTTGCAAAGCAGTAATTATCCTAATTACGCTTCAGCATTTAAAGCCATCCTCTGGAAGATGATTTACAAGAATTACATAAGAGATCTATATACAATGACACACTTGCTTGTTTGGCCTGAAGCATTTTATGTTTTCAAGCTTAATCAGAATTCTTCTGATGAGTAGAGAAGTTCTAATGAGTTTCTTCATGAGTTTGTGCCTGAAGATGCTTCAAAATTGTACTTTTTTCTCTCTGAACAGCTGAAGTAGTAAAGCAATACTTTATTACTGTGACTTGCTGTAAGGTGTTGTGACTATTTGAGATCACAGTTGCCACCAGTGTGTGCAACAGTTTCCACTAGCTGAAAAGGTAAAAATGAGCAAAGACTGAGTGGAAGCTAAAAATAGTATCAAGAACAATAGGCAGATTGGTACACTCATATGAACCAACACGTGATTCTTTTTCAAAGTGGAAAATTTAAAGAAAATATGAACACAAATAATCTCCAAAACCACCAAAGGTTTTCTACCTCTGCTTTTGATATCTCACAGCTGAAGCTTGGGACAAAAGTTTGATCCTCTGGGTGGTGGTAGGGGTAACAATAGTGGGGCTCCTATGAAGACCCTTTGACATTGGTTCTTCTGTCTATTTATTTATCAGATACAGTTATCAGATGAGCTGAAAATGAGTGCAGGGGCAAGATATGGCAGTAATTTGATTATGTCCATTTGGAGTTTTGCAGTCCTACCCTAGATTAATCTCAACTTTGTTCTGCATTGTTATTTTGGAAAGTTGGCCATTGACACACAGACAAAATGCATGGTAAACTGATATTGCAAGATAACACAGCAATTGAGAGTCATGATTCAGTGAGCTTGAATCCATCCTGAAAAGCCCACAGGAACACGACAATACGCCTGATGGTTTAAATTAGCAGCCTGTTTCAAAAGCTCCTGTCACAGATAGAATGCCTTCAGTGGAAAATGTTTTCGGAGTAATTTTCTAAGCTCCCAAACTATAATCCCTATAACGTTTCTGAGGAGCAGTGCTTACTACAGTGCAGTACTAAAAAAAAATCTTCAAAAGCTGGTGTTTCTTCACTCTTCAGAAGTCTCACAGGAAAATTGAGGATGTATTCCAATCCCATTTGGCTTACTACATCTCTATATGCACTACTAAAAGTATGAAGTATCAACATAGAGGGGTTTAATATACATTTAAAATTGATTATAGAATCATCCAGGAGCTTTGCTTCTTGTAGCTTTTGCATCTGCCTCTAAAATAGTAATGGGAATGTGGTTCAGTACAGAAAATCTGGTGGCTTCTTGGGGTAAAACTGTTACAGCAGAAGTGCCTGTAATGAAGAGGAAAGAAATTGAGTCATCCAACATAACATATGTTACTTTCTATATGTTGAGGTTATGATGATGCAGTCTTGTCCTAGACAACATTTAAGTTTTTTCTTGGGTTGAGGCAGGGTATGCCAAGCTGTTCTATTAGGTGAAATTCTCTGCTCAAAGGCCTTGGTATATGTTACTGCTAACACAGGGAATGACTTATTGAAAAATAAATGATTGACTGGTGTTTTCTTAAAATATAGCATCAAATATTAAAGCTTACTTGTAGGGCAGGTTTTTTGAACAGGCATTTCAAGTGAATTTAGGAAACTACAAAAATGCTTCAGCTGCTGACCAAGCAAATGGAAACGTTCTCCTATGCTTCAGTGTTGGTTCAGATCCCATTATTCCTATGACCTTAAGCTGCTGGGTAGGGACACTTCAGAAACCTCAATGTGGTAAAATCGGGATATTGACTAAATTCTGCTGCTGGATATTCCCTCACCAGGCAAGGATTATATTAGTACATCTCTAATTATGTTACTGCCTTTTAATAAAAAAAAAAAGTCTGCAAATTAAATGTGGATGTAAATGACCATACAGATTTCATGGATCTGGACTTCATTTGGACTCACATCTCATGTTTTGAGAGGCAAAATGTAAAAGGAGGATTCTCTCTATATGCATACTAATGAACACTAAATTGTTTGGGGAAAGAATTAGGTCCTCTGATTAGTGTGCATTGTTGTTCAAGTCAAATATGACCTCAGAAGCTTAGCAACCAAATTATTTTCCAATTCCTTGCTCTTTAGCCTGCTCTGATGCTCATGCATAATATTTTCCTAGGTGGGTCAAAGTTTCTTGTATTGCAGGAAAAATGGGCAAAAAGTAATTAATTTTCAGATTATGCTTTCATTGAGAAATGTGAAGACTGGAGGAGATTGCATGGCTTAAAGCTCAGCTAGTGGTCAGCATATTAGAAGGTGAAATGTGATACCGACCAAGGCAAAGTTTTGCACATTAAAGTAGTTTCAACTGCTCACAGAGATTACAGGCATGTAATTACCTGTAATCAGGGGCAAAGAAAGCCCTGTGGAAAGGTTAAATAGGTGTATCTTTGAAGCAGAACATGGTGGTCAGGAAAGTTCATAACATGGAATAAACCTAGAGAATGAGGTTTTGGAAAATAAATCTGAAAACACCACAGTTCTGTATTTGGAATCAATTGTCTACCACAGTTTTAAATCTTGTATTCAGTTCTGATGAGCTATTCTAAAAATGATACTGAAAAGAAGATAAGGATTGGTGGATTGGTATTCACTGCTGTAGCATATCATTGTATCAAACAGCTTAGCAGGATTCAAGAAAGGATTAAACGTTTCCTCTAAAAATGAGAACACCCACGTTTATGAAAAATAGGGTAAAAAAATTGTTAGAAATATGCCCTGAAGCTGAAGGGCTGAGAAGTCAGACACTGACTGGAAGTAAACAGGAAGCAGTTTCTGATAGGACAGTTTCCCTGCTGTAGGGTTTCCCTTGCATTTGCTGGAGCTGCAGTGCTGGGAAGTGGCATTGTGCACAAAATGTAAGTGTTGAGCACAGCACAGGGGCTCTGTAGCTTTCTCCAGCATATGAGGGATGTACACATGTGACAGAATTAATTGTGATAAAAAATACAGTGTCCCGACTGCAGATATTACAGGTTTACTTTTTAAAACAGCCAAATGGAAGCTTGAATTTTTCATGCAAGAGACTATCAACCCAATCCAAGGAATTCATGTAGGAACTCACATTTCCCAGTGGGTTTTGAGGTCTCTTGCTGAGGGTATCAGTGTTACTAGCACTATAGCTGGATATAAACTTCAGCAAACAAAATTCAACAAAAGATAGTGTCAACATGAGCTCACACAGCCCAGATCCCAGTGCGATTTTTTTTAATTGCATCTTTCATTTCTGTAAAGTTTTCCAGAAAGTCTTTCCCCTTGTTTCTGTATTTTGCCACTGTTTTTTTTTTTTTGTTAGATTTAAATGTTTATATTTATACAATATGTATGATTTTTAGTTCTTGAGCTATCTACGGCTTCTAAAGGTAGGAAAGAAATTGCACCAGTGAACAGAATATTTCTGCTCGGGACTGTGTGCACTCATTAATAACTGAGCCGCAAAGAGAAAGTAGAGATACTTTATTTGCTTACTCTTTTCCTGCTTTCTCTCTGTGACAAACTATCTGTATTAAAGATTTTATCACTTAGCATTGCATATAAAGGGAGTGTGATTGCCTAAATCATATTTTATAGGGGTTTTGTTCATCATATTCATTGTAATTCAGTGAAACCCTGTTTTTGCTGAATTAGCTTTCCTGGAAACAATAAGTAATACTTCCTGTCAATCACCTGGCAGGAGGTGTTTCCAAGAGTGCTGATTAAGCAAGACATGGAACTAGAGCCTACAAGAATCACTTAAAAAAACAATCAACTCATAAGAACATTTTATGAAAATTCTTCTGGTGGGTTTGGAAACCTGAAGCGTGAACACTAAGGATGGTAATGCTTGAAAGCATAATGGAAATAAGATAGGAAGAGAGTCAATTTAATTTTTTCTCTTCAATTTACTGTTACCTTGTACAAGTCTTTTTGAGTCAAAATTGAAATTTCCTATTTCCTGTAGAAAGCTGTTATGGATTTATGTTGCTGCTTTTTTCTATTAACAATATTGTCATTTTTCTGGAAGGCTGTCAGCATCCCAATAACATCACAGGTTGACGCCCTACCAGAAATCAATGGCGCAGAATTTTTATAACTTATTTCATTACATGCAAATATATGAGCCATGAAAAAAGAGGCAGCTTCAAATGCTACACAGACACTCCTGTATTCCCAATATCCAATTCCCAGGAATTGCTTCTAAATATAGAGCATAAAAGAGAGAAAACTTCTCTATCTACCACCAATTTTACATTAATAATAATAATTAACAAAAAACCAAACAAGTAAATAAAACCAGCCATTTGTCCTTGTAGAATCTAAAAACTCACACTGTTGGAGAACTCGTTGACCTGTGCATAATTGCACATTTTTAATCCCTTAAAACCGAGATTATACTCAATGTGATATTAAATAAGGACAGCTGTATGGAGCCCTGCTAGAAAATTGCATCTAAATTATTCAGTATTGGAGCCATGCTTATCTTCTTTCAAAGATCCTGATTATACAGATTTCTTAGTGCTTTGTGCCAACTACCTTTACCTCTTTACCTCCTTACCTTTAATACCCCATCCACATGTTTCTGTGTTGCCCTCAAATTACACTCAGAGGTAAACCCACAGTAAAGTATTTTATCAGTCATATTTCATCTCTGTGCCATGGCTGCTCAAATAGTTTGAAGTGCTGCTCAGTGTTGGCATGGGTCTCCCAAACCAAGAATTCCCAGGGTGGAAGGGAGATCACGTCTGTGCCAGGAGCAGGGACAGGGCCCTCCTTGTGGCAAACTCAGGCTGGTGCTGAAACCTCTCAGAGGAAGGCAGAAATGTAGTTACCACAGTTTGCAACAGGCAAAGGCCACTGACACAGTAACTAAGAGACAAAGCCTTTTCACCATTTCTCTGTTCTCAGCAATCAGAAGGGTTTGATTTCATGAGCTGGACAGCTGGAGCTGACGAGACTGAATTTCCTGGAATAAGTAAGCCAAGAACTTGTCATGATCACAGAACGGTTTGGGTTGGAAGAGCCCTTACAGATTGAATAGTTCAACCCCCTGCTATGGGCAGAGACAGCTTTCACTAGAACAGGTTCCTCAAAACCCCATCCCACATGGTCTTCAACGTTTCCAGGGATGGGACAGCCAAAGTTCCTCTGGGCAATTTGTTCCAGTGCCTTACCAGCCTCACAGTAAACTGGAATTCCTAATATCTGATCTAAACCTGCCCTCTGTCAATTTAAAGTCACCCAGCTTGCTGGCCACGCTTCTTAGGATGCAGTCCAGGGCACGTTTGGCTCTCTGGCCTCTGGCTGCACATTGGCAGGTCATCTTGAGCTTCTCATCCACCACCAGCCCATGTTCTTCTCCTGAGGGCTGCCCTCACTCCATTCTCCCCCAGACTGTATCTGTGCTTGGGACTGCCCCAACCCAGGTGCACATGTAATGTATACTACATTTGTATCTCTTCAGCAGTTAAATGGAGTGTGTTTTCAGCATCATGCTGAAGTGGCATATTTTAGAAGTAAAAATGCTGGGCTCTTTGAGGCTTGTGAAATTGTGTGGTGAGGGCTTTTTTGAAGCCCAAAAGTTTGGAGAACACCAGATTTCTGAAGGTTTTATTTGGCCATCTAAAGCTTCTACTAAGCAGAGCCTTTGATAGCCAGGAAGGTCTGTGCTGTGGAACAGACCCGTGTTCAGCACACCTGTACCTGACTGAGCAAGGCCTTGGTGCCTGGGATGCTGAGAATCCCTGGGGTTTAAAATGCTCATTTCTCAAGCATAGTACAGCAGACCTCCAGACAATGCAAATCCACAGCCACAGCCCCACCTGCTATTCATTCAAGGTGTAATTAATGAAAGTTTAGAAAATCAGCTAGATTTCAGAATTAAATTAATAATGGTGTATTACCTGTCTATGAAATCAGAAGAAACAAGGAACATCTTTTGATGAATAAACATCTGAGGCTTTCATGTTCTGCCCTTCTTACAAGGCTAATGCCTTTTCCAGGTTTAAATTTGCAATATCAAAAAAGTTGCAATTGCTAGAAGTCCAGGCTGTTAAAAAAGTATTCAATTAAATCTTGTAAAATTATTAGAGTAAGATTTTTTTTTTAATTGTTTATATGTAATGACTGCATTATTTACTCTTGCACAGGGAGACTTACTCTTTCCATAGGTCAATCATCTCTTTCTGTTCCTTGGAGGAGAAGAATAATGGGTGCTTTGGGTTTTTTTAGAAAAATCAGAATGGTTCCTCACTCCTTGGTAAAGAAGAGCTGCTGCCAGGTTTGTGATAGATTTGCCTTAAATGGATAAGGACCCTTGGCTTTTTATTGGGAACTGAGGGAGCCCACAATTAGCCTCCAAACCAGGTCCTGATACCGAGTGATAGATGATTCTGTCTGAAGTGCCTGCAGCTTCTTCTATCCCTTCCCTGCACTGACAGAGAGAACATTAATTTTCTGTAAGTGTGTTGCTGCAAATATGACTTTAATATAATTCTCAGATGTTTGAGTAAAACCCTAATGTCTTCCAATAATTCTCTTCTATAATCCTGTGTCACTGATGATTGTAGACAGTGACAAATGCCAGATCATGGCTGCTGGTTGTCTCCTGCCTCCAGTTACCTTACTGGTTTGGATAATGTAATATTCTTTGTTAGGCTGTTCTAAGTTCATTATCCCTCACAGAACAGCAGAACAAACGCTTGATGGATGGGTGAGTGCACCAGCAGATCCAGAGAGCTGCAAACCACCAGGGAAGCAGGAACAGAGCTGCAGGCAGTGCCCACTGCAGCTGAAGATACAAATGAACCTGTGCTTGTGGCTTAAATGGGCGTGGGCTTCTTTGCAGAAGCCAATAGTTGGGGGTTTTTCCCCATTCCTTTCCTGTTTGCTTGCTTACTACACAGATATACTGCTGCAACATAGGCTTCATTTCCTTTCTTTCCCTTCCCTTTCCACTGAAGTCTGAGTCATGAACCCTGGGCCTTTGGAGAGTCCTGATGTCCCCTCAGTATCCAAAGCTGCCCTTGCATTTCTCCTTCCTGTGTTTTTTTCTGTCTTTTCCTCTGTCTGCAGCTGGCAAAGTAAATGTAGAGGAGGGCAGAGTTACAGCGAGGAAGTTTATCTGCTGTGATTCTTCTACTGTGTTTAGCATCCCTGCTGAAGAAAAAGACTCAAAAGTGCTACATTTGTGGTATTAAATGGTGTCCCAGATACCAAGAGAGTACTCATGTAGTCTCCGATTAGCCTCTACCAGTATAATTGAATTTGGATTTGCAGGAAATTTTGAAGGTTTTCAGGAATTGTAGTTGGCATGAAATTACTTTGAACATTAGGGATACAAGCAAGTGCAGCTGACCAATTGCCATTATAAAAAACCCCTATAAGCAGCATCAGAGAGGCACTGCGTTGTGAAAAAGCATTAAGGGGAACAGATTTTCAAATGCAATTGCCACTAATTTCTTAGCTAGTGGGCAGAAAAATCACTGGAACTAAATTTCTATGCAATCATACTTAAATTTTGAAGTCAGTGGCCACTGTGATCTTATTACTTCAGAGAATTTAATAGTAAATGCTGTTTTGATTTTTGACCAAAGAAAATGTATTTGAATTAATAAGGAATGCTGTGCATTTTACTGTCTGTGAAGAGGAAAAAAACACTGTTTGGTTACTGGCTTGTGAAGATTTGCTGAGTTTCTCTAATTATTGAAATGCTTTTGCTGTTGACCTCTATAAATCTGTGACTCTTCTGTATGTAGATTGAGATATCTAAACCAAACTCTTAATGTTGGTTGGGTTTGGGGTGTTTTTAGTGGGTTTTTTGTTTGGTTGCCTGGTTAGTTTGGGGTCGGTTTTTTGTTTGTTGGTGGGGGGTATTTTGTTTGGGGTTTTTTGCTGTGTTCATTTGTTTGTTTGAGTTTTTTAATTTTGTTCAGGGGGATGTTGATTAGTTTATTGTTTGGTTTGCTGGTTGTTAGTTTTGGGTTTTTTTTTTTTTTTTTAATTTTGAAGAATATCTGTTGCCTTTGCCAAAGTCCATTCAACCTGATTTTAAATGCATATTGTCAGAACACCCTTGTTCTTGGCTGGGTAGGCTTTTTACTTTTCATCCTCTCACAGCTGTGTGATAAGAGACAAGAGGGGAAGTGTCTTGTCCAGTGGGCCAAAAGACTTGTATGGAAGATGGCAGGGAAAGGTGAGAAGTGGTGTTGCTGAACTCAGGAGTGGCTTCCTACTGAACTTGCTTTTAGTCTTTGCTGCAACCTTTTCCAGGGTTGCTTTTTATGCACCTCTCTTTAGACAACCTTTGCACCTCTCATTAGCTGTGAGAGAGGGGGTTCAGGCCAATATTGCCACCAAGGGCATGGCTGTGGTGCAGGAACAGGGGATAACAGACTACGCAGAGGGGCAGATTCACTCTAAAGATATTTAAAGCTGAGAATGGAGTTCACGTTGTTTGCACACATCTTTTCTATCAATGACAATCTCTCCCGCTGTCTCTCTTTCCCCTCCTCTCACCCCCAACCCTGGGGAGTCAAAAGGGGATTTACTGGCCCTGGCCAGCAGAAGTCAGAGCAGCTCTGAGGATTGAAAGGTGTCACAGTGCTTTGCACTGGGTCAGAATGCAGTAAAGACTCCAGTTCACTAAGAAAATGAGTGATTAGAAAGAAGGAAACAGCTAATCAACTTTCTTGTAAGGAACGAGTTTTTTCTTACTATAGCTAAGCACTGACAAAAGAGGATGCTGGCATTATTTTCAAGAATTCCTATAAATATTTCAAGCTTGATGGCTTTGTACTTCAGTAATAGGTGGCTAATAGCTCTTTTAGCTAACACTGGCTTTTTTCATTGGGAACAGTAGAATTGAAACTGGGTTTGTATTTATCTAAAAGGCCAATGTCTTTTTGTTTTGGTCTTGTGACATTTGTCTTGCCATTGCATTTGTTATACCACAGTGTCATGAGATTAAAGAAGTCCATCACCTTGATCTTTACTGTTATTCTAACACTGGTCTTGATATTTCTGATTGCTTTACAGACGTTATTTTCTTGGCATAGGGTTGCTCCCAGAAAAATAGAATAAAATGGAACAGTATGCCATTGTTGAATACGGGTTTCAATCCCATAATTTCCATAAACTGGCAAATAATAGCCCTTTACAAACTGAGATGCATAATTCAACTCAAAACACATCTTCTGTAGAATTGGCACGTTCTGTGTTAAGGACTGCAGCTGATAATCTTCTGCAAGACAATCCTGGTGACTGTATGAATGCGTGTGCTAATGCTGGCACTATTCTTCTGCTGAACACTGTCATTTTATGCATGTAGTCCTATTGCTTTTATTTGAATAGTTTGATGAGTAATGCAGGGAAAGAGCTTTCTTCAGAGGGACTAAGATGGCAGCATCAAGAATAAGGATTAAGCAATGCTGCTTCAGGGAGGAGCATTAGACCTTAATATTTGTGTTATTGCCACTGAGATAAGTATCTTAGGCTGAATTCTCAAAGGTTTGCAAAGGGTTTAACCACACATGCCATTCAAATCAAGGGGAGTCACGGAGCTAAAACCCCATGTAATGTTTCATGAATGTATCTCCTGGGTGTTAATTTCATCATCTAAAATATATAGCTTAATGGATAGTTGCTGCATGAATACAAAGTTTTAAGTCCCTCTAGGGGCTCTGCTAACAGCACAAACCATGAGAGTGTATCTGAGTTGTTTATGAACAGAAGCAGAGTCCCAAGAGTGAGACACAGCTATAAATTCACTGCAGTCTGTGCCTATCTATTGTTATTTGTAATAACTGAGAGAGCAGTTTTCCTCTAAAGCGACTTCTTTTAAGAGCTTTAACTGGGAAGCTCTGCTTGAAAATCAGTCCTGATAGTTGAAGAGCTTTACTGGAGAAAAGACTCCATTTTCTTTATCAGTGTTTGTGTATTTTATCACACTTTCATTTTGTACTTAACATGGTTATTTAGTCAATTCATGTGACTGTGTCGTTGCAAATTACTTTAAAAATGCATTTTATTTACTGGACCTTATTTGATAATAGATAGTCTATTAAGACAATTATATGTTTCATTAAAATGTGGTATTAACACACAATGTAGAGGGACCTGCTTAAGAGACTTCTTTATACAACTCAAATGTGTTGGGTGGTTTTTTACTAAGAAAGGAAAGATGAACAGCTTGATGAACTGTTGGAGCATTCAATTCCTCCCCTTTTCCAACATCAAACCAAGGTTAGGCCCAGTCAAACCAAAGGTACCACATAATCGGGAGGAGAAATTTAATTTTCAGCCTTGGAATTTACCACAGCATATTTCTGTCAAGTGTTTTTATGGACACAGAATTTTATATAAGATCTAATTTTTATTAAAATAGTCAAATGTTGCTGTAGCTGTCATTATAGCAGCTTAAATAGTAGCATATTTGTGGGTTGTTATATATTAAAAAATATGTCTTTATTTAAACAGTATGCTAGGATGGTGTTTAAATTCTCATAATGCTGGCTGACCTGTGCAGGTATGGTTTCCTTTGGGGCTGCAGGTGGGCAACACTAACTGCCTCTGTGAACCATCAGATTGAAAAGTTGGGAAAACAAGGACTCTTAGCAAATAAAGCTGGTAATTCTTGAGACAACACTGGTATCTTGAGTCCCTCAGAGAAAAAAAACAGAGGAGATTTCACACATTGCTTCTGTACTTGATAAGGAAAAGTCTCGGTTCATTATTCTTGTCCTGTAATTTTTGGCTGCAACCTAGAATAATTTACCACTTCTTGCATTTGACAGTATTTTGGGGAGCTAAAGTACTGGTGGAAGATTTTGCTTGGTGCATATAGGACACTGTGGACACAGTCTTGTCCAGCATAATTCTTCTGAAAAACCATTTGGAACACCAGGGATTGTTCTCTTGCTCGTTCTGAACCTGTTTTGTTTGGGTTTGCTTTGTTGTTTCCTTTGCTGCCAGAGGTCTGACGACACCTGCCTGCTCACTGCCCCCCTGTGTGGGGTTGTTTTGCCTGAGGAACCTGCAAAAGAAAATGGGCAGAGTAAATTCCCACAGTATACTTGGTGAAACTAAAAGCAAACAAACAAAAAACCCTGGGAGACATAAGCAAGAAACCCAAACCCACCAAGCTTGCAGATTTTTTTGAGTTTAAGTGGGATCATACTGGGGCTTTTTAACAAAGAAATATAGTCATCAAGGCACTGTCATCTAAAGAGGAGAGGTTTTAAATTCATTCTAGGTCAGCAGCAATAGGAAATTTTTGTGGTTTAGAATAGATATGATTATGTCTGGACTTCAATTTCATCAAATTTCAGTTTTTGGTAAAATGTATTTCTACTGTAACTCTAGAAATTAAGTTATGACTCTGTGAATTTGCTGGCTATCAAAACAAACTTTCTGTTCCTCAGAAGCAGCATAGTAGGAAAATAATTATAAATGGTTCTGTTCTTGTTTCCTGGGAGTTGGTTTTGAAAACAATGGAACCCTTTCCAGTTCCCTGTTGTTACTTAAATAAATGTTATTCTATTGAAATAAGCAAGTAGCCCTCAAACATAATCGTTAAAAAGCTTAGTTTGGTCTGCTGTTTTAAGTTTGAGGGACAGGGATTTTCCTAAAGAGGCTTCTGTGACAACACCACAGAATGATGTTGGTAGCAGCTCTTCTAAGCAATTCCTTGACTGCGCACACAACAGCTCCTTTTTCGTCCTCCTGGGAAGAACAGGGTATTAAAAAAGTATAAAACCAGTAATTGATAAGGACATACATACACATTGTACATACAAAATACATGCAGCAAAGTTTCGTATCTACAGAGAATTTTAGACCGTATAGAAAATCAGTAATGAAATAGGTGAAAAAGTGAAAAAGGTGGCAGGTTTTTCCTTTAGTTTTTCAGGCCAGAATTCTCCTCTGCAAATCCAAGTGTGCAAGCAGCACAGGAGCTGCTCTTTATATCTTGGCTCAATCTTGCCTGGGATCTTACTTTTAGAAAATTTATTTATTCAAAGGAGGCAACTCAGACCATTCTATCACTAAAGATGCAGTCAGAAAAAAGCATTCGAGGCAACTGAAGTTTTCCCATTCACTTCAGTGCTTGTTAGCTTGCACTTGGCACGTTGCCTTTATCAAACCCCAAAGGCAAGTAAATTTCCTGAACTTCTAGAAACCAAATAATCTTTAGAAAGTGTTACTTCTTTTCAGCTATGCAGTATTTCTGCATTCTTAATGCTCTGTTACTGTGTCCTTACCTGCTGGCTCTTGCACAGGAAGCCTTCAGTGGAGGCCACCATCGTGTTTTTAAAATACGCATGTCTTGAGAATCTCCTCCAGTGAAGTCAAGCTCCCTCATTCCTATGAATGATATGTGATACTGGAAAACATTTGTGTGTAATGATCTGTTACAACACAAAATCTAGTCAAAAAGCAAAGTTATGCTTGTTTTTCTCAGTAGCCCTATGTTTGGATGAAAGCTGAGTGTTTCACAAGGGCCAGGAAGGGTGCAGTGTCTCTGATCCTGAAAGCAGCAGCAGCAGTGGCTGCCAGGGCCCACCCTGCAGCCACCACAGGACGAGGGACCCAGGGCTGGAGCAGGAGTTCCAAAGGAAGCAGCCCTTGCCCAACCTGTGCCTGGGCTGTTCAGTGTGGAGTGGGGCTTAGTTGTGTTTTGTTCTTCTACGTAATCACGAAAAGCAGTTTTGTGCTTCTTTTTTCAAACAAAAAAAGTCCTTCAATATCTCTAGGATGTGAGGGAGGAAGTGTCTGCTCAGTTCTATGAACTTCTGCAAAGTTTGGGAACTGGGCAAAGCAAATAAATTGGATCCTTGGGTTGATGACTGTAAGACTTGTGAAACCAAACATATGCAAGTGATGTGTGGCACTAGTTTCATCTCTAAACCATTGCACTGAGATTTACTTCTTTTAATTTAGGCCATTAGCACAGTGAGAAAGGTTAAGCTGACTATTATGAACAGCAGGTCTCAGGAACATGTGTTCCAAAGACTATTCGAAAGTTCACAAAATGTGGCTTAAAGGAGCCAATTCATAAAATATTATTTGGTCTGTTTCCATGGGATTCTTGAAGTATTTCTCACTGATAACCATTCTTTGTTTACAGTTTCTAAGACAGTTTTCACTCTCTTGGAGTTCTTCCACAGTCTTCTGTGCTTGTGTTTTTAAATAAGTCCTGTCCCATTTCCCCTGCAGTTCCCTGCAGGGAAAGTTTGCATCTCCCAGCCTACAGTGACTTTTGACCTTAAAAAAAAATCAATCCTGATTATTTTTAATTGCTTTTTAAAAAAAAATTCTGATGGCTATTGCGTGATAACCTTTTTTTTTGTGCAAACAATTTTACACAAATTGCACAAATTGTTGAGTAATTATTGAAAGCTTCAAATAGTATTCAGTACAATGAAAGTACAGTGATTGGTGTGAAGCAGGAAATGAGACTGTACAGCAGAACTAAAGAGTGGTGGAGCATTTGCCAATATTCACTCTTTTGGTTCATCACACTTAGGAAAAAATATTATGTGCTCTAGTGCTCATTTCTTTCACATGACACAAAAATCTTAAAGGAGGTAAATAACTGGGGTTTGCTTTGTCGAAAACAGGCAGCAGTGCACATCATTAATAATGTTAGCAAAGCTAGAATCTAAATGGATATATAGACAAATGACAGAAAGGGGATTTTTTGGGAACTATTGCAGGAGGAACTTGTTCTGGAAGTCTGAGATATTTCTGTAATTTTGTAACTGACTGAATAGGAAAGTTACATTTGAGGAAAATTATAGTTTTAGTCCAGCAGTATGTAAATAAAGATTCATAGCGTTCTATGGTCTCTCTGAAGTGATTTTTTTATCGGCTCTTTACAATCTTTTAAATGTAAAGAACAAATCTAATATGCAATTATACCTTGAACATAAAATATGCAAAAGAACACACATCTAAAAATTATGCTTTCTAAAGATGTGCCCTGCATTTTTTTCTTAACTTTAACCTAAAGGGCACAGAAAGATTTACCCTAAATATGTTATTTTGTGCCTAAGTTCTGACTATTAGGACATACATAATGTTATGTACCCAGGAGATATCTTGTATGGTTGTCATCTGATATAAAGGCAGATAGCAGTTATAGTTAGAAATGGCTGCCTGCCATTCTGCTTAAAAGAAGAACTTGTGTGATTTTTCTAAAGGGCTTAAAATCCACATTGAACAAACCTCTAAGGCTGGCAGCAGCAGTGTAGGAAAGAGAAACCAAGCAGGTTTATTTAAGAGTTTAATCTGCCTAAAATGTGTGTGTCCCAATTGTCCATCCCTTTGGAATGAAAAGGCTCAGAAAGCAGATTCTGAATTCATTCCCAGTTTATCATCAAGATTCTTCACATCCCTTAAAACCTATTTAAGCTAAGAAATAGCAGGAATGAAAGTGAAGTTTGAACTGATTAAAGATGGCAAAGGTTTAGATTTTCCCATGTAGAGTACCTGAGTACTCTTTTTTCATGCAGAAATAATCTCAAATATGTGTAAGATATGATAAAGAGTGAGTTTGTGATAAGGTAGACATTTGGAGAGAACAAAATCTCAAGATTTCTATTATTAATATGAGTAAAGAATTAAGTCTCCTTTGCAATATCTATTAATTTTAAGATTTACTGCACACTCTTTTCCCTTCCCTAGTTCTTCTGGAACAAAAGGAAAATAATTTTTTTCTTTGTCAGTGATTGTTTTCCCACATTGAACAGTATCTCACTTTGTGAAGTTGTCATATTGAAATTAGAATCTAGGCTGAAAAATATGCAGTGCGAGCAAGCCTGGAAAAAATCTATTTTTATACTTATTCTAATCTGTTAAAGAAGTATGACTTAATCACTGATCCATTGATCATAGACAGCCCAGTCCATGAGCAACAAATTCACTGTATGATTGTGCTTGCAAAAATTAATCCCATTTCTGCAAGCAGGGAAACTGTGGAAATGGAAGTAATCAATGGAAAGTCAAAGCTTAGGCTAATCTTCGCTTGGCTGTAAATGCAGGTCACTGTATGAAATGATCCAAAGGTTTTTGTTGCCTAGACTAAAAAAACCCAATGACCTGAAGTATGTCTGATGTTGAAATGTCTAGACATTGCAATATTATTTGAGAATGAGGAATAAAAGTCATAAGCTTAAAAAATTGCTTGTGTCACAGGGCACTATTTGACTAAATGCTGACATTTACTTCTGGTGAATTATTTTTGACCTGCAAGTTCTGGTTCTGGTGGTGTATTGGTGTGGCAGTTTGGTGTCTCAGGATGCCCTACATTAGCATTCCAGCCCAGAGCACACTTTGGAAGTGGCTCTGCCAGCCCTTCTCTGTGTGCTTTGATTTGCTGACAGAGCAGCTGTCAAGTGGAAACTGAGCACCTTTTGCCTGAAACTACTCAGAGAATGCACTGCAGGAGGAGACCTTGTGCCTTCCAGCTGCTCTTGGTCTGTGGTCCATGGGACCAGGCAGGACAACGCAAGTGAAACAACACAAAATAGATGATTTGTAGATATTTGGTTCTCACCCCAAACTTCAGTGTCTACAGCTCCAGTTTCCATGGTTAGACTGTACTTTCTCTGATTCCACTTCCACGACTCTGGGTGCACTCCAGGTTTGTTCCGTGGTTGTCTCCTCCTCAGAGCACACAGACTCCCAGGAAGGCCATAATGAAAGAACAAGAGGAGTAATTCCCCATGGTCATGTCTGTGAATTGAATACTTGAGGTTTTGTGTTTCTCTACAGCTTAAGAAATAAAAAAAAGCAGAAAGAAAGCTTTTATCAGAACAAATTTGGTTTGGATGAAAATTCAACTTAGTCATAATAAACAGTTTTGCTGGACCTTTTATAGCAATCCATCCAGTTACACGCCCAGGTAAATGATGCTCAGATACTGTTGTTTCATACTGATTGCTCTCACAATTAAAGGAAGACTGAAACTTGTAAAATGTTTCCTTTAACTGTGTCTTACTGAGAAGACAGTGATTTGAATGAATAGCCCTGGTTTAGGCAGTTCCCTGGCTTTCATAATGGGGGCATATTTGTTTGCTTGGTTACCCATTTGAGATGACTGTATTTTAGATAATCACTGATGGAAATGTAACCCAGAAAGTGAGTGAGCAGCATGATTCAGATTTTCAACAGGCCACAAATGTAAAAACAGATCTGAGCAAGCAGAAGAGAGATTGCAATAGGTAGATGTAATTTACCTATTTGCCCACGCTTACAGAACATGTTTGCACACCGTTTGTATGTGCCACTTTGTTGTTGCTCTTGTATCTTTAGGCTGAAAGAAAGTGGAAATGTGGAAACACAGAAGTGTGTGCTTTAGATCAATGGGAATGGTGATAATGGATATCTCATATAATGTTGAGAGAAGAAATTGGGAAAATGCATAGAGAAATCAGGCTCTTGTAGCTGATTAGACATCCATTTATTCTGAAGTCTGCAGCGGCTCAACCAATCTTTATTTTGTAAGGAAAAGTTAATTTGTTTATAAAACATGAGAAGTGCAATCTTGAGTATGTGAAATAAGATTCATTAAAACGTTGTTTCTGATGAGAGGTGCCAGCTGCTGACTTGACATGGGGCACCAATTTAAGATGAAGTCTGCCTAGAAGTGAAGTCATGCTGTACAATACAGTGACATGGAGTGTTTAAATGTCTCACCTCTGTTTAATTATTTTGATTATTTTTAAAAAAATTCCAAACGTACTAAACACAGGTGCTAATTTTGCTGTTCAAATGGAGTTTCCACTGAGATGAATCAAAAGAGTTGAGGAGAATGGCACAGAGAGTGCAGGTGACAGTTTTCAACTGCTTCTACACCATTAAAGCTCAGAACACTCCAGTGTGGTCAACACTTGTGAGGGTGGCTTTTTTTTCCCCCTAAGCTTAGTCTCGGAGTGGATCTTCAACTAGCAAAGGAAAGTTCTCTCTGATGGCTGAAAAGAAGTGCACAAGAAATCAGAGGAAGGACAATTTAAAACAAACTTGGAAAAAATATGATTGTCTTAAAGACAAACTTAAAACTTTAGAGGTATCTTCAGATACCTATACCTTCTCTATCTGTCCCATTAAAAGTCCATTGATATTTAAATAGCTTAAACCTCGGGTTATTTTCACGTGAAACTGATTTAATTTATTAAAGTTGTAAGCTGAGATGCAGATATCATTGCTTTCTGCCCAGAAATAGATCTTGAATAAGTGGAGAGGCAGAAGAGCAATTTCCAATGCTTTATTAGGGCTGGCTGGTTCTGGGAGCAGCTCTTATGTTCTCCATACAGCTCCGAGTCTTCCCCTGTCAAACACTGTGACATCATCTCGCATAAGATATTCTGCATTTGAAAGATTTTACCATGTGATGAAGACTAAAGAAATTTATAGGTAAAATAAACAGGATATAAAAGGGAAAATAGGATAAAAATACTTGTAGTTTTTAGCATTTTTAATTTTTGCAAGGGAAGGCCACCAGTGTGGGGGATAACCCAGCCATGACTAAATGTTAGTGTTCTGCAGTATTTCTAGAAGAAAAGGTTGGAAAAGGCTTGTGGTCTTACAGTTCTAATATACATTATTCCCCAAATTATCAGAATTTTTCTGTTCTTTACCTCAATATATGAATTGTTTGCATTCCAGCATTTGAGCTTTTAGGCTCTTGGATCTAAACTGCAAGAGCTCATAATTCCATGCTTGGATTTTTCTTCAGCACTTTAGGATTTTATTTTTAAGAAAGCAGAAGTTCTCATTTAGTCAGTTGCTTCCAGGATATTGCTATTTCAGGAACTAAGTACTCAGACTTGGCCATCAGAAACTAGAATTTTACAATTCAAAGTCCAGTTATCCCAAAATCCATGAAGAAGTATTCTGGAAGAGGATGAAGCACCATCATTCCAGGGATGGCCTAATGTAATGTGATATATGAGGCAATAGTACTAGATCAAAAAGGGGGCATATATTCCTTTGCATATAAAGTTCTTGAACTGTAGCTAATTCAGGTGTGTACAGTTGGATTGTGTCCCCACTGGGACTCAGTGGTTGCTCATTGGCAATGTTTGGATAGTTTATGTCCACTCCAGGAAGTGGTGAAAACTGAAGGTGGTAAAAGCTGGAGCTGAACACAGCCAACACAGTTTGGGTGCCTGAATCTCTGTGATCTATTTCTCTTATGTTCATCTCTCTTGTTTAAAAGCCTGTAATTATCCACTCTCCTCGTTGACTTCTGATACCTAGTTTTCCTTTTAGTCTGTACCATGGTAGGGAGAGATTTCTGCTAAAAACACATCTCTCTAGTCATTAGAAACCCTACTGCCATATAGCAGCTCTTTAGTGTTTTAACTGCAATAGTACTTCTGCCTTATGGGTCTTTGTATTGATTTTCCTTGTGGGAAATTTAACCCCATCATTCAAGAGTAAATAGTGGAATCAGCTGTTTACAGAGTGAAAGAACAACTTTTTTGACGCTAGAAAGGGCAGCATATGTTGTGGCTGGCATCCTGCTAGTTCTGTTGATGGAGTTTTGGGGAGCTGTTACGTGCAGACATCAGGGCTAGCAAGCCCAGTGGCTCTGCAGGTGCATCTGATGGGCTTTGCGTTCCCTGCGTGGCCTGCAGAACAGACACTGCCTTGGGTGGAGCTGCCTCTGGGGCAGGTGGCACCCTGCTCCTGGGAAACAGACTTGCTTACAGCCCCGTGTGGCTGGACAAAGGCACACATGTCCATCCTTACTCTTATTTAGGATGCAAACTTCTGATGTGTCATTTTGGACCTGTTCTTGCTATCTTACTATCATTACTTGGCTAATTCAGCCCCACAAGTCAGAGTCAGGACAAGGAGGTCCTGAAATTCTTAGGCCAGCAAATCCCCACTGATTATGGTAGAGCTGCACTTTTCTGGCCCTTCATAGAATTATGTTGGTTTGGTTCTTATTTTTTGGAAATTACCTATGTACAAAATTTCAAAATAAATATTTTGCTTTTTTTTATTGCAGCAGAACATTTAAACAGATGTCATTTCTTCTTCATAGCAGTGTGGTAACAAATGTATGCCATCGTTTCCTAGTAAAGGAATATTAGTATATTTATATATGTGTGGCATTAGATGGAGTGGTTTTGTTTTAACAAAAGCACACTTCAGTTTTGCCTTAAACTCTTATCTGACTTTAAAGCCTGAATTTACCCATCATTCAAGTCATCATGGAAGAGACTTTACCTCGGATTTGAGTCCTTTGGGCTTTATAAAAATAGGATTATAGAACATCTGGCTGCACAGTAGGAATATTTCACTCTGAAGTACAAAAATAAAACTACAAAAGAGAAAGATAAAAACATTCCTGGCAAGAAATTAACCTTTCTGTATGTTTCTTGTATCCATCAAGCACTAGCTTTTTACAGATGGAAGGCAAGGAGACAACGAAAGAAAAATGGAGAGAATTAAAGAGCCTCGTCATATCATTAATACTTTGGCAGTTTTGACAGCCATGAGTAGCAATGAAAAACATTGCTGCTTCAAAGCCTGAAATAAATAGGGAGCTTGGTAGTTTCTCCAAGTCAGGCCCTCAGTTCAAATTCACAGAAAGTGAACATTCCACACCCTTACTTGATGATGATATACTTAAGAGCAAAAAATTAAAAAGATAAAAGGTGTTATGAAATAACACATGGAGAATGTATTTTTAAAAGTCTATGACTTCTATGAACTGAGATGTTTTTAAATGAAAATTATATATATATATATATATATATTTTTTTTTTTTTTTTTTAACAGAAAGCCTGACTTTCAGGGATCATTTGTTCACACCTTTAGTAATTTTTTGTGCCTCATTTAAAAACCCAAAGGAAGCATATCCTGGGGCTGAACAAAAGTTTTTACTGTCTCATTTCTGTCTTTTGGTAAGCATAAAAATATCATAAAAATCTGAGGTTTGCTGTATTTTCATTAACATCATGTCAATACAAGAGTAATTTGTCATGAGAGTTGTTGATTGCATAACATAATAGCTATTGTTTGGGATATTACTTAAATATTAATTATGTAGCAATGGGGCAAAGTACTATGAAAGTCATTTAAAAAGTAATTTCTTAATCCCAAGATAAAAAGTAATAGCTAGGTGTATTAGTTATACAAAAACATATCTAGATAATATATTTCATAATTAAAAAGATATTTTGTACCTCAGAGTTGCACTGCCTTGTATCTGATCAAGAAAAATAAATTTGCAAATGAGAAATAGTTAAGATAATATAGTCTAGCAATATGATATAACAAATCTACTAAGTATGCCATGATTTAAATGACATATTTTTTTTAGAAAAGGGGCATTTCAATGTAGGGGAAAACAAACAAACAAACAAAGTTCAAACAAAGAAACCAAACTCCCAAACCCTCAAGTACCCTTTGTACTCATATCTCTGCAAAGCTGAGCTCCACAGCCCAGGCTAACGGCGCGTTGGCTTGAGAGTAGTGCAGGAATTAGCTCCTTGGTGAGTTTTTTCTTGCCTGTTGGGATGACATCCACCAGGTTTAACTGGTACATGTATTTAAATTCCCACTCTTTGCTTTGCTTGCAGGCAGGGCAGTGGTTGTGCTATTTCCACTGTTGATTTTCAAGCTGCTCCTGCTGCTCGTGTAGCAAAGAGAGTGAAATGCTGTAACTCACTCTGATAACACAAGGCAACTCCTCTTCTTGTAGAAGTCAGCATTGTCCATGGTAAGGCATGGCAAAAGTGCAGTATTAGACAAGCATTTGCTTTGAGTTTGCTAGAGCTCCAGAGGCTGTGATCAATTATTACTGCTGTTTTTAAAGCAGATTCCTCTGGAATCACGTCCTCTCAGCACTTGTGCCTGTGCAGTGCTGGGCACAGATTGTCTACTTGGAGTGAAAGGAGATTAGAAGCTCTCAGCAGGGATTTGTACGGTGTTCTTCAGTGCCTTCACTTTTTGTAAGTGGGATCTGAAGCTGGGATCTATCACTTTCCCACGTTAATATTTCACTGTCTTCAGGGGAGGAGGAATGTGTTTCCCAGTTCTGTGTTGACAGCACTAATACATATCAAACATCTCAATTAAATAAGTTAAAGCAGTCCTGTGCCTTTGTCTTATGGCCGATGACAAACTTTTGGCTCATCACCACTTCCATTTAACAAAATGAGACCTGTTACTTCCAGGAACAGGAATCTTGGGAAGCTTGATATCCAGCTTTCCTGCACTAGTGTGTTTGCTGCCCACCAGCAACTGCTTGGGCATAATTCAGTGTAATAGGATTATTACACTGAATAATCGATAATTTCAGAGAATCTCAGCAGAACCTGTGTTCTTTGCAGAGTGATGCTACAGTAGTACGAGGTGGGACAGTGGGACATAAGCAAAATGCCTTGCTTGTTTTAAGCAAGCCACCATTACTCCTAGAGTAGATACGATCTTTTGAAATTATAAGGAATTTTATATAATTTATTTCAATTTTTTTTTTTACAATATATAAGGAAAACAGAATAATTTCCTTGCCCTATGTTTTAATTTTCCATAATGGTTCACCCACACTACTTAAAGAGCAAATCAAAAACTGCTGTTGTGATTTTTAATTCTTTTCAATTGCATTTGGAAAGGTAGACTTTAATACTAAAAGATGGCAATTATCTTGAAATGAGGTTCAGACCGAAGCTTGCTGATGATTACAGAGATCACACTGCATTTTAATGTGGGCATAAAGTAAGCATATTAGAACTTTTGGGGCTTTTAACTTAATGTCTTAAACATACTAAATCTTTGGGTTTTTTAAAGATGGGCAGTTTCCATTTTTAAGTTTTTTCTTGTTAGAGGCAATAGAAGTCTTAAATATTTATTGTACACATTGACCTGGATATGTATGACATACATATCACACCAGAAAGGTTTGTCATACATCAGTACAGTGATGAAACAAAAATGCTGGGTTTTCCTTATTCACTCTACAGTATGTATTTTCTATATTGAATATTATTATAGTCTTACCTGTTCTAACACCAAGGACTTGTCTGCCAGGGAGGGCTCTGTGGAATAGGTGAGCACAGCATTTCCCAGCTGAATGCTCTGTACCTGCTGCATTGCTGTGTGTGAAGGGGATTTACTGTACACAAGGATTGTCATGCAGGTTGATAATTTTCAGTGCATGAAAAATTATTCATTCCCCATTAGCTGTTCTATACTTAATAAAGCTATACTCTGGACAGTTTTTAACTATTTATATTACATCAGCTCACAGAATTATCCAAATTAACCAGATAACAGTGTAAGATTGTAGTAAAATACCACCCTTACTCATAATCCCATAGAAGGTAAATGAGTTATAAATGCAGACAGAGACACCAAATGAATTGTTCACAGGTATACTGGAAGTGTATGAAGTGTCCAGTAATAGGATTTGGGGTTCCTGTAATACAGGAATGCAGTACTGTGGGCAGGCTGCTCTTTGCCCTCTGTGCAGACAGCACAGCCTTGGTATGTGTTGTGTACCCACAGTTCTTCCAACAGCCTTGTGAAAGCATCTGTCTGCATTTCTCTGTCTCTCCTTCTACCCTCATGACCTATGAACCAATGGGCCAATTGCAGGGACAAGAAGCAAATAGGTGGAGCACTTTGGGATAAGTTAGTTCTTCAGATGAGTAAAAGAGATAACCCACCCAAAGTGACCTGTTCTGCAGCCCCTGTTTTATATAGCCTTCTAGAACAGAGCCACTGTTTCATGTTCCTACACAGAGAAAAGATGCCAGTGATGAGGATATATTAAACATTGCTCATTTCTGTGCTGGGACAAAATCTCACCACCATGCTGAAGTGCACTGGAGTCAAATGAACATTTTCCAGGAGAGTATCTGTCACATAATTTAGAGACCTATAAACTGGAACTGCTCGGTAAAGTAACTAAGGAGTCTCTTAATGCCCAGCTTGTGTTCCTGTATTCATTTTTTCCAGTTTCTGTCTTAATCTAGTTAAGTGAATATCCCAAAGAATTATTTTACTCACTAACAGAAGTAATATTAATAGGGAAAATGTATGTGACTAAGCAGGTAATAAAAACATGGACTCTAGAGAAGCTTCTTCCAGACAACCATCTAAATTATCATTAACACTCCCATTTCTTTCTTAAGTATTTGTCAAGAAAGGCTTCATCATCATATAATTGTGTTCAAATTATTTATTTTTATCCGGTGCTGTTATTTGCAATTAAATTCTAAAGAGAACAGACATTACTGTTCAAGGGCTGAGTGCTAATCTGGTACTTAAAAGGGCTTTTTTCCTTGGCAATTTGAGTAATCTCAGCCAGACATAGGATGCTGTAAAATTTCCAGAGCATCCACTCTATGCCATAGTTTTTATATAACTCTGATTTTATGGGTTTTAAACTTAGAAATTACGTGTTTTACATCAAAGAAATTGCACAATTCTGGGGGATACAGAATGCTAGAAAGAACCTGCTGCAAAAAAATACATGTTGCAGTACTGATACCACAAGTTTGGTAAATGTTGGGGAAAGATGTGTTTATATATCAGGTTGATATGTCAGTCCCTTTTATTGTTCTTTCTAATCTCTTAATCTAAACTTTTAATAGTCATAGCAGTGCAACGTTTCCAGCCTGGCTGCAATAGGCATCACATCATGGTATATGTGTCCTCCACAGTCAGGTCAGAATCAATTTATGAATACATTACTTCAGCCTTCTCTTTTGTCTCCTGTAGAGGCACTCTGCTATTACATCTGTGGCCATCCATAATTACATAGGCTGTGTTTCTAGTTCAGTTGAAGTATCATTAACAGGTATTCTAGAAGTGCCTAAAAAGAAGATCCAGTCTTTCCTACAGCCTCTTTACATTTCCAGATTTTCATCTAGCATGAACCTGAGTGAAAAATTTTGAGAGTAATTAAGCTGCTGCTAAGAAAGAGTTTTTGTGATCCCTCTGTTTCTAACCAACTTAGATCTGCTAATTTTAGAAGCATTCTGTGGTATTCTTGTCTGTCTGTTTCTTGAGGCTTTGCCTCTGCAGGGAGTTACTCAATAACAACAATTTCTGAATGCTGATTGCAATCTAAACATTTTGGTTAACTTGGGACAGCTCTGAAAGAGAAGGATCAGGCTATAGGCCTCATTTAGGGAAGAGGAGGAGACAGTGGTACCATCTTTTATTCTCTAGAAGAAAAAAGGTGGCCTTGTAGCTTAGAAGATGGAATTTTTGCAGAACATTAGGACTCCTGCATCTAATTCTATGACTGTTTAAGTGTTTTGTACAAAAAACAAGTGTCTTTCAGAGAACAGCTGGAGGGGAATAAAGGTCATTCCTCTGTATTATCCTAACATGATGTTTGAACTTGAGCCTAGACTCTGTCCTGAGTTGGGAAAGAAGGGATTTTTCAGATGGGTTTTCTCCATCAAGCATGATTGACGTGAGTACCAGCTTAAAAAAATAATGCATCCAATATTATGAAAGGCATCTCTGCTGTCATGGGAGGCTAAAAAAGCTGGCCTGAGATGTCCCACTCTGTCCCATAAGCAGTGCAAGGACATTTTGCACCATTGCCAGAGATGTTTTCAGTTCTCCGGACTGATCCGTACTGGGACAATCCCAGCACAAGTGGAAAGCTCTGCAGGCTGCATTGGCTGCTCCGAGCTCACTTTTGCTGCTCCAAGTGCAGCCTGTCAGGCCTGGCTGCCTGGGGGACACGGAGAGCTGATGGCATGGTCACAGCTCCGAGCTGTGCAGACCTTCTGCTGTGCCTGCTCAGCCCAGCTGCAGGGCAGCACTCTGTTTAGAAGGGGTGCATGAGTTTTCATGTTGAAACTCAGCTGGTGTCTCTCCTTATCACAAATATTTGTTGTTATTAATGTTGCCAATACTTATTATGGATATTTTTGCTTAATTCATGTACATTACTGTAAGTTGCTAATGTAGAAATGGAAGCTGATAAAGCCCTCAGATGAACGTGTTTAGGTTGCAAGCAAACTTTTTTTTTCATTCTGAGGAGGTGAGAGATGTAGTTATCCTGTTGTTTCAGAAGTGATGCCAGATCCCTAGATAATGTCTGCCCACAAGAAATGTGAGATACATCTGAGCAGGATAACAACAAAGTGAGCAGAGATAAAGAATTGACATTGTTTGAAAAGCATATCCAGTATCATTTTCTAAAAGACTAGATAAGATTAGCTTCAAGCCAAACACAAAAGATAGCAATCTTTTTTAAAAGAGGTGACCATGTGTTTAACAGCTGATCAATTTGCTACCATACAAAGAATTAGTAGGAGGAAATTAGGAAAAGTAGAGGAGCTTTGTTGGCTAATCCATATTCTTTTTGTGGGCCTTTCTAATTAAGATCTCCATTTTATATTACTCTTTATTTCCAATTTTTTGCTCTTTACTGCACTGTTACCTTTATTTCAATATCATTAATTCATTTTGATCTTGAGCACAGTTGGTTGCAAACTGCTGTCTCTCTGTTACAAATTGATTTGTCCTTTAAAAAAGGGGAGACAGACAGAAATGTCAGACTTGTTTCACAACGGGAATGTTGAATATAAGACTTGGCTCCAATACAGTGTCCACCCAGTGGTTCTATGAATAAGTGTTTATAGATTGTACTGAGCTTTCTAGCCAACTCCTAGTGTCTCCTATAATTGCTACTGTAGGAAACAAAAATGTTCATCTGAAAAACCAAACTCTTCATTTAAGCTGTGCAGAGCTATTATTCTGCTTTATGTGTAGTTTGCTAAAGGGACGATAAACTTCTGTATTTAAAGAATACAGAAATATGAGATTGACTCACCACAGATTTTCTTTCAACTTCAGTGATGGTTGACAATATGGCTCTGCTTACTTGACTTCTTTTAGGGCCTTTTTGGTATTTTGATGGAGGCTGAAAGAAGTAGTCCTTGTACTGATCTTGGTATTTTGTGAGTGTCTTCTCTTATTGTCGGTTTTACTCCAAAACCTTCAATCATTGTGTCCTACATGCATTTTTTCCGTTGTATTTCCTGGTGTTTAAAAATATAGAGAAGATTAGTTCAGAAGAAATGGAAAAAATAATCTGATAAAAATCCTCACTATACTGACAAAAGTAATGATTTGCAGCAGGCAAAGTAGCCAGGAACAGTTATAAAAGGTCTCTCTAAAGGGCAGTTGGAAGAATGTGTAGAAGTACATACTTGTGTCTGGCATATGGGATCATGCAAGTGATGAATTATGGGGATTTTTGTTGTTATTTGCATTAAGCAAATGCACATTAATTGGTCCATATAGCTTTAGCTTGATTGATATTGGTGATTGCTCCTTGAATGTATTAATGTGGGCCATATGCTGAATCTATCACTAGCTCAAAGTCATAATCTCTAAGTAACAGTTACTAAATGGTACAGTGGCAAGAGTAATTAAAATGTTGTAGAAACTGTCATTGTTCTACAGTGCTGCTCTGCTTTTTAAATAAAATGTGTCCTATCTAAACACACAAAAAGCTATACAGTAAAAAAAGGGGAAAAATAAGGAAAAAATTGTATACCACCTGCTGATGTGTGAATTGGATAGCATTGCAGGAAACGACATGTGTTAAATTACTCTGATGATAGAAGGAAGAAAAGTTAGAAAGTAAATGATTTATTTCAAAACACTGAATTAGAACATAGCATGTGTTCAATGTGAAACACAAAAGCTGAATTCAATATAGTATTGGCCACTGACACTTAAAGTTTGAACAAATGCAATGGTTCTAAAATTTAGGCATGAAGTAATAGAACATATTGCTATAACGTGTGCAAAGAATTAAAGATTATACTTTATTATATTTATATCCCTTGTCTGAAAGCCTTTCAGCCTTAAAGCCCATTTGTATAGGAGCATGTGTGCAATAATGTGTGTGCTTGTGCATAGAAATGCAATCAGAGTTTTCAAAAGCTTCATGGACTTGATATGGCTTGATATGCAAGTGTCAGATACAGATTTTTGTACTGCTTATACACAGGAAGGTAATTTTTTAACTTTACCCTTTGTATGTGCAATTCAGCAAAAAAATGGTAGGAGAATTCCAGAAGCCAATGTACTCATTCATGTAATGCGATTCCCTCTATATTTATGATCCTTTAATTGAGACATATTGCTGTGTATCCAAAATGTCAAACTGCTATTTTATATTAGAAATATTAATCGCAAAGCTTGGCAGTTTGTGATATTACAGCACGAAAGGAGGCAGCCTTGGTCATAGGAAAATGTCTTTCCAAAAGTCTGTTTTGCTAAGAATTTGTCAATGTGAAATTTTAGAGGGAGTGGGGGTGGTGGGATGACACAGGACAAAAACAGAAGTTTAAATCTGGATTTGCTCAGGAGGAATGCATTTAGTGTCCAGAAAGTTCCAAGTGTTCTTTCAAGAATGAGCAAAGACTTGGCTTAAAGGCTGTTTTAACTCAGGTCTGAACTGACAGCTGGAACTGATAAGAAATTAATAACAAACCCTGTAATAATGGAAAAAAAAAATAGTAATCCATATAAAGAATTCACGAAAGAGAAAATTTAGATGGAAAGGTAGAGTTCTCAGGAGAAAAGATATAGTTGATATGGCTACAAAAATGGGTCAGTTAGGAAAAGGTTACATCCTAGTTGTAGCTTTGCCTGTTAGTTAGCAAGAGTGGCGAGATCACCAATAAAGTATAGACTGATGTGTGCTTTTACTATTTATTTTCTGTCCTGGGAAGGATGCAGGACAATATACTCATTACATTAAGAAAACAAATAGTTTGGAGTCATTTAGTAACCAGTGAAAATATTAACCATCATTTAGGTCTAAACAATTAGACAATGTCCATGGTTCTGCTGTTTGAATGCTCTGTCTAGTTCAGAAGCTCAAATTTATGTGTTGTGACAAATCAAGAAAGGTGTTGAAAAGAAAGATAAGATGGTTGCAGTGTTTCCTCTCCACAAGAAAGACTCTTTATTCCGTGTAGTTATCTCATCCAGGAAGTAAAATCATAGCAAGAATCATCAGTTGGAAACAGAAACATAATAAATTCAAATGAGAAATCAAACAGAAGGTGAACAGTGGTGCTGATTAACCTTGAACAACCTTAAGGGAGTGCAGAGGTTTTCCAGTTCTTGACAAGCTGCGGTCAGGACTAGATGCCTTTTTGGAAGGTCACACACAAGATTTTAAGCTCAACACTGGAGCAACTAATGACCTGTGGTATACAAGGTCTTATAAATGCCTCTGACATTGCAATTTATTAATCTTGGAGAGGGGGAAAGGAAGTTGAAAATCTGGTTTGGTCCCTATAAGACAATGGGCAAAAGCCTAGATGTTTCTGTGCTGAAGGGAGGCAGCAGGTGAGGCTGGCACCAGGGGCTGAGGATGGCAGCCGAGGGGCAGGGCCGTGCCCAGCTGGCACTGCAAGGACAGTAAGCAGCTGGCTTTTTGAGGGGTGTTCTTCAGAAGCTTTTCTCTTAGTGGCTGTTCCTCAGGGCTGTTCCTGTTCTCCTCTGGCTGTCGTTCTGAGCATACTGAGAGCACTGCTGCTCTTGTGCATAGTCAGAGTTGTGGAAAACTTTAAAACAAACATCTGCCAGCAACACATCATTTCCTGTGGTTGTCCTAGCCATGAATTTTTTACATTGCTCTGCCTTCCCTCATGCACATTGCTATGCTCTGAAAATGCTTGTTCCCTCCCCTTTTATTCACCGATCCAGGTTATCTTTAATGTAGAGACCAGCTTGCACTGCAGATCACTGAGTCTTTCTTTTCCCCCCCTAAACTGTATGGAAAGATTAGGTCAAGTTGCTCCTCTCGTGCTGGCTAGTTGTGCTCAGTATGTGACATTCCTCCACAGCTGTTCTGATTATGCCACGTCCCACTTCATTCCTTAGACTCTGCAGAGCCAGATTTGCAACAGTCTCCTTTTCCTCTGCCTTGTTTGATTCAGACAGGCAGATCTGCCCATCTTTCAAATGGTAAGTATTGACATATCTAGAGCAGTAGTAATCTGGCTTTTTACTGCTGTCAGCAGCTCGGATCATCCAACACTGTTGTGCTGTGCACCCAGCAATGAGAAAATGAGGAAACCACAGAAATACAGCTGTGTTCCAAGTAACTCTTGTTTACCACTGTGTATAAACATCCATGGCTTTTCTGTCTAGATACGCTGTCTCTCTCGCTCTCTCTCTTTCCAGTTTTCTGGTGGTTTCTACAGCAGATCACAGGCAAGGACTTTGAATTGTGCAACTAAAACTAATTTTTGAGTTCAAACACATGAAATGATCCAGAGTGATCATTATTTTTAAGAAATCAATATATATACAATTATATTTTTCAGGATTTTGGGTTTTTTTAACTCCAAAATAAATTTTTTGAGGCATTTGCACAAAAAGATTTCAAAATAAAAAGGAATCTCTGACTGGATTCTAGTCCTTCTGGCAAAATGGCAAAGAAGATCCCATTGAGCTCAATGATTTCATGCTTAACCCACAAAATAGAAGGAAAATATAGGCCAAGATTCTGGGAAATTGTATTTACAGATACAATGGGAAAAAGTCCGAGATGGGTAGGGCAGGAGGGTTTAGTTTAGTTTCTTTTTTTCCTTCTCTTTGGGAGCTTGTATCTGGGAAGGAAAGATGGATTGAGAGAGTGGTGGTGTGAGGAATGCATAGGCCTCTGAAGTATTGTACTTATAGCATGAGACAGTGTAAAAGCTGCTCAATAAACAGAAGAATTTGGGAAATATCTAAAGAAATAACCAATTGCGCAGCAGGTATACCAAACCAATAACAACAGTGCTGTCCTTGGGAGATGGAAAAGCAAGTTAGTTAAAATTTTAACACCACAAAAAATTAATGAAATATTGACTCCAGAAACAGGTGGGGCTTTGTTGCCGGTTGGGGTTTTGTGGAGTGAGGAGATGGAATGATGGTACAGAAAATATTAAATATTTGTGAATCATTCACGGGTTAATGTGAGTCCACCCATTTAACTGAAGGTTTGAAAAAGCTGCTGCATGTGGAAGCTTTTATTGAAAAGGTTACAAAGTTTTTGCATCCGACAAAATACCCATATTTCCTTTTGTAACTGGCAGAACACACAGGGTCCTGCATGACAGTACTCAGCTCAGGAGGGGGCCTGTGCATCTTAATTTTCTTTAGTACAGTAATGATCCAGTCTGAGATAGGAATTCATGTTTAGCAATTCTGATTTAATTTACAACTCAGCTAGAATATAATTATTTTCTGATTATACTTAGGATTTTTTGATAAAAGATTGGTTTTGAAGTTTGTAGGAAGAGGAAATACTCAAAACTTTTTGTAGTCAACATTTATTTCTAGAGAACTGATTTTTCTGCTAATACAGAGTAGGTGATGAATTTTTTTGAGTTTTATTTACCTTAATGTCAGAATTAATTTCAAGCTGAAGGTAGGTAAGAGCTAATTACAAATTTTAAACCCTAATGCCCACCCAAGAGTTTTGTTAATTTGTACTCATGACTGAAAGCTTTTCGAATTAGCTAGTAAATATTTTTAGAAACAACACAAAATTATCATAAAAGGTCAATGCTTTCATTGCCAAAGACTGCATAGGATTTGGATATTTATTATGAAGCTAATGTATTAGCAAACATAGAAAATAAAGACTTATGAGACATCAGTTTAGCACCATGTTGCTGCAAGCAGTTCTTCTATTCCTGTACCTCTACTAGTGCGTATTTTGGATGGTTTTTTCTCTTGTGTAGTTGCCAGGAATATCCCTGAGGGGAATCATACAGGAAATGTGGAAGACCAAGGATGCCTCCTGTGTGTTGGCAGTTCTCACCTCTCTCCTTGTCCAGGCTTTTTACTGCCAGTGTCAGGACTCCAAAAGGTTCACTTCTCTAACATGGAATTTGTCTTTCTCAATCACCATTAATTTCATATATTTAATATAATGCATTCCTTTTTTCCTTTGTAAATCTCATAAGATCTGTGATAATATTATCAAGGCCATGAGCCTTGTCCTTTCAAAACATCTGTACAAATTCAAAGCAGATGCAGTATGTATATCTGGTTCTTGGGAGAAACCCTCATGTATCCCTGAGTAACACATTTATCTGCTACCTAGGAGGTATCAGACAACATATTACAACTCCTCCACTGGTTTCTTAGGAGTCAAAGGTACAAGCACAGGCTTATTATCTTACAAAAACCTGCATCTGGTCTCGCATACTGTGCCTTAGTATGGCTCAGAAATATCCATTAGAGGAGGGAAGAACACTGATTTTCAGAGACAGACCCTTCTGTTCCTCTTCCAAGGTATGATTCCTTTCCTCACAGTCTGATTGTACTCCCATGTCTCCATCCCAAATCATTCCTGGGAATGCATGCTGCAGTGCTAGGAACTGTCACTGTAGCTCCTGCTATGAAGCAGTAACCAGTGCTGGCACAAATTCTAGACATAGTATAGACTCTTACAAAGTTAATTTATCACCATAATCATATTCCACACATTATCCTGCAGAAATCAAATGTTGGCAGACGTATTTCCTCCTCAAAAACCAGATTTCAGGCTGCTCTTCTGGCTTAGTCATGCCTCTGGTACCAATGTTACAGGTCCCGCACCAACAAGTTCATACACTGACCCAGGAACAGGTGATGCTTCTGCAGAATCCTGCACCCCCCCCGTCTCACGACTGTCACAGCTGTTTTAAGGACATCCAGTACAACAAGAGCAGCAAGCTCCTGTTGTACTTACAAGTGAACTGTTTTGGACAGCTATCACTGACAAAAAAAAAAAAAAAGAGATGGAGAGTGCTATAATGTAGCTCTACTTTTTTTTTCTTCTTTAAATGGGTGCAGTTTCTGTATTTGCTGACAGAACCACAGTGTGCAGAACAAGAGGCAGCAGCATCACTCACCAGGAGCTTGTTCACCTCAGTGCCTCCAACACGGCCAGGCTGCCTCACCTGCAAGGGCTTAAGAGATGGCGAAGCCTCTAAAGCTGTTGTTAGGTTTGGTGGAGAGGTGCTCCTTTCAAATTAACCTTTATACATTTCAAAATAACAACGCTACAATATGTGTGTCAATACTTACTCCAGAATTAGGGCCCAGTTTACGTATAATAACTTGTAATTTCTGTAAGAGGTATTGACTGCATGGATGTAGCTTGAGGGCTTGTCATGATAAAGCTTTTCTTCAAGCAGGGAAAAGAGCACATGGTTCTGAGGTGGTGGTTCTTGTGTGGCAGCATCTGTGTTAGCTGAGGCACAGGTCTCCTGTGGTTTAGGTCACTGCAGAAATGGTAATTTTGCCTGTGCAGGGGGTGAGGGGTTTAGGTCACTGCAGAAATGGTAATTTTGCCTGTGCAGGGGGTGAGGGGTTTAGGTCACTGCAGAAATGGTAATTTTGCCTGTGCAGGGGGTGAGGGGTTTAGGTCACTGCAGAAATGGTAATTTGCCTGTGCAGGGAGCCCAGGAGGGGAGTGTGGGGCTGCCCCAGCCAGTTCTGCCATGGGGCACGGCCGAGCCCCTCAGAGAAGCTGCTGCAGCCTCTGTGTAAGAGCAAACAGAGCCCCACAGGCGGCGGGTGTGAGGGAAAAAGTGTGAGGAACAGCCCTGGCAGCACCCAACAGAGAAAAACAGGTGTGAGAAAGGTATGTTAGTCTTTGTTTCTCACCATCAATCCCTTCTAATTAGCAATAAATTAATTTTCCCCATGTCGAGTCTGTTGTGCTTTTGATGGCAAACCGTGAGTGATCTCCCTGGCTTTACCCCGTACCATGAGCTTTTCTGTCTGATTTCCCCCTGCCCTGTTGAGGGGGGAGCGAGGGAGCGGCGCTGGGTGACTGCTGCCGGCTGGGTCACCCACCACAGCTACCCTGATGCTCTAAAATGTTGCATCAAAATATGTCCATGGTTTCTGCTGGCAGCACAAAGAGTGTTTGGGGTTTATGACTTCATCCAAAGTAACACAAGAGGAAAACGAGTGCACCTGAGAAGCCCTTGCACTAGAGAGCAGCGCCGGGGTGAGGGCGCGGGGAGGGCCGTCAGCAGGCCGGGCAGTGCGGGGTGCTCGGTGCCGGGATCCCTCCCAGCGCCTGCAGGCCGGGCCGGAATTGCTGGGCCCGGGGTAAAGCTGCTCTGGGACAGCTCGAAGCGTGGAGTCTGTGGGAGCAGCTCCGTCAGACAAGCGTTAAAGGCAGAGCTCGCCTTTGGTGGTTTGAAAGGGAGTCAGGGACTCTGAGAGATAAAAGCAACAGCTTATGCATCTGACAAGCCACACTTACGTGCACTAACAACATATCTTTGTGAATTGGTGCTGAGGGAGGCTTGTGAGATGTGATAATGGTTTCCTCCAGCCCTCTTCCCTTCTTGGTCCAGCTGAGTGCATTTGCCACCCTACAGTGCCTCGTTGCAGAAACTCAGAGGTGACTTTAATCACAAGGATGAAATTCACCCCTGTGCAACACCAAGTGGAATTTGAGACCTTTCTTCACCGAGCTGAACTTAACCCTGGAGGAATAACAACTTCACAGATGATGCCAACCTCTTTGATTTTTTTTCAGACCACACAGTTTTTCTAGGGAAGCAACATGGTAAGAAATGGAGGAATGAAAACAGCAACCTATGGGCATGGGTATTGCATTAGAAAATAGTTAATAGTGTTGCTATTTACATGCAATACAATTTCCTGATGACTCAATAACATATCCCATAGCTAATTAATAAATATTTTGAAGATTATTATGATGTTGTCACTTACAGGCTTCTAACAGCTCCCTAGGGATAGGACAGCTAGTTAGATCAGCAGATCTTCCTCAATTAGCCCCCAATTTCACATCAGTATTAAAGCTTCTGTGTTGTAGATATTAAATATTAATTTTGATCCATGTAAGGGGTGAATGTGTAGTCTGCCTGTGCTTCCTGTTGATTTGCATGGAAAAATTGTAAGGATTAGAGAGAAATCTTACAGATATACTTATGTGTGCCATTCCCACAAGCATCTCAAATGTCTTAATTTATTGATAGAGAAACTTGATTAAAATTTTCATATACAACTTTGAATCATATTAAAAAGCTGATTTATTATATATGTCTTTACATATTTTAGTGAAATTAATGGGCAGAAAATATCACTAGATTTGAATATGTTACTCTTTTAAAATAATGTTAGTTTTCAAAAAATAAGTAGAAAGATATGTGGTGTTAGAAGCTAGAAATACCTTTTATTTTGGTAATGTAGGCCTTTTCCTGTTCCTCTTTTTAAAATGGTTGAATTAGATTACTAATGTCTCTCAAAGGATACTTAAACTAATCAGGAAAGAGCTTCTCTCCTCCCAAAAGGACCTGATAGGGTTGTCCCATCTGCCGTGTATTATTTGCATTAGCAAAGAGAGCTTCTAGTACTACTTAATGAGAAAGGATAATGGAATAATATATATTAATGGTCAAAGCCTGAGTAAGAGCTGATGCCCCCTGAAACAAATTCTGAGTATGTCCTTTGGGAAGCATTTCCTGCACAGATGTTTTTATTAAATGTACGTGGAAAATGTACCAGGCAATACCACTTCCAGCATTAACAGGTTCACGTGCACTTGTCATGTAGTAAAGGCAAAATCCTCAGACCCATGGCATCCATAGCCTACAGCTTGTACCAGTTCCATTAAAGGCTAGATCAGATCTCCTTGTATATCATAAATCATGGCATTCCACTTGGTTACAGCAACATGAGTTTTAATAGGTTTCTTTAACTGAAACAAGTTGCTAAGCCATACCAAATCCAATTTACTAGTGAATGCACCGCTCTTGCTTAGAGTTTATAATGGTTAATTTAAGAAAAAGGGACTTGTATTTGTAACTCTAATTTGCTTTGTTTCAGCTTCTAACAACTCGATCTTATTATGCCTCTTTGTAACAAGTATTTTCTCAGTTATGGTCACCAATCTTCTTTTGCGTTCAGTTAACAGATAAAGCTCTTGGAATAGTGGAAACCTAAAAACATTCTCTCCAGTCCTCAAAACATTTCTCTTGTTCTCTTTTGTGATAATTGATAAGTTAGGGTTTCTCAATAATTTATTGATTCCTTATCTTAAAGGGGAAAAAAAATCTAATTCTTTATTATGTGTGAGAGTGCTCCTGTGCAGAGAGTGCTCTGATAACAAATATAGTTGTGAGGTTTGTCCAAAACCATATTGCTGCTCTCACTTTGTGATTTGCAGTAGCTGCCAAGATTTCCTTTTCAGTTTGTCCTTCAGTCCTTCAGGGATGAGGGCTGGGTGAAATAGGGCACACCTTTTTTTTTCCCCAAGCTTTGTTTCACAGTCCAACATGTGACACTTCATTTTCACTACCTTGCAAATGTCACATGCATCTGTTTCTTTGTGTAGCAAATCTCAAGATTTACATAAGTAAATAGCTTTCAGCACTCTTGACGCCACAACAATGTACAAACATGTTTGAAGTTGTTGAACTAAAAATTATATTTGATTGCCTGCTGTGAATAAAGATTTAAGAGACTGAAAATTTTATTAATGATTTCAGTGTAGCATCTTCATACTGAGATGATTAGGATGACAGGTTAACCATGTATAGTTAAGTTTTGGTCCCTTATTTTCAGTATGAACTTCTCCTGAAGGAGTTTGAGCCACACTGCAGTGCCTTCATTCATCTGTAGAAGAGCCAAGGTGTCCTGTGAGATATCCCAGATTCCTCCAATGGTTTGCTTTCATGAAGGGATTACTAAAGGCACTTGGTTCTTACTCAAAAACTGTTGTGGTTTTATTTGGGACTGTAAATACTTCTTCATACTTGTACATGGAGAAAAAGATTCTAGAAACTCTACATGTAAAAATACAGTATCACTGCTGGTAAAGTTTTCTTTACCAGGGGATTAGCCACAGCTAATCTGACCATGGCATGAGTCCGTTTTCCTCTTGCCTTTCCAGCATCTATCTGTTGCGTTTTTTAATCTGTTCCTGACACAGTTAATTTAAGAGATGAAACCTTTAATGGTGCTCAGAAGGCACCTGTCACATACGGGACACTACAAGGTGTAATATAATGATGATAATTAGCCTCAGAACTGAACTGATGTGATAGTAAATGTGAAGCCTGTAGATCCCCACTTCCTCTAAAATCTGTCAGTTATCTTTAAATAGAAGAGCTGGACTGGAAAAAGAGCATAAAAAGAGCTTCATGTGATAGCTGCAAAATGGAAATAAATGCCTGGCTATTAAAAAGAATAGGTGTCTATTATCCAAATTATTTCAAGGATATGGAAAAAAAAATAATAAAACCCATTTACAAGTCCACTTCAGCAAGACTCTAATTTAGACTCATGGTTCTTTATCAGTGCCATATGTATGAAAACACATGCAAACATGACCCATATTAGGATTTTGCTGATAATTATTTTCAGTTATTATTTAATTATACATAGTCCTTTACTTAAGCACTTTATAAAAATAAGATCTTGGAAAAAACCTGGAAAGGTTTCAAAAGGAATAAATATTGTTCTGCGAGTTCAGCCTTTAACGTAATGTGCAAACCATTGGATTAAAAGCAGTGGGTATCGCAGGTCAACTGCACTCACTAATCACTGCCTCAGCCAAAGAGATTGACTTTGTTGCTAGCTGGCTGCAGTAAGAATAGTAAATCACTTCATAGTCTTTATATTTATTCAGTTCACAGCTTGATCACTACTGTTTCACCTTTCCTCTGAAAAGCAGTAATGCTCTTTGCTTTGTCCAGGAAATAGAAATTGTTCATGGAATCTCCTCACTATTTGTCTTAAGTGAATGAGCAATACAGCTTATGCCCACTGGTTCCTGAAATGAAGCACTGTCATAGCATGAATATTTCTGTTGAAAATTGGGAGGTGGGAATTCTTGCTTGGAGGTTTTTTTGGGTTTTTTTTAGACAGCCTCTGACAGACAATTGTGCTGCTTTATGCATTACAGTTTCTGTACTTTGTTATCTGTGAAGACTGCCATAATATAACTTTGCAGGTAGAGCTGCAGGCAGGCATCTTGTGAAGGATGAGCCTCCTGGGATACTGGGTGCATTACCATGCTAAACAAAATTGCTGTAACAAAAATGTTTAGCCAAATCTCTGTAGAAAAAGGGTAACATTCATTCAAATGCATTTTCAAAGGGAATCTTCTGAAATGGTCAAAGTACCTAAATATGCCTTTGAAGTAACTATGTATTCAAATGTAAGATGAAAAATAACTGTTGACATACTGTTCCAAGCTGTACAGTTTTCATTTTAGTAAGAATAAAAGTGATGTCTTAAATACTTATTCACACCAATGTGTCTTTGTGCCAAAAACACAAGTCTTTATGTCTAGACCCAGATTTGAAAAGATGGATTTGGAGAAAAAATTGGGCCTATAGCAAAGAACTGCGATGCTGAGGCTGTGGGACTGAGCATTTGTATGGAAGGTACACTGAGATGTGGGCATATCCTTCTTGGAGCAAATACCCTTCTCCATCGACTTCACTACTTTGGGCTAATGTCTTAAAAAAGCAAAAGGCTGCATCAAATATGAGCTACAGGCAGGACTGCAGCACCAAGTGGTATAGCTGGTAGTACCTCCTTTTGTAACAAATCACTAGACAAAAATATGTTTAAATTGGCTGCTTTGATGGTGGGTGTTTCTTCTCCAACTGTTAACCTAATAAATTCTGCGTTATAATTCAATGTGATTGTCAACATCTGGTTATGTGAGCTGACTGGCTTGCAGAGAGGGAGAAATTGTTTCATTTAGAAGTATTCTAGCTCACAAAATGGGGTTTGGAAGGTGCTGAATCCTTGCCTGAGTACATATTTCAGATTCTGTTAACAGCTAAACATGCTGCGATTAAACTATGAAATCAAAGGGGTTTGATAGTCCTTTGTAAATCAGTGGCAAGAGAAATGAAAGGACAAAATATTATTGTTAATTAAAGCCAGCGTTTCCAAAGTTATGTCACACATGCAGTTGCATTTACATGAGTATGTTCTACACATGCAGTTAAGTTGGTTGGGATGCAGCTAATGAAATGCAAGCATTGCATTTCACATATGTCCTCCTGAGCATTCAGACTTTAATATATTATTGTGCTTAAGGCATGGTCTTCAGATATGGGAGTGTCATTACTGTCTGTTAGTCTCAAACATAGGAAAGCATGATATTATAATATGGTAAAGATATCTTAAATCAGACATGATAAGAGAAAAGCTTTTCAGTTAGCTATTTTAAATGATAAATTGTAGTATATCACTTCTACAAAACAAGCAAGTAATAGCCATTCATTAATCTGTCATGTGTCATTATTATTGGGGGGGTTGTGCTTTTTGTACCTTTATTATTGTATTTAAATATAATAATGGGCTATTTGTACCCATTATTATTGGGGGGGTTGTACCTTTTCAGGAATTTTCTTTTGTAAAGAGCTTTCTCTGCCTTGATATTTTAGTGTATTTCCATCATTCTGACTGATTAGCCTGGGAGTCACATTAAATTCATGCATTTGGTAGTGAGAAGGTGTGAAGTTTGCATCCTTTTGCAACAGAGACCAAGTAGCAATAACAGTGAAACAAGCTGCATTATGGTAGAAAGGAGAGGTTTTTTGTAGAACTGGGGACAATTACATTTTGGGAAAGACTACTAATATTTGACTGGAAGAGAATACAGCTTTCAGGAGGTTCAGGTGTTCCTGCCCTGGGGTGTCAGCTGCTTGGTGCTGACTGAGACAACAAAGCAGAGAGCATGGGCATTTACCACATGCGTCAGTAGTAGGTGAACCAAATGCAGGAATCAATTTATGTGGCAATGAGTAAATATTTATATATGTCTTCATGGAGACAGAGAGATAGATGTGCTTATAATTAAATGTTTTTTAAGAATTATGTGGGGCACGTCATGCTATAATGCATATTCAGACTGGGATTCCTACCCTTTCTTGGGGATCATGAATAACTCCAGCCTAATAAAAGGAGAGTCTATGCTCAAGAAGAGAGAACTCTCCTTGCAGGACAGAGGCAGACCTGCACATTCCTCTGTTCTGTGGTCCTGGGCTTCTCTCCTGCAGGGTGGAGGAGTGCTGAGGCAGAAAAGAGCTGCTATGTGAAATCCTATACCTCAGCCATGCTGTGTTTTTATGGGGGAGTCCAGATATTCTTGCTTAAAGTCTGTCTCTGAAAGCCACCCCTCTTTTCCCTGGGGCAATGATACCCACAGCCAGTAACTAAAGGGAAATGGGGGACTCAGTACTCTCTGGGTGGGAAGGAAAAATAATCTATGAAATGTTTCCGTGGTACTGGTTTTCTACCTCTCTTCCAGACCCTCAGAATATTCCAGTTTAGTAATACTTATTATCTGTTTCTACTTCTTCATATCTCCAACTAATGTGCCTTAAAAATGTTCACTTATCCACCTGGGCTCAGTGGAGCTTTATATAGCATATGTATTTTTGTTAAAGTCTGAAACTATTTTTATATTACTTCAGGTTTTCAATTAACCTTGCTTCTACATATTTCACAGCATTAAAAGCAGTTTAGTGTTAAACAGAACTCACATCTCCTCACACCTCCTCTCCTTCCCCCATAAAACATTAAAATGCAGATTTTCTATACTGCTTGAAACCTTGTGACAGCTGAGTTACATAACCAATTCGATACTGGATTTACATTATTTTGGGGAAATGACACTACTAGTGGTTTTCCAGTGTTTCACTTCACTGTTAGATGTACTTGCAGGTGTTGCTACACTGAGCTGCATTTCTTCTTAGTGAAGCATGAACATCAAGGTGGATAGATGCAGCTTTTTGATGGATGCATATACATCTAAAGAAATAAAATTTTATTATTACTATTTTGGTAAATTCTCTTAGATTCAATGCATTTACATGGAAATAGATAAAGAATAGATTCACAAAGGAGAGGAAAAATGGTGAGAAATCTCATTCTAAATTGTTATATTTGATGCTACCAGATTTCTTCTGTTGTGTCATGAAAATAGTTTGCACAGACTAATAATGTGTAAATTAATGAGTATTTTATGATAATCTATTCAGTCAAGTTAAGGTGTAAAATTAAGCGTTGGGTTCCTAGAGAATTTTTAGGGCATTACCAATTCAAGTATTCGTTTCTCTTTCTTATCTCTAAAGTCTTGAAAGTGTTTTGAAAGTGTCAATGTTTGCTTGAGATTAATGTTCCTCTTGCTCAGGTCTTGTTTTGTTGTACTGAATACCATCTGAGACACATTGCTCAGCAAGCTGGAATCATGACTATCATAACAGATCCTTGTGATTTGCAATATAAATGTCATTTTTAGGAAATCATCGGTTATGTTCTCTCAGTTGGTTGCTTCCCTCTAAACGTGCACCATGTCACTGGAGAAAGTCTTTCTTAGAGCTTTTTCACTTAAATTTTTTTACCATTTTTCTCATTGTCACTCCTTTAGTTTCAGCTCCTGACTTTGCCAAAACAGTGTAAAATTTCATCTGAATCCTTAATATGAAAATACTTTAATTTAAAAAAAAAAAAAATCTGTTCTCAACATCTTATAGTAGTTTACTTTCACTAAACTTTCTGGACCATTAGTACCACTATTATGCCCAAGTTCTCTTTGCTTCCCAAGACTATAAATTTGCCTTATAGAAATCATAACATCAGCTTTCTCAGACATTGTATCAGTCACTTGTCTGAGAATATTTTGAGGGGCTCGCTGCTGCCCCTACTCAGAACTCTGTGCTGAAAACCATCTGCATTGCCAGCAATGTGATAGGCATCTTTCTAGCCTTAGAATGGGATTGACCATGAAAAGAATGGAAATTTGAACCCAAATCACCAACTCTTCACATCCTCACACTGAAATATGTCCCATGAATATAAAATAATTTATATGATTTTCCTCAAAGTACAAATCATGGTATTTTTCTGAGATAAAAAGCATAGTGGAACAAATATGCCCATATCTTTCAGCCAGTTCAGGTGTCATGTCTGAATATAAACCAAGTATTCAAAGACCTTTTGTGGATCTGCAATCATTTTTGAAGTGCTGGAACTTCATGGTATATTAAACTCATCCACTTGTCAAGTTCTGTTCACCTGTGACAGACACAGGAGAGTTTTAAATAAAGACCCTCTTACGACTTGGTCTAGCAAGGATGGAACATGACCAGAAACTTCTTTATTGTCTCTCCTCCCTTGGTCTCCTAGCACAAAAGCAAGTGATGTTCTTGAATTGATTGAGTTCAGCTTCTGCCTTCCCTCTGAATCTCTCAAAGCCGCCAAGACCACTGTTCCTACAGATATTTCCTATAGATATTTCCAGCAGAGAAACTTTGTGACTCCCTCCATGGCATAGCCATTCTGTTTTCTCAATTCTATCAGTTGCCTACCTACTGTAATTGAAATCTTCACCACAGCCCTAATCTCCTCTCCAGCACCTTTGACTTATTCCTCAAAGCCTCTTCTCCCACTGAAATTTCTTTTTCTAAGAAGGATCTTAACAATTTCTTCCCAGTGAGAACTGATAAATGATCTTTATAACTGCTCCCTTCACTGGCTGCTCTGTTTCTGAAACAGTTCTCTAGCCTGTCACAAGTTATAAGGTTTGCCAACTGCTGTCCTCTGCTCACCCTCTTTATGCATTTCCCCATCTGATCTCTTATTTCCTTCAATCTGTCACTCTCTTCTTTCTCTTTTCTTACAAATCTTCAAGCTTGCCTTAGCCTTTCACTTATTCAAAATATCCCAGTGTTTACCCAACCTGTTCTTCTAAGAGGCCCTCATTCCTGAATGCATGGAACATGCTACAGTCATTTCCATCTAATTCCCACTCTTTGCAGTCAATGGGAACTGCCCAAACCAGTCTGCAGTAACTTTCTCCAGTCTAATCGGAGTGGGTACTCCACCTTTGACCCTGTGGATCAATCAGCTATTTTAACTTCAGTAATCATACTGCAGTGCTCTCCTCTTTTGTCTTCCATAGCACTACTCTCTCCTCCATGTGCTCCTTGGTGAATTTGCCTTCTCACATCTCCAGTCGTGGAGGTTACAGGGAAGCCAAAGATTACCTTACACAACTCAAATAATGATGTTAGAAAAGTCATTTTCTTAGTTTCTTCCCTTTTTTTTCGCCGTATTGTTTACTGACCATTATTCTCAGGTGACTCTCCCTTTTTTCAGCAGCTCATTTGTCCTTTCTCCACTCTGTGTCGATTTCCTCCTCAACTCTTGTTTTCAAGGCAGTGCCTTTGTGCTTTCTCTGGAACACTTCAGATGCTTCTGCAAAGCTGGTTCTTCAAATTTCTCCTCAAAATGTGCCTTTACCAGGCTCCCTACAGAAATTCCTGCCTGTCATAATGGCTGTTATCTTCTTTTTTTTCCCCTCTTACTTCATACTGACCTATTGCCTTTTGTCCTCAATCCACTGTACACATTCTGAGGAGTGTTTCCACTGTGCATTGAGCAAGGGCTAATGCTGTGGAGTCCTGCTCCCTGCTCACTCAGAGGTGCTGTGCTAAAGGGAACAGTAAAGGCCAGGAGCAGTTGAAGTCATGGCTATATCCCTGCAGAATGGGCCTGGCACACTAGTCTAACAGTTAATATTTTTGGCAAAAATACAGATATGGAAACTATGTCCATGTCCAGATGTACATACAGAGAGCTGCCAAAACAGAGTAGTATGCACTGTAATGTGTGCTGTTTTCATACCTACAAAGAGATGCAAGTCCTCACTTTGGAAAAAGTGAAACGTTGAATAAATTCGGGGATCAGCAGCTGTGGTTCTGGGGTGCTTAACCAGCTAAGTCATTCCCTCCAGCACCCTTTCATTGTAATCTCCCTCCAAAGATATTAAAAATACAGAAACCTTGGCCAGGTTGTGGTTGATCTAATTTATAAAACACTTTCTGGATATTAAAAGCTTGGGCAATGCACTTGTAACTTTTAAATTGTGTTAAATATACTGTAAACTCCCCAAAAGAACCTTTCATTGAAGATTATTGTATGAAGATTTGAAGATTAAAGTGTCTAGATTAAAGATTAATGTGAAGTGCACTGGGATATTGTTTGATGTATAAGGAGCTATATAGTATATTTATCATGCACTTTTCAAAACTGCCTGGGGGAATTAGACAACCAGTTCCCTACGTCTTTGAAAATCTCACTCTAAGGAATTTGTTGTTACATAGTGAAAATGGTCATATTTTCATTGGGAGCTTAAGTCAAAAAGGAAAGGAAAGATGTGGAAACCCTCTATATTCATCTAGGGTTTGATGATGGCTTCTTACAGTTATTTTATTGTTTTGAATTTGCTCCGTCATTGTACAGACAGCTTGAATTTGAGTTCTACAAGATCATAAAACTGGTCTGACCCAAGAACATTGCTCCATCTCCCTATGTATTTCTTGTCATCAATTCCATTTCTTCTTTGCTCTCACTTCAAGAGTGTTTTCATGTTCTCCTAAACAGAAGTAATTTAAACCATGCATAACATAACCATACAAACATTATTGAAACATATGTATACATGTACATATCTGTATTTACAGTAACATATGCAAATTTATGCAAAAAAAATTATGTTATACATGTATTTTTAAAAAAATCCTTTTTGCTGGAGTTTTTCTCAGTCTATTTTTTTGTTGAGAAACAGAAATACTTTAATGAAGGAAACCTTTCACATATGTTAGAAATTACAAGTTTTCTTGTTCCTGAAGTGCTGCAATACAAATAAGCTGTTAAATGCCAACTCTGAATGTTATTTTTCAGATGTTAGGAGAGATAGTCCTGTTCTAAAACTATTAGGAGGCAAATTTATTTGAACTTCAAAACCCCTTTGATCTGAAAGGAAAATGAACTGCATATGAGTTGTACGCTTCGTTAATTTAGAGTTGGCCAATTTTGCGCATTTTTGTTTGTTTGCGTTTTTCCAGGAGGCATCCTTCTATTGAAGTTTATTAAAACTAATACTGCAATACTCTGTTATTTTTTTCTGGTAAAATCTGTTGGATTGCTTTCATGAAAGGACAGTTATTCTACAGAAAGTACCCTCTGAGAATCAGTATTCAGATTCACAGGCACTTGAAAAGTTAATGTGCAGGTGTGTTGCATTCAGAGCTATTGTAGCAGTCTTATCATTACACCTGCAGTAGGCATTTACAAAGTAAGGCTTTCACGGGTACTGGCTAAGTGTGATTAAAAATAATCATCTGTCTGATGAATATTTTCCTCTGACTTTTGGCAGGATAACCCATCTGAAATTGTGCCAGAGTTTACAGGAACACTGATGCCAGCAATTTAAGGATCTTCACATTCGGTCTCAGTGGTAAGTTCTAAAGATGCCATAGTAAACCATGTCAGAATATTACTGGTGTCTGTTATGTTACACTAAAATTGAATCTGTGTGAAAAATGCAGCACTTCCCCTTGACCAATACAACGATAGAGAGATAATAAGAACATATATTGATCTGTGAGAGATTGAGCTCAGGAGCTCAGGACACAAGTTCTGAGCAATTTTCGTCAGACTAAAATCAAGAGGGCTTTTTTATTGTCCTCTCTACTGATGTAACTGCTCTCAGAAGATTTGGCATTGTACATTTTGGAGAATGTAACCATTGGGCAGACTCCAAAGAGAAAGTAAAATGCACAAAAAGGAAATCCAGTGGCTTCTTCTTACTGAAAACAAAGCAATAAGTTGTGAAATTACAATTTATTTTTCTCTTCTAATGCTCTCTCTGTTCTAATTAGTCTGATTCATCAAACCTTGAGTCAGGTTTTCAAATACTACTGCGGAGAAATTGTAGGAAGACATAATCTGTCCGCATCTTGAAGCACATCTCTGCTGCAAAGATGATTTCCCAGCTTTTATGAAAGAAAGGGAAGAGAGGGTAGCTGAATCCTGCTGTGCTTTTGTGTCATTTGGAACAGACCTTCTGTGGTAGCTGGGTAGAGTGGGATAGTTCTTTAACTGGAACTCGTGTTGGTGCCTAAGTGCTCAGCTTTTTCAGGAAGAAAGGCCTAATTTTAGATTATATTATTTGTGATAATATTGTTGGTCAAATTATGCCATATACCTCGTGGAGTGTTTTGGGCCCTGGGGAGGTAGGAGGCATGGGAAGTCACCCCACTCCATGTGACACCCCTGCACACAGCAGCCACCAAGGGCCACTGCTGGAGGCGGGGCCTGGCCAGCCCTTGGACTCTCCTTGGCCAGTCGTGCTCATGCTGCTTTTAGATCACTCTAATACAGATGTCAAGTACCATCTCTTCCAAGTCCTTACAGTTACAGGCAATTGAAGTATATTTTTTTTTGATTTAGATTACACAGCAAAAGCAAGAACTTTTCTGACATGGAAACTTTCCTCTAGCAATTTATTATCATTAACCAAATACTTCAATGAAATCACTGCTTCAGTTTAAAAATCTATTCAACAACAATAGCATTCCTATTCAGTCATGCTCTATTCATACAAAAAATGAGCATAATGCTGTGTTATCATGAATCCTTGAGACAGATTACATTTCATTATTGCTGGGTGACTTTTATAACGTGGGAATGTGATTCTAATAAAGGACAGTATCTCCCTCAGAGCATACTGTTCTAGCAATGTTCTTTATTAGAAATAAAAGAATACAGCATTCATATCATGTTACTTGATCACATAACCAGTGTGCCAAACAACAAATTATCAAGGCAGTTTTGTAAGGAAAAAATATGATCCTAACAACACTATTTTTAACTTTTCACATTGTTATTTGACATTACTTAATCTGTAAGCACTGTGACTTAGAATGTTGAAAGTCAATGCTGTTCTGACGGACAGAATTCATGAAAGCCAGAAGTGACTGGACTAAACTACTAGTCCAGTAGTTTAGTGACTATTCCAGTCACTAGTCCAGTCACTTCTGGAACTGAAAAAAAGCAAGACAATAGTGACTTAGCAAAGGAAAATAAGAGAGCTGCATTTGTTGTGTCGTAGCTGAGGCAAATGAAAATCCATTGTAAGTCATCTGAGGCCCAGCCCTGTGACAAAACTCCTGTTCACTTCAGCAAGAGCCACTCGGGTAATGGACATTTAAGCACTAAAAACCATAACTGGGTTAGATAAAGTCCTTTTGGATCTAGGAGAAAAATTTGGCAGACTAGAAAGACATACTGGGAAAGAGGAACTTCCATATTCATGTTATCAGTAAGTACACAGCATATGCCTCAGAAGGAGGAATGACCTTCAGGGCATACAGATGACCAGCTCACGTGTTGAACTGTTATGGAGTTTAAAAATAGTTTAATATTCTGTGCAATTAAAGGAAAGTGTGTATATGAATGTCTGTTAAATGAGGAAAAAAGAGAGTGTTCCTTCTTCCTGCCTTTCTTTATTTGACCATTGCTTCACACTTCATTTCAGCCTTTATATGGGTTTTGTGTTCATACTTTATTATATTTTCTTGAGGCAAGAAAGATTTTTGATGAGAAGTTGATGAATGTCCATATTAAATTGGATCCCTTTTTTAATTAAGTTCATCTAAATTTAATTTTGCAATTTTACTTCAGTAAACTCATCTGACTCCAGATGTTGAATGTGATTTTTCTATTCCTTCTCTCACATAATTTTACCTGTAAAGGATTTATGACTTAGAGAGGCATTTCTCAACACTTTTGAGTGTTTTTAGCATGTGTTTCATGAGTGGCTGGTACACATGACCAATTAGTATACAAAAATACCACTCTGCACCCAGGCTTTCTTTCAATAGAGTGTTACTTTTATTACTTGAACTTTAAACAAATAATCAGCTTTTTAAAAAGCATTACAATGCATTTAAAATTATAAAGGGATGTTGAATACTACAGATACTTCAAAAGTGAAAGAGAAGTCTTCAGAAGCTACAGGATTGCATGAGAAAAAATGTTAAAACTACTCACTTTGATTAAAAGAAATTCCAAACAATTTCGTGGGGGGGAGGTTGGACCCTTTTCTTTCATTAAAACTGTAGTGGTAAATTGTTTGGAGCATGTTATTTGGACTTTGTAAGCATTGGAAACATATACTGACATGCCTATCAATCTTGAAGATTTACTGATTTTTAAGATTTACTCATTTCACTAACAAGAGCAAGATTTAACTGTCACTGCATACTTTTCATATTCTGTAATGGCTTCTGGATCAGTGTGAATGGCTCTAATTTCAAGAATTATCCAGAATCTGCTCCTTAAATCTGGACATATTTAATAACTTTGAATGTGACACATACAAGGCATTCTATCATGAAGGCTCTGCTTCTCATCAAAGAAACAGATACCCCAATTAAACTTTCAGATAATACTAAAAAGAGAATAGTCCAATTGTAAACAAAAGGGTGGTTGTATTCCTTTTTTTTCTTCAAAATGAAATCACTTTCCTTGAGATTTTTTCTGATGTAAGCTTCTTGATATATTAGTTTGAAATATTTATCCGTGCAGTCAAATAATCCAGTTTTGAACATTTGTGTCAGTTCAAGGCTCGTGGGATGCAAACTGCTGGGGGTGTGATTGGCACTGTGCTACTCCAGGTTTGTGTGGAGATTTCTTCAGAACAAGTGGGGTTCCCAGAACCAAGCAGCAGCAACTCTAATATGAATCAGCTTCTATAGTTTCTCCTTTCATATTCCTCCAAGCCTCCATAATAGTACTTGGCACTGACTAAAGGATTTGAGGAGGTGTTGTTATTGCTGTAGTCCGTGTGTTAGGGAAGGGAAGGAGTGAGTGACCAGCTGGGACATGTCAGTGGCAAGTCTGTAGAGCCGTGTCTCTAATGATTTTCCATGGGCAGTGGGGGAAGTCAGTTGCAGGCAGCTTCTCAGTGAGAGCAAGACCATAAACTCTGGAAATGTGGCTCTTCTTTTATGGTCAGATCACATCTTTCTGGTGAAAAATTTGCCTTCTAGTGAAAATCTCACTTCAGTGAGTGTTAGATTTCAGCATCTTTCTCATAATGCATTTTACTACCTCTGTATTAATTCATCTGCATTTCCTAAAAGGACTTTTCTCCATTCATCAATAGCAGGTGTGATTTACTCATTTTTCTAGCAAAAGAAAGAAACATAACAATCCTCCAATGGGTGAAATGCTTCTGAGCTTGAAAGGCTTCATGTGTGAGTCTGGATGGGACCCAAAGAAGGAACCACTTAGAAATCACAAAATGACACATTTTATGTTATTGTTAAATTGTCAAGATTTTCTGTATATTTGCCGAGATTGTAACCATACAGGGTGTTTTCAAAGACACTAGAGAAGGGGATGTTAAACCTCCATGGGCTTAAGAATTCCTAATGACTGCCTGCCAATACGGCTGAATCCCGCAGGGTAATGGGGGAATGCCTACCATGTAAATATAAAGGGGGTTATTTAGGAGACCCAGTGAGCTGTGAATTATTGCTTAGGTTGTCACAAAAAAAAAAAGGAAAATGAGTTGTGAAGAGGAAAGAACGTGTACTGAGTTCTGAATAGCTTTGTAAGACTTTTTCTGAGATAGATGGGGAAACTTATATATACTCTCTGCAAAAAGAGATATCTGTTCTGTCAGATTGCAGATGCATCAGCCACCCAGATTACTGTGAAAAACCCATTAAAGAAACAAAACTGGGTTATTTTTATGCCTGAAAAATGCATGAATCAGAAGAAAATAATATTAGTTCAATAGTTGAATTTAAGGTCTTTGTGGATCTCGTTTCTGATGAAGTCAGGGCAAATGTTTCCACTGCATTTTTTAGGACCTGGCCCTTGAAGGTTAAAGAGTAAGATTGCTGGATTGATAGCAGAGGTAGTAGAGACCTTCCAAGCCTGGTTAGGTTGTGCATCATTGGCACAAAATGATTGAAATTATAAATTTGGAAGTACTTCTTAAAAATTTCACTTGATGTGCTGAAGCTCATAATCTGTATCCCAAATGGATAGTCTGAAAATCTACATTGTGCACTTGTATATTATTACATATCTGCAAATATTTAATTTTTTTAATGGAAAGAATTTCACCTGAATTTTGAAACTCATCTTTCTGTTCACTTCAGGCACTTTGTAAAAATTGAGGCAAAACCCCGTGGGATAATAAGATCTAAACAGGACATTGTATTTACTATATGAAACTCATACAATCTGGCTATGAGTATTTTTTGTATTTTTTGTTCCATTATACTGTAACAGGAACTTGCTCTCAGCATTGTATCTGCTTAAATGGAGCCTGTGGGTTTATACGTATGGTGACAGAAGGAGCATATGAAATGAAAGAAAATTATGTCAGCTGTGTTAAGTCTTTGCAGCTACTTCCTTTAAGCAGATCTGGTTAGGAATAATGTCTTAGTTTTCAAAATTCAATGTTTGGTTTTTTTTTTTTAAATCCCACTTTCAGTAGAATAAATAAAATTTTATACAAACAAAGACTGAATAAAAGGGGAAGGCCAAGACCACAGAATGCTAAGGAAAGAGTATTTCTCAAGGAGTTGATCTTTTTCAAGAGAAAGAATTTTGATATTTTATTGCTGAAAATGAACAGCTGAAATTAACAGAAAAAGTAAATGTTTTTTTATTTACATGTGAAGGTGGAGTAGAATTCTTCAGATCTCTCAGTAATTGTTGTTGAGAACTTTCCCTCCTGAGCTGAGTGGTTCTAAATTAAATTATTTGTTTTTCAATATGAATAAGATTTTCTTTTCAGTTAGCTTACATATAATCAACTTAAACACAGTTTTAGAAAGAGATGAACCATGTCAGTGTATTTCCCAAGGTGAGAAATGAATACCTGATGAACTTCATTCTTCCAAGATAAAAAATAATGCATTACTTAACATTTATTTCTGTTGATTCTGTCAAGTAGTGGTTATTGTAGTGTTCTTGTTATACAGAGAATGTTCACCAAATTATCTATTATATAATATATAATAGATAATAGACAATAGATAATAGATAATAGATATTATTTATATAAATTATATATTATATATTATACTTCTTGTAAGTCCATTAGTAGTCAAATATCCCCAGATATCGTAAAGATTTTACCAATAGAGATTTTACCAATAGAACTGTTTGAGAACATCAAAATGTAGTTTAAGGCAACAAATCAGTACAGATGATTTGGTTTTGAGCAAAACCAGTGGTTTTCAAATGTGAAGTATGCACATATATTTGAACCATTGCCTTATTTTTCTTAAGTTTCACCTGGCAGAGGTAAATGTGAAACTGTACTCTGAAATTAAACCCAGGGCCTGGGGAGGAGGGAGAGATTTATGGCAGTAAGACAAAGTGAGGTAGTGCAGAGGACTTGGCATGAAGCTGAGTTCCATTTCCTCCAAACAGACTGTGAGATGACAGCCCAAACTCCATGAGAGATCTTGGAAGGGTCTGTAGGCAACTGTTTGGGTGCCTTCCATGAAGTGAGGCTTAGTCCTTGCCTGTTAAGAGAAATATAAAATAGAGTGTTTGGAAAAGTGTCACATAGAGGCAGGTCAGTAAGAATCTTACATGACACTGGTGCTTTGTGACTGTATATTACATGTGCAGGTAGGTTCTCTGCAGAAACAATTCCCTATTTTTACCAAGGTCTGAGCTAATGGCTCATTGGATTTCCATGGTATGGAGTGATGGGACAATACTGTATTCCATAAAAATGGAATCATTCTTCATACATGAGAATTAACAGTACACAGTACAATCAACTCCTTAATTAGATTGGGGTTTTTTCTTACTAAATGTTCATAGTCGAAGTGCAAACAATAGGTAGTAATTTAAAACAAACAAAAAACCCAAAGAAACAAATGAAAAACCCCCCACAAAAACCCTACTGGTCCTTCAATTGTATCTGTTACATGCTAGTGCAGAATTACTAATGAGAACATGTTTAGGTATAAATAAATCTTTTATCCTCATTATAACTCCACTGTGTTCCTACAGTGAAGTCATCCACACAGAGCTGATTATGGGTTGAAAGCCTCAATGGCTTCTTTTATTTATAATAAATATTGCATACTAATGTTAACAATGTCATTGTGCAGTGTCTCAATAGAGGATTATGACTTCATGTAATGTTAGCTTGATGTCTCTCCTCTCCTGTAATGGAGTCAATTTTCCTTACAAAGGAGATGAGAATCACTTATTCACAAATCTTGTAACAAATATTCTGTGTACATACAGTGTTAACCCAATATTAAGGTGGCACAATGAAGCTCCAAGACAGGAAACTCAGAGTTGAAGTTCAGCGCTTAATCTTAATTTACCCCTGTTGCGTGCACTGATATGCACTTTAAAGTTAGAAGTCTCTATTTCCCCCCAAATATTTGAAATGTGAATTACTGTATTCTGAGGTGTAACTCCACAAATAGATGTGCGGAATGTTCCTAAAATGTGCGTGACTATAAATAACAGAATCATAAACCTGCTCATGCAAAGAAGGATGAGATGTATTTATATTAATGAGCAAAGAGTAAGGCAATCTTCCATCAGCTGCCAGAGACAAACAGCACGCTGGGGAATCGGCACCCATCTCAGGGAGCACTTAGGCACATGCTCAACCTCAATTACAGCATCAACGGGACTTCAGAAAACTCTTAAACACTGTGGAGAGAAGGGAGCTCGTGCATTGGCATCAAGACTCATATTTATATAATAAAGCACAATATTGAGTAAACTACAGCACAGTCATTTGATGCATGTATAGAGATACCGTGTAATATTAACATAATATAATTGGATGCTTAGCTCCTGAATGCCTTCAAAATAATTTATCTGAATGCTCATGAGGGAAGTTCAGGCCAAGATGAAAAACATAAATCCACCTAACAGCTAACAAATAATTCACGTTAACTGAGGACATGTGCAGAATGCAGGATTTTTGATAACTAAAGGGCAGAATATTACAGGTCTTGTGAAAATACGAGCTCATATTAGTGCAAGTTTGCAACTTAACATAAACAATAAAATTACACAAGAGTTAGCCTAGAACAGATTTCAAATAGAAACTGAATCCTTTTTAGTGGAATAAGATACCTCTGGTAGGAAGCAATTTCAGAACCAATTCTATCATCCCAGTTTTTCACATCTGTACAAAAAATAGATGTCACATTGCATAGACCAGTGCAGGTAATGAAAATACAGAGATATTCCTCACAGAGAAAAGAATGTTTGATATTCAAGAGACTTATTTCTCACCTAAACTAAACTCATGTCTATATTTTCATTAGAATATCACTTTTAACTGCAGTATAATCCTGCCTGATTTGTCTGGAGATCTTGCAACATGTTAATATTTTTATCTATGTTACAAATATGTTTTTCAAGAGCTATTATTTCAATTATTTCTTTTAGGAACTGCTGGCTAGATTGTCTTCTTTCTGCCAGTATAAATTTGGAGGTATCCCACCCAGGTCAGAAGTCAACTTCACACTTACACCACTGTGTCTATAAAGAATTAAACATTTGCCCTCTGGTCTGTAGTCTAAGTTTAATTGCATGCTCATAACTTTATTTTGAGTTTTCTTTTATTTTCATATTAGTGTATATTAATTAGGAATAATTTTAAACTACAGAATTGTGTGAATTGTGGTGGAATGAACAAAAGAGACAATATGTACATGATTCCCTGTGGCTGGAAGAGATGATGTGTTGTGCACAAAGGAAATTGGGTAGGAATTACCTGATATTTTTGCCTGTAGTCAGTGGAGTGGCAAGAGTACAGGATTGAAATGAGTGTGCAAGGAGGGGAGCAGTGAACAGATGTAGTTCCAGCTTATTGACAAGGTAACATTTCAGGGGAGGTGTGCAATGCTTTTGGTGATCTGGTAGCATGGATGTGCTTACTGGTGGAATTTGTTACCTCTGTAGTGTTAGCTCAACTAAAAAAAATGGACTTTTTAAAATTCACTCCAAAAAGACAGACCTTTGACTTTGTGCAGGGCTCTCTGTAGGATCCATGGCATCCAAAAAATTTCTATTACCTCTGACTCAATTTTGTGTCCCTTTACTTCAATGGGGCTGTTCACCTGGTCAGTCAGTCACAGCGTTTGATCACAGCACAGGGACCCTGCCCTGGCTGCTGCAGGGCTCAGGCACAACAGCACTGGAGTTTTGGCATGGGGTAAATAACCAGACAAATGTAAGGCTCCCTACATCAACCATATTCACAACATAAAACAATTCCAGAGGGATTTTCCTTCAAACTTTACAAATATTTGCTGAAACATGTAACAGCCCAGCACAAGAGCTGCAGGTTTTGAGAATTTAAAAATGAGTGAAAATGATTTTTGCTGAGATCATATTTCCAGTTTATGGGATGCATTTCTAACTGGACTTCTGCCTCTTGTAACAAACAGCCAAAACCTGCCTCTGAGTGAAGGAATTCTCCATTTCTGCTGGTTCCCTCTGGCCATGTTGGTGAACATGCATGGAAGAGCCTCCATGAAAAGGCCCAAGAGCTCTGGCCACTGCTGGAGGCCAGTGAAGGATGGTCATTCTGTCCCTCTCCCACCTAGGAGTGGTGCTGGGCACACATTACAGCCTCTGCAGTGAGAGCCACACATCAAAGGAGTCCTTGTAAACTGATAATTAACTTCATGTTCAATTATATGCCCAAAAATTGCCTGAAAATTGATGTTCCAAAAAAAATAAAACCCCACAGAGCAAAAACAAGCAAGCAAACAATTAAAAAAAAAAAAAACCTAGTTCAAATTTTGCTCTCACTATACTCATTATAAAGATCCTCCAAAAAACTCTCTTGAATAAATAATGCTCTCCTTCAATGAATAAAGGAGCCATATTTAGATTCCAGTTCAACGTGCAGGAGAAATTTGGCAAATCTAATGTTTTCAAATCAATTTGGTATGTGTTAAGAGAATAATGTCAGTGGAAAGGTTGCTTTTTAATTTTTATTCTTTAAAAATGTAAAGCAGAAAGAAGAAAGTTGGCTTTAAAGCACAGAAAAACAGTGCTTTAAATAGCTAGAGCAGTGATAAGGCAAAGACCTTCTAAATAAATGAGGCGTGAAAGGGGTTTTTTTTTAAACTCCAAATGAAAGTTGTGTATTCATCAGAACTGCTTTATATTTTGTGAAACAGGACAACAATATATTTTACAGTTTTGAGTAAGGAAGCAGAGAGTCTTGCCTTATTAGCATATGTACAACATCTCTGCAAAGAAGACAACAATATCCAAAGCACTTCCACCTTGACCAAAGAAATTCTATAAGATAGAAGTAATTTTGAGTTTGCCACAATAAAAGGACACTGGAATCTGGAGTTTGATAAAACTGTTTTGTTGGCTGGGAGGTTTGCCTTTCAACTGTGTTTGATGTGATATTCGGTTCATTTTGCCAAAATATTTTATGCCAAGTATTGCTATTAAATCTTTTATATTGCAGAGATTTTTGTCAACATACACACAAGGATTGGGTTTTAAGTGGAGTTAATCATTGAACTCAAAGAAGAGAAACACTGGGAGTTCTTCTCTTGTACAAATAAACCACCATGCAAGCTTCAGCCATTTCTATAATTATTACCCTGTTTTCAGAATAGTGTAGGTAAAATATCAAATCTGTCTCTCCCTCTGATCTCCATTCATACATGTCTTGTAAAACCCATTAGAAGAAACAGATAATTAAAATAGAAAAAGCCATGTATTTGCTGCAGCTGCTGGTGTATTGAATCCTTTGAAGTTTGCTTTAAGCAATTATATCTGAGCACTTCTTTTGGAAGCCTAAAAAGTAACATAGAAATTTCTAAGATATTGTTGTGTTCTGACTCTTTCAATTCTTTGTAAATACTATATAACATTATAATGAGAGATTAAATGTTAATTCATGAAGCCTTTGAAAAACAAATTTTAAAAGGAAAAAGGCTTTCCATAGAAAAAAGTAGTGTCCTGCCTTTTCCCTGTAGCCTCCAGCATGTCCAAAACAGTGACTTTAAAACAGTATTTTTAATTGGTGTTTGTGGTTTCATTTTACTACTTGATTTACATTGTAAATGTGGGCATCTCTTAAATGGTAAATATATGTTGCATATCTTAAAAGGTAAATATATATTGCAGAGGTGTGGTTCAGTGTTTTTGTTGTTACTGTGCACTCAGATGTGTGTAATTCCTGGGCACAGATTAGCCCTGTAATGGGAGCTGCTGATATTTGCAGCCATTTGGCAAGTGATCCCTTCCCATACTAGGGAGAGGTAAGGGCAAAGCTGCACATGGGTTATGCTGAGTAATGTTTAGCAGATTTTCCTATGGTATTACTGAAACTCTAGCTTATAATTCTTAAAGCAAGATCTACGCTCCATCACCAAAAGCAGTGAGGTGTGGTAGTCAATTGTGGTTGGGATGTGGGAGAGAAAATCTGTGGCACAATCCAAGATAAGACATAGATCATAGCCTGACAACAGGGCAGCTCTTGCTACCTAATGAAGCTATAGTTCCTAATGAGCTTGTCCTCCTGAACCATTGAGGATAATGGATCTGTGCAATTCTGGAGTCCTTTCCCCATTTTACAGAGGCACTGTGAAATGGGGAAACTGGGAGGCACTGTGACATTTAAGGATGACTGCCATTTTCCATTGCTGACGCTTCAGTTAAAATGATTTGTCCTTGTGTTTCTTATTTTCCATAGTAATCACTGCCATAACTCTGTGTCCAGTGGCATTTGACTGTGAAAGTGACACCCACACCAGGGAATACGTCTGCGAAAGGAACAGACAACATGGCAACTCTTGCTAAAGTAGCATCATCCTTAGTGGGTCGGTAGCACTCTGCCCCAAACATGGACAAAAATTTGCAGCATGGACCAAAACTTCAACCTGCTCAGGCCCTGCAGCTCACCAGGGTCAGCTGCAGGCCACTGCTGGTCTAGATTTGGAGTAAGGTGTTCAGTAGTGGTCCTGTTTTCCTTAACACGTGTCTGGTCAGGGGGCTGGAGTGCCAGGTGGGATCTCAGGTGTCTTTTAGGACCTGGTGGTAGGGTACAGCAGCACATGCTGATCTTCATTGCCTTTCTTTGGGTAGGCTGATGGCTCCTTGATACAACTGGCTTGGCAGCACAAAAATCACAGAATGGATGCCACAGGTTTTACAGGAACTGCTCTGTGGACGCTACATAAGAGTTTTACAGGAACTCTAATCTGGCAGCACCCAAAAATATTCATTTTCCCCACTACTCGCTTTAGCTGCTGCTGTTCATGCTGTGGCTATAACCAGCACCAAAACTTGACAGAGCCTGCACCTTCAGCTCACCATGCCACACAGAGGAAGGTCAGGCAAGGAGTAATCCCAGTAAGATGTTGTTTAAGAAATTTCTCTGCCAGTTGTGCAGCTCCTTGGATATGACAGAAAAGACTTAACAGTGACTCTTCCAAAACAAAATACAATTCCATGTCATGTTATTTTAAGGAAGATGATTAGACTACCTTAAACTTCTGGATTGTCTATAAAAGAGTATAAATAACAGCTCCCTGAGCCATTTTAAGCCTTTTAAATTTTGTATTAATCACACAGATTTCTGTAACAAACAAACAAAAAAATAAAAATCCTTCCAGCAGAGAGACTTCTGTTGCAAGTACTCAAAAATAGATCCCTGCACTGAAATTTCCAAATTAGAAATTTTATTTCCAGCACACTTTTTTTTTTCTCCTCTCAGAGGAAATTTATTAATTAGACTCTGTGCTAACCTGCTTCTGCTGTAAGGGCAGTACAGGGTGTGGGAGGGTGGCTCTTCCAATGCAGTGGGTGACTCCAGGAGATGGAGCTGAAGAGCAGCAGGCTGAGGGAAAACACCGTGACTCATCAGCCCACCCAGACAGGAGCCCTGCCTTGTGTGAGCCCTGGGGCTTTAGTTTAAATTTAAAGAGTGTTTCTTCTGAGGGAGCTACCCATGGAACCCTGAATCCTGGATCACTTTGTTGTGTACAGAACCACTGCTTGTGTGGCCTGTGTTGAAGAGAGGACCCTATGTATTTTAAAATAAAGGAGAAACAGTCCAGTTTATTACTCGCTCCAACTAGCAGCTGTTTTGGGGACAGTACAAGGACAGACATAAGGAGGATGATGCTGAAAATATGGTCAGTTTTATCCAGGGAGCCTTTTTTTCCAGGAACATGATGTGGTCTTCAAACACTTACTCTAGTCCCGCTGCAGACAGTCCTGGGGTGCAGAGACTTCATGTAGCCAAGGCTTCTTCACCTGTGACTCCAGTGGAAAGAGACACTTGTGGATGTAAATCCCTGAATTCAAGTCTTGAGAAGCCTAAACAATCCAGGAGTGACTGGGTCTTGTACCCTTGTGAGTTCCCAGAAATCAAGACTTGAGTCTATCAACAGGATATCTTACTGTTATTTTCATTTTTGCCTTATTGTAACATCCAGCTGTCCAGCAGATACAGTAATGCCATGCTGGCATTGATAGGTAAGGAATACTTTTCTGAACAGAAGTGGAAACAGCTGCTCTGTAATGATTCTGAGTTACCTTGAAACATGAGCAGAGAAAATGCAATGTGTCTCTTGCCTACAAAGTCCCTCTGAGGCTTTAATTTTCAATCAAAAGGTTTTACTCTCCAAAAATTACTCCTCACTTAAAAAGAGGAAGGATGCCCTTTGCTGCTTTTGCCTAGAGCCCAATATCTTCTGACATTCCATGGCAGCTGTGGCAACGCTCTTCTTAATGCAAAGAACATCTGGGCTGCCGGCAATTCTGGGAGAGAAGTGTCAAAAGTGTCATAGACATCCTTGAGCAAAGAAGGATCTTCACTTTTATTACACAGAAGTGTCAAAAACAGCATTATTGAACATCAGGTTGCAATTTGGCAAGCAGAATGGAAGTCTGAATAGATGTGACAAAACCCCTTCTAGGAAATTGCTACTTAGTGTTATTTTTTCATCGTTTAAAATTAGCATTTAAAGGAAAAGCACAAATGGGGAGCCTCTAGGTAACCCTGGCAATGACAGATCACAGCGTTCTTTTTTTGTGCTTACTTCACAACCTCGTTGCTGTCCATTGAGTGACTGAGATTGATTAGATCATTGTCATCATCAGTGAAATGCACTGCATTGATCCAGCCTCACTCACAAAGCCAGCTCATGTGACACAGCTAATTTGACATAATTGAAAGTTCCAGCTCCAGAAGGTCACCGAGCTGTACTCAGGACACTAGTTATCATTTTATCCTTGGAACAGGGTCAGTTCTCCTGAGAAATACTATGGCTTTTTGTCACACTCTTAATTGTTTCTCCATGGTTTGTATAGGATAAACTCAGGCTTTCATACTTTGATTGAATTTTTGTGGTGGACAGAAGATAATTACCACCTCTTAATGCTAAATATTTTTTTAAAGTCAGATTGAGCTCTTTGTTTCTTACTCAACTACAACTCTACTAAGAAAAGCTTTCGATAAGGACAAAAATGTCTTTTGATAAGGATGGCAGTGTGATACACATCATGAAGTACTTAGCTTCCAAAGGAAAATATGGCAATAGTTAAAAGTTTGTTGAAACAGTGTTGAACGCAATGTTCCTCTCTTTGTTACCACATCCCTCTTTCCCTCCTTCCCCTCTTTTCCCATTTGCTGCTGTTCTCTTCTGAAATTTGAGTGCTACAGTCGAGATGTCCGGCTGAACCAAGTTTGAGGCTGTGGAGTTAAGTAAACTCAAAGGTCACGCACAGTCAGAGAACAGAGGAATTGCAAAAAGACCTGCAGACAGGCATCGAGCCTGGCTTGTCAGCTTCAGAGCACTGTCAAGGGGTCCAGCTGAAACTCCTCTGTACAGGGCCCACGTTCTCATGAAAGGTTGTGCCTTCAGGAAAATGGTCATCAGGCCATTTGCTTCATGCTTTAAGATGTACACCAAAATCCCACACCACTTTCAAAGATGTATGGTTCATGTAAGCAGTGCAGTGTGAATATGCCTGTGTAAAAATTCTTTCTCTTCAAGAGAAACACTGAATGTTTGGAAAAAAATGTTTCTTTTTACTCAACAGAATCCAGTGGGCAAAGCTAGGATATTAAGTAGGTCTCACAATCAGTGTTATTTCTTTGTTGGCCCTCTGCTCAGAGTGAAATTAGCAGTTTATCTTTTATTTCTTTCCCTGTATTTGCTGCTAAAACGTCAGCATATCCCAATAGCTCCCATTGCTTCCCATTCCAAATGCAGGTCAAAATGACAGCTTTCTAACAGTGTAATTTCTCATAGAAAAGAAAATGCTTGATAAAATCTCTGCAATTGTTTCTTCTTGTTTTGTTATTCACATTAAGGTTTTATATGTTTGGGGGTTTTGTTGGTTCCTCGGGTTTTTGGTAGTGTTTGGTGGTTTGGTTTTTTTAATGGAAGCTTGTCTTTGGTCATCTGTAAAGCAAGCAAAAAAGGAGAGGCATCAAGGTGCTAAAGCATGAGTAAATAAAGGGAAGGACAGCTGTGGTACTGTTGTGGGACAGAGGCTTGACACAAGTTTTTTGTGATGAATTATTGTATCATAATTTCTGAGTTGTTCAAAGGTGATTTGTGGGGAAGAATTTTCACAAAGCAAGCAACAAAGAATTAATGGCAATACAACATTTTTTATGATGATTAACAGAACAGTGAGTTAAGATACCTGGTTTATAGAAAGACATATAGAAAGTAAATAAATCTTTACAGAAATCTTTATAGAAATTTTCTTTTTAAAATGTTGTATTTTGACATATGCATAGAAACGTACATTCATGTTAAATACATCGCTCTCCAAAAATACAGGTCTCATGCAGGCCAAAGGTAGATGACAAGCAATAATTGTTCTATCTTTTGTAAGTCTTTCCAAAGTTTCATCCTAGCAGCTTTTAAAACATAAGTTGCAATCGGCAAATCCCACTGGGCTCCTATTTATAGTATCCTAATTTTCAAAGAAAGCAAATCAGGCAACTGTTTTTAACATGAATAATATTGCTCCCAGCACTCTGCCTCCAGCCCACACATTGTGTTTTTTGGCATGATCATGGCAATTAAAAAAAAACCAGCTCCTTTTAATATTTTTATACAGCCAATGCTGACACAGCTGGCAGAGAAACTCAGTGAAAGGTAAACATTCTGCTCAAAATGTAATCTAACATATTGTTGTGTTTAGTTGTTAAAATGTAATTTTCCTGAAAGAATATTTTAAAAGTAAGTTGGGGATTTTTTTATTTTGTATAGAATTTCTAGTGTACTGAAATCTGATTACAAAAAAGATTATAGTCTTTTAAAGCAATAGCACTTATGACACTGGATAGTTCAGTCAATGGCTTATTGAATTTTTAAAAATGTTCTTAAAAAAATCAGGAACAAAAATTAGCTATGGTGCTTTATCCTTCAGCAGAATATAATAGTCTGAGCTAGTAAAATCAATTTCTTTTAATAAAATTCTGTCAAAGCAGGAAGTTCAATAATAAATGTCTTCAACTATTTAAAGGGAAGAACAATCCTAATAAAATTAAGAATAGTTTGTGATTTGTTTCAACAACAACACAAGCTTGTCTATAGTCTCATGTTCATAGTCTGACCTAATTACTATGAGCATGTATGGAGTGAGATTATGGAATGATAAATCTTTCACTAGAGAAAACGCACAAACATATTTCTTTTAGACAAGGGACATAAATAAGTAATCATCTCTCACACATGTCCAGAAGTTCTCAATGTCCTTTTATTTTTAAAAATCACGACTTTTTGTGATTGCTTGTGATTAGGATGCTGTACCTGAACATTTTATTCTCTGTTGGAAGCCAGTGCGGAGGCAGCCCAGCAGAGCTGGGTGCGTGTGGGACTTGTGCACTCTGCAAGGCTCAGGAGGATTCTTAGCAAGAGCTCGGTGGTGCCTCTGTGTTGCAAAAGGCACCTCTGCCCCAAAGCATGGCCTGGTGTTCTTGGGACAGCCCTGTGGGAGGGGTGCATAAACAAACAAGGGCAGGAAACACCCAGGGTGAGTGCTGGGGAAACTGGCAGGTTTGTTATGGCTGCATGCACAGCAGCTCGGCACTTACTGAAACTCCTGGTTTGCTCACCTGATGAGTAAGAACAGGAGATGGGCTGGTTTGTGCTACCTGGGCAATGGGACTGTGTCTCTCCCAAGCCATCGGAGTGGCCACCATATCTGGTGTTCCTGTCAGCTTGCCTTCAATTGTTTTTAAAAGGAATTTTTTTAAAGATCCACCTTTTCCTCTCACTGATTACCAGTATATCCTTGGTATCAGGATCTTCCAACTCCCAGTTGTTTCTCCTTCTCTCAGACTGAGTGGTAAAATGAGCAGGTGTGCAGCAAAAGATGTATCTGCTTTTTATAATCTGTAAATTGCCTTCTGGGTACGAAGCTGGAGTATATGGATTTAAGCTTATAAGAGCAACTGAACAGTCATTTGTAATGTGTGTAACATGAGGTGAAGAGAAGCATTTAAAGTTTAGAGTGACCTTCAGTAGAGAAGAAAATTATCTGGTGACTGCTATTGTTGATCTTGGAATGTGTTTCAGATGTTAGGTGTGGACTTTATATCACCCTCGAGGCACTTAATAACAACTAAACGAGCATTAACTGCTGAAGTCAGTGGAGTTTTATCAGTGTGAATCCAGGGGCATTGTTGTCTTTGTCTTGTCACAAAATAAGTTCAAAATAATGGTGCAGAAAAAGGAGTAGAAGAGAAACATTCTGAGGTCTGATTCTCCAGTCATTCCATCCTGTTACACCGGTACATTTGTGACCATTGTGAACTAAACTTGACCTGTCTGACTAGGAAAAATGCAATGCAAAAGAGTTCAATTAAATAGAAATTTCCTTCTAGTGAAAATACAATTAAAAAGGAAGAGAACTTCTACATGATGGGTGCTAATCCTGGATTTTTTGTCTAACCTGGCTTTCAGCAACCTGTACGCTCTCTATTCATGGAGATCATCTAAGCTGGCTTAGTATCAAAAAAATAACAAAAGTCCAGGAATGTGATACATTTGTTTGATAGGAAGACTCAGTTGCCCTGATCTGATTCTCATATAAGTGAAGATGTTTCAGTACAACCTAAACTGTTAGAATATGGGTATCTGGGGACACCCCACATCAGGTTTTCTATTGATTCCTAATCTGGATGGATATGCCCCACACAGCTGTCCCGGTGTTGGTGCTGGTGCATTTGAGAAGAGTCATACCCTTCTGGCTGGGGCCGGCGTCTTGTGTTCTTACTGCCTTTCACAGCAAGCCCTCTGCCAAGTGCAAAACCAAACACGAGGACTAAATAAAGTCTTGAACTGTGTTGTATGAATCCAATATGCTCCAGACTCTCCAGGAGCAGAACAACTGGATGTTTTGTGTGCCCCTATCTGTTGGTGATAGTACCTTTGGTCAAGCTTTCAGAGCCATCAATACATGTTTGTTTGCTCTCTGCTAATGTTCTTAGCAGCCCAACAGGCCTGCACACAGGGAAGTGTGCTGGGCATAATCCTGGGAGCAGATCATCAGCTCTACCTCCTCCCTGATACTTCCCACTGAAGGGCCGCCCATGATGAACAGCAGGCTGTGCTTTTCAAGCCTAGCCCAAACTCAATAGGAAATGAAGTCTCACTCAATGAAAAAAAAAAAAGTATGCAGCAGTATGATGAGATATATCTATATCTATCTATCTATAGATAGATAGATAGATATACACACATATATAATAATCATCATCACACTGCTGTATATGACATATACTATATATATATGTCATATACAGCAGTATTATGATGATTATTATGGACTCTGTATTGGACCCATGTGAAATGAAGTTGTTGATGTTAAACACAAAAATATCTGAGATAATTTTACATCCATCCAAAACAAAAGGGGAAGGGGGAACAAAAAAAGGAAAAAGCAAGGAATCGATCTTTGTTTAATAGAAAAAGACAGCATCTGTAGGGGAAAAATTATAATTCTAGGGGTTTCTTAAGGCTATTAAAAAGAATAAAGAATAAAAAATAGAGCTGGAAAAAGCAATAAAATCTATAAACATTAATTCATGGCCAGTTTTTTTGAAGTATATGACATTTTTTCCACAAATCCACTCACAGGGATATGGATAAATATGAGTGAGAATAGCAAATTGCTTTTTCCATCTCTTGGATCTATAGCTTCAACTCTACACTTGAACAAAAACATTAACCATAAGGCAGATACTTATTTCTTTTGTTTATGCTCAGCCTCAGGAATTTTTCAGCTGAAATCAATAATTAAAATGTTTATTAGCCATCGTAAGTGTTATAAATGCAACTTTGTTAAATGGGAATTATACATACATATATATTTTATATACATATATATATATCTTGGATAACTGAGATATTTATGGCCAGATTTTTTTAGCCAAGTAATAGAATTTCAGAGGAGAGTCAATGTATAAATTCATATTTGCTCAGTATATGCTGTATTCACTGAGAAGATTCAAAAAATTGGGTATCTTTTTATTTTCTTTCCATAATAGAAAGGAGTAATTTGTTGTTAAGAAAAACAGATTCACACGGGGCTTATTTCAAGTGCTACAGGAAGCGTGGGCTTTAGTGTACAACTTTGTAAAAGATCATAGAAGAAATGATTGCAGAAAGTAGAACTCCTGACAGAATGAGAATTTTGATTATCCATCTCTGATTAGTAAAATATAATACAATACCTACCTGAGATTACCTATGTAGTTTGAGGCATGCCTATGGAGCAAGATTTGGGTGTATATTTGAAAAGGGAGAATGAGTGTTTGAGTCCATGCTTTGGATAGAAGAGGGGTCGGGTCCCTACACAGTCCTCTGCCATAGAGGGACAAAGGTTCAACAGAGCCTCTCTTCTGTTCCTACTCCTCCCCTGACTCTCTGGCCAGGAACAGTTCTATTGGTAAGGAATGAAAAGATGGTTCTTAATTGTCAGGCTCTTGGGATTGTAATACTGAATAGAGTGAAGTAGGCCTAAAGCTTTTGGAAGCTGAAATATCCACAGAAATATTGATCTGATGGGATTTGATTTTTTCGGCTTTCCCTTAACAATTCCACAATATCAGTTACTTTTTACTGATGAAACAAAATACACTTTCCTCTTTTTGCTTTCTCTGAGTGTGCCTATCTCTGAAGTGGAGCTGCACATCCAGCTGCTGAGGTGCTGGCCCAGGGTGCTGCTGCTCTCCTTTGTGTCCAGCAGCAGGCTCTTATTGAGAGTCAGTCAAGCTCTGCTGGGTTCTCCCTCCCAGCCACAGGACCTAATTCACAAAGCAAAATAGTTCAAAATGCTGTGCTGCCCTTCTCCTTACACCAGTTGTTCTAGCTCGGGGTACTTTATCCTCACGTGATCACTATTTTCACTCTATAGCTTTTCAAGTAAAATGCTTTAGTTTAATGAATAAAAAAAAGCTCTTCTCCTCTCAATATCTCCTTTAAGAAATGTCTGCTGTGATACTATGAGAAGTCACACACAGGGACACCAGGAGTTCTGTGATAGCCAAAATCAAAGGTGGAGATTTTTGTTAAAACCTTTCAGATTATTTTAGAATCATTAAACTGTGAAATAGCTATTTTGTTAGCTTACAATTTTTTCTATATATAACATTTATTCCTCTTCATCATTCCTTTTATTTGCTCCTCATAGCTATTTGTTGCATCTTGCTTCCGATGAAAGTGCAAACTCTGAATAAGCTTCAAATCTTCTTGCTCACTGACCTAGCACAATGAAGCCAACACAACATCCTCATCACTGCAAACAGTAATCAGCTCTCCCAAAGAAGGCATAGGTAAGCAATGCCCTTCTCAGTGTGAACAGTCACCAGGCACAGGTGTGGTTCGGGCTGTCGTCCAACACATTCCTTAGGAATCACATTCCATGAACTAGACTTTATTATGAGTTTCTTAGAATACAACAATTATCCTGTAAAGCAAATTAATGTATCCACATTTTAAAATGAAACTATTTATATTCATTTAAACGCTCTATTTTGTGTTTCCAAGAGTGGAGAAAATCAAGTCTAATAGGAAAGCCATTATTATATATCTGGTGTAATAAACACTAGCAACAAATTTCTGAAGGCTATCCAGAACTATGTGGCCTCCATTTTGTTCTCATTTATGGCACTGATAGTACCAACAAAATCCTTACAGTTCTTTGAGTCTCCTTCCTTCGAGTTGGGATCAGAGCTGGGCTTTTAGTTATTAGTGATACTAACCTGACCTTCCTAACCAATGTTTCTGACTGACAAGGGTCTCTTCCAAGTTTTGCAAAGGGCAGAAGGACTGGCAGTCCACTGTACTTCTGCAGTCTAAGGCACTCTGTAGTAGTGGGGCAACAAGGTTAGGATATTTGTGTGTTTTTACTTAATTGCTAAAACATTTATCCAGAATGAAGAAAAAATATTCCTACTGTATGGAAATTGCGAGGTGAGTGCCATTTAAAATACTTATCCCCTCTTTTTTATGTCAGTGTTAGTGTAGCAAAGGGAAGTGCAAGGCTGGTAGACTCAGCTGTATTTCCAGAATACTGGATACATTGTATGCAGCCTGGCATACAAGCAAAAACATTGCAAAAACAAACAAAAGCAAAATTCTAACAATAATTAATAATTCTCAGCTAAAGGAAAAAGGCTGGTGTCTGGTAAAACTCCAAGATAGGAAGGATACTGAGCTCCTGTTCTGCCAGATGGAGAGAAGATGGGGTTTGATTATGCCGTGGCTTTCCACACTTGGCTTGGAAAGTGCAATTCTGTGTGTGAAACAGCCAGCTTGCCTGTGCCTTCCCATGCCAGAGTCTCTTTTGACCCTGCTCAAAAAGGAAAACATTTATTAAATGAGAAATAGAAGATAGGACCTCAAAAATAGGGCCAAATATATGTTAGCCTTAAGTATATAATGAGTATGACAGGAACTCATCAGGATCCTTTTTTTTTTTCCTGGACTCAGTACAGACCCTGCAAAAGAGAAGGTTAATCCTTAACCTGGATGACTAATTTTGAGATGCTATGGTAGGAAATAGCTCCTTCCAGCCTAATTTCTAGATTAGCCCACAGGATTTCATCTAGATAAGCCCTCTGTACCCATAGAGCTGGACTATTTCTCATTCAGCAAAACTCAGTAAATGAGAAGGTGTTCCATACAGGGCACTGATCAGGGCTGGCACTTTTCATCACTACAGTAATACAAATAATCCATTGTATTATGAGTCTTTGAAAAAAAAAAATTTGACTGTATGCAGCAAGTAATGGTGTTTGATGTTCCTCCAAGGGGGCAGTCAGTGGGTGAGCCTTGCAAGACTCAGCTGCTTCTCTCAGCAGGTTTCTGCCTTGTAAACTGTGCCTTTGTTTTTTGTCTATGTGGGCTCTGATGCCTTCAATTTCCCTTTGATGTATGAATGAATCCAGTGCTTCACAACAAAACTCAAACTAGACCTGGAAAAGCACAGAGGGAGAGAAGAAAGAAGGGAAATGGAAAAGGTAGTTTTAAATTTCCACACCACTAAAGCTGGTGAAATGATCTGTGTACAGACAGGATGATTGTGTATTTGCTCCTTGTGGCCATTTGGGGCAGTTGAGGCTTGTGGGTGTACTTGAGATTGGATAGGTGTTTTTTCTTTACTTGTACCTATGTGTGTGAGCACTGGCAACATAAAACAGTAAAAGTTATGACCAGTGACTCACTGACCAGAAATGGTCTGATTTGTACTGTCTGAAACTGTGCAGACACAGAGCATGAATGACAACAGAGAATTGTCTGTAAGAGTTCAGAGGCAGAATTTTGTTTATGTGCTTGCATCTGTCAAGTCACTCAATGCAGCAGCTAATTCAGGTGATTACAGTAACCTAATCTTGGACAAACTGCAAGAGAAATGGCTGAAGACCAGGCTGCTGTGGCCTGTGTATGGCAGGAGCAATCTGTCCTCTCCTGATGGGGAAGAAGGATGCTTCTTTCCTTGCACCTGTGCATCTCCTGGCTCCTAATCTCTGAGGATCTTTTAACTGTCTGGTTATCCCATAAGGAAATGGAAAAGAGGGGATATGCCCTGTCTTGCCATTGCATGTCTGTGTGAGGGAGGTGGGGCTGTTCCCTGGGCTCAGAGTTTGGCAGGGCCACACAGGACAGTGTACTGGACAAGCTGCCCTTCTCCTTTAGAATTGTGAATCAGAGCCCAGCTGTACTGGCCCTCAGTTTGTCTAATAAAGTTGTGTACTATAAATGGATTGGCCAGTTGTGACTGGAACCACAATCCTCAGAGAACCTTTCAACAAATCTGGTTTGAGTTTCAAGTTGCAGTGAAATATGAAACGAGGTGGACTTCATGGGGTTTCAGGTTTTGTTGAAAACGTTTCAACCAGCTCTAGTCAGTAGCTGTTGCTTTTTCAGTTTCCTCCCTCTAATGTGTCTCTGGTATTTCTAGTTGAATATGCCTCAGATTAAGTGTTAACAGGAAAAGGGTTGGAAATACAGCCCCTAAATATGACTCAACTCACAGGGAACTCAGAAAGGGTGCCGAGGATGCTCTTTCCTTATTAAATTCCTCTTTTGGTCCCCCTTCTTGTGGAACCTTACCAAAATTTCATTTTTGTGTGGAGATTTTTGGCCTGTTTCGCTAGCTGTGATAATAGCACTATAGATCACCTCCTAACTGGCTGGGGCAAGTGGAAAAGAAGCCCTGCAGACTGAGTTTGGCAGGTGGACAGGAGACCTGGAGAAGCAGTCAGATTCCCAGCTGGCCGATGGCGCGCACAGCCGGGGCAGCAGGCTGCGTGCTGCCTGCCGCGGAGCCGGGAGCGGCGAGGTGCTCGCCTTCCCAGCTGGCAGGGGAGCGCGGGGCCTGCAGAAGTGGCTGCTTTCCGTTTGGCTGCCCAGGTTGAGCGAGAGGCCAAGAAATGAGGTTCAGTTCCCATTAGCCTGTCTGGTTCTTGATTTGCTTCCTTTAGTTAAAAGAGGCAGAGAATACTGATGATGTTTTGCCAGGGACAGGATTGAAGCTGAGTGGCATGGAAGAATAGACACTTAAATAAGCACAGCTCGCTGTCTCCACTTGCTTTTGTCGGTTCGTGTAACAACCTTGCTGCCAGCAACCTTCCTTGCAAAAGAGAGGAAAAATCCAGGGTCACTGGGAGGTGATTGTGCAGTTCTACGTTTGGTACTTAAGTTTGCTTTAAATTATTACAGAACCATTTAAATTGGTAGAAATACATTGTTAGCCTAAGCAGTGATTTTTTAAATATTTAGGAAAATATTACTAATTTAGTGATTCCTTCCCAGGTATATTGGAAAATATATTTAGTAGTTCATCTGTTAAAAGGTTATTTAAATACATCACAGGTATTTTATTTATGAAATTGAAGTTGAATCTCCTCTGAAGGTATATTTGTATTATATGAATACTTTTTAATACACAGTAATTATGAGAGGGACAACATGAAATCTTGTGTTAATATGTGGCTAGTGCCATTGTAAAATCTGATTTTTAATTTTTTCCCCTCATTGCCTTTAGTTATTCCTTTGGAATTTGTGGTCTGTTTTTAAAAATCACTCCTGATTTCTGTGCCAGCCTTCGCTGGAGTTTGTAATAACATACTGTAATTTAGGCAGCTCTGAGAAAGTCCCATGTGTAAAGTTATCTGTGTAGAGCCTGCATGATCAGAATCCAAGACAGCCCCAATTTCACTGAGTGCAAGATATTAACATTTTAAAATTACTTCAGATCCATGATTCAGTAAAAGCCAGCAGAACCTGGACTTCAGGGCTCCCTGCACTGCGGGCAGTAGCACATCTGTTGCCTCACTTGTAACAGTGCTAATAGCCAAGACTTTGGCAGCACATACTTCAGCTGAGAAGCTCCCCAAGCCTTTGGAAGGTATGAGCAGCCTGGGCTGAGGTTTGTGCTGGTGCAGTTCCCTCTTGGTATCTGAATTGGCCACTGCATTTTATCCGAGAGATTCACAGGTGTATCTTTGCATTTACATCTGGTCCCAGTGTAGAGACACCATGAGATGCTTTAGAGTTTTACTGTTGGTTTTTTGCAGATAACACCAATCCATGTACACAGCCAGTGCTCTTTTTTTGTTTGAACCCCTTTTATAGTCAGCATAGTAGTCTCCCAATTTGCAAGTAGTCTCCCAATCTCATCATATCACGGCCAAATCCAGGACCATGAATGAACTCACAGATGTAGTAACTTAGTGGGGCACTGCTAGTCTATCACCAAGTCAATCTAGGGAAGTATATGTATCTAAGGATGTCTCCAAGGTGCAACACAGAATTCCAGGAAGATGGAATACAAGCTGGTTCAAGTACTGCAAGGAGTATGACCGGCTTTCTCTGGCAGTCCCTCTGGACTCATTATTCCGTGTTATTCCAGGCCTGTGGGTCCTGAGTTGGCTACTGGGCCCTCATTCTGGGGGATGAGTCACTGGTGAGAAGCTGAGACTGTTCATCAAACCCCAGTGTCTTGAAGCAGCTGATCAAGGAAAGCTGCTCAAACAAGTATGTCATGGGTTTCAACAAAGTAGCACCTTCTGAGCCCTGGAGGGGTATTGCAGAGAGCCTCAAAAACAGTGCTGGACCAACAGATAGGTAATGTTCTCACTACCAAGTTATGTGTAGAAGGGCAAGTAATGAAGGTGAACTACAGTCCAAAACACACACTCTCGAGCCTTCATTGACCCTCATCAGTATGATTTGATTAAAACACACAACATCCATGAGGAGCATGAGCAACCTGCCCTTTGAAAGTACTTGAAAACCTTTTTCAGGAAGCCAACTCCAATGACATTGGGGAGAGGAGAATGCGTTATCCTGTGTTCTCTCACTGGGAATCAGTGTCCTTGCATCACAAAGACAAGGACAATTTCTTTCCTTGCACAAGAAATTCCAGGGGAACTCATTCCAGGTTCACACTTTGCATCCCAAGCTGGACTTCCCCACTGCCTTTGGGAAATAGGGTTTGTAAAGCTCAGTACATTCTCAGTGTACAGCTCACTTGCAGAAGAAAACATATATTTGCCTGCCTTTACTGTTGCAAAGTTCCACTTTTCCCATAATCAGTTTTAATCATAGTACTTATAAGTTGTTTCATTTTACTTTTTTTTAATAACAGTTGATTGCCACGTTATATAGGCAATAACCTATAAACTGGAATTGCTTTACACTCATAAAGGCTTAAAGTAGCAAGTCTAATTTGTTTATTAAAAAGTGATAAAAAAAGACAATGCCCCATGCTGAGACTTTGTACACCACCTTTCAATTCTATAGTACATCTTTATAGCTGTGTTATAAACCCCTCATAAATGAGTTTTGTAGTAAAAGTGCTGACACAACTTTAACTGTAGGATCTTGAACAGCGGCAATGTAATAAAAGATCAAACTGTAATGCTAGATTATAAAGAAAGAAACATGATATGCAAAACAGAGCAAAAGGTTTGCAGGAGTAATGGATCCTAATACAAAGATGCTAAATATTGGTGAAAGAAATCTGGCAAAGTTTTAAACCAGCCTTTGGAACACTTCTAATTTGACTTTGGGGCTGTTGGTGTGCATTGGTTGGGTCCAGAGAACTGCTGAAGCTCAGCTCAGTCTGGTGGGCTTGTGTTGCCTAATTTTGACATGAACAGCTGACTGTGCATGAAGGACACTCGTTTTGCACTGCAGAAGGAATCAGTAAACTGTTGACCTAAGAGAAATATGCTTCTTTAAGGGGTCCTTAGTGAGACAAATCAGGTGTAAGACATTCCTGCAGCAATACAAGCTGGTTGCTGTCTATCCATGTTCTTGACAGCAGCTAAAACATCATCCAAGTCAATAGCAGTTGTTTGTGTTTCAAGAGTATCCTTCTGGGGTAACATATGCCAAACAAATTTTACTATTGCCTCTTATTTGTGAGATTAAAGGTCTGTGAATTAGTGGGACTCATGAGGAAAATTATGACTTTAGCCAAAGGAAGATATCTAGCAATTGTGTATTGTAATGGAAATGGCTGGGGGGCACTTGTGGAAGCATTCAGACTATGTCAAGTCACTTTGTTGTTGTTCAGCTTGGATGTACCTGTAACATAGTTTACCTCATGCAACTGAAAATCAATTTGTTCTCTTCAATTCTAAGCTACCTCTCAAATTAAGTGCTATAAAACATTTCAAATAGAACAAAGAAAGCTGGCTGAAATAGTATTTCATCTCCTGAAATAAGGGTTTGTCAAAGCCAGTTGCTTTACACATGGCCAAGGAGAGCACTGCTCATTTGAAAGGCTATTGAGAATCTGAGAGCTCATAAGTTCAAGTCCATCTGCTGCAGACTTCATGCACTACTAGCTATTACAGTAGCTTGACAATAATCTCAGCATCATCTTTTATTCTAGTCACAAAGGGCTGTCAAAAACCAAATAGTAAGAATTACTATAAACAGCAATGATTCAGTCTCAATGGCAATGGCTCTCTATATTCTAGCAATGTAATCTACTGTTCTACCCTTAAATTGGATATAGCATATGAAGTCCGTCAGCCATGCAGAAAGTGAAAATGTATATTGTCAAGGCCTTTGCTGTCTGTGAAACTGCTGATGAAGAGTCACAAAAGGAGTTTTAAATGCCCTAGAAGAAATTTCAAGTAACATTAAAGTCACAAATAGCAAATTTGACAACTCCCTCTGGACTAAGAAACCGCCTTCAAAAGTTTTATATTAGTTTCATGCATCATTGTTATAATTTATTAATGTACAGTTTTTAGTTTTTCACAGTGCATGGCTGGGGAATGGTAACTGTAACTTCTTTTTCATGATAAACAGCTGTTGAAAGATTTGCCAATATTCCCTCCTCTTATAATTCAAAAATGCATGCATTGCTTTTCATATTTCTCCTTCCCCAAAAGCATAATAAGATACTATATTTATGATTTAATCGATGAAACCTGTTCTCTGTGGATATTACTACATTGTTTAGTTTGCTAATGTGCATATTTGCACCTAATCTATTAAAAATCAGATATCATGGCTGCATTAGGGCATAACTATGTGAAAACCATCTTTAAGGCTTCGGCTTTTTCAGTATTCAGTAATTCTCTGGCAATTCCTATTCATCTTTGATTACAATCTCAGGAGCCTGGAAGAAAGAAACAAAATTGATAGGCAGTAAAAATACAGAATTTTGAAAAGGTCACCTGCTAGCAGGATTAAAACTTTGAATCCACCTGCTCATTATCAAGAATGTACCAAACATGAAATGGCATAACTTGAATCTGTTCTTGCAGCAGCAATTGGTTTATGTGACTACCAAATGTCATTTACCAGTCTTAGGGCAGTCTGTGTGCAGAGAAATTTCGGCCCTGGCTGGGTATTGATTATGCCAACAGCTGATGCATGTGCTGTTCTAGGGAAGGGCATTTTAGATTGTCCAGCCCCTGTAGCTGCTGAAATTCTTAATTCAGGGCTGTTCCTGCCCTCTCCAAGTACCATGTCTGTCTTGCTGGTTTGCATCTGGGTTTCTCCATGACCCATACAAGTATTTCCAGAGCCCAGAGTCTGTCCTTGATCTTCTGTCCATCTCTGTGTATCATGACAACCAAAAGGCCATGGTGTTGTTTCTATGAAATATGTTAGAATTATGGGATCCGTACAACAAAACTCAGCTCTGGTGATACTTGCTATATTCCTTCAAAAGGAAAGTGTTGTTCAGTTAGAGGCCTGACTGAAGTACTTTAGAAGTTAATTAAATGTAATGATCTTCTTAATATTTATTATAGTCAATTTTTTGCATTTGACCTTAAGCAACTCTCAGGGTAGATTCAGGTAAATGGCAAGGGGAAAATCTACAATTTTCTATTAAATTCAACCCAAAGCACTGCAAAGGCAAGATAGCACATGTGCCAGATTATTCCTTCTAAACTCAATGGCAAATTCTTGATTTTATTTCATCTTTTGTGTCCCAGTTATTATGAACAATCTGGTTTTTGGTAATAGTTATTTGAAATCCTTATCTCTGTTACTGAAAGAGAGTGCTGTAACTGGCGACAGTTGATCCATGGTACAGTTTGATTTAGCTACTGATACAGAAATGTAACACTTTTCTGCTTCCTTGCATCACTGCACATAACACTTTCTGCTTCCTCTTTTGCCTCCCTCAAGGATGGATTCTTGTGCTCTTGCAACCCCTTACTAGTGTAAGGAAGTTCAGGAGGTAGCCCTGAGGATTCTGCATTACAAACCCTGGTTTTTGTCTGCAAGCTCACATTGCCCCTAAAGATGGAGTGAAATCTATCTGTATCAGAGAAGGGTTAGAGAAGGCTTCAAAAGATAATTGAAGGAGAAATGGAGTCACTGTGCAAGGAAAGATGAAGTGGGAATGTGTGTGAAATATAAAGAGTGACAAACATTTTTCATTCTTCATACTCTTGTTTTAAATACCTTTCATTTCATGATATCATTACAAAAAAAGGAAGGTGGAACAACCCCCACTTTTGGGCTTTGACACTAAGTCATTGTTCTGTAAAAGCAGTTATCTAATATTCCTGGCCCCAGGCTATTCCAGCACGTACCATTACACTGATAGCAGAGAAAAAGGGTAGAAGTAATTCTGGCTTCCCTTCTGCCATAAATGAAGCAATTCTAAATGTTTCAAAATGTTTGCCCAGCACCTTAGATCAGCACAGTAACCACAGCTATCTTAATAATTACCCAGGGACAGATAAACTAAGGACACAAGCAAATGTTTGCTGTGTAGGCATTTAGGCAATGGTAAGTTATGATAAAATAAAGTAATATTGTATTTTGTTTTCATGGCACTGGCCTCAGGAATGGCTGTGCACCCTGCAAATCCATCCTCTACCTTTTCCTTCATCTTAGTGCACAAGGTCTACTCATTTGGAATATTTAGTCAAGAAATGCTGGCATTTCTAGCCATAGTTTGTGTTCTATTTACAGTGGCCCAGTTTTTAGGTAATCCCATTGATTTCACTGGACCAACAGTGATTTAAACTGAGCGGATTTTCCAGGAGCTTTTCTTCAGATCAGGGCTTGGCAACGTGGCCGAAAAGCCTTTAGACCTACCTGAATGTTGCATCCACTGACATTCTCTGACACAGCAAGTTTTGATTTTACTGAGAGATTGAAGTGAGAAAGTGGGAGAAAGATACCACATGAATTTTATCATGACTTCTTTGGGACTGTGTCTTGGGTGGTGACTACCCAATCGGAGCGTAGCATGAAGATCATAAAGGCTTTTAATTATGTCTCTGTAAAGTATCCTACTCCGGCCTGGGTTTCTCCTGACACTCCAGCTATGTAAGAAATCAGTACTTTTTGTTTTCTTGAGGACATAGGTTGATCACAGAGAAGCCAGTAGAGATGCACAACTGAATTAGGACAATTTGGTATTTTGCTTTCCACATGTTCTGTCTGTTTATTTTCTTGGACCTCATCACTTTCTTTCTAGCATATGTCACTACTTTAGAGGGACAGGAAGCACAGTCTGCTTTGATATGAGCTCCATTCTGCCTTTTTTTTAGAAATTGCTACATAACAAGTGGATACAAAAGAAATGAAGGCCATGATCTGTTCACAGTTGCAAATTAGGTAAAATGACTGAAATTGTTCATATAAAAGAAAAGTGGTTTTGACCCTATCATGAAGTAGTAAAGAAAATTACTTTTCTTTCATCATGAAGTGATGAGGAGATTCACATGTTTAGATGGCTACCTAGACCTTTTACCTGTAAGAGTCAAGAAAAAAAAGTTGCATAAAATCTCTTTTATTGAAAACAGAATGACAATCATCTGAGCTCAATTGACATGAGTTCTGTGATCCATAAACTGGATCATTCCTTTACTGCTGAAGGAGCACCTGACCCTGCCTCCTTATTTCACCTCCCACCACCCTCCACCCACTTGCCAAGGCAGACAATGCATAGCTCACACCTCCACGTAACTGGAGATACAGAAGATGCCAGGAATACCCCTAGTGAATTCTGAAACCATTTTGTAAGTATCTGCTACTTTTTAATATCTGTGTATCCTTGTCTTATGATTGCATAAACAAATAATTAGGTGCACTAATCGTTATTGTGATAGTGCTTTTAATGTAAGTATTTCAAAAAATAATAAGTAGTGCTTTGAAATTCTCCTTTCGTTCACTCTGTGTTTTGCTTTGCCCTCCCATTAAAATCACCTTTGCTGCTTATTTATCATTAATTTTTTCCTCATCTGCAGTGCTCTCTCTGCCTTCTTGCTGCTGTGTTTGTCCTGTTCACTGTGGTGGCTCCTCTGTGGGGCTGCCTCGGGTGGTCAGAGCTGCTGTATTCCAGCAGTGTGAGAGTGCAGACTGCCAGCGAGCTCCTTGGGAGGGCTGGGATGAATTGTGTGGTGGCACAGGCAGATCTGGGCACCTTTTGATCCAAGGTTACCCAGCGTCCAGACTCACAGGGCATTGTAAAGAAGAGTAAAGATTTACATAAGATGTGCAGGCACTCTCAAAATAATGATAGTTCTAGGGGAGATGAGCTTTCTCAGAGAATTCCTTCTTCCATTCAGCTTCTCAGTCCTGCCTGATTGAAGTCCAGCCACTCATATGGTATGAAGATGTCTGGCTGGGCATAGTTGCACACAGCTGGAAATTGGTTCATTTTTTCTCACCTACTTTCCAAAAGTTTCATGCTGATCCAGAATAACCTGGGGAGAATCCTGGGCCAGGTGAGGGCTTTGAAGGTCAAGAAACAGATGCTCGGGAAGAATCCTCATTAAATACAAACAGAGCAAAACCTTTCAGTGAATCAAATTAAAAGCCCATATAAACATCAGGGACAAATTAATGGTGCAACAAATGCAATAACTGCCTCTTTACACATGTGACACACAGTTCAGAGCACAACAGCCAACATCCTGTTCAATGAACTCAGTGTTCAGTAAGAAGCCTTAGAATAGCCCTGCTCTTAGCTTTCCACATCAAGAATTTTGTTTGGAGTGGGCAGCTGAATCCATACGCATATTTAGACCCTTTTTTTAGCTTTGTATCAACCCTACAGACAAGACAGAGACTGACCATGCCACTTGAAGGAGGTTTGCAGAGTGACTCACTGTTTTATTTCTAATTTGGTAGTGTATCATTTTCCCCCCACCTGCACTAGGGTGCCATTGTAAGCAGCTGAAATGATTGCTTGAATAAGCAGGATAATGTCAGATTTCCCAGGCTAATTCACTGAAATCTGCAGTGCAGTCTTGATTCTGGTGCTCAAATCACGCAAGAGAAAATATGATCTCTCTTAACTAAATGATTTTTCAGAGAACTAAGAAATTATTTTTCTAAGTAATCCAGAAGAGAGCATTACCCAGTTACCCAACCATGGCCTTCTGTTGTTGCATCTCATGGTCTCACCACCATGTAGGCAAAAAGCTGAGCCAGTAAATGTGGTTTCAAAAGCTGTGTGATTTTAGAGTGCATTGTTCCTTTCCTGTGGTTTCATTCTAGGTGAGCGTACATGAGCAATTACAATTCTTTCAGCAGATAATTGGCTTTAATGGTATTCTTAGTTGTAATTATGAAACAGCACTTTGACTGCTCGTACAATGGCTGTAGGTGCAGTGGTGTCAAGAATCCCCTAATCTGGCTGTAAAGCAATTCTTTCAAGATGAGCTCTAGTGCTCACCATGCTTGTACATCATTTTTCCATCTTCTACCATGTGAAAGAAAATCAAAACTATTTGTTCATCTTAAATGAATGTAGTTCTCATGTTGGTTTAGAGTATACAGTACTCTGGCTGTAACTGCTTTACTACAATTCAAATGCCTGTTTTGGTAGGTATGAATCACAATAAGTACTGACAGCTCGTTAGAACTGGGCCTATAAACAATGCATTGGGTTTACCAGGCCTCTGCAGGAGAAGATACAAATAACACAAAGTGAAAACACTTTATACTTCTTTCTCGTCTTACCCTGAATAATGCCCAATATCCCTTCTTATTATTTCCAGTTGTTTTACACAAAGGCTGTTATATTTAAGGCCAGAATATGTGCAGCATATGTTAAGCTATTTATAGATTTACAATTACCTCATCAGACAGAATCAGGCAGATGGTAAACATTACTACCAGGCATAAGTACATTTAGAATCAGACATTTAAATAAATTCAGATCTGTCTCAAGCTTATTTAAAGGGTTTTATCTCTTAAGCCATTTGAGGTGTCTGGTTTTGCTGAGTATATTTGTATCACATTCAGATATCAGGCTGTATGACAAACATCTTATAGATAGCCATAACAATAAGATTACATTCATTCTTGGTTTTTGAACCTGACATGGCCCATTGAACTAGTAAGCCAAATTAATTTGAAAATAAAGAGACTAAAACTTTTATATCGAAAATTATAATGGCTGACTTCTTTTATGGTGTTGAAAGAATATACATGCTTTAGGGAACATCATTTGGTCTCTCTCTAAAGCTGAAAGACGGCATATAGAGATTAAAAAACTGACAAAGATACATGCCAGAAGGCTAAATTATAATCTTTCAACTTCAAAACCCCAGGCTATAGTTGCTTTTTGCATGAATCTTGCAGAAGAACAAAAATAAGAGTTCAAACTAGATCTGAGAATTGAGTGAGCATTTTAGTTGAATGTGATTAAAGTTTCCCCAGATTGTTTAAAAACATTTGCATTCTTCAAGGTTGTTATTTTTTAAAATAGATGTACAGTTAAATGTTGTTGACAGATGAAACCAGGAAAAGTCAGAAAAGCAGATTTTGTCATTTGAATTGAGCTACCTGGGTTTGGGTGTTCTTTTTTTATCTGTCAGGGCTCATTTTCTGTGTTTCTTCAAAACTCCTCGTTTGATGCACTGTGATGCAAATCAGTTAACCTGTTTTTTCTTTGGATGGCAGGGAAAGAATTCAAGTATCCAAATTCTACCCTTTATTACTACAGTGCTAATCCAGAACAATGCAGTGAAAGTCAAAGCAATTCCTTCAGAACAGCTGCATTGTAGCTGAAAACAGGATTTGGCCTGAGGTCTCTTTAAGACACAGTCTGGGCCAGGGGCCCAAAAATACAATACAAACCAGAGGAAATACAAAATGATGTATCCAGAAATCTGCTCTCTTAAGGTAGATAGCATGCCCCCAGATGCTGGCTGCAGGAAGGGGATTCTGATATTCTGAGGGGATATGCTGATTTCCACGTCAGCACTGTGGCAATATCCTCATCTGTGCAGCAGCTTGTAAGACAGCAGGAGTAAGGTCCTGGCCAGTGGGAAATTGCTGGTGGCCTGGGGCACAGTGTCACAGGCTGAAGGGAAGGAGCCCTTCCAGCAGGAGCAAGCTCCCAAGGCTTGTCCAAGGTGCCTCTACCAGTCCCAGCCCTGGCCAGACTGGTGAGCTGCTGACAGCTACCGGCATTTTTCTAAAGCATCAACTGGATTAATCTAAACGTGCCCTGAACCAGTGCCCCTGGCACCAGTAATGGAGCAAGCCATGGGAGCCTGCACAGAGCCCACAGTGCTCCTCTAGGCTGCCAGCACTGGGAGCAGGGAAAAAGGTGAGCACAACCTTCACCTCTGTGAAAGAGTTCATGCAGTTAATTCTGCTGCATCTGTCTGCTATCACACACAGCCCTCTTCATCAGCCTTAGGTAAATATTTCTTGCTGGTAGGTGATCTGTAAAATGAATATCCACTAGGACATGCCCACAGGCTGGAGCTATACCTCACTGATCAGTCAAATCATCCAGCCTTTCGAGATACCCTCTGGATTTTTTCAGTTCTCAACTTCACTGTTAAGTTCAGGATGCACTCCAGTCTCTGCTTGAAGGGTAATTGTTTGTACCCATCTGTCTTCAAGTATTTTCTGAGGCTCTAGTTACTCTTTGAAAGGTCTCATCGGTGTCCCAGAATTGTAAGGCTCAGAGTAGCTTTGCACACCTAGAAGAAAAGAAGCATGTATGTGATGTATTTGCAAGCATTTCTAAGATGATTATGGTAATTTTCAATGCCAACTGCCACATAACTGTTAGGGTGTTGGATGGGTTTTTTTCCATTTTGCCCATAACTGTGCTCTAGAACCTAAGCTTTTTCTGTAACTCTAAACCTTCAGCTTTTACAATGTAAAAAAAAAAAATCTTTGAAACACTAAATTTACCTAAATTTGTAAGGGGGTAGTGAGCATTGTTGTGACAGCACAGAAGGGGGATGAGGAAGACAAGCATGAGTGGGGACACTGCTCTGTGACAGCAGCCTCTGCATCTTACTGTGGATACCTGCAGAACATTATCATTATCACTGAGAGCCACAGAGCAGCTCACATTGGAGGGGACCTTGAGAGATCATCTGGTCCAATCTGAATAAGATTTTCTGGCACCCTGTCCAGTCACATCTTAAAATTTTCCAGTGACAGGAACTCTACCAGTCCTGGGCAGGTTGCTTCCATGAATGGTTTCTCTCACTGTAAAATACTTATTTCTTATATCAAGATTAAATAGCTTTGTATTATATATTGATAGAGACTGCACAGGACACGCAGCCATCCTAGACAGCCTGTGGACATTCAACAGCAGATACATATTACCATCCCTCTTCCTGCATATTATGAGATAACTCACAAGATATCTTTGTTTGGTCCATGAGTGTGTTAAATCCTAGACAGAATTGAGTCTGAATACAAATAATCTTCATACTGCAGCAAGTGATATGAATTGTTTGTTCAGCACTGTCATATCTATCAGACTCTATTGTTAAAAATATAAAGTAGAGCTAGCATGAGGCTCACTAATGTGTTTAAATGTTATACTTGATTTCATTAAATATACTTTTGGTCTGTCTTTGGGTATATAGAATTGTCTGGAGGCTTTAGACCGTTTTATTCCATATAGCATTAACATGCTAACCCAAATCTCTCCTGCCAAAGATGAAGAATGAACATTCTTTTGGAGAAACTGGCTGCTTGTGGCTTGGATGGTGTACTGTTCACTGTGTACTAAAGACCTGTAGATGTGGCACTTGGGGACATGGTTTAGTGCTGGATTTGGCAGTGCTGGATTAACAGTTGGACTCTATGATCCTAAAGGACTTTTCCAATCTGAATAATTCCACGATTCCTTAACTCTCTTATTTTAGGTGTCTCAATCCTCATTTCTTGTTCAAAATTCATTCTTGTATTGCTGTATTTTGAAACTTTCCCTTCATCTTCCATTGCCTTTTTAATAACTGAAACCATATCAGGAGGGGGGGAAAAGTAAAAAAAAAAAAAAAAAATTAAACTTGCAGATAAAAGAAGCTTACTTCCAAAATCTCCCTGATAGTGAAATATATATTTGAAATATATATAACTTTCACCATATATATATATATATATGGTGAAATAGAAAGCTTAGTGTAGTATTGCTAATATTAAATGAATTAATACTGCATGTAGTCAAACCCTAAACATTTGGGTTTGTGATCACACTCAGGTTGTTACTATGGAATCAATAGTGTCACCATCCTGATACGCAGAAAACATAATTTAGAGAATCATGTTTTGTCATGGTCAATTTATTTCTGATAAGAATGCTGCTTTTTCTTTGCTGGTAAGGAAGATCTTGCTAAATAACCAAACCATCATTTCTTCCTTCATGTAAATATAATAAGCTTTAATTTAGAAAAAGCTGGTCAGTATTATTCAGTCTTGCTCTAGTAAGTTGTCAAAATAATTGCTAAATGTAAGTTAATAATTTTGGTCCTTGATGTCTTTAGCCTGTTTCTCATTAGTTGCTCTAATTTGTTTTTATGTAGTTAAGAGCAGACTACTTTGATCTGAGATTGCTCTATTTCATTCAGTATCTTTAACTTCTAATGAGTGTAATTTTAGTGATAAAAATGGTTCCTAGTAGAAGTGTTGTTTCAAAGTCTTAAAAGGGAATTAAGGAATTTATTGTTCGTGAAGAGAGCTAATCTTAGGGTGGTTCTGAATCTGGAAGAGAAAGGGTGGAAGTTACTCAAGTTATCAGTAAACCAGCAAGGGCCCTTTTAGCTGAGCTTTTGACTGAAGAGAAAGGAAACTTTCTGCTTATAGATCCAGAAGTTTTCTGAGGAATGCAAAAAAACTGTGTATGGAGGAATTGCAGGAAACATTTGTATTTTATCAAGTAATTAGGAATACTTCAAGTAGTGTAGTCTCTGGATTGTATTCAATACAATATAGGTTTGAAATGTCCAAAACCAATTACTGTTTTCAAAGGAGTTCAGCTCATTTCTAGGTCCTTAAGTGAGTGGAAAGTTTGGAAATCTGGCCAGTGGTGTCACACTGAGAACTTCAAGTGGTTAAATGCTTTGAAAGTCTGTCCTTAATCTTGTGCCAAATGGGAGGTGAGGTCTTTTGATAATTTGGCCCAGAGTTTTGAAGTTAAAAGATTGGTTGCAAGTCCATTTGGAAAAGTAGCCTTTAATGATTTTCCTAAACTTAATTCCCAACTTTTCTGTTACCAAATGCAGTGGTAGGAACAGGAAGCCTTCTCTAATGCTAAAATTCATAACTAGGTCTGTTGAAAAAAGTTCTGGTGTTTCTTTCAGGTTTTTTTTACAAGATATGCAGTGGAAATGAACTGTTCTAGTGAGGGTAGCAGTAAGAAGCTGTGGAATCTTTTTCAAACAGTCTACATTACTTTCTGAAATTCAAGGAAAACTACTTTTTGGTCCTTTTTTTTCCACAATTATACAGGCTCCATGCAGAGCATAAAGCATAAATCAGGAGAAGAGTTTGCATATTTTGTATGTCAGCTGCAGACATGTGCAAGAACAATTTACAGAAATTCTAGGACATGAAGCCAGAAAATATATCGTTTGTCTCCTGCAAAAGTGTTTGGTTTTAAATGAAAATTGGTGAGAAGAGACGAAAGAACAAAAGAGCTGTGAGCAATCTCTTTGCACTCTGTCTGCCACGGAATCTAGGGAAAGTCCCTGGAGATACAAAAAGATATGAAAAATCTTTTGCACTATGCAGCCTTTTGGTTGTTGCTGCTGAAATTCTTGGTGCTATCTTTTTGCCATAAAGGTCTTGTATGATAAAAGTCACCTATTTGCACTATTCACCAAAAGTAAGGTTGCTCGACACTGGCAGAAGAAAGAAAGCTGGTGCTGTGCCCCAGAGGAGCCTCACAGATGGATTACATTGTACTTGTGTGATCCAACACGGACAGCTCACCTATGTGCTGGCAAACTAACTAAATACACATCAGTTTGGAGTGAAAAAAGCCTGCTGCCATTTTGTTTTCAGATATAACAACTCATTGTGCTGGTACAAACCAAATGTCTTCAGTGATAAGCCAACCTGCCCTAGTTTTCAAGGCCGAATGGTAACTTCAAGATTAACAGCAGGGCTATCTCCTGAATATATTCCTGTTTATTTAGATATCACTGATGATATTCGAGTAATCGAAAAGGGGAAATATCCAGCCTGCCATAAGGAAAAGTATGTGACAGGAACATATCTTGCACAGAGAGATTTCACAGCTGAGAAAAGCTGAGCGCTGTTCCCAGAGGCAGGGCTCCTTGCAGAGGCCTGGAGACTGCCAGGCTGCTGCTCCATGTCCCAGTAAGCTGCACATGCAGCAATAAATTGTGCCCTAGGATGGCTGATTCTGTTAATTGGGATTGGCAGGCACAATGGGGCTATGATCACAGTCACATTAAAATGATGCATACTGACTGGGCTGAAAAAACACCCACATCAGGACATGCCCCTAGTGCCATTCCTCATATTTAAGGATATCTGAGAGGATACCACTAAATGTTTCCTGTGTTGCCTTCATGATTACTAAATAAGCTAATTAGAAATATTTGATGTAGGCTATTTGATTGCTAGAGATTTAACAGCACCTGCAAAAAATTGTATGAATAGAGGCATGTGTTAGCCTGCCATATGTACATGGTAAACAGTAACCAGAACCTTTGCAGAAATATGCCATTGCCAAATTTTTACTGGACGAGGAATTCATGGCTCTATTTAAAATGGTGATCAAGGAAAACATAGGTTGGTTTTGGGACCCAGTGTTTATGTACTTTACTCTGAGAGGAAAGCTGACATGTTGTAATGGTTAGAAGAGGTTTCCACATGAGAGATTTCCCAGTGCATTTTTTATTTAAAACTCAAGCTAGTGGGTGACACCACAAACAGATGTATCTGTAGAATTTCTGAAGCTGTGGAAATTACAGCACCAGGGTCATGACTGCATGGTGGTTCAGGAGCGGGGGAGTTGGAAATCTCTGAAGCTAGCCTTGTCTGTGGAAACACTATCACAGAAGGCCCACTCTGAGGCTCAAGCAAAATGCAGTATGACATTTGAAAAATGCACATTCAACTAAACAGAAATCCAAACTCTCTACTCTCTACTTCTGAGCATCTTGCTCAGAAGAATACAATTCACACAGATAAAAACAGTAATATTACAGATACTTTATTTGGACTGTAAGGTAAAAACAGCTGATACATCTTGATATTTAGGTAAGTACCATCCAACTAGTTAGCTGTGGGTCCAGACCGTGTTACAGGCTTTCTCCACAGGAAAAAGTAATTTTATTAAGAGATCAGTGCCATTTCAGCATTGTTTCATTATAAGTGCAGAAATTTGTAAGTTCTGCAGTGGTGGCAGGTTCTGCCTCCTTGGGAATGTGCCTTTCCACAGCCCCTCACTGCGTGGTCACACACTGACTCAGCCAACTGCACTTGTGCTTACTGTCATACTCTTTAGAGAAATGTTCCACCTTCTGGAACTTTCAGTTATCCCTAAAAACACTCTTTGATGACCATGGCAGCGCCCAGGGCTTCACAGAGAAGCCACCGCTGTGCATCTGACTGCTCACAGCACACGACCAGTTGGACACATGATAGGCTCCAATGGCAGCTGGTACTTGTAGGCTGCCACAGGCCTTTGGACCCAGCTCTGCTCTCACAGCCAAGACCCAAGTGTCATTCTGGGCATAAAGGTGCCCAAAGATGGGTCAAGATTGCAAGGCTGGCACCTGAGGGAGTGGAGTGTCCGTGGTCTCAGAGGCCATCTGTCAGCCAAGCTGTGTGGAATCTGCAATCCTTCAAAAGGTCCTCAGTTGAGCCCCAGCACCTACAGTTCTTCCAGTTCACACTCGGAATATTCTGAGTTGGAAGGAATCCACAAGGATCATCCAGTCCAGCTCTTAAGGGAATGTCCCATGCAGGGATCAAGTCCACTGCCTTGGCATCATCAGCACTCTGAGTCCCAGGGTCCAACATGGCCACAAGAAAGGGAGACTCTTGCCTTCTGTAACACAACATGAATGTGCTAATTTTCTGTCAAGGATTGCATTGGCACCACAGAATAAATTATACTGCATTGTGAATTAATCTCATGCCTAATTTCAAGCACATGATTAACGCCAGTGAAGGTATCAGTGCTTTGCAGAACGAGAGGCTTGAAGAAGTTTTGATTTCTGGGAAAGTTTCTGCTGTTTTTTCTGTAAAGTTAGTTAGATTCACTGAGGCAAGAACAATGGAGCCAGTGTAACTTATTGCAAGTAAGGGCAGCAGTGTATAGTGCACAGTCACAGTGTGATCTTTAAACACCACAGCGATTAAGTCAGGGCTAAAAATCAAGACATTCCCATCTCTCCCCCTTCCAAAGTAGATAATTCAAAAGAAGGCAAATGGCTTTTCTTCTGCCTTTCTCCAGGCTATGGCCAAGCATAGAAAATTTTAGCATAAAAGGACTTTTGAAGGTCTTTTAGAATGTGTGAAGTGACAAGGTAGAATGAAAGTGTTGTCTCAGCCATAACTTTCAAGTCTTTATTAAGTTACATCTTGAATTCCTTTTTAATTTTTGTTAACTGTAAAGTGTCAATGTTGGAGTTTTAAATTATAAATAAAATGTTTGGTTTGACATATTTAATAAGATCTCATATCAACAGCCTGTCTGAATTGTTAATAGTTACCATAGCAACTTCACAATTTTTTCTCAGTCATTATTTTCAGCCTTTGGTCACATCATTTTAAAAGTTTGGTTTCTGTGATAGCATAGCTTAGTTGCAAATTTATTCATACCATTCTTTTTTTTTAAAGGGCTACCCATTTCCTGCAGAACTGTCAAGGTTTCTAGCAGTTGAAAGCAAATTTGCTGTTGCTTTTGCAGCACTACATGGGCAGTTTCTAAAATAATGGTTTGGGACTAAACAAGAAATGAGCTGAGTCCATGGTTGACAAACTGGCTTGTGGCTAACTCTGATAACCTTGAAAATGTTCCAAGTCTGAACTGTGGGATTATCAGGTTTAGGCTTTAATGTCTATAGATTCCAATTTTCCATCTATAAATACTTAAAGAAACATAACTCTTTGTATGTATAACTGCTTTTTTCCCCCCTCTGCTCACCGCTTTGTATGTTAAACTGAATTTCAGAGAAAATATCTCACACCCATTTCATGTGGTCCTCACTTCCACCACCCCTCTGGGTCCCTCTTTATGTTCTCATTAATCCAAGATCCAGCTACCCAAGATACAATTTTTTTTTCTCTCCATGACATTTCAAGGCAGTTGAGATAATTTTTGAAATTCAGGAGTAATTGTCACAGGTGGTTGAACAGAGGAGATTTTGCAGTAGTAAAAAACCATATTTGAAATGGTTTTGCTAAACTCCATTTGTCTCAGAGTATTTGCTTCATGCAATTTGAGAAACATCCAATTAGTAGGCCTGTAAGAGACATGTCATAGCCAAAATTTCTTTTTCTGAGCTTTGGGGTATTTTTGAAGGGTTGGGGTTGGATTTTTGTTTAGATTTTTTTTTTTTTAATGTAGTAGGTAAAGGTGGTGGTTCTTTTGATTTTTTTGGTGGAATATTATGCTGCATTGATTGAATAAGGAAAGGTGGTTTAATTATTAATCTGTGAGATTCACAAATTTTTCTCTGGACATGTGCCAACTATGAATGGATGGCTGTAACTAAAAGTGAATATGTGAAGCAAATAAATGGCACAGTCAGTGAGCTTTACTTGCTGTTTCACCTCAGATGATCCTTTCCTTGGCTCTGTTCCACTCCTTGGGGTGACAGCACACTTCATCCCTTTTGTCCTGATATTTTTCAAATCCCACACACCCCCAAATGTTTTAGTACTTATCTCTAACTGAGACATTCTTTATGCATAGTGTTTCTGGCATGTCCCACTGTATTAATTTTACTTTTGTCTTTGATTTGGTGTCCTGTGCCTGCCATCTTCCAATAATGACCAACATCCATTCACCACTCATCTACCCCACCCACTTCCCCAAATATTTTTTGCTTATAGACAAAATTATCACACTGTGGATATAAAAAATCTTCAACTCAGCCACATGGACAATCTTATTCTAATGATCCCAGATTCTTTAAAAGTTTGACCTAGCAATGTTTAACTATTTCTATGTTGTAATATATGGAGTTCACAAATAGTTAGGAATACACATTTTCTTTGTATTTTTTCTCTATACATTTGTCTACACTGTGGTCTCTTTGTGAGTCTTAAAATAGGATTAAATCTCTTAATAAGCAGCAATTGCCTGCACATTCTGTCTTCCCTAAGACTCAGAAATAGTAAGAAATATAAATGCTTTCAGTGCAACTTCCCTGCTATATACAATAGCAAACACTTCCATTCTTTTTAAATGCTCCTAGAAGCATGTGAAGGCAACTCAAATGTTGGGCATTGAGTGCTGTACCTGTTAGCACACGTTGCAGTAAACTTTGATTGGTTAGCTGGATTTTACTGGCATCCCACTGATACATGAGGTAAAACAAAAAGCAGAATGGGCCTCACTTCACCCAGATTATCAGGACTGAAAGAACAGTCAGGTACTGCTTCTTCAAAGGGTTGTGCACTGGAGGGGAAAAACCCAGAATGACTTTGAACTGCATTGCCTGTTGCTCGCTGATTCTGTTCCTTCCCTGGCACAAATCCATCTCAGCATCATTGCAGTCTTCCAGAGGGAGCTGCTATGGACACAGGCAGGAAAGAGCCAAGTGTGAGATACAGAAAAGGCACAGACAAAAAAAGGGAAACCCTTGACCAAAACAAAGAGCAAAAATGTGATGGGTGCTATGGGTACTACTGGAACAGCTCTACAATTTCAGTTTAAGTCCTGCCACAAACATGGTTTTCTACTGCTCTTCCAAAAGTGTTGGAAAAAACCCCCTAGTCTTTAAATAGCTAAATGTTACATCTGCAAATCATCTGTGGAAATAATCTGTCTGTATTTTAAAATGGAGAAGTATTACCCATGTCTGTTTCAAGAGCTCAGGCTTTAAACTGTTTTACTCTGCAGCTGTATTCTCCTAGTCCCCCAGAAGAACAGCCAAGTGTGAAATGAGACAAATGAACGGAGTTTGGTTTGCATGTATTCTGCAAAGTGCTGCTTTGAGTATAGACATGGAAGGGTATCTGAGTATTTTAACAGATCTGATCTTCTTCCTGAATATCTTCACTCTTAAAGCTGCTTTCCCTTTAAAATCCTCACATAAGAAATACTTTCCATGTCTGTTGAAATCTGTTTCTTTCTGCACCCTCATAAGCCCTTTAAGGGCTTTCTTGGTTAAAAGACTATGCAGCAATTACTTTTGTTGCTACAATACTGTGATAGGTGAGACTAGACGTAGCTCCCATACAGATTCACCACAGAAAGGTACTGTTCTTATTCGAGGACATTTTGAAGATTGTTTTCCAAGTGTAAAATCCCACAGAGCTCTATGTATCAAGTCTTGTAATTTTGTGTCTTAAAATAGCTTTGACCAAAAAAATAATTGACATAGATCAGCTTGCCTGCACCTCGCAGGAGAGGACTATGAACAGCCTCAGCTGCAGACCCAGCCCTAGAAGTGGCTGAGCAAAGGCAAAGTGCTGGGGAGCCACCAGTTCTTTTCCTCTGGCTGTCCTGGCCCAGGAGGGGTGTGACAGCCTGGCCTGCTGCCCTTTCCCAAGAGCTTCTGTGCCACATGAGCCCTGCTGCCCTGTACAGTGTCATGGGCCAGACGTGACATTCTGCACACGAGGTCACCACAAAGTGCTGTGGGACCTAAAGGCAGTGGGATGGTTTGTGTGCTTGGGTGGGAGGGATGAGGGCAGCCTGCGGGCTGGCTCTTGTTCAGATCTGCCTGCATTGCAGTCATTTCTTTGAGTGATAAAGAGAAGTTCACATGTTGCAATTCCAACTCATCCATAAATACTCTCAGGCCAGAGCCAGTCAGCATCCATGGCTTCCCAAAGGTGAATTTGCACGCAGCAGGCATTTAAGCACTAACACATTGCTGACATTGCTGGTGCTAGTGCTGCCTTTGGGCTTCTCTCATTTCTCCCCAGGGGACAAACCCAGGGCACAGCTGGTGCTGGGTCTCGGGAGCTCAGGCAAGGGATGAAGCCGTGTGTGCAGGGATGCACGTCCCACCTGCAGGCTGCATGGTGTGGCACAGCATGGCACAGCTCCAGGTGCCTCCTGGCTGTGCCCAGGACACTTCCCACAGAACTGTAAGGTTTCCAGTGTGCAGGTGGGGCTGGCAGTTCCCCCTGTGCGTCAGTCTATTTTGATCTGAAAATGATTAGTGGGATTTTTTAAGGAAAAAACAAAAGTGTAGGAAATTGATTTGCAAATTAAGGTAAATCAACCTGGCTTGTTACATTATCCATCATTTTTGTAAATAAGGTGGACATGTATTGATTTACATTGTATATTCTGGAAGCTCTTCACCAGTTAAAACTCTGTATGTGACTGGATAGTCGGTGTCCTGTTCTTGAGGACATAAGTTCTTCTTTAGACTTTTCATATCTTGTGTTGTTGTTGATTGCCTTCTGTCATATCCCTTCATGTTACATCAATTCCTGTGCCAGTGTGGCTGAAGGTCAACAAAATAATATTACATAGAAGTAGAACTAGAAGGCAAATACGCCTGTCTTTGGATGAAATATTGTACCTTCTATCAGCTCAGATAGCGCACAGTCAATCCCAGTTTAAGGCAGATAGTTAAGATTCTGTTATCTGCTAAAAGTGGGTAATTTTCTCTAACCTTGAACCATCTGTGGGGACTGAATACCTGTTCTCTATCTCTAATTGGTGCACTGCAGATATGGCCAGTAGTTTTGTACTTTTTTGCCCCCACAATGAAAAATAAAGGAAAAATAGTTATTGTGTAAGAATCATCATTCCATCTCCTCACCTCCCCAGGGAGGGACTGAGCACATGTGCAGTACAGCCCAGGCAGCATGAGGAAACCTTGGTGTAAGGGAGAGAGACTCTGTCCCTTTCTGCCAGCAAAAGAACAGGAAATTGGACAAAATGGTTGTCATAAATGCATGCTGACAATGAAAAACCGTTTGCAATGATGCTTCCACCATTAGGCCTCATTCAAGGGCAATCTGTAACACAAAAGTCATTTTGGATGATTGCTTACTTATTTTTCTGCTCTGTGTACATTAGCCAGAATTTTTAATATGTATGTAGTGTGTTCTTTGGGGTTGGGTTGCTTTGTGCTTTTGCTTTAGATTGAGGTGGCTTTTTTGGGGAGAAAAGGGAGTTTCATTATTTTTTTACTTTTTACTTGGGGGTCCCTTCCAACTCGGCATATTCTGTGATTCTGTAAAATAATGCAAATAAGTCTAATGGACTTGTTGAAGGTACACCTAAGCCCCCAGCCCAACAACATCGAGCACCACACCTTCAGGAATCAGATTATTTTCAAACTTGGTAAAATATAACTTCCCCTGAGCCAAAACAGACTTCACAGAAACCTCCCACTCAACATGCAGTCCCTCAGCCTTTGTAGGAACCACCTGATCTCTTCCCACCTGGACCTGATAATTGAAAAGAGCTGGCTGGCCCCAAGCCTTGTGGCTCTTTATGAGGGAGACCACCCTCAATACTCATACTTTTTTTCAAAACAGCTTACATTTTTTGGAAAATGAAGAAACTCTTAAATGAAAGATGGCAAACACTGTAAAAATACCAAGTTCCAAAAACATGTCTATATTTTTAGGAGCTGTAAGATATTCACAGATGGTTTTTTGGAAAGTAGACCTGCACAGCACCTGTGCATACTCATGTACATGCAGGAACAAATGCTTGATGGTACTGGTGAGATTCCCATGAGGAGACGTCAGGTGAAAACCACAGGAGTTGTATAATCCTCCTGGTGTTTCAGACATGTAAACGCAGACCTGCTCACCTCTTTCCATTTTGTATGGCTCTACTACAATGCCATGAAAGGGTTCACAGAGATGGAGTCCAAATGATAAAAATTTGATGGCCTGTCCCACACTCTTTCTGACTCTTCTTAGCGCTATGTTTCATGGCACCAAAATGAATTGAGGATGCTGGTTTTAGATACCAAGAGCTCAATACCACCTTCCTTTTTCTAACCTAGTGATCTTCCCATTTCAACCTTGGCGCTCTCCTTCTATGGAAATTCATCCCTATGAAGGAAAGGGGCACTAAACTATTCTACAAGTTATATACAGAAATTATAGAAACAATTATAGTTAAAAAACTCTCAAAGGGGTTCTGATCCTGATAATACTCTGTTAAAACACCAGGAATCCAAGTAAAGGACAGGTTTAACAAGAGCACTTGGTAAGTCTAAGAGAAAAAGAAAAGGCAACTAAAAGAGAGCATCCAAAAGTCAGTTAAAATCACTTCCAAAGTTCAAAGAAGACAGGAGGTCAGTAGTCAACAGAATGACATTTTGGCTGTAAAAAGTCTTTATTTCACCTTGTTCCTGTATCACATGAGGAATGATAAAGGCTCTTTTCAATGGGAATGTCAGGTTTGCTTCTCTCTCTTCTTTTTTCACCTTGCGTTAAGTGTATCTCTGCTGATTCTTCCATGGAGGGGCCTTGAGTTGTCCCTGATTACTAAGAGATATAACTTTGCCTCACATCATTTCTGGACTGTGAATCCAGAAAAACCTTGAGGGTATGCATGAAGATTAAAAGATTTATCCCATCCTTGTTCCCCTTTCCCATAAGGCCTTAGGAAGGTGTCAGAGAGCACACTTCATCGGGGTGTCTCTGGGACTGCAGCATTTGCTAAGAGCAAACCAGTGAGAGAACAAGGGGACCGTGACAGAGATCCCCAGATAACCCACACTGGAATATCTTGGTTCTTTTTACTGGCAAAGTCAACAACAGCCAGTTGTTCCTTTTCCTTTTTTTCTTTTTCTTTCCTAGAGGAAATTAAATGTAAAAGATACGTTAGCATGGCCTTAAAGCTGAGATTTAGACATGTTTTCCAGTATTATGATTCCCACAGCAATTGTAATTCAACTTCACTGAACATTCTACTTCAAGGCATAAAATTAACATCACACTGTATACAGCAGAATATATTACCACAGCACTCAGAAATACTGTAGCAATTTGAGAAAAGCAGCATTAGGTGCTGTCTACTCCAAGCTCTTGAGTGTGTAACTTACAGCATTAATATTGAAGTTACTTGGTTTTGGCTTATGCTTACAGTCCACAGTCCCAGGCTAGCAAGACTTTGTACTGAACTTGCAGCACATGATTTTTGATTTTGATTTTTTTTTTTTGTATATGTGTGTGTGTGTGTGTGTGTGTGTGTGTGTGTCGTAGGGATTACTCAAGTGCTTAAAATCACACGCCAGCTTAAATACCAACCTTCTGAGACCAAGACCATTTCCACTCAGGGGTTATTTGAGCAGCTGTTTATATCTTTTGGATCTCTTGCTTTTCAAGCAAAAATTTCCCATCCTTGGTGACTCTTTTTTAGTTACATTTAAAAATAATTATAATAAAGTTTCAGAAAAAAATAGTTTATTGTTTTTGAGAATGAGACGGAGCATAAGGGACACTTTCCCCATTATAAGAATTGCATGGGACTGTTAATGACCAACACAAAAGCCACAGAAGTTGGGCTAGCTTAAATTTGGCAGGTGTTTGGGGGAAGAGGTGCCTTCAGCTGTTCTGGTAAAAGTTTGTTTTGCTTTGCTGAGCACTTGGAAACCATTGCTCACTCACACTTGGAAGTCTTTTAGCAGCAGCCTTCTCTCTCTGCTGATGTTCACAAAGCAAATGGGCTCCATGGCTAGAGAAAAACAAGTCCATTAATGGCTTAGGGAAAATATGATAAATTTATGTACTGGAAGAAGTAAAGATGCATGTCATTGCACACACTTTTACTGCTGCTTCTGCTCTCCCACTCTTAATCTACTGTGGCATCAGACTTTATGCTAAGTATAATTTTGTACTACACAACGACACCTGGCATGTTTCTCTTACTAAAGGGCATAAAATATTGTCAAGTCAAAGTTTCTTGAGATTTGAGCCACCATTGTACTGCTCTAGCAGACAGAACTTAAAAGTACTGTTTTATTCTGTATCAATAATTTGTGTGGTAACTGAGAAGCACAACTATACTTGTAGGCAGTTTGTAGACTATTACTGATTTTGTATTTGACACACAGGATATGGAAGGCCAGGTTTTTAGAGCAGAGCTTATTATTGCAGCATGTGGAGACAGCTGGTGCTCTGCTGAGAGGACTGCTGGTTTCTGCATCTTTTATTAGCACAGAATACATGCTGTAGCCAGAAACACCTCTGCCTGGACTAACTTCATTTATTTTTCTGGCCTTTTCCTCCTTGAAGCGTATGAATATCCTGGGGAATGTGCACACATGGCAGCAAGGACAGCTGTACGTGTGAGGAACACTTGGTGGTTAGTCCTGCTCCCAGCAGTGCTGGTGGTGACAGAGACATGCGGGGCCGGAGTCTCACTAATCCTCTGAGGGGTTTTCCTCTGCCCGAGACATGGGTCAGCCTCCTGGGGCAGCACGAGGCACCTCAGAGCCTGGCTGGGACAGGGATTCTGAGGACATGGAGAGCACACCCACCAAGAAACCACCTCCAGACCAAATAAGAAGGAAGGAGCACAAGCGATTCCACAGGGAATCTTACTGCAGTGGATTCAGGAACCTGGAAACACAAGGCATGGGAATTGTTAGATCTTAGTACAAGATGACAGGGACCTTTTCCCATTTGGAATAGTGACTTCCTCTGTCATAATAATCTGCAAGCAATTAATTCAAATATTTCTTAATTCATTGTTAGTAATTAGAGAATTTAGTAATAAAACAGTGACATGAAAAATTAACATGATATTTCTCTGCAAAAATGAGGAGGAAGAGGCAAAGGATTTCTGCAGTATTTTAGTCCCCCAGTGAACCTACACACTGCAGAGTTCATGAACAGATGAACAAATAATGCTTTTCCACAGTGGAATCCAATGGTTTTGGAATTACAATAGCATATGAATTTAATATTTCTAAGAATAACACATTTTCATTACTGGGTGGATACAGAGAATCAGAATTTTTCAGAAAGAGCTGAGAATGTGACAGTATAAAAAGAACACACTCACAAGGAGGTTTGTAGATCTACAGGCAGTTTCCTCTGGAGACTCCTCAGGCCTTGTTTCTGACAATAGTAAATATGATATGATTAAATAGATGCCAGTTTGAACCCTGTTGAGGCTAATAAAGGTAAATAATTTCTGTGATTTGGGTTTTTCAGGCTTATCTGCAGCAGGCAACCCCCAACCTCATGTGCCAAACATCTGTTTCAAGAGCCAGGTGCTCTGAGACCTCGCAGTGTTCATTGCTGAGGATGAGCCGAGCGTGTAAGGAAAAGTTTCCCAAGGAAGCTCTCAGTGAGGCATTCACATAGCAAAGACAGGAAGGTTCTGGGTTTCATTCAGCTTTTCAGGGGACAAAGTCAGAATGGATAATTACAGTCAGGTGAAATATTTGTGGGTCCAGATGAGAATAGTTTACATCTTTAAACTAACTTTTTCTAATTCTTCTGCAATCTCTCATGTCTGCCTTGACTGAAAGAAAAATTTTCAATCCCTGCATCCCAGATTTGGTAAGAAATCCAGTTCTGGAGGTGTCTCAGCAAGGAGTTGCCAAATCAACTAAGAAAAACAATTGTGACATTTTTACTTTTGTCATGGATTTTTTCACATTTCTGATGTTCAGATTATTGCTTCCATTATTGTTCCCCTCTCCAAACTAGTATCAAGGAATAAAATTGTCCAAAAAGTCACATGGAGTTAAAATTGCATCTCCACAGTGTCAGGTACTCACAGGTATCTATTCTTAATATACTTCCATGGGTTAGGGATTAAATTCTACTTGTACCTCTGTTTTGTGGATTTGAGTCTTTTACTTTGAAGCTTTTTTAACACCAGCAGCAGTTTGAAGGGACTCCATCTGAAAGATTTCTTCTAACAGCATTTATACTGTAAGTCAGTGTTTATTCTGTGGTGCTCTAAAACGTGTTGGTATATACAGATTTTTCAAATTTGTATTTCTTATTAGTGTTGAAAGTGAAGTAAGTGGGGCAGACTTGGAATCATTAGATTTAGGGAGTCTTCAATATTCAGACCCCTGAAAAAACAGCTGAATTCTTCAGCAGATTATTATAATAATAAATACAGTTTTATGGAACATCTGTGCCCAAAGGCCTCTTCAAAAGCACATTTAAAATGTTAGCATATTGCAATCTCTTCTGCTTCTCATCACATTGCTTTGAATTGGGAAAGAACTGCCCACAAAATACTTCTGCAAAAGTATCACACAGTCAGAGTTTACTGGAAAAAAATAATAAGGTAAGATGCTAATGGATGAAATATATATGATTACAGAAGATTCTTGGTTTCCATATGAACAACACACTATCAATGTAAACTACCCAAAAATATTGCTAATGTAGGCTCAAGGTTGTGATGTAATGCTCCTGCCCTGTGAGAGCAGGACATCTGGCTGGAGAGCAAGTAGGGCAAGAGAACTGATCTTTCCCTTCTATTTGGCATTTCCGAGGCTGCATCTGGAACATTGCAGCTGGTTTGGGGTGCCTGAGGACAGCCAGAGTCCAGTGGGGAGCCAGGATAGGGCAGTCAGGGGCTGCAGCATGCAACGTACGGGGGAGCTGGGTTTGTTTAACCTGGAGAAGGCTGAGGAGGGGCTGTAATCAGTGTTACACTGCCTAAAGAAAGGGCTACAGAACAGATGGAGCCAGATCCCACCAGAAGTGCACAGTGAAAAGACAAGAAGCTGTAAACACAAGTTGCAGCAAGAGAAATTTTAGTTGGACATAAGGAAATAATTGTCACTCTGAGAGCAGGGAGCAGGCTGCCCAGAGAGGCTGTAGGATCTCTTGTTTGGAGGTTTTTAAAACACAGCTGGGCAAATCCTGGAGAAACATGATCCAACTTTGAAGTTAGACTTTGGCTTTGAACAAGAGTTTGGACTTGATTATGATCTTCATTGGCTCCTTCTAATCTCATTTTTTTTTCTTTTCTGTGGTTCAATTTAGCTAAGCTACAAAGTGACCCCCATAGCTGTATACCAAAAGATGTAAACCCAAAAGAGGTATACCAAAAGATGTAAACCCAAAAGAGGCTCCAAACTCAGCCAGGAATTTGTCCCACTGCTAAACACCCACCTAAGCTGCCACAGCACTACTGTTGGAGATGCCAGTACCCTAAGAGATCTCATACGTGCTTTGTTGCATTTAAGACAAGTTTATACAGTTTCTGTCAGGAAAAAATCGAGATAAATATACTATGATAGTGCCTCTACATTGCCAACAGTTCTAATTGAGTGGGTGATGTTGGCTTTAATCAAAATATGATTTGTGGAGTCTTTGGGATAAAAAGGGTAATTAAGGCTTGATGGGCCTTCTAGATTGACTTACAGATCCCATCTTACAATTATACCTTGTCATCCTACAGAAATAAACATGTAGGGCTCTTGTTCTGATCTGGCAGCATTTGACACTGGCCTTGCAATAGGGTAAATAGCTGCAGTGGCAGGGGGTTATGAGTTGGACTCCCTATATTTTTGATGGACTGGAGTTATATAGAGCCATTAAATAAATTAGCTCAAGAAATTCTACTTCACTGAAACATCCTCTATGTTAGAATATAACTAGGTGAAACTATTGCTTCAAATTTTTTAGTGTTCACTTAGCTACTTCATCCAGTAAATCCCTAATAAAGTAATCACAATGTGATATGCACAAGGAGATAAAACACTGCCGTCATAAACACAGCAAAGAATCAAGGTGTCTGAAACTATTACTCTAAAACTATTGTTCTGTGGAAGGCAGGAGGGGAGTGAGGATTTGTGTTGTTGGTTTTTTTAAAACACAGCACGTGTGGCAGCCTTTTATGAAGCAATATTTTACCTTCCACTGCAGGACACAATGTTTTCAAACATCCATATGAAAGCAAACAGGGCCTGAGGATCTGCTGCCTCACTTATGAAATCAGTTATAGACATGTAGATAAGCTCTTTCTTGCAAAGGAAGGCACGCGTGTTGCCTCATTAAATATAGCTGGGATAAGCTCTGCATTCACTGACTAATGCACAGCAGAATGCCAAATGGAATCTCATCACAGTGGATTCCAATTTATGGAAGAGATGAGCCAGCGACTTGAGGTTGCCCTCATCAGAGTGCTGATATTGTTGTTAAGTCATATTTACTCATCTCTGACATTAAATTATAATCTGAACAATGGGGTTTTAAATCTGTTTTTTGTGAAGGGAATCAGATATGGTTTGAACATCTTACCAGTTTTAATCGTGCTTCCCTGCTGAAAACTGAGCTCATGAGCCTGCTATCACAAACCAAAAGCAGTGGCTCTGGGAACTAGGAAAAGTCTCTGCTTTAACTGCATGGTTATGGACTATGTTTAGCTAACACAAGGCATGTGTATGTGTGCACACCGTGTACGTACTTTGAAGAGTATGAATGAAAGGGAAATGTCTATAAGCAAAGTGCTGGGAAGGACCAGAAATGTGACACCCATCTCTGACTTTATTTTTGTCCTGGTGTGGTATTACCTGTCACCCAAATTTGTCAGTTCATAGATGGTCCCTGTAGCCACAGATATCGAGAGCACAGAATACCTCCTGATAGGTCATGACAGGCTGTCAGTTTCCCTGTAGGAAAATTTGATTAATCTCTTTTTACATAGCACATTATGTTTGCATTAGCATGAGCTGTTAGGCAGGCTATGTTGTTACTGCCCTCTTGAGCTATTACTCAACCATATATTTAGTGCATCTTACATGCAAACTTTTACGACTTGAGCTTTACCTTTCATTGAAAAGGTCATGAGTTCATTTCCCAGTGAGAATGACTTTTCAACCCACTTACCTGAAATACAGTTGCCATTTTTAGCTGCACTGCAATGTTCATTCCACCCGAGAGAAAATCATCTTGGAAAAGCACTTAGTAGTAAAACAAAGGGCTGACCTTACCATAGTCAGCTTTGTATGGGGCTTACCTGGTATCTGTGTAAATGGTCCCTATAGCCACAGCTATTGAGAGCACCGAATACCTCCTAATGGGTCACGACAGGCTGTCAGGCTTCCAGTAGGATGCTAATTGATTATCCAGCTTTCAGACTCACAATATGTTCATCCAAAGCCCAGCATTCTACCTTTTTGCGTGGAACACTTTTCCGTCACACCGTGCTGGGTTTTCTGGCTTCAGAGCCAGGAAACAGACCAAGGTGCATTTCAGGATTTTTAAAAAGTATGTATTATTTGAACCTAAATTACGTAGTTTTGCAGTCAGCTGCTGTGAAACTAATTATAAGGAGTCTATATGCATTCAGTTCTGCTTCTTTAAACATGCAAATAGCTCTCTTGTCATTATTATGGTTCAGTGAATAGGAACAGGGGCAAGGAGGGAGTTTAGCTATTGATTTTTACGGGGCAGGAACTTCACTACAGAGCTCTCACTTTTCTGACTTGGGTGGAAATTGTGTAAGACCATGATAGTAATTATTCTCATGTCTGCTATTTCAGCAATGTTTAAACCTGGGCTTCAGGTTCTCTAATTGCAAAATGGGGATGGTGATCTGTGCTGAAGAGGGTTTAGGACCAATGGGTGATTTTTGCATACGTGCTGGTGGTTACTACTCAGGTGAACAAGGTGAGCAGGATCTTAATTACTCAGTGTGAAATGCCAGATTGTTCTATTCTCTGACTTGCTACTTCTTAGTAGTGTGGTGCTAATGCTATCCCTCACCATATACAATCAAAAGATGCTGCAAATTAAATACAGTCATCATAGTAGCCACAGTTAACTGAAATCAATTTGCATGTTTTTCTGAGAATTTCTTCTGGGGAATTTTATTTTCAGCAGCACCCAGCTTTATCATTAATTTCACAAACCTGGCATGGACCAGAGTGCAGACAGAATTATTACTGGTCTCTAAATAGGAAAGCAGCCAGTGGGAACTAAAACCTATCCCTGGCTGAGATCCTGTACCGTGGGTCTGGTCCCTCAGCTGACCCCTTGCATTTTTCAAGTGTTTGGGTTTTCCAGTGTGAATTTACTCAAACCAGAATGAGAATTACTGACCCAGTAATACCCATTACTGAGAGCGAATTGGGAACCTTCAGTCATGCTAGAGAGAGAACTGGCATAGCAAAATGTCCTTGTTTGTCTGCTTGGAGAAAGTATTTCATTAAAAAGACATATATTTTAAAATATGTCTTGTAAACTATGTATTTGTAGTGTTGACTGTCACTTTTCTTGTAGTACAAAAGGATGTAGCTCTCGTTTCTGCATTAGGGGGTAAAGAGCCTTCCCTGACCCTTTGTGCAGGGAGGCAGAGAGCAGTGCAGCCCTCCCTGGTTCCTTAGGACCAGGACTGGCTCCTGGAGCACAGGGAAGCTGTCTGGAGCATCTGCCTGCAGGCCAAGGGCAGAGCAGGCCATGCTAGAAATTAGGGGTTTGTAACCGGCTTCTTGATGGCTGACTACCAAAGTGCACGAGCACAGGACGAGTGCTGATTCGAAACAGGGTAGAAATGTTATATTGCACACACCCTTAAGGACTGAGAGTTCTGAGGGACCATTTTTTCTTGTGCATCAGGCTAAAGGAAAGTGGGAGCCTTGTGAGAAATATACAATACAGAACAGTGTTAAACCTGAATAATAAGGTCACATGGCCATTCTTTGAATCCATATTACTAAATGTTCCCATCTTAGTCTTTTGCATCTGTTTATGTCAGCTCTGAGCTATTGCCTGAAGAGAGCCTGATGTGACATGACACCTGTTCATGTCACCTGATAATGCACTCTGAAAGGGACCCTGATTCTTTTAATGTGTTAGACTTGGAGATTATTAATTGCAAAGCTTTGCTGCTGTATTATTTTGCTGCTAGTTGCAGCTGTAACAAAAGCATCCAAGATTTTATAGCTAGTACAGTTCAGCTTTAAATTTATATATCCTATAAATGCCATAATATTGTTATTTTAATCTGTAAATCAGGTTTGTCACGGACTACATATTAAAAATGGCTCCTGTATCCAATATAATTCCTAGCAGCCTCAATTTTGGTGGATAAGTGTTGATTTTAAAAGGACTCTTATGCCCTGAGCTCATCATACTCCTGACTGCCACAGAGCAGCCATGTTATGAAAGATCAAGAGGGAAAAATATTTCTGTTAGTGAAACACTTATTCTTGGTAGGCATTGAAAGTTTGCCGGATTTTGAGTTCTATCATTCCCCAGAACTAAGACATCAGTCTTCTTTTTTAAAGCTGAAACAAGTGAGAGTGATGGGACCAGCCCAGACAGTTCTGTGCTATTTGATGAAACTCCTCAAGCTCCTCCACAAGGAATGGTGAGCCTGGGGGTATGCCACAAGCACTGCCCATGCAGCCCAGCTCCACTCTGAAAGGTCAAAGCAGGGCTCTAAGCCCAGAGAAATTAGCTTTATTCTGATGCTGGCACTGGTACCTCAGCATTGTGCTAGCATTGGTGTGAAGCCTCAAGAGCAGACCTGGCCTGAGCGCAGCCAGCCTGCAGTGTGCAGAATGCTAGGCTGAGCACAGTTCCACAGAAAAATGGAAAAAACAGCCTTGGTAATTTCATATGAACCTGGGTCAGTGAAGGGTCAAAAATGGCAATGCAGGAGCCACAGGACACAGGGACCTCCTGTGGCAGAGCTCCTAGGCAGAGCGTGAAAATTCACCCTCTGCTTGCAGGAGCAAGGCCCAGGTGAAGACATCTGGTTACCAAAAGCTGGAAAGGATCCAGGGAACAGAGGTTAGCTCAGATATTACAAGCTGCCTTTAAGCCTTGGCTCTCACAGTGGGTATGTTAGCTGTGTGTTGGGAGATGGCACCCAGCAAAGTGTGGCACTGGAGACCTGAAAGAGAGGAGGCTCAGGAAAGACAGGAAAGGGGCAGGTGCAGAGTGAGGATATGTGTTTGCTGCTATTTCATCTGGCTTGCCTGTCCTGGAGAGTGTGACATCCAGGGGCTGCTGGTAGTTCCTTCCTTTGGCCTGTCATTGGCTTGACACTGATCTCTAGCTAAAGATGTTGAGGCTTCATGACTGACTTAGACGCCATCTTATCTAAGAAAGGCAATGGCAAACATCACAGGGAGTGATGCCTGCACCAAGGAGTCAGTACTGCTGGAGCTGAACAAGGGAGTTTTGCCATCAGATCTAGGTGAATATATCAACAACTAAGTGTCTTTTAGTTGTTTCCATGAGTATTCAAAGATTCGCCTGAATTGATTTTGCATAGTATCTGTTCAGAAGAGAACGTTACTTACAGAAACAGGCTGGTCCCTGGTGAGTTGAAGTGAAGTAAAAGAAATATTGCGGCTCACAGGTATGAGCTGATCATGTGCTTACAAAACTTTCAGGTAGTCATGAATTTTGGAAACTTCAGGCTGTCTCTTCATGTTACTGATGCCGCCCCTTTTCTACTCTCATTACAAAACACCAATCCCACCTGGTCAGACAGGGAGCTTTACATTTTGGGGTTTTTTAAAGGAAAAGAAAAAATTACTTTCCAGCTGATATTTTTTCAGACAGGAATAAATGGAAATGCTCTCATTCCCCTGCAAAAGGGGATACCGGAGAACAAAAAGTAGCATAACTTTCCCTTGATTTCCCAAGTTGTGCATGGCCTTAGTTACCAGGGAAAAGTTCCACTTAGTCTGACCGTTTCCTTCCCGAGAAGGACAAAGAAGGTGTTTTGCAGTTGCTGATGAATGTTGCTCTGGTCACAGCTGAATAGAGCACGACACCATTCATTTGAGTAGCGAAGCTAATCCTGTTATTCAGGACAAGGGCCCTTCATCACTTGGGCTGAAGGAAGATTCCCCAGACCTTGGTTCCTCTCCCACACATACTCAGAGAACTGGGGCAGCAGCAGCAGCCCCGGCACCTGACCTGAGCCAGGTGCTGCTGCCTTCGCCTGTAAGTGATTCAGTGAGAAGCAGTGGGCGTGAGACCACCTTCCCTTCTGCAGGTCTTATTAGTTATTTTCCATTCAGGCACTAAAGAAAAAAAAAAGTATTTCTTCCTATATAATTTCATTGGTTTTCCAGTTCAGACACAACTTCAGCAGCATTGAATGCAAAATAGTAGCACCTTTGGATTAGCCTGTTAGTGGGAAGGAAACAAAACTTGTGTTCCTAATGTAGGACAGGTTTTAGATGTTTCAAACTAGAAAAAAACTTGAGTTACCTCTTTGTAACACACTGAAGAATAAAAATCTGTGCATTTCCAGTAGCCTGCTTTTGCAAAGGTTCTGATCATGCGGTGTGGTGGCAATAAAACATATTGTGCCCTGCCTGTGCCCTCAAATCTCAAATGCTTTATGATTGCTTTGTGTTCTGGTGCCAGCATTCCTTAACACAGAAATTCTTCTCCTCATTCCAGATTTCAGAGCAGGATGTAAGACATGATAGATATGCTATTAATTCTATTTACACAGTAATTTCCCCTTGAACATCTGAGTAAGAAACATGCAGATCTATCGTGTGGTAGTTGGTGAAAATTTTTGAATGGGCACATGTGGTGCTTGGCCAGAGAAGAGAGCGAGAAAGAGCTAAAGTGCCAAACCCCAAATGTGTGCCTGCTGGCTCTCAGTGTGAGGGACGTGTAACCTGCACTGCTCTGCTCTGCAGGCATTATGGCCAAATCCTGCTCCCTCTGACTTAAGTATAATTAACAAGGGCAAGGTTTGCCCTCTGAACTGGAGAAACCCACGTGCAGTAGTCTTTTTAAAAGCCTTCTCATATCTGTATTTGTGGATAATTTTGGTATTTTAACATTGTAAATTTCTGTGCTCCATTACTGGAAGACGTGCCTGACCTTAGCCCTCTAATTGTGCAGTAATTAGCATCTAAATACCATGCAGAACTCCCTGCAAATCAACCAATTGGAATATTAATTCTTTATCTAAATATATCCTTTAAAAAAAAAGGAATTGGAGAAGTGCAAACTCAGTCAGTGGAAAACTGTTTTCTCTGCATCTGGTATTTCTGTGCAATGAGGGCGTTTGTATTTCAAGTGTATCCATAGACACAGGAAAGTGTCTCTGAAAGTGAGTGGATCTCACGTCTCCCTCCAGGGTCATGAGTTTAGGCCTGGAGCCCCAAACACTTTTATTCTGTGTATACTGACTCCAAGCAAGAAAATCAAAATGTGAATCAGGTCGGATCTTAGATTCCATTATTGTTGGCCATAACTGCGTGGCACATCACACATCTTCTGGACATACATGTGAAGTGGCACCACACTTTGTGACAGGTTACAGTCACAAGTACTACTCTCCCAGGATATATCCAGGTAATGAGTAATGAAAACCAGGACCTCCTCATATCACAGCTCATGGAAAGGTAGCCATGTCCTTCCCACTACCTACCCATGAGCCAGAGGAGCTCTCACCTGGTGGGTGGCCTGGCTCTTCACTTGGTCTAGATTCAAAGAGCACCACGGCTGTGATGTTTTAGTACTGAAAAGCCAAAATGTAATGAAATAATTTTATGAGAAGAGAATTTTAAATTTTGCCTTTTAGTTTTTATTTTTAAAAAGACAGACTTTTCAACTGTTCACTAAAACTATCAAAAATGTTCAAAAGGCATGGGGAAAAAAAATTAACCACAAAGGTGAGTCAGCCTCAGAACAGATAGTGCCTAAGGGAATTTTCCTCACTGAGTGAAAGGTTAATTCTAAAAATCTAGACTTGGAAATTGTGGGAGAGAAAAACCCACAAATGTCAACCTGTAAATAAGAATATTCTTTCCTATTCGGGGCTATTTTATCAGGAGGCACACCTAATATTCATTACTACTTATGTAACACATGAACACACACACACTCCACTCCAAAGCTGTGCAAATACATTGATCTGTATGTACATTATGATAATCAGCAAGGTTTGGAAACTCTGGTCACTTTAATAATGTGATTTTATTTAATATATGCAAGACTGAAAGCTTTATGTTGTCAGTAGCAAAACATGAAATACTATATGAATTAGGAAAAATCCAATAACAAACAGCAGGATGCTCCATGAATACATATCACTGTTGTGGTTATGAGCAAATACAAGACTGTACATGATTAACCACAATTTATTCTTACTATAAACTCAGCAGACAGATGTAGAAGACATAGTATAATTGCATACACATTTCCTCCCAGAGCTTAAAACCAATAAAAATATGGTAATTTTGTATAACTTAAGACACATTCTTTACCACTTTTAAATAAATAATAGGGTTTTAACATGCTTCCATTGTTTTGCTTTTGCAGGTTTTGAAATAGACTGTGTTTTGAATGCTGGTATGTGATAAATTAGAAACAATATTACCTGCAGGAGACTGATATTGCTGTAGAGAAAGATTTTCTCAGTTAAACTTAGCAACATATAGGGGGGTTATTCTACATAGTCCCAGCTATTTTAACACTTTATGGTTTCTCTAGTATTCAGGGTTTTGACTGAGATGATTTTTTGCATCATATTTTGCCATCTCTGGAAAGGATATTTTCAATTGTACTAAGCGTCTTTGAATAAAGACAAAACAAATATCCAAGCCAAAATCAGCCTCCGGATCTCAGACAGTGGATACAAATTTTGAAAGTAATTAAAACTATGGAAATATCAATTGTTTCAGTGTTATTTTAAACTAAACATTTCTATACGGACTCCAGAAGTGTAATACAAGTATATCTAAATATACTGTTAATTGCATCAAAATAGTGCATCCATCTGTGAGTTTTGTTCTAAGCTTGCTGAGCGAGTTGAAAATACAGAATGTGATCTGCAAACCAAGCAAGTTACTAAGTAGCTGTGGAAAACTTATCTAAAGATAAAGTTGGTTTGCTGAAGTTTCCCGTAGCAGCTCTGACTGTAGCCAAATGAAACTATTTCAGGACAGTCTCAACAAATTCACTGTTTACAAGAAAAGTGATTATTTGAACTTGACCTTCTTGCCTCTCCTTTCCCGCTTCCAATTTCCCTGAAGGTTTCTTTCCTCTGGGTAAGGTAAGCACCTCCTGAATATTCATTGCCTCGGGCCAGTGCAGATGAGAAACTTTCCTCAGCCGTCCATGTCTTTCTGCTGTGCCAAAAAGGATCTCTTCACAGGGCGTTAGTGGGAGACTTCTGGAGTCCACAAAGTTACCCTATTTGTTTGTGTTTGTGAACTGGGGAATCCAATCAAATAAAATGGAATGTAGTTGCTGAATACTCAGATCTTTAGCTGGAGAAAGCCAGTTTTTGTCTTTAGTTTTCCAGTCTGATTAATCCTTTTATAAAACTGAAAGCTGCTAACCTCTGTAGCTGGATCACATGGCAGCGCTTTTGTCTGCCCCTCTAATGCCGCAGTGCACCTTCAGGAAAGCCAGTTCTTCGGGCAGGGTTAAAGCAGGTTGCCTCCACAGATCACTGTAATGGTATCTTTTAATTATGGTTCGCCATGCACCTCAGACACTCCAGCAGGACTGCCTAATTAACAAGGTTGTTCAGCCTTCACATAGTATCAATCAACTAGTTGCTGAAAATGTCTTGATCTCATTTTCTGAGATTAAAGTATAAATGAAGGACACTTTGCTCCATTGTTACTAAACTAAGGCACTACCATCTGGTTTGCAAATGTGATATTAAAATCTCTGGAAATGTTTGAGGCCCCAACTCAAGGAAGCACTAGACACATGCTTACCTTTGAATATGCAAGTAGAGCCATTTAGTTCAATGGAATCACAAGCTTAAGGTTGAATGTATGCTTAAGCATTTTCTTTTAATCAGGATTTCATAGACTCATTTTGAAATACCAAACCTTTTAAAACAGACACAGTGAATTAACCTATTTGTATCATTCGGGAAATCATAGCTTAAATAAATTAAATATCCCCAATAGCTTTTATCATATAAGGCTCAGTAGCAGTGCCTGATAAGATAATGTAAGTTTAATTCAAAAATCTTCCACAGCGTTTTGTAGTTTCAGTCAAATAGTTAAAAAGGTAATTTCAAGTCATACACAAAAAATGAGAGTGAAAGAAAATGGTCATGATTAGAAATAATTTTTATCCAGAATATATGATATCCAAACATTTACTTTTAATATCTACTTGGAACAGTAAAATGCTGCTGAGGATTGTTATTATACCAGCAATAGAGTGATGGTTTAAGTAGATTCAAACTAGGTTTGAGCTGAACCATAAAACACCTCTCCATTTCCCCCTCCCAATTTGCTACATTATTTGGAAAATTCTGACTTGTGAAATAGTCACAGATGATATCCCCCAAAATCTGGGGACAGTTTGTGCATTTTCCAGCAGCCCCAAGAGGCAGCACACTGGGTCCAGGGGTGTGATGATGCAGGCAGTCAGCTCAGCTCTCAGCCTCAGCTGTGGTGCTGAAATGTGTCCGTGGCACAGGTGCCCCTCCTCAATGGTCCTTGCTGGGCACGTGGAGCTGCTGCTCTGGGCCAGCACAGGAGGAGCAGAGGCAGCAGCAGGAGCAGCAGCCTCCTGCAAAGACCACCCTCCCTTCCCACTGCAAAGCATCACATGGAGAGCACATGCAGTGGAGACAGATGGTGCTCCTCTCCCTGCAGTGCCATCGCTTGGCACTTGCAGAGGAGAGTGTGATGGAAAACTGGATTTCAGTGCTGGGAACTCCAGTTCACCCCTCTGCAAAGAACAGGAGCAAGACCTCTCCCCCACGAACGAGCCACTTCAGTTCTGTGGTGGTGGCCTATGTGTGAGCTTAAGTGGTGCTGAGGGACAGATTTTACTCATAAAATCATAAATGGATTTTATTAAACCTATGCGGTCTTCAATATATCAGACATAGTTGAGCTTCAGGAATTTAAAAAAAAAAGGAAAGAAAATAAGAGAAAAAGATATATTAGTTCATTCCCCTCAGTCCCCTCTCCCCCAAATATGAATCATAGATGTTTCTGTGCACTGAAAAATAAACAAGATTAGAATAAGAGCTGCATAAAAACAAAGTAAAGTGGCCTTCCTGGGAAACAGAAGCTGTTAATACGAGTATGTAGATGTGGTTTGAAATCAGCAATAACATTTTTAAACCTAATTAAAGAAATATATAATCCTTCCTCAAGGAAAGCAAAAACAAGATCCACAACCATAGAAGGCTGAGTGAAGCAGAATAGAATATTGTCTTTAATAGTTTCACTGGCTTTGAAAAGAAGTGTTTCAGCATCCTCTTACCTTCAGACACACTTTTTCCTGTAAGTTACATTCATTGTTGATGTCTTCAAACCTAAATCAAAGGTCAAATGCATACAATTTCCTTATTCTTAGTCCTTGCTCTTCGAACACCTTTTTACAGGCACAGCATGCGTTTCCATATTATATTGGATTTTAAAAGAAAATAAAGAATTCCTACATTTAACGCATGGTTTTGAAAGAACTTTTTTGTAGTAAACACTGATATGTTATTAATGTTCTGCACATGAATATTGGAGCAAGTACTGGCAGATGTAATTTGCTCTATAGTTAGTAAATATTTAGGTTAAAAAAACCCTTCTGTGTTTCTATAGTGTGGTTATCTTGAAAACCCACGTAGCGGTAAAGCTTTGTGGATTAATGCCTTTGAATCAGCAAAACTGCTTCGGATTAACAATTCTTTTAGCTGGTGCCATATTTTTTTTATTCTATATAATAACAAACATGATTAGCATAGAAGTACCATGCTCTCCATAACCTGTTTGTAATTGGGAGAATCTGCAATGTGTGTCCTACAGTCCATCTCACTCTGAAGATTGAGGTGTAATTACAGTGCATGCAATCTCATCTCTAGTAATTACAGCTGTCACCATTGATCCAGTTAACCAGGATAACGAACTGCTGAGCCAGGGTTGACAGAGCTTTCTGCCTAAACCCAGATTGCTGTTTAAGAGGGGATTTTGTGGTTTTGAGAATTTCTGATTATCGAAACATGGGTGCTTGAAAAAGTAGATAAAAAATATTGTGGATTATGGATTAGAAAACAGAAAGCACAATCCTATTTCACTTCATTCTCACAATTGTAGACTCTCACCTTGCAGGGCAAACAATGAGAATGCAAGGCAACCTCTTACATAAATGAGCTGGATGTAGAAAGGGGCAGGACTGCTTCCTGCTGTGCAGCTCAGGGATGTGCCTTGTCCCCACAAGGGCAGTGCAGTGCAGAGGAGGCATTGCCTGCCAGAGGGCACATCTGCAGCGTGTGGAGAGGGGGTGCAGGGAGCCCCAAGCCTGTCAGACCTGCAGCCTGGCATCCCTTGGCATCCCAGTGCAGCTGCAGTGCAGATATTACCTCTCTCTTTTCTCTCTCTGCAGACTGATTTCTCAAAGTTGATATTACGTACTCATCAGTACAACACAGTCTAAATTGTTTAAAGAGGAAGACAAATCTCAGTCTGTAAGTCAGAATCATAAGTGTAAGCTTTAAGCTCAGTGGAAGATAAAACCCAGAAGGCTTCTCAGTTCTGACCAGGAATGGAAATACTCAGACGCCTCTTCAAAAGGAAATTAATATTTTTTCAGAAGTATAATAACAAGAGTAGAACCTCCTCCACTATCCTGCAGTACAATTGTTTCCTTTCTGTGCTGTAACTCACAGGCAGCTGGAAACTTCCCTATAGGCAGTTAGTACTACAGATTCCACTGTATTACAAACTGTTGCCTTGCCACCTTGTTGGTTGTTACACTCCAGATTTAGGATGACAAGTTTTGTGTAACTGGATAACAGTTCCATCACAGGGTCCTATAGTGAATTCACTGGGATCACTTGAGGAATAAAGCACTCTTCAGTGGGTTTAGACTAAATTTTTCATAACAGAGAATAATTTTGCATTCTTTATATCAGGCACTTTTCCAATCCCAACTTGCACTGTTAGAATATAATGTATTTAGGCTGCCTAGCTTCGGGTAAAAACAAGTCATGAAGACGTAAGAGAGCAAAAATATTTGATACTTGCTTCTTTCAGAAGACTCCAAACTATTACTAGGGTCGGCTAAAAGCTCCAATTTTATGTTTCTGTGTCTCTGGCTTTTTAGGAAAAAATACAGGGTTTGAGGAGGCTTTCTTCTTGCAGAATTTTTCTTAGTTTCCAAAACTACATCTTGAGAGAAGTTTTGAACAATTTAATCTTTTCTTCACACAGTTATATCTAGATCTTACTAAACCTAGCACCATTCTAAGATATGCAGAATGGGCGTTATACCAGTGTTAGCAATGAGAGTGACAACTGTAAACTCTAAAGGCAAGAAGTTACAAAATAGTTCACCATCAAGTTTAACACATAGCAGGAAACTTCTTCCTAAAATGTCACCGGAAGAAACCAGAAAAGGCAAATCCAAAATTTCTCTTAACTGCATCCCTGACCATAGTGATAGCAAGACAAAAAAATACTGTAGGTAGATGGTTGCCTTAGAGAATGCCTCAGAAAGATTTTTTTTGGAACACATTGGCCATGGAGAAATTTACTTTTCCATGAACAAAGATATCAATTCATTCAGTATGCTGTAAGACAGAACGAATCCACACGACCAAAATCCCCAGCATCTTTCACTCCTCACTAAAGCAAGATATAGGCACCTTATGTGCAGTACTTTGCCTTTACTTGTATTTATAGCCCCATTGACGAACAAAGTCTATTGGATGTACCCACCATGGGACCATATATACTCCAGCATCTGAGCGGGATATAAAATTATCCACCAGATGCAGTGACTGGCTGTGCACTATGCAGTCATCTCTGTGTAATGTCAAAAAAAATAAAATATAAAAAAAAAGAATTGTGAAGCCATGTCCCATCAATAATACAAGGTATTGTAAAAGGGCTGTAAATTGAGAGAACAGCTTGTTGGTTTGGGCTTTGGTTTTGTTTTGTTTCTTCAGTGAATGTGTTTGTCCAAGAAAAACATTGCAGTGAATCAGTGTTGTGGTGGTAGCTGTTTTTTAAGAAATACTTCCTAGCTTTTCAGTGAGCAGCACAATGAGCAGCCAGGTTTAATAAAGAGGTGTTTTAACGTCCATTCAAGTATTTTTGGTTTTCTACATTTGTATATAGAAGTCTTATAATAAGGACACCTTAGAGATGTGATTGCTGTAAACTGTGCAGCCTTTCCTTGCCCTGTTCGACCCTTTGCTGTACTGCTGCAGCATCAATCAGAGGGTCTTGAAGCCTTTGGGAACACTGATTAATTTTGCCAGAGGAGAAGGATGGCAGCTGCTAAGGGTAGTTCTGCTTCTATGGGTATCAACAGTAGAACTCCCATTGCCTTCAGCAGAAATGGAGGCATGCTTATCAGGAGAGAATACCCCTTCCAAAGAGAAAAAAAAACAGGTGCATGAACTTGTTCCCTTTCTCAAATATCTGTACACAGCACAGTGATAGGTTGGGTTAAAAAATCACAGGTGAAGGATGTGACAACCCAGAGCTGAGCCTGTGCTAGTGTTGTACTTTAACCACAATCACCTGGAGGTCCTCAGCACAGGACAATTCTAGCTGGCTTTATTTCCTCTGCTTTAGATTCTCATTCTTTTAACTGGGCTAACCTTCTTAAGTGATACATTTATCTTGTGCTTGAGTGTTTACAAATGCCCCTGCATGCTGGACTTTTTCGGGTACGTTCATTGTTCTACATAATGTTAGTGGAGCACAGCTACCACATTACCCTGCCTCTGCAATACCGTGTTCCATGTGCATGTTTTCTGGCTGTACAGCTTAGTATGCATGTTTTATTGATATTCAGAATGAGATCTGTAAACATCTTAACAAATTCTGGAAGGGAGGAGGGGAAAATGTGGCCCAGTATCTCTTTGTTTAGGTTTTCATTTGAGAAAAATTCTATGACTTTCCTTTCTCCCAAAATGTAGATCCATATCCACTGTAAAAAAATACTGTCTTTCCCTGTTCTACACAGCTCATTAGCACTTCCCTCCATACACTTATTTCTGGTGCCATTTATTTCTTCTGATATCATATTATGCAAATGTAATACACAGCCTTGGTGTATAAATAAGAAGCCTTCCTTAGCACTTATTTCTTTTTCCAAGCTCTACAAAGTGCATTTCACAAGCACAGTTGCTCTAAAACAATTGCACGAATTGGATAACAGATTAAAAATATGTGTGAGAAGAAAATCCTCAAACAGTTAATCTTAAAGGTCACAGACTAAAGTAGTTTAACTTCATAAAATGGGATCCTGAGTCTTGAAGGCTGGCCAGGAGAACCTTGGAATGTCTTATGTGAGAAGAGGTGAAAATCTTTGCATGTCTAATGGCATATTTATGACTAGACAAGCTCTAAGGAAGTCTGTGGTTGGTTTTTTGTAATCCTAAACACATCTGTTTTGTTAATTGGAAAGGGCTTTTAATGAAACTGAATGGTGGGTGCTTTTTAAGTAACCCAATTCAATAACTACATCTTTGCTTGAAAGCTGAAGCAACAACTGCTGCTTTTCCCAATAGTGTACATATTTGGAAACAATTGTTCCATTTTATACATTTACCAGGATGTGTCAAAATTAGAGCTGGATTTTTCTGCTTGTGTCTAGCCTGGAAAGAATATATTTAAATGTCAGTCTCAGCTGACGCAAAACATTTTGCCTGACCTAAGAGAAGGAACTTGATTTTCTAAGAGAGTTGTTTATGGTTTTTTCATCCCAAAAACCAAATGGGTCTGTCAGTTTCAAAATGCAATGTTATTTTGGAACAAAAAGTCAAAATATTTCACCTAGAAAATGTCAATGAATAACATTTATACTTCTCTGAATTTACTCTTTTGGCCAAACTGTTTTACAGCATGATCTGACTTTCTGAATAGTTTCATTCCCTCTGACACTGCGTATCTGTAAAACTTTATGTGCCCTGAAAATATTTTCAACCCCCTCTACTTAACATGCAGGTACTGCTAAGTTCTGTTCTAGCTTCACTCTGCAAAGGCGCATCTTTGGGTAAGGTCTGCCCCAGGCTGCTCGCAGGGCAATGACCAAGGGCAGTCCCTGGAACAGTTTGTCTGCAGCCAGGCAGGATCAGGCCAGGGGAGGATCTGTTGCTCTCAGAATGCATGTGCCAGCTCACTCTGCAACTCTGATCCTCTTATCTCCCTGCAAAGTTTTGCTTTCCCTCATATCGATACATATCTAAGGCTTTATCCTGGAAATTCTTGCTCGTGCCAGTAAATTTCATTGCCAGGAGATTCCTTTGAAGGCAAGGCAGCTGTTCCCAGTTTGACCAGGAGTAGGTGTGGACAGGAGCAGGCCTCCAACCCGTGCACAAACCCCTGTGCACTGCATTTGTGTATGTTCATCTTCTACAATGCTAAGGAAGTTGTGCTAGTAAAGCCCATTTCCCTTGAAGATTGTCAGTCTTAATAAGAACTAAGAAACTAGAACAAAGCCATCATGAATTCTAATGTATTTGAACATATGGCCCTAGGACCTGTTATTACCATATCAGTCAGATAAAGGAGTGGGAGAGTGGTTGCAACAGCACAGAAGGAAAAATGTTAACACAGCAAAAGGACTCTTTAAATTTTAAGGAAATATTCAGCCTGTGAATTTAGTTTCCAGCTTTAAAAAGTCTTGTGGATAATATCAATTTCTTTCAATTCTTATTCAAATAATATTTTTTCATTATTGTTGAAGTACTTCTTTTCTGTTTAAAATTGAGCTTTTCCTGTAAATCTGCCTTTAGAGGGGTGTTTGAAATACTGTATTTGCTCATTGTTCATGGTAGGCTAGGGAGGTAAGTAAACTAATCTCAAGCAAAAAGTGAATTCAGGTCAGAGTCCATTTCCAAGGCACATCTAAAAAGCTAATCAGTTCATTTAGTCTCTGTCCTCCAGCTCTGAAATGTATATCAGCAGCAAATGTACAGTTCCCAGGTCTCCAAACAGCAATCAGCTGATTCTGTCAGTTGCATGTGTGTGAGAGAGGGAAATGTATGAAACCATTTAATTATATGTATCTGGAGCAAGAACTGGACCCGGGGTTGCCACGAGTTTAATGAGAGGTTTAATCAAGTTTAGCTGTAACTCATGATCCTCTAGAATTCCCAACCATCTCAGACATGGAGAGTGTGACTTCTTCCTGTTAATCCATCCTAGGCATAATAGTATTTACAGAATTTTTTGAGGAAGCAAAAAATGCATTTAATAGATTTATACAACTTGTCGTAGGCATGGATGCCTAGCAGCAGGTTAGGGAGTCAGGAGAAGAGGTCTGGTTGAGTTTTCTGAATGCAGATGGTACAGAGCCAGGGTGGATGGTAGTGTCTTGTGACAAACTACTACCATCACATTCCAAAGCATTGCACCATCTGGATTGTGAGCATTTGAAAATTTCGTGGTTTATATGTCATTAAAACATTTCTAAAGCTTTACTTGAGTTTTATACCAATCTTTCTGCTAAGTTTACAGCTGAGCAAATACAGAAACATTTGGATAATTGCTTTTAATACTTCCATTAGCCTGCATCAGTTTTCTTTAAAAGGACTTTTCTTTGAAAATGTTCCAGTGTCTTCTGTCTTTCTTTCCACAGATATTCACATAAATCAGTTTGCTTAAGATAGAGCAAATTATCTAAGATAGATTTATCTTGTATAGAGGACCACCATAAAGTCTGCATCATTTAAATATTGTGACATCTAAATGCAGCTTAAGAGATGTGGAGGCTTTGAGATGAACATCCCCACAAGGGGAGGTGGAAGGGCAGGTACCAATCTCTGGTGACCAGTGACAGGACTCGAGGAAACAATGTGAAGCTGAGTCAGGGCAGCTTTAGGTTAGATCAGGAAAAGTTTTGTCACCCAGTGGGTGGCTGAGCCCTGGAACAGGCTCCCTGGGGAAGTGGTCACAGCACCAAGCCTGAGAAAGTTTGAAAAGCTTTTGGACAACACTCTCAGGCACCTGATGTGGCTTTTGGGGCTGTCCTGCATAGGGGCAGGAGTTGGATTCAATGATCCTGATGGTTTCCTTCCAACTCAGTATATTCTGTGATTCTGCACCCAGCTGTATTTCATCCAGCTTGTTGTTTAAGAAGAATTCAGGTAGAGCAGAGCAGAAAGTAGATTATTCCCCAATTCACTGGTGAAATTGAGAAACTTGGGGTAAAACTTGTCATTTTGGCCAATGACAGTCTCTTTACATAAAGGATACAGTAGCAATCCAGGAATATTTAAGGGTCTGTGCCTATTTGGAAGGATGCATTTAGGGTATTAATAAAATGAGCAGACAGCAAGCTGTGTGGTTTTAGTCATTTCTCTATTATGAACTTTTTAAGTGTTCATGTTTTAGCTTCTGCTGAAGGAGAGGATGAGAAAGGAGCCTGGGAAAAGCTGAAGTAGTTCTTGCATTAGATCTGTTTTCCAACAGCTCCAGCATGAAGGAAAGTTGATGGTGGGTTCTGATGCTCACTGGGGACTGGCATCACCCTGCCTTGTGCAGCATAGCCACATCTGTCATTAGGGAATCTAACTTTTGCACTGAAATGTACTCACTCAGTCCGACCTTTTGCAAATAGGATTTTCAGTCCTACCTTTTGTCAATGGATTTAGGTTTACACAGTAAGGAATATGATTTTAGCTGAGAAAGGAAAAAATAAGAGGGTTTTTTCTACTATACTCAGGGTTACACTGAACATCTAAGCACTTTCTTCTGTTAAGGTTTAGTCAAATAGGATTCACAACAGGCTAAACCTCACTCTAGGAAACAGGCTACAAGGCTGATTTCTTGCTTCTGACTCAATTTTGCAGTTAAATCTTAATGTAATGGCCATTGGTTTTGTTGGGCTTTTTTTTCCTTTGACATCTCCTTTTGTAAGGTATGTTTGTGTCTTCGGGATGTTTTAAGGAAAAATTTCTCATTACCCACAAAAAAGGCAGGCAGAAACTACTGTGTAATGCTGAATATGAGGAAGTTTAATACTAACTGACACTAGTCAAAAGAAAGGGATGAAAGCCTTCATGAAAATTTGTCAACACCTTGAGACTGGAATATCCCAAAGACTTGTTAAAAACTCATCACATACAAGTATAGAATTACTTGCCAAAAGATTCTGAATGAAGAAAAACAAGCTGTAAAATATTCACTGACAGATCACAAACAGAATGAAAGGCTAAATTCGTGCACTATAAATTCACTATAATTTGTTTACTCAGCTTCAGCCAGTTTATAGGTTATGCTGGAAATCTGCCAGGTCCTGGTACAGCTGAGGCTCAGTAATTCAAGAAGAAACCTTGTTACTGCTTATGAAAAGAGGTTCTCATGTTCCTCATGATGGAAAGTCAAATGAAAAGAAAGTAGATCTTGATACACTCCACACTGAATTTCAGTACTACTTGTGGGCAATCAGGTCAGAACATATCCTCACTGGAGGTGTGCTGCCAGTAGGGCCTGTCAAACACCAGTGTCCAGGAAAGAACAGTGACACCCACACAGAAAACACAGAAACAAGGAATGGCCTAGGATGTTTGCGGGAGGATTATTACAGGGCCTCATGGCCCAAGTAAACTATGACCACCAACTGCTGAGAAATTTCTCTTTATGCCCTTGAATCATGCCCAGCTCCTGCACGTGCTGGGGAACAGATTGCTGGTAATGCAGCAGAGGGCAGCAATGGAAAATGACCCTTGGAGATTCCATGCTCTGTGTATTTTGCAAACAATAAACAGGCACAGGGTAAATAAAACATAAAAAGACCAAAGCAGAACAAACCCTAAATAGATCCTCTAGGAGTAATCCTCCAAAAGCAGAACATTCAGGCAATGGTACAACTTTGAAATTCTCAGTGTAAATATTCTTTTCCCCTTATCCTCAGCCTTAGGCAAATCTTCTTCTAAAAGAATGGGGGCCACAAATCATGTTGCCTCTGGGGCACTTGGAAGCCCAGTGGTTTAGGATCATGCTATTGCATGAAAAATACTGTGTGGAAAAGACTGTTCACTTGCCATTGTCTATGCAAGAGACATGAAGAGAGCATATTCATAGCAACGAGAAACAGAAATTCAGTATTTAACATCTGTGCACAGTAATTATTGAAAAGGGTTTTAACACAGATGACCAGCTGATGCAGCCTCTGTACTTCTGGTGGGTTTAGTGGCCACTTTCTGAGGAGCAATCTCAGCATTGTTGCCATGCCCTTAAAAATCCAGTATTTTCAATGAGACAATGTCCCTTGGTTATTGAAAATAAATAAGTTTATTCTATCAATCTGATACATTTTTATACGATAAAATTTAAAAAACATTTATGTGACTATATCCCAGGTTTTTAGGGTTAAACAATTTTCTGTGAGTCAGCTAAGAGTAATCTGCTACAATCAGAGCTCTGGATAATGGCTGTATTTCAGACATGCATTATGTGCACTTTAAGCAGATAAGTGTTAAAAAACGAAGTTGAAATAGCCTTCTTGTGAACTGTGCTAATACAGAATGGGAAGGATAGCTTAACTGTGAAACTTGAACAAAGGAGGAAAAGAGATCATTGAAAAAACTTAATTCTGAAATGGTGAGTGTGCGTGAGGAACACAGGAAGACAGAATTATTACTGTGTCCGAGTTCTTCGTGCCCTGCAGAAGCAAAGAGGGTAATTTGGATCCATTTTCATTTACCAATCATGCCTTTTGAAGTGATGGAGTTTGGCAAGGGTGTTTATGACTTGTTTAACAATTACTAAATGAGCCTTTCTGTTAAAAAATCAAGCTGACTGTGACTCAGTAACATCTCAGATGCTACTACTGGCTGATTGTATTAGATCGAATGATGTCTTGAGACTTGCATGGCCCTCAGAGAACTGTCATTTTCAGTATTTAACATTTATTCAATAAACAAAGATTATGCTGAGCTAGAAAACAGTAAGCAAAAAAAAAAATCCTGGGTGATTATAAAGATAAGTGTGCTGGTATTTGACTTGGAGAGCTCTGATCTGTCTGCTCAGACATGCAGTGGAGATTTACACTTCCTTCCCAAATGTTCTATTTGAGATATTTACTGTACCTACAGCAGACTTTGCTGAAATCGCATTCTGGAGGATACACGTAATGTGATTTGAAATCAAAGTTAAAATCACTCCAGTGCTTCATTTTAAAGATGAAAATTTGTGAATTTTAGACAAATTCTAAGTAAAATGCACTCACATGGCAAATATTGCATAAATCGTTCCCCAATTTTATCTTGATTGAATGGCAACTTGTTAGCACCAGTATTTCTCAACATGTTTGTTTCATAACCATATGAATGACAGAGGCAAACGATGCTTGTTAAATATATACATTGGTATTTTTTACCTTCTGTTGCTACTTGAGGTAATCTTAAAATACATGCTTCACCTTCAAATGTGACAGCTGTTTCGTTTTGTTTTGCTTTGAGAGCTTCAACCCATATTAGATTAGTCAGTCTTTGGTGTTCTGCAGAAGCTGTCTGCATTCCAGGCTGCTAAAACAAAGAATATTTTGTATCTGGCATATGAAAGCCAGCATATTATAAAATCAAGCAGAGTATCATCTTTACAATATAAAACGTGTGAATCATTTATACGTTTTTTGCTGTCAAATGTTGTTTGACAATCATCGTATGATAATGAAATGTATAATTAATAATAAAAATGCCAACATCTGTTAGATTGCTATTACAGACTGATTCTAAGTGTACTACTTGGAATATGTCATCATTAACTTAATTAATATTAAAATCCTTTAAATACAATTTGTTTTCATTAGTTGCTAATTTAGGAAGATACAAGGCATACAGAGTAGGTTCTGTTTTTCACTGTGTCAATAACCAAACTTCACAAATGCTTTTCAAACTGTTTAATTAATGTAAATGTTCTATTACCAGATGAATCCAGCTGGATGAATGTTGTGTTCAACTGTGATTGACTCAGCCTTAGCCTTAGCCAGGTTTGTCTTTTTATGGGGACTCTCTCTCTGGGGGATGTTGTTCTGCCTGATGTCCTGCCCGCGAACCTCTTTAATTGTTCTTTCTGCTTTTTGCTGCCAGAAGCAGACACGTTTAGGTGCTCGTTCAACTCCTTCTGCAATATGCAGGCCCTTGAGCTAATATTATGCAGTTATACAATGCATGTTTATAGCCCTGAGACATTCTCCTGCTCATTGAAGAGAAAAGGCTCTGAGGTCAGGCTCCCCTGGAGGTCTGATCAGCAACTGAATGAAAAAAACTCCCCATGAATTTATGCATACATATATATATGCTTACCTGTGTGTGTATGTATCTATTTACTGCATTAACATTTGCCAAGACAATTACTGGGCACTTGGAGATTGTGTGGTGAACAGAGGCTGTTGCAGAGAAGAAATTCCCGTTTCTTCTATTGTGCCATCTGCAGGGAAGGTCTTATCTCTGGGACAAACTGTGAGGGACTGCAGAAAAACAACCTATAAAGCAAGCCTGCTTTAACATGCAAATTAAAGTCATCCTCCAGTAGTCTGAGGGCGATCTAGGGATTTGCTGAGGCCATCTGAAAGCTGCAAAGCTGCTCAGTAATGGGGGTGAAAACATCTGGCCGTGGATGAAGATCTCCCTGAAACATCCCATTCTTCAGGTCACAGCTGAATTGGGAGGCATTTTGTCATTTTTGTGCTCAGACTTTGATGGTCGTGTGTATCCCTATAGTCTTTCTGTGAAAAGCTACTAAAGCTATTGAAAACAGTAGAACCACACAGACACATTTCATTTTGATTTATGAAACTGATATCTAAGTATTTGTGATGATTGATAATTATGTTTAAATAATCCCTACATTTTTGTAACAGTAGTTGATGCAGATTTTCATAGGAATGATGCATACAGCAGATACTGACCACATTGTTCTTGACATGCAATTAAAACTATCCACAAAAAGTGCCCAGATCTCCATTTCCTGCCCAGGAAGAGATTCAAGAGAATAAGTGAGAAACTACTTTTTTTCACATCCTTTTGCTCTTCAGTAAATTCTCCATCCACCATTTTGTAGTGAATGCAATAGAAAGCAACTGTTGCTGGGTTTGTGGAGTTACAATAAATTATTCATGGGCTGGAATTAACAGATTGTGAAAATACACTAATTAGGAAAATGAAAAAAAGGAGAGCCAGCTTTTATGCTGACCACAAAGATAAGACAGCTTTCTTCAGTTCACAGTGATGTTAAGGAAATTAAAATCATCAGTGAGGCTTTGTACGTAATTTAGCATGAAGAGTGATGCCATATTTCAATATGAGCTATCATAGTTCAGTCTCCTGTAGTACCTTTGCTTACCTCCACCTGCAGGAAAAAGAGGCTGACACCTTCTCAAATGAAAATTTTCAAGCTAAACTGGTTCACTTTAAATGGCATAAATTTGGGGGGGTCCCAGGTGCAGCTGAGCTGGCTGACCTGAAGGAGCCTCCAGGAGGGGGAAAGGAGCGACCTTTGTCATATGTGCTGAGGGCACTCATCTCTTCCACCAGGACTGGGCTCTCTATTTCTGTAAAATCCTTGCATCTGGATGTGGCTGAAGTTAGGTGAGATGAGTCACACCTTTTGTCTTCATCACTCATGCATAGGAAGAGTGACTAATTTCTCCTAACCACACTCGGGAGCCAACAGAAGTTTAAGATGCAAATAATTTGTTACAGCTTTAGTGAACATTAAAGCAAACAAAATACGCCAACATTAAAGCAAACAATAGGAAGGGATGCAAGAAGCAGGGTGTTCTGAGGCTTTGTTTTCACGTGAGCAGCTTCTCTGTTGTATGATCTGTATGGGGCAGTAGGATGGAATAATATTTTCAGGCAGGCTATTAGCAGTGGGTCAGAGGTTTCGGGTTGGTTCCACTCCAGAAATTTTTAATAGTGGATTGTAATTCAGCTCTGGATATAAAGACTGCCTGAGTCAATGATTATTGAAGCTATTTACTTTAATGAACTTCGGAGTGGATTTTTATGAGAAAATCTGTAGAAGAAAACAAATTTTTTTTGCATTTAGTTAGGCTCTTCCATCCTGATTTTTAAAAAGTCACAGTTCTGGGCTCACATTCTCTGTGGCCTCCAGCCTTCTGTTCCAACCTGACTGCAAGAAGTGCTCCAGTCTGCCAGTGGAGCTGCTGTGACAATGCCTCCTTCCTTCCTCTCAGGCAAATCCTTGCTGTGCAAAATGTGCAGATTTGAGAGGTTAGAGGTGTGAGTTGACTGCTGAAGAAGCTTAGCTGGTTGATCAGAGTAAGCCATTACCTCTGGAACCAGCAGTGGAAGCTTATCCATGTGTAAGTGACCAGACCAGAAGCATGCTGAGGATGTGATTCCCCCTGTACCTAACCCTGTTAGTCCCTTTTCCCTCAGTCTCCGCCTTCCATCAGTTTACTCACCAGGAGCAGCTCTGTATGCAGCAGTAGAGGTTGGCATTGCTGCTGTTACAGTATGTGTGCTTTCTTTTAAAAAAATGAGAAACTAAGAAATTTGTAAAATCTCTGATACTGCTAAATCTCTGATACTCTGATTTTTTACATATTTGAGTGTATTACCCTTTAAATAGTTCAGCAAATAAGCATGCTCATTTCTAAATACAGATGAGCACCTTTAGCTGGCCACATGTTTTATGCAGAGGAGATCAACAGTATTTACTAGTCTGCAAAACCTGGATAAATACAGTATTCTGCAAGCAGAGTGTGCTGGGTCTGCACACTCATACCACTGAAACCAAAATTAAAATGTACTGATTTTAGTGGGGACAAGTTTCAACCTTGATCAACAGAAATAAGGACAAAGCCAAATCAGTTAGGTATTCCACAAAGAGTAAGGGTTATAAGATATAACACTTACTGTAAAGGAAAAAAATTAATAATAATCCTACCACAACTGGTCTATAGTAAGTGTAATACACTAATGCAACTATAATATTTCCATTGGCTCATGTATCCATTTTATTTCACACATACAAGAGTTGCATATGCCTAATAATCTGTGCTTTTAGCATGAGAGAAGCTGGGTGTGGTCTGGCTTTCTTGCAGAAGGGAATCCATCCATTGCACTTCTGCCACTATCATTACTATTTGTCTAACTAATTCCCATCATGAAAAATGCAAACAAAAGGGCTTCTGATTTCTGCATTCTGTATACAGAATTATGTACCCTCTACCCTTTGCCTAGTCCAGGTAAGATTGTTATCTTAGATAGTATTGTTTAATCAGTGATTGAAATGTAAACAAATCCCATTTTCCCTTTGTGCTGTTAATGGTTAGAGTGCATCTTTGCAGCCTGCCTAGGCTTTAGAAGCCAACGAATAGTTTCTGTGCAGAGGGTGAAGTATTGCACTTTGTGCATGTACCAATAGCCATTTGAGGGTATCTACTGAGGCCTGAAGGAGAGAGCCCATCACAGAGGGACTGTAACCAATCAGCTTTCATTTCTGGGTGTTTTGTTGCAAACCACCTCAAATCCTCAGATTTCAGTGTCCTGGCAGTTCCAGAGTACTTGTATTATCATTTTTTGAAAAATAAAACAAAACAGTAACACAAGCACTCATACTGTTCTATGGTTTGATATTCTCTCCATACATTCACAAATAACAGAAAAAGTTCAGTGTTCAGATGAAATCAAATGAAAGCATGCATTCACTAAGAATTCTGCAGTTGTCAGAAGTTTTGCTAAGGAAATAAACATTCAGGTGAGAAGGGCGAAGTGGACAGCCATGCTATTTAGCCATCTGAATTGCTTATTTACGTCAGATATGATCAGTGTTTGTGAAATACTGGTTGTGAAATACAATGTAGCTCTGTAGCTCTTCCCTGATCGGACAGCGATTCCCAACCAGTGCTGTAGAATAAAACATACCAATGGGCTGGCAGCTAAAATTAGTAATTTTGAGAGTTCCTTCACCCTTCAGATCATTCCTGTAAGATTTTCCTCCCTTGGAGGCAGGTCTGTACCATGACTGTGATTCTCCAGCTAAAAGCTATACAATATTAAAATAAAGGGACCCTAAGTGACCCAATCCCACTCTTGGAATGCCCCATCACCCTATTCCCTTCTTTCCCTCCCAAAGTAGATGTAGCTCATCTATTTCTAATGCTGAATATATTCAAATTTATGACAGCAGTTTTCTAGGGCTTTTAGGAATACCTCTGCTCTGAAAGGAGTCAGATCACATGCTTAAGTGGCAAAGGTTCAGCTGTTTTGGAAGATGACACCAAGTCCCACAGAGAGGTGGATATGAACACAGTGAAGCAAAGCATAGGTACCTCTGTGAGATACACAAGTGCCGAAGTTTCTGTTTGCCCCTCAGTATCTGGACTCAGTGAATGGATCTTAATTCATCTTGTAACTGAAAGAACCCTCTGATCAAATTTTGAAAACCACAAACCAGTAACAGCTGTGTGGGTAGATGAGAGGTTGGATGTGCATCAGAATAAGACTTCCTGGGTGTTTTGATATTTCATAACAAAAGCATCAAGTGTAGCAAACCACATCAAACTCATACTGTTGAACCAATTAAAAACATCAGCAAGTCATCTGTGCACTGAAGTCCATAAAGGTTAGCGAGATGAATTATTTCCTCCTTAAGGACCACCACGAAGTAGGGGAAACTGGTCAATCTTCCTAAGCAGGACACACAGTATTTTCTGTACGGCTGAGTTGGCATGGCAGCATGGAGCTGAAAGCAGAGGCAGGAAAAAAGGAGTAAAGAGTGTCAGTATTCATCACTGTGGATTTATTTATTGCTTTGCTAGGCCAGTGCACACCTTTCACATGAAGGTGGTATTAACTGAGGGAAGTATTCATCATCTCCTTTGTTTGACATAAGATATAAATCTGGTCTAAAGACTGCTTAAAGGAAATTATTTTCGAGAATTGTGTAAAAATCATATTGGTTTGGTTTTCATCAAGGCTGCAGTTCTGGCCACAAATATCTAAGCAGAACACCATTTAATTGGGCTGTAACTGGCAGCACATTACACTCCCCTTGCTCCAAAGCTGTGTCTCGGGCCACTTGCTCCTGATTCAGTCACACACATTTAGCTCGTGATGGCTGCTCAAAGAGCAGATAAAGCAGTTAGCATCACGGTATTTTTTGAGTCTAAACTTTGTGCTTACAGTTTTCCTGAGAGAGTAATATTTTCTATGTAAAGTATACTTTACAGTGTATTGGAATTTAACTACAAAGATATACACCTTCATAAGTAGAGGCTATTAAAACAATTTACTAGTATGTCAACAAGTACCGATATGTACATAAAACCAGAATAATTTGGTTTGTTTTAATGCACTGAGCCAATCCAGCAGTGTGCTGTCAAGTGCTATTGAGAATCACTTTGCACTAACAGGATGACATGACTGGAATCACATTCACTGCACATCTTAGTTCTATTGAATGATGCAGAGCTGAAATGAATGACTGACACTTTGTGAATAAAAGAATAAAGCAATTGTGCCATTCACACTGCATTAAGGGTGAAAATTTACTTTCATTATATTGGGTGTTAAGATTCACTATGTTAGAGTTCATTAAAGTAGGTGGGAGATTGGCACTCATTGAATAATTAACAATAAGTCATTTATCAAGGAAATCTAGTTTTTCCTTTTGTTTGTAGAAAACCCATAAACAAATCACAGCTGCTTAAGAAGTGTTTGCTATGCAAACTTAATTTTTTTAAAAAGGAATTTTTTTCCCCACAATTCTTAGCAGTTTGGATTGATTGTAATTTCTCTGTGAGGCTATAAGGTACGTGCTAGTCATATAGCATTGATTAGCTAGTTTGTCAGAAAGGTACACGATTAGCTGTCTCCCTCCTACTTGGATGTATTTGCCTACTTCTCTAGAGCAAATACCAGAGTGAACACATGCAAATGTAAAATTTTTCTTCATCAAAATCTCATCAATGACATTTTGAAGGCTATTTGCCATGAATGCTGGTGCTAAAAAAGTGACGTTTCTTGAATTTCTGTGAAACGTAAACAAAAAATCTGATGTACAGGTGAATCAATTTGACATAATGTCAATATTTTCAAAGTACTTTTACAATATTACACCTTCTTTACAAAGTTGTATCTCTGCATATTCAAATTTGAGAGAAATTAGACAGGCAAAGAAGCCAAATAGTCAAAAATAATTAGTCTGACATACAAAACAAGCATCAAATAGCAAACATCTGCATTACAGTTTGCAGTGTTTTGTTACAAAAGGCGTATTTTGAATACAGAGATCATGACAATATTTTTTTTCCAGCACTTTTTTGTGTTTATGGCTCTGCTGAAGTCATTTTGCCATTAAGTGCAGTGAGATCAGCATGTTACCCAAAACAATTGACCATTGTCCTTTCTGACAGCCCAGTGTATGTTGTTCTGCAGGCTTCCTCCTTCAAATGATAGGACCCCTCATGCCACAAATTTAACTTTCCTCTAGTAGCAAGTGCCAGTATCTGGTTGAGATCAGTGGATTAAAAGCTTTACAGGAGTGCTGAGAATTATTATTATCTTAGTTATCACTATTTTTCAGAAGTATTCCCCAGGACTGCAGACACTCTGGGCCTCTAGATTGCAGGGTCAGACAATGCTGAGTGCCTGACACCATAATAACAAGAGAATTCATTCAAATAGAAGTGCTGGTTGTCCCCTACTAGTTCTGATAGCTGTCAGGTAAAGGAAAGATGTCAAAGGATGCCTGTGGGAAGAGATCTCTCTCCAACCCAAAGCCATCCATAAAGTCAATAAAATTAATTTGTCATTCATAGCTTTTAGAGAAAAAGGTGCATTTACAGTAAAATACAGACACTGAGTCCCGTTAGCGAAATAGCACATCTCTTACACTTAAGTATATATAAAGCCCTCTTTGAATGCCTTTTCAGAGCTCATGTTGCCAGCAGTTATGCCTGAAGTCTTTTATGTGACAAACTTGCCTGCACACCTGGCAAGCAGCGGACTGTGCTCCCTGACGGGGGCAGATTGGGTTACGGGGGGGCAGTGCCGGGAAAGTCTCACAAGGGGTGTCTGAATTATTTTTTGAGAAGAAAAGCTTCAAATGGAAAGTGTAACCCAATGCTTTCTAAATGTGGAGACATGCTTAAAGAGCAGTGCTATTTAGTTTCTCTCTGCTTTGGAGAAATTTAAATCCTCAGTAAATAAATCCTGCTCTTTAAGCACTGAACAAATGAAATCGCCCGATTAAAATTTAGAGAAGCTCCTGCTGCATATTTCAAAGGCAGAAGGGATGAGAAGAGAGTCAGACTTGCTAAAGGAGAGCAAAAGCTCAGCCTCTAGCCCACAGAGCTAAATTCTGTCTTTGGGTCAACTTAGTGGAGCTGGGATAGCCCGGGTGTAAGCTGAGAGCAGAGCCTCACCTTCCTGGAGGAAGATCACAGCCAAAGGGAAAGCACTCCTGTAGTAGAAACAGCTGCTTTCAGAATAAAAGTCTTCCTCAGTTCGAAGCCTACAGGCATGACAAGCACAGGCTTAGCAAAAATAGACAAGGAGAGAGAGACTTGAAAACAGAAGATTATAGGAATTTTTTTAAAGCACCTAATGTACGTAGAAAAATTCTTTCATGTTCTTGTGCAGTTGTGATCTCTAGGCACAGGTGTGAGCACAAACACATTCCCCCGCAGTGGAGGCTGCCAGCATGGGAGAGGAGCTAAAACTGTTCATGCTGATGAAATGCTCTTCGAAAACACATGGCTGGGACATGCTCTCATGATATTTTTGTATGAGTATGATCAGGTCTGTGGCCAGAGAAGCAGCAGGGATGTGGTAGGTCTCATTCAGAGCACATCAGCCCTTTGAACAGTTTGGTTTAGGGTTTCTTTTTTTCCTAGAAAAATGTCAATCAAGCAAAAGCAATCTCCATCCAGCAATTCAGCTGTGCCTGTTTGCTCTGATGAGTCACTGGAACAGAGACTCAAACCTGCATCATTGATACCAAAGGTTAATGCTCAAACTTGCTGGATTGTAGGATCCATCTCTCATTAAATTGAATAATATTTAATTACTCCTACAAATTGGAACAGCTCAAGAGTGACAGAAAAATCTCCTTTCAAATGACCAGCTCCTAGTAGTTAGAACAGTTATATGGGATGTAAAAGTTCATGTTTTGAATCCTTGCTTTGACCCATCCTGAGCAGATTTGAGACCACGAGCTGAAAGATCCTAACCACTCACTGGGTAACTCATAGTCAGGCCCTCTCCCTACTCTTCTAGGAGAAAAAAAAAAGATGAGAGAAGATGTAGTTCCTCCTCATATAGTAGAGAATAATTGGGAATCTCCCTCCCAGATACCTGACAGTAAATGTTTTATGCTCCCCTTGCTCCAGATGGGAGCACATATAATAGGTGCATATTTATATGAGGTACAAGGAGGTCCTTCAGGTGCAGGGTAGCTTGGACAAACACAAGGTCCCATCTTGTGGAAACCACATTTACACATCTGTGGGGAACTCAGCCTTTTGTGGAAAGCTCAGAAAATTGCTTCTATAGTATTTGTTTCATCTTTTAAGCCAAGAAGGGTGTTACCTTTTCACAGTAAGATCTTTTCACCGCATTCGATGTCCTATTCTACCTTCAGTAGCAATTTTCTTCATTATTTTATCTGCTATCATTGTTCAAGATAAGAGTAGTTGGGCATTAAAGCCAGGAAAGAAGATGCAGATGTATGTAACAGTGGTACAAGACACATGCAAACTAAAACTATTCTGTATCCTCTTATGGCCCCTAAAGACTATTGAAAAAGGGCCAAGACAGGTCCCACAAGACTGAGGGGCCTTCAGTGTATTGTTCATGTTTTTCCCACAGATAATTTGGAAGAAATACAGTGTATTTTGCATGCCCCCAAAGTAAAATTACAACCAGCTGATAGAACTATCTCAGCAGCAATGAGAGTCAACTCAGAAAGGCAGGTTTTGTTGCCAAATAACACAGATTGTTTATAATGAATATAAACAATTACACTGCTGACCAGATTCCCAGTACACTTCCATCTACAGAATATACAAAATACTGCTCTGGCACTGGTCTCTCAAATATTTGCCATATATTGTGCACTTGCAATGAACAAAATTCAGTGGAAATGACAAAGAGGGAATTCCACACCACACTGTTCTCATTCCCCAGCATTTTTTTGCTCCACATATTTATTTTTGCCTTTCATATTATAATCCTCCAAAACAAAATGCTTCTTGATGCACCATGATCTCCCCCTAATTCTTTGATCCCACATTGATGTTCCTTGTCTTCTCATGTAACAGGTTTAACATTGGGCACAGGCTAGAAGACAAGGGGAATTGTTGTGGTAACTCTTGCAGGTTTTTTTCTTACCTCTTTGTGTGTCACATCTCAGTGCAGATCTTAACAACATGACCTGTCTTTCCAAAGCTGGGACCAAATGTAAACTGGTGATAGTGCAGAAAAAAGGCTTTCCACTGTAGCATCCATACAAGTGGACTGAGCCTGGACACTGCCAAGCACTTGTCTGACAGCAGAAACTTCACAGGTTTCTAGTGCACTGTAAAATTTAAACCCTCCTATGGGACAGTGTTGAGGGAACTAAAGTATTCCCAACAAACAAGAAGAATCTTGCAAAAGAAAACTCTTTCCAAAGGTCTAGTGATAGAAATACATAACATATGATGTTAACACAGGTAATTTGCAAGAAAGTTCCATAAATCATCATTTCAATGGGTCATGAACTTCAAACTGTGCATTCAGCTCAGCAATTTCATTAGAGCAGAATAACCCTATTTCCATATAAAGAGCAGTCATGGTGCTAATTCTAAAGTAACAAATTGTCCTTTTGTTTCAAAACTTATTAGTACTGTCACTGACAGATACAGGGAAGAAAAAGGAATCAAAACAACTGAGAAAAGCTGGCCTTTTCAATGTTGTCCACAGAGGGGAAGTTGGAGAATGATGAAGACCACAGCACACTCATTGCAGTTTTCTGTTGGAAAGAAATGTGTTTTTCTGGCAGAAGATAAGTTGCTTTAGTTATTACTGGAGTTAAAAGCAAACTCTGTGTATACCAGTTTGGAGAACAACTTCTAGCAACTGCTTACAGGTCTCAGTCTGTAGTCCCACATCTTTGGGGGGTTTTTCCCCCTGGAAAGCCACTTTTCTCCATAATGTTTGTCTTGTAAGAAACAAGAATTACTGTTACACATTGATGCAAGAGATTAAAAAAAAGGCAGTTTCCTCAAACCACTCTCACCAACTTTACCACAAGTGTTAGGAGGACATCTGGATTGAAGCTACATCTGTCTTTCCAGGAAGCTCTACCTGTGATGCTGCCCCATTGCCTTTTTGCTACCCCTCTCTTTGCCCACTCCCACGTGCCACAGCTCTGGGGCCAGGCAGTCAGCAACAGGCTTTGAGTTTCTGACTCTCATCTCAGCTAAACTCACTCTTATTACTGAAGGGGTTCCCCAGTTTTCTGTTTTATTGAGTTCAGTTTTGCACTTACTAAAGCTCATGGCACTGACATTGACTGTCAAAAACAGGGCTGGGCCTGTGATGCTGTGATTAAAGTTTCAAGTGAAAATACAAACTCTCTTGAAAACAATGAACTGCCATACAATATTAAGTGCCAACCAACCAGCCAAGTTATTTTCTTGGCTTCCTATAAAACTGCAAGGCCTTGAGTATAGCAAATATGAGAAAAATAATGATAAAGTATGATACATTTGAGTCTGGCCCTGAAAATCTGCAGTTACTGCAGCTGTGGGTGCCTTACACTAACTACATCCTGTTTATAAACAGCCAGCACAAAAATGTTACTTTTCTGATTTGAAGCCATTTGCTGAAGCCAAATATGCATTTCACGATAACAAAAGTGTCTTAGCCAGTTAGAGCTCATTTCTCTCCCCTCAAACAAACAGTAATCAGCTCATCCATTGGTGGTGGTGGCTCAGTTTGTGTGTGCAGCTCCTGCTCTGAGTATGCAGACTGCCCCACTCTCATTAGTTCCTGAAGTGCCTCTGTTCACCCTTCCTGTAGTAGCTGGTCTTTCTGAGCTCTTTGGATGACAATACTGCACCTAAAGACAGAGATAACTTTAAAATGTATATAAAAGCATAAAAACATACTATGCCACAAATCAAATAAAGCTGATGGTTGAATAATACTGAGAAATACTGAGAAAGAGTGTAGGAATACAGCTCTTGCAGATGGAAGGACCTTATCTGCAAGGACTGGATCAGGCAGTGTCTTTGTCCCATGCCTGTAAACCTGCTGGGAGTGTTTGCAGGGCTAGGTCTGAGTATGGCTCATCTCAGAAATGAAGTTTATTTAATGTATATGCTCTTGCTCTCAATATAATGGTCTGCCTTCCCAGCACTGGCTGATGCTATGATTTCTATGTTGTTCTAGTATATTTTTCACTAAAAGAGAGTTTAGCAGGCTCCATCGTGTTCCAAAATTAAAATTCAAAAAATATGTTTTTGTTATTAAGAAAACCCTGAATCAGCAACTCCTTGTAGGCTTATACACAAGCTGCATGAGCAGGTTTGTGAAGGGTGTGTACATGCTGATCTTGCAGAGATTTACATCTGAGTGTAACCCATATCTCTCTTCCTCCCCTTGCCCAGTAGTCTCAGAGAAGTGGTTGTGAACCCACAATGGCAGTTAACAAACCCTCACTGCGGTTAAGGCATCACTGCTTTACTTTTCCCAGCTAGAATTCGAATGTCAGAAATTTCCCCACATTTATTCAGCAGAATGGTCTCCAAGACTTCTCCCTGTTTTTCTGCTAGGCTGTTATGGCTTTAAAACTACATTAGGTTTAAATAGTTTAGCAGGTGGTTAAGCTGCCTGCCTGATTTTGCCCAGAGAGCACAGGGAAGAGGCACGTGCTGTGTTCTGCCAGCAGTTATGGGGAGCAATTGCTTGGCAGAGGGGCAGTAAAAAGCAGCTGGGCCTGGAAATGAGCATCAGCACATGGGAGGGGATGTGTGTGCTCAGCCTGAGCACCTGGGCCTGCCCTGGTGCTGGCAGACTCCTCTGCCCATACAGAACCTCAGTGCTGCCCAGCACAATCTGGGAAATCTTCTGGCTGATCTCATCACAGGACTGGAAGCTCTGGTCTCAATGAGGAAAACTGCTCAATCTGTGTCAATGGTCCTTGAGTACATGCTCAAGGCTTAGCCATCTGCAGATGGAAGGGAACATGTCCAGGGAATTTAGCTAAGCCACAGGACTGAAGCAGCTACCAAAGGCTCACACACCCTGCTCCATCCACTCCTTGGTGGGATACAGTGTCTGACAAGCAGGTGGTAACAAACAGCCTGAGGAAATGGCTGCATCTGCTTTGTTGAGTGAGCATGTGTCTGAGCCCTGAATCCATCTTTCAATCAAGTCTTTAATAGGAAAATGTAAACCTGAAAATTATATTTCTGAATAGGACCCAGTAAGGAATAGATGGACATTTAGGTATGGTTTAGAGTGAAATCAAACCAAAAACCTCGAAGTGGTGTTGAAAGGTCCCATGTGTTGAAAGGTCCCATGGTGCTGAAAGCAATCACAATTACACCAATCAATTATGAAATTTAAAACTGGCCAATCTCTTTGCCTAGCTTAGCTTGCAAGGTTGAGTCTATCCTGAACAAAGAAAATCAAGAGTAAACCAAAGAAAAATCACGGAGAGACATGTATCCAGTGTTTACATTTTCATCCCTTTCACTGGACTATGATAAGGGAGAGACTAGAAAAATACAGATTGTAAAATACAATCTTATCTTGCTACTCCCGTTTTAAGATTGATGAGTTATAAAAGCAATTAGCCAGAAATGTTTTTAAAACTTGTCAAATACATTATTTGACAAATATATTAATAAATCGTGTATCTAGTAACAAACTGCATGAGCTCTGAAAACTACCTCATCATTTTAAAACAACTTGAAAATCTCATTTCATCCATTGATGAATCACCTGCCCACAATAGCAATAAACTGGCACAAGTAAGACAGAGACATTTTTATCTTTCAAATCATATGAAGTGCATTTCGGGACACTTTGCTAAATTTAAGCAAAGGCAAAAAAAGGCACATGTGTATGTTTTGAGATAGCAGAGGCACACACATAGATTTGGGGCAATTCTCTACACCTGTGCAAACTCCCACTCTGGTTTCTCTGCAGGGACTCTCTTCTGCACAGAAGTGCTGGAGGTCCACAGCTGAATCTCTCTCAAATGATCCCCAGCCCACCTGCAGCTTCTAAACTGGGGGGGAAAAAAACACTTAGTCCATTAGACACCCAGAAAAATAAATTATTACAGGCCATACTTTACATTCTTATCAGCAACTTCAGTGTCAAGCAGTCAGGTAGCTCCATGCAGACAGCTCATGCAAAGAACCTGTGTCACCTCCAGTATAACCCAGTGTATGTCCTTTAGGAAAGGGCCCTTCCTCCTCCCATCCAGGTGGCACACCTTGAGGTTGAGAGGCTCATTGCCCTCTCACTCCCCTTCCTCCTTCTGGTCAACAGCTGAATTTTATAAAAATGAGAAATTTAAAATCCATATTTATTTAATTGTTTGTGTAATTGCAAAAGTGCTTGTCCTGCACATTTAACTGGCAGTGGCTTTCAGACCTGGTGGATGCTTCATCTGGCAACTCTTTTTTGCCTCATACACTGCTCATGATGCATTGTCCCTTAATGAGGTTAAAATTAAATAAACTGAGCCAATCCAATTCTCCAAGGTTATGGACTCCTATCTGTGTACTGGACTGTAGAAACAGGTTGCTTTGCACTGCCAGGGGATGTAAATTGTGTGCTTGGTTTGGTGCCTGTGCAGCGTGTCCTGAGCTCCTGCTGGCTTCTCAGGGAGTTCCTAAGCTGTAGCCAAACCCAGCTTCACCAAGTACTTCTCCAAAAGAAAAGTTAAATTCTCAGTTCCTTGCAGTCTAAAATATAACCATTCATGACACACCTCCAGATCATGGACAGTTCATGCTGCTCCTGTTATCCACTATCAGTAAGCTAATCATACTGCTGTGCTTTTTGTCTGCCATGTACTCACTGACATTTGCAGATGAGATGGATGCAAGTATGATGTCTTGGGGAGGGAGAAAGAGTTCAGAGGGACACAGTGGTTTTCACAAAAGTTTCAGCTGGAAAAGATTTGGATCTAGTAAAAAGGGAAAGAGAAAAAGAAAAAAAGAAAAAGTCCTTTATTCAAAATTAAATACCCAAAAGTATGGCTTTTGGTGAAGAGATGAGTGGGAACCCACTACTTGCTTCCTCAGAAGTTTCTGCAAAATAGAAGTATTGCCTGCTGGATCATTTTCTCCATTTCACAGACAGAATGTCAGGTCTTAGCTGAAAAAGAAAAACAAGTCTTCACATCTTGAAGTCAAGGTACACATTCTCTTGCTTTTTCCTGAGCATTGTTTCAGCTCATCTCTAGTCATTCACAAGAAGCCATACCATATATCAATAGACAACTTGGCCTTGGAATTTTTTTTGCAGGTTGTTCTATTGCCTCCTAAACACAGAGATCCTTTAAAAATTGTCATCAAAGTACATCACCATAAAATTACTGAAGCAATAGAAGAAAAACCCTATAGTACTGCTACACCAAATTCTACTTCAAGTACTGTGCTGCTCTTCTGTGAAATTCATTGTTCTTGCAGGGATCTAAGAGCTTTGCCATATTCTTCCACTGATGTGGGTAGTCCAAAAGACTTTAGCAAAAATTGATTTAATTTCCGTGGGACTCTGGGCTCCAATATGGTAGGACCATCTTAACTCTTTTTATATGCAGCCGCCACTAACTGCTGTTCTTTGCTACTTTTAACCTTAGACAGACATTTATGGCTGAGTAAAGTGGCTGTAATTTATATCTGAGCAAAGCAGGGCTCTTGATTTGGAGCACTTTCCATGGGTGTAAATGACAAGCCCAAGGCAGCAGCAAATCCAGCCCAGGAGATACAGTTAGTCCTTTTCAGGGAGCTGGGGAAATGAAACTTTGATTATTGTGATCTGTACTGGGTAGATGTGGCAGGCTGTGTGACACTTTGCAGGAGAGGAGAATTTTGATTTTGCTGAGCCATACGGTGCCTCATTTCCCACCCTTGGTGTGCTACAGGGAACCCCAGGCAGGGATCCCTGTGCCTGCCCCAGGTGGGAGCCTTTCCATGAGACTTCCTGCACCTCACTTGGAGAAGGGTCTTGGGAACCTCCCAGATGTGCAGACACAGATGATGTTACAATATGAACACTGTGATTCTCGGTAAATAAACTCTGGGGAAATGGCAGCACCCAATTAAATGGCAATAAAGGTTTTGTTGTTTCAGTTTTATGCATGTTTTTAAGACAAAATCTGTGATGAACTGCATTGTGTATGCTTGCACCAAAAAAAAAGAGGGTAGTGTGGCATATAAATAAGTTTAGCATTAGACTGGTATCTTTTTCAAATTATGACTCACTAACAGAATTTTACAGCAATTTGATTACAATTTTACTGCATGGAGGGCTCTTTTGCATCTGTTTCACTGATATCCACCTTTTAAATTTTATTTAATTTGTATTGATTTTTCCTGCGCTTTCATAAGCAGGCATCACACATCTGAGCACACACAAAAATGATTACTTAAGTGATGATTTTAAAAAATGGAGGTACATTAGCACATGAATGATTAATTCCTTTTTGTGAGTACAAGCATCCAGGCTATGGCTGAGTAAAATATTGATGGTACAAAGGAAATGAGCTGTTTCTTAATTTAGTTTTGTTCTGGTAATGTGTAACTAATGTTGTTCCCTTCTAGCAGTATGCATTTAGTGACCCTTTTAAATTTTAATACCTAGTGATAGCTAAACTAATAGTTTCATGGGACATATAAGACGAGATTTTGAAAAGATGCAGGTAGAGTTTACATGCATTAATTTGAGGCTCTGTAAGACATATAACACAAACAGGTACTACAGAAGAACCTAGATAAAGTCTCCACACACGGGCTGGCATTTCACTGGAAAGATGAGGCTTTTTTTGTACAAGACACATTGAAAGGTAGAGACTTCATTGCCATATTAGTCTCATGAGGCTGTGGCATATGAATCCCAGCTCATGGAGGCCTGCTGCTCTTGTGAGGCACTTGAGAGTGTGGGCATTTCTGACACTAGAACAGAATGAGAGTGCAGGACTGCTCTTACCACCTGACACTTGGCCACATGCTTACTCTGAATGTAGGGGGACTTGAGCACTGACATTAACCTCTGCTGGACTCCTGCAGCTCCACTCAGAGGTGCCTACATTGTGGTTTCTCACTGGTCCACAGCTGTTGAGGTGTTTCTGGAAGCGTTTTGACTTCCAGACTTGACTTTGCCTCGACGACAGCACCCTGAGGTGTTTTCCCACATATTTGCTACTCAATGCCACAGTGGGAAGAAAGGCACTGAAAGCCAAGCACTGCTCACATGGTCCTGCCCACACCTTCATTGCAGAGCATGGCAGGCCAGGCTCACCATCCCAAGCTTAAACCTGGTGCCAGTGGAACAGAGCAGGACAGGCTGCAAATCAAACAGAAACCTTTCAAATACTGCATGGATGTGTGTGAGCAGCGACGTGTGTAAGGACACAGGTTAAGGTAGAGCACAGCTCCAGGCTTTGACATCCTCAGATGGGAATACAACCTTGTTACTCAAGGTTGATATACAGACTGGATTGCTGGCACTGTCTACCCCCTGCCCATCTGCTGGGATGGCACTTTGCCCACAGCGTGGTGACATGCCAGGTTTCATTTGAAGTAGGTGTCTTCTAACAATGGGTTTAGAAAGCAGCCTGTTGAAGACAGCAACTGACACTTCTTTCTTCAATAGGCTATTTTTGGAGTGGCAACACTTGCTGGCAGCAAGTGCAAAGAGCCTAAATCAGTTTCTGCTAGTCAGCTGCAAAAAAAAAATCTCATTTGCTACAGTAACAGAAGGTTTGGGCTAAAAAGTAAAGCGATTGCTTCCATTTGCTCTTGCTGGCCTCACATGGGAGTGTTTATTGTGGATACTTAATCTCACTTTACCAAACTGCATGGCAATTTGCAGGTGAGAAGGGAAAAAGAGGAAGAGTGTATTGCTTTTGAGACAAGAAAGGGTGCTGCTTTGTTTAATTTTAAGCCATGATCCTTTGATATTTTCCACTGCTGCAATGGATATTATATGGTAATCCTGCCAGGACAATTTATATGTGAGGAAGAATTTGAGGGTTGGCTCCCCAGGATGACATTTGAAAAGTATAGTTCACTTTTCTTTTTCCTTTTGTCACCTGAGAGAAAAGGAGGATCTTCACTCAGTCCCAACAAAAAAAATCAACAGGCTTTCTGTCATCAGGTCTGTTTGAAAGGTTTTTAAGATCCTAGGGAAAACACAGACTTAGTCACTGTCAAAAGTTCATGAAAGAGTGTAGATCAGAGAGCAAGTTAACACATGCACTTCTCCCAAGTGCCATTCTGGATACAGGACCCTGAAACGTGGGCAGGGTGTAAAACCACATGGCTTTAAGAGCAGCCCAGATGGCCAGCAACCCCAGGAACACATGCACACGTGCTATCCTGATCCTTCTAGGAAGGATTTTGAGTCTAAATTGTTAGCCTGACATCAGTGCCATGACATTACTGATGGGCAGGACTGATAGATGATCCACCTTCATCAGAGAGCTCCTCGCTTGGGTCTGTAGTAAGAAGTCATATGGCCTCTTGTGACGTGTCCAAAGCTCATCTGAGCTTGAGTCCTGGCAATGTGATGTGATGGGAGTCCAAGGCTGACCATGGCCCTGATCTGCTCCCCAAACCCCCAGTCAGCTGGCTGAGCAGTGGACAGTCTGCTTTCTCCCTGCTCCCCCTGACTGTCTCCCCCTGACTCCACTCCCTTCTTCCCTGGCAGTGCACTCGGGGCCTGGGGCAGTGCAGGAGGCTGGCCAGGTGGCAGGGAGCCTGCTAAGCCTGTGCCTTATGCAGCTGGTCTCTACATATGGAGAGTGCTTCAGTATGGTCTGGCTACATGACAGGTGGAGACCTCTCCATCCCTCTCTGCTTTGGTGCTGAGCTCTTGGCCTGGTGCACATACATGGGTAATAATGGCAGGGAGAGAAATTACCAGCTAGGCATTCTCTGCCAGCATGCAAAGTACATATGCACAAAATAAACAACCACTGAGACTCTTCTGAACGTGGGAAGTTATGCAGGCAGCATCTGAAGTACTCAGATAAAACATCCAAGTCTGAAACAGCTTTTGATAAGAAAGCTGAGAATAACCTGTAGTTATCTTTGGCTATTGGACAGTAGAGACTTTATTATAAAATGATTTATTTGCTATAACATGGCTGCTAAAATTCTGGCACCTGTTATGCAACTAATTAAAAAAAAAATCAAATCTATAAAAGGAGCTGGAAAACTTTGACTGGAACCACAAATACTGTTTCTTCCATTGCTTCCCAAGTAGTGAACCACTCTTCATGCCCTCCTCTTCCCCACAAAGACACAGAAGAGAAGAGATCTGTAGCTAACAGCGACAGCAGCCACGACTGCATCACTCCAAGCAGCAGAGGGAACACAGTGCCTGCAGCAGTCTCTGTGATTTGCCAAGAATGGAGATGTCACGGCTTACTCTTTTTTCCAGCTATGTCAGATAAAAGTGTTGGCATTCCTACCTGAGCCTGCTTTTCCAAGGCAAGCACCATCCAGAGTATTTGGTTATAACTTGATTATTACTGGTTGTTGCTTTGTTGTATGTTTTTCCGATGTTAATTCTTCCAGTATGTGATGCAGAGAAAGATTTTGTAGGCTAGAATAGGTGCCATGGCTAATTTATATTGCCTTGGATCCAAAGTGCTTTCTACACTTTTGACCCCACACACCCCCCTCTCCTAGACCAAGCCTCCTCCCCGACAGCTCCTTTGCATGACTGTTTCCTGCATGAGTTGTCACAGACAATGGTATTTCCCCTGACTCTGTGGAGCTTTGCATCACTTAAGATTAGTGGGCTGACATGCAGTCATACAAGCAGCTGGCATACTGTGATCAGCGAGACAATGTGGGGCTGAAATGGGCCACCTATCTCATTGTCACCTACTGTCACCTCAAAGGTGAAAATGTGTCATCTTGCATTCTCCTAAGGAAAGCAGTAGGATATGTCCCTGGATCAGTGGCTTCCAGATAGGTGCACATTTCAAATGTTGATGGGGGGAAGGAGCAACAGTAACTCCAAAGGATCAAACAATCTGCTCTCACTTCTGCCTCTTACTATAGAGAACAGTGGAACACAGAACATATAGAGAGAATATATAATATAGAGAGAATAGTAATTGTGTGTGCTCACCTTCCAAAAGTGGAAATTTTTCTTCTGACTTTTCTTCTGGCCATAAGTGTCAAAAGACTAATTAAAGATAATCACCTATGTCTCAAGAACAAAATATTCTAGGCTGGTCAGATACTGAGATGTCAAGGGGCACACACTAAACAGAAACTCAAGGTAATATGCCAAAGGCAGCAGCTCCTGTCATTACTGATTGTGTGTGGGCCATGGACTTTGTTGTGTGTGTCACAGAGGTAAAAGTAAAGAGTTTGATCATCTCTCTTCTAACCTAGGATAAGAGTCTACCCTCTTGCTGGATAGGAATGCCGTGTGGTAAGGCTATATTTCAGAATTCATTCAGATACAAATTTGCAAGCAGTTTGTTTACCTTTCTATTCTTAGTAATTACTGGTATTAACTATTTTCTAAGCACCCTCCCTACATCATCCATGGATAATGTCTGTCTGATCCCTTACAACTGTTTCACTGTCACCCAAATGAGGCAGGGTTTTGGCTCCTGAGTCAGTGTTAGGCTGGACAGCTGCTTAGCTGTGACAGCCCCAAGGAGCTACCTCAGGCTTGCCCAAGGGGGATTCAGACTGTACTAAATTACATTCTCAGAGACTTATTTAAGGCCTTAATCCGTGGAGTTATATTTGGTGGGACAGTGAAGGAGCAAGGTTTATGTCTCTGTGTGTGTCTGTCTGCACATGCACATGCACACGCACACATGTCCAGTTACTTGTTTTCTGTAATACTAAAACCTCCATGACTATAAAATATCATCAGCTGCTACCTGTGGACTCACCTTTGTGTAGGATGTGATTGTTTGTGTATGAAGTCAAGCTGATTCATGTTGGATTTTAGGGACTCTGGAATGAGTAACATGATACAGATCTATAGATAAACTAATCTGCTGGTATTTATAACCAGTGAGCAATTGCTTCATCCCTTTGCAAGTTCTGAGATGTGACAGTTACAGCAGAAAGTGGCTTTACTGTAGCTCTGAGCTGTTTGAGAATGTGTATGATTGGCTACATTTCTATGGGAATATTTGATTTACCTTAAAGAAAACATCAATCATGTCTTTGGTCATTCTTACTGATAGGGAGTAATTCTTTTTCTTGGTCAAGTCATAAAACACTTAGAATCCTGAGCACAGTGAAGAAAATAGACAGATAAAATCATCTGCTCTCATCCTACATTATCTTGTAATTTACACATTAAAAAAACCAGTGAACTAATGGAATGTTTTCAGGACTGTTTCTGTTCTGAAGGTCAATGGGTGTCCACAGGACAACAGGGACTCATCACACAGAATCAATTACAGGATTAGGTAATTCCCTAAAATGGGACTGAAAAGTGATTTTGTGTAACAGAAGTTGCTATACATAATATATAAATAGATAACATTAAGTGTCTTGTCATCTTGTGATTATATGCCATGAACACAGATTTGTTACTAATACATCTTTTCATCTGTCTATGCCTGGAAAAGGCAGCACATTTTACTACTAGTGAGGAAAAGTGTAGGTAAACACTGTGATGGTGAATCTGTACTGAGTAGCAGTATGACAAATGAAATTTTGGAAATTAAAATTGTAGGCTGTGAGGAAGATCACCTATTAATCTTGGAAGTGTGCCATTAAATCTAATTACAGTGTTTTGATGATATTACCTTAGATGTTTTGAATTAATTCCCCCATCAAAAGATGGGTGCTGTAATACACCAAACTGAAAAGCTAATAATCGTACAGAAAATGGAGGGGTTTTGCTTTCAGTCATTCCTGCAGACATTTAAAGTGCTGAGGAGAGTGAGAAACACTTACTGCTCTATACCTGGACCCAAAGGGCACCATGGCAATGCCTTCAGCTTGGCTTTGGAGTTGCCAGCTCTCTGCCCTGTACAGCTGTCCCTCACTGGGATTATTTTACAAGATGCTTCTTTTGCAAGGACCAGGAATTAATCATGTTTTACTATTGCAGTGATCTTTGCTCGAAAGTGCCATGGCCAGAACCACTGGCCTGAAAGAGTTGGTTTTTCAAAGTTAAGCCTGATGGGGAGCTTCCAGGCAGGAAAGACCAGTTTTACAGGACTGTGCCCAGTTATGTTTATTGCTTGAATCCCTTTTATTAGCTTTGACATACAGTCATCCAGATTTCACTCCAAGCACATTTCATCCAGATTTCACTCTAGGCGCATTTCAAGTTGTAAAACACACAGGACAACACATTGCAAATGTTGTGTCTATGTCTGTTCTGTCTTTGCTGACATGGGGTTATCTCTGCCAGCCCCACAGCCGCAGCAGAGGAGGAATTTCTGGCTTTCCACTGTCTCAGGTTCATCTGTGCAGGATCCTGCAGGATCCCTGCTGGCTGACCCATGCAGTATACTGACAAAGCTTTAAAACAATTATTTGTTTTCCAGTTATTTTTATTCATTACTAGCACATCTCCTCCGCCTCCCCAGAGTATAGATGGGGGAATTGGAGAGCCAACATATTGAATTTCAGCAGGACCTTTGCCTGAGAGCAGCTATTAGATTTATCACTTAAATATTCAATATAGAGATAGTTCTGTGGGCTTCTCAAGGCAAACTGATGTCAGATGATGGCGGGTGGTCATGAATAACAGTGTGGACCCATTTCTTACACCAGCCAGAAAGCTAAATCACAAGAATGAAAGCACCTGCACATGCTGATCCTTTACAGAGACAGGACAAAGTTGCCAGGTTGGGGTACACAGCCCAGCATCAGTGTTGGCAAAAAAATTATCACTACACCTTCAAGTGACAGGCATACAGCCTGAGATTTCTGCACATCCCTCTAAATGAGGAGGCAGATTAGAAAAATATAAAAAAGGGAACAATGATGTTGCTAATGGTTGGACTCAATGATCTTAAAGGTCTTTTCTAACCTAAAGGATTTTTTGTTAAAGTGAATTCTTGACAGTCAGAAATACTTTAAATACAACTCTCAATACAGCACCCAGGAAGATGCTATGAAAAAGTGTTGGAATTGTTTTCTCTCCTCCCTATATTTTACAAAATGGTTATAGCTTAAAAGCACCTCACATAATTTTCTGACAGCTGTCAAGGGTGAAAAGAGGGGTCCCCCACCATTTGGAAAATATGACAAAATTATCTTCTCTCTTTTAAGCATTATAAAGAGCTACACTCATATGATACCTTGGATACTATTTACAGGGATAAATTTATGATATCTTTTCTTAAACTTACCCCTCTTTAAATAATACTTGACTTATAAACAATTATTTGTCTGTATCAACACAGCACAGGCTTTTTATATCAGCAATTTGCTATTTTCAGCCAATTGGTGTAAATCATGAGCGACAATGTTCTGAAATGTCTCACTCCTGACTTGCATTGATACTGCTACAAGCTCAGGACTTGAAGAAGGAAAATGGTTGGCTCAGCTTTATTGCTTTGCCAGCCAAACACTGGGATTTTCACCAATATTCCCCCTGGCAACAAGGTTTAGGGTGATTGAACAGGGATATGATTTACATGCACTCCAGGCAGATTAAAGACCCATCTTCTTGGGATCTAAACCATAGGGAATGGGGAAGAATGAGTGGCTAAAGAAGGGCAATACTACGGAAGGGGTTCATAGAGACGGTGCTAAAGCCAGGAATGGTCGGCATCCCTCTAACAGAGGTGAGCATTAGGAAACACGGAATTCTGCATTGTGCAGGCTGACACCATAATGAGCTATCTGTTTCAGCTTATGTGGCTTTAACCCTGGTCTGGTCATGAGCTGTGAGGCATTACAGCTTGATCTTCCTATTTTCTACATTTATGTTCTTAAAAGTCCAAAGGAGTGAATTCTTCACCAATCGATAGAGATTAAAAGCCTGTTTTTCCTAGAAATTGTCCTACATTTATTCACGTATTATACATGCCCGCCCTGCCCTGTGCAATGGCTCCCAGGATACTGAGAAGACAAGGAGACACATAAAACCAGAGCTGTATGAAAATAACTTTTCTAGGTTGTTAATACAAGCTACTATTATCAGGCAGACAAATGTTTACCCCTTCTATGGGAGCATTACTCATTGAATAGCACCTTAAATTGTCCAACTAATTTTATGCACTCATAATAAATAAATTCTATTCTCTTTTACTATCAAACTTAATTACAGTCAAGGTAAGTCATAACATTGCACTTTGCAATTTAGATTTAAGGACAGTGAATATAAAAACTGCATGTCTACTTCATCAGGAATTATGTATTGATCCATATTAAATTACCTAGCAGTTTCTCTATGCAATGCCTTGCAGTAGGCAGATGTCTGTATGCACTGGCAAAAAGGAGAAGGGAAGAAGAAAATATTTAGCCAAAACAAAATTACTCTTAGGATATAACATCATCACTTCTTGGCACTGCTGTGATTTGACCATCCCCCGGTAAATGACATTTACTGCTTTAATTGGAAATGACACAGCTTAAATTAACATGTCCTCAAAATATAAGTTTGATATTTCATTCAGAAGCCATTGTGCCCGTGCCTTTGCATGCTGAGTCACTGATGGAGCTCTGGTTCAGCCAGAGGTAAACCATCAATTCCATTTCCCTCAGTACTTGGTATTTCCTAAGGATGTGCCATTTGAGCTAACTTTTCCTGAGCTACCATGATCTGAAGGTGGTTTCCCAAACTTGCAAACTGCCCTGCACTGTGTGCACTGGCACTTCCTTACCAAATCACCGTGTGGCTGAAGTGGTGATGTCAATCCACACACCTACTTGCTGAAATCAGTTCGGCTTTGGTGTAAACCCAGTGGAGGCATTCAAGCAGAATGACATGTCTAGTTTAAGAACAGTTTAGTATTATCCATATTTTAATGAATAAAAAACTCAATATGTTGTTCTAACAGAGGGTGGTTCTGTCACCAGTATGTAAATTTTTAGTACTTTGCTTATATTTTCAAATTCATGAGCAAGTGTTGCTCAAGTCTGTAAAGCACTTCGAGGGTGAAAAGCCCTTTGGGCAGTAGGAGTACCCCATACCCCCCACCCATGAGACAGGGTGGGGAAGTGTTCCCATTACCACCTGGGACACAGGGACGGGCTCACTGAAGCCAAAGCTGGTCCTCGGGCATTCCTGGCTCTTGGGCTGACACTCAGTCCATTTTATTCTGCCTCTGTACTTTCAGATTCTGATGATGTGTTTCTTTTGCAAATCAATCATTCTAGGGGTAATTAACATTTAAAAGCCAGGTTTCTTTTAATTCCATTAGTATATTTGTGACAAGAAATGTGTTGGCAGAATCCAAAGGTTAAGGGTTACAATGAAGAACAAGTTTTAGGATAAATGAAAGTTAAGGCCTAAAATAGCCTGACAATACCCCATTAATCTGCACGCTATTGACACAATAGTGGTCTGTTGTGTCAATGAGGATTTAAGAAGCTTTGCAGCACATGTTACTGATAGTTTATCATATCAATAGGAGCCTGCATATATTTGTGTTTAAAAACCTGTGGCTGTGTAATTCCCTGACTGCACACATATTGTAAGTGCACATACTTTAAATCCTTACATAAAGTGGTTTCTAGCCATGCAGCAAATTTTGAAATGATAATAAACTACCATATTTAAGTGCAGACACAAGATATTAGTCTTGGCTGTACCAAAACCCTCTAAAATTCTGTACTTGTAGCTGAAACCCTTTGCCCAACTGGAATACGATCCGATTCTCAGCACTCTGTCACCTGCCTAATTGAAGCAGAAGGAGATTTAAACTATATTAATCTTTCATCCTGATATATGGAAACCTTGAGTCAGCTTGTGGGTGGGAGGTATAGTGGGGAAGAAAGGTCCCTTTTCACAGGCCACCCTTCTCAGAGCAGAGGGGAGCACACAGCCACAGCCCAAGCAGTGCCAAGGGCTGGGCACCCAATGCCCGCACGGCAGGGACAAGCGAGCCACATCGAGAGTAATTTCTATATGGCAGTCAGCAAAGGGGTGTAACTAATGAAAATAGGAGTGGCTCTTCCAGTACTGCAGTTCTCTTGGCTGGCACTACCATCAGGAGTTTCAAAAGCCAAGGAGAAAATCCCACATTTTTAATGCCCTGGTGTGGGTAGCCAGCACCTAGGCACCCATCCGTACCCACCATAAATCCCCACCACAGTGGGTCTGCTCCGAGCGTCTCACTTCCAGTGCAAAGGCCACAGAGCTATTCTGTGAAACAAATCCTTCTTAAGGAAGCACTTGCAGCTTTCTTCTCCTGAGGTTGTGATTCAATTCCTAACCAAGCAAGTAGTCCCTATCACAGCATTTTCATGCACTGTGCAAATTTTGATGCTTTTGAGATTAGGGCTGTTCATGAGAAAGAGAAAATAATGTCCTTACACCTTTAACCAGGCAGCAGCTCCTGGGGTGCCACATAGCTGTGCTGTGTTCGCTGTGAGGAAGCCCATAATGATCTTGCCTTTAGCCTGTCACCACTAGGAAACATCAGAGAGAGACAGCCAAGGGACTGAGTTGCCAAAAACGTCCTATTCCCATGGCTGGGAGATTTTGTTGGCACCATCTCTAAAGAGAATTTACTATGGGCCAAATCCTGGCGCCCTTACTTAGATGAATCAGTTCTCAAGAGGCAACGCTCCCGCTGCGAGTGGTGCGTGCGTAAGAACCTGCCAGATCAGCCCAAAATACTGCCTGGGAGTATCAAGGGCTTGTCTTCCAGAGAGCTAGGAGTGCTGTGGGAAGCAACCAGCCCAAGGCTTTGCTGTGGAGACAGTGCCCAGCTAAGGGGCAGGAATTTCGGAACTGCGCGGGAACGAAGGATATATTCCCCAGCAGAAATCTCTAAATTACTTTTACTTGGAATTTTTCTTCTTTCCCATAAAACAAACACGGATGAAACAGTTTGGCAAGTAATCCTTTTTTTTTTTTTCCCCTTGCAGGGGCATCCAAAATACTCCATGGTACTTTAAGCCTTAATTAATTCATCTTTCATGTGAAGAAAAATGAATTAGTGACAGCTATTTCCTGGACTTCATTTCTGGGATTAAACCCTTTGTTTCTGGAATATCTGAGGGGATTTTGGACAGGCATTTAAAAAGATGTCATTTCAAGGACATCCCCCCCAGCACCACACGCGAAGTACTCGTCTGCAAAATCGAGTCTCGTTAGCCTGCAAAATTGCATTGCTCGCAATGACTTTTTCTTTCCAAATAGAAATGAAAATTTCTGTCTTAAGAAGCGAAGGTGGCGTCGGCGGTGAACAAAACAAATTCTCGATGGCTTCGCCCCAGCTGTTTACCTCCGCGGCCTCGGGGCGGGAGGGGCGGGGGCAGGTTTGCCGAATTGGGCTGGGAGGGGTAAAACTACGGGCGAAGTTTGCCCGAGCTCCGCGCAGCCGGCCGGGGCTGGTGTTGGTGTTGGGGCGGCGCCCGGCGCTGCCCGCGGCGGGGGAGGCGGAGGCGCGGGGGCAGCGGCCGGGGCGGTGCCGGTCCGCCCCCGCCCCGCCATGGCGCGACTCGCCGAGCTCCGCCGGCGGCCGCTGGCCGCGCTCCCGGTGCGGTGAGACCGAAAAGTTGTCCGCGGTAGCGGCGGGGCGCGGGCCGGGGGCCGCCGCGGTGCTGGCGGCGGGACGCGCGGCGAGGGACGGGCAAGAATCAATCCATTCGCGGGAGGTGGAGGCAGGGGTGGGCTCTGCCGGGCGCGCCTCCCCCGCGCCGCCCCGGCTCCCAGCACAGAGCCGGGATGGGGCGCCCGGCGGGGGACGGCGGGCGGAGCGGGCCCCGCCGGCGGGCGGCGGCCGCGGGCAGCGGCGCGGCGGCTGCAGGTACCGGGGAGAGCGGCGGGAGCGCGGCGGCGCTGCCGAGCGGAGCGGGCGGGAGCCGGCGCCGGCCGCAGACGGGGCAGCCGAAGCGGAGCTGTCGGGTTTATTCCCGGCGAAGTCGCCCCGGGGCGCTTGGGGTGAGTTGGGGCTGGCGCCGCGTCGGGGGCTGAGCTGTCCCGGCCGGGGCTCGGCGCTGCCGGAGGGGCGGGTAGCCTGGCGAGGCGTGATTTACGGGCTCCCCGGCAGCAGCCGGGCGCTGGGAGGCAGAGGGAGCCGCGTTTCCAGCTCCCCATCAATTATGGATGGAAACAAATACTGGAGTCAGTTCTGAATTATCCCCGTAGCAGCTCCGCGCCCGCCCTCCTGCCGAAAACAATGCTCAGGTGCAGAGCGGGGAAACTTTTTTTTTTCGGGGGGTGGGGGTGTTTCATCATTGCAGAAACCGATACAGCTGCTTTCAAGGAGTAATTAGAAAGGGTTTAAAGCCTTCTTTATTATTTATAAGAATGAATGGAAATGAAAGGTCACACAGATGTATCTAGGTGGCTATTACGCCTGTGATTTAAAGGGCTGTGTGGTGGTTGTGGAGGGGTTTTTTATGGTTGTTGTTTGTGTTATCTTGTGAGTTGAAAAACGCAATTAACTGCTTTTGGTTGATGTGTTGAAAAAATTGTAGTTCCGGTGGACATCCCACTTGTTAGCATGAATATAGCTAGTCTTAAATTAGTGGGTTTCTGCCAAACTCTCAGTTGTTTCTTACTTCTGGTCAAGATTATGTCTGTGTCACAGGCATTAGCCTGTGAGTAATTTGAGCAAAATTCAGTCCTGTGTGTAAAGTAATTTGTGTTTGTATGTGTGTGTGGCTTAGAATACATTTACTTTTGAGCATAGCAGCAGCAATGATGGTTCATAATGCTCACATATGTGGCACTTGCTGTACAGATGGTATTGTAGCTTATCCATGTACACACACGCTTCACACATAATGTGCAGGAATTACAGCAAACTTCCTCCAGAATACTGTTCAGTGCTCTGTAAATGTGTGGCATTTTTTCCCCTGGTTATTTTCTTTGGGGGGAAAAAGCATGCCTCTTTATTGGGATACTTTTGTGCTGCAAGTTGCTGGTCTATTAATGCTCCCTAAATATTATTTGCAGAAACAGCTTCCTCCTGTCTTAGAGGCGTTTACTGCTGGTCTGTTGCTCTCACATACAAATACTTTCACAGAGAATTTTCTGAGGTTCTCTCCTTTTTCCAAGTCCAACAGGAAGCTCATTGTAAAGCTTTGCAATTACTTTTGTGGCAAAAGAGAATAGACGTTTTTCCTGCTTTATTCATGCTATAAAATTCTGTGCACCTCTAAAGTCTATTTCAGTTCCTTTCAGTAAATTAAGCTGTATGGAATCATGTTTAATGTAGTAAATGACGGGCATATTTTGTTATGTTGGCAGATATTGTATAAACATTTACTCTGGCTTAGATAAAAACAAATTGCCAGCTTAGTGCTCTGATTTCTTCTCTATATAATTATGAACTTCAACAGTTTTTGTGTAACTAATATAAGGCTTGGGGGTTTTTTAAATCAGGAAGAAAAAGTTTGTAGTAAGAATTTATTAGGATTCTGAATTATGTAGCTCAGATTTGTTTTCAGAAAGGCAGCCAAAAAAGTATAACCCAGAGGCTCTACATTGGTTTATTTAACCAGCTTCTCACTTTCATCTGCACCTTTAGTTACGGTGAACCTTCCTCCCCCATATCCTGCAGTCTGTCACTACCTGTTCTCCTTTATGGTGAGATGCAACAGAGATAACATCATTTTCTAAATGTGCTTTGTGTGATGCAGGAGTGTGTGCCAGGAATACAGTGATGGCCCTGTCAGAGCTCTACAAACCAGCTGTATGGCTGCGGGTTTTTCCCCCCCAGCCTCTCGCGCCCTTTGAGCTGGACCATCTGAACGTTTCTGGGAATGGCTGAGCTGAGCTGACTGTCAGAGCAGATACTTTAGCCCTTGGAGCTGCCATAACTTTGCTGTCTGTTTATGAAGAGCACACATTTAGATAGGATGCTTCATTATAGATGCAATTCACTCTAAGCTGATCTTTGATCCAATCAAATCTTTTGTGAGAGCTGTGTGAAAAGTCCACCATAGAAGTTCAGTTCAAAGTGTATGTTAGGCATTTGTAATAATGTATCTTCTAGTCTTACTACAGTTGATCACATTCAGATTTCATGTGTTTTAAATTCCTTTTAAAACATTAGTGCACTTAACACAAGACTTCAGTATCCCCTGAAGTCAGGTTAGCCCAGTTAGGTGGACAGAACTTGCATGAAAATGTTGAAATGCTATGGTTGTTTGTTCTTCTGAAAAATAAAAAGCAATTTGAAATCTGAAGTCAAGTGCAGATCAGGGGTGAATACGGTCAGTTTTCATCAGGTGTAGAAAAGTGGCGTGACTGAGACTGTTTCAGTTCTAGTCTTTCTTTGTAAGACAAAGGAAACAGTTACTTCAACAGCTTCTGTGCCTGTATAAGCTTAAGTGGAGCTTACTTATGTTGCCGTGTCTGATATTTTTCAAGGCTTAGACCGTGTGTTTGCTTGCTGAACAGAGCTGATGGTTGATTACATACTCATATGTTAAACATACCTCTAATTCCAGATTGATAAAATCAGATACCTTTCCACTTGATAAAGTAATAATTTGCTTCACAAGTAATTAAGAAAAGATGGAATAAGGCATATTACTGGCATTGGGTAGTACAAGTTATTTTCAGTCTTAGCAACTCTGTATGTAATTAAAACAGTTCAAATGTCGCTTTCGTCAAAACTGCTGCTCGAACAGATGATCCCTTCTTATGCATCCGATAAGCTACTGCAGTCACTGTTAAAATCCATCTAAGCCATTTTATTAAGCTGTTACTTGTTCTGTGAATAGCTGCCAGCCTTAAGTTCAAAAGAAAGTGGGTTCTGATTTGTTCCCGTGTCACATGGAAGAGGTGTGCAGTGAGAACAGTGTTACTGCCCTTTTGGTGCTGTCTGTGGAGCTGTGTGTGTTGTCTGCCCTAGCCTGCTTTCCCTCGCCGTGGCTCGACAGTAATTAGAGTACAGCTAATATCAGAAGTTGATTCCGTTTATTCAGACAGGAAGACTGTTGAATTGTCCCACTTCCAAAGTCAAATGTTTGTGTTAACCACAGAGATCAAATCCGTAGTGCATATATACAACATATGAGTAGTGTTTATTTCCCTAACGTTTCTATTCCACTCAGCTTTTGTTAACTAACCCAGATTAGCATTTTAACAACCCTGAAGTGAACTTCTGCCATTCTCCCTGCTTGGACAGTGTGTGTAGACCATCCATCATCCTGTCCTTGGCCACAACAGGCTACTGGCTCCATAACCATTTGGAGCTACACAGAAACCACCCGACTGTGAACAGCACAGCTGGCTACAGCAATTTTTTTTTCCACACCACTGGCAGCATTGTCTGGCTATAGTAACTAAAGTTAACATCCAGAACGTGAAGTTTCTTTCATTCTGGCACCCCTGTCCAGCCTCGCTGCAGCTTGGTGTGCACACCTGCAGAAGGAAGATGCAGAATAGCTGGGAGGAGTGAGGCAACCGCTGGAGTCCTGCTTTTCAAGGCTCCAGTTTGGAGACAGCAACCTGTTGTTTGGAGTGGGATGACATTAACTCTGTCCATACTTGAGAGGGAGCTTGCTGGCTGAATCCTGTGTGCGCTCACTGTGCAGATCGGGGTGTGCTTGGGAAGCACCAGCTAAAGAAACAGAACTTGCTGCTTTAACTTAGCCACACAAACTGCCAAGGAGCACAGAAAGAAATGGAGAATTTCGGCTGTGTGTTTCACACATTCTTGTAGAAGCCTTTTTAGTGCCACAACGGAAACCATGTGATTTCACAGGATCTGTGCCCAGACTCTAATACTTGCTACAGATGCTTTTCTTGGTTTGTTTTGCGGATCTATGAATGCAATAGGAAAGAAGTTGTTACAGGATTTGTTGTTTTAATTCTGACATGTGCTGTGAATGGCAGGTAACCAGCAGGTGAACGTTACTTGTGACTCTCTGCTGATTTTACTTGTTGAGTTTTTTGCATAATTTAAATAAATTGGCCTAGCATGGCTGTATGTTGTGCATGAGCCACTGCTTTCTTGCTAGAAGAGAACTTTTGCTTTCAAGAGCAAAGGAGGTCAAGAGGTATTAGTGGGAAGGGAGGGGCTTGGTGGGAGTGGAGGAGCAAAGAAGTGGTGGTGGAAGAGGAGGAGCAGGGAGCTCAGGCAAGCGACATTCGTTCTGTCCGGAATGGTTACAAACCTTGTAAACTAAATCAGTCCCTGGACAGCTTTGATTTATATTCTCACACAGCAGAATGGCCTTGGTCTGCCTGACCTTGGTAACATAACAGAGGTCGTATTTGCACACAGAGACTCTTAGTGCGAAAAGGTTTGTTGTTGCCATTACTTTTTTTTTTAACCGTTACATCTAAGAGCCAAATTGTAGCCCAGTTTTCTAATTGGATAGGCACTGGAAAAACACAGAATGAAAGGGAAGGATCCTGTTCCCACAGTGGATGGTTTAAAAGAAGAGATGGCAGATGGGTACAGTCGGGCAGTGGCCTCTAGAAGCAGGAGAATCATGCTGACCTGCATAATCAGCAGCTGTGCTGATGCTCAAGCCACCTAAACATAGCTGAGCTGCGTGTGTCAGGGACAGGGGGCACACACACTTTGGCATCAGAGGCAAAGGGGAGCTTTGAAGAGAGCCTGGGATGAGAATGAGGAGTTAATTGGCAGATGCGTGCTAGGGGGCTCTTCAAGTGTGTGAGGGACAGCAGGGAGGCAAACACAGAATTGCTCATCTAGAAAGGTAACGAGTGAGTGGTGGGGACCAGCATCACAGGCTGGCTGCCCACCAGTGGTGGGAGTGAAACCTCAGAAGAGATGAGAGCTGATCAGCTGGTCATTCAGTTATTAGTGCAATAGGCTTTTCTTAATGTGAGTTACACAGTTCATCTTTTTTTTTACCAAAAGGTCACGGCAGCTGGGACTCTGCTTTCTCAAGCAGTGCTAAAGTACCAGCTCACACCTGTGTTGGGTAGGGCCTTCCTCAGAGCTTTATAGTGGTGTGAAACAAAAGGTATTTCCTTCAAGTGCTGCTGCCTCGCTTCCCAGGCGTGTGTATGGGCGCTGGTGGTGGGCAGGGACTGCAGCACAGCACAAAGTGTCGCTGCTATTTTGGTGTCTGTCTATCATGACAGATGCACTTTGGGGTCGAAAGAAAATCTTCACGCTTGTATGTCAAGGCCTTATGCTGTGCCTCCATTTAGGTACCTCCTTCCCATCTTGTGTGAGCCCTTGTGTGTCCCGTCGGGCTGCGTAACCATCGTGTTTTGGGAGACCACAGAGAAGAAAATGCACATTTAATTTACAAAAGCCTCCATGTAGAGTTAAGGCTGCAGTATTGAAATTTTAGATGGCACTTGAATGTAGCCCAGCATGAGGGAGCATGGCTCTACCTGTTGGTGTGATGGTAGCTAAAGCACGAAAGGGCTGTGCAGGCCAGTGTGTGTTTCCTGAGCAGCTCTCACGAGTGAAGTACCAGAGCACTGCCTGGTGGGTCAGTGCCCTGTGGAAACAACTTGAACCAACCAACCTGGAAGGCAGGAGAGGGCCCTCTGGCTCTTTGACAGTTGTCCAAGAGCCAGCTTTGGCACCCCTTGCAAATATAGCTCTTTTGTGTATCGCCACCTGGGGACGAGTGCCGAAGAGAAGGGAACGGATAACAGAGGAAAAGCAGTAGTGGGAAAGCTGTCAACAGTGTGTGAACAATGTCCCCAGGTGTCTCATGAAAGGAGTAATAAGGGAGGGGGGAAATAATCTTGCAGAGTTGAATGGTTTCTTTCAATTTGCAAACTTCTCTCTGTGACAGTTTCTTTAACCCAGCACGTGTTTATCAAAGATTACCACCGAAAAGCCAGTAATTTGTTTTTGCTCAGTAAATCATATTTTCTTCATAAAGTAAATGCTGTGCGGATATTTTTAGCATTATGTAGGTTTTTTCCCTGATGATAACCTCAGACAAAAATAATCAAATCTCATGCTTTGAGGATTAATCTGATTTCCTGCAAGGATATGGATAGAATTTTTTTTTTTGTCTTACATACCACTATACAGGTTTTACTGTGAGAGTGGATTATGGGTTTTCTTCCCCCTAAAGCATCAGGTTTTCATCCTTACCAAAAACATAACACTGCTCATGGATAAACAGTGGTCTTCAGCAGCAAGCTGTGCCAGCACAAACCTAAATGTTTGGTACAGACGGGTAAGAAAAATAGACTTGCAAACGTAAATAGTGTGGGGGGTAGGTATGATTATCTTGTCATGTTGTTACACTGGCCAGTATTACTAGTGACAACCCCAGGATTTAAGGAAACATTGTAATTGTACTGGGGATCTGGGGAGGCCGGTGTGGAAGAGAGAAGGGGACAGGGTGTAATAGAAAGCTTTAAAGCCCTAAGTTTCAGATTTGGCACAGATTTCCTTCTGACCTTGATTCAAGCACTTGCAGTCCATATGTTACTGATTTGAATAATTTTTTAAAAAATTTTACTCTGAAAGGTCTAATCTGTGACTTCTCTGTGGCTCACATCAAAATGCCAAAGTATTGTGATGCCAATATTTCCCTGTCTTGCAGAGTGAATGATGTCATGAGGCAATGGAGCCCATGTAAAAGAGAGAGGAGGGAGAGCTGGTGCTCAGCATGGCTGCATCCAGTTGCAAACACTGCCATGGCTGGGTTCTGCAGGTTGTGTTTGCTCTGTGGAAAGTGGGCAGTTCTGTGATGCAGAATTCCCCAAATCAACACAGGGATGTGCCCAAGCTTGGGACACAGAGCAGGGAGAGCCTTGGCTGCACATTTCATCAGTCCTGTCTCCAGCAACAAATAGTTGGAGTTTACCTTACTGCATTTATATCAGTTTAATAACTTTGACAGACTGCAGGGCCAGGAATCAGCCAGATCAAATGCTGCACTAATATATCTGATTTCTAAATAAATAAAAATAAATTTTTCACCACTACTCTGCATTTCTGGAAAGCCAGGTCCCCCTAAAAGACCCTCAGCACAGGCGCCTCTCAAGGCATATCCCTGTCCCTCTGACCATCCCCAGAGTCTCACAGCATGAGCACCGGTGTTCCCCCCTCTCTCCTGTGAATATGTATATACATACTTTTACAAATACACACTTGGATACTACAAAGGCAGCAAATGTGATAATGTGATCCAACTGTTCAGTGCTAGGCTAGAAAGAAGTATTTTTCTGCCATTATGTGAAAATTTAGCGTGACTGGAACAGAGTCTGCATTTGATTAGGCAATTTAAGAAATGGAAGAGACTTCATACTGTAGGGCAGTGCTGCAAAACAATTGCTCGGAACATGTTCTAAAATTGGTTTGCCTTCACCAGATTTCCATGTGTTGCTGCACGACATCTCAAATGAAAGTATGAGCAGTCACGTGGCAAGTGACAACATTTTGGTATTATGGTAAATAAAAGCAGCAGTTTAAACAATTACTCCAAATCCTGAGAAGACTTTGAGATTATAAGAGAAAACAAACTAAAACCAAGAAAACAACTCTCTATTTACTGTCAGCCTGGGAAAGACATTTCATAACACATCCTTTTACTGGCATAGTTAATCTTTAATTGTAACAAGATAATAGTAATTGTTAACTTTGAGCTCAAGGTTCCTCCAGGTTTTCATGCCTGTGTTTTGTATATGTAATTGATGGTGCCCAGGAAAGGGGCAGGGTACATGCTTTGCATTTACAAATAGGTAGCTGGGTGGCCAGCTACCAGATCTGTCCGTGCAGAAAAACCAAGCCCAGTTAAAAATGCATTGTTCCTCAGTCTCTGTAGGCAGTATTCCTGCAGGCAAGGCTGGCTGACCATTCCAGCCCTGAGAATGGCATACTGAGAATACCAGCACAGTGTTTAAGATCTCTCATGTGCTTCTTGCCAGTTGAGTCCTCTCCTGTCTCTCTCCCTTTGCATTTTCCGCAGCCATTTACTTTCTCTCTGAAGTGAGAGCAGTGACATGCAGCAGCCTTTTCCCCAGCAGCAGCAACTCAAGCCAGCAATGCTCCAGCAAGGCACAGTGATGAGATGCTGGAGGGATGTTTGTAGCAGGGGAGAGCAGTGGGTGGAAAGAAGTGATGCTTTCTGGAGTGCAGTTGACAGCAACATTGTCTGAGGCACAGCCTGTTGAACAGCAGATGTGCCCTTTCCACAGTGCAAATCCCTTTTTTCTCTGTCTGCCCTGCTTGTTGGGGCATATTCCTTCCCTCAAACCTCCCTTCCATTTCAAAACATCCCATTCACTTCATCCAGTAGGCAAACCCTAACTTCCTGGGCTCCAGCCAGGGCTCAAATGGGCAGCACTTATCTCAGGATCAGGGCTGCAGCCCTGCTCAGGGGGGGAGGCTGCTTAGGCTGCTTTCTGCAGGGCTGGGAGAGACAGCAGGCCCGGGGTGCTGCCAGCAGCTCCCTTGGCTGTGGCGTCAGCTGGACTTGTGCAAGTTGTGCCTGAGACCTTCATTATGTCCTCACCTGCAAGTACTGGTTTATACCTGTCTCAGAGTTACCTTATCAGATGATGCTTAATCATGCTGAAATGAGTGGCAGTTTGCTATGTAAATCATGTTCTGCAGGCTTCCAGGAAGAACACTGACTTCCTTCACTTCCAGCACTGACCCACACTTGTAGCCAACCCGCCTAGAGGAAGGAAAAGTGATACTTTGATCTAGGTTTAGGCTTTGGTTTCAGACTAAGGGGGGCAGTTTGGGTCTTACTGAACCTACATCCAAGCTTGCATGTACTTTGGGAGGTAATTAGGTCTTGGCCATTATGGTTTAGGGTTCTCCTGAGTTTTCAGAATAAAAGTGTTTTGGTCTAAAACACATTAATCAAAAGCATTAGACACCTCTGACACAGCTGGGAGCTGGAGGTGCTCAGGACTTCACCCTGATGAGCCACAGCTGCTCTGCCCAGCAGGGTGGCTTTGCTTTCCTCAGGTTGGGGTCAGGGCAGGGGTAGGAGTTCCTGCTACCAGAGCTGCCCACGGCCAGGAATTAATGGAGGATCAGTGCCCAGAGTGTGGAATAAATGTCACTGTACTGGCATTCTCTGCACCAGTCCATGGACACTTCCACAAATAAATTTAGTATATCCTAGGGCAGTCCCAGCTGGGCCTGAGCAGTTTGAATTAATGAAATGCAGATCTGCTAAAATGGTGAATCCAGAGCACTGCTTAAATTAAAGTACCTTGCACTCCATCACTGATAGCCCAGCCCTGACAAACTTGCAAGGAAAGCATGGCCTGCAGGAGCTTTGCAAAACAGAACAGATTTGACCATAGGTGTGAGCTGAAAGCAAAGGTTGGTTTTGGGTGCAGGACTTTCATGTCACCCTTATAAGGGAAGGTGGTTACCATTCAGTCTCAAAAATTAACTTAAAATAACCATAATTGAGGCAATCACTTACAGTTTGCTCAGCATTTTATTTCCTGCTGAAACTATCTGGAGTTCAAGTAAATTTCTGATCACAGGAGAATTTAGCCCTCAAAGTGCTTCTAATCAACCACTAAACACTTGCATCATTAAAAGTCACCCCATCCATTTTGCAAGTTCTGTCAGCTCGTTCTAGAGCAAGAGGGGCGCGCTTGCTGCAACGTTCAAAGCCTGCAAACAACTGAAGTGTAGCTGGCAGTGCCATAAGCCAATTAAGATGAAAGCTGTGATACTCACTGGTAGGGTTTCATCACTTTAATATTAAACTATCTTTTTTTACTTAGGCATAGATCAAGAGGTGTTAATGCAGAATCCTTAAAAGAAGTCAAGTATTATCTTAAAATAACAGACCTGTTATTTGCACTTTCATGCTCAATTAATATCTCAGCTCTAAATATCCTAAATTTTTTCTTCAGAGCTGCAGACTTTAAAGTTGTTATAAAAAGTAAGGATGGCTGCATACTGCAAGTTTAGATTTGGGTGTACATTTATAGGACAGAGTTTTTATTACCTATTCATTACCTATTCAAAATCATGCTTAAAGAGACTACAAGAATTAAGTACCTTTCTTTTATAGCCACAAATATTTTCCTGTGTTATATGATAATTAGCTGGAACAATCTGTCACCAAATTCCACAACATGGATTTATCACATCATAGAGAATCTCTAAGATTTGAATGTACAGTAAACCTCTGTGTCAAGCATTGCCTTCAGGAGCTTTATTGAAGTCAGCTTTCATTAGAAGAAACACATACTGGAATGACATTAAAAAGAATTGTAAAGAAAATCACACTTGCATTGATGCTGGCTATTGTATCCCTGTTTGGGGAGGACTTACCCCGCTATAATGCAATTGCATCATTGGAAAACCTATGTATAGATATGACCTAAAATGGGAATCGAATCCCCTGCCTTTCATATCACAAATACTGATTTTTTTAAGGCAAATGTTGCATTCTATGTGGAATACTTTCTGGCTTGTAAGCAAATGACTCATCATACACATTTCACACAGTAAGACACAGAAAAAAAAGACCAAGACCAAAAAATAGAGATAGGAAAGAGAAATGTTGGCTCCCCCTCTAGAGTTTGAGGCACCAGACCCTGGGCCATGCTGGTTTTACATTTTGACTCAGATGGTACAAACAAGCTCCATTTTCATATTTGGATTACCAAAACACACTTTGGTCTGGTTCCCCCAGTGTGTGGCTCTGCTCTCGAGGTATTTTATTCCAGTCACAGCAGGGATTAGGTGCTGTTCTGGGTTAATGTTCTGGTGCATCTATGGTTGCCAATTTCTACAAGTCTACGGCACCCCTGAAGGCAGCCTGTACCACCTTCATATATTTTCTTCTGAATGTTTTATCTTCTGAAGAGATTGACCTGGTCAATAAAACGACTGTGAGCAGCGCTCTCCCTTTCTGTACTCTGCGCTCACTGGCGAGCTGTGTTCTCTCTGCAGCTGGCTCAAGAAGTTGAACTTTCCCACCTGGCAGCAGTTACCACCAGCAAGTAAACTCAGGTGCAAATCCTTAGCCCCCTAAAGCAGAGTCACTGCCAGCAGGCTTTTAACTTCATGCAGCCCAGAACTTGAACCCTGCCCTTTTCAGGTAGTGTTTTTTACTGCTGTTAGTAGACCATAAGTGATTTGTACATCAAAAGATAATCCCTGAGGCTGCAGTAAACAAGATTTTTAACCTTTCTACGCTAGTCCTTTGCATCCAAAAAATAAAGAGGAGAGGTGCTAAACACAAGTTAGTTCCTATTCAGCCTTTATTTGGGTGCAGGTGGAATCTGTGACTTGCTCTAGCCTGGCCAACAGATCTTTGTTGCTTGAGTGTTCTGGTTAAAGAGCTTCGATGCACTGCTTTGGGCAAGGGCTCAGTGCCCTGAAGCCGCTGTCCAGGGGTGCCCTGTGCCCCTCAGCAGGGCTTGGCTCAGGGGCCCAGGGGAAGTTGCTGGGTTTGCACGGGATCAGCCTTGCTCTGCATCAGGAACTGAAGTCTCAGCTGCAGGCCCTGAGAAACTTGTTGAACATCTGTGAACAAGTAGTAGTAAAAGATTGTTTTGTTTTGGCTTAACTTTTATTATTAGAGTGGTTTCATGTTCAAAATTTCAGAAGGTACCATCTGAGAAAGACACTAGTCAGTGACTTTGCACTAATTAGTGCCCTCAGGGAGCCATTTGCATGCAGGAAGAAACAGAGGACAGCAGGGATTTCCTGATTTGTCTGAGTCCAGTCAGCTGGGATTGTGGGAAACCACATCAACATAAACTGACTAGACTCAGCATATTACTAATCAATTCTGCCTGTCCCCCCTCAACATTATGGCCAACTTGTACTTCCAAGCACAGAGGGGATCCTTGGTCTCACCTGACAGCCTGAGTCTGATGGAGGAGGAGGGTGATGTAGTCATTTACTCAGCTTTTATTATTGCAACCCTTTCCTCCATTCCCTGCCAAACTCTCCACAAGTGAGCTAAATTTTAGGATGTATCTTTTGTTCTGACCTGTCTTGAACTTGAGCCTGGATTTGCTGTACCTCACTCCTGTCTGTGCTTAGCATTTTGAGTGGCATTTATCGTGTTAAGAAAATTTTTACGAATTTTTTTTTTCAGTAAGTAGAAGATATTGCATCAGTCTGGTTTGAAGCCATTTTATATGTTGCTTCTCCCCAGCTGGCTGAATGCCCTTTCCCTTCCCCCTTCTCTTTTACGTGGCAGTGCACGGAAAGATGATTGATGGAGCGTCACCAGCACATTGTCAAAAGCTGGAATAGATTAATGGGCAAGAAACACCAGCCTGTTCCCCTTCATGTGTGATTGTTTGAAGGCAGGCTCATATTTTAACAGAAATTATATCCTGCTTCTCTGGATTCCCCCAATCAGGAATTGAAGGATGGGGTTTCTATCTGAGATTGAAAGGTGGTGGCAGCCACAAAGAGCCAGTTTATTACTTGGGACAACTGCCTGCCTCCCATTTGACCAACAGCATCTCCCTGAGGCCTGTTTCAGGCAGGCTGCTCGCCTCCTTAACAAGGTGGATTTTTGCCACCAGTTAACATTTACACCTCTAGTTCCTTCTCCTTGCAGACACAACTCATTATGGCATAGGCCCCGTGGCCAGAGGAGCTCTGATCTGTAAACAGCTTTTCACCTGAGGGATACTGGGCAGTGTGCCTGTGCTGCAGGGAAGGAGCACATCTGACCCCAAGCAGCTCAGAACCTTTGAAAAGGCTTTTTTGGTGGTTGGCCTTGGTCACAAATTCAGCCTTGATCTGTGCCTCAATTCCCCAGCTGCAAAACAAGGATAGGAATATGGTAATTTCCAAACATTGCACTTGCCATGGATTGTTTTCTAGCAGAAATGCTAGGAATGCAATTTATAAGAGAAATTAATCAAAGACTGGGCTGAATCCTGGCAGGGGAAAATAATCAAACCCAGAGTATGAATGTTTTCTGCGTTTTCTTGAAGGTAGACATTGCCAGCATTTCGTAATCAGCTATTCCAGGCCCAACTGATACTTCAGCGTTGTCATTTGTAGTCCCCAGTAGTGGCCTCCACTAAAAGGTTTGAATGTGGCAGGAATTACGACTTTCACACCAGTCTATCTGTGTCTACCAGAAGGCCACACCTGGCTGTCATAAACCCCTGCTCCAAGGGCTCGATGGAGCCCATTTTTCTGATTACCCAGGAAACAGCTGTTCTTCCCAGTTTATTCTCTCTTCAGTGGTTCTGATCCCAAGCCTGTGTCCAACCAGATAAAAGCTGTATTTAAGAGCCCCTTGAAGCAGGTGCATTTTCTTTTCATATGTAGCTGGAAAGCATTGCTACTGTTAATATTCTTTTAATAATTTTACAAGCAAAATAATAAAGAAATCTGTACTTGTTGCCTGGCTGGTGAGAAGTGATTACCTATGGTTTGCTGATCCAGTGCAGCTCTCTGTCTGCTTTTCTGTCTTGTTGTGACAAAGGTCTGTGCTTCATGTCGGTATTTTCTTTGATAGAGATTTGTAAGATTGCTGGACATGATTATTCCTGCCCTGTATGTTCTCGAGGTTCATCTCTGCAGTATCCTGAGATGATTGAGGGTTTTCTGGGGAAAACATAAATGTGAGTTTATTTCTGTGCTGGATACAGCCCTTGGGGAAACACATCCTCTGGATTCACATTTACAAAACTTCACATTCTTTTAGGGAGTTTGATACCCTGCCTGAAATTTGAATCTGCGTGAGAGAACTAATACTCTGTTTACCTGGCATTTCAGTTGTTTCCTGTTTGCTTTTGTGACAGTTTGCTGCATATTGGCCATGATAATCATTACCTAAAAACAAGTTGCCCTTTGACAATTGTGATCTAAAAACAAAAACAAATTGCCTTTTTTTCTGCAGCCATTTCCTGGAGTCCAGAAATCAGTATCTGCCTCTGTAAGGCAGGTTACATGGAAGTTTTGTACTTGTCACCCCAGTCAATTTTTCCCAGATGGAACACTGGAAGGAAAAAGAAACTTCCTGTTGCATGCCCCTGCTTGGTGCAGGTGGAACTTGCACAGTTTGCAAGTTGTGTGCAATTTGAAGCCAGGCCAGGGTCTCTTTGAGTCATGATGTGGGCCACAAGCAGCCTCATCTTCTATGCTGACTGCAGCCGACATGTCTGGGAGAGCTTCTTGCTCTTTGGCAATTTGTATTCATTTGTTCTCCAAGAAAACAAGGCTTCGGGGAGGACTTTTACTAAGCACCTTATAGCTGTTACTGTGCACCAACTCAACATGCAGTTTATGTGTCTCCCCTTTCACTGGAAAAGGAGTGGGCTGGATATTTGGAGCCTGCTTTTCCTTACAAAAAGCTCAAAAAAAAAAGATTGTGTAAGCATTAATGATTTGTTATTGTGTCTGGGAGCCACAGTGCTGCAGGACTTTGCTCTAATGGTGCTTTCACAAGAAAGAACTAATTTGACTAACTTTATTAATTCCAGTTTGTTTTAAGTTTGCTCATTAGTAATTTAACGCAAGATGCTTCAGCTGAAGAGGCCATGTCAGGACAAGGAAGAGCAGAGGGAAAGTGCCAGGAATCATTAGTGTTTATTAACCACTGCACTCATCAATCTTGACTAAGAGCACAGCCCATTCGTTCTGGACTGGTGGACTGAGATACAGAAATATCATTAACAGTGGAAAATGCTCCTTTCCAGGTCAGTCTGTAATGGGCAGGCATCCAGACAACACCCCCATCCCCAAGTGCTCCCAACCTTTCAGCTGCTCTCCTCACAGTCCAGCCCGAACTGACAGCTCAGCAGCCTCTGGAAGGAGGAAGCCCTGCCCCTAGCCAGCCATAGCATCAATTAACAAATACAGCATTTTCATCCCCCATAAGCATTACTGAAAGGTTAAGTGTTGTTATGAAGGGGTTTCTTTAATTGCTTTTCAAATTATTAAATGATTAATACTTTTGTGCTTTGCTGGATCAGGCCTGGCACTTTGTGTTGGCAACATGTTATTCTCACTGAAAGTCTTGAAACATTAAAATGGAAAGGTTTCTCTTTTTTTCTGTTTAGACAAAGCATTTAATAACCAATTTCAGCAAATGCAAGGCACTGAGCTGATGACTCAGAGCTCTGACCTGTGAGTCGGGGCTGAATGAATGCCTCCAAAAGGTTGGAGGAGGGAATAATACAACATTTGCCAGGTTTCTAATGAGAAATATGACCCCTGCCCAGACCACTTGCAGTCATTAAGGATCACATTTCACTTTGAGATGTGTTTTCTTGCATCCTACCCAAATTGCAACTTGAGTAGTTACATTCTGCTCGCTAAAATATCCCTGTGGTTTAATTGAAGAAGTTATGTTTCCCTTCCCCTCTTAAAAGCTTTGTTGTATAATGTTGTGGTGCTGTCATGATCTGTGCTGTCTGATCTACAGAGTACACACACACAACCCCCAGGTGAAAGCCTCTGAAGCCTTCCACAGTAGGAAATAGAATGAGGGGAACATGGCATCCTGGGAAGGTGGTTCAACATTGCATCCCCATTGGAGCCTCTTGCCACCCTTGTGAAGTGTGTGACAACGCTGTCACACTGCAGGGGCAGCATTTTCATTTACTTTGCACATGTGTAACACTGCACAAGGCAAAGCATCAGGTGCCTGCTCCTGGGCAGCAGGTCTGTGACAATGGGCACACTGGGCTGAACACTGTGATGGCCCAGCCTGGAAACAAGCAATGACATTTAAACACAGCATGGATGTTCAGACACATTGTGTGTGTCATGACGTTTTGTGGATGAGATTTAGGTACTTTTTGGGAAAAGGGTTTGTGCTGGATGACGTTCGGTGATTGAGGGGATGGAAAGAGATTGCAGTTTAATTAAAATTCTAATCCCAGGTTTGACAATTTTTCTTGCCAGGTCAGCAGCCTGTATGTTCTGTTTCTGATTCTGTGAATTAAATGGGCTGACAGTCATCAGCTTCTTCGGAAATGCCCGTAAATCCAGCTAGAAATTAGCAAACATCAATATGTTTCAGAGCAGCTTGGAGCAGGGCTGTGTCACGCAGCAGTTTCCCATCCCTGTCCCCTGCTGCCAGTGCTCAAATCCAAACCAAACCCCTCTTGTGCAGCAGGAAGTGGTGCCGGTGTCCCGTGCTGCAGCAGCCTCACCGCTGTGTCCCTGTTCCACAGGTAGTTGAGCAGTGCTGTCACCTGTCCCCAGCCATGAGGCTCCCCGTGCTCTGTGCCTTGGTGACGCTGCTGAGCCTGTCCCGCTGCCGCGCCGTCAGCTTCCCCGAAGACGAGGACCCCATTAACGTTGTGGACTACCACTGTAAGTAATCTGCAAGGGCTGCTAAACACCAGGGAAAAAGTTCTAATGCTGGTTTTATTTTTCCTTTTTCCTTGCCCCCCCTCCACGGGAAATTAAAAAAAAAATTTGATTCCTTTCAAATTGAAATGTGTTTACTGGCTTTGTATCTTTAATAGAACACTTAATCATTTTCTTAAAAAAGCAATCAGAAATACAGCAATAACTTCAGGAAAAAGAACATTTGCTGACATTAGCCATCTTTTCCTCATTTATATTCAAGACATTACTCAAGGAATTTAGTTTAAACCCTTCTACACCTAGTATATACAGCTAATCAATGCCATATATTGATTCTTTAGCTCTATAATCCTGAGTGATGGTGTAGCCCATTTTTACTTGCAGATTCAAGGCAATATCCAGTATTTAGAGGACGCCCTTCAGGCAATGAATCTCAGCACAGACTGGACTTCCAACTAATGTTGAAAATTCGAGACACACTTTATATCACTGGCAGGTAATTTTCCTTCACTCAGTTCATTAGATTAAAATTCTTTTCTCTTCTGGTTTTGCGTTTATGTGTAAAATTCATTTAGAAAAATGTGCAGAATATGATAAAAATTAGAATTGGGGCAGAATTTCCAAGAGAAATATACCACATCTATGGCCAGCGCATGAAAATTGGATTTGAAGGCTGCAGTTACTGTAGTTAAGCTTAAACCAATGATCAAATGCTCTTTTCCCTCTTTTTTATTACTGCCCTGCCTGATAAAAACCTCTCCTGATCATTTTAAACTTGGACTGACACACCAGGGCTGTAGGAAGTGAGGAATAACACACTTGCATATTTACAGCCCAGGTTAGTCCTCAGCAGAATGGACAGACAGGGATGGACAGCTGGACATTGCAGGTGCTGTCTCAGAACCACACCAATAAAAATCAAAGCCACCTCATGTTACCTATGAACAACCTTCTCCCATTTGCATTAAACACCAAAAATCCATAAGCATAGAAGTTGCTGGTCTAACATAACATTCTGAAAATAGATATAGCTTATCAAATAAAGAGGCACAGAACTAATGAATTTACTGCTGTTTTTTTACTCTGCAAACAGGGACCAGGTTTACACTGTAAACTTAAATGAAGTTCCAAAATCAGAAGTTATCCCAAGCAAGGTGAGCAGATGCATGCTGGGAAGGGAAAGGTGTTTTCTTTGGTTTTAATTTTTTTTTTAAGAAATTGCTGTGGCATGGAATTCAAATGTTCTTTTCTGGTCTGCTTTAACAGAAATTAACATGGAGATCAAAGCAGCAGGACAGAGAAAACTGTGCTATGAAAGGCAAACATAAAGTAAGTTTAGCACATTATAGAAAAATGATACTAGTATTTATTATATACATGGAGTCTGTGATTAATACATCTTACTTTCTTTTCAGGATGAATGCCATAACTTCATTAAAGTCTTTGTTCCAAGAAATGACGAGATGGTGTTTGTCTGTGGAACAAATGCATTTAACCCTATGTGCAGATACTATCGGGTAAGAGTACTGAAGATGTCATTTATCTGTTACTGGTTATGCCATATCAAATACATCCAGTGTGCCTGGAAAATGCTTTAAGGTGAAATAAAAACAGACAGAAGCCAATGTGCTGAATTAAGTTTTGTGGAAAGACAATGTTTGCTTTTGTGCCAGTGCACAAAATAGAAATGACACTATCACCCATTTATTTTTCTTCTCTAGTTGAATACATTAGAGTATGATGGGGAGGAAATTAGTGGTTTGGCAAGATGCCCATTTGATGCCAGACAAACCAATGTCGCCCTCTTTGCTGGTAAGAACTTTTACTTGTAATGAGTCTAAATGATTAATGACACCAAAGGAGACAGAGAGCTTTTAAAGCGAGCACAGGAAAGCTAAAGGTGTCATGGTGCCCCTGCTCTTAAATTTTTTAAAGGGCCTCCAAAGGATTAGAAGCTGACCTGTTAATAAATAGGTTACAGCAGTATGGGGAAGTGTGACAGTAAAGAAATGTGGAAAAATACAGGCTAGTCAAAATTCTCTAGATTATTAAAGGCCTCTTAATACCATGTTTTCAACTTCCATTTTAGATGGAAAATTGTATTCGGCAACAGTAGCAGATTTCCTGGCAAGTGATGCTGTTATTTATCGCAGCATGGGGGATGGATCTGCCTTAAGAACAATAAAGTATGACTCCAAATGGATAAAAGGTAATTTGGGGAGTATTTTCCCATACACATGGCAAATGTAACTGCAGTGGCACAGAAGGTCAGGTTATTCACAGCCAGCCTGGTTTACACATATGCTACAATGTCAGCATGTTTGAGGCTTTCAGAATATTAAAAAACTGCATAATGCAAAAAAATGAGGCAAAATTTTTGTTAAATGCTTCAATAAACAAATCTGCAGTAACAAAATACCCTAGTTGAAATAAAATTTCTGTGGGGCCTTTTTAGAGTCCATTAGCCAATGCTAAAGACTTCAAGTTCATTTAAACTCCAGTGTACCTGTATTTGGACATCCTAAAGTATCTGGAAGAGCTCGCATTGGCTGGGGTGGACCTGGGGAGGAGCCACCAAGTCTCACAGTGTCACTGTCATGTTCCCATTGAGCAGTTCTTTGAAGTAACTTCTCCTTGCTCTTTCTTACAGAACCACACTTCCTCCATGCCATAGAATATGGGAACTACGTTTATTTTTTCTTCCGAGAAATTGCTGTAGAGCACAACACTTTAGGCAAGGTCGGTATCGTCACCGTGAGCGTTGAGTCACAGCAGAAAGAGCTCATCCTAAAACAGCATCAGGAACTAGCACAGTTCATAATATGAAGGAGGAACTAGGACAAAGCTTGCACAGTTTTAACATGGTTATAATTTATAGGGAGGGGAGAAAAAGAGAACTAGAGCAGTGCATTCTTCAACCAGAAAGCTGTTCCAGTTCTCCAGGCCTCACTGTTAGTGAGCTCACTACAGGTGTCTTTCAATGTGCTGTTGCCTTAGCACTGCTGTTCCCTTAACTCTTGCACCAAGTAATGGAAAAGCTGAGGGTGTTTTCATGCTTATTAAAGAAACAAAAGAAAACAACACAAAAGGAGAGTTTCAAAGAAGTTTCTCTAATGTCCCTGGATATTGAATAATTCAGTCATGCCAGTACAGAGTATAATACTCATGCCTCACCATGGAAGGATATTCTACAATAAATTATTAAATCCCTTACACATGGTTAATTAAAGTCTTTAAATCTCACTAACAATATGATTTTGAAGGCAAAAAGGGTGGGAGCAAACTGTGGAGACACATTTGCTTGGTGATACATTAAGATGCCTGTGCACTACAAGCTGAACACCATTTGCTTTCATCTTCTCTGTGCAGCTAAATGACAGCTTCCTGTTAACAACATTATCTTGGTATTTTATTAAGGGCTCAGAAACAAGCACTGTTTCCCTTGCATCTCTCAAGCCTCTCTCCCTTTTTCTTTCTTTTTGCCTTTCACAGGCTGTGTATTCCCGTGTGGCACGCATCTGCAAAAATGATATGGGGGGCTCCCAAAGGGTCCTGGAAAAGCACTGGACATCCTTTCTGAAAGCTCGACTCAACTGCTCAGTTCCTGGGGATTCATTCTTCTACTTTGATGTTCTGCAGTCTATCACAGACATAATAGAAATCAATGGAGTGCCCACTGTTGTGGGTGTATTCACCACACAGCTCAACAGGTAAGAGATGAGCAACCTTTCATCAAAGGCAGATCTCGGGTTCTCTCTTACACTGACATTGGTGTACACTCATTGTAATCTGAGTTCTTGAAACTATTTTTCGAATTTTACAGCATCCCTGGTTCAGCAGTGTGTGCTTTCAGCATGGATGACATTGAGAAAGTCTTCAAAGGGAGATTTAAAGAACAAAAGACTCCTGACTCTGTTTGGACAGCTGTACCTGAAGACAAAGTACCAAAGCCAAGGTAAAAGGTTCTTACTCATGATGTCATAACATTGTCCCTGTAAAGAGCTACCTTAAATCAGCTGCACTCTTGAGTGCCTTGTTGGGTAAAACCCAAAGCAGAGCTTGCCACTTCAGCCATAAGGATGCTCATTAACTGGCTGCCTTCTCTCATTAACTAAAATATCAAGAAAAAAACAATATTGTTCTCATTTCAGACCTGGCTGCTGTGCAAAACACGGCCTAGCAGAGGCTTACAAAACCTCCATTGATTTCCCAGACGAAACGCTCTCCTTCATCAAGTCTCATCCTTTGATGGACTCAGCTGTTCCCTCAGTCACTGAGGAGCCCTGGTTTACCAAAACACGTGTCAGGTATGACAGTTCAAAAGTAACACCTGTGAAAAGGAAAACAAGAAAACTTGCTGCTAATGATGTGCCTTTTGGTCTTGCTAGATACAGATTGACAGCAATTGCTGTAGACCACGCTGCTGGACCCTACCAGAACTACACAGTCATATTTGTTGGCTCTGAAGCAGGAGTAGTACTTAAAATCTTAGCAAAGACCAGACCTTTTTCTTTGAATGACAGCATACTACTGGAAGAGATTGAAGCATATAATCATGCAAAGTAAGTCATCTAAGCTCTTCATCTAGTCCTTGGTACCTAGCTAAAAAAGATTATGGTAAACCAGCTCATTATCACCAACATCACCACTTGTTTGTCATTTCATCGTGTTCCTCATGTTGAATAACCTGAAAGTATTTGGTCACTTGCCATTTTGCATGGGTTGAATGAACAACCTAATTCCACTCCAGTGACGTCAGTGACACAGTCTATAACTCTCCACAAGTACTTCTAAAACGTCAGAAGTATTTGCTGATGTTAAAAAGAAATGATCTGTGCTTATCTTGAGGGTTGTTCAAGAGTGGCCGATAGTGTATAACCTATATCTGATCACTTTAAACTTGTTTATTTTTTGGCACAAAGAATTTGGGAGTGGAAGCATTCCAGTTAGGCTCTACAGGCATCCAGTACAGGACTCCTCCTCTCTCAAAACATTTATGCTGATTGAGAGAACAAAGAAAATGGATTTGGATTTTTTTTTTTCTACATAGTTCAGCGAACTTCTCAGCGAACTTCCTAACTGTTAGCAGGAGCCAGAACCAGCACTTGATAACTCAGGGGTTTGTTTAGCAATGTCGCAGCAAAGAGTAGCAGCTTACATTTATGTATGTGTAAAGCTTCTGTTCAGTAGCTACACAGAAATAAATAAAATGTTTACTGCACAAAGTACTCAGTCACTAAAGCAGTGGCCTGCCCTTGTTTTTGCTGACCAGGTGTAATGGAGAAAGCGAGGAGGACAGAAGAGTCATTTCCCTCCAGCTGGACAGAGACCACCACGCTCTGTTCGTGGCATTCTCCAGCTGCGTCGTTAGAATTCCCCTGAGTCGGTGTGAGCGTCACGGGTCATGTAAAAAGTACGGCTCCGTTCCTGAACTCCCCTTAAAGCAAGGGCACCAACGTTTCTTAGGAAGGAAGTAAAAAATGCATGATTTTTTGGGATTTTTCTCTTGCAAGGGCATGTATTGCTTCACGGGACCCGTACTGTGGCTGGTTAGACCATGAGGCGTGTGGAAGAGTGACACCAGGCATGCTGTAAGTACTCTTTTTCAAGTTAGCCCAGCATCTCTAACTGTGCTTTACAGACCCCATAAGCTCATGCCCTGTGCCTCTTCCCTTGCACACAGTTACTAAATCTCTATTTTTTAAAGATTTTTTTTTTCAGTGCACTGTACATGTAAGAGAACAGAATGCTAAAGTCTGGCCTAATTCTGCAACCTCTGGGTGAAGACTTGCGCTCAGTGGGACTTTTACATGTGTAGGAGGGCAGGCAGGCCTGTAGGAAGAGCAGTTGGAAGCAGGAGGGCAAGCAATTGCAGCATGCAAACCTGAGCAGCTCCAAGAGGACGGGACACAGTATCCCCTCCCAGGCATGCTCATGGTCAGGGCACAGGCGATTGCAAATATGAAAGCACAGGATTCATAGTGGGAAGAGCAAGGTTGTGCCTCTGCACTGGGGTGTTATATATGCATGCCAAAGGCATTTTGCACAAATCAAGTCTGTAATATATGGTGCACTAGCAGCTGTATCTTAAAAAGAGGCCTTTGTAGCAGGCCAGTGCAAACTTTAACTGGTATAATTGGATGGTTGTATCTAAACCCAAGAGCATGCCCAATGGAGAAGACATGATGTAGTTGCTAAAAAAAAAGGGATTGTTTTTTCCTATTTCCTGGCATAAGCACACATAAGCAAATAGATTTGAAGCCGGACTATCCTGTACATTTTGTACAATCCTTTGGGCCATACACTGGCTGTTGTGTATGTTTCCATCTGCTGCTTCCAGAAAAAAAAAAATCTCCATTTGTATCCTTACTAATACTGTTAATTGCAGGTTCTCTTTGTTTGTTTCATACAACCACAGCACTGGAGGATATGTACAAGATGTCGAATACGGCAACACGGCACAGCTCGGGGACTGCCACGGTAAGGCACAGTCACTGCTGCTCCTTTGGAATGTCTCACCATAGTCTGTGGCCACACCTCACTGTGGATGTTAAATTTCTGATGAGCTTTTCAGTAACATGATGAACACATCACCTGGTGTTACTGTGAATGTTCACAAAGCTGAGCTTTTTAGTCCTGGGTGGCCGAGTTTTTCTCTTTCCTTCACCAGTTTACAGCTATTTGGGGTCTACAGCAAAGTATTGAAGAATTTATTTTTGTAACCAGTGATATTTTAGTTTTTATTTTCCATTATTCAGGTTTGAGATCTTTTGCTTTCTTTTTGTTACTTTTTACTGATTACTTGTTCCTTTAATTCTTTTAGAAATTTTGCCTACTACAGCTACACCAGATTACAAAATATTTGGCGACCCAACATCTGGTTAGTTTTTTTTAATTTTTTTGAATTAATGACCTTTACTTTCCTTCAGTTCAGCATTTTCAGCCCTTTTTTCCTTCCTTTTGCACAGTTGGCAATCCTCCATTTTTGTGCTTTTACTCATGTTCCCACTGATGGTAAAGATAGTCAGACTCTTCTCACTCAGCACTTCACCCTGTGTAGCCGCATGTTAACAGCTCATTATTTATGGAGACATCTTTTATTAAAGAGCCTGATTAACATAGATGACATCTTCACTGCACGAAGTCCACTAAGCTTTACTCTTGATCCCCAGCCATGCATTTGTGAATGCCCCTCTTGGTCATCTCTAGTAGATGAATGGCAGAACTTCATCATCTTCCTCCTTACCTCTCCTTTTCTCTTTTCCTTCTTTCCCAGCAAGCTTTTTGCACAAATACACATTTTCTAAAATGTGTATTTCTTTATTTTTGAAATGCTTTAAGTAGTTTATGCTAATGGAAAAAATTTAACATCACGAACTGTGTAGCTGAATGAGAAATTGTCTAGACAAAAGTGGCTTAGAAAAAATGTTGTGCATTGTTGTCAGATGGACTTTTGCATCCTTTTCTCCTCCAGAGATTCTTCTCATAATGTGTTCACCACCAGCCCCTGGTGTTCAGGGGCACCCAGTGCTCCTCTGTTGAATTCAAGAGCAGAACCTGTGTTGACTTCAACAGGAGCAAGACTCAACCCTTATTTTCCAGTCTTTGCTTTTGGAACTTGGGTCTTTGCTTTCAAACCGAGGGCACATTTCTGACTGACAAATAGGGCAATAATCTATTTGTATGTTAAGTTTGTAAGAGTGCAACAAGAACATTATTTGTGGTTTGGTTTCTGACATTTTCACTTCTGTAACTTGACAAGAAGTAACGTTTGAGACAAATATTTTCCAGATCTATTAACTACAATGCAAGTTAGAGACTCACTTAAGGAAACAAAACAAAACTGTCACACAGAAATGCTGCCTGGCTCTATGAGTGTTTATCAACTGAATTTTCGAAGTGATATTTTATGACACAGATACAATTGAACCTTATTTTCAAGTCCTGAATGAGTGTGCTTTTGAAGTACATTTCTCAAGTCTGATCTTGAGCCATAGACCTTCCTGCCTAAACCTACTGGGACAGTGAACACAAAATACTCAAGGGTGCAAATGAGACTGAACTGTAAACCCGATTTGATGAGTTTCCTCCTCTGTGCATTTTCACATAGGCTGTGGTGGGTCTGTTCAGCAAGCATATTAGAGGAGCCAGAATCTCTGCAGGATTGTTCCTTAGGAACCATTACAAAATAGGGGTTAAAAACATTCCTTTTATCCCCACCTGCAGAAATGGCTCATTCAGCAGTTCCTGGTATACCATAATAGGCAGTAATGGAGCTGATCTGGTTTCTCAGGCATAACCTGTCATGAGTGTGTATCGTTCCAAGTAACTTGGGGTTTTTTTGAAGATGTTTAAAAGGCAGCCAAGTGTGTTGTCTCCAGTGAAGAATATAGCAATTAAGTAGACTAAGCTGTGCTTTTCACCCCCACAGTTGCTTACTTTAACTTTTGTACTGCTTTCACAGTTGACTTCTCTGGCTTTTTGGCTAGCAGCTGTTGAAGTGTATATGTACTATTTTCATACTTCCAGTTTTGCAGTAATTGATTTTAATCAGCCATCTGTACTTCTGCAGAGTGTAGGGGGGGGGGGGTCACATTTTGCTCTGACATGTAACTCCCATAAAATACTGTGTCCAGCTATAGCTTAGATGTGCCATGAAACACATTAATAAAAATCTGTTTGCCACCACAGACATGGAGTTCTCCTCAGCTTCCATTACCACAATGGCAAGTATCCCAGTTATATCACCTAAAGTGATTGGTTCCTGGAAACCTAAAGTGACTGGCTCTCGGAAATTTGTAGTTCAAGATGACCCAAACACTTCTGATTATTCTGATCCATTATCAGGTGTCCCAAAGGGTAAGGCCTTACCAGGGAATACATTGCAGCTGAATGGAAACCTGATAGTCTCAGCATTGTCTAAGGCTTAAATGTAACAGCCGTGATTGTTGGGCTGTATTTTACACCCATTTCCTGTGAATATGCAGACAGTGCAATCATGTTTTTCATACCTACTTATCCCATGGACAAAGTGCTGCTTAGAGCTTGTAATGGGAAACACAGATAATAGGCTGAACCTTTTAATCCTGGAGTGGCCCAAAACTCCCATTGAAATCAATGGCAGTTCCGGATACATTAAAAAAATTACCTTCAAGACCTATCTACACCTCTGTTCATTGTTTTCAATTCAGTCTAGTTTGGCTTAGACAGTTAGTTCTCAAGAGTGGTTGCTTATGTTTGGGGTTTTTTTCCATTTGGGTTAGGGGTGGTGGCAGAAGACAACACAAAGCAGAGCTCCATGAGTGATCCATGTGTTAAATGGGGCAAATCCCAACCTCTGCTTGCCTGGAACATGTTATTAAAGAACAAGGGTCAGAGTAAGTGCTGAATTTTTATCCTCTGGATCTGAGCATCAGTTTAGAGATGATCTCAGTACATACTGAGACATGCAGAGGTTTTAAGCTGAACACAACAAGAAACCTATTCTGCCTGTAGTTCATCTTTCTCTAGCCATTCTTTCAGCTAAATGAACCTTTGATCAGGCTCTTATGGTAACTGAGACTTTAATTCAATAGGACTTTTGCAGTCAACCACAGAATCCAGAAGCTTCCACTCCCATAACCAAAATTTAACACAAGACTCTCTCGGTGCATAGCACAGCAAGGTGACAGACATGTTTGCACAATTCTGTATTTACTGAAAAATCTCACCAGCCAAAAACCATTTCTGTTTTATTATCATTCACCAAAACATATCAGGTTTCCTATCAGCCATTATGGCCGTGCATTTGTCATTTTAATTTGTTGCAATTATTTTCTGTTTTGCTTTAAAGTTTTTGTTATCATCTGCTCTTGGTTCTGAATCACATTTTGTGTCATAGCTATTAGTGAACTTTACTCATGTTTTCCTTCTGCTTCTGCACGGTGCCATTAAAACCTGTAACCCTGAACATTAACAATATTCAAAGGCCTTGCCTCTAACAAAAAGTGGCTCTGTTCCTTCCCTCTTGCTCTTTCATTTTAACACCTCTTGGGATAGCAACAGAATTACTTTCAATAAAAACTAACATTGTCTTAGCTGCAAGATGTCTGTGGTTGCTTTAAAAAAACCTAAAAAATCAAAGGGAGCTTGTTAATATCCAAATAAAAAATTAATCAAATATTCAATTTCTTGGTCTAAGCTAAAAGTTTCTAAATTTTAACATTCTCTAATAACTTAACCGAAGTTGTTTTTATAATGTTATGCAAGTATTTATGTTCCTTATTGGTAAAAAAGAAAGATCAGTGCTCTAGCAGAATCACATTATCTTCAAACTTGGACATGTATAATGAGTGCCACTCCAGGACTAGCAGCCTGGGAGTGGAGTAGTATACAAGTTTTCTGCTGTATTCCATTAGCGTGGCTGTAACAGTGCAGTATATATGTTATACATTTTTACACAACATTTGCATAATCCTGTCTCTCCTTTGATACTGATTTATGAGTTGGGCAGGAAAGTGAGAGAGAAATCCATCCGTGAGTTATTAATTGCTGTCTGGCCCAGTAGGACCTTCTAACCTCAATTTTCCAGCAGAAATCATTAATGTTAATAACATAAGGCCCCTATTTGTGAGCCTTAAAGGAAGTTTGGGGACAGGCTAAACAAAACATAAGGAGAGAAGCTGCAACAAGCATTCCTCATTATCACAGAAAATGGACAGTCTTCATTTAGCCTCGTCAGTGCACACACAGTCATTTTATAGTTTTTATAAAATTATTTGCATTCACCAGTGGAGTAGATTGCAGGATCTTACTGAGTTGCACCAACACCACAGCCAGAGCACTTAAAACCATTTAATAAGACACTTCCATGAGGAAGGCTGCCCTCTTCTGAAATGCGTCAGTATGAAATACCTGTAGATTGATGATATCCTGCCTGTCTTTTGCAGGTGTGAGGTGGGAAGTACAATCAGGAGAGTCCAACCAAATGGTGCATATGAATGTCCTAATCACTTGTGTCTTTGCCGCTTTTGTCCTGGGAGCCTTTATTGCGGGAGTGGCCGTTTACTGTTACCGGGATATATTTGTGCGGAAATCCAGGAAAATACACAAAGATGCGGAATCGGCTCAGTCCTGCACGGACTCCAGCGGGAGCTTTGCCAAACTGAATGGGCTGTTTGACAGTCCTGTCAAGGAGTATCAGCAGAACATTGATTCACCCAAACTGTACACAAACCTGCTGACCAGCAGAAAGGAGTTGCCTCCAAACGGCGATACCAAGTCCATGATGATGGACCACAGGGGACAGCCTCCAGAATTAGCTGCACTTCCAACTCCTGAATCTACACCAGTTCTTCAACAAAAGACTCTGCAGGCTATGAAAAGTCAGTCGGACAAAGCACATGGTAACCTCAATGCTTCACGAAAGGAAGCCCCACTAAAAAGCCCTCAGTTTTTTCCTTCTAGTCCTCCACCCCACTCCCCTCTAAGTCACGGACATATTCCCAGTGCTATTGTTCTTCCCAATGCTACCCATGACTACAACACATCTTTCTCAAATTCTAATGCGCACAAGGCAGACAAAAAGATGCAACATATTGATCATCCACTTACAAAGTCATCCAGCAAAAGAGACCACAGGAGATCTGTTGATTCTAGGAACACCCTGAATGATTTTCTGAAACACTTAAATGAAACTACTAATAATCCCAAAGCAATTATGGGAGATATTCAAGTGGCCCACCAGACTTTAATGCTGGATCCAATGGGCAATATGTCTGAGATCCCACCCAAGGTGCCCAACAGGGAGGCGTCTTTGTACTCTCCTCCATCAACTCTGCCGAGAAACAGTCCCACAAAACGAGTGGACGTTCCCACCACTCCTGCAGTACCAATGACCTCTTTGGAAAGGCAGAGGGGTTATCACAAAAATTCTTCACAGAGGCACTCAATATCTGCCCTTCCTAAAAACTTGAACTCACCAAATGGTGTTTTGTTATCCAGACAGCCAAGTATTAACCGTGGGGGGTACATGGCTCCCACGGCAGGCACAAAGATGGACTACATGCAAGGGACGCCTGTCAGCGTTCACCTCCAGCCTTCCTTGTCCAGGCAAAGCAGCTACACGAGCAATGGCACCCTGCCTCGTACAGGAATAAAGAGGACACCCTCCCTAAAACCCGACGTGCCACCAAAACCCTCGTTCGTCCCTCAGACGACATCAGTCAGACCACTGAACAAATACAGCTACTAGGACATGTCTGTGCTAAAATGAGCATGGCATTGACCTGTACAGGTTGTGAAAAGATGTTGTGGTAGACACAAAAGGCAGAGACTTGCTTGTTACTAAGGAGAACAAAGTGGCCAAAGAAACTGTCTTTACCTGAGCAACATCTGTGTCTTGCCACATGTAGCTGTAGCAAGACTTCCTGTGCTTGCTACAAGCAAACACAAAAAAAGAAACAAAGGAAAGTGCTGGTCATTACATTTCTTTTGTTTGGAGCTAAGGAGACATGTAGCACAATGGGGTGGGGGCTACGTTACTGTTCTAAATAGCTAAACAACAGTTGTTGGGAAAAAATCAGTAAGCAAATACTTGAAAAATGGGTTCCATTTTAGACTGCCATTAAGTGTGGTCATTCCCATTAAATGTGAACATTTTACTATGTATGCATTCACCTTGCCTCTTGCACAAATGTCAGAAAATGGTAATGTCTCAATGAATAGCTGGGTTAATAATCATTTTGCTGGAATTAAGTCTCTGGCCCAACTGTAGCATTATTTTTTTCTCTCCATGTGTGTGGCATTTTGTTTTTGCCACAGATAAAGCTGTGCGTGTGTGTGGATGTGTGTGTGTACTGTACACACTAGGATGTACTTAGATTCCCATTGCATCTTTTATGCTATGGAATTGTTTACATTGAGCATGACTGAACAAACAGATGACTCTGCCTTCTGCAGCCCGCTGGGTTCAGCTCGGAGCCAGCTAAGGATGAACTGCGCATCTCTGAGAGTCTTCTGAGGGGAACGCCTGCATCAAACAGTCACCAGTCAAAGAGGGCAGATGTGTTCAATTCTTCATAACTCCGTTATGCTGCTATCGATTCAGAGCTGTGCATTTCAAATCTAGTGTTTTGGGCTGGAACGGGGGAGTTTTACTGTGTTTCCACAGTGCCTCCATCCAATACCTGGCCACTGTGAACTTGAGCCCCTGTACTCCTCGCTGAGGGCAGCTAATAGTCAGTTCACTTGGCAAACGCCTGTGTAACTGGAGAAGGTCACGTTTTTGTTGCATTTAATAATGCCCTACACACTGATAGACTCTTGTCAATAAAAAAGGAGAAACATTAATTGGCCTGGCAGAAGCAGTCTGAAAACTCAACAGTAGTGCAATCAATTTGTTTTTGTTGTGTAAAGTAAGGTTTGTTTTTTTCCAAAGTCATGCAGGTAATGACAATATTCTGTAAATATTATGTGTGAGTTTACCTGAATCTGTGCATTTTGTGCCTTATTCATGCAAATGATAAAAGTACTAAAAAAAAAATTAAATCTGTCAAGTGTTCTCACTATAGCACATATCTCCCGAGTGCCAGTTGTAAAACCTCTCAACAGCACCCAAAAAAAAAAAAAAGGATAAAATGCAGGAATAATTAATGGTAACTAAAGGCAGCCTACAATCCAAGAAGACAGCAGCATTAAATCACCTTACCATGATAAACATTCCACTCCAGCTCTCTGAAGGATCAAACAGTTATAATGTGAAATCAAATGAGGTTTCCAGGGTAATGGAACACCTGCTAAAGTTGTGTAAGCTATTTAGTAGGGTTTACAGTATCCACTTGCAGCTGATGTTCAACACAGATGGCTATTTTAGCTTGCAAACTACACACTATCACATTGTTTATTGAACATAACTATAGAAATAACCATGGCAGAGGAATATTCATGAATTACTGGGACAAATAACTGCAATGGGTTTCAGAGATGGTGGAGATTTATATTATGTGCTCAAAGGGGAGAAAAGGTTAGTCACTAAAAACTGGATCTCTGTTACAGAACAAAGAATAAAGGATAGAAGTAGTCATTTTTTTCTTGTAAGGCTGTAAGGGACATTTATTTCCTGAGACCTCTGGATCCAAAAATCAATGATCTTTCTTCCTAAACACTTCTGTCTTGAAACTAAAACACTACAGATTAATAACTATTAAAATGTTCTCAGTTGTCAGAAGACACAAACTGATCCGAATTCACTTTACAATATTAATACAGACTTGTGTGACCCGGAAGATAAATGTATGTGAACCCTGATAACCTCCTGTAACATTGTGCTGCCTTGTAGATGGTAATGTGAGTTCTCTCAGTATTTATGTTGAAATTTCTAACATTCAACCTAGTCCTTATTCTGTTAATTTAATAATAAAAGATGCTTTATCCATTTGTGCAAAGGTAAACGCAGATTGTATCTTTTTTAATGGTACGGCATAAAAAAAAGTAACCCTTAAATGAAGCTGCTCTATTACTATAGAGTACTTTAACATGTATAGATATCTTGTAAACTTGTATTGTGGATGTGTAAATAATACGTTCTTTGGGTTTTTAACACCGCATGTAAAGTCAAAATAAAATATTCCCATGTACTGAGCGTGTGATTTCATTGTTAGTGCAGATGTGCTGTGGGCTTTCCATAGGGGAAATCTCTGCTGTCCTTCAGCAGCTCTGCCGGGAGGGCGCGGAGCCCCTGGCCCAGCGGGACTGTGGCTGTGGGTGACACACCAGGGGCCTGTGTGTCCTCTGCAGCCACCCAGAGCTGGCTGTCCCTGGGGCACAGTCAGGGTCCGGCGGTGACTTTCAGCCTCCTGAGGTAAATACAAAACAGTAACCAGCATACAGCGCACAGCTCAGTATAGTCAGGGCTGCCCACACAACACCAACACCAGGGAATGAAGTTGATCCCTGGAGCTCCAGCCAGGTTTCAGCTGGGCTCTAGTTCCTGCAGACCTTTCTTCTAAAGGTCAAAAAAATACCAATTTTGTGCAAATACAGTACAGTTTTGAAAGAGGGTAGTGTGTTCCTTCTACAATGTAGATTACAAAAGATAGAGCTAATTCCTGGCCAAATTAATTGTTGACTCACATAGCAGGACATTCCTAAATACTTATTAATGCTTAATAATTGAAACTCACATTTCAGGCAGACAGTTAAAGCCCAACAGAAAAATAGATGCTGTATATTTAGTATGCGCCAACATCCCACACAATTTTAAAATAATCAAGGTAATTTAGTATCAGAAAACAAATATAACATCCTTTTAATTAAAAGTTGATTTTAGATAGTGAATAAAAACGATTTTTTAAAGATTATGTTGTCAAGGTATTAATCATTTGAAATTGCTGTGCATGTTATACCACTGCAATGGCACCTAGTTGTATCTTACAGAAAAAGAAATTCTGAAGGAAAAAGAAATATGGTGCTTAAAAAGCTCCAAAGCTATAAGAGCTCAATATATATTTTCCTAATACCAAAGAAAAATTCTGGTTTTTTATTAGTATGGAGTTTTCTTCATTGGATGTCTTCATATATGAGATGAAGCATGAAACACATGCAGCTCTCATAACATGCTGCTTTCCCTCTTTCAAATTAACTATGCCTTTGACACCAGTGTCAGCCAGTGTGGCTAAAGGCTTTCCCTCTGTGGAGGGGCTGTACCTGCCTGAGTCATCTTCAGCCAGGCATTAAAGGTCATCATGAGAAAATTACAAATAGCTGGTTTAGTGATGTGTAAATGTGCATCTGCAGCACAAATCCTGGGATATTTTTTGTTCAGAAAATGTCTATTTTATCTAAAATGTGTCAAGTGACCATTTTCTGGAGTTCCATGGTTTGTTCTGTATTGAACCAGCCTTCCCTTGACCAGTGATGGGGTGGCTAGATGGGTATAGCCAGGCCATCCTCTCCCACCGTGCTCTGTTGGGCTACATGGTGCATGCAAACACCACAGAAGTCCATGCAAATATTAAGAATGTGTTAGAAAAATAAGTACAAGAAAACTCTCCCTTAACTAACAGAGATGGCTTGTATCCAGTGATGATGCCACAGCAGCCACCTACAAGAGCCCCATTCTGAAAGGGAACTTCAGCAATAAGGAAAAGCTTAGCTAGAAGAAAACAGATGTTTTTCTCCTCTAATGCTTTCCTAGGTCAGCCAATTGGTTTTAAGCATCCTGAGGTCTCTCTTGAAGAACAAAGCCACAGCTGATAAAGGAGCACATGAAGGGTGCTTGATGTGGCCAGGGTCACCCCAGCAAGGGGAGGCCCCAGCACTGTGGGATGTGGGGCAGGAGAGCAGTGGGCACGGGAGGGCAGAGGAGAGGCTCCTGCTCAGCTCTGGCTTGCTTTGGGTTTCGTAGAAAAAAATAGTTTTGAACAGAACACAGACAAAACACCAAAGGGCTGCAGGCCTGTGCTAGGGAGATGATTGCAAGAAAACCAATTTGTAAAGCTGTGAGTAGTTATCTCTATGACTGCACTGCCAGAACAAACCTATGGCCTTTTAAATTGGGGTCTTAAAGTAATCACAGTAGTTAGAAAAATCAGGATGCCTCTGTCTTAGTGCTGCCTTGCTAATGACTCACTCTGTGACCCTGGGAGGATTATGCAGGGTTTATGCAGTAAATGGCTCCTCAAAATGCAGTGGGTTTTGCTTCCTTCTCTCTCTGTGATTCTGAGCACTAGCAAGGACATCTTGCAGGTGAATAAAGGGAAAGAAATACCTTCCCATCTGGGAAAGGTTAGTATTTGCAGGAGTAGGGAAGAGTTGGTTGGTATTTCCCCAGGTGCCTATTAATTTCATGGCATGGAATAATATTTTTTAAAAATTGATCACGACCAAATACCTCATAAATGCAGCATCTGGACGTCAGCTGGGATGTGCAAGCTTTTCATATAAAAAGCACTACCAGGAGACCAACGTACCAAGACTGCATTTGTTGTTCAAATGTCATCATATCACAGTATGAAAGAGCAAGAAAGCAAAGGATTTGGGAGGAAAAAAACCACATTAAATATTTAATTAGATTCAGCTTTGCTCAGAGAAGTAGAGATTCTCACCTTTTTATTCAACCCTACTGAAGTTCAGCTGGTGTGAGGGCCTGACTCTGGTCCAGCCATTGCTGCCTGCTTGCAAACATTTTCATAGGCATATTGCATTGGCCTGACACACATCTGAAATTATAATCTGTCCCAAACTCTCAACTGAGAAACTTTCTACTCTGCCTGAAATGAAATTTATTGGAAGCTCTGATTTTATTAGTGCATTCTGAATTCATCTGAGGGCCTGATTTATGGTCTCCTCACTTGCCTTTCTCCTACAGCCACTAATAACTTTTTGGAGCTCTTCTCTTAAAAATTGTAACAAGATCCCAGCCCGTGTCCTACAGTGAAGGCTGCTGACCAGAGCGGAGGTACCAGAGGGTCCCCATGTTTAGGTAAGGGTTGAGAATTCCTTGGGCTGCAATGGTGGCACTGCATCCTCCCTACCAGACTGGTGCCTCTGCCCTTCACGTCAGCCAGGAAGAGTTGCTCAAGCTCCTGTAATGATTTAAGGGTAAGGGAGGAGAAGAAAATTAACCCCATAGACAAACTGTCCTGACCATTTTTAGGAATGATCCACATTTGTCAACATAAAAGGAATTCCATAACAGAAAAACTTAATGGCCAAAAAAATAAATCCCAGCCACCAAACCGACCTGCACACATCCTGCTGTCCTTGTTTTGAGAATGAGAAACTGTTTTCCAAGGCCAAGTCTCACTGAACTGCACAAAAATGAGCAAAGAATACCAGTTCCCAATGAAGGCCCTTCTGCAGGATCCTACCTGGATGTAAAAGCTGTTTTGTAACTTTTTCCAGTAGCTGACCTTAGCCATTGGCAGAGGCAGTCCATGAGCTCACTGGGTTGCTGCTGCAGCACTACTGACAGCCTCTAACATATGTCTGTTCCTGCACAGAAATGGACGGCTGCCTAGTAAGAGAAGAAAGGTGGCAACTGGCATTTAATTTGGGTCACTTCAAGCACCGGGTTATTTCTCAAATCTTTGATTTACGATACTGGCCTCACATGAGGAAAAAATAATCAAAAGCAGATCAGAGCAGATGAATCATGAAAGCAATGCACAAGTTAGCTGCACCTTCCTTTTCTGTGCACTGAATATCCATGTGATTGCTCTGATTTCCTCGGGAATACATGTTAGTCAATTAACAGCCTGAGATTTTTTTTTTTGTTAGAGACTAATGCCAAATTTTTATGATCAGGCCATGCTGTGTAACTATGAATGGCCATTAGTCACAGGTTATTGTGCCTGGCCAACAATTAGGAGAGAGAGAAGCACTTCCAATATTAATGCTGCATGTGAGAATTGATTTCTGTGAAAGCCTGTGCATGTGGCTCTAACATTCAGTCTCTGTCACTGCTAGCACAGGTGAAATACTGACTCCATCCAGGGAGATGGCAGAGCTGCATGGGGCCAGGCCTTCACCCTCAATCACTCAGACGTCCCCAGAAAGCAAATGCTAAGGAGGTGTGAGCAAGGCCAAAGCAAAATGGGAAGCACATCTGCAGGAAAGCATTTGCTCTTACAGGATGCAATCCCCAACATCATCTCTGGCCACAAGTGTTTGATAAGGGGGATCAAAGCTTCAGGGTAAGAAAAATGCCTCTGTGAGAATGACCTGCTTATTCTGGTCATTGGAGAGTTTTCCAGCAGGTACTGCTGTGGGGACTGAACAGGCTTGCTTGGGCCAGCTGACGTTTTGTGTGTGGAGTCCTCTTGCCATCCCTGGACCCCAGTGTGTGTGCCTGCAAGTCTGCTTTTAAATTCACTAGCAAATCCCATCATATATTGGACTCAACTGGGACATAAGGTACCAAATGCTGAACTCCCAGGCACAAGAGAAAAGCCAGGTGAAGCTACCCAGAGAGTTCATTGAGACTGCTGGGTGGGCATTGCTGGTGCTAACAGAAGCAGAAGAAGATGTCTTGAGTTTGTTTCACTTCTGCTGGTAACACTCAAGTCAGGCACAACTAAATATCAAAATGACAAAATCACTGATTTTGTGGTTGAGGTTGGATGGGACCTCTGGAGATCATCTGTTTCAAGCCTCCTTGCTTAAGCAGGGCCATTTGGAGCTACTCAAACATTCAAACTCAATTCAAACAGGAAATCATTGACCTAAGCTAGGACCCTGGGCTGAATGACAGTAAAAATGATTATTCATCCTTATAACCCTTTCTAGAACTTTCAGATTAGGCAGGTCGTCTTGCAGACAGGTGAAGTCTTCCTTCTACCCAGAGTGAGGAGAGTTTTTAGATATCCAACTACTCTTTTTATTGCAGCACTTACTTCTCTTTGACAAGCATAGAGTGCACATCTCAAACAGTCCTTCTCTGCTGAGATCCCAGAGGATATCTGCCGATCCTAATGCACGGCGTACCGCTCTCCGTGCCAGTCTTTCATCTGAAATGACATCACGATCAAAGGCAAGGTTATACAGAGTGCAACACACTGAGAAAGTCATGTGATATTTCAGAGCTGCTTCATTACTGGGACGAGAGTTCAGAAAGTACTTGAAAATGACATTTTACTATACATGATATGTTCCATATTACAAGCATTCCTTGCCAGTTCCTGCTGCTTCAGTTAAACCACAGTACTTGGTAGAAGACTGGATTTGCTCTTCCACAAGAATAAAACTCCAAGTGGAATTGCTCCCCATGTTCTGAGGGAGGGAATACACCTCAAAAGGCTCTAACTACAAAAGGTATTCTTTTGTATAGACCAAAATGTAGACCAGGAGGGACAAAATATCACATGGGACACAAAGCAAGATCAGTTGTCAAAAATATACTTTTTGTCACATTTCAGAAGAAAACCATTTAGAAACTTGTCATCTCAATTTGATGGCAGGAGGGAGGAGAAAATATTTGCCCTGAAACTGGTTGACAGAATGGACAGCTTTATGGTGTTGGCTTCTAATAAAATCTTGCACAAATGCCACCCTGCTAACAATGTCAGCAGTTTCTATCTAAATCCAGTTCTGGACCTTTTACACTCCTCCTTGTGTTCTCTGAAACAGTCTAACTTGTTCTGCACAGAACAATAACTAACCTGCCACAAAGCTGCACTTTAGTATTTTAGTAGTCGTTTGTTTAGTCATAAACTCCTTCCAATGAAGGCTTCTCTCCTGAACTGCTGCTTTGTAGGATACTCCAGCCCCACTCCCTTCTGCTTCAGATGCAAAGTGAAGTCAGGATCAGAGGAGCTCAGCTTAAAAATGGCAGATTGCACCTTTGTTGTACCACCCAGTCTCACCTCCAATCTTGTCACAGCATGAATGACAAGGCAGAACCTTCTCCAGATGGTTCCCTATTAACTCCTTCCCATCAAGCACGGGCTCCTCTATCTCATAAGTGTAATTCAGCTATTGACATTTGTCTCTCTGAAAATTTCCCCACATCTCCATGAAACACCTGTAAGTAGCTTGTCCATAACAGGGTCAGGGAGAGCAGTGGGGCGACAGACCCAAACCAGAGGTCTGAAAGCAAGTTTGGAAAACCAACAGAAACCAGCACAGGATCCAGGTCTAAATGCCACTCATGCCTTTGAAAATCCCCTCAGCTGTTGGGCTTATTTAATCCTTGCTCTCTGTTCAGACATTAACAAAGACACCAGCTCTGATGTGTAACATTCACCCTGTAGACATGGGGAAGACCCATGGCATCACTGGACTACTCACCAAATCCCCTAATCCCAGCCCTACAGACACCAACTAGCTAATGCCTCTTGATGACAACAGAATTTCAACCAATAACCACAGACCTACACAGTCCCTAATACCTTTTTTAAGAATTTCTCTACTATCCAAGGTTACAGAATCTGTTTCCATTTTGGGGGCTACTTTCCTCGCTGGGTTGTTCTGCTGTTTTGGCTGTTGTTTTAAAATAAAGCAACTCTGGAATACTAATAAGTCTCTGTGAATTCTTTTTCCCCTAAGATTATTACAAACGTTGACATTAAATGTACTAGCCTGAACTCAGTTTCTGTCTGATTTAATAAATTCATGCCAGCCAACCAGCAATTTTTTTTTTTTAATTAACCCTGGAGGTTAAATGGAAGTTTACTAAAATGAGAATATGTTAAATGAATAATTTCTCTTGGCTTCTTTCAGGAAGTCTCTCTCTTACCCCAATAATCAGTTCAGCTGCAAAGAGATCAATAAGGTCTTTCAATTCAATGAATAGAAGGCATACATTAAAACGTTGGTAACAAACCTGATATACTGGAGAAGATATTTCAGCTTTTATGGGGTTTTTTGACACTAAATCTATCTGCTAAAAATTCTTGAGAAAAGGTTACTGCCCATACACTAATATTGCCAAATGGCATAATTTGTTAGCACTGCTTGAGAAGATTTCCTGGCATTTATCTGCAAACACAAGTCTTGTCTGTTAAATCCTCATTACAGAAGAAAGCACACTTTTAATCCTAAAGCAAAAAATAGCTTCAGAAGCCAACCATTGTTGGCTCTTCCCACGCCATAAATGAGCACAGCAGGTTGTCCTTTCCTAGACTAAATTCCCAGTTGAATTCTGCCCTTCCCATGAAGCAGACTCCCACCTAAGAGCTCACCAGGCACGGTGTGTGCAGCCCAATACCCCTTGGCACTTCTGTTAGGGACCTGTCTCTACATTGGAACTGGGTTTTCTCACCTCAGGAGTGATCACTCAAGACAGTTCAGTGCAGGTCATGCTTGTGAGCTAAGATTAAATCCACCATGACTTAGTGTCAGTCTCATTAAAGGACAGGGAAGCAGTATAAAACCCTTCAGGGGCATCCTCTTTTGGGCTGTAATCATACCAATAGCTTTAGATCATTAAATGTACCAAATATCATCATACTTCTATTCATCCCACACCAAACTCCGGTGCAGGCTCCCAGGGAAAAGGAGTGAGCTTTTAAGAGAGCTGAACTGGAACAAGATCTCAATGACAGCATCCATGCAGAGCAGCAGAGCTGGGCTCTGCAGCTCCCAGCAGAGCAGCCAGTGTGTTTACATCCACTGCAGGAGGATGTGTTGGGAGAATTTCATGCCGCAGAATCCTCTCTGTGGATTTAAATCCTCAGAGACACAGAAGTCTTGGTTTATTTCTGTGATATTTCAGTAAAACAGAAATCACCTGGCAGATATTTCTGGTCATGTTCGGCAGGAATTTACTAACACTGGTTCAGTTCTCATCACAGTCTGAGTTCTCCTCAGTGGCCCCATTTAGTTCTTGTTAAGTAAACAGAACTAGCACTCAGGAAAGTGCTCAAAGTAAAGCGCTTTATATGAGGTGCCTGACTGAAATAAGCATTTCAATTAGATTCATTAAGTAAGTTATTACTTGTTAATTGAATAGCAACAGACTGCTAAGGATCACTTACTGAGGTCTAATAAGTATGTAAGAGTGAAATCTACTCTTCATGTAATTCCATCAGCAATAAACTAGTATAATTAGCTTCTTACTAACAAACTTAAATTGTGGGGAATGCTGAGGCAGATAATTGGCACTTAGGAAGATACCTATAGCAAGTTATTGCAGTATCAATTAACATACTTATGAAATGTCAGTTTAAACTCTGCACAAATAATTGATACCAATGGGCTTGGGTTACTTACTTAAAAGCTATTTAAATGCTTAAACTTTCATATTCAGAAAAAAAAAATGAAATTTGCTCTTATAAAAAAATTATTATATTTGCCTCATTTCTGGGTGCATAACCAAGGAATTACCTGCAATAATCATCAGTAAGGACTCTAGGTGTGCTGGCTATAAATACTGACACATGACTGGTTCAAGCACCTATTTGCCCAGGCTGCTTTCTGTTCAGGAGCATGCTTACCTTCCACCCCTCACTCTCTCACACCATATGAAGGTTATTTAGCAACTTATTTTCACAAAATTGTGCAAAATTGTTAATCATCTGAGAAACAGCTAATCCCTACTCCTTGCACTTGCAGACTCAACCACCACAGGACCTCATCCTAGTTTGATCAAATTAAGGTTCATGTCTGTGAAGTCTCATTTTATACATGGAGAATCTGAGGCTACAAAGCAGTAACTTTTGCCCAAAGATGACACAGAACGACCCCAGTAATTCTGGGATCAATTCCTTCCCCAGGAGCTAGTACATAAAACAGCTTTATATGTCTTTTGGACCAACCAACCTGAGTGAGGGAACAAGGTAAACATAGTAATTGTCTGGTGAGGAAATACAGCAACAGAACCAACATTCATGCCTCTAGACCTGGGATCTGACGACAGCTCCATCTCTTCCTCCAAATATTCTCTAGATATTCTGGAAATCCTTTGTCTTCATGTTAGAAATGGAAATCTCTCTGCTCTCTGACTTAATTTGCAGTTTGGCTGAAGGAAATTAAGCATTTTGCAATGCACCGTGTGTATGGAGCACTTCTGTTTGTATGCAAAGCCTGAGCCCTCAAACCCAACAGAGGCCTTGGGAGGAAGGCAAGAAACTCCCACTTCAGGGAGCCAGAGCAACTCTGGTGGCAGAGGAGCTGGATGGAGCCCCAGTGCAGGTGTTTGCCTGCAGTGAAGGTGCAAGCAGAGGCACAGAGGAGGGAGCATGCCAGGGCAGAAAGCAGGCAGGAGAACTGAGGCCAGCAGGCAGAGTCCCCAGCTGGGCACACCAGGGTGTGAAGCAGACAAGGTGCAAGGGAAGGGAACACAGGGCTGGAGGCTGAGCCTGGGTGAGGAGGACAGGAGGGCCAGGAAACGGGAAGTTGTTGGCAAAGGTAGTGGTACTTGCCATTTAAAGGGTATCTGTGCAAACCAATTTTAGAAACTTCTATTTTAAATCGGGTTCACCCCTCCCCCTTCCCCACATACAGAAACACATACTGATCCATCATCTATTTAAAAAAAATTGTCAGCATATCCCTGTCAGCTAGGAGTGTGATTTTTTTTCAGCTATGCCAGCAAAAGCCCTAATGTAGACACAGATATAATATGAGTAAAAGGGAAAAAAAACCTTTATTTTTGCCAATACAGCTTCTTTTGCTCAGGCAACTGATACAAGGTATATTTTTGCAGGGTTTTTTTCCTAGTGTAAGCTTCTGTGCTCTGAGTGATTGCACTGTCAGTGCAGTTGTGCACTAGGTTCAAAAAAGGTGTCCAAAAGACCTTAAATTGTGTTGGGGAAAGGACAGCACCCAGCACTGTGCAATCCTATCAGTGCCTGGAGCTCATAGGTATGGATGCAATAAAAATACAAAATAATACAGAATTGCAAGCCCACCATTCCCAAGCTCCAGAGTTATGGCAGCCAGATTTTCCTCACTTCCCAACCTTTCCAAGAAGCAGCTTCAGCCCAGTGCAGCACTGCAGGTAATCAATGCCCTCTTAGAGTAAATTATATCCTAAAACTTAGAGCTGGTACAGTGTCCAGAAGCTGAGAAGTATGAAAAGGACTTTTCTGTTCTGTATGAATGGAACAAAACTTAAGCATCTAGGGGGAAAGGCAATCTCAAATTATAAATAATGCAGAAACTCCAACATACCTTTTAAAGCCTCAGTCCCCTTATAATTTAATGTTTGAAATGCTACGCTATTCCTTTAGAAGCCTTTTCTCTCTCCACTGCTGATGATGGTCCATCCTCTTAGACACTTGAATAATGTCTCTCTTCCTCTTGTAACACCTTTTTTGACTACTGCTCATGCATAGTAATGCTAATAATCTTGCAGCTTTCAGCAACATTTCTCTTGCTTTAAATGAAAGCCTGGTTTTATGCAGGGCTGTTTTGTTCAGTACCTTGTCTCCTGCATGCCCCTTTCACTGCACAGGATACCTGTGTACATACAAATGTCTATTTACTGCTGCCCATTATGAGCTGTTCATGTTCCATTTAGCAGCATGCAGGAGAATCGGACTAATTGATTACTTATATTGTATAAATTTTAGCAAAGCATAAATGATACAGTCAAGATTAACTTGCTATTACATTGACTATTTTACAAATCTATATGTAAGCATAATCCCTCCCAAAAGAACTTATACCATCATTAACCAGGGAACTTGTGTATGTGAAATGGACTTGATACCCAGCAAATTATACAGCAGATAATACCATGTGCAGTCAAGTAGAAGGATATATTTTATACTACCTGACAACCACAGAGTATTACAATTCTTTCCTTAGAGAAGATGAATTCAGATTCTATCACCTCCTAAAGGTAATAACGTAAATATAGACAATAGATAAGTATTAAGCTCATTTGTCAAGAGAAACTAGGCAATTCACCTCAGGTCATGAAGCAAGAAAGGACAAGAAAAGCAAACAGAATCCAAAATTTAACTGTTAGTCCGCTCCTATAACTGGTGGGGACCACACTAATGTTCTTTGTGCTTCTAAGTTATTTTTAAGCACCTTCTCAGTCATCATTAAATGTTAAAAGGATCTTGTATCTTTTGGAAAGGGTGCAGTTGAAGATCCTGGCTTTTTCCAAAGCTTCCTGAAATAGAAATCCTCACGTGTAAATGGCCAGTATAGAATTACAACTGCATTTTATATAAATAATTCTGGTAGGAAACCTGGACTAAAATCATTCGAATGACTTTGATATAAGTGCACAGTTGGTCTGTGAACTTGCAGCCACTGCAAAGAGTAATCACATTAATCTGAACACTATTCCAATGGCAGCTGACAACGAAATGAACACCAAACTAGTCAGCTCTGGCCTCTCCTGCTTATTTAACCAATGTTCCTGCTGCACTTAATATTATCACTGTAAAATCCAGAGAGAACCCTTCTCCTTAAATATAGTCTGGAAACAAAGTTGTACGCCGCATTCTCAGAAACAGTCATACACTATTAAAACAGAAGCAAATTATAAACAAGAACTTAGAATAAAGGTGAAAAACACAGACACCTTCAGAACATTGAATATGATTACAGCAAGTGCCATCATTCGTTTTTTCTTTGAATTGATGTTAACAAGTAAAGCATTTTACTTGTCTTTGTTTACCAGGAGAACATAAATACTGCATAAACTACATCTTCTTGCCAACTAAGCTTTGTCTGCAGGATGGCAGCTTGTTCTAACTATGTTTACATTTTCAAAGATTTGAAAGCTCAGTGGCTGAGCAGGAACAATGTGGAATGCTATATACACATGAAATGCATTCTTCATTAAATAAGTACTTGAGAAACCTTAAATGTCTCAGCCGGAGATGGCCCAAAGGTCTGCACTGCTCGTCAGGGTCCATCTCCAACAAGTATTTCATGAACCACCTGAACTGGGAGCCTACATCCTAGCCTAACTAGAGGCTTCCTAAAGGATTTAGAGCTGCCTTTTCTAGGAAGAGGATCACAAAAGCTCTCAGTTCTTTCTGAGGTGCCAATGCACTACTAGGCAATCCAGCAGTGCCCTGCCAAGGCCTTCTGTGTGTTCTGACTTCCCTATTTTTCCCCAGAGAAGTCCCCCTTCCTCGTGTACTGAGTGGCTGCCCAGAGCTCTGCCAGCTCCCCTCAAGGAGCCAGCTGCCCCATGATGCACTAACACCAGAGCAGCTGGGATCCTGCTGAAGCCTTCCTGTCCTGGGTACAGCATTGCCAGGTGGGGCTGTACAAACACTAACAGGGCCTATGAGCTCCACAGGGCCACCCAGCTACTTGGGAATGATTTTATACACAAGAGCTTCAAGATGGCTCTGAATGCCAGTTCAGCCACAGCACTAAATGGGCTCCTCATGGATATTCTTGCAGAGCAAACATCGAGTGACATCAGGGGAAGGTTCCTGCATTACTGTGTGCTATTTCATGGGGATAGAAAAAAAGCACTCTCTGTCCTTAGCTTCCCACCAGGCAGGCAGGCAGGCAGGCAGGTTTCAGCCAATTCAGCATGAGCTGATCTAAACCAAACTGTTTCAATCTGCCTATGATGGGCTGGTTCTGCCTCCAGAGCTGCAAGCTGGCTGGAAACATGTTGTAAGGACCTATGGATTGAGAGGAAGGAGGGGCAGTTTCTACTGGGTTTGTGCAAAGATGGAGCTGGGCTTATGAAAGAAATTAAATCAAAATGTGTCTTTCAATCAACCCAAGGTTGAAATGCCTTGAGTGGTTGCCTTGCTTGAACAATTTAATTCTGATTTCCCATTTCCCATGGAAGCAAAACAAAAGAAATTATATGCCTAAGCATGGCTCCTCTGTCTGATACGAGCTGGGCTGTACTCCATAGATTGCTGGATGAAAAATTAACATCAAGTACCAGCATGCAGTGTGTAACATCTGGAAAAAAAATTATAGAGCCATCTTCATTATATTTTAGAGGAGAAAACTGTAAATTGCGGAAGGTATAAGAGGAAATTCTAACAGATTGTACATTGTTGGGCACTCTATTTCCAGCTGTGGCAAACCTGATAATAAAGCACACTATCACCTCAAAGTTCAGACATCAGCAGAAACACGGCAGCCCCCATGGAGAGCTTCCATGCAATATGGGCTTTCAAAATGGCAGCTCCCCACAGGTAAGAAGCAGTCTGGATGCTCTGGAGAAAGTCTGAAAACATTTAAAGGATCAAGATATAGCCTTGAGTAAGATACTTCTTTTTTTGTATCTTTGGGGGATGTTTTCCTTGCTTTGTGCATTATATAAAAGAGAGTGAGGATATTTTACTTATAATAATATCCTCGATAAGCATATATTCTTAGCAGAATAAAGCGAGGATGATTAGAAAGCAAAAACAAAGGAGACAGGAGGAATTCTAGGGACAAAATGTTCTTGACTGGCTGTGGAGAAAAAAAAAATAAAGAGCTGCAAAACAGCAGCCCCTGTTATTTGCAAACACGTACCAAGGAGGCTGAGAATAGATCCAATGACAGCTGCAGCCTAATTGATAGGAGACTCGCCTAACAGGTTGTCAGACTGCTGCGTGGCTTCAGTCCAGGCCACGTTGCTGGAGGCACAATGTTAGAAATACTGACAAACGTTTACTAAAAATAAATAAAAAAATATTCCAGGGCAAAGGGAAATATGGCTCCAAGTGACTACTTGCAAAATTGCGTTAGATCTCTAGGAAAGAGGAAAGTAAGCGGCAAAAGGCGTGAGAGTCCCCCCAGGGCCTGCAGGACAGACACAGGCAGCCTGCCAAGGCACTCCAGGATTGTGCTGCCTGTCAGGAGCGTTGGCTCTGGGTGTGCTGAGAGCAGCTCTCCACAGAGGCAACAAAAATAACCACCAGATCAGCAAAGAGCACAATCAAGAGAGTTGACTAGCTGCAAAAGAAAATTATATTAGATGTATAGAGATGGATCTGTTTAATAGTAGGAAGGAAATCACAGGGCAAGTCTTTGAGCTCTTTTCTTACTTCCCAGGAAAAGGATGTATGGTTTCCTTGGCCAGTAGGGATGGGAAAAACTATGAGAGAGTTGAAAGTGGCTTACAGCCCTCAGCCCATCTCATGCAACACACTCACAGCCAGTCACATTTGGGAGTCTTTGAATGCACTCAGCTACATGCTAGGACAGAAAGCTTGAAAGAATCCTTGGTCTTGAGCTCCCAAGGCAGCAAGGCATCCAAGCAAGCTGCAGAGCAGAGAGGTGAACAAGAGAAAGCTAAAGCAGAAGGAGGAGGGGGAAAGGGAGAAGCCACATGGATGAAAGCCTGTTAGGACTGTGAAGGCTGCTCTCTTTGAAGGAGATCCAACCTTGGTAAAGCTGAGACTATGTGGGAGGGAAACAATCTTCTGAAGATAACACCTAACATCTTAAGAGGCACCTAGGGCAGGCATATTACTGTGCATGTGCACAGAGGAACCATGGGACAAGAGTACACAGTCCCTCTGGATTTACTGGGACTACTGATCAGACACGTAAAGCCGATGCCTGAAGAGAACCCCTCCACAACAAGGGGAACAGAGCTGAGAAAAACAGCACTGGCTGAGTTCTCCATCTCTCTTCATTGGCTTGGGATAACTGCACTTGACAATTCTCTGTTAATCTTTGGTCATTAGTGAAGATGATCAGCAAATTAACACATTCAGAATTCATTTTAAAAAAACCTCACTTCATTAATTTCTATAGAAAGGAACTTGGGAACAAGCACCTTCTTTAGTTGGTTATACCCTGATATTCATTTGTCTCTGAGAATGTCCAAAAACATTGTGAAATACCCATAAACAATGTTATGCAGAACTAACCAAGTAATTTGAAATAACAATAAACTCATAAACCTCCCTGTCTTCATACACTGCAAAAGAAAGGCAAAATACAGCCAGGAATCATTTGCTGCTCTCTCCTTTACAGAAATTGACATTAGATCTTCATGACCCCTGATTTAGAACTCAGAAGGCACTGAGTTTTTCCGCAGCAACATACAGAGATCTAACAGAGGGCCACCATGAAAATTAGTGGAGAAGCCATGGGTAACACCTCTCTAGGGTATGTTCAATATATGCTCCTCAGCACCAAACAAATCCCTCGGTAGCTAAGGAGAACAAGAAAATTACTCACAAGTCAGGGCAGTCTGGATGAGCAGAGTTCACTGCAGCCAAGGGTGCTGCTACATGACAGTGAGGCACTGTCAGAAATGGGTTTCAGAGGTAGGTTTCTCCAGAAATCTGAAATCCCAGCCTCGTCATCACAATCTCCCCCCTTGAGAGCAACTGCTAGGAGACACTTCTCCTTTACTAGGTGAGTTCAGCAACACAGTTTCCAGTATAGGAAAATAGGGTACAAAGAACAAGAAACTCAGAGCAAGAATCACGAAACAAAAAGTTACTAATAAATGGAGCCAAAATTCTCTCAAGTTTTATGCTTGGTGGATGCTTGTGTACATACAAATACCCAGTTTATGCATGCTGACAGATCAGAAGACTCTGATAATTACACGAGATGAGCCTATTTGCAAGCTTTACAACCACGTCACCTCTGGATTGTGCACATTCTGAGAGTATCAAATTAAGAAAATTAAATCACACAAAACTTTGCTACACACTCACAGCCCCAGATCTGGCTTAATCTATTAGTTACCCCCTGTGCTGTTAACTGTAGTGAAAACCCAGTCCCTCAGCCATGGGGAATGTAAAGTCCTGTGGAGGGTTTGTCTTCTGCTTCCTAAGGCCCAGTACACAGTACAGTCCAAGGTGCTGTGTGGGAGAGAAGACTGCAGACAGAACCACTATTTTTGTATTGTTTATGAAATAGGCTCCCTGAAGAGTATCCTTGCATCACATTACTGCAAGAGTGGTATTACAGCTTTTGCTGGAAAACAAGCATCTCAGATCTTCACTTAAAGTTTTCTTCCCCCTTATAAAAGCCTCCGACTTGGACTGGGTGAAATTTAGAAGCACGATCCCCTTATTGACTTTAATAGAAACAAGATTGAGCTCTATAATAAGCTTTTATTTAAGGCAGACAGGCTCTTTTGTACTGTGTTTTTGTAACTTCACTAGACCTTAGAAAGCATTAACCTGTTTTGAATTCGCAACACTACTCCTTAAATAGTGGACTCTCACCCCAGAGAGTAAGGATGCTGGAACACTGACCTTCCGCATCCAGGGATTTTGATCATGAGTTTGCATCCCAGAAGTGCAGGTCAGGTTTAGATCTCAGCTCAGTATATGAGCACATAGTGGGAGTGAGGAGTTATTTTCTAGGGCACATGAGTCAAATGCTCCATGCTGATAGAGAAAATGGTATGGTTACTGAATGTAAAGGAGTTGCTGCTTCTTTACAGCCAGCCCACTTCAACAGAAACCTCTGTAGGAAATAATGTGGAATCACTTTCTTACTGAGAAAACTACTGAAAGATCTTGTTTATTGATAGGGAGCAAGAGATGTGAGATAGCAGAGCACAGGAATATGCAAATACAGTCTGGGGTTTTACCATAAAAAACATCTTTCTGCTTTTAAATGGAGCAAACTGTAGTTAGTCCATTTCCCCAGACAGCACAATCAGAATTTTTGAAATTCCATTAATTATTCATAAATTGCATTTGTATCATCCCAAGAAGCCCATCTAGCCACAGTGCTCAAAATTCAAAAAAGGGTTGCACATGTCAGAAGGGGATCCAAAGCCCCATACACCAAACTGCCAGAGCACAGATATGCACATTTGAAGCTTCATCCCTTATTGGTGTGTAAGTCCTGGGCAAAGCTGTGGGAATCTTCAGCAGGGCTTCAACACTCAAAGTGACACAGCTATCTTCTGTATAATTTTTTTGAACTTTCAGGCACTCACCTGGGCTCCTGCTCTGCTGCAACCAACCAGCATTTGATTCACCTTTCACGTAAAGAAAAGTGTTTCCTACTCTGCTTTCAGTAGTATAGTTTATAATTTATTTATAAACCAAGTGATTTGAGTTTCAGTTACCATTATTCAAGGCTGACATACAGCAGGTATTGGCACCACAGGTCATGGCCATTTGTTGACCATTCTTGATGCTCTCCAACATAGCAACAGGATTGCTCAAGAACATCCTCTTTGCAATTTGAGAACTGCAATCACTAACTGTGTTCCTTTAGCAGGTTCACACTTTCCTTTGGTTGTGACAGTAAACCTCATCTCTGTGGGATACTACCCAGGACAAAACTGTGCAAAGAACTCCCCAGAGCCACAGTGCCTTACAGCCCCATTGCCCATGCCAAATGTATTTCTCGCATTGAATCAGCATAGATGACAAGAGCAACAAAAAACGCAGCTCCCTCCTATAAACACCCTACACAGCCCCCTGCAGCCCAAGTGTCTGCTGTTGGGAGGTAATGGATCATACAATTAACTATTCACGACAGGCAACGATTTCAGGTACTGTTTGGGGGTATATGGAGGAAGGGCAAAAACATTAGACAGCACAGCACTGCTGTCATATCCTACAACATCATTAGCACAATGTTCTACCTTGTCCTTTAGCACTTTTAGGATCAATTCCTCAGATTTTACTAAAGTGAACAGACCATAAAACTAAACCCACATCAAGTCCTTACTCACTATCATAAACATTTCCATTTCCTCCACCAGAAAGGAAGAAGCCCTATACTACCAAGGACACCCAATCAGCAAACCACCCTCTCTACACACCACTGCAATGGCCTCAAAGAAGGTGTTGGGTAATGCTGGATCAGAGCCTTCCTTCATTCTTCCACAGTCCTGTATGCAGAGACTAAAATATAGTTGCATATTGTCCATCAATGTTTTGGCACTAACTGCAGAACTAGAGTCGAACAGCTTTTGTTTGGCTGCTGTTCACCACTCCCCAGTTAGTGGTTTTCTTAATCATGTGAATAACAGTTGTTTTGTCAAGGAACATTTTTTAATAACGATCAATTCCAGGGAAATATAGGTTGGATATTAGGAAAAGGTTTTTTACGGGAAGAGCGATAGAGTACTGGAATGGTCTGCCTGGGGAGGTGGTGGAGTCACCATCCCTGGATGTGTTCAAGAAAAGACTGGATGTGGCACTTGGTGCCATGATCTAGTTCAGGTGTTAGGGCATTGGTTGGACCCAATGATCTTGAAGGTCTCTTCCAACCTAGAAATTCTGTGATTCTGTGAATTCAAATAAAGACTCTGCTAATTCTCCAAGCCATGCAAAACAGGCAGGTCACAACTGTTTCAGGGCAATCTTTTATAATTAAAGCTATCAGAACAGATGCTTTACTTGAATTGTTGGTATTTAAATTCTTACTGTTTAAAATATTCAGCAAGGGACTGTCTTGCTCACAGGTGCTGCAACACCAGAGATTACACATTGGTTAAAAAAGTTCAAGTGTCACATAAGAAGATTAAGCAGATGTACTAAACGTAAATTTCTACAGCTTTGGTCTTATAAGGCACACCTAACAGCCCATTAATGATCAAGTTATCACTATTATTATTATTTACTGAAAGCAAACACTGTGTCATGGTACAAAGGGAAATAAGATCTACTCCTTGCCCCAGTAAGTAAGAAAGATTCAATCACTTGGCCTCAATGAAGAACTCAAAGGGACTAACAAACAAGTGAGTGACCCTTGTCGTAGACCATGCATAAAAATATTCAGTGGCAGAGACGTGCCTTGGAAAGTTGTAAGGCTGTAAAAACAGAGGTGTAACCTTCAATGCACATTAATCCTAACCAGTTAGACTCCACCTGGCAGTAAGTACCAAGCACTAACAACACAAGAAGCCTGAAACTGTGAGAAGACAGACAATCTTACCAATCTGCCTGGTCCAGCTTCCTGGTTTTCAAACTCCACCCCTGTAAGCCTTTGTGATGGCCCAGGCTGACTGACTTTGAGAGGAGTGCTCGTGGCTTAGGCAGATATTAGACTGCAGGTGAAGAGTGGTAATGGCCACAACCACCTAAGTTCCAACAGGATCACCAGCTATTGCTTTTGCTTGGCCCTGTTTCATCAGGATTATTGTGTAAAGGAACAGCACAGAGGGCTAGCAAAGGAAAGATAACCAAGAAATTCAGGTCCTTTCTGCATGACCTCAGCAACATTCTCTGCCCTGCGTGTGTTTTAGTCCCTCATTGGTAAACAAGGGCCAACCTGAAGGACAAAGTTGCTGTGTGAGAACCCAGCGAACGATCTGTCATTTTGAAGGTGTCCCACAGATGGAAAATACTAGGTTTAATTTTGTTTCAAATATCTATGTTTTTTACTGTCTAGCATAACAATATGATTACAGGTCACCCCTTTACCACATGGATATATTTCATCATTCTACACTACAGCAGTATCTTACTCTGTATAGTATGACAATTATGACTGTTTCCCAGAAAAATTCCCAAAGAACAAAAACCTGTTAATTACTGAAATTATTTTCTCCATTTAATCCTGTGTACAACTCAGCAAGCTTTAATCCTTCTGCATATTTCCAATTCAGTTATATCACCCTTTTAGCTACTGCATTCTGCATTTGCTCTTAATAGAAATTTTCCCTTGTGGTTCATTTATATTCAAGAGACTATTCAGGTCACCCAGTGCAAATATTTTTGGATCATTGGCGATGTCATTGTCCAGAATCATATTCACTCTATTTCCTCCATTCCCAGAATGAATTTACTAGGTATGGGATGCTGGAAAAAAAAGCTCTTCCTCTCCATTTCATATTTAACTGAAGAAGCAAAAGAGAAAATAAATGAAGTCTGATTTGCATGAAATCATGCATTCTGTACTTTAGTGTTGAACAAGAACACAGACATTCTTTGAGTTCTTTCAAGTCTATTTTTTATATTTAATTCATCTCCTTGTCACCTTCTGTTGAATTAAGGGAATGATACAGTAAGTTATCAATAACTTAACATTTTCCACTTCATCCAGTTACTAATCCCACCCTAACACTGCCCTCCTTCAAGCTGGAGATGCAGGATGTGTCTCTCAGTACTCACAATCCTTAACAACCAAATGCAATTTAACCTGTAGAAAAATCCACAGAAAGATGGAAAACAGCGAAGCTCATCCTCCCTGTTGGCTTCCCAGCGGAGAGCAGCGCTGCATTTATATTCTGCAGCTCCTGCTTCAGAGAACATCATGCTCCTTTGCTCCCTGGTGCACTTTGATCCCCCAGGCTGAGCAGTGCCTTCCTTCTCAGCCACCTCCAAACTCTGCTGCAGAGATAGCCCCAGACAAGCCTGTCTCCTGGAACTGCCAAGTGACAGATCAAAGCCAGAAAATTGCCCTTGTTTCCAGTGCTGCTTCTGCAGTTAACACTTTGTGCTCTCCCCTCCAGGCACTCAAGAGGCCTCTCTGGCTCCTCCAAGTAAAACCTGGAGCCTGAAATCCTGTGGGTGGGAGAGACAGCCCCAAACAGACCCCTAAAGGCCCAACAATCAGATGATGTGCCAAGTTACATGAAATTAGCTCCCTTGTTTCTCTTAAAAGAGACAAAGGAAATGAAAGGCAAGCTGGAAGTGAGGCTGTGTGTACCCCCTGTTCCTTATCCGGCCCCTTCTAGACATTATTTACAGCAGCACTGGAAGCGCTGGAGTCTGCCTTTTAGAGCTCACTGAAGAAGGCGGTGGGAACCTTTCCAACGACTCTGTGGCCTTGCTGAAAATCGCTGAGGTTTGGTCTGTGCTCCTTTAAGGCTGCAGTGAGAGTATGAGTGGTGGGACACAAGCTAAACTGAAACTGCTGTTGAAGGAAGGGGTAGGGGGAAGGGACATGACACCAAACTATTCTCAAAGTTGAGAAAATAATAATTTTAAAAAAACAAAACACAAACACCTTCCAAGCATTTTTTTTCAACTTTAAAGAGCAGCTGCAGCTGGAGTGGTGCCCAAACTGTGCAGACTCACTCGGCAGACACAGGCTGAACATCACAATAACTTTGGGTATTGATGGTTTTAAGACCTAAGGAGCTGGAAAACAGTCAGTGTTGCCTTTTCCAGCCCCTTAACCCTCAAGCTGCTGCAGAGGCCAATGCATACCTACTGCCACAAGAGGTGCAGGTTTAATTCTAGCACAGCCAGCTCAGCCCTTCTTCTTGCACAGACAGATAACTTGAAAATCCCACAAGTCATTGAGCATAGGCTGTTGTGACGCAGCATTAAAAGTGGACTGGAATGGCTTTACAGCAGTTTTCTAAGTGTGTCAATTTGCTACAGCACTCCCTGTCTCTCCATTTTTTTGTAACATGCTGGATGAGTTGGCCACCATTACTGCCATGTGGCAAATTTCTGTGAACTATCAGAATTAAAACAGCTGCATAAACATAAAGTGACAGATAATCACAAATGCCTGCAATCTTCAGATAAAAGCAACACACAGAAGAACAGAACTTGTTTAAATGATATGATTTTGATTTAAAAATGCAGCTTCTTTTCCCCTGACACTGCTATTCAGATGGACAAACTTCATTCAAAGTCAATTTTTACTGTGTTTACTATGGGTACATATCTGTCCATGCTTTTATTTAAAGAATACTTTGCTATGCTTGGGTATCATGATTTCATATCTCCTGGATTTAAAGAGGGGTTGTCTGGTACCACTCTTACCCTGGTATGAGAGAGAATCCTCAAAAATGGCCAGGCAGGAGGAACAGCACTGCAAGCCTCCAGCTAGCACAATGTCCAGCAGCAGACAGATTTGAGGGGCACATTAATTAAATCAGTCCAAGCAAGGATAGAATGACACGATGTTGTGCTGTCACCCAAAGCCTCTTACACCCCAGTGAACCAGGTATCACCAGCACAAGTGTTGCTTGTGTGGACTTCAGAGAAGAGTTTGATATATGTTTTCCTACTGCAGTAGACAAACACAAATAGCATTTCCTGTATTACTTCCTCTGCTTGGAAGGTGGTGTGGAAAATTCATCTGCATTTTCTGGGTATGTAGGGAGAGAAACAAGGAGGTGAATATCTAGAGAGCCAGCAGAAGTGCAATAAGAGGAAATAAAAGCAAGCCTAGGGAAAAGAAAACAAAAGCAGACTGAATGCCCCAAACTTGCACAGACAGTGGTCAGTAAACTGAATCAGGTACTGTGAGAGATGGGGAGTTAAAACAGCTTTATGTGGTAAACACATGCAATTCAAGTCCCAAAAAGAAGAAAATCTTCTATGGGTGGCTTTATTTCCTGATTCCAAGGGAACCAGCAGAGCTCAGCAGGATAGGGCAGCAAGGAAGCAAAGAGATTAGTAGAAACTGAACAAAGCAAAAGGACAGGGGTGAGGGAGTGGAAGAGAAGGATACAGATGAGGAAGGGAATATTATTTTGTAGAGCAATACAGTACTTTGCTGGGTCACAGCCAGTCTGAATGTGCCTTAAACTCCTATTTCCCATTCTCTCCCAGCTGGATAGATAATTGCCTGACTCTAGAAATATATTAATCATTTTTATGTCTATGATCTTCAATGCCAGCACAAGAAGTGCTGTTAGACAAAGCCATGTCTCACCATAGGCTACAAGTACAGAACAGGACCCCCTTCCCTTCCTGTATCTGAGATCAGTGTCTAAGAAAAGCACAGGAAACATCAGGAATTCCCAAGGATCAATGGGTAAGATCTTCCAATGGTTTCAGGCATATATATTGTATTCCTTCCCCAAGACTTTCATAAACAGCCTGATTTATTAGCCTTAGTCAGCATTCTGTCTTGTACACCTGCCAGAAAAGCACAGTAGGATGAAACATCTGGTAAATTTGCTCAAATTCTATTATGAAATATCTTCAATTCAAGTTTCAATGAAAAGTAAACAAGTCATTGTCTTTAAAAAGTGCTTTGTTTTGCTGTCAGAAAACCCTGGCAATCAGCAGTAGGCATTAGTCCTCTTTTCAGGGCTGTCAAGGGAGAACAGCTCCCATTGTGAACCACCCTGGACCAGGCAGAAGATCATGTGTTTAATTGCTAGTTCAGTGACATTTGACTTGTTCACCAGTGTCTGCAGCGGCACTGCCATGCAGGGACATTTGCTTACACTTTAAGAGCACCTGAGGATGCCCAGAGCAATGGAACACAGCAGGCTTGTCCTCTCTGCAGGGCAGGGTGCTGAGGAGCCTCCCAGCTCCACCAGCTCTGCACTGACTCCAGATCTGGTGCAGTTTGACAATGTGCAGCTTCAAGCCTCCCCAGAGCCAGCTTGGGGGTTTCTGACAGTACAGCACGGTGCCTTGCAGATGTCACCAAATGCAGACTGTGGTGATAAACAGGTATAGCCTATTGAGCTACAAGCAAGAAAAGGAGGTACTTAACAAATGCTCTGTATTCCTCCATGCTGGCTCCACATGTATGCAAATCCATTGGTCCGAAACTCCTACATTATCCTTCCATGTAGGGCAGAGGCCAGAGGCCATCTTTTCAGTCTCTAAATTGGAACAACACCTATAGAGAACCTGCTCTTCATTTCTGCAGGTGAGTTCCAGCCCTCCTCAATCACTTGGGCTGTTTATGGAGAGAGGTGAATGTCCCACACCAAAGGACTTTCCGGTGGTAGTTTAATTTCTATAGAGAATCATTCCTCTCTTATGGTCAGCAACTTTAATAAGTGGCTGTGCTGCAGGAAATAAATGTATGGTGGATCAAACTACAGCACTTGACTGTATTGATCTACAGGGGATATTTTTTAATTGGTGAGGAGCCCTTACAGAGCCATCTGACTTTCCTACATACCTATGGCGCATGGTATATTTGAGATAGATTTAGCTACAAAAGACCAAATCAAAAAGACACATCAGAGATCATTACAAAAAACAGAACTGCATTAAGAACTAGTCCATCTGTATAGGAGCAGATACATACATTCATGGCAGGTTGTGCACTGAATGATGGTATAGCAGAGAATATGCTTATCTGTGCAATCCACACAACACACTGTCTGCAGTCAACACATTCCTACGTGCGCTGGCATGAGCCATTTGAAACTGATTTTCCATTTATGCCACTTCTCATGTTCCACCATGCCAGGGTACTGGAGCTTGGACACTGAATGAGGCAAATCCCTGCCACCCTCTTTGGCTCAAAGGGTAACTTCAGGACAACACAAAGTACTTGGAGTAAAACAAGATAAGACATAAAATGAAAAAAACAAACCAATTAGAAGTGCCCTCAGAGCTGGAATTTCTCTGGGAATGTGTGATACAACTGGAGAAGGTTTAAAAGTGCTACAGACAGTAATGTGGCTGCCAAAAAGAAAGCAGCTGTCAGAGCAGGGAACTTTTTTGGGTCAGGGCTAGTCATAAAGAAGATGACATTTTTCACAGTTCTCATTTAATCTGGGCAAAGAAGGCTGAGTGGGGAGAGGTAACAGAGACAGAGCAGAGCTGCAAGCGTGGAAGATTAAAACATTTCAGAGTTGTGTTTAGAAACAGTCTGCAAAAGAGGCTTCTGGCAACAAAGAGAAATTTTGGATCAATCCAATAAGGGCACCAGTAAGGGGTGCTTCTGAGAAATCCTCTTGAACCTGCCAAGAAGAGGAAGTCAGTCAGTCCAGACCAGAACTGATGGGGAGAGGACAGTCCTCTTCTGTCACAGGCAGGAAAAAGAATGTAAACTACCATGAACAACAAGACTGGAAGTGGAAAGGTGCAAGGAACCCATAGCTGGAGCTGGGTGACAAAAAAACCACATGAAGCTACAGACAACGCCTGCCTATCATTTAGAGAAGAGGCACAAGAATGTGAAGGAGCTCATTTGAACGGGATCACAGCATGGATATTGCAGGAGTGCCAGAAACAGTGGCTTCAGCAATGAAAGAACCACCACAGATACAAAGCAAACGGGTAAAAATCCCTCCCATTTACCAAGCAGGACCCTTCACTAATCCCCACTGTGGGAGGATGTGAATTGTATGCTTGAATAAACAACAAACTGGGCAAGTAAGAATATGTGATAAATAGTACCATGGAGAAAAATACAGACCCCAGGGCAAACCACATGCCAAGGTCCTGGTCTCAACAGAGTGAACCAAATGTGGACAGAGGGGAGCAGAGCAGCTGGGGATGCAGTGTGGGGCAGGCTAACTGCTGGGCTGGCAGAGCTCTGCCGGAAACCAGGGACAAAAGCAGGGAGGAGGAGGAGGGATGAGACAGACATAACAAAGCCTTTGCAGACTGTCTCTATAGGGAAGAGCCAGGACTGGAGGAACATTGGTCAGCCAGTACACTAAATAGATGGAAAAACTTTTACTTCTACAGTGAAGTGTGTAACTAAAGTTATCACAATGATAACATAAGGTAGGATTAAAATATCGTCCATTTCACAATCTGGTGAATTGTGTTTTGAATGAAGTTTTTTCCCCTACCAAAAAAAAAAATCCTTTTTCTATATGAAAGTAATGAAGCCTCTGCTGCATCTGCCATCACACCTCACTCAAATAATGTGTCTTGATCATCACGTTTGGAGGAGGCAGACAGTAGCTCCCTGCAACTCTGTAACATAGATAGAGAACACTTTCAAAATGTTAAAATTACACAAAGGGTTATTGCCTTGTTCAAGATAGCATAATTCCCCCTCTGCCAAGCAGTGCTGATCAGGCCTGTCATCTACTTGCCCATTCTGATGGCAAGGGACAGCTGCAATCACACTGCCCCAGGCACTCTGCAGGAGCCTCCCTCCCTCTGTACCTTTTCCTCACCTTTCTGCCCTGCTAGGAAGAAAAGGCGGTGAAGTAAACTAGAAGAACAAGCTGTAAGAAGCCTCCCTCCAGGATTGCCAGAATTCACCCTGATCCAATGGATCAGCAGAAATCCAACTTATTCCAGGCTCAGAGACTCTGAGAAAGAGCAGCAGGGGTAAGAATATGGACACAGGGTGGGTAGTGAATAATTGTGAGAGGTTTGTGAACAGTCATGTGGAACAGCTTTTTTTTCTTTGAGTCCCATCGACATGGGAGCCACCTCCACACTCCAGTTTTCAGACTGGGCTCTTGCAAGCATCTTTTTTAGTTGCTTTCTCTAGCTGCTATCTCAACAGAACATTGTTTTCATTACTTTCCTTATAACTACAGTTTATTCTAACTAATAAAGTTAATGATGAATGATCAAGAAAATACAGAAAAGAGGCAAAAGTTGCTTTGTGCTCTCAGTGGGCTCTGATCATCACTGGCAAACTGTTTAGGAGCTGGGTCCCAGCCATCAGAAAGCAACCCCTCAGCCATCCCTCTCCACCCTCCAGTTCCCTTTGCCATCCTCGGCTTGGGCAAGCCTCTGGTGTTGGTCTGCCTGAGCAGTGACAAGGTAAGTGGGAGGAAGGATGGAGAATGGAAGGGACGGACAAGCTCCACCTTTAATCTCCCCTGTTCCTTGTAAAGCTACCATTGCCTTGCTCTTCAGCATTTCCCCCATCTTCTCCATGGCTTAGAAACAGCAAGATCTGAACAACACGGAAAAAATTTATGCTTTAGGGATATAATCAATAGAAAATAATGGATTTTTCCCCCCCCCAGGGAAGCACAGGCTTCATACTTCCTTCTGTCTTTTCTTGCAGCCCCCAGGCCTTCTTTCCTCTGGCAAAAGCTCTCCATTGAAGTGCATGGCATTTTCTGGGCACTATATCTTCAGTATATTCTTTTCAGCAGTGTAATTTTTTTGATAGTCACTTGAATAATCAGCATTCAGTATTAGAATACAGCATTGTATATTGACACCCCTAAGCCCCAGGAAGCACCAGAAGATGAAGAGGGAAGCCTGCAGTTCTTACTGGCCTCATTTTCTTTCCTTGAGAACTAGCTCTTTCTTTCCTACACACAACTATCCCACAAAGTTAAGGCCAGCCCCAGTTATCTACATCCAGCTCTTGTTCCCATCCCTAATATCATACAACTGGACCGTGGGGGCTCTTCAGGCCAGTAAGGGAATAACATGAGCTTCTAAAATTGTCCCAAAATGAGCAGTTTGCACAACAGCACTCTATTCCAAACCTGAATATCACTTTAGATATGGCAGTACTTAAAAACGCCTGTAGGAATTTTTCTTTTGTAGGTCTAAGTTGATTTGTTAAATGTTTCCACAGGGCTAGTAAAGAATCTGGCTGCTTTAGGTCCTACCCTTTCAATACCAGGATGCATTTTGTAAATAATTTAACATGACAGAAGAAATTAAGGAAGGAAACATAGAGCCAAGTCTAAAAGAAGGAAGGAAAGACTGTTCTTTTATCACAGCTGAAACCATTTACTTTTGTTACATGTACTTATATTATTTCTTAAGTACTCAGCTCTTTTAATGTTAATTCAAGCTTGCTGTTTCTTGCTGACAGCCAGCCATATGTGACCTCCTGTTCTTTATAAACATTACACACCGTGCAAGATGATTATGTAGTTACAGACAATGGGTTTTTTCCTCTCCTGCAAGACTAAATTCTATCAGCCTGAACCATTGGCTTTCTGCCTCCTCCCCTCTCCAGCTCTGAATTTGCAGCATCAGAGGCTGAGATGTAAAAGATTTTCCAGCAAGGAACACATCTCACTGGAGGCTTCTTCTGCTTCTCTGTATTTTCAGGCTGTTGTTTCATCCTGTCCTCTTCCAAGAGTACAGCTGTTTAGCCAAAAGTTAAACTGAAAACCAGGAGAGGTGATAATTTCACCTGAGACCAGGTAATGTCTTTCAGAGGGCTTGTGGAAGTACCATCATCTTCCTTTAATCTTCTCTATCTGGTAAGCAGGAGGACTTTCAAAGTCCTCAAAACCTGCTCAATTAGCTGCATTGTTGGAAAGTCTGCTTGTGGCCCACCGTGGCAGCGTTGAAGAGAATACAGTCACAAAAAGCAGCCATATTGGCATTTTTAATTTGGGAATTTCTGGTTTTGCAATAAGCTCTGCAAACACATACAGAGGCCTGATCAGGAGAGATAAAAGCTTCAGGCAAGACACTGCACACATACCAAGCAGAAGCTGAGCCAGAAATCACAGGGATGGGGTTAAGGCTGAAACAAGGCCAAGTGGAAGCTCTGTCTTACCATAGTCAATAGGTGCACTCAAGCACAGCCCCTCAGGAGAGAGAGGGAGAACAAGCAGGATTTTTTGGAGGGAAAAAAAATTCTATAAGCAAACTGTGGGTTTGCCATGAAGGAATCTGGGGTAGTAGCCCAGATAATGACATTGCTCCTGTTTCACAGGGAGGCCAACCTCTAAGAACAAGGGCTACCAATTACCCCTAAAAGCAAGTGCTGTAGTTTAGCTTTAAACATGATCACAGTTTCACTGAGGACAAGCATCACCAAGGGTCTACTGCTCACTGAAACCCTGCCAATCTTTCTGGAGTTCCTACAATGCACACCAAGCCTTCACTATTTCCTTTCTCAGGGCTTTTTTCCTGTCCTTGGAAAAGCCAAAAATGGACTGGAGCACTGTGTGATTCAGCAGATTTAGAAGAATGAAGGCTATCCAGTGAAGTAAAATACAGGAAGAATAGACACAAAAAGAAAAATTAATGCATGTGTAACTAAAAGATATGAAAGGTGTATGAGAAAAGGGACATGATATCAACAAGTGAGCAAGTGCTGGAATAAAACTAAAAGAATAAAATCTGGCTAGGAAAGGCTGAAAGGAAGAGGAGAAAATATTTTCAAGGAATAAAGACAAATAAGAATTTTTCAAGTATATAAGAAGCAAAATGTCAGCAGGGCTCTAAGAGAGTGCGAGGGTTATTTAGCAAGAGATGAAAAAGATTGCAGAAAAATGAAATCTTTACCAAGTGTTCATAAGAAAGGATGTAGGACTGAAGTAGGAGAGAGAATTACTTTTTCTGTGAGAGAGGGAAAATGCTCAAAGAACTCCAGGTCACAAATAGAAGGAATAAATAAATTACAGCTCTGCATAGTACAGACAGTCCCCCTGCCAATCATAGATGAGGCAAGAAGGTCTCGTAAGAGTGAATTTTAAATGTCTTCTGTGAAAGCCAAGAGCAGAAGAAAAATGGATTCCTATTATATTCATCCATTGCACTCATTTGTCCAACACGAAACAGAAATCTATACAACTTCCCAATCTTAGGTACTTTGAGAGCAGAGATCATCCACAAGAAACTACAGTTATGCTATTTTAGTCCCTCTGATGCTGCAAGGGTCAGACAGGGAAAGACTGGTTTGGTGTGTGCACACAACAGTTCACATCAGGCCCTGCTTCATACCCCGAAGCTGTCAGGGGAACAACAACCCTCTGAATCCCTCCTCTGTGTTCATAACTCAGGAAGGGATTTCTGGATGTTGCAAGGTGGACCAAGCCTACCTGGGAGTCCAGTCAGTGGCTTGCACTGGAAGCATTCACCAGATGAATAATGAGCAGAGTTAAGCTGCAGACAGAAAACCGTAAGTACAAAGTGAAAACAGTGTAGCATCTCTGGGATGGGAAAGGCTTCAGGCAAGAAGTTGCTGGGACTTCATAATCCAACTCTATCCACTGTTCTGATTCCCTTAAAGAAAAATAAAGTTGTTTATTTGGGGGTTTTAACCTTTTTTTTTTTTAAGGACGTGATATTGACAAGGCACACGCACATGGCAAGAGAAGGACTCATCATGTGGCCTCTTCTTGAGAGTTACAAAGTGCCATGGCTGATGTGCTTTGAGCAAACCTCCTCTGGATATGTGTCCCAAAGGACAAACACTACCAAATGGCTGTCACCAGTGTGTCTTTGAGCTACCTAGCCCTTAACTTGTATTCAATTTCATACTTTATATTTAGCTTTTGAAAACGAAGTGTATAGGCATAGGATTGCTGTATTATAGCATCTTAGGGAACACTAAAGAAGTAGTAAATATTGTCAGGTGCTGATTCTTTCTCCTTAAAGTGTTTTTGCTCAGACTTGGCTTTTCTCTCTGCCATATCTCTGCGCTTTCTGTTAGAACACAAGGTGACCTTTCCATGCTTAATTATCTGAACAAAATACACAGAAAAATAATGCCAAAAATGCCCCTTGTGCATTCTACTACATTTGCAGATCTTTGAAGTAATTTAACCTAATCTCTTCTTTTTCAGGTTAGGGTGAATGTAGTGTGAAATAACCAAACGAGTAAACAGGAAAAGGGAGGATGGACAAACACATGCTGACAAATACAGGCCAAGCAATAGAGTCTGTTCCTGCAAGCACCTCAAGGCATCTTTCAAACAGTCACATGCAGCACAGTGTGGCAATCAGAAACTACCAAGAATAATAATTTTACAGAAAAGAAGAATTGATTTATATGGTCTGGATGATTTATCCTCCTTCATCACAAAAAGAAAAATCAGTGTAGAAACTGGGAGTACAACATGGAAATAACTACTCATGAGGCTCTAATTATCATCTTTGCTCTGTGCTCTTCAGCCTTGCAGGCTGACAACACTGCACAGTGTGAATTCCCCACTGTGCACTTGGGGAGGATGTGCTTCCTTCAGAGGAGCACACCTCCACCTGAATTGAACTCTGCCTGGAGCACACATTGATGTATTTTTGCTAGCAGGAACTGAAGCCCCAAACACTCACCTCACTACCTCTAGTTTGAGGCACATTCAGCTGACCTCTGGTACTTGAACTTCTCACCTACTGTTCATGTGCTGAGGCTGTTTCACATGATTGGTAGCATAGCTGTGCTGGCACAGGCAAAAATGGGGCTCCAAATCCATTGTTGCTGGAAGAAGTGAAATTGCAGGTACCCTGAAACCCTGCCCAACCCTGGCTGGGCACAACCATGCCACACTGGAATAGGAGAAATAAGAGCTATCACCATGTCTTATCCATGGACTACTCCCAAGATCAGGTTCTGGGGGAGGTGTGTGCCTTGGGGCTCTCAGCTACATGAAGTGTTAGCTAACAGCTCAATGTACCCTGCAGATCTCCAGGCAGAGGCCTTAGAAGACTCCTCAGTAGGCTGGAAGCACTGTAAAGCTCAGGCATACTTCAGAGGAGCTAAAGTGTGACACAAAAGTGTTAAAACCTGTTTCTATATGAAGAGGCACTTAAGTAGTTCAGCCAATTAGACTACTTGATTGGCTGACATTCCAAACACTATCATTTTGCACACAGGGTGCCTCATGCGTGAATGAACTGAGCATGGCATTTGAAGGCTTTGCTTTTTTGTCAGTGCTTGTATGTTTCTTAGCAGAATAAGTAAGTTCATATTAATTTCCCTAATATTTTTCTGTGAATGCTCAGGGCATCTAATAAATTAAATTACTATTTATTTAGTTACTGCTTAGTTATTTAAGAACTTAATACAAACATATGGAGTGACCTGAACTTATAGAGGAATTACAGAATTCCTCATTTGCAGTTCAGCTATCAAGATAGAATAGCACAGCTTCTCTTCACAGTCCTCTAGCCTGGCACCCAAGTGGACATAGAAGCAATTGAGATCATTCAAATGGAGACGCCCCCCAGAGTGTCATATGCATTTAGAGAGAACAATTGAGAAATAAGAGGAACATTTAATACAGGAGTAAAATGTCCCTTAGGCAAAAATTTCACTAGGCACTAGAGGCTTGTGGGATAATCCCTTTCCTCCACAAATGACGCAGTTCAGTCTTCAGCTCCTTATTGTACATGCAGCCCTAGAAGCTTTTGTAATCCTGACCTCTTTCCTACATGCTAGAATTAAGATGCTGTTAATTATACAAATAATTTCTCTTGTCTTTCACTAGAATACTGCTAAGCATTTATACAAAATCTTTCACTCATGACACATTCAGAGGTTGGCACTCACCATCTCTCTTTCCTGGATGACAAGGGGCATAGAAAGGACAGACCTAGATTAGGAATTACTCTTTGAGTTTTGATACTGAATTCAAAATAAGTAAGGTTGTCTTCTCATTTTCAGGCAAGCAAAGGTGTCTGGATTTACACAAACCTTTGCCATCTCACAGGGAAAAGCAATTTAGCCTGAGGTACCCAAATCTCCAGGAGAGTCCTTGGGTACATTTCTGCACACACAGGTGTAGTACACAGACCTCTATTTCTGCTCTGCAGGGTCTGAGTAAGAGCCTGACACAATTTGGACACCAGTTCCAAGCAGTTTGATCTATTATGCCTCACCCTACCACAGAACTAGTTCTGTGAACTTCTGAGTGATGCCCCAGCTAATGGCTTAGCAACCCATATGAACTCTTGCTTTCCTCTCTGATTGGAATAACTGTCTTGAAATAATTAATTATTTCAGGAGAACATAATCATACTCATTGACACGTTCACTGGAGTGATGCAGGTCTTAAAGGTGATGATAAAGCTCTTTGATCAACCAATTTCAGATTACCTACAGAGGCTTAAGAATAATTAGTCTGATTCACTTTTAAGTTGCTTCATTTCTAAGCTGATACAAAAAAAATGGCTTCAGTGCCACTACAATCCTAGAGCTGGAACAAGGTTGAACTCTACTCTGCACTAAATCTGGAATAATACAGCATTTTTGGAGGACTAGTAAGGAAAAGCATCCAGTCAGTGGGGCAAGGATTTAAGTGGTCCTTATTTGGGTCTCACGCTCTTTGAAGGGTCAGAATCTCACAGAATTGCAGAGGACCCACAGAAACCACTCCTGCCCTCCTGCATGGCAGGACCAGTGTACCTCTGACTCTCTCGACAGATGTTTGTCCAATCTGTTCAGTAGTGCTCTAAGCGAGCCAAGGACTTGGGCCTTGACTTTATCTCAATCCCCAAGATAAGTGAGAACTCAGGCATGTTTTCTGTATGTGTCAGGAAAATTAAAAACGCGATGGATTTTCATATCAGACTGTTGAGGACTAATTACAACAGTGTTTTCCAGCAAAGCAGTGATTGTAGGCTAATTTTCTGTTATGAAACAGAAACCAGGGTTAATGAGGCTAATTGTGTCTACCAGTGTTTCGAACAAAAAGGAAGCCAACTCAATTTTGAAGCGAGTTCTTTGTCAGGAACAAATTGAGGAAAATTGCTACAGTTGTAGCAGCATTTCCTAAAATTGCTTAGTACCATGCTTGGGAAACCAACACGATAGAACACAAGCTAGTGGCACAGCAAATGAAGCTTATTAGACAGTAAGTACATTGAGTTTCATATGCATGGCTGTGTGACATACCGTGATGGCTGAGCTGTTGAAAGCAATGCAACAGGGAGACAATAATAGAGTGAGTGACCCTCAGTCCAGCTCTACTAAGGTACTACAAAGAGAAATCAAGGTATGTAGTAACATATGTCAGAAAAATAAAATCTTCAAGTTCTATGTCTCATCTGTGACCAATTAATTAATTACACAAGCTGGACTGGTAAAAAATGAATGCATTGCCCTGCAAAGCAAAATCCACCAACAGAAGTCCTTTTAAAAAAATAATCAGTTTATTGCTATGAACTGATAATTGTATTAACTACTCAGAAGAACTGACTGACTTCAGTGACAAAAGGCATAAACAATGTATAAAGCATAGTACAAGCACGTGCTGCTGGGGAAAGCTCAACAAATGCCCTCAGCATTGGTGCCCCTGTTATTCCCTTCCCAGCTGAATCCCCAGCCAGGCCAACCGGCAACACTTTGAGTTTGTGATGTAACCAACTGGAACTAAAATGCAGCCACATTCATTTGCACTCCAGACTGGAGCCCAAATCAATCCAGTGCGTGCTAGAAAGAGTATGAAGGCTTTCAGCTACAAAACACGCAAGGCACAATGTCTGCAATTTGACCTTACTGCAAAATTCAGGCTGTCTTGCTCCTCTGTGTGCTTAAGGCAGAAGTATCCTGGGATTTACAGGAGAGCCTTACTCTGTGGCAGGGGAGCTTATGTGGGAAAGATCTGAAGAAAATCCACATCCATACATATGGCTGTGCAAAGAGGAGCTCCTCAGGATGACAGTGCATAATAAAAAATTATAGCATACCAGACAGCAAGGACAAAAAACAGGAAAACAGGCAAGTGGAAGAGGTCCTGTGGGGAAAAATGTGGCACTAAGGAAGGAAAAGAATTAATGTTACAATACATCAACATAAGAGAGAATAAAAAACATATGGAAGAAAGGGAGCATCTTAAAGATTAAGCACAAATAAGGAGACACAGTAGTTAAAAAAGGAAACCAAAATGGGCATAACATTAAGGTTAGTAAAGGTCACCAGATCCTTGACCTACATTTCCTATTCAAAAATCAGTTCAGGGGAAAGGTGGCAAGAAGAAGCAAAGAATGTCTCAGGAGTGGGGAGCACCTGGCTGAGATCTCAACTTTTATAGTGCAAAGCCCATTTCATGTCTTTAAGTTTGAAGCTACAGCCAGTGGCTACCCAGCTCCAGTGGCTTCCTGATCTGGGGACTATTGCAGTCTGTAATGCATTCCCTGGAATCAAAGTTTCCCTTTAGAAAAATGATGTCTGCAGCCCTTCTGGTTTGCCAAGATACAGCCTCTGCTGTGTAAATCAGTGCCCTGCTGTCTTCTTGAATCTGCAGCCTGAGGTATGAACAGCTCCCATTCACCTTAGTGGTCTGATAACCTCAAAGCTTCATTGTGACTCTCCAAATGTTAATATTATATTAAACAAGTTGTTTAATATACAAATGTTGGGTTTAAGTCACTCACTTTTGTACAGCATTTGCATAGAAGAACTGGATTTTACTTTAATTTTGCATATGAAAAATAGAACAAAACAAATACCTGAATTTCCAGTAACTGGTCATTCTGCAAATCAACTTTATGTTGGTTTAGAGATGCAGGGAGGGGCTTAGGCTGGATGACTGCTGTTTTTCCTATTTATCACCTCCAGGTGATGAGTCATTCTTCTGTATGCTTCCAGAACTTCAATTCCCTCTCCTAAAGCTGATGTTCATAACACTTGGGTTTACAAACCTTTTGATTCACTTTTCTTCACCAGCTTATGCACTCTTTATTCAGGCTTTTGGCCCTTCAGAAGATCTCAGCAAGGACATGGAAAGAAGAGCTCAGTGATGAGGCACCATGGGACCATCAGGAGGTATCAGGCGCCCTTCGCTCTCACTGTGCAGCTGCACGGGCAGACAGATCCAGCACTGGAGCAAGGCAAACACTCCATCTTGCAGTGCCACAAGGGGTGAAAACCAGGTTTCTAGAAATGGCTGGCAGCTACAAATGCTGCATATTCAGGTCTCAAGAGGAATCACTTCAAAGTTTGGAAATTGCCAATATCCACCCTGAAAAACCTTTCAAAGCCTTGCAGCTAAGCAGCCAACACCTCTGATCTCCAAGTTCCCCATTTGCTCTAGGAAATTGTAGGTAAGAGCCTTAACCAGAAGCCACAATCAAGCCCCCACACTTTGGCCTTGAATAAAGACTTCAGTACTGGGCTTACTACCAGAAGTGAATGCACATCCATCAAAAAATAGATCAAAAGACAAATGAAACTGCCTGCTCAGATAAAGCCCTTTTCAAAAAGTTACAAGGGGGAGGGGAGGGCCATGCGAGAGGATGTAAAGAAATGTCTGTTGAAAGATAAAATAAGCAAGATACTGTGATGAAGAAAGTGAACAATGAAACAGAATCAGCACAGAGAGATCAAGTGAAAGAAAACCACATTACTATTTACAGTAAAGATCACTCCTCTAACATGTATAATTAGAAATTCACACACAAAGATGAAAGTGACCAGTGAATGCTGTTGTAATCAAAAATAATACAGCATTGTATATATTTTTAAAAAAACCTAACACTCTCCAAAAATAGGAATAATGGGTCTCATTAATAGAGTCTTCATCCGAACTAAACAAGTTCCCTTTATTCACATTGCAATTTTTCCTAGCCTGCTAAAAGAAACCCTCACGATGAGGCGTCACAGTGCAGCCCCCCCGCCCCACACATCTGTGCCTCGATGAAGTTCAGTTGCAGACAGGAAAATGATACCCAAAGAAACCCATTCACTTCTCAAAGACTTTCATTTTCACATGAGTTTGTGTTGCTTGGGCTATATCTGAAAGTACAGCACAGCACTTGGATTTTTCTCTTAGTGCAAAACAACGGCTCACAACACTTCAGCGATCCACTCAGTGCACACACGCATCTTTGGCCAAAACACGAATGTTCAAGGAATATGTGGGACAACACGCTACAGTGGAAAACCCTGAAGGGCAAGGAGTACTGAGAGAAGGTAATAATTTATCAGGACAATTTGGAATGCTTAAAATATCTGCTTAGGAAAATGTCTGTTTTTCTTTTAAAAAGAAAACAAAATAAAAATTAAAAGCAGCTAACCAAAACCCAAAAGAAAACAAAAAACCACACACACAAAAAACACCACAAAGACCCCAAAAGAAACAACAAAAAGAAAACCCAAACATCTTCTAGCAATGGAAGCAAGTGTTTTTTTCTTGGTTTCTTGGAATTTTAATGGTAGTCTGTTGTTAATGACATGCCAGTATCCCAAGCAGACACAAGTCAGAGACAGTTGCTATTTGGAGCTTATAATTGAGTGGAGAATCAGACTTCCATGCAGGTGACAAGCAAGAGGGTTTGTAACTAGACAGAGTCCCGTGAGACTCACCAAAAATTCAGCCATGAACACGAGCAAATCTGTAAAAGGGGACATGATCATGTTGCAGCTATATTATCCTAACACTAGAAAATTACAAATTACACTATGTTATTTACTATTCTTTCCAAATCTGATAATATACTAACAGTACCTTGTACTTAACAAGGTAGTCCCAAGGGCATCCACAACGGCTGACACTGCACCATTCAATCTCTGCCTAGTGAAATTATGCTGGAAAGGCCATGACCTACTGAGCTGGATTGCTTCTGGCCTCCCTGGGCTGTGAGTCTACCAGAAACAGTGTGATCTGGAAAGCAGTCATTGAGCAACTGCCAACTCTTCCTGTTGTGGTACAAAGGACAATAAATATTGTTACACAGCCCTAGATTTATCCTCATTATTGTCTCTTAGGTGCCACTTTATGCCACATGGAAAAACAGTTGTTGAGAAAAAGGATGGGAAAAGAACATGAGATAAAATACCTCATCTGTGGATTTTAATTTGACGTTACTCCCTATTTTTGTTTGTGTGTTTGGGTTTGTTGTTTTTTTTTAAATAAGCAGCCAAGTGTTCTGTAGATTCATCTGTGGGGCAAAGAGAGATCTCACTGGTCAGCACTTCTGAAAAGCTAAGTTAAGAAGCTAGGTTGTGTCCTACAGGTTTAATATTTTAGGTTTATTCTCAAAGAAAAGAAGGATCAATAAATCTCTTCATTGTTGTCATGTACATCTTTATCTTCTTCTAAGTCAGCAGTACTTTTAATTGAAACCTTTTTTCCTATTCTCCTGAAGTGGTAAGTAATAATTACATAACTAGGGCAAATCAGAGGTAAACATAAGACAGGAACAGAAGTCTAAAACCAAAATATTATATTTTTATATTATTTGTCTAATTAAATATATATTATACCCCAGGCACTCTCATTATTATTATTCACCAGCAGCCAGCCCAGCAAATATTCACTGAATTCACACCTTAAAAAAAAAAAAAAAAAAGAGAGAGAGAGGAGAGATGCAGACAGATGGAATACATCAGTAAGTCAGGAAAACAGCTATCTAATCTTGAGTCAAACTTTTTTTACAGGAAATAAAAAAAGGATTTCTTACTTTCCCAAACAGTTTACAGCATACTAGCAATTATCAGAGACCTTCCTGCACAATAACCCTTTATAAACATTTTCTTCACCTCTGAAAGTCTGCAAGAAACCTATGGTAGAGAAATGGTAAGGATGGAGAACAATAAACAATATATTGTTTATTGAAGAAGGGCATGGCAGTTTTATGTGCTCTCCTAATGAAAACATGCTACAGAACTGAGTAGCAAACATTTGAAGTTGCATGTATACTCCAAGAAATATCACAAAATCCAGATAGAAACATCTAAAGATAATGGAACTTCCTTACTGAAGTCAACAATACCTTTATCACTGACATCATCAAGAAGAGTGGGGCCAATAAATTACCATGGATGCTCCTGAGGGAAGCAGTCCTAGCACTTGGCTGTAGTGGTCTGGATGAGCACTCTAAAAGAAGACCTTATTCTTCCAAATAACCTGCCCTAAAAAATCCAAAATAGTAGGACAGGGGAAAAAAGCTCTAAGTCATGGAAATACCTATCCTCAAAGGACAAAAATAAGATTCTCCTTAATGGAGAATCTCTTCAGAATAGGAAAAAAGCATATATTTTAACAAAAAGATATTTAAGTCACATTCACCAGTTAAAGTTTTTTGCCATCCTGCTGAAACACCTCTCAATGTTGTTCTGAATTTACGTATACAATATGACTTTAAATTAGCATATGATCACTCACCAAAGATGTCAAGTGCAACACCAAGATAAGCCAAGTATGAAATACTATGGAAGGAAAAATATTTCAAAGACACAAACTGACCTAGTTTCACAGCCCATTGTTCCAAATTATCAGGATTTCACTAACGATTGCATTTGTTTCATCTTGTCAGAATGACTTGCAACTTATGAAGTGCATTGATCTACTGGTGAGAATTAATTGTAGAACCCAGTGACTTCTGTCAAAGTAATATACTTAGTTAAAACCTTTCTGTTGTATATCTTTGTTAGTCTCTAAAATTAAAATTCAAAGTTAGCAAAAGCAGAACTCCCTAGGAATCTCAAAGCTTCAACTGAACGTAACAATTCTTTCTCATTTTGTATTCCACTCTAAACCCAAGGTCAGTTAACAAAATATATTCTGTGAATAAAAGCATAATTATTAGTGTAATTTGCAGTGCAAATGAAAGAAAATCATTACTGCCTAATTAACAGTACATATGTCAAGAAATCAGTAAGAAAAATACTTAGAAATAAAATAATAATATTTTTTAATTCTAGAAGCTTTTTATCTTCTGCTGTGAACAGAAACCTCAAGCCCTGTTTGTTGCCTAATTTCTTTTATAAATCATTCACTCCAAATTGTGGACATTTTCCATAGCAGACATTTAAATCTCAAGAAGGATTAGTGCACTAAAGAAGAGGAGCTTCATTAATCATTCTCTATTCCTTGAAGCCAATTTTTAACTATGGCTTCTTGATAAAGAAAACATTTTTTTACTTCCAAGTTTTGCATGAGAGCTTTCAATAAAAACTCCTCTAGGATGTCTGAGACACTTCTAGAGATTTTTAAAAAAAAAAAATTAGTACTTTTTAACAGAACACTTACAATTGGAAAGATTCCATGAGCATGAAGCTCTTGATGAAGGCAGAACTGCACTCAGCTCTTAACAAACCACACAGTCATTGAGGGGGTCAACTTCCCAAATTAAGGCTATTCCAATCCCTGGCTTTTTCAAAACAAAAAGAACAATAAACACAGCTGTAAAATCATGACACAAAAGGGATTACAGGATGTTGCCCTGTAGGCTCTCAGGTAAAGAAATATGGTCTGCCAATAATTTTGTAGCAAAGATAGTGTACTCAAGGTAAAACAAATTTTGTCAATTTACAGGACCTATCCCAAAAGTGAAAAAATTCAAAAAGTTTTCAAGTAAAGAATTATAGTTATGCAGCTGATTTGATAACTTCTAAAAAATAGTATTCCTGGCAATTGTTTTATATATCAGAGAAGTTGCTTATATGTAGTTACAGACGACTTTAAAATGAAGACTTCCCAAACATGAAGCTCTAGACCAAGCTGATCTAATAAAAGCCACAACTTAGAGCAACATATCACAATGATTAAATTACAATAGAATTGTATCAGCAAACAGGTGTTATTGAAGATAATTTATCCCCATCAGTGTACAAGTCAGTAAAGGCTTGCTTTCCTATCTCATGTTCTAGGGACTCCACCAACACTGAGCACCATGGTGACCTCAAACACTATTTCCATTCTCCCATGTAGGTAAATGCTTGGGTTTGGGGGTTTTTTTAGGTTCTTTAATCAACAATATCAAAAGCTTATAGGTAGAGTGAAGAAAACAGAGACAATAGAAAGCACAATATAACAGTTCTGTAAGAAAACAAAGCCTGTTAAAACCACCCACCCAACCTCACCATACCAGATGTAACATGCCAGAAAGCAAGGGGAGAGCACAAGACTGAGGGACAGCAGATTGCAAACTGGTCTGAAGAGGCAATATTCCCTGGGTGAAACCACAGGCTGGCTGTGGATCGTTAAAGCCTTGTCTAGAGATATTGAACTCTTCAGAGGACAGACACAGCATTAGGAATAATTAACTGCATTAACAATCACTACACTGCCAAGCATTGTTCATCCTCTAGTAGAATGAACTTTGGGTTTTGCCTTGATTAGCCGCCACAATCAAGGAAAACATGTCTGAAATTTGCAGACAATTTTCATGCTTGAGGAGAGAGCACTGTCTTATTCTGCAGCACAAGTGCTGTATTATCCTTCACTTCTACAGAAGAAGATGTCAGTATGAGACACACTATATGTGACAATTTAAATGCATGCCCTCGGGCTTAAATCAGCACAGTGCCAAAGTCTAGAGATACTTGCAATCACAGACAGACTGACCTCAACTGCAAGCCGCAGAAAATAGACTACATTTCCCAAATTCTGAGCTGGACAAGGCCTCTTTATAAAAGGTCCTGGGAAGAAGCTCATTTCTCTTTTTAAATTGCGTTGTCTGTCAACAACTACTCTCAAGCCTGAAAGTAAACAGAAAATTTCCTAGCCCAATTCCACTGGTTTTCTTTTAATAAAAATTATGTTGTTTCACAATTTTTTAATTGTCTCTATTCAAACAAGGTATAATATGCAATAATGCACATCATGGCTTCTGAGTCAAGCAAGCACAAGATGGGAATTCAAGCTTCTCCAAGAGATTTTGAGGAGTGGGGATGGATAGAGAGGTGTATTTTTTCACAAAAATTTGAACTACAATTACAGCACTGGAGTGGAGCAGGATAGAGCTCCCTGAGCAGCAGCAGCAGCCCACCCACCCCAGCAAGTGATGCTCACCCCTGCTGCAGTGCAGACCCACTTTTCATGCTGGCTGTTTGCTTAGACTGCAGACTTCTCTACCAGCATTGCTATTGCAGTTAGGTATGCAGTCTGGTGCAGCAGCATGATGTCTCCCAACACAGAAACAGTGCTATACTGATAGAAAAAATGGCCTTAAAGCGTCATCACAGCTTATTCTCCTCACATGAGCTCCTTAAGGGTGGGATCACTACATGAACACACAGTGTTATTAAGGGGGTGCAAGCCTCTTCACACCCTTACAGCTATGTAGTTACTGCAATATGCTACAGCTATTCTTGCTGAAGAACCAGGTGGTGTCTTTCCAAAGCAAAGCCTTCCTAACTCAGTCACCCATCCATCTCACTCTGAGATGGCTGTAATCAAATACTGCTCATTTTGCTTTGCATTTAAAAGGAGCTTGGGCAAACTCTTCACTGTGTTCTCCTCACGTTTGCACTTGACTGGACCTCAAAGAGCAGATCCATACCCACCCATGTTATTTCTGTCAGAGGTGTCACATCACTTCCAACATGCCAGTGAATGTGTTGATATCTGAATCCCATGGCTATTCCCACTGTGGGCTCTCCCTTTGCTGCCATTTTACATGTAGTTCCAGTGCCTGTAAAGGAACATGATCTGAGGCCAGCAAAAGAAAACTTCTCATCATTAATCTGCTATTGTCAGCTCTTCATGTATGAAGTATGCACAACACAAAGAACGACTCTGGAGAAGAGCTCTTTGCCTTAGAAACAACAAACAGCTCTGGATATAAAATATATAAACATGCACAAATCTGTGCATATGTTTTAACACCAACGAAATCCCTTTAGAACTAAACATCAACCAGGAACTAGGGGGGTTTGTAGACCAGAACTCATGAAGCCTTCTTGGCAACACTCTGCTTTCATAAACCCTCAGAGGTGTTCCTCACGCATATGCCCATCTTACCAAGCATTGCAGGGACTGACATGAAATTCTGCATTCTGCAGGTTCCTCCCCAAAAGTTTCCACAGTGGACCACAGTCTGTGGTTTTACAGCTATGTGAACTGTTGAGGGCTGTGTCCTACACAGCACAGTGATGCTACAAAGCCAAAGCACTCAGCACCTTCCAGAAGAGAGGCGTTACTATTCCATCATTTTACAACAGTGCCGACAGACTTGGCCAGTTCCATGGGCAGGCACACCAGAGACAAACAGGCTGCCTGCACTGCATTCCTCTTGTTCTCGCCAGCCTCTGTCTATCATCTGTTTTCCATTTCAGCCCTCTACCTCCCATTCTTTTAACATATCTGGAGGGTTGAAAAGTATCTGCTGGCTTCCTGGTCTCTGCTGCTGGAAGCAGAGTCATTTTTGTTACTTGTTCCAGGGAGCAAGCCAGAAGCCAACAGCCAGGGAGAGAATCAAGCCAAGAGGTGGAGTTTTAAGGGGTTCATGGGTTGTTTTTTAACTTCTTGTAATCTCTGCCTCCTGCCTTGAGATTTTCCAAGCATATCCACAGCCACTGGGCCTGGCCATGACATGTGCTCATGGTTAGGCCACACGGTCACGATCACAGGCTGTGTGAATCACTGAGCTGGGAATGACTCCCTCCTTCCTGCACTTACTGCTGCCCTGATTCAGTTAAAAAATTTAATTGATTTTAATTAAAATAACAAAAAATCCTACATGCTGCTCTCAATTTAGTCTAAGAATAATTTACTTAGATTTACTCCACTCGTGCCTAACCAATTAAACTGAAATAAGCCATTTTTGTGCTAAAATCAGTGCTTAGGTTTAACTAACCCAGAGGTGGTTTGTCCTTCCAAATGTGTTGAATAACAAAGAGTATACAGTGAGTATTAGCTCGGACTGTGAAACACAACATTAATCTGTCACCCCCTGACCCTGTGCTGCATTGCCAATATGTCAAACATCTTCACTCTGCTTAGCCCAAGCACATTTTGTGCACTGTGCTCTTTGTCAATAACCATTCAAATAGTTCTCTGTCAGTAAAAGTCACAACATTTTCCCGCCCCCTCCAGCAGAGTTTCTTAGCTCTTCATGAAAATTTAAATGAAAAATATCGACAAGTTTTCATTGTTTTTAAGCACAAGCAAAAAGCTACTCCATCTGCTTTTTCCCTTCTTTGAAAGGGAATGTAGTGCCTGCAGATTTGTAGTTCTAACTTTGTCTTCGAGTCAGACTTGAAAAACTGAAAACTTTTTTTTTTTTATGTGGGTTTTAAGAGAACAACTTTAGAGCTTCTCAAGAACAGTTTAACTGAATTTCAGCAGTCCTGCATACGAACAATTTTGTGAAGAGCTTTGGGATCCCTCAGGAGAGGAAATGCTCTGTAAATGGACAGCATTTATCATTTGCACAATGCACACACAAACACAAAACTGACAGAAAATATCTCATCTTAAAGGCAGGGCAATATTCACTTCTGAAGCACAGCTTGTCACAGCTGCTCCTCAGCCCACTCTACTGCCTCCTACCACAGTAAAAGAGGTAGCCTGGGCAGGAGGGGTGAGGTTAAGCTTCATCTTCTGGCTGGAAAGCACTTCTTTTAATATTAGTGAGCACAAGAGGCACAACAAAAAGGAACCAGCATCGTTTTTGATAATTTTGCAGTGTGAGGAAGAATGGCAGCAATGCCCTGGAGGGATCACACCTGGATCTCTGCATATGAAAAACACCTCAGCAAGCTACAGGGTGAAGAGGCATGAACCTCTGGGCAGCCTATGAATATCAGGCATTTTAAATGGCAAATAAAGGAAGGGAAGAATGAAGATATCAACAGTTATTTTGGAAGAGGGTTTTTAATGAGTCTTTTGAGAATTTGTTGTTTTGGGGAAAGGAGAGGGAACATATTCCCTATTTGGAAGTGCAATGAAAATCCTCATTCTCTATGCCTCTTCCATATGTAGTCCCATGTTATTTCTGGAACACTTTTCCAGAAATATTTGTGTTTATTCATCTTCTAGACTCAGTTCTATGACCCATGTCTGCAAAGTTGTGCTGACTTCAGCGGGACATTGCAAAGGTGGGGAGGACATGCTATTAGACTCTGCTGTGGCACAAAGGTTCTAGTGAATTATTTGCTCTATGACACTCTATATAGTAATTTCTAAATCCATCATGCAAGTCATTCTGTTCCACAAAGAATTTACAATTGTAGAGACATTAATTTCTTTAGCCTTTTAACATTCTGCTTGTAAAGGGACAGTTTCTTGAACCCTCTTGATACTTCCTGTTCTTAGTCTTAGAGTACATGGTAACACTAACTTCAAAAAGGAGGGAATAAAGCAATGAGGGAAAAGCCACAAGTAATACCTCCTTGCTCCCCTCCCTCTCCTCCCCCCCCTCCCCCCAATATTTTATTTTGGCTCTCTTAACTGCAACATTCCATTTCTCTCAGGAAGTTTTTTCTCTTTTTGTACCTTTCTCCCCAAATGGAAAGCACCTCACAGCAGCTCAAGTGGCTCTGCCTTGCATGCTGCCCTGGAGCTTCTGGCCTTGGAATAACTTCCAACTAGCCATGATTTATCTGGCTGGTCAGAGGTTACTGTACACAGAAATGCAATTCCTTCTTCATACTCGCTCTAGCCTTCTTTGGCAACTCCAGGTGTCATCAACAATCTGCTGTATTTTATGGCCTTTCTTCCAGTATTTTATTCAACTGATAGCCCTTTTGCTGAGCAACACTGCCTAGAAAGGACTAGAGCCCTTTTCTCTGTATATATTTAATTAGTTTAACTGCTGATTTATGTGCTAAAAAGTTGAAAATTCATTCATAATAGTTCTCTCCTTGCAATGCTGCCAGTGCCTTGCTTCATCTTGACATTTCAATAAAATGTCCTTTTATTCCTGACTGCATTCAGGTCTGGGTTGATGCTCCTCTCTGAAAATTAGTGTTTAGAATTACCTGGCTACCTCATGGTTTCCCAATTTTGAGTTACATCAAATGCCATTAAGGTTTTACACTGAGCTTTCTGAGTTGTGTGTTTTGATGACCCTCTTAAGCCTGGCCACTGACAATTTCAAAACTTCCTTAATTCCAGCAAAATAAATTAATTTTCCCATGCTCCTGATAATGTTTTAAACCAAAAGCAGGAAAACTGTATTTTAAAAGTCTTTACTTTCTTTGCAAATCTGTTGCTATGCTGCTTTATCTTTTTCTTCTGTTTTTAGATCAGCCTCACAGTGATCCACAGTGAAGGACCCAGATCACATTGTTGCTGACATCCACTGCTTGCTAGTCAAACCTGGGGGAAAGTCTGCACCACAGCTGAGTCTAGTCTAGCATCAGAGAAAATACATGTAATTTTCTTTTTAGTTACTTTTTCAGAATATTGGCGGTGACCAGGACAAATTATCATCCTTTACTTCATCTTATTAGGTAATGGAAATGCTACTCTTTCTGCTATAAATTTTTGCAAATACTTCCATCACCAGCCCACAGTTTTAATTTAACAGCAACAGAGAAAACCAAAAGGACATAACAGACAAAGTAGCTTTCACAAAATCATTTTAATTACTAAAGTCTTGAGGATTTGCAGATTATAGAGAATAAAGTTTTAGCCACAAACACTGCTACTGGACTAACCATAGCCTAGACATGTGCTCCTGGAGAGAATGAGATTTTTTAGTTATCTTTAATGTAGGCACAATCAAACTCAGTAAAGCCAAGAATGCAGCACTGATCTATGATTAAAAGAGGTTTGGAGTAAGGAAAGGCTCATCCTGGCAAAGGAAGAAGATATAGCTTCCATTTTTCTTACTAGGTGCTCTAAGGTGCTCCAAAGCCTGATTTATGGCACTAAACATTTACAGCACTCAAAAATCCAGTGTACCCAGATACTTTCCTCTTTTCTTAATATGAGTCCTTTTTGCCCCTATTGGAAATAAAACTGATATTTGATTATCATCTGCAGCAAATCCACATGCCAACATTCATCAAATTAGGCCACTAAGTATACTGCTAGCTTGTTTTTAAAATGTTTCCAGCTTGGGCTGCCTGGGGTTTTCACCAAAGCAGATGCACAATTACAGCTTTAAGAAGCTAATTTTTAAGCACTAAGGACTGAAAATATTGGCCTAAAAAAAGTCAAGAATAATAACCACTGTCAGTTAGAGCTAGCTGATTAAGAATGAAGGTGGCACTAAGAAGTCAGACAGCCTGTGATCACATTAAAGAACATGATCCTGTTATTGGAGCACATGACAAGAGAAACAGAAGCAGGCTCTGAGCCCTGCTAAACCATCAAAGGAACAAGACAATTCTAGCTCTGAATATATTTTTTTCAGTATTTAAATTTAAGCAATAAATTTTCAGGTATGTTTCAATATGATGTAATTTATAAAATATCTCCCAAGATAACAAGAAGAGTTTTCTCAGTCTCCCTAGGAAAACAACAGAGATAACCCACTTAGTTTTTCACAATGGGTGAAAGGATCAAGCAAGAAGATGAACAAATGAATTGTTATAAAATTGATTAACTTCATAAGGTCAAACATTTACATTAACTGCTTTGCCAAAATACCTTCGGTAACAAATCTACTCTGAAATGTATCTGAACAGTTCTCAACATGCAAACTCCCATGGGTGAATTCACTGACAACCAGTGCACACATCGCATGGTAACACCTCTGTGCTTATTGTGGTGCCAAGGGGGCTGCAATGCCTTTCAGTAGATTAGCTGCACACCCATCCTAAACTGGTTGGTACCTTCATTACTGACTCTCACAGAGACACTGGCCCAGTTTGTGCCCTCTTCTCTCTGTTGGCTTGGGTTGTTAGCTTGAACACTCACAGCTCAGACCGCCTGAGGAAGCCGAGGCAGTTCCACGCAACACACGATCCAAAGCTTTGCTGTGTTCACTGATAATAACTTTAGATTAACATTAAGCACATGATACATTGGCTCGAATTACATTACTTCAACTGTAGCATGTCACGTTATGTCAGCCAAGGTCAACATTCAGTGTGACATGATACAATCTAACACGGTGCGGGGTTATTGCCTCCTGAGTTAGGAATCTCAGGCTAAGAATCAGAAATAGAACGAGCAGATGCACATAACAGATCACTTTATAGTACTCCTGGGAAAAAAGAACCATTTAATGCATTGCAGATTTTTCCAGTGTCCTTCCTGGATTCATCTGGACCTCCAAACTACCATGATATGTCTTTCTCTTTTCTCTTCTTTTTTCTTTCTTTTTAAAGTAAGACATGAGGCTTGTCGAGTCAATCAGACACACTTGGACCTCACCACAGGAAGAATTTCAAATAATTCTGTGAACTTCACAAGCTCTGATCACTCTGCTAATACTTTCTGCTCTCGTAGACTTCAGTGACCTCCGTTTCATGAATAATGTGAATGGTGGTGCCGAAAGTCCCAGAGGATTCTGAATCTACTGAGCAATGTGGGATTTTGGCCTGCAGGGTGACAAGCTGTAGGAAGGAAATCTTTGGCTGTATCCAAAAAGGGGAAATTTTTAAAAGAACTGCTAAGTCTTCTTGGAGTTTTAACTTGTTTTCACACACTGTGGAGCTTCCAAGTTACAAGCTCTGCTTCCTCCTCTGTTACACCCACAAAACTGCATCTGTACTTCAAAGACCAAGTGATCCCAAAGTTAAACTCAGCCATATGAGTCAAAGGGCTTGTTAGATTCATGCAATTCTGCTACACGGCAATAACCTCCCTGATTTCATTCTTGTACCCATTATAAGCACAGCCAATATGTGCAGTGTAAGGATGGCAATTTTCAGCTTTACACATGCAAAATCCATCCAGATTGTAAGAGATTAAAGACAGGAAATTCTCATGTTTGGGTAAACCTTTAGTTTTCAATTAGACATAATAAACTTACAAAAACTACAACAGAGTTATCAATGGCCACTAAGATCATTTCATATCTGGCAAAACAAAAAAGCAGAGTTTCAAGAGCCCATCCTGTCTCTGATATAACACAAGGATGTATCATTTTTAGAACAAAGGCTAAGCTAATCACAGCTGAGTTCACATTTCTCTATTTTTTGTTCACCTTTGTAAACATGAAGGTAATATTTTTCTTTTTAGTATTCTGTGACAACAGAAAACACAAGCATTATTTTATTAACCTTTAAATGCAATTTGGTTGTTCTCTTTCCATTTCAGCTCTGGAGCTTTGATGTCTAAGTGACATTGGATATACCTTAAGGGCTCAAAAAAAAGTTCAATACTCTTCAGAGCCTCAGCATAAAATACAGAATAAGAAGAGAAAATAAATAAATAAGTACATACACACATATTTCCCTCTTTTATGACTTTGAAAAGCTGCAGCTGTCATTTGGTTCCTCATTCTTTCCTCAGGCTAGAGATCATCTGATCAGATAGGAATGAGCATAGTAGAGCCCTTAGATTGGATACAGAGAAGCTGATATTTTTACCTAGTCAGCCATCTCAGTGGAAAAAAAAATTTCAAAAACTTAGACAACTCCTCAGATATCCTCCCTCCTGGGAACTGCTCCCCAAACTCATCAGCACTTATCTGCACCAGTGGATTCCCATTTCTGTGTAGTCTCCAGAATCCAGGAAAAAAAATCTTGAACCTTAATCTTCAAAATTTTTGTACCAAGGTTTAAAAATCTTGAACTATCACTATGGAATCTTGAACCACAATTTTCCAAGGCTGAGTCAATGTGGGTAAAAAATTGACTCCAAATCAACACAAGCATTAATTCAGGCCAGAAAAATCAATCCTTGGACTAAAACATAAGGCACTTTTCATTGCTTTGAGACACCTTCAGCACCAGTTCCAAATCTTCAAAAGAACCTACTAGTACAGAAAACAGATGGTAGGTTTAGAGCCCTGTTGACAATAGGCTCTTCTAGCACTGCAAGAAATAATCTGGATTCTTGACCCTTTCAATATCTAGTCCCTAATAGAAATGCTAAAAAAAAAAAAAATCCCAAAATTTTCATTTCAGAAGTGGGATTGGCAATAGTGAAGAGGAGACACTGGTTTCTATTAATATCAGTTTTGCTGAATTCTGTGACCTGTGCCTTGATGGATAAAATTATCTCTGCCACCCTAACCCTAAGCCTCAGCATAACTCTTCATATGGGTGACAGACCCATTGCTTTCACAAAAGAAAGTATCAGGTACACCAAGACTTACCCTTCTAGCACATCACCTCCTTCTACAAAAGCTCTCTCTGGAGGGCTCTTTACACAGTCCAGTAAAGACAAAAATGTCTAAATTTTTTGCTCAACAATCTTATGAAGAACTGCCCAATGTTTTGACTTGTTATGGTTGTGAATTAAGGCTTGATGAGGACTGTGAAGATGCCTCTTGGATCTTGCCATGTCTCGGAGTTTTGTTTTATTGTCTGTATTTCTGATATTCAAAACATAGCTTACATTTAGAACATACTATTGCATCCAGCTCTGTAGAAAATAAGAAAATAAAAACCTGATCATGCCCTGACAATGGTGACTCAGTTCATTTTCACAAATAGCACAAGCTCCTGAAATGGGAACAGCTGAGCTGCATAAGCCAGGATGGCAGGTGTCACTATTGAAGTGACAAATCATGTCTGCTTGATCTTTAAAACAAGGTTGCATCACTAGTTTAAAACATGAAACTGAACTTTGGTTCAGAAACAAGCAGGTGAGCTTGTACCAGATTACCTGATTGCACTGACCCTCCTTTTGTTTGCATTGTACCTGAAATAAAAATAAAAATCACACCCTTATCAAAACAAATGGAGCTAAGTTACATATTGCTTGTACTACTCTGTCATTTGTCAGTGAGCAAAGGCAGAAAGCAAAGCAGCAGGGTGATGTAGTGACTATAACTAATGTTGCTAAATATCACAACATTTTTAGCAAGTCTGGCTTCTCTCCTCAGTAAACACGAGACAGCCACTGAGCTTGGTGACAATGAAGAAAAATCTGCTTCTTTGTGGAGGTGGGTGTATTTTACTGCTAGAATTATGGAAGATTCAGTATCAGTGAGATATTCTGATTGAAGCTAAAGGCAATCCTGTCCTGAAAGCTGATAAATTCCCAAGCATATACCCAGGCAGAAGTTAACGTAAAGGACAGTTCAATTTCCTGCAAGGGATTATAGAGAAGAAATGGACATTTACATTTCAATCCCACAATAATATTCAAAACAAGTCTTTGCTCTCCTGAAAATAAACCTGACAAACACTTTTTTCCCCCTCAAGGCTTCCACCAGACCTAAGCAGGCTGTGATTTTTAAAGATTCTGAACCTCTAGAATTATTTTGTAAAAATCTGGACTAAAAATTACTATTCAGGAAAACCACACAGCTACAAGAACTCAGATTAAAATAAAAATGGGAGAAGATCCAGCATAGGAAAGCTGCAACAAAGAGGCCAAACAGCCAAAAACACTGACCATCCAGCAAAGAGAAAATATGACAGTAGACATATTACCTGCACTGTTAATTAGGTAGGACAGTTGCCAGTACAGGAACATTATTGTTAAGTGCCTGCCTGAACAACTTAGCACACTTAAAATATTCCAAATCCATTTCAGTTTGAATTAACAGCATTTTTTAACCTTCAGTAGGTTTCGAGGTGGAATGAGTAACCATGATACACTTCACCTGTAAATAGAATATTTTGGCTGTTATACCACATGCCCTAAATATCTATATTTTTGAATCTGTCAATCTTCATTATAAAAATTCCCATTCAAGCTGAATAACTGTCTTCCAAGACCTCATCTGCTCATGGCATTGATTCCCCAATTGAAGCCAGGCCTCTGCTGGAGATGTCATCTGCACACCCGGCTGCAATGTCATATGCAAGGGATTACAACTTTAGGTAGGGGACTGGAAGATGATATGGATGCAGTTAAGGAACTGAAAATTTCTTTCAATGTAAATGCCGCAAGCACATGGACAGTAAGCACAGAGAAATACAGATCATATAAGCTAGTATATGCAGAAGGATTTTAAAATAGATTTGAGGTTTCAAAACTGCCATGGAAATGAGCAACCTCTAAATAAAATGCTTGGTATAACATACCTCACTGCTGGCAAAATTTAAATTTGGGTTTTTAGGCTACAGGGAGAGAGAATACAAGAAAAAAGAGATTGGGCATTATTCAGATAGAGCTACTCTTGATGTCAGCCTGGATGAGACTATTGACAAATACATAAAGATATTTTAGTCTTGGGGAAGTTGAGGTCCTGTGCTGTCTTTACAGTCAAAAATCGTACTAAGAAATTTTTATATTGGTTTGACTGATACTTGGTATAATGATCTTCAAAGCAGTAAAACCTATTCTTAATCAAGTCTGCTTAAGTAAAGGACACGTTGTCAGAGGATGTGCTGCAAGGCAGCAACAACTCCTGGGTTATTTCACCTAACGAGGACCATCCCACAGCAGTGCCAAGCCTTAAAGGGCTGCGGCATTCTGATCCGCCGGGAGAACCATCTTGCTGGCCTTGAAGCGGAAAAGCTGAAGCAGTGCTGTGAACAAGCCTCAGCTTGGTGAAGGGGGGAGAGATGGGGGATTCCAAGAATTGGATTAGCTTTCACTGGAATCCTTTCATATCACCAGGATAGATGTATAAGCAGAAAAACAGAAATAGGGTAAACTCTGCCAAAAAGCATCCTGCCCTAGTAGCAATCTGCACAGTAAAGTTGACACTCCTGCTTCATCATATGTTTTCCAATTCCAGGATCATTAAATAGTAATTGTTCTGCTCTACTTCCTGTTTTGAAAAATGCTGCTTTTTGCTCTGCCTTTGTAACATCTTAAGTCATTTAAGTTTTAATACTCTCACAATGAATGGCTGTGAGAAGGAACCTTGCTGAACTGTATAAATTTACTTCAGGGCTTGAAGATGCCATTATTTATATGAGTTCATAATTATTGTAGCAGTCACTTCCAGCTGCCTCATAATGCCCCCATGAAAAAGAGAAGTCCTAAACAGAAAATTTTCAAAGGATTTAAAGCCTCTATTGTGGTTGTTGGATACAGAAATCTACCACATTTAAGTGGCTAAAGAAAAAGCAGAGAGCTCTTTCAAGAATGTGCCCGTGAATGACTTGTTCTCATGGATGTCTGTGTCAGAGCTGAGAACAGGCCATGCACCCACAGCAGTGAAAAGTACCACCTTTAAAACTCTGCTTACAACTCATGTAAGGTAGGGAACAGGAATAACAATTTGTAGCATCCCAGTGTTTTATCTTTGCAGGATATAGGTTCCTTTCCCAAGTTCAAAAATGTCAAGCAAGGGCATGCATATTCAGGTGAGGGCAACAGTTTAGTTTACAAAAAGCAAAATACATGAGGTAAGAAAAGGAGAGATAGGAGATCATAAGAAAATGACACAATAGAATTAAACCTGAGCAAGCAAGATATAATTCTGATAAGACAGCAAGGAAAAAGAAAGAGTAAGTAGGTATCCTGATGAGGAATGCATCTTTCTCAGCCCCTTTACTACAAGCGTTCTCTACGCCACACATTTTGTATGTTCTGGTGCTATAAAGTAGGGTCCTTGATCGGTGGTACTCTTTCCTACTGAACTCCACTGTGGAAATAAAGGTGGGTGCTTCTGTTGCACTTGACAAAACGAGGCTTTTGATAAACGCAATGCAGCAAAAAAATCAAAGAATCAGGCACAGAAACAGGAAGGCAATGACTGCATTATGCCCTCAGTGGGCTGCCCAGCCAGTGTTTCAGAAACACCACCAGAGCAGAAACCAGCAAACTAAGACATTCTTCACTGTCATCACACGCTGGAAGTTTATAACCACCTTGCAGCATTCATAACGGTGCTGCTTTGTAGCTGTTCTCTCCAAGCAATATTGGGCAATGAACACACGTCAGCGTGCCTCACCTCCAGCCAGGGAGTGACCATCAGTCCACCCAGAGCAAGCTGTGTGCCTACTGACACAGAGCCTACTGATTATTGCTGACTTTGGCAGGGGTTTGAGCCCCCACTCACAAGCTCAACGAAGTCAAGCTGGACTTGCTGCCAAGAGAACTGTGTCACCAGCGTTGGTAGTGACATCTGATTGCTGGACTAATGTCCCACATTTGACAGAAGCTGCCTGCTGATCTGCTGCTCACTCCAACCCTCTGCTTCTGACTGAAGATTTTGCTCCATCCCAGCCTGCAATTTTTTAATAAAAAGACAGAAATTCCCAAAGCACTCTTTGGAGTGCTTCCTCAGAGCCTCTGGCTTCTCACTGGTAGGTCTATAGCAAGAAGGGAGAGTACACAGACTGCAGTGAAAAGTATAAGATCTGCTATCACAGCTGCTCTGCACTCAGCAGTGGGGTTGAAATCTGTAAGAGAGGGCCCAGGAGTAGGACCTAAGGCTGAGCAGTCTGGAATAAGATGTAGATATTTATTTGAAAGAACCTATACAGCAAAGGAAAGGGTATGTTCAGATCACTCCAGGTATTGCTTCAAATCTCAAAGAAATTAACTGCAGTGCCTGTGCAGACCCTCTCTGAACACACATAAACCCCTCAGGAGCTTCCAGAACAGGGTAATTACCTCAAAATTGGGAAATCCTGTCTTTCAGCATGAAGGTCACTGACATTGTGCCACCCTATTTTCTGCAGAGTGTGTTTAAGAGCCTTTAGGAGGACAAAAAAGCTGGGTCATATATTCTCACATCAGCGTGTTCACACTCACAGAGATAAGGGAGACTTGCTAAAAGCCTACACGGTGAGAACCTCTCTGCCAAAAGGATATTCCTCCAGAGGCTGGGCATGTCACACCTGGAGTCTCTGCAGCTGCCCCACCACCCTTTGGTTAGCCCATCCTTCCCTTGGCTCCCAGCACTGCATTCAGCTGGCTACCAGTAGGTGTACTGGGAGGCAGCCATGAGGACCAGATGTCAGCAGGAATCCTCAGACCCTACCTAGTTAACAACCTTGTACCTCTAGAGTGTGGCATTTCTCCTGCATTCTTGGGTTTTGGGTGTCCTTCTCCAGGCTCCACCAGAAGTGGGACTGCAGGGACCCCCATGAGGAAAGAAGGGTGGGGCTGCCCTGGCTGGGCACTACCAGTGCCAGCCTGTTCCCACTGTGGGGTACAGCCAAGTCCCCAGAGCAGCTGGTGCAGTCTCTGTGGAATGTTTTTAAGAGCAGGCAGAGCCCCACAGGCAGTGGGTGTGAGGAACAGCCCTGCCTGCTCTGGGGCCAAGGGGAAACAGGGCAGGAGATGCTGCAGGTACTGGAGCAGGGATTCCCCTGCACTCCTGAGGAGCCCACAGAGGAGCAGGTGCATCCTGAGAGACTGCAGCCCATGGGGGTTAGTTTCTCACCAACCAACTCTGTTGTAATTGGCAACAGATGAAATTAATTTTCCCCAGGTCAAGCATGTTCTGCCTGTGAGGGTAACTGGAAGTCACCTCCCTGGGTTTACCTCACCCACAAGTTTTTACATCTTATTGAGAAGGGAAGTGGGGGTGTGGGGATGTGCACAGCTGGCAGCTGGACATGTTAACCCACCACACCATGTTTAGTAATTCCAGGGGAGATAGTTAATATATTGCCAAGAACAAAATGTGAAGGTGTCATTATTTCCACTCAGAAATAAAATGAATTCTAAGTTTTTATTCCTGGAAAACCCAGTTCTGTCAGTGGTGTTACAGCAAATGTGACCTCCCTACCTCTGTACACTCCTTGCTAAAAGTAAAATACCCAGATGAAAGAAAACAAAATGAACTACTTAAGCAGAGAATTCAACTAAAAATTGTGAGAAGATACAGATGCAAGAAAATCCCCTTGCCTTGGTATTAAGGCTCCGAAAATGAAGTCAATGCCTCTTATTCTAATTTCTAATTGCCAATTGTGTGCTTTTTCACCAGTATGTCTAGTTGTTTCAAATATTGTCTCAGTCTTGGTCTAATGATAGAAGACTGACCCAGTAAGAGTCACTAGAGTGACTTGAACACTGGACATTCATTTGCAATTACAAGTCAAAGTAAACTGCAAGAGATGAGCCAGCAGAAAACACCTTCTAAAGGAATAGCAAAACTGTGAAAAATGTTTTTGTTCAGAAGATGCTCTGTCTTGATAAGGGTTCTCAGACAGGCAATACTTCCACACCTCCCCTACCTTCTTTGGGTCACCCATCCCACTAGGGATGAGAGGAGGCAATGAGGCCCCTCACCTTCCAGGGGAGAAAAGTGGAACAGGAAGGACCAGGGGCTGCTGAACAGCCTGAAGGAAAGCTGAGCTGCAAGGTGATGGCAACTGCTACAGAGAGGAGCAGTTCTTGGTGCAGTAAAACTGCTCCTCACCTCAGCACTCCTTCCATCCCCTCCCGCACAGGCAGGAAGGGTTGCACAAGCCAAAACAGCCGACCATTGTCTCCCCATCCCCAGGCAGACTTGACAAGAAGCTACAGGCTGATGAACTAGGCAGTAGCCTGTTTTTCCAAGCCCAGAGCTGGCTCTGGTGTTGGCCTTTTGGAAAGCAAGTACAGACACCTGAGTACTAGCAATTAAAATGATGCAATACATGACATGTATCCGTCAGAAATAACCTAGCAATTGAGTTGCTGGCACACCGTGCTGCAGATAAGGCAGCGTTGATAATACTTGAACTTTTATGTCTTTCACTAAGATGTTTGCCACAATGCTATTTGTTCTCTGCTCTTAAATCTGTATGCTCACTTAGCTTTACCAACTGATTTCAGGATAAAAGTCTGATTTGCCATATCCAGAAATAATGCAGCTTGTGTTTGAAGATGCATTTTGCTGGGGTTTTTTCTCATTGATCTTGGAAGTTATGAAATAATATTAAAAACTAAGCCACCACAAAGAGCACAGCAAGGTGCACCACAGAAACAGGAAAAACCCAGATATTCCCTTCACAAGTTGTTTCAACAACTTATCTTGCACACAAAGAATATTGACATATTTAAACACCATTCTCAGTTCCGACAGAAGGGAAGAAGTTCAGTGCAGGGCTCACCCCATGTCAGTTGTGACAAACTGCAGTGAGGTACTGGCTGAGCAGGACAGCCAGGTGCTGATGCAGGTACAGCTGCACTGTGAGGTGGGGTAGGCAGCTCTCCCTCTACCAGGTGTGTCTGCACAGCACAAGGTGGGGCCAAGCAGAGAAACATGACTCAGTCTCTAATAACTCATTCATAGCTATCTTAGCTCCTAAAAACAGCAGTCACGTTAGCATGGTGCTTCTGCCTGGGCATGGCTAACCAGTCTTCCCAAATATTGCACGGTGTAGCTGTTCCTGTGTTCCACAAAACCCAGTCATATGAGCAGATCTTCTCACTCCCTTACTGTGCCTTGTCAGTTTAGTTCTGAAGCACCTTCAGAGAAGGTCCACTGGACTGGTTAAGTGTGCCACGTCCCAGCCTCAGGACTGTCAGCTGGAAGAGGCTGCATGAGGATCTCTCAGTCTGAGTATGGTTAAAGTAACATGAACCAGAAGTTACAAAAATCATGCAATTGTAAAAAAGCATTAAAAGCTCAGATCTACACGTGAATGGACAATTAAGCATCAAAGAAGCAGGTAGCTGTAGATGTTTCTATGTGCCACATAACAAGTGCTGGATTTCTGCTACAGTAATCCCTGTAAAAATAGATATCAGTTCCCTGAGGTCATATTTACTAGTGTTCCCTTCAACTAAAACACCCACAAGAGTTATTTTTGGAAACAAGTTATCTGTATATATTTGGTGTCCTACTAGTACTCCACACTTTGAAATCTTGGCAATACCTCCCAGTCAAACACAGCTACAGGTCTTACCCAGAAAAATTTTCCTTATGCACATAAGGCTTACTCATGTTCAGTAGTCACACGGATTGGAACAACATATGTACATGAGTTAGCATTTGCAAGAAAGGATCTTGAATGGTGATGGAGCAGTCACTATATTCATAGCTAATTAAATTAATTTGAAAAGGTGTATTTATGGTTAGGATTAGACTATTAATACAACAGATTGGCAATGGAAACATATATTTTAATTATCAAAAAGCTTTTGGATAGGATATAGTAATCATAGAGATTCTATTGATATATCACATGCTGTTAGAGTGATTTTTTTGATTTTTCTTTGCCTAGGTCAACCAACTACACACCATGCCTTGAGCAAGAAGTAGCCATTGAACTGATCACTCCTTAAATTTCAATTCCTAGTCACACTTAATAACTGTCTAGCCCCAAATGCCTGCAAGGGACAGGAGAGTATCACAATGATACAGAGCTCACATCAATTTCTATGACACTGACTTGGGTACTGCTGGCATTAGAAACACTCCACTTTCAGATGGTGAGCCCACAAGCCCAGACTACAGTTTAGGGAATAAAAGAAATATTAAGGGAAAACTAGGGAACTGGGACTCTGCTTCTTATTGAAGTATTTTTTTATTTTTTTTTTAATCTTACTTCAAACACAAGTATCCAATATTTTTAAAGATACAGATAAGAAACTGAGAAAGGAGCGTCATTGCTAGATGCACTCAATACCTATGCTTCAAGTGTTTACTCAAATTCTGCTCAGATTTACTCAGATTTTGGTTAATCTAGTCACATGCATGCACAATTTAGCTTTGGCTCTTTCCAAAAGGAAGCAAATCTAACATTACACAGTCTTTGAAGTATTTTATCAAGACTGCTTATTGGAAAAACTGAGTGATCCTTCCATATTCCTGAGAAGTGGACTCTTTGGTCAGGAGAAAATGATGATTTTGAATAGAGCTTTCTCCCTACCGGTTTATAGAGAAATCACATGTTAATTACGAAAAAAATCTATCAAATAAAGTAGAAGCTACTCTTCTAACATCATAAGAGTAACTTTGCTACAAAAAGGAAAAGCGAGTCAAGTGTGTCCAGGGAGCGCTGGACTGTCTTCAAACAAGTTTGTTGGCAGCTTAAAGGCTGCAGAACATTATGATGTTAATACAGCTGCATTATCTTGTTCACATTAATAAACACATGTGTGGGAAGGTTCAACTCTCTGCATGGCAAAGTAGTTCTACCTCTTTGGTTTCCAATGGGACATTGTTTTAGGCTTAGTCCTGAAAGATCAAAGTTGGTGAAAGCCTCTGAGTGGGTGTTCAGTGCTGCTGCTGGGCTGTGCTTCCAGATGCTGTTGCAGAGAAAAGGCATCGTGCAAAGAATTGACACCGTATTTCATTGATGTCATTCATAATCCTTTTTAACAGATTAAAATTATGGGCTGCCTGGTTCTCAGACACAACGTCATCCAATTTGCATGGTCCAAGTCCTCTTCTGAGATGAATGATGGGCTCAGTAAGTGATATTTACCAGTCCGTCATGCCACTGCACTGCATCTAACACACACTGAACCTTCAGAAAGGCAGTGTGGAATTAATTCTCAGAAGCAATCAACATTCATTTGACTCTTTCCCTATATTTCCTCTGCATCTCCAACTTCAGTGATTTCACATCAAGAGAAATAAGCAAACCCTTGGGCACTATCAGCAAACATCAAAATGTGAACTGCTAGAAATCTATAGGGAGACTGCCAAAGGCACCAAATGGCAGCTAGGAATTTAACTTTCACTGATGAACCATGATCCAGAAGTCAGCAAGCATGGGATAGCTTTGCTGGCATTTTTATTTTTGGAAGTCTCCCCCTATGGCCACTTACATGTGTCTACAATTGTGCATTGTAAAACCAAATGCCATTCTAAAGCACACACCCATACAGAGACACACACAGACTCACAACACAGATCAAATGCTTGTTTTGCCCTCCGGGAGTCTCAAGGGCCTTCAGCTACTGAAATTTACCCCTGTCCTTCAGTGCGCCCGAGCCTATGGCTTTGCAGCATTCCACAGCATCTAAGACAACACAACTATTTATGTTCCTGCACCTACTGAGGTTTTTAGAAAAACCACATCAGAATCCACATCATAACCATTCCTCTTGACAGCAGGAGTGTATCAGGAACACTTGCAATACATAACAAAGAAACCATCACATCTTGTCTGATGTTGACATCTGCCTGAAGGATGTGCAGACCCTATATTGCTCTGAAAGTAACATTTATATAGATAAATACTTGTCTAACTTTTGCTTGTTTGTACACACACAGGTAACATATGCACTCTACTCCCACATAAAGACTTCCTTGTGAAACCAAAATATTGTGAGTATAATTGCCATTTCACTGTCAGTGGAGCCATGTGTAATACACCAACTCTAGTCCAAGGCACTGCCTGCAGCTCCCTGAGCAGCTTTTTCCCCAGGTACCTGCAGTAGAGCCCAACACCACCTAAGCTCTGGGAGTCACAGAGGAGTTGCCATCCTGTCCACAGATAATTCCCCAAGCAGGTGGCAGGGAAGACAGGCAGTGCACTCCCTTGTGCAATACAGATACTGACATTTCCCACAGAAGAGAGCTTTTTAAGTAATTTGTTAGAAATAATCAGCACCTCATTTACATCATAGTTAAGCCTGAAAGCACAGCTCCCCAGTTCCAAGACTCCTGGCTCAGCAATGTCACTAAGTGCTCCTGGGTTCCCCCTGCTCCATCAGCCCAGATGAACTGACAATGGGTTCAAAGCCCTGCGAGCCATAAGAGAGCAGGAAATCACAGAGCTTGGGAATCATGGCTCCTACACTTCCAGTTGTGTGGCATGCTGCCCAGAAGCCCTCAAAGTACCCATGGTATATGCCAGGTCTTTGGGGATCTCCAGAGGCAGCCAGCACGTCAAGGCTATCCCAGATCCACAGACTCACTGCTCGCCAGGAGTCATGAAATCAGGCATGAAGCCTGTCAGAACCCATCCCATGTCTTTGTAGAAAGTCACTAAAAAATGATGTTTCTGCAAAATATTTTGGTATCAATGAATCTGCCTTTTGTGATGGAAAATTGTTTTGGCAGAAAGTTTCCAGCTAGCTCCAGTCTGTCCCCTAGGCAGGTTAAAAATTAGACAAACTGCTCCACTGAAGTCCAAAGGCCTTGTCTAAAATTACTTAGAGGATTAATTTAAACTTGTGCACAAATATCAGACTTTTTCTGAAACACCCAACAGACACTACTTGCCTGTAAATGAGGTAGCAAACTGGACCTGTATTTCCTTATCCATGATCACATTTGTGTTTTATCTGGAACCACTTGCGCTCTAGCATTTTCTTTTTCTTTGTCCCGACTACAAGTTCTTTGAGGCAGGGCCCTTTTCCTGCCAAGCAGCATGTGCAATCATGTAAGCAACAAGTTCATATCAGTAGCAGCCATGGCATTTTCTGTTTCAGAAGAATGACCTCAGCAATGCATTTCCAGAGTGACTGTCCTTCGGAGCCAAGCAGTTGAAAGAGCATAATACTGACCATAAATTTAAGAGCATTTTACATAGAAAATACTCTCTTTTAAGGTTCACACAGAAAATTCTCTTATGTAAGGATCTGGGATCTTTTAAAGTACTCTGGGAACAGAGTGAAGTATATAAAACAAGTTCTGCTAATATAATATTTCTTGCTGAAAATAAAGTATTGCTTATTAAACATGAAATTGATAGTTTCTTGGTCTCACTGCTGTACTGTCATTGACTAGATTTTGCATCTTTTCAATAAATGACACAGATGTTGAATTATCACCAGGTAGGAAAACTTCTCCCTAAAATGTTTAAGAATAAATAGGGAAGGACATTATCCTTTTGTTCAAATGAAAATCTTATAAAAGGTCCAAGCAATATTTTCTAAGCCTTGATTTTTCCATATAAAAACATCTAATGCATTAAGTAACATCAGAGGATATTACTGAAAAACTTACATCACAAGCCCAAGCTACATAAACCAGCTGTAAAGCTTTTAATTTGTCTGAAGAGATAATTAAGCTGGATCAAGCATACTCAGGTGTTACAACTCAACAAAGGAGTTGGGCAATTCTTCCTTTGACAGAAGAGTTGCACTAACCAGTATCACTTTTGTCTCAAGTGATCCAAAATGCAATACCAACTGCAGCAATAACTCATTTTGCCCACGTTTTTTAAATGCTTAGAATTTTCAAACAGAACAACTACATTTTTAGAATTTTATTATCATTTTAATTTAGAACTTCAGAAAACCTTGTAATGTTTTTACCTAAATTGCACACAATAAATATTTGCCATCAATTCAAGTCCTTGTAGAGACAGAATTACTGATTTTTTTTTAAGCAACTTGTTCGTGCATATAACCTGAAATTTGACTTCTGCTTCCAACTTTCTTCTAAATTGAACTGGAAAGCATAATTTGTTATGCTGAAATATTCATGGTTCAAAAAGTTAGATTAGTTAGTATTTTATAACCTCAGTAACCGCTTTCAAACACTTCATAGGCAGGAAGAACCTAACCTAATAAAAGCAGACAGTTTGAAACCTACTGCAGAGCCTGAGCTAAATCCACTGAAATGAATTACAAAAAATTAATTTGATTCTCAGAATTTCAGGTGTGGACTCAGTAAATGACCTAGTAAAGACAGTGATCACAGCATCATGGCTTCCTATGCTTTTTAAATTTCTCGTTAGCAGCTGCATAGTTGACAAGGTTTCTTTTGATAAAAATCTTTTCAATCCATTGAGACACAAAAGCAAATGGGGAATCTGACTGGGTCTGGCATAACAGGATCCCAATAGCTTCAGATACTCCGTGGCCTGAATTCAGCTGAAGTCTCCAGCAAGACCTGAAAAGCCACATTCTTGCCACCATCTGACAGAAACTTCTAGCTTGCCATACACCTACAAGTGTTGTTCCTTGTTTTGCTGTTCAGAATAGGCTCTCTATTATGTACTATAAAGAACTGACAGCACACTAACAGATGTTCATTAAATTGCATGCACTGTGACTTTACCACGTACAGCAAAAGCTGGTTCAGAGTTCATCCTAAATGACTGGCAATTGGCATCTGCAGAAACCTCCCACCTCTATATTTTTCATCTTCTAGTCTGGTAATGAATTTTGTTTCTACTTTATATTTCAATCCCTGATTTAAGTATATTTGAAAGATTAGTAATACTCTTATATTACACACAATGCTATATCACCACCTACATATTTAAGAACCAAATAGCTCCCATCCTTTCCACCTTAGCATTGAAAGATGTGCAATTTTAACCATGGTCAAACAGCTGACAAGTTGCCATCACTTCTTGCTGCATAGCCTGGCACAGTTTTCCCAAATCCTTCCATTCCTCACCTGTAGCTTGTGTCTGCCTCTTGTCACATCCTTGCTTGAGCTTGTACACCACCTGACACTGAGGCTGTAGTCAACAACCAGGGCTCTTTGATACTGCTAGCCTCCAAAAAAATTAAACGCATAGTATCACAGTGATACACAAGCTTCTTTATAGGGAAATGAATTTACAGGTTATTTCTATTTTCATTTTAAACTGCTTGGTAAAATTTTCATCAAATCAAAAATTTTCTTAGGAAGCAGCTCAATGAAACACTGAGTTGGTTACTCATTACAAACCACAAATTCCCATGTGGTATGAAACCTGGAATACTTTTATTGCTGGAACCTTCAAGCTTAGTCAGAAAAAAGAAACCTCGCCTTATTCTGAGCTATAGCAAAACCAAGTTTGTAAAGTACATAAGGATCACAGTCATAATGCAAGTAAACACTTCACTGCCATAAAGTCAGTTTTCAAATACTCAAGCCGACTAAGTATTCCAAAGAGTAAGACAAAACATGCAGCAACAATGTTATAAGAACAATTAATAAAACTCCGGTCATTGTAGGTCAAGTCAAGAAAAATGCTCTTAGCTGTGGTACTGCATAATGAAAGCAAAGATATTGCATTAGAAGAATTAGAGTTCTTAATGATTCTAAAAATCTATACAGCGGCACAGGTCACTCAGAGCTTCTCACTGAATTTAGTGACTGAAAAATTTGATCCTCCATTTAATTTGATTTAAAGCTCTAGAACTAAAGCATTTGTGTATGCAACTATTTCCAACCTTTTTTTTTAATCAGCTTTCAGCACTTGTTACAACAGTATCTACTTCACAATTGCAATTTAGTCACTGACTTGTAAAAAGAAGCCATTTAATTAAAAATGCCAATATTAAAAGAGTACGAGAGAGGTCCATTGAAAGTTAGATTATATGGGTCATTGGTGCCATTACAGACACTTTCCTGTTGTTAAACAGGTTACATGGAACAACTTCGTGCCTATACATGAAAAACACTAATCAGCCACTTTTACTGATCGATGAAACAGGAGCAGATGTTGAAGGCAGCAGAAAATACAAAGGTGCACATGGAAATTGAGTTATCTTAGTCTACTGAGATCTACTGCTGCACTGTGTGGGTTTGTTTTCTGAGAATTTGACAGCAATTGTACTGGCCAATACATGCTCACTGCTGCAGTGTCCTGGATCTGTTTTCCTGGCTGAGAATTTGACAGCTGTACTATTATTTCTAGAGCAGAACAAGAAAACACACCAATTATTGCTATCATCTTGCTTTATGAAATTCAGTGTCAGTACGATGCAACATAGCTTCTATCCTTCCACGTCAGCTGCTTTCTGGAACTGCAATTTGGCAATGAAAACACAGAAGAAGTTAGGCCTTAGGTTAACACACAAGAAAAAGTCTTGATAATCATCTGAAAGACTTATTTTTTCCATCCCAACAGAATGAACTTGAGATGAGCTGTTTTTTCTAGAAATGAGGCTGATGTGATGACAGCCCAGCAGATTTCTCAGTCATCTTAATGTTCCAATCAATTTTCTGATTCCCAGCTGATTAGTGGTGATGACCCTTCAAAGAATATTTGACCAAAAATAATCTTTGAAGCCTCTTTCCTATTTCTCATTAATTGTTCTACATCAGTTCTTGAAGGAACTGCCACAAGTATCTCTCTCTTACATTCCTTCACCTCCTTCCATTCATTTTCCTCCATTTTTTTCATTTAAAAAAATAAAAATAAAGACATTTTGTGTATTGTTTTGTTACTAGTTTTCTGTCCTCTGTATTGACTATTCTCTCTCTCCCTGCCACATCCTCGGAGCCTCTCTCACTCCAGCTCAAGAGGAGCTGCATGTTGCAACTGGTGAAACTGTGATGTGGTTAAATGCTGTGCCAAGGGCTCTGGAGAGAAGAATAGACGCTGAGACTGGCAGGAAGAGGGAAGCTGGATGATATTCAAGAAGCTGACTACCATTTTGTTCAGAACAGAGAAGAATTGATTTCAGAGTAATCTCGAGCTATGTGGCTTTTCCCAGGTCCAAATCCCCCACCAAAAAAAAAAAAAAAAATTATATTTGCATAGTGCTTGTAATCCACAGGTCTCATAATGAATGTCATCACCCCTTCACCTAGGACAAAGTCCAAGTCACAGAAAGGTTGGGTGATTTTCCAATACAGTAAGGGAAGGGAAGAGTCCTGGCTCAGATCTGGTTCCCGCTCTTGCAGTGACTCCACAAGGTCCCTACAAGTCTCCTCTGCTCATGACAGCCCAGAACAAAGATCTCTGCAGCATACCCAGGGTGGCACAAAGCTCCAGCACCAGCTGAGTGTCTCAGCCATCACCCCACTTCTCAGCAGCCTGGCAGTCCTTCCTGACAAGCAGCCTGTAACACAGCACTGGAACACCCCAGCCAGCTCAGGCACCGGCAGCACAAACCAGCAGGGAAAAAGCAAAGCCAGGCTCCTCACTGCACGACTCCAGCCCTCCAGCTGGGCTGCACCTCTTAAGTCTGAAATCTCCAGGAACACACACCTGAGCCCTGTGCTGCTGGGTGACACTGCTGCCCACATGTCAACCTACCAATTTCAGGCCAATCCTGGTGAGCACACTGGCTTTAATGTGAAAGTTTCCTACATTTCCTGTAGGGAAAAGATAAGAAACTGCAACAAACAAACAGATTTCCCAACTCACCAGGGAGATTCTTTTCTAAAGGATTATTCTGGAACTGTCACCAATTTACTGCCTGCCTCTATCAGTCTTAAATTGTGCATGATTACTTTGTTTAGTTTTGCTGACATTTGTGTTTTGTTTAAGGGTCTCTTTGTGCAATCTTTTGTGTCTGCTTTAAATAAACACTCTTCCTGTGCTTGTTGCAGCATGCTTGGGTTCAGCAAGATGTCTATCACTTAATAACCAAATGAAAAGTTTAATCACCCAAAAGCTAGCTTTCAACCTGCAGTTAAGAAAACAGAAAAGCTAAGGGTGTTTCATATGCACTTTTCTTTCTATTTCTTCTGTTATCACATTTGCTAGTCCAAGCAAGTTTGATGTTGTGTATTTAGGCCTGTAAATATCAGCTTAGCACGTGGAAACAAGAGCATTTATTCTTATTTTGCAGTAAGAATCAGTGCAATAAAATAAAAAACAACACTCACTGTATTCCTTAAAAAAAAAGAGGGTTTTTTTCTTACTAATCACTGAGAATGTATGAAACAGAAATATACTCTAATAGCTTGTTGAGCACATTGACTGCAGAAAATTGGGCAACCACAACATGGAAACCAAACAGGAAAATACAAGTCATGCCAAGGTGTCATTTTTACAAAGTGACTTTTTAGAAAAAAACAAAACAGAGAGACAAGCTAATGTCCCAATATGGGACAATAAAGCTATGTTAAAAACACTTGCCATTAACAGCCATCTGCTCTCTGCAATTTGGGGGTAATTTTTATGTACAGCTGACAGCTTTGCATCATCTTTCCTCACTTGTGAAGGATTGTCTCTGCCTCTAGTGTACAAAACCTCTGAGAAGCTGGATCTGTCCACTACACTGTGGCTCTCAATCAGCTTGTACTGCTAAAAAACACATAGCATTCTGCACTGGATTTCCAAACAGAAATCAAACATAAGGTTTGGGGGAAAAAAGTATATCTATATATGCTAATAATATTCCAGTTCTCTCTAATAATATTCTGCTCATGTCAGCATTGCCTGTAAAAATCAAGAGGCAAAATGTGCTCACTGCCCTTGACATATTGTGATGGTAAGGAAAATCAAGACTGCTTTCTCACTGTTCTCTGAGTACAAGGGTAAATCTCTGCTTAAGCCTATCTTTCTTGATCAGAACGTCTCTGGTGTCCTTACGCCTTTTTCTCCTGTTTGAACTTGTCTCTTCAGAATATTTAGTAAATACATTTCATGTTCACACCTAAAGTAAAGCTACCTTTTGTTTTGTTATGCATTAGAAGTCCTAAAATACACATGCACAACAAATGGCATGTGGGTCACACTTCCCTCATCTGCAATCCTTGCAAAGAGCAGTTATGCAAGAAAAGTGCCGAGAAAACTAAAATTCTATTAACATTCAAATCATACTCTACCATTTTCATTCCTCAGATCTAATTTTAATATACATTAAGAATAAGACCAGGGAAAAAAAAAGAAACCAGAGCAGCTAAAAATGATTTGTCTATTGCCTTGTATTGCTCCCTTTGATACAGAAGAGATGGTGATAAGATTCTTCCACCAAACACAAATCAATTCCATACCTACATCCCACTAACCAAACACCCTCCAAACAGTTGGCACATGTACAGAATATCTAACACTGGACTATACAAGTTAGTGAAAACCCCTGCAATGTCAAAAGTTGTTGATGGGACTACACTCAACATGATTTTATTCCATTTTTCAAACATTCCAATGTAAAGGAGTTGGTTTTCATTCACTTCAGGAAAAAAAACGACAAAGGACAATTTTCACAGATATCCTTCAGGGTCAAGTTACAAACATCTTCAGCTGAACTGAATTTTCTTCAACTTGTAGCAATCTACAGAAGGGAGCCAAATTATCAGGCTGGTTTTATTTCATGCCCTCAATTTCCTTATACTTGGATCTGATGCAAACCCAGAAACACAACAATTGAAAGACATGCAATTTTTACTTGATTTGGTTCCAAATCAGTACCAGGATCTAGTATTTTCCTCTGTGTCATACCTGAATCTTGGTGCAGATGACCTAAGAGGAAGTTTCAGGAAATAATTCCCCATGCAAGCTGGGAGCCTGATGTTCAACAACACTGAGGCAGACATGGCGTTACTGCCTGAAGAGATACAGCTTAACTGAACCTTTCTTCAGGTTGCTTTTTTTTGCATTATATAAAAACAGCCGTTCCTGTGGTACAATCCATCACACACCTCACCTCTGGACTGCATTGCCAAGGTATTGTAAACACTCCCAAGTCATGAGAACACCACTCCATGAGGTCCTTTTGGTGAATATTTTACCCTCCTAACTCTACATTGTTTATAAGAATCAGCCCCATCAAAATTCAATAATTTCAGGTAAGCCCTTATTCCCTTACCCCTTTTCTAGGTGTTCTGCAGCAGCTGCTTTCAGAGGCTGAGATTATCATCAAACAATCACATTGCTGCCTCTCAGCATGACATTCTGCAGCTCCCAAGTGTTACTAAACCACATCCATCATTTAGTATCCATGCTGGATTTCCATGGCTCCTGCATTGTACATGAACACAGATCTGCAGTACTCCTGCAATTTCTCAGTGTTTTCCTCATATTACTGAGCCACATGCAAATAAATTCCAGTTGATGGGACTGAGCACCATCACAGTGACTGCCCTGTGCTCTCACATGCCATCTTTTGGTTTAGATTTACAGGTGATTCCAGCCTGGCTGCTGTTCCCTACCTGACCAGTACGTCATTGCCTCTGTTGGGCTGATCCCACAGTCAGTGCCCACCTCCTTGTCAATGTGCTCAATGCTAACTGCTGAATCTCACCTCTGTACTGTTGTGCTTGGGGTATCTTCCACAGGAACTAAAGCAAAAACAGCACAATTGATGTTACGTTTTTTGTTGTCTGCTCTCCAACTCTATTTTTTTCAAACAGCTCCTCACCTTAAGACCACCTTTCTGCAGCTCATTTCCCTGCTTGTCCTGTCTTTCCTAAATGTTATAGCTCACTGCTTACAGTTTTGTTTCCTTTGAAGCATTTTGATTCAGAACAAAAGGAAATTTGTGCTTTGTATTTCTGCAGGCACAGAATCATGCATGTGTTTCACATTATATTGCTATGAATATTTATTTAGTCATCCATTCTAGCAATCCATATACCTTACTTCCTTAAGTCTCTTATTAACTATCCACTAGAACTGAACAACTCATTACTTTTCACCGATGAAAATTTTGTATTGTGTTTTAGAGTATCATTCAATTCCTGTCTCCCACTCAAATCAGAAACATTAGAAACTATTTTTTACCAGATTTGCAGCACATGGAAAATTTCAAATGTCTTTGCAGAGACCAAGATGAAGAATACAGCTGGTACAGGCAAACTATTCAGAACTTGCAAAAAGCTTATCAGCTAAGCTGTGATTCTGTAGACTAAAACAGATCTAAAGTCCATTCAACCCACACAGAATACCCTCTGCAGCTTCAGATAACCAAGTCCTATTTTACCCTTTTCTATATAGAACTATAAGTCCATAAATGACTGAATTGGGTTAAAAAAACTAACCTCAACCCACATCTTCCCCAGAATTCATCTCAGAGTTTACACATCTATTTTTCCTGAGATTTTCCTACTGCTTCTTCCTGTGGGGCCAGTAAACACACTCCAGGAAAGAAGCTTGCCAGGATATGAGAGAAATCTCACGAGAAATTCTGTTATTGGTTCATTTCCAGGAAAAATCTTTGGACTCAAGACATACAAGTAAATTTCTCCAAACTAGGGACACAATACCTGTGATATCTCTAAGAGCAACAGTGATCACTTCCTGAAAGCTGGCCTTAATAGTCTTATTTCTCAGATCCCACTTGGATGTGGAAATATCATTTCCAGACTGAGTAGTCCAGTCATAATCAAAACTTAATTTAAAATAGTGAATTTAAGTTTTACAGAGGGCTGCAGATTAAGAAATTAGAGGATGAAAAACCTGTACTGTTTCTCCTTCCCTTATTTTCTTGGGTTCAAGACCCAGGTGTTTGTGGGTGTAACAGAAACTGGTTGTTCTGCTTGGGCCCAAGTCTGTGATTCCACAAACATTTCTTTAGCAACACCATTAACCTAATTAGCTGCTGTTCTAGGAGGAAAGAAAATCTCCTGAGAATGTGTATGGGGACAAACAAGGGTCTCAGAAGAACCACCACACTAAAGAGGGAGCACTTCAGCATACTCAATGAGAAACTGTGTAGTACTAGCAAAAAGAGAAAGGAAGATGACAGGAAGGCACCTGAAATCCAGGAAACATTTCCTCAGGACTGAAACCAAAGTTAAATATCTCTGTCTAATTATGATCCACAGCTTAAAATGCTGATGCAACACCAGAATGTCATCTTCCATCTCAACAAAACCTACCTAAAAAGAAAAAAAATATTGCCAACATTGAAATGGGTCGTTGCATAAAATCCCCAAGTAGTAACCGTGACTCAAGCTTCCCCAGTCCTAACACACTATCCATTCCTGCATACTCTTACTTTGCCTAACGAATTCCACCATACACAGACTTTTTTTCTGGATCTAGCTGCCTCCTAGGAGAGGTTGGAGATGTTACTGCCCTCCTCACCATCACCTATTTGGTGCAGCTTACAGCACAGGTGATGCCTGAGACCAATTAGAAATATTCACACAGCCAGCTCTCCTACCCTGATCAGGAACTCTCCTGTCTTCCCTAGTGCACAGACAGCACAGAGCCTAGCATTGCCACTGCACATGCTACAAACATCAGCCAAAGTAGGCTTCTCAGGGGAGACAGATGGAGGAATCCCACTGTCCCCTTCTGATCATGTTTGGATACCTCCTGGGCAATGGACTGCTCTGATTTGGAGCTTTCTAAGTGTTCACAGCTCATTTCAAGCAGCTCAGGAATATCATTACTAAAAACATATTCATGAAACTGAGGCAACTCTACGGCCAGGTAGTAACTGAGCTAGATCAGAATTTCTTTCTTTAATTTAAATCCAATTTTAGGCACTGTCATGTGTTATGAAGTCTAGTTCCAAACTGCACACCTTATCAGCCTTGTTTGAGTAAGTTTAGAGAAATGCTTCCTTGTTCAGTATTCTTAAGCTATTTGCATACAATAGATACTAAATAATTCAGGAGATTGATTTGTAAAAGATGAAGGCTTTACAAAAGGCTGGAAATAGAATTTCTGGAAAACACTTCAGAGTACCCTAGTTCTACTGTTGAGCCTTAAGTGCTTTTAGTTATTACTATTCAAGGATTTTCATTTCTATGGTACTAATCTTTCAGAACACATCCCTTGGACACATGCACACACCCATAGTACACCATTAGGCAAAGAAATGCACATTTTCTCACCTATGAACCATCTTCCTTGATTTAAGTAGGCAATTTTTGCCCAGTTCTAGTCATAAGTAAAGTCCACCATTTTACTTTCATCAGCTGTAACAGAGTATTCCCACTCAGTAAAATTAACATCTGACCTAATGCCCACTGAACACACAAGAAAGAAATCCTCTGATTTCACTGAGTGAGGAAATGAGCAGACAGAGAAGTGGTGTGCAGCTATTTCTTGACTAAATCCAAGCAGCTTGAAATGTATATAGTTTACTTCAGGGGTTAATTTTATACTAAATTATAGAAGGTTAAATTGTTGACACAATCAAAGAAAGGCAGCATATCCAGCATATCCAAATTCTGATTTATGACCTATAAACTAGTGTGGACAAAGAGTTTCCTGATTGAAGACAAAAATGGCACCCTTTTACATTCTATTTTAACTTTTTCAAAATTACTCTTTGCTGGTTTACAGTGAGGTAACTGTTGAGTTCAGCAGGTCAGAGAACCAAATGAAGCCGCCAATTTAACCCCACATACTGCAGCCCACGGCCACAAAAATATCATTTCTGCAACTGAAAGCTGTTAGTGAGTAATTCAGCGCAACTTCACAGGACCCCTGCTCTTGGGTGTCTGTAGCATGCATCTTTGCAGTGTAGCAATCATATTTCCACAATAAAACATGTAGGGGTAATTTGATTTTACATTGACAGCCAGCACTTCATTGCCAGTACTTATGATGCATTACATATTTGTCTGAGAACATTAGCACTTAGATAATTAACTCTTCTGCCGGGTGTCCAGTTTATGCTCTTCACTGAAAACACTGCTCCCACAGAGACATGACTTGCATGTAAGCAAATCTAATCCCTAAATCTCTTATGTGGCCAGTAAATTAGAATCTAGGTTTGTAGCAGTTAAATTAATTCCTTTTTCCCTCGTTTTTTTTCTTCTTTTTTTGGCACTTTCTAGCAAAACAGTTCACATACAATCACTCAATGGCTGGAAAGTGGGCTTGGCAGGAGGAGCCAAGGCTCAGCATGGCTCCAGTCAAGACAAATGGCTGAATAATTGTGACGTTAGTAAACAGGTAATTAGCTTTGCATGTCATTGTTCACCACCTCAAGCTCATTACTGAAGTCTTACAACACTCTCTTTAAAAATTCAGACCTGTTTGACCTGCTACCAGCTATAGTGCATTTCAAGCACTCATGGATAAAGTGCAATCTTGTCAAACTGAAGACACCTGCTCCCAGCAGGAACACTACTTATGAACTGCCAAGTCTTTTGTTACAGTACCTTGAGAAGCAATGATCTTTCCATCTGGAATAACCAGCATCAACTTGGCTGCAACCACTGTAAGGCAATCTTTGAATATTTATTACCACATGAAGTACACAGAGCCATAAAAGCAGTATGTACACAAATGCAAAAAAGGGAGAAGACTACTCCTGATAAATTTTGCTGTTTGCCACACAAGTGCTTGAAATTCATTTTCTTTCAAAACTGGCTGCTGGCAACAACTTTCAGTTCTTTTTTCTCTGCCATCAGATCTACCAGGGTGAAGCTCGCCCCTGTATAAATAACTTATTTCACACCTGACACATTTAACTCAATGTATCTCCTCTTTCTGTTACGCAGTTTTTGTCAATGATTGTTCATCTCGGGGTGGATAATTCATGCTATGAATTCACCAGGCTCTGTCCTTTTCTCCCCCTCAAGGCCCCAGCATGGCACACTGCTTTAGGCTCCACTCCACCAATGTTGTTTCAAGCTGCCCCTGCTCCCTTCCTTTCAAGTTTTGCAGAGGAGTGTATACTGAACGACACCTCTTTGCTTGGTTTGTGGCTCAATCTCATTTCTTCACCTATTCATCCTCCTGGGTACTGGACTGTGGTCCTCGGTTTACTTCTGATAAACAGCCGTGATTAATCCATTCTAATACAAGAAAAGCACTGGATAATTCTCCCCTTGTCATCTTTATTTTGTGAGGGTACAAGGGGTAATTTAAGCTAATTACATTTTAGCACTGTGGTCATTAAAAATCCAGTAAAAGCAGTTCTAGACTTGGGTGAAGGTATCATAGAATTTAGGTTTATTCCCTGCATTTTCTTTGCTTCAGTGCTTTCCACAAGGGCAATGAAACCCTGATCAGAAGTTCAGTGCTCCTCAGACTTCCAAAGGCAGCTTAATTCAACAACACATTCCTTGCTATCTTCTCTGCCCTTAAGAGACCTCAATGAGCAAAGTCCATTTTGCAGCACTTAATCATATATATGTAAATGTTGCATTTAGAATTTGGAGCCCACTGTGAGCCTATTTTTCTTGAGCTGTTATTTTAAAATGCGCTTTAAATCAATTTTGCAGTAAACATGGGGTTTGTTTCAATAACAACCATTTTTCTCCTGATTAGTAAATTACTGTTGTTTCCAATGTTTCATTCTAACTACTACTTGCTCAGAGTCATACGAAAACAGAGCACTTAGTCAAGACAAACTTCCCTTTATTTCCATCTCAGCAAAGCAAGGTCTAGATTACTTTCAGAAAAACAGCTTTCAGCTGACAAAGTGAAAAATGTTGCATAACAGCAAACTTATAACGTGGTAAGAAAGTTTTAATAGAAGGATTACCACTTGCTGTTGTAACTAGTTTGAAAGTCCTTTAAGACTTTCTGCTAAGAACAGACGATTATATTTGCAGTATTTATGTAATTTCTATTGGCTGGCTGAGTAATAATTTATGAAAGTTGTGACAGAACAGTGCTTTAATACAGGTTAAACTATATTGAGAGAGGAAAATACGGCAAAATGCCAGTGTGCTGCACAGAATACCAATCTCAGGATCATCTAGAATTTTAAAACAATTCCACTGGAAAATACAAATTGTCTTTTTCCAATCACTGAAGAACATCTCTCAAGCACATGTTTATCTATGTGGATATGCATTACATGTATCTCTTTGCATGAGATTTTCTGTATTGGCAGACCCCCATTATACAGGCTTAGGAAAAGAAGCAAGTCATTCATGTCAATTTCATCCAGAGGCAACGCGTCTTAAACGTTATATCCTGGTGCAATGAGCATTTGGCCACGTGTCTTGAAAATGTAATTAATGCTATTTATACACATTTATAATTGTTAGGCTGGGCAATCATAATGCAAGTATTGGAGGAAGTTGAAGGTTTTAGCTTTTTAATTCATGGGAGAACTGTCCAAAACAACTTCAAAGAGTCCATACAAAATTACTCTGATTGTAGCAGGGTACTGCAGTGTGAAAAGCTAGAGCAGATCTCTTTGCACTGACATTGCTCCCATCCACAAGCCTGATAGTTACCAGAAACAGTTTTCTCATGAAGGATTTTTATTTAGGGTAGTAATTGGAAGATAAGTTAGGTTTTACTTTGGTTTGGTCAAGAACTGGTCAAGAACATTGATGTTCAGGAAATCCATCAGCAGATCAGTAAACTGGTAAGAAGTAAAACATAAAAGCAGCTAACGACAAAGATTTCATATCTTTACCTGTAGATGCACACAAAAATGAACCTACAAGCCCTAGAACCTGTAGATCTGCCTTTTAAATTTGCAAAGTCCCCATTTTAATTATTATCAACTGTAATCATTTGGGAAACTAGGCATAATAACAGTAATTAAGACCTTGGCCTGTTAAAACACATCAGACGCATACACAAGGGCAAAATCCAATTTGGAGAAATATATGGAGCATTCAAGGGTCGATATGGAGATTCTATCTAGGCTACCTAAATAAACAGGCGAATCAACCCTATTTAACAATGAAAGTGTTTTTCTTGAGATCTCAAGAGGATTTCCAATTATTCACAAATGACTAACCGTGCACTCCTTTCCTAGAATTATAAACAAGTCACCAGAAAATAGCAAGTTTGACAAAATTGTCCAACAGCCCATTAACTGTACAACTGTGCTAAATAGCCAGAGACAAGTCTAAATCTGCCAGAACCAGTGTCTCTCGAGTCTGCCAAGGGGATAGATGTTTCAGCTGCAGAATATCCATTTGCAGCTTGCCACCATCTGGACCCTGGGAACTGAACACTCAAGTGATGGGCTGGCATGATCCAGCTCAGGAGTGACCCTCTGCTTGTTTGGAAAGTCTTAGTAAAGGATGGTGTTACTGAAAGGAAGTCAGGCTTGCTTGCTTGAGACGAATATTTAAATTCACAAAAAAAAAAAAAATTACCTGTATTCCTTCAAAAGTCTGTTTAGCATGTAATTCTAAAGATTTCCTAAACACATCAACAGCTTTAGTTATTGTGAGACCCAGCAACTAGAATTCTTCATATATTCAGATTTACACCTCCCTCAGCTGACTTTAAGTTTATTCACCCTAATTTCGCAACATGCAAATGCAAACACATAATTTGAAGAGTTCTGTCAACACTTATATGAAATTAGACTGGGCACATGGGGATCACCTGAATGCAATGAACAAGGATGTGCCACAGTGGTGCAGCAAAAATTTATTTAAGTTTCAAACATTTGCAAAAAAGCATAACAAATTGGTCAAGTAGTCTCTGCCTCTTCAAGCTTTGTTTTCTGCAAGAGGTTAAGGGGAAAAAACACCCCACAATCTTGATTTTTGGAAGTGAACATAGTACTGCATGCTTTGAGTTAAAGCAATATATGGAAGTGAAAGAAGGGGACACAATGACAACAGCCTATGGTAAGAAATATTACTTAGGAATTTTTACCAAAAAAATACACCATTCAGTTTTTTAGCAAATGTACTTGTTTGTACTACCTTTATACAAACAGGCTTATGAGGCTGTGCTTACCTCCTTTTTGGATTGGCTGAACACAAACACTTCTTTAAATCAGGGTTGCACTCTTCAAGCATAGAGCTTTGTGAAGCTTATCCCTTTTGTAATACCCCTAGAGAAAACTAACATACAGAATACTGTTTTGAGGTTATGTTAGAGCACACTAACTTGTGAGACTGCAAATTGGTTTTTGTTCATCTAATGTAAGATGATTCATAATCAATTACAGTTCTTACGTCAAAGGCTCCTGATTGTCTTCAAACCATCAGATCCAGAGTCATCACCACCAGCAGCAGGCATGCTTAGAACTGTTCTTTTTAAATTGTATGAAATCAACCTGTCTCTATTTGTTATCTCCTAAAAAAACATTGTTCAGTCTCCCTTGAGGCTCATGCTTGACCCTGACACTAATGAAACAGGAATGGTTCTGTTACAGCAGAAATTTCTTCTCAAACTATCAGAAAAGTGGTACGTAACATCCCTGATCTCTGCAATGGAGGAAGCACACACAGATGTGGGGCAGGCATGCACATTCAGGTTACTAGCTATAGGAATATCATCCCAGGTTCACTCCATTGAGCACTGCAGGTTTAAGAATTGCCTTTGGAGCTCTAGAGCTGTTTCTGTATTTGAAATGACTCATTTACAAACTTAGACTATTCTGCATTCTTCAACCACCTAATTTCATTAACCACTTCTCTGATGATGCCTTTCCACTCACTAACAAAATCTTAGATTAAAGTTTTCAGGAACCAATAACAACTCCAAATTTTTGGAAGTGGGCCATGGCCTTAAGAAGAGCTAAGCACAAGATCCTGAGCCAGATGATAGGCACTTGCACAATGACTGGTACATTTAGATTAAACCTTTTCCTGACTTTACGAAGCAGTTCTTTATTTCTTGGCAAATGTTACACAGTGATTGAAAAGAAAAGAAACTACCCTTTAGGGCCCTTTGGCCTTCCTCTAAAGACACATTATCAATTTCCTTAATTATCACAGTGGTAGGAAAACTTGGTGAAATATTTAAAAGGTAGGGGGAGGAAAACATGTGTTACGCTCGTTTAGGACCACTTGAAAACAGATTATTCTGAAGATGGAAAGAGAATCATTGGACATTTAAATAATTAATCTCAGCAAATACATTAAAAGCGAAACAGTGTAACATTTTGACTGATTCAGCACCATCAGCTTTCACTGCTTCCAAGTTGCTATTGCTAAATTGGCATTTGCAGGAATTTCAGCATAGCACATTGTAACTCGCTAGTCAGTCATGTGCCCCGGGCACAGGCAGAACTAAGATACAAATGGCCTGGTGACAGCCTGGCTATGATAACTAGATAGAAATCACACAAACAGACACAGAACTTCTATCATGTCCATCTCTCTGAGCAGCTCCCCTGTTTATAAAATATTAAACCCTGGACAATTATTTTAGTTAAGATTTACAGCAAATCATCTGCCATTGAGCACTAATAGGTTTCTATGTTTGAAAAGCAGAGAGCACAATTTCTCAAGCTTCATTGTTTGCTAGAAGACAAGAAAATTAGAAGCAATGTGTGGTTAAGACTGCTCCTACCAGTGTCTTTATTAGAGCAGGAAGGCAGGATGAGAAGTAGTTTTTGCTGGTTCAGATGAGCAGCACCAATTTCCTGATGCATAAAGCATAAAGAGCCAAAAGCAGATAAATGCACAAGGTCAAAAGGAATAAAAGCAGTTTTCTTAAAAGCTAGTCATCTTTCTATGCTTGATTTTTTTTTTTTAAATGAAGTGTCTTTGTAAAACATCTATTTTTGTTTCTTTGCATGTAAGTGATACCAGCCAGTTACTGCAACCTCAGCTCAGCCAAGCTGAGTAAGGTTAAGGAAGGGAGTCTCTTCCAAAGACATTGCTGCTGCAAGAGCTCCACACAGTCTGGTAAGCAGCATTCTTTTGTCAACAATATAACAGCTTAAAATGCATGGGTTTTGTGATGTTATGCTGACAAACAGGCAGTTACAATTCTTCTATATGAAACATTATTTAACCTGCATCCCGGCAAATTGCCTGTCCCTGGAGCTGCAATTTTTCACATGAGCCATAAAGGCATTTCTGAGCCTTTGAGTTCAGACCCCAATTCTCATGCTACATTGTGTGAGAAAAGAAGGTACACCTCCCAGTCTCCTGCCAGGACCCAGCTGATGATTACTTTCTCTCTGACTACATTCTTGCAGTATTTTCAGTTTAACATTGTGTTTTCCCATTTAGATTTCTATAACATTTTGTTTTGTTTCACTGCTTTGCCAAACAGTGTTCAACCTTGACAGAGCTGCTGTAATCTATATATAGTTTGCATATTGATTCCTGTAGTACTTTGAGATCCTTCAGGCAGAAGGTTACCACAGTATAAGGTTCCTTCATCTGTCCTTTAAGGTAACCTTTAAAAAAGACAGAGCTCAGTTCAGTCCAGATGTTTATCCAAACTGTCCTAAATCTCTAACGTCTGAAAAAAAACGGAAGGAATAGGTTTTTTGAGAGACTTCCAGTACCACTTAATACCAGTTCAGACAAACTACCCTATCATCCTGTCACTGTAATCACATGGGATGCTAATAACATCTACAATTTCTGTAGGACTTTATAAAGATGAATCACCACAACAGTACTTTGCAGTATTATGCCTATTTTATTATTGAGGAAAGAGTGTGTCTGCTTTTACATTATACCATAAAGTGACCTGCTATTTCAATCTAAAAAGAACAGCAATGAAAGATGCAGAAACTATTACTGTAACTTCCCCTGCTTTTGTTTGGTGAAATGCTGTTTAAATATTTAGATCCTGCAAATTCTTTTACCATCACAGAGTGTTGTTAAAAAAGTAGGCCTCTGAATAATCAAAGTGACACTCTCTTTTGACTCTGCTCTGACTTAACAGCAATATTTCAATTTATTGCAATTTTGATCATGGTAGAAAAGTCAGCTGAATGAAAAAATAAAGACACCTGTCACTGCTCACTATTTTCTCATGCAATCCTATCATTTAGATAAGGCATCAACTTCTTGAAATCACAACAGCTCTCCATAGGAAAATAACAAGGTATGTATTCACTATGTACGTATCACAGATTGCAATTTAGTCCATTATCTACTGAAATGCTTGCTAGTTCCTGCTTTTCATGAAAGGCCAGTGGGGTTGAAAAATCTGGAAGTTGTTTTTATTTTGGGAAGTTGTTTCAAGGAGTTTTGTGGTTTTTAAAAACCTCAGCCTTCATCACTAACATCACAGGTACGAGAGAAAAACTTTATTAAATGGGGGAAATGCATTGTACGAAAAATGTTTTTGCATTTCTATCAGAAATCTGAAGGACCTAAGCCCAAGAGATGCTGTGTTAACTTCACTAATCACAGAAGCCAGAAAAAAAAACAAACAGAAAAAATGTTTTGCATCATTTTGGACTCACTTCCAAATGAACATTTGTGTGGCATATAACTGTATACAACCTGGGAAAAAGAATTCTACAGCAGAATAGTCTCTGCAGAATTAATTATGTACCAGCTTGGCTCTGCTTCACATTTCAGCAGAGTCATCTAAGGAAAAGTTGTTGACAAAAAATCCAACACAATTCCAACTTCTGACTCCCGAGTGTCACAACCTGGGAGTCATCCCAAAACATTGCAGTATGGGTTTCATGGTAACTACCCCCGAAATTGTACAAGACAGAAATCTTTCCGTATTAACAAAACATGGCTTCCTGTCAAACACTGATGGAACCATCATGGGTCCACAGCTATCATTGCTGAGTTGGGATTTTCCAGTGAAAAGCCCTTCAGTCAAGACCATTTTGAGATTTGACCTTCTGGAAGAAAACAATTCACAGGAAATGGGTCACCACATCCAAATTCTGCCCTCTCCAGCGAACTGTAGAGGGATCAAAAGAGTCTTTCATTATACCTGTTCTGTAGTTGGATAGAGAAGTTAGTGTCATGCTATATACCTAAGTGTAAAAGAAATCGCATCTTCACTTGTATTCTATCAAAAAGTCATATTTCAGAATTAATTCACATGACAATAATAATTAAATTACTGAATATTGTATCACACTATGTTAAAAAAATGAAGTATAATTAGCATGGAAGCAAATAATGTGAGATTTTTCCCTCGATGCTTCTATTTCATTCACCAATTTTGCAGTAGCAATTTTGAGACCAAAACACAGCAAAAGTATGGTCGTCTCAGCTTCATCTAAGGGTCTGGCTCATTCTCATGTCTCAATCATAGCAAGAATAGCCTTTTCCTGCTTTCCCTTGACTTTGCAGATGACAGACCTTATCAAAATTGAGCACTCTCACACTAAAACATGTGGCTTGTGTATCCTTTGTTTTTATGTGCAGAGATATTTCTATGCCTAATTAGCAAAGGAAGCTTAGGTGAAATTTAGATATTAAAAGAGATGCAGAAAAGTCAAAGCTGGCAAAATGCAAAGAGAATTTGATAGCTTTGTTGGTAACAGTACATGATAGAGTGGCACATGGCAGCAAAGCACTAGATTCTGTCAAGGAGTCTGGTCTAGTTCCTACTTTATATCCTTGTGATAAAACACTGATGCTGAGTGGACAAAAAATTAAGGACAGGGACTGAAAAAGGCTGGGAGAGGAAGACTGCAAGATACTGAAATGTTATTCTTCCCAAGCCTTTATTCTTTTGATCACCAAAGCATTGCATCTTCTGCTCTATTCTATGTGTGATAGATAGGAACTAGACATGAACAGTGATGTTCAAATAACCACAGCTAATAACTACATTCATCCTTCAAGAATTATCTGCATGCATACATATTGCTGTTCCTGGAGGGTACTACAATCTTTGAAGAGTTAAGATAGAGAAGCTGAAGATAAGCCTACTGCTAATTTTAGTAGACAAATAATGATTCTCCCTGTTAAAGATAACTAGAAATTAATCTATGGTATTGTTTGTTACTGCTTTCTGTTGCTGGGCACAGATCATGACAAGCTGTAACAAACCCCCAGGGAGTCCCACTACTGGGCATCTTTGTGGTGAACAGAAGCACTAGTTGCAAGGAGGAGACCAGGGTCTGCAGCTCCATTCTCAATAGGGAGCCATTAAGGTGCCTGGAGGAGTCAGCTTTTTACAACTGTACAACACAACAGGAGAGTTTCATCTTGTCAAGCATCTTTACACTCACCTTACCACCAAAGAGGAAAATCAGTACCTCTTAGTTTCTTTTCTGTTCTAGAAGAGGTAGCAATAATCAGTCAATGTAGAAAAAGAAAAATGCCTTGCAAACAGAGAATTAAGTAAGCCCTCAAAACCTGTATGTAGTATCATGTTAACTTCCATGACAATTCTTTGTGGCAGGACACATCCTCATGTGTAGTATACTTTCTAGGCATAACACTAAAATTGCCAGGGGTATTATTTCAATTGCTAGAAAGGGCAGTTGATACAAATGAGAATCAGTGTTGTTTAGCAGGAGAGACAGCAGCACTGACCCACATATTTTAACAAGGATGTGTGCACATGCAGGATAATTCCAGTAATTCACATCAAAGTTATATGCACAAGAGGTGTAGAGCAGGGCAGATGATGGTAATTGAACATGAAGACTACAGCAAAACATTTTTGTAGTGTGTTTGAAGACATTAGAATAAGAGGCTTTAAACACACAAATGATGAGTGAGCTCCTATTTTAATCACCCTCCAAAGGATTCTGCAGTCCACATCTGAAGCCAAATTCCAAATCTGTTACAGCCTAGACTGAGTTGCATTAGACAAAAATGCCTTCTGTGCACAACCAGTGTTTTGTTGCACTCCACTCAGCTTCCTAGAAGGCATGGCATTTGAATTTTGCTGGCTGAACCTGTCATTGTCACAAATGTACTGCTACTTCCTCCTAGCATGAACAATGTATTTTGATCTCTCATGTTACTATGAAGGAAGATGAATCAGCATGCAAAATTGTGGCATTTCTTAGATTCACCTTACAGAAGAAAAGCTGTACAGTATTATGGATCCTTTGCACAAGAAAAGGGCACTGTTCACATTCCTTTAGAGAAAAGATTTAGTGTGTAGGATACAATCCCTGATAGAGGTATAGAGAACACACATGGGCCTCATTTTCCAGTGCAATGGACAAAGCTAAAGAAGCAGTCTGATATTGCTGCCGAGATAAGCAGCAGTTACTGGGCAGCAGCCAGCAGATAAAGCCACAGTATTATCCAAAGTAATATTGCCAGTGTCATTCTGGAACAGTAACTTTACCTACCACCAGTAGAGAAACATAGTAGATTGAATACCTCTCTAGGTGCTTCACGCACTGCAAGACTGCTCTAATTGTGTAGCTGTAAATCCTCCATGAAAGGGAAACCCTGGGCACAGAAAGCCAATACAAGAGACATTGGACACCTGCTTCCATCCCTGTCTTGGTTGATTTGGCTTATTGTGAGTAGTCATGTGAGCAGTTTTCCACCCCCTCTGTATCTGACCACTGCCTACACTCAGTCCTCTTCCAGACTTTGATTTAAACACCAAGGAATAGGGTACAGCAGCCGTTGCCCTGTGCCTTTACTAGAGGATGATCCTTATGAGAGTGTGTGCCACTGGCACAAGTGTTGTGTTCTTCCTCAAGACAAGCTACATATTTGATATTTTAGTGTAAAAGCAGCCAAATTTTATTAGTAGTTAATGTAGTTAGATAAAAAAAAATCCTCAGTCCTCTCTCTATTTTCTAGAACTAATTCTCTCACTATCCTGATTTATCCCACTGTTTTACTATTGCTCTGTTGGCTTTTTTATCTTGCTGGAACAAATTTAAGATTCTTTTTATTTAATTGCTCTTATTAATATTCATATATTAATGCAACACATTTATTATTCAAGTTGATAACAATGTCTGTCTTCTAACAGCCTTAATGCAGAGAATGAAGATCCTAAGAAAATCAGAATGACATTGTTAAAAGTCAAAACATTACTTGTTTTGTTTCCAGCTATCCTTGAGCTTTTTCAGGTTTAACAACATTACATGTATTTGAACAGGAGTAGAAATGATGCCCAGTTTTCTCAATACCCACTAATTGGTCTTTCTTGCCAATTTGCCAGTACATTTCAGTGAGCCCTTCTCCAACTCCTTGCCTGTACCTTCAAACAGACCCTAGACTTTGGAAGTCTGACAACAGAGTGGATTAAAACGCATGGAGAAAAACTGACCCAGAACCTAAGGAAAAAGCCATGTTTAAAGCAAATGGACAAAGAACAAGCGAGTCTGACAGGGATGTCAAACGAGTCCAGCCTCACATTTACTCGCAGAAAAGCAGAATGTTGACCTTAAAAAAAGGGGTGGGAAGCTCTTGGGTTTAATTTTCAGTTTCCCAATGACTCTGGGATGCCGGGCACAGGCACCACATCCCATAAAACAGGAAGATGCTGCCACCTACAGGTGGGAGTCCCAGGAAGGGCCCAAATCACGGCCTTGGGAGCCCAGCACGGGCAGGAGCCCCGCTGCTGCCATGGAGCCACAGCTACTTGGGATCTGCCACAGAGAGGCTTCGTCCTGATTCTCAGCCTAGTGCTCTGAGAGTAATACAGGCACACAGATCAGCATTTTCTGCACAAAATAAGTTTTTGCTTTGTAGTCTTCAGAGTGCAAAGATCCACTGCAGGAAATACAAGACCTCTTCAAATCCTCATCACATGACACTTCCACCCTCATGATGCAAAGATTAAAGTAAATTGTTCTTGTTAATAAGTTCATGAATCCTTATCTAAGGAGATATCAACACCCCGTAGAGGCCCAAATACCTCTCATGACTGTATTTTTAGCTCGCAAGTTATGGAAATTTGCAGCATTTAGCTTTATGATGCTTATTCTTAGTTCTAAGGTGGGTTTACAAACATAGTTCTTTATAACAACAGCTCAAGAAAGAGTAAAATGAGAAAGTATTTAAGAAGAGGCTTAAAACAACACAAAAAATTGGCATTATAGAGGAAGAAAGTACTCTGTAAGTATTGTTCACTCAGAATTAAGGCTTTGGCATTTAACTTCCATATCCAAAGAACATATTTAGAAGGCCTCCATTTTACAGAGCACTCAGTGAAACACGGAAAGTCTCACCTTTTGAGTCCAATAGTTTACAAGTTTATATTACTATTATCATGCAATACTAGTAGTTAAAAAAAAAAAAAAAAAGGTCTTAGAAAAAAAACCAAAACCAGTTCCTTTTATCAGAGCCTTTTTCTCTGAACAGTGTATTTGACTTTTTTTTAAATCAGAGTGTAAATATTGTATTATGTTTATTCAATAATACTCCCATCAGCATGCCAAACAGCACAACTTTTTGACTAGGGACACAGTAAACCTACAACGTCTGCCAAAGTTTACTCCCTTAAGGCATTAGGGAGTCTCTTGAAAGTAGCTGTGCTTTGAACTGCCCTGGCTCCTGTGGGTTGTGTCTGATCAACTGATATTTTACATAACACTAGCAACCATCACCACAGCGAAAGAAAATAAAACAAGTAATCTAAAAATGTGGGGGGCACCTTCTTCCCACATTGCCTGTTGCAAACTAACACAGCAGATTACTCCATCCTGTGTAAACAGCGATGGAGCTAGGACAGCCCCTGGAACCTGGTCTGCTTCAATCCAGTGTCACAAGGCTTCATTTTAATAAGGCAAAAAACTTAGCCCTCATCCTAAATTTTAAGGAGACAGAGAGACTCCTGAAGTTGAATGAGACCTACCTGCAAAGGCACCCTGAACTTTACAAGCACTCCAGAAACGAACAGCTTTAACAGTACTCCTGCAGAGAGATGGGCACGTGGAGCAGCTTGTTTGCCTGCGTGCTGAGCTGGGCAAGAGGCAGCCAACTCTGCCTCAAATGCTGCAGACTCTTACAGCATCCTTCAGATGCATCCCCTGAGCAGCCTGCACAAATGCCAGGACATCAGTTGTGTATCAGATTGCAACATGCTCCCTTTGTGTTCACATGCTTCAGTTCACAACTGCAAAAGCTGAAGTAACATTCAATAAAATACATATTTTGTACTCTGCTTATGAAAATATCTGACACTAATAGACAACTGCCACCCACATGCAGCACACTAGGGATTTCCATAGCTAAAAGCATGTCATGCACCAACTTGAATAAAGAACTAATGCTTGTTCCTAGTGGCTGTGATAATTCACTGTATTAGACAAAGAAAACTACCTAAAACGTAGTCATGCCAGTGGGCTACATATGCAAATTACACCTTGCTGGGCAAAGAGATTAAGCCTAGAACAACTGTGGGTGTTTTATACCCATAAATAACACCTGTATCTCTCTGCATATATCCAGACTTGGACAAATGCATCAGTGCTATTAGTACATTAGAAAGGTGAATATATGCATTGCAGTAGGGTAAAAACAGACACTTTGCTTACTCTCACCAAACTGATGTTAAGGTAGTTACTGGCAGGTAAACCCTGGATTGAGTAAAGCCAACAGTTATATTGGCATGAAGTCAAAGAAGAATCAGCCTTGATGCATAGAAATGCAAAATATTAAAATTTAGGATAACAAATTCTGCCTTTAAAATGTCATTGATAGCTTTCTTAATTTAAACTTACCTATACTGTGTTGGAACAAAACAGCAGCCTGCACAACTGGAATATTGAAAACAACTTACAGATTTGGAGAAGAAAACTCCTACTCAGATGCCATTATCTTTATCTTGTCCAGCTGAGCAGAGCTGGAAAGTGGCTCTGCAAATGTAATGCAAGAAAGTGAATCAATTCATCTCAGCAAATATAAAAATACAACACTATTACATTGGTCAAACTTTCTCCCATATGCAACAAGCAATACATACTATTTTCAGTCTGGAGGATTTATTTCCAATTATTGGAAAACAAAATTAAAAAATACAGGTTCTGATATTGTTTGCAGCTCTATGCAGACAGACCACTGCACCTGCATGAGTCTCTTGCTAAAAATCACAGTCAAGAAGTTTGACAAAAAGAGCAAAATCAGCTTTGACTTATTCTCAGGCTGAGCTTGGATGGCCAGGACAAGTTCATCTCAAAAGATAGCCTTGTACATTCACCTAGGTTTAGATCTGCAGCAGAAACAAACAGCCCCCTCCACAAAAAAAAAAAAAAAAAAGCACAGCCCCTCCCCACTGCCTCAAAGAAAAGGGGGGTGAGGCTGACAAAAAAAGGTATTTTCTTTTGCTCCCATTTCAACACACACCACATATTCAGAGAGACAGAAGTTCATCCCTGCTTTAATTAATTGTTGTACATCACTGAGTGCTTTCATCTTTTATGACAAATTGTAGAAAGAAAACATCTTTGCTTGCCTCTTATGGCACCTGCCGTAGCCAGAAATCAATTCCTCTTGAACCAATAGCCAGTCAGTGTGTGATCTAAAGCTCACACAAGCTTAGCCATTCCTTCTTTGTTAGATCAGTGAGAGACTAAAATATCAAAATTTCTTTATTCTATCACTTACCATTTAATAGAATGAGACCATTTCCAGTGCTGTTATTATACTAAAAGATGGCATCAGCATGACCCATCACTCTAAGCTTACCACTCATTCCCAAATAATCATCAAACGGGGTGTTTGATCATGACTGTCCAAGATTCAGTCTCTTCCTTACAAATTGGCATCTTCTGAAGTATAAAATCAGAACACCTCCATTCTTCCAAGTCTTGGCTGTTAGAAAGTCTCAGCAAATAGCAAAGTCGCATTGAGAAGCAAAACCCATCTGACATTAAATTTTATGGCACAAGAGGCCTCTCAAATTGTGGAAGATCTACACAAAGAGACAGCCCCAGACTTCACAAGCACTGCAACAGCCCAGAACATGAGCCAACACACAGCACTAACCTCACATCTCTGGGGAGATGCCTAGGTCTCACGTGCCAAACTGGATGAGCAGGATTTAGCTTCTCTGACATTTATCAAGATGCATTCAGAGATCTGCACCCAAGCTAAACAACAGCAGCTTAGAGCTACTGGTGCTTTCCTTGGACAATTTGCACAGATGCCAATGGATCTGCTACTGCTGCTGAAGAATCAGGTCTTGAGTAACTAGAAAGCAAAGGAAGCAATGCTATCCTGATTTAGATTGCTTCAATATTTAATCAGCACTGATTGTCCTTATAAGTCTCTTAGATAAATAGCCAGAAACTGAACACAGGATTTTAAGCTCTGGATGAAGCTGGGGGTGGGTGAAGTATTCCTACATTCTTTTTCTCCATAGCATACTATCAGCTGTTGAATTTGAGAATTCCTTGTTACTCACATGCAACTGATTTCTGCCCATCCCTCCCCACTGTATAATGTGGCCAAAGATGACTTATCTGAATTATCCCACATTGTAACTGAAAATCTCTCTGCTCTGTACGTGCATTTTGAAACATGACTCCAGGTTTCAATAGATTTGTCCATAATGCCCATCTCAGCTGATAAATGATTCAGTGCTTGGGGAAGAAAGAGTGGCAAAAAGACTGAGACTTACTGCTTTAACACTGGGATCATGTCTTAAGGATTAGATTGTCTTATATTTGGCAATATGAACAAAGTAAAAACCTGATTTTGCCACATTTTTCAGTGGCCAGAACTAATAGAGCAGATGAAATCACAGCAATACAAAGCACATCTGAAGTGGTGCAAGTGGAACTATTATTCACTTCATGGCAGTAAAATGGGGTAAAACAGCCTCTAATCTGCCCTTGGGTAAAAGGCAGGGAAGTGATACCAAGAAATCTCCTGCTGGATCAAATAGGTCCCGAGGGGAAATTATATGAGTCTTATCTTTAACTCAGCTGAACCATAAAATGGGATGAAAGCAAACCTGAACAGAAGACAGATTCTGTAACTAAGCTGCTTGTTATGAAATTCTATTACAAAATTTCAATAGCAATTTCTGTGTCAATATTTTATAAAATAAAAGGAGCTAGAAAGAGGCAAAAAAATGCAACTCAATTGGGATCAGAGAAAAACAGGTACTGAAATAAGGTACTCTTCGCTCATTCCTTTCTGTAGCCCAGTCTTTATTAAGTTATTATTTCAAAAATCAAGTTCACGTAATCTCATTATAGTAATCTCATTGATTACAAACCTTCTAATTTTGGGAAAGAAAAATAGTTTTACATAGTTTTTGGAATCTTCTTGCACAAATCTGTTCAAGGGTCTCACATATATGGGTATCCCCTCGGGTACAATGTCCTGTTGGGGATCCAGTGGCAGATCACATGGACTAATAATGTCCCATTTATTCTCCCATGCAAGCTAAATCTTGCAGGTTAGATTTCAGCAGGTGAGATTTTTAGATCAAGGATATACTAGGTCTCCTTCCATGTAAAAAGTTGAGTTGGTTTTTTTGATGAAAGCTTTATAATGGCTTCCCTGCCTGCTGCCCTTATGCCATCCACCAAGCAATCTTATCTTCAAATGTGTTCAAGTGAAGACAACTTTGCATAAAGAGCTTAAATTAAATGAAGCTGTCTACCCCAGAATATATATATATATATACACTGTATGACCCACATTTAGATTTTTATTTTTGGTTCATACTGTTGAAAAGAAAATCTCTTCTGATGCACCCAAATGAGAAGCAGAAGAATAAGCTAGTACAAGCTCTGTCAATAAATACACACTTTGAGAAATGGCATCCTAGTTCATAGCAGATTTATAGTTCTTATCTCAAGTTTCCAAAGTTCATCTGAATCTCCAATACAGGGAACTTCAATGTATCAGTAAATCTTTTAAGTCATGAAGAAAACTCACTCAAAGAAGCAATGTCCCTTATCAGCGGAAGAAGTGATAAATCTGAAATAATATATAATTCATGATGACACATATCAAGACATTACAGCAAACACTGACACAAGGCCTATTTATGGCATTGCTTTGCTAAGCATATTCCCTACAGAACTATCTCTTTTCTTATTCTGAGCCAAACAACTGCTTTGATAATGCACATCTTTTCAGAGATGGGTAAAAAAAGAAAATCTAATTCAGCACCCATTTCTCATGATAGAAAACTAGTGGCCTTCAGCTAGCAACATACAGAAGTAAATGAAAATTTAAGTGCAGATTAAAAAGAAATGTGATGTGGTATGGCTACTTTAAAAAATTCATAACCTCAGACACCAAACTATCCATTGTCTAAAACATGCTAATACAAGTGTTAAACTGTCCTTGGCCGGGGCACAAAGGTTTCGTTTAGTTCCTTGACATCTTTCTCAGTCTGTAGTGTTTAATACATTTGCAGTTTCACAAACTCTGCAGAAATGCAATGTCTTCTCAAATCTTTCTGATATGGTTCATTAGCACCCTGAAATTCAAAATCTGGAAATACTCTGCAAATTTTAGCCAGAACTTGCGACAACCTCGGGAACAAGGTCACCACCAGACAATTTTGGAAAGTGCATTAAATTTAGTGACTACAGATTACATGACTGCCATAAAATATCACATGAGTCAGTATCACAATCCTTGAACAGCAAAAATAGCTTTTAAATAGTTTAAATATCACTCAACAAAATTATCTAGGATAATGTAGATTTTCAAAAAAGGCAAAGGTATATATCTGTAAAAACAGGAGAAAGCATTTCCCTGCCAAGGCCATTACTAGAGTTCACCTTCAAATTAACAACTAAGTAATGAAAAAAGAAAAAACCAAACCACAAAACCCCAAAGTAGCTTTGCTAGCCCAAATGTTTCCTTAAGAATCCACAGGAGAGACAATGCTCTCAAGACACAGAGCAGGGAGGCATGTATTTCCCTAGCCTCCTCCACACCATCAGGCATTAGCCAAACAATACACCTACAGTGGTTGGCAAATCAGGGTTAAACTAAGAAGAACCCAAAAACTGGCACAGATGTTACACACAAGTTACACACAAGTTTCACACTATTTAGCTAATTATGGTTTTTTTCTCTCATCTTTTTAAGTGAGTCATACAGCATAATATCATTTCAAATGTTAATATATTTGGTTTGAAGAGAGAAAAATTTCCAAACCTGTCTGTGCAGTCAAAGGAGCACCTTGCTTTGAACAGCACAGGGGATGCACTGTCTACAAAGTCTGTTCAGACCAACCTGTGAGATACCAGGACATTAGAAGGATAGAGAGAACACTTACAGACTGGACAGGGTTACAGTTTAGTCATATGGTTTCCAAGATATTTTTTTAAAAGAAGTGCCACAATGGGTGTAGACTGGTGAAACGAAGAAACTGTCCTGCTGGAAACAGGGTTTACAGAGAAGTCAGACAAGGAGAAGAATAAACTCAGTAATATATGTACTTGGGTAAACAACACACTAGTTATATTGAAGTGGTGGAAGTGCAATCATGTCTACAAATGGGAGTGCAACAATTTTATGCACACATATGTTTGATATATACAGATGCACACACATATATACACTTGTTCAGTTTAGTTAGGTTAAGGGCTGATTGAATTTGACAAGGCTTTTCATCTTTTCCTCCCCCCTCCCCAAAAAAAGAGTGCATGAAAAGATGAATCCCCAAAGCCACGCTGCAAATAAAAAAAGTAGTCCAGCAATTCCACATGTTTTGAGATACACCAGACTACCCTTGTGAAGGCAAATTTTCACCCATCTTCTTCCCAAAGGCATATGCAAAGAATATCACAACCTCTTCAATTAGGAAAAAAAAAAAGGTAGTAGTCACTGGCAACTCCCTTTTGAGAGGAATGGAGGGCCTGATATGCCAGTCAGACCCAATCCAGACAGGTGTACTTTGCCTCCCTGGTGTCCAGGAAGGGAACATCACAAAGAAACTTCCCAGCCAGGTATGGCTTTTGACTACTGGTCTTTCAATGATGTCCCAAGAATTCTACAGATAATCTAGAGGGATGAGCACAAGCTCATGTGCTCTCTATTGTGCTGCCAGTTGAAGGGCACAATTGAGCAAGAAACAGGAAAATCATGCCGATTGAGGCAGGCTTCAAGGCTGCAGCTACCAGCAGAATTTTGGAGGGGGCTGATCATGGTTCTGTTCATACAACACCAAACCTGCTGGCAACAAACAGGGTTCACCTGTCTCAAAGGGGAAAGAATAATCCCATGCACCAGTACAGGCTGGAAGCCAACCTGCTGGAACACAGCTCTGCAGAGAAGGACCTGGGAGTCCTGGTAGACAACAAGTGTCCCAGAGCCAGCAGTGTGGTCTTGTGACCAAGAAGGTCAGTAGTATTCTGACATGCATTTCCAGCAGGTCAACCAACATGATCCTACCCCTCTAGATTAACTCAGTTGATTAGAGCAGGATGCTAATAACCCCAAGGTTGTGGATTCAATCCCCTTAGCAGCCATTCACTTAAGAGCTGGACTTGATCCTTATAAGTCCCTTTCAACTCAGAATATTCTGTGATCTCTAACTACTCAGCCGCTGTGGGGCCAAGTCTGAAGTGCTGTGTCCAGTTCTGGGCTCATCAGTGTAGGGGAGATACAGAGCTCCTGAAGCAGGTCCAGCAGAGGGCAACAAAGGGACTGAAGTATCTCTCTTACTGGGACAGCTTGGAAGAGTTGGGCCTGGTCAGCCTCGAGAAGAGATGACTGAGATGTGACCTCATCAGCCCATACAAGTACCTAAAGGAAGGGTGTCAAGAGATGGAATCAGGCTCTTCTTTGGTGTTGCCAAGCAATAGGATAAGAGGCAATGGGCAGAAACTGATGGACAGTAAGTTCCACCTGAATATGAAGAGGAACTTCTTTTCTTTGCAGTGACCATGCACTGGAACAGATTGCTCAGAAAGATTGTGGAGTCTCCCTCAGTGGAGACGTCTAGAAGTGTCTGGATACAATCCAGTGTGTTTAGAACAATCCTGCTTGAGCAGGGAGGTTAGACCAGATGATCTTTCCTGGCAGGCTCTTGTGAAGCGTCTCCTCTGACTAGCACAGCCCACACTGATTTTTTTTTTCCCCTACAATAAATTAATAAAATTGAGAAATCTTTGTCATCTCAATAGATCAACCTGCAGTTTTAGGGCATCATGAGAAGAACCTCAGCACAAAGTTTTAATCACCAACTGATTTCCTTCATTTAAATTCAGTATACATAAACTAGGCACAGCTATTAGGTGGTCCGAACTTGGTTTTAAATCAGTCAAGTGATCCTGTTCTCAATCTTTATAGTGGCCTTCCAGACAAAAGGTAAAAACAGTCCATTAGTAAGTATGGATCGTTTAGGTTCTGTGATAATGGAGGTTGTGTAAAAAAGCTAAGATAAAAAGAGGCTAAGACATATAGCAGTAATGAAACTGCCTACCTCATTCACAAACAGAAAAACCTCTCAGTTAAGTATATCAGATAACTCCCACTAAAACCAATACATTTTGTGGCACAATAAGTACAACTCATCCCTTTCCATTCCCAGGTGTTTACAGTTTTAACTCGTACAAAATGACCTGTATCAGTATAACTTACTCTACTTCTGTCCGTGAAGCATGAATAAAGGGCAATCTTTAACTATAAAACCAAGAATCAGACCAGAAAACTTGTGCAAATCAGCCCATAACCAACCTTAGAGCAGAAGGGAAAGAATCTGCCACTTTCTCAGCTAATCTTAATATGTGAAGGAGGAATTCACCTTACTTTATTTTTTCTTAGCTGAACAGTAAAAGAAAAAAAAATTATTCCTGCATAAAATGTTTTTTATATTCAAGCTGGTTTATATCACAGTAGGAATTTTAAATACGAAACTATGCATTGGCATATTACAGAATAAAAGGAACCAGAAAATAAGGAAAAAATATTCATCTGGCATCTATAGGAACAGAGGATCATGTAACAGATGGAAAGGGGAATTGGCTGCAAACACTGAATAACCTTGTCTGTCACCAGCCTCAGAAGCAAAACCTGCCATAATTAAAGGGTTCTGGACAGCAAAAAAAAAATGAGTGCACTAAGAAGTAGAATATTATTGGTAGCAATTATTTCAATACAAGGACAACATTTGATTTTGCTGATTTTGTTTCTCAGAAGCATTATTCTATTCTTTTTCTTAGAGATTAAACACAGTCCAGATAATCACTTCAAATTGCTCCTGTTCTTCAGAGAAAAAAAAAAAAAAAACAAACAAAACAGCAAATACTCTCTTGACTTCCAGCAATAGAACACTGATTTCTTACATACATGGGTGTGTCTAATTTATTCAGTATGCATCTATGGATTGAAGCTTTGGAGATCTTTATTTTATAAAGTAGTAAAATATCATTTCATCAGAATGTTTACTTAATGTATTGCTTTAAAACAACACTTTCATAACTTTTAAGGTTATGACAACCTTTTCAGAAAGTCCAAGGAAAACTGGGAAGTGCTGGAAATTTCTGAGAGCTCTTATCACTGTTTATAACAAAAGATCACCCTTTCATGCAAAGCATCAAGTAGGAATGGCTTGATGATAGGACATATGATGTGTTAACCACTAGTGCTTTTTTAAAATCCAGATAGGTTTCATATGACAATCATTTTACTGTATTCCCCCATCTCTTCTCTCTCTCAAAAAAAAAAAATCAACTGAACACATAAGAACTTCAGAATAATTTGCTTAAAATAAAGGAACATGACCACTGAAATTGTTATGACAGACTTGAAATATAACCCTCTAAACCAGCTTAATTTTCAGCAAACCTTGTACAGATGCTACATAGATGACACATTACTTACACCATCATAAAAATGATAAAAGGCCCACAATGGAGGCATTCAAAGTAACAATAACAAAAGATCACCTTTATTAAAGGCTAGGAGAGACTTTTCCTTTTTAGACAGTTATTTACATGCAAGGGAATGAACTAAGAACTAAACAAAAATGAAATAGTTACAAGTACCACACTAAAAATTGCCAGAAATTCAAGCCATTTTCCTGTAGCTTCCCCAACACGGGATGCCTCTCTTTTTGATTTGCTTGTCCCTCTGATACAATAGGACCGCAGTAATTCCAAGTGCTAAGGACTGGGAGGCCAATTGCAAATTACCAGACCTTGCAAATTAGCAAGTAAGCAAACAAACCCTATTAAAAAGCTCGGCCAAGGGTATCGCAGCACATCATTTACTTTGTTCATTTGTTTTTCCAAAGTGCAATTTACTCTCCTAACATTCCACAGCATGCCAGTGAGAGTAATGGCCAGAAAAAGCATAAAAGCCCCCACCATCATATCTGTTTATTAGGTTTTTCAATCCTGTCCTCTCAGCCTGTTTGATGAGCTAAGACTTTGCTCCTAGACACAATTCAGAAGAACAAAAATCCCTGTGGCACCACTACTGTGTGCTGGAATCTGCACAGGTGTTGCAACTACACCAACTGTCTATAGATGATTAAGGTGCCTTCCAGTCCACAAGAAGGTATCAATTGCCCTGTTCAACCAATAACAATCAGTATTTGTCACAAACAATTAATTATTTATAAAGCAGAAGTAACCACAAAGAGTTTAGACTAAACTATGTCAGTATAACATATCTGTTGCTTAATTCTGATGGTGACTATTAAAAGGCTGATTGCAGACAGTCTGTAGCAGGACAGGGTAGAGTCACAGCATTAATGGTTTAGCTGCACCTCTCCTGTTCTGATGGCAGCATAAGCATAAAGGTAAAACTAGAAACACTCTTCTATATGCATTCATTAAAACTGCAGAGAGCTGGGGCAATGCCACAAGAGGGGTTGTGAGAACTATCAAGTTTGAAGTTTTGCAAGGCTGGAGACATTTTCATAGTATGAATATAGCATCAAGGATTTAATCTGTACATTTAATTCAGGTATTTTTGTTCTTATTTTTCTCGCCAATTGTCTGCTGATTTTTTTATAGTAAGAAGCTCTGACATAGGGTACAATTTCCAGGTTGATGTGTCCATCAGCAAAAGGGCTTGTACTGCTCAGCTCTGACTGCAGGCATGTATGTACCCACAGTGGGCTCAAGTTTTAGCTGCACTAAGGCACAGCCATACTACCTCAAACCAAATAGGACCCACCTCAGAGCCAGCAGGAGATCCCCAGCCCTTTTGACAGTTCATTTTCTGGAACTTCAAGTACACACAAAAACTTTAAATTTTTTGCATTTCTTGAACCCTTAAATCCACAAGCTTCTAGGCTTTGCTATTCCTCAGAAGCCCACAGCATTTCAACAGATGAATAGTGTTTTCTTCTTAAAATGCACTCAGAAACTCTACCTGGACTTTAGTAAAGAAACAGTATTGAGCTAGACTTCCCACCTTGCCACAGCCCTCTGAACTGTGTTGTGTTTTCATGCAGCTGTAAGGGGAAACTACAGCCTCTGGGAACTATGATAATATAAATTGATATCACATCTATTTACTGTTCACAACATTAAAAATATATAAATAAGTATTTAAGTAAATCCAAACAGGGATTCTACTTCATAAGGGAGAAATTAAATTATAGCCAGGAGCTTATGAACTTTGTGATCAGTAATAAGCAATAAGGCAGACATGCATTCCTGGAGAAAGTCTTAAAATTAACACGGTTTGTTATTCCAATTTAATTGGGTCAGATCCTTGGCTGGCATAAGGTAATACAGCTGTAATTGCCTAAATTAGTCTATGGAAATGGGCACAGCTTCAGCTATTCCAGTGCCATAAGGGGTCTATTTAATGGGTTAAGTCAGTTCTTTTTCATGACACCTGCCTGAGGAGGATACGTATTAATTCCTTCATTAAGCCCAAATCTTATCCTAGAGTCTGACTTGCATGTAAGGGGTACTGAAGTCTGGTGAAACAAAAGCCTTATGTACTTCCCCAGTTTGCAGAGTGTACTGCTCGCAGCATTGAACACTCGTATCACAGAAGGCAAAAGAAGCAGCAAGGAATCCCAGCCTAACCCTCTCTTTTCGCTCATAACACTCCCTGTGTTATTCACACACCACCTGCCAGTCAGTCCTCAAGAACGGTGGCGGTCTGTCCCCAAAGCAGCCTGGACAGAACGAAGCACGAGTTCTTTGTAGCCCATGAGCTGCCTGGCAGCCATGGCTGCTCTGCCATTGCCCAGATCTCCTCTCAGGGCTGCCTGTGACAGACACTCCTTCAGCCACTTCTGCAAAGATCCCAGGCTTTGCTACACACCTGGACCTGCTTTGAGAGCCAGCTATCAACACTGCCTTGGAAAAAGCTCTGCTGCAAGGGGACATTCAGGATGAACAGCAGCTTCGAGCACCACAGCCAAGGCAGGACAAGCGGGGTGCAAGAGAGCTCAGTTTTGTTCAGCTCATACAGTAAATTGAGTCAGGTTTAAGGAGTGGGGTGGTTATTTTTGGAGCAGATGCCAGGATGATAGTGCAGGTCCTGTCTCTATGCTAAAGCCTAACCTATGGGTCTATCTCTGCAGCAGTGTATTCATCCAACATGATAACAATACTGAAGTCAACCAGGGAAAGTTTTTAAAATTTATATTGGATTCCTGATATCCTTGAGGAAATTATTTTGACCTTATATTGCTGAAAGTTCTCCCACAGTCATACTGACAGAGCTCCTTTGTGGCATATAAGTTTATTAGAAAAAATGCCTGTTGCAGATTTTCTGATCAGAACCTAGTAATGCAAGTCAGAGGCTCTGTTCAGCTGATTCAGTGATAGCTCTCTTCAGTAGGGAGAAATTACTTTTGTGTAAGAAGCAATACCCAGCTTGTTTCAAACCTCAGCCTCTGGCAAATCTGTCATAGCAGGAGACATTCCCTGTTTCTTTGACAGATTGGCCTGCGGCTGAAAGTTAATCTAACATGTCAGAAAAAGTATACAGTAGGTAAAGAAAAAAGCCAAAGCTAACCCTCTCAGCATTTTACATCAGGGCATTTTTGAAACAAACACTCATTTATAGACAGTAAAATATTGCTGCAAGTCTTCAAATTAAAAGAAAATGAAGGCATAAAAATATGCTAGCAATAAAATTTAAGCTTACAGAATTAATGGAACAGAATCTGTGACCTACACCAGGTATAAAAAAATACTACCACCAGCTGACATCCAAGACTGGGTTTTTTGCTATTAGAGATCAATTTTCTTTCTCTTTATCACTCTGAGTGCCAAATTAACAACTGGTTTCAATTATCATGATGCATAAAACCATGAATTTTAGCTACTACAACAATTAAAAATCCCTCTTGCCAATACTGTCAATGTGTAATTTTGCTCTTGTCACTGTTTTATATATCACTACAGTAAGCAGCCCAAGTTTGCTTCAATTTCTCTATTCTTTCTTGCTGATAAGGTCCCTGAAGTTGCATAAAATAGCATTCTCAGAAATGAGAAAACATGTAAACACACTGAAGCTTTTGCTTTGAACTCGACCCCAGATCTTAAGCAAAGTTAATAGGATTGCTGCTGGCTAGCACTAATCTTAGAATGCCAAAGTAAGCCAAAACTACATTCTCTGTGGGAAATGTAGTTTTATCGGAAGTCTAAATATTTTGCAAGAATAGTTCAATGACTTAACTCCCTTGATGAGTACTGAAGTAATAAATTTTTATGGGTTTTTTTCCAGTGATATGATTTTCAGTTATACCAAACTGTTAAGATTATATTTACGATTTTACATTCCTAAAATGAAAATACTGAACATCTCCAAAATTACTTTCCATTCAGTGAAAAACCTTATAGATGGGGGGAGAGAGTTAAAGAGAAGAGGGGTCTGACACCAAATGAAAACACATTTAGCAGCGTGAGATTTTCCCAGGGGTTTGAATTTCCAGGCAAGCACATCCAAACTATTAAAACAGGATGAAATTCTGCTGCTTATTGCTATTCTAAAAATGTAAGGAAAATTTCATTAAAACTTCTTATGTTGCCAATTTTCTTAGGCAAAGTAATGCTCCTGGTTCATCTGTAAAGTGTTTATATAAATTGGTGAACAGTGTGAGAAAAAAAGCGTGATATAGTTTAATATCTGTAGCACTTTTACAAGCCGAACAGAATACAAAGAAGAAGCAACTCACCAACCAGTCTAAAAGTTGTGTTAAGGCTCTGAATGCCCTTTGACTGAATGTCAGTGTCACCTGAAGAATCATTTTCCACTTTTCACATTTTTAACACCCTATTCCAATACTGTTTTTTTTCCCCTAATCCAATAATACCAAAAAAAGGGCAATTGTTAAAGCAAAAGCTGTTTTGCAGCAGACATCATTTGCCACTGTTGGGTTCTTTTCCATGTCCCCTGCTCTGCGGTGGAAAGGGCAGTGGAAGGTGAGCCCACGTCTCCAGCCCTACTCAGCGCAGGGGCCGCACAAATCACCGCGCTGGAGCAACAGAAGCAGCAGGCCCGGGCTGTGTCTGGAAGCAGGCAGCAGAGCCAAGCCCAGAGAGGAAGCAGCCACAAATGCAAACGGCAGCAGGAAATACAGGGAGCATCGAGAGGGGAAGAGGCACCATCCCAAGCCCCTTTACTGCTTTGTCTACCCTTGTACCTCCTGGCTCGGGGGCACTCCAGTTCCTACAGATCTCGTGTGACAGAACGACTGCCTGCTCCACCAGCTGGCCCTGCTCCTTAGTCCTAGGTTAAAGAAAAACAGGGAAATGAGGGAAGCGATTGAGAGGCTCAGGACAGACCCCCCCAGAAACAGGGAATCAGAAGTGTGTAACAACATTCTGCTGCAGGGCACCTTCTCTCCCAGCCAGTCCTATTGACCACAGAAACCTCTGTCCTGCCACCATCTCCTAATGTTCTGCAACAGTGGATCGACTGGGCACTACCACTATGTTTACAAGACCCAAGTAAGGAAAATAGGGCAAGCAGAAAGGAAGGAAGTGAAAAATGTTTGAGAACCAGTCTTAATCATTTCTACAATTACTAAAAAAAATCCTGAATTAAATTACTTACAAATTCTGTTTCAGTACATTATTTGTATCTGAAAGGATCATTTAATAAATGGATGAGAACAAAGTACTAAGCATTGCTCTTTTTAAAATGTATGTTTTGAAAAATTGACCAAGCTCATATTAATCTAATGGAAACTTTCCAGCCTGATAGCTTCATAATGGGCATCTTGGCCTTTCAAGAGTACTTCTTTTAAGCCCTCAGAGAGTATAAATGTGCAATTGCATGTGAACTACCAACCTTGACAAGGAGGAGGTTCCACATCATGTTGTCCTGCTAGCAAGCTGATTCTCCTAACAAATGTACCAATCTTCATCCTTACCATTATGATTTTTCAAGGGAGTATTTGTGACAGCAGGCATGAAGACATTTGCTTTTATGTGTATTTTGTTCCCCCACAATTTTGGGAGAAGCTACAACAACAAAGAAAAAAAAAGAGATTTCTTCTCCAGAAAAAAAAAAGAAAAAAAAAGATAAATACAAGTATTAAGAGTTACCCATCAACGCAGTTCCCATAAAAGTAATGGAATGAGTTTCATTTGCATACGATGTGAAACAACTTTCAGAAGCTAAGTCCAAGCTTTAAGAGAGAAAACTTCAGATTTATAGCATGGAACATCAAGTTCAGTTTCTCTTTTAGGTGAGTTCTCCTGTGGTACATTTCTAGCACTGCTCTGACAGGTGATTTCAATGAGCCTATATCACAACAGTTAGGGATTTCTCAAACCTCATTTCATACAATTGTTTAAAATAATCACTGAATACTTCATATTCTGAGCATGACAGCCACAAGGTTTGACAGTCATCAACAAGCAACAGAATCATATTGTCAGCTAATCATCACTGCCAAATTTCAGCACCACACCAATGAAAACACAGGTGCTCATATGGAGAGGACCAGACACATCACAGCAGGCTGAAGCCTTTGCTGCTCTGCACATGTATCCTCACTGCAGTGTACTTCAGTCATCTAGGTGGAAACCTGCAGGCACAGGCATGAAAGTGTGTGAAGTACAGAGGTTTGGTTTCATGAAAGCTTCTGAGCTTTCAACTCCAGCTTTCTGCCAAGTCTGCACAGAAACTTATACAACAACTTCCCATAAAATTATTACAACCCAATCTAAATGTCTGGTTTTCACTTTGCTTATATGGTGTACATGCACAAAAAGAGCTTTAAAATGAAAAGCTGCTTTCAATTTAGAAGAAGGGAAAAAAAAAAAAAAAAAGGAGGGAAAAGGAGAAAAAAAAAAAGTAACTTTCTATCTATTCCCAAACAGTAAAATGGGAGTGACCTCACCAGAAGTTCTCATTTTTTTCAAAACCAGTGTCCCTAGTCAACCTAATTTGGCAAGATATTCTGGTTCATATGAAGTACTTGCTCCCAAAAAACATGCTTCTATCAGAGTTGAGACAAGCACTGGCAGGCCTGCTGCTCCCCAGAAAGAAGGGCTGATGCACTACGCTCATGAACACTGAGGCTGTTGGTTACTGAAGAGATTACTTGTGCTACATGAACCCAGATGATCAAAATGAAATTGAAACAAGACCCTTTATCTAAAAATTCAGTCCAGACATGATTGTTGGCTATGCAGCCCTCTTGCCACCCAGGAAGCTTCCGACCACTGCATCAGAGGGATAGAAAAGTTGTTGGCCAGGGAGATAGACAGTATTCACAAATGCAGGAACACGAGGGTGTCTCTCAAAGAAATAGTTGTTGAATAGAACCTCAAAAATCTAGTATTTTAAAACCACAGTCTTCTATTTAGGAATGGGCTAGAGCCTCTGGTACTTTATGAAACAGTTGTTATCACTTTAAACATCAGACACACACAATCTATTTACTGTGTCCCACTTCCCCATGTGAGCCAAAGGAACTAAAATAAACCTCAAAAAAGTCCTTGTCCTTTCATTCAGAAATACCAGCTTCATAGATTCTGCTTCCAGCTGCAAAAGTAAGTCAGACTGGCATCAGCAGAAGAAAAAAATATTTTCCCTTGGGATATTGTTCCCAAAACTCCCAGCAAAAATATTTTTCTTCTAAAGGCTTCCTTTTGGGCTGAAAAAAGTCCAAGGCTTTGTCCTCTGCAGGCTGGCATTTACAGGCAGAGCAGACGAGCTCATATGAGGAGTCCTTTGATTCCAGGAGAACAGTTGCAGTGCTGTCAGCACAGTACATGTGACTTCGCATGTGTCTGGATAAGAAGGGAGCAGCAGATGAGAAGAGGAGATCACTGCAATAGGGAAAGAATCCAGTTTCTAGTCTGAATGCACAGAAGGTGTCACAGTGCAGCCTGCCCTCTGTCTCAACACTTCTTGATTTTGGTTTCTAACATCGCAGGCTAAATCAATTTCCCCCTTCTGGACCAGAGCTGGAAGAAAAGCTTAAGTAAAATGTCTTTGTCATAAAGGATATTATTCCCCTGCAGTGCCAGATGGGTCTACAGACGTGCAATTCATCCAATATTGGGAGGTGAATATGGGGTTAGCAGAACCATTTTCTCACTACTCTCTTAAGTCTTTTTTGCTTTTGCTATCCCAAGCCGCAGTTCATGGTTTCAGGCTTTTCCCATACTGCAAGATTTAAAATCCTGACCAAGTATACAAGGCAGAAAGGATGGAACAACACCTGCTGAAGAATATTAACCTGAATTACCTTTTAATACCAAATCATTAAATAGAGCCGCTCTGCAAACACTCTCAATCAAAAGCAAAGTATTAACATACTCGTGAAGAGAACTTGATCAAATTTTAACCACTTTAATTCAGAGTAAGTAATGAACTAGAGTTGCATGAGCGGAACAGCTGATAAGCTGGTGACAGAGTACCCAGAGGAAGTGGGGGAGATTTCGCGGCACAGGGTGGGGCAGTCTTTGCTCAGGACACGGATCCATGTACAAGGGGTCTGCACCACATGGAATCTGCTCAGAGGAACCTGCCAGCTTTAGGGTCACAGCCTCTACAGAGAACAGAACAGGTGCTGACTCCAAACTGTCCCTAAGCCCTGGTAGGGGCTAAAACAGGGAGCAGGAATCATTTCATCCAGGTATGGGGTGCAGAAGCAGGGTGGAACTGCATGCGTTAAACCAACCAACGCTACTGATTTGTGACCCAATCTTCAAGGTACAGAGCTTCTAGCCTCCACTGCAAGCAATTTAGAAAGAGAGGGAATTTGCAGGACTTCATAACAGTTAGGAACAGGACATTTAAGACCACATCTCTGACTGTGACCTTTTCCTTAGCTGCACAATTCCCACACTATTGAGAGAGTAGACAATCCCTTTGCCTGAGCTTGTTTTGTCCAGCTTAAGGGTTTACTGTCATTACTACGAATTTGCAGAATGGAGAACACCTATTCCTGGGGAAGCATGAAATCTCAGCATTATCAAAGAACCTGCACTCTCATCTGAACATGTGAAGAAATTGCACTGAGTATTGATTATAACAAAAAGAGAGACAAAGAGAGAAGTCACTTTCCTTGGACTCTCACTGCTGCAACAAGAATACATTGTCTACACTGCTTCTACCCCAGTTCTCCATTCTAGCTTCTGAAAGCAGAGTAGCTTAACACCATTCCCAGGGAACAGCCTTCATTATCTACAAAGTCTGGAAAATTAAGGGGATAAATAAAGTAAAACTATTCTTTGAGAATTGGCACTCCCAGGGAAATACCAACAGGGTTACTGTGGTAAGACAGCACTGGGTTAGGCTTAGATTCTGCCTATATCTGGAAGGTGTTCCTGCATGTCTGAGCAGATGTGTTGCTGTTAGAGAAAACACAGATCCCTCACACGTAATTTCACTCATCTGAATAAATTTCCTATTCCTCATTGGCAGACAAAATACATTGACCTCAAGTTACATTTTCACTGTTTTCTTGCAATTTTGGGGAACTGATGCGCATCTTGTTTAAGCCCCATTGCTTGCAAGTGGTCGGAAGAGCAGAAGGCTCCCAACTAACCCATCCAGTTTTGCATAGCTATAACACAGCACTCCTGACACACAGGGCCCCATCACATACAAATACCCTGCTCACACACAGTACCATGACAAGGGGGAAGGAGAGCAGAACAGAGGTAGGTAGGAGCAGGCTACCCCAGCTGAAAGAGCCACTTCTTTTGCCTACAGGCCTCTCCCAAGTTATCCTGGGAAGCTGGCCAGATTAATTACCCTGGGTAGACCACACACAGCCCATGGGTAAGAAGCCTTTGCCTTGAAAAACTGAGTTGAATTATGAAACTCTCTCTCCTGTCAAAGATGCCAGGCTTGAAAAATAATGCTGCACAACCTTACCTTCAATCAGCAGCTATGCTTTCAGATGTGCTAGTTTAAGATGCAGCCTATTGCACCCTGTTAGCAGACTGCTGTTGGAGGGCAAATGCACAGCTCAAGGAGGGGAATTACAAAACTCACCCAATCCCAGCCCTCTAGTTAGAGGACTTCCAGAATATGGATACAGTTTTGATCACAAATAAATACATGCATTTTTCAACCATCCTTCCAGTTTCCCTGCCAGGTCCACTTTTTATTGACTGAGGTACAGAAATCAGCCAGAATCCTGCTTTCACAAGGTCCAAAGCTGGAAGAATTCTTGTGAATCTCAAATCCTGCCAGGTAGGAGAACCCAAGGGATCACACAATGCATATACTGGATGGTGATTGAGGTTACTGTTAAATCAACAAGCCTCTGAGCAGGCAGAATTTTGTCAGTGTCGTATTTCAGTGTTCATTGAGTATTGTGCAGAAAGAATTATAATTTGTCTCCAGTGCAAAAGCTATGCCTTCTTTGGGTACCCAAAGTGCTAAATAACCTTGCAAATATCTGAAGCAGCACAGCACCTCCCAAGTGACTTACCACAATAGTGACTGTTTCTCTACAACCGCACAGCACATGGGCAGCACCCAATGTGGCAGAGACTAGAGATGCTTTAAGGTGGACCTCACTGTTCCAACCCTTTGTTCTAACATAGATTTCTCAAAACACCACATACACCCCTGTGTGAATTAGTGTGAACTAAAAGAGAATTGTTCTAAGGTGCTGGACTGTGAAATGGAGTGGCTGCATTCCCCTACACCAATTCTGTTGCAGGAAGACAACTTCTAGCAGAGGGACAGTAACAAACTACTTCAGGGCAATGACATCTAAATTGCTGCAGCTGCTTGTTTGGGCACACAGAAGCCAAGGCAGTCAGCCTTGTTTCAGGAAACAGCAGCGTGTTTGATGAGACCTAGCAGTGGGCACTTCAGACCACAGAGGAAGATTGAATCCAACCACCCCAAGAAAGACAAGTATTAAAAAAATCAGAGAAATTGAGGGTTCAAGAAGCAGCTTGGATGAGAGGAAGATATTTACTTGAAGGCAGACCTGCAAGTCTACCATTGGTAAAAGCACTAAACATCTTCTGAGGTTGTCTTCGTAGACATGGAAGAAGACTGCTGCTGGGGACACACAGACCACTTCTCGTGGTTATTTTCCACACCTTTTAGGAATGTTTTCCTTTGTCTATCCAAATTCATTTTCACAAAGTACCTGACAGCTTGGCTTAAGCTTGATATACTTAGTTTAGTGCTTGCTAATTACATAGCACCTCAGCAATTGATTGCACACTAGCCAAATAAATTCAGAAAATAGTTATCTCAGTAAGACATTGTTTGCAGCAAACCAATGAATAAAACTTTAAATCAATGCTTTAAAATAATACTTTTCTCATTGCTAGTGAAATTGCAGGCAACTTAATTAAGACTATCTTGTTAAAGGCCGAGCAAAATCCTTTGCCAGAAAGGAGGCTTAAAGGTGGGTGGAAGAATGAACATGATATACTAGAAAGGCAGTACTCATCTTTTGGCTACCTAAAATGAAAGATGGCTCCATGGAGTAATACAAACTTCCTAGGGAAAAGAAGATGTCTTCTAAGGACAAAAAATTTTCCCATGCCAGAAACATCCTCCCAAGAAGTCCTGCTTAATAAAACTGCAAATGCAGTAAAATCCCCTACTGTCTTCCTGATGGGGCAATGAAAGTCTCAAGTCATCATAGACAGTCATCAAAAAACAGCCAGCACAGTGACTGTCAACTGTCAAGGCTCGAGTTAAAATAGCCCTCTTCTATCTCAAAACTTGAGTCAATGTTGACAAAAGTTTAGCAAAAGGCTCAAAAATACATATCCTCTCTGGAATAACAGGAATAAAACAAAACAAAACCAGCCAAAAGTCACCAGGCCAAGCTACAAGCCAACCACCACAAGAGAGGCCAAGCTAAGAAATGAGGCCCAACTTCAACCTTGACAACCGCCAGGCATGACCATTACCAACATCACACAGCTTCTACAATAACTGGAACATTTGGCACCAACCCACCCACCACGCAAGGAGCCCACTGATCTTGTGTGAAAGATCCAGAAGCAGTGAAAATATGAGACAAGGTGAAGAAACTCATTAAATGTTCATCTAAGTACAACAGTTTAAAATAAGCTAAAGTTATGGGATTACATTATTTGTTGTTTTTAAACACCCTTTTAAGAACATAGTAAATGTTTCTTTTCAGCAGTCACCATCTAATTTCTTTACAATTCTATATATTACACCTATATTTGGTCAAATCTCTTTTATGTGGGACAATTGAGAAATAAGGAAGGCATATGCAACAAATTCTAATAGAAAATACACCTTAACATGACTAGGAAATACACAAAATGTGGACCTGGCTGTACAACACACAGCTTCAGAATTCCTCACAAAGCCTGAATGAGCTCAACCACCAACTCTCCTGAATCATATTGCAAGATTGAGGCTATTTTAAGATTCTCTTAACAAAACAGCCTGTAGCATAATCTCAACCAAAACCAAGATGAAAATTGTATTTATGTTTGAATAACACAAGTACTTTTTAAGGCAGAAAAAAGGCAAGACTTAGTTACATATCACTACAAAATAATGGTGGAAGGAAGTGAAATTTTGATATCTATTACCCCTGAGCCTTCTCAGCTGGTTTCAGAAATGGATACCAGCAAAAGAACAACTAGTTCTCTGAACCTTTTAGACACTGATAGCTAATCTCGTTTCCTGTCTTTTCTCCCCCTCATTCTCTCAAATCTGGACTTCAGAGAATGAACATTAAATCATTTAACAGATCTCAGTGATGTTTTCTCCCACACCACTTTAAAATAGTAGCATATCAAGAATGTAAAAAGAAATGTTGTACAGTATAAAAAAATATATTTAAGCTCTATTGCTACAAGAATTTCTGTCCAGTTCAGAATTACTTTTGAAATATTAAAATATTTGATACAATATTAGAGATTATTTGAGAAAATAACATGTTTATGAAGTGTTGCAGATTCAGCTGGTGCTTTGAAACAAAACACAGTAAGTGTTTCTAGGTAAATTATTATTTGTCTATAGTACTTAGTATGTAGAATTTCAGGGGGAATATTTCAAACATCCAAGAGAAAACAGACTGGCATTTACAGTTACTAAGCTCAATACCAGTTTCCATTTCAAACAAGCAAACCCCACAACATATGACACTTTTAGGCTGTTTTTTCCTGCTTCGATACCCAAGTCTCTCTGACCAGAGAGCAATTCAAGGTTTTTCAGACTCAGGTGAAACCTTGTAACAGAGACTGTTTCCTCAAACATTCACAGCTACCATGCAGCTAACCAAGTGCACTGGTACCACTTTGGCCTTATGTCCAACCTTACAAAAGAAGAAACTTGTCCTTACATCTACTGTAAATATCAATTCACATTCTGCAGGCAACAGAAACCAAAGAAGATAATTCTGTAATATGCAACTCACTGAGGCTGCACATACTTTCAGAGCAAGATTCTGAGAATATAATGGTTTTGACAGATTTGAAGATATCAACAGCCATTACAACTTTTATTACAAAAGAAAACAAATAAAGAAAAACAAAGCAAAAGAGTTACTTACCAATACTAAGGACTGCTTCTGCATTAAAAATTAATTACCTTGAGGACCAAGAAAGGATATTAAGCAAGTTCTGGCACGTATCCACTGCACTGGGCAAATAGGAATTATAGCAACACTTAGTCATCCACATCCAAAGTAGATTTTTTTTTTTCCAAAGGTAAAACCCACCATTTAAACAAACTACAGTCACATTTGAGGTACGAGTCCTGCTGCTGCTATTTCTGCCACAAGCTTTTCGTCAGTTCTTAGCCACTTACATCAGTGAGGAATTGATAAGATGATAGCAAGCAATGCTTTCCTGGACATGTAATTAACAAAGCCCTGGTCCATCTAAGTCACAAATACGGATTGTACAGAACAGAATGTGTGTGAGAGAGAGGGAGGGAGAGAATTAATTATAAATGCATCTAATTTGGCTATAATACAGGCTGCACATGTGGACTAAGAACAGTCCATGGCCCACGGTGTGTAAGCTGTCGCCAAATTGCATTTTGCTAATATTTCATATCTGTAGCCAGCAAATTAAGCCAGCCAATTGCCTCCTGCCCAGGTAGCTATGCTGACGGTGTTTAGATATCAGTTAGACAGCTACAGCTTGGTTTTGTTTAATATGGTTTCTCTTAAAATTTCGACAGCTGGCTGAATGCTCTAGCAGCTTTTAGTCAAATTATTGCAAGGTTTCAATTTTCATCTTAAACCCTGCAGAAAGGAATGTAATCATATTATGCTAATAAATAACCAGTGCTTTCAAGGTCAACAGAGGAAAGAGATCATAAAGTTGTACAAATCAAAAATATAAAGAAAAGTCTTAAGCAGGCACAAGTTCTAATTTATTTCACATTGATGCTTCCCACTGGTGGCCAAATAAATGCTGTTTTGCTTTCATTTTTGCCATTCATTTTGATATCCTGAGGTATTGTTACCAGCAGGAGGAGAATATTAGTTGTGATGGAACATTTGCTTTCTGAGAGCTCTTAAATTCGCCAAATGTCCTCACTGTATATTTGGGTATGTAATGGTACAGATATACCTGAAGCAGACAGAAACCTCACCAAAACATCATCTGTTTCATATGCACAACCTTACAGTCTGCTCAAACAAGCTAATTTCCTGAGAACAAAATTTTTAAGAGTTTCTGGCCATGACTAGTTCTATCTCAAACAGATTATTATGATAGTATTATTTACACACATAGGTAAATTGCTAGATCCACAATGACCTAGCAACTTAAGTATTTTATTACCAGAGTAGATTATGCTCCTTCAGAACTTGATACAAAATCAGCTGCAAACACATAGGACCTATAACTTTAGTTAGAGGCAAATTACAAATGTTGATAAGCACAGCTGCTGATTAATAGCCACTCCTCTTGCACATGAGATTTGTCTGCATTTGGATATGACTCTGAAGCATCTGGATGTTTCTTGACAGCTTTGAGATTGGGAACTAAAAGGTCACCAGGATTTGGTTTGTGAAATTTTCACTCATTCAATATTTTAATTATATATTCAGTGAAACAAAATCAAAGTAAGGTAGTCAAATGCATGAATGATCTAATAATATTTTTTTGCCCGTATCTGTATAGATACATCTATCATCAACACCGGTATGGAACTAAGAACGTAAGTTTTTCCTTAAAATTGTTAACAATAATTATCATTTGCACTCTATATTTGCATGTACTCCAATAGGGAACACAGAATGAGGCAACGTGACAGAAGCAAGCTCTAGGGAGACAGGGTCACTCCATTAATAAATCCACATGGACTGCAACAGATGCCATCTCCTGTCTCAGCTATTAGAAAACACTTGATCATTTGCTCCTGTTTTGTTCTCCATGTACAGCACAATCAAGAAAATGACTTCTCAAGTAACACTCATCTTTAGAACATTATGATTTTTTTTACTCCTACACAGAACATTGACACTGTCCCTGTTTTAAAGACTATAGATATGGGAGGAACTTGCTAAACTCATCCTGCCAGCACAAGCAGAGACAGCAATGCCCGTTTGTTTATCACACTGCTCTCTGTGCTTCGCAGGGTCACTGTCTCAGACAGCTGTGAAGTATCCACCCGCAGACACGGAGTACAGAGCCCTGCAGCACTTGTGGAACAAAACACACCAGGAAACAGTGGGGTGAGCTACTGAAAGGCAAGGGAGAAACCAACCTGCTCAGGAGTAAACACAATAATACACGTGTGCCTGGAGCAAACACCAAGTGGCTACCACACAGCACTGCTTCAGAGACCATTCAACTGCCAAGTGAAGGCCACTAATAGCACAAACCCTAGAAATCACAGTGGATGTAGAACAGTCACAAAGAGCAGTAGGAATTATTTTTCACCCCCCTCCAAGTCATCACAAATCTTCAATACAGAAAACTATTCCCATCTTATGAAAATCCAAGTATACTAATAACAGTTACAGAAACATTCACTATACACTGTTGTTTTACCTGTTGGAAGTCTCTACTCCCACCCCTGGATTTTAAAGACATGCTTGGCATGACTGCTCAACCAGATCTGGCTGAAGATCTTAACAGGCTCAATTCTGCGTGAGTACCAGCTGAACAGAAATTGCAGCCACAGCACTCAGCCAAGCATGTCGTGCCCATCACGCAGAGCTTGCTGTGTTAAACCAGACAAGCTTGCAATAACCTTGGGCTTTTAAAACAACAAATACTAATCACCAGCTGACACCAGCAAGTCCTGCTTTCTAGTGAAGAGTTTTCATCTTTGTATGTGCCACCTCAAGAATCATCACATTTTTAATTGCTTCAAACACTGCAGTGATGGTGCCAAGGACTCTTATCTTGAACTTGTAAATCACTGGTCTTGCTATGAAATAACATCACAAGGAAATGTTGCTAACCATGGCTAAACACTACCCACAATACACCTGTCAGACAGAAAAATAATTTCATTTTTTATATGAAGTAAGAACCAATTTATTGAGGGGAAAAAGTAAACTGTAGAGCTTTATTGCTTCCATAATCATTTTCTGTTATCTGATTCTTTCCTGACTGACTGCACACACAACTGCCTATAAACATCAATGGGAAGTACATAACGACAGCTTGGGGAGGGGAGAAACAACCTTCACCAATCTTCCCAACAGCTTTTAGAATTGCCCTCTTCTCCCTCAGTTTTGGATAATATATGTGGACATAAGTTATCTGAAAAATAGCTGTAGTCTTTAAACTCTCAAAGTGTAAGCTAATACAAATTTCCTTATAGCAAACAATACTACCTTATTTTACTAGTTTTTAAACTATCACATATTGAAGCCAACAAATCTTACAAAGAGGGCGGGTGATGTAGCTGGTGACATTAATGGGCATTAGGGAATTGCACAACATAAGGAATGCAAAAGTGCTTTATTTTCAGCAGTTTGCACCCAACCACAAACTCCTAGGTAAGAGATTCTCTTAACTCTGGTAAAAAGAAAAACAACACAAACAAAAAATTGCAGTCCAAAAGAAGTTACAAAAATTATTCTCCAGTAGGTACCATTTCAGATTGATAACACAGCCACTATAGACCTCTTTCAGAATTAGATCTCTCTATTATTCCCCAATTCCAATACAAATAAAAATGACACTGTTTTCCATCCCTATGGCATGGGTTTCACACGGGTCCAACATTTCACAAGATGTGAGAAATAGCTGTATCACTATATGAACATTTTGCATAGTTCAGCTTGACTGTTTGAGACAGAGAGGTTTCTGTAGGTAAGATCAAAGAGGGGTGTAGGAGGAATCTGACAGGAAAGAAAAACTATGTGCTAGATAAGGAGCAACCCAACATTCAAACTATGAGACACAAGCTATTAGCTGTGAAGAGTCAACCTGCCTGCAGCCAGCAGTTACATGCTTTTTCCAGAGCTAAGGGAAGAGACACAAGATAAATAAGTAAACAAATACATTGGTCTACTGAAGAAAGGGATGAGCATTGACACTTTCAGAGGATGCAGCTGTCAGCAACCAATCCAACCTGACAGACCTGGAGTCAGCTGGCATGCAAAAACCACAAAGAACAGACAACAAAGCAGTAAATGCAGAAAGGCCCTTCTTTTTTACTATTGGGTGAAGATATAAATTAACATTTTGGGCTTTGCATAGATAAATTCTATTGGGCAAAACTACTCTGGCCACAAAAGGCAAGGCACCTATGCAGACAAGACAGACAGTCTGATACATGCAAGAGCATATCAGCACTACAGGCAGCATCATAACAGAACATCAGCAACCAGGCTTGAGAGCCAGAGGCAGCCCAGCCATGCAGAGCAGAGCTCAGGTACAGCCAGCCCATATGAAATACTGCCCTCATGCCAGCCTAAGCCACAGCACATCTCATGAGCTGGTCAGGAAACAAACCAGGGTCATAGGCACACAGCTGTGTAATTGTCTCCATATGGCCCATCAGAAACATTAATTTCATTTCTCACTGATTTCCAAGGAGGTGCAAGAAGCATACAGGTGTAAACTACCCTCTTCCCTACCTGCTTGCCTTAAACAATAAAAATCACTTAATGCAATGACCACTTCATGCCTCCCTTGGCACAGAAGCAACATGATGATTTCTATCTAACCCACAGGATCAGCCAAACACACCCTAGAAGCCCCTAGAGTCCTTCTTAATGCAGTGAAGGTTGATGATGCTCAAATGTTTAGTCAATTTTATTTGTATTCAAGCTTTCCTAATACAAAATAAAGTGGTTTTATTCACAAAAAAAAAAAAAAAAAAAAAAAAGTTCTACTGGAATAACTTCCTTGCCATGCACCTCCCTTACCATGCTTTTTGCTGCTGGGCCGAATGCCAGAACAGTTCTGTTTTCCAGATTCCTATCTTCTTTTTCTCTGGATGAATACTGAAATGAGCAGACTGACAAACAACAACACAGTTAAACCCTCTTTAAGAGAAACAAAGGTCAAATCATGGCAGGGCAGGAGGTTTCCTGCTCCACCAGCAGTAGTAGGAACACTCTAACATGTTCTGCATGGGTAACAGTTGCAGTTTATATCCCCTCACACGTGCATGCACTGTCCCAGTGATATGGTGAACAGGACAGTTGCTCTCAGTGAACTGTGCTTTGAAAGTTGCCTTCTCTGAACAGCTGGAGGAATGCTGCTCTCCCAGTCCTCAAACAGGCCATAAAACAAAATACTGTCAGCCTGCAAAAAGCTCTGTTGCAGTACTTCACAACAGGGCCAATTTCTTACAAGCCAGTTCCATGTTGAAGGAGATTTTTATGCTGTCAACTTAATAATGCAATAAAAGGCAGAGGAGAGCTTTAGTTATAAGTACCAAAATATAAAATTCTACCACAGATAGTGCTGGGAAGATAAAGTCTCTTCTCATAGACTAGAAGTGACAGCTTTGCATTAGAAAGCAGCAGTAGATATTCAAAAGCTCCAGGAAAACCTGTAGTAAAGGCACCAAAAATCAAAGTGCAGCTGCTCTTTTTACTGTTTAAATCATTATATATTAGCAACAAATCTTGTTGTTGGCCAACACTCAGAAATGGCATATGGCCAATAAAAGGTTCAGTGGAGTTTTCCATCTGTCACTGGAATCAGCTATGGCTCCAGCTCATACATAGTAAGTTTAGTGTCATAATTATTTGTGTACTAGATGTCAACCACTCAGTCTAACATAATCATTTGAGTACACAATTTGCTAAATATACTGCCCAAGCAAAAGACGCCATAACCACGGAACTGCAGCTCAGGAGAGGCATTTACAGGGGGTAAGGTCAGCACTAACCAGAGACAAGCCTGCATGCAGAGGGGGCTGGCTTGCCACAATGGGTTGTGCAAATCCAAACACACCAATGGAGCCTCTTGCTGTGTATCAAGAACAGTAAGAGGAACCATGCTCTTACTAAAATCAAAAGCCAGGAAGATAATGAGCCAGTGAATGGATGAGTGAAAGTGGACACTTTTTTTTGTAGCTCCGCTTGTTCCTTACAGATTCCAAGCATATGGATTTACTTTGTTGTCTTCACAGTCCTGCCAGCACAAGAAGGCTGAGAGACTAAGCTTTAAACTATTTAGTTTCAGTGTAGGTTCAGGAAATACCTTAGTAAGAGTATTGTCTGAGGTTTTTTAAATTCCTTCTACAGCATTTTCCATTAGTTTTTAACAGCTATGGAATGACATTTTTTCTCCCTCCCCCCATAGCACTCCAATGCTATGGATCCTGCACTGATAGGTCTTTAGGGCTGTATTTAATCTGGATTTTCCAGACACTTGGATTTGTATTTCTGTCAGCCAAGAGTCACAGTCTGCTTGGTCCTGGATCTGGGTGAAGGCACAGGCAGATTTCTACTTTTTTAGTTCAGACAGAAAAATCTGTAATGCAGAGCTTTAACAAAGTGGGGGACGTGTGAGTGAGGAGGGAGGGGGAAGTGTTCTAAGCTTTGCTGGAAGTCAAAAGCAAGAACATTTTTGTTTGTGCAAGTTTGTAACTGTACTCTATCTTCCCTAAGCGCTACATCTGCTCCAAGAGGACTGCCAAAGTACTTTAGAGCTACTGGATCTGACCTGTGGCTGGCTTTTAACATTTAGAACCTGGAAAGCTGGTAGCATGGTAAAGAGAGATATGGGAATTCACTGAAACTTTGTAGAATATTTAATAATCCCTTTGTGGTTTGGTCAGAACTGGCACAAGCAGTAAGCTGATTTGCACAGAAATGGCCTCATGGCTCTAACAGATGCTAGCAGCTCACAAGAACAGGTTTTTTGCTGCAAATAAGGTCCTATCCATAGTGTTGTTTTGCTCCAAACAGGATGGAGAGTAGAAACAGATTATTAAAAAAAATTTTAAAAATCAAAACACCTCAAATAATGAGAATTACTTAAATGCTCAACTCAGTTGCTGAAACATTAGTTATCTTCATCAGAAATGGAACCTTAGAGTAACCAAGACATTCTGTGAGGCTAGCAGCCACAGCAGGACCTATTTCAGAGCAGCAGGGGGAAAGCTGTGGATACTCCTGAGCATCCAAAGGTCAAATATCCACAATTATGGAACCAGACTGGTTTTTATAACATTTTCAAATTTTTGGACAGCAGAAAATCCCATTAAGCAGATCCAGTATTCAATACCTCAGGGATGATTAAATTGAATATTTTTAAAGTCTGTTTATGTTTGCATAATTTTCTTTATTGCTTCAACATTGAAAGAATATTTAAATTAGAAAGTGCTTGGAAAAAATGTTTTCAAGAAGAGATTTTAAAAGCCTTAAGTCTTCTATTGCCAATTGTTTGTCCTATCTTAATGTTTAAAGATTGTGCTAGGTATCTTACCAAGAGCATCAACTCATTAGACAGGACATAAATACACCCCTCCCCCACAGCATCATACAGAATAAAATAAAATAAAATAAAATAAAAAAAAAAGAAAGAAAAATCAGTTTCCTCTAACTAGAAAATGACAGTTTTGGTTCCAAGGAAAATTCACAGGAAAATCCAAGAACCCATTTAAAGCCATTCCTTATTCCAAGTGATTTTGACTTGGCTTCCATGGGCATAAACACCAGAAAAGTATGAGGCTTCACACAGTCTTAACCCAGCCTAAGTTCTTCAAACACTAAAAAAATCAAGGAGTATTTCCAGCCAGAAGTGTGGAGACAGCTCACAAAGCTGAAGCTCTCATAAATGGTCCTCTTCAAAGAAATGGGAAAAAATGGTGGAGAAAAACCCATTCATTCATTTCTCAGTGTGGCAGGTGAAATCCAGCAGCAACAGAGTTAAGAAAGAAAAATATTAGCTGAACATTTACAAAAACCTCTGAGCCAGCTGTTCTCACTCAAATGGAGTGTGAAAAGGATCAAGGGTGGCCATAACAGATAAGAGCCAAAGCATCTGAAAGCAGATCCACTGGATTCACAGAGTTGTTACTAACAGAGTACCTATTCAATTTCTAGCTGATTTGCTTATATCCCTACCATAATTTAGTCCCAGCTGGTGGCTTTCAGCCTATTATGCTGAATCAGCTATTCATTCAAGCAAACTCTAGCAGGGAAATCTTTGGCAATGGATGGGAACATCCAAAAACCATTCAGGAAAAGGTAAGTCATAATTGTTTGTATAAACTTACTATGAGTAAACTAGTCAGTACTGAAACAGCTTTCTTGGATAGCAGAAAGAACACCAACGGGAGACCTGGCTGCCATTTCCATCCCCTGCTTACATGGAAAATGGTCCATGAAAGCAGTTACATAAACTTGCATATACTGTGCACATTGCTTCCATGGTTGTTGATTATGTTTATCAGTGACAAATTACTGCAATGAAATGATCTTTCTAGTGGCCAGGGAACAGATGCATAAGCTAGAAGCTTTTAGATTTCATGATATGTGAGAATATGAGATTTCCGTTTTAGCAACAGAAGGATATAATAATTGTTGTATCCTGAGGGAAAAAGTTTCAGCTCTATCACATCAGTTCTTCTGTCAGCAGAACATGATTCTTGTGAAAGATACAGTATTATCTATATATTCTGCACTAGCAATTAAGGCATCAATATGTTCATCTTTTTAAGGTCTGATAGAAACTTAGAAGTTGCCTTAGAACATTGAAAACATTATGCTCCAGCATATACAGCAATAACAGAATTACTATTAAATGCATGAGGTTTTAAATATTCTCCATTTCACAGTGGAGCTTTTTAAAGTTAGAATTGTGCAGGAGTCAGTAGTAACTCAGCAGAAGTTTATGTCAGCTTTAGAGACACTCAGTCCTTTGGCAAAACACAAACTGCATTTCTGATGATATCTCAGGAGGAGGCAGTGGGGGGCTGCACCAAAGCTCTATAAAGAGACACACTCTCAGAGATTGCAATAATTCTATCTTTTAGCTGTCTGCACTGCTCAGTTTGAGCAGTAATAGCTCTGTCATCTCCTCTGCAGAAGCACAGAATTGATTTTGTTCCTTTATCCTCATGTAAAGATTACAGCATTTCCAGAGGAAAGGCAGGCATCTGCACATATGGAGAACTTGTATATTAGTCTGGATATAATTTACATGAACTCCACCCAAAATATAAACTAGGAGAACTTATTTACCAAGAAGTTCCAGCTGAATTTCAGCCAGTTTTCATAAACTCCAGGTTCACAGAGCTATCTATCTAGACCATCTTTTTGGCATACAGCCGTTCATTTATGTTTTACAGAAGGTTTTTCTCTTCAGTTTGATGCCCCAAACACCCCTCTTCATTGCAGAACAGGCTTATATTTCACTATCCAGCCAGGTTGCACAAAGGCCGCTGCTCCAGCTCCAGAGCAAACTGCTCTCCACTCTTATTTTCTCCTCCACAGCAAAAGCACATATAAAAAGCAACCAAGCTGATTTTTTCCCTGTCAGCCTCACCCCTAAGGCTGTACAGGAGTGAAGGGAGAAAAAGAATTTACAGGAACATCTCACAGCACACACAAAGTAGCAAAGGTTTAACACCACAGTTACTGCACCAAAACCTGAAGGTCCTTTAAAATGAAAGAAGTCTCCTCTCGACTGATGCACAGTAATATAACCCAACACAGGCAAATAGAATTTTCCAACACACTGCTTTGTAGCAATCCATTTCTGAAACAGAGAAACATCCTCAAATCAACAACATCTATTACATTTTAAATAATGTTAGTACATGCTGATGTCACCTGCTGAAACAACTTGGTAGCCTATAAGAAAGAATTAAATGTATCCCTTTTCTAGTACGTCAATAATAATTATGTTTCTAATGCTTGTTCATTTATAGGAATACACAAAAAGAAGCAATCACATTGGAGAAAACATGATTTGATGTTGCTAATACAGACACTTATGTACTGAGAGTTTGTTTTATCTCCTGAGATATCGCTGAGATTACAGGACTTGCAGGCAATAACCATAAGAATAATATTTTAATCATAAGAATAATAATTTCCATTTTATTTATGTAGAATATAAATTCCTAAGTACTCGCAAATTCAAGGTCAGCTGAAAGTTGCCAGAGCAGCTAGATTGTTTCATTAGCAATGCAATGAAAAACAGCAAAACTTCAACAAACCCAGCAGATGCACTGAGACCACAGAGGCTGTGACACACAGCCTTCAGTACACATCTTGCTCTCCAAAATGCTTCAAGAGAGGTACATGGAAAGGACAGCAGGTAGCAGATGAAGCCAAGCCCCAAGACAGCCAGAGCAAGAACTGAAGTTTAAAAATTCAGAGCAAACAGGCTTCGAAGAGTGGAAAAAACAAGCTTATACTCCAGTGTATGTACAAGCACAAGAATTGGTTGAAGTGTTTGTGCCAACAGGAGGAGGAAAGAAAGCAAGTGGAAGCAAAAGTCACTGAGAGACCAGAACTCCTTGGTGCACAAAACTGGCAGTAAAGAGAAGCTTAGAAATTGCAGGCAAGGAAGGAGTTTTCTGCTCTGTTTCTCTTTTGTCCACAGAAACAAGACTTTGAATAGTTGAAGGAGGAGAGGAAAACAAAGCACCAATCAAGAAAAAACCCACCCAAGGTGTTAGCAAAGAAATCCATGACTCAGTCATTGCCATATATGTGTTGTGGAGTATTTACCTGACCCTTTGACATAACAGTGTAGAAATAGAAGTGAATGTGTATTTGGAATACACATTCCAAATAGAAGTGAATGTGTATATGGTTGCTCCTGGAACAGAGCAACTTGAAGTGATCATGGTGCAATATTACTATTATCCATAGGATGCCCCTCACAAGCCTCATCATTTTGCTCCATTCTTTGGCCATCCTTAATTCAAACACCTGACTTAGGTGCTTTAAGCAGACTGGCTCCATTTGAAATCTTTTGTGTGCAATCTAACTAACTTAAAAACATTTAATCTGAGATACGTTTCATTTTCAGTTTGAGAGATTCCTTCCATGTCCTAAATAGATGAACAAACCACCTGGTGAGCAAGCTAAGACCATGAGAACTGCTGTAGAACTTTACCACATAGGCAGCAGATGAAGTGATGGAAGTCTTTGGCCTCAAGATGGAAGATGTAACTTTGCACACTTGAATTGCTGGGAAAATAGAAATCCCCAAGCACCAAAATGAACAGATTCAATTTTCTTCAACTAAAAATACTACCCCCTCCTTTAAGCAGGCATTCTCTTCAACTTGAATTCACTTGAGAACCACCAAGCAAAAACATTCTACTAAGGAGTTTTTAGCTTTTTTAACATTGTAGGTACCCATAAGATGCAGCTTTATCTGGCTATGAGCCACACTGTCACAGGTGATGACTGTACTCCACAGCATACATGAAAAATACTCCACAACTGCAACCCCCACAGAGGAGCAGTCTCAACAGCTCCCCACCCTCACCTACCCCCCCTTGATTATGTCACCTGAATGCTTCCATGGGCCACGTGCCAAAAATAACCATATTGCTCACTTCTGGTGATTGAAATTCTTCTGAAGGCAGACAGCACTACTGAAAAGCTGGAGGCTCCCTGCATTTAGCTCACATATAATTAACACTGAAGTCTAATTATGGACCACCTAAAAACATACAGTGTTCACAACTTCACAGATTAGAGTCAACAAAAACTATTTGCCACACTGGCAAGGTCAGAACGCAAAGGCCAAGAGACCTAGAATAAATTTCATACTAGCTACCACAAATCATTCCTCAGCTCAGCAGCTTTCCTGGTTGGCACCAGGGATTGCAGTTGAGTTGTATCTTCCAGTAGTCTTCAGAGATATTCCCAGCAAGAGCATTTGGATCTTGGAGCTAAGGGTCAGAAATCAAATCCTTCCCTTTGATGTTGTTCTAAAGCCATGAATGAATCTAACATCCCTTTCTTAAGTCATGAGATTAGCTTGAAAATAATATTGTCATGTGTTTACTTGCCTCCAGCATTAGATGCTCAGATTTCCATTTTCAAGCTTTCTTTACAACTATTTATTTGAACAAAAAAGAAAGCAAGCTCCGATTCTTGTGTGGCTAATGTACATCAAGCTGATGCTTTAAGAAAAACAGCAGCCATCATGAGAGTTGGCAACTCTCAAATTGGTGGTTATGAAGGAAAGAATATTAAACAGCTATCATCAATCTATCTAGATCCAGGAAGTGAGCCATGAAATGCTGACAAAGGGGAATATCTGATCTGACAATGACGGTATATTTATCTTTTAAATGAAGAATAATGGAGTTACACTGAAGAGACTCATTCTAACTTTGCAACAGTATTTATCTCATCACCTTAGAGTAGTATCTGAGCACCTCAAAGTAAGAGACTTTATTCTATCAGCTCTTTTAAAGGCCACCATTTTACACTCCAGAGATGCCACAGGAGCTGCACAAACAGAAGAAAAGGAGTGGGGAAACTGACCTTCTGAACAGTCCTAGTGCAGCTTCCCATCGCAGCAGTAGGCCAGGTAGTCAGTGCCCTGTTCATCCTCAACTTCTTTTCTGCCAAATACGGGTAACATCAGATTATCACAACAATATTGAGGTTTGGGGTATGCTTTGAGAATGAGAACATCTTCACTTATTTTGTTTCCCAGCACATTAGACTTTGTGACTGGGAGCATAAGTGGTGTGTACATGCACAGGCTGTCACACAAAAAAATCACAGCTGCGCACAGGTTCTGTATCCTGGGGGAGGAGCCATAACACTGAGGGACAGCTAACACCAAGCTGCCCTCACAACAGCCCTGGGTCTGTCTGAGCACCCTTATCCAAACCCAGACCAGAATATTTTTATACAGACAGACCTCTACCAAAAAATTTTTAAAAATAAAAAAATAAACCAAACAAATCCCAAAAACCAAAACCATAAGGCAAGGATGACACAGACACTGATCTGTTTTAATCACTGTTTAAAATAGTAGGTTGCAGCTTGAGTTATAAGAAAGATTGGAACCATGTTTATAATTAAGGAAGCCAGAGAAACTCAGGATTCCTATACAGGTACGATCACCTATACCTAAGTTAATCACAGATTCCTTACAAGGATCTCTGCCACCCCTTCCCTCTCTCAAAAAGACTACACCCCACAATAATACTTTTTTGTTGGTTTTTTAAACTAGTCATGAATTCATCATGCCATCCCCATATCTCTTCTATCTAAGGACTGATCCTACCAACAAGGACTAATGTTCCCCTTAAGTTCTGATAAACTCACCTGCTTTTCTCCCTCACTATCCATGGTCTGTCTGCTCAAATTGTGAAAAAAGTAGAAGAAAAAGCTTTCAAACAATCTTAAGCAAACTCCCTGCTTATAGAAAAACTCCTTGGTCTTGTACTCGAGTCCCACTCTCCTCACAAGAAAATAAGTACCTGTTTTGTGGAGATACAACAGCTGATCCAAATGAACATTTTCTCTCCCACTTGTCCCCTAAATTGCACACAGCTGGAGTCACACCTCTAGACAGCCCAGCCTCCTTTTGCTTGGTTGTCCTCAGCTGTGTGGGACATTTAGATGCATTGTAGCCAGTTCACACCGGATTATGATCACTGGGAACGGAGCTGCAGCTGCTGTAGTTTGATGCTCCCTTACCCTTTCTGAGGGCTGTGATCAGGCAGCCATAGCAGCCTTTCAGCACGTCCCTGGTGGAGCATTAGTGTTAGCAATCTGACTAGCATACCTCTCCCTCAGAAGCTCTGAAAAATTTATTTATTCATTATTTTACTATCAGAGAATAGAACTTTACCTTAACAGCAGCTAAAAAATGCAGCAGCACACATTGAATCTGCACTTAAATTTGACTGACCTCAGCCTCACAGAATGCTCTCTCTCACTGCAATAGCCCAGCCCTGGCAGCCAGCAACGCTGAGGCCAAAGCCTCCTCAGGCCGCCCGTGTTTCTGTGCTGGGTCAAGCATGCAGACAGGCAGTGTGTGGTTCCTCACGCTGGGACACCGGGGCTTTTTTTTCTGTTTGTTGCTCTCTCCAGGGCTGTTCCTGGCAAGGAGGGTGCGAGCGCAGCACCCTCATTCAACGACTTCTCAGCAAACTAAGTAGACTTAAGCCTTCAGTAAAATCAAAGCCCTGGCTTTGCTCCAGCTATGCATGGAGAGGGGGTGCCTATAGAAAGGAATTAGAGCTTGAACATAGAGCAAAAGCAAAGCAGAGCAAAACCTTCAAATCCTGAAATCACATGACTGAGCTTTCCTAACCACACAGTGAACATGTTGCTGTACTGGAGACCTCATTCCCATCAGAACAGCAGGCTTATAAGTACTTTAAAACAATTTAAAAAAGAGCACACAAAAAAAAAAAAAAAAAAAAAAAAAACACCTACTTTGAAATGAAGCAGCTGATATTAGAAAACTGTGCTGGAGTTTTAAGACTAAGCCAAAGATACATTTCAAGGAAGAGAGGCAGTGGCAAGGAAGCCACTTACCTTGATAATAAAACCCTTCCTGTTGACCTATGTAAGGAAAGAGCCACCAGTAATTTAGACAGGGAATTTTGTACTGTTTTCTCTGGTGGAAAGTGGGATTCAGAAGAAAATCCTTAAATCTTTCCAGACCAAAATGATCTAATTTTTCCTGTAAAGCAGGAGAAACAGCATCTTCTCTGCTGCAGTCTGATTTTCAGAGAGCACACAGAACTCATCTGTGAAAGTTAGTTGACACCCCTATAAATCTTGACTATTAAAATCATTCTTGCTCTAGTAAAAAGCATTCTGGGCCACAGAGGGATCAGAAATGGACAACAGCAATTGCTGCAGAATTTGTTGTTCCAGGCAATTTCTCTACTATAATAACAATGTTCCTACTATAATAGTGGCCATATGATTGTTTGACTCAACACAAAAGGAAAATACTTTTTCACCTTATCTCCTCTATCCTAGAGTAGGTTTGGCTAATATGATCACATATTAGCCAAACACCATGGATGCAAGGAACTTGAGGAGTTTAGAGGGATTAGATGCAATGAAGCAAAACAATCTGTTCCCATTTGAACTTCTTGCTCACAAATGTGAGCATCAGCCCTGCACCGCACAAATAACAAGTAATAAAACAGACACCTCAAAACTCCATTTGGTGTCACGGGGTTGCAAATGTTTCTGGAGACGTCTGCAAGCAATACAAGGGAAACACAACTCTCTTCCTGAAAAACCAGAGACTGGGGAAGGGGTAGGGGTGATGACTTTACAAAGCTTAAAAGACTGCATTTTACTCTTTAATCTTCGGTTATACACATGACTTCATTGTGGAAAGGTCAGCAGACAAAGGAGTTCAGTGAACTGGGTCTGAAGGGAGGAACTGTGTGTGGGTCTCAGCTTTGCTCTTGCAAACCATTCACGTAACTGGCATGGCCATCTGCCCCGGTGAAGGGCGAGCCCGGTGCTCACACAGCCCGGCACAGAAATCCTGGGAATCGGTGCGAATAAGCAGAAATTGTAACAGCAGAAAAACGGTACTGAGTAAGCTTAAATTCACCTTCTACTTCCCGAAACACCACACAGCACCTGGGTATCGCGGTCAGCACCTTGCACCAAGGCCGAACTCGCCATGGCCAAAACCTTCGCTCCCCCCCAAACACAAGGCAGGACGGGGCAACGGCCGGGGCGCGGCTCCCTGTGGGCCCCTCGGACGCGGCTCGGAGGCGCTGCCCGCAGACCCCCGGCCCCTCGCTGCCGGCGGCCAGCGGCGGAGCGCTGAGGGGCGGCGGGACCCCGGCGGGTCGGGGCGGGCCCTGATGAGGGTGGAGGAGGGTGGAGGAGGGCGGAGGGGGCGCGGCCCCACGCGACGCCCTCGCTCGGAGCCGCCCCCGCTCGGAGCCGCCCCGGCTCCCTCAGAGCCGCCCGCGCTCAGGGCCGGGCGATGCGGGCGGGCGCGCGGCGGCGCGCGGCGCTGGCGCTGCTGGCGGCGCTCGCGGCCTGGGGAGCGCGGGCGCAGCGCCCCGGGGACCCCGCGGGTACGGGGGGACCGTGAGGGGACCGGGGACACCGGGAGGGCTCCGGGGTCCGGTCGAGCGCTGCACAGCCCGTCCCGCGGGCGCCTCTGCCCCGCCGCAGGTGTGCGGCGTTCTGGTGGCATCGCTGCAGCGGTCCCTGCTTTGTTTAAGTGCGAAATCCACCGGAGCTCGAATCCGCAGACGCCCCTCGGCCTGAGGAATGGGAAGGTGTCAGCATGTGTAACACTTTTGCACTCAAATTTCAGAAAATGGGACGCGTTGTGTCCTCTCGTCTTCATCGGAGTTTCCTGAAGGATTTTTCACACCGCAGGAGAGGAAGGATGGAGGAATCGTTATCTACTTCATAATTATACTGTACATGTTTTTGGCCGTGTCCATTGTGTGCGATGATTACTTCTTACCTTCCCTAGAGATCATCAGTGAATGTAAGTGACATCCTGATCTTTTTCCTGTAAAACTGAGCAGCTTGGCATAAAACTTTCTCTTTTAAAAAGCTTCAAAGTTAGAGTGCTCTGAAAGAAAACTGAACAAGTTTCACTTTCCATGCACAGATGTGTCCATACAATATTTAATTTGAATCACAGGATCAATACTTTATTGAAAAAACCTACTGATTATTCTGCACAGGTATTAATTTAATATTTGCTTTCTTTCTGCCTGGAGGAGAATCTTAGGAATCCTTAGTATTAATTAAACTGACAATGTAACTTTGAGTTGCACAGTACTACATCCAGGTAACTACTAGTAAAAGAAAACAAAAAAAAAGCGGGGGGGACGGTGATGTGTGAAACCAAAACTCTTCCTAGGGTTTGTTTTTCTTTGAAAGTAGTGAGAAAGTATCAGGATGAGCTACTGCTAACATATTACAGGAGGCACAGGAATTCTATGGTTACTACGGTTCTAAGGAATCTAATCAACCTCCAAGAATTCCCCTGGCTTCAGCAGACCACTGAAGTAAAAAGCTGGTCTTGGCAGGGAGTTCAGCTTTTCACTGCCAAGAATTAACAAAGTTCCCTAGGGAAACTCATCCCTGAACTGGAAAACCCTCTCCAAATCAGAACACTTACAGCAAATATAACCTTAAACACTGCCGTAAGAGCTGGTGTTTTGCTCATTAATGATAAGTAAGCATTTGTCAGACTTTTGCCATGGTCAGCCATACATCCCCGTACTTTGAGTGCAGTACTTGATCCACAGAGTGAGTTACATTTCAGAAAGTCAATCTGCCAGAACAAAATCTCATTTCTCATAAGCAAGACACAGACTCTTATACTGTCCATACAAAATGAAAATTTGATTTTAAGATCACAGCACTGGTTTGAATTTAACTAATGTTTCTGGTATGTGAAGACAGAGTAGAGTTCCCTGGAAGACAAGACTTGCTATGGATCATATAACAATACCACACTACAGTCCATGGAATTTCCAACAATTATTACCAACAGGAAACACAGTTAAATCACAGTTAAATCCTACATACAAATGCTGGTTTTACAAGAGATTTAAACTAATTTCTGTAATGAAGTTAGAAATAAACTAGTCCAATAGATCAGGCTAATTTTCAATATATTATGAATCTCATATAAATGCATTGACTGTATGAAAATAAACTTTATTAAACTGTAACAGTAGCTAACATTATATACTAATGAGAGTAAAGGGTACAGGCTACTGAAGTATGAAATTTTTGTAAGCAATTATTTTTGTTTTATCCTCAGGCCTTGGCCTCTCACAGGATGTTGCTGGAGCAACTTTTATGGCTGCTGGAAGCTCTGCTCCAGAGCTTGTCACTGCTTTTCTAGGTAAGAGATGTGTTTTGACTCCTTGTAACTTGGAATTCTTTTCCTTGCCAAACTGAAACATACCAGAGTCATTTTCCTTACAGGAGCTTTTGTGACAAAAGGAGATATCGGTGTCAGCACCATCCTTGGATCAGCAATATATAATCTTCTTGGTATTTCTGCAGCTTGTGGGCTGTTTTCCAGTGTGGTATGTATCACCTTTAATAGTTCTGCTCCTAAGAGCCAAATAGTTATCCTTTCACATTTGCCAACAAAAGTCAAGAGAGACTTACTATGACAACTGCCAAGTTTATTATTTAGTAGCAAAACCAGCATGTAATCAGTTTTCAGATAACTTGCTATGAAAGTTTTTAAAAACACTAACTTGTTAAATATCATACTTAAGTCATTCCTAAGAATCTTTAATTTTTACATAATATAGAAACAACATATTGATGCAGCATTTACAGCACTTAGTGAAAGTATTACAGAGAGGTTTAAGAAAAGTACATGACTGATCTGCAGGTTTCGAGGCTATCCTGTTGGCCGCTGTTCAGAGACTGTCTGGCATATACCATCAGTGCAGCAGCGGTCCTTGCGATGATATCTGACAACAGAATTTACTGGTAAGAGCACAAGTAGTGTTGAATTCCTGTTGACTGGAGATTTGTGAGACAGTGTTTTGAAAAACAAATGAAAATCCCCAAGCCCCAAACTTCAAGTAGCCTGAACTGCCATTCACTAACAGAAATAAACATCCTGTTGGCTTTAAAAAACTTAAAAAGTCACAATGCTTGTAAAGATTATTACCTAAACATTCAAACTCTGCATATTTATGAAGTTTGATCTGCATAGGTTTGTCTGTGCAGACTTCACAATTTCTATCACAACTGTTCTGGCATAGCCATTAGTGTTCAGCATTTGCTCCTTTTGCGCCTTTCCTTTCATCGCAGCATTGTTCAGAAAAATATTTGTCTGCCAGAAGGAGATCATGAGTTTCTGACGTTTTAACTCCTCCATCAACACTGAAACTCCTGTTACCTCAACAAGACAGTCAGGTCCAGCATTAAGTCTCTTGAAGTTTGTAATTTAAGCATCACATGAAGACTCAATTTTGCAAACATCAGGAAAATATTAAATCAGTAAGATCCCCTGAAAAAACATGCAGCTATACAATACACAAACAAGATTCTGCAGGGGAGAGTTAATCAAACTGCTGAAAGACATGGGGACACTCACAACTTCCATGATGGTAGCCATACAACTGCAAATAGATGCTTTTGTGTGTTCTCCTTTTGCTATTCATGCAAATTTTCTCTTTTTCCTTATGCCAACAATTGGGTTCTTTTATACTACATGTTATATAAAACTTGTTTTTCATTCTAGGTATGAAAGTGCATCCCTATTATTGATATATGGGTGTTATATTCTGGTACTATGTTTTGACATTAAAATCAACCAATACCTCATGAAAAAGTTCAGTCCCTGCTGTACGTGTTTTACAAAAGCTATGGAGGAGAATGCGGAGCAGCAGCCACTGGTTGGATGGAGGGACGAGAGTGGACCTCTAATTCGTCAACAGTCAAGAACAGACAGTGGAATTTTTCAAGATGAGCTGGACTACTCTCAACTTTCAACAAGCTTACACGGGCTCGATGAAATCTCTGAAGGTACAGGCATTATTACAGCTGTCTCACACTCCGCATGCCTGTCTGCATCAATTCTGATCAAGAGCAGATTGTATCAAGATTTTTGCTCACAAAAGAACTCCAGCCTAGTATTTAAGTAGATCATTATTGTAAATTGGAATATAGCACAGAACAAAATCAGAGTGATGGTTTTCATATGAAGTTAGTTGCTAGAGGAATGCAAGGATAGTTGCTCATTTGTGTTGTAGTCGAACTTCTTTGTTGTGTGTATTTGAAACTTCTCAGCGACACTGCCTGTAAAATGCACTACCACCTGAAAGCCACACAGGTACTGTATATACACTGTTTCCTTATGACAGTGGCAAGTTCATAGCCCAAAACATGCATAATATCAGAAGTAAAGGGATAGCTGTGATGTGGCCACACCTATGTTTCCTCTTAGGCAAAAAACAGCAGTTGGTATTTACTCTTGGTAAATGTTACGGGTAAACTCTTATATATTCATTTTTCATCCACCTTAGTTCTCCCCTGGTGATGTAATAAAAAACACTTTAATCATAGAATACCAGGTTGGAAAGGGATCTCAAGGATCATCTGGTCCAACCTTTCCTGGCAAAAGCATGGTGCCAGATGGCCCAGCACTTGTTCAGCTGAAATCTTAGAAGAGTCTAACACTGGGGAATCTCCGCTTCCTGGAGAGATTATTTTACTGGTCATTATTCTCATTGTGAAAAAATGTTTTTCTTGTGTGCAAGCAGAATCTCCCCAGAAGTAACTTGATTTCAGAATTTTGTCCAGAGATACGTAGATGCTGAGTAATACTACAGCTGAAACTGCAGTATTTTTCACCTTTTTTCAGTATTCTCACAAGTAGAGGACAGTAATATACTGTATGCTATGGATTCAAACTTAATGCTACAATTTCAAAGTTATTTTTTTCTTCAACAGATCATCCGAATGTCTTCACCATGCCTGAAGCAGATATGAAGAGGATTTTGTGGGTGCTATCCCTTCCTATTATCACACTACTCTATTTAACTATACCAGATTGCAGAAAACAGTTTTGGAGGAACTGGTTCATGGTGACATTTTTAATTTCAGCAGCATGGATTTCTGCAATAACTTATGTTCTTGTATGGATGGTAACAATAGCAGGTAGGTACCTAAAGTGGTGTTGCTATACCAGTCAAGAATCACAAAAAAGCTTGTGAGGTGAGCTTTCCCTTTAAAAGTCAGTTTAACAACTCAGACTGTGGTGTAAAAAAAAACACACAAAGAAAAACAACAGAATCTTATGTTTGACTGCTTAGTTTTCCACCCTCTTCTATCCAATGACGGAACACTTCAGAGTTTAGCTGCTTCACACTGCTTACCATCACATAAATAAGAACTTTATGCAGCTATAAAAAAACCTGTTGTATTTTTAAAAACACAGTTTCATTAAACTGCTTCATTAAGCAAAACAATTAGACACACAGCAATAAACTTGTCATGCTGAAGGCTGACAAACATGAAATCCATTAAGACTGGAATTAGAGGTCAAGGTTTTTGGAAAAAATCAGTGATTTCTACACCTGTGTTTTTCACAAACATTATAGTTAGAGATTTGGCATTAAATTAACTGCCAAAAAACTTCTCAAATTTATTTATTAAACATTCTTGGAGTGTGTATACGTGGACCTCTTAAAAATCTGCATCATAAGGTGGGGCAGTAAAAGAATTGTATTTAAATGAGAGAAGGGGTATGAACTTGTACGTAAAACCCTTCTCCTAAAAGTACTTTGAGGTATTAAAGGTCTCATTTCATTGTTTCTCCAGTCAGCTTGAAAGACATCCAGTTTTTAATTTTAAGAACAAGCAGAAAACAAAACTAAAACTCTACAGAAATTTTTCAAAGCTTGCCATTTTCACATTATAGCTCACTAATCCTACTCAAGCATTCTACTACTTCAGATATGAATAACTCCTTTTCAGTGCAGAAACAGACCTACACATTCAGCAAACTTTTGAGAAATTACTAGTAGATCGCTGGATTTTATACCGACCACGTTAACCCCTTAGTTAAATAATTTTCCACTTGTACCTAAAGAGCAAGGGTTCACTGTCTGGATGCTAGAAGCCTTTGATACAGGATTCAAGTCAACATTATTGCTGTTCTACAAGACAAAGCATTAATTTATATGGAAGTAGGTACAGTGGAGATTCAGAGAGTGTATTAGTTCACTTTCAAGAGTCATCACAGGTAGTACTGGGGTCTTTGGCCCACTACTTCTAGGTAAATTATATTCTATTTACACGTTAAAACACTACAAGTTAAACACACAATATATTCAAGTCCAGGCTCTCATGAAGGTTGACTCAAAGGTTCTATCATTGCATAATCAGCCTATCAGAATGTCACAAAGGTATCACAGCTGGGCTCTAAATTGGAATGGTCAAGAACAAAACTAACTTAGTACATCTTCCTGTTGCTGGCAAAGAAAATTCAACTACTTACAGCAACACACTGCTACTGATGCACAAAATTAACAGAAGTCTAGAAAAATAAGACTATTCTGTCTTTATGGTCAGTTGCCAGAAAAAATAATAAGCCATTACACATTAAATAGAAGATAAATCTATCTAATAAAAAGAAAAATTAGTTTCTCCTGAGTTTATATTCTGTCTTATAACGTTCAGAGGGCTAGAAACTAATGTTGGGAACATAAAGCTGGTTCATTCATATTTCACCTTGGTTTGAACCATTATTTTCCAGCCTGGATAGTTTATAAAAGCTGGTTTGTTGGTCCCTCATCCTACAAATCTATTAGAAGTGATGGAAGGATAAAGAGAGTACAAATTCTGCAACAGGATCATATTAGTCCCTCTGAAACCAACAGTTTCAAACATAAATTTACTGGGCTGCTCTAGACTAAGCTGGTAAGTAATTGACAAGCATTGCTGACTTAGCTTAGCATACTGCCTCTTATTTAAATGAAATTGCTGTTATTAAATGTGTCAAAATATTTCAAGTAAGAACTCAGATTTCAACAATAAAAAATACTAAGATATTTTTTAGTGAACAAAAACGTTTTAAAAAAATTAATTACTTCGTAATTTGACAAGAGGTATCATATATTTCAGCATATTGATATTTCTGAATGGTACAACTGCTAAAACAGCTTTGAAGAATCCCTGTATTTTAAGTTAGAACTTAATATGGTTACAGGACATTTGGGGCTAAGAAAAATAGAGATCAGGGAAAAAATAAGCTGTTCTTCTAATAACAGTTAAAAACTTTTTTTTTTAATTTAAAAGAGTATTTTCCTAAAGGAAATCACACTTCTAAGGGGTTACTAGTACTTATAACTCATATAAAAATTCTGCACTTTGATTCCTCCAAATAACTTTCTAATTGGAGTGAAATGGCAAAGGCATGTAGTTGAGACAGTATTCTCATAATATCTTAATGACTGTCCTCCCCAAGAAAATTCATGTGCTTTTTCCCCTGCCCCCGAGGGGATTAAAAAAGAATAATTGTGAGAGTTATTGCTTCATAAGACTTTTGAACACTAACAAGGAGATGCCCAAAACTGTAAGAGAGACTATAGTATCTTCTAGAAGTTGAGGGAAAAAAATCAGTTATTTGTTAGATATTTAAACTTCTACTTTATCTGCAAGAAAAAAAACATAATTGCTATTGTCTTAACCACTGCAGACTTGAAGAACAAGGAAAGGATATTTGTTACTTTGTTTTAACTGCTTTGTGGTTCAGTCATGTCACATGTAGTTAAGATAGCTGACACATTCCATTTGAAATTACTGTATGATTACTTATTTTTCTCCAGCAAAGAAAGTCCAAAGCACTTTCTTTGGATGAACCCTAACTAAAACCACACTTGCATTTTCTACTGTTACTTCTCAACTGCAGGTGAAACGCTGGGAATCCCAGAGTCAGTAATGGGTCTCACATTACTCGCAGCAGGAACAAGTGTACCAGATACCGTTGCAAGTGTGCTGGTGGCTCGAAAAGGTAAAGGTTTTAGTATTTAGGCTCATGCCAATGGATGTGTTTAAAAGATACTACAAAAAGAAAGAATTCTAGTCAACATTTTGATAAATTCAAGGAATAACCTCAAAATTTGTACTCCAGATTCTAGAGCTTGTGTTCATTAAAAATAAATAAATAGCTTACCTGAAAAAGTTGTGGCTCGGACATTTAAAAACTTCTCAGAGTATCTCAGAGAAGTATTCTAGATGGGTTTATTTGTTGTTGATTAAGTATTACAGTTTTACTGCAGAACACAACTGTAGGTCTCGGTATTTTAAACATAACTGGACTTTATAATAGCCTGTCTAGCTTAATTTTAAGTGCAACTGTGCAGATGCTGGTGATTTAGGGAGACTTTTTATGGTTGTGGTTCCCATGTTCTGTAGAATCGTGACTATAACTCTTCTGATGTGAAATCTGAAAAGGGTGCTCTGTGAGAAACTGAGGGCTGGCAGTCTGCTCCTCCAAAACAGTTTGGCAATTTCTTGCAATACAATTAAGCCAACTTACTTGTATTTCTTCTTTTACAGGAAATGGAGATATGGCTATGTCTAACATTGTAGGATCCAATGTATTTGATATGCTCTGTTTGGGAATACCCTGGTTTATAAAAACTGCCTTCATAACTACATCAGGACCCATAGAAGTGAGCAGCAGTGGTCTGACATACACAGCCATTTCTCTTATCTGTTCTGTTGGTTTTATTTTTCTTGCAGTTCACCTGAATGGCTGGAAAATAGATAAAAAACTGGGAACAATTTGTCTTGTACTGTACTTAGTATTTACTGTATTATCAATTTTATATGAACTTGGCATCATAGGAAACAATCCTACAAGGGTCTGTGGTAACTAGTTTTAATTGATGATTATGCTGATGAAAAAATAAAAGCAGGAGAAAAAGATCCGTTTCTTCATTTAGTCAAAATAAAATTAAAAAAACCAACTCTGAACTCCCATTGGGCTCTAAATCTTATATACAGAACTAAGTCATGTCATTAAAGTAATATTAAGTAGAACAAAAACATCACAGCCTAATTGGAGCCCTTTCTTTTAGAGTCAAGAATTACAGTATGACTACAACGCACATATAAAACCAAAATTCTGAAAAAGACATCTACTTTTTACATTACAATGTTGATACACACCAGAGGGGGTCAAAAAATATCAGAAAACACTAAATAAATCCCACTATGCAATCTGGAGATTAACAGAGAAAATGGCTTATTTTATTAAAAACAGTATAACCATTCATTTAAACTGAATGACTAGAGACACTTGGCCTAATTTTCCAAAGGCACTGAGCATCCAAAGCATCCACGGTCTATAGGGACCTGCAGGTGCTCAGTGCCTCTAAAAAAACAACAAAAATCAGGCAAATTGTCTTTAAAAACCAAACATAGTAAGATTCAGTTAACAAGTATCACAGTATATTAAACACTATACTGTTAAAGGCTGGTGGGATTTAAAAGTTCCTTTTTACAGCTTTTGTAAGCATACAATGTTACTAAAAATGACTAAGATAGAGAAGCTAAACAGACATAGGAATGTTCCTGAACACACAGTTTTAAATTATGCATTGCGATCCAAGCGGACATCAATTTCTCTGCCACTGATTTTTATGCCGTTCATTATCCTACAGGCCTTTTCAGCAGATTCTGGTGAGTCAAATCTGACTGTTCCACAGCCCTTTGATTTTCCATTCTCCATTTTTATTTCTGCAAACATTACATGACCTGAATAAATAAGTTAAACAGCAGTTATTTCAAGTCCTCAGTGTACTAACAACTTACAGAACTCAGAAGTGATAAACATTTCTAAGCATAATCTAGGGGGACATATGAAATGGGCACTTTCAGAACTGATGATTCAGGCAAGGTGACACAGGACAAAACGGCAGGAAAGAATCCAAATCTAGATCCCCTACCTCAAATCTTTCCTGAAGTATGCCTGTATTTGACCTCGAGTTTGAAACAAAGTGCCCTATAAGACTCAGGGAAAGGTTTTTGTTTCACACTGACAGAATTGTGAGTATTGATAGCATTAACAGAACTGTAGCTTAATTCCATCACAAAAACATACCAAGCAATAGTCACAAGCATGCAATTTTGTTAGGAAGCTGCAGAGCAAAATTAAAGCCTTTAAAACAATAAAGTTACCAGGCTGGGAGTAGTGGAAAAGTAGCATGCACTGTTCAATTCCTGCTGAGCTTCCTTGAGGTTGGACACTCAACTCACAAGGAAATATTTTTATAAAGATTTCTTGGTACCTCTGAGAATGTTCAGTTCCCTGGAGCTAATGAGTTTTTGCTTATAGTATGCTGTAGCACACCTTCCTGAGCCCCTGAATGTCACTAGGAACAAAAAACCTTTCCCTGAAATACAAAGCCTTTTATTTTTAAAAATCATGTAAGACTGGCCTTTCATTGAAAGAAATTGAACACTGGGAAACAGTCTTTGTATTTCCTTACTATACTGACATGAACACAATCTGTTGCTTATAATTATTAAAAGCAATTGAACATAATTACTACATCCATTAGCTGACAGAGATAATGAAAAAAAAAATTCTGAACTATCTGAAAGTTGCCCAGGAGATTAAGACTTAAAAAAAGAAAGAACCTGTTGTGCTATATCCTCCATCTACCAAAAAAAAAAATCAACACCTTGTAATTTTTCATAGTTGAACTTTGAGGTCTAATTTATATCAAATCTGTAAACAGCTGTATGATGTCTTAGGCATCAGTAGTATGTTTTAAATTATTTATCTTTTCTGTCTATCCAAAATAAGAAGACATTCAGTTAAAGCTCTCCGTTCTTAAAATGTATTTTCAAAACCTGTCATGTATTTCTAAACCCAAATTTTATTTTTGACTTATTTCTGTGAAAAGACCAACTTTCCTGAATTAGATAAAAACAATTATTGAATATTTGTAGCAAACCTTTATTTCTTAAGATAAAGGGGAACATTACAGCCTGCAAATATGCTAATCAGGATCATCTTTATGTATAAGAAAACCTGTAATGCTACACTGGCAAAACTACTAACTCTGATTTCATGCAGCACCATTTCTGAAGTAATGCATGACCTGGACAGACCTCAGCTCCCACATGTATTTACCTCATAGGAAACACTACATTATATACTTCTACTGGCCAGGGAATATGTCAAAAAAAGAAAAATTTCAAAAAGTAATTTTATTAATGGAATAGGTTAAAGTTTATAGCAAGTGAGCACTCAGAGCCAACACAGCCTATACTGTACCTTGGTCTTGTGTTCTGTCATGCCTAAAAATTATTTATAACTCAAGAAAGCTGGGTGAAATAAGAAATATTAAGCTAGCCAGACTCTTCTTCAGAATCAGACAACAGTATTCCTGTTGTTATCTAATAAACACCACATAACATATGACGTCCATGAGAAGAGCAGGGGTAAGATGTATATACATACCACATTGACTGAATTTCTCCTTTAGCTTCTGCCAGGTCAAGTCAAAAGGAAGCTAGAATAAGAAAGTATTATTGATAACAAAATGTTACAATAAGAAAAAGAGCATGTAATCAAGCATACACACAAAATAAGCTTATGGTTTCTATATATTTAATTGCTTACATTTCTCACAAATATCTGGTTGCCTTTAGAGCCTAATCGCTCTCTCATGCCACTTCCCATTGGGCCAGGCACAAATCCTCTATCCATGTCCATGTTCCTGTCCAGGCCTCCACCCATGGCTGGTCCCATTCGATCAAAACCGGACCCCATCCGATCCATTCCCATTCCTCCGGCCATATTGTTCATACCACCCATTCCACCACCTACACAGAGAAAGAAATGGAGGATAAAGTAAAATCTCCTTTTACTAATAAACAAGTATTTGGTATAAAATAAAATTCTTGTGTCAGGAGAAGAATAACTTTATTAACTGCTGTAATATAAATCGTAACTTTTATACATGCACAGTGATTTATCGAGGAGCATGGCTAGTATTTTAAGACAAAGTATTGCAAGATACAGAGTGTCAGTTCTAAAATAATAGTAAAACCAAACTGCATCAAGCTATTAGTCATACCATCTAATGTAGCAAAATGTTGAACAAGAATTCAGATTTAAAGTCTGTCTTGTTTAATTAATAAAAATATGATACCCTTTACCAAAAAGATCAAATAAATAACTGTGGCAATACTTAGATACAGATAATTTGACCAGATGTATTACTGTTTATTTGGCTTCCTGCATTTATATTCAGCTTTATTTAATGCAGCCATACCCACACATAATTACAAAATCTTCTAGAGAAGGCTTATTCTTTTACCGAGAACAGAAGTTACTGCAAGTACTGTAAAAAGCATGAATTTTCCTATGCGTTGTGGTTTAAACCCCAATAAGAAGTACATACATGGAATAAATGATATTCATTTATTTTGTATTAGGAACTAAGTGCAATAGCATTCAAATGCCGTAATATTTCTGGATTCATAATTAAAAATTAATGTACAGTTAAACTATCAAGATCATTCATGAGGGACCCTCTCTTTAAGCCTTATGCCTTCTAAGACTGACACTGGCAAGATTTTAGTTTCTCATCTGCTCTAGCCTGAGGAACTCAGAGATCTGCTGCAATTCAAACTCAGTATTGGAGCTTTGCACAAAATTAAACTGGGTGATAATCTGAAATTCAAGTTGATTTTTTATTTCAATGATGACAGATTACTGAAGTTCAGCTTCATGAAGTTTACTCTAACTCTGCCTGTCTTTTTTTCTGAAACACAAGTTTACTTTAATCACTTCTCCCTCCAAACTAGAAGTTGAAACTATTCCAAATCTAAGATTTAGGGAAAGACTGTGTTAGCTAGTTTTCCTCTGAACTCTTACCTCAACAAAACAGCTTTGAAAACTGTTAAGACTTGTCACATGCAACAAAGTTCTACTTCCCTCAACAGCAAGACACTACACTACAGCAAGTTCCTCTGATACCCGTAGATGTACACTGTATTGTTACATTGCCTATGCATTTATGTTCTATTGAAACAAGTTAACCTACTCATTCCAGATCTTACTGGGCCCATGCTAGGTGCTCCCATTCCTCCTGCAAAAACACCAATCATTGCACCACCTAAACAGAGAAAAATAATGAAGTGACATACACTGAAACCACCAGTTAGTGAAAAAAACAAAGCACACGCTAATGAAGTGCACTATTCTCAATGTTAGCCAGCAATATTTTTCTATAAGGGCACTTTAACGTGTGCCTTTACTATAAAAACTAAATAGGAACAGCTAGTAAGTAAAATTAAGTTTCTCCTTTTCTACTACAGGATTTAAGCTACTCTGGTTTCTTTCTAGCTCTTCTCCCCTCTGACAGCCTGCCAGCAGCACAAACACAGTAAAACTTAATGGGCCATTTCCCACATTGGGAAGAACAACCTCAAAACTCAAGGCTTCATCTTATATGAACTTGATAGTATAAAAAGTCAACAATTCTGCTGCAAATCAAACATCCTCAATTCCACTCTGATACTACAGCCCAATCAAAGACACCTTCCTTGATTTCAAGGTTACTAAAACCAAATGCCTTCAAAGTACTTCTTTTTAAGATACCATTAACCTAAATATTGTAACAGCAGTACATCAGGGCCTTCCCTGATCAAACACAGTAACTATTGTCCCTACAATTTCCTTCCATTATTCAAGGTTAAGCTGAGAATCTCTAATCTTGGTTCTCAGGACATTCAAATGGTCAGATCACTGACAGATTGTAAATTGAAGCTTGCTGGATCTACTGAATGAAAAACATCCACACCAGTTTCTCACAGTGGCCATGTTCACGGATTTCTAAACCAACGTGTTACTACAAGACTCAGAAGCCTACTGCTTACAGAAACACTTATAAATGAAGTGGCCATGCATTTTCACTCAGCAAACAGATGTTCATGCAAGTAGAGTGAAAGCATACACTTGATTTCTAACACATTCATTCCAAGGCGTCAAGACTAGCTCAAAGGACGAGCTGATTATGTTCTTATCAGTTCTACACAATTATCAGTATTGAAAAGAAGCACACAATAGTTACCCTTTGCTATGACTTGCCCAACTAATAAAATTTAAAAAAAAAAAAACCAACTTTTAGATCAGATGAACCTTATGCTCATAGTGGTTCTTCTCTTTCACAGAGGTGAATTAACGGAATGGAAAAGTACAAGAAACAGGGAAGAACAGCTGTTTCCTATAATGCATTTTGTGTTCAGTTTTGGGCCCCTTACAAGACAGACATAGAGGTGCTGGAGTGTGTCCAGAAAAGGGCAACAAAGCTGATCAAGGCTCTGGAGCACAAGCCTTGCGAAGAACGGCTGAGGGAGCTGAGGTGCTTAGCCTGAAGAGGAGGAGACTCAGGGAAGACCTTTCTGCTCTCTGCAACTACCTGAAAGGAGGTTGCAGAGACATGGGGGTCAGTCTCTTCAACCAAGTAACAAGCAATAGAACAAGAGGAAACGGCCTCGAGTTAAACCAGGGAGGTTTAGATTGGATATTAGGAAAAAATGCTTCACATGAAGAGTTGTCAATCATTCCAACAGGTTGACCAACGAAGTGGTGGAGTCATCATCCCTGAAGGGATTTAAAAGATGTGTGCATGTGGCTCTTGTTGACCTGGTTTAGCAGTGATCTTGGCAGTATTGGCTTAAGGGGTGGACTCGGTGATCTTTTCCAGCCTAAGGGACTCTGTGATTCATCCAGGTAACAGCATAGAAACTAAAATCAAGAAGGCTCTACTGTTGAGCTCTTCCACACCTCTGAAGATGGAAGAGTAACTCATTTGAAGGAACCCCCTGCCAACAAGACATTATCTATAAACAAAATAATGCTGGCTCAGTTACAGAAGAGGCCAATAAATACCATTCTGAGCTGTATGAGCTCAGAAGGCAGGACAAAAACTGAAGGCACCAAAATTCAACACTCCTGTCCAATGCTATCTGATTTGCAGTAAAAATAGTATTACACCCTGCATTTGCAAAACAGGCTCATGGAAGTTACAAAGGCTGTACATGGACAGCTTGTTCAGGACTATCAAAAGCATATACTCCAACACCCCAAAGATTTAACATCCCACAAAATAAACAGTATGAAGGTAAATGCTTTCCTCAAATAGTTATTCCATTTACACTTTACAGAGGGAAAAAACCCCTCCACACTTGAACCTCTGTCTTAAGTGGTGGGTGTAATGAACACTCATATTACATCCTTACAGTAATGACTGGGGGAGAAGGGACAGAAGATGACCAAATGAAACCAGGTCTCCTCTTCTTCTAGCAAAATTCTTCCAATACTACGTCACTATGAAAATTTAACAGTTACCATACCCATCCTTCCAAAAGACTCTCCAAAGCCACGGTTCAATGCTATGTCACCACGACCAAATTCTCTTTCCATGTTTGCTCCCATTCCACCACGGAACATTTCTGTAAAGAACAAAGCAAAAAACCAGGAATGTTCTGTTATTTACATCTAAGTTGATGCTCCTACAACACTTGTTTCACAGCTGCTTGTTTAAAAATAAGTGAATATAATGCACGAGTCAGAGGCACCTATTGCACACTTAACTCTCCTGCCAGTTCCTAGGCCTCCAGTCATGCAACTACTTCCTCTGAACTCAGTTCTATTACTCACCCCTAAATGGACAGCTTTTAATAAATAAATATTAGCAAACTATTGGGTGTATAGGAACGGTGTTCAACTACCTCCCATTCGGTTGACTCCAAATCCTCCCATGTTAGGCATTCCTTCCATTCCACGAAATCCAGGAAGTCCTGTAAAAAAGGAAAAGTGTTTTCTATACAGTATTAAAGAAATATTTAATGCAAAAAATTTCATTGCACGTACCGCCTCCCATTCTACTCATTCCACCAAATCCTGGGCCGTCTATTCCCATACCTTTAAACCAAAAAGATAAACAACACTTAGTACACCCTAATGGATTTTTTAAAAGTCAGGGTTAAAATCTCAAAAGCACACTATACAAGGCTTGCTTTGTCAAAAGTCAGTCATTTTTCCAAACACACAAATTCAAACTTTAAAATTTTTAAACTTGCTCTGTACAACTTAAAAGTGAAGAATATGGATTTACCTCCTGGACCCATGCTCCCCATTCCACCACCCATGCTCAGCTGTGTTGCACTAATGGGCTGTCCACCTGGCCCAAGTCCCATACCAATGCCACCGAGACCACCTCAAAAACAGAAAAAGTAGAATCAGAAGAGAGATCTTCCTCTGTATCACAGAGACCACAGAAGCAAAAGTATTACTAAACTGTGCCAAAACACAGATCACCATATACAAGTGCAAGGAGGAGAAAACAGCATGCACTTACGAGGCAATTGTGAGTTTTTGCTGTCCACAACACGGAAGTCTTCATGAGGAACTGATTTGTCATCCTGATAAAAAACAAGGATGTTATGCTATGATCCTTTCAAGAGACATAGAAAGAAATGAATGCAACTTACCATTTTTACATGCATGGGTCTATCAAACAGGAATTGTCCATTGAACATAGCTGAAGAAATGCAAGTCAAGGAATCTTAAGAAGGCAATTTAACTGTTTCTGAAGAATCAATGTAATAACTTACTATATTTCTGTACAATGAGACTTCTCTTTCCCTACCTTATCTTTAGAAACCCAGTTCAAGGGCCAGAAGATGCAATACAAGCTGTAAGGTACATAAAAGTTCCACAATTGTCACACTGCCAGGTATTTTAATTTTGTTCAACACCATGAGGAACTTTTAGAATTTAGTAGTAAATTCAGTCATTACAAGTGTAATCTGTACAGTATTACACTCTAGTCCCTATATCATAGCTACAAGGCACAAAAGCACCATTTGCAAAACTACCCTATCAGAACCATTAAAGACTAATCCATATATGATCAATCATTTTTAAAACCAAGGATACATATTGCTTGAACAGCTTCAATTGCTTGTTCAAAGGTAACTGTTCCCATTCCTCGACTCTTGCCATCTTTATCTTCTTTGATGTCTGCACGCTTCACAGTTCCAGCAATGCTGAATACCTCCTTCAGTTTCTTCCAGCCAACTTTGAAGTCAAGCTTAAACACAGAAATACATCAGTGATTTCAGTGCACATCTCTATTCTGCCACTACATTTGGAAGATATTTTCTGCATTGCTGTTAACTCTTCATTAACAAAATGCTTGATAATTGTAAATAGTTGAGATTTTGTAATATACACACACTGCATCAAAGTCCAAAAAGTCAACAATTTATTCTATGTACATGTATTTTACTTCAATTAACATACTTACATTGGGTTGATTCTCGAAAAGAGCAACTGTAATTCCACAACACCTCATATAAATACAGTAGTCTTTTGTGCTAATAAAGAACTCGAACCACTGTATTTGTTGGAACTTTATTGTGTTAGTCTAAAGTAACTAGCAAGATAAACTGAAGTATATATTTAATAAAAAAAGAAATGCAATTGTAAATAGTGAAAAGATGCATAAAATATTTTTGAATCAACAGATGACTGCAATAATTAGAAGTGCATGTCAGTCTCAAGAGTTTAATGTATCTTTCCATGTCCAAAATCTGAACACATACCCAACATTTTCAATTGAATATACTAACTGTGAACTATTTCCAACCTCCTCTTTATATTAAAACTGAACTACACAGGTATAAGATTTCTTCGAAAGATCAAACATTAAATTTATAAAATACGGTTTTAAGCTTACATTGGCAACAAAAATTGTGGATCCAAGCCTGCCAGCTTGCAAATTACTGATAACCTCAGGAGGAATGTTTGGATTATTGAGGATAGAAGGTGGTAAATTCATCATCCCAGGTGCGGCATCAGGTCCATGTCCTCCTGGAAACTGCCCTCCTCCCCGCTGCAGTGCCCTACGAGCATGTTCCCCTTCAGGATCCTGAAACATGGGCACAAACAAAGCCACTTAACCATCAACAACTGGACTGGCAACAAACAAAATGGAACTATTTGAAATTCTGCATAAACCCATCACAATTATCAACTAATAAGTACACTTGTCCATGTCAGAGGGATCATGAACTGAATTAGCGTGGAGACCTAATTCCCTCACCTCTAGAGGTGGGTCCTTTCAGATGAGGGTTGAGGCATATTGGCAAAGCACTTGTTGAGGAAGCGTGCACTGCCACTTCACATGCTGTACCTAGCCTATGGACAAGTAGAAAAGATTTCAAGCTAAAGGACTGTCAGTCTAGCACTTTCCTCCAAGAACTGATTTAGTTTAATTAGGTGGTGGTTTTGTATTATTTAAATTAAAATTATTAAAATTGTTACAGGACAAGAAGAACTGCATCAGATACCATCATATACTACAGCACTACAATAGAAACGTTGACATTATTTCACTTTCCAGACAGCACAACTTCTCTATTTCCAGCCCCATTTTTGCACATATGTAGTGGTCTAATAATCAGCTCATTTGGTGTCATATTTTGAAGCAGGTAAGCAATGTAAACATAGAATTACTTAGGTTGGAAAAGACCGATGACACTAAGGTAAGAATATGAAGTAAAGTTGTTTTAACAAAAAACAGCATTAGATTGTTTTGACTTTAGGACATGCTTTTTGTCAGTTTACTTGGCATAGTATCCAACCTTCTGCAAGCCAACAGGCAGCTCAGCCCATTAAGAAAATTTCATAAAAAACGAAACTTAGATGTGTAAAAATTACACATCTAAGATTCTCAAAACACTGTATGGTCATCTCAGTAGCTTTAGTATCTTCACTATTTCAAATTCAAAACAGCAGAAATAAACATACCTCTTTAATATTCAGGGGTCTTCCACTAAGATCATATTTATTCATAGTGTCTAATGCCTTCTTAACAAATTCTTCATCTTTGAATTCAACCACACTTAGAAAGAGATCAAAACATTTCGAGTATTAAAATAAAGTTTAATATGCCAAAACTAATAGAATGTTTGGGTAGCAGTGTGCTTCTACACACATAAAAAAAGAAACTTACCCACAACCCTATATCCACGAGATTTGTCATCATATGTAAAGAGAAAACAAGCAAAAAAACAAGAAATCAGTCAGCACATATGACAGAGCAATGAAGATTCCAGTTAAAGATCCCAGCTCACTGTTAAGTAACTATACAAGTTATTTTCAGCTTCAAAATCCATAATATATGCTCTTTAGTGGTAGCCAATCTGAGTTTCTCCTACTTTCTCAGCATACATACCATTCAAATGCAAGAGAATACATTGTCTCTTACACTCTTTGAGTCAAACCAGAATTGGAAAAATGCCACACAGATCCATGTAAGGACAACTGGGACGAGGAGGTGGGAGGGAAAGGGTGGAAAGCAAATAACCCCAAAACATAACCAAAAACCAGTCAAGACACTCATCATGTCATTAAAAGCTGTCCACTAACTACAAAATTCAAATCTACCTACATCAAGTACACCACTACAAGGAAAAAGCAGTCTGCATACCTCTTCAGTACTACAGCATAATTGAGAAATTACCTTATAAGAAAATAACCTTATTGACTGCACCAGCACCCTTCTAATAAAGCAAAGAGTTGAGGATTTCTTTAAGTATAGCAAAGCTGACAGTATGTTTTAGTTTTAACAAGTACTAAAGAAAGTAATTTACAACAATTGATACAACCTCAGTTAAGACTCAAACCTGCATTTCTCACATTCTCACTGCAGGTTTGGAGCTGCTATCAGCCAAACTTTTGACTATTATTAAGAAGACAGAGGAGCTTTAACAATCTTCACTATCAGTGCCTCATTGTAGGCACTCTGTTGGCTACCAACCATCTCCATCCATTTAGTTTTAAGAAAGTAAATACATTGAGCCAGTGTTTAAAAGTACCAATCCTGCAAAGCTTGAAATCAGGCACTTCACTCGTATATTCTTAGCTAACATTTTATACTTATTGGCCCAAAGAAGAGCATACTACACTAACAAAATTTAAATAAAATGATTGGTTTATTGAACATCCTTTATATGAAACAGATTTGTATCAAGACAAAGGTGTTGGCTAAAAAGAAGAATTAAGTAAATGCCATTTGTTAACATTTACAGAAGTACTTTGTCCCTTACAACCAGCTAGTGTGAGTTGCATGAAGGTGTCAGACTACTTCTAATACAGAATCCTCAAGGCTACCTTAATGAAAATCAGTGTAAAAATGAAACTTACTTTCCAATAACTGGTACAGGTATTATACAAAAATAAAACTGCTGAGGAACTTTTAAACCTCTAGCAGATTGTTGCCCACGGCACTTACCCTTGATTTTCCTTCAGCATCCTTAAACAGCTCCACGTATGTAACCTCACCAACTACATAAGACATACAAAGGGAAAATACCAAGAGACAATGCATTTAAACACCAGTATCTTTCTTTACTGTGCCCCTGTGCACAAGTCTACAGAGAATCACCTATTATTCACCAACAATCAAAACCAGACCAACATACCTCCTGTCAATGGCTATATAATTTAGCTAGTTTTCAGAAATATGCAGCAGCCACATTCTCAAAAGCTAAAAACAAACAACTATATTTAACCTAATTCATACTACAGATCATATTTTGGCCAGTATGATATAGTTGGTGAACAAATTCAGATATACACAGTCCCTTAACCTAACGAATGAAACGTCAACGTTCACTGAAAAGTGTTACATTTATCATCCTACTCACAACACCTGTTTTAAGGTGACTTTCTACCTGAATATCTTCAATCAAAAGTTTGCCTTCAATAATAACCAAATTTACACATCAAATATTTCACAGCAAGCGACTCACTTTCTAAAGTAGGAAGTTTAAGTAAATAAACCAATCAAATAGTCACGTCACCTTACAACAGATAAACCAGCGGTTACAGAAAGGGGGTCTGGCATTTTTCACAGCCTAAAAGCCAAGTGTGCTTTGCATTACTTTTGAAGAATCAATTTTTCAAGGGAAACACAGAACTAACTTTTTACAAAATCTATATATTATCATTATTTTACCCCAAATTGAAAATAAAAATTTTGGGGTAGTCAGATTTCTCTATCAGAACTGCAACAATAGTAACAAGCTTTTAATACAAAGCTCCAGACAAAGTCATGGCAGTAGTGACAATGCAGACAAAGTTAATGCCACAGCCAGATTCCACCAAAGAAATACAAAACAACTTTTGAAAGACATCCCTTATTATTCAGGTTAACACACTTCATGTGTTGCTTAAATACAATAGCCCTTAGAGAAAAAAAAATCTACAAGAACTACAACTAGACAAAACACAATCTCTTTAAGAACTCATGAGGTCATGCATATACTCTCTACTGTCACACCAGAATGGCAGAAGATTGTGAGCACTTCATTTACCCAGCCTACCCTGCAATGCAATTGTCTCAGATGAAAGAGGGGGAAGGGAGATAGATGTACCAAGTAAAGGCCAAAACAAAAAAAGTCAAATCAAATCTGTGTGGCTCAAAGGACACATCAGCAGCATTTAAGCCCTATCAGTCTCTGTGTGAAGTGTATTACAAGGAGTAAGTTACCTTTCTCTCTCATCAGGTCTTTAATAGCTTGCCATTTCATGTCATATGGGATGTTGCTAATAAAAACTCTATTGCGATTAACAGCCTTCTTCTCTCCAGAGCCTGCATTCTTCTCCTTTGCATAGGGGTGGAATCTATTCTTGTTTCCAAGAGAAGGGATTGCCTTCGCTTTTGCAACCAACTTCTCTTTTGCAGGTGCTTTCCCTTCTTTTGCTGTCTCATCATTATCCCTACATTAAAAAACAAAAATCCAAACAAAAACACTATTAGTCTTGTGTTGGATCATTAGACTACCCCACTTCCTACCTATATAACTGAGTATTTCCTATGGTATTGGAATTCCCAGGATGTCAACTGACGCTTTTCAAATTAGGAAAACCAAATTCATGCTACCAGAGTAATTCCAAAATACACTTTTATCAAGAACAAAAAAATGTTAGAATATTAAGTAAAGAAAGTACTATTACTAATTCACTTACATTACATTCCACAGAATCATAGAATTCTAGAATGGTTTGGGTTGGAAGGGACCTTAAAAGACCATCTAAGTCCAAGCCCCCTGCCATGGGCTGCAACACTTTTCACTAGATCACCTTACTCAGGGCTCCATCCAACTTTTAACACTTCCAGGGATGGGGCATCCACAACTCTGGGCAACCTGTGCCAGCTCATCCTGTCTGTCAAGACTCAGAAAGATGGAACTATGAAATTACTACAAAGACCAAAACAGAACTACTGAAAAATCAGCTACAGTACCCATGCCTTGGTGCTTGGGGAATTTTCACACCTCACTTGGACAAGCGACAGGATATTCACCACAGAAGCAGGAGTAGAAACAGTCTAAGCTTGAGAGTTGAAACAGCTCAGGATACTTCATTCAATGAAATAATAATATATCAAAATCAACTCAAATAGGTTTTATATCAAATTATGTTTTATCTACCCCATAAATAATATTTATTCACAATTTGTGCCAGACTACTGTTAGACAGAAATTAAAATTCAACTAAGAACAACAAATATTTTTTCAGTTTCACTGCTAACACTACCAGAATTTGCAAACTTGCTAAATGCACAGGAAACAGCTATACTAAGTCATGCTGTCAGTCTAAGACTAATTAAGTAACTAGGTATTATCCACTAAAAACAACAAAAGAGAGGCCTGGCCTTGGTCTTTCAAAACTTCACCAATAGCACCAGAATTCTTTTAAAATATTTTTATTTTTTAGATGAAAATGCAAGAAAATTGGCTGCTTCTCTTCTAAGGCAGTCCAAATGTCAACTTCAGTATGACCATACATTTTTTACAGAATTAGATGAAATATCTGTAACTCTTCAGCACTCCTGATATTGTTACTATCACAAGGTCATTTAGCATGCTAACAGAGGTTCAAGGTGCCTGAACTGTTACTTTTAAAAAGGAGAACTGCTGAACTGAAAGAATCCATTGAATAAAGCCACACAAATGTGATCCACTAAACAGATGCTACTTAGCATCTTTAACTACACATCACTGTCTACTTAAAGAGAAACTTAAAAAGTATTTTACGTTACTTTTAAAAGCCAAATTAGCATCTTGAGTTAGAAGAATTAGAAATGTTCTTAAAGGACTGACAGAATTGAATGATTGTGAACCCTCCTTCTGAAATTGTATCACTATCTTTACTATATTTCCCACATTTCAGAAGATTTAGTTTTTATCTCATTTAGACACTTCGGAAGGTTTGGGGAATTTCAATTTTACAAGCACAACATATGGCAAAACCAGTGATTTTGATTAACTGACAAATTTCAGCTCTCTGCACAGTTAACAAAACAGTAAGTGGCAGCCCTGCACCCAAAAGCACAAGGAGCTTTTCATGAAGCTAAATGTATTATCTACTCAAGCCTGGGCACTTTTCAGGGAGGAGAACATTCAAATACATCCATATTTCTCCCATGACTTTTTCCCCAATTTTGAAATACTCATATGGTATTAACTTCACAGCCCTTGTGTTTACATGTGGATTAAGAGTGGATTAGCAACTGGGAATGCATGGATACTCCCCTGGGGCAAGCATTTGTAAAATCTAAAACATCTCAAGTCAACAACATGTTATCTGGTTCAAGCATCCTCCAACATCCCTCGGCATCATCCCTCCTCCACACCATCCCGCCTGTGTGACAAACTAATTCTTGTGTGGCTGTGTAATGAAGTGAAATGAAGGGAACAATGCAGGAACTGGAGGGATTCAGGGAGGAGGCAAAGAGCAGAGTATCTGTTCTTCCAGTCAGATCAGTTCCTTCCAGTCCAATGCCATTTGCAAATGCAAAACTAACTCCTGCCCTAAGAGACTCCTAGTAAAAATCTGAGTTCTTCCTTAAGTTTTAGGATTAGAGCAATGGATTCTCTTCAGCCTTTTAAGCTCTTTCCTGCTTAAAGGATTATGAAACAGCCCCTTGGTGCTCAATGTAGTGCACAGGATGAGACAGGTCTCCAAATATGGAATCCAGAGGCTCTGCAAGACTTGGCTGTACAAATCAGTAGAGAGCACAGAAGATACAAGCCTGGCATAAACTTCTACATCTGGGAAACAAAGCAGCACTGCTCTTGGTCTGGGAATCACAGCCAGGCTGCTGAAAATAGAGGATTAATTAAAGAAACAACCCTTCTTGCAAAACTCATCTGTCAAAACCAACACAGGCCAGTGAACAGGCCAGAGGCAGAGATCCTTTTACAACTCTTACCCTCCTCCTTGAATATTAAAAATAATTTCAATCCTTGAATATTAAAAGTAATTTCAATCAAATAATACACTCAAAGCAATATCACATTAGTCACCTACAGACCACAGAAAAGACAGACTCAGAAATTATGAACTGACATTTTCATGGCAGAAAAACAACAGTAATTTCTAATCTTTACCTTTTGTATGAGCTACACATTTCATACATTTAATTAATATTTGCCTGTAAAATCACAGACCATCACCATTCCTAGGACTGGAAAAAAGATGTGTACAATTAGTTCTTTAAAAAAAAGTCCATATGCTCATTGATTTGAAAGACCAATTATACCTTTTGGAAAAAAAAAAAGCTTTTGAACTTTCCATAAAATTTTCAAGACAAAAGACAAGCTTTCCACATGCAAAACTAGAAGCCTAAAAATAATAAGCCCAAGATACATCAACATCAAAGTCCTAAAACTTGATTTTTTAAAACAAACTTCTACTCCTTTTCTCATAATAAGAAATGGAAGAAGTTCACAACATGTGATTCCAAAGCACATGGATCACTTTAGCTTTGTTGTGCTGAACACTTCCATCACCCAATACAAAAAACTTAGTGAAGTGTGCAAACTGAGCCAGGACTCTTCTCCAGTTTAATGAAAGCAAACCAGGTTAATGAAACACGTTTTTTTAAGTAATACATTTCACCTACAGACTGACAGCTTAATGTACAACTGTACAGCTTTTGTACAACCGTTTGGGGGAAGATTAGAAACTGTCTGTGAAAGAGTAAGATTTGTATCTCTGTTACCAAGAGCCCCTCATTACTTTCAAACTTCAAGTTGTTCTATCACACAACATGACTGGGACTTTTCATTTGCTTGTGAGGTTTTGGAGGGAAAAGAAGATATTGTTGAAGCAGGGATATGGAGAAAATACCTCATTTCAACAGTAGCAACCTCAAAAGGCAAATAAAATTATACCCTAAAGGGGGGGAAAAGGTGACAATGGTCCTGTGAAAATTCAATATTAATCTGTTCAGTTTGGAAGCTGAAGGCCAGACTAGAGGAGAAAAAACCAAATCCACAAATTCTGTTTTACAGTAAAGTGGAAATTATAGCTTGTAAACGAAACTAAATTTTACAAGGAGTCAAGTAAAGGCATGAAGTACATCTTTACTCCTCCAGCTTTATATTGGAGATGATCTACATGCATTTTTTTAAACACAACAATATCAGAGCAGGGCTGCTTAGAACATGTCAAAACTTCACAGACACCAACAGCTTTGATGTACTGAAACAGGAAGTCTGCTGTAAATGTATTTTCCCTCCAAGATCTAAATGAGATTGGAAGAGATATTGAAATTCCAACGATGTGAGGCCAAAACCTTGTTCGTTTAAAGAGTGACAACCCTCAAAGCCTGACATCAAGAACAACCACGCACACAAAGTTATTCATGGTATTGTTCCAGAGAGCTGCTTTCCAGCTCCCTTATACTAAATTCCTAGACCTACTATACAAGGCACAATTTTACATACCCCGTATATGAAAATGTTACAGTTTCCAAGAAAACTCGTGCATGCGTGGGGGGTTTGTTTTTAGAAAGTAAAACTATAGGGCTGTTACCATTTTCACGAAACAAAGACTAGTTCAACGGCTTTACAAATAACATCGTTCGGCAAGAAGCGGAAACGTAAAGGGCACCAGAAGCGATGCGCAACACCTGAAAGAGTATCCCATGGGAACCGGTCCGCCAGTACAGTGCCCGGGAGCTCGGAGCCCAGCCCTGCCCTGCGGGGCGGCCTCGCACCGCCAGCCTCAGCGGCCGCTGCCCAAGACCGCCACCTGCCCCGTGCCCAGGCCGCGGCCTCCCCGAGCTCCCGGCGAGGGAGGGGCCCCCACCGCCCCGCCCCGGCCCCGGCGTGCTCCGACCAGCGGAGGAGGAGCCATGGGGGCGGGGGGGCCCGGCGCCTCCTCCCGCCGCACCCCCGGCCGCGCTGCCCCCGCCGCCCTCCCGGCCCTGCCCTCACACCATTTTGACGCCATTTGCGCTGCCCGCGCCGCTACCGGGTGCCGCGGCCGCCGCCACCGCCGCTCTCATCCTGCGGCGGCTTGTTGCGGCGCTGTTGTTGCGGTGCCGGCTGCTGCTGTTGCTGCGGCGGCGGCTGGCGCCTGGCCGGCCGCCTCCTCGGCTCGGCGCGGCGCGGCCCTCCGCCCTGTCGCTCTCCGCCATCTCGTGCCGGGCCGCGGCCCAGCGACCGCCGGTTTGAAACGGGCCCCGACCGCCTCGGCCTCGCCGCGCCGCGCCGCACAAGTCTCGCGAGAGCGCCGCTCGCGGCCGGGGGAGGGCACGCGCGCCGAGGCTTTGTGCGTTGCCAGGGCGACGCCAGGACTGCCTGCCGCCATGGCCACCGCTGCGCTCACGAACAGCAACGTTCACGAGTCACTGAATCACTCGGTCGCAGAAACCATTTGGGATTGGGAAATCCCAAATGGAACAGTTGGGAAAGACCTCTGAGATCTTCAAATCCACTCTTTAATATAGCACTGCTAACACAACTAAGCCATTTGTCCAAGTGCCATGTTAACGTCTTTTAAATCTCTCCTGCAACGGTGATGGCCACCTTCCCCGTGCAGCAGTGATTGACAATGTGGTCCGTGAAGAAATTTTTCCTAATATCCAACCTAAACCTCCTCTGGTGCAAGTTCAGGCCATTCCCTATCATCCTATCACTTGTTTCATGGGAGAAGAGACCAACACCCACCTGGGTACACCCTCCTTTCAGGCAGGTGTAGAAAGCAATAATGTCCCTCCTGAGCCTCCTTTTGTCCAGACTGAACACTCCCTCAGATGCTCCTTACAAGACTTACGCTCCAGACCCTTGATCAGCTCCACTGCCCTTCTCTGGACACACTTCTGCACCTCAATGTCCTTCTTGCTGTGAAGGACCCAAAACTGAATACAGGGTTCATTGTGCAACCTCTCCAGTGTGAGTAGAGGGGGATGATCACTGCTCTAGTCCTGCCAGCCACATAATTTCTGATTTAAAAAATCTTGTATGGTCTTTCTCCAAACATTTCAGTACCCTTCAACATTAAGAAGATCCCCACATTCATTGTGAACTGAGGGCTCTCGAGTTCTGAAGGATTTGGACACAAAATCAACCCTTAACCTGTGTTGAGACAGCTCAGACCAAACACAGAATCATAGAATATGCTGAGTGGGAAGGGACTCATCAGGATCATCCAGTCCAACTCCTGGCTCTGCACAAAACACCCCAAGAGTCACACCATGTGCCCAAGAGCATTGTCCAAACGCTTCTGGAACTTTCTCAGGCTTGGTGCTGTGACACTTCCCCAGGGAGGCTGAGGCTGTTCCAGTGCTCAACCACCCTCTGGGTGAAAAACCTTCTCCTGTCTAACCTAAACCTCTCCTGACTCAGCTTCATGTTTCCTTGAGTCCTGTCACTGGTCACCAGACAGAAGAGATCGGTGGCTGCGCTTCTGCTTCCCTTGCGACAATGCCAAAGATCCCAAAGAGGTTCCCCTCCGTCTCCTCAGGCTGACCAAGTGACCTCAGTCATCCTCATAAGGCCTCCAGACACTCCACCATCTTTGTTGCTCCTTTGGACAATCTCTAATAAGCAACATTTTTAAAAAGAAAAAAAACCTTTATCATTGGACATAGTTTAATTATTTTACTAACCACAAGTACAAAAGCATTTCTAAAGGGGTAACCAAATATTATATAAATATCTATTTATATGAGGAAATCCATTCAGTCCTCTGCAATGAATTTAGATTGGTGGCTTCTGATTGCTGACCCACTGACCTGTACTAATGTGGTTTTTGGAAGTAAACTCCTTATGAGCTGCTGGGACTCTCTTTTGTCTGTCCTCATGACTGTCAAAGCAGTGTTGGTAATGTGAAATTTTGAGAAAGCGCTCAAAGCTACTGCAAAACACCTCAATAATCTCCATCCAGATGAAGGTAGAAAGGCATGTCCAGAGGTCTGATAAGAGATGTAATTCTGTCACACATTAACCATAATAGATAAATATCTTGGTATTTGCGATAATAATCACTGCTGGAATAGTTAATGTTACTTGATATTGCTGTCATTACATTTTACAGCTCTCACTTCTGCAGGATGAAGGGGAGTAATTCCTGTGTTCAGGTTACAGGCCCTCTGTTTGACTGGCTGTGCACAGAGCATCTCAAGTATGGAATCCTATACTCCTAAAGCAGTATTATGGCACCAAGCAGCTGACATGAATTCCTGTGCTGATGGGCCTGTGGATATAACAGGAGTTGCTGAACTTTTTACCACAGTTTGCATACTTGTTCTGAATACTCTACTGGCGGTTTCAATTCCTACCTCCCCAAGTTTGTATGCCTTTTGGCCCCTTGGATCTGCCTGAGGTGAAGCCAGCTTTCCCCACAGCAGCCCTCAGTGCTGTGCTCTGTACTGGTAGCTGGAAAGGAGTTGGTAACACATTGGTGTTTGCTGGGACAGCATCACAGCTGTATCTCCAGCATTCCCCTCTCACCAGTGGGCTGAGGGTGGGCAAGATCTTGGGACAGGACATCGCCAGGACAGCTGACCCAAACTATCCAAAGGGATATTCCATGCCGTATGACATCTGCACAGCAACAAAAGCCAAGAAAAAGGAGAGGCAAGGGTGGGAAGAGAGGGCATTTGTTAGGACATTTGTCTTCCAGAGAAACTGCTATGTGTACTGCTTCCTGGGAAGTGGCTGGACATTGCCTGCTGATGGGAAACAGAGAGTAAATCTGTTTTCCTTGGCTTCCATGTGCAGCCTTTGCTTTATTCAACTGCCTGTATGTTGATCCATGAGTTTTTTCCATTTTATTTTCTCCCACCCTATCCTGCTGAAGAGTGCTAGTGCAACTTGGTGAGCACCTGATGGCCAGCCAAGATCAACCAACCACAGCCCAGTGTACACGGATTTGTATCGGTAAACTCTGCTGTCACACAATGGGTTTTGCAATAAATACTCAGAACTGCACAATCCATACACAGCCAAAGATGGTGTTTTGTATTAAGGCTGCACTGGGGCATAGTCTGGCTAAAAGCCTCGAGGAGTTATGGTAGCTTTGGCCTCTCTCCCTCACACCAGAACTCCAATTTAGACCATTGTGTTCAGCTCAGTTGCCTGTGTCGGGATTTTTATGGGAGTCTTGCCTCCTTTTCTACAAGTACCACGCACAATCACTCAGTATTTCTGTCTTCAAAGAACAATAATAAAAAATGGGGGAGCAATGCCACGAAGAGCTGTTAGGGACCTGACAGAGGCAGAATGGAATTAAAAAGTAGAATTTCTTTGGTCTACAAAACTGTGTTGAAAAATGTTTAAGTTTTTCCCCAGGAAGACTCTTGAGAATAAAATGATTGCTTTTTTTTTTTTTTTTTTTTTAATCTACTTACCCTAGTTAAGTGAAAAAAAAGGAAACCATTGTCTTTCCATGCCATTTCCTGTGCTGAGAAAGTCTGCCTTGTTACACACTACTGGTCCCTCCTGGGAATATTTAAAAATTATCTTTTGATATATGGGCTTCCAACATCTCTTCTGTCTCTGTTCATGTTCTTGCAGGAGACAGACAAGATTTCTGAGGAATGTTCCTGTTAAAAGGGGATCCCTTATTTAGTAAAACACTGTTACAAGTGTTCTTGATCTGCTGTCCTGACAAATTCCTTTTGTCATCCCCTAACATAAATTGTGTTTCACAGTTATAGGTAGGGTGTATGGCATAATGGTTGTACGTTCTTGGCAAGCAGAGAGTTGACAGCACTAATTTACACACAGACTAGAGGATAATGGAATATTAATAATAGTCTTGCATATATACATAAATATAAGCAACTCTAAAGGAACTGCTATTGAAAGTGCCTTGTACAAGTAGCTACTGAGGTAAAATAATTATGTGTATTTTAAGTATCAGCATTCTTTTCAAAACAGTAACTCTCCAGTAAATTCAAGTCTCAAGTCTTCAGTGACAAACAAGACATAGCTCCCAATATGCTAATGAACAAATATGTATCTTCCTTTTAGACAAGACCACTTTAATTTGTCTTTGTTTATCTCAATTTTTTTAAAATGTTGTTTCTGGTTAAGTCATGATCAAAAGCATTTCATCAATACTTTTATCAGGTGGAACTTGTGAAAAAATTCTATGTTCCTGAAAGTCAGTTTGTACAGAACTTCAGAAAATGGGACTTTTGAGCCTCATAGCTTTTAAATCCATTTGACTTTTTTTTGTAAATGACTGTTTTCAGTTCTCACCTATATGATGCCTGCATGGTGGATATGTCACACATAATTATTCTTCTTTTGTTTGCTGTGGTATCTAAATGGGCTTAGCACTTTTTAGACCCTGTCACTTCTCCAGGAAGCCCCAGCTACATCTGGAGAAGAGTCCCTTTAGCAATATGCTTTGCTTTGTAAATATTTTTACTTTCATACCTTATTTAAAGATTCCTTTTTGCACAGACACAAGTGTTTCCAGACCAATCCGCACTGCCTAAGGCTGCACCCAACCTACACTACTGTACTTTGTGCTAAAAATATGAAATTAACCCTACTGTGCAACTGGCACCCTCTTTTTCATACTTATAGTGGACCTATAGTAAAGCAAATATTATTTTCCCCCAAGGCTCTCTTTGCATTTAAGCATCATCTTTCTGGGCTGAGAAACAACGTGGTATCAGTCACACAGGAGACCTGCTATACTTGATCTGCAGGGACATAACTTCTTTCTCCCCCATGGAAGGCTTACATTTCTTTGAGTCTCATTAAATTTTTTCAGTGTTGTGCAACCCTTGTCCACAGCTTGAGTCTCAGTCTTAATCACCTATTTTTTACCCCTAAAAGGCTGCATAAGACCAGGCTTTTGGTAGCACTTTTACTGTTCCTATATGGAAAACAATTGACATTACCCCCTCTTCCTGCAGACATTACTCTAGCTGCTGAATTACAAAAGAAAAAACCGAGCAACCCGCTTTTTAGTTGGTCCTTCTTCCACTGTCAGGCTGAGTGCCCCTAACATACCCACCACCTTTCAAGTGAAGCAGCAACACCTCCCTCCTGCAGGAGGAACTCACCCTTCCCTTTGCCCTGTCCCTCCCTGGCCGGGGCTCGCCCCAGTGCCGAGGTGGAGGAGCTGGGGACACACCGGGGGCCATTTGCATCCTCACGGACGAACTCTCCCGTCCCACCCACACAAGGTGGCACTGTTGGTTTTCACTGTATTCATGCGCTCTTCCACCTTCCCCAACACAAAGAGGGTGAGTTTCAACCTTCTTCAGTTTCTGAATCCCTACGCTTTTCCTATTTGAAGAGTGGGCCTAGTCAGACATTTAACATGGGGAGTCTGCTTTGTAGGACTTGTTTTTCTGCCTCATTCCCAGCAGTCACCAAAGCAGTGCCCTACAGACTCACAGGGCTGTAGACTCTATGTTGCTAGTTAAGTCAGTGTCTAGTAAAAGCACAGCCTTTGAACAAGCGCAAATAGAGATTCAGATCTTTTAAGACTGTGTAAAAAAATCATGGTAGAATAGAGATGTTTATCTTTTAAAAATGCTAAATACCTTGAATTAAATTACATAAAATAATTCCAAGTTGCAACTGTGATCAATACATAAATTAATATATAATCTGCCCACTCTTGCTGTGCACCTCTATTACTGCTTTTGTCTCCCCTATATACTATTGCTTTCTGATTATATTCTCAAAAAAACTTGCTTAGGAAGGGAGTTTCAACTTGATCTGTTTCTTCTGTGCACAATATTCTTCACTGACTCTGCCCACTTGAGCCCATTTAAAATTTCTAGCAAGTGAAGGGAGAGTTTGTTTCCTTGCAAACGAGCACTCAAAGAGCTGTTTAAAGCTAAGCTGAAAAGCAAGTTACAAGGGAGTTATTTATCCCTCAAAACAGTTACATTTTCTTGATACCTATACCATTCAACGGATCCTTAAACATTAGAAGTATTGACCAGCTAATAGCTCTAAGACTTCCACGTTGCCTTTCACTCACTGGCACCCACTTGGCTTTCAGTGTCTTGCCCAATCTTAAATTAGTCCAGTTGAATTTGCCAACTCAACATAACAAATTACTAGATGACTATAAAATCTCTATTTCTGATCAAGGGCTCTCCTTTGAAGAAACACAGCACTCCCTAAATAAGGATCAAATTAACAGCAAATATGATTGAAATCAGATGAAAGTTATACTAACAGTCAGTTGAACACAAAAGATGGATCCTGATAAAGAAATTGAAAGCCAAGAGTAATGAATGCTCCCTTTGTCCATATATCCAGAATGATTCACAATCACTGCTCTCCCATTTGCCTTACCAAAAAATCGCTTTTCCCATGCAAAAGCAAAACTTGTGATTTTCAAGTGAAAAATAAATGAAATGTAGGAAAATATTGTTGTTCCATCACTTTTCCATTTTAAAATATATCACCTTGAACAGAAAAAGAGTGCTACTTGTCTGCTGACAACTGGTAGATGAAGAAGGAGACTCGTTCCCTATTGCTGGCTGCCAGTTTCTTTTCCAGTTTCAATTCCAGAAAAGTGGACCTTCAATACATAAAATCAGAAGTCTTCAGAATAGAACATGAGTGTCAGATTCCTAGAAACAAACACAATTTCAGCAACTTCTGCCATGCCAGAGTACAAGAGGGACAATTATCTCAGTGTTAAAAAAAAAGATCTTTAAGTTCAATCCTATAAGAATAACAAGACAAAAGGATAATGTATCTATAAGAAGTAATATCCCACAAGTAAACCTCTTCCAGGAAAATGGTAGCAAAAGGCCTAGCATCCATGGCTAAATTCTGGCAGAAGAGGCAAGACGCACCCCCTCAAAATGTGTTTCTGTTGTCAGTGCTGTCCCTCACTCCCAGACACAGGAGTCAGAATGGTCCTGGCTACCCCCAAGTCATATTTCCAAAAAGGTTCTCTAAGTATAGCAATGCTCAGCAATTATTAGGAATCCCTGGGTTTTTATCACTCTCCCTTAACAATCATGCTAAGTTGAGAAGGCACTCTGAAATTCTGAGACCTTGTATTTACTCCTCCCAAAATTTTAAACTACATCTAGTGCAAGACCTTTATGGGGCCCCTAAGTTCATCAGGGACAGGGCTAAAAAAGAAAACTAGAGTTCCTTAGGAACAGTAGGGGCTCTATATACATGTTCTGAAAGCATAATCTTACACTATTTAAAACTATCTATTTATAAAGCCTTCACGGATCTTTAAATATGAGAGGCACTTCAAAAATTAGCTTAACTTACAGACATTGTTTATCACATGACTAAAGCTGCAACATTAGAAAATCTAACCAATAACCATTAGCAAGTACATAGTTAACCATCAGTTTAACCATTAGTTCTAACAGCAGGAGAAAGCTTTATTTTGACTCTACCCTGTGCTTAAAAGTTCACTGCAGTCATAGCAGAGGAATCAGGCATTAAAATGGCAGGCAAGGCAAACCCCTTTTTTTCCCCAGATCATTTCAGGAAGAAGGTTTAACCTATCATAGTGTTATTGCATGTAGCAAGAAATATGACAAGTTTTAGAATTATTTTCTAGAGAACAAATTCTGTTAGTAGGTCTACAGCAGTCTCAGAAGTCTCATGATGCATGACAGTGTGATACAGTCCTGTTCCACTGACCCACGTGCATCCCTGCAGGGGTGTATTCACCCGCATGATTTACAAATATGGAATCACTATCATTTGAGACAGATTTGCTATTTATTAATGCAATATATACAGATCCAGCTTTGGGAAAATGAATCTTCTTTCCTAATCCAACTTAAACACCTGCTGTTGTGGCAAATAGAAACCTCTCTAATATACAACCAGCACCAGCTAAACGCAGCTAATGAAAGGATAATAAAGCGAGGTCTATGATTTAATCGTTATTACTATTAGAGTTGCTGGGAGGACCCGAGGCCACACTGCGGGCACAGCTTAAGAGGCTTTCGGCTCAGCACGCCCCACTCAGATCAGTGTGTGAAAGCCTGCCCGCTGTTTCACGGCCAGCAGCGGCCCCGCCGCGCCCAGCGCGGCTCCACAGGTCCCACTCCGCTGCGCCTCTCGGCCGGTACCGGGGCCCGGCAGGGATGCAGCCCCTTCTGCGGGTACCGCAGCCTCGTCCTCCATCGCTGCAGAGACCACCCGGCCTTTGAGGCCCCCGGTACCCGGCCTGGGCGGCGGGAGCGGAGCGGAGCGGAGGAGGGAGGGCTGCTCCCGCCCCGCTCCGCAGCGGCCCCGGCTCGGCCCTTACCGATGCACCGCACGTAGTGTTTTGCAGGAAGTTTCCACGCTCCTGGGTTTAATCCGTGCAAAGCGGGGCTAGAGAGGAGCGCGGCTGAATAGCGATGGAAAGGGGCGGGCGAAGAGGTGGAGGAGGAGGCGGTAGCAGCAGCGGCCGTGTTTAATTTTTTAATTAGGGCGGTTTGAGCATCTCCCGGCGGGGTCGCATCGCCGGGCGGCGAGGGGAGCCCGGGCGAGCTGCCCCCGCCGCCCGGGACCACCCCGCGCCCCGAGCCGTCGGGACTCCAACCTGGGCTTTCGGCAGCTGGCGAGGCGGGCCGGAGGCGCAGAGAGCTCCGCGCTCCGCCACCATGGGCAGCGCGGGCGCGGAGGACAAGGGTTCGTAGCGCGGGCGGCGCGGCGGGGCCGGCGGGCGGGGCGCGGGGCTGACCTTGCGGCGCCGCCCGGCCCGGCCGCACTCCCGGCAGGGGCAGGGAGCAACGGAGGGAGGCACTCGGGGCGGCGGGGGGAGCAGGGCAGGGTAAGCGCCTAAATCTGCCTTTCCCGGGGTAACGGGGCCCGTGGAAGCGAAGGCTGGGCGCGCCACCCTACAGCAACAATTGCTTTGCAGGTGCTCGGTCTCTCTTAGCCTCCATCCTCTGGGAAGCAGGCAACACTTTTCCACGTTCCCAAGTTAAGGATGACGCTAGTGAAGGTTTTATTTTTCTGCATCTCTATATTATCCAAATCTAGACCACGTATATGAATTCACAACACAGCAGCTCTCATCCAATGAAGACTCCAGGCTTATATATTTGCTACAGATAAAATCTTATTTTTGCAATTCATTCCTTGTTGGAAGGCTGGAAGTGTCACTGCTTAGCTGCTGCTTATTTGCAGGGGAATGCTGTTTATGTGCAAAAGTGTTGCTTGCACCCCGAGTTACCATGCTGCAAAAACAGGTTCTCTTTGTAGAGCTGTGAGCAATGCCTTCGTTTGCGGAGATTCATGTCCTGGCCTTCCTACCTTCACCTCCCTGAATGTCTTAGGACCCATACCCTGAAGAGACAATGTTCTCCCCAGGAATTTAGAGAATACAGGCGTGCAGTGAGCACATGAGTATGACAGGTTGCCTGTGTGGTCACACTGATTCTTTTGCAGCATTTCTGGCCATATGTTGTTAACTCAGGTAGCTCAGACTTTTCAAAGAATTCCATATGCATGCTTATTTCTATTTCTAGTCTGTTTTATAGGACTTCTCCATTTTTAATCTTTACATCTTACCACCTTCTGTGACCAATATCTGTAATAGCATTTCTGGAATACAGTTTTGTTTCCCTGAACAGACAATTATGGGCTAATGAGCTCATAGAGCTCCCAGAGAATGCCTCTTTATATGTCCCTTTTGAAGTTAGGTTTGCTGTTACTCAAGCAGAAGCTCAGGACTGAAGATATTTCAGCATGACCACATCCTTAAACTAGCAGCTGGGTTGTAGACATCCAAGAAGAGAACAGCTGACCACTGTTGCTTTGTTACAAACTGTCATTTAGGAAGTGAGGTTTTAGGCACCTAAGGCTTAGTCATGCCAAGAGGATGAATGCTCCCGGCTTGAGATCGTGTAAAGATACTAATTTCCTGAGTACTGAGCCATTAGAAAAAAATCCTCTAGGGGGTTCTGTGAGAGAAGGACTGAAATCCAGAACACCAGGAAGATTATCCTGGTTACTTTCTTGATCTTCTTAAGTCTCTGTAAACCCGAAAGGAAAGGCTAGGTTTGAAAAAAATGAAAAAAATGACACCCTGTTACCCCAAACCACCAAATAGCTGGGAGCTGGGATCTTCAATCCACTGGCAGAGTGGGGCTGGTGATTCTGCTAGAATAAGAATTTTGACATCTTCCTTCCAGCTGCCTCACAAATACCTAGTGCCCGTGGTGTTCCCCCATAGGTGCAGCCAGCACCCCCAGTTCATACCTCTGTTTCTCTTAGCTCAGTATTAAGCTGTTTTCCTCATTCTTATTTTCTTTAGGACTCTCGTTTTCTTCTGGCCTCTGAAGAACTTCCAGTGGCCTTTTATTTCACAGCAGGATGTTAAGGAGCCTTTCTTTTTGACACTGTCAATACGTGTAATGAATCAAAGGAGGAGAAGAATAATCCTGACCTGTAAAAAAAAGATCAGAGATCTGTCTGGGGCCAGCCCCCACAAAATGGCTCTGCAGATTATAAATGATACAATGCCTGTCCCCATGATGTTGTCCTAAGGGCTATCTTTGAGGATTTTGGGATCCAGGCCAGGTTAGTTAGCATTCAGAGTCTTCTGACTCAGGACTTTGACAGATACACTGCAGCAAATGAAAAGGTATCTGACAAACTGGGAGAGGACATCTAGCCTGTGTGCAGCACTAAAATGTGAAAGCAATAAAAGGTACTCAAGGTGCCACAAGTTTTGGGATACATAATTGGAACAAAAATTTCTGCAAAATTTAAGGCTTCAATTACAATTTCTGAAATTCAGGACAAGGAACAGAAAAACACAAAGCTGCACATTAGAGTTTCCCAGATCAAATCCCCCCCCCCAGGAAAAATACACAGTTTTCTCATCCAGCTTTTTCAGGCAAACTTTTTTTAAATAAGACTAAGGTATCAATTTCTCCATGTTTCAGCATCAGTCAAGCTTTGCACAGAGATTTGTCCCATAATGTCTCCTGACAAGAACATAATGTACAAACAAATCCCATCTAATTCTAGTGTGTAAGCTGCAAAATTAGTTAGACTGGGAGTCATATTCTTGGAAAATTACTCTGTGGTGAAGAAATGTTATGTCAAACACAAATATATTTCTCTGGACTCAGCTCAAATTCAGGGTTCTCCATGGCCAGCCTACCCCTAATATTCTTCTCAGTGTCTTTCAAGAGAGCAACTGGGGGTTTTTTGGGTCTGGCTTTTCCAGGTAGTGACTATGTATCATTTTCCTGTATAAGCCTTGTTTTTTATTTTTATAACCCAGTACCCTAGGACTTGTGCAAAGTATTTTTTTTGACTGGCTTTTGCTCAAATCAACTGACTTCTAACATAAATTTGTGATATTGATCTTTCTGTAATTTTTCTTTTCCTGCAGAAGGTCGAATTTAATAGAAAAATTGGAAGTATGCCCAATGAAAATCCATATAGCAGGCAGGCTTTACCTATGGTGAACTTTCAGAAAATAAATGCTTCTTGTTGACATTATTTCTATTTCCTGTAGGCTGTATCTGGATCTTTCTTCCAGCTTAACAGGAATTGAAACAGCATGACCCAAAGAGCAGAATATAGTTCAAAACAAGGAAGGATCTCATACACAGGTCTATAGAATAAACAGAACATTGGTTGTTATGCTGTGGCAAATGTGTGAAGACTATCAGGAAACATTCTTTAATATCTATTATACTGAGGTTTATTGCAAAAAAAGATAAATACTTGTGTTTTTCCCTTTTGGTCTTTGTTCTAAAATTTTTGTTCCTTACGATAGTAGTCAAAAACCCTACAAATTTTGAAGTGAGAAAGGAGGCATCAGACAAGATAAAAGTTCTGTCTATTTCTGTCTACTTGGGAATACCAAAAGTTATTTTTACTTTTTCCTGTTGTTTTTACTTGTAGGCTGACTCAGAGTATGGCTCCTCTCAGCCATGGCTGCAGTACAGAGCAGAGATACTGGAACTCCCTTTAACCTGGCTTAGTTCGGGTACCTGAAGCAGTGTAGCCATGGCAGCACAGAGCTCTGAGTGGCCTAATTACTCTGCCAAGAAATAAATGGATACTGGCAATTCCCTGGGGGAAAAGAGGTTGAATTGTTAACAAAAAGAGTTTCCCCTGAGGCATGTTCGTTAAATAGGTGTTAGCAAGAGCCAGAAAACCTCAAGTTCTAACCTTAGAATAAAAGTCTTTGTCCTTTGGCACTTTTGATGTCCCAGCCTTCCAATTCTCCCACTGTCTACAGATACAAAAGAAAGATGTATTTCTAGTATCTGATGGAAAACCTAAAATAAAGCAAATGATCCCCACCCCCAACTAAAATCTATAGGTAAGATCTCCTTAAAAAGATAAGAAGTTTCTCCTTTCTGGAAACATGCAGAGCTCTCCTGGTGGCAGCAGCCAGGTGGAGTTGCTTGAGCATCCTGCTTCCCTAGGACACACATCTGGGTCAGTGCCCTGAGCAATGCGAGGAGCAGGGCAGATCTGTTTACTGTGCCTGTAAAAATGGCAGGGTATGTATGGGAAAGACCAAGGAGAAGAAACAAATGAGAGCAAGATTTAGGGGAAGGGAATTTAATTCTGTAATCTCTTCTTCCACCAATCTTTGCTCATACACAAGAGTGGACATATATAGAGAAAGGTGAAGGAGTAACTTTAGCAATCTGCTCACTTTCTTATACAAGCTCAAAATACACACAGCAATTTTTTCTGAAACTGGAGCCCAAAACTTCACTAAAATTGCACACACAGTCTTTTATTTTACAAGTTGGATCTATTTATGTAGACTCTGAACTAAATCAAATGAGTAAAATCCACATTGTTTAGCTGAAATTGCCTTTGAGATCAATGCAAGTTTAACTAGTTTAAGCACAGAGATGTAAAGCCATTTCAGGAAACAAACCAGGTTTCTTCATGTGGAGACCTTAGAGAGTATTGCCAAATCACAATCTGTAGACTTGTGCCCAGTCTGACAAAATGTTGTTTGCAACAACTGAAATTTCTGTTTTGAGGAGACAGAAAGCCAGAAAGTTGTGGTTCTGCTGTCTCAAAACAGAGGCCAGTAAGTGAATGGTGTGTAGAGGCTAATGGTTGCAATTTTATCACATTAATTTAAACGTGAAAAAACAAGACACTTCTAAAATCCAAGCTGGTTTTCATTTTCAAATGTTCATATGCTACAGCTCAGATACATGCACCCCATTTAGAGCTAACCACACTGATTTGATGTTTCTATGCAGGCAAAGAAGCAATAGAGGTGAAAATCCCACAGAGCCACCAGGATGTGATGCCCAATGATGAGCAGTAATTACTGCAGCAACACTTCAGCCAGCATGAGTGTCAACGAAATGTCTGCCTTCCCTCTGACTTTAGAGCAAAAAACTGGCTTTGCCTTTGTGGGGATTTTGTGTGTTTTCTTGGGACTTCTAATTATCAGATGCTTCAAAATCTTGCTAGACCCCTACAGCAGTATGCCTTCTTCCACGTGGGAAGATGAAGTTGAGGGGTTGGATAAAGGAACATTTGAATATGCTCTTGCATGAAAACTCACAGAATATCCTGCCTTAAATTTGATGTTGATTTCATTTTGGAAACCAACTGTTGTTACATTTGTTATACATACCTGCATTTTGGAGATACGTTGGTGGCATCCATTTTGTTAAATAAATATTTGTTGCAAACTCAAAAGGTGCTTCATGTTGCTTTTATTTAATGAACAGTGGAATGGTAGATAAGAAAAGGCTTACAGCAAAGAAATACGCAAAAAAAAAATCACCAGAAAGTTACCATGGCCAGTATTTTAAGGATCAGATGATACCTGGCTCTTCAGAGGAGGATTTCATGTCTACTGTGTGTCATGGTAGGCTGAAGAAAAAGACAGGCTCATGAATGGTGAACATTTAAGTGGTAGCCCCCTACCCTCCTCATCCAGCACAATTCTCTGAAACTCAGTGTCTGTACTTGTACACTGAGGATACAAAAGTGGAGGACAACAAATGGTTGTGGCTTAGAGGAGGTACCTGCAGGAGGTGTATGTCCATGTTTTTATTCCACTTGGTTACACAAGATGATTCACTTTCAAGTGGAACTTAAACTGTCTGGTTAACAGCTCCCAGCAGTGAATACACCAGCCCGGCAAGGCCAAAGCAGACACAATCATGCTGCTTACCCGTTTTTATCCAGCCCCCAAGGAGGGATGGGGTCCAGAGCTCTGTACACTCCAGCACTCTCCACAGCCAGTTCTTCTGTTTGTGCCCCTGCAGTTGTGCACAGTGTGTGATCTGGACTGTCACTGAGGAACCGGTCATGGGAGATCCTATCAAAGCAGAAATGAAAGAGTAAAAGCAGAGACTCAAATCTGGATATTCAAGGTCACCCTCATACACACAGCTGTTTAGCAAGTGTGACAGTACTTGACAGAAATTCAATTCCGTTTTTAAGACGGCTGGCATTAGAATTTTAGGCACTGTCACTTTTGCTAAACTGATCTGTTTACAATGAGGAGCTAAGACAAGGAGATCAGTTACAGCATTTGTTTTCTTTTTCATGTATTCTGAAAAATACATGTTATTCCTTTTGCCCTAAATACTAGGCAGAGGCAGACAGTGGAACAGCAGACCTCAAGTGCCATTTGGAATATAAAATACTCAATTGTACAGAGAAGGACATGAATCTCCTGTCTGAAAAATACAAGAGAGGAACGGCCAATATTAATCTACACTGGTCCATTTAAATTATAAAACATAAACAATTTTGTGAACATGAAGGCTTTCAACTGCTTCAGATTATACCTAAGAAAAAATTCCAGACCCTCAGAGATTCAGTATACTGCATTTATCCTAGTTAATTTAGCCATAAAATCCAAGGTAGATATCAGTACAATGATTCATGTGATCTGTTATTGCTGGATGGGATCATCCACTGCAGAGACCTGACACTGCCATTCTTTTTATGTACATCTAATCAGCACAGCTGAGCTCTGGGCTGTCAGGTTAGAGTACTGAAGGTGGGTTAAATATAGTTCAGTTATCTCTAAACTACACAGAAAACACATCCAAAGAACCCCAATATTGTCTTATTATTTTTGTTCTTGACCCAATCTATTGCTGGAAGCAATTATCTAATTCCCTTCTAATTACAAAGCTTCATCATTTCCTGCCTGCTCTTTTCTTCATCCCAAAAAGACTAGGAAGTCAGCTTTCCCAGAAACAATAGAGAGAACATAATTTTTCAAAGGCTTTTTCAATATACAGAGTAAAACTTTAAATAGGGTCAGGAGTAAATGGTTTAAAACCATATGTAGGACAAGAGGACCCCCCAAAGAATGATCTCACTGACTTCACTAAATCTTCTGCATAAAATGCACTGAGCAGATCCTGTCCTGAACTCCTGTTATCTGCCTGACTATATATGCAGAACTGAAAGATAGACAGAATATGATCTGTGCAGAATCAGACATAGCTGGGAGGGAAATGGAGATAACAAAAGTATTTTCAGGCCCCTTAGAAATTTCGCAATGCCATAAACCCAGTAATTGTAATGGATAGGTACATTTGCTGGTTAAAAGTTAACGAGCTAGAATGCCTTTCTAAATCACCATCTAGAAATGTTTTGAAAGAGAGGGATTGGATGGTCTATTCAGTATATTAAACAGGAGAAAAATCTGGCCAATAAGAGAGAGTCTGTAATGCCTCAAAGAGAGGGTCACGCTATATGCATGAATAAAAGAGGCAGATTGTCCTTCCCTAAAAACACAGGAGTGAATGGTAAGTTAAATTACCCTGAATAAGGTAAACTTGATTATTTATGCATAATGCTAGAAAACTAAACACAAAGTTAAAGGCAAATAACAGTTCAGAGATCTCTGGAAATACATTGTGAAAACCAAAGTATTATTTTCAAGAACAGCAGAAAGGTAAGAGACTTTACTTTTCCTAGCAAAACACTAATATGGAAATACGACAGTGAAATGACAGAATCGTTTTACTTGGTAGCAAAAGTTTCATTGTCATCAAAGAATGAGGATTTCATTCAGTCATGGAGATGGAAACAAACATAATTTCACTGACCTCAGTGTCAGAAGATTTGTTTTTGCTCCTTCGTGCCTGAAGATGAAACACTTCTTTGCAACTTTAAAAGACTGAAGGAAGCAGAACACTATGAGCATAAATGTGTAGTAATAATAATAATAGTACAAAGCCAGCAGAAGTAAAATAAACTGAATAAATCTAGTATGTTGTTAGGCTTACACAACATTAAGCAGGAAAACTAACATAAATGTGAGGGGTGACAAAGTGGTATCTTAGCAGAGAGGTGATGGCAGAATATTACCTATAGTTGATGGAAGAAATAAGAAAATGTGCTTTAGCAGTATCTCATACTGAAGATGGAGGACATCTGATTATCAGGTCTTTAAATTTGGATATGTGATTTTAGAGAAAATTTACATTGCTGAGCTATAAATATTGATGCCATATTTTATCTTTCAGTGCCAAAGGGCCAAATGCATTTCACAAAATCATTGAGAAATTTAAATTGAAAAAATCTTTGGAGTTCATCTAGTCCAACCTCTTGCAAAAATATGGAACTTAAAAAACCTGTCTGTAATGCGCTTATTTACCCCTATTTTCAGGTCATATATTTGTTTATAAGATATATTTTCTTTCTAAAACTTTCTGCTTTTACAAATGCTTGCAGAGTTTCAATGTCTAAGCATGCTCTGGTTTAGTGCCTTTGAACAAACTGGGCTCCTACTGAATTATACAGGTCTATACAACCTCACTCCCTTATCTCCTTACAAATATGTTTCAAGACATATTTGCCATAATGTCAATAGCTCATTTCAGGGCTTTCTAAGCCATACTTTAAATTGCTGCAAAGGTACTTAACCCACTAAAGGCCTTAAATATACATACCCCTTCTTCTCTTGGGAGTTTTTGGTTGCTCATTTGTTTTCTTTGAGGAGATCTGTGTGGGAAAGAGGAGGTGAGAAGCAGTTTATACAGCTGTGTGTTCACCTCTCTATGGGCTGCCACTCAGGGGGACCTGGACAGGCCAGAGCAATGGCCAGCAGGAGTCTCATGACATTCAGCAAGGACAAATGCAAATCCTGTACCTCATACGGGAGCAACTCTCCTGGAAGGGACTGGGGGAGCAAGCTACAGAAGAGTGAGCCCCATGCTATCCATGTGTTAACTGCATGATTATGTTCCAAGCTTGTGTACATGGATGCTCACCACGTCACCCTGCTCTTTTGTGGGTTTCCATAAAACAGATTGAATGTAGAGGAGTTCCTGGCCCATTTACAGCTCAGGCCTTTACCTCCTCTGGAGCCTGTACCAAAATACTGCTGGTTTGGTTAGAGGGTCAAGTGTATCCATCACAGATGGGACATCTCCACAAGTTCTGTCTTTGCTTCAACAATGTTTTTACTCAACAATTCATAGGTTGACAGTCTCATGGATACTTCTTGAGGCAGGGGAGAGGGGAGAGCTTCTGGTGGAAAACTTATCTAACCATGCAAGATAATAGAAATTATTTATATCTTTTATAGCAGAAAACCAGCAGCCAACATCAGGAAGACTGCTTAGAGATCAAGAGAAAATTCTCAGCCCTTCATTATTTGAGAGGCAAAGATCTGATATGCAACAGCACTAAACCCTTTGCTGCACCTGCGACTGAGTGGCTGCAGCCACAGAAGAGTACACGGATCAGTGACCTAAGCCTGTAGCATCCCTGAAGATGTCAATGAACAATGCACCAAATGTATTCTTGGATCCAAATGCAAATCGGTTTCAAGTTAACATAATTAATGAAGACCATGACAACAATGAAACAACCCAAGAGGATGTGGGCTCTGACCCACCACATTATGAAGAAACATCTTTTACTGATGAAACACATAACAGATTAAGAATCAGTTACAGACCAGGCAAAAAAGAATTATATGACAATTTCCGTCAAAATGGGGAGAAAACAGAAGCTAGCTTACATCCCTATGATACTCACAGTAAAATGTATTATCTACAGACTTTTGGCCATAACACAATGGACCCAGTTCCCAAAATTGATTATTATAGAAACACTGGCAGCGTCAGTGGGAATAAGCTCAACAGACCAAGCTTATTAGAAATTCATGAACAACTGGCAAAGGTAAGTGAAAAGGAAAAATAGAATTTTTCTCTATTCCATTTCCAGACTGTTAATTCTGTTTATTAATAAGAGAAAGTCCTTAAATTCATGGACCATGCCCAAGAGAAGAAGTACAAGTAACTGCTTACCATATTTCCTTTGGTAGCTGCAGTTTGTTCTCTGCTCTGTACCCTGCTCAAAGAAAAGATTTTTATTAAAAGGTAATTGTAATGTACTTGATAAGCAGAAAAACATAGCTTAATCTTGTCTAAAAGTATGGATCTACCAAATCTCTTCTGTTTCACATAAGAGTTAGGATGGCAGATGGTAAATGTCAATTCATAATTTAAACAAGCTATGCAATTCACACTTATTCTAAACTTGAATTTTACATCAATGCATAACTAATTTTGACAGATTCCTCCATTGTACTCATTAAAAAATATAAGTATTATAAAAAATATTATGTGAAACAAATGCAATTTCAGTTAATCAGATATCCAGAGCACTACCTATTTGTTGCTGTAACAAACCCAAACAGCAAGAAAGAATCAAGAACAAGGGTGTTGAGGGGTAGCAGACAACACTTTTCAGGTGCTGATTCAGTGAATAAACTGGAGGTTAATTGTGCACTTATCAGGGCAGGGCTGGAAAGAGAAATATCAATGCTGTAGTTAAACTGAGACTAAAAGTGTCAATATGCAGCAAAAACTCCTGGTCCTTTTTTTGAATTAGACAATTGTAAAATGAGCAAACTCGAGACAAAACAAGCTCTCATCCCCATTCCATTCAGTTTTTCATACTTCCTAGGTCTGAATCATTTAGACAAGCTTATGATTTTTGAATGCTGGTCTAGATCTTGTTCAGACTTCTGTTCTCTGGAGATTGCTCTTTCCTATGGAGGGTTAAAATAGAGTAATGAAATCAAGAAAAAATATAGCCATTAGAAAATTAGCTCCTGATTCTTTAGGAGCTTTTCAGGGCAGCTTCCTAGTTTTGGCCTGACTTACTCAAATAATGCTGTCCACAGACCAGTGTAAAATGGCTTAAAAGGAGAAACATTTCCAAAGATGAAAACAAAGCAGATAGGAAAAGGGAAACATACTCATTTAGTATCCCTACTCATTTACAGATGTACAAACTGCTACTCAAAGAACTAAACACATTTCCATGCCCAGAAGAAACTTCCTCTTTAGAAATAATTTACTTCAGCAGTGGCTAGATAGGAGTAAAACTGTATCTTGGCTTTGAACATACAGAACTTTGCAGAATGAGTATGTACTGAACACCAATATATTAAAGGATTTTCAGTTTTGATAGTAACCAGAAAATTCTGGGGTTTTTTAGTGTTGTATCTCTCAATGGTTTGTATATTTTAAACAAAATTAAATTATTTTTAAGGGTTTTTTTTAAGGCTTTCACTTGAAGAGTATTAAGAAGATGGCAGATTACATCATTGAATAAAATGAAGAGAAAATCGTTTCACATGTTAGAAAAAAGAGAAAAGAGTATAATCTAACTTGGAGATTTCCAGACTTTTTCCAGTACTCAGTATCCATCTTACAAAAAGATAATCTTATGCCTTTCAAAATAGGAAGGTGAATGTCATAGGTAATGGATTTTTGTTACACTGGCACTGCTGTGCCCTTCTGTGGGTTGTGGCCCTAGTGTGGGAGCACAACCACAGCTCTGGAACAAACGATGCCCCATTAGCATGGCTGGAGCCCATTCCTGGCTGTCCCATGATCTCACTTGGTGACCTTGTACAAATCGCTTTGGTCTGCAGAGCTTTTGCTGAAGAATAAACAAACACCTAATAGGAGCTTATTGGGAAAGGGAATTGAGATGTCTGAAAAGGCAGAGCTCCTCTCAGGAGGCACAGGCTGTATGTGCACTGGATGGGGCTCTAGCCCCTGGCAAGGAGGGGAGGAGATGCCACACTGAGCATGGACAGGAGTTACAGTAATAGCCCAAGGTGCACTTCTGAAGCAGATGCTTTATTCCTTTTTTACTTAACCACTAAAATCTGGTTTACCGCACCATACCCCGAGGCAATGTCACCCCCCTCTCCCCCAATTTGAAACTCAAATTTTTGAAGACAACTGTTCTGTCAGAGCCCATTGCAAGATTCTGATAAGAAGTGGCATATGTTTGACTTCAGATTTCTAAACATCACATAAGCATTCCCATTGTGCTTTGATGCTGGGCTTAACATCAGAAGATAAATATTAATATTTAATACAGTTTTTTAATATGTAATTTTTCAAATGTCAGAATGTAAGACAAGCTGAAATGAACTTCAAATATCTAGTTTCCACACAGCTGGAGTCAAATGTGTGTCATCTTTTAGTGAGATGTGTCAGTTTTTGCACACATTAAGCCAATTAAATCCCTAAAAAATAGTCTAAGTGCTATTTCACAGCTGATGGCTGGTGATAATTACTTGGGCTTAATATTTACCCTACATAAGAAATAATCTAACCTTTCTTCCTCTTGGCTATTCTCCACACTTGTTCTGGAGATTTGATGAGCTCATCATCTTTAGCCCCAGGAGAGATGAAGACTAAACCATTCTGAAACAAGGAAAATATTTGGGTTCGTTTTTTGGGGTTTTTTAAGCATTTAACTTTTTATTTTAGTAGCTTTTCAAAATGTTCTGTCACTTTTATTCCACATTCTTAATGCATGAGTAGCGCAGGTACAGCTGCTTGGTAAATAACCAATCATTCACTAAAGCACACCAATTTAAAATGCATTTATGGAAGGTTTAAGGCCGTAATTTATGATAATGGCATAGAGAGCACAAATTAATTCAAAGTACAGAGGAAACAACTTGTTTCAAGTGCAAAGACCAAACCCTTTTAATTTTTTGTCTTTGAAATTCTAACCACTGTAGCAAAAGCCCATCATATTATTCTGCTGATCTTCCTTCATTGACTTCAATCATTTACTGTATTTTGAGCAAACACAGACATTATTATTTCAGGGTAAGAATTGTCAAAATTTTTTAAGTATCTCAAAGGAGCACAAAATCACAGGCTTTCAACAGATCTTGTATTCCCACTTTCCTTTGGGCCAACAGGGCAATAGGCACCAAGTTTAGTCCATGTCAAAACGTATTATCCAGTCACTTATTTTTCATTTGTGAGCACAGTCCAGGATTTGATGTGTCAAAGGCATTCTAAAACCTTACATCATTTTGGCTGGAGTCCCCATCCTTGAAGGGCAAGTCCAAACATTAGTATAAGAGGCACATCCAGTCGGTCTTCATGTCTGTTTTGGGTTTGTGTTTTGGCTATTTTTAAATTTATCAACAAAATATAGAAACAACCTTAAAGTTAACCAAGATTTAAAATCTCATGTTTCATAGAATCAAAGATCTCTGTGGAAGATCTCTCTTCCTCCCTGACCTGCTTAGTTAATTTGGAAATATCTTCATCACCCTCCAGAGCCTAAAAGCATCTTGATTCCTCTCCAGGAGTGGTACCCACTCCTGACTTTCTGCCAGACTATGGCAATGTGCAGGGTCTTTCCTGAAGGCCTTTGAGGAAGACCCAGAAAAATCAGGCAATTGCTAACCTAATGCCAATTCCTCACAGAAATAGGGACAGCTCTGAAAATATATATATTAAATATATATATTATATTTTATATATATATATATATAAACACAATTACAGTGAGTATAAATCTCAGCACCATGACTAATTCCTATTCAAGCCACAAGAAACATATTATGGGGCTAAACTGCCTCAGAGATTCTGAGGCAAGAGAGCTAAAGAGATAAAATACACATTTATATCTGTAACTGATGTGAACAGTCTAAAATTCTGGGCTACTTACTCTAGTTACACCACAAATATGGCAATTCCTAATCCTATCTGCTATGGTAACACCAGTGGTGGCTAAGCCACAGAAAAAATTATTCAATTTCTACATTTCACTGGCATTTCTCTAACTGTTTTCAGGAATATGTTACCCATCTGCTGCTGCAGTTATGTTTGTACTTCATTCAATAGGAAACACTAGATTTCATCACAGAACTTAACAATGCAGCACTCAGCTAGGTCTCTTTTCACTGTTTGCAATTATCCCTGTTTCTACACTTAGTGTTATTCATAAATTGTTGCAAGAGCATGCAGAGGCCAACCACAAAACCCTCATTATTTTAGATGCTCTACTGACATGTCAACACAACATATATGTGGAATAGCTTACAATAAAAAAGGGTTAGTATCAGATCAGGTAATGATGTATTTATTCTGCATAAGTGATTCTTTCATCTCCTCCCCTTGTTAGCAAGCCCACCTGCTGATGCCTGGTGTGAGCAGAATATTGCTCTCTACTCCATTGACTGTAAAACTTCATCTTTGGAATTCTTTTCTATTATGTCTCCCTTATGCAGCCAGGTGTCCTCTGCCTGGCACAAAAAGTGTATTTGTTTTCTCCTCCAGAACATTGCTGTGAGCACTGGCTCAGTTGAGAGAGTGGCAAATGGAGAAAGCACCACTGGAGATGAGACAACAGCCAGCAAGGAAGAAGAAAACAAAACAGGATTTGTCAAGTTCGGATGGGTGAAGGGTGTGCTGGTGAGAAACTTACCTGCATTTCTGAAAAAATAATTAAAAGAAAATAAAATCAGTTCTGTTACACTTAAGTCTTTGAAGAATTAAGAGAGGGAGGCAGACTTCAGGGATACTTGGGGTGAAATGCACTTTATCACCCTTAAAGAAAACCCTTCTGGTTTTAAACATTACTTTCAACATTGAACTAATGCAGTAATTTTTCTTTAAAACCTAGGTAAGATGCATGCTTAATATTTGGGGTGTGATGCTCTTTATTCGACTTTCCTGGATTGTAGGTCAAGCAGGAATTGGTATGTATCTTATTTAATATCATTTTCAACAGTGAAAGGGATAAAGAGGATAAACTATACATGATCATGATTAATATATAATCTGAGATGTGCATTTGCATGTTGAACTAAATAATGTTTTCAAATGCTTGCCAGGGTAAAAGACATTAATCCTCCAAACTATTGGAATTTTCCAGACTCACAGCCAAATTACTGCTTAGAGGCATAGATCTGTTAACTATGCATATGATCATCACATTTGAATATTTCTGAGCTTTAGTGAAATTTGTATTTAGATCCTGTAACAGATGTAAACTTTATGACTCGGGCCAATTTCTAATATGTGTGTACAGAGTTAACCTTTAAGAGTTCACACTTTGCTTATCTGTGAAACCCAAACCTTGCCATCTACATATTATAAACAACACTTCTTCACACTTCTCTGCCAAGATGAAAACAGAACTGGAAGGAGGTCTCAGCTCATCAGGATTTTGTTATTTTTAACTACAGAACAGCATTTGATACTAGTGTACTATGAAAGACTAAGTTTTAAAAACTCTGCTACAGCTTTCATATAAATGAAATAAGTACATTTCATTGTGTGCTGTATCTTTGCTTCTTCATTGTGCAATTTAATTAATCCAAATTCCAGATCCCAGATCCCTGGGAGACTGGGTGCCAAGGCCTCCATCCAGTATATTGCAGAGCATTCAGTGAAACCGGTGAGAGAGGGAAGTGCTCCCAACACTGCAAGTGTCCAGCTCAGCAGGGTGCAATGTCCCACAGCTGGGACAGCTACAATTCCCCTTTTAGAGCTACTGCTCTGGGAAACACAGAAACCTGAGCTGCCACTGCAGTGTCCCTCTGGGATCCATGATCATACTATTAGCACAGTGGGACCCTGATCTTTGACTGGCACCCAGATGTTATAAAATACAGCGAAGGCAGGATGGCAAGTGGTCCAGTTTGGATGATCACAGAATGGAAATATTCAATTTTTCAGCTCTGCTGGGCTTGGATAAAAGTCAGTGCTCAAAGTCAGATTGAATATAACTATCATTCACACCCTTGTCAATGGAAATGAAATTAAACATCTCCAAAATTTTTCATGGGTAAAGTCTCATTTTCAATAAAAAGCAGTAACTTCACAGAAATTTCATTTGAGCAAGAGTGAGCTTTTAATAAAAAAAAAATTAATGAAATGCTTATTAAGAAAAAAAATCACAAACTTACAGAGACACAAATAGGAAAAGAAAAACCAACCTAACAGTAAAAGACCCAGAACTAAGCGGAAGAACTTTACTACTTCTGCAGTGCCCCATGCATGGCTCCAGCATTGTGCCTGACAAAAGGGTGCTTTCTGATTTTATGATGCATACCAAATGAGCACATACAGCCCAGGGCACTCATAACTATATGCCTTGCCATGAAAATTCTGCATCTTAATATTGCCAAGACTTTGCTCTGGGGTTTCATGCAAAATTAGTTTTTAAGGGCAGTTTAGTAACTTATTGAGATCATCAAGAAGTATTACTTTGTTTTGAGGTGTGAGAATAGCCATAGGCAAGAGTAATTCATTTTGGAACAACTTACTTAGGAGCCATATGCCTGGTTTTCAATCTAAACTTTAATCAGATTTTAACATTAATTTGCACCAACATCAGTTACAACCTTTCTGCTTTCATTTTTAATTTTACCATTTTAAGTCATTGATAAGCAGGCTCTTCTTTCTTATGGTTTATTGCTCTGCTGTTGCTTTTTTAAATTGCATGTGTTATGCAAGGAGGTTACTTTTACTTTTGAAAATGAGACGTCAAATTCTATTTGAATAATTTCTCAATGCATTTTTGGAATGCCCTATAAGCAATAAGCTTTAACTCCCCAGTCAAGCTGCTTAAGGAGAACAGTGATGGAAGCTCATCATCACCAAGGCTCAGGGATTTCACCAAGTACTGCTACTAACATGGAAATTAAATGAGACAGTTAAACCACCATCTGGGCACCATTTACATCCCCATCATTAGAGGGCCAAAGAGAGACAACCCAATTATTTCCAAACCCTGATAGGCTGTCTTGGGCAAAAGCTCTTACAGGGAAAAAATAAGATTCCACAAGGTTCTCCGGCTATCATCGGTTAGGAAAAAAGGGACAGTATGGTTCTGACAAGATTCCAGGTCCAAAACTATTTCCACCTAATATCTGGAGACTCTCTAAAACCTGTATTTGTACCTGTACATGGAATGGTTAGACAAAGGCAGGGAAAAACACCAAGTTTATGCTACCTGCAAATCTGGCCCCAAATATTAAAATTATGTTACAGTACACTATACTACAATGATGTTTTGGTTGAGTCACTTTATTTTATGCACTTTTCTTCTTTAATGGTAATTTTTAAAAAAATTATCATTAAAGCCTTCCCATGAAGATGTTACTATCAGACATCTGCAAAATATCTGACCCTATATCTCATATACATATTAACAATATGAATTTTGAAATGCAATAGAACATCCTTGAAAACTATCCTTAGGATGCACATAGAGTTAGCAAATAATTTTAAAAATGCTTTGAGAATTATGTGTCTCACTTAGTTTAAGAGTTGACAGCTCTTAAAGTCATATCCAGCCACTTCTCAGACACAAAATTTGCATGATTGAACAATATCCTTCTATGCAATGGTAGCTGACCAAAAGGAATGACCATTTGGATTTTTTTATACAGACCTGCACATAAAACACTTGCATGACTAGTTATAGTAAGAGTTCAGAAATCAGTAAGATAAACATGATTTATTAGAGGATCAAATCACTTTAAATATCCTACACTATGTTATATATAATTTATGGCTCACATATTACATTGCTCTATCTTAAAGGATTGTGATAACATGGCTATAATTTAAGCAGCAAAGAATATTAATTCAGGGACTGGACATCTATAACCATCCAGTATGAACTGAACTCAGGAATCTGATCTGTAAGTCAAGTGGTAGAAATAGAGCAGATATATCAATAAGTTTGTAGCACTTCTAGCTCAATGTCAATTGCAGGATCTAAGTTTCAATTTGGATGAGCCCTGGCCAATAAATACAGCTACAAGCAATGTATATTCTCCAGTTCCACACTGAATGCCTATGGAAACCCTATGGAAACAAGACAGATATTGCATAAGCCTTAGCAAGTTCAGATAAAACTAAGAACTGATTCCAAGCTTGCCACCAAACTGTAATTCTTTTTTTTTTTCTTCTGATTTTCTCCCTCCCTTATCACAGATAGAAATGAGAATAAAAGCAATCAAGTTGAGAGAAAAAAAAAGCATTATTTCTTCACCTGACTTGAAACAAAAAGGAGATCTGGAACTACAGAGACAAACTCCTCTAGGTAGTGCCAGAAATGTAACAACAGTGGCTGCAATTGTACCTTGGGAGGTGCAGCTTGTACACAAACAAAAGCCCTTTTATTGGGCAGGTAGTCTAGCCCTAGAACATATAATCCAAAGAGGCTGTGGGATCTTTACCCACAGAGGTTTTCAAGACCCAAGCTAGCCAAGGTCATCACTGATTTAATCCTTTGCTGGCAGTAGTTCTGCTATGACTGGGAGGTTGAGCAACAGACCTTCAGAAATCACTTCAAACCAATGCTTCTATGATTCTAAATCATGCAAAGCACATCCTGCTCATATAATTTCTAGCAGTTTCACAAAGTTAAGAGAAACTCAGCCATATAGCCAAAGACTGAACATTCTCAGATTTCAGTCTTACACTGAAACCCAGTTACATATAACTAATCACCTAACACTGACATTCTGTTTGATTATCATTGTGATATCACCTAAATAAAAAAAAATATTCTAAGTTCTCTGTGACTATACATTATAACAGGTCACCTGCTAAAGTAAATGGCATCTAAAAAGCAGTATTTCCATTTTCAAGGGTTTGTTTTGTGTGACAGTAAAACTACGTTTTGCAGGCAAAGAGGCAGATGAGCAAAGAGTGGGAAAGTCCAGCACTTGATAGCTTAGCAAGTGAGGATGTAGAAGGCTCCCATTCAGGTCTTGTCCCTCTGCCTGACAAACTCTTTGTCCTCATGCACTAGGAATCTATACAGTCAGTCTTCATCTGATTCAGCATTTAATTAACTGATGAAAGACAACAGCATCATTACAAGAGCTCTGGTTAATGCATCCATGTCTTCATTTAAACAGCCAAGATGTGTGTTAAAGGTAGATATAAGCATCCATGTCAAGGGATGTCTGTTTATTTCCTCCATCCTTTGCAAATCATAAGAATTCCTGGACAGGGTACTCCTATCAGAATCACTGCTTGAAGACTGATGGGAATAATTTACTATTGTGACACATACTTCATGAAAATGTTCTGCAAGCTGCAAGTGGCCAACAAACCATCTTTTCAGTTTATTGTTCTGATTCTGGCCTTAAAATTCAATTCAAAGAAAGAATGATCTGTAGGAAACATGGAACATGAGTAAAATATTTTATCTTCTTATTACTAACAGGTCTTGGAGTAATCATAATTCTTCTCGCCACGATGGTAACCTCAATTACTGGGTTGTCAACTTCTGCAATAGCAACTAATGGGTTTGTCCGTGGAGGTAAAAATCTTAGGGTTACTAATGCTTTCAAGCTCCAGAAGGTATATATGTATTATTTTTGTATGAGACAAACCAGAGGGACCATAAACCAAAGGGCACATCTAATGGAACTGCAAGGTAACAATTCTAGCCACCTCTCATCACAATTTAAGGCGTGTTTGAGCTGTCACTTCTAATAAACCACGCATTTCAGTTCAGTCTGAGAAGTACATTTCAGGTGTTCCTGCCAACTGCTGAGCAAGGGATGCTTCTGGCTTTTCATGGAGTTCTTTCACCTTTCAGCCGGTCTTTCCTATTCAGAGCATTCCAGGTTGGACATTCCTCAACAAACTGAGCATGAGACATCTCTTCCTGTCATTTTGAAGACTGATGCAGATCAGTGGATATCTTCAGTTTAATGCCTTCTTTATAACACTACTTACATTTCAGCCCCTCCTTGGAAGACGGGTAGATAATTTGGCTGTAAAAGTCCATGTCAGGTATTTTGTGAAACAAAGTTTTGGTGCATTTCAGAGCCTTTAAGTTATAACTGGTCTGGTCTAAGCCCTGTGGAAAATGGAAAGTTCTTACCACGTCACTAAAGCGGAACAGGTACTGGAATGCACTTGCACATACTTTCTTTTTCGGATCTTTCAGGTCTTGGAATCATAGTTATTGCTCTGAGTGTAGTAGTAACAACACTGACATGTATCTCCATGTCTGCCATTTGCACTAATGGAGTAGTAAGAGGAGGTAAGTGAATATGATCTCACTAAAAATACAAAGATCTTCAAATTCGAATTAGAAAAGTAAATGGAATTGAGATAACTATGTTATAAGCAAAAAAATAATGTGTATATTTGCAATGATTTCTCCCAGTGGAGATCAAAATGTGTATAGATTTAATGCAAAAAACATTAAAGATTCACTGCATCACTATGATGCAGGAACTTAAACAATGTAACACAGAACATGACCATTCATGTTAACATTGGGATAAATCCACATAAGTGAGAACCTTTTTGGAAGTGAAGTTCTCTCTCCTTTGTGTTACTATATCATGCATCATGAAAAATTATAACAAGGTCCACTTTTGCATGCTAATATGCACTAAAAAGATTTCTGGAATAAAAAGGCATACTGAAAAGTCTGAATGCAGAACCAGTATAAAGAACATTGCTTTTTTGCAGTGTCCCCTATTAATGTACAGCATAGACTGATTATATTTGTGAGATTAAAACTTCAGATTTCTCCAGTAACAGTTATGGGGGTGGAAAATAAAGCAAAAGCTGTGTGTTTACTTGTGCTGAAACAGTCATTTCTGTCTGCAGGAGGAGCATACTATCTTATCTCAAGAAGTCTGGGCCCAGAGTTTGGTGGATCTATAGGACTTATCTTTGCCTTTGCAAATGCTGTGGCAGTTGCCATGTATGTAGTTGGATTTGCTGAAACAGTTGTAGAACTTCTTAAGGTAAATACAGATGTTTCATGTATATGATGAAATTGGTTCAGTTTTGTTTTGAGAAGCTTTTCTTTTTTGGGGGGGTGGTGATGGTGGTGTTTGTTTTACATAATGTATTTGCATAAGTAGTGATATGTTTTAGTTAAGGTTTGAGGGGCATCTTTAGCAGGGAGGAAGCTGGTGTGTCTAAACATGCCACAGAGTGCTTCTTCATTATTTCTACCTTTTGAATATATTTCATACATTTCGTGACAAGAATCTCAAAATCAGAATAGGAACAGACATCCCATTAGACAGCCAAATATAACCCCAACTGCAAAAAGCCATCTGGAACATGACACACTAGCACTTGGTCTCACAAATCTCTGTAACTTTGACAGCTCACTGCTTTCTATTTCACCTTTTTACTTGATCCCACCAGTTGGGCAGAGAAAGACTGGTTTTCATAACATTTCTTACCCCTTCCAGGAGAGTGATACACTGATGGTAGATGAGTCCAACGACATCAGAATCATAGGGACCATCACTGTGGTCTGTCTTCTCGGCATCTCTGTTGCTGGCATGGAATGGGAAGCAAAGGTAAACTTTTAAAAGAATATAAAAGCAAGCAGTATATTAACCTGCTGTAAGGCATTAGTGTGTGAGGAATGCTATTCAGCAGATGGAATTTTCAAAAGCACTCAGTTTCAGTTTATGCTTAATCTTTCTAAAAGCCATAGCAGTTTAATCATTACATTCAATGAAAGCACAATTACTCTAAACTCTACCTTGAACATACATTTAAAAGCAAAGAGGAAGTTTGGGTTTTGCAGACAACTTGGTTATATTCATTTTTATAATTTATGGCATTATTTGAGCCTTGGCTACATGCCCCTTTTGCCCTTATTTTTGATGCAGCTTGATAGAATAAACAGTAGCAAAAACAATTTATGGTTTTATCACTGTACTCTCTCAAGCTCTACTCAGCAGAAGAGCTCTATTTGTTACCCATTCCTTAATCTCTAATGATTTCTGCTATTCCTTCACCTGTAAAAAAGGCCAGAATGCAAATTCAAGTGGAAATACTTTTGAGAATAAAATACAGCTATAGAAATCAGGTCCAGAAATCAGGTTCAACAGCACCCTTGTTTGTGATGGAGACTAGAACAACTTGTAAAAGAGATCAGAAAACAATTTGATATTATAACCTTTGAAGTGACAACCCTCTGCAACTAAAAAAAATTATAACAATATAAAAATGTCTTATATTTGATACTAATGCATTAGCATTAGTATCATTAGTTCCATTTTGCCTTTTATTATAAGGAAGCTAAACTAAAATTAAATTATAACACTATATTTCATTACCTCCTTAGCAAAAAGCATCTGCCGTTGTCATTAGCTGATTCAGCTATCTTGACTCCTGGTATTTTCAAAAACTATAGAAATTAATAACCTGTTATAGGGAACACATACAGATAATTTACTGTATAGCCACCTCCACAGCAACAAAGTTAAAAACAGGAGAATCTTTTTGTTTCTATTAATAGGCTCAAGTTATTCTTCTAATTGTTCTCCTTGTTGCCATTGCAAATTTCTTTATTGGGACAGTCATTCCTACCAACACTGAAAAGAAGGCAAGAGGCTTTTTTAATTACCAAGGTAAGCAACCTTGCTATCTATCATAAAATTATGTTTCTATTCTTTTGACTTAATAGTAAGCTAAGGATTCCACTAAAAAGGTCACAAGATCAGAATCTTCTGTCCAAGTTCAAGTGAGCTTGCAAACAAAGGGAATGGATTTCATCTCTAATTTTGAGTCTGTCTCTGCTGCTGCAGCTGACAGCACAGTAAGATGCAGCTTGAGTCATTTATACATCAGTAGAGCACAGACAAACTTTTAGCACAGAGCTAAGAGCAAGTGCTGCAGTGACACTTCTGTCATTTCAACAGGGATCTGTAGCTCTGAGATGCAGACAAGCACATCCTTCTGGGGAGCAGACTAAGGAAATCAAATTCAATTTGCTTGTGATGTGAGACGGATTCAAACCCAGTTGTCCAGATGTGAAAGACTAGCTTATTCACCTCCTTTATTAAGTAACTTTGGAATCAAATCCTGTTGTTATATTTCATTCTCACTTATATTTGCAGCATCAATATTTGCAGAAAACTTTGGACCAGGTTTCAGAAGTGGAGAAGGATTTTTTTCGGTGTTTGCCATTTTTTTCCCAGCTGCCACTGGCATTCTCGCAGGAGCCAATATCTCAGGAGATCTGAAAGTATGTATTTCATGAACTTCATAATACTAGTCATAGGTTGGAAAAATAACAAGAAAACCAATCATGAATCAACACTGTATTCAGTTTTAAATCATGTCTTAATTTGGGAAGCAAAGCTCTCTCTTTTAAGTACCTGCTTTATTATTTAAAAACATCAATTCACAAATTCTCTCATAATGCAGTATGGGTATTTACAGAAACTACTGTAGCTAGATCTGGGTTGCTGTATCATTTAAAAACAAGTTTCAATAGCCTGTAATAATATATCATTAACGGTCCATTAGCAGCACATGCTAGGAGAGAAATTACATGTGTATCTCTTGGAGCTCATCTTTTGTAAACATCAATCTAAACATCATCTCCGAAAGCATCCCAGGAAAGCTCATGTTTGTACTCACAAGAATCAGTGGAGACCAGCTTTTCGTATTCAGGGTCATAGCAAGGGCAGAGCAAACAGAGCATTTAATGAAAACACGTATGTCCTAATCCCATGTCAGTATTGCTGCTCAAAGGAAAAGCTGCAAGGCTGCAGCTGTGACAAAAAAAAGAGACTGAAGAGAAAGGGAAAGGAGGTCCAAGGGTGCCCAGTTGTCTTGCTGTGGCCATTCTGTCAGTTCCCCATTCTCCTCTTGCAGATCAGCAGTTACAGGAGATGGAATTTCCAGTATCTAAACATACAGGTAAATTAGACAGGAATTTAGTTTTGAGTGCCCTCTAGTTTTCATGATAAAAACGCTCAAAAACCAGCCAAAATAAATAAAGAAAAGTCATCAACAATAGATGGCTCACAGTGTGATAACCCCAGCATGCCAGATGAAGTTATTTGGCCTTATCCTATAAATCCATTGCCTTGCAGACCCTAAAGGATTCAACCAAAGGTCTGCTATTTCTGTACTGGCACATCAGTCACAAGTTCACCAGATCCTACCACCCCTGAGAGCCAATTCTCTTTCCCTTCCTCACCCTGATCTGCATGCCTCAGCTCCTCTGTTTTCAGAGGACTGCTTTTCACGCCAAGCACAGAGAAAATACCTGGAAACTGAGCTGCTGATAGCATCAATGAGATTCCATTTTTAATTAAAAAAGCAAAAAACCATTGTACTTCTGCCCAGTGGGACTGCACCAGCCTCACACAATCTCCATCCTTTTATCAAACAAAAATAATTCTTTTGCCATATATGGTGCTCTGTCTGCATGGCAGACTCCCAAAGCAGCAGCACTTCTTTCATCAGCTGTTTGAAACAACCCAAGCAGACCTCGGGAAGCAGTTCTCCAGTTGGATCTCTGCAGTTGTTTCAGTCTCACAAAGAGTGGACTTCGGTAACCAAGTCCTCCAGGCAGCAGATTCCCCACTGAGCATGTTTAGATGAATTAGACGAGTCTAATTAAATTAACCAGCCTCTCCAAAATCTAAAAGACAAGCTAAGGAGTGCTTAAAAAGTGTAAAATTTACCAATCGAACTTTCTTTAGAATTTGTTGCAAACTCCTTTGTCTGTGCTCCTGCAACCACTACACACTCAAGTTGTGTCCTACTCCAGAGCCTACTTATAGGGACAGCTTCCTAGTGACTTCCTTCTGACTTCAGTGGGGTCTAGCCCCTGAAGGGCTAACAGCATAATAAATATGGGTTCAAATTTTAAAAACATAAAATATAAAAAGTTGTAAGAAGCCTTAACCTTAACATGTAATGTTACAGTTTAAGATAACCACAAGATCCCACAAAAAACAACCTAAAACATGCTCATCAGAACTGCATAAAGTTACCATGGTCTGAGTGCAAAGGCTCTTATGCAGCAGAAGTAACTCCACAATAATTTTCCAGCTCAATAAATCCTTACCTTGTTTAAAAATTATATTAATTACTGATCCAGTTTAGCAATTCATGCATGCTTCACAGTAAACTCTAAATTTGTATTTTGGTTTTTTACTCTGCAGCAAGCATAATTATAAAAAAGTCTGTGACTTAAAATAAATTCAACAAATCTTTGATTTAAGAAACCATGCTAAACCAACTTAAGAAGAAAATTCATTAAAAAACTCTTCCTAGCATAAACAAACACACCCTAAATTGTAAGGTTATCTAGCATTAAAAATCCCTTTAAAATGTACAGTGCAGATCTTTGGACTCTTACTTACAGTTGCATTATCAAAGCTGATACTGTTGTGAGCCAGTCTGTAAGCATTATAACCCAGCCTCATTAAATTATCTAAATTAAGTCAATACAGTAAAAGAAAGTAGCTGTTTTGAAGACCCAACTAACAATTACTGGTTGCAAATCACAGAAGTACTGTATTCTGTACAGGGTGACTACATCTGTCTTACCAATTAACCAAAAATGGTCCCATCTTGTCATCCACAAGGGTCTGATAGTTCAGTAACAATTTACCCACTACATCATTAAACATTAAAATAAAGGCAATTGCAATGTAAACAGAGTATGGAGTTCAAGTAATGCAGACCTTAGGACCATTGTGTTGCTATAAATGTGAGCTCTGCTCCTGCAAAATATCCTTCACTATGTGCAGGGTAGGAGTGCTGCATCTCAGGAGCACTGCTGTGTCTGGATGCTGAGACCAGAAATGTTCAGAGGTCAGAGTGATAAAAATCTGCTCTCTAGGGTACCTTCATCCCACAGTGAGCAGAACTCCCAGCATGCAAATGCAATCAGGCTGCAGCACACAAACTCACAGTGTTTCTCGTGTCACTGCTTTGTTTAAGGACCCCCAAAGTGCCATACCCCAGGGGACAATGCTGGCCATTCTGATCACCACAATTGCTTACATTGCTGTTGCAATATGTGCAGGTAAGTACAGAACCTCTGCTTTACTCGTACAGTTAAGTTTGAAAGCTTGGCATGCAAATGAATATTTGCCTCACTGCTTTTTCATGCCATGGATTTTTTATGCAGAGAGACAGTAGTTTTGATTTTACTGTATGCCAAAACAGTGGTTTAAAAAAAGCAGCAATCAGTAGAAACTAAAGTCCCCATCTGGCAGCTGGACTTTCAAGTAACTTGTATGGTTGTTTTTGCATAAGATTCAGTGATATGACCACCAGCATACAGTATCCATAAGCATAATAAAGATCAAAGGAAACTCTGATCAATCTGCTGTTCCTGGTTCACATTGAAATTTCACATGGCTTCTGCTTGTCTTCTTACTGAACACTCATGAGAATCACAGGAACAGGGTAACACACGCGTTTTGTACATTATATGTCAAAGACAGAAATCAGTTGCCTGTCTCAAAGGAACTACACATTACATGTTCTACAGTAGTGGAATGTGAGGTAACAAAACGGGCATGAGTGGAAAGGAGGCCTGTACTGAAGTCATGAACTATATTGGAGGATTATGCAATTAAATTCTCATTACAAGCATACAATAAATCTCTGGTCAAGAAAAAAAATTTCTGTTTGTATTTAATAGTATTGTAAGAAAGAGAGTTGTAAAGCAACAGTCTTATAAGCAAATACCTCAGTAACACAAGAAAGCCCTGCAGAGAACTCCCTTTTCTGGGACATGACTCTCAAGTCTTCTTAACTTCTGTGGTTCTTGGAATTTATGTATAAAGCAGAATACTTGACTCAAGCCTCAGCTCAGGTCATTGCGTTATTTGGATAAAGTCACCCTAGGACATAAGTGGGGAAAAAAAAGACAACATAAAGATCAATAAACACAAAAAGAACATAGGTAATTTCTCCTGTTCAAAGTTTTTCTCATCATATTGGTATCATTAGGGCTATGACAATCTGAACAGCTGAGGATCTGGGTCTCTAAAGTAATTTTGTACCATTGCTACACAGAAGAAAGGGTATACCTAGACCTAAAAGCCTCACTGATGTGTTTGCTCTGAACACTGGCACTTTTAAAAGTAGTAACAGGAAGACAAAAGACTTCTGAGTTAGTCAGTTCATTGTTGATCTGTCTGGGTCTCAAATCTCAGAATAATACTAATCCTTATTAGTTAAGTGGCTGATTATTTTAAAAGTAACAGAAGCAAATATTTTCTTAAAGACACCTTAAGAAACTCAGTCACAGTACAGGGAAGTAATCCCAGCCCAAAACAAAATGTTGCTCTTTGGGATGAGTCTGAGCCAGCAGTTGTACAAAAAGTGTGCAGTCTAGGAGTCAAAGTGTGGCAAGAACATTCTTTCAATGTCACAAGGAAGCAAAATAAAAATATATCATTGATTCCACAGGCGCCTGTGTTGTACGAGATGCTACTGGGAACGTCAATGACACAACTGTACCTGGAATGAGCTGCAATGGATCATCTGCCTGTGGCCTAGGCTATGATTTTTCCAGATGTGCAAGTCAGCCATGTGATTATGGGCTGATGAATAATTTTCAGGTTTTAATGAGATAATATGTATTAGCATATAAGCATATATTAACATAATAAGCAATACACGAATACGTAAATACAAACATGCAAAACCATTATTTGCAGACAACTACAACAGGACAACCAGTTTTATCTAAAAAAGTAAAGTGTAGGAATGATAAAAGGCAAAAAATCCCCTGCATTGCACGTTTACCTTCACACTGCCCATCACCAGCCTTCCTAACACTCTGGTAAGGCCTTTATCTCCTCTTTTAACAAGTACCATGCAGCAGTATATGTTGTAACATCTTCAGACTGAAAGCCCAGACTTAACAGAGACCTCAGGAGCTCCTGTTAGATGAGGAACTCACCTCACTGCTCTTGACACATGGATGTGATTTTGCCTCAGGAGTGCTGTGGTCACAGTTAAAGGGTAGTGTCACAGTACAAAAATCAGAGTTCTGACTTCTTAAAAAAAAGTATCCAAAAATAGTAGAGAAAAAAAATCAAGTGAGAAGTAATGAAATCTTTCTCCTAGGCCAGAGGGAGACTATCTGCCATTTTTATTCTTCAAAATAAAGCTTAGGCTCAGCATCAAAGTAAAGCAGTTCTGCAGCCTGACAACCACAGGTCCCAGATCTCTGTTCAGCCCCTGTGCTTCATGGCCAGCGAGAGGAGTTCACCACCCACCTGCACATGCTTTTCAACGAGTCATTTGTAGCTTTTAAAGTCACTCACTTTTTTCCCAGCTGGCTCTGCTAAATGACAGGGCTGGGTAACCACCTTGAAAGAGATGTGCTGTCCCTTTCACAGACTACTTTCCTTTCCTTCCTTGATCATTTACTATCCTTACTCCCACCTCAGTTCAGCTGCCCACACTCAGGGCAAAAATCAGTGACCTCCCTGTAGCCAGACAAACTTTCATTTCTGGCATTTACCCCTGCCAGACTAGAGCCAGAAAACAGTATGACTGCATCTGACAAATCTTCAGGAATCACTGGTTTCCTGAAGTACTGCCCACACACCACCAATTACATCCATCCATCTTTTGGTTTCCTTGTCTGGTGCTTCTCAACAACCCTTTCACTTCAGTAGTCACAGAGGCCAGCCCAGCACTCCTAGGAGGGCTGAGGGAGACCTGACAGTGCCCATCATTATTGTCTGCAGGACTGCAGTTACATCAGCACCACCAGGCATTTTCTCTCATTTTTAGCCATATTAAATAAGGGAAAAAAAACCCCAAACAAAATGAATTGCCTCCAAACACATTGCATATATTGGTGCTTTTTCCTGCCATTTCCATTTTCTTGTCCATAAGCTGAATGTTTAATCATCAAGTGGAGGCTGTTACTTATAGCAATCAGTTAGTAAAGGCAGTGAGGAAATCTCACAGAGTACTCATCTGCCACAGCAGACAGCTGCATATTTGAATAAAAATTTGGCTTTGCCTCCATTCCTTTTAACCAAACCAGAAATAATAGTACTGTTTGTAGCAGATTAAATTTAGAAGCAGAGACCCATAGAGCACTTAAATGGGTTTGTCATTAGAAAGTGCATCCAAACACAAGCCTATTTTTTTACCTTCTTTTTTTCCTAAAGGTGATGAGCATGGTGTCTGGTTTTGGTCCTCTCATCACAGCTGGCATCTTCTCAGCTACTCTGTCATCAGCTCTAGCATCTCTTGTCAGCGCACCCAAAGTTTTCCAGGTAAAATTAAACTATCTGTTTCCTTATACTTGGTTTTACTTCAGAGACAAAACTGAACTCTGTGTGCCAATTGTAATGTATATTTAAGCAACACTGACACATGTGGCTAGAAGAGGCAGGGAAAGCAATACGCAGAATGTTTTTCAGCAGCAGAAGACAGGTCTTATCATCATACAAGGATGATAATGTTCCTTTGGTCAGAGCTCAGCTTTGCTACAGGAGCAGGGGATACTCATGTGCCTGTCATAAATAGCTTCAAAGGTACTTTCAGGACTACTTCTATCTTCTTACAAAAAGCTACCCTGTAAGTACAGGAGCAACAGGGGCCCTCAGGTCCATAAGATTCAGGTGCTGTCAGGTGTGCTCTTAACAGGCTGTCCAGAAGGTCTCTGGGCAGCAGCAATGTGGACAGACAGGGAGCAGAGGGCATGGGACAGAGAAGCTGTACAAATTACATCAAGTCACTGATTTATGCTTCGACTTCTCCCAATTTAGACTTTATTTAGCTATTTAATTGCCTTTTTCTTTTAAAGCACTGAATAAGCATTAAATGCCTTTGATTCTATTTCCCACGATATAATAACATAGTAGCACATTGTCTTATCACCTTACTTAAATGTTCACATGCCACAGCAGTTGATGTACTCGAAGCACTAAGACAGATTTAACTTTTGTTTAGAAAAAGCCTAGCAAGCAGCCACTTACAGACCGTGACTTCTGGTGCAAGAAAGTGCTGCTTAATAGAATTATGTGCTGATTTTCTTACCAGGCTCTCTGCAAGGACAACGTCTACAAAGGGCTAGAATTCTTTGCCAAAGGATATGGAAAAAACAACGAGCCTATCAGGGGATATGTCCTCACTTTTGTGATCGCCATGGCATTCATTTTGATTGGTTTGTATAATGTTACATAGCTCCTATAGTGTATATTCTGAAATTATACAAACTGATACTATAATACAATTAGTAGCTGTGGTTTGAAAAATTTCCAGTTGGGTAAGCTCTGACATAAGCACACTACAAGTCCTGGTGGCAATTCCATCATTCCTAATGAAGGCAAAAAGAAACCAGCAGGGATTCCAGTAACTTACCATCACCACCACCACAGCCTCATTTTCCAAGATGCAGAGTAGCTGCAATTCCTGTTGACTCTGCAGTGAGTGAGGGCAGTGCTTAGAACTCTATCATATAAGGCAAAGTCACAATCTTTGAAAACAATTTTCCAGTTTATATTGCACATAGCTCTGAGGTAATTTTGAGATAATAAGGAAGCCTATTCTGGTCAAGCCTTTCCCACAGTCAGCTCCAAAGCAAATCCCAGTTTACCAGCACAGGTGAAAGAAAATCTCAGCTACCACATTTAGGGGTGCAGGGATTGTTAAATCAGTTTTTCCAAGATTTGAAATTCAAGCTGTCTTACACTAAGTAAATAGGATGTCTAGTAGAGACTTCAGATTCCCACGAAGTTGTAACTACAAATAATGCATCCATCCTGTCAATTATGTATTTAAATTCTGAACTTTACATCAGATCTACATCATTAACAGACAGTATGCTGAATCACAGTATCAGGTGTAATACTGCATAGCACATAATGTTATTAAAATTAGGATTAGCAGACATAATTCATATGAATGAAGGTAGATCAAGGTGGCCTTAAATTAGTAAGACAGGAAAATATCCAAGCTCTCTCTGGATGGTAAATGCAGACAATGTTCAGTTTTAATGCATCATTAGGAAACAGCTAGCCAACAGTCCAGGAAACTGGTGCCTCTGTCTGACTTGTGTATGTGTCTTGCAGCTGAACTGAATACCATTGCTCCCATCATCTCCAATTTCTTCCTGGCTTCATACGCTTTGATTAATTTCTCCTGCTTTCATGCCTCATATGCAAAATCTCCAGGTGAGTCTGCATTCAGCAGTGATTTAAATATGGGCTTTATAGTCTGATCTCTGGAAGCTTTAGGCTGTATGTCAGAGAAAACTGCAGTATGTGTAAAGTATCTAAGTAATGTGATCTGATGTCTTATTGAATATGACGGCATTTTATTTATCTCCAAAAGATAAAAATGATCCTTACAATGCCTACAATTGTACAGGATGAGAAAGGCTTTGGTGCATCCCACTGGAGAAAAACCAATTCTCCTCAGGGTGGTATCTTTTCCCCTGAGTATTAAAGAACATGTGTGGGTAAAAGCTTATTCCAACTCTGCTTGCCAATGAATCAAGCAGGGTATAGTGGGGAGTCATCACTCCCTTCTCCAAACCTACAGCAAAATGTACGGGGAGATTCCTAAGCACAGTAACAGAGCTACAAGTGATGCTGCCTGGAGGGGAACATGTAGAGCAAGAGTAGGTCCATCAAACAGCACCAGCACAGCTCTGCAGTGCCTAGAAGCAGAATTGTAAAGCACAATTGTGAAGCACAACGAGGTCCTGTTCAGGGGTAACATGAGATCCTCCCTCTACATTTGCAGCAAAGAACATTCTGGCTTGTCAGACTTGTGCATTGCCACAGCAGAATGATTCTCACCATCTCATGAATGAAGGGGTGACACCTTCAGGAACAAAGTCAATCAGCTGAGCAACACTGGTTTGGCACACAGGAAAGACAATTTCCTGCTTCTATGAACTAATTATTCAACTCAAGGAGAGAGGAATACATTTTTGATTTCCAGTGTGAAGAAACTGCACTACTGACATAAATGCCTGCATCAGCTTCCTTCCTATAGATCTGCACAGTGCTATTTGTTTAGAGGGCAGAAAAGATGAGCACTTGTGCTAATTACCTGCACAGCTGAACAAATGCTCCATTCGGCCTTGGAGCTGAGTGACAATTACCTCTATAGATTTCATCTGCGTACATCTGACTCTTCTCTGCCACTACTTAACATTTCAGACAGAACTGCAGCCATTTTTCTTTTCTCATTTCCTCCAGTTAATTTCTGCCAATTCACAATGATAGATTATAATAATTGCAAGGCTGCAGGGCAGAAAATTTCTTCCCAGCAGGTCCTTCCCATTCCCTCATCATAAAGATGATCCAAGATAGGGTTGCTCAGCTTCTTGTATCTTCTGTGTTTTTTCCCCTCTCCGAAGTCTGCTGTGTAGAACACCTGGCAGAGACCTGCAGACCAAAAAAAAATGGAGGCTCAGTGCTTGCCTCATCATTTTAATTGGTAGCAGGGGACGGGATCAGTACTGCAGCTGAAGAGCAGCAGGAATAATATCTTTTTAAAGTCAACTGCAGATGAATTTATTTTTCTGCAACAAGACCAGGCAATTTCCAAGTTTAAGACAGGTGCACTTACAGTATTGGGATAAACACTCCTCTCAGCAAGTGTTTAGCTACCAATAATAAGTTCTGTGTATATGCATCAAAAGTACACAGTCATCAGTTACCTGGAGTTAAAGGTAATCTCCTTCTGATGTTCTGAAATATTCTGAACCAGTAAACTTTAATTTTGCAAAAATACATATAAACAGAATAGCTATTTAAAGCCAGGCTGAAGAAAGCAGTAGAAAAGAGAGTAGTAGAAGACCTGTAAGACCCAGTATTCTATAAATTGAAACCTACATCACCCAACACCTGAAAGTATCTGTACATATGATGCCTAAGAATTTACAGCTATCTCTCCCATCTCTTCTGACAGAGCCTGAAACAAACCGTACATGGGATTTTATGCACAAAAATCATGGATCACCATTTTATCAATACATTTTATGCTCTTCCAATTTCCTCTATTCTCTTTAAACAGGTTGGAGACCTGCATTCAGATATTATAATATGTGGGTGTCACTTTTTGGAGCCTTGCTGTGCTGCGGGGTGATGTTTGTCATCAACTGGTGGGCAGCTCTCATCACTTATGCCATTGAGCTCTTCCTATATATTTATGTAACATATAAGAAGCCAGGTAAGGCCAAACCCCACCATTATTACATGTATATGTTGAGCTGCTAGACTGGATTTTAAAGGAATTAATTCTGCTAACAGAATTAGAAATTATTTTTCTGTGCTCTCTTTGTTTAGAAGGCAGTCTGAAGCATCCCACTAAACTCCATTTTATATAATATAGATTAAGTTGATAGTCTGGTGACTGCTTGTTTAACAAGCAGTTCAAGTGTGGTTCAGGGTTTTCTGTAAACATTCCAGCAGACTGGTTTATTCCCACCACATCTTTATGACATTTGGCCTTTTACTTGAGTATCACTCATAATTTTTTCCACCCACGCACAAATCCTTACCTGAATTTTGCAATGCTCTTAGCTGACTCATGCAGGGTCCTCACTCAAAATGTAAACCTGCTGCCTATTATACAATAAAAATGCAAGCTGAATTACTTATGAAGTGATCATCCTCCAGCACCTCCCTACAATTCCCCCGTAAATCAAGACAGATGGGCCCACTTTTACTGCTGGATAAAACCACTTAGTAGCTCAGCAAATCACAGGAGCTGTCCTCAAAAACCTATGTGCTGTCCAAGACTAGACAGTCTGGCTATTCATAACAAGGGCAAAACTAACCCATGTCCAGATTTCAGTGCTAACCACCTGAGTTACTTCTGCAGCAGAAAACATAAAACAAAACCAAAACATAAAAGAGGCACAGTCCCCAGCAATAGATGTGCTTTTATTGGAGTTAGCTTGTGACAGCAACACCTGGTCTGAGACTGTGTTGTTTTGTTCTGTTGTCTGTCCTCCCTATCTGTGCTCTCTCACACCCATTGGGATGGTCTGTGCCTCTCTTCCTGTAAATATATCATCACCTGCAGGAAAGCACACCCATCTCAAGCCAGTTGTCAAAAACATTTCAGGATTTCTACTCTTTCCTTGGATATTGCCAGTGTCCCTGATGCAAAGTAGCACCTTAAAGCTTGGTTAAATTCACTGAAGCCACTGTACAAAAGCCCTCTGTCTCCTCTAAGAGAGTGACTTTTGTTCAGCAGTAATTTACCAGCAACTGGAGGGTTCAGAAAAAACTAATATTCCTTAGAAAAGGCAACTTTACACAAACCTCCACTTAGTTGCACTTAATATTGGCTTTGTATCTTGGCATAACAGGACTTGATCTGCATTCATATAGACCTCAAAGTGTAGAAAGACATTTCTTATATGTCTCCACAGACCAAACAGCTGCACAATAATGAGAAAATATGTATATGCCAAAACGGGGTTTGGAGAACAATTTCTGGCCTATACAGTAGAACAGAGCAAACTGGCACTAGCAATGTTCCTTGCTATTGGTTTCATTTGCACTTCCTGAAATTCCACACCACATACATGACTCAGGGCTCTCCATTTTCTAAATGGGAGAAGAACACAAAGTTAATGAAACAAATAAGAGAAGAGTTTTTAAGCAGGGTAAAAACATTCCCTACAACATTTAAATAAGAATGAAACTATTTACATGCATGGGGTTTTCTGCATCACACAAGCAAAACCAATTCATTCTATTATGAAGCACAAAGAACAACAGGTATGAAGATAATATACTCTGCTTTTCATAGAGAACACCATTGCTGATTTTTGCAACAGAATGTAGGGAAAAGCCTGTGGTCTAATAGGTGTCATTTATCTTTATTATATGCAGAAGTAAACTGGGGCTCCTCTACGCAGGCTCTTTACTTTGTTAATGCCTTAGACAGCGCTCTGGCATTAACAACTGTGGAAGAACACGTGAAAAACTTCAGGTAAGATTTCCAGTGAACAGTAGAATGGATTGCCCTGAATCTGTACATCAGCCAATTATATACAACCTCTTTTTTCTCCACCAGACCCCAGTGCCTAGCATTAACAGGAGCTCCTATGGTCAGGCCTGCTCTGCTAGACATCACCCACACCTTCACGAAGAACAATGGGCTGTGTATCTGCTGTGAAGTGTACATGGTAAGGGAACTCACCCACATCTGCACACCCAGCACCAGCAGGGACTGCAGGTCTCCATTACACGGTAAGGGAACTCACCCACACCTGCACACCCAGCACCAGCAGGGACTGCAGGTCTCCATTACACGGTAAGGGAACTCACCCACACCTGCACACCCAGCACCAGCAGGGACTGCAGGTCTCCATTACACGGTAAGGGAACTCACCCACACCTGCACACCCAGCACTGAGGGGGCTGCAGGTCTCCATTACACGGTAAGGGAACTCACCCACATCTGCACACCCAGCACTGAGGGGGCTGCAGGTCTCCATTACACAGTAAGGGAACTCACCCACATCTGCACACCCAGCACTGAGGGGGCTGCAGGTCTCTGTCACACATCCCACTCTCACTCACCACACGGTGTTCCCACTGGTGCTGATTGGCAGCTGTGCACACCACCAAAGAGATTTGCACTGAGAATTAATTTCATCATCATTCTTAACACAAAGCTATTAGCTGATACAAAGCCTGCTGGTAAATGCCTCACTGAGATGCATTTTAAAGTTCATAGCAGGTGAACGAAAAATTGGTTTGGAGAAAAAAAAAATTACAAGAAAGATTTTAGGCTTAGAAAACAGAAAACCCTCAAACCACACAAAACACGAATTTGTAGGGTTATTGCATCACAATCAAATCACCCAGGTTCTATTTTCAGCTTTGTCACTGATTTGCAGAGTTAGGGTTTGGCAAATAATTCAGCTCTCTTTGCAGTGGTTCCTCCAAAACTGTTACAATGCTAATTTTGAGGATAAACATGCTCTTCTGGGATCTAAAGAGAGGAGCAAAGTGTATTTCTAGATATAAATACATAGCAAATGATTTATCTTAGAGGATGAAGGTCTAGTCTCTCATCAGGATAGAACAAAAATAGATAGGTTTGTAGTGTAGGGAGAAAATGTGTTTTAAATATTACAGTGGCCTTTAAATTTTGAGAGGAAAAAAAAAAAAACCAAACCCAAACCAGCTCATGGCACTAAATGGGGCTGCAGAATCTAGATAATAGTCAGTCCATCCAAGATAATGTATTCCTCTACAGCAGTGTAGGAATAATTCATTTGATGCTGCCACATTGCAGAAACAGAGTACAAAAGATCCACATCTGATTATTCCCAAATCAAATTAATCTATAAAGAATGAATGGTCCTAATTCTTTTCTACTATAAGTATTGTTAGATTTCCCACTGCATTCAGTAAACATAGAACCAATCCTAACAAGATCCTGAGACTATGCAGCTCCCTAAAGCTCAGTTTCAGCAAGTTTTCTGAATTCTTAGGCATGTTTCTCTAATATTAGTATTTTCTAAGGAGAACTGAGATTTCATTCCTGTCTATACAAAAAAAACCCCAAAGACCATTTTGTTAGTATAAGTTTTGTAATTGTTTAGGGGGGCTTTCTAATTATATCTTCGGCAACTTAAGTGAAATTTAACTTCCTTCGTAATAAAGTGTGACAAAATGAACCTTTATGAATTGCAAAATTGTGGTAAAGAGCAGATGATAAAATTCCTGGCAATCACACTGAAGAGCAGCCTGCATTATGTATCACAACAAATACAGCAAGACTATTCTGCCATAAATGTAACACCCAGCACATTCTGCCTCAAAAGCTGACATGCTGTTAGTGATGCATAAAGTTTTGAAACACCATGCCAGAGAGCACATCTTCCATTCTTTTCTTCCAAAAGGCAGCAAGAAACTTTCCAGGAGCATGGTGATACATAGCTCAGAAATAAAGATCGCAACAGAACATAAAGATGATTTCAAGTTTACTTGTCTCTGAGGTTACCGCTGCATGTTGGCTTGAACAGTATGAGTTTCTAGTAAAAGGGACTATTTCTGCTTTTACTCCCTGCCTTCATGTAAAATATTTTTTCAGGGTTAGTCTTCAGTCTGCAAATTCACTGGACTCCTTGTACAATTGCACAAACATTCCGCAGGTGCAAAGGAGGAGCAGGGGAGGACACAAACAGGCTGGCACCTTGGAGAGGGGTGGGTCTGACCCCTCAGCCAGCAGAAACATATTGTGCAAGCCAGTTGCAAAACCACCTTCAGGTGCTTTCCCTTGAGAGACAGGGAAGAAGGGTAAAACCTGTTTGTTTCCTCTCCTTACTCACAGTGAAACTTCAAGCTTATTGTTGATACATCTATGATCAAATTCTTCTTAGGTTATATCGATGTCTTGTGACTTGGATATGCACATGGATTTTTTCCCATTAAATTACCAGATGACCCCTGAAAGAAAACTGCCAACAAAGGCATTTGCATTCTCTAATTGCATTGCATCAACTCTTTTCTCTTATGTCAGTAGACAGGAACTTGACCATGTATGTTTAGATCTGCTGAGACTTTTTTACATAGTCAAGCCAGGGAGAGACCTTATTCATTCTGAGATGCTTTATCATACCTTAGATGTTTTTTTAAGATGTTACAATCCATAGTAGTCCTTCTTTCTGTCAGAATCACTGCATTTAAGTAGCATTAACAGTCTCAGCCCTCTCAAACAGAATGTGAATTATGTTTGCAGCACAGTTCTTTTCAAAGGGCTGAATCTCTGTGGACCCTTTTTGGAAAGGTATTTTTCTGACTCTCTCCATTTGTTCCCACAGCAGACTAGGTAACTCCTTCAAAATCACTGTGTGATGTACAATACAAAGCCTTCATAATAATATTTTACTGTATCATGCAGGGACCACGCAAGCTGTGTGTTAAGGAGATGAACAGTGGCATGGAAAAAAAGCAGGCCTGGCTTACAAAGAACAAAAAAAAAGCCTTTTATGCAGCAGTGGCAGCTGACAGCTTCAGAGATGGAGTCAAAAGTCTACTTCAAGTAAGCTTTTTGTTTACAGAACATACAGGAGAGTGTACATCAAAGCATCCCTTTATGTGAGACATTACTATTAGCTTGTGAAGAAGCTCTACATATATATGGGTAATGTTACAGACAGAAAGGGTGTCCTGGGGTACATATATATTATATTACAGATATAATCATAAAGATCTAGTTCCGGGCTATGGAATTATAAGGCAGACTGATTCTCTCCTAAATGAACAAGACACTATTATGAAAAAAGAGAAGCATTTACAGGGCACCATATGAATGTCTATGCAGCTGATGCTTGATACTCTTCAAATCAATTCTATTGTTTGGTATTACACAGCATATTAAATATTTGAGAATGTTTTGGCAATAAATAAAAACTGAAAATGTGTAATATACATTTTCTGCAAATAGCAAGAAGGTCATTTAAATAAAAGTCTGCAATATTTTTCTATTACTCTAAGAATGCAGGAGATAATTTCCAACAGTCCATTTAAAATGGCCATAATGAAGACACAGAGATGCTGTTTTCATTTTTCCCATCTCCTTTCCTCTCTCACATATATGAATATTTAAACATATAGGCACTGAGGCAAAATGTAGAGAAAATTCATATCCTTTGTACAAAATACACCACTGAAAAGACATCAGTGCCAACTGAGACAGTAGGAAACCAGCTAAAATACTCTGGGTAAGTCACCCACTGGTGTCTTACCAGGGCTCTTTGTACACTTGCTGAATGGACAGTACAATTGAGCAAGATGAAATGCTATTAATAAAGATCCCCTTGTTCTGTGAAAGCCTCACAAAGACACTTCATCTTGGGCTTATACATTGTCTCGGTAGGAGATCTTTCAGATGTTTTTGAGAACTACTACGGTCTGATGATCTCTTCCTTTCCATTCCACTACTTAAGCACTATTGCCAAAGTCAACTACTGGACCCCAAATAATTCTCTTCCAGCAAACAGAAGGATAACCACATGACCATTATTGCAACCTAAAGAGATCAGCAACAATTACTGATTTCAACATAAACAGTGCTGCTCAAAAAACCCAAAAAGGTTCCAACAGTTTTCACTTATTTTCTGTTTGCTAGTAGTAAAAAGCTGGCAAGTTTAACAAATTTAGAAGCTCGTGTTTTGTGTGTTTCCTCCTAAGGTTCCCAATACACTGAATATTTAGATTTCTATAAACACTAGGTTAGCTGAATCTAGATCTGACTTCCCTTACTTGTCCAGGTTTTAGCATCCAGAACCAGTTTTGAAGGGAAACTAATATCTTGACAAACCATTTCTTTTTCCTGTTTATAAACAATAACTTTATCTACAAAGCATGCTCAGCTGGTTTTGGATAATCTTTTGAAAAAACACAGCAAATGAAACAGCAACAGTTTCCAAATTCAAGACAAAAAACAAAATTCTTAGAAGCCTATGCCTTCTCTGTGTATCTGAGATGTTTTAAGAGACTTCAGACCCACTTCATCTACTGATTATTCCAAAGCTGATAAAAGCTTTATGCCATTATGTCAGAATGAACATACAAACAGTTCCTGAACTCTCTGTTGATTCCAAGTTATTGAACCATTTTAATGAGACCATGTCAGAAGAAATGCAAATGAATGCTAATTTAGCAAAACTACACTTCTGTCATCTAAAATCATTTAGAGTTGGAATGATTTAAAGCTAATCTTTCTGCTTTCTGCATGGATATGAGCATGAAGGGCATTTATGAAATGCAATCTAGTTGTAAGTGTCTCCAGAACATTACTTCAGTTATCTTTTGCCATTACTTTTCATTTACAGTAAAAGCATGTATGTGTACCTCTCTCAAGCAGTGTTTTAATATTGGCAGGCCTCGGGCTTGGGTAGAATGAAACCAAATACCCTGGTGATTGGATTTAAGAAGGACTGGAGAAATGCACCTGCCATTCAAGTTGAGAACTATGTGGGCATTATACAGTAAGTCAGCTCAGTACCTCCTTTTTCACTCCTCTTAGACTACATTAATGTAGCATTTCCATACAGAATTTGATGTGTAGAAACAATTCAAGGACATACATACAAACATGGACTCACACATCCTAGCTCTATGGCTGAAGTTACTGCCCATCAAAAAAGGCTCATTGGCTTCCCACACCTTGTAGGATCTTCTTAGCAAACACCTGGCACCATCAGAGCTGAGGTGGCTTGACAATGCTAAAGAAGCTGCACTGCTGTCAGTAGTGCTTTTCCAGAGCTGTATTTTCCCATTTTCAGTGGGCAGGAGCTCAGAGAAAAACAACCCTAATGTACATACTAAGGGAATAAGATAACATCATGGAATTCTTCTTATAAGCCTAGGAGACAGGGGAAGAGCTTTGCTTCAAATCTCATGTGTGCCTAAGGCTCAGCAGCTCTGTGGGTTGGGATTTAGCTAGGAAACAGTCATTTTAGAACAGGCTCCTCATAGATACTTGCTCAAAATTCACTTGTAAAGCTGAAGCAAGTTACAGAGCAACAAACCCCACCTCAGCTTTGTTATTTCCTCAGAGAAGGGAGAAAAAAATTACCCTATGGCAACCTAGTTCCTGAAAAAAGTGCTGTCTGAAAGACCCATTTCAGGAATAGCTGATCTGTTCCCACGCCCAAACAAACCTTTTTTTTTTTTAATGAGGGAAGATAAGTACTATAAATTTATCTGGGGCAATTCCTTCTACAATTTTACCTAGTCTGTCCTCCCTGTGAACATTTTCACTGATCTTTTCAAAATAGCTTTCCTCATCAACATGCACAATGTAAAATCATGTTTACTCTTCTTTTTCTTTCTTTCCAGTGATGCCTTTGATTTTGAGCTCGGCGTAATTATCATCAGAATTAGCCAAGGATTTGATATATCTCAGGTCCTTCAGGTTCAAGGTATGCAGTGACTTGACAGCTGAATATCTCTGCTGGTTAGATGCACAGCATTAGAAGGACTCTGACACTCATAAGAGTCATCATCTGCTTTCTAGAATAGTTCCTACACTCACACAGCTTCCACAGTTTGTCTTTGCTTGTGCAGGTTAAATCCTGCCTGAAATCGTTGCTGATCACTGGCAGCAACAGGAGCCCAAGCCTCACACATTAAGGGTCTCTGCACACCATAGAATTCAACTCCCAAAGCAGTTCCAGCACAGGCACAGACTAAAGCAATAAAATCACATTGTGCCACAGCAACCAGTTGTTACTCTGAGGCACGTTTCCTTCCTGCTCTTGGCACACCCTTCCTGATATCTCTGAGAGACAGGAAATGGGAAGCTGCACTTTTAGTATCATTTATGTGGAACTCTGAATCCCACAGAATTCCCACCCATACAAAAATCTGAGAGGCACAGGAAACATCAGTTCTCTCTCTCCCCTTTTTGGTCATTCTCCCTCAGTGCATATCTCAGGGGGAAAGGGAAAACCTTCCGCCATCCCACAGCCATTTCGGGAGACATGCCATGTGGGCGGACCCATTCCATGTTTTCCGCAGCACAGCTATCCCCGCTGCCCCGCGGTGTCCCGGAGCGGCCGGGCCGGGCCCGCGGCTCTCTGCTGCCGCCTGCTGCCCGCCCGCCGCGCCTCACGGCGGCCCCGGCACCGCCGCCATCGCAGCGTGAGGGAAAGGAGCGGAACCCAGAAACAAATCACCCCGCAGAATTAAAAGGCAACAGAGACGCCTTTAAGGAGCAAGGGTAGATGAACACGCACTCAGCACTGGCAGTTTGATGTGCTTGAAGACCCATGGGGCAAAACTACAGGGACTTAGGAAAGATTCCAAAATAATCAAGCTTTTCTTCTTCCCCTGGTGATTTCTGAGAGAAATCCGCCCCTATCTGCTTGATGCGAGTCAGAAACTGAGTGCTCAAAATACACAGTCATTGGAACACCTGTAAAAACACAGTGAAAAACAACTCTGCAATCTTAAAAATGAGCAAATGTTCTCCAAGTGTTAAGAAATAAGGAGTCAGAAAGAATTAAGGGGGGGAACCTCAAATGCAAAGAAATATTTCGAAGAAGATACGGAGTCATTGTAATGGAAAACAATGAACATTGTGTTCTCTTATATTTGGTACAGGATTCTGTTCAATAGAAAACCAGAAATTTTAGTTTTGAGTAACCATTAAGTTTGTGGCTATCACCATGTATAATAACCAGAAGTATGTGACTGTCATTGATTAAAAAGTAAAAGTATAATCTTTCTGTTGGCAACTGAGAGTGCTAACAGAGCTAATAATGTCTGGCTAGTGAGGGTTTATTCTACTTTTTTAACACAGTTTCTTAAATGAACTTACCTCATTTTTACTTAATGTATTACTCAAATAGAAGATTTCCTTATGAAAAAAGTTTTCTGCAGGCAAATGCCTGGATCATATTAATTAGTGCCTCACCATAATATGTTCCACAATTACACATGGTACCATTTTCTCAGCAAAAGTCTAATATGGCTAAGATGAAATTGTTCTTCTGTATTACTAAGTTTACAGAATTGATTAACCAAATCTTACATCTTTGCAGCTAATGCTCAAAAAATTAAAACATGAAAAATATTTCTACAGGGAGAATGATTGTATATTTAGGATCCTTACATATTTCTGAGAATCTCAAAGTACAAACCACGAGACTTTGTTCTAAGAAAAGAGACCCACAGGCTAGAACTAAATACCTCAGCTTCCTCAGTGGAGAAAAGCAGCTTTCCGAATGTCTCTTCAAATTATTGGCTAAAGAAACCAACTAAACATCCACAAACATAACTCAATAAATAACATCTCATGTAACTATAAAATGTCATAATACTGAATTTGATTTGGAAGAGACAACCTGAGAGCATCTGGCACACCACAGTTTTGTAGGCACAGGCACCCCAAGCTAGGGCTTCCAGAGGTGAACTCAGCTTCCTTCTCCCTACTGGTTTGCAAAGAAAAAGCATTTTAAAAGAAATTTTCATACCAGGAGCTTTACATTGTCTACAAAGTACCGCAATTACACCAATTACATCATCACCATTAGTTCAGTAAGGGATTTAATTTAAAAGACAGCAATGTGTTACCAGTTGTCTTACTTTTTCTAATATACAGAGGAATTAGAGAAGCTGGAGCAGGAGAGATTGGCACTGGAAGCCACCATTAAAGAAAATGATTTTGAAGAAGGAAAAAGGGGCATCTGCGGATTCTTCAAAAAAGCTAGCTCACTGAATATCTCAAAACACGAAACAAAGAAGGGTAAGTTCCAAAATGACAACTTATCCCCAACCCTTCAATGCATCACAGTTTCACCAATATGCAAACTGGACTTTACTCCAAGCCAAAAATGCCTGAGCTGTAGAGAAGCCCCTGGAACAGAACATCCCTTGTGCAAACCTTGGTGGCCACAAGCCTGTAATGCAGCACAGTGACATCCTCTACTTGTAGGACACCCTGTCTACAACACAACCATGTCCCCTCATTTGCTAGATAAACTTCTCAGCTCAGCTTATGTTCACTTCTACTTGCCAAAAATAGAACATGGTTACAAAGTTTGAGGAATACAGAACAAATTGGTTGGGGGGTTTGGGGGTTGTTTTTTTCTTTTTTAATAAGCGTTTAAGCTTTTAAACAGAGGCCTTTTTTTCTCCTCTCTAAGGAAAACAGGAACATATGCACAATATGCAGGGAACAAGCAATCTTACTTTACTTAACATACACAAACTCAGTACACAGGTGAAAACCAGGTAAAAATTGCACAGCTGCTCTATATTCTAAGCATAATTTCATAAAAATGCACAAGTGAAAGTGGTAAAAGTACTGAAAGTACATACACAGCACACTGTCAAATAACTAATTAACACATAACTTAAATGTGTAGGTGATGAAGTCAATATTACATTTCAGATATAGTAAAATGATACAGACCCAATTTAAGATCTCATTTCACAACTGCTAGGCTGTAATGATAATGACCCACCTGAAGCCATGCTTCAGACATGTATTTTGAGAGTTTTCACCTGCAGAGACTATTACATCTGGCTGTGCATGCAACTCCCACAGGTGCCAGGAAGATCTACAGACTGGGAACATAAAGTGCCATTATTCTTCAGCTGGCAGGCTTCAGTTGATTTTGTTTCAGTAGAACATATTTTTATGACAATTCCACCAATAGTGTGTACCCGTTTCAACTTCCCTTTTTGATTTAGTTGAGAAATGCATAAAATAAATACATATTACACATTTTGGCTCTCTGTATTAGATAGATTATGTCAATAAATAGCCTTGCCTCTCTGTTGTGTTTTTATGTTCATACTCCCTAGAATGGTTCCATCTTCCAGCAGAGATGCTAGAACTGTAGAGGAAAGCCAATAACTGCTTTGGAACTATCCTGTACACACTCCAGAAACACAGGAAAACCAAACAAAGCATTTTCAGAACCTAGCAGATCAGAGTAAAACCTCTAAAAAAGCCTGTTTGTTCCATTTTGAATACTGCTCTGACACTATTTCTTTGAAATCATTAAAAGAGAAGCAGTAATAAAGCCACAGGCCTCAAAAGGTGGAATGAGAGAAGGTATTGTTAGTACAGAGTCAAGACTGTATCTTTTAAAGCCAGCCAAGCAAACAGCAAGAATCAAAATTTATTTCCAATTAGCAGTGACCACGCCAGCATAGGGAAACAGCCATACCTGCTTATGCTTTCCAACTTCCAGCTTCACCTGTGCTACCCCTACATCCCATCAGCTCATTCCATCCACTGTGACTGTGCCTTTCAGGCAGCTTGTATTTTACAAGACAGCTGAGCTTGTAAATGATGCAAAATGACACATTTACTTCTAAAATCGATCAGATATTTCCCAGTTGCTTTTTAAGGCCCCAGTGTATTTTACATTAACTAAAGAGAGACAGAGAACAAATAAATTGGTAACCTTATTCAAAAGGTTATAATCTAGTGCCAATGTGTTACACAAGTTTGGGTTTCTGTGTGTATGAGAAAATTGAAAGCCCAAAGCATATACTCTGTACCTTTTTTTTCAGATTCAAAGGATAGAAATTATGTCAGAAACAGTTCATTTTCCTGAAGCTTTCCCTCCACTGAGCTCCCTAAAGCTACTTATTGCCTCACTTATCAGACATCCTTCCACATTTTTTTCTTTCTCATTACAGAGAGCACCATTAACACCATACAGTCAATGCATGTCGGTGAATTCAATCAGAGGCTGCTAGAAGCCAGCACTCAATTTAAAAAGAAGCAAGGAAAAGGTACAATTGACATTTGGTGGCTGTTCGATGATGGAGGTAAGGAATTTGAGTAAGAATCACAGGGAGAGATATTTCTCTGTTACCAAATATAAAAATGGACTTGGGAAGTTGCATAAAACTGGTTTTTATTAAGCTTACATAATCAATTTTATGTCAGGCTCAAATGTTTTAAAATTAACTTACATCCAACACTGCTGAAGTGTTGCTGAAAGATGGAATTTTTACCATACAATGCACTAATTTGATATTCCTCCAATTTTCTATTTTCTTCCAGGTCTAACAATCCTAATTCCTTACATTCTAACTCTCAGGAAGAAGTGGAAGAATTGTAAATTAAGGATCTTCACTGGAGGAAAAGTCAATAGGATTGAAGAAGAAAAACTAGTGTAAATATAACTTTATTTGTCTCACTTGTTTAAAGAGTTTGAATTGATGCTGAATATAAGGCATATACAGCAGAAAGGTGGGAATTTTTCAGCACAACTAGTTTGTTGTACTGTGGGCAGCATGAGAAAAAAATGTACTTGATTGAAAGGTGTTAAGCTTATGGCATAGCCCTTGAGGCTCTGCAAATGGTGATTACCAAAGGAAACTCACATCCAGCACTTTTCCCCATTAACAGCTCATATTCCCTTCTCTGAGAAGAGCAGTCTGCACTCTGTAATGAGAATATAATTACTTTTATGGGATTTACATGAGATTGTCCAGGTAACAGGAAGTGAAATTGTACATGAAGCCCTCACATGCAAATAGCATAGACAGATAGCTCACATAAATGTGATTAACTGTGGTAAAATATAAAGTTAAAGAGCAAGTTAATCAACTTTAAGGCCAAGTTGATTTTACTCAGTGTTTTAAAGAAGGTCTAGATTCCATAATCATCATTTGCCTTTGAACAAATGAAAATTACTAATGCAAACTTATTTTTATCACCACTTGGCAAGTAAGACCTTTCCTTCCTAAGCGCTTTACACATTACAGGCACAGCCATTTCACCACCAGTGGAAGCAGCTCAATTTGAGCTCAAAGTCAATGACTACCTAACAAAGGGCAGAAGCACCATGTAGAGAGTTAAAAACATCTCCAGCCAAAACTCCAGCGGCAAACAAGTGAGAGGGGTGCAAGGACAGGAACTAGAACCACCAGCTTCACTAGGATTACAACACAGTGCCCTGCAAAGACAGCTGCCACAGGATGTTCCCTTTAAGCAAAAGAGAACACATTAAGCAAACTTTACTCCACTGGGGTGCCATCAGTTTTAAACAGTACCCTAATGCTAATGTACTTCTGCAGAAGTGATTCACAAGCGTTTGTACGAACTATCCTTATAATTGGGTAAAAAAAAGCCCTGGAGCTGCTCAAAGACCTGCTGAGAAGTGTCCTCTGCTCCCTGTCCAGAGTCTGCCTAGTCTTGCCTGTTCAGGACTGCAAACAGGCTCCTGAACCTAGACCCTCTAGTCACCTGATTTTGCTGGAAGTAGAAAGTTTTGACACCAAATGGGATTTGTCAAAACATGACAGATTCCACAGAGGCAGCTCTGACACCTGCAATACACTGCTTGTCCCACAAAGGCCAGACTAAACAGCACAATCAGGACAGCTGATCATGACCCATGACAGACCCAGTTTGTCCCCAAGAAAACTGTATATGTCTGTATTGCTACCTAAACACCAGCGATCCTCAAAACATGACCTTACCTGCCACATGCAAAAGCCTTCAAAGAGACAAATCTGGGCTGGGTGATTCCTCCATTCCCTGGGCAGATCTAATACAAAATCATCCAAGTACAATTTCAGCCAGGTATTTTGAATTCAGAAGTCAAATTTAACTGGACTTTTACAAGCATGTAATTCCCCAAATACTAAAACCTTTCCACAGAAGTTGAGATTTTGCTCTTTATCATGTTCAAAACAGGGGCTGCCACAAGGGACATCAAGATTTATACAAGCAGTATGTTCTTTTTATATAAATAGGTGAAAAAGGAAGAGTAAACTCTCAGGTCATAAACAAATATGTATTTCTACCATGGTGTGCTCCTAGGAAGTCTCTGCTTTTCAAAATCCAAAGCAAAAATAGAAACAAAAAAGAAGGTGGGAGAAGGAAGCGTGGGGAAGAACCACAAGATCCCAACCATGGTTCAAACAAAGACAAAACAGACCTAATTAAACCTTTCTATCCTCAGCACAAACACACAAAAAACTATAGGTGGCCCTTCTGCCACCTGAGGCAAAAAAGCAAACTATTTTCTTTTATGAATATGTGTAAAGACAACATGTGAGTAGATCAATATAAATTTGTAAATTAAAAAGATAAAGAAGATTCTTTAAGTATTGGACATCAACCTTCTGGACCAAATTTTCACCAACACAAGTGCTACCAGTATTGTAAAACTCCATCCACAGCATTCTGACAGTAACAGAAACCTTCTGTAAGTTTTGGAGAATTCTGACCTACTGTATGTTGAATATTCTTCCTTTATGACTCAAGCCTTTGGGAATGCTTAAAGTACCATTGTTTTCCCAAAATGAAAACACCTGCCCTCTGCTATTAATTTCTTTTTATTTCATGATTTTCATCAATCATCAGTTAAATGAACTATGCTACAGGAATCTTGTTCTGTAATTGGAAATTGAAACACTAAAGCATTTAAAGTAATTTGTCATATAGTTAAAGATAAGATATAAAATTCAGTTGTCTAGCTCATTTACAAGTGTTCTTTGATATAAGGCACTCAGAAGTACAGTGATAAAACATTCTCTCTTTTGTTTTCAGGATGGCTTCACTCCTAAGCAAATTCAGAATAAAATTTGCTGATGTTAATATCATTTGTGATATCAATATAAAACCCAACAAAGAGAGGTAAGAAACATTAACAAAATCTACTATTTAGCAGCCAGCCTTTATCTAGAGCTTATTTCTTTTATGTTGAAAATTTAAAAACAAACAAACAAAAGCCACCAAAAAACCAACAAACACAACATAGAAAACAACACTGTCACTTCATTGTAATAATTTTCTAAGTACCAAAAGCAGGAAAAAGAAAAGAACCTTTTAACAATCACAGGCTAAAGGGTCAAAACCGTGTGTAGCCTCTTATGTTGTAAAGACTAATTAGACACCATACTTATGAGCCACTAAATTGAACAGATATTTTATGATGACTTCTATTTATTTAGGTTGCAATAGGCTCCAGTCAGTCACAGTTCTGTAAACTTGCCATCGCTGTCAACTTAGCCTTCTGGGTTTTACAATAAATTAGTAACATTTTTCTGGTCAAACACAAGCATACTTCCTCTCTCCCATGAGGACAACATTATAATACTCCCTATCCCTCAGATATAATGAAGGCTTAATAGTTCTAAAAGTTAACTTATCTACAGAATTAATGCATTTAAGCAGAGGTTAGGAAGTTGGTAAAACCATGCTCAAAAAGTTCCACCTACAACTGTGTTAGCTAAATAATAAAAACAACCCAAAACTTAAAGTCCTTGCTTTCTAAAACATATCTCCATAAAAATCATCTATTTGTTCTGCTTATGTAGACTAAAGTATAAAGCAGGCTGTTCAGAGAGTAACTGAATCCTAAATTCAATTCACAGTATTGCTCTTAGTCTTAAAACTCCTCTGCAAATGTGCCCTCCTTGCTATACTGTCTTCCATCCCATCCCTTACTCCAACCAAAGCATCTGGGTTCAAGTGCAATCCCAGGTTAGGCTCTTAATCATTCTGTGTCCCGTTTCTACACACACAGAACTTGGCAAAAACAATATAAAATTCACCAGGATTTCTAGGGGCCTTTGAAGATTTTGACTGAAGAATGCAACTAAAGACTATAAAGATTTTAGATACCTAAAGTCCCCTTTTAGTGCTTACTTAATCTCTCAAGTAGGATCTTTTAATCATATAAAGAACCGTGCAATACATTATCTTGTTTTTCCTCTAGTACAATGCAGTGATTTTACATAAATAAAAGCTATCAAAAAGAATTAATATTAAAAAACACACATTTGCTGCATCAGCACTATCTGAACTGAACAAGTGAGTATTATGCCAAACACTTGCTAGACAGACCACTGTATCTTTCTTCCAGCTGGCACCACATCTATTTCATTAATAATAAGAGGATTATCCCAGTTTTACATACTGAAACAGACAGTAAGGATGTTGACAAGCTCTGACAACTTAGCAACAGCAACACTAAATGCTGCATATCACAGCCTTTAACCATCCCTTGGTTCCTGGCCATACAGCCAAGGCCAGCCTGTGCCCACTTCACAGCAAGGCCTGTCAGCACCAAGTGCTCACTCTACACTCACATCCATACAAAAGAAACTCCCTGAGGTCCCTGTGGGGTAATAGAAATTTTCAGCAATGGGCAAATAAGGAAGTACAGAAGGACAGTAAGATTCTCTAGATGCCAACAGAAGTTCAAGAAACAACTAGAAATTTAGAGAGAAACTCTGAACACAATTGTGAGTCCACATATGGCAAAAAAACCTGCAGTGTTTCCTTCAGCCCCTTGCCACAGGCAATTTGTATCACCTGTTTATCCATTGCATTAAAACCATCAGTAAAACCATATCAGTGAGGTGATTGGTCCAGCTAGTGCTGAAACAATAATAAAATGCTCAGTATTCATGAGGAGACCCATATTCATTGTTAATATTAGTAACTGATATACTGCAGTTTGGAGTTACTGTAAAACTCATTTCAGTATTTTTGTAAGAACCAGGACAATGAAGAAAATTCTCTGCTAAATGCAGTATTTAATTATCCTCAAATAACCTTTTAATTATCCTCAAATAACCCAAACATACAGAAGTGGCACAGATATAACTTGGGGCACAGTGTAGCAAAGAATAGTTAAAGATTTTGCATGTTTTTCAGCTATAATTATTATCAGTGAGCCCCGTCATACACAGTGACTGTGAAATAAGTTAGTGAGTTCATACCCTGCAGCAAGGCCTCCTTTGTCATTCCCGTTTCAGCTGGAAATTCTTTGAAGAGATGATTGAACCCTATCGCCTCCATGAAAGCTGCAAAGATATAACAACTGCTGAGAAATTAAAGCGAGAGACTCCATGGAAAATTACAGATGCAGAGCTGGAAGCATTCAAGGAGAAGGTAAAGCCTCGCCTACCTTTTCACATCTGTACCTTTTCTTACCCTCCAGATGATTGAAGAGATTAGTAAGAAAAAGTGAAATACCAGATACGGCATTAGAAACACGACATGTACAAACCTGTATTTGATATTTATGGATTGGATTTATATTGTAAACACTGCAGAGGTGTGTTACAATTGCATTATTGAGCTCTCTCAGACCTTGGCATGTTTACACAGCATTTTCTAGGCTGATGAGAAGCCCTGCCCACATCAAAGCCAGCCAGGTGAAACCACCTCTGAACCAGAAGCCACACGGTTACTGCACTGAGCCTGAGCTAATTGGGTCTGCTGAGGTTTATTAAATGGCTCCACTGTTTTGGAGCTTGAATCTCTTAAAGGGTGCAGTTCCAAACACTCACCACTTTGGGCAATATAGAACTGAATCCAGACACTTCAACTAAGGCTAGAAATTTCTCCAAAGGCAGGGTTGAGCATAAATTCTTACCTCAATGGCAGAGTGAAGACTAAACTACTCTACCATGCAGAAGCTCTCCTACAGTTCAGAAGAACTTCAAGGCTGATGCTGTTTGATCCACTGGGTGAATTACAGCCCAGTCTGCTCTTTACATTTGTTAGAAAAATACCTTTTTACCAATGAATCACCAGGCTTCATCAGGCTAGTGACAAAAGGATGCAAACTCGTTCAACCTTAAGACAAAGTTCTCCTGTAACTCATAGAGAATTAATCTAGCAATTTTAGTTATGGTTCCTGTGAAATTAACTTGAGTACATTGGGAGTTTAGTTATCTCCACTTTATGGTGCTGGTAACTTCCTCAGCAGAGCAAGGATTGTGACTCTGAGCTCAGAGCTGCCAGAAGTCACAGTCTGACATATTAACATAAGCAGAAATCAATGATGATTTAAGATAACACACTATACTACTGACTGCAGCAGCTAAGAAGCAGACTGACTGCTCACTGTATTACCCTCTTCGTGGAGCTGATAAGGTTATAGTAGTCAGCTATGGGCAGAAAACCTTAGAATTATTCTCACCTTAAATTATCCAAAATTGAGAGTCAGAGCCCTTAAAACACCTCAGTATAAAAGACAACAGGAATATAATCACAGACACGTGTGTGCAGAACCAATGAGGATACAACAGAAAAAAATATGTGATTAAGCTTGGTCATGTCTAGGTCACTAACTAAGGAACCAGAAAAACTTCCTCAGAAGTTGAAAAGAGTCAGCAATATCAAAGTGCCAAAATTACTCTGTAAAACAAGAACAGCAACAAAAGTTTAGCTTACACATCTGGAAAGATATGCCCCTTATTTTCAGAAGTAGGGCACTTCTGGGAATTTTACAGAGGACATTAGAACACATTTACAATTCAACAGAGAAAAATCTGGCAGCACAGATAAAGGGTCATGTTATAGGATGATTCTCATGAGGTAACAGCTGGCTAAATTATGAGTGTTCTTACCTATATAACATGCACAAGAACAGTGAAAATTCTGTAGAGAAGGAAAATTTAAGGTCTGAATGGAGAAAAACCTGGTTTTTACTTTGTCCAGGGAAAGAGAAAATAATTTACAAAATCAGTTAAGATACATCTACCTTACACAAACCTGCCCTGGTTTCTTGTTCCCTGTAACTTGTTAAGTTATAAAAATTTTGAGGGCTTGAGCTTGACCATAAAGTAAGTTCAGTACAAAAATAATCCCTCTATCCCCAGGAAACCTTACACAGGGGTGAACCATTAGATTGGCCCTAATGTAATTATACTAATCAAGAAGTGTGGCTTAGCCTCACATTTTGCAATCGCTGAGACTCTGGACCCCAGAGCAGCAGAAAATCTTGCAGGCAAGGGGGAGTGTAGAAGTCTGTAAGACACCAGAAGTGAGGATCACTGACCTGTTCTCTTCCCTGTTGTGTTTAATCAGAGTTACCGCCAAGTCCGTCTGAACGAACTCTTACAGGAGCATTCGAGAGCAGCCAACCTCATTGTCCTGTGAGTTGCAAGATTTCTGATTCTAATAATGTGTAATGGGATTCTGAACTCGAGCTACAGAAACCCTTGTGTTAATTCACTGAGCACAAAAGTAATCTTTTACATACCTTCTGGAGGACTTGAAACTGGACTGATGGTTCTCTGGGACTGCACTGAATATGAGTCTTTCCTGGTGATGAAGCAATTGTATAAAGGAAAAGAGGCCATCAATAAAATTACCAAAAAAGATACGTTTCCAGAATCAATTTTTATTTACAGACGTATTTTTTATACACAGCTTTAATAAATTAGCTTGCACTTGTGATGCGCAGATAAACCTCTGCAGTTCTATCAATTCAGTCTCAAAAAAAGGGGTAGTCATGTAATGCTTATCATAAATTGACTCACATTTTAAAACTCCCATCTCACAGTAACTGCAGATCAGAAAATAGGCTGATGGACTGCAAAACTGTGCATGTGTTGCATTTTTATCCTTTTTAAAAAATCATACTATATGTGAGTTTTATGACCCCAAAAATATTCTTTACCAGTTTAAGGCTACAATCACAAGCAATTCATGTCCAGTACAATCAGGTGAGCAAGGGTTTGCAAATTAAGGCCTTAAGATATTAAAACAATCTTGTAGTCTAATTATATCAGAGTTGTATATGAACATATATATACATGTACTGTTTTGTTTTCTGCATAGTATTTAGTGAGAAGCCTAGGCTACCCCTGCCTTCATAATGGTAATTTTATTTTTCCCTCTGCCCAAACAGGAGCCTCCCTGTGGCAAGAAAAGGAGCAGTGTCTGATTACCTGTACATGGCTTGGCTAGAAATTCTCTCCAAGAACCTTCCCCCAGTCTTAATGGTCAGAGGCAACCACAAAAATGTACTGACTTTCTATTCTTAGAAAAACATCAGTGCCTGGAATATGCCTTGCTCAATTCCAACAGCTACGTTTTTAATAGCAATGGTTCAAAGATACTCTCATTTAATACAAATCTAAACAATTTTTTTTTCAAAAATCCAAAGCAACACACAAAGAATTAGGCAAAAAACGTAAGTGGTCCCCACTGGTGTTACAGTCCAGTACAGGCAAAAGAAGGAAAATCTACCTATATGTCATACGAGACATCAAATATTTTGAGTACAAAAAGAAGAAATTCTTCTGATTTTATAAGGTATTGAAAAAGATTTTTATATTTATCCTAGAAAGCAAAAATTAACTGTGATAATACATAAAGCATTAAATCTCTAAATAATTATTTAAAATTGGACTATCATAGTTGCTAATGGGCACACAGTAGGATTAAAATGAAATGCACCAACTTGTGAGCCAAAAACCTGTATGGCATCCATCAGGTGTAAGTCATGGACTGATAGAATGCAAGTAGAATACATGCAATGCTTTTTGATTGTAATATTGCCAAATTAAGACCTATGCCTACAGCAGATGCTTTTACCTAAAATGTTCTGCTAATTTAAATTAATTCAAACACTTCTAATTTAGCGAAAAACAAAAAATAGATATATAAAAATATGAACTCTATTACAAGACTTGATATGCATTTTCAAGCTCTGACATGCAATGGAATGTGTGATTGAACTAATTAAATGTGGTGTGTAAATTTCACAAAAAAATTAGGAAAACACTAAATATTCTGACAATTTTTTATGATTGTGAGGGTTAATACAATCTGACCTTATACACTGGGATAATATGTACAGTGATTTATGTGATTAGAAAACAACAAAAACTCATTAGCTGAGTTGAATGCCTTATTTTTGATTTTTATATAAAAGATTTATCTTTTTTTTGACTTTCTAAATAATATTAATTATACACTAACTTAAAATAAAGGCAATTCATTAAGTTGTGTAATTTTTCTATTTTCTACTTTGTAATGTTATGGTACTTTGTAATTTCAGCTGTCAAGAAAAGCAGCTTCTCTTTTTAATGGGTAAAGCTATATCCTATGTGTAAGCATTATTTAAATTAAAGACCATCAAGGAACACAGCTAATTTATTTTCTGTAGTCCTGCAACTTCTTTGCAGAGATCAACCAACATCTAAGCCTCATGAAAGCCAAGGAACCCTGAATTTCATTAAATGTATATTTTAAAGCAGGCCTCAGCTTCTATCTTGCTTGAATTATTAGAATTTAACTTGTAGTGGATTTAGCACTCCATCTCCAAAAATGACAAATATTTAATATTCATATATTTCCTGAGTTCAACAGCAGCAATTCAGCAGAACATGGTAATGTAGCCCAGTAATCCATGCTTTATTTTCTCCATCTAATAAAGGCAGGATATTAAATATTGATATTTTCTCATAATATTCTTCCTTTGCTTCTCACACATTTACAATCAGGCTGAAGGATCATTTTACAATCTAACTGCATTACACAGAAGTTTCCTCCATATACCAGACTTCCTGCACAACTCTGAGCAAACCAAAGCTCACATTCTCCACCTGCAGAACAAGGAGATTATTCTCATCCTTCACAGTGATGTCAGCAGTGATACCAGAGGTCCTTGAAGTTCCTTGCAGAATTGCAATGGTCGCCATCCTCTTCACCTCACCTCACCCAGATACAATCTGATGGCACCCAGCCAAACCCAAGCTTTTAGGGAGACTCCACTTAGGCTTTGTGTGTTTCTTATCACAATCTACACAAGTACCTGGAGGAATTATACACCTCTACTAAGTCCTTTAGGATTATTATTTACCCTAATCCTTTGGGGATTGTTTCCTAAATATTCCCAAGCACTGTAATTCTCAATCTATAGGGAACATTGACCCAAGCTGTTCTGGGGGACCTAAGCAGATCCCAAAAGAGAATGAGCACAAAATGAACCAGCTGATGGCACTTTCAATATTATTCACACTTCTCTCTCACAAACACACTGCTGAGGGCATTGCAAAAATAAATCCCAAGAGATATCTGTCTAAATAAATAGTCATCAAAAACTAAGTACTAACATACACATTTCTATAGAATTTCTTGCTTGCACTACACAGTGATTAATTAGAAGATGTACCCACAGAACAGCATATTGGGATAAACTCAGGATGCAACAGCACTTGACTACCTGAAAGTGTTATTGCCACAAATTCACAAGTAATTTCAACAAAGTATTTTCCAAGCAGCTTCTACTTTTTGTTCCTCACCATGATTTCTGAATTTGTGTGGAGCCATTTGGAGAGTATACTAATTATGATCTTAAATTGCAACTTAGATTGCAAAATTTTGTTAGTCCACCTACCTCAGACACTTCTTTATATAAGTTATGCACAAAACAACTGCTGAATTTTAATAATCAAGTTAGTAACGAAACTCTAATTACATGTTTGACATCTCTAGGAAAAAATACAGCTCTAATGCTGTCTAGCACTTAGCTTATATCACACCACCAATTCTAAAAGTTTATATAATTTAGGCTGGATTTGGTGAGCCACAATAAAAGCAAGCATAGGTAAAGTGACCAGTGACATTTAAGTGTGAAAATACCATTGCTATGAAGCGAGGACAAAGAATATTTTGAATTTTGTTCAAAGGCCTAGGCATCCTGCACAGCTAAGCTTGTGCCTAAGGGCCTGTTAAAATGATCCTCTATCGTTCCTCTCATCAGTGAATCTTACCTTTCCCTCCCAGTGTTAGTGGTGCTCCAACAGGTATCACAGAAGGCATTTCATCATAGTTCAGAGACTACACTTACCTTAAATCTTTTTACAACCACAGGCTAGTTGCCCATCTTGATCACATACTCCTAAAGCACAGTCCAGATTATGCTGTCCAGAACAGCATTCTTCCAATGTGCCCTTCACTAGATTTTTCAGTCCCCAACAGAGATTCTTTTTGAGGGGATTGTTTCTTTATTTTATTTTTAAATCAGCTACCCAACTGTGCAAGTAGAAAAGCTACCTACTCAAAAAGGCACTGCATTGTGAGGACAAACAAGTGCAACTACACTGCAAAAACCATGTTGTTATCCTGCTTCACACTCAAAGGAGTTTCCACTCAATCTTCATCATCACAATGTACAAAGCTCCAGCCACCAGCATAGGAAATTTCATCAGTCTTAAGCCTCTGCAATTTTCATTACATCTTTGAAAAGTCCTACCAAAAGCTTTCCTGACTAAGCAATACTAATCCTCAGAAAACCTAGACATTTCTCATTTTTTCACTCTTTTTCCCTAATTCCATGTGAGATTTCAAGATCTTTTTGGCAAAAGCAGTTTCAGCAACAGATTAGTAGTTTATAAGCAAGAGACATCAACAGGTAACAGGAATCAGCACTTCAGCTGTACATATGAGGCAAACAGCCACAAGTAGTCTTAGCTACTACTGACCCATTTAACTTCCCTTAGCTGTTTGTCACCTCTCCTCAGGTAGAGGTCCCTGACATATCAGCAAAGCTGGGGTAACAGCACATGAGTAACTCAGCATTTTCGGCTTGAATTTCAGGGGTCTCCCTAAATCTTCTTCCTCTGATGGTTTAGCTGTCACTGGACTTCAACAAAGTGAGTGTGGACCATTCCAAGATCCTGCTCTCTCTCGTTACCTAACACTTGGCAGCAGAGCAAAAACCTTCAGTGCTGCAGCTCTTTGCTAAATGAGTGACTCATCCCTCAAGTAACAGGTGAGGAAAGTCAAGGTTTTGCAAGTGTTGTATTTCAGCAGAGGTCAGGCCACTGTTTAAACATCTCTTCATGCTGGTACCTAGAGCACAGCCCCTTGGCAGCTGTGTAGGCCATGGTGACCGTGTGGCCAGCACTGCTGAGGGAACACCTCACACTGGCCTTGACTCTGCAAGGAAAAATGGAAACAAACAAATACAGTGAATTGCAGTTCACATTCTCCACAAACAAGTGCAATAACTCACTGTCATGCCATTACTGGAATCTCATCAGAAGAAAATTAAGTTTCAAACAAAATCAAACACACTAAGATTGTCTGGAAGAGAGTAAAAAGCAATGGCAAAATTCCACAATCCCCACGCTGTACTGCAAACATGCAATCAAAAATAGAGTTTCATTATAAACAGACAACATCGTAACAGCTTTTTTAAATTACAAACCTTAATCACTGTGAAAGAGACAGCTGTGCTAAGTAAGAATGGGGTGGGAAGTCACTCTTTTAAAGCCACAGTTCTCTTCTAATAAAAATCCTCATTTGAACACCAAAATTTCAGTGGGGAGAATTTTGTGGCTATTACCCCTGAAAGAGGCTGTTTTTTCCTGTGTACAACAAAGCAGCCTCCACCCCTGCTCTCAGTCCAGGCAAAAAGGCAGATGATTTCTGTTTCTCTCAGTGTTGTTTTTCAAAGTCAAACGAGGAAATGCCCGATGGAGAGCAGCACTAATCAGCGATGAGGAATGCAGGAAGGTTTACTATCTACAGATCGACCAACACATTCCCAGAACCAAGGTAAACTTGGTTTTAGACTTCCAGCATAAGCTTGGGGTGTGTCCCCTTGTAAAGATCTGGGAGGAAAATAAATGTCACTCAGCTGAGTTCTTTCTCCTTAGTAACATTTCTGGATTTCTTCATGGGCTTCCAGGCTACTTCAAGCACAGTTTAGAACCCAGCCTGCCTCACCAAGCCTGGCCATTCATGAAATTGGTCCTGTTTTACACTATAATGCAGGACGCAGTCATAAACTCTATAAAACCCTGCTTGTATAAATAAACATTTACAATTAGTTTGATACAACTGCAATTCCTATAAACTTCAATTTTTGACTATCTTGCTTTTGAACATCAGAAGCCATAAATACTTTAGGCAGTTTTTTTCACACAGGTCTGTGTTACGTACATATTCCCTTTCAAACTGTGCATACTATTGAGACTGAAAATATTGAACAGGAATAAAAGAAAGTACAAATTGGGACATTCTTAAAAATACCTTTCACAACTGAACTGCAATGTGTAGTAAAGGTTTCACTGCCATCTGGCTGCATTTAGAAAATGTAACAGAGCAAAGAGACAGTCACATACACTTAAGAGTTTAAAACAAAAATCACAAAACTAGTTGTTTGACAAAATCTAGACCAGCAAGAAGAATCCAAAAGTCTGTATCTATTTTGCAGAGAGTCAAATACCTCCATTAGCCTCACCAGGGACAATTTTGACACTATGAATCCAATGGATAGTCTTTTCAGCCCACAGCAGATAGCCATGGGGGAATTCAGGAAATTTCCTATTCCTAGGGATATAGATATGTCCTGTAGAATAGATAGATAGATAGATAGATAGATAGATAGACAGACAGACAGACAGACAGACAGACATAGATGTAAGAAAAATAGGGGGGGAAAGTACATCACAAATGGAATGGCAAGAGGGCAGACTATGACAGACAATGAAATCCTAAGTCTTCTGTTCCAAGACAGAAGAACAGGGCAGGCCGAGCATTGACAGGTTTTCCCATCCACCGCATCGTCAAGAACTGTTCTCCTTTCCTAAGGGAAACGCTTCTGTCATGGCCTGACCACTCCTGAAGGAGTCTCTCTCTGCCTTTACTCTACAACGTGCCCTAAGATCTGCTTTAATAGCAGGATTCGACTGGATGCTCTCCAGAGGTCCCCACCACCCCGGTACTGTTGGAGAATAGCGGCTGTTTGCAGGCCGGGGGCAGCCCGCTGTGCTCAGGCACCCCGGCTGTGCGAAACGAGAACGAGGAACGGCCCCGCGGCTCCTCTGAGGGCGCCGTCACCTCCCGCGCCCGCCCGGGTGCAGCCGCATTCGAGTCCCCCGGCAACGCCGCGCGGTCCGCGGGGTCCGCCCGCCAGCCCGCGGCAGCGCCTCTGCTGCGTCCCGAGGAGCGCTGCGGGCCGGGCTGCTGCCCTAGGGGCTGCGCCAGCAGGTAGAGCCCGGGCAGGGGGAGAACGGGGCACCGGCGCCTCCGCCCGCGCCCCATAAGCCGTGCGGACCGCGGCGGGGAGCGCCGGGCGAGCGGTCCATGGCGCGCTTCCCACCCGGCGGCGGCGGCGCTATGTGGGCCCGGTGCCTCCGGTGGCTCCGGCACCCCGGCAGGCGCTGTAAGGAGGGGTGGGGGAGTTGTGGGGGATCATACACTGCCCAGCGCGCAGCCCTCGGGGGCTTTGGGGGGCACACACCCTCCCCAGCCGCACCACGGGCCCGCCCTGCGCCTCTCAGGGGCTGCCGCGCAGCGACGCAGCGGCTGCGGTTTGGGGCGGTGGGGGAGCCGAGCCCGGCACACGGGGCGGGACCCTCAGTGCCGGCGCGGGGTGCTCAGGAGGAGCTGGACGAGGCCATTCTCATCGAGGGGGGAATGGGATTGAGCTGCGAGCGGAGAGGCCGCGGACGGGCCGGTTTCCCCCCCCTGCTCCCGCCCCCGTGGGCCGCGCCGGGTTTTGGCGGGGTTTTTGGCGCGCGGGTGGCCGTCCCTCACAGCGTCTCTCCCGGTCCCTCAGCCATGCCCGCCTCGGAGGCCGTGCCGCAGCCGTCCCCCAGCAAGAGGCAGAAGGGCTCGGGGCCTGAAGAGGCCTCCGCGCGGCTCCGCTTCACCAAGCTGTCCGAGAACGCCTTCGCCCCTTCCAGGGGCTCCGCGCGGGCTGCGGGCTACGATCTGTACAGGTGAGGGAGGGTGAGGGTCCGGCACCGGGGCGGGAGCCCGCGCTTGATGCCGCCCCGCTCGGCGAGCCCTGGGCGCGGGGCTGTGGCGGCTGAGAGGGCCCTCGTGGCGAGCTGAGCCCCCGGACAATCTCGCTGGCCATACAGGAGAGAAAGCCGGAGCTGATCTAGTCCTAGCTCCCTTGCTCCTCCATCCCTGGGCATTTTAGGGTATCTGTGGTCCAGCCACGGTACAATATTGATTTCATCAGGCACAGATGCAGTTGTTAGCTAAAAGACAGGCTGGACAGAGCATCCAGGATTGCTGTTGGTGCTCACATTGGCCAGGTTGCGTTTCTGTTGAAAGGAATAAATGGTAGCGCACATGGGCTCTCCGTGCCAGCAGTTGTGCTTTTCTGCTTTCCTCTTGGCTCCAGGGTTGCTGCCTGCCAAAGGGCGTTGTAGCGGTTTGATAGTGCTCCTAGCTGGAAACCACGTGGGCTCATGTACAGACTTGGGTTCTGGGTTGTTTGAATTAATAATGGCCCTTATTCAATGGCTTTCACTATGTTCAGGAGTACCTGTAGCTGGACTTGTGGTTGTTTGCATAGTGCTTCTGTGATCAAGTCACTAGTTTTGAACGAGTGAACTTTGCTGCCACTACTTCTAACTTGCCTTTTTTAGTATTACGTAGAATAACCAGCCTTTTTCTTCCTTCACCTCTCTGACTTCTTTCCTGAAGATTTACTGCACCACATTTTACCCTTTTTCTTTTTATCCCTTTCATCTTACCAGCTTTGTTTTTGTACTTGTTCCAATGTTGCACTGGAGACTTGGAAAAAGTCTGTTTTATAGAAAACCTTTCAGTGCTTCCCAGAATTTAAAAAACAGTTCTTTGTCAAGGTCAAGATATGGCAAGTATTATCAGCTCTCCTTTTCATTAGGCCTCCAGTTGGGTAGCTTCAGCAAGTTCTTCAAATCTCTGTAGTTCAGCGTTCCCAGGAGAACCATGTGGATCGTGAACTGTCAGACTGCTCAGGAAAAAAACATTGTTGCCTAAAAGTTAACTTAATAGATTATTAATTTTGATTACAACTAGTCCATCCGCTGTAGAAAGCTTAATCAGACTGTATTGTCCATGAAGTTTCTGCCTTTGCACAAAAAAATGCACAACCACGTTCACCTAATGGTTACTTTAAAGTAAAGCTTGTATTTTTTGTCTGTCTTACCAATTAAAAAAACATGTCAAACTGTCTATTACAGGAGTATGCTGTTCAAATGACATTTCTGGTTTCTTAAACTAGCACTATCAGAATGGCAACGTCTTGTGTTTTAGGATCTGCATTAAATTTTGCAAATCTGTAAATTTTTTTTTTTTTTAATTTCATGGTATAAATTCCCAGGCAGATTAATTTTGGGTAATTTTGTACCTTTAAAAACAATCCTATATAAACTAGAGTTTCTTTCTTCAATGTAGTGCCTATGACTGTGTGATACCACCCATGGAAAAGGCTGTAGTAAAAACAGACATTCAAATAGCACTTCCTTCTGGATGCTATGGCCGAGTAGGTGAGTACACAGCTGTCAAGATGCTGCAGAGTCATTCTAGAACAGGTCTGACGCCATCTTCAGGTTCTGCCTAAAGCTTTCAGAATCAGTCCACACAAAAAAGGGGTGCCACGTGGCTGTGTGATTTGCTAAATCTTGTAGCAGAGATTTTCCTGTTAATTCTTGTCAGATACATTTGAGGTTTGGTGTAAGTCAAGTGACAAAAGGATGATCAAAAATGCCTGTACTCTACATACAACTGTAGAGGCTCTGCAGTAGTTTGTTCTTTCTCTGCAGTTTCAGAATTCAAATCACAAAGGCTAATAGGTAATGGACATACAGAAAATGCACCCCTGGATGTTTAAAAATTAACCCCAGAGTACCAGTGTGGTAGAATTTGATTAAATATTGTGACAAAATAGTTGAGAGAACCTGTACAAGATATTCTGTTTATTTTGTGCATTCTTTATCTGAATTATGTATAAATTCTTAAAGTATAAAAGCAATAGCCACTCCAGTGGAAGAGCATGATCAGAGTTTGCTATGTCCTATTATGTGAAAGAACACATGCATTTCTCTTACCCAAAGAAAATTTTGAAGATATCATTTTTAGCTCCTCATCACAGTAGGCTAAGGTAAGTGGAAACCCAAATCTCCACACATAATTTATCTGTGTATAATACTGCTTAGGAAATTGCTTGCCAGATATTGTTTTCCTTCGTAACTTAAATGGGTTGACCTAATATTCTTCTGAAATGATGCTGAACCAGTGGTAGTCACCAAAAATAAACCAAGATTAGATAGTCTTTGTCTGCTCCATTTGCCTTCCTTGGAGAGATCTACTCTGCAATTGCAGGTCAAATAAAGATACATTTCCATCACTTTAAAGATTGCAATTTTATTGTAGCCTGTTGCAGCTGTTATTCTGTTTAATATATATGTGAACTCTTACAGTAATTCCTGTAATATGTGTATTTTAAAAAGACTGTGGAAGCAATTGTTATTGCCAAGACTGTGCAAACACACTGAATAACATATAAATACTGTCTTTTTAAAGAAATAAATTGTAATACTTGAAAAAAAATTCTTTTCTAGCACCACGTTCTGGTTTAGCTGCAAAACACTTCATAGATGTTGGAGGTAAGATTTTTGGTTTTTTATTAGGACTTTGTAGATATTGATCATAGAAGTGCCTTAATTTCACACTGTAACATGCAAATAAATGATGGATTCTTGGGTATTCTGGTAAAAGGAGATACCTGGGTAACACCTGAGAGAGACAGGTCATCATCATCATGTTAAAACTTGAGTAGTTATAAGAAAGATTACTGATTTTTAAAGTAATAACTTCATCATACTTCTGTAGGCAGTGCCTGCCATAGAAGTTAATTTTTTGGCTTAGGCATTAAAGATGGTTTCTTATATGCTGGTTTCTCCATTTTTTTAACCAGCAAGTTAACTTGAGAATTGTATGTTTTTCTGAATTTTCAGGGGGATACTCCCAGTGTTACTAGCACCTTAATTAGGAAGCTGTTCTGAAATGCCATTGGATTAACCCAAAACATTACATAAGAGATCTGTGTAAATACCTTTTCCACGCTGGAACTTGTGCAGAGATTGCATGATAACTATGGATCATATGCACTAGAATTTTTTCAAAAGCTGAAGGAACTATTTTAAAAAGCGGGTTTTTATTCTTAAATGTGTGGTTTGTGGTTCAACACTAAAACTTCAAGGTACACTCATGCTACAGTTTCCTCTGGTGTTAGTAATCTCTCATGGTAGTACTTTGTATAAGCTGGGGAGTGTCTTGGAATGGCATTTAATTTTAGTATTTAAATTATTTCTGCAAGTAGACTTCAAAATATGTACTTGGGACCACAGGGAGGCCCATACACTCATGCTTTCTACTGGAATTTTTTTTTTTCTATCTGAGAGAAAAACTCAAAAGAAGCAAAATGTAATTATTTTAATGTGCATTGGTAGCTAATCTTCTGAACTATGTAAATAGAGTCATACAAAATACAAAAACAAGCTAGTTTTATAGTCTTGGTACTTGAATATAGCTCTATGAGAATCATTTCCTTTCAGCTCTGATTAGGTTATCTTGCCAGAGGTACAGAATTTGGATCTGTGCAAATCCATAGCTCTCAAATGAAATGTTAGAGTTAAGAACAGATTTCTGCTTGATGCTGGAAGAGCTGAAGTTAGCAGAACAAATGGAGCCTGAATTTGGTCCAGCTGTCTTGATTTTAGACAGACTATATACTACTGCATACTACTAAAATTAGTACTACAGTGGTAGAACTTTTCTTGACATATGATGGTGTTTTCCAGTTCCTTTTGCAAGACTGATTAGCATTTTTAGATGCCTCAGTATTTGCATATATATTGTTAGTTTTGCATCAGAAGTATAAAGGATGTCATTGTGAGATACTGGAATCACTTATTAATCTAAACTTTATCTAATCTAGTTATACACTGACATTTCCTAACTGGGTGTCTCGAAATTCTCATGACAGCTGGTGTTATTGATGAGGATTACAGGGGAAATGTTGGTGTGGTACTGTTCAACTTTGGCAAGGAGACGTTTGAAGGTAAGTGTTAAGCCTGGCAGAGCCTATTTTCAGCCATCTCAGAAGAAAAACTAGTTTTTTCTTTAAAAGTTTATGCAGAGGTAGAACTAGCTGGCAACATTTTTCTTCTCAGTTAACAAAAGCATAAATACTTAATAATGTCCTGTTAAGAGAACGTGAAAAGATTCTACTCATAGCAAATTAAGCAAAAAACCACCCCCAAAACCACCACACCACCACAAAAGCAAACCAAAACATCCCTACTTAGCTAAGCTTTAGATTCACAAGCTATACTGAAATGCAACTTCATATTTAGTTACTATCTTTCTCTGAAAAAAAAAAAAATAGCTGAGTAGTATTTGAGAAAAAACTTCTCCAGAGTCCTGGGAAACATGAGTAACAAGGACAGGATTTTCACTTTATTACACTGTCTTTCTGCAAAGAGTCAGTGTTAAGTTTCAGTGCCCAGTTACAGGATATGTGCTTTTGTGGCCTCTTCTGCATCTTCACATCACAAGCTGCTTATGGAAGTTCTGTGAGCCAGACTGGTTACTAGTGAGAAACTCCTGTTTTCCTTTTATCAGTTTGCCTTTTTCCCCCCACATTCGTGGGTCTAGTTCAGAAGAGGAGCTGCATTGTCTATACAGCTGTCTCTCCATCTCTGCAGTAGTGATGCATAATGAACTTAAGATGCCAGAGTATGGCAGCAGGGATGAATGGAAAGGCCTTGAGCTGATACAGCTGCTGACATTCACCTTAAAAGGACCAAACAAAAGTTTATCTTAACCTGTATTTTTCTGGGGCTGTTAACACCTATTTAGCCAAGTTTCAAATAAGTGTTTTCACTTTTACTGTATTCTGATATTCTTGAAAGGAGATTGTCTAAAGTATGTATTCATTGTTCGCTTTTTTGAAGGAACTAATAATATTTTAACTTCTCTGCAGTTAAAAAGGGGGATAGAATTGCCCAGCTCATCTGTGAACGTATTTATTATCCTGAGCTAGAAGAAGTTGAGGTAAGCTGCCAAAAGAAAATATTTCTCTTTTCTCAATGATCATTAGTTTAAGATACTTGTATATAAGATGAAATTTGTTATATAGATAAATACTTGGCTGAAATTACTTTCAGTGCTAAAACTGCATAGCAGCAGTGCTACCTGAATCAGTCTTGACTCTTTGTACATACTTGCTTGGATTTTTTTTTCTTTTTTGGTAAATTTTCAGTTCAGTATATACTAGAAATGATTGTCTCAAACATTTGTTTAAGCTTGTAGAAAAGATACTCTAAAATGTTTCGTGTACATTTTTTTGACTCTTAATTATAGCTCTTGTTACAAGTAAATGATAGACAATGTCTCTTGTATAGAAATAAAAGGCAAGTTAAGGCACTAAACCAGTTCATCATAATTGATGTCTTTCAGGCTCTGGATGATACAGAACGTGGAGAAGGTGGCTTTGGTTCTACTGGGAAGAACTGAAAATTACTTGAATACGCTTTCTTTTTTTTTGTTGTTATACTATTTCTAAATTTTCATCTGAATTAGAAGTAGGATTTCTAGAGTACATAAAAATATTTCAAGTTTTATTGAGAGTTCTCTGTATCTATCCTCCAGTGAATTTATCTATATAGAGAGGAAATGTGCATGACATTAACTTACTAGTTGATGTATTATTTTTTCTTTCAGGATGTTTGGACCTCAGCAATAACACATTGTTTATGTGGAAATTATATTGTAATAAATGAAAAAATAACTTAAAGATTTTTTTTTATTTTACTCACCTAAACGGCAACATCAATTGTTCCCTTGCCAGTTTCTGTTAGACTTCTGAAAGCTGTCTTCCACATGGCTCAGGATGTCATACTGAGAGCCTATTTCATACAGCATCAGTGACAGTATCAATAGGACTTCACACTCTGACCCCTAAATCAGAACAAAACAAAGATATTTAATATTGCATCTTCTACAACCTGTCCAAATACTTGTATTTCTTTTCAAAGCTAAAGTTCTGACTTTGATCCACAACTGGTCCTCAAGTGGCCAATTTTTCAGCTCTTATATTAAAAGGAAAAGCAATACAGTGTTTGAGTTAAATAATACAACTCATCTGGAAATAACTTCTATGTAGTAAATAAGAACTATGAAATATGCTGCTGAAATACTTGTTACAAATTTATTAATATGTTACTGTATGGAAGAAAAATTCTGAATTATTGACAGTTTGGTTTTTTAAGTTGACTTTTGTCCAGTTATCAGAGAATTCTTTTGGAATCTGTCCTAAACCTGATCCAATAAATGACTCTTAACTTTTAGGTGAAAGAACATGGAGAGAAGAGAAGAAACAAAAAAGAAAGAAAAGTGACTGTTTTTCCACTTAACATAACAGAATTAGAAAAGACTCTGAAGCTCTCAAACACTTTTTTCCTGCAGCTGTCTACTTTAAGATTTTCTTATCTGGAAGATCACAGGTATGAATACTGTGCTTTCAGTTTTAAAGGTGGAAAGGTGTGCCCTTTGTAGGCTTGTGTTCATACTGCTCTTCTGCTTGGTAGTTTCAGCTCAGGGTAGATAATTCTTTCAGTATTATACGATATATATTCTTGTCTAGGACTATTTTTAGTGAGGTAGGCCCAAAACACTACACATTTTATACATTTTATCTTGCCTGGCCTGCAAGGATCTGGAAAATAAAGAGTAGTGTGACAGCATTCAGATCCCTTCAGCCATGGGATAGGCATTACACTGGCTTGGCAGTGCTGAAACAAGAAGTAGGTTCATCTTTGTCTAGGGTAGAGGCCTTTTCTTCTAAGTGCATGATATGCTGATCAGTCATTTTGTTGGTCCTTGCCCCTCATCACAAGGCTGTACTTGCATCTTGGTATTTGGCAAGAGAGAGGGGACTGGGAAACAACTTTTTCATTACTTTATCTGAGACCTGTCCTACCTACATTACCTAGTTGTAAATTAGCTCTGTAATTCAGTGACAAACTGCCTAAGTGTGTCATTGAGTGCATGTGCTGCAGCTCAAGCGAGTAACTCCAGAAGTTACCCAGCACTGTGCACAGGGCTCTCCTATGCCAGCCACTGGGCTGTGATCCCCAGGGCTCACTGCAGGTACAGAATTGAAGAGATGTAAAGCTATTTCCAAAGTAACGAAATGAAAACCACTTAAACCAAAAATTACATAGGGCTGTGCTGCACTATCACTGACCAGATCCAGGCAAAGCTATTCTATAATTCAACTACTCTCATCAGCAAGAGGAGTTACCTAAAGCTTGAAGAACAATCTTGTGGAACATTCTCTGTGTAAATAGAACATGAAGCTTTTATAAATGAAAAGTAATTTGTTGGGAATTCTTACCTACAGCAGAAAAGAGCATTTTCCTGCAGGGAAAGGAAAAGGACATTACTTACTAACAATCTGCTTCCTTTTTTTTAGAAATGGATTTGACTCATTACAGGGATAGAGAAAATCTGCCCTTCCACCCCAGGTGAATTTGGAAGAAAGTTGAGAGGCTTGGCAGATTCACTGCCATGGTTTGAGTTCTATTTTGAGATCTGAGAGGGTTCTATTTTCTGATTTCAGCTGCAACATTTATGATAACCTATGTCCTTAGAAAGGCAGAGGATCATAAGCTGATAGGGTTTTGAAGAAATATGGGATTCCTATACAATTCCTACCACTTGAACTCTCCACTTTTGGACAAAAATCTTTAAAATTATGGCAGTAATACCACCACAACCATTGATCTTTAGTTCTTTCTTTCCCCCAGAGTGTTAACCTGGTGTTTAGTAGTTGAGAATTTGGGCATAGCTTTCTCAGCTCGGCTGCTGTTACATTACTCTATGGCATGTTAGGAATTTTTTATACCTATTTAGTGTTTTCTAGATCAGCCACTAGATGGCACTTAAAGTTTGCTTTCTTTTCCACTTCTTTTTCAGAGGTATTTTTCAAAGATCTGTTCATCTATAATTAAGAGTTGATGACTCCCACTGGGACTATGTTGGTGGAAAGCAAGATGCAATATTTGAGTGAAAGCAGGCAAAAGTATAACCATTAAGGGGGGAACAATGACTATAATTTAAATAAGATTTGGGTGGTTGCAGTGTTTGCATAATCCCTCCTGGCATGCAAGAGCAGTAGAGAAGCCTGTGGCTTTTCTCTCCTGCTGCGTTTCAACAAAAATGGAAAATTGTAATGAACAGCAACATTTTTCCTATCTTTCGTATTCACTTTGTTCTTACTCCCTCTTCCTCCATTCCTTTAAGTGGAATGCAGTCTACTTAAGGATTGCATTGTAATGAAAGTAAAGTATAGCCTGGTAAACTCTTCCTTGGATTTTTCCAAATCAGATGCCTCTGGCTGCAAGTTCAGGATATAAATTAAAACTTACTAAATACATGTTAACTCAGTAAGGGTGGGTGATATATAATAACCTGAATTATATAAATTAAGGTTCTCTAGTTTCTGTATTGGTTGCTACTCCTGTAATAACACAGTTTGGAGCTCTTTATTTCTCTTCCTCTTCACCTTTTGTTTGTTTGTTTGTGGGTTTTTGTTAAATAACTATCATTGTATTTTGGCTTAAAGATGGTTAAGTAAGTTTTGGTATTAAGTAAACTTCTATGACCCTGCCTATTTCCTGTCCTGTCAAACCTTTCCTTGTAAGAATAACAGTGTCCCTTTATTTGGTGGAGTGTAGCATGATGTTTTTGGCAGGCCCAACATTTTTGACTTGCATAAATTTGTGACCTCAAGTGCAAGAAAAGTGAATGCTTGCTTCAGTACCTCATGGTTTCTGCCTAAAAAGAAAAGTGTCCACATCACTAACCATTACAATTTCTGAAGGAAAATTATCAGCACACTTATTCCACCTGATTGCACATGACTGCACTTCCAAAGAAAAGAACCAGAAATAAAAATAAGTATTTTGCACCTAGTTATGTAAGTTACCGAAAGCCTGAAAATATAGGGCAGACTGTACTGCCTTCCTGGTTTCTAGAATTGGCACACATGGCACTTCCTTCACTAACAGCTATTTGGCAGTCTCTACCTCAGTAAGGATGTGATTCTGCAAAGTGTAAATTCGGGGCTGCTGCTGGGCAAAGGATGTCATCACATGGTTAAAGGTTGCAGGATCGGGTCTGAAGTGAATTTACGTAATTATTTTCCTAAACTTTCCCTCCATTAACTGTGTGGTTATTTAGCTCTTTACCACTGAAGTGATGCTTTTCCCCTACTCAGAACACAGCAAGAAAGCCTTTTACCCTGCCAAGTCTGAAGAAGTGACAGATTAATTTTATAATTTGAGAGCTCTCATCCAGAAAGTAGCTACTGTATTTTAACATGAAAAGTATGTTTAAACAAACACATTTGAGCTGTGTATGCCTACTTACTTGTTTCCTCTTAGATTTTGATGGGGTTTTTTTCATTGTCACAAAAATTTTATATTAACCTTTGGTGTTTTAGAGAACATTTGTATAGTATAATTTGTAGCAAATAAGAGTTTTTATCAATACTGCTCATAGCCTTGAACTGAAGAAAGTTATCTTTTGTCTACTAGTGATTGTAGCAAAAGAATTCATTTGCTTTCATTTCGTAAAAGGAAAAACAAACAGACATGAATGTAGCATCTTTGGCCAGATTGTTTTAACATGAGTGGTTTTTGTGGTTTATGGATTCCTACTCTGAAAGGTTCTCTCCAAGTGTCCAAGACAAAATAACTGTGTGTCCTAGTTGGAAGGAAACGTCTTTCCTTTGCAGCTAAATTAATTGTGCCATATCTGGCAAGCACAGTAGTTATCCAGTGCTGTCTTGCTGACACACCTCAGTCCTGATGACAACCTTCCCACCTGCTTAGCTGACACTGTTCACTGCCAAAGTCCAGGCTCCCTTCCTTAGGGTGCAGGACAGCATTAAGGAATCCCACTTGTCAAGTTTTCATAGCAGCAAACACAAAAACACCAGTCTCAACTATCCAATGCTCCCACATAGGAGTTACTGCTGGCAGCAAGCCAAGCTGATCAGCATTACAGGTAATTCAAGCCATTTAAATTCTGCTAGAGTATTTTTCTTCATCCCATCTATGATGCTGTATCTTAGCAATATATATAGGCTAGAGCAGTCACAGAAAGGTGTTTTGTTAGGAGAGAAAGTATGATATTTCAGTCCTATTCTTACCTTTTTTCTCAATTTACATTTAAGTCATTAGTAACATGAGAAAACTGAAAAAGGAGCCATGACAATGACAGGAAATCATGGATTCAGCAACAGAGAACTCACTGCTCTCCCTGGACATGAAGAGGAGGTGACTGAGAGCTCCACTCCTCTTGGTGAGGGTTATTTTGTTTGGGATGGGATTTTTAGTCTGGTTAGTTGGGTTTTAGTAATAATCATATTAATTAAGCTACTAAAAGTTCTCCAGGAAAAACTGGATAAAACTCACTGCCTGGAAGACTGCTACCAGATGTAAAGCCAAACTGCTGCACCAGGGAGGCAGCAAGGTACTGGGTTTTTTGTTGAAAATCATTCCTTATTGTACACTTTGTTATCAGTTTCTAGCCAAGAAAGGCTTTAAGAGTGGCTTTAAAGAGGGCCTCATATTTCTGGAAGCCTGACAGATGTTGTGTCCTGCCCTAGGTCACCTGCAAAGAGCCCCCAGACTGCTGTTCATAACTTTCCCAAATGGCAGCTGAGTAAAACTGACTAATAGTCAAAACAGGCAAGCTTTCACTATTGTATCTTGAGCAGGCTGGAGGTCTGCTGTGTGGGAGAAAGAAGCCTCTGTTTGCATTTACTTTTTATTTGGATGACCTTTGAGGTGCTTAGCATTTATTAAACAGCCTGGACTGAGCAGAAAAACACAGCTCAGGCACTTCCAGGTAGTTTGCATCCTACAACAGGATTTTTAATTTTTCAATTCTGTCTGTTCCTAGCCACCTGCTTGCCAACAGAACCTGCCTATTTATTTTCACGTCATCATTTTCTGCTAATAAAGTTGATTTTCAAATTATGAGAACCTAAACTAATAACAATAATATCAAATTGGACTCGAACTCTGTCCCACTCCTCCTGAAGTTTGCTATTCAAATGTACAGAATGACAAACCATATCCAAGGCATGGCTGGATATTTATTACAGCATGCAAATGATCACTGATTCCAGGACTGCATACAAGCTAAATGAAAAATTATTACTCATTTGCAATTATTCCAGGAAATCTTGAGTAGCTGCCAAAATAACAGAACAGCTGGATGAGAAGAGGGATAGGATCAGTTTAAGCTGGCACTCAGGCTAAAGAAACTCATGCAAAGTCACAGCCATGGGTGTCTGGAAGACTCAGCTTTATCCCACTGTGGAGCTGGTGCACAACATGCATTGTTCCATGCTAACAACATCTGCCCAGAAAATGAGTTACTCCTGCAGTCTCCACTGGAGAACATCAAGTGCCTCTAGAGCCACAGATGAGCAAAAACCCCACATCAAAATCAAAAACCGTGACAGGTTTGTTAATCAAGACACTTGTTGATACTAACCCAGGTTAGAAGTTATATAAGTGGTGTTTATTACAAATACTGGGACTTCACAAATAGAGTAAATGTCATAAGCTCTAAGGCTTATGACATATCTTATGTTGCCTTAGGATCTCCCTGGATAAATCCTTTTCTCCTCATGCCTTTGCTCATTGATCTTTACCTTCTGGACCACCAAACTTTCATCTCCAGGTGTGCTATCAGCTAGCAGGTAATGGTAGGAGTGATTAAATAGGAGGTTGAAAAATTCATGTGAAACTTGCACAGTTCTAATGAACAATAGAGAAATAATTTGAGCTGCATTTAACTGGTACAAAAGAAAATTTCTTGTAAGTTAAACATTAGAATCAAAATTACACCTAAATGCAAAGCTCCTGGCTTAGCATTATAAAGCACATGCCAATAGTCCATGGAAAACTCTTTTCTTAAACTCCATCATAGGTCTATTAAGTTGCCTCTTCTGCTGATAAAACTGGTCTGTGCATATTCCCAAAGTCTGGTGCTGTTGCTGTATTATATTCCTACATTACATAGAGCGCTGTGCAAATGCTAAACAAAAGAAAATGACATCCAACTGCTAACAAAGACATGTTTGGTATTCAGATTTTCCCCTTTTCCCATAGCCAAAGTGGCAGTCAGACAAAGGCTTCCTCTGAATCCTTGCTCATTGTGTGAAGCATAATTCAAACAATCACCAAATGGTATTAATCACGGCCTTCCATAGCTCTATAACTAATATCTTTAAAGCTATCCTGCATGCTAAATATAATTTTCAGCAGCTGAGAACTGTGAAACTGATACAGCCCTTATCAGAATGCTAAGGGTATTGGCATTGCTTTAAAACTGTCTCCATACTCAAACAGTTTCTATGCACAGAGGTCTTCAAGAAAAGTCAGAGGACTGCATGTTTTAATAACTATGGAAGTAATTAATTCCCTCTGAAAAAATATTTGGGTTCATGTCTATTAGTGCCCAATAATCAAGGTCAAAAAGAACATTCATATATTTGGCCAGAAGCATTGCTTTGCAAGAGATCAAGATGCCAGAAGGTTATACTCGATCAACCATAGATGCCCAAGGGATTTGAATGGAAACATTTGGAAGTATTAAATCAAGAGCTGTCAAGATTCCTCTATCTGTAAGTGCAGTTGGTTTTAGTAAACATGTGTTGAGTGGTTTTAATTCACCTAAAGAAAATATGTTGGAATTATGGTTTTTTATGTGTCTTTGGGACATGAGCTCACAAATTGCCAAAGAACTTTGGCACAATTAAATGGTGTGAGAGTCAGACAGACTCTTCAAACACTAGTCAGGGCAAATTTTGAATGTTTGCCAAGTGAAATGCAATTGATCAGGGTCCGTGGACTGTTTATTACTGAGAGATGACAAAAATCTGTCTAAGGAATAATTACTGAAAGAGACAGCTGTGGGGTGGGACACAGCATTGGCCTCATATGATCTGCATACAAGGAGTCATTAATATAGAATTACATCTGAGATACAGGATAGTCATAAGACTGAGGGACCTTCTCTCAGAGTTCCTTTTCTCCATCAAAATGAAACATAGAATGCTTCTATTATTTCAGAGGCTCAAAGTTATTCCTAAGGGCAAGAACTAGTCAGCTATGTCATACTCTCCCCAGGGATGCTGTGGAAACCCCTCTGGCTTGATGCAGACAAAGAAAGGAAAAAGCACAGCACAGAGAACAGCCCAGCATTGGCTGGTAGGTTGAGTAGATGACCTGACAGGTCTTTTCTAACTATAGTTTTCTTCTTTAACTTCAACACCGAAGGCCCTATGGATATCCACAGTGCTCTTGCTTTCCTGAAAGCCTTAACAAAGATCTGGTTTTGAACTCAGAAATACCACTGAGCAAATTATTCTAGTATGCGGTGAGAGGCAACAAGAATGCCAGTGGGAACTTGCCCCATCATGCTAGTTGGGTTTATTCTGGCCTTTAACACCAAGATCCCCTGAAGCACTTGGATCAATACATTCTAATTGCAATGGTTGTCAGCATGCTGCTTACTTCAATGCAGAAAAACCCTGGTGCATAACCAGTTATTGTACTGTTTACTGTGTTTGGATTTATACGCTCACATGTCTGGCCTGGTCCCGAGACTTTGGTTCATTAGGATATGCAGAAACTAATCTAGATATCCTCACTCAGCCACAAATGTGTCAGTATTTCTTCTCTACTCTTCACCTAATCTGTGCCTACCAGAAGCCTCTTCTCTATAGCACATCCACTTGTAAAGTTGGTAAAACTCACAAAAGCCTCTTTGTCAGATTTATTAATCAGTACAAGGACCAGACTTTCTACTTTACCCTGTTGCCACTGGAATTACTTAAGGGGCAAACACAGTTCCAGTTCTACCTCAGAGTACAGCGGGAAGATTCACAGTCTCTCTTGTCACCCAAAACTTGGTCACTTGCTTCTCCATGGCAGATAGACCATTAGCCCCTAAGGCAGAACCACTTTGTGAGCAGTTTCTGACGGTCCCTGGAGCCAAGTTCCTCAGCCAGAAGTCAGATTTCCAACAGTTTGCAAAGCCGAAAGATGTTTTGCCAATACATTAACTAGATGAAATATGGTAGCATGTAGCCTACAGCAACCCAGATCTGAATCTAGAAATCTGGCCTTTGGAGGACTCATGGTACCAGAGGAATATTCTGACTCAGCTGGAGCAACTTCTCAGATCTGAAGGAAACTTTGCCCAGTGGGAACTCACAGCAGGTCACAGCTCAGTTTCTCATGAGATTGCCCACATCTGTTCTCTTTTATGCAAGAGAAACACTTCATTAGGGCCCTATGTAACCTTCTGTTGGGCAATACTGGGCACTCCTGGTTTCATCAAAAGATGAATCAGTGGGTTCCATTATTGCTTCATACCTCAACAGTAAAGTTTTGGGTGGGTTCTTGGACAAGGATCTTGGCTCTGAAAGACATGTTTGATATGGTAGCCTTGGACACAACCATACAATAATTCAAGCACTTCTTACAAAGTGCATGTGTTTACTTACATTCAATAAGCATAAAATGAAAGCCAACACTTTTGCTATTGTATAAAATAGAACACCTCAACACTATTATATCTCTTGGAATTCAGAGGCACCTACACAGACAAACACACTCCTGCTATGTGACTTAGGAAAATGTCTTAAAATCCAGACCTTTCCATGTGCCGCAGAATGACCCTGTGGAAAAACCTCCTCCAGAATTGTAAGGGTCCACCACAGGCCCGTATCCCTGATATTCAGTGAATCATACTGCACACATGGAAGGCAGAATAGAATCTGGCACTTAGTAGCATTTAAGTTGCTCTTTTTAAAGGCCATGTTGGTATCTTTTTGAATGTTTCTTATGAATTTAGCAGTTTATTTCTTGACTCTATCACAATCCAGTTTACTCTCCAGAGTAAATTTGAAGTCTGAATGCAGCAGCATTCTGTTACCAATCAGTCTCTTGCTACAGAGAAAAGTTCTTGGTGCTGAAATAGTTTTGTTTGTTCCCATTCTTACCTTAATGCAATATTGCTGCTATGTTTTGTGCTCCAGAAAGCACCAGAGACCGTGGCTTCGCAGCTCTCTCTTTCCGCTAAATGTCTCACACAGATGACACACCCTGGCAGTGCTGGGCCTGAGCTTGGGAACATCTGCCTGTTCCAAAACCCAGAGTTCCCACATAACTACATAATTCACTGCTATCGAGTTACTGGGCTAGCCACAAATTGACTAATGCAATAGTCATCAAGGATCAGGAGGCTGGAGCATGAGTGCTTAAATTTCAGGGAAGAGCGATTTGTCCTTTAGCATCACAAACGCTTTATCAACACACAAATGAGAAAAATTCCCCATCTGCCAGCCATAAACAGTACAAAAAGAAAAGGGAATCTACATACCGCCTTTAATTTGCAGTGATGTACCCTAGACAGGGCCTTCCAAAATCTCCAGAGATGTTTGTACCATGGGTGCTTCCCCAGCTGTGGGGAAAGGCCAAGAACAGAAGAGCAGCTGGGCCTTGACACTGCAGAGCTTTGCTTGCTTTACTGTGACTGAGGAATATCATCCTCAGAATGGATCTCACTCCCTCCCCCTTAGTGTTTTCAGCATACAAACTAAACAGCAACAGCAGTCGAGCAATTCCTTTTCCCCCATATTGCTCACTAATAAAATAAAACTTTCTTGATAAATCCTTTCATTCTTAGAAAACCAAATTAGTCTTTTTCTAAGCCAGAAGGATCTTCTGAGTTGCTCCTTAAACTTAAGCTTCACATGACTCTGGTTATTTGTCTTGTTTCTCAGAGTCTTTTAGCAACCAAACTGGCCCATAACCCACAAAGAGAGACTGTGCTCCATCTATAACAACAGGTTAGATTAGAGGAAAACAGAACTCCTGATGCTGAACACACTGATCATGTTCTCCTCACCAACCCAGCAATGCTACAAACACTCAGGAAGCAGGGGAATGAGAACAGGCTATAGTTATTGGCTGCAGCTGTTTGCACCAGCCAGTCTCCTACCTTTAATTGCCAGTGTCACAGAATCATAGAATGCTTTGGGTTAGAAACAACCTAAAGATTACCTAGTTCAAACCCCTGCCATGGGCAAAGACACTTTCCACTAGACCAGGTTGTTCAGTGCCCCATCCAAAACTCCTCTGGGCAAGACACCAGCATGAGTATCTGGCAATGATCTGCAAATTACTGCAAAATAAAAGACAGTGTGAATTCATTACTGGGAAACTAGTAGGGAGAGTTCATTGAAAGTCTGCCTATGCTCTACTAGAGCTGCTAATCCACTCTGTAGCAATCTGTTTTCTGAAAAGGGTTTTCTAAGTGTTAAACCGCAATATCTAAACTAGAAAGTTATTTTACAATAGATCATCCTCCTCTGGATATTGCAGCAGTTGTTCATATTATTTGATTTGCATAGTAATCAGTGAGGAATGTAGTCCAAGAACTGTTTTTTCTCCAGCTAGCTGTTGTATTCACTACATTATTTTATCTTTTTCATATGAAAATGCTTATGATTTCATCTAGAATGAATTTATTGAGTCTGCAACCAAAACTCATCTTACTGGCATAGGCAATCAAAAAATCGATTTTGGGAGAGGTAATTATTTAACACCATTGGACTGCCACTCTCTGGGACAGAGAGGTTTTTATTACTTGAGGTGAGCAAATAAACACATTAAGCTTCCCAAATCAGGCAGAGACTACAAAGTCTTCATGTACTTACTATGGACTTCATAGAACGCGTTTCTTTCTTTTTAACCCTTCACTGTCTCACAGTTTGAAACTACCTCTAGCTTCTGAGCTACCACCAAGATGATTTCATATGCCTGTTTATAAACCATTTAGTTATTTCAGTTCCTCAAGCTCCCTGTGCCATAAGCACAGCTCACCTTTTCCCACCCATGTATACATCCACTGATAAGTGTTTTGTCTTAATGTCTTGAAGATAAATTGAGACTAGAAAGTTAAACCAAGTTCCAAAATAGATTGTAGACACACAGTCTCCTTCTGCCAGCTCTGCAAAAGAGAATAAGCAAGTGCTGTTTGTTTTGTGCTTATACCTGAACATGCAGTACAGAATTAATAGATCAGTTTAGATTCCCATAATTCCTGAAAAGAAATTTTTCTTCATGCAACCTGCTTATTCTGACCTGAAGGGACCAGGTCCTGAGGAAAAGTGTGAAGAAATTCACATGCTATGCTGTGTTGCATAGCTTTGAGCACTCTTTCATTTCCTAGAGCATTGATTCTGATGCCATGTACTGTCAGCAATCTCTGAAATGACTGTAAATATCAGGAGCAAACTTTGTACATTCAAAGGACATAAAGGGGAAATAAAAATAATGGGTTGATTTTTCAGAATCAAATCTGATATGTATTTGGCTCTAAGTAAAAACCTCTATGGTATCACACCACAAAGTGGTTAAAGGACTTTTTTTTTTTAAAGAAACATTTAAAGCAGGGCAGGGAAAAAGAAACAAATTTTCTAATTAGCTTCTATAGCGAAAGGGAGGAGTGGAAAGCAACCTTTCATATAGCATTGAGATTAAAATTGTGTCAAGTCCTGTTCAGTGGAACTTTTTCCACAGTGACTATAAGCCATGAACTAACTTTAATACTTACGGTTGCTTTCTCTGTGTATGTACTTAAATGTCTTCTGGTAAAAGTGCAAAGCCCAAAGCCACTGGTCAGCATCAGCCAGACTGAAGCAAGAGCTAAATGGTAACCAGCTGCTGAGCTCATAAATGCCTTTCAGGAAAGAAGGCAGAGAAGGAGAGGCTGGGTTAGTTGGCACACAAACAAAAACAAGCAGGATGAGCTTCACCTGTATTAATTAGACTGTAGCAAATAGGAAGGAGCTGCTACTGAATGTCCTTGTGGGGAGTAGACCTGACTGAACCTTAGCTCTTCCTAGACATAAAGGTCTTGCCTTTAGGGTGCCAGACTGGTCTTATTTCAGATTTGAACTCCCACCCCAATATTAGTGTTGAAAGAGATGAGCTCATTTGTGATCAATGGGAGGGCAACTCTAAAGTAGCTGTCAAAGAAAAAAATGTTTAAATCTAAAAATGGGGAAAACCTTTCAGTCAGCTTAGCAAATAGTAAGGCATGGGACACTTGGCAAAACAAGAAACCAGTGGAATAGCTCTTACATAACAGCAATTATCTTCTTTAGCTGATCTTACTTGTTAATTTATGCAGGCAAATGGCAAAATATTGTCCCTAGAGGTCATGTGTGCAGGGGTGATAGGAAAGGGTAAGAGCAGGAGGCAGTTAAATGGTTGTAAAAAAGGTGGAGAAAATATGACAGTGCCAGGTCCAGCTAATGAAACTGCCTGAATTTATAGCTGGATAAAATATGTTAAGTTATGGGTCATTTGAGTTCTCAAGTGACAGTTCAGATCTGTGGAGTGGCAAGCACAGCATCATTATTGAAATAAGCATTGGCAAACCTGTCTGCCCTTATGTTTAGTAACATTTAATTCTGCAAGCAGTTCTAAATAATAGCAAGTGGCTGTTCAGTCAATTAAATGCACACAAAGAAGTGACTCTGGAGGCTGGATTACTGGCACCAGGTTGAGGCATTACTGGGTGGGTGGGACATCTCTCCATCTCCATACATAAAAATTTTTATTTGTGTGTTACTTATGCTCTGACCCTCTGGGAGCTCAGAGCAAAACTCCATGACCTATGAAATTCTGCTTCTGAGCCAAAGTATCTGCAGAGCACCTATCTCACACCCAGACCTGTCAGTACTGCCAAGTGATATTCTCTTATCTATCTGAGCAGGACACAGGCTCAGCTAAGGAAGCACCAGGGCTCTTCTCTGCTCTTTGTTTTCCTTTCCGCTGGGGCTGTGGATGGCTGTGTTAAACATGGGTGAGATCCCAGGGGCACTTTGAGGATTCAGGGTAAAATCTTGTTCCAGAGAAATCAATGGGAGTTTTGCCATTGACTTTGGTGGGGCCGGACTTCATTCATAAAGTGTTGACTGTTTTAATAGATTTACCATCCCTGCAGGCAGCCCATGCAGAAGTGTAATAGATCTTGCACTCTTGCTTCTAGAAATGAATCCCCTGGCTCAGGCCAAGGTCTGCAGAGAGCAGCTTCCCTGTGCCAAGCCGTTCATCTGGGAAACCTACCAAGCCAGTACTGCTCTGTAAGTTTGCAGCTGAGTGGGACTGACTTGTGCCTCCACCACAGGAGCATAACCATGCCATACATGCTGCCCAGCTCTGGGAAAAGCCAAAAGTCCCATGGAGGTGTAGCCATGTAGTCCCATGGTGGTTCTGCCTCACAGTGGGCTGGGCCCTCAAGCAATAGTAGCAAGGGTGGACTTTGCCAGCCTGCACCATGGCCAGGCTGGCCCTCAGCAGCCTCAGCACAACGCTGGCTGAAGCCACCATCCAAGCCAGCAGCTGCACAAGCAAAGGGGGAGCCTGGCTCGTCACAGGGCCAGGCCCCTGCTGCAGCAACCAGCACTGACCCTGTGCTAAAGCTGCAGAGAGGACTGTGGTCTGAGTGCTGTCTGCCATGTGTACTGCCCTGGCACGATGGGCACTTCATTTGAAAAGAAAAAAGGAGAGAGGGAATCCTTCCCCATTGTCCTACTGCAAGTGGAAAAGGGCTGAACTAATTCAAACCAAACTCCGAACAGAAACTCCTCCCAGGCAGAGACATTTTTCTGTCAAGTTTCAGCCCTGGGAGAATTTTTACAGCTGAGCAATAAACTCTTGAAACAGAGGTTAAGGCCCTCACTAGCTCCAGACTTTTAATACAAGGAGCAGCACAGAGCAATGGGCACTCTTTAATGTGTAGGAATGTGTCAGACTGATGGGAGGCTGGATGTACGGGGAAAGGAGGGGGTTAATTACCAAAATTGCCCAACAAACATTTCCTAATATTGTCACTTTTTACCCACAAGTTACAATTTCTGTTACTATAGAAGCAAGATGTTGATACTGGATTCATTTTCTGGGTTTTATTCCTTTTTGTCATTTTTCCCATGAACTAATAAGCCACAGTGGATTTGAAAGTATGAGCAAATGTGAACACTATACAAAGCACTTTTATGTTCTATTGACATTTTCTTCCCACCCTAATAATTTAGAGCTGTTAACATAAAAAAAAAAAAATTAAGATGATCATACTTCCCATCACTTTCATTTCCCATGTTTATGAAGGAAGAATTGTGAGTAATTTCCCATAGTTATTGTTTGCGGCACAACACATGGTCTCAATTACTGGGATAAGAAACATAGAGAGGGTATTGGTAAGGATGAATTATTTATCTGTGTTTCATTCAAAATTCATTTTCCATGCCATAGTTTATGTTACCTTGATCAACATCATCTTTCTTATTTGACTTTATAAGCCCAATTCAACTGTTCTGAGCAGGACCCTGGGTCATGAGAGATCAATTTGCTGACATATTTCTGGACCAGAATAAGCACAGTGGTCCTCCACCAAACCTACTTTCTGATAAAGGTATCTACTCAAGAAGGGCAGATCTGGACAAATCTAGAGTAATGGAACACAAAATAACCCTTGGATTTGACTTCTGTTCTCATTTCCAAGTAAATTAAAAGGGATTACAGCTAGTGTCAGGATCCATCCCCACACAGAATATAATTCCATGCATTAATATGTATTTTCTTTCTGGTACTTGGAGGTCCTTCACTCACCTTTGCACTACTGCCTTGAAAATGCCATTTCTGCATTAATGACCTGAGTGGTTGCAGGCCCATGGCTGAAGTCTCAGCTCTATGACAGCCTTGGGGCACTTTGCTCCTGCTGCTCAGGCAGAGACAGGTACCATTGATGTGTGACTGTGCTGAACCAGCACATGCTATTGAGGGAACTTTGGCACAGATCACAGCGGCTCGGATGTGGATTTATCATTCAGGGCTTGATTGTTGCAGTAGATTTGAAGAGTGTGTCTGGCTGGGACGGGCTGGTGGCAGCAAATAATGTTTGGTTAATTGCAAATTTTGCAGAGTGGGAGTTCAGCTGACTCCAAAGACAGGATTACTTTCTTATTTTTTTACCCCATCTTCCCAGCTTGTGCTCAAAGACAATGTTCAGCTGCTTCTCTTGTAGGACTGCTCTTTGTTATAGATCATGCAGGACATGAGATATTTAATGCTTAGGGGATTGATGGGGAGGTCCCCTCGCATGAATCCTTTACCAATTCTCTATTTTTTAAATAAATTCCAGGCTGGTCTGTGGGGAACTCAAGACTGTGCTGTTTGTTAGCATAAATGAGCCCAACACAAATAGTTGGTCTTTTTGACCAGAGGGTTGTGCAACTCCACCAGGCTTGGCCTTCAACCCAGGCCTGGCAGTCACATTGGGACCCACAATTTCCTCCCATGATTTTATCTGTGCTGCAGAAAACACTTTTGTTCCCAGCATATTTTGGGATGTAGGAGTGTGGAGTTTGCCTACGTACGGGTCACAACATGATCTGTAGTAAATTCAGTCTCCTAAATGACATAATCATATTACAGGGCAAATGTATAACAGACAAATTCACACAGAGCTGGCTTTGTTGAAGAGTGAACTTTTGAATTACAGTTCTGCTTCCTGGTTCCTTACCATTGCTCTGAGCACATGTGTAGTGGATTTTCTCAGCCTTTTTTTCTCCCTTCTATTGCTGGGTGCTGCTTTCAGTTTTAAACCATAAAACACACAGATACATGGTTTAAAGATAAACACCAGGTCTCTTCAGAACCTCCATCCATCCTTCACTGAAACTTCTCCATGCCACACAGCAGCTCTCATGGCCTGAGACTCCACCTGGGATTCTCCAGACCTGGCCTCAGTTGTATCATGCCACAGTTGTACCCTAACAGTAGAAAATATTGCTGGTCTAAGACAAAGTAGCATCTCACTTCTGTGGAGCTTTGATGTAAGAGTTCTACTAACAGAGGATCTCTGAGCTTTCTATCCTTTCTTGTGGCTACTTCTCCCCAGTGCTGTGAGGACACTGAGACCTTGAAAAGGCACTGGGACATCTTTCTGGAAGCATATTTGAAAAATGGAGGCAAAAACATTATAGCAAAAAGCTTTCTGTGAAGGAGGTTCGTGCCTTTGGCAAATACAATTCAAACATATGGAGTGAGAAATCTGTTAAATTCTGTCTTGATCAGTTACCTTTTTGTTTTCAATTCAGTAAATAAGGAATTATCTTTAAGGGTGTATTAATCTGCATACAATACTTGCTAAAGTCTCATAATGATCTGGACCTGATGGGCCCTCCTGGGGTTTTTCTCTTTGGTTCATTTGGTATCTCCTTACCAGCCAAAGCCCCGTGTACTGCTTTGCAGTCATTCCTAGAGTGCTGGTTGGCTCAGGAGCACCAGCCCCAGGGAAGGCTTTGCATTATGGCTGGCAGCCTTGTGCAGATGAATGGCACCAAGGCAGATGGCTGGTGATGCACACCAGAGTCTTCTGAGCAGAGCCAGTGCTAGTGTGTTGCTCACCCTCCTTCTCCTCTCTTCCAGTTTCCTGTTGTTTAAGCTTTGCACTGATGTGAATACAGACTGGTCCCTTCATATTCCTTGTCTGCTCTGCACTGACACCTTCCTCCTCTCTTCCTGCCCATCCCTTCTATCACAGGTTTCTCAAAGCAGCAGCAACTTGTGCTATCACCTTTCTTCTCTGGACCCTCCACTTACATTCTCTATTCATATTCTGCCTGATTGCTGACTCCAGCTCCTGCTCAAATATTTTCCATCTACAGTTTATGTTTGATGCAAAATGAACTTTGTGATAAAGGGGTTAATTATGATACATTTTTTTTAATTTTAAATGGCAACTTTGTATCAGAAGATTCCTTTAAAATGACTGAATGAATCTAAAGAAATCTGCATTGACAAGTTGCTCTCAGCTCTTCTCATTCTATCTGTGCCATGGCAGAGCTGGCAGCACTGAGAAGCTGAGACCCACAATCATGTTGGGCACCTCTCGACTGAGAGAACTGGCACCACATCACTGTGAATCTCAGCATTTCAGGTAGGAAGTCCATTTCCCCACCGCATGCCTGGATGTGAGCCATGTTTAAATGCAATATGGGGATAAGGACCACTGGTCTCCTCTCCTGAATTTAATTGTTAATTCCCTTGTTAGCTGAATTTACTCCTCAAAATGCAAACATACATTATGGACTGGATCTTTGTTGCATAAGCTAAGCTTGAAGTCTGTGCACTCCAGGCTTGGTAATTGTACATGCAACTTCAAACTAAGAATCTGGGGAAGGCTTAATTGTTTGGATGATTTAGTGGAGCAGCACAACCCAAACTAGACCAGGCACAGCATCACCTGCAGGGAGGAACAGATCTCAGTGCTGGTGCAGCATAACAGGCATATGCTCAGTGCAGTGCAGGGCTTTGGACTCCCACACTGTAAACCAGTTTCTGCATGATTTGTCTTGAGACTCACCTGTTTGCTCTTGTTGTTTTGTTTTTATGGTCTAAACTCAAAACCAAAGTGAAACTCAGCCAAAGTGCCAAGATTTCAGGTTGAAACCAAGGAAAGAGTCCACGGTGGGTATGGTTTCAACCTAAAACCATAAATCATTTTTTATTCACCTAAAGTTCATTCCAAATTTACTCAAAACTTGGCCTAGATTTGCCTGAAACTTGGCCTATTATTGCTTGAAACTGAGCCCAGCTTCAGAGAGGTTCATGAACCTCCACAAACCTGGCCCAAGTCTTGAGTTTGTAATGAAACCGAAAACCAGGGGAGTTTCACCTGATTTGGGTTGGGTTATAGACATTTCTCACGGCTCTAGTATTTATTATGATTATAATAACAACACATTTATACAGAGCTGCAAAAATATACAGAGAAGTCCAGACAGCTTTCCTACCTGTCCAAGCTCACCAGCTCAATCATGTACTGGACTGGAGCTATAGTCAAACTCAGCCCCAGATGGGCTGCTTAAAAAAACAATTTCTCCTGGGTTGTCAAAGACCCAAAAACAAAATCCCCCTGAAGCACCTCACACAGAAATAACAGGGATAAAGAATCAGCCTCCAAAGAAAACTAAGCAGTAGCCCTGTTTTCTGGGCTGGTTCATCCAGCAGCCTGAGAGACAAGCCAGGCAGGCTGGCAGAGTCCAGGTCTTGCTCACCATCATTGTCACTTTTGATTATCTCCATGCAGCCTGCTGGTTTGTATACTTACCCAAAATCTTTTTTTGCAGTAAATTACCAAGAACTGACAGGTTTTTTGTTTGGTTGTTTTTTTGGGTTTTTTTTAACTGGTGTGGCTGCACCTGCAGTGGCAGCGTTGTGGGTGGGGTACCTATGGGAAGAGACTCTCCAAGGGCTCCATGCTAGGGCACAGGGTCATGCCCCTGGCTTTCTGAAGAGTGTGGGGAGTGGCCAGGGGTCCAGAAGGCTCCACTTGAGATGCATTTTAGTGAAGAGGGGCAGTTCCCAAGGCTATATGCCAGCTGGGGCTGTCATGGCTGATGAGCCCCTGTAGCTTCTCGTCCTCGTCTCCAGGGGACACCTCACTGCTTTGGAGTTACTCCTGGCAGAACAGCCATTGCCTGTGAGCTCTCCCAAACCAAAACATCTGGTTCTCAATTCTTGTCCTGTAAAACAAGGATGACAAACACATCCCAACCTCACAAGGGTGTAGTGAGGAACAGCCCTGGGAGCTATAGAGAAGCTCATAAACAAACAAACCTGCAGATGTGAGAGCCACGCCAGGGAGAGGCTGGGCCAGTGCTGCTGCCACATGCAAAGGGAAGTCCAGCCCAAGAAAGGGGAAAAGCCCTTCCTGAGAACTTAACAAAGACTTACCACACGCATGACTTTGGCCTGGAAGTACTGAGACACAGCACCTGTCTAGACTCCTCAGAAAAACCACCTACATTTCTATGAGCACATAAGGGCACGTGTCTCAGCAGGCTGAGGACTGGGCTGTACATGAACAAGCAGCAATGGCACACACTGGACTGGCTGGCACCAGCACGGGACTGCAGCCCAGATTTGCCAGCACACTCGTGCTGGTCAGGCAGCCTGGGCCTCCACAGACACTTCCTATCACATGGCACAGTAGAGAGGAGAGCCCAAAATACAAAAACAAACACTGTGTTGACCTCTCTGGCCCCAAGGTTCCTCTCCTGAACTCAGTGGGAAGCTCATAACTAAGAAATTGGCTTGGGTATGATATTCCTCAAAAGCATTTGTTATGAGGGTGTGAAATACTTGGCAAGTTTTAAGGACAACAGAAGCAGATTGTTGGAATTTGTCAGAGCTGAAGTCATCGACATTTTCAATATTTTTGCTGCACAGAAAGAGGGTCTCATCTTCAGGCAAACCAGAGCACACAGCCTGCTCCAGAGGGATCAGACTTCAAAGTCTCCAGGAGCAGCACCAGCCTTGAAGTGCTCACTGAATGGGGCTGCAAACATGACCCTGCTGCCGACCACCTCCACAGCCTGGCACCAGCAGGGCCTCTGCCTGCTCCGAGAGCAGCCTGGGCACATCCCCCTCTGGGGGACAGCTGCTGGCCCCTGCAGCACCTGCCTGGGGACCTGCAAGGGACAACTCAGAAGGACAAAGCACCAGGGCTCATGCAGGACCAGCACATGTGAGAGAAGCATTGGGGTGCTTTGGGTCACTGAATTACTGCAGCATTCTGCCCTCTTCCTATTGCTTTCCCTCTTGTTCCTACTGCAACCTCCACAGTCATTCACATTTTCATTGGCGTAAATGATGGCATATTTTGCCCCAAATTACACCTGTCTGCTTGCCCTGTTTAAAGTTTTTTACAGCATCCTGAAGCAGCATGATCCTGCAGGTTATTGTGACATCCCAGACCTGTGCTGGTGGGGTTTGTACACAGTGCCCTCCACGCAGCTCTGTGTAAGCACAGGAGCTCACACTGGGGCTGCACAGGTCTGCAGGCATCCAACACGTTCAGGCCACAGGCAACAAATAGAAGCTCTGGGATTTTCTGAACACAAGGGTTTTAGCCAAGTGCTATTCTGCCAAGATTGTGATAACATGAGGGCTTTCTCCAGGCAAATGCTCTGGTAGGACACTGCCAACCCAGATTTACTGGATTAAGCTGGTGTACATCATATCTTGGCCTTAGCTTCTGGCCACTCCTACAAGCAGAAAAGCTGCAAGATTTGCTCTGGGGAGAGAGTGAAGTAGACAAGATCCTGGGTTCAGATATCGCAGTTTTTTTAAGCTGGTGTGTCCCATTAGCTCCTGTCCTACCTGGCACAGGGCAGCTGGGGGGCACTGAGAGGGGTGCACAGCTCCTGCAACTCCAGCCTCATCCAATGCTGAACTCTGGCTTCCCTTCTATAACTGAAAAGATAAGGTTTTTTCTCATCACAGAAAAGTAAGAGAAGCTCTCTCCTCTTCATCTGGTGCCTACCCAGAAAGAAGCAGCACAACATAAGCTGCTAACCTTGCTAATTTGGGCAGAGATTGTCAGATCCACAAGAGCACTGTGAGGCTTTAATGGCTCAAATGGCCATTCCTTTACAGCCAACATCAATTTTGAAAAGTGGTGAGAAAGCTTTTGCAATGCCAGTGTCACCACCCCCAGCTTGGCCTAGAGCAGCAGGTTTGGTGCCTTGTGGTGCCCTTACCTGTTGTGGTGCTGCTGGCAGAGACCGGCAGTGCCAAGCCTGGGCCCAGGTAGGTACAGGCAGCTGCTGGACACGAACCGTGGCGTCCTGCCCTCCAAACAGCTCAGGCCTGTCTGTGCTGAGGAGTCTTGACCTGGTTAGCTCTTCCAAAGCACAAAGCTGACCTTGAATCACAGCATAGAATATTTATCTTAGAGAAAACCTGAGTATGACCCTTCAAGACCTGCCATAAGAAAGCAAATACTTGAGGCTCTTTGAAAATCAGCTTAAAAGAGAGACTGTGGAAACAGTGGTGTTCTGCCAAAATACACGTGGGCTGTCAAGTTTACAAGATACTGTTACAACACACAATAAGAGAATGATTTGCTGTGTACAGTAACAAGCCATCTTTGTTAAACTGTTAACCAAAAACTAGATTTATTATCCAGGCAATCATCTATGCAATCATATGCACAATCGCAGTGGAGGGAAGCCACACTTATTTCAAATAATTAAGCATTTTGCTATTTCCTTGAATTTGAAAAATATCCTTTAATTGCAAAAGGATACACATTCAGAAAGGCCTCTACTTCAGTCTGTCTAGTGCTTAGAGTCATTCTGGGGTCCCACTATCAAATGAAATACAGCAGATTACTTCAAAATCACACTGCAAGTTACAAACCACTTTTTAATTACAGGTTTCGTGCAATGTTGTTGTGCAACTTTTGTGCTTCACTGCAATGCCAAGGAAGCCGCAGAAATTCAAACTAATGGAAATGATCATACACATACAGCAACTAAAACCAAGAGGCAAAAATTATATATCAGTTAAAAGGCACTGCTGCAAAGAGGCAGATGAATAATGTACAAAAAGGAGGATTTTCATGTGCAGATTGGTACAGCAAGACTGGGGTTTCCATTTTAAAATTACTAAAAGAGCTACTGTCAAGATTTCTTGTTTCTGAAGCATAACAAAGGCAATTTGCAGAACTGTGTGGGCAACACTGGGGCTGCTGGAACACAGTCAAAGAACCTTTGGCATCATAAGGTGTTACATAGAGCTTAAATGTAAACCAACTCCAGTGGATAGACTCCAGACAGTTCTTCCTGAAATTATCCTTCTCAGTTCCTCTCAGTGTTTAGGGGCTGACAAAAAATACTTAAATCGTACACTTACCTATAAACTATACAATCATGCACACTGGCACTAAAAATCATTCCCAACCTGCTGATATAAAAATGCCATTTACAGCTGTAAAGTTCTGATTATATCTTGCCACAGTTATGCAACGTGTGGAAAAAATACACTGTTCAACATTTTGGCACACTAATAAATAAAATCCAGACATGGTCTGTTAAAAATATCAAAGTAATCCTGTGCACAAGCTTCTTTTTTATATCATTATATTTGTTATGCAGAAGAAATCACAGAGAGCAATAATACAATTCAGGGTGAATTATAGGAATACATTTCCCTTCCAAAGCTATTATAGCTCAATATATGTTCCCTCTATCAATTACAGTGCTGTCCCAGCAGCAGTTTCAGCACTTCCTTCTTCTAGATTTTATAGCATCACACCTCAGTACAATGTTCTGCTGCTGCTAAAAGATACACCATGGCATTTGCATATACAAGAACACCCACATCACCAAATAATTCACTTAATATTAAAACCCATCTACAACTTGTGATGGTTTCTGGTATTGGATTATTCCTCTGTTATCAGTCTTGGGTTGTATGACAGTAACTGTTGAAATGGAGGTAAAAGAAAGGAATATCTTAAGGCAGTTTTAGCAAGCAAGACTTCACTCTTAACTGTATTTTCTGTATAATTATTTAGCATGCACTTCTGCATGTTTTGGCCATCAGATTACTTATTGACAGGACTACTCAGGTCATGTATTGGAAATGTTCTCATTTCCTTTCTGGAACCACACAGTAACTTGAGAGAGGTCCACTGCTGTTTAGATTTGTGAAGGTTTCTGTACTTCTTCTGGTCTTTCTTTGCATGAAGAATGAACAGCAGCAGCCCCTTCAAGGAAGAATCACCTGGACACACAGACAGATACAAAGACAACCCTACTGACAACACCTGAAGTATATGAATGCAGTTCTATCACACTTTTAGCAAGAACACGAGGCCACAGAATAAACTAAAAAAAAAAAACTGTTTTATTGTGACATTTATGACATTGAACCCTTGTTGATATGAATGACTATGGGTACTCTTGACATGTTACAATATGTCATGGTGTAGGATGGCACTGATTGTCATCTGACTTTTGAGAATGTTTAATGGTCCCTACTGACCTCAGTGCATTTTGGCAAGTCACAGAAACTTTATCATCAGGTTTGTGTATACAGTTAACAAGTAGTTGGTCTTATAAGCACCATTACAAACCCTCACATTAAGGGTATTATTAATCTAGTTTACAAATGCTTCATTGATAAAAATAGCATGATTACAGTATACACACACTTAATTTACATGTAATGTATTATAGGCATAACTGAGATAAACTACTGAGCTAACTTTGGTTGATTGAAGTATTTAGTCTGAATAATGGCAATTTTGGCTTCTAAGTTGTGTAAATATTACAGTGCATTTATAAATCTAGGTTGAAAATTTACTAGCACCAAATGGATATCATAAATGGCTGACCTAGTAAGTTGTAGTTGGAGAAGCAAAGTTTAAGAATTACAAAAATAGAGCTGTCCATCAGTTGAAAGCACATTCTTGTACCTCTGCTGAAATGATGACGTGTCTCAGCATCAGTGGCCAACTTCCAATGATAAAAGTCCCAGTTTTCAAGATTCAACATATCAGGTAGCTCAGCTACACGTAAAAGCCTGAGAAAGTGGTAGTTTTGAGCTCATGTATTCATCCTGTACCTTGTTTATGTAATAATATGATAGTGCTCGTTCATACAAATGTACTCATGTAAGATTGTACCTATGATATGGAGAATCTGATTGGGAGGAATATTCAGTCCTACCTATCTATCTTTGGTTTAATTATTTGGTCTTTGGTTGATGAATTAATGAAGCAATATCTGAATTTTCATTTTCAGGTTATCTCCCAGCTCACCACTGAGGTAGTCTTTGTCATGTTTCGCTTCAAGCTGGTTAAGTTCCTTCTTTTTATAGAGTGGAATACTACTGATTTGTAATGAATAATTTCCAGGCACTGGCTTCTTCTTTGTGAAATGAAGGTAACTTATCCCGTCCTTCTTATTGATTCTAAAGAAACCATCTTCATTTCCGGAGTCAATTAAATATCGGTTATGGTTTGTCAGTGTTGTAAGGGCAGGGAGCAGCTCCAGGATTCGATCTTTGTTACTGAGATCCGAGATGTTGATGGAGAAGACTGCTGCTTTCTCAATATCCCAGCTGGCGAGACTGATTGGCGGCTCCAGCTCTTGCTGATCCTGCACAAGAACAAAGGATGTCAGTTGGCTTTGTCAGAGAGCATTTCACACGTGTATGTGCTTCCTGCCCAGGTCAATCATTGCTAATTAGACAATTTTAAGAACGAGGTTTTGTGACATCATCTGTCAAATCCACTCTTATGGGCCTAGGACTCCTCAGGATGAAGTACAGATTTTGTCACCACCCCTGTGTGGGTAAGAGAAGCCCAAGACAAGCACTGGAAGTTTCTGTGCACAGGCCTGAGAGATGAAGCTGCTCCATGCTGGGAGCTGCGACCAACCTCCTGCAAAGAGAGCAAACAAGGCACACTCCTCCTCTGTGCCAGGGGAGACACAGGCTGAGAGAACAACTGTGAAGGACAGCAGGGTCTGTGAGGGAGCCACAGCATTTCAATGGGGATTTTCTGCTCTGCAAGATTCATTTGGCTTAAGTGTGGAGCCAGGGCAGCCTGCAGGTGCAGCAGAGCAGGAAAAGCAGCCTCACCCTTCACCTCTGACTGGGTGGTAACATTTCAGACAGCAGCACCAGCTGTAACATTTTCATTTGGAAAGCCCTGCATCACTTCTGAGACAAAAACACTACCTGACATCCAAAACCTAAAGTAGACCAAAGCTTTGGTCTACTTTAGGGTGTAGATTTTTCCTGAGGGATTGTCTCTTGGCACACGTCCTTCTGAGTCCAGCTTTCACAAGACAGCCACAAACTCTTTCCCCCCAGAAAGGGTCAATTACCTCTGCTTCAGTTGCAGTTTCATTAGTGCTCCTGCGCTTCCTTCCTCTCTTGGGATAGCCATTGATTTTACATTCATAACAAGCTTCTGGAGAGAGGGAGTTGTCATCTACTTCTCCACTGAGTGAAAGCTCTTGTCCTTGACCTCTGCCTAGCCCCACTCCAGAAACACAGTGTCTGAGGAAGGAAGAAATTCAAAGTTAACTCCAGCGAGACATAGATCTTATCAAATGCTGCATTTGGGGGACTGTAAGTACAAATAATTAAGCAATTATGTTGCATTCATTTCCCAGGAAAAATTTCTGCTAGAGTCAACAGACAAAATTCTCACTGAATCACAATGAGGCCACTCTTTATTTCAAGAATCTGCCTTCATGGGTTTTTGCCCAGGAGAGACCTGCCAATATTTAACAGTTTTAAAAACACAGGCTTAAGTTCTGAGTTGTTGTTAGCAATTTCTCTTATCCAGCCTGGAACACATTTAAAGAGACCAATTTTCAACAACTGCTAAAAAATCTGAAAAGTGAAGTCTTTCATAATGCATCCCAAAGCTTTTAGTCACTTACAAAATTTAAACCACAATCTTTCTGCTTTCCATTTGGGTTTCTTGGTCCTTTATGATGTACAGCCCTAACACGCCCACTGGGGCAAGGGAAAGTTGGTTTTATTGATAAAGCAGACATTTATTAAAAAAATATTAATTTGAAACACAGAAGAATATGGAACATACAAGAACCTAAGAGCATGCAGAGTTGTTATTCCAACCAGCAGGTGAAACCACTTGTATAATGTAATTTCTTTTTGCAGCTGGTAGGGGGTGTTATTATTAATGGGTTTTTTGTTCTTCTTTAAGGAGGCAAGTGAATTACAGTAAGGAGTGTGAGCTCCCGAGTGCCAAGCTCAAAGGACTTGGCAGGCTCCTGGGGTGTGCAGGAGAGGTGCAAAGTAGCTTAAAATAGAGGATTGAACTTGGTAGTCCTGATCAAATTTCATTTTCAAGCATTAAGCCCCACCCTTTCCATGGTTACATTTCCCCACTCCCCCAAATCTCCAAAATCAGTAGGTGCATCCAACTCTTGAGCACCTTCCCAATCCTATCCCTCTTTAATTGCTGACAATCCCCCTGGTTCTGCTGCTCCACACTGCAAAGAAAGGAGTGGACTATGTCCCCTTGGTATCTGTTAGTTTAAAATGAGAATCCCTTACCCTTGTCCTATTCTGAAGTAACCAGGTGGACATCCACAGACGTAGCCACCTTCAGTGTTTGAACAACCATAACTGCATGGGGCTTGTGCAGAACCGCATTCATTGATATCTTGGCAACCTCCACTAAACTGCTCATACTGAAATCCAGTAGGGCACATACATTTATAGCTTCCCAAAGTATTGTGGCAGGATGCTCCTCCACAAATGTGTGCACTGAGACATTCGTTTTCATCTGGAAAAGAAGCAGAATATACCACGTTAACTTTTACCCAAGTACAGTCCAGCCTACCCCTTGTACAGATCATGCTTGGCTGAATGTGCTGCCACCTCAGAGGGACACAGACAACTGGGCTTGTCCTCCCCTTTGCCTGGGGCAGTGTTCCCTGAGAGATGGCTACAACCACACAACAGCAACACTGGGACTACTCTACAGAAGATGTTTCATGCCATGTCTGCTCATGCTCTGGAGAGCAGCAAAACAAAGAAGATAGCTTTTTTCCCCAGAAATAACTGAGAAGAATAAAACTTTTTACAGCCAACAATCTGGTCAACTAATCCCTTGTTCATAGTGCCATTCAACATTAAAGGAAAAAGAGTAAGGAATCAAGCTCTGACACTTTTTCCAGGCATCAAAAATTCCCCTCTACACACATTTAAATTAGACATAGGTAAAATACGGGAAGTAGTAAAGTAAAAATAAAAGCAGCTGTAGATATAAAAGACTACTATATTCTGAACCAGTCGTTTTCCAAACTTCCTAAGGGTGGCACTGTAGGAGTTTGAGGTCAGTTCAGGCTTATTTACTGAAAATGGCTACTTTTTGAAATGAACCTGGTCTGATTTTTGATGCCTGATGTGGCAAATTGCTTTTAAAAGTTCTGAATATTATTGTTCCCCATTTTCCGTGGTAAATGCATATGTATATTGTGGTGTGTGCACACATAAGAAACTCCATTTGGGAAGTACAGAGCAGCATCTCTGACCTCAACATCCAGGTTACAGGAGAATAAGTCAGAGCATTATTGTCTTTTTCCAAACAATGTGGCTCTTTGTTCTTTGTTTAAAAGCAATGTCTTTGCTCCTAGCAGCCTGATTCACAATGTGGTGTACTGTGGAAGTGGCTGGGCAGGGGATGCAGTCACAGACAGCACAAGACATGGGAGGAACCAAAGCATTCTTCAGTGATTATCTAAATGTGTTGCAGCAACATAAAAAATCCCTGAACGATTCACTAAATAGGCTAAAAAAGACACAAACTGTTCGCAGAGCTGGGATTGCCAAGGAATATGAAGGAATTGTCACGGAAAAACCTAGTACATGGATTCTTCCCCTGTGGTACACCCAGGAGATCCAGATAAATACCCTAAGAATATACAGTTACAGGCAGTACAATGTGAACATGTGGAGACCACAAGGTACTAAAACCTGGGGCTGAATTCTGTGTTCCCAGAACCTGTAAGGGTTTGCCATTAACTCGGAGTGATGCTTCAGTGTTTATCACACCTCATAGCAACTATACCAACATCGTAAATGCTTGTTTGGGCCACTGGAAGATACTACACCAAGAGCAGATATGCTCACTTCACCATGCTACACAGCAGCAAGAAAGGGGACACTAGTGAGATTAATTTCCATATTTTGAGTGTCAGAAGGAAAAAAAAAAAGAAGAAAAAAAAGTCTTGAGACCCTCAGACTCTGCACAGCTGCAGGTTTGCTCAAAATATGACAAATTGTTAATTCTGTACAGAGGCGGGACTTAAACACAGCAGCCTTCCTGTAAGTGTTGTAAGAATGGCAAAAGCACAGATTAAGTAGGATTTTAACAGAATTTGAGATGCTTAGGGCCAGAAGTTGAATTTTATGATTTAACAATCCTAAGTTGTAGTTCTGAGAGTGCCAGGCTCAATCCCTTATTCACTCTTAGACAGGACCTTTGTCCAAGCAGAGACCATTGCAGAGCTGAGTAAGATTTCCTTTGTTCAGATCACGAGTAACATGAATTTCCTCAAAGTCTATACAACCTCTAGCACCCCAAGGACAGCTTTGTGCTTAAACATTTCTTGAACCAGGACATGTGCTGCTGTGGGCTTCATACCCACTCTGCTTTCACAGGAGACCACACTTGTAATGAAACTCTGCTGAACTTATCAAATTATAATCAGAAAAAGAAAGTATGGCAAACTGCACCATTGCCCTTCACTTCTCGCTGCTAACAAAAGTAACATGCATTTTAATGTAAGGATTTACAAAAGTGACTTGCCAACACATTGGTTCCACTGGTAATGCTGGAGATATCCTTGTGGGCAGCTGCACCTGTATCCTCCAATTATATTTTGGCAGCCATGCTGACACCGGTGGTTGCCATCACATTCATCAACATCTAAAAGGGTGAAACACACTCTGAGTTTTGGTAGAGAAGCTCAACTTATGCTGTATTTGGAAAACAGGTTACAAATAATCATATATATTCATTTATCATATATATATAGGTATATTTCAGGATCTTCCAAAAACCTGACCACTTTGGGCCTTCCGGGTTTGGATTTGTGGCTCCACAGCAAGTAATATATGGCTGAAAACCATGGAAAGCTCTCACATTCAGCTAAAATTATCAGGTTTTGCATTCTGCTATGGAGCAGACAGCAGAAAGCCATTTGTATATGGGATCTCTAATGCCTTCCTAAGGGTCCCCAGCTCCACAGCAGAGCCTTGCTTTTACCCAGGCATCCAACCCAAAAATCCCAGGATACCTCTTTTCAAAACAACCCAAACTCTGTCCCAGGAGAAGGCTCTAAGGACTCAGAGGAATAAGTCTACAGCTCTTGAACTCTCTCTTTAGCAGGTCACTGTGGAGATGCAAGACTTCCTGTCCTTGATGAATCCCTCAAAAATCCATGCAGGATTCAAAAGAGGTTCACTGAACTTAGGACACTTAAACTAAAACATTCCAGGCTATGACTCCTCAGAAAATATCTGTCCAGCTCTTTAGAATCACACAATATATCCATTTTTTCTGGCCCATGAAGAGGAATACTGCCTTGTTGCTAAATTTCTGTACCTCCCTTGCTTCAACCAACACATGCTTGCTTCTGTAGATTTTGGCACTTACTCCATAGGTCCTTCCTTGGGTGACAGTATGGCTGAAAGAAGATTAGGGAAGCAAGAGAAGGCCAAGTTAAATGCACTGTGTTGTACCCACCTTCACAGCTCTGCCCAGTTTGATCAAGTGAGAAGCCACGTTGACACTCACAAACAAAACTTCCTGGTGTATTCTGGCAAATGCCCTTTGCCCCACAAATATTGATCTCGGTAGCACACTCGTTGTTGTCTGAGGGAAACCAAAGCTCAGTGTTAGTTTGTAGTTGTCACTTCAAAGCTGATGTTTTGGCCATGCTAATGATGGAAGGGTTGTGGCAGGAGGTAAAGGCACATCAGTAACACATGTGTCCCACTGCCCTCCCAGGTCCTCACTTTGCATTACAGGACAGTTTACACTGCCTTCTTTTGAAATTGGAAACACAAAAGTTATAGGAAGGGAAACGTTCTTTTCTTCACCAAGAATATGGAGTTTGATGTTTTGATCTCCAAAGTCCTCCAAATTCACACCAATACCACGGGATCATCAAACTGACACAGAAACTGGATCCAGCTAGCAGAGCAGAAAGTGTGTTTTGCAGGAGGAAGCAGCTTAGTTTAACATTTCAATGTACCCCATGGGTAAGTGTTTAGAGGACAACTGCAGAAATGTGTATTTCACAGCTGTTTCAAGAAGCCTTGACATGATTTCAATGAGCTACAAAAAGAGAAATAGAACTATTTTTTGCTCAATGCCTAAGAAAGGGTAAGGCAAGAATTACAAAGTGTTGCTTTTACTGGCTGGTTCTTGCAAGTGCAAAACTCAAAGATGGATTACAAAAGCAAGGGAAGGCAGGAGGAAGGAGCCTTTTTGCATCTCTGGTGGGATTAGGATCAGAATCTGGCCTGTTTCCATTTGGCTCCTCAGGAAGATGATTTTACCTCCTTGCTACTTTGCTTCTGGAGTAAGGGTCAATAATAATCCCAAATCTGTGTCTACCTTCCCACATCACCTACCAATGCAGGCTGTATGGTGCTGAGTGAATCCAGGAGGACATTTGCAAGTGAATCCCCCAATAGTGTTGACACAAAGGAACTGGCAGTTGTGCTGCTTTGTTGCACATTCATCAAGATCTAAAAAAACCAAGAAAACATCTTTCACTTATGTTCCCTAGACTCAGAAAGAAGTGATTACAAATAAATAACAGCAAATAAAGCCTTTAGAATTTACATCTCATTTTCCACGCTGGTTTCCAGTTCCTCTTACATGAAGCCCCACATTTAATGAATGGGACTTTGGAGCTACACAGTGTCCATGCTAACAATGAATTGCAGACACCACTCTCATCTGTCTGAAAGTTGCTGTGATATAATAAATGTCTGCTCAGCCAATAAATGAGAAGTCACCATCTTCATGAGACCTGGCAGACTGGAAAATGGCCTTGCACTGAAGCACACTATTACTCCAAAAATATTGAAATGCTAACAACAAAGTACTCTGTCGTTCTCTGTGCCAAACTTGGAATTTCTGCTCTAACTTGTGTGGCTTTAGTCAAATCTTAGTTACCAAGACACACAAATTTATGGAATTCTAATGAATATTCCAAAATCTTTCCTGCACTGATGTGCCCTCTCCAGCATGCTGCAAGAGCAGTAGGTAAAGATTCTGTTGATGCTGGGCAATGCATTGCAGACCATGGTCATCTTTGTATCCAATAAGATTCATTTATCATTCAATTATACAGCTTAAACCAATAGGCTTACCAAAATAAGAACAATCATACATATTATTAATTACAAAATCTTTTAAGATCAGCTGCCATTCACCTGCAAAAATTCCTGTCAATCTGTTGTTCATCTAAATTAACAAGCAATTAACTGAAATACCAGCTCTATCCTGTGCAGGCCACTTCCACTATCTTTAGTGGAAATACTCACATGAATCAAGGAGACAGATTTGCATAATTTAAAAGTCCTTGCAATTATTTTTGCCTGTGAAACACAGTTTCTGCAGTAAATTCTTTTCTTGATTTTACCTTTGCAGCTTCTCCCATCTTCCTGCAGGATGTATCCTTTTGGACATGAACACTGGTAGCTCCCCTCCGTGTTTTTGCAGATGAAATTGCAAGGTTTTGGAGACTCATTACATTCATTCAGATCTACAAGAAGCAAAACCAGATACCTCAGTGCTGGTAATCAAGATTTGTGATAATGTGATAATGTTGTTCAGGATAGATCAGAAGGAAATCCAAATCTCCAAGGCATTAATAAGTGACACAGTATTTTCTCATTTTTCAAAACCTTTCTATTTTCTTCTTCAAGTCCTCTCTTAGTAATAAACTATATACACAAACACCACAATGAAAAACCTACCAATGCAAAGTGTGCCAGTGACATCTGTAGTATAGCCCAGATTGCAAAGACAGTGATAAGTTCCCCTCTCATTGATGCACTCCCCATTGCGGCAGACGTCATGAATAACCTTGCACTCATCAATATCTGCAATTAAACGAGGGTTAGTTCTCAATGGAACAAAACTGGTTTTGTACAGCTTCAATAGATTCTTGTGACCTGACACAGAGAAACCCACACCATACATAAAATATATAAAATAGTGAAATATTGCACAGATTTAAGGAGAAATAGTAAGTGGAAAAATACAGAATGGAGCATTAATCTAACTTTCTTATGCAATGAACAAGTTGTAAGTGGAAGGGAACAACTGGAGCTGATCATTTATCAGCCTTCATGAGTCAAACATCACTTTGTCTTCAAGTACACAAATAGCTCTCAACGTGTGCCTGCAACACACTCAAATGTGAGAGTGCCAATTCCCATTTGAGTGCATGTCAGTCAACCCAGACATAAAGCAAGTATCTGCCAAGATGGGGTGGATGCCTCATCATCCAGGGCCTTTGGCTGTGCATCTTCCTCCCAAAGGACTATACTCAGTCAACATGAAAAATCTCAGAAAATTTCAGCCGATATCCAAAACATTTAGGACATTACAGCACTCAAATATGAAAAAAGAGAGTTTATAGTTTATTACTTAATTTGGCATTGTCTAAGAGATCATTTAATGGAAAGTACCTGCTCCACTGGATGTGTATCCCCGGCCATGAGGGCAAAGCTTCTTGAAAGCCACAGTGCCTGGGAAGGGACAGACCTCACAGTTCTGCCCCCAGCCTCGGCCACCGTCACAGCAGCATTCAGACTTGGTGACAGCGTTCCTGTTGCTCGATCCGATTTGGCACATACTTTGTAAGACTTCAGTGAAGCAGTAGCCCTCCCTGTTGTCTGGAAGACAAATTGTGCATCACAGAGAATCCTAATGGTGAATTCCAGAGGGTTGTGAGATGTTGGGAATTTAGTCAGAAATAGAACAGAAAGGGCATACTTCACCCTGAGACTGTGGAACTGAGAGTGAAAGACTACCAGCAGTAAGAATGAGAGAATGACATCTAAGGGAAACAAAGACAAGAAATTTAGTAAAAGGTGGAAGACAGGAAGTTATAATATGCTTATAAAAATGTATGTTTCTGTTTAAACCTAGAGAAAAAGGACTGGCTGAAAATCAGGACCAAAGAAATGTCAGAGCAGTTCCTGGCTGAGTGAAACCATGGAACAGTCAGCTTTCATAGTAAGTCACCCCAGCTGGACTGAGGTAGGGATATGGTGAGGATGGGAAGAAGGAACTTGAGAGAGGACACTTAGAAACGAAGGCCCCTTTCCAAAGGATGTAAATTCAAGAGTGTGTTTTCTCACCATACATTTCTAAGTTTAATTTCAGCCCTCATTGCTGCTATGCAAGTGACAGCTCATTTGGGGGTAAATTGGGACTCACCAAGGCATTCATCCTGGGTGTCACTGACCGTGAATCCCTCGTTGCACTCACACCGGTAACTCCCCACCGTGTTCACGCAACGGCCATTCTCACAGAGCCCAGGTTTGGTCTGACATTCATTCTCATCTGCATTTTTGAAATTTTATGACAAATTAAAAGTCCATTATTAGATTAATGTAGGTAAGAGATTTGTATGGAACTCTGATGCTGTGCATTCTGCCTGGTTAAACTTCAATTTTTTCTTTTTCTTATATTTTGAAGTTTCTTCCATTCAATTTTCAGAGGAAGGATGACTATCTAGCTCACAATTGTTATATACATTATGTTTGCAGTATGTTCCTCACTGGTTTTCAAAATTTTTCATAGTTACAGCTGTACTTCTGAATGCCATCCAAGGTTAAAAAAAATCAGATCTACTCTCATGATAGCAGAGATAAACAAGCCTACAGCAACCAACCCAAATCCTCACCACCTTCCCTCAGAGCATTCAGCAGCAGCAGTACAAACTGATTGTAAAGACACCCACACCCAGATTTTCCACTTACTTCCCACAGATGTGTACACCTGAACAGCAAAACCAAGTGTGTGCAGCACCAAGAGGTCCATTACAAAAATAGTTGTGCAATTCTGCCCCTGAGATTCTTAACACTTCATTAAATCCAAAATTTTTAGCCCTGCTGAGGAACTGTGTATTTCAAGAGCTTCAACACTTCAGTGTCACTTACCTATACAGCCCTCCCCGTCTGGTCTGCGCTGATAACCAGGCCCACAGATACACATGTAGGTGCCAATCAGGTTTTTGCATTCCATCTGTTTTGAGTCACAGTCGTGAATTCCTTCTTCACACTCATTCTGATCTAAAACACAAGGTTTAGACACTATTATATAGAGACATGATCCTGGAAATTCAGAATAGTAAATTCTGACTTTGGAATCTCAATCATAATCAAACCCTACGCATACATTTATTGTTCTAAACCAACCATAAAATACACTAGCCTTGAGCAAATTGATTTCTCCCAAATGCCCATTTTTAGGGCAAGACAAAACCACATCATCTGATATGACCTCACTTTAGGCAGATGTATAAATTTACTGGCAGGACAGGCCTAGTACAATCAAGTGCATAATGCAAACCATAGAATTTCATCCCAAATTCTTTCTGACTCAGTTACTTCCTGGGATTAAAACTCTGGCCCAATAGTGCAGTGAGTCAGAGCCCTGCCCCTGCAGGAACTGAAATCATTATCCCATAACTGTGAGAGTCTGGTAGGAGCTTTACCTCTGCACATTCTCCGGTCCTCCCGCAGAACGTACCCCCCCGGGCACTTGCACTCGTAGGATCCAAAAGTGTTCACGCAGCGGAAAGCGCAGAGCAGGGGGTTCTGAATGCACTCATTGACATCTGCATTTGGAGAGACCAAGACCATGGGGGAAGGGAAACACTTGTGTTAAACTCAGCAGACTTGAGTGCACAGGTTTTAGGTACAGGCAATACCACAGATCCCAGTTTACTGAGGACTAGATTTTAATAGTTGGGGACCCTTGTTTCTACTCTTCATGGATTTCTGTAGAGAAGCAGGCACCAGACACGCCAGGATGTTTGCACAGCCACCTGAAGTTTCAGTAAGTTCAACAGCAAGCAGCCAATGGAAATAATTTCCAGATCCATGCTGCCAAAATACTTGCTCAGTTAAAACTGTATCTTTTCCACACCTAGGTTTGGGTTTTTTGATTGGTTATTTGAATTCTACATGCACTAATTCAGCTTCTTCATAAACTGAATTCCATAAAACAACTAGAAACATTATTTTGAAATGCATTTACATACAGCCTGGAGTACTTGAGTAATTACTACTATATAGTGATGTTTATGCACTCTGCTAGCTCCTGCTCTGCAATTTGAGCTTTTACCCAAATTCCACAGAGAAGTGAATGAAGCTCTAACTGTATGTAAAAATAATGCAATCTGATGCAAAAATAGAAGCAATCTTTTGCATGGACTTGCAAGGAAATAGATTGTAGCAGATAATTTAGGAACAGCTGTGTCAAGTCAGAGGACAGTGTCAGAACGTCCTAGGACATTCTCTCCCTGGCTGTAACAGAAGGAGATGAATATTAAAAACCTCATACCATGTATGCAGTGATCTTCCCCCTGATACAGCCTCTCAGTTTAAGGACTTCCACAGCCAAAAGCCACAACCAAACTATCAGGCTTAATTTCCACTGATGGACTCCCACACAAATTTGTATAATCTCTTTCTGGGTCAATTTATACTTGTGGCCTCCCTAATACTCAGCAGCAAAGGGTTCCACAACTTAAATAAGTACCATGCATATAATAATGTTTGCTTTGGTTTGTCTAACATGGTCCCTCTATTTTTGGTACTTTTACCACTTGTGGCTTCATAAAATCATATATCTCTTCAACCACATTTTCCACACTGAATAATTCTAATTTATTTTCTGAGTGTACCTTCTATATGTTTGATCTTCTTTACTTCTCTTCGTGCATTTTCAAATTTTAATTTTTGAGATGGGACACCAAAGCATGAAAAATATTCGACCTAGGAGTACCATGGTAATTGCTGAGTACTGTATTTGTATTTTCTAACTTTTTCCCTGTTTCTTCCCTAACTCAGTCAAGCAGCCTATTTCCTATCTTCATCATCCACAGTGAGTCTCTTCACTCAATGAGGTAGGCAAAAACTGTACACACAGTAAGCAGCACTTCTGGAACTGTTCTGAAGAGACTGCACCCCAACATGTTCTCCTCTGGGCAGTCCCTTAGTAGATACCACCTGAAAGTCTGTCCACCCCAACTCCAGTCAGAGAAACATACTACAGTTCAAGGTGGATGCAGGAAGGAGGAGCCCATTTTCCCATGTCAGATAAAGAGGTATTGTTCCATGTGTCCATATTTTATTTTTAAGGGTGCTTTACCCCCCTCAGCTGTTTTCAAAATCAGGGAACACAATTACAACAGTCCTTAGCACACAGGAGCCTCACCTTCACAGGTCATCATTGGCCCAGGCTCAAATCCTTCTACACACGTGCATTCAAAGCCTCCTATCACATTCCTGCAAGTTCCATTTCCACATGGGTTTCCAACAGCACATTCATCAGTATCTGCAAGTTGTGAGATCAAAGCAAGAATACATGGTTATTACTCAACCAAAATGACAGAAAAATCTATGTTGTTTATGTACAACCAGAAAAACAGAAAATGCAAATTCACTTAAAGTACTGAATAAGAACCACAGACTCCTAGAATAATTTGGGATTGCTAGAGGTTATCTGGGTCAAAGACTCAGCCAGAACAGGGCCAGCTTGGAGCAGATTGCTCAGGCCCTGCCCTGGCAGGTTTTAAGCACTAGCAAGGATGAAGATTCCACAATGTTACAATAAAACAACCCCACTGCTCCTTAATGCCACAGTCAGCAATTCAGGAGAACCTTTAAAATGGAAGCAGGAACAGCTATACTTACCCACACACTCTGCTCCTTGTAGGATGTAACCATATGGACATTCACAGCGGAACGACCCATCTGTGTTGATACACTGCCCAAATTTACAGTTATCAGGATCAAGGCACTCATCCACATCTTAACCAGAAATACAAACAACACAGTAAGTGCAACTGGCTTCATGTGCTTTTAGACTTCTCTCAAAGAACAAGTGTTCTGGCAAGAAATATTTCTGAGATCACAAAAATATTAATATTTAAATTCTGACGTATTAGGATTAGGGCACAGAACTTGTTTTGCAGGTCAGCTTTCAGAATGCAGAAGAGAAACTGATTCTAAATGTCAAATATAAACCTCTCTGACTGGGGCTACAGGGAGAGCAGCAGATATGAAAAGCAGTAGTCATCCAGTGCTCCTTAAATGCAAACTTTTGCCAATAAGGCTGAAGTGCTGTTTGTCTTGGGAGAGAACAGAATGTACTGAAGTGATCTGGGAAACTGTGGTTTGCACTTCAGGAGGATTAAAACCATTTACTGTAAACAGGCTACACATATTGTATAAGAAAAGACAAGCATGCTACGTGACATTAGATCCATTCTCTGGATCCTACATAAGTTTCCTAGCTCTAAAAGAAGTTTAATTTCTGATATTTGAGATATTCAAGCTGGAATTTGACATCAGTATGAAAAATTGGGGAAGCTAAAAGGTATAGAAGTTTCCACAATTCAAAGCTTTGGGAAATAGTTACAGAGGTATTATTCTCAATTGAAATGGAGAATGGCTTATTGGTGAAAAAGGGACACGGATGCAAAAGTGTCACCATGCAGTTCAGGCACTTACCCAGCCTTGCATCACCAGGTCCAACAAGAATGCCAATTCCAAATGGACAAATCTGTCTGAATGCCTCTGAAAAAAACCCATAAAAGTCAAACCATATGTTAAATTCTATCTTGGTAATCAGCATTCCACACAAACAACACAAAACCACTGCTACCAGTTCATCCTCCTCATGTTTGGGTCCAGAAAAAAAGTATGCAAATGATAAAATTACCATTTTATAATCATACAAAAACTATGTTTGCTTTACATTTCATCCAATTGCTGTATGCATATGTATAAAATCCCGTGAATAATTAGCAGCATTTAACTTCCTTAAGAAACAAACTAATGTAGCATTTCTATTTTAGAAGTATCAGTAGCAGTGACTGCATTTTTTTCTCTTGTAAAATTTCCTACATTTTCTGAAGAAGGTATAATTGAATCCAGACACGGCTATCTTAAAGCTATTTCTTTAAAAAAAAGATGAGAAAAAGGGCCTTGATATCCTTTGGGAGAGTTTGGACTGTGAAAAATACATGTGCTGGCACTTCAAGGAAATGCTGCAACATAAGCTGTGCTTTTCAACTGACTTCGGTTAACATGGTCCATGTCAACGGAATGAAACATGCACAGGCAATAGGCCTAGGAGGAATATTGCAACTGGCACTTCTAATTCTCTTTTCTAACCTCAGCTTTTGTGGGGATTTTCTGCAAAGCATCTACATGACTAATGAATGAAATGAACTGCAATCATGTATTGCTGAAACCAGTAATGCTGTTAACCGCATTTGTCAGCACGAATTAAAGTCCCTTCAGCAAATTGCACCACGATGCTTCAGAGGCTTGTTGAGTTGCTTGATGTCAAGTTACTTAGTCTTAAAACGAATACTAACAAAGAAAAGTGTTTCTTTAGCAATGGCCCAGGCAGGCTTTCCTTCCTCAAGGCCTGCATTTTGTTATTCCCTGATATTTTTGCAAGTCATTCACATTGATAAGACTGCAAATTTACATTTTCTTAATAGCAAAATTCGGATGTAAATCTACTTTAACTGTTTGGAGTTTTATTTTAATTAGATTTCATGTTCAAGGCACCTCTTCCTATACCTATCTACATTTAGAAGAATTACATTTTGTCTTGCAGGAATTGCTACTCAGAGCCTTTCAAGGACCTATTTGCTGCTTTCCACTTTCTGTATGTGATACCTCCATAGCAAAATAGCAAAAACCCAGTACCTAAACACTGTAACAAATCTATAAGCAAAGAATGAATATGTTTGATATCTGACTATCCAAGGGATGTGGTTTTTTAGACTGCAATGGTATCTTACTTTACAGAGATCTATGACAATTACTAGGGTTAAACACCTTTAGAAAATTACTTTTCTAAATTCCTTCTATTAAGAATCCCTGTCTCCCTTCAGTTCAGAGAGGCAGTATGGTAAGCTAGTCAAGAACCCACCATCTGCTTCCTCTGGGCAGAGCTCACAGGGATCTCCCCATCCCTGCCCCTTTAAGGCACAGCAACACTCTTGTTTGGAGTGGTTTCGGGACTTCGGCACAGAACACTTTCCATCTTCAAACTTGGTAAAGCAGTAGCTCACTCTCAGATCTGCATAGAGAAGAAAACTTGTTATGAGCAGTTAGGGTAACCTTGGCAGATTTTCACATAGAGGTGTTAACTGCAAAATTACAGGATAACCCCCCACCAAAACATCCATCCACCTCTGTTAATAGGGACCATCATTGTCTCTGACTGTGGAAGGTTTGAATAAGGAGGGAAGCTTATTCAGAAAAGAAAAGCTATGGGACAGTTTCTTTCTTCAGATATGGGAAAGCAAGGGTTTTTCTCTTTGGTCCAGCAGAAATGGAAGGGCTGTAACTGTCCTCTTATCCTCACTCCTCTTTGAAAAAACTGGATATTGCCTCATGAATTTATATTCTATTACTAGTGAGAATCACTCAAGTCAAGAGATTTGCATCAACTTGCAATGACAATATTGTGTAGTGCTAAAATGAGAGGCAATTTTCAACAGCCCTTTCCTTCCTCACTCTTCCGGAGGTACACACGAACAAAGCAATCTCTCCCTGTGGCACTACATTTTATTCCCTGAAGCTGGGTAACCAGGATGCTGGACAGAGCTGAGATCACAGACCACAAGCATCCAGCAGGCAGGGAGCTGGCAGCTCTCTGTGCTGGCAGGGGGACAGCAGCAGGGCAGTTATGGAAGCAGCTGCTCCATAATCCAGTTTTCCGGCTGCAGCATCAATGCTGGGCAATATCCAGGTTTTAACAAAGTCCTAGGTAATGGGAAGTTTTAAAAAAAACCCCTTTGTTTGGCCTGAGATACTTGAAAAGAGAAAAGTCCTCCTTAGGGCACGGAGAGAAGCTCTTTTGAAGTTCATACACAAGTGTGCATTTTCCTCTGACATTGTGTGGAACAGTGCCCTATGTTAAAAGAGTAGAAGATTGGGCTGCATTCTTTTTTAGGAATTTGTTTCTTGGTGGGTGTTTGTGATTTTTTTTCTTTGTACCTGAAGAAAAGAAAACCCTCAGACTGAAGAAACTTCCTTTATACAAGCAACATAAACACAGCTAAAACATGCTTTCTTGATGTTGAGTGAAGTAACTGTGCCAAACTGCATGGTGGTTTGAAGACTTGGATGAATGTTTCCTGCAGGTTGGATTCATTTTTACCAAAACCACAATTTCATTTAGCCCACTGTGAAGTGAAGAACTTGCTATGGTGTCAACAAGCATAACTGCTCTGTGCCAAGCAAAACTACAGAGGTCCTTATAAAGGTCTTACTCATCAGTGGTTCCCACTGTGCACCGTGTATAGGACATTTAATGCTGTATCTATTTCATCATTTCCAAAGCCTTTAAAGTAACTCACCCCCTACTTTGTTGTGCTTTTTCTTTATACGTAAAATAAACTAACCTGTGCCTTTTAACTACTAGATATTCAGCTTTTAGTGCCCGTGTTTAGGCCCTGAACTGCGTATGCAGTAATCTGGAAGTCAAAAGACAAACGCAGATGGGTGCTTATTGTCCACACAATATTGCTTGCAAATTTTTTCCAACAATCTTTTTCCACCCACATTTGCAGAGAGGATCAGCATATAACAAGTGTTATGGTGAATATGGTAAGTTTTAAGGAGAGGCTTAAAACAAGAAATGCTGCCTTTAGTCTCCTGCCTGTAGTCATGCTCCATCTCTGTGTCTTGTTGCTGTCTACAAAGAGTCCAGGTAGCCCCAACATTTCTTCCAGGGGTACAAGAAGGGTTTTCAGGACAACATAATTTCTTTGCTTAACCTGGTGCATTTAACATTAACTTCACCCCTTTTATTGCAGTGCTCTGTTTAATGAAAAACAGATGTTAGGGCAAGACAGAACTCAGCCCTAGCTACAGAATTATCATGTTTTCCCTATGAAAAACACAGTTTGAGTCCAGAGCCTTCTTGCTGTATTAGAAACAGCTTGCTAAAAAGGCTTTTATGAAACAGCAAACAAATTTTGAAATGCCAGAAAATAGGAGTGAACTTACCTTGGCATCGCCTTCCTGTGGAAGACAATACAAAGCCTTCTGGACACAGACATTTGAAACTGCCTGGAGTGTTGCTGCATGTGCCCAGGGCACAAATTTCTGGCTGTTCCACACACTCGTCAATGTCTGAAAGAAAAGTAATTAAAGAGATGAGAAATAGTAATATTTACACTGACAGCTGTACTACATAAAGGGAAATTTTATATCATCACTGATATCTATCATAATTGACAAAAAAGCCCAAAAAAAGAACAGAAAGAGGAAGCACTAATCCAAGTGCAAAATCCACAGTTAGTTTTCAAATCCTCAGGCAGTGGGCAAACTTCAGCAGTGTACCACCAAGGAAACAGCCTGGGATTATATTTTTCTAGAGTTCAGAGCAAGTAGTTCTGGTTCAAACAAATGTTGGTGAGATCTTTTCTAGGAAGTGAGAGACTTACTAGTGGCTACAGTTCAGAACTGTAGAATGCCACAAAAGACTAAACATTACTCACATTTAAATGCAAAGGAAATAGGTAACAACTGTGAGCAGCTAAGAAAGAGACAAAAGAAGGATTTTTCTGTACACACCTTCACATTTGTCATTCTGCAGGATATATCCAGGAGGACAGATACATCTAAAGGAGCCATCCAAATTCTGACATGTGCCTGGTGAGCATTTTCCAGGCTCCAGTGCACACTCATTTATATCTAGAAGAAAAGAATGACAATTTATTTGAGGTAATTGCTGTTATCTCAATAAATCTCTGACTGAGACCACTTTAATTTGGATTCCATCAAACTGAAGGTGGAACTTTTCAGGAGTGGGAGAGGAGTCATCTTCTTGTCTTCTTTATCATTGTTTCCTTCTGCTAGGTACAAAGAGAGCGGTGTGACAGTTCTCTCTGACCCTACTGTTTCGCTAAGCATATCTGCTCAAAGTTTGCACTTTTTTTCAACCCTAAAAGAAAGCACTCACCAACACAAGTCCTTCCATCCAGAGCCACCTCATAGCCATCATTGCAGAGACACTGGAAGGACCCAATGGTGTTCACACACTGACCATTTCTGCAGAGCATTCCATTTCCACTTGCACACTCATCCACATCTAAGAAAAATAACATTGAAATATGTCAGAAACATCAGCAACAATGGAAACTGGATAGGTGAGATTTCTGTTTCCACCATATTAACAAAGTAACTGATAACACAATCCCATTTAAAAAGCAAGTGAGAAGAAATTACTACATTATAAAATTGTCAGAGCAGGAGTAAAACCCAAATGTTCCTGTATTTTCCGCCAACATTCAAGTGGCTCCAGAAAAGTGAGCAGTGCATAATCAAAGAGGCCTTTTGAGACTGACAAAATAGGGTTTTGTCTTTGATCACGCTGATCATGCAAAAGAGAAGATGGTACTTGTTATTAGAAGATAGTCCTTTTATTAGAAGTAGAAAGTCTCAGGAACACATGCCTGGGCTCAGCACTCCTCACCTATGCAGTCGTTGTTGTGTGAGAGGATGAAGCCCAGGTTGCAGCGGCAGTTGAAGGAGCCAATGGTGTTCCTGCAGGTTCCATTGCCACAGGCATCTCTCTCGCACTCATTAATGTCTACAAAGGAACAGGAGAGAAATAATCCACTGCCAACAGACTGAATAGAAGGGAAAAAGATTGTCCTGTCTCCCAAAAAGATTTTACATAGGTTTACACTCTTGATAGTAACATCTACAAAAATCACCCAGGGTCCAACCATCATTTACTTTACTGTGGCTCCTATATCACCCTTCCCAAAGTAAGTGTAAGCTAGCTTTAATTGTAAGCATTCTGAAATCTCAATTTATTCATACAACACACAACTGACAGCTGTGAATGGGTTAAATACAAAATTCCCTCGATGAAATTCATGAAAATGAATGTTCCTGAAAAAGGGTTTTTTCTGGCAAGAAATCTACCCTTCATTCACTTTATTAACAAGTAGGCCATATACAACTGCTGCATTGGAGTATTGATATAAATTTCTTGCTGAAAGGAATGAGACAAGATGCTCCAGAAAATTGTAAGAATGAAATATTTTCTTCAGAAATGAAATCATTAGTTCATTAGACAGCACATGTAATTTTAAAGGTTCACTCTAATGAGATGGTTTTCATTCAGTATCAGCTTTTTATCATCTCTAATGGCCAATTTTCCACCTTTGTCTCGCGGTAAATGGCTCACAATCTCAGATATTATACTGTAGGTCCTTATTACAGAGAGAACAGACTTAGTAACTATTTTACTGGGAGCGTAAGTTCAGTTTAATTTGATATACTTGCCTATACACATTGTCCTGTCATCATTGGTTTTGAATCCATTGTGACAAATGCAGTAGAAACTTCCAACAGTGTCAATACATTGCCCATGGCTGCAGATATTGGGAATTTCCTGACATTCATTCCGATCTGAAAACAAAGAGGTGCAGTGAAAGTTAAGGCTTCTAAACTACAAGGCTGGAAAGATGCATTAGTAGCAACCAAGACAGTATCCAGTGCATGGCCTAACCTAAAAGAGTATTTTTAATTTATCAATAACAGAAACATTACCAAGTAAATCCCAGAAAAGGGGCTTATTTGCATGTAAATTACCTCCTCCAGTATTTGTGGACCTGAAAAAAAAATTGCATAAAAATGATATTTAGAAAACAAATTCTTGCTGGAGGGAAAGCATATCACCATGGCTTTGAAAAGCAGAATTAATGACACGAGACTGGAAAGGGTCTGATTGTGAGGGCTCTATACTGATTGCAGGAGATATGAAAGAGGCATATGAATTACAGTCTGCATTCTTCTCATGAAAGCAGCTACTTGCACTTATCCACATTTGATTGTAACACAAATTGCATGTTGAACTCATGGAAATCAACAGAACAGAAAGAGAGATGAACACCACACTTTTCTCACTAGGCTTACAGAGAAACAAAAGGCACTGGATTTATCAGCTCATCATGCAGAGAGAAAACAGGCACACATAACATGTGTTGCAATATGGAGTCAGGGGATATTTTGTATAATTCTGCAGAGGAGGAAAGCTCTCCTGCCAGATGTGATTGCTGCTTTACAATAGCAGGGCATCTCTTAATACTTGTTCAACAGCCAATTGCTTTCTGCTACTCTCATTAGAAATGCTTTCAGGCAGAACCCAGGATTCTATCAATAGTAAATGAAATAAAATGTTAACAAACAAAATGTTTGCTCTCTGGCATAGTTTTTTCCATGACAAATCAGAAACACCAGATGAGGTGTTTCTGTTGACCTAATCACCACCAAGAGCTGGTTTGATTCGACATTCTTCCTTCCTTCCTATGCTGCAGCTCCAAAATATGAGAACTGAGGTGCTGCCATGAGCTTGTATTAAAATTGATTAGGCTCTAGTGCTCAGTAATTTTCTCTTATATGCAGTCTAAACCAAGCAGATGCAGTTTCTCAGTAAACCATCCCCAGGTCGTTGCAAAAGTCAGAGTCAAATTGTTCCTAATTGCAAAGAACTTCACGTACTGAATTTCATTTTCCTGCCTCTCTTCTGCACTGTACTTGGCACAGGGACAATCAGCACATGGAGAATCCTGACAGCCCCATCCCCAGGATCTCTGTGCACCACGTGGGGCCCTGACTAACTCTGGATGGGTGTGCACTGAGGACCAAGCTCTCCCAATGTTACTGATGAGAGCACTGCTAATTACAGTCTGAAGGAGGCAGAAGCAAAGCCAACGCTGTCTTAAGAACTCCCTGCCTTAACTGTCTTAAGAACTCCTAATCTTCACAGCTCAGGAGAGCAGAGACAAAAGAAAAGCGATGACTCTCTAGTGCTTTGTGGGCAAATGAAGAGTCATGCAAAAAACTAATTTGTAAGAAAAATTATTTCTTTTACCACAATAGAGAGCACCAGAAGAATGTTATCTTGAAGGTAAGATAAATGCAGTACTCCTAGTACTAGTGGCTGTGATAGATTGGGTTTGACTGAATAGCACATAAACTACCAGGGTGTGATCGTTTTCAATGCCGTAGCATGGCTGACCCAATACTGCAAGGGGCTTACCACCCTCAGCTCCCAACAGAGTGCTTGGGAATTTCCTTCCTTTGCTGGATCGTGTACTTTATCAACCATTTTTATTTTTACTCTAATTGTATAACTTTATTTTCACCAAATATAAAGTAAGAGGAAAATACAGGGAAGTATTACTGTTTGTGCCAATTCATCTTTGGAATTGTAACCCATATCAGAACCTTCCCTTGCTCTTCCTGTACTGCTGTAATGAACTTTTAACAACAACAATTACATTAGGAACGTATTGAATATGTACATGTGCCACTGCATAGCTTAACAAAGCAAAGTGTTAGTTCTCATAGTAGTGTTCTGATTTCCCCTACACCCTTTTCCCACAAGGATCACACGAAACAATGAAAAACTGCACTGCAGGGAAAAGTGCACTTCCTAAAACTCAAGTACTCAGAAGCAAAAACCCAAGGATAATGTTACTAGCTTCTGTTGTAATTCTTATTTTGTTCAGAAATGTATATCGTATATAATATTTACAGAAGCTTGGCTCACTGCAGTTTTTAAAATCTCAGCAATTCTTCAAGTAAGTAAGATAACATGAATGCCCCTCTGGACTAAGATATAGTAGAAAAAGCAAATACATTAGAAAACTGCAGTCCCACCCAGTGAGCATTCAAAAATAATGTTATGGGCCCTGTTTAAATCTGTATCAAAGTTAGGAAATTCAGCAATAAGCTTTTCAAGTCAGTTATTGCATACAGGCAAGCAGATAAGTCTGCCTTATCAACAGAGCAGCAGGCAGAGAATTATTTGTAAAAATACAAGTGAAAAACAAATTGCTAAAACACATATAGAAAATCATAATGAAAATCAGAAAATACAGGAAGGTAGTGTATCAAATGGTCTTCCCTTCCTAGATGTGACAAGGGCTGAAGAAAAATGCTTGCATTCAGTGGGATAAAGTGAAAGACAAACACTACTTAGGTTTTTAACTCCCACTTATGCATCCATGGGATGCGCCCAGAATTACCTCAATGTTTATGGGATGCCCTAAAAGAGGAGAGCTCTTGAAGCTCAACTCATCTCCTGAAAAACCAACTTTCTGGAGAGGAGAGATGTTTTTCCAAGGCCTTTAAAATGCCCTCATGCCCGCAGGCACTCACCAGTGCAGCGCCCCGTGGATGTGAACCTGTAGCCAGGTTTGCAGTCACAGCGGTAGCTCCCGGCCGTGTTCACACACTCCGCGTTCTGCTGGCAAACCGGTCCGTTCTGGCATTCATCAATATCTGTCAAGACAAAAGAGGATTTTAATTTTTATAGTAAGCTGGCAATGGAAAGATGTCAAAGTTGTATTGTTTTAGCCTACAGGTATTAGCAGCTTTCAAGGTAAATACCATCACAAAGGTTTAGGCAAAAAAATTTTGACTGATTTTCCTCACTTCAGATGCTGCAAAAGGAGAACTTTATCTCCCCAGAAATGTAACTAGTTTTTACTTAGAAGCAGCACACAGAAGAAGCTTTAACTCAAAGCTCTCAATGCCTGCCTGCAGCACCCATGTTGTCAGCAGTCATAACACACACTAGAGAATGACAGCAACTCATATGCCACCTTCAGTCTCTTTATTAAACCAACTAATACAATGTTAGGCAATTTTTAAACTACAAAAAACCACCCCATCTGTTTATATTTTTTACAAAAATATTTGTTCCATTAAAAAAAAAACTTTGGAATTTAAAAAAATCATGCTTATGATCTGACTCAAGACTACTATTTTTTTCCTGGCATTACTGTCAAATATGAAAAAACCCCATTTCTTCCCATGACTGCTGACTCATGTGCCTTCAAGGCCTTAGATGTCTGACAGACTATGTGGTACTTTCTATGCAAAAGAATTCAAAATGTCTGGACTAACACAGACTTATTCCACTGATAGCAGCATTTTCCCCTCATTAAGGATTCCTGCAAGGCTCTGATTTGGCAGTGTCTGAGTTGCCAGCTGCTGAAACTCCATCCCTCTGAATGAGAGGAGCACTCTACCTTCACAGATCAGGAGCTTGTCATTGTAGAAGAAACCCACAGGACACTCGCATCGGAAGCTGCCAACCATGTTTATACAGATCCCATTTTCACACACTCCAGGAATCTCTCTACATTCATCAATATCTGCAAGAATAAATTATGTTTTAATACTAGTATTGAGCACTTCATGGAATTTTCTGCTACTGAGTATGTCCTTATGCGTTTAGCCTTGAAGATAATTATCAAACATAAAATGCAAGCATGAGAACATTCCCAACTGAACAGTGAGTCATTCCAAACTGGAAATTTAGGTATTTCCTGCTTTCTCAGGTTCTAACTCTTCTCTGTACTGAAGGTATATTCTGCTACATAGGAATACAGAGGAAGACATGTCCTTCCTCATGTCTCCCACCCATAGCCCTGATGAGCCTCATCACCTTCCCAAGTGTCACAGTGGAGTCGTTAGGATAAGCCAGACAGAGAGGCAATGGAACTGTCTTTGGTGTAATACATGAGAGCAAGACTGAATGCAAACACTTATCAGAATTAGTTTTGCACTCTTTTACCCTAGTTAATCTGAAAAGACTTTCAGGGTCTTATGTAACAGTTTGAAAGTACCAGTGACAGGTAACATCTGAAGTGCTGCCAACATGCTATTAATTTGATTAAGCCAAGCAGTCAGGGTTTGCCAATGCTTTATATACACTCCAGTTAAGTAACTGATTTTGGCAGCAAAAAACCCAGCTGCTATTACAATTATATGTCTTGCATATTGGGTCCTTACACATCTTAATATTCTGACATGAGAGAGTTCCGAGACTCCTCCAAAGCCTCTGCCTTTAGTAAACATTGACACATGCACTGAGGTACACAGTCATAGAATATGGTGGGAAATTGTCAGCTAACAGGAGTTTTCATCAGATAATGTGGTTTTGTTTGTTTTGGTTTTTGGGCGGTTTTTTTTTGCTTTGCTGCTGGATCCAACCCTTAATTTTCTACATTAGATTCTGTATTTTGAGTCCTCTGATATACAGGATGAGTAAAAACAGAACTATTTCTATTCTGAAACAAACACCTGGAGCAACTATATACAACTTTAATCCAAACAGAGAGTAACATCATGGGACTGTAAGCAAATATTAGAGGGTACACAGAGCACTGCCCCTGCAGAGGGCTCTCCCTTGATGCCTGCAGGTGTAAGGGACATGAGTAACCCCCGTGCAAAGCAGCAGGCTGAGTGCTACAGCCTCGATCCCGAAGCAGCAGGGAGAGCTGTGATTTGCACAGCTGTGAGAAGCTGTGTGTGCATCAGTGTCAGCACAGGCCTGCACGCACTGGCTGTGCTGGTGGGCTCTGCAGGACAGCCCTTCTGTTTCCATTGGCTCCTGAACTGCACAGCTCCATGCTGCGGCAGTGCAGACACAGCAGCCTGCAACACCCCTGCACACATGTCAAACACTGCAGCTGCAGCTGCTACCTGTGCATGTTAGCAAGATCCAAGGGCTCCCTGCTGATGCTGATGAAGGGCCCAATTAGCTTTAGCAGACTCTGCAACAATCTGGACTAATGCTAGTAGCTAGAAGGGGAAACTTTTCTTCCAAGAAATAACTTTGTAAATAATAAATATTGTGCATTTCTGTAACCTCTTTAAAAATTACATCCCCCACTTTACTAGAAATATTTTCATCTAACTAGCTAAACATGGCACCACGGCAACAGCTTCATGCTAAAGCATCTGATTACTGCCTATATGCCATCTCTGTTTCTTACAGGGTATATTATCTGCTTTTCATTTGCATTTTGGAGTAAATGAAAACAAAAGGGAGTCCCATTAGGGATTTACTCAATTTCTTGTCCTAAAATTCCTCCTCCTCTCCCTCTTCTTGTTTTGCAATTTGTTACTCACGATTCAAATGTAACACACAATAACATATGTGAGAAATATTCCAGCTGAGCAGAAAAAAGGATTTTTGTGTCAAACCAATACCCAGGGGGACTGATGTGAAATGTCAGACTAAATCTTGCTTTAGTTTGAAGGAAAGACTCCCAGTTCCTCTCAGACAAATACTGGTTGGCCTTACTCCCAGACCTCTCATTCCCGGTATCTGTGCCCTGCTCATGTAGCCTTGATTACAGCTTCTTTGGAGCTCTGTGTTGCCTTGATTACAAGCAGCTGTCACTGCTGCCAGCTAGGAGTAGCCAGGCAGAAAGTTTGCACTTAAGTTGGACTTAAACAGAGGGTTGAACTCCATCACACTTTTTAATTGTTATTCCTCACATGAAAAAAAAATAACAATCTGGGAAAACAAACCTCCCCTCTTCCCTGGGCAGAGGTAGCATGGAATTTAGTTCAAAACATAAATTACAGCTCACCAACTGGTAATCCTGTATAAATGTCAATGAAGAAGCCAGGCCTTTGACTTCCACAAAGTGTGGAGAATTCATCTGCAACAGGAAAGCAAAGCAGTGATTAAAGCATTTGGAATTAATCAACAGTCAAAATTTCATCATACACTCTGGCCAAGAAAGTCCTTCTACTCTTTCAGCATCTGCAGGGCACACAGAGGTAGGCAGCCTCTTTCTCAAACTCACCATGTGAGTTCCCTTGGGTTCTCATCCAGTTGGGATCACATGTGTATTTTGCTCTGTTTATGCCTATCCCTTTGCATTACAGTGTTCACATAAAATTTCAGATCTGACTCTTAAAAACCTGAACTACAAGTTGGAAGTTAATCAAGTGTCTAGGAAGTTGTTCTTGAAGCAAACCACCCCAAACCAGAGTGGGATGTTCTGCAGTCTTACCCAGTGTGGAAGAGTCATGTATGCCCATACAATTAGCAGAGACACTCCTACATCTTACATTTGGCTGCTCAACACAGATCATTCTCAGAGCACACCAAGGCATCTCTGTAAGCCCCTGGCTGCCACAAAGGCCCTTCATGGCAAACAGCAATCAAGGCAAAGCAGACCAGACCCCATATTTGTTGGAGCAATACCAATAAAATCTTGGTCTCAGTGCCTCAACTCTGGATCAACAAGCACTTGCAAAGAGATGGATTAATCAATAAAGAGCACGAAATCTCCAAGACAGTGAAACTGACACAAGGTAGACAGCCCAGCAGCATGGACACAAACCACTCCACATATGCCTTCGTCATGACTAAAGCTGATCACCTCCAGGACAAAGAGACAACTAATCCCTTCATTTTAGACACACAAGAGCACAAAAAGACATAGCATCTCTAATAGTGTTACACTTACTAATAGTAATTATGATGTTACCAAGGCCTTCAGATAGCTTTGCAATGCAAAAATGTACCTGTGCTCGGGATAGGACACTGCTCACAAGGCTTATTCCATGCACGTCCAATGTTGTAGGAACAGCAGCACATTTTCTTGGTCATATTGAAGAGCAGCTCACCATCACAGGTTTGATTGTCAGCATAGTAATTTCTATAACACAGACTTCTTCTCATATCTGTGAAAATGAAGAAAACCTCAGGCCAATGCAGTAGGAAACTCTTAGGGAGGAGGATCTCCCAAGCCAAATGCACAAAGATAAAGCTTTAAAAAAACCCCAGCACATACCCATGCAGTTGTTTCCTCCATTGACTTGCATGTAATCAGGAGGGCAAATGCAGGTGTAGTTCCCAACAGTATTGTAACATGTGCCAGGCCCACAAATGCCAGGTGTCTCACACTCATTCACATCTAGAAGAGAACAAACAGGCAGTGAGTGAGCGGCCACAGAAGCTTTCTTGCTGTGCTTCTGAGAACAAAAATGTCTCAGTAATGCCTGAGGTAGGAAGGTACTGATGGAGAAGGGCTGAAGGGGGCTCTGAGGAAGGTCATGGTGAAGTGAAACCACACAAAGAAGAAAATGGCAGCACAGGTGACCATGAAAAGCCCAGCTGTGATGCAAAGATGGAAACCCTGATATGTCTGGATAGCTCAGAAACAGCAATTTGGCTTTTGCATCTGTTGCACAAAAACAGTATTTGAGGATCTCCTCCATTCTGGATTCTTAGGTCTGGAAAAGAACCAAAGTGGTTCCCTGTGGAGTTCTGACTGAGCATTGCCTGACTGGGGAAAGTGAGCCACTTTCTCAACACAAGATGCCATATTTACTTCATCAAGAGACTAAGTTTTGTTTAAAAAATCTAACTAAAACCAACACAACACCATCTCCAAAACAACTCAGCTTTCAAGAGTTCAAAAATATTTTCCCAGCCTTAAAATTTTAGAGTATCTTTGACACACCACTCAGCATGTTGGGCTACATAAGCATAAAGGTTCAGCCTTAATTCAGGGCCTGAATGTTTTGTATTTCTGCAGTGTTTTGCACTTCACAGGCACTACATTAACATTATTAACAATCTGGAAGACCAAAGACAGCCTGGACAACAGAAATTTTAGAATTTCATGGGTTGCTTAAGGTTTTATATCCAATACACCTTGAGTGTGGCACACGTACTTCTGACTGTGCTATGGAAAGGAAAATGTTTTGCAGTACAACCAATATTTTCAGGATCCATTGGATCAGCAGGACTGAAAAAGGTAGTGGAAAAATACACGGACACACCAGCCCACCAGATTAATGGGGAAAGTTTGCTCTTTTATCTGACTGCTTATTCATTGCCCATTACCAAACAGCTATTTTTTTATAGCCAGTTAGCAAATTATGTTCTACTTATAGAAAAAAATTGTTGGGTTTTCAGGTTTTGATCAAAATACGAAAATTAAAAAAACCCTTGTATATATTCCAACATCATCAAGAAGGAATTTTCACACTTTTAATGCAAGATTTCAACTTGTTCAATTTTCCCACCTTGGAGCTTTAGATTGCTTAGTCTGGTTATGCTCCTTTTCAAGGAAAGATTAATTCTCTTTATACTGATCTGGCATTATTTTCAAAGAATAAAGCAGAAGACTAGTAAAGTGAAAGCTCCATACCATCACACACTCGAGTCTCTTCATTCAAGTAGTACCCTGATGGACACTGACACTGGAAGCTACCAAATGTATTAATACATTTTCCTCCTTGGCAAAGTCCAGGCAGTTCTTGACATTCATCAATATCTGTCCAAACAAATGCATAAACATTTCATTAATATTTTTGATGGAAAAAAAAAAAGACCCTCATTACAGAGTTTCACCATTTCAGACATGTAAATACAGGAAATTGCAAACATTACCTTCTAATATCACTGTAATAGGGTTTGGTCGGAATCCTTCCCCTCCAGGGCAAAGCACCTTATATTCAGCTGAAAACAAAACAGATTTATGAGCATATCATAGTAGAAACATTTTCAGCATAATCATTACGAAAACAGATCAGATTATTACAGATAATTTAAACGTAAATTTACAAACTAACCAGCTAGAGATGTTAGGTTTTACTCCTAGCATTATCTGTTATTCCATTTCACAACGTAGTTTTCAGTGTAACAGCAAACTTGCTCAGAAGAAATAATAATACTCTGACTAAATAATCTTTCTGAAAGACTAGTAAAGTTTTTGGTGAAGACCAATGGAAGCCTGTCCCTTACATGTCCACAATAAATGCACACCAGTATTTGAGGTACCTGGCTAAATTAGGAAAAAACCCACCGAAGACATTGCTGTGTTTAAGGCAGGAAACGCAGACTTACTTGTGTTCACAAGTGGGCAGTGCTCACAGGGAACTCCCCAGGCTTTGCCCAGGGAGCAGCAACAGGAGGCCTTGGAAACACCCACTCCAATCTCATTGCTGCAGAAGGTGCCACCGTTATCTCCCCGAGTTTTGATGTCCAGGTAACAGTTGCCAGATCGTGTATCTATTCACAATGCACATAATGACAAACACATCTTAGGAGAGAGCAAAGCACAGCAGATCCTCACAGGGTGAGGGATGCCTACACATGGCTCCCATTTCTTGCAGGACACCAAAGCAAGTAAGTTGTGTTGCCCAAGGGGGCCCAGCATTTCCCACTTAGGTCAGTTGTTGGTGCCCAATTCCTTGGTTTTTTGGACTTTTCACAAAGTAGGAAATTTACTCATCAAGTCCAAGGGCATGTCAGCCATGTTTTTTCTCATTTACACTCACATTTTCCCTCACATTTGTACATCTTTCCAGTTCCAGCTATCCACTGCTTTCCCCTCTACTTGAGGTTTACAAGCAGGAAAGCATCTACTAAATGTTAGGAATTTCAAACACATTAAAATTTGAGAAACATCCCTACACCCTCTTAAACAAACAAAATCAAAAAAATATTAGGATTACTAAGCAGTTGGAGCCTAATACAAGAGCATTTCCATTGGTCATGAAGCTGCATCTAGCCAAATGCACTCAGTGCTCCAAGAGCATGGGTGGCTTCATGCCACAACTTCATTTGCCTGCCATCTTGGGGCCAGCTGGATGTGGGCTTAAGTTTGTTGAATTTTAAAATTGTCTCCTGCTTGCTGTAAACTTTGGACAGCTCTAACAAGCCCCAAGGGGTTGGTTCTGGCCTGAGGCACTGCTGGCATGCTGCATCAACTCTGGACATGCTCCTGCTGCCCTGTTACAGCTTCTAAGCCAGGGGCAGTGGGATGGGAATTGAAGAGCCTGATCAAGCAAGCCCTTTCCCAGGACCTGGGACTTTATTCCTAGACAGTCAGCCCCTCTGTGGAACTTCACATGTAAATAGCACAGGGAGTGGTCTCTTACCAACACATCCCACTCGGGTGGGATTCAGCTCGAAATCAGGAGGGCACTCACAGGTGTAACTACCAGCAGTGTTGATACATGTGCCACTGATGCAGGTTGTAGGGTCTGCACATTCATTAACATCTGCAAGAAAAAACCCAGCAGGTGGGAAGCAAATACTCAAGGACACTAAAACCCATTGATATATCAGGTACCATATGCTGACCATCACTGGTCTCCAGAAAACTTTAAAAAATAAACAGGCATTTTAGAAGAACAGTACTTTGAGACGAATTCATTATATCATAGGAAAAAGAAAAAAAGAATTTTTCCTGAAAAAAATCAATCTATGAACAAGATTCACATAAAGTACTAAAAAAGAACTTAAGGAAAAAATACAAGACAAGGCCATAGCTTACCATCCAGTACTGTACAATGCACAACACATCTCTGCCAGAGGGGTTCTCTCTGATCTGTTTTTCCCCTTCTTAAGGGGATATCAGAGGTGAACAAAGAACAGTAAAGAGGAGCATAAAAAAGTATGAAGAATCCTGTGTTATACAGTAGGGAAGTCTGTATTTTCTTATATCCAGTTTGATTTGTACAGCTTCTTAAAAGAATTTCCTAAGGAGCTGACTATGGCACTGACAGAAGATTAAAAAGCATGTTCAAAGTTTTACCTGTGCAGTTACCACCACTTCTGTCCAGCTCGTAGCCCACTTCGCACTCGCATCGGAAGAGTCCAGGGAGGTTATGACAGGTACCATACACACAGATGTTAGGAAGTGAGCACTCATCAATATCTGATTAAGGAACAAGAGGGGAAAAATAAGAGGTTTCCTTATTTTCTTGAGACATAGAGAACTGCAAACATTTTCAGCAGCATGGATCTAGAAAACAACAGCTTCTTCACACTGTGTAAGACAAGGAAAAGTAACATGGAAGATTTATGTTGGAGCCTAAGGAATCTAATCCATAATGATTTTTTTGGGAAAAAGGCTCCTTCCAATCTCTCTGGAAGCTATGCCAGAAACTATCCTAGCTTATTAGTGGGCAAATCTGACAAGTAGCAATATCAAACAGCAGAAGATATGCCTTAATAAAAATAAATCAGCAGTCATCTGTGGAAACCTAGATACCAACATGAGAAAAGCTTGTGTCCAAAGGTAAACTTTATGTTCATCTTTGGGTTTCTGCATTTGACAGATGTAAAGTTTGGCATGCAGACACTTTTGTGCCTTTTCTCTAAATCACTGAGTCTGAATCAGTATTTACCGAATGCCACATGGACTGCACAAAGAACTAATTTGATACAATAAAAAAGGGTGTGCTTACAAAGGACCTTAAAATACTGCACTTAGTGTACACATCTGAGACACAAAGTCAAGTCTGTTTTAGCAACAGGAGCTAGCCTCTAAAAAAGCTATGTAAACTTATCTAAAAGGTTTGAAAGTAAATTGTTTCACGAAACATTATGAAACCTAATACTGGTTTCACTTAAAGAAAAACTCACTCTCAAATTATCTCACTTGGTAGATTTCTAAAAAATACACAGAACACTTTTCAAGGGGAAAAATCCTTTTTAAAGTGATGTACTTATGAACTCCATTAAATACCAGCTGGTATGAGTTATTACTATGTCAGTTGATAAGGCTGTGTCTTCTTTACTGACTTAAATGATTAGTGTTATATCAAATGAGGATTTCAAATCAAATATATGACCTTATCATGTTGGTAACATGTTTATTATTTGATTGTCTTGAATCTTTGCACATGCAAAGTTCTTACCAACAAGTTGTAAACTGTTAACTGACAGCTCACTCTTGAAACTGAACAAATATTCATACAGGATATTTCTTTTGCGTGGTCATATAGACTTTCTGCGAGGCTTCACACTCTGGTTCTGCACCTCACAGAAGCCTTCAAAGCATATGTATTGTATTGTATTGGCTACCAGACCACTGCTTTTCAGCTTCATACACACCAATGTGAAGCAACAACTTTTTCTGTTTAATTGTTTTGAATAAAATGAAGAACTGGACATCAATCGTCAAGAAGAAATGGCAGCTAGCAGTGCCATTTGGATCACCAATTGGACCCCAAAATAATATATCATAAGATAGGCTTTGAAAAGCTGTTCTTGTTATACACAGCACGTAGATGAATATCTAGAGGTCCATAATAATTGTATGAAGTGCAAAAAGAGCAAATACTATTAAAAAATTTCATGCAGACCTCAATACAACCACAACAGCAAACAATTGTAAAAAATTGGAACATAAAATACTATTAAGGCAGAATCTGTTGAGTGTTGTTTAAAGCTTAGAAAGAATTACCTTCACATGCTTTCCCATCTACACTTGGCAAAAATCCCATATCACATTCACAGCGATACCCTCCAGGGGCATTGAGACACTGCCCGTTTTCACAGAGATTCAAGTTTTCTGAGCATTCATCAAGATCTGTAAAAGGAAGAGATATTGCAAGTTAGCAGTAAAGATGGTTTTTTCACCAACAATTGAGCTGAAGCATTCAGTGTTCCACACATTTTAATTATTCCATTATATCTGAACATGTGCAGAAGAAACTGCAATCTAGTTATGTGCAGAGGTTGTAACAGCCTTGTATATTCCTGACACGTTGCAAATACAGTTTCTAATCAAAAGGAAAATCAGAGGCACAGAATCTTAGAGTAGCTCCAGTCAATAACAATGGGAGGCAGTCACAGGGTCAAATTTAGACTCTGAATGAGCACATGAAATTTATTACAGTTATTGTTTCTATTACAGCAAAGTCTAGAGGCAGTAATAGGGGAATAAAAAAAAGAGGTTTACTATGCAGTGAGCAAACATATGGTAATAGGCAGTTCTCCATGCCAAACATCAAAACACTGAAAATAAGTGGCATGAAAAGAACTTCATCAAAATTAAACTGCAGGTTAACAGCTGATGAGAAAAACAGCCTGGCTACTGGACTCCACTCACCTTCAGATAGATCATGGCCCTTACTCTCTAGCTGAAATGTTACACATCACAAAAACACCTCCTTATTGCAACAGAGTCTGGCTGGCAGCATGAGTTTTGAAAAGCTCATGACTGGTAAATCAAAAATCACCTACCGGGGGAATGCTGCCCACTGCACACTTTGGCAGAGGGCTTACAGAACATTTGAGTCCTCTAGTTTGAGTCTGAGACACCTCTTGAAGTCATAAACAGTAAGGTATCCAAATTAAAAAGAAAATTCTACTGAATGCAGAAACTCTGTAAGCACTCCATCTGAAGGATGTAGCTTACAGACTTCTGGAAATCATCATAAAGGAAATTAACAAAGAGCACTGGGTTAGGAAGGCCACTGAGGAAGCTGAGTCGGATCCAAGATGAAATTATGCTGAGAGAATTAAACAGAATTTCAAGGTCTGCTTAGAATTTGGAATTATTCAAATTCAGCCTTAAACCTGATAATCCAGATTCTCAGATGCTCTAAAAACCTGCTGTAGTTGATAGAGTGCTGCTGATTTGCCCCAGCTGAAAACCTGGCCCACCAGCTCTGTCACTTGGCTCTGCTCCAAACAGCGTCACCCTCCACCGAGCATCCCCAGCCACACTGCGAGGCTCAGTGCAAGAGCAGGGCTCCTCATGACTAAGCACACATGAGCTAATGTGTTCTTCAAAGCAGAAGACTGAAGTGTGGGCGGGAAACATCTCTAGCAAAGTTTTATAATCTCATTTACAGTTTATAAAATGAGGCTTCAGAAGCAGCTACTTCCTTCATTCTACGTGCCAGCACTGCATCCTGACACCAGCTCTCAGGATGATGGAGTAAAGAAGACAGACATCACGCACTCACTTGGGGAAAGGACAGATATTTTTAGGCAATTTTGTGAAGTAATTTTGATGCATATGCCCTATGATTTAAGTATTAAGGTGAGTAGCCAATGGACTATTTTTTTAACTAGCCAAATTACATAATCAAGCATTCATTGTTTTAATAATTTTGCCACTCATTTCAACTAACAAGAAAAGCTCAATGAAAAATTGCATTTTACCAAGGGAAAAAAAAAGATTGATTTAGACTATGTATAATATATAATATTTATTTTAAGCTATGGCAACCTAGGTGAAGGAGAAGACAATCAATGATGACATATTAATGAAAATTTCAAAGGTTTAAAAGCTGGTTTTGTGTACTGGATCACAGACTAACTTAGGTTGTATAGTACCACTGGAGTTCATCCTTTGCTTTCTTCAGACAGCTCACCTGTACAAGTGAAACCATCCCCAGTGTAACCTTCTTTACACAGGCAGCGGTAAGAGCCCATCGTATTCTTGCAGTCAGCATGTGGGCTGCACATGTGGGTTCCATTGGAGCACTCATCCAGATCTTTAAAATAATAAAAAAGGGGGGGAAAAAGCAAAAAACACAAACAAACAAGCAAAAATTAGTTGAAAAACCACACATGAATACAAACTTTCAATAGTGCATGGCACACAGAAATTTTTGGCTACCATTTTCTCTACTTTAAAGAATCTTCCATAATAAAACCCACACATACGTGTGGCCATCTGACAGAAAAAGTGGGGAACAGCTTATTGCAAATAAGCCCAGACTGAAGAAGCTCCAGGGCACTCAGTACTAAGGCCTGTACCTTGCTTTCACGGGGAGCACCAGGAGGCCCCTCACTGCCTCCCATCAGCTGCCCTCGAACACAAAGCATCTCTCTCCATGGTCCAGTCTGTTCTCATTGTTTCACAAGCCAAACGTGAGATAATCCTGATTTCACAGTTACCATGGTGGAGATCTTGTCCTCCAACAGATCATGTCAAATCAACCTAACAAGTTCAATAACCATTTGCCTTCTCATTTTATAGGTGTGGTATTGGGTTTTTTTTAAGTGCTAGAACCCCACTGTGGTCTGACCTTACAAATAAATACAAATGCGTAAGACCCTCACCTGTGCACTTGATACCATCTCCAATCCAGCCAGGGCTGCAGCTACATTTGAAGCTTCCTGCTGTGTTTGTACATATGGCGTGTCTGTCACAGTTATGGGCTCCAATTTCACACTCATTGATATCTGTAAACAGAGATGTTTGAGGAGCTCATGGAACACACTTTCTCATATCCACACAACTCACACTAGAATTTCTCAAGAAAAGCGATGTGAACATGAAAGCAAGCCTGCATTTCTTTACAACATGACATTTAAAAAGGAAGCTGGAGACAAAATCACAACAAAGAAAAGCAAAGAAAAGCCAAGAAGCATGTAGGACATTTCAAATATGCTGCCTCACTACCCGTTCATCTGATAAGCATGCAAAGCAGTGCTGCTGCAGTTCACTCCAAAGTCTATATTCAAGAAGGAAAACAGTAACTCAGGAGACAGCCTCCCCAGTGTGCCCATCCTGCAGAGATGGGCAGAGTCTGCAGAGGGGGACTGCATTGGTGGCTCCACATTGCAGAGTTTGCTAAACAGTCTCAGAGGACTTTTCAGCCCAGAGACTCCTGGAATGCAGTGCTCCCACAGCCCCCAATATCTGCATGGATGCTGATGAGCACCAGCCAGACACAACCAGCCAGCTGCCCCTAGGATTGTCTCCAGGCAGGGAATGAAGCAGGTTCTGCTTGGCCAGAGGCTGTGTGCAAGGTGGGGCACAGGCTGTACCACTGTGTTTCCCAAGACAGCCGAGGAGTCTTGCAGGCAGGCAGTTGATTAGGAACTCAGGAAACCTAACACAGTGGGAAGAAATCAGCATTCTTGGAGACACCAGGCAGCAAGTCATCCAATCCTCAATATACATGGTCATATCAGCACATTCTATTTCAGTACTTGCTGTTTTCACCTTATTTTCATTTTTGGGCATTCTCTGGCAATGTCAAATTGTATAAACTGCAAAACCCCAATTGAACTCCATTCTTCCTTCTCACAAAACGTTATTAATGCTCCATATAAGTAGTTAGACAATGTATAAACTAAACAGCAAAGTTACTACTGGTAACTGAAACAAAACTGGCAGGAATCTTCTTGCCTATCTGAGCTTTGGATTTTACAATATTTTCTGTAATTGAGGTATCAAACTGCACTTTACTTTCATGCAGGATGTAACTTACCTAGAGTTCACATCAAACCACTTAAAACTGATACCCATTTTTTAGCCCTCCCAGGTGTCTTTGATGTTGCTGTAAGCCAAATCATCTCACTCTGTAAAACAGCTGATGGAAAGGGAAAACAAGCTCACAACTCTGCATGATTCCACAGACAAAAACCCAGCTCAGATACTTCTCAAGATGATCAAGAAAAGTCATCAGCCATCAAATATGTAACAACCTTTGGGATTTTCAGCCTCAAAATCACAGACTTAAATTTTCCTATGATTTTACCTGAAAACAATTAGCTCTTTAAAGAGGGCCAGGTTGTGGAGCTAATGCAGGAAGTGTGAAAATGTTTAATCATTTCCCTTACAATACTTTCTTAGGCTTTTCTGTCCACACTTCTATAGACAAAAAGCTGTGCACTATGCCTTACACACATATTTTGCCTTTTCACAAAGTGCCCTGGGAGGGACAGGGTGCTTGTTTGTTGAAATGTATGCTTGCTTGGAGTTTTTTTGTTCTTGAGATTTGGAGCGGGGGAAGGGGGGGGGGTTGAGGGTGTGGTGTCAGTGATTTGGGGTTTGGGGTTTTTGTTTTGTTTTGTGTGTTTGGGTTTCTTTTGGTTTGGTGGGTTGGCTTTTAATTTCTTGGAGTCTTATTAGACTGTTGGAGTGGAATTTAATCCAATCGTACTTTTCTGAGTCTCTTTCTAAGCGAGGCATTGCTTTGACTCAAAACCTCAGATAAGAGCATTGCCATAATTGAATGCTGACATTGAGATATGAATCTAAATCTGGCAGCTGGAATCTACCATTAATGAATTTTAACTCCACCAACAGGCCTGAAAACATGCAAATGGACACTTACTTTTTATAACTTAAAAAAAGGGTCAGGAGCAAATAATCTCAGAGCAGTGTTGCCTTTAGCATGTGCAGAAACTCATATGAAGATAACATCACCCTAAACAGGAAACTCGCATCTGTCAAAAAATCTTAAGGGTGGCCTGAAAAAAAACCAACTCATTTTGGCTTGGGGAAAGACTGGAAGGAATTTAGAGAGGTCAGCTACAGTATACACTGACATAAAAAAGCTGAGGCAAATACTCTGTATTTTAACCTTTACATGATTTTAAACCCCAAACTGTTAAACCACTGCTCACATTAAGACTCCATTGTATTTGATTATTTGATGCTTTGAAACATACAAATACAAGTTTCCTTATACCCTGCAGAGCACAACAAAACACCACAAAAAACCCCATCACCAGTAGAGAGGTTTCTGCCAAGAATTTTTTTAAACCACCAGCAAACACAAACAGAAACTTGCATGCAACAGCTACACCGCAATGAAGTCATGCTCAGGCTCAAATTTAAGAAAACCCAAGCCAAATTTTCCACTCTCCACAAAGTGATTGTGGACTCCATGCCCCCATGCACTGGCCCACTGACAATTGTACCTGAGATCCCCCACTAACACCTCCCAGTTGAACAGCAGCATCACCACACTGGGGCCCTTGCAGTGGACACTTGTTCCCAATCAGCTGTTTGACACACACTCTAAATCTTAGAATAACTTAGAATCTTCTTTGGGATGAAAGCTGCAAGTATAAATCTATATTCAAATACAGGTATTTATAATGGGATCAACTTTCTCAGGCATCAGCCACTGAAATGTCATTCCACTTGCTTTGAATATAAAAAAAAAAAAACCCGCTTTTCTCTAGTAAAAATTTTCAATAGATTTCAATATTTTTTTGCCTGGGTAAAGATCAAAAAGAGAATGCAAATTGTATTTTTTAATACCACCTACCTTTAAAGGGACATTGCAGGGCTTATTTCCATGATGCATGGAAAGGTTTTTCAGATACTTAAATGAAAGCTCATTGAGGCATATAAAATACCATCACTGGCTTCATCCCAGATTTTGCTCTAATCCCTACTCTCTCCTTTCATTGCACAGCTGAGTTATAAGTCTACATTTATTGCACTGCAATTATTTCCAAGGCAAAAGAGATCTCAGACCAAAAATGGTCCTGTGTAAACGGTGCACTGAAATCAGTGGAATTTATGCCTGCTTATACTGGAGCTTAATATGGATTTATGTTGCCATAAGTATTGAATTATGGCTTCACAGAATGAAACAGAAAGGAGAAATTGAGCTCTGTAAGGGAAAAATTAACTCAATATCTTTAGTAAAAGCACGAGTCCAGCCTGTTCTGTCTGCATGGCAGTACAAACAGTACTACACTCTTCAAATACTCCAGCTATTTTCATTTAATTGTCTGAAGACAAAGGCATTACTCGGTCTGAGTAAAGGTATCATGACCCAAAGAGCACCCAGGAGGACACTACTGAAGTCAGGGTTTCACACAATGATGGCCTATTCCCACTGACTTCATGGGGATTTTCACTAAAGAGTAAAGGAGTGAGTCACTGATTTATATCAACCTTCTCCTCCTGCCTCCAGCATGAGCCCGTGACAAGCCAAGGAAAATAAAGACATTCCAGTCGGAGACTGACACTGCATCCTCAGCCGGTCCCACTGTGCCCCAGTGCTTCTGCACACATGTTCTCAGCTTTGCAATTGCACAACTCCCATTTATACTAAGAGAGCTGTCTGCCTACAACAGATGAGAATACGCATGATAAATAATATGCGGGTCTGACATCATAATAATCCTAAGCACTCTGGGGAAAAAAACCTGTCAGTCACCCTATTTTGTTGGCTCCTTCAGTTCTCTTCTTTGGACAAATATTATTTCTCTCAAGTCTTTAGCAATTAATAAAGTGTCTCTCCCATTAATCACAGTGGCACAAATTTTTAGGGGTCTCAATGTGTGTGCAGCAAATATACATATTATACATATACCTGTCACCCTTTGCACTATACTTGCAAAATGTGGCAAGCAAAGGAAAGAAACTGCCAGCCAATATCTGCACAATACATCCTTACCCAGTCTGGAAGTGGACCATTGAAGCTGGCCAGAGAGGAGCATGGGAGTAAGTCACTGCTTCCTCACCTGTACTCTAGAAACATTCCTTTGCATTTGAACAGAATGAAAGTGTACGTTAACTGAAGAAAATTCACGTGTTCATCACTGGGCATGAAATCCTCTAGGCACTCTGTGTACCGATTTCTGCTAGGTTTCATTGGGTTTCAATGGTCTATAAGGATCCTTAGCAAACCGTAAATTTAATTCAGACTCCACCTATAAATCAGCACTGTTTGTCAGGAATTATGCAAATCCCTTAAGCATTTTCTGACTTTTACATTTTTTTGGCAGTCTCTGCATATCTGTGCATTTTATCGCACTGACGTTTCACTGGTATTTCGAGCCTGGGTCCAGTTCCCCAAGGGCCAGTCGTCTGGTGGAAGTCACAAGGCATTTCCTCCTCCTGGGTTGCTGCCCATGTAATCAGGTAGGAAAAACGAAGGCTTTTCAGAGGGAAAAGACTGCTAACTTCAACTTGGCGGTCGCACAAGTAGAAAAATATATGGAAAAATTCTCCTATTCCCATCTTCCTAGATGTAAAATTGTTTTCTCTTTTAGAATCACTCTCAGATTTTGTTCAGCATACTGTACTCTTGGAGTTTCACATGGGACAGTTCAGCTCTTGCCTGCTATCCATCCTTACATCATCAGTACACTGAGGCACAGTGTGTTATTGCTGGACAGATGCCTACTGCCAGCACACTCCTCCTGTAACACCCCTCTTTGGTGGGCAGCATCTCATATCATTATCTTCTGGTATTTGGCCTGACACAGCCAGCTCCCAGATTTATGATGGCAAACATATGCTTCACTGGTACCAGAACTCTTTTGAGCCATAAAGCCTGAAACAGAATGTATTATTAATGGCCAGAAGCCATTAATAATGGAGAGGAGAGCACATTATAATAGTCACAAAATATTATGGCTCTGTTTCTGAGGGCAAGTGACAGGCTCACCTCTTCCTTTCCCTCTATCAGATGTCTGACCTCTCTAGAACCAAGTTCCTGTGATCCATGCAGTGTGCACTCACTCCTCCCGTATCCACTAACACTGTCATCACTGGAAAACGTCCAACACCAAACCCTCCAATCTCACAGCCCACACCAAGGCTGCAGTTGAATACCTGTCACTCACCTTCCTGCACATAGCAACAGCATGGCCCTTGCAGAGTCAGAGCCTGGTCTCACCCTTCCAGCTCTCTGAGCCTGCTGTGGAGAAATCCAGCTGACTTGTAACATATTTATTTTTGATCTGTTGGCCATGTTGGGCAACTACTGCCCAAGTTCACCTCTTTCAGTTTGACTCTGTGAAGAGCACCCTAAGCTCGTGCAAGCCCCCCTCCACCAGGAACCACCAGGGGGGCTGTGCACACAGCCAAAACTGCAAGGATGGATGGGAAAGAGTCAGGGAAGATTTTTTTTCTCTGTGAAAATATCAGAGCAAGTTTAAGGCACTATATCAACAGTGAAATATTGTGGATTTACAGGCAGTAATCAGAGTGGTGGTGAATCACAAAATACAAATGTAAGTGCCAAAGCAGGATTTCATTTCTGTACAAGTATATGTATACTTTATTGACAGAAAAAGTAGAGACAAGATATTTATCATAAAGCTGGGTGATCTGGAACTGGGATAGAGAAAAATGCAGCAATCTTCTCTCTAGTGGCTGTATACCATTGCCTGCCTAGAAAATCTAAAATGAGCTGCTCTAAGCCAGTATTATCACAGTTTACCCTGTGAATGGAAATTAAACCATTCACAACACTTGATGTTGGAAAGCTGCATCTACAACCTGTATTTTTGCATTTTTGTTACTAAACTCTGCCACATTCTTACTGAGAACCAAGGAGAGGGGAGAACTAGGGGAATTAACATCTGTGTGGGATGGGAATGTAAGTCAGTGGGTGGATTCTGAATACTGTTAGATGATTGGGGAAAAAAAAAACAAGTTTATTTGTTAAAATGGAAACACTCAGTAATGACAAGAGAGCTGAAATATTTAGACAAAACTGGAATGGAACCCAAAGGACATGATTTAGTTGTTCTCAAGAAACAAAGGATTTCCCATTCAAAGTGCTGTACATGTTTTTGTAACCTTTTTTTTCATGGAAATTCCTATAAAACTGTGGATACTTTTGATCTGTCTGTAAGACAAGAAATGAATTCTGGGGTCAAGGTGCTGTTGGCAAGGCCCTTTCAGAAGAAGTATTGAAGGATGCTCTCACAGTCTGCAGTACCTGAGCCTGGGAACTTCGACTCTGCTCTAATACTGTGCAAACAAGAAATGGGGAATTCAAAGTTCTCCAGCAGTAAATCAGATGTTTTAAAAACCAGAATGTGAGAACCTGCACAATGTAGTCACTATGGGGTCTGTATTCACTTTTTTTTTCATAATGAAACCAATCTAGAAATTTCCTGCTCTGCTTCCTGCTTTCTTATTTAAATAATAAAAAAAAATCATTATTTGAGTATGGCCCCATCTCAGTTGTATCAGCATAACTGATACTTCACCTTTTTGCCTTAGACCACTGGGGTCTTTCAAATTACTGAGCCCCTCTATAGTATCTGTTGCAATTAAGGTCTTCTGCTGTTTTTTCTGCTGAGTGTCATCCTCTCAAATACTGGCATGCAGACAAAAACAGCAGGAAAATTTAAAAATGTGTAAGGAAGTGGGAAGAGCCCTCATGACAGACAGCGCCCATCCACAGGTCAGGGCTTGGCTGGGAACAGTACAGAGGGATTTCTTGGCCTCTCCTTTAACAAAAAAAATATTGCTTGGGACATTTGCCACTGCCTTGAATCACGTGATGCCAAAATGGTGGCTATTTCCAGGCACTTCTCCAAAAGCCATACCTCAGATTCCTCCCCTGCCTCCACGACCTTTCTGTGTCTTTTGCCTTCAACTCACTGCTTCATCTTCCCTGCCTGCCCCTTAGGCTGGGACTGATAGCTGCACCATGTGTAACTGATCAGTTACAGTGAGAGTTTTCAGGTCTAGAGTTCTGAAGTTCTTCATATAATTTAGCACAGAAACAAAGAACACTGAAATGTTGGTCTATGGAGTACAGTTAGGGATTTCTTGGATTTAGATCAGTTCCTATGTAAGTCAAAGGCAGCTGTTACTAATGCACAATTATTCATCCATAGTTCAACATGCAAAATACAACCCCAGCTCTCAGATTTTTCTGTGAGTGCTGTAAAAAAAACAGCTTCATATATTTGGGGCACTAAAAAAAAATATATGATTAAATCTGTACAATAAGGGTAGACTAAGAATAAAAGTGTCTCAATGACATTGCCAGAAATGTGTTTACCCTAAGTCTACATTAAAAATTATATTAAACATATGTTTGTATTCATATTTGGGCAAAGCCTAAGACTCTCAACACCTTGGCTTGAGACACCAGCACTTGGATTATTAATATCATACCCTCAGAGCCCGTATATTTGAATCTCATTTCTATTTGCTGGCAATACATGAAATAAAGCAAATTCTGATTCAGTTGATAGAATGTAGTTGTGTAACTGTACTGTTGACACTTTGCAAAAACTAAAAAATATATTTTAGCACATATTTCAAGCCATCTGTGTTTGCCAAACAATATTTTGAACCGATACCTGTTATTTGCTTGCACGGTATACAATTAACTAATCCAAATGCACTGAGGTCCTCAGGAGTTTGTCAAGTTACAGAGAATGGCATTTGCTGTTCTCCTAGATGAACAATTGTGCAGTAACACACCCAGTTTTGATCCCAGTCTTTGCTCCACTCATTTCAGAAGCAGCAGCATCAGGCTGAATGCTGTACCACGGCAGTTTAGCAGAACACAAGCTCAGCAAATTTGGATGAGAGGTAAAAGAAGAGCACAAGTAAGTGAAAAGAAGCACAGTGAGAGGAGGTTCTAAACACCAGACAAGCAGACTCATGAGTTTAAGTAAAAATTAATAATTAAGATTTAAAACTTACCTGTGCAACCAGTTGTGCCTTTCTTGCCTGAATATCCCATATCACAGTGACAGATAAATGAGCCTTTTGTATTCTCACAGGTTCCACTCAGACAAATGTTTGGATGCAGATCACACTCATTAACATCTAAAAAACCCCATGAATTAAGATTTATTAAATAGAATTCTTAGAAAATAACTTGAAAAATTTCTTTAGATATGATTTTTGATACAAAAATAGGCCTGAATATGCAAAGAAAAAGCTTCTTATAGTAGTTATTCTTTACCTATCATACATTTTGAGATCTGGGGTAACAGTGTTATATTACCATATCTGCAGTAACATGCCTTTAATGCCAGCTGTTCCTAAAAATAGACACTAAGGTGCAGTACATTATCCAACGAATGACTAGAATTATGGATAATTTCTACATACATTTATATATGCATGCATGCATGCATTGTCTAGTTTTGTCAGACATTTCTCTTGAAATATACTCAAGATTTTAAATTAAAATGTGAAAATGTGGTTTTGGAGATATGCTGTTTCACAATTCTGTTCTACCGATGTACAACACTTCCACATGGTTTTGTCTCAGAGACAAGTTTAAGTCAGCACTGGTGATTTATCTTGCTAGAAATTTTCCACAGCATCATCCACTTCCTTTCTGCAGGCACTCTTTTATCTAAACTGCATAAAAACCTCACTGGAAGAGGATCCAAAGATGCAATGCTATAGATCATGTTTGCACCCCTGTCTACAGGAATATACAGAAGATTACATTTGCATTTGTGCAATAGGACTGGTTCTATGATCAGGTGACCGAAATCAGGAGATAAGAGCAATAATCTTCAAATATCATTGTCTGTCTACTTGGAAGGAGTGCCTGAATAAGTATTTTTTTCCGTGTTTAATGCAGATTGGAATATAGGTACTTTCAGTTACCTATGCAAGTCTTCATGTCTTCAGATGCCATGAATCCATCATAGCAGAGACACCTGTATTCTCCTGGGATGTTTGTACACTGGCCTCCATCACAGATGTTGGGATTGTCTTCACACTCATCAATATCTACAGGGGAAAATCAGATTAAAATATGTTACCTTTATCCAATGCAATGAATCACCATCATAGCAAATAAGCATTTTAATGCTCTGATAAACATGGTGAAGATTGAATCCTTGTAAATAACTGAGCAGTACATTGCAAAATTGTCCTGATGAGTAAGTTCCTTGTCTCCAGCTAAAGTCAGTAGCAAAACATTCCCTTCTGACTCAAGTGGGAGGAACAGGAACCAACTTTTCCTTCAGAGAAAAGAACTCCAACGGAACCTTTGTCACACTACAAGGCCACATATAATTGGGCATTCTTGGATACAATCCATCGTTGTTGAAATCAATGGAAGCTCTGAAGTCAAATTCAGTCAAATTCAAAAATATCAAACTTTACAGATCTTAAAAAAGCCATCATACATGCAAAATACCTCTACAGATCTCAAGGGTGGTGACAAACTGGAAACAGTTCAACTCATGATGGGAATAATTACAGTCCATACATTTATTTCACTAAGAGATTTTCATGGTCTTGTTTAGCATTTCAGCTGACTGGTCAGGCCAGCCATATAGTTATATCCTCTAGGATGAAAAGTTGTTTTCTCAATTGATAAAATTGCAATCACCGATTGGAGCCAAGCTGCAGAAGCAGATACTTTATTATATTAAGGCAACCATGCTAAGTTCTGGAATCTTTCAGAGCCCCTGGGGTTATGCTAAAGTTTCTTGTAAAAATCCCTAGAATCTTCCTGTGTCAGCACCAACACAGACCAGCAAGAGCAAAAATCAGAATCTCTGCCTAGTGATACCATGGGAAAAAAATCAGCACAAAAAGGACAAGATTCAGGAATCCTCTCCAAGAGAAAGGGTGTAACTCATTATCAGAGCAGTCTATTGTGGATTGCAGTAATTATGCAGCTGCAGAAAATGAACTCACATTAATTTAAAATATTTTGTTCATTATTCTGATGTATTTCTAGCAGCTAGTGCTTGTGTGGATACACAACTTCTGCAAGGAAGAAGGCTGACCAGTCCCTGTTTATCTTAACAAGCAAATAATGTTGGCACAGACATTAGCCTGAAAATGTTAATTTGGAATGGAATTTGAATTAACATGCAAATTTAAGCTCTAGAAATGGGAATAATAATGACAGAAATAAAGAACTTTATTTACGAACCTGCCACTGTACCGATTTCACAGTTGAGGGAAAATCAGCTGACAAAGAACCTGTTGTTTCTCCTAATTGAGCTGATTATTTATGCATAACCTCACCAATTCAAACATGACCTACTACTGAACTGCAGAGCATTCTTACCAGGTCAATTATCAGGAAATATATTCTGTGATGGCTTCCAGCTTTGTGTGATGTTAAAGATAAAAGACATGTTCACACACAGAGAAAACTGAAAATGTAAAATAGGTGTTTCACAAATGAAGGTCACAGTCCTATTTTATCCTGGACCATGCACAAACATCTAACAGTGTAAAATCAGATATTTAGTGCCATGAAAGCAAATGTTACAAATTATTTTTATTCTTATTAGTTTGGGCAGAGGCAAAACTTTAGTATGTGGATTTTGAATATTCACCAGATGTTTACATATGTAAATAACATCTTTTCAAGAGAAGGAAGCAGTGTTTTCAATACTAATAGGGTAGTGAAGGTGACCCCTCACATCTCTGAGTATTTTCTTAGATATGACTTGACATCCAAAGATGTCTGGTGTTTCTGCTATTTAAACCTTTTTATGTGTGGCTATAGCACTCAAGTCTTTATTAGAGGAGAGTATAAAAATTAATAGCTAATAGTTATTACAGATGGCCTGAGAAGGAAATTCTATTTTTCAGAGTCAAGGCTGGATATGTAGAAATAGATACATAGAAATTCACAACTAAAGTAAGCTCTGACTACAAATTTCTATGGACGTGTTTAGGGTCAGGTTAATGTGAGGACAAACCACAGAGAATCCATCCCCTCCCCACAGCAAAGGCAGATGCTTGCATTTTGACTTTGAGACAGAAAGATAATAGTTTCCTATTCCAAAGTTTTAGTTTAATATGCAGGAAGGTGCTGTAAATGATCTGTTCTGGTTTTGGGTTTGAGATGTTTTTGTGTAGCAAAGGATAAGGGGAAGTAAAGACAGAACTGTTTCTAGCCAGCAGACTTGAGATCCCAAAGACTCTCCAAGAGCACATTTGGGTCATTTGGTCCGAGTCAAATCAAGAAGATGAAAACAGAGAAGTGGCTCAGAGACTCTGCCTCCCCCCTCCTCCCTTCCCTCTCATGTCACTCTAATCCTCTCACTGGGTTTAGATTCTGGCTGACGCACAATTTCGATCAACTGGTTTTATTTTTGCATTGAAAAAGTGCCCCAAACACCAATGTTTGGGGAGGTTTTTGTAAAAGCTGGACTTTTCTAGAAACTTGAGCTAAAACAAACTACTTCTAATCTAAATATTTTAGGTTTTCAGGGTCAATCAAATCTGCACTTTTTCTAGTTGAATTCTTTCTTTGAATGAGGGTCTGATACTTACTGGCAGGCTACTTTACATCTTTCTGATGGGGGAAAACTACATTCTCCTGTGTTTCAGGGCTCTTTTGTCTTCTGGAATGGTAGTGAGTGGCCCTAGGGTTATTGAGACCATGGTTCAAGGTCTATAAATATTTACAGATTCTAAATGTGAGCACTCTAATAATCCAGTATAGAAAACTCTCCATTTGTTCAACTATAAAGGCAAATTATTCCAAGGGGATTAACCCTGTTATAAATCTCATGCTCCTCAAGGAGCTCTTGGAATTGGCAAACAGCTGGCAAATATTCACATGCCTCATCAGGCCAGTGGCTGTGAAGCAAGTAAGAGAAAAATAGGGTAGAATTATCTTTCCAGTAACCTATGTGGAAATCACCAAGTACAATTCACTTCCTGGGATTATGACTCTCAGACTCCCAAAGGAGAACTCCCAGCCATAAGAGAGCTCTGAAAATTTTCCCACAAACCCTTTTAAGAGTGCAAAAGACTTGTTTCCTAAGAAAGAGTCATACTATTCAGATTTCAATTTCTCTGCAAGTCATTCAGCTCTGAATTAATGCAGCATACTTGCATTTGACTAAAGAAAGAATTCAAAATAGGAATTTTCTTGCTTGCTTAAGAGCAGATACCACAAAACCACAGAACAGAGCAATCAGCTTCTTTTCTAGCATCTGTCTGTCCTCTCTCCAACATAACCATACAATACACATGCACAGCATTTTAGCTTCTGTTCATGATAATTTTTTTAATGGTCTTCAACCTGCTTTGGATTTGGATCTACTACAATACCTTAAGAGGGAAAATTTATCTCCTACTGAAAAATCAGAGATTTTTGTTATTAAAATCAGAATCAACTTGTACACTTTTTGAAATTATCAAGAACCAATTCCCTTCAAAGCATTTCTTTCTGCAGTTGCCCAATTCTGATATTGTGGAGATATTTGCTTCAGAAAAGGAACTTCACTTTCCATTTATTTTCTTTTTTTAATAGTGTATTTGTTACAATAGCTTTAACCTTAAAAAGAAGGTTCATTTTTAAACTATCGAAATAAACCCTTTAAGCAGAAAAGTTCCAAAATCTTCCTTACCAGTGCATGTCCTGTGGTCTGGCATGAGTGCAAAGCCTTGTTTACAGCTACATTCATAGCTGCCCTCTGAGTTTGTACAGAAGTCCTCACAGCCACCATTCATTATTTGGCACTCATCAATATCTAAAAAATAGAAAATTACAGTTAAAACCCACAATAACTTTTACTTTAAAGCACATTTCAAGGACACAATTTGAGTCAGCTTTCCAGTACACCATCAATCCAGAATCTACACTTGGCATTTGCACACTAACATTCAAGTGTTTGCAAAGGCAGGCACTGGGATGGATTCAGGCAAACCAGGGATGGAAAGAGATGATACCTGACTGCATATACAAATACTTCTGTGCTTCTCCTTCTACATATGGAAATAGCACTGAGTTACCATGGGATCATGAGGGCAACAAAGTTTTTGTATGGATCAAAGTAAAAAATTACTTGGCAGAATTAAAGCCAGTGGATTTTTCCATGGCACAGTAAAAGGACTGTATGCAACTGAACCACATGATTCTATTTCATGGTCCAGCAGGAATGATGATTTTTAATTAAATATATAACTAATCTAACAATTTACTTCCTCTTAATCAAAGTCTGAAGTCTTGGGGAATTTAAAATAGTATGTGATTTTATGCATCATGATTGATTTACTAGAGAAAATAATCTGTTACTCAGCTAAGTGTAGCACTGCCATAACTTCATTCATTTCTCTCGAAAATGGATGTGCATGTTTTGGAGATTTTGCATACTATTTTGACAAACTGTAATAGATCTTTTCATTCATGGTTAAAAATTACTTTATATATCTACTAAACTGAAACAATTGTGTGTGTTTCATCTTCCCTGTTTGCTAGAGCTCCCGTGTAGATTTTGTCCTTACCGATACAGTACAGCTTGTCTTGTGTGGACTGATATCCAGGGTTGCAAGCACACTGATACTTTCCAATCAGGTTGACACAACGGCCATTTCGGCACAGGTTGGTACTCAGCTCACATTCATTAATGTCTGTTGCAAAAGAAAAAGAGGAACACATTTTTGCCCTGAAAATAATACTAAAGCAAACGCTGTAAATGCACAGCATAAGAGAGGTACAAAATGCTGAGCACAATCTTGATTTTGCCTGCTTGTCTCACCTACACATGCAGAGATATTTGGTGATATCTGATGGCCTGGAGGGCAATCACACCGAAAACTTCCCTCTGTGTTGATGCAGGTGCCACCTCGGCAGAGAAGGGGATTGCGCTGACACTCATCAATGTCTGTGGGGAGAAAGGGATGCAAATCAGTGCAGGGCCAGCACATCCTCACCACAGCCCCTCAGCCATCACAGCACCTTCATCGACCCTGCAGCCTGTCCTAGAGCCAGTCATCCCTTGCACCATATTGCAGTTAAGAAAAGAAAATAAATTCAAAAAGGCTTCTCCTAAATTTTAATTTACCTTAACTTCAAAGTTCAGGGTGGTGTCCCACTTAGCAAAACGGGGACTGTGGGGATAAATTTAACATCCTGTTATCCTGTCCCTTACTTATATGTGCTTTAGCAACTTGCAAAAGCAGCAAATTCACATTTAAAGTTAGTTTTAATAAGGTTCAAAAAACAAGAGAGACCTAAACCCAAGCACAATCAAACCTTAAAAAAAGAACCCAAATAAACCATGCATAGCATACTAGCACATAGCACACTATTGCACACCTAAGGTCTATAAAAAACATACCCATGCAGTTTTTCATCATCATAAATCCACTTTCATAGCCTTCAAAACATTCACACTCAAAGTCTCCAGGGGTATTGACACAGATGCCTTGGCCACAAAGATCAGGAGAGATGCGGCATTCATCGATATCTGTAAGACAAAACACATTCACAGCATTTTCAAAGGAGTTCCATTTTCCCTTTTCAATTCAAAGCTATGAAAGAGATATCCATGCAGTTTACCTGTGCAGTTCCTCTCTTCAGAATCGAGGGCAAATCCACTGTCACATCTACACTTAAAACTGCCAATGGTATTTCTGCATTTTCCATGGGTACAAAGGCTGGGGAACATTTTGCATTCATTGATGTCTGAAAATGAGATAGTGTAGACATATGATGTTACCATTGAATACAAAAACAGTGCACAGAAGAGTAATGCTGACATCAGACCTCATCTTTTTTCGTGGCAGTGACCCCTCCTTGAGGGAAAATTAGACTACACTACATAAACTGATACTGACTTCCCCGTAACCAACAGTGTAGACACCGTGCTGGAATTGCCAAGAACACTTTCTGCTACAGAATGGTATTAGTCTCCCCTTGGTCCTGCAGGATCTGATCTGCAGCTCAGGAAGATTTCAGTGGACAGAGGATCAAAGCTAAGACAGCTTTCAAAAGAAGCACTCTGTCTTCTGATTTCTGAGAAAGAAATGTGACTTCCATGAGTCACAGAAAACATAATGAGCATAAATAAAAGCATATGTCACTTTTCTTAATGGATAATTAACGGCTTAGTAACTGTTTATAAAACAAGGCTAAAACTAACAACAGCAATTGTCATTCATATATATATATATATATTCCCCTCATTTCAGACTTCATAATTTTTGGGTAACTTCTGACATTGTCCAGCTTAACCTCACTGGTAATCCTAGAAAGACAGCCTTCAGCACATGATGCTGGGGTGTCACTGTGTGATTCCCATTTAATGCTGGACGTTTACCAATCAGAATCGTAACATGACTTGGTTACTGTAAATAAAATTCTCTAATTTGAGCCATCATCCTAGAAGCTATTTCCTCTACTTCTCCAAGTAGTTTCACAAGAAATTCCCCAAATTATTCACCATTTCTTCGTTGTTTCACATTAGAATTAAAGTTATTGCACCCTTCACAAGTAAGGATTGCTCTTTCAATACATCTAAAGCTGACTGACCACATTGTTCAGTTCTTGTACTATGAGATGCCCGGAAGCAAAGTCAGGCACAATTTAACCTCTCCAGTGAGAGACACAAATTCTGTGTTTTGAGGCTGCAGTATTATATGGTATTTAATGGTCGCTAACACAAACTAAGTGCTCATGTATTTTATTTGGGCTTCAGCTGCCACGAAATCTAATTGGATTTTCAAACATGCCTTAGGGTGAGTGAAGTGCCTACTACCGGAATTTGCAAACCCAGAGGAGCTGTCTGATGGAAGAGTAAAAGTAGAAGCCATCGGGATTTGCCAGCAATTAACCACAAATGGATCACATACCTTTAGAGAAAGGCTTCCCACTTATCTCTATCTTCGTAGAGAAGCCAGGTCCTCTTGGGCAAAGAGCTTCAAACTCAGGAGTTCCCCTGAGAGGACACTCCTCGCACTCGTAGCCCCAGGCTGCCCCCACGGAGCAGCAGCAGGCGTCCATGCGGTGCCGCCCTGGGATCTGGGACGTGCACTGCTCGTCCTCGTGCTGCAGGTAGCAGCTCTCCAAGCGAATGTCTGTTGGGCAATTTAACAACATGTTGAGAAAGAAAGAGAAAATTTAGTTTGCTGCAGGGGACTTTTTTCCCAAAATCCCTTCACAGTACAGCTCGCTCCATGGTTTTGTGGACTCGGAGGAGCATACCAAGCTCACTGCATAATTCCTAACAGCAAAATATTAATGCTAAACTCAGAAATTAACAGTTGAAGTAAGTTTAAAGCACCACTCTGAAAAACGATGTTCAACACTTGAATTAAATTTTGGATCAGAAAAGTATTTTAAACATTCCAGCTATCAATACTTTTATAAGGCCTTTTAATTACTACAAGCTATGCCTTGTTCAGAGGCAAATCTTGGGCATGATTGTCTTAAATGGACAAAGGTGCTTCGAGTGGACAGCATACAAAACTTGGATATTCTGCTGCACACTCCATCAAGGTGTATGGTGTGGCCAAGTCCCAGCTCACAATGGTGTGGCCTCCACTATTCCAGCCTTTGTGAAAGGTGGTTTCAGTGGGGCTGCAGATGAAGAGTGCTAAGAGTATGGATGATCCATAGAGATTTGTCAAATGAACCATCTGGAATGAAATCACTGCTATTCACCAGCTAGCAGATGGTGATGGGCTTTAGCTACTACCATTGGAACCTGTTCCTATTCCAGGTGAACTAAGTTCATGTCTCTGACTAATTCCATTTGAAAAATGGAGAAACATAATTTTCCTTTCTTGTTAGAAAACACGCAGTTCAACTGCTGGTCACTGCATAGATCTGCTCTTCCCCAGTAGACCTGTAAATGGGATTAACACCTACCAAGACAAGTCCGTCCAGAAGCATCTAAAGTCATTCCATTGGGGCACTGGCAAACAAATGATCCCAAGGTATTGACACACTGCCCATTTGTACAGACTCCAGGAAACACCTCACATTCATTAACATCTATTAAAGAGAAAAAAGAAGTGAGTAAGAGTAATCACTAGCATGCTAGACATGAACAAATTAGCAAAACTATAAAAAATAATAACATTGTAATGTTTTTAGGATAAAATAAAAAACCACAGCAGTCTACATGGCCTGAAAAAATTCAAAACATTTACAATGCCCGAAGTAAGTCAGCCAGATCCAATTAATTACAGAAAACTGCTGACAATCAGAAATAATACATTGCTATTAGCTATTCCTACATATACTGAATTTAAATTCAAAAGTAACAGAAAAGGGAGGGGTATATAAAAACTACATCCATTTTCATACTCACTGTGGGCCAGATATTTGAAGCAAATGGGCAAAGAAAGACCAAGGTAAGTACAAAATTACATTATGCATTATTCCAAGTAGATCAGTATTTTTTTAAGATTTTTGAAAATTTTCTCTATCCGCATGTCTGGAAACTACAATACCATTTGAAACCTGGCCCTATGGCCTTGTCAGCAATTAGCAACGTTATATATATTAAAACAACCTCCTTACAACTACACACAGAATTTAATTTTGTTAAATAAAAACTGTATTTCTATATTTAAAAGGCAAATTTAGCACTTTTGGGTAAGGATGAATTGATTATATGCATTAGCTTGGCTTGAGCTTAAATAAATGTTTAGTAATCTAAGTGTGAGGTCCTCCCACCCATCTTCTTTGTGGAAAGCATATGTTTCACAACTGCCTTTGGGAAAAAGCTTCCAGCATTAAACATGCTCCAAGATGAAGCATGACAATTTTTCGGACGGGAGATGATAAAAACAAGAAACAAAAAAAAGAATGACTGGCAATGAGTATATGAATCCTTGTGTATAGAGCAACCAAGAAGTGGGAAGGTTGAGTTGGTTAGGCCTCCAGACAAAACTCGTGGTGCAAAGAGACAGCATCTCTCAAATCTCATGGAGCACGATGGAGGATAAACGCTGGGGGGCAAATCAGTGGCCTCTGCCCTTGAACAGATATTGTAAATTGACTGGAAGGTATGAAGTAAAGCCAGTGGATTATTAGAAACCACTGAAACACTGTTCACAGCCTGTGAGCAATATTGCAGCTGACAATTCCAGGGCTCACCCGTAAACGAGAGGAATGCTGCCAATTTAGTTTATTTCCTTGCACAAGATCTATTACTCATTTTACATGGGCTGTGTATGGGAGAACTGACTACCACCTTTTGGGAACTAAACTTACTTCTGTCTCTAACTTGCCAGTAAATTTCCTAGAGACCTTTCCCCGTGTTGAAAAATGCTTACATTGGTTGAAAACCAAGTAAGATTTCAGTAAGGTTACAAGGAAGGGAAACTACTCTGAAAAACCTGGGACTATCAAGGTTCCATAGAAATGAGAAAGATTAAAGCATGTAATAGATGCAATCTGATGTGCTGGTAAAGAAAATGCTGAAAACCGTTATGTCTGTATCTTGGAAGGATAAACTTTCCATCTCAGCAGTGTTGAAAATGTTCTAAGACTTTCCTTGTGAAGAGAGATAGGTGGGCCCACGTTTTTTTTCCTTTTCTTTCACTTACACACTCCACAAAGTGTTGCTGAGGTCAGATAAGTTATGTACAGTGGGTCTGCAGCACAGACGTGCCAAGGTATTCAGTCATCATTTGGAAAGCAACGAGTATGTGTGAGGGTGTTCCTCTTTTCTTTCTTTTTTTTTTTAAGGGAAAAAAACAATGTTTCTTTATGGAAGCTACATATGGGAGTAATTTTAAAAAAATATTTTAACTGCAGTGTCATGTCAGATGTTGTCAGTCAGGATGACCCACAGCAGTTTGAAACTCTCTGAGCTTCTGCATATTATGTAAATATGCAGTACTTTTCCAGGGGTTCAAATCAATTCAAATACAGATGAAATAGGGTGGGACCTTCAATTCTCACAGAATAGTATAGAGTCATCTCATACCAAGCAAAAAACTACACATTTAAAATATTAACCTTTTCTTTAACCAAAGTATAATTGTGTCCTGATGTTTTTGTGTTTGTTTGTTTATAGGTCAGTGAAAATATGTTTTGGAATGTGTAAGATTTCATATAATGTCATATTGGGAGAAAGCTAAGGTTAGGGGGAAAAAAAGACAACTACTGTGAACTACAGTCTTTGAACATTCTTTTTCTAAAGCATAGTAATGGCTTATCATACCACTGTATTACTTATGCCATATTTTGTAGTATATATGACACATAATGTGTAAAAACAGGTTACTCAGTTAACAGTATTTGAAGAGAGAGCCACCTCCTTATACTGGTAGACATTGTATTTGAAAGTGTGTCCTTTGAGATAAACTGTGAGTATGGAGGAATGTTAAACAAACTGAAACCAAATTCATCCCTGACATAACTCTAATGAAGTCAATGGAACAACACAAGGTAAGAACTTGGCATAGTGTTCCTCTATGCTAAATTAACCACTTAAATCAAAACACTGGCATTTTTTTATTCAAGCTCTGATTTATGTTAAGGCAACAATAAATACCTTCACACAGTGTTCCTCTTATTCTTGAATATCCCTTTTGACATATTGGGTCTGTAAAACAAACAAAAGTGAAGCTTCAGAATACTACAGTCCAAAACTCACCATTAATTTATTGTGCAAAACTGATCATGTGAAACATTATCTAGTTTATTGCTATGAGAAGTCTGAGTGCTTAGACAGTATCTCAGTATTTTCTGAAATAATAAAGAGATAAGATGGGGCAACTACATAAACTATATAGAGTGCCAGCTTTTATCCACTTTTGCTTCCCATGTGTCTCAGCTAGCTAGCCTAAAAGTGGTTATGATTTCTGTTTCATTTGAACCAATTAATTCATTTCACTTGATCACAGCACATTACAACCCTATTTACCATGGATGAATGAGGATGAATTCTGTTAAGATACACAGAATGAAATTAACCAAAGATTTGAGCAAACTAGCAGCTTTCAGGATATAGAAATAACAACCCACACACATTTCTGCATTCATCAGCTCATCCCTGGGTTCCCAGCTCATCCCATAGTTCAGTAAAATTATCAAATGAATATGCAGCGACCTCAACTCCTTTTTTGATCAACTGTATGACTCTCCAGGTCATCAGTTAATCTACAGAGTATAATAACAAGGGCTACTCCCTCTCCTCCCTTCATTACCACACCAAAGATCCATTTGTTGCGAACATTTCCTTGGGATCTCTGGGGAACATGCATTTATTGCTACATCGTTAGGAACTCCAAATCACTAACTATGACAAACCATGCCAAAGTAGGGCTGCCCATTACAGACTGTAGGTGCAGTCCCCTCCCTTCAGTGCTTAAATTTGTAAAATATTTACTGTAAAATCCTGTTAGGACCTTCTATAGCTACACTGCTACCTCTCAAATATTAAGACTTCTCATTTTTGAGACTGAATGAGGAATGACTGCTTGATAAACAAGTGAAGTTATTTGTCTAGCCTGTGCTCAACTTCTACGACAATAATCTGGACCAACCTCAGAGGAGGAAAAGTCCCAGGTTCCTGAGGAAAATTAACAGCATTACCTCGTTCACATGGTGTACATGGGCTTCCCCAAGCAGCACCTAGTGAGGAACAGCACTGGGACTTGAGAGTTGCTCCGTTGATATTTATTTCACACCTTCCATTGACTATGTTCTGCCAACAGGTACCCTTGACAGTTTCTGTTTGGAAAAAAAAAAAATCATGCAAATTCTCTAGCATTATGCATTACTGAATTTACAAATACATGTGAATTTAACCATGAAAAAGAATCATACTTTCATTATAATTTACCACATCAAAGCCCAATTTATTTTAAAATTGCTTAATTTAACCTTCTCTATGCTGGACTATAGCCTGAAATCATCCCAGCACAGAACACTTGCAAATCCTAGTTTATGCTTACTGTCCTTAACAGGGAGTATGTCAATACCATTCAAGACTTGAGTCCCTGTATTGATTATTACTTAGATTAGGGGCACATGCAGAAGAACAGAGTAAATATGAACCCTTGTTCATACTAGATCCCCCAGTCGGGATATCTTCCCATATAGGGAGAGGCAGGAGATAGCTAAGGATCAGACAGCTGTAGTTGTAGTTTTCCTCACTGATCAGAAAAGGGCTATAAATTACTGTCCAAACAGAACAGGGAAGAAAGGAAATTATGAGCCCACAGAGGATCTGAGTCACAGCATTGTCTACGGATGCTCTTGAGCTGGTCTGGACTCTGCATAACTTCTTCATGCTCCATCATGAATACAAAATTCTTTCAAGAGAGCAGATCCTAATTAGAACATGTTCACCTTATTACAGGAGAAATCAAGGAGGTGAGCACAGAAGTACTAGTCCTAGCATTTCTGTGTCAGTTAGAAAAAAATTTTTACCTCTCTTTCAAATTTGGCATGAAAGCACACGAAGCACCCAAGTGCACTTTATGCCTCCATAGTAATGGCAAAAACAAGCACTTTTTAACATTGTTTCTCTAATGTTTTCCACTAAATTAATCTAAACAAGTTACTTTAAAGTATTTTCTTAACCTAGTGTACAATGTTTGCATGTCACTGGACATTTTTAACCAGCAAATATAAAAACTTCAGAGGAATAAATACCTATGCAGATGGTTTTGGTGGGATCCAAAGTACTTTCAGGAGAACATTCACAAACAAAAGAACCTGGTGTGTTTTTGCATACTCCATTAACACAGGGGTTAGATTCACATTCATCAATATCTAGAAAAGAAACACACTGCTATTAGTGCCAGAAAACATTAACAAAAATACATATGGCTCTTTTCAGTTTAGGAAAAAGGGGATGAAACTTTCCTCACAACCCGTCTTGCTGATATTCCCCTTTTCTGTTATGAAACCCTTCACAACAGACTAATGATCATGTGTCCCAAAGGCACACAAACACATTAGAACTGTCTGTGGCTCAAAAAGAGTTCCAACTTGGAGCCCTTTGGCTCTGCTCCTCACACAATAGATTTTTAAAGCTTGGTTCTTCTCACCCTTGGCACAGTGTGGGCTCACTGGCAGTAGTAAATAGGGAGAGTAAATACATGCTATTCCATGAGGTTATCTAATAATTTCATTTTGGCCTTGTCCCTCCCTCCTCATTCTCCTGCTCCCCCATAGAATTTATTTATGGTGATTTTTTTTTAGTTTTACACATTATATCCTCATGAAGGTTCAAAGTATTTCTGGCACAATCTGAGAACAATCCAAATTAATAAAACTAGGATGAAATGGTGTGTTACCAATTACCTTCACATGTTTTTAGATCAGGAGTGTATACAAATCCTTTTGGACAGGTGCAGGTGAAACTTCCAGGAGTATTTCTGCATTGCCCATTGTCACAAAGCAGCATGTTCAGTGCACATTCATCAATATCTACAATGAAAATAAAAAACTTTTTAAGAAATAAAACATTTCTGGAATAGAAGTCAGGACAGAATTTCCCTCCCAACAGCCACTGTTCAGAGACAAATAGGGCAGGAGGTTATGGTGTGTGTGGAATACGAATACTGGATTCTTTTTGTAGAAACAGGTTTGCACAAGAGCTTGTACTTTCTTTCCTCACATATTCATAGTAAGTGACAGCCACACCACAGTTCAAAATAAAGCTGGGAATCACACTTTCATCCTGTCTTTTTTGTGGATTAGGTCTATGCAGTCTCTGAGTCGCTACACAGCAGCACCCACAGTCATGAAAGAAACAAGGAGAGGATTGGTTTGAAAAGGTTTGCTGACCATCCTGGTCTTTAAATTACCATTTCTTCCAAGCTGGCTCTGAACTGTCTTAGACATTATAGCTAACAAGGCTAATGTACATGTACACTTGCTTCAGAGATGAAAAATTTAAATAGAATTGCTAGTGCTAAATTTAAGAACCCTGAGGAAATCTTTGGAAGAACTGTGGTCATTAGGGAGAAGTTGCAAGAAGGTGGCAATGGGCCATGAATAGCAGGTGGAGACCAGGAGAGACCCAAAGAGCAGACAGGAACAATTGGCTATGTCAGAGAGGCTTCAGAAAGTGTTGAGAGAAGTTGGGAAGACTCAGAGGGTCAGAGCAGCAGCTGGGAACAGCAAAAGTGCTAGGAAAAGAAGGGAGACTTGCAGAATAAAACAGACCATGTGGGAAGCTTCACAGGAGTTCAGAAAAATTGAGAGAGGGCCAGGTGGAACATTACAGGAGAATGGGAAACAGCTGTGATGGAGCATGGATGTGGGCTACAACAGGGTGGGCTGGGGAGCATCTGGAAAACTCACAGATGGATGGGGAGAAGAGATGCCATCAGCTACAAGCAAACACTGGAATACAACATGGATAGTTAAAGCCAAAGAAGGAAAAGGGAAAATGGGATGAATTACAGTGTGATTTTTATCTAAGAGAGATCAACTCTTTTTTTTTTTTTTTTTTAAGATAATGGATAGTTTAGACTGGAATAACACCCATGACTTAAGCTATTTATGTTTAAGTAGAGAATACAGAACCCAAATAAAATTATTATGTAAGCTGGAGATAATAGAAAGGAATTTAAGAATTTTAAGGTGGTTCCAGAGCTGGATGAAGGAACGATTACAGTAGGATGTATTAAAAAAGAGAATAACCATGATGAAATGAGCATATTAGAAATGCTTTCAGGGATCGAACTTGGGACTGATCCTATAAAATATTCTTTTTAATGCAAAAGTAAAAAATGAATTGTATCAAAAACTGTGGACAACACTAAGCTGTAATGCAGAGAATCAGGCAAGGCTAAATTAATTTTGACAACATGAACAAGAAAAAGAAGGTGAAATATAATCACCAACTTTCAAAACTTTGCAATTAGGGACCAGTAAAAATAACATGCTAGAAACCAGAACTCATCAGCTGAAGGTTAGTGAGCAAACTCTGGATGCTACTCCCAATTAGAGGTTGACTTTGATCCCACCGTGTAACACGTATTTGAGAAAAGAGTGCATTAGTCTTTTTCAGAATCAGTTAGAACTAGAACTAGAATCAGTTTAGGCAGGATATTCCATGGGGAAATGGAGAATTTCTGGCATGACTATACAAGGCACTGGTCAGACCTCATCAGAACACTGTACACTGGTTAGATCAGTCATGTCCAAGAGAAGGCTGCAGCCTCTATTTTTATGAAAAGAATGGAAGTATAGATTTGGATACTTTAGCCAATAGAGTTTGAGAAAGGATATTACAATTCCTTATAAATCTTTGAGGATAAGACATTTCATACCAATGCAGTTTTTCCCAGTTGAGTCCACTTCATATCCAGGGTCACAATAACATTTGTATGTTCCATGCAGATTCTCACACCTTCCATTTGGACAGAGATCAGGATCCAATAAGCACTCATTAATATCTACACAAAGGTAAAAAAACCCAACATCAGAGCAGCAGTTGTTGAGGGATTGTAGGGGTTAATTCTCCAAACTAGAAAAACACAGTTTCAGTATCATTAATATTGGCTGCTCCATATTTATAATTATGTAGTTCTGATTAGGAAATTCACAACTAAATATTCACACTCAAGAAAAAAGGTATCTCTTTATCATTAATTTATCTCTAGCCCATGGTCATTTAGGAAACTTTCAACTGCAGGTAAGAACTGGGATATTAAACCAGAGATCAGAGATTAGATTGAGAGGCCCATGTACTAATACTCCCCATATCTCCTGATTCATAGCATTCCCAGATGCCATCACTTGCCAAAGCATTAATATCCCTCCTTTCTGAGTGCTTTTCCCAATCTACTGCCAGCAAATCTACTAGTGAGCGTTGGCTGACTTAGGAGTTTGCAGTTTCACTGTGCTATGACTACAAAAGTGTAATCATTTCCTTCTTCTCTGTAGTTAAACAAACCCTGGCCTATTTTGACAGATGAAAACATGAGTAAGCTCAGTGTTCAATATGGCTTTATTCTTCAGGATGATTTCACCTGAAATATGCAAATATGACTTACATATAAAGTCATGTAGGTAATGACACTTCTCATAAATTTGTCATTATTTTATAATGGCACTTAGGTACACTCCATGATGTAACCCAAAGAGGCCCCACTGGTGAAATGGCATGATCCTGAAACTCCATGCTCCATTCATTTCACCCTAAGCCCTTCTCCCATTCTAATCTGTAACCATCCCCACCAGCATGGCTAAGAAATCAAGGATATCAAGGTAACACTTTCAGACAAAAGTACTATATATAAATTTGAATGACATTAGGTGATCTTACCATTTCCTCCTGCAGTCATGCCAGTTCCACTGCTACACAGAGCCTGATATTCAGCTGGAAAAAGTATTAAATAATTTACTGGAATATTCTTTCTTAGCTCATTGCTTTCACCATCACCATTTACAGTATGGGAATTAATTATTCGAAAGAAGTAACATGCCTTCCAGTTCTTCTGAAAACATTAATAACCTCACACTATTCTGAACCTGTGAAGCATTTTAGCAGATTCAGGGTCTGAATCTGCTTATGAAGATGGATGGGTAAAAACTTCACATGATGAACTGTGGCATTTAAGAATAGACATAAACTTCATGCTGGTCCTCCTACGCAAACGAACCATAACATATTCACAGCAAGATTCTCCAGAACTTTATGTCCAAGTCCTTGCTCAAGGTGTATGTTCAAAGAGATTATATTTTCCTATAAATCTGCCCCATATTTAACTCCAGTTAGCAAGAGTGTCTTCATGAGTTCACAGTAGATCAAGAATATCTTTTTCTTAAACATAAATAAAATAAAATATGTGTCTACGCTTCTCAAATTTCCCATTTACTGCTGGGTTCAAGTTCTTCTTTTGAGTTCAGGACAATTAATAGCATGAACTGAGAGCCAGCTCAGCACTGATTATTGCCATATAGGTCAACATTTTTCAATATATTTGCATTATAATAACAGCCAAAATACTTACACTGCTAAAATTAAGAAATATTAAAAATACTTATGGAATTAGCTCTGTTCTTTTCAAGAAAATCCCGTGCAACACATCTCCCACTACTAAAATAACCCACAAATTAATATGTACCCTTGCCTGAAGCAAATAATCACTGTCATTGTATGTGAAAGCAGACCTGCTCTGAACATGCATCAACAAAATTTAGCCTAGAATGGCAGGAGCTTCTGCAAATTGCTTCTGAGGAGCACAGAGGTCTTCCTTTCAGGAATATTTTTCAGTCTCTCTGATACAGTGCTTCTCTAAGAAACCTTCTCCTTCCTTCCCCCACTAAAAGTCCAAAGAAATGCTACACTTTGCCCTACATGAGACGGCCTTTTCTTGAGACTTGAAGAGGTGAACGAAACAACACAGGAAAAATAGCTTACACACATGTAAATGTTCCAATAAAGTTAATCAAACATAACACAGAAGTCAATGATACAGAGTCCAGTATTTGTAGCAGATTTCAGCTCTACTGTACAAGAAGGGCCCACTGACATCACCAGAGGCTGCTGGAAAAGCTCTTTCCTATTTCACTAACATGTCCTTGGTGTTTTATTATTCTAAACTATACACCAAGTTATAAAATGGTCATCAGCAAGTTCCTGCTGAAGAGCTCACATCAGCTCTACCAGCCTAATTTGTTCCAACTGGGATTGGCTCCCTAATGCTTTCATAAAGCCATCAGTTAGAAAAGATTTAAAAAATAAATCTAGAATTGTTTTTGCCTCCAGACCAAATACCATGGTAGTATGACATGCTTTTGAACTACATATCAAATGGTATACTTTGTTTATGTGCAACAACAAATTTGCTAAGTGACAAGAACCACATAGTAAATTGAGGCTTCAAACCAGCTCCCTGCAGTCAATCACCTCCATGAAACCAAGGTCTCTTTAATTGCTTCATAGCAAGGACTGTGTCAGCAGTCTTGCCAGAAGAAGAGTTTTCCTAAAACACTTCTGCCCATTGGAATGATTAGGATTGCTTTCTTGCCAGAGAGAAGTTATATCCCAGACAACTTCACTTGGTGGGGATTTTAGTGACAGACTCAAGTACTTGCAAGAAACTGAACTGGACATTTGTCTGTGCATTGACTACCAGAGGTAAGGTACTGAATAAGCTACTTCAGATCACTTAAAGGATACCAGAGTCATGCAGCAAATGTCTGACTGGCAGGTGTGCATAAGGATTTGAACCTATGAATTAATCAAATTTTTCCCATTAATAACTTGAGCTAAAATTTACATCTTTTATTATCTACATCTACCAAAATATGGTTTGTTTTCTGAAAATGTCCTGTTTGTTTTTAAATGTGCATAACAAATCTGGGGCCAGATATTGTAATTTACAGATCCTTTTAAAAATTATCTCCTGTAGTCTTAGAACATAAAAAGTAAAAGATTGCTCAAAATATGTAACATACAACAATGTAACCTCCTGATTTAAGTTGCAATGTTAATATAAAACTTTCTTCTACCTTTCTAAAAATAGTTTATCAACAGAATTGGTAAATTAGAAGACTTACCAGTGAACATGCCATACCTGAGTTTTGTGCTGGGCAGGGCTGGCAAGGCTCTCCAAAGGCATAGTCAGTGCTGGCACAGCAGCATTCTGACTTTGTAACTGCACCCGTTAGTGGTCTCACACATTGTCCTCTCTTGTAGCCACCATAGCACGTGCTTCGCATATGTGTATCTGAGGAAAGAAATCTTTCTTAATCCTGCCATAGCCAACTATCCTGCCATAAATTATAGCAAGTATTAAATGTAGCTCTGGTGTCATAAACACTGTGAAATAGCTGTCAAAACAAAGTATCTTTCACTATTTCCCTCTGCTTTCCAGCCACCTATAGGCCCCCGTCTGCTTGGGACAGGAAATTCTTCTTCCCCACTCTCCCAAGAATTAAGGGATACAAATAGTCACTGCATTTAACGACTTAACATGCATTGGTGAACTACTATGTGAACAATCAGTTCCTAACCTTGAGAAGCTGTGGGGAAAATGGACAAAGTCTTTGCTCTTTCTTTGCTTGTAAAAAAATCAAGGAAAAGTCATTAATGCTATTTCAGCACATAAGACTTCATATGTTTATGTTTTCAGGTCCAGGGGTGATTTGTCTCTTTAAGGACTGGCCCATAAATGGCTTTCACACATATTAGTATTTTATAATCAAACACTGAGCTTGTACAGAAATGGGCAGAAAATTGGGTACATCACATAATAAAAAAAGGTGACAGAGTAATTACATCTTTAAGCTTAGTGACAAATGAAGAATTTTACAGTGACAGAAACATGGCAAATTCTCACCTACTTAGAACTGATGCAGCACTAGTCACCTCTACACTGTATGGTCTACTTGACCTTGTGATTTGACCCACACTTTTTTTCTCTTTAAATAAAAAGGAAATGAAAACAGAGAAAAATGGGCTATTATAGTAAAGATTCCAGAGTTATTAGTGTCCTCTATAACTACTACCCACCATTCCATGAAAAAATGGTAAATTCTACATTCAAACTTGATCTGTCCATCAGTCTAGCACCAATATCTTAACCTTAACCTTAACTCCATTAAGTTTGTCTTACCAACACAGACACGTCCATCCAGTCCTACTGCAAGGCCAGGGAAGCATTCACATCTGAAAGAGCCATCAGTGTTCACACAGCGCCCGTTCATGCATATTCCATCTGTCTCACACTCATTTATATCTGTTGGAGAACAGAATGAGCTTTATTAGAAGTTAAAATACAAAGTGTTTGATGCCTGGCTGAAACTTGCATTTGTGCAGCTTATTTTCAATATATCCTATAGAAAAATGTCAAGGTAAATGGAAAGTAGTTCAAGTAAAGATTTTCTAAGGAATAATGATGCATTTGTTCTTTGAAATAGAATAAGAAAATGCCAAATTCAGGAGAAATAAACAGAACAAAATTATTTTGGTCTCCTTGGAGAATAAAAGGGACTACATTTTCCCAACTTGTTCCCAAGAAGTACATGTTCCTATTTAGGGGTCATTCAGGCAAAATCATAATTGGAGGAAGGAGGAAACTGTGGCTGCTAAGACAAAGGACTTGTGTAGTATATAACAGGGCATTCCCTTTCCATATTAACAGTTCATGCTGTAAGAAATCAGTCCAAATAGCAAATTGAATCTTTCACCTCCCTGCAAGGTGCCTACACAGGGCCACCAAAGAATTTCCTTTCCTCCTTCTGCACTTCTGAATCTCCCCAGTCAGCCCTTGCCTGCAGTCCCTGTCTCTCTGGCAATCTGCATGACAATTGGGTTTCCTATGAGATGCTCATTACAGCCCATTTTATAAACTTTCAATAACCAGACTGCACTCCAGCCTTGAAAAGAATTCATTAATGATTTGAGCCCTGAGCAATTGCCCAGCACAAGCCACCATCTTTGCCCAACAATGGCACATTGGACAAAAAGGCCCATAGCAATGAAATACAGGAATGAAACTATAATATTGAACTATACAAGGAGATGTTAAATTAGTAAAAAAACAACATAGGCTGTGTATCCTGCTAATAGTAAGATCATTCTCTAGATGAAGAGAGCATACTATGGTTTCAGAAATTATAAAGAAAAGGAATGTTATCAATATTGTTTGGAAGTATATATAACCTTTATAAAATAATCACTTAATAACAATCCTCCATACTATATACAAGAGACAGCGTGCGTGACAATTTCCTTTTTTCTGACCTTAAAAGGGCAAATTGAGAGTGAAACACCTCTGTGTTTTACTTAGTTTGTGTTGTTTGGCATAAAAAACGGCTTGTGTGATCCAAGATTCCTTTTTCAAACTGCATTTTAAAATAAAAGCTATATTTAAGTACATGGGCTCAAATCATTTTTACTTCATCCTGCAATCTTTTGGTCTGTTTCAGACACATCTTAAATGTTTTTCCCACTTTAAATTTAGACCTTACTCAGTGCAGGTAAAAATGGAGTTGGGATTCAAAATGAGTCCATGCTATTTAATGGTGTAGACAGTTATTTTAGTAAACAACACTGAACTCCTATAACAGATTCTCCTACGAGCAGAAAAAAAGAAAAAAAGCTTTCCTTTCTTAAGGTTATTTATAGAAACAGAAAAGCAAATTTACTTCTTTCCCGTTTCCTGTACTTCATTTTTTAAAAAAGATTTTGTAAGCTAGTAAAGGGTGAAATGTGCCATCTATTTTCTTTTGTACTGATTTACGAATTTGTTGGAAATACCAGAATTTTTCAAGGTAAACTGGGTCACTTAAAATGGTGCAAGATAGCTGAAAACCTGGTTCCTGTAAAGATAGGTAAAAAGCCTCTGCTTTTACCAGGCCTGAGATTTCACAGAGTAAATCAGCTGCACCCACAGGAATAAAGTCCAAATTTCAATATACTCAACCTACTTCTGGAAAACCAACTAGTGGATTAATTCTCCATGTTCAGTGAGTTTTGCCCTTTCTGCTTAGCTTGCTTAGTATGCTAGCTGGGTACACAAAGACCTCTAATTTAAAGCAGGAAAAATTTACTCAGACTACTAAACTACCATTTTCAATTGCCTTGCAATGGCTTTTAATTTGGGGAATTCCTGTTTGATCTAAAGATGAAGCAATATATGGAACAGAAATAATGCTTCAAACTTCTGCAAGCCTGATACAAGTGTTTCTGAAAAATCACACAAATCACAATTGAAAGAAGCTAATGGTGAATAAATTTAGCATGTCTTGTATTTCAGGGAATATACAAGACTATGGTGTAACATTCTTTTTTGGCATGTTATTTCAGAAAGTCTAAGTGGAATTTTTTACCAGACAGCCAAGCATATGCCCTGTACTTATACTTGAATTCCAATTTTATGGAACTAAGTGTTAATTACATTATCCCCATATCTGGGTTAGAAGCCTTCTTAACAGCTGAAAACTCAGCTTAGAGTGCATTAAATGAGACAGTTACAGAAGCAATGAGTTGCACTTTTCCATTCCTTTGTTGATCTCCTAGTTTGGCAAAAACACATGTTCAACTCCCTATCAAAATTGCTCAGGCAGGAAACGAATTTGCTGCAGAAACATCAGTTTGTGCATTCGCTCCCTGCACATCCAACCTTGGAGTTTTGTAGCAATAGGGAACAAAGATACATGGGCCACCTTCTTGCTTGCTCCAAAGATCACTTATTGCAACAAACCAAGCCTTTTTATGCTCTAAACCTCACCAGAACAGGCACACACTGGCTGCCTGCCACTGCAGTGTGGCTGTTCACACATCCTTTTACCCAGTCAGCTTTCTGACCACGTGCTGTCCTCGTGTCTCACCAACCAATCACTGCCCATGCACGAGCTGACCACACGCCAGCCATGCAACCCATTCTCTGGTTATATGACCTGGTTTTTACCTTGCTGTTAGCTGAACCTTTCCCAGAGTGCTTTCTGTTGCTCATCAGAGGTGAACAGGATTTCTTATCTCCCACATCTCCTGCCACCTATTTGATTTATTGACTATTTCTATCCATGACCCTCTTGCCATGCAATGATCTCCTCTCACCGCACAGCCCAGTCTGTCAATAAAAAACATCACGTGCACCAAAAATAAGGCTACAGCACACAAGAGTTTGTTGGTGTTAAAGGCAAGTAAACAACACCTCTGCAACAGCTTGTCCAGAGGCAAAGAGAAAAAAAAATCTGTGTCACAAAATCTGCCAACACTGCATGAAAAGCATCTGAATTCTGCCAAGAGACAGCGGCCTGGCACCCAGACAAACACAAATTACAACTCCTGTCCATGATATCCACAAGAGACATTATCAACTACAAGCTAAATTATTTTATCTGGACAACAAATGCACTGAACAAGCTCTCTGATCACATGGTGTCCATGCATCTTGCCAGCCAATCACTGCCTCACGCACGGGGTGACCACATGCCAGCCATACAATTTGTTCTCTGCTAATATGACCTGGTTTTTACCTTGCTATTAGTGGAACATTTCCCAGAGTGTTTTCTGTTGCTCACCAGAAGTGAATAGGATTTCTTATCTTGCACAAAGTTTTAGCTTGTGTAAGATTTTAATGCATGCACTTGACAAACAAATTCAGGATATGCAGAGTCAACAATGAGTGTTTCAAAGACTTGCAGTTCTGCAGGACACAAGTTATTTACTTTGCACATTTGGCATGTACAGAAAGGACTCAATAAGGACAAACATCAAAATACACAGGAGAAGGCATTATTAAAAATCAAACTTTTAAAAATTTAGTGACATGACTGGAGAGAACTGTGTTCTTCTAACTACTGAAGACCTGGGAATTGTTTCATGATACTCTGGGCAAATGGAAGAAAGGAGACAAATATGAGGAGGGTAAAAAGTGTAATTTGGATGTCCAGGTTTCAAAATCTGGTTTGATTTTGACCCAATAACAACTTTAACATGTAATAAATGTTAGCATGCTCATTCATAAAGAACAAGGCTTACTGTAAGTGCTGAAAAGCAGTGGGAGAAATCCTTCTTTTTACTATAAGATTTGTTCCAACTTTCAGTAGGAATCAGTTGAGTTCTCTGCAATTTTGGATATTTTTCAAATATTCCTCCTTTGATGCAGAGAAGTAACATTTCTCTAGGGCCAGAAACCCCTTTTTGACTGTATCCATACTCCTGGCCAGAAGGCACATAACAGAGGCCGAACATCTCTGTGTTTTAAGTAGTCAGGTAGAGTTACCATCTTCTTGGATGGCATTTCAGGGCACAGACTGACGTAATTTAAAAAAAAAAATAAAAAGAAATAAATATATATACTCAAGGCAAAAATCAAGAGAAGCATTTGGGCTTGGCTGAGCTTGCATCTGTGAGTCACATCCCTGCTAATGACACAGAGAGCAGCCAGTGATCTCTGGGAACACAGATGGCTGATGTGCCATGACCTGATGGGCACTGGAGTCTCACTAACATCCCACACAGGTCAGGTGGAAAACAAGCTTTGGCAAAGCACACACATCCCACATGGAAAACAGGTAAGAACTGAAATAAATGCCATTGCCAGTGTGTGAAGTCTGAAGCCAACACAGCCAGCAGCTGTTAGGCTAAGGAGACACTTGTGTGGTAATGCACAATAGATCATTTGTGAAACTAAAGAGCATCCCAACCAAAGCAACCCTTTCACAAAGCCAGAATAGGATCATTTCTTTAGATTTACCTTATTCCCTCACCTGAAGGCTAGGTAGCACTGTTCTGCATGCCTAGTGCAAGAGGTATCAAATTCAAGAGAAGTTGCAGATATTTTACATGATTTATTGTCCTGATTTTGATCTAAAGTCTGTTTTAGACTGGTATAGTGTTCAATAAACAAAAGGATCCAAACTAATTCACCTTTCATGCCACTAACTCTCAAAACCAAATTATTCAAACATTTACTTTTGCTATTGGTCCACAAGAGGTGACATTTTTAAAACTTTGCTGAAGTGTAATGAAGCACTTCCTCTGCCTTGATTCAAAGAGTTAAAGATTTTTAATTTTTCAAAAGAAAAACCATAAGTAACTTGGCCCACCACTTGTTTATTCTTTATTATGACTTCTGCTTTGTGCCCATAAAACCTGTTAAACCATGAAGATTTATATAGACAAAATTTCCATTTCCTGATAGGACAGAAGAAAACTCTAATAACTAGCAACCAGGGGGCTGCAGTATCTCCCACAGGGGCTATTTCTGAGCTAGTGCAGCAAATGGAAAAGACAATCTTGCTGTGGTGCTCACATCTGCATCTTGGTCATAGCAAGTGCTGGGCACTCCTCGGAGATACTGTATTGACTAGGAGCACCCAGACAGGAATGGGAGAAAAGCCCAAAAAAGGCAACAAGCCAGGATGTTTGGGTGGCCAAAGGCAGAACACTTTCAAAGGCCAAACACAAAATGTGAGATATACTGGAACCAATCTGCAGAAGACACCATAGGCAAAAAACCCCTCGGAGTTTAACTAGTCCGTTCATGCAGTCCTTGTTCAAAGAATATTTCCCACTGGCTGGTTGGGGTGGTTGCTCAACAATGTGGAGAAGACTGAGTACTGTCTTTCACAATGACAAATAATTCCAGCTGATTAAAAGAGTATATCTGCTGAGAATTCTGCCCAGTGTTCCCAAAAATCACTTTAAAGAAATAAGATTATTCTTGAAGCTACCCAGAGAGTCAGGACTCACAAGTTTTGGGAACCCATAATTTATTGTGCTTACCTGTGCAATAGCGTCCATCAGATGCTAATTGGAACCCTGGTTTACAAATGCATTTAAAACTGCCATCTTCATTGATGCACATCCCATTGAGGCAAATGTTCCTGATGCTGCATTCATCCATATCTGAAAATGTACATCATAGACATAATGCTCATAAAGTTTAAGCATAAGAACTCTTATTGGTTATATCCAAAAGATAAACCTTAATTTTTCTCTTAGCTGTCAGAGCTATAACGATAATCAGAAACATATGATGGGACATACTGCACTGTCCTAGAGGATGTGTCAAAGCAGTGACTCCATTTTTCATAATGAATCATTAACATAAAAAGGAATGAATCCAAAAAAAGCAAAGAGAACAAAAAACAGATGAGAAACTGGACAGCTTAAGAACTTGCAGTTGGTAAAAGCCATCAAGAAGTGGGAAAGGATGTAATTAAAGAGGTTTTGCAATCTTAATCTAAATAGAAGCTAGGTAAGAAGCAGCCTCCTGTTTGGAATGTAAATACAATTTTATGTTACTAAGAAGACCTGAAGGGAGAGGAGTGAACATTTGGGTTTGGAGTGAAAACTTTTGTAACCTCCACTGGACAAGTCTAAGATTTATGGTATGGGAGAATTCCCAGCACTGTGCTTGAGTATGAATTCTGTGGGCACTGCCATCCTCAACTTCCACTTAAAATCAAACCTGTCCCTTTCCTGCATTCAGCATGACAGGCCATAGAGAAGGGTACTTACTAATTATAGCTTCATAAAAGCATTATTCATCCTCTGACCTAATGGGATATCATGGAGGATTCAAATAGGAAAAGGTGGAGGTCTCAGACAATGTTAGTCTGAACCCTGCACAGTTACTCATAAAACGGGAAAGGAAGAAAAAAAAAGGCAAGTGCAGAGAATTCTGTGCTTGATTTGAGTAAGCTTTTATATCCTCTCAGTCTTTACTTCGTCCTGGCACAGATGAGATCAGTTTCGGATGTTACATCCAAAAAAAATCAGTAGTATTTACCAGTTTTTCATCTGAAGAACTACACACAGTTACATTAAGGTATGGCACAATGCCATGGTCCCTACTGATTAGTGTGTGTGCATACAACTCAATGCATTACAATGCCAGAGATGAAACTGTTTCATAAGTGGATGCAACAGACATTCTGGCAGCACATGCAATGGAATTAAAAATGTTTTACCAGACTGCCGATGTCCTGGTTTTTATTACTATTAGCACATGGTATTTGGTGGGAAAGGAAGAAATCAGAATAGGGAGTTTTTTTCCTGAACAGCCTAATTTCCAAATATATTTAGTCAATGTACTTCCATAATAAGATATTTTAAAAGTAGCTTATGGTGCTAAACTGTATCTAAAAAAGAGTCAGGAAAAATAGAGTCTTAAAATGTCTGTCTCTACCAAGGATTAACAGAATCACTACTAGCACATAAAATCACTGGATCATAATGACATTACAATATATTCAGAATCGTGCTATTTTCCTTAATATTGCAGCTGTCTTGGACAGAAATTACACTTCTAGACATAGTGTGTTTTCTTTTTAACTTACAGGCTAAGTCAGACAAAAATAATTTATGATTTAAAAAAAAAATCGTGTATCTATCCCAACCAGGAATTTTGGCACTAAGACTTTGAGCTGAATCACTGAGATAATATTCTGCCAAAAATGTTTCTAAGAACAGTGCTTGAAATTCTTTTAACGTATGAATAGATCATTGGGAACCTTCCCAAGGGCCTTGGGAAGCATGATAAAGAACATTCTTCTTTTTCTCCCCTTTACTAAAGGTCTGGGAGGTAGGAACTCATCAATTATGTTTACAAATTTTTGTTAAAACAATTTTTATAGGTCAGACCAGCCTGCATCTACATAAACCACATTGCTAGTCACCCAGTAAGATCCCATAAGGCATGCTGTTAAACACACAGTAAAATCAGGCAGCATGTGACTTGTGCTATGTTTTAAAATGTACCACTCCCATCAAAGAAACTGCATTTTGTGATAGTGGTATGCACTATTTCTCCTGCTGGACAGACATCCCATTGAGGATTGCCAAGCCAAGGCTCCAGAACTGGCTGCAAAAGACATTTCACTTGCCCTCCCAGATACAGCAAAAGGTACTTGGACATCTGACTCCTTGTTCCTTCCCTTCCCCCCACCAGGGGTCCTTTTCTTTTTCATTGATGTGAATAACCTCTTGCAACTGTAATTACTGATATGGAATAACTCCAGAAAAGTCTTACCTTCACAGTTTTTCCCATCAACTGCCACCTGAAAGCCAGCATTACACACACAGTGAAAACTGCCATCTGTATTTATGCATCGTCCATTATTACAGATGCGACCATTCTGTAAGCACTCATCAATGTCTGAAAGTCAACCAGAAAGAAAAATAATATTTAGGGGGATTCTTTTTTTATACTCAAGAGAAATTTTCCCATTCGCCCTTCCCCTAGGTTTTTAAATCTACATGGAAACTGTATTCACCTGAAAAATTATTTATTTTGATTTCCATAACTGAACATTATGGGGGAGGAAAATGTTTGTCAGCTTGAAATTTCAAGTTGCTGTGAATTTCAGTGAGCATTACCCTTGCAGCTTTCTCAAGCAAGAATTGCAATTTTTGGTGCGTTTTTTTTCATATTTTCTCATCATTAAAATATTTTTACTGAACTTTAGCTTAACAGTACCTAACTACTTAAGGAAAAAAGGGGGAAAGCTTGTCTTTTGGTGCTGCTTTGTAAGATAACAGAAGAGTTCAAGACTTTCCCACCTCAGAAGAATTTCTCCTCCTTACTTTGTATTTGAAACATCAGATCCTCATTCCCCCCCTCTCTGCAGGAGGTGCTTGGCAAGTGCTTTGGAGGACCTGAAGAGTGATATCACACGAGGCTGGCAGCTCTCCCTCTCCTCCAAAGGAGGGGAGAGGAGATGCTGAGACAGACTGTCTAGACATTTTTCAGATTGCTCAGTATTCTCCATCAAGGCCTGGACCATCTCCCAGAGATTCCTGCACACAGGGGACTCTGCTCACAGAGATCACAACCAGCCCATGCAGACCTGGCTATCATGCAACCACGTTTCCCAAATACCCTGGGGGTGTCCTTCCCCCAGTCCTCTCTGTGGAAATGCATTGCTGCACTTCAGGAAGAAGTGGAGCACAGGGTGTCCTCCAAAATGCCCCTGCTCTCTGGACACTTACGCTGGGGGAGCTGATGCACCTTGAAATTGGGAACCTATACTTGCCTTCTTAGCATAGCAGCGTGGTAGTTCTGTGAAGAGTCTAAGAAATCCCTGAAAATCACTGTTTTGCAAGCAAGCAACCACACCAGCAGAGATACGAGCCACTCAGTGACCACTCACTGCAGCAGCAGCTAGCAGCCCTCCACCAGAAGTGCACAGGCTTGATAAACCTTAATTAATAAACAAGCATCATCAAGCAGCATAAATGTGAGTTTCCTCTCTGCTCAGTCCCTTTTCACCCCACTTTTCCAGCCCTTGATTGCACCCATGTCTGACTTCAGCTACTCCACCAGCTGTCTTCCTTAGGACAGGCAGAAATGCCACAGCATCTCAAGGCCTTTTCATTTTTAGAGCTCATTAGGTTATGTATGTTTATGCACCTGATGTCATTTAAATGTGTTGAAAATTAATACTGAATCTTACTGTTGTTTACATACACACTGCTGATCATAGTCCCACCACTAGTCTGACATTTCTAATTTTCAAATTAAATAATACAAGTTTCTCCTCAGAGAAACTTGAAAAAAATCAAAGTCCCCTCTCTCAATGAAATATCCAAAATTGCTGTCATCTCCCTGTAAGACCTGACCTCCTCTCATCAGAAATGTTGAGCAGATGACAATAAGCACGTAGCAGTTAAAGCACACATTCATAGCTAATCATCACAGAATTCCACGGTTTTTGGAGGTCCATTTCATATCCTCTCTTCTGCAATTGAGACTCATTTTTTGTTCAGATCATTAATCACGTGACTTTATTCACCTATGTCTCCAATTAAGATATTAAATCAGCCAAGCTCCTACTAGAATTATAAGGGATTCTAAGAACGGATGAATCAGTAGCTTGCAATAGACTGCAATGTTTAGTCATCAGAGTCATCATGCAGAAAAAAGCCTCCCCTGGAACCTCAGAGCAAGGACTAGATAAACATCTGGCCATTATGGAGACTTCGTTTTTCATGAGCAGACGTAAGGAATACATTTCCAAAAGCACATCAGCACAGACACATTTGTGCATGCAAAAAAATAAAATCTCAACATCCAAAGTAGTCATGCGAAGCAATTCTACAGCAAATGCTGATTTTGGCAGGCACCAGTGCTGTATGTACATTTTGCCAAATGCACCCCTCTAACCTTTTTCTTTTCCCTACACTAGTCCTAAAAAATCCTTTAGAAAACCAAGATTCTGCACATCGAAGCATTTTCTGCTCTGGCTGTCAAGCAAGCACAGCTCTCACAGACTGCAAAGGAACTGCTAAGTGACCACACTTAAATGCCATTAAGCTACTGGGCTTCTGACAACCATGTGTTTGTGTAATGAATCAGTCAAATTAAAAGCGTGTGACAAAAGTGACTCATGAGTAAATTCATCACGGCTGAGACTCCCCTTCAGCACTCCCTCACCACCAGTCAGCTGAGCTATGAAGATGCTTCCATAACAAGGCTGCTTGGCAGCAATTAGATCAAATGCTCTCCAGCAACAGGCAGCAGTGGTGCTGGCTCTGCATAACCTCTTGGACTGCAGAGCAAGCTTCTGTACCACAAACACCTTTCTGATTTGCAAAAGGAAGGAAAGAAACTCACACTAAGACAGGTAACTTTCTTCTGGCTTTTTAGAAACTTTCTGCTTCTACTTTCTGCATGCACTGCACCCTGCACTCAGTGCAGGAAGCAAAATATGAAGACAAGCTGTGACTCTGAGCATTCAAACATCCTGTTTCATTTAAATGCTTCATTTCTTATGGAATATCAAAGCAATCATTTATTCTTCTGCCAGAAATCTCTCATTATGCCTTAATTATAAAGGACTGCATCCATCCACCTTTACAGTTGAATCCCTACCCCAATCTGGGAGTGACAAAACCCTGACAGAGGGTTTATTAACTGCTGTTGAGTTATGTGGTCCCACTCCTACATAGGACAACCAGATGAAGACCATCAGGACTACAGTTGAATCAGATCTTCAAAATAACTATAATGTGGGTTCTGAGGCTCCCTCATCTAGACTTTCCCAGTGCTCCACTCACTACTTTTCCATATCTAAGTTTTCATTGCTGTAACTTAAGTTTAGTTCTTTCTCTGGCAGTGAGCAGAGACAACACATGGGCAGTGTAACCTTATATTTACCCAGTGGAAGTTTTATCTTTCCCCCAACTTCCTTAGTCTTTTACACATAAAGGGTTTCTCCAAAGAAGGGATGTTTAATTGTCCTTGAGATCTTCAAGCAGCAAAAGAAAACAATGTCTCATTATTTAAAAAAAAACAGAAAATGTATCTCTTCTATTTCAAAGGCGTAAGTAGTGCCAAGATCCTTTTAGCAGAAGACAAAATTACTTTTCTCGTAACCCAGTCTGTGAACAGCCAGCTCCTGCAGGTCAGTCATTTTTACTGCCCTATCTGAAGTCACTTTTTTTCAACTCTCATATTTGACCAATCTGTTAAATTTTGCTTGAAAACTATTCTCCCTCCTGATATGTAGACGATAGCAGATGTGGCTGGATGCCCATTACCTCGGCACTCCGTTCTGGTCGCTGTGCTCTGATACCCAACACGACACTGGCAAATGTAGGACCCTTGGGTGTTCACACAGTCTCCACCAATGCATGGATTCCTTTCACATTCATCAATATCTGTGGAACACAGACAATAAAATTTTATTACCACACTGGCTGAAAGCTATTTTTGCCTGCAGGGGTACTTTATCATTTTGTACTTGGAGAAATAGTGCCCTTCAATCTGTAAGAAAATGGGACATCACTGACATCCCAAAAAAAGATCCCATGTTTAAGACAAACACGAGCTGGGAAAAATGAATTTTCAGTAAGATACTCCATGTGGGAGAGGTAGAGGCCTTAATACCACATCTCCACATTCCCAGGTCCACTGAAGATTTTGAGAGAACCAAAATCTTGCCTGTAAGAGAAAGTTAATCCTTGCTTCTATCATTGAGCTCTTGCTGAATTCCAAACTTAAAGGTCTCAAGAACCCAACAAGATACTACTCATGAGCTTAAAGAGGAATTGTAAATCTTACTAAGCCTAAGTTAATGATTTTTTTTAACAATAGGTCACTGCATACTCAAAGAGCTGGCAGCATTTTAAAGATACCATTTTCAATAACAAATAAACACATTATAGTCAAAGGTTAGCAAAATAAGAAATCCTTGCTTCTGTATAATTTTGTTACAAGATTTGTTAAGTACTGTTTTAAAGGCAAAATTGTTGTAAAAATAAGTCTGCCATTGAAATCAATCAAATCTTCAAAGTCTCTTTACTGGGTTTTTTTTTTGGAGGTGGGGCTCTTCTATTTAAGAACTCAGTTATTACATTGTGTGGAGAAGAATGTTTTTTCTCTAAAATGAAATTCCCCTCTGTGATTTACAGCAGAAAACCACATACCAAGGCATTCCTCTCTACCATGCAGTTGGAATCCTTTGTTGCACTCGCAGCGGTAGCTCCCAGGAGTGGGAATACAACGTCCATTACGGCAGAGATGTCGGAATGTTTGGCAATAGTCAGTTAAGTTCACCGGCAAGATTGCTGAAATAATAACAGTTAGAAAAATATTTTAATAGTTCATCATAATAACTTCTGATAATCTACAACTTGAGCAGGATTTTCCATTAAAAATCAACATTTACCTTCCATTGTAATGTGAATTACATAGTGAAATAGGAGAGAGGAAATGGCACTTTGACTCTTAGAGATTTGTTTGAAAATCACTAACAACCACAGAAATTTTCACTGAAGCAAGTCTGGTTGTGTTTTCATCTTTTGCCCTGCCAAAGAGGACCATGTCTGTTCATACCTAGAGGTAAAGTGGATGTGTGGCACCGCAGGGACTCTACTATACTAAAAGCCTGGAGTAGCAAAAAGCACGCAGACTGGGTCATTATTTTCACTTTCCCAGATAGCAGTGAGGAGGGCAGGGATAACCCTGGGAATATGCCTATACTGTCTTTGGCAGGCAGGCATGAGCTGGCTCTGTCCCTGCTACCAGCTGACCAGAAGCTGTGCAGCTACGTCAGTGCAATGTCAGCCTGAGCTAAAATACTTTGCCTCTTAGGCTTATTAGCTCAGCTTGGTGCTGAACCAAGACTAAATAGTTTCAGCTGGTGCCAGCGCAAGCAGAGACTGCTTGCATCTGCACAGAGCTTGGGCAAAATCAGCTTATGTTTACTTGCAAAAGAGTATGTGGCTATGCCAAATGATTTTAGGTGGCACATGCCTACTCCAGATGACATGGGCATGTAGTAAATTCTCTGAGTGAAGACAGAAAAAGGACTATATTATATTGGTATGTTGCTCTATATTGGTAGTCTGCTCTGGCTTCCTTCTTATTTTAGGGAAAATTTACCATTCCATGTGTATCACTAAAATAGTTCTTTCTGAGCCCTGGGTCAGTCTCAGTGTCCAGCAGAGCACTGTTTTGATCAGTACATTTCCTACCTGGCCAAGTGCAAGTGAGGAAAACAACCTGAAAGAAGTTGCTTTCTCTCAGACAAGCTCTTTAATGTAAATATCTGTCACAACCTAGTCAAAGAGCTATTCATACTCCACAGTGCTGACATGCAGCAAAGCTCACAACAGCCTTAAAATAACAGCAATGTAACTACTACACTACATGAGCCACAGTACAGATAATGTAATTTTTACATTTTACAGAGAATGTAATTTTTGAAACCTATCTTCAGGGAAAACAATACTAATGAGATAGGTATCTTGCCATAAGGTACATGGTAAGCAGGCTCTGATTAAAAGGATATCCAGAGCCTCCATGTCCACATAAGGTAAGTAAAAGACACCAACATCTGAAGGGAGCACACTGCTCCTGAGAAAGGCATGTTTTTAAGGAAGCTAAATGCACATGGTGCGAGGAGAGGTTCTTTCTTTCTCTCTTACGGTGAATTGGTGGAGCCCGAGATGGATAGATGATTTCTGGATGTGGAGGAGGGTAAACTTCAGGATAGAGTGGTGGAGGGATGATGTCAGGACGGGCCGGAGGAAGGTCAGGTGGTCTTGCTGGCAGCATAGCAGCTACTGTGCACAATTTACGATACTCGTCTGAAACATGAAAACATGAACGCTGTTTTAGACTGATGCAACCTGTTCCACTTAATCCAACTCTCCCCCTGTTTGCAGTGTTTCAGATTAGTAACAACAAACCTTAAATAATCTGGAAAATGTGAGCCTATATGTTTTCTTCATAGTAATAAGCTTTGCTCTCTGAATTGTGTCATTAATCCACAGAATCTCAACACTACTGCCAGTAAAAAGGTAACAGAACTGACATTCTGGATATGAAATTGAACAGTGAGGCAGGGACCTGATCCTAATCTACTTAGTCTTCTTTCAAGCAAAAATCTTTGGTCAACTCAGTGTGAAGTTTACCTAAAGAAGGACTTCTGGATTTGATCCCAAGTTAATTTAATAGAAAACTTGCCACAGAGTTAGAAAAATACTGAACAGGGAAAAAAGCCCAGTTTCAACTGGGTTTCTTAAAAGTTAACCTCCTAAAACAAAGAAATACAAATATAAGCAATGAGGCAAAACCAATTAGAGAATGAATACACTAACAGTATTTCCCTGTGAAAATTACGTTTGCCAATAAAAGCAGAAACCAAATAAAGTGCAGTCTAAGCAGTGTAGCCAAAGAGAAACCAAGTCAGATCCACACAAATTCATCCTTTTCCAGATGATGGGAAAATGATCTATTTTGCTTTAGGCACAGTCTATGCTAAGTGTGTGCATTCTCCTATTGTTTATTAGTGGCATCTGCCCTACTGCCCCACTTTTCCTCTTGCCCAGGACTCTTTTGTCTTTGGAGTGTGGGTTTGGAACTTGCGATCCAAAAAATGCACACAGAGTATCACAATTAAAGACCACAGTCCAGCTGACCTAATTCATGTTCACAATTTGTGTGCACACAAGTAATTATTTGTGCAGCCAGTATCTTTGAACTTCAAAATCTAAAGTTTGTGGAACAACAGGGAAGAGGAATTATATAATGGGGAAAAAAAAATCCAGAGATTAATGAATTCCTGAAACAATATGAAAAATGAGAACAGAAAAAAAAGGTAAATGTTGGGAGAACTAAGCTGGATATTTCAGCCTTCAACACTTTCATCATATCTGCTTCCACCTGTAAAACACATTAGAGGCTCTTCCTGAACCACAGAGGATTTGTTAAATAAATATCATAGCCTAAAGTTCTGCTTTTTCTGATTACAATGTTTGCATTTATTGAACGCTGTTGGGTGATCAGTTTGTTTCATGTGTCACTGCATTTCCCTCTATTGTTCCTTTTAGTCTTTAAATAGTGTCAGTGCTAAACCCTGTTATTCCACACAAACAATTCCCACTGTTGAAAAAAAATACAGTGCAAGCCGTTTTTATTGCAACTTTAATTTCCATGTGTAATTTCTAGCAATTTTGTAGCTACTATTTTGTAGTAGCAACTGGGTCTGCTGCCCACATTTAAAATGCAACTACTCAGTTACATTATGCAGCTAGTGCTCCCCTTTATATTGCAGTAAATTTCCATTTCAGAGTTAAAGAGGCTTTGGGCCACTGACAGCTCTAAATTCCTTGTCTTGTTTTCTCAGGATACACTAAGTAAGGAATAACTGAACTTGATTAAATAATGACAGCAATACCTTAAATGCATGTAAAGCTTTTCAAAGAATTTCAAAGCACTTTTAAAAAGAGTAATTTATAGTCTCAATTTATAACTCAGGTCAGAAGCAAAACCAAAAAAGAAGTGGCATGTAACCATGATCTGGAAGACCTTACATGGATTTATGAGTCAGGAAGTCCTGGGTTCTAGTTCCTTCTCCATGACGTCTCAGTCTGCAGCTTTGGCCAAATTACTTTACTTTTCCACCCAGTTTATTCACCAGTTAGATATGAATAATTAGAAAGTATTTGAAGAAAGCAAGAACTGTGTTAAGACTGAAAATTTTCCCCTTGTCTTCCTATTTCAGATGGTTATCAATAGAGTGCACTACATTTTTAGCATTATTCTAGCCAGTTTTGAAATTTTAGCATGTTTAAATATTATTAATAAGACAGTGACAGAAATAGAAAGTCTTCCAACAGTTCTGACAGTAGATTTCTGCTCCAGTATTATGCAGTTTCACTCAAAGGATTAAAAACACAAATAATAAAAACTATGAGCTCTGACAATTTCTTCAGAGTTACACTGCTATAGTGTTACAATCCCATTCCTCCATAAAATCTGCACCTCCCTTAACCTCCTCCCATAAATTCTTAGATTTCTTGTATTCTCCTTTTCTAAAGCATTTTATTAGGTCTCCAGTCCTAAACAATCTCAAAATCATCTTCCCTCCACTCCCTCATACTTAGTTTAACTGTCTGCTCACCATCTTCTCTCAATTCAAGTGATACATTATCTGAGGATCTCAATACACAAAGAGGCAATAAATAGGAGCACATTTTGGTAGCAGAGAGAAATCATCTTCTGTGTCAAATTTCAGGAAATATATGGCACCTCAGAAAGCTTGTCATGAGGAAGGAAATCCCAGTTTCCCAATGAGAACGAAAATGCAGAGGGAATAGGGATGTATTAGAAGGGTCTAGAGAAAGCAACTTGATCTTGAAGAAGATGGTGAAAACAAATCTGGAGCAGGTAAAGTCAGAATAACATGGCTACAAAACACTAATTAGCAACAAATAATTCTTTCTGTCTGCTTGCCCTCCTGGGGGTCCTGAGCAGTCTTCCATAGGAGGCTTTGATTGAGCAGGGGAGTTGTACTAAACAACCTGCCAAGGTGCCCTTCAGCCTCAACCATTCTGTGCAGTTCTTTACTGAAAACAATACAGCTAAAAAAACAAGAAAGAAATCACTGCTAATTCAGTGTTGGACCATGCTGAGGAGAGTTCAGGTGGGTTCATACCGGTAGATCTGATGGGGCACATTTCTGGAGCAGTGGCAGGAGCAGGAGACCAGCAGCGGCCGCTGTCACAGCAGCACTGCATCTTGGACAGGGGCTGCGGCAGCTGATTGCCACAGCGCCCGTTGCTCAGCGTGGAGAAGCAGAATCCAGGGCGCACGTCTGCCAAGAGAAGGAAATGCGTGGGTGACCAACAGCTCAATGAGGAATGTGGCTTTCACAGAAGGCAAAGGTCCAATTTTTCTGCAATGATTTGCATTGTCAATGACATAGCCCTTGCGACATTACAACGATCAGAAAAACAAAAAATCTAAACAATATTTGGGCTGCTTTGGACTCAGGTGTAACCTGTGAGAAAGCTGCAGTGAAATACGGAGCAGCAATGCATTAACAGAGGTAAAAATGCAGTAAAAACATATATTCAGTATATAACAACATATGCTTCCATGGCTCTAAAGAGAAGTTGCAGTGTCATCTCTATTAAAGATACTACCAGATTAATTAAGAGTTGATTTGAAAGCACTGACGTACAGCAATAAATTCACAGCATTGCAGCTCACAAAGCATTGGTCCATTTTCCATTAGTCATGGCTTCCCCAGCTGAAGCATGTAGTGATTTGACAAGATATAGGCTTGCAGGCAAGAAAGAGCAACACAGTTTTAACTGGTGCAATCACACTGTTGTTTATGGAGATCTGTTGGCTTCCTGTCTGAAAAGGGTAAGCCTGTGTTGTATAAAGAATCTCCTGTACCCAGATTTTATATACTCAGCTCTGTGCAATGTTAGACATAGCTCAGCTTAGAGAAGGACAACAAAATGTGGATGGGATTTAAAAAAAAATTGTAAAAAATAATCTTGTGATACCATCTGAAGCTTTGAGGAATTGTTTCACAATATGTCACATCATGTCAAACTCAATATAAGCTGTAATGTGATTTGATGCTGCATGATAAACCAGACCAAGTTTGTTTCTAAAATATACAAATACTTGCTGTCAAAATGTAGTGGAAAAACTAGCAGATCTAGTCTTACAACAGCAGACATCATTCCCTAAAGAAACAGTACCTCAATTATCCAGGGCATCCACCAGAGCATGGTGGATTCATCTGTCTAGTACCAGTGCTTTCCAGAATTTACTAGCTACAGAAGTGGACATAAAAAAAAGCAGGGGAGTCTCTTACTACTTTGAGGAAATTGACATAGTGATATGTCATGATAGTTCTGCCTTTTATTAGGAACCCTAAACACAGATATTACTGACAGCACAGCTAAAAGAGTCAGTTGGCCTTTATTTCCAAACTTTATTCAGATCACTCATACTATCATATGATGGAAATCTGAAACAGAGGAAAAAAAATCAGTTTTCAGTTGTACTACTGGTTCTCCATTTTCTCCTGCTAACCAGGTAAACTGCCATACATATTTACTCCTTCATCTAGCCTCTTAAATTCAAATAGAACTCCTTGGAGTTGAAACTGTTCTCCAGTACCCCTGGAGAGGTTTTCAGTTGCTTGGTGTGATGATGGGGTGTATGGGAAGAAGGAAGTAATCTAACAGACCTGATCATCATCTTTTGTAATTCATCCTTCTCCAATTTGGTCAGTACCAAGTTTAGAAACACTTAAGAGCAGTAATGGAAAGTGGAAAATGAATCTACATGGGATCTGTGCAAGTACACAATGTGCCATGAAGAGATAAGCACACAGCAAACAGGTACCTACAGGTATAAGAGTACGCCCAGAAGCCACATCATTTTCAGAAAAAAATGCAGTAAGTTTATGAGAAAAATGCCAAATCTTTCCATATTCCTAATTTGAAGTCATTATTTTTACTTTTCCCCCCTTTTCCTTTCTTGTTCCAAATAGTAAAAACACACCAACTAGGACAAGAAGAGCAGGAAATAACTTTTATCTGTTTCAGTTTTTAGTATTTATTGTTTTTACTAAAAATTATAGTCTTCTGAAAAGGCAAAAAATCACTGCGAGAATAAATTTCAATAAAAACATGTCTCTCAAAAAGAAAAAATGTAAAAGAGGCCATGAAAAAGTAACACAAACCAAACGAATTTATGCCAGTTGGAAGTATGGGCTAGCAACTTTCTTCACTGCACTCTTCATGCACTTGGGATAAAATGCCTCGCTCTTGTTTCTGCTCTTCAGCTCTAGGAGGTAATATCTTTGCTTTGTCTATTCTTTTTTTTAAGGTTTGTAATAATGGAGCTCCTGGTACATCCTTTGGATATTTGGCCCCAGTGCTGCTGAGTTTGAGTCCCCTAAGGGATACATTTCTCAGAAGCCTTTCCTCCTCTCTAACAGAACAGACACGTCCAGCTAACACTTCACTTAAGACAGGCATGTTGTAATTAAATCAAGATTAAATGTTTTGCCCAGCACTAACACAGATCTGGGCTCTGTCCCTGTGAATATGGCAAGTCTGCAAATTAGACAAGAATCCAAAATATCTGCAGACAATTGATAGTGCTTCCCATTTAGCACATTTTGCCTTGAACACAAAGCCAAAATTTCAATGATGGCTCATAGTCTGGCATATTATTTATCATACCTTGTCATCATTTAAAACTCCAATTCTTTAGCTGAATTACTTTGGCTTTCAAATACAGGGGGTAAAAATGCTGACAAGCTACAGCAATATGACATGGGTGTGAGTGTTGGGCAGTCCTGACTGAGTGGTGACCATAAAAAGCAAAAAGCAAATTCAAGTTGTGCATCTCTTGAAAATTTTTGTTACAGAAAGGTAAATCTTACTCACAAATATTAAGGCAGGCAGCATTCAATGATTTAATGACCCACAGCAATTTAGAAGCTATTCATCTGACACAATAAAGACAATTCCCATTGGCATTTTAAGTGTACAGTACAGATCAAATCTACAGAAGTTATTCTTAATGATGGAAGAAAAGCAGTTTATTTCTTACAACCTACAGAAATTGATCAGCACCATTCAAAATTAATCCTAACCCAAACTACTTCCAGAACTCTTGGGAAAGTCAGTATTATTTGGTAGTGATCTCTGTGAAGTCTGGGATTCTTTCCAATTTTTTTCCAAGATTATTTCCTACCAAAGGTACTAAACACAGGATGTAGCCTTGGTTCCTAGTCCTGGCACTGTGTAAGAGCCTTTAAATACATATGCTAAAACTGAGGAAATAAACTTTTCATTCGATTTTTGCCCAAAATTCAGCACTGGCATTGAAAAAACAAATTACTGCACAAAAATGAGAAAAAATTAAATTGATTAACTACTAGACCTGCCTCAGAGCAGGCTGTGTGCTTCCCAGAAGCATTAACTGCTAACACTGCTCTTTCAGGGCTTTGGCACTGCAGTGGCAGTCATTTCATTCACAAAGTTCTTTGGTTCCCAGTCTGGCCTTTGGGAGATGGGTTCTGCTCTACCACAGTGAAAGTCTGAGAGAACAGCTCTGCCAAATCATCAACATCATAAAAGCACATAAAAATGTCCCATGGTCAGTTTATCACATTACTTCCTTTAATGGCAAAGACCTGCATCAGGGTTATAACAGTTGGAATGTAAATTTGCTTTTTTAAATGAGTGCTGAATATTAAATGGACTAAATTAGAGACAAACATGAGAGCAACAATACCAAGGAGGCCTTTAAACAAGTTCAAAGGCAACAAATATGACATAGCAGAAAAACTGCAGTAGAAAAATAAAAGAGAAGGTCTCAATGAAGAGGCAAAGAAGAAATATCCTGCAAATGGAAAACTCATTTCAGAATACATATAGAGGCACATGACGTACTTCTACATAAAAGAAGGATTTCAAGTTCACAAGTTGAAATACATTTCTCACACATTACCCGTTTAGATATTCATGAATTTTTATAACACCTACTGTCCTATTGTTCACAGAATTCTACTTACCTATGCATTTTAAGCCATCAGGAGCTGTATAAAATCCTGGAGGACACTTGCAGAAGTAACTGCTAACGGTGTTTGAACACTCTCCTCCATCACAAATTCCAGGAATGGTGCTACATTCATCGATATCTTTAAGACAAAAGGAGATGCAGAGGCAGGTTAGCTAAATTAGTTTTGGCACAAGAAAAGATATTTTATAATTAGTAGTAATATTCAAAATCAGGGCACAATCAGTAGTTTTGAATTAGCATCTTTCATTAGGCATCTTAGAAACAGAATGAAACAGAACCTAAAAAAATATTATATCTGCAAATTGAAAATACAGTATCTGTAAATTTCTAAAGTTTTATTGCTTATTAATGATGGATGAAAATCTTAAAACTGCTGAGATTTACTAACTCTAAGAAAACTGTAGTTTCATTCATCCAGTCTGAATTCTGTATACCAGAATTAAGAAAACTGTGTTGGGACCAGAGTGCGAACTGCGTAATGACCACAGTGGTCAGGAGCTTAACTGTTATCTCCAGCAGCAGAGCATGTCCTGGTACCACACTGAGGCACTGGTTCAATACAGACTCACAGGGACATGTACCACCCACTGAACTGCCTGTCCTTCTTATTGCACTCGGGTTTGTCTTGGAAATCCCCCCCACAAAAAGCACTGAACTAGGTATTGTTCAACTAATGCAATCTGACAGGATTACAGCTCAGACCAGGATGACTGCAGGCAACGAGAATTATCTTCCCCGACTTTCTCCACTAAATCAATGTTCTGAAGTTTCAACAGGTTTCTAGAGTGCAACCAAAGTATCTGCTGCAGAAACCAGGCAGCATCCATAATTCCTCCTACATTTTGGCAGTGATTTTAAAATAAAGTTTTGATACCATGATTGTCTTCACTAACAAATCTCAATCCATATACTAAATCATCATCACAGCTACGATGTAGAAAAATTTTTGAAGTCTGGAGGGAAAAAAACGAACAAATTCTTACAACTCATCATAGCTGCACAGAGGGAAGTTGAAGGTTTTCTTCCACAGCCAGTTTATATAATCTACAGCTATGTGGACAACGACCTGTGTCAGCCCCAAGTGCTCCTTAATTACCACCAGTAGCCTGCCTGTGATGTGTAGTTACTCTCCCCTTGATTTACAATGACTGTCTTAACAATGCAGCTGTATTTAATTAGCATTGCCCTCATCTCCTAGGAACCTGAAGTTCTGCTGAGGTTCAAATCAGCTCACTCTTTTCCACAGCACCTACAAGAAGAATCAGCCAAACAGAGCAGAAAGGGAGGTTATTCTCTAGACTGGTCAATGACATCTGCTTGTCACAGCCACCTACAATCACCCAGTTGCTCTCCTGACAGGGAGCATCCAGCTAGAAATAATGGCATCACAGGACTCTATCCAACCTCTCCTCCAGAGATCTACGAAAAGACAGACACATGACTGTAATAATGATTTCACCAACCACAAAAATTTCTGAGATGAAATACTGCAACACCACCCAACACACCAAGGCAAGGAGTGAATAATACTGTAGTCATTAAAAAGGACTGGAAGAGTTTAAATGTAACGCCTAAATTGGAATTTGGCCCCAACAGATGGGGGAACACCCAAAGTCCCACAGGACCCTTAATGAGCATTTTAGCAAGTAGAAAGGATCTCAGTTCTACTTCTGTGAAGACAGTAATATAAAAACTAACAACTCCTGGTCTCCTAGGTAAAGCATGGGATGATCTAATATTTTTGTGGCCCCTTGCCTTTGCAGGAAAGTAATGGAGAGACTGGGATGGCACACAGACATCCCAGTTTGCAGACTCAGCCATCCTAAGTGCAGTGGGGCCCTGTGTCCCCTGTGCACACATTCTTCCCCAGCATCTTGTTAGTTGTCCTGATGTGGGTCACATTCCTCACTTGGGTGTGTGAGAGGGGTGTGACTTTTTGTTCACTGCTACTTCGAGGATGTTGCCAAAGCCTCAAGTCCGAGTGCCCTGGGAGTACTGCTAAGAGACTTCTGGCTTCTGCTCCAAAGATTATACACCACAGGAGTCCCACAAGTCTCAGTGACAAAAAATGTGGAAATTGAATTTTGGTTTGAATAAAGCCCTTAATTAACAGAGAAAAATGCAATTGTAAGTGGATCAGATTCAAGCATTTTCTGACTCAAATTTACCAATATTTATCTTAAAGTCAGTGTTGCCACTGTTTATATAGAGCCCGACCTTTTTAAAAGCAAAATCATCACTCTTTATTATAAGGTTGAGCCTAACCCAAACAGTATTTCACTATTTATATTAGTGTTGACATCCATATAAGCAACACTGCCGTTGTTAAGTATGCGAGTTTTACAAAGGTAGGTATACTTGATGTACTCGCAGACTGGAATGTCACTCCAAGAAAACTTACTCCCCCACTCACCACAAAAAGTAGAATTTCCCTCAGCATTAGTGCAAATGGAACAGAAATGGCTATATCAAGCAGTGAAATAATGTAGCAGTTAAAATACAGATTTCCACCAGCTATGCTAACAAAGAGAACCTTGGCCAACCCCCCTCATTTTCCATCTTGTTGATTGTCTACCTGTCTTTGACAATTGCTATTGTGTTCTTACTTTAATGGAGACCTCTGAAAAAAACAGTACTGGTAATTCAGTAGGTAGCTCCCAGTTGAACTAAATCAGTGACCAAGGACATTTTACAACTGCTAGAAGTCCTACTTGCTAAATAGGAAGCTAAACCAAGTGAACAATCAGATGTTATTCATTATGTATCAGAATTAACTACATTTAATTACTGTAAACCAAATAACTTGTCTTATATTGTCTTATAAAATTCAAAAGATAATTTAGAAAGAACAGGATGGGTAGGCTGTTGTTGCATGATCATGCTCTTAAATGTTGTGTCTCTATCTTATTTCATGCCACTGGTATAAAGGTGGTACTTTTCATTCTTTGAATTGTATTAATAACTATACAGCTTCAACTATAATTGCTTGGTACATACAATATGAAGATGCACTGAAAGTAATTCTATGTCTGCAGAGGTCCAAAAATCAACAGGTATGAATTTGAAGAAGGAAAAATTCATTTGATCTTTGCAGCCAGGTGATCACTGCAAAGGGATTTCAAAAATGAGGCAGGAAATTTGTGCCAGGATTTGGGAACACAGCAACCTATACCAGATTCTTGAGTCCAGTTCCTTAACTGTTAGCAAGTGCAGGCTCTGAGGGTGGTGGTTGCCTGAGGTTTTTTGTTCTTTGGTTGTTGGTTGGGGTTTGTTTTTAAAATGATTCAGCAATTGAAAAATACCATCAAAATGTTTATGAGATGCAGCCTACAGCTCTCAGCTTTTCATGTATTAATACTTAACAAGGCACATGTTCAGTCTCTCCTATTCACCACATTCTTGGTACTTCACCCACAGAAGGAAACACTTGCAATGTTGTTCTATTCTAAATGTAGTTACATTCTGCCAAAATCATTGGCAGGCAATATGTAAACTATGCTGTGTACAAGCTCTTCTGAAATTGCCCTCCCTAACCTGCAAATAAATTATAAAGTTTTGCCTAAAACAATGATTTTTCTTTTGAAAGAGTAATTCATAATTCTTTTAAAATGACTAAAAAGTTTTGAGTGCTTCTTAAAGGGCACTTGATGCAAGAAAAGATGGTGAATGCACACCTTTCTCTCACAAACACTTCTATAGTACTGAAAGTTGACATTCCAAAATCACATGAAACTTGTCAAATTAATTTTAGTCTAATGACTGCAAGTAGAGTCAGTTGCAAGAGTTTAAACATTATCTGGACTTCACTGTAAATACAAATCAATAATGTGCAACTAACACATTTTAGTACTATGTTCCTTAGGTACTCAAAATTCTCTTAAAGCAAAGGAGACATCTGTGCTTGTTTACTATATCAGAAAGAAAAAAAAATATCAAATGACAGTAAAAAATCCCACAATTCCATAATCACACACTGTAAATTTCTACATTAATATCTAGCACCTGCTGTACCCCCAAGTTAGGATGACTAGCAAGTGAAGATAAAATGTTTATCCTTCTGTAACATATGCAACTGTAATGTAAACTGAGTTTAGAGGACAATCCAGCAGTCTTCACACAGCAGTGTCAAACTTTCACTTATGTTAAACACAGTTCACCTGAGTAGGCAGGAATGTGTTGAACCTTCCAGTCATACACACTTTTTGGTCAAAAGATCTACAAAGAAACATGTGCCTCAAGCATTTCTAAAGCAACATATCATTTAGAAAGTATTTTTAATGTTCTAAAGTTTAATGTTAGATGTACCTGCAAGTACATTCTGAAATGTTACGTGAATAAAAAGGCTATAAAAGTTGCAGGGCCAATATTTAACATTCTCTGGTTTGGGAGAAAGTGCCCCTATTTGTATTTGTTGTGAACAATGCTACTTGCACACTCAAGGCAAAAGAGACGGTAAGTTTGTCACAAACTATTAAACAAAGTTGGTCCCCCAAAAGAAGAATCTCCCCCTTCTACTTTCAGAAGAAAGTTCTAGAAGTTCTTACCGTCACATTTTTGTGTTACTTCATTAAACTTGTGTCCAGCTGGGCATTTGCACTCAAAAGATCCAACAGTATTAATGCAATTTCCCCCTTGACAGATCCCAGGGATGGCTTGGCATTCATCCACATCTACGATATAAAAAAGGAAAAAACACCCACTTTTATTTCATTTCTCAAGAACAGCCATAATAATTTGTCTACACAGAAATCAAATATGCCTAAATCTGTTCACCCATCATAATATTATGATACTTGCTTGGGAAGACAGACACTAATTTTGTAATTACTCTATGCACAGTATGATTAAGTACAGTACTCCAAATATTTTCTGCAAGAAATCACATGGTTATTATTGTTACAGACCTTAAATATCTAACTGCTATTGCTTTGTTTTTCCAAAACATCTGGGGAATGGTGTGCAGAAAACACAGCCTGCCAGAACTCAAGTTTCTTTGAAGTATCTAAAGCTGGTCACCCAAAATCACTTGCCCTGTCAAAAATCTTGGCAACTCCCTACAGTGCTTAGGCCACCATCACAGAGGAGCAGTTGCAGTGTGCATGGAAGGGGCCTCATGGAGAGGCACAGCAACTGCAGAGTCATTTCTAATGGAAATTATGAACTCGACACTCCAGCGAGATCAGCACCAATGACATTAGACTGTGGTTAGGATTTGACCCAAAAAGTTTCAAAGCCATAATTGATGTCTCAGGAGGAATTATTAATGACCTGCTTAGACTTACATAAATTTGAGGGCTTTTTCCCTTTTATTTTTCTTTTTTGCTTTTCATTTTTTCACTGAGGAAAATGAAACAACAAAGATGATATCACTGGCTAGGTAGTAAGCTCAAGACAAACATTTTCAAGAGGCCCCAGTTTCTGGCCTCACAATTATTTTAGCACAACAACGTGCGTCGTCACTTAGCTGCAGAAGTGTTGCTATGGCTTAATAACAGCTACAGAAAAGAGGCTAAAGGAGGCGGAGGAGTGGCAATGCAATAGGACACTGGGGAAGTCTGGCTCACAGTCCTCAGGGGCTGCCCTGTCTCTGCTGCTCAGGAATTCCTTCAGGAACACAGAGCACTCCACTCTCCGATCCAAATGTTCATGCTTCCCCCATCTCCTCAGGAGAACCAGCTGCTGGCTGCTAAAAACTGGTTGCTTGAGTTCTTGGGCTTCACACTGACATAGGTTTCAATGCAGCACAAGCTGGCGATGATGCCTTCATATCTCTCTTTATAAATCCCAGAGAGACAGCTGTAATGTGTCTTGAAGTCTGAAAAGCAAAGTATCATGTCTGTACAAAAGGCTAAGAGGCAATTTTCCTGGGAGGCACAAGTAGGAAGTCTCAGGAACGCCAAGGAGCATATCTGCACCACATGGCAAAGAGTTATGTAAAGATCCTGGGGTGCAGCAGCAGCAGCAGAGCAGAGCTGTCCCTGAGGGAACTGCTGTGCTGGGAGGTCACACAAACCAGCACAGCCCCAGCAGCCTCGACTCAGCCACACTGCCACTGGGGCTCGAGCTACAGCAGTGGGCTGTGCTTTAGTAACAGCAATCAGCCAGACTTCATGGCACGGCACTGACTTAAAAAAACCTCAAAAACTCAAGAAACAGAAGTCATGCTTCTGAGTCATGATGTCTGTTTCAAAATCCCACCTTTTGGTTTTATTTTTCTTCTTTGTATCTTTAAAAATCTCAGCTGTGATATTAATTTAACTTTCAGCCAGTCAAACTTTGGGCAGTGATACTCTATTTACTTTTGAAAATAACCTTGCCCTCACTATTTCTTTACTATTTTTTACTTCTCCACACAATAATAATAATTCCTTTTCCTCTGCAGAGAACATGGATTTTATTTAACCTGTTTTCCTTTATTTAAATTGAATATGGATATGAAATCCCTGAAATGTCTTCAGTCTGAATGGATGTTGTCTGATTTCAAAAGGATTTAGTACAGTTGCCTGAAAAATAAAGCTAATATGTGATTCCATAAGAGATCTGTTGATATTACAAACACAATACTTAAGAAGGGAAAACTGGAAAACACAAGTCAAACATACTGGGCCAAAACTGTGTTGGCACCACATACAGATCAGCCTCAATGTAACTGCTTGTTAAGAAATGTGCAGTAAGAAGAAGTATCCTTATTCCAAACTGCACAAACCCATTTGAGAGCTCACTGCAGCTTTCCCATGACACAAACAAGAGGGATATAACTAGGTGTGGCATAAGTTCAGGGGTGTGGGCCACATATTTATGTACATAAGCTTTCAAAATTGTCCAGAACCTCAGTTCACAGATTCTTGCACAATTTAGTCCTGACCTTTACAGTGAGAGGGGGAACACAATCTCTGAGGTCAAAATATGGGCACATCATGCAGTGCACAAAACCATGTTGTCCATCTTGAAGTTCATCATGTCTGTCTGCAGGCATCAGCCATGACTTGGCCTCTGACAGAGAGTATCTACATTTTTAATGCAATGGAATGCCTTGAAGTCCCTTTACAGGAATTTCATGATTATATAAAATTACTCATAGATTTATAATCTTTATCTTCCCTATTTTCAAAAATCTTGTAACTTATTAGAAAATGTTAGACAGATTGAAATAAACTAGCCCCAAAGATATGGTGCTGGGAATGTATAATCCACATCAGTTTAATACATAGTTGCCCCTGTTAACTTTCCCCTGTTTCCTGCCAGACATCCAGACAATAAAAGAATTTATACAGCTGGAAGTATTAGAATAAAAGCCAAAAGCAGTGTAAGGACTTTCTATGGTGAGGCATTCTCTGAAAGAAGTAAGCAACATCTGGGTGGATTTTATGATTTGAAACAAATGCAAATGCATTTCCAAAATGGTATAAAATATATAATAAGGCATTACAAATGGCACGACAGGCACTTTTTTCCGGGTCAAAGCAGTGTAACTCAAGAGATAAGACATCCAAGATGAATCTAAATTACACAGCTTTTAGCTAAAAAATCTCACACCAGATAACTGGGGCATTATTGCCACAGATTGATATTTGCATGTTTTGAGTGCTCTTTGAGAGTAGAACAAATTCCTCCACGGAATGATCGAGTGGTACACTCAGAAAAACACCACTACAGAACCAAGGGAAAGCGCTGCTGGCAGTGAGAAATTCATTAAGATGCTGGCTGCTCTCACATGACCTGAGTTACTAATGTACTCACTTGAACATCAGGCACTCACTGAATCATGAAGTAATGCATCTGACAGTGTTTTTCCATTCTTCACACATATAGCTGAGAATGGCTTAGGACAGGTTATTCACAGCGGTGTAACTCAATTAAGATTAATCCAGTAACAATTTCAGCAGCTTTTGGGGAAGCTTTGCTGCTAACTTACCTTGACAGGCCCCCGTTCGAATGTTTGGAATGAAGCCTCGGCGGCAGGGATGCGGCTGGGCAGGACACATTTCACAAGGATGGCCCCACGCTCTCCCAACAGTTGCACAGCACAGGGTTTTCGTGCACACAATTCCACTGAGCTGGCCCTGGCACATCTGGTTGGTTACCAAAGTGAAGCAAGGGCCGGTCCTGTAATCTGTGCCAAAAACAGGAAACCTGATCAGCATCACAATAAAAATATACAACAAAACTCCTAATAAAGCAAAACAACAGCACATTTAGGCAATTCTTTTTCAAACAAATTGCCCACTAACCCAACAATTTATGTTAGAAATGTTCTACAAAGGAATTTTTTCTCTCTCTTTAATTCAAATCCACTGGAAACAAACTGTGACTATTTTTCCAGGTACGTCATATCTGTAGGTTCCTTTTGCTGCTTCATTTAATCATTCATAATATTTTTCCTGGGGTCTTTTCATCAGTTTCTTTTAAATATTCAGTGCATTATTTAAACGAATACTGATAAAAGAGTTAGGATGTTTATTTCCACAAGTTGGATGCTTGTTCTCAAATGAGGCTCAAGGGAAGCGAATACAGACTTCAGGAAGCTTTCTGAGGACAGCTTTCACTGCTACTCAGGCATATGCCGTACCAGATATGTGGGCAAGCTTTGCCTACAGCTGAATGGAGGGCATGTGGAACACATCTGCTCTGATTTGTTTATGGTAGGACAGGCCACAGACAGAATCAAACTAAGATGTTAATAAAACACTAGTAGGCTTCCTTTTGTTCCATCCTCCAAGGGCAAAAACCAAACAGTGGTACTGCCAACTCCTACTGTCTCCAGTACATCCGGGGTGCGCACTCCAGTTAATTCTTTGCAAGCAACTCTAAAATGCTTTTGTTGTTATGGTGCACCAGGACAGAGTCCAGCATCCTGTAAGCACAGCCAGCAAATTATGAACCTGCTGTTTGTTTGTACTGAAGTAGTTACCAGATACCTCATCCACGGTCACTAAGTAATCCACACTGCCTTAGAGTCATGTCGGTATAAATTCCTCCAATTTTTATGCCACATCCAAACTTTGTTAACAATAATATGTTTTCACTAAACCATTGTTAAAAAGTGTTAAATAAGGCAGAAGTGAGAATGGATATCTTTCCCATCTGCTCTATCTCCCCACACCAGATGCACCTTGAAGCCTATCATTTAATTAATCTTTGTGCCAGCCAGAGATGCTGCGTCCATATGCTGTAATTCTGATAATTAATCGAGCCATTCTGATACAATTAATAAAATGGCTTACAGAAATCCTGTAAGGCAAATAATAATGCTATACTGCTACTGTTATCTTCATCAATTAACATGATGGTATCAGAAAGGATATTGAGTTAGATCAAAGGACCTTTCTCTGATGAACTTGTACTAAATGACACTAAATACCATTTATTCTTCATTAACTATGTATCACTCTAATGACTGCCATTCTATCATTTGTCTGTTTAACACACCTATAATCACTCAGATAATCTCTCTTCCTTTTAAAATACTGGATCAACAACAATTTTCTTTCAGCCTCTGGAAATTTGTCTTGTGTTTCCAGCTCTATGGAGAATTAATCTGTGAGAACCCATTAGCTATTTTCAGGCTCCCTGGTTAGCTGGACTAGTTGTATAAAAATACGTAAATCCAATTCCTGCTATTTAATTTCAGCCTTAAAGGCTATCAGATTTCAAGTATAAAATTCCTGTCCTATCCCCTCCAAACTGTACACCTACTTTATTGAACACTTCTCCCCCCCTTCTCTAGCAATTCCATCAGCCTCATCATGAAATGAGTCAGAATCTCTGATAACATGTCTCTTGCCCTTGATTATTTAATTCCTTATCATTGTCTTAACTTTCTTTGGCTTGGTATTTCTTATTGTGTCCCTTCATTTCCCATATAGATCTTCTACACTACAGCTTCTATTAGGTTTTTCCCTATTTTAAAGCTTTTTTGTAACTGCTTGAATTTTCCCAGACTTTTGTCAAAACCTACATTGCCTTCTTTCTCATTTCTCATTCCAGAAATGCAGCTTTGGAAGCATGCAGTACAAATGCAAATATTACCAGCTTTATCTTATTCCTTCAACACAGAAATTAATACAAATAAATCATGACCAATTATACCTATCAAATTTAAAAAAATATATCCCAGATTGATTTTTTCGTCCTTGATCAAAGTAAGAATATGTGCTTTACTCTGTGCAAAACTCCCAATGTTATAACTCTGAATATTAAAATAAGAGACAACAATTTCTTTAGAAATATCATAATTTTGTGTTGGCAACAGGAAATCTTCTGAGTACCTCTCCAGAATGAAATCCCTCATTGTAGATTGTCCTTCTGCCATTTATATATAGATGGGTTAAAAAGGAGTCATTTTGTTCTCCGTTGCAGTGGGAGCACGCGTCAGACAGTAGTGAATAACCCATCTTGTGTTTTATGGTAGGATATGAATGGATCAGCATTTACAATTGTTTGCTTTCAAGCTATAAATGACTTAGCAGTGGCTAATATGTCTTAGAAATATGGTGAACCCAATGAAGTTAACTTCATAATCATGCAAATCTTTCCACGAGGTCTCAGTAACAAGACGTGGGTCAAATATGCACTCAAACCGAAACAAGTCCGGCTCCTATTTGTTATTATTGAAGTTCATAACACTTTAGTATGGTGAATTACAGACTCTATTTTCACCAAACATTTTGCCTTGATAAACTTTATTCTTAAAACTCAGTTTTCTTCTAAATACAGCTTTCCTTCTATTTTCTCAAATACAGTCTTCCACATTTTCACAAGTAAGATTTTCTCTTCTCTATTCTTAATGGAAAATTCTAAAAGTCAGAAAATCCATATGAAAAAGATCATTTGAATGTACACGCCAGCCTAAGACCACAGAGAAATCCACACATCAATCCATTTTTTATACAGAGGCCAAATAAAAAGAGCTTTAGAATTGAATTGTTTTAAATAGTTTACAATTTTTTCACTTATTACAAGATGAAGGCCTACAAGAAAAAAATGAGATTCTACTAACACGGTGACAAAATGAAAAGAGGATATCAGCTTAAAACCCCAATCCTTATTTAGTGGTATCAAACACTTTCCTTATACATTCACGTCATTTGTGATTATTCAAACTACTTCAATAAGTAAAGCTCAAACACAAGGTATCAGCGACCAGTCAGGAGCTGGAAAGAAAGAAAGAAGGAAAATATACCCCAAAAAGCTATTACACAATTTTTATGGTTTTGTTTTTTGGGTTTTTTTTCCTCGGGGATAACTTCAATTTAACTTAAGAATGTTGAGGCTTGAAATTATCTTAGTATCATTATTTAAGATGTGCAACTGGTAATTCAAGTCTTTTGAGTAACTTCTAATGCAAATTTTAGCACTTGCAAGTGGCCTTCAGTAATGCAGTAGCCACCATTATCTAACAATTTTATCTGCTTCTTTACATACTTCTTAGCTCTTTTGATAAGGAATAATTCCACAGGGAGCTTAAGACAACTCAGAAGATGGTAGAAACTGTAAAACCACTTAAGTTTGTATACTGTCAAGAAGAGCAAGAGGGCAATAGAATGACACTGGTTTATACCACGCAACAACTCAGTTTACTAGTTCCACAGGAAAGAATCAAGTTGCCTTTTGATCTAGAGCTAATTCTTGTTTCAGTCAGAACCATCAAATAATTTCAGTTATCTTCTCAAAAGATCTTTTATATTCCTAAAAGCAGCAGAGAGGCTACTGAAATATGTAGTCCTGGCAAGCTTTGATCAAAACCAAGCACAGCAATAAATAATGATAATTGTTCCAAGTAATTCTGGACAGCACCAAAGAGACTAAAAGCACCAGGATAGTGCACGACTTCTGACACCAGACACACATCTCAAGCTCCTAGTTCACAATAACTTCTGCTTAGTATCAAGCACAATATAGTTTTTAACTGAAAAATAAAGTTTAAAAACACTGTGAACAAATCAAACCTGGATTAAACAATTATGCTAGTGCAAGGAGGCTGGATAAAATTTAGTCTCTCTATCCTCTAGGATTCACTATAAATATCCTAACAATAGTTCTTCATGTTTCAAATTAGCAGCCTGATTTTGCAAACTGATAACCAACTGTTAAGGGAGGTTGACAGACTCCTTCACCTCTTAAAATAAATGAAAATTGAATGAGTGCAAAGGTCAAAGCATGAGACTGTAGCAAGCCAGAATTTATCTGATCATGATCAAGATCTCATTACAGAAAACAGGAAAATGCCATCTCTTGCCATCAGAGAAAAATGGCTAATGATAAAACGAGCAGTGTTTTCCCAGCTCTCTGCACACAGCATGCACAGCTCACACAGTACCTCGGGCTGCAGCACTGCCTGAGCAGCACACCCAGCTCCTCTGAGCTGTTAGCACCTCACAGGGGAATATTCAGCATGAACCCCCAAAAGCAGCCGAGACTGCTGTGCAACTGAAACCCCCCTTGGCAACACAAACCAGCAACTTCCCCTTTCTTGAGTACAGGGGGAAAGGGAAAGGAATATTCCAGTATCATACAAATAATGAAAAAAAGGTCAGAAAGGGCTCCAAGGCAAGTGAAGTACCTTAAAGCTGATCATTAGTACAACTTGTTTTCCTGCCTAGCAGCACTTTTGTTTCTGCTGTTTGGAGGCTTGTTTGGGTTTTTTTGACCAGCTGAGGATACAAGAAGGACATTGGAAGAGAGACTGCACAGGGCAGAAACACCATCTCACCTCTGCACCATGCTCAGCACTGCCCAGTTGTGACCCACTGCACTTGGCAGCCTGTGCCACTGCTCAGCCACGTGTCAGGAAAGGGAGTCAGTCGCCTGTACCTGAGAATGCTCCTTTGGAACCTGATCCCACACAGCCAAAAAGTACATAAACAACTATACTGTCAATGGAAAAGAATACACGAACAACTATACTGTCAATGGAAAAATACAGCATCCATTGCTGTACGTTTTACTGTACTTCAGTAATTTCATTCTCTTCAGAGAAGGTAGCGATACACTCAAAGATGATGGAGAAAACCACAAAGTGCCTCATTTCAGAAGGCAGGATGTGCTGTGTCTGAGATGAGAAAATTGCAGTAAAATTTGAAGGACTGCAGAGTCTTGGCACTGACAGAAGAAAACAGCATGACCAAGCTAACTGCAGCAGTGAGCATCACCATAGCACAGAGTTACAGAACACAAAGATTTACCATTTCAGGCTTAATTTCAAAATCAAAGTGATTCTAGGTATTTTGAGACATACTAAAATCTCCTGATAAGGACAGGGAGAACAAACAGAAGGCTCTACATACGTGAACCTCATAAAAAATAAATGCAAACCTCTGTGTGTCACTGTACAAAGGAAATAGGGAAGAGCAATGAGCTTGTTGAACTCTATCTTCACTTGCAAAATTTTCCTGTCAGTTGCTTGTAGACTTGAAATTATATTGAAGTGATATTTTGCACACAAGACCTTATGACTTTTAACTGCTGGTAGAAAAGTAAATGGTCATGCTCAGGGATGACCATGGGGTAACTATCATTTACTTCCATCTTTTCTAATAGAGGACATGCCTCACATCTCAATTCACAGACCAAATCAAGACCAGATCCTGATATATTTCCAAGTTAGTTCAATAAACTGACTTCCAACTATTTAAAAACTCAGACACAATAATGCTCTGTCCACAGGTGACACTGAAAGGCCAGTTGATAAATGCATCCAATCACAACACACTTTTCTTTCCACACAGGCCATTTCCTTAAATAATTACTCACTGTTAAGCACTCCCTGTCCTCTCCTCCCCCCAGCCAGACACCATTACTCACCCCAGTCAGATCCCAATGTGTCATCATTGGAAAGTACATGGCAAAGATATCACAGGGTGTTCAGAAGGAAAGAAAACAAAACTCTGTAAATATTTAAAAAATTATTTCCTATGATGTCTGACACTTCTTACCAATGAGGTTTGGTAGGTTTGGACATGGTATGTGAAGAAATTATCACCATGCCACTTCTGTCTGCTCCCTTCCAGCGCCAGAGATGGTTTCACATATAAGCAAGACCATTTCCCAGCTGCTTCAGTGCACAGTGCAGTGCACTGAGCTTAAATAGCTGAGATTTAACACTGGCTAGTGCTAAGATGTCACTGGAACTAGGGACTAGGAGTGCAACCATTCAGGCACTGTTTCTGGCAGGGATATAAACCTGGCAGCAGAAATGTCTCAAACTACTACAGCTGTGCTGCGGACAGATCACAGCTCCAAGTTGCTTCTCATTATTTTCACAAGAGTAAAAAATATCCATGGAAGCATATCTAACACTGGTACCATAACTCTTATTCTGTATTAGGCAGCCAAAAGGTTAGTGACTGCCTCATATAACCCAGCCACAGGAATATTACCCTTTAATTCATGAATCTGATGACCCCATTTCTTCATGTCTTCCTCACCTTTGCTTGTTGCAAATTGTTCTCGTATATTGACTTGCTGGCACACTTCAGCCTAAATTTATTTTCCATTCCGTAAGCTGCTTCAGAAATCCATTTCTGCACAGATGATCTGTTTAACATGTCTATCTAGCAAATATTATCTATTCTTCCTAGGATACTGGTTAAAGAACAGGACTTTGAATTAATAGCTAACTAATAATATGAGACCAACATTATCACTTATATTTCATGCACAGAACAATTCAGGCTATTTTATAAAGTATGTTGGCAATCTATTTTCCAGAACAAATATACAACTATTTTCATGCCAATTTAGTTCTTGCAACTGACCCAGTTCTCAAAGTCTGTAGCTGAAAAGTAATAACATTACAGTAATAAAATAAAAAAATAGTGTTCAAAAATTATTATTACAGAATGGGAGTGATTTGTTGCACACATTTTAATCCAACACGCAGAATAAGCATTTCACCAAAATCAAAGCCTTAGTTCTGTTGTTCCCAATTATGTGCAGCAGCAATCCAAATACAGAAAATTGTTACCACATTTTATTCTTTTCCATGATGAAGAAAACAGTAAGCAATGCAGCTAAATGTAGAATAGCTTCTCATTTCTGCATAGTCAGTTACCTGACAAACTCTAGCCTACCCTACTTTGCTGTTCAAGCTGCAAAGGACCATGTCTTTGCAGATTTTAATTTTTCCAATTTCTTTCACAGACTAGCAACAAATAAATAAAATTCCGACTTGATTTTCATCTCCCTTTTTGCTAAAAATTAAATAGTTTTGGTGACATATTTATTGTCAAGACCAGATGATTATTAAAGAGAATGGATTCTACTACAGAACTTCGCAAGTTTCACTTAAAAAGAACAAGTTGGCTGAAGTTTATCGCTATTTTTTCAAAAGTGTTCTTAGGAGTGCCACATTATAGAAACTCTCTTTACATACCACTAAGTATTAACTATTAACAGGCAACATAAAGACAAAACTAGTAGACAGGCTCTGGGTATTTTTTTCTCTTTGGCTTCAAAAGCCACAGACTAACGTAACTAAGACTATCCAAAAGTAGTGCAAACTGTGTAAGAAAAATAGAACCTAATGACTTACAGAATATTACATAGAGTGGCATCCAAAGAGAGGGAAAATGCTTTCAGACAATGCAATGTGTACAATTTAAAGGGATACTGCTCACATTTACAAAGGAGATGGAGTGGTACAATACACTAGAAATAACCCTTTCTTTTCTAAAATACAAATGCTCCTCTGCAGTGCCATGAAACAGAATGCAACTGCAGAGCACTGGAATGAAACTTTCAGTCTAGAACTGAAAACCGGTTATAAATAAAAAGAGGAGGGGGGAGGGAGGGAGAGAGGGAACCAATGTTCGGTGCTCGAGCTCAGTGAAACACAGCAGGAGTAAACACAGCAGGAATGGAGAGAAGTTGACTTGCTTTTTCAGTGTGGGAAGGCAGTAAATGTAATAATGATGGTTTGGGTGTTGCAAGGATATGTTAACTTCATGACACATACAGAAATAGCTTTTGTGGTCCTAATAGAACTCTGAGCTTCCTGGAGTCCTTGCAGCTCTTCAACAAGGTTATTAGAACAATCAATATCTTACTCCTTTATAACAGGAATCATCAAACTTGTCTGAAGCAAGTTCCCTCCTTCCCATAATCCAAATAGACCAGCACTTTTGAGAAATTATAATGGTGGAAACCTTCCACTGAATGAAAGGAAGGGGCAAACAGACTGTATCCCTGTAAAGACTCTCCACATGGCAGACAGCTCCCTGGCCAAATTTCTTCAACCAGACGTTCACTCAGGTTTTCTGTACTCTCATATACATGTGATTCCTGTGATATGACTTTAGTCATATAGGCTTGATATGATGTAAATATTTTTTTTTACTAGCCTAGAGACTTTGAAATAACTAATACCGTTCTTGCATAAGGCTGTAACACAGAGTTTTATATTTTATACAGCCAGCTAAAAAGACATGAAAAATATTTGAAAAACAGTGACAACACAGAGTATTAGATTTTTACAGAAATATTTTAACAATTATTTCGTTTCATGGTTGCACAATAACCCACCAAAAAATCCCAGGAAATGTTAAAAATGTAAGTCAATAATGTACAAAAATTGCTTCAGACACTAATACCTCACCTCTAACTCTATGGTGAAACACATCAACTACTTAATTGAAATACCATGCAACTTTCTGTGTTACAGGATCAGATTCCTTCCTCAATGAAACTGTGGCATCACTCTGTGTGTACACCAGTGTAATCATGACCAGAATCTGGATCATTTTGCATAACCACATATATGGGATTTACATTAAGACTGTGGTCCAAAAATAAACACGGCAGTAACGTGCACTATTTAACTCTGAATAAGCCTGAGGTATCTCTGTTGAAATGTTACAGAATACATGCCATAACTCTAGAATTATCATATGTATTCAATTTCTATAATTAAAATTAAAAAAACAAGAAGGTAAATGATTCAATATTGATTCACAAGTTTTCAACATGTACATGAGATGTACATGAGATACTAATACATGTGTTTCATTACTCAAATTATTGTTTAAGGCCTTCTGTCACTCCTGTCTTCAGTGACCACTTGGTTGAAATAACCTTCTCTTTTCTTAGCACTAATGGGTGGATGTCCCCCAGAGTCAGTGAATGACCAGTCTCAAGTGACTGAGGACCATCACATCTTTAATCTAAGATTATAGAAAATATTTATCACAATTGTCAATTAAACTCTTTGTAAAACCACATCAAAAGTCCAATTTTCCCAAGCAGTGAGAGAGTACAGAATAATAAGCTTAAAGTGGGAAGGATGGGGAGGGGAAGGGATATTAATCCACAGACAATTCTCAAACTGAGGGTGGAGTTCTCTTCTTACTTGCATGCAGCAGGAGAGAAGAGCAAAAGGTCTTTACTGACTGCTGTTAGTGATTTAATGAAGAGAACTTTTTGGTTCTTTAACTTAAGGTATTAGTCGAGAATAACTATAAGTTTTTCCAAAAGACCTTGGATTACCATGAACACTCTAGATAAAAGGTTTTGTGCATTTACTGAAAGTGTAAGCAGTTCCACATTCTTAGCATATTGTTTAACACTTTGTAAGTTTTTAATACATCTGTGCTGATGCCTTTGGCCTTTTCTCACTCATCACACTTGCTCTGTATATACTATTTTAGTCCAATAGATATTGCAAATCTATTTTTACTTCAGCACTGGAAACTGGCATCTCTTCTACTTGTTCAAGGGAATGTCAGGTCCTAAGATTTAATTTGCCTCCACATGTGGGACAAATCATAAAAACTTGGAAAGAGTCACCAGCCTGAGTGCCTTCAACAGGAACATTCAAGATCTAAGACTACAATCCTAGTGGGTTTTTTTTTTTTCCACTCTGTTAGATAGAACTGCTTGGCTTTGTGGGTGCACAGACATGACATCCAGCATGAAGCCCAGGTCCCAGTCACATGGGAAAGGTTAGAGTTGCAGACTTTGATGAGAGAACCATCATTCAGTGGGGGAATCCCGTTGCCTTTGACTGCATGAACACTCCCTCAGACAGAAAACAGCCAGTGTTTGGGGGGTGTTGGGGAAGAGGGACCCACCCAGCTTCAGAGGCCTCTTGTCAAAAGCTGGGCCACAGTGGTTTAACTGAAAGTGACACGCTCCAGTTGCATTTTACTAATTATGTGATTACAAGGAATAGCATCAGAATCCTGGAAACTGTTGTGTGTACTGAATGGTCCATTACACTGATCACCATTTTGAATAACTTGTCATAATTTATTTTAGAAAACAAGGTGTCTCTCACCTTCATGCTACATAAATCCCATCAAAGCTGATCTTTTTTTTTTCATGACAATCACTGAAATTTATCTGTGTAAATGCACACAACATCTGGGATTAATGGTTTCAAATAATGGAGGTCATAAAGTGGTGCTGCAGAACATGCATGAGAGCCAGGGAGAACTAGATAAGTAATTTTTGTTTGGGGGATGTGGGAGAAAGGAATCAGGGGTTCAGCAAACAAGCCAGGTGTCCATGAATAACTAACTAGTGTACTGAGGGGAACAAACTACCTTTGGCCTGTTCTTTGTAGACTACCACACAGTAATGCTGATTTCATGCCCAAAATGGGAGATCCCAGTGGAAGAAGGGGGATGGTTATATATGTACATATATTCGCTCATACTTGCACTTCTTTTATCCTCTTCCATTCAGGGTACAGATTCAAGCTGAAGTTTTGTTACACTCTGGCTACACAGAGATGTTCCAAAAGATAAGCAAATACTCCACATAATAGGAATCACTCAGATTTAGGTCAGCAAACTGCAAGCCTCACTAACTCCCAACACAGGAATACTTAACCTTTGCATAACACTGGAGCGTTAGCCTGTCATGCGACCCGCGCCTCCCTCTCGGAGCTTACACCGCATGGTGCAGCACCCTGCACAGCCTGGCGTAGCTACACATCACTGCTAATGCATCCTGATGGATGAGTAGCACCAGAATCTAAAACATATGAAAATCAGAGAGCCACAGATGACAGAAGACCTTTAAACACATTTTCCATTCTTAAAAATCATTAAAATGCTTTGAATATAAGTAGAGTCTTTATAAATTTAACTATGCTATTTATCGATAAAATAATAATTTATGTAAATTTTACAAAGCCCTTACAGGCTTTGCTTCTGTTTACAGATAAAAGTATCCACAGAAACTGCTGCTGATCCAGATGCCTGTCTAATACATAATACTTCACAGCCTTGCAAAATGCTGTGTATTAAAGGTTGGAAACTGCTTTTTGGCCTACTTTCTACACTGACATACTGAAAAGGAGGGAGAGTCTTGTGGTTGAGACACTTGGCTGGGACTGAGATGACCTGGGTTCAGTTTCAGACTCTGCTACAGACTCCCAGTACATCCTTACACAAGTGACTTAATCTCCCTGCATATTAGCTCCCCACATGGAACGTGGAGCTGCCAATACTTCTGGATGCTGGTGGGGCTTTTTCCTCTTTAGACTACACAAGCTTTGGGATGCAGACTTGTATGTTTTCTGAATGATAAAGGGAGCCTCAAGCTGAGTTCAGGCCTCTTGGCATTACTCTAATAAAATGAGAAAAAAACTTTCATGTAAAGTTTTTTGTGTTATGACTCTTCAAGATTTTATGGCTGGTTGGGTTTGGGGTTTTTTTTTTCTTTTTTGGAGAGGGGAGTGTTGTGGTGTTTTATGGGGATTTTTAATATTCAATTAATTGTCAGTTTCTAGTAAAAGACGAGAGGAATTTACTCCTGAGATTTTCTGTGCTGGGTGAGTGCAACAGCAGCAGAACACATTCCATGGAGGAACTCATGCACAATCAATTAGGTCGTCTAATTAATTTTCCAACTCAATAGATGCTATGAACTTTTTTTTTTTTTTAGAAATATATCTATACACATGTGTAAAAGCAATCCAAAAACTTTTAAAGTCTTAGAGGAGAAGGACTGATGATATTCACTTGAAGGGAATGGGCTGCTGCATGGGAGCAATGTCCTCTCACATGGGATTCATATTTCTGTCATGAAGGGAGAAAACACATATGGGGGGCTTAAGAGTATTTTCCCACTGACAAGGTTGTGTAGTTACCACTAGGGACTGACTTGGTAATCAGTATTTAGAGTAATTTATGATATTAGTTTACCCCATAATTAGGGAGAATAGAAACATGAGGAGAGAAAAAGACACATTTAAAAAATAGGTTTGAATCAAATAGGGACAAAAAATGTAGATATTTACAGGGGCGCTAACCACATATTACATCAGGTGTGCTACAGCATCTAACAACAGGTATCTGCTTCTCTAATCCTAACTCAGATAAAACTTCAATTAGCATCACTCAGAACTGTGTCTGAATAAGGACTCTGGAACAAAGATTGAAACAAGCAGGAGAAGAATGGCCAGAGAAATTTTTGCCTTCTCTCACAGGGTCTTACAGCAGCAAATTTTCAACAGCCATGAATTTTCTCTGCACTTCCTTTCCCACCATTGTGATCACCCAAAAGTCCTTATTCCACACTAACATAATGAAGTGTTTGTGGGACCAGAGCTATAATTGTGATGTCTGGATTAAAACAGTGATTTGTGACATTTCTAAGAGTCCTAAGGGAGATGACAGTGAATTATAGAGAATACACAGATACTTGATAATCCACAGTTATGGAAAAAAAAGGCACAGAAGCACAACAAAGTGCTTCAGCTGTGGTTTTACTATGGGGGTTCCTATGGAAGCAAAGACTAGATTTGCAAAGAACTTACAAAAATATTCATAGTAAATAAAAAGTTTATAAACATTACAGTTTCTCCAACCTGTAACACAAATCAGTGTTCTGTAAGTAACTGTTTCAAACAATGTGGTTGCTAGATCAGATGAACAGAGAGGAGAGAGACAGCAAGCTCTGGAAAAGATACATACCGCTTGTAGGTAGGGGAAAGCCAGCGCAAAAAGCCTTCAGGGAACAAGTGTGAAGGAAACAAGGATACAAAGAAGCAAAAGAGCAGAGGGAGGAAAAACAGGAAGGCAGCAAAGACGGGATGGATCAAAGCAAATCTAAGAAATGAGTGGGAGGCACAGAGACAAGGAGAGATAAACAGTGGGAGCCAGCAGACACCATGTGTGAGAAGGGGAGAAAAGGAAAGGGAAGGGAAGGAAAAGGCTGGCCAGCCCGAGAGCTTCACCAGCCGACCAGCAGAGGGAAGTTTGCCAGGTCAGGCCAGCCAACTAACTAGGTAAAAATGAAGGCCAGACAGCCAACTAGTAGAGAGCAGCCAGGCAGCCAAAGCCATCCAGGGGAGGAATCTGTGCGTGCAGCAGGGTGGGTGCAATCCCAGCTCCACCCAGGAGCTGAGTGACCCACAGCAAGCACCACACATGGCAGGGGGAACAGGCAGGAGCAGCACTCAGCCCTGGGCTCCAAGAACACCAGTGAGCAAAAAGGTCCCTGAGAACATCCCAGCGATAGAGTGAGCATCTCACTGACACATCTGGCTATGCACTCTGAAATACTATCCACTAGGATCACTGGGTGGCCAAATATAAATAAAAAACTACTACAGAAATTACAGATATTGACCATCCATTTTCCCAAAAGGCATTTTCCTCACATTTGTAGAGCTGACATCCATATTTGTTTTCTACTTTGATACTTACAAGATGACAAAGTACAAATTATGTACCCCAATATCTTTTATGTATTCAATGTCATAATCCTAAATCAAGAAAAACAAACACAAAGCCAGTGAAAAATGAGAATACAAGATAAAAAAGGCGTTACAAACCACACAAAGAATGGCCTAATCTAGCAGAGACAACATACTGCTTATCTGTTCAATTAGGCAGCTCCTATCTATCCATCTCAAAGAAGTAAAATTAACTGTATTGAATAAGAAAAACATTTGAAGCTGTTACTAAAGGATTTCTACTAGATAGTAAAAAACTTCATGCGATCTTCTGAAATTTCTTTACACTAAAAGAACAATAATTGAACAATTGCATGGATTAGAATAAACCATGATAAGGTCTGTGTTCCTATCTTCAGAGCTAAAATTTATATTAAAAAAAAAGGAGCAATGTGTGTATGTGTATATGTGTGTATATGTATATATATGAAAATTATTTCTGAGTAGAGCAAGCTTCATTTCACAGTCAAAATAGACTGTTAAGTGAATTCTGTTTATTTCTTTCTCCCCAAAAATTCTTCCTGGTGTAACTCAGCATCATACAAAGCAGGTACTTAAATCAACAGGTGACCCTGTCAAGGAATCAGGACTCAGAGAAACAACAGAAGTGAGGTGATCCAAGTGTAGGCAGTGCCTCAATGTTTACCTTACCTTTCTGGATATAGGACCTGCTCCACACCACCAAAAGCCCTGAGTATGTTTTTCCTTTTAACTTCACTGGGCCTTGAATGAAGTATCAAGGCATCAGGAGGCCAGGGATCCATTAAATTCTCTTACCCTCAAACCAAAAGAGATTCACAGCTGAGACAGATGATACTTTAGGTATTAAAAGTCAGATTCTGCTTGGGACCAAGTGCAAGGCAGCACCTTGGGGTTACCACAACTGGTAAGAAGAGGGAGGAGAAGGGAAGCAGGAGGGAAGAGGGAGCATCCTTCTACTGCTGGGGAACAGTGAAGAGTTATGAGAGGGAAGCATACAGAGTGCAGCATAATGCAGATTAAAGTTCTTATGCAGGGGCTCTGGCATCTGCCTAAGCTGCAAGGTTTAGCAATTGCAATGCCAATTTAAATTTGTACCTAAAAATATAGGTAATATTTGAATTTTTAGTAGAATGGGTACATTTAGCAATCTAGGTGGTCATCAATACATGTGATTCTCTTCCAGCAATGTTAGTGGAAGAACAGACTGTTCTTCATGGTATCTAAAGTTTCAGCTGCTTGTAAACCAGCACTGTGGGAAAACTTTTAGGTGGCTTTAAAAAAATTTCGTAAAACAGTACAAAGCTCATAATTTAAGACGCTTCAGTGGAAGAGAAAACTTCCTCCTGATTATCAGAAATATTTTGCACTATATCCAAAAGACGAGTAGGATTTCCTTCAGAAATAATGTCTTTTATCCACATTATTCTTGTCAGGAAAGGGTCTGAATATCTGTTTTAATAATTAAGTTTCAAGTTTCAACTACACTTGTGATAAATAACATTCACAGGAGAAAAATGTTTTTAAAGCATCAAATAGTTTAGTCTTATAAAATAAAATAAGCTTGTGGTGGTTAAACTACCCTTACATAAGAACATTTTATTAGTATGTGAATATACTGTTAGCTTAAGTTATAAAGATATTTAGCCCACAAGTTTGAAATGAGATAACCACTGGATTGGAACTCTTGCCTGGCAGCATGCTCATCTCTTTCTTCCTCCCATTTCATTTAATTAGAAACTTGAAACTGGATCAGCAACTTTTAAACAGCTGATTAAAAGCCCTGTTCACAAAAGTGATCTTTGTTTTTTTTTTCACATGAGCATCAGGCTCTGCAGGGCAGTAATTCTGCTATGATCTCACTCCTCTTTGGAAGAGGTGTGGAGAATCACTGGCATCTTGGGTACTGCATCTGCACTCTGCATCAACATCCCCCCACCGCAAACCACACACAACAATGACTACTTGAATAAAAACAACAAACATTAAAAAAAGACATGAGGACATCATGTCAGCAAAAGAGGGAGGTCCAAATCTCTTCCACATCTGCTCAGATTTGAGCATAACCTAAATTCTACTAAAATGCAAACATCTTTAGATTTAAAAGGGCTACTTATGCTTCATCAGAGGCTATTGGAGGACACATATACAAACTTGTCTAGGTGTTAATCAACGTTCATTAACACACTTGCATTCTAAAAGCACTTTAGAAATGAAAATATCACATGAAAGACTGTGTATGTGGCACGTAAGCCCGAAAGAAAAAGAATAGTATATTATAAAACTGAAAGTGGCTGTAGTGATTTTCTTTGCTATTTACTCTACTAGAATATTTATCATTTATTATCCTGAAATCCCTAGTTGCAGTTAAATAAATACCATTCCATATAATGGTATTTCCTATCCACTGTAACCACAACCTGCACTAAAATATATTCATATTTGTGGCTTATGCATTTAAGCACTTTGATCCAAAATTACTGATCAATAGTATTGTGTGGTAGCACAGCACAGATCTAATTGTTTTCTCAATAACCTTATTGAAATCCAGCTGACAAGATCTGATCAGGTCTCTCTGGTTCCTAACTCTAAGCCCACTTAGGTCTTTGAGCATCCATTTATTTTATGTGAGTAGGTTTTGTATCACTTCAAAGTAAACATGAAGTTTCATCCAGGCTTCACTTCTCTGAGCAATGTCAAGATTTCTACCTTTGGGTTTAAAGTACTGCCCAAATGTCTGAATATAAAAAAGATCCAGGCATAAGTGGGGGGGGTGGGGGGGGGGGTGTGAAATGCATGCATAATCTACACTCTGGACACAGCAAAACAGGCTGTAGAATAAACACAAGCCATTCCCTGCAATAGTTTTGGCAACAGTTTACACTAAGTGGCAAATCATTACTGCTTTAGACGTTCATTGAAATGCCAGTCATCTTGAACTCTCTTGGTATTTCCTGGGATGCAATGGGAAATTGTCTAGAAATTTTGTATGTGGTATTTGATGCCAAATCACTGTGTAACATTTTATAAGATTACCAAAATATTTATGAACAAAGAATAAAAGTTATATATGCATATGCACAAACCCCATCTAATTTGTTTAAATAATTTCAGACACTAAAAAATTCAATTCTCATATCAAGAATTCCTTCAGCAGACAAACATGAAGCAGTCTCTCAGTAGTGGGAGACATTTAAAGGAGCTCCTGTAAGCTGCACTCCAGACAACTCCCACTGAAGTGTCAAAACTATCTTGAGTCTTCTCAGTAAGTCTCTCCTCCACTATGCTGAATTCAAAGGAATTGTATTTATTCATTCATTTATTTCAAAGAGGACCAGGATACCAGTCCTAATATGTTTGGGGGATAGTCAAATCATAGATGCCAAGGCTTAGTGCTGCTGCAGAGTAACAAAGAGAAATTCCTCCCAGCTTGAACTGAAACGGACATCAACAACGTAGGCTGCAGGAAGTTGTTATTTCTACTCAAAATTCTAAACAGCTGTTTTCAAGGCAGCTTAAAAGATTTTTCAAAGTTTGGATTCAACTCAAGAGTTTTATCTAATGCATACTTTGCATTTGAGTATTTGTTGAATTAGAAATTTAATAGAGCAGCTGAGTATTTTAAAATCTTTTGGAAGATGTGAAAAAGGGATGTGAACTCTAGCACACCCTGTAAAACATAAATTTCTTACCAAAAGAATATGTTATTCATGTGCTCTGTACATTAGGTCAATTATTACTCACTTTCTTTGGAGAACCACCAAGTGCCTCCACCCTTTATAACAGAGCACTGTAATCAACTGTAGTAAGAATAGCAGAATTATTTTAATACACACCGGTGGCTCAGGCCTGAGCTCATGAAGGCTTGAACACTAAGAGATTAAGATGGATTTGCCATCATCTTTCCTTTTTAAGAGGGAAAGAAATTAATGTTTCCTTGTACACCTTTGTAAATAATTTCAATTGCACATAAATAGGGAAAAAATTATAAAAAGGAATGCTTTAAATTTGGCCTCCAATTTAAACACTTCTGTTATTTAATGACAAATTCCATAAACAATCTGATACCAAAACTTCTTCCACAGCATGTCTTTCATTTCCGCTAACCCAATTTAACCTCTCATCTTCCTTGCACTCAGCAGCTGTACAAAGCACTTTTTTTGTACTGACATCAGCAAGTGACTGAAGTGCTAGTGCTAGATTTAAAATGCCTTCTAAAACCAGGACTTTTTGTATTGAATTTGGAACCAGGTTTGATACAACTTGTACTGTTAGTTTAACATAGTATCACCTTTCATGGAGCCATATCTTGTTGGGTTCCTGCTGGGACCTGAGAACTGAAATAGCACAAGGTTTAATGCATGGCACTTCATTTTGTCCAGCCTGGCTCAGGCCAAGAGAAGCATTTCAAATTATTTAGATAACCACACAGATTAAATACCCAGCAAGATAGCTTGCTAAGTCATTCATCATTTGCCATTCCTGGCCTGTGCTTGTGTCTAGCAATGTTTTTACTAGAAGAGCCATTCAGATGAATGGAATGCACATCTCCACTGGGTCTCCCCTGCCCAAGCAGCAGTCTAAACGTCTCAACCTGCCTTCAGTGCTCTTTTCCCATGATATGTGAAATCTGTCTGGCTAGATCCTCTCTGTCTTCATCTTCTTGCCTATCTTCCTTTCTCAGCTGTTACTCTGGCTTTTGCTTTATGACTCTAGCTATAACTCTACCAAATTTCAGTGTATTAAAACATTACCCTCTCCTTACTTCAATCCCTCAAAAAGTTCACAAATCACCCTCTTATTACTCTTTAACTCTTCAACTCAAGAATTAAGTAGCCTGAATTAGTTCACACCATGTGGTATAATTTAATTCCAGACATAATATCAGCATCATTAAGATATCTTATCTTAAAGGTTATTTGAGCTGAAGTAATTTAACATCAACTCTCCTTTTACAGAGGTGGATCATTTACCTCTTTTTTCACTGCAGATCTTTTGGCCTTTGAAGCTTGTGGCTTGGAAGTAATTTTTGACCCTGTGGCTTCTTCTGAAGCCTGTATTAATCCAACTGTAAAGCTGCCATACTTGCATTTTACAATTCTCTCCAAGTTACCACCCATACTGTCCCACCAGGACATGGAGATTCTCATAAAGGCTTTCATCATATCCCAGCAGGACAATTATACTGCATTGCTTGCTGGTTTTACTATTACCTCTTATAAACATTTCAAGTCCAAGTAGTGTTCTGTCACTGTACTGCTCAACTGAGCTAAGACATCTGGACAATCCAGCCGAGAGATCAGTCCAATGGCTCTTGAAGAAACAGTTCAAGGTGTGTCTCACTTTAAGAGCCACCTTAATTGCACTTTGAAGAACGTGCACAGCATGCTCTTTCCACTGTATGTTTACTACTTTTTTCTTGCTGCAGTTCTCAGAAACATAAGCAAACAGGAGCTGTTGAGGTCCTAAAATCTCCTATCACTGAGGGACCCAGCTGCTTCCTAAATTGGGTGAAATTATCAAGTACCTACTAGGTCTCCCCATCTCACTGTATTAACTGACAAGCAGGTAACTACAATTAGTGTCAAGTGCAAACAGGAGAACTCCCGGCAGTGGGAGGTATTAGTATTACTTGGATTTAAAACAATTCCATATTCCACACCCCACGAACAACCATGGTTTTGTCAGATTATTCTTTACTTTTAAACTAACTGCTCTGGTTTTAAAATTTTATTAGGCAAGTACATTAGAAATCATCAGCACAACATGTGCTTTCATTTCACAGCACTCAATCAATCACTGCCACAGGACAAAATCCTCTCTGGATAACAGAACACACAAATAAGAAAATGCAGAAGATCTGGAATTATGAACACTCTGACAATGTTAGCACTGGATCTTCATTAAATAACTAATAGGTCTGAATGGTACAGCTGGAGGTGTTACAAACCACAGACTAAAAGACATTTTAGCACATTTTCCAGAGAGTGACTAGACCAGTCCTGGGCAATCTGCTCCAGCTGATCCTGCTTGAGCAGGGGAGTTGGACTAGGTGATCTCAAGAGGTCCCTTCCACCCTAAGCAATTCTGTAAGTTGAAGTACAGTTAGAAATTACCCTCTCTCCCTGTAATTCTTACAGTTCTACTTTTAAAAGAATGTAAATGCATTTTTTCAATAGGTAGGAGTTACCCCACTAACCAGCAGATATGCATTTTGGTGTGCTGCCTGTTTCTGGTAGAGATAAATTAATTTTCCAAACCTTGCTGAAAATTCAGCTATTAATAGATTCAATGGAGCAATTGTAAGTAATGGGACCAAGATAAAAGGACCTAGAGCAAAAACTGAGGGCTTAATCTTGAGACCAAAGAGCACTATGAGGTCCCTCTGTATACAGAAGTAAGGAATATGGTAAGTCTAGTAAAATATCACTGAACTTATGACCACTGCTGCAATGCCAGCAAGGATGCCTCTGGCTTTGTCCCATGCTGTGTGCAGTGGTGCAGGATGAAAGCATCAGCCTCCTTCCCCAAGGAGGCAACAACTGTGAGCATACAGGTTCCTCCTCAGCTCCTGCTTCCCTATGACTGTCAGCACTTCTGTGTCGGAAGAAAAAGCCCTAGAGGGTCACAGAAGACCTTTCATTCCAAGGAGTAAGGAGCAAATGGGGACAGTACTGAACACCTGGCAATCATTGGGTAAACTCTGCAAAAAACATAAACATTGAGGACAGGATCATTATAAAACATGACCAAGATCACTCGGTAAGCCAGGTTTACTTGAGTTAAATGCTTCTTAAAAATTGAGTCACACACCAAGTTAAACATTCAGGGACAAGTAAAACAGTGCAGAGACCACTCTTTCAGAATAGGAGACCTGTAATCTGAATTATATCACCACGGAAAGAAATTAAGGCTATGGCACAGCAGACTCAGTTCCATTAACCTACCTGTGCTAGTTTAGCTTGGGTAAGGCCTGCAACAGATACAAAGTAAATGTATAAGATCACAATCAAAACTCAGGTGCTTAAAAGGGTTCACATTTCTCAAAATATAAACCCACGAGTATATATGTGTAAACACACATGCACTTTTAATAACTTTCCTGCTTTTTTAAAATTACCTATCCCTAGCCTTTGCACGCCGTCCTACAGGGAAGGGAAAAACTGAACCCTGGTTTCTTTATGTAGCGAAATTCCACCTTTTTCCAAAAGAAATTTCTTCTGGATAAAGACTGCAAAGCCAGGCTCTATTTTACAGCATAGCAGAATTTGGAGACTGATACTTCTCTCAGGGCTCCTTTCTTCTCAGACCTTATTTAGGCCTCTTTTCTTTTCCTACAGCATTTCTCTAAAGTGCCAAACTGTACAAGCTATCATGAAAAAAGAAATAAAAACTACTCAGTCATTATTCATGGACCTCTCAAGGGCAACTGGAAGTGAGAATGTGCCTGTCCTTACAGCTGCTCTTAGGTAGTTGTTTCCCACAATTTTTCACAGCTTTTATGCTGATACAGGGTAGATCTCTTTCTAAATCTAAGAGTTTACTGTAGAAAAGTTTTATTTTTACAGAGATTTCAACAGCTCTGTTACAAATACCTAGCAAAAAAACTTACATGTGTCAAAATAGTTACACTGACCAGTTTGAGCACCTCTGTTTAAGATGCATTTTTATTAGCATTTTGCAGCTGACCTACATAAAAGAATTGTTTTACTTGGAAATGCCTTCGTCAGTTTACCCTTTCATTAGGTTAGATCTACGTTTTAACATAGGTTTCTTTTCTTTGTTAGAGCTGACCATCAAGAAAGTTTTAGATCATTTGTAAAAACAAAGAAAAAAAGTAAGCCACAAACTCAACTGAGGCATCACGCATACTGATACTTGTTTCTGTGGCAACTCTAATAAAAATTCCCAGTTTACCAGCCCAACAAGAAATAAAACTATGAATGGGTGATTCACAAGGAAAACATTTGTTTTCACTGTAAGAAGTGAGAGGATTTCAGGTAGCAGTGCTTTCTCCTATCAAAATATATTGCAGCCCAGAGAAGAAGGAGTAATTTTCTCCATAAACAGCTAAATAGGCATTGTTAGGTAAGTTCTCAGCTGCATTTATTCATTCTCATTTATTCATTATTATGTCCAACTGCGGGAGTTACAATTTCAAAGGTGCTTTTCTTTGGAAAGTTCCATGAGAAATCAGTTGTGCTCAGCTATTTTTTTTTTTACAAGTTTTGGCTGAAATTAGAAAAATAGGTATGGTACTAAGAGGGGAAGACCAGCCCGTAAACATGCATTCTGAAGGCCTCAAGTGTAACACCATGCTGCAATAAGAACCAATATCAATAAATGCTGATTCAATCTTTCAGCGCACACACAAAAAAAATTGACTCTTGTGATACAACACATGAGAGGGATTCTTTCCAATTCTCCCTGGAACACTGCAGAGCACAGATCTGGCAGTGCAGGCCATTCAGGGAAGCTACAGCTTTCAACTGTCTGCACTGTATATAGAAGTTTTATCTGTATGATCTGCATGTAACATCTCATACTCAAACACAGGCATCTCTCCGTGTAACTTCTGAAAAGCCTCTCCCCCACAGGCCTCCACTCTTCATTTCTTCAGACACTACAAGGCAGATGGCAAGAGCCACATGCAGGCACAGCGAGCACAAGGTCCAGCCTTGCTGCAGTGAGAGCTGGACCCAACCTCTTGCACAACAAACAGGAGCCAGAGGCTGCCAGTAAAGCTGGAGGTAGGAGTGAGGTTCAACAATAATGCTGTTTGCAGTACCAGAAAAATGATCTAGTGACTTTCCTGTGAGTCCTTTCAATGTCCTACATACAAGAATCAAATCTTACAGATTAGAACAATGCAGCTATTTCATTCAAATGTTTTTATGATAATTTATACCAAATATAGATTCCACAATTTGTGATTAAATTTGTATGCATCTCCACTGCTACGACTAAAATCAAAACAAAGTCCAAACAATACTTTACTGCACATCTAAAGGTCAGTGTCCTTAGCAGCCAATCAAGAAGGCATGGAAATATAAAAAGGTCTGCCAAATAGCTGAATGAAAACTTTAGATTTGTTTGACTGAAATCAAAACTCAATTTGGAACAAAATGTAAATGTTCAGCTTCATGTACAAAAGCTGGAGCCCTCACATCTCACAAGAGACCTAAACCATATGTACTTAATCATTTATGGGTCTTGATTAAGCTTATAAGCATATATCTGAAGAAACATTTAAAAACTTGCTATGTGATATTTTAAGACACACAAAGCATAGAGCAAGCAACAAAGGACCAGTTATGGGGTGTACATGCAAGGACCAGAACAATGGATAAAAGCCTTCCTATATACAAGATCCCTAAAAATGCTTTTTGGCATCAAATAACAGACTAAGCTGAGTCCTGAGTTCTGATCCAGAGATCTATTGATTATATTCCTAAGTATTATAAACCATCTAGATCACAAACAATCACTCTGTAGAGGCTGACTTCTCCACCATAAAGCTGCAGTTTCAATTTTAAAAATTAAAAATCTCATCCAGTTGTCTCAACCTCTTTCATAGAAAAGATAATCCAAAGGAATTTTTGTACTAAAACTGAAAGACATCAAGGGTGACAACATATACTGAAATTATTTTAAAGTCAGCAAAGCATCACTCTGTGACTAAATATATTGATCTTCTGAAGCCTGAAGCCATTTTTCATAACTTTTCAGGGGGGAAAAATGTGTGCAAGAGTCCTTATTGCAGGCCTTCAAGTTCAGCCATCCTTCGGTTTGCTGCTATAACATGGTACATGCATTCATGTTACAGGGCTGCAGAAACTACATGTCTATGTCAACAGATGTGTTTCTTGGAAGAAAGCAACAGAAATCAAGTTTATTCAAATGTTTGCCAGCTACCATATGCTGCAATACTATTTTAAATGCAACATAAGGCATTGGGAACATACTTTTACTGCTATCTACACTTTGTTATTTACTTTCCATTTAGACTAAATACCAGAGACGGGGCACACTAAGGGGTGCAGTGTCCTCTTTGTAAAAACATTCTACCCGTTGTAGTATTTAGAAAGAAAAAAAAATATACAGAGTCCTACATTACTCTTGACCACTTTCAGCGGCTGCACTTTCATAGGGAGGCTCTGAGAAAGATATTTTTACATATGGCATTAATTCTGGGAACTTTTAATAATGGCCAAATATAATTAAAAATTATGCAAAAATTCCTGCCATGAAAAGAGCAGTACAGAAACGACTCTGTTTGAAGAAAAAGCAATCGTTTGCTCATATTCTGAGTCCATAAAAAAACAAAACACACGTGGTGCATTTTTAATACTTGAACTACATCAGGCCCAATTCTGCTCCTATGCAAAGCGAGTGGCAAAACTCCAGAATGCAGCAGGATTGAGCCCCTGATGTTGTCACAAGCATTCAAATAAACAAACAGGGCTGTAACAGATTCTAAGCTTCCACTGTGTTCCTCTAAATGAATCCAGACAGAAAAAGAAAAGCACATTTCATTGCATTTCTGCAATACAAGGATAACAACAATGTACAACCTTCTATTATACAGAATTCATCCTCTTACAGTATTATCACCCAAATATCTAAAGAAACAGTTTAAAAGAGTCAAGAAAGCCTTTGCGCACAAATTTGTAGACAACTCTACCAAATCTCATAGGGTTCTTGATCTTCCTGAGCTCCTAACATCAATTTTTCTTCTGGACTTTCATAAAGTGCAGGATACAGGGATGTTTTCACATGACCCAAACGTGGGCATCTCCCACAGCCAGCTAAATCCCCTAGGCTCTTTTACAGACAATAGAAAGAGCTGTTGATGTTCTGAATCATCCTCAGGGGAACATAAGCTAAGTCTCTGCTCTCAGTCTCTTCAGCAACTTTAAAAGAAACTGAAGAATCTGTAACTCACTCAAGTTATTCAGCATTAACAGTAAAATGGCATAAAGATGGCATCTAGTTTTTAACCAGTGGGAGAAATTTTGCTATGCCCACATGTTCATTTTCTGCTACCTGTGATTTCATTAATAATATGACTACTGATAAACTAAAAGCTGAATGCATCTCTCAGATCTTAACTAACTCTGAAAGCTTGGGCCAAAATCCAGCAAGGCCCCTAAGCACTTGCATAATTCTAGGCATATTGACATCTTGGGTTTGAATTTAAAGGCATGTCAAAGCCCATCACTGGACCACCGCCAGAGAACTCAGCACCTTCCTACAAGAAGTCCCTGAAGTTCAATTTTTAACTGAGACAATATCTGTGAAATATTTTCCTTCTTGGACTATGTATTTTAAATGTGTCTTAATGGCTGTAGGAAGCCAACTCCACTACACTTTTACTGTTGAGTTTACGTCAAGTCCACCTTTTGGAACACTATTCCACAGAAAAGCCAGGTCTGCTGTTTTATGGCACAGCTGCACATACTTGTCAGTACATCCAGGCAGCTTCTCCTGCTCTGGAAAGGAGCCAAACACCACAACAGCTCAGGAGTTAATGATACATGTGTACCACTTGCAGCACGATGAAGTTATTGATCCAGCTCTGGTGAAGCCTGTCTCACCAGTGACATGGCATACACTCCCAGGACATGGAGAGGAACTCCACTGATAAAAGTGAATCTCAAAATTCCTTGTGCTCACATTTATAGTGCTTTACACCAAGATTAACACTTCTAAGACATACAAAAAGTGATTTGTGTGCCAAAACTGTCCAAGGCTCGCTGCTACCCTCTCAAAGAATGAATAAATACATAGAAATACTCATGCCAGAAATTTGATGGAGTTTGCTGCACTGAGAAAGCAGTGGGTCTTTCACCAAATAAAGCCCTTGACCTACACAGAAGTCTTGCAGATCTTCGTTAACAATCACATGGTCGACATTTACTGATGTAATGTATGGAAAAACTACTTAAAACAGTAGACACAGAATTACACAGCTTGTCTCTGCATCTAAGAAACTGAATCTAATTTTGTTCCAACCACCTGCAACATTTTAAGTGTTTTCCCTATCGGATTATTAGAATAACCCCACGTGTTTGGTTGCCTCAACATTGTTTTATTCAAGTCAGTTCTACGTTATGACATATGCAGCAAAGGCTGGAATATCCTTTGGTGTGTGACATATGTGCCACAAACACTCTTTGACTGTTACTGTTAGTTGATGCTTGTAGAGAAAAGCACTGGGTGATACACAGCAGTAAATTACTTCCATAACTGTTAGTTTGTGGGATGGCATAACCTAGAAGTCAAACCACAGCCAAACAGATGGAGAATGTGTATGCCACAAAACTGTATCACTTCACATTACGTTTATATACAGAAATGGTGTTTTCAAAACAATCTGCTTCTCCTGCTTCTGCCAGAAATGGCATAGTTTAGGACACTATTTCTCTTGAGTATTTTCCTTTTCCCCCCGCTCCATGCACAGAGATGCTTTGGTTTTGTTTCCTCCCCTCTTTCTTTTCTTTCTAATAAACACACAATTTTACTCTACAAGGCATGAATCTTGTCAATTTACTGGCTAACATCCATTCACATGTACATCAGAAGCCCACCAGGGAGTGTCAAATCCACAGAACTTTCCAAAGCTAGATTCAAAATATGGACCTCTTACTTAGCTGACAGCTGTGTAAAATCATATGCAGCCAGACAACTCCCCAGTGACCACACAGGTGCATGTGCTGAACAAGGCAAGTTATTCTAAGACCAAGATTAGTTTATACTTGAAAAGTTATCTTCAGAAAAGTTTTTCTCATGGCATAATGTGATTCTGAGACCAAAAACCACCACACCCTTTTTAGAGGAGGGGAACATATTAGCTCAACTAGGTAGAGAGGCTGAAGGAAATCTGTGAAAGCAGCCAAATTTCAGAGGTTTTCTGGGAAGATATGACAATCATTTGGCCTCAACACAGCAAGTGAGCATTAACAGGAATACTACAGCTCATTAATGTCTATTTTCTCTTTTATTGATAACTTTTATTGTTTAAATCAAACACGTGTTCTACGTAAAAAACTGCTTATGGACAAGGCACATAAGTTACAGATTTCCATCTCAGCAGCATGCATGTAATTTCAGGACAGCTTGACTTGGCTCAAATGGCTCTGTGCCACCAGTTTCTCACTCCACCCACCACCAGGAAGGAGCCCTGAGGGACAGAACTGAAGCTGTTACCAGGATTCAGCCTAGAAACTTGCCCTAATGATGTAGAGTCAAACCAGTCTCAGATCAGGCAACACAAGCAGCACTGAACAATCTTCTGAACTTACACTTTACACCTCCTCACCAGACTGCAGGCTCAAAAGCTTCACCCATGAAGAACAAGCAGTAATTACTTGAAATTCCAAGTCTTTGCAGTAATATTCTGTGCATTCTCACCTGTAAGTATCTATTCTCTTCAAACTTAGGAACTTTAATCTAATTGCCCATTCCTCTTACTCCTCTCTAGCAGTGAGATCCTGTGTTTCAGAACTGAGCTACTTTTCAATCCTTGGAAAAATCTCACCATTGGTTTGAACTACTTTTATAACATCTGAGTGGACAACTGGCAAGATTTCACACAGTGCCAACACAGCAATTTTATCTACTGTAAGGAGTGCAGGAAACACCTGATTCATCCTACCATCAGTTTAAGCACAGAAGAAAAGACAACCTTTGGTCTCCTCAGACTTGTTGTTCTGTACCACCCACCTATGCTGCTCACATAAAAAAAGCCAACTGTTACTTCTCCAGGTGCAGCACTGACAGCAGAAATCAACTGACACACTCATTGACAGAAATTTCATGTGCTAAGCACATCCTCTACATGGAAGGCCAAAATCAGATAATTAATGTCTATTCTGTCCCAAGTTCATAGATATGTAACACAACCTATTCTATGAATAGAATGTATGCATTTCCAACTACACAAACCAACTGTCCTGACAAATGAAAATATTTTATTTGCATTTTTATAAAACTCAACAGGATTATACCTAAACATCGTCCACTATACTGCTCACAAATGAAACCTTAAATTGGCTTAATAACCCAGAAAAAAAATCCACATACCATATAAGGCAGTTGGTATCATTGTGTTTTCATTTGAAGATTATCACTATGGATATGCAACTAAAAAGCTAAAATTGAAAACAATAAATCTGCACAAAATGCAGAAGAGAATTGAATAAACTCTGCAAAAGAGAACATAGCAAAGACAGAGGCAAGATGCTACTTATCACGTATATCAAATTTAAAGACCTTTTCTGATGACTTAAAAACTGGAGTTTGAGCAAAAGCACACAAAAACTTTCATTTGCCACCTCTTTCACTGGAGTGTTTTCATCACCAAAACAGCAAACAGCTCTGTCTGTGTTTCATCCTGGCCTCTATCCTTATGAAGTTCACATACTTCTAAAAATGCCACTTAAAATTTATTTTCCATCTTGAGACCAACAAAACCACACACAACCAATTCAGCTATAGAATACAACAGGTAATGGCCCAACAGCCCTACTGTTAGAGGTGTTGGAACACAATTATTCCCATTGATTTAGGGCACATACCTCTCTCACACTGGGGTCCAGTAAAGCCATACGTGCAAGCACATCGATTTGGAGCTACGCATCTCCCTCCGTTTAGACATCCATTTTCACAGACAGCTGTATCAAAGGGAAGGCAAGAGTAACCTTTATTGACCTGTTTTCAGAAAGACATGAAGGTATATACTTGGCCAACTTAGGTAAACTGGTAAAAATGGTAAACGTAACAGGATACCAAACTCCTTTCCTAGAATCTACTTAATGACCTTTTACTACTTGCTGGCTTCATTAGTACCATGAGCTCATCTTTTCAAGGGAGCATAACACAAATACAGGAACAGCTACAGCTTTTCTGACCTCTTTGGGATAGCTGGATTAAAAAAAAAAAAAAAAAAAAAAAGCCTTTCTCTTTGGGATAGCTGGATAAACCCACAACTTCAAAAAATATCTCTTTCAAACTTGAAAAAAATAAACACTGATAGAAATTGCAGATAGACAATGCAGAGGAATAGTTTATTTCTAAATTGTCAAATGTGTTTGTTCCTCCCATAATAATCCAGTATTAAAAGGCTGTTTGCTGGTGTTAAATAAATAATGCTATTAACTTTGCTATTAAGGGTAACAAAATTTAATCAATATCTATTCCATGTTAATTCAAGATACTCTTCCTCTTATCATGTCACTAACTTCAGAACTCAGTTCTTTAATAATAAACTCCAAAAGCAATTCCTCTCAGAAATAATCAGAAAATATAACATGCACATGAAAAAGGAGATTTTAAATACAATTTGATGTTCATTGAGTAATGTTATTCTTTGTTCCATTTCACATTCACTTCAGTAGAAAGAAGATTTCCATTTATCCTCTTTTATCCACTTGATATTTCACAGTGAAGGCAGAAATACAATTCTTAATCCTTTCACCATGTGATCTTCCTCCAGATTATTAGGGTAAATTCCTGGTCCCACTGAAGTTCATGTAAAGTGTGCCATTGATTTTGACAAAGCACAAAAGGTTTTCATTAAATGAGCTAAACACATTTTCTGTGTCAGACCAATATTTCACTAGATAGCAACGTGACAGCTTTGGTTAAAAGCAGTGTCTATATCCTTATTTGAGTTACTTCACAGCATTCCAGCCAAGAACAAGAGAGCACCAGAGTCAGTTTGGGAGAGATTTCAAGCAGCAGATCCAGGAATGCTTTTGGCTAAGGACTGATTGAGGAAATAAAAAAATCTGTCAGTCAACTCTAATAAGACAACATCAAAATTTCTAAAGCATACTAGCTAAGTCTGATGCAAACACTGAAATGAAAACAAGACTTTGTATTAAAAATTCTAATTTTATCTATAAGATGAAAACTGAATCCTATGCAAAATTTAGATGTATGACCCACTGCTCTAGTAGGTGAGAGGTCCTGGAGGTTAATGGGAATTATGGCAGTGTGAGAACTACAGGATCAAATTAATATCCAATCATTATGAAGTCAAATGATGTTTATTTTAATAGTCTTGATCAGTAAGAATTCACTCAGCATTCATTACAAAGTCATGTGTTTTTCTGTAAAATTTCTCTTCACCTGATCAAAAACAAGCTCAACAGCAGGTGAAATTTAGTGCTAAAGAGTGTCCAACCCACACATGACAGAATCACTTAACAGTATCTACATTCCTAGAAGTGTACTCACGCTGTCCGCAGTGTGTTCCTGTATATCCCTTCTGACAGAGGCAATGGTCATCACTGCAGCTACCTCCATTCATGCACCGGATGTTACAGTGTTGGACTTGAAAGGAAAAAAGATTTTCCTCAGTTAAATCAAACCAGTCAGAAACACTTTACTGTTTGCTAAAGGACTTTACTTCTTTTTTGGGGGCGGGGGGGAATTGACTCTGTGAACCAGGAAGTATCAGAAGTCAAGAATGCACATTTAGGACAGATACTTAAAATGGCACTACAGAACACAATATAGACTCATAGCTTCTAGGGAATATAAGACATGGTGCAAGAATTTGATGCACTCTCTCATTCAAATGAAGTCAAAGGCATTTCATAGAACAAAAATCCCCAACATTTCTTTCCTAGTTTGCAATTACCAAAAAAAGCCTTCAATAAGGGAAAAGTACTGAACTTCTGGCAGACAGCACCATTAAAAAGCGAGTCTTATCATCTGGGAAGTGGGGGAGGGAAGTATTAAAGGGAAGCATATAAGGAAGCTCCTGAGGACAGCCCTGTTCTGCCAACACATGCAACACCAGAAGCTGACCTGGCCAAGCAGAACTTCTTGCATAAAAATGAGAAATAACAGAGGGATTTCTTTCTGTACGCCAACTGTGGGCTCACCCCACCAGTAGAACTGCTGTGCTTGGAAGCTGCAGAGCTCACAGACAGCACTCACCCAGAGCCAACAACCTTCCCCTCGCAAGGGCAGAGGCAGGGGAGCAGCACACTCTCCTCAGCTGCAGCCCCACCACTTATAATGGTTAACAGGCAGCTTAAGCCCCATGCCAGTAAAACATAATGTCTCTGATGCATTTTTCTAGTAATAAGGGCAAATATATTTCTTAACTAGATGTTGGGAGCACCTAAAAGTATGTCAGGCTCTTCATCAGGCATACAGAAGTGGGCAAGTCTCCCGGCAAAGTGAACTCCTTACAGGTCCTGCTGTCCAACACAGCTGTGAATTGGGGCCTGCACTCCAGTAAGCAGCTGGGAAATGGTTTTCCTCTTAACATGAACCACATGAAAGGCTCCTCCCCAGATAGGATTACAGTCTGATCAGCATTTCAGCAGATTGTGATGGAGCACTGGATACCTACACCATGCAGTCTGAAATGCTCAGGACTGAAAAATGGAAATTGCATGTCCTGTCAGAGCCTGTAGCTAACAGGTGCCATGCCAAACACTGAATTTTTCATCTCACACAAAACCCTTAGGCATCACTTGGCTTTTATTCAGAAGTATGTGAATAGATTTTTTTTTTAATTTTCAAGTAGAAATAATAATTTTAACTGTACTGCCTTCTATACCAATATGAATCCACAAAACAGAAGTAAAACATACAACGGGAGAAAAAAATTAAAGCAATCTAGCATTTAAAACACTAGTAATTTTAATTCTGCAATTATAAAAGCAAAAATTGTGTATTACATTTCTTATGTGTCTAATAGTTACTATACACCTTTGTTCTGCTTTGGATGTACTTCAGTACTTCAAGCAACAAAAATGTACTAACATTCCTGAATAAAAAGTAAAATTGTCTGCAAATACAGAGTGAATATCTGGTGAAGATTTTTGGACACTGTCCTAAGTAGGTCAGAAAAAGGTGTATAGTTACTTTAAAATGTGTAGTTCAACTCAGCTTTATACAATCTTAGAAAAACAGAGGGGATTACAAAAAGCATAGGAAATGATATCATCTGTCAAGCAGGGAAGGAACTTAAAAACCACAAACTGATTTCAATTAGAGCAAGCTATGCCAAGAGCTAATTTCCATTCCCACATGAAGACCAAAGCCATTTAAGTAGTTTGAACTACATTTGAGATAAAAAGGTTAACAGTAGCTTAAATTATGATTTTCATATTATCTCTTCATGTATAAATAAAGTCTATTTCCTCATTTTGGGATATACACACAAAGATTCCATAATTTGTCTTACTGGTTCTTAAAAGAACTTTTCCAAGGTAAAATACTTCTTCCTCCTTCTAAAATTAAAATCATTATGTGAGACTTCTGGGACACCCAGTCATCTTTACTAAAATGAGCCACTTAAATCAGTGAACTTTCTCGCCTATTACCAGGCAAGCAGATCACTGACATACAGTCAGTAAATTAATTACTTATTTTCTGCCCTCTTTTGTAGGAATGTTGAAAAGAGTACTTCCAAAATCATACAGACTAGTCTGTAATATTATCCTTCCAAAAGTTTACAGAAACAAATTCAAAGGCTGTCTGGAGCTCAGATGATGATTTTAAAAATGCATTTTTGAAAACTAGCATATTAATGCAGATCCAGGTTCTCTTTTCTCAGCTATATCAACAATTCCATTAATGTCAGTGGAGATATTCCGGTAAATGAAACATCTTGTTCCAAGATACCACACTGGACAGGTTCAAAGAAAAAGAACAGGACAGGTTCAAAGAAAAAGCACAGGATTTACCATAAGGCTGGTAAATGAATGCATATAGCTTTGCCTTATCTTGGCATGCAGAGGAAATGTTAACATTATTAAATGGTTGCTTTTAATCAATTATTGTTCTTTTTCACGTCCAATTTGTAAACAGTCTGCACTGGAAATGTCTGAAGTCAAAACAGGAATAGCTGCAGGAACACAACCTCATAAACCTGCACAAGAGCCAGCAAGACCATACATATCCACACAGACTTTGCGTGTGGGCAACAGTTGTGTTTTTTATCAAAGTGCTGCCCTCTTAAGCATAACAGTTCCTGACTTTTTAAATAAATACCCAGCAAAACTGAATAAAGACTTCATCGCACCCAGAGCACTACCACAACCGCTCATGAAAAGTGCAGGAGCTCACCAAGCAGAGGAAAGGTAGCACACGTGCTGTCTACTCTGTGATCCCAAACTACGAAACGTGAGGTGTGAGGGTCTGCAGTCCTCAGGTGGGAAAACCAGCGGAGCGGCTGGCCCAGCGCTCAGGCTGAGCGCGGCAGGGCAGCCAGCGGGCACCGCGGGAGAGGCCGGCTCTCGCCTCTGTGCCACTGCCGAGGAAACGCTCCCGGCCCCGGCCGTGCATGACGCAGGGCTTTGCCTGCCAGGAGCTGTAAACAAGGAATGACGGCCTCATCGCATCCCAGATGCTCAGCGTGCTTTCTCTGTCAAGTGACTGACTCATGAAAGAGATGGCAGCTAGCGCCAAGGCAGGACACGAGCCTGCTGCCCCACAGCCCCGCACAAGGCACAGACAAATCCTGCAGTACGCTCAAAAACTCTGGGAACATTCAAAATTCAAGACCTTACACCACCTCTGACAGTAGCAGAATATAAGGCAAGGGGCTGAGCTCCAGTTTTTACTGCCATTAACAAACACCTCCCATAGCGCCAGAAGAGAGGGGACCCAGGGCACGGAGCCGAGGCCCAGGCTCAGCCCCACAGGCAGACTCCGGGCGGGAAGTGTCTGAGGGAGGAGCTCAGTGCTCGGCCGTGCCTCTGATGCTGCTGGCAGGGGAGCGGAGCAGGCCCTGCTCTGGACACGGACTCTTGTCTCCACAGCCCTCATACCGAGCACCCACCACAGCTGCCTCTGTCACAGCTCCCTTCCTTCACGGACAGGCCCATCAGCAAATGCCTTCCCTGTTTCAGCCAGCCAAAACCATTCTGACTACAAAAGCAAAACCAGGGGCTCAGGTCAGACAGACCTGTCCCATAACCCTGCGGGCAGCCTGACACTCTCCTCCTTGTTTGCCCCCCACTTCCAGGACAGAGCAGCAGCTCTAACAGGTGGCAGGACCACGGAGCATGAATGGAGCATAAAGAAGGGCCAGGCTGCAGCACCGACAGACACGGGCACAGCAGGCACAGCCCGCTGCTGTGGGGGAGGCAGTGAAGCTGCTGCCACCGCAGAGCTGGCAGAGCATGGAGCACAGGACAGCTCCCACAGCACTGAGTGTTGCACATCTCCACACAGGTGCACCTGCAGCATCAGAGCACCCACACATCAGAGCCAGCAGCAGGGAGGCCTCCACACTTGGCAATCTTATCTCCAAGCTGGCTGTAAGCACACCCAAAAATTCACTAATTTCACAGAAATAACCACTACTCAGCCAGCAAGTTTACTGATGTCACTAAAATCCCTGCTGAGAAAACCACCGGTTGATCTTTTCAACCACAAATCAGATTCCCAAAGCTGACTCTTAAACCAGAAAAGTCCCAGCAACTGACCTGCATAAGAATCAGACTTGGAGGCTTTGTTTTGCTCTCAAATCCACATGCTTTCCAATCTGCATTAAATATTTTATTTCAACAGACAGCCAGAGTATAAGACTCACTGTCAATTCAGTTTCTGTCTATGGATGTACCTGCTAGAAAATCCATGCTCACTACTGACTCTTTAAGTACTAAAGACACGCATAGCTTAAAATATGCAAAGGACATCTCAGACACATCTCATATATCAGAAGCTATACACTTAGTTCTGAGAAATGGCATTTTCACTCATATTTGCTATTTTTATTTTGCATGTGACAAATGTATCACTTACATTTGATTTTTTATTATTTTAATTAGATTTTTCTTATTTTTAAAACATATAATTAAAATAAGGTTTAATGAATGCATATTCTGACAAAATATTAACTGTTACCAGAGGTAGTTGACAGTAACCATGTGATGTCAAACTGTATTTTTTGTTTACTTTGTTTTCTAATTGCAGATCTAAGTCATTGTGGTGTACTGTGTAAATACATATTCATGGGTTTTGTCTACAGTGCCAACAGCACTAATGATTTGCATAAAGTATGTTCTGTAAGTACTAAAGATGTGCTAAATCATAAAAAAAATATTACACAAGAGTGCACAGAAGCAGTGGAGTCTCTTCTCTCTACAACTTAATAGACACTTTTGCTTTTAGAATTGGTATGTTTTAATAAATAAAGAAGATGTAACCACATACACAATGTATCTTACATTACTGCAGACATTGAATAAGATATAAACCACACATATTTTAAGCCAACTGCTAAGTCTATTTGTAAAGTGTTAATACTTATACTGTATACAGAAAATCAACACTTAAAAGCAGGGAAATCTATGCAGCAATGTAAGGAAAAAAATGTCAGCACTGATTAAAGCTTATGATTCGTAGAAAATTCATACTTAGGAGAAGTAATAGTCAACAACCAAATTAGCTACATCATAGAGGCTTTAGAAGCTGCTTGATTAAACATTGTAGTAAAGTCCTGCACCCATTTATCTGTGCTGCTCCATTGAAGGCTATAACTATGGAGATCAATGGTAGAGTATTTCAGAAAAAGAACCACAAGAAGAACTGAAAACTTTACCCTATTTTTCTTTTGAGTCTTGACTCACAAAAGATTTCAGTGGGGCCAAAGAAAAAAATGAGGTAAGGCCCACTTGTTTCTGCCAAATGTGCTAAAACATGTAACAGATACAGAGATGTATCTCCTCTTCTGTGCCCCAAAGGGTACTTGGGAGAAGGTCATACCTTCCTTTACTGATTAACAGGACTAAGGCATAAGCACCTGGTAAAACAGTAGCTGCAAACTAGGCAGGAACACACCACTACACACATTTGTGCAGTATTTGGCACCCTTCCCTCCCTCCAGTACTCCCTGGGAACTCCGTAGCTCCACATCTTCCTCATGCTGTCCTCTCCCTAACATACATCACAGGAGCATGAGATGGGTTGAACTACAAAGAACAATATTTACCATTTTAGTACACGCCATTCCATTCCATTCTGCAGTTGTTAGCATTTTTCCACTGTTATTACATAAAAAGGATGCTAAAACCACAAACTGAAATGGTCAGTTATGTGGGAAAACTCTTATCAACCAGGAAAGCAAAAAAAAAAAAAAAGGCAAAGTAAAAAATCAGAAGCAAAGCAGACCACACACACTGAGTCTCAAAAGATATTCAGAACTAAAAGGATGACCACTTTGCATAATATTACAGACCTCAGCTGAGTGCTGAGGTCTGTAGTGTTATGGAAAGTGCTCATCCCCCACTGACTTCTGTTAATATGTTGTTCAGATGGTTACAGGCATTTGTGGGAACCAGCCTCCCCAAAAATTCTTTCCAGAAACTACATGTCATAAAAAACCTTAATCTTCTACATTCTAAGAGGCAAAAACTGTGTTCAAATGAGAATACAGAGTACTTTACATTTGGCATCACAGATATGAATCCTACTCTACATCAAACACTCAACTTATGTTTAGCCATTGAGTTCTCTGTTCATTGAATGAATTTAATTTTACTTATTTTTCCCTGGCTCTGGGGAACCTTCCTTGAAAACTTGAAATACAAACATTTCTAGGAAAAGTCATCTCTCTGAAAAGTTTCATTTTCAAAGCATCTTTGTTTTTCTGATGAAAAGCTGTTCCACTTCTGTACCTCTATTACCTACAGAAGTGTCACCTGAAGAAAGTCAGCAGTATTAGATTCAGAAGATATGTACTGAGCCTGGCAAGGAAATGCTCTGAAGGCCTACCCTTGTAGGCCTAGATATTAACATACAACATGCGTAGTGTCTGGTTTATAACCCTTGAAATATAAAGAAAATTCCAAAGCATGTCAAGTTCAGCCAATTGTCAAAAGTCGTCTCTCTATCATTACAACTTCTATTGTATACATGCTCATATCTACCAGTGAACAGAGATTAGGTATTTTCCAGAAAACAAGGAAGACTGGAATTAGTGCTACAAAGTGGCAAATAAAAATAGCTTCCAAAAAGACTGATTTGAGTTTGATTTGGCAAAAAAAAAGTGCCTCCAATAGGCAGTCTCTGAGTCATTCTTCAGTTTCATCATAGAAAGCTACACTTCCCTTCCTGTGGTAAAAGTACGTCTGGTGACTCAGAGGTTATTTGTCTTAAATACTGACCACTGAACTATTTTACATACCTTAGTAGCTTCACAAACTCAAAAGAGTAATATCAGAGATGCAGAAGAAATACTTACTTGATTTTGAACCACAGGAGGGGGCTATCTGACCATTTGGGCATGTGCACATGTTTGGTCTAGAGCAAAATCCATCCCCACAGGAATGTCTGCAGATTGCTATTAAGAAAACATAAATGCCTTTAAAATATGTCTCAAAAACCTCAAACACATAAAAAAACACCTGATATAAAATTCAGTACCATAACATAAATACCCACAAACTCATTAAACCACATACAACAGATCCCAAAACTGTTCCTTCTGTTCATCTGCATCTTTATAGGGGGCAGCTAAAACCTAGACATTCACCATCTGCTAAGAAAAGGTCTAGGAACATGCCACAGGCCACACTAGATAACGGGCAGATTTCCTTGGAAAAGTGAAACTGTTATCCATTTTACCAGACCTTCTCGGAGGAAGGATGGCACTGAGGCAGCAACATAATTCTTCCTTTATTTCTGCACCACACACAGACAAGAGCAATAATTCCCATCTAATAGCATGCTGCTGCAGGATCTCTGGAGAGATTCTTATCAGCCTTGGGCAAAGTGCCTTTAGGAGTTATTTCTGGTACACTGTTCTACTACATGTGAATATGCATATAGCACTATGATGTATGCAAACATTTATATCCCTACATATGTATTTCAGGGATATGGTCCAAAGAAGCGGAGAAAATGCACTTGCTGGCCTGAAGCTGTTGCCTCCTTCCATTAACTTCAATAGATTAACATATTCCCAAGAGTTCACACACCCCTTGGAACCCTTTACCACAGACTTAAACAGAACATGTGGATGAGATTAATCTTTTGTTAAATAATGATATCATGTCACTGTGTTGCAGCCCATGAAACTTTGTATATTAGCTTAATATATTTTAAATGGTAAAGCAATCATGTACAGCTGCTACTGAAAACATACAGAAACACATTTCAGTTCTGGTATACAATTAAAAACCATAACATCAGTCATAACACATAACTAGATTAACTTACGGACTATGCATTGGTTTCCACCAGGTAACGTTTTCCATCCAGGGCAGCAGTAGGCATTGTAACGGGATCCACACACATTTGGTCTGGAAAAAAAAAAATAAGGATAAGGATGAATTCTTATTTTTACTCAGAAATAAGTTTTAAAAGTAGAGGCATAAAATGGAAAAGGTAAATCACTGCAATATATATTTCAATAATTAAATTTAGAAGTGTTGTATGGTTTTCGCCTGTAGTTGTTGGGGTTTTTAGGTAATATACACGTTTATAAATTAAAGATTACATTACAGGCACAAAATCAAATCAGTAACATCTGAACAACAGGAATAGAATGAGGAAACCTTGTCTTGCAACACTTCACATCTGAAGAAATAACCATTCAGGTTTTTTGAGCAAAACTCACACTTAAATAAAAAATTAGGGACTCCATCCAGCATCAATAATAAGCACAAATTAAATCTAGTGCTCTTTGAGTGGTAATTTTTAATCTTCTTGTTGCTTTCTCTTCTTTACTGTAAAGCACTATTACTGTTCCCTGTTTTGTCTATGAACAAAACTATGTATGTGTGAGTGAAAAATGCCAACAAGAACACTAGCCAAATAAATGAGTCAAAATATGTTAATTCTTCATTAGGAAAAATTACCTACTACCAAAAATAATGAAGGATGTGGGTGCATGTAGTGATAGGGTCCTATGAAATGAGTATGAGGGGCCTACTGCCCTCCTTAAATGATGTATCAACAGGAATTTTTCTTTCCAACTCAATCCTCTCATCCAATTTACCCTGTCAAATAACTTTATTACTAGAGTTTACAATGAAAGCTGACAGGACATGATGCTATTCCTATCATGATTTTATTGATAAAAATAAAAAAAAAGTTGAAATTTTTCTAGGTCCCTCATACATAATAGATTTTGTAAATCTACCTTGTCCTATTTATTTAATGCATCTATGCATGCAAATAAAGCTAGTAAGAATACTTTCAAAAATGGGAACATGTGCCTTCTTTTGTTTTACACTTAATAACCTTAGCAGAGGAAAGTTTTATAACCTCTATTAATATTGTGAGCAATTACTCAATAGATTAATGCAGCTAGAACCAGCTAGAAACTTCCTAGGAACAGCTATAATAAAATATTGTATCCAGATTAGAGATAGATTTGAATGTTTACTGTTTTAGGAAGGGTTCTCAATTATTATTTTGTCCTTGGTCTTTCAGAAAGTTCTTCATTGCTAGTATTGCAATGTCTAAGTAAACAATTGTTACTTCATATGGTGAGGCAACTTAAGATAAACAATCTCAATATACACAAACATTTCTTTATGCGCGCTTTCTAACTAATGAAAGTTATATACTGTATTTATTTAGGGATAGGCATTACTAATGCAATTCCAAGTATTCTGATTACACCAATTCCAGTGACACCTATCCTTTCCAACCATGGCCAGAAACTACTTAAGTCAAAGCAACCACTTCCATTACCTTCCACTGGTTCTGGATGATTACAAAGTACTAACTGAGGTGAATGTTAGCAACACAATTGGATTTGTTGCAGGGTCCTTTTCCCTTCCTGCAAGTGATGTTACAGACTCAAAGTCTTATTCATTTAATTCCAATGTATTCAGTTTTAGTAATGTCAGCTACTTCCCTGCAGGGCTATAACCATGTAACTTTCCTAGAGTTCCCTATTCATCAATGCCAAATGTTCCTCCACAATCATCTGCCAAGTAAGACTGGCAGGCAGACAAGTGAGATTGCTTTTCACCTTCTCCAGTCAGAAGAAATAATGGATCTTATTAAGACAGATAGAATGGGTTTGTTGCTACCTGTTACAACCTACGGGCATAAACCACCCATTTCTGATTCCAGTTGGTGAGGATCTATAGAAGTGACCATAAAGTGATGTTTATGTGCTCTGTCGAATTTCAGTCTCAGCAAGTATGTGGCTTTGGGGACCATCTGGTCCATGTTAAGAGACAGGAGTGGATTTCTGTGTCACAGAGAGACCTGGTTTTAAAAATCTTTTTCCAAAATGTAGCTCCAGAAAACCTAGATGTGCCAGCAATCATGAATTTGGAGGCCCTGAGAGCCTTGAAGCTGTCCACAGGGTAGGCTAAGCCATACACCCAGGAGGCTCCAACTCTGGTGCAGCATGCTTCGCTTTGAAAAAAAAAATAAACCAAACCAAAACAAAACAAAACCCCAAAAAAAGTCATCAAACTGTACTTGCACGGAACAGTTTGAGCCTGACAAGTGCATTTTCCAGTGGAACACTTTTTCATCAGAAAGCTGCTGTCTAGCTTATAAAAGAAACCTATATTGAAGTCTGAATGCTGCTTCTTTGAGACAGAGGGAGTGTTCTTAAATCATAGCATAGCATATTTGTAAAATTACTTTGAAAATAATTAATTTTGAAGGTTAAATTCATTGATATTTATGAGGTGATCAGACACTATAGCAATAAATCTCCATAAATAAATAAAGTATTCGAGGCAATAATAAATAAGTTACCTCATGTAAAATCATGGAAACCATCAATCAAATTGTAAAGGCTCTATCATGGCATTTGCTTTAAACAGTTACCCACTTTGTGTTAAATAGAGCATATTTTCCAGCTGATATTATAAACTATGAAGACTAAAGAAGTGTTTTATATTCTTATAAAACTGTTTTCCTGAACAGCACTAGAAACATAATTCAGTTATAGAATTGGATTTGTAATGATAGAATAAGCCAAAATTTACCTATACACCCTCAAATCACCTAGAGCACCTTCCTTTCACTCCAAAGCCCAGAGAAGGAATAGAGAATTTCAGAACAAAGCTGTTACAATTGCAATTTGGAGGGGGAAAAAAAACCCAAACCAACAAAATACCAACAAACCAAGTCTTTCATTTCATTTTAGAGTCACTTAACAGACTTGTAAAATATAAAAGGATTTCTGTAATGGTATGGTGCTCAGAGACAGGATGGCTGATGCCCAGTTTCATCAAAGATGTCCAAAGTAAACAAGATATTATGTCTTTGATTAATGATACGAAAGTAGAAATTCAGTAGCAAAGTGAGTTGAATTATCAAAAGACATTAGACATGAGTAATCTACTAGAAAAATCTTGGAGCAGCAGAGAGAAAATATTCATCTGGAAATACCAATAACTAACACTTGAGAGTGACAGGTTTGCATAGATATTGACAGCACCTGTATGCACCAAAGTAGAAGATATTCCTCTTCAGAAACAGCCCGTTAGGAAGTAAAGCTGTGTCAGTCCCTTCCCAGCGTGTGGGGAATGAGCCGGGCAGAGCTGCGGCATCGGCTCCTTGAGATGGACACGCGTGGTGCTCCCCGCTCAGCGCGGTGATGCAGCACAGCCTCTCAAATAAAAGGTCTCCTTTCTCCACGGGGCAATACTGATGTCACCCACGGAAAGGACAGACTGGGTCTGTCCCTCCCGTGCTTCCAGAGCCCTGGCTCAGCAGGGGTGTGTGGCTGCCTGGCCGCCCCGACCTGCAGCCATTACCCAGGCACTGCGGGTGGGTTGGTGGAGCGGGCACACAGAGGTAAAATAATGACAAGCAAATCATGCTAAGTTTGGCAGAGTCTTCTTATCAGCTCTAACCAGGCAGCGAGGGCACGTGACAGCCAGAGACGTGAGGGAGACTTTCAAAAGCCCTGTGTGAAGCCGGCAGCAGCGAACACCCAGCCCGGGAATGGCAGGGACACCTCTGGCGTTGGGACTGTCCTGTCCGAGCACGCTCGGAGCCCCGTGCTGCAGCCTGCCGGGGGGAGGGCTAATTCTCTGCATCCCCACTCTGCCCTGCCTCTGACCCCTCGAGGAAATTACAGCCCTCTCCGGAAGAAAGCATTGCCCATCTGCAACTCCCATGGGAGGAAGAGTTTCTGGCACTGCTGGGAGCGAGGCTTCAGGCAGAAATTTTGTCAGCAGCACTGCCATGCACCGGCCAATGCTGGCGTAATCCGCGCTGAATCAAACCCAAAGCACGGGTCTCAAATAAATTAGACAGAGACCAGACAGAGTGGGCAGAGAACAGCTGAGAGAGCAAGAGAAACAGCTGAGCACCAGTTAGAGATGCAGAGATACTGGAAAGGGTTTCTCATCGCTCCCTCAACTCGTTTTTCCTCTCCCTAGGAAAACACACGGGAATTCTTCCTTGCAAGAGAACGTTTCATGAGCAACTTCTATTAACTATTTGGCTGCAGTGGTTAGCATATGACCCGGTTTTCTGGCAGAAAAATACAATTTAAAGCAATATCATCAGCCAACGGTTGTTTATAGAGAAAGCTTTGCCCATTTTTCTTCTTATGTGGGTAACTCTGGTAGCTGCTAAAACTGTACCCAGAACTATTTGCTGATCATTTCCACATAAAATTGATGTTTCCATGCTTGCACTGGGGAGTTAAAAAGAATGACAAACTGCACCTGAAAAAATGGAAGGCTGGTCTTAAAAATGTGCTTTTTAAGGCTCCAGAATGTGATGATGAATATGTTTTACAAGTAGGTTTCAAGAGAGACAAAATCAGATCTACAATTTTTGCTGTAAACCAGCTTTATGTACCTATCTAAACTTCTCAGTGTCTTTGAATAAATACTAAATGCACAGACTGGCACAGTTCTGCTGACTCCACTGGAGTTCTACTCAGCTTTTCCACAGAATCAAGAACTTCCATAGCCAGACACAGTTCAAACTTTAGCAGACACGGCCATAAGCAACCTGATTTGAGTTCACCCTGCTCTGAGTGGGGGTTGGACCACATGGCCTTCCAAGATCCCTCCTCAGTTAAATGACAGAAGCCAAGTATGCATAAATTAGAGGTCGGTATCTAAAGCACCTCCTTTAGCTGTGCTGGCAGCTACCCCCTCCTCCAAGGAGCAGAGAGCAAAGCAGAACGGGGAAGATCTGGTTCCTAGTGGGATGCAGCAGTAACAGCTACAGCACATGACAAGCAGCAACCCTGACACACCACGGTGCATCAAGCCCCAAGGAAGAACCTGGTTGTGCTTTGAACTCACCACTTTCAGCAAGTACACCCACAAATTGAAAAACTTAATTGTACATCGGACAGAGCCAAAAACACAGACACAGGTCTGCATAAGACTCATTTCCAGGTACCTCAAATAGTTTAAACAGGGATTTATTTTCTGTTGTTTAGCTAAATATTACAAAAAATTGGATGTTTTTATCACTGTGCCCCTTTTAACCATTCAGTGAAGATCATTAAGTGAACTCCTGAAGCTATTTATATCAATTATATAAAAGAAAAACCTATGAAACTGCACTAGACACTAGAAAAACCACAAAATTTAGCTTCTATTATACTATAAAGAATAAGCATGCATTTTTAAGCAAAATATATATTTTTACATACAAAGGATTGCATCTGCAATTTTATACTGCAATAAGCAAGCCTGTGCCATGCAGAGAGCCTAATATGATAACTATTTCTCACTCTGACAGTAAGGATATCACTGTCCCAGAATCCTGGCTCAGTTCAACTAAAAAAATAACACGCTGAGCAGCTCTACGGGTATCTTTGGCTCTGGCCTATGTGCAAGTCAAGAGTTCAAAATGACATGCAAGTTTCCTGCAGCAACACTGAACACTTTTCTAACCCTAACCTCCATCACACTGTGACAGCTAAATACAGCAATCCAACAACAGCATTGACATTAAGAGAATTCTTCCACACTTGCTCTGAAAATCCAACCCTGTCATTTGCAGGGACACGCTCATCTAACCTGACAGCCAGGCATTGTTCTCATTCATAGCCAGGGACAGACGCGTTTCTGGCATGTATTCCTTCATTGTTCCACTTGAGAATGTCAACGGGTCCAGTTCAAAACCCATCTACATGGCTGTATAAGACATAAAGTACAAGTACATCACCACAAGAAAGTATCTGCTGGGCTAGACAAGTGCAGCAGATAAACAGGAAGGATCCATCAGGTACTTTCTTAAAACACACACACAAAAAAGAACCAAACTAAAAAGATACACTCAGAGGACAAGAAGTCTTTTCTATCTGGTAGCACTAAAAACATCCCATGGGAAATGGATGCAACTGTGGGCTAAGGCAACACTTAGCTGTCCAGATGTCACTTCCAAGAGGGGAACAGGGAAAGATCATTTCACACCCCCAGGTCTGCTCCCCACACTCACTACGTACCCACTAATGGTTACTGAGGAGACAAACCTTTAACAGTTTCCCAAGGAAAAGCACCCAGGGAGCTCAGGATTTCCACCAGCCTGCACCCAAGCTGAGCAGCAGCACAAGGGCGGGTGTGGGGCACACTGGGCAGACAAACCCAAGACCAGCCAGCTCCTTGTTGAGGCTTCCCTGGAGGCTGCAGGTTGTGCTGGTGTCACCCACCAACCCCCCCATGGAGGACACCCAATCCTTTAGGGAGTCTCCTATACCTGATACATCAATACTGTCAGAGAACACCCTTAGGTGTTAAGCAATGCTATTAATTTGTGTATTAAGTGCTCTCCCTTAGGCTACAGAAGATTTATTTTAGGTAAGTTACCAGTATTTCTTCTCCTCCTCCCTTCACTACACACTGTTCTACCCTTTGACTCTCTCCTTGCTGGGACAGTGACTCCACATTTTCAAAAGGCCAGTTACCTGCACATCTGCCATAAGGAAACAGGAAAACCCTGTTGATATAGATCCCACTGTTTTAGTTCAACTTGTCCCTAGCAGACACTGGTAATTTAGTCTGTACACAGGGAAGAGAAAAAGATGGAATATTAGTGGGGAAAAACAAAGAAGAAAAGAGTCAGGAAAAGAACGTTCCTGAAAGGAAACAAATTTTAGTTTGAAACCTCAGCTGAACATCACTGGATATTCTGATGTCCTCCAGCAAAATATGAGAGAGGGAAGCTTGAAAAAGAGGATGAAAATGATTAAGACAGTAGACAAAAGAACTGTGGCTTTCATTTGGTATTTCTGAGGCTATAATGGTCATGAATCATTTCATAAAATGAGAAGTAGAAAGGAAAACAACAGATTCTCCAGCAAGTCAACATTGAAAATATTTTTCCAGATAAAAGCTAGACCTCCTTCATACTTCAGTGAAGATGTATAAGCAAAACCAGAAGGCAGAGGTTTCAATTTAACAGGCTATATTTTACATCCCAATGTACCTTCCAAAGACGAGCCCAACTTTACTGAGCTGTCACAAAAAACCAAATGATTGTCCTCATGCTTCTATCTGCACACCAGCCTTAGCATGAATGAGGCTGTTCAGTAGGTCTGAAGTCCTTTTGAAAAGATTAAATAAATAAAACTAGGTGGGAAAGTCAGAACGGATGAGAAAACAACCAAAGGAGAAATGTAAGATTGAAAAGCTACAAATATATTTCCCAGCATAGTGCAATGGTTAATCAGAAACACTCCAGGCCACAATTGCTCCATTCTACAAAAATATTTAGTCTAGGGAGCAAGACCAAAGTGACAGACATGCCTCTATATCCTCTTCATCTTTAGGGTTCAGCAGGGAGATGAAGAAGAAGAATGAGATGAGAGTCACTCTCATTGCAAAACAAAAAAGTTAATGAATCGTATCTTACTGTTTTCATATGCGCACATTGAAAGATCTCAAGGTCCTAAAATCTTATTTAAGTAGAGATGGCCAGTGGCAGACACTATTACCCAGTGTCTACCACATTTCTACCAAGAGGAAATTTTACTAGTGATCATACAGCTAAATATTTGGGGTCTTTCATTTTGGGTAGTACTGTTCTAACAATCACAGGTTGCTCAGTCCATGAACATATTTAAAGTGACCCTTGTCAAAAACTGCATTGAAGTTCGTACACTAAACATTCAAGTTTGCAGGATGGCAGAGGAATGACAAAGACTGTCCTAAGTGAGCAGCAATGCTGAGCAACACACCACAGGAAAGGAAAATAAACATACAGGGAAACAGAAGCTGTAATCTTATTTGATAAGGATGACTGTAAGTGAAGTAGACAGATGGGACTGTTCCTGAAAAGCTCTGACCCAGAGATTCTCCCTTTGCTCCCATATCAACTGAGAGCAGCTCTACGCTCACTTCAAGCCTGCATCCTCAAGCCCAGCACAGCACCAAAGGTTCTGAGCCAGTGTGAAGCTGCACATAGAGCAGAACTTATCCAGTGACCAAGGCAAACAGACCCAGTGATAAAGAATCTGATGAACAACTTGTGGAACCACCTCTGAACACAAAATGTATCCTGTGCTGGCTAACAACAGGAGAGAAGTCTACTTTTATAAAACTTAAGTAAGCTTTTGATTGAGGAAAGTGCAGCTATGCCTATCCAGACTTTCTTCTGTCTCCTAGAAGCAATTCTCTCAGAAAACCTGCACTGCAAACTGCAAATTACTGCACCCTGCTCCAGCAAAACACACTTTCTGCAGGTGCTGTTCTTCGCCCAACCCTTCATGCCTCCAGTTTCTAAAGACAGTACACCTCCAACAATAAAAGTTCAATTAAACACTAACAAACTGAGATCAGAAGGTCTCCAGAAAGACACCACCATACATAAGATTAGATAACTGCATAGCAAATCCACAGAGGAAAATTATTACCTGGAACACAAAGAAAGAAACAAAGTACTATCCATGACATCTCTTGTGTTCTGAGTGTGGGCTGTGGGATTAATCTGTTTCTAACCTGCCGAGCAATGAAGTCATAGCAACTTAACAGTCAGCCTTAAAGGACCCCTCAGGATGTACCTTCCTGCAATGGGACACAAAGTGACAATCCTGATGTGAAATACACCAAGCCCACCACAGGCCACCTGTGACTGGTCCTGCAGCATGTGGGGCAGTGTATCAGGCCAGCCTGATACAGCCAAGAGCTACGCAGACAAAAATGAATAAATAGATAAATGAGGGGAAGAAAGGAAAGGAATTACATCCAGTCTTGCCTTCCTGTTCAACATGTCACCTTGGCACAGTGATGCAGGGTCACAGGAAACTGCTTCATCTTAGTCTCCCAGGCTGATTTTACAACATTTCCCAAACAATCCTGTTTCATACACTACATCAAGAATGCTGCTACGTGGTTTATTGTAGCCTTTTTCCTCTGCTTACTCTATTTATGACCTACTACCATCAAATGGCAAGAGAGTAGTTATCTAATGTATTTTAGGAGAGGCACATGGCACGTCAAAATCATTTGTGTCCTGCTACAATATAATATGAGAAAGATCACAGAGAGGAAGACTGGCTAAGCTGTCAGTAAGAGAATCACAGGTGCCTCAGAGCCTCCCATGGAAAAGGAGACTACAACAATATTGACCAAGACTCTTGACCGCAGGTTGCACTGGCACACCCAAAATGAATAAAGTCTTAATTCTGCCCCACAAACTACACAGGCTTAGATGTCTATCCCCAAAACTGATAAACCAGATTTTGGATTAAGGCTGTGCCTTCTAAAGAGATGGTGTCCAAATGATACAATTTGGGTATCTCAATGGAGACTACAAGGACTACAAAGCCTTGAATATTATTTACTTTTTACTGTTTTTCTTCTGTTCCACTAAGTCACACCTACATCAAATCACATCATACCAAAAGAGAGGAAACACATATATGAGGCACAGTGCCAATATCTCTGAACTTATTTCACTCCAGAACTAGATTTCCAAGGATCATGTAATAACAAAAGAACAGTACTGCAACCATTGGCAAATACATTCAGAGAGGTGCAGAATATTAACACTATGTGTAGTTGCCAAGGACTTCAGTTTCCACACTAGGATGTGCTGGAACCAAAGTTCTTCATCCTCCATGTAGGCTTTACCCCACAGGCACAGAGGACTGGAAGGAGGCCAGCCATGCCACCTGGAAGCCAGGTGAGTGCTCCAGCACATTGGCTATTACAGCAACCTGCATGTATTTTTAATTAAGTTTTTTATTTCCAAGTACTCAGGCTGCCTCCCACTTGCAGAGTGGCATTGACAAGGTGTGGCACCAGCAGCTGCCCAGAGGTGTGTAGGCCACAAATGGCACGAAAAATCTTTGAGGTTTTTCAGTATAAACAAATATTTACCAGTACAGAAAGTCTGCTTTTCTTTAGCAGGCTTTTAGTGGTAAAGATTAGTTTAAAACGAAAACCAGAAGCCCTAATTATATAGCTGAACACTAGAATTAAGTTATAGATTTATAAGATTATTCTGTTTCAGGGAGCACTGATGCATAAAAAAGGGTCAAATCCAACCAAGTTTACTCAGGGAAGTGTATCAGTAAACCTGTCATCTTCATTCAAGATAACCAAAAGAAGTTGGCCCAAAAAGCTCAATCCCCTGTTGAATACCTTTAATCCAAGACTTTTATGAATCCTTTTGGAGCTAACTATTCTGTTCTGCAATATTTGCTATCATTTCAACTTTAAAAAAAACCAAAGAAATTAAATCATTCTTGCACAAATACATTTAATTAGTCTCCTAATTAGAAACATGTCAAAATTCAGCTATCTTGAAGAAATTTCAGTTCTTTCAAAATTTCTGCTATTTGTTAAGCAAATCACTGCTTTCTTTGGCCATTATACTGAGAAGAGACAGATAAACATGACAAACACTGCTTAAAATGTTATTAAGAACTGACTGACATTCATTAGTGTTTCAAGTCATCTAGCATCATCAGAAAATGAGAAATCCTAATTAATTCTAAGATCTTTGAGTACAATACTTCTTGTATTCAGACAAGTATTAATCAAATCACCAGTAAATTATTTTTTGCTTTATATTCAAATGATTGAAACAAATATGAATGGTTGTCTTCAAGAATATATTGTTTAGAAAGAACTTCCTGTTCGTGGCCAGTTTTGTAGGGTTTATTTCTTACAGAAGTTGACAGTGCATTCTTGGGTGTTTAAGGGGAGGCAGGATAATGGCTTGATGCCTTATAGATCAGTTCAGGAGCATCTCTGATAAAGTTCTGCAGATCTGGAGGAGAAGTGTCTCACTTATTATCAGCTTATTATTTAACTTGTTGAATCACAATGGATTCCAGCAACATTTCCATGATGAGATAATCTAGTTATATTTTCTAATAATTACTGCCTTTATTATTGCTTTCTGATCGCTGAGAGGCACCAGGCACCAGCACATAAATATACATTGAATTAGGCCAAACACAGATGGCATTAAAAGGACTTCACCTCTAATGCCTCCAAAGCAGGATTGATTCAAACTAAATAAGCAGCAAGTGTAATGTCTTAAATTGAGAACCTAAGAGGCACTTCCAAATAATTTATAATTATTAAAATTAAAATATGCTTCTAGAATCACATTATACATTCAGACAGCTCATTGCCATAAACAATGAGGCAAAGATCACACAGATGAAAGCAAACATCTGCAGTCAACAGCTTGCAGTAAAAAATGTTAAGTAGGAAAAATCACAAGAACTGAAACAGATCTTAAGCTTCATCATTTTAACATACAAGACCAGTATTCACACACAGACTAACCTCAATACTTTCAAATGCTAGAAGACTTCCAACAGTCATTATAATCAAACACACAAAATGACTAAAGTGTAAAAGAGTTTTCTCTAAAAATGTATCCTCATGTGCCTTACAATCAGAGCAAGAGTTCATTTCAAAATGAAAAGAAAGTCTTAGTCAACTGTAATAACATGGAAATAAAGTTTCCCAGCATCTGTTATGACTTGTATTACAATTAACAGATTCCCAAATGTATTTGTACTGATGAACAAGTTAAAAAAATACTATGTCTTCTTGTAAAATCATATTTTTAGTGCTTTAGTCCTCCAATTACAATGAATAATGTATATACAGTTCCTGTACATTCAAAATATGTTTTCCATCTGTCTTTCCAAATTCGTTCCAACCTTGTCTGTTAGAATGACAATTCTTTTTATTCACACTGTACAGTACAGTACCACACCTAAGAAAGTGCTCACAACTTCTAAACTGGAAATATCCAGCAGGATTCACCCAACCATGATCAAAATGACTGTCCTCCAAGCAATTTGGGAACTCTATACTCAGCCTCAGATCAGGGTTACAAAAGGTCTAACAAAGAAACCAAACTAATAATTTATTTTGTCGTTTTCTCAGTTCATCTGGCAAATTATTACATCCTTGTTAAGAATCTGCTTTGCAAAGGCACTCATTCATATTGGTAATATTCAAAAAAACTGTCCAAGATACAGAATAACTAAGATTTATGTTGGCATTATCTCTAGAATTGCAGATTACTAAGCAGATATATAACTCATAGATGACATACAATATAAGGAAGAATTATTGCAAAGGACAAAAAGTATGGTAGGCTTCTGTCACGTATAAGAATCAACTCATAAGATTAAGTACTCACCCTAACCCATTTTATATTCCAAAAATAATTAACACTTGAAATATCATCCCTGGATGCACTACTATTATGTCTAAACAGCATAGTTTAGTGACAGTTATACACACCAAAAAAATTCTATCCTCAGCTAATGAGCTTCTAACTTCCACCAAGTCAGCAGTGTGCTAGATGGCATATTCTGTGCCACTGAGGAAAAAAATGGTGTTTATCAGTTTGATATTAACTTAGAATCCTATAATAATAAAGGTTCTTGAAACACCCTAAAGAATACAGACACTTTCTAATAAATGTTTTTCCTTACTGTCTTTTATTGCTTGTAATTGATCCCTCAAACTTTACTGTACATCCTTCTCACCTCCTAGATTTTGTCACATCTACTTTGGATCTGCTTTGTCCAACTACTTCTTTTTGTGACATGGTATAAGGAAATTAAATAAGGGAGCTTGATCCTACAAAATCAGATCCATGAAAAATAATGCTGACAGCTTGAATCCATTTTTGCAGCATGCAGATCTAAGAACATAAACCTTTTTCAAACAGGCAAGCATTAAAAAAGCCAAGATTCTAAATCCAAATATAGGTAAAAAGAACTATGAGGAAGTTAGCAAGAAATTAAAGCATATCCATCAAGGCCTCTAACAATAAAGTTGTAATAGCTCCTTCTTGAGAAAACGGGGGGCAAAAAAGGCAAATAGCTCGCATCCCTTACAGAAGCATAACTATTTTAATATGAATTTTGTTGCATTTCCCCTCTGTCAGAAAAAATCTGGCTATGGGCTGAAAAGGTACATTGGATCACCTGAGAAAGGAAACTTTTTTTTATTACTTTATTACAAACTTTTCACCTTTAGTAAACTAGATTTTCAACTGCACATGCACGCAATGCCTGTCAGCTGACCTCACAACTATTTTTGCACTGGAAAGGTGTTCCATTAGAATGGGGAAAAGTTTGCCTGACAGATTTAGCCTTTACAAAAAACCTCTCTCCTAAGCATGTACCACAATGTTTCTTAAGAAATTAAACTCTTGTATGCTTGTGCTCACTCATACTAGTACTAGATAGTTAGACAGTCCATATGACAGCAAGATGGACATCACAAAAGGCTCAAGGTGGAGATGAGAGAGGACAGCCGATGGGAAGGGCATGCTGTGGGCTCCAGGCATCACCGTTATTCTGCTTTATGCAAAGCAGAAGCGCGGGATGCGGGAGGAATGCACAAGCCCGCAGTGCGCCTTTATCTAAGGCCTTCCTAGGAGATAAATTAGAGACCTCTGCGCTGCTGCGGCTCACCCTCACGAAGCATCGCCCACCCAGAGGTGAAGCAGGGCTGCCGGTCGCAGAGGACCCAGCACCCTGTCCGGCGGGGGGAGCTGGGAGGGTGGCGGGGCTCCCCCGGCGCGCCCCGAGCCCCGGTGCTGCCTTGCGGTGCTGCAGGCGGCGTCCGGCGCCCCCCAGCCCAAACCGCTCCTCGTATGGGCAGCCCCAAGGGGGCTCGAGAACTCTCGCACCCCCAGAGCTCCCACCGCCAAGGCGTTCTGGGTATGGATACACACACACACACGCAGGCAGATGTGCGCCGGCTGCCCGGCCCGCGCCGCGGCAGCCCGGGAGGGGCCGGGGCCGGCCCCACACCTACCCTTTGAGCGCGTCGTGCCCGCCGCCGTGCCCTCGCCTCTTGGCCCGGCTGGACCGGCTCTCCTTGGCGCTCACCCCCTCGGTGTGCCCGGCGGCAGCGGCACCAGCCTGGGACGCCCACAGCACGGCAACTCCCAGGGCGATCCCCAGCAGCCGCCCCCGCCACATCGCGTCCCCCGAGCCCTCGGGCTGCGAGCGGCCGCTGCCTCCTCTCCGCCGCCGAAGACTGCCGGTCCCCGCCGCCCTGTCTCCGACCAGCCTCTCCAATGCGACCTGCGAGAGAGAAATGAGGAGGAAGAGGAGTTGGTGACCGAGGAAAAGCGGCCGCGGCCACCCCGCGCCCCCCGCCGCCTGCCCCCGCGCCCCGGCGCCGTCGGCCCCCGGCCAGCCCGGCGCTATCGCGCCCGCGAGAGGCGGCGGCCGCGGGGGATGGCGAGGGGCTGCCCGGGGCCACGCGGGCTCTGCTCCCCCTTCGGCAGCATCCGCGGGGGCTCCCGCACCCGCCGCGGACAGACCGCGGCCGCCGCCACCGCTCCCGAAGCCGCTCCGGGGCTGGAAGTGTCCCCTGGGCACGAACCCTCCCGGCTCCTCGAGCCGGGCACCGCTAGAGCCGCAGCGGCCGGAGCCTCGCGGGCAGGAGCCCCGCGCCCAGCCCGCCCGCCCCGGGAGAAGCCGCTGCGAGGGGCGCGCACCCGCCGGAGCCGCCGCCGCCGGCTGCCGTTCCCGCTGCTGTTCCAGCTGCGGCCGCTGCACCCGCCGCTAATCCAGCTGCGGTTCCAGCTGCCCCCTCCCTCCTCCTCCTCCTTTTTCCCCTCCTCTCTCCCCCCCTTCTCCTCTTCAAGTATCGCCCGCCCAACCCTTTCTCGCGAGAGAGAGGGGAATAAAAATGTTCCCCCCACCCCCGAGCCCGCAACCCGGGGGCTCCCGGCGGTGTCCGGGCGGTTCCTGGCCGGCCGCGCTGCGGGTCACCTGCGGCCGGCCCGGGGCTGGCGGGATGCTCGGCCCCGAGAGGCTCCCCGGGAGCCGCGGGAAGCGTGCGGTGCTGCCCGGGAGGACGCGGCGCTGCCGCTCCCTCCGCTCCGGAGGCAGCTGCGGCCAGGCAGCGCTGCCAGCTCCGGTTACCCCGCGGGTCCCCGGCTCACACGGCGGCAGAGGCATCAGCGCCTGGGGCAGCCTTAATGCTGAGCCAAGTGTGTCAGACAGGAGTGGAGAGAACCGAAGGAAGTGCAGGACTCTGCCTCCGTCTACATGCTCATAGATATGTATATGTAGAGGTATCTACTTACTAGAGGCGCAGCATTTTGCACCTATAGCTTATGAAAAAAATAACATAAAGGTATCTGTTTCCCATATAAGGAAAAATAGCATCGATGGTGGCTTTACCGGAGAGGCAGCTGCAGAATGAATAATGCGCTTTCTAGTAACTAACATGGCACAGACACCAAGGCACCGAACTCTTCCCTACCTACTCCTAAATCTCCACAGCCAGCTCCAGAAAAAATGCCTGCCTCATCCTTTTAAAGGAAAGAAAGCCCTGCAGTTTTTATTTATGGTTTAAATCAAAAAGAGCAAACCACTACCAACACCTGAAAGGTAGAAATTTTCATTTTGAAATAGTTGAGCAGGGAACACAACACAGTTCAAGCCCAGATTCTATACACTCCTATCAAGTAACTCTGTATCAGGATTATCCCATTTCAACATGCACAGGTAATAAAATTAAAAGAAAAACAACCTTAAAAAGAAACCCACCACCAATTAGACTGAAAGTAAATTATATTTATGCATTCTGCTGCTGCTCACATATAAATATTTTGTCAGAAATGTTGGATTTCCTAATTTGCAGGTATTTTCCTTTTTTGTTAGCTTCAGGCAGGCACTGATGGTTAGTGGTTCTGTATTATTGCACTGATGTTGCAAATGCTCAGCTGCACAATTTCATGAGCAAGCAGCTGACCAGGCACAGCAGCTGCCAAACCACCCTGCCCAAAGATAAATGCATGGTGTATTCTGCCACTAAAAAACTATCAGAAAAAAAGGAAGCAGTGTGTGAGATTTCCTAGTACCAATCTGCTTACAGCTGAATTGTAAGGGTGACACAAGATATGAGAGATGCTAGTTGAAATATACAGCTTGAATCAGTTTACAATAGTTTATACATTACATATATAAATATACATTGTCCTTCTAAGCATACATAGAAGTATTTAAACTATATACTAACCACAATAGCAGCTTTCTAATCCTTTTGGCTGATTTTTATCGTCAAGAAAAGTGTTAGATTCTGCAAATTACAAAACATTCATTTGATTTTGGCCATTTCAATGTCACTGTTTAACAGTTTACTGTTAAGGCTTTCAGAAAGTATGAGGTAAAATGTAGATGTGAAATACTCTGAGAAACTGGCCCAAAAAAGAAGTAATGGGTTACAGAGCGTGCCATTTCAGTGTCTCTGAACAAGGCTCAAGACAGTAGCAGCCCACACTTTATACCACTATTTTGTAACTTGTACAAAATGAACTAATTAACTTCAATTCTGCAAGCAAAGTATTACTGATCTGCAGTTTCCACCACAGAAGTAGAAGTTAGGGGTTGTGATTAATGAGAAAGGTTGATTTTTCTGTTACAATGTAGTTGGATAAATAGGAATTTGATTTTTCAAAGTTTTTGGGTTTTTGACACATAAGCATACAAAGATTAAGGGGTTTTTATGGCTATGCTTGTTGAAGAGACAATATAGCATTGCCTAAAGGATTTCTTTTGCAGTGTCAAAATTTGCTCAAAACCAAAAAGAGATGAGGATAAAGGTGCTAGTAATTATCCCTTCCATTATGAAATTCAGGACATGCAGTACATTGATATACAATCCTCTTCCTTCCCTATCATCTATGCATACAGCAAAATCTAAACATTTACTTAGTTAATATAGAAGTTAAACTGAACCTGCAAAAATGTCACCAGATATTTACCAATTATGTTTATAATGTGAAGACAGAATTTCCCAGTAAACAAAAGTGAGTTATGAAAGAAATTCTGGGTTGCTATTTACTCCAACATTCTTTTGGTTTCAACATTTTCTGTTTCAACCACTTTAATTTTGTGGATGAGCTACCAGAAAAATATCTAGTCTGTGTCACAGGTTAATGGGGTGACTTTCTCATATCTTCTAGCCCATTTTATGATGTATTTTTTGGTATCTTGCATGGTTGCAGAAATGTGGATTACACTATATGAAGTAATGTTACATGATATGGGCTGGAAGTTCATTAATCTAGTGAAATATGTAGCACATCATCAACTTCTGGTGTGTCATTTTAAAGAATATGCTTATACATTACAAGTACTTACATTGCTGACAACTTTAAAATGGTGCCCACCTTGGTTCTCAAAGCACTAGAAAAATACACTGTCACAAGCCAAAGACTTAAAACAACTTCTGCTCTCTGCTGCTGAACAGAGCTACTAATAAGGGTCATCCACTCTTTCCCACAGCCACTTGAGTCTCTGCAAACATTTGGACTCTGAAGAACATCTAGACAAACAGATTTCTATATGGCCTCCAAAACACTTGTCAGCCACTTGAAGTTTCACTTAAGGGGAAAAAAACAAGGCAACTAAGAAGCAATTCTGATGATCCAGTTGATCACCATTTCCTGTGACAAACAGAAAGATGAACTCTCAGATTAACCAAAACCCAGAAATTCAATAGTACTTGATTTCCTTGATCAAATCATGGAATCAAACCCAAAAACAAAAGACACCAAGAACAAGACATATAACATCATTACTACATGCATAATGGAATTGTCCATAACATTTAAGCAACTCTTTTTCCACAATGCTCATTCTTCTAGTGATTTTGAGGATCTTATAGGTCTATTCTGGAGGATGTAGATGGCATGGATTGTGGTGGCAGGGCCCAAAATCAGGGCAGGATAATTACAGGTAGATTGATTATAAGTAGGAGTGATAGAAAAGACAAAGACTACACTTCTCAGTTGGGTATCACCTGGGAAACAATGACCCTAAATATTTACATAACTTTACACACACTTTAAATCAAGTCCAGTACATTCCTCTAGTAAGACATCCTACTTGCTAACCATGCCTTAGTGCTCCTCTCTGTGCTTATCATCACCAACATGTACATAAATAATTTTACACAGTGCCCAAATTATTAACATGTAACTGATTCTCAGAGACATACTTACTTGTCCTGCTGTTTGGTTTACATAAAAACACTGAACTGAAACTTTCAGTGCTGGTGATCTTTGTGCTCAGCAGCAGAGATGCAAAGTACTGATCTCCCCCCTTGCTGGCCTTTGGCTGGCCAGTCCTCTTCATCTTATTCAAACACTCCTTCCTCTCCTCCTGAAGGATGGTTAGCAGAATAGCCATATTTCAAGCAAACTGTTTTGAACTGTTGCAAATAAAAATATCTTATCACAGAAATACTATGATAAGCTGGGAGCTCATTTCATAAAGTTTTTCTTTATTTCAATTTGTATGAACTTGTGCAGTAATTGCATTTTTTTAATCTGTAAATTTACTCTAACCCAAGTGAGCAAAAATAAGTATGTCCATCTTACATATTTCTTTATTAAGAGGACCTTCATTATGCCAAAGAAAACAAATAGTGTGGGAAAGTTTTAGTGTGTGTATTTTTTTAAGTACGTTAGAAGCACAAACAGTAATTACATCCAGACAACCAATTAACTGGTTTAAATCTAAAAAAATAAAATAAAAAAATTAGGTAACTCAAAATAAAACACATCAATTTTTCTTAATGCTGTTTGGTCAGACAAGCTGCGATCAGTAGCTAAGGAATCCATTATTAAGAGATTAGGGGACATATTTCACCCAAGACTTTTACTTAATTTTTTTACAAATGGCTTAATTGAAGTTTTCATCTATCAGCAGAGTTTACAGTGATAGAGAAGGAAATCCAACCTACATTAACATATAATTCCATAATTTGTGATACTGTGCAAAGTGTTGTAATATTTCTGTAATATAAGAAATTTGAGAGGAAATAAGTTCTTTCTTGTCTTAGATATTAGGGGCCTATGTTCTTCTGCAGAAATTACAGTATTTTATCTCAGTTGTATCCTAAATGAGCATAAGCCTATTACATTTTATTATATTCAGAACACATCTCTCCTATTTATGCCTCTATGGAACAGTTTAACACAGATCTTCTGTTGCTCTAAACAAAAAACACCTTTAATTTACAAGAGGGCAGCAAATTTTTATATCATCCCACGAAAAACCATACATTTCTATTTACTGAGATCTGAATGAAACAGATGTTCTTTCTCCTCTAAAGCACCTGGATTCCTCAGTATCAGTGACAAAGAAAGTACAAGGAAATTCAAGAGAGGCCCTAATTCAGACATTCCCTTCTCAGTATTTTTTTTAAGAATGTTGTCTACCCCATTCATAGTTGTTTTTGTTTCTGAAACTAGATGTCATTTTAAATCAATCCTTACCCAGTAAGGGTGAAACTTATCATACATCTCCATTTGCTGAAGGCAGATCCTTTATCAGAGTTATTCCTTAGGGGGTCCTAAAGAAAAGAACTAAACCAGAAGAAATCCAATGACTTCCATTCTATCTTCCAGGTAGGGGAAGCACAAGCTACTTTTTTAAGACTAGTGTTGAATAAAAATGCAACTAAAATACAGAGGAATTTTATTTTTAAATCCAAATCTAATATACATATAGTGATGTATTTAAGTCTATGTGTACTGCTAGAAAACCTATCTTAACAGAAGTGATTGCTTCTTTGATTTAAAAATAAGAACTTTAATCCACCCTTAGTGCAAGAAAAGGAAATACTGCTACTTTCTGTCAGCTAATAACCCTGTCAAATTTAATGGGACTTTTGCCACAGTAACAGTTACAAGCTGAGCTTCCTCAGTCTTACATTTGTCCCCAATGACCTCTTAAATCCCACCTGTAAACTCAGAAGCAAAGTGAAACAGCTTTCATGGCTTAGCATAAAATGCCAGCTGATGGGTGAATTTTCAGGCTAAAACATTGAGCAAAATGGATATAGCTTTTTTATCCACATTAATACATTCCAAGTGGGTGGAAATCAGTAACCAAGAGCCTCTTCTTTAAACTCTGATTTATGCAGAGCTCCCTACTGACTCCAACAAAGACAGCTGAATCAGGCCCTACATTCCTTCAAACACTGTCAGCAAGGGATTGGGTGTCTCTGCCTCTGTTTTCCATCCTAGTGTTCCTCTGGCTATGTGATGTCTCGGTTGATAGGGAGTTGCCCCATGATGCAGTTGAAATAATAAAATAGGTAATAAGAGACCAGGGATTAGACTCTGAACCCACCACATTCCATTTGCAAGGCCCTTCCTTTGAGAAATAACACTATGAGAGCATTGCATACAGCTCTCATAGAATTAATGATGAGTTTAAATAGGAAGGGACTTGTGAAAGTCCTTCAGTCCAGTTCCTGTTCAGAGCAGGACCAACTTAAGAATGGACTGCTCAGGCTTGATCCAGATGAGTTCTGAATATCTCCAAGGATGGACACCCCACTTTTCTGGAGTAACCTATTCCATTGTTTCACAACCCTTGCTGTGACAAATTTTTCTTAATACTTAGCAGGAATTTCCCTTACCTAGAATTTGTGCCTGCCCTTCATCCTACCACTGCTTACCACCCACAAGAATTGGGCTCTATCTCCTCTGTACCCTGAAGACAGCAGGAAGATCCTCTCTAACCTGTCCTTCTTAAGTTTGGATGAACCCTCTGCTCAGAGAGCATTGCTTTAGCTCCTCACCATATTGGTGTCCTCTGCTGGGCTTGCTCCAGGTGTCAGTGGCTTTTGGGTTTAGGGGTGAGTGGGGTTTTTCTGTGCCAGGGTGCCCAGAGTTGGATACAGTGCTGCAGATGCAGTTTCTTAAGTGCCAAGAGAGGTAAAGAATCACTTCCCTGCACTGCCTGGTTGCACTCCCATAACCTGGCCCATGTGCACTTGGCCGCCTCCGCTGCAAGAGAGCCGCTGACTCACGGAGGAAAGGGATGAGTCTCTGGCCAGTAAAGAGCTCAGAACAGCTCTGATCTGCACTTTCCTTTATTCAGTAACTTTCAAAAGGCTGACTTCATTTCCTCAGGTTTTCTAGATACCAGTAAACTGAGACAAACTCATCTAGAGTCTGTGATTTCTTAGCGGGTATAAAATCATTTGGGGATTTCCCTCCCACTTCATCTGTTGGAAGAATTAAAATTTACTTACTGAGGATCACTGGGGTGTTACTTTATCAGGTTCACAAGTTTCAGCAGCCAGCCTTCATTGCCTCAAAATGTCCATCCACATGCATGGTCTGTATACACCACACTGGCTAGAACAGGATCCATTTATTAATACACACATCTTTAATATATTGCATTGTGCACTTCCAGTACAGTTACTTGGGTAAATTCAGCCATCAATGGGAAACTCCTATTAACTCAGAGTATTCTGTTTCATTTTTAGCCCTTTCTCATTTATATATTGGCTCAACTCATGGCAAACTGATTGATTTGCAGTATATAGATGCTTCACAGCAATTTTTTAGGATAAAATCAGGTTGCCTTTACTTACAAGGCAATAGGAAATAAAAATCAGAGTTAATTTTAAAATATGTTCATTTTACCAGTAGCCAAATGAGGTAAAAGAAGCTATTTGAGGAGGAAGTTGCAATAGATTCCACATACTGTGGCTCAAAATGGGAATGAGAAGCGACAGGAAGAAAGCTCTGTATGTTTTTTGGAGGCTGAAAATCCTTTTTTTCTCTCCTACAGAAAACTAAGAAACAGGGGTAGAGTTAAAATCTATTCCTTTGAACACTTGAAATGAGAGTAACTTTTACTAGTTTCTAGTACAAATTATTCAGATTATGTTTAAATGGGGGAAGAAATTCCAACAATAAAAAAATCTTTTCAGCTTTTTTTAAAAAACAGAATTACTGCCTCTAGAACGTCCCTAATGGTTTACAAATTATCAACACCAGGTCCACCCAAAATTGCTATTACTGTGATGAATGGGGTGGAGTTCAGAAGAGATTGTGCTGCTACATTTCTTTTTTAAAGAGTCAGGTTTTGACACTTTACAAATTTGAAATAAAGATGTTGAACACTTTTTCTAGCTTCATGAACTCCTTTCAATACCAAGAAAAATACCACATAACTTCAGACAAATAAGAATGAAGGTCGAACAGGCACAGAGTCAGCAGAGGAAATGTCATTCGAAACCCATGAGGGAGAGCCATGGAAAAATACTTGACAGGAGATGCTTGGGAAAAAGGACATCTATATCTATTTATCTATAGATATATGGATATATATTAGGGCTGACTTTTCCCACTCCTGTTCATCAGTAAAAGGAAGGAAGTGTAATTTTATGGCTGAAAAGTCGATGATGTAAATAAGGAGATTCATGGTGCCTTTTCAAGATAAGGAAATCTTTCAGAGGCTCCAGTCTGGACGCATTTTATGATAAACTATTGGGAAAACAGAGTTTCCCTGCACTGCAACGATCTGGAGAAGCTTCCCTTGGCACTACAAGCCTAGTCCAAGCCCAAGATATTTTTTTTCCTCTCCATTTTTTTCAGAGCATGCCCTGACTTCAGTGTGGTGAATGCTATTCCATCAGTGAAGCTAAGCTAGAGCAGTGAAACTACAGAAAAGAGCCTATTACATGGATTTGAAAGCTTTATGGAGAACCAGAAACAATTCCTTCCATACAGTTGGCTACAAAGTCTTTCCTCCTGTTCAAAGTATTCAATCCTCTGCATTCAGTGGTCTGTACATGAGGCTCTTTAGCTACTTGAGCTTCTGTCACAAACACTGAACTAACAAGAAAAAGCCTGTGCAGTCTTGCTGACTAAATATTCAGAGTCCTGCACAGAGAAAATACAAAGCGAAATTCCAGAAGTGTTCTCCAAACCAAGAAATAACTGCTTTTTGAATTTACTCAAACTTGTAAAAAATAAGTCTTCACAATTCACATATGTATCATGCTCTAATACACATGTTCAGGAGTGTCAAATTCAGAGCTAAATGTCCTATAAAAACAACTGTATCATTATATCAGTTCAGCAGATCACCAATATGCATGTGCCAACAATAGTCATTCCCCATGGAATCCTGAAAAAGTTGTTTCTTCTAGGGCAGCTCAGTATGAAATCTAACTATTATTTTCTGTGTTATTTCTTTTTGTTTGGTTTCCACCTTTCCCCCCATCACAAACTCCATTTTAAGGGCAGTTGACTTGGGCAACCCTGGCAACTACTTACCCTGCTTTGACAGGTTTGTTTCACAAACTGTCCTTCCCCTTCCTGCAGTCAGAAACTGCATAATACCATTTGCAAGTAAAAAATAAAGAAAAGGAAAAATAAAGTTTAAACATTTTAAATTGAGTATTATCAATTATGCCATTGGCTACACCCATAATATGGGAAATGTTAGTCCTGTGCTTAATCAAATCTCTAACACATTTGGAACTAAATTCTGCTGTGATTGAAGGACCAGAGTAAAAAGAAAACCTGAAGAATTTCTTCTATTCATGGAGAATGCAGGTGGGATGTAGCCAAGGAAGATGCTTAAGAGTACAACAGAGTGTTAATCTGCAAATCCCAGCTATAAACCCCTCAGAATCTGCACTTTTCAGCCCTGCTCCTGAGATATCAGCAGACAGCTGTGTGTAAGAACATCTGACAGCTGCCAGGTGTAGAAGCTGCTGCTCTTCAGATGATCAGCAAAATATGTTCCCCAGTTACCAGCACTTCTGCAAGAAAGCATTCAGCAGACAGTATGGTGATTTAATTTATAAGGTTGTTCATACTCCAGAAGCTCTCAGAAAGCCCCAGTAAGACTGGCCTATTGCAGTGTATGAACAGGACAGAAAGCAAGCTCCAGACAACTGGCCAATGCCTTTGACACTAGGTCTAGGCAAGGTGCAGCAGCATTGGAAAGGCATTTGGACAGCAAGGCAGAAAAATGTGCAGGAAGTAGCCCATCTCTTGGGTTACTCCAGAACTTCATTTGCCATAACAGGATCTTACAGCTTCTGGATAGGGCCTCTTACACAGTCATTTTAAGACTTGTTTTCCTTGTCAACAGTCTCATTCTTCTCAAACTACAAAAAGGGAAGAGAATCATTATTAAGGGTGGCAGAATGTGTCTCATTATTAGGGATTTTAGCAAGTATTTATCAGTTATATTCAGAGATTTGTGGAGGTCACTGAGCCCTGGAACAGGTTGTGCCATAGAGGTTGTGGAGTCTCCATCCTTGGAGATATTCCAAATCTCGGACACCTGGTTCTAGGTGAACTTGCTTATTCAGTGCATGTGGGACCAGACCTCCAGAGCTCCAGATTCCACTGGAATCTATTCAATCACTCCTCTCTGATACTTCTATGGGGCACAGTGTTTCAATGGATTTTCTGTTTCAGAAACCCACAGTCACTGAGTTTGAATTCATACTGGCCAATTTCCTTGTTCTCCTAAGCACAAGAATCCTGCAGTCCTACTTTGACTCACGTGTTAAGCTGTGTTAAGCTCTTAAATAACTACATCTGCTCCTTGGAGGAAAGTACTAGAGCATATTGTCTGGAATTGCAAGGCTATGGGACTACTACTCAGACTGGATGCAGAGAGCTAACAAATGGAACCCACAAAGAATAACAGCAACACCACCAAAGGAGGCAGGGAAACCTGTGTCAGCCCCCCCCATGCCTGCACTGCAGTGCTGGAGTAGCAGTGCTGGGTTGGCCCACCTGCAGAACTGCCAGGTGTCAGGCAGGGTGCCCCAGCAGCAGCTCCTGCCCTGCTCAGGCCCACACACTCCCCAAGGCAGGCCCTGCCAGCTCATTGAGTAAAGCAACTTCTGCACCAGCTGCCTGCCTGTGTGCTTTTCACAGCTATACAGATGATTTTATTTCAACACTGCATGTCTTACCTACTTCCTACATATGTACATGTGAATGATTTTGATTTAGTTTGACTGTTGACACTGCTATTCAAGAGAAGAGTTAAGAACAAGTTAAACTCCCTGGCTGATGAATTGGTCACAGCTTCCCACAGGGACTGCTCAGACATCCGCAATGATAAATAGAGTCAAAGCCTCTACTGGCTCAGCTCATGTTTATTAGAACTATCTGCTAATGACCTAAAGGGAACAATCTTGAGAAGTGTAGGAAATAGTTTCCCCAGCTATTGGTTATTGTAGCATGCATCGCTGACACAGGCAAATAATCTCTTGTAAGAGCACTGCAGGAAGACAGGAGTTACGTTTTATGAAGGATTTTACTTTTCACATTTGGTTTCCTTCCAGTTTGGAAGGAAACTGAGATACTTAAGTTTTCCACAAAAGAAAAATCACGTGGAAAAAAGGCTGGATTTGAATCTCCTAAACTGTTTCGTTTCAATTTTGATTTTTTTAGAGCTGCAAAAGTTGACAAACCAAGACTCATTTTAAAACAAAAGGTTCCAGTCAAAGCGTGTTAAAATGTTTTGATTCTTGGAACGTTTCCATTTTTCTCCCATAACTAAATATGAAGACAAACAGAATTCTGTAAAGTATTTTAGAAGAACTGCATTTTTTCAAATGGAAAATTGTCAACATTTTCTTTATTGGCCCTATACTCTTTTTATTCCTCTTTATTTTCTTCAAAATATTAGTCCAAAGCATTCTAGAAGAAAATGGAAATGCTTCTAGTGGGAAGTTTGAAAAGAGCAACTAACTTCTGAAAAGTGAATCCTCTATCTACATTTTTCTTTATACCCTCTGCCTAAGCAGAAACAGATGATAAGTCTGTTACCCTATCTTCTCCAAGGACATTAGCAAGTCATTTCTGTTTAAAATATAGACTCCAGGAAGGAAAGAAAAAGTTAGACAAGAACAGTACCCAGAACATTTACAATTAACTATTGCTAAATGTAGCTTGTGCTGCACACCTGGATTACAACATCAGTAACTTGAGCAATGAACCAGGGATATACGGGAAAAGAAAAAGTTTCCATTCTGATCCTGTAGGTTCTTGCCTGTTTTCCACCTCGTGAAAGCTGCATAGTACACAAAATGGCCAACTGGCAAGTTTAAAGGAGGAACCCAGTCATCTGACAGGCTCCTTATGTCCCACAGCTTCCACAGGCCCAAACACTGTTAGACGTGCACCAAAACCTGGCATGTGCCACAGAACACACACAGAGAAACACTGCAGTTAGGACTGGGTTCTGCTGCTGTTTCTACAGCCCTGGCTGCAGTTTAAGTCGCTATGACATTGACACCAACACCCCCTGTGAACACCTTTGAGGGCACAGAAAATAAAGGTTTACTACATAGCTGTGAGATTTTTCTGCACGTACAGATTTCAAAGCTGCGGGTACAGTTTGGCCTTCAATTAAAGTCAACATACAAAGAACAATTTCACTTAGAGAGCTACATTGGCAAGAATCCCAATCCATGAAGAGGTTTCTCTACAGAAAGAGGAGTAGAGGGAAGGAGAAGTTACCAGAAGACTTTTGGTTTTTACAGAATACTAACACTGTCCTTAAACGTACGGTGATGAAGTGTTACATAAACGTACGTGTGGTATGAGACCACTAGAGGGGAGTAAAGTAACTTACAAGTGAATGTTTCCTCCACTCAGTTTTGCTGTACAAATTGCATTTGCACATGGTAATTAACAGCTATAGTAAAGCCAGAGTATTAAAGAATTGCATTTGCTTAACATTCTAAGCAAAGTTGATTAGATAATTACAGGATTTCTGTACCATTGTCCCTTCTCCCTAGGCTGCAGGCTGACAGGGAACATTCGTCATCTGGATGAAGCCAGAACACCAGGGATGGAATTCAGCCAGAACATTTGGCAATAGACATGGATTTCTTTACTTGTATTCAGATTTACAAAGAAGCAATGCTACACGATGGAAACAGACTCATTTTATCAAGTGTGAAAAAGGCATTGGGCTCAAAAGCTTGCTTGGTAGGTAGGCATCTACAAGTAGGAAATGAAGAACCTTGGTTCTCACACACATCACCATCAAAGTCTACACAAAAGTGAAATATTTACCCAAGCAACAAGAACAGAGAGGAGCATGATTAATTTGGAAGTGCAAAGTCCTCTGCATCAGAATACTGGGTGAAATCTCACTACAGCTGCAAGTAATGTGCTCCTGTATCACTGCCAGGTTGCCATCGTCTCCATTGTAAGCCATCCACACTGTGGGAGACAGGACTGCACAGTGAATCTGCACAAAAGAGAAAAATAAGTTTCAATGGGAAATCTTAGCAACTCCCACAGAACAAAGGGAAACATGAGAACTGAGTTCCAACAGCAGAAGAATAGCTTTGACAGCAAATTTTAAAGATGAATGACTGAAATATAAATATATATATATATATATATGTGTGTGTGTGTGTGTGAGTGACTGTGTATCTCAATACATCTGGGAAGTGTACCCAGCTTGAGACTTTATGAGAAAAGGGACATGGTACAGTAGTAAGTAGACCTTCAAACCTCAGAGGAAAGTTCCAACTATAAAGTAAAGTAAGAGGTTAGGGGCCAAAGGAGATTTGAAATTACAAATGTGATAATTAAGGCCTGGGAATGCAAGCAAACCAGAGATCTTGTTAGTTGTGTATCCACAGGTTATACTTAGGGAACTTGAATTTAATCATAGCAGTCTTGAAAGGCTTTCACAATCTGATAGAGTATTTTGCAAAGATTGTAGTAATCCTGCAGAACAGACAACTGGCTGAACCAGACTGAAAACTATTAAGCATGCTAGGACCAAGACTGTTGGGTCTAATTCTTCTCTATTTATCATTTGCTGTCCTATGTTATACCAGCAAGTTAAATCAGCCAAAAAAAGTTTAGGGAACAAAAATACAGCAAAGAAAATAATACCAGTAGCACTCTGCTACTTTGGGGGTGTTTCTAAAGAAAGTTAAATAGTGCCAAGTGCAATGTTACTAGAATAAAATTAGATCCGGCTCCTACAGCACAAACACAGTGTTGAAAAACCAATCATCTGAATCAAAAAGATGTAACAGCAGGTAATCAGTTCTTTCAGCCATATAACCTAGTGGGTGAAAATACATTACTTATTTAAGAGATTCATTTAGTGACTCTACTACAGCCTTGGCTCAGCTATCCAAGCCCAAGCACACAAACTGCAACATTACATCCCCTTTCCAACTGCTGTCCAATTTCAGGAGATGCCACCCCATATGCTACTCTGTTAATTGCTTCATTCTTTCCTACTGACATGGGAAGGAGGAGGGCTGAGGAACTCTTTTGACTAGGAGCTGTTGATTATTGGGCTAAAGATCATCTTGTACCTTAAACTTTACTCACCAGAGAATGACTGCTGCTGCTTTGATGTAGACGTTCCCTCTTGGCCTCTACTGCTGATTTTCATTAAGCAAAACTTAAAATCCTTAGCAGCTCTGGAGCTCTCTGGAGTTGTCACTGCAACAATACACACAGTAAACATTTGGTGAGCAAGGATTTAACTGAATCTTTACCTACCTTCATGTTCTCACATACATTTGAGTTTTGGTCCCTGAAGTTGCCCAGTATGACACAACTGAAACAGCAAGACAAGAGCAGTCAGTCAAGTGGAAGATCCCTCCTCATCAGTGTGGCCCCAGCTTCTAAATTAAATATGTAGGATCAGTAAATACTTCACTCTGCATTGAAACCACTGACCTTTTAAACACAGGGTATTTGTTAAAAGCTGTGGAAATGGACAGTAAGAGTTATGTACACAACACTGAACAAGGCAACAGAAATAAAATATGTTGCAAAAAGTTACATTTTTGAAATTTAAAAGTAGTTTGCACATTGTCATTGAGTGTGGCATTTGTGGGAGCAACTACAGAGAAGCTCTTGAATGCACCTCAGATGGAGTATTTGGAAAAGTTCCATTTGGTCCACAGCAATGAGATGATGGGCCCTCAGCTGCTGTCTGAATGGTCAGGGATGTCCTACAGGACAGTTGGATGTTTACTTTTACAGATCAAATCTGTAAGCTGGGTTGGCTTCTGAACTTGCCCAAAGATTGAATCAGTCTGATGTATTGGCTTAAAACACTTGTATGAGTACCTCTTACACAGGACTAAATGTGCTTTTTTACCTTGTGGAATTCCAGAAAATGCTTAAGCTAACCAGAAACAGCCACTCACCATTGGAAAAAAAAAAAAAGGGAAAAAAGCCTCCACTTGGGGCTTAGAGGACAACTAGTAAAAACTTTCCTTTGCAGACAAGGCCACAGCTATTTCCTCAGCTAAGAGCTTGGAATTTGGCCCTTGAACTTAACCACGGCCCGTGTTTGTTTAGGCACCAGCGGTCTCTCATGGCCTCAGTTTGCTCCCACTGATGATGACAAACCCCACCTCACTGAAGAGGAAGTGGGGTTGGATTTATGGGCAACATGAAAGCCACCAAGAAATTCAGAAGTCTCTCGTTAGAGCGCCTGTGAAAGTCTCAAGTCACAACCCAGGCCTGCGTACCAAGAGCTGAAATGCATTCTGCCTGGCCAGTTGTCCTGGAATATAAACATGCAGGACATTTTTGTAAAGGAAGTTAAACACATGTGCCTTCAGATTCTGTACTATTTTCCTCCTAAAACTCAAAAGATTCTCAAACTGAACTGTGATGTTCAACTCCAAAAAACTAATAAGCAACCTTAACAAATAAGCAGTTACATGTTACGTATGAAAGGCATAAAAAACATCCTTGAGAGAACAGACTTTCTTCTTCTAATATCACAGAACAATAGCAAGCAAAACCTTTTTGCTTAGAACTCCCATATTACTGTGGCTGTGAATTGCTGGCCCATAACTATTAATTGCAACAAGTATGATTTAATCATCCCCTGCCTAAGCCAGCAGCAAAATCCACTGCTCATCACAGGATCACTGGAAATGAAATGCCATCCCACAGAAAGGAAAAATTCTAGGAAAAAAGATACATTTTGAAGTTCTCCTTAAAATATGAGCAGGTCTCTAGAATAGATTTCTAAGCATCAGCAGGGCAAATTACTACATCTTCAGTTTACCCTGATAACCTATAATTAAGAAACACCTACAGAATATGGTCATTCTAATTGATAGCTTTCTTATGCCCAGTATGAGCTATTTTTGGTGTATCAAAGGGAAGAACAATTGAAATGTAATTTGTTATGATAATTGAATGGAAAAATGCAAGCATATTTGCTTTTGTTGTGGGAACACAAACAGAGGGTTATAGGAGGTCCTTCAAAATGGAAAAGTCAATTAAAATACTGACTTCAAACAAACCCCAAAAGATCTCTCATTACACTCTGAAGGAATTTTGATAGTCATTTAAAAAATGACCACAAGTTACAGTAGCTTGGTTTTAGATAAACACTGCACGCTAAATTGAATATAAAAATATTCTATTTAATAAATTTGTATCTAGTGCACTATAAACATTTATGAAAGTGTTATTACAAAGGTAAACAAAAGTCTGCAGCAATATTTCAACTAACTTGATAAAATTTGTTACTGTAACATTGATGACAAAATGGACACAGAAGGTTTTCCTCAATCATCACACTTTTATTTAAACATCAAGTTAATTTTTTCCTTCAAACAAGGACTGCTGGTATTGGTTCAAGTTCGAGAGTGGGCTAATTAAAAACCACTATCTTGCTGAGAATGGGGATCCCACACCATTTTTCTCCAATCATTTGTTGCAGCATTTTCCTACATTTGAATCTGATGTTGCATTGAGTTGTGGAACAGCTGAATTTGATTTGTCAAGAGTTGAGGAATGAAGTATGCTCTGGGTTTGTTATCTGCTGGCCTCTACTGTAAACTTTTGTGCTGCTTTTTGTACTAAGAATCTTGCCACTGCTACTAGAAATGTCTCTCCAAGAAGTAACACTTTCATCTGCAGGGGAAAATGACCTGATGCAAGGAAACTCTTCACAGTACACAGTCTGTGCTTGAACATTAGTATTGGCTTTTTGTGGAGGATACAAGAGAGACATTTCACCACAATCCAGAAGCAGGCTTCCATTCCCAGAACTCCATTCACTGCTGCTTCCTTCATCTCTTTCTGGAGTGTCTTTAAAATCAAATTCCTGAGTTCTCTTAGACTTAGTTTTCCATTTTCTACATGATTGGATACATTTATCTTCTTTCAAGCCTGTTCTTCCATTCTTGCTCTTAAGCATATGATGAGTTGGCCCAGAGTTGGTGTGGCCATTTGTAACACCAGGTACTTGCATATTTTGTAGTGTTCCCTGACCAGCAGAGGGTGGAGCAATGCCATTACTCATAGCACACAAAGGTGCTTTGCCTGTATTTGCAACGGGGCCATATTTTTCTCTTCTTCCATCTTCATTTGGATAACATTCTGGTAGAACAACTCTAGAAGCACCATCCAGATTTTGAGAATTATTCCTGTTCTGAATATCTGAAGTCACTGTTTCACAAAGCACATGTTGAGTTTTGGTCTGTGTTGCATCAAACTGCTGTCTCAAGTCACGTGGAACACATTTCTGGACAACTTTATCAGTGGCTTTTTCAGTACTGCTTTCACTACATGATTTGCTTTCCATATGATGTGACCTAGTCCGAAGCACACAATCTCCTTTGGAGCACTCACCTCCAGGATCAGAACTTAAATGCAGAGCTAGGAGAGGAGGGAAAGAGATAGATAATTGAAGATAATGTTAATACTGGAAGAAAAGCATTTTCATTACTACATGCATTAAATCAATACAATCAAGAGAAGGAGCACAGAATCCAGCACACCTGGGCGGGCAGATTTGCGCTGGGGAATGTGCCGAACAGGTGTTTCCAGTCCTTTAGCCATTGTAGCAAGTTTACTGGCAGCATCCATTATTTTCTTTTCAGCTCTGTCAAGAATTGCAGAACACAGGAAAAAAAACCAAAACAAAACCAAAAACAAGTTTAAGGGTAATTCAACTCTACATTTTATTTCAAGGCAACGTTACTGAGAGTCAGAGAATACTAAAAGGACAGTGTGCCAGGCAGCTCAGCAGTGACCTGGCACCAGCACACGCACCCTGGCAAGACTTCAGGACAGGCACTGTTTCCTTCAAGGTGGACAAACACCAGACTAATATCTACACACCTCCTGCACAGCCAACAGTACTTACTTACATACTTAACTTACCCTTCTTGTTTGCCATTATCAGTGAGCAGTTGTTGAAGGCATGTCAAGTAGTATTTGCGCATTTTCCGTGCTGTCTCTTGACGCTCTCTTAAAACCTCCACTTTAATCATTTCAGCAGCTCGTTCCTTACTTTCACGGATATAACAAAGCATATCACCTAAAACCACACTTCATTAGTACCAGTTTTCCCCCAGAGTGAGGAAAAAGCCAATACCACAAACTGGTATTGTCTAGCAGACATGGAACAAGTGAGCAAGGACATGGATTTACCTGCCAACATTCCACCAAATCCTCGTGCCAGTTGATGCCTACAGGATGAATACCAGGGCAAACCACAGCAGGTCAATATGAAGCATCAGAAAGGAATTCAGTTGTCTAATACTGCCTCTTAAGCACGCACAGGAATTTGGGAGGAATGTTGGCTAGTAAAATATGGGTCTAGAAACGTTTCAATGGCCATGCAGCTGGAATTTGGGGATCTGCTGCACTCAGGTAAGACCTGGTGCTACACTTAATCCTTTCTCCTCACCCAGAAGGTTGCTGACTAAGCCAGAAGGCAGGATACAACATAAGAAAAAAGCAGATTTTCTCTCAGGACAAGCTGCAGGCTAGGTAGGTTTTCTTTGGAGAAACAAGATCCATTCTCAAAATACACTTTAGCACTTTAAGAGACATACTACAGTACAACAAAGCAAGGATGGTAAAAGAAGCCTTTGCCCATCACAATTACATGTTGAATTTAGGGTGGCAATTCCATTTCTCATAGTCACTCTAGTAAGATGGAAAATTTACTTCTCATGTGATTTGGCTGTCAGATTCCTGTCCAAGCTGGCTGAAGGAAGAAGCAACAAAGTAATTTGTTTTCCTCCACTAAATTTTTAGCTAAGACTTTAGTACTTACACTTAATCTTGCTCAAAGCTTTAATGTAGTGAGCACGCATTTCTTCCAGACCTTTCACAGAGTCAGAGGATGCACAAGGTTTTGAGATGCCTCCCCTTGACAGCGACCTGAAATGCATACACATCACACTGCACAAAAAAAGTAACTTATATCTTCCCAAAGTAAGAAATCATTTTATTTAGTTTTTTAAGTACCTTGGTAGTGATCCCCCCTGGTCTTTCAGTTTGGTCTTCATCTCAGAGTTTTCTGCAATTAGAGCTCCTGGAACCATCTCATTTTCTATTAAAAAAAGAGATGAACCATAATTTACTGCATTTCTCTAAGCTCAAGAGATCCTTGTGTCATAACTGCTGCCTCTGGTACAAGAGCTCAACGTCCCAAAGCATCATTAGTTGCAGTACAGCTGTTGCAGTAACAAGCAGATAGGAGTCGATCTCAACACACTTCAGTGAAGCCTGAATATAAAAATCATCTCATACAGTAACTAAATAAGCTTAAAGCCTTCATATGCCATTACTAACACTAAACAGATATCAAGTGTATTTGGAGAGAAAGGACAGGATAAAAAAATAATAAGAGTGGTTTTGACAAACATTGAAAAAGAATTATTAATTTGTGGGATAGCAATTGTGCCTTCAAGATAGAAAAATACAAGGCAAAACTTGGTTGGTTTTGTTGGTTTATTGTGGTGAGGGTTTTTTTTTTATTTGTTTTGAAGTTAATAGCCAAAGCCCCAGTATCCACTGAAAATTAGAAGATCCAACAGATGAGAGAATCAAAGTTGTCTTTAGGTGACTAAGAATCCTAACCTTGGATTTGCTCTGACTTAGCTTCATATACTGTCACAGCAAGCTGAACATGTTTGTGGGCCATCTCCAGCTCTCTTTTCAAGTCCTGGCACACAGCCTCTCTTTTTTCAAGCTCCTGGCAGCAGCGTTTGCAGCACAAATCTTCCTAAGACCAAGGTTCCTTTTTGCACATTTCTGACTTGCAACAGTAATTGCTAGAAGTTACACATCAAAACAGGACCAAAAAAAAGAATCAAGCCCAAACTATTTTCAGTGTTCCACTCAGTCCTCTTCTCACTGGAAAGTGTGCAATATTTTAGCCCAGTTAAACTAATCATAAGAGGCTGTTCCAGAAGGTGTAGCAGCATCTATCAACTCATACAGCCCTCACAGCCTCAATGCACTTCCATCAGCGATGATCTGAGTTCTTCAGTCAGCAAAAGGACTTGCAGGTTAAATGCTTTTAAAATTTTTTTAGTTTGTTTTTTTTAAAAAAAAAAAAAACAACAGCCAAGCAGGGTCTTTTGAAGTCAGCTGAAGGAAACTGTCCCTGCTGGAAAGCCTCACACAAGTCTGAGCCTGGTTAAGGGATACACAAAGACTGGGCTCCTTCCAGGACAGCGATGGCTGCTCCCCACAGCCAGGCCAGGGCGCTCTAGAGACAGGAGCACTGCAGTGCTGGTATTGTTCTGTGTTAATAGACCGTTTGTTATGTTGGTGTTGAAGGAATTCAAGCCACACTACAGGCACAGAGCCAAAAACTCTCTTGGGTTTTGTTGCTTTATGTTTTTCAGTTGCGTAAGAACTCAAACTAAACAGAAAGCCCCAGGGACATCTGTCCCTCCCATGAAGTTTTTCCCATCTACACTGGCTCTGGTTTTGCCATAAGCCTTGGGAAGAGCTACAATGCTAAAGTACATACTAGGCAAGGGACTGGGGGGAAAGGGAAGAAGGGGAAAAACAAAAAAAGAGAAAAACACCACCCAGGGATTCACACTTTTTTCAACTACATTCTTGACCAAAAGAACCAGAGAAGACTACCATGCCAGGTCAAGCAAGTTCTTGACACAATAGTATCTTTTACATGAATGCAAAATTCCTTGTCTTGTGTAATGCCAAGAGCAAGCAGTATAATTCAATCTTCGAAGCTCCAATCTAGTATTACCCATTTACAAAACATAGTTTAGACCATGCCCTGCATATCATGGCCAACACTGCCTTGCATATGAACTGTTATAAACTCCAAAGGTTTTACTGCTAACAACTCCCAAAGAATACACACACCTCTAGCAGATACAACAGCTACTTCTTTCTTCTTCAAGAATAGCTTTAAAAAGCAGAAAGCTACTAGCATGTGCTAAAATGAAACCTCAAAGTCTAGCATTAAATCAGTAAACTGGAGATCAGTACTATTTGTTGCAGTTTGTGACTAACTTAGCTTATGCAATATTATACCATCTTACAGTCAGAAGAACAAGAACTGTATCTTCCTCTATCACCCAAATATTTACTAATTAACCAACTTTGCATTGGGGTTATCGTTAGGACATTGACTATTAAAGACTGTTACTAACAAGCTTAATTTGATAATATGCAATCTGCCCAATACCTTTGTCTGTTCCAGCTTCCTGCAATGGTGTCTGTCTTCTCAGTCTCCTTTGTGCTTCTGCTTGGTGTCCAACATCGCACACAGGGGGTCTTGCCACATCCCCAGTGTTTCCTGCACCATCTTGTGGGTAAGGGTATGATTCCTTATTTGCATTATTGACTAGCTCTTCGTATTTCTGCAATTGAAAAACACTTCCTGAAAACCCAACACAGCAAAAAAAGTGTTCCACACCACAACCAACCCTGGCCACCAAGTAGCTTTAGTAATTTTAACACAGGTACTTTAAACCTGCAGTAGAATATCCAAATTGCAAGTCAAATCGTGAAGAAAACATCTGTTCTATGATATAGAAGTTTTTAGCAAAAATCATTGCAACAGTACTGCCTGAGTATCTTGAGTATTATTTGGAAATGTCAGTAGCCCTTAACATTGCAGAACTATACCCCATCCTTGAATAGCTGAAGATAACTTGCTTTTTAAAGAGAAAAGACATTACTAGGAAATTAAAAAGACTTCACTAGATAAGGTGGTTCAAGTCAACCAATGATTTGAGATTCAGAGGCATATTAAACAGCTTACACCAAGAGACATTTCATTTCCACTGCAGAAGGTGCATAAGACACAGGAAAAAAGCTCCCGATTCTCTTTGCCATTGCGGATATGACTTGTGACATGAAAACATTTAAGGCCCAGTTGCTGAACAGAAATATACTGGCACTAAAGAAATGATGACACCCCATCTTCTCTTGAAAAACACGACATTTTCTCTGCCCTATTCTCGGATAATTCCTCAGCTACTAAATGCTGGGTGGCAGTGGCATTTCCGGTGGGATGCTCCCCACAACAAAAAACTTATTACAAGCATAAGCACTGCAAGAAGAGGAATCTGCTAAAACAACAGAAACAAAGGCTTTGGGACACAATTTCACTTAGCCCCAAATTCCTCTAGAAGAGGGTAAGACATCTTTCCTCATTTGGGCAGGCACACTGAAAAATATTTCCTAGAGGCACAATAAAATAGGCAAGACTCTTATTCCCAGGACAGAACTGACTAACTGACAAACTGACCTACTGCAGGCAATTTGCAAAAATGATTTACTGGTTTCATCATTATTTGTATAAAGAGGAGGGAAAAAAAGCGTAACATGATCCACAATCCCTATCCAATCACCACTGCAAACTGGATTTTGCAGCTATGCAAAAATCTGAGGTGGGTTCTGTCATTGCAGCCCATCTAAGAGATTACAAGGAGCCTTCAACAGGCTTCCAACCTTAAGCAGGTGGATAAATCTCCTCAATTTACAAGCCTTTGCATAAATGACATTCCTAATCTGATCTCTTCTTTAAAGACTGAAGATGTCAAAGCTACAGTCTTTCCCTTTTCTCTTGCTAATAGTAGATTTAGCCTCCTTTTGGTTTTAGAGTACTTATTAGCGAACACAAATGTTGAATTTTCTATTTCTCACAATTACACGGATATTTCGTGGGAGAAAACATGCCTGACTGACTTCTCAAATCTCTTGTCTGACTGGCAGTTATAATTTACAGAAATATTACCTCTTTCCATTCTTGCTCTTTCTTTTCCAGAATTGTGCAGACTGTGGTTCTATAGGCCTTTTGTAAACAAGCCTTCAGTTTGTCTTTGCCTTGACTGGCTAATTGAACATGAGAGTCAAAACACTTGTTCTTCCAAGAATGTTTACTCTGTGTGCACTTGACTAGTTCTTCATGAATTTCTCTCAACAAATACTCCAGCTCAACCACAGTCTTCTCCTCATACCGATTAATTTCATCCTGCAGTCTCTTGGCTTCCTGAGCCTCCCATTCTCGCTGCTTTTGATCTAGTAACATCTTCATTTCTGCTTCTTTCTGAATGGAGAGATCATTCTTCTGCTTTGCAAGGTCCTCCTTTGCTGTTGCAAGGACCTCTTTAATTCTGTTTCTATGATCATCTAAGAATGACTGGTAGTCTCTCTCATTTTGCTCTTGTATCTGCAGAATTTCTTCTTGCTTTTCTTTGTTCCACTGCACACGGGCTTTTGCTAGTTCTGCCTTGACAGTTGCAGGGATTTCCTCGTTCTTTAGCTCCAATTCCCTCCTCAGAGAAATTATCTTTTCTTCAAGTTCTTTAACTCTTAGTCCAGATTTCTCTGTACTTTCATATTCTTTCTTCCATTTCTCCTCAGCAGCTGAGAGAACCAGCGCTAACTGGCAAATATACAGCAGTCATTAGAAATATATACACACATTCATTGATACACAAAATGTAACTCTGAGTCATTATAAACCTACTGGAGATCTTTTCAATTTATTTAATAAAAATTAAAACTATATAGGCAAAAAATGGGTGTGGAGCAGAGTACACACTTAGTAACTCCCTGTGCCTATGTCTACATTCATTCCTCAGTAATATATGGGATTTGGAAGACTTAACTGTTTATCAACACACATATAGTAGTATTTTGAGCTACCTGCTTTGCTGTAGTCTTTTGGTGTTCCTTTTCCCATTTTTCTTGTTCTACCTTTAAATTTAGTTTGTACTCTTGCAGCCACTTGGCATGAGCTTGGGTTAAAGCTGCATCTACCTTTAAACAGACAAAAAACCTGCTTCAGTAGGTAGGTAGGTACACTGAGTACATTTTTATTATTACTTTCATGTAACAGTGCAAAACCAGACTTCTGTTTGGATTGCCTATGTTTACAGAAATCAAAAGAATGAGACCAGCAGCACTTCATGCATTTCTTGATGCAAAAATTATGCCAAAATTAAAAATACTAAATTTATAACAGCATGGTATAAAATCTAAGTCAGTGTTGCTCAGTTCTGTTCAAAACTTCTGCAAAACTTGTTTAACAGTGTGAAAAACAAACCACATGCTATAGTTTCTTCAGAACTTTTTTAAGAACTCTATTTCTAATACAGCAAATATCAATTCTAAACTTAAGAAGTTAGTGGAGGAGTCCACTTTCTTTTTTTTTTTTAGGTGACTTAATTGGACACAGCAGTTTCACAGACTCCAGGCAGATAGAACAATTATTTGTTACCTGTCTGGCAAGATTTTTACAGTATTTATTTTCCAGTTCTAATTCAAATTCTTTTAAGGCCTCTTCAGAGGCTGTATTTTCTTTCAGAGGCTTCTGGATCTGCAGCCTCTGGTCTTCAACAGTCCCTTCTAACTCTTTAGTTGAAACTTCATCCACAACTGTAACATGGTCAGTTTGGCAGCTGCAGTCATTACATTCAACTACAGGTCTTCTCATTTCTTCCAGCCTACTTTGCCATTCTCTTCCTAATTTGGCAAAAACTTGTTCTTTATTCTAAGGAAAAAAATATTTTTAAGAAAATCTCCCCAGTGTCTAAATAAATAGATTTCACTGGCGTTTAGCAAACGAAACACTGTTCACTCCAATGATCCTCCTTAACAGAAGAAGAACAAAACCGTGCACACAGAGGAGAGAGTTTGGTGACTCAGAGCTTTCTTCTATGGGATAGGATACACAAAGGATTTCTACATGATACCTGACTGAAACAATAGAAAGCACAACCTTCACTCAAGCATCAGAATGGAAAACTCCATCACATTACCAGCTGTGACATTCAGGGTATTCTGTTTGTTACCTTGCAAAATTTAGGTTGTGGGTTTCTTTAAAAATATGAAACATGTATAATACCTAATGATTTCTTCAGAGGCTTTTAAAATGACAGATCCTTAACAGCCACTTCCAATGGCAGAATAACAGCACATAAATCTAAAGTTCTTTTTCTGAAAATAAACAACAAAACAACAAAAAAATTGAAATTCTCTAATCTAAGTTTCACACCTCTTTTTCTTCCTTTTCCCAGTTAACTTTGGCTAATGCAACTTCCTCTTGAACTTGCTGGTTTTTTATTTCCAGCCACTGCTTCTTTGCTGCTGTCATAGACCTGATGTGTTCCTCTTCAAGCTCAGTCTTCAGAAGTTTAAGGGCGACTTCTTTTTCTTCTAGTAGCTGTTTCTTGAGCTAGACCAAAAATAAATAAGTGAAGTATTCTCCAAGACACAACAACTGCTCTGGTACAAAGCAATGAGAATGCATGAGACACGTGATTAACTCTCTAAAGGCTGTGCACTGATCTTACTGATGACACCTAGATAAGAAATTCAACTTTCAAAAAAGCTATTTCAAGATATTTTATCAGAGGTTATTATAAGCTATTGTTGTAAAGTAAGTTTTTGTAGCAAGCATCTTTACTCCCCTCATACTTTGAGCTGCACCTCGTTACTGTACTTGCTTACCCAGACAGTTGATCTACTTCAATCATTGCAATCATTGCACTGATATCTTCAGAAAAGCAAAGTTTTTAATCAAATCAGTCTGAATTCATTACTACTTAAAAAAACCACAGTATTTTTTAGATCAGTTTTATATAGGGAGAAGTAAACTTGTATCATCATTCAGGGTATTTTGAAAATGTCTTATGAATGTAAAAGCTCATACTGCTGACTAAGCATCCTTGGAAGTCAGAATTATAGAAGTTCACTACGTGAAAACAAACAACTATTGGAAAGTGTTACTTCCACAATATTTTAAAGCCCAGGACACAACACCAGCTTAATTTAAAAACCAGTCAGTCATACGTAGGAACTTCTGGATACAGCTGCATCTCTTCCAAGTAGGTTCCGCAAACATTTACAAAATTAAACACACTTATTAATATTACATCTTGAAAACAGTGTGAAATTATATGGTTTATAGCCATTTCCATTTGTACCTTCTCTTCCTTCAGCTGCTGCTCTTGTTGAAATTTCTGTCTTAAAGTAGTTTCCAAGGTGTCCTTCTCCTGACAAACTCCAATGTAACATTCCTTCACTGCAGTAATCTCTTTGTTCAGCTCCTCTATATTATCCCTTCAAAGGACAGATTACTTATTATCAATTTGCTTCACAGGACAACAAGCCAGCTTTAAAATAAGTGTAACTAGCAGTGAAGGTCAGACAGGAAACATGAAAGTTTCAGTAAAAATGGAAATAATGGTAAGTCTTACTGTAACTGCGAGATTGTCTCTTCAGAAGTTTGAACAAGCTGCTGCTTTTCCACAGCAAACCTCTCCATCAGCTCTTTCTCAAAATGTGCTTTGGTGTCCTCATGATGTTGCTGGTAAGTTCTTTCACACCTACAATTTCAAGAAAGGAAAAATAACTACCTGATTTCAACTACCTAGGTTCAACTTTTCTGTAACAAAATACCTTTCTAACCTTGACCTCCTCTTGTACTTGATAGCTGAAACAAGATTATGTGTGCAGGGTGAAAATCCACAAATTAAACTAAACTAAGTTAACAGACTTACCTGTCAATGGCTTCTTGCTTATCATGATCAAAATCCTGAACCATCTTTCTCATCTGACAACAGAGGTCTTGATTTAAGCTTCTCAGTTTTTCCTCATTTTCCTTCAGTTCCTCAATAGTTGAAGCATGGGCCTGCACAAACAAGGTCAAGTAACATAGAGGTATAAGAACCTTTTCTAATCACAGGTTTTAGCACGGGGTGGGAGTTTTTTGTGATTTTTTTTTCCTGTAGTGGTAAGCAGCATCTGTCTTACCTCAACTTCCTGTAGCAAAGCTTCATTAGCCTTTTTGAGTCTCAGAACTTCCTCCTTGAGATTATCAGAAGCATCCTTCAAATTTGTGATGGGCTAAAAATAAATAAAATTAAGGTGTTATCTTTCAAGATACAAATGATTTAGCAGTTAATGCTTAAAAAAGTTAAGAGTTGTCAAATAAAAATTGATCTTAAAAAAATTTAAAAACAGGAAATTATTACACTGCAAGATCACAGTATCACTGCTATTCTAGATGAATTCTTAAACTCAGTATCATGACACTTTGGAGAAGCACACACTCAGGGCTGTGTTTGCAAGCTGAATGACAACAGTCATCCAACAGAGAGCACACTCCTCACATACAGTGTGCTCCTATCCCACATCCAGATACTGCAAGTCTGATCAATCTACAGAGGGAAGGCAATAATGGGGTAAAGAGAGATTCAATATCAAGGAGACTCCTTGTTGATCAAATTACACCATGAAGGCCCTCTCAAGGCAATCTGTTATATGTTCAGTTTGTATAATCTAATGGTACTATCAGCCCTCTTGGAGAAATTACAAGGTCCATTTGGCTAAAGAAAAGAATTTTCTTCCAATGAAATTTACTTCTAACAAAAGTAGGACAGACACTAAGCACTCTCAAGCATATAAGTCATCATATTCAGACTCACTTAATAATTCATATGCTGCCCAGGTTCTGATATTCAGTTTTTTTTTTTTCAACCAAAGATATAAAACATAGAGTTGCTGTGAATACTAAGCTATGCATAAATTTTTGATCTATTCTTATAAGAAGTTTAAATGTTGGTTTTGTTCACCAAAAACCAGGAATACTTGACTTTTAAAGAAGTATAAGAGAACAAACCTCTGAATCTCTTGATGCTTTTTCTGCTTTCAACTGCTTGTATTCCTCTAGTGTCTTCTGGCAATCTTTAAGACTACTTTGTAGTTGAGTAATCTGGTTTCTCTTCATTTTATTACTGCTTAATAAACGTTCCAGCTCAGCTTTTAATTCTACAATAATTTCATCTTTAGAGAGTTCTTTATCCATGTCTCTGTTCTGTATTGCACTATCAGGAAAGACATAACCAGTTCAGTATTTAAAAGACAAAACAATTTTATCTGAAAGGCAGTGGTAGCAAAGAGAAGAGCAACTAATGCCACCAGAAATGCCAGGATGTCTAAGATGCAATAGTAAAAAGCATAAGAGGACATGGATATCAAAGCTTTTTCATCAAGTTGCAATTAATTTACAGAGAACTTGTTAATTCAGCTATTTCCCCAAAAGATTCATTCTCATACCATGTGAAGAGTTTTGAAATGACTGGTTGATGTAAAAGACAGCTTTAGCTTTAAGCAACTATGTGGAGTCTTTGAGCGAAGAAAGTATCCATGAATATAATTCATACAATTAAAGAAACAGCAATATAGTCCCTATAAAATCTGAAGACTTATTAAACAGCAATTAGGCAACCAATTTATGGTATTAGTACAGTTTTTCTGTTTCTCAGATTACCTGGCAATACAAGCAGTATTTCAAATATCTATCAAAACCCTATGTGTTGATCCAGTAGAATCCTCTTTTTACACATAATTTGCATAATTTCTTGAGGATTAAAATATTTTCTTTCAACAAGAATCACTCAATACCTGCAGAATCTTGGCTTCTTCCCTGTGATTTTTTTAATTCCCAGTTCTACATAGGAATCACCCAGGCTCATATGTTGCTCTCCACCTGCATCATTCAGAAATACCCCAAGCTTGGCAGCAGATTCATACAAAGTTATTTCTTCTTTCAGTTCCATTAATTCTTCCTGAAAGGAAGAGACAGAAAAAAATTACACTGAGCAGAGAGACTCCAAGCCAACATATCAGGCCCATAACTCTTCCAAAGAAAACAAATACATGGAGCTCTTCTTTCTAAATACAGTTATATTTAACTGTATGTAGTTGAATTGCCTAGCATTAACTTACTTATACTTTCATTTTTCATTTCTGATACCTCTAGCAAGGCATACATTAAAACCACAAATTTGTTAAAATATACAAGAAATATTCCCTATTGTTCTTGCTACAGTCCATCTATGGAGTATTATTTCTTTTCCTCTTCTGCATTCCTGCAGTCCTTGTATAGCAAAATGGATGACAACAGAAAAGTGCATACCTGGAGAAGCTATTACTCTAGTACTTAGTAAGATTGATAGTTTCCAAGATAACAGATTTAAATCAAGTATATGAACTGAATTGGAAACACAGACCTCCACTCATGCTTTACAGAGGATTCTCTAGCATTCCCTTTTGCTGACAAAAGATAAATTTCAGAACATGGTATCTCCTCATTAAGTTATTAGACTCCCAGCACACTGAATTTACATTCTTTTTTTTTTCCAAAAGCAGGTTGGACAGAAGTATGGGATCAGATTTGTGCCAATATAATTGCTCCACTGTGTTTTAATTGGTGGGGAGGGAGGAGGTCCAACATGCAACACTGGGAGAGGAAGTAGTCAATGATGATGTACTTGTTTGCCCCCAAAATCTAAAGTGTTTCAACCACCAACCTCTTAGTTATGATGCCCCCCATCAAATGAAAGCATTTTATTTAAACATAAAATATTCAATAAAATTAACCTGCAAAGCCTTGTTCATGTTGTTGCTTATCATCTGTGCAGACTGGGCTTGTTGCAATTGAAACCGTAACTGATTTGTCTCCTGCATTGAGCCTATTGTAGGAAAGAAAACAGAGAAAAAGAGCAAAGCATAAATATGTAAGAAAATCTATGCAATCTGAAGAAAGAGCTCTGTCAAAAATAGCAATGTTGATTCTGGCAATAGACATTACTGTTTCCATTTCCTTGAGCTCGCTCACAGCTACTAAATACATTACTATCAAAAGACTTCAATGTGTGAAAGTAGGCTGAAGTCAAACACACAAATTGCAAAACATTTCAGAATCCATTTCTATGATACAGGTTTCCAAGAATCAGCCTCCAGCTCCCAAAACAATTCTTCTCACTAAACTTGCCATTCTAAACTTGAGTTTAGAATGGCAATTCAAGTCAAGCACCTTAATACAAAATGAAGTAACTTGCATCCAAACCCTGTTTAGTATGAAACAAGGTTTACACATATGCAGCACAAAATACATATGAAAACACTTTAATCACTGTTGTTTGGGGTTTGGAGATGGTGTTTGCATTTATTTCTATTTGGTTTTTACATTTTAGTCTAGACTTAACTTTAAGTCTGACTAATCCACTGCATAGGAAACAGTCTAGAACACAATTAGCTCAATGTTGATTCCACTTCCATAGAAACATCCATATGCAATTTCATATTTAGAAAAACTGAAGACATTTCTGCAAGAAAACGTAATAGTATGAGTAAAAGGCTGACCTGTTTGCAGTAAATTTGCACACTGCTTCTGGCTTTCTTCTAGGCTTCTTGTCAGTCGATTTATTATTTCAGTTTTTTCACATTTGGTTTCTTCCAGCAGTTTTTCAAGTTGCTTAACATGCTCTCCTAGATTTTTGCAAAGCTCTTTCTAGGAAGAGAGTATTTTTACTCATTTTACAAACATTTAACCATCTAGAACAGTTTCAGATACAGAAAAATATATACAGGATAAAGAGCAGTTAAATCAACCATAGATCAAACACTATCCTTGGCTGACAAGTGACCTCTTATAGCATCAAAGCTCAGTTTTCACTGGGAGGCAGTAATTGTACTCATACATAAACATACATGGATGAGAATCATTTCATATTTCCTAGAGCAGTTACTTTTCAGTACATCAGATTATCCCCTGTAATTAATCACATACACTTAGGCTAGTGCAGAAAAAAATCAAGCCTTCACATTATATCAAGCCAGAGCTTAAGTCAGTTTATTTTAACTGAGTTTAAGCCAAGCTAGCAAGTGCCAATACTCAGTAAAAGAGGAACTGTAGTTTCTTTTTCACTGGATATACAAAGCAGACATTTATATGGCATTACTTAGTTACCTAAACAGACCTGGGAGGCAGTGTCTTGTATTTACACCTTTTGGCTTTTCTATCTTCTCTCAAAAAATAGGACAGCTCCCTCTTTAAATACCCCAAACACGCTACCATGTATTTTACAGTAGAGACAAAGTTGTATATTCTGTTGTGGTAATAACAAACAAACAGATAAAAATTTAGCAGTGCATTTTGTTTAGAAGCAAGTACCAGTTACCTTTCCAAGTATACAACCCATCTATTTCTATATGTTGAGATAAGAATTACAGAAATTTAATTTTATTTTCTTTATGTGAAATATGAGGAAAATTTATTAAGATCTGCCTGGAATACATTGCTTGAGTATTTCTAATAGTGGGATGGATTTTTATGACATATCAAGTAGAATCATTTCAGTAAGCTCTACAACCATATGACACAATCTATATCAAATCCATCAACTCCATCTTAAAGACAGCCTTTTACCCGTCCTCTACTTTTAAATCCTTATTTCTAAAATAAAGTCATTGTTGAGTGGTTAGTCATCCTTCAGCATTTTGAGACCAAATCCTGGCAACAGACCGTTCAATAAAGTTTTTCCTGTTTTTTTCTTGCAAGAATATCACATTATTTCTTAATTAGTCCTTTTCTTTCCCAGAGTTATTTGCAGAAGTCTTTCAAAAAAAGATTGTGCACAGAAAGAAAGCTCAGGAGAGCAACTAACACAATGAATTCCTGCTTCCTCTGCATCTGCTGTGTACAAACTCACAATTTGAACTTGCAGCTGCCTGGAGATGTTTATGAAAACATACCACATAGGCCTCATAACGCTGAGACTTTCCTTTCCATTTTATTAGCAGCTTCCAGAAGGAGTTATTAGAATTGCAGGTCAAGAAATGCAGTTTGGGAAACATGGGGAGCTCTACAATCTCTCCAGTACAGTACTCAGCATCCTAAAATAATTTCTCACCTGCTCTCGGAGCGCAGATTGTGTAGTATCAAGTTTCTGCTCTAATGACAATACTTGCTGTTCATACTTCTGCTTGAGTGCAGAAATAATGGCCTCATGTTGTTCTCTGGCTCGCTGGAGAGCATCTGATCGCTGAAGTTCTAACAGCTGCTTTTGCATGCTCTCCATGGCCACCTCTGCCACTTTGGATTGCTTCAGTATCTGTGAGAACAGTATTACAGTAGTTCCTAGTTACATACATTTCACTATTGCTCCAATATTCTGTACATCAGTTCAAACTTTTTTGTGCAAGAGTTGCCACAAGTCCTCAGATAATGCCTGTGTTTTCATACATAGTATTTTCAACCAATGAATCCTATCTCTCCATCATGTATTTTGCAATGATCATGACCAGCATTTCAAGAGACTAGCACTTCTGTTTAATTCAAATGCACCACACATTTAACTGTGGAGGTCTTCCACAATAAGCAATCTAAAAATATTTACAGTACCTGCTCCTCATTGGTAGTAAGAGTCTGAATTTGAGTTTCAAGGGCCTTGATTTGACCTTCAAGATGCATTTCCCGTTCCTTTCCATTCTGATAGAGTTTCTGAGACTCATGAAGACTGAGAGCCAAACCATCCTTTTCATCTGAAGAAAGAGACACAATTGTGTGAGAACCATGGCCAACCACCCAAGAACTTCATGCAACGTGACTGTTCAGTACATGCTTCTATGTAACACGACTGTTCAGTACGTGCTCTACAGAACCATTCACTGTCTCGTACTGTGGACAACAGAAGACTGTTCAGTCTCCATCCAGCAACCACTGTCTCCTGGCAGCAGGGAGCACTCCAATACACTGTTTCCAGCAGCCTACAAGGTACAAGCTCCATCCTGGCAGCAGGAGGACCTCACATCCTCCCTTACACCGTTTAAAGGGAGAGTCCTCTCTCTCTTTAGAGGAACAGCCAAGACACAAGCCAAATGGTTGACAGCTGAACTTTTCTCTCTCCTTTGCTTCTTTTGCATTTTAAAAGCTATAGTCTTAATTCTCAAAATTTACTGCTTCTTTTTTGTCTGTTCCTATAAGAAATAGGAAGCTAAGACAATCATCAGTCTCCATCACAGATTTTGTAATTTTTGAAAGAGATTTTCTCCACATACAGTCTATGAAATGGCCTGTTACACCACACAGCACCAAAAAAAATTTTTTTTTTCCACAGATGTCCACTTCTTCTATTGGGATTTGGTCAACTTTTTTCCCCCCGACCTTTAAAAGACTACTTTGGCAAACTTCTCACTTTTCTGTACATTTGTGATGCCTGACACATGGGGACTATGGAAAACAACAGTGGTCTTGAAAATACAGTAAAAGTTAATACAATTATACAGTCAGGCAACAATCCAGAGATTTTTACTTAGAAAAATGTTTGGGGGAACAGGGTTAGGCACATATAGTCCCAAATCAAATTTATAAGTATGATAAATACCTTCAAAGATACTTTCTAAATCAATATCAGAATTAAAATGTTGCTAGATATGAATAAAATCTAAGAATTAGCACAAAACATTTTACCTTTGACCATTGAAAGCTGATGATTCAAATACCTAATCTGCTGTACGCTCTTTTCTAGCTTTTCATTAAGTTCTTCCAGTTGTCTTTCCCTTGCTTTATTTAGAACTTGAAGTTGAAGAATCTGCATATTTTCTGAAGAATCTGCCAAATTTCAAACAACACGAAGACAAGTCAACACAGATACCAAGAAAGTCATTACTGTAATTCCTGCTCCAAAATATTTTTTTAATAGTTCTAAGTTCATTGCTGGTGCACAAAATCTTTTTTTAAATCTACATTTGATTTGCATCACACAAATTGCTCTGGCAGCAATGGCTGAAGGATTGTGCAAACTACAATTCCAACCTAACAGCAAGCCCAGATAAAAGTTTACATGCTGTGAACTCACAGACTTGACAACTACAAATTTACAACATTCTAACAAAGTAGTTCTGTCATTTGAAGTGTACCTAACAGAAAAGCCCAACATGGCATCATTTAGAGTGCACTTCCTAAGGTACAGTGAGTCGTTATTTTCCAATATTATGGAAGGACACGAAGTGTCAACAAGCCTTGACTTCAAGCCAGCAAAAGTAATTTTTCAGTTTCATCAGTCAAAACTACATTTTTTAATGCCAGAAACTCATATACCCTGAGCAAAAACAGATAATTTCTAGATATAAAAGATTATATATTTCATACTTTTAGTTGCCCTCTTACTGAAAAACTACTGAAATCAACATGTTTTCTGTCACTTATTTCCAGTGAAATTTTTACAAAAGTTTATTTCAAGTCTAAGCACCAAGCACTTACTTTCATCATTGCCCAAGAATTCATGCTGCAAATCTTCAAACACTTCATTTCTTCTGTTTCCTTCTTGGATTCCTGGAATATTTTGATGAATGCCATTTTGGTATGGTTTATAAGTCACTTTGTAAGATTCTGGTGATTGGCCATTGATGACATCAGATGCAACAAATTGCTGTTGTGACAATATATACGTAAGAGGAAATAAATTAAAACCACAACTGTAGTTCACAAACTTGCTCAGTGAAAATATTTTTCATTTTACAGGTTGACATTAAGAGTTCTAGTAGCTCTTCATTTTCAGGCTCCAATCCAGCACACCATTTAAGCATGATAGAATTTTTCATGAAAGCTTCCACCTTAGAAAAGTGGTGGTTAACTTAAATAGAGTAAGCACACACTTAAGTGAATCCCATTCATTCTACCTCATGGAGTTCTACCAAGGCAACAGGAGAAAGAAAAAAAATGATAACATGAACGTATGAAAATTCAGTTTTTAACGTCTCATTTTTAAAAATAGAAGCCTCTCATCACTGTTTGAACTGACTGTAAGAGACCGAAGACATTTAGAAATATTATCACCAGTAGCTAAAGACCTGTGAAAATTTTCCAATAGACAGAAAAATGTGTCAGCTTCTAAAATACCTTAAGATGTTCCTTTGGATCATCTGAAAAATTTATTATTTTATTTTGCTGATTGTTAAATTCTGGTTTATGGCCATTTGTATAAGGCCTGAAGTTTTCAGGAAGATGATACACATTGTTCTCCTGGTAGCAACTTGGAGAGTTAAACCCATCTCTACCAAGATACACATCATCTGGATCATCTTGGCCATCCTGGCCACAGTAATCTTCTTTAACATCATATAAATGTTTCTTCTCTTCATCATTATGTAGGCCATTCCAATTCTTCCCATGTTTTTCAATGTGATCAGTTTGCTGGTCACACAAGAATTGTTCAGGGTGCAGATTTTGCCCTTGTTCGTAGCCCTATGAATGGATATGAGGTTTAGAATTGCTCTCTCAAAACTCAGATTTCACCCCACTCTCCTTTTTCGGAGGTTACCAGCCCTCAAGTTAGAAACACTTCAAATTAATTCCAAAACACATCACTTATATGTGTTTCTCTAATGAATTTAAACAATATTTAGCATGTTATTATGAACAAGCAGTAATTACATCCCTGCTCATACAAGCTTACATTTGGAGGATCACTTATCAATGGATGATCGTTCCACCTTCCATCAAGCTCCCCAGGCTCATGTGACCTAGGGAGACACAAACAGCTTAACTATGTACTAATAACTTCAGGGAAAAAACAAACCATCTTTTCTTAAATTAAGGCACATCTAGTTTACTGCAAATTGTACTACAGCTCCCTTTTTACTTGGATTGCTTTTACACACCTCATCAACTCAGACTTTGCTGTATTCTTGAAAGCACAATACAAATAATAAAAAGATGGTGCTAAATGCCTTACTGGTCCTCAGCCTCCTGAATGCTACAGTCTGAGTAACTGGAGAGTTGGTCCCCACTGTCCTCCAGCATGTCATGAGGAAGGTCTGTCAACAATTGTTGCAACTGAAACAGAACAAACAACATTCATTATATGCTCATCAGGAAAATTAATACAAGTTCAGCCCAAAAACACTGGCAAAGTGGGCCACTTGCACAAAATCATGGTTTTCTTCCTCCAAGGAATTCCAACACTGGAATTCACAAAGAGACTTATACAACAGAATGCTTACTAGACCAGAGTACCAACCAAAACATTTTTCTGCCAAACTCCTGTTAAGAAAAGAGCTGCACCAGAAAGAGGTAAAGGAAATGCCATCTGGTAGACATGTCCCAGGAAAAACTAATTTCAAAGAATGATCTGCAAACTGATCATGCCAGGGTTTCTTCTCTCTAAATTCCAGGCAAGAGAAGTAGTGGACATTCAAAACATGATCTTTCTAAGAAGTCTGGATGGAAATCCAGACAGGAACTTGCCAATCAGTATCACTATATTCAAGAAGTCATCACTGCAATGATTAGTGCTCCGCTCTGGACCCAGCAACTGGACACAAACAGAGAAAAACACCACAACTAAAACACACCTGAACTTTACTTCTTACACTTTTCAAGACTGGCACAGTCTGCACCGTCTTTTGCTCATACCAGACTACATAAACCTTTTCCTTTCTTTCTAAGCACTGAAAAGGTAGGAAAAAGCTAAATTCACAAGCCTTCAGATTAAATTACTTAGTTCTTTTTCACCTCTTGTTCTCTTGCATAATCTTCTTGGTCATAGTCTTCATCTTCATGTTGAGTTTGTAGAGCTCCACTGTCAAAGTCAAGGGACATTGTTTTCTAATACTGATTTTGCGTATCCAGCAAAACCTACCACAGGACAGGAAAACATCACACATGAGTAAAATACAAGAGGAATCAAAAAGCACCATCCTCATCATTTGAATTACTTAGCATGAAAATATAATTTTTCAAACAGTCATTCGTTTCTCATATAGCCAAGCCTACTCACTTCCAAGAATTTAGTATTTAAAACAAGTATCTGTGGTTTTCATAGGCTGACATTATATAATTTCTTAAGTTCACTTACAACCAGACATTATTTCCTGCAGGTTCTAGTACTGTACAGTATACATATGATGTGATACATGATGATAGTTATGTCCACTTCTACATCTTGCTTCATAGTCTTCTAGAGAATAACTACATTTTGTATTAAAAACTGAAAGTATGCCGTTCCTTGTGCATTTGGGTAACAGCTCCAAAAGGAAAAATAAGAAAAGTATCACGGAAATCTTAAAAGGATCATGTCAGTTTGAGATTTCACTGTTTAATAAAAGAGAGTCCTGACTCCCAAGAGCTTGTCTACCGCGAGCAGTGTGTTCACAGAAAGATACTTTGTATACGTGCTGGTCCACGTTTGATTACAAGATAAGCTACTCCTTGTTGAAGAGACACTTGTTTGGGCACACAGGTGTAGCACATCCTGAAGTCTTCATTTGGTATTATGTAACATTACAAGAGCATTATTTCCAAGTTAAAAGTGACTTCGTCGCGTTTAAAGGACCTCGTGCCCACTGCTGTTCAAGGAAACTCTCCAACAGAGCTGGCAGGAGGCCTCACAAGCAGCTCCTGTCTGTGTGCACCCCCTCTCACAGGAGGCTCTGAAGCACCGCCTTCCCCCACACCGCATCAGCTGTACACGACCACCCGCTCTGTCCCCTTTCCTTAGGGCTCTCCCCAGCCCCGGGAGCGAAGGCAGCCGGACGAGAGGTGCACAGCCGCCAGAGCCGCGACCAGCCCCGCACAGCCAGACCTGGACGGGCCGGGTCTGCTCCAGGGGCGCAGGGCGAGCTCGGCCGCCGCCACCTCCATCCTCCCAGACAGCGCCGCGGGGCCGGTGGAAGCGATGCTGCCGTTATTCAGTGTACCCCCCCCGCGGGGCCTCCAGGGCCGGAGACGGCGGCAAAGCACGGCACGAACAGTGAAACCCACCTGAGGCGCCGGAGCCACTCACTCTCCACAGCCACCATCGGGGCGGGCCCGCCTCTCTTCCGCATCACACCCGGCCCGCGCCCGCCCTGCTGATTGACAGCGCCGAGCACCAACCGGTGACCAGACCCGCCCTGAGCCGCCTTGAGTGACAGCCCCAAGCACCAACCGACGGCCAGAGCCTGCCCAGCCGCGCGGCAGGGCAGGCCCGCCCCCGCTGATTGTTTGAAAGCAGGCGCGCATGGTCGCGGGAACTCGTCTGGCGAGCTGATTGGCCAAGCAGGCGACCAATGGCAGTGTGTTTTCTGGAGGGGCGGGGTCTCCGCGGGCGGGCAGCGGCGCCATCTCGCAGCGGGACGTGGCGGTCGCCTGGCAACGCGCGGCCGTGGGTGACGTCACGTGCCCGCGAGCTGCGCCTCACGGCAGTGTCACGATCGCGCTGAGGGGGTGCGCGGGAACTTCTCCTGTCCGAGCACCTTCCCCAGGCAGTCTTCGCTTGGGTGCTCGGGAGCCTGCTCTGCTGCGAGAGCTCATTCTCTTTAAAAAATTAAAACCTCCTCAGAAAGGAACAAATTTATTGCGCAGAGTCGCGCAGGAAGCAATTAGTAACAGCCCCACCTGGTGCTTCGCCCTCAGCCCGGACAGCGCCGCCGGGCAGCCGGAAAGGACCCCGGGGCAGAGACGTGTGGGTCATTTGTTAGACGGTTTTTATTGATGGGAGCAAACAGTTCATGTGTTTTACTGAAATTTATAGAAGTTTGAAAAGGAGCGAACCATGCTGTGTCTAGTAAATGTGACATTATAGGCGAAATCAGCCATTTTTCCGAGAGGATTCTAGTAACCATTCGAACAGAAATTAACCAATTCTCATAATTTTTACAGGCATTAAATGACACAAACAAGAACAAAACAGGGTTTATATGTGTCTGACAATTCATATTGAGTTTATCAAAAACAATATTTTGGAAACTTTCTAAAATTCAGACTACTATTTTTCTTTTTAGCATGATTATTTCTAGGACTTCCACAGAGGAGCTGACAGTGTACTTTACATGAGACAGCTGGGCCACAGAGTAGCATTAGTAGCTTAAATGAAGGCATGTAAATGCTAAAACCCAAACCCTAAGAATGAATGTAGTTTATTCTAGGAAAATGCATGGATGTGTTGTGTTTGATTTTTGTCTGTAATTAGTTGGATTATCTGCTTTCTCTCACATCAAAAGATTTTGATGTACTTCTTTATTGCACTAGCAACCAATTGTCTCCCTTTCCTTCCTTTTTACTTCACATTTCTGCTTCAGACACTTCAAAAATATGCAGGAGCATCAGAACAAAGATTCAGGTCTTTTAAAGTTTTTACATTAGTGATATTCAAAGAGAGAGACAGACTGCATTATACTGTGATCCAAACATCACACACTGGCTCTGGCTGTTCTTATTCATTGGTAAGGTGAAAACTGATGAAGTGAAAAAAGTCTCTGAGTCAGCATCTTGACTGGCAAAAAACTTTGATCTCATACTATCACAGCTCCAAATACTGTTATTTAAGTCCTGAGTAACTTTCATTTGTACTAAAAATAGAGGCAGAGTTCTGCACATATTCCTTCTATGACCTATCATAAAACGCAGCTTTGATGCAAAAATCAAAACAGCAGGTCTTTCTCTCCACTTGACATGCCACAGAAGTAGCTGGGCTTGCTTCATTGCTTGCTCCATAGTCATATCAAGCACATTCTGAAGTTTGACAAGATGTGAGAATAGAAAGGATATTATGTAGGGGGTTGATGTCCCAGTTACAGTCTCTTGCCAGCTGTCCTTGCCGTGGCACAAAGCTCCAGCATGAACTCTTGCTGGAGGCCTACACAGGTGAGCACCTTACACAGGACAGAATGGGCATAAGTTTTGGCTGCTAGTCCTAAAGGCTCAGGGTATCAAAAATGTCAGACTATTAGCAAGGAAATCAACTACTAATGTTTTAAAGCTTCTCATTGCTTCAGTATATGTAATTGAATAGTTTAATCATATTATTATGAATGTATTGTATTTTGAATGAAATGTATTTTTACGGCTATTAGCTGAGGATAAAAATACTGATGTTTTCTAGTAGGCTCTAAGTGTGGCTCTTTACATTACATTTTCCCCTCCAAGGAAGTTTGTCTTCCATAATTTTATAAGACCTCTCATTTACTAGAGGAAGGAGCTCATACTACAGTGTCCCATTTATCATGAACACTGGCAAACAGAATGTATTTTTTTATGGTCAGGATTTCCAGCAACTGCTGAACTCCACAACAATTGTCTGCCTTAGGCACTGAGCCGGTGGGCTGGGAGACAGAGAGAATTATGTCTGTTCATGCCAGAGGACATTGCTTGTCTTAAAGGCACAATTTCCCTCAGGCCATCACCTGGACTACCAGTTCATTCCCCAAATCTCCCCTGCCTTTCTTCAGTCACTTATTAAATCACTGTTTCTTCAACAGGAAGCCAAATAAATCACTGTTCACTCTGAATATAGGATTGTTCATGTTTAGAGTATTTATTGTGGCAAAACAAGTAATAGATTCGTTTTAAAAGATTTTTCCATGTTTAGGAACAAATGGACTCTACGTGAAGAGGGGAAAACTATCTTGTTTTGGAAAGAACACTGAATAAGGTCACATGCAAAGTTCCAACATCTTTTAAATAGTCTTCTCCCAAAATGTATCATTAGTTCTGTTCAGCTTTTCTAGTTTGTAAACAACTATGTAATCAATGAAAATATATTTAGCCTACCTTTAAAAAGATGTTTCCAGTATTAATTGATAATAATAGTAAAATCATATGCAAGACAAAAATATTAAGATCTAGCATGCTTGTCCCTTAACAAGTTCTATTCCAAAATTATATTACATATATTAATTTCAACTTTGTAAATGTTCATAATCTCAAATCTTTGAGTAGTCAGAGAGTGACAAAAAATTATTAAGAAACTGGACCACCTTTCTGTATTGTGAATGCCATTCATTTCAAACGTTACTTGCTAGTAAAGTGCTGTTACAAGCAAAATGAAATTGTTAGTGTCTATCGAAAGAAGATGACATTTTAGTAATATTCAAATTGTACTTGTTTTTGGCAAATAGTTAAAAGCTTAGACGTGTTTGTTTAACCACCCAAAACTAATTCAGTATAAATAATATTGGTTTCAATAATTCTATGCTAAAAGGCACATACTAATGTTCCAGCAGTTCTTTCAAGTGAGCTTTTGTATGTAGAGTTTTAATTGTGCTTTTAAATAGTTACTGATTCAGTATGACCTTGAAAGTGACATTTGTGCATGTCTAAAATACCTTCTCACAAATGAATCTCACACTCTGAAGGTGTAATTTTGTTAAGATTATATGTATCTATATAACTATGCTTGTTGATCTCTGTAGATCTACATAGATATACACATATACATATATTCATACATACACACAAAAGGGCTTCTTCTGGAACAGCAGCAGAAAGTGCAGTCTATACTTTTTTGACTTGTCTTCATAATAGAAAGTTCAGGTATGAATTGTCTTGGGATTTGTGAGATCCAAGGGATTATTTGTGATATTGCATGTGTCCTATATTATTCTCTTTCCTTACAGGCTGCTTCAAGCTCACTTCACTTCCAGAAGAGATGATTGGCAAATTATTTTCCATGTGATACTGAATAAGATGACCCACACTATCAAATATATGGTCTTTGGTTCTCACCTAGTAGAAGAAGCAAAAGAATATATTTAAGGTTAGATTGTGCTTATAACTGGTTGGACATGAGCCTAACACATTAAAGTCAAAAGGCACTTAAGCCACTGAACTCATTTGAGCAGGATCATTAGGCTGTAGACAGCAATTCAGATCTATCCTTTGACTTACCATTAGCTCACATGAAAAGTAGCAGAAAAGTAAAGAGACTGTATGTCAAATTGGGCTGATTCTGCACAGGGGAATGAAATAGCCTTTTTTTTTTCCTCCACAGAAGAGAGAGATTTTTCCCTAAATCCCATTGAGGATTACTTTTCTGATTTACTCTCTCCTCAGAAATGTCACTCAAGACTGCTCTTCTAACCCTGAGCAGAAGAAATTAGAATTGAAATTACAACATACCTTTTCTGTATCCAGAAATTCATAATTAAGGATAGGGTTAATTTTTTCTAGCACTAATGCTTCAAAGGATGTGTTAAGTGTATACACTAATTATCAGCAACTGGTCTAACAGTATTTAAGTTTCTCACTGTTTTTCCATGGTACTTCAGTGCTTATAAGTTTTTGAACTTTCAAACCTACTGCAGCCACTGGCTATATTTAAATTAACCTGGATGGAATCAAATCAGTTCCACTTCATGGAATGCACCCATGCGTTTTTATTGAAATATCTGAGCAGCACTGGAATTTCATGATATGAAATATTCATACCTTGCCTTCAGGATCCACCAAGAGTAGATGCTTTGCCTGCCCTCCCTGAAGTCCACTGAGGACATACTGACCAGGTGACGTTGTGCTCTCTCGTACCAGAAAATCCCCGTCATTGACTAAGAGGCTCTCTGCTGCTTTCCTGTTCAATTTGCCATGGTAACAATCTTCATTCTTTAGCTGTTGCTTTATTTGTGGCAGAACACAGAGACCAGCTGTGTTGCTTGTGGCACTCTGCTGAACAGATTCCGGTAACTCTAAAATTAAATGAAAGGGAATGTATTGGACATTTCACTTAAAACTTCATCCTAAAAGGATGCAAACCAATATTTTTAATAGCTTTTAAAAAATTGAAATAACTCAGTCTTAAAGCTGTGATCAAACCAACCTTACAGACTGTAAGAATAGGCACACATGAATGCTCACGACCCTCCAGTGCATTAGCCAAAATTATCACACCACCTCTTCCTCTACCTTAGATGGGAAAGCCTTTGGTCGCTAGGCAACAGGGATTAGAAACAGGAATTTTTCTGATGCTGTACTGGTTTGGGGTTATATTTCTTTGTATGAAAAAGTCAAATCTTCTATGTAAAAACAAGATTTTTTGTTGGCTTTTTAGCTTTTTTTCTTCCCTTATAATCTTGTTTTTCCTTCTTCCTTAACAAGCTCTGAAGAGATTGTCACAGATCATTGGAAGAGTCATGTTGAGTGGCTCCAGCTATGTGCAGGAATGTAAGACAACATAGCCAATGTAGCCAGAAGGGAAGGATTACAGCATTATGCATTTGCTGTTAAAAAAACGAACAATTACCAAATGTACTAAAAAAACTGGGTGGTTTGGGATATAGCCAGTCAGACTGCAAATGATTCACAGGCAGGATTCTTCTAAGGAAAATAAGAGGATACCACTTCTTCAATGGAATTGTGCAACCTAAGGCTCCTCAGGATATAGGCAGTTCCTTCTAGAGCATGATACAGCCCCAGGTTCGAAATGTCTCAATGGTCACGGATTTCTTTATTGTGTTTCCTTTATTGTCTAGCCCTTTTTCTGCTTTCCTGTGTGGATCATCTCTGACAGAGAAAACACTTAGTGGGAAACCATAAAAGGCAAAGCTAATAAGTATACTCAATAATAAGGGCAATCAGTAGAACTATATAATCATTTAATGGATATCCACCACTTTGAGTCCATAAACCAAGTTTTGACATACATTTAATTGATGCCACAGATCAAATGGTTTGATTTTAGAATTATTGGATGAGATTCATTGGTCACTTATGGAAGAACTGAGAAAACAGAGTCACAATAATCCCACTTTAATCTTGCATGCTACTGCCTGTGAAGCAAAGGTATCTGAGGTCAGTTCCACCTTAGAGTGGTTAAGATCTTGAACAGTCAGGAGAACCTTCTTCCTTGAGGCAATGTGCAGTCCCAAGCTCGTATCATCCTGAAGACTTGCTTTTAAATATCTGTAGCACTCTATTCATTGTCATAAATCAATTATAGAAGATGAAAGGTTACTCTGCTTGTTTACCATCACTACTTTTGTTCTTTAATCCCCTTTCTCTTGAATCTAACAAGAAAAAAGAACAACCAGGATAGATTTCTTCCCCCCATCTTTTCTATATTTCTTATGGGAAACCCAAATCTTTCTCCATGCAGAGAGATGAGAAGCCCCCCTCCTTCCAGTGCTTAGACAGGTACGGCATCACAATGGGAACCTACTGGCCTGGCGCAGAGGGCTCCCAGGGATCTGTGCTGGTGCTGGACCTCGGGCTGCAGACTGCAGGGACTGGGTGTTGATGTAACATGGATCATCAAAGAGATCTGCTTTGTAGGCAGGTTTCAATGAGGTTGCCTCTTTTAATGTCTTCTGTGATCTCTCATCACAATTACCTGAAATTAGTATATAGTATGCACAGATTTCCTTTTTTTTTTAACTCAGCTTTAAGTAACTGTAAAAGCTGAAATAGGAATGATGTTCTTCTTTATAGCCCACTAAAGTAATTCAGAACGAAAAGAAAAATGCAAATGAACTTATTTTTCCGTATGTCTAGAAGGCACAAAGTCCAAAATTAATTAGAATGAAGTTTTCAGAAATGTTCTGCACTGGTTCAGTTCTGCTTCAATCAATGTCAGCAGTGAACCCCCCACAGATTGGAAAGAAATTAATACATATGCCTCTACAGAAACACAAACCATATATGTTATTTGTTGCAAAACCCTTTCCTTCCCCTCTGCACCACAAAAAGAGCTTGTGGGAAGCTGAGTAATTCTCTCTCTTGCTGTTCTAGTGGAGAAGGGAGAGATGGAGGAGATTGGTGCTTTGAGGCTCTGCCTGGAGAGCCAAAGCCACATCTGTCAGGTTAGGATCCAAGCCTCGGAACAGGCTAACAGAATATCCCCTGCAGGGTATGAAAATAATAGCACTTCAGCTAGCCAAATAGCAGGCATATTTTTGCTCTTCAATAAACGTTTTATTCATAGATCTATTCATTCATTCTTTTATTTGTTCACCCTCTCTTTGTAGAAACCATTTGATTCTCCTTTCCTTGAATTTGAAATAACACAAGAAACTGATACACAAGTATCCCCTGCAGACTATGTAATGGATCGCTTCAGAGCCGTGCAGGTGGGAATTCAGAAAGGACCTCATTGTGCATTGAGAGAGAGGAGCTAGGAAATGTGCTCAGGGCATCAGCTGTGGCAAAGGAAGTCCAGAAAGGGATGGAGGCTGATGATCTCCTGGGGTCCCTGAGAGCAGGTTTTGCTAAAGGCAAATTGATCTTGGACACAAAGCTGCCTAAGCAAGGGAAGAGCACAGTCACACTAAGAAGCCAGGGATGCTGGAACCAAGGGGCCAGCCTCTGTTGGAACAACTCGATGCTGATACTTTGGATCTCATTGAGCATTTGTAGGAGAAGGGATATATTCAGAGACTGATAAGTAATGAAGTATCTTCCTTTTTCAAATAGTATGAAGAAAGGGAATAAAATAACAAAGAGTATGAAAGAGAATAAAAAAAACAAAGAGCTACTGTACAGTATCATGAGAAGTAAAATAAGTCTGACAGCAGACATGAAGATAGATTAGTGGCCTTTAGAAAAGCTGTAAGGCTTTTTTGTCTGCCCTTCATCTAGGGAACTAAAAATGACTCACTAAGTAGAACACTTTTCACCATTGTATTGAAAGCCAAGGGGCAGCTCTTCCAGGTAGTCTGCCCTAGCTAATTCTGCATATGCATGAGAAGGAAAAGAGAGTACATACCCACAGTTTTGTTTTCTTCTGGACAATTTTCATATATATTGATGAAGGTTGGGCTGCCTGTCTGTAGAAAAAATTTGAAATCTGTCACATAAAGTAGTCCCCTAGAAAAACTCAGGTAACTTCAATACACCCATGTGTTAGTTAATAGACATACAGGTAATTAAACATGTTCTTCACCAAAAAATTTCCATCTCCTCAAATAGTATTTCACACTGATACTCTTTCTTCACATGTCATGTCTGGACTCCAACCTCATATAACTGCCCAGTTATGCATCTAATGTTCAGTATCTATACAGTATAACTCCTAGGTAAGAAAGCTCAGATTTTCTAATAAATGTCCCTCATCATAAAATCAACTACAGGTATTATGGTTTGAAAGCGAAATGGTTTCTAAATTGTCTGAGCAGCACTGAAAGGAAAACTAAAAAGTAACACCCCATGGGAAAAAGGCATTTGCATTTACATGCAGGGTAACTCCTTGCAGCAACACTGATGAGCATCAAGTGCAAACTCTGGATATAGTAAAACATTTTTAGAATTAGATAACTACTGGGGATGTGGGGACCTGATATGCAGAGTATGGTTCACGTTAGCAAAAACTGGATGGAGCAGTAGCACAGGAACACACAGCAGCCCGGGAGCAGTTGCCACCAACACAAATAACACTTGGGAGCAGCAACGTTTTAGACAGAATCAACTGGATTCCAACAGGCACATCTGAATGTGCTCCCTCTGAGAAATGGTGGTGCCTTCTTTCCTGTGTGGGGAAAGGATGGTGCTCCCAAAGCCTCAGTCAGCAGGCTCTGAAATCTGTGCAGCCAGTCTGAACTTGGCTTGTTTTACTCCCTGACTGGTTTTTATTTCCCACTATTCCAGACAAGAGCCACAGGTATCTTTTGCTGATTTAACAGACCTTCTTGAAACAATCTAAGGGTAATGAATATTGTATATATATATAGATATTGCAACCAGTCAATGTTGTATGTATAAGTTGTAGAGCATAATGGACAGGATGAAATATTTATTAGATCACAGAATCAGGAGCCAGGAGGTCCCAGATTTTGCAGATGTTCTCTCCAACAAGCCATTTAAATTGGTATCTATTTTCTTCTCAGAGCTAATGAGTGAACAAGGGAATATTACTTGGTCTCCTGAAAGTACTCTAAGGACAAACCAGTTAATATTCAGAAAGTGCTTTGGGATTCAATTATGTACTAAGCATCATTAAATCTAGCCTAAAAAAAACCTTTTCCCAGGATAATCAGGACCTGGTTCTGATGTTAATGCCATGCTTTAACACCACAGAAACATTTTATTATTCATTCCCATAATAGGCAGCGAATATTCATCCCAGCAGAAGCTGTACTTACTGAGCAATACTGCTTTCTGCACTGGACAGGACACTTAGCCTTTTGGTCTGTCTGCACTTTCATTCGCATGTCTAACACTCCACCGGTGGGAGGCTCTTTCCCTGGAATTTCGTTGTAATATTCATGATCCTCCCTCTCCTGTGAATTCCCAGCTGATCCATTAGCATTTGCTGCCTCACTGAAAAAAATATGGGGGGGAAAAAAATGAAGCTTCTGATGTAATCAATTGCTTTCTAGTGTAGGCAAACATCCCCGGTTTCTGCACAACACACAATACACAGATCCGCCATATGGAGGCTGTAAAGGGCTTTGGGCTGGAACTTTCAGAGCTGTTTATTTTTCCAGTTACTTCATCCTGAATTGAAAATAGTCATGACAGTCTGGGGTAAAGGGAGGTACAGTCATTTCATTAGCACCAGGCAGCCCAGATATATTTTCAAGTCAAAGAAAAGGTAAGAGGCAAGTACTGAAACTTTAAGAATTCCAATACATTGTTCATTAAGGTATCCAAAATGTTGACCATAAAACTAATTCTTGTGGTTTCTTGACTGAACTCTATAAAGCTAGAGATTGCTGGGGGGCCACCAGACTTCAAGAGAAAAATTAAAACCTCATGGCATTTAGTCAGACAAGCCTGCAACTGGTCTAGAAAAATCCAATATTGCTACAAGAAAAAAAAAAAGGTTAGGGGGCAAAAAAAAAAAAAAGTAGCTGTCCTCCATGGCATTTACCCTGATTTTAATAATCACAATCAATATTCTGGTTCAGCTTGAAGGCAACACTGAATGACATGAAGAAGAGCACAGAATGGTTTTTTTGAGCTAAACCAGAATGATGACAGTTTAAATGTACAGCTGATACACTGCAAAACAACTAGGTGCTTCCTGTACTGTCTCCGGTCCCAAAATAAAAAAACTTGTCTCAATCTTACTTCTCTGATTAACAAGAGTATAATTGGATAAAAGGCCATGAGCAGGAAAGAGATAAAGTTCAAGTAGTTGATTATGTGATATGCAGTGCAAGTATTTGATTATGTGATTCATAGTAGTTTGGAAGGGAGTGACTCATTCACACAGCAATATCCGACTCCTCTGCCTGAGCACCGTTCTCCGAGGCTGGCTGCGGGTTATGCTCAAGGAGGAAATCTAATTACCCTCTTCCATTTCTCCTATGCTGCTTGTGACATAACCTAGCAGGGTTTCTTAGGAAAGAAAGGCTTTTCCTCTGGTTATTTTCCCCAGGAAAAACAGAGCAGTTTTAGCAGTGGAATGGCAAGAACAACCATATACATTGAAATAAATTTAAACTCGAGTTTCATTTATGTGATAAAACCAGCTCTGCTGTGATGCATTAGGCCCTGTTCCAGTGAACTGCCTGCTCAGGACACCTTTACTCAGGCTGCAGGTAAGCAGTGCCACAGCTTTACCTACTCACGGGAAGCAGCAGGCAATCAAATTTGGTGTTAAGAGTAAAAAGAAGCCTGAGAAAAATAGGGATGGCTAATCTGTGAGGAGAGCCATAAATTAGAGCAAGAATTGTGTCCCCAGTGCAATGGAAGAAGGGTAATTGAAATGGGGAATTGTGGTCCAGAAACTAATCTAGGCCCTGTATTTCAGGCAATGTGCAGAGGACAGGGCTTCACACTTTAAAATGCCAGGTGGTGGCTGTGTTTATTTCAATTCATGAGGCTGATGTAAGTCATGCCAGGTGAAGTGAAAACTGAGGCTGCTGCCAGGACATGAGCAGAATAGCAGAAAGGTGAATTAAAATGGCTTTTTCCCCCACCACACACTTTCCACAGCCGCAGCAAGCTTAAGCTTGGCACAGGTCAGGACTGAGCTCAGTCTCTCTGTGTGTGTGTCTGCTATTTATAGACCTGAACTTACTTGGGCAGAGTAATTTGAACATTTGTTCAACTTGCATGACGTAAAATAAGGCTGTTTTGTTTAAGGAACAATACAGCTTAATTCTGTGTTCAGCACCTGTACAAATGTCACAAAAATCAATGGAGTTCACTGGAATAAGCTAATTTTGGTATCTTATATGCTTCTCATATAGATATATATTAGAATTATCCTATATCCAGAAAGCATATTCACAACATCTTACTTATGGATCATTCTTTGTAGCATATTGTTTTCCTGAAAAGTACTAAAGAGAAGGAAACTGCCAGTTAAGTGACTGAGAATGTGCTGACCTTTCATTAGATGTAACCAGGCTAGATGGGTTCTTCAGGTACTGTCTGAACCGGAGCTCAAAAGCCTGTCCTATGGTGTTGATCACCTCCTGTGCCATTCCATTGGGACATTCCAGGATGTGGCATGCTGAAAAGAGACACCTTACTTTAATCAAGTAAATGCAGTTTATACCAGAAAGTAGAGACTCAAGCTATACTGCTTATAGCAGAAAAGCAAGGCTCCTACCCCTTCATGGAGCCAGCAGCTAGTACAGCTTTAGTCTGACCTGCAGATTCCCACTTCATTGCACAAAGAAGATGGCATTTAAAGCCACAGCTTGCATACTATTACCCCTATACATACAGCAAATCCAGAAATTGTACAGAGTATTGAGCTGTTCAGTAGCTTCCTTATTTTAAAACTCAAAAAAAGTCCTTGTTACATAGAAATAAAGCAATCATATAAACACATATAACAAGTGGAAACTTGTTTCAATACCTCTCTGATTAACAGGGTCTTTTGCTACATATGCCACGTAGTCTGTTGTATCCTACAGGAAAGAAGACAGCAGATATAATATTTGTTATTGAATATTGTAATTATGAAGAACCCTGCCACCACAGCACAGCAATTGCATATAGACAGATACATTTTTAGCTTTAAAATGCACGCTTCTTTCAGGGAAAAACAACCAGAGGTACTAGCAAAGTGAGCCAAGGAAAATATCAGTGACACACTGGTGGCTATCAACACAGTAATTGTCCCATATTCTTTTTGTCCTAAGAAATGCACTACACCATTTGGCATTCTTTGGGTCTTCAACCGTGTATTCAGTTCCAGCTCTGCAACAGAAGTAGAAACATGACTGGTGCCTCATCAGCAGGTAATGCTGCTCCTTCCACTGCTCCCATGGAGCTCACAGCCTTTCCTGTGTAACACATCCAGGCTGTGTGACTGCTGGTCACAGCTTTTGGCTGGGACAGTCCTTACCAGAGTCAGTGGAAGATGAAATAGTGTTAACATACTGCAAAGGACAAGTTTGCAATGTTCCCAATTTGTAGCAATAAGATTGAGTTTTGAAGGCATGTTAGAGAAAAGTTAAACTTTAAAATTAGGCAGAATAAAATGGGTATCTGATCTCAATTGCTCCTGCCCAATTTTAGTCTGGTTGCAATCAGGTTAAATTACCCTGGATCTCAAAGCTGCTGCTGAGATCAGACAACCTCAGTATAATCAGTTTTCTGTTTCTGATTTTCTTTCTAGCCAGCACTGAAATAATCCTCTTTTTCTAGTCAAACTGAAAAGGGAACTGGAATAGAAAAATTAACATTTCTAATGATATCGCAAAAGCAGAGAGTGGCTTGATAACTCAGTGTTGTAGTCAAATTGGTGAGGTAATGAATAACATTCTTTTAATTATTAAAGATACATTTTGTTATTTTGGATCTTGAAGGTGGGACATGGAAAATGCAATTCACAGCTTAAAGGCATGGCTCTCTTGAGGGAAGATGCAATCAGCTGGCAGGAAGCATGGCCTCATTTGCAATATGCACAAGAACAATCATTTAATAATTCACAATGAATGACACAAGAGGCAGGTCTTAGGGCCAGCAGAACTTGTCCTAGATTTTTTTTTTAAATCTCTCAAGTTAATATCATTAAAACAAAGCAAGCTAAATATTTCTTATGCATCTGGTGAACTCAATTTCCTTTCAAGTTTTTCTTATAGTTCATAAATATTTTAGCATAGGTATTTTAAAATAAATCAGATCTAGGGAGTGACTAGAAACTAAAGTAACTGGAGCAGTACCTGCTGTTTTTAATGTCTTTTTAATGTTTATGTAGATGCCTGGATGATTTTGCTTTAAAATAAAGCCAGAATAGACTTAATTATCAGGCAAAATAGTGCTACTCCTTCACAGCCCAGAGCAACACTGAACTTCACTTAGATCCTGAATGTGGGGCAGGTGGAAAGGCAGGTCCTGTGGAAACTATCTCCCATTTTAAATGTAAATGGAATTTTGAAAAAATTACCTGAACAAAACAGCAAAATTGCTCCTTATGTGAAGGGCCACTAGATCTATAGTTACCACTATAATACCTCTATTTTACATATCCTCCCAGTAAGAAGTGTCAACAGCTGCTCCACCAAGCCCATTTCCAGCAGCACATCTTTTGCTGGCCCTGCCATTAGGCACTGACCAAATTCAGCCCTGTGTAGCCTCTGAAATCTGAAGTCACTGTGCAAGACCAGTGCAGGATAATAATATAAAAAAACACTAAAAAAAGGTAAACAAGCCCTAAGAAATTACTTATCCAACTCAGATAGATGACATTTCCTGCTTACAATCATTCCAGTAAAGAGTTTGGAATAGAATAAAAAACCTCCAACTTAAAAACATCCATGACTGCATGGCTGTGACACGAGGAAGAACAGCCCTATCTGCAGGAAGAAGGTGGTTATGCCACATCTGTCTCATAGGAGCTGTTTGCTTGAGTCAAAATTAATCTAAAAATTTAGAGGTTCCAGTGCTGACAGCTTTCATGACAGGTTATGGATCACAGGGACCACTGAACTGATCAATTCTTATGTTCACATTCTTATTTTTAGATCCCCAAGTCAGAGGCCTTTTGAACAAACTGAGGCTCACTGATGGGCAACAGGAAAGTTAACTGTATGTATCTATTAAAGAAGCACTGAGTCGCTATTTCACGTTTCCTTTTCAATATCAGTCTCCCTGTTTTCTTGTATTACTGGTCATGATGCAGAAGTGCAGTGTACTCAGTGGAAGGAAGGGATGGCAGGTAACAATTCTTGTGTGAGTTCATTATACCTGCAGAAGTATATTTTATAAATCAATACTTACTGGGTCACCTCCAGAAGCAAATGAGATTGACTGCATGTGGTGGTTGGCAATAATCTGAAAAGCACAACAGACTAATTAAACAAGCTCTTGGGCCTCACATTAGAAGACATCAGAACATATGTCTTCCTAGAACAAGCAAGTAAATTAATAACAGTCCCATTTATTAATTTACGCATGTATCATTTAGGAAGGAAGGAGATAAAAATAGGAATATTTTTGAGACTGCCCATTCATGTTTAACAATGTCTAGATCCCTGAGTAATTTTCCTTAAAGGGTCTTCAGAATTAATTCAACCAGCAACTTCTAATTGTACCCCAAAGGAAGGGAAACCCGGTGTCCTAATCCCCTTGTGGAACAGATGTGGACAGGACATCTCTGCACTACAGACAAACCTCTAAGGGCTCCTTGATGTTCAGCATGGCACCAGCTCAGTGCAGCATTCCTCAGAGCCAGTGAGTCAAAATGACTCCCCGATGTTCCCCTGCTCCAGCTTGGAGCAAAACCTACTGCTGGTCCGGATTGAGATCACTCAGGGCTGATACCAACAGCTGAGGGAGGAATTAGGTGGGCAGGACAAAGATCCTTATATATCTGCCAAGAAGGAAGGGAGCATAGCCCAGTTCCAAGCAAACCCAGGCTCAGGAACACACCTCAATGGAGCCTAGAGACTTTATACAGTATAATTGATTGGACACATGTATTATCCAGCTGTAAAATATGAATAACACCAATGCCAAGCTGACTTAATATCTCTATCAATTTTTTTTTTCCTCCTAGGACTTGTCAGAAACTACAGTTGGGACTAGTGCCTTGTTTTTTAGGCACTGTACAGGCAAACACATCCGAAGAAACAGTTTGCCAAGTGCTCAAGGATCCCTCCCCATGGAACACACCATCATGAGCAAAAAGGACCTGTGCTGTATGTCAATTCCTCTAAAGTGCTTTCATTTTTAAATTTAGAAGCATCATGTAATTCAGCTTCACCAGGCATGCACAGGTCTGCTAAAGGGTGCTGCTTTCCCTTTGAAGGGCACAGCCTTTCGCCAGAAGCCACAAAGGAGGAGAAAACTGTAGCATGGAGAAAAGGACACTGTTACATGTATCCTACCTGCTGCGTGTCAGCATTAATCAAAGTGAGGCTGCTTGTTGAAATGGTCAGCTTTATATTCATGCCAGAAAACTGAAGGTTACTTTTGCCAAGTACAGAAGACAGAAACTTCACTGGAGGCTTTGAACAAAGAAACAAAAGAAAGAGGCTGTCAGCCCAGTCTGTGAGGGACAGAAACATATCAAAGTCAAGGAGCTTTTATGGTATCTTATTGAGACTTTCAATGGAGCAAGGATAATGACTTGATCAAATGCAAATAGATCTTCTAACAAACATCAGCCCTGAATGCAATATGGTAGGAATGGGTTATATGTCAATAATGGGGAATAAAAGTTTTAAATAAAAATCTCAGTGAGCTAAATGTTATAGCTGGTCCAGTAATTCAGAATGTGTGATTTTCTTTCTGAATTCTTCTTTGTTTCCAGAGGATGAAGCGTTTCTGGGTAAAGCAAGAAATTCTCTCATGTATTCCTTTTTCAGGAGCAAGTTCATTCCTCTTGAGCTCCACAGTTACAGAAGGAAATCAGTAAGTTCCGCTGGACACAACCCAACAGTAACCACTGATGTTGCCCCTCATTGCATCCCAGTTACTTAATGAAATCCATTAAACACTGCCATTTTAGTTGTGTTTATTTTTTTGTGTATATAAATAAGCAGCAGATAAACTTCCAGGGAATTAGCTCCCTCTTGCAAACCAAAAAAAAAAAAAAACCAATTCCAATAATTTAGCAGGCAAAGCCCAAAACTTGTAAAGCACCATGCACTGCAAGGGCTGGTAGAAGCAGGAACTCTGGGCAAAGCATTAATCTTGAGAAGAATAAAGTAGGGCATAGCCTCAGCCCCAAACCAAACAGGCTAAACACCCTGCTACCAGCACTTCCATGTTATCCAGGCTGAGTTCAGATGGATTAATATGCCCAAATTCCAGCATGTACTGAAGCCTGTTAGGGAATCATGTATCCAGCTTATCTAAAGCAGATATAGAAAAATAATTGCTGAGCTAAAACAGGATTTACCTTCCGCTTTTTTATAGCTCCATTTGTACCCGACACAGCTTCACACAGGCGGCTTATTGCTTCCCTGCAAATAAAAAAATACAGCACCAACTGTTGGATCATTTCACATGCACCATCTGTAACAGAGCCAGCAACCCTGCAATTTATTGTTATCAGCCCACTTATAAACTCTTAAATCTTCTGGAAGGTCTTTCATAGTTGTTTTTCTTTCTCCTTTCTCCTACTGTTGGAAAAAAAAAACCAACAAAAACCCCCAATAGAACTATTTAACAAAATACAGTGATTCAGCAGCCTGGTTTGGATTGATTCTTTTTCTTCATCAAACACATCAGTTTCACCTTATTTGTTTAATAAAAAAAACCTCAAACCTAACTAACCACAAGACAAGCAACCTAATACTTTCAAAGCCTTTTTCTCAGAATGGTTGATAGGTCTCTTTCTTGACAGGAGGGGCTCCTCCCTGCTTAATCCTTCCTATTTAGCACAGCAGGTGCATGCTGAGTGAGCCCAGCTGGGTGCTCTGATTAACTTTCTGGGGTTTGGGATTTCTTTCCCAAAAAACAAAAAACCAAAACCCAAAGAAACCAAAATGACACACCCTCCCCCCCAAAAAACAAACTCAAAAAACCAGAACCAAAACCAAAAAACACAATAACCCAAAAAACAGTGTGGAGCGGTAGGGATGTATAATAGCTTCTCCAGTTCTTTTCAAGCTAGCAGTCCATATCTTTCCATCTCTGGTAGGAATTTCCCAAACTAGATCTTCTCTCTAGCCTCCCATTCTCCTCTGCAGGTTTCTCTCAGTTCAAGCAGCAGAAGGGTAAGGCATAAAGCACTCACAGTGCTCATTTCTAGATCAAAGATAAATCAGACACAGGATAACAGTGCTGTGCTGTGCCTATTTTCCACACTTGAACAAGGCACATTCTGGCCTTTGCTCAGGCAAGTGACTGGTTTGGACATACAGCACAGCACTGATGGCCCTGGTCAAGGTTAGCACAGCAACTGGGAAAAAGCCTTTCTGCTGGCAGTTACAGCCTTTTCCTCACTGATACTTACTGCTTTGTAGTCAAGAGGAATATGGTGCCTTACTGGGCTGGGATGTGCTCAGCAAGTGTCCATAACCTTGCCTGGACATCCCAGTTGGAGCCACAGGCCCAGCATCTCCAGCTGCCCTGGCCCTGTGCCACAGGGCCTGTCATCCTCTCAGGCTTAGGTCCCATACTGAGCACTTCAATCCTCAGCCTTTCTCTTGTGGCTGAATTCAGACTTATCTTCCAAGGCTGGGATTTTGTTTGGTTCTAAAGGGGAAGGGAGTTTGTTTAATTATTTGTTTGTATTATTGAATTATTATCCAAAGAGCTAATTAGGAAAGGAGCTGGTTGGGAAAGTTTGTCTGTTTCCAGATCCCGGCATGTGTGTGGGAGGAAAACACCGCTGGCTTTCACCTCCTGAGAAATTTTTGGTTCAAAAGGGCTGAAAAGTATCAGGAGACCACACAATGACAAGAGGCTCCAGCCAGGTATGTCCTATGAAGCAGAGATGCCCAGTGAGGAGTGTGGTCCCCCCAGGACCCTGCAGATCAGAGAGGAAGCAAAGCCAGCCCAGCACCGCTGCTGAGTGCCCCACGCGCTGCCACACCGGTGGGCTGTGTGCTTGAAGCACTGAAGATCAGTGATATACACTGAGGCTTCCTGCCAGGGAACACCCTGAGAAATTCAACCTGGATGCTGTCAAATGAATGGAGACCTCACCCACAGCAAAATATAATTAATATTTTCTGAGTGAAAACAGCAGAGAAGAAAAGGGGCCTCAATGTGGGCTACACAAGATGGGTCAGAAACCCAGCCTTTTAAACACGGACCCTTCTTAGCATTTAAAAGCAAAGTACTTCCCCTACACAACTGAAAATACATTTTTAAGCAAATTCCTGATACCCTTCTTGATTAGCTCCCGTTTCATTCAGCTGTTACCAAGAGGAAGAAGACCAAACATGGGGAAAAAAAAAAAAAAAAAAAAGAGGAAGGCATCCTGCAGGATGATCTTGCAGATTCCAATAATCAGCTTGGAAAATGAGAACTCATCTTCTCATTCAATATTAAAGGAAATTAAAATCAGAGCCAAGACATTAAGGCTACTTGGAGCCTTCAAGTCTAGCCTTACCTAGAAAGAAAACCAGACACAGAACAAATTGGAAAAACAGGGAAGTTGTCTCTTTTGGTGACAAATGAGTTCTTGCACATGTCATGCAGCTCATGTGAAATCAAGAGTTGTAGGCAGAGTTGCCAGCCTGTTCTTGTTCAAGCCAGTGTGGTGGCTGGCCACTTTACCATGCTCTGAAGCACCTGTCCAGTAAAAAGGAACCAAAAAGTAGCAAACCATTTCTACTTAATAGTTTTCTATTACCTCTCTTTGGTAGGGGAAATAGTCATGCAGACATTTCTTGATGCACACCTTTGGGTGATTGTGTAAGTGATCTAACAAAACTTTACAAATATTATTTTAAAGGTGTGAAAAGCAGGAGTTTGGTAACACCTGCTACTACAGCTGAACGCTTCCTACATGCAGTCATTTCCACAAACTGGAAACTGCACCATACACTAGGAAGAAAAGAAACTCTGTATGCATCCATGAAAAACTGAAATGAGTGACCTATTTTTGGCATCCATAAACCTTTAAACCAGCTTTTTTTTTTTTTTTTTTTTTTTTTTCAGAAAAAAAAAAGCTCAGAAGTACAGTCCACAGGTTTTTCTGGGTCTGCAGCCCTGGAGTGAAACCTGTGGCAGACACAGCTCCTGCTGCTCCCAGAGCGTGCCCGTGCGGGAGAGCGCCTGTGGGCAGTAACACTGAGCCACTTTGTTTATTGTTCCCCCAAAATGAGAATAAAAGACGAAAGATGGGCTGATGTAAGCAAGCAAGCATGCTGTTGAGGATTTGCTTTTAAGCATCTAGGGCCCTGCCTACACCATGTAACAGAAAGGGATTATGTGGCTCAACAAAGTTGAAATTAATCTTCCAAACAAAGTCAGCCTTCTTCCAGCAGCCCTCCCTGGCTGCACATTTCAGACACCCTTCACCCCTCACTGCCTGACCATTTTTGAGTTTGCAAGTAAATGCCCCAGTCCAAGATACAGAATCCCTTTTCGCGGAAATGCCCAAATTTGATTAGTAATAACCAGATTGATTTAACAGAAGTGGGGAATGTGTAAGAGGCAAAGAGCTGATGGGCTGGGCAAGAGAAGCACACATCAGGGCAGCAAAGGCAGGACCTGCCACAGAAGAAGGGTGACAACCCAAACACATCTTGTATCCAGAGCAGCAAACACAGGCTAACCTGTGCAAAAAAAAATACAAAGACCCTCAAGCAGAAGAATCTGTTGTGCTTATTCTTATTTTTTGGTGTTACTTTTGTCATCTACATGGAGTTTGAGATCACAAATTTCTGCAAAGTGGGAGGGATGCCCCTAAGAACAAGTCGGGTCATGGGCAGGTAACAGCAAAGAGCTGGAAAACTTGCAGTGGAATCTCCTCTGCCAACCTCCCCAGCCCACAGCCACCGAGGGTAAATAGCACCTCAGTGCCCAGCCCTTCTCTTGCTGTGCTGTGGTCATTTGGCACACAGCAACTCTGCATCCCACGGTCATTCACAGCACCAGAGAGGCCACTTTCTGTCTTCCCTATGTGCCTGCCAGCAACTGAAAATGCAAGCCCAGCAAGAAAACAGAAAGTCAATTCTCCATGTTCATCTCTTTACACTCCTCATTGCACTTTGGCAAACATGACTTTGTTGATCTTTCCAACATTCATGAGGTAGGTAAATAATATCTTCTATTTTAGATACCTTGAGGTAATTAAGCATGCACATACACATAAAGCAAGGCAGGGCACAGACATAACTAGAGACCCTTCTACATTACCTTAAAACAGAAGATGCCGCTTTGTTTAGTGAAATGCCATCAAAGTATTCAAATAACAGGCATGGTTAAAATGGGATAATTTCCAGCAGCTCCTTGCTTGGTGCATTGTGCATGTGTCTATAAACTTACTCCCCTGAGAGAACAATAGGGGAATAATCAATGTTATCTTTGCTCCAGTCAGCTTGTCATCGATCGAACTTTAAAGTCTGCATGTGTGAGCTCAGCACTTCAGCATTTGGTTTGCAAACAGTTTAAGTTTTGAATTTCTCATGCACAAAAGAGCCTGTTAAGGTCAGCAGTGGTATTTTTTTTAGGTGATGGAAATATTTCCATTGTTAAGTTTTGACATAGTTCTGCCTAACAAAACCTTAATATCTGGCCCAAATTTAAGTTGGCGAGCTCTTGTCACGCAGTAATTCATATTCATTATTTTCCAGACAAACCATCCAAAGCTCTGTTCTGTCAGCACAGCAGCACACACATCTCTTGCAAACAGGAGATAACCTTGCCCTCTGGCTGAGCTGTGAAGAACACAGTGGCCCAGGCTGGGTGTATTACATGGCTCTTCTTGGTCTGTAAAGGACTTGCCTGAGGGAAGTATATTGGTATCTCAGGCACTTCTTCATTCACACATGCAGGAACTGGGTGAGTGTGTGCTTATACCAGTTATAAATGTCAACAACTGCTGATTTTGAATATAAAACAAACAGGACAGCTTTCAAGTGAAGTCTATAGGCATTTAAGGACACACGTTTCTCAGTTCCTTTCAGCTGGTAAGTCTGGGAGCCAACAGGTATAAATGTAACACTGATCCCTTCACGTTGCTTTCCTTTCTCCATGACATTTTGGAAACAAACTTGAGGAATCAAAACAGCATCTGAAAATCTCCCTCCAGCAGGAAGGAAGAGCTGGGAAGGTGCAGGAAGCCTCAACCACACTGCTGGCATGCTCAGCATGAACTATGCCAGAAAAGCAGCTGAAAGGACAAGGGGACAAGTCTAAGGCCAGGTCAAGATGATCTGCACCCACTCACCTCTCCAAAAAGCTGTTGGGTGGCTGCTGGGGCTGCCTGGCACTAGTCCTGACTGCTGGACTGTGAGCACATCGTAGCACCACGCAGCACTCAGCACTTGATAGAGGGTGATTGTTTTCAAAATTCAAACACTCCTGCACTACCAGACTTACAAGAATAAATGTAAAAATAAAATTGTGCTTTTCTATTTCTGACAGGACATTTCAGTCACCCCACAGGCGTGGCGGTACTAACAATCTACACCCAGAAACTGGCAGCAATCTGCAACAGAAGTTGCAAAGTTCTCAAAAGACCACAAAATATTTCATGTTTTAACCACATCCCCAGTTGTATCTGAGAATTAAATTTTTTTTTCTGATCTGCAGCCTAAAAACCTAGGCTTGCAGTACAGATGGAAACAGCCGTATTTCAACATGTTTTCCTTGTGGCTCCACTTCCAGCTGAGCCTAGTCTTGGTGCAGATGGGGTCAAGCGACGTCATACATCTGATAAAAATTCCTTAGATGACCTTGCTGGATTGAGGAGCTGATGGCACTTTCTCCATCAGGTGGGAAGCAGCATGGCAGAGAGACCCGTGAGGATCATGGCTCTCCACTTTGGCCATGGCACCCACCCAGCACACCAGTGGATTTCCCCTGTGCCTTGGGAGAGCCGTGCAGGCAGCGCTGAGCCACGTGCACAGCCCGGCTGCTGCCGGTCCCCAGCTGGCTGGGGCTGTCTGCTCTGTGCTGCCACTGCAGGGGGAGGCTCTCTGAGCAAGAACTGGGAGAGAAATTACGTCTGTGCCTGAAACAATTCATTTTCCAATGCAAATAGCCTATTGTAATGATCAAATAATTCAAATCATCACTTAGGAAAAAACAAAACAAAACATGCAAACTCCTATTCAAAATTGTCTCAGAGCTTGGCACGCATCCGCAGCTTTATACAAAAATTAGCACTCAGGCTTTTCATTCTTGGTCTGAATCTCTGTTTTATACCACCTACCTGGTGACTTGTGTTCGTGTGCCAAAGTCCAGGGATCTCATTGACTGCAGCACTTCAATACAGCCCATGTACTATGGAAAGCAGACAGAGAAAAGGGAGGACTGTTAATATCTGGTACACAAGTAAGAGGAGGATCACAGGAGGAAGCAAATGTGATTATTGTCCACTAAGTTTATGCAGAACCACAGTCTAAATGGAAAATCAAATCAGCCATCCTAAAGCTGCTTCCTAAATAGATCTTGTTTTACTAAAAGTGTAGAGAAGAGCAATAAAGATACCAATGACTTAAACACCATAGCACCAAAAAAAAAAAAAAAAAAAAAGGCAAAGCACTCTGGGGACACAAAATCCAATTATTCCTTTTTTTCCATTTCTGCTTACTCTCACTTATTGCCTGTGACACTGAGCTGGGAGGAATACATGAGGAAATACTGGAGAGAACAGAGTCCTTGGGAGCAGAGAGGCTCTGGAAGCCTCTCGAGACCAATGCACTCAGAGCCCCCATGCTGAAGGGCTGAGTGTCCCTTCAGAGAGTAGGAGGCATTACAGGCCATGACAAAAACCACTGGCTCCACACTGCTACATGTCTGATGACAAATAACCTCTGCAGAAGATGAAGGGTGTGAAGTTGCAAATCCAGCTCATAGCAACAGCTCTTAAGAGCCTACACTATAAACTGACCTGCTTTAAATTAAAGCCACACTTCTGTTGTATGGGACAGAACTGGGGCTTTTTCTATACTCATTTGGGTTTGTATAAGACTAATTCTCAGAAATATCAAGGATGTGATGGCATATCCCCCAACCACATCTTACTAATCCTTCAGCATTTCTATGGATATCCATCTCTCTGTTGTTGAAGCAGTCTGATCTCTTCATTTCTTCAGGCTGGCACAGGTCTAGGTCTCTCATTTTTCCTCTTGGGACCATCCTGCAGTGCTCACACTGCAGTGCCCAAGGGCTGCAGTCACAGCCTGCCTGTGCAGACCTCTCCTGCAGGAAGTCAAAGCCACTGGGACACAGAGACAACTTGGAAAACCCAGGAAGGGATATGCATATTCTGTCCCCTTGTCTGAGCGGATGGAGGAAGAATTCTGTGTCAGACAAAGGTACCATATTTAGTTCCTCTGCCTCACTGTGCCTGTGAATCAATTTTTCTGCTGGGCCATTCAGAGAGGGTTGGCTTTAGGTATCTGTTTCAGCTTTGGAGACTTTCAGAAATGAGTGTGTGAAAAAGAGAATGTTATATGTGCAGTCAGGAATTCCACAACAATTGTATTATCCCTATTTTGCTTTCTTTCCAGATAACAATGTAACCCTTGGGAGAACTCCAGAATTAGGTCAGAGACCTGGAAGGACATCAATAAGAATCTGAAAGGTTGGCAGAACTGCTTCCCTAATGAACATTTAATGACTTTGAGAGCTATCTGCCTTGTTAAAGATATTCCTGCTTAACAGGAACAAAGCAAATGTGGAAAATATGTCTAGAGCCTCAGTTTGTAGCACAGCAATGACCTCTGATCCTACAGTATAAGGTCAAGCATTCTGTGAGTTGGTTGGCTGCTCCTCCCTCCTTGAAAAAAGGAAAATTAAGAGGAGTAGGTAAGTCATATGCTGACAAGTCAGTCCCCATTGCATCCTGAACAGATGCGTGGGAAGCTACTCTAAGCAAAGATGAAAAATCAATATTAGGTTTTTGCATAAGTGACCCTGAGTGAAGCTGAACTTATCAATGATTCACAAAAGACCTTTTTTTTTCCCTTTAAAAGCCTGAGTAGGGAAGTGCATTAACATGGCACCTCACTGCATCTCTCATTTATTTTAGCTGTCGTTGGTTATCTGAACTGGCACAGTTAGTAATGGCTGAACCTTCACTTCACAGTACAAGGGTACAGAGAATCAGCAGAGCCTTGGGCAGGGGGACAATGTGGGGCTAGGGCAGAGCAAGTCAGGGTCACAGAGCCTGGGAGAAGCCTATGGAGCACAAAAAAGGACAATGGAATACCAGAAGCCTATTCAAGAAAACAAAAGATACTCTCCAAGGAAGAAAAAAAATTAACAATAAAAAAAATTAACCCCTCCATAGTGAAATATGAGAAGCAGCATAACCAATGCATGAGAGGAAGGGAAGGCAGGGGAGAAGGACAATGTTTGTCTCAGAGATGTCTGCACCCAAATTCCAGTTCAGCTGGTGCCCCTACTCCCTATCCTGTACACCCCAGACAGCACCTTCCAGGAAAACCTAATGGGCTTCTCTGGTGATGCAGGATCAAAGCCAACTCCTTCTTTCCTGCTGCAGGGAAGGTTAAACTAAAGCATGAGCAGGGCAGTAACCACAGGTGCCTGGGAGAGGAAGCCAGAGCAGCCCACAGCTCTTGCTCCAGTGCAAGTTATTCACCAGGTGCTTTTCTGCAAACCAGGTCCAAAGGCAGTGTCCAAGCAGGGGCACCTTCTGAAGCCCACAGAGAGAGGCAAGGCCCAGTTCACTGAGCTGCCAGGCAAGCTGGGGGAAGCTGGGCACAGGCCCAAGGGTGCAACAGCCCGGGGCAACAAGCACTGATGTAACTGCAGAATTCAGCTACCTATAGAAAAATAAAACAGCAAAAATGAAACAAGCCAAGTGCTAAAGACCTGACATTGCTAATGAAAGCGGATGCTGAACCCACTGTTCTGTCAGCAGCAGGATGGAAAGCTCTTGCCAAGACAAGCAGCAGCTCTTAGGAGGGAAAGGAAAGACTCACTGGCCCCTGCTGGAAAGGGAACGTCTCCACTAATGGCAACATGTGCAGAGATACCCCATCTGCCTGCAAAGGGCTGTGGAGAGCACTGGCACCAGGAACTGCTTTGTCCCTTGGTGTTTGAGTACAGAGGGTGACCTGGGGCTGGCTTGCAATTCCCCACATCACCAGGATGGCAGGGAGGTGATGGGAGAAAACAGCAGTTATTGAAAATGCACACACCTTTTCACATCTATTTACATGACATGACAGAAAGTGATTGCAAACAGGATAAGGGACTGTGTGGAGGAGATGTGAAGGCACCAGACAGGGCCCATATGAATAAGCAACACATGGCAGGACAATGCAGAGTGCCAGCCTCAGGGACCTGTTGTGAGATTTCTCTGCTTTCACCCTAGCAGGAAGGTAAAGTGCTGTCTTCCCTCCATGGACACCACCAGGAGCCAGGCAGGGATGTGGGGAAGGAGCAAAGCATGATTACTGTAGTTTTGGTAGGGAAGCTTTTCAGCCCTTCCTTAGATGCTGCCTGTGGTAGCCTCGGGGTTGGAAAGTCACTGTGCCCACTGGAAAGCAGAGACCACCAGAGCTCCCCTGGCAGTGGCACTGATCCTGCCAGCACACAGACTCCACTGTGCCAGTTAGCTCAGCTGCTCATCCCACCTCACACTGCAGGATTTACTGGGCTGGGGTAAGTGCTCCATAATGCTGTTTGCAGCCACCAGTCAGGCAGCTAAAGAAGAACTTTGGCCCAGGTTTGCACCCTGCAGGACATTCAGTTGGTTCATTCCTCAGCCTGAACCACACTGGTTTCCTCCAGCAAACACCAACACCATCCAGATCCAAAAGCAAAGCCAGCAGAACCTCTTCCATCCCCACCACAGGAAGCAGAGGCCAAGGCAGCCCACAGCAGCAGTGCACACCACTGCAGACGTGGGTGGTACGCCAGGGCACCTGTGAGACAGCAAAAAATCCGGGCAGAACCAGCTAGAAAACAGACTAGATACCTTCAAGGATGAAAAGAGCCCATTAAAGATCATTAAGCACAAACCCACCCCCTTCCAGTGCTAGCCTAACTCTCCTCATGTGCTTGCCCTGCTCTCATCTTCCCCCCTGCAGCAGCAGTGGTGCAGACAGACAGACAGACAGACAGGCCCTTGGTGTGTCCCACTCCTCATGCCCACACAGCACAGCCTCTTCCCTAAGGGCAGCAAGCCAGGGCTTTTTGTAAAGAATAGCTTTTGATAAATGAATTTTTTTCTGGGAAAGTCTGACCCTTTCATTCACAGGGTTTCAATTTTTAAATATATCCGGGGGGGGGGGGGGAACAACAGAAAAAACACAACAGGAAAATATCATAAATACAGACATATAGAAATATTTTCCTTTTCTTTTTACTTGTGTTTTCTGAAAAACCACTTTCTCCAGCTCTGCACTCAGGCCAGGTCTCTAACAGAATTGTTCCCAATCCACCCTGTCCCCGTTCTCCGGCTGCGATAAAGCAAATGGCCTGGAAACACGCAGGTTCCTGTGAGAATCGATTCCCCAGAGAGGCGGTGTGCCCGCAGGCGATGCCGGGGTGCCCAGGCGCGTTCCCGTGGGACCAGGCGCGCACCGGCGGGCACTGCTCAAACCCCAAACCCGGCAGCGCCAGCACCGCCCCGGCACCCCCGGCTCATGATTCACAGCTGCGGCTCTGAAGCCATGAATCACCGGAGCCCATCTCCTTCCTGCCAGAGCCCCGGCTGTGCATACGCGTGTAGTTATTTATTTACGACGGGCGATGGATGCAGAGCCGCTCTCCGGGTGCAGTGTCAGAGTGCTGCGCGCCAGGGAAGTGGCTGCAGCTGAAATACCTCAATATTTCCCTGCCCGGGACATGGGAGAGGCGCTGGTGGCAACCTAGAACCAGGAAAGGGCTGCTCTGGGCCCCCTGCCCCACACAGAGGCAGGGAGCAACTGCTTCAGGCTGACCTGTGGCAGCCTCCATGGACAACAGCAGGACTGTGCAGGGGCACTGGTGCCCACGGGTGCTTTCAGGGTGCAGTTCATGTAATTCTGAACTACCATGTAGAAATGGTCAGGCTGCTTTTAATCTAGAGACGTAACAGATTTTAGACATATATAATGGCATATATCTATATGCATTCCCCATCAAACCGCTAGCAGAGGATCAACCTGTACATTGGTAAAAGCCCCTTAAGACAAAGGATGCTGCAAACGACCTTTGCCATATTATTTTAAAGTATAATGGCATTGTAGTGAAATATCTGGCAAGAGTATTTCCTTTTCATATTTTACTTAAATAGCACATTTTTAAAACCAATCGTCTTTCAAAGACTCATGCTTTGATTTCAGCTCAGGTACAGAGCCTTACTCCATGTTAGGTCCAGTAAACATCATCCTTGCTATTCTCAGAGAAACCACTGATGCAGGACAGTGCTGAGAGACAGATCTTATCCTCCTTCTCAGCAGCAGCCACATCCCTGGCACTCCCCAACAAGCAAGAGTGAGGATGGCAAGTGCCTCTTGGGGTATTCCTCAGGCCATAACAAACACCAGCAGGAAAGATAAGTGCCGTGGCCACTATGGGTACCATATAGAGACAACCTCAGCTCTAGGTGGGCAGCATTGTGGGAAGGTTTGTAACAGGTAGAATGTGAGCAAGGACATGGTAAATATCCCCCTTGTAAAGCCTGCAGCAATCTGTGTACAAAGCATGTTTTGAAATACAACAGCATGAGAATCAGAGCAGTCCAGGCTCCTCTTAAAATATTAATATTTGGGCTCTTTGTTATTTGCATGAGCATTTTGGGGGACTGGGTGCTGTTACAGGTCTCAGCTTCCTCACCAGGCCTGGGTGACACGTGGCTGTGACACAGGTGCCCTGTCACCACCAGTCACACCTGGCCACAGCTGCCTCCCCAGGGGATGCAATGAGCCCAGCATTGCCTCTTTTTAAAACAACACCAAGAAAAATTCTGCCTTACTCCAGTCTGCAGGGGACAGCTTCTACCCTACAGCATTTATTTAACTCACTACATTATTGCCTTTCCAAAATAACTGTAGATCCTCTCCATGCAATTGCTGAATCCTCCTCAGACTCTGATTAAGCTCTTAGGCCAAAAATCCCTGGCAGCAGCAGTCCCAATAACGTAGACCTGACCTGTCTCATAAAAGGGTCTCTGGAGATCCCAACAATCCCATACCCCAACAGGGCACAAGAAGCTGCTGTGGAGAGTGAGGGCCTCCAAACACACAGGAGGGAGGGCAAGGGCCAGGGCTAGAGGATAAGGATTGGAAGCAGTTCCAAATGCCCAGCCCTTGGTCTCTTGGCCCCACTTTGCCTTCAGGTGAGACCATCCCTCTGCACCATGGTGTTGCCATGCTGCAGCCCTGGCCACTTCCCAGCCCATCTGAGGCTTCACCACCAGCTCCTGAAGAAGTCTTGTGGTCTCTGGGGAAATGAGTACCTTGCTCATCCCCTGATGCTGAAACACCCAAACCCCCATGCTACATATTCACCAATCTGCTTGTTATTATTGAAAGGGCTAGTTAAAAAAAAAACACCAAGAGTTTGGCCAGGACATGTCAGCAATGTTCTTGCAGCTCTCCTTGGGCTGGTTCCTGCAGGCCCACAGCCATAGGAGCAACATAACCAGGAAGATGAAGGGAAAAAACATCTCCCTCTTGCGTTGTGAGGCTCCTGCCAGTGAAATCCCTTCTGAGATACTGCCCACAAAAGGAGGACCAGCAGAAAACCATACTGGAAATATAACCTGGGCAGTGCTTGCCCCACAGCCTCCCTGACAAGTATGTCAGCAGCATGGGCTAGAATGCACCTAATGCCTGGAGCAGCTCTGTGAGGCATGGGAGACCCTTTCATGGGCTTCCTTTTCCCTCCAACATGCAGAGTAACCCGTTTTAGTTGCAGGTCAGGAGCACTCCTCAGAGAATCTACAGATAGTCCTTTGAAATTGGATGTTGTGTTACCTCTGGAAGCAGCTGGGGTGCTTTTAGCTCCCTCAGTTCAATGCCACAGCCCTACATACACCAGAAGACAGGAAATACACGTGAGAATGAAGTGGTTTGGGGCATGGACTCTAGAGATGGGAAAATGGAGGTCACGCAGCAGCCAGCTGAGCTGTTTGCTTTGTCAGAGAATGGAAGCCCAGGGAGAAGTACTCACCCGCACACTGTAGGTGGTTCCTGGCTCCTGGCTGTACGTGCTTTCATTGCTCTGCGCCAGGCCCCTGTCCTGCCTGCCACGGCCTCCTCAGCTCCCCGCACAGCGCAGTCACCCGCTGCCCTTGGGGCCAGGCCCAGCTTGTCCAGGTCGGGCTGGGGGTACGAGGCCGACAGGCAGCTGATCTCAGGCGAGGTTGGGCTGCTCGGGATGGTGACGCACTCCGTGAGTTTAACTCGTGGCACCTCTTTTGTCCCCAGGCAGAAGCTCTTCAGCCCCGGCAGATTTGAGGGGTTGGCAAGTTTAAGGTTGGCCATGCGGGGGATCAGCGTGCACAGCGTGGTGCAGGTGTCCTGTGGCCCCAAGGAGACATCTTCTGTCAGTAAATTGGGTGTTGAAGAATGGGAAGAGGAGGAAGAACCTTTGATATTTAAAGACGTATTTTGTGTACCTTCATCTAGAGAGGTAATGGAATCATTCCTGAATCGGCTGTACTTAGCCCTGTGCAGCATTCCTGGATGTCTGAATAACCCCACATACAGGACGTGTCCACTGAGGCTCTGCTGGCTGCGTTCTCTCATAGCCTTGGCAGGTCTGTAACTGGATATTCTTGCATAAATTGGCTCTTGTAGATAAATTAGATGGAAATCGAGCAAGTCAAACAATTTTCCAAAGAGAAACCTATTGGATATTTTTGCTGACTCCTTCTTGAATGGTTTATTTTCCTCAATGAACAAGGCTTAAAACTGCATGGACATCTGGCATTTTGTAAGCAGAAATAAAAGCAGCATACAGGAAAGCACATCGGCGGTAAAGCAGCTTAAGCTGAAGAGCCACTATCCAAACCTGCCTTCATTCCTGCCTCAAAGCAGGCACCAAATCCCACCTAGCTCTGGAGACTCACAGCTGTAGCATCAATAATTGCGGAGTCCTGGCTGCAGCGAAAGCTCAAGCATATTCCACACAAAGCAGAGCAAGACAGCTACAAGCCCAAACGTATTTTCAGACCGGCATGAGCCCCGTAAGGTGCCCGGCGCTCGGCACTTCCACCGCCGCTGCCCCAGAGGCGAAGAGCATCCCTGCGCTGCAGCTCCTGCCCCGCCGTCAGGCACAAACCCAGGATTCTTCGAAAAACACCGAGCAGCGTCGGTCTCGCCAATTCCTGCTGGAAAGTCCTTCAGCACCATAATAATCCCGAAACAACCGAATATCCCTGCGGCTCCGGGGCCGTTTCCCGCAGCGCCGCGGGGCAGCAGCTCCGCAGCGCCCGGGCCGCCCCCGCCGCAGCCCGGCCGCCGCCGCCGCCGGTTTTATGAATGAAGTTTTTGTGAATGGGCTCGGCGCGTGCGGGCGGGCAGCGCCGTGAATGGCGCTCGGCGCGCGGCCGCGGCCCGGCGGCCCCCGGGGGGCGCCTCGCAGCCAATCGCCGCCCGCCGCCGGCTCACGCGCCCTCCGCGCGCGGGGAACGGGGGGGGGCGGGGGGGAGAGGGGGCGCGAGGGACCCTCGGGATGGTGCCCAAATGCCCCAAAATCCCCCGAAATCGCCCCAAATCCGCGTTCTGCGGCCGTTCCTCCTGCGCGGCGGCACAGGCAGAGCCAAGGGGCTGGGCCCAGCCGGAGCCGGCGCTGCGATGCCTCCCTGGCTGCCCGGCCGGCCCCAAGGAAAGGGCAGGCTTGTCCCAGCGCTCCCTGCCCGGCAGCTCAGCCCCAGCCCGGGGGAAACCCCCCTCAGGCATCGCGGCTCCCTCAGGCAGCGAAAGAAGAGAGACGGGTTTATTTTACTCACTGAAAACGTCAGGGCCCCCAGCACGAGTTACCTCGGCTCCGTGCGGGGCTTCGACACCTGGGGCAGCGTGGTGAGAAGAGAAATTCAGCACCACGGGGTCGGGCCGGGAGAGGAAAACCTCGGGGCCTCGCTTCCCTCCCTTAGCTGAGGCGTTTTCTCTCGTTAGATTTCGATGTTGGGTTCACCTTCCTCATGCTCACGGTGGTGCCGGCCTCATTCTCTGCTGGCGTTCAGCGCTGTGAATCAGCTGCGGGTGGATGAGGAGAGGCCGCGCTGCCCATTGCCCTGCCTGTGACAGGCGGAGAAAACCACAGCTTCTCTCTGTCACTGAGAGAGCTCGTCACAGCCATTCCATGGTTTTACCTTGTGTGTGAAACCTGGTGTTAATCCTAAAGATGCAATAGCTGCTACAGTAAGGTAGGGGAAAAAAATTACAAAACAGTCTAGACTCTTTTAGTGAAATATGGCTCAAAGAGGAAGTGGCTGCTTTGAATAAACCCATGTTGGTGAGGATGGCTCAGACTGCTCACAAAATCAAACCCAAAGGCAAAACCTGGACAAGCCACAAGTTACAAAGAATGACTAATTTCTCATGAAGCTTTAATGATGGCTTTGAGCACAAAAGAATAGAAGATTTCAGAAGTGATTAGCAGCACTATTGGTTGTTCATAAAGCACAGAAACTCTCTTAGCATGAACATTTTTCCTTCATTTCAACGCCCCGCTGGAATGTCACATCTACATGGCTGGAAGGAAAACTGGGATGGAGTGGCCATGGGGTGAGGAGGAGGGCCTGGAGGGGAGTGCAAACTGTGCTCCCCATGAAGAGGACAATGAGGACCAGCATGCAGGGAGATGCTGATGCCCCAGGCTTCTGTATTGGGGAACATCCCAGATTTGTCCTTTTTTTACTGCCATGTAAAACGTGCAAACAGACAAGCCAAATTTCCTCTTTCCTGCACGATCAGCCTCACCATCCTTCCTACCTTTTCTCTGAGCACACAGCAAGGGTCTTCCTTCTTTACAGCAGCCCCTTGGCATAGAGGACAGCACCAGGAAAATACGAGTTGGTGACCAGGACACTCCCCTGTGCCTTAGGTAAGATTAGTTCATGGCTGTGGGCTGCCTCTGGTCCGTGGTGGTCCTCATCTCCTGAGCCTGCCTGCCTGCTGATTCTTCCTCAGGAGGCAATCTGAGCCTTCTTTACCTGAGGAAGAAAATGAGCAGGTGGGGCTCCTGCTGGGCCTGCAGGAGATGCAATCCCCTCCACATCCCACTGCAGCTAACAAGAGCTGGCAGGTGAGAAGGGTTAACGGAGTAGGCTTTAAACCTGTCTGGTGAAAGGGGACATTTTCAAGAAAAAGAAATAATAATGCAAGAGCTTATCCTTCACCAATCACCCATGAGCTGTGTCTCGAGCCCTGCATGGCACCAGCATCTGCTGCCCCATGGCCAAATCATTGATCCTCTGGTGCCATGGGGGGCTCAGGGTGGCTTCCCCAGAGAGGCGAGGGAGGCTGGTACTTTAATCAGCATTTCTCTGCTCACAGGCATCAGCAAGTGTGATCACAGTGTGGGAGGTGAAGAATAGCTGTTGTTTTACTGCAGGTTCCAGAGAAAAATGCAATTGTGACAAGCTCTGTTTTCAGCAGTGATCAAGAAATACAAGCTCAGGAGCAGAACCCCCTTGCTCTTTGCAGCATTGTCCAAGCAACACCAGTCATTGTGGGGAGGGAGAGGAGGGAAAAGGAAAATGCCGTGCCTTTAGAAATTAAAAAGCTTTTTTTCTAAAAGGCTTTCTAAGGCTAAAAACAAGATTTCTGTTTAAGATACTGGGAAATCAGCCTCTAACCAGCACAGAGAACAAAGATCCTTTAAGCACTGGCGAAACTGAGCCTACAGCCTTGTCTAAAAGGAGCCTGTGTTTCTTGCTCACAGCTCGAGTTCCCTGTTGCTCACTGTGCTCAGCTCAGGGCTCCTCACCCTCCAGCTCCCTGCCCACCCCTGCTGCTGCCCCAGCAGGACACAGGAAAAATCATTCTGCCCCTCACATGGCTGCTGACAAAGAGCTGTGCCACACGAGTTTTCTCAAGCTATATGGGAATGCCCTGATAGTGCACAGCTATGAGCTGAAGCCTCCCTCAATTGCTGTTACCCATCACACCCAGCTCTCCATCACACCCTGTTTACAGCCCCAGTCTCTCAGCCTCAGATATGCTGCATGAGAAACTGCTGTGAGCAGCCACCAATGAAGTATTGTCACAGGGGACGGGAGCTTTGGCAGGTGTAACCACAGTGATGGGGTGGCACCATTACTTAGGAGCAGTTAACCAGCTACAGACACTTCTAACACCCCTCTGAAAGAGCTGCACAGAAGGAAGCAAGATAGCAGCAGCCGCATCTCCAGCATCAGCACAGGCTGCCGATCTGGCAGGAAGCAGCAGTGTCAGCCTGGAGCCTCAGGCACCCTTGGGAATGGCCCCATTTCAGATCCCACATTTGGGGCTATGGGATCACGGCTCGAGCAGACATTTAATGCCAGCCTCTCCTTGCAGTGCAGGGCCGGGACAGGTGCACACAGCGCTCACTGGGGACAGGAGAGGTCATGGCAAGTTGGGGACCAAGTGAGAGGAGAGGAGGCAGCTCGGAGTCTCACACCGGCACCACGGCAGAAATCTCTCACCCACCTGTCGAGCAGCTGCATCTTGCAGGAGCCCCCAGGAAACCATTACGTGTGCATCGAGGGAAACCACCTCAATTAGTGCTACTTGCAACCGGTACAACAGAGCTTGGCCTTTCTGTTAGAATATGGAGTAAACAAGGGACTTTTTTCCTTTATAAATAGCAACAGCAGAGTTAACTCATGCTGAGGTGCACCAAGCTGATCTGCCTTCCTTCCTCATTGACACGCCTGGCTGACCCTGGCAGAAATCAGCAAATTGTTACAGAATGACAGGAAAATCCCGTGGCAGGTATCAACATGGTGGCAGCTACCTCTGGGGAGCCTGAAGCAGCTTGTTCCCACTAGAGAAAGTCACACACAGAAACTGTTTTATTTCAATTGAGAGAAATTTATTTTCCCACATGTTGAATCATTCTCACTGTTTTATCTCCTATCTGTTGTTCTCAATGAGATAAAACCAGATGTATTTGACAACTTCAGCCCCTCCTACTTTCCAGGAGAGTCAGAGAGAGTTTGCTTGGGCTAAAAGCACAGGGATCAGAGCTACTGGGTTTGAGGGCAAAGGCAGGACCGTGGATACAAAAATCAGAGATTAGACTATTAGTGCTTTTCTCCTAGCCAATCCCAGAAATCATGTTCTAGGGGAAAAAAGTCAAGTTGCAGTTCCCCTTCTTGGGCACCAAACTGTGTTTCACCAGTCACAGCAACATTGCTCTCTCCAAAACTGCAGCTCTAAGACAGCAGAAATGCAGTGGGACAAGGCAGCAGAAGGCAGGGGTGCTCCACCTGGGCAAAGCTCACATCCCTGCAGCTGAGCAGGATGGGTGGAAGCACCCAGCCCGCTGTACAACAGTGCTGAGCAGGATGTGCTCCATGCCCTCTGTTTTTATATCCTTTTTGCCTGGCAGGACGACCACCTCCTCCTTCAAATGCTGCTGGGCTTTGTTGTCTTTTCCCTCAGGACAGTCCCAGAGCTCGGGGGAAACAAGATGGAGAGTCCTGTGCAAAAGCCCAAAATTCAGTCCAAGTGTTGCTCAAGAGCCAGCACAGAGCCAGTCCTTGCACCTCTGAGGGAAAGCAGCCATCAAAGATAAACAGGTGAGAGCTGAACAAGGGAGGAGAGCACAGCATGGGGGACCTGTGCTACAGCTGTCCCATCTCCAAGGAGGCTGGTGCCAACCTCTGCACATTCAGCAAGGATGTACCCAAAACAGAAGAGCTAGTGAGATGTCACGCTGTGACACGGAAGGAGCACGCTGGACACGCTCAGTCGCCCAAGGCAAAAAGGAGAACTTTATTTACAGTTTCTACAATTTATAGACTCTCTAAAGTGAGAGTGGATTGGAGGATAATATACTTCTTCTAAATCACACTGGCTAAGTGAACAGTCTGTCAATTTTCTCCTCTTCTAAGAAGGAATGTGAAAAACACATAGTGTTTTGAGAAAAAGTGTGGGAATTCTGACTCCAAGAATGTAAACATCAGAAGGCTTTGAGAAATCAGGGCGACAGTGAGAGCTGCTGTAAGCCATCAGAAAACACCACCCTGGCCTAACCACTGCTTTCTTAAAGGATCTGCAGACTGAGAGCCCAAACATACATTCAGCAGCACTTGCTTGGGCTCCCTCAGCACTGCTTGCAAGGAGGCTGAGTGCTCATGAGCAAAACCCAGCATCACCTGCTATCTGGTGTACCACAAAGTCTTCAAAGTAAGAGCAGATTAAGAGTCTAGTGACTGAATTCAGATCTGAGCACAGCCCACAGCAGGAGGAATAAAAAGACAAATTTCAGCCTAAAGTAGCCTAAAGCTTCCACTCAGCAGAATTACCCACCACATGAAACAAGTTTCAGCAACAGCATCACCAAACTACTGTCAGCTCCAAAGGAAGCTGGGAACAGTCATGTTGTAGTGGCATCACAGGGCTTGGTATCCTTGTGGTAGCAGGCAGGGAACCATCCTTCCTGCAATTATCTTCAGAGCCGTATTTTTGTAGGGCAATCCCCTAGCCCATATTAGAAAATAGTAAGTCCCACAACAGAGTTGATCTTCTCCCAGTGTCTCCTTAGATGTGCAGAGGAGACCCAAGGAAACACTGAAGGAAGTACTCTTGTTCAGCATGTGCCACTCCTATACTTGGATGATTCCTTTAACTTGGAAAAATCAGAAAGTAAACCTTGACATCAGGGCATTTCCAATCACTTCTTTTTGTTAATTTGCTCTCTTCCTCTACAGTCAAGATTTCTCCATAAGGAAAAGCTTTCCAAGAGCCACTCCTTACCTTTCCCCCCCGCCCCAAACATCCTCACCTCTCTGGTCCTTATCTATTCCTCAAGACAATCAATGGCAGAGGGGACACTTTTCATCTCAGCTGCAGACAGGAAGTCCTGAAGAGCTTGAAACAGCACTCTTGGGCAGAATCCATCTGAAAACACAGCCTTCCCTTGCAGGAAAAGCATTATAAGGAGTTTAATGCTCTAAACATACATTTAGGGTTCTTTTCCCTGAGAGATGCCACTTAACAGGAAGACTTTTACTACAATTTTTTTTTAACTGTACAGAACCCCCAAATGTTCCAAGTGACAACATTTATTGTTGTTTTATAATTCTGCAAGAAATAAGTAACCTACTACAGCAGTACAAAGCCTTATAGAAGCATGAAGTTGTTTTAAATTTGGTATGGACACACACTAACATTCCCTGTAAACACAGGCTGAATTGCTGTGGGTGTGAGCGGTGCTGCTGCAGCCCCAGAGTCTCCAGGGGAAGCCAAGGACAAACACAGCTGCACACAGGTAACTGTGGGACATAGTGTTTATTTCGTGCCCATTTCCCTTTGCAGAACAAGTCTGCTATCAGTGTTACATGATGATTACATTCCTCACTACTCACTAAGGCTGTATCCCTGGAAAATGCCACAGGAGAGAGCTGGGTGTTCTCATGGTGCCCAGACAAACCCCCCACATCTGCCTCGTGTGGGAGCTCCCCAGGCTCCGTGGAAACTCCTTTAACAGCTCAGAGCACACGGGGCTGCAGCTGGGGCCAGGAAGTGCATTCCAGCTTAGCTTCCCCTGCATCTGCTAACTCATGAAAGACCCCCCAAGGTAAACAGCCTGCAGCTGGCATCATCTCCTCTGGGGTGGGGTTGGTTTTGCCCAGTTGCACTTAAAAAGAACCCCCTCAAAAATACACAAACAAAAAAATTAATAAAGCCCTGTGTTTATTTACAATGATCCTAAAAATCTAAAAAGCAAGTCCAAGGAGGTGTCATTTTTGATTAGTGCAGTTTGACTGACTGGGGTCTTTCCACACGTTGTGGACACACAGATTCAGAAAATTCCAGCCCTACCCCTATAAACCTGGTGTTGGAGAGCCCAGGCTGCTGTGGGAGTGCAGGCAGGGCTAGTGCTGCCTGAAGGGATTTAGCAGGAGCAATTCTTTTCTTGTGGAGCTCTTTTTTGGTATGTGCAGAAGCACCATTTAAAAACTCACCAGAGGCAAGGAAATTTGCTCAAAGTTAAGTGTTTCTTAAATGGTGAAGAAACGGAGGGAGAAAAAGAAAATACTTTGTAAAGGGGTGAGGGTCACTAATTTTTGTCTTTTCCATAGCACAGGTCACACTGTGCCACCCACTTTTTTTTGTACTTTCCGAAACTCGTATCAGGTTGAGAAGACAGAGGCTGAACCCAGATATGAGGAGTAATTCTGACTGCAAGTTATAGAACCTCCAGAGTGAGGGTTTGCAACAGAAGCACTTCCACCAGAAGACAACTGCAACAGCAGAACTGAAACATGAAGTTAAGGTACGTAAATAGAAATTTCAGAATTACAGGACAAAGCCTTATCCTTTTTGAATTGCTACAAATATCTTCACACCTGGGAGTTGCAAAACCAGTTAATGACACTGTTACAGGTCACTGTTACTGCCACAGAAGTGTGAGCAGTTAAAGAGGGGACAACATGCAGAGAACTTCATAATATTTTTCCAAAGATGACTCCATGCATCACTCCAACAATAAGGGCAAGTCAATTAAAATTTGCATCCAGTAGAGTATGAGAGAAATCCCAGCTTTTGGAGGTACCTGTGCTTATCCTTGCTCATTTCCTCCAAAGTAAAACACTATTTCCAACTCAATATTCCAGACCTGCTTCAGTCCCAGGGTCTCTGAAGAAGGGTGAGTTTTTCTATCTAATATTTTTCTGGTCAGTGACACAGTGGGTGACACCAGAGGGCTGGGATCCATGTGAAAAGCCCTCTGCCAATCCTGCTTTTTGCTTCAGCTGCTCCCTCACTGTGGCTGAGGGTCCCAGCTCCCAGCAGGGGCTGTCACCCGAGTGCCACCACACAGCTCCTCCACCCTGTGGCCGCAGTGTGACATGGACCTGTCCCAGCACCTGCAGCTCCAGGGCAGCCTTTGCCAATCAACTCAGCATCAAACAGTCGTGAATAAACACAGCACCGTAACAAAGCCATAAATTTCTACAATCATTTTTATTAGTTATGGAAGAACCCCCACTAGTATTTACATAGTGCAAAAAAGCTGTTATTACTCCAAAAAGTACGGTAGACAGAACAGTTATCCTTCATACAGCAAAAAAGAAATGGAACAAACCCCTTCATATCGTATTTTATAATGGTTTTTCTACTGCTTTAACCTAAGTATTACTATAAATTTTAAGACATTAAAGATTAAACAGCTTTCCATATTAGAATCTATTTAAAAAGTAAATTATATGAACTATTTATGAACATTTAGAACGTGGGCTGTGCCAACTGAGTTTCTACTTTCAGCATTACCGTTCATTGGTGAGGAAATTTTAAGCTAGACATTCTCGTGTTTCCTTGTGTGTGGCAGGGTGAGTAGAAACCCCCCGTTCCTGGTTTCTATGGCTTGTTTCTGCTGGGTTTTGTTCTGTTAACAAATTGCCATGTCTGATTTTTAAATAGCTGACACTGAAATCAGCTCAACAGTTTCATTAGTTGGCACAACTTCACAAGAAATACTTAATGACAGTTTCAGCAACAGCAGCTTTTCAAACAATAATACTTTTTTACATACATATTTAAAGTAACATTATTAAAATTTAAGCTTGTGTTAAAGAACTGGACAGAACCACATTGTGTAAGCTCCCACCCACCCATAAAGACACCTCTTAGCTTTACCAGAAGAACACCAACAAGTGCATTACTGAACATTTTCTATAATGAATTTTTAAAACACAGGTCAATACTCTCTGTCACTGTTTAGCTCCAATCCTACAACAGCCTGCACACAACTTAAGCAGATAAACAGGCCACCAATTTAAGCCAGTGGCACTAACACTCCAAAGTATGTGTGAGCAGGATCAGGGCCTTCGCCTTAATCAGACATTGCTACTTCGTCCAACTAATAACAGAAATTCAGAATTTTTCCCTTGTACAGATTTGTAATCCATGTTTTATTATTGACAGAGATACTGAAGAGTATTTATATAAATAGGTTGTATACATAGCCACCTCTATCAGTTTTAAAGATCCCTACCCCTACCACAGATACATTATTTTTGATTTTACCAGATAAAGTATGTGGTGAAATCATCTCTATAAACAATGCCTTAAGAAAAGTAGATTTGTTTCCCGAATAATTATTTTCACAACAAAAATATCTATACACCTATAACTACAGAAACATCTTTTCATGGGGACAGTAACAACCTGTATAAACTGCACACTTTTACACTGAAATAGAAATTCAACTACTTTTTAAAAAAATCATGGTATTGTAGAACATTTGTATGCTTTCTTCTTAAATTGTTGATAATAGAACCAAAATTACCACAGTGAGATACTCTCCTTAAGTGCTTCAAGTGGCAAGGAACTTCCCTAATTTCAGATGCAAATGGATCACTCCCAAAGGAATTGCAATTTCTTTCTTACAGTTATTGCTTATTCCCAGCTTATCAAAAAGGAAGCACTAAACCCAGTTTTCTTTACTCAGTTTCAGTTTGCTCCCCTAAGGGTGATCTGCCACATTTTAAAAAGAGACTAGTTCCTTATTTGCTGGCAAATTGAGAGATAATTGTAAGTGCTGGATCACTTTCGAGAACTCTATTAAACTTGTAGCAAAATTGCAGTTAAATAGCGGGCTGAATATTACAAGACTTCTTTGATATAAATGTCAGAAAATTTTAAAATGACAGTCCAAGTTCAGAAAAGACATATAAAAAGATGCGCCTTTGATGTTAATACTTCAAGATCAAAAGTTATTTGAATCACTGGCACTGAAAAAGCAAAAGGAGAAACTACAAACACCTTTGTTTTTTGATGTTCTGGCGAAGTTTTGCCCTCAGTGTATGCACTGATCTCACCTGTGCCGAGATGTGCTTACACATCCAAGGGCGAGTTTTGCTTGTCAGCAGTTCAAACACCTGTCATGTCCTAAAGCAAAAACTCTTGAAACATACAGACAGTAGAAATCTGCCATAGGGACAGTAAAAGGTTTAACATTCAGGAGGCATCATTCCTTAGTCTTTGTTTTCCTATGAATTGCCTGTTCTAACACCTAGGAAGATTACACTAAGGAGCTAAGAACGTGACAAAACAGCCAGTTGTCATAGCAGCTCTCTACACTGCTTATCTACATAGCATTTGCTATGCCTATAGCTATCAAAGCATTATTTACATAATACACAGGTTCTATTATTCTCATTAGCATCCAAAAACCCAGGGCTAGATGACTTCTAAACCTGGAGTCTTATTTTCCCAGTGCAACTTAAAACACCAGCATCACTACTGCTAAAAACATTGGTCCCATGGTCCTAAGCGTGACTGAACACCCAACTCAGCTAACTTCAGTTTCCCGTGGTTTTCAGCCTACCCAGAGGCTTTTCATGCATTTTGATACAAGTGATCAAGAAAAACGTGAAATTAAAAGAAACATGTTTGCTATGAAAGTGTTATTCACGTGAGTTACTCTTTGGCTACTCCTGTAGTGAAGCTCCAGCTGCTGGCAGTTTCAGCATACCCCTTGCCAAAACCAGACAAAGATGGAAAACAGACTCCTGATGTGCAAGGTTTAGACACACACTCCATCCTCAGTCTGAAACAAATTCATCATCAGTTAATGCATTTCACTTCAGTATTTGGAACAGAACATGGAACAATTCTCTAGCAACAGGTATGTTTCAGGGAGGGCATATTTTTCTTTCTTTTACCTCTACACCGCTGAAATACTTCCCCAAACTACAGGGCACTTCCTCACTTCTTGGATAACTACTTTCTTCTCTATCTAGAGGTCAACTCCTAAAGCTCTTACAACTGCAAGAAGAGACAAAGACGTTTGCAGCAGGAGTTCTTAAGATCCATCCTGGCCAAGATCATAGCATGCAGGTGAATGCAGAGATAGCCACCACATCATTCACACTTGCTGTAAAAGGATTATTCTTGCTTTTTGCAGTGTTATGCAGAATACAATATGCAAAACAGCATTCCTGAGGTAAGTGACAGGAGAGAGAGGAAGTCATCAGTTTACTAAAAGCCCTGAATAGGGATTATGGTTAATGAGTCAGTGTGGTTTGGCAGACAGCAACTGCAGAGAGAATGGGGAATTTTTGTTTTCTTTCCTGGCTTTTTTTTAAATGCAATATTTCTACCTTGAAAGAAAACCTGCAAAACATTAATTACATCCCTCTGGTTTAAAGTTTTTCTGGAATCAAAGTTATTATAGCTTATTGTAACCATCTGAGCTATCAGCAGCTTTTTAATGATGCATTCACCAAGATCAACTAAAAAGCTGCATCTATCTTAGCATAAGAATCACACACAATTTCTCCACTATTTAATTCTCATTGAGATTGCAAATGGCTTTTTCTAGCTTTTCATGAAAGAGAATCAAAATTTTCCTTTTATTTCTAGATAGAACTAGAAAGTCATGGCCAAGTACACTGGCAGGACTAGTATAACACCATACCACCAACATGAATTGTTGGTAATTTGTCAGTGTTAATGTAGGTTACCTGTTTGAAAATAAGCTTAAGATTTACAACTTGAAAGAATTTTGCTTAAAACTGGTCAGTTACAAGATGTTTCCTTTTACAAATGATCAAATGAATGCTTACTGACAACTTTTCCACACAGTTCCTAATCTGGGAAATCAATATTGATTAAGAGCTAAGCTAGGTTTTAAATCAAAAAAGTAACAGACAGCTACAAAAATATTGTTGTGAATTAAATACACATATTAAATGTTTAACAGTGCAAAATGTTGAGATGAAGCATATGGAATAATGGCTGCAACCTTTACAACAGTTAGTTTTAATATAATTTCTAAAAAGTTCCTGAGTTCCTGCTTATTTTTACGGCATATAGATGGAATCTGTGTGTTCTTTATTCAAAGAACTGCAGATGGTGGGTTTATGTTGAGTGTTACTTGCGTGCTTATCATTTGTCCATTCCTCCCCATCGGTGATGGGATCAGCCTGCTCTGAAGTCTCTATTTCTTCCTCTTCGCTTTGTTCTGCATTGTCTTCTTCAGCACCACTAAGGGTCTTCCCAAGCTGCAGTGTCTCCATAGTTCTCTGGGTCTCTGAAACCCAAGATTCAATTCTGCTATTAAGCTGAACTTCTACAGAAATTGGTTCATGGGTGTAATCCTCATCATCGTCATCTTCCTCTTCCTCCTCCTCTTCCAGCATTCCTGGCACAAGAGTACTGGTGGTACTGGTCATGGAGGAATTCAGAAGATCTCGGCAGCTGCCATCCAAGGATCCTGTTTCTGTACTCTGCTGTGAGGCCCATTCCAGATTGTCATCTGGTTTCACCTCATCTTTGTCGCCTGGGGTGGATTTTCCATGATTTGTTGCTGAGGTAGCGCCAGTTGCAGCCAGAGGTGGTTGTTTATTAAGAGTGGTTTTTTCCATTTGGCCATTACCAGCTTTTTCTGATACTGCTGCCTTGCACACGAATTCTCTCTCATTTTCAGAGGTCTCTAACCCATCAGATGTTTCCACCATATTTCTCCAGTTTGTTTCTACAAAGTTTGAAAGAGGTTTAAGTAGGAAATATTAATTCCTTGTATATAAAAATATTTCTTCTGAGCATGCAATAACAGCCTAAATAGCAAAATAAGCTAAAAATATTAATATTATTCTATGCCTTCTAGAAAAATTTCTACTAGAAAAAAGAGGAAGGGGAGAGACAACAGAAAAAGCTGTGAATTACCTTGGCTTTCACAGTACCCTAAAGCAGACATTACAAAGTTGAAAGTTTGTGCCACTTAGTTTCCTGTGTAAACAAATGTAGCACTAAGAGTAGTCAAAGAGGTTACTCTGAAGTACAAATTAAAAGAAGAAAATTGCCACCATCTTAAGTCATTCATTTAAGAATTCCTTATAAAATATTTAACTCCTGAAATGAATTCAAGATACCACAAAAGAATTCACTAAAAAGGCAGCATTTTCTTTAAGTCACTCTCAGACCAAAAAAAAAGGCTTTTGACTTCTAACAAGTAGTCTCTCTTTTACATTCCTTTTCATCTGGGCTTAAGCAACTGAATAAATGAATTTGCCTTTTGCTCACAGTAGAATCATTCACTGCAATCTCAAGTTTAAAAATTTAAGCCACATGTCCCATCTTCAGAGACCTCGTATTTTATTCCTGCTTCATCAGCTCTATCTCTCTCTCATGATCAATTCTGTGCTATCAGTTTTAAAACAGTTCAATAAAACTGGAGAAGCCACCTCCACTGATGTTAGATACCTATAACACTTCTGAGGATTAGAAATTATTATTTTCTATGTAGTTCTGAGAAAAAAAGTACTTCTGAAATTAACTGAAGACTAATCAAACTTTTCTTACCCCTGGATACTGTAGAATACTGTAAATTAGGAAGGAGGATTACATCTTTAGCTACATTTCACAACAAACAGCATTTGGAAAACCCCAGCTTCTATTTACAAAGATAAGCTTTAACCTACTTACCATATTCTTTCTCATTGACCTCAGATATGGGTTCAGAAATAACACTACAGAATGAGATAGCACTTGCTGCAGAAGGGTTACGAGAATGACCCATGTGATGTGGGGCCTTCTTGACATTCTTCAAGGCTTCTTCTGCCTGTTCCTGTTCCATTGCAGCCACCATGTCCCTGTAGGCTTTCCTGGCCTCTTCAGTCAGGGATACCAGCTTATTAAACAGATCCTAAGTATAAAGGCAGTTTTATCAGCAGCAATTCTTAGTGATAGTTTTCACTTTACATTACTCCTTTCAGTCCAAGCTATACCACATATGAGCCTCAAGATTAACACCAAATACACCTCAACTCCAAGAATTAGTTCTTTTCTGTATTAAATAATAAAAACACCACTCCAGGTTTAAGCAACTTTGAGGAGATGGACATACTTTAGGATACTGTTTTTCTTACATTCTTAAGCCTTCCAGAGAATTTCAGACTACAGTTTAAGTCTGTTTAAAAGCTACAATGAGATGTTATGATCAAAGTGTTTCCACACAGTCTCTCGGTACCGTAAAAATTGAATTTCAAAGAAAAGACACCGTAATATAGATGAGATCTGGACTATTATCAAAGGTGTATTAGGTGTGCTCTCGATGCCAAATCAATTCTTTACTATATAATTGTTTACTCCAGCCACTTATGCAATTGCAATGACTCACCTCAGCACCTGAGTAGTTGAAGATACCCACAACACTAACAGGAACCAGCTTGTTCACACAGCGGCCAAGAGCCTTGCGGCCAAGAGCAAAGACAAATGGAATTTCTTGTTCCCGGGCCATGGCGATTACATTATATAGAGCCTCATCTAGTCCACCTTGAAGAAAACAATTTTGAACAGATATCTAGTCACTTGAAGTCATTATATGGCATGATACAACTCTCTAACCCACTTTAATGCAATTAGTTGGTAAAACTTCAATACACGTATCAGCAGCTCCTGTGTCCCAGAGGATAACACACAATGCATTTCAAGTGTAGTGAATGAGTACAGATGAAGGTGATATTCTATATTCTCTACTAGTCCTGCACACAAACCAGAGTTTCACAGGTCTTTTCTTAAGCAGAGCTTTGCTGGTCTCCTGTCTCAGGAGGCCTCTATTTATACTTCTGGTTGTGGCAAAATGTGTTGGTTGGCTAACAATTCACACTCCTCTCAAGGAATTTTCCTAAAAATTACCCTGAGCTCAGGACTCTGAAAGGTGTATTGAACACAGAATGAAGCAACACACATAATGAATTTCAATTCTACAATATCTATTTTTCTTTAACCTTTTCATCTGTCATGAATGAGTTTCTTCCAGACTGGAGTAGAAAAGAATAAACGTGGAATGGCAATTTCCCAGTTGGAGTCTGGAAGCGTTACATCATGCATAGTAACAAATGCTTCTAACCTTGCTAATTAACACATCTAATCAGCACAAGAAAACTGAAAAGAGCCAAGTGCACCACTTGTTTTTATCATTTATACCTTTTGACTGAATTTTTTCGCAGTTGGGGGATATGATTACACACTTGATCTTGTTTAGTTTCATGTGCTTCGTAACCTCACGCAACCCCATAACGAGTCTTCTCCTTGCTTTAGCTCTCGTGGGATCCTTTTGGTAAATCCGTTCCTGGAAGCTGACAAGCTCTTGCAATAGGAGAGTCACGCACTCATCTATTTCTTTACTTAGAACTTGGTTACAGTATCTGTCAATTCCAAACAACATTAACGAGTGTCAGCATTGCTACTTCACAAATACTAGCATAAGCAAGGTTTCACCTGGCCTTTCATTAAATTATTTATGGAAATAATTTTACTTCCTCAGAACAGTTATTTCACTTTTACTAAAGTCATTAAAAGGGTTTAGAAATTAGACTGCACACTGTAAGTTAAAAATACATCCTTAAAATATTTTTATTTGTAGTAATATCCCTTACTTCAAGAAGCCAATCACAAATAACATTAAAAATACAAACAAATACTGTAATAAGTGCCTCAAGCAATTTTCTTCTACTTAATTTAGTACATTATAAAGATACATAATAAAAAAGCCCCAAGACATTAAGAGGTACTATTACAATATTTTAAGCATTCTTAAGTATTCCTTCCTTTCCAAACCAAAGCATACATAGCCTTCCATCAAAAAATATTTTTCAGAGAATACTCCCACCTTGCTTATTTGCTGTGACAACCAAAGAAAGTCTCAAGTGACTGCGTGTACACATATACACACATTTGTATACAAACACAAGCGATCCATTTAGGGAAAAAAAAAGAAAATACTTGCAGAACCTTCTATTTCTGAAAGGGAAGCTTATGTTTGTTAATCTCTTAAGTACACTAAATCTACCCACACTTGAAACACAAGGGTGACTGAAGTGCAAGCCTTGAATTTGCATTAATAAAGCAAAACTCTTACTCTCTGAATCTCTTGCTGTGAATTTTGGTTATTGCAGAAGATGCCATTGGACTGCCTATTCCAGAGCTAGCAGGTGAACCCTGTGACACTGGGGTCATGCAATACGGAGAATTCTGACTTGCTGGAGAAAGTGAAGTATCACTAGGCATACTCAGACCAGTTTCTGAAAGGCAATATTTAAACATTATAGAATACAAATACATTTTTTATGTAAAAGAAACGGAATCACACTTCTTCTGTTATCACTCCCTTACTTTGTCCAAATTCCATTTTGAAAACACTAAGCGTTCTGGAGGGATACGGGAAAGGGGAGAAAACAAACACACATCCACCACTCAGAATGGACTGGATAAATAAGCAATATTTGAATATTCATTAAAAAATATCTTGAGCTTTCTTTGGGAAATTAATAAAACAGAAGAAAAAACCTGTTTAAACGTTATTACTCCTTCCAAGAATTCCTTACTATTTATATATATAAAATACCCAACTAACTTATTTCTAGAACGTCTAGGATTTTCCCACTCTAGTCAGGTCATTCAGAAGAAAAAGTTATGAAACTGTACACATGGAATCATGACAGATATCTCCTTCCCCCACTCCCACCGCCCCAAACACGTTGAAGACATTGAAAATCCTCTGGAGTTTTTCAGTTGCTCAGGACTGCTGCTGAAAATTGACAATCCAGACATTGAAGCTGACTGACATGTTCAACAAACTGGAAAACCCTATTTACAGTTTGCAACTTCTATATCTGGAAACCTTTCAGTATGCTCATCATTAAAAAGTACTGTGATCAACATTGCATGGTTGACAAAAAGTCACATTTTGCTTGCTTATCAAAAATACTATCAACTCAGACATGTGGCGGGAACACACACTTGAGATGATAATTAAAATGCTGTACGGAGATCATGTACTGAGAACCCACAGTCTACTGAGCCTTCCACAAAAGAGAGAGAGACCAGGCATTTCAGAAGAGGGTTTCAATTGCTAGTATTTCATAAAGCCAAAAAAAGTTAAAAGATAACATTAATAAATTGTGTGGCATAAGAAGAGAAAGAATGAAAATAAGCAGAGGGGGAGTGATGGGTGTCTAGAGATATAGAGACCAACCTTCCTGAGAGGCCAGCTCCTGAGACTGGTCAGCAGTCAAGTTTAAATGAGCCTCTTTCTGTTCATCAGAACCCAGAAGGCTGTGGTCAGCTGATAAACGGCCTTTCTTCTCTTCTCTCTCTTTCAAAATAATCTAGAAACAAAACCAACAGCAGTATGTCAGCACCTGAAAATTAGAGATACCTGTAAAGAAAAACATCCCTTTCATGGAACGTAACACAAAGTTAAGCAAGATGTTTTGAACCTTCCTATTCATGTCAGGATAGAAACCCTGGAAGTCATTTTAGTTTTCTTTTTGATCACAAAGAGTATTTCACTGCAGCATTTTACAGATGGTATACTCAATACTCACACACTTCCACCTAAATAGTACTTTCAATAGTTTAAGTACTTTCCCAGCTTCCTTTCTGATACATAACATTCACTTATTAACAATTCCTCATCCCCATGCCTGCAAAAGAATACCTTATGCAGGCATACAAGTCATCTTTTTGAAGTGCTTCAATAAAGACAATCCTTTCTATAAAAGAAAGGAAAGTGCAAAAGTAAGTAGCCATAAATATACTGGTATTACTATAATGTTTAATAGCAACAACATAAAACCCTTGACAATGAAGAGTTTAGAAAACTTTTTTGAACAGGTGAATTCCTCTAATTCAGATCACAGGCAGATCAGAAAAAGGCCTGCATTTTTAGGGCTCACTTTTTTATATTTTACTTTCTGATCTCCTTATATATACTCTATTCCTTCTGCACATACCTAATTTATGACTGCATGAATATATAGCTATACAAACAATTGATTATTTCTAAGTTTACTCAAAAATTGTGGGTTTGCTTAAAGTTCTTTACCCATCTCTATAAAAAGGAGTAGGAAAAACTAAGGTTAGCATACTACATTGCACTTCAGACTAGGAAGATGCCACGTGAAAAAAGTATGGAAGCTTTCCCATGTGTCTTAGAGCCTGTAGTTAAAAAAAGGAAACACTCTTGCAATCTGTAGTGAGATACATTTTTATTAACTTCAACTGATTATGCAGATATACAAGTTATGTTACATGTGTAAATCAAAGGAGAGGGCATCAGTTTAGCAGGAACTGGAGGCAGAAGCTCCCTTGCCCTATGATCACTGGAACTAATCCTCAACTAAGAAAAAATAACAGGTTGGTTTTTTTATTACTTTTGAACTGTAAGTCAAAACTATAAGGGTCACTCATAGGTTGGGTCACTCAAAACACTCCAAGGTTGGCATGTTCACCTTTTTAAGTGCTGTAGGACGTTTCAGTTTTGCAATCTCTCTCTCTTTTCCTCTTTTCACTTTTGGGGCAGTTGAATCCAAAGGATTAAGGCAACCCATAGATGGCTGTCCCTTTGTTAAGGACTTTCTGCTGGCAGATTCTTTGGTATGAAAGGGAGCAGCACTGCCAACTAAATACAAGATAGATATTAGTTTCACCAAAAGACATGTCAGCTTTATTTCAACACTGTTTTCAGAATTTCCACTAATGAATTCTCTAAGTAGATTTTCCTTCCTTGGAAAAAAAGCAGTTTATAATGACAGGAAAATTACATCATCAGACATTGTTGCTTCCAGATGGTTTTAAGCTTTCTTCAACTTAGCCTCATGTTTTAGGAAACTGTGGATTCCAGGAATTATTATTAATAAATGGTAAGGGGGTCTCTTCTCAAATGACTACACGTAGCTTTATTAGTTAGATGATTATGGTAAGATAAATCACAAATATTCATCCAAATATTGATTTTCAGTTGTTAAAAGACTTGAATAGTTGACAGGACAAAACAGATGAGAGAGTGCAGCATGTAGTTAAGTGGATCTTTTGCCAGAAAGAATAAATCAAGTGCTGTCTCCAATGGAAATGCCAACAGTTCTTTGCTGAGCTTTGTTTGATATAACCTTGCCAACTTGAATTAATGTTTGAACACTTCTGAAACTCAAAGCAGGTAAAGGAACCAACACACCAGAAGGAAAATGGTAACTATGTGCATAATGATGGACTCCAGGCCACATACAAGAGCTTAGAATCAGATTGGCAGGGTTATAATAAGTAATTACAAAAACGTCAATTCTGCATTTGGCAGCAGGTATTAAAAAAGGTAATTTAATGTTGTGTTGATACAAACAGCAAAAAAGCAGAATTAAGCCATTGTATACATTCACGATGGAACTATAACCTAACATTCATGTCTGATTTTCTTTTTAAAAGGATACAGTAGAACTACATAGAGATACAGAAAAAGCAATATGTATTCCCAGAAAAGATACTTGCAGAATTAAATAACTGAACAGACTCTTCAGAGACCTGACAGACATCTAAGAATCAGAAGAGGTAAGAAGGGAATCAATGCTCAGTCTTTGTAATACAAAGGCTGTGAAACGTAACAAAAATTTTGAGTGAGAGCACAAAAAAATCCAATACTGATCACCATCCCAAAAAAACACAACAGAAAGAAAGGGGTTACTCCACACAGGATGTAGTAAGGTTACAATTCATTGCCATTGGACATTATGGGTGGTAAAAGCATAACATAGAAACAATGGGCAGTTTAAGAAACAAATTTGATTTCAGAAAGCCCTGGGTCAGGAGACTTTGAACCATAAACAGCAGAAATGGGAAGAATATGCTAGGGACATATCCCTCCATATCACAATCATAGGTATCGCTCTCTTTCAAAGAGTATTTTACAATATCTTTAGTAGATGCTCCTTCCACATAATTATTTCAGCACTGAATTACTCTCAGGACACAAATGCTGAGTTCTGAATAACAGGTCTTCTTTTAAAAGACATTTGGCTTCAGTTCTATATGGATTTTCACCATTGCATACAGCAGCTCAGAGGGTGACAGCACAGGTAATTTATTGAGCAATGCATTAAAAATAATCTTTCCAGGTTTTTATCACGCTTATATTCAAAAGCTAAAACTTGACAGAAAGAAAAACATTTAAGATGCTCAGATCAATCACATTCATGTTGGCACAAAATGTATTTAGCCACTGTCAGGCAGATTAGAAATACCTGTGTATGAGAGAGGCCTGGTGTTGGTGATCTGACGAGCTTTCATTGCTTGCTGCTGCTTTTCAAGAGCTGCTAACATGTCACCCAAATCCAACTGAACAGGGGTCTTGCTCTTCTTTCCAGCTGCTTTTGATAAAGCCTCCTACAACAGGAACATCACATACAATAAATACAAAGAAATGGTGCCTGCAACATTCTTCACAAAGATATTAGAGAGTAAGAGGAGCAACAAGTAACTGATCCTCCTCTTGACCAAGGGCTTCAGGTGGGTGCTACCCACCTGAAGTTTTTTCTGTTCCATGCTTATCTCTGAATACTCTTGAGCTGTTGCAAGTGCTGCAGCCAAGGCCTTCTTCTTCTGACTTTTTGCACGCTTTGGTACAGAGGTTGTAATGGGAATTGGAGTTTGGACTATATTGATTGGAGAATTCTCTGGTAAGTCATCCAACTAGAATTTTAAACAAAATGCAAGAAAACCCACAATTAAAAGACCTTTCTCTCCAGACCTCCAAATATGGGGCATTTCAGAAATCAATCACCCAAGCTCCAATTATGGCTTCAGAAGGTTGTCCAGTCTGATTACTAAATGAAGCATTTCCCCCTCCCCAAGATTTCACATAGGACTTGACTTTCCTGGAAAGCAGCCAAGAAGATTAAGCAGTCTATAGGCACAGTTCTGCAACAAAATATTTAAGTAGATCACATACTAAAAAAAGTACTTTTCCAACAACTGCTTCCACAGCCTTAAAGCAGATGCAGTTTGAAGTTAAAGAAACTACACAAAATGTAATTATTTTGAAAAACTGATAACATTACTATATATTTAATTATATTCATTTAGATTTAACAATTTTAAGAGATGTCTGCATGAAAGCATCATGATGTAACAGTCCCAATTTGAGACAGTCTGTGATACTGAGTGTCTATAATGTGTATCTTACAATCTCATTAGCAGAGAAAAACCCTGAAGTTTTTTCCTTAAGATGGGTTCCTGCACCATTTATTTTAATTGGCATTTCTTTAGCATCCAAGGCTGGTAATACACCCTAAGGTCATCACAATTATTGCAATGTAAGTCTTGTAGCAGGGATTCATAAAAGAATTACACGAACTGAATAGTCTCAAAAGACAATGCTTTGCAAAAGAAAATAATTACTTACTACTTTGGGTGAAATCTTTTGCTGGATGCTACTACTTTTGCTGCTGCCATTGTCACTATTTAGCTCTGGAAATTCATCTTCATCCTAAACAATATAGAAATTAAGAATAAAAAGGATGGAACCAAAGTCACCTGGGGAGCATCAACTGAAACTGCCGAAGGCAGAAAAAACAAACTGAATCCCCAAGTCCCACATAAACTAGAAGGGATTAAGTGACACTAATAGAAAATAATGAAAAATTAGGAAAGCATTTCTGTATCTAAATAGTACTTTCTTGAAAAGAAAATTTTCTGTGAAAAAGAAAATTTATCCTATTACAATTACAGGGGACAACCCAGTGAACACACTAATTTCTATTCACAAGTGAACAGAGAAAGTTACTTGAAGATTGCTTATTTAATCACTCAACAGTGTTCTAAGTTACTGCACTTTATACAACACCCAAAGACAAGTCTCCTTCTGTACACGATTAAAGGATCATCTAATAAATTAGTGAACATCACTTATTCCACACACAGCTGGCATTGCTACTATGTGGAAAGAGTTTTCACACAACAGTACCTCAAAATACAGAGGTTCAGGACTCTGCTCTGCTCTGCTAGCCTGGCTTGTAGCTAAAGGTTTTTCATGTCGTTTCTGCAAACTCTGCCTTCTTTCTGAAGATGTGCTGTGGGCTCTGCATCTGAAACCAGACTGAAAAAAACATATGTGATTGGCATTTTGTAATTTCAATTTTTCAAGCTATGTATGTGCATGCACATGCTTTCTAATTAGCAACTAGGTACAGTTTTTAAAGGATAAATTCTGTTTTGGTGTTTTGAATTTTTTTTTTGTGGGGCTTTCTGGTGGGTTTTCTTGTTTGTCTTTTTCTTCAAAGCTTGCACAAAAATTCTACAGATAGTACCAGATTATTCCTCCCCCTCAAGATAATTCATCTTTAAAATTGTAACTTAAATAAAAATGTTTCTTTTTGGCCAAACATGAAGAAACTCAGGAGCTGCTGGTGATTCTAACAGCCATGAACCCTGAGGAACTGTATGCAACCACGATCACTGCAAAGAACTTTCTCCTACTACATAATTATTCTACATGTAGTTACTGCCCTTTCAACACATTTTTTATGACAATGCACATCCACACAGTTCTCTAAAGGCCAGAGACAGCAGAATAGTGATATAAGAATTTTTTTGTTTATTATGTGACAAGTTGGTGGAAATCCATGTGCAAGACTGGTTGGCAAAAACAAGTGGATTACTTGAATTTCACATTTATACTTACCTATTTCTCAAGAAAATTTCCTACAGACCACATACCAATTTAGTTTCAACAGAAAATAGTTTCTAGGACAATTCTGCCTTGAGGTACAGTGAATTTGGCTAAGACAGCCTCATTTAAAACTTTCTGTGCCAGCTTTGTTTTTAAATATCTAAAATAACTGCCAGATTCAGAATCTAAACTGTGACTGGATGAGAGAAAGTCTGGTTCTTCCTACTCTCCCAATGCCATAAACTAACAATAGTGGCTTCTAAAGCCTCTGATTTGACAACAGTTTATAAAAAGATTCAGAACTGCTACACTGCTAGATACAAGCATCCACAAACTTCTTTCTATAATAAACTCACAGTTGCCAAACAGGAAGATTCAAGACAATTCAACAATTCCATTTAAAAACCTAAACAGACCAAGCTGGCTCACATATGTTTGCACAAACAAGCACATTTATATAAAGCTCCCACTTGGAGCTCAGATTTCTTGTCTGCAATAACAGAGTTCAAGCAAAACCTACATTTAAACAAAGGCAAATGTTTCAGCCTTCTTTGTACCTCTCTGGACCACCTGCCCCAATAAAATCTCTCAGAATTAGAAGGCCATCTTCTCCTTTCTCCTCACATACTAATTACAGAAATCCTGTCCCACTTCAAAGAAGTCCCACAGAAAGATATTCAAGCTTTAGCACAAAAGAATTTTAAGCCATTAAAAAATAACAAAAATGTCAAAAAAATGGTATGCTAATGTAAATTTTAAAATTAAAGTTTTGAAGACAACAGGCATGAGAACATAGGATTCTAGTTCACCAACACCTCAGAATCTTTCTTTAGAAAGTTTGAGAATTTTTTTTCTTCTGATGTGTGAATGGGTCAAAACCTGAACTAACTTTTCTGCACCCACACTATCATTTCACAGGTTGCTCTACATATGCAATGTTCTTCCTAGGTAGATACATATAAAGCACAGGCTATAGGCAGAAGACTATCAAGGACATTATACATATATATATGATATAGAGCTAACTTAAAAAATATACTAGCTATAAATGTGCAAATGAGCAAATGTACTACTAGACAAAGGCTGAGTTTCTATACTGCTTATATTAAATATTTTTTGTATGTTAATTTTATAATTTCCTCCAAACCCCTTATTTTCCCATATTACAAAAAGCCCCAAATACTTCAATTGAGAACCACTGACAGCATACCTGTGGATTATTTCTTTGCTCAGCTTGTCTTCCACCTCTAGAAAAGGTCGGAGTCTTTTCAATCCAAGGTTTTTTTTGAGTTGCTTGGGAATTTACATTAGTCCAACCTATACCAGCTGAAAGAGAAGTGCCATCTATGAAAAACTGAATTAATATCTGGAACACACCATAATAATTCATATGCCAGCAGAGCCAGGAACACAGTATCTTGATACAACTGAAGTTCTTGGAGAAAGTCTATTCTCCTGTGACAACACTTACTTCCGTAGTTATTTTCAGATGTTGGCAGAGTCACCTTTATGGAACATTCAAGCTGCCAAGAATTGATCACCACAAGGCAGTAAGAAAGGAAATCTCAGGTTCACATCCATACCACTTTGTGTTCAGTCATAAATAGCAGTCCCTGGCATTACCCACTACCACCAGACTAATCAAACTATTTGTTCTTGGTATATGTAAAGCTTCTAAAAAGTATCAGTGCTTCTGAAATAAAGAATGAGAACTCCTTGGCTCTTAGTATCCAGCTATAAACTGCAGCCCAAAAGGGTAAGGAAGCCTGAGGACAAACTAAACAGGAGCACAGCTTTGTCTGAAGGCTTCCACTGGAGTCTCTAGCTTTTTTTTAATCCATTAAGGAAAGGCAGCTGTTAATAAATTTTTAGTGATGGCTATACACTTGTTCATTCTGCAAGTAACAGGTGCCTTAGTGGAGGTGCTTAGAAATCACAGTAAAGATACATCCTCAGAAGTATGAGTACGAAGTAGACCTGATCATCTGATCATGCTGAAGTAGACCAAGAGGTACGTAAAGCAAAAATACTAACGCGACCCAGCCAAATTTTAAACAGCTCACCAGTGAAGACAATGCTTACTTGTATTTATCGATGGTTCTACAACCTGAAAAGGAAAAAACCAATTATTTTAGTAATTTTCACTAGTCTGTGGGCTACAAATATAGTTAAGTTACTCAGTTATGTTTACATACATTCATTGCACAAGAATCTGCATTTCTTGAAGCCATAGCTGCAGCCTGGTTATTGCCATGCTTAGGACTACAATAGCCACTGTCACTGTCGATGTCCGCCTCACTTGCGCCCTGCTCACTGGAGGACTCTGCAGCAGGGTGAGAGGTTCTCCTGCGCCTGCCTTTTGACTTCCAAAGCATCGTGGAGGCACTCTCAGAAAGTGACTTATTGGCTATATCTGAAGGAAAGTCTTCAAGAAACAATAAAAACAGAATTACTTGTGCAGAAATTAATAACTGATGTGAAAAAGCCACACATCATAAAAACAAATTTAAAAAGCCAGTCTTTGCATTAAACCAGCACTGAATTTAAATTATGTGTAGGTCCAACTGTTATTGATAACCAATTCCTTCAAGAGTTGGCAAAGTCTCTGCAAGAGTACCATGTCACTAAAACATTACAAGGTGACATAATGCGTAGGTATCTGCAACCTTTTCTTCATTATCCTTTTGAGCTGCTAAACGTCTCTTAAAAGCTGCATCTAAACCAGGTCCACCCTCTTTTAGAAAAGATGACAACTGACATGTAGTTTTAATTATTTCAGACACCCAGAACTTAAAAAACAAATTACCTGTTTGCTGTGATGCATCAACCAACAAAACAATCTTTGATCTGTTCTCAGGACCTGATGAACTGGTCTCCTTCTGGGTGGCAACATTTTTCACTGGAGGACGTTTATTTTTTATGTGCATCTGTAACTGCTGTTGCTGTTTTCAAACATTGCCATACACACAAAAAAAGTTGATAAAAATAAGATATATGCTTCCTTTGCAAAGACATTTTCTTTATACAGTTCTATTTATCCTATTCAAAAGCAGACTTACTTTTTGAATGACTGGTGCCCTGTTACTGCTTCTGCTCCGCTGAGTGGACAATGGAAAGACCTGGCCTGACGGGCTGGGACGCTCAGTGCATTCTGTAGTCACTGTACTGACAGCATTTGCTGTTTGAAAGGGGGCAGGATAGGGCGTAGGGAAAGGATGATAGAAACCCATGACCTGAGCACATGGTGCTGGCATCAGCTGATAGTAAGTATATTCTGTAGAAACAGGTGGCTGTGCAGATATTATAGGATAAGCAAGGTATGGTCCTGCAGGATTTGGGCTAGGCTGCTGCCATCTGATGTCATTGTTATATAATGGAAACTGTCTATTAAAAAAAACACAAAAGGAAAGAAAACTGGTCAGTAAGTCTTCCCCCTCTCAAAGAAAATTCAGACCTTTATCACTCCTTCAAAAACAGTTCTATTATAATAAGCTCCTAATTCAACGTATTTTTAACTAGTTATGTGAAGAAAACTGGATGCAGCTACACACAATACTGAATCAGCTACACTGCACCATGCCATGTTTCACCACCTGCCATGTTTTACTATGGCAGGACCCAAGCTGGACACCAAAACCTTTGCTTCATTCAGAGAAGCATCAGAGATTCAGACAAAAAAAATCTCCTGACTGCCCTAGAAGATCCAAGAGCACAGCAGGTGACTTTGGGAGGGATTTGTACCAGACCTTCACAGCCAGGAAAAAAAAAGAGTATGAATGGAAAAAAGCAAAGGGAAGGAAATAGGTAAAAGACTAAGGGCAGAAAAACTTCCTCCTCATACATGAAGGGTTAAATATGGTGAACAAAAAACTTGAATATACAGCCCACAATCACTGACTCCTCTCAAGCCTACAAGTTTCAACTCATTTAAAAACAGATCATCTTCTGTGAAGATCACAATCACTTATTACCTGTTGGATTGATTTTCCTGTACGAAGGGATAGCAAGTGATCAGGTAGCTAGGGATTGGAGTTGGTTCCATGCCATTAATTCCTCCACTGTCGTTAGGAAGTGCCATTGGGATCATTAGTGTTTCTGGACCCTTCTTCTGAGGAATAAATGGTTCTACTTCAGCTGACAGCTTGACATTCTTAAAAGAAAAGAAAGAATGTCTTCATTAATTACAATTGCTTGGGAAAATTTAGATTCGTAAAGTTGTACGCAAAGTACCATGAACAGCAGGCAAATGGATGACAAGGCTACAGGATTTCTGCAGTAAACCAAGAGAGGTGGAAAACAGTTGGCAAGTGCTTATTGCATCCTTCCAATCAATGTAGGGTGTAATACAGATCACCAACACTTAGCATTTGTGTTAACCTTCACAAGTGCAATGCAAACACTAATTAATTTAAAAGGTTCTGAAGCTCAGATCTTGCAGAGGATATATGAGTCGGAGCACAGAACAAAACCAAATTAGCACTGTATGTGGAGCACAGTTGTGTAGGCTCTCAGAAGTGAAACCAACATATGGAAGATGTAGTAATGCCTGGCCTGCTCTACAAAACTGACCATGTTTCTAGGCAATTATAAAAAAGACTTTTCAGCACTAAACCGTAGTTTAACTGCTAAAAGATGATGCACCACAGAGGAACCCTCCCCACACATTCTATCTGCACAACTTGAACAAACTTCAAAGTGTTAAGATTATGATTAAAGACTGTCATGAAGCAGGCTTGGGTTTAAACTGTGCTTTCAAAGAAAAGTATCTCCCCCAATCCTGAAGGTGTCCTTAGTTTAAGACGGTCTTGCTCACATTTTTGGTTTTGTACAACATAGCTTCATCTTACACTTAAACAACGGAAAATGCATTATTTAATAAGACAACTGCAGAACTAAACAACCCCTAAATTCTGTATTCCACTATAACTAACATTCAGATGAAAATTTTTTTTTTTTGTACAAAGATTTCATTGTATGTAGTTGTATGTGTCTCATATTACTACCTCATGGAGTACCAAATCCTAAGACAATTCTTCATAAAGCAGACAAGGACTCCAGACATTTTTCCTTCCATATGCCTACAAAATAATCTCAAAGGTAACACATAACATGTATGAGTACTTGCTCTTATAGTGGCAAAACAAAATCCTAAAGGTTTGCTGAGGACAGTTTTCTATCCTTTCTATTACCTCCAGAACATCCACATGAGCTGAAACAGTTAAACGGGAGCTCTGGAAGTATCACAGCAGGTAGTCCCACACCTACCACACTTCTCACTCCATGCCTTTGCTCTGTGTCACATCCACAATCCATCCAGAGACAGCCTTCCTACCCAATATCTGAATCTCCAAGTCCCCAAAACTTACTCTACTTAAATAAAATCCCATACTGGTGTAGCAGCATGGGAGTGGAAGAGGTGGGAAGGGCAAGTCCAAAAATTTATTTGAATACAGTTGTCTCAATGAAAAAAGTGTGTCTTTCAAACTGACAAGACACACTGTTCTTGGCAGGAAAGTATTTTTTAATAATTGTTCTGAAAATGCTTATGACTATAATATGCATATATAGATGGAATATAATATATGGAAGGACATCCCATCCCTTGGCATCAAGGCCAGCTTGGATGGGGCTTTGAGCAACCAGGTGTAATGGAAGGTGTCCCTGCCCATGGCAGGGGTTTGGAACCAAGTGATTTTTAAGGTCCGTTCCAATGCAGGGCAGTCTGATTCTACAAGCACAGACACACAAGTATCACTCCTGCTGTACAACAAGGTCTGCATTACCAGCAGAACAATCACCTTCATATCAATTAAATGCATTTCTTTATCATCAGTAGATGGTGAACATTCCTTTCTTCTACAGTTAACTCTTCTGATTCCTGAAGTTCCATTTAGAGGAAAAGCTGTGGGGCAGCTGCAGCAGCAGCACCAAACTCGTGCAACACAAATCAAACCCAGCTCTACCCAGAGCTTCCTCTCTGGCCTCAGGCACATCCCTCAGCTGCCTTGTGACTCGCCTACCCCTCCACAAAGCTCCAAGGCATTCTCCTCAACACAAGAAAAAGACTTCTCATATTTTTTTTTAAAGTGTTTACGTACAGTGAACACATAATAAGTACCAGAAATACCAACACTGAAATCCCTCCCTGAAAGCTAAGAGGGTTTTTTCTATCTATTTCAAGATTGAGGCAAGAATATTTGCTTAAGAATAGATTCACTTATGGGCTGGCCTATAAAATTAGATCACAGATTATTCTGATATGGAAGAGACCCACAAGGATCATCAAGTCCAGCTCTTAACTGAATGGCCCATATGGGGATTGAACCCACAACCTGGGCATCATCAGCGCCCTGCTCTAACCAACTGAGCAACCAAAACATTAAAGGAACACACCAAGGGTGCTTCATCCACAGAACACACAAGAATAAAACTAGGATGAGTGCTTTACAAAGTGGTCTTTACTTTGGCCTAAGGAAGCACTGAAAAATGTCAAACAACTATTCCTAACCTGTGGGTCACTGTCCTACCATAACATGCCAAGTGAACTTTAGCCAAGATACTAAAAATAAGCTCTAGTACTGGCTCAGAAAATAGTAAAAACATTCTATTTGTCATTCATGCTGGGACCAGATTTCCCGTTTTAAGGATCTTTCCTATGTGGCTGTCTGCTCCTTTCCTTATTTGGGAGATAGACATGAAAATACAAAAATCATTCTTTATTGCCAAGTCTCTTGCAGAATGGTCTCATGACAATGATTTTTGTGATATTGTACTCCATCATCACTCATTATTAGAATTATGAGAGAACAGTCTTTCACATCAGATATTAAAAACAGAGATGTAACTGATTCAAGCAGGAAGTGAGTGATTCCCACCTGCAAGGCTGCCATAGCAAAATATTTCTTGTCAATTCTCAAAGATAATCCCTATCTTACTTCTACATCCAAGGTAGATTGTATAAAATTCGATTTACTTAAATCTGTTCAGCAAAAAAGGGTATATTGAGGTATTTGTTTGCTTTAAATTTATTTAAAAATCTCAAGATTTTTAACAAGACTCAACACTCTTATCATGTAATTTTATGATTTTAGGAAAATAATTCACTTAGGAATGATTTTAGGAAAATATTCTACTTGGTTTTATTAGGTTCAAACAATTTAGAGATGCCCAAACTAGAAAGACAGCTTTAATTCTTCCTTTCCTGTTGCCCAGTCTCTTATACAGGTTACGATTACTATTGCTATGACAAAGCAAATTGCCTGATACATTTAATTATCATTTTCTGTACAGCTCAAAACAAGTTTAGCATACCTGCAATGGTAAAATAAAGATACAGCAGATCTTGTAATCATAAACACATATGGGTGCATTTGAAAGTTAAATCCTGTTTTTGCTTACAGAACTTGGGGAGTGTCTGTTATTTAAAGGAATCAAAACTGCATTTCATATACCTCTTACATGCATTATATCTTAAACACTTCTCTTGCACAGTTTAGTCTGCACCTACAGGTTTGGTTGGTTTATGGCAGCTGGGGTTTTTTAATCCTTTCAAGAAACTTGTTTTGGCAAAGGATTTAGGGCAAACTTCTGTTTTCAGATTTTGCATTTTGTTCTGTAATGCACACACACATACATGCCAACTCATCAAAACAGCAACTGAAAACTTAGAAACCTCAGTATAGGTGTTTCAAAATCCTTTTGCAAGCATAATACATCCCATCCTCACATAACTCACGCATTTCATTAGACAACAAGGCCCCATTTTCACTTTGGGGTAGAAAACAGTCAGCTCAAGCGTATTACCAACTACACTAAATTAACTTCAACATTATTAGAGCATTTTACCAGTCTTTCAAAAATATTTCAAGAGTTCTGTGTTACACAGGCTGTGTCTTCAGATGATGGCAGTAAACTTGCCAAACTTAAAGCAAAAAGGGGAAACAAATGTACTAAGGTCAGACTGCTAACCAAACCAAACCATCAACAGAAGTAACTCTCCAGGGTGATTCTCCAGACATCTCAGCACATTTCACTGATGGCCAGTGGTTTGACTGGACAAGTGAGGGAAACAAAAGAGCAACGCTAAGTAATTTGTCCAAAGTTATCTTAGATCTTTTTAGGACTGTAGATTTCTCAGCTAGGAGGAAATGTTGGTGAAGATTGATAGCAAAGTAACTCCTCCTTTTGATAAATGGCCTTCTTCCTTCATAGTGTAAAGAGAAAAATTGAAACAAGAAAAAAAACCCCATCAGTCAATTTAGTATCAAGTAAAGGTGCTGCTAATTTCTCACTGCACTGGACAAGCAGAAGGTATCTCCTACTGGAACTTGTTATTTCTTCTAACAGAAAAGGCTCCGTTGGTAAGCTACAGGCACAGCAATGCCAAAGAAGCAGTTTGGTGGTGGGTTTGGTTTTTAAAATACTGACGTGCTTAAGACTCAGTGGCAAATGTAACCAATAATAAGTGAAGTAAACTCCAGAACACAAGACAAGCTCCTTTTTGTCTCAGAAGCAAACAAGAAAATACATAAAAGAAAGTGCATGCAAATATATGTGAACACAATTCCTCAGAGATTTCACCCACACAGTACAAATGGATTGCCAAGTGCACATGAACAGCACAAACAGGACTGATCATGCCACTGGTTTGTAACCACAGACAAGAAAGATTTGTCAAACACTAAAAGATTTGGGAGAAGGCTGCTACACTTTCTCTAATCCTTACAACAGAGCCCTCGTGATACAAGCTTATGCTTTAATTGCTCTCACAGTATTGAGATTTATTCTAGTCCGCATCCTCTAGAACAAATTAGCACTTTGCCACTGCCATCAGTAAACGCAGGGTCAGACCTCAATACAAAACACTATGTGGTTTGATCACGCCATCTAAAAGCAAACACTGAAAATACTGCAGGACTGAACTTATTTTTGACGGCAACTTTGTCATGTTTATTCAACCTTTCATATCACAAAACCAAACAAAGCTTCTTGAAATCAACCTTTGATAACCAAACTCAATTCTAAATATAAATTTAAGTCATGCTGAAACATCAGATTTTCAATCAGCTGCCTATCAATGGAAACACACCCCTTCAAAAGAAACCAAGACTTAGACAGAAGCCTCTTTTGTAGATATCCCTAGTTTCATTTTACAAAACGTTTTGCAGTAGCTCATTACATATTTCAGTCCAACAATTACAAGTCTTTCAAGACAGCATATATACTGAAGAGCTCCTTTGTTTCCTATATAAAAGCTACTGTAGTCATCAACAGCTGCAAAGACAGAAGATGACACAAGCAGGAACAGACTGGTAAACTTTGTCCTATAGTTATAGCACTGTACGTTTAATCTTAGAAAAGTTTTTGTTCATTGTAGCCTAATGTCATTCAGCATTTTCTATTAAATAGGATCTCTGTCATCCTGCTCTCAGAGGAGAAGGCTTAGATATCAATCTCACCATTTACAGGGTGAGAGAATAGACACAGATGCCACATCTCAGAGGGCTATAATAAAATCAGCTGGTTTACTGTCTCAAAGTCTGGAAACAAGAAGTCTCATCCCAAAGTAAAATAAAAACATAGCTAAAACTTTTGGTGTTTTTTGTTTTGTTGTTTTTTTTAAGAAAAACAATCCTGTTTCTGAATTCTGGATTTCATCATTTAAATGCTGTGTTAGTAGTAAGGCAAGTCACAGTTCATCTATTTTAAGATAAACTTTACAAATATGGAAGTCATGGTTTCTATAATTAGTTGCCTCTAAGTGGCAGATACCTCGGGAATGGTAAATATGCAGTCCAACTGGAAACACCAGCAGCAGGCCATTTAACTAAGCACAAAACTTAACCTTCCCTATTTACATTTAACATAGTCATTTCAACACAGCACTTAAAGCAAATACACTATGAAGTGTCTCTTTCCCTTTTCCCTCAGCTCATAAAAAAGGAATCATGCACAATTCTCTTCCCTTTCACAGGATTAAGTATAATGATCAGAACATAACAAAGCTAAATATTTAACATTTCTACCTATATATAGAAAACATTTCTACCTATATATAGAAAACAAGCAAGTGGTACAACAGGACAAGTTGGCATGTTTAAACTCAAAGCCAGAATATTGTAAGAAAAAAAGGGGGGCAACTAAAATGTAATACTTACACAAAGCTCGTCCAAAGACAAAAAAAAGCTACCAAAAAGATCCTCTTCACCTACCTACTTTACTTAGTACTTAACGGTACAAACTTCTAAACTCATGCTGTCCAAATGAAGTAGTAATATTTTAGTGCTTTGTAGACAGTGTACTAAAAGGATTAATCCAAACTATTTATGTAAAGCAGTTTCCTGATCTCCACAAACTAGTCAATGATAAATAATTCTGTGCTCAAACAGTTAAGATATTAATGGAATCACATCAATATAGAGAACATATTCTAAAGTAAGACAATACTAAACTCACAAAATCCAAAACTGTTCTGCACTTTCAAGATTCAAAAGAAAGCAATGTGCAAACAGTACAGGAAACCAGATATTTTCCAATTTGCTTCAGTTGAAAAATCTGCCATGGGTAAGAAACACTGAAGGAAACTGGACAGGATAAAAGAGCACAAAACATTGATCTAGATCTACTTCCATGGCAACCATATTATCAAGCCACCTGTTGAGTGGTCAAGAATAGCAGAGGCAAGCAGAACAGGCTGTCTTTAAGCAATACTAACAAAACACAGGTCACTGATTTTGCAACTTCACCTGATTTCTCAACTGTACTAAAGGAACCAACTGTCTTAGTCACAGGGCAAGACAAAAGTCTAAGACTGAGAAAAATCAAAGCACAGCAGTACCTCTGAAAGGGGAAGTTGTTTCTTTTTAGTTTTCTATCATATTCTGCTTAAACAGAGCATTAGAAGTCATCTGCCGAGTTTTCTCTCTTGTAGGAAAATAACCTAGCTGCTGAAACCCATACACTTTTTAATGGGATCAATTTTGTTTTGGTGTAGACAGAAGTAAACTTACACACTCACTACAAAAATTACAACTACTCCTATCATAAAATAATTGCTTTAAGCAGCTTTATTCTGTTTTCATCTATGTCAACTGCCAAAATATCACTGAGCGTATTATAACAAGTGGTATCAGAATTTAGGTAACAGAAACCTTAAAAGGCAATCCAAAAGGAACATCTTTTTTATCAATTAGGTGTCCAAATGATCTCGCAACAAGAAATCTCATACTAATTCACTAAGCCAACACCACAAAACTCTGTTTACTCATCAAAAACACTTGTGATCTTCCTTTACTCTTGAAATACCACACTAACACAGTACAATAGTCCTAGCTGCTCATGTTCCTAATTCCACAGTAGTTATTCCTATAAGCACATACAGTTACTATATTGTGCCTAAAGAACATTCTGAGGGAAAGGAAGGAGAGAATGAGTACTGCTAACACACATTTGTAGGCTTTAATATTCATTTATCAGATGTCATGCAGTACAGGCACAGAAAGAAGGCCAAAAAAAGAAAAAATGAAATGGCTCCCAAAACTGATGCAACCTTACCAAACACTTACACTGGTAACAATGATTACATTCAATTCTTACAGCACAAAAGGTTCAAACCCAAAGCATCTAGGAGTCTCCTAATCAAGATGCTACTGTATAATGAGCAGACAAAAGCAACAAGATTGTGGAATCATTTTAGAAACTCATCAGGTATTAATTATTTGCCTGCCTAGAAGCCTTACTAGGGGATAAGGAACCAACAGGACCAGATATGCTGCAAACATAATAAACAAAATAATTCCTGCTTCAGAGCTTAACTACACCTTCAAGGTGAAATACTGCACTTAGTTAAGACAATCACTCAGAGTCAACACTTTATACTGTAAATAACATAACAACTCTGTTTTCATGAACTATTTTGACAGATGAAAAGAGAATTGTTTGATAAGGACATGTGTGTGAACATCCAGTACTGAAGAGCTCAAGCAACAAGGAATAAATATTTCACAAGTGTACTGCAGTACTAATTACAGATGAAACAAAGGGGGGAAAAAACCCCACCACACCAAAATCCAAGATTTTAAAGCAAAAAGTACAACAGATTGGACTAATGTAAATTTTACAGAATAAGATCAGGTTTTCTACGTGAAGGCAAATAAAAAGCAGAAAAAAATTTAAAATAATTATTACCAGAAAGCCCAGGAAGAAAGCCACAGTGGGAACCATACTGTAATAAGACACACTCTTCACAAACTTCCTTAAATACACGTACAGAATGAAAAGGAGTGTATCTTTAGAGAGTGCATTATTAGTCATTATCTACTTTGCTACAGGAACCTGTGTTATTTTATTCTTTAACCCTACTATTAGAACCCCTGGAGATGCCAAAGCTGAAAACTAGGAAACAAAGAGCTGTAAATCACCAATTTTCAACACATTCTGCTGAAACAGAAGCTTAGAAGTAATATTGGGCTCTAAGAGATGACATCATTCATTTCAGATTAAGCTTTTAGAACTACCTCCTGATGATGAAATGTTTTATTGCACATATGTAACAGATCATACAAAATCTTAAGTCCCTACTTCTGTTTCTTCATACCTACATTTTAAAAGCTCTTAAGAATAATGCAAACTAATTACCTCGCAAACCCAAGTTTAATACGGAAGAAAAAAAATGTAGCGACCTGTAGAATCAGTGAGCTACACCCACTCAGCTATGAGGAGACCATCAGCTGTGTCCGATCACTGAAAACTTCAACCCGACCGTGACATTTACAGGATTTCGACAAGAGTGACACCTCAGTTGTATTGCTAAGTTCTCAAAAAAGCCTGTTTCCTTCTCAAGAAACCAAGTGTCTACTAATGACCAGGCAGGCTTAAATTAAATGTCACTAACTGCAATACTTCCCTAAGCTTGAAACAAAGCCTGAAGAAACAGAGGAAGAAGGACAGAACCGAGTTTCGAATTCCCAGGGGAGCCGCTCCCGGGTTCCCGGCTCCCCGGACAGCCGGCCCCGGCGCGGCCTGACGCCTCCCGCCCGGGGAGGGGACGGCGCCGGCGGACTCACACCGAGCTCCCGCTTCCAGCCCAGAGAACGCCCTGTCTGCACCTCCCGAGGGCCGCTCTCCGCCGGGGCAGGGCGGCGGCCCCTCACGGCCGGTCCCGGCGCCCCTCAGGGCCGGTCCCGGCGCCCCCCGCCCCGCAGGCCGCGAGCCGCGCCCCGCCCTGCCGTGCCCTGCCCGCCGCTCGGCCGCTGCCGACGGCCCTGCCGGGGCTGACACGGCCCGGCCCGCTCCGCTCCGCTCCCCGCCCTCACCACCGCGCCGCCGCCCCTCCCGCCGCGGCTGCTCGGGGTCCCTTCGCACCTTGTCCGCTTTGTCCATGGCTCCAGCTGCGCCGGGCGGCGGCTCTAATGAGGGCGGCGGAGGGCCCGGGCCGCCTCCCCCATGGCGCTGCTTCCCCCGCCGCGCTCCGCACACGCCCGGAGCGGCGCCGGCCCCGCTCGCGGTTATCACGGGAACCGGGACCGGCTACGCCACGGCCGGGGCGGGACGGGCGGCGGGGAGGGACCAGCTGGGACGGAAGCCGGGCGGGCTCAGGCCGGGAACGCCTTCGCTCCCCCCCCCCACGGCGGGCGTTCCCCTCCCGCGTTCCGGCCACCCGAAAACAAGCGAGGCCGTGACACAAACGTTGCGGAAACCCGCGGGAATAAGCGCGAAGAGCCTTGTTCCCCCCGCCCGGGGTCGTTCCGCCCGCGGCGGGGGAGGGCGGCAGGTGCGCTGTGGGCCCGTCTGCTCGCGGGCGGCGCCGGGGGAGGCTCAGGCCCACGGTGTCCTTGAAATTATCTGGAACACCGAGGGGAAAAAAAAAAAAAACCAACCAACAACCCAACCAAAAAACCCGCTGTGATTTATTTAGAGGTAGAATTCTAAAATTGTCGCACCAGCGTCTGGAGTGCAGGGCTGGGCTGTGGAGCGGGTCCCGTGTGTGCAGGGACTGGGGCGGCTGCAAAGCAGGGAGATTCTGAGACGGTTTGGCCCAGCTTGTGTGACGTTCCTTTATTTTGCTGCCCTGCTTTTAAGGTGGTTAATTATGAGTAACGCTAGCGAAATCGTGAGACCGTGTTCACCCCGAGCCTGTAGGAGCCGGTGCTGCGGAACAACCCATGATCCCGTGTGTGTGTTCCGCAGGGGGTGTCCCCGCCTTTCATTACGCTAATAGGCCGGCTGCCTTGGCTTTAATGGAAATGAGGCATGATTTATTTACAACTTGGTTGATTCATGGCAAGGGGGAAAAAAAAGCATAACTGCACTAAGTACCTTTGTGAAAGAAATACACAAAAGATATCCCAGATGAGACTCTTGAGCACTTCCAGGTGAAATACATTATACACGTATTACGTATTAATACATGAGTCAGGTTCCTGCTTGATAGATGTTCTTTTGAGGAACAAATGGCTTGCTTTTAAAACGAGGAAGAAAGCCTCTATCTGAATTTGACAGCAGTAAAAGCTATCAAGAATGTCTTGCCAGAGCAATCTTGCTATAGCTTCCTAAACTGAACCTTTATTTTATAATTATTTAATCTTTCCACATTTATGTTCATGATACCATGTAACAGCTTTTCCTATGTTATAAAAATTTTATTTCTTGGATAAACCCACATAATCCCTTTGTACTTTCTTAGGAGTTGCTCTTGGCCATTGAAACTTCATATGTAACATATGGGATTATCAAGAGGGCTATTGCATTGCACAGCAAGATCTCATCTTGCAAACAGATGACACGAATAGAGAACTGTTCAGACTGTCGCTGCCGTCTGTGCTATTCCATCTACATCAGCAAGATCACCATCTAAGTGTAACTTTTGCCTAGATGTCTGCAATATTACGTATGTTCTGTGATTTAAGTTTTCATGAGGTCACAGCACACAAAATCATAGGTCCCGTTGAGCATATGAGAAAGAGAGTGGGCCAGGTTGTAATCCCAATTAAATTTAACTTTCAGGTTCCTACTAACTTCAGTGAGGACAGTGTTTTACTACCAGTGAATAGGAGAGCTGCTGCAATGTCCTGATACAGAAACCTCACCTGAACTGGAGAAGCTGCAGCAGTTGTATGCTTTATATCTGTATCCCAGCGCTTTTCTTGACAAGATTAAATGGACAGTAGAACTCATGTAAATGTTTATAATACTGGGAAGCCATTTCAAGGTGGTAAGACAGACTAATTTGAGGTTATGAGGTTATGTTCCCAGGGGCTTTTACACAATGAGATTTGTTATTTCAACACAAGAAGTCATGAAAGTAAAACTGGGTATTAAGCTGGTTGTACACAGAGCTTTCAGCTGATGCAATAGAACAGCATTTCATCAGTAATTGATGAACTTAAATATGAGATGGAAATCTACAGATAAATAATTATGAAACATAAGCTACCTAAACTTCATCTCACTTAAACAACAAATCTCTACTGAGAAAATGCATTTCATTCCCAGTAGTTGAATGTGTTTTGCTTATTTGTGTGAAATTAGGTTGATTTATTTCAAACTTAATCACTTTTCATGTCCAAGTAATGTGGGAGAACTTGCCTGACTGGACAGAAAACTGAAAAAATCCCACTAAAACAGCCAGAACAATCGTCTTCTTGTATTAGCACACCAGTGTTTCAGTATGGAATGCAGCTTAATTTGTTCAAATTGATGCTGACCATGGAATATATATTATGACATTTGCTTAAGATAGTTGCTGTGTTTTTAAAAAATAATGACTCATTATGGCAAGGCTGTCCATTATGAAATTCTTCTTTTGTTCCCAAGATACATACCAAGAGAAAGGTCACACTTGAAAGGGCTGTTATGCACACTCAAATAACAGGAATGTCTAAGATCTAAATTGGGCAGTGATTAAATAGACATAAGATCTACATAAATCTATACAATATACATAATACAGAAAGTCATGTTGGGTGACCTGAGCAGCCACTCAGGTGAAAAAACTCAACTCTCCCATAAAATTTAACTGTGTTATCACCAAAAAGAAAATCAAACCAAAGCCCTCAGAACCAGTTATGTTAGATCCTCTATCCACAGCTATCACAAATATGCCAGGGTATCTGGTTTCAACATCATTTTGATCGAGTCTTGTGTAAGAGAATGTGACAGTGTCACAGTTCTCTTAAGGAAGCCATCAGAAAATCCTAAAAATCCTGTTGAATTTTAAAACACTTGGTGGCTGCACATTGTTGAATTTGAACACCCTTGGTAGCTGATTTTGAATACTCAATTGTAAGGGTCCCTGGCAGTTTTTAAACCACTATTGCTACTTCTTTGCTGTAACAGGGAGTAAGTGAATAGGTAATAAGCAAAAATATTGGTCGATCTCAGCAGGTGCTGGCTGCAATTTTGCTGCTAAGTTTTTGGCTTTGTTGCTGCATCTACTGGGTAGTGGAAATATCCTTCCTGAACACAACGGAGGACACAGATCAAATGAAGAAGAAAATCTAGGTCAACACAAAAATAAAATATGGGAGTCCAAACCAAAGTATCTCAGCAATATGGAAAATCACTTGGTAATGACTGTATTCAGAATTCAAATTAGAGGATTACAAGCAAATCTAACAGCCCATGTGTGGCTACTCACACCCTTACTTACATGGGTTCTGTTTACATCTAGTGGGTACAAAGTCCTACAAAACACAAGGATGTGATTACATGTCTCACTGAAGTCAAAGCAACTTCTTATATGGAAAGTTTGAACATATGTATAGGCTTCATGGCACTGGCATGGATGCATGAAATAAGGGTTGCTCACTAACACCCTCTGCCTGAGGTCCAGGAGGGTCAGAGTGAGCTCCATGGCAGAGGCACCAGCTGAACAGGGACTGCAGTAGCACTAGTGGGGCTGGAGGCTGCCATGGTGAGCAACTGGAAAAGGCAGCAGGAACGAAGCAGACTCCAAAATGACAGTTTTACTGGCCTGGGACTAAAATCTTCAGCATAATTACTGAAAAACACAAGTACAGAAAGCGAAGTGTATCTCAGCAAAGAAAACCGTATCTGGAGATGTGACGTGGTGCCCTGCACAGGCAGCCACGGGCAGACACAGCAGGGAACAGAACTGGAACCAAAGTGGGAAGGTGAGCTGGGAACTACTCCAGGAACCTGAGAATCATGACTCCAACAGCAATTACTACCTGGCAGCAGCCAGAGTGAGCCCATCACTCCCACCAAGAGCAGCTGCAGAGAGAGGCAGCAGAGCCAGCCAGGACAGAACTGCCATGCAACTCTTCTAACACGGCCAGGAAGGGATTAGCCTTTGCTCTTGCTGTAATGCTTACACATATTACATCCAAAATTTAGCACTACATATGCAATTATTCTATCACAGATAGTTTGCAATCTACCTTACCACACAGTTAGAGGCATTTAAGATGGTGATAATCCATTCTTAATATCTTAATTAACACTTAAATAGTTGACTAGCTTTTAATGTAGTTTACCTAGTTCACTAACCTGGTTCTAAAATACATTTTTAGCACTTTGAAAATAATAAAGTAACAGCTACACTTTTATATTTCAAATCCATATTACCATCTATATATGGAAATTTAGTTCTGTATTTTTGAGAAAGCAAGGGGTACTGTTCCAAGTGATGTCATTTTACTGTACTCCATACATACACAGTTCCTACTCAAATTAATTCACTATCTCTCAAAGAAAAAATATGAAAATACAATCTTCAATTACAGACATAATGTTTTGCAGCTGACAACTCCTGAGTGATTACGAAATCAGAGTTTATTTACAGACTAAAATTCAAATAACTTCATTTTATTATTCTGCTGGGTGTATTTCAGCTGCCTTGCCATTTTTCTGGTGTTTGTTGTTGTTCAATGTATTTTCAGGACTTTTTAAAAGGAAAAGGAAATGAAATTGGTTTCAGATCCAATCTGTTAGAATAGGACTTTGAGATGCACAAAGAATACATTCCTTCAAAGTATGTTTGATTAAAAATAATAGTAAAAATCTAAAATGCAGACATAGCACCCACATCCTCCCAGATTTGCCTGTTGTTCAGTTTTAATGCTAAGCTGCCAGCAACTCAAAAGGATTTATATATACACAGCTTAATCACTGTTGTAATCTTACATAAGATTACAACAGCCATTAAAATGTTCTTTTGCAAACAGTGTTATGGTAACTAGCTAAAATGCCAGTTTGTCTTGTACCAGCAGCAACAAGAGGTGTATAAAAACACCCAAGAATTGTGACAAGTGTGGGTCTGACAATTAACAATTGCAGAAATTTAATGATTGGACCCAAGACTGAGAATGCAGTGAGGCTGCTTACCACATCTCAAACAGCCTGCAGTGCAATGGTGTTTCTTGAAAAAAAAATCATTCACCCTCTTCCTTCAAGTGCTTGTTCACTTTTCCTGAGGAGACAGAAATGACATCAGAACCGGATCTACCAGGTGGGCTACAGCAGCTATTGGTGATTTCTGTGGCAGTTGTATGACAACAGAGCTCCTCAGTATTTCCCCAGAGAAAATCTTCATCTTCCAGGTTAAGAATTCTGAGAACTCAGAAAAGGGGTAGAATCCCTTAGGGATTACATAAATCTTCCTTATGTGTCTAGAGCACAGATGCTAAGGCACTGTACACATGAGTAAGAGCTGAAGTATGCTAAAACACACAACCATTTCTTAGAGGTAGACTGACCCTTTTTCTGTCTAAAAACATTGCTAGCACTCACTGTTCAGACTGACAGTCTTTCAATAGTTGGACTAGTCCTACAACAATTAGTTCTTCAGAACAAAAAGATAAAACAAGGGAACTAGATGGACATGAAAAGATTTACTGCAGTATTCCCATTTCGTTCTTGAAAAAAATCCAAAAATGCCAAAATGCCTCCTCAGCAAACTTAGCTGGGATGGAAAAGGTTACATCAGGTACAACAGACAAAGTCAAGCAGACTTTTATTTTCAGTGATTTTAAGTTTATGGACAGTTCTCTTTTTCCCCCTCCTTTAGAAGAGAGCAGTTGTTCCTTCCCACAGCAAGGGTGGTGGGAAACAGCAGAGAAAGGAAACCTACTCAAACAAATACCTGTCACTGTCCCCTGTCTCCATGGGAAGCAGAACCTTGAAGTAACTGTGACAGTCCCTTGCCCCCTGTCCATGGGAGGAAGAAACCTGCAAGATTTGCTATTCAAAATAAAGTCTCTGGCTCTGTAGGTAAGGGTCTCAATGACTGTGCACATGTTAAGGTGTTAACTGTGAATGTTAAGGTCACATCACCAGGTATTACTGGAATTTTCAAAGTAAAAACTACGTTACACATCACAGCATTATAAGGGAACAAAATACAAGGTGCTTTTATATACAGATTTTACAAAGGAAAAAAAACTGCTTAAAAATTTAAATTTTACTATTGTTTAAAGTAAGTGGATAAATTAAAAACACCTATTGGTAAAAAAATACATTAGTGAAGAAGAAATTCTCACCCAAGATTCAACATCATGCTACTCACGGTACACATTCGGTTTTATGGTCTAAACACTAAGGAAAAAAATAATCACTTGCTTTGACAACTGCAGAGCAAAATAATTTTCTAAGGGACATAACTATTCCTCAGATTGGAGTTAATTTTATCCTATTTAATTATACCCTGTTACCAATTTAAATCCTGCCCTAGAACATTGAGTTTACCATGCTGCCTTGCATGTATGTAATAGACTTGTAATTTATTAGGCTTTTTCATTATTTTTGAGGTGTTGTTAATTACTCTAAATACAAATTTTTCCTTCCATTATTACAATGTCTGTGTGTGGCACTGCTTGTGTACCATCACACACTACTCTCAGCTTTAAACTGGAATACTTGCATTTATGGAAAATTTGACCCTTTTTACTACATTTCTGAGACCTGCAAAAGAATTTTTCCAATAGAAAAAAATGGAGAAAAATTCTCTCCAATGGAGAATAGCTCCAATCTGCTACAGGAATAAAGTTTGCTGTGGTCAACACTGTATTTATTCTAAAATGATCTGATGATCCCAAAATCTTAGGACATAAAAGGCATGTGGCTATACTGGTGTAGGGAACAGCAGCTCTGAAGGGACTGCAATACATTCAAACATTTGGGACAGAACAGATTCCATTACCAGCAAGCTCACTGTATTTGGTCCCCACTCCATACACACAGTGTCATTTTGTATACAGTGAATCTGCTCAAAAAGACCACAGGGTCTGCATCTCTGTTCCCACAGAGCTGCATGGAAAATCTCTATTCTTGAAGTAGCAAAATAAAAACCCAGCATATCCCTGAGAGATGCCAAATACCCGCCAACATAACTAGACAGGACTGGTAATAGTTTGGCATCTTGATGCTAAAACTTAGTTAGCAAGACTGCTAAATGTCAGCTCTTTAGTATTTATGTTTCACTATTCAAGGGAAAAAAGAAAAAGAAAAATAAACAGCACACATACCAAGGGGTTCAGACTTAGAATTGCCATACTGTCCTTCACACATGTGATGAGATCAAGTAATACCTATTTTCTTTAAAAATAACACAAGTAAACTTCAAGTATAATGAAAGCACATCAAGAAACAAACTGTACAATTTCTGAACTGCACTGTTTATTTTGCTGCTTGAAACCTAAGTGACAGTATGCCACTATAATTATGGGGTTTCTTCTAAACCTTTACTACACTGCAGGTACAGAAATATATGGACACATTTTTGGAGAACTGACATTTTGCAAAATGCAGCAAACATTTCAATTTATACATGAGAAAAGGAAGTGTTCAAAAGGGTATGCATTTCAAGTTATTGCAGGTTATTTCTGTGAGAGAATTTCTGCAGGTAAAACATGTTTAAATTTAACCAACAGTAACGTGTCAGTGTATTTAAAATCATGACAAAAATCTTCTCTCTGGTCATTAATTGCCCCTTGACAAATTACTAGGATGTTGTATGTTTAGGGCAAGATGTCAACACAGCATAAATCCCGTGGCATTTTGGTTTTCTTCTGGAGATTAAAGCTGTTTTTTTCTTGGGATAAATGCAGCAGCAAAACACAAACCAGCTGATCAAAAAAGCACTTCTGCCATAACTCCAATAATTTCAGGGCACACCAACCGACAGTAGTTTTGCCATTCCCAGTTCTTTTAAGGTTTACATCACTGCACTGTTGCCTTAAGTACATTTGTAGAAGCTTGGTTTCTGTTAGGCCAGCTTGCTGACTACAGCCTGGTTGAGAGAATTTAGTTGGTTGGTCCATTTATCTAACGCAGTATAACGTGCACCACCTCTCTTCTGATGATCCAGTTCTAGGAGCTGGTTGACTTGATCAATTCGGCCATGTATAGTGCTAGAAGTAAATAAATAAGAACTATAAATTGCTAATGGACATGGAAATAGGAGCAAACAAAAAATCAGAGGTAAAATAAGAGGTCTTATACAACAGAGGCACAAAGTCCATTTCAGAATTCAGCACTTTGTAATTATTGTCCTGGGTAGTATTGCCTATTAAGCTGTCATCATGACTGGAAATCAAATGAACTAATTCATTGGGCAATGCATATTTTATCTGCTTGGCTATGACCCCACACAAAGTCTGAAGCAATATGACATAAACAGTTCTTGAAAGTCAAAGAATCATGAAAGAAGGCGATTTATGTGAAGACAAGTCAAACAATACAAGCCCACGTACGGATTATATTTTTGTAGTAGTTATAACAAGTTACCCTCCAGAAAAATAGGTTTTACAAATTGTGGTTAAATTTTTCTAGTTAAGAGAGCAGACTACCAATCTGTCAACTTGAAAATGCACTCAAAAAATACACATGGGTGTATGCAGCAATTACTAAGAATAACAGTTTTCATAATTTCATAATAATTCAGGGAATTTATTATGTAATTAAGAATTAAAGTAGAAAGATGCCACTGAGATGCCACTCAGTCTCCCTGTATAATTTTCTTGGCTCTCATCTTTCAAACATACTTTACTGCTCAGAAACCAAGCAAATCCAAAGTCAGCAGCATTACCTTTCACTTCTGGAATCAACCAGTATTACCACAATGCCCCAAAATATTGTTTTGTTGTTTCTTCTATAATTTGATTATTTTAAAGTAATCAGAGATCAATAATCAAGAATTAGGTACATACTTATCCAATATGCACTGCACAAGCAAGCTTTCCACATCAGCTACATCTATGTTTAACTCCTGAAACAAAAAGAAAACTCATTATGCTGCTATGTTCTGCAACATTAAAACCCTCCAATCTTGATTTTCATATACAGAATTTTATTTAACCTGTTTCTTACTGTTCGTAACTATCAAGTCAATAATGATCTACTAAGCAATGACCTTCACCCAAAGGACACATGGCCAAGAATCAAGAGAGCAGCAGCCTCTTGGAAAAAGCTCAAGAGGCGAAAGCAAAATTTTAGAAGCTCCAGAAATGAGTTCCTTTACTGACTGACTGAAAAAACAAACAGATAAAAAATATCCCAAACCAAACAACAACAAAATAAACCACAACCACAAAAACCCAGGAAATAAAATAAAACAATAATTATCAGAAAAGAATGGATCTGCACTCAAAACCATTTAGAGACGTAATTGCATCTTCAAGTTCTACAAGTGTTAAGTCTAAAAAAAAAAAAACATGCAGAGTTCTAAAGAGAATTTAAGCATAAAAAACAGGCATCCCTAATATTTCATGACGTATTTTGTAATGCTGTGAATTTTTGCAGGCAAAATCGCAGAGCCACAGGAGATGCAAATAGTCTTATATTACCACTGAGTTTTTATTGAATTCTTTGCAGTTAGGCAGTGAAATCAGTGATTCTATGGTAATACTTGGTTTGTTCTACTACCACAGTTCTGTAACTCGTACAACACAAACATGTGAAGATAGCTTATGAACAAAAGGAATTAAATTTTTAATTTTTACATTCATAAAATTTATGTTCATAATTACATTTTTATTACTTTTTATACTTTTCTTAAGAAATGTGATTTTCTACACCAAGTAGAATATGGTAGTTGACTGTTTTAGAAGTGTATCATAGTACATATTATAAAAAGCAGTTGGATGACACTTGAAATTTACATTTTTGCACTGCAAAGCTGCCAGCATTGCATCATTAGTACTTTATGGTTTAGAGTGTATTTTAGATGTTCTATTTCTGGAAGCACTGTATTTATTTAAAAGCTTTTATCCACAGTTAATAATTTACTTAAGCAAATGCAAGGCTCTACTGACACATACCTTAGAAATAAAAGGAATATGTATTCTTGTGTAAGGCTTAATTAATTTTATAAGCACTTGTGTTCTGATGTTTCGCAAAAGCTCTGTAAGAGAAGAAAACATAAACACTGTAAAAACAACAGTATTGAAATAAAGCTGCTATACTTCTCCATACAGAAAGATACACTAAACACCATGATCTCTGAAGGTAGTAGTACTTCAATGGGTGGGGAAGCCCAGCAAAATAACAAGGGCCCTCCTTTTCTAGGGATCCAAGCAATATGTAACTCTGAAGGTGGACAGACAGAGCTGAAAACTGTTCAAACGTGGAGCAACATGTTCTTTGGTAAAAATTTTATTTATTCAAGTTAACTGGATAAGTCATAGAGATCATTGCCTGGTATGTCTTCCCCCCTAATTTTTGGCTAGGATGCTTGCCTTGTACAAAAGTGAAAAGGGGTTATTTTAAAACTATGCAACTTAAAATGTGTGTGCATTTACCTTCATGGGGAATATTCACATTGTAACTTAAAAGTCAGGGCCTAATGGTGTAACTACAATGAGGAACTGAAGTAATATAAAATGGTCTGCATGGAGAGGCTGATTTTGCTTAGATAAAATAAAGCAGTCATTGTTTTATAAAATTTTTTCATTATTAAAGACAGTTGGGGTAAAATGAAAGCATAAATTACAATTATAAATTAACAGAGAAAATCCTAGATCAATTTTTGCCTATTTAAACAAGGACTATTTATATAATAAAATATATGAACACCACACTGAACACTAGATTATGTGTCTCAATAAACTGTGGAGATTAAAACAACGAGGCAAGGTAGGTAAACATAACCATGAACATGCTGTGTATCACTACAGAGTGAAAATGGAGAGACATCAGTAACGTGTAAGGAGTGACACTCAAATTCTCTTCAGTGCCTTAATTCAGCTTCCTCCTCTTGCTCTCCAGTTGTGTCACACCTTCCTCCACGAGCATCCAGCTCTAATCTTACTGAGTCTCTCTCCAAGACTTTGCAGCTCACCAGCAGTCCACATGGAACAGCAGTAGTGGGTTATATTTAGTTTCCCCTGCTGTTTGCCCTGTTCTCTTTTACAAACAAGTATAAGAAAACCAGGTCTCTGGATTTAACTCTTTTCTTTCATGTAACGATCCAGCTAAATGATCTTGCACTGCCACAATCAGACCCACTCTTGAAAACAATAGTTAGCCGTAGAACTGAGCACTATATTCAAGTGAAGAGACTTCAATTCCCAGGTACATGAAAAATGGATGAGATGACTATTTCATCACATTAATAGAGCAGAAAGGCATGTGTTAATGTGTTCCCATTCTATTAAGCAGAAGTACTATAACTCCAACCATTGTTTACAAGATATAAATTAGAAGTATGCATCTTTTTACATATTATATTACTACATATTTATTAGTGCAACCTTCATTACACTGTCTATGTATTTTGTCTGTAATCTGAAGGGGTAAATTAACTTTATAAACTAGCAAACATCAAACTGGATGAGACTGACACAAACCATCTTTACAGGGGAGGGTTGCTCTCATTTCACTATTCCCATGGGAAAAGAAGAACAAAAACAACACTCAAAACATTCAAGTGTCTTAACACCACCATAGATATCTTACAATAGCCACTCTTCTAGAACTTTCTCCATCAATCCTGCATATCTTTGCAGTCATGCCACATGCCTGGATGCAAGCTAGCCCTGACCAACTTCTAAATAACTTGCAAAGGAATCATCCACAAGTAATTACAAGGAACTCTTAGTGCCAAAAAGAAAATAAACCAAGGTGGGGGGAAGAAAAAACAAAAGGAGCTTAGAAAGGAGTGAAAACAAAAATGATTATAATAGCCTTCAAAATACCTTCAATGTGCTCCCTTATGAAGGGATCGTCCATGATGTTGCTGTGATTTGTTTTCAGAATCTTCTCAAATTCAGTGATGTCATTATTCTGATAGGCACTTCAGAAAAAAACCAAGAGACTGAGTTATTAATTTTAAAAGTTAAACAGACTCAGTAGATTATGTTCTACAATTTCTAAAAAAACCCATGTATTAAGCATTGGTGGAAAATATTTAAATTCAGAACCTTTATAAGCAAAAACTCTTTCAAGATGAAATGCAACAGAAATGACCTTTCTCCTGTTTCAATTTTAGCAGCATTTACTGAAGTTTAGTATGAACATTTAGTTGTTCCACAAATGCACTCTACTTTCAAAATTTTTGTACTTTAAGAAGCTATTCTTAAATACTCTGTTTTGAAAAGTATCATTACATGAATTTTGGCTTCATGAAGTCATACTTTATGGAACAAATAAGAGCTAAAAAGAGTCTACAAGGCTGTTGTTGTCTCTACAATGTCCAGCTTAAGCTCAATGCTAAAAATACTGGAAGATGAAAGAAATACAGACTTCCAGGATTATTCATCAGTAATTCTGGCATAATATTACTTTTTAGATTTTTATTTATAACTTATTTGTGTGCATATCCTTTCACAAGTCAATCCTGTCATCTGAGAAAGCATTGCAAAAAGAAAGTGCCATCACACCAAAAGGTCAAGAGCTGCAACCTCTGAAGAAAGACCTTTTTCTTGAAAAACATTTTTTCAAAGCAAAACTTTCAATTTCTATTTAATACTAACATCAAACATTTTAATAACAACATCTATTTCTCCTTCATACTCTGTACATTTTAGAATTGTTTTGAAACTGGTCAAAAAAGATGATTCATCCATTATTAAAATGGCCAAGAAAAAGATCTGTTAAAGATAGAACTTGAGCAGTTTATAAATAGTTATGTGAGTGGCATGGACTGTATCGTATGAAACCAGTTAATTTTACTTCATAATGAAAGGAATTTCAGTTCAGTGTATTTTACAGTTTATTTCAGAAGTCTGTTTTTATCATATGTAAAGCATGCAAATTCCCACTGTAGAGTATAGGAAGGATAAAAAACCTAATTGTAATCTTTGAAATTAATTTTATCTCCTCCATATTTCTTATAAACATTGCTTTAATTGCATTATTAATTTTACAGAAGGAGTTATACTCAAATGTCAAGATAAAAGCTATAAATTAGAAATATGAATAAAATCAGATTGGGTAAGGCCATCTGGAGTTCCTTCTGCCTCAAATTCACATGAAACTATGACAGTGAATTAGAAAAAAACACATCTAAAGTGGAATGAATCACTGGAAATAATCCCTTAATAAACTGGCAAATAATTTATTCAATCACCATGTCAAAAATGGATAAATATCCTCACTTTCAGAAACAATCTGTATGTATACAATGGTAAAGCACAACAGCCATATCACAGCAGTTTGTTCCAGCACAGGATGAACTGTTTCAAAATGTGAGCAGACATTACTCCTTATGTAGGAAAAAGATGGGAAAAGGAGCAGAGGCAGGCCAGAGAGGATACAGAAGGTGAGTTTCAAAACCCAGTGTACAAAACCTGCCTCAGCTCATTGACCTAATGACCTTCATACACTAGAAGCTCTCACAGTTGCCTGTAAGAGGTAATGAGGCTTTCTTTTGATTTTCACGTGTTTGAAGGATACAAGAGATCATTGAGAGTTAAGTTTCGTATTCCTAACTTAGGAAATCATTACATACCCATGCAGCAAATTATTCTATTGGTTTGGTATGAGATGTCACTCAACTTAATTTCTCTTATGTCATCAGCCAGAGCCTAAAAAGACTAGTTGCAATACAAGATGGAACAACTTTATTTAAGGGGAGAAATGAGGTTTTTGTCACACCATGAAGTGACAAAAGTACACAGATTTTGTACCTCTGCATAGTAAGGCATCTATACTGTGGTCTGTCATAGTAAGTTTCTAAAGAAAAACAGTCCTCAAATATTTGCCCAGTATTTATGAATAACTGTGTTAACTGTGCAGAGAAAAGCCATTTCTAAAAATATTCCCTTTAAGGTTTGAACAATGTATCTTCTTTCTTATCTTTTTGTTCTCTTCTCCAGAAAAAATGAAAATCTTACCTTACTAAATTTGTCATTGCTAGAATCTCTGGATCATTTTTGTATGGTTTAGCCTACACAGAACAGAAAGCATAATATGCAAGTTTAGATATTTTTTTTCTTCCATTTCCACCCTTTGGGTAATTTCTCTATATATTCAGAAAAGGGTGAGGGGACTGGGGTAGGGGAAGTGTGAAGGAAAAAGAAAAAAATACCTCCTGAGAATCAAATGGATTTATTCCAGACTTCATGAGCATGTTTGCTAAGACCAAGTATTTTAAGCAAGTGGTTCTTCTGGGGCTCCCTGATTCATCATAATTCTTGAATGCTTCAAAAAAATCAGTATGTGCCTTTTCAAACTCTCCTTCTCTTAAGTGCATTTTGCCTCCACATTCTGAAAAGAAAACACAGATGAAAAGGAACACTGTGTGCTTGTTGCTGACTACAATAATTGTACTCAAGTTCCATGCTATTTCTAAATAGATTACTGAAACATTTTCAGAAGTCATTTGGTTCTCTGAAATCACTAGGAAAAAAAGCATTAGGGCCCTAGCATACAGCACTGCCATTTGAATAAACCCATTCCCAAGAAGAAAAAACAAAACCCAACCCACACCATAAAACTTAAAGAACACTAATCCTCATGGCCAACAATTATGTCACCATTATGTTAAAATACTGCAAAAACTGACATAGAATTTATCTCCATTTCAGTGGCAACGGACTTTGTATATTTACGGAATTTTCCCTATCTGTTGAGCAAAACAGCACAAAAATATCAGTTTATTTCTGAAGTACCCACTGCTGCCTGATTGCCTGGCATAACAGTGTTCTGAAGAAAGTTGGGTTTTTTCCAAGACACACGGCTTGTTTCCACTACAATTCATTACTGCAGATATAAATAATATTTTCAAGCACATCTTAAAGCCCGATGGTTCCTGCTGAGTTTTAGCAAGGTGAGACACAAATTTATAAAAGAGGATTTCAGGAACAGCAGTCCCTTCTGCCAGCAGTCCTGTCAAGCCTTTGTTTTTATCCCCTGCAGATGCCTTTGCATTTATCTTTTGCTGCCTGCCATAGTGTCAAACAGCAAGTCTTCCTCTTCTCTTTCTATTGCTTCTCTCCTAACAGTTATTTAGCCAACTGTCCTGCCCTTCTGACCAGTGCCTTTGGTACCTGGGCACCAAAACTGCAGAGCTGAAGTCCTGCAAGAAGAAAATGATGAGACTGAATCTACAGAACCGTCTGTCTTTATAGCTGGAACTGGAAAAAAACCACTAGTTATCAGATTTTCATGGAACAAATCTTTGCAAAAGAAGACAAATGAAAAATTCCAAGATGAACTTGCCTCTGATAACTCCCATGATCAGTGGATGAGGAATGGCTGACTTGATGTGCAATGACTGTTCATATAGTGCTTTAAGTTTTTTGTTATTTTTCTGTGCTGTATACATTTGAATTTCCAAAGCATAGATTTCCAACAGTTGAGTACCTTTTTTTAGATCATCTTCTCCATCATCAGTCTAGGACAGATTAAGTAATAAATACTGTGAAATTTTAAGAGAACAGCAATTTCAGTTTTATACTAGTAAAACACTGATAACCAAATACTCTCAGTAATTTCCTGTCAAAAACAAGAATATTCCTGAAACTCTGATGTAAATAGTAACAGAAAACACAGCACTCAAAGAACTTACCACAGGCTACATTTTGAAGCCCTTTATTTAAAACGTCAGTATTTTTAATTGAATGTTTTTTCTCAAAACTTTAACCTTAATTCTTTTCCACTTTCCTTAAATCACACTCTTAGTATATAAATACAATGACTGACACAAATGGATATATATATGTATCTACAGATAACACATATGACTCTGCTGCTGCCTCTAACAGAGCCATTTACCAGCTATTTGTAACCTATTTTCATACTAAAGGAGGAAAAGTGTCACAAACAAGCACAGCAGACTGCATGGCTCATTTATTTTTTCCCCTTCCAGATGGAAAAGTAACAACTGTACTTTCAGTTTTGAATAGAACTCACTTGGAATCCTTTCTATATTTTAAAATATATGTCTATGCATTATAGATTATTGATATGTGATTCTCATCCTTGCACCTGAAGTGAAACCCAATCAGCAGTCACGAATAATTTTTTAAAACTCATCTTTAAGGAAGGAATAAAGCACTTAGCATTTTTTGTTTATGTTACAAACAGATAACAAATAAAATCAGGCACAGTATTTCTTCACTCTGTACTAAAGCTCAGCAAAATGCCTCAGAGGCCAACAGATGTATTTAAAAAAAAAAAAAAGCATCAATGTTGTTTACAAAGCCACAGTGATTTAGAATATAAAGGTACCTGGCATGACTGATGCAGCTGACGCAAAATCTTTTGTAATTTTCCATATTCTTCTCGTTCTAAATATAATTTGCCAAGCTGTAATGAAAAGAAAGTTAAAATACTGAGGTCTACTAAAACTTCACAATTATAATTTATAAGAATTAGCTAAAGGTGTCAAAGAAAAGCAAAAACCAGGAAGTTATATATTTTACCTTTGTGTTTGTCTTAAACCACAATCTATCATTCTTAGCATCTTTCAGAGCTTCAAGTGTTGTTTCATAGAATTCCTGAAGCAAATCCATCTGACATAAAAAATCAGAATTCTATAATTGTAAACAGCAAATTTGTACCTGTTAATAAAGTCAATCTGAACAAACTAAAAGTGCATGCTTGAACTTCAAAATAAGAAAGGTATCTGCATCTTACTTAATGTTTCCATTTTAACTGCAAACAGCTTTTAAAATAAGCAAACTAAGTACATGATCTTTTTTTATATGAAACAGATATAATTAAAAAGTATTCATTTTAAGGTTTGTACCCATCTGTGAAAAATGAAAGCCACCTTATAAAACCCATCTTATATAACCAAGGAACAGAACTCTGATGTTGTGCAACAAACAAAGGCAATATTGTTCCCACTTAAACGAATAAAAGTAATTTACATATCAAAAAGAAAATATGCTTTACAAAGAGAGGAAAATGGTCAAAGGAAAATATGCCTCCTTCTTTCTGGACTAGCAATGCTGAGTGGAAGAAAGCTTTTGAGCACATCAAACTTCTTTGCATAAAACCCAAAAATACAACAGCTGAAATGGAAATCAAAGTGCTGAGTGTTACCTTTTACAAGGGTTCTACAAAGAATGCATTAGTATGTTCCTGGCCACTGTTCTTTGGGGATAACAAATCTATGACTATACATCAAGTTAAGACTTCCAGACTGTCCCTCCAGGTCTGGCTCGACTACAAACCAGAGACACTGACCTCAAGAAGGGACAGTCTAAGACAATCCTTTAGACCTGAAGAGTAACCCAGCATCCAACTTCCACTTCTAAGAGTGGCAGGACAGGAGGGGTTGTGATAATGACCAAGGACCCAGCACTAAAGAGCAACAATTCTCCATATGAAGGTGCTACTTTCAGGCAGACAGTGAGAGGAGCTTCCTACTCTCTCTAAAGCTTCTACAGCAACACAAAACAAAGGAGCTGGGCTGTGTATCTACGGACATGTACCTCACTTGCACAGTGCACTGGACAGGCAGTATTTCATATCAACGCTTCACTGCAAAGATTTCCCTCTCCTCCCAAAATTAAAAAAAAGCATTGTTTAATTAAAAATTATATTTGAGAGGGCACTTGCACTGTGTAGCTATGCTAAAAAAAGGTTCTTATTTATTAATATAGAAATTCCAGGTAAATATTGCCCAAAAAATTACAAGTTTATGAAGATTTATCTGTGTTAATAGAATCCACTACATGTGGGAAATGTATTTTTACATATGACAGCAAATGAATACTCAGATTTCCTCTATTAAGATCAAAAAAGCCCAAACTAAACATTTTTTGTGTTTAAATAGCTAAAAATGCAAAACTGAAAACTATGAAGATGAAAGAATTGATGATCTAACCTGCTTGGAAGTAGAGATATAATCAAGAATAGAATTGATGGATTTTTCAGAGTAGTTCCTTGTAACTGCACTCCGTATGTAGGTCAATAGCTGTTTATACCTATTCATCATTTCAGGAAAGTTAGTCTAAAAGGAAAAAGAAAATCACATTATAATTTTTGTTTTAACTATTAAAACTGATATATCTTGCAAATGTACATACAGGGAAAAAACGTATAAAGAAAGACAATGCAGTAGTGGTTGCTATTAAAACTTTCATATCACCACTTTATTCATAACCTGCAGAATCAGAAATAACTTCAGGACTGCATAGAACACAAACTTAAAATATTTATCTCAATGAAGAAAACAGAGCTGGCCATACAACTCTTTGGAATGGTTACATTCATAGCATATAAATTTTTCACTGTTTTGTCCTGGTGCAGTACACACAGAGAAACATGAGCACTTTCAGTGGTGTGACACCTCAGCACAGCAAGGACTGAGGCTCACACTTCCACGGAGTACCAGCTGACTACAGCAGTTAGTTTGCATCCGTTTTGCCTTTGACTTGCAAACACCACATAATTTCCCTGCCAAATCTGTAGTAGCCATTAAAGGCTGCAAAACACAAGTTCTGGTAGATTTAGTTGTCATAGCCATAAATAAGAATAATAACTTAAGATCTCTGGATCAAATACATATTTATGCCATTTACTCCCAAGTAATAGCTGTAATTCCTACCAATTTAAAGTTTATTTTAATCATCTGTTTCAGAGCTTTGAATCCCCATTCTCCTTTTTCGCCTTCAAGCTCCAAAACCTGAAAAAAAAATTTAAAACAATATTTATAAAAGTTTTATTCAAACTTAAATTGTTTAAAATACACATATCCCATACATGCCCTTTGCCCCCACTTTTTTCCTTACAAAGTAATGTTTGACTCTGCCCTGTTCTTCAATTGTATTCTTTTCTGGTATTGAAAAAGTGAGAGTGTATCTGATCAGTTTTCACAACTTAGCCGATGTAGGGAGAGTGAATATGATTTTTGTTGTTGTTGTCATTGTCTAACAGCACACACTTAAATGCCAAACACTAAATTTTAACACCACTCCATAAACACATGCAAAAATAGTTGTAGCACCTTCTGCAAAACTGAGTCAACTAAATTTTGACTAAAGCTCTTCTGAATTACTATGGTTCCTTCACAAAGAAGAAACGCTTCTAGATTTTAACGTAACATAGTTAGGGAAATGTTTTGTAAGTAAAAACTTCAGAGACTTATTTTTTAAAAGTTATGTATATAATTTTGTTATACACTATAAATGAGCCAAGAGATGCAAAAATCTATTTTTTTTTTGAAAGTTGCAGCTAACATACTGCTTTCTCATAGCAGCATGCAAACATTAAAAATTGAAAACTGAGATGAAGAACAGAAACTCTGTGTCACTTAGTACTTGTACATTTAAAGTTTTGGAAGCAGATAGCAAAGCAAATATAATGTTACATAAGACACTGGGGAAAACACCATTTCATTTAAAAAACCCCAAATGGATCAGTTTCTATTGTTGATGCATGAAAACACATTTGGAACTATTTCATTAACTTAGTAAATCCTGAAGATTAAAAAGTCAGATCTGTGATAAGACTATACCATGCCCTATTTATTATCCCTAAAAATGATCCTGAAAGGCAGTCAGCCAGGCATCCAAGATACTCGATAATAAACTTAGCACTAGCATTATAAACTTAGCATTAGTAATTTAAAAGAGAAATCCTACTCTTAAAATTTCAGAAAATAACTCAAATGGTATCAAATATTTTAAAATGTGAATTAATATAAAAAGAAGAGATAGAATATAAAGACAGAGAACCTTCTGAAAACTGCTTAATGCTGCTTTGGGGTCATCTTCCTTCAAAGCTTTGGAATTGTAGTATTGATTTTCCAGATCCACATTTGGTTCAGAATTGCTGTCCTCAGAATATTCCTACATTTTAAGAAAAAAAAAAAAATCAGAGAAAAGAAAAGTTCAGAACATTTAAAAATCTGCTGAAAATTGTAAATAATAAGACATATTACTCCAACTGGCATGGAATTGTGTATTAACAGGCAGCATTTGGTTTTAGAGCACATAACGGGTATGGACCTGTACAATGATATTCTCTCTCTCCCATTACTAGGCCAGACTCACCATCCACAAACATTTGCCTGTCAGCAGATTTCTGTCTAGGTTAATAAACTCATAGCTCCACCAACTTCACCTTCATGACAAGTAGAGATTCTATTATTGAAATTCTGCCGATGCTGGAGTTTACGCACAGAGGCCCAAGAGCACTTGTCATTTCTGGGAGGGGAGAGAACAGGCTGCCCACTGCTCCTCCTAAAGGCACTCAATTATCCAGCCTTTGCCAGCCACAGAAAAGACACTGGCTGAGCTGCCACACAAGTAATGATTCAGCTATGGAGGGTATCAATTGCTTCCACGAATCTCTCTATAATCTGCCTTTCTATGCTGTAATGATTCATCCTTGTCTAAGGAAATTAAAAAAAAGAGTAATGACAGTAATACCAGCTGCTTCTGCACTGAGAAGCAGGAGATGATTGAGAAAATGCTAAAAATGCTGCCAAAGATGTTGGGGTACAGCATAGGCACAATAATTTAATCAAATAATTATCCATCATGTTCACTAGTGCCAAACAAGCTGAAGTATTTACTTCTAACAATTGCTACTTAATTTTTTTAAGAAGTACTCCGAGACTTTTTCTGATGAAAAACCCCTGCCTATTTTATCTTCTTTTGCTAAAGGACAATGCTGCATGCCCAAATTCTAAAACACTAACAAAGCTCAAATAATAATTTCATTTGATGTTTAGACATTTCAAAACCACTTCACACCTCTGCATTTTCAAGCTAACTTCTCTGAACAGGATTTTAGCTATTAAGAGATGAACTGTTTTAACAGAATCTGTTCAAATCTTTAAGTTACTGCTGTCAGAGTGACTTTCCCTTGCACCAACATAAGCAATGCACAGTCAGGTCCCCTCCTTTAGTTTGGATTTTACTCTTGCTGTACTTCATCAGGCACATTTATTCTTTTGTTCATTTGTATATTCCTACTATTAATGGACTCCTCCAAAACCATGGGAAGGAATGAAAAAAAAATGAGGCAAAAGTTTTAAATTAGCTCTCTCCTCCCTGCACTGCAGGCAATCCCTCAAATTTAAAGTTTTCCGAAGTTCTAAAGAAAAAATTAATTATGGGAGCCCACAGTCAAACCAAGTTTTATTAAATGTGGTACTTGAGACATTTGTCCTTCTATCTTTTAATGTTTCTATTTGTAACTTGTAGGACAGTTGCCCAGGTATGTATTTATTTTCACCCAACGAAGTACTGTCATTAGTGAGAATGAACGTAATGAAAAGTTTTGTGAATTCCACAAACCTGTTTTCTGAATTCCCACAGAACTATAAAAATGTGATACTGTAAACAGCAAAGAAAACAGGAAGCAGGTGTCTTATTTCATTGGGCAAGCTCTCATTTTGGTTAGCTTGTTTTTGTAAACTCCTTATCCTATTGATCTGACTCCAAGGGAGAAGCTACGGGTATGTACACACGATGTCAACAGCCGTATCAGGCACCTATATACAGGCTGCCAAAAATTAAACAACGTAGCATTTAAGATATGCGTAATCAGCTGATGTCTTGTTTATGCTTAACTTGGACAATGGGGAATATTTTTGGCAGAAGTGTCTATTTGCAAAGATAAAAGGAAAGCAAACTAAATTAATTCCTTTTAGGAGACAATGTGCTCCGTTAGCCTCAAGCCAGAAACATCTGAACTTTCATCTTAGCTCTGGCAATGATTCTGGATGGGGATTCATGCAGGAAGCCTTTTTTCAGATTTTTCTCAATGCTACTTAAATATCCCATAAAGATCCTTTCATAATATTAATACATAATAAAGAAGTGTTAAGTCTACTGATTTTTTTTACCCCCAGTGGAAATGCGTTGAAATGTACCAGAGGTAATGGTTTATGTTTTCACAGCTATATTTTTTCTTCACTTGAAGAAAAGAGGCCTATTTGCCTCACATCAGACTTAGGATGATAATATGGACTCAAAGCTGTAATGGAGATAAGGCTTTCCTACTTCCAGAAAATGTAAGGTGGTTTACTTTAAAAAATACTTATTTAGACTTAATGGCTGTGAAGAAAACTTTAAAACCTCAAACTAATGATGAGCTGATGCCATTAATCTTTAGACAATATAGAAAAATATCAGCCATGTAGATACTGAATCTTATTTCAAGCACTGATGCTAATTATGCCAGTGCTGATAAATTCAGAAGGACGAGCACTCTGTCTTCTTTTGATGCAGAGATAGCTTAGTGCAGTAGGATACAAATGTGAGAACATTAAGCTTCTGCCAAGAGCATAAAAGGAGGAAAGTATAAAGCTGTGTCCTCAAAGTTCCAATTAAGAAAAAGATGAATTTCTTTCTCTACTCTGAAAACAGAAAAGTTCTCTTAACAATAAATTCAGACAGCAAAAGTCTAGCCTTTCTTCACCCTCATTTTTAACATCCCCAGTTCCTGCCTGAACAACTTCCCCAGCTCAAACCTTCTAGGTAGGAAGTTTGCTGCAAATTAGGTAGAAATATATGGTTTACAAATAGGATTTCTACATAACTCTAAAAATCTCCACTACAGCATCCAGACCCAACAATTTGCATAGTGATGAACATCCTTAATTAGAACTTTGAGATATGAAAGCAATTGGATGATATAATTTATCTCTACCTGATATAAAAAAGGTAAAAGGCCTAGGAATTTTTAAAACTAAGGTCCTGTAATATTTTTCAAATGGACATCAACATTATAAATGCAAATGAAAAAAAGCACAGTCTGAGTACACAGAACTGCTCTTTGAAACCCATTGAATTCTTCCTTTCTCAGAGGATCATCAAAACAAACAAATGGGGTTTTTATCATTGCTCAAGAAATTAGAAAGCCCTGGTAAGAGTTTGAAAAAATGCAGTTAACTAAGTCAGGATATTATTTAAGCATTACTATATTGAAAATCTGCATGTTCTAAATGTAGTCAGTTATATTCAATCCTAAACCATCCCACTGCTTTTTGGAGGAAGAGAAATACTACACTAGCTCAATTGCAACAGAGATAAAACCTCTGATGGAGTTTACTCTGTCTGGAACATCGTTCTTTCAAATAGTTTTAATAAACGTTAAATTAGTATCAAGAAACCAATTTAATTAAGAAGTCTTTATTATGTTACATATTAAGTTTTCACAAAATTTTATCTAGTAAACAGCTTTAAAACATTGAGCCTCAGCTTCTAAAATGAACACACACAGAGAAGTCAATTCACCCGAGTCAGCTTTAGTCATCGTTTTTAGTGCACAGGTCCCTTTGCAGTTTGTGGAGCAGCAAAGGCGCCTTAACAGCACCACCCAGCTCCTCCCCATGCATGGCTGCTCCCAGGCTGCCCTTTCCCAGCCCTGCTGCATCCAGTGCTTTGTGCTGTTTGGCTCCTTGCTGGTTTCCAAGAACTGTGGCAGGAGCCTTGTCAGCGTGGCCTCCAGAGATTACAGGTCCTGAAGCACAGCCCCTGTGCTCAGGCCAGAATGAAGGACAGGGATATGGAGACAGTAACAGTGTGTTAGTGACATTGAAAGGTAGCTGTGTGGCATTCTATTAGAGTGGTACACTGACCTGGTAAAGCTCTACATGAACAAAAACAAAGATACAAGTAATTTGTGAAAACTACTGTTGTTACCAATTTTCTGGTAACCAAATTTCTGGTCTCCTCTCTTGCCTGAAGCACTTCCATCCCTTCTACATCAAAACCGGAGTGATTACCTAAACTTGTGCTCCTCTGTTAATCATTCACCACCACTACAGGAACTGAATTCCTACTCTGCAAATCTACTTTAAAAAAAGGAGGAGGGGGAAAGTAGCTATATAGGGGCAACTTTCCAAAAAAAAGACAATCCAAAGAGTTCTACTTGTGTAAAAAATTATCTTTCAAGGACACTGTTGAAATACTTATTACTGTCAATTGTCAATTGCTGGTGATTTTACTAAATTTCAACCATTTGGCTGAGTCAAACAATTTATTTTTTTTACGAAGTGCAATTGTTTCTGAGAAGAAGTCTGGTACAAATATGATATTACTTCAGCTAACTTTTTTTCATAACCATGGCATTTAGGAGATCTACTAAGCACAACTTTCTTTGCATTTGCTCTTCCTGACCTGCAGGCAGCAGGACAAGCAGCAACTACCAGGTTCTATGTACATTTGCCAGTTGGTATCCAGGCACATGAATAAAAAGAACGCAGTCAGACTGGAATGCAAAAGAGCAAAGAGGAAAAGAACAGAGGCAAACACTGAGAGTAAAACGACTGTAAGAAGCCTGCAACTGCTCAGCCATGCACTGGGAGTCCTGGTTTCTTTTCCACATTCCACTAACTCTGCAAGTCATCCAGTGCCTGCTGGCTCACACCAGGGCTGACACCAGGAATAGAACTCTGTGAAACCAGCGATTTGCAATGGCGTCAGAAGAGTTCTATGAAGGACAGTGCTCTCCCTTTGTTTTATTTTTTTTTGCAGTTGGAAGATGCACAGAAATGAGACAGGAGACTCAGAAAGAAAAACCTGGTATTATGACATGTAAAGAAAACAGTAAAAAATTCCTTTTCTTTCTACCTCTGTTGTGCAGCTGTCCTGTAGTTATGTGCATCCTTTTCTGAAAGTCCAGTTTTCAGCATAACTTAGATCTAATTTATTTCTGTATTATACCCAACTGCATATCAGATCCTGGAGAGCACTGCTCTGAACACAGCCCAAAATAACTGTCAAAAGAATCCAACAAAAACCAGAACTTACTGACACTTGTCAATGTTTAGATAGAAAGAATTTACTGACTAATTTTTCTCAGGCTTTTTGCCTCCACACTTCCTTCTGAGACATTATGATAATGAGCAAAATAAGACTCAAATATATTAATTCTGTTTTTGAAGATGAGTCTGAAGAGAGTGCATAAAAAAATCACAACACGTGCTGAATCCATATAAAATATGAAACAATAATGAATTCAGAGAACAGTAAATCCTATGTCTTTGTGAAGCACACTTTTTAAAAATCACATACTACTGTAATTAAATTTAACTAAGAAACAGAAGAGGGCCAAGTGGATCTGCTTGATTTGGTACTTCCCTAGATCTGAATACTTGTTTTTGCAGCATTACCACGTTCTTGTTTGCAACATATATACGCATTTCATAAAATGGTGATAACAGTGAAATGTGAGCAATTGGGAAGAGAAGACAACATCCACGCAAAATTTTAACTGCATCTATTAAAATCCAGCAATAAAAGGATAATGATAATGTCTCTGTCTACTGATAGAGATTGTTTATCAAGTTTGGTAACATACAGAAATTCCTTTTGCAATGGACTGTAATCCACTCCGCTGGAAAGCAAAGAGACAACTCATGTAGCTTGAACTAAGTGCTAAGACTGCCTATTTCCTAATATCATCACATCCTGAAACGGGAAATCCTCAGTAATCTGAAGGGATGCTCCTCATATTTGAGTCGTGCCAATCGTCATGAACCTGCATCCATCTCACCAGGGTGCAAACTGATGGCTGTTCATTGGAATTGTTACAGATCTTCTACAAGTCACTGAAACAATACAACTCCGTAAGGTAAAAGGACCAGTTGCTCAGCAAATACATTTGTCCAACATTTCCTCAGATTAATTTTAAAGTTGAATTTCAGAACATAGTAAGATGAACCAACTGTGTTCATTAAGAATACCACAGATTCCTTATTTATTTAGAACAAAACAAGAAAATCCAGTAGATGTACTACAACTGTCAATGTGTTGTCATTGTGCCTGGAAGAATCAATTTCTGGAAGAAGGCTGAATTTAGTCTCTAAGTCAATTCTAAATATAGTCTTTTGCCCCAGACCGAAAACAAAAATGGAACTTACAATGGTCCTTCCCTCTTTGTCCTTCTCCACCCTCAAGCTGGATCTGGTAAAAAGAGCTTGTACTGAAATCATGTAAGGCACCTAGCAGCACCAAACTAGAAATTAAAATTGAGTGGCTTTCATAATGACCAGTAAACATTATTCTGTTCACTGATGCATAAAGTGGAATAATTCATGTTATAATCAAAGCTGTCACAGCACATTACTAGCAAATTGTGAATCTAGGTTCATCTACCCGCAAATATAAATGGAATTTCTTCCTCATATCAAGACTCCAGTGAATAAACTCAACTTCTCTAGGAGTGGCTGATGTCATTTACATGTAAAACTTTGACTTTTTACCCACTGAAAAACTAAACAGAAACAATCCAGTACAACCTGGATAGTCTTCAATTGTTTAACTGTGTAGTAATTACTCTAATTATCTAAAATTCCATGATGGAGCTGGGAAAGATGTGGGCCTTCGGAATATCTTCACATTTCAGTTCAAGTGTGAAACATTTGCATACTTAAGGAAATTTAACTGACTGGCTCTACATAATCAGCAGGTTGAGTGCACATTAAAGAGGAACAGCCATAATCACTTCTAATAAAAGCTGACAAAATTAATTTTTTGGGGAGTCTTCATCGCTATTGTTATGATGGCAGCTACCTGGGAGACCTGAACCTAGTTCCACCATATTTTGACAAAATAGCTACTTCTTTCATTGACTGTTTCTGTAATCACTGCCTCTCCTCTAGTTCTTTAAAAATGTATTCACAGCACTCACATGCGTTCTTTTACTTTCAATTCTGCACTGATATGAGAATTATGTCTTCTACTCATTCATTTGTTGCAAAGCCTCTTGCAGCAGCTGTTAGGCTCAACTTGAGAATCATGCATCCCCTTACAGTCTTCTCTTAATTTAAGTAGATGTCAACATGAAAAGAAGAAATCAGGCCCTCTCTTCAGGGCCCTTAACTTTTTTCTAAAACAGTTCTGTGGCACACTACAATTATAGTCTCAAGCATTTTTGAAAACAACAGTCAATCATGGTTTGTTAGTCCCAAAATGCTGAAACTAATCTAGCTGGAGTATTTTTACTCTTCAATTCTTGGAGTTTTTTTCCCCATCAATTATGAAGTGAAATTAAATTTTAAAAATCTGAAGCTTGGGTATTAGTTGATGCTTTACATAGGAGCTATATACTAAAAAGAAAAAAACCTAACGTGCTCCTAATTATTACAAGCAGTATTTTAAAGTTTTTGGAAGGTCTGAGCTAAGGGTAATTAATGAGAATGAAAATGTCCAGTAAAAGTAACTACAGTCAAAAGCAGAAATCTGCCACAAGCAAGGTGTTTCAGGAAGGTTTTTCCAATGAGAAATTAAGTACTTCAGAAGAAAGAAACACAGGAAAAAACACTAGACCAATTATTCTTGGAGAAAACTGACATAAAGCAGTGTAAGTTTGAGCTGCACTTTTATTCATATCTGTAGAGATTGAAAAATGCCATTCCAATGGTTTCTCTACACGCTCAGTTCTCATGTTATGGAAGGATATGGAACATGAATTCTGCTGTGTTTAATATTCCTCTGATTGTATCACATGGAAAAAACCACCACGGTATTTCAAATCAGGACACAAATTTCAGTGTTAATAAAAAATAATGGAAATTAATTTTGGAACAAAATGTTTTTAACGGTCTCTGTGTATTTTCTTCAGTAACCCTGTATGTGAATTCATTCACAGACTGAAAGGGGAACACAAGCAGTTTTTAGAATATTGACATGAGCAGCTCATAGAGTTTTGATGACAATACCTGTCAGACAAGCACTCTTACATGAATGGAAAAACCCCTCAAAACCAAAAGTAGATGCTGTTATTCTGTATCTAATGTCATCCAACAATTCTAAGCAGTTCCTAACAAAAAAAATGACAAAAAACTATTCTGAATTAGGTAAACATTTTAAGTGAATTCGTAAGTGGCAATGACTACCAAATAATGTGTCAGAAAGCAAGTCTTCCAGAATCAAGTGTCTGGAGTTTTTCAGTGAAACTGCAATACTGTTAATACAGGTTTAGCCGAAATGAGAGAAGTAAGACTCTCAAGCTTCTACCATACATAGGTTTTTTTTTAAAGTCTCTAGTTCTAAAAACCCAACCAAAGTTCAGAAAAGGAAAAAACAAAAACCAAACGAGCAGACCTCAAGCTCCAATATAACGTAAGGGCAATATAATTATAATTAATCAGATAAGCATCAATTTTTTAACTTTAGAAGCTTAGGACAAAACCCGACATTAACATTGAACTAAATGTAACACGAAAAAACCCAAACCTTACAATTAAAAACAAAAAGGGAGTGGTAGAAAGGTTACAAAGACTATAAAGACAAAAAGTTAGAAATAAGTGCACCCTTCGGCGCGTTGGATCAGAAACCGGCCGTGAGGCAATTTCTTTCTCACTCCTCTTTCTCTTCCTCCTACTTTTTCCTCCGTTTGTTGCTCACACAAGCACATGAACACTATCTGCCCCCAAGGGCCTCCCGCAGTCACGGGTGGGGAGAAGGGCGGGTAACTTTATCACTTCACTTTGTGCCCGACACTTGGGCCGGGGCAGGAGGAGAGAGGGAAGGAGGCAGCGCGCCCGAGTCCTCCCCTCAGCGTGCGCCCTGCGGGGGACACAGGGGGCCAGCCCGCGGCCGGGGCACCAGCCGGGCCTATCCACCTGCCCGGCCCGGAGCTGGCCTGCTCCTCCGTGGAGTGGCGGCCGAGCGGCTGCTCCGACAGCAGCACCCGCCCCTCGCAGCCCCTGCCCGCATCCTCCTCCCCGGCAGGGAAACTCATCCTGGATGTCCGCGCTCCCTGCCGGGGCAGCACCCGGCGGGGTGGCTGCTGTGGCGGGCGAGCCGCACCAGCAGCGGCCCGAAGCGGCGCCGCGCAGGCGGCACCCCCGGCTCTACCGCTGAGCCCCCGCGCCGCCCCGCGCCTTACCAGATCGTAGTCCTCCTCATCATCGCACATGAAATCATCCTCCATGTCAGACATCTTGGCCGGAGGACGGGCGGGGGGGCGGCGGCGGGGACGGCCCCTTCTCCCACAACCCCGCGCGGCGCTGCCCAATGTGGCTCCGCTCCGCCCGGAACCCGCTGCCGCCCGCGCCTCTCCCGCCCCCGGCCCGGGGCGCTCGGAGCCCAATCCGCACCGCCCCGTCGCCGGCTCCCTCCCCCTGGTAGCGACGGGCCCTTGGCAACGGCGGCCGGGCGGGGCCTGGGCACTGCACGCCGGAACCTCCCGGAGTCGGCGCTGCCGCCGCCCGGAGTGCGCCGTGCTGGCGCCGGGGCCGCCTGCCGTGTGTGCGGCGTGGGCGCTGCCAGCCCGGATCCCCCACGGAGGCTGCGACTGTGGGCACTGGCGCATCTCTGGAAAGGTCGAGGGAAGGATCCTGCCCCTCTGCTCAGCTCTGATGAGGCCGCATTTGGAGTAATGTGTGCAGTTATGAGTTTTACAATACAAAGGAGATACGGAACTCTTAGAATAGGTCCAAGGGAGAGCTAATAAGTTGGCCAAGAGTCTGGAGATATCTCTCATGAAGAAGGGCTAAGGGAGCCGGGCCTGTTCAGCCTCAAGAAGAGGCAACTGAGAGGAGCTCCTGTGTAAAGGGTGGGTGTCAAGAGGATGGAACTGCGCTCTTCTTTGTGGTGCCATCCAATAGAACAAGGAGCAATAGGCAGAAACTGATGCACAGAAAGGCCAACCTGAACATGAGGAAGAACTTTACTGTGCAAGTGACTATGTACTGCAACAGATTGCCCAGAGAGGTTGTGGAGGCTCCCTCACTGGAGATACTCCAGAACTGTCTGAACACAGTCCTGGTCCGTGTGCTCTGGGATGACCCTGCCTGAGCAAGGAGGCTGGACCAGATGATCCACAGTGTCCCGTTCCAGCCTGACCAATTCTGTGAACGCTTGGCCGGTTGCTGTGACCGGCATCAAGTGGCTCAATGCCCTTTGGCTTTACTCAGTGCTGCTGAACAGTTTACCTGGGCTGCGTTCACCGTAAGCAGAGCAGCAGTTTGAGAGGCCTGAACTCTTAAAATCCACAGACCTTGCAAAGCAATGGCTTTATAAAAAATTTTACGTGCTAATTTCTGCTGCTGCCTTCAACTGAATGAGGTAAACCCCCTAAGAGACCAGCTCTGCCTCCCCATCTCCACAAGGCTTGGGGCTCTCACAGACACCCAGACACGCATCTGCAATATTTACTGGGTCTCCAGGTTTTCCTGTTATAGGTAATTTTATATTGTTATGGTTTCTGACAGTGGATTTGTTTGTTTGTTTCCCCCTACAGCTACTGCCAAGTTTTTGAAAGCTGTGTTTGTATTCTTTACGATACTAATGGGGAAATAAATGTTTTACCTCAGAAAACCCACAATGAAATTTGTCATTGTGCTTCCTTCAGTCTGAGCACTTAAAGTTCCCTGAATGGGATGAGGGACAGTAAGATAGATACCAAAATGGACACAGATATACACCAAAATACTGAGTGAGTGCGCCTGCGAACACTTTTTAAATGCTCAGTTCCTTGCAAGTATCTGCAGCCATTAATCCAGGGGTAACAGGAGCCACGAGGCTGCCTGTTGGGAGGGGAGCTGGAGGAACCACACAGCAGAAAAAACATGGGGACAGAGATACCCATCCCTCCACGCCACGAGGGATGCGAGTGTCCGTTTATTATTTTCATTGCACATGCACTTTGCAGGAGCATGGCAGGAATCCCGGAAAAACCCCAAACATTTCTTTGGCACGTCGCAGCAGCTTCCCTGTCCCACCTGGGCTGTGGCGGGCGCGGGGCGAGGGCAGAGCGGCCCCACGGCCGAGGGAGCCGCGGGGTGCCCGGGGCCGAGCGGGCCGCGGGGTGCCCGGGGCCGAGCGCCGCCGGCGGGGCGGGACGGGGCCGGGCCGCCGGCGCTGCCGCCCGGAAGGACGCGGCGTTCGCCTGCCCCGTGACTGCGGACCCGCCGGAGCCGCCTCAGCCGGGCCCGCGGTGGAGCCGCCATGGCGGGGGACAGCCCCAGCGCCCTCCCGGTGCAGCTGGTGGAGCAGCCCAGGTGGGTTGGTCGTTCCCTGGCCCCGCCGCCGCTTATCCCGGGGCCGGTGGGCGGGCTGCGGGTGGCCGAGGGAGGTGGTGGGAGGACGGGTGGGTAAACCCGTCCTCATGCCGTGGGCTCAGGTGCGAGGAGATGTGGACCCGGAGCGTCGTGGTTTTTCCCTGACACGACCAAAGGCTTCTCGGGAAGCCCCCGCTGGCCGGGGCGCGCCGGAACGCGCCGGCGCCTTCTCCCACCCGCAGCAGCCCGGCCCGCCCTGACGCCCCTGGGAGGGTGGGGCTGGGGCAGGAGGAGGAAGCGTTCATTCATTCATTCGTTTATTCATTCATCACTTCGTCTACATAATTTCCCCCCCAGAGTTTTTGGGAAATACTGATTATTCTCTCGTCTTTTCTGCTGTAAAAGGCCCTGGAGCAGCGCTGGCCTGGTCCGTCCTTGGAACGGCTGCGGCATGTGGCAGCGCCTGCTCCTTGCCCATGGAGTCGCGCTCGGTGTGAGGAATTAAAACGCGCACAAACGAACCTCTTTGCTTGCCTTAGCAGCGCAGAAGGGGCACTTTTAAAACGCTGGTTCCTTGCATACAGTTGCACCGTAAATCCCAAGGAAACGACAAGTCCAACGTTTCCAGACTTGGAAGTGTGAGGTTGTGAGGAGTGTCTTTGCTTTAAGGCTTCTCACAATTTTCTTCTTGATGTAGGTGCTTGAAATGAAATGTGCGTGTTGCAACATCAAGGCCAAAGCCTGTAAATAGCCTTTCATCAGGCCTGCTTGTAAAACCCACATTAAAAAAAAGAGATAAATCAGCACTTAGATAAACATGCCCTCATGACTGCTTTGTTTGTTGTCTCTTGGTACCAACACTACTATAAAAATATCTGTGAAACAAAGCAGCATTTTAAATACTGACACAAAAAGGAATAAAGTTAACACCTAGAATTCTGCCAACAGATTCCCTCGTGGATTATATTATTAATGTGATCTAGAGAAGGGATTGAACAATGAAATGGCAGAAATTGCTTTTGTTAATTGGAAGAGCGAGGGGAGATTATAAGAAAGGAAAATCATAGACCTAATACAGCTTTGTAACTGGGCACAAAGATAGAAAGGTACTGAAAGACCTGTTAAAAATATCAATCAAAACAACAAATCATATTTTGTAGCTTTCCATTTATAAAAATCTTTACATTTGAATATATGTAGCTGAACAGTAACACAGCCTTTACAAAGATGTACCAACTAAATAATTGTGGATTTTTTTAACATCTGTTTGTCGTTGCAGTCTTTTTACTTCCACTTTGCATTAACTAGACTTCTAGATTTAGAAGATTAACTAGTTCTAGATTTAATGTAGAAACCTTATCAGGGTTCCTGCTACTGGACTTTTGTCAGTAGACTAAAATTTTGCTTTAAGGTTGTTTCAAAATGAATTACCAAGTTTCCTATGCTTCACTAAGATAATGGCTTCATCTGTTCTCAGCCCTCATTTTTCTACTGTTCTGCATGACACATTAAAGTATTCCAACTTCGCAAACATCAGGCAGAAGGTCGGTACCTTTACCGTTGCAGGAAGTAAAGCAGTATGACAAAGTTTATTTGGTTTGAACTTTCATAGCACATCAGGCACTTCTGAATGGAAAACCTGAAGTACTTTTCCTGGAATCCTGTGGAGTAAATACTGTCACAAGTCATGGGGATAATCTGAGGTTTGGAATTCTAGTTCTCTGTGTATGTATTTATACAAAGATGGGGTAGTGTCAAATATGAAAATTGATAAAAATCAAGATCTAAGTAGAGTCTTCAGTGTTATGTGAAGAGCAGAAATAAGCAGCTTAATTCACTCCTGATGTAGCAGAGAAAACTACATACTTCAGGAAGCTGAACTGAATTTGATTCAAGAAGCATTGAAACTTCCTGTCTTTTATGCAGATATAGTCCTTCTGAATGTTTCTAACCTGCCTTTCAGATTGCAGAAACTGAAGGAGATGTTTATATCAAAGTTTGGATCAGCTCCCAAGTTTTATGCTCGTGCACCAGGACGAGTCAACTTGATAGGTAAAAGAGAAAAATTAACCTTATGTTATTTTACTTCATCCATCATCATAAAAGTCTGGTAGTTTAAAACATAGAATGAAAATGCTGGTCATAAGTTTATTTTTTCAAAGAAGTTTCTTGTGATAAATGGAAGATCATATATAATTTAGTAGATTTTATCTTTTTATAGACAACTCTACATGGATATTAGTTTTGGAGAAAACCATTTATAGACAGTAGTGATTTTTTTGAAAATTGGAGTAACTTGCCAGCTTTTGGGTTTTTTTAAAATTAATTAAAGTTACCAAATATAACCAACCCCACAGCAATGCATATGATAAGGCATGAAATGATTCTACCATCATCTCTTCTTTACTCTTCCACAGTGATGTATCCACAGAACTTAAAACAGTGGGTGTGATTCACTGGCAGACTGGAGAGTCACAATTATTTTGTGTTTAGGACTTACTTTTATTTCTGTAGCAGCCTTATTTTTGAGATTTCTCTGTCCATGTTAGGATTGTGTTCTCCCTGGAGCTGAGTTTCTTGCGTATGTTCATAAAATAATCCTACGCATTTGAAGGTGTAGTAAAAGGATCCTGAAAAACAGACCTGTAAAAGTCAACTAGTTTATTGTGCAGTTAATGTTAATTTTTATCTCAGTGTTGTGTGAACATCTCATATAGACTAAATAGAAAGCATATGGTAACTGGGAATTATTCCCAAAGGAGAGGATGTTTACTACATACATTTTATATTTGATTGTTACTTTATGTGTTGTATGCGAGTGTATTAATGATTATTTAAATGTAGTAGTTATCTTCCTGGAAAAAGTCCAGAAATTATATGTACATGACAGTTCTCATTCTTGGACAATAATCTACATTGTGGGTTTTTAAAAAATTTTTGTAAGCCAGCATTAAAACATAAACATTCATAAGCAGGTGCAATAGATAAAAATCACGAAAGAAAGAAAAGCTTTTTGTGAAGTAATAAGAAATGGAGGAAATGTACCCCAAACTTTAGCTTACAAGAGTTGAAACTACAGTAAGAAATTGTCTCATCCAGTAAACAACACTGAAGCCCTGTTATTGCTGTTCTAGAAAGAATTATTGTAAAGTATTTTCTTTGTTTCTTTTCTAGGAGAACACATAGACTACTGTGGTTATGCTGTGCTCCCCATGGCTATAGAACAAGATATCCTGATTGCAGTAGAACCTGTACAAACTCAAGTTGTGCAGCTCGCAAATACCAATTCTTCATACTTGTACGTAATTACTTTGTTTATTCATTAATTTTTATGAATCTCCTCATGCATTACAATACACTTTACCTTTTCAGAGATCTGACAGACTTCCATCGCAACACAGAGTCTGATTGTGTAAAACAATTTATATCAGCAGATGGAATCCCACAGACTGGCTCCATGCTGTATGTATTAGTTCAGAGCAATAGCCTTGCAGCTGCTGTCTCCCACCTGTTTGTTCATATTACTCTGTAAGGTCTCTGATTTTTCAATCCTTCTAAAAGTGCAATTCTGTCTTCCCTTTTTTATCTCATCTTTCTCGATATAATCCCCATAATCCCCATCATACTGAGCAGCAGCTCAGTTTCTCAGTTTCTTCTGGAGAAGGGAGTGAAATGTTTTGTAATCGATTACTGCAAAAGTAAAGTAACACTCCCCTGTTCTGGAGAACTTGGGGCTGTTTTCACAACACAACAGCTTTAGCAACAATCCTTGCTCAAAAAATCTGTATTCCCTTGCTTCCACTTCCTCCACAGCTGTTGTTCACAGAATTATAGGCCAATTTAGGTTGGAAGGGACCTTTGAAGATCCCTTGTAAATAATCTTGTTGGCCTTCTGCTGAACTCCCTGCCAATGTCTTTCATGTATTGGGAAACCCCAAAACTGGATGCAATATTCCAGCTATGGTCTCACAAGTGCTGAACATAGGGAAATTATCCTGCCACTCTTTTCAACTTCAGGCACGTTTTTCTGTCTCTTTGTAACAGACTGATACTTGTGTAGTTGCATGGCAGTTCAGATCAGGTCACTCATCCACATGAGCTTTTGTGGTCATTTTGCAAAAATCAGAATCAGCAAAAACTTAGTTTAAGCCATTTTTATTGAGCCATTGGTTTAATTGGTAAATTAGTTCCTGAAAGCACAGTGTGTGGCAGCACAGGGACAGGAACATATTGTCAAAAGTGGGAAATACTTGAGCACATATTCCTGCTTAAAGCTCAGTTCATTATAAACATATTCTGAACTCCTGCTTGCGACTAAGACAGTTGAAAGAAATTTGCACTTCCATGCTAAGTATAAATACTCAGAGATTTTCACTTTGTGGAGTATGTACTCATATTATAGCTGGGCTGAATTAAGTTTGCCACTGCCAAAAGGCATTGGCTTGGCATTTTTTACCCCTAGTCTCCCTCTACCTGCTTCTAAGATCAACTCAGCCTCTGCCTTTTTGCAGGTGTAGAGTACTTGTTTGATCTTAAGGTAAAGTGCACAGTTCCCTCATTTTTTGCCGGCATAATTTTCTGTCATTTTAGTGAATTGCCGTGCTCTCAGAGCTAAAGCTGATTTGGGGTAAACAGTGGGAATAAGCAGTGGTGAACAGGCAAGGGAAAGGGAAGGTGTGCGTGGGACCCTTCCCTTTCTTCAACAGCCACCTCCCACCAGGGCTTAAGCTGTATTGCAAAACCATTCTGCAAGAGACAATAGCTTCAGAATTACAATAGTTTTGATTAGGAAAAGTTGTTATAATGAACACTAAATAAAGCAGTAATAAAAGGTAAACATTTTCACTTGGTCTTCAAGTTTTACTGCATTATATTGCAATTGAAGTGGCCTTCTCAGCACAGTTCCACCAAATGCAGAATTATAGACTTTGATTTTAAATCACATACACTGTCACTACATTTTTACATCTGCCCTGGTTTCAGTTTGAAATCATATGCTTTAAGCCATAAACCAAGAAAAGGTCTCAGAACACAGCATTAAGCATCTTGGTTTTGTTGAGACACTGTTGCTTAAAAACAAAGCTAAAACATGCCCATAATTTCATAACAAAGAAATATTTTTCAACACTTTGAATGTTACACCACATAACAAAACTGATGACAGTATGTCTTTTTTTCCCAGCCTGTTACACTGGTAGATTTATGCCTGTGGTGAATGCATATCTATAGGCCTTTGGTGAACAAGGACTAACCAAAATCCTTTGTAGAATCATTATTTCCTATTTCTTTCTTATTTTGTGAACTGGTAAACTGTGGAACAGTTCTGTAGCACTCTTCCACCCTGATAGTTCATGTTAACTTTTAGTAGAAACAGGACAGAGAACAGGTTGCTAGAAAAACGACCTATTTGTTTTTTATCATAAATTATCTCAACTGATCTGATGCCTTTTATGTTACTTGGACTAAAAAGGTATTCAAAACTTACATTCTTTTGAAGTTCCTGATACCTGCCCTTCACAAAACATCTTTGTATTTGAGAAGTATGTGTAGAGAGAATATCTGACATTATACTTTTTAAAATGCCTTTAGAAGTACTGGAGGATGGTAATTACCGATCAGTTTCCATCTCATGACAAAACCTGAAAGTTTTGTTTGTTTGTTTGTTTTAACAGGGTATTTGTACAGAAGACTCAAACACATAAACTAACAGATCGACAAGACAATAAGGTTCTGTGGGAAAGAGCCAAATTGATTTCCCAAAAATAAGGATCATTTACTATTCAAGCAGTAAAAACCACCTCAATCACACTAGTTAAAAATCCCATCTCTTCTAATTATAGAGCAAAAGTGAAGTTCTTATGTCTGGTTATGGAAAAGTGGCATTGTTTCCCAAGCATTCCTTAAAACAGAAAGGCTGGAGCAGGCAATATCAGAATATTTTTATTTAATGGGTATATTTTTCCCAATCTTTTATTTTGTTATAAAGTTCTTACATTAAATTGCCTAATTTTCAGTAGGAGGTTCAAAAGCAAGCCTGAAGATTTACTGATTTAAGATAAAGCTTGGATATTTAGGAACTGTTTTTTATAAAAAACTGAATGTGATAACAAAAAATAGATTTAAGGATTCTGGGGATTTTGACAGTCCCACATTCTGTGTTTGTATGAATTATGTCCATATAAAACCTGCCAAAATCAAAGCCATTTTTTTCTTTCATTTTTCATGTGAGAAGATTGCAAAAAAGAGCAAAATGCATTTTAAGAAGTCATTGTTTTATCTTGAGAGCCAGCACATATAGTCATAATATATGTCTTCTTGTTCATTGAAATTTCACTCTGAGAGGGTAAAAAGAATTATGAAGATGAAATATTTTAGAACTCTTATTTGAGGCAAAGAGGACTTAAGATTCCTTTTCTCTTAATCACTTTTACACATTGCCTGCCACTAACTTTGTTTTTTACAACAATAATTTAGTATTATTGTAGGAAGCAAGCATAAACACAGACTTTTAAAATCTTCATTACTTATGACAAGTATTTTCTGTTTTACAAATACCTTGTGAGGGGTTTATTTTATTCAAAAATTATGAGCAAGTTGATGTTTTATTCTCTTGGAGATCATTCTAAGTACACATGAATCTTGAATTGGAAGAATTTACAGCCATTCTCAAACTTTCCTAGTAGTCTAATCTCAATACTCCCTTTTATATCTTTTGTGTTCCTCTACAAACCAACTAATTTCTAACACTAGCTTTGTGCAGTTCTTTGCTGCTGCACTGTGGATAAAATTCTGCTTGTGGCACATAGATAGCAGCTGTACACCAATCTGATGGGTTTGCACCAGAATTAAGGTTGAACTTGAATGTGTAACTGGCAAAATGGGAACTCTAAGTTGATACTCAAAGTGCAAGATCTGTCACATGCCATGGTGCTGGGAATAGGTTGTAGGCTGGGAGTACAAGTGGAATTCCTCACTACAATGGGGTAAGCAATAGACCAGATCAATTGTGGGGCCACTGCAACACTGTTTGTTGCTTTGGGGCTTGCAGGACACAAAAATTGCAGCCTTTAAGTGCACCAGAATAAAGTGAGCTTTTCAGACGTTGCTTGAAGACAGTTATATCATAGTAAAGATGCTTTATATTTGTATAACTTTTTCTCCACAGAACAATTAACTGATAATTAACTGATAAAAACATCTTTTCACTGGTATATATCACAATTATTAATTAGTGATGTCCTTTTGGACAAAAATAAACCCAGGAAATCAATAATGTATGTATTTACTGGGATCGGTGTAAGAAGGAAAATTCCATCCTCCTAGGAGTTGCAGACTGTCCCTGAAGTATTACTTCTTGCAACTGGTTTTATTCCTGTTAAACATTTCCAGGAATTCAGCTGCCTCTGTTCATATTCTTTAGCAGACCTTGCCTTGTAGAGCACATCTTAGTCTGGAACTTTAACATTTTTGATTTGATTTCTTGATGTTCTCAGTGCCTTTGCTGTTTCTGTGTTGGGCACCTGCTGTGATGACATCAAGCAGGTAAAGTTCCTGGGTGTTCAAGGGTACAGACTGCCAAACACCTTGCACACCCTGGGCACTGACACACCTCTCTGAGGCCTCTGCATGTCACCCATGCCAATTTTGACAGCACCTAGCTGTTCTTCAGGAACAGTCAAGCCCATTGTTTTTATTATTTTGAAAGAAAGTTAGATTAGGAATTATCCTGGAGGAAACAGATAATATTTAAAGTAAATACTTTTGTCTTGTAACATGCATAATATAATTCTACAGCATTAGGCCTGTTTTAGTGAAGTGCCATTCAGAGCAAAGGTAATGAAGATGAAATCCTGAGCAGGAATTACCAGAGAGACTGAAGTTTATCTGGTTCTAGTCAAGATTTGACAGATATGGTTATTTAAATTTTCAGTTCTAAGAAATCATGATAGCATACACATACATGATGGAAAGCATCCTGCCTTAATTAAGAATGTCAAAGGCAGCTTAATTTCTGGATTTATTTCATATATTCTTTATACTTAATCAAGAATTCTTATGCTTTCATCTAAAATAACCATATAGAAATGATTAATAAAAAAGATATGTAAAAGGATCAAACAAGAAACTTTTCAAACCAGAAAACATTGCACTGAAAAGCATCAAACCAGATTTGTCCATCAGCAGGTGGCAGTAACAAGCCATGTTTTTTCAAACTAAATTTAATACAAGCCTCAAGGTTTTTCTGTTTTTGCAGGGATTTCAGTACTAGTGTTAATAACATTCAGATTAACAAAACCAAACCTCAGTGGCATAACTACTTCCTGTGTGGACTGAAGGGTATTCAGGTAAGCCAAATCCATTTAATTTATGAAATTAATGTAGAAGTAAAATACAACAAGAATACCTATTTACCCTCAAAACATTTCCCTGCATTCTATAGATTTTTTAACATACAGTTAAGTATTTTTATGTTAAAACTTGAAGAGGAGATATGAATGGGTTTGCTTTAAAATATTTGCAGAGCACTATTTTTATCTCTATAAAACAAATTACAATAGCAAATAATTGCTCAGGAAAGTCGTGATCAAACATTATCAGGATGACATTTCTGTATTTTGAAGTAAAATGGAATGCTTTCCAATGGAATTGTTTAATTAAAATCTGCTTTGAAAAAGGTTTAGAGGTTTGTTCAGGACATGAAAATCATATCTTAGCCCTTTTCTTTCTATGGAAGCATTTAAAAAACATGGACTTCCATTAAAGCTGAAAACCTGTAATTTGTGCGCAACAGCTGAGTGAAGCTGACTCATGCAGTGGGCAAAAGAAAATGCAAAAGCCAAGTAAACAGCATACAGAAGAAATAATCCATTAAGAACCATTACTCATCCTGGTTTTCAGGGTTTGGAATTTGAATGGGATTTTCAGAATATCCTGAGTTAAAAGTGCAGCTCTGCAGGAAGAGGCACACTTAAGGTAAAGGCAGGAGCACAAACACACAGATGTTTTCCTCTCTGCCCACTCGAGCTTTATCTCCCTGGGGAGCTCTCCAGACTGACCTGACAACTCAACTTGTGAAAGCAAGTGCTGCTCATCAGTGCTGCTGGGAGGCAACCTCCACTCACCATCGAGGCTCCTGGAAATCTCACCTGCTGTTTGCAGGTGAGACCCAGAATTCACAGAATTCATGGTCCTTTGAGAGGGGGGAGAAAAAAAAATAAAGGTGACTTCTCTGCTCCATGTCAATCTAATGATATTTCTGGAAGGGCAGATGGGATAAAAGTGATGGCAGGTCAGGAACAGATCGTCCAGCCAGCCCAAGTTATGGGTAAATGTGCTTTTTAAAGCATATGAAGTTTGTCTCAGGATAGGCTGTCTAGGTCACCCCACAGGATGACCCAATAATAAGGACTGCAGACTGCTGAAAAGCCTACCTCAGACCTGCCACTTGAGTTTTCAAAATACAATATTCAGAACTATCAGTGCCACAAATCACTTTATTACAATTCACAGGTCCTAAACAGCCCCCTGCTCCTATGCATAGACCCAAATAAATTACTTATGTGTGCAGTAACATGAGTATTTTCAATTTTATATCGCTCAGTAATGAACACAGGCATTTAAATTGCACTGACTGTAGAGATATAGATTAGGTTTCTTTACAATATATCCTTTCTTATATTAAGGCTTGCATGACCAATTGGCTTTATTTATTTTGCAGTCTGCTACTGAGATTTGTTTCCTAAGGACAAGCTTTCATACTTGAAGGTTAATTTGCAAAGCAGGTTTGCAGACTCTAGTACTGGCAGAAAATAAGCATAAATGTTACAGACTTAAGAAACTCTGAAATACAAGTACTCAGAGGGTCCAGCGGGATAATCTGTTTATGTTAAGTTGAACATGCTATCCTTTTGGGACAGAACTGTTGCAGAACTTGGCAAAGTCCATTTTCATTTTTGAAACTGAAGTACGTTTTCTATTTAAACATCGCGTGATAAGTCTGCAAGCCTGATTCACATTCAAGACAATCCAGAAACTGTGGATCAGTTTCTGGTTACTCAAGCATTTTCTGTTTATGAACAAGCCTGTCTAGTGTTCTTCATGAAGGGGCATGGGCAGCAATAGTATTCTAGATATTAATTTCCTTTATTTGTAAAACAGGAAATTCAAAATATAATTTGAAGTGATGGTAGAAGAATTTAAAGGAGGCTCTTTGTATTTGCTGATCTCTACCATTGGTATTTATGGTTGAAGTTGCTTCAGGAGAAGTAGTAGAAATCTTTTGAAGGTGGATGTTTCTTTATGAAAATACTGTTCTTTTTCCTGATTATTGACACTGTAACATAGTTTATTGCCGTATAAATTGCATCAGAAGTTAGCTATTCATATACCCCCCATATACAGTCAATGATTTTTTAATTAGTACTGCATGTTTGTTTTAAACTAATAGCAGAGAGAAATTTATATAAAAGTGATTATAAATAAGACAAAGCAACTAAAGAATAATTAAAAGAGTATGTACATGAGGATTTATGACTTCTGGATTAAATGTATTATCTGTGATACCTATCATGTATGTTAAAATATTTTAAACTTCATTCAAAAAACAGCATGCCAGAGACCATCCCCGCTGGTAGGTGTGTCTTTGTGACCCTAAAGCACAGAGTTCCTTAAGTACCATTGTGGTTTTCCCAGTGTCAGTCCTGTGGGTGCTTCAGGACATGAGTATCTGGCTCTGAAAACAGCTGTGTGGCTACTGGTTCCCCCTCAGCATCATGTGGCTCCCTAATAGCACATGCCAGCATTGGAAGTGAAGCATAAAGTGGACCTTGAGCTCTTTGTGGTGCCTAAAATGAAGAGCTGCTGAGAAAAGGACAAAAGTAGTGTATAAAAGGATTGGTAACTTCACACTGTCACCACAGCAGCTCAAAGCAGAGCCAGTTGCTGCAAAACCCACCCACGAAGCTTGGTAAATTCTTGGGCGTGCAGCCCATCCTGAGTTCTGCTTGGGGTGGTTATATGTTTGTGCACAGCAATTGCAGACATACCTTTGGCTGACGCTCCACCATTGGCTTTGTTCTTAAGGAATAGAATGAAAATTTTGCTTTTGCTTTATTTTGGAGATACCAGAAGCAGGTCCTTGCTTCCAGCAACTCAGCAGAAGGATTCTCTTTCTAAGTATCAGATAATTGCAAGCCTGAGCCTGTCTGTACTTGAAACTGAGATTGTTTATTTTTTCATTGTTAGGAACATTTTGGTCTTAATAACCCAACTGGAATGAATTGTCTGCTAGATGGAACCATCCCTCCAAGTTCTGGTCTCTCTAGCTCCAGTGCTTTGGTGTGCTGTGCAGGACTCGTGACACTCAGAGCTAATGGAAAAACCCTCTCTAAGGTAATTTACGGTAAAACACGAGAGTGTCAGCAGTAAAATTCTACTTAAAATTAAATATTGTTAATGCCTGTAAACATTAAAAAAATGATACAATTGTTTTTGCAGCGTTGTTGGATATAAACTTAAGATATTGCACAATTGAGCAAACATCTTTGGCCAAATTTTGGCAGGATTTGAATTTGGCAAGAAAACAGGCTTACATTAAAGCTGAAAAAAGGAGCATTATTGTAAGCCTGTATTTTGGCCAACCATCAGGTCCATGCCCGGACCAGATGTGCTATCTGCAGGCCAGGGCTGAGGATATATGTGCTAAAGCATGTGGTCCACACCCCCGAGGCCTTTACTCTCTCCCTGAATGACTTTTCATGGCTTTAACAGCAGAGCATCTGTTGGAGGCCTGTGGAACAATTTCTTGATAAATTATGTAATCAGCACAAAGTAGAGGTAAAATTCTTCCATCTGACTCTCCTTATTCTCTTCACAGTTTTTTTGGAATGAACATATTTACAATCCAAAATGTATTCCTCACTTTTAAACAAACATTAGTCTAAAAACAAACCCCAAGTATGTGACCTGTTAGCAGTACAACTGTTAGCACTGTTTGGCTTGTGTAATACAGATTTCTGGAAGAGTCATGGTCCTTGAAGGTGCCATATGGGAATGAAGTTCTCTCCATTAAAAATGTCTGGTTAAGTGAAACTAGGATCTTAAATTAGAACATTGTCAGGAAGAGAGAAGAACAGATTTAAATGTGACTGTTACACGTATTTGTGCCTATTGTCTAAGACAGACATTCCTAAATTGTGGTACAAAGCCAACTGAAAGTGGCACATGATGATGGTAGCTGTTAACTCTGCTTTTAACAAGCACTTCTCTGAGCCATGAGGTGAACAGATCCACACAGAAGGTTTTTGCTGATCTGTTGAGATTTACTTCTCTCTGAGGCTGCAGTTGCAGGAATGCTCTCAGCAGTGAATGCATGATCCCACATTGCCCAGCTCCCAGGGCTGGCTTCAGGAGTGTCAGGCAGGGCTCAGGCAGAAAGGAGCAGGGTTGGTGAGGCAGGAAAGCTTTTATGTAGGAGGATGTGGCTACAGTTGCTGTCACCCTGACTTGTGTTGGTATGTGATCAAAGGTCAGTAAGGGATTGGACACGGTAAGAGAGGCTCTGGTTTGGGAGGTGAGACACGTAGAGCAGTGGTAAATGAAAACATGGAATCGAGGATCTTTCTTGGATGAATGAGATTGCAATTCAAGAGTTGGCGGTGACAGAATGTGTACCTGGCCTGACATGAAGCTTCTGGTTTTGCACAGATGGTCCTACCACAGGTCAGCACCATCTCTGATGGTGGTCACCTCAAGAGTGAAGCTTGGGAACAACTGATCAAAATCACTGGCGTGCACGTGTTCAGAAATTGGGTATCTGCACAATCATAAAACTGACAGAGGTCAGAAGCCTAAATTTTACTAGGTAGTAAAAATCTGTATCTGGAAAACCAGAAGCCAGGTTTTCATTATTCCAATTCTGCACAGTGTTCTTCAGAGAATAAATGATACAGTGAGTATCTTGAGCTGAATTTACACCTGGCTTGGGAGTACCGGCCGGCATTATGCCAGACTTGTTGTAAAGAAAGGTGCAAAACTCCTTCTGTCATTTTCAGAGAAAATTATGGAAGAACAGAAGGAAGACAGAGACTCCACTGAATGTCTCTTCTTCTCCTCATGTGTCCTGTTCAATCCTCTTCTTGCTAGTTGAAAAATGTGCTGAAAGTTAAGCTTGTGTCTGAAATACAGTTGGACAAACACAAGAGACACAATTGCACATTTTTGTCAGGAAACCCTGCTGTCTGCAGCCAGATATTTTGCACTTGAGATGAAAAATGAGCAATTAATATACAGACTTCTCAATAGCCATCAAAGGAGCAGTTAAGAACATATCCAAGATTTTGTATGCTTGCATAGAACAAGGCACCTGGTTGTCATGGTTACATGGAGAGGATGACAGCTCTGAAGACTGTTTTTGTCCAGGCTTTAAGTTTCCCCAAATCTTACAGGACAGTAAAAACTCATTCAGTGCTTTTGGCTAATGTATGATTTAGCATTAGAGGCTTCTTATATGTAGCTAAATCCAGAGTCTCTGTTCCACTGGATTTATGCTTAGCCTTGCAGAACTGCCTTGTATAAGACAGGGCTAGTCTGGGTATAAATTAGAGCAATCTAGGCATGTGAGTCTTCAGAAGTATCAAACGTGCTCTGGCCACTTCTTGCCAGCTCCTAATGCATCCTGTGCTGGTGTCAAATGGGATCTGCGCAGGATCCAGTGCTGCTGGCTCTGTGTCAGCAGGGAGCTCCCTCATGGCAGGGAAATTCTTAGTTGAGCACAAGTGGGGGCTTTCCAGATCCTTTCTACTAGAAAGCAAAGCAAGACTGTGCATTTTTAAGGCTCTGGATATTTACGTGTTTGTTTATTTTAAATAAGAAATATCACTTTACACCTCCCATCCATCTTTCTTTTCCAAATGCTTTATAGTTGTGAAAGTTGTAAACTGTAGTATTTTTAAGTAACAATATTTGCTTATGATGGTAATTTTATGAGAAAAGATTGACTTATTGCCCCTCACTAGTCTGATGGACTTTGCAAAATCTTAGTATGACGGTTTGTAGCAGGAAGACAGGAAACTTCTGGCTTTGAAATCAAATTTGGCTGAATCGTAGGGCTTCTGTAGCCAAAGTTATGAAAAAATGACCTTTTACTGAATGGAACATTTATCTGGTTTGTTTCTGTGAAACTATTTTTATGAGAATATTTTAGTTATATGCTCTTTTTCCTGATAAATGTAAGTTTAAAATAGTTGCTGTAGAGTAAAAGTTGTTGAAATTTAGAGCTTTTATGAGGTAACACTTCCAGTGTAAGGTTTGGGCCTATGAGATTAAGAGCCAAAACCCCCAAAAATTAAAAAACATTGTAAAAGCATGGCTAGAATTTCATGGTGGTTAACTTTAAAAATAGCACTTTTTTGACATTGAAAACAAAATCAAAAAAACCCATGCTCTCACTAATTGTGTGTAGCAGTCTGCAATAGGGCATTGTTTCAGTGTGCATACAATATTTTTTTAAAAAACCCATCATACACATACACAATAGTTAGAGAAAATACCAGTTCAAGACAATTCAGCCAGATGTGCAGTGCTAACCAGTTGCAGCAGTGCAATAGCATTCAAATAACAAGATGGAAAATGTAGAATGCGTTCTTTAAAAAGAATCCATTTTTCTCCTCCAAACAGGATACCACTCTAAGGCTGTATTGGCATCACTCAAACAGCAGCAATGCTCAGTAGTAATAGTTCTTGATTTTAAAGTGATTTTTATGTCACTGTTACAAAATCAATCTTTTGTATAAGTTTTCATCAGGAGATGATACTTTTTGTAAAGGAAACATAATGCTCTAAACTGTCCCAGCTCTGTGTTTCATGGTAGGAATTAATGAGTACAGAAAATCACTTAGGATTGAGTAATTAGATGTACATAAAGATGTGATGATAATGTTGTCCAAATGTTAGATCTTGTGAAAGTAAGGTCTGTTCAGCCACCTTAACATTTTTTCTGTTACTCAAGGCTGGGTAGCTTGAGTAAGCTACTCAGCTACCCTACTTATTGGGAAGAAGAGATCAGAAGTGAATAGGGTTTATCTAATTTCACGTGAAATGTTGAGCCTAAGAACGGGGAATCATATTTGGCTTTATCTAGACTGAGAAAAAGCTAAATGATACAGAGTAAATAAAGGGCCTAAATCTAATCTCTAATGGCACAGTGTCCATTGGTTTCACTTTTTTCCAAATTATGGCTCAGATGAATTTGAGTATGGGTGTTAAACATTTTTAAACAATATTTCAACAGTTAATATACCTGCTAGTGTCACTGTTTCAGTGGGAGAATAGGTAAGCCATCTGGAATCCTTTCTACTTTGTTTCTGAAGCCTCTATAAAGTAAGGAAAGTGCTTGAGTTGAACTCTTTGCCACTTCCAATCCATAGCTGTCTGGCAAGAAAACCTGTGAGTATCCATAGATAGTGTGACTTTGAAATGAGGAACTTATGCTGATAATACTCCTTAGGATTGGATTATAATTTACTTTATTTTCTTTTTTAAAAAATTCTTTTATTAATTTCTTTTTTGATCTGTCAAAAATCTTTGATAGATGCATGCTCAGGTTAATTATATGAGAAACCAAATTGTTTACACAAAAAATGGCACATAGATACTGTATTTTAAAGTACTATTAATACAGAGAAATGCTAAAGTTCCATTCCCCCTGTGGAACTGAAAAAACAGGGTTCTTGTTAAGCTTGACTGTGTGTTTGTAATCAAGGGGAAACAGAGTGCCTCAGAGCAGTGGTAATCAAAGGCCATAATCTCTCATCAGCTAAATTGATAACCTTCTATTTGAGCATGTTAGGGGGCAGACAAAGTCAAGCTAAGATTGCTGTGCTTATGAGGACATCCAGATACTATCTGACAAATATATTCCCATTCTGGAAAAAAGTAAGCATAATTACCTTGCAAAACATATATGAAGTTCAGCTAATTGGGATTTTATGTGCAAACTGGAAGCAGATGGTAACTTTCAGCAACCTATTCCTTGTCGAGATGTTAAAAATACAGGCATCCCTGGTGGTAAAAATAACCTCAAAAATTTGGGCAAAAATTTATACCTTGCTAAATGAAACACAGTACCTTTTGTTTCAGAAGTTATTTTTATACCTACATACATATATATATAAAACAGATTGGAAAAAAGTGACAGTCTAACTAGAGTTGAAATATGTTATATGATGGAGAATGTTTCCTTCTCACTGTAAAACACTCATCTTTATCTATAAAAGACTGAGTCTGACTTTTCAGATTAACTTGCTGAAATGTTAAGGAATGTTCATTGGGGGACCATTACTCTATTTCCATAGAGGGAGTAAATATATGCACAGCACTTTTTACTGAATTGATACTTAAATACTACAGTTACTTAAATTTCCATGCTGAAGAGAATTCTGAAGCACTGAAAATGACCATGCTAAAAATAACTTATATTAACAAATTCATTTTCTTCATGGAGCTTCCATTCACAAACAATAAAATTTGAAACAAGAAAACTGTTTTTTTTTTAATTTTATTTTAAAAATTAGTTACCATTACTACTACACTGTAGTATATAGAAAATTTAGCACACTTAACTTGGGCCAAAATGAACTACATTAAACCACTGAGGCAGATGTAATTTAATACTATCATTTTATGGAGAAGATTGCTTTATTTTGGCTGCTGTCATTCTGGATTTGTGTATATCAAGTTTCTGTGTAATGTAGGGTGAGCTGTTCCAAAAAAATACTAAGCAACACAAATTCTGTTTTACTAACAAATATTTGCCTGTCTCCTACTCACTAATTGTCTTACTCTTTTAAGGGGTTTACTCTTACACAAGTTTACTTCTTTGAAGGGCTGTGTGAGATTGAAAGGGATTGATCACTGGTTTTGAACATATTAACAGTGACAGTTATATAGGGACAAATTCTCTCACAGTTTACACACTGTCCAGACCCATTATTGCATGAGTGAAAATCGGAGCAGTTGGCCCTTGGCCTCTTTGTGAGCAAGAGGACTACTAAAGGTGAAACTCCCTTATCTGTCCTCACTCAGATAATTCTTTAGGTTTCTATTTTTAGGATTTTTTTTTAATAATTAAATGATCATCTGTTCACTTTCATTATTTCTAGGATATCTAGATGCCTTTCTACATTTAGGTCTTCATGCTCATTATCACTAACATCAAACAGATGAAAAATAAAATAAATGATGGGGCAACAGAGAATCAAGTGAGCTGTATGGGGTGGGTTATAATTTATCAGTTCTTCAACTTGAAAGACTAGAAAGACTCAGCTGTAAATCTAAACCTGAATTTGAGGTGTTTCATATTGAAACATAAGTAGAGACAAGCACATATTAGTGAAAAGTATCATTTTACTGAAAACTCACTTTTTCCATTAAAAATCCAAAACAAGGTAACATGATGCAGATCTGCCGATGAGTTCTTATTACAAGAAATCTCTCCATCTAGAGTAACTACACGTAAGGCAACTAATAATAAAAAATCACAACCTTTCTTTGTCAGAGTAAATAATATCTCCACTGATATGATTTCCCAGATTAGACTTTCTGCATGCTGGATAGGAAATCTTGTGACTCAAAGATAAAACGGATTTAAGTGGTAGTAATTTCTTTCTTTGTAACCCAAGATTGACTTGCTCCTTATCAGGGAGAACTTTAAATTGTTTCAAACAAAAAGCAGGGGTAGTTAGTAGAGTCTCAGATCAAAAGCTAGCCTAGGCCTGCACAGGGGGGCAGTTGCCTGCTAGACAAACGGGTGTTACCTTCTGCAGTAGGATACATTCTGGACAGACTTTAGAATTAAGCTTCGCAAATGAACAGGCTAAAAAACACATTTTGAAAACTATTAGTTTTAGATATTTCCTAGTGCTCCAACTAACCTTGTCTAAAACCTGAGAGCAGCTTCCTTAAGTAATTAATTTACATAAATTTCTTAATGCTTAATTGTTTGTTAGTGAATTGTATGTACTGAGATTCTTCTCCTGGTGATGTGGCTTTATATTGTTTTAATTATGGATATTCTAATTTATTGTGTTGTATCTTTTTTTGTTGGATAAACAGCAAAAACTCCAATGTTAATATATCATGAAACTCATTGATTCTAAACATCTTCCATGGAAGCACAGCCAACCTGGCATGTGTACTTGCCAACAGCTATAAAAGTAGTGTTTGCGTGGATGATACTTGGTCTGGCATTCAAAAGCTGCAGTATTTAGTGTTTCTTGACAGATCACCAGGGAGACTTCAAGGTTTTACTCACCTGCCAGCTACTGCTGCTGTCACGTTACACTAATCCCTCCCCCGTGTTCAGAGGCTGAACAGAGGCAGTGTGTGAAGCAGCTCAGGGTATTGCTAGAATAACTTCAGGCATTTTCAGTTTCCATCCCAGCTACCCCACTCATGGACCTCACTACAGTCAGCAGAAGGGAACAGTTTGCTTCAGCTATGTCACTGCCAGATTTAAACAAAGGCACTTTGCACAGGAGGGGCAGAGGTGGTCACATAATCCTCCTGATGGCTCTGGTACACCAACCTCAGGGAAAGATGTGGAATAGTAGTGCTGTACTGCGCGAGGTTGCATTACAATGTGCTTATGTTAACACTAATTAACACGCATTTCATGTGGCTCATTTGACACATTAAAATTGCAAATGATACAGTGACATTTTCTCTAAGATGTCTAAGAAAAGCTGTAAGTCTGCCTTTCTCCTTTCTAACCAACCAAAATAATTAAACTGAAAAAGATTTAGGAAAAAGCCACATGGAACAATTAAAAGTACAGAATGACCATCATAAAAGTGTGTTAGGACTCTGGAGGAAAGCTCAAAGATCAATCAAATGATGAATGTAATTGATGGAGTGGATTGGAATCATTTGTTTGTTGCCCCCTCAAGTGTTTAGAGCCAGCAGGTATGAAATAAAGCTAGTCAGGTACACACTAATAATCAACAAAAGGAGACAGTTCTTCTTCACCTGACAAGGTGTAGAAGTCCTTCTTCCTGGATGATCTACATGTTAAAATTATGCATGAGTTTAAAGGGAGTCTGGACAAATTCACATAAAAGAAATCTGTTGTTGGTAACTAAGGGTACAGAACTGACATTCCACTTATGGAACTCCCTATCAAAATATAAAGTCCTGGGGAAATAAGAGCTTTACTTGGCCTCTGGTCCATACTAAGAGCCCACTTTCAGTTACAAAATACAGGACTAGAAGTGGTATTGGTTTGATCCACAGAGGCTGCTTTTATCTTCATATATTCTATATTTTTATTCTGACTCAAGTCTTTAATGAATTTTATCTAGCTGACAATCCCTTACATACTCAGGCACATGATGGGATTCTGGGACTTGTCCTGGGCAGGGCCAGGAGGGGGACTCAGAGATCCTTGGGGAAGTTCCTTCCACATCAGGATATTCTGGGATTCTGTGATTATATGCACTTCCCTTCTTGGCTAGGCTGTTGGGTTCTTTGGGGGTTTTTTGCAGAGGGGTGAGATCAAAGGAAATATCTCCTGATGTTTGAGATTTTTGAATTACTATGTTAAATATATTCCTTTGCTTGTTTAATAGTGTAGATGACAGCTTAGGATTTACCATCTGCATGATAGTTATAGTTCACCTGGACTAGTTAGTCCTGTTGGAACAACTTCCTGAAACAATAATACAGAAATTCAAAAGGACGGTAACATATGTAGACCTCACAATAGGTGAGCTAAGAAAGTTTTTAATTTATCTAAGTAGGTTTTTTTTAGAATCATAATGCTACTATTCATACCCATTTTAACTATGATTTTAGTATCTTTCTGTTCCACTTTTCATTACCATCATATGAATAAGATTTTAAACCAACCCTGTAACTGTTTCCCTGAGACTATATTCTTTACAGAATAAGCCACAATGCTGGAAATAGAGAGGTTTTTGAATTCTCATTTCAGCTTTGTGACTGATTCACATGACTTTGAACAAATCATGTAAGTATCTGTGCTGTCTCTAAGTTGAAGATAACAGTAGCCTTACAGGAATGCTTTTAAAGTAAACTATGTAAAATTCTATGAAGATATCAATTGTGATTTACTATTATTTTTGAAATTCTGCTTTAGGGATGGAAAAGCATGCTAATGAGCCTTGGGTGCATAAAACTAGCTATGTTTTGTGGCTGGCTTAAAGTGATCTCTCATATGAATCAGAATGTGTGGGATGCAAATGGAGTCTATGTGCAGATGGGGTTTATTCATTCTCTGTATTTGTCATGGTGCTTCATGAGGAACAAATATCTGCCTTCACTGACTTCAGTGAGAAAGCCTGTTCTACGACTTCTGCAGATCTCAGTAGGGCTCACATTGTTTATTTTATATACATAACAATTGTATCTGGAAGTCTGCCAAGGAGTGTCAGGCCCCCTCTAACCTACCAACCTGACAGGTGATGCTGTGGTGTAGCCTGGGGTGCAGTACCCCTAAATGTGACTGTGAGAATGCTCTGAGTTACTTCTCTGCAGGAAGGGCAGTGCATCCAGAGGGAATCATTCTGTGCCCAGGTATTGTTCAGACAGACATTTGAGATGTTGCCAAATTGTGTAATGAAATCTGGGGTCCGAGAAGCTCTGTATTTTTACAGGTCAGACATACACAGAAAAGATATAAATAGCAGATGAACCAAACAGTCCCTGCCCTAAAGAGCTTCTGAGTGTTGCAAGTTGAATGGAAACAAAGCATTGCTCTGAGATAGGCAAAAGCTATTTCCTTTTATTCCATGGTTCTCACTCTCAGACTTTTCTCCTTAGAGATATTTTCTGTGGAAGCCTAAACTCTAAGAACTTGCGTAGTAAAATGTGGGTTTTTTCACTTTCTAGTAATGAAGTCACACATATTTATAGGATTATCATGTAAGAATCCCAAATAGCAATTACTAATTAGAAAGAGGGGGAAGATACTCTTCATTTTACTGAAGAAATGGAGCCATGATGAATTAAAGAGACTTTCCCTGACTCATAAGAAACTTAATGTGGAGCTAGAAATTGAGCCCAGACCTTCTGAAATTCAGTTCACTGTTTCAGTCATATGACCATCCTTTTCCAAGTATCAAGTATGTACACAAGGCTCTCCAGTTTAGTCTTCACATTAGTTTCCAATGAAACTTTGCCCTTTCACTCGTTTTAGCAAAAAGGCAAACATTTGCCCATTTGTCTCAATAGTAAGTAGAAACTGCTCTCTATACAGATGACAATTTCCTCTCCATTCACATGCTTCTCATCCTAGTATTAAAGGCCAGCCTGTGTCAGCAAGGGCCCGTTTAAATTAGAAACCAAATAATATTTCAGGGATGCCTTGGGCTGTCTTGTGGAGAGGGTTCTTTGCAACCCTTGCCAGTTACTACTTGGTGGTCCTGCCAATCCTTGCTAAGTTTCAAAACAGAAGTTGCTCAAGCTGGAGCAGCGCTGCCTGCCCGGCATACGCAGCTGGACAGCTGGAGAGCCGGGACCGAGCGAGGCCCAGCACTCAACAGGCACAGTTCAACAGACCTTGTAAAGGGACAGGGGAGTGGCACTGTCCTAATTGTTAACATTTCTCCTCTGCAAGACTTCTCCTGATACTTATTTAATAAGCCTAGGCTCATAAAGTCTAAACAATTTGGGCAATCAAGTGGTAGTTGATGTGTATGTGGAGATAGAGATGCAGCCAAACCAAGTTAAGAGTGAAATGCTAATTTCTGACTGCCAAGCTTTATCTGGCAGTTGCAGATGAAGTAATACCTCAGGCAGCTGTGCCCAAGAACGGAATTTATGTTGTGAGCACGTCAGGAGCTGTACTTCAGGCCAGGTTTGCACAGCCACAGCTCCTGTGTGAGTGCACGTGGCCCATCTGCCAGCGTGGTCTTCTCATCCAATGAGTAATACTCAGAAGCTCCAGTCTGAAAGCTCCTGCCAGTGACAACAAAAGTTAGGGATGTGGTATTGCTGTGTTCTCAGGTACAGCAGCTTCAGCAGAACTGGCTAAAACATGCAGGCATTCCCACGTCACAGAAACAGTTGTTGGTAAACAGGAACAACTTCATATGTAGAAAGGAGCGAGCATCTAGAGACTGCTGTGTGTGGAGTTTTGTTATTTTCTGTGGAGCTGTTGCTGAGTATTTTAGCATTAAATGGGAAAAAAGCATCATTACATTCATTAACATTTCATTCAGATTTTCAGCTCATAGTGGATCAGGGAAATACAGTAATTAGATGTTAAACTTTCATTGATGGGATGAAGAGATCTGAGGTTCAAACTGGAAATGGGACTTGAGTGGACATGGGACAGGGAAGAAAAATGAATTTTCATGAACCTGGGAAATGGTTTTTGTTAAAAAGAAAGAGCACCAAAATGCATGAAGTTTCTATAGTTTCTCAAGAAAAACAAAAGAAACATTATTTCAGTTTATTTTCAAAATACACAAAGGAAAGGCAGTGCTGAAAAGAGTATTTTTACTGATTGTACTTTCAATGGTCTCTCATTAATGGTCTTGTTCTCATAAGAGGTCGTTTACCATGTTTGATTCAAAGAGATCCACTCTGCATAGTTTTACAGTAACCTTGTTAATGTTTTTTGATAACTTCTGCTTATCAGCCTAAGGCTTATTGGCCACAACTGCAGTGTGAGCTGAGTAAATTGGTTGTTAGTGCATTTGCAAACAGTTCAGCCTGATTACATTCATCTAAGCACCAATTTTACAGCTGTGTCAGTGGGGCCATTACAGGACTTGAGCAAGCAAGCGGGCAGGCACCCCGCACATACCTCTCTCAGCATCTGATTTACTGCCTCTATCTGCTGCCTTTTACAGCTGTGTGCTGGCTAGTGTCCCTGTCTTGCTGCTTAGCTTGTTTCAGTCCTGTAATGCTACATCCTTACTGTGGAATCTGAATCTGACTTTGCCACTGGACTGGAAAACGGCCTGTGGCTTGTCTAAAATTCTTTTCCCATCTTCCCTGTGGTTACCCTGTGCTTAGAAAAACATACTGGTGGGGTCATAATAGGTGGACACAAATACTTCCCTTTTGACCCACTTCTTTTTGGCTAGTCTGTGTTCTTTGACCATTTTCCAAGGTTTCTCTTGTGTTTTGTTTCCACTTGGCCTGATAGTTGAAAGTTTTAGTGTTAATTATTATTTTTGACAGTTACAACATTGATATTCCACCCTCCCATAGTATCCTCTGACCTGCAGGTATTAGGATGCACAAAGATATGCCTAAAATGTCACAAAGGAATGCACATCACATATAGTTATGAATTAGTTCAGATAAACAGAGTTGAGTATCTCAAAAAGACATGACAAGCATCACTGACTTGAATATCTGCAGTGAGAAACAGTTTTGGAGTAATTTCTGATTATGGAGTCAGTAGGTTAAAACAATATGCAGCAATAACTGGCAATTTTTTGCTATGCTGAGATTCACATGTTGATGCCATTAGATGGATTCATCTAAAGGCATCAACAAAACATTGGCTGTTGGGATGGATTTGAAGTGCACAGGGAAAGTGGGAGCAGAACAGCTTCAGGAGTTAAGTGTCTAAACAAGGATACTCTGAAAAGCATTTGGCTGTGCTGGGTCCTCTGGGGGCTGACTAGTTGGGTCTCTTTCGCTTCAGAACAAAAGGGAAAAGGGGCCATGTGGCATCCTGATTGATAGCAGCTTATGTTATTTGACGTGTAAGAGATAATAGTTTCAGAACTCTGACATTGTTTCCTTTGTTTTCTCACTAATTAACATGTAAACAGAATAAAAGTATCATCCTTAACTGTGGCTGAAGGTTCACATGTTAATATTTTTTCAGGTGGAACTCGCAGAAATTTGCACAAAGAGCGAACGTTATATTGGCACAGAAGGTGGAGGAATGGACCAGTCAATCTCTTTTCTGGCAGAAGAAGGCACTGTATGTTTACCTTTGTAATATAAACTAACAATGTAATATTAATTTATGTAAGCAAAAAGTACCTTCTTTGGTATCTAGAAGGAAAACAAGATAAGAAACTGGAATACCTTAGTAAGCATAAGCAGTATAAAGCACCATTGGTATACAAATGAATCAGGAATTAAACTTACAAACTTGGGTACAATCAAGCATGACAAGTTTGAATTAATATGATGAGGAAAATCAGAAATGGCAATGAGGAAGGAAAAGATGTGGGAAAATATGTACTCTAGAAGAGCACCAGGTCCTACTATTTGTCTAATTCATGCTGAACTTAGAATGTTTCTCATATAATGAAATCTGAATGGTCGGCATGCCTTGTATTCAGTGCAAATGGGATAATTGTTACAAAAATGCTTTCTTGAAACTTCTTATAACCAAACAGCATTAGGAAGTTTTGCCAGGTTCACTTGCAAAGACAATGGAGACTTTTTTTTTTTTCACCAGTTTTGCTAATTCCAGACAATTCTGTGGCTGGATTTTGATGTAGAAGGCATTTAGCAGTCTTAAACGTGGTGACAGAAGGTGAACTAGCTGTGATAAACAGGACCTGCCAAGTTATGCATGAGTGTTTGCAGTGGAATATACAGTGAGGCTCATCTGCTGTCCCAGAAGGTGCACAGGACTGCAACTGTTCAAACCTCAGACTCATAAAATACTTTTATTGGAATTAATGTAGTGTTTCATAACAACCATTACTTTCCTTATGATTGTGGCATTATAGCTCTACTGCTTTTGTTACTTAATGACATGTCTTGGATGAGCTTACACAGAAAAAAATCTACTTCCTAGAATTAGCTAGTTAATGCCATCATGTGACATATGTATTTTCAATTTCCCATTGCCTGTATCTACTCTCCACCCTTCCTTCACGTTTATACTGTTAGTTGTAAAAACACAGCTACATGAGTAATGAAAGAAGGAAGCAGCGTATTTTCCTGCCATATACAGAGATAATTATTTAAGTGGATGCTTTTCTGATATATAGCAGTGGCGACCAAGAAGACAAAGAAAATGTTAGAACAGATGAGAAAAGAATTGTCAACAAACCAGAAAATATCCTTGCTTCAGTGAACTTGCAGCTGAATGCAGCTCTAGCCTCCCATCTTAAAAAAAAACCAAGTACAGTAAAGGACACTGAGGTTTATTAAAACAATTTTTTTCAATATGAGCAGTGACTGAATAATTTCAAACTTTACTTCCTAGAGAACAAAAAGCTTTGAGGGTGATACTTTGAAGTTTGTAAATTCCCTAAAAAAGTAAAGAGAAGGTAAATGGAGGATTCAATGTTTTTCATAACTGAAGAACTAATAGAAACACAATGACATTAGCAAGCAGCTTGTAAAAAACAAACAAGGAAGTTTGGGGTTTCTTCCAAAACATTCATTGTTAAATTGAGAAATACCATACATTGTGGAAGGCAGAAGTTTTAAAACTATTCAAAAAAGACCTTTGTGGATGCACTAATAGAGTGTTAAACTATACGTAGCTATTTAACATAATAGTCAGATGTTTCTTCCAGTGTAAGTATAGCCATTGTAATCTTTGCTTATGGGAATCTGGAAAAACATACCCCAAGAAAAGATTGCTTTGTATATCTTCTATTTTTATATTCTTCCTAAATAGCCATTTATGGCTACTGTCAGAATCAGGACACTAGACCAGCTTAGTGGTACATTCTGGTCTAATGTAACAGATCTTAAAGGGTATATTTAAATGTAAGCAAGTCTGTCTGTCTTGATAGTAATTCTGTGATGGGGTCCAGAATCTCAATGGCAGGGAGTAACACACATGCTGTACATAATGTACAAGCAGATTTGTCATTGTTTATTTAGCACTCTAGCTGCTCAAGGGACTCTCTGGGGGTGAACAATGCCAAAACCCGTAAGATGTCCCTGCTTGCACAGTTACAGTCTATTCTAAGAAGCCAAAGCAGGGCACATGATTTACAACTTATCCCAGTGAAAAACCAGATGTGAATTTAATCTCTTGATTACATTACATCCTGAATTATTTAATTAATGGATGCCTAACTTATTCCATGAAAAGGTCACAAATGTGGGGAACATCTTATGCAGCTTGTGTAAGCATATGCGAGGCAAGGCAGTCTCTTATGTCAGAAAGGAGGACACAGTAACTACATTCTTACACATAGTTTTATTTAGTTTCTTGGTTTGATTGTCTGTATGTACCATGATCACTGCCTCAAATCAGTCCTAAAATGTTGGTAACATACTGTGCCTCAGTGAACTAATCTCACTGTAGTGCAAAATCAGAAGACAGAGGCGGAGATGGACATTGATGAAGGGGCAGGGAATGCAAAGCCCCTTGTTTCTAGTGGCACGCACATTAGCTTCAGCCAGGCCTGGTACTTCTCTGCAGATCAAAGTGAAACTGTTGTCTTAAACAGGCAAGAAAAATAGGTTGGGTGGGGTTCTGTAAAATGCTGAAAAAACCCAAAGACTTAATGGAAACATTTTAAAATCCAGCTACAGGGAAAGGTTTGAAATGTATGTGTAACTTGACCAATGAGGTTAAACCTCTTTTCTTGCTGTTTCATGTCAGTTTTCTTTCCTTAACTGTCCCTGGATTTTCAAGAGAAAAAACATGCAAATTTGCATTTGATTTATAGAACTAAGTGCACTGTTAGCTAGGTAGTAAATTAAAACTAACCATTCATTTTTCTTTCAATAGGCCAAGTTGATAGAGTTCAGTCCACTGAGGGCAACTGATGTTAGACTTCCAAGTGGAGCAACGTTTGTTATTGCTAACAGTTGTGTTGAAATGAATAAAGCAGCAACTTCTCATTACAATATTAGGGTAATGGAGTGTCGGCTGGCTACAAAGGTAATGCATGGCTTATGTCAAACTCTAATGAAACCTTCATCTAAATATGTGCTTTTTTCTACTTCTGACCAGTTGTGTCTTTAACACCTGGCTAGGTGCTACTCTTAGTGTAATTTTTCTTTCCAGAACCAGACACTTCCATCTGAAGGAGCAGAATTCCTGCCGAGCTTAATGGAAATGCAAGGACTGTGTCCTTATATAGAAGATTATGTGATTTAGTTCTGTGAAGTTTATTTTTATTATCTATCAGTGGAGGAAAGTCTGTTTTTCAGAAAAAATATTCCCAGTTAAAAAGATAGACTGTTTCTAATTAAAGTTGAATAATGACAATTAATGGAAAGCAATCAGTATGGACACATGTTTATATGTATATATGGCAATAGATGTGTATTTTCTAGGATTTAGAGAACATCCAAGCTAGTAGTTGAAGGCCTGGAAGTAATATTGGAAATACTGAATAGCAGCATGTATGTCAGCATAAAGTTTAAAAACAGGCTTGAATTTAACCCAACATTTAAGGTGTACTTCCAGCTTACAGTTTGAAATTATCTCTAAAATGTATGGAAATTGAACAGGGGAAATCTAAATTCTGCTATAATTCTGGATTTGGTATATTCAGGAGTATGTAGATGTAGAGTTTGATTGGAGTTTTTTATGGGAAGACAGTACATTTTTCTTTGATAAGCATAAATGAGGAGTAAGCATAAAGATACACTGCAGTTGTACCCAACATAGGATGCTGTGGGTCACAAAGTCTAGAAGAAAGCTTTGAAAAATGCAGCGTGGAACTCCTTGCAACAGAACATTAGACCAATATCTGATCAATAATCAAAAGTACTTTGAACATCTGTTGGCATGATTCCATTAAAAATAACTTCTTACAAGTTTTAGTTAGTGCTAAAAAAATAGTTGAAGATCTGATCAGACACTGACAAAATGTATTATAAAATAATGTGCTGAGATATTTTTTGCGGAGGGAAGCTAAACTTCAGATGACTTTTTAAATGAGCTTTAAACTCATGTATAAAAGGAATAGTTGCATTTCAATTGTATCTAAGACATGGTAAAAAAAAATAGCACCAATGACCACAGTTAAACCTGTTGTCACTGAAGTTAGTAAGATTTTTAAGCCATTAAGAAAATGAAGGACCTGTCTATTTGTTAGATCTGTTATAACTGATAAATCCCTAATTTGGGATTGCTAATTGACAGAATATGTTTTTAAGAGGAGCTTCTTTTGTAAATTCCGTTTTTTTTTTCAAAAGGAATAGAGAGCCTTCACAGATAATCTATTCTAAAAGGCACTGCACAATGAGTGCATTAAGCTGTGAGAGTTTTTGAAGTTATTGTTCCATATACCAGACTTTGTGAATTGAATCACAGTTTTCTAAATTGCTTTAAATTATTAATCTTGTACAGTAAACTGAAGAGGTAGTAAGGAAACATCTTTTCTTTTACATTCCTGTTAGCTATGATGCAGTCTCTAAAAATGTACTTTTAGCAGATGCTTGATTTTAAGGAGACTAACAACGTACACCTGTCTGTTTTTAAACATATGCTACCCAGATGGAAAGCTGCACACACTATAAAAATACATTGAGCCAGGAAAAGACTGTCTTTAGGAAGAGGTCACAGTGGGGTGAAGGAGGGCAGATATGTAAGTGGAAACAGGGAAGTCTTTTAAGCACCATTAAGCTAATGGAACTATGAACTAACATGCTGGGCCTTGCAATAATGCTTTAAAAGATATTCTCATTCTAAGTGCCCTAGGATAGGCTTTTTTTCCCCTTTTCTACTTCAGGTAATTCTAGAATTTCATACTGCTTTACTATGTAGGTAAAGATGCCAACACAACATATCCCTGCTAGCATTAGTGTAGAACATTTTGATATCAGTCTGTCCTACAGCGAGTTCTTGATCATCCTGGCAAATTATCTTTCTTAGATTCTGTTTCTTTCCCTTCCCTCTAGAGAATCATTCTTTTGCCTTTTTCTTTCCCTTTCTCTACTCCTGTAGCAGCCTGTGAGTGCTGTCCTGCAGTGTGTTAGAGTGAGTTTAACGTTTAAAGCCGTTTCCGTTCTGCGGAGTGCTGGCAGCCCGCAGGGAACTGACCTGTCCCTCATGGCTCCGAGCTCTCCGCGGCTGGGGACAGCGGGGCTGGGGACATCGTGCTCTCCCTGCTTCACCCTCACTGTGCTGTGGGGCCAGCAGTGTCTGCCAGAGCTGCAGACCCACAGCTCCTGGGCACAGATGCTCAGATGGCATTATAGAGATCTTATGTGTAAGGGAGTGATGTTGCTATAGAAGTATTCCTGGACTTAGTCCTAGTCAGACTTCCTTGTATTTATATTTGTCCCATCATTTACCAAGTATGTTTTCCTCTCAGTTACTAAACAGTTTTCCAGTATGCCTATGTTGAATAGTAAAGAACAATAAAGCCCAGAGATTCTATATCCTGGCAGTTAAGAGCCAGCTGCTTGATGTCCATATCTTTAATCCATCTAGTCAGAGATCATCAAGAAAATATCCAGCTGTGGGAGAAGTATTTGGGTTAGTTTTTGTACATTAAAAAGATGGCATTTTTTTCCCATTTCTGTTCCAGGTCCATTACAATTTGAGCTGCTGCAGCTAGACTGTTTTCAAAAACCATTTCTGTTTGCCCATGATATTTTTCCCAGTGCTGTTAGAATCAAAACTTTGCTATAAGCAGGATAGACCTTTCCAGCAAAGTCATGCCCACTGGCCCAATGGGGTCAGTTTCCATTTGGAACATTTGACCTGTAAAACCCCAGTGTAGTTGGCTTGCCTGAAATACAGCATGTCCCTTGAAGTTCAGAAATGGGAACAGATGTGACAATGCATGTGGCATATTTCTGCAGGGGATTATTTATTTAAAAAGGAAGTAGAAAAAATTTTGTTGCCTTATAGAATATTATTGTTTTTAAATTCTGTTTAGCTTCTCATAATAAAGTCTAGGGGATACTGAATATTGGGATTAAAGCATGAGGAAAATAGTTTCCATTCATTTAGCACCTTGAAGAAGATCTATATGCACCAACATAAAACATATTTAAGTAAAATGAAGCAGTAATTTTTATTCTAACTTACCAGTAAGTAAGCCAAAATACAAATTATGTAAAGGCTGTGGAATTCTAGGTACTCAGAGCCTTTGAAAAGGAGGCCAGAAGACTTAACCAGTCTTTTACAGAAAAAATTCTCTCACACTGATTTCTGCATTGGGCACTAAACAGTTCTGCTTCTTTCTCTACCACTGAACATATACAATTGTGTTTTAAATGGCAACAAAGTTCAATGATTAGTTTTTGTTTGTTTTGCTCTGCTGAGCGTCACATAAATCTCAGCAAGTCACTAGATGGCACCAAAAGTAGTTAATTTTTAGATACTGCAATAAAGCAAAACTGGAAGAGTCTCAGCAAAAAAAAAGCACTGTTGGGGGAGAGCGAGAATCTACACAAGATAGCTGGGCAGCAGATCTGCTTAAATTTCATGCTGTAACTTTGCACAAAACAAAGCAACTACTTTCCAGACATGTATATAAATCCCATGACTTTTTTAACCCAGAAAATTAAATGGCTTAGCTGAATCAAGACAAATTATTTCAAATCAATCTCAGTCCAAACCAGAGCTTATTGAAAAGAATAAAACACACTGGGTGAAATCTTGGCCTTGTTGATAAAATGTTTGAACGCTGATTTTATAGAAAAAGGATTTAATTCCCTGGTCTTTCTATACAGGTTTAAACTCTTTCCAGACATACAGCTTGATCTAGAAGTTTTAAACTCAATTTAAATGGTGCAGCACTGGATATACACCATATGCCTATGAACACAGTAAAATGACATTGGTGTGTACCTGCTAATCTTTGTTTTACTTTGTAATCTGTTGAAATTACAGGTGGTATGTCAATGACCACTGACTATTCTTCCATAATTCATAACATCAAAATATTTCATCTTATGAGGAAAGCTGCTTTACCACTTTATTTAGACACATGGGAGCATCAACACATATTTCAACCTTCCAGAGGAAAGCCTGTTGGACATTCTGCCTTTCAGGATTCTGGTGTGTCAACCGCCAAAACATCACAAAGATACACAAAGCATGGTATCATTACCAGGAGTGGGGAAAGCAGATCCATCTATAACTAATGAATATCACAGCAAACATGCAGGAATGGAACAGATTCAGACCTATGTTGTACCATTCCTGTAAAGGCTCAAAAGTTCCTTTAAACTGGATGTTAAAGAAGGTGCTTAAATTTTACTTCAAACTCCAGAAATTGAGACAGGTTGTGGTTATTCTCCCCACAAATCTTACAACCACTTTCATATTTTTAAGGCTATTACAAGAAAAGGTTGTAATGACAGCCTCAAATGTTCATCAGAAAATTCCAGGAGTGCATTGGAAATGTCAAACTGAAATGTTAGAGCAAAGACTAATACTATGGAAGTAGACTTTTTAAGGACTTTTAGTGTTACAACATCACAGCACTTGTATAAACAGTTGTCCAGATGGGATTGTAAAAGGTTAGTAAGTGCTTGAAGTAACAAAGTCCATGGAAGAGGATAAATCACTGATCTGATATCACACAAATAATGCCAGTAGGGCTTTTACAGGCAGTATCTGATTTGAGGGAAGAATACCTGTCATTCACAGACCTTTAAGAATAAATATAAGTATTGACTGCTCTGTACTGATAGAAAGTAGGTTCTGATGGTTCTCAATTAGGAAATGAAAAGAGAAAATGGGCCTTAAAGATACTTATGGACAACTAATAGTTTTAAATAGGAAAGTACAACATTTTCTGTTTTCTTTTTTCTTTTTCTTTTTTTTTTTTTTTTAATTTTAGCTTCTCTCAAAGTCAAAAGGTTTGGAGTGGAGAAAAATGTTGAGACTCCATGATGTGCAAACCAAGCTAGGAGTTAGCCTAGAGGAAATGCTGACCATTGTCGAGGAGGTATTACATCCTGAGCCTTACAGCGCAGAGGAAATTTGTAAATGCCTGGGAATTAGCTTGGAGGAGCTCCACTCTCAGATCCTTAGTCAAAACATGCAAGATGGTGAGCATATATGAAATGGTGGGGTTTACTGTACATTGTTTGTATTATATAAAAATTTTATGCTTTAATAAGTAGTGCAAGTGGAAGCCTTGCCAGAATACTTGGCTGGAATCTTGGTTGGGAAGTGAAAGAATGGATACCATCATCAATTGATACTTTTATTCTAACTTTTAACTTAAAATAGAGTAAACTTTGATTTCGACTGAACTGTTTCTAAAGTGATGAAAATAGCAGACCAATTAACTGGTGTTTAAGACCAGCATAGATGGGCTTATGCTTCTGTTCTTAACTGATAAATACATGATCACTTCCTAAAACAGGCACTGGGCAGCAAGTCGTCTTGGTCTTTTCTAAGAAAGTTCCTGTCACTTTTACTATTTCTTTTTCTTTTAGGAAGATGTTGGTGGAGATGAACAATTTACTATCTAAAGTATTTCCCATGTACTGTTGCTTAGGATTATACCACACAGTCATGAGCATTGTCACATATGAAATGTATCCTGGATGCATATAGTAGGGTTGCTAATAATACCAAGTAATAGAGAATTTATGAAATAATTTGTTTGCTTTCATAACAGGTTTCTAATTAAGAACAGAATCTTTCTGTAAGAACTACAGAATCCTGTAAGAACTATATAGAATCCTTCTTTCTTGTTTCCATTCTGTAGCATTGATACCTGTATTCTTTTGGACCCAAATTGTATCCTTGTCAGTCCTTCCCAAGACTGGTTTCAGGAATGTGTACATTGGATGTATATAGATCTGTAACATATCTATCTATACTGACAATGAAATAATCTGGAGTGATTCTAAATTTTATATATTGACCAAGGACCAGGTTCTGAGTCTTTAACCTGTTTTGCACCCCAGTGGTATCAGACAGTATGAGATTATCTTATTGTCTAATTACACTGCCAGAAGATACTAGGATGGAATAAGATACCTTAAACCAGCTCTCCATCTCCATAGAAAGAGTTTTGATAACGTTGTACTGTCTGTACATGAGGAATATAGGAACCATGTAAATGCACTCTGCAGCATTTTCCTGGGAAACTGCAAGGTTGTAAATCTTACACTGTCCCTGCACTTTCCACTTCATGAAGCAATGCAAGACTATTAACTCACAGATGTTTATACTCCTTATACCTGGTTTATAAAACAAAATTCTACTGTTCTGCAAAATTGAGTTGTTTATACAGGTTATCTTGATTTTTTTTCAAAAAACAAAGTCTAGATGAAAAATTTAGACATAAAAGCCATAGAAGAAACTCAAAGGAAATTTTATACTGTAGCTCTGAATACCATTTGCAGATGTTTGCTGAACAGAATCTCTTAAACTTGCATGACCGTGATTTCATTTGATAAGACCAATTAAAGAGGATTTTGCTGAAAGCCTTTTTGCATGTACAATATGAAATTAAGTAACATTTCTGTAAAACTCATCCTGAAGAAACAAGACAGACTCAGAAAGACTCTAAATCCGCTGGGTTTGTTACACACTATACAAATTACGCGTTATGTTGGCTTTGGAACACCAGAGGCTGTTTGAAGGAAACATTTTTCTTACTTCCCCCCTACTTTCCCACTCTATTTTAATGACAATGCCTGGCTTCTTCATGTGAGAGAGAAAACATACTGTCAAATAAGTAACCTCTGCAGAGAATTTCACAGTGTCGCTGAATTTCTTTGTTCAACATGAAGAACAAACCATAACATTTAGGGGATCTTTTCATGCCCAGGGATTGTTATAAATATTGGTTTTTACTGGCATTGTGTCTCCTATTTAAGGATCTAAAAGTGCTCTGTACATACTGGTTTAGCCTTAAGTCCAGCTTCCCCTCCTCTACTCCTCCAGTGACAGCACTGTATACTTACATAAAGTTTTATCACTATGTAAGGATGACCAGATAAAAACTCAATGTGTCAAAGGAACATTCTATGGACTGGCTTTGGTCAAGTCCCAGGCCAAGTCTGGAAGCCCACAGCAACTTGGCATCCCTTTTTCAGCAAGTATTCAAGGATTCTGCAGTTCCCCACTGTACAGCCCATTCATTCCCCACGTTTGGAGATGTACAGATAGTGTATAAAGCCTTTCTAAACTTCTTGCAGTTGTTCTTTGGTCAACTCAAAATCCTGAGTTTAAAGCTCCCTTGCAAATGTTTACACATGGATTACACTTGTGGCTTCTGAACATCTCTAGAAAAATAATATTTATCACTTTCTAAGGTGCACTGTGCCATAATTTTGGCTTGGACTCAAGTGCTTCACAGAATACATAGTGTGTGGTGATTGTGGGACATTAAGTATTTATAAGCTTCACCACAAAAGGATATTCTCCAGTAAAACAGTGTATTCCTTTAACCATGAAATGTTTTTCTTCTTAAATGAGGCATTTTTTAAACTCCTTTTTCCTTTCAATATAAAAATTTTAATCTAACTCTTGACATTTAAACCTGAGAATGAAATAGCCATGGGAGGAGCAGGCATCTATTTGCTGTGTGGATTTGGCTGTTTAACTCCTATTTGTCCCCTGTAAAAAGAACTCTAAATCTGTGCTGGAAATTGCATGAGTGGTGCTTGAACAGCCGTTTATGTGCATTGATGGTGATCTGAATGCAGGAAGAGTTTCCACACTCTCTGCACTGGGTATAGGTGAGGGGGTCTCGAGTGTTCTGTCAGGCAGCTCTGGGGTACAAAAAGCTCCCTCTGTGCATCACTAGATGCCCTGCATGATCAGAAGTTACACCTCCAAACTGACAGACCTCAGAGCACTTTCGAGTTTAAGAGTCCAGGTGCCTAGTTCAGCCTCACCCTGATCCATGTCATGGAGAAATTTTGGGACATACCACAGAAAGAGAGATGTGGCTGCTCCAGGCAGATCCCATACCTGCAGGGTTGAGACTTTTGGAGTGTGCCACAGGTTAGGCACAGGCACTGAATAGTCTAGGTTAGTTGCAAAAGCCTTGTAAAGCCATCATTACTTGGGAGGAAAAATCACTTTAAACCAGTAGTTATCATAATCTCAAAACAGGTGTCTGCTAAATGTGTCACCGAATCCAGCGATGACTCGTCCCCTGGTTTATTTTCAGAAAGCCAGATTGCAAACAGTTACTTGAGCAGTCCCAGTGGAGTAACTGTTCCCCACTTCAAGTAGGGGGTTCACAATCTGGCTCAAATTAAAGCCATCTGGCAGCATTTTCTTATATACATTATGAGCCAGAAACCTTCACCCTCATCATGTTCAATCAGCAGGATGCCTAACAGAGAAGGGTACAATTCCACGTGAGTAATGGTGCTAGAAACTGTCCCCTACACAACTGCGTGTCCGTGAGTTTTTCCGGTTGTAAATTTCTAACAGTCCCATCAGCCATGTGTAGCTCATTAATCTACAGTGAAACATATCTTTAGAAGCTGCCAAAGCAACTAGAAAAAAATATATAGCCTGGAGAGGTTGGTCTTTAGCTAAAGGTCAGATAGAATTGTACAGGAAGCCTCTAAAGAAAGGAATCTGCTGAAGCTGGAGTTGTAACAAATACGAGTTGCTGAGAAGCCACAACGTTTACTTATACAGAAAAAAAAAATCCTTTAAATGGACTGGACAGGTTTGCACAATTTTTGTAAAGCTAAAATTAAAAATATGACCATACAGTTGAAAATCCATAATAAACATTTCTGTTATATTTAGTTAACCCTCAATTATTTGGGACTAATAGCCCAGATTCTTGTCTGTTAAGGGATTTTATATGGATTTTGAACAAGCTTTCATTAACACTAGTCTGCTGGGTCACAGCAACTTGGAAGGTTCTTGCTGCAGTATTATCTATTAGTGCCCTGGAGAACGGCACCATTCTGTCAAGGGCATTTTGTGGTTTGTAAGTGAACTGAATTTACCTGTTCATGGGTGACCTGACAGAAATCCTCTGCAGGAGCACAGCTCAGAGAAATCGGAAGTAAGTTGGAGAAACCAGGCCTTTATTATAGTTGAGTGGATTAGGAAAGTATATTTACATTTTTGGTCTAATTAATTACCTAATTACATGCATTATAATAGATTTAAGGATCCACATGCTTTTAAGAATCTGGCATTAGTTCCTAAACCTTGCTTTTTATGCTCTCCTTTGAGCACCACAGAGACCATATAACCCAGTTCTGTGCAATCCTGCAAGGGTTTCTTTGAGGGCTTCACCTTTTCCTCTTTCAGAGTACTCCAGCTGTGGCTCAGATATCAACTAATCAGGTGTGGGCTCTCTGGTTTTGTTTCTTTTAACCGTGACACAGTATGGCTTAGGAAATCAGTGGAGCCAATATACAAGCTGTGATCTAGCAAACAGATTCCAATATAGATATGACTTTTAGAAATATCATCTGTACTCTATCTTCAGTTAGGCAGAGAGGGTTTGTTTGGACTACTCATCCAAACAGAAGAGATAGAAGAAGGTTTCTGTATTATCAGAGGCATTTGGTGTTGAAAGCTGAAAATACATGAATCATTTCATTATTTTAGAATAAGACTTAGAGAGTACTGAGCTCTTTGCTGTCCTGGAGATAATTTTGCCTGAAAAGAAAACTGCCTGAGAAGAAAAGCAAGCTATAACAAAAATTCTTAAACACAAACATAATTTTTTTGAAATAAAATGCTGCCTATAACAGACCAATAGCTACTGCCAGGATCCCAGCCTTTAACTGGTACTAATGTGGTAAACATCCACAAAGGAGTCTGTAAATAACACACAGCCACTCTCTGCTGCCTGGAAGGAGCATGTTCCCAGCCAGAGGAAGCTGTGTCAAGGTAGCAAATTCCCCCTCCACCGAGAGGCTCTCCCGGGAGCCAGCGCTGCCCAGGACACAGCTCAGGTCCCCTGGCTGGCAGCCAGAGCCAAGGCCCATTGTGATTGCCAATTCCTGACACGACGAGCGCAACACAACCCCAGAAATTTTAAGGTAATCTGGCCAGCAGAGCATTGCTCTACCAAAGGGTGGTCTCCGAATCAATCACAGCCTTTGGCAAGTCTGTGGCCCGACAATTGAAACCAGACATGTTTTCAGTTCATTCTTTGGGTTACTACTGTTCAATGGTGATTTACAAGAGAGTGTGAGCTATGGCAATCTCTCACGCAACTTTAGATATTCCCTAAACGAATGCACATTTAGAAATCTCCTTGCTCTAAAACAATGCCTCATAAGAAAAGAATATTTAAAGAGAAACCACCCTTAAAAATAGCCCAAGCTGCCTTTCTTCAGCATTCAAAAATACTGAGGCACCACTTTGCAAAACACAGTGCAACCAACTCCAGCAGCAACAAAATCAGAAACCAAAATATGCTCTTCCTGTGTGATACTCTCAAGTCCATGTTTCTGGGGGGCACTCAATTTTCTCATTTCTGTCCTAGTTTGAAATGCTTTCAGAAGGCCTGTTCACATGACAAACAGCACAGGGTTTCTCAGTAGCAGGCTGTATTGAATTACAAAATAAATAGGAGCAGAAGCAATATCAGCAGTAGCAGAACATTGCTATGTTAAATGTTTCTGTCTCATTTTAGACTACTTGTGTCTCAGCGCTATTTTCAGCATTTACAGTTGTGAAATACTCTGGAGAAATAAAAAGGCATTATAGAGGTGCTGATGAAGTTTTAGTCTGTAAGGATTGCTGCCTGGAGTGTACAACACGAGAGACTTCATATTGGACCTAATTTTATTTCCAGTCTTTCAAGGAAGATTTCTACATGTATTTGCAAATGTAGATTACTGAAAGTGTCAGAAGTGGTTCCAGAACTTGGCAGTCTCCAAAGAACAGACCCTCTGTGGGTCTGAGTCAGACAGCAAGTTCTATTTTAAATACAGGGCTGGTCTTGATTGTCCTTTTACCTCTATTTGAGTGTTTTATCAGCCATTTTAGAAAGCAACAGAGACCAAGAGCTGAATTGAGAGAGAAACTTCACTCTAAAGGAGAATTTACATGTAGAAAGAAGATGAAGGATATTCTGAAGTGCTCTTGCAAGGCTTTGCTGTGCTAAAATAAGGACACAGTGCAGTAGGTGCTCCATATAGGCATTAAAGTCCATTAATATTTACCACCCAAACAGCTCACACAAACCAATTTAGTCATAAATTAAATTATGTCATGCATGCTTCTGGTGAACAATACTTCCTAAATAGTAGCCATGGTATTAAAGCAAACAGAACTATATTGGGAGAGGAAAACAATGAACTACAGCACAAGCTTGGGAACAGCAAATCAATTCTCAGATATTAGTTGCAAACCAAACCTTCCTGTAAATATGGGTGGCTTGTGGTGTCTTTAACCACAACCATCTCCTTCCTTTTTATGCCCCATTATTCGGGCTTGATGGAGGTCTCTACCCTGACAGCTACACAGGTTTGGACACTCCCCTGACCCTTCCCAGCACAATTGCTTTTTTATGGCACAATAGAAAAAGTTTAGCCAAAATCCTTACACTAGTTTTTGATCTCAGTAGGTCAGTACTAATCAGTACCTGTCTGGGCTTGGCATCTCTTCACATCCACACAGGCAGCATTAACTCTTTGGCAAGTAGCCTGTACCAAAAATAAACTCTGAAAACCAAAGTGAAAGCACCTATTCTCTTCACTGTACCTTTAATCCAGTACTATCTATAGTCACAGTAAGCAAGCATTGTTGAGAAGAGAAAAAAAAGTGGGTGGTGATTTTTGTGGTTTGGTGGTTGGTTTTTTTTCAAGCAGAGGTCCATCTGCACAGTTCCATAACTGATGCAGATTTGGCCTGGAGCAGCCACACACAAGGCCCTGGGCCAAGCAGGTGCTGGCTGACAGCTGCCTGCAGGGCACTGGGGACTCTCCAGGTGTTCTCCTGCCTCTGTTCTGCTGCTATTTGAAAAACTGAAAGCTTTAGATTAATGCCCTTATGCTGTCACTGCCAACCCCTGAGCTTCTGCCTTGCCTTTGCAAAGTTAGAGGAGTGACTGCGCCTCTTCAGTGGCACAGCAAATAACCAGAGTATGTGCATGAAGCTGTCAAAATGAAAAAAGATGTGTACATTGCATTTTGATAACATCTAAACGTTATTTTTTATTAGGACTTATAAAGAAGATGTAGGTGAACTTTTGCAGAAGACTTTCAGCCTAGAGAGTTCTCATATAAAGGATAAATTGCTAAAAAACCACAATTTTGTTGGTTTTGTATGTTGCTTTTGTAGTGAATAATAATGCAGTTTTCTTTTTGTGTAGTTTCCACCTTTAAGTTATACCAGCGTGCGAAGCACGTGTACAGCGAGGCTGCCAGAGTGCTGGAATTTCAGAAGATTTGCAGCGAAGCACCTGCCAATGCACTCCAGCTGCTGGGAGAATTAATGAAGCAGAGCCATATCAGCTGCAGGGAGATGTATGAGTGCAGCTGTCCTGAACTGGATCGCCTGGTCGACATCTGCCTGTAAGTTCTGACCACAAGGAAGAGTAATCGTCTGTGGAGAATACAGTTCGAATTGAGGAGAAAATATGACATCCTTGGCTATTGCAATCTTAAAATGAAAGTATTCTTGTCTCTTCTTACAAAATTAATCTCCTGCAGGGACATTACATGGTCAATTGTTTCCCTGCTGACATCTGTGTAATACTTTCAGATGAAAGCTACGGTTTATGGCTTTATTACAGATTTTGCTTTTGGACTGACTCATCATCACAAGTGTTACGTTAGACTGTCGGCTACTCTTTTTTAAGTTGCAGAAGAAGTCATAAGTGGTTTTCTTAAAACATCATCTTACTTGTTCTATCTGAACTGTTACTTTTTCTTTATTTCTTCATAGCATCATAAGATTTGAGTTGGAAGGGACCATAGAGAGCGTTGTGTTCCAACTCTCCTGCCTTGGGCAGGGACACCTTGCACCAGACCAGGTTGCTCAGAGCCCCATTCAAACTGGCCGTGAATAGGGATGGGGCGTCCACAGTTTCTCTGGGCAACCAGTTGTGGGTATTCCAGTACCTCACAACTCTCATAGGCAAGAATTTCTTTCCAATATCTAATCTAAATTTACCTTTTTCATGTTTCTTAACCATTTCAGTACTGCTGCCACAGGAGTTCCAGAGCATATAAGCAAGCTGTCCCACAATCTTAGGTTGTCTTGGAATTATAAAGAAATGTAGTGAAATGCTATTTGCATTTTTTTCAATTAAAAAATAAGTTGTCCAGTATATCAGATGGGTATGACAACATTTCATTGTTTTAAAAATGAGTGTTCTAACTGTTCTAGGGGCTGACACTCTGCTTCTCTCTGTGCTGTCTGAGTTTTCCACATATAATTAAGTACCCATCTCTGCCCCAGCTTTTTTCTTTCAGCTGTGATCCCTTTCAAACTCAGTTTGGTCGTGAGGGAACAATCTCAATTCCAAAGCACAATCCCTGAGTGCCATTTTCTTCTCCCACACACAGGTTGTTGTTGTATCAGGCTGTTGTTTCCCTGACTCAGCTACAGGGGACGATAAGATCTGGTACAATCATGTGTTAATCCACAAAGTAAAAACAAGCACTTAGTACTCACATCCTACATAGAATTTCATCCCTCCCACAGGGTCAGCATCAAACAATGTACACATTTCAGTCCTTCTTCATTTCACTTTTTATGGAATATTTAATCACAGGACAGACACCTGATAACTTGGATCTAAACTCAGTGCCTATAGAAGGAATTTAGTGATTGGTGATTATTTTAACAGTGTCTGTGGGAAATAAGCAGTTGCCCACCTGGGCTGTTCCACCTCTACTCCATCCGTGCCTCTGCTCCAGCCATGCAGCCCCAGCTGCTTCTCACAGTCCCATAATGGCTCCCTGGTGATGCCACCCTCCTGACTTGTGCCCCTTATGGTTCCTCCTTCTCCTTGAAGAAGGGTGTGCTTAGTTTGGGAAACTGCCCTAAGCCAGAGCATTACTGCCCTGCCAGAAGGGAAATGCGGGTGACAAGTGTTTGCAGGCCTGAGGTCAAGAAATGTTGTTTCACTGTCCTTTAGAAGCAGATATCCCATCCTCTCTCTACATCTTTTCAGTCTGGAAGAAAATTCAATTTGAAGTTTAAAAAATTAAATACGTTACCACCTTTACCAGCTTTTTTTTTAAATAACTGAGAAATTAGTCTGGCTTAGAATGAAAATATGAATTTTACAAGCATGCAATTTACCATATGCTTTTTTCTTCTGCACTCGTGGATTTTTTAAGTTGCAGTACCCATTTATCAGGTTTGTAAATCAATAGAGTACAAGATATGATCATTTAGGTGAGCGATTTCTTTTGCAGACAAGAGGGAATGGCATCTGAGGCAGAAAGCTACAAAAACGGAACAGAAGACTTCTGGACATTGACAGATTATTTTGCATGTGGGATACACGTGCTGTGTTGTGGTAAAACACAAAGCAGCCTGATAGCCATTGGACAGACTGAGATAGCAACTGAGCAGAACAAGTTTTGATTCTTCTCTTGGAACCCAGTCCAGGGTGTAACTCCCAGGCTGTGTTCACTTTATTGTATCACATAGTGATCACATCATACAATAAGCTATGACAGTCACTCAGCAGGGCAATTCCACCAGAGTTATCCCAGCTGCTCAAAGGGAACTGCTGATCCTTGTGAGAGGGGATAACTATCTCCAGGATCAGCTGAAGACAGAAACTGAGCTCTGCTGAATTATCAAAGATCTTGGGCAACAAAGTCTTGATCCCATGCAAGGCATTGGCACTGCCACTTCTTGAGGCACCACTGACAGGGCAGGAGCCTTAAATTAACATCTGCATTGCTTTCAGGTACAGTAACTGCCCAGAGCTGGTGCCTCAGTCAAGTGGCATCCAATGACTGCACTTGGCAGACCTGAGGAATCCATTCTGACAGGGCCTCTTCTCAGAAAAGCTGGGAGGAAACTGTCCTGCCCTGTGCAGGGGTAAACAAGCAGGTAGAACCTGGCCAGATGTGCTCTGCAGCGTGGAGTTACCTGTGCCACATTGCAGTGAACCAGCAAGGATGGCAGTGACAGCCTCTTGCAGCAGAAAGCTCAGCACAGCAATGGAAATTGTGTTCCCCATTTGGGCTGAGCTCTGTGCTTCCATGGTGACACAGCTCCAGCCAGCTCAGGCAGGGGGACACTGGCTGGCAGGCAGGAACGCAGCCACAGCAGCAAAAGGAAAGCAGCAGTTAGGATTTTTCTAAATTAAATTAAAATTCATCAGAGCATTTTTGTTCCAGGGAGAAAAATATAAATAGTAAAGGAAAAAATGTGATGTGTGTGCCCACGTTACATCAGATTTCTGATTTACCAGCAGAAGAGCCCACAGCATATGATGGGCAGAGCTAAGTACCACAGAGCTAAGTACATTCACATGGAAAGACTTCAAATTTATATATTAAAATTATTTCATCTGGGTTTTTTTTTTTTACTGTATTCTTTGCAGAAAAAAGTAAATTGTTTGTTCATTATTCTTTGCAGTCTTGTCCCACCAAGACTATTTCCTAAAAAATGCATCTTTCTTCTCTAGAAGTTTAGTAATAAATCTTTTTCTGATTCAGTAATTAGATTTCTAAAAGTGTATAGCTATTCTGGATGAATGCAGCTTAAGCCAGCATTTAGTTTTTGGAAAAAAAAAACCCTTTTTAAAGTTGTACATTAAAAAACCTAAAGGACATAAAATCACTAGTCACTCTAGGAAGACTTGGCTGATATGATTATAGAAATGGCCAGGAACTGCATAAATTACATTCTTTACTTACGATGATATACAGCTGCCCTGTAACTTTCAAAAGCTTTTCCAAAAATACATTCCACAGAATTGCCTGAGTCTACTGCTGCTCTCTCCTTACAAGGTTTAAACTGTGAAGAATAATCTGCATATCCAGATGTTTTCTGTTTTGCCTAGATCTTTATGTTTTACTGTATAACCTCTGCCAAGAAAGAAAGGGATCCATACTTGCTGTGGTTTGTAGTGCTGAAAACTGTAACCACGAGTTGGTCAGTTGGTTTTTTTCATTTGCAAAGATTGAAGACTTGTGCTTTCTCTAACCCACCTCATGCTGTTAGTAGCTGGTTTACCTGTTAGTCTTCTAAAGCAGGTAACACAGCAAAATTAAATTAAAAAATTGGATGTGAGCTCCTGAGCAAGTTAGGTACTCTAGAAAATCTCTCAGTCCTTGGTGTTGCATGTAACTTACTTTCATTTTCTCATTCTCCATCTTTTGGTGCTATAAATCCTGATAATTTTTGTGTTCCCAGCCATGCCTCTTACACGACAGACAGCTGAGTCCTCTCTGACCACTTTTAGAAGATACAGATTGTACATTACATCCAGGTGCATTATGGTAGCCAACACAGTTCTGCATTTTATCAAGACTTACCATTTCCACTGATGATTTTCTTAAAGCTGCAGAGCCTGCAATCATAGCATAATATGAAATTTCAACAAAGCCAGAAGCACTTAAAGCTGCTATTCAAATGCAAACTAAACTACAAAGCAGAATAAGCACAATCCCCTCCATTTATATATTTAAATCTTACTGTGTAACTCCATGCTTTTAGAAAAGCAACTTCATAATCTTAGGTATTTCAAATTAACAATATTGCTCTGGGTTTTTTCACCTCTTAAAAGCAGAGTTATTTTTAAAATGGACTACTGCCATGTCTCGCCTACTTTCCATATACCAAACTATGGGATTTCCATTTTTACTCCCTCCTTTTATTCTTTTATTCTTCTTTTATTTGCTGCAGTACTCATATTTTTGCTCTCATTTACACCCCCGTAAGCTAATTCTCTTTGTGTCCAGTGAAGACTGGAACAAGATACATAAACACCTGCAGAAGCAAAGGCCAGAACCTGGGACGGGAGCTGAGTGCCCTGGCACTGGACTCCAGGCACATTATCCCTCTCCTGCATTCCGTGTGTCGGCGCTGCCGCCCAGCAGCGCACGGGGCCTTTCCTGCACAGGAAACCCACATCTCCCACTGCGGCTGAGCTCCCCATCCACAAGATCATCTGCTCGGACTCCTCTTCAAAAACCCATCTAGACACAAGAGGAGTGTCTGGCCGGGAATCCCACTTTACCAGAGAAGTCCAGCTTAGTATTGAACTGATTAAAACTTTAATGAGGCAGTTTCAAACCTGTTCTAAAGACAACTTCCTTGTGTTTGACCTAGATACCTCCCAGGCACCACATCTCCTGCAGACGCTGAATTAGGTGCTCCCTCCTGGATTCATGTAGGTTTCAGATGGTGCAGCACTGCCCATCAGGTTCCTCAGCAGCCCCAAGTGGCTGCTATCACCACATTTGACACTGTTAAGCCACAGTATTTTGAAACACAGTGACTTCAGCTCTGCAACAGGCATATTTTCTGTCTACTTTATGCTTTATTTTAACTAAGGATTCGAAAATGACTCAGTAAAAATGAGGCATGAGCATGACCACAGAGAATTATGAAATCAATAAAAGGTTCAGAACAATCCTGAAGGGATTTCAGTTGCCTACCAAAATAAAAGCCAGACACCATCTGAATTATGAAGTTCTGTCTAAGGTAACAGACCAAATGAGTACAGTTGATTTAACAGACTCTGAAAAGTGGATTGGGTCTTATAAAGTCAATGGGAATTTCCTTATTGATTGCAACTGACACTGGATTGGATCCCGCTGATTTTAAGAGGTTGCTCCATGGACTAGAACCTACCAAAATTGCATCAGAGAATGAGTGGCTTACAGGAATAACAGTAAGTAAAATAAAACACCAACAGGAAATGCAGAATGAACATAAAATCGAGTCAATATGAAGGGTGGCACCACACACACACTGAAGAAAGTGTTTCTGTTCAAGAAGAGATGTGTGTTTAGAATCAAACACATATGCAAGTACTTGCTTGAAATATGACCTAACCTCTACTAATTCAGCACTACACACCAGATTCATTTAACATAAAATGCACACATGAAAAATTACAACAGTCCACTCCAAATGAGCTGTCATTTTCCAATGCTATTCACATGATGTTGTTTCTCCCTCTAACATATTCTAGGGCTGGTGAATCTCTCCGTGCATGGCTATTGGAAACATATCAAAAGTATTTGTAAGTCAGATTAGATCTCCCACAAGAATAAGACCTCAGATGAGTTTTCTGAATCTGACTGGTTCTGTTCTCACTAGGTTAGAAAAGCCCCAGTGTAACTTACTACATGGTATTTTCCTACTTTTTCTAAGTAAAGATCAGGAACACAGGTAAGCAAACTACTGAAAACAATTCTAAATTCTAATGAGATGGCATCTGAGTCTTGCAGTGTAACAGCATGGGATTTGCTCTAGGACATTTCTAGCAGGACAGTATCTTGAGACTGGGAATGGTTTATATTTCGCATGTCATTTATTTGTCATTGTTCTTTCTGTTCACACTCCTCATTAAGAGCATATTTTTCTTTTGGGACTACATTCATACTTTACCTCTACTGCTGTCAGTCTTAAGCTCATAAGGTTCCCCTAAAGAGAGATACCCAACTCTGTCCATTCAGCATGAACAGAAGTTTATGTGAGTTTATTTATACAGAGTGTAGTGACTCTGACTTTTTGAGAGTCTCTGAACTCTCCTTTTCTTGACTGGCATGCTGAGCAGTCCTGCAGAAGCCTGTGAATCTTCAGCATGGTTTAGATCTGTCCTGGAAGAATAGAGCTATTTGTCTTTGCCACATTAGAAAATGGCTTGCATGCCTACATCCTGTGCAATTAGTTTATGAACCCTCTTTTGTTATTTTTGTCATGTATTTCTGTTTTCACTTCTGATGTCTTATGAATGTTGCTAACACAATTCCTTTCTTCTCCTGCTTTCTTCATCTCAGCTGCGTTGTGATCCTAAAAACAGCTGATGCTGAAGCATTACAAAACAGGGAGACTTTTGGAACTGATAGAAATTACTATATTGCAGTTTAAAGCGTCAGCACTTTTCTTTGGCCCAAAAGGGTAACTGCTAATTGCTGCAGTGTTACATACAAGCAGATGAACATCAGAAAAGTCTGATGATATGGGAATACCCACAACAATCTGAGTTTTATATAAAAATTTTATATATGACAAAGTAGCTCTTTTTGGGTTTTTTACATGATTTTTTTTCCCTGTTATTTTCTTTTAGGCAATTTGGGGCCATTGGGTCACGTCTGACTGGAGCTGGATGGGGTGGCTGCACTGTGTCAATGGTTCCTACTGACAAGCTGAACACTTTCCTAAAAAATGTAAAAAAAGCTTATTACCAAATGGATGGCCAAAGGTTAGCAGTGGAGAATAATAGCCTGTTTGCTACCAAACCTGGAAGAGGAGCTTTGGTTTTTGTTGAGGCCTAAAGAACATAAAAATTTTAAAGAAACTATGTAGAGCATGTAGAACTGGCAGTACTTCCCATGCCACAGCACATGAATGCTTTTTCTGGTTTGTATTTTAGTGAGCAGTTGCTATAATCAAAATATATTTCTGAAGAAGCAATTAAAAGAAAACTCTTTGATTATAAAAGTCTTTTTTCCCCCCATATTGAATATATCTTTCAGTATAAATATTGATTTACTAAAACGTACTGACAGGGAAAACTGAAATTGAAATAAAGATGATGATTTGCTACAGTGTCTCTCTCCTCTTTTCCTTTTACTGTAATATAAGAGAGACCATGTGTGCAGTGACCTGCCTCAGTGGAGGGAGGGGACTTTGCTGTGTTTGCAGGGCTGTTCAGTGCTTTTTCCCTTCAGGTCCTGGACATTAGTTTGGAGTGTACTGTAAAAATGGAAGATTAAATTGAAGCATTCAAAAAATTGGAAGGACCTTGCTAAACATTCAGTTTTCTACTCTCCACAAGTAGGCTAATTACTGTTGTAATTAATGATAATATTGGAGGAGCACCTGCAGGCCACGTAAAGCATTAGGAATACATTATATTACGTCGGACAACTTTTCTCCTAGTGATATTTCTTAGGTATCTTTGTGCAGGAATGAAAATTTCAACAAAAATGAATGCTATTCATGAGCTGTGTGATATGACAACCTAAGTGAATGAGCGAATAATGAAGCAAAGTTGGATTTTGAGTTATCCAAACACCATACTCTCATGCTTGAGTCCCAGCTGTGCATCTACATCATAGAACACTAGCATTTTATGCAAAAATATTATGAAGGACTAAATGTCATCCACTGACCATGTTAAAAAACAATTAAATGTTTTAAGGAATAATTAATGAGAGAATTTACTCAGTTGTACTAAGCAAAAGTAAGTTCTGTGTAAGACTCAGGGAAAATGTCATTGACATTACTGACAAATTCTGACCTCGCTCCCACTTTCTGCTCCTGCCATCCCCTGTACTGCTCGGGCAGTACAGACCCACAGTTCCTAATCTGCCTCCTCAGCAGGAGAAATGGTTGTGATTGCAGAAAGGGGACTGTACAGCAGGATTCCCCCAAAGATGTCCTAACCCTGTTCCCAAGGGGAAAGTCAGGCTCCTGTGGCCTCTCTCTTGCACAAACTTCCACTTCTCTGCTCTCTCCAAAGAAAACCAAAGAAGATTTGGTCGTGTCACAGCCCTTGCAGCCATAAAAGACACAGCAAGAGTTGGCCCTGGGCATGTTTTTGTGATGCTAAGCACAAGTTAATGTCCAGAAGTCTGCATCAAATTAGAGATCTCTCAGATTTTCTGTACATTACCCATGCTAATTCAGGCCAAACCCAAATTCTCAGAGGCTCCTAATTCTGTGAGAAGACTCTGCCAAATTTGAGCACAGCAGATGAATCATAGCCAATGCAAACTACGAGATCTTTTCAGGAACCTCAGAGGGGAATGTCATGGCAGTAATATCAGTAGAGAAGATCTCTTATTTCTGACAACCAGGAAAAGGGGAACAGAGTGTTTGGGTCAAGTAAATCAAACACTCAAGGAAAAGGATGGGCTCTGGACACAAGGAGGGGAGATGAAAAGACTATTTGGAGGGAGGACAGTTAAAAGGATGTATGTGAGAAAGGAAAGCAAAGGAAAGGGGAAACGGTTCTGAACAATTTGCATTATAGAATGGTCTAATACTAAACATTCCCTATTGCCATCTTTGAAATTTAATACCTTGTAACCCATTTGTAATGTACAGTAGATACACTGCGCATTCAAATAAACTTGTAAACATAGGACCCCAAAAAGTAAAAATCAGGTAAGTATCTTCAACGTTTAAGATATCCATAGATATTTTGAAGAAAATATTGCCATTGCTTTGTTACCAGCTGCCTAATGAAATACAATTTTGAGGTTACTCCAGTGAGTTCCTATTTATTATCCTGTCATAAAAATGGAGTAGAATACAGTAAATATCAGTCCTTTCATTAAGATATTTGCATAGAACTTTAGTTCAGCTAGATTCATGGAAGCAGTAATCAGTGTATGAGCAGAATAAAAATATATTATGGTGGTTTTTTCTTCTTCTTTTTTAAGTTGAGCATGACACACAAAATCATAGAATCTTCCCCAAAACACGCAGGCTGCAGTACATTTCAGATTTTTTCTGACAATCTTATAAATTATATTCTCATAAACAAAGAAAAGGAAACCAGATATAAAAGGAAAACAGTATAAAATAATAAAACCAAAAGTTCTAAACTCCTGATTAATCTCTTTCCTAGTAAAATTTAGACATAAGTTTAATGGAAAAACCTACAGAATTCAAACTATTTACACAAAAATGGCACTCAGGCATTTTTATTTACGGACTATATATAGAAAGAAAATGTTTCTTTTTAAACAAACAAACAAAAAAGTGTTTTGGGGTTCTTTGGGGTTTGCTTTTTAAACCTTTAAAGACATGTTTCTACATAATGGTAAAATTCCCCAATGATCAGAATGTGAGAACGATAAGGGGCAAAGATATTAGTAGCAACTCTAACAATAAAGCAAGATTTTGATTTTGATGAAAATTCCAAAGTCTAGAGCATATTGCCTAAGCAAGAGTTTCCAGGTCTGTATCTATAGTAGCTTTTTTTGACTACCTTTTAAAAATATCTTCTATAGCTAGAGTAATGCTAATTGGTAAATCAGATTGGAAATGACCTCTAAGACCATCAAGTCCAACCATTGAGCCAGCACTGACAAGCACACCACAAACCGTGTCCCCAAATGCCACATCTACATGTCTTTTAAATCCCTCCAGGGATGGTGACTCCACCTCTGCCCTGGGCAGCCTGTTCCAGTGCTTGACAATCCTTGCCATGAAGAATTTTTTCCAAATATCCAATCTAAACCTTCCCCGGTGAAACTGCTGATCAGTGATGGAAAGTGGCTCAGTGAGCACTTCCATTGGGTCTCTCGGTTCCTTTGGGTTGATCCATCCAGCCCCAGAGACTTGTGAGTGTTGAAGTCAAGTGGCAGTGAAGGCACTGACGATCTCCCCTTGGATTACTGGTGCTTCATTCTGATCCCTGTCCCTCTCCTCCAGCTCAGGGGGTTTGGTACCCAGAGAACAACTGCTCTTACTATTAATGCCTTCTCTGCCTCAGTCTTTCAGTACCTCAGGCGTTTCCTCACCCTTTGTCACTATGTTACCCCCTGCACCCAATAAAGGTTAGCACAAGGCATGATTATCCATGGAGTGTAATTTTATCTTAAGGCCTGACTGTAATTCATTCAATCACAAGTTTAAGCTTAGTGTGCAGTAAATGGGCTCTAAACCTTTCCAAAAGGGATCTGGAATGGAGACACTGTTAGACATCCAAGTGCAGCATCATTGCCTGGTGCCATATTAATACTCTGTATTATGGTAATCCCACTGACATGTACATCTTCATCACTGCATTTGCTGACTGTGTCTCTGTACACAGGAACATGCTCAACCTCTGAAATAGCATGAGAGCAATTTTACCGTTCACTCAACAGGAGGGGATCACAACCGTGCATTTGACGTTTGCTGTCTTGGACACAGCACACACACACACTGACATATGGCAACCTAATATATAATAATTACTTACATAACATTTTCGGGAATATTGGTTTCTAGTTAATATGATCTGAATGCCAGATTTTATTTTAGCAACTGCTGAGTACTTAGTCAGTATAATCCTTCTGAAATTCCTCCCCGAGTCCGTGTGTCTCTTTAATAACATGTTGATATGTTGGAGCAACTGCTGCACTACAGCTTCAGTCAAGTGAAAGATTTGTATTTTCAGCTAACTACGAAGCTTATTTGTGTGCTAAATCCCAACCAGATCTAAAGATACACAACATTCACAAGAGTATTCTGTTCTAAAAAAACATACCATGCAAATAATAGCTGTTCTGGGCAGGACTGAAGTAGCACTCCCTGATTCTCATCATTGTAAGGTTCATCAAGAAAAAATGAACTCTCTAAAAGATCTTGCACTAAATAGTACCAGTAGCTTGAAAACTGGAGTGCTAAGACAATGTCATGAAACTTGTGCATCATGCAGCACATTAAAATGAGATTGAAGGCTAGGTATTGATAAGAGAGACTATTTCACAATGCAGAAAGGACTACAGTGGGGAATATAAAACGAACTACAAAATGCTTGCTGTGATACAGCCCTGTTTGACAGATTTTCCCAGTACACAGAGAACTGGCAGAGGAAGCACTGCCAAGCAATGCTGCCGACACATCTTTCCTCCCTCAGCTCTGCAGTTCAGCCAGCTCTTTCATTAAATGCTCTTCTGAGATTCAATATCTCATAAAACAGACAAGAGATTAATTCTGGTACTGATCTTATCTCTTGTACTCTGCCCAGTGCTTTTGGACTTGTGTCACAAGTCATCGAGATTCTCTGAGACACGGCAGACCACAGCCTCCCCTGGCAGCTCCGGGTTTACAGAGACAGCTGTCACTGTGCCGAGGGCGGGCAGTGCCCAGCCGCCTCCTCTGCAGCCTCCCCGTGCCTGGACTGCCGTGCTGCCCTGACCGGCTGTGCAGCCTCCCCGTGCCCGGGCTGCCGTGCTGCCCTGACCGGCTGTGCAGCCTCCCCGCGCTCGGACTGCCGTGCTGCCCTGCCCTCCTGTGCAGCCTCCCCGTGCCCGGGCTGCCGTGCTGCTCTGCCCTCCTGTGCAGCCTCCCCGTGCCCGGGCTGCCGTGCTGCCCTGCCTCGGCCAGCAGGGCAGAGCTGCAGCTGCTACACCGGCAACCGCTGCCTCCTGAGCACGCGTTTTTCCTCAAGGTCACCTACAATTGTTTGACCAGTTAAACATGTGGGTGAACGTTTTCTGGAGCTTCTGAAGCCCCTGCAGGTTTGGTCACTGATTTCAGCATAACGTGGATTTACCCAGCCCACACTCCCTGCAAAAAGTTTAAGCAATACAATAACAAATAATGAGAGTTTGCACATAGAGATAACGTGCCCAAATCTCACGAGTAACTTAAGGCACTCAGACCAAATTCATCATAGGTGTCAGACCTAGTAATGGAAACCCTGTAGACAAGCAAAGAATGTTTAGGCTTCAGATGAGAAGACATTAAGGAGCTTTCAGAATTAATTGATCACTAAAATGCTTGAGATCGATTTCCAATAGCAGTGCTTCCTGTGGAAGCAACAAACTGATGAGGATTCATACAGAATCATTGGATATATTTATTGGATTTTAAGTCTAATGCATTTTGAGAACTGCTACCACCTCCTAAACCTTTTTTTTTGTTGGCCAAATGACACATTAATATTAAAAAAAAAAAAATTCTCACTAATGCACATCTTTCTGCACTTGGCACACGAGGATCAAATAACTCAATAAAGATTAGATGTACTTCTGACTGAAACACAACTAGTGCCCAAGCAGCTGTCTTCTTTCCAGCCAAGCTGTGTGTGATTTGGGGTGGGAATAAAATATAGTCTATCGGCCAATGATCATGCCAGATGTGTGAGGTTCTTTTTTACAATCCAAATTAATTTTTCAAGGGACACTGAAGCAGGTTTGTATGAAGCTCTTAACAGCAATTCCTCAGGAATATTATTAAATACCTTATTTTTTGCCAAATTCGATATGGTGGAAGGTTTTATTCACATTGTTCTACATTTCCTGGTTTCTTATCTGTCCCTCATGTGACAAATACATGTATTTATTTTTGTTGGCTGAGCTGTTCTGACATTGAGCAGGATTTTTTAATTGTGTTCTATTGATTGATTATCAACAGAATTAAATTGTTCTGATTAAATGCTGAAGCATTTTCTACTGACTTTCTCCTTGGGAACATTCTTTTTTTGTCTCCTTCCTTTTCAAGCTTCTATCTACAAAAGAATTCAGACAAGACCCTGTACTTGATGGGAAAAAAATGTAAAAAATCAGAGCACCACTTCTAAACATCTATAGCAGCTGCAAGAATAAGAAGGTTTTTATGAAGAGCTGAACACAATTTTATTTAGGAACATAAAGCTCTAACTTTCACAGCTGAATTAAAAAGTCTAACCAAAAACAGGAGCTAAAATCAGAACTGAAAACATCTAGCAAGGATTTACAGAACTTCTGTCAGATTAAGTTAAAGCTCCAGAGCTGATTCATAAACTTAGAGCCAAATACTAACCGTGAATGAAAAAATTTGAGGACAAAGGGTTAAAGGTCAAGGAAAAAATACCTATTGGGCTTTTTTCAAGCTGGTTATGGTCAGGCTTGGCCCTACAAATATATCCAGTCAAATTCCTCTGCAATCTTTCCACAGCCAATCTAACTATGTCAGCAACAAAATAGATGAGGAGCTTTGAATAGACTTGATTTAAAAAATTATTTTATTTTTTTCATTTATTTTCAGAAGACTATTTGAGAGAGTGAGTGAGGGCCTGGGCAGCTTTTGTTTCTGAAGATCTATAACCCGATGATGGCCAGCAGGGAGAGAGGGGTCACTGGCTGCAAATGATTTTCAATACTTCCTCTAGAGGGAATAGGATGATTTCTGGGAGCTGCTTCAGGAGATGAACCTACAGGCCTCTCACTATTGTTACTGAAAACCTTCAAAATTTATTGTCCTGCCTAAAAGTCATAAAATGTTTAACTTTCTTGATTATATGATTGCAGTGGTATGCCTTCTTAAAACCGATTTTTCATAAAACAAATTAAATGCTTAAAATAAATAAAATTTTTTGGACAGAACAACACTGTCACCATTTGTGGGATTCCTTAGTACCACCCTCAGCTATCAGCCCCTTGCACCCTTGCTCTGGGCGCTCTCCCTTCTCCCTGCCTCAGCTGTGCTCATTCAGCAAGAACAGTCCTTGGCTGCTCTGGAGTGAGGGCACAGCTATGACAGGAAATGCACCCCAGCCTCCAGAGCTCCAGTGAGGGGCACAGAGGGGGTTTGCACAGCTCGCCCCCGTCCCAAGGAAAATGGCAGTGACTTCATAACCTCTTTCTGACCAACCTAAAGGTTTTGGTTAGCAGAGTTTGAATCTCAACTATCTGCTTTAGCTCCACTAATGAGATTTATTTTATTTCAATGTAGGTGGTCTTTTATTTCTTAAATGCAATTAGCATACAGTTGTTGCCTGATGGTTTTATTTATTTTTGAAAGTGCCGACTACTGGACTTGCTTTCATAGTTCTCGCGTTTCCAGAATTGACTTTTGTGCTCCACAAGCCTATTTTCAGGAAATATTTTGTAAGAGGGATGATATTTTGAACTCTACTTTTAAGGCTGCAAAGGCTTCTGCTTTTTTTGTTCCTTTGTCTGTTCATTAGGGGCCATCTTTAATTCCTAGATGTGTTTTTTGGAGTCAAGTTCGTTTCCTTCGAAACATACCATGAAAACAAAACATGAAAAATACTTTCAGACTTTAGGCAAAGTTATATGTTTATGAGATTCTATGCTACATAAGGTTTCAGGCGGGGCACTGAAATTTACGTTTTGTTCCTTTCTAGGTTTTCTCTAAACATTTCCTGACATGTTCATTAGCTGCCTTTTGCTCATTACATAAATGCATAAAAAACTATCTGACCTGCTCGGTTTAAGCTGTGTGATGAATAGAAGGTTTTAGGCTTTTATTCAAACTATGAAAATTTCACCATCCCCATTTTTTGAGGATGACATAGAGGAGTGCTATGTAGTGTTTCCAACTCCTGAGCTGTATTACAGTCTTAATTTTTGTGATTCATGAATTTATAATTCATACTCTCAAAAAAGAAAATGGAACATTTTTGAAAATCAACATCATGCATACTGCAAACTACAATAAACATGTCAGCAAAAGTGGATATACTAACAGTTTATGGTGGCCAATTTGCTACTTTATTCTTTTTTACAAATGGACAAATTATGACTACCCATTGTGGTCACATTAAAGGGAGAATGGTGTGGAAATTTCTGTTCTCAATAAACCCATAAAGAAGTGGACAGAACTTATTTTTAGACAGAATTGTGCTCATAATGCGAATAATCACCTAAAATCTGCTGAGAAAAACATAATCAGTTTCACAAGAAGTCTAAAATTTTCTTTTTATCCCATTAGTCAGCCTAATAACAAGTTTTACAATTTATCCATGTGAAGTTCATAAAAACAATGACAAATATAAAAATGCCACACTGAAAGTTGGAAAAAAAGAAGTTTTCCACTCTTCTATATGATGTTGCGAAATTTGTTGAAGCCAGTGAAGTTAAACTACCATAACACAGACTGACCTCTGAATTCACTGAATCAGGGCTATCACGTTGTAACAGAAGCTGCTGAGATTTTACAAGCAAGCTGAGGCGTCCCTATGCTGAATATGCTGAAAAGCAGTGGCAAACTGGTTTTCCTTTAATGTGTTGTGTGCAAACTCTTCAATATACAGAAAACTGAAATGTTAAGAATCCCTTGAGAAAAGGTTTCAGAGAAACTCAAGTGAAGTCTTCATTAAATCCTCCAGAAACACTGTAATTAAAGAAGTTCTATGTGTGTCAAGGAAGGAATTGAATTAATTAGTAAATCTTTGCTTGTGAAACCTCTTTGTTTTAAGATAAAAAGAACAAAGGGCTCTGAATATCTGTACCACACAACAGATAAGTCCTTTCTACATTCAGAAGGATACATGCCAGATAGAAATATGGCCAAATTCAGAAAATACTCTAAGCTTCCTCAAGATTTATAGATGTTTGGATCCAAAGAGTATAATTCAGGGCCATAATACAACCAAGTCCATATATAAAGCTAGAATCCAGATATGAGAGGAGTTTCATTACATTCTGGGAGGTTTGATTTATGTTTCTCATTTAGCCTTACTCCCCAAAAATCGAACAGAAATAAAGTAACTAAGCTGAAGTGCAGTCTCACTTCAGACATTTTAAATCATATGTTAGGTTAAAGGATAACAAGATGAGGAACCAATCAAACCTTTTTTCTGTATTTTTAAGTTTCTGTCTTTTAGGCAAACCACTTGCTGAGATTGTCTGCATTACTGTGGTCTGTCTCAGTCTAGAAAAGAGAAAACTGTCCCAGCTATTGTGGATCATAGCAGAAAAAGGAAACAAAATAAATGGGTGAGACTTGAGTAATGCATTCTTCTCCTCCCTGCCCCAGCTGGTTTAAACCATCTTGGCAAAAACTTCTGAAGAAAGGTTTTTAAACATGACACAGGTTGGTCAGGGAAACCTAAAGGATAAAGTTGTTTGTAAATTTGAGTACAATTACTCTTCAAGTCAAGGGATATGACACAGCATTATCAGTATTGTGGGCATGAACAAAGTAGGAGATAAAGGACTTTGGCCACCAAATTCTGAGCCAATACAAGAGGGCTGTAAAAATGGGAGAAATGTCAATAAAGGATATAATCAAACTGAGAAGACTAGCAGAAGGGACTAAGAATTTCTACATTCAGATTACAAAATATTTATATTGAGATTTTTTTTTAACCAAGATTTTTTTTCACCAAAATGAAGTACTGTACTACTTAATGGTGATACCAGTATAAGAGGGGATCAGAATTTCTGGCAAATATTGATTGCAATGATCTAATATGTTACAGGAGACCATTCTCCATTTGGAGCAGAAAAACTGCAGACAACAATAAGCATGGAACACAAACACCTGCAAGCCTGAGTTATTTGAAAAATTAATGCTGACTTTTGTGTACAGCTATTTTAGAAGAATCAAGGTGTATGATAAAGTTGTATCAAGAATTAAACTAGTGTATCACATTTTAAGCTGCAGTTTGCTACAAGCAAGCCCTTACCTTAATCTAATTGATTCTTATCTCCAGCAAAAGCATTTTCCTTTTGTCAACACTGAAAGCATTAAAATATGTTAGAAAGGAGAACTGAAAAAAACCCCACGTAAAACATGCAAAAAACCCACCAGCACAAATACTAGTTGTAAAAGTCCAACACAAACGCAGCACTGTTCAAAACCTCTGATGGTTTAGCCTACACAACAAACTTAAAGACGATGGCTTTTCTGCCTAGTTTTTTAAATATATCACACCTAATATTACTTCAACTGCCAGATCAGTAGAGAAAAGAAACACTTCGTTGCCGAGTTTTTCTTCAGTTACATGCATTGCTGTTTTCCCTTCCATAATCCTCTGTATTTTGTCAAGCACTTTACAACACATTTTATAAATATTGACAGAATCATGGCTTTCTTAGCACATTACCCATGGTATGATCCTTTTAATATCAGAAGTATGTAAAGCAAACCTGTTATGGCTTTGGATTCCTTTGGCATAGTATTTATATATTCACAACCTTCACTTATTTCTTCATCTGCCAGATATTTCCCATCTTTGGGTAGATTTTTGCAAATTCAATCCTCTTCTAACAAAAATACTAAAATCATACTTGGAATTTTCTTGGTACTTTAGGATACAGGTTACCCTTCCAGTGAAAAGTTAATGAACTAAATCTAGTACATTTTCCACACTTCTTTTCTTCCCAGACAAAATACTATGCAAAGAGATTTCTCTACAGATAATTAATTGGTTAAAGAAACATGGTGCTAAGAAGGTTATTTGATCCACTAAAACACTAGCAATAAAACACAGATACTTAGATCTGTCTCAGATGTCTTTTAAAGACAGTGTCTGAACAGACTGGTACTAATAATCCTGGATTTCTATTGTGGCAAAGAGTAGTATTTATCCAGTCTCACAAGGTGGATGTCTGTCTGTCTGTCCCCACCCACCTGCCCATGAAGGGAAAAATAACTGTAAAGCAGAGGTGTGTGCAAAGCCTTCCAGTATCCAAAGGGACTACAGGAGAGCTGGAGATGAACCTTTTAGTGACCCTTAGCATGACTTTTATCTAGATTAGATAACCGGAAGAAATTCTTCCCTGTGAGGTTGGTGAGGCACTGAAACAGGCTGCCCTGAGAGGTTGTGGATGCCCATCCCAGAAGTGTTCAAGGCCAGGCTGGATGGGGCTCTGAGCAGGTGGGAGGTGTCCCTGCCCGTGGCAGGGGGTTGGAACTGGATGACCTTTCAGATTGCTTCCAACCCAAACCATTCTGTACCTGTGATTTTTCCTGTGCTCCATAAACAAACTTGGCACTTTGTGCAGTGCACAGGTCCCTGTGCAAACCTTACGCTTTAAAGCTTCCCCTGGGATTCTTTTTTACAGTAACAAAGGAATAAAATTATTACTGGACACATGGGTATGCAAGCACAACATGCTGATAATTTTATGTAGATCTTCAGTACCCTCATGTCCATTCAGAAAAGCTGTTAAAGAAAAGCAAAGTTGTTCACTTCTTGAAGGTCTTGAAAGAAACAAGCAGGAGTTCTAACTTGTAGTTTTACAGTAAGTTGTCAGACATCCACAAAGACAAACTAGATCTTAACTGGGCAAGTACATCTTAGCAACAGGTTATAAAGCAGACACAGATGTACAAAACTATCAAGACAGGAAAACAAAAGTTTGGAAGAACAGTGAGAAAAGCTTTACATTTTTGCATAACAGGAAATCCACTGAACAAAAAAGAATTACAAATAACCACTAACATGTCTCATTTGCCTTAAAGAAATACAAAAGCTCCTAAAATGAGAAATAACATCATTGAAAAAGAACCACAAAATGAAGAATTTTATTTCAAAAAATGTCTTTGAACACAGCAGCTCAGTGCACAGAGAAGATGATGGAGTTGAAGACAAAGAAATGCTAAAATAGAACTGAAATGAAAGCCAAGATGAAATAACCTCCTCAAGTTCTGATGCTGGCAGACAAACACCATTCAATGAAAGTTTTCCAGCAATGACAATTATCCCATAGGGCTTCAAAACAATTTATATACTCGCAAGAAGAATACGTGTGAGAACAATGTTCCAGATTGCTGAAAATTAGCAAGAGTAGAAGGAGCTACCAAGCACTTCCAAATCAGTTAGTTTGAATTCTTAGAAAGATCTTAGAAAAGGCCTGAGTTTCCAGATCTAGCCCAGGACTTTTTGAAAGACTTCTTCATGCTTCCATAAGCATAGAAACTCTATAGCTCCAAAATGTGAGTTTAGGAAAGAAAAGGGATCATGTCCTGACTCAAACTGAATTATAATCTAACCTTACTCACAGTGTGGGGTTTGGAAACACACTATCTGGAATCTGTGTGCTCCACAAAAATCTCCCACTGCATGCAGAAGTGACATGCACAAAAAAATGAATTCCATGGAAAGGTGCAGCAGTCAGCAGGCAGACAAGGGCCTGAAAGGCTGTAACAAATGTAGAACCCTTCATAGGTGCAGGGTTCAGCTCAGGAGGGAACACCCTCATACCAGAAACGAAGAAGATGAGGAACTCCTCTGACAGAGTACTGAGGACAGAAGTTTTACTGCCTATTAAAACCAGGAGTGATCTCAAATCCTTGCAGTGCTCTCCTGCTGTGCAGCAGTGTTCTCCCTGGAAAGAAGAAGGTGGACAGAATGGAACAGGATGAGTAACCAACAACACAAGGCTAAAGAAAAGCTACTGTCATCCAAGAGTGCCAGATGATCTGACAGGAACAACAAAAGCAGTATGACAAAAGACGATGAACACTTTCTCCTCCTCCCTTGATCCTGAAAGAATCCCAGTGTACCAGGCTAAGAGACACAGATAGAGGCAGTATCCAGCCCAGTTTGCCACTCTAGAGAGAAGAGCAGTGGAAAAGTCACATCTCAGAGCATGGCTGAGCCCTGCAGCCTGACAAGTCAGTAAGAAGGCCTTTGTTGACAAGATTCAGGTACAATTTGGATCACTGTCAGAGAGAGGAAGGAGTGCCAGATCACCACTGGTATCCCTTTTTTCCTTTACTGTAACCACCAAGCTCTGTGGTGCTGCCATCAAAGCACCTTCAGAGGCCACACTTATATGCACCCCAACATTTTCCAGATTGCTGGCTCTTTATCTGATAATATGATTCCAATTATGATGATTATTATTCCAATTGGATTTAAAGAAGGACCTAGTGTCTCAAAGCAGACATTTTTCAAATTACATCATTCGATTTAATTAAAATATGTACTCTTCCCACAAATTTCTGATTTGTGTTATATATGAGCACTAGATACTCAAATCCTTGAGAAATTTAAACTTAACAAGATGGCAGCATGTCAATGGGACTTATTTTATAACTCCTATGACCTCACCCAACAATCCTTATGTGCAATACAAAAATATAGCTCTGAGGTTTATTCCTCTTCTTTTTACATTCCTCCACAGTAGACAAGTCCAGAAACCCATACAACAGACATGTTTTAAAGGGTTAATAAGATTTAATTAAGACTAATCAGGACAAGACAAATCCTGATTTTGATAAGCTTCCCATCAACAGCATTAACATTCACTTACAGTACAGTGATGGACAGTTTAACTAAAGGCACAATATACCCTGAAGAACCTTTTTATTACTGACAGTAATACTTGGATTAAAATTAGCACAGCATGATTTTTAAATCCCAAATTGAGTCTGCAGAGAAGGCACTTTAAAAAGGGTGGGTTTTTTTTTTTATACTCACAAACTGAGCAAACTTGATCTGGAAGTCATTAACAGATAATAAACATAACCTTCCCCCACTCACTCCCAAGATGCCATCTCTACAGTCACTTTTCAGCATACAGTTGTATTTTTACAACTTGTCATCCTACAGAGAAAAGCCTCACAGGCTTTCATTTTATCCGATTTCTCCCTTACTGGTAAGGAATTAGTGCCTTCTTTTCAACAGGACTCAGTCCCTAACAAGGAAAAAGAAGTGGAATGAAAGGAGAAGAAAAATTTGGTTTGCTTAGTGAAAAGGTTACAAAGTTCCCTTTAGGATGACAAAAGCCATTCTGAAAAGAAAGTAAAAAATTAAAGCAGGTCAGCTTTAAAGTGAGCTGCAACAATTGCCTCACACAGACACCTCATTCACGCAGCCCATTATGGAACAGGCTCAACAAGAACCAAAGGCAATCACTACTTCTCACAAGATCTTTTTTTACAAAGAAAAAAGTCTGTAAAAGTAGCTTTGGAAATTTTAAACTACTCTTTCACAGGATTTATCTACACCCTTTTGGCATCCCAAACCAAATGGCTTCTTTTGCATGACAGCCTCATAAATGAAATTGTAATCTGGTTTTCTGCATCAGACTGGCCATAGTCTACTGTCAGACTAGGCTTGGAGATGCACCTTTTTTAACTCCTTACTTTCCCAATAGAAAAAGAATTTGAAAACAGTAGTATTGATGGCCTAATCAATAACTTACTTAATGTAGCGTTACTACATTGAGATCCACAATCTTTTATTTTGTCATCAAAAAAAGCTGAAGAGCTTATCCTCACTATGTAAGGGTAACTCACCTTTTCCCACTGTGTAAGGGACACAAAATGCAGTATGATGCAAACATTGCATCACTTGTTTCTCCTATTTGAAATTATTTACATTGCAGCTCCTATGAGTCTTGGAGAAACATTCTTTGTTAAAGGAAGTAAGAACTAGTGACCCAAGGAATATTAAAGGGAAAGATGCTCAGTACTGAAGAGAATAAGTTCAGGATAAGTAAAACACAAAGCATCAAATAGAGGCTGGACATTCAGAATTTGATGCCCAAGAAGAGACCAATGATAGAAGGATGTTTTGCAACAGAACCAACACGTCATTCTAACATGGTTCTAATGCAAAAGAACAACTTGGTCGACCATCAGATACTACTCAGTTCCTCTAAATCTTCTCAAACTCTTAAGGAAAAAAAAGAGAGAGGGAAAAAGATGGCTTTCTAAACAAGCCTATGGAGCCAAATCATGCAGGCTCTGAGTAAGAGTGGACTTAGATAATTTAAAAATGAATAAAATTTGCTATCAGTTCCTTCTTATTAAAATGTAGAATCTATAGATTAGTAAGTCTGCTCATCAGCAGGTTAGAAGACATTAAAAATCAAAATTAACAAACTGAGAGTTTGTATGACTAAGTGTCACCAGACAGCTTAAGGCTGCATCTGCTTTACTCTACTTAAAAATCTGACTTCTCTCAGGAGAACAAAAAGTAAAACATATCTGGATGTTTCCTGTTACAACAGAAGAATACAAGAATAGCTGTACTCGGTCAAACCAAAGGTATACAGAGCACAAGATCCAATTTCCAGCTCTGACCAACACTGGATGCCTAAGGAAGACTAAAAACATGGCAAGCACATAGTGATATTTCCACAGAAATGTCTCTTGGCCACAAGCATTTTGTGGCTCAGGAAGCAGAGGTAGTGACCCTATTTGACAGCTCTGTACAAGTTAAGAACAAACTACTTCAGTAATCTTTGGAACCTTTTAAAATTTAATATCTACAGTGTCCTTTGGTGCTTAATAATATTGCGTGAAGACCCATTTTTCTTTTATTTTAGTTTAATCTGATATTCTGGTACTCTTGCTTGTTTGAAAATTAGAGAATAATCAGAGGACCTCTTGTAACATATAAAATCTTTCTATAGACAGCTGACAATTTTGTATATTAAGATGTCTTGCAAACAAAAAGCTGTTCTTTTTCCTCTTTCTTTTCTACAGGCTCCTTTTCCTGATTCTGCTCATTTAATAGCCCCAAACTAATAGAGAAGCATTTCCATTTTTTGGAGTCAATATTTCTGAGGTTTTATACTATAAACAAAAATTTTAATAGCACTTTAATCAAATATTTTGATGCTAGACTATACTTTTCTGAGAGATGATTTTACATCTTTTAGCCAGACAAAAATCTCCCATTCTACAGACAGGTCAGTGTGTTACCTGGCATTCAGGCACATTCAATCCACAAGTAACCCAATGCCATTAGAATGTTCTGTGCAAGCCAGCTACTGCAGTGTAGTATCTTCCCGCTGCTACCACTGCTGCCCCAACTTCTGCCTCTAGAGACCCAATATTGTTGCTATCAACACAAGGATTTATTCTCCCCTCAATTACTTTGTCTCTTAGAAGCCAAATTTTACTGTACAACATATAATAAGTAAAAACACGCCTGGAGTTCAGTGATCACCTTGATCCTTGAAAAAAAAAAAAAATTCTGCCTCTCAGCAAGTATGGGAAATCTTTCAGACCAGGCTGGTTTAGGTATGCCTCATCTCAGTGGCACAGCTACTGCACTGCTCTCAATTCCAGAGTGATTTCAGGAACAGGATTCTTTAAGTTTGAAGTCTCGAGAAAGCACTGCAAATGATCTGCTGCATATGAGCAAAACATACTCCTTACTTCATGATCAAATGTCTAAGCAGACACATATTCGTGATTATTTTCATCACACCAGAAATATCAGCAATAACTAGAGGTGCATCTCGAGTCTTTAGCTGGCATTCAGTACTTTGAATTGGCTGTTTTCAGTGAGCAAGCAATTGGGAGTTCTTGTGCTTTCAACATTGTTACTTATATATCACCCTTAGAGTAATCTCCCACACACAATTAGGAAACAGTATGGAAACTTGACCTACAGCTATATTATGACCTAACAAAATACGGCAGTAAGAGTAAAAACTTGAAACAAATCTGATGGTATTAACTCAGACAGTGTCTTTCTTGATATTTTACCCACATCTTATCTCACCAATATCCTAATGTGTGGTGGGAAGGAAGGAAGTGTGTTCCTATCTGAGTGACCTGAAAGTGTCTTGAGAGATATTTGGACTAGATCAGCTGCAGAGAAGACATGCAGGCCACCCAGACAGACCAGACATTGTGACTGACCTCCAGAAGATTTTGGCTCCTTTGCAGTGCAAGGTAATAATTGGATCAGAGTGTGGCTTTAACATCTGCTGCTGGTTGATATCTCTGACTGGCCTTTCCAGCTTCAATCTGAGATACATTTTGAACATTATTAATTTCCATGACCTAGTGTCAAAGTCTGATAGAGAAAGTGATCTGGTTGTGTTATCTTCCAGTATTTAATATCAGTTCTGGATAGAAACAGCTGGAAATAATATCACCTTTGCTACAATAAATTTTCAGAGGAATTTGTTGAAAATATCTCATATGTACAAAGAGCTGATTTCAAAAACAGACTTATAAGCTGAAGGTGTAGAGGAAAAGCCACAAACTGCTCGAGATGAGTACCTGATCCCGTTGTACAGGACATATTTAGAAGTAAATTCATACCTTAGAAACTCATATGGAAGTCTAGGTATAATTTCCCCCCAAATTCTGAATCAAAATTTTCTAATTAAAATGAAGTAGAGTCAGATTATCTCATACTTACTATTTATTTATCATTAAGTGGATGGGTTCTGCAATATCTCTTCATGTGCAGCTGTCATTGATTTCAGTAGATGCTTAGCATGCAGAAACTTAGAATGAACTCTGAGTCTGCTCTAGTCATGCACAAATTGTACTATATAAGCTTTTACTCTGCTGGGATTTTTCCAACTTAAATGAAAGCATTTAACTCTTAAAAATGTTTTTGATTTAAAAACCAGAGTACCTAGGCTGTCATTAGTTATTGCAGCATGCCATGAAATAACCACAAATGAAAGTAAGAAATGAGGAATTATTAACAACTGAAAGTGAGGCTTTATTTATAATTACCTAGTCAAAAAAGTATGACAATTTTGATGGGTCAAGTTCCCCTGCTCCTTTGATGAGATGAGGCAAACGAGTGTTGCATGCCTATCTAGGAAATTCCACCAGCAGTGTGTGCGCTGTCAGAGAGATTACACGGTGGATGAATGCTTCCAGGACCTCTCCAAGCAGCACTTGCATGCTGGCAGGAAAAAAAAGTCTCTCTTTTGTTTTCAGCTTGGAAGGTACTGACAAAATATTTCAACAATCTAGAGCAGCAATTTAAGGGTATAGAAATGGGCTAAGTCCAAATAAAAAAATTTAGAAAATAAATTTGCTCTCTCTTTTTTATTGGCCATGAAGTAATCGATATAAAGTGCTTTGCATATTTTTGCATGATGGAAGAATAAAAGGAATAGAAGAAATGGGTATTGTTTCTTTCTGATTAAATATTGCATGTAACCCTCTGACTAACAGCAGGAACAGTACTGGCAAAAGAAAGCTGATGAATTTTTAACATGGTGGCAAAAGTTTTCATATGGGAGTCTTGGAAAGTGGGTAGTGATATCTTGGTCACTCAATTATGCATACATAAAAAACCCCACACCTCAATAAACAGGTACAGAAATTCTGTTCCCCATTACTGCCACTCAGATTTCAAGAGACTTTTGAGTGAAAGAGCAACTTCCAAGAAGCTTTAGGAATTCAGCTTGCTTCCATTTTTTCATTAAATTATGAAACACTCCAAGCCCTTTCTATTCTCTGGGGCTATTTGAGGCTTAGAAAAAGGAAGGAGCTAAGATTCTGTTTCTAATTATTACAGTAATTTTGAATGAACAACTATCAGGTGATGAGAACCTGGTAACACTTTAATACATTCCTCAATTTTTGAAGATGGAAGCAGAAAAGAACTGGTGCAGTAGTGCAGTAGCTGGAACTCAAATCTTTCTGAGATCTACTTTTCTTAGTACAATAACCTAAAACTAATTAATGCTTCTTTCCTGAAAGTGCCAACATATAATACCAGATTTTCCACACTTCTGTATTTCTTGCACAGTAACGGAAAGTCTGCTTTTTTTCTCCCTGTCTGCTTGAATGCCAGAACATAGTTTATAGTTCTTAATCCTTCATTAATAATTATTGCCACTAACACAGCAATCTGAGTGCTCTTAGAAGATCACCACCAGAATAAGAGTTCTTTAAGGATATGCCCTCTTGGGAAGCATCCAAGTTGAACACAAATTTAATCATACTTGATTATATTATTTTGAGGGTCTGACACTTTAATTCACACACAATTATTTTCTGGATACAGACTCAACATTTGAGCAAAGACAGTATGTACTTCTGTAGGTATATTACTGGCTTCCATGCTTGAATCTAGTAGGAGGTGTCAAATAAAATATGGATTGTACTTGTCTTCAGTGTCAAAGCAAAGGAAAAGCATTATAATGAAGTTAATCAGGAGAGATTTACATCCCTGCAAATGACAGAATCTCTGGCAGTGACAATTAGCAACTTCATTAGTGCAGTCATGCAGCTATTGGTGCTTCTAAGTGGAAGGGAAAGTTAGAACTGCACTACACCCCAAGATGGACAAAAAAGCACAGACCCTCCTCTTTTTTATGTAAATCTGCATCTTGCTTTTGATCACCTGAAATGCAGGAAGCTGGTTTTGGTTAATAGAAATCATTGTTTTGAACGAGGGTTATAAATAGAATATCATTTCAGCTTTGCTCCTTATCTCTAGTACTACTCACTAAACTGTACCATCAATTTATAGATTAGAACTTCCAAATTCCCGAAACTTTTTAGTCTAAAATTGCAGTAATATGGAAGGAAGGAAGGAAGGAAGGAAGGAAGGAAGGAAGGAAGGAAGGAAGGAAGGAAGGAAGGAAGGAAGGAAGGAAGGAAGGAAGGAAGGAAGGAAGGAAGGAAGGAAGGAAGGAAGGAAGGAAGGAAGGAAGGAAGGAAGGAAGGAAGGAAGGAAGGAAGGATCATTAACTTTTTCCTTTAAAACGTTAAAACGAATCATGACTGGGAAAGCATGATGCTATCCCAGTCTCTGAATACACTGGTCACTGTTGCCCAGAGGCACCAGAAATCCATTCCCATTTAAAATGCAGCCTCATTGCCACACACACAGATGTATTCTCAGAATAGCAAAAAGCTGCAACAGGTGCAGTGGGCCAGGGGATTGCATGTGAACACTGGCATGTGGCAGAGGAGTGGGCCAGAGTCCAGCTCTGTGACACCAAGCACTCGCCTACAACTTGAAACTTTAACTCCAAATATTTAATTTACACATCGATCTGTTTGCAATCAAAAATAATTAAAAAAAAAAAAAGGGGGGACCAAGTTAAACTCCAAAACTGACTCATTTCTTCAGGATGCCAGAAAATTTTAATCTATCAAGGAATACAACTGACTGAATCTGTACCAGCCCTAATTCCCTTGTCACTCTCATGAATAGAGTAAAACAACCATAAAAAATTAAATAGGAAAGTTGCATTACACAGCCTTTAAGTGGTGAGGAAATGCAAAAGTAACATTTTAACTTAGGTTACAAAAGATTTCCCTTATTATGAAATATGGGCTAAATATACAATGAATTCTGAATTAACATAAATTTTCTTGGACTGAGTATGAAAGCAATAATTGATATTAGAAAGTCATTCTGTGATAGTGTTTAATTTTAAAACAAATCTGGCCTATTCCAAAAGTAGTTAATCAAAAGGGATTGATTTCTAACAGCTGTTATTGTTTGAAAAGTTAATAGCTAGGAATTTTGTATTGGTTTAAAAAGGCATCTGTTTCTAAAATGTGTAAAGCTTTGATAAAGCAGAGATAATTTATCTGCTTTCATTTTGTACAATAAAGCTGCTCTTAATATTCTTATCTTATAATATTGGATGTTAAATAGACTAACTTTATCACACCATCAGTTTTAAAGGAAAATCATTGAAGTCAGGTGGGTTTTCTGTTTCAGAATAGAGGAATTATGTGATCCACTATCCTCTTACTTGTAAGGGGCAAGTGAAAGAAAATCAACAAAACAGAAAAGGCTGTATTATGCCACTGATTTATGAATAGATTTCCCATTAAGAAAATGTGAAATTTTGCTTTATAAACTAACCCAAAATTTATATTCCATGGTATCTACTCAGGGAAGTGAGTTCACACCAAATACTTCTTTAAATATTTCTTCTACTTACCATACAACTTATTACTCATTTATTCAACAAAATTCCAAATTGGCACCATGCACACAGAAAGAACAATTTTAGGAAACCAAACACTTCTTGAGTCAAAGGAAAAATTGAACTGGCTTCCATAAACAAGACAGTAGCATCCTTCAAAATAAAAGGTGGAGCTAACAATTTTCATAGGGGAGAAAAGGAGGGGAAGTATTCTGAAAAAAATTGGCAAAAAGAACATCTGCTCTGACAATGAAGTCAAGAAGAGAATTGTGAAAAACTACGTTTGAGCTGCAACCCCCTGAGCAATATATTAGGGGTGAGGTGGGATCTAAATTAGTTCTTAAAAGTCGCAGAAGTTCCACGACTTCATAACTTTCTGAGCCTTTATCCCATTCTAGGAGTGTGTTTTATTTAACAATTTGTATGCTGTTCCTAAGTACATGTACATAGAAAATTGAACAGATATGTTCTTCGGTAAATAGCACCAAAAAAAAAGGAAAAAATATGATGACAAGAGGGGAAAAACAGAAAGCAAAATGCACACTCGAGATACAGCCCAAGCAGCTGATGTCACTCTGAAAGCTCCTGCAGTGAGGTCACCTGCACTTAACTCTAACATCAATGGCTACATCACCTCACAGCCACGGAAAATGTACATCTCCTCTCTGTACCTCAGGTTCCCCAGCTATGATATCAAGTTACAAGGACTTTCTCTGTCATTTCTTCAGAATGCCTGCTGCTTGCATATGCCTTTTGGTATGCAGTCAGGAAACTCTTTTTCTGAAGAAAACCACCAAATATCAGAAATCATATATCTACACATAGGAAGCTTTATTTCCCTTTCATTATTCACACAGTTATTCCCCAAGTATCCTGAAAGCATTTATATAGAACTTAAATTGTGATACATAGGAGAAGTATACTAGAAGGAGGCACTTAGACCACAAGAAATCAACCCAAGGATCTGGAAAGACAAATTTGGTTTGTATTCAGGATACACTTTCAACATCAGAAACAATGCACATCATTTACATCTTGAAGAGCAACCCAGATTGGAATCTCGTTTCAGTATCCACAGCTTGAAATTGGCTACAACAGAAATCTAAATGTGCCAAAAGGACAGTACAGTGATTCTCCGACCCCTCCTTCAGCAGAAACAAAATATTTTTGACTCATGAAAATCCTTTCAAAATGAAACATTCTAAAGATGAGAAGTTTTTAAAATACAGATTAAATTCTGAAATTATATAGTATCAAAACAGGAAAAAAACTAAAACAAATAATAAAATCCAGCTCACAAAAGCAACCAAGAATGTAGCATCAGTTCAAACGAGAGCAAAGAATATCACTTGATAATCTTCTGGAGATTTTCTCTTGTAAATGGGGAGCTGAAAATATAACATTTCACCAGTTTAACCAATTCCATGTTTCAAGATGCTGGAATAAAATAATTCAAGAGATTCCCTCTGCCAGCATAAGGCTGTGATACTATATATACCCTGCACTTGTTCCTGGTTTATTTAAAAATGCAAACCAGAAACTTCAGTGATGAGAGATATTGCAGCTCCCCTGCTTTAGTGTGCAGTCATTGGATAGCCCTGACCTGATATTCTGACCTTGAGCACAGATTACTTACAGAAGTTCAGACACAGAGTTTCAAAAGCTTAGCTCCTCTGAAATTTGCATTGCTTTGCTCTGATGTTTTATATCTTATTCTCTTAGAACTGTGAGGAAAATAGCTTGTTTTATTCCCCAGAATAAAACCATGGACGTGTTAAGATACTACTCAGTCGTCTTAAGATAGGAAAGTAAGTTGATAAATTAAGAGCAGAGTTTCTTAGAGAACTAGAGAAACGCCTTGCTGAGGTTTCACTTGTACACCTTCTCCATCTCTCTTACCAAGAACACGGACCTTTAAGAAGATTCCACAAACAGTGACTGCAGTTACTGTTCTCCAAAACATAACCGTTCCTATCTAAAAACTGATTTTGCAAAATTTTAATGTTTCTTTTCATTTTGGCCTTTAGCTCTTCCTAACATGAGGTTAGAGGAGAAAGAAGGTCATGAGCATCAACTATCACTTGCAAATTTAGTCTCTAAAATAATTAATGTATAATTCCTGTATAATCATCCTGTCAAGAATGCCACTTACTTGGTAACACATATTAAATTTGACCTCCCAATTCAAGATATGCTACAACCTTCTTCATTGAGAAACTTTGCTGAAGAGCCAAGGTAGAAGCAGGTGTATATCAAAGAGACAGTTCCAATAAATATTTGGAAGGCTGAATGAAATTTTTAGATAGCTCTGATAACAGAGGATTCTTTCTGAACAAATAGGAGTATGTTCTCCCCATCTCTCAAAGCTATTTTTAAAGGACAATCTCTTCAGTTTATTCTGCTATCGTGTGGAATTCTAGTCTGGAGATGGCATCAGAATGATACACTTCAAAGTGACACTGCAATTATGAACGTGACTGAGAGGTCCACACTTCAACAAACACCTTGTCAGCGAAAGTATTGGGGGTGGCTGCTTTTCTGGACCATTCAGGTGGGAATTGCAGAGATTCAAAGTTTCACTTTTACATATTTGCTAAATATGCATTAGTTAGAAAAACAGTAGAAGTCTCTCCTATTTGTTGCTGGCTTAAACAACGACAGGAAATACAGAAAACAAGTCCTACCACTTGAAGGCTGTTTGGCAGTCCATCTCAGTTTATCTGCTAGGATGCAGCTTTGTAATAAAATAACCACTGTCACTTTCTGGCAGTCTTACCATATATGCTGAGTATTGAATCAACTAACAAAGTGAAGAAAAACAAGAGCAAGACTTCCATCCAACTCTGTCACTTCTAGAGGCAAAACTATGTCAAATAAAAGGCAGAAGTAGTTTACATCTAAACCAGCACTGGGTTGTTTTACCCAACTTCTTTGTCAAGTGATTGCTTCAGTTTGCACAACTGTCAGTTTTGCACTTTCTGTAAGGACTGAAATGCTCAGACACTTCAGGAATTGCTGACAGTTCGAAGGGTTCACCTACGTGGATGTCAGATATTCTCTGTTATGAGGACCCAGGGTGAGTTTAATCTACAAAGAGATCAGTTGGCCAACATCATTAACACACTTCTACAAACAGTGGATAAAACAGTTTTAAATTACCAGAAGTTGCATCATTACAGATTATTATTTTAGCATTGTTAGCCTTCTATAATATGATGTTGCTCCCACTGGAATACTGATTAAAATAGGAACCAGATGTGCTTTTCATGACCAGATTGAAAAAGATAAACAACCAGAAAATCAATTCAAATAAAAAGGATGCCCTGGGGGTGTTTCTCGAAACTGAAGAGGGAGAGTGTATGTATCTTGTAGAAGGGTGGGGTAGGAACTGAAAAACACTCAAACCCAGAAATCTCCTCTTTCACAAAAAAAACCCCCCAAGAACCATGAAGAAATCTAGTTCTTTAGACACCTATTTTGATTATACTCCAATGCACCATTATCTTAAAACTGGGTGTACCGGCCAACACTAAAACAAAGAAAAATCTCTATTTTCAGTTTTGGTCATAAATCCACAAGAAATAAAGCTCACAGGAAAAAGACTGATTTACATTTAGACCTCAGTGTTTTACAGGAATACCACTTTGGTTTACTGGGCTGTAAGCAAGATGATTTTTTTGGAACCTACGTATCAATCTTCAACTCCAGAGAGGCACAAAATGGAAATCTTTGTGCCAATCCTGATGGGAGCTCTTTTTCTGCTAAATGCAGGCCAGTATCTGCAATCTTGAAGATTAAGTATGACTTAATGGCACTGTTTTGAAGAGTAGACCATCTGTTTCTTTACACGGAATAGAAAAGAACAAAATTTCAAGTCACAAAGGAACAGAGATCACAAACCACAAAGGAAAATACCTCTCCTCAACATTACAGCTTCTGCAGATAGTGTGGCCCTAATGAAGCCATATTTTTTCCCTTGCACCTTTAGATCAAGGCCAGGAAGCAGAGACCAGTGAAGAGGGTGGCAGTCTCCTTTGGCAAGCATGGAGGAGATGAGATTTCTTCATTGGGTAGATAAAATAATAATTGTAAGAACAGATATAAAAAATTTTCTCTCACATCTCTACCCTATTTTCAAAAGAACTAGAAATGAGACTAGGTTAGCTCTATTCAGCACCAACTCTAATGAGCACTGTCCCAGTCGTGCCAGGTCATTTTGCTGCAGCTGAGTGTCACTCACAATGGGAAAAGCACAAGCCAGACAATCAGGCGTGCAAAACTTGATATAGCACACCATATAAAGGCAGAAGGGATAACTTAGAAATAACTTATCTCTTTTAGCTATCAGCATCTTATTTTTTTGATGAACAAAGCTTCGTCACCATGTGGTACAGTAATCATTCCATCCCTAGAAGTCCTTCACTGCAGGTTACCAAAGCCAAAATACAAACTTTGAAATTAAAGACATCATGCACTACAGCCCAATACATATTTGATTTGCCAAATGATGTTATTTCTCTTAGATATATTTTGAAAAAGCATCAGACAGAAGAAGAAAGAATTTGTATGAGAAATTCCTTGATCTCTTCCTGTATCTTCTTCAAGTGACTTCCAAGGTTCCCCTGTTCCCTGGCTCCCATTTCTTCTCACATACTGTATACATTAGGACCTCATTACTTTCCTCTGTTCTGTCTTGTAGCTCTCTCCCTCTTCCTGAGAGTTCACCAATTTTTGTCCATTATTTCTTCTTTTCCACAATTCATAATCCTCCTAATTTTCCTCTTGCCATAGCTGGTTCTCCATTTTCTTCTATATGCCAGCACCTGCTCATAAATTAATATCCCATTGGGATACTTCAGGAAACCCATCACTGCCTTCATGCAGAAGTTTACAGAGTTTGTGTACTCCAACAATAACCTTCCTGAGAAGCAGCACTAGTGGATGTTGAAAGACTGGTATTGGAACAAAGTTCCCTTTTTTGAGATATCCCCTGCTACTTTTGAGATGCTGGTGCCAACTGTGTAAATCAGCAATTAGAACTATCAATTACTCCAAAATTAAGATTATAAAGTCAAACATTGAATTTTGGAAACACCAGAATTAACATTTTTCATGAAGCTTTAGTTCAACTTGTGTGTGTACACTGTTGATCTTTCTTTGTATTATCACTTTTTTTTTCCACATCTGTATAACACGAGACTCCTATAAAAGGTACCTTCTTTTTGCTTTTGAAGTAATGGCTATCAAAATCATGTTGGTATTAGGGATTATTGATAAAACCTCATAATCCTTACAGAAGCATCAAAATTGTAACAAGCCCCTAAATTTCAGGACACTTTGAGAGAGCTGTCTTTTCCTTCACAAGTTTCTCATGAAGAAAAGATATAAGAAGTGTTAGTCACCATTAGGAATAATGAGGAAGGGCACAACAGACTTACTTGAGGAAAAGAACCTAATCTGTAATTTAAGATTATAGAACACATGTTCAATTTGATAAACCATTCACCAGAGACTTTTTAGAGACCAAGAATTCATACCAGGCACTGCCAACTTATTGTTCATGTCTAACAATGCTACGAAACAAACAAACAATGGCATGATCTTCAGAGAGGAATTTTATTGAAATGTGGTTAACTAGCAAAAAACTGCCTGTCAAAATTCTTTAAAAAATAGCTTTTCAGTAACTTCCCTTTAATATTTATATCTTCTTATTCTGGGGCTTTCGGTCTACTGGATTAAAAAACCCACAAAAAATTGTTCAGTTGATTGCAGTGTCAAGGGACTACCACACTTTGTACTTCAGCATGGTGGAGTTTAGCACAGTGACTTCAGCACTGGAGCCAATACACATACTCAGTGTGAAAAAAGTTTTCACAAAGTTATGTCAATAAAAGTTTTCTACTCCAGAAAAGGTCTCTGTTGCAATAACCCACTGTCAAGCACGGCAGAGATAACAGAGATGCAAGAGGTACACAAATTAGACAGATGCTGTACTGAAGCCAGTATCATAAAAGGCTGATAAAGGGAATTTACCACTACACTAGACAAATTCCTATCAGAGAATCAAGTTTTCCCACCTCTTTTATAGAGCAGGAAGAAATACACAGATTCTTTAGTCCCAGCTCTCTACCCCACTCTTTCTGTCTATCATCTCCCAAATGTTCCGCATTTCAGCTTCACAGAACAGTAATATTTAGGTTTGTGGAGAATACTTTATTGTAATGGACAGTCTTTGTTAGCAACTGGCATTACTGTTAAAGGGGTAGAAATTATTTTAGTAATGTGATAGTTATGACAAGCAAAGTAAGCTAGGAGTAGGGAGGCAGATCACAACAACATCAAGTCTGATAACAATCTGCTTCAATGCCTGACCCTCATCAGACACTGATAAAATTCAATCCTTGCTGATGCCACAAGCCAGGCAAATAACCATCTAACAGAGCAACAGCTGCACTGGCAGGCATTTCAACTCTTGGAAGCACAGCTATTCCCAGAAAGAAGGGATCACTCCTGCAATCTACAAACTATACGTCCAGAGGAGCAGGATGGTTCATATTGCAAATAAACAGAACTATCTGGTAACCCTCAGTCTAGGCATCTTTAAATTACAGCCAGTTTGAAATCAATAGCATCCCTTCTTGCCTAACTCTCTTGAGGGAGCTCTGAAATAAAATGCAGTTTTGACATAGCCTCGATTTGCCCTTTGAAATGCAAAGGTATTTTGACACTTTCTTTTTTTCCTTTTATAATTAGAAAAACTGGCTCACCAGTCCATGCCCACACCAGATGCCTCAGGAATGATGCTGACATGCTTGTTCTAACCCTGCACTTGATATGCTGAACTGCACTCAGATCCTAGCACTTCACATCCTTCTTTCACACCCTTATCAGATTATGAAATGATTATTCTGGCCTGAATTTACATAGGATTTAGTAGGATATCATGGACTTCATTATCAGTAAGTGAGGGAATGGAAAAAGTGAGGAAATGTGGTGGAGTTCACTCTGTAAGCCAATTACTGACACAGATTCCCTAGGAATGACACCCTTTTATTAGATTCCCTCGGTTTAGCAAATGCTTATCTACCATTCAAATGGCAAACAGCTGGAAAACCTCACATTTTTGGGACTAAGTGGTGTCCCTGTCTCTGACAGATGGGTAATAAATAAAGTAATCATTACAGAGAATTGCTCTTACTCTGAGTCAACTGGTGAGTTTTGAACTCTACAAGGACCACAGCTTTACTGGGAATAAGGCAGTTCCCCCGTAGGTTATTTTGCTTTTAGAACACGTGTAACAGTAGTCCATATAATTAGCTGACAGTTAGGAAAGGTCTTACTCCAGCTGTTTCCCAAAATAAAACAATACACAGTAGTAATCCAGTAGCATTTCTGCCACACACAGTCTCACCTTTTATTTTGTATTTGTTGCATTGATTGTACCAACCTGCTTTATTCCCTTTGTACAGAGAAAGCCACTGAAAAAATGTCTAGTTAAATCTCAACCCTTAAGACACTCATAAATAATAGAGAACCATAAACAAGGAATTTACATTAAACCTTGGGTGAAATCCTGGACTCACTGAATTATATAGAGATGCCAAGAGTTTGCTTTGATAAACACTGGTTTGGCTGAGTGTATATGTTCTATGATACAGACTAAGTTTTATGATTGTCGCTCCTGCCATGATTTTCCCCCCTGCATGAGATGGATAGATAGAATTTGTGCCTTTCGAATATTTTATTTTACGGCATTAAGAATGTTTCAGTGTGTGGTGTGTATATATGTGAGCCCAGGTTTTTAGAAATCAATCACAGGAGCATTTTGACACCTACAGGGGCAGTAGATATTGAATGCATCACACCTATTTAATTGGAGACAGCTACAGAAGGTGACTCTAAGCACACAGATTCCACAAATCCAGGTCTCAAAGCTGGTATTCAACCATCTGTGTATATAAAAAGATGCTACAAGTTTTTTTTTTTATTTTGTAAAAATAATATATTTAAAGTCAGGCAGAAGAAATCACTGCATGGCTTAAGTATTTTGGTAAAATAAAAATTTGACTACAAATTAATAGATCACTTCAGAAAGAGAAGAGAGACCTCTGAACATCATACCTGGTAATAAATTAAATGAACCAAACGGGTCTTCTCAGTATTTTCTCATACCAATTCTCTATCTTTTATATCTCCACCAAAAATGTACTGTTACAATTCTGCATCAACAGCTGAGGTTATGATAAACATAGCCTGAGTATCCTGATGTCATCACAAGTAGAATCCCCTGAAGCTGAGGTAATTAAGCTATTAATAACAAGAAGATCTAGTATAACCATTCCATTCAGAAAGGAAGGATTCTTCTGGCTGCCATTGCATTCTGTTTTCATTCTATCTCCTTCAAAAGTCAGAATCACAATACTCCACTGTCCAAGTGAAAAAAGTCTGGATAGATTTACCTTTAAGTTTACTGCTGACTAAGCTAAGGTATTCCCAGCCTTCATTTTCCCTAAAATAAACTACATAAAACACTTTTGCTGTAACTAATTAAAAGAAAAGGAATTAGTAAAACTATTAGATCATTTGAAGATGATTTTTTTTTCCCCAAGTATCTACTGCATCCCATTCAATTTTTCCTGTAGATTTAAATCAGCTCAATATGATCTGGATGAATAGGAGGAAACAAAAAAAGGAATTATGTTGAAGAGATCTGTTTTGAAAATTGCTAGGAAAAAATTGCTGTTGTCTTTTCAATATGATTTTAATAACCCATACCAGTTACCAAAACCAAAAAGACATTCTTATAGTTAGGGAGACAAAGGATTCATAGTTATAGTTTTTAATCTGAGCCTTACAACCTGAAAAGATAAATCCAAACTGAAGTGCAATATTCCTTGCCTCTCTTGTTTCTACTGCCTTGTTATTTATTTTCCACGCATGTTGCAGTTTTTCTCACATACTGCAATGTTGACCACAGATCTGCTCAAACTATAGCATTTTTCTTTTACCTTTTGCATGTAATAATAGTCAGCCTTGATCTGATCCTTATTTCTGAGATCTGAAAACTGAGGATAAGGATTTAACCACAAGAATATTTAGCACCTTCACATCTATGGTATTTTTTCCCTGGGACCTTCTAATCCCACTTTAGCTATTGCTGCAGGGCATTAAAACCCAATATCTTGGGTTTAAAGTCTGATACAGATATTTTTATTTTCCTACGGTCTTAAACTTTGTAAGTTCTGGAAGATGTTCTAAAGTAAATTTTAAAAGGATCAAGGTATAAGGAGGAAGAGAATGATAAGTTTCTTAGCAAGGATGTGTTGCCCTAAGGGCAAACTGGACAACATGCAGGTTTTTTAAAAACCACATTCATGACCCAATGCCACAGCTTGGTAGTAAATTTGCAGCAGGCCAGCCTGGAGGTGAGGGAAACATGGGTCCTTTATGGTCATGTTTTCATCTGAAAGGACAAAAAGCAATTTCCTATGTAAGGAAAAAGGGAATAAACTTAATTAAGTCTATTTTAACTGGAGACCTATGCACAATATTTACAATCAGAAACAAAGTGCTTGCAATTAATTTCCACTTTCCTTTCCAACGTGCACTGTAACAATCCTGTGGAAAACCCTTATCAACAGGAAGGAGGCACCAATGCATGCTTTAAGCATTAAAGGATGGCTTAGAGCCTGAGCATTTTGCACATTTTCATGTTTCCTGTGGTCCTGAAAGCTGAACACATCACCAAAGAAACAGAAAATCACAAGCATTTTAGGTGGAAAATTTCTATATATTATTAAAGATTTGCTTGGGATTGTAATGCAAAGACCTGGGTATGCACTTCATAGATAGAGTACCAAGTGTCAGTCAAGCTAAATCTTCTCTAAACCTACATCAGTTCGATTTGAGAGAGATACTAGTTATGCTTGATATATCAGAAGCATGTTGGGCCACTCAGAGGCTTGGAGATACATGCAGAGAAGCCTGATGTACACATGCACAGCGAGATGGCATCCCTCCATTAAAAAATACAGAGTTGGACTTGCTGCATAGCAAGACATAAAAATATGTAATTAAAGAAAACTGCAGCTAAAGCATAGTGGAAAGATTTTATTTTTTAATTACAAAATACAAAGATATGAATGTCAGCAGCAATAATTGAAGAGTAACTGCATCGTTCACCAACTAAAATTAGAGCTAGTGCCTTATCTAAGCCACTTTTCATTTATTCTTAACTACAAAAGTTTACAGAAATCTGAAGTGAGACACCACTTAAGAAAACTCACTTACACCAAGTGATTTATTTTTTCAGAGCCAAGAGAAATACATGCCTATGCCTGGACCACGAATAGCTCCAGCTTTCTGGAACTGAAACCTCAGGTATGTATTTTTTCTCCTGGTACTAACTGTCAGAAACAATAAGTTAGCAAGGAAAAAGAAAAATTAAAACCAGTATGGATCTGAAAGTGCAGGTTGTTATTGGACATAGAAGATCCAGAATATTTACAAAAACATTTCCACTTGCATCCTATTTTGCTAAGTAAAACACAGTTACCTTTTATCCTTGATTGCTTTCTTTATAATACACAAGAGATAAGCCTTTTGAATACCACGAATTTTTTTCATTGCTATCATTCTGAATTCAGACTGTGGAATGGGCCAGAGAACATGCTGATATGAATCCAGCAAATGTACTAACTCACAACTGGGATAAGTGACTTCAGTCCCCACTTCTTGTCAGAATAGTGGCCATGGGTTGACAAGACAGAAGTCAAACTGGAGATAGCTGTGATGACAGTTTACAAGAGTTAACTAATGAAGGCCACTTCTTTGTGTATCAGCTGCAGGTATGTAGCCTTTGAAAGCCCTCAGCAGCACATCTTTCATATCAGAAAGGGGCATTTACTGAGTCTTTTGCTAAAGTAGGAAAACTAGGCTGAGCTACAGAGCACAGAAAACAGCCCAATATGCTGAAATAGAGATAAAAACAAGAAAAATCTATCTGTTTTGGACTATGTGTGAAAACGGTTACAAAAGAATGCACGGTGAGTGACAAATGGGATTGATCCATGTGAGTGCTGACAAGGAGGCTGTTATGTTAAGGAAATTACTCATTCTCTTTGTGTATAGGAAAGGCTGAGTACTACAAGTTTGCCTGATGCACCTTTGTGTTAACTTTGGATCAGTCCAATGAAACGCCCTGTTATCTTATGCTCCCCTCACCACAAGGTGGCACATTTGCACTCCCTGGGATTTTTAACTACCTCTACAGTTCACTTAATTATTAATAAGTAACTGCAATCCCATTATAGAGGGAGGAAGGGAGTGAGGATGGGATAAAAGCATGGAGTGATAAACTGCATTGTATTATCAAGCATGAACTATTAAATGTAAGTAAACTATTCTTAAAAACTGTATTAACTCCAAACTTTCCCTGTTGATATTACTTACTAAAAAGACCGAGGTGTACTGACATCAACAGTGGGGCAGTTAAACAGGACAAAGTGCTACTGAAAACTGCTTCAGTGTCTTTTACAAGTACACTCACCAGAATTTAGGGGTGAAATGGAACATGGGCAGGCTGGCACCAGAGAGAGAAAGAGGTACACAAAAACAGAAAAGCAGGTGTATCCACCCATTATTTTGATTCTCTAGATTTTAAGCCTGTTGCGTGGTGTGCAGTATTAGGGGTTTTCTTACATTGCTGCCAGTTTTCATCCTCCCTTTGTGAGTTTACAGAACTAACTACATATGCTAAGAAAGGCTGTTCCCTAGTAGAAATTTTTCCTTCAAGCTGGTAAAGGTTGTGTTCGAATGTCAGACTTTGAAATATCCAAATACACATTCTTATTTTCACCTAGCAGCTGATCAAATAAAACCTCAGTGCAGTGGTCCTTCTTTTCAAATCCACAATATAAAAATACACCTCATGATCTTTAATGGCTACAGCACACTCCTCTCCACAGTATCTAACAGACCCACATTTCATACATCCTTCAGAAAGGCACTAAGCAGACTATGAATCCACCAAATTGCAGAAGAGATTTGAAAGCACAACGAGATAAGAATGCGAGTACAAAAGAGAGGAGGAGGAATTTCTTAAGGACAGAAAAATACTGACCTAAACCAGAGCACAGAAATACTAACGAGCATGTGAAGCAATTCTATCCAGGCAGCACAAAATATATGTTTTTAGAAAGAAGATTCTTGGAGACTTAAAGCATAAACTATGTACATAGCTCCCTCTGATGACCATTGGACACGATACAATGCAAGTCTCCTTTTACTTTTGTTCGTGGATTCAACTGACAGCTGACTGGTTAAATTCTAATTGCTTCCAAGTGAGGTCAGCAAAGGTATTTATCGAAAAGGACTGAACAACAGGCTCAACACACACATGCACGCGCACGCATAAGCACATACACACCATCTCTCCAGCACGTTGATTTATGGAAACAATTATAATTCTGGTGGAGTCTTTCTGAGCTGAGAAAGTTTGTAGCTACAGTAGAGTGTCTCATGTTGCAAAAAGGAGACAACAGAAATGGAGTACTTGGGTATCCAGCTCTTATCAACAGGAACAAGTAAGTTATCTGTCCTTTACAAGATCATTCAACAGTTTCTAACAGCTAATAACTTATCTTTATTTCTATATGTTAGATGCTAAAAAAAGAATTAAGAAAACTATTTCTACTAATAATCTGAAAAGAGTAGGAAGAAAAATACAGGGCTAAAGCCATGAGGTCTGTTTAGAAACCTGAACCAGAGAAAAGTTATATGATAGATTGTGCTAATAGTAAATATATAGGTATGAAGTAATCAGGAGAATTTTATCATGCATGAGCGTTGAAATGAATCAATAGGAGATTTTTGGAAGGACTTAAAACTGAAGAGAGAACTGTGTTTACAATCAGTGTAAATATCTGGTTATGTAAAAAGTTGTATGAGATATATCTATCATATATGCATTAGCGTACTTCTAAAAATGAGCTTAGCATGTCATGTATTTCTGTGTAGCATAATGTATCCTTGCACGTTTGTAACAATTGAGCATAACGACTTACACATGCACCTTTTCTCACAGATCTTTTACTTTCAGTGCAAGCAGCAAATTCAAGTAGTAAAGAAGGTCACAACAACAAAGGTTTTTATAACTTGTGTCTTTAAAGGATATTCTGACTGAAGAGATATTTAAGAAGCTCTTCTATTTCGCCATTAACTATTAAGGAATAACGATCAGAATTCTAGAAGAGGGAGAAATCTCACTTAAATGAATCTGTAACTCGTAAAGACAGAAGGCAGGTCGGTGACCTAAGAGCGACAGTCTACTTGAGATTTAATTTTCATTATGTTGTTCATGAACACCCAGAACACTGCACTATAATGCACAAATGGATACTGACATGGATCCTGCCAATTTTGCTCTACAGATCATACTTTTACATTATCTTTCTAATGGGCACTATATCTTTAGCTTGCAATGACATGACTCCAGAGCAAATGGCTACAAATGTGAACTGTTCCAGCCCTGAGCGACATACCAGAAGCTATGATTATATGGAAGGGGGGGATGTAAGAGTGAGAAGACTTTTCTGTCGAACTCAGTGGTATATGAGGATTGATAAGCGAGGCAAAGTGAAAGGGACAAGAGAAGCAAACAACAACTACAGTAAGTAATACTTTTGCTTTTCCTAAGTTTTTAGAAATTTACACATCATTTCCTATTCCTTAATTTACCATAATTCCAAAAGAATTCTCTATCATGTACTGACCATTGTGTAAAACAAGTTTTTCAATTAATTGTACAGCAGGACATTTGCTATTGATTTTGAAATGCGTCATATTAAATACTACATTGTAGATCTGTTAATGTATTAGTTACAGCTGGGAACTATTAGCAAACAGACAGCCTATTTTAACAAGTGAACTAAGGTTGTATGTACAAAAATGTATAACCACCAACTCTCCTCATAAAATACTCCTGAAACATTAAACCACATTTATATAGTGCAGAAACTACCTAAAAGTTTGGTGTGTTTGAGTTAACAAGTAAAACATAGCAATACTAGAAAGTCCAATGGAAAGAATTATGTAAACTCTCTTGCAAAATCTTTTAGATAGTTTGCCAAGCCAGGAACAAAATCTATTATAGTTTCTGCAGTTCATTATTACAATGATCATAATGCTGAAAAAATATTCTCCCCCCTTTCTTCCAAAACCATGACTCATCTACAGAGAATGGACATACAATATTTTATGAAGCTGTACCAAATACAAATTCTGAACTGGAAAAAAAATTGTTGTACTATTATGTATTTTCCACACAAATACCTATATAATCTTTGATTTACATTTGAAGACATCAATTTTTACAGTCACTATTTTTGCCACTTTTTTTTTGTGTTGTTACAAATGTATTGTTTATTTAGAGAAACAGGACATCTGCTTGAAAAGACATTACTTTATTAAGATGCAACAGGAAAATACACAGGATTACACAGCATATTTCAAAACAAAATTATAATGAAAAGGGGCCAGGGACATGCTGTCTAGTATTTAGAGACAAATAAAAGGACAAATATTTCCAAGAATGTTGTTTAAAAAACGTTTCAATTTGTTGTATATAACAGTGTCCTTTTTATAACAGCAGCAGCAAAAGAAATCCATAGATCAAACTTCAAGAACTGTTAGTGTGTTTCAGCCTTCAGCTGAAGCTGAGTGCTGGTTTTCTATCAGAGCAGCACTTTTGCGTGCTACGCGCCTGGCTAGTGGGCTCCATAATTTATTTCTTTACTTCATCACTACATTAAGTGCTTGGCAACTTGTGTGGCTAAAACTGCATTGACTAATGTTACTGTTTCTTTTAAAATTTGTTTCCATATGTCTCCTTTCTTCCTACACTATTACATAGTGAATATTCCTCTGAAAGACAACACATGGCCAGCAGCCAACTAAATTATTTGGTCCACATTCAAGAAGACTCCCTTTGAGTTTCAGGAGGGCATTGCTACAATAGAGATCCATAGGACTAGTTTTGAAGTGAAATGTTGTTCCCCTAAAAATCACTGGAAAAAAGTTACTGACTGTTGAAACTGAACCTTCTGAATTAATGCAGATAAGTGAATATTCACAGTACCCAACTTTTTTCTTTTATTATTTACAAACACATTATGACAGCATCTAGAGCTGAGTAATTAATTATACAGAGTTGCTTTCTTAGTTCCATGATCCTTAAGAAAAACTTTGTTAGCTATTGAGCATTATCTCAATAACTCAAGCAGAGGTTCTCAGTTCTCTGAAGGATCCCATTCTGCTTAAGCACATTAATGACACCTTTAAACATTCTGTAGTGAGCCCATTAGAGAACACCACATCCTCTTGTGCCAATGATGTAGTTTCTTGCAGTATTCTGAACACTTCATGATAATTTAGTGATGGTAAGTAACTATTACAAATTACAGAAAGACAAACTCAAGTCACAAAACCCTTATGTTTATATTGCAGTCGAAAAAAAAAATCAAGCCTTTTGCTGGTAAATGCAATGAGTATGAGGAGAAAAACCAAATTAAATTGTAATGGTTATCTAGTAACTGATGTGCACTGTGTTGAACCATCTTTAAATTGGCTGAAGTATGCAAGAAGTTCCCACCATCTTAAGTCTAATACTCTATCTATTGTATCTTAAGGAATAACACCCAAAGGCTTTTGTTGGACAAGTAGAATAGGCAAATACAGACAAAGAGGACTAGAAAAATGTGAACACTGATAATCTGGATTTTCTGAGAAACTAAAGAAATTAGTACTGTAGCATTATTATAGGAACACTTTTTGTCATACCCTTTGTTCAACAAATATGTAAACAGTCTTTCTGAAGACATGCTTATGGCTCTCTACTAAAATCACTAACCATAAAGAAAATAATACTATATGAGGGGGAAAAAAGCAAAACAAACAAACAAACCAGAAAAAATAATGCCCACCTGGGCTAGTACACCTTCCCTAAGGAAAAAATCTTAACATTAGAAGTTTACACAGGCTATTTTTATCCAGGTTCTCTGAAAAGCATAATTTTAGAACTATACAGATAGAAAGGACATATTTATGCATGTGCTCAAACATTCTTATTCCATGATTTCCAGTTCTGAAATTTAGTAAAAGGAAACCAAACCTGTTTCTTAGAATGGAATGCCAGAACTTCTGCAGTCAAACTAATCAATGGACATGAAAAGTGTTGCTCCAAGAGGTTTCTTCTCATTCTAATTTTCCACTTACATAATAAATAAAATGAATTCTTTTCCTTTTTGAATTCGCTAACTTGTGCTACTAAAATAAAATAGGGAAAAAGTGTATTTTTACCTATCATAACTTAGCTTCATAAAGGAAGCTGCCCTGACAGTTTTGTAGATCAAATGAACTACTTCTTTTCAGCCCATGAGATGCCAAGCATGAATATTGTGAAGAATAATCTTCACATTGAGAAATGTCTGTAGAAGGATAACTTCATCACAGCTTTGGCAAGTGCCAAAGTTCATAGAGGTTCTCTTATCAGTTGGGACAACTGTAAGAATGCCAAGATGGTGAGGAATTAGGGTCATTGTATTTCAAATCTCTCTAGTTACAGCATAAAAAGATATATACACACACATACTATGAAAGTAACAGCACAAATAGTGAAAGTGTTAAAATTTCTAAGGTTTTTAGTTAATAGCCACTGTATTAAATGTGTGTGGATTCAAATTTCATGACATAACTAAATGCTGAACCAAATCCTCACTCAGCAATTGTAAATAATCTGTATTTATCATTCAATTGCTTCAAAAAACATTAGAATTTAATTGCTTAGTTAAAGAAATACGTGTGTGCTGTCTCAGTGCAAGCAAATTGCCAAATCCTGTTTACAACAGTGCTGACCTTGTTAGGTACCCAAAGAATATGGTTCTGTGCACATTTCAGAAAGCAGTAGAGCCTTCTGGTGGACATAAAGGTGATAACTCAAGAGTGAACTAATCAAATCAGAGGACAGTGATCTCCACTAAGCAGGGGAAATCACTTTGCACCTGACAGCTTTGCTTTCAATCTGAAAATTAAATGGCAGAGTGAGAACTGAGAGTCACCCACTGAAAAACTAAAGCAAGAATTAGGCAGCAGCCAAGAGGTTAGGTCACCCAGAAAAACCCGTCATTATTCATAAAAAAAATTCTCTTTGACAAAAACTTACTATAACTTGCCAAAGCCTGAACCTTTTTAACAAAAAAAAAAAAAATTTGCATCTTGTTCAAGGAAAAGAATCTAAGTGGGCACACAACACACACTTTTTGAATTCATGACTGTAAAACATGAGATTGACTGAACATATCTTGGAGATAAAAAGGTGATTTGCTAACTCTTAATCTTTGATAGAAAAATACATCACTCCTTATCACTGTTTACTCCTTCCTTCATTTCAGTTTGTTTTTCAGATTTTTGCCGGATTTACCTAATTTTGCTCAGAAAAAAGGCAGCAAAAATCAGAGATTGTTTTGACTCTATCCAAGAGGATTTTTAACTATGACTGGATGATGCTTTAGGACTTTCCATGCTCTGTTGCCTTTGGAATCTCATTTTAAAGACTTCAAAGGGTCCCTTAGTTACTAGAAAAGCCTTCCTGGAACCTGAATCCTAAGATGTCTGATCCTATCATATTCCACGTGTGCTCTAAACCCATAAAGTGCCTATTTCCTCTTTTTTTTCAGTGGATAAAGCCAATCAAAAAATAAAAGAAGAGAAAAGAGTCTAGTGAGATCTTGACATAAAATGGCTGAAATCTTGATTACAATTTTATCTTGGAAAACTACTATTTTGACCAAAATCGAACAAGTCAAAATTTTCAGCAATATGAAATGAACTTCAACTCAGTTTTGCTCAAATGTAAACCCTAACCGATGACAAAATACACTTTATACACATCTTCGTGGCTAAAGATTCCGACTTGCTTAGAAATTAGAATTACTTCCACTAGCATTTTATATAAGCTTCTTAGCATAAAACAAATATATGTATGCTGTGTTATTGAACACATTTTATTTCTGTTGCTAAAATACATATTACATAGAGAGCCAAGAAGATTCAGCTTCTGAAAATCAGGTATTGATGGACTTGATTCAGTTAAGGGTTATGTGTGTTCCAGACAAACAGAAAGTCTGTCTATGCAACTGCATTCTTGGTTTTTCCAGAGGTTGTTGGTTGAACCAACACTTTGGTGCCAGGAGAAGACAAACCTTCACTAACATGAAAGTGGTTTTGGTTCACATTAGTACTCTGCTAATCTTTTCAATCATAACAGGAAGATTTAATTCAAATAGAAATATATGCACATCCTCTCAAAACCTAGCACACAGCACCAAGGATGACTTTCTCCCCCACAGTAATTAATCAAACTTAATATACCAGATTCCCCTGCTGCCTCTCCAGTTCTTTGTCTGCACTGGGGGTACCCACAAGTGTCAGCCAGCAGAGAGATCTATGTCTATCCCTCAGCTTATACCTTATCACAAATCCCAGGTTTTCACCCTCAACTGCTGATGAAGATGGGTTTTAGCAAAGATGCAGATAACAGAAGCAGCTGAGTTATACCTGTCTTACAGCTTCTTTTGACTTTTTTGGTGAGTGTAGCCTTTGGGGAGGTGAGAAAAAAGCAGGGTGAGAAGCCTTGAACAATTACAGGACGAAATTCTTCAGTCTCACATATCAACATCCAGATCACCACTCAACTGGCATAGTGTAAGAGGGGTGCCACAGAACACAATTAAAACTGTTTACAACTTCTGAATTTACCTCCTGAATCTTCATCACCTTGTCTATTCTTGGGCATTTGCCAGCTGAAAAATATGTGTAAAGCCAGACAGTAGCAGTTTACATTCATTTTCTTCTCACTCTTATGAACAAAAATGATTGCATAAGCTCTGTGGGGGAAAACTCAAACCTCTGGGCTCAGGCCCAGGCAGCAGCTCCACAAGTTAACATACAGCAAGGGGGCTATGCCTGCCTGGGGGAGCTTCAAAACTGAGCTAACATCAGTCTGAGCAGTGAAAAAATCTGAGTCTGTTCACATTGTCCTTACTGATTCCTTCGACCTTGATACACCCTTGTAGTTCAGCTGTGACTTAAGTTGTAGCTCTGAATCTCTCAATACTGAAATTCATCAGAAATGAGAATTAGTGCATTTTTATAAAACGATCAAGCAAATGTAGCAGCCAACTGCAGAAGCAGTTACAAGATATATATATAAAGATAAATTGCAGCTCCTTCTCCCCCACAGCTTTCCCCCCTACATTGTTCACAATTTCTGAATCTTCAAAAAATTCAGTGTTGTATCATTAAGTATGTTATTGCTCCATCTTCAAGAAAATGTGCTGAAGTGGCCCTGACCTGACACTCAAGAGACTTGAGGCTAATCCAAACTTCTAAGCAATTTTCTTACAGACTTTGGGAAAATTCTTCAAACTCACTGTTCCTCTATGAAAAAGAACTACTCACCTCTCTGTAAAGAACTTTAAGAAGTATTAGTGAAAAAACTTCCAAACCACAAAAGAATTGTGTGTTAATATTATAAATACTAAATAATGGGATAATAGAGCATTAATTGACTAATAGAAAGAGAAATAGAAGTCCTGAAGTCAGTAGCTAGACAGAAAAACACAGAGCTCAGATGAATCCTAAAGAAGGAATTTCCATACAGGCAAATAGAATTTGGTATAAAATTTAATTCCTTATACAGTCAGTCTTGCAAAACAAAGCCTAAATCCAGATATTCCCTTTCACAGCTTCCAACTCTCTGTATTGTTTGAGTATCTGAAAGTGATTGGTTCAGATTTCTAGGATCCTGGAGTACAGAACAGAGTTGGCTTTCCTCTCCATCTTCCTTAAAGCTTAGGAAGACCAAGACATCCTAAACCATATAATTACACTGTTCCACACTACAAGAGCTATCAACTAGCAGTATATTTTGGAACACATTTCTCATCAAAACAGAGTAAGTTTAAGCAAATGTAGGCTGTTACTCTTCATGGGTGGCACACTGCTTTCATTGCATAATTGACTGTCTATGACTATATTTGGCAACTGTATTTCAATTGTCTTGTTTGACCTTTGACATTATTTTTAATTCTGGATATGAAAGAAAGATCAAGTTAGCCTTCTGGTGTATGCAATTTAGAAACATTATTAATAAAAAGTTAATAGTGAAAATTTTTATGGCAGTAACATAATAGAGGTTAACAATCATAGCACTGAATTGTCACATTTTAAAACTTTCATAACACATGACATCATTTATTCAAATGGAAAAAATTCTTTGTAACAATTGGCGTTGAAAAGTTAGAAGTGGATATTCAAGATGTGGCCCACAACTTCATGAAAACACACCAAAGAAGCAATAAAAATACCAATTCAATCAATAGGCTCTTTTAACTATTATTTAACTTTTAAAACAAAAACCAAAACCAGGATGAAGTTAGTAAAGGGTCTAGATCCTCTGTTCAAAACATTAAAATCTTCCTTCTGAGTCCAGTTTTTCAAAATTAAGCCCAGTCACAATACAGATAGATCAACTCAAAACTATAAATGAAAACAGCAAACACAATCAATCCATGCATGAATAACCACGGTGACTTCAACAGGGATCAACACAAACCACTCATCTCCATCTCTTCAATAATGACACTTTTTGAATACCCTCATAACCTGGGGGACTTTTTTTTTTTTTTTGGTCAATGTTTCCTAGCATTAGTATTTCCATTTTTGGTAAGCTGGCTTGCTTCCTTTTAAATGTGTCAACAGACACTGGGAGGTGCTATAGACTATAAAAAGAAGGTGATCAGACTTGTCCTTGCCTATTTTGATACCTTGGAATTTTAGTATTTGTCTAACTAGGAGGTAATGTATTTCAAAGCAGAAAAAAATAGCCCCAACTGTTAAAAAGAAGCACATTTTCCTTAATAGCCTGTGCTAAATTTATGTTTTATTATGACCTTTAAATGTCACATGGGATATGATATTTCAATCAAAAGTAAATGTTTACAGAAAAAAAAGAGATTATGACTGTTAAAAGAAATTCTTTTAGATGAATATACATATTATCTAGAGCTGAAAAATATTAGGGGGAAAAAATAACCACAATCAACATCAAATTTAGAAAAGGTTGTATGTGAATCTGTGCTGCAGTCCCTGAGCTGCACAGGTGAACTGGGGCTGTTGTTCAGTGGCTGTTTGTGTGCACAGCTGGAATGCAGTGGCAAACGTGGAGTTTTACATGCCAGGGGTGTGGAAATGCTCACTGCAAGAGCTTGCTGGCTTCCTGTATAACACATTCACAACATTATATGGTGATGATAGACTTGTCCTTTGAGTGTCTACATGAACTCTAAGGGTGGCAATATTCAGGCTCTCTAGCTACTCACTAAGCAGATGGATTTGGGAGAAAATGCTGATCTAGTCAAGGGAAGAGGACAGCAAACAGCGGAGTGATTCCATCCAGTGTTTGTGTAGCTCCTTGTGAAAACAAGAGTTGTACTCTCTGACAGAAACTCTGAAGTAAACCAGAAAGGGTAACTGAATCCTGGAGAGTGCAGTCAGTACTAACACAATAGGAAACTGCAACTTTCACCAGCTTTCAAAAGCAACTTTAACTCCACCATGCTAATTTATTTCCTTTGGAATAGCCCAGGCAGCTTGGGGACTGCACATAATGTGCAAGATGATACACAGAAATCCAAGCAATTTTTGAGTACTTATTGGTGACATTTTACAAGGATTTAGGGAAGTAGCTATGTAAATCCAGCACAGAGTGACTCAAATAATGAAACTTCTTTGATAGTGCTGCCTTACAACAAGAGAGATTTATGCTGTGAGAAAGGCCAGCACAAGATCTCCCTCTGCAGCAGCCCTTTATGTTTGCTTGTGGGAAAACAGCACCTGAAGTCATCACAGCCACGTCATTCCCAATGCTACAGCAAAGAATTGTAATACTACCTTTACATAAGGACAGGGACAAATACCTGCACGCAAAGTGAGATTCATCCCAACTGAATTCCACACACAGCAGTAGTGCCTGCCTGAATTCAGCACCACCTGAGCAATACCATACTGGAACACAGCACAAAAAGAAATCTCTGCCATGTACTTAGCACATCTCTGACCACATCTGAACCCCAAGTGTGACAGAACTCACCCAGCACTCTGCCTACAAACACTGTTACTAATCAAAACCAAAACTGTATTCAACAAATACTTTCAAACTAATTGGTAACAAAAAGCCATTCTTCCCATTTAAGTTAGCTCCACTCTTCTAACAAAACTTCTTACATTTTTACTGAGCATGGAGATTCTGCTCAGTATTTCCAACAAAGATTGAAAACCAAATAAAAAGGTACATAATTCCCAGGGCAAGCATCTGCTTCAGCAGCCCATTAAGTTTTCTTATTGAGGCCGTGAAAGACAGTCTGGCATGTTCTCTTACCTTACTAACAGTGCAACAGCCACATATTTGGGTGAATTTGTGTTGGACTTTGTAGTGGATATTTATTAGCTCAAAGGAAATCAAATGTTACATCAATTTTGAGAGTAGCCTTAAGAGAGTCTACTCAAGTAATAAAGTAAATAGCAAGAGTCCTAGGCCACTTATACTCATCCCTTTAAATGCCTTTTAAGTTGAGCAATGAAAATAACACAGCTATTAATAAAACCAAGCTTTTAGATTATTATACACCAATTTCAATCAGAATGTTTATATTAGCAAACTGGCGCTCAGCCTCCTTTACCAAATATCAAACTAAAATTACTTAGCATGCCTTCATTTCTGATTGCACCCTTATGTGACTTGGGAAATTCAGTCTATATTAGTGAAGAGAGCTATCATGCAACTAAACTCAGGAAAAAAATTTACCACATCTCTCTAGGAAACTATTACCACATATTTCACAGAAATCATGCTCTGTTGATTTTTTAGCTAAGTAATCCAGTGTTTTGAATTTGAATTCCTCTAATTTAGTCATATTCTTCTAGGACACATTCTGATGAAAACTTCTGAAATGCCACTTTCATCCAGAGGGAACACTGGAGGCAAAACCAGTCTATACCAAAACCATAAAACTATCATTAGACTAAAAGCAGAATTTTCAAATTATTCATAACATACAAGACAAACCCCCACTAATTTAGTTCTGTGATGAACAGCCTAACTCTGATCCAGGCAGATTATTTAAGGGAAACTGATGAGTAACAATAGCTATATCATGCAAGCAGAAATCTTAGTGATATTCTAGTGATAAAAGATATATTTATCATAATTATAGTGAGAAAGTATTGGAGAATTATTCAGAACTATTCAACATTTGAACACACTTCTGTGTTTGTCAAAACAAAACTTTTTCTTCTTAGATAACAAAATATTCCATAAACACAAGTAGGTATCTGTACACTGTCCTTTTCACATAGGATCTGCAGGCAACCCAGAGACAGTTCTCTAAAAGGGCTGACAGGTACTCAAAGGACACTTCAAGTTACCTTAAAGAAGGGCAATACTTAAGCCTAAACCCCACAGCATATATAGTATATATGGTGCTTACATTTCTACATCACTTCAGGTAGTATCTACAAAATGTGCATGTTGCCACTGTTATGCAACTGTGCGAGACAAAAATAACAGAGCCCATGCTTTTTGACTTTTTTCTAATCACTTGTAAGTGATAATCTTGTATACATAAGATACAGACATTTTTCTCCTGCTAGGGCTCAATTAAATTATGACTACAATTACGAAAATCTTTTTTCCCTTTCTTCCTCTTCACATCGCTGTTCACTGTTTTCTGTCTGTAATATAATTTTGTTTAGGGCATCCTTATTCATCTATGAGAAAACTGAATAAATATTAGTTTTGTACAAATTATTTCCCCAACAGACTACCCAGATTCTAGAATTAGAATGTAGGTGATCACCTCTTTTAAGGTGATGTAGGAAAATGAAGAATATTTCTGTCAGTATGCAGCACTGTAAATACTGAAGATTTTGGATCACAATTTATTATATTGTCGTGTTCATACTCCAGCAATGCAGTTCTGGATATTTTCAGCTGAACTGAGCTTAGCAAGGAAAATTGTTTGTTATTGTGCTCCTTTCCCGAGTTTACTCTTCAACACTAGACCCGTCACAGCGGGATGGTTCCTTTCTTTGTTTTCCTCTTAAGAGTTATCTGGCAGCTGCACCCCAAACTAGACTCTGACAATGGATTCCTAAAGAATTCTATATAATCATCTCTTGTAATCACATGTGCTGCAATCTACATCACAGGTGGTATTGTACAAAAAAGTCGGATTTGAGCCCTGTCAGACTGTGCCATATTTGTTTCATTAACATCGATTTCTATGTGAAAAAACAATTCCCTCTCTGTGTGCATGGTATTTGATTGAAATAAATTCTCAACAACACAGAGATGTAATCAACATGAGAAAGTAATTGCCAAGAAGTACAGCGTTAGCTCTTTCCAACAAAAAGTCAAAATATGGCTTTTCTATTCATACTGACTTAGAAGTGAACTATGGAAAACTACCACTGATGGTCTAAATAGTTGCTGTTGAAAGTAAAGCATATTACACAGCTGTGGAGGAGTTAAGTTACTGACTAGTGGAAAAGCTATCTAACCCTGTGATTCATTAGGAAAAGTTTTGCTCAAGAGTTGAAAGACCCATATTAGGAAAGAGACAAATACATGCCATTTGTAAAAGTCTGGCTCTATTGAAATCAGTAAAAGTTTTGTCACTGATGCCTATCCGTGGCTGAGGAATTTATTTAAAAATATGGCAAATAATAACTATTGCTTCTGCAAATCCATGTGCTTTTACTTTAAGATACCGTTTCATAACATTGGTAATAAATACTGGGCATAAAGAAAAATGAAAATCCTGTTCCACTATTAATCTCTTCCTGACTTTCAAGACAGAATGACTTCTCTATCTTACCAATATCTATGTAGGAGTAATGCTCCTATCACTATTTATTCTACTTAAGATATATCTTGGTCTGAAAAGCATAGTACATCAGAATACACCCAATTTAGGATACTCAGCTTGAAAAATAGTTAGCTATCACTTTTCAAATATATGTGCAAATTTATATTTATATATGAAAGATATAACTGGAAGTTTATGCTAGGTTTTTCTGACCTATATTAAAACCAGAGATTCACATTTCTATACTGACTAAAAACTGATAGCGTTATTTAAAGGGAATATATATTCAATAGTAGAAGTATAATCTCATTTTGTAAGATTTTTTCCTACCCTGTTTACATATGAATCAAGAATATATTGATACTCATGGGGGAATTAAGATGGCACAAAAAGATGAAGAACAGCAGAATTGTTTCATTTTGTGCGGTGAAAAACAATCATCATCTCAGTAAACATGGGTAGTGTTTCCCCAGCTCTTTGCTACAATACAGCTGAAGCCACAGATACTTTATGCAAAGAAAAAAAGGTTTCTTCACCACTTTAAGTTCTTGGAATAGCCATAATTGTTTCAGTCAGAGCAAAGCGCATAGCAAATCCTTTACTAACAACAGGTTTTCTTTATACATTTTAGAGCATACCACTACAGGCACAGCCAAGCCCTGTGCTCTTTTAACTGTACACTCTTCAAGGCAGTTCAAAAATTTCCTGCTAAGTTCAATGTTACGGAGTCACTAATCTTTTATGTTGCAAACACTAGGAGAGAATAGTACCATAAGGAGCAGAAATGATCATAAATACAATGCAGCCTCAAAAAAGGCTGTCAAACTGAGTCTGCCAATCACAGAATTATGCAAGCTTAATGCAGATCCACCGCAAAATAAAAATGTAAGAGCTGCAAACCCTTTATTTGCACATGCAGCGGCTGCTACCCAGTCCAGATTTTTATATTAAAACCCCACTAACCATTACCTGAGTCATTTAACTTATAAACCTATGGAAGAAATCTCATTTTACTCTGCTTCCTTAAAATGAACATTTTATTCTTCCCTGCCTGAACAAGGTCCTTATTCAAGCCCATTACTGAAATGCATGTTTTCAAATATCTACAACTCACAGGCCAGCTGTTTCCCAGATTTTTAAGGGGACCATATCTTCTGCTACAGGTTGCTTATGTAGTACTTCTATGCAGCTCATCAAATTTTCATGACACCACTACATATAAGAACAAACTTAGGAGAAAAAATCGAGAAGTAGAATATTCTCAAAGGCCCCTGCCTAAAGATGTTCTCTAATGCTTGAGTGGTATGAAACCTGCCATTTGTTTCAAGGTCAAGAGAAAAGTATGTCTTTACACTTATGCCAACGCACGGCACTGTTGTCTATCAAACAGGTTGGTTGATTATTGTCAGAGATGGAAATTTGGAATTCTACCAATATAACAATATGAATACCAGAATGGATCTGAATTTAAGTTATTAAATCCTTTAACAGAATGGTCCCAGATATCTTTATTACAAACAGTCACTGTATGGTGATACAGCAGTACCCCTGCGCTTCGAGAGCCGAGAAAATGAAGTACTGCAGTTTACAGGCACAGGAGAGCTCACATCCTTCCTTAGGCACCTCAGGGCCACAAGAAACTCCTTAGTTAAAAAGAAAGGCAAAGGTAAAGGTAAAGCAGTGAAGTGGTTTCTACCGCATTTTACATACTCTCCTCTGGTTAATTGAGAGAATACTTTATGTGGGGTTCTTGGTGATAATGCAGAGGAACAGTGGGTAAGAAAACAAGGCAGCTTTCTAACTTCACAGTTGCCCTTTTTTATGTTCCCTCTATATATCTTTAGCTAATAAACTGGTAATTTAATTAAATATAACTGCGCTAATTCACACATGGGGATATAAAAATTAGAACAAAAGCAATGGGAAACGATTGTGTAGAACCAACAATATACTATAAATGTGTTACAGTTAATTAAAAGATTTAAAGAAATATAATTTAATTTGGCTAATCCTATGCTCTAGTAATTGTTCAGTACTTATTACTTATTCCATTACATTTTTACATTAGCCATAACTGATAACCTTTTTTCATAAATAACATCATACTATACTATCACAACACACTGGAATGTGAGTTCTAGAGCTCTGATTTCTAATTTCAGGGTACAAGTAACTGTCAGTGAAAAGTGAGACCACTACTGCTATTTAATGCAACAGAAGCAAAGCACAGAAAGGCTGTGAACTCTAGAAAATAGAAAATGTTTACATTATTCTAGTTGAAATAGTTTTCTCACTGACTTCCTGATATTATGCACAAGGACAAAAGTAAGTGTGCATGGATCCTTGTATCACCAGATTCAAATGGTTAACACCTGAGTTCCTCTACATCTTGGCATCTGCAGTCAAAACTGAAAAGAAGTTCAGATTTTCCAGCTGGTCAGTTGAGCTGAATTTAAAAAGGCAGATAAAAATCTCACAAATAAATACAGAGCAAAACAGAAGTTTGGCTGCAGCTTCTACAGTCTATTCGCTCTGGTAATAGCAACTGGTCCTGTAGCAGAGGAACAATTTTCTCTGCTGGTGCTGATAGTGCTGTTTTTCTCAGTTTTGGTATAGAATTATAAAGCAAGATAATAACTAAAGATAACAACTGGATGACAGTGACACATATACAAATATCTGGTCATGTAAACACAGAGGTTTCAAAGTGTAATGTGTAATGGCAAATACTCTACTGATTTCCTTAAAGTCAGGCTTCCAGTCAGGCTTAAATTTTAGACTGGTAAAAACAGTGTGTAATTAAAAGGAAGTAATAACTTTAGGCAGAATTAAGACAAGGAATGACCTAAGCTATTTGAATAAACAATGGTAGGATAATTGACACACATTTTGATCCATATACTGAGCATGACAGGAGAAGCATCTGCTACAAAATCCTGATTTATTTATCAGAATTGAATTAGATTATTAGATTGGTTTTGATTTTGATGGACTTTTAATTTTCTCCTTCTATTCGTTTAGAATTTAGTCTCTGGTCTTATACAGATTTTCGAAGTTCAACTAAATCTAAATTGTCAGCAGCAAACCAGAACAATTTGAGAGGCCATACATATAAATATATGTCCCATACTGTTTTGAAGGCAGGAGTGAGCCAGCTGGCTTGTATCAATTCCCACTCTGCAAGGCAGAAAGGGGTTAGTAAGATTTTCTTAGCAGCTTCTTGCATTTTGTACCTTGGAAGAAATTACATAGTGCCTGCTCGTGCTCTTCTAGACACTGTAATTGATATATTTAGATATCCAACTTCAGCTGTTCCTGCACAAAATAGCAGATCTGATGTGGAAATGGAACTAAAATCTATTCAGTTGGGTAGTGCTTGCCCTACCTTTTACATAACTACTGAGAGTGGGAAAAGATGTCTCTCTTCAGTAGGGATTGCAGTGTTCATGACTGAAGTGAGCTCTTAACTATGTGAAACAAAATTTTACTGCCTAAAATTTCAAACCATTTAAAACTCTTTGCTTCTATGTCATAGGCCCCTCAGGGTATCTTCAAGCTCTGGAATACTGCAGCCACCTTCCTTCTTATTCACTTTCTGAATTTTACTTCTCTTAAATAATTTTGCTTATTAGCTACTTCTGGGACCATTTTCCCTGTTAAAATGTGTTGTACTATATATTTTAACTGATAACACATTGCAGAATGTCATTATGATCAACCCATGGGCATTTAATATTTGCTTTTAGTGATTTTTTCTCAATGATGTATAATTTTAAGTTATCCTCAAAGAACACAGGAAGGCAGTTCTTAGATTCAGTTTGTCCCCAGAATACTGCTCTGTTCTTCCTCTTGTCAAGCCTGTTTCAGGAACCAGAAAAGCTGCCATAGGAACAGCTGGAGACAGAACAATATGCAGAACAAAACAGCAAGGCCTTGAGCTCAGGGAATATTTCATATAAAAAGTGCAGATTCTGTGTTGGATTTATTTTTGTCCCATATAGCTGAATAAATCCAGCAGCCCTTCCCATGTTTTATTGAGGCTGATTTTGTGACTGCCTGCAGCCAGTTCATACAGGTGATATAGAGGAAATGCACCTGGATTTAATGTTCAGAGAATGAAATACTTGTACATGGAAAAGGCACGTTAACATGCACTCCTTTTTTTCTTAGACAAACAGAAGAAAAAGCCTTCCATAGAAATGACATTACTAATTTTATGTCAGCTGTGATCACTAACTCAGGAAAGAGGAAAAGAGCAAACACAGCTCATTACTAGATGAAAACACAAACTAGTGTAGTAACAAATTTTTTTAAGAGACAAAGTAATCTATTTAAAGATTTTTGCATTATAGAAAAATTTGGAAAACAGGAGGTTGTGGTCTTATGTGGAATTTTCCAAGTTCAGATAATCAAAATAGCTGTAGACACTGAGACTGAATAGTTTTGCAGCTCTAGTTGGATATATCTTATTTTGCTGTGAAATGGTTAATAAGCAACGTTCTCCATTTGCTTTTGGTATTTTGAGGCTAAATTCTGAAAGACTGCAGAGTTTGAAAACATTGTTTAATCTAGTAAAACTGGCACAAAATATTTAAATATTAGAAATAGCCTTCATCTGAGCTGTAGGGAAAGCATTTGTTGTACAAGTTCAGCTCTAAACTATTAAATCATTAATTTTATTACTGCTTGGAAACAATTACATTTTGTAAACAGTCATTCCACAGTTTTTTTCCATTTTTCATATCAGTAAATTATTAATGCTGTAATAAGAGAGCACTTTTTCAGACTGAGGATTAAGACTTGGATTTTACATGACAGTATTAATTCTAAAAAATAATATTATTCCTCATTATAACCATATGTTTAGCTTCAGGGCAATTTTTATTGGAGGGAAATGTAGTTTCCTGCAAAAATGAGAAATTACTACATGCTGTCTAAGGGGCTGATCAAGAAAATATTTATATAAAGCAGTGGAGATCAGCGAAGTAAAGGCTTCTAATAGGTTTAATGAGACATTCCCAAGAGAAGGACTGCCTGGGGCAGCATGTTATTCAGTTGTTACTATGCACTGCTATTCACAAGTCACACCTCTAAACTGAAAAGCTCTGTAACTTTTCAATCTACTTTAGTGAAAAATGTCACACCCTTTGTTTCTGAAGATCAAATCAAGAGAAATACTGGAAAGAGAGTGGTCTGAATAGCTGATGTTCAAAAGAGACATGCACAGAAGGCGGCAATTTAGTCAGAACATTCTACAACAATTCTTACTGTGCCACCATTTTCAATGAAGAATGAAGCATTTGATTTATAAAATATGTCCTAACTCACCAAAATTAACAGAGAGTTAATATCAAACTGAGGCAAAACAGGTTGTACAATAAGGAAATATACTTGAAAATTTTAAGGTATTTCTCTTCACCTTATTTTCTCTTTACTTCTTTCTCTTTTTTTATTAATTGCAATAGGGTCGGTGAAATTCTTACTACAGTAATTAAAGGTGGTAAACTTTAAGAGTGTTGTAAACTGATGAACTGCATTACATTTATTTACTTTGAAAAATGACTAAAAATAGGTATTTGGCTTTTAATATGGCTTTTAATATTTCCCACTGCAGAAAAAATTAGTTAAGTTCGAAGTAAAAAGGAAGGTGTATTTCTAAACATCAGTCTGGAAGTTCAAATCACACTCTTCACACTATAGTATCAGCCACACACGATTGGAAGGGCAGATTATACATTTGATGATGCATAACAAACTGTGTAAATACTTTGAACAATGTAGACTTAAGAGTGGAATTTGGCTTACCCCTTCCTTTTCTGTCATAAAGGTAAACCCACAAGTCCAAGTACACATGCAAAGAACACATCTTGTAAGTAAAATAACAGCATTTTTAAACAATCATTTTAGTTCCCTCTTGTATCTTCCCTCTAATGTTTGGTTTTTATCTTGCCTTTTTTATACTGTTTTCAGAGTTATCAAGTTAGCAATTTCTTTCATAAACGTTGTCATGGCTCATATTCAACAACTAAGTTACCTGTCAGCTGTTGAGTATCACCAGGACAATGGTTTATTACAAAGTTGTTGCATCTAGCAATGCAATCACTTAGTTTGTATGTATCAGTTTGTATGACTGGAAAACAGGGGGAAAATTTATGGATAAGGTCATGTCAAATAAAGAAAATTTTCGGTGAAAATCTAATGGAGTACAAAAAATACTTTGACTTCTATTTAGCACTTAACTGATTTAAATATAGTATGCCTCCTGTTTTTGTGCCCAATGAATTGCAAAAGGGCAATTAGACATCAGCTACTTATGCTTAATCAAAAGTTCTGTACATGGAGTAAATCTCGTAAGCAAATTCTGCTGCTTGAGGATGCTGAACAATGTGCTGCATCAAGTCCTCAAGGAATACCTCTCTGTTAATCATGTTTCCTCAGACAACTACAAATTTTCCTGCTTGGAAATTGCACACAGGACAAACCCAGCAGAGTGCTTTGAGTATTTCCCCATGATATCCAGATGTCTGGTACCTCAGTGAAGCAGTAGCTTCAACTGTTCTGAAAATCCTTGACAGATCCATTTTATCTGTGCATTTTTAAAGTGATATTTATATTTAAAGTGCTTCAGAGAGTCTACACATGCACAGCAAATGCACACACAGATATGGGAAAAAGCCCCTGAAGAACTTTTTTAGCCTTCTATGCTGTAAATAACAACATGTATGTGTTTATGACATAAATCAAAATTCTGAGTATCACAAGGAGAAGACAGAAGAAAGTGATAGTGAATGTATATACCAGCTTGTTTTCTGTTAATTAATTGTTCATTAAAACATGTGGATAAAGTCATATCCACAGACAGAAAATTCCTGGGGTGAAGAAATCTCTTGCTTTGAAAGGCATTATAACATATACCAGTACACTTATTTCTACTTAAAAAGCTTATGAACAGGAGTTCTATGAGGTACCATCTATGAAACTCCTTCATTCTCTTGCTAAGGAAAGTACTCAATACAAATAAAAATTCTACTTTTTATCAATTTTTATTTAATAATAGGGAAAGGTAAAAATTAAGTCATATCACAAAATATCTTAAATCAATACCTTTATTTGCAGTAATGTTTTTACTGTTAGTTTTTATATCTGAGAGAGAATGAGCACACAAATTGTTTTACCTAAAAATGAACTTCAATATGCTTCCATATTGACTCAAAATAACCTAAACTGCACAAACACTCGACAATCTAGACACTATATTTAAAAAAAAACCAGAAAAATATTTCCTGAAACAAACTAATGTCAAAAATATCCAATAAAAGTACTGATAAGACTCTTCTGGAAAAAACATTTAAGTGTAATACACCAGCTAATGAACGTATTTACCGTGCTGGCTTACCAAATGCACATACATACCAATAACATCATGAAAGATTTTCAAGGCTGACCATAATGAGTAATATTTTCTAGCTTTAAGAGGCACAAACATTAACTTATTAAGTGCCAGAACAAAAGAACAAATTACACTACATATCATTAAACAGTGTCTTATAAGCAAAGAGGAGATCATTTTCCTTGACCTTGAATCATTTGCAAAGATCATTTGAATTCATAAATATGTGCTCCAGATTCAATTAATGAGATACACAAGTTTGTGAAATTTAGAAGTTATATTTTGTTTTGACTCATTTTCCATCTAAGTCTTTTCTTCCCCTCTGTCCCTATTTAAGATTTCAATAGTTTATTGTTAAAGACAATTCTGCTGAGGAAAGGGTGTTTCACAGACACATGCCTCTCAAGTGCTGAACTGTCAGTGCCAGTGTCCCTACCCCTAAAAATCAGCAACAGACTGCTTTTTTTCAACTTCACTGCACAGAGAGCCACAAGAAAGAAAGTGCTGTGCATATCATATGTGCTCTCACAACACATGTACCTGGCAGAACAGAAAAGTACTGGGATGAAATTGCTGTCAGCTTTCTGAACAAATGTAAGGGATGTCAAAATGTCTCTTTGAATGAATGTCTACAGAAACTGTGACTGGCAAATTGAGGAGCAGTGACCAGAAACCTTATGCAATAGACATTGAGGGGATACCTGCAACATACGAACTGTCTGGAAACAGAGCCAGCTGAGGAGGGACTGAACACGATGTGTGCTTCACAGAATCTTCCTGAACAATCCTGACATACTGGGGCAGTTCCATGGCATGTGAAAAGAGATCATGTGCTGCCCCTCCTCTTCCAAAAGCCCTGACAGGTTATACCTGCCCATGAGATCTTCAGGCATGAGCAGCACTTAGTGGTTTCCTTACAGCTCTCAGGAGCCAGAGTTGCAATTGCTCTTTCAGCCTCTTAGCTGATAAATGATTAAAGAGAAATGCCCTGATTTTGCTAAATCACAAGGCTTTTGCTACTTTGTTATAGACAAGATACTGTTATCTAAGGATATTATGGGCAAACACAAAGAAGGTGCCTCTACAACTATACCTGCATGCTGATGGAAATTACTTTAATATAGTCTGCAAATGGATTATGTAGCAATTAAAGCAAAGATTTGTTTTAACAAATACAACATCAGTGTGTTGTAAAAGCTAAAAGAAGTCTAACAAATTAAAGATGAACATGATGATTTGAAAATATTAATCAAATCAGAAAAAATACTTAATATCAGGTGATAAAAACAAAATTATGAAATACTACTTGCCAGGAAAGAATCATCTCACGTGACAATGCTCAATATCAATGATATAAATAAATGCCCATTTTTCTACTGAAATTTCCAGCCAGAGGTACTGTCCTGTTGTTCAGGCTGTGGTTATGGAATAAGTCTAGACATAAAAGTGTCTGTTTCTGAAGTACTGAGCAACTGTCATTCTAGACCAGAATGCCAGGAAACTCACCTCATTTATGACATAAATTTTCTCCAAAACCTGATACACATTTCACCCACTAAAACTATTGTGTCAACCTAAAAGCTTGCTTCGTTTCTTCTCTTCTTACCTTTTTTTTTCCTTTGAATATCAACTGTGTGTTATTTCATTTGCAGCAAGTGGTTACAAAGACTGCTGCCACCATCCATAGGCATCTTTTCTGAAGACAAACTATAGCCCATCTCTGCTGAGTGTCTTTTACATACACCAGAGGAATTTCAGCTCTGCAGGAAACTTCATTCATTACAGGAATTTTAAGCTACATTTGATACACTGACCATACAACCATATAAAATTGTTTGGAATTTCATGCTGATTTTATACAAAGTACAGTTGTTTTCAATTTTGGATGCCCATCTCTAGGTTGTTGGTTGTTTTTTTTTTTCTTTTCCTGGACTCAATCTGATTTCTTTCCCAGTTACTTAGTGGTATATTCAAGCCTTCTCTTAAACCTCTTCCAAACTTCTCTTTAGATAAAGCAACTGGATGCTTTAGATAAGGCAACTGAAGAATATAGTTTACATTGTAATTTTTAAATCAGGGATATTTAGGACCTTGAAGCTTGACCTTCTGAATTTTTCCTCATCAACATCTTATTAATTTAAGCATGCCTTTAAAGTAATCTTGTTTATTAGAGTATGAAAAGAGTATTTCAATGAAACAATCTATGTATAAGAATTTTCTCTTTCCCATCCTAGCTGGGTGACTTTTTTCTTTTCATTAATAGATATTGAAAGGCTTAAACCCCTTTACTTCAAAAGGAAGCACGTAGGAATAGACCTGTGCATTTAAGACAAGGAAAGACATTGATGTCTCAACTGTGAATAAACACGTACCCCAAACCAAAAAATAAAAACTCCAAACAGTTAGTATGAATGTCACAATCTACTTCAGGAAAAAAGAAAACACTAAAAAATAATGTAAAAATTGCAACAATAATAATATTGCTTTGGACAAAATCTTTTGGCATTTCCTTTTTTAAAGTAGTAGGGCTTCTTACTACTGTAACTTCAGCCAACATCAGCTTGCTCAAGGAAATCTCAATTCCTATTAGCATGACTTGTTTTAAAAAGTAATTTTGAATCTCTCATTTTTTAAAATTCTGTATAAATAGAAAACTCAAACATAGATTTTTTTTTTTTTTTTAAAAACTCCCCTTAAGTTAATGGCCAGCAGAGGCAAAAGAACAAATGGATATAAGCTGTCACTGAAGAAATGCAGATTGCAAATTACTACTAAGTCTCTAGCCATTAAAATAAATCAAACTCTGGAACAGCCTTCGGCAGAAACACTGGGGGCAAAGAAATAACAACTCCAATTTAGTATTGGCAAAGTTTATGAAAAGAGAATTATCTGATGCAATTCCCAGGCTAGCAGAGCAGTGGACTTGATGACCCAGAGATCCCTTCCTCTGTTATGTTCTTTGTTAGGCTAAATGTAGATGTTCATCTGTTTTTTAGCCTCGCTGTGGTTTTTCTAAAGTGAAATTTAAATGAAAGTTAATATAATTTTTGTAAGTTTCAGTTACAAATTGCCCTTTGTTAGAACTATTGTTAGGCTTGCAGCAGAGTGGAACTTGTCAAAGAATTCTACAAGTTTTACTTAAAAAAAACCGCTGGCTTAGCATTATAAGGGAATATAGAAGTATAAATGCTCCGAGCTGAATACCCAGCAGTGCACACACCATGAGAAGAGGGAACTGCTCTGCTAAAGAAAAAAAATCTGTATATGCTAGGACTGACACATCAGTAATATGAAGGAGAAAAGCAAAAAAACGTGAAAGAAAGCAAAGGACAAGAGGATATAAAAAAGTATAGGGAAGGAGAAATATCATAGATATTTAATGTCTTTCTTAAAAACCTACCTAATGAAAAACTATTACTGTGTGGCTGTGAAAAGTCAATGACAACTTGAAAGGGAAAAAAAAGGTAATGTTTTGCTAAAGAGGAAATTCAGGTGATAATCTAACACATGCCTCTCTTCCACCTTCCTCACTTGTCTCCCCCATGCTTAGCTCTTGCATTTTGCCTCGAGTTGGCTGCCTTTGAAAGACCCCATTTTAGAGAAGGAGTCACAGTGCAGCTGCTATAGCAGAGAGCTCTGTCAGTGACTCAATATGGAAAGAAACAGCTCAAACTCAGATGTATAACTCTAAACTATTGCTTAAGATATTAATAATATTTAGGCTTGAAAACAACTTGGCGTTCCTTAATAAACTGCATAATCCCCCTGTCTTCACTTTTTTTTTAATAATAACAAAAGAATATTTTTTATGTTGCAGGTAACTTAAATGTATCCCAGTGACTACAGAAAGTATTGCTGATATGTATCAGTGAGATGAAAATAAAGCAGTTTATAGAAAACAACTCTCAATGTTTTCTGGTTTTGAATAAGTAAGCTTTCAGGGCAGCCTTTAATGATTTTCAAATACACGTATCTTTACAGCTCCAATCAGTCATAAAAGCACACAAAGGTCAAGCAAATACTTTATCTTATTTAAGACACTGTGGTCTGTTTTCTATCACTGGCAAGTTCTAAGGTTTACACTCCAGGGGATGATACTGCTACACAAGACTTCAAAATAAAGGCTTTACACAAATTCTGTGAACCTTGATGGCTAACTACATATTCCAAATGAAACCCTGATCCCGATAAATTCTAAGCTACAAAGATTCTCTGAAAATAGAGAAATTACTTATACTGACATCAGAACTTCAGTATATACTTAAAAATTACCACCATACAATATTAAAGTGGCTCTATGCAGACATGATCACACAGAGGGAATTTTTAAAGTCTAGCCCTTTCTTCACATGAACACACATAATTTTTCTGTTTTCAAAAAATGATTGCTGCAGATTTTCAATAAACACGGAAATATTACAAAATATTAGTTCAACTAAACCTTCTAAGCTAACTGGAGAACAATCGAGCATTTTACAGCCCTTTCTGTGTACCTTTGCAGGTATTCTAGAAATCCGAACGGTGGCAGTTGGAATAGTGGCAATCAAAGGAGTGGAAAGTGAATACTTTCTGGCAATGAACAAGTCAGGACGCCTCTATGGAAAGGTATGGATGCAAGCTGCTCTCATGTGTACATCCCTTCAACCTTAGAGGTATTTTGAGGTGTAGCATTTGTATGGTTTGTTATAAAAGAGATTCCTAACTAAGTAAAATGTATTTTGGACTTCTCCCATGCACCCCATATTAGACTTTTATGTCCATTTAATAAATTCAATGATTAGGTCTTATATACGTCTTCAAAATGGAATAGACAAAGCTAAAATTTTCAATACTCAGATTTCAGAAGTCGAATTTATTGATTAAGATATTCTTAATACGCAGAGTCTACAATGCATATTCTTCTCCCATCTTCCCTATTCTAAGCATTTAAAAAGACATTTGTACTTACCTTACATTTTTTATTATCTACTCTCAACAGAAGGTGTGCAACGAGGACTGCAACTTCATCGAACTGATTGAAGAAAACCATTACAATACATATGCTTCTGCAAAATGGACACACAAAGGAAAGGAGATGTTTGTTACATTAAACCACAAAGGGGTTCCAATGAAAGGTAAAAAAACAAAGAAAGAACACAGAGCATCCCACTTTCTTCCTCTGGCAATATCCTAATCATAAATGATCTATAAAGAACTAGTTCCAGCAGGAAGATTAATTTTAAGAAGACTGTTTGACAAGATACCAAGAGAGGCTGGAATACTACTGAGAAACTGAACAAGCTGGACTTGCGCATTTATGTTTATTTTTAAGAGACTACATGAAAAAGATTTGAAAATATACACAAAACCAGATTTACTAACTAAAAGTTGTAAAAAATTCTAAAGAGTTGTACAATCATTATCTTAGTCATTGTAACTGGGTAGTTTCCTAAATTAATTTACCCTGAAGAATAAGTCATTACTTGATTATCTGATAATATTTTATTTAAAAAACTATCTGCTTCTTAAATATGGCTGCTATAATAATAATAAGCAGATGATAATGTTGTGTAAAATATGTCAGACTTTAAGGCTGCTGGAATGAGTTGTCAGATTATCAAGTCAATAGAAAATGTGGAGGCTGAGCAGTATTTTAAATACTTCCCCCAAGAAACTGATATCCTATACATAAACTATATGATCAAAAAAATATAATCTTGTAAATGTTTATTGTTGTATTCAGATAAGAGAGTTAGTTTGGAAAAATTAAGTTTACTCTAACACAAAATGTTCCTATCTATTAATGAAACAAATACCTAATGCTGCTCTAAAAGATGTTTCAAATAGTGTATGTAAAATAAAAATAGGAATAAATAATGTACTTCATCTCACTTTTCACAAATTAACATTTTATATAACAATGAAGCAAAAATTCAGACATATTAAGGTTTTTTATGCAACATATCCTATCTTTTGTATAATTCCTGTTAGGGCATACAGCTTTCAATATTGTTTTTCCATTCTTATACATGCTTCTTCTGTTGTTACAGCATTAAACTTTATTTTAAGTTGTATTTGAACTTTATTGTTTTAAGTTATTTAAATGTTATTTATAAAAAAGATACTTATTAAGCTGCATCTGTTTCATATGCTTTTAATTCTAAAGGAATAACAAAATGGTCTGGCTGAGATGCATGAATTTTTTTCTGTGACCAGACACAAAGCCTAGTACACAACCCTCCTGCCAACATACATTGGATGGCAGACAAAAATGACAGCCTGCAGCAAATCACACAATGGACATCTCAAAAGAAACAATGCAAAAATTTTAAAAATCTATGCCACATACTCTTGATAATTGAATTACTGGCATGCTCAGAGTTACGCCAGGTAAAAGAAGGTTACAGTTCCAGGAGGCACCGGAAATAACCCTCAGATGGTAGAACCTCCACTCACAGACAGAGAAATACGTGCAAGCCTGCGGGACTAGTCTGAAGCTACAGCTAAAATCACTGTGACCTGATGATGAAAAGACATCTTCATTTCCTAGCTATGAAAGTGTTCAACTAAGCCTTACCTGACTTATGCATTATATCATTTAATTCAGTTTTCCTACACTTTTTCTTGGGTTTGTGATAATTGCACTTAGATAAAGATCACCAAAAACTAGCTAAAGCAGCTGACATGACTGAGATAGTCAAGTTAATTTAAAATGCTTTTAAATGCTCTGCATTGAATAACAAGTGCCTAGTGTCAAACACTTTTTCCTACATGAAACATTATCATTTTAAGAGCACTCACAGAAAACAGCAACAATTTCCTTTGACAAATATTTCTTTTTTTAAAAAAAATTGTTTAACAAATAGTCCCATTTGAAAAATCAATTATGATATTAGCACATCAAAAATCAAAGAAGATATAAACAGATCCATGCAAAAAAGTTTGTCCGTGTAGCTGTATCAGTCAATCTTCACTGTGCTTTTGCTAGTTTATTTATTACTTGTTCACTGAACACAACAGACTGTACATAAAAGAAGCTTTTTCGCTGGTACCTCTCTGCACTACTTTCTGTGAATATTTAAACACTGAAACAAAGCTCACAATTATGATCAACATTAACATACTAGCAGAAGTTTCTATATCTAATCTAGGTTAATGGAAGCTTTGAAATAAAAATTAAAATAACAAAACCCCATTAGGATCGGTTGTGTTTAAAAGCTTTACTGAAGTTTTAATTAAAATGTATGTATGCACGATAATATATAAATAAATATGTAAAAAAATCTTACAACCAGATGCAGACAGGTTCTTTTAAACAATCTTTGATTATATAATTCAAGAATATAGAAACACAGTTGAACAAATCTTGAATCCAAACTGTACTTAGCCCTTACTGCTAAATGCTTTATATAATGAATCACTGTGTTACCTCCATTTTCAGGTAAGCCAAGGCTGCTTTATATTTTACAGCTGTCACAACTGAAATGTGTTCTGTGAGGGAATTGTTCCCAGAAAGACACCTGACTGCAAATGCTGCAATTCGTCAGTACCACACTCATATGTCCTTACAACTGAGCAATTTTCAATATATCTTTACCTTAGAAAATCTGTTCTCAAATACTGACTTAGAAAAATCAGTTTAGTGCTAAAACCAGAGAATAGTAATCAGAAAATTTACAGCTATGATCTCCAGTAGCAAACTATTAAAAGACAAGGATAATAAGAATCTATTAGATTTTAACAGGAACTCAAAAAGATGTCAGAAATCCTCACAAAAGCCTCTTACATCAATTACATCACAATCCAATGCAACACCAACATACAATATACTGTGTAGAAGGAAAGTATGTTTATACATAAACTGATACACCTGTCTGGAAATGGCTCATTACTAACCTGTATATTAAAAGTTCAAGAAAACCCAAGCAAAGAGGGTTATAAAAGCCAAACTCAAGTGTAATTTCTTTGCTTTCCCTTCAGAGGCATTGGCTTTCCTAGCGCTTTTTTCTTCATTTCCCACCAACCACTACCCAGTGTGTCCAGCTTGAGGTTCAGGAGGGAAATACAACTCCTGTGGTCAAAGCAGCCACCTACAACAGCCATCCACATCTCACAGAAATTGCTCCATTACACAGGACCTGTAATTAGAAAGGTTTTACTTATTTACTTTTGTATTACTGCTGATAAACACTCTGGGACACAAATAAGTGAATCTCACCTAAGGAATCTCAGAGAAGACTGCAGAATCTCCATTCTTGGAGGGTTTCAAGATCTGCCTGGACAAAGCCCAGTACAAGCAGTGTAGGCCCTAATTTGAGCATGAGATTGGACAAGAGACCTGCAGTACTCTTCCCACTTTAATGAGTCTAGGATTCCATAAGAAAGTTATTTTTCTTGAAACAATCCCTTCAAACAACTACACAAAACACATTTTCCTTGCAAGGGGGATACTTACACATTTGTCTCATAACTTGTAAAATGGTGTAAATACATTCCTTAACACAATATAAGTGACAATTGGACAATATCCATGACCTTTAAAATATATGATATGATACAATGCAGTCTCACTTTTAGTTCTGTTGCAGGTACTTTAAAACACGGCTCTGCATAGCATCTGTAATAATCACATTACTAAATGGTTGATCAATTAACTATTAAAATACACTTGTCTGTGTTTTAAATTACTTTTTGAAGAAAATATGTATATTCTCTTTTAATAAGCTGAAGCAAGATGTAAGTTGATGTTAATAAAGTAATGAGAACATCAGTATTTCATTGCACTCAGTGACCAGTATCTGAGTAGTCTAAATATTTCATAAGCCTATGATATCTATCTTCTCACTAATTTTTCAAATACAATAATGATTTCATAACATTTAACATGTAGAAAAAGGAAGTGAAAGGTTAGATGACTTTCCACAAATCAAGAAAAGTCACCATCAGAGGTGAGATCCATACTTAGAAATAATATTTCTTTAACTAACATTTAATATCAACAAAAAAAAGGAAGTACAATTGTTTACATCACTGGATTATTTTTAAAAGGTAACAGTTATTTAAATCACACATTTACTTAATACAGCAGAGGAGGGGAGTTTGCTAGCAGAAAAAGAAGTTAAAGTCTCTATGCTGATAATTTTGAAGATTAGGACTGTATTTAAAGCAGAAACTAGACGGGAAAAATCTTAAAAGAGTTGCATAAGGTTTTTAACATGACATTTATGCTAACTTTATAGGTATTGCCCCAGCAAAATTTCTAAAAAAAGCTTTTAAACACTATACATTGAAATTCATAAGCCAACAAAGTTTAATTTTAAATATTTGGGGGGTGGGGGCTTAATATAGTATTAAAACTACTAAATGTTAAGTCTTGAGCTCTGTAAATAACTTCACAATACCTGTCTGAGGAAAGCTAGCTTGTAAATCTCAGGCATTCCAGACACTAAAATTCCATAACTGTTTACATTCCAGGCCTAAAAAGGGAGATTTTCTTCAATTCTGCCTGGAAGGCCAATCCTAGCTTACTGGTTGTTCCTCTTTTATTTAGAGGCCTGGCACTTGAAAAGATTGACCCACTACAGAAAGAAAAACAAAATTACTCACTTCAGATGAAATTACTTTCTCATGATAATTATTTCTCATCATAATTATTTTACTTCAGTGCTAACCAGAAAAGCAAAGGAATTAAAATGAAGATGCATAGATTTGTCACATAAGGGTTAGTGCCACAGTAGTTAGTTAGCCTGACTCTGTTCTCTTTGCAACCCTCCCTTCAGGAATTTATATACATTGCTAAGTTTCCCCCTAAGCCTTCTCATCCCCAGTCTAAACAGTCCCAGCTCCCCATCCTTCCTCACGGCAGAGACACAACAGCCCCTAACCACCTTTGTGCCACTTCACTGGGCTCTGTCCAGTATGTCCATGTCTCTCCTGTACTAAGAGCCCAGAACTGAACACAGTACTCCAGGTGTGTCACCAGTGCTGAGTAGAGCAGAAGGATCACTTCCCTTTTCTTCCAGCTAATCCAGTAATATCTTTATTGCCCTTAGAAATGCTTTTTATAATGTTTTTATGATGTTAGAACATATAATTTTTATCAGAATTCAGGACCAATTCCCTTTACAATTACTACTGGCTGTCCAAACATAAACACAATTCACTATTACCTTGGACAGCACCAGTTTGGTGGACAAGAATCCAGTCCTCTGCTAGTGACTGCTGAGTTTTCAGGGTTCATCTACCAGCTTCGAAACCTCGCTCTGCCACAGATTTCTTATGTAACTTTCAGCAAGCCACTTTCAATGTCCTCTTTGGTAAGTAAGAGAAACAAGCTTGAGTCTGGTATGCACTGCTAAAACATCAAACATACACAGACTACCTGGCTAATGAAATTACCTGACTAATCACAGCAGGGCAGCAGAGGAGCTGCAGCTGTCTGTACCCACATTCACAGTGACTTCTGCTGCTACCAGGACAGCCCTGTGCCACAGGCAGATCAGGGTCTCTGCTCACCCCAGCAAATAGGGTGAGCTTCTTTTTATCTTCTTGAGTCACTCTGATGTTACTGCACAGTACAGGAAAATGGGATGGGATTGTTAGAGGAAGGGGAACATTTGAAGGCCATGGACACTCAGTTGTTGTGTAAGATACATTAAGAGTTCGGCTACCTTGCCTATGCACCCTATTCCTATTGATTTCATCAAAACCCAGGCACAAAAGTGGATCTGAACAAGTAACTAACTTCTCAGTGGTCATGAAAGAGAACAAGTGATTATTAAACAAAACTGTGAGCACCCTGAAAGCCTAAAGCAATAAGGTAGATAAGTACTGGAAGGGCTAAAACAGTAAGGCTTCTCCCTTTTATTTTACTGTCATAGGAAAAACCAAATCATTATATCTTGGCAAAAAAAAATCAAGATAACAGCTGCAGTGACTTCAAAATTATTCTCATTAAAATAGGCTCCCTGAGGTGAGAAGTGTTAATCAACAGCTGAGGTGATTTATTGAACACGCTTCACAAATAATCAGTTTCTACTTGTTTTCACATTCTTGTTTCTATATACTAGTAAAGTACCAAGCTCTAAAAGGAAATATGATTATACTGGAATGAAACCACGGAATTTATAAAAATCAGGCAAATGTCTCCACTGGGTTTAGATTTTTTGATTTAAAAAAATACCCAAATGTTCCTGTGTTCAAAAACACAGACACATTTCTGTTTCTAAACACTGTACTGCAAACTGAGCAACACACAAAAAAAGGATTCTGTAAACAAGAATTTCTTTTCAAGACTGTAATTTGATGACAGTAACACAGACTTTCAATTTTAAAGAAACCACATTATTTGTACTTATAAAGAAACCCTAAAGCAAAAAAGGAAAATCATTCAGGAAAGCTAACAGTCAATACATAACAACAATAAGATAGTTCACTTTATTTAGTCACAGCTGTGCATAGCCAATCTATACAAAGATTCTATAAAGCTATATCCATTTTTAGAGACCAAATCTTTCAGCCAGGTCTCAAGAGGAACTCTCCTCTTTGCTTAGATAGCCTCACACAGCTCTTTTACATCCACATTACAAGAGGAAGCTTTGTGGAAATCATGGCACATGACAGAACACTTCCCCATCCTCTGGTGTGTCTGCAGTGCCTAATCAATTCAGGATTTTTGAGTACAGCATGTTCCAAACCTCCTCTCCTTCACATTAACAGACACAAGAGACAGCCCTCCATCATTTCCTAAGCATTTAACCTAATTGTAGAGAAAATAAATCAGAGTGGTATCATTGAAAAGAGTAGGGGCTGGAGACTGGGAATGCAAATTTACACAGTTTTGCTCAGATATCTTCCTCTGAATTATTTTGCAACGAAAAAAAGTAAGGTTTTCCTACCTTGATGAATGGGAAATGATCTAAATTCAGAAAAAGTACACGAGCTCATGAAAACAAAACAAATGAGGGGGGAAAAAGGCAAGGATAGGAAAAGTTATGGTTATGGTTGGTACAGGCTGACAAAAAGGATTAAGAGAGCATTGGTTGCATAAAATTGTGGCTTGTAGATGCTTGAAGGGAAACAGTAATTTCAGGAAGGGGGAAGAGAGAAGAAACTGGCTACCCTGAAGGACAAAATGCTGGATAACATTCAGAAAGTGAGCAAGTTAGAAGCAACGTCAGCACAAGAAGGTTGGAAAAAAGAAGTTAAAACAGTGACCATGAGAAAGAAGAGAAGGCTAAACTGAAAGAATAAAAATCAAGATCTGATCCACTGGGATAGTGAAGACAAGGGAGTAAAAGATGCTATGAGGCAAAGAATACTGAAAATGGGATCCAGATACCAGAAAAAGGAGCAGAAAAAAGAGTGGCTGTCATTAGTATAAGAAAACTGACAAATCAAACCTAGATGGAGTATCAGCAACTTCTTTAAATACTTTGTAATATTGTTCACAGCTTCATCAAATGGACTTATCAATATATTGGCAGGATATATATTTAGAGGTGATCAAAATTTACAATTAATTTTGAATTGCTTAAACATTTTGGTTTTGTGCAAAATAAACTGAAAATATTAGTAATAATTTATGTTGACAATTAAGATATTGCAGTGTACCATAAGTTTTATTCCAAAATCTATGGTCACATGCACTATGTGTTTAAAATATTTACAGACTGACTGGTTGCTGCAGCAGCTTTTATTTTAGCAGTAGCATCTTTACTAGTATAATTTTCTGTGGCAGCCTTAAGGCTTTTGAGATTCCATTTCTTCCACACACATTTCCTTGGTTTTAGACGAAAAATTGAAAAAAAATTTAATTTAGAAAAATGTTTATGTGAATTTTGAAAATCACCCTATGAATACCCCCAAATGAAATTAAAATTGCTTTATTTCCTGTCTCCAATGTGCAAATTTTTTTCTTATGCCACTGTCAACTTTAGGCATGAGATCCAAGCCTGTTAACTGAAATAATTATATTCATATACTTAAAGTCAACCAGAACAGTTTTTGCTATCTCCCTTCTGCTTCTACTTGGGTTTGCACATGGGTAAATACCCTTACTTTGTGTTTGTTCCAGTTCTGGTAATTTAATACATTTGCATATGTTTTGTTGAGGTTGCGAATTACTCTTGCAGCAATACTTAATTTACTTTATTCCGTGGTTTTCAGTCTTCATTCCACTACAATTTCACACAGCTCCCGCACCGTAAGTTTCATGCAGACACAGAATCTGTGCCATAGCAGTGGTCTCCTAGAGTTCTGGGATTTTTTCTGGTCTGACTAAATTTCACTTAAATCCATCCATTATCTGTTTATAGTGGTTACACATTACAGAGAGCGCTGTGGGCTTATCCAGCTCTTCCAAGTTAAAGGCCCTTTAGGAGTTTGGAGCATGTATACTTTGATGTATATAAACCTTCTCTAAATTAAATTTTTCAGGGTGATCTTTTTCTACATACAATTTTCTCTGTCTGTAACTAAAAAGAAAATTCTGCCCAACAAACAGTGACTGACACAGAGAAAGGTTTTGAGAAAATATTTCTGTATTTTACGTCTACTTCAAAAACATATTTCTATTGCATTTGTCAATCAGTTTCAACATACAAGATAATGAAATCCACATTGTCATGAAATCTAAATAAGTGAGCATTAAAGATAGAAATCTGCTCTAAATCTAAGTTTTGGAATGGATATCAAATGACATATGCAATCTAAAAATCATAAACTTTTACTGTCAAAACATGCAGATATTTAATGGTAATATAATACTATTTCCTTTAATGGTAATATAATACTACTTCCAACAGAAATTTCTAGGACAGGTATAGTCTGAATTCCGTAAGAATATTTGTAAAAAGTGGTTCTTTTTTATAGAGAGATACCTTCAAGGCCACCCACAAACAGTTGCTTTTGCAAAAAACATTTTGAGATGTTTGACCCAGTTCTGTTTTCCTTAGGGAGAAATAGTCAGTCCAGATTCCTTTCCAGGGTTCTGTTTTAAAATATTTATTCATATTTATATATCAACAACCATCATCATCATAATTATTATTATTGAGCAGAGAAAGCCAGCTTTCTAGTAACCAGTATTTCTAGTACTGCATTTTCTAAGTATGTATATACATGTATGGCATTACACACATAAGGCACCAGATAATAAAGGCAATAGATCTCACTGAAATGCACAGCTGGTAGTCTGGACAAAATATGCCTCAGGGAAAGGAAAAAACCTACCAGAACCTGATACCCACTGAAAAACTAAATCTACCAATCCCTCCTTAAAGTCATCATCAAAATATTTCATAGATTCTGGAAATACTGCCCAGAAAGCAACATAATGACTTGTGACAACCAATCAGGATACACCTGACAAAATAACACCATATCTAAAAGGTCTAGATATTTCATATTGTAATTTTTTTAATTAATGTAGAAGTTGTCAAGTGAACTGTAGCAATTACAACAAATTTCTGCTAGAGAAAAGAAGCTTTTAAAAATCACATCATTTAATATTATAATTTAATTTTTCAATTCACATATTATGTGAGCCCAAAAAAATTCCCTTTAATGACTGCCCATGATAATTTCCAGCTTTTCCTCACCAGTTCTGGTTGTTCTCTCTCTCAGGTACGTACATGCAAGTGCTTCCAGCTGCCTTCTGGAGCCAAAAGCTGCCAATCTGGATGCAGGTACATTGGCTTATGTGCCATGTTAATACTTTTATGTGCCAAAATGCAGCAGCTACCCATGTATCACTGAAAATGCTACTGGTACTCTTACCTGAGAAAAAGCATCTTTAGCATCCCTAGGAACAAGAAGAAAATGTGCCACAAAATCTGCCATTCTTTCAAACAAGTTCTCTTGGTTAGGTTAGGTTTCGAAGGCGGAAAACATCAGGGCAAAGATAACTACATAAATTCAGATATGGCTGTGTGCAAAACAGTGATGCACAACATTGTTAGAGCTTACAGTTATCTGAGGTGGGCCACTGCCAACACAAAGGAAAAGCACTGAAACACATATCCCTAAATTAGTGCCCTCTTTTACTCCAACACAGCGTTCTTCTAAACATTTTAACAACTTCTAAGTGTTTAATTGGTTCTGAGTATATTGAAGTAGTTCCTGATTCAGAATAGCACTGAAAGACATGCATTATCTGAAGCATATGTTAAGTTTATCAGCCAACAATTAAGATGGAATCTAAGTGATGTACTGAACCAAAGCCAGTGTACATAATCACAGCCTCCTGGCACAGGAATATTTTCCTCCTCTTCTTAATAAAGAACATAGTGATCACCTGAGGTAACAGAACCCATACATTTTTGATTTATGCTCTTAAACTAAATATTCCAAACTCATACCTTTTATAAATTTTAGCACCATTACACAAAGTAAGCAAAGTAAAACAAACAGTCAATTTAATCTAAAAGTTTATTTTAAGTTTCATGATCTAAACCTGCTAACTAAACTAACTCTTCATACATTCAACTACAGCTCCTTAAAGTTACATGAAAAGTTAATCTTGGACCTACAGCTGATGCAGTTGAGCAGTACAAAAATGTACATTTTTGTACTTGTGGAATATGCAGATTATTTGTTTGATAGTAACAGCTCTGAGAACACTTAAAATTAATTTATATGTTAAACTTCTGGAGGAACCATGACCACAAAGAATCCTGAAGCACTGCATCAGATTATTTTGAGAGAAACAGACTTCTCCAGACTTTGAGAATAATTTTCTATCAAACCAACGACAAAAAAAATTCCGTATACTGAATGCAGGGATTTAAAAACTCCTAAAACCACAAAGCAAATCATAACTAGACAAAGGTAAAAAGTACAAGGATTTTAATTTGAAACATGATCCGCAAGCATATAGGAACTTCTTTCAGCTTGCAGAAATACAGAAGGGAAAAACTTGAAGGGGGAATGTTTAGCTTTGACTGAGAGGAACAAAAGCAGCTTCTTTGGGTATCTCAACATTAGGCTGTCAAAATACAGGGACTGATCTTCACTTGCCAGATACCTGCAACTTCTTCTGTCAGCATATTACAAATGTCTCTAACAGGAACAGCTGAAGATTACAAATTCATATAAGATTTTTACCCAGTGCAAGCAGCAAGCAGTAAGATCTACAGCCATTCTTTGGGTGCCAAGACATTGTAAGACGAGTGATTACTTCTGTACATTGTCAATTTCAACCACCATGCTTCTCTGGCTGTGTTTTTAGCACTTTTCCTCAAATATGTTGCATTTGCCCACAAGTTTTGTGGCAACAGTTCGGTGTTCACAGAGTTTATCAAGGCTGCTCAACCACCTGAATATTAAATTTACTCTTCACTCTGCACAACTTGTTTTTATCACCTTGACAGTATTTGGACTCGGACAAACGACAGGAATTAAGTTTCCTTCATTTATAAATGTGAAGCAGTCAAAATTCACTCAGAATATTTACAATATTCTTAAGTCTTATCAGTTAGTAACTATTTCAACACAGACTGTGAAATTCAATCGGTGTAATACTATTTGATGATAGGTTAATTTGCAAAAAACAATAATTAGCTCAGTAACAATGTCTTTAAAAATTAGCCACGTTTAGCAAGAAACAGGGGCTGAATTGATGATTTTATTGATTAAAAGCTCCAAGCAGGCAAAGACCTTACATATATTTGGATCTATACCTAAATGTGTCTACACACAAAACTTAAAACACCACACAGGTCCCCTGCATCACTGGAAAGCTTAAAAGTTACCACTTGAGGCTCATCTTTCCTTTATTATCACAATCCACAATCTGTGGAGAACATGCTTCCATAAAATTGCCTGCATTTTGTTCAGGCCTAAACAAAATATTCCTAAAAACCCAGGCAGAACTGGGACTTTAGTTTATTAGGCTTTTTCAAATACACACAAATTATCCCACTCACAGACTGAGGGGAAGCTGTAAACACTTAACTGTGCCAATGCCCATCGGGTGCTCTGTTTAAGGGCAGTAAGGTGTTCCTCTAGATACACTGGGCCACACTGGCACGAGAACACTTTTTGAGCACATTTCTGTGCTTCAGTGACATGTGTTTATTCTCTTCTCCAAGTCTAAGAGTGGTCTGATGTTCATACAGATATTTACATATAACACTAAAGGAATAATCTTTTTGTAACTTACCCACTGAAAAGTAAAGCTCATCAAGAGAGATACAACTCAGCCATTCCTTCTGCAATCAGTACACCGTAAAACCAGCTTTTTCTGAAAATTATACAAATGCAAAGATTAAATTAAGTAATCTGTGAACTTTATTTTGCATACAGAATTGCAATACAAGTAGAAATGTATTTTACATCTAAGAATCTCTAATTCTGGCAACATTGCAATGCAGACTGTGCTTTCCTCCTCTCATGTACTGCATTCAGAGAGGATTACATCATCTCAAAGAGCCAGAAAAACAGAAATAGACCAGGGAGGCCCATTACAGCAGACACAGAGTAATTAAAAAGACTATAACTTTTTAGTTAGAGAAGGAGATAACTCAAGAAAAAAGGGTCATTATGTTTCTAAAGAGACAAATAAAATCATGTGCAATTTAAGTTCTCGGAAAGGCCAGTAATGCCTTCCATCTGTTGAGAACAGCCTTGGAAGCATAGGAGGAAACTGCTCCTTGATCTAGCAAAGAATTTAAACTAGCAGCTTAAATATTTGAGCAAAATGTTGGAACCAAAGGGAGTTGTTTGAACTTGATCATCAAATTGATCACTTTCTTGAAATAACTTAGGAAACATTAAAATAGAATAATCAGTGTGGTTTTAAGCACTCTGGTATTGCTGAAGGACATTGACATGCTCTATTTTAATAGCAGGGCAGCAAGACAAATTATTTCTTTACAAAAGTAAATCAGTATTATTGACTGCACTGAAACTATTAATACACACATGCTCATTCTGTGATGCTGTGATTTTAAAGTAAAATGGTTAAGTAATACCAATTAAAAAATGTGAACAATTCAATACTTTGTTTTGATATTATCCTAAATTAAAGTGTTTCCATTTTTATGTCAGGTTCCTCCTAGATATACAATTTTTAAAAAAATAAATTTTATAACTAAATGTTCCGTACCTTTTCAAAATTTTTTTGTTTCTTTGTTCCAGTGGGGGGAAAAGTTCTGGTTCAAAGCTCAAAAGAGCAACTTTTTTGGTTTAAAAGATTTGAGTGAATCAATACTTGTAAATAATGTAGGCAGGTCAAAAGGAATGTCCTGCTTCTTCCAAAAAGAATGTCTTTCTGACAAATCACTGCTAACCACATTAAACTGAATTCTTCAACAAACCAGAAAGGCATATATAGTCAAAGATTTCCCTAGCAGTCTTACCAGTGTAAGAAAAGAGAGAAAGGTAAAATCAGAACCAACTATTCCCCCTTTCATCCTCATCAGAACGTTCAGCCTCAGGGTTCAGGACTTTCTCTTATATTAGTAATGGCAAGGCCTGAACAAATCTTTTAAACAAAGCTTTATTCAGTATCATCACTCAAGCACGGTTCCAACCAAAGAAAATTGCTGTACAGCAGGCAGGCATTTTCCTCTATGGTACAGCTTTAAGAAAAAAGAAAGTTAACAGCAGAGAGGCTGCTCTCTTAAAGGTTTGCCATTTCTACAAAGCTCTTTTGCAGTGCCCAGGAGTCTTGGAAATACAATCTACACTCAAAGTCAATTCTCAGTATTTACAGTCATAGGGTTTTGCTCAGGACCTGACTCTTACATGTTCACTTCTCCATGCACATGGGTAGTTAAAACCATAGCCAATTGGAGTCACCAAGTCTTGAGACCCTAATAATTCTTCAAAAATAAAAGGAGGCTTTTGTATTTTCTGCTGTCAGACATTAAGAATTGCTCTCATCCAAAAGTCTTTAAAAACCTCTAAGATAACATATTAGCAAATATTTAAACTTTAGACAACTAAAACTGACAGTCAAAGCTATGACTATAGCATACAGAGAGCATGTTCATTGTAGGTTCTTCCAATACACAAAATACTACTACACATCCTTAGATGTTAAGAAACATGCTAAATATGTGAAAGATGTGTAAAGGCATTTAATCACAAAGACAGAACTTCCACTTCCTTCTCACTACCTCCACAATATTATATTGTTATTATTCACGTACTTCTAAAACGCACACTGAAGAAAAAGTGACAAATCTGCCACCATTCTCATGTATTCAGTATTTTGTTTACAAGCTGGAAGCTCTGTGAAGGTTGCAGATTAGCCGAAGTTCACCACGAAGGCTGAACATCGGGTAAACGCTACAATGGAGCAGCATCCTCAACCAGGCCAAGGAACCCCACAGAAGAGATCATGTTCCCTTTCCAGAGAGATGCAACACAAGCAGAGAGGAATGCAACAGCACTGTTCTTCCAGTCAATAAATACGCTCTAAGGATACTACTGGGTGCGAGGAAAAATACAGGGTAAAAAATATTTCTGATCTATCGTTCCTGGAATTCTCACGGGAGTCAAAGCCGCAGCCTCACACCCCAGCGGTTTCCAGGCGGCGCCGCCTCACGGAGGGGGCAGCGCTGGGCACGGGACACCGGGCAGGAAACACCTGGCGCGGGCCCAGCTGGGAACGGCGGGATTCTCCCTCGCCCAAGTAGCTGGAAGTGGTTTGTGGCCAGGTTTTGTAACACAAAACACGGAGCAGCCCTTACGGGGCGTGAGGGGCCCAGACAAACACAAACCCCTCAGGCAGAGGCGGCCCGGCGGGAGCCGCGCTCGGCCCCGCGCTGCTTCCGTTCCCCGCCTCCCGGCGGCGGCCGAGCCCGGCACTTTGGTTCCGGGGCCTGCGAGGGCCGTGCGGGAGCCGCGCCGGGCGGCGGGTGAGGAGTGGGCAGCGCGGCGGGGCTGGAGCCGGGCGAAGAGCGGCTGAGGAGCTCCCGCCCCACCGCGGCGGTGGCGGCAGGAGAGAGGAGGCAGCGCGGCTCGGGAGCGCCGAGGGGCCGCGCTCTGCGCGGGGCGGGCTCGGGCGGCCCGCGGTAGGAAGCGGCTTTGCCCCACAGGGGCCTTGGTGCCGCGGCGGCGGCGGGACGGGGCCGTTCAGACGCCCAAGCGGCAGAACCGCGCTGTTACTCCGCTGGCAGAGGCAGCGGCCGAGGGCCGTGCCCGGCGAGCGCCCCGCGCTATCTCCGCCCGCAGAAGGTGCGAGCGCTGCGCTCCGGACCCGGCCTGCGCTCAGCTCGCTCGGCTGATAGCAGAGAGCAGCGGCATAGAGGGAGTTTGTGGCATCCCATGAGCTTTACACAACCCCCCGAGGTGGAGCGGCCGACGTTCTAAGTTGTCCTAGAATTGCAGCTGGAGTGTGGAGGGTACCCTCCACCGGCAGTGATTTACCAGGGGTTTGGAGATGAGGTGCAGATGGAGGTTTTTATTTAGTCTTAAAAATATGTGTCTGAAATGAGAGTTGGGTCTTAGAATTCTAGTCTGTCATTTTCTGAAGCGTACTGTACGGTATGTATAGTGCTGCAGCTTTGGCACAGCTATTATTTTGAGGCCACAGCGTATCCCTTGTCAGTATCGATAACAAAAGTGCTTCAGGGTGTCACCGTTGAGCGCCACGGAGTGTAAGACATTACACTGAAAAGAATCAGTTTGCAGGCTGGGAATGCATGTCCAATTCCAGGGCCTCTCGCCCTCTACTTCTTGAGGAAACTTGATAATAGCACAGGTTACTCTGAGATGTAAAGTATACTTGCTTTATCTCAGAGAAACTTGAAAGCAAATTGCACTAGAAAATTTGTATGCATATTAGATTTTGTGTTTATTTGAGTGGACATCCCTGACCTTTCAAAAGTTAGACCTTTGCAGAGGGGGAGGAGAAGGTATAGCATGCATGAGTATTTAATTTTACCAGAAAATAACAATTTTTTCTGGGATTGATTTTAATTTTGTGTTGGAAACTTAGCTGAGTTTTTTTGTTTTGTTACTTTCCAATTATATTACACTTGATTCTATTTAATGGCTTAATTTTGGATTACATTTCAGGACTTACTGTTTGTTTTTGTTAAACATGACTTTGCTACATCATTTCATAAGTGTGATCCTTGACATGGAAAAGTAAACCTAAATTAGCTGAAAGTAAATACTGAGAATAACTCCTTTCATTGCGAGTGATGCAGCAGAAAGTGCCAAAGGCAGTTTATAACTACTGCAGGCTGTGCAGGCTCCTGGCTGGGGGCAGCTTTGAGGATGAGAGAGCACCTGAAGTGATCAGTCAGAAGTGGTTGTGACAGCCCCTCTGTCTGCCCTGGGATGGGCACACGGTCGTATTTCTCATGCCTTGCTCACAATACATGCTGAAAATTCTGTGCCAGCTGCAGAGGGTGAGACAACAGCTGTCCTGAAAAAAGCCTGAAAAAATTCCATCAATGGTACTAAATAGACACAAACTTGCAGAAGTCTAGACTGGGTTAGGACTTACTATCTGGTACATGGGGCACCAAAGCCGTCTTCTAGCTGTTTCTTTGCAGCCTCAAGCTCTTCTCCTGGAAAATTTCTTCTATTTCACAAAGTTCTATCCAAGCAGGATTTCATTCAGGTTATTTGGTTGGTCCACACACAATAAATTTTAGGATGGAGATCTAAACTGCACAATTAACTTTTGTCTTACAAATTTCTATCCTGTAGGCATATAATTTTTTGTCAGTAGTCATGCTGGAGACTAATGGGGTTGCTCATCCAGGTAAACACTGCTTACCAGTGTTTTCATAAACTTTCAAGCACAGAACTTAACAACAGAGAAATGATAGACTTCTGCAGGAGTTCAGTGAGTGGGATAATGAATGTGAATCCGTGCATTAAGGATGCAGATCTCAGGTTCTTTCCAGCTGTTTATCTCATGTTCTCCTGAAATCTCTTGAATCAGATGATTTTATTATTTTCTGTTGTAGGAAATACCTTCTTTGATGTTTTTGATAAATAGGATAATACAGAATAATTTCCAGTAGATAAGTTCATAGTAAATGGATTTTTATTTAACAACATTTTGTCTGTTTCAGCTAACCATGTCTTTAAATTCATCTACACTTTTAAATGAAGAAAATGCTCAAGGAGCAAAAAGAAATACTGAGTGTTTGGAAAGCCTACTGCAGACTCCATCATCGTTTCAAGATAATCCACTTCAACAATTACAGTTAGCATCCCAGGAAGTACTGGAAAAGGCAAAAAAGAGCGGGAGATCAAAATGCCCCCGATGCAATAGTTCAAGGATGTTTTATTGTTATACATGTTTTGTTCCTGTTGAAACTGTCCCTACCAAAGAAATTCCAACTGTGAAGGTTAATATTTCTTGATGATTTTTTATAATACCTTTTGGGTTTTAGTTACAGAATAGTCTGGCTGCAGCCATTTCTTTTCTGACTCATTCTTTACAGACATTAAACTTGAACACAGCTATAAGTATGAATAAACTACAGTTAGATAAAATTACTCTTCTTGAGGAATTACATGTACAAACACTGAAAATGTTCCAATCCTCACATAAACATAAATATCTCTTAGATGAGAATATAGGCTGAAGTCACTCAGCTTCTCATGCAACTATATTTTCACTTAGTTGTTGAAAGTTTCTTTACGGTGCTCTTGCGCATTCTTCAGTTTCTAATAACTCTGGCCAGAACACATTATATTGTGAACACAAAATTTGTTCATAACCAAGGGTGAATTTTACATAAAATGTGACCTAAAAGACATTCCTATATGTCATGGTTCTATAATTCAGATAGCTACTCTTAAAAATACAAATAAGTGTAATGCCTTTCAGCTAAGATACTTGGGGAAGCTGTCAGAGAGGACTGAGACATTTTGCAAAGTCTGCGAGGATCTAAGATTTTGAAGACAGGAGTTTGAAAGCACCATAAAATACTTTAGAAATACTTTGGAAATTTGACCTAGTAAACTTAGGTGTATTTTCATTGAATAGCCCTTTTCACAGTTGGGTGAATACCTAATAGAGATAACTATTAATATTTAGAACCATTATATTGCTCAAATTAAGACCACATCTAACTTACCTTACTGATTCTATTTCTGGAGATTTTACCACACTACTTCTGGCAGCATTCCAAAGTGCATCATTGCTTACTTAGGTATTTGCATAAATTGAATGTAAAAGGTGCTGCTTCTAACTTGTCTCTAGTTTAGTTCTAAACCTCTCAAAAATTATCAGATGTTTTAATTACACACCCTTCCAAATGTAGGAATTTCCCCTTAATTTTGAGTAAGTTTTTGTACAGATGTTTGTAAATATGATGATAAATAGTGCCTTTTTCTTCTTTTGCTCTAGTTACCTTTGAAGATTGACATTATTAAACACCCAAATGAAACCGACGGGAAAAGCACCGCTGTGCATGCTAAGCTCCTGGCACCTGATGATGTTACAATTTATAAATACCCTTGCATTCCAGAATATAAAGAGAAGAGACATGAAGTAAGAAATTCTCTAGAGATTGCCAGGCTTTATGCTGGGGAGGTGCAGCTTCCTCCTGCAGTGGTAGTGCCCTGCTGGGAGGAAACCACGGTTCCATTAGTGCAGTCCTGTGCTCTCTCCAAGCTTAGCTCCGCAAACACAGAGTTCTAGACTGGAACCTTTTCTCCAAAGCTGAAAAAGACTGCAGCACTATTTAACAACCTTGAATTTTGTATGTTCATCACCTCACATAATGGAGAATTGGATTTACTGTGTACCTGAAGAAATCTTTTGCCTAAAAATGAAAGTATTCAACTTGGAGCAAGTTAAAGAGCAGTTGAATGCTGTGCTCGTATTTAGCAGCTGCAGTATTTAAACCTGCTTAAAATTTTTAACATTCACTGTGACAGAGGAAAACAACTAAAATGCAACTCTTGTCTATCATAGTATAAAAAAAGTGAGCTATGAACTTGGATGTACGTGTTCATTTAAATGCTAAGCTATTCTTTTTGGCCCTCCTGCCCCATATACTTCAGTGACAAGTGACATTTGAACTTCCTCAGGGCTGACACCATTGTCTTGCCTTGAAAAATCTTTTTATACAGAAGTTTCAGAGTTGGTAGCAGAAGCATGGAAGTAACATTAATTAAAAATCTCTTAAGGATTTCAATTCATTAACATGTTTTTAACATGGATTGAACACTATATTAGACATAGAATATAATAGAATATTTTTAAGAGATATTATTTCATTTTGTCATGACTTAAATATTTATAGACGGGGTAGAAAAATTCTGTTCTTTAATACAACAATTCCTATTGTTTTATTAGATTTTATTGACACTCAGATCTCTTTGTTTTCTTCATTCAGATAGCACTTATATTTCCTGGCCCCAATTCAGTTTCAGTAAAAGATACTGCTTTCCATCTCCAAAAGCACACCAAGAAAGGTGTCTGTGCTAGTGACGATGACTGTTCCAGAGAGCCACTTCTTAAACAAGCAAAAATAGAACCTGAAGAAGAAAAAAATCCGAGTGAAGGCACTAGACTGAAGAAAATAATATTTATTGACAGTACCTGGAATCAAACTAACAAGATAATAACTGATGAACGACTTCAAGGTAAAAAAACCACAAGTTGATACTGAGATGTTATTGCTGCAGAAGTGATTAAGGGACACATGTCTGTAACAGACCTGAGCACAATGTAAGCTTGTATGTACCCCTATATCTGAATGTATGTGAAGGATTCAGCAGCCTGTCCCAGGGCTGTAGAATACTTCCTGAGCCAAAGACTCCATTACTTTTCACATCATATAATTTATTTTGCAAAAAGATAATCCTAGAACTAAAAAAGTATTTACATTTATTTGTCTCACTTCTCTATTGGAGCAAATTTCCTCAGTCTTAGAGAATGGGAGCTGTCATGTTAGACAGTAGAACAGTAGTTTGAATGGCCTCTGAAGGAAGCCAGGAAGATTTCCTTTGCAGGTGGCTGCCTGCTTTCCAGAGACCCATGGGACCATTTGTGTACATGTTGGTAGCAGACAGGCCCCAGGAAGGTAAATGAGGGATTTAGGAGTTTCAGCACAGGTTTGTCATTACTTGGGTTCTCTTTCTTCTGAAGTTGCTAATGGACATTTCCATGGTCTCACTACTCCAGACAAAAAGGGAATGGCTGCTTGCCCTCAACACCCTTCCAACTCTGAAGGCAGAAACTGGTAATTCTGCAAAAAGTTTTTGTCTAAGGTTCTTTACAAGAAGTTTACATTTAAGCATTCTAATCAAAGCCACAAAAGACAAAACAATTTAGCAATAGCATTCCATTTCCTTTGAGATGAATAGGAGTTTGAAAATATTTTCATTAGTACAAAAAGTGCACTTAGCTGGGAGGCAGGTTGTCAAGTTTATATGCAACATATATACACACACATATATACCACTACTGCTTTGCACTGGATCCTACAAGGAATTTCACAGACTTTCTTACATAGATGATGAATGTTGCCTTGCTGTCTAGTCAGTTTATTAAAGAATCCCACATGTTAGTATGATGTATTGGCTAATTAAAATCCTGTTAGAAGTATTTAGTTTAACACAAAACATACTCTATTAGCTACATTGAAGTATTACTGTAAAGATTAGAGGAATTACATGTTTCAAGTTAATGTGAGGCATTTGAAACTTTTTTTAAAAGGATGAATTCAAGGAAAGTAAGGCAGGCAGGGAAACTGAAAATTTGCTTGGATGCCTGTGCATATATTAGTCAAAAAGTCCTAATTGGAATTACTTTGGAGCTCTTGAATGGTTTCCAGTTTTCCCATGACAATGCTGATTTGGTGAATTACTCTTTCCTTTCTAGAACATCTCGGTTCCAGCTGTTTTGCAGCCCCCTGGGTTCCTGAGCACCTTTCAGGATTGCTGTGAGGTTTAATAGTGTCATGCAAGTCAGTTTCTAGTATAGGAGAATTTTACCCATCCACACATTGGATGTAACAATGTGCACAGCCCATGCATGCATTGCTTTCCTTAGCACTTGTCATAAAGAACATAAATTGCATTAATATCCCTTTTAGAGATTGAAGTTTTCACTTCCAAGATGAAAGGGGCAGAGTTTCCTTAGGCATAAACTGATGACATTTTTATGTTGTTCATACATGAAAAATTGAGAACTGTTTTCATTTTTCAGTTCAATTGCAAATGAAGTCATCACCCAACAAAATATTCATCATACGCTAAAGTTCAAAAAGAAGTGTTCATAATTCCAAATAAAAAGTAATTGCCATATTTATTTAGAGTAAGTTACAAGAAATACTGAATGAAAACATTAATGAAGCCAAGAAAATGTAAAGAAAAGCCTTGGGTTTTGTAAACCTATATTTATATAGACAGTAAATCTAGTAAATTGTGCTGCAAGAGAAAGCAAATGAGTACATCAATTTAAAATAAGCTGAGAGAACTTGGACAAAAAATACTTTTATATCTTGGAAAAGTGCTTAATATATCTTTAGAAGACAAAACTAAATGAGTTAAAGACAAGAAATATATGAGAGTTTGGTAATGTCTAGGATTGATTACTTCATTAGAAGTGATCTCTAGATCAGAAAACAAACAGTTGAATCTAATGTTAATGATGTTTCTCACATGAGTGATGGAGCTTATTAGCAATATCACCATGATTGTTAAAGAAACTGCTTGCTTTGGATTTTTTTCCTGTAAGTTTGAACTGCTTTGTATTAGCCAAATATTTTATTAGCTTTTACATTAGTATTGTGGAGTTTCATATGAATGGTGCATATTTGTAAGCAAACATTGCCTTTGGCTATATACAGGTACACTACAGATGAAATATTCTCAGCAAACTTTTATCCTTAACCCCTCTGGTTTTATTTTTTTAATGAAAGGTCCTAAAATCTTTTGTTTGAAAGTAACTGATACTGCACCTGTGGTAAGCTCAGCAGTGTCCGTGGTCTTGCCTTCAGTGAACTTTTGTTTGTATTCAAACCACAACTACATGGGAGTTTATGCTGGAGAAATCATCCCTGAGATTTACTTCCCTGCTTTTAGAGTGGAAGCACCACTGGGTTTGATGGAAGTTTTCATTTCGGTTAGGGCTGAGAATTCAACAAGCTTAATGCAGTTTCCTACTGCTATTTTAAGTTTCACGTGTGTAGGATTATTAGAGGTAATAATTAGACTATACTGTTTTGGAGTTTTGGTTCCAAAATGCCGATAACATTTAAATTCAGGGACTCTCCTATCTAGTTTTTTTTAATATGCTGTAATTGAGATTTCTTCTACAATGCAGGATACCATACATTACTGACTGCAAAGCAAACAACTAAATCTTTCTTGCAATTACACTGAGAAGAATTAAACACACTTTGTAGGTTAAAATTGTAGAATTACAAGCGCTGGGCTCTAGCCTGAATTTGGACCTTACTGAAACTTCCCTGTTCATAACTTCCAAGCAATTCTTAGACCATATTGGTTTTTGTACAGTTACTGTACTAAACTGTCCCATGAGACAGAGTATCAGATTGTGATAAAAAAAAAGATAATTTTACAATCTGCTTCTGATATTGTTAACAGGTGTGTACTCTGTTCTTCATAATTCATCTGCCTATCCTGTTTACAAAGTGATAACACATTAAGGTGGTTTCAGTTTTGAACAGTTCATGCATTTTAGGAAACTTAAAAACCAAGATACATGTTTAAAATTCACCGAGTAAAAGAATAGTTACAGGGACTTAAGCAGATTAAAGATTTTCTTGTGCCATACAGACACCAAATTCCCTCTTTAATCTTAAGTGGGAATGCTTTTAGTATCTAATAAAGTTAATTACAAGTTGCTGTCACACTTACTCCTGAGTAATCTCAGTGAGATTTCAGTTACTTAACAAGCATAAATGAAAAGTTCCTGGCTCTTGCAAATAGTCCTCACTTCAACAACGCTAACAGTCTGAGGGATTCTTTTTTACACTTGAAAAGTATTAACTTTGCAACAGACAAAACCATAACTTTATGGAGACTGATGAGCCTTGGTAGGTGTGGGTTTCACTCTTGCCATGTGAAGCGACTCTGCAGTTTACTGAGGGCTGTGTGGGTGTTTAATGAAAAAATAACCTGTAATTAACTGCAGATATGAAGATTGTAACCTAGGAGTTACAGCACTTCACTAAATTCCAAAGTGGTCCAAAAGGAGGATAAAATTATTGCCTCAGTTTTACAGATGAAAAATGGAGGTACAGGAAGAGGAAATTATTTTCATGCAGGCACTGAGCAGGCTAGCAAGCAAAGTCAGAAAACAAAACTAAAGTCTTGTTTGACATTCTAGCCACCAATCCACATCACCTAATCTAGGTCATCTTTTTTCCTTGACAGGGTTACTGCAAATTGAGTTGAAGACAAGGAAAACTTGCTTTTGGCGTCATCAGAAGGGAAAACCAGATACATACCTTTCCACAATAGAAGCAATTTATTATTTCCTTGTGGACTATCATCAGGAAATTTTGAAAGAGAGCTACAAAGGACAATATGATAATCTACTTTTTTTCTTTTCATTTATGTATACATTGATTAAAGATGCCAAGTGTTGTGCAGGAAAAGAGTAAGGTGTCTGTCTGTTGGTGCATGACACTACTCTTTTTTTGTAATAATAAACTGCACAAACATAACTGGTGGTTTTTTTGGAAATAAATTGCACTCTAAATAAATGTCCAGAAGCGAGCTGCAGACCTCATCCTGCACGCTTGAGGTTGTAGAACTCAGATGAGCAGTCTGATTATTTGAAAACAGTTACATTTTGCTAAATATTGCTGTATTTCAACCTACAGGCCTGATGTGCTCACTGTGATGAGCACATTTCCCGAGATGGGAGTGGAGGACTTGACCCCTCTTGCCATAAGGAGTCACCTCTTATAACTGTAAGAAGGAATTAGCATGCTGGCTTTTCATTGTTACTAATACTTGTGTCAGATGTTTTCTTTGTGGTTTACGCAGCAATATTGATTTCACCTTCATGGCATCAAAGGCTTCCTGCAATGAGCAGATGGTGTTTAGTGTCTGGGGAGAGTGACAGCAATACAGAGTGAAAGAGCACATTAATTGAATATGAATAATATACTTTCAAGATTAATTCTGGAAAATTCTTCTAGTAATAAAAAAATGATCTCTTTAAACACTGTTATACAGTGTATGATTTCTGTAGTACCATTCATGTACTGTTATATTAGGATTATTCTGAACTTCTTGGGTAATTTTAGACTTTTTCAAACAAATTTAGTTAAGTGTTTGTTACTGTTATATAATATCATTATTTGGGGGAGCACTAACCTAACAAATGTCACTATGGCATATTGTAGGCATTGAAAATAAAAGATGGTTCTAACCACAACATTTCTGACAAGGCTTCCTTAAATTAGGCAGGCTGTGAATCTGCTCTGCTTTTCCTTTTGCAGTAATGGGGCAGATTAGAACAGTGTAAATAAGCCTTTGTGCTGATGGGAGTTTTGTCATAGGTGTAGTGCTGCTGTTAGAGTCATTACCTGTGAATGTAGTTGTACCAAGCTATACCAGGACAGCCAGTGCTGGCAGAGGTAATAGACCTGAGCTACAATTTTAAAGCAGAGTTATATGAATATATTTTATATCATACATTGATAAAAATTATATTCCTAAGGTAGAAAAAATGCTTTATTAGAGGTACAATGTAAGATGGAGAATTATTTCTGAATATTATCCGAAATGTGTTACTTAAGACAAAATGTATCTTGTCAAAGTGACAGACTGAAAAATTACAATAGATTTTTTTTAAACAAAACATCCAAGTTTTTGTTATCATTTGTAGCATACTCTCTAGGAGGGTATTCACACACCCTGGTGAGCATAGAAACTGTTTTGGAAAATACTTCAAGAAAACGTTTTTACGCTTCCACAGCAGTCCATACAGGCTCAAACAGCTGGTTTGTACTGCACTTTTAATGCTTCAAGATACTGAAATCTTAATTTTGCTTCAAACACAAGATACAAATACACTCTCTTACATCATACTTCATATTTGATTGCTTATCTGCACAAGTGCATATAAAAATGCATTTCAGTGGACAGCAAAAACATATCCCCATTTGCAGAACAAAATGCTGGTTATGTCATGTGAGTGCACATGAAATGTGCATGAACTATAACAGCACCACAGGAAACAGACTTGAAGTCAGAATGAGAAAGATAATTTTTATACCTATCTACATTGAGTTCATGTGCCAAGCAATGAGAAAAATCAGCAGTCATGTCTCAGTCCTATTGAAACAACACTGCCTACTCATTTGGTTCTTATTGCTATTGAGAGGTTATTTTGGCTTTTTAAAATGATTAATTTTATTTCCTTTGGTATGAATTTTGATAGTCTTCTGACATTTCCATCTGTTCTTGTATTTCTTAAACAAAGATTGTTGTAATTTTTTTTTAAATCACACAAGTATAATAGCTTGAGAAGGAAACTTTCACCCACTTTAAACAAACAAAAATAAAATGAACCCACTGACCTAATGTTTTACAAGAACCAGAGAGAAAAGTCTGGGGGGAGAGGGGGAGTTACTTCCAAGACACATTTGCCTGAAAACATGTTTTTTATTTAAGCAGCAGAGGTCAGATAAAAGCTTGTATAAGCTGTTCTTTGTTACTTTTGGAAAATAGTTTCATAAGGTGAAAAATTGTTTCCAAATTTAAGTTTTGTGTACCTCACTTTATTTGAACAATGGGAATTAAGAACCTTTTCCAAAAGAAAATTAGTTTTAACTCTCAGATGAAATTAATGTACAGAAAGGATTTTAAATCTGGCACAATGTGTCCAGGAATTGGGTTCTGATTCTTTTTCTTCCAGTGCAACCTCAGTGTAATGCAAGAGTCATTTGTTACACCAAGGGACAGAGGCACACCTAATATCTGTAATTTGTTATGGTTTGCTGCTATTCCTCTGATAACCTTTTATGAGGGCAGGAAGGAGGTTTTTGTCACTTCTGCTGCAAATCTGTCCTGTCTGAACAGCAGATGGAGTTGCCCCTTTTCTCATATATATATATATAAAAGTATTTACATCCTCTATTTAATTTTGATGTTGGTATAAGAAGCCAAACCAGTCATCCATCTCACACTGAAAGCATCTCAGTACCACTGATACATTTCCCCAGCTTTGAGACTAAAGAAAAATTTTGTTCCACTAAATGAAAGCAATCAAGTGGTTAATCCTTTCAAGTGCAATTAGCAGCACTGACCTCCCTGTTCTTTAAATTGAGGGTCATGGGGAGGTAAAGGCCAGTTCTGGGCCTTTTCTTTCATATCAGAATACCCCTTCACTATCTCTTCTGTTTCCAAAAACATCAGAGACCAAGAGGGAAAAACAGGCTTCTGCTTCCATTAGCAGTAACTTAAACAGCCATAAGTTAAAGGGGGAGGAAAAGGAAGAGCATCTCTATCTCCTCTCACAACAGAAGACATCTGGCCTTCTGTGGGGAGGCCCCAGATAACAAAGAACCTGTCAGTGCAAAACTCCACAATGTGTTCAGAGAACCATTTTACCTGCACTCTGGCTCACTCATTTCCTGCCACTGAAGCCATCTGCTTTTGCTTATTGTGGGTATTTTTGTTCTTTGTTTGGCCAGGAGCATGAAGTGGCTTCACTTTAGCATGCCTGTAAGCTTGGTCAGAGGGAGTATTTAATCCTTTTCTCAAAATGAATAAGAGAGGGAGCTGCTGCAAAAAACAATTCCTTTCCTGGAAGGTAGCAGAAATGTCATCCAAGCCGAGGTTGAATAAAGGGTCATGTCAGTGCACGGGGTAAAGATACATTGAGATTGAAAAGAGATGCCAACTTGGAATCTACAGCACAACCTCCCAAAGCACTTGTAATCTTACCTGATTTAAATCCTTTGCTACTGCTTCTTGCAGTTTTTGAGTCCATCTGGTTTTCCACATAGCCTTCTTCAGGCCCAACTGCAAAGTAATAACAAGGATCTGTTACTACCTTTCCCTCGCACTGTGTTTCAGTACTTTGCCTAAATGCTTTAAAAATCAGTCTGCATAAATGACAGTTATAGCATACTTGTATAAAATGCAATGTGATAGGAAAATCCATCCTACCTACCCCTACCTTCAAAAGTGCCAAAAGAAGAAGGGAGGGAGAGAAACTTCCTATTAATTAATTTCCCATCACTATACTGTAGTTAATACACTCCTAGGTGCCATTAACTTGTGTCTCAAGAGTATTCTGGGACACAAAAGTTAATGGTGATTGCAGCACAATTACAACAGGAAAGCTTTCCCACTAATATCAAAATATGTGGCAGTTAAACTGATCTACTGATACCAGGATATGAGGTCACCTGCTAAGGTACTGGAAGACTCAACACAGGTTCTAAACTCTTATTCCTTGTCTTGACTGACACCATTTTAGTAAAACTCTGTCAATGTCAATGCTGTCATTAAGAACGTTAATTGTGACTGGTCAAACTTAGTAATACCAACATTTAAAGGAAGTGTTTATATGAAAAATCTACCACACTCTTCCTGCTTGCTTCTTAGGAAAGATAGCTGGCACATAGCTGGCATTTTACAGATTCAGAAAACAAATGAGATGCTGTTGAATTTTGAAAGTAGTATATCACATTAAAGTTAAATGACTCATAGTCGTGTGATTTCTTCACCCCTATCTACCAGAAATAAATTCAAATAATTCTGAAGTTCCAGAGTAAGAGGTGGGAACTAGTTCTCTAATGCAAAACAGACAGCAGACTGTATTTTCACCTCATGGAAAGTGGAAATTTTTGCCTCACTTTAGCAATACTGGTGCGGTTGCCACATGATTTTACTGCTGACTTCTCAGACCACTGGTGTTGCAATAGGATGTTTAGAAACATACCACAGAAGAGTGAACAGAAGAGAATGTGCTCCACCAACATACCCCAGACTGAGTCCTGCTCCTTCTCTGATTCTATGCACTGTGCTTCCCTTACCTGTAAAAGTAATTTCTGCCTCTGAATAAAAGTGTCTTATCTATGAAGCTGAGCTCATAGGCTATCTTATGGGCTCATAAGCCAGTTTAACTGGCATGAAATCTTAAAGCTTTAGGACAATTTCTGAAATTATTTGCTTTGGAGATGGATACTAATGAACTGAAGAGAATCAAACTCCTTTAAATTTAAAAAGGCATTCTTTTTTCTACAGAAGAATAATACTTTGGGTTCCAGCAAAAGAAGTTTGCTCAAGCTGAAACTCAGCCTTCATTCCATTTCCTATTGTTAAATAAAAATTCTGTATTTCAAGAACATCATTATGTTTTATTTCTTTCAAGAATTATTTTTGAGGTTTTGGTTTCATGACTAAATTGTTTGCCAAATGCAGCATGAATTTCAGCTGACCTGAAACTGCATTTTCTAGTGATTGGTCTGTGCAGCTGAAACATGCAGTATAGTTTTTCTGTTCACAGGTTTCTTTGGGCAAAATCAATGCTACAGTCTTTTTCTTTTTTTTCATGTTTACAGCAGGCAAGGAAGCAACTTGATACAGCTTCAATTGTCAGAAACATCACGTAACCACCTCAGTCTACTTGAAGCAGTTGGATCATGTTACTTCCTCTTTTAACCTCACACGTGTCTGAGTGTGGCTACAATATTGGCTTTGATCTGCATACCTATGTTGGTTAAGAATACATGCTTGCATTCTATTCGTGTTGTGACTGTGTTGGCAAAAAAAAGATAACATAGAAACCTTTACATCACCAAAAGCTTCCTCTTTTGTTTGAATATGGCTTACTTTTTCCAGGAAACTGGTTTAAAATCAATGCCTGAAGCAGCTGTCAGGGAATTCATCAACAAAATCACAGTGTCAAACTCTTGAATGCAGAATGCTCTTTAAGGTAGGCATGGCTGAGCTGATTTTGCTAATTTTAAAAAATAAGAATTCATTGAAAAAAGAACGGAGTAAGATACCAAAAAAATTAATTTTTTGAAGCCCATGAGAACTAACAGAGTAGATTCAAGCAATTAAGGTAACATGCAATACTTCAGCTGTTTCAAAATACTGGATGGTCTGATGGCAATGGCCAGGATTTGCTTTTCTAGGCCTCTGCAAAGTCCTGCCCTCTCTATATAGGCAGTGGTCATTTTCAGCTAAACGTGCCTATGTACATTCATCTTAGAGGCATTGATTTAGAAGACATTTCTTGTTTATATTTCTGTATGTTGGCACTTTTCTTGTAAGAAATTAATATAACTAATTTGGAATTAAACTCTGCCACTGTCTTTCAGTACCTTATTTTGTTTTCCAGAGATTGGCATGCTACTGATAACAGAATTGGGATCTTCCTGTGCCACTGAGTTTACTGTGTCATTTGCACCAGTGACCAGAGCCAAGTCTGTATCAGACAAAAAGGAAATATATTACAAAATGTGTTATTATGAAAGGAAAAGCCACTACTTCAAGTTATCAAGACAACACCAAAGCACATTAATCAAGCATACAATAAATGATGACAGCTTGTTGTTTCATCTGAATGGAAAAATTAAATCCATCTGTTGGTGTTCAAACCTAGAATCCAATCTTGGCAGTCCCATGTGCTAATGAAAACGATTAAAAAAATTTCATGCATACTCTGTGCAAGATATCATAAATATAAATAGTCCTAAGACTTAAGAGGCAGTGTTAGGCAAGGCCATGGTGAGGTCACTAAATAGAGCACATGTGTGGGATCTGAGCATGATATGCATTATGTTATACCATATAGAGTACTTCAACATTGCTCACTTCCAGGCCAAACCTCCAGGAACTGTCCAGTATCAGCTCCTCAGTTCCATGGCTCTAAATGCAAGAAGCACTCCATTTACACTCAATCCATTGTAGCACCAGGAATTAACATTTTAGTAATTCAAGAGATGCCGCTGCTTAAGATAGTAGAACACAGCTCTAAAACCTGCTTGTAATTCCGAAAACCTCTAGCCATGCTGGTCATGAAAGGTATATTTCTAGAGTGACACTATTGATAAAAATACAGGGTTTCATTTAGAGCTTTAGACCAGCACTATTAAATAGATTTCCTTTGTCCTCCTCATGCTCATTGAATCCTTCAAGGAACTCTTAATAGACTTGTGCACAAGCAGCACAAATCCCTCTGCCCAACATACTTACCCATGTGCCTACCATTTTTTTTTCAAAGTTCTTCACAGTTTAGGCAGTAAAGTCAAGCTTAATGGTCTATAGATCTGTTCAGTCTCCTAGAGTCTGTATTAAAATCAGTACCATGTTAGAGCTTCCATTTCTCTTGACCTTTCTAACTACAGGGCTGGCTATGCCTCCCAGGAGCCTGGCAACCAGAGAAGAATGTTTGGCTGTACCATTTTTCTTTCTTCTGCAAGAGCCCTCCAAGTGACTGAGGGGCATGAGCCAAAGGAATTTAGTGTTCTCGTACATGGAGTGCAACATCCAGATCTAGGGTAACCATAGGTCTACTTTGAGCATACAAGGGAATAAAAGCAGTCTCATACAGATATGTCTGATTTCACTGCTGTTTCCAGGTTTCTAAAGTGCATGCAAATGTAATGTCAACAAATTTACAGTGTTGAATACATCAGCGCAAGCAGATTATCCTCATTGGCAGCAATGGAGATACACCTATTTCAGATGTTTATGAAACACAGATACATAATCTTGTCCTTCCAATCTTGTTCAAGTTTATAGGATAAAGAGTGAGTCAAACGTTTTAAGATTGTCAGCTGAAAACATTTGACATTGAGTCTTCTAGAAGCAGTAAATTGAAGATCCCATGGTACTAAATTTAGCTTGTAAATCTTCCTTTATGAGCTATCTCCTGCATAATTGCTTAGAACAACCTCATCTAGTTTGACTCCCATCCATGAAAGCTGGGTCCAGTGATGCAAAGCAGCTCTAAACCAGCTCTAAAGCACTGAAGAATTTTTCTGTGAAGGAAATTCGGTCAGTGCAAGATGATACAAAGATCTGAAAAGGTGCTGTTGAAATTACCGGATCCCCACCTGCCAGTGCCTATATAGTCTCTAGTTTAATAGTTGGCAGCCTCACAAGGAAGTGAAAGGCAGAGGTAGTACAGAGCCATCTTTGCCTTTCCTCCTAATGCTGCAGCTCATACGCATCTCCAGAGAAATTATCACAGCTATTACAGCCTTCCTTACTTATGCAGTGTTGAATATATTAGGAAATATTTGCCATCCTTACAAACTTCAGACTTACACAAAAAAAAAATTCAAAAGAGACCATTAAGTGAGTGAAAATTAAAACCAAAAATCATTAACACCCTAAACGTTGAAATTTTTGTGTGTATATTTTTAACAATGCAGCATTCTACTTGGAATTCACTATTTTATTACAAGTAAAGCCTCTGACCCTTTTAAAAATAATTTCTTTAATCTTCAGGGGAAGAGTAGATCAACATCTTGACTAATAACCAATTTCTAGGACTTTGAGCGTTTTTTGTTGGAATTTTTTTAATGTGACTATACCAAATGAACTGCACTTAACTTTACTTTCTACAACAGCCTGCTTTGCTGGGGGAGGCACTTTGGCAATTCTCTTCCTTTTTTTCCATATCCCTCTCCTCTCAGAGGCCCCTCATCGTGATGACCCATGCATTTGGCTACGGGCTGCATGCAGCTGCCTCTGAAAGAAGCCAACTGTATTCTTGGGTCAGCTGGAGAAGTTGGCTTCATTCCAGCTGTGGGGATGTACAGCACCTCCAACGCCTGGGACTGAGGGCACAGAAGACCCAGGCTTCCCCTCGGGTTTCAGCAGAGTTGCAGAACATTTCAGTGGGCTACATAGCAAGTGCTCAATTGCTTCAGGCAATCCAGAGTACAAAAACTATTATATGTAAGGATTTTCTGCTACATATTTGGAACCATTGTCTTTTGTTCACATGCCTTCATAGGCATTTGCAATTTCTTATAATGAAAGAGGAATGACTAGCTGGCACATTTCAGCTTAGTGGCTTATACTGTGCTGTAGATAGGACACATGAAAACTGAACATTTCCTGATTACCATTAATATTTTCCATGCATATTTATGCTACAGAAAGTAAACTGTCCTGAAACACCATGACACAAACTTTTTTCCTATTGTTGCAACTGAAAATGGACATTGGCCAAAGCTTGCCATTCTTAGAGGAATCTCAGACTGAATAGTTGATTGCCCTGCATAAATCTTGGCAGTGCTGGGTTACCCATTTTGAGGAAAAGCAAGTTTGGGAGGGTTTTTTTAATGAGAATTAACACAATGAAGGAGGCCCAGTAAAGTAACTTCAGTTCAGTAACTTTATCTCACATTTTTTTGCTATAAACTAGTACTATTCAAAGGGTAAAAAACCAAAACCATTTAGGTTTGTGGCCAATTCTTTCTATTTCTGCTATCCCCAGAACTGCATTAAAGGCCTTCATTATTTTTTAAGATGAGGAAAACTCCCAGAAGAGTTCACAGACATCAAGTGAGTGATTCATTAAGGTGTAATCATAAAGAACAGGACTGACTTACGTTGGAGGGGGAATATACATCAACTGCAAAACCTCAAAATTTCACAATATGACAAATTGTGTAAACCTCATGAAATTAGTCTTAGGGCCTTGATTAACTCTTTTGCCTTATGCTGTATCATTACAGAAGAATGAGCACTGTAGTACTACCAAGATGTATGCTCTGAAGCTGACTAATAACTGTAAAGGTCTGTATTATGGGCAAAACCAAGAAAGGAATGACTGCTAACATCAGATGAGATACAGGTGGCATATAAGGAGAGAAGAGGTATTTAACAATTTTAGTATTTGGATTACAAGTGTGAATTGGATAGATTCAAAGGAAGTGGGAACAAGATTTTGACATGATTAATGTGAAGTGAACAGTGAAATATTCAGTCTTACTCAAGACATGAGGTAGCTTGGAAAGCCTGCTGTTGAGTAATTTGAACAGAAAATATCTGAACTCTCACTCAGGGTAATGATAGAATGAAACTCCTTTATCTCTTCAATAACTTGGTCTAATCCAGCTTCAGTGCAAGTTGCAATAATTTCCAAAAGTTTCCTTCCTGCTGTAGATGCTGTGCCATATCCACCCAAAAGTGACATTTGGCAAAGATCAAGCCTAAATGTGAATAAATTAAATGAGTATATTGGTCAAAACAACAGCTCCAAGTCCATTAAAAGAATCCCAAAATAAATAGTTCATTTGTTCATTTCCCATGTAGTTTGTTTGGGAAGTCAGACTGCATTATTTTTCAGCTCATTAAAGTTTACTTTAACAAGCTGTGAAACTGATACAGAAATGGTTCAACAGTTCAATATTGCATTGCTTTTTTTTTTTTTTTTAAAGCTTCAGGATCTCACTTGGCATAAAAATTACATTTCAAACTGATTTTCAGATACACTTTGGAGAAAACTTTGTTTTTCAGACATTTTTAAATTATTTCTCTTCTCCTCCCTAAACTACCTTAACATTTTTCGCTAGTGAAACAAAGATGTTCTTTGTTTAAATAACATTTCCCATCTTGCATGTTATGAAACAGCACATTTCACACTTCCCTCAAAGCCAGTTGCTGGGTGAGATCTTTCAGTGAAGGCCATTCAGTGTTTTATAAAATATTAACTTACATGGCTGGTTTCACAAGTAAATCACATTGCTGTTATTGTTTCTTCTAGTTGTTTTTAAAGTTCAGTTCCCAGATTTAGTGTACTAGGAACTGTTTACATACAGCAGGGCTAGAACTCATGCAAAACTGTGCAAGTTCTCTTATGGCATAAGATCGCCACTTCAATCAGAAGGAATCAACTGTCTCAAGGCCACTGGTTTGTACTCCACGCCAACCTGGGAGTGCCAGTCATGACCCAGGGTGTGACCAGCCACAACTGTACTGATGGCACATTCACTGTTCAGTGAAGTGCCATGCAGAAGTGCTTGAGCTCTGGGTAAAGGAGCTACTAAAAAGCAGGGTAAAAATGAGGAAGAGCTCTCCTAGCACATATATATGGCTTCAGGTGGCTGGATATCTCTACAGTGTTATACATCATGTAACCCAGACATATTTTGATTTCTTTGCTGTCACTGGCGTTTTAGGAGGTTTTTTGCCAAATTATAATTCTAGAAAACCCACCAGACATCTATATCCAGTTGTCATAAGTTCATTTTTTATACTACCAATATGAGCAAAATTCTGTCACGGAGCCAGTCCAGTCATCCAATCTCCTGCAACAGCTTATTTGTAAAAGTTTCCTAAGTAGATGCCTTTGTCTTTTTTCATACAGAAAAGAGGACAAACTAATGGAATTTCCTTACTGCACACACAATGCACGACAGAATAGCTCCATCCAGAGGAACCAATCAAGACACTCAGCATTGTCAAGACTGGTGTCAAGAAAACCTTCTGCACACAAGGCTCAGCCAGAGTGACTGTTTGGTATTTGAGTAACAGGCATAGCTGCTCCACCTACAGCTGTCAGCCCCCACAATCTAGTATGCACCACCTAAGGGAAATAAAAATTGAACTAATATTTCAAGAAATGATATAATTTCTAAAATATTTACTAAGTGAAATAAAAGCAAATAAAAGTCCATTTAATCACTAAGTTAGCAGAAGATTGTTACCTATGACCTCTATTGGGTTTGGTCACGTAAGCAAATATGCCTATAGAATTTTTGCTCAAAGATTATACAGGCATAATAGGAGCTGAAATCATTTGTTCCTTTGCAGGAAAAGACCCTTACTCACTTATTTCTTTCCAAAACCAGTCCACAATTACAGCAATGGCTAGGATTACATATACATCTGACTAGATAAACATCCACAGCTTATTTTACAGCATTGCTGCTGGCTAGAAAGTTTTGGATCTCTGCAGAGTGGTTTGTGGGATTCTGCAAGGTCTTGCAGACTTGTTAAGGAATTCCTATAGTGCTAGATAAACATTCTGCAGAAAGCTTTGTTGATTCCTCATAGTTAATGCCAATTTTTTCCATTGACATGCAAGACTCCCTTGTGGAGAGTACTCAGCAAGTGCTGGATGTGCGTGCAAAAAACTTATATTTGCAATGAAACGGTTCAAGAATTGCTCTCTGGAGAATTTTACCATAACTGAGGAGAATCCTGTAACACCAAGAGTGCAATCTAATCCAGAGGTGCAGCTTGGACCCAATGCAAAAATTGATCATACCAGCCATGGATGGTGTCAGCAAGCCAGGTAGTGGTGGCCAAGGAAGAAATGGTTCCGAGCTCAGCACACCTGGAAGTGAGCGTAGCTACTCTAATGCTGTATTGCCTCTAGCACTAAAATATTTTTAATGCTAAAGCAGTAGAAACTAAGACAGGGTACGGTACAGAATAAAAATACCAGATACTGGTCTTCTTGGTGATTAGTTTAGCTGAAGGAAAGATCCACCAATTTCAGATAGAAGACAAAAAGTCAGGAATTTTTTTTGAAGGAATTCTCAGAAATGCATGTACTCCAGCTCCTTTTCCTGTCAAAGTCACAGAAAAGCCTTGTTAATTATGAGAAAACAAAAGCAGTTTGATATGATTGCTTTTTAATATCAAATAGGACAGCAATTACGCAGAACATGAAGTTTGAATAGCTGTATAACTTCATAGTAGGAAATAATTTCTACTTAGGGATGTAAAAGATCTCTTACTACAATTCCTCTAGCCAACAGTTGTTCACATGAGTCTCTCAGGAATAAAGCTCTGTGGAATCTAAGTCAGATTCTCAGTTAAACAAACACTGTTAAGCAAATCCAGAAAAAAAAAATCCTTGAGACCAACATTAGCATCTCTCCTAATCAACACAAAAGCCAAAGTCACCAACCTCCTTTTCCTTGTGTTCCTACCAAATTTGTTAAGCTAAATTGTGTAAGACTGCTTCCCTTGTAAAGGGCCTAAGATAATTATGCCCTGGCTCCTCCTAGGAGCCAACTGGATTTTGAGGAAAACAGAAAAGGGCCTCTAGTGAACTGCATTCTAAATTTCATATGACAGACTACAGTAGAGTACCCAGCAATTTTACATAAGTCACTAAAGAAGCACTGAAACTACACCCCAATACAGTGCCCAGATACGCCACAATTTTGAGAACGCTGGCAGTAGGGTGAACAGCAAGGTGTGGATATTCAATTCCATACTTGGCAATTCATGTAAGAGTTGCTGCTGCCAAACCAACCAGACTGTGAAATGCAGCTACAGGCTGAGGAAGGTCAGAGATTTCAATTCATTTTGCAATGGTAAGACCTGCAAAATTAAATTATTTCGATCCAAAATGAAATATTACATTGTGTTTCATACTCAAAACATAAACAGACCATTGAGCAAGAAAGGACTATTTACTTATGTTGTTTTCCTCTTCATACAATGAATTAGAAATATAATAGTTATAGGAAATTTTAACCTAATTTAAGTCTTTTCCAAAAATACATTACTAGAACATTTTGGGATGACAACTTGTAAGAAACAGAGCCAGAACAGCTCCTTTGAAGCCACTGTTTCTCATGTATGGGAGAGAGTTGTGTGGATGTACCCGCCAGAGTTTCCAAACACATTTTGCCTGCCGAGAATCAAGGCAAGTAAAACAGCTCTGGATGCTTTAGAAGACTGCCACAATCTAAGTGACAAACTGGCAGAGTAGTGCCTTCCCCTCTTCTCTCTTACCAAGTTTCAGGCTCAACTTTTGAGAATTTCTGTTGACCTCCATAGCATTGGATACAAAATTCTCCTTAACAAATCAGCATTAAAACTTACTTAAAATTTTCAAACATTTCTTTTCCCATAAATTCATTGTAATTTAGATCAACTGAGGCACTTCAAACTATTTTACAATTGCCAGGAGGACTGAGAATAAGTAGTTTGTCTTTAAAGATGAAAGATTTCATCTTAGATTTTTATTGCAAGTGAATATCCATTTTTGATTATTAGACTTCTGCACATTCATCTCTTAACATTTTCTGGTTTCTGTATTTTTTATGACACCAATTCAGCAAGCAACTATGAAACTAATTAGTATCCCAGCAATTCAGCTCCAGGATCCATTGACATATATTTGAGTACATGTTTTCAATTATCATCAACACTGATGTATTGTTTTCTAATATTAGTTTAAAATGCCTCAATTACTGCCTTAGTCTTTATGGTTTTCAGGCTTATTTCTTAATACTCTTCCCTTGTAGAAAAATACTTAGCACATTAGTTCAAGTTGAAAGATGAAAAAAATACCTTTGCTAGATTAGTCCTGCCCTGCACTGTGCACGTTTAAAAATGTTTTTGCCATTATATTCTTCATAGGTAATTTTTTTATTTTTTATCAAGGTAAATATGAAGTTCTGATTCTCTCACATTTTTATTTTAGATATTTTGATATAGAAAATGCTCTAAAATCCATACATGACCTCATTTAGTAAACATGCAGTCATCCATCTGATATTTGAAGAGCACATGGTGACAATTTTTATTATAAATAATAAAGTGTCTTTTCACCCACATCCCTGAATGAGTTGAAAGTATGATCCAAAACCATATAGTCAGAAAAATCCATGATGCTCAAATCACAACAATTCAACAACATTCTTGGAACATTTGCAAAGGCCAAAGACCATGTGTTGGCTGGTATCTGCAAGAAATATTTATGGGTTTTTCAGGAGTCTAAGCCCAAAGCCTTCAAGCTGAGAGAAGGGAAACTGTCATGTAAGGATACGAACAGTCCTGAAATGCAGCAAGTTTATAGGTATTGTACCCTGAGGAAATCTGGGGTTAAACAGAGTAACTGTATGACTGTATCTCTGTGGCTTTTACCATGACCTGTGGAAAGGATGTGACACAAAGAAGCAACACAGATTCCCCAGAACACCTCTCAAGTACTCATTTGTAAGACAACTGAAAAAAGTTAGCTTCAGTGGTTCTACACCTTATGTAACCTTCTGACAAGTTCCAGGACATCCATTTTCTTTTTTTCCTCAGTGATGGTACTGTTCGAAAAACTTTAAAGAATTGATGAAATTCAACATCTCATGTCATCCAGAGTAAGCATTGAACAATTTTCTAGGATGCTGGAAGCCTTAAGGGCAGGTAAAAACACAGTTCATGTCTTATTACTATCAGATTGTTTTCTTCTCAAAGTACTTCCTTTCTCTGTCTTTACTAAAGATGAAGGCCAGTTATGTTCTACCTCTAATAAGAAATACCTCAGTTTTATTAAGTTTTGAACAACACATGCATCTGGATGTGGATTAATAATGGCAAAGAAATGCATCTGAGGGTGGATTTTTAAAATAGCAAATAAAGGTAAATATGGTCTCGTGAAAAACTCTAAACTACGTAGAGATTGGTACCTGAGCAAATGACTTAAGTTTTTCAATGAATACTGCTGCTTTTGTAACTGACTGAACATTATAGAACTGCAAATGCAAAGCTGTTTTCTCTTGAATGAAACATAGCACAGTCAAAGGAATATGCTCAAATAAGGACAGTAGAAAACAAAAAGGCTATAAAATTGTTTCCCTGGCCCTAGGGATAACAGATTCCATGATCTAATGAAGAAGGATGACAAATATTTGCCCATATAAGTGAATGGCTTTCCTAGAGGGCTGTTTTTGAAGAGGGCCTGATTCTGCACATATGCCTTGTTCCTCACTGCTTGTAGCACTAATATTTCATGAAGGATCCAGCTCTTTACTTGCTCATATTACTCATTTTGCTAGCCAAGGCCACCCTCCTAGCTTTGGGTCACTTAGCTATTGAGCAAATTCTACCTTTGTTTTACTTTGAGAGCTTCAGAACTTCATGCTAGATTATGTTATCTAATTTATCTGCTTTTCCCAGTCTTGTGTTTTGAAAACTACCCTATAATCTCTTTAATGTGTCAATAGCCTTTCATATTCTAATAAACAGAACCAATCCTGCTGCTGTAAGCTCTACCTATTCCATAGGTTTCCCAGCTCTTTATTTTCTGTGGTTGCAGACTTCGTCTCTACATGCAGTTTTGGAGAGTATTTTAGAGAAATACTAGAGTGAAGGTTTCTTATCTTTAATCACTGAAAATATTAAATTGGGATTCAGGGTCTCTTTTTTCACTACAAATTATGACCCAGAAACCAGCTAGATAGCTTATAAAAATCTGCTACATCTGCTCAAATTACAGACAGATAACTGTGGAATGCTAATCAGCATGACAAACCCATCCCCAGGTGTAAGATCTAACCTAGTAGCTTCATCAACTGATGAAACATTCTCCTTATTTGGGAGTTGTATTCCTTTTTGGACTAATCAGGCAGAAAGGATCTGGTCCTATACAGAGGAAAAAGCAAAGGACACAGACAGACATACCTGAGGTTGCATCAAAATTTATCATCACTTCTCACTATTCCATTAATTCTGTTAAACTTTCTCTTCTTTTGTCATTACTCACAAAATTATGTATATTTACAGTAGAGACAATGGATATAAACATGAAGTTTATGCTCATGTTGGCATTCCTGTATGATGATTATATAATCCTTTGGTTGCCAGTAGATCTTTGTGCATGAATATGCATCATGAATTTAAAGTAAATATGAAAAAAAATCATTTAGTGCCAGGAGTAAAAGTTTTGAGGCAGGAACTAAAATTGTAATCTCATTTTTAATTCACTTTGGAGAAGTCATTAACCTTGCTTTGGTTTCCTATAGGTCCCTTTTCATGAAATTGAACTCAAATCTGTCATAGTGAAGCATATGAGAGAAGAAGGCAGCAGACAATACACTTGGGAATAATAAATACAATTTCTGATATGAGAGGCAAAGGAAGGCCAGGTAGGACTCCCTGGGTAGTGTGATAATCACTGTTCCAAGCAAGAATAAACCTGCTCACTATTTGATTAAAAAAAAGGATTGGGAGAAACAATCATCAGTCCTAAAAAACCTGCCAAACCAATAAAAAAAAAAAACTATGCACTCAGAAGAGTAAAAAAAGCACTTTTCTTTATTAATCATAAAATAAAAACAGGCGTAGAAGCCAAACCCTTCTTCCACAGAAGTTGTCACAGACACCCATGATAGCAGAAGGCATTTCCTGCTCATGCTTTTGCATGAATAACTTGTGTACATTGTTTTTGCCAGAAAAGTAATTTTGGAATAATAGACTCTTGGTCAACGTGAGAACAAAGTGTGTACCCCAGGATTCAGCAGATGCACATGGGACTGCCAAACTAAATTTATGAAATAAAAAATATTCTACTTGGTCAAATATGGATAAATGGTTCACCAAAAAAAACCCTCCAAAATCAAATATGTCATAAATTCCCCAGTGGCTTTTCACAACCTTTACTGCATTAGTAGAAATACAGACCACAGTGTAGCATCTGAACATTGTTAAAAGATGCAGACCACACAAAGAGTTCAACAATACTTCCTTGGGAGAAAATATTATTGCTTCCAGTACTAGTCTTTTTGACCATATGTGTTAGTGGTTTTAGGAAATGTTTTTCCCTCTTTAGGAAAAGACCAGATCATTTAATTAATCCAAGATAATATGATATTCTACTTGGAGACATATTTTGTCATCACTTGCACAAGGTTTTGTTAAATATACCCAAATAAGCTCTGAGCAAATCAATGTACAGAATGAATTTCTCTGATCAAGACAAAGCATGGAATAGCAAGATATTCCAACCTCACTCTTAGAAATGACAGTTTAATTTTCAGTTGTACTGTCATTTAAGAAAGTTTTTCACAAAAACTTTAAAATGTGTATACCTCTTCAATATAAAATTGCCCACTATTAATCAAGGAGAATAGATCTTCAGACAAGGTTGATACTTTGGACAAAACATGGTAAGTCCATGACCCTGGGAGAAGACATTAAGGGAGGACTTTCAGCTGCTGTGCAAAGTTTGGTTAAGGAATCAGTGAAACAGACGTCCTTCTCTGCTTTCCTCCTTTAAAATCAACTTTTCATACTGCCAGGATTTGCTTTCCTGGAACTAATAGATATTTCTACTGTTACTCATTCAACTTGAACAGGAGTCTTGAAGGTAGTGAACCCTTGAAACGCCGTCCTATACGTATCCTTTCCTGTTATCATTTGTATTATTCTTTCATTCCATCATTATTTTTTAATGTAAAGCGCATAACAATCTTGTTTATGAGAAGAATACTCTTGAACATAATCAAAACCTTGCTATATGATTCATTTTTCCATTCCATACATACATTTCAACACAGATAATGACATCTGGAATTATGCAGTATACACATGCCCTGATCCAAAAGCTTTTGAGAACAGCCTATGTTCATTTCAATTGGCCCTGGATGGGGTTCCTAACCTATAATATACTGGCTCTTTATTTCATACGTAATTAATATCAGAGGAAATTTATTGGTAACAAAAGGCACATGGTGATTCACCAAGGACCCTGAAAAGTGAATTTTTAGCCTTTCATTTAATTGGAAAGCAACAGGACACGTTAGCAAACCTGACTTATCATTGTCTGTGGGTTTTCAATGTTAGTCCACACTGCCTTTCAGAAGCTCACTTTATATTTTTACATAATTATTCTTAGCATGGCTCATCATCAAAATGCCAACCGGCAACAAGAAATATAGATAAATTCTCTTGTAGCTCTTACATAAATTCCAATTTTGATAATAATTTTCCTAGATTATAAGGATATGACTCTTCCTGATCTTGTGCTAATCTTTTTTTTAACAGAAAAGGGTGCTGTCCCTGGCAAAGGTTATTGAAAGAATGCTTTACACCTTCCTGTTGCAGGAAAAAAAATCATTATGATGGAGTCCTACTCTATCTTACCTTTCTTTATATTATGGGCTGGCTGTTTCAGCAAAATTCTGTCATGATGACTTACCTATCCTTCTGAAATTAGTGGGATTATACACATGAGTAAATAGAATGGGATTTGGCCTTTACCTTATACTGGTTACTATAAGCCTTGATCTGCAAAATAGCACCAACCACTAAATGCAGTCAGTTGTAAAATCATTTTTGTGTTCCTACTAAACCAGTTTTGGCCTGATATATTTCAGATGTAATACAATTACCACTGAAGGGGGAAGAACAAAAATCAAACAAAAAATTCAAGAAATACACAAAGCAAATTGAAAAGAAAGCATAGAAAACAAACATTAAAAAAGATAACATGCCTATATCCTAGACTGTGTTCCTTAAAAGCTTAACATGAATCTGCTTTTCTTTACAAACACTTCCTTAGTTGAAAAGTAATTCCAATCTGCCAATATGTAAATGTTTGGCATGACTGTACTTTAGTTTAATGCTACCTGCAGGCAAATATGGATTCCTGTCAATCTTCAATTCACCATGACTACAGAAATTAATTTTTTTTCTTAACAACATCCAAAATAAATTTGACTGAAAAAGAATCAGTTTATCTCAAGAAACATCTTGCATACAAAAAATTGCAGTCAGCACACAAGTAATATCAGTTTCCAGAGATCTTAAGGCTGTTTCCTAATTTAACTGCATATTTATTTCCTTTTCTCCTCCAAAAGAAGAGGCTGAAGGATATAGGAAGACATGACAGCTGCTCTTATTATAATGGAGACTACACAGGGTATAGCTTAATGATGTCATATCAGGGTTGAAATATATTTGATATTCTCAGGCTAAACCCCTGGTTGTTTCAACAGAAAACCGCTGTACCTTTAGCAGTGCTCCACCTCTCCTGACCTTGGGGCAAAGATGTAATAAGTGTCACCAGACCATTTGGCCTTTGAAGTACTTGAAATATCTGAAGTCCTTTAGTGTATCACACACAGCTCCCGTGTTCAATATTCCTGCTTATCGGCTCCTGTGTTCAATACATGCTCATTTGAGTCCATAAACTCTTGTATTTGAGGCTCTATTGCTAAGGCAGAGCTCAGTAGCTCAGGAGATGGGCTGATTCTCAAAACTCATACTTCAAAAATACGAGTTTAAAGGACAGCAGTAATTTTAGAGTATCGACATTTTTATAAGTCCTTTTGCCCCATATTTTACTGCTTGAAACAAGCAAGAAATCCCCTTCCCAACATTATCATATAGATATTGAATGATAACATTTCCTCAGAATGACTAAACTCCCTTACAAAATCACTGCTTTCAGACAAAATATTTTATTTTTTTTTATCAAAAATGTTTTAGTGTTGAAACTCACCTTTATTACCCAAATTCCTCTAATGACATGATCAATAGCCCTATAATCTAAATCGTTCTTTTGTTCAAAGTGAAAATGTTCTCTCTCAGGAGAAACAGCTTTAATAACTTCAAGATGTTGTTGGAAAAAAGGCTACTGGCTTGAGTAGCCATTCTACTTGGCAAGTGCTTGTAACCAGTGTTCACCACACCCTGATGAGAAAGCAAAATAAATAGTTGTCAAAGCTTTCATGTGTTGGAAATTTTTCACATGTTCTCCACAGATCTGATGCCTGCTTTATACATGCTAGTAAATCAAATTTGCATATTACTACAGACATGAGTTACTAAAGCTTTCTTTTACAAGTTAAGGTTTCTGTGTAAAACTAATAGCTTACTCTGATGCATGACCAAAGAAATTCAGCAATTTTGTCAGGAAGCCAGGGATTAAATGAGCTGGGAGGCCAGTCAGGGAACTGGTTACAAAACCATATGGTGCTTATTTTTGAGAAGAAGAAATCAAGTACTTCTTCAAATGAAAAAACACCTCATGATTGTCTGATAAGAATCACATTGCACAATGTGTTTCACAGATTAACTGCACTCTAGACAATCCCAAGGAAGAAGATAGTGATACCTTCAAAACTTAAATTCCTTGCAAGTACATCTGGATTAATACCACGTCTCTAACATCCCATGGTATTATTATGAAAGCAGAACATTAAAAAAACTCAAACAAATCCTAATGCCATGCTCTGAAAACAATTTACATTGAATTCTGACCTTGAACACTGTACCCTAAGTTTTTGTTCCTTTCTTTCATTACACCATTCCAGGATAGCCATCTGGACATTAAACTCGCTAGTTTATCTCACATGAAGTCACACACGTTGGCTTCTATACACATCCTGGAGTAAATCACAACATAATAATGAAGTATGGCAGCCCCAGAAGTCGTCAATACAAGGTAAAATTGAAACACTGTAGCTGGACACTTCACCTGGCTCTCCAGAACAGGCCATTGTGGCGATCGACTACCTGGGGGACAGTGACAGCAAGCATGCTGCTTCACAGCCCACAGCCCAGGTTGGTTCCTGATGAAACTCATCCTTCTTGGGAAAATTCACAAATACTGAAATGATAGCATCTTAAACTGCTTCAACTAATGGGTCTTTTCAAACATATAGTTGCACCTTTATATCATCTTAGCATTATACACTGCACGACTTTGCTTTCCCACATCACACTGGAATTTAGTCCTCATCTAAAAATTATATTAATTTTAATGGCAATCCTATTAAATCTACCACTCATATTAAAAACTGTTCTATACCACTACTTTAAAATTGTGAAAATAGGCAAATCTCTGAATTGTTTTTTCTTTTCCTGTATCTGGAAGTGAACACTCAAAGTTCTTGTTAATGAAGGAATTAGTTTAAAAGCATTTATGGATGTCATTGTTTAAAAGGATGTTCCCATGCTTATAAAAGTCACAGTACATAAAACAGAGAGAATTATCTCTGACTAATATTCCAATTTGTGGTTTCATTACTTATGAAAGACTTCGCTTTATTACCCCACAACACTTTTGTAAGAACTCCATGACAGACTGCAGTGACTTCAAGGAAAGACAATCTTGATTACTGTAATGCTGATTACTTTTTCATTTGTTAGAGCAACACTGTCGTTATTTGTATTTTCCCTGCACATCAATTATTTCTAAATGCTGGTGTATAATCTACACCCAAAAAATGTCAAATTCTGCAGGATGAGTCATTTCTACTTTACTCCCAGCCTCAGCTCCATATAATTACTGATCATTCTTTCATTGACTCCATTATACTCCTGCTGCTTAGAACTGAAGATTTCTTCCCCAATTTCGCATTTAAGAAAGCAAACCAATCAAGTTTAGTAACTCTTTCTAGGAATAGTAACTCTTACTAGAGAGGACAAATAGGGAGGTATGTCATACACATGGGTGTTTTCAGAAGTAAATATAATGTATTAATTACTTTAAGTCTGAATTGAAAATTACTAGGAAATCATTAGCAAAGCAACTACTCTAAATCACTGATTAAAACCAGGTAAAATGTAATCATGAAGCAATTACTCACTAATAGTTTTTTGTAAATACCTACATACATGCATATTTCACTAAATATTTTATGCTTATAGGAACATATATTTGAGCTCTCCAATGCCATAAGCAGAACCTTACCTGGAATAAGACCTGAACTAACACAAGTATCACTTTTAAACACTGTACCAGGCAAATCACACCTGGTACATGAGGGCCTAATCTGTTCATGTGTGAGCAGTGCCTGTGCCATCCAGTTCCAGCTGGCTCCAAAACCCACATAAACAGCCTCTCACCCTCCAAAAGCTGCCATCCCTGCACAGGGCACCCCTGCTCACACATGGCAGTTCCTAAGGCAGGAGCTGGGAAGACATACAGAGACACACATGGAGCACTGAGGAGACAGGCAGCTGGTGAGGCACTCCTGGAAGCAGGCACTGCTTCCCAAAGGGAGTTCTCTGAGGAACAGGAGCCCAGGGATGACCCACACTGGGGTAGGGACAGCCATGAGTGATGGGGGTCAAACAGCTGCACACAACCCCACATTCAAAGGGACTGGGATGGACTGGGTATCATATGCAGGGAAAATGGAGGAAAGTTGAATCTAGGAAGGAAGGAGGAAGATGATGTTTTTCTTAAGTTGGACCAGTGAAGTAGGGAGGCAGCATATTTTAAATTATGTTCTCTTTTTCTGGACATTGAAATCAATAATTTGAATTTTGTGTTAATTAGCAATGAATTAACTAAAATTTCTGGTAGTCCCATGGCAGAAAGAAACTTTCCATATTGTTTTTAAATGACAATGTTTTGCTTCAGTGCAAAGCAAAGCAGAACTTTAACCAGAATGTTTTATACTGTGTTAACCGTGTTCTAGATTCTAAGCCATTTTTTCTTACTCCACCTGGTATCAAATCCCCTGACAGCAATTCCCATTGCTTTGGCAGCTACTGCTGCAGTCAGCCCAGCAACGCCACCACCAATTATCAGCATCTAGAGAGATCAAACAGAGAGTAAAGTGCATTCTATGTTCACTTATTCCATCACATGCTGTGTCTGCAATATGCCTTATCTTCAAAAGCACTTGAACTTTAAAGAACATCAGAGGCTAAAAATTGTTACGTTCTTCAGAGAAGTTTAAAAAAAAATCTTATCTCAACAATACAACATTGTTAAACAGCTGGTTTGGTCTATAAGAGCAGGTGGTCATCTGTACAAAAGGTACCAGATGTAGAAAATAAGAGAAAAAAGTTAGAAAAAATAAGTTAAACAAGACATGACTAGAGGCACTTTTTCTGTTCCACAGGACATAGACCTTAACTCAAACTTTGATAGCAAAGCATGCTGATATTATTTGTCTAGTTATGCAAATGCTTTTCTTTACTGTAGCTCTTCTCAACTATGAATTATGACAGGTAGGCTGCAAGAGAAACCACAGGCCAGGGCTCAGTCTCAGAATAAGGAAATAGACTGGAATAAGGTCCTTTAAAAACCAGTGAACATCCTTCTGAAGCAGGATGTGACTGCATCTTTTACACTGAAAATAATTGATCAAGCATTTCCAAAAATAAATGAAAAATTCAAGGCTGAATTTAGATGTACATAATACATTCACTACAAATTTCAGTTGCCCTTGGCTGCACTGTGTTAAGGTAGATGAGAGCAAACAGAAGTCCTTGATGTTGATGTCCTGCCTAAGCAGAAGCAGGTCCAGTAAAATATTTTTTGGGGGACCATCCTGGGAAGAATCTAGTCCTGAGCCCTTGAGGAAATCTTTAAAGGTTCTGATCAAGTAAATTCTGTATTCAGAAATGCTCAAATGCAGTTAAATCTACTTATAGAGGATGGCTTAAATATCCAAAGACAATACACTATAGCAAATCCAAATCAAATCCCAAGGAATCAAATGCTATTAGGTATCTCTTGGAAAGGTCATAGAGGAGAGCTGAACTTCCTTTTTACATTAAGCAGTCTACGTTTACAGTACAAAATTTTATTGTTTAAATGCAACTGTGCTTTCACAGGAGAAACTTGTTCTGCTGTCACTACCTGACCAGTAAAATTCCTGCCGAAGTGATTAGATGCTAGCACTACTGATTTGTACCTATAACAAGTAAATACCATTGGAGATAAGTTGTGACACCATCAGATAAAATAACTTTGTGGATAACACTCCCTGGATTTCAGATGCCAGGACCCAAAGAGGCAGAGCCAAATCCATAAACCAAATCAATTAGATAATTAACAAAAGTCTCTTAACAATAGCATAATGGCATCTCAAAGTAATACATTTTCAAATAATACATTCAAAAGTAATTAAAATTTATACTAATGGCTTGAAATTTAAATGTTTGTTGGAGGACAAATTCTGGAAAAAATGTACATCAAAAGTAGTGACTCACAGGATAAAGTGCTCCATGCGACTGCAGTATTTAAATAATTTATTTTTTACCTCTGTGGATCAGCTGACAAGTCTATACTTGACTGCCAGCCCACTTGCACATAATATGGACAGTGCAGAGGGTTTCTCATAGCTATTCCAGGAATTTACAGCACAGATCCCCTTGGTAAAGTAGGGCATTGACTTTACGTGAACTGGAAAATAGGTCCAACATTTCAGCTCGCTTCAAAAGGAAATATGTTTAAAACAGAGACTGCCTGCATTGTTAAATTGTACAAGAATGCTTAAGTAGCACGCATCTCTCCCACTAAGTTACTGCTCAAAGATATTTTCAATTTATCGTTCCTCATTCAAAGAAGTGGAGGTAGCCCCAAAAATATTCACTAAAATGATGCTTTGCGTGAACATTGTGTAGCTACATGGATCCCACTAGAATATAATTTCGTTACAGGGTTTTTTATTTCTAACATCTAATATTTGTAGGATGTTCTCTTTGCAGTTTTTTTGAGGTTTTTAACTCACTGAGGAATTAAGAAAAGAATTACTGATTCCTTCAAAAGTTATATAGGTATGTAGTAATTTGAAAAGAGCTGCAGCTGTTTTGTGCTTTTTCTGTCAACAAAAGATTTTCCAACTAGATAACTATGGGTTTCTCAGTTCTTTATAGTATTTGGACTAAAGGCCAAGCAGCTTCAAGATTTCACTTAACAAAAATGGAACAATTTGAAAATCTGGTTATCATCTGTATACTATTCTTACTTTAAACCTTTTGCTCCTTTCACAGCTTAAAAGTCAAACTAAACAGGGCAAGGGAGTAAAATTCTCTTTATCCCAAAGGGAGTAACAGATACAAAACCAATTTAGTATCAATGATCTAAATGCTGAAGCAAGGTGCATCCAGGGCAACCCTCCTGACTCCTTGGTTACAGACAGCAGAGAATTTAGTCCACTGTCAGTACTGCAGAAGAAGACAGGCAGTCATTCTGGGAATTCCTATACAACTCTAGAAAACTAATATTTTGTAGCTAAAGGTAGGTAAAAACTTTTCCTTACTGAACTTAATAGCAAAATTTTTACTAGCTTTACTGAAGTGAAATTTCACACAGTGGAAAGAAAAGAAAGACTGGCAAAAACAAGAGTTGAGCCAGAGCAAGACAGCCATTGTATACACATGCTTTCTGTAGTAGAGAAAAAACTGTTTTTCTTCTGTGGGTACCATCTGATTCAGTGTCATAGCCATATAACTGAGGTAATAATTTATTTTGGTACACAGGCAAATAAAAGGACAAATGTTAAAACCAAATATTTTAAGAGAAGTTGGTATTTTTTAAAAAAATCAACATTGTTTAAGGCCTTGTGCTAGAACATTGGAGGGAAATCAGAGAGTTTGACACAAGGTTAATTAGATTTAAATAGTTTCAGGGAGAGAGAGAGAGAATGTGCAACAGGAAAATACTATTCATCTTTGTAGCCAGATTGCTTAAATTTACCAGAGCTGTCATCGAGACCTTTTAGTGACTGGTTGCATGATTTTGTTTATGGTTCTGTAAAGAGAAACAATATTGACTGCTGACATTTATCATGGCTTGTAATTTTTCCTCCCCTTAACTTCACTGTGGTTGACTACATGAAAAGTGATTTGTTTTGCTTCATCTTCATCATCAAGAAAAAAGAATACCCTTTTAATAAAGTAAGAAGATGCAACTGTAGGTCCCAGCCTAGACTAGGAGGCTCTTTCAATTGCAAACACCCCACTATCTCCCTCCAAGATGGAAAAAGTAAAGGTAGATTGTTTCCTATGATTTTCTGAAGGTGAGGAGGGCCAAACCAGGGAGGATACATAACAGAGACCTCCTTCCATCCACTTGCAAGCAGATGGGTCACCAAAAACTGCTTTGCACCATTGTGCTGATCTGGCCAAGATCAGAGTTAGTACTTAGACAAAGGGGTCACTGCCACCATTTGCATAGAGCTGGCTCCATCTGAGCCTGAGTGAGGTTTCTCATTGGGATGTGAGAAATCTTGACACCAGAAAACCGAAAACATTAGACCAGACATAATTTATTCTTAAAGCTCATCACAATTTAAGGAAAGTTTTTCATAGAAGTATAGATGTTGTACAATTTAACACTAAAAGTTAAGCTCATTGTTTATGGATTTTCACGCCACTTAAGGTATCCAAATCCCGGACAGTTTTTGTGTAAATTAAAATCCTGAGAAACAGTTATTGTTCTTTTACATACACACACACTTAGTAGAGTGGCCCAGGGATGGGCTCAAACATCCTCTTTGCCATGAAAGGGAACTTAAATTTTTCCTTTATACAGAGCAGAAGAGAAATGAATAGAATTACTTTGCTACAGCCTGTTATGCATGATGTGGAACACAGAGGACTACATTCACTCTTACCTCCCCAGTGGAATGCTATCTCATATACAGTGATATGAAAAACTCTTTTCAGATGATTTATGGATACAACAGTGGCAAGGCAACAAGTGGCAGGGAAAATGCCTTGTTTAATGAAGCAGTTATGTGTTTGATACCTTTACCAAATTGATTCTGCTTCAGATGAACTGGTTCAAATTTAAAACCCTTTCAATATGAAGCCTATGTACATAACTAATTGGTTCAGCATTCAAACTAGTTGTTTGTGTTTGGCAGTTTTTTTAATGAATTCCTTATAGGAATCTTACTGGCTTTGAAATCAGTTCCAAATCTGAATTGTTTCAAAATGTGTCTTACATTGAATGACAACTGCTCTTGACTGTTGTTTGGCCACTAGTGCAATGTGATACTACGTGGGGAGTCAGAATTCAGAACCAGCAGGGAGAATTTTGCACCTTTAGTTGTCAGAGGCTGCAGTTTTGGAAAGGTAACAATTTCTTTTACCAAATTCATACTGTCCCCAGGGCAAGCCCTCAAAAAAACCACAGTAGCTTCAGAGACAGTATTATGGGTTACGCTTCAGGCTACAGACAGTCCTGTTTGCATGTTGTGATCAGTTCACACTTCCCATGGCAAACAGTCTTAGATTACAGCCCTACTTATGCGAGAGATTGTTATGGAAAAATAATAAAAAGTGGTATGTTAAAGCTATGCCAAATATAAGACACATTTATCATGCTGTCAATGGAATTTTTTACCATATGTCTCAATGGATTTACTAACATTAGTTTTGTTTTATACCTATAATAGCTATAGGTCTTGGGCCATGTATAATGTATTTCACAAAAAGAACGACTGTTGTTCAAGCAGCAGGGAAAAAACCTAAAACACATGACACATGTGCCCTGAAAAAAAAAAAAAAGAAAGCTCAACTTTTTGGGAAAGAAGTCAAAACCACTTCTCTAGATCTGCTTGTGTAAAGGTGAAGCTAGAAAATGGGGGAGTATCCCTAAAGCTCAAATTGCTAGTTTCTAAACTGATGATCATATTTAGTTGACACAAATTAGACTTCAGAATAAAAATGGCTATATTATTCACAAATTACAAACTTATCTATATTTATATATAGTTTTCAAACATTAATTGCTACCCTGGCTTGTCTGCATTGTCCAGCAGAAAATTTTGCTTTTTGTCAACTTTATGTTCCACTTTCAATTTTAGTTGATGTTTTACCAGGGACTAGACACCAGGAGGACACTGCAATCCACTTCTCACCATGACTTTTCTTTCGTAAATCCCACACCATAGGTGTTCACTATTAAGTACTTATAGAACAGAAGGTATAACTAAATACAAATGCTTTTTTCATTTCCAGATCATATCAATTTAATTTTACTTACTTTCAAAGGCACAAATTTCAACACCCAATGGATGTCAGCAGACACAGTTTCTCTGAAGTTTGAAACTTCCATTCATACATCCAATCCAGTAAAGTTTTATGCACATATATTATTCTTAAAGAGAATAATTGGTTGACCTTAGTGGGATGGTTAGCGTGAGAGAAGGTGGCAGGATTGGGCCCCAAGTTTTCCTAAATAATACAGAACATCTCCAGATGAACATTCCACTGTTAGTTTTTATAGTGCCTTCCACAGCCAGCCCACATGGTCTCTCACACACATTCCTACATGCCAGAAGAATAACAAATTAAAGTTTGGTTTGTAAAAGGGCCTTGGCTCAGATGCTGCTTATACAAGTTTGCATGCTGTTTACTCTGAAAAAGGTGTGGAACTGACCACAATGAGGTGACAACCTCAATTCTACTCACACATGAGGTGAGAAAACCAATAACAAAACTGCAGGATTAGGAAAGGACACTTTGTTTCTCCTGGCTTGCATGTGAATAAAGTGCCTTTTATTAAAAAAGAAATGAAGCCTCTTTGTGAAGCAGACTAAGGAACATCTATTCCTCCTTAGCACATACATGCATACAAACATTATATATATATGTATATATAAATATATGTGTCTGATTGTACATATACATACCCATACTACACATGATGATCCACAGAAGGAGGAGTCCTAGATTATTATTATTGTCCTACCTTACCATCTCTTGCAGTCAGTGAAGATTTTCATTGACTTCAGGGAAGCCAGATTTCTAAGCATTACACTCCCCCTGTGCTGAGCGCTGGTTCAAGGACATTATTACACCGAAACCTTGCCTGTGCTTTCAAAACAGAGTTTGAGTGACTCAAGGGTTACATTCTGCTTCCCTGAACGATTTCGATTTATCTTCATGGCTTGATACTCCAGAATACTCCTAAAATCTAATGTCTGTTAAAATAGTAGGCACAGAGAATAAGGGGAAATACCTTGGAAATTGACTCAGTTTCATCTAAGTACTATTTCTGTCCAATTCAACATGAATGTTCTCACAAACATCAAGTGGACCTGACATTTAGCCCCAAATTAGAACAGCTTTAAAAAGGGAAACAAATTTTTCACCACACCCATATAGTTTCAAAAGTTTTTCTGTAATTTTTTAAAAATATTATATACAACCAAATGCCTGATTGCAGACATCTCCATAAAACTTGGTTGTCCCCATAATTAACTGGGGATACCCCAAGCTACACTAATTACTAACAGAGATGCAAAAACTGAAGCATGTTTGCTTAAACATACAGTCAGTTCAATGCCAGAAAGCATTCTACAAGAGATTACACAGACCAAGCAGATACATGTGGCAGGGACATTTCTATTAGAAACACTCTAAACAAAGCCATTTAGTACAGAGTACATTTTGCTTAGAAGATATACACATGGCATTAGAGCAAAGCTGGGAACAACTATAAGAACTTTAATTGACTGAGAAAATAACTGCCAGTATTTATAATTCTACAAAGAAAAGTGTCATAACGAGTTCACTGGGAAAAAAAAAAATCTCAGTTCTATCCTGCATGTGTGCACATGATATTTTCAGGCCATTAAGGCAGCAAAAACTAGAAGAAAATATTCTCTTTTTTTAAGTAAAAAAGAAAACCTTTATTTGTGAAGTACCACAGAAAAATGCAAGGTTTTTGCTACAATTCTGAGAAGATATGTAATCAACTTTGTTCAAGAAAGAAAAAGTGCTTCACATACACTCCCCAAATTAATAGCTCTCTCCTGTCTTAGGGGAGAGAGGCAGTAATTCCTCACTATCAGCAATTACTATACACAATGCACTTGCAGTATCTCAGCTGCTTGGCTAATGAGTAGCAGGTAAAGTAAAGCAAAATCTCCCTCAAATCCCTGCCCATTTACTGTAGGAAGGAAAGGAATAAATAAACAGAATACCTCTGATGCAAGTTCTAAGTAACCCAAAGGAGAAGCAAAAATAGATTCTGGAAATGCTTAACCTGTATCCTGCCCTACCCCATGCAGCTAATGGAATTACACAAGTCTAAGAAAGAAAAGATTTAACCCACAGAAATTTTTGTATTCTAGATTCTTCTAAGGTCAGACAGAAAGGCACTGTTCTCATTTTATTTATTAGTCCAAAAGAACATTCTAATATTTTACACACTGGTTGCACAATATAGGAAGAGTTGGTTTTCAGCACTAGCCTTCAATCTGTAGTCATTTCTATACGTCATCTATATCAACTTCCATTCTTTGATGTTACGACAGCATTACAGACCAGCATCTGGTCTTTGAATTCAGATTCCAGTTTTATATTGGAAATGGTATTTTCATTTATATATCAAATTTAAAAACGTTTAATCCTCAGATCTCTTGCACAACCTATCGCTGCTTCAATACCATGCAAGTCACAAACACTACTGCCCAAAAGTGAAATACTATTTTAGAAATTTGTGCAGAATAGATAAAAAAGTACTTTGAAGCTACTATTTCTGTTAATACAAATCTTTCCATTGCCATTTTTTGGAGAAAGAAAAGGTCATTTTTTTATTATCTCTATATATGCAAAAGCAGTAAAAGTTCTGGCAGGCCTAGAATCAACAGGATCCAAATCTCCATAAGACTTTTTAGAAAATTGGCAGACTAGCTTGAGAGCAAGCCTGTGAAACAGATATTTTTCAGACTCATACTTCTCCCCTCTAGTAAACTTGTCATTGTAACACCTTTATTCTCAGCCTAAACATGCGTACATTTCTAAGGTTACTAATGTAACTGTCCCCAAAAGAAAAAAAGTTTAAAAAAAAGATTCTTCAGAACCATGAATCAACAACCTAAAACTCAAACAGCTCGTTATAAACCCAAATACATGCTGTCATCAAGCCAGAATGGGATCTGAAGCTGAATGTTGCTGCTTTCTCCTATATTTTCTTTGTTTCTTTTACAAAGCTGGAGATTATTTCAAGTTTTTGCTAATGAAACACAGCGTTGTCTAAATCTGGAGTTTCATGAGCTCCCATGAGTACCTTTCACTTGCAAACTTACCTATTTTAGCCCTGACCCTCCTATGAGCACATTTACCAGATGGTCCAAGTTACATTGGGTATTATTAGGTACAATACAATAGACTACAGTCACTACATCAAGTAAATGAGGTGATAAAAAATAACACCTAAATTCTGAATGTTTACCTAAAATAATTAACATTAGCATTGGGTAAATTTAAGTCCTCCATTTGTAGGGCAGAAAGAATAATTACAGGAAACTTTGCTAGAGCATTTGAAGAATTCAGATACATTTCCTCATTCTATGGTTTTAACTAAGATGTGAAATAGGTTAATGGATTATAATTTTTGGGTGCCATAAGCAAAACCACAGGAATACTTCTGAATTTTATGGTCCTGGAACATCCTAGTTGTGTAAATAGTTTTGAATAATCATGCTTTATGTCTTATAACAAATTTAAAAGTCATTAAAAATATGAGCCAGTAAACACTTTAGTGTACATGTTCAAGGTTAGTTACAATCATGCTCCTTCCTGCAGGTCAGTAAACTCATTAGTTACATGTATTTTTCTGAACACAAGTGTTACATCCTTCCATTAAGAAAGGGCAGGTAACTGTAAATTACTGAAAAACATCAGTACAATTTCTTTGTTTTAACATCTTCTTTAGCTGTCTCACCCACCTAATTCAGCATATTGCTGAACTTGGACATTTGGTTTCAGTAGATTTTGCTTTCTACATCTCTGTTCATTCTCCTAGTAATAACAGCACTAGTTTTATTGTTTCTTTCCATACAGATCATAGACTGTGCATTCAATTTAATAATTTATACTGCTTCCTTTCTGACACAGTATCTGTTGGATACTTAAATGTTTAAAATCCCCTTGCAACTAGTATTTGTGTATCCAAGTCTCACCATCTCCAGAAAATTGAGATTTTTCCACAGCTCTTTTCAGTCTCAATATAGTTGGCAGCAATTTAAACTACATCCTTTGGTCTCCTTATGTCCTAAAGGAACTCCAACAGCTTTGTTTGGGACAAAAAAATATTTACAAAAGACACACATAGCCCATTCCAAGTCAAAGTTTGCTGGATAAAGAAATACATTTTGCAATAAGACAAAAGACCTTTTTTAAAAATAGCAGCTATTCAGTGTTAGCAGCTATTCAGTTGTTAACACAACACTTGTGTTACTTGTCCATAGCTGTTCACAGAATATACTAACAGTTTTCCAGGAATTCAGGAAAAGATAGCCCTTCATTGAGGAGTTAATAGCAAAAACCAGCAAAGCACAAAAATATTTGTGAGGGAAGGTGAGGGCAAGGCATTTTTAAAGCATATTTCCTTTCTAGCTGGACAGTGGCATCCAACAGTTTAGCAAGATAATCTTTGGGTAACTTGGATAATCCCCTTGCTCTCAGGGGAAAGGCAAATGCATTTGAGGAACATAATGAGGCACAGAACATTTGTAACTTGTTTCCATACAGGTGGAGTATACAGCAAGAAAAGGCACCATCTTTTCCATAATGACAATCTATGAAGTCTATTCTAAACATGGAAGCATTACTAGTACGAAATGCATTTGCAGTCTGCATTTGAGAAGGGTTATCATCTTTTGCTGTTTGTTGGGTTTGGGGGTTTTTTAAAATTTGTTTGCAGGGGTATCACTATTTGCAAAGCAAGGGATTTAAAGGCCTCATTTAGGAGCAGAAATTAACGTGACTTATGAAAAATGTTTAGACTTACTGGTATTCATGCAACTAGCTTTCTAGTAACTACCTCAAAACCAGCCAGTAGTGTCTATCTGTCAGTGGCAGCAAGCCTGGCTGCAGGCTATTTTTGCGTATTTACTCTGCCTTTCAGAAGTCTACTATGGATTACAGTGAAGAATGCTGCTAATCTAGTTTAACTATCCCTACAATAGTCTGAATTTAAAAAGTGGCACACACGTGTACACAAAAGTATACTTACCACAGTTTTGTAGAGGTCTAACTCATTCAGTTCTAAGAACAAGAACTGCACTTGAAAAATATTCCTCACATGATTCATTACACTTCTGCCTCAAAGGCTTCCTTTAAAAAACTTTTAGTTTTTTCATTTTATTTAATTCTTTAACATTCCCTAAGCACTTCAAATGAAATGAAGTGCTCAAATACGCCTTTATGGCAACACAATTCCCATATTCTATTGATTTCTCTTTGTTTTCTCTATTTTTTCATTGAAATCTTCAAAGAATGTCCCTAAGGAAGCAATAGCATATTAATTATTGTTTGGTTTATTCTTACAAGAACAGTAATTTAGATTATTTTATTGTGTTCCAGACAATGATTGCCTAACCAGATAATGTAAGCAAAGTAAAGTAAACTGGAAACTGAGTTTAATTACAAAAACACTTGCTTGGATTGCATTTGTGGTTGAGAAATACCAATTAATTCAGTTCACAGTGCAAGGACAATTATTGCAATATCACAGTGATAAACAAGTAACACAGAAAAAAGCTTTCACCAAGGAGTAAATTATGCAATTGAAAAAATTTGTAAATAGGTGCTGTAGTATCTCTGCAGAGACTCCTAATCCTTTATTTGCCACAAGACTGTGTCCCAGATAAAAATATTACGGTGGATAAATGAGTGTTTTAACTTCTAGCAGATACATTATTCACCAGGAAATAGTACCACATTTGGAAAAGAGAGCTATATATACTCTTATCCTGTTCTTATTGGCATCTCAGTGATAAAACTGTGTCAGAGTCATTATTTCAGCCCAACATACCTGAAGATGACCTTCTGGAACCACATACACAAATCTTAAAGGCAGCACGCATCGCTCTTTGTATAGAAAGTAGGCACTTTAGAACTCATACCCTGTGTTCATAGAAGTAGATGCAGATAAATTAGTTTCATACCATTTGGAAAAATGCATTCCAGTAGCTATAAATTTTTTAGCATAATGAAGTAAATTTGGTAGGCTGCATGTAGATTTGAAAAGAGACTGTGGAGAGGGTTTTTTACTTTTAAAAATTCCAGTGCAGTACATTTATTAACACTCTTGAAAGATACTGAAAGACTCAACCTGAAACCAAGAGGAAGGCAAGATGAGACAGATAGAGACAGGCTGAGAAGGAACATCCTCTAAAATTTTTGTTCTATTTTCATCTCCATGAATGACCACACATCTCAACTGATTCCACTGACAGCTTAATTACATAAACAAGCCTACTGGATCTGATGAGATGCATCCCAAGGTCCTGAAAGTATTAGCTGGTGTAGTTGAGAAGAATTTCTCCATCATAATTTAAAAGTCAAGGCCATCAGGCAAAGTCCCAGTAACTGGAAGAGTGGGAATATCTCACTCATTTTAAAAAAGGATAATAAAGACCACCATGGGAGCCACCAGCCAGTCAGCCTCATCTCAGTCCCAGTCACCCCAAGGAACAATCCTCCTGCAAGTTGTGTCGCTACTCACATCAGAGTCTGCAGTGGCAGGACAAAGGACAACTGATTTAAAGTGAATGGTGATAGACTTAGATTGGCTCTAAGGAATAAACACTTCTGTGAGACACTGGAACAGGTTGCCCAGAGAAGCTGTGAATGCCTCATCCCTGGAAGTGCTCAAGGTCAGGTTGAGTAACCTGATCTAGCCCATGGAAGGGGGTTGGACTAGAGGATCTTTAAAAATAATTCCAATTCAAATCATCTTATGATTAATTAGCTAAAAAACAAAGCTCTGTGGATCAGCAATGTTTGTGAAAACATACGTATATACTCATGTTTATCAGGGAGATTCTCTACCTCATTTTGTCCTCATTAGGAGTTCAAATACATTAAGCATCCAGTCCAACTGGGCTTTGAGTAAATAAACAATTTCTTATAAATTCTTACAAATAGCATACTTAGTGCATTCATCTTACATATGTCACAAAACACTGATTCTCCTGTGACATCAAGTTCCTACAATTCTGCCTGATTGTCTACATTTCTCTGTCATGTCATTTATTTCCTCTGAAATGTCATCTTTCTGTTCCTTCAGGTAGTTTCCTTAACCACCACCAGTATATTAACTGACTGGGGAAAAAATTGAGCACAAATTTCCTAAACTCTCTATCAGTTTCCCGTTTATGTCAGTTGCATAATTTATTTCATGTGTTCCATTGCACACCAAAACATCTGAATGAGCTTCAGGGCTGACAACCTACAGAAATCATAAGAGTAGTCTCTGTCAAAAATAGAACTAGTAGTTTTCTTTTACTTTGGACTAAGCTCCCTGATTCTAAAAGCCTTCAACTCGTTCTCTGAATACACAGTTCTACTGTATTTTTAAATAAGCTTACATAAACTCTTTTTTTCCCCCAAAAAAAGTGTTACCAGTCAAGTTCCCATGTAACTGGCCTAGTGAATCAAGCAGAAGCTTTCATCTAAACTCTACCCACATTTTTCTCTCAAGGTGTGCACAAATAGCCTGAGTCCTATCAGCACACATGTGAATGTGCTTTGTGACATAGCCACACTACTATATTTTTCTTCAAATAACTTCATTTTCTTTCAAATGAAGTTAAAAAGAAAAGGCTTTTGCTGGCTGATTACAACACCTGTAAGACTGACAACTTCTTTCAGTGGAAAGCATTCAAATTTTAGACAATAGATAAGACAACATAGGCAAAAATACCTTCAGCCAGTATTATGAACAGCTTACCCCAAGCCTTGGTTTGGTCCTTACACTTGAAGAATCATTTTTACACCACTATTATGAGTTGCATGAATGTTACAGACTAGCAAAGAAAATGAACTTTTCTGCATTGCTGCTACTATTGGCTTTTAACATCAGTGCTATTCTTGCCCTCTTACACATAACTCCAGGTATGCTGCTGGATAGGAGTGTTCTGTCAAATTGTCTTACTACCACAGTAGTACTACTGCTGAAGTTCTTGGACCTGTTTGTAAATCTGCATCATAAATAAGGAGGCAAATTATCTCCCAGATTTATTAATATGAAATCATTTACTTACATTAAAGGAAGAAAATAATTACTTTCCCACAATATACACATTTCTCATGCTCTAGGTGCCGAGCCTGAGTCACGGATGAGTAGGATTCATTTTAACTAATTCTCAACATCTTTTAGATGCAGATCCTGAACTATGTTCAAGTATTTTCATCAGAAGGAAAGAAACATTTTCAGTATATGCCTCAGCTGTCACATCTCAGGCTTTCTTTAGGAGGAGAATACTCATCTAGAGAGACACAGTCCCAGTCAACATTTTTCTGCAAAAAAACCCCAACTGCACACTGAGCAATTATAGGAGAAAAAACAGTATTCTGTGAGCATTGTTGATTTGAAAGAAGAGCTATATGCAAATACAAGACTGTTACAATACAAATGTTCTGACAGTAAATGTCATACCAAACTTTTGGAAATGTTAACATTTAATGCATTCTTGTGTTCCCCCTTCAAAAAGGATGTATAATCTCTGAGCACACCAACAGTATTGTGAAAGCAACTTCTTTGGGAATAATATCTTCAGAAGGACTATCCAAAACACATGGATAGACTGATTCTGAGGGGAAATTCTTACGCATTCACTTTTACAGAAGGTTACTCAGCCACTTTAAAATGAAAGCTACTGAGATCATTCTGCTTCACAGCAAAAAATAAAACTCACAAGCTACAAAAGAAAGACAGATATGTTTTGGGCTTGGGGGTTTTTGGTTGTTCAGGGTTCCTTAAACATAATTCTTATATTGGGCAAGATTTGTTCTCAAATTTTCCCAAGACAAATGAATAATACCTTCTTACAACATCACCACATCCTGTATATTATTGTAAAACGTAACTTCTGAGTTATCATTGACGTATTTAATAAAAATTAGAAATAGAAAGTTAATTTTTGTTCATTCCACAAATAATTTAGCCTTTTTAAATGGTCTAAGTCTACAGATTCCATGTACAATGACTACAGATTTCATAGCTAGTGGTAAAGTTACTGTCACCTTTCTGTTGGTATTGGAATGAAATTATGCTAAAACAAAAAAATAACTTGCTATCTTTTTCATTAAAAATTCAATGGAAAGTCTTAACAGAAAGCAAAATAGGAGATGGGATTAATTTTCTTCCAATGGATTCTTTTATTCAGGGTGCAAAGGACACAGATTCCATAGTTTTTAATTTACCTTGTTGAAAACACCTTTTGGCTAAAGGAGTTGACACCCAGAAGCAGTTTGAGATATAGCAAGATTACAGAATTGTGAACAATAAAACATCAAGAAGCTCTACTTCCTCTCCATGTTCCTATAAGTAACAATGTTTTTTCTCCATTCTCAGTTTGTACTACTTCCATCTTTTAATGTAAATGTTTTACTTTCTAGAAGTAGTGATAAACATGACAATTCATCTGTATTTCGTGTTAGCAGGGACCCCAGATCTTATCCAGGGTTACACTGATACATCACACAGCTATGTCTGTACACCACTCCAATTTAAATGTACTTTCACTGACCTGGTGAGCTAATTTGCTTATAAATCCTCATTAGTACAGGTGTTCCTTTCCCCAAGATATGTAAGAATCAAACATCTCATATGAAACAGATTTTCCAACAAAAATCACACAAGATTGAAACCAAATGTTAACCAGTAACATCAGTAAGTAAATAAAACTATTTTCATGAAGTCTTAGGACTTGAAAGCACTCAAGACAATCTAGACCATTTTCTGCCCCAAGATAGTATCAAGTCTATGTATGAAATTTCTGGAAGTGTCAGTAACCACGGACACCACAATATCTTAGGAAATGTATTCCATTTCCCTCTATCTTAACTTTCAAAGTACCTAGTTTAATTTATCTGCATTTATACATCTTCTTCACAAGAAACATCCATCTATTTGGGGTTTGCAACAGCCTTTTACATATCAAAGAACTGATATAAAATTTTCAGTGAAGAACCCCAAAGTTCCACTTGTCTTTCCTTGTAAGTCATATTTCTAAGCACTCAAGTCATTCTTATCCTTCACCTTGGTGAATAATTCTCTTCATCTGGTGCACACCTTTCCTTAAATGTGACAACCAGGCCTGGTCATACTGAAGTATGACACCATACAGTGACTCTCTTCCCTGTAACTTTGCGGCACAAGTCACATTCAATCTTAGTGTAACATAAAGATCTTTTTCTACAGAACTGTTACTTACTCAGTTGTTGCTATCATGGTTTTTAGGCAGCAGATATTTCCTAAATTCTATGTGTGGGAGCTTGCCATCATCCCAGTTACTTGTATTGTTTTTCCCTTCTCACAGCACCTCACAACTTGTGAAGATAACTTTCAATTTAAATCTTATCCTAGAATAAAACCTCTGTGCTCTTCAGCTTCATCTCAAAAGCAAATTCAGTGAGTGAGTCTTCATTCCATCATCCAGATCACTAATGAAAATATTAGGTAGCACCTAACCCAGGACTGACTCCTGCCAATCCTCACTCAGTTCTTAACTTTGCAGTTAAAGAAGCATTGACACCTACCTCCAAATACTCTTATGAAACACACCAGTACCCACCTGACAGGAGATCCATCTGAGACTAAATTTTACCAGCCTGCTTGTATGAACCTCAGAGTTGAGATTTATGTCACACTGCTTCTCCTCTAGTCATAGAGGAAAAGGGCTAATGCCCTGGCAAAAAGAAATTAAACCAGCTTGGTATAATTTCCCCAAGAAATATTTGTTCTGACTGTCAATCACCTTGATTTGGGTTTTTACAAATATTTCTTTTTATGGGAACTGAGCTAAAGTTCACTTATCTGTAACATTTTACCTGCTTTCTCTCCCTTTCCAGAGACAGGAACTTTTTCCCCTCCCATTTTTTTATGTTGCGACTAACCTTCAAAAAAAATTCCAGTGGATAGTCCTGAATATTCTATTAACTGTCAGTAATAAAATCCCACTAGAGATACATTAGGCATGTTACTTTGCTATCAAATGGACTGCTTACATGTCTCTTGTATATGGCAACATGGAGTAAGAAAACAGTGTCAATGAGCCAGATGAGATATCAGAAGGTGTTCAGCATGTAAAGCAGATAACGATCAATCCTCGTTATTGCAATCAGTTCCTAATCAGTTAATGTGCCATTAAGAGAAGATAGTTTTAATTATTACAAAAGAAAAAGAAAAAAGCACCACTGGTAAAGCAATAGAGTGTTCAAGTCATTGGTTTTCTTCTTCACCTAACCTGACAGCTGTTTTGATCACTTGCAAAAGTCTTCTGTTGTAAAAATAAAGACCTCACTGACATTTGAGGTTTAGCTTTACTCATGCATCCTCTTCCTGCAGCCTGAGACATTGACGTGACATTAATCCTGAGCAGCTGCTTTATACAACAAAAGGAATTTGTTATGAAGTTATTTAAAAAGTGCAAGTAGCCAATTAATAACCAAATGTATAATTTCAGAAAAACTTTACCAAACACTTGAATTCTTTCCTTATATAGTCACATTAATTTTGATGAAAATTTTAATCTGCAGAATTTATCTGACTTTATTTCTTACATGTGAAGATACTTTGGAAAATAAACAGCTGAAACACAGAAAAAATTGGGGTTTTTCCTGTCAGACTCAACGTTTCAGATTTCTGTCACTACTCAGAGAACTCAGTATCTCTATTGTTCCCTTAAGTAAATTACCAATACACTAGTGGTGTTCTGCATGGTCCTCAATAACCCTGAGGAGAAATGTGACTTACTGACATACATATTCCTTCCAGATGTTATAGTTCCCATAGTACTCTTGATAAGAAAAAGCATAAGCAGATCTTACTCAGCTGGATTTTACCAGTCAATATCTTTAAATATTAACAAGGAGGAAAAAAAGTCCTTAACTATGTCTTCTTTACAGTCGATTGTGTTTAACACTAGCAGATAAGATGGTTTTCACCCTCTACATCTCATACATGCCAAAACTATATCCAGTAATGTCTGTACAGTATTCATTCATGACAGAACAGGAGAAACCAGGGCAATGAAGTTATACTGTCATCAAAAATTTTTGAGAAAAATTGTCCATAACTGAATTAATTATGTCACAAATGTAACATACCAATAACCAATTAGTATAGACTTTTGAAATACAAGGTTATTGGACTGGCTAGTATGACCATTAAGGTCTACTGGCAGCTCCTAAGCAGAGATGAAAGATTTTGAACAGCAAAATATTTATGAGGGACAGATCAAAACCCTTGTTTGCTTAGAGTATAGGCACATCTTGCATACAAATTTTAAAATTGAGGGGGGGCTCTTAATTAATTAAATATTAATATACATTTTCTGATATTACATATCACTAAATGAAGAAATATAAAAATGGGGAGGTTAGGTCTTCATTCTTATAAAACACCTTTTAAATACTCAGGAGATAAAGTTTGTAACTCTGATTAAATATTTCCCATAGGTCTCCCAGTTCAACATACTACTGATTTTAAAACATGATGTTTACCTTGCAAGCACTCCACCTTTGGACTCCTTCAATATTTCTTAAATCACTACCTTAATGTTTCCTGAATAAAAATGCTCATAGAGCAAGCATTTTAAAAAAAAAGTACGAAACCTAGGTTATCTCTAAAAAAGCATAAGATATCAAGACAGCTCTTTAGCAGAATTACAGAATTACTTACTGGATATCTTCTATGGTAGATGTAGTTTAGATAGGGGCAGTAATTTTGTCATGGCTTATCTACACACCCCTTATAACTACACAGACAATCCCTGGGATTTACCACTAAAGCACAACATATGGTTCTTTTTTCTTTCTAAGTATGAGGCAGAAGTTTATAATACATGAAAACAGTATGTCTCAACAAACTGGGAAAATGAAGGAGATCATTAAGTGTAGTAACTGCAGTCAGAGATGCATTTATGTTTTCAAAACAGAAAAAAAACCCCATTTTATTTAACTTCCAAAACACTTGTACTCAAATATTTAGATTGCCTAACTCATTCTTCAGACTTATAGTAACTTCTAGGTATCTAAAGAGTACAAGTCACTGTTTTGCTCATTTATAAACTTAAAATCTGAAACAAACCTGAGAAGTCACAGATGACAGAGCAGAAACACAGCAGTAAATGCATAATTTTTGTGGAAGAAAGCATAAGAACTTGCACATTTTCAAACAGGAATGCCTGCCAGGAATCTCCAAGAGCCTCTGGAGGTATTTGAACTGGGCTGTCAGTCACTGGCCAAGGCTGCTTCCATTCCTTCCTAGGCACTGATTCCAACTCCTATGTGTACACCTGCAAGCCAAGAGAGGAAACTTATTTCTACTGAACAGCTGAAAACCAGATGTCAGGGTATAAAGCTACTGCACAGACAGTTTCAGACAATAGATATAATTACTGTCAATGGAAAACATTATCTTAGATTACAGGAAATTTGAAATAAGCACCAGAAGTGTTCATCAAAGTTCATATCAACACTTGCCTTCATGACTTAGTTTGTACAGTCCCTCTCATCCCACAAAGGATGGTTAAGAAGAAACCTATGCAAAATATTTTATTGCTATGATTATTGTTTTCTAAGCCAGTTTCTCTTCCTTTCCTTACGTATTATGTTTAAATCCCCTTTGCATTGTTTCTTCTCCCCACCAAAACAGATAAGAAAATGCAACCTAACTTGATACTAATTATAACCCTTTCCAGACCTAGGTGGCCATAGCAAAACATAAAATACAACTATTACAGAGTAATCCATTTCTTGAATATTTTGTGGAGGCCTATTTTGCTATTTCTCTTGCTTAAACAATATGTTGCTGGAATTTGAGGTTCTGACAAATTTATAGGGCAAAGCTAGTAAGAGCAAGATGAAATAATGTAAGCAAACAACTCAGGCCATTTTTCATCATGAAGTCATCTTATATCATTTTAAGAATGCCCATCAATTAATTAGAAAGTTACATTTTACTGTATAGTCTCATGTAGTTATTGTTCTATAAAAAGGATCTTCCACGTATCTGACAGTAAAATAAACAGCAGTTACAAATATTAACTAAGCATAAATCATTTCTATGCTTAATAGTCTCTGATACTTTAATCCCACCACACTGTGCTCTTAATACGAACATCAGTCAGCTGGGAAATTTTACAGACTATCAAAACATAATGACTAATACAATAGTCCTCTGCTTTCTTGAAGCATTAATTCTGAGCTGCTTGCATGTGACTAAGTGAGCCCTAATACAGATATCTTGTACTACATTCTGAGGCTTATGTTGCCCCTGCACAGTTCCATCAGGTTCAGTATTTGAATAGTCAGCTCACAGTCGGAAAAATAACTACATCTTTGTGCAACAATCTTGGATTATTTTTTATTCCTAAAATACAAACATGAGTAAAATGAAGTCATGAAACAAATTTCAGCTAATAGCAAAAGATGTACCATTTTCGACCAAAAAATTTCCTTAAAGAATAAGAAAAGCTAAGCTTTTAGGATGGCATTTGAAAGGACTCAATGCAGTATTCAGTAAATGCCTTGAATGAAAAGGATGTCCAGGATAGCAGGTAGAGAATAAGAACTCTGCTTATACTCTCTGTTGCTACGTGGGCTGTATCCTACACTTAAACAATGGGTAGTGAATATAATGGACAATAGTAACAGCTGTCAGCTCCCCCCCCCATTTGAGAAACACAACAAAATGTTCAAGTCCTTCAGTCAGAGCTCATTATCTATGTTTAATGCAAACATTTGTAACAGTAACCTTACTTTTTAGGAAAATAATAACCATTTGGAAGATTTTGTAAAAGCTATCATTTACTATGTTTTAAAATTAAATGTGACCAAAATTACAGGACAAAAACACCTTATCAAGAGCTAGTAAAAAAAGAAAACACACATCTTTCTGAAACTCAGACTGGAGGAAGATGCACAAGGAACTTAGAATGGTTGTCCTCTTCCTTTGCTCTTTCCTAAGCATCTGCTCTTGGTCACTGCTAAAGATAGGACCTTGGATTAGACATTGGCTTAACTCAGTTTAAGTTCACCCCACACAAACTAATTTATTTCTTTGTCATAGCTCCTTTCAAGTGCCAAATATAAAGGTTGATCTGAGCAGGTCTTATTTTTTCCATAAAAGGAAATTTTTCAAATTAAAAAGTAATAGGCCTGTTAAAAATACAAATTCATTAATAAAACGTCATTTGTATTGACATTTTAAATTCTAAATTTGTCCTTACTTTTGATCATGCTGATGTCATTAGCTTTATCTCCTATTGCCAAAATAACTGCCTTCCTGTTTCCTAATCAGTTGTGAGACTCATGCATTTTTTAGAGGACTGACTCGACAGCCAGGCACACTTTTACACAGATAGTCAAGTTCAAAGAATTGTCTCCAAATCAGCCTCAGTAGCAAGAGCCTGAAAACTTTTTTTAAGTCAGTTGGTTTCGTAACTATTATAAAACAATATGATGTTGATCACTCCTGGAATTTATTGTGTAGGGCATCTTCTTTTGTAAGAAATTCAAATTTTAAGCAACGGAATCCTATTCAACGTTATAAATTGTCCTCTGTACATAGACTCATACATAGTATATATTATCGCAACACAAACAAGATTATAAAACACATTTTCTTGCAAAACTGATTTCACTTTTACCTAATAAATGCTAAAAGGAAAACAACTCCCTTAACTTGGCTACTAGAGAAAAACATTCCGTTTTCCAGCTGACATTGTGGGGATTAAAGAGTAAACAAAGACTTACCAAATTGAACTATCAACTCAATAGGCATTTAGTACAGGAATGTGTTTCTCTGACTCAGTACTTGGAATAATGTCCTGTTGTAACTTTTGAAGTTATCATTACATAACCTCCAGCAATCCTCTTCAGGATTTGTGTCTAATGCTACAGCTAAACACAGAGAATGTGGCCAGGAATACAAATTCTGTAGCCCTGCATATATATCACATGATTTAATTTATCCTAAAAAGGATTTCATTAAAATATAAAGAGCAGATTTTCTGAAAGGAAAAAATAGGAACACTAGAAGTCTTGGAATGCTGTAAATCACAGGATATGGCAGTGAAACATGAAGAAAAATGCTCAGAAGTGAGGAAAGCATGCACTGCAGAGTCAAGAGTCAGAACAGGCTGAGAGTAGAACTTCTCTCTGTATCTTCTAATGCAGGTACATCCTCCTGAATGAAGCCCAGAACCCTAACAAATTATCTTGAAAAAAAATTTAAGATTTAGATTTTTTTGTTAAAGAGTTCAAACCCTAAGTAAATAAAAGGAACAGACTTGTTCTTAAAAGAGGAAGCAGATTTTCTAATCAAATCAAATTGCTTTGGTACTCTCATAAAACGCTGACGTTTAGAAAATCCACTAAGGAGGTAACAGTAACATTAATTTGAATAGTAATGATTTTAAGCACAAGATCTGTTCTTAAGAAAAATGAGAAAGAAAGTTGTACTATGTCTGCTCACCTAAACTCCAGGTAATTGGCATTGGTCCTCTATGGCTACTCCCACACAAGCACTGAATAGCAGCAATGGCACATTTTAATAAGGAATGGAGAGGATTGTGTGAAACATTTTTGACAAGACCCTCTTCAGTAAAATTTATTTTAAAAAGCCGTACAGAATACTAATTTTGTTTATTTTCTTTCTTTCTTTCTTTCTTTTTTTAAAGATTGAAGCAGTTGTGAGAAAAAAACCCCTGTCTTTCCTGAAACAGAACACACACAATTGCAGTGGGAATGGAAGAACAAGGCAGGATAAACCTACTTACCAGACCATAATCATTAACCGCTAAGGGATTAATTAAATACCAATGACAGACTTGTAACAAAATCAGTCCTGGTTTCACTTTTGTACTTTTTCCACAGAGTGACTGAGAATTAAAGTTCCTTATTTTGTCCAAGTGGTTATTTCTTTTTTTTCTTGAAAGGAAGCAAAAGAAGAAGGTAAGGATGGAACATGGCCACTGAACAATAACTATGAGGTATCATCAGAAAGTCTGTCAGCAGATTCTTCTTGCTTTTAACTTTTTTCTTTTTTTCTTAATTTTAGTATTAGAATTTTTCTGCCAGGAATGTATTTGGTTTTGCTTTCTAAATGTTTTGTGCAAGTTTAAATTTGTATCTGACATAAAGCTGTTCAGAAGAAATTTATTAAAACTAAATGTTAATCTCATTGTTCGGGTGTTTGTTGTATGAATATCCTGGGAAAGGAACAGGAAAGGAGAAAATTTGAAGTAGAAATAAGGACTGTAAAACAAGCACTGTAAAACATGAGCTTATTTGATAACCTTTTGAGCCTGCTGGTCTCAGTTTTGCCTGGGAAGTTTTCTCTCAACACCAAGGAAACACTGCTGAGTTGTTCTAGAGAGGAAAAAACGCCCCAAAACTAAAAAGAAACAAACAAGCAAACAAAAAACCAAACACAACCCACACCCACCAAAATCATACTGGCACGGCCGCAAATCAGTGTTACTTAGAAGCTCTTCTTGGATGGAACACTATTACAGACGGGACATGCATAAAGAGGCTTTTTAAATAAGTGTTGTCTGAATGTCTTAATTCCTGTGGCATAACACTAGTTTAGGAGTGTGTTGGCACAGCACCTTAGCCGACCTACTCTGTAAGCAATAAGGTAGATTATGGCTGTAGGACACATCTGATTATGCTCACATATCTCACCCGAGGGACATCATCAAAATAAATTAGTATCTTTTGACACCACTTTTGCACTTCTTATAATTGTAGTACTGAAATAATTAACAGGTGTTACTAATAACTATTATTTTATTTTAGCTGTTTTTATTCTAGAAATTACTCAGTTTACTTTCTTAATACAGATTTAAAGGAAACTAGTCCCAGCATATCCAGCTTCTAAAATGGCCACAACACGTGGCAGACGCTATCTTCCCGGATGATTTCTTGATGCTTTGTTCCAAAAAATTATACATGTTTCAGAAGGCTCTTCAGGCAACAATGCAAAGAATAAGCTTGAACAAAAGCAGGCAATAGAAGCAAGTAGCAGCAAGGCTGTACGGTGGCAGCAGCAGTGGCCAGGAGCCCCGAGGGGAGCAGGGTGCGCGTTCCCTTTCTGCAGTGCCGGGCCCTGCAGCGCTCGGGGGCTCCAGCAGCCCCTAGGGGAGCAGGGTGCGCGTTCCCTTTCCCGCTGCCGGGCCCTGCAGAGCTCGGGGGCTCCAGCAGCCCCTAGAGGAGCAGGGTGCGCGTTCCCTTTCTGCAATGCCGGGCCCTGCAGCGCTCGGGAGCTCCAGCAGCCCCCAGGGGAGCAGGGTGCGCGTTCCCTTTCTGCAGTGCCGGGCCCTGCAGCGCTCGGGGGCTCCAGCAGCCCCTAGGGGAGCAGGGTGCGCGTTCCCTTTCTGCAGTGCCGGGCCCTGCAGCGCTCGGGGGCTCCAGCAGCCCCGAGGGGAGCAGGGTGCGCGTTCCCTTTCTGCAGTGCCGGGCCCTGCAGCGCTCGGGGGCTCCAGCAGCCCCGAGGGGAGCAGGCTGCGCGTTCCCTTTCCCGCTGCCGGGCCCTGCAGAGCTCGGGGGCTCCAGCAGAGCTCGGGGGCTCCAGCAGCCCCCAGGGGAGCAGGGTGCGCGTTCCCTTTCTGCAGTGCCGGGCCCTGCAGCGCTCGGGGGCTCCAGCAGCCCCTAGGGGAGCAGGGTGCGCGTTCCCTTTCTGCAGTGCCGGGCCCTGCAGCGCTCGGGGGCTCCAGCAGCCCCCAGGGGAGCAGGGTGCGCGTTCCCTTTCTGCAGTGCCGGGCCCTGCAGAGCTCGGGGGCTCCAGCAGCCCCGAGGGGAGCAGGCTGCGCGTTCCCTTTCCCGCTGCCGGGCCCTGCAGAGCTCGGGGGCTCCAGCAGAGCTCGGGGGCTCCAGCAGCCCCCAGGGGAGCAGGGTGCGCGTTCCCTTTCTGCAGTGCCGGGCCCTGCAGCGCTCGGGGGCTCCAGCAGCCCCTAGGGGAGCAGGGTGCGCGTTCCCTTTCTGCAGTGCCGGGCCCTGCAGAGCTCGGGGGCTCCAGCAGCCCCGAGGGGAGCAGGGTGCGCGTTCCCTTTCCCGCTGCCGGGCCCTGCAGCGCTCGGGAGCTCCAGCAGCCCCGAGGGGAGCAGGGTGCGCGTTCCCTTTCCCGCTGCCGGGCCCTGCAGAGCTCGGGAGCTTCAGCAGCCCCCAGGGGAGCAGGGTGCGCGTTCCCTTTCCCGCTGCCGGGCCCTGCAGCTCTCGGGGGCTCCGCAGCGCAGCCCGGGCGCGCCCCAGGCCCGGCGCTGCCGCTCCCGCGCGCCCCCTGCGGGCCGAGCCGGGCACTGCGGAGCGCGGGGCGCCGCTCACGCCCGCAGCGGGCACAGGGCGGCAGCGGGGACAGGGCCACCCCTGCGTGTGAAGGACAAGTCGGCCACGCCTCGAGACACAACGGGCACCAAAGGAGGAAACCACATTAAAAAATGTTCACATATTTCTAGTCTTGAATAAGACAGCTGATAACACTGTGGTACTTAAGTAATCTCACGCCCTAGGAAGATGTACTTTCACTAGTAACAAATTTGAGATGGATATTTCAACACGTAGAACCAGTCTTTGTGGTAACTCTAACAGTGGAATATATTTTCAAGTGAGAAAGAATAAGTTTATATTGCTCTTACCTAATTCTAAACATATGTTCTCTCAAGTCCTGATCCTCTATGATTAGTACTCATGCTAGGTTTTCCTCCTGTATTTCAAATAAGTTATGAAACAGTAAAATTGATTCAGCAAAACTGATTTTCACAGTCTAAACTATGCATTTTGATATAACAATGTCGTAAATACCACATGTACATTACAAGCAGAAATGGAAAAGTAACTCTTGCAAGTACGTATTTTCCATTTGTAGATCTATGGTGTATTAACTATAAACAAATAATCCTTAGTTCACTTCAAAATCTTTGTAAATTGTGTGCCAGTAAGGGAATGGTTCTGCTTGGAGGGTTACAAGCTCTGGAGAGTGTGCTGAGTATTCCTGAGCCTTACAGCTCTGACAACAGGCTGTCCAAAGGCACTCAGGAATCTGTTATCAATATAGTAACTTTAGAAGTGCAGAGGTTCATTGTGCATGCACAGGTGGGCTGTTAAAAGCTGCTGGACTGTTAAGCATGACAAAGCTGAATATTACAGTATCTAGAAATCTGTTTGTGGTGCTCGGCACTTTTCAGATGTCATCTGCATTGACAAGAACACTCACAACCTTCTCCAAGAAACAAATGAGCGTGCCATCATTTTCAAAGGTGTTAAAATAGTTCAAAAGTTCCTCAGCAGCCAACAGCAAGTACTTGACACTCAGAATCTACTGTAGATGCTGCAGCACCAGTCTGTCCAAGTCAGCCAAGTCTGCCCTCCTGCACCCACAATCACACTGGCTGGCACCAGGGCAGCACCCAGGGCATGACGAGACAGCAGCCACAACACCCACACAGGGTGAGTGCTCCTGCCACTGATTAATTCAGCACCTCCGCAGCACTTGTGTTAGGGACACTGTATTCACAGTGACCCCACAATAAGGCTTCGTCACTCCTCACATTTCGATTTTCTTTTGCTATAAGTGAGGTCCACTCCTAGAGATACAAGCTTATAGGAAAAAGCCCCAATTCACTTGTGGAATTGTCCTATTATTCAAAATTAATACTTCAAGCATATCGCAAACAAAACTTGTATACAAGTAATTACATACTGTATTCAGAAAGAGGTAGAATGCAAACTTCATTTAAGCACTGACAAAGTCTTGCAGAATAATCTTGCAATTACAACACTTCCACATTGCTGTTTCATGGTCAAGTCAATTATGTTTACATAAGCCCCCAAGATCATTTTGAGCTTCAGTTAACACCTAGAAAAATAAGGATATAATTAGATAAAAATTGGCCAGTACACAAATACATATAATTTACTGCCAAATTACAAGTCTTCCAAACATATTAAGATGTGATTATGATTTTTATCCTTCATGATATCCTAAAGACCTATGCTCATTTCAGTTGCACTGGGTAAAGTCCTAAGAAAGACCACTGGACTCAAAAACTTCAGATAACATTTCTTGCATATCAATCTTAGTATATCTGTGGTGGCATTCAAATTTTGTGCTTTTACTCTACTCTAATACATGAGGCATTTTTGTTAAGAAAAATATACTTCTGTACTTGTAAGTTGAAATTTCAAGTGAGCAAATGTCTTTGAAGTGCAAAGATCATGAGCAATTTCATTGCTAAAAGGGAAGAAATGGTTTTGCAGAAACGTTTTTCATCTTAAACATCAACAAAACAGGCTCTTATATGCTTTACCACTAACAACTATGTATGTTGATTATTCATAAATTCTGGTATAAGTAAGATATTACAATGAAAAGAAGAACATTAAAAATCGAAAATTAATGAACTACAAAGGAAGTTTTGTAACTGTATGAATGAAGCATTAAAGAAAAACTCTACTTGTTTGGGAAAAAGATGTGCAGAAGTGTGAGCAGGGAAAAGCAGGGAGGAAGGCAGAGGGGAAGAGAGAGAAAGGAGAGACACTGACTCTGAAGTCACAGGTGCAGCCTGACAGAAAGAGTTTAAAGGAACACAATTTGCCAGCATCATCATCTAATTCAGTGTGTGTGTGCTGCACAACACACTGGGGTTTCAGCTGTACCAATGGCTTGTTCCCTTACCCAGGCAGCAGCTGTACCCTGGCCACACAGAAAAACTTAACCTTGCAGAGGAAGAATGAAAAGTCAAGGTTTTGTCATCTAAGGAGATGTTAAAAAAAAAAAAATCAGACACTTATGACTCCAACTTTGTTTTCACAAAAAACATGTTGGCCTTCTGGAAAGGATTAAGAGAAAGCCAAGAAAGCTCTATTACAGAGAGGAAAACAAAAGTTATGTTTGTAACCCATATTAAATATATGTTATGATGGTTTTGTTATGTCAGACATATTTTAAAAATCATGGAATGGTTTGTATTAGGTATGGACACTTACAGAGAACATGAATTCTTAAAGCTAGAAACAAAAACTAGGTAAAATTCTTCTTAAAGTTCACATTAGGGTAGATCCCTGAAAACAAGCAGAGAGCATACTTTTTAAAATAACATGAAACTGGATTATTTGTATTCACATTCATAGACTTTCACAGATTTCAAACTAGGAATTCTGATACATGGATTACTTGCACAATGTAGATATTCTACATGTTTTAAATATTAGCATAAAACCTCAAAACCCATATTATTTCAATAGATTTAGCTCTCTTATCAGAATTTGGATTTGCCTAACTTCACAGCAAAACATTCTAGTTCTGATTCAAGAAGTCCTCCTACATTTATGCGTATCTTTACATTAAGAAGAATATTCAAACCATGTGATATTTTAACCTCTATTTTACATTGAATATGTTGACTGGTTAATGAGTTATTGAATCAGTATCCCCAGTAGAAGCACTTACACCAAAACAGTTGGATGTCAAAGACATTGGTATCCCATTGCTGGATGAAGCTGTTCAAATACGCTGCTACCTGTCCCTTTACAACAAAGCTTTATCCGATCATTGGGATTTCTAAATGAAAAAGACAAGAATGTAAAACAAAACCCCCTGTTTGCTAGCCATTGTTGTTGGGTTTTTTAAAGCTTGTTTGATCTCCCAGGTCTAATTGCATTTCTATTGTACATACCAATTTTAAAAACAGCCATTACACAGAAATAGCCCAAGTATATTTTTTTAACTCCACTGACTTTGTGGCTTCCTAGCTCAGTTTTAAATGATAACATCAGGTGCCAAATTTGACTCCTGGGAGTACCTCCTAGGCTCTTGTCATTGGTTGGCTCAGAGAAGACAGCCCTAGGCACCAAAAAAAATAACTCTAATTAAATGCACAAAGACTAAGAAACAGAAAATTTTAATGAAGATTACACATAGCAAAGAATAAGTCTCATTCTTTAGAGCTCAGTTTCCAGACTCACCTTAATGATGGTTTAGCCCCTAGAGAAACATCTCTGTTCATCTCTCACAATAACTAAACCTGCTGCTCTCACAATAACTAAAAACCTGCTGCTTAAGCTGCTCTTGGGATCGAATGGACAGCATGGAGACTGAAAGGATACTACCAGTCCTTTGAGATATCTACCTATCAAGCATTTCCCTAAAACCTTTTCAGAGTGAAATATTCTCACATTCAAGAAAATAGAAGGGAAGATTTTTTTTAAAAAAAATCACATTTCTGGTATTTTGCTTGTGATGAAGCTCCAAATTCTGTTGTGTTACAAAGTCAGGATGCAATTTCAGAGCCTTTATATTAGAACACTTCTTATTTCTCTAAACATTAGGCATAACTAAATATGATCCCCTAGATGAATGCTGTATACTGTAGACAGAAAACTACGGCTCAAAAAATACAGTGCATGAAACAGCTTGTGTTTATTTAAAGAGTATTGGAGGGCCAATGATTCTTTTCAGCTGTCCCATTACTTTTTCCCTCCTCAACTTTTGTTTAATTTTTTCCATGGTCCTAATTAGTCAATGCTCAAATTTGGAAAAACCAGCAAACGTATAGTCCTGTGCAGCAGATGGCAAGATATTCTAAAGACATGCCACTAACAGTAAATTGGACATCTTTTGATGCAAGACAAAAGCAAAGACGTTGCAGCCAACTGGAATCAATTTTTTACAGTGACAGAGATGGCTTCCTACAGTTTGCAGGAGGAACAGAGAACTGAGTGTGAAATCACAGGCCACCCACATATGTAGAGGTGACATAAATTAAATACCTCAAGTTTGGTCACTGGTTCCAAATTAACAAAACATTTGTCCTTAATTCATGTAACCTAAATTTTAAGAGCATAAGGCAATATAAAGTATCAAAAGTCAACTGTACTGCCTAACACCAGTTACCTGACTGCTAAAGTTCGTAGCTCAATTCTATGTGCAATAATTGCCTGTTACATCATCTGAAGCATAATTGGGTTCACACACCCCTCAAACTAAGTGTTTAATTTTGATAGATAAAAATTCTTTCATATTAAAAATCACTGACAGATTTTGTTTTCACTTTTCACGTTCTCCACAGTCAAAAATCCTCTATCATGAGCTATGCATTTTGTGTTATAGGTACATCACTGCTTATTTATTTAGTTTATTACTACTGTCAGTGTTTTAAAGCTGATACCTAGATTCATAAGTATATAATTCTCATAACTGATCAATAAATATGAGTAAGAACTTTTAGCAGGATGATCTGATTGGTATTTTTAAGTTTAACTCTATACAGTTTATTTGATTGACACTGTTTATGTATACCACACTTACCACACTCAAATCTGAATATAAAAAACAAGCTTTAGAATTTCTGTTTCAGGCTCTATTCAACACCATTGAGTTTTAAACAGCTGCATTGTCTGGCTAAATCAGATTTTAAAGATAGGGGAATTACAGGCTGTCACTTCACAACCAACAAAATTCCTCTGGAGAACTACATTCAGAGATGGTGTTTAAGCTGTGTGCACTGAACAGCTTTTTGGAGGAGCCTTGATTGTTTTAGCCCAAAAAATAATCTGTGGAGGCAAAGTGAAGCCTGAAAAATGTGAACATATTGCTTTGACTATCATTTCCCTATTTGCCTAAGTAAACCTGTTAATACATGACTATTTCTCTCACCTATTTAAATTTACACTGGCTAATTACTGTGAAGATAAAGCCCAAAGCCTGTAAAGGTTTCACTGAGCTATTGCTGGACAAGACTGAGCATCTGACTCCTCACCAAGGCTAATTTCAGTAGTCACACTAAAATTTCAGTTTTGTCCCACTAGAAAAAAGAGAACCTTAGTTAAATGCTATTTAATATAGAAATTTCTCAGCTATTCAGTGGTTCTTTTTACACCAGCATTATGTGAAAGCAAGTAATTTGAGGTCTCAACTCCAGAAGAATGTACAATATAGCAGAATAAATGTAATGGGGTCTGTTCACTGCTACTTTGGGCTGACTACAAGCTAGAATTCCCGAATTTCATCCCCGTTACTCTGAAGTGCTACACAACTAACTTACCTTACCTTTTTTGACTCTATATTACTCACTTATAAAATCACAATTTTTTATATATAGCCCAAAAGACATTCCACATAAGCTAAATGCTTTCACCATAGGCAAGCAAAGAATTAACTATGAACTCTTTCAGGCTAGGGAACATGACATTAACAAAGAATATCATCTATATCACTTTTTATGATATCATAGATGATATCATATCATCTATGTCACTTAAAAGAGCACAAAACACCCCAGTGACTGGTGATAATAGGCAGGGATGATGACCCAATAGTGGGATTTACAGGTAATATCGTGCTAAATTCCCACTTGAGCTTGTCTCCCTTATGGTCTCCTTTTCAAAAACAAGGGTTTGAGTCTGAAGTTTTTTATGTCAGTTCTTCATTTTGTGAACTGTTTTAAATGAAGAAAAACATAAATACACTTCCAGCCATGTATGGTATCAGGGGAATTAAGTATAAAACATGGATATTTCACTAAGCAGATCACAGAATCACACAATGTGCTCAGTTGGAAGGGGCCCACAAGGATCATCCAGTGCAACTCCATCCCCAAGTGTCATACCATGTGCCCAAGACTATTGTTCAAACACTTCTTGAACTCTGTCAGGCTTGGTGTTATTTATTTTTCTCCTTTTCCATTTCACGAATTGTCAAAATGACCACATGGTATTATTGGATGTTTCCTTGTAAAGGACTCCTAAACCTTTTGCTAGTATAGAATTTAGTATTAACAGTCATGAAAATATGTAAACTTGCCATAAGTTACATAAAACAGATCACAACAACAGTCAAAAATCAGACTGCTAGGCAAGACTGTATTAAATGCACAATGGCATATACTGTACTTTCATACAGAAATAATACCCAAGTATGTGAAGCTTCTGATATTTTTAGATTTCCCTTACTTGGTAAATTGTAATGCCTATAAAATTCTAATAAGAGACTAAAGAAATGAACTCCAGTTCAGTATAAATATTTGTTCCAGTGTTAAAAGTATCTGCACAAGTTTAACAATTGTATAGGTTATTTCAGAAAAACTACACTTTTTTTCTAGATCAACAAGTGAGATTTATTTAAGATAGCAATCTCCTAGTTCCACTACTATTAAAAAAGGATGTAAATATATACCATTACAAAAACCCTCTGTATTGGCCAGGATAGTCTTAGATCAGTAAATCCTAAAAACAAAGCCTACAGGTTTGGGGACTAATAATTTAATATTCTTCCCAAAAAACATGTTTATGAAGTCATTCATGACTTTATAAATAGGTGTCATGTAATGTATAAACAGAATCTTAAGGAATCCTTCTCTACATTCCAATAAAAGATGTAATATTCCCCCAAGTCCATCCTAGTTATCATCAAACAACTTTGACTAAAACACTGGAAAAGACCTTTTCATTCAAGCTACAAGCATCCCCAAAACAATGAAATAAAATGCAATTAGAAAGTCCATATTTGCTGCCATATATTCATAATAACATAAAAACTTTGATTCCGCTAGACTAATCAAATGAAGTCCTTATAAATATAATAAGCATATAATAGATTTCTGTAATCCTTCAAATGAAATTTCTAACTTGCTTATGCCACACTGTTCTGTCACTACATCCTCCTTGACTGCTAATTAAATGACTGTACCAGTCCTCCTGTTTATCAAAATACGAGTGAGTGGAAATAAACAGATTAAGCAGCATGCCACAATTTTGTAACATTTAAATGTATCTAGCTGTTTAAACATATGCCATAGCTACAGACAGACTGTTTTAAGCCTAAGTAGATTCCATTTATTCATTTGAATTGACTTCACAGAAATCCTCTTTCCCTCCTAAAGGAAAAGGGTACCAAATGCATCTCTGAAGACTCACAATATCTCCTCCTTTTGGTACAACTTCTGTTAGAGAAAGACTTCACTTCTGTTCTAGATAGATTACACATCTTTTTTACCTGCATCAGGCATTAAGTTGCTTATACCAACAGCACAACCCTTCTGCCCATATAAAATGGGGGCAGAACTGGGGGGGAACCACACCGAAGTCCCAGTTTAGTGTGTGGAAGAAGATCTCCTGACCCTCCCTTCCACAACTTAGTGTCTTAAAGAGGAAAATCTATATTCTACAAGCAACAAGAAGGAGAGAAATCCTGATTAAAATGATTAAGACTTCTAAAGAGAGCTGGGCAGAATTTTACAGAATAACATGCCAATAAGTTCCTATTTCCAAGCTCTGTAGAAATTATCTGCAAGAAAATCAACCCCTGTTAGGGTTGATTACCCTAATATCAATTAGGCATTCCCTAATGGCTACCTTGACTTTCCCCACTCTTCAGAGCAAGAACTTTGGTTCATTAACAGGACCTCCACTTTGGTAACTTTCTGACCCTTTCAGACCCCTACGCATCAACTACCTTAATCTGTGCAGCCACGTTCACAATGATCTTTCTAACACAAGTGGAACCAACAGAGTCAATCCGAAAATCAAGCACTTATTTCACTGGCATCTTAATTTACCTAGCCAAAAATGCACTTGCAACTTCCTGACCCTTTCCTTAGGAAATTCCAGGATAACTTTTCATAAGTCAGCAACTAATAAGAAGCAGTGTTAAGAGGGCGACAGACATAAGAATTGTATTTGAGTGAATCTTATGATAAACTATTGTACTACGATCCCAATCTTTGTCTCTTTAAAATGTATTTCACAAGTTAAAGAAACTTCAGTGTAGCCAAAGTGTAAATAAACAGGAAATTTAACAGGAATACTAAAAAGGGACTCAAAAGAAATTATCAGCCAATAAAAACTATCACTAAAGTCTACCTTTTGCATTTCACAGTTACAAGCAGACATGTTCTTGAGAACAATTGCAGGAGGGCCTAGCAAATCATTTCCATGGTCAGAGTAGTGGGGCAAAGGCCATAAACAGAACTGGGAACACATTTCATTAAAATTGAACAATTGGAGTTATATTATGCCCTTTTCTGGCCACAGAGAGTGAAATTTCAAGTCTATTAAGCTATTAAAAGTTTAGAAGGCATCAGTGTCCCACAGAGCAATGCATTATAGAACATTGTGAGTCTGAATTTTAAAACAGCCATTCTCTGCTCAAGTATTACAACCTTGTTTTTAATTACAGCTAAGTACAGGAGGTAAAACATTGTGCCAGCATGGCTAGATGGGGTTTAATATGCCATGGGTTAACAGAGGATATATGTACACAGCCTATTTGTACATATAATGTATAAATTCATATCAGCATGAGTTTGTGTAACAAACCAGCATGAGAACACAATAATTCTTTCAATCCAAATACAATCTCCTGACCAAGAGTTTTGACCCTACATGAAAAGATATTTTTTGCAGATAAGATATATAAAATATTTATGATGGAAGTCAAGTGATATAATTTTGCATTTATACTATGGAAGGGTAAGGTATAACTGTACTCCAGTATAATGTATACAAACAGTGATAACTTTAAATTAGTACTGGAAAATACTATACCATTTTTGTGGGGGAAAAGATACAAAATGTAAGTTTGCCCAATGACAAAACTGATGACTACTGCTCTGACCTATGCAACTGGTTCTCCTTAGAGTTAAAAACATTCCAAATTTGAGTAATAAATACTACCTGTATTAAATATTGTTATAGTAAAAGGTCACCAAGCATTCCAGAAAGTTTCAAGAAGACGTATAACAAATATAAGACTATCATTTAGACTTCTGAGACATTCCAAAAGTTTAAACTTCAGTAAAAATTAAATATTTCTTCTTTGCATTGTTTCTCTACAAAATATTAGAAGATAATATGAGTGAGAAAAGAAGACAAAGGATTAACAAAGATATTGCTTTAACATTTGAAATTATAATAACAAAATCTTATGTGTTAATAGAGCAGTAAGTCATATTTCAAAATGCACTTGTGGTGCTTTTGGGGGACTCTTTAGAACAGTGAAAGCTGAACAGTTTGCTTCCTATTTCTTTAACAGAGAGTTAAAGCTCAAGATTGTTTTGAGTCAGGGAAAGGTTGCTTTAGATCATTAATGGAAAACAAATGGGGGGATTAAGGCAGAGGACAATAGGAAGGAATAAAATGTGTAAAAACTCCTCATTTTTATTATCCTCCAGTGTTAATGTTGAAAACAATCCCTTCTTCAGGTGAACCTAGTTGAGAGTATTGCCCAAAAGCTTATTGCATTTTAAAAACATTATTTTGTAAATATTTCATGTCAAACTATCAAACTAAAACAAAACACAATACCCTAGGATGTAAGTTTTTAAGAATTATTGCTTGAGAAGACTGGTTAAGTTTCATGTTAAGCAAAAATAAAAGGGGCTTTTAATACCTCAAATTATTTATCCTACCTTCACTCAGAGCTATTTAAAAAAACCAACCAAACAAAGGAAAACCAAAAGGAAAGCAAAGAAAACTAAGGTGAAAATGCTGTCAGTAAACAAATACTTGCCTAGAGTAAAGATGTAGGCAAAACCTGGCATCATTGCTACCAATTTATCAAGACACCCTGATTTTGTGACAAATGTGACTGCTATGTTTGTGAGCAGACCTGCAGTCTTTCTAACCCATTTGTGGTAGATCTGCACAAAACAGCAAGTTCTCTACACATTTCTACACATCCATGTAACACTTTCAAGACTTTAAATTATCTTGATCGTATCGGTGTTTGATCAAGTTTTTTTGCAACAAGCACTACTACATATATAGATGTTTAATGATGTCACCCTTACTTTCCTCCTTTTTCGTTCTGTAATCTATGTAAAAGAAAACATTTTCAATTACTAATATTTTAAGTTACAGGTAGCTAAACTTACAGTAGTATAAAAGTCTGTGGCTAAAGTACAAAATGGGTGCTTCAGATCCTCTACTGACATCAACACTGGGCTCATTTATTAACAGCCTTCTCGAAAAGAAGGTATGAAATTTCATGTTCTTTTATTGGTGACATAAGTGTTTAACTTCTTCCACAAAGTTCCTCAGTGACTCATACAGTCTAAACAGTCTTTGACAAACCACTGCATGCATGAGCACAGAGCAAAAATAGTAGTTGACAGAGAAAGGAAATTAAAACAAGCAAAGCAATGTGAAAGATGTAGATAAGTGAAATGAAAGCAGAAATGAGACAACAGTCTTTTTCACTTCCTTGAAGAATATTTCCTGTTGCCAATATTTGCAATGATCTTCTTATTGGTATTCATTATAATGGAGGAAAGACCTGCTCATTGCTAAATATTACTTCAACAAATGAAATAAAGTGGAAGCCTATTGACATTTTTACCTAAAGGCACAGTGAGTATAAAAATGCAGTTTTGAGGGCTCTCTAATGTCAAATGGAGGAGCATGTCACATATCTTGTTTCCTGGAATCATTAAGTTAGTAGCATGCTTCCCTCTAATAATAATATGGCAGCTACTGGAGTCAATTTCAGAACAAAAGTACTTAAGGCAGACAGTTTTCCTTTACTTTTAGCTTAAATTCTAATTAACTTTTTTTATAGACCAAAAAAAAATCCAGTTTAGGTATTTATATAACTGTGAAATATGCTCTGCACTATCAATACACTAGGTCATTTGGCTTAGGCATGCACCATACTTCCCTTTAATACTGATCCAAGTACATGTTGTTCTGGAAACAGTTCAATAGCAGCATTTTCATCGAGAGCCAGAATGCACTCATTTTCCATTTCTATTGTCTTCTGCACTTTATCTTAAGTGAGGAAATACATATTAGTTGCAGCATGTTTAACTTAATTTTATTTAATTTTACAGGTGCACTAATGCATTTGGATACTCTTTAAAGAAACAGCTGTAGGAAATGTAATTATCTTCAGTATTATTTCTTCAGATAATTTGTAGAACAAAGCACAGTCAAGATAGAAGTTTCAAGATGGAAGTTTTAATCTTTACTAGCAATCTAAATGGGATCTCAGATCCACAGTCTTCAGTTTTATATCCCAACCAAATGCTATATATCATAGTTCACTCAGATCTAGATGACACTGCCTTGACAATCTACTATTCATCTATTAAGTATGAAATAAACAATTAAAGCAAGTGTTTGGCTACCAAATTGTGCTCAATACAGAAATTAAGCACAATCCTGTTGCAGTCCTGTATGGAGACACTGAATTGTGGACTGTGTTCCTTGGAAGAAATAAGTCACCATGAAACCTGACAGATAACATTCAAAAAGAACCAATAAGCACAATTAAAATCCCCAGCTTCTCACTAGCAACAGGCATCTATCCTGTAAAACAGAGACAGATAACTCAAAGTCACAGATCCCTATTTGGTACTGAAATTATTGTCTTACAGATGGAAAAGGAGAAAGCTCTTAAGCAGTGAAATAATGCCTGGCTTCACAAGAATATGACTTGTAAACAGTAACATCACTGTGCTTACAAAGCCTTGCATTTAGTTTCTGGTGAATCTAGCTTGAGGAAGACTAAAAAAAAAGATTAATGTACTAGCAAACCAGACTCTTCTGAAAATAAACACAATGCTAAAACTTCTTACTGTGGCTTGCTACCTGTGAAAGAGCTTTCTCCTTCAACGCCTCTTACACTAACAACAGTGGAAGGAATTAACACAAAGCCTTTACATGCACAGGTTCAGTTAAACAACTATAAGAGGCAAACATTCATGCTCACTCAAAAAGCGAGGAAACTCCTCTTGTGGTGTGGAAATTATGCCCCTTGAACCGTCCAGTTTCAAAATGTAAAACTCACTTCCATAAAACAACCACCTTTATACAAACAATTATTTTGTGTGGCTCCAACACAAAAAAAGTCCAAGTCTGAAATTTACTAAGAAAAACATTTCATAACATCTTATTTGCCCTTTTTTAACATAAAATTCCACATGACAGTCAGGCTGGAAAGCACTGCATCACTGAAACATCCACACTGACTGAGAACAGTTAGACACAGCACCTTTAGTAAGCAGAAAACCAGTATTCCTACACGTGAAATACCAAATATTTTGAAATATTTGGAAAATTTTATTTGGAAATTATTAGGCTCCTGATTAAGACATTCATAGCTCAGCACAAGCCATCCATTCCTTTTCATGAGAGGCAGAATAACACAGTGCTGAGCAGAGAAATCTAAATGAACTGCTTCTGTATTGATCCATATTTAGAAGCAGTAAAGTTTAATTACTGGAATGGCCTGAACAGGTTGCTTAGCCTACCCACAGTGCTGCATACAGGTACCCCTCACCACAGCATCTGAAGTTTCATTTTCCTCATCTGGTATGATTTGCAAAGCTTCAAAAGCTTCTTTACACCTCCCACCCCTGGAAACACTTTCTAAGCAAGCTGGCTTTCAGTAAGCATTTTTTTAGACCATGTTCCTTTAAATCATTAAGAAGTACTTTATATATGCTGAATATCTACAGATAGAGGAATTATAAACAAACCTTTAGAAATTTACCTAAACAGTGAGACGTCTGACTATGAAAGCCTTTTACTCATCTTTTCCCTTGGTTAGTTTGGCAAACTTATTGATAACCTTGTGCAGCCCAATACTGACTGCTTTGCACTTGTGATCCTGGGGCACTAACTATATCCAAAAGACTTTTTGTCATCGTGCTCCATTCCTAAATGGAATGGACTCATAACTGACTAAAAGCATTTTCTCAGCCACAGAACTTAGATAATATAAAACCTAATTCATTCCAATAGTAGATATATAAAACCTAATTCATTCCAATAGTTTTACAGCTTTTAACTAGCTGTATACCTATTAAATAGATGCAGCAGACCAGTTCTTAAATATTTGATCTGTTTATAGCCCAAATGACACTACTGTTTATTCCAGCCAAACTTCTACTAGAAAGTAACAATAAGAAAAATACAGCTTCATGAATGCTCATAAAATTATAATGTTCCAGCATGTGAAAGAAAATTAAAAGTATGCAGAAACATCTTTCATTCCTTTTCTGGTAAAAATTATAAAAAGGCTTCATGCACTTTAAATCAGTCTATTTTAATTTATGTTACAAATGCAATTCCTCCTATAGCTCTGAGCAAACCTATTTTAGTACAGCAAGAGAGAAGGATTCAAATTTACAAGAGGAGGCATCCCTTTCATATAATAAAACAGCTTTCTCCTAAGTTTCCAAGACAAGTTATATTTTCTGTGTTTTATTATTAATTCCCCAAAGATATCTGGGGCCCATCAACCTCCTACGAACCATTGAAATGGGTCTCCATTCCAAAAGAAACAGGAAAAGCAGTAGGAGACAGTACCAGTGATATTCTGTCCATGATAAAGCTGTTATTTTCATTCCTCCTATAGCATAACCAGACAGTCTAAAGCTGTCAGGGAGTTGGAGTGAAAACATAACAGTTGATGTGAAAATGAAAAATAAGTGTTGATGTCTCATGAGCTAAGAATTTGGATCAAAGAAAACCCAAAAGTATCAGCAAAGTTGTCTGTATATCATCAAGATTCCAATGAGCAAATCCTCAGCTGGAGATCTGCCCCCTACACTTCATCCTGTGCACCAAGCACATTTGGACAAGCATTCTGTCTCTCCCCAAAATCATGCTCTTCCCTACAGTCACAGAGGAGAGAAAAGGCAATGAACTGACCTACACAAACCCAACCAAACTTTGGTCAAGTTAAATGCCTCACTATCTAACTGCCGGACAAAACAGCACTGGTGCTATCAGGCATCCCAGTCCTACTAATGCAAGAGCAAAGAATTGAATGTTTTTGCAGAATGGGAATACTTAAAGGCAGCTGAAAAACTTGGACCTTTTAGTATGAAACGGGACAAGTCAGAAAGGTATTGGCATCTGGCATTAGGTCAAAAGAACCTATTCTGCACACACTGAGTCCCAAAGAGTCCAGCGCTCTAGAGGTCTGAAACCAGTCATGTTTGAGACATGAAAAAATCAACAGCAACTACAAAATAGCAGTGGAACAAAATATTTCAGTTTTAAGCACAATCAAAGTTTTACGAGTTTAGTATCCAATTACAGACTGAATCCTCTAACCTTTCCTCGTTTCCTTTTGGTATCAGGTGCCCTTTAACAGGCACTGTACAAAGTTTCTGGCTTTGAGACATCAAGAGGGCAGTACTTCAGCTTTCCTTTTTTGAGCATACTTTAAGAGTCAGAAGAGTGAGCTACAAGTTTCAAATATTTGTGTTTTAAGACAATAACTCTAAAATAATGAATAGCCTATCAGAAGACCTATGAGAGATGATTACAGGAATATACACAAAACTGTCAATATTACTTACCTTTTGGAGAGAAACTTTTAACCCATACACAAAGTGATCAAGGGTAGAAATTTTCAGTTACGTTGTGGTTGTAAAGAACCTATCTCTTCAACAACAAAAAATTAAGCTTAATGCTAAAAATGTATTCAAAATTTGCAACATAATCAAACCCTTTAATATTTTAGGATTCTTAATTGAGAGAAAGCCGTGACAAAAAAAAATTTAAAGGTATTTTAATTCTTTTTTGTGCTTTAATTCATTATTTTTTTAAAAAACCAAACATTTGAGGAAACTAATATGAGTAACCCTTCATCCAACATATGCCCTCAGTATGAGGATTTTTAGGCAAGTCCAAAGGAAGCTTTGCCCTGTTGCTTGAGTGAATTCTTTCCCCATGTTGAGCATATTAGGGTGAAGTGAACCAGGCACCACTTCAGGTCACTCTCCAAAGAAAATTTTGGAAACAAAAAGATCTGAGGAAAATTCTGAAAGACTCTTAAGTGCAGCACACACATGCACAAGATATTGTAGTGAGACTAGTGAGTTTAATCTTTAAAATATTGAGTTTAATTTTTATCTTTAAGTGGTTGTACACCAGCCAAGAAATAAATCCCGCACAGTCTTAATTATTTTAGGTGGTATCGAGTCCTCCATGTGAACAGAAACTGCTGAACCACTTCTCCAAATACAAAACTGTTTCTGTGCATCTTTTACATTATAATGCCTTATAAAAATGTGCATGACCTCAAGCAGGCTCTTCTTCAGATGCAAAGAATGCATAATCTTTGGTATTGCCAGTGATGCAGTTTCATTTACTTGCTTGCTTTCTAATACAGAGGAGCTCAGTCTAATGAAAGATATTGATGCAATCATTGAATGAAACAGTATTGTACATACAATACTGCAGCAGGACAGTTTCACGTGAAATCTAATGTTCAAGTGAACTGAACAAAGGATCCTTGTTCTCCAAAAAAAGTATTTTGTTCTGGCACTGTTTCTAGGTCATTGTAAAATTAAAATTTCTAGGATACTTTGATTAAAAACTAAAGATGACCTGAAGTCAGTAATGCTGAACATCAGAAATCATAATCTTAAATCCATTCCCATGCATGGGAAAAAAATCATATTTTGAACTTTAATTGTGCTAACTGAAGTACTATTTCTGTAAGTCCATGTTGGCATTACACAAAATATTTTAAGACATTAGCAATTCTGCTTTGGTTCTATCTTTCTGAATCCCAGAGAATCCTTTATCAGCAAGACACTAAAAACACATTGCCATGTAGAAAGTTGTTTAAACCCCATGGAAGAACAGAGAGGGCTAGGATAAAACAGAAAGAGAAATCTCTACTCCTTGTAACAGCCAAGCATCAGTTCAGCTTTCACACAGATAGATCTCCTCACTAGAGGAGAAAGAATCACCAGAAATGGAGCCAGTCTCAGATTATCACACATCTGTCATAATACTGAGATGAATACCAAAGTGATGAGAAGAGTTAAAATTAATAAAATTATAAACTATCATTATCTTTGTGCACTGAATAAGAGGAGAGTTAGAGAGAAAAAATTCTGTCTTGACTGGGCAGATGCACTTACACCACAAATGCATGTGGACAGCTGTTCAAATACATTCACATATAAAACTGCTTTTGAAGATTGAGAGCTACCCACATCATTTGCTATATAAGGACAATGGATCTAAGCTCTGTATTATTAAATTTTCAAACTATTTAATAGGAGAATCTGTTGCTAATGAAAAAGTGAATGTGTTGCTATTTCTGTCAAATCTGTTAGACGAGATGTTTGAGGAACACTCAAAAAGAAAGAAAAGTACAGGAATAGAAACTGCCTATAATATTTATCCCAGTAAGGGTCCTATTTATTCCAATTTCACTTGTATGATGCAAAGAATATAATTACAATTATGACAGCATGCAAAATTCAAAATTGATTGGACTGCTTTTCATTACTGCTCAGTGTGTGACTTGCATGTGTCAATAACAACAACAGCATGATTTTAATACAGTATGCTGGGCAAAATGCTTTAAGAGAAGATTTGAACAAGAACCACCAACATCTGTTTATAAGCAAAAATTTTGCAAATAAAGTAGAGCTGAAGTCAGGAATTTTGATCTCACTTATCTGGTTATGACTAACTGCACTGATGGATGCTTTGTCTGCTGCATGTGGTGTACAAGTGGTGAAAGATTAAGGGCAAGACATCAGAGAGACAAGAAAAATTGCTGCGCATCAAGCAGTCCATCTGCTTTGGCCATACAACAGTTACTATCCAGTGACTAAGAGGCCAAATTTTAGTCTGCTTCTGAAACTGGGCCATCTAAAAACCAGCTTCAAATTCTACTCACTAATACAAATTTAAGACCTGTGAATTCTCTGTGGATACATTGTTTCACATAAATCACTACAAGACAAAATCAGTAATTTTGGTTTATGTTTAAATTCAGGGTTCTTAAATATAACTTAAGATGGGGTATGTTGTTGTTTTTTTTAATATCTGACTTAAGGAATAAAAATAAAGATTTCAATGACTACAAATTTAATACCACAGACTGTAATGCTCTGAGTGTTAACCTCCTCTATTTAAAAAAGTTTATATATAAAACCCGCACAAATATGATTCGCTATTACACATGTAAGCCACTGAAAATCAAGGACAGCTGAAAAAGGACTGGTGATACCTCTCTCAGCTTGCTGTGCAGCTTTTAGAAGTTCCCCTTGTTTAAAGCACACTGAAATACCCAAGCTTAGTTAAAAAAGTTTCCCAGATGCACATATAAAATCTTTGGTTAGATGAGGACTGTCACAAGAGCAGCAATGACAGCATGTAAAATTATCTCCCAAACTGCAATCTCTTTTTTTTCTACCATTGCACTGCACTTGCTAAGGTGGGCGTTTTTCCACACACATCTGTGGTTTTTGTGACCCATTTTTGTAGGAATTCTTTAACTGCCTTATAAGTTTATATAAAAAGAGGATTAAATACGGAAAGCCAAGCACTACCAGCTACATTGCCATATATATTGAAAAAAAATCTGGATGGTTTTATCTTTTGGAAGAGAATAAGGTAGGGTTATACACAACACTGAAAAATACAGTAGCTTCACAGGACCAAATCAGTACACAATGATAATGAGAGGTGCCTTAAGCACTCTGTTCAAGAGTGGTAGTGTCACAGAGACAACTGCCAAACTAAAAGATCTTGGATTTTAATAATCTAAAGTTAGTTCTCAGTACAATTGTTTTCTAAACTTGTTCAAAATTAAAATTGAGAAAACACCTCTTGAAATTACAAATGTATAACTCAATAGCATAAAATGCAAATAAACAGTTAATAGACTTAGTAAAATAAACTTACAGTTTAAAATTAAGTCATTAGCTGCAATATTGTCACCAATGAACACTTCAGATTTTTAGCTTTTCACCTGGTTATCAATTTATGGCAAAATTGCAACACTAATCATGAAGATAAGTGAGTGCTAGCATAAGAAAAATATTTCAGGAATATGTAGCATTTTCATTAAAGACACAAAATCCCATCCTATGAGATTAAAAAAGTTCATTCTAAATGTAAACCTAAGGATATTAGGTATTCTATAAAATTACTTTGTATTTTCTAGATCATCAAAAACACCTCTCATTTAATTAACCTACAGCCAAGTGTTTGGACCACAACTTAAGTTTGCTATGAAAAACATACGAAATACCACATATTTTCCAAACTAGTTTACCACTATTGTTTAAAAAAGCCCTTGACATTTCTCAGAAGCATTTTTCCACTCATCATGCTGCCCAGTTACAGGTTAAAGGGCTAAATCCTGTAATTATTCAAGCTATAAGCCTATTTTTGAATAAATATACTGTTCCTTCTAAGTTTGAAGAACCATGTCCAGCATTCTTTGAACTCTTTGGCTATAGTAGGCTTTTTCCATTTCTAACATGCATGTTGTCAATACCTATTTTATTTCAAAATAATAATTCTCAGCCCAACATCCAATAACTATTACATTTTTATTACTTTCTTTGAAGCTGGCACACACAAAATAACTTCCTTTTGAGAAACCATTTGCTAAAACAAGTTTTTGCTCCCAAAGTAATCTATTACTGTCAATCTTTCTACATTACCATTACACATTAACAAAATGGAAAGCAACCCAGCTTTTCAAATCAGTTGTCTTCCTTTAAAAATATACAAAGAAAATGGCTTCCTCTAATTTATTGAGGTTTTTCGCAATTAAATGTCTCTCTCAACACCAATGGCTCAAATTCCTCACAAATACTTTAAATGTGATACGTCAGAAAACTTGGTTTTGACATGATTCGTACCATAGTGTTACTTTACAGTTCTCAGGTGATAACATTTAACTGTGACTTTAAACAAAGCCTTGACCTGGAAGCTTGCCAGCTGCAGTATTTCTTTCAGAACACAGCCTTCAGAAGGATGCTTTGTGGTGGGATTGTCATTTGTGGTGCTTTGCAACTCTTACACAGCATCTTCACTGATAGAGACAGAACCAACTTCAGTATTTCCATGTGTGTATTTTTCCTGCCTCCTGCACAAGAAAAAATGCTGCTGTTTCACCTATCCAAGGCATCCCAGCACATACATTGAAAGGTCCTAAGGGAAGTCTAGATTATAAATTCAATTCAATATTTAAGATTTGCACTGCAATAATCATGCTAGATATATTAAGCTCTGTGATGGTGAGCTACCTAATGCAAGATAAGTACACTAATAACTGATCCCACTGCAGCTGTAACAAAGGGAGCTTGTTTGAGTTTCCTGTGAAATTAAATGTTCTAAGCCAACATAATTTTATTTAGCAGGCACTGCTAGTGTAAACCTCTGTTAATGTAGCTATGGGAGCCGAATTCCGAAAATGAACAATAAACTTTCTAAAAGAAGTTGTGGCTTTGGAGACTAGGTGGCTTCTCATGAAGTTCATGAGCATCTACACTGCCTGTGTGAAGCAGCACAGAGAACTGTTTCTGGCTTTCATTTCATGCACTCTACAGGGCTCTATTCTGCCACAGCAAACCTGATACTTTTACATGTTTTGTCTAAGATTAAAACTCACTTGTGTTTGTTCACACTACACCTTTGAGACCCCAACTCCTAACCACCTGTCTTGCTGCCAAATTACTTTGTCTCTCACCATGGGCACAACAGAGTTGCCCACACTGAAGAGAAACCACAAATTCCCTATAAACAGGGAAGAATGGGCAGAAGACTTTTTTCTTCTCCCTAATAACTTGTTTGATTTTTCTTAGGTCTTGGTGAGTTTTGTTATGTATTTTATTGGTTTTCAGAGGCATTCAAAAGAAAACATGGGGGAAAATCAACCTCAGTTGTTAAAAATCTCAAGCATTTTTAAAGATTGGAGCAAGTTAGAGCTATCTGTTTATATAAAGTCCAGAAAGCTCCATTATGATCACGTAATGTAGACATGGCCAATTTGTGGTTCTTGAGCCACATGTAACCTTCAGGCAGTTCAAGTGAAGCTCTAATGGGGCTAAATCACGCAACAAACACATGTCTGCCCTGAGCTGCTGAATAATCCAAACCTGCAGTTCTGGGGTATCATTCATGGTTATGCTACTCATCTCTTTCATCAGACGGAAAAATATCTGCAAAGCTCCAGTATCAGCAGATAAATGCATGCACATTCAAAGTATTTTCACGATGTTACCTCATAGCATTCATAACTATCATCTTCTGCAGCACTTCCCCCCTTTAAAGTATCCACCCATTTCCACTATTTAAAATACCACCATAATTTCATCAGGTTACTTGAGGACAGAGACCATTCAAATTCTTGTCTCCATCTCAACACACTGCCTGACTACCAAACATGGCATTTTTCACTTCAGAAATTCTCCTAAAAAAAAAAAAAAAGAGGCAGTTTCTACTCTAATTCTAATCTATTTCTAATCTAATTCTAATCTAATCGATTCTAATCACTTAGATTCTTCCCTACTTCTCAAATATCTTTGGTGTTAAATTGGCACAAGTACCACCACATACCAGAAAGACTCAGTGTCTATTCAGTCATCTATAAACTACCTTTGAATGCCCACTTATCCCTGAACATGGAACATTTCTGTTTCTGAATATTTTTGTTTAAAGCACTGTGTTAAGCTACACAGATATGAAACAGATCAAAATAAGTTCATTGAGAAATATCAAAATATATTTGGGGGAAAAAATGGGGCTATATCAACTGTAAATTTGAGGGGGGAAGCATTTCTTTGAGACATACATCAGTATGGAAATTAAAACATTTTAAGTTGTAAGATTAGTTTTATGGGTATATTATAATTATTCCTTAATATGTCAACAAATACATATGGCTGTAAATAAGAAACAAAAAACTGCCTTTGTAACTGATTTGAGTTTCCTTTAAAATTTAGTATTAGAATGCTTCATATTAATTACTTCATGATACCAGATTGTTGCATAGGAAAATATACACATGCTTAGAAAAATTATACTCACATTTTCAGATTAACTTTCTTTCCAAACTGTTGTATTTACAATAAAGGTTTCCTGCTTTTCCCAGAACATGTCACTGCAAGGCAGGTGCAGAGAAGGCACATATGTTGAAAGAATTGCAAAGGGCAGCATAAATTTCACACATAAATTTCCCTTGCACATACAAAAAGGCACCTTATGAATCATTTAAATTCATTATAACTTTTTTACAAGATAACTTTAGTTTAACTACTACAACAGCTATAAATTCCAATTTTAAAGTTTTATTTTTAGCTGTCTCATCCTTTCTATTTCCTTTTAGGACATTTATCTTATGATTCTACTATGCATTATACTCTGTAATTTCAGATTACTGTAATGTCATTGGTTTTTTTTTAAGTGCCCTTACAGGTATTCAATGGGAATCTGAAGCTGAGAGACTGTTAATCCACTCACTTTGTCAAACCTGGTTGTAACAAAAACATGAGCATATATCTGGGTAGGCAGTCTTGCAATAGCTTTGTACCAACAAGCTACTTACCTCTCCTCTATATTCAGTGTCATTCTAGTGGAGAGATCACATGATTGAGCAGGTCCTCAGCTCCTCTTTAAACACAAGTACATGAAAATACTTTAATCACTTCAATCTTCCTGTTTGCACTTTTTTCAAAATTGTTTCCTTTTGTAAAGGCAAAGGCAATATTTCAGATAAAAAAATAAACCAAAGGATGAGAACACATTTACAGAAATTGAAAAAGGAAAATCGTGATTACTAGTGACTTCATAAGCTGGAAGCATTCTAGTTATCAAATCTCAGACTAGAACAGAGCCTTTAGCAAGGTAAATAATTAAAAATGCATTCCTAAAGTGAAAAATAGTTTGATCAGCAGAGACTTATTTGAGGAACAAATGCATATAGTAATTTTTACACAAATTCTTCCACAGGAGAACTCCACAAGCTTCACATAAATATGCTTTGAACAGTTACATTCTGTTCTGTGCAAAGTACAGCTTTCCCTAGATTGGCTGTCAGGGCTCCAACCAACTCCCACAATACTCAGTGAGATTTTACAAATTAATTCCCTGGGAGATAACTGATCCCCTATTGAGCTACTTCTCAGAAAAATGCTGTCCACATGCAACAGAATTCTACAAATTTGGACTTCAACTCTCAACCTCTTGCTAGCAGTGGTAAAGGTAATACAGCCAATGGCTGGTTCCAATCTACAAGCAAGCTATTACTGAACCTCTTATTATCATTAAACTTGCAGGAAACAACTATGGCTTATGTAGCTTTGGGCTTCAGTGAAGTGAATTTAGAGCCTTGAAGAGATCGGGCCTGATCTGTAGCTTTTTAAAGTGAAAATGAAGATCTTAAAAATAGCACAACCTCTAGCAGCTTTGAAAAAGGCTGAGAAAATAAAGTCAAAAAAAGCTAAGAATCAAAGGACTGTGGGTAAAACATACTGCATGACTTGGGGAAAAGTGTTTCTACTGAGATGTTTAATTTCATAATTTTTTTGGAAAAACCAAAATAGACTTTAGTTTTATGAAAGCATTTGTTCAAGAAGCAGATCTACATAGAACATTCAGAGGGAAAGAATTAGTCTTCAGAAAGAATTCATCTTTGGATATATTTAATCAGTAGTCACTTTCAATCTTGTAGTTCTATGGGAGAGAACCATCATGTGTCTCATGAGTTTAATTCCCTAGTCACAATTCACATGACTTAACATGCTTTAAGGATACTTCCTGGACATTTGCACTAAAAATTACTAACAGTGTACTCAGCTATAAGTGATTATAACATCTTGCTTCATCAGATGACTGCTCTGGTTTCTAAAATGTGATTCATGTGAAAGCTAAGAATAATTTCTAATTTATTTAGGAAGTTCTGTTAGTTAGATTTATCTAACTTTAGGAAGTTAGATTTTGTAGAACTCCCAAAATGGGAAAGAAGTTGAAAACTTCCTTAGAGAGTAATTGAGATATTGCATAGTTTCTTTCTTGTAATTGCAGACCAACAAGCACTTCCTAACTAAAGAATCCATCTTATTGAAGAAAGATAGCAAAGATGGTTTCATTGATGCATTGACAATTTCAATAGTCCCACTTCTCAAGCTACGCCTTTATGAAAAAAGAACTAAATTTTATCCAACTGCATTTTAGAAAGGAAAACATTCATACTCTGCTAATCATCAAATACAACAAGGACATTTGAAGTCATAATTCAATCTGCTGTGACTGGACGCAGCTCCACCAAACTCAACAGGTTAATTATTTCACTGATATTGCTTCACAGATCTACATTCACCACAATAACAAACAGCTGTTTACTATTAACAAGATTCAATTTGACAAGCAGCTTTATTATTTTTAATTATTCACTTTAATCTTTCACAAATTTTAATCATCTTTTTCAATTACAATGAAACTATACTTGACAAGAACCTCCTTCGGGAAAAGAATCTGGAAAAACAACATTTCCTTCAGGCTACTAATGTTCATGGTGCTTTTCAAGCTGCCCCATCAGTTTGGGTGAAGTAACAAACTGTGCCTACAGTCACGTTGTTGGCTTGATAGGCTGAAATACAAAAATCAGCCTCTATTTCTGTTTGCACAAACAGTACAAGTTTTCACTGTCAATGATCCATGTAGCATGAATTTGGAAGAGCATTCTTAAACTTCTGACTCAATACTTCAATGGGATTATTCATAGCACAGTTAAAAAGGTTTAAACCTTTGTATTTCTCAAGGCTTAAACCTAAGGTGCTTCTATTGCAAATACTTCTAGCCTCCCCCTTTTTCAATTCTGCTAATTCCATGCCTACCTGAATACACAGCTAGGTTGAAATTTTAAAAGAACCATGTAAGTATCTGAATCAAATCATCTCTCACACAGTTTTAGCCAGCCAGCTCCCTAAAGCACAAGGCAAGATCCCCAAACAGACACCATCAGAAGAATGTTGCTTAGTTACTTGAATGAAAAAAGCTACTTGAGCTAAGATCAAAGTCTAATTACGACATCTGCATCACAGCACTAAGTTGATCTCATTATAAACAGAATGAGTTTGTAATTGTTCCATCAGGAAAAATTAAAGGAAAAGGATACTCCCTTATTAGGAAAAAGAAATCCTCACTGCAATTTTTCAAGGTAATACATTGCTACAGTTCTTACAAAAGAACAAGAATAGCCCTTGGTAACACCTGAACACTGATGCAAAGTCAAAGTAATTGCAAACTTCATGCCTTACAATCATGAATGCCTCCAAGTTATTAATGCAGCTCACTTGATCTTGAGAATATCTTTCCCCAGGTACAGCTTTGCCCTCTTGAAGGCTAGAAAAACACACAGAATTCAAGTTATTCCAAATGCCTTAAATATATTTTCTATATCCACTCACAGTGTTGATTTACAAACCTAAACATTTGTTTCCATTTCATTGGTAGCTAAAAAATTCAATTCAATTTCCACAACACTAGCCAAGGTAACAGGAAATTAATTTTAAGCAACATAACCCAAGTATTGAGGAACTGGCATTCTTGATACCCTTTGAAAGTGAAGAACTGGGGAAAATGACACTAAAGATGGAGCAACATGAGCAATAATTGAACCTTTTTCCATTCAGGCCCAGTCTAAGGAATTTTATATCACACCTAGGAATCTAGAAATATGACTTAGTCGTTATTTCTGTGTGAATCTTCAATCTCTTCTTGTTAGGAAAAAAAAAATAAACATCCCCCAACTTTCACAGTCAGAAGCTAAGGAAGTCAATCACTGAAAATTCTTGCTATGGTTTTCTTCCATTTTTGTTCATGACAGCATTTGGGTGGCATTACTTAACCACCGGCATCTGAAAGTCAGTATGTTACAAGAGAAGATCTCATGCTGTGAAATAGTTTGCATTGTAATGTTTTCTGAGGTATGGAACTCTTCTGACAATGTAGAAATCATTCCTATTCCCTTTGTTAAGTCGTAACCGTCTCGCACCAGTAAGATCAGTCATCAAAGATTGGAGTGGGAAGTACAAAGGGCAACTCATTCCAGTAGTCTTAAATATCTTAAAAACTTAATAGATGAGACAAGGCAGCTTGAAAATAGAAATGCAAAAACACAGACACTGAAGTGAAAATTCATACAAGTTTAGAGTAAGTAATCTAATTAAGGGATGATGACAAGGGAAGACATGTCAATATTTGGGCATGACTATGTTCCAAGATATTTGTTTTAGGAAAGAGGAATGCTGAAGGCATAGGACTCCTCCCAAAGGCAGAGACTAAAATTATTATATTCCTCAAAGACAATTCCTCTTAGCAACACTTGGATTGAAACTGTCTCTTCAAAGTTTCAAAAACACCTCTCCAGGTAAAGCATAAGAGATGTGCATAAATATGGATAAAACACACAATTATTCTGATATATAACAGCTCAAAAGTATCTGTAGAATCATTTCTCATTTCCATAAGGAATACCTGCATCACTGTAAGCTCAGAGAAATTGCAGGTTTCTGTTCTAAGGATGCCTGCTCTTCCCTTCATACTGTCTTCCCTACTTTATACTACCCTCATGGAACCTATTCCAAGGTCCCTGACCTTTTTTTTTGCTGTCTTAGTCCCTTTCTACTTTGTTATTTGCTCCTTTCAAGGAGCACAGATGACTTCTATAAATACTGTAGTGCCTTTGATGCCTAAAAGACAATTTTTGTAGCAGAAAAAACAAATGTATTGCACTTAGCTGAGAATGCAATAGTTTAATTAACAGAATTTAAGACTTACCACTGCACGGGGTATATCTGTATGAAATTACTGGTGCTAAGGTGAAGACAGATTTTGCCAACCTAATCAGCATTTCTCAGATAATACCAAGACCTCAGATGTCTCAGAAAATTGAAGGTGCTCATATACCTCTCCACAGAAAGAGAACTGGCTAATAGGTAAAGAACAGTCCCATCCAGTTTAATCAAAATTATGATCTAGATGCAACTGCTATGACCCTTACATAACAAAATTCCTTTTTAAATTAAGGCTAACAATTGATTTGCTTTTTGCACATCAAGCACTGAGCTGACATTTCCATGGAATCATCTATCCGATTGCTGTAAAAGTGACCCTTCCCTCTGATTGCTCTTCCCTTTGTTCCCCTTTGTTCTCATAGCTGTATACTGAATTTAATATGCCATTTTGCTGCTAAGTCCCTCAGGTTTGTATGGATCTTCTCTAATTCTGAACCCATCTACTCTCTTTCCTATACTGAACACCACACAAGGATCTCACTATCCCATATCCAAAAGAAGATTTAGTGAACCACTGGATTATGTATTTTGCTGAAACAGATAACCAAGCATCCCTAGGCAGTAATCAAAAGGTGCTAAGGATAAATATTGACAAATTAAAAAATATACTAAAAGGCCTAACCCATCCCCTGGGCCTTGCCCATCCAAAATTCCTAACTGCAATGGGAACTTTTTCCATGAAAAGATACAAGACTTGGATGGTCACTAGAAAATGAAGTCAACACATTGAGGGTGGCCCTTCTAGAAAGACATGCAGACATACAAAAGCTCTTTCCACTCCTTTTCTAAGCATGTCTTTACTATTTATTTATGAGATTTTGTTATAATAAAGCCTGGTGTTTGAAATGTGCAATATCTGGCCTAAGTGTAATACAGCATTTATACTTAGTCAAAGAACATCCACAAATACTAAAATTCTGCTCTAAAGCATATACATGCCAGCTACTCACTTTGAACTATCTTTATTTCATTAATAAACAATCAGATCACATCTTCAAATCCATTTACCATGAAAAAACACTATGTTAAAAAACAGAGTTTACTTGTCAATTTAATATGAAAATTTCCATTCCAGTAATAGACAGGGTAAAACCTACTACAAAAAGAATCAGCTTAATATTTTATTTACTTTCTATGCAGGGAATTATTGTCACAAGACACAATTATTTTATTTTGTGATTTATAATAACTGGGAATTTTGAACATTGGTCCACCAAAACCCAATACATATATTAAGAAAAAAAAAGTCAAGGAATTCTCCTTTTTAGAACCTTTAATAATTGTATGTTCTCCTTTTAAAGAAGTTCATCTGGTGCACTAAATATGAAAAAAAAAAAAAAAAAGAACATTCTTCCACAGAAATAGAGAGCAACAAGCCCAACAAGAAAAGGTAATGAAGCTGAAAATCATCTGAACACTCACTGTGCTGGTTTTTCAGTTTCGTATTAGAAATGAAGACAATGCTGGACAATATTTGATTTCTCCAAGAACTGATGACCACTCCCTCCAAATTATCAGATCTGAAAGGAGAAATACAGCTATTCTTGAAGATCAGCTGCCATCTAGTGAATGGTGAGAAAACTGTTTAAAACATTACTTCCAGTTTTTTGTCAATTTAAACTAGATTCTTGGTGGGATATTTTTTGCCACTTTGTCTCTGTAAATTTGGGGTCTGTAAATTATTCAGGAGCATGCATTTGAAAAAGTATGCATTTGAAATGAGAGCAATCTCAATCAGGAAAGATTTTAAAGAAAATATATAAATAATATATATATGATTCCACAATTTTTTCCAAAAAAGCCAATCCTGTGCTCTTTCAATAGGACATACTAGTTTTCTGGGGCCTTCACTTCACTATACTAAAAAGAACTACCAGTGTCTTAAAGTAAAATAATCAGTATTACAGCAATAAAATAGAGTAAAAACCTAAAGAAGTTTAAGTTAAAATTTACTGAAATGTGCTCATCAAGCAACAATAGCAGAGTTTTTTATATTGGACATCAACTTTTGTTACTTTGGTATTTGAGATTAGATTTGCAAGTGTTTTCCTCCTCATAAGAAATCAGAATTTCCAGATGTTACAATAAGTCTGTAAGAAGGAACAACTATATATGAATATAAGCCATAGAGCTCATTGCAAATATTCAATTTTCCATACTTTTCTTTCCTAAACTCAACTTTCTAAAGCTAAGCAGAGGGTCTATCACTTACAGCTTGAAACTCTGAAACACAAATCTGCCATTTTAAACAGAGTATGTTCTTTGTTTAATCGAGTATGTACTTGAGGGCACTCATGTTTATGGGAACCTTTGATGGAAAGAAATAAAACAAGAGAATATGTTTATAAGACATTGGCTTGAAAATACATTTGCCTTTTTGGAATGAAAGCTCTTTATAATCTTTTGTCTGTACATTCTCTGGACAGACATTAATATGTCCTACACCAAATACCTGGTAAGTCTACATATTCCATATAAGCATATTCCATATAAACATTTGCATATGTGTGCAGTACAGAACCATACTATGAAAAGAAAGATTAAGTAGATATCCAGGAGTAGAAGAATAGAAAATAAACACTGAAATGAGAAAATTTGGTCATGAAATGAAAGGAAATATATTGAAGGCCCTTTTGCACATAATTAGGCCTAAAGAGAAGGCTTGCTGGTTTTCACACTGCGCAGCCCTACAAAATTCTTGTGAGCTCCTATTCAGCATTTAGAGTTATTATGAACTGGTTTTCTTAACACTGCCTGCTTTTATTCATATGGCTTACTGAAATATTTTGTGTACAGCCTTGGTTCAGTAAGGAATGTGATAAACCAGGACACCACCACAAAGGTTTTCCTACACTGTCCCTTCTGAGGCCTTCAGAATACAATGCAGGGCAGATTGTAGTTGTGCTGTAAACCAACTTCTCTGGGTTTTCTGTGAATTTAACTGTGTCTGACTAGCATCAAGCATTTGAGATCCCAATTCTTGTGTGTCTGTGGTCTCAAGAGTCTGTGTGTATTCAGCACATGTGTGACTTCATGTAAAATGAAGCTACTTTCAGTAATAAAATGCACATACTAAATTTTATCTTATAGCCCACAATGCTGACAGACGTCCTGGAAAGTTTTTCAGGGCACAATCAGGCACAATTCAGGGCACAATCTAAGAAGGTGGGAGACTAAAATTTTTCTTAAATGCTGACTAAGCATTTGTCAAAGCAAGATACTGAAACAGTTTTACCAAATGTTGAATGAAAATCTGTCTTAATTACTTGTATCAGCAGCTTCTCAAGCCAATCCTGTGACTCCCCACAATTTTTTTTAACATCCATTTTTTAAACTTTTTTTTAACTTTTTTTTTCAGTATCCACAGCTTATCCAACCATGACAGTGACGGCTGGGTGACAAAGGAGCAGAAGGAAGCATTGGCAGGGGCACAGGAATGGGGAAGCCGAACATTTGGGAACATGTTTAAGAAGCACTGAACAAGCAGATGGCGCTGAGGAGACAAAAAGACGGCAAAGAAATAAGGGTGGCAAACAAGCCCTGTCATGACCAGCTCTGTGGAGAACAAGCCAGATGAATATTAGAAAGGCGGTCAGTGCATTTAGTCTGTGGGATGAGGGTACAAGAAGTCTCCAGGACACAGCACTCACAGACATTACTTGGACAGCCCTTCAAAAGGGAAGGCCCACGGCAGTGGCTGAGGCAGGGCATGAGGGAGGTGGCCAACATCGAGTACTGTGGCCAGTTCTGGGCCCCTCAATTCAGGAAGGACATTGAGAGACTGGAGCACGTCCAAAGAATGCCAGCGAATATGGTGAAGGGCCTGGAGCACAAGTCCTATGAGGAAAGACTGAGGGAGGGCTCAGCCTGGAGAAAAAAGAGGACCTTATGGCAGGACCTTATCGCTCTCTGCACCTTGCTGAAAGGAGGCTGTAGCCAGATGGCGCTTGGCCTCTTCTCCCAGACAGGAGCAGAGGCCACAGTCTCAAGCTGCACCAGGGGAGATTTAGGTTGAATATAAGGAAAAAAATCCTTCTCAGGAAGGGCGATTAGATATTGAATGAACTACTCCGGAATCACCATCCCTGGCTTTGTTTAAGGAGAGAGTGGACGTGGTACTGAACGCCACGCTTAGATTGACAGGGCGGTGTTAGCACACAAGTTGCATTCGATGATCTCGGAGCTCAGTTCCTACCGAACTCGCTCCCTGACGCTGTGGAGGCTGAGGCGGGGCGCAGTGCGCGTGCTCCGCTGTGGCGCATGCGCGGGGCCGCCTGTCAGCGCGCGAGCGGCTCCGCTCCGGCCCGTCCGGTCCCTGCCCGGGGGTCCCGTCCCTCCCGCCGCGGGTCGGCAATGCCGGGCGGCCGCGGTGCGCCGGGCGGCGGAGGAACGGGAGCCCCGCGGGAGGGCGAGGCGCGGTGAGTAAGGAGCCGACGGGCCCGCCTAGACCAAGGGGATTGCTGCCCTCCCTCGCGGAGGCAGAGATGGAGGAGGCAATCTTAAAGGTGCTCCCGCTGGACCCGAGAGATGAGGGCACCCAGCGGTGCCGGTTGGGACCTGCCGCGCTCTCCTTCCTGGGAGCCAGGATCGGCGCCCCGCTGAGGATCTCCGTGCCTGGCGGCTGCTGTGTGTGCACGGCGTGGCCCCGGCACGACCTAGCGGACGGGTACCTGCAGGCGGACCTCACCTGCTGCACCGCGGGGCTGACGGCGCGGGACCTGCGCGGCCTCTCGCTGAGCGTGGGCCGGCTGCAGCTGCTGCCGTGCGAACAGCTGCGAACAGCGACTGCCAGAGTGGTCCTCAAGAGCGCCGCGCTGAAAAAGTCGACTCCCAGAGCGGTGTTACAGGAGACAATCAGAGAACTGCTAAGAAATGTGTATGTTTCGCCTCGTTATGTTGTTACTGTTGCCCCAAGTCCTGAAAATCCCGTGGTATATGTTGAAATACTGTCTGCATCCCCTTTGAAGGAGGGAGCTGGATTGATAACTCCCCAAACAAGCATAAAAATCAAGGAGGTGATCACTTTAGAATGGTACAGACATCTGTCAGAAGACACTGCAAAAACTTCAATTGCAGGACTGGATGATGTGGCGAAGTATTTGAAAGAAATGATTGATCTGCCTTTCCGCTTTCCCAAAACTTTCAAGAAGCTGGGTCTTTCTGTCCCTAATGGAGTGCTATTAATTGGGCCCCCAGGTGTAGGGAAAACTCTAATGGTAAAGGCAGTAGCAAAAGAGCTGGGTGCATATCTGTTTGGCATCAGTGGCCCAGCTCTCCATGGTTCAAGACCAGGAGAAGGTGAAGAGAATTTGCGAAGAGTCTTTGAAAAGGGCAGAGAGATGTCAAATGAGGGCCCAGCCATTCTCTTTTTTGATGAGATTGATTCTCTGTGCCCAAAGCGAGGAAGTTCAAACAATGCTCCTGAAGATCGTATTGTTGCTCAGTTGCTGACGCTGCTGGATGGTGTAGGGAGTGAGGGTACGATGGTCATTGTGGCAGCGACAAACAGGCCTGATGCCTTAGACCCTGCTCTGAGAAGACCTGGCAGATTTGACAGAGAGGTAAATAAGCCCTGTTACTCATACACTCACATTTTTCTTATTGAGATGGAAGGGGCCTGTTAACAGTGTTTTTAATGTCTTCTAGTCATGTTTCATAGAGGGATTCTACAGGTTTGGGACAGATGTCTTGTTTCTGTCTTTAGTTTGATGCAGCTTATGGGTATGGTTGTTTTGGGTTTTTTTACTCAGAACACTGAGAGCTCCATATACTTGTAAATGGATGGGATGAGTCTTATTGCTTCTTTATTGTAAAGACATTGACCTGATCTTGAGGGGATTTGTTTGCTTCCAGATGCTTAGCTTTACAGGATTGAATTTTTTCCATTTAAATCCTAGATTGAAGATTTGTGATGGAAGATTTAATTTCTCCTTTGAAATTTCATGTGACAGAGAACTAGTAACCTGTTGTGTCAAAACTTCTATTCAGGTTTCAGTAACAGAGGTTGGGTCTACTCTGGAAAACTTCCCTTAGCCTGGTAGTCCAAAGAAGTAAAACACATGCAGCTATGCAACACACAGGGCTTGTGCTTGTATTTTTTATTTTCCTGGCTAAACCCACTCTTTCTAGTCACCAGCTGAATCAAATTCTTTAATGCTTTCATAATAATAATTTTCATTATTTTCTGGGATTTATAGATTGTTGAGATGTATTTTTGTGATGATGTTTTACCAGGTTTTTAATAATGTATGAATGTTTATCTATTTTATTTTTTCCTATCATATTAGTCTAATTTAGTGCTTGTGATGTAAGTGTTATTTTAGTGTTATGGGACTTGATAAACACCATCTGATAGCGTCTCAAGAGCAACTCTTTATACAAACACTTACTTGGAGAGTAAATGGTATTTTAAATGTTTGTCATTTGTATAGTGCTGATAATAGGTTTCCTGTAAAATTCTTTAGTTGGGATATAAGTATATATAAATTTTCAGTAGCCAATATAAAGCAGAGACAAAATCGCTTGCTTAGGTCTATAAAATAAATGAGTATGGCAAATTATCTACATAAAATTTTTGTTTATTCTGTTTGGTTTAGGTTATTATTGGGACCCCAACAGTTACACAGAGAAGATCCATCCTGAAGTTGCTTACATCTGATATTCCCATTTCTGCAGAGGTTGATTTGGCTAAGCTGGCAGAAATGACGACTGGGTATGTTGGAGCTGACCTTACAGCACTCTGCAGAGAAGCTGCTATGCAGGCTGTGTCCCACAGCACCTTGGTATGGTTGCAAATCAGTCAAGAACAATGTCAGTAATAATTGTTCTACCCTTTCCTCATTAATACTTTACTCTGAAAAGCTCAACAAGTTGAAGACTCACACCAAGTATATTATAAATATGTTATTTTTGCTCCTCCTTTCAGTTCTCACCCTAGTTCTGTTACTGCATCTGTGGTTTACTAGTGGCATTTGATAGCCTGAGATAAAATGTAGCACATTCTTCAGAGTGTAGTGAAAATGGATTTTGCAATTTTTTTATTTCTATTCATAACATTGTAGGATGTGATGTGTGTTAACCCTGAAAGCAACTATTTGATTTAGCAGATCACTGCCTGATGGAGCTATAATTTAGAGAATAGTCGTTTTCTCTGAAAAATACTGTTAAAGTTGGTTTTTTCTGTGTAAAAACTTGCTATTAAAGAGACAATATTTCACCTTACTTTGCATTTTTTTGTCTGCAGTGTTTAAGCTCATTAGGTCAGGAATTTACTTCCTTATTAGTTGTATTTAGCCTTATGTGAAGTGCTCTGCCTATTAATGCAGCATTTAAGTATTGCATTAAAATGTTGTTAATAATGCTCTATCTGGGTTTGTTTTTTCAGGATTCAGCTGAAACTGAAACCATGATTAAAATGGGAGATTTCCAAGAAGCTTTTAAAAAGATTCAACCATCCTCTTTTCGAAGTGCAGTTGGACTAACAGAGTGTAAACCTGTGTCTTGGGACCAAATTGGTGGTCTTGAAGATGTGAAATTAAAGTTAAAACAGGTAATGTATTAAACTAATTTAGATAAACGGCTAATTTCTAATATGTGCTCCAAGGTATTTTGTACGCTGCATTATGAAAATTATTTCTCTTGCAAATTACCTCATTATAAATTGTATTTTAAACCTTATTACAGTGTTATTACAGTGCTTGAGTTAGAAATCTTGCAGTAACAAGATACCACCACCAAGCACAGTAATATAATGGGAAAATAGGCATGGTTTTAGAAGCTGAAAAGTACTTAACTTGTAGCCAGATAATTTGCCCATTCCTGAATATTTATCCAGGGATAGCTCTTGGCTGTTATCTCTTCAGGATTGCTTTTAGTTCTGTATCAAATGGAAAATTTAAGCAGGGGGCATTATATGAAGAAAGTCTAAATCAGTATTCTCTGATTCCAAATTAATGTTTGTATCAAGGAGAGGAAATTATGTATTTGGTGGTTTTATTGATTGCTTGTTACTAAGAATTTCATCCCTATTTTATTGACAGAGTATTGAGTGGCCTATGAAATTTCCTGAGGCTTTTGCCAGGATGGGCCTGTCTCATCCCAAGGGTATTCTTCTCTATGGGCCATCCGGGTGTGCCAAAACCACACTGGTGAGGGCTGTGGCCACGAGTTGTCACTGTTCCTTTGTCTCTGTAAGTGGTGCTGACCTGTTCTCACCTTACCTGGGAGATTCAGAGAAGATTTTGTCTCAGGTACAGTTTTTAATTTGTGTAAGGTTCTGTAGTCTATTTTTGCTTGATTTTTGTAAAGAATTAGTTAGACCTAAATTTGGTTGTTGAAAAGATGATAGAGCTCTCATCTGATTCTATAATAGAAGTGGCTTACAGAATCACATGTAGATATAGTGAGAATCTATCCCTAGAATTATATCAGTGTTAAACTTTGGAAGTATTTCTAGCCTTTTGTTTTCAGTTCATTTAGAAATATAAATAAGCAGAATTTGCCAATAGTAAATATAAGTCAGAACAGCTCTTAAGAATCATTACAAATGTATCTTTAAAGTTAAGTAAAATACAGAGTAAATGTAAGTAGGATTCTTTTTTCACCTTACCTGATAGAATAGAGGCATTAATGTTTTACTTTATTAACATTTGTTGAAAAGGTTTTTCGCCAAGCAAGAGCAAATACTCCAGCAATAATATTCCTAGATGAGATTGATTCTATCTTGGGATCTCGGGCACACTGCAGAACTGGCCATGGTGTCTCAGAGCGGGTTCTTTCTGTTCTTCTCAATGAATTGGATGGGATTGGGCTGAAAGTTACAGAAAGAAGAGGAGGCAAGCTACAGCTTGAGGCTCAGTGCCAAGAACAAAGTGACGAGGAGAGAAAGGTATTTATGCTCCCTTTTCTGTATAGGAAGAATGAGAAGTGCTTTCCAGTTGTTTAAAAAATTTTAGTTGTTGGCATTCACATTTTTAACTTAAAATCCTCAAACTTAAAAACATGCAAGAAGCTCTTTTACTCTGTCATAATTACTAGTTTTTAGAAGATACTGTATATAGGCTGCTGATTGTTTTTACATACACTGTTCCTCAATGAGGCTTTGTTTGAACAAAACACCCACACAGGCTAATGAGCATTACTAGTTGCGTGTCCACCTTCTGTCACAAAAATCCTTTTCTTAACACTAAAGTAATTTTTTAGATTGATTGTGTGATTTTTACTCTTAAACAAGTTCCTCCCTGAGATTACTTTTTATAATTACTTCCCTGACTTCATTTGTAGTTCTTTCTCACAAATAATGCATACAAAAGCAGCACAGTTATGATCAGTTAATTGTTTAAAAAAAGCTTGTACCTTCACTTGTCAGTGAATTGTTCACAACATTTAATATTTAGCTTTTTTGTATATAAATTTCTTCTTATGATGACACTCTCTGGGGCAATTATAAAGAAAAAAGTTCCAGAATTGCAGGATTCTGAATTTTTTGCATATAAGGAGTTCTTGGTTACAATCTGATCAAAGAAAAGTCTTTATTGCTGAGGCAGATACTAATTATTTCTTCTTTGTCATGTAATTTGCCCTGCACCAAGGCATCTTTTTACCTCAAGAAATATAAAATATTAAAAGTTGAAGGGAAAGTAACTACATGTAAAATTACATTATCCTTTTGCCCTTCCTCTCTTCTCATTAGTATTAATAGTTAACTAATACCTTTTGATAATATCTATCTCAACCGTGTTGCACTAATTTGTTTACATGATCTCTCACTCAGCTAGAGTTTCAGGAAACTTTGAACAAAGATTTCATGGTAGTTGCTGCAACAAATAGACCAGATATGTTGGATGATGCCTTACTCCGTCCTGGAAGGCTGGACAAGATGATCTATATTCCACCTCCAGATCTGAAGGTATTACACATCCATACATGGAGTTAAAGGGAGAGATATTAACTGCCAGCATTCTTTAAGAGCAAAGGGGCCATATTCCTGTAACATACTTAACAAGTGATGGGTGTTTCACTGTAGATCAGTCACCAAATTCAAGGTACAATGAAAAAGTTTAAACATAAAGATACTTGTATTTTAAACACCAAAAACATTTCAACTGTTGTAGGTAGTTATAGTATTGCATATAGATAATAGAGAAAATGTATATTTACAAAATCAAGCTACAGTTCAGGAAATACCAAAATAAGTTGTCTGTCCTTGCTTCAAATAATTTTTGTGTACTGTTCCTAAGGCTAGTGTAGCTATTTGTCCTGAGCTTCACAAAAACAAGTTGACCCAAAGCATGCCAAATCAGGCCTGCTCAGCCTAAAATACTGTGTTTTCATGAAGCAAGTAGTGACTGGGAATAACAGACTTTAAATATATGAGAGATCCAGAAGTGCATTATCTCCATTAATAGCATTTTATTCTTCCACCAAAACCAGGTAGTTTTGGTACTTTTCTGGATTTTCCTTGGCTCTAATTTCAAGTTTGGTACTGCTTTGGAGGAAGATTAATTTTTGGTTTGTTTGGTTTTGTTTTCTTGCATAATATGCACCAATTTACAGGGAAGACTTTCCATTTTGAAAATCTGCACTGAAAAAATTCCATTAGATACTGATGTGTCATTACAAGATGTGGCAGTCCTAACAGACCTCTTCTCTGGAGCTGATATTCAAAATCTGTGCAAGGAGGTAAGAAATATTCCTGGTTCATCTGTGAAATAAACTCTAAATAACAATTTTGAATGAAAAAAGAGAGCTAACTCATAGATGTTACTAATCCATCTGTAGTACAGGTTCTTTCCCAGTTTGCATTGAAAATCCAAAGAAAATTATTAGAAGAGAAGAACTGAACAAGGGTTAAATCTTTAAATAAAATAGTCAAATAAAAATAGTCTCTCTGTGATAATTTACTAGAAGTTAAAGGACTGTACTACCCTTTATTTCATGTGGCCCTCTCTAATCCATGCTCACATCTAGGTGAATCGCATTCTTTGTACTGCAAGCTGATATTAGCAGGTACTGTCAAGGCTAGAGAGGAAAAAAATGAGAAGAGAAATCCAGAATTTGAGTTGTATAAAAGACAGAAGACTAGTAAGAAGATCCAAATACATAAGTGATAAAGGATGTATTGTCTACTCCAGACAGAAAAAGTGAATGAAAAAGTTATGGTAACCTTACTAGGATCTTTATCTGTTGTTAAATAACTGTGAGTTACACAGTGCTGTTTTCAGATGCTTTAACTAATGCTTTGTTCCTTGTAAGTATTTTAGAATACTTACAGTATTCTTTGCAATTTAAAACATGATAAGGAGTTGATTTTTTTCTTTCTTTTAAAGGCTGCTTTGTTGGCATTGCAAGAGAATGGACTCGAAGCAACTGCTGTAAAACAGGAACATTTTGTGAAATCGTTGAAGACTGTAAAACCATCTTTAACTATAAAAGACTTGGAATTTTATGAAAAATTCTCTAATCAAGGATTAACCTCTTGAATCTAAAAAGGAGTGGAATAAGTATTTTTAAATATATTATAAAGATTTTGAAAAGGTTTGTATTTTTCCTGCTTTTTAATACTGTACTTACTGTAATTTCCAGGGAGTGTGAAATACAGTAAAGTGAGAAGTTCTGTAATTTCAATAATGAATAATAAATTAATATCTTGTTTGCTTTGGGTAGGTTTACATCTGATGAAACAAGTAATTGAGATACTTAATTAAAACACTGTGGAACAGCTTAGTGTTAAGGTAGATTCCTACTTTTAAGTCCAAAAATGGCTTAATAAAAAAATTTAAAATATGTTGTGAAGTCTCCAGAAGAAAGCAAATATGTAAGAAATAGAAAAGCTTTCAGGAAATTAAGTAGGAGGAAGTCCCATTCTATATAAAAAGTAAGGTGTTTTATATGAGCCTATCTACAGGCTTACTTTCTTAGATGCAGATTCCAAAATACAGTGGCAGTGAAAGGATTGTCAGTGCTTTAACTCCTGTAGGTCTGGACGTCAGGGGTTTTGGGAGTAATTTTAGATTAGTTACTGCTTACTGTACAAACATTTGGATTCAGTAAGCAGATAGCAAATATGTAACCAACTCAAACTCTAGTGATTTCTTCTTTAGAAAAGGGAGTTTGCTTAATGACAATTTCTGCAGATTTATTGTCCCCACCCAGCCATTCCTTGTCAATACATTTTTGGAGGTTCTCTTCTAAAATACAGACACATCTAAGGAAATTGGTATTACGTGTATGTAAGTGTGCATTTTAACTTAATAGAGTAGGAAGGCTTTTTATTATTTTTTATTATCTTTTCCTTTTCCCAGTGAAAATGCTTGTGAACAAAATATACCATGGTCAAAGACAGTCCCTTATTTTAGCTGAGGTTCAGAAGTTATAAGCCCATTAAAAAATATTTCTTTCTCATAACAGCACTGAGTGTGGTTTATAGTGAGATGGATCACAAAAGGAAGTTCTAAGGCAGCTGGTGACTGAGGAGGGCAAAGGGCAGTAGTAGAAGCTGTTGTAACCTCAGAAAGGGTTCAGACACAAATAACTGCCCTACAGCTTGGTGGCTTTCATCACTGATTTATAGAAAGGACCACCCTGTAGCATTATTGGTAGCAGCAAATAGACAGTGCTCATGACCTTCCCAAATACACAAAGGTTTCTCACCAGCAGTGCTGAGAAAAAGTGTGAAAACTGCCTGGTTTGCTTTCCAGTGTTTGAGAGTTCGCATTGGAATTGCTGGACCTGAAAGTTGTTACAGTAAAGTGCTGCCAGCTCCTTTGCCTCAAAGATGCTGCTGCTTAATTTGCACACTTGCTTCCTAGAAGGACCAGCTGAGCTGATTGTGCCCTGTCATGTCTGTTCCTTGCCGCAGGGAGGGAGCAGAACACACAGTAAAGGCAGCCTCTCCTTCCTCTCACTGCTTTCCAGTGGGCAAGAGAGAAGGGGAGAAACCAGTGTACAGGCATTGCCTGCTCTCAGCTCCAGCCTGCCCCTGATAGTTTTTCTCAGAGAGGGGATATTGGGAAGTGATAGAAGCTGTGGAACACGAGTGGTGAGAACCTGGGCCTGGGTTGAGCTTTTGCTGCTGCACAAAGGGACATGGTGACACTGGACTCCTCCTTTGGTCACTATAGACACCTCTCCAAGCTCTGAAGAGGCAGGCTCTTTTCTCACCTGGGCGTTTGCCTAGATACCCTGTTATTTAGGCAGCTGCCTGGAGAAGGGGACAGAGAAGAAGACAAAGGAGAAATGGAGAAGCCAGGTTTGAGTGCTGCAATCACGGAGAGAGAAGGATTGGCGCAGGAGGGCGGGAAGGACACAGGCCTTCCCTCCTGCTCTGTGTGGCCGCTCTGTCCCTGTGGCACCTGCGGCCCACCCACCGGGCGCTGAGCCGCGCCTGCCGCTGCGGGCCGCGCGGGGGCGCTGCCGGCCCACGGGCCCGCTCCGCGCCGGCCGCTGGGGGGCGCGCTGTCCCGCCCGCTCCGCGCCGGCCGCGGGGGGGCGCACTGTCCCGCCCGCTCCGCGCCGGCCGCTGGGGGGCGCTGTCCCGCCCGCTCCGCGCCGGCCGCTGGGGGGCGCACTGTCCCGTCCCCTCAGCACCGCGGGGCTCAAAATAGCGCGGGCCGCTCCCTCCTGCCTCAGTCGAGGAGAGCTGAACGCCGACGCCTGAGCCGCTCCACAGCCAACGCCAGGATGAGCAAGGGTATCTTGCACACGCTTAAAACGAAAAAAGAAGTAAGTTTGCCTGAGGGGTCGGGGCTGTGGTACCCACCCGCGGTGAGGGATGGAGAGGGCTCGGGCGGTTGCACCGGGGTTGTCACTTGATTTCCCGAGGAAATGGGACCCGCGTGAGGTTCACGTATTAAAAATGAGGTGTGGATAACGGTGATATAGAGGTAAAAGTGAAATTCACATATTAAAAGTGAAGTGGTGTAAAAAGTAGTATAACAGTAATGTACAGGAATAGGTAATCCCTAGTTCTGTGTAACACTTGCTCCTACTCCTGGGTCTGTAGCTGGGACATAAGACCAGATCTTTTCTCTATTTTATCTTTCAGCTCATTCCCCTGGTCGGAATATTGTCCATGGCAGCAGCTGGGGCCTTCTCTTTTTCTATCTATTCCCTATTGAGCAAATCTGATGTGATGTAAGCAAAAATTTATTGCTTGGAGCTTACCCTAACTTTTTTTATTCAACTGAGTGTTTGACCATCATGTTTTACAAACACACACACAAAACAATATTCCAGAATGCTTGGAGTAATGGAAGTGATTGAAGTATCTGCAGATTGTAAATAGTGAGGAAATTAATTGATTTGGAATGTAGTTCAAGTTATTTCCTAACTTTTGATTTAATAATGATGTTTTTTCTTTGCTTTAGGTATAAGAAGTTTTAAATGTTCTAATCAAGAATTTAACATAATTACATAGGTAGATGAGATGCACATATATTGCAACCAGGCTATTGACTTGTAAAGAACAGTATTTGATAGTATTAACTTAAAATAAGATAGTATTCCAATGGCTTGGCTGATAATTGGAGCCAAATCCTATACTCTTAAAGTTCTTGGGAATTTATTTATTTATTTTAAAGTGATTGGAATAGGCATTTTAGCTGTCAGTGTAAAAGTCCCCTTACTTTGCGTCTTTATTCAGTTTTGATTTTTCAGCTTGCTTCCCTTACAATGATATGTGAACAGTGCTGGCTTGCTTGGTGCTTTAGGAGCTGCAAATAAAGCAAGCCAACATTGATTCCTATCCAGATTTTAAAATATAATGCCCAAACCTGTAAACTTGTGTTCTAGGGAACTCCTTATTTAAGTGAATAACTCTACTGACAATAGGCTGCTCATATGAAAATGTTTGCAAGGACACACCTTCAAACAGAATACCTGTTTTATGTTCTTTTAAAGCATTCGCAAGATTGGTGATTCAGAACCATGGGAAAATGTTAACCCTTACAAGTCTCAGAAGGTAATTTGTACATATAATATATGTATAAATAGCATAAATTTCCAGCACAATGAGTAAGAACTAGCAAAATATGAATTGAGAAAACAATTTTAAAGTTGATGTATATCTAGTTAGAAGTGGAAACAAATGCTTCATTCACTACTTTATGTCTTTACCCTATTACCTAACAATAGGGATTCAGCTCTTACACTGTAGGTCTGATCTTAAATTCATACCATACTTCTGGTTGTTGTCCTATGTCCTTTCCTACCCCAAACATCCATTTATTCAATTCTATTTGTAACAGAGGAAATTTGAAGTATAGAGGAAGTGCTGTTTTTACCCTTACCTTGTTCCTGAATTACAGAATTGAGTAAGAATGTTTGAGTACTGCAGCCTGAAGGAAAAATAGCTTAATTTAATAGAGCACTTAGGATAAGGAAAAATAAAATTATTTGGCATTATTACTTGATTAATATCCAAATTATTTTGTTCAACAAATTATTATGTCATCTGTTGTGTATTTCTGAAAGGAAAATGTAAAGCCACTAGAACTTCTTCACCAATAAGTTGATGTTTGATATGGGGGGGGTGTAGTAGTGAAGTAAATGCTCAGTGGGATTTTACTAACTTTCATATTTTCCATTTCTTCCAGCTGGTAACAATCAATCAGAAGTGGCAACCTATAGAAGAGCTGGAAAAGGTCAAAAAGCTTATGAAGTGAGAAGTTTCTGTTGCCTCAAAAAGGTACCCTATGAATCTAGTGGAATCACTTCTGCACAAACTTGACTACTGAAATCAGTGTGCGGAAATGCTTCTGCTACATTTTTAGGGTCTGCCTACATTTTTTTGGACTCTGGATGAGGAGTTTCATGTTGCTTTAGAAGCTGGCATAGAGCATCCACATAGTCCAAAAATCTGACTAAAAATATTCATTTTCAATAAGCATTTGAATCAAATTTTTGAGTATTCAGATGGTAGTTATGGATTGAAAAAGCCTTTAGTTTTTGTAGAGTTTCACGATTTGTTTCAAAATTCATTAGTTTGGCCATTTTATTCATTTTTAATAAAATTAATTCTAAATTTATACATTTCACATAAATTGCCCAAAAGTCTTTCTAAATTTGGATTCCTGGTCTCCTTCCTTTCTATTCTGTATTTCAATGTTATATAGAGACCAAAGTCATAGCCAGAGGATGTCTTTGTATGGCAGCATATGTGGTCATAAAGTGCCCTTGCATTCCTTGTCTGTGTTAGATATGGGGACAGATTAAGTCAAAGTTGATGTTGTGCTGCAAATACTGAAACTTACCCACTGAGGAGTCCAACAGGTTATTTAAGGGTGTATTTGAGATTGCAGATTTAGAACCTCAAAACCTAAGAGTCAGGCATGGTTAGAAGGAAATGAAAATCGGTAATTTCTTTTGTATTTAAATATTGTTCATGATTAATTTTTTTAAAGTTACTAGAATTAGAAAACCTGCATTATCCAAAACTACATAGTGTTAATTTCTTCTTTTTGTTCAAGGTTGTTCAAATGCAAGTTTCTATGTTTTGCACAGTTAACAATATTTTTGAAGGTTTCTACATGTTATAAGGAATATCTCTTTTATCCAATAGAAATTAGCAGATTAAAATTAGGAATGGTTCTATGAAGAGACAGTTCCTCTTTAAGCTTCTGTATGTTTTCTTATGGGTTGGCCAGGGAAAGAATGTAACAGGCAAGTTCCCAGTAAAATAAGACAATAAATGCATCCAATGGCAGAACAGTCCTTTTGTGGATATTTTCTGTATGTGCCCTCTTCCAAGCAGTTTCTCAATCTATTCCACAGTTTCTTTTACAGTGAATGTTCAAAATTCGTAATCCTTTCTGTGAGGAAGAAAGCAAAAGTGAAACAACTGCTAATTGGGAAAAGTCCCCTTAAATGAGTAATAGTCAAGTGCTTGAGGTTATTCTGCTGCAGTAAAGACAAACTTCAATAAGAAAAGCTGTCTCCTGAATTCCAAGGAGCTTGGCTTCAGAAGCTTTATGTTTTCTTCAGCTGAGAAAAAAAAATCTAAATGTCGCATAAATATTTGTTTATCTAGTAAGGATGACTCAGCAGTATTTATGTTTTAGAGTGAGAGGAGGTACTAGTCTTCAGAATAGGTCCTTAGCTTGCAGTTTAAGGAATGACATTACAAGAAGATTGGATAGCATAGAACTACAAAAATACAGTGCTCCAAGGAATACAAGTTTTTATTTTAAAACAGAAAATATTTTAAAATATTTCTCTGTATTTCCATATTTCTACTGGACTGTAGCAAAAAGTGCCATGCTCTGAGTTGATGCATTGAGTTTGTTCTTCAGTAAGTCACATTTTTTGGTTGCAAATACTATGACCTAAGTATCTGTCAACATTGGGAAAATAAGTGTAAGTTTTAGCTAATTTTTGTATTTAGCCACATTTCAGTGACGTTTCCAGTAGCACATTAAGCAATGTGACTGCTGTCAGTCACAGGTTGTTGCTTCTCTTCTCATGTCCTGAGCTGTGGTAATAAAACTGTTTTGCTTTGTAAGCTGTTCTGTTTTTCTTTGTTAATACAGATTTTCTCGGGGGGTTTTCACACAATATAAGAAATCAAAATAATTTTTGGCAGTTCAAAAAGATTATGAATATTATTAAAGTTCTTAAGGTTTTGTGTCTTCTCTGACCGTCCCTAAAAATCTGTTTAACTGCATAAAGAGTTTTTTCTTTAAAATAGCATACACCAAGAGCAATTACTGTATCTCCCTAATCAGCTACTCAACATAAATCTATAAAGCAAATACAAATTATTTCCTTGTTCTACAAACAGTAAAGATTCAACTGGTTGAATTTTATTTCAAATAAATAAAGCTGATGTTTATGATAATAGTAAGACTTCCCTGATATGTATCGTGCAAACCCATGAGTTTTTATTCCATGAACAATTTAGAGAGTATTCAAATAATTTAACAACTTTCTTATTTATCTCCATTTCCTTCTCTCTCATTAGTCTTCTGCTCCATTCTGTTCTTGGTTTTGGTTTGGGTTTTTTGGTTAGTTTTGGCTTTTTTTAACAATCACTATCTTTGCTCACCCTAGCTACTACATTTCCATGGAACTATATCACTTCCAAATTTCATATTAATTACAGTTTAATAAAAATGCTTACTAGCTTGTTAAAGTTTCCAGTATAGGTTAGAAACCATTAGAAATGTGTTTTAATAGTTCTAATCGCTATTACAAATGCATCATTAGAATCTGTGGTCATGCTTCTCTAACATTTTCTATGCAGTCTATATGTAAATAGCTTTCTGGAAGAACAGAAGAATAGAGGGTTGCTTTTTGCAGTGTATATACAATGAATTACTAATTTTTGTTATTATAGTAGTACTTCAAGGCCTTAAAACTGCAGATCTTCTGGTGATGTGGTTATCAGAGAGCTGTGTTGAGTTTTTTGTTTCTTTCCATGTGATAGCCCCAGTGTCAGCATTTCTCCTTCTGACTCCCTGCATTTCTCTGCCACAAGGTGCAGAGCATAGTTCTGCACTCTCTGGTTACTTCAGTGGCTTTCTGCAGAAAATAGTAACTTACAGCAGAGGGGCCTGATGCAACTGTTGAAGGAAATGGTTCATCCTGCAGTTGTTGTCTGCCTTAGTGCAGAGGATGGCTGTCCCTAGGACTAGCTGTGGAAAACAAACAAGAGTAATGGGAATGATTCATTGAATCCAGCCAATATTTGGTGTTGGACACTTCCCAAAAAAGCTTTCAGGTTAAACAAACAGGGCACAGTTTTCATTTGCTGTCTGAAGCCTTTGCTGTCCAGCACATCCCTGCCATATGGGAGCACACAGACAATGAAATCCCATAAAAGGTGTAACTGAAATGGAAGTAAAAGCAATACTGCTGGCTTGGCCTTGGACACTGGGGGTGGACTTGGTGAGTGTTGCCCTTCAGGTGCTGATGTGAGCAGGGAGCAGGCAGCTTGTTTGCCCAAAGCTCTTTCCATTGGGAAGCAGCCCTCGCAGTAATGGCCCCTGCGATGCCATGAGCTGACACCACATGCAAAGCACCTTCGCTGTGCACCCCACCCTGACCAAAGATCACCACCCTCACCAAGGCTGTGCCGATTTATGCTGGACCTTGTCCAGGTGAACAAGGGGTTTCATTTAATTAGTGTTTACATTTAGATAATTTTATTGTGCGTATGTTCTGGCCAGAGCCATTATTGGGGAGGTGCTGCCCTTCAGGGCTCACCCAGGACATGGGAGAGCCCCTCACGGCATAGGGAGTCCTGGGCCTGGGATGGATTTCCCCCTAACAAGTGAGAGCTGTCCTGCAGCATCACCACGGTACCTATGTGGAGACTGAGGGCCACGTGAGCAAGGTGTAACAGTGGGTTGGCAGAGCACTAGTTGGGAGCCCTAGAGATGGTTTGTCTGGGTATCAGGACATAGGCCAGTATTGGCCTTCATTGCCAGGTTACCAAATTAATTTAAATAAACCCTTGTCTCTTAGCAACAGGGGCATGACAAAGGGTTTGGTTTGGTGTTGTTTTTCATGTTTAAGACTTCAAAGTTTTGACCTGGTGTGCTAGGCCATCTCCATGGCCTCTGTTTGGGGGTTGTGACACTGCACAGACTGTGTCTGGAGTCCCTGGAGGTGTCCAGCGTGTCTCAGCTGGTGGCTCTGTGTGTGGAGCCCCATGAACAGGCCCAGCTCTGCAGCAGCAGCAGTGACAGCCAGGGCTGTGGCGCTGGGGTGGCAGGTGTGCTCCTGTCCTGGCTGGCAATCCCATTTCTGCTGCTCCTGGCCAAGATTTGAATGTGTGTAACATTCCCTAAAAGGTCAGTATAAATAACTTAGACTTCATCATGTAACATTTTTAAGATAAAGCAAGTCACTTTTGTGACCATCTTTCCATAAGGTTTAAAAAGTTCTTGTGAGCATCTGTTAAAATTCAGATGGATGTGTTTCCAGTTTTACTGGCTGTTGGGCAGTAGGAAAATCACTCACTTCAACTTGAAATATTCAATATAGAATATTTCTAGACTCTGGTATTACTTGCTTGCTGCCTCTCACATCCTCATCCCTATTTTCTGTTGAAACTCATTTCTTTTTGCACTTTTTGGCACATACTTTCTTTTTGCCAAATCTCTTTCTGTCTCGCCCATCAAAACAAACACATCAGAAAAACTTAAATTTTTCTTGGCCTAGTTTATTTCTCTATTACTGCTGTTTATTGGTAGACCTGCACTGTGTTCTAGAAAGTTACACATCAAACGAGTAGATCAGAATATAGTTAGGCTGGGGTTTAAACTAAGAAATTAAGCAAAGAGATCCTGCTTTTAATGTTTGCCTTCCTTTGCCCTCTCTCCTCTTCTGCTTTGCTTTATTTATGCTGATGGATTGTAATAAATGCATGATGGGTGGAAAAAAGGCAGAGCCTTACTAATAACAGTAAGGATACATAGACTGTAAACATTTCAAGAAGTTGTTATACGCATAAATAACAAAAGTACTTAAAAATTGTCTTTCCATTTTTAAAAAAATGAAGCACAAGTTTGAGCCATAAACATAAGCATGCATTATCTTTCAATAGACTCACATAAAAACATTTGCAGTTTTTCTTTGAATTTGTTAATAAATAACCATTATGTTGGTAGGTAGGGTCCATTCCACTGAAAGCTCTCTCTAAATTATGCTGCTGCAGAAAAATAAAGGTCATATCTGCTAATAATATTATGGGAGGCTCTTGCTCACCCACTTCTATCTGAATATCTTTTGTTTTGAGTAAGGGCTGTTCTGTTATTGACATTCTGTTAGTCCAATTGTTTCTTTCAAGTAAATGGTAAAATAATTTGTTCATATTCTGTAACTCCAAACTTGAAGTGGTCTGGCAGTTTTTAATCCTAAGTACTATAAATCATAGTGATTCCTGTGGCAGACTGTGATACTGCAAGTCTAGGCAGAAGCTGTGAAACAGCTTTTTTTCATTTGTGTATTTTTTGAGTAATTAGAAGCCATAATTTTTTTAAGTTCAAACTCCTTTAGCTCTCCCTCAGCCAGATTTGCTGACTTCACTGACCCCAAGTGTTGCTGAAGCAGGGGGAGGAGATGATAGCTCTTGAACTTGGGACTTTTGCCACAGACATTGATTTTATAATGAGATTTTCCTGCTGAAGGGCATGGGCATTCTGCACAGACATTGCTGTTACTAGATGATGGTAAAGTGAGGATCTAGAGACTCCAGAGGACAAGACATTAGGATACAGCACCAAAAATAGACTGTGGGGACCAGAGCTCTGTAGCAATCCTGTCCAAATCCTAAATCATTGAATCATGCAGTCCCAAGGCAGAGCTGCCTGCATCCCACTTTACGGTTCCAGTGCTATAGAACTCTTTGGTTTTCAAACCACTTTTTATAATTTTACTCATTTTTACAGTATTTGGCATGAGACCAGTCTAGTCTGGTGCTCCAGAGGTAGACTGTGGGCTCAAGGGCTGCATCAGCTTTTTGCACAGAACTGTATTTTATCTTCAGAAACACTGGTGCATGGTGTGAGGTGTAAATGAGGAACACTGACCTGCCCACTAGATCATAACTAGATCAACAGCATAATGTTAGTGAAAAGCTGGAGTTCTTTCCCTTCCTGTTTCAGTATTGTATACAATGTGAATTTTTCATTGCAAAGTTCTATATTAGCTGAGAGGTCAGAAAGCCACACAAGTCTGAAAAACTTCTTGCATGTAAATAAATGTGTTTAAGCTTTCAATTTTAGCAAAACTGTCACATTCTTAATCTCCTGTTGGGTGTCACTTCTTTAATTGAATTAAATATATTTCCAATGGTCAGGTAAATAAACACAAACAATAACACCATCCTTTATCTGATGATGCTGCTGCACAAACAAGGAAGTAAATGCAGAAAGTCCTGATCCCTAGTAGTAACAGAAAAATCTTATCAGTTTGTCAAAGAAAAGCCAAGTCATCTACTGCTAATAAATCACCAATTCACTACATTAAAACAAGGGAAAACATGTTTTTTATTGAGGATGTTAAAACTGTTTCATTTAATGACGCATCTTTCCCTACTGCTGTGACTTCTTTTATAATTCAATAAAGCCTAAATGTTTTTTGAAGACTCTTAACACTATGCTACCTGTGCTGTTAGCATTATTAAATATGTTAGCATTATTAAATATGTTAACATTATGCTGCCACTATTGTGTTTAGTTTTGCTCTTGACAAATGCTTTGAATGAAACATGCTATGGTCAGAAAAAAATTAATTCATCTTCAAGACTGCAGTATCCACCTTACTCCCTAAAGCAGAAATCCACAGCACAATCCTAGTCACAATGACTTGCAGTTCTAGTCATTGCCTCATTGCCAAACTCTTGGCCATAATTTCTGTGCTACAATAGTTTGTTTTACAAAGTAGATGAAAAAACATTAGTTTGAAGTTAGGTGAATGTTTTATACTGATTTCAGTGAGGCAGGGAATTCATACAGTAAAGATTGCAGTGGTTGTGTATATGTACTTGTATGTGTTCTTTGAAAATTCTCTCTCCTGAAGAAAATTTAAAACATTTAAGAACTGGGCATATTTCTGCTCAAGTTCTTGTATTTTTATTAGTTCATAGAGGAAGTGTTTCCACTACATAAAACAGGGTGTTACAGGGAGGTTTGTGTTTGAGGATATACTGTTGAGAGTGTCACTTCTCAGTAGGTGCAAAGGACACAGGTGTACACCCTCTGCAGAAAACAAAATTACCACCCAAGTCATAGATGGAGTCCTCAATAAAAAAACAAAGTGTTTGACCTTCCTACATTGCTTCTAGAAATCCTCACAATTGTCTGGCTAGCAGTGCCACAGGAATAACCTGAATCCCTTGATGAATAGTACAGCACAGGGTATTGCTGTAGCTACAGTACATTTCTTGAAACAAAGTGCAGTCAGTTTCAAAAAGCTAAAGCTAAGTGAAGTTCTTTATCCACTGGGCTTTTTTTCTTCTTCACTAAACAGATAAAAGGAAATATGACAACCCAACAAAGAAGGGAGATGGAGTCAACACTCCCAATATTTTCATACAGTAATGAAAGTTTTTGGTGTAGGCTAGACAGGGAAAACATGTTTGTTAAGGAGAAAAGTGACTGTAAAACCATCAGATGTCTTAGTTAAACTGCACAACAGATCAATTAATGCTGCAGGAAATTGGTGTTGACTTAATTTCTGACCACCACAATTTGCTGCAGGTACAGTAGTATGTTCCATACTTGGTTGCATGGTAGTGTAATGGAGTCTAAGGTTTCCCAGTTGCTATCTGCACTACCCACATGACCTGGCTTTATGTTTTCTTCCCTCCCTCCTTTTTTTGTGCACAAACACACCTTGCATCATAAACAAAATACGAACACTTAAAAAATAAAAATTTTTTAAAAAGCCAAACAACTCTGCAGTAAGAATACCCCTACTTAGCCATAGCAGGTCGTGAGCTGATTAGTAGGGTTTAATTTTATTATTATTAGTCCAACTCCATGAGCAGCTTCCTTCTAGCTCTGACAGCTGAAATTAGGAACTAGCTCTTCTGTTGATGCTCTCCTCAGAGCAATCTCAGATGTAGTAAGTCTGTGGAAGAAAAATATTCTGCTTTCATTACTGCTTTACAAAGACTGTTCATAGAACTAATGTAATGAGATATCCTGCATAGCTATTCACAAGTGAGCGTATCTAAAGCATACAGCTTCATTTACAGCTAACTACCCATGAACCTTTAACATTTGATCAGCAGAGAGTTACTTTCCTTTGAATTTTCTTTTATATGACTTGAACTTCACTCTGTGGCAAGCTGAGGAAGCTAGGTTGCTTGAAAACCATCCTCATTTATTCCATCTAGGTTCTGTTTCAAGCAAATAGAAAGAAACCAGTGTGTAACTGGTTGGGCAATTTCTATTCCCAGTTTAAGGTGTGTCTCTGCAATAGCTTAGAAAATACAGAATTGCTTAATAGCTTCAAGAAATGAATGAAGGCTTTACTGGAAGGGTGTTGTGGTTCTGAGTTCATCAGCCTCCCTCATCTGTATTTTCTCTCCCTGAAGTCTGTTCTACTAAATCAAAGAACTCCACTGTACTAGCAATTGCAGCATGTAAACACAACAATATACGCCATTTATAATTGTACCTGCCTGGTTTGAAAGAATTTTTTTCCCCTCAGTTAATGTTTTTGATTGAAAATGTCTTCTGATTCTTCAGAAAAGAGCACAGTCAGGAATGTTTCAGATGGAAGTATCTGTTGTCCAGGAAACATGAATTCAGCACCCCAAAGTAGGAATAGTTATTTTCATAGAAACAAAGGCTTGCATGATAACTTACCTTGTTTATCTTAATGAATATAATCTGTTCTAATTACATTTCAGATATCTATATCCTCAGTTAATTTCTACTCATATGATTTTTTTTTCCTTAGATGTTTGTAACTGGAGGAAAGCACTGGAGCATGTATTTAATGGTATTTACCCATATATGCCTTCAAGAAGTGTCTAAACTCCTTCCCAGTAATTGATTAGCCAGTCTGTGCTGGGTTTGTTTTTCCTTATTGCATCCATTAAAAAGCTAAATCCCCTGTGGGTTTTTTAGGGAAAAAATAACAGGGTTTAGTGGGGGGTTATTTTAGGGTGGAGGGGGTGTTTTGGAGTTGTGTTGTTGTTTCTTTACTTACTAATAAGACATTTCTAGGATGTGTAATAAAATATATTCGCTAGCCAGCGGGAAGTCTCCATGGCTCTGCTCAGCGCACAACTCCTTGCTAACTCTGGGAGTGGTGCGCCACCGTCTGGAAAAGCCGCGAATGGCCGGGAAGGCTCCCGGGGAGGAGAGTCTGTCCGTACAGGTGTGTCAGACTTGTTCTCACAGGGGGCTTGGAAACAGGAACACGAGAAATCTGTAAAAAAGTGCAGAATAATTGCATGCTACGTTGAAATATGGAGCATCATCTTAACTATGAAAATGTCTGTTTACAGTGTTTTTCTCAAAAATTCTGTTTTACAATTAAAAGACCAGACACTAGACTTAGATAACTGGTTTTATAAGCTTACATTTCATCAGTTTATTTAGAGATTTATCAAATAATTTCTTTGTGTGTGCTTTGGGAAAAAGAAATAGAAAGATTGCAGGGACTTGGGTGCCCTTAATGCACCTGTGATAAAAGCAAATTTTTAGTCTGCTTGCCATCTGGGTCCTTTTGTTTATTCATGAGCTGAACTAAAAATCCCTGTGTGTATCAGTACTTAGTTTACTATGTAAAACAATGCAAAACACGCTCTGGACAGACAGCCCTGACTGATTTCATGTACCCTCATGTACTGGCTGATAATGGTCCTGGAGAGACATCTTTTTACCATGTATAATAAGAAGGTAATCATGAAGCAGTCATCTTAAAGATAAAATTATACTTTTGCTTATGAAATGGCTTTTTTTTTTCTTCTACACAACTGATGCCATAAAAGGTGTAAATGCTTCATAGCTGTAATAAAAGCAGTTATTTTATGCTGCATGTTTAGCTCTGGTCGCTTTCAAACTGAGCAATACTGAGAGAAAATAATGTAGAAAAGGAAAATAGACATAAAAGAGCAAAAGTACTCAAAAGAGCAAATATAATGATGAGGATATCATCATTTTACAGCTGTACACACAGAAGGCAGCTATAAGTGTGTTTTAAGAGCAGATTGCTGTGGTGGCTGCAAAACAGTAAATGGAAAGGATCCATATTTATTCCAGTAGCTCCAAAATTGTGTCAGGTATTTCAGAGAATGAAAGAGCAGGTAGGGTCCTTCCTAGGGCATTCAGCTGTGGAACATGGAATAAGAACAGTAGGGGATTTGCCAGCTCCAGAGCACAGAGACTGTCAGTGCCCAGCACGATTTGTTATGGAGGGGAGGAGAGGGTGAAACTGGAAAGGGAATTAAGGGTGGGGAATGTGGAGGACATTTATTTTTTTTTAATGGTAGAAAGGGAATCTAGAGCCTTTAGGTTAGGTCTTTCCAGTGAATTAGCAACTTGGTTAGAAGGTGTTTTTTTTAATCTATTGATCAAAGAGAAAATGACCTTCGGGCAAAGGCAAGGCTGTATTTGAACAGCACCGTTGTTGGAGTGTGTTCCACACCTGATGCAGTGACAGAAGCTCCTGCTGACCCTGTAAGTAGCAGGTGCCCAGAGTGTGAGCTGGACATTATTAATGAAACTGTGGAGAGGACAGAATATAGCAAGAAAACAGAGGGAAGTTGAGAGCAGTGGCATAATGCAAAGAGCTGGTGAAACATATTTGAGCTCACTCCTGGAAAAACTGATGTGTTTGGAGCAACCAGTAAGAAAAAAGACCTTGGCAATGCCATTTTGGATAGAGGGAAATGAGCTGGATATTTCCAGGGGATTGTCCCATTCCCTTGGGATCCCACGGGGACTACTTCTCTGGCAGTGGATTAGTTAATTGGACTAGGAAGCTGCTGCAGTATGTACCATGTCTTTTACCCAACTACCTATCTTTGTTTATTACACTCTTATAGTTATTTGTAGAGAGAAATAATGCTTTAACAACCCTGCCCTGTGCATCATCAGTGCAGTGTCCTCATGAGATCCCACCAAAATACCTGAACAAAATCCTTGCCACTCATTAATTGATGGATATCGTCTGGGGCTTTTGATTCTATGTCAGAAAATTACTTTTAAATGCCAGCCTTCTGCTTTTCTGAGTCATTCTGCCACTTGGGAGTGATTCTGCAAGAAATAGCAGATATGTACAGTGCTGAGCTAATTGAAGACCAGATTCAAGTATGACATTTTAAATGGTAATTCTGCTGGTGAAGAAAGAAATGCTGCTGGTATTGAAAAGACAAAATGTCAACACAATAAAAACCAAAACCAAACCACATAATTAAGCAAGGAAAACATTCAGAAACAAAATATGTTTCTGATAATTTTCTTCTTAGGATAAGAACACTTTAGAAGGGAAGAGTGGGATGTGAAGGTTTGCAGTCTACTCATATGAAAATGTTTTATTGACTCAGATGAGTAGGTTGTCATCAAAACTGTCTCTGTGCTTTAGAAAAGGATGGGTGACAATCACAGATTTAGAAAGGAAAAGCCTTCTCCCAGTGCGGACTATTGGAAGTGGCAGAATTTTCTCAGGATTTCATCTGTTCAGTCAGCAAAAGTATTCCAGCACAGCTCTGGAAACCAGGGACACTGGTTCTGGAAACCTGCTCAGATCTTGGAAGTCCTTTGCTTAGAAAGAAGTCCTGTCAAGTGTATGTATTTTCATTTCAAGCAGAGGATTTGTTAGAAGGAAAAGAATAGCTTAAGAGTGTGTAAACTATCTTAGCCACATGAAATAATCTGGCTTGGAAAAACACAAGACCTTGTTTATAATAATGATCCTTTTCTCTAAGCTGATACTGGAAACGATCTTGAAGTATCTATAAAAACTTATTCTTTTATTCTTTATTCTTATTTTGTCTTCTGTTGCCTTTTCTCTGAACTTCCAGTCTACAGACCTTGGTAACAAGGGCCCCTCAAGGGTGAATGTAGGGTTTCAGGAAGGTTTTGCCAGTTGCTTTATGTGATCCTTCTCCATACTTTGTCAGGTTATCTTTTCTAAAGTGCAGTCATTGCATATGAAATCACAAGTCTTAAATTGTTCTGATTAAAGACAGAGACAATTAATTCTATGTATAGCATCTGCAAACTGAGTAAAAGCTCTGTTCAGACATTTAAAAACACAGCTGCCCTAAGAATCAGTTTCTGATTGATCAGCATCAAATTGTAAGAATTTGAAGATGATGAGAAATACAAATAAATATTTTATAAGACAATGTGAAGTTTAATAATCTATTTAATAAAATCCACAATAAAACAACACACCTTTTTTCTTCAATTAAACAAATGTAAATTATTAAAAAACTGCAAATACATGTCTACTGTACTCCAACATCTAATTACATCAACTGTAAACCCCAATTTAATTAAAACCCATTTGAGCATTAGTATGTGCAAAATACCTGTTGTTTGTGGGTTTTGCCTGTAAGTTTGTAAGGATGGGATGCACATTTTTCATGAACTGTGTTATGGCTTAATTAATGATAGTGTTTGTATTGCAGCATTACCTTCCCGAGCACAGTGCTGCTTTTGAGCTCCATGTGCTCCCATGCTCTACACGAGTGTTCCCATTTCTTGCTCAAACAGATACGAACACAATCCGGTGGTATGTGCACTTTGTCCAAATTCACAATATGCTGTCAGCTTTCATCAATAAAAATTCATTATGTGATCCCAACCTCCAAAAAAGGAAGAAAAGAAGCCAAAATTGCTACTACGAAATGCAGATACAAATCAGCCCGATGAAAATGTGAAACCCTAGAGAGTTTGAAAACAGGCAATAGCTGAAGTATTCGCAGCTGAATATCACAATAACCATAACTGGGCAAAAGTTTTCCTTTCTGATCCACACAGAGAACTACTTTTCATGTCAGTGGAAGTTCTGCATAAGATGAAAGTACAGAATAAACAAAAAATATTTAAAACCAAGTTCTTCCCATTTTCTGAAATTTGTACTTCATCTTGCTGCCCTTAGCTTCTTCAATGCCAGTGACGTCAGGAGCTGGTTAAATCTGGGCTTGTAGGTGTATGATAGCTTACTGTAAAGATTTATTATCTTGTGTACATTCAAAATACACAATGAGGCCAAACAGTTCCACTTTGTGGACTCTGAGCCGTCCAGATGAATACAGAGTCTTTTCAGGTTACCTCCTCTCTGTAAGTACAAAAGGGCCTTTCTGCCACTGTAGGTTGTTATGATATTGTTGTCCAACACCATTAGGTTACTGAGCTTGCTTGGATTTTGCTTTATTCATAAGCTAAGTAGTGGGAACTTCTGTCGCAGTGGCATTCCTGTCAGCATGCTGCCATGCTGTGCTCAAAGCAAAGATGAAAAGGTCAGAGATTGTAGTAGATGGAATTGTGCATCTCTAAAACTTCTGCTCCCCATTTTCCTGTTAAATGCACGTATCTGAAGATTGCATTTGAGAGTATTTCCATGTCAAATATCACTTCTATCATTTGTCTTTTCTTTTAAAACAAAACAATCATGGAAAAATGATCAATTACAGGACATTTATTAATTACAATTAGAATGCATGCTAATCAACTGGCCTTTTAATGTGAATCAAATGATTGTTTAGACATTCAAGATTATTAATAATAAATTTATCTTACAAGTCAAAACTTTGTAAAATAAATAACCTGTTTCAAATGTATAAATCCTATTCTAAAATACATTTAAGATAACTGATCACTTAAAACACTTTGGGTCCAGTGTTGGGTCTCTAGTTAAATACCAGAAGTCTGGGCAAGGATCTTCCTGTCTGGATCTCTGAATGCCCAGATTAAAGCTAACTTTCTGGTCTGGGTACAGTAAATTCTGTATTTTGCAGCATCTCCAAAGAGACAATTTCCATAAGAATTCAACTTAATGTACGTGTTAATAGTTTGAGATACTGTATGAAAATTACTATTGCAAAAATACTGAATAATGAATTTGGGGATCATGATATATTGTGCAACCCTGGTATGATCAGCTTTAGAGACTTTTGACTGAAATACTGAGTACCTAATCCTCCATTTGGAGTGCAGGTACTTTGTGGTACATAATGATTAAAGGACAGTATTGGACTGTAATTTGTGAGGTATCTGCAGAGCCACGTTCCAGTTTGTAAACAATAATCCAAAACCAGCTTTGTCTCAAAATCATAATAAATTGAATAAACCAGTACGACAGAGAGAGTGAAATATATGTTCTGTAGGGCAACCACTGCACTTCTTGCAGCACCAGTTCTCCCTGCTGCATGTCCCATGGTACAAATCCACATATTAATGGTTACTATTGGATAATTTTCATTTTGCATTTATTGCTCTCAGTCTTTGACTACACAAGGTAAAGAATAAGGCAGCAGTTCCCAAAACATATGAAATTAGGCACTGGAACTCTGACAACTCGCGCAGGTTTTGCTCATTTCCTGTTTGTAACTCTGAAGCTGGACAGAGCACTTGTACATTCCAAACGTGTTCAGCAGCAGTTGTCGGGCCTTGGACTGAACATCCTCCCATTTAGATGAACTACCAGGAACTGCAAAATTAAGAAAAAATTCATAAATTCACTCCTTAAGAAACTTGGGCAATGCAAAAGTTCTCAAATTTATCAGTGTCACCAATGAGAATAATTTTTGCTCACACTCATTTATTAATTTAATATTGCCCTTGTTGTCACAGTGTAATCTCTCTATCATTTTACACCTCTCTTGATAGAACTCCATGTGTGTCTGACACTTTCCCCCAAAAAACTGAGCTTTCTTACTAGGAACTGATATACATAGTATAGTTAGATGTCTGAATCAGCACATGTTTTGGCAAAACACTTATTTTTCATATGTTAGATTGTTCCACATTAGAACTTCACTCTTTCTTTCCCTAAACATGTAAGAAAATTTCTGAGGAGAAATTTTGTGGGGTTTTTTTTCCCCCATCCAAAGAACTGAATTGGACATTTTGGTATGAATATATTTTATTTGCACAATTTTCATTTACACCATGTCTTTCTTGGCCAAGGTGTTATATTCCTTGCTGTACAAAACCAGAGTTAGTAGATTTTCTTTCCCCCAGAATATTTCCTGGTTCAACTGAAATAAAAATAGGAAGAAGAAGTTTTTCCTAAACTTGGATTTAATTTAGAATTATGCTATCCTGCAGCTTACCTAGTTGCAAGTGGACTATGGCAGTTGTTTTTCCTGCAGTGAGAGACCAAACATTTAAATCTTCTATAGAATAAACATCTTCAATTTTCATCAAGTCCTCCTTGATGCGATCCACATTTAAGTGCCTTGGAACTCCTGTGATATCAAACATGAGATAAAATTAATTCTATCTTCTGCAAAGTCTCAGCAGCCTTTAAAATGTCGCAACAGATCTCAATGTCAAAAAATTAGAATTTGTGCTGTTGAAAGTTATTAGTAACTTCCATGTTATCAACAGAAAATAATATGGAAATGGGCCTGTTCAGTCCAGTAAGGATACAGAAGTTGTACAGGAATTGCAGAGGTGTCTCAACTGGAATCTGTCCTGTCCAGAATCCACGCTCTGGAAACAGCCAATATTAGATCCTTTGCAATGATGTACTTTTACTGCAGCTTCTAACACCTAGTAATTGCTTAGGCTGGACTCTAAAGTCAAAATCTGTTAAAAAAAAAAAAATACTAGGGCCTGTCTCCTGAAACTGCTCTTCTGGTACCTGGGATCATGTTCACAGGCTACAGTATTCCATGTACAGTGGTCAACACAGAGGACTGTCTTACAGTGTCATCTCTGCAAGTCAGAGATTAATTCCTTTTGGTATTTTCAGCAGCACACCTCTAACTTTCACCACCACCATCCTTTATCAGTACAAAGGGCAAAATCAAAATTTTAGATGATCAACATGGGTCAAAAACTAATACAAGTACTGAATAAACCCTTTCTGAGTAGTTTCGATTCCACAGTAGCTTTTATTACTTATCTTCTAGTTTTATGGAGTTTCTTTATGTGTACTATGAGGAGTTCAGCCACAAATTTCTTCAGACTTTTTGCATGACTTCTCTGAACCTGGTGCCTTACTGCCTCTTAAATTACGTTACTTCCAGTACTATCTCTTTTGAAAGTTCAGTATCTAAGACTGCCTCACATGAAACAAAATCTTCCTTCTAGTGGAGACCATCAAAAATTATTTAGCTGATAAGTAACTAACTAACTGTCAGGTATTTGTACAGCTTTCTTTTTCCCAGGAAAAATGGACTTAAACTCTTGCATCTACATCATACTTGTGATCGGCTTCCATTCTGCCTTATAAATCTACATTAAAAGCTAGAATCTCATTGCTCGTGTTGGATAGCTATTTAATTTTTTAATTTAGCAATCTTAGTATAATGAGGAAACTGAAGTTGATACAAAAAGTTGATACAACTTCAAGGGGTCTTGATGTTGCAGCAGCAGTTTCCAGTATACACACAAGTCCATTCTCTGGAGATCCTGAATCTGAGCTGGAAAAGCTCCCTAGCATGCATAAAGCCCACATACCATCACTTTTAATGACATCATTAATTTGGAGGTTTTTATGGCAACTGGGATACCTATGCAAAAAGCTACAACTGAAGACATCGGGAATCTGATATTTCATTAGTCTTATCTGTTTTCTTCAGCTAAACCTATTGCCTTGGAGCTAATTGAGGGTTCTTCAGCAAATTTCATCATTTATGCCTTCTCAGTGAACTACTTCACTGGATTTTTTTTTTTTAATCTTAAGTGACAGTAAAAGCACTTGACTGAAGATTCTGAGGTTTCTGTTTTAACCTCATAACATAATAAAAGTAAAGTCAACTATAATTCACATAAACAGTTAGGAATGTGCAGTTAAAACCTAGGATTTTTCTCCCAGCCCTAACATCTTTATAAAGTAATAGTACTAGATCAAGCAGTAATAGTTGGCATGTAAGCTGTGATAAAGCAAAGGATGTTACTAATGTGTTTCCCTTTATGTCACACAAGATAAGATCCTTCAGCCTACATTCAGCTTTCTCTTCCCTTTTTTTTTCTGCCTTTTACACCACTCTTGAACTTGCCGCTTCCCCTATGGGAACAGTAGATACACCCAAGTAATGCAAAGGCACTTGTGGGAAAGGGGAAGACAGGACAGGCATGAACCATGTGTCCAGCCATTTGCCTATGCTTAGTGCCTCCTTCTACCTGCATTCACATTCACTTTAACTGTACAAGTAATAAAAGTGAGAGTGTAGAACTGAGTCTGGGCAAATGTTCACTTGATTTAGCTGAGAGTTGCTGCAGACACACAAGAAAGTTCTCTACATTTCACTTCTACATCTCCTGATGGTAAAGTGTGCAGACATAGGACTTGTGTTTTTCTGGCCACAGTCAAAGACACCTAAAAACTGCTGTAATTTAGAGAAGCCATAAGGAACCACCAGACTAAAGCAGCACCAAGACAGACAGGTCTCCAGGTACAATCCACATAGAGATGGGGATCATGATGTCAAGAAAACTGGTATTTTCCATGTAAAGTACTGCAGATTAGGCAGTTCTTACCTTCCAGAATAATAACTCCCGTGTCACACAGAATTCGAATTGTTGTAAAAACCACCAGTATGGAAAATACATATGTACATATAGGATCAGCAATCTTGTATTCTGGCTGCAAAGGGAAATTTCACAATGTCAAAGGATGTATGAAAACAAAATCACTTACAAAAATGTGACTCAGAAAACACACTTAACTTCTAGTTCCAAGTTTCATGATTTTTTTTTTGTTTGAATAGTTACAATATATGTAGTAGAGACAGTTTTGTTTATTTTGCATGATGTATGAAGCTTATCATAAAATGTCATTATAAAGATATTTTCAATAACTTATAAAAACAGGCCCCTTTTGACTTTAATCACCAGAGCTGAAATGCCAATAACTCCCCGTGCCTCCAGGAGAGCCCTTCCTTACCTTAAAGCGGATGATGTAGGCAGCTACAAGCACCCCGATGCTCTGAACCAGGTCCCCCAGGGCATGGACAAACGCTGCTCTCACAGCCAGGCTGCTGTGCCCATGGCTGCTGTGTCCATGGCTGCTGCCCTGGGCTGTGTTTGGAGAGTTCAGCTGAGGTACGTGAGAGTGAGGGTGGGAATGCGAGTGGGAGTGAAGGTGGCCAGATTGATTCAGCAAAAACCCCATTCTGAAAGTGAAAGAAGAGAAATGCTTCAAGGAATAGGCTTTAGGGCTTGTTGGATGGGAAGGATTTGTTGAAGTTTTTTCATTTTAAACCAAATAATTGAAAAAGTAATGCTCAGTGTAATTTCTTGTCTTATTTATGAAAATTAAGAAGTCCAGCAAAATTACATCCCATGACAAAGTTACAAGCCATAAATGAATTAGCAGCTTATTGAGAAATAAATTTATGAGCGTTAATGGAGAGAGAGATCTTACATTAAGTTAACAGCAACACCGACAGCTGCTGTGATGAGCATGATGTCACCATTTATTTCATAGTCCATATGGATAGTTCTCTGAACAGCCTCATACAAGAGGAAAGCCATAAGGATATAGACCAGCAGTACACTAATGATGGCTGACAGTACTTCTGCAAAGAGAAAGGAAAAAACATCATAAAAATGTGTCTCAGATCCACTTCTATTTCCAAATTAGAATGTGGACAGGGCCTTGTTTTAACTACTTTATCCATAACGTACCTAATACAAACGAACAAGTTGTGTGGCAAATAAAACTTGTAAAATAGGATTAACCAACAGAGTTTGTTCTAGTCCACTCCTTCACATGTCCCTGTCATCAGTATATACATCAAATTATGTTTTCTCTGAAAAGTTCTGCACAGGTGATCCTGACTTTCTCAGAAAACCCCGAACATTTGCCTGAGAAGCTGCAGGTGAAGGCCCTGTCCAGGGGTGAGGAGGACAGGTGATTTCAAACATTACCAGCCTACCCACAGATAAGGGAAACCTTGATTTTAAGTGTCCAGAGTATTAAGCTGGGTTTGGAAAATATTTTTATATATCTTTTTGTATTTAGGATGGAGAAGAAATTATTAAAAGATAAAGAAACCAAACAGTACAAACTTGTCACACACAATACTCTTAAGCTCCTTGACATATGTGTTCATAAATGTTATCTGAGGCAGATTCCAGCTACAAAGGCTTGCTTAATGTAAGTTTGTGAATTGCTGTGATATGCTGTTTTAACATTATCTAATATTTACCAAATATTATTATTTTACAAAAATAAGAGCATTGTGACCATTATTTTGGCACATGAATTTTATCTGATCAGCAGGGACTTTCAAAAGGAAACATATATCTAAATAAAGATAAAAATTAGAAAACTAATAAAAACTAATATTTCCTTTTCCTGTACTTTCTGCTGCCATTTACATCTGTGGAAAGTTGTTACAGTTCTCTATGAGGTTCCAGCTGTTCAGATGGGAGGTAAACAGGGTTGAGTATTTTATAGGTCAGAACCTTTGTGCTGCATCAGTACCCAAGTCATGAAATTGTGCTGGTAATAGCACACAAACCTGAGAAGGATGAGTCCATGCTACAGTTTTAAGGTCCTACTATGTAGAAAATAGGTATTTCCAAATGAGCCACTAGATTGCTTTTTAATGTGCATAAACGTAGTTTTACCCTCTAGCTTCATATTCTGAAAACTATTGCCCTGCAGCAGCTGAAACTTAAAAAAAAAAAAGGCAGCACAGCTGGCAAAGAAAACATTAGCCCAGTTAAAGACTGTCTCAGTTATAAGCAAGTTAATACAGGGCTTTACAAAAAGCCCTGGGAAAACCTTAATGCTCACTCCATTGTATTGCATGTAAACCTGCAGCCATGCCTGAGTAATCTGTAATCATTATGCGTAATGCTCATTACTGTCACTTGCCAGATGGATCACTGGAATCTCAGCCTTCCTCTGTGAACTCAAAGAGCAGAGGTGGAATTAATTTACTTGGAATTGTAATGGTTGTTCTTCCCCCTAGTTCCACACATGTTGCCCTGATTTATTCCCCAGTAAGGGCAAAATTCTGCCCTTGACTTTACCATAGCTGTAAGAACACTCATGTGAGAATTGCCTCTCTTCTTCCTCTGCTTTGAATCTGTCAGCCTGCAGTGCAACTTGGGTTGCTGCAGATGTCTTTTCTAACACAGAAGTGTTTTCATTTTATTTATTATTACAGAAAAAAAACTCATGCAGCTATATCAGCATTTTAATGTCACCAAAATCAGTTGATCCATGCACTGAATTATTAACACCATTATGGGAGAAAAACTCACACCAACACATTCAGCTGCTGGGTAGTGTGTCAATGCCTGGATGAGGAACAGCATTACCAGGCAGTAACAAGGCTCTGAAAGGCAACTGTCACAATCTGAGATGATTTCAGAGCAACTTGAAAATCCTGGAAATATCGACAGAAATGGAAGTCATCTTTATGAAGCTGACAGATTATTAGGGCAACAGTCTTAAAAATACACAATACATTTCTTATAAGGTTTTCCAGAATGCTTTTTAAAAAAACTTGTGAAGCCATAGCACATTAGCATTTACCAGAGAAGTAATATAGTGTGCTTTTACAATCTAAACCCGTGTTTTCTGCAATGGAAAACAGTACTTTCCTTGCAGTTTCTTCCACAGTCACTGTCATGTCAGCATTGTAGATTTGTGCTGAGATCTTTCACTTCTTGTGAAATGAACTGTGCCTGGTCTCAGTGGACTGTCTGATTCTGTCATTACTAACATTGTCTCTGCAGCAATGGATGAGTGCCAGGTTCCATATCTATGCTTAAATCTGCTCAGTGTCTCGCTGAAAAGGAGTATCTGCACTTGGTGGTGAAACTGAACTATTTTTGGCTTCAAGAATTTAATTCTTTTTCGACATGACTGCAATTTCCATTATTTTGTCTTCACTTTTCTAACCATTCCTGAATCTGTCAGCTTCCTTTTCACAACTGAAAATGGAATAAAACTGAAGATGGAACTTGTATATTATGTATTATGTAAGGAGAATTCAAATAAATGAAAATCAGTGCTAACTTCCTTCTGGAATTTGACTAGACAACTAACAGGTCTGTTGCTTTTACAAAGTTTATGGGAATAAATTTGAAAATTCATCATTCTGCAAACAAAAATGACAAGTACCAGAAATGTTCATTAGAATGTTTTCATGCCTACTGAATGTATGGATTATCTTAAAACTTAATGCAGAGCAGGTCAGTGATGAGACAGTTCTTGCACATATTCCCAGCTTTAAACAAATGCTCCACATCATTTTCTGTGACAGATACCCAATCTGTACCCTACTTTTAACATCCTGACATGTTTTAACATCTCTCTTGTGAAATTTAAGCTATTGTTGAACTGATATTATTTGCTGACAAGCTTCTTACATATAGGTTACTCAAAAAAATGTGTTACAATGAGGATATACCCTAGAAACTGCTTTGTTCCATTGCCAGCACTCACTGATGTGTGAAACTGGGCCCTCAGGCCACAGCATTCAGACTGGGTGCCTAAAATCAGGCAAATAGATTTCACAAATGTGATTTTTAGAAAGACTGCATGTAGTAATTTTGAACCATCCCATCTTCTGTACTTTGGGGCTCCCTGGCAAGGCCTTGACTCACTTCCTCTTCCTTCCTGCACAGAAACTCTTCTCCCCAGGAGAGCCCCAGGCTCTCCTCCTCCTCCAGAGAGCTGCACTGTTGCTACACATGCAGGATGGCTGAAGTAAAAGGGAACCCCTGGAAACTGTGCAGTCCTACTCAAAGGAGGGTCAGCTACAGAGGGTTGCTCAGGGCTGCTTCCAGGTGGGTTTCACTGAGGACACTCCACAACCTGTTCTAGTCTTTGACCACCTGCTGGCACAGGGAGCAGAAAAGGAGGAGCAATTGTTGCAGAACTGAGAGGCTGCTCCCTGCAGCTGCTCCTAGGGAGAAGAGCAGTACAGACTAATTTTATGGGCCACATCTGGCCCGTGACCACCACTGGATCAGCCTAGTATTTTTCCTGGCAGTAAACTGGAAAGAAAAATATATAGAAAATGAGGTGGCAGGAATCCTCAGAGACTTCTTCTTTCACATTAATTGAAAAGTCAGTGAAATTTTAAAGAACTGAGTAAGACTTTAATGATTAAGTAAGTTTCTTTTATTTTTTCTTAAGATAAACCCCTATTTTAAGATAGGCCATGGCATGTTCAAGGTATGTGCTATTTGGTTTTAGAAAAGTTACAAAGACATATAGACTACCCAAATTATTTTGAAATAGGGTTAAAGTACGTATAAATGCTAACAAACATCCTTCTGGAGAGTATAAGCAGATGCCAGGGGCATACCTGCAAGGTCAGGTTTCAGTATCAGAGGAGCTCCTATCACAAAATTAAAACTTCATGAAAGAAAAGTTTGTAATGGGAAATGCTGGCATTGCTAATGCTTTCTTGCTAGAGCTCCAAAGAGCTTAGCTAGTGTACAGAGTTATGCATTCATGCACTAGTGACTAACTGATGACAAATGACAAGGAGTAATGGAGTTGTTGAATTCTACTGCTGTTCTAGCAGCCAAAATAAGAATTGCAAGTAGTGACTACACAAGAATGAAATTCCTTGAAAAAATGTATGCTATAGTGTTATAGAAAACAGGTACAAAACTGGGACACTAGAAATTATCTATTTCATTAAAAAGATACTTTGAAGTTTTTGCTAAAATGTCTACAGACCTGCAGCTGTATATTATATCCAGCAACCACATGAAAACATCCTTTATCATCAAAACATTTCCAAACATAAAGTAATAAACCCTGAAAATATTCTTCCAAGGACTAGTCCATAATTCTGTTTATCCTTCTTTTTAGAGACACCTAAACTGGACAGAGGTTAAGTAACTTGCTGTATTTTTGCAAACCATGGGGCATTTTGACCTCAGCTTTCTGTGGTTTGGGGAAAGCAAGAGGAATACTGATTTATACGACTTCTGGCAGGGCAGAGCTCTCTAATAATATGTTCTACATAACCTCTTAGTTGTGGATTAAAACGTAATTTTTCACATTGAATAGGACCTTTTTCCAGTATCACAATTCTGCTGAAGTCAACAAGATTTTGTAAATCCTGGGCACTGGCAATAATCTGTTGTGAACAACAAAGGGCTGACATGCACAGCTCCTGCACCAACAAGGTCTTCATGAATTCAATTCCACAGCTTTCCCCTTCAAGATGGAAGATGAATCAAGCATTCAGAATTTAACTCTGAATCTGCTAAGTGCCAGTTCCACAGAGACAGAGAGACTCACCCTGCTCCCAGGGAATGAAATTCTGCTGTCAAACTTTTGGCCAAGTTTGGTTTTTTTGGTTTTTTTAATCTATTCTCTTGTGGCAATATAACCTATGCAGTGTATCCCCAGTGGCCAGTGAAAGAATATTGAGAGTCTGTTAAAGCAAATCCTAGGTTTGCTCCTACTTCCTTTCTAGCTACCTTTTCTTCTAGAATTAGGTGCTCTTTGCAGTTGTTGCTTAAAATACCCTTTAATAGCAAAGTCTGATAGCTACATACCTAAGCGATGAAATCCAAAAGTGAACCTCTTTGTTGGAGATTTTGCAGACAGCCAGAGAGCAAGGAGGGTCAAAATAATACCACTAAGGTCGGTTAGCATGTGAAGTGCATCTGTCATAATTGCTAGACTGTTAGCAACATAGCCACCTGAAAACATAACAGGAGAAGTCAGGACACATGACATTTTTAATTATTTTACATAATATCCTCTTGCATACAGTTATTTCTTTTCAGAATAGTGCAATAAGTACATGAGAGCCCTTCTTATACTCACTAAACATGGAGAGGGGGTTTGCCATTACAAGCAAAATGCCATGCTATAATTTAAAGCTACCATAGTTAAAAGTGCAGTCAAGTGTGCTTTGTATTAAGGGTAACATAGAAAGGATTCCCTCTTGATATTCTAACAGAGACTACTTGCACCATAATGTTTGCAAGATCAGGACCAAAACAGTTTTGTATCTTTTCTCTATATATTACTGCACATGTGTTTAATCAACTGATTCTTTTGTTAAACTACATCTGTTTAACACTCTGACATGACAGAACAGGAACAGAACTCCAAAGATTTAATGACCAGGAAATTTACCCTGTCCTCTTTTTATTACGTTATCTTTTAACCTTAATTATTCCCTCTCCTGGCAGGAGCACGTAAGTTCTGGCAATATCTATTGCAGACAATGACTTTCACTTGTATAGCATTTTTCTTTGTTATTTATTACCATAATTTTTTCTTGTAATAATGAGCTGCATTGAGACAAATAACCTGAGATCAAAGTTTAATATCTTTGTTCCAATTCAATTGCTAGTGCTACTATTGGATGAGTGAGAGATTTAAACAATGCACCTCTTGCTAAGTATCCCTTATAGAAAGGGGAATCAAGGACAGGCTGTGTTGTCTTCCATATGCTTGAAGGTAAGCCCTTATCTCAGAAAAGATCACATCTTCAGTGTCAGCTCAGCTATGATTTTGTTTCTCTTTTTACCTTGAGATTGTCTTGCAGCCTGTAAATTGTACTGAGCAAAGTGTGCAGCTGGTGTGCCATTTGGCAGGCTTCAGGCTCCAACTAACATTTCAAATAAAGAAATTTTTGTATACAATTAAAATTGTCTTAGTGAAGAGGCTGACCAGAGGAAATAGCAAAAGGGGAATTCACGACTGGCTGACTGCTTTTAAGACTGGTCATAAAACCTCTGTGTCTGTGTGTGTGTGTGGCTGTGGGTGTTCTTATGTACACACCTGCAGACAGCTACTCTCTCCTCCCCAGCCAAACACAGAGCACAGCTGTACTGCAGTACAGTTCGTGCTGTGCACAACTACCAAATGCACTACATTTCAAACAGCTCCTTTCCTCCAGCCCCTTTCTTCAATTGTTCAGAACTTTCTATGTCAAATTCTTCTGAGGCTGAAATTCTCCAAAAGGCCATTGCAGCTCAAAAACAATGAGGTTTTAAGATTTAGCAATTCAGCATCTTTTTGACTAAAATGAGTTATGCCTTTCCTTTTTGAATTAATTTGTGTTCTCCCAAAATTAAAAAAAAAATTATTTAGAAAGTACAACTCAGCCTCTTTTATAGTCAACAGAGAAAAACCAGTAATTTATATGTAAGGACATTTAGTTCAGCAGTTTACAAACACCATTATTTACAATATATATGTTGATTTATATGTATTATTTAGAGAATCACTTCAGTTCAAGAAGAGTCAATTCCATTTCAGTTAGCCTCTCACTTTTAAAGACTTTCAAAATAAAATTATAAGGAAGGAATTCAGATACTGAAGCTAAACATAATGCAGCATGTGGATTAAGAAAACATATTTGCCATTTATGAAATCCTGAAATCAAAGGTTCTCTGTTTCTAAAGGTGTTGGTTCATCGCTTGGTTAAAGGTATTGCCTAGGGGCTGTTTAGATACAATTGGAAACTTGGAAAAAAAGACATCTATAACCTTTACAAAAAGACAGCTTGATGGCTCACCACTGTTTTCAGTGACCCATGAAGGACAGCAGTTCTCCTCATGGATGATCAATTAGAAATCTCTAAACATAGCTGAAAACATCAAAACCCTGTCAGAAAAGCTAACTAGGACTTGCAATAAGTTTTTCATTTCTTGATGCACAATCGTTTCCCCAAAGTGTAAATTGTTATCTGACTGTTCATCAAATTAAACAACAAACACTGAGATAGGCTGGAGTAATGAGTTTGGAAAAAACATGCCAATCAAGATTGCACAAAAAAAGCTGCTGAAACAAGATTTCCTTCATCTTGATACTGGTAACAGACACCAGAAAGATTTTTACTGAAAAAATTAATTGTCTGATAGAGTCTTCTGCCTTTTTCTCAGAAACTCCAATCTGTCAAAGATCATAGAAGGAACTGTTAAAATATCCTACACGATCAAAGTTTTCCCAAATACCTGAGCTTCAGACCAATTCATAAAGTTTGGAAATTTGAAACCAGCCAAAGACAACACAGAACAGGGCTGGAGTGAAATAAATTAAACAGGTGGTGCACTGACCCAGGACTTGGGGGCTATAGCTCTAATTACTCTTCTGCTGATGATTACTTGCCCCGTGACAAGTCATTCAGGTAGAGATCCACAGAATTACAGAGATATCCAAACCCTCTATTTATTCTCTGTGGAAAATGGATGCCTGAATATTTGATGGGTCTGGCCCTCAGTGCTCTCTGATTCTGTGCCCAAAGAACAAAATATGGCTGGAAACAGCGCACCCAGACCTGAGGAGGACAAGTCCACAGTACAGCACTAACTCTCTGTACAGACAAATCCAGCCTGCTCAAGTCCTGACTGTACAGGAAGAACAACAGATGATGTGACAGTGATCACAGTATTTTTACTCTCAGTATCTTTTATTTCTAGAGCTCTCCCTGCACTAGCAACGGAGAGGTCTCCAACAGCATGAATTGCATCCAAAGCCCCAAACAGAAATGGCCCCAGTGACTTGAGCATCAACCTGCCAACAGCTCAGACATAACTCAGTAAGAGGCCCTTCAGATGAACTAAATTCAGTGTACATCAGAACTCTGCTGCGAATACAATCAACTAACATCGCTCTCACGTTAAAGCCTAAATAACAACACTATTGTTTATCAAATTTACCTGAGTTCATGCTGAACCAAAATCTCAAGCCAGAGAAAAAACATGGAGCCAGGGGGCAAATGGGGGCATTCAGCCAAATCCCCACAACGGGTTTGACACATAGTGCCTTGCCATAATAAGCTGATGCATTGTGGCTGTGTTATTAATGACCAGCCACATACTGAGACATGCTGAAAGGCAAAAACACTTTTTTCCATTAACCCACATTCCTGAAATAAAGCCCCAAATAAAACTGGTACAGACACAGTCAATATTCTGGTCTCTCCCTGAAGAATGGAACATTTCTTCTAGGGGTTTTGTCCCCTGCATCTGTGGGACAAACTGCATTAGTTATCCTCTAGCAATTATTTTGTTCCCTATCCATCTTGCACAAGTTTGTCTTAAAAACATAATTCACAGCTGTCCTAGCAAAAGCATCCAAGAGCATGAGCTCACTTCACACGAGTACTCAATTGACTCAAATTGCAGAAGTCAGGAAGGGGATGTAGATCCCATGCTACTGTTCTTCACTTCCAGAAAGTTTTTATGATTTGATTTTTTGTGTGTGTTTGAATTATGGCAAGTAATTAATCTGATTAGCTCTGATTCAGACTTGAACGTTGAAATTTAAGAAATTTAAAAGCACTTAATTGCTACAGAGAGACCTGGCTCAACATACATATCAATGTACTGGCACAGTGTAGTGCTCCCCACAATTCCCAATGAGGGGACAGTGGATGGGAGCATTAAAGGATTTTTCAGGAGGCTGAGTCACACCCAGCAGACACTTGCACTGCATGGCATGGATGTATCCAAAATACAGATAGTAACAGGACACAGTAAGTGAAAAGAGATTAAAAGATAAATACTGAACTTTGTAAAAATGATTAGACAAGACAATGGCAAAGGCATAACATTTAACAGCTAATCTATGCATCTCAGGGACACTCACATTTTATTTCAAGTCTATGCTGCTACAGGCTATTCGATAAAGCACAGTTGTTCAGTACAGGCTTGTGTATAATGCACAGGAGGTTCTCCTCATCCTGCACAGCACAGCCATTAGGAGGGAGCAATAAAAGCTGATCTGGAGCAATAGGTTCATTCTTCTGACCAACAATCAGGTGCTTAGATAAGAACACATTTTCATGTAAAACCCCACTATACTTCTGCAAATAATTTAAGGCAACTACTTGGTATTCTTATATGTTGCAGCAGGAAGTGTTCAAATAATTATCACTTTAAATGACTGTGCTCATATGATTTATGTCTGGATGGAGAACATGTTAGTCCAGAGAACAGTAGGGCATCAAGAAGTTCTCAAGGGAGTGATATCTTCACTGGACTGCTGTTCATAGTTCAGGACTTGTCTCTTCAGTTCTAAGTAATAGTGTGTATTGCTGTATCTGGTGAATAACGACAAATACCCCTCCGTATTATTTTTATTATTGTGGTAAATGTCACATTTGAAACTGTATTTTCATCTTCTTCTCTTGTTGCAAGCACAGCAAGATTTTATGGCCGTTGATTAAAAAATACTGCGATTGAAATTGTGCATGCCACTTCTCCTTTGTTAAAAACACCTTAAAAACTTACAAGGAGAAACAAAAATCCATTAGACAAAGAAACATTTGTACATTTTATGCCATTTCGGGGAATTGATCAGAGATTCAGGTAAAGGAAATTGCAACTTCTTTCACGGAAAATACAGATGGACTTTATTCCCTCTCACCTTCTGCACGTGCAGCTCATCTCTGGTCTCCCTAAAGGACTGATGGTTTCCCTCAGGAAATACTCATGGCCAAGGCCAGAGCAGCCTAACAAGCTGTGTGGCACCGTGCCGGAGGGACGGCACAGAAGGCCCCCGACTCACCTATGAGCTCCCCCGTCATGAAGAGGAGGTAGAGGAGGGCAGCAAGCGTCAGCCGCTTCTTCACCTTCCTCTGCTTGGAGCGCTCCCGTCGGCTGCTGCAGCCGCTGCAGGGGTCCGGCCGGCCGGCCCGGGCGCTGCGCAGGGCGATGTCCCGGTCCAGCAGGGACTCGTCGTCGGACGGCAGCCCCGGGGACGCCCCGTTCACCGGCGTCTCCGGGGCCGCCTCCGAGCCGTCGTCCGCCACCACCACGCGCAGCTTGTTAAACCTGGGGAAGTCCTCGTCCCCCACATCGTCCGAGAAGTCAAAGGCACTGGAGTCGTTCAGGAACAGAGGGTCCTCGTTCCTCCCTAGCAGGGACTTGATGCTTGTCCAGAGCCCGGCCACAGCCATAGCGGCGGCGCTCGGGGCCCTGGCCGGGCGCGGCCGACCCGCCGCGGGCGGCTCCGCTGGCGCAGCTGTGCCCTCGCAGGCGGCGCCCCGACCGCTCGTCGTCCCGTCAGGGCATGTCCCCTACATCGCCCCGCCGGGCCCCGCGCAGGCCGCACGGAACGCGGCGCGGGGCTCCGCCGCTGAGCGCCCCGGCACCGCCGGCCCACAGAGCCGCCTCCGCGCCGGGCACCGCGCCGCGAGGCGCTGTCACCGCCGGAGCCCCGGTCACGCCGCGCAGCGCTCAGCCGGCGCGGCCCCGGTCACGCCGCGGCCGCGCAGGCGGCGCCCGGCGCGGGGCCGCCTCCCTGCCGGCGCAGGGGGAGCGCCGCCGCTGCCGCCATGCGCGTCACATCCCTCCGCTCCGCGCTCCGCCGCGGGCGGGCAGCGCGCCGCCCTCGCAATCCCTGCGCGCTCCCGGGGCCGCCCCGCTCGCGGCGGGGACAGTTGGTGCGAGTCGCGTCCCCTGCGCGCCCGCGGACCCCGCCGGCACCGCGCCTGCGCCGCCCGCGGGGGACGGCCACAGGTTCGAGTCCCGCTGCCGCCGCCTCGCCGCGCCCGCGGAGCTGGGGCACCGCGCTGCGGGGCTCGGGGAGCGGAGGGGCCCGCCCGGTGCGGCGGCGGCATCCGCGCGTCCCTCGGGGTGCCCTGAGGGGCTGTTCCCGTCCCTCCGTGCGTTTGTGTTCAGTGGGTAAATGCCATGCGAGGTAGAGGCTGCGAACTGCCAAAGCCATACAATGCAGATATGGTGGTCTGTGATAGGCAGGAAGCTGTGTTCAGTACGCTGGAAGCCTGAACTGCATAGTTCCGTGCTCTGGCTTCAGATTTTGAAAGGCAGAAGTTTGCATTGTGTTGCTTTTCTCTTCTGTCACTGCGCGGCTCTTTACATTGTTTCAATAACTCGGTTAAGGCAGAGTTGTAGACAAACCTCAGACACCCTGCTGTTGTATAATTCCTTTCATAACTGTGCTCTAACATAAGAGTAATTAGATTTTTGCCTTTATTATTTTTTCTGAGAGGTTATTCCTGCTCCTTATTGGTCTGAGTACTAGAAATTTTTATCTGAGTTTCAGCCTACACAGATGTTCCACATCAGTTTGTATCTATGGCCAAATTCTATTACTGTATTCAGTCAGTTTGCTTAGCCATAAACATTTCTGGGAAATCATGCCTGTCAGAGAGAATGTACATAGCTTGGTTTTTTACTTGGTTGAAGGAAGTGAAGACTGGAGAGTTGTATAGAGTGCAGGATTTTGGAGAAGGGCACTCCTTTTCTGGTCAAGGGCTGATAGCAGATTCTGGTAGGCATCAGGGCACTGCTGCAGGACATGGAGTGAGCCCCTTCTTGGAACTGGCCCTGCGGGAGGGGAGTCCTCTGATGTAAACCGGCCTTGGGTGGAGGTGGCTTATTGTTGTTCTCTTAATGATGTCCAAAAATAGACAGTATGACGCTTTATCTGAGCTCCCTTGCCACTTTACAATGTGGCTGTTTTCCTGAGCATATAATCTCAGATTATTTTTCTTCAAGTGGCTAAAGTGGTGCCATCTCCTGCCCTTTCACCCACCTCATAATTCCCCTGGCATTGTTACCAGCACAATTGTTCAGGGGGCAGACAATGAACTGAGTCCCTGAAATCGGTCAGAATTAAACAATGCATACTGAGAGGGTTTTGGATATATTTGTATGTGTAACTGAGACTGCTTCCAGGATCTCAACTTGCACAGACATCCATATGACAACGAGGGGGCAGTGAACAGTGTGGGAGTCAGAATGAGCAGCCAAGGATGGGAACCAGTTAAGCCAGCCTTGCTACTTAGAAAAGTGCTCCCAGCAGTGTTCCAGTTCACCCATTTTTTATGTTTCTGTTCTCTCTGGGTGATTAACTCGCTCTGTGTTTCAAGAGTTTCACCACTTGTACCAGTACAAGTGAGTGAGGATATACAGACATGAGCAGCCAGGTTCCAGGAGCCACCAAAGGAACTGCTTTTAAAACTGTGTTGAAATGTTGGGCTTTACACTGCAGCTTTGCCACTTCTACAGGAACAGAAACTTCTAGCACTGAGGAAGGATCTTTAGCTGGGAGGACTAACATACTAAACCAGTGCACCAAGGTTTGCCAGCTCACCTTTTACTGAATAACTAAGATTAGAAGTGTTGTCAAGTCAAGAACCAGCTCATACATTGGTAAGATGAGCCTCTGTTGAACAGAACCGTTTGTACCAGTCTGCTACGCTCAATTTCTTCATTGTAACAGCCAAGGCTCTACCCTTTCTACAGTCTTGTTTATTTAATGAGGACAGAGAGTCTCTAAGAAGTTACCTATTAAGGTGAAGTGTTTCCTTTTCATGTTGTCAACCCAGAAGTCACGTGGCACCTCCAAAGCTGATGGTTTAAAACATCCTATTTGCTATACAATTCAAGCTAACTTCATTTTCATTCACATTTCTAGGGTGAGGCACGGTTACAATATATGTAACTGCTTAAATCAGTTGCAGCAATAAAATCCAAAATGCATATATGACAGTGTTGCATTAAAGGTTTCTGAACACAGTTGCTACAACATAAAATGAAAATGAAACACGATTATGTGGTGTTAACATACTAAGTATTACATACTTAGGCAGTTGGGAAATAGTTACTGTGAAATAGAGGACATTTTGCAGAAGAAAAGGAACAAGAAAAGTTTTCTATCATTTTCTTTTTTGGAACATTTGGGTTGACAAACAGTTAAATTTTAATTTGTCTAGAAAACTAGATACCAGTTTTCTATTCCAATCCTCAGTCTATTTCTGCAAGACGTGGGAAGGCCTGGAACAGGCAAAGTAGAAGCACAAATCTGAAACTCCCACATCTCAAGACAGACTATTTCAGAGTCATTATCTCACCTCTTCTTACTAGAAATTCCATCTGGAAACTGAGAAGTCTTTCCCAGTGAAACTTCCAACAAAAGTGGGTTGTACCCCCTACCAAAAGAAACTTTTAAGTAAAATTGCTAACCTGTTGGAATAAAGAATTTGAGTCTGTTCAAGATAATTAACAACTTCCTCTTGTTGCTTCTTTTAAAAAGCAGAAAAATTGGTAAGTTTTCAATCTGATGATGGAGTAGTGACATATTTATGAGCAAAAGTTAATTAGAATATGCATATGAAGAAAAATGCAAATGAATTTGCAACAATCTTGCTGTTAGAAATGTTAGTTTTAAGGTTGACAGATCACCTCAAAAGCCCCTTTTTTGCCTCGATCTGTTTCTGAAGAGCATTAGGGAGACTGCCTGAATTTAATTTAATCTTTAAGGTTTGGGGATATATAAAATACTGCATTAAAAAAACATTTCTGAGTGGTCCTTCATTAGTTTCTTTCCACAGTTGCACCTGCATTTCCTGAAAAGACCTTTATAGGTAAAAAAGGAAAAAAAAAATTCCTACCATACCATATAAAAGTGATTTTTCACTAAAGAATATATATACTTGCAAGTTGGTTAGATCAGGGTGCTGATAGCACCAAGGTGGCTGTTTGATCCCCCTATGGGCCACTCACTTAAGAGCTGGACTTAAGGATCGCTCTGGGTCCCTTCCAACTGAGAATATGCTATGATTCTGTGTGAAGTTATTACTGCTCTTGCAGACTGTTGGGGAAGATCCAGAGACAGACACAAAAGCTAGGTATTCATTTCCCGAGAAACAAAAGCTATAAGTAGTGTAAAGACTGTACGGTTTTTGGAGAATCCAAATCTCTAAAATACAAGAGCAAGGATGTCCCTTAAAAAGGGCACTTGCGGTGATTTTAGCTGTTTTCGGCTGTGGCAGCAGAGCTCCCTGGGCTCCCTGCGCTGTACTGCTCCCGCCGGGCAGCCGCTGTGCCCCGGCACGCTGGGACGGTGCCCTCGCACCTCCGCTTTGTCAGGCCCCTGCACCACAGCGGGGTCTCCGCGGGGCTGGAACCCGCCAACATCGAGGTTCAGCCCCGGCCCCAGCGGCTGCTCCCGGGGCTAGGCGGCTTCCGACCGCTCCAGGAGAGGCAGGCACCTCAGGGGAGCGGCGAGGAGGAGCGCCCGGCACCGACACTAACCCCGGCCCCGCGGCGGCCCAGCCCCGCTGTCAGTCTCCTCACGGCCCAGCCCCGCTGTCAGTCTCCTCACCCCCGCCACCATCGTCACTCGCGCGTCACTTCCGCGCGCGGCCCGGGCCCGGAGCGCGGCGGCGGCGGCGGCGGCGGCGGCGGCGGCGGCGGCGGCGGCGGCTCCTCCTCTATGGTGCGGCGGCGGCGGGGCGTGGGCCGGGGGGCGCCGGGCCGGCCCGCTCGGTGAGGGCAGCCGGACCCGCCTGCCGCGGGCTCGGGCGGCCCTGCCCTGCCGTACTCTGCTCTGCCCTGCCGTGCCCTGCTCTGCCCTGTCCGGTCGGAGGGCGCCGGGAGCGGCAGCGATGAGCGGCGCGGAGCGGCCGGAGGGGAAGGAGGCGGCGGCCGCGGGCGACCCCGGGCGCTCGCTGGGTACGTGAAGGGAGGCTCGGCCGGGCGGAACGCGGTTGTGGGAGAGTCGACGAGAGGCTGGAGCCGCAGTCAGGCCCGGTCAGAGTAAGGCGCCCGGCGGGAGCCTCCGCCATCCCCGGTGTTTGGGCCGGGCTCCCTCGGAGGCCCAGGACTGCCTCTCGCATCGTTCTCTCCCGTGCGGGAGCCAGCAGGTTAAAGGATCTTGTCTTCCACGAGCACTGCAGACAAAAAATAATCATAGCGTGCCCATACGAAACTTACCGGCTGTGAAGTTCAGTTCTTGGAGTTCATTGAGGTACTCTTGATACATAGTCAGAACACTGATGTTGCCCATTTTGTTCTTCAGTAGACTGGAGTACTCTTTTTTTTTAAAGACATCTATGGAACAGATACATTTCTCTCTTTCTCTTCTGCTGCTGTTCACATAAAAGGGTTTAACAGGCTTATGATATAGGACTGAGAATAACGGAGGAATAAAGAAGAGGAGGAAGACAAAAGTCTAGTTTAGTTGAAAAAGTGCAGAGAATTTTAATGTGTTTTAATGCTTTTAATTTTTGAAAAGGAAAATATAGTTGCTGTAGGTGAAACTTGAAGTGTGTGCTGACCTGTCACACTCAGCCTTGCTGTTGTTTGGTGTAGGTCCCAGTGATGCTTCTCCAGATGAAGGAGTTGTAGAAGATCTGCCTTTAATAGATGAGAAAGCTGTGGAGCAGCTAGCTGAAGGATTGATTTCCCACTATCTGCCTGATCTTCAGCGATCAAAATCAGCACTGCAGGAACTTACGTAAGCAGATTTTTGAAACCAACTTTATACACGTGTATACTTGGTTTGCTGCTCTTTTCAATATAATGTGCCAGCTCCCCTTAACTGCAATGTAGTTTATCAGCATTTCTGTATCCTGACTCGAGCAGCCTGAATATAGTTCAGTGATCTGTGGAAGTACCAGGGAGTGTATAAGCTGCAGTGTAGCCTTTGAGCACTATGGCTGAAGAATGTGTAATACTAGAAGACTAAGATCCCCTAAGCCATGCAGAGCAGAAGATCTAGATTTCTTAAATGCTTATTCACTTCTGTAGTGGAAAAGTGTGCTAAAAGCTGGATTTATTTTGCTTTGAGACATGCAGTTTGTATTCAGGGCAGCTTGCAGTGAGATATACTGTTTGTTGTTCAGTCTCTGAACCGTATTGCAGAACAGTTGAAAACACAAGTAAGGAGTTAAACAGATAAGAGTTCTTTGTACACTGATACCTCACTGATAACTGAGAGTAGTTGATTTCAAATGCAGACCAGATCTGCCATGTGTACAGAGATACTGGAAAGAGCTTTACACAGATCCATCTCAGGTTTTGCAGGGTACCTTAGTTTGGATTTCACTACACGTGATGTGGTTATGCTCCTGCCAAGGACAGCCTTTGTCTGGAAAGAGTTGAGCTGATTTGTGTGGGATGGAGATCCTTAATAATCACCAGGAATCCACAAAGTTCTGTACAGAAATAACTTAGTCCTGCATCGTGATACACAGGCACCCAAGTGGAAAGTCAAGAGCTAATTGTTCTTCCTTCCAGTCAACCATTGCAACTTGGAGAGTGCCTCTTCAGGGGTTTTGGGATATTTATCCTGGATATCCATGTGCTGTATGATGCCAGCTGAATTTTTGCAACAAATAGTAGCCTGGATTTTTTTAAAGTCTTTTACTCATGTTTTTATTGAAATCACCTAGCAATGCATAAGAGGAATCTGGTATTGGGAAGTGTGTATTGATACTGTTTTGATTAAAGGTCTATTTAAAGGGCTGGTTGAAAAGCATATGTGGTGCTTTGCTTTGGGTTTATGCATCTTTTTTTTTTTTTTTTAGACAGAACCAAGTGGTACTGCTAGAAACATTAGAACAAGAAATTTCAAAATTCAAAGAGTGTAACTCCATTGTTGATATCAATGCTTTGGTAAGTACCAGTAATAACTTTTAAATTCCAGATTAGCATAGATTTTCTTGCTGAAGCATTACTAGCAGCTTGTGTCTTTTCCTTGTTCTTAATGACCTACAGAAAGAAAACCAGTTCAAATATTAGGGACAAACTGCTGGAGGGGGTGGGAACCAGCATATTTCCCTTAAATAGGAAGGGCCGCAGGAAGAGAGTGCAGGCTCAGTCAGGCAGCACTGGTGAGACTGGCTGTTCAAAGCCAGCAGCCAAAGCCAATGTACATGTTTTTTCAGTAGGATGGAGGCTCTAGCATGGGCTCTGTGCACCTCCCCAGACTAGCAGGAAGGGTGCTTGAAACACTCATGTATGGTGCATAAAGTTGTAATATTTTTGTTCTGTTTTGTGAATCTTAACTCAGTAGATTACTGTGTGTAACTGTTGAGATGTAGTAGTTCTCTGTATTAATATATGTGATATGTAAATTATATATATAAACTTGAACTTGTTTATTCCATTATCAAACTGTTCTGATAATCACTGGTTTTGATTGTGATTTTGCTATGTAGCTTTAAAACAACTATTCTAACTTGACAGTCACTGCTTTAACAGTTATGGTTTTTAAGTTTTCAGAAGCTAAACACTATCACAACAAGTTAGTGAATATTAGAAATGAAATGATGATGCTGCATGAGAAGACATCAAAGTTAAAAGTAAGTGGGATAAATATTTTTACTTTCCAATGCAAACATTTACTTACATATTATTGACTTTCAACTTTTCTTTTGGATGCATGGTGAAAATTCTGATTAAAATAGAAATTTATCTTAAAAGGATGTTTTCAGTAGCTCCAAGCCATATATGTTTTTAGCCTTTTACTTGCTCCTAATGGTGCTCAAGCAACTTACATATCTGAACTACTCTTTCAGTGTCATCTTTATGTTTAGGTAGTGTAAGAATCATGCCTTGTTGTGTTGCTTAGTCCACTCCATTCCAAGCAGTTCTCTGTTGTTTCAGTTTCATTTCAATGGAAACTAGGTCATCACAAATGTAAGAATTTCTCCTTCTGTTCAATGTACCATTAACAGTGGCATAAGTTCACTGGTTTCATGCTATACAGACAGCCTGGTTACATTCTGGCAAGATCAGTCCTTCAGTGTGTTCAACAAGAGAATTTTTTCTTGGAGGCAGTAAATTACGTGGTAAGAACCTTGTCAGGTATACCCAAAGGATGACTTCTGGTGAGGCTGAACGGGGCTCCAGTTTGTGTTTTCCCAGTGTAGATCACAAACTTCCCATTTCTTAACAGTAAGCTGAAAGTTGGAGGGATGAAGCAAAAATTAACAGTTTATGCTACATTCAGTATATGGAGGGTGTGTTGGAGAGAGGGAGAATGGGAGGGATTTTGTTTGTTGTTCCAACTGAAATATATCTATAAAGCTTACAATTATTCTCTTGTCTTTTCTGTTTAGAAAAGAGCACTTAAGCTGCAACAAAAGAGGCAGAAGGAAGAACTGGAACGAGAGCAGCAACGTGAGAAGGAACTTGAAAGAGAGAAACAGTTAACAGCAAAACCTGCAAAGAGAACCTGAAAGCAGCACATGCAAAAACTTGTCTGAGTTAATGATTTCTGCATTCACTGGAATTAAGGCAGACTTTGCTTAAATTGGGCTATAGCTGTTGCTATACAACAGTCTATTCTATGGTATTATAAATTCCAGAATGGTAATAATAGAGTTGGTAACATGCACATTTTTTAATTTCAGCCATTCAAGTTGCCTTCTTTTGTAATGCTATGCAGTTTGATATTATTATAATGTAAGTTAATTTTATATATATTTGTATATAGGAGAAATAGGCATCATAGTTTTAAGTACCTATCCATTTTTGTTTTCTTCTGTTCTTTTGGTGTTTAGAATTCTGAGAGATTTGATGACTGGCACATGTTTTTCAGACAAAATGCAGAATACTTCTTAAAGTTCAGTTCTGATCGCCAGACTTCAGGGGCTGCATTTTCACTGAAACTGCTTTGTTTCATGCAATTAGGATCTGTCTTTGATCATAAATACTGATTTCTTGTGTAGCCTTGGTTTGATCCATCTCTAATAAATAGAGGAAAATAGCAGTATATTTGCTTAAAAGTTCACTTCATTGCAGCAATCTTTTTTTTTTTGTCATCAAGTAACTTAAGAACAGCTTTACAGTAACTTCTGAGTAAGTTCCCATCTGAAATGACTGACAGGGGAGAAGCAGAACCTAAAGATTGTCAAAATTGATGTGTGCACAATGCAAAGTGGGACTTTTAATAACTTTGTGCTTCCGCAAACATTTAAGTCAAACCAGGGAGGTGTTGCTTCTGTAGTGGTTTATTAGGAAGACTTGTGTGGTCTAAGCATATTTTTGTGGGATTAGAAGTTGTAATTTCATCTTGTGTGACAAAATAAAACATAAGCAAAACTAAAATTTTACACTTCATGTGAAATTCAGCCACCTGTAGGAAAACTACTGCATTTAGTGTTTTTTCCTTAACAAATGAATCATTTGCACTTCAGGGCTATGTAAGAGATTTTTTGTTACACTGTCTTCACCCAAATTGATGATTATTAGTGTGTACTGATACTGATGAGAAATTTGGAATGGAGGTTGATATCCATTTCTCTGAATGTAATTCCAATCTTGCAGCACTTGGTGTGAACTCCCATTCAAATGAATGTAAAAGTTGTCTTGACTGGTAAAAGAGCTTTAAATTATTTGTTCCTACAGTCTAACAAGCTAGTTATTTTATAACTGTGTTTCTTTTAAAGTAATAATGTAAATGATGTGTTTTGAAGTAAGATAAATGGTAAGCTATGTAAAGTTTTCTATAAGGTATATATAGGAAGGTATCACAGGGGCACAGTCAATTTTACTTTTCTTTCTGTTTTAGATGACTCACACAGTGTACACCTGCCTGGACTTTCTGTATTGTAATTTTCTGAACTCCTAATTTCCTTTTCTTAATATTTGTCATCCTTTTCTGTTCAAGATGTACTCTAGCAAGTACCCAGGCATCATGCAAGGTAAACTGGGATAATGTTTTGGGGCAAGGAGAACAAACTACTTAAAGCAGTGTGAACAGACACTGAAATGCTTTTAGTGAAGCAGTATTACATTAAATTTTTCCACGGGTATTTTTCCCTGAAGTTGAATAGTCATGGCTATTAATTGCCAGCACATTGTTAGCCTCTGCTGTGGTTCGTATGTATTTCTAAGAGAAATGTAAAGGGTTTCCACAGTCCATTTTTTGGAGCAGAATGTACATAACTAAATGTTGTCTAAGTATGTTATTTTGTAATGTAATTTCACAATCAGATTCTGGGAATTAAAACTGTTCTCATTAAACTATAACATGAAACTAGACGCCTCAGTATCCAAAACAGGATTGAAATACTTTGATACGTCTTTGTATGCCTTCATACAGAATCCAGTTTACTGTGTCAACTGGAATTCTCTCTGTCAACAACTGTGCTTTTTTCCAAAGAACTGTGGTTTTGTGGGATTTGGTTTTGTTTCAAAACAACCATGGTTATTTTAAATAAAACTAGAGAATTCTAAGAAATTCATAGAAATTGACACTTTTGAAAATTAGTACATTTCAGCATTTGGAATAATTTCCCATCAAATGAATAAAAGCTATCAGTGCTTACCTGAGGAATCACATGCACATACATGAAAATGTAATTGATTAACTTTTCCTATAAAAGCATGGTAAGATCTGGGTTTTCTATTAATAAGGACCTAATTTTACTAAATGACCTTTCTGTAATAAAGGGGGGGGGGAATTAATAAAAAATATATAGGATGAAGTTTGTTCAGTTTACATAACTTCTATTAATATGTTCTTTAATTACTTCAGTGAAAACTACAATTCATTATCTCCATAGGATGTTCTACTAAACACTCTTGTAAGTCTTAATGCATAAACGTAAATGCTGCATTGGATGAATTTATTAATACTGACATGTGAAAGTGTGTGCCTGCATCAGCATGCACAGCTAGAATCAGCAATTGTAATTGCTGTGTACACTTAGTCTTGCTCGATTTCATAAAAAGTTACTTATGGAGTAGATAAATGTGGTAGTACATCGTTAGGGTTAGGCAGTGTGTGCCCAGCCCTCAGCAGCTCTCACCCTTTCATCCTGCGTGGACTTTGGGAAGGTTAAGGCAGCGCTCCCCGCAGCTGTGTGTATCTAAGCGCGACTCTGGGCAGCTGCCTGGGATGGAGGCAAATACCGAATGCGCAGCTGGCTTTCCATCAGGGATCGGCAGGGGGCCAGATTTAGAACTGGAGTTTCAAAACTTTGGGAAGAGCACGGGGTTGGTTGGAGCTGTAGGTGCCGTCGGTACCTGCCCGGAGCTGAGCGTACGGCTCAGCCCTTCGCGAGGGCTCCGCGACCACCGCCGGCTGCGCACACCCGGCCCGGCCGGCCCGGCCCTGCCCTGCCCTGCCCGGCCGGACCGCGGCCTTTGCCCGCGGCCGGGCAGCTCCCGGAGCCCCGAGCTCCGCCCCGCCGCTCCCGGCACCGATCGCACACGGGCCGGCGGCGCGGTCCTTCCCTGCCCTGCTCGGCGCAAGGAGCGGTGAGTGCGGAGCCGGGACGGGGCCGGGGCCCGGTCCTGCCGTGAGGGAGCGCGGTGTAGGCTTGGGCCGAGCGGGAGGCGGCGGGAGGGCCGTGCCGGCGGGGCAGCCTGCGGGCCGCAGCGGCCTCGCCGAGGGCGGACGGGGTCGTACCCCAGCCCCGGGGTCGCGGCCCTGCTCCCCCTGCAGAGCCGGGTGTCTTGGCTCCGGGGCGCGGTGCAGCAGCGGCTGCTCAGTCCCTTGCGGCTGCTGTGGCCGGAGCGGAGGGGCTCGGCTCGCACGCTCTGGGGCCGGCTGGGGAGCTGCCCGCCGAGCTCGCACGTGGAATGCTTAAACTGCTGATCTGTGGCCAGCTGTTTAACGAATAGTTGCAATGATCTGTACTTCTTGCCAGTAGGACTTCTCTATTTATTCCAACAATAAACTGGTTCGATTAAGTAGGCAGTCTGAGGAGCTTAGCACACGGTAGGTGCCCTGGAGAGGAAGAAGCTGCAGTTGTCCTGAGTGTCTGAATGAACCGCCGTGCTTCGGTTGGTGTTTGTTTGTTCTAGGCTTTAGCTGAGATACGGAGGTACTGAGCTCTCCTGCTCAGGCTTAATTATGATTTCTTTAAAGTGCTTTTTCTTCAGTATTAAACAGACTTATTCTAAAAACATGCAAACAAATAGCCTTAGAGTGAAAGGGAAAATAGATGTATGAATGTAGGTCCGCATTTTTAAATAGCTGCCTGCGCAGATGATAAACAGCCTTCTAAAGTGAAATAACTTACTGTGGAGTTCCGTGGTTTTTTCTGACTGGGAAGGGGATGAAAAGAAAACGTTTCTATCTTGGAAACCTGTAAAATAAAATTATTACAATTTGTTTTACAGAGGAGTCCTCTGAGATTTTTCCCTCTCTGCCCCAAATTGTAACTGTAAGGATTACTAATGGGGCATTATAAAGAATTCAGGGTACACAGACATGAGAGATGTCAAGATAACAAAGAAAGGTGCAGAACGAGTTGCTCAACTACATCTAGTGTAGTGGAGAATTTCTGAAGCTGACATTGGAAGACTTTCTTGAAAATATTTGAGGTTTCTGGTGTAATTTTGAAACTCCTGTCTGTAAGTAACATAAATGAGTAAATAAATGAAAAAGCTGTAATTCTTGCCTGATGACTCGGGGAATTTAGTATTATATTTTTTGCCTTGAAAACTAACCCAGGCATTTAAATAAATATCAATTCTGCTTCCTGTAATTGTTACTGGTGCCTTTCCTTATCTCCTAGCTTCCCACTTAATGAAAGATGTCAGCAGTTGGAGCAGTGTTCTCCTGCTCCCGTCTCCGTTCTTGTGTGTGGTTGCTGAAACCAGGAATGCAGAAGATGAGCTCCTTGGGCTTACACACAGCAGCCAGGTGTGCTGCCAAGGATTATTATGAAGTACTTGTGTTGGGTGGAGGTGCTGGTGGAATCGCCATGAGTGCTCGGATGAAGAGGAAAGTGGGGGCAGGAAATGTGGCTGTTGTTGAGCCAAGTAAGGTGAGTCTCTCTCTCTGCTGTAAAGCACTGTGAAGAAAAAGCATTTTGCATGTGTCCAGATAGGTCTGATTCTCATCCCTTACCAGCCACACATGTTTATAACTGTGGAAAGTAAGCCAACTAACCATCTTTCAAAAGGTTTTGTATAACGCTTTCTTTTCCATGAGATTTATGCATCCCTGCAGCTTTGTAATGGAAAAATCTTGGGTTTTTATACAAACTTTGTTAAGAATAATACAATGTTAAGAGTACATTGCTCCCATTTGGAAGGATGTACCTTTAAGTCCCTTTAAACAATCTTGAAATGTCCATTTAAACTTTTATTTCAGACTCATTACTATCAGCCACTGTGGACCCTGGTTGGTGGTGGTGCAAAGCAGCTGGCAGCTTCTGCACGTCCAATGGAAAGTATAATACCTAAAGGTGTTGACTGGATCAAATCTCAAGTTACAGCATTGGATCCAGATAAGAACTGTGTCTGGCTAGAGAATGATGTCAAGGTAATAATGTAAAAAAAAGAAAAGAAAAAAAAGCTTTTTATTTTGTATCAAGAGTTGTCTGTCCACTTCCTGGGGATCCCCCTTAGAACTGCCTATTGAGCAAGGCCTCCAGCATCTAGGAGGCTGGGAAATTCCAATTAGTCTTATGTACTTGATCCTAAAATCTTTTTCTAAAGAAATTGTGGTTAGATAACTAGGTTAGAATAACATCAACTGAAAATACTATTATCATAAGCCTTTGCCCTGTTTATGATGAACTGAACAGAAAAGAGAGAATATTTTGCTCCAGATACCTGGATCTGTGTATAACAAAGGCTCTGTGTGTAACTCAGAATGCAGTTAGCATTTTAACTAGAATTCTTAGAGCTTAACTTATGTTACTAGTGCTCCCTATATCTCCTTCCTTGTGACTCTTTTGCTGTCAGGTAACTGAAATTTACTTTGATATAATGCTTTGGTTTCTTTGTCTAAAATATTTTTTGTTCCTTACACAACAGGTTTCTTACAAGTATCTGATAATTGCCCTTGGAATTAGTCTGCATTATGAAAAGGTATTTGTTTTACAGTAATCATATTTTTACTAATTTTAGTAGCATCACATACATTCATTAAAATAAACATCTTTTCAGTACTATTTTTACTGAAAGGTACTGAACACTATGAATTAAAGAGCTAGAAGACAGACTACTGACTTTACTCCTTCCACAGATCCCTGTGTAACAACCCAAATTACCCCTGGGAAAACCTTTTACAACAACTTTGTTGCATCTGTGTGGCAAAGCAGCAGATGGGACAGCAAGTTAAATCTAGAACTCTAAGGCAGCTTGTAAACAATGAGATAATAAGGTGTGCTGACTGTTTGAAGCACCTCTAATGTAAACAGAGTGAGGAACACAGAGCAGTCAGTAAAATCTGACCTGCAGAATTAATTTGTCCTATCCTCACCTTTCTTAAAGGATGCACTTCAAAAGGAGCCAACTGAGTTACCAGGCTTGTGTTTAAAATAGGCCCTGGGACCCTTCCCTTGTGTAAGGTTTCCTGTACACTTCACACAGTGGCACTCAGAGGAAAATGTTGGTGCAAGAATGACCACAGTGACGTGTAGGAGGAGGAAAACACCAAGGCAAGATGTCTGAGCAATTTGACTCTGGTGGTTTTACCCTGACCTGAATATGATGTAGTACCTGACAATATACTTACGGATCTCTTTGAAAAGCTTTCGAGATGTATGTCAAGCAAGAGCTGGTCTCAGCTAGCTACAGTCACAAATAAGCTCTGGTGGTTAGGTCAGTGGAATGAGGAGTTGCAGCACGTTCAGTGACCCTCCCCTCAGTCTTCATATCTATTGCTTCAGTACAAGCAATACTTTTACCAAAAAGTAAATTCAGTGTTCACTAGTAGAAGCCATGTAACAGTTAATCACACTCTGTAATGAAAACTCACAGTAACTTTAAAACAAAAGTGGACACTTGAAAAAGAGGAATGGTTTCTCTTCACCAGCAGTATACTTCTGGTGCAGACTGGAACGTCCCAAACACATTGCAGTGCATGTAACACGACTCTGTACTCTTACAGAATTTCTGCAATTAATTATTTTGAAATGGGTACAACTTCCTTTCTCACAAGCAGATGCTCAGGTCATAGTAGGAGTAATAGGGAAATAATTACTGGATGCAGATTAGTTAGAACAAAATGACCCTAGGCAAAGGGTAGGTATCTGCAACTGACTACAGACAAGTTTCATTCACCTTATTTTTTTTTACATGATTTTTACTTGTGATGTGGCAGTGACTTTATATATTCTTACTCTGAATTTCAGTCTACAGAAACTTGGGCCTGGGTCTGCACTTAGACATGTTTAGATGTTGCAGACCAAAGTAGTTTCACTAAATGTTACATCTACTAAAGCATATACTAAATTCTAAAGCAAATATCTGTTTTATGCTAGGCCTATTTTAAAAATACCAACCAGCAAGCAAGCAAGTACTTTCTTTTTGACAGAAACTTCTTATATAGTAATTTCTCAGTCTGTATTTAATACTTGTCGATGATGACAGAACTTTTGCAATCTGTACTTGAAACATTAATTTCTCTTTTCCTAGATCAAAGGCTTGCCTGAAGGTTTTAATCACCCTAAAATAGGTTCCAATTATTCAGCCCAGACAGTAGAGAAAACATGGAGAGCTTTACAAGATTTTAAGGAAGGAAATGCTATCTTCACTTTTCCAAATACTCCAGTGAAATGTGCAGGGGCTCCTCAGAAGATCATGTATTTATCAGATGCGTACTTGAGAAAAGTAAGTCTTCTACCCTTTCTGCCAGTGCTTGTTCTCACAGTTGGAAGGAAGGCTTGTTCTAAGGGTTTCATATATCTTTAAAACAAATATAAACCACATGAGAGTGCTGTGACTTGGGATTATTAAAGTGACTGAGTTGCTTTTTCTATTTTTAATGTATAAGGAATGCAGGTAAATGGATTGTACATAAATATTTAGCATATACTTAATCCCAGAGAAACTTGTAGAATTCAGAAATTCAAATCAGAATTTCATACTGAAAGAACTGCTTGTCCTGCTTCTGGTGAGCTGCAGATACAACTGTTCTCAGCCTAATTTATAACTTCCATGGTGCACCAAAATAACACTGGCTGGAATTAAGTCATTCTTGTTACTTCAAGTATTTAATACCTGTTGCCATTTGTTTACTAGTCTGGAAAGTGGCTGTGCTTGCTCCTTGGGGTGCATTGTCTCAGCATCAGAAGGAGTCTTAGCCAGGCTGTTAAAGCAAGCTTAGTGGAAGTAAAAGACAACTTCAGGTGGAAGCGTCAGCTTCATATGTGTTTAAGTTTCATGAGCTGCCTACTGGGTGAGTATCTGAATTATGCATAGAAGTGAAGCTTTCAGAAAGCTTTTTAACACTAAACTGCTTCAAGAATTTAACCTGCAATACAGCAGTTCCTCAGTGCCTTGCAGCCACCTCTTCTCACAAGTTGTGTGAGGTATCTTCAGTACCTCATGCTGAACCTTCTAACATGCTGTGAAATATTAATTAAATATTCATTAATAATTGAGCTGCATTAATAGTTCTCAGCTCCTTAGTAGTGCAGCACAGTTCTTTTGTCTTGTCACAGTTTCTTAAGAGAAAAGGCTAATTGGATCTCCTCCTGCAGACAGGAAAACGTTCCAAAGCAAACATCATGTTCAACACCTCACTTGGTGTGATTTTTGCTGTTAAAAAATACGCTGATGCACTGCTTGAAGTAATAAAGGACAGGAATCTTGCTGTTAACTACAAGCGCAACCTCATAGAAGTTCGAGCAGACAAGCAAGAAGCTGTGTTTGAAAACTTGGACAAACCTGGAGAGACTGAAGTTCATCAGGTCAGGAGCTTTCAAAACCCTCATTTGGTTCTATTTCTTTTCCTTGTGTACTGCAAAGTATCTTCTACATTGTTATAACACAGTCTGCTTTGTTGTGTATTGCTGTTCCCCCCAAGAGTATTCTTTAGCAGAATATTAAAAATTTTGAAACCAAGGTGGAGAGAAGAAAAAATGTCTCATAAATTATGCCTGGACTCTTGTATTCCATGGGAATGTCTCAGGTGTGTATGGAGGAAGGAAAATTGCTTCAAAATGGAGTTTCTTGATAAGGTTCATGTTAATTAAAAGATGCACTTGAAATTTGAGGGCAGGTTTTCATCCTATGTATTTGTTTAAGAAATCAAAACAGACACCAACCCAAAAAACCCTCTCTCCACACTGTGCTTATTGCCTTATACCAAGAGACAAGAGTTTGCTCTGATGAACTAACCATTGAGTGCATTTTCTTTCTGTTTAGTATGAAATGCTTCATGTCACACCCCCAATGGGGCCGCCTGCTGTACTTATCAACAGTCCTGTCTCAGATGCAGGCGGCTGGGTGGATGTTGATAAGGAGACTCTACAACATAAAAAGTATGCCAATGTCTTTGGTATTGGAGACTGCACTAACCTTCCAACATCAAAAACTGCTGCAGCTGTAGGTAAAGTTGCATGTGTATGTTTGTGTGTGTAAATGACAAGAGTGGAGTCACAGTAAGTTTTTTGTTTAGTTTGCTGCTAATTTGACTTCAATGACTTCAATTTTGAACTTTCAAAAAGACCAGTTTCCTGGGCTGACTAGATAGCTACAGACCATGTTGATGCCACTAACCCAACAGTTCTGTTGTTCCAGATGCCTCACAGATGAACTCATTCTAATTTTTGTGTTTGTCATTATATGACAGAATGTCATATAATGAATAAAGTATTCTTGTATTACATTATCATTCAGTAAGAACCTTTCTGCTTTATCTTAGCTCCTCATGCGTCACCTAACTGATAAGTCACTATCAAAAAATCACATATTCTGGCCTTTAGCCACAAGTTCCTCAATTAAAACACTAGGTATATGGTCTCACAACTGATAAAAGGCAAATAAAAGAGTAGAAAAAACCCCAGGGCACACAGTATGTTATTGATGTAATGAAAGGGTGGGGTACTTAATTATTTCAGTAAATGGGTCTACAGTTACAGCACTTAAAATGAAACAGAACTTCAGTGTGCCAGAACCTGTGTTTGATAAGACCAAGCAAGTATAATTTATCACAGGAGAATGGGCATAGGCTAAAAATATCAACTGAAGTTTCATTAAGCTTTAGCGTGTTCAAAACAGTGAGGCATTAGTGGTTTTTTTTTAATCTGGGACAATAAATTTACATGTAAGTTCAATTGCAGCTGAATTGTCCAACAAAATGCCTGGCTACTACTGATTGCTTTAGGAATGACAATAATTGCTGGCTGAAACAGTCTTAATAATATATTTTCTTTTATCTTATTTAGCTGCACAGTCTGGAGTCCTTGATAAAACTATTTCTCTGGTAATGAAGAATGAGTTGCCAGTTAAAAAGGTACTTTCAGTTCTTGTCTTAGGGAGAAATTCTCTTGAATGTTTTCTCCCTTCTTACAAGCAGCTGTGTGTGAACCAGAAGGCAGGAAAGGCTTTGCCACTGCAGTTGTGGTGCTAAATGGTTACATGCTGCTAAATGGTCAGAGTAGTAATGGAATTGCAGTTCATGAATACTGCCATTCCCTGACTTCTGAGCTGAGAGAAGGTTAGAGGCTGATTAGTCAGGGTTTTTCATCAGTGCAAGTGATTTACTTACACTGTTAAATAATACTTGCTCCAGAAAAACTCTTGCAAACTTGCTTCTCCTGTGTAGGACACGATCTTTTAAGGAGTTAAACTGAAGCTTTTGTACTACTGCTGTTAAGCCTATAAATATGTTCAAATCTGTCCTTGAGCCTTCACTTGTATTTTCCAAATGGCTTCCTTGGGGCACTAACCTGAATATCCTGAAATTCTCAGGAAATTTTCACTAAAGATCCTGTTGACTTGCTGAAGTAAACACCAACTTCCATCCTGATCTGCTAGTCACCTGTTCTGCTAGTTACAATAACCAACCATTAATGACATTGTGCCCTATTGTTCTATGTTAGGTCTAATTTAAGCAATGTTGTTAAATAGATCTACATTTGAAATAGAGTGACTTAGTATTATAGTTAATAAACCACAACTGGCTTAGCAGCCTTCCAACTTCACTGGTATTTTAACTGTAAATGCAGAAACTTCCTAGGAAATTATTTTGAAATGTGAATGTTAACCATGGCTTGTAAAACCCCAGCACTTAGGCTTTGGTCAGAATAATGAGAAGTGGCTGTTTTTCATTGCAGTATGATGGATACACTTCCTGCCCACTAGTAACAGGCTACAACAAGGTGATTCTGGCAGAGTTTGACTACAATGCTCAGCCTTTGGAGACCTTTCCCATTGACCAGAGTAAGGAGAGAACAACCATGTACCACATGAAAGCTGATATGATGCCTGTGCTCTACTGGAATGCACTACTAAAGTAAGTATTGAAGTATTGAAGAAAAACTATCCTGTGTAGACACCTGTGCCGCTTTAGTTCCTTGCTAGAATAGAGGCAAAGTGCAATCTCAGTTGTGATCAGAACAACCCCCTAATGCTCATCTTTTCATAGTACAGTATCTTGTAAGAAGAAAACTTTCCCAAGCCCTACTTTGATAGTATGTGAAAGAACTTTCTCTGTTTCCAGGGGATACTGGGGAGGACCAGCTCCTGTCAGGAAGCTAATGCATCTGGGCTTGAAGTAATTGCCGATTCTCAGCATTGGTTAAAACCTTCCAAAGTGGACTGGTCTCACATTGGATCAATACATATCTTCCCTCTTTGAATATGTGGCAGACATTTAATTTTTTTTTTAATCAAGCTTTAGTCACTAATTCACTTTTCCCCCTACTTTGGATTAAAGCCTTCAAAATGCTCTTTTCCTGCTTTTTATGGCCTTAAACTACTTCTGAATTTACAGAAATCTGACCTTGCCTTACCCTATGAATTACTACAGGCATTGCTAGAACAATCAATATTTTCAAAGCTATTGTGTATGTAAAATTTTCTTCTTGACCCTAAACTGAATTGTCTGCATCCAAGATCAATTGGATGCACTGTATTTAACAGTGATTCAATGCTAGTAAAGTGGCCTGAAAATCTCCTGTTCTCTTATTTATTAAGAACATCAATCCTAATTTCTATGTATACCTGCTGCCTAATTATTACAGGAATGCATGCAGAATTTTGAAAGCAAAGAAGTCAAAGCAGTGTCTGTGTATATGGATACACACACACTCTGCAGATAGTTGAGCCACTTCACACCATTTCCACTATGTTTTAACCTGTGACACTAAGAACATCATGAAAAAAGTCACCTGAGAACACATATGAGATTGAAGCACAGTTTAGGATCACAGACAAGGGGAAGTGCTTTTTAATTATGACCATATAGAACTCAGTTTAAGGGAAAGGTTGAACCAAGTTGAATTTGAGAGTTGAGTCTTCACAGAAGCTGGAACTTTAGAGGCAGTCAGGTAGACAGCATGGAACAAACAGGAATCATCTTCACTCACAAGAATCAGCAGCAGCAGCTTATTTCTAAACAGAAAGATAGATGTGAATATATTTTAAGTTACAGCTTCATGCTTTTCCAACACAAGTTTTAAAAGGTTTGCCTTTGAATTGCAATTATAAGCATGAACATATACCTGGGTCTTAAGTAATTCTTCGATTTTATTCTGGATCTGCCCATACACTTCATTAAACAGCTCCTCCTTTGATTTTGTCCCATTCAAATGCACTTAGAGAAAGTAAAATAAGACAGCTATAATAGAATGTCTCTGTAAGCTTGCTAGATCCTAATTTAAAAAGCATGCAGCTAGATGGTATCAGAGAAATATACGCCCTCCACCTGCTCCATTCACCTCCTCGCATGCATCTAACAAGTATGTATTGCACAGGTTTGAAAAGCAATCTCATAAAGTGCTTTTGTCATCAAAGACTTACCCACATCAACTCCAAGTTCTTCCATTATCTTCCTGTGCTTTACGTACATAGGCCAAACGTGGCCATCAAACAATCCAGGTGGATCCGGTACAGTGTAATTCCTTGAACTGTAAATTAAGGCATTGTTACTCACAAGTAGTCTAATAACAGTTCAGGGAAATGACAGATCCTTCATTGGGTTTTTCTACACATTAGCCTAAGCCAATTTACTCCAGCTTGGTTTCTGAGCTTATCAAAAGTTAGTAGTTAGCAAGGGCTGCAAGCATCAAGTTACGCAAATAAATTGAAATTTGATGTGGAGGTCCAAAGTGTTTAAAAAGCACAGAGAGTTCTCAAGACAGACTGATCTAAATATTGATGAATAAACTCTCAAAAGTTTTAGCAGAACTTTGGGTAAAATAACTGTCTGCTTGTTCCTCTTGAAATATAATTCAAGTTTTCATTTGCAGTAAGAATAGTGTATGTGTGCAAGAATACAGCCAAATGTAAAACCTCAGATAGTTTGAGACCTGGGAACTGTGTAATTGGAAAACCAGCATGGGAGAAAGCCTAGTGAAAGGTGTGTGCAGAAACTGAGCATTACATAAACCACATAATAGGTTGGTGGGAAGACTTAGGTCAGTTTGGTGAAGGAAGCTACTGTTTTCTAATTTAGCAGCTGAATTTGCCTTTCCCTTCTCATCTAAAAGCTTCTGAGAAGCAAAGTCTTGAATGGAATGTTATTGGCTAGCAAAGATCTCAGACAAACTTACCTTCTTCTCCTTTTACACTCTTCATATGGAATGGAAAGGAAGTACCGATGGTGGAACACATCAATCAGTGGCCTGAAAGAGACACCTGTTTGGTTACACCTTGGCTAATTAGTAGCAAAACCCGGAAAAGTAAAACTATGTCAATTTCCTGTACTAAGAGCGAAAAGTAAAACTATATCAATTTCCTGTACTTCGAGCAAGTTAACTTGCCACACCTAAACTTGGCAGTAGTCAATGCCCCCTGATAGCTCTTGGTTTAGAATATGTCTTTTTATTTCCTTGGAGGTTTACCCATTACATAAAATAATGTAAAAATCAAAATGTAAGAAGGCACAATTGATTACCTGTAGGTGTAAAGTAGGAAACCTTCAACAATAAGAATGTGGACTGTTTCATCTCCTCCCTCCTTATCTTCTAAGATCTGGGCATCCAGTGTGTTGTTGATCCCATGAGAACGTTCAAACTTGACTGGGTTTTTTATCCAAGCATTTATGGTACTCATCATAGCTTCCATATCTAATGCACTAATCACTATGACAAAACAAACAACTATTACTAAGCAGTAACCAAATATCATCAATTGATACAGTCAGTACAAAACAATGCACATAAAGAATCAAAATACTTTTAAGTTTTTGAGTTATGCTTCGATAGCACTAACAAAGGCTTACCATCATATTGTTTAAACCCATCTTCAACTTCTATTTCATCTTGGGGCTGAAACAGTAACAAGAAAGAAAACCAAACATGCTTGGTCAGGACAGCTACTGAGAAGCTCAATACCCATTTCAAAGCAAGATTCAAGATCCAAACCCTGAAGCTACAAATGGGAATCTTAACCCTCCACCAGGATCCTTTGCATGCAGATAAAACCAGCAGTACGAGGCTCAGATAAAGCCGCCTGCTCCTCTATCATCCCACAGACACGAGCACAGCGCACAGCGCTCCACGGAAAGTCATGGGGACCCGCTATAGCCCAGCCTTATCCGGCCCGCACGGCCCCGCCAGGCAGCGCAGGAGCCGCGGGCAGGGCGGCGCAGGGCGGGCAGCGCGCCAGCAGCGCGGGCGGAAGCCGGCGGGGGTCACCCCGCGCCCTCCCCGCGGCCCTGCAGGGGCCGGCGGGCCCGCTCACCTTGAAGAAGTCATCCTGGTGCACCACGCTGCAGTTGGGCAGGGCCCGCATCAGCCGGCGGGTCAGGGTGGTCTTGCCGCCGTTGGTGACCCTGCGGCGAGAGCGCGGCCGTCGGGAAGCGCCACGTGGGGGCCGCGTCCATCCCCCCACCCTCACTGCGGCACCGGGAGGGGCCGGGATGAGAGACCCGTGCCCGTCCCGCGGCCCGAGCCGCTTTCCCCCGCCCGGCCCCGGCTCTCACCCGCCGATGCCGATGATGATGTTCATGGCGCGTCCGGCAGCCGCCCGGCCCGACTCCTACTGCCTGTTTCTGAGGGGCAGGGGGGACCCGGTGTCTCCGGTACCGGCCGTCTGCGTGCCTGAGCCGGGACCCGGGCAGGGAGAAGGAAGGGGCCGGAGAAAGAGGAGAAGGTGGAGAGGGGAGAAGCCAAACGTCAACTGCTGGGCAGCGCCATGGTCGCTCAGAGCAGCAGCAGGGCCGGTCCGCGCCGCGCCGCGCGCTCCGCAAAGGGGGGCGGTGCCCGCGCGCGCGCGCCTTCCCCTCGCTCTCCGCCGCGCCCATTGGGCGGCCGCCTCCGCCGCGCAGCCAATAGGAAGCGGCATGACGCGAACGGCTCGCGGCGATTGGCTGGGGCGCGCTCACTCACACCCGGCCATGTTACAGCGCGGCCGCTAGGGGGCGATCGACGGCATCTGCGCCAGGGAAGGGCGGAGGTGGCAAGGTGGGGGCGTGGCGCCCCCTGCTGGCTCTGGCGGCGCAACGCAGGGCTGCGCACTCCCCTCCCGCGAGGGCCGAGCTGCGGCAGCATCGGGAGCTCGGGCCTGCCGGCGGCTCGGCTGAGCCCCGCTGCGGACACCAGCCCGGTTCTGCAGTGAGGAGCTACGCTGGGGCCGGGACCGGCCGTGGCTCCCCGTGAGGGCGCGCGAGGCTCCTGAGGGAGCAGCGGGGCGGGGAGGCCGCGAGCGCGGGGAGTGCGCGGGGCTCCCCCTGGCGTTGTCCCGGGCGCAGCGCGGCAGCCCCGCGAGCATCGCTGCGGTCAAGGTCACGGCGTGTCCTCGGGCCGGGCCGGGCCGGGCCGGAGCCTCGGGACCGCCGAGGAAAACTGACCGGGAAATCGACACAGAGGGATTCTCTTCTGTAGCCTTCTCTAAATGAGGGCACTTCCTGCTTTTTCTACTTCCCTCATATGCTTTTCCTTGGCCGTCATGCTTGCTCCTCGGCTGTGCCTGGGGAACTGTACCTCTTCTTCTTAAGGCTTTTTTCCCTTCTGTAAAGAAGGGAAATTTATGATCATAGCTTTTTTTTAGTAACATTAAATTTCATAATTGTCAAGCCACTCAATCCGTTCAACATGTTTACATTATCGGTGGTGGGTGTGTTGCCAACCATTTGCTTGCTTTTCATCATTTTTACTGTTTTTTCTGGTAAGACTGCAAGCAAACCCTAGTTGATTTTTTTTGCAGTTGTTTTTAACTTCCAAGCAGAACACATTATTTGGTCTCTCGGCTTGTCTTCTTATTTGAAGGGAAACGGACATTTCATTGAAAATAAATTTTTATTTTCAAGATTAAGGTCATGTAGCTAATTTTCACTTTGAAACAGAGGAGCTGCCTTTGGTTTGGAGGGGTTTTATGTGTGAGGGGTTTGGGGTTTGGTGGGGTTTTCTTTTTTTGGTTGTTTTTGGGGTGGTTTTTTTTGGTTGTTTGGTTTGGTTTTGAAGAGTTATTTTTTTAAATATATGTATCTACTTAGCTTTGGAAAGAAGGATGTCCTCATAGACCACACCCCAGTTTCTTAGGTTAAAAATCCTACACACCTAGATTATTGAAAGGCTCAGGTAAAACCTTATTCTCAGCTTTCTGTGAAGCTCCAGGATGGCAGACCAATATATACATTTATGATATGCAGTAGCATTTTTATGTAGTTTGAGGAATGAATCCCTGTAATCTGTACATACACTGGTAAAATCAGGATGCTACTTGCAAGCAGCTAAACTCACTCTACGGCAGATTTTATCTGTTTGGCCTCAAGGTTCTTCCAAAGTCTAATAATTGTTTTGTACTCTTCACCTTTTTGCCAAGCAAGATGCACTCTCCAAGTTTCATGCTCAAAACTAATACAAGTTTTGCTGTCTTTTGCCATGCCTTGTCATTCAAATATGTAAACATATAACCGTTTGAGGATTTTAACATGATGTTCATCTCAAATGAGCAAAGGAGGGGTAATGAACAAATCAGAAGCATGGTGGTTTTTAGAAAGGCATTTATGCTGAAATACACTGCTCCTTGCATGAACTTGGTGTTGACAGAGCTGGAATGAAAATGACAACAAGTGGGCCCAGCAGTAATCCCAGTTTGACGCTGAATTGGTGCAGGGGGATGGCAGCCTGTGACAATGTACACTAACTGTACCCTCATTGTCCTGCACTAACAGCTCGAGGCAAGGATTTTGCATGATCTGACCTTGAGTCTAAAGGCCAGTTGGGAAGAAAAAATGTTTAGTGATGTTATTTATCAACATTACCCTCTGTCTCCCTTCTCTATGAAAAGATTCAGGGTTTTGGTTCTTTTGGTTTGATTCAGGCCAATATTTTCCATTAATATTTTGTAAGTAAAATTAAAGAAGATTTTTGAATACTTTTAATACACAGCAGTGGTAGAAGAAATTGATTGTTACACTCGGGGAAGTTTATCTCAACATCCCCAAAGCTCTGGGGCACTTTAAGGTCCCAGGCTCCAGCAGGGCTGTGCGTCCTGCCAGCACATCCAGCACCCGTGTCTGCGCGTGCTAGCCATTCCCAGGCCCTTTGTCTCCTCGCCTCGATGATACTGCTGCCATGGTGAAAAACAGAGAGAAAGAACAACAGGATATTGTCCCGTCCTGGTCTGCGTGCCAACTGTGACAAAATGTTGTTTTCTCCTTGGTTCGGGGATTCTTGTTGGCTTTTACTTGTCTTGGGTGAGCCTGAAAACATTAAGATAGTTTTAAAATTCTTCTAGTTCTTGTGGAAACCTTGAGTCTCTGGAAACAAGGAGGTGTCCCATGCCCTGGTACAAACATTCCTGTCCTGAGGGATGATTCTCTGAGTCATGCAGAGGAAAAGAAGCATTCTGATGTAAAAGACAACAGGAAGGCGTTCAGCACGCTGTGTGCCAGCAGGACACCTGCAGAGCTGCCGCAGGGGTGGAAGTGAGCCACAGGCTGCATGGGGAGTGCTGAGAAAACTGCACGGCTGCACAAATCTGACGCCAAACCAGGGCTCTATTTTTGGTCTCCGCTCTGCGTTTCTGACACCTGTAGGGCCGCGTGAAGTGCACAAGAGACTTGTGCAGCGCCTCCCGGAGCGGAGGAGCCGCCGCAGGGCAAGGGAGCGCAGCGGAGCGTTCTTGCTTAGCCAACAGGACTAATTATAACCCAGGAATATGAACTGTACATGTGCTGGAGCTGCCAAGACGGGAGCTGGGTGTGTGCCAGCGCTTGAATGAGGACACACCACCCTGCCAGGACTCTCCGGGAGCAGCAGGCAGCATCGAGGTACGCACGGAGCCCCACGGAGGGAGACGGACACATGGGGGGTACGGCAGGAGGACGGTAGGCGTTCAGCTGTTGCTTTGGGGTGGGCATGGTGTCGTACCAGTCACTCTGCTTTCCAAATAGGTGATCCCTGTGCGGTGACACACTTAAGAAAATCTTAGCTTTGATGTGGTTTCATTAACATGCAACAAACCCAAAAAATCTGCGATTAATGTGGAGGGCTGGCAAAAGCTTTGACTTCTGCATGTTTCTGTTTTGGTTATGTGAACCACTGTCCCTTCCCGTGGTGATAAAGACCATTGTGAAGGCATGAGGTGAAAAATTATAATTGAGGCAGATAACGAGTTGTGTTAAAACCACGACGACAAACTGGAATAATGTAAGACATTCTGCAGAAATATATCATATAGACTACTTAAAACAAAGGGGCAGGCATAACAAATGCTTTGAAAGATAAATCGCAGAAATTTAAGAAATCTGCTTGAATTGAGACGTGATGAAATGTTAGAAAAACACAAAGGTGAAAGAAATAGATGTGCTAATTACATAATTGTGGGACTACATAAGAAGTGCCTATAAAGGAGGCAGCTTATGCTGGTTGGTTATGAAATCTTTAGTGGGGGTTCAGAAAGACTGAATTGATTAAACTATACTGTTAAACTTCTGTTAAGCTGTAAGCTTTAAAAAAATAACAAAACTTTCTCTAAATGAACATGTGATATCGTTTTAATGATCTAGGGTATGAAAAAGCTCATATCAAAGACTACTCTAATCCAAGGTTTGCTTTGAAGGAAGATACATCTAAAAAAAAAAAGTTAGTAAGTACTAAAAGTTGGGTTATCTCCTGGCTTCACAGTACTTTGAGTCAGTGAGTTTCCTGGTTGTGTCTCCAGTTCAGGATAGCTATGTCAATATTTTTATATATTCTGGGAAGCTCTAGGCTCTGATGAATGGTTTCTCTTGCTGATATGCAAGGCTCTTCTTTTCTCTTTGAAGGGCTATTTGGACATGTAGAAGGCTCTTTGCTTTGAGCTCTTTGCTATCTGAGTAGGGTAACTATCATATGTAAGGCCTCAGTTTGTAAATGTTAACAGGTCAGTCTGTTCAAAGCTGGTTTCTTACAAAACAGTAAATAATTCCTAAGTATTGGTTCGCTTTGCTTACAACCAGATCACAGATAGTTAAACAAGACTTGACTTAATTCTAGCATTGTTTTTATTACATTTCTATAAAGAACTTCCAGTACTCTCTGTGAGGAAATACACAGTGTCCTTAACCCTGATTTCTGATGTGAACATTGTAATTTTAAATTGATGCTTCTCTCCTCTACAGATATGTTTAAGACTCTTAGTCTTGGTTTAGTCTTAGGAACTGCCTATTCCTCAATAACTGTTACAAAACTTTGATGTATGTTAATACAAATTTAAATGTTAATCTCTTTTCAGGTGTACTTATCAGATGCATTCTGTGATCTGTACCAGTGAACCTGCACAAGCAATTTCTTTCTAAGCTCACTCTAGGAACTGCATCTTGGTCCTCGTACTGCTCGAACTCCCAGAGAATTACACTTAACAAGACCTTATTACTACTGAGAAATAGAATGACTGAGTTCCTGGTTTGTTTTAATTGGTGCAATGGTGAACAGCCCCCACCGGTAGGTAGATGCACCACTGCCACCCTTTATCAGATCTGAAATTATGTCTTCCAGTTACATGGGAAATACTTTCATTATCCTGTTGTTTTGATTAGTTTGGGCAAAGTAATGCAAAAGCTAAAACCAGTCCTATTAAGCTATGTTTGAATTGTGTGTTCTTTGCCAGAAACTTGGACAGTACAACTGTTTTCAGTTCTCAGGCCCCGACTTTCCAACAGTAAAGAAAGCTTTTGCTAGAATTCCATTAGCAGTAATAAAAGTGACTTTCATTGTGTCTTACTAGGAACAGTCTGAAACTTCAGCCCGCTTGCCATGAGGTGTCATTAGGGGTCAGTCCCTGCTATCTATTTTTATCTTGGCTACTTGTTTCTGGCTGAAAGGTGATGATGTTTTCTGAACAAAGACCTAAGATATCTTTTTTTTCTCATAGAAGAGGCGTCGGAGACTGGACCGGAATATGATAGGAGAGCCAATGAACTTTGTACACACCGCACACGTCGGGGCCAGAGAGATGAGTAGTGACTATTCCTCAGTAAGTGTGCACCTCTGGGAAAAGCACAGATCTCCCCTCTGTAGGTGACCTGTAGAGCAGTTAGCTAATAAACTACTGGGTAACTGTGAGAGAGTGAAAAATCTTGAGAGGTTTTTTTTTAATTAATCAATATAGTAGTATCAGAACAGAACTGTCTTTTGGTTTGTAAACATGAGATACTGTGGGAGATACACTGAGCAGGAAGTGCTCATTTCCTCAGTTTCTTTACATATGATGAAACCCTTTTGAATACAGGTTCTGTGTATGCACTTAATACTAGAACCAAATCACCTTGAAGTCAAAGCTGTGCCAGGGTGAGGGATGTAAGAATAAGAGTATTTTGTCTGACAAAATGCATCTCAAACACTGACTTAAAAAAGTATTTAACAGTTCTGGATTTAGTTATTATTTCTCCCTACTACAGTTAGGATTCAGCACTGTAAACATATGGTCCACCTGCCATTTCAAATTGATGCCTTTAATAACTGCTCTGGCAACCAGAATTTATAAGATGTGTGTTCTAATAATCTTTTTTTCCTAGGCTGTGTCAATTCAGGACCACATGAAGTCTAAAGGTGGCTACACAAATGGCACTTCTGCAACTGTTGAAATATAGGAAACGGAGAGAAGGCTGAAATCTGCTCTGTCTTATGAGGACCCCTGGAACTGTGCTTTCATATTCTCTAAAACCTTGTTATCATGGAGTAGGGAGAGAACCTGAATTAAAAATAGGTCAGTACAAGCTTTGGTGTTGTTTGGACAATATCTTCTGAAGGAGTTATTGTAAATTTTCCTTAAAATGGTCTGTCATGGTAGTGTTGTAGTAGCAACTGTAATTTGTTGCTCTGGATGACTTCCTAGCTCTGTCCCAAAAGCCTCTCAAAGCTGTCATATAAGATGGGATTGGAAGTCAATGTGAATTGTCTGGGATTTTGGCATCTGTCTTTTTCTCCTCTCAGGAAATGCAGAGGAGATTTAATTGGAAGGTATCGCATGATTTCACTTCTTACATGGGCTAAACTGAGTGTTGCTAAGTATGACCTTGTAGCTTTCAGATAATTTTGGACCTGTTTTTTAGGTGCTTTACAACCTACTGCATAAATCTTTGGTATTTTTTAATGCCTTTTGATAGTGAATGAACTCTAATGTGGGATCGTTAGCCAAGTCTGCAAAACACAGTGAAACTTCTGCCTTGCCAAGATAACATTTTTGTATCTAAAAATGAAGCCTTTGCAAACATTTTGACTCTCAAATGAGACTTAGAACAAGAGATGTGTTCCTCAGTGACTGGGCTGCCTCCCATCCATGCACACACACTGCTGTGACTGGCAGCTATTACTGCAATGCAGCTAATTGTACTTACCAGTTAACTTCCAGTGGTGCTACAATATGCTCACAACTGTGTGTTAGTTGTGCATGACTACTGTTGAATTTGAAACGAAACATATTTAAGATCCGTCTCTTTGTTACCTCTCTCTGTAACAGTAAACACACTGGACTTCAAGGGGTATCTTGCTTGTCTTTCTGGCTCCTTAATTTCAAGACTGTTTCATATGAAATTAATCTTTTCTTGCATGTGGTGTAGGTGATACGGCCATGTGAAGGACATACATTTAAAGAATATTGTGAAAAGTTGCAGGAGAGTATTAAATAGAAACAGCATTTTGCAGAGTTCCAGCACTTCATAAATATTTAAATAAATATCCCTAAATATTTAGGCATACTCAAGCTACAGTTTATTACTTAGTTCTTATTCATCTTTCTATTAAGTGACATGACAAAACTGCTGAACCAGAACTAGGTTATTCTCATACCCAATCACTGACAATTGTTCCCCAGCTCAAAATTCTGTATGACTACCACTGTAGAAACAGGAAATCTGCTTGCTCTCATGGGATTAACTAATTACAAGTGTTTAAATTGCTGCCATATCAGCACAAGTTATGCTGGAAGTCAGCAAAATGTCCTTGCTCTAGGCAGAAGATCAGTTATGAGCTTTTTTCCATTTAAAAAAAAATTGTAGCTGGCAAATCCTTTAACTTGTATGATTCTGTTTGTAGTTGTGATACTTCTTAAATCTAGGCTGCTGGCTTTGCTGAATTGTTAGGCTGTGTTTTCTGAGTATACTAGGGAACTTAAAATATGAATGGTAGCTCTGTGTTTCTGTTTATGTTCAAAAAAACAGCTTTTACCCTCCCCTATATTTTATCTTTTAGATCCAAAAAGGAAGAGGGAGTATTGCTTTCTGTAACAGTCAACAGCTGATCATAACATTCTGTAACCACATAAGAGAAATCTAATATCCATGCCTTGCTAGATTCTTACTCTTGAATTAGATTGCACACCAAATTTTAATATATTTTAAAATTAGCGTAGTTAACTGTACATTTAGCTTTTGCAAGTCTTTTATATTTCTGTCTTCTAGCTTGAGATATACTCTTACAGCCTGGTTAAGATACAGAGTTTAAAGAAGCTAAATCCTTTATAGTGTGGAGGAAGCAGAAAGTGGCCAAGTTGTTTGAAAGAATAGATTCTAATTCATCTGCTATTATATAGAGTGAATGCATTCAGTTATCTATACCTGCCCAGAAAAAATGGTGATAAGGCAGTTGTCATGAAGAAAATGGGCTGTGTTTTGTCAACTGTAAGAAAATACACTGAACAGAAGTTAGGATTTCTTGAAGACCCATTCAGTAGATTTATAATTAGTGGTGTAACTAGAAATAAAGGAGTTGGTGAATATTTCAGTACTTCACTCTAAAAAGAAATGAACAGAAAATTTGTTATTAGACACTTATTTAGAAAAAAAATCCTAGTTTTGATAATGTAAACCAAGTATCACTATCTGGTGTGAAACTAACCTATTTTCATCAGACTATATAGTATTATATATGACCATAATGAAGTGCAACATAATTAAAAAGAAATGTTTCACAATTACATTAAAAGTGTCATTACTATTAAAAATCTAACAAACATAAACACATGTCTTAGGGCTTAGGTATTTTTTATTCTATATTTAGAAACCTTATGTACTTGTGATCTGTCATGTAACTCAGTAACTCAGCTTATCATAGTTGTAATAAATATGTTGAACTGGTCATTTGCACTCTTTTCATATTGTGGATAATCTTGATATTTTCTCTGCACTGAAAACCTGTTGGTTAAATGGATGGATCAGCATGGCTTCAACTTTATTGCACAGAATTAAATTTCTCCACTAGAGAGCACAGCTTTACATCAAGTCTTCTCTGTTCTATGCAAGCTCTTATTCCATTGTGGGGTTTGGGGTTTTTTTGAGCTTGACTGATATAAAATACAGAAATAATACCAATTGATGAAACTTTTAAATCTACATTGTAGGCTGTGAAGACTTTACATCAAGACAATCAAGAAACCTTACAGCTCTGACTTGATGCCATTTTATGGTTTCTTTTTTTTAGTCATAAGTAAAATAACTTGCAAGCAGAGCATGATCAACTCTTTTTTATGTAGTCTGGCAGAGTCTTAGCACTGTTTGCTTCCTTGGGAAAAAAAATCTGGGATGGGGAGGTATTTTCAGTTCTGGCTATCTTATCCCTTGATGTTCCTGCTAGGTTTTACTGACTGTCCCATATTACTGCATACACCTGTGGTCAGTATATAGAAAAGGTATTTGTCTTTATCACAACCTAGTATGTCTTTTTATTTCCTGCAGATAATACACCAATTATTTGCAATTTCCTGCAGCTTTACACCAATTATAAGGTGTCAATGCTATGCTACAAGTTAGCTTGTGGTGTGATAACTTGTAACCCACACACGTGGTACTATTCCTTTATATGCTCTTGCCGCATTGGACTACCAGGTGCTGTTGTAGTTTCCACTCCGTATGGACAAAAAATGTTAAGAGATTAATAAATACCCTTAATCTTTCTATGCCAGCAAGCATAAGCACAATTCAACAGTGTTAAATTCCATGTTCATGAAATTCATTATATGTTACTAAATACGGTATCACTGGAAAAAGAAACTCCAATCTGTCAGTGAAAGATGATTAAATGGCTGCTCCTGATCATGTTTGGATTTACTTTGCTGTCAGCACTGTGACACTGCCCTGAAAAGCCAACAGTTGAAGATAAGAACAATCTTGTCTGCTTTTCATAATTGCTGTGGAACTACAGGAAGAAAACAGTGCTGTTTTACAGTGGTGCTGAGATATTCTCTGGTGAGTGAGTTCCTGTGAGGCTTCCGGATACTTTGTGGTTAATGCTTGAAATTCAAAATTTTAGCTGCTTACCTATAAAGTCCTGAGTGCCTAAAGAGATGCTGTAAGGGATTGGTACCTGGACTTCTGCAGATAAACTGTCCTTCCTTCATACACAGTGGTTTGTCTGACACAGAAGGCCCAAGGCCCAGTATAAATATTTTCCTGCTAATATTCATGTGGTTACAGTGTGTATGTAAAAGGTTTCTCATCCTGTATAGAATAGGTCCTCTCTAAGAACTGGCCTGTTGGACAGTTGTTTCCTCAACTGAGCCTTAAGCTGTGGACTTACTTATACTTTTCATCACACAGAGCTCTGAGCCAGTTTTGTACTTTGCTATGTGAAAGCTTTAAGTTCTCTTGTTAGGGCTTAACTCTTCCTACTGCAAGGAAGGTGTTGAAGAGCTGACAGGCTGATCAGGAACTGCAGAAAAAATGAGGTATGGAAGTGAGGGAGATTTAGCCACAGAGAGGCAATGTGGTGCACATTAATGAGGAAAGAGCAGGGAGCAGAAAGTGCTCATGTTGACGTTTCTTATCTGCAATGCACAAGACAGCTTTGATATCAGTTGGAAAACACCCATAATATGTGCTTAATTGATATATGGAGGAAATTAGGCACTTAAATGCATGACTAAGCTGGGACTTTGAGACACAGATTGCCAATATAACTTTAATGAATGGTAGTATCCTCTTCCTGCAGTGCCATGCAAAGCTGTTTTCAGAAAGTGCAGAACCACCCACAAAGGTAGCTCTGGTTGGCAGAGTTAGCAGTTAGCAAACTGATGTCACATTTATGTTTGAATGACAAGAGTGCTTTTTCTCTTTTTTTCCTGCTGTATGTGAGGTTGCAGATGTTCTAAATGCCAAGGCTTGCTGCACTTAATGGAATACAAACCAAATAAAAACTAGAATTAATACAGAACAGCAGTAGTAAAAGGTTATCTGCCTTTGGTCCACTGCACTGCCAAAACTTCAGGGAAACTAACTAGATCCAGCTGATATTCAGATTCCAGGTATTGGGAGGATATGGGCGGGTTGGAGTGAGAGGTCATAAAAAGTTCCTTGTGCCTGAGAAAGTTTGGGTGACAGTTTCTTGGATCCTGCAAACTGGTGCCAGAAAGTCACCATGGCTATACCAGATTTCCATTAATACTTCTTCTCCTGCTGTTATGTAGAGAATGGGAAGATGAAACAAGATAGTGAAAGCACTTTGAGTAGACAGGGATGTTACTGGTATGTGCTCTTGTGCCAAAAAGGCTCCCAGCTTGAGGTGCTTGATACTGAACTACAGCTCCTGTCTTCACCTGGGAACTTAGAGATGAACAAGCTCATAACTGAAACCTGTGCCCTTTCAGGGAGAATGAGGTGTACAGGGCACCCACAGCACCACCAGCTTTGGCCCCTGCCCTGCCTAAACCCAGCTCATCAAACCTTGCAGTACGGCTACTGAACACCCTGTGGTTGTCACTTGTTCCATACATCCTGTTTATGTGCATCCTATCAGCATGACCAATATCCTAAAACGATACCCAAAACCTTAGTTTAAGTGGAAGTTCTCTTAACCTAGTTTTAATGCAAGAGAGTAGTAATGGCTGGACAAGAACAATGGATTTGGGGTGTCTGTTGAGACTTCTACAATTAATTACTCATGAAATCAAGGCCACAAAACTGTGTTGAAACTACTTTATTCAGTGAAGCTTTTAAATTTTTTTTGTTGTTATTAAAATAATGTAAATGGGAAGAATATTCTAACAAATTTTAAGTTTCCTCTGATATTTGCATATGAATCCAAACTGAACAAACCCAAGGTTATTATTACTAAGGGCCCATCTTAATTCAGAGGCAAAAAAAGAGTTGAATTATGTCTTTTACTGTTTTAATATATATGTTTTAATATATATGTACATATTTAGACCTTCATTTAAGCAATGTGTAAGGAAATAAGCCATTCTTTTGAACTGAAATTTGTATGATTGCTCTGACTTACTGAAAATTTTAAAAATGGACTTAAAATTTGCATTTAAATCACTGGGAGATAATTTAATGCGCTTTTAAAGCTGACATTGGCCTGTACAAGTGGATGACTAATTAATTTCATATTTCTTCATCAAAGAGCTAAAAAAAGAGGTTACAGGATTTCTTTTATTTTATATATAATAGTGTATTTACATGCATCTGATCTTGCTGGTGCTTAAGAAATAGGTGTCCATTTTACATAACTTATCTGAGTCTAAAGGTGAATGAAGACTGCCCAAATAACCAGTAATTAGTGACCTGTGTGTTATTAAGAATTCATAGATCTGACAGAACCATGGCATTTATTCTAGTCAGAAATCTGTTTTTTAAAAAATCATCTAATATATGCAAGTTTGAAAGTCTAGACTCAACATGAGCTGAAGCTGCACACTAATGGTGAAAGAAATACCCTTCTAAATGCAGCTACCCACATTTACCCCTGCAGTCTCTACCACCAGGAATATTAAAACCTGACTCAACGCCTTTGAAGGTGTGACACAAGTTTAACAATGTAATTCAAAAGTAAGGTTTACAGTACTTCATTAATGCATGCTAATGGGGCCTTGCTGCATAATGGTGTATGAGTAAGGCTTTCGCTAGTTTCTTTCAACTAGTTTAAACATTACCTTGAAAATGCATTTAAATTAGTTATTCTCTCTGCTGCATAATATTCAGTGAACTAGGGTATCTCTTCCTTGCTGAAATTAATATTTACTGGTGTTCAGATAAGGCTGTTGGTACATGGGGAAAAGTTGCTAAACATTGTTGCAACTTTTGCTTGTATTAATACATAATTCTTAAATGCTGTCCTTAATTCTTTAACATTGTTCTTTAACATTGCTTGTATTAATAAATAATTCTTAAATGCTGTCCTTTGTATGTTTTGGATCAGTCTCTTGCCAGGAGATAGAGGTCCCACCGGGCTGTTGCACATGTCCTTATCGCCACCATGTGTGCCTGTCTCACAGAGACAGCAGGTTTCAGCAACAATGTTTCCTGTACCCATTTAATCAACAGGTTTCATTGGGTTATTTTGCTGTTTTGTTCCAGACTCCAGCCAAAAAGCTGTGAAAATATGAGGCACTGAAAGAATTTATAGGATGGTGTAAAATACTTTTCAGTTAAGCTATTTCCATTTCCTTTTCCTTATCACCTGCTTTATGCTGTCCTGTTATTCTACTGCCTACTAAATTTCTTTGAAATATGTGCAGCATTTGGGTCAGTGTTCTTTCTTAGTTCTTAGAAATTAATACATGTTAAAAATTCCTTCATCCCTTTGAAGCTTGTGTACTGATCCATGAACCCCAAATCCCCTCTGTCCTTATTCTTGTGTGACATAACTGTTTGATAAGCAGAGTCCAGTTGCTTTTGCAATCTTAGTCCTCTAAAAATTATGCAATGTTTCTCTAAAATACCTAATGCTGACAGCCACCCTTCCACATCTGCCTACCTAGAAAGAAACTATCTTCTGTTTATGGCATTTTATGCAAAATTAACAGAATTAGACAATAATTCAAAGTTAAGCTATTGGCAGAGTTAATTTAATTGCATAAAGAAATACAGGGAAAGGAATTGAAAAAAGCAGGTTGGTTGGGATAAGTTTACTGAAAAGCCAAGAGGCTGATCATTATGAAAAAACATAAATTAGCACATAATGCAATGTTATAATTAGGAGAACAGCCCTGGAATTTAAGGTATTTTGGATTTCTTTCCTTGTGAGTGAAATTATTAGTGTTTAGAAGTGCATGTAAGTGGTGGAAAACTGCAGAGGGAAGGAAAAGATAATTTCCTTATTCCCATGAAGAAGATTTCAATATATGTCTAGTATTGTTCAGGCAGTTTATTTTCTGTGCTAATTGTTATTTAGATTCAGTTTCCACTTTCTAACTAATATCTTCAATGCCTACATTAAGCATCTCCATTCCTTAACACTTTTAGGGATGCCTGAGTTAAGTTACAAATTTTATTCCATGCTGATGTTTTGGTTGGGAAAGGGATTTTTCTAAGAGCGGTGTTGCTCTTCTCTCTGATGGGAAGAGTTATGGTGGTATAGATATATTTCTTGGTACAGATCTTTAGTATCTTACACTGGTTATGCATAGGGTTATATTGTTCATTGCAAATAAGGAATATGAGGTTAAAAACTGGAAAAAAAGAGAGAAGGATCCTTTAGGTTTTGAAGTCATTCTTCTTTTGAAGACATTCTTCTGAATATCTTTATAGCCTAGATTTCTTCTGCCTGGCGTTGGAAATCACATATATGAACAAAATCTAGTTTTCTCTGTTGAAATTTGAGAATAGATCATGTTTTTAGTTTTGGTTACATATTAAAGCTAATGGTAAAGACTGGGGACTACTGAAGTTGCCAATAAAGATTACCTAAGAAGTTTTCACTGATATCCTAACCCCGCCCTGAAATATCCTAAGCTGAATCCTAACACGCCCCCTCTTCCACCTCTCCTCCCACAGCTTTTCAGGGCAGGTATTTCTAACTCCCATAGTCCCACTGGACTGCAGAATACATGCTTAGAGTAAAAAATGTTTTCACAATATCTTTAAACAACCATCAAGGCAGGGGCATCAAACCAAGCATCAAACCATCAAACCTTTTATTCAAAGGAAATTGTATTCCTTTCTCTTTGGCCCATTTTTATTTCCAGCTGCAGACAGATAAAAACTGCTGTGTTTTCCTGGGGAACACAAGGAGAAGGATTAGTATGTGGCAGGACAGGACATGCCCCTGTGGAATCCGATCCTGGGAGCAGCTAGCTACACACTTGTAATTCAAATTAAACACTTCTTCCATGCCCAAAATACAGTGTAATGTATATACCCATTGCTCATTACAGATCACAGAATTGGCAGATTTATTAAAGTAAATCAGTATTCATTTGTCATCCAGATCTCGTTAGACTCAGAAGAAGAGACAGTAGTTGGCGTAAAGTGTCGTGGTTACTCTGACAACAGCACCAGAATAGAAACACACAGATGGACAATGTACTAGCCTGTTTTTAAAATACCAGTTCTGCATAGAATATGAGTTATTAGCTGTGTCATAGTGTGCCATTATCTGTTTAAATGTTTTAGGACATGAAATTGTTAGACACACTTTTGCAGGTCAGCAATTCTACAAGATGCATAAGCCTGTTCTGTTGCTGATATAATGACGAATTGCAGATTGCCACTGAGTAAAATAAAAAGCCTGTCTATTACCATCAAGATATCGGTATTGATCAAAATACAGAACAGCAACAGAACAGCTTCTTGACAATTTGCCATAATGCAGTGGGGAATGTTCTCTGTAGATGTTCTATATGCCTTTGTCCTTAAATGCACAGAGAGGGAAAAACCATGCGTGCAGGAATCTCCTTCCTCAGTAGTAATAACTAAGAAACAGTTTGTGAGCAACTCAAACTGAGTTACCCACTTAAGGCTTTGATTTACTGACGCTGAAGTGGAGCTCAACTCTCATCCTCTCGCGTCTCCCTTTCCCTCACGCCTCTGCCATCTCAGTCATGGCCACATTCCCTTCTTTCTACAACAATCTTTCTTATCCTCACCCCCTCCTCTTCCCTGTGCTCGCTGGCTCTTCGGCAGGCCTCGGGAAAGGGCAGCGGGGGGATCGCGGAACCAGTGCTGGAAAACCTCCCGTGAAAAAAGGGATATTGCACAACCTCCTTCGCTGGTAAATCACGGAGCTGTTTCAGCCCATCTCCTTCCTGAAAATCCATGCTAGTTCTTACATCTGATGCATCACAGCTCTTTTAATACTTCCGAAACCTGGACATCTCTGAAATGCGCTTATTGGTTTGTTTTGTTGTTTTTTTTTTTCAAGAGCAAAGCACGCAACTTCCTCAATCTTGAACTATAGGACACACTTTGCTGTTTCTTGTACTTGTTGCTCTCACGAACGATATCCTGCTACGACACCTCTTTCCCATGGCTCTGGTAGAGCTGGACTCGGATTGCTTTGTGTCGGGAGACGTGGGGCAAACGCAGCCGTCTCCTTTAGTTGTAAGGGCTCTGAGGAGTTTTAGTAAGCCCCTCAGTACCTAAAACATTGGGAGCTGCTGGGTGGATACCCCGACACGCTGACAGCCGCGACGCCCCCCCGAATCGCGGCGAAAGAACACACGGACACGGAGGCACAAAGACACCCGGGGGCGGGGACGCGCAGCTCCGCGCCCGCCCGGCTCCCCCAGCGCCGCCCCGCCGGCAGCGCCGCCCCCGCCCGCCGTGCCCGCGGCGTCCCGGGACCGGGCCGGCGGCAGCGGCGGACGGAAGAGGAAGCGGCGCCGGGAGCCGGTGAAAGGCTCCGCGGGGGCGTGCGGCGCCCAAGCCCAGGGAGGCCCCTCCCCGAGCAGCCGGCGGAGGACGATGGGGGCGGCCGGGCTGCCGTGGGCCCTGCTGTGGGCCCTGCTGCTCCCGCTGGTAAGGACGTGGGGCCGCGCTGCCGGGCCGGCCCTGGCGGATGGCGCTGCCCGGCGCTGCTCTTCACTGCCGGCCGAGGGGCTCCCTCTGCCTGCCTTATCGCCCGGGCACATTCCCGGGAGCTCGCCGGCCGCGGGCAGGACCCGCGCAGTTCCCGAATCCCGCGGCTGGGCCGGGCCGGGCTCCCCCTGCCTCGGAGCGCCTGCGGGCCGGTGGGGCTGCAGTGTGGCCCGGGGGGTTTGGGCCTCCTGGGCGCGCCTCGGCCGAGGCCTCTCGGTTCCCCCCACCGGGCCCGGGAAGCTCGGGCCGGGCCAGCTCCGGTCACGCCTTGGGAGTTGAGATAACAAATCTCACGGGTGCCTGCGTGGATAAACCTGGTGTTTAAATTTGGATACGGGGAAGGGGGAAGCTCCTGGTGTGTGTATGTGTCCTGACTTTTGTCTCATTCACCTTCAGTTTTGGTTTCGGTATGACGCATATTTGCAGCTTCACTCTCTCCGCAGGTGTGCATTGCCGTGGATATCAGGCAGAACCACCTTCTGCCAAATGGTGTAGTGAAATGGGGAAGTCAGAAACCTCCATAATCTGCTTAGGCATTTATGCATTAAATGCTGTTCCATGAAATTGTTTTGTTGTTGAGGTTTTTTTGTTTACTTAATTTTAACAGTTACATTTATGCATTAAATGCTGTTCCATGAAATTGTTTTGTTGTTGAGGTTTTTTTGTTTGCTTAATTTTAACAGAGTCTATCTTGTTTTGGTAAGGCAGGATGCAGAATACTTCTTTCCTATGTAGGAAGCCACCATTGGATATGCTCAGCAACAGGTGCACAGCACACTGTTAGAACCTTGAGAATGCCTGTGGGGGAAGTAACTTGTCTCCCTTGCTTTTCCTGAGTCCCACATAGCTGTCACTGGTGTGTTGGGGTTTTCTGAAGAGTGGCTTTGCTCCTTAACCCAATGGTCTCCTGCTGCTGACAAGGGAAGGGGCTTCTGCCCTCTTATAAGACTCCAGGCCCTGTGTCCTGGCCTCGTTGCTCTGCAGATGCAGTTGTAGCAGTGGTGAGCATTGGACCAGGTCATTCTGCCTCAGGAGCAGTCTCTTGACTGACAGCATTGGGAGTCAGGTTTGGGGAAAGATCACTGCTGCTCTCTGAGCTTGGGCTCCTGTTCTCCGGGGTCACAGAGCCTGGAGGGAGGGAGAAAGGCTGATTTGTGTGTGTATGTCACACGGCCACTGGCAGAATAACAAAATGATAGTTGTTCTTTTAATAGCTATTTTTTTTCCTGCCTTTTTATGTTTCTGTGGAGTGTTTATGTTGTCACTTGCTACATACAAACTACCTTCTCCCTAGTCTGCACCTTTGAGTTTCTGTATGTCTTATCTAGGTACTAATTGTGATGGATGTTGTAAATATAGGCTTGGTTTGGTCTCTGTGTCTATGGTTCCTCTGATTTCCTGTATTTTGTGTGGTGGAGTTACTGGTACACTCCAAAGCACAGCAGTCAGCTCAGGCTTATATCCCTGCAGTGGTAGGGATGTGTTTGGAATATTGGAATGAATTATTCCTTTGGAATATTAGGGATTAAGAGGCAGAATGAGACTTCTTCTCTATTAAAGATGAGGAATTATACAACAAAAATTTAAAGGTGATAAGGGAAGGAAATACGATGAGAGAACTACCTGTGAGAAATAGAAAGAAATTTGTTTAGAGGTGAGGGGCCATTGGGAATTGACTGAACCTGAAGTGAAAGGAGATGGTGATGCCCCTTTAGGTAAGGACAGCTGTCATGCCTCTTCTCCATGTGGGAATGCTAGAGCAAATCAGCCTAGGGGAGTAGATTAATCTTTTCAAGAGATGTTTTTGTGATCACTTAGGCTTGTTCTTCAGTGACAAGATTGAAAATGTGCTTGGTGAGAAATGTTAGCTTTGTATGTATACTGAGAGAAGGATTTGTTCAGTGGCACAGCTGACTGCAAGGCCACCTACCCAAACCAGTAGCCCTTGTCTGTTGTGGAAGGATACTGAAGTGATTAGAAAGTAACAGGACTTTAGCTGGATGCAAGAGGATTTCCCTGGAGATGTTCCAAGTGAGGCGCATCATGTAGCAATTCTTTTAATTTTTAACTTCTAAATGCTGCTTCTGGAGCTCAGCAATGAATAGGTGTGGATACACGTCATGCTCAGGTCCTGCCTCCCTCCACCTCATGAGGATGAATTGTGTGCCCTGATTAATCCCCAGAGAAGGGAAGCTTGCCAAACAAAACATGCATATCAAATAAGCAAGTAATCACTCCTTCTAGGTAGATTTATGCTTGTGTAGTATTAACACTTGATTTCCTGGAACCCAGAAAACACTTATTATTCTATTTGGTGAAGCAGGAAGAGCTTTTAATGGATGTAAACCTCTGTGGTTTGCACCTGTTGGAAGTCTTTACTGCTTTTAATTCACCATTAGTTTGTACTTCTAGGTGAATGCACTTAAGAGGAAAGCTTGATCATTTTTGTGCTGATCATAAATCATGGAACAATTTATTTCAGCTGGCAGCTGAAGAACTGTTCTGTATTAAACAGTTAATGTGCTCAGGCCCTTTGACACAGTTCTCCCAGCAGATGTTCGTGCGCTGGGGCCAATATAATGGATTCCTCTGAAGAAGGTTTTTTGCTATTCAAACCAGGCAGACATAAACCTCTGCAACAATATCGTCACATGCTTTTATTTTCTCTCCAGTTCTCCCTTGCTGCAGAATACAGATCTTCTAGCTTGAGGAAAAATGCCTCTCTAGCACTGTGTATCTAACTGTTTGGGCTTTTCCCCCATTCCCATGCCTACTTCTAGCTTAATATGTTAGTGGTTCTTTATGCAAATCTGAGATTTACAGCAGGATTTTAATTTTTTTTTTTTACTCTGATGATGCTTCTTGCTATTGAGGTCAGTTTCAAGAGAAACAGTTGAAATAAGAACATCTTCCAGTTTTTTTAGGGTGACACTTCTTTGAGATGCAAATAATGTTTATTTGGTTCCACTGCTTTATAGCTGTAGCTGTATCTAATCTTTAGTCTGTTCATTTGTCCACTTAGATACCTAACCTTTATTTATGCTTGAGGAGAAGTATACATTCCTGACATTATCAGAAGTTTTAAAATTCAGCTGTATTTGTAAATAACAGAAATCATATTATGTGAGGGACTCTAATCTTGAAAAACACTAGTATTTCCTTGACTACACAGATTCTTCTTAAGGTATACTAGTTAGTCTCTTTGTGTTTACAGTTACTTGACAAAAAATATTTTGGGAATTGTCATATGATACATACATATATATATATACATATATATGATACATATAATCCCTGACTTTATTAGTAGGGAAAATTCTAGAGTCTGCTGGGAAGGAAGACTCTAGAACTTCATCTCTTTTCCATGTACTGTTCTAATTGCTTTCCATGTAAAATTTTACACTTTTTGGAAGGCACAAGATAGAGAATCTGAAGTCATGTGCATTGGTTTCTTGCTAGTATTCTGCTTGGTGATATGAACTGTACATGTCATAAATGTATTTGCAGAGAGGATAAACAGCACTATATAGTAACTAGGTTCTTACTAGTTTTCCAACCTGCTGTCAAGCTCCCCATCTCTCATGGAATCAGTCATTATGTAAAATTATGACTTGAGTAAATTCCTTTCCTCCTGACAGCACTTTCTCTTCTTAAACTTTTTAGAAGATAATTGATATTCTGAACTTGGTGTAACTCAGAACACTGTGATCTGCTGCAGGTAGCTGCTGATGAGGGGATCCTGCATGCTTCTGGAAGTGGAGTGCCTCCAGTAACTAAGGATTACTGCATCATTTACAATTCTAATTGGGTATCTCTTCCAAAAAGCTTGGACAATGCTGTAAGTAGCTTGTAGTTATACTTTCTAAGAAAACTAGAATGCAGTATGAATTTGAGTCAACTGTAACTGGTCTTCAAAATTTTGAGTTAAATATGTGCTACACTGAATATTTGCCATTTTGGTTCATGTTGACCCCTTCCCTCCAAATCACTCAAAAAAAATCTATAGTGAACATTTCTATCCTTTAAAGGGTTGGCTTCTAGAGTTTACAAAGGGCATACTGTCTCTGTGCTTAGAACTAGTTTTTGTATTTATGTGTTTATGTATTCATTTTATCTTGTTAAATTTTCTTCCTTTGGATGTTATCCTTAAGTTTTATATTTGGGAGTTAAAGTTCTGTTTATTTGTTTACAAAAATTGGTAAACTTCTGAAACTTATATTGGCTCATCAGTTTGATGTACTGTTTAATTGTCTTGAAAACAGGTGGTGTAATAGGAGATTATCTGAAATGTGCCATCATGCTATATTTTCTGAGTGTGTTGGTGTGAGACAGAAATAAATGTTCTTTAGGCATTCTTATAAACAGGAAATACTTTGTGTTTGGGAGTGATCAAGGCACTCTGCCTTCCCTTCTATTGTTCATTTGCAGACTAACTCAATGTAAGATACAGTAAAAATCATTTATCTGCCCCAGATATCTTTGCTGTGCCACTTTGGCCACTGGGATGCCTTGACCAACAAAGAAAACTGACAGTCATTTCAAGATAATTGTCAATATGAAATTAAATTAAATATTAAAAAATAAATTAAATTTTGAAATAAGGAGATGATGATGGTGTAAATAATACATTATTAGACTGAACAGCTGGATTTAACCAAGCATTGTACTTTGGACCTCTGGTTATGTTGTATCCATCAGCGCTCTTTTGGCTTGTAAAGCCTGGAAATATCACAGAGTGTACACTGGATTCCCCTGAACTACAAGTTGCAATTTTTCTGTGTAATCAGTTTCTTATGTTTAAATTGCAATACCAGCTACTGTGAAAATGCACTTAGAAATAGCCAGGTTATTTCAGCTCTCTGGTGCTCTGAATGTCCCTCAATATTGCAGGCTGCAGAAACTGCTGCTGTGATTTTATATTCCTGAATTAATCATTCTTTTCTGTTATACCTCTTCCTGGCAAATCTCTGGTTAAAGAGCATAGTGATGTAGTCACCTGTATTAATTTGTTTGTAATATCAAATTTCCTACCTTCATCCCTTTTTCTCTGCAGACTTACACGACTCTGGAAAACCTGACTTCTACAGTCCTCTGCAGTTCAGCTGAAGTTCCTTCTGGCTTAATGAAAGACAAAGCAGTTGTAGTAATGAGAGGAAACTGCACTTTCTTGGAGAAAGCAAGAATTGCACAAAGTTTGGGTGCTAAAATGCTGTTGATTGCCAGTAAATCTAGGCTGGTAAGTTACAACAAACAGTTTTCTTCTGTACTGAGGTAGTGTCTTGTCTGGTCCCAGGCAGTGTTGTGCAGGGTTAGCTGGGCGAAGCCCCAAAAGTAGAGGACCCTGACCACATGTGGGATTCCAGCACGAGTCATATACTCCCCCCCACAGAGCTGTGCTGGTGGGACTGTGCAATGCTGGCTTACACAGCTCAGAGGAGCTACAGCTGAGCTGGGTTTTTGAATGTTCTTTGTACCTTCAAACACGTTTCTGAATGCAAATACTCGTGTTTACAAATTCCCTAATTTTAGTGCACTCTGAACTCCGTGTAAACTTAGGTGATACTGTTTTAGACATGTGTGATAAAAATAAGCCAGGGAAATGTAATCCAAAACTGGAAATAAAAAAAGGTCTTCTGAGATCTCATTGCTTTTTTGTTCTTCATTGCAGCTGCAAATTGTACGTACAATTTATGAATTTGCGTGATTATCACAGAAAGTTCATTTTGTTTTAGAAGTGTAAAAATTAAAAACAGTTTTGAATATCCCTTGTAATACTATAAAAGCAGAAGAGCTGTATGAATCCAGATGTGTTGGTAGTATCATCTGATTTGATTTAAGTACATCTATCTTTATTAACCTTTTGCAATGGGTGATGAATGAGCTTTTTGGTTTTTACCTTCCTACAAATGCACTGAATTTGAAAGGATAATCTGCTTTAGAGATCTAACCTACTTTGTAAATAGGCTCAACATACTTACACTTTCTCTTTTAGCCTGCTATTTCAGATAACAAGACTGATTTTGAGGATGTGACTCTTCCAATTGCTCTTATAAGATATAATGACATAGTAGATATGCAGCTGGTAAGTAACAGAACTTTGGCATGTTATGGTTGTATAAAGTTAGGTATTTGAACAAATAGATTAATTTCAGGTCAGGTCTGAATGCCTGCCTGATTTGAATGTGCTTAGATACTGCTTTCATTCCTAAGAGAGGATGGACATTTAGTTGTGGAAGTACTGGTCTTCCTAATCAGGTGAACAAGAGAGAATGATTGATTGATTGATTAGAACACTGAGAGTGGGAAACACAATACTTAACTGGAGATGGGGAACCTTAGAAGTTTCCTGCTGAACAAGATAAGCTGCCTTCCAGTAGACTTGGATTCAGGTATCTGACACACATGAAGAGCTGTAGCCTGTGAAGGCTGTTCCTTTAGTGCAGAAATTACAACAGCTGAGCTTGTAGCTACTGGCACCAGAGCTTTCAGGCAAGCAGCACCTGAGCAAGTTGGATCTTGAGGAAAGACAGAGTTTTTTTTGCCTTTGCCACATGATGAGCTCCCTCTGTACAGTGTGACAGCATCAGCTAAAAGTGCTGGTTAGGCAGTGTAGTTTGAGTTTCTGCTGGTGAGTTGGTGGTGAGATGCCAAATTCTTGTTATTAAAATGCAGCAGCTGTGGTACCTCCTACACTTTATAAGCAGGGGAGTTTGTTTTGGGAGTATTTGGAGTTTCTTTTCATTCCATGTAATGTTAGGGTAGCAAAATATTGCACAGGGTTTTAAGGAAAACAGTATCTTTTCTTCAGTGTGGCTTTTTCTGTTTTTTATATTGTTGGTTTGGGTTTTTTATTTAGCGTTGAATAGTTTTGCTAAGCAGCAGTTGCATTGCACATGTTTTTCTGGGGATAGCAGAGGCTGGCAGTGTCTTAGCTTCTTGAGTTGAATTTGCAAGCTCACTTCACCATTTCTGCTCTTAATCTTCAGAGCTGCCATGGGAGGTTGTCTTAGGTAAGTATGCAAACTGAAACTGCCTAGATTTGTAGGACTTTGGTTGTTTACTGTTCTCATTAAAGATAGGTACTTGCTGATCACTGACACAACTGAAGGTTTGTGCTGTCTTCAGACTGCCACAGCCTTGCTAAGTACTGTAGTTGGGTTCAGGTTGTCCTCTGTCTTCAGATTTGTTTCTTCAAGTCAGATGAGTGTTGTTTGCTTGCTTGAGTGATTTTAGGATGCCCTACTAACATGAAAGGGAACTAGGACAACTTAAATCTGGATCTTCTCTGCACTTCTTTATTGTCCAGTTATGCTTGGAGTGGTGTAATGTAGAATCACTTCTGTACATCTGGAGTAACTCACCAAAGCACCTCTGCTGTAGATTTGTGTGCCAGGTGATGTCTCATACTGCTGCTGAATCAAAGAATTGATTTTTGTCTTACAGTGAGACTGCTTTCATAAAAGTAGTGAGGAACACAGCCTAGACTACAAGTGATCTTTCCTGGTTCTGCTCTAGTTTTTTGCCAAAGCCCTCTGTCATGTCACTGGCAGCTGTTATTTTGAATGATATGCACTGCTTGGAATCCAGCAGCCATTGTACACTTCCTACTACAGTTGCATTTCTTGTTTAACTCTCTTTAAATCTTCCAGCTTCCTCCTTTTATTTAGAAGGGAGAGACAGCACCAGTCTGAGGGCGAGTAGTTTCTATAAGCATTACTTTTTACTTTACAAATAAATCGTCTCTGTTAGCCTTCACCATTAGAACCAGTCTTGTTTAGAGTCCTGATAGCAATAGCAGAGTGTTGCAAACCTTTTAGTCAATGGACAGCTCTCTTGCAGATTTGTTACCTGATGCAGTCTGTTTCATTCTAGTGCTCCCTGTGAGAGTTGAGACTTAAGAAGTTTTTAGTGAAGAGAGGAACAATAGGAGCAAAAGGAAACAGTTGCTCTAGATTCTAATGTGAATTACACTTTGTAAGATTTATGAAACTTAAAGGAAAAACTGGATTAAGATATATTGGAACTGAATACTAAAAATGTCTAAGCCTCTTAGGGTTTTTGACCTTTTTTTTTGGTTCTTGGTGGTGTTTGGGTTTTTGTGTGTGTGGTTTGTTTGTTTGTGTTGTTTGTTTGGTGTTTTTGGTTGGTTGGTTTGGAGTTTTTTTTACATAGAGGATGCTGTAATTTGAATAGGGTTTTTTTCCCTTTAATGTTATGTTCCACTTCATACAACTGCAGTATTTCACTAGAATTTAATTTTATTCCTTGTTTTCTGAACTTCCATGGCTTCAGGCAAAAAGAATGATTCTGACTTCTTTAGCCTGCAAAAAGGTTATTATCTGTAATTAGAAAATTTAGATGTTGAAATGATTCAGCTTTCTTCATATGTGGCCACTGTATTCCTCTCTACTATTGGGCTTCCCATTCATTCTTTCTAGTGCCAGTTTGATCTTTCTGAAGCCAAACCTGTCTGGCATGTTCTTCTTTCTCTTGCTTTTATCTCACATGCAGACTGTAAACAAATCTGGGGTTTTTCTCTGCATCTCTGAAGTTTGTTCCCACTGCACAATTATTTTAGATGTCTGGACTTACTTTGACTGTAACAGCAAACTTGTCTTCCCTTCTACTTTCCATTTCCTGTCAAATTATCATCTTTCCTTTGTTTTTTAAATCTCACCTTTCAGTCAAATGAAAGCACCTTAGTTTTGCTTTCAAGATTTTTGTACAATTCAGTACCAGTTACATCTGAGTGTTTTCTCCCATTTTCTTCTAGGTACTTCAGCTGATTTTTTTTTCTTAGGTCTTAAATTTTTTAACTAGCATGAAATTGCTTTCTTCTTGTTTGAATCCATCTCAAGTCGTGTTGGTAAATAACTTTCTGCCACCTTGATCTGTCACTGTGTTCTCTCTGAAGCCTCATGTCTGTATCTGAACTGAGTTTTATAAGTTTGAGAGCTAGAGGTAGATCTGCCGATACCTCAGTGGATCTGTGAGCTTGTATTTCAAGGTGATTGAGTTAGATGTGCTTTCCTGCAGAGCAGATGTCTTTGATAGCACTTGGTATATTTTGGGGAGGCACTGGGCTAGAGACACAACTTCTCAGAAATTTGGTACCATAAGAGGTATCATATTCTCTTGTGGTATCTCTGTATTTACACAGGAGTAGTAATAGGCTTGTTTCCAAACCTGAGCATCCTGAAAGGTGGCATGGAAGGCATTGCTTCTTGCCAAACATATGACACGTCTTGTGCAGTGAGTTGAAACTTCCTCTCAGCATTGTGTAGATTAAGATTAGGAAATCATGGTGTACATCTTGTTGGAAAATAAGCAATATAATTTCTTTGTTCTCCTTATGAATCAACGTGTATGTTATATTTCAGGTGCTTGGAAATGAAGTTAATGTGACTCTGTATTCACCACCTTTGCCAGAGTTTGACTACAGTATGGTTGTCATCTTCCTAATTGCTGTATTTACAGTGGCACTGGGAGGTTACTGGAGTGGAGTAGCAGAACTGTAAGTTTGTTAAATGGAACGGCTTAAATTACATGGACTGCAACCTCGTGAAAACTGTCACTATGATCAGTGAGAAATTATTTTCTTTTAGGTTAGTAGTTAAAAAATTAGAAGATCAAAGTGCAATTAGCTGCTTCATCATGAAATATTTGAGCACTATAATCTCTGAAAAATCACCAGAGGTCTTTGAGGAACAAGCATTGATTGGGAAAAGTCTCTGAGGGATAATGCAGCTCTTGGGAGAAGGCATGAGTTAACATTTTGACAAATTACCAAACACTCTGTAACTTGCATCATAATTCTCCAATAGCCACAATAGAAATTAGGTATTTTAGTTACACCTTTCAAGTGCAGTGATTCAGGAGGTAAATACATATTGTACATAGTGGCTGCATAGGCAGGGATCTGCACAGCTGCTCCATCCCAGCTGGCTGTGCAGCACTCCTGTCACTAGGAGCAATGGGAAGGACAGTTTGATTGTCTGGCTGGCTCCAGATAAAGTCCAACCTGCCTTATCTGCTTCAGCTTTGTGTTTTATCTGGTGGAACAACAGAGCTGTGGCAGCAGCAGCTCTAGGACTGGGCAAGGACAAGGAGGCAGCAGCAGTCCCTGTGGAGGGAAGAAGGAGTGGCACTGCAGAATGTGGCAAAGGCAGGGGAAACAAGGGGTAATGGGGGTTTCTGCACTGTCCTTGAGGGGTGGGCAGCTTCAAGTGATGCACAGAATTGTTAGTAGTCTGGGGTTAAACTGGCTGTAGCTGGCCTTTGAGAGCATGGCATTATTCTGGGTATTTCTTGGGTGGCTGTGTATGCTAAATGGGCCAGTTTGTGTTGCTACCTTTAGGGTCTCAGTGGTGTTCTGGTGCTTTGCTCCCCAGAGCAACAAGGAGAGGATTGTATGTGATAACAACAGCGTCCTTTTTCCCACAGTTATGCAAATTAGCTATTTTAAAGAGATTAAAGAAGTAGAAGGAGGGGAGTTGTGTGTGTTCCTTTTTTTAGAGGTTGGATCTGATTAAGCTTCTTTTTCACCCTGCAGTGCTGCAGGGTGTGGCTGCACTGAATGCTAAAATAACAAAATGTGGTGCTGTCTCCCCTATTAAAAATACCTAAATGTAATTTATTAAACTAGTTAAAGTGCTCTTTCATAAATCTAGGCCGAGCTTATTTTTTTTAAAAAAGCTGCTTATTCAAAGCATGTCTTCTGAGAAGGTGATTCATCTAACAAGGTGCCTTGCTCCTGTGGGTTATTCTCTTTTGAAGGTAGCTATTTCAGTGCTGAAATCAGCGTTTGGTAGGTAGTCCTGGGATTCCTCAGGAACACGCTATCTGATGGGCTATTTGCACTAGGTCAGTACTAAAGAGTAGAAGGGCTCTCTGCTCAAAGAACAAACACAGCCATTTAAGTCTCCTTATTTTGCATGGTGAGGTATAAATATGCAGTATGTATGCACAGAAATCTTACTCCCAGTGAAAATTCCCAATTATACCACCTCTCTTTCACTTACTCTGTAATTATGAGGTGTAGGAGTGAAAGAGCTAGTACTTAGCTAGCTTCATTCTGCTAACATGAATGGGTTTTGCAGACAATGTCTAGATGAGGTTTTAAGAGTGTGCAATACCTGTGATTTTGATTTGTTGTAGACGTATTTATCGGATTGTCTACATTTAGCTCAATAAATTTTGTAGTCAGAGGTGATGCACTCATAGAGCTCAGTGTGTGCATCCTGAAATCAGTTTAAGAGTGTGGTACTACTTTTCTTCACATGGATCAGGGTATTGGTTGGGGATGCTCCCTTAAAGTTGGCAATTACCACACCACTGGAAAGGAGCGCAGTTAAGAATCTTTTCCTTGGGATCTGTGCTAGGTTGGAAGTGGATATCTTCATTAAAAAATGGAGAGAAATTCAAACAATAACCATACCATTTTCTGTGGGTTTAAGTCTAATAATAGTATGAAGGACTAAACTGAAACCTTGTCAGTCTAAATGTTCTATAACCATCAATTCTGGTCATAGTAAAACATTTTCATAATCTGCCATCTGAGGTAAATGTGTTTGTTTTCTTGTAACAGTGAGAATCTGAAAGCAGTAGCAAGTCCTGGGGAGAGAGAAACGCGTTGGAAGAAGGAAGAAAATGTTACTTTCACCCCTATAACAGTCATCTTGTTTGTTGTCATCTGTTGTGTCATGCTGGTCTTACTTTATTTCTTCTACAAATGGTTAGGTAAGAAACAATGAATAATCCCATTTGGCTTATTTTTCTACATGATCTTACAAAGTGTTTAAGTCTAAAAAGCTAGATTTCTAAACTAAAATGAATGTAACTTTTAAAATTATTCTCTCCATGCGTGAGTTGAGGGTTGAAATGATGCAGTTGCTACTTAAAGGAGAGGTTTCTTCAGCTGTCTTACAAAGACTGCCTTGACAGTGCCTGTTCTGAATGAAGTCATGTGGAAGAGAGGTGACTAATGATGAGCAAAAAATAAAATGATTTATGTCAATGTTCTTGGGAGGTTGGCAGTGACAACCTAGTAGTGTTCAGAGTTTGCTTGATGAGAACATTTTTTGCTAGTTGGGGTTTGGTGTTTGGTTTTAGTTTTTTGGTGAGGATCTGGCTAGAGAGCAATTCTGATACCTCCGAGTCAAGTTTTTTTTTTTGATGAGAACTTTGTTATGGGAGAGACACTCAGAATTCAGCATTTTCTATACTCAGCTGACTATGGTTGATCACTGCTATAACTGTAAACAGTTTATAACAGTTTATCATGGAATCATAGAATCCTCAAGGTTGAAAGAGACATTCAAGATCATCCAGTCCAACTGTCTACTCAGCACTGTCACTGTAACCCTTAAACCACATCAGCCGGTGCCAGTCCAGACACATCTTGAACACAAAATATCAAATGTATGTTACTGTGTTTATTTGCTGTTTTCTATTTTTTTGTCACTGATTCCTGTCTTCATTCTTTTTATTTAGTTTATGTTATAATATCAGTCTTCTGCCTGGCATCTGCAATGAGTCTGTACAACTGTCTTGCGGCATTAATAGGAGAAATCCCATTTGGGCAGTGCAGGTATTGTGCACCTTTCACTTATTAAAAATGACAGGTTTCCTCTGGGTATTTTCTGGTTGCTACTCAAGGCAGCATGAAAATACCAGAACAGTTTGACAAATTGTTTCCTGTATGGTTTTAGTGTGTGGGATAGTTACAAAAGAAAATTACAAGCTGCTTTAATAAATATTAGAGGTATCTGTAGCATACTCAACAATTAAAATAGTTGCAGATTTGCTGCATTACCTTTATTTGAAAGCATTCTGTAATAAAATTTGAAAGGCTCTGCTTGGCTGTCTGAGCTTGGTTTTACAAAATCCTGGTTATCTGTCATATGTGCTTATTTTGTTCATCAAGGAACTCTGTAAGAGGAGGATCCTGCATGTTTCATCCTGTTTGGAGCAAGTACTGTGCTGTAGGCAGCAGAGGAGTTTTCCCCTCTTCTTAACCTGTACCTGCCAATTTTTAACTTTCAGCATAGATAACACGTTGCCCATGTCACCCATGTTAGAAGGTCATGGTTCCAGTCCTCACTTGGGTGGTTTGTTACCAGTGTGCACACAGGTGCTTCTTACCACTCTGAGTTAAATACCCTGCACGTATTAGGGTGTATTGGAGTGTCCCTGTTTTCCTTCCCTGCATTTTCACTTTTTCACGGAATGTTTAATGCAACAAATGGTTCATTTTCCCAAAAAGTACAATGACTTATGAACTTGGAACCATGTGAATAATGTGGTTTGCATGTTACTTAGTGTAGGGTGTTTGTCAGGTGATCCAGTAGCCTATCAAAGGTAGTAATCAAGTATAAAAGAGCAGGTTTTGTGTCAGCTGCAGGAGAGGCATTACTTCTGTAATGTTGTCAGTTCAAAACCTGTCACAAAAGGTTGAGTATGTGGTAGAAATGGATATTGGCCCATAATTTTGCAATACATAGTTACTTCATTTTTAATCTTGTATTATGTTTCCTAAAATTAATTTTTTCTCATCACTACCATTTTGTACAATTATGACATGGCTGTCCTTCACTGACATGGCTCAGGTGGTGTAATTGTTACATGACAGAAATGGATTAAACAAACTCATCTGCTTGCTGCTTTCCCTGGATGTGTTTGCTAGAATGAGGACAGGCCATCCAAGCCCCTCTCGGTGCGTTTTTAGTGCAGCCCAGAAAAGGATTGGTGCTGCAGTTGTGAGAACAATGCTACCTGAATCTGTACAGAACAGATGGGCAGAAGAGAAACTCTTGGGTTGAGAACACCTTGTCAGCTTAAGGATGTGTGATAGCACAGGCGTGTGTCTTGGCTGTTGCAGGCTTTCTCTTTTAATTTAATTATTTTCTTTTAGGATTACATGTTCCAACAAAACCATTGAAGTGAGGCTTATTTTTCTTGCTGTATTCTGCATAGCAGCAGCTGTTGTCTGGGCAGTATTTCGAAATGAAGATAGGTAAGTGGTGCATTCTGACTTAAGAGTAAGGTGAATAATTGGTGTAAATTAACTTCCCAGCATACAGCTAATCCTGGAACACAGCATCCTTCTAAACTCCAGGGCCAATTTCAAAAAAGTCATCAAAGTATTTTGAAGCTTAACAAGCATGGGAGTAATAGAGAACAAAGCAATGCAAATGAGCTGTGTGGTAATTTGAAGTTATAAAAAACTATGAAGATGAGGAAGAGCTAGCTTGATTGCTAAGGATTGCCACAGAAGCAAAGAGGTGCAGAATAGCATAGGGAATAGCTCTGCTCAGCAGTAACTACAACATCCTTGTGCTATCAACACTGTTTCCAGCACAAATCCAAAACAAAGCCCTTACCAGCTGTTGTGAAGAAAATTAACTCTATCCCAGCCATCACCAAACAAACAGTTATCTATTTATGATCAGAGGCTGGTATAAATTGACCATTGTGAAACTAGGACTTTTGTGGTTTTGGTAGCAGTAATTCTGAAAAAATTAGTTTCTTGCTTTCTGAGAAATTTTCCTTGCTATTTCCAGAAAAATCTAGATTCCAGCAGCAGTTTGAACAACCTGTAAGAACGTTGGTTTTTGTTTTTTTTTTTTTTAAGGTGGGCTTGGATTTTGCAAGATATTTTGGGAGTTGCTTTCTGCCTAAACTTCATTAAAACACTGAAAATGCCCAACTTCAAGGTACTGTAAGTTGCTTACCTTAAGATAATATTCTACTGCCATGAATCTTCAAGTTTACTGTCAGAAAGTAGGTTTTCAATATACAAGAAATATATATTAAAAAAAATCTTTACCATTTTTATTAATTATTAAAATAAACTAATCCTGTTCCAAATGTTACCAGTAATGGTACCAGAATCTAGCTGTGTGATACTTAAACCCCACAGTAATATTTTCTTCTTTTTTTTTTTTTTTGCCAGTCTTGTGTAATACTTCTTGGCCTCCTCCTTCTATATGATGTGTTTTTTGTCTTCATAACACCATTTATCACAAAGGTATGTCTATGAATTTATGGTAAGAACAAAAATGTCTGGTCATTGGGAGAGTATTTTTGTTTAACAGGTCAGTGTTTGCAGTGTTCTCAAGGTGGAAAAACTGATTTCCATTTTTCCCCATGTAGGACAGCAGTGGCCTAAATTTTTATAGCAATCACATGGTCAAAAGTAAACCATCTCTGATTAGTGTGAAGGGCTAGTGTGATCATGAGAAATTACTGCCCTCCAGTTCTTTTCCTTATTTTGCTTTAAACACCCATTTATTGGAATATGCTCTAGTACTTTCTGCAGTGATCACTTGCAGTGAGGTATGAATTGTGTGCAAGTGTTAACCTGCTTTTATTTTGAAGTGGAAAGCTCATGGCAGAAAAAGCTGACATGTTTTTATCTAAAAATCCAGCTACATCTAGTGGACTTGTTGTTTGGGGTTTTTAAACATTATTTTAGGCTGGACTACACGTTTTTATTGCCACACAATGCAGTATAATACAGTACAATACCAGTGCATTCCCTTTGATATTCAGGATTTTTCCAATCCTGAATTGTAAGTGGAGGTACAAGCAGTTTTTGTAAATGTGGTATGAAAGTTTTGGTTCATTAAACCACTAACTTTTGAAAAATAACTTTAATTTCAGAATGGGGCAAGTATAATGGTTGAAGTTGCAGCTGGTCCCTTTGGAAACAGTGAAAAGGTATGAACAGTCATTGCAGTATGTGCAGCATTAAAGTACTGACTCTGTGTAGCTAATTCATAGTGTGCTTTTCGGCATAACTTTCTCACAAAATATAGCCAGCTTCTGCTATTTTCTTATAAGTATTAAATGCCTGTTGACTTGGGTTTGATCCTAGAGTGATGGAAACTTGGTGGAAGTCCCTACTGAACGCTCAGCTCCCCATGAGAAAGTAAGGATTGTATTTCAGATACTGGATTTTTAAGTTATTTCCTCTGAAAAGACTGTTCTTTTGGGGAAAACCTTACTGTCCAAATTTTTCTTTAGGGCCTGGATATCATTGATCAGTATTCTATAGTTAGGTTAATAATCCAGATTTGTTACTCCCATTACGTGGTTAAATATTGTTTTAACTTTTTTTTTTTTGTCTGTGCATATTATTTGTAAATCTGAAATTCCAGCTTACCAGTTGCCTTAAGCTTTATCTCCTTTCTATGTTGGTTTCTGGTTTTTACTTCAGGTTCTACCTATTTTGAAGTCTGCATTAACAATAAATTAATTATATTTTTAAACTGTTTATTAATTCAAGCAACCAAAAAAAATCCAGAAGACCAGAATGCTTTAGATGAGATTTATGTGGCTTCTGAAATAATGTTTTCCAGTTACCCGTGGTTATTAGAGTGCCTAGACTTGAACACTCTGCATCGACACTCTGTGATTTGCCCTTTTCATTGTTGGGTTTTGGAGACATTATTGTCCCAGGTGAGCAAATGTTTTTGGTAACTGTAACTTATGAGTAAATACTTCGATTTTTATTCTCAGCTTACTTGCAGAGTTTATTCACAGGGTAATTACTAAATCAAATGCAGCAGTTTGCCCTGATCAGTCAGTGCAGAATACAACAAAAGCCAGAGTAGAAGAAAAAAGCTCAGTATGTTATAGATTACTTATATAGTAATATAAGAAAGGTATATAGAAAGGTTTATTTTCTGTTGTACTGGATTGAGTAAATGCAAGTCCCATGCATAAATCCAGTTGTCAGTATTAACTGAATTTCATTAAAATCTCACAGAAAGCAAATATTCTATGACTTCGCAGGATTTTTGTATCCTAGATTATGTAATTAGAGGTGAGGTAATGTAAAATGTTTTGCCAAGTTTTTCCATCTTTCTCAGAAGAGCTGAATTTGGCCACAATTGGAGTCTTGAGCAAATTACTTTAATTGAGCATGTGCAGGCAAAATTGCTGAATGTTAAGAGTGAGCATTAGAATCCTATTGAAGAAAAGTATTAAAAATAGGTTGGTACACTTCTGTATTAGAAAGCTGAAAATAGCACAATGTAATTAGGTTGCTTGAAAACCCCAAACCTCTAATTCCAAGCTTGTTTGGCTCATATTTTCATTATGGTTTTGATTTTCTAGACTTATTGTAGGATTTCTGAGACTAGTTCTTGCCTTTACAGAAAAAATATTGGAAGAAGATAAAATACCACAATGGGAAGTCTTACTATAAATTCTTTTATGCTGCTTTCATTTGGCAAATGTGGGAGAAAAAAAAATCATGACTAAACATTTCATTAATCCTTTTAATTTTTAAATTTTTTTTCCCTTCAAGGGCTTCTGGTTGCCTATTGTCGAAGATTTGATGTTCAAACAAGATCATCTTCTGTATACTACATTTCCTGCACAATAGGTAAATTGTGATATTTCCTGGTAGCTTTTTTAAAATGGCAGATATAGATGGTTTTCTTCAGGTAAGGTTCAATGTTGTTAAGGATCTCTTGAGAAACTCTTTTTAGTGTGCCTACTTGTACCTAAGGTGATTATTCTTTATGGTAGTGAGTTGCTTTGAGAAATCTTGCAAAAATAGAGCAACCTATTGTGTCTCTTCTTCAGATATATTAACAAGGAAAATATTGCTTAAAAAGGAATTCTGTCTTACTAAATGATTTGACCTAATCTAAAAATTCTCCTGTTGTTAATTGTGTATGTATGAATGTCTTTTTATAGCTTATGCTGTCGGCATGGTGCTGACTTTCATTGTCTTGGCATTGATGAAGATGGGGCAGCCTGCCCTTCTCTATCTTGTACCATGTACACTCATCACAAGCTCCCTCATTGCCTGGAGGCGCAAAGAGATGAAGAAGTTTTGGAAAGGAAGCAGTTACCAGGTAGGCTGGAGGCCTTGAGTATTCTGTTGTTAATTCCTTTGAGTATGTTTCTCTGAGAACTGGGTGATAGATCACCTGCAATCCAGTTTTTGCAAGTTTTCCTGTGATCTTCTGGAACTTACGTGGAAAAGTAGTCTTTACTCTTAGAAAATCTTAGTGTAGTAGTTGACATGGCAGAACAAAGCTCAAGGCAGATGAAATAGCTGGTTCAGTACTCAGGGAGGAAAAGTAATTTGTTCTATCTGCTTTGAAATGTTTTCTTGTATTTTAACATTTCCTCATCTGTCATCTTGATGTGGTATGAGTCACTGAACTGAGCATGCAGACTCCAAACTGCACTAGTTCTGTATTAGAGACAGTTCCAAAAAATTGGGGATCAACTACAACTTCAGGAACTTTCCATGCGTCACTGATGGCCTACATCATCAGGATTGTATAGAGCATTCAGGAACAAAATAGCTGGGTTGTATAACTGTTTCCAATCAGAGCACACATTGTGGGCACACTGCCTTGGATATTCCCTTGGTTATTTCCCCCTTGGTTATGTCTAACACTACCCAGGAATTGCAGTTCTTAAAATCCCACCTGTTGACATGTGCACATTTTCCCTGATGTGACTTGCTGTAGTAACTGGGTGTGCCAGTAGCCCTTGAGCTGGCATTTATCAGAAGACAGTGCAGTCTCAAGATTACTCTGTGCTTTGCTTGAGACCCAAGTTCAGTATTGTTTGAATTGAGGCACCATCACCTATACCCTAGGGCATGTTGAACTTGGAGCTTGGATAGTCTGTTCTGGAGGAAGATGGGTGTCAAGTTCATGGTGGATAGAAGCAGCTCCTGCTTTTTCTGGATTGGAAAGTTTAAGTGGTCAGTGGAAGTCAAGAGTAATTCTTGTAAAGGTAAAACTACAGGCATCAGCTCCTGTAGTATTACCAGCAAAACACTACCTTTTGTTAATCCAATACACTACACCTGCTTCAGCTGGAGGTTGGCTTAGGTGTGAAATTACTCAGGAGATTTTCAGCTTTAACTTTCAGCTTTTTTGTTTACAAAATCAACTACTCCTTTCCAGTGAATAGAAATGTTCCTCTGTAGGTCAGAATGAATTTGGTTTACTGTGCATTTATACATAAAGTGGTGACTGTTTGCTCTTCTAAAATAAACAAGGTTTAAATAAGCATTTATGAAGCCCAGTAACTCTGGGTTTGTTGTGGGGAAAACACTTTGCAATTTATTTTCCTCACTTGAGTTCTGAGTAAGATTGGCCTAAGTAAATTTGGCAGGTCTCCTTAGCGACAAGAATTTTCTTGCACTTCTTGTAGCAAAACTCATACTTGAAAGAATTATGTTGCCATAGTAGTTATTTCATGTCCTTTCAACTGGTTTCTTGAAGGATTAAAACTACTCTGAACTTCAGCTTGTTTTGAGTCAGATGACTTCATTTCTAGCACAATTTAAAATGTTGATTTCAACCCCCACTCCACCATCCCTGAGTTAGATTTGTCTGTAATAGACCCTGCAGTTGAGCTCTGTGTAACTTTACTAACTTGTATTTTTCTATAACTTTCTGAAGAATATTTTTATACTAGATTTTTGTTCCCAGAGAGTGTTATTCAAGTTGCACTCCTGAAATGGTGCAGGGTTGATCTTTCTCATATGTTGTCCTTCTTATCTAAAACTGTATTTTGAACTGTCCTTACTGAACTTACAAACATGCAAAAAATCCAAGCAAACAAACAAAACCCTAAACAGCCCCAACCCACACAGCTCCGGGGTTGAAATCTCCAGCTTTCAGTGCTCACTCTGAGGAGGAAAGATCTGGAAAGGTGTCAGAAGACAATTTTTTGCTACATGAGTGATTGAGGCTCGGGCAGAGCTGCTCCACTGACAAGGATGGCCAGACTTGTGTAGAGGTTTGCTTTGCCCTCATGGGAACAGAAAAACCTTGCAGAGTTAGAGCAAAGTGTCCTAAGAATAGGGGTCGAAGAGCATGTACAGTGCATCAGATGACTAAACTTCATAATAATAGTCCATTAGTTACCTTTTTGGAGTTTGGGGTTTTTCTGATTTTTTGTTGGTTTTGTTTTATATGATTTTAATAATGGAATGAATTTTATTTAGGTATCGGACTCCTCCAGGACGCCTTTGCTACAAGGTGTGATTATGGCCTTCTTTTAATGCAACTTTATTAATCATCTTACAGTTTCTTTTTTCTTCATTTTCCCCTTCTGCTTCCTCTTTTCAGTCTTTTTTGCATCTACCTCTTAATTTTGTATGAATTACTCAATAGCTGAGGGTAGAACTGAAAACAAGATACAAATCTGTATTCACACTTAGGTCTTTTGGTTTTGTTTTTTTTTAAGGAGTGCAGGAAAACATAACATTAAGTAGCAATGAAGCTGTGATTCCTAAGCCTGAAGGCGGGCTTTGTATGCTTCTTCACTCTCTTAACTTCCCAAACCCTAGGACTGTCTTCAAATATTTGCAGTTGGTGTTAGTTCCTCTTCTGTTACCTATATTGCAGTTCTTCACCTGATCTTTCTGTGTTGCCATATAGATGTGAAAGCCTGCTTAGTGCTAAACAACAATTTTGTTGTTTTCTGTTACAATGCTGGGCATTATAAATTTGCCTTTAGTAATCGTGTCTGCAGCCCTTCTGTCCTTCATCCTGTCCTGTCTGCACTGCTTGCACTGGGCTGGGGAGCAGGAACTGGGACTGGCTCTTGTGGCCTCACTGCCTCACCATGTCTGGACTGCAGCGAGGTTTGACCTTTCTTGGCAGCAGCTCATGACTGCTAACACTGATGGCATTTATTTTTGCTGTCCACGCAGCTTGCAAAGAGCAATGCAAGCTTTCAGATCTCAGCTTCTCGTGGAATTTAGGCATTTAAATATAATCTTGAATTATAGTTGCTGGAGTTACACATCTATTTATAAAGCATAGTGTCTGCTCTGAAGACAATTTGAGATGGTGAATTATGCCTGATTGTGTCTTAAATTCTCAAATAAAAAGTACTTTTCTCATTAGCTTCTTTCTTCTAGGAAAGAATACTTTAACAATTTAAGTCTCATTAAAAAGCCTTAATAATAAAGAAATTAGATATAAACCAAAGATTACACTAGTGGGAGGGGTTGAGTGCAAATTAAAAGCAGATGGTCAGCCTATTTTTATAACTTAGAATTCTTCTGTCCTGCTGTGCACAGTTCTTGGATAAGTTTGTTAGAATCACTTTTTTCGTTTCTACTTTTTAAGTATGACAAATACCTGACTCCCTAAGATAGCTCTGAGGTCCCATAATTCATAGCTGAGGTAATTTCTGTTTCTGCATAATGATGCAGTCTTAAATTCTAGTTATGCTCTGTGTGGCTTTTTTTATGGTGTAGTCTTGTGCTGTAATGAATTGCTGCACAGAAAACATTTTAACTATTCACTGAAGTGCAGATATTCCTTGGAAGAGTACTTACTTTCCTGCCACCTAACTAGCAGTATTGCTGCTGTGAAGTGTAAAATAAAGGTTTATCTAGGTTTCTGGATTGCTTATACTCCTCATGGATGCCTTCATGATAAACTAATTTCATACTTACTTTCCAGTTACTGATTTAATTTTAGAATACTGGTTTTTATATCAGTGCAATCTATGAAATTATTTTAGCAAAATCATGGAAAATCTAGTGCCCTAATGCAACTTTGAAGTCTTCTACATGGAGTAGAAGATGCAACTTGTTGGAGTTTGTCAGTTTGAAGTGTTTAGCACTTCTTATCTCTATTTGAAGTAATAAATCAACAGATTTGTCACTGGCATATTACACAGCATGCAGCTGCTATTTAGTGAGGTTTATAATCACATTTTTAGACACTTGCAAATCCATCATAACTGGGAGTTGTTAAGAATTCCATGAATGCAACATTATTGCCGTGAATCTTGTAAGCAACTTTGTGCATAGGTACTGTGTGCTCTTACAGGGAGAGATTTGTACTGCCATTTCTGGTTTGGCTCTGTGGAAGTGTTTTTTTGGGGGGGCGAGTTTGCTGGTTTTAGTTTTTAATAGTTCACCATGTTAGTAGATAGGTTAAACAGAAATGTTTTAGTTACAAAGCTCTCTTAACACCTCCCCCTTAAAAACTGTCAGAAATCCAGATGTGAGAGCAAAGCTTCAAAGTCTCTTCCACTTCAGAAATGTTCGTGAGCTCTCCACAATGTACAGTCAGATTGCTTTGCCTTGTTCTTAGCTTAAAACAACAACTTTGTCCAGGATTGTAGCAAGGTGCCTTCATCTTGCAGCTGGTTTTCATAAAGATTCCTGCAGCTTCTCCTGAGGCTTTGAGGATGGGTTTGTCCTGAGAGAATCCACAGTGGAGATACATGTGTGGATATGTGCTTAAATGCCATCTCATACTTTCAGAGAGGCACCTGTTGTCCCCAGCTTTAAGTTGTGGGCTGACCTTCTGAGTGGAGGAAAGATTAAAAATGGGCTGGTGTGGCCTTTTTAGCCTTGAAACATTATATAAACACCCCCCCATCCCTCCAACACCCTTAGAGTTTTACAAGGCATTTAGTTTTAAGGTTAACTTCAAAATCTGATTATTAAGTGGAGACCTTAAAATTTAAATACAGGTGCTATCTCCAGCATTTTTACAAAAAAAAAAGTACATTTTTTTAACTGCTTAGTGTTGTAGGATTACCAGAAGAATCTTTGACTTTGGAATACACTGAATTATTGCAAATACTTTTAACTCTTATTTCTAGAAGCATCTTGTCAATTTAAAAGGAAAAGACTGTACAAAAATGTTTAGCAAAATTATTTTCTCTATGCCAGCTCTTAGATGATCCTTCCTAGGTTGAAGGAAGATATATGGCATGACTTGATGTAAAATGGTACTGTGGGGGGAGGTTGTTCTTGTTTTGTCCTGGAAAGGAATACTTTCATCCTCAGTCAAAGGGATGGTTTGAGTTCTGTAATTGTAGGGAGTGTTTTGCTTTGGGTGACTTTTGATGTGGATTTTTGAGGAAAATTCTGGATATACTGAAATAAATGCAAGATTGTCATTAGCACAAGAGCTGGGTATTCACTGCTGGACTGAGTGTATGCTGCTGCCCTAACTCAGTCCTTAAGGGTATTGGCAAGACTGGTGCCTGCCTTAGCTCTTACTGTCATGATTCTGGCACATGAAGGGAGGGTTGTGAAAGACCTTTTCTGGTCTTAGTCAGATTGGTACTGTGGCTACTGGGCTCTCCTAAACCTTACCCAAATCCCACTGACTTGTTTTTTGGAACTGTAATCTGGGTCTACTGCACAGCATGCTGGTGTGGCTGGACTGTGAAACAGCTTGTTTAAGCAAAAGTGCTTTTGATAAGGTATGTTTGTGTACTTTGAAACAATTCTGGTGGCATAAAGGAAGGGATGGCAAAGAGCTGGGTCATAACTAGAGAAGAAGTTAATGGAACAAGTCTTTTTACCCTGTACATAGAATTATACCACACTAAAGTGTGTACAACACAGCAGTCTCAGAGCCTGGCTTTGTCCTGGCAAAGATTTTGAGCAGGTGCTAGTAAGACATGAAAATAATTGTGTGGAAATCTGCCCAGCTTAGATCAGAACCCACACAGTGAGCAGCTGTTGCACAGAAAGACAGGCAGGATATGCCACTAGGGAAGAACATAAGTAGAGTTTTCTACCTTTTGATGCTTAAAACATTATCCCTTGTCCTAATCATCCTGCCACTCTGGGCATATGAGCTCTTTGGCACATTTTGTTTTGTCAGCATTAGTTGTACTATTTGTGTCTTCTGTCTCTGGCTGTCAGCTACCCAAACTGTCCAGTTCTTGGCCTCTTGTTATGCTCAATTCTGAAGCCCTCAAACTGATGGTCTCAGTTTGTCACACTAACAAACGTGTGTATTACCTTTGTAATTCATTCAATGCCTTGTCCCAGGGGGAAAACCAGAGCCTTCATTGCCTCCAGCAAGACAACAGTGGATAGGGAAACAGGCTGCTTTTTAGTCAGGACAACTACAGATTTGTCTTGAGTTATTCAGACAATCTAATCAGTTACATCAATGCCAAGTATAATCAGTCTATATAATAATCTGGTTTGGATTCTCTCCTGATGCAGGACTTTTACAGTTCCATTTTCTTTATCCTTTCTGAAATAAAAGGAAAATTTACAAAGAAATGTGACCACTACAGTTAGTTTTGACTAAATGTAATACAGGTAGCCTTTACAACCATGAAAAGAGAAAGTTAGTCTTTTCTGGTCAAGCTATTGCTTGCTATCTGTAAATGTCAGGTAAGATCCTAGAGTTTACTTCCAGTTTTGCCATATGTTTGAAAAATTTGCTTAACCCCAATTGTTTTTTGTTCTCTGTATTTAATAATTGAGATACTTCTGACTCACAAGTTTATTTTCTTGTAGAGGGCTCAGGTCCTTGGTTGGAGAATCATGTTGTAGTGGAAAGCATTAGCTAATAGAGCTTTGATTATTTGGCTTAAATACTTTTCTGATCTATAGAGGACCTCCTAAGTGTATGCTGCTAAAATGCACTCTAACACGTGTTTAATTATATTTCTCTTAGCTAACAAATACTTTAGATCAATAGGATAAAGCACTATTTCTTTAAAAGAAAGAAAAAGCCATTTCTTTCTCTTTTTTTTGTTTTTTCTTTTTTAGATGATGGAACACCTGGATTACACAGGAAATGAAGAAAGCACAACAACAGCCACTGAACAGCCTGGAGGACAATAATATGTGGGATCCTGATTTAAAATAGCATTTGAATTTTTGATGGCTGAATTACAGTAAATTTGGTGAAATTTTACAATAGAGTGTTTCCTACTCTGTGTAAAAGGGTTTTTTATTCCTGCACCTATATTTTTATGGAAAATACTGTTAATAACATAAAAGTAATCAAAATAGAGTCGCATTTTTACAGCCAAACCATAGCTAGTAAAACCGTGCCTTATTTCAATTTAAATAAAAGGAGATTTTCTATGCAATTTTCCAACTGTGTTTCTATACAGTATATTTTTGTAAAAGTTGCTTGCCCATATCAGCTTAAGTGAAATGTTCTCTTAAACTTTTGATTAAGATTAGTCAGGTTTCTTTGAAAAAAAATGAAGTACTCTTCACAGGATTTCTTTCCAGATTTTGAATGCAAAGTTGGATAGTAATGTAACTATAGCAACTGAAGAATGAAACTATAGTTCCATTACTACAAGTAATTCAACAAGCAGTGTGTATGTCGATACACATTGTGAGCCATAAAATAAATAACAAGGGAAATGGAGTGTGGGGTTGTGAACTCTTCCTCCCCACTCCCCTCATGGTATCACTGGCTTATGCCTTAATTGTGAAAATTGTTAAGCTTTGCAAATCTTTGGATTATATACATTTCCAAACATTTAAAAATAATAAAAGAGGGGAGGTACTTACACATGGTCCTGAAAACTTCTGTGCAGCTCCTGGAGTAGTTGACAGACAAGATGGTGTGAAAGGCAAGAGGTTTTTTGCTCAGTAAGTGCTATTTTAAGGGATGGGATAAAATGTTAACACCAGCCTGGTTCTCTCACCTGTTGAGACTAGGTGTGTATTCGTGGTCTTCATTTGGCTGTGGATCAGTTCAGAGGGACAGGGAAAGACAGGACAGATTTTGTTTTTCCTTTTGCATCTGCACCATACTTTTTTTTAAAGTATTTTTGAAAATTCATAGACAAAACAGGTTTGAATAGTGCTAGTAGTACCTGTGTTAGCTAAGACAAATGCATGTGTTTAACTTGTTTAATCTTGTTTTTGCTTTTAAAGACTTGAAAAAAGGATAAGTAGTTTAAATCATTAGTTTGCATTTAGAAGAGTTGGAGTTTGTTTGACACCTGTTCTTTTTTCAGGAAACTGCAAATTGAGGGGGATTAGGCATAGAAAATCTGTATAGCTGTAATGCTAACACTTGACACCAAAGAAAACTGGAGAAGGCAACAAGGGGAGACCACTGAGTTCACTTAGTACTAATGTCAGGTAGTCGTTAAAACATTTTTCCTATTCTTTAAATGAATGTCATTCCTATAGCAAGTACAAGTTCAAGAACCCTGGAGAAAACAACTGAGTAAGCACATGCTGGGTAGTGGCAATGGAGGCTTCCCTGCAGTGCCTCATGCAAGTGCCTCCTTTGTTTGAAGGTCACCTCTAGACATTTTTAGTCAGTTTGGGGCATGTCAGCTCAGGAAAATTTACCCTGATTAAATCTAGTTTAGCTAGATTCACTTTGGAAGTCTGTTAATTAAGACAATTGAAAATCTGTATTGGCAGTTAGCAAAGGCTTACTGCAAATTTACCTAATTTATATCAAGTTTAAATTTCTGTTTGCAAGAGTCAGGAGCAGACAAACTGACAGCCTGGATATCAGTTGTTGCCATTCACAGAGATTGAGCGTGGTGCCAGTTGATACGGGTAAGATAACTCACCTTGTTTGCAGCTTCCCTAAGAAAACAGAAATTACAAGCAGTTTTTGTATGTTAGTAGTTCCCCCCCTTGACTCGAGCTTGAACTGACAGCCTCAGAATAGAGTGGTCATCTTCTGTTTTATTTAACTGGCATTTAATAATAAATTACAGCATACCTCAATGTTTTAATAGCAGACTGAAAATGTGTCTTCTCATGTGTTATGCTCTTTGACAAGCCCAGTATCTGCCAAAGTTCAGTGGTTTTGGAGAAGTTTCTGAATATTCCTGAAGCAGATAAAGAAGTCATAACTCATTCAAAGTCATGTACAATTGAAAGCCCTTGGAAGCTTCACAAACCTGTGTGAGATGACTTGTCTCTTTGAAATCTTTCCCATGGAGGATTTATTAAATTTCCAGCTATAAGTGATAACAAAATTAGTATAAATAAAAAAGACCTTTGGCAACATAAGTGTATTCAGCAGCTGGCTGTGGAAGCTCTGTCTTGTTCTGTGCCTAATAATGCTCCATGCCTGATCATGCCTGAGGTTTCACACATGTGCTGCCGTTTAGTGGGATGTAAACTAACTTTTTTTTCTTTCAAATGCTTAGGTGCTTTGTTTACAAAAATTATGAATGGAGTTTAAAATTTTATATAAATAGTAGGTTAGTATTGACTACTGAAATGAGGTTTTATAAGTTCAGTAGAACTGATTGCAACACTTCTAGCAATTTTAAATGTTTTTAATATTAAATTTGGTTGAGCTAAACACTGTTAAAAGCCTTGTTAGTCATACTTTAATAGAAAAATCTTACTACCTTTTCATTGTATGTTTACTGACAACAGCCCCCTTCCTTATGACTCTTAAGTTATCACCTTAATGTTATTAATAAATGTTATTTGGAAAAAATAGTTGAGTAATTGCTTTGTTCTAACTCATCCTTTTCCTACTGTGAATGTTCATGGCAAAACAATTAACAATCCATAATACCAAGTAAATTAAAAATCCATAATGCACCCCCATGAATATATAGTTGCAGTTTTTCTTGATGTTTCAAAGTTACAATTCTGCTTGTAAGTACCTGTGTGATGGGTTTGGTTGGTACATTGCTTTTCTCTATTTTTTTTCCCCTGGGGTGAAGAGGGAGGAACTGAAGTGAATTGAGCTACATCAGTTTTCCTGGTGTGACTAAGTAAATGCTTGTTGTACAGCTGTTAGTGCTGAGGCTCAGTGGAAGTACACCTGAGAAACTGTGAGCTGGAAACTTCACAGCTGCAAACTTCTCGATGGAAACAAGCTCTTTGCAGTCAGCCAGGAAACAGTGCTGCAGAGGCACTGCACCTTCGTTCAGCTGAAGGTGCTTAGCCATGGGGGCAAGAAACAGCCAAGCCTCAGAACTGAAACCCAGGCTGGAAGTGTTGGCAAGGAAAAAGAAAAAAATCACTGTACCTGAGTGCACTTGATATGTGATCCTTGAGACATCCCTACAGCCCTGTGGTATTTGAGTCATAGTAATGGAGCACTTAACAGGGAGAAAACGCTCCAACATGCTATTTGAATTTACTTATTAAAAAAGTAGAAGTTAAGAAGAACAGATACAGCTGCAGTGAGCAAACTTTTCACTGTCTGTTCCCCGTGCATTCCATTATGAAGGCTGCTCCATTTGACACACTGCCTAGACTGTAAATCTCAAAATTGCAAGTAGAAGAGGCAGTTTCTTCTAAGGAAGGGGATGCTTGACAGTTTAGATCAGTCCAATTTTTACAATGCAATTCGATTTAGACACAAAAACAAGGTTTTCCCTGTGAGTGTGGAATGACTGTGGAACTCAAAGGATGGAGACTGACAAAATACAAGTGGCCACGGGCCTGGCAGTCTGCTCTGAGCAGTAGGAGTGGAACTAGGCAACCTACAGAGGAGCATTCCACCACTACTGGTTATGAAGGTGGGGTTTTTTTGCTTGCTTTCCAGCTTCAGTGATCTGCATTTTTTTTTTTAATTAGCAGAAAAACTCAAATTTTATCACCACAACATGAGTTAACTTCTTTTCATTTGGAATAATTTACTTATACTTAACAGTCAAATTGAAATATATTTTAAAGTTGTCTTTGGATTTCTAATGCTTTCAGAAGGTAAAGCACTGTTTTGTTTTCAGGTAGCCCATATATCACATTTTTTGGGTGAATCTTTATCTCTGCAGTTTTTGAGGAAAGAAGAAGGGCAACTGAGACTGTTATCCTTTTTGTCAGTGGTGAGCAATCAAAGTTCAAGGTTTTGTGTTCTTGAGAGAGGGTGATGGTGGAAGCTCAGGTATCTCTGGAATTCCTCTTATTGATAAAGAATGTGCAAGATCCTGTTTCCCCGAATACTGAGGACATCAAAGAGCTGAGAATAGGTTTTTGCTTGCAGCTCAAAGACCTTTTAACCAAGAAGGTGCTTAGATCAAAGAGCTTTCAGCTTTTTGTTAGGGGTGTACTCATGGGTATTCTGCTGTCTGGTTTCTGTTCTCTCTCCTTGCTGATGAACATAGGACCTCCTTGCTTTCCTCCTCTTTTCTATTTGGAGTACCAGCATGATTTGAAGTGTCTTTGCACATTACTTTATCTTGGACAATAATATGTTCCTCTGTTCCAGTATGGAGACCACTGATGAGGAGGTTTAATCTTTTGGACTCTATAAAAACAAACAGCCATTGTGACCACCAGCTCAAGCCACCAGCAACAGGAGCTAAAAACAAGCTGATCTTCAGCATGTCCTTGTCTGTGTTATGGTCCCACTGACTTTCTGGGGTTGCATTAATGATGGTGTAACTGCCAAGCTTAGATTTGGAAACATTGAAAGGGTTTTTGCAGTTTCATCAGAGGTTGAAATGTGCTTATGCTGGTTCTCCCCCTATTTTGCAGAAAGGCTGCCAGAATATGTGAACTTGGGTATTGTACACACTTTGGAATACAATGAAATTCGACAGGATTGGTACATTTAAAAGTTCAACAATAGTTCAGTTAATTTAATTGCCACTTTTGTTGTGATATGTCCCTTTCAAAGCTACAAGAAAAGCTCCTTTTAATTAAATATTTATTTCAAAAGGTAATGGAAACTTATGCTGGAGAACTGATCCATCCTCATGGATTTAAAGCAACTAACTACAGAAAGTTAGCAAACAGATATTTATCTGGTAGATGAGTATTTCTGTGGTAGTTGATTTCCTAAGTAAATTTACGTACATTTACATTATAGTAACAATGGAACCAAGAGCAAATGCATGCCCACTATTACCTCCTTGTCTAAGAAATGGAAGAGCAAGCTTCTGCAGGACAAAGTGACATTTTTGTCATGGTCACTATCACATAAGAATTTCAAATTGTACAATTAAGACCTGTCTATATAGAGTCACCTGTAATTTTATGTTTTGATTATGAGTTATCTATCACTGGATTTTAAAAAACCCCAAAACATCAAGAAACAAAGCTCTGTGAACTTTCTCTGGTTGGTAAAATTCAGGTACCTTCAGCTCCATCACTTTCCCTGCTGGTTCAAGCAGCACAGTCCTGGAAGGAGATGCTGCACCTCTGTTTCTTGCACCTTGGAAAGGCCACCTCACTGCCTGACCATCTGCTCAGCTGCCAACACATGAAAACACAAGAATTTGTGGGCTCAAAGATTGCAGCAAAAACAATTTTCACAGGGAAATTTTAGAAATTCTAAAAAGTTAATGGGAGGAGAAAGTTCAGAAGGAATGAAACTGAGATAAAGTCATTTTACTTACATTTTTAAAGGCAGGCACTGATAAAATCTTGCAAAGGGTCACCATTATGTTGTAAATGCACTCATACAGTTCCTGGCAGCTAGTGATTTTACACATCTAAATAGAGAGGTGTGGAGGCACACCCTTGGCAGTTTTGTGCAAAACTGTGGCCTATGTTGGTTAAGCTCTCAAACTGTTTTCTGAGCAGGAAGTAACATATCATATTCCCAAATACAGGATATGCTTACATTCTGCTTTAGATGATGGGTTGGGTAATGTATCTTTTTGTGCACTCATGGAGCATGTAAAAGAACATTCTGAATTGCATGTGCTCAATTACCTCATTAACTTGATATCCCTTCCTATTACTATGGAATTTTTAATGCCGACTTTAAAACTGGAAAACCCACACTCTGTTGCCTAATTTGGATGTGACAAATCCTAGCAAAAAGTTGAACTGGAGTTACTGGTTTTGCACTCTGAGCTTGGTGTGTTTGGTCATTGTGCCCTTTGTGCTGCCATGAGAGAGCCACCCTCCAGTCCTTTCCAAGTGTTAGTGGGGATTTGCCATTCACAGCAAAGCACTGAACCACTGAAAAAACTGAGAAGTCTCACATGCCGTTCCCTGCGTCTGTGTTGTAAAGTCAGTGGCTGACTTTGCCTTATGCTCGGGCCTTTAGTTAACACCAAAATGCAGTTAGAGAGGAGCTGAACTGCACTGGTGGCCTTCAGGTGATAGCAGATCAGCTCCCTTATCTCCAAAGCCATGCTACCTCCATCTTCCCTCTCTGCGGCTGTGTGGCACACTGAACTGCCAGTGTTACTTCATCGATTTTAATACCTGAGCAGTTTTATTGCTTGAATTTAAAGACATCCATTGTATGTGAGATTGGAGTCTAAATCAGTCATGGGATCTTTTGTTTAATGACTGTTAAATATGCAAAATTAACCTTTTGTACATTATTCTTCTCCTGGTGTATCTTGAATTTACCTTGGATTTTATGACCTATTTCTGTATGCTTGTTTCTTTTGAGGGAATACATCTCAGCTGTTAAAGCTAACACATTGCTTAGCCTAACTACATTTTGTCTTTAAGAAACCTCGATATACTGCAAAAAGATTATGAAAACTTTGGGACCTTTTCCGAAGATGTGTGACTCTGGGTTGTATCACAAACCAACAAAGTAACCAAAATTACTAAACAATTGAAAAACTGTGAAGTTACACATTTTCTTAGTTTTATTTCCCCTAGTTTCAATGGCAAGAAGCCTCCTTCTAGCTGTTTCTACTTCTTCCCATTCCAAAGCAGGATATTTTGAATTGCTGCCAAGTTACGTGATTGTAATGTTATTTGGTATATTATTGAAAAGGTATTGGACAAATTTTGTCACAAAAAATCAGCAACATCAGCACTAGAAAATCTCCCACAAATAATGGAGGGCACTTACAGATCCCATTACCTGTGTCATTGTATGTTTTTTGCCTTACCTGCAAAATTTTAAACTTCCATGAGGAAAAAAAAGCTATCTTCAGTTTTAAGGAGTAGCAGTCCAAATGTAAACTGCTGAGTTACCACTACAGCTGCAGCTGGAGAAATGATTTACCTGGATAAATCAGAAAAAGACAAACCTGTGGCCAAAGAAAAAAATAAGGCATTTGGGAGAATTCATCCCTGTTTCAAAAATATGAAAAGTAAACAAATAATAACTCTTTTCTGCCACAGATTACTTTGCTGTGGGACAAAAAAAAGGGTTGGTTTTTTTTTTTTTAATCTGTTTGGCCTTGAGTGGGACATTAACTAGATCTCCTTATCAGTTAGCATTTGCAACTTATTTAACTACTTGAACTCTAACACTTATTTTGAGCAACTGCAGAATAACAGCACATATCTGGTAAAACTTTTTATGGTGTCAAACAAAAAAAGCCAAAAGCAGGTCACTTTCATTTAATGGCAACTCATTTAGTTTCTCATCAGGAGGAATGCTGTGGGTTTTTTTCTATGCATGAGTCAGTGTTTCATCCATGTGAGGGTGAGCAATCAAACAGCAGCATCTTGGCTACAGGATGTTGCAGTATTGAGATGAGAGGTTTCTTATCCTTTAGGACTTACATTGAGTTCGAGTTACAGTTGGTTTAATGGGATGTAAGACCTATTGGGGTTGACATCACAGACTTTACTAGTTCTAGTGATGATTACATAATAAACTCAAGGACAGACTGATAGCTTGATTTGAGATATAAAAATGAGATAAGGGAACCACATAACAAAAGGAGTTTTGTTTAAACCAGTTCTATTCAATCTGAGATAGCAGAAGCTTGCTTCAGGTTAAAGGTCCTTAAATGCTGTAAGGTATAAAATAATGCTTCATTATTTCCTTGTCATTCCCAGCTGACAGCTGTTGATTTGGAAGGAGATAGGAGAGGAATTTGGAGTTGACTTTTGGTGTGAATGAAGGGTTAACACTTAGCATGACAAATAGCAAATATTTATCCCACTGTGCACCGATTTACAAGATTTAACATCTGAATGTACAAGAATTCACCTTTTGGATAACTAACTCTGCTAGTTTAGGGTTAAATCATGCCATGCTTTGTACGGCTGATCAGCTGATCAAGGTTGTAAGAGGATATAAGGTGACTTCCTTAGGCCATGTGGCATCACTGCCAGGTCACAGGGATGCATTTCACTGTGGTGCTGTGTCCTGCCTCCACAACACTGAAGGCTCACGCTCCCCCAGACAGCACGAGGCAGAGCGGATGTTGATGACTCATTTTCCTTTAATTTTCATCCCAAGCTGTTCCTGAAACAATGTGCTCTCTCCAACTAAGCTTATCACAGCTGAACTCTCAAACAGTTTGACGTTGATTTCTACAGTTTTGCAGGATCAGCAGGAAAACAAGCCATGGAAATTCCTCACCTTACACACGTTCTCCTAAACTAATAATTTGTACCAGAGAAGATTCATGCCCAGGCTGCCCTTCAGCTACTTCTTCCTAATTTCCTTGCTTCTTCTAGCTCTTGGATTTACAAATATGAAACTTAGAGGCCAACATGATAATCATGAGAATCAAGCCAGTATAGCTCAAATATTGCTGTGAGATGAAGGATCTAGTCATAGAAGAACTGACTCATTACCTTAATGTGGGATGTGAGCTTTAGATCAATTAATTAGAAAGGGAAGAAGAGGGAGAGAGGAAGAAGGAATGAGGTAATTTCTCTGAAATGCTTCATGGTGTCATCCATAAAGGATTCAAAAATCTCCCATTTTCTCTACTTTGGAAGATTCTTGAACAATTTCCCAAAAAATTCTACTGGGCTTCCTCTCCTTCTGTTCCTGCTCCGTAAGCCAAGAACTAGCACATGGGAATCTGGGCAGGAACAAGTAGTGGCAGATCAGCAGGCTTGGGACCTCTACACACTAAGAGAGTGAATCTTTGTTGTGTGATCTTGTACTCAGAACTCATTTAAGTTTTTCCTTGAAAAGCCTAATTTTCCCTTTCTATGGAAATTGAGTCTTAAGAACCTAATTTTCATATCTATGTAAGATAGCATGAATTCTGAAGTTAACTTAAAACAAGCATTAGGAGATCCCCTGCAGCTGAAGAACTCCCTTCAACACCCTAATGGGAGCTGGATGCCTCAGCTGCTGGGTCTTCCCAAATTTGCACCTATTGTTTGCAGCAAAGGTGTTCTGATGCCAGAATTCACAACTGGACTTGCCCTGCTAAATGGCTGTTAATGCAAGAACGTTTTGTTTCTTGTTATCTACAATTCTGTTTAAAAAAAAAAAAAGGCAGCAGAGAGCTTGGCTGTTGCAAGCTGCTGCTTGGTTTGATTTCTGATCATGCCTGTTTGATCATTGGAGTGGATGGTTACCCTGTGATGCACAAGTCCAGGGTTCAGGTGTGAGCACACGTAAGCTCAGCCCAACACTAATGCTGACATTTTGCAGCAAGGGGAGACACATGATAACTCAAAACAGCTGACAAATGATCAGGCCTGACAATGAAAAATCAAAGGTTTTAAATTACTTTGAATGTTCGGATTGAGTTTATATATAATTACTGCTCTAGTATGGCCATGATATTTTAAAAAGAGATGGGAGGTTCTTCTAGAATCTCTTTTTTTAATTTAAGGAACACAAATAATTTAAGCCAAACCCAATCTCTCCTTCTTCCCTTACAAGTGCTGTTTATTCTAGCACAGAGGTTGTTGCAAAAGCTATACAATGACATATATAGTAGAAATTTTTGTATAACGCTTTTCATTTGTGGTACCGTTCTCCAAGTTTGCAGATTGCATACAGAGACAAAAGAAGACAAGGTTCCTCTTCTGGGCAGTTCCTAATCTAAATTGGAAACTTGACTTGACTGAAGTGGAAGAAATCCATCCTTTTTCCCTCCAAAACGAAATTTCCTCCAGTTTGGCTCAGGCCTGTTAGAAGATGCCTCCGCCGCGGTGCTAATGGCGGCACTACCATGTGCGAGCAGGGCTGGCAAGAAAAGCGTGAACTAATCTGAACCAGCGCTGTTCCCTGTCCTGTAGGGAGCAAAGAGTATCAAGGAGTAAGGCCGGGTCCCTCTCCGGGGGCAGGAGCCGGCTCTGATGTGCCCGGGCGGGGATGACCCCTCGCTGCCGGGTCCGTGCCCTCGGGGCGCCGTGCAGCCCCAAGTGAAGCCGCCGCCTTTGCGGAGATGCGGGGCCCCCTCTGAACCGCGCCTTCCCAGCCAGGCGGGTTTCTCTCCAGGGAAGCTCCATTTTTAACATCTCCGCCTTCACCTCCACAGCAGCACAGGGCGGCACGGCCGCCTGCCCGCCCGCAGCCACTGCCTCCTTCTCGGGGTATCTCGGGACCCCCGCTGATGCGGAGAGACCGAGAGCCCCCCTCACGTCGCCGGCCGGGCAGCACCGCCCCGCCAGCCCCCTCCTCCTCCTGCCGGGGGCGGTGCGCGCTGACGCGGCAGCGCCGCGGCTCCTCCGCCGGCCGAGTCGCACAATTATGAGAGAGAGGCGCCGGGCCGAGACCGCCGCCAGCCCTGGGTCCCGGTGCGGAGCCGAACCAGCGCCGTTCTCCGCGTCCCGCGCCTCCCTTCGTCCCCGGAGCGTCGTCCTCGTCCGGCCGCTCCCCACCCAGCCCTCCGCTGCCGCCGAGCCCAGCCCCGATAGATGGAGACAGGCCCCGCCACCGCCGACGCCGAACCACGAGCGGGAGCTGCCCGGCGGGAGGAGAACCAGAGTCGGCGCCGAGACCCAGCCCGGCCCTGAGGAGAATGGTGAGAGCCGCGGGGTGCGGGGGTGCCGCGGCGGCGGAGCCGGGCGCGCCCGGCGGGGAGGGGGCAGGGACGGGGCCGCCGGCTCAGACCTGTCCCAGCCGGCTCCCGGCCGCCCCGAGCCGCCGCGGCCCCTCTGCCGCCGGGGCCGCCTCCCGCTGCCCCGCTGCCCGCCCGCCGGCGGCAAGGACGGGCTGCGCCCCCGGGCCGGAGGGGACGCTCGGGCTCCGCGCTGCCGGCCCCCGCTTATCTCCCGCCCGCGGGCCCGGCCCTCCCGGTGCTGCCGGCCGGGAATGCCCCGCGCCGCCGGGGCGAGGCTCCTGCCGCCCTCCCCGCGCGGTGCCCGGGGCAGCCGCCGGTGCCGCAGCCGGTTCCGCGCAGCGCCGGGTCCCGCGGCGGAGGCACCGCACCGCTTAGAAACGCGAGCTCTGCCTTGGTGCTCCCGGTGCTGCCTCCGTCCGTCATGGTGGCTTGGTCTTGAACCAGAATTGGCACGGTGTAGTTCTCCGGGCCGCAGCAGTCCTTCCCTTCTGATCTTTACGCCTGTTTGATTTTTTGCACTTTCAACGTGTTGTGCATAAGGAAGCATATATACACTTAGAGATGGATGAGTGTCTGCAAAGAAAACGCAATTTCAAATCCAGCTCTATATTCTGGCTGTTAAACGGTTCTTCATCCCTATAAGTTTATTTCTTAATATTTAAAGAATTTTGAGTGACTTATCACATCAAGTGCGTTCTAATGTTGGAAATATAAGTGTGACGTCTAAATACATGGATTTCTACAGTCTGCTTGAACTTCTAGTAAGATGCTTTGTTTCATTTGAAATAAAGATGTTTTATTTCACGTTGTTATCTTAAAAACCATGGAGATTGGTGCTCATGAATCTTCCATTTCTGAGTGTATCTGTGAACTGTGTGGAAATGTGGGCTGTGTTTTTCTAGAAACTGCAATTCCAGCACTCCTCTAGGAAGAAGCTGAAAATGCATCCTTCCATTCTGACTTAAAAGAGTGCTTAGCATCTGCCACTTGAGTGGTACTTGCTCTTCTCTGCTAAAGTGGTTCGGTGTTGGGTTTAGTTTTGAGGAATGGAGCATTTGGGGTTTTTTATTTCATTTCTTTAGTTTAGCTCTGGTGGGTTTTTTTGGTGCTGGCATAGCCTAGAAATGTACAGATCGGTTTTAACCGTCATAGTTCTTTAAATTTGAGACTCAGCAGCCTTTCTGGCAATGTAGTGTGTTTGCAGTGTTTTATATTTGCTGTGTGTTTACCAAATGTTTAGAAACCTCTGTTAAACAGGTGTTTTGGTTGAGTTGAATGTAGGACATTTTATGGAAGCTCATTTTGCTAAAAATTTCCCTGCTCTGCTCCATGACTATTTAGCAACTTTGAATAATTGCTGGACGGTATCCAACATTAAATCAGGAATTATTCTAAGGAGTGAGTTGTTCAATGTGGCAATTCCGGCTGTTCAGTCTCTTTTTTAAATGTGTCTGTGTGGGTGAGATAAGTGTCTGCTAGATCATCCTTCATACCTTCTGGTATGGGGCCATTCTTGAGTTTGCTATTTCAAGGCAGGAGGGGGGAAACCTTTGTGCATGTGAAGCTGTTTAGGGTGAGTTTGGACTGTTTGTACTTTAGTTTCCTGATGTTGTACTTTGATACTTTTTTTGCTTACTTGAGCTCAGCAGTGGAAAGGTAATGTTCACTTGTCATACAAAGGCACCTTGAAACATCACCTTGCATTTAATGACAGTTATCTCACACTTTTAAAGATACTGTATCAGATCTTCTATCTCCCCACGTGGATTATCTTGGAGAGAGATACTCCATTGTGTTTTAAACTTTCTTTTATTTTCTTGTCCCTTGAGGCTCTGCCTAACTAGTCTTGCTGCATTACCATTGTGTCTTACCACATCAGTCCAGCTTTCTCTGCTCTGCTGGTGATAGACTGCAGCATCCAAAGTCCTCTCTTTTTCTCATAGTTATCTTTGCCACTTGCTGTGCTTCCCTTTCCTGGAAACTTTAGACCAACACCCACATTTTTCAAGCTTCTCTTTCATGGCCCATTCATGAGGCACATTTGTGTTAACCATTCAATCCTCCTGGACAGTCATGACAGATGAGCGTTTTCTAAATGATATTGTTTTGAACTTCAGTAACTGACTCTGACACAATAGAGTTTGGCTATACTGGTTTGCACTTTGACACCAGTAATGTTGCAAATAAATCTCCAAGAGGACATGTCAAAAATCGTGTGTGAAGAGAGATGTGTAATAGAATTTTGCAGTCGTGAAAGACTTGAGAATGGATTTCTATATTGTAAAGCTTTGAAATACCAAGACAGTATGAAATGATACTTCTCATGTCAAAATATTTAATCTGAAGAACATGTCTTTTTTTTTTTTTTTCTCTGATATTTATTTCTTTTGGAATTCCAAATTTCTTTCAGCAGTGTCTACACTGGCTGTGATATTTACATGCCCTGTTTATTTCCTGAAACAAGCAACATTAGTTCTGTTTCTTTTTCCCACTTTTTTAAGGGCAGACTGATTGTAAAATCAGTGTGTGTGTTTTTCAGAATTGAAGTTTTGTTTTTGAGGTGATGTTTCTTGTGTCTGTGAGTAATTGTGTCTTGGTGCATTTTACCTTCAGTGGCTGAAATTTCAGCCGCTGACTTTTCATCAGATAAATTTCTGAATAATCTCATTCTCTGTGTGTATTTGGATAAAATACTTATATAATTATTAAAGCTAGTCACTTTTTACCTCTGATATTGACAAATAGCTGTGGCCCCTGACAAGTGAGTCTATGTGCTTCACCGGTTCTACAAAAAATAGTCCACTTGACCTGTGGTAGAACTTGAACTATTGTTGCACACTTTCTTTGTATTCTCTGGCCTGAAGCCCTCTTTTTCCTCTATTGTAGTCCCTGCAATCTTGTTATTGTCTTTTTTAAAATTTAATCCCTTTGCTTTTGCTCACGTAATGAGAACGTAGAGGTGATGGTATCATATATCGTGATACAGCCAGTACTGGAAGTGATCTACCTAATCCTTGGTTTCTGTTATTTTTATTATGGGAAGCTTGGCTTTTCTTATGCTAAAATTCTAGGAGTTTTTGTGTTTTAAGTAATAGAAAACTAATCTAACAAAAGAACAGAAAAAGTAACCCTCTGAAACCTTAGTGTTGGCCAGCTTTGCTGCCCATCCTGGCTCAGCACAGGGTTAGCTGAGCATCCCTGCTGCTGTGTAAGAGGGGAGGGAGGATGTGCAGGGCTGACTCCTCTCTTTAGTAGCAGCCAGTCATTAAGAGCCGACCAGCTGCATCTTAACTGGGTGGGACCACAGCCCTGAGCAGCAGTGGGGATTCCAAGAGCAGTCTCCATCACAGCTGTTCCACTGATGGAAGAAATGCTAGTTTTCTTGAAGAGTGGTGAGTTTTTTTCAGCCTTTACACCTATATTTTGCTTAGCATGTAGAATGTGAGCCACTTTCTTTAACTGCCAGGTGTGCTGGACCCACAGAACAACCTGAGTTTGTTTTTCTCCCCAGCCATTGTAATTTTTGACACAGAAGAAGGGACCGTGCAGGTTGTCTAATTGCTGTTAGGTGAGCAGAGGACAATTCTTACTCCTGTGTTTTTTCCAAGTAGGAAAGGCCAATGAACTTCTGATGGGATAATGGAATATAAAAACACAAGAGAGTGTATGACTTTTTTCCTTCCCAAAAATTGGGTGAAAAGTGTCCTGAACATATGGAGAATACAGGGAGTAAAATAACTGTATTGCTAGTAGTGGTGCTGGTAGTTCTGAAAAGCTGCTTTATGAAAGGACAGAATATTTAACTGTGGCAAGTGGTGTGACAGCATATGGTATAAGGATGTTGCAAAATTAGTCTGTAAGATAAATGTGGTTGATTCCCAAGGAGAATTTAGTGTGGCATCAAACTAACAGCACATTAAAGCTTGGTTTACAGGTTATGCACTTTTTGCCCCTTAACTAAAGCAAAGCTCAGATGCTACTGAAATGGTAGGCTCAGACTGAACCTTATTTATGGGAATTTGTGTTTCTTAAAAAAAATCCTGAGAGTTACATCACAGTTACAATTTATTTAATCTTTATATTATAAGAGCAGTGTAAGTTTTTTTCCTGAAGATTCGTACAAACTCATTCTAGTTTGAGCTGGTTCATGCATTTCGTTGTCACATTTTCTGAAATGTTTGAACTCTCTGTGTGTATTGCAAATGTGCAATTGCTGAATTAAAGTATGTCAACCCCTCTTTGTTTCATTTGTTCTCAGCTCAAGGAGGATGGAATAAGATTAGTGTGATAGCATATCTATTGATTTTTCTACAGCTGCAAAATCAAAATTTTAGAGGCTGATTCAGTAATCAAGTTAGTACTCTGCTGCATGTGGTTGGACAGCTGATGATTTTAGATCATCCAGCTTCAGAAACAGCTATTGTAAACCCTCTGTGAAGCTTTAATGGGACTTCAGCCTGTGTGTGGAGAGCCCTAATTTACATCATATACAGTCCAACATCCAAAGTGCTTATTTTGTTTAAATGCACATCATGTGTTTTGACACAAGCATGCACCAGGCCAATACACAGTTTCAATGAGTGTAGTTATATGTATAATTTGTGAAAATTATGCACATGTGAGTCTTACCAATGTCTGGACTTAGTTATAGTAATTTAATAGCAAGAATTTGAGGCCTCTTTTTGATTTGGAGAGCATTGAACCTCTTTTTCAAGATCTGTAACAGTCTGGTCAAGCTTTTTGTTTCTTTGTCATGGTTCCCAAAGCCTGGTCTGGATGACTCCCTGTGCTTTGGATTCTGCCTTTAATTGTTTACTGCTAAACTGAGCAGATGTCAAAAAAGAAAAAAAAGAAAGAAGTTGTATTTTTGAGAATTGGCAATTTATGATTAAGTTCTGGTTTGCTGATTTTAATTTTTTGGTTTGATTTTTTACTGGCAACCTTTTGGGTGATTAATGAAGTATATTTTTGCTGTGTTACACTAAATCATTCTTGCTTGAGAATGCTTTCTCAGTTACAGCTCTAGATGAGTTTAATCTAGGTGTTCAGCCCTTCACCATAACTCTGTAATCCTCAAAGCCTGGGAAAGTGTCTGTTACAGCTCCGTCAGTGGTAGCACAATGGTTTTTGTAATTGAATCCAAGCTTTTGTTCCATGCTTTATTCACACTTACCTCTACCCGAAGTGGTACCTATTTTCTTTATCTTATCTACTTGATCCTTGTCACCTCTGTTAAGAATTTTCACTTTGTAGTCCCCGACTTATGCTGGGTCAAATTTTGCAATATGTCCCTGGCTGATGGTTCTTTTCCAAATGTCTGCTAATTTTTTCTCTAATGCTGCAGTTTTTGTGAGATGTGGACTTGAAAAACTTGGCTCTAAAGGTTTAAATTTAATAAATAAGTCTACATTTGTGCCTTCCACAAATGAATTTCCAGGTGCTTTGTTAGGAAAACTTAATTTCACAACCACTTACTGCTTAAAAATTTCTAGAGTTGCAGCTTTCCTAGAGCTAGTATTCTTTAGCGGCCCAGTCCTTCTCACTCTTACACATTTTATTTAATATATTTTCTGGCTGACCTGGAGTGATGGAGATGTGTTGCAGGGTAATAACCTCAGGTTAAGGATTGTTGTTCAAGCCCTTTGCTAGCTGTTCCCACATGTGCCAAAGCTCTTCTTGAAGGTGTGTTGTAATCCAGTCAAAACTCCTCTAAACACTGTCTGTCTCCTTTCCACCTGTCCCTTTGTGCTTCCTTGTGTGCTCAGTTACAGGGATCTGAATTGAATAGACTTCTCATCACCTCCTTTCCTTTTTTTTGGGGGATTATTTTGTCGGTCATTTCCCTGAACCGGCTTCCATGTGACTGTATAAATGCTGGTGCTGGTACAAGATGGGTTGGGATCATGTGCAGAGGCTTAGGGAAATGGGATTGTGGCACCCCAGACTTGACAGGAGCTGTGAAGCTGGATTGGAAGCTTGCTCTAAGGTGCCTGAGATTTGGTTTGTGCTACTGCATTAGGAAGTGTTTGGTTACTCTGTGCATCACCCATGGCACATGAATGTTTTCTGAGTCTCACAGCCTTGTGCACAGGCAGGGATGGAGCTGTGACAACACAAGTCAGGTTCCATGGCCTCTTCCAAGTATAAACCAAACTGCTTTGTAGCCTTGTCTGATTGTACTGCAAGCACATGGTGGCTGTTCTTGAATACTCCTGTATCTAAGTTCTTGTTCACAGAGGGTATTTTCCTTGACCTGCTTTTCTGAATGTGTGCTAACAGATTCAAGATCACTTGTTTTTACCAGATGTGCTGTGCTCCACTCTGTCTCTGAACTGAGCTGCACCAAGATGAGTTTGATCCCTCCCATCAGGTTATTTCTGTTGGCAAATGATTCACTGCTGGTAACTTGTCTCATGTAACAGAATATTGCTGGATTTTTTTTTCTCAGTGCTCTTAGCATGCAGCGTATTTGCTTTTTAGTGCTGTTCCCATTCTTGTTTAACTTTCTCAGGAAGCTGAACCTGTTTCTTTGAGTTAGGAGAAACCAAAGGTGCATTCTACTAATGTATCTGCCAGAGCTCAGCACGGCAGCCATGTGGACAGGTTCAAAGGTAGTCATGCTGCTGTACAGCATTGTTAAAATTGCATATGGATTTGCTTTGTGTTGTGAGTGTAATGCAGTATTCTAATTTGTGGCTAGAGCCAGTCTGAAAAAGCTGTTTCCTTTCAAAGCCTGTCCCTGATGCTGCTGCAGGTCATGCAAGTCTTTAGGCATAACTTCAGTCACCTGGATAGCTTAAATTATGCATGTGCTTAAGTGACACATGATTAGAGCCTAAAAATACCAGTTGTGTGATTACAGAACTGTTAATCAACTTTCTCCTCAATTATAAAAATCAGTTAATCTACACAAGAGTAGGTGCAGTTAATGATGTTTTAAATGTCAGAGTCTTACCAGTTTCTCCTGTGTTCCCTGGCTGCATTATTGTCTGTAGTTTGCAGAATCCTGTTAAACAGCAAGTTTAATAAAACTTCAGCTGAAGTTGTTAGAATAGTACATGGCTGAAGGTGATCTTCTGGACAGAGTTTAAAAGAGATTCATCTTGAAGGAACTCGTGCTCGTGGTAGTAACCTTGCACTAGGAAAGAATAATAAATCACTGATTAGCTGACAAATATCCTAGAGAACTGTCTAGGAAATAGCGTTGTCTGGTGTGGCAATGCCTCTGGCTGCAGAACTGGTTGGAAGAGGCTCTGTCCTGCTGATTTCACAGGCTCTTTTTTACTGACCCCGTTTCTGCTGCTGAGGGTGTTCATGGTTTTGCTGCCGGCTGACCCTGGGACAGCCCTGTGAGCACTCACCTGGCCTCAGCCAGGGGCACACAGCACACATGTGGAGCTGGGATGGACTTTTACCTCCTAAACTGGCATCAACTGGCTTTGCAGCCAGAGGCATTGAAAAACAGAAATATCCACTTAAATAACCTTTGCCCTTCTAATTTGTGCAACTTCAGAAATGCTCTTGATGAGGATTTATGCCTTTGCCTCATTAAGCAATTGGTCTTCTTAGTCTTAGAAAAGAATTATGCAGAAAAATAATTTTTACATTTTCAGGTGTAGAAAACCTGCCATTTGTGAGCATGCAGTTTTCAATCTCACTTGTGCAACTCCAGGACTCTTCTCTGTTAAATTCTCTGTAATTGTTTCAATGCATGTGAAACAATGTGGCCTTTTAATGTTGCTTATATAGGGAAAGAGGGCAGAAACCACTCGTCACCCTTGTCCTGGTTTGGGCTGCCAGCTTGTGTTACAGGTGAACATTCTGCCGTGCTGAAGGCTGCTAACAAACGAGTCATTGTGTGAGTGTATCCTCTGGTTGTGCTCCAGGTTTCCTGGCCCAGGACTGTTTGGTACAGGTATAATCACAGGACTGCTGGACAGCACGATGCAGTAAAGCACACCTTGGGCTGTGCTTTCTTCCTGGGGTAGAAAATGTGCTACACAGAAGCTTTCCTGCCTTCAGAAAAATCCTGTTTTCAGGTTATAGAAGGATGTTTTCTGGTCACAGGCAGTCTGCAGAATACAGGTAGACATTGCAGAGAGGGGGAGGATTATTCACAAGAGCTAATTAGGCAGTGAGTCCCCAGGCTTGCTCAGGGGAGACCAAGGGGGATTCAGAGCAGCTCTTTTCTCTCTGCAAAGAGGATGTAGAAAAATTAGCACAACTGAGATAAGGTTAGTCATTTTGACTATCCTCTTGGGTGTCATTACTGGGTTTTTGGGGGTTTTCTGACAAATACAAAGATCTTCCATGTAGGACAAGAAAAATCGTTAGTAATTAATGTATTAGGAGTTGAATGTTAATTATACCATGAATTAGAACAAATCTTCAATGCCAGATGAGAATGGTATTCTAAAACAGAGGATACCTGCCCCTCCAAAATGTGACCTTAGGCAATATGTTCTTCTTCACTGGCAGCTCTCTGAGAAATCAAGAAATACAGTCTTAACTTCCTTTCCTTCCTGAATATCGGGATGCATGTGCATAAAAAATTAAATCTTTTTGTGTAATAGATCTGTAGTCTTTCTCTGGGTGCCTAGAGCCTGTGTGCTTTTGGGGATTATTTTGATGTACCTTGGCAATATACTTAGATCATCTCAGCTCTGGCCAACCCAGTATCTTTCTGCTACCAAAGGGGATGTCCTACTTCTCTTGTTCCCACCCTGATTGTGGCCACGTGATTCCTTCCTGTGCCTGAGTCTTCTGTCAGGTTTGCATCTGAATCTGTTCGTTTTGACAGTAAAGCCATTAAAGCTACCTGCTTGCTTTTCTTAATTTATTTATTTTTTTTTCCCCCGAGAGTAATATGCTGGTTTAGGGAGCTCAATGAATTCCCCAAAGGGCGAGTGCACAACTGCAGGTGGGGGAGAAGTAGCAGGAGAATGGATGGGAGGGCAGAGCCTTCCTCAGCTTGTCTTCTCTGACTGCACCCTCACTTTATAATTTGAAGAATTGCATCTGTAAAAGCAAATATTTCTCATGTGTTTCTTGGCTTTGCCAGGACCTCCACCTCCCTACTGGTGTCTTTTGTTTCTCTAGAATGACTGTCTTCTCTCTTCTCCCAGCAGGCCAGGAAGGAGCCTGTCCCAGGTATTAGTTCAGTACAGCTTAGACAGGCCATTGTGCCACATACCACTCAGCATTGGTGAGTTTTACTGGAATTTAGTATGCTGGAAGAAATTACCATAAATAGAAAACATTTTCCATGTGAAGTCGTGTTGTGGTCTCTCAATATCATTTAATTAGTTGTTTCCCCTACCCTGGGAAAAAAAAATCAAAAAACCCCAACAAACCAAACAAAAAAAAAGAGGATACTTTATTTCTAAAAATAATATATTTCGTTTCTGAGTAATTATTTAGACTTGTGGTATTTAACATAGAAGAGCCTCTGAAAGCATCAAAAGCTCAAACAACCCTCAAAAACAGAGGGTGGAAATTTTTAAAAATGCCTAAATAAACACTGTATATTATTTCAGACAGTAATTAGCTGCTTTCACATTTCCTTAACAAATCTGGTTAAGTTTCTTCTTTGCACTTTTCTAGAGCTGAAAACAGAAACTACTTGAATAGTTTTGCTGGGGAACTTTATCTTCTGATAAGAATTTAGGTACATGGATGTCTCTCGAATGCTGTCAGGGTTCTTGTGCCCCGAGGTGGGGCTGCAGTCAGCGTGCACTGAGCAGCTGCAGGCTGAGCTGGCTGTGAGAGGAGAGCTGCTGCTTTGTCTTGACAGGCACTGGAAGTGTAACTGAATCCAGTAGCTCTTTATTATGAGCTGTATTTAAAAATGCTTAAGTCTTTGTAATTCGACAGTGGGTGAACTATAGCAAATTCTTGTTTTGGCTTGCTTTTGTGCCCGCTCATCCTACTTTCTCCAGCCTGGTCTAATCTCCCAAGAAGTCTGATCACTCTAAAGAGTTGACCAAAACATTTACTTACCCTACTGTGCCTAACAAATACTGGCACGTTGGTGTGCTCGTGTGTACAGGCAGGGAGAACCCAAAATTCTAGATCTGTTTCAGGTGAGTCTTTGGTTGTATGTTTGCAGATGGGCCTCTTTCCTAGTTTCAGTAGTTTTGATTATAACAATAAAGTTGTTTTCCTAGTTACTGTGTCTAAACATAAGTTCTGTGAAATTTCATCGTCCTTAGAAGTGGTCTGGTGCTTTCTCCCATTTCATGTGCCCACTAGTATGCTCTGTTGCTCTTCCTTCTCACTCATGCTATTCAGAGAAATATTATTGATCTGCCATAATTAATGTGGGAATAGGCTTCCTTTTTTAAAATATATATTCAGAGAGTTGTCTGAGGCCAGCTATGTCAAAAATCCCTTAGTGATAACAAGTTTCCATTGCTCTAGTGAGTTAATAATAGCCTACTTAAGTCAGGAGGCATCAGAATCTTTGCTGTGATAATAGAGAAGTGTCTTTCTTTGTACGACATGAAAAATAAGTCAGATCTGTAAACTGAACAAGCTAAGAAAGTGGTAGAGCAGGACAAACAGCATCCACCCTTCCAGTTTCTTTTGTAGTTGTAATGTGCTTCAGCACATACTGAATTAATCAGATGTTCGTGCACTTCATGAACTAGAAAGGGAGGACTTTCCCTAAATCTGCAGCTCAAATATCGCTGAAGTACATCCTTTGCACGAGGTGAGGGGGTTTGCAGCCTGTAAAGCTGTCTAGGAACAGCGGCTGCCAGAGCTGAGGTTTCTCATCAGGGAACAAAGCGGAAGCAAATTGAGGGCAGGATTAATTATTTGGCCGGTCACACAAGCCCTTTCCCACTGCTTTATTTCCAGAGATGGACACCACTGCCTCCTTTCTTGCATCTGTGACTTGTACTCCCTGTGTGAATGGGGAAGGGGCTGGAGGTTGCTTGAGGAGGACAGCAACCGGATCCAGACTATGTGATTTTGCTTTACTGCTGAAACCATGCTCCAAGCCTCATTCCTTCCAAAAATAAATCCAGAGTTTATAGGATTGTCTGTTGGTACACCCTCTGTGGCACGTGCAAGGTAAGCCCAGCACTTGCCAGAAATGTGAGGTATGAACCAAGCTAATGCTTTGATGTAGAGTAGGTCTGGGGAGCCAGGAAGCGCAGGGGTTTCAGCAGCCAGCACAGCGTGTCCCATCCGTCCCTGCGGAAGGGACCAGGGACAGGCACCAGCCTCATACCCACAGAAATGTTTGGAGCGAATGAAAAAGACTTGGCATCATTCTGTGCGTGTTGGTGAGTAGGAATGCTGACTCTACCTTCCTGCTGGTCCTATTTAAGAGAGTGTGTAGGCTTGCAATCTGCATCTGGTAAGGTCAGGATGATCGCAGACTGCAGCTAAATCTCTGGTGCTGCGAGAGGTGAGGAGGATGCAGACTGTACAATTGTATCCCTGTGGATAGGGAAGGGAAACGAGGCTGGATGTTTGAAAATGTGAGAGATTTGGGGTTGGTTTGTATGGGTGATTCAACATAATTAGAAGTGGATTTAAGTGAGGAACCCTACCAGAAAGAAGCAGGCACTGTATGACAGGCTTGCAGGCATTCCTATGTACTTTGCCATTATTTTTTTTTTGGCTTTTGTTTTGTTTAAATCTCATTTGAGCAAAGTGAATATTAAGAGTGAAAATGTTAGCTGAAAAGCTGTAGCAATATTTCTTGTAGTTACAACCACACACTCTTTCTATATTCTTTCATCCATAGTGTTAAGTTTTAGGGAGTAAAGAATTATTTTCATCTCCTTTGAAAACTCAGTGGTTTGTTGCTTCCAGGTCATAACTTCAGTATATGCTTCGAAATACTTTATGGATTGCATCAAAATGCAATTGGTCTGTGAACTGAGAGGAAATAATTTATAGATTCTTTAGCAGGGCTAAAATCTTTTAGCTTGGTATTTCATTAGTTGGGAAGACTGCAAATGCAAACTATTTAGAAATCAATTTACTTCAGCTCACAGCAATGAAACTGGTTTACCTTCTGCTGTATTTTCTTTTTCGTACCAAAATTCCAAATTCTGTCAGTGAAAGTTGTAGGGAAATAAAAATTAAAATGCATTTCTCTCTTTGCTTCCCCTCGGCTTTTCTGCAGGCGTGTTCAGGAACAGCTTGCCATCTGCTGTGCTGACACAGTCTCAGGGAGCCTCTGGTTTTGGCAAGTTGAATTACTGTATCTGGTATAGTTGGGCACTTAACTCTGAAGGTGTTTATTGTTATATCAGCTGAGAAAAAAGCCAGTTTGAAATTATACCACTGGATGATTGTCTTCTGAAATCAATTGATGGTCCATTTCACAGTGACCTGAGCTATCTCATGCTGTAGAATCAGTTGCAAAAAATTTTCTAGGTGTATATTAATATTTATTTTATGCCTTGTGTGGCATTTTATGCCTGTTGTATGCATTTCCAAATTTTAATACTTTCTGAAAGAGTAATTTTATGGCTGGCCTAACTGCAGAACAGCACTAACCTTAACCTATTTTAAGCAAATAAATTTATTTATTTAAAAATATGCTGCATTTACTCTGAATTTTCCTCTGAAAGACCTGTATTGCACTTAGAAGATAACTTTCCCAACAATATAGGTAAAGTGGATTGAGTTTGAATGTAATAAAAATATACCAAAAATATAGATCTGAGGATTTTATTCTGATGCACCAGGGTTAAAAGTCACCATTTCATAATGCTAAATTCTGTTCATAAATTTAGAGTATTCTTAATTAAATGAATCTGCAGAAAAAAAAATGCATAAACAACTGAATTATGTGCATTGTAATCATACAGTGAAATAATTTCTCTCAAAACCTGTTCTCAGGAACAGAACCTCAGCCTGTTCTCCAAATAACAGATTGGAATAATTTTCGTCAAGTTTGAGAGAGCTGTAAAAATCCGTTTTGACAAATCCTGATTACCCTTTGCATCCAAAACTGCACATGGATTCAGGGAGTTCTGTGGTGGCTTCATTACGTCAGAGAAGAACTTGATGAAACAATAGTTACTCTGTTAGAGACCTGGATTGCTGTGAAATCTGTTCAGAGCAAATCTCCTGAACTGTTTAATAAAAAATAGGATTGTTAAAGGTTTGTTTTCAGCACTAAGGGAGCCATTGAGATGAAGATTCTTATCTTTGCTCTCTGGCACAATTGGGATCTGCTTCCCATGTGGAGAACTGATAAAAGGCTTTCTCTGACTGCCCTCTCTGCTTGCTTGCTGCAACAGTTTTTATTTAATGTAAATCCAGTAATTTTTTTGCTGTCAAACAATCTATTTTCAGGACTCTAGCAATATTTTGACTAGAGAAGTTTTTCAATCCACAAAACTGGAGCTGTTTGCTTTCTTAGGAGTCCAGTGAAGCCTGGGGAGCTGTTCTGTTCAGAACAGGATCTTCAGCATAGCAGAGACACCTTTCGTGCATGATGAATCTGTCTGTCTGAGCTGGTCACATTCTGTGATAAGAGATGCCCCAATGCATTTGGGGGAAAAAAAAACCACCAAATTTCTTGTAGGTGAAGCTGGTAGTTGTTTTAGACTAAAAAATAATCCTGATGCATCAGGTAAAATATCCTTTTAAATTTTTTTATTTGTAGTGGATTAAACAACAGTTAAGATTAAAGCACAGTCCTTGTCATTTAGAGTGACATTCTTCACAGGGATGCATTAAAGCCCTGCATAACTATCTCCTGGCATTGGGATAATGTCTGAGCCTCTGTCTTCCAAGTATTGCACATATCTGTACTTTCTATGGAAGTTAGTACAAAAAATTGAGGTTGACTGATATTGTAGATACTGATTCAGGAACAAGTTTTGTAGGTGCTCTGGGTGTGTTGTGCATCCTCTGGGCAGATAGCACTGTTACTCTGTGTCAAAGTGTCTTTTAAATATAGTTCATAATACTAGCTGGCTAAATGCTTTGTTTTCTCCCCTCTCTTTTAAAAAAAGAAAACAAAAATCCCCAAACTGAAATTATAGAAGTATGTAACTTTAAATTGAAGAGAAAGCTAGTAAATTAAATGCTTGGGGTTTGACAGAGCCAAGAGTTTAAAACAAATGATAGCAAATATATGGCATTAAACTACCTTTTTTTTTTTTTTTCCCCTTCCATCTGTTTATTTGCTTAGTTAGCTGAAGTTTTGAAGAGTTTCCTCAAATGATAAATGTTTCCTTGGGGAGCTGAGATGTGATCTGCTGTATTTTTAATATAAAATTTTAAGTATTTTCTTTGGTATACTAGATAGACATAACTGTCTTTTGGTTAGCTCTCCACCCTATGCACAATGGCACAGTTCCTCAGCTCATTCTGGGGTGCACATTTTCAGTATCATTCAATTGATTTGTCCTAAAAACAAGTCCAGCTGCTTTACCTGGAGTGTGGTTCTTACTGCCTGAAGGATTTGAAGCGCCTACTAGAAATCTTTTCAGGGAGCTATTGGTGTAGAGGAGGCTCTATAATGTTATTAAAACACACTTGAAGCTTTTCATTTGGTGCATTTTATTTATGGCTCCTCTTCCCACAAGAAGCTCGGTGAATTCTAAGCTACTTGATATGCATTAACTTAATTGGATATTGTATTTATCATGGTTGTTTGGCTTGATTTGGCTTTATTCAATGTACCTAGCATAAAAGCAATAAGATAGAAGTTTGTCTGGAATTTCTGCCTTTCAGCTGTAGCTGCAGGAGCCCAGTGCATGGCTAGGCTTGGTTGTCTGGGCAGGGATCACAGGTCAGTCCCATGGTGTAGCACGTGTTTGGATAATGGAATGGGTTTCTCAGATAAGAGATCCTCTGGTAAGTCACGAAGAGTGTGTGTGGTATGTATAGTTATATAAGAAGCAGTAACTTCAAGTTTGAACATTGTCAGTGGACAATTCCTTGAACAGACAAGCTAAAGGACATTCTTAGTACAGTGTGTCTCTTCGAACTGTTTTGAAATTTATCTTGTTGGCTTTAAGTGACCTAGACAGAGAGGACTCCTCTGCGGCAGTGCTAGCACGACTATTCCTGCTGCACATAGTTTCCACTGTGTCTTCTTGTTTTCAGGCTTGCTGAAACTTTCCTGTATTTTCTTCTGTCCAGATGGAAAACAAACGTTTTGGAAAAATTGAGGCAGTGGAGAAAGAATAGAGTCTATATTAATTTTTTAAATTAAGGACAAATAAAATTGACAGATCTTTTCCTTGAGAAGGTATTGCATGTATTGAACTGCCATATGGTGTAAGCAGAGATTTGAAGGATGAAATATGAGACAGTGTAGAAAGTGATATGATTTCTAAATTTGAAGCTCAGTCTGTGCAATCAGTAACTGAGATCCCCATTACCAGCCCTCTGCAAAGGTCACAGTTCGGCAAATTATTTATCAATTCCGGTCAGTGTCCTGATTCAGTGGGGAACTTTATTGAAAAATTGTCAGACCTCTGGGTTGGTGTGCACTGTTGCAGGCTCCAGGGCAATATAGTTGGGAAAAGTTAAATTTTGGGTTTGTAACAAATATTGTTACAATGTTGTAACTTATCTTACAACAATATACAGTATCAGAAAAGAGTAGAAAAAATAAACTGGGATCCCTTTGTGCATGAAGAAGTTCAGGATTGCCAGCTACAAATATTATTTATACCTGCCATATTTGTGTTACTTAAAAATCTTGCAAGTCATTTTGAGATCTTGCCAAGCAGGCAGGCTTACTTTCTATAGAGAAAAATAATTCAGACCAAGCTTGTTGAATAAACTTTGAGAATTTCACAGTAGCTTGATAAGGCTTTGCCACGTTGCTGTGCATCAATTGCTAGAACTTAATTGTCTTCTTATTTTAATGTGTTGAATGAGAGGCTCTTACAAACACGTGAGCTGAAGCGGGGGAGAGTGGTAGGTGGTTGGTTTTATTTCCAAGACCTGATTTCATACTGTACTTTGGTGATGGTTTCTTTTTTTTTTTTAAATTTTCTTATTGCACCTGCTATATGCAAAACCTGAAATTATAGTTTGTGCTAAGAATTTCATTCTACAAAGAGACTTGCTAAAGTTATCCAGTGTGAATTTCAGTAAAGATAACATATAGGTCTTGAGCAGGTAGATTTAAATAATCTCTGTTATTGGAGCTTTGGAGTGCTAATGCTATTGCTGAATCAAACATAGCTAATGTTAAAATGGCTATGGTAAAACTTCCACCTGTTACAAAAGGCCATGGGATTATCTTGATATCTAGATACTTCCAGAAGTCAGAAATAATTAGGCACATTCTCTTGAGTTTGTAGTTCAGCAAGTACTTGTGTAAATTTTATTCCAAATAGCAATTAGAATTATTTCAGCTTGGGTGAAACTGTTGGGAGAGGACATTTATTTAAAATAGTGTGAAGTATTTATTTTAATCATGATCCCAGAGTGAGTATATCTCTTCTAGATGATTGATTCAAATCTATGTACTTTCTGCTTCTTGGTCTTCTTTCAGAAGTACTGAAAGACACAGTGAACTTAGCTCAGAAATCAGTACAACCACAATGAGGTATCTTTGAAAACTACAGCTTGAAGTCTGTGCAAAAATCTTGCTGGCTTATTTGGGATGAAGAGTTAGTAGTTACTGTAGTACCACTTCCAAAAAGGTAAAAGTTAGGAATTTTTATTGTATAGACAATATTCTGCCAACATTGTCTGCTGAGAGGTCTTAATGTGGTGAAATTTTCATAGACTCACCTGAAGAGAAAGGTGAAGTAGTTCTGGAATAATATAAGTTGTATTGAAATTCTTCTTGTAAGTCTTAAATTTTATTTAGATTGAGAGATTGAGAATGCACAGGAAAAAATATGGCAAGCTAAGTTTTTTTTCCCCACAAAATGCAGTTTTGAAAGGAAAGAAAGTATGTAGCTGAAAATTAGATCTCTATATGTTGATGTTACTTGTGCTTTTTGCCAAAAGGCTCCTGACCCATGTTACCCATAACCATGGTGTAAAGTGCATCTTCTAAAAATACACTGGGAAAACAGAGCACTTGGAGCACAGGAGCTGCCTGTTACTGGAAACAGAGTTTGGGGGGTGGAGTTGTGTATCCTGGCCAGATGATGAAAAAGCTTTAATAAGAGCAGGCAATTTTTCTCAAACAGTCTGATAACTTGCATATTGATTTTTGACTTCTGGCTTGATCTCCTATTTTAACTTAATCTTTAGCTGATGAGGAAGTGTTTCTTAGAGGTAATTGCTGTAACTAATTTGTACTTAACAGTGTCCTCATATCATCTTCCTTTCTCTGGTCATCACAGGAACATTATGTAATAATAATTCTTATTTACAAGGAAGACAATACTTACGACATTTTTAATGTGATTTTTACCCATTTGTAGGAAGTGTCTTTCACTCAGTTCTCTTCTCTTGGTTTGTATTTTTGTTTGTTTTCCCCTCTGAAAAGAAAACAAGACTCTAGAATTAGCAAATTCAGTATAAAGTCTTCTGCAATAAGGATTAATTGGCATACAGGCATCCTTCTAGAGAGAGTCTAATTTTACCAAAGGATTTCCAAGTATGCTTTAATAACATTACAGAGCTTCTTCTACATAAATAACTGACTTGGGCTGACTGATAGATGTAGTGATGCTGTGCTGAAAATGTTAGCATTGCTGAAGAATTGAGAGAAGTCCTTGATGAGTGGTCAAAACTACGTTCTTTAAGAGAAAAATTGATGGATGGTTAGTTGATTGATTTTGGGGTCTTTTTTATTTCCTTTTTTTTGAGGAAGTGTTTATTATGAAAAGTGATGTTGCACTTTGTGAGCCAGTGTTCCTTGTCCCCAGCTTTGATCACCACTTAATAATAAAACAATATTGCGTGGAGCAATTGACGCAATTGCTTGTGGTTTATATTCTTTGGATTTTAACATCTAGCGTGTTATGCCTGTGATCTCTTGCTTCAAGGTGTGGTTTTAGCCAGCTGGCTGAAACATCTAAGTATTAAATTACTCTTCTGTATCTTTTTATATTCTGGAGGATCTCCAGAGTTAAGCTTAAACTACTGCAGTGTTAAAGTAATGCTCAGTTTTAAGAAATTAAATACAAAAATTCCCATGTAAACAGTGGGGACTCAGGCAAGAGAAAGTAGCTTCCAGAAGTGGGATTTGTCTCACAAAGGCTTAAGCTTAATAGTGCTTTAAAAAAACCTTAACAAGGAGCTGAAAATTTGGACTGTTTACAATATGTAAAAATACACCTTGATATAGTATGACATATGTATAAATGTACATATACACATATATCAAGTTTGTTTTTGTGGCAGTACTAATCATCTGATAAAGGCAGAGAAGAGAGACAGCTGTTTTGTGCCCAACTCTCGTAAGGCAAAGGTGTCCTAGGGAATACTCAGCACCTTTGTGGTAGGTGGTGCACTTTCCTTACCAAGGAACTGAGGAGATGCTACCAAAAGATTAGAGATGAATTCTGAGGATAGCAGAGGAGGAGATCTCTTTCACAAGCCTCTTAAGGGTCAGTCACTTTGTTCTGCTTCAAAGGAGAACGAAAAGAAAACACCAAAAAACCCCCAACAAACAAAAAAGGAAGGAAAAGGACCATAAAGGGAATGGTGTAATGGAATCCTCCATAACACTATGTTTGCATGTAATGTTTAATACCCTGCTTTTCCCTTTGCTACAGCATTCACTCCTATGTGTAGGGAAAGGAGCTAGGACAGTAGCAAATTATGACCTTGACTATTTAATTTATTCCAGGTGTTACAAGGATTAGTTTAAATGTAAAATGCACAGTGTGAGTGCTCATTCTGTTGTCTTGCTTTTCCTTCCATGATTCTTTGCTGTGGATTGTGCATCTTTTTCCTTCTTTCTTTCTCAAGAAGTGCCTTTACTGTGCAACATTTCCTACTCCTTTGAGGAGGCTGTTGGTCTTAATGTGAAGATAAAATCTGGAGCAGCAGTTTGTTGCTGTCTTGATAAATTCATCATCAAAGTTCACTAAGGCAAAGTACTGGAAGGTGATCATGATGAATAATGTAGGGAAGATCTGCTGAGTGTGGGAAATGTTTTGAAAGAGGGTGGGCAGTTCAGGAGCAGTATTCGGGGGTCTTCATTAAAATTAGTGCTGGTACATTCTTGCTTGTAATGATATTTCTGTATTATCTTAAACTGATGTTGAAGATGCAGTGAGTGAAAAATGCATCCATTTTTAAACTTCTCTTATAATCTGAAAAAGAAAAAATCCTAATTTCTTCATTATTTCTGCAGGCCTCTGATTAGATAGATACCTGTGAATAATATCCATCAGTCTTTTTTGCCCTTGTAAAATAAAACAGTGTGAAATTTATCAAATTTTTCTAAAGGTAAAATGTAAATGTAGTACATTGCTGTTAGCAATGAAGTAATTTTAATGTAATCTCAGTAAGGATTAAAAGTAATATTGCATAAGATGCAAATTAGCATTCCAAGATTTTTTTCATGTTTTTAATTTCTAAAAGTCCTGTCTGAATTTCTTTCCCAGTGTATTGCTGAAACATTACATAGACGTTATGCATTATGATGTTGTTTAGCAACTAACTTTAGATTATGTAAGATAATGTGAATGTGGTTGTTTAAAGCAACTGAAATGAAATTGTGTCCAGTGATTAGAATAGTATGCATTTGAAGAAGTGAACATCCTTAATTTCATGTTTCAGAACATGTTTCAAGTTTAACCTTAGAACACAGTTCAGAGATCCCAATTAATTTTATTTATTGAAATGAAAAGTTTCTTGATGAAGAACAAAGGTTATGACCTATTTATTGCTAGTTGAAAAGATTGCTGGTGTTGTTAGAAAGGTTCCTTACCCACAATTTCAAGATGACAATTTTACTTCATTAAAGAGGGAAATAGATGAAATTATCTCAGTTTAGTGCAGGTAATTTTTAAAAATTTTACCTCATTTTCTTTCTTTGCGAGATAGGGTAACTGTATCTTAGAATTGTTTATGGGTTTTTTTGGGGTACATATTTATTTACATATTAAAATTTTTCCTATTTGGATATTAGCTTTTAAAAAATTACTTCTGATTTTAAGTGATTTTTATGTAAATTACATAATGATTCTGGTTATCTCAACTTTTGGAGAGATGTGTGAGATGCTTTTATAAGGTCATACATGGTTTTGTTAGTTTTTGAGAGGGCAAACCCCTCATATTTTAACTCGTTTCCTTAAAAAGCATTTTTCATTGCAAAGGTATGTGATTTGTATTTTACAATACTATTAAATTTTTTGTTTTTCAGTCCCAGAAATCCTGGATAGAAAATACTTTCACGAAGAGGGAGTGTGTGTATATTATACCAAGTTCAAAAGACCCCCACAGGTAAATGAGAAATGATGCAAGAACTCATTGCTGCTTTTTAATACTAAAAAAGTCAGTATTCTCATGAGTGTTGGACTGGTTTTCTGTATGAAATACTGTCTTGGGTTCGTGCTTTTGTGACTGGACATTGTAGCTCTGTGAATTGGATTTTCTTTTTCTGAAGGTACTTCGGCATTCCAGAAATCTTAAAAAAATGTTCCCCTGTTCCCTTTGCTGCTTCTTACCTCTCCTCCTACTGATGTCTATGATCTGTTTACAGTGAGGGGGGTGTGAAAAAGAAATTTCTGAAGTCAGAAAGTCTCAGAGATATCCTCTACTGGAACTTAAAAAACATCATTGTAAGTGTAGGGTGAAGTGTGAAAATCAACCTGACAGTGTAGGCAAAAGGGGTGAAGAATTCATAGCAGGATAAAGAAAACCGAGAATTGGGACGGGGAAAAAAAATCAAAAAAAAAAAAAAGGCTGAAGAAATACTTGCTTCTAAGGAAAACAGATAAATGAAAACTGTTCAGATTTCATGGGATGTGTAATAATTTTTCATCCTTAAGTTCTTAAAGGAAAACTAGGCTAAAAAGTGGGGAAATGTGTTTCTAGAGGGGAGGCTGAGGCTAAGAATATTTTGCATATCTCACATGCTGTTTTTACCTTATCTTAAATTAGAGGTGTGAAATCAAGCAAGTTAGTGATAACTCTAGTGTATATCTAGCTGACTTTGACCAAGTGTTACAGGTATAATTTAAGAGTTCCTACAATGATTGAGTTTGACATATATAGTCATGACATTTGTGTCACAGATAAAATAAAGTCAAACTGAAAATAGATTTAAAATTGGTATTTTTAGGGCAGTTTGGTCTCCCCATAATGTTTACTATTGTAATTATGGATTTCAGATGACCATTTTTTTCTTAAGCTTCATATACATGAGAGCAGCTGAGAAACCTTTTCTTCTGAGTTTGAGAGAACTTCTATTTCACTCATTTCCTTGAAAAAGTTATGTCTTAGATATATTTATAAGTTGCAAAAGACTTATAAATCTTTCGTTATACTGGGGCAGGTTACTATTTTATTTAAGTACTTTGTTTTTAAACAGAAAAATAACTAAACGCTGTAGAATTTTCAAATTATTGTAAATAATTCACCACATTCCTTGAAATCATGTGACATGAGAAGCTTTTAGAATTTATAGCCACAATTCCAGCACATGGAAAATTTGCAAATGCAAACAAAGTAATTAGGAAGCTGTTAAAATTTCCAGAGCATTTAACAAGGAACAGAATGGTCTTCAACACTTGCCCTTTCAGTTTAACCTGTTTGTAGCTTACAATGGACTTTACAACTTTCCCACCACATTTTGTCCTTCAGTTTCTAAAAATGGCCTATGGCTGTTGGTGTATTGCTCACTGTTGTGTGTGAATTATGTGAGAAGTTTAGTCATATCTTTAAATATTTCTTACAGATGCCTTCCAGGATGTCAGATTTGTCAGCAACTTGTCAGGTAAAAGGTCTTTGTAATTACAATATTTATGAATATTTTCTCATTAAATAAGTGCTTTCATAATAGGGTTTTCAAAAGTTTCAAAAGATCAATATTATGAGTGACAAGTTGGTGAAAGGTTAGATATAAAAGAAATATAATAATAGACAGTTTAAAGAACTGTCTGCAATAAGTAGGTCACGGATTTATAAATGTTATATAAATTACTTGGCTTCAAAGAAGCAATTTCTCCTGGCCTCCAGCTTGCTACCTTAGTGAGCTTCAGTATTTTGCATAATAATATGTATTGTAATTGACTATTGCTGTAAGTATTTATGGCAACAAGGCTGGCTCTGGAAAAGAGGTTTATCTAATGTCTAGAATCTTTGCTTTCTAAATCTATTCTATTCCTGTTATCAATAAAGGAAGTTGTTTTGCCTTACAATAGCAGTATTTACCAAAGCATTCTTGATGTCTGCCTGGGTGCAGGTGCTGCTGTGGCCGCTTGGTCAGACAACATGCTTGTTTCACTGCCAGCCTGGCTATGAAATACTCCGATGTGAAGCTGGGTGAAAACTACAATCAGGAAATAGAAGAATGGTCCGTGGAAAAACACACAGAACAGACCTCTACTGATGCTTATGGTGTCATCAACTTTCAAGGTGGCTCTCATTCTTACAGGGCTAAGGCATGTATGATGTTTTGTTGCTTCCTTTTTTTCATGTTCCTGCCCTGTTGGTGTTGAGTGCTTCATTTAAATTCTGAAATGGAAGGCTGAAAATATTAACACCTTTATTGTGGCAAAATAGTGCCCTCTTCTATTCTAGCATTTTCATTGTGATTTGAATTCTTTCTAATTTCTATTTGTAAAAGATTTTCAGTAGTGGTAGAAATTATTTAAAGCTTATGCAGTTACAGGCTACAGGGAGTTCTTGTACAGCGTGACTCCTGTGGTCAAACCAAGGTGCTTGAGAGGAGCTGTGTTCTTTCTGCAGCTGGCAGAAGCCCCAAGGACAGTCCAGTGCTCCAGGTCAGATCATCCCTGTGATAGAAGGGCCCTTGGCACAGGTCTTCCATGTTCTTAATAGCAGTGTATGGCTTCCTTTGTACTTAGTGTAGCTTAAAATTGCTGTGAACTCTTTTCTGGGAGCACAGAAACACCAGGCTGCCCACACTCATTTCTGCTTCCTTCTACAGAGTGCAAGTGGGGTTGCTGAAACCAGTTTAATGGAGTAGTGTTGTTCTGTTATTTAGAACTTTATTCAGGAAGGGTTCAGTTTCTGCCTACTGTCTCCTCCTCTATTCAATAGCTCATACTGAAGATGTGGCAGCATTGTAGGTGATCAACCATCTAGTTAATCTTAGCTGTTAAACATAAGAGTGTTAAAAAGCAACTAGTTTTTAAGTTTTCTGTTGAAAAATGTAGGTTTCCTTCTCACTAGGAACAGGGAAGGAAAACCAAGCAATTGTGAAACTCTTTTCAGGGGTCACAAAAGCCTCTCCTAGCAGATGGCAGAGCTTTTATAGATACTTCTGAATTTCATCTAATTTAGAGATCATCCAGTGCTTTCATGGAGTCATTTTCTAGGTCACTGTGCCAGTAGGATGGAATACCATGATCTTTCTGTAGTTGTTTCCTCTCCAAAACTTGCTTCCAGAACTGTCTCATCTGGACTATAGAGGATATAAAGGAAGCTCGTTCATTTATTGCATCTGCTGTGTTTTGAGAAAGTGAATTACAGTTTCCATAGCCAGGAGTAGGATAATATATCCCGAAATACATCCTGGTTCTTCTTTTTACACATTTGAACCTTTTAACTCTGTTCTTGTGCCTGCAGTATGTGCGATTGTCATACGACACTAAGCCTGAAGCTATTCTGCAACTTATGCTTAAAGAGTGGCAGATGGAGTTGCCAAAGCTTGTTATATCTGTCCATGGGGGCATGCAGAAATTTGAACTTCACCCACGCATCAAACAGTTGCTTGGCAAAGGTCTTATCAAAGCTGCAGTAACCACAGGAGCCTGGATTATAACTGGAGGAGTGAACACAGGTAAGGAGCTAGCAAAGAATGTTCACAATTAGCTGAATTGCAGTTTTATAAGACCCAAAAGATTTAATGTATGGATGCATTACTTCATCCTAAAACAAAGTAAATTTGAATGAGTTTGGTCAAATGAAATTAAAATAATACATTTTGAACATGTGTATTTGAAAGTGGGCTACTGTTTTGTCTTGAAAAGAGAAATAACATATAGAGGGTTGAGGTTTGGGCTTTTTGTTTGATTGTTTTCTGGGTTTTGTTTTTGAAACAAGGAAGAGCTTAATGTGATTAAAAAGAAGTACAGTAATGTGATAGGAACTCTTTAGTTCCTGCTAGACTAATATTTGTTTTGTTGAATGACTTTTGTTTCCTCCTAGATGTAGCATGGTGCCTTTTCTTTGGTAGTGTGTCAGTAAGTTTCCAGATCCTTAAAGGTCTGGTTATATAACAAAACAGTTGAAGGTCCAGTTACCTAAATAAATGTATTCTTAGTGAGATGTAGCATTCAATGCACTGGAATCTTTTTATGCATGAACAGGTGTTGCAAAACATGTTGGTGATGCTCTAAGAGAACACGCTTCCAGATCATCTCGAAAGATTTGCACTATTGGGATTGCTCCGTGGGGAGTGATTGAAAACAGAAACGACCTTGTTGGAAGAGATGTAAGGATGAATTACCTAACTGAAATAATGATATACCTCATTTACTTTTGACACATCTGCTCAAGCATGTTTTTCCCTTGCTTTGCATCATTGGAATGCTTGCTTTACTGTGAAGATACACTGACATCTGTGAATTATGCAAGATCGTTACTGTAAACAAGTTGCAAAATGCAAATGTGCTACAAGGGGAGCTTGTTCTTAAGTACAATCCTTTCCCCCACCCTGATATTATTGAATTAAATAACAAAAAAGCCAAAGTATTACAGAGAATTCACATTTGGAGAGGATAACAAGCTGAAAATTTTTGATGGGGAGTCTTGAGTGCTGCTGTTTGTCAGAGAAGTCACAAATTTTCCCCAAAGACATCTTTTCAAAAGATCTTTTCCCTGTTACCCTTTAGAACAGCATCCTTTAGCAATACAATTATCTGCTTCCCTGCACAAGGTTCAGAGCTGCAGCTGTTGGTGTATCCTGATCCAAGGCATGCTTATATGTGTTAGTGCTTCTTGTTGAGCCACCAGTTCTTGTGTCTAGTTAAGTTTCACAGAAACAAGCGTGAATCTGTGCAAGTAAAGACATTGTTGTGTGCTTACACTTAGGTGGTTGCTCCATATCAGACCTTGTTAAATCCATTAAGTAAACTAAACGTCCTAAATAACCTCCATTCCCATTTCATTCTGGTGGATGATGGAACAGTTGGAAAGTATGGAGCAGAAGTTAAACTGCGAAGAGAACTGGAAAAAACTATTAATTTGCAAAGGATCCATGCAAGTGAGTAATTCTGGTACCTGAGGGCTGTTATTATGGCTTAATGAAAAAGGTGTTTGCACCAAACACCTGAATGGCAAAATAAAAAAATTAAAACTTTTGTTTATACTTCCAAGTTTAAAAGTGCAAATTTCAGAAGCTGCTCTGGACCCTTGTTATTGCTGGTAGATTTATGATTTCTCTGGGACCACAGAGGAATCCTTTTTGAATAAAGTTGTCTATTCACATTGTAAAAACAGATGTAAGTCACTTCAGGTCTTTGTGTGTTGTCAGACCTTATTGGTCTGATTAATTAATGGTTTTGACACTGATGACTTGCAGTTTCACAGTTTGCAGTTCGGTGTTTTCCAAGCTGTGGAGCAACACATGTATTTTGATCCTTATAAGAATGCCTTTGCAATATTTCCCATCAGTAGAGGGTTCCCATGTACCAATGCTCCAGCTGTGTATGTGTTGTCACCTTTGAAAACTATAGGGGGAAGTTAAAAGAGGAGTTCCATAAAGAAAAATTCTACAGTTTTCTGCATTAGTTCATGAATGTTTCTATGAGGAATCTCTTCTGTTTTGTAGACTGTATCCTTTTGTATTGACCAGCTTGGCAGTGCATGAAACTGTTCATTACCAAGTTAATGTCTGACAGGCAACATTTTAATGTTGATTCAATAGAAAGGACAAACCTGATTTATTAAATATGTAAAACCAGACTTAGCATTCACCGTACACTTATGGCATTGTCTGGGGTTTATTATTCGTTTGTCATTTTCCAGGAATTGGCCAAGGTGTGCCTGTGGTGGCACTGGTGTTTGAAGGTGGCCCCAATGTCATCCTCACAGTCCTAGACTTCCTCCAGGAGAGCCCTCCGGTGCCCGTGGTGGTGTGTGAAGGGACTGGCAGAGCTGCAGACATCCTGGCCTATGTTCACAAGCAAACAGAGGAGGGGGGGTAAGTGCCAGCAGTGCCAGACTGTCACATAACCACTGAATTGGTCAGGGGGGAGGGACCACAGTGGGTCATCCCAGAGCACACAGCACAGGATGGTGTCCAGACAGATTTTGTCATATGCAGATAAATGACAAGAGGTACAGATACATGGCATCTATATATGTCTGTCATCCACAGATGAGTTCTGAGACCATTTCTTCATGAATCTGTACAAAAGCTTTTTCTGTTTAGTGCAGGCAGCATTTGCCTGTTTCGAGTGTAGCTTCAAATAATAAAAGGGATGTGCTTGGGCTCCACAATACTTGGTGATTTCTAGTTAGTTGTCAAGCTTGCCTAAATCCTTAAACACACTGGGTCCTTATTGCAGGGGCTGCCTCAGAGCATAGGAGGCAGGATCTAATGTAGCTGTAAACCAAACAGCTTTGTCCAGGGTAAGATCACAAGTGGGTCTTACTCAGAGGAGAGACTGCTTAGTATTTTGTGTCAAAATCTTTTGGTTGAGAATATCTCAGAACTCAATATGGGAAGGAAAGAGAGAGAGAGTTGAGTTACTTTTAGGAGGCAGTAGTATAGGATTGTAGATTAAGTAGCCTGTAGTTCTTCCTAAAGGTTACCCAAGGTTTTGACACAGCAACAGTAATAAGCTTATAGATAGCAGGACTTTGAATGGACATGTTGAAACTAATTAAATGCATTGTTGTTCTTATTGTTCATCTAAAACAATTGTTCTCCTGCTTGTTTGTTTCAATCTCAGGAATGTTCCTGAGGGTGCTGAGCCTGAAATCATTTCAACCATCAAAAAGACATTTAACTTTGGTCAAAGTGAAGCAGTTCATTTGTTTCAGACACTGCTGGAATGCATGAAAAAAAAAGAACTTGTAAGTAGATCTTGCCATAAAATTTTCTGTGCAAGGTGCATGCATTTGGTTTGATATATGATACAATTTTTTTTCTTTTTTTGGATGTTTTAGTTATAACTGTTAATAAAGGTATATTATCACTGCATGCTTAAGGCAAAACCACTTTATAGAGGTTATGTGTAGCCTGAGTTCAGGGACTGGTGTCTCATTTGGACATCACATTGTGCTGTTCTGCAAAATTACCTTATTCAGCTAACCATGTTTGCTGGCAGGTTAATCTCATAATCTGTAATGGACTGGAGAGGCAAACAGGATACTGTGTTATAGGTAGCAATGAATTGTAATCATAGGAGGAAAAGAAGTTCAAATTAATTGAAGATTCCCACTTAGGAAAACAAAACAGAATGCACACTAGAAGTTTAAACTGAGCATAGACAGGCTTAAGGTTGCATTGAAGATAAGGTGTCTTTTATGTCAGGAATTAAAAAAAGATTTAAAAGTTTGAAGCCAGTCACCTTTGCCTGAAAATAACTTTCAGATATGTTTTTCCTATTTTGCCATTTTGGACAGATTACAGTTTTTCATATTGGGTCAGATGAACATCAGGACATTGATGTTGCAATACTTACAGCATTGTTAAAAGGTGAGACTTTATTTTTTGAGACCATTTGGAACCTCCAGCTATTATTGATTAATGTTTATGTAATGGATTATTTATAAAATACCAATAGGAATCGTAAGGTTTTAAACAAATAAGTATCTGTGTTCTCATTGTATAATGCTATAATGTGACATAAATGATGACATACAGCATAATTTTGTGGTGGATTGCTTGATTTGGCCTTTTTAGGAAGCAGAAATGTTTATTATCTTGTATTATCATTAATTTAAAATTTTCTTTATTGTGTTTACTTCTTAAGGCACGAATGCGTCTGCATTTGACCAGCTTGTTCTTACACTTGCATGGGACAGAGTTGACATAGCCAAAAATCACGTTTTTGTTTATGGGCAGCAATGGTTGGTATGTAATGGTTTGGATTAAGCAGAATGATAACTTCTAGTAGACAGAAGCACAATTTACTGTAAAGGATGAGTCTTGACTTTTGTAGAGAGAGAGTTTTGGAATGCTGGCACATTTATTTTGAGACAGTAATTTGGGTGTAGTGCATAGCCTTAAAGCTGTTTTGCTATTACGTATTTGAAAATGGTCCAAAAATTTTAGAAATGTGCTAACTGCTCTGAATAACTAGCAGAGAAAATACATTACAAAAGGTGGAAGCTGAATTCATGTTAATCAGATGCTCTTTCTTCATTACAGTTGTGTGGCCCTAGAAAGTTCTTCAGAAGCATCCAGTAAAATGCACTGTTGGCAGCACTGCAGTGTCTTTTCAGGGAGGGACAAAATGTCATGTTTTTGTAGTTTGAAAATGAGTTTAAGATCTACCTGGTGACTCTTGCCTTTTCTCCCTATTACTGTAAAAATAAAACATGAGCTTATTAAGTGTGCAGTCAGAAGAACATACTGTGTAAGGCTTATTGATTACCATGATGGTTCTGACATATTTAAAGCAATTTGTGCTTTAGATATTTTGTCTTTTTTTGTTTTACCCAGTATCAGCCTATGAGAACACCTCAATTATGTTAAATGAAGTGTCTCCTTAGTCTCATTGTCTCTTAGTACCTATCTAACAGTTCAAGTCCTCAGGGTATCCTCCCATCCTGTAATTGTGTGAAGTTCAGGGGATATTTGGAACCGAGGGTGATATATTTAAAGACATGTAAGGCTTCTCCAGCCCTGTAAATGAAGGGGATTGATAGTATCTAAGTTCACCTTTTTGCTGGCACTGTCTAGGCTCTACCTTTTTGCTTATCTATTGCAGGTTGGCTCCCTAGAACAGGCTATGCTGGATGCCCTTGTGATGGACAGAGTTGCATTTGTGAAACTTCTGATAGAAAACGGAGTTAGCATGCACAAATTTCTCACAATTCCCAGGCTGGAAGAACTTTATAACACAGTAAGTAAATTATTTGCTTTTTAAGCTGCTTTTAGACCAGTCTTTTGGTTGCTCAGCCTGTTGTGTCCTGTGTGCAGCAGCCTGGAGGTTGTGGGGTGTTGGTAGGGAAGGCTCCTGGGCACGAGGTTGGAGTGGGGAAGTGGATGCTGTTGGCTGCTGTGCATGGCTCCAGCAGCACCAGTATTGCCTGTCAGCAGGGTGTTCATCTGTGTTTGATGGGGGGGATAGACACTAAATGGAAAATTGTTGTGGACACACTAAGTGTGCAAACCACAGTGGGGAAGAGAACAAGAGAAAGTCACATGGGTGAAACTTGTGCCCAGAATCTGAGCTCTGTAGAGCTTCATAGGATAGATTCTGTCTGTAGCAGTTAACATCATAATAGTTCTAGAAAGAATTTAATTTGTCAACCTGCATAGTTATAATTATTACTTAGAAAAATTTTGTTGCTGTAGGTGTTGAACTAAGAATTCCAAGGTAATTTTGATAACAGTATCCAAAGACAGAACAAAGAACCTTCCACCAAAAATTAGCTGATGTGAGTAGTACACAAATATGGCTTAGGCTTGTGTTAATAGTCTTGCTATGAGCTTTTGACAAAAAAAAGAAAAAAGAATGAATTCTTTAGCTAATAAGGCTCTGTAGAGAAGCCTCCTTGAGAAGTTTATTTATTATATTTATTTATATTTTATTATATTTTTATAATTTAAATTAGTTTTTAACATTAACTTCTTATGGTGTTGCATGCTAATTTCTCATTCCAAATTTTCCCTCTCTTCTGTTATAAAGAAACAAGGCCCAACTAACCCAACACTCTTTCATCTTGTTCGGGATGTCAAACAGGTATGCTGTCCTTGTAAAAATCTGTCAAAGTAGCAGTTATTTTTTAATTTTTTGTATTTGACTATCAATTTGATCTGCAGTTTATTAATTGAATTTTGTTTTAAATATTAACTCTGTAGACGTTTTGGTGGTTTACAATACTTCTGTTGTATGCTTGGTGCCTTGTTGCCTAAAAGATGTTAAACCCAAAGAGTGTTGTATTTCATCTTTCTTTTGATTATTTTCCTTCTTGGGGGGATTGAAAGCTGATGCTCACAGCATGGAGAAATTTTGGCTGTGAAAACAATAGACAAAAAACTCCTAGTGCCTCCCCCACCAATGGAATGAGTATCTATTCTATAAGGGAATTCCTGTCAAAAAGAAGGTATACTCTGGTCTTTCTTTAAAAATAACTGTTGAGCCATGCTTTTTGGGTTTTGTGTTGGAGGGTTTTTTTTATCAGGAAAGGCTTCTTTCTTTAAAATTATTATTTAGAGCTTTGATAAAACATGTAGAAACATTCTAAGCAAGTTTAATATTACACCTTGAAAAAGTAAAAATACCTTTTGTATTCCTAGGGAAATCTTCCTCCAGGGTATAAAATCAACCTGATTGATGTGGGACTGGTTATTGAATATCTGATGGGAGGAACCTACAGATGCACCTATACAAGGAAACGCTTCAGAGCGATATACAACAGTCTCAGTGGGAACAATCGGGTACGTGCACTTGGCCAGCAGCTCATTTGTTCTCAGGTGAAAAAAACCAAACCTTTGTGTTTTGTGGAATGATTGAACCCATGTTGGTTTGTTCTTGTCAATGGACTGGTTCTTTTAAATGCAGTAGTAAGGGCTATGAGGGCAGCTGAGAACTGTCTTGGGATTGAGGGCAAACAACAGGTTTTGTTCTCCTCAGCTTTATTCCAGCATATCCTAGTTCCTTCTCTGTGATTCCCTCTTTTCCTGCTCATAGGGGAAGAATGGACACTACACATGCAGATTCACCAGAACTTGGGATGCAGATATTTTAGCTTCTTGTGCAAGCTACACTAACCAACAAGTGTAACCGCCCATTAAATGACTTCTTAGAAATAATGAAAACAAACAGGAAGCCATGTTAAATATCCAGTGAGAATTCTGGTTGTGCTGTTGTATAAGTTCATCCATGTTTCAGTAACCAAACTCCTCCTCGTTGTTGCAGAGATCTGGGCGGAATCCTTCAAGTACTACTCCTCAGATGTGTAAAAGCCATGAGTCTTTTGGTAACAGGGCAGACAAGAAAGAAAAAATGCGTCATAATCATTTCATCAAAACAGCGCAGCCGTACAAACCAAAGGTAAGGGCTGTGAGGGGAACACGGTGGGGTTTATTTCAGGTAGCTAAGAGTGGGGAGCCTGCTGGAAATCCAAGTGCCACTGGAGTGTGAGTAGCAGCAATTGCATTGACTTTGGTAAAGCTGGGGTTTCAACCTTGCTTTTGTACTTGTTTCTAAACTGCAGCTTTTTTTACAGGATTCTATAAAGGGTGTTTCTGTATAGTCTTGAGGATAGGCTTTGATATCTTAGGGACCAAAAAGCTTATCTTTGACAGAGTTCTAGTAATGAGGGTGAGATTCACATGGCTTGATAGATGGAGCAAGATTTGGCCATGTGCTACTACTACAAGCAGTTTCCATGAGTTTTTTTATTTGTATGTAGGTATATTAGTTATGGCTTCTCTTTGATCTATAATTCAAATTAATTCAGTCTCACAGTTATTAGAATGAATTGTACTCAACTGAAGTTTTTGAATAAAAGTTCCAACTGCTTTTCAAGTCTTCAAAAATTTTCCTTTTTCTTTTTATAATTATTTATAATTTGGTATTTGGATCACTCAGCATTTTATTTCAAGTTTCATCATGACCAAGTATAGCGACTTATAATGTGACTTTGTGGTTTTATTTTAAAGATTGACACTGGTGCAGAAGAGGGAAAAAAGAAAAGAACCAAAGATGAAATAGTTGACATAGATGATCCTGAAACGAGACGTTTTGCTTATCCTCTGAACGAGCTGTTGCTGTGGGCAGTGCTGATGAAGAGGCAGAAGATGGCCCTTTTCTTCTGGCAGCACGGCGAGGAGTCCATGGCCAAAGCTTTGGTGGCTTGCAAAGTCTATAGGTCCATGGCATATGAGGCAAAACAAAGTGACCTTGTTGATGATACTTCAGAAGAACTGAAACAGTATTCCAAGTAAATTACATTCCTATCGTTCAAAATATTTTCTTGACATCTGCAATAAAAGTAATGAGCTACTTATGAACAGAACACAAGTTGTTCTGGTAGCACACTTGAAGACAATTAAGTTTTGCAAAAAGGTTTAAGTGGAACTCTAGTAGAAGCTTTATATTAGATTTGCTCTTTCTTGAGGGCTGTTAAAAGTCTTGATTTATAGTCAAAAGGAGATTCAATGTGCCATTTTCATCTGTGAGTGTTTTAATAGCTGTTTTAGCATGCATATGTTTTTAACAGAAGTCACAGATTGATGTATTGTGGTTACAAATTACAGTGTATCTGTACAGAAGGGACAGATAATAGTCCCTTCAAGTTGTACAAGTTGGGAATTTGTGCAAGAAAATTCACTCAACTCATGGTCATTTCTATAGATACTATATTTTGTTTTGTTGGTTTTTTTCCCCTCATTTTAGTGAGTTTGGTCAGCTGGCAGTTGAGCTGTTAGAGCAGTCCTTCCGACAAGATGAAACAATGGCAATGAAATTACTGACTTATGAACTTAAAAACTGGAGCAACTCCACTTGTCTGAAGCTGGCAGTGTCCTCAAGGCTCCGTCCATTTGTAGCACACACTTGCACACAGATGTTGTTATCGGATATGTGGATGGGAAGGCTGAACATGAGGAAGAATTCATGGTACAAAGTAAGCACTGTTGCAGTTTATTCAAGTAAAAAGGGTCAGTGGAGTTTATGTTTAAAGGGAATGAAAGTGTGTGTTTAAATGCTGTTAGTGTAAAGCTTTCACAGCTATAGCTTTTATTAATAAATCCTGTAAACCAGTCTCCTATAACATAATCAAAACTGGAATATTTGTTGTAAACTCTTCTTTTGACACTCTATTATCTTTTCAAATAAGGTACAGAAATATAGAAGGCAAAATCCAGGCAAGTAGCCTTTAATCAGAGGCTTAAAGAGATCATGTGAATACTAATCCACTACTAAAAACATAGTAGTAACAACCCTTAACAGATGGAAAACCTGTTGTAAGACTGTAGTTTCATGCATTTTGGCTTTTTACAGGGAGCACATAAGACTTGATGTTAAAAAGCTTTGTGAATATCCTATTTTGGAGGAACTGAGCAAAAGCAGGGCACAGAATGAAAGAAGGGTAGGCCAATTGGGGACAGGTTTTCCAGTGGTGCCCTTTGTGTGATATAGCTCAATTATAATCTAGACAGAGATAATTGATATAGATCAATTGAACCAAAATGGGAGTTGCATATTTCTTAGAGAAATTAGGTACCAAAACCTATTTGTTGCTAGAAATATAATGAAATACAACTTTCCTACAAAATATCTACAAGCATAATTTAACTTGTGACCTACTAAAATCCTCTTTGATAACTGATTAACTGTTTTCTTGCTTGCTTTGTAACAGGCTAATGACAATAAATAGCTTTCACTTACTCTCTTCTTCTATACCTTAGCTCATTTTTTTTTATCATAAATTGAAAAAAAAAAACCAAACCCAAAACATACACCACTCCCTTCTCCCCCACAAACCACAACTTCTTATATGCTTTTAAAATGCACTTTAACAATACACTGTTCCAAAGTTTCTGGGAGTGGATTTAATAAAAGAGTGTGAACAGAGTATCTCCATCTTCAGGCTTGGAGTACATTCTTTCTAGTAGCTTTGAATTTTGGAATTTCTTGGTTTTTCCCATTTCCTATGTCTTCAAGTCAAAAAACACTCTGTATATATGATCCTAAGCTCTTAAGTGTATATACAAGTAATAACAACTAATTATTTTCTATGTTTTTCCCCTCAATAGCAAGCAAGTGAAATTTAGATAATGTATTTTCAGAGGCTATTCTGTGTGTTGGTGTATTCTCACGCTTTATTGTTGTTGTCAACTATTTACACTTAGTCTTCATCTTTTCCAGGTGATACTGAGTATTCTACTCCCTCCTGCTATATTGCTGTTGGAATATAAGACCAAGGCTGAAATGTCACATATTCCTCAGTCTCAAGATGCACATCAAATGGCAATGGATGACAGTGAGAACAACTTCCAGACTGCAGCAGATGAAATACCTATGGTAATGTGGGGCAGAGGGAGATATTAAAAACAATATTCCTCACTTAAATAATTACATTTTTAATTCAAAGAAGTGAAATTTAGTGCCATAAAGCATGTATTTTTGTGAGGGAATTTAACAGTCCTTTTATTTTAGGAGGTTTTTAAAGAAGTGAGGATCTTGGACAGTACTTTTGAAAAGCATGACATGGAGACTCCAGCAAAACCTAAAAGACTCCCAATTACACAGAAATTTTATGCATTTTATCATGCTCCAATTGTGAAGTTTTGGTTTAATACGGTGAGTTTTTTTCTGTGTAGTGTGTATTTTATTTGGAAATGTAGCACAGATTTTTGGGTTATTTTCCCAACATGTAGCTCTGACTGAATCAATGTTAAGCACTTTCCAAAAAGCAGGCAGAAAACCGCTTACATTGCTGAGCTGGAAATGAGAAATATTTGATTTTATAAAACTGCTTAAGCACATGCTGTGCCCTGTGGTTTGGGTTTTTTTAAATTCTGTTCTGAGTAATTATTTTCATCAGTTGCTAGCAGCAGTTCTGTAAACATGTATTAGTCTCAAGTGCATGCACAGCTTCGTTTCAATCACTGTAATAGAATTGCTAGAATTTGTACTGTACTAAGAGTAAAGCTTTGCTAACAACAAATAGCTTATTACAGCTATTTTTCCTTTTCTAAGACAAAAATGTTTGTATCCCCTTATAAATAATAACTTGTCTGTTTAAAGGGGTAAATATAGTCCTGTAATCCTACTTGAAGCTTTTGTTGTAAACCACATCAAAAGATTCTATGTACATCCATAAAGGTCCTCCAGTAATTATATGTATATGTTTTATTTGGTTTTTTAGTTGGCATACTTAGGATTCCTCATGCTCTACACATTTGTGGTTCTTGTAAAAATGGAAGAATTACCATCTGTTCAGGAGTGGATTGTTATTGCTTACATTTTCACATCAGCAATTGAGAAAATTCGTGAGGTATGCCTGTAACAATCTGGGATTTTAGCCTTTTTTTGTCAGTTAAACAGTATGCTTTAAACTATTATTCTGTAAACAAGAAGACTGAAGAAACTTCGAGCATCAGAGTACATGATGTAATACCTTTATCTTAAAGCTTGGTAAGGCTGCTAGATGGAGGCTGTGTAAAACAAGGTGGGTAAAATGTGTATTTATCTGTCAGGCAGGTTCTACCACTGTGCTATGACCAAGATATCAGAACAAAAAAGCTTTAGTGACACAGGAGAGCCATCATAACTACAATGTTCCTGGTCAGCAAGAGACTATAAAAGTTCTGTAATAATTTTTAAATGGGAGAGATGAAGTTAGTCCCTTAACCTGGTACCTCAGACTCAACTGAAGGCAGATAGGGTTCATTTTTGTCATAGTAACAGCCTCAAAAGAAATAAATACACCAAAAACCACTAAATCCAAAATTCCTTAATAAATTGCTTAGACAGAGCAAAACTCTATTACTTGTTGTGAAGCTGACACAGTTAAACAATGGTTTTGATTGCTCAGCGTTTAAGTTACCCATTTGAATAAGTATTATATTTTTGCAAGTATAAAAATGTTACTGATTCACATATCTTGCTTACTGTTGGTCCCTGTGCAATAAATATGAGCTGTCCTGACCTTTGTTTCTTTTACAGATTTTTATGTCAGAGGCTGGAAAGATTAATCAGAAGATCAAAGTGTGGTTCAGTGATTACTTCAATATCAGTGACACAGTTGCCATTGTCACTTTCTTCATTGGGTTTGCGTTAAGATTTGGAGCCAAGGGGAATTTTGGAGAAAACACTTACAGAGAAAATTACGTCTTTGTTGCTGGAAGAATAACATACTGTCTCAATATAATTTTTTGGTATGTGCGATTACTGGATTTTCTAGCTGTAAATCAACAGGCTGGCCCTTATGTTATGATGATTGGGAAAATGGTAAGTACTATGTTTGTTACTGATTCTTTTTTCCCCAACTGCATCCATTTTCTACTTCTCTCAATAGTTTTATTTAGAAATTTCTTCTCCTGCTGTAACAGGATAACAACTTGCTGTGCAGAATTAGCTAGCCTGGAATATAACTTAAAGGGTTTCAGAGGAAACACTGATTAGAAGGCTTCCTTTTTAGAGCTGTCTCTGTTATATAAATGTAAAAAATGGCAAATCTTCCTTCTCTGGCCTGTTATGTTCTCAGATGCTAGAGACTTGAATGAATATGATGAAGCCTTTTTCTTGATTCAGCTTCCCATTTTGGTCTAAAATTTATAGTCTTTGTGTTCTTTAGGTCAAAATATTTAACTTCAGTGTCCTAAGCACCTTCATGGTTTTATGCTATGGAAAACTGAGAATATATTGTGCTTCTTGTCATCTCACACAAAAAATACTAAAATTGTTTAAACTTAAATAACCTAGCTCTACTGTCAGTAGCTATTCCAAATGTTAAAAACTATTTTAAGGCTCGAGAGCTGTATATATGAATGTGGAAGGGGCTTTTGTGTTTCTTCCCTCTATAAAATGGTTCTCACAGAATTGAACCCTGTCATTCCTTAAAAACGAGGGTATCAAGTTGCTCGTTTCTCACTTGGATTTCTTGCAAGAGGCATAGGTTCTGTGTTCCTCCTGCCCTTGGAAAACTACCTCTGGTTTTTGTGCAGCTATTGAGTACCTTTAGGAAGGAATGTTTCTCTTTGTCAGCTGCTCCTTGTGTACCTAATAGTATTCAAGCTGAAAGGGAAATACGCTCAGTTGCCTTTGGCCAAGGGTACTAAATACATTAAAAGAAAGGACAGGAAAAAACTCAATAGTTTTGGGTTTTTTTAACAGGGCTTGTTATTTAACAAAAATTTCTGAGTGAAATATTTGTGTCCTGGACTCTTTTTCCTTACATAATACATAGAATTTTGCGAGTGTACACTGTCACTGTAGAAGTTTTTAGAAGTTTTAAATATGTGAGATCATATTTATGACCTTGTTGATTAACTGACTTCTTTGTGTTAATAGGTGGCCAACATGTTTTACATTGTGGTGATTATGGCACTTGTACTACTTAGTTTTGGTGTTCCCAGGAAGGCAATACTGTATCCTGATGAGGCACCCTCTTGGACTCTTGCTAGAGATATTGTGTTTCATCCATACTGGATGATTTTTGGTGAAGTCTATGCCTATGAAATTGATGGTAAGATACTGCAATTATGAAGCAAATAAAGAGGAAACTTACTCTGATAAGGCCTTCTCAAAATCTTAAGAAATTCCAATTTCATGAAAGTCCCAGTACTGTTGGCATTGATTCCATTCATTGGAATATCTCCCTTTTGTGGGTTGCAGCTGTGTAACTATGTGACCTGATTTTTCATTTTCTTTTCTAGAACTTAAATGGCTTAGAATGAGAACTAGATAATTACAATTTCTCTCAAGGCTATTCCTAGCAAGATTTTGGAATTCTGCCCCACAGCTATCATGATAAAATTTTGGCTGTGGTGGTGTACTATGCTTTTTAAAAAAGCCAGTAATATGATTACAGCATAGTATCAGCCAGAAACATGGTCTCTAGTATTTTTCTACCATGTTCCTAAATGCATGGAGACATTTTGAATTGCAGAACCAGTGCATGACAGCTGGTTGTTGCAAACTGTAAGTGACTTGTTTCTTTTCTGGGTTTTTTTTGTGTGTGTGTGTACCTGCTGGGAGTTCTAAAAGATGTACATGTCTTCTCTGTGTCTTTTTCTCCCAACACAGTATGTGCAAATAATTCTGATGAAAAAGTTGCTCATCTCTGTGGCCCAGGAACATGGTTGACCCCATTTCTTCAAGCTGTCTACCTCTTTGTACAGTACATCATCATGGTTAATCTCCTGATTGCATTTTTCAAGTAAGTATATAGATAATAGTTAATTTTTGCTAATAATTGGACAACTGTCTATCTCATTGCAATAAGATGATAAGAACTGGTGCCATATCAAAGCAATCCCATTTTCTGGAAGTTTTTTCAGGTTCTAAGGCTGATCTTTGTCTCTTTCTCACTGCAAGCCCATGGCTAAGTTAGTGAAGTGTGTGTGATGTGACTGGTTCATGTCATCTCTGTGAGGTCAGGGAATCAGAAGTTCAAGGAAATTTGAAGACATTTTGTAACTTTTCTTTGTCAGAAAACATACAAAATTGTTTCTTTGTCTTTATTGACTGTTGTTCCTAAATTCATTTAATTTTCTCCAGTTGGTTGAGTTCAATTGTATTACGTTGTCTTTTATAGTTCTCTGCAAGTGTTTGATTTATGGGCATAAGCAGCTCACAAACACTGAAGAAGGCAGACTGCAGAATTTACATGGTGTAATAGAAAATTCTGGCTTTAGTTAGAAATAATTTTTTGTTCAGCAGACGTGAAATTTGATCTCAGTGTAATTTATTTCTGAGTAAAGACACTGAGATGCTACCTGATAGGAGAATTTCTTTAGCCCTGCCCTTGCTCTGGATCACGATGTTCTCTTGAATGTGTTTCCAACTTCCACAAAAATAATTTTGCAGCAAAAAACGTGTTTATGCTTTTGTCTCTTAACTGGCTTCAGAATTCAAGATTGTTATCAGCGTTAACAAACCCAAACAATCCAACAACCGCTAAACAAACACCAACAACTCCCCACCACCCCAAAAACCACCTTGATGTATTAATATTGTTCTGTTCCCTTTCAGCAACGTGTATTTACAAGTCAAGGCAATTTCAAACATTGTGTGGAAGTATCAGCGCTATCATTTCATTATGGCCTACCACGAAAAACCTGTTCTGCCTCCACCACTGATCATTCTTAGCCACATGGCTTCCCTGTTCTGCTGTATATGTAAAAGAAGAAAGACAGACAAGACTTCAGATGGGCCAAGTATGAACAGTTATCCAAAAAATTGCAGTAATGTTTTTGATATGGTTAAAGCAAACTGTCAGAAAAGCTCCATATTCTTGGTTATAATGTGTATTGCAAAGAAAGTCAAAGTGGGTCTTAATTTTATGTGGTTTTAATATTGATAATTCTTTTGAAAATCACTGTGCTTTTCTCAAGAGTTTAATGCCAGCCCCTAGAAATCTCCAGTAAAACTAACCTATCACACAAACAAACAGATTAGATTTCTTGGTTTTACTAATGGAGAAGGTTTTTTCTTTCTGTAAAACTTCTTGGAAACTTTAAAAAAAATAAAATCCAGCCAAGGAATCTAGCTTCTGCCTCAAAGATAAAGGGATTAAAGGGTAGGGGTGTGAAGAATGATAATATTGTGCACATACCCTCTCAGAATTACTATTTTAATTTTATTTTATTGTCAATTGTTGACCTTGAACGTTTTCTTGCAATATGAGAGGGAGGGTCTTAGGTGTCCCTCTGGTAGAGGGTGTTTTTTCTGTTTTGTTTTTAGCATGGCATTTTATTGTTAATGTCCTTTTTAGAGTTGTGAATATTAGTTTTCACTACATATGTGTCATCTTAACTGTTGATCTCTTTTTAGAACTCTTCCTGACAGAAGAAGATCAGAAGAAACTTCATGATTTTGAAGAGCTGTGTGTTGAGATGTATTTCAATGAAAAGGATGATAAATTTCATTCTGGAAGTGAGGAGAGGATTCGAGTCACATTCGAACGGTAGAATATTTACAAGTAAAATTTCTGAATAGAGAATTAGAACTTTTGAAGGTTTTTTTAATGTATTTAAAGGGGGAAGAAATGCAGTGCAAGAACATAAAGTGTTTATGCAAATTTTATATGGTATCTTTCCATTGCTATGCAGAAACTGATAATGTGATTTATGCTTCTTGATCTATAGAAGCACTCAGTAAACTGAGGCAATCATATTTAGTTTCCCATGATGTTTTAAGAAACTGATAGATTGCAGAAAGTGCTGTAGGCCCTCTATTGATATCTGTTTCAATTTTGTGATTCAGAAGTACGTACAAAGGTTGTATTACAAAACAGTCCAATGCTATCATATTATTGTGACATTTCAAAGTTGTTTTCCCCCTGATTAAATGGAAAGGTTTATAATCATGTTTCTTTTGCATATCAAGAAAAATACATTTCATATCTACTTCATCATCTGATTTTTCTTAGGGTGGAACAAATGTGCATTCAGATAAAGGAAGTTGGTGATCGTGTCAACTACATTAAAAGGTCATTACAGTCTTTAGATTCACAGATTGGCCACCTCCAGGATCTGTCTGCTCTAACTGTGGATACTCTGAAAACACTGACTGCGCAGAAAGCCTCAGAAGCCAGCAAGGTTCATAATGAAATCACCCGGGAACTGAGCATTTCAAAGCATTTGGCACAAAATCTCATTGAGGATGGCTCTCTCAGATCATCTGTGTGGAAAAAGCACAGCATTGGAAATGTCTTTGGTTCTCTTCCACAAGGAGGCCTTGAGAGCAATAACGCTTTACTCTGTAACATTTCTATCCGTGATGACAAAGAAGTCCAACATAAGACAATCGGTCAGGAGTTGGCTCTGGTTCCCAGAAGAGAAGAAAAAAACTTCCAAGAGGCAGGTTCCTCAGGCAGTGCCTTATTTTCAAATGCTGTTTCCCCTCCAGAACTTCGCCAGCGAATACAGGCTGCAGAGATCTCAAAATCCACTAGTAAAAGTAAAAAATTAGGCAACTCATCCAACAGCATGCCACATGTAACATCCCCAACAACAAAGTTTTTTGTTAGCACTCCATCTCGACCCAGTTGCAAAAGTCAGCTGGATTCTTCAGCAAAACACGAAGAGACTGTTTTCTCTAAGGCTACAGAAGGAGATAATAATGTAGAATTTGGTGCATTTGTGGGTAAGTATAACAAAATAGATTCTGAATGTCCTGAAGTCATTATTAGCTGCTCTTATCCTCTTGCTTCTGGCTCTGCTTGCCTTGCTTTCACTCAACCTTGTGTTGAAAATGGAGGATACGTTAATTGTGGTTTTATTCATGATGAGAATGACACTAATGATAACTACAGCTGCAGAATTGACAAATGTGCTCACCAATCCCCTGTCAAGTTAGCGAAGAACAAGCCCCAAACGAAGTTCTCTTTGTCAACGGGCGACTTGACGTCAACAGTCAACTGTGGCGGCTCACATGGAAAATTGAATATTAAAGATGAACTTTCCAAAAGTCAGCATGTCCATGCAATGGAACTGCAAACCCGAGATTTATGTTCTAACATCCTTATGGGACTACTTCATAAACTGTGGACCAAATCTAAGCCACAAGGTTTGACTTATCAAGAATTGTATGGTATTTTGGGTGTATTCCGGTTGCAGGTGACTTTATTCTACCATTTTGCTCTGCTTTTTTTGCATTTAACATCTCTAATTTCCCTATGTTGCTTGAATGTTTTTTTTAACTGAAATTATAATTTCTCCATAATTCTGTCACATAGACAATATTTTTCTGAAAAACATTATCCAGTTGTTTAGTGTAGCAGTTTTGGGAGATTAGCAGCTGTACAACTTGGTACGAGCACTGTAGACAAACCTTTTGTGATTCATTATAAAGCTCCTACCTTGTGATTGCATAAATCAAAAATATTGTCTATTTCTTGACGTAATTACAGAACACTACTCAGGCTGATGGAGTCCTGGACAAATATCTTTGTGGTATCTGTGTCAAGCTGAGGGTTCCTCCTATACTGTATTTCTAAACACTGTTACAGCTAGGATCTTCCACTGTTGCCTAGGCTAACCTATGCTTGAGGCTGTAATTTTGGAAGCTTCCAAATTCTTTTAATTCAATTCAACATTTTGCCTCCCCTCAAGTTCTGCTTAACAGTAAAAAGATGGATGGTTTTGTTTAGTTACCTACATATTTGAATGGTAAAACAGTGGCAGATTCATTGCAAAACACAGGTGTGGGTTTACTAACTGATCCCTGTAAAGTAGATAATGCTTTAAGTGTGCTTAGTGTTTAGTAGAAGATTGTAATCTGGAATTGTCAGGTTGCCTGCAGAGTTGTTGTCTTGCTGTAGGTGTTTAGGGATGTCTCATGGTTTTCCAGAGATTTGCTGAGGTTGTGTAAATTTAAATCTCTAGGCAAGAGTTTATTCTACTGATGTGAAACTTGGATTTTTAAGAAGTTACCTACATTAGCTATTTGTGTACAAGTACCTCATGGTTGTAAAAGGAAAGCAAGGCTAAACAGAAATTATGGACAGTGACTGTACAACTCTTATCTAATCTTTAAATGTACTTCACCACTAATAACTTTGAATACTAACTATACTTATTTACTGGAGCCAGATTTTTTGTATATGGTCCTCTGACATCGCTGGCATTTAGAACATACCCTTCATTCTTACTGTCCTCAATTTACAGCACTTGTGATACTGTGCTGGTTTCAGTTGTGAAGCCAAGTAGATTTTCATTCATTATAAACCCACATGCTTAGAAAGATTTTGAGAAGTATTTCTTGCAACTTGGAGGATGAAGGGTATATTGTAAAAGCTGCCTCTAGGAAACTGTCTACTTTCCCTTCATTTATCAAGCATACATAAAAGTCCTGTTACCCAGGCTTTGTTCCTTTCCTATGAGGAGCATGTCCTTGAGTAAAAATTCAAAATATTAGCTTTACTTTTCGAATTGTGGTGCTCCACACCTCAGTGCAGGAAAGGCAATAGTTTGATACTGTTACACTGAACTTTACTTTAGTGTGTTTGTAATGTCTTTCCTAGTGCAAACAGCCTTAGGTGGTTTGTAACCCTTTGCTATGGTGATGCAGACTATTGGCATGGTCAGAGCACTGGAGGTTGCCTTTGATTTTGAATACTCTTTTTGAATTCACTGTGTCAAAAGGTCACAGAGACAGCATGGACCTACAGCGGTTCAAAGAGGCAGCCAGCAAAATGAAGGAAAGAAGTGCTGATATTGAGGTAAGCATGAAAGGCTTTGTCAAATATGTCAGTGGAGATAATTTTCTTTTAAACTGTAAAGTCACAGTATGCGTGGAAAAAGTCTTAAGACCAAATATAATCAAAAAACTTAATCACACCTTGCAGACTGCAATTTGCATCTGTTTCAAGATTAAAAAAAAATCCATTGAAAACTCATGTAACCTTAACTGCCATCAAGTACTGATGCTTCATAATAGGATACTAGTGAAATAATAAACAAGGTCTGAGGTTATGAGCTATGATGACTACAACCGTGAATTGAGATAAAATTAGGCATCCCATAATTAGTGTTTAACTAAATGTTTTACACTCATAAATTTCAAGATCAGCCTTTAGTAAGACTAGAGTGATTTTCATTATAATTTAAATAATTTAAATAAATTTATAGACCAAGATGACAGTGTATATAATTTTCAAAAGTGACAAAAACTGTTCATTATCCTTCCAAGAAGAAAAATCTTTTTAATAAAGTCATCATAAACTAAAATGCATAATTTCCATTTCCTTAAAGAATAATAAAAATTACTAAAATGGAAAAGTGATTAATCATAAACCTGCCTTCCAAATATTACAGTCTGTGTGTATGTGTGTATATATGTATATGAAAACTAGTTTTTGCCATGTAGCTGTTGAATTAGTACATACAAATTACCGTTTGCAGTTATCATGCATTCAGAGGAGAAATATGCCTGAGAATTGCATTATGACCGCTTGCAATGCCCCTGGTCTGCTGAGTTGCTTCTTCTGAACCTTTTGATGAGTATAATGTGTGACCAAAAAGTGTTTTGTGTGTATTTTTGGCACAGATAATTTGGTGTTAATGTTGACATTTTACTTTGTTTCTTTTAATAGGAGCAACAGGAGGACTTCAAAAAAGCTATATTGGAGGGTATAGAGACAAGCAGACTTCAAGTAAGTAAAGAAAGTTTCCATTTATTAGGGACCTTATTTTCAACAGATACTTAAAGTATTCTTTCCAGTAAAGACATGGATCTCTGTTCTTATCTGATTATCTGTGAACTGGATGTCTCCTTGACATAGGTCTAAATAGTTCTAGTGTTTAGGGATGTAAAGAAAGAGTTTTTTATGCACACACCCGAGACACATTTTGGACACGCACACAGAGGCCTGTGTATGTGTTCATGTGTGTGGAGTGTATTCTGTAAGAGGGAAGGATGAAAAAGGGTGGTAACAACTTCTTAACTGTTATAATTTTAGGAGTCAAAAGCAGAGCACAATGGACATTTTATTCAGGTAACCACTTGAGTTAATAGATGAGTAAGACCTATGCCACTCTACATATAGTCCTAATTTGTGATGAAACTACCTTTCTCCTTTTTTGCAGAAGATACTTTGTTGTCAAAAGTTGACCACCTCAGTACACATTCCAAGACTGTGTAATTGCTATGAAGAACTATGTCCATGAGGAAATTGCATTCATAACCCATAGGTTTTTACATGGCAGGAGTTTACTACATTTTGTTGGTGTTTTAAGTGGGTGCAAATTGAAATTTAGTTTATAATTTCTGCCAGAGCCATATTCTTACATAAGAATTGATAGCCAACAAAGGCAAGAAACAGATGAGCTGATGAGGTGCTTGTAGTGATCCAGCTAAATCGAGGTTTCTGTAATTGTATCCTATTGTAGCATTCCCTTGCAAAGAACTCTTTCGGTGTGGGTCAGGAGTCCTAATGTGTGCCTGAAAATGTTACAGCTGGTGGCTACTGTGAGAAAAGCATTTTAACTGAATAATGCATTCAATTTGTGCATTTCTGTGCAGTGAGGTATTTGAAATACATCCAGAAATTTTGAAGAATCCTGGCCAGTCCTACAAAGACAAACTGGACAGATTGTGTTCCAAAAGTAGTAATTGAAAGCAATAATGGTAATGATGACTGGTGGTAAATGTAAGTTTTTTTTTTTAGGGTCTTCAAACTGACAGTGGTCTACGACAATCCAGTTCTTGTGGTGGCTTCACTGACCCTCTGACAGCCCACTCAGAGCAGTGTAAGTCTGGTCTCTGTTCAGGTCCCCTAATGTTTCTCTAGCTTGCCTTGTAATGGGTATCCAAAGCAGATGCAAAGGAAACGCAAATGGTTAAATCATCTTGAAATATTTTCATGTTTGGTAGTACTTGAATCTTCTGCTTCTTGAGTTTCTTCTAGCTATGCCAGCTCTGTTCTGTTACCTTTTATTTGCCACAGCCAGCCAGAGTTGTAAAAATCAAAGTGGTCTGGTTAGGACTGCAAAGTTCTTTTGAAGTTGTGGGTCAGGCTTGTTGCATGAGAGCTATGTTAAGCTGTCTATTTGTTCACTATTAGGAAACAGGTGACAGTGACAGCTGCCATTCTTTGTCCAGTTACAAATCTCCTTCGTTTGTAGTGTACAGCAAGAGCAGGAGAGCATCGAGTGAAGACACTCAGCAAGTTGACTCTAAAGCAGCCTTACTGACGGTTTGTATCGACCTTTTGTGACATTCTTGAGCAGAACTAGAAGCTGAACAAAGAAAGGAGAAGAAACAGATAAAGAATAATACTGATTTGTGGACTTGCTTGTTCTAGGAGGCAACAGGAGACCTGTTTTCACTAAGGGAAGAAGTTGTGTATGTTCTCACTATGAAAATCTGTGCTGTTTTCTGTTTGTAGAAAACAATCAAAATTCTTTTCTTTTAAGGAAAAGAATTACTTATATAATCCATAAACAGTAGTGAATATAGAGCCTTATTTATTCTTTTAATTGTAGTTACCATTTCTCAGTTATATTTGGGTCTCTCCATTCAACTGCAGTTCAGTACAGCCTGGTTTATTTCCAATAAACAGGCTGTACTCCAAGAGCTTAAAACACATTATCACCCCACCTCCAACTGAATATACTGTGCTTTCCTTACAAAACTGAAGCCCTCTTTGTTTTTTCCTCTCCTTTGTTTTAAAGGATTGGCTACAAGGCAGACCTTCAAATAGCACTCAAATGTAAGTAATTCTACTAATGGAGCAATTTTATCACTCTGTATTTTGATCTGTTTTACTTTTTGGTTGTCTTTGGCTGTGGTGGTATTCAGTTGCATTTAATGAGGAAAAAAAACCCACAAAGTTTGAATTTTTATCTTCTAATAAATAATGAAATGCATTCACTAGAATCCTAGAATTGTCATAGAATGGTTTAGGTTGGAAGCTCTCCCTGGTGAGCCTTTTCTGCCTGTCTCTGGAGTGGAGGGGCTCCAGCCCTCAGAGTATCTTTGTGGCCTCCTCTGGGCTTTCTCCAACAGGTCCCTCTCACCTCGGGAGCCCCAGAGATGGACACAATGCTCCAGCTGGGATCTCTCACAGCTGAGGGGCAGAATCACCCCCCTCAACCTGCTGGTCACTTCTTGGGGTGCAGCCCAGGATTGGGTTGGCTCTTGGGCTGCAGGTGCTCATGGGTGGGTCAGGTTGAGTTCTCATCATGCTTTAACAGGTTCTGTTTAGATTAATGGTGTCACATGTTGGAGGGCAAAACGTGAAAATGACTGTGTTGACACATAGCGAGCAGCTCGCTTCCTGGCAAAGGTCTTTACCCAACCTTTCAAAGCATAACCACCTCTGAAATGATGCAGACATTGCTCTCGTTAACAATTACCCCCTGAGTTAACTGTTAAAGCCATTACCTTATTTATCTGATAACAGAAGGGTAAGCTGCTGTGAACAAGTTTTAATTAAAGCACCTCTGTGGGAACGAGCTCTTGTGATGCAAACTTTACATAATGTTGTGCATGACTTGGAGATATTTAAAGTGTAGCTCTAAAAACATGAGATTACTTAACAGCTTTCCATTACTATTTTGTAATTAAGAAACCTGTACTGCCCTTGAAAAATAGGATAACAGGATAAAAGTGGTACTGTGAGGTTAACTGTAAGGTGACCTGGGATGATGTGTCAAAATCGGGCAGTACAGAGTAAGTTTTGAAGATGACTGTTGTTTTTGTGGCATTTCACAGGCCATCAGAAGAAGATGCATTGAATGGTAAGTTTTCTTCTGCTCTAAAGGTGAGAGATTTTTATATATAACCAGCTGCTGGGGTCTTGTATGGGAATGTATTTAATTGATGGTAATTTTCAATTAGTTGGACACACAATACTGTGATTTTTTTTTTAATAAACAGCCTAGCATTAAGCACTACAATTTTTTCCCCTTGAGGTACTAAAGACTTAAGTGCAATATTGAATTTTCTTCACAGCAGATCCTTTTCAAACTCTAGTTACTTGGCAGTTGATCTTTGTGTGTGGTATTTTAGTACATAAATTAGTAGCAAGAGTATCTCTTTTTTTCTTTTTCTCCTTAATCTTTCAGGCATTGCTTCTCCTTTCAAGCCCATCATGGATATCAATTACTATTACTCAGGTCAGTCTCTCTTATAAACTAATGTTTGTAATTTTATTGGCATTTATATGATCCTTAAACTTCAACAAATGCTGTAATTTTCCTCTAGCTGTAGAAAGAAATAATCTGATGAGATTATCACAGAGCATTCCATTCACTCCTGTGCCTCCAAGAGGTAAGAACTGTATTTCTTGTTGCTGGTCTGGGGAAGAAAGGCAAACCTTATATGGATTCTAATTTGGTTTGATCCTTCTAATATAGAAGGATCAAGGCAAAGTTCACAGTTTCTCACAGCAAGTGTGAAACTGAAGTCTTAATGAACTAAAAGAAGTCTAGTGTCTGTCTTAGAAGGCTTAGAAATATATGTGAGTATGACACCTTTTCTAGGGCAACTCTCTCGATTATGAAATGTAGATTTAATTATAGTTGTCCTCAGAAATGGTGTTACAGTGATGGTAGTGTTGTACTAACAGTTTTATGACAAACTATTCTGGAAGGATTCCTTTAAGTTGTCTTCACTTGTTTAAACTGTAAACATTTTTGCAGTGTTCTTAGTGCTGTTTGAACAGTGTCAATAATAGGTCTAAATAGGAGGACAAATTTTGCAGCTCTGTGAAAAAAAGCTGCAGGGGGTCGTCCTACTGGGCAGTTTAAATTTTTTGTTAATTCAAGATGTTTGTAATGACTTAATGCTGCAGCTTGTTGTAAGAAATGGTGGGTTTTCAGTGCTTTTAATTTTAAACTTGGAAAATTCAATTCACTGATGGCTTTTTGTGCTGCACCGTAGGTGAACCAGTCACTGTGTATCGCCTTGAAGAAAGTTCTCCCAGTATCCTGAACAACAGCATGTCCTCCTGGTCACAGCTGGGGCTCTGTGCTAAAATTGAGTTCTTAAGTAAAGAGGAGATGGGAGGAGGTTTGCGTCGAGCTCTCAAAGTTGTATGCACGTGGTCAGAATACGATATCCTGAAATCAGGACATCTTTATATCATCAAGTCTTTTCTTCCTGAAGTTGTGAATACTTGGTCAAGCATTTATAAGGAGGATACTGTGTTGCACTTGTGCTTGAGAGTAAGTTCTATCTTTTTCGGTTATTAAACATGGACAGGCATTATATGTTAAACAGGAATCATTTCCCCACCTGTAAACTAGTATATATTTACTAGAATAAGAGAAAATTTAGTCTAGGGTTCTCTATGAGCAAAAGGGTTAAAAACTCTGCTCCAGGATGGCTTATTTAATCAAAGAGCTCAAATTCTTAAAATACAGATATAATTTAAAAAGCAAGTAATCTGTTACCCTGTCCTGGGGGAATAGACACTGTTCCCACTGCCTGCTTGGCGCTCTGCTGTTTCCTGCTCTGTAATGCAGCTAATGAGGTGTGGGTTTGACTCACAGGAAATTCAGCAGCAGAGAGCAGCACAGAAGCTCACCTTTGCATTCAACCAGATGAAGCCCAAATCCATCCCATACTCTCCAAGGTGAGTGTATTTAAACTGCCATTTTATTGCATGCTTTTGGCTCAGGGGAATGCCTACAGGGTTGTTAACAGATGCATCAAATACATTAAGATAGTCATATATGGATATGTCTTGGAATATTGCTGTGAATGTGGCACGCAGAATTGTCCTTGGCAGTATTTTCCACTGATATTTTCTGCACTGATTCTAATCTAGTGTCATCATCTGAATAGCTTTGTATAATAGTTTAAAAGTATTTAAATGATTAGTAAATCAAATAAAAATCTAATAGTAATGATAGATCTCTGTTTTGCAACTATATTCATTAAGTGTACTTTTTACTAGGTTCTTGGAAGTTTTCCTGTTATATTGCCACTCTGCTGGCCAGTGGTTTGCAGTTGAAGAGTGCATGACCGGAGAGTTTAGAAAATATAATAACAATAATGGTGATGAAATAATCCCAACTAACATGTTGGAGGAGGTTATGCTGGCTTTCAGCCACTGGACATATGAGTATACAAGAGGAGAACTGTTGGTATTAGATCTGCAAGGTAATGCCCTGACTTTGAAACTTCCATTGGGCCCAAGGTGTATATGGGTTTTTCTTTTCATGGCATTTTTTTAAGAATTTGTATGTTTGTAATTAAAAAGCATTATTTAGTGCTTCTTCTTCTAGTTTGGATCTGTGAATTTTTTATTTAATAATATACTGATAAAGATTGGAAAGGACCTCTAAGATCATCAGGTCTAACTTACCCAGCACTGCAGTCCAGCACACACCACGTGCCCAGGGCCCACCCCTAAAGAGCTTTTAAACCTCTGCAGGGATGGTGACTGCACCACTTCCCTGAGCAGCTGTTTCAGTGCTTGGAACAGCTTTTCAGTGAATATACTTTACCTCATATCCAACCTAGATCTCCCCTAGTGTAACTTCAGGCCATTTTCTTGTCCTGTTGCTGAGAACTGACCCCCACATGGCTACAGTGTCCTTTCAGGTAGTTCTAGACAGTGATGAGGTCTCCCCTGAGCCTCTTCTTCTCCAGGATGAACACCCCCAGCTCCCTCAGCTGCTTCTCACAGGACCTGTGCTCCAGACCCTTCACCAGCTTTGTTGTTCTAATATGGTATTAAATCCTACAGCAACACAGAGAATATACATATATGCATCTTTTCTTAATGAAATGTACCATAAAAATGCTATTTTTTGGCACATTTGTGTAGTGCCAATGTGGTGAGCTGGTTTTATGGTGAACTCTGTGCCAGATATTCTGGCAGTGAGAACTGTATGGGAGATTTTTTCTCATGGGTGAAAACTCAAGCTAGGAAATGCAAAAAATAGATGGAAGAAATCTGAGAAGTACAAAGTTCTTGTTTAGGAGCAATTTTCTAAGGGTAGAAAATCATGTATAGTTTGGGTTGGGTTTGTTGTGGGTTTTTTTCTGTTTTTATTCTTGGAGAAGCTGAGAAGTCATAGCTAAGGATTCCAAGGCTTTTAAATATTAATGTATTTATGTAATCAGAAGTGTATCAGTTTTAACTTTTTCTTCATGTGCTGTCTGAAGGTGTTGGTGAAAATTTGACAGATCCCTCTGTGATAAAAGCTGGGGAAAAAAGGTAAGGGTAAAGAATGAGTTAAAGTATCATAAAATTTTCACTGGAAAGAGAACAGGTGCAAGTGATGTTCATGTGCACTTTGTTTCTAAGGTCATATGATATGGTGTTTGGTCCGGCCAATTTGGGAGAGGATGCAATAAAAAACTTCAGAGCAAAGCACCACTGTAATTCCTGCTGCAGGAAACTGAAACTTCCTGGTAAGAGCTGCAGTCCCTCCTTCTGAGACACTGATGTCATGAGATGTTGTATGACACATAATGAAATCATCAAGGCATGTTGTGAAAGTGGAACAAGTAATAAAAAGCAGTTTTGTAATTTGACTTTAGGCTTCTGATTGCACCTATGATAAAAACATCCCTTTTTTGGCAGGGCATATCCTGGAATTCCTCTTTATAAGTGCATTTGCATATCCAATTCTTTGCTAGATTTTTATGCCCCATGAATTCTGCTAGCTCAAGAAATAGTAATCATTACAACTTTGTTCTGTTTGTACAGATCTGAAGAGGAACGATTACACACCTGACAAGATCATATTTCCTCAGGACGATGCCCCTGAACTGACAATTCAGCCTGGAAGCTGCACCAAAGATTCTGATCCGGCCAGTTCTATTCGTCTGATGCTCTGATGATGCCACCAACTCGGGGGCTTTGCTCAAACCTCACAAAGTTGTCACTTACCTTTCCCTCACTATAAGGAAAAGACTAGTCAAAACAAGGATTACTGTCTTTTAAGTGGAATTTTGGCTGGTCCATAATCTAAGGATTTTATGACTTGTGATAACCATCTACAGAGCAGCGTGGCAGCTGATCATTCTAAAGGTGGAATAATGACAAGTATTTAAAGATGTGTTTTTAAAGGGGCTTTTTAAGCAGAAAGTTTTATTTTTTATTTTATTTTGGTGTAGTGGAGGATTTTCTTCCTGTAGTCATGTGGTAGGAAATATGCCTTCCACCAAAAGGATTTTGGTAGTTGATGTTTTAAGGTAAAGCATTTGTCTTTTTGGCATTTGTCTTACTGTTAATGAGCAAAACCAGGAGAAAGAAAGCACCTACCTCTGTAATGCCAGAGTATTCTTAAGAGTGTTTTCAGAAGTGTTCCACTAATATTTTCTCACCAGGTGTCTTTTAATCTGGCCTTTTGAAGAGGACAGAGCAAATGAGGTGTGTATATAAGATGCCAATAGACTGAAGTTGAAGGTAGGAACTTGATCTGTTCCAGAAGAGAGAGAGTCTCCTGAATCAGGATTCTTTCAGCTTCATAACTGTAAAACTGGGCTTGGTTGTTTTTGTTTTGTGAAATAGAGCCTGAATTGTGCATAATGAAATTTCTTGTTTTACACATTTCAATTTTATCAAGTCACTGTCAAATAGTAACAAAGCCATGATAGACTGGTATAATCATATTTAATAGAAGAATTAGTTTGTGCTGGTCCAAATAAGTTGCCTTGTAAAAACACAAGTTGGAAGTGCTTTCCCTTGTACGTATGTAGTGACTGCTTCAGAAGTTCTGCCTTCCAAAGATCTCCTAAAACCAGTATATCGAAACTGAATGTACACATAACTTGTAAATGTATTTAAAATTGTGTAGAAAACATCTTCAATGTTATGTTATTTGTGGTACTTACTTAAGAGAGACTAGGGTTGGATTAGCATTGTGTAAAGTATGGGAAATTGCAATGCACCTTCATGCCAATAAAATGTAATTTAACTGTCCCAAATATTGTTGAGCATTCAGCAAGAGAAGAACCTGTTGTCCAACTGAAGTTTCATGCTGCGATTTTTTTTGTTACATAGGTACTAATTTGTAATTTTTAATTAAAAGGGCAGTATATAGCTCTATAAATTTTTTATTCAGTAGTGTATCTTATAGATACAGACCTAAGGCACGAACACAATAGTTGTTTAAATGGTGTTTTATGTTTGATGGGGAAAGGTAAAATGTTATAAGGATATAATACTGTATACATTTTGTATATCATTAAATCTTTAAAGAATCTAAAATAAATTTATTCTTGTTTACAGACTTCTGCTCTCCGTCTCAGTCTGAAAGGTTATTTTGGTGACTTTAAGTAACTCTTTATGCAGAAAAGTAGAATTTGCTGTGCTGGATCAAAGCAGTTGTTTGCCTTTGAGGTATCAAAACTTTGGCCAACACGAAACTAGGGAGGTAAAAAAGTGAAAACTGTCGTAGTTGTCAAACATGTGAGGGGATTAATGAGGAAATGAGTCACAAATAGCTCTTCACAATGTTTAATTAGGAGCTGCTTCTTAGAGATGCCTGACTGCATCACCTCCTGTTGCTGGGAGAATGGGCAGATACTCGAGATGCACTTGCACCTTTCTAATGCCAAGTAATAGCAGCAGCACTGAGTCTGTAGTGTGACTGGCTCTGCAAATTGAGAGAGATTTCTAGAGGAGTCTCTGGTGTTTTGAAAATGTGACCAAATTTCAGTGTATGAAAGAAGAAAAACATTTTGAGAAAAGTGTAAGTAAAAGCTGGGAAACTTTCTGTTTCTTGACAAATACTTCACTATGCACAGTTTTTTTTAGCCATGTTACTGGTCTCCAGTAGTTCTGCTTGTGACTCATTTCTTAGCAAAATAAACAGATGTGACCACCTTGTGATGGGTGTGAGTGATCATAGGGAGTGCTCCTTCTGCTCAGTCTTGCAGTGACTCAGGCCTGAAGTTTTTTCAAGACCAAAAGGGGTTAGGAAATGCCTGTAAGATTGGAGTGGTTACCACTGTTCATATTTCTGTACATCTGCCGGGCATGAGCAGTAGTTTACTCTGTGTGACTTACAGCTTGAATTATATGAGAAGTGTATGTCTAAACTGAGGGCGGAGAAATGTGTAACTTTCAGAAGTGATCTGCCTCATATTTGCAGGAAAAAAACCTTAAATGTCAAGTACCCTTCAGGGAAGGAATTGGAAAAGTGTGGTGGCAAGGGGAAAAAACAAGTTGGTTTGAAAAAGCAACCTGACTCTGTTTGGACAGTGCCACATCCTGCTCATGTTGGGCAGTAGGAACATGAAAACTGTTCCATGAAATTCAATTTGTTTGAGAACATCAAGTGTCACTCCTCTTGCTGAAACCTCATCAGTCTTGAAGTGCTCTATAAATAGGAAAGAGTTGTGATCCTTTAGCTTTTAAATTTCCTTTAGACTACCAAAAGGGAGGAAAGTGATGGAACTGGAACTTCTGCTAACTATCCAAGAGCTTAAGTATTGGCATATCTTCTCAGAACCTAGCTTTTAAATACAGGAATATAATTCAAACCTGTATAATTATTTTTTAGTGAAAATCTGAAATGCTTCAGTGAATTTCCTACTAGGAGGGTATTTAAAAGAGTATTTCTCATATAGGGAAATTAATAAGCTGCATAATTTAGACTTTTAATTAATGCACTGAAGTCATTGTTGACTGCTTTCTTGCAGCATTTAAGTGGTGGTGGAACATTTCAGAGAAAACCAATCCCAAATGTATTGTGGCAAAATACACAGCTCCTGGGGAGCTGGTTTTTTTAGCTGCTGCTCAGCAGCCTTGTGATTTGAAAAAGGAGAGGTTTGGTTTTTAAGCCTGTGACAGTGATTCCTTACACTTTAATTCTTTGTGGTTGCATCTCACTTAATGCCATAACTCTTAACACTGCAGGAATTTGGAGAGGGAAAAAGACTGCAGCTGGCAACTTGGTAGTAACAGTTCTTATTAAATGTTCCTAAAAGACCAGTTGGGAAAAAAATAGGATCTTTTAACATGTACCAAAGGTTCTGCAAAAACTTCTGATGGTTTAATCTTTCTTTTCACAATCAACACTTTTCCTGGCAGTAATCCACTTTGTGGTGAGAGTAATGGAAAGTTAATTCTCAGTCCCAGAGCCTGCAGTAGGTAGCACCCATGTGGATTTGTGTATCGTGTTACATTAAAATAGTGAGTCAAAGTCTTGATTCAGATTCCTAAACATATCCAGTTCCATTTACAAAACTAAATCTAAAAAAAATTAAAAGATTTTGAGGGGTCAGTAGCAGTGACAGCTGTCCCAGGAGTGCCAGAGACATCCTTTGCTGAAGTTTAACAAGTAAGATGATTAGGAGGTTTTTAAAATCACTTCGTGGACCTCTTCTGTGGATACTTGTTACTTCCCAAGTTGTCTGTTAAAAATATGGGACAACTGCTGCTCTTCAGTGGCATATGGAATTCAGAGATGAACTGCAATAACATAGCTAATTAAAAGCCATCTGCCATACCTTTTCTTTTTCCCCTCAGGAAGATCTTCAGAACACCAAGAAACCAATTCATTATGATGTTTTGAGGTAGCTCCATCCTTTTATGGTCAACACCATCAGACATCACAGCCCTTCCAGCAGAGCACAGCAATAATAAATCCTAATACAAGTAGGAGCAAACGTGGAAAAAGGTGTGTTGGGCCAAAGCTCCCTGCTCCATGGAAGGGGTGGGTGCCCCTCTCTTCCCAGGGTTTTCTGTTGTGGCTGGCACATGGAAGGAGATGGAGGCAGGTCTGGCCAGCCCAATGTAACCAAGTGACATCACAAGGGGCTGGGGCAGGAGTAGCTGAGCTGACAGGATGGAACACAGGAAGGAACACACAGGGCACTGCTCATCTTTGCTCTATGGAGATTGCTGCAGGTTTAGAGTTCTCTGTCCTGCCCCAGAGTAGAACATCAGCCTCTTAAAAAGAGCAGCAACATCAGTGAGTGCATGTGGGTGCTGTAGAGTGTGTTCAGCCTCTCGACTGCCTGATTGAGGATGGAGACAGTTTGGTCCAGGTCAGACTTGTGCAGCCAGAAAACAAACCTACTAAAATTTTCCTAACATGAATTAAATAACATTTTATAGCAAAAATCTGAAGAACAACCTGTTTATAGTAGCATCTGGACTGCAACCTGTGGTTTTAGAAAATAGGTGAGTACTGTACCCCTGAGGAAATGAAATATAATATAATATGCACTGTTAAGCATTTTGCCCTAAAGATGGCTATTCACAAATGGTTGTAGTTTTTGAGTAACTGTAAGACTGAATGGAATTTTAGGAATAACTCTAAAACCTCGGGTGTTTAAATAATACCTCATAATGATGTATCTTACCAAATTGTAAAGAGCTTAGTGGGGAAGGCGAAGTGAAAATAAATGTGAATGTAATTTATAAAGAAACCGTAGCATTTTAGATTTCCGCTGTTGTGAATTTTTCTCGTAGTAGGTGGAAGGATGGCTTGGAAATGGAAGTATTCCCCCAAGGAACAGCTGGAGAATATGAGCAGCCTGCACCCAGGGCTCACGGGGCTGCAGAACCTGGAGAACACGTGCTACATGAACGCTGTGCTGCAGTGCCTCTGCAGCCTGACCCCCCTAGTGCGGTATTTCCTCTCAGGAAGGTGGAGCACAGCCCTGCACGAGTGAGTTGGTTTGGTCACAATACTGATATCTCTTCTTGGCACTGGTTTCCTTCCAAAGGATATGTGTTGCCATGGGAATGTCCAAGGCACCTGCCAGCTCCCCCCAGGCAGTTCCAGACTGGCCACCAGCTGGTTTCCTTCTCCTTTGAGAGCCCAGCTTCTTTCCTTGCTGGGTCCTTCAGCACGATACTTCTCTTGCCATATTGACGGTAATACCCGTTACTAATGTCAGGATGATGATTCCTACCACTTTCTACAGTCCCTCAAGTGAAGTGACAGCTGCCAGAGCTGAACAGCACCTGCATCTGTTTTCTGAATTTCTGTATTGTGCTCCCATTTGAAGGCAGACACCATTTTTTCATACATCACCTGAAACTCTCCCCTTTTTCCTAAGGGAGATTGGCGAGTCTGCGACTGCCTTTGGCTGTTTGCTGTCTGACATGTGGCTTGGGAAGTTTGACTATGTTTCCCCTGAGGCTTTTCATTCCATCTTTGAGAAGCGGTACCCAGCTTTTAGCAGAAGGACTCAGCATGATGCACAGGAGTTCCTCATCTGTGTGCTGGATGACCTCCACGAAGCTTTCAAGGAGGTGAGAGCCCAGCTGTGGTGTTTTGGGAGCTACAGCTGTTTCCTCTGCATGTCATGGCTTAGTGTTCCATGTAATAGTTGCCTGTTGTCCTCCTCTGAACTCTATGATGGGGCCACTTTCCTTTTCTACCTTTACTTCATACCCATATACACACAATTATTAATTTGCTTCTTGTCTAATGCTCCATCAAATTGCAGCCCCAATCTAAATGACAGTGCTGGTGTAGCTTTACTGTCCTTAACCTCTCCCTCTCCTTGCCCCTTCCACACTTAATGTTCTTCCACTTTCTCATCTGCCTGAAAACTTCACATTTGTCATGCCCTCATGTCTTTCTCCCCTCCAGAGCTACTGATAAAGAGCTTTTGAAGCAATTAATGCTATCAAATGTCTGAATTGTTATATTTTTGTTACTTTCCTTCAGAAAAGGAATCAGTCTTACTCTGCATGTATGAACCATCAAATAAAATAACAGCATTTTAAAGCCAAGTTCTGTGGCAAGACTAACAAATGATCAACCCAGGCAGTGGGCAGCACCTATTAAAAGCCAGTGAGGGCACTTCGCAAACAATTGCTTATCTACATTTTGTTAATTTTTTTCCTTCTGTGTAGCCAAGCCAAGAAAGACAGAGCCCTGCTGCGGGAGCAAGCACAAGGAGTTTGAATGGCACATCTATTATAACACAGTTATTTGAGGGACAGCTCAGTTATGCTATCAGGTGTCTGACATGCAGAGCCCGCAGTGACAAACCTGAGAGCTTCACCATCCTCTCCCTGCCCATCCCTTCCACCAGAGTGTGCTCTCTGCAGGTACAACAGCCACACAACAGCTGGTTTCTGCTTCTTGTGGGAGTAGAGGCTTAGACTAATAGGTGTTAGTGGAAAGATGAAGGGATTTAGTTCTTGGTCTCCTGGGAACTAATTGGATAGTCTTGGATCTGGTCCCTAGAGAAGTGGGGTCTCTTTACTGGTCTCCGAACCACGGAGGCTGGTAAGGTTACAGGAGCAATGCTCATGAGTTGCCAGGGGATGAGGGATATTAAGATCATTCAGTAGCAGCCATGAAGGTTTCTTCCAGTCATCCAAGGGTTTCCCGCCTTGGTGGGGAGAATGGAAGCCAATGTTGGCTGCTTTGTCTTGCAAATTTGTAATGCCAGCCTTGCTGCATCACTTTTCAGTAAGGAGGAGCAAATCCATCTCTTAAGCTGCTTAGCACCTTCAGGGGTGGAGGGAGATCTGTTTGATCAAGTGATGTTTTTTGCCTTTGACAGGACTGCCTGGAATGCTTTTTTCAGCCAGACATGCTGACTCGAAACAACCAAATCCACTGCTACTGGTGTGGAAGCAACCAAGATGCAACAGTAAAGGCCACCATAACCAAGGCACCACAGATCATTATTTTTCATTTAAAGAGGTATAGTCTAAGTGGGGTAGGACATAGCCAGTTCCTGGGTAATGTGAGACATGAAGGACAGTCACTTGTGTTTGCCTGAAAGGAAACAAATCATGGCAAATAAGTAGGCTTAGTACTTTTCATACCTGAAAGCTAAAAGGACACTTACAGAAATACAGCTGCTAAACATGAAAGTTGCATTCCTGAATTCTCATGCACAGTATTCTGCCTGTATACTGCAGCCCACCAACTTTCTCCCTATACATGGGATCTGCTCTCCAGAGGGAAGAAAAACCCCACCAAGCAGTGACTGACTACAGCCCAGTGCAGTGGCTCATTCAGTCCCTGTATGATCCCTGTGAATCAGTTCCTGTGGTGACTGAGAGAGCTTGTGGCTTGGATTCCAAGAGCAGGACTGACACAGTGTTTTGCTTGCTGCTGCTGCAGTTGAGACACTCTGGTTTTGTTTATCCCTTTACTAAATCAGGCCTAAACAGAGTGGTACATCAGCAAAGGAGCAGCTGGGCTAGCAGACTTCATTAGCCACACATAGCCAGATGCTGAATTTATTCTAAGGAATTCTTTTCTTAACAACTTTCCACCTATAAAGAAAACTACTCTGGGGTGATTTGGCTTCTCAGAACTATGTTATCTGAAGCTCTTATTTAATTTTCCATTCAGCATCTGCTTTTCTCAATATTCTCAAAGGACATGTGGTCCCCAGCTGCAGCTCTTGGCCACACTGTAAATGTTTAACAGTGCAGTGATTTACTCAAAGTTACAGAGGGAAGAGGGATGGAATCTGGCATGAGACAAGAGCTGACACTGGCACTGCAGTCCAGTCCCAAATGTTTAGGATGCAGAGAGAGTGAGGCAAAGACATGACTTCAGGCTTTGACTGAAGGATCAGGAAGCAAGAACTTTGCTTTTCTTGCTGGACATCTCATGTGGGCTTAATGCATTTTCCATCTTTTACTGCAGGAAAAGTTTTCTTTTTTAAAAAAACTGTTCAGTTAACTGCAATATACAACATTATTAGAGATCTTTTCTTTCAAATGCTGGGTAGTCAGTTGTTGGTTTTCCCTCCTCCTAGGAAAGTCAGTTAAGCCACAAAGTTGAGGGTCATTTAAAATCATTCAAAATTTCATTTCAGGTTTGCCTGGCAGGACAAGCACAGAAGGAAACTCTCAACCACTGTCTGGTACCCGTTCAGTGATCTAGATCTCTCTCCCTACATCTCCACATCGTGTTGCAACAATACAGAGTACAGCTTGTGTGCTGTAGTGGTAAGCTTTGCCCTTCCTGCTTTATTGGGAGTGCCCTGCCTCATGGAGCAGATGAAGCCTGTGTTGGTTTGGACTTCACCTATAATGATTTATAATTTAATGTATGTTTTGTTGTATGCCTTTTTTTACCTGCCACGGACATAATCCAATAACAGTAACTAAAGAACAGAAACATCATTTCTCCTTCTTCCCCAACATCCCAAATTTAAAAGAATGCACTCCTGGCACATAATTCCTCCTCAGAAAAAACTCACAGGCTGATCCTGCATGAATCCTGTTTTTAAATAAGGACATGGCTCACAACAAGTGGGGCCCTCTTATAGTGACCTGTATCAGGGCTAATAGTTGGGTTGCAAATGTAATTGCAAAATAAATAAGCATGATCATCATCCATTTACACTGTTTGAAAGGATTTATTTGAATCAACATTCCCTGCCCTAGGCCAATAGGGGCTAGAACCCTCTGTCCCATCTTTTCCAAGTGCACACATAAAACAATTGCCAGTTCCTATCATTGCCTGTAAGCAGACAGGATTTCAACAGAGTGTGTTATTTGTTACAGAACCATGCTGGAGATCTGGATTATGGCCACTACACAGCCTTCTGCAAGCACTCCATCACCAAACACTGGTACAGCTTTGATGATGCCCAGGTCACCAAGATCCCCGATTCTGCAGTGCAGGCTGACACAGCTTACCTCCTTTTCTACATCTCCCAAGGCTACTGAGACCATGTTAGTCCTTGAAAGTCGACACTGAGTAGGGCAGCACCTAGAATTCACCAGCAGCATTAGCCAACTCCTGTTTCATCAATAAACTAGAGCATGTGCACTACTGATCAGCTGCTGTGGTATTTCAGGAAGTGTTTCCTAGAAAGGACAGTTACAGCCTCTAAGCCATGAAGGAACGTGCATCTGCTCAATGTGCACAGGGGCTGAGAGTTGTTTTCCATGACAACCTTCTTGCACCCCTCAAAAGAACAAAGATGCTGAGCACACAGATGCACTTGCCTGGAAATTCTTGTTTTTCTGCTGGTAAAGGTAGGTGGTTCTAAGCTGCCTTTCAGGAACTAACAGAAGGATACCAAAGCAAAAGCACACAACCAGACCAGACTGTGTGCTACAGAAGAGAGGATGGAGTGACCATTAATATATAAGAAAGAAAAAGGCTTTGTTCTACTGATGATAGTTTTGTTCCTCCAGCACTTTAAACTTGTTTGCAGCTTGTAAGCTTCTGGAAAACAATCAATATTGGTCTTAATTCCATCAGCAAGACAGACACAGACAGGTAAAATCTCAGAATGTAAGACTTTTGAATGCCAACCTCATCAGAAATGGAAAACTAACTCCAATCCAGAGCAGGGAAGTACATAAGATGCAACTAAAAGAAGTTCGTAAACTAATCAGCTCTATGCAAAACAATATGGGTTTTTATCTGGAGAACCTTTAAACTGTGTGAATACGAGTCAGACTGTTATTATGTACAATCTTGATCATTACATAACAAGCTGAGAATGAAAAACCAAACCCAAACATACATTTAACAGGATATATTTTTAAATAATTTCTTCATTAAGGTTTTTAATGCATGTGTACATGAAAATTTATATTAAAAAATTAAAAAGGAAACTCTTGTTTGTTTAGAATAACTCTGAAGTGCACAAATATTGACAAAAGCTAACAGAAAAAATAATACAGCTCTGCTTTTTTATTAAGTAGTGTTGCAATTACTTAGAGCTGGCAAATAAATGCAATCCTCTGAGTTTTAGAGATTCTCACAAAAAGGACAACATTTTATTATATACATAGTTCTGATGTGCAAGTATGCAATCAATATGTACACTTACATTCCTAACTGTTTACATCGTTCTAGAGTATTCACAGTAGAATCAAGCTTAAGGTTAGAAATGTGAAAAGGCCATTAACAGTGAAAGAAAAAAATAAACCAAGATATGCCTTGGGATTTTAAGACATTTTAAACTACTTGTTAATAGATTTCAGATGACTAAGCTAGAATTTAATTTTGGAGCAGACTAAAAATATAGCTCTTTTTTAAATAAACAGTAATGCAAGTATGCTTATAAATGGTTTCACAGATGGCAGTATGACCACAAGCGTTACCCATCAGTCTCTGATTGTTAAGCACTGCTCCAGGCCCTGGTGGCAGACACCCTGCTGCAGCCCCCCTCTCCTCCAGTGACTATGTCTGCTGTAGTTTTGCATATTTATATGCATTCCCAGGCCTACTTTGCTCTTGAAGAAAGAAAACCAGTTTCCTTAACCCACATTCCTTTACGTGGCCATATCCACTGCTCGCTGTTCATAGGAAGTATAAAAGAGAATGTAAGCAGCTGAGGACTTCACCGAGGATGCTGAGATCTCAGACACTTCATGGTCATCAAATTTAAACCAGCGCTGTTTTGAAGCATTTTTGCAGTAGGCTGTGTAGTGCCCCCCGTCCAGCCCACCATAATGATTCTGTGAACATAAGGCAAGGATTAGTGATTTCTTCCCTGGTTAGGGAAAGAACATGAAATTTTTACTAAATCTCAATCATTATTTTTAGAAGGCAACTTAGACTGCAACTACAATGCAGCCTGGGAACCTGGCTGAATCACACAGGCTACTCGAGTCCCGGCATAAAGTGCAGCTGGATTTTGAAATGTGACATGGTTACTCACCGATACTGAGAACAGATTGTATCTCTTCAAGGAAGTCTTTGGACCAATAACATACTGTGAAAGGTCAAGAGTTTCCAGTGGAAAATCTACTGAAGTTTGAAGCTTTTGTTTCCATCTTCCATCATAGGAAAATCTAGAGAATTAAAAAAAAATCATGAAAAGTTACAGGTTGTTCACAAGCTATTCAAGTGTATTAAGCATGTTTGTTTTCCCTGTTTTTAACCAGGATGTGACCTCAACTAAAGCCCCCAGTTCTGTTAATGCTTGCCCATGTGTTTCTTAGCACAAATAACAAGAGATCACTTGTAGAAGTGCCTTGGGAATTACAGCCTTATAAAAGAAGCGTCAGATGAAAATAAAATTCATGCAACATTACAACTGGTAATATATCTGTGACCTTGTCTAAGTAAAAATGCTCAGCTACTGCCCTGGAACAATCCAGTTCCCTCAAAGTCATTTCATCCTAATTAATATTCACCAATTACCATTTCCTTACCGTTTCAAATGCACAAGAAGAACAGGTGGTAATTTCCAAATTTCTATTTTTTTGGAAGAATCCCTTCGAGTTTTGCAATGGCTACAGTAAAATCTATTGTTATCAGTGAGCTTTTCTTCTTTGGAGAACAATCTAAGGCATTCCTAAAACAAAACACAAACAGACATTGTGAATGGAAGGCGTTTATGGAAGTGTAACAAAAAATGCTTGTTTTCCATTTGGTTGTTAACCTGCATTGGTTATCTGCATCCTACATTTCACTGAGGAATAGTGACTTAAATCTATGTGTGGAAGTGAATTTTACTGCCAATATTCATTAGTATCCTTCAAAGTATACAGACAATATTTTAAAACCATAGAATACTTAAATTGTGACATACCTAAGCAAGTAATACACATGCTGCTATTGCAGCTTCAGTATTTCCATTCTGCTTCTAATTTAAAATTTTTAAGGGATGACCGATTTCTTTAAACTTTAGAGAATTAAAAAATATACGCAGATTCAGATCTGTTCATGTTTCAGAGCAGTGCAAATTAAGCAGAATGCCGACCAACCCCCCCAAGCAGAGGGTGAGCAGAAGCAGCATCATAATGCAGTGCCAGAGGAATGTCTGCACTCCAGGAGCTGTTTCTCTCCAGTTCCCCATACCTGCAGAGTGCATTTGCTGGAGGATGCGAGTGGTAACGACAGATACATGAACGCCTCAAAGGTCCGGGACCTCTTGTGACACGTCAGACACTGCACAGTGGATTTGAACTGCCCTTGGAAGAGTGCCACAATAATGGACTCGTTGAGCTGTTTGTGTTTGTGCCAGGCGATTTCTGCCGCACTTGAGTCATCAAGGTGATCATTATTTTCTTCCTTGTATCTTTTCCTGTTGTCAGCCTGGATAGCAGAAGTTTAAATACCACAGCAATATATTAGCATTTATATAAGTAAGTAGTCTCATCTATAGGCAAGCATGTGATTGAATATTCACAAGGATATTTAAACACGTCAGTGTAGCCATCCAGTTCTGGTCTAGTGAGGCTTCTTCTTCTCCACTACCTTCTACCATTTCATACTGAATTCCTACTTTAATTCTGAATACTCATATTTCTTTCTATACAAGGTTGCAGTAACACAATCTTCTTATGGAATAAGAAAGCATTTTAAAAATTTATTTCTCTTGATCATCTGACAGGTATACAGTTTGTTTTAAGTGTATTGCTTACTTTATTTAGGTCTTCATGCAAGCCGTCCATTAGAAAGAGCAGCAATTCTTGGGAGTCCTGTTGGCTGTATCCTGCAAATTGGTCATTAATCTTCCCAATTGTAATTTTGAAGTCTTTTGGACTGATATATTTATACTGTCCTGCCCATAAAGCTTTCATTATTACACCAAACTCTTCAGCCACTTCACCTTTATGCCCCAGGAAATTTGACCTATAAAATAAAAGACAAAAAAAAATTCTGAGCCATTCAAATAACTGGGTTTTAATATTAATGGTTTTAATTCAAGACATGATCCGAATTTAAAAATAATTTCTTTAAACCAAGGAAAACTGGCTGTTAGACTGAGTTAAATTTTCATCTATGTCAGCAGTGTAATTTGGTTCCATATTCCAGATATAAGGTACAGCTGTTTTCAGCATGTTTTGTGAACTATTTAAATATTCAGTTTCGTTTTGGGAGACTCTAGCACACAAGTATTTTATGAACATGGTGACCATAATTTAATTATCACTGTCCAGTAAAACCTATTTAGTGACACACATGAATTTCGAAAATGTCAAGGTGCTGGAAAGTTACCATTTGTCTCCAACTTAGAAAAACAAACAGCTCCACTAAGTGATCTTCTGGAATTGGCAAGTATAAAGGCATATGAGAGATTGTTACCTGTTAATATCAGCTTGATACAAGTTTCTGTTGAAATACTCAGCCAGGTGAGGTGCATTGCACAGACACTGTAATATGGAATTCATGTAGCAAGTGTTCCCTAGGTTACGAAGTCCTGTCAGAGCTGGTCCCGATCCCCCAAACACAGGATTAAGATTCCGAATCTGCGATGCAGAGAGCCTGGAGATTTCTGCTTTAGTGTAACAGGCAGGTCTAGAAGCAAGAAATTATTTTTTAGGAGTCTCAGACTTGACAAAGTTGTGCACATAAACCAACAGACACCACACTTCCCCTCACCACCCACAGGGACTGGACTATCCTGGCACCAAATACCATCATTTAGGGTATTTAAAACCAGCCAATGCAAGAGTGAGAAATCCACATACAGTGGCCTATAATGAGGCTGAGTTTTAGGTACCATCAGTTGTGACATTTATGGGTTTTTTTCCTTTATTTCTTTAATTCACAGATGAAGAATTAGCTGTTTAATACAGTTAAAAATCTGAAAACTAGCATTTCATGAACTGTCAGAAGATAATCTTTTAGTATGTTAATATAAATAACAGAACTTAAAAAGCAACTGTCATCCAATTAATAGACTGTGACATCTGAAATTCCTCCTAATACATAACTATTATACTGATTTCTCCAAGATAACTGCTCTATACATTGAACTTTTAGCTACGAAATTTAGTCTATTACTCTTGCATCCTTTCAAACCCACTTAGAAAACAGTAATGAATGCATTTCAGTTGGTTAAACACAAAGAAAGTCCTTTGTGCTGTCATACTGCCCGAGTTGTGATCTAACTTATCAAACATACTTATTGTCACGATTGACTGCAGGAGTTACAGGAATCCTTTTCTTGTCTTCCTCCTGAATGGCTTGGGTTATATCTGGGGACGAGTAGGAGCGTTTCAGCTTGGAGTGTTCCCTCTCCCGTTCCACAGTCACCTTTGGCTTGGCTTTCCGAGTTGGGGGGGTTGATGGAGGAGTGGCTGGAGGAGCCATTTCTGGTGGGTACATCTGAACAGTGTTTGTTGGCGAGTGGTAGTAACGGTAGGTTCCAGTGATGTCATCTAGGAACTTGGGGAAAAAACCCAAGTAGTTTCAAACCCAATTGAAAATCCATCATTAACTTACCTATTAATAAATTACTGTAAGGACAGCATGAGTTTTTCAGACACTGGGATATTAAGTGGCGACTGGCTTCAACATTCAATGGATTAAATTTAGTAGAAGGGAGAACTTTCACCAAAATGCCTGTTAAACAGCAAATACCAGGAACAGCAGATGAACTGTCCTAGCTTCATTACAAATAATATTAAAATTCAGAAAGTAACTGTGTGGAAGTTAAAGGGAAGTAAAAAGTAATGAAACAAGATCTAACTTAGAAATAAGACACAACTGAAATACAGGACAAAACTACACAAGACAGATTGATTTTCATATCAGAAGAGAAGTTACCTTTACCCAACCTGCCGGCAGCCCTGGGACTATCCTTCCCATTTCCTCACTTCGTGCTCTCATTAATGGCTCCCGCTGGGACTAACAAACAAAGAGAAAAGTATGTACAGTTACCTATGCAAGGCAACAAGCTGCCTGTGACTTCTCTATGGAGTTATATGATTCAGTGCAAACAGTACAATAAATCCTTAATTATAGACAGAAATACAATGTATTGTAATGGTAATTTAGTATTTTCTATTGCTCAATCTAAACAAAACCCAATTGTTGACACATTCCAAAAAAACCAAAAAACAAACCACTCAGTCTCATGAAAGTCTCAAAACTCAATTTTTTCCGTGAAGAATCAGGAAATAGTAGGAGTATGTGGTTCTGTTAAATACATAAGGCTGAGCTTTTTTCCCTCTTAAAGTAGCACTTGAAGGTGTATGCATGAGATGACGAATGTGTGGAGAATGCTTGTTAATGCCACCAGAAATACATTCTAATGACTTCTAATGAAGGTTTCAAGTATTTTTTCATATGAAAATGACAAATGAAAAAAAGCAACCGAACACTGTGAACATGCCATAGTATTTTCTTAAGATGATGACTTCAAAAACTGAAATGAGGTGGAATTTAATGTAATATAATAACCATAAAGCATCTGTGCTTGATTATTTTGGCTACATACAATACATTTGTATTTACTTTAAGTCTTTCAGAATCTTGTTCAGAATCCTCTCTAAGGGGTCCTGGCTTTTGAGCTTCACTTTCTGGTTGTCCTTTAACCCCCGTTTGCTGCAAAAGATTTTGAGAGAAGGCTTCAATTTTCATGTGGCATGTCAGTAAAGAATGCTGATAATGCAGAGTTATACTTCCTTTTTTGGTTGTTAAATGCATGTACCACAACAGAGTGGTTAAAGCAGGTAATTTTTATTCTTTCTATATGCTCTAGGCAATTCACTGGAATAGTTTTTTGAAACTGAATGTTGTATTACAGTTTGTTCTGTAGTTTTAACAGCTCAGAAATGAAGTGCAGAAGTTCCATCCACCTATGCTACTTTCCACCCTGAAAGTTGTGGGCTTTACAATTGATTGTTGAATTTCAGGCTTTTTTCCCTTTCACTCCTCACTGGTCAAACCTCTCCCCAGATAAAGCAAACTCTGAAGCCAATATGAATTTGGTTGATCATAGGCCATCATTTTGGGATTATGTGAAGTGGCTCTGTCAGTCAAAAGCTCATGATGACTGTGCTAAATTGGCACAGGAAGATTTATTTTGGCTTTCTTGTGCATTTGGATTAAACAAGCATCAATATTTGATCAAATCACAACTGCAATTGCAAAAGCAGACAAAAATATCCTAATGCATGTTCTTGAGAAGTGGTTTTAAAGACATCTGTTCCATTGTTAGCTTTGCAAGTCGTTCCTGTTTTATGATCAGATGATTTGTTCATTGAGAAATTTTGCAATTTTTTTCAAGAATGAGGAAAGAAAGAACTGTGACACTCCTCCCTTCCTGCCCAAGATTTGGAACTGGACCATTTTCAGCAAAAATCCTAGATGAGGGTGCTGCTTTGCTTCCTGTGCCAGGCAACAAAATCCTGTTCTGTCAGTGTTTCTACAGCTGGGGGTATTAAAGGGTTCCTTATGACACCATTGTGTCCCTAACATCACATAACAGTACCAAGCTGGTACAAGAGATAAAATACCACCAGGCTTCTATTTTTGAAACAGAGGCTTGTAGTGTATGAACCATCATCCCTTCTAGCTCCATGTGAGTGGGAAGTTTTATTATCCTGTGGGGCTTTCATGCTGCCCACCTACAAGAAAGAAACAAGCTTGTCTTGAAAAAAAAAATCTATTTGTGTCTTGGTTTTAAGTCTCTCCTCTGCATTTATGTAAAAAGTGGTCTAAATGAACATCCAATTACATATTTCAAATTGCTAGATTAAAACTAGACTATTCAAAATGATCAAAGTGCATAACTACTTCACATTTGATGATTTTCTTTTTCACTAACCTTGCCTGGAACAGTCACAAAGGTCTGAGATGCATCACCCAGTGCCCGTTTCTGTGTTTCTGGTGTTCGAGTCCCCTTTTCTCTTTCTTCCATGGATATTTTGTCAATCTCAATCCTTTTTGCACCAATGTTTTCTGGTTCATTTTTATTTTGCTTTTTTGCTTCTACTGCTTCTCTGTGTGCTCTTTCTTGTTCCTTTCCCTCCTGTTCTCTTTTTATTTGTTCATCCCTCTCCTTCTGCTCTCTGTCCTCTTTTGATTGCTGTAGCTTTTCTTTGTGTTCCTTTTCCTTCTGTTCTTCTTTTACCTTTTGTTCTTGTTCCTTTTCTTTTCGTTCTTCTTCTTCTCTTTTGAGCCTCTCTTTCTGTTCCTGTTGTTGCCTCTCCCGCAGTTCCTTTTCCTGCCTGTTTTTCTCTAACAAAGCAGCAGTTTCTGCATGGACCCGGCTTTTTTCTTCCTCTGTCAGAGTGCTCCTTGCATCACGCACGGGCTTTGTGGAGCGGTCTGGAACTGCTCTTCCATTCTCACCAGACTGGCTGTCACTGACTGTACTTGGAGGTTTTGCTCTGTTATCATCAAGCATTTTTAGTGAAGGCTTTTTAGAACGATCCACCTGTAACACAGGTGCAGAACACAGAGTGTAGAACAATTCACTACAGCTATTACTGCTCTCTTAGCTAAGCTCTTCCTAAGTGAGATTTGTAAGAGAATAAAGATGATAAAAAGTTGATTTCTACCAGAGAGAGTGATCTTTCATTAAATCTGCTCATTCAAATTGCTTGTTAGTAAAATTAGGTATTCATTCCAGGTGTGAACTAATAAACAAGCCCTAAAGAACCATAAGGACAGCATTATGCACTGCTTACCACAACCCTCTACTTTTGAGCTTTCAAAAATGAACATTTTAGGGCAATCAGGCAGCCTAATTTGGGCTGTGCTGTGACAAAGCACATGCTTAAGGCAGATCTGCTTGGTGGGAAGGGGTATTTAAGAATAGCTTATGCTCAGATGTAGGCTAGTTTTTGATGCTGGAGTGAATGTTCTGAAGAAATAAAAGCTCATCTGGTTCAGGGACAAACAGAAATAAGGTCTTTAAATTTTACAGTTTAGTGTCTCTTGAATGAAATCTATATTAAAGGCTGTATCTAGAAGGCTGAAAGTGAAGACCTTTTAACCTTGTCTCCTAAGGATAAAGTATTACTTTAGTGTAAGAACTCTACAAAGGTGTTTTTACAAAGTTTTATTCACATGAAAGAAATAAAAAAATTCCTATATCTTCACTACTGGGCCAAGAGTGACAAAACACCTAAATGTTCAATTATTTAAAGAAAGATACAGTGGCTGGAAATCAGACCTGCAGAATAGCCAAGATAAGCCATGCCTTAACTGTCCTCTCTGTATTTCATCCTATGCGCTTTAAGTAGAAAGGTTACTTGTAAACTTTCTGAATTAGTGATCAATTGCTGACCTTGAATTTCTCATATGCCCTTGTAAAAACATTTATGAAAATTTCTGCTGTTCTGTTAAGTGTATTTAGTTCTACAGAATTCTGTAGATCAGTTACCACAGCTTCACAGACCACCTAGAGTGTGTAAAAAGCTTAAACAAATGTATTGAGTATGTTTGCTTGTGGATTTAGAGTTCAGGGTGTGGTGGTTAACAGATTAACCATATGCTAACTGCAAAAAAGGAAGAGGTTAAAAAGCTTACCTCAGGGATACTTCTTGTAACTGCCACGGGGTTAACTACAAAAGAACTGTCAGATTTTGGAGCAGCAGCATCCTGTATGTTTGGTCTGTGAAGTGATTTTAGTCTCTCTTCCAAATTATCTCCCATTTCTTCATTTTCAGCAACAACAGGTGGCACAGGAGCTGGCTCTTCCAGAGAGGGATATGTAAAATCCACTGCAGGAGAGGAGACAGGAGGGAACTATAAGAGAACTCCCAAAACAGAACCACAAAAGCAAAATAAACCCCCCATTCCAACCCAAAATTTAGTTTTTAGCCAGAGCAAAACTTTCCTAAAAACACCTGAAGGCATGAAAGACTCATCCAGTAACTACCAGTGCTTGGTGGGGTGTCATCCTTTATACTTACAAGAAACAGTCACTGCTTCAGTCCTGCCATGCTGGGGTGGAGTTACTCTAGCATTTGTTGTATACTGGGGAAAACAAAGGAGCCAGTTTTCATAACCTCCCTCTAGAATTAGAGGTTCATTCTGCAGGATGGTTTTGCTTTCCCACTGTATGGAAAAAAGGTTTAAAGTTAATTGATTTAAAAATAGAAAGGAAACTTTTACAGCTTAATAGTGTAATTTCTGTGCCTAATTTCTGTGCCTAGTTATTCAATTGAGAGATTGTTTTGAGATTTTTAAACAAGAATTGAAGAGGTTGCAAAAATAAGGATCCTCTCAGCATTTGGAAAATGCCCAGCACAGTTGGGCTCCTGGCTCTGCCTACAACAGGGTGTGGGTATTTCCAGTACAGGAAGAACCACTTACTGCTACTTCACATAACAATCCTCCATGCAGAAAAGTATTTTTATTACAATATTTGCTTCAGTTTCTCTTCTGGTATGTTTGCTGAGGGATTAGTGATTTAGAAAGCATAACATCCACTTTCTGAAACCCTTTAAGAGTTCAGGCTTCAGACTGCCTCCTCCTGATGTCCTCAGTATCAGTACATGAACAAGACACAGAGGGTTTAGAGAATATTCTGTAAAGCAATGAAGAGGGAGAACTGCCTGAACTATCTCTGAACCCCAGTCCTGAATGTCAAGGTAACAGAAAGATTTGCAGTCTTTCAAAAGAGCCACCACTATAGGGAGAAGGGATAACAGCCATAGCAGGAGTTTAAATGTTGGGCATCTGCTCACTGTAGACTCAGTGAGCTTCCTGCACTGATGAAACTCAAATTTAAATTAATGTTTACCTAAAAGTTATATTCAATAATGCAGAAAAGTTAATTGTGCTCAAAATATTTCTGGAGCCTCCTTCATTGAAGCACCTGGCTGACAGAACTGCACAGCAGCTGCCCTTCTCTGGCCTGCCTGAGATAAAGAATTTCTGTTGCTAGTACAGCAGAGAGGGTGACTGCTCCTGGGAAACAGGACTAGAAGTACTTTCCCAAGTTACTCTGTCAGCAAAGAATTCTAAGTTAATGAGCTGCTTGTTGAGGAGGTGAGTTGAATAATTTTTCTGTTTAATAAGTGATATTGTCCTCTACTAGAGTACAGTGTGAAACCTCAAACTACACTTCTGCTATCAAAACAAGCAGGCTTTGAAAACACAGCCAACTGAAGTGTCATTAAGAACTCCATATACCTTGTAAATATAAGTGCTTCAAGACCTTATTTACTAAGATGAATTAATTAATGAATTAAAAGATGGAATTTGCCAACCTTAAAAAGCGCATCTTTCAGGCTCTGAAGAGTTGTTCCCAGCTTTAAGTCTTCAACAGAACTAAACCAGTCTAGCAGTATAACATAATGGAACTGTCCTCTCCTCTTCCATGAATCTCTAGAATCCTCTGGGAGTCTAGTTTCAATCAGAAAAGCAGTATCTCTGAAATGTATTAAAGATTATGCATTTAAAGATTCATGTACAAGTAATGTTTTGTCCAACAATATATAATCCATAGATGTTTATGTGCTTGGAGAAAATAAATATGCATTGTCTTGAAGGCAGTACATGCAAGAACAGAGCTGTGCAGATACATCTCACCCACTGGTACAAAGCAGGGATTCTGACACTAGGTGTACAAGCTTTAAAAGCATGTTATTTTTTAGAAAATTAAATATTTCACTCTCATTTAACATCATGTCTTACCCAGGACGGATAGCTTCTTCTGGGACACTGATTGATTTTGGAATACAGGATTCCTGATAATCCTTCAATCTTCGAGCATCCATTATAAGCAATTCTGTATTTTTGTCTGACATCATTGCAAACAGTTTCTCAGGTGTGACTGCTCCTTGAAAGAGAGAAGCAATTACATGTAAGAAGCTACATTATAAAGTAACAAAGCGGTGAATGGCTATAGTATTTGACTGGTACCATCAAGACTGCAAACAGAGGAAACAGAAATAAAAAGTCCCATAAAGTCATGGAGGTGAGACATTACAGCATGGACCTTTTGCTCCCACTGCTGTAGTGATCAGCACCTGATCTGTTAGATTAAACAACACTGAATATTTCAGTGATAAGTTTAATTTATTGTGGTCTCATTTATATCAAGCTATATAGGCAAGCATTTGTGAACTACATGCTGCAGATATTTCTCTTAACAACTCTAGAGAACATATTCACATACTCATTACAAGAAAAAAAAGCAGAAGATTATGAGGGGAAAGGAAAAATTTCATATTTAACTGAGTAAGCTGTTGTATTTCAGCCCTGCCTATCAGCTGTAGAGCTGTTTTTCTTTCTAACCTGACCACTTCAGGACTAGTCTAATTTTAATTACTGAACAGTTGAAAAATGAACTACAGCTTTCTAAATTTATGGGAAGTAATGAAAGCTTTATACATAGCTTAATTAATTACTATTTTGTTATAACTGAAATGCAGGATACTAGAATTTAATCAAAATATTTTAACTGTGAAATAACTCCTGAGAAGAACTGCAGCTGTGAGATTAGTGCAGAGTCATAGAGAAAACTTCCACATTTGTGTGAGCATTGCATCTCTTACCACTCAGGCTATCAGGCTGATCCTTTTTTTCCAGTGAATGCTTTGTCTCACCATTAATCTGTATTGTAAGGGGAAAAAAGGAAGTTTAGTATGTAATACTCAGAACTAAGGTGGCCAACAGACAATGACTCTCACAGAGGCTGAAGGAAACTGGTCAGACAGTTAAGCCACAGAAAGAAACACCAGGGAACTGCTTCTGAAGATGTGCTGACAAATGTACTCAAAAGATATTAAGGCTGCTGTCCTGCCTAGACAGAAAACAGTTAAAAAGGTAATACAACCTAGGACACCATCATCTACCAGGAGAAATTCCTGAAGTATTTGTTGAGGAGTAAGTGTTTCCACACTTCTGCTAAAAAGTCAACCTTCTCCTAAAATGGACACATGTTATCCTTAACATCAGTTTGTCACCATTACCGTGGGTTTCTTGCATGTGATTCTTGCACTAATTCTAGCATAAAATTTGACTTTACCATAAAGCTCAGTCTATCTTGTACAAGACTTGGAGGCTGCTAGGACTTCACGCATTCCAAAGAAATGTCAAGAAAGGTTACAGAGAGTGTAAGTTAATTCAAAAAACCCCCACCTTGATTCTGAACTGGAAATAGCTACTAGTAGAGACCAAATTCTAGACTGAAACTATACATTCAAACTGAATTAGAGTTTGTAAACATCTTCACTTACCCTTTGGCTTTTTCCTTTGGAATCCACAGCACCTTCTGAGGAGTTTTTGGCTGAGCTCTTTCCATCATCTTTTGGTTCTTGCTTTTTCTGCAGCTCTTGCCTGTCTCTCTCTTCAAGTTTTTTCCGAACTTCAGCTTCCTCATACCTATTGGGGGGAAAAAAAGTGCCTTTTTTCAATACTGTGGTTTTGGCTAACCTTGGATTATAATTATCAAAATCACTAAGTCTTCAGGCAAAATTTTTAGAAGAAGTATTTAGAGCTTTAAAAAGTTGAAGTATTGTCCGTTTTTGTATTTCAGCAAACTCCATTTTGCTTCCTAACTACGTGGTCTTATTTATCCCACTTTTGGGTTGGTTTTCTTATTGTTAAATCTTGGTTTGAGTCCTATTACATAGCCACTGATTATAAAGGTATTTTTTTCTTTAAACTGGGGTCATGCATAGCTATGGTATCTTCAAATGATTTTCACTTTGCACAGAAAAGGGTAGGTGCTAGTGACTTACAAGTAAACTCCAATATATTACAACAGTGATCCCAGGTATTTTGTTTCACAATGGAATCAGTGAGGAGTAAGTTAGCTCAGTTACCTAAATTTGCTTTTTCTGAGAAGCTGGATCAGAACTACTGATACAGTAATCATCTTCAGAATGTAAACTGACTCCATGATGTGCTCACCTGTGTGCCTGGAACTTGTTTCAAACACTGGGCCTACAGGGAAGCCAATGCAAGAACTGTGTTCACTCAGGAGTTTTGGGGAATGAGGTCTTGCATACAACTATCCTTTTCATAAAGCCTCAGACTTGAAAATTACCCTCCCAGCCCTTCACCACTGGAAGGACAATCACAGTATTGTAAGCCAGTGATCTCCAAACTACAATTTTTTAGATCACCCACTGTAGGTTTGTACAGTCACATCATTGTTCAACAGTATTCACTTACATTTAATACACCTGAGAAGTTTAAGGGTTACTAGTATCATAAAACAAAAAAAGGAATGTTTGACCTAACAATTTGGATGACTGAACCAAGAAGTAAACCATGAACACAACTGTGTTATTAAGTGTTCATTTTAACCAGATGTTGCGTAGAGAGGGTTAAAATAATGACAGTACAGCTGTATTTCAGTTCAAAAGTACTGTGTTAATAACACAGATCATTCAATCAAATTCCACCTCCAAGTCTACTGCACTAAGTCTACTGCCCACTATGAGGAAGGAGGCAGCAAGTCTGTAATTTTATTTTTGAAACAGGCTTCTTGATTTGGCACAGGCATTGGAAGTTAAAACTGAGCGTTTTGTTCCCACTTCAAGTTAATAATACTAAAGCAAATTTCAGATTTTAGTTTAATTTGGTCAGTGTGAAATATTTACCCATCAATTTCCCATTTATACTTCTGAAGCACATTGTAGGTCATTCATGTAAGCATTTTAGTTAACAATTAACATTGAAACTATTTGCTGGCCTACTGCCTGGGGAAGAAATTATACAAATAATTTCCTTGAAACTACTTCTGTAGCTACACAGGAGTCATGTTTCATTTCTGTTACCTTTTAATATTTACATGTTTTGCCAGAGTAGTTAAAAATTACTGTGTCAACTTCAAATTCTGTTTCTTTCATAAAAAGATGTAAGTTATTTAAACAACAAGTCTCTACATTTTGGGTTTCTCTGATTCTATCAATATTTACCCTTAGAGTGAATTTGTAGCTCTGTTGAATTGTAAAACTCACCTAAAGAAAATCTAAAGACTGTTTCATACACAGTGTCATGAGACACCTTTGTTATGTCTCTCTTCACATACATGTAAATACACTCACAGTTTACCTAAACTAACGTTATAGATTTAGCACTTTGGAGGGCATAAAATATGCTTTCACAAGAATACTTGGGAGGAGTGGGACATGACACTTGTGAAAAGAAATGTGCCCAGCTGCAGAGAGAGAGAGTTAAAAGAGTGAGCAAGAGTCGCTAAGGATGCAAGAAGCAGAGAAGGCTGGAAGTAAGAACTACTGTGCTAAATACCAACTAAAGAGAGACTCTACCTTGCAACTTCTTACTAAAACAATTTTGTGGCTTATGGCACAAAGATATAACTTGACAGCTGTCAATCAGGTACCCACAAGCCCACTAGCATCTGCTTATATACATACTGGCAGAACTGTGGCTGCAAGTGGCAGAGGAAAGGTGTGGCTAACAAATCAAAACCTGGCATTTCTTAGTGTAAACTACATCCAGACAAGGGGGACTTTTTAACGTATCTGATTACTAGGAACATTCATTAATATATTTGGGTTCAGATGACCCTGTGATTAAAAGGTTGAGGAGGAAACTGCTCTTGATCATCTCTACTGTATATGTACTTCAGACCTTGTGGTTTCTTTTATTAGTCAATAAACAAAACTAGGAGAAACTGTCAACAAACCAAAGTTACCAGCAATTAGCAGACAGTGAATAAAATGACAAGTTATTGGAGTGTGTGGCAGTGAAAATTATCTCTAGTAAAAGACATCTGGGAATAAATTTAAGTTCTCAAGAGTTTCAGGTACCTATGGTTTACTCAAGTGCAATTGCTTACTACTAAATAGCATGAAAACCTGCACTTGGCACGAGGTATAAGGAACAATGTCTTAGCCATCAACTACATTACATACCTGAGTTTAAGGCTGTCTGACAGTATTTCAGCTTCATCGAGAGCTTTTTTTAAATTTGTAGGTCCCAGAATTGAATGAAAATAATCCTAAAATGACAAGCATCAAATCACATAAATATACAGTTTAACAACACCTACTTCTATGTATGTCAAGACTCACTAATGTATGGAGAATTTATATTATAATGATATTAATGCCAACAAAAGGAACTGGTTTGAAACAAAATATTTTCCATTCAAATATGAGTTTCTAAATAAAATTGTTTTATAGCACTAATAAATAAAGGCTAGACAAGGCAACTTCACCAAAAAAGTCTGACTGGTAAAAATTACAGGAATACCTTTCCATGAAAATATATTCACAGATCTGACAATTTATATAGCTCATACATTAAAAGAAAACTAAAAAAATTAACACCAGACTTGTCAAAAAACAGGAAAGAAAAAATAGCACCATAAGTGAGACAGTTTACTTAATACCAGTGTGATCCTTTGAATGTGCATTAGTGTAATTCTCTGTACTTCTCATACTTTGACCAATGCAGAAGAGATCAGAGTCAGAAAGCTTTTATACCTGTTGCTGCTTAAAATCAGGTCTCTTTCTAATCAGGTTATAAACAGCCACATATTTCATATATAGGATGTAAGCTTTTTCTTCATCTCCATCCAGTCTGCTTTCCTCTGCTGCCTTGAAAATCTTAAGGGCACTCTGCACATAACTGAAACCAAAGAAGTGGAGTAAAGCACATCATTGTTGACTTGTCCCCAAACACCTTTTCATTACAAGATGCCATCTTAAGTGTTTACAGACGTCACCCATATATTAAGCATTTGATTTTCCCACCTTAATATAAAGCTTTCATTAAATATGAATTGCAATCATGTTCCTCCAAATAATATTTATCTTAGCTAGTTTGTTTACCAGCCTTATTTAAAGTCTTCCATAATTAAATACCATAGTGAGATATGGAAAAAGGTACTCTCCCCTTCTAAGAATAACTTTTTTCTAGGGAAAACTAGGCCATAGTAAGACAAAATTAAATCATTGATTGTCTTAAAATGCTAAAGGCAAAGCATTCAGACACTTGCTAAAGGTTTTATAATTTTTACAGATTTGCATTTATGTAGCCTTTCCTCTAAGTATGCAGATTTTTATGCCAAGTGACCTTCTGAAGGCAGTAAGCATATCCAGTGTGACAGCTGAGAGCTGTACACAGGACTATTGAAGACTTCATATCTAGCAGAAATAATGAAGGAAATTTAGATCCACAACAGGTTAGTTCTGGAACCACTAATATTTTAAGTATTAATTCAAAATCAATTATAACATAAGTACCTTTTTGTACTGGTCTTTTCAGGTTTTACTTCTGTCTTCTTGTTGAGATCTTTCAATGAAGTAGAGAGGTATAGCTCCTTAGGTACAGATGCCACAGCAGGCATGTTAATATTGTTACTTATGTCCCTTCTAGGATGTTACAGCTTCTTAGAAGTCTCTATCAATATTTTTCTGGAGGAGGAAAAAAGGGAACAGCCAAATTATATTCCAATTACTTTTAATACAGTAGTTATAGTTACCTGTGTAGGTTTATTACCTAATTTATCTCGCCTTATGTGACCTAGCAAACAGAGTGTCTGAACAATTAACAGTATAAATTAATCCTCCCAAAGTGACAGAATAATTTGAAATCACTTCAGGTAATTGATCAAGAATGTCCAGCAATATGGTGCTAACAAAAAAATAAAAAAATAAAAAGAAATGCTGAGTCATGAATGTTCAAAATCATGATATCCAGCAAATTTATTCTACTGGAATGCCAGCTAGTATACTATCAAAAATTAGCTGACTCCTCTGTACTCTGCAATTACATACTACCCCTTTGAAAAATGACTTCTAATGTCTTGCTAAGAGATAAGCTGAGAACAGGACGGCTGCTATCATTAAAGTCAACTGAAACGTCTTGGACATTCCATTCAACTCCTTGGTGCCTTTGACTTTGTGCTTTCATTTGAAAGTGCTCCAGGTAGCCAAGAAATAGTTAAGCAGAGTTTGGTCACAAGGGACTGAGACAGGGAAGTCCATGAAGTCTCCTGCAGACAGTCTAACTAAAACTCTTTGCATCTAGTACACAGTGAGCTATTTCAGCCTTGGGGGTGGCAGGGGAGGAACTGAGCTCCCTCACAAGCAAGTGGTGAGACATTAAGATGTGAGCGATACTGAAGGAATTAAGGGGGATGCATTGGAAGAAAGACACTCAAACGATATCAGCAAGTAAGTTATTTCCTAGTAGAGAAAAGCCACATGGCTTTTGACAAGATGAAGGTAGAGCATTTCCCTTTCACTCTCCATGTGCTGGTCAGCATGACAAGTGTGACCAAAAAAACCAGCCAGTGACCTCAGAGGGAAGTTTCACCTGACCAAATTGATCAGTAGTGACTGCCACTGGATGAGGTAGTCCCAATTTCCCTCCCTCTTTCTCATGCTGGTCTGGTACTTCTCCAATCTCTTATTGGGCTAATTCAGCCTGCTGAGGAAGCAGAAAGGCTGCACAGCTTGTGCAAGGGCAGCAGTTGGCATGTGCAGTCAAGAATGAGAAGCTAAGGTGGGAATGGGATCCCTTCCCAAGGCTCATAGCTGTTGTACTCCTTGAAGTATTACTGCACAGAGTATTGCTAGGTCGACTATTGTTGGTCTAGGAACTGGTTATCAAACAAAGACACTAAGTTAACACAAACATTGGGTTTAAGGTCTGGTATGCCAAGGTCAGACTAAACAATATCTAGCAAAATAACTTACTGCTTGAACACGAATGCTTTACCTGCTAATTTCCAACTAGGTATCAGCTTTTTAAAACTGAAAAAAATTGTTAAAAATCCCCTCTTAGGAGACTGATTTCCAGATAATTCTACAAAGTAAAAAAGTCTTCAAGTACTATCTTTAATACATAAAATTAAAAATATACCCCATACCTCACTCACCTTAAAACACTGTCTGTTCTATATGATGTGTCATACATTCAATTGTAACTTTCAGGGAGATAATTCATTAGAACTGCATGCAGTAGAAACAAAACGCAGACATCCCCAAAGAAAACCTTTCCAGTATAAAAGCCTTTTAGCCTAAAACAAAGACATACTTTCTGCAACCTCATAAAGAGAGGCTTCATTCTTATTAAGATTTTAGTATTGCTCCTCTCATTCTACCTTCAGAACATGTCTTTACCTGGCTTTTTTTTCCTCCATGGAACTGTAAATAGACTTTTCCTTTGAAGCTTTAAGTCCTTTCCAAATATATCTTCAATGTTTGCTCTGTTATGTAACCAGTATTTTCTTAATCTTAAGTGGCAGCATTTGGTTGTGTTCTGACAGAATATTGTAACTAAATACGCAGTCTGAATAAGATATGCACATAGCATTAGAGTGCTGTGTGCATATGAGCAAAAAAAGCTCAAGATTATGTGGAAGATGAACCATTTAATGATGTCAGTAAATTCTCAAGTGTTGCTGACACACCTTGAAAAGGGCAGATCTTCTGGAACATCATCTGTACAAATGCAGAACTAATAAATAAAAGCCAGTTCTGAGCTTTGGCCTGAAACAAAAATTGTCTTTCCACATTTTCCTATCGTCACTAAGTTATAACTGCAGGTCTTTAAAGTGCCCTGCAAGTTCACTGCTGAACTTTTATTTTCTGATTAAAAGAAATTTCCATACCTTTTTTTTTAAATATGAGCTTCTACCACAGTATCTGATGAATGAGGTATTACTCTTTGACCTCCCACAGCACCACAATTCATACAATATGCTGCAGTGAAATGAGTAAGAATGGATAAGGAATAACATTTTCTAAACTTTTAAAAAAATCAAATTGTCAAGCACACACTTAATTGAAATACACACAGCATATGTCAAAACTTGATATGAGATTTCTATACAGAATCTTAATTTTGGATCTGCAACTAACATTTTCAAGTTTATGCATCACAAATCCACTAACTCAATTTTAGTTACTACAGACTGACCATTGTTGACTGCCAGCTGACTGCTCAGTCTTAACATGTAAAGACCCTTAAAATTTCTTAAGCTTCTACTAAATTTTAAGATGTGCTTTACCTTAATTTTTCTTCATACTCAAAAGAACACAGTTTATTTCCTTCATTTTTGAGCAAGCTTTGGGAAGACTATGATTTCAGAATCCAAAGCAGCTCCTTCATTTATAAATACTGCCATCTGATTTTGAAGACAATTTTTTGCAGGCTGCTAACTGGTCTAGTCTCAGTGGAGGAATCCAGCAAAATCCAGTTGCACAAATACAGTTTGGAACTAGTCAACATAAAAGAAAACTGGATCATAAAACTATGAATACAAAGGACTGAAGAAGCTGTAATAGCTAAACCTACTATTAGTCGACCCTATGAGGAAGACGAAACAACCTATTTCAGATTTGTCAACTTTTTTGTTAAAAATTAAGATCAAACTCAAAACCTGGGACCTTTTCTACCCCCAGCTGAAGTATTACCTCTGGCTCCTTCTTCATACCTGTGAAAGCTGAAAACCAGGCCAATATCCCAAAAATATAAGTGAAGTCATGCTTGTATGTTTATGGGCATTTGACATACTTAGAATGGATAGTTTTACCCTGACAGGGAAACATACCTGTTGGTAACAGGTTTTTCAACATCTAATTATCATGCCAGTTTTACTAAGGATATGAGTAAGCTTTAAGTGGAATGACTACAGAAAGAACAATGCACAGAAGCAGTTACACTGCAAGCAGTGCACATCCTAACACATTGTGAAATACTGACACAAGTACTGTGCATCACCAATTCGGGTAATGTAATAAAGTATTATTCACTTACTTATTTTTATCTGTAACACTTGAAAAGATGAGAAATGGATTTCTCATGAACATTAAGTTACTCAATTTTCTCAGAATTAAGTTTCACTGTCTGCACTAAGTACACAAGAGTTGGTTTTGTTAAAATTATCAGTGTGAGTCTAGAGATAGAGAATTTTACAATGACTGAACTATACTCTCAATCAGCATATTTAGTTCTGTGAGTCCTGTAGCTCTCTTCCAGGCTCTGGTATTGTTAATACTACAGGCCTTGGTCCCATAACCTAATGTGCATAGGATGATCATAACCATTTGGGCTTCTTATGGCAAGCTCATTACGCTCACAGCGAGTACCCAAACTCTCACCATTCTTCTGGTTGCCACCAGTGACCAGGGCAGTAACACATCACGGGTCTCTCTGCAGCCACGTACCCTGCCGAAACCTGCACCAACCTCACTGCCAAGCCTCGCAATGACTCTCTCCACACAATGAGAAAACCCTTTGACAGACAACCATCCAACAGTTTCACTGGTAGCGAGGGGAAAGAAAGGCACTGTAAAGTTTCTTAAAAAGAAATACACTGGATTTTCTGCATGAAGTTTGAAAATTTATCTAAGCAAAACCACAAATAGTTCTACTTCTTATTTAGATAAATGAACATTTGCAAGGCGTAGGCGAACAGCAGAGGTGATAAGAAGCCGGGGAGGTGACAGAGAAGCAGAAAACTCCTTCAAGTTTGGAACCGGGCGGTCAATAGCGCAGCGGCGGCCCGGCCGGGCTGTGGCAATCTCCATGACACCGCAGCTCGCCGGCCGCAGGAGTGCGGCACTCTGGGAAGCGCCGCTTCCCTGCCATCTTCCTCCGGCCGCTCTCGGGCGCGGCGGCTGCTCCCCCGGCCCCGCTCGACTCCTTACTATGGCCGGGCTAAGGCTGGAGTACTGCGGGCTGCCCAAGGTCACACCGCCGGCTCCCCGCAGGGCCAGGCCCGATTCTCCCCGCGCGGCCCCGACCGGTTCCCCCGTCCTCCGCAGCCCCTCAAGGGCCGCTCCCCCCGCACGGCGGGGCTGGGCCCGCGGATCCCTCCAAGGGCGCCCGCCCCTCCCGGCTCTGCCGGAGTCCCCCTGCCCCGCAGGCCTCGCTCCCCGCTGGCCCAGAGCCGCCCCGGCCGCGCACTCACCGCCGCGGGGACTCGCTGCCTCCGCCCGCCGGCCCGGGGCAGGCCCATGTCCGAGCGCGGCTGCCGAGGAGACGCTACGCGGCCATGGCTGCTAGGGCGGAACTCGGCACCGTCCCTCCTTCCCTGCTTCCCTCCCTCCTCCCGGGCCCCCGCTCCCCGCGGGGGCGGGGACTGCCACGGCCCTATCGGTGCCGCGGGGCCGGATCGGGCCGCGGGGAGGCCGTAGCTGTGCCGCTGGGCTGCGGGGTCCGTGGGGCGCGGCAGCGCTCGGTCCGGCGGGGGACGCAGACCCACACCTGCCGTGAAGTTGTCTCGGAGCTGGGATGGCTCTGGGGGCGGTGTGAGGGGAGGGAGACGCGGGTGACTTCGGCCCAACACCACCCGCAGGTCCTGGAGAGCGCTCCGAGGGAGTGCGAGGTTACCTGCCGTGCCCTGCCAGCCTCCTTGGGCTGCCGCTCCGCCGGGCCTGGCTCCTCGTCTCGGGACCGGGAGATTTGTTACCGTGGGCTCTGGGATCTGTCACGTTCTGTAGGGCATCCCAGCGTTTGTATAGGGTGTTAAACTGACTCACTGCACTGAGCAATCTGGTGTGGGAAGGCGAGACACCTCTCTTTATAAAAATATCCTATTTCTAGTCTAGAGAAAACTGGATTAATAAGGGACACTCCAAGTTTTCTGTCGATGACAGCGTTTTCTGTGCACCTACAAGCACTGTACCTCAGGGATGGCAGGTATGTGTGGATGTGCTGGTACGGTCATGCTGGGAGAAGGGGAGAGGCCAGTCATGCCCTGGAGATCTTACACAAATGGAGGAGATGCTCTGTGCTGACACAATCCTGGCCTGTCCCCTAACTGTGTTGGAGGGTGAGGAGATTCAACAACATTTCAACCTGGTGCTCAGTTTTGCCAGTGTCTTGTGAGCTGGAGCGGTTTCCATCTTTGTGGACTTTAGAAAACAGGGAGGTCTTGGCGCCTAAACTGGGAAGTTTAAAAAACATGGATATGCCTGTCTCCATAGCTGTCCAAAATACTTCTGATTCCTTGCTCAGGAAGCTGAACTGTACCACAGCACCTAGTAGTATAGTAACATTGGTTGGTACTGGGCATGTAAAAGGCTCAGACAATTTCTCCATCTGTAGTTTGCAGTGTGTGTGAGTGATCAGACATGTGAAAGGTTCTGAGAGAAAAGAGAACAGTCTTCTATATTGTGCAGAAAGGTTAATACCAAAGTAAGTCCATGGATTCCAACAACTCTAAGCTGAACTGAATATTAATAACATAATACTCGTGCCTTTTTCAGACATGCTCTGTGTGTTTTAGCCAGGGTAGGTGACGCCAGAAAGTTACGACAAGATGGAAGGGGTAAGTCCACTGATGTCAGAGTGTGGGATGTGTACAAATTAGTGTTGACTCTCGTACTCACTGCTGTCCAAACTGGACTCAGAGAATCCCTGTTATTGCTTCTCTTATATGAAAAAATTGTGTGATACAATCTTTGGTCTTACTTGTATGGGCAAACCCCAGCCATATATAGAAAAGTGTTGGGGAGGAGCTGCCTCTGCAATTAGCTTTACCCCACTCCAGAGCTTGTTAAAACATGCTAATAATGTTGATTACATTATAACATGCTGTGGTTGCCTCGGGTTAGAACACATTTTTCTATCAGCACATATGTTCTTGTGTAGCAGTACTAAATAAATAAAGAAAATAATTTGAAACGGTAGAAATTGGTGTGCTTTTTAGTAGAATGTATTAATTATTTAGCTAAAAAAAATTTACATCTTCTAAAGCGGAGTAAAATAGAAACCAGGTACTTTACAGATGTGAAATGTGTTCTGACTTGCCTACATCAGACATCCAATGTCTCTCTCTTACATGTAGTTTTGGTGAATCCTGTAAAAAACCCAGACATTATTATTTTGTGATTGTAATAATGAAAACTGATATACAGTGCTAATGAACTAAATGCAGACTGCATTCTTCACCTCTAAGAAAGATTGTCATTAATATGGAAAGTTTGGCTTTTCTGTAGCACTGCTGCTAAGACCACGAAGCCTGTCTGTTTATTGGCACACGCCTGTGAGGACATTGTAACATTTTCTGTGTCTACTGCTACTGCGTAAATGAAAAGCCGTAACATGACATGCTAAATCCTTGTTGAGAGACACAGACACTTGCCAACAACGAAAGAGAAATGTGCTGAAGGTTGGATTTAAGGTTTCTATGGCCTGGGTGACCAGTGGCAGCCCCGAGGTGTTTGGATTTGTTCTCTAGTGCCGCCTTCTGGCTGAGCACACCCAGAAAAACCAGTCCACAGGTGACAACATAGGAAGAAATGGTTACTCTTTGCAGTATTTGTATTTTGTACAAAGCTGCATTAGGTAGGTCAAAGGCAAATAATAATGGCTCTGTAAACAATGTTATTACAGGTACTCCTCTGATTATCTAGTGGGTACTATAATCTCCAAAATAACAGACTGGAATTTTGTCATTGGTATGTTTTCCTAAAGGATGATGATTATGAGATCCATGCTTCACGGTAGCAGATGTATGACTTGGAACAGCTTTGGGGAGAATGTGAGCACAACCATTTTGCATTGTTGAAACAAAACTGGGAGAGAAATGTTTCAGGGCCTGGGCTGTCAGGTTCAGTGCCAGAGCTGTCTGAAAGAGCAGCAACGACTGGAAGACTATTTTGGAGCTGTCATCATATCAAGTCCTATTTCTATGATCCCGAAGAGTAGCTTCCCCCCTATTTGTAACTGGTGAGGCCACACCTTGAGTACTGAATCCAGTTCGCAGACCCTTAATTCAAGGACATTTTGGGACTGGGGCAGGTCCAGAGAAGGGCAATGAAGCTGGTGAGGGACCTGAAATGCAAGTCCTGTGAGGAGCAGCTGAGAGATCTGAGGCTTCAGCCTGGAGGAGGCTCAGGGGTGACTTTACCGCTCTCTACAACTCCCCGATAGGTTGTGGCACATGGGAAGGGGCTGGTCTCTCCCAGGTAACCACTGGAAGAGGAGGACATAGTTGCGCCACGGAAGGTTTAGGTTGGACATTAAGAATTTCTTCACAGAAAAGGGTGATTAGACATTGGAACTGTCCGCCCAGGGAAGCGGTAGAGTCACCGTCCCTGCGGGTGTTGAAGGCAAGACTGGACCAGGCGCTCAGGGCCATGGCCTAAGCTGACAACGGTGGCGTTGGGTCACACGTTGGACTCTTGTGTTCTCCCAGGCCTTCTCCAACCGAATTGATTCCGTGATTATCTTAAAGCCCTGCCTCAGACAGGCAAGGCAGCGAAGTCCATGCTCACACAGTGCACCCTCGCTTGGGAGCACGTGCAGAGCCGCAGCAGCCAAGAGGCAGGAACCGCAAGCCCCGCCACCCTGTGGCACAGAGCAACGCAGGATAGCGACCCCTGTTCTTACTCCATAAGCTGCCCCTAGGGAGGCCACCCGGGCCCGCTGAGAGTGCGGGGCCGGCCCTGCCCCCGCCGGGCGGGTAGCGGGACGGAACATGGCGGGGCCTCTCCAGCCCGCGCTTCCCCGCCTTTCCCCGCGGCGGCGCGCATGCGCGCTGTGCGGCGGCGAGGCCGTATCCCTCCGCGCGCCCCTTTCCCCTCGATGTCTGTGTTAATAAGGTAATTCCCGCGCCCATGGTAAGTGCCGGGCGCCCCTCCGGGCCCGCCCGGGGCGCCCCGCGCCGCCTCGCGCCCGCCCGCGCGCCCGCGGCGGGGCAGAGCCGCGCGGAGCCGCGCCACTCCCCTCCGCCCGCCGTGTCCCTCCGCCGGGCGCGGCGCGGACTCTCGTGTGGGGCTCTCGGCCTGCGGAGCCCCGGGTCGGTGCGGCGGCGGCGGCGGCGGCCGGGCCGGCAGCACGGTAAGGGCCCGTCCCCGCGCCCCGTCTCTCCCTCACCCCCCTCGGGCCGGCCAAGCTTTTCCAGGTCAGTCTACGCCTTTGTATAGGGCCCTGTTACCGGATGTGGAAGTTGATCTCTTCGCTGGTAAAAAATAATTCCACTTCCCCCGGAACCCGGCGCCGCGGCTCCCTCCGCAGCGCCCAGCCCAGCCAGGATTTCCTGTCGGGGAGAGCGGGCGGCCGGCCGGCCTTCCGGGGACCCCGTCGCGCGGGGGGCGCGGGCGGCGCGCTGGGCCGCGGCGGCGGCCTGGGCGGCCCGCGGGGCGCGGGCGAGCGCGACGCGCCTGGCGAGGGACCCGGGAGCTGAGGGGCAGAGCGGGGCTCGGGCGCGTCCCGCGGGTTTCTCCGCCGGGCAGCGCGGTGTGGGCCGCGTGGGCACGGTCCCGAGCCCCGCGTGGGCCGGGGGGGCCGGTGGGGCCGCGGCCCGGGCCCCTGAGGCGGCGGGGCTGCGTGCGCGAGCTTGGCGCCAAAGGTGCCCTGGGGAGAGGCGGCTCGGGCGGGAAGGGAGCGGTTTCCCCTCCGCAGTGCCCCTCACCCGGAGTCTGTAACTCTTGCTTTGGTCTCTAAATAAAGCGTATGATGGGAGCATAAAAGTGAGCTACGATGTATTAGTGCAGATTGTCCTGCTTTTTCTGTTTTCTCCAAATAGTCGAAGTAGTTTCCGTTGATGGGACACTGACGGCACGTCGGTGAAATCCCCTGTAGGAAGTAGTGTGTGGTAGTTCTTAAGGCATTTGTGTATTTTCCTTTAACCTGTTTACTAAAGTGGCTTTGATTTAACGGCGAATGCTTCTTAGGAGAGTTAAATGTGCTCAGAGTTGTGAATGCACACCCTGTAGTTCTTCAGCCTGTTTTAAGTTATTCATTACTTCTGAACTTTTAGTACGACTGTGCAGTGTAGCTGAGTTTTGTATGCACACAAATATTTGCAAGAGAACATAAGTGTGCCATGTGAATAAGGTTAAGAGTATATTTGGTAGATCAGCATACACTAAATAGAGACTCTTGTTCTTGACCCACTTTCTTTGCTGAAAACACTTTGTTTTCTAGTTGGGTTTTTTTTTTTTTTTTTTAGACCTGTGTGCCAGACAGAAACTGTCGAGGAAGATTCCTCATGATAAAATGGATGTTGTAGGTAGGAGGCAGATGATTTTTATTTGAGAGTATTTTCAAGCTTAATCAACCTGAGACAGCCTCCTAAGGCTGTGGTACAGTTCAAAGGCTACATCACAAGCCCTTGGATGCTTCATGTCAATCACAGCTGCTGCAAATTAACCTTCTTGGTATCTAGTTCTGAGTTTATTTGTGAGAACTGTGTAGCTTGCTGGCAGTGTCAGTCCAAATCTTGGTGCCAATGGTTCACCCTTGTTGCATAATAGCACTCTTTAGATGTTACAGATCATGGCCAAATCTGTGCTCTCCTTTGTAAGAAAAGACTTTTCTATGGTCTCTGTTATTTAATTGAGTTCATTGTTGATTGGTGCATATTTAAGTTAATGTGTGATCCTAACAGGAGGACAGATCTGCATTATTAACAGGCCTGGCTGTCTCTGCCACTAAGCTATTCAATGTTTGCTTTTCTCAGCTCAGGTATTTTTCATCAGATGCATGTCTGACATGAAGGTCATGCTGCTGTTCAAGCAAACTAGAGAGCATTTAATTACAAACACAACAGTCAGAGGAAAGCTGAAAGCACTGGAACTAAAGCTGACTATAATTAACATATTGGTGTAATTTTAACTATCACGATAGAAATGTGGCTAGTCTAAGCCTATGATATTTATATTAAGATTTGAAGTATTGCTTGTGAAATCATTGTCAAAAGATGTTCGATTCACGTAGGAAACCAGACGGGAACTTTTTGAGTTTATCCCATGTAAGTTGCTGTAATCACTCCTAATTGATACGTATGCTGAAATGATGCCAAAATGTTCAGGAGATGCCAACTACTCTATGCTGCACTTCAAAATATTTACCCTTGTATGGACAGGCACATAAAATTAGCTAGAAATGGCTATTCTGAATTTCTAGCAATACTGTGAGATGTTGAAATCTGTAGAGTGGTAGTGTTTGTGAAGGTCAGATCTGATGAAGCAGGTTAAATTATTTTTTTCTTAAGTAGTGGAAAGAAAACATTCTGAAAGAGCATTCTTTTTCCAGATGTAATGGATGTGAGAGATGATGGATCTCCAGCCATCTTCAAAGTACAATTCTGCCATCTGTCACTAGAGCAGGGAAAAGTGTTTAATGAGCCTTTAATGGAACTTTGTGATTGCAAATCCTTATCAGAGATATGGCGTGTATTGATTCGGGTACCTTTGATAAGTTGCAGTGCTGCAGTCCATGCTCCTCTAGAGTAAGGATGTCCCTTTCAGGAGTGCACCCTGGGACAAACGCTGGGCTGGGAGATCTCCATGCTCACAGATGTTCTGCAACAGCTGTTCTGTGCCTCTTGATCTTGACCAGCTGATGCTCAGCACTGCAGTGATAGAAGAGGAACAGGTCTGTGTTCTGGGGGCAGGACACCAGTCTGAGAAATGCTGTAACATTTTAAGCCAAACTTAATTTTAATTTGGACTGCAGACTCTGCTGCTCTGTTGTCTGTAGACTGTGGTGTGGTATCCCAGGCATCCCAAGCTGCTGGGTTTTTAGCTCCATTTGCTTCCCACGGAGCCTATTTCACACACAATTCCACCTAAACTCCTGTTGAGTGCCATTCTATACCCTTCTGGTAACAGTGTGATCTTCAGAATTTATTACAGAGTGTATAAAAACCTGTACCTAAGATGGATGTGAAAGAGTAGGATAATTTTCTTTAGAACATAAGTAAAATAGCAATAATAATTTGATGTTATTTTTAATTACCAGCTAATTGTGGCATCTGGCTAATGATACTGTGCAGAATACATTGCAGCAATGTGGAAGTTCAGGAGGTGATTAATCCAGAGGAGTCTAAACCCAGCAGAAGCTCTTCCCTATTGACTCAGTTGTAGACAAAACCCTTTCTTCACACAATTGTGTAGGAGCTCTTAAAAGTCTGAAAACATTACCTCTTTGCCATAAGAATGACTCCAACAGTCTCAAGTCTTTATTTCAAAGCCAGTGATGCTTTTATTCTCTGAAAAAGTCCTCATGCAAAGTGTTACACAGCTGTCATGCTAGCAGAGCTTGATAGAAATGACACAGTGAAGAGAACTCTCTAACACCGTTCAGCAGAGTTGATTTTAACACTGTGAAGTAGCAGCAGAGCACTCTTTGAAATAGCAATCTCATTTCAATTTTAAATGTATTACTGTATCTTGCTTGTGATAGTATCACTGCGCTATTGTATTGTTACTGAGCGATCTCAAGAGAGCAGCTGGAAAGGTTTTCTGGAATGGGGCTGTGACTCTGCAGACCCTTCTTGCTATGTCCCAGTACTGTGGATGTACTGTGGAGTATAGGGGAAGTTGGGTATGTTGTTACTGGGGGATTCTTACAGTACCAGCCCTTGGAATGGGCTGCCAAGTGGAAATCGGCTTTGGGTTGATTACTCTTCAGAAATTTTGTGAGTACTAGTTCATTGGTTAAAATTGACTAAACTTGCATGAGTTTTGGTGGAAATGCCTCTTCATTTGCTGCTGTTAGTGCATTAGTGACGTACAATGCGATTTTTATTATTTTAGTTGAACAATGGAATTTTGCTGGGATTTTCTTTTTTCCACTAGATGGCCCAAGTATGCTTCCAAGTACCCCATGAAAACTGAAACCAAATTCATTTCTCTTTTAACTGAAGTTAAAATTCTACATTATGAGGCATATACCAACCTGTGTGATGCTTTGCGCTTGTTTAAAATACAAACGCTTTGTATCAACCAAGAGAGTGTTGGTTAATGTAAGGAATATGTGGTAATGAAAGATTATTTTTTTTCTTGATGAGAACATTTTTTATCAAGTGTAGTATAAAGCTATTTATTTTTCCATTGAGAAGAGAACTGGTGTGCTTTCATTGACTGGTGTGCTCCACAGTAATTCAGGGAGTTCAGGGGGGCTCTGAAAAGGTATTGATCTGAAGTTTGTCCCTAACATCTCCTGGGACTGAGACTGGTATTTTGCAGGCCACCATAATTGATTTTTCAGGGGGCGGGGGGGTGGCTCGACTTTTGCTGCATAGGGTTTTCATAACAACTTTGCAGTTCATTTCAGTAGTGTATAGATGTGGGCAGTGGTAATTAAAAGTAACATCAAATTATTATTGCTATTTTACTTATGTTCTAAAGAAAATTATCCTACTTTTTTTTTCCTGACTAGGCTGTTAAATGTACAGACTAATTTAATTCGCCTATTTCGGTTTAACAGACATCAAGTATAAGCTTGTTATCATGAGTGTCTTTTTGGTTAGTGGAGGATGATGGGTATGCACTGAAAGCAGCTCTTCCATGAGGGTGGTTGGGCACTGGAATGAGGCTGAAGAAGTGGTAGGATGTTCATCCTTAGAGAGACATTCAAAACTCAACAGGACTGAGCCCTAGGCCAGCTCTAGGCTCTGGCTGGAGTAATGAGCTAGGTGAACTTGAGAGGTCCCCTTCAGCCTTAATTATTCTGCAATTCCAAAATGAGATTTTATTAGTTCCTGTGCTCTACTGCTGTTTAAACTAATAATAAATATAAGGAAAATGGATAGCTGTCTTTCTGAACTAGTTGTAACCTCAGTATTTTGAATTAAGTTCCAGCTTTCCTTTGCTTCTGAGGTCCTTGATGTGGTGGTATTGGACCACCAGAAAAAGGATGTCTGTCTGTGAGCGTACTTCTGCTTAACTTGCAATCCCTACTGGGGAAAAAAAATGTACAAGGGAGCAATTGATTCCTTCATTTCACTGCTGCATTTACCAAGTACTGTCTCTTGCCTTATGTTTGGTATTGTTGCTTTTAGTGTCTCTCTTTAACAGGCATGACAGATTTTCTCTTTTTCCATTCCTTAGGATCTTTCCTAGGTTTTCTCTTTGCTCTTTTTCTTTATGGAAGAGAGACAGCAGTTGTCCCTTCCTCTGCATCTGACTGTGTTCCTTTTTTCCTTCCTTTTCCCATTGTCAGTATTTGTCCTGTCCTGCCACCTTCCTGCTTCTCTTTGCTTTTCTGGCTGGAGACAAATCAATGTGTTCACATGTACCAGAAGGATGGACATAAATGGAGTATTTTGGTGACAGGGATATTGCTGCCTGCAGTCAGTTCTGTAGACAGAGGTAATCTGCTCTAGTTCACAGTCCTACCGATATCTGTTCAGTACTGTGTTTGCAGTATTTTGGTCTCCTTTCTAGTTTCTTCCAAAGTCAATAGCTCTCAGTTTATTGAGCAATGTGCCAGTTGAGCCAAGCATAGAGAAATTTCTAAAGATAGTGTTTTCGTGATAGATTTGTATGTTTAATGGAATTTCTTTCCTAGACTGATGTACTCTTCACTTTGTGTAGGACATTGGCTGCGTGGCCTCACAACTGCTGTTATATTAGTAATACAGGCTTAACTTTGTGACTGGGAACTAAACTGATTAAAGCAATTCCACTTTTAGCATCCTGGTTAGTGGAAAACATAGCCATAGGTATACTAAAATGTTAGTAGTAGTATATTTTGGTTAGTAGCATACGTTATGGTTTAGTTCTAATTTCTTAACCAAACAAATTTAATAGCAAGTATGAAATGGGGTGAGTTTAAAAAGTTATGTTTCTGCTGCAAATCTTTGATGCAGCAGAAACAGGTGTAATTTGTCTACATATAGTATTGCAAGTATTATATGGAACCTTGGTGTAAAAGGGACATTTTTCCATCATGATGTGAGAGTTTTTCAGCTACTATCTCAGTCATGTCTCAAAACTTTGCACTTCGTGGTTTTAGTAACTGTAGACAGTTAAAGCAGGTAGTAGTATTTGTTTTCAGGCGAAGATTTTATTTCATGTATCTGCTGTATGTAGTACAATAATATTCTTATTGTGTCATTTTGCATCTGGGAGTACAGAAATTATATTTTAGGGTGAACAAAAATAGTGATGGACAAGATGTCAGAAAGGTGTTGTGTTTCATACCCATCTCAGTGCATTTACATTGTGGTACCTCCTAAATGGTAGGCATTTTGGATAAGTGGATGTAGTGCCTTTGGGTGCATGACATAGAAGCTGTGATGTAGTACTGTTTGAAAACTGGACAAAGCTGCAGAAGATTGCAGTATCAGGTGAGACCTTTGAAACTGCCTTCTGCTGTAAGAAATGTGCATCCAGTTCAGTTTAATTTTTGTTCAACTTTACAGCTACAGTGGTTACAGCATTGTAATACTGAAATCTTCCCATCAGTATCTGTTCATTTTGGCTGGCAGAAGTAATTCCAAAATCAAACTGCTTATTGCAATCAATAAAGCTTGTTCTCATGGCTGAAATAACATCTCTAGTTTCTGAACTTTTCAGAGTAGTTCAGAAATAATATTTTTTTTAAAAAAAGAAAGGCAACATGTATGTGTTTAAAATAGTGATAATGTTATTATTTTGTCTTTATATTCCTTTATGTTCTTCACTAGATGTCACTAGTAGATTTGGGAAAGAAACTTTTAGAAGCTGCACGAGCAGGTCAAGATGATGAAGTTCGCATTTTGATGGCAAATGGAGCACCTTTTACCACAGACTGGGTAATGACAACTTTTGCAGCGGAGAAAGTAAATCGTCTTACTTTTCTCCCCTGAAGAAAGAAATACGATTCTTACAATTTAGCATGTTTATTATAGTTCTTCTTGGAATTCCGCAATCACATAATCTAATGTCTAATTCAAAATGAAACTTGTCTGTTTTCTTCATATGACCTCCTCCTGATTTTAGTAACAGACTGTGAATGAGCTCATTCTGGTGACTTTCAAGATGAACTTTGGAATGGTTAATGGGAAAAAGCAGCAATCATCCTCCTAGTTATTGTGTTTATGCATTTAGTAAGAGGTCTGAATTATGAAAACATTCCTAACTACCTAATATGTGCAGCTGAGAGTTCCCTGATATAGGGGTACTGAGTTGTCTTTTGAAAGTGTTGATTTTTGAATATGTAGCAGAGAGGTCAGGTACCCAAAATTCCTAGGGCATTTACAAGCTCTTAACAGCCTTAATCTGCTTAGTGACCTAACTTTTAAATTAACTGTTTTGAGCAGGAGATTGTACTTAATTGACTTCTAAAGGTCCCTGTTGACCAACACTAAAAATGGGGTTAGGCCCCTTGAAATGTTAGACGTCAAAAAGACAGAAAAAACAGGGTAAAAAGAAAGCAACAACAAATTTCCTTCCCCCATTCGTATTTTGTAAAAGCCCCAACAGCTTCTCTCCTTGAAACTGCAAGGGAAAATGATTTTGGAGTGGTGACTTGACACTTGGGTTTGGTACCTTCAGAGTAAGAAGAAATGCTTCATACTGACATCTGTTAGAGCTGCATGTTTTGTGTTCCATTACAGTTGGGAACATCTCCGCTTCATCTAGCAGCACAGTATGGACACTACTCCACCACAGAAGTGTTGCTGCGAGCAGGTGTGAGTCGGGATGCCAGAACCAAAGTGGACAGAACTCCATTACATATGGCAGCATCAGAAGGCCATGCCAGCATAGTAGAAGTCTTACTTAAGGTAGGAACTGCTGAAACAAGTCTGAAATGGGGTTATTGCAATGGTTTATGATTGGATATTTGCAATTTGCTTTTAGTTGTGAAACCAACATTGAAATTATATGAGAAGTTAAACTGCATGCATTGGGAGCTTTGTTTTCCAATCGAACTGTAATTTATTTTACATTAAAATCATCATGATTTCAGGTGAATTATTTACTGCTGTTTCAAAGTAAGAATACTCCCTAATTTGATATTGAGTTTAGTAATAGATTTTAGAAATAAGATGTGCTTTAGGGAATCTGTAATTCTTTTGTGGTAAATGTATAAATGTATTTGGTAGCTAGATTGGATTACTTATAATAAATATGTAAATGTAAGATAACAGGGCATTCCTCATAGAGAAGGACAATTTTGGGCTTCATTCTGTGACCAGCATTATTTAATTCAGATATTTCTAATGACATAATTTATGCAATTATCTTGTTTGTAGCATGGTGCTGATGTCAATGCGAAGGACATGCTCAAAATGACTGCACTTCACTGGGCTACTGAACATCACCACCAAGAAGTTGTAGAACTCTTGATAAAGTATGGAGCAGATGTTCATGCTCAGAGTAAATTTTGCAAAACGGCATTAGATATTGCAGTAGACAATGGAAATGAAGACATTGCAGAAATATTACAGGTAACTTTTAGTCCCTCACGTTAAGGGAACTTACAGCAAAATACTTGATTACACATGATAAACTAAGCTTTTACTGTTGCAGCTGTGACACCATATATCGATAATGCCACACTCCAATTTAGTTCATTACATGAAATGAAATTAATGTTAGTAAACATTACTTGATCAAAGAACATTTTTACCACCTACAAAGTTAAGGATAAATATTCTTTTTTTCCTAAATTTGAGTGATGTAATACAGAGGTAGAGGTGGACTCTTTACAACTGAAGTGTAAAAAAAGAACTCCCTTCTCTGACAGTATATTTTGATTATCCCTTAGTATTCAGTTAGCTTCCTATATGGATATTAATTTCCTAAGAGTTGGAGTTCTGACAGGAGAGGAGAGATGCCAATTTTTCCAGAATTAGAAAAGCTAAGATTGAATTGTTGGAGAATTGATTACCATAGATAATTCCATGGAAATGTGTGCTCCCTGTTCAATAGTGTTGTTAAAGGCAAATTAAGTGATAAGTCTTACTGAGAAAAGAATGCAAAGCAAATGAAAAATATCATTATGCCACTGTATAAATGGGTAGTCTCCCTATGTCTTTAAATGTCTGAACTTCTGGTGTGTTTCTTTAGCCTCCTTCTGATTGCAGAAAGGGTGTAGTAAACAGAAGTTAGTAATAATTCATAGAAAGAGAAAAAGACTGCCACGTACATTTCATGGCAATTGCAAAGCTGTCATAGCAGCTTTTCATGACATCTATCTGCCCCAGCAGTCTTAGTTCTACAGACTTCTCTTTTAGATAAATGAGCTTGCATATCTGCAAAAAGGCCTTGTCCTCTTTGTTTACAATACCTGCTAGGGAGAAGTAGTGATGTGTTGTTAAACTCTTTCACTCCAACAGACTTTCTGTGTTTAGATTTCAACCAAAAAAAAAGTTTCTTATGTCCTTGGAGGTAGGACACGATATATATGTATTGCATGAGTATAATGAGGGAGATCCTCCTTGTTTGTGTGAAGTGTGCAAAAATTCTAGCTCTTACACAAGGTCAGCAACTCTTTATACCTGCAGTGGGAATGATGTTGTTACCTTTGTGTCCCAGATTGCAATGCAGAACCAAATCAATACGAATCCTGAGAGTCCGGACACTGTGACGATACACGCAGCCACACCGCAGTTCATCATTGGACCTGGAGGGGTGGTGAACCTAACAGGTCTGGTATCTTCTGCAAATACATCCAATATAACAGGTATTTAGGTGCCTAAAGGATAGCTACTGGGATTTTATACTTTCACTGATTTTCACCCTTTAATGAAAAGGTTTGAAGAACAACAGTGGTAAGAATAATTGCCATATTCCTTGTCAGTGTTTTTTATATGATGTAAATATGTACATACCTAAAACAATAATCTTCACAGACATAAATTATCAGAAGTTCTATTTGCTTAACAAACTTCACTTCAGAATAGCACCTTGGTTCAGCAGAATACTGCTGAAAATGGAGTGTGTGCTAGAAGTTTCAGTGCAATAAAAATAGAAAAAGGGACTTTGCTGGTTTAAAATTTATCAGCTAATATTTTTTATCCTTCTAGATGAAACAGGAGTGTCTGCTGTACAGTTTGGAAATTCATCAACATCAGTATTAGCTACATTGGCAGCTTTAGCAGAAGCATCAGCTCCACTGTCTAATTCTTCAGAAACACCAGGTTAGAAAGCTAAGTCATTTTAACTAATTTAATAAATTTAAAGTACATAACTTCAAGTTTCCTTCAGCACATGAAGTGTGGTAAATAATGATTCTATGGATATAGATACGTTAGGAGAGCAAGGAAGGAATATTAATCATATTTATGGGGCCATTTTTATATAGAATAGTTTCTTTTTAAGCAAAATCTTCCCTTTTCTTTCAAAGTTTGAAGAAGTTCTAGCAACGTTTCCTTCCAGAACTAAAATCCAACCCTGAGCTTGACACTGAAAGATCAGAGCTGCTTGCCAGAGCACCTAGTACTGGCACTTGCAATTTGGATTTTTTTGTGACAGTGATCTTTCTTACTGCTGAGCCTGTACTTGGAAGCCAAATCAAGTTCAATACAACACCACTTATTCATGTGGGAGTTGCTGTTTCGGTTTCCTGAATAAACACTCTGTGAATATTTAAGCAGTGTTATAGGACAGTAGCCTCCAAACATAAAGATCTTCAGAAGACAATGTCTGCAGTCATTATTTCAACTACAGAGTGATTTTTCTGTGTATGTTATATTGTAATTAACTTAAAAGATGAAAGCTTCAGAGTTTTATCTACCTTCTGTCATCTTGAACATCACAACACAGTCTATAGGGTTTTAATTTCATCTCTGTAGATAGAGAGCACTCTAATGTCTGTTATTTAAATCAAAGGCTTTGCTTTTACCCTGATAAATTGAAAATAAAATACAGAGCTAGTGTTCTTTAATTTCCTTGATTGTGCTACCAGTGGTCTTGCTCTTTGTCTCAGCATCTTGTTTTAAAAAAGGAAGGATGGTAGCACAATACCCCATTTGCAGCATACAGTGCAAGCTGGGGTATATGCTGTAGTTCTGAATGCAAGCTTTCCTTGTCCTACCTTCATTTGTAGAAGTGATTCAGAACTGTGAGAGTTCACTGCTTTTACTCATTATCGAATCATGAATTTGAAATGAATAGTTGAGCTGGAATTTTTCACTTTTACTGATGAAATTATATACATACAAGGTTTGTTTTACTTCTTAAGCTTTATCTTTCTTTTTGAAGGCGTAAAAATGTCAGCTCTGCAGAAGTTTCCCTTTAGTCTTGTTTCATATTTTGTATAAGAAATAAAGTTGTTGTGTTTGGAGTCCTCATGGAGAACAGACAAAACCTTTAAGATTCACTAGGGGTCCTTTGGTCTGTTACCATCTTGAAGATCATTATGTTAAGTAGAGAAATCTGGGCTGGGTCCTGAGGTACAGTGGCAAGGTGTTGGTTGAGAAGTAGCTTCAAGGTAGTATTTCAAGTTTAATTTTTTTTTATTCTGCTATTAGTGTAACTAACTCCAGCTTCTGTACAATGCAAAAATTCCTTGTGTTCTTAAAAGAAGCTCCTGTTCTTGCTGACCTGTTAACACTGAACCCAAAGCATCAATTTTGTGTGGGGTATATCAATATTATTATATTGAGCAGGGATGGTGTTGCATGTATTGTCAAAATGTGAGTGCTTTATGTTGGCCTGATGAAAGACTCTCTTTAAAATACAACGCATAGTAAAGTATTCATCAGGGGGGTCAAGTTTTGAAAGCCATGGAAGAAATTTTTTCTCAGCAGTACCAAAATGCATTTGAAATCATAAAAGCTTCATTTATAAATTGACTTCCTTTACTAATTCCTTTACTAATCTGTTGCTAGTTGTGGCCACAGAAGAAGTTGTGACTGCAGAATCTGTGGATGGGGCCATTCAGCAAGTGGTCAGTTCTGGAGGTCAGCAGGTTATTACCATAGTTACGGACGGCATTCAGCTGGGTAACCTGCATTCCATTCCAACCAGCGGGATAGGGCAGCCCATCATTGTGACCATGCCAGATGGGCAGCAAGGTGAGTGCACACTTGCATGATTCCAGCTTGAGGAACTGTTTTAGTTACAGTAATAATAATGACTTTTTAGGTGCAAATAACTTGGACCATTTTGTGTACCTCTATGAATTCTTATATTAGAGAAGGCTTGGACACAAGCCTCTGCAGTTCAGTGGGTTAACATGTCAGCTGAACTGCTGCTTTAGGAGAGAGAATAGAAGAGTTACTAAAATATGGAGGAGACATGGGACATTTAAGAGAAAAGTAACAACTACTTGCTTTGCCTTCAGTAAGTTTGATTTTTGCAAACTCGCTACAAGAACTAGAAGATGGAGTAAAACAAAAACCTTCTTCTAATTCTTGCACTGTTGGTTTGCTGGAAGTACTGTGGGGAGGTGAGGCTTGGATTTAGAAATCTGATGCATGAAACAATCTGTGCAAGTCCCATGGAGTGTCAGTGCACTGACACACTGACCTGACAAATGGTCACGTCTTACATGCCTGAAGTTTTAGAGCAGCACTGACAGAACTAGTGAAGCCAGAGTGACACAACTTTTTTGAGGGGGTCATATGTACTTTGTAGAAGCTGCTAGTGTAATAAATCCTATTTTGTGATGTGTATGCTTTGGGTGGTTTCTTTTAAAGATGCTCTACCACTATTTAGATAAAAATGATCCCTTCTCTGCTTTCTTTGTGAGAACACCCAGTGTGAAGCTTGAGGGGTTGTACACAGGAGACAAATTATTTGGTTCACAGTCTGCCTGAACTAGTACACTTTGTTATCGTTATGAATGAGTGGGTGTAGATAGTAACTGAGGTGACAGTCACATTTGTCAGATGGCTGCATGAGGAATTAGAATATGACTTTACTAAGAACCCTGCTTTTCTTACTCATGGCTAATAACTACTGGATTTTTAGATTACTTAAGGTGTATTAATCAAACCAAAAGTAAGATTTGTACTTAGTATTTATTTAAGAAACATTATATAAATGGTCTGCTACAGAAGTTTGAGTTGACAGACTGGTGACTGCTGCAGTTCTCTGCCACGTCTGTTTACTCTGTGAAAAATGGCAGTGATATTCCAGAGCTAATTATTGTAGACCTCAATAAGGAAGAATTTAAAAGTTCTTTAGTAGCATGAAAGCAACTAGAGTTTTTAGTAGATTTTCACTGAGCTTATTGTACACTTTATTATATAGATGTGTTTTCACAAGCAGAAGTATTTGCAATTTTTTCTGTTAATAAAATTACTTAAATAATACGAGTTTTATATAGTGAAAATATTGTTCAAAGTAAATGTATTTACATGAACAAATATGTTTTCAGTGTTAACAGTTCCAGCAACAGACATTGCTGAAGAAACTGTGATAAGTGAAGAACCGCCAGTAAAGAGACAATGCATTGAGATTGTTGAAAATCGTGTGGAGTCTGCAGAAATAGAAGTAAGGAGTATATTACATGATCTGTGTTGAACAGTGTTCAGGACTGAGTATCTGGTTGTGGTTTTTGTATTGTTCAGGAGGTTAATTTCTGTGTTACCACAGAATGAAGTGTGTGAAACATTTAACTTGTTCAGTCTCTCCTGTAACTGAAATTCATCTTTTACAAAGTTGTTGTAAAAAGAAAATAGGAGGGCTGTGTGCATGATCCTGTGGTCATGCATGTAAAAGTGACACTTGTTTAAATATATGAGAACTTTTTTTTTGTTTTTTCTTGAAGATCACTAGCTGTTTTTTAAAACTGGGTGCTGATACGTTATCGAGTGACTTGACTTTCCCCTAGGAGTGAATGAGAGTGCTGTACCCTCATCTTTCTGTTACAGCCACATGCTTCTGATTGTGAGATCATTTTTAGCAGTGTTTCCTTTCCATTCATGGTATCTAGATAACTGCTGTGATGGAAGTGTGAAACAGTAAGATTCTGTGTGTGTTAATTTTTATCTGTGTGGTGTCCCCCACCCATTTTTTTTAAATGCTGAAACAGTTTATTATTACACAACTTTTCACCATCGGTTTTTTAAAAAATATACTGCAAAAATCCTAAAAATGTTGAGAGTGCTTTTCTTTTTATATGACGAATGGATGTAGCTGTTCAGTTTAAAATTGTAGCTTTTTTAATGCTATCCACAAAAGGTCAACCATCTCATTCCTTTTCCTGTTACTTTTAACTGTGCTGACCAGTTTTAGTCAAAAGTTTATGAAAATTGCTGTCTGCTTTGACTAGACTGTAAGTTCTCATTTTGTCAACTCCATGATACTTCATTTATCAAAGGTTGTATTCTCCAACTTTTGTTCATATTATCAAATTGTGCCTAATTGAATACTTTTCGTTGTACAGTATGTGCTATATGTTATCCATGTCTAATAACAATAATTACCACCTCTCATCATTTGCTGTCCGTGTCCCTAAGTTGTTGCGTCAAATACTTTTGGCATTTGCAGCTTTGTGGTCATTACAGATTATCCTGACAGTTGAAATTTTCTTGCTGCATTTTTTAAAATGTATGACTGTTACAATAAAAGCATTTCTTTTGTTCACACTTTAAAAAATCTGCCTGAATTATTCATGAAGGAAATTACATTTCCTTAAGTATTTTAGTAATTCTGTTAAATGAATTTTTTAAAAAATCCAGATTGGTTAAGGGATAAATTGACCTGTTCCTAATTACAGATAATTGGTATAACATAACAATACCAATAATTCTTTTAAGGGGATTGCCAGTTTTATTTTTATATGTTAAACATATTTCTCAAATATTGAAAGAAGTTGGTTTAGATGAGTTACCTGGTCTGTTACTTTTAAGTGGAAGTTTTGATGACCTTCTTGTCCCTGCCTGTACAACTGTAAATGCACATGCAGACCTCTGCCTCTGTGTGAAGGCCAGTTGACTTTAGGGGCCTTGTTGTGGTTCACAGGGGTATGGTGCTACCTTACTTTAGTAGCAGTGGCATTAAAGAAGTGCACACAAAGTTGATTCACTTCAAATTTCTTCATCACAGACTGTGGTAGAGATTTAAATTTAGAGAGAGTGGGACCCCTCCCCTCATTAAAATATTTTAAAAAATATTTTAGAATGTGGAAATACAGAAAACATTTATTTTTTTTTATTATTTATTATTTGTTTCTCTTTCACACTAATTAATTATAAGGAGTTGATTCAAGGCTGAATACTTTTTTCAGCTGTTTTAAATTCACAGTGTGTGAACAGTTTACTGTAGTTTGAAAGTTTTTGTAGTTGAAAATCCACCCATCCATGTAAGGTGACAAACTTTCCTGTGAAAGTATTGTGGAACAACTAAAGCTGTAGTGGTGTTTTTAAATTTTCTATTCTGGGTCTGTTAGGTTAAAACATTTCAGCTTATTTTGAAGAGTGACAGCAGTTTTCCTAAGCAGTTTGATATTTTAAACATGGGATGGCAGCAAAAAAACCCTGTCACGTAGATACTCTGTTTTTCATTTTCATGCATAATTCATTAACATATAGTGATCTTTATTTTCATTCTTTAATTTGACTGTTTCTCCCGTGTTGCATGTTTGAAAGGTAACACACATTAGAAGCAGGACAATCATTTGATTAGACTAAAAAATAATCATAATTGTAAACTAATTATATTCATGGATTCAAATCCTGTGTCTTTGTGTTGTTTAAAAGAATGGTTGATTATTTTAGTTGTAGGTGTTCCTCTTGTCAATGGAAAGTTGCATGTTAAGGAAAAAATTCCCTGGTAAAATGGAAGATTTCTTTAGAGCACTGAGCATCCTCTAATTTGATTTCTATCTGGGTAGGTGATACAAAAGGACACCAGATCTCTAAAACACTTCTGGTTGTGTTCTAAAGCATGTCCCAAGAACACTTCCTGGGTTTGATTAAATTAGTAGATGAGATATAGTCCTCCCTATTCTGGATGTCAAAGTTAGAGAACCAGTTTTGACCACTGAGTCCACAGTAGATATGTGTTGCTCCTCCAGAAGCATTTGGGTTCTTCCCACTACCTAGTCACACAGAAAAGTTGTCTTCATCTGCTTAACTCATTCTGTTTGTTGGGACTGTGACAGTCTGAAAACTACACCTGTTAGCTGCTGGACTAATCGTGGTGCTTTGAATTGCTAGTATGTCTAGTAGATATTGGTTTTATCTTCTGGCCATGCCATGGTGACTTGGGTTTTTTCCTGTTTTTTCTTACTCTTTCCTTAACGTGCTGTACTACTTTTGGGTATGCAGCTCTAGTTCTCTCTTCTGTGGGAAATACTCTTAAAACGTTGTTCAAGAACCTCCCCACCTCCAAATGTTTGCAGTGTGCCCCCTACACAGCATTTCATCCCCCAATGTTTGCACACATTCCGTAGCAGTGACAGCCCCTTGCTGGTTGTAATGCACCACAGGACTTTTTGCCAGGGAACTACCAATGGTTCTTATTTCTATGCAGGCCATTAGATAGAGCAGCTTTGCTTCCTGACAGTCAGTATTCGGTTTTTGATGGTTTTTCTGAGACCAGTTCATGGGATAGATAATGCCCAGCTCCATACATCCCAGCCCTCAAAAAGAAAAGGCTGCCTTCTGCATGTGGAAGGATCAACTGTTTTGACTAATTCCCTGGGAATTGTCTTGTAGCTCTGTTCACTAAGGCTCTAATCCATGGGGCTGTTTCACATAAGCTGTTGGTCCCCTCACACTACAGAGATAACTTTTGGAAATAGCAGTATGTTTTGGCTGGGCTGGTGCTGCAGGATTGTTGCTGTGTTTCAGATTGTCTGAGGTGTAGGCTCTGCTGTTCATTTGGCATCTGTCAGGCCAGTTGCTACATGGGCTGACCATCCATAAAGTTGCCTTAAAAGGAGAATCCAAATGTTCAGAGGTGGAAGCTGAACTTCCATTTCAAATAAGTAAGCAAAATCAGATGAGCTCTCATTTTATTGGCATATGCTCCAAATGAAGCAAACCCCCTAGCATGCTGCCTTTAGCTCTTAAAGCCCTTGGGAAAATCAAGTTTGTACTTACTGAAGTTTGTTCTGTGTTCTAGCTAGTCTCTTTATAACCTGTTAATCTCCTTCACCTGTTGTTTTTGCTGTTCAGGTGCTGCTGTTAGCAATGATCTGACCACCTCTGTCATTGTATTTCAGCACATTCAGCTGACATGTGGCTGCTAAATGTGACTGTGACAAGTACTGAGAACAGTAGCAAGTAGAAGGGAGGCAGAGTATTTTGTATTTTTCTGACCATGAAAATATGTGAGTGCATTAGAGATGAAGAGTAGGGATGCTCTTGTGGGAGTGTGGTGAACTGAAACTTCTCACAACTGTTAGAGGCATTAAATGGGAATGTGATACTGGACTGCTGGGATGGGAGTATGGTGAAAAGACAACTTGTTTTCACTGGACCTCTGTTTTTTGATAAGTCGTTTTTCTGGGAAGTGGTTTGTTTCTCTGGCAACCTTCCTTACTGTTCCTACTGAACAACTGCAGTGGAAAGAATTATTTTAAATCCAATACTACCTTAGTCATAAAAGTATGATGCACTTCAATGAAATGGTATTTGATTGAATATTTGATCAAAACAAAACTATTTCCCCAGCAAATTGCCTTTTCAATTGGGCTCAGAGCAACATCAGACAAAATGACAGTACCTACATCACTGGAGATGGAAATGCGTTCTCCTTAGTTCCTAAGGCAGCTTCAGAGGAAGTGGCATTTCCCGTATCATTTTGCCTGGAAACCATTTTATATCCAGCCCCAACAAACTTGTATGCAAGATTTCTGCAGTTACTTAAGGATTTCTTTTCTAGCTGCTTTTAAAAGGAAAAAAGGTTATCTGGCAAATTGCCTGTTAATTCATAAAGATAAGGTGTCCTTGGGGATGTAATTAGACCTCTGGATTGCAGAGTATCAATCCCTGTGTAGAAAGAAGCAGTTAGGTTTATGCTTTGGTCAGGGGGCAGGTGACACTCTCCAGTGCAGATGGCTGATAGGGAACAGTTTATCATTTTTACTGTCTGATTAGAAATACAACAGCAAGTGACAAGCCTGTTAAATTGAATGATTGGAGAAATGTTATTATATTCTGTTAGCATTTAATCACCACGCTTGCACTTTTTTTATTTAGCTCTTTTTTGGTGAAGACTTGTGTGGTACCTTTGCAGCTCAGTAGACTTGGGTTTTCTGTCTCCACACTTCCAGCCCCGTGTGTGTGTGGGGAGTTGGCTGGGTGATAATTGGGGTCTGATTTGCACAGCAGCATTCATACAGGTTTGCCCGAGTAAGAACTGAACAGCTTCTCCATGATACCCTAACACTTGAACTGCATGTAAAGGAAAAATATTTGCCATTTTAGCTTGTATTTGATACTTATTTGACAAAATATTGCTGGTTCTGTTTCTAATAGGAAAGAGAAACTCTTCAGAAACAGCTGGATGAGGCAAACAGAGAAGCACAAAAATATCGTCAGCAGCTTCTAAAGAAGGAACAAGAAGCAGAGGCCTATCGGCAGAAGTTAGAGGCAATGAACCGCCTCCAGACTAATAAAGAAGCTGTTTAATAAAAAATGAACACACTGCAAAGCCTGTTACTTTCAAAAACCTGCAGTACAATCTTGAACTGTACAGTATATAGGTACAGCCATGGGATTTCATGATAGAGAAGATGCTACAAGTTGATAACTGGACTTAAGCCGTGAGCTCTGATTAATTTCTTGTAACATAAAAACTCTGAATTTAGAAATTGTGAAAAGTATTTAAAATTAAATACTGTAAATAGTTGGTTTTTTTACAGTTTCAAAATGAGTTGATAAATCTTTTTGAAGGGATCCAGAAACATGAAAAGCCAATGTTTTTGTGAAATTTTTGATTTTAGTATGAATCTAACTTCTGAAAAACAGAACAGTTTTAAGGGTGATGTTGATTTAAGCTGACAATTTGAAATTTGATTATGTGACAAAATTAATTAACAGTTATTTCTACATGATAACAACTCAACTTCTCTGAATAAGACATTTCCAGGTGGAAATCTTTGTACAGCTTTAAGTAGTTGTCTCAGATTCTCTGAAAACCATTTTTGGGTTTTTTTTTTATTTTAGGTGGTGAAATTTTTATATTTAATTTCAGATATATCCAAGTAGATTTACATGTATATGAAGCTAATATTTTTTAAACTTTTCAGTTTGTACATATGCTGCATGTTTTTATAATTTCTACACATACATCTTGCATAGGTATTTTTCAGCAAAGATGAGAAAAATTATGAGAAAAATGTTTAGCCTATAGGTCATTTGAAGTAAGCTAGCAGCCAGTTTTATTGTGGATGGTATATTTCTTGGAAGAATGTAATTTGTAATTAAGAAGAACAAAAAAGTATCCTAATTTACGTATTAAGAGGTAAAATTTGGTAGTGGAGGCAGTGAAACTTCATTTCGTGTGTCTTAAAATTTCCCTGTACAAACATTTTAAAGTTCAGTAATGAGTAGAAAAGAACGTCTCCACTGGAACACAAACAGTAGCTATTTTAGAATATCCCTATTGATCTCTCTTCCCTGAAAGCCTTGAAATTACTTCAGAGATACATTTTTTTTTAACGGACTTTTGCATTTTAATTACACAATTGGACAAGTAATTTTTTTTATGTTGTAGTGATGCTCTTCCTACCCAGCATCATTGTTCCTCACTGTGATACTGTGTTTGTGTGTGTCTGTGCAGTGATCTATTATGCTTAAAATTTATATGGCACGTTACATCTTCAGAGCATTGTAAAATCTTTTAAAGAACCCTTACTGCACTGCCTGAGGCAGGTAAGTGAGTGTTATTGTCTCAATTTTATAACTGGTTTAAGTGCAACACAAGGGAGTGTTAAATGACTGGCTTAACACTGCGTGAACCTGTGGTCACCTGGGAATGGATCTCAGGAGTTCCTGGCTTCTAGTCCTGTGCTTAGACTGAGCTGCCTTAAGATTGTTCAGTGCTGTGTTACATTAATTTTTGAACTACTGTGCAGATCCGTTTTTTGTAAGATAAAACTCTTTGTGCTTTGCTTTGTTGTTCCATGTTCACTGCTTTTATGGAATTGTTTATATAAACTTAAGCAAAAAGTCTGGTTTATCTATACTGTACACGAAAGAATTACCCTTAAAACTGTACTCTGGCCTACTTTTTCTATTTTACAATTAAATATCTTTTCCACATATATATAGTGTAGAATCAATTCAATTGGTTTGTGTGTGAATGAGAGCGTCAAAGCTGTTTTGTGTTAGGCATCTGGAAAAACATGAAAAAACAGTTTTGGGTATAGAATGGCGTTAAATGGTAGGAGGGAGGAATGGGGAAAGGATTGCATTGTACTGTACAAAACTTTGTCAAACTGGTCAAAATTTGACTTGGGTTTATAGATTTGGCAGTTAGGGAAAATTTCTAAATATTTTCGTATTGTTACATGTTCAGTAAATTTGATTTTGATTAGCAAATTTGATCTAAAACCAACCAAAAGATAAAAATGGGAACTCTGTGATGGTGGGTTTTAGAGGAATTATTTTCAAGGACATCATCATGCTAGTACTAGGACTTGAAGCAAACCTTGTGCAGTGGTTAACTGGAAATTGCTCTATTTTAGGGATCTTTTTCAGGAACTATCCTTTATGTCACTAGCAGATTGAGGAACCAGTTAGCCAAGGGAAATGTACTGCTTAGGTATTGCTACAGTTAATTATTTTGTGATCAAAATAATGTTTTTGTCCTCATATCCCACAAATTTAACAACACAGTGTAATCTCTGTGATTTCTTAATAATGATAAGAGTGGCAGTGTTTGAGTGGTGATAGTGGCAACGTTCACATCCAAGTGGAGAGTTTCCCACGGTTATGACAGCAGATGTTGGCAGCAAACAATGAAATGAACCTCTTCTATTAATTCTGTTTCCTGTGAGCAAATATTCTATTCCTCATTGTCCATAACCCTTCTGAGTGCAGCGTAGCTATAACAAAACCTTATTTATCGCCAGCAATATTTATCCTACCTGTAATTCATTATCAGCTATTTTATTTTAGTTCCAAACAGGACCTGCTGTTTGTTCTTTTCTGCACAGAACAAGAGATCAACCCAATGAAACCGTCACCTTTGAGCTAAAGTGTAGGGTGTATGTTACATTAAATAATTATTGTATAGTTTAGCTCTGAAAACATTGTTAAAAATACTGTTCCTTATTTGCTGTTCCAAATTAAAAACATAAATGTAGTTAGCTACCATCTGTTTCTTTGAACAGATGTCCATATATATTAGCATAGTAATCACTTGCAATGAGCTAAAATCAGAGTTTTTGAGAACTCTGGACTCATTTTGAGTTGGTTCTGTGCTTCATGCCTGTCCTTTCTTAGCTTGTTCCCCTTTATGGGATCATTTACAGTAAAGCCACAAGATATTCATAAATTCCTATTAAACGTGGGCAGCTTGTTACTTTTTTCCTAATGTTTCTAGAGATAAAACATGAATATGCATATAGTAATTTTTTGCGCTTGTCTCAATGCCTTTTTATCAGTTTGGGGTTTTTTATTAAATTAATTAATCTGATATGTGTGTGCAAGGGCATCTTCTCATATCTATAAAAGAGTTCCTTCTCAAGTATCTAATTGTAGCAGAAACTGGGAAAGGTTTTACACTGTTCTGTAGGGAGTGTGCTCTGAGAACAATGTAAAAACTTTCTAGAACTATGTAAGTGGTTGTGCTTCATTAGAGTGCCTGGGGCAGAGAATGAAAGATGCCCTGGCAGCCAGTTTTCTACTGTGAGAGAAATAGCAAAACTGCTGTCAGGTATCAGACACAGGGTCTGCCTCTGCATCCTGTCTGCAGCAGGGCTGGCCCCAAGCAGGAGCCTAGGGTATGGCAAAAATAGGCAAGAATATATTGTGTGGGAAATAATTTATCTTTCTGGTGCTTAGTCCACAAGAGTCCACAAGTCCTACCTCTCTTTTCCCAGAGCTGCCTGGTGCAGTGTAGAGCAAGTGAAGATGGGTATGGATTCAGTGTTGAGTAGTGTCAAAGATTGTGCTGCCAGAGGTAAGAAGGTGTTTCCAAAACTGGAACAGGAGGCACCCTATAAGGCTGTTCTTTCAAACTGAGAACAATCCAGGTGGAGGACTTGGAGGAATTCTGGAGAGACAAGATGTAATCCCAGTGTTGATGTGTATCATAAGGGAGAAAAGAAAGCACAGTGTGGGAAAAGATGCATTTTCCCACCTCAGTGGTCTAGGGTGATATCTGTGGAGGAACATCACCCTGCTTAGTGTAACCTGCTCTGATCTGAATGGCAGGACCAGTGCTGCTTCACCTTGTAGTTCTGGAACTGGCAGTAACTGTGTAACCTTTCCTTCCAGCAGCATGGGACTGACAGCATAAGGACTGAAAACTTGTGGGGATGTAGGTATACTCTTTTTTTTGGGGAAAAAAAAAGAATTCTCAAAACAATTCTCAGGAAAAGTCCCTGTCTCCCGTGTCAAATTTGTTCTGTGCTGGTACCGTGTTTTAATGGCTACTGCTAGCACAGTAGCTGGGTGTGCTGGCATAACATCTGCTAGCTTTTATTTGGTTTGAAAGCTCTCGAGCTTTTTCTCTCCCACAAGTCTCATGTTAATGTGCCTTATATTCATGGCATGGATTACTGTGAGACTTCTGAAAGATTGATAGAAAATGGGAAAGTGCAGAGGCAGCTCCTCTTAGTGATACACTATCTTACACATCAAAAGAGCACAGATGAGAACATGAGAGATTGTAAAAACCCTCAGTTGGGAGGAGTTAGATAAACACTCACCAATAACCTGCCTGTTAAACCTTTTCCAGAATGTGTGAGTCTGAGAGATAAAGGGAGCTATAAAGGGGGAAGCAGCTGCTGGGGCACCAGACCAAACTGACCACAGCTTCCAAAACGTTGTGGCCCAGGTCTGAAGAGGTGCATTCCTAAGGAATCAGTATGGAGCCTGAGGAGTACCGACAGAGAGGTGAGTGATCCGTGGCTCTTGCAAATAGGTAACATTTGCTTGTGGAGATCGAGTGTTGTAGGGCTGCGAGTGATACCCAGAATTAGGATGGGCAATATACTCTTTGCATGCTTGTCTTTGAGACTTGGATCTGCTGAGACTGAGGCAAAAATGTGTCCCAGGGTTGAGTTTAAATTAATGGATTTAGAGTCTATGGGTAACAGCCTTTTTTGGTCTTACATCTAAGATGCTGTGGGAAAGCTGCCAAACTGTAATTCTGAATAAACTTATGCTAAGGGGTTATGCACAGTATCTCTTCACTAGCTGACACCCTGACATGGCAGTGGTACTTGGACAGTTCTGGAGATGGAGAGCCAACTTTGGTTCCAGGGCTGCAGGTGATTGCCTTAAAAAGTGGAGAAAAGGTGTGAAGATATGCAGCTGATTTCAGAGGATGCAAAGGGCGCTTTGCTATAATGACAAGGAAGTGTAGGACATTATGAAAATTTAATTCCTGTGAGGTGTAGTTTCAGTTAATTTGTAGGCAAGAAAATCTAACCTTTCAGTAACCAAACAAACTGTACTTGTACCACAATTGTGTTTTAAAGGTACATTTGAACTATTAAATGATGACACTGAAAAACCCTGTGAGCCTGTTTTAGAACATTATTAGATGGGACAAGTAAGGTATAGGAGGGAGGAGCTGGGAGCAGTGTTCCAATGCCATTGGAATCTCTCTCCAGTGCTAAGGACAGATTGTGTGGGGTGCTGGTACTGCTAGTTAGTGTTTCCATAATTGAAACTGAAAATACTGGTTTGCCTCTTCCAGGGAAAGAGATGGTAGATTACATCTGCCAGTACCTGAGCAATGTGAGAGAGAGACGGGTGACTCCTGATGTACAGCCAGGTTACATGAGAGCCCAGCTGCCAGACTCTGCCCCAATGGACCCAGACAGCTGGGACAACATCTTTGGAGATATAGAGAAGATTATTATGCCAGGGGTAAGAAATAAAGTATAATCATGACAGGAAAAAGCCATTACTACCTGGGGTGAACACCAAATGCTGGGAATGCACAGGTTCTGCAGAACATTGTTCTAAATAAGTAAAGTACTCAAAAATGTAGCATAAATCTTGTTGATGTTATGTCCACAGTTGTGTTCCTAACTGTAATTTTAGGGGTTAGTTTGTGATTGTATTTTTATCTACTTTGTATGTAACTCATATTTGCTTACAGGGAAAGAAATTCACCAGTACGAGAAAATCATTAGCTTCATAATGTCTCTGTCTCTTAATTATATTAAGATTATATAATCTTAATTTCAGAGATGTGGAAACTTGGCACAGCAAGGTGAAGCAACTCTTGCCCAACTTCATGTACATACAAAGGTTGTCTCCTGCACTTTGAATGTAAAAGTCTACTTCCTCTTGTACATAAATACTGCAGATTCTGCTAAGGGAATTCATACTACTAAATTGCATGTTTTATGTAAGAAGCTTTTTCAAAGTCTGTTCTCAAATTTTTTTATAGATGTTTGCAGAAACTTGATCTGATGTAGGAGAGGAAATCAGATTACATGTACTTATGCTGGTGTCCCCCACACCAGCTCCTTCAGGTGTATAGAAGGGTTTGTATAGTTGTAAATTGCTGTGTGTAGCTAAAGACAAGTTGTTTGACAAAATGAGCAACTTTGTTGCAAGGATTCCCTTTACAATGATAAATATTTTGATAAATCTTTTCTGACTTTCTGAATCTTTCACACATGGCACAACATTCTTTCCTGTTCAGAATCTTTCTCTGCCTGTTTAATTCAGATAAATGCTTTTGCTGTTATTTGCAATTTATCTGTTAATAGTACAGTGTTATCACCTGCTAGTGCTGCTCCCTTGTTGATGTTATCTTTGCAGCTCTCTGCTGGCAGATGTACAGTTGCACGTATTATGATGCTGTAATCCTTTTCTCTCACTTTAAACAGATACTAACCACTATATCTCATGCAAAGTTTTGTGACATTTTCAGACTTAACTTGTACATAATTCTGTTCTAGGTAGTCCATTGGCAAAGTCCACACATGCATGCCTACTTTCCAGCTCTAACTTCCTGGCCTTCACTCCTTGGAGATATGTTGGCTGACGCAATTAACTGCTTGGGATTCACATGGGTAAATTTTTGGGGGCTATTTTAGACATTACTCTCCTGTGTGTAATATGCAAGAGCAGGTCATAGACATTCTTTCTTGTCCTTTGAGTCAGTATAATTATTTGTTTTAACCAACTGTATGTTGTTACATAAATGAAAATTGTCACTTATAAAAAAACAATCCAAAAGAACATATAAGAACAAGCATTACCTACTAAGTAGTAAGAGGTGAATTGAAGAAAATATACTAGAAATGTGTTTTCAAATTCTTTGCATGTCCCACTGTGAGCATTGTTCCTTGTCCTCTCGTCTCAGTGCCAAGACTGTTATACAAGCAGTGTAAGCAGTAGAGCAGCCACCATCCATGACTGCAGACTAGATTGGGCTCCATTCCAGTTCTCCTGCTCCTTTGAGAGAACACACTTCCTATTTTTCCTCTTCTGAAAATAATTGTTTGATGGCCCGGGCCAGAATATCTGCGTATTTTGTATCCTCCTGCAGCAGCTACAGACCACTACTTGCTTATGATTCTGCACACTGCAGTAGTTTCTCAAGCCAGTATTTTCCCCAGTGCCAAAGTTGCTGAGATTTTTAGATGTGTGACTCTGTGTAAGAAAGTAGAAGCTCATAAACCTATAAGAAATTGGTGGGTGTGGTCTCCATGTAGGTGTATCAGATTAGGACATTGCCTCTCTTAGCTCTCAGTTGGATGAGGGGTCAGTGCCCATGGTGAACTACAGCCTGATTTTCCTTTTTAAATTTTTGTAGGCCTCTAGCCCAGCCTGTACAGAACTGGAAATGAATGTGATGGATTGGTTGGCTAAAATGCTGGGCCTTCCAGATAAATTCCTGCACCACCATCCCGACAGTGTGGGCGGAGGAGTATTACAGGTAGGGGAGATTAGAGATGGCCTCATCAATATTTTGTTTTCAAGTGAATTTCTCTCTGGGTGGTACTTTTCCTAGAGACAAAACCAACAAAGTTTTCTATATGGGTCTGAGTCTCAATTTGGCATTATTTTCCCAAATTTTAGTATTAAATGTGGAAGATTATAGAATAGAAACTGCAATTGCTTTTACTGCTGTGTTATGGACAAACAGCAGGTATTCCTGTGGTCTTATTAAGGATATATGAGTCAGATTTCATTTCTTCAATTTGTTTCACATTACTAAATTTTGCACTGAAGTGATTCTTACATAATTAGAGAAGGAATCCTTGTCACTATACTTCTGCCACAGTCCTTGGCCACACAAGAAATTATTTTTCCTTCTTCTAATGTCTAGTTTTTGTCTCTGAGAGGTGCAAATCAAGGCCTGAACTGTTACCTCCTTCCAGAAGGTGTAAGCAAGAGTTCCCTGGAATCAGTGCTGCATCTTTGTTATTGTAAGGGGCTTTGATCACGTTTGTAGTTTTTTGAGAAATACTATGTTTTATCTGTAGAACAAAAGGGAAACGTGGTTTATTTATGCCCCAGAACTCAGTGCTGCATGTTAAAATATACAGCAGTTAAAAGGCTTTGTTTTGTGTTGCTGGCCCAGAGAGCTGCTCATCAGCTAATGACTCCACTGCGTCAGAGAAAAGCAGGAGTAGGAATAAAAGAGGGAGTGGGCACGTCACTGATTTCAGCAGATCCCTGGCAAATTAGCAATGAAGTAGCAGATGCAGTAAATGAGCAATGTCTTTGCAGAGCACTGTGAGTGAATCAACCTTGGTTGCACTGCTGGCAGCACGGAAGAACAAAATTCTGGAGATGAAGGTTTCTGAGCCAGACACTGATGAGTCCTCGCTCAATTCTCGCCTCATCGCTTATGCATCTGACCAAGTAGGTTCTTATGATTCCAGGGAAAACAAATTGCTTCTGTAGAACAACACAGGAATGCCTCACAAGCATTGACCAGTTCCCCTGCTGTTGCTTTCTGCAGATGGGGAAACTAAATCAGTGTGAGGCGAGGTTTTTAGGGTCTTGGCAGTCCTCAAGAGATTGTTTCACATTACTGAATTCTGCACTTCCTTCCTGTTTTTCACAAAGCCTTACTTCAGGAACTAGGTGCTGATCTCATGCTGCTTCATCTCGTGTTTCTTCCCAGCTTCCTACCCCTCAGAGACAGGCATGCTCAAGGCATTGTTACCTAAATGCTGCTCCGGGTTGTGGGCTTCACTGTTGGCTTTTGCCAGCAAACTTCTGTCCTTGGCCTCCTGAACTGAGCAATTATATTCCCCTGGGAAAACTGCCACAGGAGAGACACTCATGCTCATTCTCTCTTAGTATAACTAAAAGGACTTTATCTTGTAAGGTGTTTTGCTCTATCCAGAAGTAAACACACTTCAGGGGATTTATCTCCTTGTAGCAGGAAGGAGGGAATAAAGGTTGATTCATTTCTAGAGGCTCCTTTAAGAGCTGAGTTTTGATACATTGCCCTCCAAACACAAGATCAGGATGCCTATTCTTATATTTTAGAAAAAACCAGTACCCTAGTAAATGAAGCATTCTTTGGAATTACAGTAGTACTATTTCATATAGTTACTCATAAAGAAGATGCTTTCAGACTTGTATTAATATGGATTACAATAAGGTCGTTATCTCTGTATTTCTTGCCACCACTGTTCTTCATAAAGCCATAACTTACCACAGCTGTTCAGCCTCAGAGCTTGAGTTCTTACTGTTTTTCTTATTTTAAAGGCACATTCCTCTGTAGAAAAGGCTGGCTTGATTTCTCTTGTGAAGACAAGATTTCTGCCTGTGGATGAGAACTTTTCCCTCAGAGGTGAAACTTTGAAGAAAGCCATTGCAGAAGACAGAAAGAAAGGCCTAGTGCCAGTCTTTGTATGTTCAAATTTCTGATTGGGGGTATTGACATAGTGTTATATTCTTAAAGTCAACATGACATTACATATAAAAAATTTCTTGTTGTGTTAAAATACATTAGCTAAAAGTTCAAATGTATACAAGAATTTGTACTTTATTAAATAAAAATATTAATGTTTTGACTGTCTGCAATAAACTTTTAAAGTGCTGCAACCATGTATTAAAAGAAACCAAATCCATTATAACAGGTTTGGTTTTCTCTAGGTTTGTGCAACTTTGGGTACAACTGGTGTCTGTGCTTTTGACAATCTCTCAGAACTGGGTCCAGTCTGTAAGTATCTTTTTTTTCCCTGATTTTGATCTAGGAAAGTATCTAGAAGACACTCATAGATTTTTCATGCCAAACCCAAGGATAGCTGAGTTTTTCAGACATGTCTCAGGGAAGGCTGAAGTCAGTACAAGACTGCAGTGATTTCTGTTAGATTTAGATTAGGATGCTAAAATACATTCTATTCAAGATGGATGAAATTTTCTAACTGATAAATCTTTAATGTGGTTATTCAGGAAATACAGACTGTGTGGTACTGTTGTAGGATGGATACATTAATATTTAATCTAGCAAAGAAGTTTTGAAGGTAAATTCTGGTTGATTCTCTGGATCAACCAGTTTCATAGGTAAACTTGACATGGTTGCAAATTCTATTCCATCATAAATTCTGACCAGTAGCTGCTGAAGACCTGAGGAGCTTTCTCTTATGGGTCAGGTTGTGGCTTCTATTTCTGGGTCCTTTTTTGCTTGCCACTATGTCTTTATTTTGGCCTTGTGCCACTGAGGAGTAGCGGGGAAAGAGCAAGTGAAAGAAATCAAATGTTAAAAAGACTCACTCACATGAAATATAGAATAGTGAATTTTGTTACAGAGTCCACCTGGTTTCAGCATTATCCTATATTTTGGCATTATGGATCCTCACCTTTAGAATAAAACTAGGTTGTCAATTGCTTGTCTGCCTCCTCCAAAACACTTCACCTGGTTTGCAGAGAGGAGGGGTTAGCATGCACTTTGATTCCCTATATCCCTTACATAACAACAATCTCAATTCCAACAGGTGATGCTGAGGGACTCTGGCTTCATATTGATGCTGCATATGCAGGAACAGCATTTGTATGTCCTGAATTTCGATTGTTTTTGGATGGAATTGAATATGCAGATTCCTTTACTTTTAATCCTTCTAAGTGGATGATGGTCCATTTTGACTGCACTGGATTTTGGTGAGTATAGTCAAAGCACAAAAACCACCAAAAGGATAACATGCAAATTGCAAAGTTCTTCTCTGCACTTATTTTGCTAAATCTAGTTCCTTCTACATCTGATAGGGTTAAAGATAAATACAAGCTACATCAAACCTTCAGTGTTAACCCTGTCTACCTCAGACATGCCAATTCAGGAGCTGCAATTGACTTCATGGTAAGTTATTATTTAAGTTGATATTTTATATTGCCTATAAAATTTTCAAACAGACTGTGAAATTCCTCTCACATTCGGGAATATGCTTATAACTGGTCTTACTACGTAAGACAAATTATACTGAGATCATAATGCAGAGAAAATAGCAAAACTTTGTAGTAAGCCCTGGTTATGTAGATTAGTTACAAAATTGCTTTCAGATTGAAGTACTTAAGATTTTTACACAGATGGAGATCCAGCCTTGCCTTTCTAATGCAAAGGGTCATTTCTGTGTTTTGTGTTGCTGAAGTAATTCCTACTGATGCCATTTTTGCTGGATTTCTTGAATCTCTGATATGTAATAAAAGAGAGAAAGGAGTAAGCAATGGAAAACCCATGCTCTGAGACAGCAGGAGAATGAATTATATTTTTTCTTCATATTAAGGTATTCATAGGAGAGCTAAGAGGCATTTCACTGAAGATACATCTTACAGCAGATTTCAGTACAGTAATACAAAGGAATATTCACTGCCAATTATTTCTGCTATGATCTCACCCTAGTCCTGAAAAGATAATTGTTTTCTTGAAATCAATAGTGCTTTTCACTAGAGTGGAGTGAGGGAGGGATGGAAAAGAAGATATTGAGTCCCTCTTGTGGTTAAATTAGATCCTGCATGTGATTGTGCAGCTTCCCTGAGATATTCCTTTACATATTTTCTCACTCTTTTCCTTGGAGGTGTTCTTTGTCTAGAACTGTCTACCCAATTAAAGTTGATTTGGGAAAATATACAGAAAATTACAGGAGCTAAAGTGAGCACTAGTCAGTCCTAAAGTCTAAATGGCCACATCTTAAATTGATTAGGCTCTTAAATACAATATAAGCTGGTAATTAATTTAAAATTCTAATCATATCTAGCCATAAATTAAGGGGAATAGCCAAAATCTTATTTTTGCAAATAATTGAAAAATACGGGGACACAGTGTTTCTTTGATGGCTGTTTCCTAGGCTTAGCAGATTTTCAGTAATGTGACACTATTCATCTCAAGAGAGGTTTCTGACCTGAGTCTGAAGCAAGAGATGTAGCAGTGGAAGGGGAAGTCTCCTTTCTATTGTTTCTGCACTCACTGATGCACCGTTGTGTTTTCACAGCACTGGCAAATTCCACTGAGTCGTCGGTTTCGTTCTTTGAAGCTGTGGTTTGTGCTTCGTTCATTTGGGGTGAAAAAGCTTCAAGCTCATGTCAGACAGGTGTGTGAATTACCAATGTGTTGTGTTCAGTTCTTGGTAGGTGAGATTAGTAAACTCAGGGTTGCAGAGATGAGTAACAGAAATCCTCTCACGTGCAAAGCTTGCATGTGAATTCTAAATGTGTGCTGGTTTTACTTTAAAATAATGTGTAAAGATTGACTGTGTAGACAAAACATTTCCAGTCTCCTTGACAGCACTGGACAACAAAGAAGGACTTGGGCAGACACTGCCTTCTGCACTTTACTGAGCCATGATCTGGAGAAGCTTTCTTTGAGGTCAGGTGGCAGCTGTTTGGGAGGCAGGCTGTGATGAATAGCTGAACCCATCACTGTGAAAATGTACAGGCTTAAGTCTCTGATGGAGTGTAAATATGAGGGGTCACATTGTGGATCAATGGTTGTGCAAGAGGATTCTAATATGAGAAGGCACATTCTGCTTTCAAACCTCCTTCTGGAAAATCTCTATGTATAGACCAGTTACTCATGTTCATTGTCAAGGGTTTGGGCAAATAGAGACAGACTTTAAAATTCTTAGCTTTGATGTCATTTTTCTGTTTGCTCTTATTCATTCATTGGAATGATGTGTTTTAGTAAGGAAAGGAATTCCTTTTAACTACCCAGTTTAGCATCTCACAGTGGGTTTGTGATAAACAAATAGATAACTCTCTTTTTCCCCTCTTAATTATAGGGTACTGAAACAGCCAAATTCTTTGAATCCTTGGTTAAAAGTGACCCACTCTTTGAAGTTCCTGCCAAGAGACATCTTGGACTGGTTGTATTTCGCCTAAAGGTAAAGACTGGCCCTTTTGCACATCTCTTTGGAATGAAGTGACCACAGCTGATCTCTCCCCAGACATTAATAACTGTGAATATGCTTCCATGTAAGAATTTGTGATTAAATTCTTAGATATCTTTGGATGTCACTGGAAATTCTAACTATAGTATTTTTTTTATTATTATTTGTATTTAAAACAGGGTCCCAACTGGCTGACAGAAAAACTTCTGAAAGAACTAAGCAGTTCTGGCAGGCTCTTCCTCATTCCAGCAACCATCCACGACAAGTTCATAATTCGCTTTACCGTGACATCTCAGTTCACAACCAGGGAAGATATTCTGCAGGACTGGAGCATCATTCAACACACTGCAGCCCAAATCATTAGCCAGAATTATGGGTTGCACTACATCAATTCTGGTGATGGGGCAGGAATACCCACTACAATAGCTCAGCCTACTTCTCATGCCATTAGTAATGTTCCTCAGCTTTATTTAGATGGAGGGAAATACAAAACACCTTCCAGAAAAACAGTAGTTCAGCCTAAGAAATTATCAATAAATCCCAGTACCTGTGTGATTAGTCAGCAGGTGAAAGGTCAGGAGGATCCTCTGGATGACTGTTTTCCAGAAGATGTCCAAGATGTTACCAAACATAAGTTAACCTCTTTTTTATTCAGTTATTTATCTGTTCAAGGCAAGAAAAAGACAGCACGTTCCCTTAGCTGCACCAGTGTGCCAGTGACTGGTAATCTGGAGCAATGTAACCCCAAAGCAGCAGCCACTGACAAGAAGGAGTCTCGTGCAAATGCCAGAGTTCTTTCCAGGCTGCCTGAAGACATGATGATGTTCAAAAAAGGTGCCTTCAAAAAACTAATTAAATTCTACAGCGTCCCAAGCTTTCCAGAGTGTAGCATTCAGTGTGGCCTTCAGCTGCCTTGTTGTCCTCTGCAAGCCATTGTTTAACAAGTAAGAGAGCTTGGTCTGTAGAAAGAGAACCAAAGTTTGCTTATTCACATGCAATACTACATGTTCTTTTGTTCAAAATGTAAGCTGTGGCAATGACCACTGAGAAAATGTCTGTGCTTTTACTGGTGAAAACCTCCTGTATTTATAGATTAAAATGTCAAATAAATCTGGTAGGCCTATAACATGAAACTTTCTGTTTTGTAGACTGCAGTAAAGAAAATGCCAATTCCTACCTTACCAGTCCTGGTAATGGACAGTTTCCAGCTGCTAGGCTGGAACCATTTTGACAAAGTCTGCTGGCCCCAGGAGAGGATAAAGAATTTAGGTCTCTAATTTGCACCACTGGTTTGGGTTGGTTTTTTGGTTTTTTTTTCTTGGATGGGGGGTTGGGGTGTTGATACTTTGACTTAACCTCACTAGACTGATGTGAGGATCTGTGTCTGCAGACAATGCCAATATCAATTTTGAACTGTGCAAAAAGAAGGATGTAACCTCTCTAAGAGATTTTGCTGCACTAGGGCAATTTTCCCAGAGTTAAACACAGCAGCCCTGCCAGTCCATCTGTTCTAATCAGCTAAGGAAGGCTTTGCACCATGTTGCAAAACAGTTGCCCTTGCAAAGCACCTGTGGCCTTTCCCAGCATTACCTAAGGTCTGTACATCACAAATCCATGAAGAAAGAGAAGAGGAATATTATTTCCCTCTCTCTCATAACAGAGAACTAAAGGGGCATTATGGAAGAAAGGGTCTCTCTAGAGCAAACAAATGTTTTGCTACAAGAGACCAGTGATTTAAGTATATAAAAATTGGGGGGGAGAAAAAGCTATAAGGGACAAATTTCAATTCAGGGATAGTAGAGTTGAGTCAGGGAGCATGGTGATTGCTAGGACTTCATTCTGGGAAAGTGCTGCTAGATGCTCACTCTTTTCCTTGTAGTTGTTTCCAGACATCTACAGTCACCCTGTCTTGAAGGCAGTGCACTCAGATGGATCTTCCCTCTGATCCAGAACAACTTTTCCCAGGTTATATAAATAATGAGCCTGGTTAATGTCTAGACCCTAGAGTTGGAATAGTTCTGTTTCATTAAGATAATCTCATATTCACACTTCATTTCTGCTAAAAAGATCGATAACCATGTTTCATATCACTTTTAATAGTGCCAATAAATCTTTTTGTTTACACAATAAAGCAATAAACACACAGTGAGGATGGCAGTCTCTTTGTGCCTAGTCTTAGATGTTTAAATTTATACTCAGCAATAGGAAGTACTGCCCTGAGTCAGACACTTGTAATTTATAAACATATATAATGTGCTAGTGAGTAACAAAAGGGTGATAGAATTTTAGAAAATTTTGGAAAGGCTCTTTTTTCCCCACTTCCTGTCCTTTCCTCCACCTGTTTCTTTTATTATGTAAATTAATGGGATTTTATTAGACTCTAAGGATCTTTTAAAATACATATTGTCTTCTTAACTTGGAATACTTCCTTGAAAGGATGAGACTTTTCTGTCAGCAACAGACTAGAACGTGTATATATGCAGAATAAGTATGTTGGCTCTATGTCTTTCAGGAAATACAGGACAGAGGGCAATGCAGTAGATGGTAGAAGTCAAAGATGAGCATGGAAGGCTGGAATTGCAAAATACTGTTTCAAGGAGTGATTCAAGAAAGAAATCTGAACCACTGAGCAAACATAAATAATGTGCATACATTGCAAGGAAACTGTGGACCTGATTCTCTATCCTGGCTTATGGTTATCATAAGGTGCTAAAAAGACTGATTGATCCCTTTTTCCATACTAAATTCTAACTGCAGTTCTACCACTGTGACATTCATTTAATGCAAAAAAGTTTTTGAAATGAAGGAGGAACTGATACAATTGCAGTGACCCAAACCATCTATGAAGCCCCTATGGGTAGGTACCCCATGCAGACCATAGCTTAAGTGCATCTTCAAAGGGGGCACTCTTTAAAAACTGACATTAACACTTTCACCTGGGGATCACCTTGGCAACAAAACTCCCAAAACTCACACTGCCCAAAACACAGGTCCACAGGTTTCTGGAGAACTCCTTTTTGGTGTGCAGCTGAAGTGCTCACATAAGGTAAGTGTTTTCTCTATCCATTTTAACAGAATGTCAGTTAATGGATTGCCATTGTTCCCCTGTGCAAAAGAATGATAAATTCAAGCCAAAAGCTCCTTTGTTTTCCTTGAAAAAGTAAATGTTAGTATGCAGTGAGGTTACAGACCTCATTAGGAAAGGTTTTTGTTGGGTTTCCCCCTTTCCCTTTATGGTTAGATTTTCAGCAAAGTGTAACAAATATTTCCTGTTATTCAATTAGCAAACAACAACAAAAAAAGGTGTTTAATGATGCCTGTGGCACACTGCATAGCTCATGCAAATATCTAATGACCTGGCCCCTTAGAGGTGAATAACCCCCAATAAACTTTCACTGAGATGAATAGCCCCTTTAAACTTTGAAATCCATAGTTTATCGTAGAGATAAGTTACTTTAATGACATGAAAATTGTATTACTGAATTCAGCATTGTTATTTCCTTAGTTACTCAGACCTCTTGAAGGAAACTCCATGAATTTCACCCTTCTGACTGGACGTAGTGACCAGGGCTCAGTGCTTCTTGGTGAAGTCTAAACAGCCATTACTGTGAATAAGGATGGCTTTTTCTTTCTTACTTTTTTCTTAAATAATTATTTTTAATTTTATATTTTGCTATGTGGCACTAAGGGGACAAATTCCTTCCCTCTTGTTCAGCCTCCTGCTGCCCTTTTATGTCAAATCTGCTATTTGTCAGCACAAGGTGAGTGGATTCAGGTCATTGATCTGCCAGGAAACTTCTTCACTGCAGACTTTCTTTCCCCTGCTGGATAAATTCCCTTTGCTGCTAGGTGAGCTGTGGCCAGCTCTAATGCAGCACCGGCCCCGGATGTCCAAGCAGGGTGGGCAGGAGCAGATCCTGCAGCTGAGCCGGTCTGACCTCGAGGGAACCGCTGCAGCTGAAACCTGAGCCAGGGGATTCAGGTGGCCCCAGCCAGGGCTGCCTGTCCTGCTCCCACACTGCTCCCAGGATCCAGCCTTGGAACCCAGGAGTCAGTGAGGAGCTGGTTCAGGGAGCTGGCAGGGGTGAAAATTTACTGATTTATGTCTAGGGTAAAATTGGACTATCGCTAGATGTTAGCATTTGGATAAAATAGAGGGGTTTTACACTTCTCCTGTAACAGAGCTACTGTTTCAAACTTGTGCCTCAGGAATTTTTTGGAAGTTGCTTCACAGCTGTAAACACTACAGAACATTTTTGGAAGCCTCCTATGTGAGGGAAACGGCCTGGGAATAGTAGGAGAAATTAGCAGACCCTCTTAGCTAGGGTCACAGTCAATATTTCTAAAGCATTGCTGAATTTCCATAACTAATTCCAGCTTCCTGCTCGGATTGTGTAGCAGTTTTGTGCTATGGTTCTTCAATGGGCTTTCTGGAAAAGTTTTTCTGGTTTTCTAAGCTACTACTTGAGATAAACATTTTCCACTGTTCTCCAGCTACATGTTTGTCACAAAGGTTTTCAGCTCAAGGCTTTGCAGGGTTTGCCAGAAGGCAAAGATATCTTGCTGTGATCCACGAGATGTCACCAGAGGGCAACAAGTTACTGGAAATTTGTGTTAAATTTGGATTCAGGCTCAATGTACAGGTAATTGAGAGAAAGGGATGTAGAAAGAGAGCATGGGAAAAGCACTCATGCTGGCTGACAAAGGATGCTCCAGGCTGCAGCATTTCCTACAGGCTGCAGCATTCTCTGTGCAGACAGCCTCTTCTCTTTTTTCTGTTTTATTATGGTTTAACAGGAGCCTTCACTCTACTACTACAAGTCAGAATGCACCATTCCAGCCAGCTCAAGGGACAATAATCATACCACAAAGCAACACATACCTAATTACTGATAAATGGCAGAGAGATGGGACTCAGACTGGTGGCTTCAGTGAACCTGTGTAAGAGGTCAGCTGGGTTTGTTCTTTCTTTGTTTCACCTGACCATTCCCACGGAAAATCCCAGCTGGGTATTTTTCAGGATTGCTAACTTGAAGCCATCAAGCTTCGTTTTTCAGTTTCAAATGTCCTTCTGTCATATTTAAAATTAACAGCTACTACAATTTGTACTAAAGTTTTATTTGCAGATTTACCACAGTTTTTCTCTGAGGTTTCAATCAGATAAGACAGGTTGACCTGATCTCATTAATTGGTGCTGCCAAAAGGGGTCATTCTGTTTCCCTGTCCTCATGTTACCTTCTAGTTCCACTGCCTCCCTTGCTCCAGCTCTGATGCTCTTCTGACAGTTCAGTGATGGATTCAGCTCACTAAGCCAGTAAAAGAACTGTATTTTTGGGGTGAGTTCTCTGTTGAATCACTGAGTAGAACTGGCTTATTGAGGAGTCATATTAGTACCAATACTATGATTAATACATAGGAAGGAATAAGGAAATAATAAGCCAGAAATAATAAACAGCTTGATCTTTCTTCCTTACATGCCTAAATCTCAAATTCTTCTTCTGTTCCCTTCCCAGTTGGGAAGGAGTGTGAAGTATCTATTAACCAAAATAATTTTTGTAAATGTAAGAACCAGGTTCATAGTCTGTGCAGAGATAAATCACCAAACCTACTCACAGCAGAATTCAAGCTATTCCATTTTCACCCTCCGTGCCTGGCAGAGGTTCAGGAGATGAAGGTCAGTACATACATGCTCTGCCACTACTGAAACTGTGCTTACATCAGCAGTTTTATTGGTATTTTTCCACATCTTTCCCCACTTCTGAGGAATGATGCTCACAAATCTGTAATGCATTAGAATTTCTAGTAGGTCAGCCAGGTGAGTTGATTTGCTGATCCAGTTGCAGCTGATTTGGTACTACTGGAATACTTTGCAATCATCAATCTCAAAAAAAACCTCCTTCAAAAGGAGTGAGCCACTCCTGTGACTAGAATTTCCAAGGAAGTCTGGTCTAGTGGATTACACAAGTCCCTCCTAAAATATAGAAATTTAGATGATACAGGGTGCCTTTACTTTGCTACATTCTCTTACAAGCTCTTTTATGTTCCTTTATATTGAAAGATAAAATGGTGCAACATGGCTGGGAATAAACATGTAATGACTCATTAGACAAAGCCACACAGACAGTCCAGATTTGTGTGTTAAAAGTGGAGATATACAGGAGATCTGCTACATTCCACAGAAGATGAGAGGTGTGTGACTGGGGTAGCATAAAATGACAATACCATTACTATGTATGCATTTACTAACCATGGATCTCAGCTACTCCATCTCACCTGTCATTTAGACTGCTGGTCAGGGGATGGTATCTTTGATTCCATGATGGTTTCTAGTCTATTCAAACTAAAATTCTTCAACTACTTTGGATTGAGAGGTGAGCTTAGATTTAGCTCTCTGCTCTTTTATGTATAGCTGAAGAAAAAATTCAGACTCACTGTCTGAGTCACAGTGAGACTCATCTTTCTGTTGCAGAGGTGTTAGAAGCAACTGCTATGAAATTCTAGGAACAAAAATTTAATATTCTGCAGCAACGTGAGAGATTCCTGGTGCTGGCTGGTAACTAAATTCTTGGCACTGAGCCCATCCTCATCTTTCTTGGATAGGCATGGTTGGGTTTCATCAGAACAGATGTGCTCTCCAGGATCTGAGGAGGGAGCTGTCAAAGCTCAGGAATTATCTCCTCTCCTCATAGTGAACCTCCTAAGGGAGCCTTTCTCAATTCTCTTTCATGAAGTTGAGAAAATATTTCCATCCCATGAATAGATTTTGAATTCTGTTGGTTCATTACAGACACAGAGTGAAGCTCATTCCAGAGTTATGCCAGCAGAGTCAGCTCAGAATTCAGTTAGCTGGGTTAGTACAGGTACCCCAGTCACAGCAAGCTCTTTGCTCTCTCCTCTGCTGAGAACTTACCTGTCAAGAACTGGAGTCACCATGGGGATGTGAAAGGGTAAGGATTAAGCAGAAAGCTTAGCTGAGAATTTAAAAGTATTCATTTCCACCAAATTTTGACTTTGTCATTTTTTAAAATTTGTGATGGAAGAGTAATTGACATCCATGTGTCCAAGTCCGATGTTGTTTTTTTTAACCACTAACTTAAGCTTGATTCAGATTCAGTATAAAACTCCCCATGAATTTATTAAATCCTCTGAAGGAGACCCTCAAATCCTCCTTGTATAATTTGTTGCTATCTTACCATCAAGGCAAGATTATACTCAGCAAACTTTTCAAAGGCAGTACAGTATGAGCAATGTTCAAGGTGCTGCCAAGAACAGCATCAAATGACAGGGTGTGCTTATCAAAGAACAGCATTTTCTTAGAAAGAGGGGTGAGGGAAGAGGCTTTGCTCTCACAGCCTTATTGCCTGGGCAGCAGCAAACTGAATAGATGAGCTCTGCCATCAGGTTTAGTGTAAGGCTACTTCAGACTCTTTCACATGAATAAACCCCTTCAAGCTCAGTAGCTTGCTTGCAGTTGCCACTCACACAATGGGTAAAGGATCCAGAGTTTGTATAATGTGACATGGCTGCAATTCTAACTCTAGTGTGAGTGAGCAGAAAACTGAATGCAGTTGTTATTTCAGGGGCACAGCAAAGCTATATTAACAATTTCTATAAATATTTTTCAAGTAAGATGTGAAGTGATTTTCAAACTTTAAATTTTAAATGCTTATGTACAACAGACTGTGTTGCAAGACCATATATTTGAGATTAAAGAAATTTTAAATGTCCTAGAGCCATGAAGTTCACTTGGCAGCTCTGAGAGAAAGTATTGTCACAGTATTGACCCTAGAAAATGTTGGCAGATCGTGTTACAGTATACATGGAAATACTGGGCTGAACGAAATCTATCCCACCAAGTGATGTGCCTTTGCTGCATGAACCTCCAGCATTTTTCAGTAGTCAGCACTGCACTGCCTCTGCAAAAGACAGAGTGTAAAATGTCAGGGATTATGGCCACCAAATCCTTTGCCTTCATAGAACTTCATTCAGCTCTGTCACCTTTCTATAATAGAAACGTGAGATCTAAAATTAAAACAGGTATTTATATGTGTGCTGAGACTCATCTTTACATGCACATACAGTGCAGATAATCAGAATGTAGATTTCTGCAAACTCAGGGAGGAAAAGAAATTAATTATTAAGTCAGTCATTTCTTTGATGTAACATAGTTTATGATTGGCCAGAAGGACAGTGAAAACTCTTATCTTCCTGAAATCAGGTGGATTCAGTCAACAAGATCCATTTTATTTGCTCAAAGTTTCAAACTTTTTTTTAGTACTTTTAAGCCAAACATTTAGCCTAACAATTATCTCACCATAGCTCTGTCATTGTGTTTTCTATTTCATTGCAACTTCAATCTCCTCACTGACTGATGTGCTGCCTTTCATGTTTATGCACCTCTATTACCTGTTCTGTTTCCTTGGCTCAGTTACTGAGCCTTACTTTGGGTGGGGCTACACAACTCTAGTTCTCTATATTCTTTTAGTATTCCAGCTACTTGGCTCCCAAAAAAAGGAGTTAAATAATTTTCTAAGTTATCAGACATGCTTGAAATTCAGTGCAGTGCATATTTTGATAAATTATTTTATATTATATATGTTGAAATGTGTTTTTTGATTGCATTTTGCAGTTAATTTTTAGAGACATTTTAACCAATAGATACAAGGAGCAATGTTTGCTTAAATAAATAATGCACTAAGAATTGCCTCATATCAACAGACTTACAATCTTACAAATATTTGATCTATTGCTACCTAAGTTTCCTGTTGAAAACATCTACAGGAGTCATCTACTTTCACCAAAGGAGGTTTGATTTCTTAAAGACAAGGAAGGTTTTGGCCTTGCTTCCAAGAACATGAGGTTGCACGGCCATGGGTTGTGTATGTGCATCTCTGTGTCTGTTCTCTCCTTCCCCTCCCTGCAACTTGAACCTGCACAGTTGGGAAAGGGTCATAGGTCTCAATGGTATTAGGTTTCTGTGAGTTTCATGATAATAGCTAGCTGGATAGGAACAAAGAGACCCCTTAAATTCCCAAGCAAAAAGGGGAAGAGCTATTAGGTACCAGTGTGTGCACATAATGGAGATTCCTTATAAATTCTCATCTGTGATTTTAGTAAATGTGAATGTAGTAAATAAAAGTTTATGATTTAGCATTTACAATATGAATTGTACAAAAATATAGGAGATCAGTTTCATCTTAGTTCTTGTGCTAATAGGAGTGTTTCATTCTGTAGTCAAATTCCATTGCAGCAGATTGATGGACAATTTGGCATTAGCATGTCACACAGGGAAGATCTCCTGACAAGGAGAAACAGAAAATCTTCCAAGAAATACCCAGAACTAGCACTTGGGGAAAACTACAGGGTCCTTCAATAACTAAAAAAGATAAATAGGCAGAAGCCATGCGGAGTTTGTTAGGAAGTTTAAAGATTAAATGCGGTTTGGTGAAGCTGGGATTCGGGAGAAAGAATTTCCTGCTATTTTATATATGTAGCTTGTTTAGCTGGGTATATTTAATTATATCTTTTGAGTATGAAGAATGATAAAGCAAGATTTATATTATTAAATTAAAATAGAAATATCTTTCAAAGTACTTTGACATTAATACTTTGCTTGAGCTCTATAGTAAGTCACAAGTTAAAGTAAGATATTTTAAATTAGAGAATTTTTTAAATTGTATGTAGCAATATTTTGACTGTTTTTAGAGTCCAGAGTTAACTACAAAATTATGAGCTTAAAGCGGGGGGAATTAATTTTAATCTTTTGAGGTGCATTTATTCTTTCCATTTGGAGCAGTTCAGACTTTTGAACTTCAGGAAGTTTGAAGCTTGCTTTCTAAGAAGCATACTGGATTCTTCTGTGTTGTTTCTCATAGCTAACAGATAAGATTTGCTGGGCCAAATTCTCTTCCTAGGGATGATAGTCTGTTGGAATTTAGCAAGCAGTATCCTTGACCAGGCAGTAGAAGGAAGGAACTGAAGACTCTTATGTTTGTATTTTTGAGCAGATTAGGTTTCTGTAAGTAACATAAAAACTGTTGAGTAGATGTAAATGTTAAGACTAGCTCACACTAGATTTACCAATTTTTAAAAATCAGTAATATAGCAGAAATACTGGTAAAAAAGGGTAAGCTGCTCCTTAGCCTTAAAAATCATATGTCCCAAGTCACACATATTGCTGTACCACACTGCAAATCTGAACAACAATTGAGAACCTCAGTTACTGGGCAGATGGAAATTCACATCTAAGCAGTAGTAAAATCCATTGAGACTTCTGTTTCTCTAATAGAGATGTATTAGAGATAAGATAGGTGAAACTTAGACAAGATATTGTCCTAAAACATAGATGAGTTTATACTTTGAACTTCAGTGACTCTGTTTTTGTTGCCAAAGACAACATCTCTACTATGTCTCCTGTTGCTTTTTCTAGTTCTGTAGTTTTCAACTAGATTTTTACTACTTAGTATCTTATTCTTTCGTGCTGTTGGGCCAGAATGTTGCTCTTCAGTAGCTGGAACTACACTGTTTTAAAGGCATTACCTAGTTGTCAGAATAAGATGGTTTTATATAAGCTATTCAAGGCTCCTTGTGTCATTTAAAAATGATGCAGACTATTACAAAACACTCATAGAGCCCCATTAAAAAAACAAATCACAACTTGCTAGTTAAAATTCATAGGCTAAATCTCAGCAATAGCAATGTGAAGTTCTTTCTTCTGTTTCAAGTTAAAATGCCATACTAAGGTGAGGTTTGCAGATGAAGAAGGTATCTTTACTAGATCAGCACATAATTTAAAAATAATTGGCAAGCTTTTGGTTAGTGAGGTGAGCTTTCAAGGTGTTACAATAATTCTAGCAATTTTGTGTAATAAAACTAACCATGTGGTCTTTATAAAAAGATTTTTGATCCAAAAAGCTCCGTGCCTGCTTAGACAACCACATATTTACATAAACTTCTTGTATTTGAATGAATGAACTAGGTTTTCTCTAAATTTGAATAATCATTACTGGTGTTGTGCTCCTTGATTTATGTCTCTATTAAAATGTACACTGCTAGATCAAGTCCTTCCTGTAGAAGCAGAGGAATAAAGAGCTGCCTACTATACGAAAAGCAAGAGGACTCTTGTTTGATGCCTGAGGGAACTGTAAGGAATGACACTCACAAACCACAAATGCAAACTGATGATGCCTGTATTGGATGTTAAGGAATAAAAAGATGCAAGCAAAGAAACAGTAAGTAACTGCTTAAGGAGACAAATGAGGGGTTTTCCAGTGATCCAGAAGATGTCCTCAAGTGAGCACAGAAGCATAGTGAAACCTCTAGGGTGCATTGTAGATGGTTAGGGCAGTCTGGGGGTCAGATGACCGGTGGAAAGGCTGGGAGGAAAATGCTATTTACCATGCTTCATGGTCAGACTGCTAACGTGCCAGTTAGGAAAAGGAAAAACAATTCTGCTTTGATTGTACTTAGATGAAGATTGACTGGTGTCCATGAGGAGCTACCTGTAAAAAAGGAAGAAAGAGACCTATGAGTTATGGGAAAGAATGTTTTCACTAAAAAAATATCTGAGCAGAAAAAATGCAACCCAGAAGAAAAATTTTAAAAATGTTACAGCATTCAGCAAAAACTTGTTGCAGTGATGGTGAGGATTCTATAAAGCATCAGACCTATGTAGTAAGTGGGGAAAAAAAGTGCTGTGCAGAGTCAGAAAAACTATGTAAACTGAGTTGATAAAGAATGATTCAAAGGTCCAAAACTAGCTGATAAGTTGAAAAGGACAGAAAAGGAAGAAAGACCTTTGGATTTAGCCACAAGCCAATCATTAATTTTTTTAGAAGGTCAATGTGAGTAGAGTAACCTTAGCAAAATCAACTGAATCAAAAAGCAAGGATTTGAGCAGAACTAGCATAAATGTAATGGGGGGTTTTGTTTGTTTGTTTGTTTGTTTTTTATTAGATGACAAAAATTGGTAACTAGGAATTAAATAGCGTCAAGAAAATTTCTTTTTGAAACTTGAAAAAATAATTCTGGTATACTTTTTGGAACAAGAACAGTGTTTGCAATTATGTTACAAATGAGTCCTAACAAGCTGAGTGAGTTATGAGGAACTTCTGCAGTTGTATGAAACTGTGTAATGCATACTTGGTATTATGCCAATTAAAATAGTCAACTTTTCTCTGAGAACTGTGTAAATTCACGGAGAACTCACACTGTGTTATTTGTTCTGGGAAGGTGTAGTGTTTACCTGTGCCAAAAAGACAAACTGCTGAATGAATAATTACCTAGCAGAATAAAACATGATTACTTGTGTATCTAAGGCATGTTAAAACTGTGGTGATTTGCTGTATTCGAAGACCATAGCTTATGTTTTAATATATGTAACCACTGGTGATGTTTACTTTTTCCTGCTATAGATATGTATGCTGAGTTCACCAGCACTACCTGCAATCATGCATGTAGAAATAATGTTAAATATTGTGTCTGTTCAAGCCATGCCCCACTGTAGGAACTCTGGAGAGCAGAGCATAGGCTGGAGGAGTATTGAGCAAGGGACTGCATGGATGATAAAGGCAGAACCAAAAATCATGTTGGAAGAAAGATACAGATTTTTTACAACTTTGAACAGAATAATTTGGATAAGAGTGATTTTTGCTATGTCTGATTTTTACTTGGCGAAGCAAAATTATTTAGAAGTGAACTTATGTCCAAAGTAAAGAAAATGAAGAATAGGCTAAGTGGGATATACTAAATATGAGTAGAGCTGGTCACAACCACATTTCTTGTTGTATACTGTTTCTGTTGAGAACTTATCTTCTTTTGAAGATAAGTCTGTTGATTTTATCATGGAGAGGTTTTGCAGAGAAACTTACGTAGGTCTCCTGGGAGCTAACTGGTTTAGGTTTTAATTTTAGGATGGCTTTTCATCATATCACAATATGGATTTTGAAAACCCAGAATTCAAAATTGTTTGGGATATTCTTGAAACAATCCTTCAGTAACTAAAGAATTCAAATATTTTTTAGGTGAATCACAAACTCTTTAGGCTGTAGTCTAAAGACATGAATTTCTAATGTATGAAATACTGGAATTTTTGGTAAAGTTGAATTTGTCGACTACAGGCTTAATGAAGAATATGTGTACTTGATGACTAAAAATAAAAAATGTACTGAAAGTGCACCATACAGTTAAGAGAAAAGTTTTAAAACGTGACTTTTTCCAAGCCAGGTTTCTGTTGAAGAGCCCTTCGTGCAAAAGAAATCCAGGTGTGTTGGAGTCGGTCAGTTCTGGGGCCGCCTACGAGCCCGGCCGCTCCAGCTGCTGCTCGCTCGGGACTGCTGGGGGAGCCGCGCCGGGAGTTGGGGGAGCCGGGCAGCACCGGGGGAGCCGAGCCGGGAGCGAGGGAGCCGGGCCGGGAGCTGGGGGAGCAGGGGAGCGGGAGAGCCGGGCCGGGAGCGAGGGAGCCGGGCCGGGAGCTGGGGGAGCAGGGGAGCGGGGGAGCCGTGCCAGGAGCCGGGGGAGCCGGACAGCGCCGGGGGAGCCGGGCCGGGAGCGAGGGAGCCGGGCCGGGAGCTGGGGGAGCAGGGGAGCCGTGCCGGGAGCCGGGGGAACCGCACAGCGCCGGGGGAGCCGGGCCGGGAGCTGGGGGAGCCGGGCCGGGAGCTGGGGAGCGGGGCAGCGCCGGGGGAGCCGGGCCGGCCCCGCCCGGGCCCCGCGGGAGCCGCGGGCGGGCGCTGCCCCCGGGCGGGGCGGGCCGGGCCGGGCCGGGCCGGGCGCACATAAAGCGGGGGCCGGCACAGCCGCGCCGTCGTGTCCGGCCGGCGGAGATGCTGCGAGTGCGGTGCCTGCGCGGGGGCAGCCGGGGGGCCGAGGCAGCGCATTACATCGGCTCCAGGGTTGGTGCCGCGCAGATCCGGGCCCGGGGCTGGGGCTGAGGATGCTCCGCGGGGCGCGGCCCCTTGGCCGGGGAGCTCCGAGCCGTGACGGGAGGGTGCGGGACGGCTCAGGCTGAGGTTCACCCAGTATCCTCCCGCCCCAGTCCGCCAGTGCCGTGTTCCGATCTCCTTACGCTTCTAAACTGAGTGTACCTTAAAAGGCAGAATTTCCTTTAAGCATCTGACAGGCTGTGAATAGATTAGAATGGCTGTAACAAGCTGTGTTTCTGTTAATACTCCAAACAACATACATTGCTTTGGGATTATAACGTTAAGGCATTTGTGGGCTGAGCCATAGCATTTTGTTTTTTGTAAGGGGTAATTTTCGTTCTTATTTTTATTTTAAGCTTCGAGGAGTCTTTACAGGATGGGTGCAGCGAACTTTCCAGAGCACCCAGGCAGCGGCGGCCTCCCAGAACACCTGTGCTGCTGATGACAAGGCCACCAGCCCTGTGCCCAAGGACTGTCTTGTTTGCTCATACAATGAATGGGATCCACTGGAAGAGGTCATTGTGGGAAGAGCTGAAAATGCTTGTGTCCCACCTTTTTCTGTGGAGGTTAAGGTAAACAATAAAAACTAGCATTAAATAGAATATGTAGAATTTATATCTAAAATTTACTTAAGCTTTACAATGCTTAAGGTATGGTGTTTACTCTTGAGAATTCTCCTTTCAAGGTAGTTGTTTACATCTGTGAAACTTTACAGCATAGCCATGTTGGTGAGGGATGTGCTTTTTTCTTTGGACCTTCAACTGAATTCACTGTTTAAACAGAATCACAAGCAGAGACAACCTCTAATATATGCAATCTATTCTAGTAATATAGCCCTGATGTTATCAAAGTACACACACAAACTTTTGAGATAGTTGGTTGGACTGATGAAACTTTAATTTGGCTTGAAACTATATAGGTTTATCACTTGAAAAAAAAAAGTGTAGTTTTCTCCTTAGTAGTCTGAGCAAGATTGAGTTCTGTACCTGTAGACCAGCAGGACTCTTGTGCCAGACAGCTCTGAAGTAGTTTACTGAAATTCTTGTGTGCTACAGTAAATGTTTTGTGGAAATACGAACTCCATTGGTTTTTCATGATTTTTCTGTGGCTGGAACTATGTCAACAACCCAAATAAATCCATGATTGCTTTATTCTCTGGAAACTTTGTATTTAAAAAGTTTTAAAATTTAAAATTTAAATTTTAAAAAAACTACTGTATTTAAAACAGTAACACTCAAATGTTACTTGAGTGGGCTTGCTCCAGATTTTTGTGTTCTTCATCTGGACTTTAAAGTTACTGAGTATGTGTGTTACCTGCATTTGTGGGCATGCTCTTGAATCTTTCTCTTTCATTGTTACAGTACAGTGCTACCTGCAGGGCAGCATGTAGACCATGGCTATCACAACAAAATGAGCTGGCACACAGCTTCTGCCCAGGAGTCCTTAGTAAAAACCTAAAGGATATCCTGACAAAGTTGACCAGAAGCCCTCAGTTTAAAAAAAAAAAAATTATCTGACATTGAAAGCATGGCAAACAAAGATACCAAAAATATGTTTCAAGTGCTGGAAATGGTTGGTTAGGGGAAGTTTAAGATGTACTTGTATAGAAGACTTCTCTTCTCTTAGCTCTTTTTATATTTCTATATATTTGCTTTTTAGAATCTGGGTTATGTCTTTCAGAGACTCCAAAGATATCCTAGCAGCTTCAGAGAAGGAGGTGAATGAGGGTTAGCATTTCCAATATACAAGTGTATGTATCTGTATTTATGTAAGACTGACATAATGAGTGTATAGAAAGAGTAAGGAAAAAAAGGTCCAACATTTTATATTGTGACATTAAGTGAGGCAAAATTCAGTTCCTAAGCAGGGGACAGAGGCTTGCTTTAGCACCAGGAAAAATATTTCAAGTGTCTAACTTGCTGAAGTGTCACATGCTATACAGGTTTTACTGCCTATTAAGCCATAACTACTCACATAAGGTCAAGAACTTCACTTTCTCTTACATATGATATCAAAAGCTCAGTGAGGAATGTCAAATATAGGATTACCTCTGCAATTCAAATACCGATGACTTAAGAGTTAAAGCAAGATTTAAATTTGCTTTATGTCAATTGCCAAGTCCACAACAGGTAATGGGAACAGAGCCAGTTGAGATGTGGTTTCCTTTCATTTTCTCTGCTTTTGTCTGAAATATTGCTGTAGAAACTGCAACAGTAACACCTGGAGGTTGTTGCTAAATAATCCAAGCAGTAGTCCAGTCCTACCTTGACATTGTTACTATTAATTAATTGATTCATGATTGTTCCAATCTCCATATGGCGAGAGGTAAGGTGTGTATGTGTGTGTTGTTCCAGTATAACACAACAGCCATAATTCCCTGTTCCTGCCCCTGTAAGCAGTAAAACCAGAGCTGATGGGTATCACGTGCTGTCTGCCGAGTGCATGAGGGTCACTGGTTATAAAAACTGCAGTTTAAAACCAGACACATACTAAAAAATGTATCTAAAATTATAGCAATTTGATAAATACTTGAGATTGTGTTTTAAGGTTGTTTGCACGTTTATTTACTAAATATTTAAATGCAGGAAGTATGGCTGCATTCAGCAGTCTCTTCTACTTTGAGACAAGGATTTGGTATACTCAAGTATTTTGCTGTGATGTGGGAATGGTGTGCTTAGCATAAGAAGGAGGAAGGAAGGAAATGAATAGGGAGGCTTGCATCTCTGATGAATATTAATGAGCTGACACTTTCTTGCATATCCTTTTCAGAGCTTGAAGCAGGCTATGTAGAGGTAAATACAATACTTGAAAACTTGAAGAATCTTAACGTTAATTAGGAAGATGCTCTTTGTTGAATCAGAACTTCAATGAAAAATCCCACAACTGAGATGTACTCTTCTCAAGCTGTTAAGAGTCAAGCAGTTGAACTTTATAGCTTTGTACTCTGCAATGCTCTTCAGTGTGTTTTGTGAATAATAATGCTTTTTGGGTGAGGAGTATTATTAACATGGATCCTTATATCTTGATTGAGAAGATGAGTGTGAACATGTGTTTACTACTGAATTAGGCAAAAAGAATTTTGATCTGAATTCAAGTTTTAATATCTTAAATTTGTTAACCGTCTTTACTAGGTTAAAGGTACATCTTGATGATGTTAATTATTTTCCATGACCAATGTTTAAACTAAATGGCAACAATAAGGAACAATACTGCTGTTTCTTAAAGACAACCTTTCCTTACAGGACACTCTTAAATTTCTTTCTGAAAAGAAAGAGTTTCTTTTAAATGTTGTCTTTTCTGTGTCCTACCCATGGTCCTTTTTGAACGTTCTGAACTGACTTGTATGTCTATGACCAAAGGGGCTGAAATGACAACCCTGATTTGCTATGAAATACATGTCCCAGCCATATACCCTTTTCCCAGTTATTTGGAAGGCAAGGAATATGAGTAGTGTTACAGTGTTAACATTTATTCTGTTGTAACTTTAAGATTACACCATCCCATTAGTGCAACACAAGTGTGGTTCCTCGGGTTTGAAAAAATTCAGTCCTAGAGGACGTGTGTGGAGAGAGGAGCTGCACCTCTTAGGGATTAATGATATTCACATACACCATGGCTGGCTCTGAAAATAACCAGCTTCAATCCACAGGATGAATTTATCTCATTAGCAGAACATGTTTCCATAGGAATGCTAAGCACTTCATGTGATCTGCATGTGACTTCTGACCAGCTGGCAAGTTTGAGGGGATCAAATTACCCAAGACCTTACTTACAGAAAAAGAACAAATTCCCTCAGGAAGGATGGGAAGAAGCTTCCATACTGGAGGAGCAGGATGGCCATGCTGAGGCTCTTTATGTAAATGTTAAGGCTGAATTTTCTTTCTTCTCTTGTACCTCTAGAGCATGAGGCAAATATTCAGAAACAGCAGAGGATAGAGTGAATAGGCTGGATTGTTAAAGGGGTTCAGGAATGCCTTCAGATCGATGGCCTTGCCTGCTTGGGGCTCAGTGGCAGTGCTAGCACAAAGGAACATTGTGGCTCTGATTTTGGTGAGAACATTGTGTTCTGGGAGGTACTCAGGACTGCAGTGTCAGGAGACAACCCCATGTTTGGAAGGGCAGGTTAGTCTGCATCCCCTTGCTGTCCCTCCAACTTGCTGACCTGTTCTGACCCCTTCTGCTGTCATTCCAGAAGGGCTCCATATGCACTTGCATCTCAGCTAACACTGACATGACAGAGGAACATCAGATACGTCAAACTGAAGCAGCACCATTTGTTTTGATTGTAGTCTGGTTTTTCTCACCCATGAGAACCAGAACATTATTTTGAATCTGGTTTTAATTTAAGAAGGCTACCACAGCATCTCAGCAGAGGATTTAGGTCTGTAAATGTTGAGCATCCCTTAATCCAACCTTGGCAGGTGAATTTATCATCTTTTGCCTCTTCTAGACTGCTGCTGCTCCTTCTGGCCAACAAGGCATGCCACCTGTACTTTGGATGGCTTTAGAATTTCTGATGTCACCATTGTGACATTACTGAGGTGAGGTTGTAAGAAAGTGACTACAGATATGTGCATTTTGCAGGTGAGCTCAAGGTTGTTTTAATTTAAAAATATGTCTGATAGCCTTATTAAATAGCAGAATCTACAGTGTTTGCCATGTTTGGTGTGTTTGCACAAGTGTTCTGTAATAGGGACCAAGTAGCCACTTGGCAACACTAGTCACTCAATACTTACTGAAGTGTAATGTAGTCAAAATAGTGCAGGAATCAGGTAAAAGGAACACTCCAACATATTAGGATCAAGAAAAAGAAACTTTAGCATTAAGAATTGCCTCTCTTTCACTCCAAAATAACTGGTGCTTATTCTTTGTCACTTCATGTTCTTTTGTTTTAGGCAAACACATATGAAAAATATTGGGGATTTTATCAGAAATTTGGAGGCCAGAGTTTCCCCAAAGACCATTTAAAAAAAGCTATTGCTGAAATTGAAGAGATGTGCAATATTTTGAAGAGAGAAGGTGTTATTGTCAAGAGGCCTGATCCAATTGACTGGTCTGTGAAGTATAAAACACCTGATTTTGAGTCTACAGGTAAATGGTTTTCCATTATTGAAGGTCTTGTCTGTTTAGCTCTTGTCTGAGACATTTTGGATGTCATCTAGTCTACTTTCCAGCTAGGAGCAGGATTGCCACCAGCACTAAGTGAGGTCAGTAATTCTTTTCTGTTGCCAAGACTTGGAAGATCTCCAGGGATGGAGATTCTGCACCTGATTTGCTGAGCAGCTTCAGTGAATTTCCTGATGAAAGACCTTTTCCTGGTACCCACCTGAACTTTCCACACCAGCATCTCTTGCCAGGTTCCCTCTCTATGTTGTCACTGCCACTGCCAAGAAGTGCTAATCTGTCATGGTCCTCAAAGTGACTGTAGAATGTTTCTGCTTTGTTCCCTTCTTGCGACATGAAAGTCAAGGGCTCAAAGTCCCTCTGACCCTCTTGTTAGCTCTTTGTTGCATCCTGGAGTTGGATCCATCTTAAACTATGGAAGACAAAACAGTTGGAGACAACACTTTCCCAGGAAGATCCTCACTAGTGTCCAGGAAATTTGAATGTCCCTTTACCTACACTCATTCCTCCACGTCTGGCTTTGGTTATCTGCAGTGAGAGGACACTGGCTCACAAAGCTTTGCATCAAGTGTAGTCCCCAGGCTTCTCTCATGTAAAAGAAAGAATTATTTTTTGTTGTTAATTTTTTCTAGTGGAATTCAAATTCATTAAGGAACAGAAAATGTTAAGGAAAAGTCTAATGGGACTACTTCCTGCACTAGTTCTGTGTTCCATCAAATTCCTCTTCTGTGCTATTACTTTTTAAAAGGATAGTATATAAAGAAATGTGGTTCACTTGGAAAATTTGCTGCCCATCATCACTTTTTAAAGTCATCTGGGTAATGCATAAGCCTTGGTCTAATTAATTTTCATTAGCCAAATTATGAAATGGAGGCTTGATTGTGGATGGCTTTCATCTGGCTGTGAATCTGTTACAGGTGAGGCTGTGTAGCAAAAGTTCTCCATACTTTGAATGAAAAATATTACTTTGAAAAATTACTGAAGAATGTAAGGACCTGATATTATGTGCTGGCTTCCTCATATTGCTAAGAATTATTTTTGCCATTATTTTGGATGGAAATAATTGTAAAAAGAAAGGGAAAAGTACCTGAATTGAAAGAGCTGAGAAAGGCATATTTGTCTCACTAATGGCCACTTTCCTTTCAGGTATGTATGCTGCCATGCCAAGAGACATCCTGTTAGTGGTGGGAAATGAAATTATTGAAGCACCTATGGCTTGGCGTGCTCGGTTCTTTGAGTACAGGGCATATAGACGACTAATCAAAGATTATTTCAACAGTGGTGCTAAGTGGACAACTGCCCCCAAACCCACAATGGCAGATGAACTCTATGATCAGGTACTGCTCTAATTTTCCTTCAGAACTTCAGTTCTTGTTATACAGAATTTTGTTGATATTTTCAACTTGATTTTTAGGATTCACAAAATTGTGAGGGGTAATGGCACAAAACAACTCTGGAGACTTTTTTTTTTTCCTAGTGTATGTAGACATGCTGTAGCCTTTCCAGCTGAAACTCGGTGTGTGCAGCTAAAGAACAAGGAACAGGAAGTTGTGTCTATTGAATTCCTCTGCTTTGAATTGTTTTGGTTACTGGCTGTAACTGAGCATTACTAAAGAGGAAGGAATGCTAGAAAAACATCACAGAGATTACTTTCAAGAATATAGATTCCGTGAGAATGTCCATATGTCCTGAGTGCATTAAGAAAATGGGAGAGAATATATATTCTGTCACAGAAAAAACTCCAACTCATAATCCTTATTTTGCATGATGATTGGTATTTTGAAAGTTACATAAAAGAAATAGTAAGGGATCTAAACTGTATTTACCTTCCAAATATTATAGTGAGTAGTTTCTTAATTTTCTCCTAATAATTTTGACTTGGACAATTTTGGTAGTTTCCTATAAGCCCCCAAATGCATCAGAACCTTGGTGACAGCATTTACAACAAACGCAGTAAACTAATTGTGAAATGATTGCAACTTCAATCATCAATGATACAAAGGAGACTTTGTTAAACAAAATTACCTTAGAGTCACCTTCAGTATTAGAAAACTTCTAGAGCCTGTAACTACTTACCTGATATTTTTCCTTTGTGCTGGTTTTTTACATCTCACTTGTTATGAATTCCCTTGTTTAATTTTAAAATTATTTATAATAATAAAGATCCATCTTCTGGCTTTAAGTTCTGCTCCATTCTAAAATGTGGAAAAGTAAGGAGTCCACATTAATTAGGAAATAGCTTCCATTCCAGTATTTCTGTCACTGTGCAGTGATTTGTTGGACTGTATTAAACTCCACTGGTAATGAATACTTTTGATCATGAAGTCAGAATATTATCCACACAGCGGTTCTGAAGGGCAATTAATTTCTTGTCTGTTATCTCATGACCTACTCTTGAATGTGCTTAAAGCCTTTCACTTTTATGTCCACATTTAGAGTTTCTATTCTAATAAGAAGTAACCAAAACCACCTCCAAGGAACACACTAGCTATCAATATTAATACATTTTCCTAATTTCAAATTACTCTCCACTAGCAAATTATTGAGAACTTTCTTTTAACATCTCTAACCTAAAGTTGTTCTCTTTTCTACAACTAGAATTATCCAATCCACTCTGTTGAAGACAGGCATAAACTGGCTGCTCAGGGAAAATTTGTAACTACTGAATTTGAGCCATGCTTTGATGCTGCTGACTTCATTAGAGCTGGAAGAGATATCTTTGTACAAAGGAGCCAGGTAAACAAAGCTTTCTTTCAACAGTTTTGGTATCTCTCTTAATGACTGGTATTTTGTCTTTTAAAATTCCTGAGCAGCTTTAAAATAAGGAAGTTGGCAAAAGAAATTCTTCTTCATAGAACATTTGATATACAGAATAAGGCTGCCTTCCAGCTAAGGGGTTAGCTAAAGGCACAAAATTCTCTATTATGTTGGCTTTAAATATTTAATGAAATAAAACCTTAGACAAACTAAACTTGGATGCAGTTTATATTCCAGCCTAGTAAAGCTTAATCAGTCCTGTTTTTCAGGTTACAAACTACATGGGTATTGAATGGATGAGACGACACCTTGCACCAGACTATAGAGTGCATATAATATCCTTCAAGGATCCCAACCCTATGCACATTGATGCCACTTTTAATATCATTGGGCCTGGTCTTGTGCTCTCTAACCCAGACCGTCCCTGCCATCAGGTGAGAGTGTACAAGGGGGGAAAAGTGTTTTGTGTTTAAAAACCACTCAGCTGGGTTAGTTCCCTGCTGGGTAATTACTGTTCCACACATTCCTCTGGGTGTTGCTTCCTAGGTCCATGGTTAAATATGATGGAAGTAATCTAACTTTTAATAATGTATCAAAACAAGCACCTGGGATATACTACTTCTCTGAACACTTCCACTGCTTAAATACTTTAATTGTATCCTAAGAGAGACTGAAGGGCTTCTGCTACTCGGATGAGAAATCTCCCTTTTTATTTTGGAAGCCTCTCCTTGGGTATTAAATGAACCAATAGCAGAAAGTTGGTTGATGCTCAGGCATTCAGCTTTGAATACCTTCTGAAGAGTAGGGAAGAGGAGAGATATATAAAACCTGCTACTACATTGAGAAAAAGCTAATATTGCTGAGCAGCACAATGAGATCAGAAAGCTTTCCAGAGGGTGAGAACTCATCTCCATTAGAGTCATGTTACCTGAACTGCAGTGCTTGGGGATTTTTGTGAGGATCTCTGTGACCTTAGAAGCTGTACAACCACATGGGAATAGCCGAGCTGGCACTGAATCAGAGCCATAGAGCTGGGTGCTGCTCATTATGGAGCTATGTGCAGAGCACACCTCCTAAAAGCAGCATGAGTCTCTTCTTGGCAAGTGGTTTCAAGGCAAATGGTCTAATTGAATTACAGCCTCCTTTAGCATCCATTCTGAGAATATAATTTAAAAAACAATCTTAGTTTTTTCTCCCCCTTTCCCTTCCACAGTTTATCATAACGTTACTTGGAAGAGGATGTTCTTCTTGGTCTCCTTTTATTAAACCCACGTTCTGGGACTTTTTTCAGAGAAAACTGCTCTGTGTAGATAGAAAAGATAAATGCAGCTTGCTTTCATAAAAACTGGTTTGGCAGTTCTGGATGACCAGGGATTGGTGGGGGGGTGTGTGAATGGTGCGGATGAAAGAGGACTTTTCTTGAATGGTGCCGATGAAAGGGAACTTTCTTTAAAATCCTGGCAGGCCGGGCTGGTTATTAAGTGCTCGGTATTGGAGCTCCACCTCGTGGTAACGCTGGAACACTCGCGAATGCTCTTCCAACTATTCAGAAAACGAAGATGAAAAGTCAATTCTCCTTCGTCAAATTATCCTCCTCTTAATTTTAACTTAATTTTGTAACTCCAGGAGACACAAATTATTCCTTGGGATGCCCCTACATTGTTCCCTTTGTTAAATGAACTGCATATTAATTTTCTTATAAAGTGGGAAGGAAAGGTAATTTTATGTTCTTTCTGATGAGTTTGTTTTTAGAAACAGCAGTGTAACTCATATTTATGGCTTTTAAAATCATATGTGAAGAAATAACACACAAAAAAGGCAATTGAATATGTTTTGGCTGTTACCAATACGCTTACTTAACAAGCTCCAAACTGCAAATGCTACCGTTTATCTTTAACATATCTAGCATATATAAAACCAACAGAAATAATTGTTACTGGTATGCAAAATCTAAAAGGACTTTTAAAAATGGTTGTATGAAAGCTGGATTCGTAGATGAAGCCTGAATGAGGGCCAGAATAGTGAACTGGGGCAGGAGATGTCATGCATATTGGAATTTTCTGGAAAAATCTGGCATAGGTTAGAGGACGTAATGTGATACTCCAAGAACCCTCTTGAGAATATACTTAAATTGCTCTTCCAGATTGAGCTCTTCAAGAAAGCTGGCTGGACTGTGATTCAACCCCCAGTGCCACTCATCCCAGATGGTACAGTCACCTTTCCTTTTCTAAACATTCCAAGAGTACCCTTAAGGGTACTAATATGGAGTGACATTGGTGCAGTACAAGGTTTATTCTCCTGTTTCAGATCACCCGCTCTGGATGTCTTCTAAGTGGCTCTCCATGAATGTCCTAATGCTGGATGAGAAACGTGTGATGGTGGATGCCAATGAGACATCGATTCAGAAGATGTTTGAAAAGCTGGGTATGTCCTAACACACTTCTACATACACTGAAAAGAAAATTATTGTGCTACCCGCCAGGGTAAATGGAGGTTTCACTTACAGTAGTCAAAGCAGCCAGCACTGGAAAAAGTACTCAAAGAGCTGGATTAGCAAGTAAGAATAATTCAGTGATTTTTCTCTTCAATACTTCAGTCACATAAACATGGTCAGCTTGCATCACCTAAAGGTATGAGTGATTATAACTAAAGTTATATAATAACTTCATAATAATAACTAAAGTTATTGCTAGGATGCCTTTGAATGAGCTTTTTTAATGTAAACTGTCCAGTCTGAGGTCAACATCTGTCTTGCAGAGGTTGAGTGCACCTATTGCTGAAAGATGTAGAGCTGGGAATCCGTCATTGCCAAAATGCTTTCAGATTTTTCTAGTTACAAACTCATTGTACTTTAAAATGTCAAATTGAGACCGCTTAACCCAGGTATTTCTGCTCATTTACTGAGAATTTCAGTCCTGTGAGATGTAACTTCATGATAGTGTGGAATTCCTTCAGATATGCAGTGACAGGAGAACTGTATTTGAACATAAAATATGGAAGTCTTATTATGTACAGCTGCTCAGTCTTAGGTTGTTTTACTGCATGACCAGAGAGCTGCAGATTTAAAAATACTTGAAAGTACTTAAATGCTAATCATGGCTTATCTTTCACCCTTGAACTTCACAGTCTATGTAAGTTCTAAATAAACTCAGTCAGAAAGTTTGTAGGACTGATATGGGTCTGCTGGGAACAAAGCTATTACTGACCTAGGAGATAGATTCTACTGAGCTGCTCCTGAAAGTGCTGAGAAGCAAAAAGGCCAACTCTGTAACACAGAAGTTGTCTGATCCTTCTGTTCGGACTTCGTATAAGCTGAGTGACAGATGAAACATCCATCAGAGCTGAAAAGAAGGGGTAGGAAGATTAACCTAGGTAAAAGGGCCTCTTTTCTCTTTCAGAGCAAGAGGGAGTCAGAGCTCTCCACCTTGAATACTTCTTTTCTTGAGAGGCACTTGAAAGAGCCCATACAGTGTCTGAATCATAAATGCTCACACACATTTATGAAAATGTGTCCTGATCATATATTGTAGCAGAATTTCACCTAATTCTTCACATACTGCAAAACCTGAATTTATCTTTTTAGTGTTGGCACATCATAACACATCAGACACTGGCTGTGCTCCAGGCACTGTGTATTCCTAAGGATATCACCAGAATAAACAAGCCAGCTATGTTCCTAGTTTGTTCTCTGCCTAGAATTTGGGAAAACAAATTCTGAATGAACTAGTCAGAAATACCTTCCACATTTACATCTAACCATACAATCTGATAAACTATCATCTAATGTTCTGATCAGAGCTTGCCATGTGAAGTTGAGGATCTAATTTTAAAGTGTGCCTTGCATATTTCTTCCAGGCATTTCTACAATAAAAGTGAACATTCGCCACGCCAATTCCCTGGGAGGCGGCTTCCACTGCTGGACCTGTGACATCCGCCGCCGTGGCACCCTGCAGTCCTACTTCGACTAGCAATGAGCCCAATAGGTAGCAATGGTTCAGCTTCTAAACTAGGCATAGGAAATGAGCAAATCACTGTCACTCTTGTTAAAATGACTGCATGAGCTCTAGTGCTTGGTAAGTGGTGTCCTCATAATGGTCTGGGTAATGGTTTATTCTTAAATACCCTTCACTTTCAGTAGGATAATTGAAACTACTTCCATCAGCAATACAGGTTTTCTGGCTGCCTTTTTGAAAGACATCCTTCATCTATGAAGCCTTTTCACATTGGCTTTGAATGTAAAAGCTTGACAAGTTAGCTAAAAGGTCTTGTTAGAATAGCTTGACCACTGGATATCTACCTCTATCAAATAGGCAGCTTGAAATATGAAACTTGAGTAAACTTCTCTTATTCCTTTTAACCACTTCATCATTCTAATATATTCATGTCTAATGAAGTTGAAATAGATGCAACTGTATAGATCTCTTAGGGAACCAAGTAATTTTATCATGTTTTTCATGTCTGGCCATACAGATATTTACAGAGAATTTTCAGTATGATCTAACTTTTAAGACGTGTTCACTTACTTGCCATGTTCTTCTACATTTTCTTCTGATGCATGTCATGCACTTTTTTGTATTGCTTTTTGTATTGCTGAAATTGGGTTTTATTTAACTTTTAAGTGTACAAATGATAGCTAATATTCTGCTTGTACAGGTTTCACTCTGAGTTGTTTACATAACTTAAAAAGAGGCACAAAAGAAAAACCCAACAGTAACTCCCTCCCAACCTTCTGACATCTTACAACCCAGACTTCCTTCAGCTGTAGCAGATACAGAAATATGTATCAAACGTGCCTGATGCTATGGAGGAATTTGAGTTTTAATTCCTAAATATGTACTTTTTATGCTAATAAAGTTTTTTTGCATTCTCAATTTGTTGCCCTTCTGTTAATTTGTAAGTATGAAATGTCTGGATGGAGATAAAATACACATGGAATTTTTTTTCCCTATAAAATAGGTAAGATCTTAAACTCTTGTATAATGCAGAAAACTTTTGTAGTGTATTATTCATATACCATGTTTCTACTTCTGTATTTCACAGAAGTATGACTGATGGGGGAAAGTACCACTGATATTTCCTGCTACACTGTGGAGGAATCTACAATTACAATGCAGTGTACCCTGACACAGGCAGAACATACTCACATACAAGCTGTATGGCCATATTTTAGAGTTGGGTAGAGTTAAACAGGTCAAATATCAACAATCTAGAACGCTTTGACATATGCAAAATGGAAAGAAATAACTAGACAGCTGCCAGCACTTAACAAGGTAGAGATGGTGTCTATTTTCCCTTTAAAATCAAGGCTTTATAGACAATGGAAATTTGTCTGAGTCTTCCTGTAACCCAGCTTTGTTTTCCACTATTGGCACTGGAGCTGGGCAGGTGCATTAGAGCAGCATTCACAGTAGGTCATCTCTCCCATTGCTCTGCAGGCTGCAGTGCCAAAATGTCTCTGTGTCCAGCTATGGCTGAAACCACTAGAAACTGGCCAAATGTGGATTAATAACAATCATGAGCACCCTGGATGCCTCCAGGATTAAGGAGACTATATTTTTGTATCATGTTATACATGACACTGGCTTTATAAACTTTTCAGCCTTTCCCTGTTTTTGTTTGTTTATCTCTCATTAAATGTTTGCCTTTTTTTTTTTCTTTTTTTTAAATCTTAAACTGTGCATACAGTACCAAGTCTTTCAGGTTGAACATCACCATTATGTTTCTGAAGTTGTTTGGGTTTTTTTTCTGCCAGTAATACAAGTTCTTTTAGCTAATCCATGGATCCCTTGACTGATTCAGGAACAGACTTGTCTCTTAAGTCATCTTTCCTTCAACGTGAAAAGCAAAGAAGTTGTTCCATTTGAGCAGAAGTTTCCTGTTCAATATCAGCAGTAGTGTCAGAATACAAATTGTAGACACACAGTAGCAGGAGCGCACTGACCTGAGGAAGTGTTGTTACCATCATTTTGGGACAGAGCAGGATCTGGTGCTGTGAATATTTTTGGGACTTTCTCAGACCCGACTCTTTCTCTGACCATAAAGCAGTGAATCAGCCAGTCCATTTCCATGTTAAGTTGCAAGAGAACTCCACTTGGGTATTCAATGAGCTACAGTGAGGGTTAAACTGTAAATGCCTGGGACCTGTTTAGCCTACAAAAGCAAGGACCATTTAGGAGCAATGTGGGATTCTCTCTAAGCCTTCTGCAGCACAAGGCCAGGGAGGACAAAGTTTGTCTCTCTTCTGGAACAGTTACATTTTCCCACCAGTGCAGGCAGCCGTTTATTCACAGGTATGTTTACAAATGTCCCTTGGGTGGATGTGCATGTCTGAATTGCCAAATACAAAACTGTCTTACAGTCTCTTCTGTGCAATCAGTGTTAGTTGGAGATACAATTTTGCAGCTATAGGAGAGAATTTATTAAGTGGAATGCAATGATAAAATTCAAAGGTAAATTTTAAAGCTCTAAGGGGTTTTCTTATACAAAGAAATACTTTGAATAACTTGGAATAACTTGAAAAATGCTGATAAGAGGCAACATTTCCCCCTTGTAACCTGTTCAAGGGGGAGTAATACAGAGACAGCAAAACCTTTAGAGGAATGATGAAGGGAACATGATTTATCACAGTGTTATGGTGGATGCCACCACATAATAGTAATACATATAATCTTCAAAGTTATTTTTATTCTTGCATAGAGGGAGGTCAGCCTGTGTCACAATTGGTTTCGGTTAGAAAAGACCCTGGAAATGGGAGTCTGGAGGGAGCAGCAGACCTGGTTTCTGCTCTGATATTGAATTACAAGCAATTTTATGAAGCCAAATTACATGTGGGCAACAGGATCCTACTGGCTACAGGAAGCAGGCGTGATGGTGTTTGACCACCTCTGTTCCCGACTGCAGTTTATATGTAAATAAAGCAGATTGAATGGGGGCTGGACTTGAGTTCTCCATAATTATTTTTCACTGGCTATGCAGGCCTTAAATACTTGCTCAAAGAAGGTCAGCTTCAGCTTTCAAAACAACAATCTAAATCTGCAGTTAGAGCAGTGAGGACAGATGATCAATCAGTTGGCCAATTTTCAGAGAGGGCTTCAGGGTGGGCTCGATCAGCTGCAGGGAATTAGCTGACCACTCCCTGGGCAGGGGCCCTGCGGAGCTGGGATTCTCCTCCCACTTTCCTGCTGCAACCAGGCTCCAGTAAACTTGCTGGTTATGACAAGGTATGTGTACTTGCACAGATGCCTGTAATAAAGGCTCTTCATGTCTGCTTTTTAGATAAGATACAAGTCTTAAAGTACCAGCACCAATCCAGAGAGGATGTGGGAAGAAGGTAGAGTCTCTGGGGCAGGAATAAGCTCCTGTTTGTAGATAGAGTTCATGGTTGGGAATGCTGAGGGCCAATGTGAGACAAACTGCAGAAAGGGAGGGGGGGGTTGGCCCTACTTGGTGGGCAAAAGGGGGAGAATGGTTTTTTTCAAGTCAGTTGCTTTGAGCTATGTCTGTCCTAGCAGAAATTGGTTGTTTCTTGCTTCAGTGTTTTCTGAGTGTTTCTGCTGTCCAGTTTAAAATACTCTCTTTTGGCTCCCCTACTTGCCACCTGTATGATTAAAAACCCAAACTGGAAAGCCTGGGGGACAGTTCTGCAACTGCTGTTAATGCCTAACGTGGGTAGGCTGATGTCTACTTGCCTCCATTTAAAATTAGTCTTGGTCTTTAGGTCAGACATAAGAGAGATTGCAGATTTTTTTTTCTGGTGTTATGCAGTGCAGGTGGAAATTTGAGTGTTGGATCCATGTATATTTCTGGTATTATTATATTATTATAGAGTTGATTTCCCTATTCCAGCATTCCAGATTATCTGAGGCACTTTATTCTTGCTAGGGAGCAACCCAGTGTGTTTAGCTGTGCTGAAACTGTCAGGCTACCCCTCAGCCTCCAGCATTTATCACTTCCCAAGAGGGTCTGCTTCTGCTTTCCTTCTGCTAGAGCATTCTCTGAGCTTAATTAAGCAGGCAGGAAATAGCATTATGATAATGAATGATGTCCCAAGTTAGTGGTTCATTCATTAGTTTATAGCAAATTGTCACAAGTTATGACTTAATGAAGTCAAATACATGAATGAGAAACACGAGGAGTTTTTTACTGCTATGTTATTTTCATAAGATTAGGAGTGTGATGAGTTGTGCAAGCCCACAAAAAATGAGCTACCAAAATCCAAGGCATGCTCTGTAACAGTTTACACCCTCTCTCTGCTCACTCTCTATCAAATGACAAGGATGAGGGATAAACTCTTTGTCTGAGACCCAGAGAATGTAACACGAGGTACTCCCTCAGGTGTGTTAATCTATCTGTTATCTACAGGGATGATAATTAAAGGACCTGATAGACTTAACTATGCTTCTGCAGGAAGGAAAAAAGCATAGCAATACTAGTTTGTGTTTTTGTGTTGGTATCTCACTGGTGTTGCTTCCCAACATGTAGTATACTTGTCCTACTGCATCAGAGGACAGGTTTTTGTTTTTGACATTCCAATATTTAAAGGAGTTTTGGATGTTCACCTCATCTGTTTGGGGTATTGGACGCTGCAGTGACAAACCCAGTGTGATTAAGATTGTGGTCTTATCCTGTGTGAGGCACTTAGAGAAAGGCATGTTGTGAAAATTGCATGTAATGGGATGAAGGTAGGGTTGTTAACAGGTGTGGATGGGTGTGTCTCTGTGCAGCACTTAAGGCAGCCTAATTCCTCCAGGGCTTTCCCTACAGCTGCAGGGAATGAGGTGGAGAAAGGGTGGTGGTCACTGTGGCTTGGTTGCCTTGCAGCTGCTCCATGACTTCAGGAGAGCATTAACTGTTCTTGTGAAGTCATGTTTAACCTTCTTCCTCTCAGGTACAGTACCTCACCCACCCTGTTTTACATACTCAATCTTGCCTTCATCTTTTTATGTTCACCACTGTGGCAGATGAGTATTTAGTTCATTCACGGACTTACACTTACGTACTTATTTTGTTGTGACTGTGTGCTGGTTTTGGCTGGGACACAGTTAATTTCTTCAAAGTAGCTGGTCTCGGGATTTGTTTTGGATTTGTGCTGGAAACAGTGTTGATAACACAGGGATGTTGTAGTTATTGCTGAGCAGAGCTTTCACAGGGCCAAGGCCTTTTCTGCTTCTCACAAGGAGCTGGGAGGGGACAGATCTGTGACAGCTGATCCAAGCGGCCCAAGGAATATCCCAGAGCATGCTCAGCACAGAAATAGCATGGGGGGAGAAGGAGGAAGAGGATGATGTTTACAGTGATGATGTTTGTCTTCTCAAGTCACTGTTAGGTTTAATGGAGCCTTGCTCTCCTGAACAGCCATGGAGAGCGGTGAATAAATCCCTTGTTTTGCCCTCCTTGTGTGCACAGCTTTTGCTTTACCTATTGAACTGTTCATGTCACCCCATGAACTCTGTCACTTTTACCTCTCCAGTTCCCCATCCTACCAGGGAAATTGAGCAAGAGGCTCTGTGGGGCTTCATTGCTGCCTGGGGGTAAAACACAGCAGTCTGACAGTTGTTAGTTTTGGGCTATGTCTCTACATTACTTGGAGTCTGTGGGAGCAGTCTCATTTCTTTTCCACTGAATAACCAAAAAATAATCTTTGCCTTTGCACTGGTCTTTATTTCCATAATTTGTGAGTTACAGGGCTGTAGGTGCTGTTAACACAGCTAATTGCAAGTTCTCTCTTAAAATCGTTGTTAGTAATGGTGGATTTGTCTCCACATTTATTTGTCTCATTTTTTCCATAAGATGATGTTGATATTCTGACCTTATTGTGAACTGTGTCTAGGACAAGAGAAGTTTAATCCTGACACCAAATGTCGAATTTTATCCAGAGAGTGCTGGCAAAGCCCAGTGGCAACAGCACTAGAGGGTGCTGCTGTGACACCAGTAGCTTTCCTCCAGCCTATCCCAAGGGATGTTTTAAAAGCGTTTTTTGTTTACTCATCTTATTTCTATTGAAGTTTTGATCAAAAACCTTGAAAACACCTCAAGATTTTTCCCAGCTGTAGATATAATTTGTTTGATAATACATAAAGCACTATTTCTCAGCAGCAAAAAATTACATATCTATACACGTGAAAACAATGGCTCTGAGTGTAGGGACACAGACGTTTCCTTAAGGGCTGGCTGTATTGTTTAGGCTTACACAAGTTGTCAGAAATCAAATCAGGGCCAAAGGAGGATGATTGTTGCCTTTTTAAACCTCCCTAACATGGGCTGAACACCACATAATTTAAAATTATGGCCCAAACCCCACATATATAGAGAGTAATTCCCTGTTCTTTGAGATACCTTCTTGGGGTTCAGTTATGCCTCCTGATTTACAGGAAATTAGGACCAAATACTCATATTTTACTGAGACACAATACAGGTGAGATTTCTGTGGATGACATGGTCTGTCTTGGCAGTTCTTGTTCCCTCAAATTAAGTTTAGAGTATTTCCTTCAGTTAATGAAAATATACCACTTGCTATTAGAAATATAAAATATACTTGGAAGAATTAGAATTTAAGATGAACTAGAATCTATTCACATTACCCTTAAGAAACTCCAGCTCACTAGGACAAAATGCAATTTAAGTTTCTACAGAAGCAGGGCTAGCTTGCAAATTGCATGTTATTTCTTTTGCAAGTTGAAGTATCATCTTGGTAGAATCTCATTTATGCTGCACATTTGAACAGCAATTTAAATCCAAATACAATATCTCCTCTTTCCTCTTTTGTCCATATTACTTCTGAGTCAGCAAGGCACTGAAATAAGTGCTGGGACCTGCTTGACATATATAGGAATGTTGGGTAGAGTTTGGCCCTATCTAGTTGTAATACTGAACTGTGTTCAAGGGACCTACAGTTCAGTGGCCCAGGTTTTGTTACTCAGCTCATGCAGAACTTGTGAGGTTTTGTCCTGTCAAAGGACTTTGATCAAAGCATCATCAGAAATAAGATGAGTTGTCAAGTGAGCAATACAACTGCCACTGAGCGTGGGGCATCCGTGTGGAACGGGAAGTGATAACACATTTGGGGTTTTAAAAATATCATTGAAAGTACCATTACTTAACACTTCATCAGTATTTATCTAACACTTAATACATACAAGTATTTGGTTTACCACAGGCTTTTCTCTCATGGGAGAAAAATAGTCATAGCATCTTTCAGTGTGGTAGTGGCAATAGAGGGTGTGGGCTTGCTGTTCTCAAGCCACAAATTTTGGAAACTGAGAAATTGCATACATCTCTCTTCTCTTAGGGTGAGAATGTGTGAACCAAATTTCTTTGGTCTTGTGGTGGGCTGGATTTTCTTGGGATTGCTGACATCAAGAGCTGATATCTCATGCTGCAAGGTGTTATGGTGCCCTAAGGAGTTCCTGAAAAGAAGGGTGAAATGGGAATGACTGTCTTGGTTTGAAACAAGGCATGAAAAACCTCATTCTTCTGCAAAGCAAAGGCCTCCTAAGAGAGTCTCCTGCAGCACCTTGTACAAGGTACCTAACATGGCTTTCTTTGAAGGGACAGGTTTCTCCCCCAACCCTATTTATAAAGCCCCATTTCTTGGGAGAACTCAAGGGCTGTCAGAAAGATGGTAAATATTGTCATGAAAGGAGCAAAAAGAAGAATTGCAAATACCGAATTACTTGGCCAAAGGTAAAAGAGGAAACCAGACTAGACATGGAGATAAATTCTCTGTATTTTATGTGTGTGGCTTGTACTTTAACCACATTGCCATTCTCTTTTCTATATATCCAGTAATGTGGTAATTGGGATGCTGGCCAAGGGGAGGCAGGGAGAGGATTGCAGCAGTTGTCCTTATCAATTGTTAGGCAATGATTTCACAATTGTAGTTCATTTTCCTCACTGTGAAGCTGAGAGACGGGCTGTACTCCACCACTGCTGTCTGCAAACACCAGCATATTCAGATCCTGCCCCTGCTTCTGCTAAAAGATAAGCACAGTATCATGAAAAATGAGATTTCTTTCCTAAACAAGAAAAGATTTATAATGGTCAAACACTCAAGGTATGCCTAGCAAATACCAAAACCTAAATCCTTTGCAATGGTCTTCAAGATGCTGTCATTTTCCTGATAACTTGGGCCCCTGATTTCAGCTCACAGCATTTTCTAACTGGAACAAACAGGTTTATTTCACTACAGCAAGAGTCCGTGTTTTCTCACAGCAGTCCTGATCCCTGCCTTGCAGCTTATCTTGGGAAGGAAAAAAATGTAAAAAAAAAAAAATTGTTTGATGTTGGCTGTTAACATTAAACTTGCAGCAGGATGTCTATTAACCTGTTCTGACACATCTGCTTGAGGCAGCAACTTGGAAGTGCCAGGCCAGGGCAGCCTCCATCATGGGCAGCCTTACCAGGGCTTGGGTCAAAGGCCTGCCAGATCTGAGGTCCCAGACATGCTTGCACCCACCGTGTGAGCAGCTGAACATGCAGTTTGGTGAGCTCTGAACAGTGCTGGGCTGTCACTAATGGTCAGCACTGCCAGGCTCAAGGCAGCTTGGAATAAACCTGCCCCCAGACTGATGTCAAAAGCACCCTGTCTGTGACACTGGTGCCTTCCCTCTGGTCTGCCTTCCCCTGATGGTGTGAGCTCAGCTGGGAGCCTTCCACCCTGGGGATATTTGCAGGACCTCTCTGGTCTGCTGGACCACCTACTTTTGTGAACCTGGTGTCTCCTCTCTATTGAGTTTACTTGAATCTGGCCCCATTTCAAAGAACTCGGGCAGAGCCAGCACAGTGCAACTTCCTAAGGAAACAAAACAAGAAATAGTTTTTAGCTTTCCTGGCTGGCCCAGAAGTAGTAAAAGTAATTTCAGACTCGTTCAAGGTACTTTCTGTTTGCCTCTGCATTAAAAACGCCAAGAGCTGTTTTGTCTCTGTGGCTCTTCCATTTAACAGCAGCTTCTGTTCTCCTGTAGAGGTGAGTGTTGTTCCTGCCTGCTTTCTGAGGGAGAAACTCCAGCATGCTGTGGGCGATCCTGAAATAAAAAAGGAAACTGATACCCAGCTGCAATTACAGCTCTCACTTCCTGATCTCCGCTCCTGGGCTCTACTTCAAAGCCATCTTTAGAACCATTCTGCACTTTCCCTTTTCTTTTTCATCCTTTCCTTTCCTGGTGGACTTTGACATCAGGATTGCAGATGCACAAACGGGCTTGGTATTGGGGCTACATCCTCCAGCTGCAAGTCTCCTCCAGATGGGGGAAAGAGCCATCACCCGTTTTACAGGGAAAACCACCAAGCTGCAGAGACAAATGCAGTCTGGCCTGTCATTGCCCAAGAAGCTCGTGACTCATCCATGGGGAGAGTTCTGATTTCCTAAATTAGTTTGGAGTAAACCAAGCTGTGGGCTATCCTTCCTGTGATCTGACACAACTCGAAACAGATGTCTGGTTTATACTAAAGGTTGAAGCTGAAAACCTTGTGAGTTTGCTTCTCCACAGCAACCATAGGAAAGTTTATCTTATGTTATGCTGTGTATGTGGAAAGTGTTTCCTTTGATTGCTCTGTTTTAAATTAGGAAATGGCCAATTCAAAACCAAAAAAACCTGTGAAAATTACTGCCACAGAATGTCATCAAAGCAGAAGACATAACACGGACACCTACGTGGATAATGAGATACAGCACTTTTGCCTGGTATTTAATGCAAGCAAACTTCAGAAGGCTGGGTTTGCCTACCCTGGAACATAGCTAGTATGCCACTAAGTGAGTGACCTGTAAAGAGAAACCAGACAAAAACCAAAATGCAAAGCAATTTGATATTTCAGGCAGGCCCCTTGCCTCCTCTCTTAAAATTCAAATGGTGATTAGTGATCAGAGATTTTTTTTGCCCAAGAGAATTAAAGGAATGGTAGAAAAAAGAGCCCTTGAAGCTGCTGTAATAAAAATAAACAGCCCTTGTGAATAATTGGGGCAAAGATTGGTACAGTCCCCTCCCCGTTCCTGTCCTGCACCCTGCCTGAGGCTGAGCTGACTCCCAGCTGGGCAGGGAGGGCTGGCCAGAGGTGCCCCGGGGAGCCAGGACTGAGACACTCTGGGTTCTGTGCTGGGGAAGCTCTTTGGCTCTCAGAAAATGACCTGGGCATGCAAAATTACAGAAAGGGACATTTAAACTTGGTGAATATTTCTATATATCCAGCAGATATATATATATCTCTAGCAGAATCTTCTAGCTGGGAAGGGGGTACCTCATCTGCAGATACAGATATCTGGTACATATCTGTACCAGTTATCTGCTGGTTTGGATAGTGAGTTCATGTGAATTATTTCAAAAGAGACAAAACTTGCTCAGCTGTGTCGCTGCAGTGAACTGAGCCAGTGCCTGGGAGCCCAGGGACTGCAGGCTTAGGGTGGCCCCTGGGAGAAGGCTGGGCTGGGGGTACCCTTGAGCGTGTGGGGCTAACTCAGCTTTGCTTTTCCTCGAGTTTCTCTGGGCAAGTCATAGAAGGAGCCTGCCTGACAGTAGAGAGAGGTGGAAGTTTGTGAAGATGCTGAACATCTCCAGTGCACTGCTTGCTGGTTGAGATACTAATGCTGAATATTGCTGGTCTCACAGCATAGGAGGGGAAACTGAGGCACAGGGCTTCTGATTTGCCTTTCAAAATCACAAAATCAGTGGCAGAGACAAGCCAAGTTGCTGGTTTCCAAGTCTGCATTCACCTTTTGCCTTGCTCTCTCCCTTTAGACACACCTATGCCCTCATAATTCTTGCCTTTTTTGTCACATTTTTCTTCACTTCCTTGAAATAAATGCATAATCAAGCAGTGTGTACACTGGGCTCATCAGATATACCCTACTAGTGTACCCTACTCCTGTAACTATTATGTCACAACAAGATAGACACTTCTAGTTACTGACAGTTTTGATGAAATGTAATCTCAAACTACTTAAAAACTGTTGAGAAATATTTCATGAAATCCTAAGTGACAAATAATGAATATATTTGAGCATGTGATCTCAACCAAATCACTTATGCACTTTTTGCTTCAGTAGCCAAAAAAGGTCTAAAAATCAGATTCCTGTATGGCTAATTTTTAATGATGCTGCCAATATGAGCATTGGATTAAAATATATTCAAACAATTAATTTTAATCTTTCTGCACAGTTGCCACTCCCTGCCCCCCCCCCAAAAAAGTTGTTTCCTGCCATATAGAAAGAAAAGATGCATATCAGAGAGGGGGGAAAGTGGCCTTAATTTCCCAGAGTAGCTAGTGACCCTGGATTCCTCTCATTTTCTTTAAAGAGAGGCCTTTCCTGAGACAGACCAAGTGGCTGCATTGAAAACGAAGCCATGTTTGTCTTTGAATAGATGTCAGAGATCACAGTTGGTTTCGAAATTTTAGGGCAGCAGCTATCTGCAGTGGCACTGCCTGATACACAGTGCAAACAGAACAAAGAGGGTTGATCTTTTGTTATCTGCTTTTATTTATATTTATTATAGCCCTTCTCTCTAACACGTATGTGCGTTCGGAGAGAAACGTCACTTCCTAAATTGAGTCTGCTCCTTTAGGTGTGTGGTTGCTCCTGAGAAAAATAATCCATTTGCTTGAGAAAGCTCCCATAGGCAGTCTTATGGTGTGGCCTGGTTTTTACTGACTCTGGCAGGGAATGGAGGCTATTTTGTAAATTCATCTCTATTTTTGTAGACTTTTGAGAGTGAGTGGAACTTTTTAAAGCTGAGCATGTGGCGAATGAAAGTCTTGTGGGGACCAGGATGGGAACTTGTGATCTCTGCTGGAAAATACCCTGTGGACATTTCCCACCCAGCCCACTGGGGTATAGGGTCTATGCATCGTTAGGGAAAAAAGCTTAAGGGTTTGACCCCAATGGCATTCACAAACAGAGCCTTATGGCTTTGTATGTGGCCCGTGAATGTCTGCTGAAAGCTTTGCATCGATCAGAATTTATGTATCTCAGCTCAGAACAGTCAGCCCCCTGCCATCTTCTCTGGGCTTCTTTCTTTGAATAAAAATATTTATCTACCCAAGCAATAAGTTGAATGTAAGTTGGCTTTATTACTGTAGTGACGCTGAATGGTTGGTTGCTGGGTGACCTTGCTTCTGATTTTATGGTCTAGGCCAGCTCTGGCAGCAGAGAGGTGTGGCCACGTATTGCACTCTGTTGTCAGGCTTCTCCTGAGATGATCAGAGGTTCAGTGTCAGCTCCCCTACAGCGTCTGGGAAGCTGTAAACCTTTGCCATTTGTTATGTGAAAACCTGGATCCACAAGGAAGGGCTGAAGGAGATACATGCCTGACAAGAGGAACAATTAAGGCTTAAAAGAAAGGCCAAGCTCTGTGAAATCCAGCACGGAACCAGGATCTGCAACCTTGGATTAGAGCAGTGACCACAAAACTGACATGTGACTTACTGCAGGAATTCACAAACTGGGATACTGGAGCCGGCATGGTTTGCTTTGCTGTTGCTTGGAGGGTGATTTAATGGTTTTCATTGGAAAGCAAAGTTTTGCAACTACTCAGACATGGAAGAAAATGAAGGAGCAAATATTTTGGAAACCAGCTCTGTCTCTAATGGTCCTTGGTGCAAGGTGAGAACTTTTATTCCCCCTCCCCCCTCAGTTACAGAAAATATTATCTTTTTGCTGTTTACTGATGACTTCAGTAAACCATTGCCCTTGGACCAGACTGAATGCAACCTCTGCATCAGCTTTGTAAACAACTTCAGAAATTCCTTAGAGCAAGGCTGTGCTAAACATTAGGAACAGAAATGAAATGGTAATGTGTGTGGTTAAGCGACTGTCATCCACCTCGCTGGAAGTAACAAATATCTGACTAACTGTAGGGTTTTGTGCTGTGGAAACTACCAAAATAGTTTTCTTAGGTGCTTGGAGAATCCAGAAACTTCATATAATTTTAGCAAAGCCACTGCTTTAAGATTTGCAGGTCAAGCACGTTGAGTAAAACCGTAGCAAGCATAGGGTAAGATAAGCATTAACTTGGGCAAACAAATTGACAATTTAACTGTGTGGAACTTGATGTCCAGCAGCAACTCCTCCTATTCCCCCAGAGCTCACTCGATAGCATTTAACCTCCTGAATGGGTCAGCTGTGCTTCTTGTCAAATCCTGAACAGTGACGTTCAGAGATTGTTTTCTGTTTGCTTGTGTTTGTAATTTGATCTCGTGTAACAACATTGTCCTCGGCTCACATATAACCACGGGGGTAACTCTGACATCCTGCCTGAAAAAAATCCCTTGTTGTTTCCTGTGCTTGACGTTTGAAAGATTTCCAGTTTGGACAGGTTAGCGTGTTTATATTAATCTCATCCTGCTACTTGAAATTAAACGATTAGCATTTTGGAAGTTGGACATTCTACTTCCATTTTGGTTTCCCACAAGAAACTGGGGTTTGTTATCTTCACAAGTTTTGGAGGGGACTGGTGGAAGTTTTTCTGTTGCCTGTGCCGAGGCCAGGATTTCAGTGCAGACATTTGTGCGATGAAGAAGGATTCTCTAGGAGGTCATGTCAGAAATGTGCCAGTTTTGATTTGAGCTCAGCATTGCCTTTTCTTCATAGGAGTTACTGGAAACTAAGAAAACTAAGGAAACAGGAAATCTGAAAATATGAGTGCTTGCTACTTGCTAAAAAATATTCTTAGTGAATACAGACACGTGTGTATCTAATGAAAAGAAGTTTGAAGAGCTGGTCAAGCAGAAGAAAAACAATCACCTTGTCTTGTTGGAACACCTCAGCATTGATTGCTCAGTGCATCTCCCACAGCACTGCTCAGACAGTCATTCTCATCAGTGCTTAGGGTCCTTCACTTCAGCATGTCAGACAAAAACTAAAAAAACCCCTGCTGCTGCATTTGCTTTTTGCCATACTTATTTTTTGTTTACAAAGTTGGATATCCAGTTAAAAGGCAGAAGCAACACTCAAAAAAAAAAAAGGGACAAAACAATGAGAGTAGTTTGTAAACATGAAGGCTGAAAATTATTCACCTCAAATATTTGGCAACTGGGCAGCAATAACAAAATGTGTTCACAGAACTATAGAGCATTTTGCAATCAAAAAGTCTGTGTTTTCATAGTATATATTATTCATCTCAGATTCTGATTTCTGTGGAGGCAGAGGGCTAGAAACTGATTTCTGGAAGTAGTGTGCTCAGTCAATTTTTACTACATCTACAAAGTGTGCCTATTGGGCAGGATGCATGGTGGCAGCAGGAAAGAATATATTGAATAACAGCATGCACTCTGTCATGGCCTAAAAGTTCACAGAGTAGGTGAAGATTTACATACTATTGTTTTGTGCCTCATGGGATATGATTTTCTTTCTGTGAACTTGATATTTTCTAGTTTTTCCTTTAAAAATGGAAAAAATCCCCCTGCCCTGGGAAAAATCTAGACTATTTTTTTCAACCAAATTTTAGTTATATTGGTTGCAGTCTTAAAATTTTTACTTCGCTGTGATAGCACATTTTTTCTCAATAAATATTGAGAAATAATATTGAGTACAGCTCATTATTCAGCTGTTCAGCAACTGCCTTCACATCTTTCAAGTGCAAATTTGTGTTTGCAAATAACTTTGTCTGCCTCTCATTGTGGGTACAAGTGTTACTCATTAGAGCTTTTTGTCAGCATCCCAAAATGTGGTAATTGAAGATCCAGCTACAAATATTTCTGTTTGTGTTTCCTATCTTAGTGTTTAGTTTAAGAGGGTTGTATCTTAGGCAAAAGTGTGTTGATGTTCTTTTGTTTATGTTTATTATAAAATCATAAAATACTGTCATTCTCTGTGGTTAGTCCGGGCTGAGCACAGAGACCTGCACGTGGGCTGGCTTGCACCAGCGCCAGCAGGGCCTTGCTGTCATACAATTCTAAATGCACTTAGAGGTTTTTAAATGAAAAAGAACTGGTTAGTTATTAACTTGAAGAAATATCTGATTTTAGAGAACAGAAGATTACAAAACAAACTGGATTTTCACCAGCTCCTGAAGGGCAAACAGTACACTACTCTCCACATTTCCCTGCAGTGTGTGTTTGTGTTGAAGCTTTTTCACTCTCATAGTACTTGATGTAAATGTTAATTAGCACTCCAGGGGAAATGTGTTAACAAATGTACCTTTGACACAGGTCCACAGCTATGCTTTGCTCTGTAGCTGCAGGCTGGAAAGATTAGCTGGCAAAGTAGCTGGTGCAGCTTTTGAGGAAACTCTTCAAACAGGAGTTCAGGAGAGCTTGCTGAGCACTTGGACTTTGCTGCTCTGCTGCAGCTCAGGCTGCTCTTGCTGCTCTACGGAAGAGGTGCTGGGTAAAATGTGAGCACTTCTAAGAAAGAAGAGCAAACTCCTAGAAAAGGGATACTTCTAACCATTAACAGGCTTCAAATAAGACTGCCTGGGCTATGGCTTTCATGTGATGAAGAAAAAATGACGTAGCACAAACTTTGTGGCAGAATTTATTCCTTCTCCTCCCCCAGTGCTGAGTCTGATTAGCAATAAGTAAGGGTGGTAAAGTAATTCCTGCAAGTTGTTAGAGTAGAAAGGTAACAGTAGTGCATTCATAAACACATTTACCTCATCACTGCACTTCTTTGCCTTTCCATAAACAGCAGGGCAGGCATTCAGAAATGGAAACCATTCACAGTCTGGGATTTTTCAGCAATATTCAAACCTGCCTCAGCTCAGGTTAGCATGTAGATATATTGGTGGTTTCTGGCCAGATTAATTCCAGAACCTGCCATGACTTCTGTGAAAACATATGCAGAGCCACTTCTCAAGACTTGGGTTGTTCAGCTATTCATTTCTGTGCAGCATCAAATCCTGATTTCTCCCTGATGAGGAATAGCTCATATTTAAGACACAGTGAGAAGAGTCCAAGGTTATTAACCACTCTCTGGAAATGAGGTTGGTGATTTCAGCTCAGCCCTCCTGAAAATGGTCTGGGATTTGCAATAGCAACGAGAACCCTGCTGCAGGAGCATGCCTGTGCCTCAAGAGCAAAGGGAAAAACTGTTGTTGGGAGTCCCCTCCCTCCCTGGAGCAGGATGTTGCATGAAGGATGCTGGTGTTACCACATGGCTCTTGATCAGCTGGGCTAACCCTGGCACCCTCCTTGTGTTGCTCTCAGTGGGTATTTGCAAGAAGGGTGCCTCATACTTTTTTCCTTCCTGTAAAATGGTTTCTTTCTGGCTTTTATAGTCCTATGGGAGGTTACAAACCAGAGAGCTGTTGCTGGGGAGGGGCCATGAGCCTTTGTTTCAGAGCTGACTCGGAGGTTTTCAGGGACTTCAGCAAGGAGTAGGAGGGTGGGCAGAATGTGAACTAGTGCATATCTGAGTGGTGAGCAGCCCACAGGACACGGTTCAGGGCCCCTGCGCAAGCCTGACCTCTAAGTAGGTCAGCCATGGAGAGGCACTGCTCCTTTCTGCTCACCCAGTGTCCAGGCTACAAGTGAGAACCAGGCTGTGCAGAGTGTACTTGGGCTGTTTGTCCCAGCCATGCCTTCAGCTTGGCTTGGCCTATGGGCCAGGACAGCCCTGAGAGGTTTCCTGGCAGGGGGAGTCCATGGGAGCACTCTTATTTTGAAATGCAGGTGAAAGAAACACCAATCTTCTCTGCAGTGGGAGATCTCCTCACTTTGAATTGCTGCTAAATAAATGTGGCCTTGACTCGGTTAAATATGTCCAAAACTACTGGATGGAAGCCCTCTGGCAGGGTACTGCCTGAAGATGCTGCTGCCTGGGAGGAGAGTTTTACTGTTTCAAACTTCTCCCTCCTTGCCCCCACTGAGCAAAGAGCATGGAGCACCCAAACCCAGCGTGTGTGAGGCACTGAGCAGAGATGGGGAGCCTGGGAAGGCACCCCACACTACCCCACAGCACCTGAGCCTGCCCTGGAGAGTGCAGCTCTGGCTCCACTGACTCCAGCAGCCCCTCTGTGAGCATGGCTGGATTTTGGCATCATCTGACTGCCCATGAGGTGGTGACAGGCGTCAGACCTGGTTGGTGCTGTGGATGTGTTAAATCATTTTATTAAGAGTGATGGGCTGATTAAGCATCTGGCCCTGCTCCTGCTGAAAAATTCCACCTGGGAGATACTGGGCCGTGGCTTTAGCAGCCCAAAGAGGAAACAGCACATGGCACATCCAGAGTCAGCTAGTGATGGGTCGTAACCAAGCAACTGCCTGATCCCGTGTCCTGTGGCAGTGACAAAAGACAGAAGTAACTTCTGTAGTTAAAAACCCCTTGTTTCAATTGCCCCCCTTCCCATCTGATTGCAATTAGCTTTCTCATCTGCTATACTGTTGCTGTTTGTTTCTATATTCATAAATCTTGTCTCCCAAATTTTAGCAACAATAGATATACCAGTCAGCAATTGTCTAAGATCATGTAAAAATTGAAACTTTAATTGAAACAGTTCTATCCAGAGAGTTGCTGTCTATCTGGCTGCTTTTGTTTTGGCTCTTGCTGTAAGTAATCTGACTCCACAGTATCCAGCCAGGGGTTAAAGCTCAAGACAAGTGCAAAACTCTCTCAGGTTTTGATAACTTGTTTGCTGTCTAACTCAGCAATAATCTGGTTCTCGCATTCAAGTAAACTGATCACCCAGCAGGAACTGGACTTTTGCCTTGTTGAAGGATGAATGTTGCTTTAGTGGCTCCAAAGGAAAACAAACAAGAAATGCAGAATCCTTGTTGACCCAACAACTGAAAGAAACATCACAACATTTCCTAAATCAACACATGGCGATTCTCAAAACTAAGTCTGAACAGCAGCCAGAAGCTTACAAGGCAGGAGATGATATTATGACCAAACTGAGACCTTGAATCTTCCCTGCCTGAGCCATGGGGGTGAGCTGGGAGCTCTGTCTGGTGATGTTCATTCGTGTCTCAGAAGAACTGCTTGTGCATGAACCTACTTGCTTTGCAGTCAGGAAATTTAATTATTGCTTCCACAGTAGCCCTCAAAGAGTACCCTGTGCATGAAATATGCATTCATACCTGATATGTCCCATAATTTCTTCTGTTTCCGCATATGGAGTTAAGCTTAATGTTCCATACACTGTGGACAAATAGTAGTTGTCATGGGTACCATAGCCCTGAATTTCCTGTCTCCTGGGTGATTAAATTCCCCACAGTAATTTTACTTTATTGGTTTGTTTCAGTAACTCCTTATTTCCTTGGTTTGCTCTCCTTGAGGACATTTCACAGGCTACTTGGATCTCCTCAGGCTTTTGCATTCTGTACACCAGTTTCAGGAAAAAATTGAGTGTTCTGTACCAGGTGTGTGAAGCAGCAGGAAACAGAGTGGAGTGAAGCCCCCCCAGTGGCTCTGTGAGCCCCAGGCTCTGCAGTGGATGCCCAGCTTGTTGAAGTCTGTGCTGCTGGGAATCCCCAGCCTCACTGAGCAGCCCACTGCAGCACCTGTACAGCTTTAGCACTGCAGTGTTTCCTCCTACCATGCTGTCTCTGTGCTGTGTGGGTGCACCTCCTCTTGCCCTGTCTGCAGGAGATGTGGAGAACAACTTCACCTGTTCTCCCCAGGAGCCTGGTGCTGGTCACAGCCAGAGTGAGTGGTCAGCCTGCCTGCTGGAATTTGATAGGCTTTCAGATATTCTGTCTCTGGTCTTACAGAAACAAAAGGGCGACATTTGGCTGATGGAATTTGGGGGTCTTTTGGGGGCCCTTTGGGGGCACTAGCTGCTCTGCCAGTGCTTCACAGACTGTCCAGCCGTTTAGGTTTATTCCATAATCCTAGCCCTCCAGAAAATGGCATAAAATAATATTGAAATGGGAACACCAACCTGTAAAAATGTAACCTTAGCTAGTAAGTAAAATGAGCAAGTAGCTGTTAAATGCAAAATTTTATGCAACAGGCATATAAGGACAGTGGGAGCTTTTGCTGTTTAATAGGAAATATTCTATAAATAAAGCTAGGTGGCTACATATTGACAAAACTGGTCACCCCTAATTTAAGGCATGTCATAGGAAGTGGAAAAAGTGTTCCCATAGACCTGACTAATGTGGATAGAAATAGAGAGCAATTTGGAAAACTAAAGCTAGAATGGCATCATTGTAACTGCAGACCCTGCAGGCTGGATGTCCATGCTGCCAGCTGAACAGCACTTTCCTTCTACAGCCTCCGTGGTACTGAGCTTGATTAACTGGCACTGTTTACACTGAAGTCCTGATAATTAAAGCTGGAGTGTCATCTGCATTGTAATTAATATGCTCCTCTGCACCTAATTCATTCTGACAGTATAGATTAATGATGGTAAATGACCAACAAGGATTTATCATGAGATGATTCTTAGTTCTACAGGCTGCCTCAGACAATTACAGGAAGAGATTGTTAACTTCAGGCTATTGTCCTGGTGTAATCGTGCGTGTGCATTCTCAGCGTTGTTTTGCAGTAAAACCCATCCAAGGGCTTCATAAAGATTCAGTTATGGCCCCTAAGAGGCTGAGGCACCCTTGTAAAAGTGGCAGAGGGGAAGCACAGGCTGGTGATACCGCTCTGATTTTTCAGTATCCCAGCATGTGTAGTCTCTGCCAGTATTGGCAGGAGCTGGGACTGAGCACTATTTCTACAAATCAGATGCTTTTGTAAATATAATTGTGTTGGGAGGTTGGGCAACAGGGTCAGCTGTGCAGTGGGGTGCACAGCTGGGGCTGGGCAGCCTTGTTTGTTACCAGTGCTCTTCCTCTGTGGCAGTGCTGGTGTCTCCTCCATCGGTGCCATGGGGAGGAAGGATCTTTTTCACTGAGCCACAGTACCTCAGCAGTCCTGTCTGCCAAGAACTGCTGTGCATCTAAGCAATAGCCTCGAGAGTGGTCATTATTTTGAACTACCAAAACACACTATATAGAAGAGATGCCCCCTCAAAAGGAAGGTACTGAGTTCCCTGAGAGCTTAGAGCCTCAGGAGGTTTCACTAGTCAGGCTTGCAAAATCTTGACTTTCAAGCCAAACTGGTCACAGCTGGGGGACAACACCACGTCATGCTAAGCAAAAGGTCATGAAAAATAATATAAATGAAGTGAAATTTTCCAAAGCATATAAGGTGCTCAAGCTCTGCTTGCTTCTTGCAAAAAGTGGTTTCATCATTACATTTTCTTATAATAGCTTCCTTGTGTACACAAGGAACTTAACCTGGCTTATTTAAACTGCATCACGCATTGCTGCAAGAATACCTGATTAACAAGATGATCAATGTGTGCTGTTCCACTTGTCAGTCAATAGGAATTAATATACAGGAGACTAGTTCAGAAATGAGAGATTATAATGGACATTTGCTTTTCTTTGTGCTGAAGTGTTGCTGCGTGAACAAACAAGTGCTAATATGATGAACTGAGCTCCACTGCCTCCCCTCCCTAAGGCTGGCATTTTCCTCACTCCTCGACCGTTCCCCCATTTGTACCAATCCCAAACTCCCTCCTAGGAATGGTGAAGCTCCTTTGTGCTTGTAGTAGAAGCCTGGGATTTTTTTTTCCCTCTGCCCTTGGGATATTCCTGGGTGTGCCCCTCCAACCTCCTGCTAGTCCCATCCAGCCTCTGCAGCACCTTTTACAGTGCTGGCCATGAGCATGTGATTGGCTGAAGCTGTCATTGACCCCAAATGGACCCGAGTCAGTCTCTGGTGTGGCTGATCTACCAGTGTCATGTACTCCCATGCCAGATCAAGCACAAGGCTTAACTGCAAGTGGTTTTAGTGTTTATTGGAAAATATTGCTCCGTTTTGCCTGTACTGCCCTGGGGACACCAGCGTGATCCTGGTGGCTGCTGGTTGTGCAACAGTGCTCCCTGTGCTACTTCTCTGCACTTTAATGACATCGTTTCTCTTCCACCAGTAACCACATGGGATGGGTAACAAGACCCGAGCAAATAAGAAAGGTGGGAAAAGAATGAAAAAACAGAAACACCTTTTTTTTTTCCCCCGCATTCTTCTTCCCCTTAGTAACAAAATCTATTGGTAAGTGGGTGTGGCTGTCCTGTCCCTCCTTCCCCATGATGCCTCAAGAGGCTACCTAGAACAGAGGCTAGACAGTGTTAAAGGAAAAAAATAGGTATTTATTTAAAAGGCCTTCAAAGGATGGTCCTTGGGCAGTAAAAGAACCTGGCTGAGGCTACAACAAGATGGATGATGGGTCACACATTTTCACACTTTTATAAGTGTTGGTCCATTTACACATTGGGGTTAATTGTCCAATTACAACTTCATGTTATGAAGTCCCATTCTCCCAGATAGCTCTCCTCAATTTGTTGTTTATACTTTTGGGGCCTGAAGCTGCAATGGTGACCTTGGTTCTCAGGCTGGAAAAGGATTGTTTTGTCTAACTAAACTGCAAAGAGAACTTGCTAACATTTTATATGAAGTTCAGAGTTATATACCAATGCAGTACAGAATCTGGAAAATATGAAACCTAAAACTTAAGGCATCACCCAACCTCAGAGCGATGGCAATGAGGTAGCTTTGGAGGGGAGGAGTGTGTGGATGAGAGAGGAGGTCTCTGGGGCACCATGGCCATGGAAACATGCAAAGTTGGTGTGAGTGTTTGTTATTGTTGGCTGCAGAGACACCTGCTCTGCACCTTCAGCCTTGAAGGAACTGGGTTACATCTGAAAGGGTTTATCTGTGAATAAGAAAATAAGGGTTGAGAGCAGAGCTGGATCAATGGTGAGTTTTTTTGTTTGCTCACTGACCCTTCCCCCTCAGCTATGAAATATAAACATAGGTCTAATGAAACTTAAAGTAGAGGTTGCTTTGGAGAAAGTTGAGGAGGTTTGGGAGAAAAATTCTTAGATTTTGCAAAATGTTTTTATTCAGTCCCAAACAGAATGCCTGCAGTTGCTTTATAAGCTGTTTCTGTTTGTCCCCTTTCATTTTGGGAAAGAAAAGTCAAACCCAACCCATTCCATTTAGAAAATACCAAAGCAAAACATTTCCCAGAACCATAGAATAGTTGAGGTTGGAAGGGAACACTGGAGATCATCTGGTTCAACCCCTCTGCTCAAAGCATATTTGAATATGCTATACATTTCTGTTTTGAATTCTTTTCTGTGTCCACAGTAATTCCCCAAATTTGGCTTGAATTTCTAAATAGATCTGTGTTCCCTCCCCAGCTGTATTTTGGGATCAACTTTCTATTTACTGATTTTTATTTTCTTAGGCTTCTATTTGGGAAATCTATGTCCTCTGTGCTAGGCTGGCAATGTACACTGTCTTCAGACTCCCTGTTGAAAGTGTTTTCCAGATGTTATGGATTCCACATAGCTTTGCTTTTCTTCTTCCACATTGCTTTATATAACCACAAGTGTTTGACTTTATATTTGCTTATTACAGCACACTTGTGACTTAAAAAGATGTGGATACTCATAGGAGCAAAACATTAGCATTTATTATAAAAGGTAGTAATATACTGTCTGGTTGGCTTCCTACCTGTGTCCATACATAGAATTACAGAGTCATTTAGGTTGGAAAAGACCTTTAAGATCATCAAGTCCAGCCATAAAACCAACAAGTTCACCACTAAACCGTGTTCCTCTCATCTCAAAATGCTGACCCATGTCTGCCAATGATTTACTAAAGGGACGAGGCAGTGTCTGTCATTTATCCACTAACTTTTCTTGCCAAATTAAAATAAAAAGCAACCTCAAACTGAAAAAATTGCAAACTGTTCATAGCACATAAAGAGCAGCTAAGGATGCAGAAACATGAATGACTGGGATGCCTCAGACTTGGATGTGCCCAAAGGCTTACACAAAGACTTTTTTAAAAAGCTTACACTTTTAAAAAAAGTCTTTGCTTTGTGAAATCCATTTTTTGGTGCCCATGACAGTGTCACCCTTGGTGTTCTGTGGGGTTTGACACCTAAATTCCTACTGGCTGGGGGTGAGCGCACTGTCTGAGCTGCCATTTTGGCAGAGATGTTGAATGGAAATTGGTGTGATTTGAACACTGGCTGGGGCAATATGATTGGATTTGTCCCATTGGTAGTCACAAAGTGCTGTGGGTTGGGACTGTGGAAGTGTCTTTCACCTCTGTATGAGAGCTGCACTAATGTCAACCTCATGGAAAGGAAATCCCTCACTTCCAGTACAGCATGAAACTTGTCCTCTCTTTGTGAAATGGAAAGACAGCAGTGAATCTCAGAAAATGTAACTCAGCCCTTCTATACTTTTTTTCTTTTATCAAGGATTTTCATTTCCTTTCCTGTCTTTTCTTATTGCAAATTAAAAAAAAAAAAAAAAGCAAACCCCAAAATCCCAACCAAACATAAAACAAATGGCCAAAACTCCAGGGTTCCTTAGCAAAACTATTCCCTCATGCTTTCATCTGGAGCAGTTTTTCAACAATGACATGAGCTCACAATATGTTAGTCTGACTCTAAATAAGATTTTCCAGAGTTGGCTGAAGGTTTTGGCTTAGTTCTAGAATAAACTGTTTCGGAGAACTTTCTGGAATGGATTCTGGATAACCTGGCACCATTCAAAGGATTAAAAAGTTATGCATAATTTGCCCTTTCAAAATACTCAAGGCTTTTAAATTTCTCACCCCAGAAAATATCTTTCTTTTCATCAAACATCAGCTGTTTCCAATTGCTTCATTCTATTTTGGTCACTTATTCTCTCTTTTCCTTCCCATGCATGACTAAATATCTCCTTTAAATCAACATGAAGCAATTCGTTTTTCCATTCATCCATTTGGTTGTGCTGGTTCCTTTCACCGTTGGAATGCCACATGAATGCCATACATTGAAGGAGGAATATCACCTGTGCAGGCCTGAGTGCAAAAGTGCTCGGCACCAGTTCTTCACCTTAGTACGTGAAAAACATGACAGCTGCTGGTTTCTGCATCTTTTAACTGGTTCATTTTCTGCAGCCCTGACCAGAAATGCTCAGGCCATGGCAGCTCCACACAGCAGTGTGATGCCCAGACTTGCAGTCTCATGGTGACCATTCGAGCTCCTGTGATGCCCAGGCTTTTGGTGTCTCATGGTGACCATTCCTGCTCCGGAGCAGTGGGGCTCATTCTGCCTCAGCTCAGCACTAAGCTCAAGCAAAGGGGTCCTTTTGGGGGTCAGGCAGGCTGAGCTGTGAGCCAGGAGAGGCCAGGCCAGGCTGCTCTGGTTATGCTCCTTGCAGGGCTTCCTGAGCCACTGGTGCAATGCCCGGCTGCTGCTTTGGCTGTGCCGGCTGGCCAGGGGCACAGGCTCTGTGCTGTGCACAATTCCTGGCGTGGATGGGACCTAGGAACAGCTTACCTTACACAGAGGGGACTGGGTCCCTTGTTGAAAGTGAGGTGCAGGTGTCAGCCCTCCTGACAAGATGGTTCATGCAAGTCCTGCATCAAATTCCAGTGACCAAACAAGCATCTGCAGCTCAGTTCTGCCCAATGCAATCTTGCATTTGTCTGTATCTGTACAGCTGATGAGCAGGCACTCTGCTCTTCAGTAACCTTGTTTTGTTGCCCTCAGGTTAGAATAAAATTTCTCTAATCTTTGATCTCTTGTATAATATACAAACACCCACCAGATTTCTGACCCATGCGTATGTGACACATGCATTTTCCTTTCAGTTGACAAACACAGAAGCTGAAATTATCCAGAAAAAATAAATACCAAGGCCAAGCATGGAAAAGGTTTGTTTTGGTTTGGGTTTCTTTCTTTTGGTGAAGTAGAGAATATGCTGGAGACAGATTTGACTAAGTGAGTGATCCAGATTTTTGTGGCAGTTGCATCCCAGCTCTAGCTGCCATAGCCACAGCTGATCCAAGCTGTGCTGTGTTCTGCAAGGGAAGGAGTCAGGTGCAGACCTGCCAGGCCTGAGCACTAAACCCTTCTGTCCAGAGTGGGATACGTAAAGCTACATTTCCTCAAAACTGCTGCCAAATGACTAATCTTGGACACTTTCAGGCATTCCAGTATGTCTGGTTAGTGGTTACTCCAGCCATCCTACCGTGTTTTTGGGAACCAAATGTCTTGCACACTGAAGCAAGGTGCATATTATACAAGGGGTTCCTATAATGGATGTAGGTAGAATTGGTGGCCAGCGTATAGTGGCTTTACATCAAAGATAACCTTGTGAACAGGGAGCATTGTATGGATGCTCAAAGTCAGACATGCAGGAGAATCAGAACCCTTTCCTTACAGTTTACTTAGGAGTCATGGACAGTGAGGGATTTTTAAACACAGATTGAATGAATTAGTCCATTAACTTCTGTTTTCCTTTCCATGCATTGACAACTACCTGTTACAGCCAGAGGTGAGCTAACAGGACAGTGCTCTGCAATCAGCCACTGGTCAGACCAGATCACACTATTTACAGTAAAAGAGAGCTCATGCTTTCTGCAGAGAGATCCCAAGCTCAGACACTATTCTGTTACCTAATCTTGCTTGTTTGCATTTACTGAGGGACTCCCTAAAACTGGACTGTGGTGATTCTTTCACTGTATGTTGAGAGCTGTCTCAGGGTATACTGCAGGGACTATTCAAGCTTCATCTTATGGGAGTTTCCTTTTTGTTTAAGGTGCAATATTATTTGTTTTCAAAACATAATGATATGTCCAGACCCTGACTACGTCTTGTATGTATTTGAATGCTTTCCTGCAGGCAGTACATCTCCCAGAGGCTACTTCTGGTTCATGTCAATGATCTTTGGGGTTTCACTGTACTTTTTACTTCCATAATAAATTACTGTGGTTTCCAAAGGTTAATCATTAGTGCTCTGCAGAAGAGATGTCCTGTCTAGATAGTGTGGTTTCCTTTTGATTGTCTTTTTGGATGTAGCTTTGTTCTTATGCTGTGGGATAATGTGCCAAAGATGGCACTGTGCAGGCTGTGTTGATGAGTTGAACTGTGCTACAAAATACTCCTTTTGATCCTGCTTTTTTTTTCTGAACTCCACCAGCTCCTTTTTTTTCCCTTATATAGAAGCCCTTTGCCTTGTATCTCCTGTTTGGATCAGGTCACAGTACTTTCTTGTCTGACTGAGACAGGATGGATATCCAAGAGGATGAGCTGACCTCCATCACGGCCGGTTATGTGAGGAGGGAGCCATGCACCAGTGAAATTGGCTTCCCAGCCCCAGCTAATACATTGCATTGTCTTGTTTTCTTAGGTAATGCTGAATTTTCTTATAAATCTATTCAATTTTATGGCTACATGAATCTATTGTATGAATCTTTGTTGGGAATTACAGTCAGTAACTCGTGCGGGTGCAAGGAGCTATTGTCATGTCCTAACCTGTTACTTAAAATACCAGCTGTCTTCACTGGGGAGGCTTAAAAGCTCCTTGTCAAGGTCCATCCACCATGGCTAGTTAAGCCCAATTTTAAACTCATGCAACTCAACACTTGTGAAACACACTTAAAAGAGGACTAAATTGATGCTTTAAATGGGAGGAAGTAGGGCCTATGGGTGCCATTCACCAGTTTCCTGCCTGGCTGGCTGGCTGGGCTGTGGAAGGGTTGGGGATTTTCCCCCTGAATGCCATCTCCCAGGCAGTGCAGTGACCCATCCAGGTCTCTGGACAGCCTTGCTTGTCCTCCCTGACTCCCTTCTGCACCAGGAAAGGGAGGGAGTGCTCCAGCTGCATCCGGCCCGCCCGCCTGGCCACGGGAGGCCCTTGAAGTACAGAACAAAATAAATTCCTTCAATCCTAGCAATTTTCCCCAAAGCAGATCAGCAGGCAGCAGGCCTATGTTCTGTGGCTTGCAGTGGGCATCTGTGAGTGTCCCAGGATGCCTGCATTTGATGACTGTATCCCAAAGCCATGTCTCTGGTGTTTTTCTGTGCCCACAAACAGCATTTGAAAGACATCACACAGAGAATGAAAATCATCTCCAGTGGTTTCAGTGGAGTTGCTCCTGATGCAAGAGCTCCTTGCCTGGGTACCAGCACTCAGGCACTCCTTTTGATTTGGCTGCAGAGAGCACACCAGCACACCTCTGGGTCTGCTCTCCATCCCACCAGGAATGCTGCTCTCCAAGGCCCCCTTCAACAGGAATTGAACTGATATACAGAAAGTGCCAAAGGATGGACCATGCTCAAACAAGAATTAGGAAGTCTTTTAAACAAGCAGAGTTAAGAAAATAGATGGAGATGAGAATTGTTTCCTTGTACAGCTGTGTAAAAGTTCTTTCCGGGTTTCTGAGCTTCCTCAAAAGTGTCAGGTTATTCCCCAAATACAAGTCAGATATGAATAAACCCACTCCATGTGTCTCCACAGCCACCAACTTCCTTTTCTGCAGTGTTTCCCCATTAGTAAAAAAGCTGGGAGACATTCCTTTCTAGAGCAAACCTGCTACACTATATGTCATCTCTCTTGACTGTTACTAGCATTTTCCTGATAAATTGACCTTCAGAGAAATGCACTCTTATCAGAAAGCTGTTTTGTTTAAAACCTTTTAGATGATCATTAGTCAGCTCAAGCTTTTTAACTGGTGCAGATCAAGATGTGCTAACTCTAGGGGAGGCAAAATGTTGCTGCAGAATCATAGGTTATGTTGCACTTGAAAAATACGGAATTTTACTTGGCTATAATAACTGTCTTAAATATATGATTTCCCAGAAACCACTGAAGCTTCAAAAGGTGCAGACTGATGAAAGAGGTCAGATTACAGCCTTGCTTCTGGGCAATGACAAATACTTCCCAGGTCATTAAGAGCAAATCACTCAATATTTTCCCATCTCTAAGGAATTAGAATCATAAATCAACTAGTGTTTATGATGTGTTCCAGTATGCCTGTGATAGGGCCATGTAACTTTAGATAAAAGAAAGTTTACTTCTATTTGTTATGAAGAGATAAAAGGAAGCAGTACAGCATCTGTTCTAGAAGAAATCCATGGTTTCCATAGTCTTTTCTGAAGTTCTTTTCTCACTGAAGTGGTTAACGAAGCTTGGATGTAATGTATTCTAACCTAATGTGCCTAATTTAGCTGAACACTTTAAATTCTTTCAGTTATATGGCTCCGGTCTGTCTGTTTTTGTTTTACCTTTTTTTCCACTGCTGAGCTCCATAATTGTTCCTTTTAGCCACAGTCACCTAAGGTCAGGCTGTACCTTGCTAAGGAGCCGAACTGCAAACAAGGCTAACTCAATCACGTGTCTCCAGCCCATTCCTGTTATTAATCCTCCCAAGTTCTGCCTAGCACTTGGCAGAGCAACTAAAGTAAACTTTTTATCAGAAGCTCGCATTCTCCTCAAGCGGAGGAAGAGCTGGATAATTCCTGCCTTTATTTTTTTTAAGAATATTGTGATATGGGAGCTACCTCAGGTTTATTTCAATAATGCAGGGGGCATAAATGCATTGAAAAAACATTGTTTGGGCAGTGTGAATTTAGTCTGGTAAAATGTTGTTTCTCTTTCCAAAATGTCTTTCAGAGTGCTGTCATCAGTAAATACGTAACCTATGTGATGCTGGCTTTAAACTGATGAGAAAATAGCCAAAGTACATGTAGTTTAGATTCTGACAGGAATCTGGTCTGGGGATTTAGATTTTGTCTGAAATCTACAGCACTGCAAAGAATTTTTATTTCTGCTTCAGTCTCTGTGTAGAAAAGTCCTGCATAATTTACTTTCTCTCACTCATATAATTTTTGCAGTCTTCATCTCTGCTTCCATTCTTTGTCTGTTAAGTTCACTGCATGGGAGCAGACACTGCAGATTCAGAAAATCCAATTGGAAAGGAAAGCAAGGTTGATGTATTTTGCCCCCAGCGCCTCTGGGACACCCAGTGCTGTCAGTGCCTTGTAAATACAAAGATCTAACTCAAAATGCTACGCTGGGATAAAGGTGGGATCAATCTATCCTAATTAGGGCAGCTCAAATAGCATCAGATAAATGCCTCAGGTGGGAAAATATAACTATAATTCTTAATATGTTGATATTATCAAAAGGGTCCTATAGTAAAATAATAAAAGTGTCATGTGACAAAAGGGTAAGAAAATAATAATAAAAAAAGGATAGAAGTAGAAATAATGAGGGCTGCCAGGAGAAAACATTGAGTATTTTTATGTTCCTCATACAGTATGAGGTGCAGTGAGGTGATGCCATTATGCTGCTGTCGGGACAAGCTCCTCACACTGTGGCTGCCCACCCTGCCCAGGATGCTGTGACAGCCCAGGCACTGTCACAGCATCCTTTGTATCCCAGAGTCATGTTTTGGTGATAATTTCATTTCTCTCTTCCACATGTTTAAGAAGCAGCCAACACAGCCAGCAAATGAATAAGTAACAAAGTGTTTTACAAAGCACTTGCAGTCTTATTTAAACCCGTGTGTCACTGATTTCCCTTGGTGTGTGTAATTTTGCAGGTAATTCATACAGTGATGAAAATCCCTTAACTGTCATTGTAGGCGAATGCCTTTTTCCATTCTTAAATGTTCAACAACCTGAACTGACAGTCAGGAGAGTTTGCATTTTTCTGGTTTGTTTTCTAAAAACAGCATCTACATGTAAGAAGATGAAGTATGTACACCTACAGTTTCTCTCCAAGCAGAGTGCTTCCAAAACAGCTCTTGAATACTAACTGGTTTTGGTTATTTAGCTTATAATATTAATAAAAACTTGAACAGAAATGCTACACAGGATGGAATTTGCTATATTGCTATTTACTACTTTGTTTTTCTTTTTGATCATCTGTTACACAATCAGTGAAATACCTTGCAGCTGGACCCAGAGTTTCAGCTGTGAGACTGGGCACCTGCCTAGAGACTGAATTAATTGTAAAGGGCCTCTCACCTCTTTCTGTGTCTGTGGGGAGTTTGGTAGAGACCTGAAGGGTGCCTTGCTTAGTCAGTGGCAGGTGTAAGTCCAGGATAACTGTTGCTGTTTTGGGGGAAAACTTGCAAAAGTAGGCAAGTGTTTCCTGATGTCCCTCTCCCAGAACTTCCTAAAAGTCCCCTAGGGTGGCAGTGAGCCAGGGTGGTGGCCCCAGCAAGGTTTGCCCACCTGTGTGTGATGTATGGGTGAGTCAGGGCACTGACTGAAAACTGATCAGGTGAGATGGCAACTCTGAGTGCAGGATGTGGGGAGTTACCCTCCTGCTGCCTAGAACTGATCCTCTGGAGAACCAGGCATGGCTGAATCCCAATGTTCCACACAGCTGCCACCACTGCCCGCCCCTGTGCAGCACCAGTCTGAGCAATCTGCACTAGGTAAACTGAATTAAAACTGTTATCTCTTTTACTATTTTTCTTGAATACCTGTATTTCTCTCTAGAGAAAGACTGATTTTTCTGAGATTTGCTGTTCCTCCTGAAAAAGGAATGTGGCTGTGTTTGGAAAAAACTTTTATAGTGAGATTATCTTACAACAGGCATCTTATGCACATACTTTTTATTTTCTTCTCAATTTACCTCCCCTCCTAAAAGGCCACATAGCTTTTCCCCTGTGAATCTGTGAAATGCAGAGTTTCTGAGTTTCTTTTTAAAAGGTTAATCAATTTAGATCAGATTTTTGAAGTCCTAAAAACTTGTTTTTGTTTTAAAAAGTGGTTATTTCTTTTGATGCCCAAGACTGTCAAAAGGAAAATGTGATTTTTAGGTGTTATTACCAGCTGAGCAATAGGGAAGCAGTCTGCATGAGCTCTGAAGAGATGTCATGTGCATGGCATGATCCTGACCTTCTCAAGCAACTATGATTCTTCCCCAATGAACTCCCAAGAGTGCAAGGAGATGAATAAATCTTCAATTGCTTTGTCCAGATCGGTATACTTGTTGTGGTAGTGAATTTCAGAGTGATTGTTTTGACTTGGTTACATTAATTAATTGTAAAGGTAATGTGTGGAATGGTTTGCTCTGAAACTCCCCAAAAGCAGAAGTGTAAACCAGATTAGGGTTGTGGGGAAAGGTGTGTTTGGCACTTGGGCCACGTGGAGATAAGGGTTACTTGCAGCCACCAGGGTGAGAGGCCTTTATGTGAAGGGATGGGAAGTGGGGAGCTGTGCCTGGAGATGTATCAGGGAGACAGAGATGGCACAGCAGCTTATTTCAGGTAAGCATGGATTAAAAAGCCTCTTGATGGAGCACTACTTGGGCACAGTACGTGCAGACCCAGGAGACCTTGGCAAGGCAGATCTAAACCATGAGATCAGCCCCCTCAATTCATCAGATCATTCCCTGCCCCATCTGTTTGGAAGTCTCTCACGAATTTAAAGGATGTGTTTTAAAAGTAATTTTCAACTCTGTTCCCAAAACATTTTGGAGATTTTTTTCTTTTTTTTTTTTTTAGAGCTTGCTATTGTGCTTGTGTTACAGAGCCTGTCAACCCCTGCAGCACCCAGCTGTGCTGGCTGTAACCATAATTCACACAAACTGCCAAGTGCTGTTCTGCTTAATATGACAGATCCTTCCGTGATAGCTGTGCTACAGCCAGCCCTGGTGGATGTGTTGGGAAGGATGGTGCCCATGTCAGTAAGATTTATGTTTGTTAGGGCTGTGCTGAGTGAGCCTGCAAGCGCTGCCTTCCCCTTTTCAAAAACTTGGAAGATTTATCTCACCGACACATCCTGAGTCTGTTTCTTTTTTTTTTAAATAGCTATCCCCAGAAAACTTCCATGGCTTGGTTTTTCTGCCTGCCTTCTCCCTTGAGTGTGGTTTCTCCTTATCTCTCCCCCAAGTTGTCATCTCCTCTTGCAATTCTTGTGGTGTTGCTCTTCCTGCTGCTCAGCTGGATGCACAGAGAGTTATAAAATGGAGTTAACAAGAACCATAATCTATGGGTGTTGTGCCATGGCACCACAGAGATTCTTGTACATTCCTCCTTACAACTGTCTGCATGCAGAACTGCGTGTTGGCAAGAGACAGGGACTTCAACTTCCCTAGTGAGAGCTTACAGAAATGAGAATATAGTTGGAAAAATAGTTGGAAAGAATAGTGTTGGATAAATGCTCTGCCATTGCTGGACAATCTGAGCCTGATTGCAATGAAAGAATGGATGTGAAACATTCCTGGGAAAAGGGATATATTCAACTGCACAGTCATATCTGGGTTACCTGTTGGTGGTAGAGTATGATCCTCTTTGTCAATTAAGGGTTCAGCTTCTTGCATATGCTTGCATACATGCTCCACAGAAAGACTTAACATCGGGGAAGGACTGTACACAGTCGGGTATGACTGAGTGTATTCAAAGGTATTGTTTTGACCCAAAGAAAGAAAATGTACTTGAGAACACAGCTAGGATTTGCTAAGTATTCAAATGAGGTCCAGTTCCCGGTGTTATACTCAGACAAGTTTGTAAGATAAATTCTTCAGTTGTTTCAGTGATCTAAGAACATACATCTCACAGCCAGGACATGGGATTTTTTGCTATTGTGAATATATAATAAATCACTGTTCAGTATGACCACAGATGATATATCTGTTCCTTAAATAATAAATTCAGCAACCATGACAGCCATCTGTTTTGCAGGTGTACAGTCTAGTCTCAAAGAGTAATTTTAGAGAGTTTTTCAGCTTCTGCTGCTGCCATACATATCAGGGATGAGTTTCCAGCTCCATATTTTGTTGTTCTCTTTACCATTCTTACTCTATCTGCCTTTGGGAAGGGTTAAGAATGCTGGCCCAGGAAGGCAGGCTGCTGGCCACTAGCACTGCTGGTTAACCAGGAGCAAACAAGAAAGTGGCTGCTGGGCAGGAGACAGTGGGATCCTGGGAGAGACTTGGGCAAGGAGCCTATTTGAGAACCTGTCTTGAGTGAGTATTCCCTCATTAGCCTGACCTTTTAGTTGCTGGGGTAGGCAATAAAGACTATGAGCTTGTCCCTCTGACTTACTGATGGAGGACACAAGTCGCTTGTTTCTTTTACTGATTTTTAAATTTTGTTTTGTTTTCTCTTACTGGATCCAGGCAGGCCACTATATAATATAGGGGGTTGTGGCACTGGGAATCAGTTCAGGAGTCTGAAGAGTCCTGAGGCTGTGGTCACTTGTGGGCTGAGGCTGGCTGAGGCTGACTAGCTAAGAAAAGGATAGAATACTCCTAGGAAGCAGAGGGACAACAGGCACTTGTGGGGTGTAAGAATTGGGTGTACCACTCCACCTAAAAGGACCAATTGTCATCCTTGGTTTAGTAAATCACAAACTGAAAAGGTTGCATGTTAAATAAGTTGGCTTAAAAATACTTATGAAGAGAGAAGGGAAAATTCTCCAAGAGGGGAACAGCTAATTCTGTATGGTCACAGCTGGCTGCATGGCACTGTGTATCCAGACAGATAATACTGCTTGTGAGGCACAGGGTAATTATAGGGGAGTGCGTGGGGACGACAGCGCTTTGTTCCTCCCTTCCCCACAAATTTTTGGTCAACTCAAGGCGAGGCCAGGCAGCAGGAGCTGTTGGAGGCTGCTTTGGCAGCAGGACCCTCTCCTGCTGCTCCTCCTTTCTGCTGGGCTGTGTGGCTGGCAGAGCTGGAGCAGCTGGGTGATGCAGTGCAGCCTCCTGCATCCCGTAGGTGCCGCACTCCCTGGACTGTGTAGGGCTCCCAGACTCAAGCACTGGAAAAACATGGGCTGGGGGTGATCACAGACACTGGGGAAGGCAGGACTGGGAGGGAGAGCAGCAGCATCTGAAAGCCTGTGCCCAGTCATTAAAGCTGAGTGGCAGAGGTCTGCTCACTTTCACTCTGCCTCTGCTCCTGGGCAATCTGGGGAGAACCTACCAAAAACAAAGTAGAGAAAGTATAATGCTGAGAAACTTGAGAAGCATTGGACAGATGGACAGCAAAGAAGGTAGTCAAAGTGGAAAGAAGGTACAGTGGAGAAGGAGATGCATTTTTCTCCTAGAAATACTGTGCCTATCCTGCTGATCACTGAGCATTGCTGAGTGTCATGTGTAAACTACAGCTGCAAAAGCTGTTCTGACACCAGTTATGGTGATGAAGCTTGTACATACATGAAGTGTCTGAGCTTTAGACTTGAATGTCTTTAGTGCTAGAGTTGAAAAAGTTGCTGACTTAGACTGCCTTGAAGGCTCTGATTTCCAAGTGGTACAGACAACTGTCTGTGTTCTGCAATTGCAATTACACAACAGCAGCAGCCGGACAGCCTGCCAGGACATCAGGACGGCCTGCTCTCAGCTGCTTTGGGGCTTTTCAGGACATCAGGAAAGTGGTGCAGAAAACAAACTCCTTGTACTTCTGTACATTCCAAGAGCTGGAGATGAGCTGTCTCAGGACAAATTTTACTCTTGTGTCACCTGAAAACAGCCTGTTCCAGGATACCTGATGCTTATACACAAACAAGCAGATGTACCTTCCTGGGGTGTAATGCTGATACTCACCTGTGGCTAAGGCAGCATATGGTCCTTGATTCCTCTTCTAGAATATCTTGGGATGGAGAGACATACTCTGTCACAGCTTGCACGTGTCAGTAGTGTTGTAGAGTCCATTCAGCTGTTTGTGTGCTGGCACATTTTCCACAGTTCCTCCTCCTCCTTCCCCCCACTGCCTCCTTCACTGGCCTAGAGACCAACAGGATTGCCTAACTTTTCAGAAGGCCAAAAGACACAATTGGAACATACAGCTGACTTGGGGGGAGAAGCAATTAAAACCATAAAGAGTAATCTCTTACCAAGACTGTTGCCTGTGTCACAGGACTGCAGCCATGCTCACTCTGCTTTTGCTGTACAGACACTTTTCCAAAGGACACTGATATTTGTTGTTAATGCAGATGTTACTCCATTCCTTCTGCATAATTCTGCCTGCCCATGTCTCGGGTACTGAAGTATTATCAGAATTGGATTTTAGCAACAAATTTTTGCTCTGGGCCTTTGCATGCATTTTTGTGTAACTGGAGAGGAGTGAACTATCCTAGTGCTCATGTACAAACTCTTAAAATGTGCAATGGGAATTGGTCAAGGTCTGTGTGAAGTGGATGGACACTGATGATACATCAAGGGAAGTGGTTTTGCTTATGGAAATTTGGGGGGAAGTAGCAGATATGGGGAATAGTGGGGGATATCTGGGGGGCAGTGTGTTGTTCAGTCTTTTGTCAAAAACATGCAGGATCCAATGTAAAATTTCTCTGTGAGAAGGATGAGGATGTGGCTGAATAGTGTCTTTTCAATCCTTTTAAATTTTGACACTTATGTATTTGTTCTCTAGATGCTTTCATCTTCCCCAGCACCCACTTGTCTGCAGACGAAGCTGATAATCATTCCAAGCTCTTTCCTAGCATTCTCTCTTATTCTGCAGTCCTGAATGAAATTCAACCTTATTCTCCATAAATAACCTTTCTCATTTCCCCAGCTGTCTTCTAGAGCTAGTTCTCTTCTGACCTCTCCCTTACTGACTCTGTACTGACCTTGCACTTCCCCCACAGCCCTAATCTGCCAGTGTCTACACTCCTAGGCTTCCTCTGCTATTTTGCACAATTTCTTTTTTTTTTTTTTAAATAATAGGGCCCACCATTTCCTGAGCTACACTTCAGCAATAAGTGTGAACAAGGCCCTTTATCCACACACTTCATACAGTGCAGTGGCAATTTACTATCATTGGCAATAATTTTGATGTTTTCACCCCTTCTCTCTGACTCTAGGCTTGGCTAAATCTATACTTTCAACTGTATTTTTCTATTGGCAATAAAACCCAGCACCAATGTTTCCAAACTGTAGAGAAACAAGACAATTCCAGTGCCAGTGTCTTGTTTGAAGAGCAGTTTTTTGTCTTTAGTTGACATTTTATCAGTGTAACAATAACTGCAGTGATTTTTCAATGGCTTTTATTAAACTACTAAGGAATTATTCAGTCTCAGCTCATCCTCCTGTTCAAGGCAGTGTGAGTTCTCATCTGAAAATCTTGCAAATGGATTTGTTTTGGTTTGATTTTTTTCTTGAAGTTAGGCTGTAGAAATAATCAGTAATAACCTGCCAATGGACAGTTGTGGAAAAACTCTTTAAAGGAGCGAAGTGGTCATGCATATCATATCTGCATGTCCATTTTCTTGTTTTGTCATGCTGTTATTAAACAGAGCATTCTCTCCTCCTCCCAGTATATTTGCCTGTCATTTATATAAATTTTTGTATTTGTTGAGTGGGAATTTGTTTGCATTCAAAATGGAAAGCAGACTTTTCACGATACTGATTTTTTAAAAATGACACCATGAGTTGTACATTTCATCTCTATGTACCTGTAAACCAGACCCATTTATTTTACAAAGTAGAAAGCTTAACTCTAGGTGTCAGCACTGCAAACGGAATGTGCAGCTCTGAAAATGAAGTTTTGCTGTCTCTGACTCCTCCAGTGCCACCAGAAATAAAGTGCAATAGCAGTTTTGCTGACAGATCCATTAGGGCTGAGGGAGCCCACACTTACGCCTAATGGCACAAGTAGGAATTGTAGCATTCTCTTCTTCCACAGTCTTTTTCTAGCTGCACATATGTGTGTTTTTATTAATGGCATCTACTAAATAATGTTTAATGTAAAGGAAAGAATGAGGATGAGATCCATCTCCAAACTGTGCCCACTGTTTCAAATGGGTATGTTAAGCCTTTCCCTTTGTTTATTGTTCAGTGCTTATATTAAGTGGGCGTCCAAAGTGATGAGAGGGCACAGGAAGCTGACTTCTTTTTCTGGTTCTAACAAGCTGTATAAATCAGCTAAACTAATGGGGTGGATGAAGTTTATGTGACTATTGCTTATACTCAAAACTGCACAGTAGCAGAAACATCGGGGAAGGAAAGACTTGATTTTCTAGCCTTTAATGCTAGCAATTATGAGAAGTAAATAAAAGCATTTCTGCATTGCAAGTACTGTGGTTATCCTGAAAAACCACATTTCTCAAAAGCACTGACTTTTGGCTTTGCATCTCTCAACTTTACAAGGTGCTCTCATCTGGATCAATCGATGCTGTTACATATACGAGTGAAAAGCTGCTTCTTGCCATTCTTGTTGTCCATAGTCAGCACTTACCTGCATGTTTTGCTTTTAATTATGACCTGATGGCACTTGTCATGTAGTTAAGGTACTCTTAAAAGTGTGGCTGTTCTGAATGCACAGAAGTTCTCCTGCTGAATTGGATTCTTCTGAAACACAATGATTTTGCCAGGGGACCACAGAAGTGTCCATGGTACAAACCTGAAGTTAGTTTCCTTGTGTAACACATTTTTTTCCCTCTTCAGATGCTGGAGCTTCTTGATAAAATCATGTCTCTGATATTTGGTTTCCACCATGTTCCTAAATCTAAAGTTTGGTTGGGCCGTCCCTCAACTGCTGTTGCCTCTGAGCTGTTCCCCAGCTAGTGAAAACAGGCAGGACCCTGGAGAAGTACCTCTATGAGTCATTGAGAATAAAGGTAGCAGAAGCTACAAATGACATAGTGAAAAAAGTGAAAGGCTTGTGAAGATGCCATCGGGTGGTGTGTGGTCTGTGATAGGGTACAGTGTTGTGTGTCTGTTGTTGAGCCTGGGCTGCACTTGGGCTGGTACTTCTGGAACACGAATTGTCCATGGTACCAACTTGTCTTGCCCTGGGCATGGTGTCTAAAGGGCTTTAAATACAGTGTGTTCTCTCCTAAAGTACATACAGACAGCTAGTCTCCCAGCACATCTATAGCATAAGGAAGCATAGTTACTTTCGTATGATATAGAAACAGAAAAGGTTTCTTTTACATACATATTCCCGGAAAAGTCTGCCTGCAGTTGATTTCCCAAGCCCCGGGGCCTGGCTCCACCCATAGCACCATCTTCCCTTTTCACAGGCTTTGCTTTCAAAAATATTTTCAAAGAAATTGGCATGGGCAGAGTCGAAAAGGAAAACGATGGGAAGCAACAACCGAGTCCGTTGTCCGGTTTCTGAAGAAGGGCACCAGGTGTCTCACGGAGCAGCCGCCGGCCGGCTGCCCGAGGCGGCGTCCCGGGGTTACCCCGAGCCCTGAGCGGGTGCGGGCCGCGCTGCGGTGCGGCTGCGAGCGGCGGTGCGGGGCCGCGGGCTCGGGCGGGGCTGGCGCGGCATTGGCCGCGGCCGCTGATCTGCATTGACGCCAGCGCGGGCCGGAGGTCAGCGCCGCCGGGCGCTGCATTGGCTCGGCCGGGAGCCGGGGCCGGGAGCCGGGGCAGCGCGGGGGGAGCCGCGGGGCGGGGCGGGGCGGGCGGGGCGGCGGAGGGGCCGCGGCCGCCGCCGCCGCCGCCGAGGAACATCAATAATAACAAGGTGAGCGCGGCGCGAGGGACGGCGGCTGCGGGGAGCCAGGCATTTCCCTGCTGAGGGATGCAGACACCACGGCCCCGGGAACCAGAGCTCTCGCCGCTGCAGCCCTTGCCGCCGGGATGGGACGCTAGGATCGTTTTCCTTCTACTTCTCGCTCTTTTAAATTTTTCTTGCCCTTTTTTTTCCCCAATTTTTAATTTTTGCCCTCTCGCCGTTTCGCATCACTTCTCTGCCCAAAAAATCAGCCGCATCATGGAGGCCCTTTGATGCGTCCGCCCGCCGCGCCGGCTGCCCCCGCGGCTGAGGGAAGCCCTCCGGGCCGTGCCCGATTCCCCGAGGGGGCTCCCCGCGGCCCGGCCCGCCCCTGCCCCGCGGCGCTGAGCCGGGATGCCGCTGCGGCGGCCGGAGAGCCCCGCTGCCGCCTGACGGGGGGCTCTTCCTTCCTTCCGACGACGGGAACCTGAATGTCACCCCCGCGGCGGCCGCCCGCCCGCCCGCGACCGAGGCGGCGCGGGACGTGCCCAGCGCGGCGTGAGGAGCGCAGCCGGCTCCCCGGGGCGGCCGGGCGGCTTTTGCTCTTCGCTGTTATTTTTTAATAAATCGTTGATTTTTTTTTTTTTTTTTTTTTTTTTTTTGGCCCCAAAGCACACCCCAAAGCGCACCCCCGGCACAGCGCAGCGCCGAGTGGGACCGCGAGGAGTGAGCGCTGCTCGGCGGGAGCGCGGACGCGGAGGTGGGGAGCGGCCCCCGGCCCGGTCCCGGGTTAATCGGTAACGCGGAGCAAGCCCGGGTGGAAAATGCGCCGTGCTCCGGGCTCAGGGGAGGAGATGGTGCCGTGCCCCCGGCCGCTCTGAGCGCCGAGCCGACGCCGGGGTGTGTGTGGTTTGGGACTTGGGTGTTTTTTTTTTTTTTTTAATTATTTTTGCTTTTGAATTTTTTTTCCCCTCTTTTTTTTTTTTTTTTCCCACTGCTTTTACAAGAAGGAGAGAAAACCTTACCAAGATTCTCAGATGGCTTAGAAAAATTAATAATAATCTGTGAAAATACGAAGTCGACCGGTTCTTGATTTCCCCCCTTCCCTCCCCTCCAGCTCCCCAGCCCACTGCTGAGATTGAGCTAAAAGGACCTGTTTCCTGGAGGACGAGGAGAACAGACACGTTTCTGGTGGTGTAGAAGGGACCGATGGCAATGCTTCAGAGTGTAGCGGAGACGCAGGAGAGAGATTCAACCTGTTAACAAAAAAAAAATTAAGCAGGGGGAAAATATCAACGGGAAGGAAAGATATATATATACATATATATATACACGTATATATATACAATTTAGAAGTATTCCCCAGGTGGCCACAAAGCATGGGCTGTGTTCCAAGCACCAACCTCTCTGACAGCAGAGTGATCTGTCACAGTAGCAATGAGTCTGAGGAGTACAATTTCCCTCACCAGACCAACACAACCATGTCTCAACAGCAGCAAGGCAACCCCGTCCCAGGATTATTCATTAAATGCTACAACACATCCACTTATGAGGCGAGGACTAATTCCTCTAAGAAAGACAAGAGGGAGAACAGCCAGAGCATGGAGGCAGAGGCCCAGACCGGCAGATCCAATGTTAAGGTAAAAAGGGTGCTAAACACGAGCACTGTTTCTCTCAGAACAGGAGTTGTCTGTAGCGGTCGAGCCCAAGGAGCCTCCCTGCCGTCGTGCGGGAGCTTTTCCTGGCTTGGGCTTTACTTTCGTTTATAAACTAATCAGTGTCTTGGCGACTTTGTAGAGATACCCAAGCCTCTTTCTTCATTCCACAAAATGAGATTTCCTAATTTTGGGAAGGAGAGCGATGTTAATTGCCCTCATCGATCGTTCGATGGGGGCACGGGTCTGGCTGCCGAGCCTGGGGGTCCCTCGGCCCGCGGTGGGGCTGCGCCGTGCCTGGGGGGATGCGCTGCCCCCCGTGTTTGTGCCGGCCCGTCCGCGGGGCTGTTTGTGCTTGTCCCCTTTGGAAGCAGGGGCAATGGCGGGCTGAAGCCATCTGCGAGCTGGGCTGATCACTTTGCATACCTCTCCCATTTGGAAAGTTGAAGGGAGAGCGGCAGCGTGTTTTGCTCTGGGTACTGATTTATATTAACAACTTGTTGACCTTGTCTGTTGCTGCAAATAGGGTATTTTTTGCATTTTTTGCCATGTGTTCGCACCTATACTTTTGGGTAGAGGTTCGACACAAGACTATATGGAGTTGACAGACACGTACTGAAAAAAAAAGTGATTTGTGATTATTTTCTTGAAAGTGAGACAGTGGTGTGGAGTGCTTGCTTGTCTGTTTGCTTTTTATCGATGGACTGTTTATTTATGGGTTGTACTTTAGGTCCTAATGTTATAGGTTTAGATTATATCTTTGCCTTTTTTTAAAAACTATTTTTATTTTGTAAAAATGAGTAGTTGCAAATGTAAGAAAAATCACATTGTAGCTGCCCTGGGGATATTATATAACATGGCTGATCTGTTCTGGGTGCTGTGATAAGAAGTGAGATACACACGCTGTAAATATAAGATACAAGCTTGAGATGCAAGTGAGATCTAGCTGAATGTCAAGTTTTGCAGACTAACAGAAACTCTAATGATTTGTTGTTTTCTTAGGGGTTTTGCTTGCTTATTAAGACGACTTCTAGAGTATTGACCTGCAATAATTTACTTCAGTTATGTGGGTAACTTTGATTACCCACATAATCTTTGATTGTTTTCCTTCAGATTCAGTAATCTTTGTTCATAGTTTAATAAGTTTCATAGTTCAAAAAAGTAAAGAAAATTAGCAGGGTCTTTGAGAATAGTGAACTGGAGAGGAATTAACAATACTTAACGCAGAACCTGAAGCTGAATGGTGGTGTACTAAACTAAATTTTTGTGTTAACAACGCTGCACAGGAAATGAACTTTACGGCCCTGTTCACACGCGATAGAGGTGCTCACGGCATGTTTAACACAGCGGCCACACTGAGGAAGCTTAAGTTGTCATCCAAGTCCTGACAATTGTTTTGCTAGCTGAATTTTTGATAGTGATTATAACTGCATGTTACAAAACCTAAATCAAAAATAGTATTTTAAAATTTTTGTTCTGTGAATTTGTCTTCTATGTGATTGTTTAAGGGGAAAAATCCCTCAAACCTGTTTCCAGAAGCGTGTATGGGAAGCAGTCTTAATTTTGTTAAATTTTGTTGTTCATCTTCAAGAACTTTGTACAAATTCTTGTTACTAGGTTAGGATAATTCAGCCAGACACTATAGGTTGCTGTTGGTTTGTATGCATGCTGTCATCTCACTGACAGTCATTTAGATTTTTATCACTCAGTCACATTTTCTGCCCTTGTCATCACTCTTTAGCACAGTTCTGTGAAAGATGGGTTTTGAGAAATGAAAATGGAATTCTGTGATCAGTTGAATACAAAATCTGTTGGACACATTCATGTCTACATTATTTTCATGTGCAAAATCCTGTAATAGTCTTTAGTGCTGTCAGGCAGCATGGTATTTCTTTCTCTGCTTTTATCATTAGCATGTACAGTATGGTCATATTTGCAGTTCTTAGGGTGCTAATAATTGTGCTGTCTCAGAGACTGTGCTGGAGTGAGGGATCACTGCAGAGCAGTTTTCACAGTTCACAGCTCAGTGAAGTTGTTTGGAAAGAAAGAAAGTGTGAGAAACTTGAAAACAATGTGCAGGAGCCTGAAATTCCTGATGGCAAAAGGAGCATTGGGCAGGATGTTGTGCTGTTTTGTAATTAAAAGGATTTTTGATTTGAGGAAGAACTGTAGGAGTTAGGGTTCTACTAAGAACCGTTGCTATTTCTTGGAGTGTGTCATACACTCTTTATGGCCCTGGGGATTCCTTCACACAAACATGAAATGCTACAAACCTGGTGTGCTTTGGGCACTGGTGGTGTCACTCAGAATTTGTCTGAATCACCAGTAATCTGCCTGAATGACATTTTCATATGTTTCCAGGATGCTTTAAATAGTAGTATATTCTCAGATTAAAGCTAACAGAATGCTGTGTTAGAGCTGTGAACAAAACTTGGCCTGTGTGTAAATTTCATGTTTTCCCTTTGGCTGGGCATTAGTGTTAAGTTTATGAAAACATGTATAATACATAGTGCAATAATATTTTCTGAATCTGTTTGCTAGCTATAGTGCATATTTTTCAAGTCAGAAAATGTAATAAAAAGGAAAAAGAATCCCATGTTACTTGTAAAATGGCATTATATCTATTGCTAATTAACCCCTGACTTACTCTGGTTTTGTGTTTATATCTTGTTATATCTTTCTCCTGGTCAAATAGCAGAGGATCATTTTCTGGATGAGTGGTGTGAGCATACTGTATTTTGTGATTTGCATCAATTTATAAACTGTAGCTTTAAAAAGTGATGTGTTCTTTTCTAGTATGGGGAACCCTAAGTTAAGCCACCTAAATTTGCAGAATAATCCTGAAAGTGTGTGCATGCAGAGGTAAATGCTGTAATACCTATTTCTGTTGTGTATTAATATGGTGACAATATGTGAGCAATGGAAGACCTCTTTTAGGTTGTGGCACCTGGATCTCCCTCCTTAATTAGTATTATCATATATGGCTTTTATTTGAAAATTATGAGCATCCTGGAATAAATGCCATATTTAAACAGTGAACCAGCCATGGAAACTCTTCCCTTAATTTTCTATGTATTGCCTCTGCAGATTAAATCCTGTACTAGTGAAAGATGAGCAGGACTTGGATGCAAGGACTGGGGTTTGATTATCCAGTGCTACATAAGGAATATCAAATTACACTTAACCAGTACTGTTGCAAAGAGGAGTTTCCCTGATTTCTGTTTTAACTCTAAAAACCTCAAGAAAGTGTTCTCAAAATTGTGACAGTCTGTCCTTTTCATATATATTAGTTATGATTTTGAGATTTTTTTTAGTTGAATTTGTGATAAAGGTACTTGGATTTATAGAAACCTGCTTAAACACCATTAGAATAATAACTGTTTAATCTATAACATAAGTGGAGTAAATGCTGAAAGGCATAAGGACTTCATGGGCGTTCATTTAAAATTGGCTTGGATATTGATAATCATTTGCTATCCCAGCATCCTCTGTGTGTGTGGCTCTTCTCCAGCACATTAATATACACTGTAGCACCTTGATTTTGCTCTGTCATTCTTTTACGTATGTAAGATTTCCTTCCTCTCTTCTTGAGTAACTTTCCCTATTGGGTATATTTAATACAGAAATATGTGCATTTGGATGCAAGGGGATCAGAGAGTAAATCCAAACTTCCTTTGTTTGAAATTAAAATTACTCCCAAGTCAAAAGGACCAAATGTGAAATAGTCTTTTGATTTATCAGCTGGTGTGGAGCAGCCAGTTTAAATCCACGCCCCTACAGCCAGTAAGTTTTCTGCATTCAAACCCTGAAATTGCCTGTGAATTTTGCAGTCACTGCAAACCCATGTTGCATAATTCTGCATAGGCTGTATGCTATATGGCACCTGCAGTGCTGAAGTGGATCTCATTTCAGCAGTTAACAGCAGTTATTTAGTCCATTAAGCTGTCTGCTGTTTCCCTCCGTCTGGTAATTCCTTACCCTTGGAATACATGAGCACTCCCTCCCTTTGATACTCCCACACTTTCTGTCCGTGCTTCCACTGAGGCCATCCACCCTCTCTTGAATCCTCCCTATTCCCACTGAAACCATCCTCAATCATTTCCCCGACAAACTTCCCATCACCATTTCCCTCCCACTTCCACTGACGTCAGCTCTCCTGTACAGAGATCCTTGCTTCCACTGAGAGGATCCTTCCCACGCTGAGATAAATGAACTTTTCTCCATCTTTAGGGCTCCAGACTTTCAGACTGATACTTTTTATGCTGTTATAAGGCATGAACCCTTTCTCCAGGGGATGGGAGTGTAACTTTTAAATTGTATGAAGTGGTGTAGTAATATGTGAACTGGGCTCATACTTGGGTTTAATTTTTATCTTTTTAAATTTCCTGTTGTTTGTTGTGTAAATTGGAAAAAAACCAAACAATAAATCACTCACAGTATATAGATGGTTACACTACAAAGACAGCATAAGCTGTGTTTTCAATTTTAATAGCATTATTATTGGTATCTCTTCTTGTCATGCAAACCAGCTCATGCAAAATGTGTCACTGCATCTGAGGACAACTCTTTGTGTGACTGAGATGAGCAAGGTTAGACCCTGAATTTTTTGGAATATTTACTGTTGGTAAAATCCCAGATCACTGAAACTTCTTTCAGCTGAAAATTCTTGTGCTTTTTCTGTTGTTCTTCAATGCTGCTGTCTGAGCTTGCTCTGTGTCTTTTCCCTGGCCATTTTATGTAGTAGTTAAGTACTAAGCTTTTCCTTTTCTGCCACCTGAATCTGTTGATAGAGGAAGTATTAAAACCAAGCCTTTATTTCTACAGTTCTTGATATCTTTTTTTACTGTGTTGTACCTTTTGTATTCTTAATTGTATGGCTCAGATTGGAGTGTAAGTACATTTACAGTGAGAAATTTTCTACTTGTAGAATGTACTTATAAGCCAGGCAGAATAACAGGAGCTGATGTATTAATGAGTTTCTACCATTCCCAATATTACATGTGGTGTGAAATTCCAGTGCAAATTAACAGCTTTGCCTTGTTATTTAAGATACCAGCAATTCAGATTTTACATCCCAAATGCTAAGTTTAAGTATAAATTAAAGATACAAAATGGTTACTTCTGCTTGCAAATACTTCTCATTCAATGAATTGTAGATTAGAGGATGCTTACAATCTATGTGACAATGAAGAATGTCTTATTAAGAAAGTTGTTCATGGTTCATTTGAATGTAAGAAAAAATACTGTTTGGAAACTGCTTTGCTTTCCGTTTTGCATGCTTTAATATTTGTTCCTCATGTTCAAGTAAATGTCCTTGTCAAGAAAGGGAGAGGTATTTGAATGAGAATTATTTTTAACATCCATTGAAATTGTTATATCCAGCAGTCGCCACCACCAACAGTGATAAATAGCTGTTTTGTTTTCGTTATTATATGAACATTTGTTCACCTCTCTTGGCTGGCACATTGAGAAAGGACTCCAGAATTGGGTTACTTAAGCAATAGTAACAATACACTGAAAATATTACACTTCTTGAGCAGCTGGAATCTCAACTAACTTTCAAATGAGTCTTCAAAGAAGAAATAAGTATTTTGAGATATGGACAGCTAAAGCTTTAATTAGATCTCAGCAAAAAGTGAAAGAAACTTAAAGCAAGTATGATAATGAGCAGACTGGCCTCAAGGTGAAATAGTTTCAATACAAGATTTATGTAAGTTGTCATTTTATCAGGGGGCCACAGAAGCACCTGCACACGTAGGAGAACAATTTAGCAGTGTGCCCTATTTTGGTGGTGTGTAGGGTTATAATATGCCCATACTATAAACGGCTTTACCAGCCATGGATGGAATTAAAACATTGTTAGCAATGTTTTTAAGGTTGCACACAGAGCATGATTTCATGTCCCAAGCTCAGTTTTCCATGTGAATTTCAGTGTTTTTATGTATAAGACCCATTCATCCAGTGGAGGTTCAGTAGGTCCTGTGGCATTCTACACATTACTATCTGTTCTTTGGGTAAAATAATTAGTTATCATCATTTAACTGTAATTTAAACTGGCACAGGATGACAAGATGCAAACTGAATAGCTTTAATGTGCATGACATACTAAATAGTTTTATTGCCCAGAGTCAGATTTTTAGGTTTTCAAAGGCACTAAGGAAGTGATGTTAAAGTCTCTGCTTTGCAAAAAGATTTCAGCATTCAGCTCCTTTTAGCTTCTTTCTGGATACCTTTTTTAGGGCCAAAATGTAATAAATGATGGTGTTACACGCACTGTGAAATTAAATAGCGGAGTCTCTAATTTGTGCGTTCTTCCAGACCCTTCTCTTTTGCTATGGGTTGTACTGTTGGCCTCAAATCAAACTCCCAGGCCCTTTTCTTCTCTTTCTTGTAAAATCTGTAACTCTGTCACTCTACATCAAGTAAAAGGCTTAGCATTCTGTAAGCCAGCTCCCACATGTATGGCTTTGTTCCAGGAGAAAGGAAGAGAGCTAGAACCTGCTTTATGACATGGAAATGTGTTGACATAAATTAGGTTATATCTGTTTTGAATGTGGTAGACGAGGTAATTTGAGATGGGTTTTGATAGTGTTTCAAATGTTCAAAGGTAGTCTGCAGATACATGTAGAGAGTTAATGTCCTTGCATAGCAGAAAAGCTTGAAATGAAAAAGAAATATTCAAGATTTAAAAGCAGTTTGGGGAATAATATGTTGCTCATGAAAAAGACTGATTCCAGCATGAGGGACACAAATAAGAATTCTCACCCTTGCTTGGAGTGGGAGGAAATGTGGCTTTTGGTTCTGCCACTTTATTATCTGATAGACAATTTTTGAGCACTAGATCCCAAGGAATTAGGATAACATATTTTTGTTGGTGTAAAGAAAATCTCTTTGTTGGCCAGATGGGTCTTTCATTTCTGAGCAAACTAAACTGATGCCATTTCAAGGATTTTTTAAAATCAGGATATTTATTAATCTCTTCATTAAATAATATTTTAACGTATTTAAGATGTGTCTCTTTCTTTGTTGGAAATGAGAACTCACTTTTTTTTTTTTTTTGCAAAACCAGAGTTATTTTGCATGTTAATTTGAAAGTTTCATAGGAAACCAAACATTTTGTATGTGTTTTTCAAGGAAGATGTATTTTGCTTTGTAAATCAAACATTTTATATAGTGACATGAACAGATTATTGGTGTTGTTACAGGGAAAATAGTGACATTGAAATCTTTTCATTGTGTTTTAGACTTCCCAGTTTCCTAAGTAAATCCATACAAAGAAAACACAGAATCACTGGACAAATATGAAAGAATGGCATCCTCTACTTCCCATTGTTTTCATTTTGAGTTAGCAGTGACCTTTAGCTCCCTGCTGGGATGCGGTGGAAACTTTAGGAGGCCCCATCTTGCTTGCCACTAAAAGACAATTTATTTTTAAAGTTACACATTTACTATCCTATTCTGTCTTTGAGTCTGAGGTTCTGTTATCTCTGATAAAATTAGTCAGAAAAACAACTTAGTAAGTGATTGGCAAAGTAAACTTTCTTTATAAGAATCTTGTTTGAAAAAAACCTACGCTAATTTGTTAATTAAAGCACAACAAAAGAATCTTGATCATTGAATGCAATCTTCCTGTATTTGGGAGTAGCTACACTTCTGCATCATCAGAAGGATGTTCCTCATTCACACTGGATTATCACGGTTGTGGCTCTTCTGGCACTGAGCTGTAGAACTATTTTACAGCAGTGGTTTTAATTCCAGGTTTAAATGCACAAACATATCTGTGGGATATGTAGGTAGGTCAAGATCAATGTTCACCTGAGATGATTCATTTGCAGATGTGTGTTCTTTATGGAATACTGTCTGCTCTTCCTTCCAATTTTTAAGCTTGGGGTTTTTTTCTCCTTCCTTCCTTCATAACTTTTCATAAGTTTGGTGAGAAATTCCACAAATGGTTGAGGACAGCCACACCTATTGCTCTGGTAACTTGAAGCAGAAGTGATGTGTCCTGCACGCAGTTTAACTGCCTGGTAAAAACTGCACTTTTCCAAGAGCTTTAGCTTAAACATTTCAGCATAGGAGTATCAGGATGTAGGTCTATAAATACTGGAATCCACACTGAAGTGTGGATGGCACTGGGATTGCTGGCAAGATATCTACTTTTTATTTTTCAAACCAAAGCAAAGTATTATTTTCAAATGCCAAAGAGATTTATTAGTGGGCCAAATTCTTACTAAAATGACACTCTTTCAACCCTGTTAAGATCTTTGGGCTCAAGGGTTGTGGCTGTGGCTTTAGGTAGAGTAACTTTGAGAGAGTGACGACTCTTGAAGTTAAAACCTTAAATTTCTAAGAATTCCAAGGGATTTTTTTCCCCCACATATTTGCACCTGTGTTGTTCTTCACTCACATCTGAGGATCATTCTGTAAGCAGTGATGCAGTAGTGATCCAGACTTTCCCTGGACAGTGTGTGGCTGCCTGGCCAACTTGCTGTCTGTTTCCACTTGGATGCCTGGTGTTAATTCTGTGTCATGCAGGACCAGGGCCCCCATGTACCCAGGAGCACAAGGGCTGCACTCAGACCAAGCTGTGCCTGTGTGTGCAGGGCTTTGTCTCAGCAGAGTGTGCTTTGGAGAAAGATGCAAGGGATCTATTTAAAGATACAAAACTAAGAAGAGTTCTTCATGTTCCTCTTCTGGCTTTAGTCTGAACATACTGATTTACTTTTCATTTTTCACCATTTTGGCATGTAATATGATACCAATATTTTAGTTTTGTGTCCTTAAAACTTGGTTGACGAGTGCAATGAAAAATTGTACTCTTGAGTGGAATTTGTGAATGGAGAATTAATTTCCAAACCAGTGTTAGCACATACTTATCACTGCAACACCACCGGTGTGAATGGTTGATGTATTTGTTTCTGCAGATACTGTTGCAGGGACCACGAACAACCAATGAAAGAGTTCAGAAGAAAGCAGGGGACGTGAATTGAAACTAAATATGGGTTTGCATTCTGAAGAGGACTTCATGACCAGGGTAGCAATATTTTTTTCATACATAGGTCAGAGTAGATGAAAAGACCTGAGGGTAAAATTGGTATTTTAGAGGAATGAACCATTTCAAAGCCAGGCAGAAGGGGTTTTGCAAACCCAAACAGCTTTTGTTTTGTTAACAAAAGGAAGAAGAAGTCCTGTGAACTCAGGCACTGCTTCATGCTTCCATTGATGCTGCTGGAATATTTCCTTTACTTAGTATTTGGGGTTTGCCTTTTTGTCTTTGGCAGGAGCAGATCTGCTTTCTGCAGAATTTCAGATGAAAGGGCTGTTCTGCTCGTACTGTCAATGAGTGATGTTATTGCAGGTACTCAGCTCTGGAGGTGGTGGTCTTGTTCTTGCTGTGCAATGCTCTGGAGCTGAGGTCTGTCAGGAGAATACTCAGCTCAAGTTCTGTGGCACTGCTGTCACTCACAGCCCCTAAGCCTACACATCACTTCTTCCCTCAGCAGATAATGTCACACTGTGTCTCTTCCAAACTATGGAATATTTTACTATGAGGCAGCTTCTTACTTTTTAGGAGGGATTTATGTTTTCTGAAAATTTATTTCATGTTACAGCTCTTAGAAATAAATGTATTAGAGCAGTAGCTTGTTGGGAAGCAAGTTTTATCCAAAAAACAGTTGCCTCTGGCAGTGGTACCTGGTAGGAAAAACCAGATTCTTGGAGATAAGAGCGATTTAGCTTTTATGATCCTTGTTCATCCTACTAAAAACTCATTGAACTAATGAAGCTGCTCAGTGAGGAAGCTGACCCATCCCTCTCTCCCTTGGTTTTGGTGAGAAGGGCAGAGGTAGTATCTGTCTGTCCCTGAAGGACAGGCAGTAGTGGCAGCCTGCTGGTTTGGTAGCAAATAATAAAAAAAGAAAATTTGTTGGGCATTCTATACTTTTGGTTCCAAGAGCTAAATATTGAGGTATCAGCTTATGATAGTTTTCTGAGAAACGTAATTCTGCTGTCACTGTTTGCAAGTTGGAAATGTTTTTTCCCGACACAATTGGAAAGGTTTTTTTTCCTTGTCTGCTTGTATCAGTGCAGAGCCTCAGAGTTTGAGTGGGAGTGGGGCAGAGGGAGCAAGTCCTGCCAGTGGCTGGCGGGAGGTGTGGGAAGTCCAGAGGCTTGTCACATCCTCAGACTTAGCCTCTGCTCACAGTGTGACCATGGGAACATTGCCAAGCACCAAATTTTCAGAGAAGCATGACTGAAATTCACATTTTCTAATAAGCTAAGCTCTCTTATGAATTACTTACAGTGAGATTTGTAGCTGAACTGTCAAAAAAAGCAAGCTGAAATTGCAGTCTCTTATTTTGCCAATTAAACTGAAAGCAACTTCTTTTTGGAGGTTACGTAGCTCTGAAGTTTTCTGCTAACTTTATCTTGGCTGTTCTGATGCTAAGAGCTCTTACAAGGCTCTCTTGTGCTCTTTGGGCAATATAAACTCTCTCCTGCTGTGCCCTGCTCAGTCTGTGGGACACTGTTCATGGGGTAGTTTTTGCTTTGTGGGGTAACCTTGTTTGGTTGGTTTACAAAGTCTAAGCAAACCAGATAATTTTAGGGATCATGGAAATGAAATAGACCTGGTGCAGGATCAGGGAATGGCAGTCTTTTCCTCCCTTTCTTCTGAGAGCCTTTGAGCTGTGCTAGGAAGTACAGGCTGTGGGTGTTAATAGGTAGCTGTGATTTTCACCCTTTTATTGGGTGCACAGGATTTATTGTGGGTTAGGAGGTGCCTCCCTGATGCAATGCACTGCTCTGTCAGTCCCTCTGAAATTAAACCAAGACCTGAGGCCAGTGGAGAGTGTAAGTGGTGGGGTCCAGCACTTGCAAGGCTGAGAGGTCTCTATGAGGTATGGTTTTGTTGCAGAAGTCACAGTTGTCTCCACAGGATATTATGGAAATGTGATTTGTCCTAAAAAAGTTGAGAAACCTCATAAATTCTCCCATCATCAGTTTGAACAAGGACACAGTCTTCCTCAGTCTGTTGTTTTCTCAAGTGTGTGTTTAGCTTAGTGTGTAGTCTCTTGCCCTTTCTCCACGGATGACCTGCAAAGAAGAACTATCAACCCCCTTCAGGAAAACTGATGCTTTTGGTCAATGGTCCCTTACATTTTTTCCCCAGCTGACTGATATTCCAGCTGACTGATCAGAGAAGTACCCAGCTGCATCCACTTGTTAGGAGTTGCTGTGCCAGGGCTGTTCCATTCCAGGACAGAGGTACCAAGGAACTGAGTTGTGTTGAGCTCACCTGAAAGCTGAGTGGTGCTTCCCTGGCTGTGGCCAATCACTTGGACTGCTTTGGGATCTGGTTTCCACTTACCCCTGTAACAGTAGACTCAGTAAATACTCATATGAAATATTACCTGGGAATCTTTAAATGCTTGACTACTATTGCTTCCTGCCACTTTGTAAGAGGTACAAGGATTTGTATCATACCTTTTTTTTTTCCTTCTCTTTTTTCCCCTCTGTTTTGCAGAGAGGGATGCGGGTGAAAGGGCTTGGTGGTTTTTTTTTGTCATCTCTCCCAACATCAGGGTGTCCCAAGACAGCAGGTAGAATTTCTAAGAGATTCTTCTAACGGAGGATCCTTTAGCCCATCCTAAAATAGTTTAATGATTTTTTAAGGCAAGCCAATAAAACAATCATCTAGAGAAAAAAAGCATGACAGAGGATTGCCAGGGTAAAGGGATTATGACTTACAACACTGCCCCTGTGCTTTTGCTGGGTGTTGCAAGAGGTCTTCATATCCTTAAGAGTCTGAGTTAGGTTTGGGGAACCTTGACCTCTGTACCAAGGAATGATCTGAGGCCAGCAGTAGTAATCTGTTTAAACACAAGTTCTTAAATGCAGATTAATTGATTGCTATAACTACAGATACTTTTATTCTAGAACAGACATGAGCAGGCTGCCCAAGGGCTATATTCATATGTACAGATGTTTGCTAATTAGCTTGTGCTTAATTTAAGTAGAATACAACCCCATGGCTTAGTAAACCCTCAACTGTGGCAGCTCAGCCACAGCCACTTGTCCTCACCCCAGCACCAGTCTCAGCCTGGCAGCCCATGTAAAACAGCATTGCCTTCAACACGCAGAGTTTATCTGGAGTGATATGTAGCACTGTACTGCAGAGCAAAGTATTTTCAGTGTCCCTTATAGGAGGCCTGAACTGGTTTTAAAAGAAGCAGGACTTCAGTAATAAATCTGATCTCTTGAAACATGAGTTGGAAGTTGTAGCTGCTGTCAGCAGGTTCACTGTATGATGTATTGTGGAGCCTTGGCTGCAAAGAAGCTGTAGCCTGCAGTTAATGAGCTGTTCAAAGTAGCTGTGAAATTGTCAACTTAATTAAGCCAAGTTTAGCTACCAGTCGTCTTTCAAAGATTTTGTGTGAAGAAGCAGGCCCTGGAACTGCCCCGCTATGCGCTGTAGGAAAGTGCTGTGTGCTTTTCTGAACTGAGAATTAAGGAGCTCATGTGGTAAAAGAGAGTGCTGTTTTGCAAAGTGTTTAAAGAAAGCCCCCGGCTGTCCCAGCATGTTGGGGAGCTTCATAGTTATTTCCATTTTTAGATAGTTAAAAAGCGTAAGCACTCTAAAATGGTCAGTGGATTGCAGCTCCTGTGTGATTCTGATTGAAGATCTACTGTATTTTTCACTTTTCTTTTAAAATGATCATACATGTGCAATTCTTTTAACTGTTATCTGCTTCTTTATAAAATAATGGATATTTATTTTTGTGCTTTGTCTTGAGTCCCTTTCTCTCCTGACAGTATAGAAAATTTAGTCTGAGCACTCCTAAAACAGCAGCTGAAGTCAGTGGAGACTGCAGTTCAGTTAGCTGGGTTTCTTCAGTTTGTCCTTGAGAAAGAGTAAATACTCTCACAGACATTTGCAAACTTCTTCTGCCCATGACCTTGAAATGACCCATCAGATGTTACAGAAAAAAGTGTTTAGGGTCTTAGCTGCTGAGGCTATTGTCTCCTCTCACCTCAAGTGTCAGTTATTGCAGTGGTCTGTTCTTCAGCTTGGAGATTTCTTACTGACATAAGTAGGGTAAAGTCCCTCTTCTAATTACAGCAGTACTGATATTACTGTACTTGTTGCAGCATAGTTTGTGCCATTTGAGAGTACAAACACAGTGGTACAGCTTTTTATGCAACAGAAAGCTTTCCTGTATTTCTTGACATATGGAACTATACTTAGGACATATTTAGTGAAGTCTTAATACAGTCAAGGCCAGGACTGTATGGGGAATGTTACCTAGATTAGAAATATCAGTGAGGGATTTGGGTTTTAATTGTATTTTATTTTGGAAAAGATCTCTGCTATGGATATAGTGATAGTGGATAGAGGGAAGCATGCTTTTGTTAGAATAACTTGTTTCAGCTGAGGGGCTGGTATAAAGTATACCAGCAAAACCAGTTTTGCTAATGTTAGCTCCATTTGCAATAAGAAGGTTTCCCAGGACATTTATATTATACCTGTGCCAAGAATTTAGGACTGTGCAAGTGAAATGGAAGTGAAGTGAGCACATGGAGCCTTTGGTCCTTGTTGAGCCTTTGGACTGTAATAGTTTCTGGCAGCTGATGCCTATGAGCCACTTGCCTGCTTTTATGGTGCCTTTACAGCCAGCACTGCTAGCAGTGTAAGCTCCAAGGAACTCTGCAAGCACTCTGAATGCTGCCACCACACTGGTGCTTTTTTGGAATTTTTCCTCTTGTGGACAGACAGATTTAACAGGAAATAGTTTGGCTGAGGTGTGAAATCATGATGTGAATATTTGCAAACCTTTGGGAAGAAAAGGTATTTTTTGTCAGCAAGACTTTGTAGGCTGGACCAGGCAGTAGAACAAACAGAGGGGGGAACAGTCCTTGAATTAGGACAAATAAATGATTGTTAATGGCCTTTGTCCTCTGTTGCTGTTTGTTTGCCTTTTGCTATAGGACACTGCTCTTCAGAACAGGCTGTAAGTGGCTCTGCATTCTGTGACTTCAGGTTATTAAGGAAAAGTTGAAGTATCAGTTAATTAATTGCAGTGTTTAGGACAGACTTAATGTTAATAATTATCTAATGAAACTATTCCAGATTTATGTTTGAGTATGGGACAAGTATGCATAATAATAAATTCAGTAAGTATGGAAGATACTGAATTTTCAGGTGTGATTTGGTGACAATTTGATTGTAATGCCAAATTGTGGCAATTTGTGATAGAAATGTGTCACACCACAGCTGCCTCTGTGCCAAAACTCCCATTTTACTGCCTGTTTCTGCTTAACCTTCTTACTTTGTCATCTGGGGGTCTGTAGTTTTTCTTTAACTTCTTCAGTCACACATAGCAGAAGTTTCTTCCTCCAGCCCCTTTTCTTCTTTTTGCCACTGTGTTCTACCTTCAATTGCCCTTTTCATGTTTCTAATGCTCAGAAATGCATTTATCTATAATTTTAGGGGGTTACAAACCATGTGTGTCCTCTTCACTGACAAAACTGATATCAACTCGTTTCAGTGCTTTTTTTTCATGAAGTACTTTTGTTGGGTGAAGGTCTTTGAGGAAGGTCCAGCTGCTTTCCACCCTCTGGCATAGGACACTGTTCTGGAAATGGCAGAATCTTACTTACAAAGAGACATAGCTAGTAAACAGATGTCTCCCTGAAAATCTTTATTTAGTACACACAGTGTACTCTTAATCATTTGCACCAAGGTCAATAGCCCTTAAAGGGCCATTATTATAACTCAATCTGATATTGGAGGAGTATTTTCAGAGATGTGTACACAAACACAAATAAACAAGCCAGTATTTTTTTTTTCTCTAACTTCAGCTAAAATGCAGTAAACCTATTTCTAATCTGCTGTACCAGAAAAATGATTTTTTGCATCTTTCATAAAGCTTTCAAAATGGCAGTACTGTTCTATGCTTAAAATATTTTCCATACTGACATTTTAAATTGTAGGTGTGTTCTTGTGTTGCTTAACAGAAAGAAGTAATATTATGGAGAAAAATAATTTTATTTTTCATAGCACAGAACATATATAATCAGTTGATGGGTAAATTGCTTGATTGTAGTTTGTGGACATGAATTTTAGTTGTTTAACTCTGAATAGAAACTGTCATAAATGACACTAATCATGGACTCCTAGTCTTATGTGATTCAGCTGGTGCTGACACAATTTAAAAATAAAAATTAGACATTTTTTATCTATTTTTGTAACCACGTCAGTTCAGATACTTGCTGTGTAAAGGGAGTATCTGCAACAAATAGTTGTGATCAACAATGCATAGTTGTGATCACATATCTGCACAACAAATAGTTGTGATCAAACTGAACCTTGATCTGAAATAGAAATTGATTTTTCTCCTTACTAGAAATCTTATAATGTCTTCCTGAAGTATTGAATCTCAAGCTGGTTTTGTGACAGCTTTTTTTTTTTTTTGACAGGGACTGAGTGAAACAAATTGTTACTTTTCCTCCAGATACACTCCCAGTAACTGCCATAATTCCCATTTTTTATGGGATCATGTTCACTGTGTCTCTAATGTAATTAACTGTTCTTTTATATGTTTAATATCCATTCTTTCTTGCACTTGCAGAGTTGGTGCCCATTACTGAAAGGTGGCCCACAAGAGCTATTTTGCTTATGGAGCTTCACCCAGGAGCTCCCTGCTCTGATTTGGGGCTACAGGCTGGTCCTCTTTGTTTTCTTTTGAGTAGTGTGACTAGACTGAGGCACGTGACTCTCATCTAGCTTGCACTGAGGGTGGGGTGATAATTCATTTCAGTGAATGCTCTGCAAGTAAACCAGAGCCATGTGCAAGACTTGGAGTTGAAGCCTCTTGCTCCTGTCTCTGTACCCACATTCTGGAGCCCAGGTTTGTGTGTTGTGGGGAAGCTTTGCTGAACCTCAGCAGTTGTTTCTTTTACACTTCATCATCTTCCAGTTCAGTCCATGGAAAATAAATGTAAACTCTAATTACTGTGTCTGTTTTACTTTCAGCTCTTTAAATTTTCTTCAACTTTCTTATAGTATCCTTCCAAAATGTGTCACCCTCTATAAACATTAGGCTATTAAATTTTTGAAGCTCATGACAATGTTGTTCCACAGATCATGCATTTGCATTTTCAGGGTAAACACCCTGCAACCAGAAACTAAGCAAGCTCAGTCTTTTGTGGTCCGCTCTGTCCTCATGTGCCCTGGGATCAGGAGTCCCTTGCCTGTTTTCATGTCACTCACATGATGTTGTTTCACACTTGGGAATTACATTTTTGGGTCAGCACTTCCTTGCTTTTTGGAAATACCTCATTCTTTAGAGAAAGCAGTTGCATGATTCTAACTGCTCTTAGTCAAACAGCAGATTTTTAGGACTAGTAAGTAGGTCTTTCTATACTTTACATTCCTTCTCCAGAGAAGGTTAGCATCATAGAATTAGAAATTACTCCAAAGAAACTTAGCCAGTAGCAAATCTAGCACAGATAAACAAAGAGAGTTGTTGGGGAAAGGCCTTCAGTATTTCCAGTCATCATTTTAAACCCACCAGATTCCTCTTGGAAAAATCCTTGAGACTGATCACATTGTGACTTGGCAAAGACTTTTGCCAAGTCACAATGTGATCAGTCTCAAGGATCTAGAATGATATTTTACTTAGTGACTCGTGGGTCTCCTCACTCAGGCAGGGAGATAACATTTTTCTATTTGACCATCTTATCTTTCTTTAACTTTGAATGATGTATAATGGTCAGTCAAGGCCGTGTAGCTTGTCTACTTTGTGACAGATAAGCAATTGTGATGCAAGGACTACACATGGGTTTTAGATTAAAAATTCTTATTTAGCTATTTAGCTTTGCCTAAATTATAGGAGCTTTTTTTTCCCTGTGAATTGATTTGTGGTTGTTTATTTTTCTGTATTTTTTTTCTTCTGGGTACAAATGATACCAAATCTTGCTGAAGCAACATGCTATTCAAAAGCTTAATCAATGTGGTATTTGGAATAAAAAAAAAAGTGGAAATATATATAAAATATCTAAAAACTGTTTCTCAGTCCAATAGTTTGAGCATTTCAGATGCTGTTGCTGATGTTCAGGAATAACTGGCTGTGCTTGGGAGTTCAGTGTATTAAGCTCAGTTGGATAATTTCTGTTCCAAGTGTGTTGCTGGGGAGGGCAGAGAGGAGAAGGTCATAATGTATTGTGGAAAACGGATTTAGGAAAAAGCCCAAGTAGTGATACATCTTATTTGTGTTAGCAGACGACAGCAGACATAGTTTGTACAGGTCTTTGTAATTGTTTTTGATAATCAGTCCAAGAAAGTGGAAAGAATTAGTGCTAACAAGAAATCGCATCTTGGAATGCAAACTCACTGGGACAGGGCTCATATTTTCCTGTCTGTTTGTAGGGCTGTTGTACACTTCAGTGCCTACACAGTACAAATGTAAAAATAAAATAAAACTGGTGATGATGATGTCAGGAAGTGAACTGTCAATTCTCTCCCTGTAATGACATGCACTTTTTAAAAAAAGACATAAACTTCTCTATGCATAAGGAGAGCGCAAGAGTTGAATGTGCAATTAGAAATAATTTAGTTGAGAAATAGATGAGGTTTTTGTCTGCTGGCATAACTAATGGTAGCACTGGTATCCAGTGTCCCAGATATTTACAGTAAAAAAAGGAAATTAACGATAAAGCCATCAAACTGAAGTTATCAACTAATGAGAAAAAAATCTAGGCAAAAAAATCACTGGCTAATATACCTTCAGAAACAAAACCAGGTGACCAGCTAACCACAGCATATCCCCAGTACTCCTGTGTGGTGCTGGCTAGAACAGTCCTCTGTGCTTCCTTCCTGCCTCTGCCCTCCTGTCTGGGGGCTCTGCTGGCCAGTGGATGTGGCTTGGGAGCCCTGGCACAGCTGAAGCTCAGGGTAGCCTCTGTACTTGATATGCTAGGTCTGGTAGTTAGAAAAGAAACAATAGTTAAAAATTAAAAAACTCAGGGTTTCTTTGATAAGATCTTGGCTCCTAAGGCAAGTGCTGAAATCACCTGAAGTACATCTTGATAGGAAGATATCCAAAAGCATGGTCTCAAGCAATATGTTCTAAACTGGGACTTCATCCTCTCATAACAATTTTTTCTTCCCTGCTGGAATGGGCAATGTCCACATACATTCTGAGAAAGTAGTCCCTAAAGGATGGATAAGGGGGCTGGCAGCTCCTCTTGAAACAGAATACTGACCTTAGACTGGCTCAATGCCCTGGGAAAAAAAGGTTATTTATTTAGGGTTTAAGTTATTAAATTGGGATTAAGTCAGATGCATAAAAGATTGTTGTTGAACTCACGTTCTTGGCTCAATCTTAGGCTATGCCTAAGAGAGATTAAAAAACTGTTTCCTGGATGTAGAAAGAGGTTTTAATATGGGCCAAGTGGCAACATTCTTTTGTTTTCAGAGAGGCAGGAGAGACTTATCTCACATCCAGGTGTAGAGGATTGTATTCATGGGATTTGCTTTTTCCAATTTGATTCTTCCTCATCTGAGCCAGTAAAGAAATCTCTTGCTGTATCTAAAGGGCAGAGGTGGAGCAATAATACCCAGAAAAACATGAATTAGTTTTGAGTGGCCTGGGCAGCAGCAGTAGGAGAGCTGTGTAAGCATCAGCACTGATGGTGATGCAGCTCCAGTGCTTCCAGTCCTCAAGTAAACTCAGTCAGAGCTACCTTTGGTACCACCCTGCATCCTGCTGTGTAGGTCCCCTCACAAAAAGCTGAGGAGATCAAGCCATCAATGAGATGAGTAAGGAGCACAGAGCTGCCTTTTTTGTTCAGCTCAGCCTGACTGAGGACTGCCTTTGGCAAAGTGAGGGACAGCAGGTCCTCAGCCCTGCAATAAGGACTCCAGTTCCTGTCAGGAGCAGGAATCTTACAGGAGGTCAGCAGGTCTGTAAGGGGTTTTTCTAGGCTTGCACTTCTTGGTCTTGTGAAGATGGGAAAAATCTTTCTCTCAGGGGGCAGTGGCAGAGCCCAGAGTGTAGCAGGGCAGGGCTCCAGAGGAAGCTGCACCTTTTCTTCTACATCTCTTACCTCTTTGAGTAATCCAGAATGATTTTGGCATACCTCAGGAATACTGGAGCTCTGCAGCAGTCTGCAGCTTGCCCCTGCAGTTGTGCTTGTGAGTGGTGGATGAGGGCTGGCAGAAAGGGAAGAGGGCAGAGGGTTGTAACCCTGCAGCAGAAGTGTTTCCAGAAGTAACTGTGAAGATGACAGCAGGAGATTCTGCACTCTGTCCATCTCTTTCTGATAAAACTTTGCTAAGTTTACAAGTCAAAAGATGATTTTTCCAACAGCCAGTCTTTCTAACTCAAGAGTGTGAGTTTGACAATCAAGCTGTTTTCTGTCTGAATTTTACTTCATTGCCAGTAATAAAAATTCCAGCTTGTTCAGCCATGGTTATATTGGTTTTGCAGAGCTAACAGTAGTAAAAGCATGTTTTTGTCCACAAAGTTAGTAGATTAGGTCTCAGAGAAACATCACCCAGACAGCAGATGTATAGAAAAATCTGTTTCCTTTTTTTTTTTTTGTTGGTGACTTAGCTTGAACCAAACACTACTGAAATAACTGAGTGCTTCTTTTACCACCCTCAGCCCCCCACCCTCAGAAATTTGGTATCATTTGTGCATTGTCTTGCATAGGTAAATAAGAGATTCTTGCTGTGGAAGTACTAATGAAGCTTATGTCACTTGCCATGTATTACTGACTATTCCAACAAAAATACTTGTGTTATAGGACATACTTCCTCTACTTTCTTGTTTTCAGTGCCAATATTTGAATCTCTGAAGTGAAACCATGTGTTATCAACCAGTACTTTTTTCCTCATAGAATTTTTAAAGCTCTATTAAAATGCTGATGGCCTGTTTCTCATGTATATCCTCTCACTTCTATTATTTCCTTACTTCAGTGACAGCAGACAATTTCTGTTATGATTAATCCTTCATAGATACAACAACAAGAAAAGATTAAACTTTGGTTTAAAGAAACATGAAAAATATATCTGCTTAATTTTTATTTGTTTACTCTGCAGTCTGTCACCAGAATTATCTGCCTTCCCAGCCTCCTGCTGTTTGTAGTTTTCTTGCTGTTACGGAAGCTACCAACATACAAATGCCCCTTTGAAGTCAGAATGTATTTCCAAAGTCATTGCTCTGGTTTATTCTTTCCTTTCACTTCTAATTTCTAGGAATGAACAAGGCAAGTATTTTGTAGTGCAATAAAATTCATGATTTGAGAGTGTCCTTTGAAGGTATGGATGAAACATCAGTTATGGAGAAGGCTGTTGCTGCAATTAAGTGATACAGTCCTTCTTTGATCGCTACCTTGATCTTTTATGGGAGAGTAGTAGTGTGTGGTAGACTTTTCCAGCTGCTCACAGAGATCTCTCCTGGCTGTTTAACCATGGCACTTGTTCCTGGCAATGCTGAAAGCATGGGAATTGGTCATGCCAACCCATGCACTGTGCAAGCTACCCTACATTGCCACTATCTTAAAAATAAATTCCTGTCAACATTAAGAAAAAAATTTCAATGGAAAAAGAACAAATAGAAAAGAGTACAATACTATAAGTCAGTGCCTCTGAATCCTGAATGTACAACATGGAACTGGGAGAGGGGAGCTATTTCAGAAGCTCTGTGTACAGCTCAGGAACAAGGCTGCTGCAGCATCATGTCCATGGTTTTGTGATCTTGGATACTCGCAGGCAGCAAACCATGGACTTGTTAAATTGTTCTAGTATTTCATTGCTCTCTTTTCTGAAGGGGATAAAGTCCACTTGTTATCCCGTAATGTGAAGAATCCTGGTTCACGTGCAAATACTGGGCATTCACCTGTAAAATGATGGTCATACCTTGGTGCATAAGACCTGCTGGCTGGAAATGCACATACCATGTGCTTGGAAAGCATGTTATCTGGTGCTTGGGTTTTGCTCAGTGATGAATTAATTTCTTCCTAAATGACAGAGAAGGAATATGGCCTTCCAGGGGCTCCATAAAGGCAGTTGATCTGTACCTCTAAAAAGATTTCTTAGTCTGATTTCTCTGTAAGATGAAACATGGCAGGGTACCCTGTGTATGAAGGGCTCTTGTTTTAGAGAATAACTAACACCTGTATCCTGTAAATTAGGCTGACAGCACTGAAATCTGCAGTATCCTTATTTAGGGAGGAAAAACCTTCCAAAATGTCATGCATGTTTTGGTGGATGCATTGCCTGGTCACAGACCTGGGGTAGTCCCACAAGTATCTAATGGTAAATCAGCAAGCAGGATATTTTGGTTTGCCTTTCTTAACTGACTTGTTTTTCTTTTAAGCAAATACAAAGTGGCTTTTCTAACCACTGGATGTGTTGTGCCTTCTGTACTGGAATTTATAGAAAGCTTTTATGGGTCTAAGATATGTGGAAAAAATGAAATGATGTGGTAAGAGCAGGATTATGGATTATTGTGCAGATATTGTGTGGTCTCCTGAGGAGCTTGTGAAGGCTTCTCTAGTGGGGCATGTCTCAGTGACTGTTGGATATTTCTCATGTGGCATGTCCAAGCTATTCAGTCCCTGTCCTTGTTAAAGGATAGACATCCATGTCTTGTTTTGAAGTCAGTGTATCTGTTAATTAGAGATTCTGGTAGTAGTCACTTGGGGGTTAAGCTGTTCCCAAAGGATTATTTTCAACACTGTTGTTCTTCTGCCCTCTCTCCTCCCCATTGCATTTGTTCTACTGAGAACCAGTTTCACCTCATTATGGGGTTGATGCACTACCTTAATGGATGCTGCCTGTTCTGCTTTATTCAAAAGCCTGAAAGATCCTCTGCTGTGATTGACAGAGAGCCTGCAGCACCAAACTGAAACACACACTGATCTCTGTGCAGAGCCTTGTGACAAGTGGGCTTTGGGGCCACTTCAGCAGTGCCAGCTGCTGCATCTGATTGTCTCTTCTGATTTGGAGCAGGAAGAATTATTCTGAGGTTATTTTGCCCCTGCACTTTGTAGTGGGGATGTTGCTGGTCTTAGCTGTTGATTCTAAGCCCTGTGCAGATCAATAGGGAACACAGGAACATAAACAAAACCAAATTAGACACTGCCCGTTTGAGGTTTCCCCCTCTGCAGGGCCCTTGTGGTTCCTGGGCTCAAGCTGTGAAAGGAGGCGACTGTGCTGCCACAGCAATCTCCTGTCCCATAGCAAAGGCTGAGTTCCTGAGGCCATGGCTGAGAGTCTGGCAGGGAAAATGGGATTTTCTCTGATCATTCTACCATTGTTCAGTTTTCTTGTAAAGTTAGCAACTCTAAAGGCTCCACTTTCCAAGCTCTAGGGGAGGTTTAGGGGTTTCTTTATTTCTCTTCATGGGACCAAACCTGTTCACAGGCCAGGTGTAAAGTTTTTGGATGGCTAGTGGGATACTTTTTTTTCTTCAGAAGCCTGCACCAATCAGTTTTAGTACCAAACAGTCTTCCTTTTATAGTCTCTGTTACACACAGAGACCCTTTCAGTTTACATTTGCCCCATGCCTCAAGTGAAGATTACGTTAACGACTCTTACTACTTTCTTCTGCCTTCTTTTCCTAATTTGTTTGTTTATTCCCATTTATTTCTGGCAGAGTTTAACTAAAGCTGAGAGTTCAGTCAAACCTTCTGGTTCAGACTGCTTCAATGCTTCTGTGCAAACTATTCCTCCATGCCACTCAATTTACTGATACCCTTCCTTTGGAAAATTTGATCACTATTTGAAAATTTTTTGGTAGCTGCAAGAGTGGATACCTCATAACCATGTCCTAAATCATTATAAAATATTGGAGAAGCTCTGCAGACTCCCACAACTTACTGTATAGAAAAAAACTCAAACTTTTTAATGGGCATGGTGATACATATCTCTTCTTTTTATTCAAGACTAGCTAATTTTTTTCATTTACTGAATTAAAATGTGTACTCAATCGTGATTTAGGAGATAACATTTTCTGGATAAAACAGCAGCAAAGTGCTGCTTTTGATGATCCACCTCAGTGTGACAAATGCTCTTCCTTTTGATGAGGCATTAACCTTTCAGCTGACACATTGATGCTTTCACTGCTATTCAAATACAGAGAAGTTCAGGAAATGAACAACAGATAGATTTTCAAAAATTTGCTGTACAGCCTCAGCTAACTTCAGGTATCTACACATTGCTACAGATACCACAGACCTGTTTTTCTGTCAGAATTACAATCATCTGAGCTGAGTGGACGAAGGATGCTGGTGTCTTAGCTGCTTTGGAGAACAAACTCTCCTTGATCAAATGGTATTACAGACTAGGTATTAAAAGAAGATGGGTTTTTTAAATGAAAACTTCCTTGGTGTTTCATGGCAGAGAAATAAACATGGCTCTTGAGCCACTGTGAGGGGGGAAAAAAAAAGTAGAGAAGAAATAGTTAGTAGTCCTAAAAATCAACATTCTGGATATGAACAGCTATTTTCTGGGCCATGCAGACTGGATAAACTTGTGTGGGTTGAGTACTCTTGTTTGTGTATGTGGCTGATTAGCATGAGCCCTGTACCCAAGATTGTTGGTCTGTGTCAATCACATGTGGATCTAACAAAAAATTGCATTCTGCAGCCAAGTCCAGTTCTGAGGAGTCAGCGGGTTGGGTGTGCAGCCAAGCTCTGTGCCCCTCAGTGACATGGAAACCACAGCCACTGGTGGAAAACAGGGCTCTTTTCCTTTCCATGAAGCAAGTGGAGCAAAAGAGTTTGCAAATATGGCATATTTTCTGGATTATATGACTGCTTTTCAAGAGCATGCCATGAAAAATTATCACTTTAAGGAAATGTTGCTAAGAAAAGGCAGCATTTTGTAACTGTATCCATTTTGGTGAAGTTCTTATGTACACAAAGAAGAGATGCAAAATGTTGCTGTCTTGTTTAGTAAGAAACTGGTTGAAGAAGAAAATTAACTCGTAGGAAAAAAGATTACATAAGGCCATGAAATATGTCCCTTTTCTTGTCTTTTGAAGTAATTTGAGCCTTTACATTAAGTAAACCTAATTTTGTCTTGAAATTACTGTACCCAGAAGAAGAACTGGTAAGCTGATACCTTTTGTAACCAAGCAGAGTAGAAATTTATTCTGTGCCAGACCTGAGATTTAAAGCAAAATAGTTTTATAAGGATGTAAATCTCTAAGACTTAAAAATTGCCCCATTTTTTTCTCACAATCATTCAGCATTAGTAAGATTTAAATGAAACTGTATTTGATAAAATACTAGGTTTGTGTCCAAAATCAGAATGATCATCATTTCCTTACATGAATAGACACTCGTTTGCTAATGCATCTTATTGAAAAGGGGATTTTAAACAACAGCATGTCAGTTTTCATGCACATAAGCCGCACTACAGATAATCTGCAGTTTAAAAACACTGATTATTTGAGGGGGTGAAATCTCTAGAATCCCTGCATTCAGATAACCTTCAGAAAGCAGAGAGCAGGAGCAGGTCAGGGAGGAGGAGGAAGGAAAGGGGCTGTGGGGTGAGGCAGAACCCGGAGAGTCGGTGCTGGGTGTGAGCTCCCCTGTGTCACCCACCGACAGTGCCCCGGGGCTGTGGCTGCCACTGAGTGTGGGGGTCACACCCGCAGGTACCGCTCGAAGCATCCCTACCCCGCAGGAACCTCCCTCCTTCCCTCCTGGAGCATCTCCACCCCGCAGGTACCTCCCTCCTTCCCTCCTGGAGCATCCCTACCCCGCAGGTACCTCCCTCCTTCCCTCCTGGAGCATCTCCACCCCGCAGGAACCGCTCGGAGCATCCCCACCCCGCAGGAACCTCCCTCCCTCCCTCTATCCCGGAGCACACAGCTGGCACAGGTGTGGGAGCGAGCTGCAGCACAGCAGTGTCTGCAGTGGGTGAAGTGCTCTGGGGCACAAAGGAGGTGGCGGGCACTGGGCAGTGCCAGGCTGGAATTGGAGCAAGGCTGCTCCTTTACGTGTTCAAGTAAAACAGGAGCAGCTCCTGGGAAAGAGGAGCTGTCTGTGCAGCTGAGCATGAGAAGCTGATAGGTGATCGTACTCTGTGCAGAAAAACATGCAGTTAAATATAAAAAGAGGTGAAATCATCGGGAGAGTACAAATTCCTGTACTTTTTGCAGTTTAGTGGAATCCTGGGCAACCAATTTTTTTCATTTTTCAGTGTTCGTGGTATATCCTTAAACCCAGTGTTGTTTTCCTTTAGGAAATGGGATGTTTCTTTAGAGAGTATGAAATCAGAAACAGAAGCTAATGCTACCTGGCTGAGAAGACCATTTCCGAATTAATTTTCTGTTTCTATCATCACCCCCACCTTTTGTTGCATGTTTTCTGTTGATAACTGTAAATATTTCTACACAAACTCAGGCAGTGCTTTAGCAAAAATGGAATGTCTTGCTTTCTTAAAACAGCAGATTCTGGCAAAAGCCTTTTCCTTCTTGTCTTCTGAACTGTCAGCAGCAAGGATTTAAGTACTTTCAGTGGAGGTTTAAATGACTGTCTTTCTATAAACATTGCAGCTACCCAGTTGTGTATGTAATGTAAGACTTGCTGGTTCTTTGTAACAAAATCACAGGCTATTTATTTTCCTCTTTTAAACAGAGCATTTTTGACACTGGCAATATAACTTCTTAATATACAAAGCTCTTAAATTTATAGTCGTTTGTGATGTTCTTTTAGAAATCTTGTATAGACAACCAAGCTGGATTTTTTTTAACAGAAGTGCTACTTATGGCATATATTTTTAAATGATTAAATTTTTCCTTCTGATGCTTTGAACTATTCTGTTTATTTTAGAGACCTTAGAGCTATTTCGTAATCCAACATTAAAATAAAGTGGTTTGGCTATCTAGATGAGTTTTCTGAGCTAAAAAATAATAAAAAATATTCCATATTTTAAAATTAAGGGATATTGCATAATCATTCATATGAATATTTAAAAAAATAATTTGTAAAATTTTAATTCTTCGAATACAGACAATAGGAAAACAGCAAATTTGGAAAATGGCTGAAATTCAATTACAATTCTTGGAAGAGTTTGCCATTAAATTAGCTAATGGTGACTGCACTGCTGTCCGGAACTCCACTTTCTAAGTCTTAAATAAGAACAGTAATAAAGTAGTTATATAATGTCATGTTAGTAAAAGGGGAGAAAGGCAGATACTCAGAAAACACTGCCTCTAGGAAATGAGTTAATGAATGAGCTTTATTTCTTAAACTATAATTTCTGAGCTATTTTTGCAGTACTAAAAGCTTCTGCTCTGTTAAAGAACTGTGATGTAGATAATGATTTTTGCCCTTTTATGTTTCTTTATTCCTTTTCTTTAATTTCTTTTTTTTAATTGAAACAATGGAAGGGTGAAATCCTTGCTTTTTTTCTCCTGTAGTCTTTCTGTATCACACATCCTGCTTGGCTGAGGGTTTTCTCTGGGCTAGCTGAGTTTTGCTCCTGCAGTGTGCATGTGGGAAGCACACTGGGACAGTGGAAGTGACGATGGGTGGGCAGCCAGTGTTTGCCCTGTACTGCTCCTGTGCAGCTCATCCAAATCAACCTGGTTTCCTGCCCTGCTGTGAAAGCCTGATAGAGCTGACAAAGCTGAAACCACCAAGATCCAACCAAAATTGCATTAAATTAACAGAAGCCAAAGCAAACGTAATTGGGTAGGAATTTATTTTGTGGTGGGGTGTGTAGTCACTGCTGTAAATGTTTCCTGACACAGTACACTAGTAAGCTCTGGGGTTTTTATTTTGTTTTATTGTTATTTCATCAGATTTCAAGCACTGACTTTAATTTGTCTGGGGTCTGCCTCAGGGGTAGTGTGTGTTTCTGTTTGTGTGCAAAATCTTCAGCCAAAAGAGTACCATTGTTTCTAAGAGTGGTGTCATAAAAATATGAATTTGGGCCATGCAGAACTCCTGGAAGTGTTCTCTGTTAAAATCTGTGATAGCTTGGGACCAGGAACTTGATAATTATCTGAAGTTTGGGGGATCTATGCTCTCCTTATGGATTCAAACTCATTTGAGGCTTTATGGAAAAAAAAAAAAACCACTTTAAGGAGGAACAGCTTGATGGGTAGCTCTCTATATTAATTTTGGGGGTTTTTTTTGAATGATCTGACTATAAATATTTTTCTGTCATATAAATAATGTTGATGTTTTGTGGGAACAAACAATGTTTATAACAGGAGGAAAAATTAATATCAGATTATTTAATCAAAGCAGAAATCGCTGCATATTGTACATTTTAGGAAATAAGAAACTGTTGACAGAGAAAGAAGAAAATGCAAGAGAGTTGGAAGAAATCACATTTTTGTCAAGTTCCACTAATGTTTGAAATGGCATGCACAGTATAATTATAAAACTGTGATGTTAATAGGAACCATAGCACTTAATATTTATTACTCTCTATGATAGTAAGTAAAGAAATGACCTCTGCATACATAGTGATTCTATGGCTGGAAGAAGCATATTTTTAAAGTAAACTGAAATGTTGGTACACAAAAAGTTTTTTTTTAAACTTCACTAAGTTCTGTTTTCCCATTGTTTAGAAATACCCAAGGGGAAAGTCTATATATAATGGATTAACAGTTTATATATTTTCCTGTCCACAGCTGAAAAATAAGATTAATAATGTATTGGCATGCAGAGTCTGAGTATGTGGTGTAAAGTTATAGACTTCACAGGCTTTCATTCGTAGTGATTGTCAGAATTTTTCAAGTATTTCTAACCTCTTAACATGTTTTTCCTTTATGGAATTGTGGATGCTTTTAGCCAAAATGTATTACTTACTGGTATAATTTGTGACTGGACTTAATAAGCTGACAATTTATTAAGATAAATCATGAAAATATTATAGTCAGATAGCCAGATGTCAAACAGTTAAAATTGTTGTAATACATTTGTTAAAGCTGTGGGCCATTCTTCAGCACGGTAACTCTGATTTTAGTGATCATAGTGACTGTTTTGAAAACTTTCTGCCTTTCAGGCTTGCTTACTTTTATTCCCTCCCTTTCCTCCAGGCCAGTCTGACCAACCAAAGAAACCCCAAAAGAGAGCCTATGCTTTGGCTGGGTTGCTCTTTTTCAGGAACGCAGGGAATTAGAATACTATTCAGTTCTTTAAACAAATTCAGAAGTTTTTCCAAGGTCAAGCTCAGAGAGAGAAGAGCTTTAATAACACTATTGGACTTCATTTGGCTTAAACAATTTGTGCCTGTTCCCACTGACCTCATTAGAAGCCGCCCTGGGCTGTGGGTGTGAAGGGGCTGCTCTCACTTCTCTTCTAGCCCACATTTTGCCTGCTTTTCACTTGGGTGCTGCAGGGCTGTCCACAGGCACCCGTGTGGGAGCCAGTGCTGAGTTGCAGAGGGAAATCCCAGCTCACCCTGACACGGTGAATCTGCAGTTTGTGGGACTGGGTAGTGCTCTAGGGCTGAGGCCATGTTAAATTTTTATAATGCAATAATTGTGGAGCAAACATGTTTCGTTCCCTCTTCATTCCTTGTTTTGAATGCCTCTCTTCAGAGTATTTGAGCATTTTGTGGAAGACCTTTTGGTTGGCTGGAAAAGGCAGGACAGCATCTCTTTCTGTAAATGGAATAATAATTGTACTGTGCGCTGGCCAGCAGAGACCAACATCTGGATCCTGGTTATCAGTTATCTTTTAATCATGAATATGTGAAACATCTCTTCTCAGCTGCTCTTTGCCAGAGCCAAGGCAGTCAGGAGAATAAAGTTACTGGCCTTGTATTCCTTGCCTGGAAAGTCAGGAGAGATCCAGAGGAGCAAGGGGAGATAACAGATTAGGATGGCATTTTAACTGTGCAAATATTCCCTTAAACAAAAAATTCACCTCTTGCCTTATGGTAGCATTTTTGCTCTTTGAGATTTTGGAATAAGGAAATAATAAGACAATCTTTGAGCATATTTTACATGTTAAGAAGAAGCACACCTTGTGTTAGTAAAAGGGGCAGCATAAGATGGTGAAAGTAAGCACAATCCTCCTGTTAGGTACAGAGTGGGGAACATACAAGTTCTGCTGTGCTGCCTTTGCTGAAATGAAAAAGGTGCTGGTGAGGACTTTGGAGTATCTTTAAAATGGAATATGAGTGTGTATTTGAAAGGTGTAGAGTTGGCTGGAGCGCAACAGATTCTTTGAATTGATTTGAGCAGAAAATGAATCTTTGTCTAAAGAGTAAGAGAGAGAGAACTGGTAGTTCTGTAACCTAGCCTTGAGGCACAGAAGATTTGAAAAATCATTTGTAAAAATCAATCTCTAATTAGAACAGGAATTTTGGTTGGAATATGATCTGAAAGCATACCCATATTGGAATTTCCAGTTCAGTATATTGGGGCTTCCTTTTTCAGTAGCAGAGATTTTCTTTTACCCTCTGTGTATCACTGTAACTAAATAGTTCTTAAGCCATTGTCAGTAATGTACCAGTTCTTTAAAAATATGTTGATTTAGTGCAGCCTAATTTAATAGAAAAGGATGGGATATTTTCACACAAGGAGTTTAGCTGCTAGCACTTAAAAAAAAGGTTTAAAGGCCTGTCTTTTTAAAGTGTGACCTTTATCTTCCTAATCCTAAGGGAAAAGGAGGTTGGAAAAGCAGAGCTGAGTTCTGCAGCTATGATAAACACACATTTATCAAGTGCAGTCTGCCTCCATGCTGGGTTGTGGAAGTCCATGGCATCATATTTCTGGTGAATAGAGCCTTTAGTTAGGGCTCTATCCCACAGAAAATATTTGAGGTTTTTCAGTCTATACAACCCTAAAAGATGCAGTTTTCAGCTTTGCAGGAGGCCTACCAGTGTAAAGGGAAAGTGGCCTGCTGTGCAAATGGGAAGCCAATTCAAGCACTGTCAGCTCATGTCTGGAGTGACACACTCAAGCTCTGTCAGCAGAACAGTCACCAAACACTGTCACCTCTTCCCTTTGGAAGATGCTTGGATCTCCCAGGGCTCCTGTGCCAGGCTGACCAGGTAAAGTTCCTAATGTGGGCAGGGACAGTGAAGGAAGGACTCTGTGGTTATAAAAAGGAAAGAAACCCAAATAGACAAGAGTATTCTGAAAGATGAGAGGGAATCTGTAGGAAAGGAAAATTAAACTGGAAAGTGAGGCTGGGGAAAATGAAGACCAGAAAATGAACAGAAATGCTACGGAAAGTAGATAGAGAGGAGGGAGAAAACTGGACTGTATGGAATAAGCAGTACACCCCACATGAGAAATAACAAACCAAGGATTTGTATGTTGCTGAAGGAAAAAAATCTGAAAATTTCTGTCTCAGCTTTGATTGGGGGGAGACCTCAAGCTTTGTCTCCTTTAAATACTGCAGAGTGCACACACCTTTTATGGATATGTGCCATGGGTAACTTTTATTCCTCTTTGTGGACTGGCAGCTATGGAGATACATTTAAAAACAGATCAAAACCGTAGGAAATGTGGCTGCTTTTTAATTTCTTTTTAGTTCTAAATCTGCTTGCATAGCAAACCGGTAGAATAAACTCTTCAATGTAGAGATAAAAATGTCACTGAGGGATGAAAACAATTTTTCAATCTGAAGAGATGAGTTATCTGGTAAGAAAAGTATTTTCAAAAAAGTTCAAGTAAATGTAATTAGTAGGGTGCTGTGGTCTGGTAGGGGGAGGATTGAAGTGAGTTTAGTGCGCTCACGAGTCGGTTACCAGAAATATAGCAGCACTGCAAAAATGAGATCGCTGAATGATTTAATGTGAACAGAGCCTTAAAAAGAATTATAACCATCTGATGTATCATTATGAATGTCACCAAGAATTAGAGGCCTGAGTAATGCCTACTGTCTCCTGCCCTTTATCATGCTTGCTGCTAATTTAGCTGTGTTTCAAAAAAGAGAGCAGCCCAAGGACAGACAGAGAATAGGATTTTGCAGTGGCTGATCTATGGAAGTGCTTTTTGAGGTGGTACCTCTTTTGTGCTTACAGGTGTACAGACATTTGGGTTTGGGTGACTTTGCAAGGCTTGAATTTTCTCTTTCCCTGAACTGCAATCCAGAAGTCATTTATTTTAGTTTGTTACATGGGCAGCGCTATTAGAGTGAGTTAAAAGTTGAGTTTATGGTTGAGGAGGATTATACAGTGGTGTCTATGGCTGAGTGATTTTACTAACTGAACTGCTCAGTCTAAAGACTTTTGCTTATGTGTTTGCACAGCCCCAAGCAGAATGAGCTCTGACATAGGGTTGGGGTCCTTGGGCTCTATCACAGAATGGATAATGCAGCAGTAATGGGTAATAGTAAGTAAGGCAGTAGTATTGGTTGGCTTCCCTGGGAGATCTTAAGTCCTCTTCTGTGGACATATATTCTGGAATTTCTTTGGCATCAGCCTGGAAATGAAATACTTCTGTTTGTCTGAAGGAGTTTTTTTTCAGTTCTTTACAACACATAAGGCTGGGATCCTCTTGAGGCTACACACACAAACACAAATATTTCTAAGAGCTGACTTTGGAAGTTAACAATGCTGCCTAAATTACCACTAAATGGATTAGAAATCTGAGCCTACATTTTTAAATCAGTGCAGAACATTTTCTGTATCTTTTGTGTTTGCATTTTATTTTTCTCTAAGACCCTTGGGGTTGTTTACTGTCCCAGACCGAGTGAGGCACTTCACTTGCAAGAGGAGCAGTATCTTTTATTGATACAGGGAGTCAACAAAGTTCAATGGTAAATGTGACAGTGGTTTAACAAGATTTGATGGCAAGGTACACTTGATTATTTACTGCATAAATCAGATGTGTCAGGGAGACCCTCCCATTGAGCTATGAGGTTCAGACTCCTCTTATGCAGAGGAGTCCAGGTGCAGCTGGATCCAGCCTTAGGCACAGACTTGGTCAATGGTTTACGTCTCAAGGATTACGTGTGCACAACCCATCTAGGATAAAATATTAGTGAAGCTTAGCAGGCTCTTAGCCACTCACCAAGGATCTGCTGCAGGGAGGCATCTCAGCCTGGAGGAGTAACCTTGGGAGACGTCCCTGCTCAAGGGGAGAGCCTGCCATGCAGCTGCCACCATGCAGGAGAGCCCCATGGGCCCTGGGCTGGCCACTCTTTATAGAGTGAGATAACTGACTTAAAGTCATATTTACATACTAGCAAAACCTCTGAGTTGCTGCTCCAGACAGCCTATTGCTACTGAGTTGCCATTCATTTCCCAAAAGTCCAACCTAGGGTGGATGCCACCATCAGGACACTCTCTGGTGGTTATTGCTGAAGTGGGGGCACAGAGGGGAACACACTGCCACATCTGCTACACATTATTACTTTTAGCTTCATCAGTTATAAAAGTACATGTTAAATTAAGCCCCAAGGATATCTGCCTTTGCATTTTAGCACAAGACTTTATTCAGTTCAGCCTTGAAAAATCAATTAGAAAAGGCAACACAACAGGTAGGAGTTTGAAATCCAGTTTCCGCTGATTAAGACACAGCCACATAGCTGAGCCAATCCCACCTGCAGGTAAAGTTGTATATTATTTAATGTGAATCTTTCTGACTGCTGCTTTCCTAAGTTTTTCTATCACACACCATTAAACAAATTGAAGGAGCTTTAGGAGCTAACAGCTAATGCATTTGTGAGAGGCTACTGAAAGTGTCTTGACCTGCATGGGAATGGCCATACTATGCCATTCCTGCAGGCCACTGCACTCATCTTCCCACAGCCTGGTCAGGATGGGCAGAGGGAGAGAGAGGAACTGCTCTGTGGGCTGGTGTAGGCATATTGCACCTTCCCCTAGAGCCAGGCTGATGTTGATGGTGCCACTGGTAAATGAAGTGTTGAAAACAAATACTGGTGCAAAATGGTATGCAACACATTCTTGTTTGCACAGTGAGAATTGTGCATTTAATCCTCTGGTTTTGTTTCCTCCTCTTAATCTGTGGTGGTATTGTGAGTTAGCCCATGGTTTCTTTCTAGTGCATCTCCTTTGTTTGTGTCCTTGTAGTTTGAAAGTCACAACTACAGTATCCAGAATTTGTTGGGTTTTTTGTTTGATTGGTTTTTTATACATTAATATACTACTCAAAGAACTTGAGTGGGAACATGGGTACTTTGAAGAACATTTCCTTGGTTTTTATATCATCTTTTTCCAGGCCTGATGCTATTTTGGTTCTACCATTTCGGCCTCTGAGCTGGGCATAACTGCAGGAGCTCATTGGTCTAAATTTCCAGGCTTGCCTACTGATTAAAAAAAAAAAAATCTGTTTGCCATAAGTAATATACTCTAGTACCCTGAAAGTGGTGGTTTTTTATTGAGAAACCTCTTTTGTTAGCAATTCTAACATCCTTTAGCACTTTGTTTGCTACATAGGATATTGAGACATAACTGTTCTTTTAGGCACTTATGTATTCGTATGCTAATAGTTTATTTATTTTCTATTCATTCACCCTTTCTGACACATCAGTTGCTGAGTATATTGCCTTCCCTCTTGGAGGAGGAGGATGTCAGGATACATTTCTTCCCAGCACTTGTGTGAGTGAACAAAATGAAGCTTCTCAGAAACAGCCCAGGACTGCAGTGGCCGCGGTGTCTAAAGGAGTCTTGTTTGTTTTCTACCTGTACACTCATTTTGTCTTTGAAAGCTCCTTTAGCAGTTCCCTCTTAAACATTGCTTGTTCCACCCCTCATTCAGATGAACGAGCCCAATTAAACAGTGGAGGAAGAACATTGCTAAGTATTGCTCCAGAGGAACTGAGGCAGGGGGTGGCTCTTGGACATGTGTGTGTGTTTGCCACAGAAACTGTATATGAAAGATAAAAAAATGAAAATGTTTCTTACTAGGGAGGGACCCGCTTCAGCTGCTGCTGTAGCATTTGTTCTTTGAATTACGAGGTGTAAAGGCAGGAGGGTGCTTTTGTCATTCTATTAAGCTTCCAGTACTTTTTATCATTTGCCTCATAAAACCATTCTGGTGTTTACTGAAGGGGCATAACTCAGAAGAAATGTGTTTTGAACATGGATATTGATGTGAAATATTAATGAGTGGTTTCTTTTCTTGAAAAAAAAAAGTTGGAGTGTAAGACTTCATGTTTCAGCTGCAGGTCACCTGCTTACCTGTGCACAGTGAGAGGGTTTGAGATGGTGGTTGGAGCTGTACTTTTGGTTTCGGTCAGTAAACGTTCTCAGGACTTTTGTCTTTGTGCACAAAAAAATGCCCTGCTTGTCAAAGGTGCACGTACTGTGTGCTGAGTCAGAGCCATGCAAAGTAAAATGTTTGATTTGGGGCCTATAAGAAAACAAAATGCAAATAAAAATACAGTGTCTTTTATGGTCCCCTTTAACAAAAGAGGCCACCCAGCCTCAGGGGTAAATTATTATTAAGTTTTCACTAGCATGACATAATAGTAAATTAAGGCTTCTTGATGTGCTGAGGCTGCTTTAGCAGCTCCTACCCTCATCCTAAACATGAGCAAATTGCAGATGGTTGAATTCAGCTGCATCTGAATTGCAGAGAATTTTCTGTAAACAGGTCCCAGAAAATGGCACAAGAGATTGCTATTAAAGAATAACTTTCTCCTGTTAATTCTGACTCTGCACTGACCAAGGACGGGAGTTAAACATCTCCATGATTTTATGCCAACCAGGAAGAATTTCACTTTTGCTGGCTCAAACTACTTGATGTGTTTTTGTGCTTTGAAAACCTAAAAGCTTTGATATGGTGCATACTATGAACTGATGCCAAGCTGTGACTAAACAATCTCATTAAAAACGCAAGGTAACTGAAGCAAATATTTCCTTTGAAGAGACAGTATCAGTTAAGTACTCATTTCCTCTTTAAAGCCTGACATTAAAGGGGCAAAGACAGGTGGGCTAATAAGAACAAGATAAAGCTTGTTGTGCTAGTTTACCAGCTAATTTGGCTAAAAAGCAGAGTTTTGTTTCATGGAGTTTTAAGAGCTTGTATCACTTGCATTTGTTGTATGAGGGATCAACTGTCCAAATATCTAGTGTAATTGTGAAATGCTTTTGTGTGCATTTGTAACTTGATATATTTACATATTTTCCACAAGATGTCCTATCACTAAGATAAGATCTTACCTACATAGTACCCATAATCTCTGATGCTAATTCTGAGCCTCTGCATAAGCTTCTTTAACTACAGCAAACCCAAACCAAATGCAGGAGTGTTTGCTGTGGCACTGCTGGAACTCACTGGAGCCTGGTCAGTGGTAGCTCCATACTGAGCTCTTCCACAGGCTGTATCAGCTGAGATCCAAAACACCCAACTTACATGGGCCTATCATGCATTTCCAAAATAATTAAATCATGCATTTTTTGTTAAATCAGTGTGTACAGGATGAGGTAATCTTTCTTAGCATTACGTTCTGGTTGGTGGATTGCCCCAAGAGGAGGGTGTTCCTTGAACACTGAAGTGGAACAGCCTGTATTCTTGGGTGGTTTTGCCTGTTTTCTGTAAGGCTCTGGACTCATGATACCTGCTGCCAGCCATCCCACACACATTTGGGCAGGGGGCACCTCCTCTGCAGGGCAGTGTGTGTCCAGCCCTGGCATTCCAGAGCAATGCAATAGGTGCAGGACACCAGTGCAGCTGACGTGACTATTTTTATGGTAGTCATGGTAAAGTGAACAAAGTTATTTGCCATTCAGGCACAGAATATTGTTGGCACGACCATGTTTGGTGATCAGCTGCAGTCCTGCTACTCACTGTTTTATAGTTTATCCCTCAAGTCTTTCTAAGAGACAGAAAGCAAGATTTTTCTTTGCTTTCTTAGCCACAGCATTGAACGGCACCATGTAGAAGCCAGGAAAGCAAACTCCTATAGCAGAATTCTCACAGATGTACTTTATATATCAGAGCATCTCAGACCATTTTGTCCACAGATATTTGTGACCAGAATATAAATCCAGTAAGTGCTGAAGATGTGTTCATCAGTATAAAGGCTAAAGCCCAGGCCTGGAGAGATTCCCATTAGTTTCAGCCGGCGTTGGATAAGGACCTAGGAGAAAACATAAGAAAATTTTCAGAAGAGACTAAGCTTTTTTGGCACACTGCTTGCCTTCCAACCTCTACCATTTCTCTCTCCATGCCCTAAAAATATATAGATATTCTGATTCTGAAATACAAATGTGTGCTGTCAGAGTCTGTACCCCAGACTGAGCAGCACATACCAAGATACTGGGCAGATTAACTCTGTAGACACAAAATATTTTGCATCACTTTACAAAACACAGAAAAAGCCCATTGCTGCTCTAGAAACTTCATAAACTGAATGTATAGATTCCTGGCTGCTCTTGTGGGACTTTCGGCACCCAATTGTGAGCCATAACATTGAAGTCTGGAAGGAAAGAACATCTTGTAAATTGTTTCAGAATTGTCTTTCACCTCCTATTCTAATGGGCTTCCAAGCTTTTCTCTGGGTCAAGATGCATTTAATTATAAAAGATGGGAACATGAGGGATTACAAGACATCCGTGACTTTTTCCATGAGAAAATAATAATAATAAACTTTCAGTAATTTAGGGTAAGTTCAAACATCCCTCTGGAGACTTGTACATGCATTTGCAAATGAGAGAGTTCTGATGTCTGCTAAGAAAAAAAATAAATATCTCACAACAGGAAAGGATTTGTTTGGAAGAATCTCTCCTCCACAGCTGAGACTTTTAATCACTGTCTGCACTAGAGAAGCTTTATGCTGTGTTCCCAGCCTTGCAAACACCCTCTCGTGCCCACAGTCAGTGGGGAGGGAGCAGTGAGGTGCACACATTTTCTCTGGCCCCTTTGTGTGCCAGGCTGGCAGGGTCTGGTTCTGTCCCCAGCAGAGCCCAATGGGAGCTCTCCATTTTCTTTGTGAAGGTCAGGATTCCTGGTAAAGCAGTGGGGAAGAAACATCAGGACTGTAAAGCTACCTGCCAGATCTCCTGGCTTTTAATCACAAGAGGTGCATTAGTTCCTCCCAGGGTGAACAGAAAAGGGAGCCTGGTGAGGTGCAAGAGGAACCTCCAGTGTCCTTGGTAGTTGTATCATGTCTGAAGGTTGTGTAGGTAACTGCTAAGCTGATGACTGTACTCTTCTAGCTGCACCATTTAAAAAAAAAACATTCCTGGACTATAAAATGTTTTATATTTTTATATAAATGCCCTCCCCACCCTCATTTTCTTCCATTTTCCTGGGGTGCACTGGAGCAGAGAGCAGAGCTGTCTGGCCCCTGCACCCTGCCTTGCTTCTTCCTCTCAGTGGCAGGTCCTGCCTCTCGCCCTCCCCTGCACCTGCATCCTCAGCTCTGGGCAGAGAACCTTTCCAGGGTTTGCCTCTCCTGCTGCAGAGAGCCTTTCCAGGGAGCAGCAGGGCCATGGTGAGGATGACGGGGGCAGCCTGCACAATGCCCCTCAAGGCCTGACAGTCCCGGGCCCTCCCCACAGAGCCCGGGGCACGGCAGGAGGGCCCCCTGTGCAGGCTGAGCACCCAGCAGTGACCTGGCTGCCTCTTGTGCCTCAGGGTTGTGCCAGCTGAAACCCCAGAAGGACACAGCCTGCAACTGAGAGAGACAGAAATACTTCAATTTGTGCAAAAGGTGAGAGCACTTCCCAGGAAAGCTCTGTCCTGTCCCTGGTGGACAGGCAAGCGGGTATTTAAGGCCCTGACACTGTCATCTGCTTTTTTATTTTTTTTTCCCCATCAACTTTCTGAATGTTCTCTCTGGGCATAAGTGGCCCTTTAATGGAATTGTTTTTTCCTGTATCTCATCACAAGTCCTGCACATTTATCCTTGTGTTTGGAAAAAATTCTAAATATTCACATGAGCTTAAGCATAATTTATTTTCTTTTGTAGCTTAATAAAACCTTGGGTTTCATTCCATCCAGCTATCTTCAGGGATTTACAAAAGGCCAGTGGGGCTGAAATGCAGGACTGAACTGAGAGATAAAGGAAAACAAACAAGTGTATGAATACCTAGAACTTGCTCAGAATGCAGTGATGCAGCTCCAGTGCAGCTTTTTTAAAAAAGGTGGTAAATTATTAATGCATCTAGAAGGAAATAAATACAGTAGTGGTTCTGCAATGTCTGGCTTGCTCTAAAATGTAATGTATTTATGCAACCTTCCTCCATAGTCCTGTTGAGGCCGAGTTGTTACACCAGAGCTGTGCTGAGTTCCATGTGTGCCCCCGGGACACAGCTCTGACACACGGCTTGGCAGGTCCCTTGTTTTGCTGGAATGTCACTGGTGTGGGGCACTGGTTGTTTCAGGAGAAGCAATTCTGTAGGCAGCCATCCTTCCTTGGCCGTGGAGGGTCTGTATCTCGTGCAGGAGAATCTCTTACCTGGTAAAGATTTACAACAAAACAAATGCATTTGCTCCTGTCCCAGCCTGGACATGGGTAAGTGTGGATGTAGTGTGTGCTCTGTGCACTGGGGCCTCAAAAGACAAGGATTTTATGCTGGCAGTGACAGACTTTGGACTCATAGAAGCCTTTATTTTTTTCTCTTTCTCTGAGACCACCAGCTTCTCTTCATGTGGATCACAGATGTTTACTTGGCGTAGTGAAAAAATGATGCAGAAGGAAGAGTTTCTTAAAAGTTATTGTCATACTACAGTATTTTGGCTCCCATATCTCATGCCAAAAAAAAAAAAAAGCCTAAAACTTTAGTTTGATTTTCAACATTTACATAACAGACATCTAAAAATATTTTACAAAGGTGTCTATGTCAGTAACTCAATAGAATTCACAGTTCTGTAGAAATATGATGGCAATGATTATTTCAGACTGCCATTGTTTTCTTTTTTATTTTTCCAAATGTATGATGGTTGTGACTTTACCATAACTTCTGCACTTCTTTTCGAAGGTAATTTGCAGAATAAAGCAGGAAAAGGAAATTTGCTCTTTTGCCATTTCTGGCCCGAGTGAACGATTATGAAATGAAAATTAATGTATTTAAGTTCCTTAACATTCTTGAAGAATCAGACATATTTCCTAAGAAACAGAAGTGAATTTAAAAGCAGTATAATATTTGGGGACCTTTTTCAATTTTAAAGACTCAACGTTTATAAGGAAGTGAGGTACCATGACTAGAAATAATTTAATATTCTACTTGCATGTATTTCAGTATAGTTTTACCCTGAAAATTTTGTTGCCATGTCAGATATTTTGCTAAATACAAACAAATATTAGTAGGTGATTGTGAGTTATGGAAGGTTTGCTACTAATTTAAATCCATACCATGCAGTACAAGCTGCATGAGCCCAGAGGGGTGCATTTATGCCCCCCTTATTCATGCTGTAGTTTGTCCACTCTATTAGCCATTAGAATCATTTTAGGTATTTGGGACAAATATATTTTGTTTAAAATATTCCTTATATCAGGGGAAGATGATTAACCCGAAGTTTATTTAGTTTTAAAAATTATCAATCATCTTTTTAGTAAACAAGTGATACTGCATTCCTCAAACTGGAGACATGCTTGGATTTCTCTTAAAGCAGACAAATCAGTACAGTAAATTGGAGTAGTTAATTATGTTTTGAATTTTGAAACAGTCTTTACTGAGACATTAACTATAAACATGGCAAACGAGACGTATTCACTTTAAAAGTCCTTTCATTGTGTCTATCAAATAGCTGTTGCAGTACTTTCAATGCTGTATTGAGTTGGAAGAAAATCTGAAGCTGCTTTGTGTATTTTCCCTCAAGGTTAAAGGTTTGAATCATGGGATAATGTGTGATATCTCTAGGGCTCCTTGAAACAGTTCAAGAACATGCACAAAGGACTGTGGTTTGTGCTATATTTGCACAGAATTTAACATCATGTTCCTTTGGCTTAAAAACAAAGATGAACATACTGGGAAAATATCCCCTCTGTGATATACATTTTCACAGAAAAACCCATAACTGTTTTGTGAGGTGCAAAAAAGTAGTCATGCACTATTTTTCTCTGTTGTGATTTTTCTTTTAAAACTGCCCTATCAATGAGGAATGAAAAGAAGTGCACTTTGAAAAGCAAATGTTCCCTTTCTCAATTAGAATTTAATTCTTAAAAAAGTTATTTATGCTTTGCTTTTGGTATGGCAAATTACAATATTTGAACTCAAAATCTCTCTCATATTTAAAAAGTAATTGTTAAATACTTTGTTCACTTAAGAGAAAAGCTGTCAAAAATTAAAACCCTTGGTATGTATTTGTAAAATATGTTCGTCTTGGTTTTTCAGCTGACATGTCCCAAGAAATGCTAGTGAACTCTTAGGTGAGACTTGTAGTCTCTCTGATTAATGAGGATTTCCTGTTAGCTGCTGGGCAGAGGCTATAGGAGCCAGCCCGTGTTTCCACTAGGAAGAGAGTTAAACTCGTGCTCTCTGGCTTTACAATGGCATCTGACTGTCTGCACAAAGCTGGCTGCAGCTGCAGAGTGACCATGATTTACTCTGCAGCCACTTCCAGTCGTTCCAGCTCAGGCCAGACACAGCACACAGGTGTGTTTCTGCTCATTGGTTTTATGGGCTGCTGTAATCCCTCACAAACCCTCCCCAAAGTTAGATTTGTAAGAAAAGACCTTTTCTTGAGTTCTAGGACCATGTAATTAGCTGAGGGAAGTCATCACTGTTCTTGTGTCCCCTCTTAGTTTTCTCTGTTTATGTTTACTTCAACATTTGCCATCAGTGCATTTATGCTTTCTGAGTTATTGCCTCTGAATGTTCTCTGTATGTATAAATATGCCAGTCCTACAGCTCTTGGGTACTTCTGTATCCAGATACCTTCTGGTTTTTAATGTATTTCTCTTCTGCACCACCCATGGAGCTATTGCTCAGGCGTGCAGGGAATAAACAACTCCACTGGGGTCACACAAAAACTCTGTGGTAGACCAGGAACTTGAACCCTGCCTTCCTCAACTGCCTGTCAGCTCTTTTTCTTACTTTTTTTGTGCTCACTTTTCTTACCACAAAAATCAAACACGCTCCACTTCATGCTTGCTTAGTCGTTGTCATGGGCTGTGTGTCACATACAGACCTGAGGTCTGTTCTGTACTCCTGGTGTCTGTGGGACACCTTTATATGACAGTCAACACTTTGGGAGCCGAAGGGGCAGCAGGGCCAGGACAGTCAGATTCTGCCCAGGGCCTGGCTGCCCTCTCCTCCTTCTGGTGCTTGGAGCCTGTGGTGTGATGTTAGCAGTGCCCACGTTCCCGTCTGGCTGGGAGACAGGATGTGTTTGAGCACGGGTGGCAGGTTGTCTCTGTATTTGCCATCTCTGTGAAGTTTGTCCAGAAGCCAGGGGCTGACAGTCTGTCGAGTGAGCAGTGAAGGGGTGGAGGTTCCTCTTTCATTTTTCATCATTCGACCTCTGGACATGTGTGAGGCTGTTTCCATCTATTCTCTCCTGTGCACAAACAGAGTGGTATTTTATGACTAGAAAAGAAAGCAAATTTGGATATCTATGTTCCCAATGTATACAATTCAATATCCATTAATCTTTGAATAAAAGACAAAGTGCTGATTTTGATCACTGTGATCTTTTTAGAAAGTTGTCTCTGAGTGTATTTTCAGTGTGCATGTGCAACACATAGATAGTACTTACTGATCCCTCATTTTGTAACCTTACTCAAGTACTGCCTGAGTTGCTTTCTGGATATAATCAGAGGATTTGTAGAAGCTCAATACTGATGCAGTCTCTACGTGAACGATCGCATGGAACCAATTATGATTCATTCTTTTAGAGGGGTATTTGAAGATGCCGCATTACATCCTATTCATGCATTGCAGCAAGTTCCTTAGGCAGCTGTGTCATGCTTATTACCTTGCACATTTTACCTCGCTGTGCATCATCTTTGTTGGTTCTGTTTGGCAGGAAGTTGGTCATATGGTTTTAGTCTCAGCTTTGACTGTTTTCCTGTTGGACCTGTCTTTTCAGCAATTTACATGAGTTTTAAAAGGGGACAACAATGTTGTTTTTGTTTTGCCAAAATCAGCACTACTTCTGGAATGAAATAAAGTGCAAAACAAAAAGGCCATATACATCTTTGAAGGCAAAAGCCTTCCTTGGTGAACTGTCATCACTCCATTGATTGAGCTAGAACAAGTGCAGGTTTAGACAGCTGGAAGTGTCCCTAGTGAAGCACAGAGCTTGCCTTTTATTAGCTTTGGTTTTCAACTGTGCCTTCAGAAAAAAGGAAGACTTACAAATGAAATCATAGTCTGGTTGCTGAGGAAAGACAATAGAGTGAGCTTCTAGAATAAGTATCATTCTTTGTGACTGATCAATCTTGTTCAAGTAATTTTCCATTGTTTTGGCATTCTGTGGTCACTGCATAAAAAAGAGCATCAAATTAGTTAACATTCACATTCATAAGAAGTGAAAAAAATAATGTTAGAAATCAAAAATAAGGAACTGCTTTTATACTGAAGCTATTATTCTTTCTTTCCCCTGTGATATGATCACCTTTTCAAGAGTGGCAACACTTTAGGGAGGGGAGCTGTCTTGTAGGTTCATCTAGAGCTGTGCCACTTCCACCTGAGCAAAAAAATAGAAGTACAGTCATGGTGACTAATAAATATATGAGATGTGCATCTCTGATTTTCTTACAGTTAAGTAAAATCTCCCCCCCACACAATTTCTCCCTGTAAGTGTGTAACTACATCAGTGATTGCCTTTATGGAGTAGCTTCTATTTTTAATTTTGAGCTGCTTCTGTGTTCTAACGTAAAACTTGAACTCCCACTTGGATTCAATACATTTATCTTTGAGGAACTCCTACAGCACAGTAATTATTTGTTTTTTCTTGCCTGTGAAGAAATGCTGAAATTATGCTCAGGATGGGATTCTTGTGATGAAGAGGTTAGAAGTTAATGCAGGGAGAGGCAAAATCAAGCCATGAAGAAATACTTTAGAGGACAATCTGAGTATTGGTGGTTAGTGAGTAAAGAGCAAAAAGAAAAAAAGGTCTTGCATAAACTGGCTGAAGAGAAGTGAAAAAAGCTACTCTGAAAGGAAAGGTAGAAAGCTGAGAAAATAATAGTGGGGACAATGATATGGGAGGAGCTGGAGGGGAGCAAAGATGTAGATGGTGTGAAAAACATCTACAGTACTGACAGCACTGTAAGTGAGGAAGAGGCTTCTTTAGTTAGCAGCAGTAACAGGAAACCACTGGAGAAATTCAGAGATTTTAGCTGCTCAGTTTAGGGTGGAGTAAAAAGTCTAGAGGTTGGGAAGCTGGACAAATAAAAGCTGAACAGTCAAGATGGTGAACTAGTAACAAAGAGTTCTAGCAGTAAGGCAAGTGCACAGCTTGGAGCTGCTGGAGAGAAGAAACACAGGACATACACAGAGAGTGAATTTATTGTCTATTTTTGCAGATCGTTTGTAAAACTGATATGATAAACAACGGTAAGTTTTGCTTTTAGCTTCAAGGCAAAGATTTTTAAGCAGAGTCCTCCTGCCTTAAATAGTCAGAACAAGTTTTTCTATGTTTTAATCAACACTGCCATTTTTAGATGAAATCCAGCAAATGTTCAGGAAGTAGAGAAATACATGTATCAAAGGAGAACTGTCTCTATTGTTTGCTTCTTCATGGTATGGGCTGTTGCACAGGTCAGAAGTACGTGGCATGTATAGTATTAGATTGATTTGCAAATGGTCAGCCTGGAAACTTGGCAGTGTTGTCGATTGTTTCATTAAAACCAAGTACAGAAACCAGCTCGTGTTCTTTCTCAATATTGGCCAGAGGAGCTGGGACGTTTCCTGAAGGTGAAACACTTGAGCTTGGAGGGAGGCAAGAGCTCAAACTGCTAGTGAATGTCACAACCTGGAAGCAATAGAGAATACTGAGGGGGAAGGGGGAAGTGCATGTTGCAATAGCAGCCAGTTGTAACATCTCGGAAAATGCTTACACAGATAACTTTAGAAAGGAGGGAGATGTCATGGTTCAAATGGCAGTACATTCACTACTATTCCCAGAAAAAGCAGAGGTAGCTATATGACAAAAATAAATCAGATGAATATATTTTGAAAGGTAGCTCGAGTTCAGTAACCTTACATAGCCCAGACAAGGAGTTTTGTCTGAATTCTGCGTGGCTGAGAAAGACAGGCTCCATGGAGTCCTTAAGAAGGCACTGTCAGCTGGGCCTCCTGCAACATTTCCATGGTTGGCTGAAATGCAAAGACACAACTTCCCAAGGTTATTTTTGGGAACCCAGAATATTGTGGGGGTGTGACATCTCTCCTGAAGCACTGAGCACCTCAGAGCCCTCACTGGCTTCAGTTGCTTAAACAGCATCTATGAAGCACAAAGAGTATCAAAACCTTAAAAGTACAATGAACAAGGAAAGCATTTGACTTTTGTTTTTTCCTTCAACTATGAGACTGTTTCCCAGAACTTGTGAGGATTTTTAGTTAAGTTAGTACAATTTAAGTAAACCTATTACTTCTCATCCTAACACTGCTTTTTGGACTATGGCTGGGTGTAATGTAGTATAGGAGAGGAAAAGAAAGATTTCTTTTTTCTTTCTTTCTTTTTTAGTTTATGCCTCCATTTTATTTCTATCCATATTTCTGTAAACTGATTTTTTCCCCTTATTATTGTTGTTTCTTTGGTGGAAAGTTAGTGAGAATCCAAAGCATTTGGGAAAGTGCATGGATAAATTAGGGTGATATCTAAATTTGTAGATTTTGAGATTTAGGCATGGTGCTTAAACCCAAAGGTCTCTGTCTCCATCTGTTGGAATGTGAAGGGCATAGCCCCAATGGCTGCTTGTTTGGGCCCATCACATGGAAATTGTAACTTTATTTTACTGTCTTCTTCCACTATGTTCAGTTTAACCAACATTAGCAACAGCAGTGACTTGATGGTCTGCTTTGCCATGGAGGCAGAAGTTTGTCTTCACTGGAAAATAACAATTGTGGCAAGACCTCTTAAGGTGCTCAAACATAGATTCTGCCTCCTTAAAGACAGGCTGAAGTACTTAGAAATACTTGGGATATGAATTACTTAGGATCCAGTGCCAATCAGAGTGATCGCTGTCTGACTTCAGTGAGGAACAGACCTGGGCCTTGGAAATAGGAGAAGCTTCTATCCTACTCCACCCAGATGACACACTGTATGTTACTACCAGGGGCTTGAGTGTGGAGAGGGCTGTGCAGCTGCCCCAGGGGCTCTCCTCAGAAGCTGATTGTTCAGAATCTTCCTCCTCAGAGAGAGTTCCCTCCTGACCCTAGAGCACATTCTCTGGAGAGTTCCCTACCTCTGCCTGTCCTGGTGTGTCAGGAGGCATGTCATGGACACTACAGGACTTAGCAGGGATTGGGCAGCTCTGTGATTTGGACAAAATGTGTTTCTAAATGTTAAAATAATATGTAATTGTATTTTTCTGCTCCTATGACAAAGGGAGAATACTGCCTATAAATGTTGGGGTGAGTTCTTCAATTAGTACTGATACAGTTACATCCACATAAAAGGTAGAAAAAGTGAGAGAAGCTCATTCAGTTTTCAGATATCCTTATATTGTACCACAATATTCAAAATGGTAAAAAAGACGTTAGTAAATGCCTGAAAGCAAACATTTGAACCACATGGTCTTTAAGGTCCCTTCAAACCCAAACCATTCCGTGATTATTCGTTTAGGGATTAAAGGACAAGCTTTGACAGGTTGCTGAAATGCATGTGAGCACCAACTAGGATTTTCAGCAATACTCATCTTATGAATTCTCTTGGATGCTTTAAGAAGTTATGAGTCACCTCTCTGTCTTTATGTGCTTAAACACCCATAAAGATTATCCTTGTATTTGTTCACTAAGAAAAATCTCAGTCTTGTAAAGATTTAATTAGGAAGCTACCTTGATCTGAACCGTGTAGTTTACCTAAGATCTAGGAATTTCAGTTTAGTGGGCTTAACATATCTTCTTTTGCTACCTTTTTCTCAGAGTTTTCTCCTTTTTAAGAGAACTTCCTGCTGCATGGCAGCAGATGTACTGTGGCTCTAGCTGGTCAAGTGGCCATTCCCAAGGTTTAAGGAGCAAGGAGTGTTGCTCTGATGCTTGTGCTTTATCTTGGACTTGCTAACTGGTGGGGAAGAGTCTGTCCTTTGAAATTATAAAAATTTTCAGCACTGTCTGAAACAATTACACGGCACTTTTCATTTCTTTGTCATACATGGTGTCTCACCCTATCTCAGGTTGAGTTTGAGAGTTCATCCAGCAGAATTTAGCTGGGTACTCACTTAGGTTGGCTTTTAATGAACTTAAGAGTACATTTGACTTTGGAAAGGATAGTGTTTCCTTCAGTGGGTATTTGGAACTTCCTAGTTTAATAGGGTTTTAATGTAGTGCTCGTTAGGTTAATTAACCCACTCAAAGCATATTCCTTCTAAGGGAGGTTTTTTTCTGTTAGTAAATGCAGTCTAAGCAATCAGACTTACTATCAGGTTTTTCAAGAATAGCACATCTAACTTAAATACAATGCTTTCAAAAAAAATCATCATGCAAACTTCAATAAAGCCATCCCATCATTATCTGACACACTAAACAGTCAGATGCAAGGTTGCCAGTAGCAGCTCTGAGATGGCAGCTTTAAAACAGAAGACACTTTTTCATGCACTGCACGCAGCTGGACTGGTTGACATTGCCCTAGCTCTTCTTCAGAACAGAGAATATTTTTTCTGGGCTGGTGTTATTTTTATTCCTCATATAGATTACAAAACAAAACAAAGCAGTTGCTTAGCTACCCCTCTGGAGTGATGGTCTCTCTCACCATTTTGCAATTCTCTAATCTCAATGTTGCATTTTCTGCTTGTTAGAATCTATTTTTACTGGCTGGTAAAAATACAGACACTTCTGGAACTTCTTCATCTGCCGGAGTGGGATGGCTGGGTACTGCTGTTTAAAACTACAGAAGGGAGCCTAGCTGGGGAGTCTGGGAAAGGTCCCACAAGCAGGAATCTCACAGTAGCACAAAAACGAGTTTGCTGTAGGTTCAGAGATACTAATTCTGATGAAATCGCCCACTTGGGGTGAAAGGGTCGGTATTTCTTTGCCATTACCACATGGCTCTGTGTTAAGAATAAATTCATTTTGGATGAGGAAAAATGCCAGAGAGCAAAATATCTGACTCCTATCTTCTTCAAGACTTCCTGAGTGAGAAGCTGTAAATTGGCATTTTGGAGTCACGATACTAATTAGTGCAGAGTATAGCAAAATGAAGCATACCCAACTGTTTATGCAGTCAGAAATGAATCTGAAAAAACCTCTAAATTATTTCTTTTGAAGGAAGCAAGACATGCCTAATGCTCACAGCTGTACCTTTACCATTTTGATGCAGCACTGGGGCATAAGGGAAGTCGAGGGTTTTGCTTAATGAAGAGAAAGATGTGGGTAAATACTGTGGATTCTGTTTGCACCAAAAGGAGGAGAGTATTTGGCCAAGCAGCGTTAGATTTTGCTTACTTTTCCTGGAGAAGGAGTTCTCCAGGGCTTCTGCATGCAGTATCAGTCTGAGACTACGTGTGTGCTTTGGCCACTGAGCTGTCTCTCTTTGCCTCCTGCCTTTTCCCCTCCATGGCATCCCAGGCAGCAGTCAGCCACGCTTGCAGAAAGAGCCCTGTCTTAAATACAGCCCATTTCCCCTGCTAGTCAACAGATCTTGGCAAATTTCTGTCAACTCTGACAATGCTTAATTTACAGCCTTTAGCCACAATGCCACTTTCTGGCATTGTTAGAGAAATCAGAGTCTGTTCCCATAAAGCTTGTTACTTGACAGCATTTATGTTGCATGACTAATATGGCAATGGCAGCAATTTGCAATTAGCTGTGTGTCTCTCCTTGCCTCCCTGCCACGTGCCCGGACCGTACGTGTCTGCCTAAGCCTGACTTGCTTCCCTTTACAGTTTTCTTTCTCTATAATGCATTTTTTTGAGCTCACAGAGGGAAATGTGTGACTTGTATAACTAAACAGTTGAATGAAAGCTGTAGATTTTATATCATCAGTATATCTGGCTGTGCTGCACAGTCACTGTCCTCTCCAGGCTTGTTGATGTGTGATAGCCAGTGGGCTCAGAGCAGGGCTCAGAGCAGCTCAGCTTAGCTCTGCTGGTTACCCATCACCACCCTGCTGGGCTTGTGCTGGGGTGGAGAGGGCCACAGCCAAATACCTGAACACACCAGGTGAAGAAATAACACTCTGTTTGGGGCTGGGGCATTTTGGCAGGCTGTGCTGGGGACCTGGTGCTGCCAAATGCTGTTTTACACTTGACGGGAAAAGCCAAGCTCTAGTATGGACACATGTGCGAGTACCCTGCTATGGAAGGTCCCTATCTTGTGGCTGCAGGGCATCCTCACCAGCTCCCGGGGGGTGTGACATTGCTGGAACCTCTTTGAACCCCATGTAATCTGTTTATAATTGGGTTGATTCTCTTTGACTCTGCTTTCACACATCAGAAAAGACCTGGTGAGGCTGGATGATCCAGCAGTTCTATCTGGAAGGGACAGCTGAGTGGGTTCCAGGAGGGACCCCACACCCTGCTGGAGGGAGAGGGACAGTGGTGGGTGAGTTGCTGCCTCCAAGTCCTGCTTGCCCCTGGCAGGAGCAGCACCAACTTGTCTCCCTTCCCCCAGCTGCAGCTGAGATTTCAGTGAATCAAAGCTATAGAGTAGAGTTGAGTCAGAGCCAAGGAAAGGCTCTGGCTCACATCCACCAGCTAAAAATGAGCAAAGCTTTTGAGCCTGACTGGAATCTCCCAAAAACAAACAAACAAACAAAAATCCTTCCCCAAATCCTTATCTTTTTATTTTAGTAAAATCGTTCATTGCATTTTCATCTATTTTCCAGATTTTTCTCTTCTTTTTCTTCATGCCTGATTATATAAATGTATCCCTGTGCAGATGTATATTTTAGATGCTTCCAGTCAGTGGTGGAAAGTGTTCCTTTTTGTGGTGTTTTCATTGAGACAATCAGGGGCAAAGTTCTTGTGGCAGTGCCAGGTCTAATACCACAGGAAGAGCTGTGTCCGCTGGAAACACCACAGAGTACAGAACCCTCAGTATTTTCTAAAAACACAAAATGATTTTGAAAGCATGTCAAATACTGCAAAGTCAGCTCAGATTATTATTTTGTCTCAAATTGTTTATTTGTCTTTGTTTTGTCTTTTAAAGAGGTGCTGGGGACCCTGACTTAACTTAAATCTTAATGAAAATCTTAAAAGTTTTGCCAGTGCCATTCCAGTTATAAGTACTGCTGGAAAGTTATGGAAATGCCATGATTGCATCATTTTCAGTCCTTCAGAGATTCACAGTCAACAGCTGGGGAGCTGCTCTACCTGGAGGTTTTGTTGACTCTGTGTCTGTTTTTTGCAGTCTTTATACTGCAGCAGCATTCAGAAATGCAGCTGTAGCCCTGATTTCTGCAGACTTATATCTCTGGATGAATCCTACTGAGAAAAAGTGTGCTACTTATGCACAAGTGCTCTCATGAGCCAGGGTCCCAATCTGTAAAAAAACATACCATGAGTAAATAACATTATGGAGAGGAAGGTGAGGAGTAAATCTCTGCCACTAAAACAAAGGCAGTTCTACCCAGTCATTGTCAGAGAATGGCAACGTTTTTCATTTTCCTCCTCCACTTTGACAAGTAGCTTAGGGAGCACTAATTTGATCTTTTTATTCATCAGGGCTGTTCAAGACCAGAAGCAAACTAGTGAATAAATTGTTTCTTCCAAAAAATCTGTATCACAAGAAGAGATTTTAAAAAGGAAGACTCTGGAATAGGCAAGCAAGTGTTGAATGCTGAGGGTTGGAAATAAGTCCTCATGTTTATGGAACAGCTTTCTTTTGCAGGAAGAACAGCCAACTCCATGTATTAATAAGTAATACAGTGACAATGAGTTAATAGTGGTTGTTGAGCAGAGGATAACAGGTGGCCCCTGGGGTGAGTGTGCTCCTGGTCCCAGCTGACACTGTGAGCAGCACAGCACTGCACAAGTGGCTTGTGAATGGTGCAAAGGCAGGGCTCTGCATCTTCTCTTGGGACAATTCTTGTTATTGCTGTATGAGCCCTGTACGCTTTGGCACTCAGCTTGGGGGAGGGGGGAACTTCAGCTACTTAGTCTTAGATGTCAACTTGAAAGTTTCTACTGCTTTCACCTGTGCTACATTTTACTGTTGCCTAGTGATTTGCATGTTAGCTTTGTCTTTTTTACCTGTGCTTCAGGTTTTGTGTGCAAGAACAGACTATTGGACTTGGTCTGAGTGCTAAAAAGTCTCCTTTTGTATCATGGAACAATTCTTTTTTTCAAGGTCTAATACTGTGTTTTAAGGATCTGTTGTTCTCCTTAATTAAAAAATGAAAAAGGAGGACAATTTTACATAGTTTATTGTACACCACTTCAAAGACTATCTGCCTGAGGAAGGGAGAACTTGGTAGCATCATGGAAAAAGCCACAATCAGTGTATAAACACCATGGAAGTCAGTAGACTTATAGAGAAATCTGAGTGAAGCTCCCTGACTGGGGTATTTCTGCAGAGATGTAATCCATTTTCTCATTGTCTTTATTGTGTTAGCATGGTCCTCTCAGGAATTCACAGCACCAGTGGCTCACTGGAGCTTTTGATGCATCCCTAACTCTCCCCAAGAATTATCCCATGTGAATGTGAAGTCACATCTGTGCAGTGGGGCACTGTCCTCTGGTGGGAACTGAAACAGAAATCAGCATGCTTTTGAGGGCACTTGCCATGATGTTGGCTGTTCCTGGGGTCTGAGGGGGCTGAGGTCCATTCTCTGCCCTGAACTTCAGATGAGCTGTTCATGCTGTTCATGGAAGGGCAGCTGCAGCACAGCGGGGCAGGGCTGCTCTTATCAACCATGTCTGCCACTTTTATGCTTATTGGGCCTTGAGGGAAGAGTCTTTCTGTCTCTTTAGTAGTGTGTTAAAATCCTGTTTAGCTGCCATGTATTTCCTTGATCCTTTCTTTCCCATAATCACCAATTAGCAAGATGTGTGTGTACATGCAGATTCTTTCTTTCTAATTAGCTGATTCCTAATGCCCCATGGACTCACTGTCATAAATGAGTTTTATGTAACCTCTCACTCCTCATGTGCCTCCTCTATCCAGGTGACAACAGCACAGTCAGCTCCAGACAAAAGCACCCAGACAATTGTGTTTCTAAAAATGCCCTTATTCCAGGTTTAAAGTTGACACATGTCAGCCATAAGCAAAGCCCTGCAGTAAATGGGACACTCCTCATTCAGGCCAGCTTAGTCCACCTCTCTGGGAGTCTGGGAAAACAGGCCTTGCAGGGAGCCCCAGAGGTCAGCAAAACAGGCACTGTCAGGCAAATTAAATGTGATCAGAAGTTGCTGAATCTCTATGGTTTAGCAACAAATCATATATAGAAGTCAGCAGGAATATGAATATGTGGTGTAAATGAGGCATTCTGTGTCCAATTATCCTCATGTCCCTTAGCTATTTAGTTATTTATTGCTTTATAGAATTTTCTAAATAAATACACACAAATGAGGCAGAGGTACTAAATCAAAATTAAGCCAGCACACAGCCATGTGCAGGAGTCACAGACAGCACACATAACCCCAGCAGGCCAGCTCTCATCTTACTCTGCATGTTGTTTACATGCTACATGCCATTTTCTGCCAAAGTAAAGATTCCTATCATCATGGTGGCTTTCTTTGATGTCCAGCGGGGCAGATGCCTTGTACACATGGAGGAAACTGAAAAAGTCTTTGTTCTGCCCTATCCAAAGGTCATGTTTCCCAGAGGGAGACTTCTACAGAGCCAGATCTTTCAGGATTTTAGTGCTGTCTGGGAATAAGTAGAGAATAGTTTTCCACAAATCAAACCTGCATTTTGATAACGGAGTTGTGGAGTATTCATGGAGGGAGATTTCAGTTTGGAGCTTCAAGAGGGCCCAGGTATGGTAGTCTTTTGTAGCTTACAGACATCACACTCCACTGCAGCTACTGACATGGAGACTGTAAGTGTTAAACTGGTCTGTGCATGCAGCTAACCCAGTGCTGGGGCTGCTGCCAGAGATGGAGGCTTTGTGTGCTATCAGGGACAGGGATTAGGAGCTGCAGGGCAGCCATGCTGGAGGGCTGACAGTCTTTGACATATCTGCCAGCATCACCAGCTGCGGGTCAGGGAGAGCAGGCTCTGCTGAAAAGGGAGGGAAATCCCAACTTAATCTGCTTGTGGTAGATCCTCTTTCCTGGGCTCTGCCCAGAGTAGCAAAAATTCCCTGTGAAGGAAAACGGGGTGGCTGAGGATGATCCCTGGCTACAGTGATGGAGCTGAGAAGCAAAGGCATTCAAAATGTTAAAATAGTGAAATGCAACAGATTTATGTGAGAGCAGCTGCTTCCCTGTGCGCTGCTGGGTGCACTGTCTGGTGAGGACTTGGGTGGCACAGGCTGCAGCTCTCTGCCACTGACTGCTGAGGCTGTTACTGGTCTGACTGGGACCTCCACCCATCTCTGCTTAATGGAAACAAGAGGATGCTTAAAAAGAGGATCAAATAAATAGGACTGAGAGGGGGAGATAAGGCAGTGACAGTGAGGCAGGGAAAAAAGAGGAAAAAGAGGAAAAACTGCTGAAACATGAGATAGGGAGGAGAGAAAAGGTAGACAATGAGGAAAAAGAAAACAAAAGTATGGCTAACAGTGAACAGGAGGAGTGCTTGCTTCCTCAGCTGCCCTGACCCTGCTGAGCCAGCCCTCCTGAAGCATCTCCACTTCCCCATGACCTGTCCTGCCCCAGGGCACAGTGCTCAACTGTTCCCTGTTCTGCAGCAGAGCCTGACCCTCACCTGCCCTGTGGAGGGCAAGGTCTGCAGGAGTGGGGAAAACAGCCCTTCAGGTCTGCCTGCTCCTGCTGCATTCTGAAAGGACTGAGCCTCCATGGCATCAGTGCCTTCTATTTCATACCCAGGTCTCCCTAGGAAGACAAAAAGTCATCTCCTTCAAGGGGAAGTTTAGGTTTGTGTCTTTGTTGTTTCCTAGTGTGATCAGTTCAAGCTGAGCTGATACAGTGCAGGCAGAGGGAGGGGAAGGGAGACATCCGTGCTAGCAGATGCACTGTTTCACACTGAGGCACCACTGCTTGTGCTAAGACAAGGTGAGAACGGGTTCAAAGACCACGTTTCTCAGTACGGTAAATATGGTTTGCAGCACTAAAGGATTTTGCAAATCATTCCAAGGTCCATGGACGTTTGAGCTCCTGCCTCAAAGTAGTGTCAGACTCCTCCTGTTGTTCCCCTGGCCTGGCAACATGGACTTTGCTTTGGTTGTGACTGGGTTAGAAAGGAACCAGTCCAGAACTGCCCCCTACCCCCAGCTGTCTGTGATTCATTACTTACTGCTTTCCTGTTCTTGGCAGACCTTACTAAGCTATGGATCTTACTGCCTAGTCTCAGAGCTGGACCCTGTGTCTTGTGACTGTCTCCTTCCTGTTCTGCTTGTCTCCTTTTAATTTTTTTCTGGAAATTTATGGCCATATGCAGTAGGATAACTGCAGCTGCTGGTGGGAAAGGTGCTCATTGCTGTGTGCATTCACACGGACTGCTGTGTGCCAATTAAATATACCAATGTGTTAAGAAAAATGTCTTTCAAATTAAAATTCAGTAGTAAACTCCCCCTTAATTACTACTCATTAAAAGTAATGTAACAGTCAGTTAAAAGCTTTGCCAAACAATAACAATAATCTTGTAAAACCCCATCATGGTGTTCAAGCAATACTTTGCCAAAGATCATTAATTGGGTATGCGTGAATTTTTATGTTCTTCTCCAATTTAGTTTTCAGCCTTTAACTGGAAAACCTGTTTTATCTGCTGAAGGGACATGCTATGTGGATGATGTGCTGCTTGAGGCTGGGAAGAAATAGGAAGAAATATTTCTCTGGTGCAATAGGGCAGGAGAGACTGAGGCTAAGCAGACAGACTGATATTCAGACTGCAGCACTACCTATACTCGTGCCGGAAAGCCGCTTTGCTTTTCTGCCAGATGGGAAGTTGTGACCCGGTTACAGGAGCTGGTAGGCAATCATTTTTCAAAGAACAAAAGAATGAGTAACTGGGAAATGTTGAGATGAATTAGAGAGCTAAGGGAAGGAGTTCCCATCTGTGTAGTTGGAGACACTCATCTGTCCAGAAGAAGGGTGGAAAGAACATGCTGAGGTTCTAGTGGGGTGGGGTCCAGTGCTGCTCAACTCTGGGTCTGAAAGTGGCCCCCTGAGACACTGTGGCAGATGACATGTCCCATGGTGATGAATGCTGCTTCTGGGCCTTCTGCTGCTTCTGTCTTGAAGCATCTGCAGCCAGAAAATGAGGATGAGGAACAGAAAGTCTCCTCTCTTGACGTGCCATGGCCTAAGTGATGTAAATGCCGCGGGGATCCCCCTTTAACCTTAACCTTAAATGAAGGAGAATGTTTCTACTGCTTACAGTAGTGACATCTTTGTTCCACAGTAAAATGAGACATAGGTAGTTTCATGCTATGAGCAAATGTAGGCCTTTGATGTGGTTGTGTTTGATAAAGTTAATATAATAATATCAATGTACTTACAAAAAAGGCTTAGTATTAATGATTATTTTTGCCAAATAGTCTTGTCTGCTTTGTGGTCCAGATACTGAACCATGTGGAAAACAAAACCCCACAAGAACCTAAAAGTGAACAGAGAGATTTTGTAACTACATCTTTTGAAGACCTTAAATATCCACATCCTTGAATAGACTTTTATGAACAAAAAGCTGCTGAGGTTTTCACACTGGAAGTCCTTGAAAGTCAGTTTCTTTCCTGCTTTACTGCCAAGGCCCAGCCCAACTTCTTCAAAAGCTTATAAAATTGCAAATGCCTGAAATGGGATAGAGAGCAGCAATACCTCATGCAGCTGATACATTCACAGTGGGACACTGTAACAAAGAGGCAACAAGCAGATTACTGTATATGATCTCAGGTGAGAGCAAATTACTACGATTTTCAAAACTAAGTGTTGACGGAAGAGCTTTTAAACCTGCAGTTAGGCAATTTGAATGAAATGTTAAGAGGAAATAAGAGCAGACTTTAATGTAGCATTAACTCCAAGGGTGGATGATGTGATTTTGAAAAGGGACTTAAAGATCAATGGTTTTTTGTTTTGTTTTGTTTTTTTTTTTTAACCTAGAAATACTCTATATAGATGCTGAGTTATCCCATTCTCACTGAGCATGCTGACTGCACCAAGGACTGTCTGTGCTTTAGTTTTGAAATGTTATTTGGGTGCCTTTCAAGGAATTTGGAGCTGACTTTGAGCTGGACTTTACAGAACTTGTAAACAGAAACAAATAAAGCTTCTCATTCCAAGGATTGAGGTTAAATTCTTTGGTTTTTTTAAGGTAATAAAGATATATTTTGTCTGTAGTTATTGTAGTGTTAAGAAGAGTTAGCTGAATTGAACAGATGTAAAATAAGGCAGGCTCTGCTGTGGAAAGGGAACTTGAGGTCTCTGAATTTTGCTTTACTTTGCCAGAGCAGATCTAACAGACTCACTGTGTGTGGAGCTGCCAAACTGTGAATCACTGCCTGGGCAGGTAAGAAAATAAACAGTGAATGTGCAGCCCTTTTAAGTATCAGCTGTAGGAGTGTCACCTGAGGTTCTCAAAATGGAAGGCACCCGGAAGTAATTTTGCAAGTTTGGTCTGAAGGTTTGACTCAGTCCCATTCCCCCTTCAGAACCTGTGGGAATTCTGTATGGAGCAGGAATGAATGGATCACTTATAGCATGCTATAAATGTACTTCTTGAAGGGAGTTCAGTTTTTCTTTATACTGTGAGTGCTGTCTCTGGGACCGCTTTCCCTCCCAACTGTCTGAAAAACTTTCTTCCTTCCCTTTTTCTTTAGAATTCAAGCAACTCTCTTGTAGTTTCCAGTACCTGTTGAAGTAATAATGGTAATGAAGGATTTTAGCCCAGGCCAGAGAACTACACAAACTGTTGTGTTGTTAGATGCACTCGCAATCACGTGGCTGTGCAGCTGCCCGCTCCTCTTCTCTGGGATGAGTGAGCTCTGTGTGCTGCTGAGCAGTTGCTTCTCTTCAAAACCCTAAAATCACATGCTGACTAGAGAGATTACTTTTCAGTCATGGCATGGTTGTAATTATGTTTAATGTATTAAAGGCGTAAAGAGCCAGAGTCAGTAATTTTTATGACCTGTGTAATGACAACCATAAAACCAGGAGATTTGGTTCCCTGATCACTTTTGTGTTCTTGAGCTTTGGAGTTGGGGATGGAATATTTAAAAGTTAAATTTCAAATAGAACACATTTGGGGTTTTGGTATAGTGACTTACTCTGTTTCTGCTTAATGCATTTTCTTGGATTTAAAACCTTTTTTTCATACCAATTGTTCACTATTTCATGGGCCACTGTAGAAGTGGATTAAGCACACAACAAGCACATAGAAGCAAAAGGGCTTTGAACAAAGGCATTTGGCCTTTTTGTGTTCTGGGGACATACACAGTTATTGGAGTAGGAGGATGACCTGGGTCATGAAGGTCAGTCCTCTACTATTATGGGCAGCCACAGCATTAAATGTCTTTCATAAATGCATCCTGTACTGTCTCAAAGCTAATTACTTTTACCCTGTTTCTATTAGAAGGTTGTTCTTTCTGAGGGTTTCTGATCCTTCTTATTTCAAGCCTGAACTTATTTACAGTGAGTTGATACCTGCTTGGGCTTATTTGCTGCTCTGAAAGCTGCCAGTATTGCTGACAGTAGCAGCCATGCCAGACCCAGTTAACTGTGGTTATCTCCAGTCTGTGGAAAGCACTGCCTTCTACTCTGGCTTTTTTGCCCTGTGTTACACCCCATCCACCTGTCTCCATTGTTCCCTCTATGTCATGTCCTTGATCTGTAAGATGTCACCCATCGTGTTTTGGTGATCCAGCAAAACAGCAAAACAGCATCCCAGGGCTGTTGGATATAGTGGGGATAGAAATAAACATAAACAGAGGAGCTGATGGGACCTCAACGCTGAAAAGGCACTTGAGGCTTTCCTGTTGCAACAGCAGTGGTAAAGGTTGTTACAAGGTGCAAATCCAGCAAAGAGAGACTTGATTTAGATCTCCTCATCAAGACTGTGATCCTTAGGCCACTTGGTCCTGCTGTACCTCAGCTGATCCTCCTGGGGTGGCCACACAGTGCACACAGCACATGACTGATAAACAGCCTTCTGGACCAGTTGGGAAGATCATGTGGGAGACATCAGGACGTCTCAAATGGGGCAAAATGCCTGTGTTTAGATGAAAATGTATGTGGATCTTAAAAGTTGTCTTTCTGGGCATTTTTGTTAGTGTAACAGCATTGTGATGCACTTAATTATAAGTAAAAAGACTAACAGTAAATCTATTTTGAGACTTGTAGTAAAGGGAAAACCAGGGAGAGCACGTTAAAAACTAAAACAAACTGAACAGAACATGCTTACTTGCCTTTAACAGCCTCTCTCCATGCTTTCCTTGAAGTATTTAGCAGATCACCATTAATACATTTTTTTTCTCTGTATGTGTTGTCTATTGTGAAGTTATGATTATGGAAGTCTTGCATCTCATGTGGTGAGGCTGTTCATATTAAAAAGGGCACTAGTATAAGGAAGAATTCAGGGCTGTATCTTGTAAATTAGGCTAGAGGCCAAATTTTTGATGTTTGCATGGAATATCAACGCTTGATTAATATTTTACAACAATGATGAATACTCATGACCATCTCATTCAAGTCTTCCTCCTTGTATTATATTCCCTATTAGATTTTAATTTAAAAAGAGGGGTTTTTAGACACTGTTTTTGTTACCAGTGCGTGATAAAAAACTGTCCAGTATAATGTGTTGCAGATTTTGTGCCTCACCTTCTCCCCTCGAGATGAACCATTGTTTAACTGAGCAGCTTTCACGTCTGCAGACTCCATTGATTTATTTCATGCAAGCCCTTTGTAGCTGTGTTGTTTCTATGGCAATAAGAAAACATAAACAGAATAAATGAGTAATGGCGATAAGGAATTGTTAGCTGGCAACAGAGATGATACATTTTGACCCTTTGTGAGATTTCTTTGTTGTCTGAGGACAAACAATAAAGGAAAGGGATGGATTTCATCTGTCATGGGGTCGGTATCCAGGTGGAGAATATGCTGAGTTGAGAAGGGATGCATTAACTTCAGGACAGCCTTAGACCTTTGGTACCTGTGACAAAGCTCTGGGGCCCAAAAAGATGTCCAGAAACATTGGAATGAGGACACAGAATTAGTTGTTTTTATTCTGCCCTGGAATGTGAGCTATTCTGGCTGTTGGGGGTGAGTATAATGCACCTCATTCAAAAGACAGGAGCAGCAGTATGTTCTATTAAGGTGAAATAATAATTTGACAGCGTTCAATAAATTTGATGGTATTTAATGAAATTTAACAGGGGTTTGCTACGGGTCAGTAAGTGATGGCAGGGTTCACCTTATTAATTACTGCATGGAAGAAACATACAAAGGAAAATTGGATTAGAAATTGGTTAGTATGATTCACACAGAGGCCACAGACCTTCCTCTTGAGTCACGAGGTTCAGCGTGGATCCCTTTGCTTTCTAAGCTCCTTCTGGAGGCTTGGTGCAACTGGGCCAGTCTTAGTCTCAGACCTGGACAAAGATACAAGTTTGATGAAATTATCTCTATTAAGTTTATGCTAATTAATATTGAGTAGCTACATAGATGAATAATGTTTCATTAGAATTAATTCAGCGTGCTACCAGTCACTTACCGAGGGGATCTCTCTGCCTTGGGCAGGGAAGGCTCTCTTAGGTAAGAAATCTCAAACCTGGAGAGGCATCCCTGCTCAAGGGGAGACTCATGGATGCTGCAGTTCAGCTGCAGCTGAGGGAGAGCTCAAATCTGATCGAGGGAAATATTTATAGAGTGAAGTAGTTGGCTGTTAGTCAATAGTATAGAAAAGATATTTTTGGTTTAGCTCTGATATCTTGCTCTGTACTTAGGTTATCTTGCATTTTTGGGCTTTGAGACGATCTTTCAAAGTATGCTTCTGAGACATCTTCAGTCCCCTGTGCTCACACAGGGACTGGGGCTTGTTGCACCTTCATCAGCATGAGCCAAAGTACAGCCTGTGGTCAGGCATGCCTGTCACACTGCCCTGCAACTCTGCTTCTGTAGGAATTCACTGTCATCTGTAAAGTGTTGGTTGGATTGAACTCTTCACATTTTTTCACCTCCTGAGAGATGCCAGCTCTCAGCAGCTCCTCCCTACTCAGCAGGAGGAAGGGCAGTGCCACTGGATCTGCTGGAGGAGGATTGGATGTGACCAGGGGCCTCTTGGATCTCACACATCCCCAGGGACCCTGCTGAGTGAGGGCTTTGCAACACAGGCTTTGCCACAGGTGTGCACAGCCCTGACCCAATGAACTGCAACCTGCTGGTCTGGGGGCACTCCAGAAAATGTAATTGCTAAGTCATGTGTGGAGTTAGTAAAGAAAAAAATAACAGTTCACTCACACAAGAACTGGAAGTTGTGTTCAAAGCACAGCCCCTTGCTGGTGTGAATGTGGAGCTCTCTGGAGCCTGCTGCAGTGACAGCTGCTGATGCTTTCCTGCATCCCTCAAGTAGGTTCTTTGCTGGCTGCTCATTAATATCTGTTAGACACGCTGCAGGGCATGTAGAGTTATGTGTTAAGGATTTCTGCTACAGTTGCACTCAGAATTAATCTTTTGAGTTGGTTTCAAGTTTAGGTCAGGTTTGCCAAATTTTTTATTTTGCCCAGACTTTTCAAGGCGTGAGGTGCTGCACAGCAGGGGCTAAACTACTAAAAACCTACCATCCATATTAAAATTGATTTGAAATCTAGGGATTAATTAGGGCAAAAGCAGTGAAATAGTGACTAGTGACTTTGCAGCTTTCTGGTGTAAACAGATGACAAGATGGATGCTGAGCCTGTGTGTTGCCATTGTTGCCTTTCTTATTTTTAAGGACTGTTAGTCCTTAAAATCTGTTCTGTTAGGGAGTTAAAATCTCATCTGTTAGGGAGTCTTGAGCTTTATAGTACAAGTAGAGAGCTGTTGGGCACGAAGCATAGTTAGTTGCACCCGTGAAAAGTGCAACTGCCAAAATAACAGTCAAAAGGGTCAGGTCCTCATCTGGGGGCATCTTTGCTACTACCACTACTTATATTCATTAGTGTAATATTTTGATGCCCCTTAATTCAGCCTCTTTGAGTGATAGTAACAGCAATAAACTGTTGGTGCACTAAAAGGAGTTTTGCCTCAGAAGACATGGAGTTGAAGTTAAGAAGTGCAAGGTTCAAGACCAGAAGTACTGGAGGTGTTTCTCTTAGCATGAAAGTTGAAAATCTTGGTATATGTTAGCCTGAATTTTATGGTTGGCATATGTAATATAAGGCATAATATTTCAATGCAAAAAAAGAAGAATATATTCTTTGTAGACACTCAAAGCCTATTTATATGGTATAAAACATAATTTTCTGCTGGGACAGCTCAGAGATAGGACTGTTAGAGCTGTGGTTGTGTAGGTCAGTACATTTACCTTTTTGTTTCTGATGCATCTGTTGAAACAGGCCCAATGTAACTCTCAGGGAAGCTGTGCTGAGGAGCAGCACATGTCTCATGTCTCCTGAGCAGGGCCAATACCAAGGAGTGTTCTCCACAAAGATTCCCCTTAGAGAAAAAAAAGACCTTGTTCACTGGCTTCTTGGTACTCCAATGATAGCACTTCCAGAAGCTGGGACATATGAAAGTGGGAAGTATACAATAATGACAGTTTGGCTTTGGAAGTATGCAATAATGACAGTTTCCTGGTAATTTGCAATAGCTGTTCAATGTATAGAGAGTCAGAGAACAAAGAAATGGAATATAGATTTATCAGTATCAAATAGACTTATAAATGTATGTTTAGATTTATTTCCTAGTCTCCTGAGAATACTTACTCCATCCTCCTTGGCTTAGTTTCAGGAAAGTAAATATATTGCTTTTGAGCTATTAAGTTAAAACCACAGCTTCTTAGCAAATAGAAATTATTCTCTTTTCAACATGGTTCAAAGCTAACCTGTTACTGTACAGTATATGCACACAGCTTATAAAAGCTTCAGTTGATCATAGGCATGATTTCATATTGAAGCAGTGTTGTACTCTCTGACCATCCCCTTAAAACAAGCCAAGATAAAAGAAATATTTTTTCCATTTTAAGCAGTCATTAGGCATTACGCAACTATTTCCTTTATATTTTCTAGTTTGCCAGAACCTCGTTGAGCTTAAGTATGGTAAGTGTGGCTAGTCTGTTGTTTTCCAGTAAGCTTTTCTCTATCTGTTTATAAATCTTCATTTATGAGCTTGTATGCTCTGGGGGTGTCAATAAGCACTAACTGAGATTTGGTTTTTGTTCTGAGATATCTGTGAGAGGTGTAACTATACAGTTACATCCTGCTAGGATTTCTGGTGTCTTTACTAGAGTACATAGTTTATCCCAGCTCTTGTAATAAACAGTGGAATTCTCTCTTTGGGGACTGACAAAATCAGTCCAAGTGCAATCCTAAGAGTAAGATGTAATTCCTACAATGTCTAAGTTGTCTGATTGAAAATGAATGTCTATTATAAACTTGCTTGTGTACAACACCAAGCTGTGTTTCAGAAAGAACTTAAGCACAAGCTTAACTTAAAATTCTCTTGATTGTGGTAAGATACATTTGTGTGCTGGACATGCAGAGCCTTGGTTTTCAACAAAATAAATTCCATGGAAGTCAGTGCCTGTGCTCTCCCTAGGAATTTCCTATAAAATGGGATTCAGCTGGTTAGGATTGTCAGATACACCTTCTGTGTCCAGCTGTGTGTGCCTGCATCCCTCTGCAATCCCTCACACAAGTTCTGCTCAAACTAGTTTGGACTATTGCTCAGCAGCTGTAGCTTATACAGCTACCATACAGGGTTTACAACCTTTCTTTGTAGCTTTTAAAATGTTTTTAAATGCTTTGACTTTACCTCTATGAACTAATCAACCTTCAAATCTGAGGAGGGAGTAATAAATTTTTCATAATAATATGCTCCAAATTACATAAAAGAATGATCTCCAGTATATAAAAGAGCACAGTGTCTGCCATAGGCCTATATTCACCCAAAGTAAAAGAAGAAAAAGAACACATTTGTGAAATATCGGTTCTTCTGCAATATTCTAAGGAGTCATTGCTATTTTTACTACATCACACTCTTCGGGGTTTTTTCATCAGCCCATCTTGAAAGCTTCCAGTTACTGTTACTTCCAGGCCATTTCTTGAGAGTTAATTATTTGGCTCTAATGTCTCTTCATTCCAAATGCCCTCGACCTTGTCTCCTTCTTAAATTTACATTTTTTATTCATTTGATATAGTTTTTAATTTTTCCATGTATAAACTATTGCTTTTTACTGGAAAGTAATCATCATTACTACTTGAAAACACAAGGAGAATAAATTCATTCAAAATTATATATAGTGACATGAAGGGCTTTTATAAATAAAAGATATTAAAGAGTGCCTTAATTCTGTTTTTTAAACATTAACTTCATTTTCCACATACACTAATTTCCCTTGGTATGTAAGTGTGGATATCCTGCTGAAGCTCAAGGGTCAGATCCTCCCAAATCCCACTCCCCTACCAGCAGGTAGCCAATTCTTTGAGCTCTCCTGTCTCCTAAGCTCCTTTGGATCTGAAACACAGGCTCCTGCATTCCTCCACGAGTTGAAGAGGTGATGGGAATTCCCAGTTTTTCAATTCTGGCATCTTAACTGTGTGACTGTGACATGGTAGAGGTTCATTATCCTCTTTTGCTCCCATTCATGTACATAGAGCTGAACTTCATAACACCAGGAGGTAGCCTCAGTCCCACCAACCAGAGGACTCGTGGCAAAAAAAATACTCCAGCTTTTTACCTTAAAAGGTACCAGTGTACCTTAAAACCATGAATTTTTCTGCACCTGCATGTTTTCCTTTTTCTGCTCTTTAGCTGGGTGGGTAAGTGGGGATGCTTGGAGTGACTGTGCATCAAGGAATTGAGTTATTGAACAACAATAACTGTGTTCAGGACGCTGCTTCTGTTCTGTTCAGGGAAAGAGAAGTCACTGCTGGAAATCAGTTTTATAACAAGAATGCGTTATCAAGAATCAAATAAGAAATCTCCTGAATCCATAAATCAAATCATGATGGTTTTGTGTGTGATCTGTTATCTATATCAGCATGATTACTTTATTTATGGCCCTTTTTTAGGAAGCTTAGGTTCACTGTTCATATGTGATTTTCCTTCCTAAGTTCAATTGTTGTGTTTCTCTTGCAGTCTGGAGTCTTTCTCCCCTAAGCAGACAGGTTTCTTTATCTCCACCTTTAAATGGCATAACGTCATGTTCTTGCAAGTCATTCAGTATGTTCATATGGCCAGAAACATAGATGGTTTTGTTCCAATTCTTCTGCAATGTTGAAGAATTTTTAAGTATACATTCCTAGTGTATGACCTCTTTGGCTGTATGGTGATTATTAATATTACAGAAGCAGCTTAGAGGAAATTACATCAGTAGATAAGATGAACTGTTCAATAGCAGAAGCTTTATTCACACTGAATACACTATTCATTTGCACAGAAAGATCATTTCTCAATTCAAAGAGGAATATTCTAATTTAAGTCTAACTTCAGCCATATGTCAAAATCTCTACAGAAACAAAGCTTACCAGTGTGCAGTGATCCTGTAAGAAACACATTCCCCTTTGTGGATGGGCACATGGTAGGTGCATCAAACTCTTGGAGCTCTTGTTTTTCCTGACAAGAACTCTTTTTATATCAGAACATATTTCCGTTTAGTCCATTTGCTAATTTAATGTAAAGTGACCTGGAATACGGGAAACTGGGGAAATACCATAGTTAGTGGTCTTCAGGTTCACTCCCCTCTAAAACCTAGGCTGGGTTTTTGTAACTAATTTAATCTTATTAAAAGGTGCTTTTACATTACATTGAAGAAGTAAAATTTCAAAATACACCTCTATGAAATAAAATCGTATGTAGAAATTTAATTGAACATTGGGGATAATGACAGGTCCTAGGCACAGAAAGTTGAAAGGAGTTCTCTGCTTAGGTGCACAGGAACAAGCGGGAAACAGTACCTGGCTGCTGAATCAATCTTAGTAGTATGGCATTGCAGAGATAACTGGAAAACATTTTGTGTTTTGTGGCATACCTGCCAGTCTGGGGCCTCAGACCGTTGAAAGGGGGAGGGAATTTCTGTAGAAATTGCTGTCCTTTCTGCCAGATCCCATCAAGATGACTTAGTAACCAATCCCTATCTGCAGAATGCTCACTACAGCCACCCACCCTTCCTATGTGGTGCTTGCTTCTGTGCTTGCACACAATGGGATTCCATGGTTTCATTTATATTTAAAACTACAAGTGTGCCTTTGGTCACCTCTGTTGGTATAAATCAGAGCCTAACAATGGAAGGCCCTAAAGAAGTGGGCCATGTGGTTGACAGGCTTGTACAGTCATGTATCTCCACTCGGGTCGTGTCACAGCACCATCATCACTGTTCCTGCAGATCAGAGCAAGATCAAAGCAAAAGATCTTTTTCCCTAGCCATAAGTCTTAGTGCAATGAAACGTTGGAAAGGGAATTGTAGCAAAAGAATGATTTTATCCTGAAGCCATGTGGGGTTTGCAGAAAACCTGTCTTCTGACACAACTGACTTCTTGATGTTGTTGGCACATCCAGGTGAATGTCATTCTCTGATAAACACCTTGGAGTTCCTCCAGGTTGATTTGCTTATTCTTGGAAGTTTTTGCTAGTGATGTATATACATGTAATTTCACCATATAAGCAAAGATAGAAGAGGATTGGGAATGATTAGCTTCAGAGGGGAGTTTGTTTTCTAAGCTCTTAATTCTTACGTTCAAACCGAGGAGTCAGGGAAGAATGACAGAACTGGTGCAAACTCATACTCTGCTGAAAGAACAAATTAATTGAAGCCAGGAAGATTCTGATGTAGGTAGAGTGATGAGTGAAGAGCAGTTTTCTCCTGTTTATAAACCTGCTGGGTTTTATTGGCTTTTGTTTCTCTTTGGGTACATGTATTTATTTATTTTTGCCTAACTGTTTGTTAGCCTGTTGCTACTTGCCAGGATTTAGAAGAACAAAGTTTGCTCAAATCACTGGTTATATTGCAGATAGACTTGGCCCAGTGTGTTTGCCTTGTCATTTGACTGCAGTGTTGACATGGTTATTGGTGTGTCTTCCTCCCCACGATTACATAGTACATTTTCTGTCTCCAAAGAGAGGAGAATTTGGCAAGGAGAGCCGAGAAGCATCTGGCTCCTTCCTGTTGTTTTCTCTCTCTGTTACTGAGAGTAGGGCAGTCTCATGGACAGCTCTAAATTTAGCTGCTAATTTTCATCTCAGGAATCAACTCTGCTTAGATTTTGGCTGGAGGGGATACCTGGATGGGATGAGAGTCCTGGGTTTGGTATCCACTGAATTGCATCCCCCTGGGAATATCCCTGTGTATTTTCTGTAAGATCCCCAGATGTTTCAAGGTTATAAAACCCCACCTAAGTCCTGGTCTGACTTGTCAACAGTTTAAGAACTAGTTCAGAGTAGGGCTTAATTTCTCTACATCCCTTTCACAGGGATAGTACAAAAGACAAAATTACATTCCTTGGTGGTCTCTTTACATATAGATGTGCAGGCAAGAGAGTTTTTCCAGGGGTTATGATCTTTCTTGACAGAGTTGATTGGAATTCATTAGTGACGCTCCATGTTTGTGGTCACTGGTCAAATATTACTTCTTGCAGTTTAGAGACTGGACAGAGATGGGCAGAATGGCATTCTGTTGGAGCAAAAATATCCTCCTTTAAATTTCCTTCCTGCCTGCTGTAATCTGGCTTTGAACAACCTTCATTGTATGCCTACCTGAGAGGTTAATTTTTTGGATCACATTTGACATTTGCCCATAGCTGGAAAATAGAAGAGCAGATTCCACAAAGCAAACACTGAAATCCAAAAGGGAGATGTCATACCTACTGTGTGGTTTCACCAGCAAAATGCTTCCTTCATATCAAAGCATTTAAACAAGATTATAAGTCATATGTCTATATATCTATTGTATATATGTCTGATGGTAGTATGATCATAATGAAGTGGGACCTGCATTACTGGTACCACCTTCCATTCTTTCACTGAAGTTTATCCTTTCTACTCAAATCAACTTTTCATGTGTTCTAAAATAATGAGAATATTTGCAAAATATGTAGAATATCAACAATATGAATTCTCAAAAACTATGCTTTCAGGATCAGAGAGGTGAGGACTTGGAATCAGACATTAAACAGACAAAACTGGTGTAGTTGCTAGATTTCTAAGGAGCAGCTCCAACTTGCATCAGCCAAAGATCTCTCCCTCTTTCATTGAAACGGTAATTTTCATGCAAAACACACCAGACATCACAGGATTCCAGTAGTTCCGGCCCATTTGTCTGCTGCTGCTAGGAAGTTGTTTACTCTTTTGTATCACTCTCTGCTGACGTCTGCTCACTGAACAATGTCATCAAATTTCCTGTTTTTTGGCTTGTGGAAAGTAGCTCCCCCACCTTATGCTCAGGCTTTGCTGCGTGGAGCCGGATGCACCCAGCAGACAGGATGTAGGGTTAAATGCAGCAGAGCTAAATAAATAAAGTAGGTGTTCAGTTGTGAACTAGAGCTGCCTACTTGCCAGGGGTATAAATCTGACAGTTCAAACATTGAGCAATGATAAAATACTTGTTTCAGATTGTGGGGTTTTTTTAATGGCTTTTGGATTTTTTTTCCATGAGTTTATGTTAGCAGCTTCCTGAAGCAGCCTGAAATAGTTTATAATGTGGTGCTGTGTGATGTATGTGTGAAAACACCTCTGACAGGTATTCACAGCATTCTGCTGCTGGTGCTGTAGTTCTGCAGGCAGAGGGGCTGCCAGCAATGTGTTTGTCAATAACTCCTCTGCTGCCAGAGCAGCAGTCTCGTGCTGAGCCCAGGAGTGCTGACACTCTGCCAGGGGGCTGATCCCCTTACATTTTTGGTTTGCTTGTCTTCTGGCTGGTGCCACAGGGTCATTAACTTCCACTTGGGCAAGTACCAGCGATGAGCAGAGCAGATCTTTGTTCAACAGGTCTTCCAGACAAAGTTAGGGCTGCTTTCATTGGTAACACCAACATTGTCATATTGGTCTCCTGTTATCCATAGCAAGAGGAGCACCTTTTCTTAGAAAACCCACCCAACCTTTGTAAAATAGGGTATGCTGTGTGCTTTATGGTACCTGAGTCTTGTGCTCCCCTCTCTTCTGTAGGTCTGTCCTGCTCCAAGTAGTTACCCCCAACTTAGTGTTGCTCTGTTTTGGAATTCTATTTTTCCTTTCTCCAAAGAGCATTTGATAACTTCATGAAAACAATTCTTGTAAGGATTCTCCTAAGATCCTTTATAAAAACAAAACAAAACAAAACAACACCCCCCAAAGAAACAAAAACAAACAAACCAACCAAACCAAAAAAACCCAACAACAACCCACATCAAAACACCTCCCCCCCTCCCCCCCCCCCCCCCCCCCCCCCCCCCAAATACTAGAAAAATAAAATCCCACAACATAGAACATTTGGAGTCAACTTGCAGAGCACTGAAAAAATGCAGAAGTATCTGATGTCAGACAGAAGTACAGGATATGCTGGAGTGATTTATAGGAACTATCCCACCATTTGGGGCATTGAGCTGGTCTTTATTTTTTAAAGGTTTTTATTAAGGTACAGCCAGAGCATTTTGCTTACTGTCTTTCTCTGCTAAATTCAGTTTTATTGCACTGTCTCACTGATGCTTGCAGTAACTGGAAATAGTCTGAGTGTGTGAAGTACTGAGTGTGGAGCATGTGGGCTGTCACCTCTCAGGCTGTCACCTGAAATGCTGAGTTCTTGTCATCATTTCTGACATCTTCATGCTTGGATTTCTGCAGAGACAAAAATGCTGTTTGCCTCAGAGTATCTTCTATTATAATGAGAAAGGAATATAAGAAGGTTCCCTTGCAATACCAAGTTCCTGTTCTTGCAGCATCCTGCATCCATAATGGGGCCCATAGTATGTAGAGAAATGGACTGGATGCAGTACCCAGCCATGGGTACCTGTGTGAATCTGCCTTAGGTCTCCAGGTGTGGGCTTGCACTTTGAATGGGCTTGTCTCAATAAAATCACACCAATGCCTAAACATGAACATTTTCCAAGACAGGCTGCCAGGTTGGATAAGATGCTGTTCACTTGCACTTCAGTCAGTTAAACCCTTGTGGTGCAAACCTTGCACCATGCACAAATGAAAATAAAGAAGTTGATCTAGTGCAGGACCCACATCAGTCACCTTCCCATTTGGAACAAGCACTGTCTGCTGAGGGAGGCTCGGGAAAGAAGCAGGAAAGGAGACAGCTGTAGACAATGAGTTCAGTGCCTAGGCAAAGGTAACTCTTCATCCAAACAATTGGCAGAGGTTTCTATCTCTTTGTTTCTCCTCTGCCCTTCTTCCTCTCTGTGTATTCCCTGCTCCCTCCTCTCCATGTTTTCTGAGGTTCATCCTGTATCTTTGTGCCTTCCCATCAGATAACAGTGATGGTGTTTGATTCTTTTGACCTCTGCTCCCCCTGCATTACTATTATGTTTGCAGAACTGTTCCCTTAAATTTCTTCTCTTTTCCATTCCCTGTCACAGCTTCTGATGAAGTTTGAACCTCTAATAGTGTTACAGCCAACAAAAATAAACTTCAGCGTTACATTTCCTCTGTGGCAAAGGTGGACAAAGCTCCCAGTTGCCTGTGTGGACTGCAGGGCTGGATAGCCCCCTGAATTACTGGGGAGAGGGCACCAGGGGGGCTGTGCCCCCATGCTCTCTGCAGAGCTGTCTGCACATGGGCTCTGCCAGCGTGGGGGGCCCAGAAAGCCCAAGACAGTGTGTTCCTTATCCTGCAGTGGACGAGGAGAGCTCAACAAATTGTGTCTCCAGGGCATCCTAGTACCAACCTTCTTCCTGGGGCCCTTGACAGGGACTGAGCCAAAGGGCTCAAAACCTGAGCCTCTGCCTCCTGCTCCTGGTTAAATTTATTCATAACTTGCCCTCATGGAGATTTATAAGTACAGGTGCAAGCTAAAACTCCTGAAAAGATGTCATTAATTTTATTTCTAACAAATAAATTCCAGATGTTTGCCTCTAACTCCCTGAGTGCTGATATGATCAGCTTGGGGCTCCAGTTGTTCAGTCTTGTGTTAGATGACAGAACAGAGAGTGAAATGAATGCTCACCATTGCCCATGGTTTGCAGTCAAAGGGACACAAATTTTTCCAACAAGATGAAACTGAGAGAGTTCCAGATGAGACTGGGAGAGTTGAGAAAACAACTGGCTGGCACTGCAATGATGGAACAGTAGTAACTAGATTTAAAAGAAAATGAAAATAATCTTGTATGACAGAAAAGTTGGAAATTATAGAACATTTCAGAAAGAAACTATGCTATCATGTACTGCAAAAAATAGGTCTATACTTATCATAAGGTGTTTCTTGCTGCAGACTCTGTGAAAAGCTTCTTATGTGGGAAACATTGATTTGCATAGTGCTGCTTGCAAAAGCTGTAGTTTAATTCTCAATGTTGAACTTGGGGGAGGAAGTGTTTTTCTTTGACTGGCAGAGCCAAGAGATTATTCTTCCTCTAGAAAAAAAACCAGCAAGGCAGTCCAATGGTAGTCCTCGTAATTCTATATGCCCTATGTGACCTGCAGATAAGAAAAAATAGAATGACCTAAACATAGAGAACAGAATTGCAAAGCAAAATCATCAGTTAAGCTGTTAAATTGTCATAAACACTGTAAAATTCCATCTTGAAACTTGGTCTGAAGTAGAACTGTAATATGTGCAGTGTGACACCCATGGCTTCATATTTACAGTATCAGAAAAATATCTTACCCAACATGGGCATGTTTCTCTTGTAAAAAATTAAAATGAGTCTTAAATGTTGTAAGCAATATTCATTTATGGTACAAACAAGCCATGTTTCTCTTCCTTCCTGAAGAGCAATGGCAGGACTGTGTTATTTAAGAATAAAGAAGGGCATGAGGTTGGAATACCACACACAGTTGGCAATGGATTTGTTGGATTTGTCTGACAAAGGAACTCCCAGGTGATCAATTACTCAGTATTCAGGGCCAGCTGGGCAGAGAGGGACACAGAGAGTCACCATGGACCTTGGTTTGTACCAGTGCCCTCTTCAGCTTTCTGTGGAACTCAGAAAAGGAGATGCACAAGGACACGGAATCCGAGCACCAAATGCACCAGATAACCTCTTCCACTGGCAGGAAGTTGTCAGTTGTGTCACAAAACCACTGCAAATCTTGCTTGCTTCATCTGGAAAGTATTTCAGGGTACAACCTCATAGTGTGGCCTGCAAATTTTGTTACTCTGTTTTGGTGGGGAACATACTGTGAGTAATTTATGTCTAATGGAGTAGTGGTTTGATGCCACCTCTAATGTGTTCCTGCTGTTTCACATTAGGGGTGGTTTTTTAGTTGGAATATATTTGAAGGTTCTTAGCAAAATTAGATTCCAGAATATAACTGGATTAAATTATGTGTCTCATAGTATATTCTGAAGTCACCCAGAGTATGATATATTGGTTCAAATTAAGCAGTGAAGAAAACAATTAGAACTGTGGTGTTCCATGGTAGGTGCTTAGACTGTATGTGGTAGTGGCTCACAGAGTTAGTCAAAATATATTCCTGCTGCAAACCATTACTAAAATTATAAAGTTCAACCCTGAGCAGCACACCATTTGTTTTGTCTTTAGAGGATGAGGACAAAAGAGATGCAGAAAAAGCTGCTAACCACACAAATATGAATGTGGTAAGAACATTTGTCCTGGCTTAAAGGAACATGCAAACACATAAAACAAGTCAAATGGAATTTCCCAGGACTGAGAAAAGCTTCCATAATCAAGGACACTGCTCTCTCCTGTATCTATAGTAAGTAATTACAGCTCAATGTTCATAGAGGAAGAAAAAGAAATAAGGTGATATATCTGAGTAATAAACTCTTCAAGAGTCAGATCTACATCATTCTTCAGTGAGTTTATAGGTTTACTTTTATTTTTCAATTCTCAAAGTGACCTATAGTTTTACTGTAACTTTATTGGAACTGTTAATAAAGTGAGTCTGGTTTTTCCTTTCTGTTGCTTACATATGAAACATTCTACTTTATACTAAAAAACTATTTATCCTTGATATCTGATTTATTTGTAATGGGTTATATTTACTGATTCACACAGGCTAGCTTTCCAATTAAACTGGTTTATAGAAATGCAGTATAATTTTTACATGAAGCAATAGTTTTGTTTTATTCTAGTTCTACGAATTTCCAGCTACGTTTTGTGTCCTAGAAGTCTGGCTGAGCTCAGAGTCAGGCCATGAAACTGCACTAAATTGCATATTTCATTAATAGAATTTTTCTGTTTGCTTTGGACGTTCTTCCTAGTATTTCGTAGCTTGGGGGAAAAGGCAAAAGAAAATAAATGAGTACAGTTGGTTTTTTACTCAGCTTTGCTGGAGATACAGAGGAGTTTCTCTTCTGCCTGTTGCAGGCAGGTCTGAGGAGCTCTAAGTCCCCACAGTTTGGTCATGCAGATACAGCGTCCATCCTCCCCAAGGGAGGACACTGAGGCTTGCAAATTAACATTTCCTGCTAAAATTTCTGGTAAAAGCTCCCAGCCAGAGCTATCAGCAGTCTGGATCACTGTCTGGGAAGAAGCACTTGGTGCAGGGGAGGAAGAAGGAAATGGTGACTGTGAACTTATTAATGGTGTCGCCAGACAGGACTTTAATGTCTATTTTCTCTTGTTTGTTCTTTGGCATAAAGCTTTCACACTCTCAATAGAAGGCCCAGGGCTGCTGCATCCTTTCCTTAGAAAAACCAGCAGAGTGAGAAACATATTCTAGATAGTTGCAAAACAGATTAGACAGGCTTGTTTAATGCCAGAATTTGGATCTTGAGGGAGATTGATCTTGGATAGAGGCCAGTTTCCCTTGCAGCTCATTATGGGGGTTTGCATAGGTGGACACTATTTCATTATTTAATGAGTAAGTGGAGCCTCTCTTGTTTCATATTGCGCCTTCTTTTAGCTCATCATTGTTATCCAAGTGGAATGAGGATGTCACTGCCTGACTGAAAGGTGCTGTATGAAGCTCTGTTCCATGTGACAGAAGAGCCACCTGTGCACAGCTCCAGCACTGGTTCCTATTGTAAAACATTTGTGCCACTCTCAGTTGAGAGTGTCCGATAAAGCTTCTGAGAAAAATTTTTCTGACACTCACTCTCTTTTAAAGGAAGACAAGCATTGTTCTGTAAAGCCTCTTGAAAGGACACATGAAAAATCCACATCTGTTCGACCAAATGCACCTTTCAACTGCTGCTGGCTGTGTGCTTATAAGCCTTCATGGTTTATACAGCACTTATGCTAGGCAGTTTTGCAGGTGAATGCATATTTACATTAAAGATTTACTCAGTGTTTTTGCATCTTCTCTTCTTACCCCCCCATGTTACAGAGCTTTGCAAATCTTCCAAACTTTGTGACTGCAGCAGCTCTCTGTGACAAAGCGTCACTGATGCCATACAACTTGTAAAAATATTTGATGCAAGATGCAGATGTTATCTCTCTTTCCTGGAAATCTCAAGGTTAAATAATTATATGAGGCTATTCAACATCTATAGATTATTATCTGGATAATTATGGCCTGTGTACTTAATTTGAGAAATGCTGACATGGTACCTGGAGAGAGTATATTTGGACAGTAGGGCAGGATTTCATCTTAAGTGGATATTTGATACCCAGCTGGATTTGTTTCCCTGTTAAGGACTACAATGTCAGAGTTCTTTATGGGCTTCCTTGATGATGGGTTGTTTATTAAAGAGCTGCCTTGAGGGAGACTCCTGCCCTGAGGCCTTGCCTGCCGCAGCTTTAATCCTGCTAAACTTTACTAGGAGTTGGTAATGTGTTGATTACTTGTGTATTTCTACGGAGAAAATCATGCTGCTGGTACAAAATAATAATTTATTTTGTACCAGCAGCATCTCCTTTGGCATATCCAGCAGTTCTTTTGTAAAGGAAATGATACTCGTAGGCAGAAGATGCAGAGATTGCTTTGTATCAAAGATAATAGTATAATTACACAGATTTTGTCATTTAAATGAAATAAAATGGAGTGTGCCTACCACAAATCCAGATAGAGTGAAATGCTATTTACAAGAAAACTAGAATGAAAAACTGCTTTGTTGCAATAAATTCTACTTAATTGCAGTTCTGATTATAATGAAAATCCCACTTTATTAAAGACATGCAGAGTTAGGGGGATTGGCATAACTGTAAAAAGGTTCTACTCTACTTAAGGAAAAAAACAAAACGTGATCCCATCCCAGGCGTGTGATATTTAACGAGTCCTGTGGGCTGGCAGAAGCACTGCGTGTTACTGAACCAGAGTCAGGCAGAAAACCAGTGTCAGGTTTCAAACTACCCTGTAGGTCCTCAGGAATGAAGAGGCATCTGTATTAGAGGAAGCCAGTCACTCATCCCCTCTGCCAGTGGAGTTCCTAGTGGTAAAAGAAAGGGATGCCCAGGACTCTTAAATGTTTTTGTCTGTTTTCCTCCTTATCATAAAACCTGAAGTTAGTCTGTTGGACTGGTTATAGCTGTGAACAAGCAAAATTAACACTAAACTTTAGAGTGAAAAATAAGAATGTACTACTGTGAATTTCCTCAGTTTTTTAAAAAAAGACATCTTGAATATGCCTGCAGTCTCAAGTCTTCATTTCTTGTAGACAAAGTTCCCTATTTAGAAAAGGTTTGACTGCCAAGAACTCCTCTTGGTTTTCTCAAGTGTTAGTTGACAGTTCCACTCAGTCTGAGAAACATGTACTCAATAGACAAAAATACATTTATGTTTATTATCAGTATTGAACGTTTCTCCTTTGCTGTACTGGCTGCTGTCCCACTGATTTTTCATTTATTCCACCTGCAAAATCCCATCTCAGAGACAGCACCTTTGTTGTTGCTCAGAGCAGTTCCCAGGCAGGGTACTGGATAGAGCGCAGGTGAGTCTGTGCATCCTGAAGGTTGGCAAAGCACAACCCCTGGACCCTAAAGAATTCTAGTGATGTCCAGGAGGTTCACAGACACCTGAGCGAGCTGTGTGAAGGTGCTGTGTGTTGCACATGGCTGGGAGAAGGGAAGGAGGAGGAGAAGAAGGCAGCTTCATACTGACACCATCCAGTCTTGGAAGACTAAACTGGCACATCCGGGATGCCCACTTATGCAGAGGCTGGAGAGCTGTAAGATAAAGATAACAGATGGCAGCAGGTAGAAAATATTACTGTGGTCAGTAAAGCCTGAACTGTGTCAGCACAAAAAATATTACTAGTTACAATAAAAAAGCAAGTATATTCCTTAGCAAATGGAAGTTTAGGACAAAACAGAAATCTTCTAGGAAGCCTAGCACTCACTGAATTATGCTGATTTTGGGCTGTACTCTCTTGGTCTGTTTGTGACGATTGCAGTGTTGGTAGATAAAGCCATGAAAAGTTTGTCTGGCATAAACTTGGAAAACTTGGAAAACTTCCTGGTAGACTGGAACTTCCTTTTTGTCAGATGAGTCTGTTCAAATCCAGATGGTTCAAAGAAAACTGTTGCTGAAATGCATATTCATAAGGAAAAAATGAAAACTGATAATGGAGTTCTGTTGTATTCTGATGCATCTGTAATCATTTCTAAAATAAAACAAGTAAGTGGTATCCACCAGAAAGAAGAGAACTAGCTGATAGATAGGAAATAGATTAGCACTTACTGCTATACTTCAGGATCTTGCAAAATCACAAGAGAGCAAGCAGTTTTAATAATATTAAACAATAGAACTACTGTGCCATATTTAAGTCTCCCAGAGTGCTGTGCAGTTCAACTGTTAAAATGCAGGCAGGAAGAATTTCCCTCAGGGCCAGAAGAATGTTGTATTTGTACTAAAGTGTCTGCTCAAGCTGGGGGGGGGGTGGAAAGTCAGCCACAGCCTGCCTGTAAAATTAATACACCTGAGGCGACAGCAGACGAGTGAGAAGTTCCTTTCCCGTTAGACAAAGATGCTGGTAAAGCCAAAGGCTGCATTTATTTGTTTGGAGCTATGTGAACCCCAATATATTTAATGCTCTGATTTTGAACACATCTTGGCTGATGGACCTACAAGACTTACAGACCAATTTCTTCTCTGTTGACTTGGCTAGCCTTTGCATCTGGGTAAAAGTTATTGCTGCCAACAGATGAGAGAGGATAACACACTGAAACTTGAACAGCAATGCCGGCGTACGAGGAGTGAGTTGGTCCCCAGAGCTCAGTTACAGCTCTCCTAGCCAGTGAAATAGCCAGACTTGTGTCAGCTGAGGGGAAGAGGGGAGAGGAGACAAATCTCTCAGCCTTCTGGGAGTTGCTAGGCACACTGTTTTTATGTGGCTGCCGTTAAAGCATTTTGTGAGATAGAGTGTGGCTGGTCCTGATTGCAGAGGGGAAAACGGAGGAGTCTCAGAGTTGCTGGAGTACAAGGGAAGAGATGCTGAAACTCAGCAAATTGCAATATCCACCCAGGTGTGCTGTTCAGCTGCCCATGAGGTACCATCTCACAGAGGCAGTCACAACCCTTACTTGCACATAAGCCCAGAACACCAGAGATGCCTGACTTCACACGGCATTTGCTCTGAAGTGCGGGGTACTATCTGACCCTTGAATTTTGTCAGAAACTAATAAAACATGGAACTAGGTGCTATTCCCTAAAGATGACCTCTTTTCTTATCTGAAGCAATTCAGTTTCTGCATGTTGCACATTCTGTTCCTGTTTGAACAGCTGAAAATATTCATACTACTTTTTTTTTTCTTTAATTGATAAAGGCATCCATTTCTGCAACCTATGTATAGAAAACCATTATTATAGGGTTTAAAAAATTCTTCTAAAGTACACGCCAGATCATTCAAGCTGCTGGTTTTCTTTTAGTGCAGGATATAACTATAGATGCTCCACAACATGCCCACACCACACAGAAATACTTGGCTATAGTTTAGTGAGCATCCCAGGGATTCAATATGGGGAGACCTCACAGCCTCCAGACAAAGTTCTGTGCATATTTGGCCTGAATGGAGAAGTTCTTGCCAGCACTTTCAGTCAGAAAGTGGGACCTTAATGAAGACCCCAGTGAGCCATCTCAAATCTTAAGATTGTGAAGACTTAGGGCACTTTAAATTCTGTGGTGGTTGGTCAGAATAGGGTTTGGCAAAATGACAACCATGAGGCAAAGACCAGCGTTAAGCTTATTCACATTTGTTGTGGAGTGTATGATTCACATTTTTTTCTCTTCTAAAGAGAAATAGATGAAATTTCAAGCCCAGTGTACTTGTGCATAAAATGCAGATCTAAAAGGAGTCTTTGAATCAGGTAGATGCTGCAGCAAATATAACTTGCTGGATTTGAATGATTTTTGATATGAGGACTGGTTTCCATTCAACTTTGTTCTCACTGGAGAGAAAAGTCAGTGTGGATTAATGAGTAAATGGCTCTCTTTTTCTGACTTGGCTGATGTATTCCATCCCTTTTTGCTGTGTGATTCATTGAGAGTGAGGTCTCTTGTGTAAGTATATAGTGTGAAATTTGCAGAGTTGCTTTTCAGGAGTTGTATCTGCTTAGCTTAGAAACCTACAGTACTGCTGTGATTACCAAGATGTGATATAACTTGTTTGAATTATCACCAACACAGTCTTGAATTTCAGAAATAAGTGGGTGTTTCCCAGGTATCAAGCCTCATGGTCCCAGTATTACCAGTGCCTGCTGCTGTGCGTTGGCCAGGGATGCCAGGGCTCAGAACAAGGAGGGCTGGGGTTGTGTCTCTCCCTCAGTGCCTCAGTTCCTCTGAATGTCAAAATGAAACCAGCAACCTCCCTTTTCAAGTTTGGAGATCTGTGCAGTTTTTCCATAGGCATGCTAAATGATAATGACATTTATTTTATCACTTCAATATCCTATCAGGAGCTAAAAAAGTCCCCCAGTTTGTCAGCCTGTTCTGTGTAAAAGTTCATACCCTTACCAGTGGCAGGGATTGCTGGCTGGCTTTTTCTGCTGTCATTGTAGAGCATGACCACAGTGGGCCACTTGTCTGGGCCAGAGGCCATCCAGGCCTTACCACAGTGCAGAGGATAATACAAGTCACTTTGGGACAGCATTGTTAATTATTCCCAGCCAAACAGAATGATTCACTTTTGCTTGAGCTACGCTTGCAGTTTGATAAGCAAAGTTCCCTGTAAAGCATAAGGGGAGAACTTAAAAACAGTAGAAAGTGGGAGTTTTTGATTATGTCTAAAGTGTGCAAGAAGGCAGCAAGTGTGATTTCCCAACAGCAAAGTGAAGAGAAGGGCCAGCATCCTGATGTGAGAGCTCTGGCAAATCATTACACTCAATAAAGATTTTCTTCTCACAAAAACTGCAAGCTGTCAAAATTGTGTGTTGCTAATGATGTGGTTTGGAGGCCAGAGTTGGGCTTGCAAGAGCTCATCTATGTAAAACAGATTCAAAAATGGGAACTGAAACTTAAGAAACAGATTAAGAAAAAACAGAGGGTGTGTTACCCCATGGCTTATTGTCTGCTGTATTGTTACATAGCAGCATTATAGGTAATTCATCTAGGAATCAATTTAAAACAGGAAATAGATAAAAGGAAAACCATGCCAGAACAAAACATCGAGTGATCTGCAGGCCTTGTGTTATAGATATAAATCTGTATTGTTTTGTTGAGTGAGATGCATCAGTGAGAACACGATTTAGATTAATCTAAATGCTAGATTTTATCAAAGCACTGAGTCAGGATGATACATTATAAGTTCAGAGCCTGTGACATTTGTCTACATCTTTTATGAAGCAGAAATAGGACAAAAATATCAAGGGCTGGAGTAACTGGTTTCATCCAGGTTGAGGAGCAGTTTTGGTAAATTTTAATTACCTTTAAGAACTCATGTCTTTGTATTTCAGCACAGAATAAACTGACTCTGTACAGCACAGGGTCTTTGAAGGCCAAGTTTACCTTTGTCCCTGAATCTGTTGAGCGAAGCCAGGAACCTTGGACACTTTGTTCTCTCTTATTCGTTATTCAATTGTTGTGGCCTCCAAACAACAAAAGTCTGCACAAGGCCAGTCTGCCACTTCATTTACACTGAAGTAAATCCAGTATATTTTCCTTGTATTTGATGGAATTGCTTTCGATTTCACTGGACTTGCTAACCAGGTTGGAAATCAGTCTGTGGACTATAAAATTCATTTTATGCTCTGAACAGTCATGCCTGTTAGGAAGATCTGCTTGAACAGCATTTTACATTTCTTGCACTAGTGTTGAGTTGGTAACAAAAGAGTGCTGTTGAAGTCTGCAAGGAAGACATGAATGGTGATGTTCAGTGTCTAGCAGAAAGCCTGTGGAAAATAGGAAGCTGAGTCTTAAGTCGTCTACATTTCCTTGGAGAAAGAAATAAGTAAATGAACATGGATTGGATTAGTATTCATATGATTCAGAAAGTTATGAGTGTTATGATATGTAAAGAAAAATATGAAAGAACATGGAGACATTCTTGCCCAGAAGTATGAGCTACAACGAGTCATAAAGCTTCTCTCTGTTGAGGAAAAGGAACCATGCTGTTATGACCTGGCGGGACAGTACTGTCATGCCAGTTCATAGGTAATTGTTTATTTCCCAGCTTTCAGCATCCAGGAAGATTTGGCTAAAGTTTCTGAGAAAGTATATCATGCAGAATTCAAATTTCTGCAGCAAATAGAACCTGAATCAATAAAAGTTTAAGGGTTGGTATAAATCTATCACTTCATTTGAGCTTTTGTTTTCTGGGGTGATAAATCTATGCCTAAAATGTTAGGTTAAGATAAAGGATTTTTTCCTTTGTAAAATGAATCTCTGTTTTTCTTAGAATTAGAAAAATTAAGTTTAAGTTAACAGTCCTGTGGCTTCCAGCATATCTTGATAATGAAGACTGTTAATTCTTACTGTGATGAGTCAACTCACGCAGATTCATATCATGTACCTAGTATATGTAGAAAATATAAGCAGCTATTTTAAAATCAGATAAAAATTTTTGGTGATATCTTAAAACATTGATCTGAGGAGAATGATGAATTTTGCTGGCTGTATTCCATTAGGACCAGCAGTGAAGTCATATGTCTAATCACTGCAGTTATTTGTCATATATTACAATGAGTCAGAGATTCTGACTGTCTGCCCACTGAACACAGATGTTGCCCTCCAGCAGCAGCTTCCATCTGCAATCCATTCAGCAAAAGTTCATGGCACCTCTTTGTTCGAGTGAGCTGCAGGAAAGAGAAGCTGTGCTCACCTGGAAAAGGTGAGAAGAGCAGCAGGAGCAGAAGTGCTGCCAGCTGCCCTTTAGGGAGAGGTACTGTCTGGAGGCCAGGGCTGTGCATGGAATGGTCAGAGTGGGAGACATTCCTGTCACCAGCACAGCTCCTGCTGTGGCAGAAAGGAAGGGATGGAGCACTGTGGATGTCAGGGGAGCATTCCTGCTTCCCCAGGCACCAGCAGTTCCCCACCAGCCTCTCTCATGGGTGGGCAGTGCTGCAGCAGCTGCTCTGCCGAATGTTGCCTTGGGCTGCACAGGGCTGTACTTTAAAACATCCCACAAAAACTTCAGCAAAGGCGTATCTTAAGAAAATCAGCCTCCAGAAGGAATGCATTTGTACCTCCATAGCAGGAGCATTGCATGGAAGTTATTAGCCAAAGGATTTTGTGGGAGCTGATTCTGCCCAAAATTTTAGGTGTGCTCTCCTCTCCAGTGGGTAATGGTAAGTGATACTTTGGAGAAAGCCAGGATATGCCACTTCTAGCAAATAGGAGACCTACAGTCTGCATAGATCTGTCCCTGTCACTGGCCAGGCAATTTATCACCAAAGGGGGCATGTGAACCAAGGTGGCTTTATGTCCACTCTTTATCCTTTTCTGCATTTATTCATTGAGCAAGTTCATCTGAAGTTTTTCTAGCTGTAGGAAGAAAGAAAAAACAATCCAGCAGTGATGAACAGACCATTCCTGTAGATTCTGTTCTGGTAAAATATGAAGAATGACTCATAGAAAGAAGTACTTTACCAGGTTACATCAGGTCAACACTGAGTTTGTTGTACTTTAATCAGATCAGTCACAGTTGTGTAGGTCTGTGTTTTTAAAGCTTATTTCACTTGTTTTTATTTACCCAACATTCACTTTTCTCAGGGCATTTTTCAGGCACTATTTCTATCAGCAATTTCAATGTTTGCAATGCAGCTGCTACAACACAGAGATCATTTCTGGCGAGTGCTGAGCTGCTCACAGCACTCAGTGGATGACCTTTCCCACTGACAGCTGTCAATCACTTATGGCTTATGCCATTGCCTTGGGATGAATCCCACTTTTTGCCAGGGCCAGGGCTGGTTCCACGGGACAGAAAATAGTGTTCAAATAAGAAAGGCAAATGTGAGGGGAGATAAGTGCTACCAGCAGTAGCCCAGGGATCAGAGAATGTAAAATGGCTGCAGTTGCTGTGTGTGCGTTTGAAAAGCCGCAGTCACTTATGGACTTTGCGTCAGCAGCTCTTTGGCAACAGACCCAGCTCTATCAAAGTCAGTTCCAGGAACCCACAACTAGTTCTACCTCTGTCTTCTCAGACACTCTTCTCAATCTGTGCCTTCCTGAAAAGCTGTCACATGCCTAAGCTGTCTGCCAATCTGAAAATGTACTCAAGGTTTTTGACTAGGAAAGAAATTCCAAGGAAGAAGTAGAAGACGGTGTGAGTGAATAAAGATGTGTTTATGCAGTTACTCTATGTGTGAGCTTTGGCTGGTTTGGCTTTGTTATAAGCTTGAGCATTAAAGGTATTTTTAAAGCTCATTTAGTTCAGCAATAGTTGAGAGTTTCTGCTAATCCTTGCTGAAGCCTTGATTTTTGACACAATACTTAATCAGCATGTTACTTCTCAGTGCTACCTGCAGCACACAAAAAGTTTAAATGATTAATCAAGTTATTCAAGCAGATTTCAACAGGATTAAGAATTAACTGGAGTTCACCAAAATTTTCCAGCTGAGATGCAGACCAAGGCTTTGGTTATACTCAGGACAGCAAGTTAATGTGTAACAAGACAGGTTACCTCATCTGGTCACTTCTCGTGACTTAGACGTAAATGGTGCATAGACAGGTATTTTCATTGCAGCAGTAGCCACATATTTCTGGCAGAAAAGTGCTTTTCATGCTCAGTCCTTTAAATACTTTGATGGCTATTCATTCACAAACTTCTTAAAAGAAAGGAGCATCTGAAAATCAGTAATTGGCAATACTGTGTTTATCTCATTTATTAAAATTCGCCTTGGGCTGGGACTGATAGTCCAGGGCTACACTGGCATGGTAGATGGGGTTTTGCATCCCCCCAGATGTCAGTGAAGTTCACCTCTGGATCTGAACCTTCCAGCTCAGGCCATTGCCCAGTGACACAGAACATTTACTGTTTTATGCTGGCAGGTAGAGTGTACAAAAAGTCCAAGGTTTGATTTGAAGTACAGTTCTGGACAGAAAAGTAACTGTGAAAAGGTGTCTTTTAGGTGTCTTTTACTCAATTGACATGCTCTCTCCATGCCCTTCAGGTATTTCTGCTGATCTTACTGATTCAGGACAAGTAGTTACTACTGTTAGTGCTGCAAAACCAGTAACCCTGGTGCAAAGAGCTGAATTCTCTCCTGCTATGTGTGTTATCAGCAAAAGTCTTTGCTTTTTTGTAGTGCAGATTTTGAATATTTGGATGATGTACCACAGGGGAGAGTAAAGCAGCTTGAGTTTTCCAACTGAAGAGAGATTTTTGGTCTCAAAATCAGAAAAAAAGAAATGACTGGAGTGTTTTTAAACTAAGCCAATCTGACCAATATGACTGAGTAAATCTGAAACCCCTCCATGTAATTTTAACATCAGCTCTTAAAGCCTATTTAAGCAAGACAGGCAAACACTGGCTCCTGGCATGCTTTTGTAGGCACTCTGTTGCCATTTTTCCTTGACTCATGTTCGTCGCTTATTTAATGTGGCAGTGATGACTTCCAAGTTGATAAATAAATAAAATCACAAATGACATACTCTTAGGGCTGAGCAATGGAGCATTAAGGTCATAGAAAGAGTGGAGCATGCAGTTCTAAAAGATTTTTCTGTGGGATGTGCTGATGATTCTTTAAAAATACTTATTGGAAAAATTATACGTTGCAAAGCAATAAATCTGATTTTCAAGTGGGGTTTTAATTTTGAAAAAGAACAATGTAAAAATGCCACCTTTGTGCACAACAGCCCTTTCCTTTCATCGTTTCAATTCAGAGGTGTCTTACATTTACTGCATTGCCAAAGATTATTTTCTTCTGGTTTCTTACTCCAGTTACTTTTGAAGAGCCTATGTGACTCCAAGGACCAATGGTTGGATTTTGTTTCCTGTTTTGAGTGGGGAACATTGTTATTCCTGCTTTTTAACTTTTATTTCTGGGAAAAGAGGTGAAAAGTACTTCAGTACATTGAAAGTGCTGATGCTTGCCTGGTGGGAATTCTCAAAGGACCAAACCTGTGTAATCCTATTAGAGTGTCCCTCTGTAGTTATGTGTTTAACTCCTTCAGAAGCAGTCTCATACCAGTTGAAGAGTCATTCATGTTGAAGTTTGAATAATGATATAAAAGAGGAGCAGTTACAATAACCAGCACTTGTGGTCATTGCCCTCCTTCCCACGAAGGTACCAGTGAGGGGGAAGGATCCTGGCTCAGTTATACAGGTTGGAAGAGACCTTCAAGGTCATCAAGTCCAAGGAATATAAGAACAACCCAGGAGGGCAGCTGTCCTGAGGACAAGCTGTCTTCCCAATAAAGACTGAGGCAAAGAAGGCATTAAGCACGTCTGCCTTCTCCCCACCTGCAGTTACTAAGTTCTCTCCTGCATCCAGTAGAGAACAAAGGTTGGTCTTACCCTTCCTTTTACCATTACTATAGCTGTAAAAATATTTTTTTTAATCCGTTACAAAAGTTGCCAAATTAGGTTCAAACTGAGCTTTGGCCATTCTAATTTTTTCCCTACATGTCCTTGCAACCCCCTTAAATACTTCCTGAGAGACCTGACCCTCCTTCAAAGATGATACATCCTCTTTTTATTCCTAAGTTTCTTCAAAACCTCATTGCCCATCCAGGCTGGATGTTTGCCTCGTCAGCTCATCTTTCGGCACACAGGGACAGTCTGTTCCTGTGCCCTTAGGATCTCTGTTTTGAAGCACACCCAACCTTTCCTGGACTCCTTTGTTTTTAAGGGCTGCTTCCCAAGGAACTCTGAATAAGTCTCCTAAATAGACCAAAGTCTGCCCTCCGGAAGTCCAGTGTAAAAGTCTTATTGATGTTCCTTCTGATTTCACCAAATATTGAGAACTCTATAATTTCATAATCACTGAAGGCCCCAAGCGGCCTTCAACTACCACATCTCCCACCAGCCCACTCTGATCTCCAGTCACCCTGCTGCTCACCAGAGCAAACCCCTGCCCTGCCCTGCATGGCTGACGAGTTCCTGCATCCCAAACTGAACTGTGTTACTTGAACAGAATTGAACGTGGGGATCACTGACATGTCAAAAGCATGACATATGGCAGTGTTCTTGCAGGGCTTTCCAAACAAAGCTGCATACTGAGTACATGCTTCATCCTAACACATTCCTGAGTTCTGGAATCTTCCCTGGAGGGGTGGGGTGGGCAGCAGGGAATGCAGCAAAAATGCTCTTGGAGAAGTGAAATCAGTGTGTTTCTGTAGCATCCTTGGGCACCTGTTACATTTGAAATTTGGACACCTGTTACATTTGAAATTCTAAGAGAAGAATGATGTATTTTTGCATTTCTCCTGCAGCTTTAATACTTTTTTTGACTTAAAAAGAAACCGTTTTTAAACATTTCCATGTTTTGCAGAACAGCTGGAGTGATACAGAGGATGCAGAAAAATAACAATCTGTCTCCCAGACTTTCATGACTAATCTGTTAGTTTACATTTAAAATTACAATAAAAATGACTTGAAGACTAGCTTGTTATTTCTAACTGTTAATGCAGCTTAGCATAAAAATTTACAAAATCGGAGTAAGACCCTTATGAAGATGCAGCCTCCTAATGAGAGCCATATATCCCCCAGATAATTGTAGATAATAGAGATAACAGAGATAATTTTTCTTCTTCCTTAGGTATTATTCATTAATAAGTTCCCCTCTTATTTCTTCTAGGCACCAGTAACAGATGTGCAGTTTGGCCCTATGAGACTTCATCAAGATCAACTTCAGGTAACACAGCAGTTCAAACTGAAGTCCTGATTTCTAAAACATCACAGATGTTAGCTTAAAATTTATGACTGGAATTTTTTGGATTATAGAGATCTTCACAGAGTATTTTGCTCAGGAGATAATGTGCACATAACAGATTTTTGTCATGACATTCTGTCTATGTGATATCCTAAAAACCCTGCCTGTTTTCTCCAACCATCTCTCATCTCATAAAAATAGAGCTGTTTCTTTCTGCTATCAGTTACCTTGTAATCAATCTGGTTTGTGCCTCATTTTGTATTTTACTGGTAGTCAAATTTTTCATCAAAATCTCATCAAACTGATACCAAGCCAACTAAACTTGCAATATCATTACAAAAGATCCGAAGTGAGCTTGGCAAAATATTTTTATTATTCATTATTGGCTGAAAATAATTAATACTCTTTATTTCTTCATTAATAAAGGCTTTATGTCATTTGTCCCCTTACTTTGCCTGGGATGGACATGAGGTTTGGAGATATATGACTCCTTTGGATTTCCTTTGGAAATTCTCCCATATCCCAAGGCATACTGAACCATTAATCATCCAAGATGTTCCTCAGTTAGTAATTGCAAAGCTCATCAGTAGAGGCGATGTGGACCTAATAATTTGAAAATGTCTGTCTTAAGAATTGCAGTTTGACATCTTCTTGAGCCATTGTCAGAACAGTAATATGATCAAAAGTTAGATCTTAGGACATCCTCATCCAGCTGTTCCCCAGCATCAGAATAGTCCTTGATTATTTCTGCCACCTGTATTGGTTTTAATGATTGTATCACTTTTGTCCAGTCATAGACCACTCTGAAATGCTACTGATTTATCCTAGTAATATAGCTGGCAGGTGTGAGGGAAGAAGGTAGGCAACATCACATTTTTGCCAGATCTGCTGACATTCTGTGCTGTTGTTGAAACCCACTCTTCCCCTCTTATGGAGTGTTCTAGACTAACTTCACTAAATATAACACAAACTATGACACGTTTTTGCAAACAGTTTTGCAGGTTGCTATAAAAGGAACCTGAACTGAATGTGTGCAAAATCCTTCATTCTTACAAAAACATGCAGTACATGGAAATGTTAAGATTTACTGGTAGACATTTCACCAGCCTGGTCCAAAGTGTAACAGCACTGGAGTTCCTAAAATCACGCAGAAGATAAACAGCAGTGGGATGTGATGTGAGTTACACATGCTTCACGTTGCCTGACCAAAACCTATCTGAGTGTGGTTTGAAGTCAACTACTGAAAGCTTGGTGTCTTGGGACAATAGACCAAGTGCTGGCTTAGTTACCCATCTTTCCCAAAAGGCTGCATGTGCTGAGCCAAAATCAACACAACATAGATCTGTAGTCTGCCATGCTGTATTCTTTCGGGCACGAGAAGTTTTCTTCTGCAAAACATTATCCTGATGCAAAGCACAATCACATCAATGGGTCTTTCTTAGCAGACTTTGTTCACCTTCTGTACTGTATTAAATCCTAGAACTGGAAATACATTTTAAAGGAATTGGGCCTTATCATACTTCTAGTCTGTAGGCATTGTGTTGATTTTAAAAAGGCTTAGGGAGATTAGTTACTGGCAATTACACGGCAAGTTAGGACAGAGCAAATAGTGGCTCACAGGTCTGACCTCTAGTTCTGGATTTCAGCTATGATAATCTCCTTCTGTGATATAAATCCCATGGCAGGCTTTGTGTAGGAGTCACACAGGGACGTACTCCATATACAGTGGCACTGCTTATGATTTCAGTGTGGCATGAATTCCTTTTGACCAGCCTGTCCAGAATTTCCAGAAGCCCAACAGAGTGGGCAGCATCCAGTACTTTGGGGAGTTAGGATGAGATGGAAAGGAAAGCAGATTCTTTTCATGCCATTGAAGCAGCATTAAACACTGATTCACACGAGATGAACTGTGGTTGTGGAGTTTGTTTTGTTTTTGTTTGTTTGGTTGGGGGGTGTGTGTGTGTGTGTTTGTTTGTTTGTTTGTTTGTTTTAATTTTTATTTGTTTTCCCCTTTTCTGGAATACAATCCTGGCAAGAAAAATAAACCTCAAGAAAAAGGTTGCATGTGAGACAGTTTCAGAGGAGTGGACTCACTGTTGGTTCATGCACACTGTCTGAAACACAGGCAGTTTGTCTCAGCTGATTGCCTAAGCTCTCTTCGTAGATAATGACAAGAGAGACACTTCCAAAACTTGTTCTTCCCATGTGGATTACATGGCTCTGGCAGACTGTTTCACCCACTTGAAACACCTCTGTATAAAGACAACTATAAAAAAAGCAGTGGTCTGTAGAAAGCAATTCTATTCAAAACAGTGGATTAAGCCTCAAAAGTGGCTTTAAAAAAACATGTTAAGAGCAGGGAAAAGTCACAGAATCTACTGTAGGTGTAAGATTTGTTTGTGATGATCCACTGCCTGTCTTCACCTCAGGTACTTTTAGTGTTTGCTGAGGAGGACGAGCAGAGTAACGGGTTCCGCTGGGCGTGTGACAAGGCTGGATTTCGATGTCATATTGCCAGGACACCTCAGTCTGCACTAGAATGTTTTCTAGATAAACACCATGACATTATCATTATTGACCATAGACATTCCAGATACTTCGATGCAGAAGCATTATGCAGGTAAGCATAGTTTCAGTGTAATTAATGCTTAACAATATAGTTAACACATCATCAAAGTTTTTTTGCTTTTATATGACGTTTTTATAAACTCTATCCAGCACTGATTTTTTTTGGTTTTAGACAGGTGTGCACTGGCAGCATCAAATAGTGTTACTTCAGTGCTTTACATCTGATAGCAGCAGCATTTTTGATTGTGTCCTAGGATCTCTGAAGCTCCATCTGGCTTGGAGCCACAGCATACAAATTTGTTGCCATAATGAACTCTTGGGTATTTTTTTGGTTTTTTGTTGTTCGGTTGTTTGGGGTTTTTTTTTCAAATACCTGGTTCCTTGTTTTCCCACTAAATCAACTGCAAAGATAGCATGTGCCACCAAGGACGTTAATTAATTAATTCACTTCATTAATGTTCTAATTTTTTTGCAATGTCACTTCCTGTTGAATAACTCCCAGTGCAAACAGGCAAGGTTTGGTGTGCACGTTTCCATATCTACATTTGAAAATATGTTATGAAGAGCAAAATTACATACAGATTCCAAAAATAATTTTAGAAACTGCAGTAAAGTATGAAAAAAGGAGGAAAGGATTTGCCTTTGTGAGTCTCTCTACAAAGAGATGACAGGCAGCAGTGCCTTGCTCCAGTGACTTCGCCCTTGGGAATGTGTCTAGACTGAAAAAGTCTGTGGGGTGGGGTGGCAGGGTCAGAGTGTGTGCCCTGGGGGACTGTGGTGGGGCAAAGGCAATCTGAACTGAGTTCTTGCTGAACTGGAGGAAGTAGATAAGGTCTTTGTCAGGCCAAGACTAGGTAGCAGCGCTGTTCCCCTTGTTCCATTTTTACCAGTCTGTCCCAGAATTCAATAAAATGCACCTTAAATGAGTGAGGCCAAGCCCTTCAAGCAAGTCCATTACGTGCTGTTTCAGAGAGGATATTTTTTGTTATTTCCCCACTGAGAGTATTTGGGTTATGGATTCATCTATGTTCATGGAGTCTCAGATATAATTTATTCTCCTTTCTTAGCAACAGGCTCAATATTTGACTTTTGCTTTGTTGTTAAATGATTTAAAAGAGGTATTTTAAGAAAAGTGCTGTCCGAAGGTTCTGTAAAGTCATGTTTTCTGAAATGTGAACTTAAAACTAATTTAAATTTGCTATTTATTTAAAGGTCTATCAGAACAACGAAAGCCTCTGAAAATACAGTCATTATTTGTGTAGTACAAAGGTAAATACTCATATCTTTATTTTCACCTGTGATCCAAACTGCAAATCTAACCATTGTAAAAGTAAACACTACATTAAAAAACCTGAATTAGAATTTCCTACTATGCTAACCATAATGTGCTGTAACAGAATTTTTACTATCCTTGACTATAGGATTGGGACAGAAATTGGTTTTAATTTCTGGATTTTTACTAAAGAATCTCACCTTGAGTTTTGTTTTGAGCTCCTCCTCGCACTCCATCACTGCAGGCTTTCAGAGTATGTTTCAAACAACTTCTGCAACATCCTGTACAAAACTGTCTTGCAGATCTGTGTTTTGAACCTTTCTTAATCGGTCTTTCAATATGATCAATCTCAGCAAAACCCAGAGATCTGCTGAGTATGAAAAGTGATACAGAACAATTTGATCTGTACAAAGTATCATCTGACCACAGAAATGTTAGAAGAGATTATGACCTCTCAGTAAAATACTACATATGCTATTTCCTTCCCCATCCTTTGAAAACATTACTTATAAAATAATGTAAAAGTAAAAAGTAAAGAAATTCGGTATATTTAATGAAAGGAAATAACTGGAAGATAATTTCCTCAAAGTATAATTTGGGAATGACCATTTCTCAGAACACATTAATTCTGAAAACCAATTCTGAGGTGTTGAAATTTCCCATTAAAAGTACACTACCATCTATACCAAAAAAAGAGACCCTAATTAAACATTTCAAGATCCAACACTTCCTGCATAAATAAAAGCTATTGTGCCATCTGCTAAACATGACCAGCTTCAATCTGCTTATTGTCAGAAACTTCACATAATGGCCATTCTTCCAGATTCTATCCATACATTCACGTATGTTGAGGGCTCTTTTAACAGTTAGTGTAGCCAGATTATTGAGATACTTCATTTTGGAATGTGTCCCAAATGTGACTCACTAGAAGGCAGTGGGCAGGCAACACTAGAAAATCCCTCTTCATTCAGGCACTTTGAGTTGCCCATCTAAGGATTTAGTACATTCAGAATACAAGTAATTTCTTAAAACTCTGGCTGTGCACACTTTCAGGTGCATTTCTGACTATTGCCAGCATAAACAACAAGGACCCAGTACAGAAAAGGTCCAGTGATCTAGCTCATTAATTAGTTTCCTTGAAGCATTAGAGGTTTCTTGATGTAAGCAGCTCATTACATGCATGAACATTTTGGCTTATCCGTGCCAAAGATGAAAGCTTATAAAAATACAAAAAAATATGTTTTATTCCTATATCCTGTAAGGATCTAGCAGTATTAGCCTCAGTGTGACATCTGGGGTACAAGTAGATGAATGGATTGTGAAATTTGGTCTGAGTCAATTACAAGAATAATCTCTGATTTATCCTCCTTGTTTCAAAGGCACACTGATCGTGAAGAGTCATCAATATTGCCCCTGATCTCTGCTGGCTTCACAAGGGTATGTGCTATACTTGGCTGGCTTGCTCTGACTTTTCAAAATTGTCATGCCAGAAGCTCTCCAGAAGTTTGGCTGTCAGTCACCATTTGTGTCAGTGATCCAACCTGTAGATCTTTTTTGTGCTGCTCATTCTTCTATGTCCCAATTCTGAACGTTGACTTGACACTCTCGGGGATATAAGAAGTGGGTGTGAGACTTCTCTACTTCATACATTTATTTCAGATTAAATACATGATCCTTTCCTTGAAAAGTTGACATTGACAAATTGATTAGTGGCTGTGGCAGAGCCAGAGAGCAGCTTGCAATGAACAACAGAATGTGCTGTGGGAAATGTCTTCTATCAAATGCCAATTCCCATTGTAAACAGGCTTCACACACTGTCAAGTGCTATTAGCTATTGTTTGGAGGCACCTGAGAAGAACTGCACTGAATCTGTTCCTTGGCAACTATTCCAGCTGAGCAGAAAAGGTGCTTATTAGTGCATCAGTTAAGTGGGTACCTTATTGCCTTCAGCTGACAATGGAACAGGAATGGGTGTGATTTACAGCACAATTTCAAATATTTGGTTGCATGCTCACCAGATTTTTGCTGTCCCATCACATTCCATTTGCATCCATTTGCATCCATTTGCTTATTTCTAGAAACGTCCCAGTCCAGGAAATGCTACAGCCTGAAGATAATGGCATTTATATGAACAGAGTCTTTCCAGTGGGCACATAAGTAATTCAGCACAGGTTCTGAATTATTTATGGATCAGAGCCTTGGAGATGGGGCTAATGGCAAAGCATAGAAAATTTTGTTTAGCAGTTTTGATTGTGGTGGCTTACCTGTGATAATCACTCCTCCCACCCAAACTATCCATGTCTGTGGGAGTTTAGTATGAACAAAGACTTAACATTCAGGATCATACCTGGTAAATATGAAATGTTTTTTAAAAAGTGAAAGATCACTGCTATAAAAGCCCCAAAGTCAATAAGGGTATATTTCACAGGAAATTTTATTTTCATCTATACAGACAACTTGGGTTATCAGTAATTGGAAACTCACAATAATTTGAAGTTTTAACTACTTGAGACCAAACAATTTTTTCACTGTTATTATAAACAAGTAGCATGAAAACTAAAAGTAGATTTTCTAAAAATACATTGATCCTGCTGACAGTCACAGAGAATTAAAAGGTTGGTTGAACCTCATTGCCATGAGGATCTGTCACCTTTTCAAAATGCAGTAACTTGAAAAGTTTTGCTAGTACCAAAAAATAATCTTCTCTCATTGCTTGTGTCCCAGCATGTTCATTTTTTACATATCTACTCCTTTTCTGGTTCTTTAGCAAGCAAAAGAAATCAGAGCTTCAAATCCTTGCAGAAAGGAATGTGTTTTAATGAAATATTTCTAACCTTTTATTTGCAGAGATACATAGAAAATTCTAGTAGAATGGCCTGTTACAATGAATTGATTCAGCTGGAATTTGGACAGGTGCAGGCACAATTCAAACTAAGGTAATTTTATCAAAACATTATCAACAAAGAATTTACAATTTAGCCAGATCCTTAATAGAGTATTTATTTTAATATGCAGTAGTTAATTATAGAATGTCAGTTACCTAAGAAAAGACGTTAGTTGTTAAACTACATTATTCAGTATGGAGTTGTAACATTTTATTATCATAGATGAAAATAATTAAGTGGATAAAAATTTTTGGATGCTTTTTTTTTTTTTTCTCCAGGGCATGTAATTCATTATTTACAGCATTAGAGAAAAGTCAAGAAGCCATTGAGATCACAAGTGAAGACCATGTAATACAGGTTCGTTCCAGTCATAAGTACAGAAAATTGCTCTGCATTTTGTTTTGTCTATGGATTACATTTTCCTAGTCTTACAGCACAAGAATCTAATCTAACTTAATGTTTCTAAAAGATTGAAGTGAGTTTAGCTGTAGAGTAGAATTTTCTCCATTTAAAGTGTCTGGCATAAGTCAAACAATTTTCAAGAGAGACTGTTGTTTCTGAATGAATAAGGATTTACTCTCTTGTTTCTATTTTTTGTATCATCTCTTTATCTCAATTATTCATTCCTTCTCTGTATCAAGAATGAATGCAGCTACTGGCTTATGTGCATTCTTTTCCAAAAATATTGTATGTTCATTTGATGCTCTTTAAAATCTAATGGATATTCTATTCAAATAATTGTACTGGTTTTTTTTCTAAAATCTGATACTGTTTGATGTATCAGAATTTTTGGACCAACTGTTTTTGAATGCAATCCTCTCTTAGAAATTTCTTTAAGACACGGAAAAGAAATTGTGCTTAGTTTTGCAGTTCTGAAAACCATCATCTTTTTAAAGGAGTTATTTCCATCCCTTGCTATGAAGCAGTGATGAGTGATTTTATTATCAGTAAAGAGCTTGAATCTAAGCCTCTGGGAATTATAACAGGCATACAAATTGTACCTTCTTGAGCCAAACCTTGACAATGGCAACTTCACTGAAGGATGTGCCTTCTTCATCGCTTTTACAAAAATAACAGAACACATCCTGAAGTTGTTTTAAATACACTTTTTTCAGGCCAGATTTAGTCTGTCTGCTGACAGCCCCAGAGTATGAGAGAACTGACACTTGCAGAAGTCCTGGAGCCCCAGCAGGCACAGCTTTGGCACAGGGAGGGGAAGGAAGGGGTTCCTTTGGGAAGGAGCTCTTAGTGGAGAACCATTAGAAGTAGAGCAGCACCTTCTCCTTTCTCTCATACTAAAACATTGTAAGTTGTAAAGGCATTCAGATGCTGCTTTGACAGGACTGTGCCTGTAACTCAGCGAGTGAGAGGGCCATGAAGGGGTGGGCAGTCAGTACCAGCCTTCAGTGTTACTGGGCAAGGGCCACAAACTGCACTGAAATGCAACATTCACTTCAAGGAGAAGCCTGCTTTATTAAATCCCACTTCTCCCACTCTGCTTGGCTGGGCTTTGCCTGGACAGGGGAATAGTGATGGTTGGCCCTTACACAGAAAAGGATGATGAATTTGTCAGTAGATATGGCTAATATTCCTATGATATTCCACCATCTAGTTTGTGATTTTTAGGAACACTGAGATAGGTTTAAGATTTATGGGTTTGGGAACTGACAGAGCCCATTTTTCAGGAATTTATGTTGTCTGTCTAAACTCTGTGGATATGTGATACTCAGCTGTTTGCATAATTTCCCTCTCTTTGCTGACATGCACACACTCTGCACAACTATTCTAGCATGGAAATTCCTGGTTTTCTTCACAAAGAAAAAAAATGTGAACATCTCTCTCAGATATAGTACATGCAGACATTTATTTCAGGCTGGGAAAGAGGTCTCCTGGTTAAGCAAACAAAACAAGGGATTCTGTTGTGCTTTAAGTATACTGTTGAATGGGTATTTGTTTTTTCTATTTCACAGTACGTCAATCCTGCTTTTGAAACAATGATGGGCTATCAAATAGGTGAACTAATAGAAAAGGAATTAACAGAAGTGCCTATAAATGAAAAAAAAGCTGATTTCCTCGATACTATTAATTCCTGCATAAAGATAGGAAAGGTGAGTAATGGCATTGTATGACTTTTATTTGCTACCTGTAAAAGTTGTTGTAGTCCAGCAGTGATACACATTGTGACTTGCAGCTTCACAGACACATAGCATTTGCAACTTATTAAAACAAGAACAGGAAATAAAAAAATTCTTCATTTTTTAAGGGCTTCTTTCTCTTTTATTGCTTGGTTGAGGTACTTGTTTTACAAAAATAAGTGACTTGCTGCATTGCTTTATAATTTATGCTGTTCGTAGCAAATGGTGTGGGAGTACCGAAGAAAAATGAGATGGATGCACAAGTTATCTGGTGCTATGTAAATGAGAAAAGTACCATATTGAAGGATTTCACCATGAAATGTGGAAGCTGATTTGCAAGTTCAGAATGTAAAAATACCAAGGAGACATTTGCAATATCACTTGAAAGTGATAGGCAGTGTCAGCTGCCAGCTGCCAATCTGTTTAATTCCCTAATGGCATGGGAGCTGTCTAATGGATTTCCATTAGAAATGTTCATTGCACCGAGATGAGCTGGTTTCTGATGTCATTGAACATGACACAGTGCCTTGTAGGGAGAAGGTCATGGAGGTTGCACAGAGATTTGAGAAGGGGTGTGTTTGCTGATGCTCCATGGCCCGGGCTCAGGAGAGCTGGCTGGGTCATGGGGACTGCCCATGGGAAGCAGCACAGCATTGGCACAGAGCAGGGAGATGCCAAAGTGAATCATGGCACTCTGGATCTAGACAGGGATGCAAAAGCACAAATTCAGAGTTGTGGGAGTCATGCTCTGTAGGTCAGGGTGCTGACACAGCACTCAGTGGCCAAAGCTGGGTGCAGATTCCATGTGCATTTCAAGGAGATTGTGCCACTCATTTCCACGTGTGCTGGCCTGTTGGAAGAGATCCCAGAAACAGACAGTAGTTTGGATTATGGTGCTTCACACCTCTGTTGCCTGACTGAAGTTATTTCACTAAATATATGCAATACAAAACTGATATTAGGAGAGAGTATTTATTAAGTTGTAATTGAAATACATTAGATGTGTCAGGCTTTAAATCCACACCATCAATTTTCAAGATGTAAAGTGATAAAATTTTTTAATATTTTAGTGAGCTGATAAAAATTTAATTAATAATGGCAATATATTTTACTCTATGAATGATAGAAACCTAATTCATCTCCTTCTGTGTACTAATTTTACTCCTGACTGTGTAGCTTCAACAGTGAGGGCTAATGAAATGCTGCCAACTTAAACCTGTCTGTGTGGAACAGCTTAAGCTCTTTTAGGTGGATGTATTCTGTTTGCAGGTGTTCTGTGTTTCCCTCTGGAACATTTTTTAATATATAATCTGTGCAAGCTTACATTTATATATGAATATAAAAATGAATTGCCAATTAAATTATTACAGGAATCATTTGCAAGTAGAGCTTAACCGTGAGCAACAACCTTTGAAATACTTGAAGTATTGAAATAATTTGTGTCAAGATATTACAGCATTTTCAGAGGTGCCTGAGTTACCTGGATCATTCTGACATGGTCTGTGTGTAGTTTTCAGTGATTGTGATTTCTTTATATCCTAAATTTAAAAGACTGCTTCTCACTGCAATAGGTCATATTTGGGTTTCTGCAGGTTACAGCATATCAAAAAAAGGAAACTGTCTGCTGCTGTGATAATCTCATATCAACAAATCTGACTTTTCTCTTTCAAACAAATGTGGTACTATACTAACAGAGTAATAAAAATAATAGAAAGCAAATTTTTCTGATCTTTGGAAAAATCTAAGCTGCATGAAATTTATCTTGTCTTTAAATAGAATTTAGGAAGGTGGATTCTTGGAGCATTTCACCTCTTGTGCTGACAAGCATAGTGCTGTGAGCAGGTTCAGTATATTCAAACAGAAGTTCATAGGCATTACACTCAAAAATTGGGAATTGCAAGGTACACAGGGATTCTTGGGTCAGGATGTTTCTTTTCTTAGCAAAAAACATATCTCTGGAAGTTAATTTTTTGTTACTACAGCTGGCTGTAATTTGCCAGAAGCCAATGTTATTGAAATGTTCATCCATCCATACTTGAGAAGTTAAAAAGAGTTGTTCTTTTCTTCATTCCTCTATTTCATGATTCAAATTGCATCCATTAAGATGAAATGTGCAATTCTGAGTAGAACTCTTGCTGCCTCTGATCTCTGCAGTTTGCTCTTAGTTTTGCTTTTTCTGAAGTGAGATGAACAGCTACCGATAAAGCAGACAAGACATGCAATTCCTCTCACTCTTTGGGAACTGTTAGCAAGGTCTTCCCAGAGGGGGTGGGAGATCAATCATGCTCTGTGGCAAAGGTCTGTGGCAGCACCTTCCTAACTCAGCCTTCAGTTCTGTGAGATTGTGTGGATGACATCTTGTGTTTATTTTGGTTTGCTCTGTTTTCTGCAAGCAGTTTGCTGAACTTTGCTGTCTACTGCAAGAAGCCTCAGTCTAAAAGGAAGGCTGAACTGGGGGGTTCCTTACTGTGCCTGTGAGAGTGCTCAGTGCATAGATGTGTGCCTTGTCCTTCTTCATGGAGTTTGAAAGCTCAGCATTGATTCACTCTGTAAGGAGTGACACTGTGGGGTTTGCTCTGTGTGGTGTTTGCTCTTGTTTGATCGCAGCACTCCCCACAGCAGGAACTGGTCACGGTGCTTGTGTGGCTCCAGTGCAGACATAACCATGGGCTTGACTGACAGCACATCTTGGGAATAGCTCTTCTCTGTTGGATTGCTGACAGAGGCTCTGGGAGAGAGCATATGGTGTTCTTAAAATACATTTAAGTGACATCCCTGGGAGAACTTCACCTACCAGCAGGAGTTTGGCTTGGACCTCCTGTTTCTCAGAATTGCGCTGACCTTTTCCCTAACACATTTCCTGCCACAGTTTCACAGGTTTTAGAAATTCACAAGTTGAAAAATCAATCTGTTGACTAAGAAGAACACATTAGTGAATAACCTGCCTTGAAAAGGATGTGCTTTCAATGAGGGAATTATCCAATCTGGAGTTTATGACTTCACCCCTTTGTGCACATCCTGGGTGTATTACCTAGGTTAGAGATCAATTACTCATCTCTACCTCATCCTGGTTGTCAGGAAACTATTGATGTGCATACTTTTAATTATGAGAGCATTGAATTTTGTGGTGCTTGCTTTATCTTAATTTGTATTCCTCAAGCAGCTCACAGAAGACATTATGCTCACTACACAGTTTGTTATGCACAGTTCTCTTCACTGACAGATCCTCAGAAAAGCCTTTCATAATTTTTTCTGTACAGCCTGTCGCCATGCAGTTCTCTGTGGGCTGGAGTCTTTATTTGCTGGCTCCATCAACATAAATGTAAAACTGTTCTCTCTGTACTGGTGTTCTGGCCTGCTTGACTGCGAAATCTGTCAGTCTCACATAAATACATACTGTGCGCCTCATGAGGGTATTTTCACATACATAAGATCTGATCTACAGTTTGTTGAACTCAACTGAAATACAGCAACTGGCCTGAGCAGTTTGTATTAAGTGAACATGCAGGATGGATTCAATTATTCATTAATCACATGGTATTTAGTAAATGCCCAGCTCAAAATATGCATCTGTTAAAAAAGACCACCACCAGCTATTCTAGGGATAGAAACACATAGGCAATCCTAAAACCAGAGTGCTTTTAGAGGGGAGGCAGAATCCAGGAGCAATTCTACTGGGCTCTCTTCTGCTTTAAAAGAAACAGAATAAATTTCTGCTGCATTTGATAGTAAACTGACAGTATGGAAAGTAAATGTTGTGGGATACCAAAGCACTTTTAGCCACAGTGAAAAAACATCCCAGCCATGCAGGAGAGATGGTGTATGCAGCAGGGAAGGTGATCAGGCAGTGTAACAGCTTTGCAGTGACCTTCCTGTCCTGGGTCCCTGGGGGGACCCTGCAGCCCCAGGGGGACTCTGCTTCAGGAAGAGGCTGCTCTGAGCTCCTGCTCTCACAGGGCTCTTTGCCAGCTCTCCCCAAAATGACCCATAACACCACTGAGGTAGGATGGGGAAGAGAACATAGCTAATTCCCACAGCTCCTGAGGTCCAGCTGTTGCCATCAGAGTATTCCCATGCTGCTTCTCTGGGAGTTGTCCATGCATTGAACCGACAGGTTACTTACAGGAGAGAAATTTGAGTGTTTATGCAGAGTTTAACCAGTCCTGCCTGGTTTTGTATTGTGAGACAGCTTTCAGAGAAAGAAGGTATGAAGCTAGAGCCTCTCTTTGTGTTTTATCTGAACTTCCTTCCACTTGAATTATTTTTTCAGGAATGGCAAGGAATGTACTATGCGAAAAAGAAAAATGGAGATAGCATACAACAAAATGTGAAGATACTACCTGTCATTGGACAGGGAGGGTAAGTGTGAAAGCTGAAGTCATGATTTGTGTCTGAATGAAGGTTCAGTTTAGAGTTCAGTTGCCTTCAGCAGATATTGGATTATCCTGCTACTGCGTATAATGAAAGCTTATGCAAGGAAGGGTGCCTCAGGCCTCTGTGCTTAATTTCTTGGGGCAAAATCAACTTTACATGCTGTGTGCAGGGAAAGTGAAATTCTCCTAATTCTCACCCCAAAAGAGCCAAATATGCAGATGTGCTCACTTGTGACTCTGACTCTTCTAATTCTCCCTGAAGTACAAGTGCACCCTCCTGTCTTTCTGTGCTTTGTGTTGGTGTCACCAGGATCTACATCCTGTTTCACTGAGCACCTGTACTGTGTCCTTCCATGATCACTTTTCTGTGCTCCTTTCATGGCTGTTGCCAAGGGTTGTCATGGGATGAGGGACTTTGATCATGGGTAAGATTCAAGCATGTCTAGATTTTGATGCAATTTCCACTTGGTCCCCCAAATTGAGCCTTTGGAGCACCCAAGTATCAGCACTGAATTAGAGCTGAGGTTTGGATGGGAATTAACACACTGTTTTTTGCCTACAGAAAGATTAGACACTATGTGTCAATTAGTAGACTGTGCAATGACAACAATAAGGTAAGTGGAAATAGTGCTATGCTCACTTTAATTTGAGCCCTAAGTATAAGAAAATAATGGCAAGGTTCTGACTAACTGGATTTCTCATGCTGAATTTTAGGTGGAGAAGACATGTGAATGTATTCAGGCTGAATCTCAGACAGGTACGACACATCTCTTCTGTCCCAAAAAATGGAGAGCATACCTGGGGAGAGGATAAAGGCCATTGTTAGTGATTTGACTGAAAACACAGTTTCACAGAACAGTCCTATTTATCTAGTGATAAGCTGGGAATCTAACTCAAAAAGCAGGAAAGTAAATACAAGCCCCCTCTCTACCTGCCTCACTTACTTTAGAGGTGACATAAAGCAACCCACCTTTGAAAACGCTGTCACAGGGCCCCAAGTTGGTATCATGGTGTTGGTGGATTCAGTGCCACAATTCAGTTGTAGGTGGTGGATCCCTGTGACAGAATTAGAAATGAGAAGGATGCTGTCATGTCACTGTGCTGCTGTGGCTGCTCTGTAGCACATGGCACCTGTGCCTGCATTGCTTTGAGCTGCATTGTGGGGAACTTGCATGTGGGTGGAAATGAGGATGACCAACACCATCATTCACCCTCATCCCACTTCAGTTAGGACATTCTGGGCATCCATGCTATAGGTACTTGTTAACTGTAGTCTTAGCACAGGCAGAATCCTGGAGTCCATAGGGAACCTGGGATACACTGTCCCATTTGCTGGCATGTGCTCTGCTTTGGCAGTTCCTGGTGGCAGTGGTTACTTGAATGAACTCAGTTGTGCTGTACAAGTTGCTTTCACAACTGAAATTGTGTCACAGTGGCAAGAGAGGAGCTTTTCTCTCCACAGTTCCCTTCTGCATAGACATTTAGGCATGTTCTGCCTAAGAACTTGACTGGGTTCAGGACAGTGTAATAGGGCTTTAAAAGGCACTTTGATCAGCTCTCATCTGCTGAAGTGTTGAGATCAATGTCACTCAGCTGCTGCCAGGCTTTTCTGAGCATCATTTCCTTTAACATACATCTTAGGCAAAACTTTGTGTCATTATGCAATATCATTTTCTTCACAGATACTCAGACTTGCAGACACAAAGACATGAGGAAAGGATCCCTGGATGTCAGATCCACAACATCACGTGGGAGTGATGGTATGTGAAACAACTCATCATGTTTGGTCTGGCTGAGTTGGAGTTGTCATGCAAACCCAATACACAAATTATTACATTTCTTACCTCTTCCCCTGATAAAGATATGAAGATTTTTTTTCTTAATTTTGTTTTCTTTCACTGTGTTGTATTTTGCTCTGTTAGATCACCCCAAACTTGATAGATGAGTCACATACTCAAAACTGTTGCTGACACTTACATGCTTTTGTTTAATCATACCTCATCACAGTCTAGGCAGCATACACTAGTGAAGAATGTCTGTGGCCGTGAGAACACAGTCATGTTCCAGTATAGCAAAAATAGCATTGACTCTTCTTCTTAAGAACTGCTCAGCACAATAAGTAACAGTGTCTGCATTTTATAGGTAGCACAATATCCAGAAAAATCTCATCTTGATCTTTTTTCTGCAGAACCAAAATTGCTGATGTGAAACATTTGTTTTAAAATTTTCAATGAATAATAGGCCAGAACCTCTGCTGGTTTTATTTGGCATAGGTACCCACTTCAGAAGAGCTTCAGTGATTTACCTCAGCTTGGAAGCTGACTCATTATGACTTGCCAGATTGCATCAGGCAGCAAGAGTAGATACATCCTGTAATAATCTAAATTCAGTGGTTGCCTACCTGTGCCTGCCAGTTTGTACACACGCATCTGTATAGTCTTTTAATGGAGTTTGTAACTGAATATTTTAATCAGTTAAAATAATAAAGCAAAGCCATGATTTTGCCAGGCTGTCACAGCCACTTACCTCTAATCAGGGACATCCGTGGTTCAGCCAGCATCTCTTTGCACTTGTGCATTCTGCAGTAGATTGCCTCTGAAAGGCACAGCAGGGTAAGCAGTTCAGAAAAGGCCTCAGGAGTTCCTGGCTGATCCTCCTGTCAGGCCTTGTCTCTGCAATCAGGGTACAAATTCTGCTCTGTTTTGCACACAGGCAGCTCCCAGCGGCGCCGCTCCTCCATGGCCAGGGTCCATTCCATGACTATTGAGGCTCCCATCACCAAGGTAATGTCACAGCTGGGCTGTGCTGCAGCACTGGGGCATGAGGCTCCAGGACAGCACCAGCCTCTGGTGCCACTCCTTCCCCTGTTCCACCGACCCTCTGCTGTAGCTTCAAAAAGGCAGATACTCTGAACAGAGATCTCCCAAACCTGCTTGGTGGAGTGTCATCCTTGGGGTCAGCCATGATCACATGATCCTTTTTAAGGAGGAGGAACTGGAGTTCCTCCTTTGTACTTATGCACTGTCAACTGCTCTCTGAAACCACTCAAGGATTTGTCAAAAATCAGCTCTTAAACAAATTGCAAGAGGGCAAGCAGAAGAAAGTTACATTAAATCCATTCAGAGACATTTTGAGGCTGTGCCTTGGAGGGGAAAGTGATTAATAAGATTGCTGTCTTTAAGGCCATGATCTTATTCCCAGAGTCAGTAGCAAACATCAGGATTTCAGTAACATCCCTTTCATTTTGATTTTCTCCCATGCAGATTAAAGTTTTAGATCTTGTTATTTTCCTGAGTTTTCCATAGTAATTAATGAGTGTCTCTGTTTTTTTAAAAACACTTCTAAGTTCACAATATGTCTGATGCTACATTAGGTAATAAACATCATCAATGCTGCACAAGAGAGCAGTCCCATGCCAGTTGCAGAAGCTTTAGACCGGGCTTTGGAGATTTTAAGAACCACTGAATTGTACTCTCCACAACTGGGGACAAAAGATGAGGATCCACATACAAGTGACCTTGTTGGAGGGTTAATGACAGTAAGTACTTACTGCCACAAACAGCTCTTGATTAATGTTCGCTGCCTGATTTTCCCAGTTACTTGATCTTTATCATCTGCCATGTGCTCTGCCTCTACAATGCCAAATTTTCAGGTAGAACTGCAGACGTTTCTTTTTGTGGACTTTCTCCCCCTACGTGAATAACGTAGCTCTGAAAATGGGAAGGAAGTTGACCACCCCTTTAGAACATTAGTTTAGCTAAAAATGGAAAGTAAAATATTTTTTTTCAATGTGATTCATTTGAGTAAGGTATAGATGGGAGAGGAAGAAAGAAAGAGAACCAAATACTTGTATTTATTAATGAGGATTAGAATGACATACTTTTGGGGGGGCTTTTCAGTCTATCAAAATAATGTGTCTTCAAAAGAATGCAAAATACATGTTTTTGTTGCTGTTTCTTGGATTATATTTGTACCTGTAGCATAGTACTCAAAGTTGAACAAAGGGCACATGGCGAAGCAAGAACTGAACTCAAACCTTCAGAGCCTGGAGTCTGACCCTCCAGATGGTAACTAGATGAGTTTAGATGAATGTTACCTGTGCCCTAAGGATATGTGTTCTCATTAGTCTGTAGGTTGCATATGAAAGGCTAGATCAGGAAAAAAATTTACAGTGTGTTGGATGCAAAAAGGCTCACAAAATATGAACTTTTCAGAGATGTCTATGGGCTATTATAATTTCATGTTGGAACTATCACAACGCCTTTGCAATATCTATCAGAATCTTCAAATAGTTTATGTGTATTTTTACCTTTAAAAATACCACAGCAAATATCTAATCAGGAGAAACATGTGGGAGACTCCAAGAATTCCAGAAGACCTGAATGGTTCATACTGGGTTGTATTTACTAACTGAGTAGACAAAATTTATTGTTACCTTAACTATAAAAATATAGCAAGAATATTGATACATATAATCATTAGTCTTGAAGAGAATCTTTTCTCCTGCTGAGATAACAATATTGCAAAAAATAAAATCCTTACTAAAAATAAACCCAAGGCTCTTTTATGGAGCAATAAGAAAAGCTGAGAAAATTAATTTCAGAGCAATGGCATGGTATGAGTTTTAAAGTTATTGGAGAGAAACATTTTTCCATCAAAGAGTCTGCTGAAGACAGAATTATATTGTTCCATTTGCATTCAGAAGTTATGTCTGAGAAGGAAACAAGTAATACGTTATTGGATTTGAACTCTCAAGCAGGAAGGGCATTTGGAGTTCAAAGATGGATTTACCAGATACAATTACACCTGCTATTTCAACTCTTAAAAACTAATCTTTGATTCTAAATGATAGGCAGCATCTGGTGACCTAAATATTTGTGTCATAGCAGTTCTATTGAACAGCCACTGTTGTACTCCCTTTCCTTTTAAATCACTAAACTCCAGACTCATTTACCTACAAATGTGAAAATAAAAATTAGATATAGCAGTTCTTTTAAGAGAAGATATTCCATGTTCAGATACAGTATCCACATTTACTTCTGCTATACTTGGTGTGAATAACATTTTTAGTAAGGTGCATTCATAATTTTTTTTTAAACACTGTGGTTTTTTTACATCATGGGCTAAGCATGAGCTAACAGCTGTAACCTCAAAAGAGCAAGCAGGATTTGGGCCACAGCATTTAGAATTATAAAACGAAAAGTAAATATTAACTACATAATTCTGTTCGTTTTAATCCATCATCTCAGTGTTCACATCTAGGCGTCAGGCCAGAATTAAGCCTAGGAGGCACTGAACTGAAGAATAAACAAGCATACGTTCTGTGTGCTAGAAAGGAAGGCTCAGAGTAGTTTGTTCCTCTGCGTTGTGACATTCTTCTGCTGCTGAGGTGACTGGGTGTGCCAATCCCAGGGAAGGAGAGCAGGGGAATGTCTCCATCCATTCCCTCCCACCACCCACCTTTGCTCGTTGGTGGGAAGTGTGTGTACCACCTCTGCTTTAGGCACAGACCCACAACTGGTGTGCATGTTGGCCAGACAAAGACAGATATGAAGCTGCAATTCTAGACCTCCATCTGCACTTGACAAACTTGAGTTTTTACCTGTCTGAGTGCAGGTAGTGTATCCCCTAGCCTGCAGTTCTTCATCTGTTACGAGCTGTATGCAAACCAGGCGAATCTGAACAGTACAAACAAATGAGGGAGAGGCAGCTCTGATGACTCTGGCAGGCTGCACTCAGGCTTCTCCGAAGTTGTTGTGCTACTACTTGGTGTCATCATCTCCTAGGCCTATTGTGCAATACCCTCCATTTAACTTGCAACTTTTATTTAACAGGATGGTTTACGAAGATTATCAGGGAACGAATACATATTGTCAGCAAAACGTAAGTTTTAATTTGGCAGCTACTGAGACACTAAAACATGTTCAGAAATTTAAGAAATGGGAAATGTGATTAGATGTCCTTTTTTATGAGCTTTTTTTTTGTTGTTTGGGGTTTTTTTAATCTGTAAACGTTTTTCTGCATCATTACTGAGCTGGGTGTTTATACAGAACGGAGAGCATGGTCATTCAGTAAAATTGTATCTCCCTATTAAATAAACTACTTAATATACTGTTAATAAATACATATAGTAATAACTGTGTTCCTCAAAAGAAACTCATCAGGTCGCTGGCAGTCTGAGCTCTCCAATCTCCCTCAATGACATACCCCCACGGATAACACAGGCAATGGAAAATGAGGAACAGTGGGATTTTGATATCTTTGAACTTGAGGCTGCCACCCATAAAAGGTCAGTAAATGCAAGAGTTCATATACTGAAGTTGCTGAAAAGTGACTTAAATGTCATCCTGTAATCAGATCCTTAAGTTTTCTATCTGTGCTTTTAAAACTGATTTTATTTTCAATGTCAGATGTTTTAAATTTTCTCATTGTCATTTCTAGTTGTGTATGCATCTTAAATATCTTCTGTTTCATCATGCACTATTTCCTGCAAATTCCCATATATAAGTGAAGATTATATATCTTTGGTATGGTATAATGACAATACAGCATAATTTTTAAAGCCTTCCTTTATTCAGTAATAGAAAATTTATACAAATCAAATTATTTTCTGGTGGGGATTCAAATTCCTATTATGGCAAACTACACACAGAGTCAACATGCTGGTCTTGATTTGATCAATTGATACAGATCAGGTTTTATTTTCTTTCCATTTCATTGGGTAGGTTTTATTCCTGAGCAGTTCCAATACAGCTTTTCAGCAGAATTCCCATTACCTTTCTCTGGAATTAGAGGAAGGTCTTTATTCTAAAATCTTGGCAAGTTACATTTTATGCATAAGCTTAACTGAAGAACATTTACTGATAAAAAGCAGGGCATACAAATTTTCATCATAGAAGTTTTAAAAAGCTTTGGTAGACTGTATTTCATTAGTAGCAAAGGCTCCCCCTAAGACTGTAAATTGTTCTTTCTGTTTAAATCCTTGGTTTTATTTTCTGATGCTTATCAAAAGTTTTCCTTTTGAGTCTAGTTTCATGTATCAGGCTTTGTCTTAGGTAAAAGCTTTTGTGAGATACTAATTTGGAGGCCAGATCCTGCAATGAATTGACTGTCTTAAACCCTTTGTCAAAATCCCAGGTCTGTAAGAGCTTTGGAAGTTATTCAAAACCAAAGTCTAAGAAAGATATCCAGCACTTAGTTAAAAAATACGTACTTCATTTTTATACTGTGGTTTTATGAGCCAAAAAGGTGCAAAACCCACTAGGGTTTTATTCTTTAAAATGATTTTATTTTAAATCAAGGTATTTACATCCACTTGCTTTAGGTTTTCTTTCTTTGCTGCATTTTGATTTCTAATGAAGTAATACAGATAATTAATTTAAAAGAAAAATGTAAAAATACAGTCAGTCTGTGTGATTTACAACATTTAATGGGTACATTGCTGTAACTGAATTAATTATCCCAGCCAACATGCATGAGATCATCGGGTAGGTTTCTCTGTTCTTACTGGAGAGACCAGAGAGGGACAAAGGAGGTACTTTGTTGCCTGCACTCTTGTTAAAGGTAGTATAATTATGATTGCTTCCTACTGTGTTCAAATAGTGGCAGTTCATTTGTTAAGAGAAGTGATTTTCAATGACTCACAAGTATGAATATATTACTAGTATTGCCTTAAGTCCAAGCAGACATATGGTAATAAAGCTAGGATAATTAACTATATTTTAGTGCATTACAGTTCCCTGACAGAGAAACCTGGAGACACCTTTGTCTGACACTGGGGGGATTAAGGGAGAATTGACTTTATGTATGTTACAATTCTAGTATATGACACAGTAATTCTGTAATGAGTCCTTATACATCATTTCATATGTCATTAGCTAAAAATGTTGTGTGGATTCCTAATGTTTATGCCATATAATATTCTTACAGCTGCATTCATTTTAAAACTTTTCGTTTATTTTTCTCCACAGGCCTTTGGTTTATCTGGGTCTCAAAATATTTGCTCGCTTTGGAATCTGTGAATTCCTAAACTGTTCAGAATCCACTCTGAGGTCATGGTTACAAGTTATTGAGGCTAACTACCATTCCTCCAACTCTTACCATAATTCTACTCATTCAGCAGATGTACTACATGCTACTGCTTACTTCTTGTCTAAAGAAAGAGTAAAGGTGAGTCCACATTTATGAGAAACAGTGTAGGTGGGACATACAGATGCAGTCAAAGAAGAATCTCTCAGAAACAGATTCAAAGCCAAATGTCTGCCTAGTGCCAACCAGTTTGGTAACTGAGGTCAAAGAACTGGGCTGCTTTACGTGAATTCTATTCTCTCTTATAGTATATGTAGAAGGATGGATACAAATATTACAGAATTGAACAGTTCTTGATGGGAGAATAAGAAAACCTTTTCAAGTAAAACTTCTTCATATAGTTAAACCTTCTCAGATAGGTGAGCTAATGACATAATTACTTTTGTCATGGTACATGCCAAATACAGATTTAATGTGATAAATTACCATCTCCTGTGCCTTGTGATGGTCATTTTGCAAAAGACTCCCATGACAACATAAGCCATAAAGTAGGCTATACCACCCACTGAGGCTTACAGAGACTGCATTGGAGGGGAGTATTGAAAAAAATTACTTGTCAGTAGCATAACACCCACTGGGATATTAGAGCCACTGACAACCAGAATAAATCAGAGCAACTTTTGCTCTCACATGCCCACACTGAAGAAGGGGAATAAAGCAGTGTTTGGTATGTGTGCAGCAGAGTGGTGGGACATATTTCTGAGTCACAGTCTTGGGTAGAAATTCTGAACTGGCCTGCATAAGGATAGCACCAGTGATGGGCACCTGGCTGAGAAATTTGTGACTGTAAACAAGCTTCTGACAGCTCATTAAACTGCAATAATTCCGTTAACTTGGAGCTGCAGCTCATTAGTGTGCTTTCCAGAGGGTGATTTACAAATACTATATGCCAAGCGGGGATAGAACGTCACTGGATTTTTTCAGCCCCTGATTTGCCAGAGGTTTAGCTGGTCTTCCCAAGAATATCTATGAAAGACAGACAAGATCTGGATCCATTTCAATGCCACAGAAGCATGACTGCCTCCTCTTTTTCCAGAATGTTATTTCCATTCCTCTGTAGGCATAGGAAGAGAAAAAAATGTTGCAGCAGCAGAAGGAGCAGAATCAAAGCTCAGAATTCTCTCTTTTATCTTTTCAAAGTTATAGCTCAGCTGCTTTTGTGTTGCTCAGAGTTCAGCTTAATCTAAACACAGAAAGCCCAATTCTGCCACTGAAATTCATGCCGAGAATAACTTTTTTTGGTAATTTGAACTCAGTTCAACTTGCCTAGGAAAATTTTCTGGCTCCCAAATTGAAGCCATATTGTCAGAATCATTTCCACTTCTGTGCCGTGGGAGTTAAGATAACAAAGTTAGAACCCTTGACTTGATGTTGGGTATAAAAGTGCTGTAAATCCCTGTGAAATAAGTGTCAGGTAGACTGCTGTGGTCCTCCAGGTCAGGTATTCTCATTTTTCTGGCCATTTCCGATCTGCACAGTCTTTCTCAGCCAGATTGAATGCTGGTCAGTGTGTCCCTCTGAGCCCATTCTCAAATCCCTCTCTCCTATACCACAAAAATAGAATCCCATGAGCAGCAGCTGAAAGAAAGAAGGAAGAAGCTAACACACAGCAGAGATTATTTCAGACAATGCTACCTATGAACTAGAGCAGAATTATTTGCCTTCTTGTGTTCTCGATGAGACTCTCTTGACAGCCCTCAATGAATAATATCCCTGCTCCTCCAAAATCGTCCTTGGATAATTTTAGGAAGTGTAAAGAAAGGTAGGGTTTGTCTTTTCACCTACCAAGTGTAACTATTCTGAATGGTAGTAGAGGGTCCATAGAGAATTTGGACCTCAAATTAAAGCAAATTGAAATGAAAATTATCTGCCCTGCTCCCAGACTCAAATGGGAATATTTCTGCTCTTGTGTCTCTTTCATTTTATTAAAATTTTTAATACAATTGTTTTGTATCTGTGGTCCTTCACAAATGCCAGTATAAACACAGCACAAAGGCTAGTTTCCAAATGTATATGAAATATTTCTGAGATGCTTAGTTCTTCTTCTCCTTTATGCTATTAATAAATTATTAACACTTAAGTGTAAAATCTTAAGAGTCAAATAATTTTGCGTTTCCTGACAGTGTAGATAGAAATAGACATAAAGCAATACCCATTGCAAGTAGACATAAAGCATGGAGTGCAGCATGCTACCACTATCAGAATGTGATAGAGAAAGTACAGAACATGTCATGCAATTTATCCATAGATGCAAAACATCAGATATTCCTCACAAAACATGCATTAGCTGTAACCCCAGGACACTGTTATTAAAGAACTGGATGTATGGATAACATTCCTTTCAGTTGTAAACCTAGCCAGCACGTAAGTGGAACATGATTAGGACACAATAAATTGCCAAAGGAAATTAAGGCGTCTGGTGGTAATAGAATAATTTTTAGCAGTATTGGACTTCTTTCCAAGCCAAGTACCTTAACTCCAAGTGAAGGTGGTTTCAGTGTTGCTAGAAAACACAAACTAATTTATTACTTTACGTAAATTTGTTTAATGTGATGTGCTGTGACAAAGGTGTGGTTAAGGCAAAATTTAAGAGGTACAAAATGGCCAAAAAAGTCACGCAATGTTCAGTGAAGCTTATAATGAATTTTCCATTGCTCTGTGTAGAACATCTGACCCTTACTGATCTCCAGGGTTTTGGCTTTTATTCCTCAGCAACTTGGCTTAATCTTATGGACAGAATAGGGTTTCTAATGAGTCTGCCAGGAAAACTAAGCACCCTTCTATTTTCAGCAAACTCTGGATCCGATTGATGAGGTTGCCGCGCTCATTGCTGCCACAGTCCATGATGTGGATCACCCAGGAAGAACAAATTCTTTCCTGTGCAATGCTGGCAGCGAGCTTGCAATTCTGTACAACGACACGGCCGTGCTGGAGAGCCACCATGCTGCCCTGGCTTTCCAGCTCACCACCCGGGATGGCAAATGCAATATATTTAAAAACATGGAGAGGTAAGCTTAACCCCCAGGGTCCTTGTCTGTCCATTAATATCTCTCACTTCCTTCTGTGTAACCTAAGGCAAACAAGCATTCTAGAGGAGGGCAGTGCCTGGTGGATAACTGTCCATGGCCCGTGTGAAATTAGCTTCTAAAAGAGTAGAATGCTTCTGCCTCTCCTGCAAAGACTTCTTTGCACTGTTTTTCTCCTGTCCACAAAAAGGCAGACCCTATCTAAGAACTTAGTGTAAATCTTAATGTGAGCAAGTGTAGAAGAGTTATTTTGTGTTATTGAATGTAGAGAACAAGCTATGGCTGAGTGGGTAGGGAACAAGTAGAGAAAGAGCCACAGAGCATCAGTCAAAAGTAAAATACCTTGTTGCAATGTGAAGGATAATAAAGGACCTGTTGCTCTTGCAGCCTCAGCGAAGCATTTAGGGCAAGGATGTGACCATTGCCTTGGTTCTCTCAAGATACAGCAGAAAAATATTGCTGAAAACTTGACTGGAGAGTGAGCCACTGCTGAGTGTCTGTGCAAAAAGCCTTGGGAACATGTGGGTGTGGCATGCCCTAGCAGCTCCTAAGCTGCTGGTGCCTCTGCTTCTGCCCAGCTCTGGTACTGTTTTTGCTAGAGACACAGTCATGCCTGGAGCACACAAATCTCTACTCACCAAAGGTACTCCATCTAACAGAGATGCAGCTGCCCAAGCCTTTATAACTATTCTTTCTTCCCCTAGCACTTCTCTCAAACAGGAATGGTCTGTTGCATTTTTGTTAGACTTGTTTTAGCAACCAGCCCTTTGTGACCCAGCCAGCATTCTTAATTGTTTCCTTCTTTAAACAGGAATGAGTACCGAACCCTTCGCCAAGTCATTATTGACATGGTCTTAGCAACAGAAATGACAAAGCACTTTGAGCATGTCAACAAGTTTGTCAACAGCATTAATAAACCCTTGGCAGCGCTAGAAGAAAATGGGGTAAGCAACACTGCAAGTCCTCCTTAAAATGCCTAGGCAGGGACTGGGAACCCTTGGCAGTCGGAATTCCCACATGGTGTTCTGAGCAAGTTTATCAGAAATGTGGAGAAAGAGAGGCTGGAGATTTATCTTTCGTGTCTGGGTTTGAATCCCCTTCTGCTTAACATGGTTGTCACTCATTTTGAGGGTGAGTGGGACTCACTTGGATCCTGTTCATATCACAGTGCTGTGATGTTGTACTTGGAACCAGAGCCCTGGGCTGTGTGTTTTCATGTAAAGATGCCGTTTTCATTAACCCAGTCAACTCCCATGGACAGAGTGGCAAGACTGGGCATTGTTGTTGGCTGTTTCTGCAAAGGAGACAAGGTTTGCTTCAAAGCAGAGGCTGAATTACATCCCTCCCAGGGGGACATGCTGGGTGTGCAGCCTAAGGGCAGGTCTGTGGGCGGGCATGTGGTGCCTTCTCTGGGAATAATGACCCTCAGCCTGCAGTGCTGCCTGGCAGCGTTCATGGGGTTTCTGTCTGCTGTCTTTTTTAATCTTTAAAATAGATGATGGTGGCATTATGTATCATGTAGGCATAATCAATAATCATCTGGAACCCCATGGACACAAAGAAATTGCCTGTTAAGAATTCTTTCTGAAAAACCACACCAGTTTCAGTAACAGCTTCAACCAGCAGTTTTGTTGCCACTAAGAGTAGTGTATAATTTTGCTGGAATGATTTTTGCAAAGAGAAGACTTGAAGAAATGGTTATGATAAAGTTTGCATTGGTGACAGTCATGTAGGAGCCATAATCGTTTTCTGTATTTTCTCTACCATGTTTTTTAGAAAGCCACATTTATCACTGTGTGTGTAATGGAGGAAGGCAGTCTTTTTATTATCTGAGAGTGGGAGAGAAACAGGTCTTGCTCCTTCACCCACGAGAAGCAGACTGGAGCTTAATTGGAGAATTGTACCTTTGTCCACAGGAGTATAGGCTAGAATTAGCTTTGTTCTTTGCACCCGGTGATGCTAAAGGGAACTCTGTGAATGTGAAGCCAAAGTCCCAGTAGGGCACTGGTTGTACTGAATAAATTAGAAGAAAGGATGTTAAGTTCCCAGCTGGACAGCCTCTCTGGATGAGCATAGCAGCATTGGTGCAGGAGGAGAACAAGGGAGCTGCTGCTGCTGCTGGGTGGAGTCACTGCACTGGCCCTTGTGCAGTGTATAACTCTGTAGTACTCCTGAGCCTGCTGAAGGGCTCTGCACTGGCCTGGTGTGGTGTGCAGAGCCCTTCCTCCCAGCAATCCCAAGGGTTGGGATGCAGCAGCATCCATCCAAAGAGCCAAACTCTTCTCCTTTCCTATTACAGAGAGCTGAACAGCTGGTGCTGATGAAGAACAGGGCTTGGATCTGTACAATCAGAGAGTAAAAACACAAACAGGGACATAAAAATATGAAACAAAAATTTAATTCTACCCTTAAGCCCGAGAGACTGCAGGAAAATTATCTGCCCCACAAGGCATTTGTGATTCACAGCAAATTGTGCCCAGGAATGGGAAGAAAGACAAAAAACATATAATTTCTATTGAAAACAAGAAGCAAAATGTTTCCCTTCTTTCAGCTGGGAGTTTCAGTTTGGCAAGTTTGTATTAAAAGGCCTGTAATGTGTGAGTGGGTAAAGCAAATTATTTACTGTGCTAAGCAGAACAACTCTGTCAGCCCCTCTTTCATGTCTGTTGGCCCTTTGGCTGCAGCAGCAGTGTGTGTTTTCTGGCCTGCTTTCCAGTCATGGTGGTGACTCAGTGTAGTGTTTGCAGGCTGAGCTGCCAACCGCCTGTTCCAAATGGGACAGTTCCACTTGTTTTTTTAATTTATTATTTTTATACAAATTTGTTCAAAGAGCCATGCTGAGAAGCTGCTCTGTTTGTTTCCTTTCTGCTTTTGTTTCATAAACTTAAAAAAATCCTTTCCAGCTCCAGCATCCTTTATCCTCCCATTTCCCCTCATGATGTCACCTAAGCTATGACAGGAAGCCAACATCTGTCATGCAGAGACACCTCTGCACTCTGAGCAGGATGCTGGGACTAAGCACACTTAACACATTTTATTCCCAAGACATCTGCATCCAGCAAGTAGAACTGTGCCTTTGGTTTGAACAGATCTCAGAGGTGAACATCCTTTCTTGATTCCTAGTGGTTTACCTACCAGGATATTCCCTACTATCCGTAACGGAACAATCTCTAATTTTCCATACCTAATTTCCATACTTGTGTTTCTGGAGCTTCCATCACTTTATGCTGGCTTTCTCATATATGATTTTTCCATACATTTGGAGGTATATATGTTTCACTTTGTTTCTTCTGTTTTCCTTTCCACATACCTAAAAATGAGAGAAAATAATTGGTTTGGGCATCTCATTTTGGTGAGAATTGTGGAGCTGGTATTTCTAAGCCATTTCTATACTATCAAATGATTTTTTTTATTACTGTCAGTTTCTTCCTTTAGGAAGAACTTTCTTCCCCACAAGAATTTTCTTCTGAAAAATGTCATAGTTATTGTGACCTAATAAAAGGTCAGAATGTTTCTGCTGCTTTGTATCTCCCTCTTTGTACAAAACACTGCAGGAACTGGTAGCACATTATTATTATCATTATTGTTTGTTACTTCTTCCCTGCTCTGACTGTAGAGCAAGACCTTGTTAAGTGCCAGAGAAATCTTGTATGTTCCTTGCTTCAAAGAGTTTCTATTCTGAGTAGACAGCATTGTAAACTCCTGTACCTATCTATCCTTAAAGAGTCCAGCAACAAGGGAAGAGAATGAGGAACGTACTGGGGAGGCAATGTGGGATCTGACTCTGAATAGTAGCAGTGCTGTCAGAGTGATTGATACACTGATGGGGTTTGAGTGCCAAGGGTGACTCTGCATCTCGGGTCAGTCCCTCTTCTCAGACCAACTATTCCACTCTTAATGTGCAAGTCCATTAATCCTTGGGTTTCAGCAGAGAGTTAAGAGTTTTCTGCCTACGGTCCTCATCACTATGTGTGTAGTGATGAATTGATCCTCTCCACACTTTTGAGAAGGCAGATAAGAAATAGAGGGATTAGATGACTTGCCCAGAGATGCCCAAGAGATCTGTCACAAAGACAGTGACTGAATCCAGAAACTGGAGTTCAGTGCTAACTCAGAGCTGTGCCTAACTTTCATAATCCACCTATAAATTCAGTTAGACATCAAATCTGGTAGCCAGTAACATGACTGATCTCTGTAGGATGTGCTAAAGCACTCCCAAAGCACAAAAGCTTTTGAGGTAGTGCATGGAGACTTTGCTAATGGATTGTTTTTAATTCTTAAATGTTACAGAATAATGGTGATGGAGAGTCAATCAAAACTGTTCTCAGGTCTCCTGAAAACCGTATCCTTATCAAACGCATGTTGATCAAGTGTGCTGACATTTCCAATCCATGCAGGCCCAGAGAACAGTGTATAGAATGGGCTGGACGCATCTCTGAGGAGTACTTTGCACAGGTAAGGCAGCTAAAACAGGCTGCTGAAACTGGAGGTGAGCATCTCTTTAAAAGGGAGGAGAAGGGTGCCAGTGCCACAGAATACCTCCACATTATGTAATGTGGAAAATAATAACCTTTTTATTTTAAATGATGGGTATTACTCATGCCAATACACAGCTAGATGCCTTCAGAGAGATGAAAGTTGACAACTTCTATTATGCAGTTTCTGAAAAATTCAAGCTTTCAAGTTGTCCAGTTTGGAACGGGGCTTTTTGAGCCTTGTCTGCAAATGCACTCCCATCACATGAGACAGAGCAAGGATGCCTTCTGTACCTGCATGCTGGCTTTGCCTCAGGAATGGGATCATCAGGTTCTAGTGTTTGGATGGGAGCAGCACTCCCTCCATGAAATGCTGTAAGCCTTTAGCACACTGTGCTGAGGCAAGGTTTTAGGAAGATATGGAAAAGGAGAAGGTAGCCATTATTACAGATGATAGACCAAACACTGAAGCTGGAACTTGGCACCCCAAGCAAGGGGCAAGGGAATAAAAAAGGTACTTTGCCATGTCTGAGTGGGACAGATAACCACTTCCATCAGAGATTGAAAATGGTTGAGCAGCTTAGGTCCAAAGCAGTCATAGCTTGGCAATATGTGAAGTTACTTAGGGTCAGCTTGTGTGCAGATACAGAAAGTAAATGGATCCCTTTGTGGGAAACACTGGAAGGCACTATTTGTCTGCTGTTCTGCTGAAACTGAACAACTAGGTGCTTAAGTTGCTGCTGCTTCAGATTTGTTCAGGTTCCTCCTTTGATTTAGATTCATGCTCTAGTCAGTGCCAAACAATCTGCTGCTAAAAGAAGCTCATTAACAGAATGTGTCTTAGATGAATAATCACTAATGTTTTTTTCAGACTGATGAAGAAAGGAGGCAAGGTTTACCTGTTGTGATGCCAGTTTTTGACAGAAATACTTGCAGCATCCCCAAATCCCAATTATCATTCATTGATTATTTCATTATTGATATGTTTGATGCCTGGGATGGTAAGCAAAACTCTGCTATTTCCTGATGTGAACATTTTGTGAAAATTTGAAACTGCTGTGATACAAAATTTCTTTTTTATGGCTCCTAAATAAAGGGAGAGAAAAGGGAAAATTCCTGCAGTAAGATTAATAACTTCTTTATTGCTTATAAGTATTGCTACAAGCAATTCTCATGGCTTGTCTTTATTATACTAGATTCAGGCAATCTTTAACTTTTTAAACTTGCTTCTCTGTAAACGGAGAACAGAACACATTCTCTTTGATAGCTCTTTGAGCACAGTCGTTTTGTCCATGTTAATATTGGTCATTCTTCAAGGCAAATTTCTACAGTCTGGAAACTGCTTGGGGGAGCAGCTGTTTCCTTCCAAGTGCTGCCTCCGTGGTAAAAGTGGTCAGAAATGTGACTCTCCTGAATGCCAGATCATGACATGTGACTGAGGTTTGATGGGGCAGGATAATTACAGCCATGATTAGCTATGCCCCTCCTAGAAAAGTGTGTTCCTTTGCTGGAACTTGCAATACCAGTTTTAAGTAGATTTACAGAACAGTTCTCAGTGGCCCAAGTGCTACACTAGTGCTGAGAGCTATACAGCCAAAACTATTTCAAGCATCAGTATGACAGATTCAAGCTTTTCTACTTAACACAGTTGCCCAGACATTTCAAGTGATACTTAAGCAGACAGAATCTGTGACTGTTTCAGTTCTGCAGACTCAATACTCTCTGCCCTTTCTTCCCTAGCATTTGCAGACCTGCCAAATCTGATGGAGCATCTGAATAATAACATTAAATACTGGAAAGGACTGGATGGAAGGAACCTGCGAGTCCTTCGACCACCACCAGAATAGCAGTTAGACCATGGTGTGTCATTCACTAGCCAGATGCATATTTATTCAAGCTCACTTTTATCTTTGTGAATTCAGATTTGTTTTGGTCTCTTCAGTATTACAGTAAAGCTAGCCCATGCACTTGGGGAACTTTCATATTCAAGATAACACGAGATCAGCAGTTGACTTCCACAAAGTTCCGTGTGTGGACTCGGATGAAATAAGCCCACCAAGTGGAATTACACTGGATTGCTGCAGTACTTGTACTGAAGAGGGTTTATTATGAACATACTTCTGCGATATCTTCATACCAGCACGTGAAGCTGGAAGACCTTGAAGAGAATCCTCATAAAAAGGACATTCACTAGAAGTTTATCTATTAATAGAGACTCACAGCTTTTATGAGAAAGCTACATGCTTTTTATAAGCACTTAAGACAGTCATGTAGAACAATCAGACATTTAAAATGCAACTGTCTATGAAAGAATTTTTGATCTATGAAAAATAGATGTACTGTATTTTTTCACATCACAGAAGGTGCAATCATTCACTTCTGAGCACTACTGAAAGTGAGTTCTCCTTAAGAAATTTAGTAGCAAATGTAAAAAATAACACAAGAATTTTTGAGGTTGATTGTTAGCATCTATGATTAAAATGTTATGTTTTATTTATTTTGTTAGATGTTCAATATTTTCTATGAATTTATAAATACTTAAAAGCCAAAGCCAACTTTAGATGCATTATAAATTTACATGATTCATACTCATTAATAACATTTAATTGATGTACAGACCTTTTATTTTCATAATGCAAATACAAAATACTATACAATGATACATTTTTATTGCACTGTAAGGATAGATGTGTATGTTTAAATATTGTCTGATTTATGTTAATTAAAATAAGTTTTATTAAAAAGGTCTCACTTGAGAATAGTAGAATAAACAACAACTGTATACTGTCTGAGCACCAGAACTGCAGTAGTTCTCCCACAAACCAGTGAGGACCACCTGATCTTCTCTTGGCTACAAAAATAATAATACGTTGGAGCTCTTTGTTTTCTCCCATGACATTTTACGACTGAATTCCCTGTTAAAGTCTGCCTTATTTTATATAGTATTTCTACAAAGCATTCCACAGCATATATGAAGAGGTGATACTAAGCATCTAATGAATTTCAACATTTTATAGCCAATGTAATTTCCTCTGCCGTAAAAGAAAAGGAACATTAAACCACCAACAAAAACCTTTAACTCAAGAAGTTTGTAAAGGCTGTGTACCTTCACAATTTGAATGAAACCTTCATAGCAACTACCAGAAAATAATAAAATGTATATTTTAAGAAGTGTCAAGACCTACCCATTTCATTTGAAATGTATATGCACTTTGCAGTTTGCAGACTAACAAACACACAAAATTCTTTTAAAAATAACTAAGATACTTTTTGTCTGGGGAGGAAAAAGTTGAGGGGGTTGAACTGGCATAAGGGTGATGAAAGGTGGTATGTGGTTGGCAAGCCCCCGTGTTTGTGGCCTACCCTTGGCAAACCTATCAGACCCTTGTGCACCCTTGGACAAGTCTCTTCACAGCTACACACAGTGTCACGCTGTGTTCCACTGAAGGAACTCCAGGAGTATCCTGTCAGCCTTCCCAGTCAACAGAAAGGCATCTAAAGGCACTGAAGGAGTTGCTGACTATCGTTACTGCAGAGGCAATTGACTTTAGAGACATTTTGAACCTTTCCTGAAGAAGCAGAAGCAGGGAAGAGGCAGATGACGGAGCAGTTCAGGGACTGCAGCAGTAACAGCCTTAAGGTAAGAAAGGAAGAGGCGGCCTCTCCAGGTGTTACCTGCTTCTGTGTTTCTCCTTCCTCTCCAAGCCAGTAAGACTGATGGGCTACCACTATTTGTTCCTGTTAGTGTCATGCCTTTGTGCCCTTACCCTGTTTATGTGGTCTCTTTACCTACTCAGAATTCAGTCATATGCTGTTGGGGCAGCGAATTCACTTTCATAATTCCATTTAGCTCATTGTTGTGTGCATATTGCCAAAGCCAGGGGGTTCAGATCCTGTGAGGGGTGCCCAGACTATGCCACTGTCTCACTGACAGCAGTAGGACAGGAGCTTCTCTGGTCAATGTTCCAGAGGTTCTACAATCAATGCTGAAGAAGCAGATATATTTCCATTGAAGGCACAATAAAACAATTTCCCTATTTTCAGCAGGGAACATGCAAGGAGAGGGAGAGTTGGCTGACAGTTTTCCTGGGAGCATTACATCGTATTTCCCTATGCTGCATCTATTGTAACCTTATAATATATGTAAATAATTTGCATATATTATAATTATATAATTATAATGCATATAATTTGCTACCTGGTATTAATCTCTTCTGTTCTTTGCAGGCTCCTGTGTCTTTGTTAGAGGAGAATTGCATCACACCATCAGTATCTCCTCCACTTACTTGCTGCAATGAGGATGGGAGAGGAAGTGTGGGCATGAGCATGTGGACCCAGAGACTCGTCTGCAGGTAAAAATCATGGAATCATTTAGGGAAAGATCTTTAAGATTATGGAGTCCAACTGTTCCTCCACCACTGCCAAATCCATCACTAAACGATGTCCCCAAGTGCCATATCTACACGTTATAAATCCATCCAGGGATGGTGACTCCACCATGCCCTGGGCAGCCTGTTCCAATGCTTGACAACCCTTTAAATGAAAGAATTCTTCCTAATATCTAATATAAACTTCCTCTGGTGCAACTTGAGGCCATTTCCTCTTGTCTTATCTCTTGTTTCTTGGGAGGAGAGACTGACTCTCACCTGGCTACAGTGTCCTTTCAGGTAGTTCTAGAGAGCAATAAGGTCTTCCCTGAGCCTCCTTTTCTTCAGGCTAAACACCCCCAGATCTCTCAGCTGCTTTTCACAGCACTTGTGCTCCAGACCCTTGCCCAGGTCTGTTTACCTTCTCTGGACACGCTCCAGCACCTCAGTGACCGTCCTGAACTGAGAAGCCCAGAACTGGACGCAGCACTCGAGGTGTGGCCTCACCAGCGCCCCGCACAGGGGGACAATCCCTGCCCTGGCCCTGCTGGTTCAGTTCCTGACACGGGCCCGGTGCCATCGGCGTTCTTGGCACACCTGGCTCACGTTCAGCTGCTGCTGCCCAGCACCCCGGGGCCTTTCCCGACGGGCACTTTCCAGCCCCTCTGCCCCAGCCTGTAACCCTGTGTGGGGTTGTTGTGACCCAAGGGCAGCACCCGCGCCTTGGCCTTGTTGAACCCTATGCCACCGGCATCATTCCATGGATCCAGCCTGTCCAGGTCCCTCTGCAGAGCCTTCCTACCCTGCTGCAGAGCAACACTCCCATCCAACTTGCTGTCGTCTGCAAACTGACTGAGGGTGCACTTGATCCCCTCATCCAGATCCTCAATAAAGATATTAAACAGAACTGCCCAGAAAAAATATTTCTTCATAAGCACAGTTGATATTCTGGTTTATAGTAATATATGGTAAAAAGCAGTTAATTTCATCTGCTATAAAAATGCCTGATGCATGATCATTGAAAAGATGTGATCAATATGATTAACTTTCTGAAATTCACACTGCATCTTTATTTCCATTACTTGGACTGTAGAACGGTGATAATTAACCTTCTCTATAAGCCAGATTTATGTCCGTATTGGTGTACAGTAATTTCACTTAACATAAAACACTGATTTTCAGCCACTGCAGCTTTGTTCACTCTCCTGTCTATCTAAATTTGCCAAGGACAGATTATAATTAAAATCTGGAACCATGAGGCCTGATCTTTACTTTCTCTCCAAGCCACACTTCTGAAGCCTTCTGTGCACTTCTGTGGGGCTGTGCCCATTCCATGGGGGTGATTCCAGGCTGCTGCCCATGCAGCATGAAGGGCCTTGCTGTGGAACAGTAATAGCTCAAATCTGATATTCGCTGCTCCAGGATGCAGATTCTTTGAATCCCATTGCAAATGCTTCAGCCATTTCAGATCCCCTTCCTTTATTCTCCAAGATTACACAGCAAAATCACGTGCCCTGTGCTCTGAACCCTTACCAGGTTTTTGAACCGTCACTCAGTGATGGAACTTCCTGGGGACAGAAATGGCTTTACTGATGGTCCTTCACCATGGAAGGGAGAACACCGGAATAAACTGAGAGTGATTGAAGTGTTCCCAATTTCAGTTAGGCTGGCAGTCTTAGGCAGTGTCTGCACTTTTCATTTGTTCTTGCTTTAATGCTAATACAAGAGTAAATTCCAATGTAGACATGATGAAGGAGAGGTCCTTTATGCATCTCCAGGGCTTTAGTATAAAGCTTTGTGTTTTAAAACTTAATAAGGTTCAATAATTCAGCATTAAATGACAGAATGACTGGCTCTGTTTTCCATGCTGTGTATTTTCTATCAGGTAATCCTGCTTCTAAACCCAGGTATCACTGTAGATGCTTCCAAGTGAATCTGAACTATTATGATCTGGTAAAAAAAAGAGGCTGGCTTCTCAGCAAATTGTCCTAGATGAATATCTTTTTCCCTTGTATAAAATTCAGAGTAGTAATTGCTTATTCTGACAAAAGAAGAAACCAGACAGGTAGTATGCACAGCTGCCTTATCACAGGTCTGAGGATGGCTTTCATACTGCAGTTTACCCAGTGGCTATATATAAGTTAAAAATCACCTGAAATGGAATGAATGCTTTGTTTTTTGTTGCAGTGCCTTTTTGTCTGGGTGTTTCTGCTTGTCTCAGTAGAGGAATCATTGATAAAACATTTAAGAAAATGTGTCTTGAACATGAAGGAATTGAGCAATGGCAGAGCCATTCCTGCATAAAAGAGAAGAAAGTATAATAGATATTGAATAATCACTTGCTGGGTGCTGAGAAACAGCACAGGCAAACAGTAGTCAGTTGTGCCCTTCAGTGAGACCAGAAGGTTTTGAGTCATGACTCTGCAAGGAGTGCTTTGAAATGAAGTCTCAGAGCTATTCACAAGCTTCAAAACAAATAATCTCTCTGCTGATGTGTGACATCATGCCTCCAAGGTACAGGGTCCCAGGGGTGCTGTTAAATGATAGCAGGATGGAGTGCAGTTTGTCCTGACATGATGTTTAGATGCAGAAAACAAGCTTTCAAACTGCTGCCATGTCCCTGTGCAGCCTGTGCTGCTGGTTCAGAACAAAGGGGATGTCCAGGAGTTTCAGCTGGTTTTTTGCTGAAGCTTTGGCTCTGTGGGCAAAGGGCTGTAGTTTAACTCCCCTGAATGCTTTCTCTCAGTGCCTGCTATGAATGTTACTTGGGCAAAGTCTCTCATGTTTTCCTTTTTTCCACTTGTTTAATATCTTTAAGACTCTCCTCCCACACTTCCCATGCAAACCTCAGTGGACTCAGCTTCGCAAACCCTGTGAAGCAATGGCAGTTGGCTCTTATGCAAGCAAGGCAACTGAGTTAGGAAAGGCTAGGGAACCCAGAGCCACTAAGCAAAGTAGCTTTGAGGCTTCTAAATATTTGAAGTCCTGAATCTTCAAGCCCTGCCTGTGGTTTAACAGTAGGTGTTAGGCCAGGAGACAGTCTTCTGGTCTTCTCATGTTCCACTTTTTCCTCACTCTTCCAGCTTCTCTGCTTCCATTTTCCTTCTTAGCTCATTTGCTAGGAGTCTTCGCTTTAATTTCCACTGGCTGAACATCTTCCTCAAACACACAGCCATAACACTGGGACTAAACCCTGCCTTTCAAACTGACTCTTGCTGCTTACTACAGCTTTTACCACAAGAAAATATTTTTCTTTCTGACCCAAAGTGAGCCTGGAGAAATATCTTATAGTGGCTGAAAGCCTTACATTGGTATCCACAGGCAGAAGGAGAATACAAACAGTTAACTGAAATAGCTTGTGAGCACTGCAGTGCTGCTGGGGCAGTGGGAATATATGTGCAAGGTCTTTGGTACTGTACTCCCACATGCAAAGTGGAGTTCAGGAGTGTTCCCAGGCACCTCTGCCTTTGAGGTTATGTTAGCAAGCACAAGCAGCTACGGACACTTGATGAAATTTGAATCTGCCTTTTCTTGGTTGCTTGCTCCCCCCGTCGAGTGGCAAGAGTCATTGCTAGAGCTGAAACTCATCTTAGTTCAGCCCATTGTAATTAACAGGAATTACTTCATCCTTTTATTACACAGGTAGTGAAATAGTGCACCAATGCATACAATTTTCAAGAGGAAGCCAGAAAGGTGATTCCTGTCTTTGAAACAAAAGAAGGAATTTAGCCAGTGTGTAATTATTCAAGTGAGAAGTTGGTCCTGTCTGTATTTAATATTCCAGAGTGGTATTTGATGTAAATCCTTCCCCAGAGTTCATTACATTAGCTCTTAGCTCAACCTGAGTATGCTGAGTGCCAAGTTCAGCAGGCAGCATGTTTTATCACCAAGGAGAATGACGTCAACCTGGTGATCCCACAGCTCTCCAGCTCAGGGGAGGAGGTATGGCTTTGTCTTCAGCCTAAAGATGAAGTGGAATATGTTTGGTAATATTTTCTTGATATTTGGAGTATAAAATGTGTGAGGAATATTGCTTTTTACCTCCAGCAAGAGCTGTCCCTTTTTGCCTAAAAAAAAAAGAGTTATTTTGCTTGTAATATTATTCTACACAGAAAATGAAATTTTACTTTTACAGACCCCTAAGCTTCACAAGCAGATGCACAGAGCCCTTTCGCAGGTGGGTTAAACGAGTTGCAGGGAAGCACAGGGGCTTGTGGGCATCCACAACCATAGCAAACCCTGGCCTAGTCCAGGGGCTGCCTGGCTGCTGCTGAGGGCTCTGGCAAGGATCCTGCTGACTGCCAAAAAATGGGAAGAGAAATGTAGAAAGCAGGTGCTTTCATAAGGGTTTGTCTCTGGTGTTTTTCAGAGGTACTGGTGAGAGCTCCTGAGATGCCAGAGCTTTGTCCTCCCACCCCACGGTGTGCGGAGCTTGGTGAGACCCCCAGGAGAGCCAAATGCCATCGGCGGGCGCAGAGTCCCAGCACTGTCCCCACGCTGGGTGGTGCCGGCTGTTCCAGGCCCTGCTTACCGTAAGTAAGGCAGACTGCAAGGATACAGCGGGAATGTGAGTGCTCAGGAACAGGCAAGACGCCCAGCCACCCCTCTGGGACTGGGCTGGGAACGGCATGCTTAACATCAGACACAGCTTTTGGGGTTAATGAAGGAGAAAGATTCCAGTTGCTGGAATAGAGACAGTTTTCAGGACATTGTGAGAGCAGAGTGAAGTACTCCTCATCTGATCAGGCCCTAAAAGTGAGCAGCCTCTCTCAGGCCCTCAAAATCCACGCTGGCAGACTCAGTGCCAATGTGCCGTCCCCTATTATGACAGATCTCTGACAAGGCAAGGTCAGAAAGCACAAAGTTTTAGCTGCTCTATCATGCCAGAAACAAACAAAAAACCAAAACACCAACCAACCGACCAACCAAAAGCTACACAGAAACCCCAACACCAACAACAAAAATAAACAACTCAAAGCCTTGTTTTAAAATAAGCTGCTTTAAATAAACAAGTGTTCTTTGAACCACAGCAGAGTACATACATAACAATGTTTAAGTAAATATCAGTGACATGTTTAAGTCTGGCTCAGTAGGTGTTAGCAAAGCGATATTTGTGTTGCCTTTGTTTTAACAAGAGTCAGTTGTGTTTGTAGAAGGTGGTCTGAAAAAAAGGACTTTGGATTTGGGGTTTTATTTCTTCCATCTGCCTACCAGTAGGCTCCACTTTGGAACTTACAAGTAAAAGTCCTTCCCAATGCATTGGATTTGGTGAAGTTATACGTACTTCCATTGGCTTAGCTCTGCTCATAATCTGCCTCATGAGTGTTACTTCTTACCTGTGGATCCACTTCTTAGATAATTTTGTCATTCTGAAGGAAATCTGTCCTAAGTCTGGTTGCAAATATATGGTTACATTATTATAGTGTGTACCTGAAATGCCACAGTGCTGTGGCTGAGCAAAGTTCAGACCTACTTCCACCTCTTCTGATCAGATGCACCCTGAGCTTAGATTTTCTTCTTGTGCTGCAAGCAGAGAGAGCCAGAGAGCCCCACACAGGCCTGCTCTCACTGCTTTGCCACTGTGCTGACCCAGTCAGGAGATATTTGCAATGTGCAAAACTCCAGAGGGACTGAGACAGCACCACATGGCCCAATGGCTGCTTTTCCATTTGCAGCAAAACAAACAAACAAACCAGAAAACCACCATCAGTTTCTAATTTAAACAACTGTTTATATAGGTGTTTGTATTTTTGTCTATCCTTTGACCTTTTGGTTTAGCACTTTTAAGAGCCAGATATGAACTTTAAGGTTAGTGCACAGGGGAATACAAAGCAAGAGAACAGGTTGTAACATGATGATGCTGAATTTGAAATTCTCCACCAGAAACAATGGCCTTTTTTTTTTTCAATTGGGACAGTGAGGAAGTTGGACTGATTCATAAATGTCCTTTCCTGTATGTCACTATAAGCCATCTCTTTGGGCATGCTCAGAAATTTTGGGCTTAATAAATCCTTATTGTAAACTACATGCTTCCATGTAGAGGAGGGAAAATGTTTATTTCATCAAGCATTTTATTACACAGACCATGAAATACTTCTGACTTTCCCTGCACAGGCACAATGTATAGTTCTGTTACAGCAGCCTGGCTGCAGCTTTCACATCAGCACAGGGGCACAAAGCAGGAGGTGTTGCTAAGCCCCAAGAATTGCCTGATGATTCACTTTCCAGTATCAGAGAGGGAATGTAAAGGGATTTTGTTTAGAGATTGAGAGAAAACTTGAGTGTATTCAACTAGCTGCAAAATACCTCCAAGGCAAGGGAGTTAACATGCTACTTTTGGCCCAGCCCTGCCTGGATGAGGGCGCCCGTGCAGGTGATTTGGGAGCTGTGGAACACCCATTTCAGGGGCGAGAAATAGCAGCTTTGTCCGGCCCCGATCCTGCTGGTGGAGACCCAGGAACTGTTGAGAGCGGGTGGCTCTCCCTCAGCCTTGCCAGGGCTGTGCTAGCAGCGGGTGTTATTCTCGTGCTTCAGTCTGCAGGATCAAGTACATATTATGAGAAGGGACGGCGATGGACAAGCACAGCAGGTGATGCACAGGACGGTGGCTGCTGGAGGCAACAATTTAGTTGTGTGTGGATGGAGCCATCACTGGGGAAGCCGCTCCATGGCCCAGCCGAGGGCAGGTAGGGCTCAAGTGGGTGCCGAGCGTGGTGAGCTCGGCTTGGTCCGTAATGTCTGGGGAAAAGGCTGCGCTAGTGAGGCCAGGGCTGCGGGAACCGAGCTCCCAGCCGGGGGAACCTCGCAGATGTCTCCCCTTCCGAGGCGCTGTCCCAGCAATGGGAGGGAGAGAAGAGAGAGAGGGAAGGAAGGCGGGCAGGCGGGCAGGCAGCCCCCGCCCTCTCCCCGCCCTCTGTCCAGGCGCAGCGGACCGAGCCCTGCCCGCCGCGGGAAATGGCGGCGCCACGAGGGGAGGTGGGCGAGCGCACGGGGCTCTGGTCCCGCTCTCCCCGCGGCGGGTTGAGCTGCCCCCGGCCGGCAGCGGGAGAGCGGCGGAGCTCGGGCACGGCCTCCCGCTCCGGCTCGCACACGGAAAGGCCCCGTCGCCGTGCGGCCGGAGCGGCTCCCGCGCGGTGGTGCCGAGGCCCGGCCTGCCCGCGGCTGTGCCCCTGAGCCCCGTGCCCCTTGCAGGAGCCGCTGCCGTGATGCGCGTCCCGCGTGGGAGCCCCGCGGCCGGCGCGGGGCCCGTGAAGAGGCGCTCCCGCCCGGGGCCCAGGTAAGCGCTGCCCGCCGGGCCCGCTGCCCCCCGGGAGGGGCTGCTCGTGGTGTTGGTTTTGTGAGGTAGCTGGGACGCACTATTGCAGCTTTTCTGGGTCTGTTTAAGCTACAGCTTTGCGTCTGGATTTTATTTGGCTTTTATTTAGCTCCAGCGGTGGGATGAGCACCCTTTAGCCGAGGGCGCAGCCCCTTACAGCCATTTTGTGAAGCAGTTTAGGTCTCAGTTACCGCATCCATCAGAGCAAGTAAAACTTAAAAAATAAGCCTCTTTGGAAAAGGTTTAAGTAAGATGGGCTAGGACAGCTGAGTCCCAGTACATATTGGCAACTGAGCACACCACCATAAACGCGATGGAGAGAAAATTCAATTAAAAGGCAGTGTTGTGTTCTGGACTGGCCCAGGACTGAAGCAAAGGCTCACCTTTACATAGTCCCTGGTTGTTTTGCTGTGTGCTGCTGATGAATGATATTGGTTACTGTCGGGAAACAGGTGGGCAGTAAAAACATTCAGCTGCGTTTGAAGACAGGAATAGGGAATTTCCTTCCGGGCTGAGTGGTTAGGCTCTGCACTCTGCTTTAGGAGGGCTCAGATGTTCTGAGACTTTTCAGGAGTTTCTTGCAGAGATTCATTTGGAGGACTAAGAAAGTGGAGCCAGTGGCACTATATTGACTCCACTGATACTATCCTCCTAAATTAAATGGTGGAAGAACAAGGCCTGCCTGTGAGATAAAAGTCAGGACCTACTTGATCTACCTACAGTGTTTTAATGGCAGTGAGAGAGAGCAAGTTAAAAGACATGTGTTTTTGTAGTAAAAGGTTGGGTGTGTTTGTTTTAAATCTACATTAAACTGTATTTCAGGGCTATTGTGTTGTCTCTTGTATTTGTTCTTTTGACATGTCTTACCTGTGTAATTGCTCTCAGGCCCTTTGTTCCTGGCTCCAGCACTGGGTGAGGAGGGACACTGGACATGCCTTCGTTTACGGTAACCGGTTTGAAGACTATTTTCAGCCTTAGAAACCTGTGTGAGACCAGTGTGGCCTTCTGAAACGGCTTCGCGTGATGCCCTCCAGTGGCAACAACGTGGATTTGAAATCACAGGGAATTGAAAAAAGGGATCCTTCTGGCCCCCCCTGAAGGGGTTTGGGCAGCCCTGGCAAAGTCCCCAGTTAGCTGCTGGGAGAGACATGGTTGGGGGTGTCGCGTTCTTTGGCAGTTCCTCATGCTGCAAGTCCTGCAGGCATGCATGGATAAGTGCTGCACATGAGGACTGTCTGTGGGCTTCAGCTGGCCAAAACCAGAGCTTTAGGCATGGGCTTCCGTCCTTTGCAGAGCACGGATTTTGCTGTGTGCCAGTAAATGCCCATAAGGAACAGGAAGAAAAAGACACAACAGGTACCAGGAAAAATGCAGCTTGCAGCACATAATGTGGAAAAGGACAGCTCATTTTTAACTGACTGTTGCCCTACCACATGATGTAGTTCAGCCAGAGTTTCTGTATACAGGCCAGAGGTAAGAACTGTTTTTTCTCATCTGAGATACCCTTCAATGCAGGGAAGTAGATCTCAGATCAACAGCTCAACACAGTTCTCCAAGCTGAATGCTATACCCAGAGTTCCAATAAGTTGTATACACCTGGTGAATAAATTAAATACAGAGACATGCAGGGTTGGTGTGAAGTTACAGCTTAGTAGACCTCTGCAGTGGAAGTGATGGCCTCCCTGTAAAGGATTTATATAGAGATTGTTCAGAGCAACAGCCAGTTCTAAGAAACACATGCTGTCAAGTTTCCTTTGCTGTATAAATATTTAAGTGATGGGATTTGGATTCCTAAGGGAGGAAAAGCTTGGGCTAGTGCCAACAGGTGAAGCTTTTATTAAACAGAAACATACAAACTCATTTCCCTTACTGTTTTTAACCTAGAAGCCAATTCCTGTATATTTGTTCTTTCTTTCAGATAATTCCATTACTGCCTTAGCTGTCCTGTGCCATGCCTGGTGATGACCATGGCTCATTCTCCTGAGCAGACTCTCTGTACTCAGCCACCTGGCCTGCATTGTCCAGTAGATTCACCAAGCTGGCAGCATAACAACGGAGATGTTTGGTCCCTGTGGAGTTCCACTGCAAGGATGTGTGAGCTCTTTGCATTTGGCTCAGAAAACCTGCCCTTGCACAGGCCAGTGAGAGGGTTGTGAAGTCCTGGGGACTTGCCAGTTCAGTTCACTACTTGGAAAGTATTTTGCTGGGTTAGAGCTATGGTTTAAACATTTGAGGTGAAAGCTGGTGGTGGGCAGTGGGATCATGAGTTCACCAGCAGCCTTTGTATATTAGAGGCTCTGCTTGGAGGTTCAGGTGTCCTCATTCTTCTGCTCTGATACCTGTGTGTTACACTCTTTCAGGTATCTATTTGAAAATAAGAGTGAAGCTCTCAGTTTTTGGTGGATAGGGGTAAAACATGTTCCAGTTGGTAGAAGTTGGACCCAGAGTCAAGGAGTGCATTTTAAAGCAAAGAATGGTGCTTTCTCACCACTTCAATCCCCTGCACAGAAGCTGTACCCCAGAGCTGCTGATCCCTAGGCTGGCCATGCCAGCATCAGCAGGGCACACATAGCCACAAGTTGCTCTGCTCACTGGCAGACAAAGCAACTGAAAGTCTCTGGCCTGCTTACAGCAGGTCTGACAAAGTGACCATGAAAACATTTTCTGCCCTGAAAATACCTTAATTCCTGGTAGGTTAAGAAAAGACCCTGTGCTGGTATAGCTAAACCCATCTTCTACTGAGGCTTTCGAAACAGATATCCAAGAGCAGATGGTACTAATCACTGCTGTAGTGACATACTCAGCTCCTGTTTTTGTGGTTTCCAAAGGTCTGTTTTGGCAAGACTTCTTTAAAGCTATTTGAGAAAGAACAGACAAGCTTTTGACACACAGTTCTATGTAAAATCTCTTCAGTTTTGCCAACGGTATTTATTTGTAGAGACCCTGCATGTAGAGGCCACTGCTTGTTCCTGGCGATTCCCTAGAATGGAAACTTGAACCAGTGATCTTTATAATGAATGTACAATAAATTTGGAAAAGCTTCTCTCTTAATGACTCTTGATTGAGTTCGGGTAGTTTTGACATATGGATGAGGCTGTTGAAGCTGGCCTGCTTGACAGGCAGGGCCTGTCTTGATTGGTGTCTGGAAATGAAACCCAAACAAGGATGTCTCAACTGCGTGCTGGGCCAGAGACCATCCAGCCTCACTGGATGCCCAAAGCTTCAAGGGCACAGCATTGGAGTGCAATTCTTCACTGCTGAGGGGGAGAACAGATCTCTTGAGTGTGGAGGGAGGATACACCCAAGTGGAGGTGAGCATAGCTAAAAAGAAGCAGCTAAAAAAGTTGCTTTAGGTTTTTCTACAAGGACAATCAAGCACTGCAAAAAGCCTATTTTTTTTTTCCCTGGGTGAATGAATGGGAAAAGCATTCTGTAAAAATGGCTTATATTTGAGACTGGAGTGCAGATTTGGGTATTGAGAAAGCCTCACTGTGTATGCAGGCACTAACAGTTCACACACAGGGGAGGTGTATTTGATTATCTTGTGCCACAGACTTCATGTAGCAACAAGAACACTTGATTGGGAGATCAGCTTCATGGCTGGAGTGTTTTCAGCTCCAGCAGCTGTACAGTGATTATATCTTTTGCTATTTTTGTTTTTCTTCGAGTTTTTAGCTCTTGAGTAGACTCAGGAGCAGAATTAATTATTGCAGAATTGTGGAGTTCCCTAGGCTTCAGGTGGGTGTTGGGGGAACCTGTGATCCAGCTGCCACTGTGTGGTGACAGCATCACCTCTGAGAGGGATGGTATGCATTTCTAACAAGAATTCTGGGATGCTGATGGATCTTGTGACCACACTAGCTTTTTTCTAAGATCCTTCCCAAGAGGATTCAAACTCCTGAGAGCTCAGGCTTGGCAGCTGGTTTGGGTCAGGGTCGCTTTGCTCTTACTAGGGGAAAACAGCTGGTTTATAGGGAGTATGATGGAGCAGTTAATGCTGAAAGAGGGCATTGCTCAGGGCAGGTTACACATAGGTGTGGTAGCTGCAGAACACAGGTTACGGCAGGGCAGTCCATGGGGGTGTTGTAATTCCAGTACGTATCCTTAAGATACCAGGTGTTTCCAGTGCAAAGCAGGGGTGGACATAATGCTGGAAGTGTGAGTTGAATGTGTGAAGGTGCTGGGCAAGATCTGCATTGAAAAATGACAGTCTGCAGTTCTCGTAGTCCAGCAGGATGCCAATCCTTCTGGGGGGAATAGTAATTCTGATGTCAGGTGTCATCCCACTGTGCAGGAATTCATACTTGTGCCTGCAGGTGAGAAAAACAAGAGCTGAAGGCACCCTGGCAGCTCTCAGAGGGAAGCACTCTGTGCACAGAGGTGCCCAGGTTGCTCATGAGGCTCAAAGGCAGTGATGTTAATGTACCAGTGTCCAGAGGAGAGCCAGCAGTGCAGCTGAGGCAAGAGGGGAGCTGGCGTTTCTGCAGGCAGGTATGACATACTTCCATAGGTAGGACCGAGATCAAAACCAGCTGGGTTTAGCTAGGTACGTAGTTTCTGGATTACATAGATCTATTACTGTCTTCCCACTGAGGTTTTGGTAATGTTTACAGCTAAACTCTGCAACTCTGATTTTATTCAGATTTGTTCCTGCAACTGCTTGTTTCAATGTGACAATGTCTCATTACAATGAGACAGTGTACCACAGAGAGACCCTTCAGCTTGATTCACTAGCACTCTCTCAGAGTCAAAGGAACTGGGTGCTTTGAAGATGCAAATCTGCAAAAACACAAGTTCTGAAGCAAGGAAGTTGGACAAAATAACCCACTGCAAATGCTTCTGAAACACCATTAAAAAGTAGGAGGATTTGCTTAAGCGTTCCAGTATCCTTCCAACACCAGTTTACAGTGACAGTGGTGGAATGTCAGAGGCCCCAGTGCCTGGTCTGAGCTGATATAAAATCTCTGGCTGCTCTGCTGCCCTGCCTGCAGGTCTCAGAGACCTGCAGCCTCCACAGCCCTTACCTTGAGGGTGTGATGATGTGCCTCATGCACCAGGATGAGTTGTTTGCCCCCAGGTGACCATGTCTCGGAGTGTTCTCAAAAGCCACACCAGTTCTGTACTCTGTATCTTCTTCAACTTCCACCTCCCAGTAATGCTTTCCTGGAAATGGGATCAGACTTCCCAGGATTGCAATACATCTGTGGGAGACAGACAGGAATATGTGTTGGCAGGGCCTCTCTATAATGCTCTTTACAGTGTTTAGATATGTTCAGGTATGTGTATACCTGGATATTATATAGCAATAAACAAAAGCCACTTCTGCTATCTGGTTAGCAGTGCAGTGTGGAGTTTTGACTCCAGTGAAATCCCCATGAGGAGCTGCCACCTAGTCTGCAGGTTTCTTTGTGACACCTGCTCTGTTTTCATTTGTGGGTAGCTTTGTATAAATGAGTGCCCTGGGCACTTCCAGGAAGATAGAGAACAGCATCCCAAAGTGCCTGGGTTTTCTGGGAAAGTTAATGCTTTTTAGAAAAAGAGAGTGCTCTGGTGAACCCCAGCATAGCAGGGGAAAAAAGTCTACAGATTCTGCATTTTCTTTCCAAAAAGCTCAGGGTTTTGAACATCACTCACCATTAGGAACTGAGCACTGTAACAGCATGAAGTTCCTGGGGCAGCTGGGGAGGAGGGAACCTGTCTACACTGTGTTTGGAGAGATTAGGAAGAATTGAACACAGTAAGAAAATTTGTAATATGCTGGATACCTGGGCCATGAAATGTATGGTAGGAACCATGCAGAAAATAACTCTTTTGAAAGTTGTGTGGTAGAGACAGACAAAGACAATGTACTACAGAGAGACCCTTCAGCTTGATTTACTGGCACAGTCTTGGAGTCAAAGGAACTGGGTGCTTTGAAGATACAAGTCTGCAAAAATACAGGTTCTAAAGCAAGAAAATTGGGCAAAATAACCCACTCCAAATGCATCTGAAACACTCTTAAGAGGGCAACATGAGCCCTGTAAGCTTACACCTGAGCTTTTTCCCAGGACAAGTACATTGTGTATTACTGTCATTGTCAAGGGGGACAGCAGGCTTCAAACACACACAACTTTTATGCTTCTATGGTAGTGTCTAAAGTTGTAAGTTACAAAGGAAAAGGATGTTGCTGGCAGACACAAAGCTCTTCTAGGCAATGCTGAGAAAGAGCTGCACTCATCATTTGGAGGGCCTGTTGTGTGAGGATGGGCATGCACAGCACAATAGCTGTACTCTGCCTCTGCAGCTGCACTTGCTTGGAGCAAGTGTACAGTTCATTGCAAGTGCATGTTAATGTCTTGGGAACAACTTAAAGGCTGCTGAAATCAGAACTCAGAGAGGCTGTGTTGCTACAACTTGAGGAGGAAAAGGAATGATGCAAAATGGATGGGTAAACATCTGTGAACAAAACATGACCATAATAATGAGAGCTGCAGAGCCACCAAGGCAAACCTGAGCTGTGCTGAAGAAGCAGTTAGGAAGTACCTCAGCCACATAAACTTAGGAGACCACAAACTTCAGAAAGAAGAGTTGAAAGAAGAGTTTGCCATGTAATTTCCTTGGGAGCTTTTTATGTTTCTTGTTGAGTTTGGGTTGGGGTTTTTTTGGTTTTTTTTGGGGTGGGGGGGTCAGTATCTTGGTTTGAAGGAGATTGGTGAAAGTTCATAGTGGTACCAAAACCTCAGCCTTTGAATGAGATGAGTGCCAGCTCTGGCTGTGTACATGAAACATAAAAGCATCCCATAGAAGTGGGATGAAACCCCATTTAGGATTACCATGATGGCTTTAATGAAAAGGATCACCAGTCTCCCAGCTCTTTTCTACCGAGCCCTCTAGTAGCACTGCATTTCCATGGAGGGAATAAACTGTAGACTTGTATTATGCTGCATCTGCAGATGCCTGTCCTGGTTACATGGTGTTTCTGTGGGTTTGACGGGAAATACGCATTTTGGCAAGCTTAGTCTCTCACTTCAGTGTTAAAGGGCCTATTTTTTTTATTTTTAAAGTAATACCTGTTGGTCCAAATAGTATCAGTTATATCTTTCAGCAAGAGGTAAGTTTTCAGATCCCTCTCCTTTCCTTAGCATTTGTTATGGCACCTAAATACCTGTTCAAATTCAGCTCAGTGTGCCAGACATGTAAGTAGGCTTGTACATAATTGTGGCTGCTGCATCTGTAATCCTATTTAAGAACTTGCAGTAATTTCCAAGTTCCAAGAGCAGCTGGAGAGAGAGATTTCAACTCAAAAAATTAATCAGAGCTGCTGAAAGCCCCATTAGACATTTCCTGGCATCTGTTAAAAGAACCAAATAAACTGAAATGCCCCTGAATACCTTGTAAAGCTGTTATCATAGACAGGCAGATCACACTCTGGGTTTTCCAGTTCATCACATGAAATGGTAAATCCATCATCTAGAATTGCCAGTAAAGGATGGGCTGTGTCCTCATTAAGGTAGAAGCAGGTGCCTGCAAGAGAAAATGCCTGAGGATAACTCCAGTAACTCCTTATAACATTAGAATTGCAGCAAGGATATGATGAAATGTTGTTTGGATCCACAAGAAGATTCACCAATGCTCTAGAAAGACTCAGTGGCTGACATTGAGAGGACAAGATCATATTTTTAAAGTTTTTCTAATAAATGGCTGTTTTACAGCTTAACACTGTTTAGTTTCAGCCTTGTGAAAAGCAGGGGACTTAGTCTGGTTTTGAAGCCTAGCAGAGCTCAAAGCTGCAGGCATTGTGCTGGAAGTAGCCATTAGAGATGAGGGGTCCTCCCTGCAATGGACTGCCTGGTTTCAAGTAATCTATTTTTAATCACTGAAATGAGAAAGGGGACTTAAAGGACTCTCCATGGCCTTACTCATCCACATAAATGCTGGGCACAGTTTGAAGAGAAAGCACCTCTCATGCTTCAGCACCTCTCTTGTCAGACCAGCCCTCAGAGAGGTAAGTCCAGCCCAGGATAAAAATGCTTCTGCCTTTCTTCCTGCGGACACTTCACAGAGCAGATCTGATGCACTGGGCCTGAGGAGCAGCCACTATTGGCAGAGCTGCTGTTTATAGTTGGTGCTTCAATATCCACCCCAGAAAGGATCAAAGGCCATTCACAGTGTTGGAGGTGGGTTCTTGCAGCCAACAGATCAATTTGCATCAGCTGTTTGCATAATATAGACTCCAAGAAGATAAATCTCCCCATGGTAATCCCAAAAGAAATCATTATAATCAAACTGCAAGTTACTTCATTGCAAATACAATACAAACAATGACAGGGCAATTACAGGCATGTGCTGCTGAAAACAAACACATGCTGTGCAAACAGAATGGGCAATTTCAAATATTTGGTTTGATTTAAGCAGTTGGAATACACACAAATGATGGTAACACAATGACAGTCTTCCTCTCTAGGGATTTAAGGATGAGCACTTCTTTTCTGTGGTGTCACTGCTGTGTCGCAGACAGGTTTTTAAATGAAACATAACTTTGTGTGGTCATCTTGCTGAATAAATACAATTTTCAAATGTCTTACAGAAGGTAAGGGCAGAAGAGACACAGGTAAGGTGTGAACACATCCATGAGTGGTGTGGGAGATCTGAAATGAGCAGTGAAGTTGCAGTGTGATTGCAGCAGTGATGAAGGTGACCACTCATGTCTGCTAAATGGCTCTGTCTCAGAAAGTGCTGTCTCAGCCATGATTTCCAGCAGCAGCTTCATTACATGGTAATCTCTAAAGTAAAATCACACTACAACTTTCCTCACTGGTGTGTCAGTACTCTGCAGGCTGGCAATACATGGGCGTTGAGTTGACACTGTCTTTTAAAATGTTTAGAAATTAGTAACTTTCAAGTATCAAATGTACCAGACAGCAATAATATAAATTACAGAGCTAAAGCAATGCACTTACTGTCACAAGAAGTTGATTTTTTTTCATTCCTAAAAGGTTACCAGGTGTGTAATTAGATGTAAGAGATTAGGACCTGGTCCAGAGGCCATTGAAACCAGCAGGAATCTTTCTGTTAAGACAACAGATGCTGCAGTAGGCTGCTGGAGTTGTTCCAAGCTGTACAGTACCTGTGGTGTGTATCAGGACAGGTTCACTTCTTTCACTGGAGCCACCCAGGTTGTGGGCTCTGACACAGATGTGATACTTTTGTGTTGGCTGGAGGTGAATTAGGACTTCACAGCTAGGGATCCCAACAATAGATCTACAGAAAACAGATCCATGGAAAATGATAGGGTAGAAAACAAAGGCGGGCCTTTGAAATTATTTTTCTGAGCAACAAAGAAGAAATTACACTTCAACTCGTCTTGTAACCAATCAACATTTTACCTTGTACAGTTATCAGTAGCAGGGCAAGAGATAGTCTGTGACAGACTGCAGATTTTTACATTTGCTTCTGCCCTTTTCCCATACCCATAATACTCATATAGTAATTTTTGATTAACATTTTACAACTAATTTTACTAAGAGGATTGGTTGTAAATGTAAATTCACCAGAAGGTCATGGGTCCTTTCTTAGTTCTATCTGATGCCACACAATTGAAATGGTTTCATCTCTACAGGTCATGGGCTCAATAGAAGAGTAACTCACTCAGTAATAATAACATCATTTTCTTCATCTGTCAGCTTGGACAATTCAACTGTGTAGGAATCAACAGGATTAATGTCTGTGGATTCCCAGCACACCAGTGCTGCATTTTCACAGCTTCGGATCTTTTTATTCTTTATGGTAGGTGGTGAAGGAGCTAAAAAGGAGGCAAAAGAACAATTCTAAGCTGTTGCTTGAAGATGTTTGCAAACAACATGCTTTGAAGACAAAAAAATAGAAAAATGTTGTTTACTAATACTATATAGTTAAAGAAACCTGCTTCCTCAATGGATAATAAACAGCAGGTAGAGTGATTAACAGTACTATTTAAAGACTTCATTTAGACTATAAAGGTCCCAAGAGAATTAAACAGAGAAGGAACATAAAGACTTCTTACACAACTGTTTTCTATCATTAGTTTTATCTTTGTCATAAAGGTTCATCTCTGCTCTGAGATGTCAAAGACATCTGGAACAAGCACTCGAAGGTCTCACACTGACTCGTTCAATCTGATGTCAGGATTTCACACAATGTCCTAGACTGAACTGCAGTTAAAAAGAACAGCATAACAGGTGGATCCACAAAATACCTATAGGCCAATAAAAGGAGAGCTGTGATTCATCTGGCAGAACCAGGAAACTTGAACTTTATTCACAGCTGGCCTACATGCTTGTATTTAAATAAGTTATTTTGTCTCTCTGCTTCTGTTTCTTCCACTCTAAAACAGGGACAGTTGGCATGATAGGCTCTCCAAATAAAAATAGGGAATTCCCATGCAGTCAGTAGGCTTGCATCAGAAGAAAGAAAGTGCCCAGAAAGCATTACTGGCATAAAATTCAGAGATGATTTTGTATTTCACTATGAAGGTTACAAAGCTGTAATAATAAAATATTTTTACCTGTTACATAAACTGCTCTTTCACTTGGTGGACTGATACCGGAGGCATTTAAAGCACTGACCCAAAATTCATACTGTGTGTTTGGCAACAGATCAGTAATGGTGCAGTATGTTTCTTTGACTTTTAGTGTATGCTCTGAAATGACAACAACAAAGCATTTGCAGTGCCTATTCGCAGTTTCCCACTCTTCCCCAAAGTTGCATCTCACAGTGGAGTTGGGGTGCATTGTTTTGGGTGCTGAGTTCAAGAGAGCTCCTTGTGTTCCACACCCTTTGATCAGCTGTCAGGCAGTTTCACTATGCCTTCCTCTAAAGCAGCATAAATCAGATGGGACGAGACCTGAGGCTATTTTACTGCTCATTTCTCATTCCTTATTTTATAAAATTTGGATAGTTTCTGCTTTTCTTTCTCAACTGGCCACTGGCACTCTACTGGCTTCCACTTTTGAAGGTTCTGCAAGAAAAATATTAGCAAAGGCAGTTTTGTCACAAGGCTGGGACATTTTGGTTCTGTGGTTCCTTGTGTACCTGTGCATCTTAGGGAGTTACAGCCTATTATTAACACTAAGCTAAGCTGTAAAATCATCTGGGGGTTTCACTGGGAGTGCTGCTGATGATTTGCTCTTTAAAAATACTGTGCTTTGCTGTGGAGGCAGCACATGTTCTAATGCAGTGCCCACCCTCCAGAAATACTCGTGACTTCATCCACTGTCCCCTTGCCACTCCTGCTATCCCTGCTGCTGCCATGTCCTGTCTTTGCTCCTGTGATGGGTCCTGCTGCTGCTGGCAGCACAGCAGACCTGGCAGGGGAAGAGGGACAAAGCAGATGGTGGTGGCAGATATGACAGTTATGGTGGCAGAGTGCACAAGACATGCAGAGACTGTTTGGTTTTGCCAATGGAGGGCTGAGGTGAACCCTTGGGCCCAGGCATCCTTACCTGCTTGCTCATCACTGTGCCCCTCGTTGCTCACTGGTTTGTAGCACAGCTGGTAGCACTCCACAGTGTCATCCGAGAAGAGGCCCCAGCAAACTCTCAGTGAAGTGCCAGTTGCTGCATTGGGAGCCTGGGGATTGATCACAGGGGCACAAGGAGCTGCAGAGGGAAAACCAGGTCAGTTTTTGAATGTATAATCATGGTTTGTTGTACCTCTCCTCTCACAAAGGTGTTTTCACAAAGCTTGGAACTGAATAGGGTCATATTCCTCCATTCCTCCCACATGGAGCAAAGTCAGGAGCTGACTCTGTAAACAGTTGCAGATAATAATCAGGTCACTGGTGTGTGAGAACTAGTCTTGCTTCAAATCAAAGTCAAAACAACAAAATAAATAAGCCTCAGCCTACCCCTCCTTTGTAAACTCAGCCTCCCCTGCTCTGAGGGCTGTTGCAGTGAGCCCAACATCTGCCATGCCAGCACTGCTGCCAGCCACCCTGGGGATCAGGGAAAACCTGTACAACAGGGGGGCATCAGCACAAGCAAACAAGTACCAAATGGGGTTTTATGTTAAGAAAACACAGTACTGGGTGTAAAAAAAAATAATGTTCTTTCTGGCCATTTGTGACGCACCAGAAAAGATTTAAAATTTTAGGCATTTTTTTAGTTATTCAAAATTTGTTTCTGTTGTGCAGTTTCCTGTGGATTATGGGGAAAAATACTTGCTAAATAGCAGAGGAATAAGTCACTGAAATCTGTTTATCAAGAGAAGCTGTGTAAGTTATTTAAAGCAGTCTGGGGTTCCTCTCTATTTTGTTCAAGCAACTACAAGGTAAGACAAGTTATCTCCAACTAAGCATGCCTGATCCCTCAACAGAAGGGGATAATCTTCATGAGTCTTCTAGGAAATTATCCAGCAAAAGCAAGGAAGTCCCAATTTAGCAGTAATTCTGGTAATTTTATATTGAAAACAAATGGGAAAAAAATCCAAAAGTATTTTCCACTGTCTCTGTATATATAGGCAAATAATAAAAGAGCTAGAAGAAAAACTAGGGAGAAGTTAATTGTCTTTGCAGATCTCCTTTAAAAGAAGTAATGTTTAATGCATATCCTTACTTAAAGGTAAATAGGTGTGAAATAATGATCAGTTAGGAAGATACCTGGAATAGCATTAATGGAGTTCATTAGTTGTTCAACTTCAGAGACATCTATGACCCGCTCTTCAAAGTCTGGCAGCGTTGAAAGTTCTAAATCCACTTCTTTCTTTAAGAATTCTTCCAGCCTGTAATTGTAGGGGAAAAAAATAATGTCTAATTGGAAGTACCATAGTGTTGGAGATATCTGTCTATGATGCCTATTCCTAAGAGAAAAAGAACAGTAGGCTCCAAATTAACATCTCTTTCCTTAAAACATCGTTTTCATAGCTGTACAAGCTCAGCCTCCTTGTGCCTACAGCTTGGAGATACATGGCCATCAGTGCTCCAAGATGCCAAAGAGAGCTGGCTGCTGGGACTGAGGGCCACCCTCGTGTGCTCCACTCCTGCAGCGAGCTGGCTGCACACACCGAGCAGGGGAGTGAGGTGTGCCCAGCACCTCGCTGTGGGAAGCACCCTGTTAGCCCCATAACTTTCATTATTTTGAATTTGCATTATTACTAATTCATGACCTTGTGGCTCTAGGTATTGTAAATTTGAAAAAAGGGGGTATCTTTTCTCTGTGTTTTCATGAACAGTAACAATCCATTAAAAGGGTGGTTTTTGCATATGATTTAGTGTGCCCTAAGACTTCTTCCAGTTGCTCCAAGATTTTTCAGTACCTGTTTTGAGCTCCCACAGCTTGACTTTCTACCCCACTATATTAATGCATAAATAAGCCTGTTACAGTATATTTAGGGAGCTCAATTTTAGTTTCATTTGGATCCAGAGTGTTTCTTTCAAGAGCTTTAGCAATACTGCTTCTCAGTGAAATTAGTTCCTTATGACTAAGCTGAAAACACTGATTTATTCAGGCTCTAACTCTCCTTTAAGATTTCTTGAAATTGGATCCAAACAAGTGTTGAGTGTTAAGTTTCTTAGGGCAACCTTTTCTGATGCACTTTAAAACAAAAATACTAAATATTTCAGTAGCTCTAGTGGCTTAGACAATATTTGTGTGCCTGAACAAAGTCCAGAACATGCAAGCATCTCCAATAACCTGTCCAATTAGCAGGAAGAAATGTGACAAAAAATCCCAGACTGTGATACTACCTGTCAACCATGGTTACTGCTGCCTGTTAGGAAAAAAAGAGAGAGTGTTAGAGGCAGAAAAGTCCAGAGTCAGACTACATCATGCTGTTGACCTGTCTTACACAAATTGCCCCAAATCCAGCCCTTGGAGTGAAGTAATTGGCTCTCAACCAACTCTGAGAACAAAGCCAGCCTTTTCTATTCAAATGGACAGATCTTGGCTGAATTTACTGTAAGGTAATGAGCAATATCAGGTAGTCATCAGTGTCTGCCCATCTAGACTTTAGACCAGTTCATCCCTTGGTTTTCCAAAGTGCCAATAGATCCCTCACAAACAAAAACCAAAATCAGCTGGGCAGAGGAACTCAGTGAAATTATCTGTGCTGGAGGGAGTTTGAGCAGTGCATGTAACTGGAAGACAGCTGTTCAGTCCCAGGAGAAACCCAAGCAGCTGGGAGCTTAACACCCACATTCACTTCTTGATGAATAATAATTCTTAGGGGCAATATAAAACTGTTTACAAGCTAAGGAGAAAATAAGTTTATTCCAGAGATGCAGAAGAATGGGAAAAGTCAGCTCCTGTGAAGAACTCAGCAGGTTGGAGTCACAGCAAACTGACCCACTGGAGTAGACTGGAGCTGTTATGGGATTTGTTCGTTGTCCAGTTCAGAAGTTACTGTCACTGTTCTGCAGAAATGCTCCCACCCACCTTAGTCACAGGGCAGTTAAGGTGAGAGTAATCACTCATCATCAGTGAAAATTCTGATTTTTTTCAAATTATTTTTCTACCTGCCAAAGAAAAAATACCTTCTTGACACCACCTCAAGAGTGGGATTTCATCCATCACTTTGCAGGAGCTCTTGAGGTATTTCAGCTGAACTTTCCTCCAAAATGAGCAAGAAAAGGAAACATCTTCTTAAGTGATTACATCAGCCTGCCTGCTGTGAGCCCAGAATAGAGCAAGAGAGCTGAGCCTGCACAAGGCAAGGAACACTAAGTGCTTCCAGAGTTTCCCCAGATAAGCTTTTGAGCAAGATATCTTCTCTCTGAACCCCAGTGTGACTCACAAATCAATGAGCATCCAAATTACAAACTTCTGCTTCTGTGTTTTGCCCCCATTTTGTTGCCCTACTACGTCAATGCCACCATACCGAGCACCTGGAGCAGTGACAGCACCATGGACTGTGCATTCCAAATTCTCCCTAGCAATAAGGCTGCTTGGGACTTCTCAAATGGGGACTACTTGCAAGCAGCAAAAAACACTTTGACAGTTAAAGCTCTTTACCTTCATGAATTCAGCTTTGTCATTTTCCAGGAAAAGCTCCTGGGTTTCATCTGTCAGCTCCTTGCAGGTGTCAAGATGTTTCCCACAATTGACCAGCTGCTCATACAGAGCTTCCAGCTTCTGCCTCTTCTCTTCTCCCAGTGCTTCCAGCTGCTCTTCATACTTCTGAGCAAGCACTTGCACTGCATCGTTGTAATGCACCTCAAAGTTCTGCTCCTGCCTCCCAAAATTTTCCTGCAAGGTATTTGAGGGTTTGTGTCTTGGCATCAAGCCTGATCCACAGGTCCTGCAGAGGAAAATCTTACTCTGGTCTGCCTAAACTTGTCCTTACCATAAATGTAATATGTCATGATTTAATTCACAGAACTAGAACACAGTACCAGTACACAGAAGCTGTAATTTGACTTATGTCCATAAGTCTTACTCTGATCATTCACCCCCACTGAAGTACAAAAGTGTTAGATTTTGTTCCAGACATAAGAACAACAGAAATTACAACAGGAACAATGATGTAAGGCAACCTAAACCCAGGGAGCAAACTAGGATATATCCTAGCCATAATCTCACAAGCATTTCCACCAACACAGTCAAGCACATCCTTCCATGAGAGAAACCATGGCAACTCAGTGGGATCCATGGATTTGTGCTGAGGGAGCTGGGCAGCTAATGCTGGTATCCTCACTCACAGCTGGAGAAAGCATTAGGAAGGAAGATTTAAGGAGCAGGCAAGTCTACTGCCAGCAGCAGCCCACTGTTCAGGCACCGATGTCCTCCTGTGCCACATGCAGCAGAGAAAAGACTGTAGTGCCTTGAGTTATTGCTTCAGTTTGAACTTGCTGCCAGCTGACCTCCTTCTCCTGGGGCCAAGTTGAAAGCAGCCAACTTCAAGAGTGGGAGCACAACTCTTGGAGTCAAGCACAGCAGCTTGAAGCAGCTGGTCCAAAGATTTGCCTGGATCTGACACTTCTGTGAATGAAGCCGAGGGAACACAAGAGCTGCACTCTGGATGGACTAGTTAGATCACAGCTCTTTGGCCATTTAAAAATAAGATGACCTGGTGGGGGGGTCACTGTATTTCTGAATGCAATTTTCTGTGCAAATTATAAATGTAGTTTTACTAGCCCACTTGAAAAAATCTTCATGATGAGTTTTCCTGAGTACTTCAGTCTAGACAAACCCCAAGATAACTCTGTGCTCTGTTACTGTAAGTACTCCCCTCATTAACAATGGAACACTATGAATGTCAGTATCACTGTCAAAACTGTTTAACCCCACTACCATAAAGTTAGCCCAAGAGAAAATGAGTTACCTCCACAGTGATGAAGATCTCCTCCAAATGGCTGGCAACATTTTCCATCTGAGCAATCTGTTCTTCCAACTTGCACATGTTTTTATGGATCTCCTCCTACAAAACACCTAGTGTGATTCTTACTGTGTCTGAAGACTGTTTTAGAGGCACCACAGTACACCTGTGTTACTCTCACCTTTTCACTTTCCAGGGCACTGGGGCGAGCTGGCAACTCATGATCCTTGTGTTCACCAAATAGTTTGTCAAAAGCTCGAATTGGTATCTTGCAGGTAGAACAAAAAACATCTGCTGCTTCTTCCTGTTCCTCCTCCTCCTCCTCCTCACTGACAGCCTGACTGTTCCACTCATCTGACATGCCACCACTGCTTAGCCCCCCTCTGGACCATACATTGCTCTCAGCCTCATCATCTTCTCTGGCTTTGCTCTGATTTTCACCTTGAGAAGCCTCATCAGGAAGTCCTTGTTGCTTTGTGCTTTGACTTGGATCTTTCACCGAAGAGCTGCTTTTTGATGTGTTATATATGGAGCCTTGTGATCTTGCTTTTTCTGTGCGAGCAGGTGGCCATCTGCTCTCCACCTTCTCATGATGTCCTCCAAGAAACTCAAGCTCTTTTTCTCTATCCTCATCAAGTCCATACATCTTAGCCAGCTCTGCAACCTCCTTTTCCAAGTCATAGCAAACTTCTTGTGGGTGCTGAACATTTTTACTACTCAATGCAGATTCCCTTCTCGTATCCCCCAGAGATCTGTCTCCTCGACTAGAGAGCTCTTCAGGAAAGATATCAAACCTGTCCTTTGATCCATAAAGATCCATGTGATAAAATATCAAACCTTCAGTCTCAGTGTCACCAGACTCGGGGACTGGTGGGGAAGCTGAACGATCACGTGACTGGCCGCTAGTCTCATAGTTTCTTGTGCTGCCAGATCTGGATGACATTGGTATCCTCAGGGAGGCTTTTGAGATGATGAGTCTCAAGCTTGTAAAAGATAAGAAAGATCTTTAGCTACATATTAGCTATCAGAATTGAGTTTTTATTGCTTAAAAGTATATAATATATAAGCATATATGCCTGAGGACTGCTCAGGTCCTGGAGGTTCCTAGGTATGGAAAAGATCAAAGTCAGTAGCTTCGCTCCCTAAGTGAAGCTTCTGAACAGAATCCACAGGAAGCTTGTTTTCCTCTCACCGCAGTACAAAGCACAGCAGAGAGCTGTCTCTGGTGTGCATCCACTTCTGAGTACCTCATCTATGACCCTGATGCCTGATTTCCACTGTGGAGTAGTCCTGTCCTCAGATCAATGCTGTGAGTGTCCTTCAGGCACAGTTAGTGCTGTTCTGTGAAATTGGAAATGGCCTGGTTTGAAGCCTGCTCACCCTTCAGCTGCTGTCAAGCATGTTTTCTGAACTGTCAGTTAGGTATAATGTAGAATGTCCTCTGTTGTGACCACTGATGCCACAGAACACACTAGTAAATGCCCTGAAAAGTTCTGTTCTGTATTTTTCAAGTTGCTGTTCTTAATACTGAAACTTGAGTCCAGGTCTTGGGTCCTTTCTAAAAAATACCACAGAGAAAACATACTGCCCTTTGGAGCTTCTCATGTGCTGTGGAATATATACATTTTAACATACAAAGCATTCAGTACTAAGGAGCAAGGCAGGCCATTGACCTCTGGACTGAGATGTCTGCTCTGACTCAAACCTTGCACATTTTGTCTATTCTGTGCAAGGAGGGAGGTGTGAAAAGAGCACATGCAGATGACATGTAGAGCTATATGATAAAGCAGATGCACGTGGGACAACATTAAAAGTGCAAAGGCAATTTTAATGCTGATTCCCCAAGCCCACTCTTTCCAACCAGCCTGTATTAACAGCAGTGAAATAATGCCAGTACAGAGTCAGACCTCTCTGTGAGCTGAAACATCCCCACAGCCCTCCATTGCTCACCAGCATGAATGGAATCATAGCTACAAAACTACTCAGAGCAATTTTATCAGCAGTTTAGTACCACAAGCAAAAGTCTTCATGGAAAGATTTCAGCTGAATATCAATTAACCTGTAGTTACATCTAGTCCTAGGTAAGTGAAGCATATGAAAGCTTTAAAATCACTTTCTCACAGAAGAAAAAAAGCCAAAAGATCGGTCAGACATCAGTGTTATCAGAGCTTCTGAATAAACTTTCACATAAGTTTGCTTTCAAACTACTATTTATGGTCTTTTTAGTTTTGAGTAGCTGCTATTACCTCAAATTAATTTCATCAATATTTTACTAATTTCAAATGCTCTTGAGAAATGCTTAGCTAACAGAGTCAACATAATCAGTGACTTAGCAGAAAGCAACTTCCCAAACCAGTGAAAAATACTGAGACATTTTGCACTCTCTGGTTTTATATCCCTGGCTGAGCCCAGCCCTACAGATCTGTAAGAAAACCCACACAGAAGTTCATCATTTGACTTCTGGCACTGCAGACATGGGTGTGGGTTCTACAGCTAGCAATATCCTACTACAGACAAAAACACTGAAGTTAGGCAGAAATACTAGTTACGCTAAAGGCAATAAAATAAATCATGCAAATTCTAACATTTTTAACAGAGAAAAGGTCTTAACACATACCAGAAAATGTTGTCTGGCTCCCGCAAAGACTTTTTCCCCCATAATTAAAACAAGAAGGCCTGCTTTAGAAGCTACTACTAATTAGAAAAGTGAATTAACATTTATTTTTCCTACCAAAATGAAATGAAATAAAATGAGCATAATTAAGCTTGTCTGCAATCCTGCTGCCTAAATAAGATTTTCAGATGATTGCTCAGTGTTTGCTTGCTTTGCAGGCACAGATAAAATTACATGAAGCACATTTATATCCGTGACCGTCAGTTATCGTAAATACATAACAAAGAATGTTACTACCTAAAACTTGCCTTCTATCTTAAGACGTCATAAATTCTTCTGATAGCTCAGATGGCATCAAAGTTAACTTCTATTCCCCCTAGTAAAAATTAATTCACAGGAAAGCAATTCCTTGCCACTTTCCTATAACTGCAGTTGGAAGACTTATTGCAGTAACCTTACCCTGCCTCTTTGCTGAGATAGGGGCATGCCAGCAATGAGCAATGGCACAAATATAGACGTGCCCCGGCTGTCCTTCAGCAGTGTGCTACTTGAGTGTCACCAGGATGAATGTCATACACTGGAACAGGCTCTGAAGGTTGATTCCTGGATCTGAAGTACTTAGAACAGTTACAGAGAGCCCTCACTAAAGCCAGAGTACCCTCTCACTTTTGGAGGTGGTATTAATAAACATTGCAGAATGCATTCATTGCCTCTGGGTGTGATTTCCTAGGCTGGGATGTTAGGCAGAGTATCGTGTGTGGGATACACAAAACGTGCAAACAACTCACATGGCTGGACATGTGTTTACAGAGTTGCACAACTTAATGGAAGTACCTGTTCTGTTCTTTGCAAACACTTACTGGTAAAGTCCTCTCTCTCAAATTAGCAGAAGCTTTTCTATGAGGCTGAGTTGGAATCATGATCATATATTAAAAAAAAAAGAAGAAAACTTAGAATTTAGAAAAAACCCCATACCATTGCATATGGTTCTTATACATATCCATACATCCTCACTCTGTGTGTGTATGCCAAACCTCTGGAAAGCTAATTATAGTGAAGAAAGTGGACAATGGCCCCACTAGGGAGGTTTTCACAGGAACATATCCCTCAATCTGTGCTCAGTAGGGGTCAACCTGATAAAAAACAGGCTGTGTATTACCACTGATTATTGTGACTGCTGTAGCACTTGGGCTTTGCAAATCTGGTCAAACCCACGGCTGCCCAGCACACACAGGCTGCTGTGAACACGCTACCGAGCCAGCCCTGCTGGCAGTAGATTTTTAAGCACGTTTGAGAATGTTGTATTATATATGGCTTGAGCTCAAGGGACACCACAAGGGACAATGTCTATTAGATCTTGACACAGCTCTGCTTTCTCCTCCTTTTCCAATTATCTTGGTGTCATTTACTCACTTTTCTAGCAGTGCAATTGTTTGCTGTTTGGTGAGGAATCACAAGTTAATTGCCCATGTAGGCACGATCTCATTACCGCTAACAGTGCTTCTATCATCTGTGAGATTAGAGCAGAAGTGTTTTCACATAAGTGATGCAGCCCTTGCTGAAACGTTTGCATTTATGCTGTCTGACAGATTTGATTAATTTTTCAAATGAGAGCTTACTTTTGCTTTGTGTTAAGTTACGCTATTTTGTAGGCCTTAATTTCTTGAAAAATTAGCAATGTCAGCTTTGCTGCCAAAGCCTGGAATATAACATTTGGTGGATAGTGAATTACATTCTGCCTTGGACACAGGGCCTGAATAAGAGAGCAGTGACACTGCTCTTGTTCAATCACCCCGCTGCTCTTTGCGACCCTCGGTGCCCATGAGGCAGCAGTTGGGTGGCATTTATACAAAGCTTGGTGACCTCGGGGCTGAGCTGGGTGTCAGGACAAGCACCCTTTGGCTGTTTGTGTGTGCAGGGCCTCAGAGCTCGAGTGCTGGCTCAAGGCAGCGTGAGGAAGGAGTGTGTGGTTTGCCTGGCTTTGGAGAAGGCAACGACTTGTGAACTTTTGTGAGGACCACAGGAATGACGCCCCTGAGGCAGCGGCTCAAACACGGGGCTGTGCGTCCTGTGCTCCCTGCCCACCACTTCTCACAGGAATAGCAGCTTATTTTTCAAAGCTTTCCCCTTCTGGTACCTGAGGGAAACACACAGGAGAGATGGGACAAGATTATTTGCAAGAGCTTGTACTGACAGGACAAGGGGGAACGGGTTCAAATTGAGAGTAGTTTTAGGTCACATATTGGGAAGAAATTCTTTACTGTGAGGGTAGTGAGGCCCTGGCACTGGCTGCCCAAGGAAGGTGTGGATGCCCCATCCCTGAAGGTGCTCGAGGCCAGGCTAGATGGAGGTCTGAGCAAGCTGGCCTGGTGGAAAGAGTCCGTGCCCTTGGCAGAGGGGTGGGAACGCGATGCTCTTCAGGGTCTCCTCCCAACCCAACTCAACCCAACCCAACCCAACTCAACCCAACCCAACCTAGCCCATCCCATTCCATGATCCTGTGACAAACGGCCTCTCCCAGGGCCGCCCCCCTCGCTCCTTTTACTATCGCACTGTTTATTTTCCACGCCCGCCGTGAGGGCCGCCCTGGCCCCGCCTCAATCTCGGCCCCGCCCCATCTGACCCCGCCCCGCCCCATGACCCCGCCCCCTTCCCCTCCCGCCAATGGCGAGGCTGCGCGCGGCCCCGCCCCGCCGGGCTCCGGTTTCTGTTTCGCTCCGGGGGCCCCGGGGCCGCTGTCGCCGCTGTCGCGATGGAGCCGCAGCCCGACAGCCTGGAGGGGTGGGTGGCCGTGCGCGACACCGCCTTCGCCGAGCCTCAGCCGCCGCCGCGGCTCCGCTTCCTCGTAGGTTGGAACGGCGCGGAGGGCGCGTTCGCGGTGACCTGCCACGGGCGGGCGGAGGCGGCGGAGCAGGCCCCGCAGAGCTGGGCCGGGCTCTTCTCGGCGCCGGCCCTGCGCGGCGTCCACCGGCAGCTGTCGGCCGTGTGTCCGCGGCTGGAGCCCGCCTTCCCCGAGCTGCCGCCCGCGCTGCCCGGCGCGGCCGCCGGCGGGCTCTGGGCCGTGCTGTTCCCCGGCGGCGCCGCGCCCGATGAGGCCGAGCTGCAGGAGCTGTGCCGGGCGCTGGAGCTGTACCTGGGCTGGGCCCTGGAGCTCTGCGGCGGCCGCGTGGTGCTGGACACGCTCTTCGCCGCCGACCGCTGCTGCGACGACGAGTACTTCGAGAGCCTCCACGAGCTCCGCGGGAAGGCCCTGCGCGGCCACCTGGCCCGGGCCAAGGAGGCCCTGCGGCGGGTACGGGCCCCGGGGCCGGGCGCGGGGCGGAGGGAGCCCGGGGTGCGGGGCCGGGGCTGCCGGGCCACCCCCTGCAGGCAGGAGAAGGGGCCCCTCGGTGTAGGACTGTCGTTCAACGGTCGGTGCTGCAGGTCAGCTCATGGGTGCACCTGTCCGAGCCTCGGCTGGGCGCCCCGTGCTCACCCCGTGCATGATAAGCCTGGCAGCCGCTGCTGCTGCGGGACTCCATCGGTCAGGGCAGACTCGCCAGACTCACGTGAGCAAGGGTGACCAAGTCACTGAGACCAACTTGCTCGTGGTGTCATCCAATGTCCAGAGCTGTCCTTACACAACTACTTTTCTGTTGCCTGGAAGCCAAGAAATCAACTTTGTGAAGTACTGTCATCGGTCTTACAAGTGCACCTTTATTAAGTGGGGAATAAGCCATCTCCGCGTGGGCAGTCAGTGTAAGGCACTGGGGCTCTTACTTAAGCTGCAGGCACTCCTACAAAAACACATTGCTAAAAACATCCAGCCGTGTTGGGCAATAGGTGGAACAGTAACCGAAGAGGAGAATACAATCATGTGCTTATTTTCTAACCTCCCTGTGAAGGTCTCAGACTACATGTTTGCAGTAATGTTTGTAACCGGGGGATTCTCAGTCTTTTATTGGGACCAAACTTAGTCCTGGTCCTATACAAATAAGTGGTTTGTATTCAAAGAAATTGTGTGTGGGTTTGTTGTTGGTTTTTTTGAGTGTCAGATTCTGCCCTAATGATTGAAGTAATGATGATGTTAGCACTTTCTTCCTTTAGTACCTTAGGTTTCTTGCTGTAGATGTGTTCCTGGATCTTTTCCCCTTCTTGTAAGCATGAATTCAAAGGGTGGTATGTACTCACAGAGTTGCAGTTAGCACATCGGAATGTTGAAGAGTTACAGATAGTTCAGGCTCACCAGTGTGTGCTGCTGTTTTGTGCAGTACCTGTTTATAGTCTAATTTCTGGCAAAGTAAGCTGAAAGGCATTTTATGGAAGTGATCATGCTTTGGAGAAAGGTTATGACAGTTGACTTCAGCCTTCTCTTATTGCAGTATTTAACAGATGAAACAACACTACTTTTTCAGAAAGACACTGTTTTTAAAAACACAGCTTAAGTTTACATGAACATGTACCTTGTTGTATACAATAGTCAGTGTCTGTTACTGACTGACAGTTCACAGCCCAGTTAGAAATACATTCCAGCCACCACATTGTTTTGGAATCAGCATAAGCATGTTCAGTTCTGGCAGTTCGGGGCTTGTGGTGATGTACAGCTTGAAGTACTTTACTATCAGTAAAGTACTCTGATAGTTACTCTGATAGTTACTCTGATAGTTACTCTGATAGTTACTCTGATAGTTACTCTGATAGTTACTCTGATAGTTACTCTGTGATTTCCAGCTCTGTTTTAGATATGACTAAACATGTTGTAGAGTGGTGGTGTACTTGCAGGCCTTACAGGAATATAAATTCGTTATACTATAGCCTAGATTAAGTTATGGAAGATTCAAGAAATAGACATTAAACCAACCTGAAGGACCAGAGCATCATTTTTTCCTCTTTACATTCATGCCCTTCACTAATGCTTCCCCTCTACTCACTCTAAGCATCCTCCAGGAGCAGCATGACCCTCACTTCTTGCTTTTAGAATAGGAATCAGAAAGTCTGCCCTAGCATTTGTATTTTGCTTCCATAGTGGGGCAAAAGCAGACTGTGAAATTGCTGCAGGTGGGCCCTAGGACTGTGTCTGAACTACCACAAGCTCTTGGGGAGGCCCAAGAGGCTGCCACACTTATGGGATTATCAGAAACGTTGCAGTTCAGATTCTCTTGTTCCCCTGTCTTGCCTGTGCCAGGCCTCCAGACAGGGTGGGTGGGAAATGCCCTTGAGCTGACTTCCACAGATTTTCTCTAAGGAAGTTCCTCCATACGTGGGAATTCTGCTGTCTTACCCAGACTCAGCTGGCAAGAGCTAAGGTGATGGTTTGATTTCAGTGCTTTTCAGTTGCAACACAACCTAAGCTTTTTTTTTTCCATGTGTTTTCTCACTACTGGTAGCACACACACCCCTCCCATCCCCTTCCCTCTTTATGGAGCTGCAGAGCACACACTGTCCTTCCAGGAAGGTCTGTTTCTCAGTGGAACTTAGCTGTGTTCTCTCAGCCAGCTTGCTCTATCCTGGCACGCAGAGCTTGCCATGGTCCCTGCCAGATGGTGTTAAAGAAAAATCATTGAAGCTTTTATTGGTACCAATAAACAAATGCAATTGAGGGGAAATCCCCAACTTTTTATTTTCTCATAGAAGGAAATAAATAGGGCCTTGTGTATCGAAAGGCAGTAATTCCATGGAAGAATTATGACTTACAAAGTGTAATACCACTAGAACTGAGGTTAGAATAAGCTATTATAAATTATACAAATGTTAGAGGAATTTAACTGCAGGGTGTATCAGAAGTAAATGCCAGTCTGTTTTTTTCTGTGCCTGAAGTCAGAAATTCTGGATGCAGAAACTCATTAGCAGGCATTTAGTAATGGTGGAAGCAATGCAACAGCAAGAATACTTTGCTTGTCCTTCCAGTACAGCCTTCCCAAGATTCCCATTTATGTTTATAAAAAGCAGCAACCAAGTCATCTGCACACAGTTATTGGAATATTTCTGGTGGATGCTCTAGGCAGGATGTTCCTTGCAGGCTCCTAATGGAATGTGCAGCAATGAGTGCCTTTAACAGTGTGGTGTTGGAGATATTTTCATCTGGGGTGGCTGCAGAGTGCCTGGCACAGGCCTCCTGAGCAGTGGGAAGTCTTGGCTGTGGAAGGACAGGTCCTTCCCACCAGAGCCTGGCAACATCCAGCACACACAATGCGAAGCAGCCGTGTCTGATTTACCTTTTATCCCACTAGGTTCTGCAGCAGCATAAAAGTGCTGACACAATGGTGGCTTTGATGAAGGTTTATGAAGAAGAAGATGAAGCTTATCAGGATTTGGTCACCATGGCAACACAATTCTACCAGTATTTACTGCAGCCCTTCAGAGATATGCGAGAGCTGGCGACACTTTACAAACTGGAAATCCTGGTAAGTCTGCCTTTACAGAGTGACAGGCCAAGCTTCATAGTGGGGCATCAGCTGCTCTTGGAGCAGTTCAGGCTCAAATCATGTAACATTCCCAACTTTTGTCTGTACCAGCTGTTTTTTCCTGTGTCAAACCACCAAACATGGCTGACAAATTCAGAGTTAGGGCAGAGGCATTCTCAGGGGATCTTGGAGTCCATGATAATGGCTTGACTAGAACTGCAGCTAACTCGCCACCAGTGTCCCACTTAAAAGCAGAATATCCCCAGGCTCCACCTCCCTGGTTCACTCTCTGGGAGGCTGAATTTACTGCAATATAAGTAGCCTGTGTTGTGCCATCTTCCATGGGATTAGTTTTTGACATTGAGAATGTCATCCCCCAGGAATGCTGATGCACCAGATTAACTCAGTTGTGGAGGTAGAACAGAAGACAGAGGAGACCTTCCCACTCAAAGGAGTTTCCTATTACTGCTACAACCTGCTAGAACTGCAGATGAAAACATACCAGTTGTCACTGTATTCACTTTGTTTTATGTGCATCTTAAACTGGAATCACTTTCTGAAAGTTAGGATGCCCCTGGAAATGACAGCCATTTAGTATGTTGATTTTCCTTAAATAGTGTGTTAAAGTGAGTTGTTCATGTTCTCAAAAAGAACAGAACAGTTTTCAGTTTAGATTAAGGTGCTTGGATGTTGAAAGTCTAAACCTGTGACAATAAAATGTTTAATGTACTGTTCTGAAAATTAAAGTGGAAATCGGAAAGAACGAAATGAAGTTTGTATTAAAAAAAAAAAGCCCTCTAAGGGATATTTAGGCTCATTTGAAATATAATTATTTTAAAAATATATTTGAATACTAGGCTTGTACCCATGTCTCCTGTGTGGACTTGAAAGCATTCTCTTATGTTTCATTTCTGTATCCCTGTTCCTGTGTGAAAGAACTGCCAAACTGGAGAACCTGCTGGTGCAATGTGCTGTCAACACGTGGGGAAAAATAGAAGAGAACATTGTACAGAGGAGTTACTTTTAGTAACAGTAAAAACCACTTGTGTTGGACGTAATTTTAAAGATGATAGTTTAAAAATATTTTAACAAGTAAATTATTCCAAATGTGATGTCAGGATTGGAGAACAAAGGTTCTGAGTTAGCCTAGAGAGTGAGAAATAGGAATGAGCAGTGATTCACTTTGTGACAGGTGAGGGGAGGTCGTGTTTGCCACCATGCTTGAAATCCAAGTGTAACATAGTGTAGCTGCACCTCTATGGAAAGAAACCAGGTGGTAACTGAGAATTTTGTGTCCTTGCAGAAGTCTTTGCAGTATGATAATTTGGGGCCTAGAAGAGTAGCAGCTTTGCAGAAGGATGCTGAAGAATGGACTAAGCGAGCTGAGAGTGCTGTGTGCTCTATTCAGGATATCACAGTGAACTACTTCAAGGAAACTGTAAAGGCTCTGGCAGGTAATCAGAATGATTTACACAAAGGGTTGTGTAAATACCTAACTTGGGTGACTGAGAGCTGTTCTTATCTATGTGCAGAACCTGAGGTTTGGGTGACTGTCCAGTTCAAGAAATACTTTATTTACTTAAGATTTATATCTTTTAACCAGTTTGGTTTACAACTTAGATTTGACTTGCCTGAGACTTCCGGCTGCAAACCTCTGCACAAAAACCATGGGTGCTTTTAATGCTTCATGTGCAGCCTCAAGGATTTCAGCATGTGAACAGAGTATGTTGCTGTGCAACTGTTAGGGTATGTTTCCATGGTGCAATGAAGTATTTTACTTTCATGTATAAGATCACAAATTCAACCTGGTAATCTTGTAATTTCTAAAGCTTCAGAAATCGTTTAATAAGATTAGCATTTTTAATACTTGAGAAACACACAAGGGCTATTAGTACACTGCATTTCTCATGTTTTACTGCCACTGTTTTAATCTACAGCAATGCACAAACAGATGGAACAAGATGAGGAGAGATTTGGTAAAACCACCTGGGCATCAGCTTTGCCACGACTAGAAAACCTGAAATACATGTTAGCAAAAGAAACCCTTCAGCATCTGAGGGCAAGAGAGTTGTGCCTGAAACAGAAGAGAACTGGCATTCAGAAACTTGTAAGACTTTACAAAGCCTTCTATTCTGTCACTATTTTTTGAAGGGCTGATCAAAATCTACCAAAATAGTCATGAGAGTAGGCTTTTAAGTCTTTGCCTATGAAAAAATTTAGGTTTTCAGCACAGTTTTACATTGTGGAGAATGCATGTCTGTAGTTTTTTAATTGCTCCTGCATGTTTGAGGATGCTCAGCAAAGTTTAAGATACATGCTTTTACAGTTCAAGCATTTGTGATAATAATCTTTGAAATTGTTTAGTTTTAGGGAGATAAATACCAGATATTATTTTCAGAGGACACTGAAAAATTAAGATACTTATTTAATATTAATCTTTGATGCTATCTAACTGCTGCTAGGGGTACCTGATAATTTATTTTCCAAGAGTGGTGTACTGTAGTATATGTAATTGTTTTCAGGAGCAGTATTGTTTGTGCAGACTATAATGAAGTCTCTCCTGGTAAACTTAAAGGTAAATTTATACTTTAGGTTAATAAGGCTCTCTGGTCCTCTGAGTTTCTGCTCCAAGCCATTTCTAATGCTCTGTTGTTTTCCATACCAGAGCAGCTGCCAGTTACACCAGGCTCTTTACAGGCATTTGTGCGTGTTTCATGTGTGCATATTTTGTTACTAATGCTGTTTAATTTCTGTTACAGATGGAGAATCTTGGTGAACAAGAAGAGAATTTAAGTATAGTGGAGGAGCTGGAAATACAGTATTATGAAACACAGCTGGAATTATATAATGTACAGCTTGAAGTATTGAAACATGAAGAGATGCTGCTTATTGTACAGTTGGACACTATAAAGAGACAGATTAAAGGTGAGAATAAAATATTATTTAAGCACATATTCAGAACACAGAAGTGACATAGCCTGCTCTGTTTTCAGTTTTTAAAAAAAGAATATCACTGCTTAGGTCTTGCTAGTAGAAAGCATTGCTGGAAAACATTAATGCTGTGGCACCATCTGATATTTTGTCTTTTGATTAATTCGACACTAATTTGATAACACAAGTTTAAATAAAAAGGCCACACTGGTTGCTCATCTTGCCAGTAGCTGTGATATGTGCATGCCCTGGTTTAGCATGGAGTAATTTATATTGACAGTGCTTAGCTGCTCTAACAGCTACAAGATCTGCACACAGAAACTGGGTATCGTGAACCTGCTGAAATAGGTCCTGTAATTCATCATAATCTATTCTAACGTTTGGAAAATTACAAAATGCATCCTGTAATGACAAAAAGAGGTGATGATAGCTAGCATGATACCTGAATACTATTGTCTTCCAGTTTGTGTCTCTTTGTGACATAGTTATACCAAGTTAGGCACCAGTTGTGTTCTTATTTGTTCGTATGAATTCTCTGTTACAATGTACACTGTGAAGTAAACATTGCTGCCACTTGTTACATAACTGAAGCATGGTAAATATTAAAATAAGACACCCAGTGTTGATCAGAGGAGTCTTCCGTTTTCCAGGAAAATTCCAGTTGGTGAAGGCAGGAGTTAAAACACAGGGAGACATTGGAAAGAGGAAGCTAAATAACAAATGCTAACAGCATAAATTTGATCCTGCAAAGCACCCCTGTGAGTAATGTGACATGTTTGCCTATGACTGTGAAGGACCCAACTCGGCTCTGGAGCTTTACACTTACTCATAACTAACTCATTGCCTTCAATGGCTTTTAAAATGTCATTAGCTCTTTAAATGTTTAAATAACTGTGGCAATTTTTGGTTTCTTAAAAAATGCCAAATACCTTTTTAGAGAAACAGGATGAAGTTGTTTACTATGATACATGTGAAAATCCTGAGGAGCTCAAGGTCATTGAACAGAGCATGGGACAACATTACGCTAACTTGTCAGCAATGACGGTGCTGAGGCAGAAGACTAAGCAGTTGGAGACAAAGCGTGGGACTGTCTGTGCGAGGAGAGCCTACCTCAGGAACAAAAAAGTAAATGCAGTCCTGGAGAAGTGCATTTCCTTCAGCTGATGGCTTGACTCATGAGGGATGGACAGGAAACAACTAGGGAAGTTTGGGAGGAGCGTACGAGATGATTCATGACTCAGTGCCAAGGCCTGCAAAAGCAGAAAGAGGGGCATTGTGATTTTAAGCTAGCTTTGCACTCCGTGGTGTGGTGCAAATGTGTCTGTGGCTTAGAGTGCACAGACTTACCTGGGTGACCCAGGTGTTCCCCCATCAGGTAGACCTTACCAGAGCCCTGTTGGGCCAGCTGGAGCTTTGCCCTAGCAGCCTTTTCCAAAGCAGCTGCAGTAGGAAACTGGCCTTCTGTGGAGGAAGCTGCAGTGGTAGGACAACCCACACACTGATATCTTTGAACAGGAGGAAGGGGAAACTTTAACAGCTGCAGTTCTCTCTCCAGCCTCTCAGTTTTGTGCAAAGGGCAGTTTTTCCTTTGTTTCCCATTCAGAGCAGAACATTAAGAAGACACAAGTTGACTCTCATGAGCCTTCTCAGTAAGATGAGTTTACCTTACACCTGCAGTTCTGCTGGGGCAGAGAGCATAGTTCAGGTTCAAGTCTATCTGACCTTTTATCCCTCAGTAGCCTGACCAAACTGGGAATTATATTGGAAGTGTTTTGTGAGCCATCATTTTCTCTTGCTTGCAACTGCTTCCTTGGCAGACACTTCTTTTGCTTCTGTTTTCATTTACTTAATTGCTGTCTATTGGTTGTATAACACTGAAGCCAAATGCCACATGATTTGCAAATGCTTGTCCAGCCATGTGGATAATCCCCCTCTGTACAGAGACAAAAAGCGACTCCCAGAGAAAATACTGAAGCCTGCAGCTTCTCTGTGGCACTTGTTACTAACAGAAAGTACCTTTGCTAGGCATTCATTGTGCTCCCCATACCTTTGCTTCCCTGCCTTCTGTACTTGGGAGCTATGGCAAATAAGGGAGAGGGGAAAACGTAGTGCCCTGCTAGCTTCCTTCTTGCCTTCTTCCCCGTGTCTGTGCATGAGCTGTTTCTTCTTTTCATCTCCCTTTCTTCTCTCTTTTTTTTTTTCTTTCTTTTTTTTAACCAAACTGTAAGACAGAGGGGTTGGGTCACGTCTGGATACATTTTTGCTGCAGCATGAATAAAAATATGGCTGATTAGGAGAACATTGGCTTTAGCCATTAAGGAGTTCCACAGACTTCACCATCAGGGTCTCACATCTGACACTAGTTGTGCCTAGCCATCTTTCTTGGCACTGCCAAGCACCCAACTGTGGTTGCTATTAAGTGGCCTGTGCACAGGAGTTAATGGCACAGCTGGTACACAGGAAATGTGAACTGAGAGTTGTATGAATTCTGCTCTTCTCCCAGGATCAATGTGAAGCCAGCCATCGGCAGAGGCTGCAACAGGCAGAAGAGAGCAGAAAACGCTTCCAGCAGCATCACAGCATACAGATAGTGAGTACCAAACAGCAGCCTTGGGGAGTCTGGCAGCTGCTTGTTTTCACACACTAAGGCTCACTTACTTGTATTTCAATGCAGAAGAGAGACAAACAAAAAGAGGAGGAGAAAAAGAAAAAAGCTTGGATAAGCCAGGAACGCCAGAAAACACTGGAGAGGCTAAAAGTGTTCCGGGAGGCAAGTACTGTGAACTGCAGTAGTCCTAAATGGTGTCAAAACATGCCAGAAAGTAGCCATAGCTCACATGTGAGCATGGTCCCAATCAGAGACAACCGTTTGGATGGCCTAAAATAGGATTATTTATACTGAGTAAAGAGGATTAAATCTCATAAAGGTACAGGTTCCAGGTGTGGACTCCCTTGCAAAGAATACAGGCAAGGAAATGACTTTAAAATAAATGCTTTATGATTCATTTAAATTTATTCAGGATTGAATTTTCTACTTGAGTGGGTGAGTAGGACAAGTCTGTGCTCTGTGGCTTTTTATCTCATTGGGGTTGATGTTTTGGCCAGTCTGATGGAGATGTGACCTCTTGCTTTATGATTTCTTTTTCAGAAGCGTCCAGCTCATGTTGTTCTGAAAACATCTCGTCCCCAGCCTCCCAGTCCCAAGTCACCACGAGTCATCCCTCAGCAGGCTGTGGTGCTGTCCCCTCCACCTGCATCAAGCTCAGGGGCAGCCCCAGCAGTTCTGTCCCCTGCACCCTCATCGAGAGTAAGGGCAGCTCTCGAGCAGCCACAGAGCATTCTGCTTGTAGAAGACAAAGAAGCAAAAGCTTCATGTCAGAGTAGCCCAGCAGACATCCCTGTCCAGATTTATGTTGCTGATGGTGACACAGAGGAACAAAAGCAGAGCGAGGAATTGATGGTCTCTCCATGTTCACCACCCCCTCCTCCACCCCCTCCTCCCTTGCCCCCTCCACCCCCACCTCCCCCGCTACCTCTCCAGTTAAAAATACCATCAGCTCCCCCACTACCTCTCCAGTTAAAAACACCATCAGCAACAGAGGATAAACCACTTCCCCTCAGCTCAGATAGCCCCTCAGAAAGCCCTGCACTGCACAAACAGGATGACTCCTCCAGGAGGTCTATAAATAATTGCATAGGTAAGTAGGCTTGCATCAACTGGTGCTTTCTAATGCATTTCCTGTATTTTTGTGGTCTCCCTCCCTCTGCTTCTGGACAGGAATAATGCAGTTGTGTAGTTTTGATTGGGAGAATGAGGCTCTTGGAAAGCTTAGTCTAAGAAACTACATACAATAACACTGACCATAGCTCAGGATGTTAAATGAGTAAGAATGGTTTGTGTATCCTGTTTGAGACACTTCACAGGGTCCTGATGCTCCTATCAGAAGACCAGTGTGGGTAAATTTGTAGCTGTACTAAGGTTACACTCTAGTGTTTACAGTTTATGTACTGCAAAGCTGGCAATTGGGCTGCTAGCATTTCTAAGGTGCCCACAGCTTGTGTCCACTTAAAATTTGTTTGGTTTCTAAATAAAGGTTTCCTAAGAGAATTCATGCAGAATTCAACCAGGATTTGAAAGGCAGGTGAATAGCTTTGGCATGCATTCCTAGGGAAGAAATTCTGTGCTGTTACACCTTTGTTAGCAAGATCATGCAGGTGTAATTGAAGGCTGAACTTGGCAATTGAAGGAGTAGTTTGAATGAGAATAGAGCACAGCAACCTCCCAAGGCTGCACTGGTTGCATCCTGCTAACAGGCTTGTTTTTGTCTCTGAGGTGAGCAGATATTTTGGCTATGTCAGAGAGATTGATCTAAGCTGGAAGGCAGCAATTTTTTTGTTGTTTTTCACAGTGGAGCTTATGCTAGAATGAAGAATGTCTTTAAACGTGGTACATTCCTTTTCCTTTTCAACTCTTCACAATACATCCAAGCAGCCTTTGTATCCTATCAGTTAAGAAGCAAACCACAGGCAGAAATACCAGGGGAAGTTCAGTGGTTTTAGTTCTTCCAAGCTATGGGGAAGTACAAGCAGCTGAAGGGCTGAGACACAGTTGAGTTACCGTGGCAAACTACTGTGCATCCAGTGCAGACTTCAGTGTGGGATATCCATGGGATAACTACCACAGATACTCTTAAGAAGCCTAGATGAGCAACAGGAGCTGTACACCAGAGTAGTCTGATTACTATTGGAACAGCCTTTCTGATAGCTAATATTTACTGCCATTCACAGCCTAACATTGATGTCTTTTCATTATTTTTGAATAAGAAAAGGTATTTTTTGTTTATTGGAGAGATCTGATTAGTTGTTTAAGCCTATGTCTTGAAGAAAGCCATCATGTCAGTAGCTGCAATAGTAATTGCTAAATTACCATGGGAACTTACTGAAATAGCTTCATAAACATGTTGGTTTTAGTTATGGACTACTCATGTCTTTGTACATGAAAAGCCAGGAGAGGCTTCTTTTATAATTTGTTCATCTGACTAACCATTTACCAGGCAGCCCATTTAGGTAGTAGTCTTAAGACTCTTTTACTTGTAGACTTTGTAAGGCAATCTGATGGATCTTTGCTTGATCCTTTTTTGTCTCTGAAGGTACCACAGGATTTAACAGAATGTTACATTTCAAGTGGTTGATACTAATCACATAACCTTGTGTGCACTGCGCATGGCAAAAATATTTCTAGCTGTGAGGCACAGATGGTCTGGACTTATTGCTGTCCAGGGAAACAGCCTCCCTGTCTGACAGTCTGGAGCAAGCAGCAAAGAGTCAGCAGGAGTAAAACACAAATTAGTGTGTATCAGGAGGTCTAGTAGAAGCTCTCAGTATGGTGTCCTTCATGGTCTGAAGTTCAGAAACACACACCTGAGATCTAAATCATCTTGTACAGTAGGAATTGTTTTCTAAGTCCATGCAGAAAAGAGCTGCCTGCATAGGGCCTGATCTGGCTCCCAGTGACTTCAGTGGAGTACTTTAAAGCCCTTCTACTCAAATCCTTTCATTTCTCTCTTGGCTGAGCAAAAATGCAATTGACAGTCTCTGCAGGCTTCTGGGCAAGCTAGGAGGGGTGGTGGATTGTTTATAACACAGAATGCAAGAGATTTTTTTGGCTCAGTGAAATTTTTTTGAAAGCCCATAAAGTTGTAATGAAAAAGAGCGTTGTCCTTTGTGTATAATTTCTTCCTTAGAGCACAACCTTATATAATGATGAAGAGGCATTGGATTCTCAATTCAAGATATAAAAGCTTTAACTGCATTTTAAAAGCAGTTCCAGAGCCTGCTGTTGCAGAAGGAGTCTGTGTCAGAACAGACCATTCTTTTTCCTGTCACTATCAAAGATTTCATACCTCTTAAGTGTGGTTGTCTCATTCTTTCTTCTGGTAACAGTGGATTGATCTGTTGCAGGTTCCATGGATGAAGTTTTGGCTTCCCTGAAGCGCAGTGAAGTTCACCTTCGCAAAGTGGAGCAGCCAAATCCCTACGCCTCTGTGAAGGACAACATCCTCTCTGCCATCAGGCAAGGGGTTAAACTAAGGAAAGTGAATCGAGATACTGAGAGGGATGTCAGTAGAGGATCCCCTAATGAGCTAGAGAAAAGCATTAAGGCAGCCATGCAGAGAATTAAGAAAGTGTCTGCTGATTCTGAAGAAGAGGAGGACAACGATCAGAATAATGGAGAATGGGACAGCTAACCAGCATAACAGACTGGAGCAGAGTGTGTGCCTCATTTTGCACATTGTAGAAGATTGTCCCTTTCAAAATGAAAGAACTGTGTGATTGTGTGTGGTGTTCTCATAGTCCAAAATGTCTTGTAAAGTACAAGAATCCTGCTGATTTTCTATAGGAGCTACAGATTCATATTATTGCATGATAAATCATACTCCAAATTATGCTTGCACTAATAGGTGTTCCTGGCTCAACCATGTAGTGTTTTCACCACATCCAAAGACAGCTTGAATGCTGGGTTGAAACATACGTTTTTTAGATTGTTACTACACAGGAGATAATGCTATCACAACAAAGTTTAAGGAGTGAAAAAATAACTGAAAATCTCTTTGGTCAGATGAAAGTAGAAGCAAAGCTGTGGTGACAGAGGCACACCAGAAAATTTAGCATATCTGGAATCTTTCACTCCTACCTCCATTGTCCAGAAAATTCTTAAACATTTTGCTTGTCTAATACAGCTCACTCTTAAATAACTATTTGGATACTCCATTTATCATCATGTTAGAAAGTGTGCACTTATGGATGGCTTGGTAATGCTGATTGGAAAAATCAGTTTCAAGTTTAAAATAAACGTTACTGCAGTAATTACTGAAAAGTTTACTTTTTTAGGTGAAAGGCTAAGTATAGAGAACTATTAGATGTTACATGTTTTTCATACATCTACATTTACAACGACCTGTTGACATGAAAGAAAGAACCAAAATATTGTATCCAATATTTTTTAGGCTTTAGTTCTGTAATGCAGGACTGCATTTCTCCACTGAGAACTTCAATACATGTTTATAGCTACTCTCATGAATTTAAATTACCTGATGGCCTTATAAATGGCAGGTATTTACACTGTGCCTGGAAGCTGACTTTCAAAATTCAGCTACATTCAATTTAGAGATTCTTGCTATTTTGGGTAGATAGTGGCAAAAATGATTCAAGTTATTTTTTTGAAGTTTATACTGACCCTTAATAAAAATATATCTTGACAGAAGAAGTGGATTCAGTGCGCTGTCATTTTAGGATACTGCTGTGAACTGAGCATTATTTATACCATGGTACCCTGGCTTTTGATAGCAAGTGGCAGCCATACAGCAACTGCACTCTCACTAATGGTACATGTAAATGCCCTTATTTTCCCAAATATTTATGAATTGTAATTTGGTAACAAAATTGAAAACACAGTGCTTTAATTCCCTGTTTCACTGTAGAGCAGCAGATCTGTTTAATCAGCACAGTAAATATGTATGCAGCAGTTTTCATGTGAGAAGCAGAAGCAGCAACTGGGGGTTCATTTTTTACTGTTTAAGCACCTACTGCTGTTTGGATATTTAAAAAAACCCCAACAACTCTTTTTGTCCAGTGCTCTCAAACCAAACAGAGACAAAAGGAACATTACAGGTCAGGTGTTACTCAACTCTCCCAAAGAGATATCATGGTGGGGAGCTGGGCATGATGGCCCACAGCACCCTGCTGCCCCCTGAGAATCCACCCCAAATACTGAGCACTTCTCATAGACAAAATCTGGTCCTGTGAAAGCAAAAATTTCCTCCCCAAGGATGCCGTGGGCAGAAGGGATGCTCAGCCCTGGTGGTGCTGGGACTGAGATCTCTCCCAGGCCATGCCCTTTAAGTGGTGCCATTATTTAAAGCTAGGTAAAGGGTGCAGAGGCTCAGCTGCCTCCCCCTGGCTGGTGCCTCCTGCCAAATGGCAGCACAGAGCCCTTCACTGATTTACTGATGTTGCCTTCCTAGGAAGTTGAGCACAGCATAATGTAGAGAATTAAGTGAGTTGCAATTTCTCCAGTAAATCTTACAGCTTTTGTGTCTTTAAAAGCAGCACTTTTACTCAGGAGAGGCCATCTGAGGATCAGTACCACTGGGCAGTGATTTCTCCTGCTTAAGGGTTTCTTTTCATAAGCATGTCTGAAGCTCATCTGGGTCTGATCTCATGTGTCCAGTAGAACTCTACATCCCAGGCTGAAAAATATCATTGAAAACCCACTTAGAAACCGCTGAACCCATGTGTTTTCTGAGGCCCATTTCATTTGCTGGACAGCCAGCAGGTCTGCTCTGTGGAAATGTGCTGCTGCAATTTTCTGGTAGGTGTAGAAGATTTTACCTCTATCAAGTAATCCTCACTGCCTGGTTCACCACCAAAATTTAATGGATACTACTCAGCTGCTGGATCACCAATTCTCCTGGATATCAGAAGCATGGCCAAGGTAAACACCAAAAGCACTGGCATTAGCCTAAAGGGAAGAGGGTGGTGAGAGCAGTTTTCAAATACATAAGAGGCTGCTGCAAAGAGGAGGAAGTAATTTGTTCTGCGTGTTCACAGGGAGATAAGGGGCTTAAATTACAGCTGAAATGATTCAGGGTAATGGTAGGAAAACCTTTCTAACAAACAGTGGGAGCAGAGAGTTGCAGGGACAGGTTGCCTGGAAAGGTGGTGGAGTTTCTGTCACTGGAAATCTTTATAAGCAGGTCAGATAAACACCCCGGGGTGCTGCTGGTATTGCTGACTGCTGTGGCAGGGAGAGGTTTGCAGCTCATGCCCAGCTGAGCCAGGTGAGCTTGATGTCCTGCTGCCTTGAGGCTCAGTTTGCTCTGCAGGAGAAGCCACAGCCTGTTTTCTGAGAGATGCCTAAATGTAAGAACACTAAAAAAAAACCCTTCTAAGCTGCCCTCAGATTTTTCTTCTGTCTCTCTGTGACCATGACCACACTGGGCTGTGGAGGGGAGGGTGGGTAAGAAATAGCCCCAGTGCCACAGGTTGGTGGGGCCCCCAAGAAAACCACCTGCAAGTGCCAAAAGGAGAGAGGCCTTAATGTGGATTTGAGCTCAGGGTTCAGCAGATGCCTTCTCACCTCGATTTGTTTGATGCAGCTGCTAGTGCCATGCACTGTCAGCAAAGTTCAAGGGCTGATGGACAGAATAGGAGAAACTGGACTGATGGGTTGGATCCATGATAACCAGCACTACCAGACCAGTTTAATATTAACCTGCAAAAATGCTGGGACATCTTTTTGATATTAAATACCCTTCTCAAACTACCTCGCTCTGGGCTAGTAAATTAATCCCTTGGTGGGAATAGTCTGCCCCAATTCTCCATCTGCAGAAACTGATTTTTTTTTTTAAGTGAAATAATACAGCTGCCAGGTTTTAAAGAGTTAATAATGCAGAAATTTGCTGGAAATCCCGGTCATGAGGTAAAGAGATCAATTTCTATAAATCAGTATCACTGGGGCTTGTGATCTTTCTAACTATGATGAGGGCAGTCCAGACAGCAGCTGCCAGTATTTTTACAGAGGTTTAAAGCTAATGTATTCAAAGACTACTTGGTCTGACTAAAAGAACTTCACTTTGAAACACCAGTGCTTTGATCACAGCAAGAAAGAATGGTGGCAGCAGTGCCGGGGCACAGAGCACCGTGGCTGTAGCAGGTGGTGTCAGTACAGCCTTGGATTTGTCACCATTCCTGTCAACATGTTGCTTTTTGGGATTTATGAAGCTTCTCCAAAGCAACCCCCCCAGCTCAGTGCACAGGGCTGGCCCACAAGCTGAATGAATGCTGACCTTTTCTTTTCTGCAAAATGGTACTGAATCAAGCAAACCAAGTCTGAGTGTGCACACTTTGAAGCGACCCAGATTTATAAGGGCTTGAGCAAGTGTGTCACACTGTGCACCTGTGGGACTGTGGGGACGATGGAATAGGTCTGAATAGAAGGGTTTGAAGTGGTGAAGATTTTCAGGGCAGCATCCATGATCCATCCTTCAATCACTTCTGTCTTTTGTCCCTTAAAATAAAAAGATAACATGTACTCCAGAAGAAAGAGGGACAAAGAGGATGAGTATGAAGGCCTTCATTAGAACTAATAAAAAGCTGAAATGCTTCTCTTTTCAGTCTTCCTCTATGAAGCAGTTGGAAGATAAGAGTGTGCACCCTTTGGAGAAAATGGGACTTAAGGCTGTGCATGCCCTCACTCAAAAAGCATGGATTTAATTCCAAAAGCTGTTTTTGCATCCGAGAGCACATCTGTGCACTACATGCAATAATAACGTGATATTGGTGGGAAAGAGGGACACATCATTTCAATTAAACCCATGGTGGTGATAAAAGGTGAATGGTATTGAAAGCATTTTTTAATAAATGCCACAGCAAACCTTGGCAGCAAAAACTGCTCAGAACAATATGTGAATGTATCCCTGGAGGAAACACTCAAAACTGCTCCCGAACATGGCATTTTTTTCCCTGGCAAAAAGGTATGTGATTTTCATTCTCAGCATGTCACGCTAAGCTGAGAGCAAGAAGCAACACAATTAAATCTGCTCAGGTAACAGTGACATTAACAGCTCAGTTACTTGTGAAAATGCTTTGTAAAACAAGCCATCTTTAACAAGCCTTTGCTCTTGCAGTAAGGACGAGCCACAAAATGCTTAGAAAACATATTTAGCAAAACTGTGTTTGTTCATTTTCCACTGGATCCCCCTCCTGCCCCAAATCCCAAATAAAGTGCTGAGGATGGGGGGACGGCATCCTCCCAGGACAGCTCGTGTGGCTCTGGTTTGGGGCCAGCCCTTGGCAGGTGCCTTATGGCAGAAAGGGGCCATGAACAGCCCTGACCCAGAGCAGCACCCAGCACTGCCCTGGCAGCACCCAAAGGATGAGCCGAGCAGTCTGGGGAAAGGCTGGCCAGGCTGCAGCTTGGGAGAGGAGCTCCATGTCCTCCTGGGAGACCTGAGCATCACCCACGCTCAGCGTCACAGACATTTGCAGCTCCCTTCTATCCCAAGGCAATAGTCTAAACATCATCCTACGGGTGTCTTTGCAGAGCCTTGGCGAAGCTATTCCTCTGAGCCTCTCCTCCAGCCCTGGTTCCCTTCCCCTTCTCACCCAGGAGCGGAAAGGCTGCCAGCTCCGGCACCAGCAGCGTGCTATCCGTGTGTCTCGGCTCCGTGGCAGTGGGCACGGCAGACACTGGGGGTGAGGAAATGAGTCTGTCCCACTCCTGGAGACATGCTTGAATCACTTATTCATCAGCAAGTGAGTCACTGCCCTTCCCACAGTCTCTTCCTGCGAAGCAGAGGTGACAGCGAAATGGGATCCAGTGCCCACGCTTCCCCAGCCTACGTGGAGCTCGGTGCCATCCCCTCCTCCCGGCCCGCTCGGCTGCAATGGAAGCCCTGAGAAGTGTGCAGGCACAAGGGGTGAGGAGCCAGCAGTGCATCCTGTCTGCTCTGCCAAAAGGAGCTCTTTGCCTGTGTCAGGAGTATCTGGCAAGTATCTGCTGCAGAGAAAAGGGCTGCTCTTCCCCTTCTGGCTTTAAAACATCATTCCTCTATCTCTCATCCCTGTCCTAAAGGCATTCCCCACCCACTGAAATGACTGTGCTAGTGACCATGGGACCTCCACAGCATTAGGGAGTGATTAGTGATTCACTGCAATTTCTCAGGTTTCAGAGCACCCAAAGTGGCTGTAGATGAACAGGACTGGAAAGGTCTCTGTTTTTCAGGGAACTCCAGCATCCTGTTTTGCAACATTCATCTTCAGGCTAATGAACAGTACAAACCTGCATCCAGAGAAAAATTAAAGCCATGGCTAATGGTAGCAGCGAAATAAGTGGCAAAAGACTAAATGTAAATAGCTTTGAAAGCTGATACGTTTCAGTGTGACACAATGATGCAGAAAGGTTGCCAGTGCTGCTATTATTTATAATTCCCCAAATGTCTGAATTTCCTCCAGCCAGTGTGCATTAAGTGCAATCCAGGGCATATGCAACAAATCATATTCAATGATGAAAAGTCAGGAGAAAAGCAAGAGCTCAATCTCTCTTGATTACAGCAGACACAGATTTCTTTTTCATAGACTGCCAGTACTAATGAATGGAGAGGACATAGAAGGAAAACAAAAATACTCAAATCAACGTGCTTCATGTGCCAATAGATGTATCTGCTCATAAACTTGATTAATTAAATGCAAACCATTGTCAAGAAATGCTCAGTGGTTTTAAGCCCTCACTGACTGCAGCATCCAGCCATGGATATGGAAGTATGGTCCTGGAAAGCTGCATGGGTTGTAGCTCTGGGGTCCTGGATACACCCACTGCTACACACAAACACAGGAGGGTAGGTATTTATGAAGAGATCCATTTTGTGGTGGAGAATAGAGCAGGACTGATTCAGTAAGATTTGTCTTGCTGCTGTGCCTGTACAACTGGAATACAGCCTCAAAACCAGAAGCTGGGCCTCATGTCAGCTCACAAAAATCTCTGAATTTCAACATGCAGTTTTCCATCTAGAGATCATTTCATTGCAGACAGTGCTTCCGAGAAGATCTAACATTACTGAAGTTATTGAAATATGTTCAGTGTTCAGGAAAAGTTTTGAGACCCAAAGGGAATTTCATAGCAGGAAGATCTGTGTTTGAAAAATCCAGAGGCAGAGGTCAGAGTTAAGCACCCCTTGGCTGCAGTGATCTGTTACACGTTCCTAGCGATGCACTATTGCAAGAGGATCGGAATGTTTGCCTTGCAAAGGTTAGCTATGCTTTTAAAATTCACCAGGTCTCAGATCTCCACAGCCTGAGCAGCTCCATGGCAGTGCTGCCCTGACGTTGTTAATGACAAAGTGGAAATCTGTGGCAGGCTCTGGCACAGCCCTCACAGAGCTGCCTCACGAGCCTTTGGATGGCCATTTTTAGCCTTGCTCGCTGAAATCAAACCTGGCAGTGCACCTGGCAGGGTATTTTTTTTTCTGTTTTTCAAGGATGGTTGGACTTTGCTCCAGTGGGTCCAGGGGCTGAAGCAGGGCTGCACCACCACTGCAGGTCAGGCTGAGCTCCTGCCATCACCTATCTTTGCTTTTTCAGCTGCTACTGACACATTTTTATATCTAACATTAAAATTTCAGTTGTTCTCAGGAGAACAACCCATTATGTATTAGTCTCACTGATGCTGCTCTTCTGCTCTGGTTGGCAATGCTGATTATGTAAAGGATATTTAATATTGTAAATAATTAAAAGTTTTTACAAGATTTTGGCTGCTTTTTAGGAGTAAAAAAGAAATAAAAGAAAATATATGCAGTGAATTTGAAAAAATGCTCAAGTCTTCTAGGAAGTGGGGAGACTGCTAATAATATATAATTAACATATCTTCCTTTCTTCCCTTGTTGGTACAGACATGCCTTTAGATGAAAAGCACGGGAAATTAAAGCGTGTTGGACTGAATAATGTTGAATTTTATGTAAGTTCAACCTAGTCCCCAGCTACACATGTTATGGAGAGAGCAAGCCTATTCCTGCTCAGGGATCTCATCCTGTACTACCTTTATACAAGCCTTCCCCACGGTGCCATGCTGCAGGTTTTCCTCCAAAAGGAAGGAAATTATGGCCTGTCTTCTCCTATGCTGTTGAAGGAATCCAAAGTGTCCAAAAGGAGTACATTTTAAAGGGTAGTTCATCCATTTAGAGTCAAACATTTGATTTAAAGTTTGCTTCATGTTTCCATCAGACATTGTGAGGTGGCACATCACAGCTCAGCAGCCCAGTCAGGTAAAACACTTTTTTATGTGTGACTGTGTAAGGACACTATCCATTGAGGAGGCTCCCAAGTTTTCTGACAGGAATTCAGTCAAATATGAAAATTAAAGGTTCACTGGCAGCATCACTCACCACAGCTCCCAGACCAGGCTGTTTCTTCTGGAAACACTGGTGACTTGCACTATGAACAGCTGGCAAGGAGCAGCCCTTCACACAAACCAGAGACTTTCTGATGCTCAAAATGAACCCTGGGCTTAATGAGGCAGATAGGATACAGAAGTGCCAGGTGTGGCTGTACCAAACAGGCACCTCTGAGCCCAACAGAGGCACTGCCCTGTGCACAGCATGACTGGGAATGCCTGCTGTGGGACCAGCAGCTTGCTAGGAACAGAATGAGCCTTGCTTCTGATAATTGTAGGTGATGGGATGTATTCACTGATACTTCTGTTGTACTAATATTCATAATTATACAAATCCAAATAGATAAATGGGGATGTTTCTCACTAAGAATTCAAGACCTTTACTTGCATTTTACTGTGATGCACGTAAGGTTTTGTAGCTACTGGTTTGCAGTCCCCGGTTATTCAGAGACTGCAAGAATTTGCTGTACTGCTTGTCAGAACTATTGATAGCTCCTGGTAGAAAAGCTCTGACTAAAGGTCAGGGGCAGATGAGTTTCTTGCTCACCCCAAAGCTGACATTTGCAGCCTTGTAGCCCAGAGTAACAAAGGCACAATGAGCCGCAGCCATTTAAGCATCCTCAAACCCTCTGATTTCCTTTGGGGAAGCCTGGCCTGGTGCAGAGACAGAAACCCTGCTTCTGTAGGATGAACGCAACAGTGCTGAGAGCATCATTAGGTATTATCTGTAGAGGGACTTCAGTGCTATTCCCCTCCAGGGATGTGCTGCTGTTTGCACAGTGTCACTGGACTGCAGCAGGGACCCCAGAGGGCCTCGTCTGAGAGGCTCCCATTGACTGCTCCATACTGATGGAGGAGATGGGTGTCAGAACAGCTCTTGTTCCAACAGAGAGGGTGAATCCTGAGTCCCAGGTAGTTCCTCCAGAGACAATGCCACCTTCAGCTGCCACCAGGGGCAGTTGCATCGGTTACAGGAATCATAAGAGGGTTTTCAGTCCCGAGCATACCCCAAACAGGGCAACAAAAAGCTGCTTCCTGACAACAGGCCTCTCTCAGCACACAATAAATCCAGAATTTCATCTCCAAATATTTAAAAATTCTACTTTTCCAGTCATGTAAGTACCACTAATCCTGCACCCCCTCTGAATGGGCTAATGGAACAAAGTGAAGCAAGACAAACATTTTAAAGCTCCACCTCTTGAAAAAAGAGTTCTTGAGATTTCCATACATATAGACCAAAATCACATTCTTCTGATCAAAGGACAGCATTCCATTGAGTTCAGACTTGCAGCCCCAAAGATATTAATTTTCTGAAATCAATGAAGACAGTGAGACAAGAGATTTTACTTAAACTATATATTTTTACATAAAACAACTTTATGTTACAATAAAATCAGATAAAAATCACAAAGTTATATAATAAATTCATAAAGAAAAAAATCAAGTTTTCATTTTATAGATATAAAACCCAGCATTTACTGCTACTAGGAGTCTAAATATTAACATTGACTGTCTATGGTCAATTTGAAAAAAGAAAAAAAAAGAGGATAGTACTTTTTTACAGCAGACAAAATGAGGTAAGAGATGTTTTTACAATGATCCAACTGCAGTAAACACTTCAGTTTTCATTGAAACATATACTAAATATAATAAACCCAAATAAAAATATACATTTAGAGCACTGCAGTGTTTTCCCACAGTTGTATATCAACAAATTGTCATTCACTAAACTTTACTTGAAACAGTAAAAACAGGGTGTATGTTTATCTTTAATACTAAAATCTCATAATAATCTAAATATTTTGGTATAGCAGACCACACTAGTACACTCTCAGAACTTTCAACTACAAGGGATATATTCATGTTAAAAACAATGTGCTTTGTTCGTCATTCATGATGAGCTTTATAGAATATTATGTTCATGATCACTATTAGGCAATTAAATGAATACATCTAAATGCTGCAAAATACTCTTTTATTGAGCATAGCTTCCTCGTCACATACCCAGGTTAATCAAAATCCTGCAAACTTAGAAGCTTAGTTCACAAATCTTACATATCAGTCTTTTTAGCTAGTATATGGCTAAAAAAATTATTGCTGACCAGTGTTAAAAAAACCAAACAAACCCAACCCAAACAAAAATACAATAGCAGACAGGTTTTTCTCAAGTGCCTTTCTTGTATGTTATTATTATTAGGTAACTAAATAACTAACTTTCAAAATGTGCATATAAAATTTTTGGAGGTATAGGCACCTTCATCTGAAGACTGTATGTTCAGGCTACCTGCTTTAAAAAAAAAAAGAAAAAAAAAAAGAAAAAAAAGAAGAAAAGCTAACACAAAACACATTAGAAAATCAAAGGCTGGACATCCAACATCCCCCAGGGATGCAAGCAAAGCCCTCCTGGCCAGGACCAGCTCTGCCCACAGCCTGCAGGAGAGCCCTCCTTTGGGAAGCACCTTCAATCCCATTTATCATTCACCTCCTAACTATTTCACTTTAGGTACCTTATCATTTACTGCCGAGAATGGTATTTAAGATGTGCAAACTTCATGTCAGGTTTACATTCCAACAGTGAGCCCAAAGCCCTGCTGAGCTCCCGGGGGTGTGGGACTGCAGCCCAGCATCCCTGGCCAGGCTGTGGGGCCAGCTGGGGCTCTCTGGCTGCAGATGTGTCTGGATTCATCTTGTGGCTGTGTATTGCTTTGCCTGACACACAGGTGCTTGTTGAACACAATCCATGGGAGGAAAAATCACCTTAGGGCAGCTTTCCGTCTTCCCATTGCTAAATCGTGCCCACAAGCAGACCCTGCCAGCCCTGGGACTCCCTGCTGCCCCTCAGCCCCCTGAAAGCTGGACCTGCCCTTCTGCAAGGTCTCTGCTACTGCTGAGGCCCTGTGGGACAGGAACAGCTTTCCCTATTTTTGACTGGGAGTGCCTGGCTATAAGCAGAGCTGTGGCTGCAATGCTCTCTGAGCTCTCTCTGTGTGTGGACATCCCTTCCATCCCTCACACCACCACCTGTGTGATATGCTGAGGACTTTTTGATATTTCCAGGCCTGACAAGCCTGGAACAGCCCCGACAAAGGCGGGTGAGCTGGTGGATCAGTGTGGCCATCCAGACCTTTGAAACATCCACAGCTCATGGGCAGAGCACAGCTTTCACTGAAATCTCTGCTGAAACAATTGCCAAAAAAATTTGCTGCTGCTGCTGCTGCCTCTCCTTACACCTCTTCCCTTCAAATTCAGCATCAGGCACACATTAAGCTGAGTGAGGCATTTCACCCTGACAGGGGCTTTATCTTTGTTAATCCAAAGGCTCAGGAAGACAGCACTATATTCCTTACAAGCCATTGATGCTTTGAAGAGTTTTGCCAAGATAACTCTTTGGAAGAGTCTAAGGAAGAGCATGGTCTTGTAGCTGAGAAACTCCCACCACTGCAAGGTGGTGACAGTAACAGGGAATTTTCCTTCTGTCACTTATGATGCAGCCAAGGTGGCAAAAAAATTAATAAGGAAAAGAAACAAACACTTGGGAAAAAAAAAATAAACAGCATAGAGAAGAGAGCAGAAGTCTCTGGACAATTTGTGCCCTGCTGCCAGTGTGATGTGTGTTCCCTGTGCCCAATAAGCCACTGAGCAATCACTGGACAGGGCAGGTGAGCCCCTGTCTTAGCACCACGAGTGCTTTGGCTGGTACCCCTGTAAGACACTGCCAGGCAGTGGCAGGGACAACAGCAGAACAGCAGAAACCCTTCCTGCTCACCTTAACTCACCGAGCAGCTTTAAAAAATTGTTCTCCCTGCATTGCTCACATAAAAACCAAATCAGGTGTTTGTCCAGAAAAAAAGACATTGTCTAAATAACATTGGTTTTCTGGCCACAGATGCACCCCGTGTAAAACTGTTTTTAGATAGTGCATCTTTTGAATGCTTGGATACAGAAAATGACAGGTGGTGTTGAACTTCTTAAAGAAAAGACAATTTTTTTCCAGTGAGCTCACTTAGTAAAGGAGACACCAATTAGGTGTAGACAGAACACTGCAAAGGACTGCATTTGCTGAAAATTCACTTCTAGGCCAAACAGAACTACTTGTGAAGTTGAGTCAAAATTGTCAAAGAAAGATTCAGCCAAATAATAAAAACCCCAAAAGATTAACCTTCTTTATTCTGAGCTGTGCAACAAGGTTCCATTTTTTCATTTTTAAATAATTTATTCCTAATATGAGACTAAGGTATTTTTCCAAAATGTGACATAATATATCTAATGGAACATTTTTTCCCCTTGAAAATAATTCTATCCATTTTATTGTCACTTTATTTTTTTTATTTGCTTTTACGTAATACAAGGTACACCTGTTTATTTCTCCCTTTGTCAAAACCCCTCAAACCCTAGCATTATTCAGCAGCTCTAACATCACCTCAAAGAAGCATCTCACCCAGAGGTCAGTGAGACACACTGTCCTGGTGTCACAGGAGGCCAGCACAGCTGTTTCTTGCTAAAGCTCCCAGGTTGCTGATGCCACGAGGGCCAGGCAGGCAGGATGGGTGCTGTGGCAGGACCCGTGGTGCTGCAGCTGACAGAAACCCACACAGGAGGTGCCAAGCACATGCCCTTTGTTAAGGAAAGACCATGTCAGTGAGGTAGGAGAGATCCTGCCATAAAAACCACTTAGAGGGAGAAACCTGTGTCCAGGAAGGGAACTCAGGGTCACTCAAACTGAAGTGCAGCCCCCTATCAACTGTGCTCAGGCTGGGTGGAAGTGGAGCACTGACCAAGGCATTGCTGACAGGCACAGGGAAACCAGGATTAGCCCAGCACTGGGCTAATAAAACCAAACTCTGCAGATCCTCTCTTGGACAGGGATGAGTATTTCATGGCCCTAGCAGTGTTTAGGGCCATCCCTAAGCAGGTGTGTGCCAGCTGAACTCAGTGTGCCCACAGGGAGAGGCGAAATCCCAACTGTGCATTAAAGGAGGGTCAGTGCATCCATAGGATGGTGGTTCCATTTTGGTGGGGGAAGGCTGGCTGCCCTGGTGCTCCCATCAGGGCACAGGGGGCATTTCAGGGCTGGGATGAGTCTCAGAGGAGCAGTGTGGGGCTCTCAGTGTGGCACACAGGTTAGTGCTGGTCCACCAGAGAGCACCAAGGAATAATGTGTGACACAATCAGTCCCCTGGGGTGGGGACAGGGACAGGCTGGAGAGGGCAGCTGCAGCTGGTGCCCAAACACTCCTGAGAGCATGCACTGCCATGCTTTTTTCTCTTGATGAGGAAAAATCCAATGGAAGAGATCGAAAGGTTAAAAGAGATGGCATTTTGAGGATTTTAAGTGATAATACATAGAAGCTCTCAACTTACTGCTGTTGGGAAGGAAAAAGAAAGAAGGCAATTATACCAAGCCCTTGGAGGCTTGAAGGACAGAGTTTCCCACAGCATAAAGCTGTGTACAGGCATCCCTAACAACTCAACATCAGAGGAACAGCAACATCAGAGCTCATCAGAGCAACAGCAACAGATGTATGTGATACATACATCTGGGGCAAGATAGAAGAGACAGGGCAGGGATTTCTTTGTGGACACTCCATTGTTCCTCTGGTGGGCACTAAGCACCCAGAAATAACTGCCTGTGTCACAGCTATGCACTGGCTTAATGTGCCACCATCAAACTCCATCTGTTTAATCGATGCAATCCCATGGAAACACTTCTCTTGCAATTTAAGAGTGGCTTAATACATTCCTAATGAACTGGATCTGAGATAGACCTCACTAAAGTAGAAAACAAAGATCTGGATTAAGGCCAATAATGTAGTTTTTTCACAGAGTCTTTTGCATCCTTTTACCCAGCATCATGTTAAAAACATAATTTATGTTAAAACAAAGAGAAAAGCCCTAAGATTACTCAGCAGGAAAAGGAAGATAGGGCAGGGTCCTTGGTGCAAAAGCAATGAACCACTGTGAGGAGTAGGGCCCTGGCTGCCAGTGTTGCTTGCAGCCCTTAATTGCGTTATCCTGTGGTTCCCAGCTAATGCAGGGACCAAAAAGCAGCATGGGAGGAGAGGAGAAGCAGGATGAGCTGCCTGCTAAATTATGGTGTATATCTGACTTCCTATCAAATAAAAAGACTAAAAATGGAGACTACTTGTGCACAACCACACAGTTTCTGACGTCATTTTCAATTTTGAGAAGTCTGATCCAACCCCACATTATGCAACTGTTGAATCTTCCATGCTGGCAAAGTCTAATTTTCACACGCCTACATGCTATGTACCTGATTTTTATTTTTATTTTAAAATATCAACAGCCTAAAACAATTTTTTTAAAAAGAGACTTAAATGGTCATAATGGTTATGAAAGGTCCTAGCTTTACATCCAATTGTTTCAAAGGAGTAAAAGCAAAAATACTTGAAGTCCATTCTAAAAAACAGGCAATGAAGATAATGCAACAGTAACAGATGAAAATGCAAGGGACAATTGCAGACAGATCCTATCTCCACCAGGGGATTATATATTCATCTACAAAAAAGTATTCAATGCATGTTTCATCTACAACCCACCCTTCTTTTAAAGGTCACTTTAATAATCAAGATGTGCCAAAAAGAGAAAAAAGCCCTGAAATTCCAAGAAAAGCATGGCCATTTTATATTTGTCACTGCTGGAAAGCACTAACAGAGTGCTTAACCAAGCTGTCGTCTGAATCAAGCAAATAACAATGTCACGTACACAAAAGTACTTTCATGAATTAATTAAGATCCCATGTAAACTCTTTCAAAACAGGTTAAGGAGAAAGAATAGAAAGAAGCTGAAGAAGTTCTAGGGGAAAGAGCAAAGCTTGGGCTGGACTCTCCTCTCTGGCCCTTTTTACGTCCGTCTGTGATGAACTGAACTTCCTTCTCACTGAAGGCCAGGGTATGACCTTGCATTTCTCAAAACACTCTTAGAGCTGCTGAATAATCAGTTCAAGAATAAAAGAGCATTTCTGCCTCTCCGGCTGAGGTTTCTTTTTTTTGTACCATCTAACTTGGTGACTAATTCCCACCCTACTGCCAGAAAACGCAGAAATCATAGGAAAGGACTTGGATTTCATGTGGCCGTGGCCCTGCCAGTCTCCTGGGCAGAAATTTGCTTCTGAGCAACACCTTCCAGTAACCTTATGATGCTTTTCAGATCGACATCTCCTTCCTCACTGCTGCAGAAGTCAATTAACAACAATCAAGTTGCACACAGAGGGGCACGAGTTCTGTACAAACCAGCAACATATCACTTTTAAAAGTATCTGGGCCCCAGACTCATGTGGGCATTTTTCAGAGATGCACATAATGATGGAACTATATGGGTTTAAAACTGAAGGCCAGAGAGAGGTGATGCTGCTAAGCAAGAGAAGCTGTCCCCACTGACTGTAAGACACACGACTTCAACAGCTGGAACTTACTTCTGCCTTGTTGACTTTGTGCTGTATGGGTCCAGACAAGCACATGAAATCTCTGTCAGAGATCATCTGAAATCCACTGCATTTTTTTTGGTGAATCAGGCCTGACTGACATGGTCCCTAAAGATACTGGTATCTGTGAGAAGTGATTCTCCTGACTGCAGCTCATCACAGCCACATTTTACAAACTGCAGGGACTCCAGCTAATCTCTCTGCTCCACCACAGAATAAAGTCAATTCTGCTAAGAGTGCTGATAGTCCGGACAAGAAAACTACTTCTTTTCTGTTTCTATGGTTGCAACAGCCCTTAAGAAAGATATAAATTTCCCTGCAACAACTAACTGCATATTCATTTTAAGGTAGATCTAGTTCCAGATTCCTGAGACAGAACCCTCTACCTGTTCCCAACCCCACAAAGCCAGAGCAGCAATACAGAAAGTTTCTAATCTCAACAGAATTCAGTGAGCAGCACGATTGGTTTGGTAAATAAACAAACAAAAAAGAAACCCACCAAAAAAAACCCACAGCAAATTTTCAGCCTCTATGTACAAAACCAATGCAAACAAGTGGAACATTCTAGTTATATTTTGTAAAACACACGTTTGGGATCAACAAAACATCAAACATCCAGACCCTAGATTACAAAAAAGATCTATTGCCATCTAATTGTCAACCCCAAGTTTAGACAGTCCTTGTCGGAAATCATGTAATTCATCTATCTTCCCATCTAGTACATCTAAAAAATTCTTTAATTCAGTTTTAAGGTTGGTCTGCCTATGTTTGTTCTCTTCGACTTCTGTCCTTAGCGTTCTGACTTTCTCTTCAAGATCTTTGTTCTTTTTCTCAGCAGCCTTAAAGACAAAAGAGACAGTAAGATGAATCACAGAGAAGAGGGATGAGCAGCATTTCATAGATTATAGCAACAAATGGCAGCTGGGCTGTGAGAGTTTGCTTGAACTTCTGTAAACTGGTTAACACAAGCACCTCTGAGAGCAACTGACATGAGCGTGTCTGATTAAAAGCCCACGCAGGAAAGGACACAGATTAACTGGAAAAGATGCTTTGCATCAGACTTTGTCATTTGGTTGATATCTTCAAATTCAGTTGGATTTAAGTTGTTCTCTGTGCATACATTTCTGTCATTGCTACAGCTGCAGAATTAAGACACCGTGCCATCAATTACATACAGAATTACCTACGGTGGTTTAACCTTGAAAAACAAACTTAGAAAATACTGCCTAAGGAGCAAAATTGCTTTATTCAGCACTTTGGGGTTTATTGGTATTTTTTAAAGCTCTGCTTTGCACGATGGCTTATTTATTGATTGGATTTTATTTCATCAGTGAGACTGCTCATTTTGTTCTCTTTTCTGTATCAATTTATTGCACTTCCACAAAACCTTACTGGAGGAGGCGATGCCCAAAGTCCAGGTGCTGGCTGGGGCAGAGCTCCCGAGCACCTGCCATGGGCACATGCCAGCACTGCTGGAAAGGGATGACACAGCACAGGGACACATCCTCAGGTGAACTTTTACCCCTGGGGGTGAGCAACTATGCTCATCTGCTTCTTTCTCCAGAGCCTGCCCTGGTGCCACTCCAGCAATAAACTCCAGGTCACACACGTGGCAGTGGTGCAACTCCATGAGCCCAGAGCAGCAGAAACACAGGATACAGGATAGCCTGGAATTGCAGGAGATGGGTGCTACATGATCCCAGGCAAACCAATTTATGCAATGGAGCTATTTAACCATTCTTGTGCTGGGAATGGCACAGTCTATTTTGCATGTGACTAGCATTTTTTGTTTTTACAAACTGGAGCTCTTTTGCCTTGAAACACCGAAGTCTGAACAGAGAAATGCATACAGCTATGAGAAAAAAAAAATAAAGGAAAGGTACCAACTCTTTTGAAATTAATTTCACTGCTAAACTGTACCTGTAATTGCTCAGTTACAGATTCACATTCTGACATTAGCTCTGGTATAATTTCACCCTGCTTTCGGAGCTCTTCCAGTTCCTTTGAAAACATAAAAGAAAAAATATTAGTGCAAGCTTCAATTTAAAATGTAATGAAAATTTGAAAAGATGAAATGGCTTTGCATATTTTATTGTATTCTGCACAGTATTTGGATGGAAAATAATCAAAACAACCTGCCTGCGTTCCAAAATTGCTAATTTTCTTCAAGAATACATTTTTTCACTAATTTTTTTACTTTGCATTTCTAAAACAGGCAATATAATCCAATCTCTAGCATGAATTCCAGGAATTATATTAATAAAATCTTAACCTAAACCATATACCTATGCAAAAGATGTATTAAATACCAGAGAAATCTGAATGGCTGTAATGCTACAAGCAATTTATAGATGGTAGCAAAGAGCAAATTAGACAATTTCAGTGATGTATGACAGAAAAAAAGGCCAGTGGCTTTACCAGCTGCCCATATAGAGACATCATTACAGAACACAGGTGTCATGGGCTTTCCTCCATAGTACAGCTCTGAGAACCACCACCTCCCTCAAAATGTGTATTTGGTTCTGGCCTCACTACCCAAATTGAGCAGACTTGATGGAGGGAGTTAATGGAAAGAGCCACAGTAGGAATCCATGTCTCTGTTGGAAATTAAGACAACTTGACTCAAAAAAAAGTGCAAGACCCTCCTCCAGAAACTGCCCACTCAGGTGATGATCTCCAGAGAATGCAGGGATATACCCCTGGACTACCTGGATTTGTGCAAAGCATTTGACACTGTTCCACACAAGAGCCTTTAAAATCAGAGAGACATGGATTTGGTGGAGGAGCCACTTGGTGGACAAGCATCTCCTATATGAGGAGGGTATCAGCAGCTTCTCTTACATGACAATGCCATGAGCAAACTTCATGTGGGTTTGGATTCCAGAGCATGAAAGATTACTTATGGGTAGTTTAGAGCTAATTGAGAACATGCTAATGTAAGCATGAGTTTTTAAAACAAGTTAGTACATTTTCAGTGTAAATGGAAGAAAGGCTTGTAAAATTCACAAGTCAATGAATTTTCTGGTTCATTTGGTACAGTAAAAACATGAATCTTGAGGAGAATCCTAGGAGAGAATAAGGGTTATTATATATGATATTGCCACGGAAATGTTGGGAAGATAGCATTACATTTTTCTTTGAAATACAGAGCTGGAAAACACTGCATCAAAATCCACCTCCCTAAACTATTTCCTTGCACCACCACAAAACCCCTTAACAGCAGTGCTTTTAAGAGCACCAGCAGAGATGTTGTAATGGCACATGGCAAACTTTACTGCACTGCTTCTCCTCTTCAGCCAACACAGAGCATTTGGTCACTGTGACAGTGGGAATAAAAAAAGAGCTTCCCATTATTTTCCCCACTGTTTTGGGGTTCCAAGCCATTATCCTCCTTAGAAAAATTAACACTCTGCAATGTCAAAAATGACAAACTGGGGTACTCTAGATGAACCTGAATTTCTCACTCTTAGCATTAGTCCTGAGATCAGAGTGAAGCCATAAACCAGCAAAGCTGCAAATCATGAGCTATCCAGAAAAAGAAACAGGACTTGTTACACAAGTGCCAAATTATTTTGTAAATTATGTCTTTTTAACAGCAATCCTGATGTCTGTGGGAATTTTCGGCATGGGGAGAGTCAAATGGATCTGTCTGCCACTGGGCACCAAGTTTCACCACTGGCTCTTCTACAAGGACAAGCGTTGTGTACATAAAAGCATCCTTTTCTAACCCCTGCCAAATTACAGTGTGCAGTCACAGTACATAACACATCATGAAACTTGGATGGAGAAACACTACCAAACAAGGGACTGTACATGGGAAACATAGAAACAGGCAACACCCCAAGACATCAGCCTGCTTCTGGTGGTAGGTGAGCCACCCCACAAATCTACACCCAAGGAGAGAAGCAGGCAGTCCCACTCAAACATGAAAATGCCATTTCTGTGTTCATGGCACTCACCAGCTCTTTGTCCTGAAGTTCTGTTTCCAGTTCCTGGAGACGCCTACTCAACTGTGCATTTCTTTCCTTCTCTTTATTTATTTCATTGCACTGTTCCTCCAGTTCTTCAATCTTTAAGAAATGTCAGACATTAGGTGAAATTTTTCAAATTTTTGAAAATCTGGGGCAGAACACAGCTGATGAAATGGATATGGGATCTGTTTCCTAAATCACAGCATTTGATTCATTGCAACCAAATTATGACTTCTTTCCTTCAAAAGAGTCAATTTACACATCCATTAGGAAACCCTGGATCTGTATTTATTCTCTCTTACAGTCTCTCCTATAAGTACTCAGGAATGCACAAAACACTGAGCTGCTAAAACAAGTGGAACTGGGGATAAAATCTGCACTTCACTCCTATGAAGCCAACACAAGGCTACAAGGAATGGGTTTTCTTAACACAACAAGGAGAAGAAATCTCTTGGGGATTGCTTATTATTCTAGCTGGTGTATGAGGGACACAACATCAAAACTTTGGGGGAAGAACCAGTTCAGAGCAACATCTGCTGCTTTGTTCTCTCGCCCAGGGATGTGCTTTGCTCTCTCCAAACCTCCTGCTGCCAGCTCTGGACTCAGCTCCCAGGAGATGCACTTCCCACAGGCCGATGGACCAGCTCATTAAAGTATGTACTTTAATTCTCAGCTTCGTGTTGCTTTGGGATTATAACTTCCCTCATTTGAAGGTAGAGCGATATGCAAAAAATTCTGACCCAATTAATAAAGGAGAAGGAACTTCCCAGGGCACTGCAGTGGTGCGGTGTGAGCATTGAGCAAAGAACCTACTTGGGGAAAGGAAAACCTCAGAAAACCTCCGTGTATAGAGAAAGGCAGCACATTATACAGACAGCATTGCTGCACAGTGTGGCTGGTCACCAGCATGGTGACTTTGAAGAGGCAGAAAAGTGGTGTTTTAATAATCTCTTCTCTAATACAGCTACTGGGATGTGGCATGTGTTGATGAGAATGTTTCCCTGCAGTAGTACAGAAAGGGAAATAACTACCCTGCAAATTATGATATTTTTCATAACATACTGTTCTAGTCTCTCACTTCTCCCCTATCCACAAGAGACTGGATATAGGAACCCAAATCATGTAACAACTAATATCAATTTGTTAATGCAACATCAGTTAATACAGCTCTGGTTTGATCTCTGCATTTCCACTGTGCACCCATAAAACACAAGTGAATAAACAGTGAGTACTGGCCTCAGAACAAAGGTTGTTACACAAGGATTTCTAGTGCCAACAAACAACCCAAACCACCTCCAACACCGAAATACTACTTGCAGCCTACTGACACCCAAAAACTTGAAATTCCTTCCCTCTTCAAAAGCAAACACTAAATAAAAAAATATCCTCAGCAGACTGGTACAAGCTGATCTCTACTTCAAATGTCCCAGGGATCCATCTAAGCAGCAGGAAAAGGATTCAACTTTTCCAAAAACATTTAGGATGAATAGGGTGAAAATATCCCTGCAAAAGCAGTACTCATGGAGAGCAGGATCCCCCATATCCAGAATCCCCTGTGCTCACAGGGGCTATTGCAGATGGCACAGCATTATCTGAGAGATGGTACTAATGACTACTCTAAACCCAGACTTCACAGATTCAAACTTCTGAGTTGTTCTTTGCTGTAGCCACTGCTAACTCTCCATCTTACACAACTGAGAAATGTGCTCAGTAATGAAGGGAAAAGGCTTTTGATGATGCCTGTTGGCAGGTTTCTGGATGAGATGTGCCAGGTGTTAGTGCTGGAGGACCCAGCTCACAGCCCACAGTGCTGAGGAAATAACTCACATCCTCATTCTCCTGCCCGCTGCTGGGATTTGCTTCTAATACTGAATGGTTCCAGGCTGGGGTCCTGTGGGTAACTAGGCCACAACCTCACCTTCTGCTCATCCATATTTGGCAGTATTTAAGTGAACTTTGAAAGGGATATGCAATAGCAGCCCCACTTTTAGAACCTTTCTGGTTTCTCACCCCAGCCAGCAAGCCCTGCTGACACCAAGTCTTCTTAAATCCCAAAGTAGGGAACTTCACGTGATGCAGCAGCTCCTCTGCTCCCTCCCTGCCTGCAGTGTGCAGAGGGAAGCAGCTGCCTGAACTCCCCATCCACCTCCCTTTCAAGGACCAACTCCATCCCCTAACACACAGAGTGAGAAAGCTGCAGAGATCCAAAAGAAAGAGCAATGGTGGGAGGAGAGGGCTCTCCTGTGGGTGTGTTCTGCTACCTTGCCCCTCAGCTGGTCGTTCTCCTCCTTGCAGGCTGAGAACTGCTTCTTCCAGTGCTCAATGCTGGCCGCCGACTCCTGCAGGGCCGTGGACAGCCGCGCGTTGCTCTCCCGCAGCGACTGCAGCTCCGTCTCCCACTTCTTCACGTTGGATGAACTGAGAACAACAGGACACCATGAGGTGGTTTCACCTTGGATTCCTGTGAGCTGCTATTCTTCACCTGTCTGCAAACCCCCCCACTGCGGAGCATTCACCATTAATTTGTTGCAATAAGAGGAAGAGCACTCAGATGTGTGTAATTGCCTTTAGCCATTACATGCCTACAGAGAATAAAAGCCTTAATTTGACTGTCAAAACAAAGGGATCTACCAGCTCCAGCAGCAGTGGCCTGTGTCTGGAACAAAAGCCCTGCTGTCAGAGCAGGCAGTAGGGTCCAGCTGCCCATTTGCACACAGGGGTCTCACCCTGGCAGAGCACGGTCCCTGTCACCTCCTCGGCTGTGCTGCTGCAGCACCTGGGGCTGGGCACCTGGCACCTCTGCAACACAGCCACTCTGCACATCTGCAGATGGCACAGCAATTCCAAATGGAAGATTTCAGGGGGTTGACATGATCTATATTTGAATTTATTTTAATGCTGACTCTTAACTATAAAAGTGTTACATAATGCTGCAGAATTAAACTACTCATTCCCCAAAGCTTCGAGCTGCAGCACAGAGCACAAGATTAGAGGGTGAACGGGAGGAAAGCTTTAAAACTCCCTGTGTGCTACTTGCTGCCTGCCTGTGGAGGTGTCTTCAGCAAGAGGAATGAGCTAACATTACTGTTTGAAACAGGTTCAGCTACTGAAATGTCAGTAAAGAGAGGTGTTGTACTTCAAACACAACATATGCAACCTTGGAATTGCTCACTAGATAACGCTGCTTACAGTGATGCTTTGTTTTTTAAATACCTTTTTAAAGAGTAGCTTGATCTTGTTAGATTTTCCTTCCATTCACAGATACACATTCACATGCAAGAGGCAGACAAGGCAAGATCCCAATAGAGAATTATTCTATTTTAATGTTGTAACTTTGCATATTGCAATGCCTGTACTTTCACTACAGCTGCAAATTACTCTTCTCAGCATTTTCAAATTATTTATCAAAGCAAATAGAAAAAAAATGTGATTTCAAGGGGCTCTGTCCACAATTTAGAAATATCCCCTAAGATTTCCAAGTACTCTGATGAAATTATACTTCTCACTTCAACTTTTTATGGTTGAGTTCATTCCCTTTCATAATTTTAAATATCCGTATCTATTTTCATCAAAGTAAGTGTAGCACACTCAAAGAGGAAGAAAGATTGGCTTCACATGTTATCAGCAGCAATTGCTCCCCTATGGCTTTAATGTTATTTCTGTAGTTCTAAAACTTCATGAAAGAAGATGGTTATAATAGTTGGCATCAGCAAAATTAAAAGAGAGCTTATTTCTTCACAAACTACATCAGGAATAAATGAAATGGGAAATATTTCTCAACTGGATATCAGGAGGTACTTGCTAAAATCTGTTCATTCATCCATTCTGTGGCACCATTTTAAATTAATTACAATCTGAGTAATTTCTGTTAATATCATTATCCATCAGATAATTACAGCACACTTCTCCAATGCAATTTAGGTTCTACAAGAACTTCACCTTTGGGCTAGAGCAATTTTTAATTTATCATTCTCAGATTTGAGATGTGCCTCAGCAGAGCCACCATGTGATGCCTTCTCGTCGTCTGTGCCATTCACACTTGAAGCTCGAGTGGAAGATGGTGTTTCACGTCCAGACTCCTGCAGCACAACACACAAACGAACACTGGGTGTCTCCTGCATCTCCTGCAAGACCACAACACCAATTTCTTTGTAATCTTGATCCCACACCACTTGGCTGAGACCTCGGCTCTCCTGGCAGAACAGTGGTAACACACACATACCCTTTTCATCTTGGATGCAAAGCTGGTCTGTTTGAAAAGAATGAAAAAATTACAATGATACACAAATGGAAGTTTAAAGCATTCAAAACTTTTAAAAAGTTTTTTCCCTGATAAGGCTTGTGTTTTCTAAAAGTTGTTTGGCTTTTTTAACATAATGAAACAATACAACACACAAAGTACAAGCAAACAAACAAAAATAATACTGCTCCTCCAAAGACATACTATTCACACACTGCTTGGTGCTGGCCACCAACAGAGAACAAAGTGAACTACAAAGACCATGAGCAAAGTCTTTACAAAATGAGTATCCAAAGTTAGCCACTCAGATGGATATTTGTGGGCCCCACAAACAGGGCTGGTTGCAAGACTAAAACCATTCAGCAGCTTTTTCTGACAATTCATCTGAATTTCTCTCTGATCAAAATCTGTCTGACTTTCCTCCAAACACTAGCCCAGGCCAGGAACACCTGCTGAGCAGGGTTCACTCTTACCTAAAGCAATGCACACAAAAATACAGCCAGCCATGTAGAGAGACTGGGACAACACCCAATTTCTTCAGCTGGTAGGAGCGCCAGGCCTGGCTGGACCCTGAGTCCCTGGGGGTGCAAGGTGTGCTGCCTAGGACAGGGTATCTGCAGATACAAACACAGCCTTCTGCACCTCCTAAAGCACTGCCCCTGCTCCCACAGCACAGCTGCCCTCTGCCACCCCTCGGCAAGGCAGCACTGCACACACAGCCAGGCAAACCAAAGCCCACAGAACAACCAGCTGGGTTGGACAGATGACAGAAAGAAGGACATCGATGAATCTCATTTACTGTCTGCTGAAGCACTGCGCTGAATTACTTCCCAGTGACTCAAACTATGTTTACCAGTACAAATCAAAGGATGTATGGCTTTCCCTGTTATTAAAAAAGTTGTAACAGCTCAAGGACTGCTGAAAAAAATCAGATTTAAATGAAAGTAAAGGGCATGGAGGGATGAAAAATATTCCTCTGACAATGCTAACGTCCAGCAACTGACAATTACCTTCAGCAATCTCCATTTTATATACTTTAAGCTGGCTGCCAGAAGCTGGCACAGTCCATTTGAAAATTTAATTTTAAATTATTTATCCTGTATGTGTACAGGTATTGAAGCTAAATTACAAACCTGTGAATGATTGCTTGATGTCTCAATTTTCTCTTGGGATCTGTCTCTTGCAAGTTTGGCAGCTTCTTTTACTTCTTGGAACTTCTCTGCAAACTAGAAAAAGCATGAAAGATATTTATTAACATGATTTACCATCTATTAAACCATTAAGATTGCTATCTTCATATGGCATAGATGTCCAAAAGTGAACAACTGATTTTATTAATTTAGAATTTTTGGCAAGAAAAAACATTTTAATTCTTTGGCAGGATGGTTCTTCCAAAAGAAACAGGTGTGTTTCTAAAAGAGAGACATCTCTATAACTCTGGCCTACCACAGTCCAAGCCCATGGGGGAAAAGGAGCATTTGGTGTCTCCTGGTTTGATTTGGTTCTGTTTCCTCCCCCTTCTCTGTTTCACCTGGTGTTGACAGTGTATTAAAGACAAAAGTACTAAAGATATATGTTTAGATAAAAATATTATCAATGTCCTTATTCCTAACAGCAAGTGAATTCAATTAAAGAATGCAAATGAGTTCATCTGCAGGAGGCAAGCAAGGGATTATCAAGACACAGGAAAAAAGAGAAGTAGGTAGATCTCAATGTATGATGGAGTCATATGAAAACAGCTTTTCTGCTCTAATTTTCTTTTTACCTTCAAAAATAAAGGTAGAAGACTTTAGATAAAGGCTTGAATGCTTCCTGTAAGAGAGTTGTATCAAACTGGGGGAGGTGAGAGGAAGGGAAGATAAAGATGGAAGGTAACAATCCCAACCTCTATGAGTTGCTGCTAAAGCCAGCCTGGCATTTTTGAAATACAAGTATTATCACAGCGAGTCAGGGTTGTAGGGCTTCAAACACTTTAAATACTGTTTAAAATTTTGAAAGGAAGATTACAAAGATGGAAAGATTAGGTATAATACATAATTTAAAATTAAAAAACATATTTTAAACTACATAATTTTAAAAATATGTAGTAATTTAAATATTATGTAATAATACATAATTTAGATTTTTAAAACATAATTTTAAAATTATTATGTCTACTATAAAAATATGTAACTTCATCTTTCAGGTAAAACTCCTTGGTCTTGCTTGCCTGTGTTTTGAGAAACTTGAAACATTAGAAAGGCAAGAAATTTTAAAAGTAAAAATATAAACAGATGTATTATTGCACAGTTTATGACAAAAGGATTGCCATTATACCCTTGGATAATTCAGAACACTTATGAAAAAACTGTAAATAAAAGCACAAAAAAACCATCCAATTTTACAGCTGAAGAATAGAAAGAAATATTATTCACTTAGTAATCTTGCCTTCTAACTTTAGATTTACAGCAGGTATTTAGCACGCTCTCTCTGTAAAATGCTGGGACTGTAAAGACTGACTAAACAAATCCTCTCCATTTGGTCTGAAAGAAATCTGGATTTACATGTGGAGGCACGTGTGCTTTGTGTAACACACACAAATGGTAATTTCCAACAAACACACACACACATTGTGGTTAAACCCCATGGACCAGCCCATCCTAAAAGCTGAGAGACATTCTGGGTGCACCCTGCGAAGTGTGGCCGTGCTGGTGCAGAAGGGTGGGGCTCTGGACTTCAGCTGTCCCCCTGCCAGAGCTGACATTGCACATGCAGAGCGTGTGCCCTCGGATGGCAGCAGTTGCCATCTGATGGCATTGCAGTCGCTACACGCACAAGTGACTTGATTACCTCTCCAGCACTCCACAGATCGTTAAGAACAACCACATTACATTTGTGCCTTCAGTGATTTAACTCTAACTTTACACAAAGCGTCTCTCCCGCTTTGTGACACAGCAGCTATAACCAGATGATTATTTCTAAAATATTGTATCAATAGTAAGTTCTACATTTGTGTTTCTTGTGGATAGTATAGGGCTGTTTTGAGTCTGTCTTTTAAAATAAATCTTTCTCTTTTACGATAAATCTCTTCATCTTATGTATGAAAAATTTATGAGGGTTCTTCAATGGACGATACAAAATATGAACAGACAAAAAGAATTGGAAGTGATCTATCAAATTTTATTTTGCAGCTATCTTCATAAAGCACACAGGAGACTGCTGTGAAAAATTATGGGAGCTGGGAAGAAAAGGACATTTTTCTACATTTCCATAATAAAAAATTGCATATGATTGAGCAATGCTAATCTTCAATACTAACCCAATAATGACCTCATTGCATAAATGATTTCAGTCATGTCTCTAGTTCACTAAACATGTATTAGACACATTTGCATTTAGAAAGTGATTGCCGTTCTGAGAGGGGCAGTGCCAGCCCCAGCTCTGCGGCACTGCAACACCAATTGCACAGGAGCAGGGCAGGAGGTTCTGGAGCAACCCAGAGCCCAAGGCTGTCTGAGAGTGTGGCACAGCCACAGGGCCAAATCGCTGTGAGAAATCAGAGCTGATTTCTCTCTAGTAACCCTGTGCCTGTCCCAGACACAAATAATTGACAAATAATTGGTACCACAAAATGATGCCCCACCTCCAAGGTCTAAGTTGACTATGAACCATCAAACCATTACAACAAAAGGGAGTGCTTTATGAATGTCAAATTCTTAATGAAAAAGTGCATTCACTAAATGAAAACTTGGTAAGTGTGGTCTCAAGGGGCAATGAAAATCTAAGTATGCAAAACCAACTACGAGAATTCATAATGTTTCTTCTCCTTAGCTCCATGCTTGCCCTGTGGCAAAGGTCCCAAAATTAGCACACCCCCCCCCCCCAAACTGGAGTAGGAGAGATGCCAACTGAATACCCCTCCAACAGTCCATCATGGATTATAGGATGTGTCTTCCCACACCCCAGGAAGCTGTGTGACTAAGCTGCAATATGGAGAAGATTTACTGCTACCAACACTTGTGAAGCCTTTTGGTCAGGCAGCTGCAGCCATGAGCACTGCTTGATTAGGTGTCTTGGCCAGTGAAATTTAATGGGGACTCGAGGATGCTACTGTGCATTGCACAAATTATTTAAAGGCTGTTCAAATCCAGTCACCAGAAGAAATATATATATATTCAAATAGACCTCCTTAGCATTTTATACATTAAAAAGCATGATTTTTTATGCATAAATTTTAAGCTCCTGGTCTGGCATTATATTTTATGCCTCCTCCTGACAAATTGTGCCAGTATCGGATGAAACAGCTGCTCCCACCCAAAGCAGGCTCATAAATATTTCATCTCCCTCTCGGTTTGCAGAAGGCTGGGTGATGTGACAGCCCCGGGGGAGCACCGCTGTGCTGTGACCCACAACAGACACGAGCTTTTCCCGTGGTTCTCCCGGGATGAGCCCTCAGCACAGGGCAGATGGGCTCCCAACAAAACTATTTACCCCAGAAAATGCCCAGCAATTTGCTCCATCCCAGCCAGGGCGTGTCCAGCTCTGATGCTAGCTGGACCGGTGGCTGTGCTGTGTGCTGGGGCAGACTCTGCCCCGAGCTCGCTGCCCTGCAATGCAGTGACTGGCACACACGGCACACATAATGTGCAAGAGTGCAGAGAAATAAAGTCCACGGCTTCCCAGGGGCCAGAGGCAGCTGCTTTATGATGTGCAAAGTCTGGCTTTACTGGGTTTCTCACCCATATAAATCTTTGTCCCTATGCCCTTGACTACCTGCAGCTCCTCATATATAGCACGGCTGCCTCAAAGCACCCTGAACGACAGCAGAAATCTTCCTTAACCACTTGGTGTGCAAAATTCAGCACTACCTGTGCAGCACCAGCCCTGCCTTTTCACACCCACACACACTGTCAGCTTCCTGTGATTCCTGCCTCAGTTTGGCTGAAGCAACGTTTGAACAATGCCTTGAGACCCTTCTGAGGCACAGGGTAGGAAGGGGGGAACAGAGGGGTCACTGAGTCCTGCAAAAGGGGAAAAGGACCCTGAGCAGGACATCAACTTTAAGCCCTGGGATTCTCCCAATCAATGTGAATGGTAATTAGGTTACTGGGTCACGGAATGCAGTTTTCATTAATGGCTCATGTTTAATTTGAACTGCTTTTCCCTATAGGTATGGATTAATGCTTTAAGTATCTCAAGAGAAGCAAAGCATTAGAATGAGGCAATATCTTTTATTAGGCCAAGCAATGTACTTAAAAATGCAGGCATTTTTAGGCATGCTAACCTCTTCTCCTGCCTCATTATTTTCCGTTGCTTTCAACAGACATTTTTCAGCTTTATTTATTTATATTTATTTTAAGCCAGGGCTATTGATCTCTGGTTTAGGGGAGTTTTAGTGTGCCCTTCCAATTCCTGACTAAGCACTTCAATTATTTCCCGTAAAATAGGCAAGCTTTAATTTATATCTTTTATAAGAGTATAATGATATTAATATAAAATGAAACTTGATTTTACTATTCCCAATACACTTATACAGCTGTAATCTCACTCTCAACTCTGATCTTTCTTACTAATGGTTCAATAATTAAACTGAGAAGCATAGATAATAACGGAGTATCTTAGTCCCATTGCTTTGCATGGTGGTAATAAACCAGGTTTTCTTATATTTTTCAGCTAGGTAACTATCAGAGTTTTGGGGTTTTTTCTTTTTTAAAAGATCATCTCAAGCTATTTTCAGAAGTGCTCCCCTTAAGCTCCCTCTCAATATTCTGACCAGAAAAAGACTTTCTGCTGACTTGGAAAGCCTTTCATGCCAGTAGAAGGTTGTATTTTGGGCAGTGGGCTCTTCAGCAGATCATGCAGCACAAACAAAAGAGCAAAATGACCTGGAAAGAAACACAGCTGGTGCTGTGGCCCTGTACCCACGACATGTTATCCACACTGGCTCTAGACTGGCCACAAGAACAGTGACGAGCTGATACCAGCAAGGCATTTCTTCTGAGTATGTGTTTGATAAGGTCTGCAGAACATGGTAAAATTTCTGATTAGGGTGCAAGGTCCTTCAAATGTACCTCCTGCCTTGCTACAGTGAACCCAGTGCCTTATTATATTATTTACCTCTCTTCTTGGGAGCCAGACTCACCACCACCTGCTCCACGGGGCACATGGTGCATGCTTAGCCCCAGCCTGACACTGAGGCACCGTGGGGTCTCATGTCATGTTGGAGAGGTGTAGCTTCAGTAATCCAGGATTAAAAATTACTATGCAGAGGTGCTAATTCTCCAATTCAGTGTTCAAAGGTTGCATTATATCATGTTTATCTGTTAATCAAAACAAATGATTCCCCTAGGTCCATTTTAATCCTCCCCTAATCCCACACATTTTATTAGCAACTATGAACACCTCTTTGCCCCAGGAGTGAAGAATATGCCTAGGTGAAATGAGCAGTCCTGTATAAGCATCATAAAACATAACCATCTCCAGCAACTCATTTTTAAAAAAGCTTCGCACATCATGCCTTTATCATCCCTGAAAAAACAGATTAATGCCATGGCACTTTTATGGGCATCCCAAATCCAAAAATAATTTAACATATGAAACATAAAATAACTTTTACCTTTAAGAAACACTTGCAAAAATGCAGTTCTCTAGAAATTGTGAAAACTTATTAAAATAGATGTACTAAAATAAATTCCTATAACAACTTGCTCGATAGGGAAGTCCTTCTAGTGCAGTGCTCTGTCTTTTCTACTTTAGACACCACAAGAAACACCTTCTTCTCCTGATCCTTTTCTTATTAAAGCACAGGAGAGGACAGCAACACCAGAGGCTGTGGCATGCCCAAGGATACCCTGCTGAGGTCACTTATGAAGCCCAGTGCCAAGCAGCCAATGCTTCAGGAGTCAAGTATGTGTTAGATAAGCAGGGCTTTTAACTACATGAACAAACAATCATCTCAGCTGCTTGATAAGCCCTTGTCAAGACCACTACTCCAGTGGCAGAGGAGTATTTTCAGGTGCTGGTTATTCAGAACAAGAGGCTGCTCTGGCGTTTACAAGCCTGCTAATGTACCCAGTCCCTAGTCCAGGCAAGTGTTTCATTAATACCAAACTCAGGATGAGGGGTTCGGTGCTAATGCAGAGGCAGTTTTGTCAGCAAGCCTGCCACCAGCCCTGCCTGGCTGCTCACCCCCTGCCACCAGCAGCACTCACTGCCACCCACAGACAGGGGGTAACTCCAGGGATGAGCCATTTGCAGTGCTGAAGAGGACCTGCAGAAACACACAGGTTGGAGATGTGCTACTGTGCATTCTCAAGCAGCAAGGCAGCCTTTGCAGCAATGCAGTGAGCCCTGTTACCTTTGTCAGCTGCTGCTCAGAGGGGAAGCCCAGCCCGAAGACGGTGTTGGCTCTGCTGTCTGCCCACTGCCCGAACTTCTGCGACGTCTTCGTGAAGGTCATGTTGGGGGTGATGGTGCTGTTTATGATCACCTGGCCACAGACAGAGCAAAAAAGAGAATTAAGACGTGCAAGTCACATCGGAAATGCATATCCTAGCAACGGTATCATCCAAAGCAATTAGCAGTCTATATTGGGAAATTGCTGTGTTCAGAAGATTTTTTTTCCCCAAAACAAAACAGTTTTTTTCTTGTCTAAATTCTTGCAGAAGTTCTGATGCTTTGTCTTCTTTTTCAAAGTACCATCACAGCCCTGCAGTTAAATGTGGCAGCAGGAACGTCACTGAACTCAAAGCAGGGTCAGGAGCCTGACTACCCTGGCAAAAATGCAGCTGCAAATTCCTCTTTTTTTGCATTAGGAAATAATACAGGCACTGCCCCAACAGGCGCCTGCTTGAGGCCTCCAAGTAGGGCATCCACCAGTGACACCTGAACTCAGACCTGAAGGGCAGAGAGATATTTCTGCATTTTTCCATTTGTCCTCAGGCCTCCACAAGTAGAATGCCTGAGACATATCAGAAATTTAAAACAAAACCAGACAATAAAAAACAAGACAAGGAGAAGCTGATAGCTTAACAGTGAGTTTAACTTGGGAGGCTGGTGAAGCACATCACCAGCAATGCATATGCAGTATCAAATTTGGGCCTTGGAACAAATATTTTGCCTCTTTACACATGTTAACTAATATCTGCTTCATCACCAGCAAACCTGAAAGCAGCAGTGGTTCTTCTAATTAAAGAAATAGCCAACAAGAGGAAGGCTGGTGGATGAAGTCTCTGAGGAACTTAGTGGAACAAATATAAAATGTAATCTTGCTAAAAGGAATGAGGTACATGTCAGTTCATTATCAAAATCTTAACTTTATTTTCAATATACATCATTATATGAGTCTAGTGACTTCTTCCCCTGGAAATTAATTCATGTACAATGTTCTTTCTGCCAGCAGAATAAGAGCTTTCTTTAGTAATGCGTACCATCATTTCCAAAATGCAAATTATGCAGTAATTAAGCCCAATCTGTGGGACAGTTTAATTAACATGATCAGGAAGTATCCTGGCAACATCATTTACTGTGTATTCCAAGCAGTTTTTTCCTAAGCTATCATTTACATTTAGCAAAAAGTGTGAATTAAATTTACCAGAGGAAGATCCTTACTTGTTCCATCCCCTCCTTGACTTTGGACCACTGCGCTAACACTTTAATTTGCTTTCTTAAAAATCACTCAACTTATTTCCCCCTTTTTGCATCATCACTTTCAAATAAACCTACGATTTTCTGCCATTCCACACCACTGGAAGTTTCAGAAGGATCAAGACAGAGGAGAGCCAGGTGAGTGGTACCCCTGAAACTATCCTTTGCATGGGAAAAAACAAACAGGGCAAGGAAGGGGGAGAGGTGACCCTGCAACCAGCACAGGTGAACACCCTGTGCAGACAACACAGAAGTTGTGGCTGCTCCATCCCTGGAGTATTCAAGGCCAGGTTGGATGGGGCTCTGAGCAAACTGGTCTGGTGGAAGTGTCCCTGCCCATGGCAGGGGGCCTGGAACTGGGTGATCTTTGAGGTCCCTTCCAACCCAAACCACTCTGTGATTCTGCAATCAGTTTTCAGGGTCAACACATCTTCTGGAGTGGCTGGTGCACCAGCAGAGGTATGAGCAAAGCTGCCCAGATGTGTTCTCCTCCTTCTAAGTTGTGCCATAGGAACAGCCAACATAAAATTAACCAACCCCAAAAATCACGATGCTTTCCAGAAACTTTAAAGAAAGTGCTATATGTATATTTCTGTTAAAAAAATCTTACATCAGACAGACGAACCACTTACAAATGCCTAGCTTCTTATGTTACAGATTTTATTTTAAAAACTATAAAATTCCCAGAAATTTCAAGTCATAGAAAGTATTATTTCAGTGCTGCTGTGCCTATCAACTTAGACATCTGGGAAAAAAAAATAAAATGACCAGTTTGATTGAAAGGCAAAATCTTCACTCACAGATAGCTGACCCTGAGAAGAATAAAATTCTTCCATTTCTCCTACAATAATCACTGAGAAAATAAAAAACATAAAAAAACCACACTAAAGTTATCTTGTACAACACAGTTCTATATTATGAGAAGTGATAAAAGGAATAATGAAGGCTGCAAACTGTAAACCAAGGAACACCTTATTGAGAAATGAAATACACTACATTAGCTGAGCCCCTTAGAAGTTAATTTTTTTCTATGGCCAGCAGAGAATCCAAGGAAAGGTTGTGGTGAGCACACACCTCCAAGAAACTGACAGTTCATCTGTTAAATTTATAATAAGCTGCTATTAGTGAAACTGCCTGGAAGCTGTCTCTACCTTTCCCCTTAAAACCTCCTCTGTCAGTCAGGCACTTCAGAAATGCTGCATTCCTACAGAGAAGTGAAAACCCCAGTAGAAGGTTAGGAGATTAAATCAGAGCTCATGTTTCTATGAGTTCAGAGATGGATGCTGCAGGTACATTCACCCGCTCTTCCTGCCCACCCTCATCTCATCACTTCCCCACAGATCTGGCCATCATTTCAGAGCAGTGACACTCCACTGGCAAGGGGTCAATCATGTTGGTTGTGTTTAGGAGAAAGAAAGGGTGCTGTGATTCCAAAGAACAGTGAACACTGAGGCTTGCAGGTGTTCCTGCTGTTCCTGCTTATCCCCAGTCCCACGCTGCCTCACCCTCGGCTATGTGTGACCAGAAGGAGAGGGCTCCCCACCACCCCTCCATCCACTGGGCAGATGGTCTCAGCTGGGGCAGGAGGCAGGGGGAAGCATTTGTGACGACCACAATGGGAAAGGTCAAATAAACTGGGATTTTTTTTTTTTTTAATTTTTTTTTTTTTGTGAAAGTGAGACCCAGAATTTTCAAATTTCAAAAGAAGGAGGGAAGTAAAAGGGCACTATTTTGCTGCAGGCAGGATGAGCCCCAAAGCTCCTTTCCACCCTACCTGCAATCCAGCATGATAATTCTATAAGAAAAGGCCAGTCATCAATTCAAATGAGCCCTTATGAAATACTTTGCATTTGGTCCTCATTTGTATAATATACACACAGTGAAATTCCAGCTGCATCATAAAGTGGAATAAACTTGTGGACTTTCATCCAGGGTAATGGATTCAGAAGACAAACTACTCTCTAATCAAATGCAATCAATCCCTGAAGTGGTTAAAGAGTTCTCCCTAAAGACAAAGGCAAAGGGAAGCATAATATAATAAGCACCTTACAGAATAATAAACCAATTCATCATACTCAGTTGTCTAAATGTGGTTAAAAAAAAATCTGCCTTTGCACTCACCTACATGCAAATGTATCAGATGGCAAACATTCCTGATACACCTGCATGAGCCAAGTAAAATCTTGTACTGATTTCACTTCCTTTGGGAGAAAATTAGCCCTGAGAGATCTAACTTTTTCTCTGAAGATGACACAGAAGTATGTTCACAGCACAAGGTAGCGCTACCTCACCCAGAAATGACTCCAGACATTTAGGAACGCACTGGGTACATTCATCAGATAAAAGTGAATGCAAATAAGCTGGTGTAGAGCAGAACATTCATCCACTGAAACACACCCATCTTGCTGCCTTCCCACGGAGAGAAACTGCCAAATAAATCAAGAAGGAAGAGGTCACAAGACGACCTGAGTGCGTAGAAGGAGAAAATCGTATTGGCAGCTCCTGCTGCTCATAATGTATGAGCAGAGCCCACAAATGCAGCTGCTGCTTCTTTGGTGGGGGACACTTCCAGTGTTTAATGGGCTCCAGTCCTGCACACCCCATGCCACAACAGGGCACTGAAGGGGAAAAGCTCCTGGAAATAGCCTTTCCCATGCTGCTGCCCGTTAATATCAGGTGAACAGGCACGCTGGCAGCTGGGGAGCAGCGGGAGCGGGGCTGGAGCACACACGGGGTTTGCCAGCTTGGCTCCCGCTGCACAGCCCGATGCCATCAGCCTGGCTTGCCAGGGTCACAGCAGGGAAAAGCAGAGAGGAGAGCGAGCTCAGCTCCAAGGGGAGGAGAGCAGCGATTGCACAGGGCATTTGGCAGAGCCACTGGCACAGCCCCGAGGAGGAGGAGGATGAACACACCGGCAGGAATCTGCCAGGACACGCACCCAAGGGGTGATGAGCCATGTCAGCCAGCCCTGCCATCTCTACCTAGGAAAAGACTGAAATAACAGCTATGAAATAGCTAATAAATGTATTGGCCAATATATTTTCAAACCGTGTTAAATGAAATCAGAAAAGGACACCTTATTCTGGGACAAGAGTGCCAGATTAGGAATTGTTCTGGAATTTCCCCTTTAAATTCACATTACCTGTTACTCTGAAATAACCACACCTCCAGAAAAGCCCCAAGGCTCCAAGCCATAGGATCTACTCCTTAAAACTATACTAAAATCTCCCCATTTCATTTTCACACCTCTGAATATGTGCTTCCAGTTTGCAGCCCTTGTGAAATTTAATTTCCTCAACCCACCAGGCTGCTAATCTTCAGTAAAGATGTATCCCAGTCTAAAAACAGAATTGCAGAAGGAAAGAAGCTGCTAATCCTCTGGCCATAGCTATCACAGGCTCAGCAGGTTCTTCCAGCTCATCAAGTCGACATGAATCAGAAGGGCTTGTGACACAGGATGTGAAGATGAGGAGTCAGAGGTGGATTTACAGAGAAATTCTTCCTTTATCCCAAATATTCAGCAACACTTTTGTGGAATTAGCCCACCTACATTTCCATGATCTGTATTATCCTTTGCACTCTCTACCATCCTTCCTACCTCTGCTTCCAGACAGGATGTAACATATTTTCACCAATATGTCACTGGTGATAAACTGCTCATCTCATTTCTAGTCCTAGAAAGCCACTGCATGCACACACACACACTGTTAATCAAGACAGTGGGAATAAAGGGAAAAAAGAGAGCCCCTTGCTGAGACCACCAAGCTGAGTAAAGCCAGGGAAGCACAAAGACACACAAACCCAAAAATAGCAATGGCACTTGTTCCAGCTTTGCTTTATCTGCTGCACCTGACATGGCACTTTTCCTGGGACAGGCTGAGGGTATGGAATAACTAGACTGGGAGCACTCTAAGAGCACATTAAGAATAGCATTGAGTTTATTCACTTTGCTCTTACTCCTGCTCCACTCCCCCATTGGTGCACGATGGGGGAACTGAGCACAAGGTAGGCACAGCTGGCAGGAGCCACTACCAGGCTCCTGCTCTGGTTACACTTCATTTCTCCCTTCAGTGCACTGAGCCTGGCCTGCTGCTGCTTTTCAAGAATTCCTGTTCTACACAGTTAACCAGTACAGCAGCTATTTCACCCCTCACTGGACTCCAAAATCTTCCACAGCTACACCAGGTATTCCTGGGGAGGTGGGAGTGGAAGAGGAGCCACAGTGATTCCTGCAAAGAGGGAGACACCAGGATATCTTGCAAGACACACAGAACTTGCTGCAGCCCTTGGCATTTACCTCCCATCCTGAGCTCCCCCTGCAGAGAGGAGACTCCTTGTATGGGTAAAGCCTCTCATGTGCTGCTGGTTTTATGGGGAAAAGGGCCATTTCCACAGTTGCACACAGTGCTTTTTTTCTCTTAAACTGCCTTGCATCCCCAGGATAATTCCATGAATGATGAGGTTCATTTTTAACCCCAAAAGCCAAATAAAAAAAAAATCCCATACAATTCTTGTCCTCCTTCATAAAAAGAGATGTAAAAATAGCCCCCCACCAATAAAAAGACTAATAACTGTTTTTCCTCTTATAAAATACCTCTGTTGTAGAGCCCTCACTAAGAACCTGTCTAAATGCAACAAAAGTGAGTTCATGATTGTGTGAATTCTATTAAGTAAATCTCCTGCTACACCTACTCCATTGCTCTCTTTTTCTTCCCAAGGTAATTAACATCTCTGCAGCGTTGGCTTTCCACTCCTCTACCCAGTCTAAATCTCTAAAATCTCCTATTTTTGCTTTGACATCTGACTAGAATTTTTTTTCCTTTTAGGCACAGCACACACATCCACCCACCCACACGATTCAAAGCACCAGCAGCTGTTTCATGAAGAAAATCTACAGCAAGGGTTTTCAAACCCTCTGGAACAAATTGTTACCCAGGAATTTCATGCAACAATTTACAAAATATAGAAATCAAGATGCTTGTGTATTATTTTCATATGAGAAAGATTCCTAACTTATCACAGAAAGGGAGTGGAGACTCTATTTTTTTCCTAGTGACTAATATTGGGGTGAGGGAGAAGGTTGCTTTGACTACAACTATAAAATATTACAAAACTTCCCACAGACATATCATATTTATGTTTTGGAAGATTTAATAAAAGCACATCATCTTTGTGTGCAGTATAACCACATCCCTAAGTTAATTATTTAAGCACTGATAATCTTCTGTATTCTTCAAGCTTATGACAACAGCCTCACTGAAACCTGAAGGTCCCTTTTGGAAGGCAGGAATGGCACAGGCAAACTGCATCATTAAAGACTCCTCTACTCTACATACCCTGAGAGTGGTCAGCAATAGGCTAGCTTAGCTCCTCTCCAAAATCTGGAAAAACTGTCCTTGGCATGAGCAATGACCATGATGGACAGGTACATTATTTTTAGGAGGTTCCATTTTTAGGACGTCCAGGTTTCTTTACAATGACATCAGATGGTTTCAATGACCTCTCTGGCACGTTCCAGTCCCCCACAGGTCTGGTGATCAGAAACCACTGAGTGGGCCAGTTACTGAAACACTTGTTTTGGCAGCTTTTCTGAGTAATTTTACAGAGGGGTTTTAAAAAGGAAAAAAATCCTCCCAGACCAAAGTTTCCCTGCTTGCTTGGTAAGTGGTGCAGCAAGAAATCCTTAACATGGATTTGTATCTTTTCTTTTTAGGGAGTAACAAATTTCACTTCTAGAAAGGTCTTTGCAATCTCCTGGATTCAGCTGTGTGTGGTCTTTCCAGAGCCAGTGACACGCACACACACAACACACATACAAGCAGAAAAATGAGCCAGATAGGAACAAACAGTGAGCAGATGTGCTTCTGCTCTTCTGTCAAGGATACAGCTGTTGACAGCACTCTGGTATGTTTTCTCCTAAGCTTACTAACCAGCTTCTGAAGGATTTACTTCCAGAAATAATTCAGGAAATGAACAGAGAATTTTTCACATTTCAAAGTTAATAACTTGGAAAGAGATTAATATAGAAATGTTTAAGTGGTATGAGTTCTAGAGCTCTAGACTTTATTTCTTTTTCTAAACCAGAACACAACCTCGGGAAATGATCATGATTTCTGGTTGATTCAGTCTCAAGTGACCCACCAAATTTCCTGGCATTTACTTTGCTCCCTTTCTGAGCTTTTGACAAGCTCTCTTTTTCACCTGGAGTTCTAGGTCTTTTTTTGTGCAAACATTTTTAATTTTTCCTTCTATTCTTGTCTCATCTCCACCAGTACTACTAGTTCTGAAATTCCTATTGCAGCTAAGCCCTAACCATTTTTTTCATCCTCTGAATACTCAAAGACCTGTTCACACAAGTGCACCCAACATAACCAGCTCTACCAATCTAAACCTGTCTTAGCAACTGTGGGACAATTCTCCTGCAGACACAACTCCAGGCAATGTACTATCCTCCCAGTTATTAAATCCTGCACCTCCCCTCAGCCTGAACTTCTGAATACTTGATATCACCTTAAGCAAATAAAGGATGATGCAAGTGAGTAGTCTCATCTTTGGCTGACAGCTCGGCTTCTCCTTTCTGCTGTATTTCTCCCTCACGAAATTCCAAAGAAAATGTTCTCAAGTTATTTGAATGTATAGGGAAAACCCAAAACTTCAATCAAGCCAAGTACACCCCTCGCACAGATACCACAAATACTTTCAGATCCTCAGAGACTGTTGTTTTCCTTAATTTCATTCACTCTTCATTCAAAGACGTCTTTGAGAGGGATATGAAGTCCTGGTCTATGGAGCAGAAGGATCCAGCACACACCTCAGTGTGCCCACCCCAGACACTGATCCTCATGTTAAAATGTCCATCTCCTTTCCTATTGGAGTCCTGCTCCAACATCCCCTAGTCCCAACATTCCCATTTGTCTCTGATACTCCACAGGACCCCTCTGGAGCTTGGGGCACACCCCACACCTTTGAGGTGCCCAAGCCAGCCTCCCATGCAGCCCCTCCTGCCTTGTAGCCCGGCTGCAGGGCTGCTGCTGCCCCAGCACTGCCCCTAGCCTGCCCCAGAGAAGCAACCCCTGCCTGGGAGGCATCAGCATCACCCACTGATGGCAATTTCTCCTTAAATTGAGAGTTCTCTCTGAATCATCCCAACTGACACTAAAATATCTGGAAATTGTATTACCACAACTCTTAACGCCTTCAAATGAAATCAGAAAATAGCTATTAAAAATATTAATTATTTACTGCAAGTTGGTTCACTCTCTGAGTGAAAGAGGTTCCAGCCTAGGTTAGGCTGGTGGGCTTTGCCCCAGGACAGATGTTCTGCTCTCAATCTGATCATTGTACAAAACGAAGGAGAAATTCTCTACAAAAGGAGCAGCTGCATCTCAGAGAGCAGTTTGATCCAGTTTCATTGGTTACAGAACATGACCAAAAGGCATCACAAAAAGCAGCTTGAGATTACTCCAGCATCTTTTAAAAAGTCTTTTGTTTAGCACTGCTGGTATTAGAACATGTCTCCAGCAGATGAGCAGCATCCTCCAACAAGGCCTGGAAATCTGAACCAAGAAAAGGACAAAACACACCTGGTCAGACTGATGAAATAACACCAAATTATTTCAAAGGCTTTAGTATGGATTAACAGTATATACATACTGATACTACTGTAGTTGTTCTGTCTCAACAGTATTTATTTATCCTATTCTTATATATTCTGTTATCCATTTGGGGTGGGCCTGTGCAGAACCAAGAGTTGAAATTGATGAGCCTTGTGTGTCCTTTCTAAAACAGGATATTTTATGATTCTGTGATTACATAATGTATATAGGAAATCATAAACCCACAACTAATGTTTTTACTTAATAGTCACCTCAGTAGCATAAAAGCAATGAGATGTTTATTGTAACATGCACAAAAACTATGCATGCTGGAACACAGGACTATGCACTAAAATTGTATTTTATACATATTTTGTATTCCAAAAGATATACTATAATTTTTATATGGGGCATTAATTAGTTCCATCTGTTGACTCTGGTATAATCTACAGTGCTAAAAGTCATGTTGAAATTAGCATCAATAGTTCATGAAATAAAACACTATGATAAAGAGGTGATGAAGGCCATCAAATATGCTTAAATTTCTGTATTACAGTACTCAGCCAGACCAGTATTGGAAATCTTCTTTCACAACATATGGAGGTATGGACAAGAAGGCACAAATACTGGATCAGTGAAATCAGACCTTCAGAGGTCAAAACCTGGACTCCTTTGCACTGGCTTGCCCTAATGCAGTGCCACCCTTAAGCTAGATGTGTCTTCTGGGCACGGTGTCACATGCTGCCTTTTGAGGAAAGGTCATCAGAGTGTCACATGCTGCCTTTAGATGAAAGGTCCTTTCCATGTTGGTTCTCAGTGTCAGACATTTGAGTAATACTGAGCTCACACTCTCCTCTCTCTCCCCCCATCCATGTTTTATGGCTGGCACACTTTCTGGGACCACCAGACAAGATTTCCCATCCAGCCTGGAAAAAACTGGAGGGCAAAAACAGCGTGGCAGAAGTTTTAGAAAAAAAAGAAATCTCTGTCTCAGTAACCCACTGGTGAAATAAAAGCTTTGAGAAGATGGAATAAAAAAATATTTTCTTTTAATCAGATTTTACTAGCAGGGACTCTCTGTAAATCATAGTCCTGCCAGTGCTGCAGTCAGCAAAATAATTTTCAGGGTGAGGAGTGGGACCTCTTGGCATTTGAGCAGGCAAAGGGCAGCTGGCTGGGACCCCAGCAGCGCCCTGCTCCTCCGGGGTACAGCACACTGCACTCTTGACAAGCAAGGGCCATAAATAAAACTAGGGCAGGCAAAACTAGAAACCAAAGAATCTCCCTCCCTTCGACAAAACACACAAATACCCTCACCCACACCTTTCAAAATCATAGCATTTCAGGATTTATCTACAGAGACATTAAAAGAAAAGCCAACACATCATTTTGTAAGGTCACTTTTCATTTACTTTTTACATCTTTTTATCTTTGCCTAACCAAGGCTGTAAAACATCCTCTGTAGTTCTACTACAAAACTATTAAACCTGAAAAATGAGGTAGTTAAAAAACTTAGGTATTTAAAAAAAGTTAGGCATTTAAAAAATAAACCACCCTACATCACTGCACCTAATTCATCGGGTGCGGGGTCTGGTGAACACACACTGACACTCTGAATGCCAAGTGAGAAGCCAATATTTTGATTGTTGCTGCCACACATTATCACAAATCATACCCATGAGGTCCCAGAGGCAGAGTTAAATGCTGCCACACCAACGCAGACCCCTGGTGAGGTACACGCTGCCAGAAGCCTTTTATAATTCAGTGCCAAAAATTTTGTAATATATAAATTACTTGGTAGGTTTTTTTTCCTGTGAAAGAGTTGCTATTGGTTTAATGGTTGAATTTACGTCAATGGAAGAAAAAAAAAAGAATGAAAATATCTAGCCAGATGAAGGAATTTCATCTGTGCTACCATACCCTGTAATTGTTTTCCTTTGAAAGAAAAGATTCTGAAATCTAAGAGTCACCTTTTGGCAAAATACTCCAGGATATTTTTAACAACTATGCCTTAAAATAATTCTTTTTCCATGGGCAAAGAAAAAGATCTGTTTTGAGCCTCTGAACACATCACTGGAAGAACTCAATTTCCTCTTTGTGTGCTGAGGACACCTGCCTCCAATCTTGACAACAAGAAAAGCGTGGTCATAAAGAGGTGGGCAGCTATTAAATTAAGTAGCAATTAGTTCCCTGGTACAGGAACTGAGAAAGCCAGGAATACATCAAGTATTAGCAGATTTATATATCACCCTTCTTACCTCCCTAAATATCTGCTGCCACAGGCTGCTGGGGCTGTGTCCCTGCCAGCTTCATTGTCCTCTGTAAATCACACTGTCCCCTGCATAGATGCCACTTGATCAAACAGCTTCATCACACCATATAATGTACTGTATTCACTTTGGGGAACACTATGTGAATACTGATTGGCAAAATTTGGCCCATATTCTTATTCTTACTAATTGCAATTTACTTCAGAAACAGACCCACTGATTTTGCTTTCCCAGCACAGCAATTTTTCTGGTTCTCTCTTCAATACTTCCACACACTTATGCCCAACTTAGCTGCTGATCTCCAATATTCGAGGTAATGATCAGGTAATAAACTCTTAAATGAGCTAGTAACTGGGAATGAGTGTCAGCTGACTGTTTTTTTCCTCTGAAACACAGTCTTTATTTCTGTACCATGTATTTTCCACAATTACTCTTGCAATGTAGTCATCTTTTAAAGCCTGATTTTAATTTTTTCCTAGTCATCTGTTTAAGCATCTTTCAGAGACAACTGGGGACTGGCATCTGTGATGACTCTTGCTGCGTCACTTTTCTTTGCTGCTGCTAACTCAGTATGTCTCACTATGCACTTTATTGCTGGCTATTAATTTTTAAGCTAGCTTTATGTTCCTTATTAACAGCTCATTTCTCAAAAGAGAAAAATGATGTTGTTGCAATCACAAGTTTTATAGAAATACAACATGAACATCTGAAAAGACAGCAGAGGCTTGTTTCTGAGGCATTATATTTCCATCTCAAATTCCTTTCCCTCTTCTCTATACTGTTTGGATAACATGTAATTTCAGTTTATAAAACATAAATAAACCCACCAACCAGGGTACTACCATGCATTATTCCTGAAGATGACAGAGGCTATTGGTCTGCACTGTTTTCATACTGTCAAACTTCCTTTTTGCCTCCAAGAGGCAGGCCAATGTAGGTCACTTTTAATGAGGAGCCCTGTGTGTGACTTTCCCCACACACTGCACAGCAATTGGACACTTACAAGTTCACGTTCTCCCTGCATCATCACCATATTTTGTCTTTTTTCAACAAGGTTGACTTTTGTCCACAACACCAGGCACTTTCACATGGTGAAGTCTCTCAGCTGCCTCCTTAACTCTGAATCAGTGTGTGCCCTTGCATTTTACTGTATCATTTCCTCCAGCATTCATTATGCTGCAGTTAGCCTCTGGCTAGAAACTTCTTAAAACATGATGAAATTACTTGCTCGACAACATACAAGTCAATTGTAATGTAATTAAAGGATATACTAATCTATTCCCTTGTTTGATCATGGTATCTTGGTTAAGATCATCCAGCACAATCTCATATGGTATCTGTGAAATCTTCTGCTATGAACTGTAAGCTCCTGTCCACAGCACCTGTTTTTCTGTGAAAGACACAGGAATTAGAAGAGCTGTTGTTTTTAGCTTTGCAAACACGAGGAATTAAAGTGGTACAAGCTGTGTTGAATTTAGGGTCTCCTCTATGCAGTGCTTCATTCCCCAGGTATTTTAATGGGTTTGTTATTGGGATGGGAGAATTTGAAAGAAACCTGGCACCTGCAGGCATACGCTCTCTCCTGGCCTCCATATTGGACTCCTGATTACTCCTCTGCAAGGGAAGAGTTAAGCTCCCTAGACTTCACTCTGCTTCCTATCTTTACCCTACTCTCTTTCTATTCCATTTTTCTCATCACCTCCATGTGCAGCACCCACACTCTCCTATCCTTCCCCAAAGGGGAAGGCAAAGGCAGTGTTGCACTGAACAGGGCAGCAGAGCCAGGCAGCTCCTCTGCCAGCCAGGCTCACAAACTCAGTTACCAATATTTACACCTTTAAACATACGGGCTCAGCAGTTAATCCCCCCCTTAAGCCCACTGCTAAATCCTGCTGCTCCCCTCTGCCCTGCACCCTGGGTGTGTGGGGACAAGGGACAAGGAGGAGATAGGGACAGGCTGCGCCTGCTGCAAGAAGAGAGGATGGGACTGAAGGGCAGGGCACTGCAGAGGGTCTGCACCTCTGAGGACAGCAGCAGCTGCCTGAGGAAGCCACTCCTGCGAGGGTCAGAGCCCATCAGGTCAGTGCTGCATCAGGAGGAAAGGACTCATCAGGGTGACACTGCACAGCCTGCCCTGTGCTCTGCAACAGCAGCACTCACGGGGTCCAGCAGCTCCAAGCTCCTCCACACACCGGCAATTCAGCACTGCCCAGGGTGACATGTTGAAGGCTACAAGTAAAATCAAGCTTATACAACCAGGTGATGACCAATATATAAGTGAAATATTCTTGTATTCTTGATCACTTCGAAATATTTTCATCGTTAGTATGTAATGTCAATATAAGGTAAAAAAATAACCCCAAATTAATCCAACAGCTTCATACTTTCTTTAACTGAAATTTCTCTGCAAGTCAATGTGAATCATATATGTCTGTCTAAAATAAACTGTTAGAACAGCCCCTTTGCTGAGCAGACAAGGATGGAGAGCTGGATGAGATACACATCCTTCATCACTGCCCTCCTTCTATGGCCAAGTACCTTCATTTACTTGAGCTTCAGCTTTTTTGTCCTTAAAGCAGACATAATTTATGCCCACAGTGATGCTGTCACATTAATCCATCTGGTATTTGCCAACACACGGAAAACTTTATTCTAATGAGATGTACAGAAAGCAGGACACCATAATCTGAAGCCGTCTATATTCTTCCTTACAGTTCTACCCAGTTTCATTTTTGCCTGGAAAAGTAGGTCAAAACACTAAACAGTAGTTGTTTGAAGGGAAAAATGCGACTTTTAACTTCTTTTGACATAAACACTGGGGATTTTTTCCCAATTAGTACTCTTAAAATGGACAGACAGGGTCATGGGACTCTCCAGAGGTGAACATGAAGGTAGCATCTATTCTTGACCTGTTCCTTAATCAGCAAAGATTCAATACAAGAGGAATAATTTATGTGGCCAGCAATTGATTCTTGCTTGGGAAGCCCCAGGGGAGAATTCTAATCATGGCAAGCTCACCTTCTTCTGGGACATGTTAAAATGGGGAATGTTCCTTCTGAGTGTCTTTTGAGCACGTGACAAAGCAAAGCTTGGGTGCCCAGCTTGCTCTCTGCACACACTCTGCAGTTCTGGGCAGGACCTCTGGCTGTGACCATACGCTGCCCCTGCAGCTTCCCTGGCCACATACAGTAATTACTTTGTTTTCATTAATTGGTCTTAATGCATGCATGCACACCCACAAATCAAGCAAGCCACCGCTGTGAGTGCAGCAGTTTTGGCTTGGAAGTTGCACTTGCTCGGGTTTGCAAAGCCACCAGCCCACCAGCAGCAGCCTCAGCACAAGCATCCGTGGGGTGTAAGCAAATCCAGGGGCTCAGCTTCCCCCAGCAGGGCACAGGGGCTGTGTGTGCCAGCTGCAAACTGCAACATTCCTGGGAGTGAGCACACTGGCACACACAGCATTGTGATGGGGAGATATTAATGCTGTGCTGGTGTCAATGAAACATTACCATCAATTAAAGCAGGCAGTATGGCTGATTTATAAGCCAATATATAACCAAATATAGCACAGGAGATGTTTGGAAAAACAAGTATGTGAAATAGGCACAATAAATAGAAAAGCTTTATTAAGGGATGATTTCTGTGATCTCTATCTCCCAGAACAGTGATATTTTAACATCCTTATCCAAACAGGAACACAGATAAACAGGCTGTAAACTCATCTTGTTACCCTGTGGTTTGTGCTCTGACAGAAATGACCAATGGTTTTTGTACATGAGCAAAATGTTTTCATTTATACCTCTGACTGGGGTCTGCTAGAGGAAAGTGGTCACCCATCAAGTGACTTTGGAGGAACTAATCAGAGGGATAAATGTAGTTTGCAATAAAAACAGTTGTCTGAGCAACTTATTCAGACCAACTCATTTGGATTCTTACAGCAAATACTTGAGCACATTCTCTGGTAATGCAAAACAAATTAACAAAAAAGGTTGGGGGAAGAGCCTTCATGCCTAACTTGCCACCTAAGGCTGATGAACTCCAGTGTGAAAGCAGAAGAAAATTAAGTACTAAACTGTAAATAAATAGTTCAGCCAGGCAAAAGTGAAAATGCAGCTGGCATTTACATAAAAAGCTATAGTCTGCATGTATCTGTCTCTTCATTCCTTTTAGAAAGAACATTTTTATCACCAAAAAGGCCTCAGCCTTATCTACCCTATTATGGGTGGCTGTTTTAGATACTGTGCTACTGACTCAATTTGGACACCTAAAATTCTTGGCTCACTTATCATGAAGTCAAATTCATCAGAGATAAAATCAACTAAGCTGGGCAAAATCACTTTTAGGGTGCCCTGTGTTTTTCCAATTCTCACTACCAGCCTCTGTAAGGGATTATATAAAAAATGGAGTATTTATAACACATTTAATGCAGCCCCTGTGTGTTCAGCCAGGGCTGGCAGTCCCACACCTCTCCACACAGAACCACGCCAGGTACCTGCAGCCTCCTACCTTGGCTCCATCCACACTGATAATCCGATAGCTGTTTCTCGTGCTGTCATAGAAGTAGGAAACAGTTACAGCCTGCTTGCTTGCAGGAACCCAGTTCTTCTTCGTGCTGGGGTCAATTTGGAAGACATGGGCTCTGGTGGTGAAGATGGGCTGTTCTCTGGAATAGGGAGGGACAGGAGAAATGGATGCATGAGTCTGCAGAAGGTGAAATGTCCCAGCAGCCCAGCCTTGACCAGGCACATTGAAAGCGCAAGGCAGAGAGCACCTGGCAACCCCCCAAATGGACAGACAGATGAGTGACACTTCAGAGCCACACTCCAGCCTTGAGTACCTTTCCTTGGCATCACCAAGTGACATTCAGCACCCTAAAGTTACTGCCCCAGCCCAAGAAACAACTGGCTTTTTTCCTCCCCATGTTAAACTACCTCAGTACCCATCCGTTCCTCAAAATATTTATTTCCAGGAAAGGATATTCACATGCATTCTTTCTTTCTTTCCCCATCCACATATTTTTCCAAAAGCAACAAACCCCCACAGCTGGATTTTCCTCCTGCTAACATTCCTGTGAACTGCTACCTACAGCCAGGGCTCTGTGGGTGCACCAAGGACTCCAGTGACATACAGGCATGGTATAATTACTGAAATATGAATCTCTCCTCAGAATCCCACTGTTCTGTGGATGTGCATGAAAATTTCATTAGATGCAAACCAGTCAATCACTCTGGGAAGTGAGGGGGGAAAAGAAACAGAACCAAACTCTCCACTGTTGATGCAGATACTGTCTTTTCAGCTCACAGTGGGTGACGTAGCACCCCTGACACTGTTCCTTAACACCAGCCTTCCTTGGATACTTTTTCTTCTCAAGAAGACTGTGCACTCAATGGAGGGGTTTTGTTTTACCTTCAGTATATGACCAAGTAAATCACACAGAAAAGCAGAGAAGATGCAGGACTAAAAGAGCAAAATGTGATACATACAAAGTCATCTAGGCTACAGTTCAGAATTAAGCCTTTCTTAAATGCCATAAAACTAACTTCACCACCAGCTATACCTTTAATCCAAGTTTAGCAGTAGAAGTGAACTGCAAAGCAAGCTCTACTGAGTTGTTACATGCATTTTCATGCTTTTGGTTTTTAAAAGCTACACTATTTAATGTTTTACATTAAGTGTATCACTCAATATATTCTTGTCCCATACAAAATGTTACATCTCAGGATAGGTAATTGACAGAATTACGACAGGATCCCAAACCAATGGTACTACAATAGAGGTACCACTCAGAAATTTAAATTAAAATTGAAGGCGGTAAATTTGCAAATATCAAACAGATGACGTGATTTAAGAGTACAATTAGCTCAGGAAAGATGGAGTGAACTTGCAAAGCCCAGAAAGGCCTCAGGAGGGAGAAAGAGCGGTTTTCTCCTTGCAAGACTTACACTTCCACATTTTTCCAGGGGGTTGCAGGTTTCTGGACAGACAGATGTGCTGAACCATGTAAAATACTTACTCGAAATAAATTGAAATGACAACGGGACTGTCATATTACAGCTGTCAAAGAGTAGCATTTGCTTCACTTCTCCCTTATCAGTAACTTGCTGAACCCAGCTCTCATTTCACAGGCCAATATCTATGCCATCCTCAGCTGGGTGAAAAGAAGGGGCAGGTTTCCTTAACATTTTAAATACTTTCATTATCCATTACACAGGATTAGCATCGTAACACCTACAGAGGTTATGGAGTTTGTCTGCAATAACAAATTCAGGGAGGGGAAGTTTCTCCCAAGCTGTTTACTCTTTTAAAAAATGTACATTCCCTGAGTGAAAAATAATTTTCAAATTTTTTTGCCTTTTACATAGCTCTGTATTTTCAGTTGACTCCATTAAAAAGAGGGTATGACCTAAATATTGTAGTCTAAATGTTAGGAATTTTCCTCCATGCAACCCCATTCCACAAACAACTTTAATTCTGTTACATTATCTTAACTACACCAGAAAACACTGTTAAAACTATGCCTGGCTGCTCTGCAGCAGAGGCAGCAAGCATATAAAGTAAATCTGGAGATAATAAAAGTCGAATGAAGGCAAAGGCCCCACAACTATCTATCTCCATTTGTTCAGGAGTCTTGAAGCTGCTGCTGTTGAAACAGGGGCTGTATACACACATCCATGTAGATAAAACAATGGATTGTGGAGCTCAGGGCTGCAAATATCCATCTATCCATTCATTCGTTTATATTTATTATTTATTACTCTATTATAAGAAGTAAAGGCAAAACCTCTGTTTCTAATCCTATGATTATCAACAACAAAAATGCCGACCTGCATTTTGTCCTTCCGTGTCACAATGATAGCATGTTAGTTGATAAAGTATTAAAAATAAGGAAATGCAATGTGTAAACTTAAACATTTTAAATTATTTGAGGTAGCCAATCTGTGGGCCTTTGGTTGGGACTCAGATTTGGAAGGGCCAGTTGGATGCTCCACGTTCCTCTGGCCTTCCTGCCATAGGTGGCTCTACAGGTCAGCAAAGCCCCCAGACTGATTTTGGCTCCCTGAAGAAGAGGAAGCACCCCCAGAACACAAGCTCCTGGATTTCCTGATGTGGCCTTATAGTAATTAAGAAAAGAAGATACATTTCTGTGCTCAGCTCTTGCCCCAAAGAGCCCAAGACTCAGCACCAGCACCAGGAGCTGTGCCACCACTTCCCCAAACACCAGAGCAGGATGGCAAAGCCAACTGCACTGACACACTCTAGAGGCACAGCTTCAGCACGGGGAAAAGATGCACTGCATCCCAAACTCTGATCACTGAAGCACACATAGGCAACTATGAAACTGTGGCACTCAACTGCAAGTGAAATGCTGAATAAGGTACTTTTAAAATCCTTCACCACAGCCCTACAGAGCTCCAATTGAGAATGATTATTCTGTCTTACTCACTTGTAACTTTTCTACATTCAAAAAAGCACTTGACTGGTAGAGGAATGACTTCATTGCCCAGGGTTCCTTTCCTTTTTCATTTTATCAGAGATTTATCAGCTTTTATGATAAAACAACAGCAATGCTAACTTGAAACTCCAGCAGCACATTCTGCATGGTGTGAGCCCTGTGAGCTCGTGGTTCCGTGAGGCTGCCAGTGTGCCCGGGGAGGCAGGAGCACTGCCAGCTGGGCTTGGACCCACACATGAAGGCAAAGGGAATTTATGAATATTTAAAATCTCATGAATTTTAACCAAAGTCGTTAATGATTGATTAAATACTCTTTAAAAAACCCCAACTGTTTAAAAATCAATTTGACAGTAACATCCACTGCACGGAGTAAAGCTGCTTGAAAAGTCGAACATGAAAAGTAGAAAATCACACCTAATAATTCTTTATTCGATAATATACTTTAAAATGGAAAATGTTTTCTTCTTATTAAACATGGCAAGCATGTTTTATAAATATAATTGCAATTTTCAAGTCATGGTTTTACACATTTTAGTCGACCTTTAATTTCTGTCCTTGCTTCGTATGAGTGAAATCTCAAGTAAAAAACAACCACTCTCCTTTAATGTCATTAACCTTTTCTAAAAAATTTAAAAAGCAAACCACAAGATTCTGGAGCTAACTAAGTGCTCCACAGCTGTGTGAGATACAGTATCACTTTCTGGTTAATAAACAACCATGCCAAATTTTACAAGTGTGCGACTAGCTTCAAGCCATGTGTTTTGTATTACTGTTCCTAATCAACGGGAATGAGCTCTCACTTAGGGAAAGTTCAAATTATTTAATTCAAATTTCCTTGTTTATCACTTGAATCATGAGCACAACCAGTGATTTAAATCACTTCAGCTGTAAAGAGTCCTTGCTGACTGGCAGCCAGCATCCTGCAGGCTGTGGGATGCTGGTGGCCAATGGAGCTGTGACACAGCGAGCTCCGGCTGGGCAGCACCCGGGAGAGCCACAGATCCTGGATCCATGTGTGGAGCCATGTGGAGCCAGCTCCAGCTCCAGACGAGGCACTGATGAGTGAACATTCCTGCACTGCAGCAATCCTTTCTGCTAGTAAATAAAACATGGTGACTCATGTGGGTGCCTGTGGGATCAGCACCCAGACACATTTAAATGCACGAACTGCCCAGTGCACATCAGGTGGATGCACTGACCATGAAGTAACTGGGACAAAATAATTTTTGTAGGATCTGGAGCATCAAGTATATTTGTGACAGGAGCTCTTGTATTCCACTGGAGGCAAAACCACTAATTACACATTTTTTAAAACTTTCACTAGCAGACCACTTAAAATTTCTGGGATAAGGATTCCTTGTTTACAGCACAGGGTTATTTGTGCTCTCCCCACACTAACTGTAGACAACTTCGCATCAACTGTCTAATTTATCAATTGAAATAAAAATACTTTTTAAAAGCACATGTCTTCACATATTTGCCATTTGGTGGAGGATGCACATGCCTGCAGACATCAGCGCAGAGATTTTGGAACGTGGTGCTTCCTGCTACAGCCAAGCATCATGCACACGTTGAGTTTATAATACCTGACAGTGCCAGCAGATCTGCAGTGATTTGCTGTAACAAGTATTAGATAAATGAGTATCTCTCAAGAAAGAAGAGTAGATGCAAATGCAAAATCCTACTTTGTGACATATCCCCCATCACTGGTCACGATACAAAAGGCTGTATTTGCTAAACACAACATGATAAAATTGGTGCCAACAGTTATTTGGATTGAACATTACTACTACTGCCTGATGGTGGAAAGAAAATAATTAATCCTCTATGTATATATATATTGTAGTTTGGAGTGCCATTTGTATTTATTTAGATCATGGATGGAGATTTTTCTTCTATTTGAAATACTCACCTTGATGAAAGTCTAGGCAAGTTATGATGCCTAAAAATTACCTCTGAAAATAGCTTATCCACTGGTATCTCTACTCACTTGTGTATACATGCACATCTCTAACTTTGAAAAACAACCAACCCCTCTCCCTCCCAACCCCTCCAAAACTGAAGTAAAGGCAGGCCTGTGATGAAGACATTACTGCTGTGGGCAGAAGTTGTAGTTCATGGTGTCACACACAGCAATTAGCACAGTGGTTGCAGTTTATACACAATATTAATCCTTCCTCCAAGCAAAAATTAGAGTTCATTATCCTCCAACCTGTTACCTCTATGCATTCAACACTTGTGCCGTCTTGGATCAAATCTTTTCAGCCACACAAATTAGTTTCTTAATGATGACTGAGGATGAAGTTAAAGGACCCCTTCTGACCTCACTGCCCACACTACAGTCAAGACAAGTGCAATTCCCCTGTGCTACAAAACAGCAAATTCAGCTGTCTCAGCCCACTGCCTGAGATACCTCAACAGCCATCACTGCCCAGCTCATGGCTGGGGCCAGGGACCAGGACAGTGGCCTGGGTCCACTCAGCACAGGCAATACGCAGAGCTGGGGGGAGGCAGACGCTAAATCTGTGCATTTTTTGGACATGGTAGCAGCAAACTGGCATTACAAGAGCAGACAGTTTATTCCCTTCCCAAACTGCCATATGCTGATTAATCCAGGTCACTCAGATCTCATCAGCTGCCACAGGCAGGTTCTGGTGCCGGCTGCCAGTGCACACAACCAGCAGAGCAAATGAGAACCTGTTTTAACTTGCAAGGGTGCAAAACTCAGCATGAGGAGAGCAGGTGGGTAATGGTTCCATTTTACACCTGAGGAAACAGCCATGGAGAGTGAGATGGCATCCCAGGATAACAGAGCCACTAGCAAGCCTGGAAATAAAATTCATCACCTCATTTCCTCTCTGCAGCTCTGCTATCACTATCATTGCAGGGCAGTTCTATATAGCATCTACCCAGGGAAGTTTTTGACTATGTGAATTCAAAAGGCTAAATCAACAGCTGAATATTCACCACTCAACAAAAAAGAATTATTAGTCTGTACAGAGCATTTGACAGCTGCTCCTCCACACTGTGGAGGAAGGTGGGATGGGGTGCCTGCAAACCACCCGCCTGCAGCTCCCATTGGTCCTGCAGTGCAAACAATCCCTCCTCCTCACACTTATTTCTACAGCAAAAATTACTTGTAAGGATGGAGACATAACCCTGAGCAACACAGGGCTGAGAGAGGGGGAGGATTTACTATCAGTTGTAAACAGGAATGGGAGAACTGGCTTAGAGTGATGGGCTGGGCTAGCAGGGGGCAATTGCACCCAGGTTTTGCTGCTCTTTATTTTCTGTTAAAAAAAAAAAAAAAAAAAAAGGCATGCAGGCACCTCTGAACGTGCCGTTGTCAGTATTTGTTCATCAAGCCCTGTGCTCCCAGGCGGCAATCCCTTCCAAAAGGGTGGAAGGTACAGGGAATGACTTCTGGAAAACCCAGCCTGCTGGGACAAAAATTACACTGCCCCTAAAAGAGTGAGAACAAGAAAAAAACAGCTATTTTAAAAATAAAATTTACTCAAAGTCCCTCTTTTCAGTCCTGAAATTCCTATTTTACAGGCAGACCAAGCTCCTCATGATGTGGTTGAAGTGCTGAATCTGGCAGCAGTGTTAATCAAGAGCAAGGTCATGCAACTTGTTCAAATACCGAGTCATGATTCTCTGGTGCCCACTTGATATTAGAGTTGATATCAACTCACCTGCAGAAATATATGAAATTTGTGAAGAAAAATCCATCTTTTTAGTTCCCTTCATTTACAGGCATTATTATTTCAATAGAATATAATTAGTAAAAGTGCTCCCTGCATTTTTAGGGAACATAATAGTTCCAGTTATTGAGACAGAAAAAAAACTTAGGATAAAACTAGCTAGCTAAAGAATTGTCTGTTAAAAGCACAGACATCAATTAAACTCATTTTTGATTTGCGGCTCAGTAAATCCAAAAGAATAAATCTTCAGGACAAAAGCTCTCAGTATGAAAATCATTGTAACATCCATGAGGTCTCACAACACCACTGCGCCTTTATGAAGCCAATATCCAAATTAAAAGGCTGAACTTGGGCACTGAGGAAGCTCTCACTTTATTTTGGGGCCATCTCCAGAGGTCTATTAACCTTTCAAGACACTGTGAATAAACATTCATACAGAAGTGACAGGAACTGAGAGGAGCCTGAACTAATCCTCCATAGGTAAGGTTACCTATTGGAAAAAAACAAGTTGAGGCACATGTGTGTGAAACTGGTTGTGTAACTGATCATTTCAGAATTTTTTTCTGAGAAGACATTTAAAGGGGATCCATAAATCTGCACCTCAGAAATGTTACCACGGCCTCCCATTTGCAAAAGTGTGAATTCAAACTCTGCAAATTGGAAAAAATACTTGTACCCTGTGTACACCCAGCACCTCTCCTACCCTCGTGACAAACTAAGCTGGATCAGCACGTGAGCAGCCCCCCAAAGTCATCCTATTGCTCTGGATTGGTTAAAAATTACATCCTCTGCATTCCCCAGCTCCAGTGGAGTTAACGCTTTCAGCACAGCCTCCTCTGTGGCACAATGTTTGCATTGTAATATTTCAGGGAGAAATGCCATTGTAAATTGAAAGTGTAAACCCTGGAGAGAGCAGGTCTGTAGGAGCAGGAGCACATTCCCTCCCAGAGCCTTCCCTGCAGTCTCCATCCTGGCACACACCAAGGGCACAAGGGGACATCCCAGATGCCCAGCTCTGGGTCATGGACATGCCTGCATGGACCAAAGTCTACTCCCTGCCACTGGCCTTGGGAAGGAATTTATACTATTTTGCATTTATAAACAAGCAGAAAATTCCTTCAATGCAGTAGTGGAATCTTTATTACTACTTTTAATCCTCTGTACTTCTGCATGGCAGAAGGCTCGGGGTACTTTGAGGTTGTATGGGCTATTTCACATTTACGAAATGAAGAGACTAAATGTCAGAGGATATATGATCAAAATACACGGTACCTACAAACAGAAGGCTGGAGTGAAATACGGTGTGTGTGCACGTAAAACCCACTGACACCACCAGGGCAGCATCTTTATGACTTTTTCTCCTCCCATGCTATAGGAATTTGCATGGCTGATGAGGATATCTTCACACAAAGCAATCTGAAAAGCTGATTTCAATCAGTGGCGTAATCAAAGCCTCAGTATTGCAAAATAATATGATTAAACACTCCATTATTTCAAACACCACAGCACTAAGCAGATCCTTGGAGGGGAGTGCTTTTGTGCACTAATCCATGCATGTAATTATCGATATGCTTTCCCATGCCCTATTCAAATGCTCTCCCCTGAGGCTTTTCTTCCACTTACACTAGGGGAAGGAAAAAAAAAAGGCAATCAGTTCAGTTTAAAGAACAAGTTGTATAACTCTTTTTGATCTACTGCCTGAAGGATCAAATAAGGAATTCTACCAGCTGTAACATCAGAAGCAAACGATAGGGCTCTGCTTGTCCTGGTGGCCACCACCACGTGCCAGCAGCACGGGCAGGACACAGCTGTGCCCTGTGCTGGGACATGCTGCCACCTGGGCTGCTGCCAGAGCACCTGGGGTGACAACACCCTCAGGTCTGAGCACTTCATGAGACTGCAAGGAAAAGGGTACCAAACGATGCTTTAATACAAGATTGTACGTCTTCTATGAAACTTAAGGATGTAAAAATGAAAAACAATTAAAGGATAAGCAATTTGCTGTTTAAGAGATTGGAAAGATGCAAAGCAATGCCCTCATTGGGTTTTCAGTGCATGTATTGACTTGCCTGTGCTGAGAACACCACCAGGCTGGCAACAGCACTGTCATGTTTATATGGATTTGGATTCTACCAGCCTCCTTCTAGAGCAAATCATCCAGAAGACAAAAATCACCAAATGTGGTCAAGAGCACCAAAGAGAGTATTAAAAACAGGAAAGAGAGGTTCCAGTGCAAGCACAGCCCCTGTGCTCACAGCCAGGGACCCCAGAACTGCAGCTGGGCAAGGTGCTGAACACAGCCAAAGCCAGCCTCAGTCCTCACTCAATGCAGTTTATATTAGACAATCTGGAAAGAAGCAGATTCCCATTTTCTGGTGATTTTAATAGACTAACAGAATCAACAGGCAGAGTGCCTTGGTTGCTGCTTGCAGGCAGGCAGCAGCTCTCTCAGGAACAGGGGGACACTGTTCCTGGCACCCGTGGATTTCCTAGTAGCCAATAAGATAAGGGAATGACACATTTCTTCTGCTTCAAGTTAAAAATACAAAGGAAATTTCAAACATTTAGCAGCTAACATTATTCACTTTGATCTTTAAAAATATAACACCATCTGTAGCTGTCAGATTTACAGTACAGATCTCAGATATGTACATTATTTGTTGGTATAAAAAGCAGCCCTGGTGCAAAAGTGAGGATTCTCTGGCAATCTCCTGAGTTTCAGAGAGAACTACTAACCTGAAAAACTTAACCATCAGGTTATTCATGAGCAACACAGTATCTACAAAACAAAAAAACCACCACTTCCCTTGCCACAAACCCTACATTTGCAGGTATTATTGGGGGAAGCTTATCCCAGAACTTCCTGAACCTCAACAGCCACCTATTTGGGATTCCCATAGACCTGTTCCCTTGGCACTTCTGATTTCTGCATGCCAATGGCTCCAACATTGTAAGTTACGTACAGGTTATACAAAGTGTGAGGTATTGAAAGATTTAATTTCAAGTATCAGCATTTTTCAAATTATGCAGGTTCCATAACTACAGCTAAAAAGCAAATATGCCAAAAAAATTACATTTTTCTGTCAGCAGAGTCTCAAAAATTAGTGTGGGCTGGCTGAAAATTTGTAGAATAAACAAAACACAGCACACATGCCTTTTATAAACTTATTATGCAAAATGAGTTTGGGTAATATGCAAAACCAAACAAAACATTCAAATTATTTTCTGGATATGCATTAGCTATTCCAAATCTAACCCCAGTTTTAAGGAGGTGACAGTCCTGAGGGGCCAGGCTAGGACACAGGCCAGGGGAAAGATTGGCAGGAGCAGCCAAAAGTCAGAACCCTTATAATGTCAGATCATTAACAGCTTTAAAACCAAAAGGCCTTGACCTTTTAAAAAATATATTCACTCTGCTGAAGAACTCTCTTCTTGCTTTTCTTAAGTCAAACAAAAAATCTTGGAAATACATTCTTACCTGTATGATGCTAACAATGACTTTTCTCCTGCTTGTAGTGTTTAGCTTTTTGTGCCTTGGAAATTAGTACAATAGGAGAAGACATAATATTTTTTTTTTGCCTGTGATACTCTGTCCTACTGGTATTTCTTGACTGAAAGACTGCACATAAATCTGTCTTTGCCTTATGAAATTAAGGTCTACTAGACATTAAAAAATCCAATTAGTGCTACAAAAATTAAGGCATACCATTTCCTCAGTCTCATTTACACTAATACAGACTTTTTTTCCTTTCTGTCAAGGGTGAAGGACACAGCTGAATGATGGGAGTTTTTCCATCTCATTTATATATTGATGTAATAAGCGCAGACAGGTAGGCCTATGCAAGTGCTGATTCTGTCAGCAGCCCAAGTTGCCAGGACTGTGAATATTGTCACTTATAGATTGATAAATGGACTACATGGACTAATTGTATTCCAGCATCTCTGGACAGATGGCAAATCTTACAGCCATATGGTGATTATTTCCACTGAGCTGAAAGTATATTAACACTTACCAAATGTTTAAAATGATGAGATGATCTAAAATAATTTTCCCGTGAACGGAGATGAAAACAACGGGCCCGGCTGGGCGGGCAGGCCGGGGCCGTGTCCCAGGATTCCCGTTCCATGTCCCAGGATTCCCGTTCCGTGCAGGCTCCAGGGCCTGCGGGTATCGCGGTTATTGACGGAGCCGCCTGTGTGCCGGGCCCTCAGCTGGAGCTCAGGGCTTTGTGAGCACAGCGTGCCTCAGCTCAGCCCTCCTGCATGGCCCCTGTTTGGTGCCGGGCCCTCAGCTGGCGCTCAGGGCTTTGTGGGCACAGCGTGCCTCAGCTCAGCCCTCCTGCATGGCCCCTGTTTGGTGCCGGGCCCTCAGCTGGGGCTCAGGGCTTTGTGGGCACAGCGTGCCTCAGCTCAGCCCTCCTGCATGGCCCGTTTGGTGCCACTCTCTGCTGGGGCTCAGGGCTTTGTGGGCACAGCGTGCCTCAACTCAGCCCTCCTGCATGGCCCCTGTTTGGTGCTCGGCCCTCAGGTGGGGCTCAGGGCTTTGTGGGCACAGCGTGCCTCAGCTCAGCCCTTCTGCATGGCCCCTGTTTGGTGCCGGGCCCTCAGCTGGAGCTCAGGGCTTTGTGGGCACAGCGTGCCTCAGCTCAGCCCTCCTGCATGGCCCCTGTTGGTGCCACTCTCTGCTGGCTGCCCTAGGAGCTGGCGGCACCGAGATGTGCACTTCCTTTTCCTGGTATTTCTCATTCCTTCTCTCTGGTTGAAAATACTGAAGTGATTGTCCTACTTTTAAAGGTAGCCATATACCCAGCCCTGCCCCCTGAAAATCCAGTGGAGGACTGCCCAAACCCTGCACACAGGACCTGCGGAGTAGGACTGACTCTGCAATGTGCGCCTGCAGCCCAAAAAGCCAACCATATTCTGGGCTGCATCCCAAGAACAGGTCAAGGGAGGTGATTCTCCCTCTCTAACCTGCTCCTGTGAGACCCACCTGGACCACTGAATGCAGGTCTGGGTCCCCCAATGTAAGAAGGACATGAAGCTGTTGGAGTGAGTCCAGAGGAGGACACACAGATGATCAGAGGGATACAGCACCTCTCATCTGGAGACAGGCTGAGAGAGTTGGGTTTTCAGCCTTCAGTACCCAAATGGGCTACAGGAGAGCTGGAGAAGGATTTTCTACAAGGACGTGTAGTGAAAGAACAAGGGGGAATGGCTTTAAACTGAAAGAGGGCAAGTTTAGATTAGATAGGAAGAAATTCTTCCCTGTGAGGTTGGTGAGGCCCTGGTACAGGTTGCCAGAGATGTGGTGGATGCCTCATGCCTGAAAGTGTTCAAGGCCAGGTGGGATGAGGCTTTGAGCAACCTGGGATAGTGGAAGGTGTCCCTACCCATGACAGAGATGTTATAACTAAATCATCTTTAAAGTGCCTTCCAACCCAAACAATTCTATGACTGTACACACACTAAATGCATTTTGCTATCCCCATGTCTGCCCCCAAAAGAGAAAACAACTGGGAGGGGACAGACCTATGCCCCAGCAATGCTGTGAAACAAATCAAACCAGCTGAACAGTGACCGGAGGCTCACCCTGCTCACTTCCAAGCCTGTATTGCGAAGTTCTGCAGCACCGCCTCAGCACCGAGCGGGTGGCTCGGCGTGTTCAGCAACTGCACGTGGAACACATCAGGCTGATACACATCCCCTTTATGAGATCTGTGCAGCAGTGAATTCACCCTTCAAACAATGGCAGAATACACGTAGGAGACCTGATCCTCTTCTGCTCTAAGTTACTGCTTATTTATACCAAACAAATGCAAGCAAAATTAGCTCAAATTCTCCACAGATGTTTATGCTAGAATAATAAACCCATATCACACAAGTTAAATGATTTTTTGGTTCTCTTTCAGAACAAAATTCTGAACATTTGTTTGTTTTAAAATAGGATTGAAATTAATGTTTTGTGTTCCGCAGTAATTTGTTTTGCACTTTCATGATAGGAAAGTCCTTGCTAGTGGAAACAGCCACCTCCCTTGCTAGGGGTGAAAAAAGTTCACGTATCAGTTTTCCCTATTTGCCATAAGTAAAACACAGCAAGAGCTGGAAACTGCACTCTTCACAGTGCCTGTGATCTAAAATTAATGCCTGGTGTTGGTATGCAGAATGGATCAAGTACTTGCTCAGCCACTGAGGACACGGTGCCAACTGGCGAGAAATTCTTACTATGCTTTTCACACATTCACACTTTAGCACCTAAAGTATTAAGCTGACTTGATTTTAAAGGCCTCTTTTGCAGGTCTCCCTAAATAGAGGGGTTTTTAGGAGGCTTTACTACCCCTGAGAAGCAGCAAAAGAACATATAAGCTGCCCATTTCTCCCTAGACAACGCAGACTAGCCCTGTGTTTTTCCATGTGCCTCCCAGCCAACACTGACCCGGGTCTGGAGCTGCTGCCACCCTGGGCTCCGGCCAGGCTGTCCCTCCAGGCAGCAGCAGCAGCTCCAACGTCACTACAGGGGAAGAAGAAGTGCAAAAAAGAAGATGGAAAAAGAAAAAGTAACTTAACTCCAAGGTGCAAAGTCTGGACCACCTGTCTAACTAACAGAAATCAGCTGTTCCTTTATGGGATAACAGACAGCACTGGACTATCCCAAATTGTTCCCAGGAGTTGCATGTCTATTTTATCTTCTGGCCAATAATTCAGAGGTCATCCTTCAGAGCAGCTGATGAGCATAAACTCTTTCCAGCACAACCTCATGTCACTTGTGCCAATTTAACAGTTACTGGGAAGGGTGTTGGAGATCACTGCAATATTACTTGGGTACTTCACAAGAGAAGCCATCTAGAGTTGCACAATATTGCTCTCCCTCCAAAGGACAAGGATGCCAATTCACAAGGCAGGGAGGAAAGACCAAGCAGGGAATGCAAAGTGGATTAGATATTTTGATTCCTTTCCAAACTCTAAGCTTAAAATATAAAAAAACTTTGGCAACTTCTCCCCCATAGAATTTGAAATGCTAATTTCTAACTCAATGGAGAAAAGTTCTTGCAAAGATCTGAACAATACGTGTGCAGGATTATTACTCTGCAGCTGAAAAATTCAGAACAAACCTTCCCTGTAGAGGGAAAAGCAGGTTACCATAACCACAGGAGAGGTGTTTAACCTGGCCTTAGGTCCAGCTGATGAAGGAAGTTGTCCCTAGAGCCCTCTGCAAAACCACAGGCTTTGCAGAAAAGTCTGGGGAGGAAAAGCAGGGCAAGAGAGATTGCTGGGAGCATCAGGCTGCACACTACCACATCCTTGAAAGCTGATGCATCTCCCATAATATGCAATTTTGAAGGTCTCAGAAAACACATGCTCAGAACCTTCTGTCTGGGGAAAGTCTTGGAGGATCACATGGAAACTTTAAAGACATTATTTGTCCTTCGGGGCTCTCAAAAGACAAAGTGAAATTTCACATTGTGCACAAATACCCATTCCCCTGCTCCAAAGCACACAGGAAGGTGAAAGAGGCACAGAGGGGAAAGAAAAGTTCCCCAGGGAAACATGGACACAGACACACTTCTGGATCTGCCTGGGAGATGAGCAGCCTCTCCATCTACTCCAAATAACTCCTAAACCAACAATTCCCTCACTGGAGCGTGGGATCTGGTCCTTGCTTCACAGCTATTGTGTTTCATTGTAACTGAGATTACAGACTCAAGCTTTCAAATCCATTCCCTTGAATTTGGGTGGGTGTAGTAAAGTGACAGATCCCCGTTCTCAGTCAAGCCAGTTTCTGTTCTTCTTGAAAAGGACCATAAACCAAATTATGAATGAGCATTTTTAGAAGACACTTTAAATACAAGTTTATGAGGAACACCTCTATAAACAACAGGCAACAGAAAATTATCTATCTCCTGTAATGGACTAAGCAAGTGACAAACAGCTGTCAAACATAAAATAACCATGAAAAGAGAGAATTCTCATTCACCTGTGTGCTGTAAAGTTTTTGGCAACTAAATCTCCTTTATTATTTGCTAAAACACTATATTTGTCCCTATTGCAGCTGGAGGAGAGGAGATTATTATGACAATTGGCAAATTTAACATGAACATGACTTCAGTGTAAAAATACCTTTATCTCCTCCTTGTACACCTGAGGGCAACACTTGTGCCCTTGCTGTACACAGTGCCCATGGGCACTGTCCTGCGTGGCAGAAACCCCCGGGCAAGTTAGGGAGGAGTATTTCAGCTTTTGGGTTTTTTTATCAGGGGTTTGGTCCACATGAGGGTGTAAGAAGTAGGGACTTTACTTGGAAGGGCAGTGCTTAGGTATATCCTTTGTATAGATCACAGAAGATACAGACTCAGCACAAGTAATATGAAGAGAGGGGGAAAAAATTATAAAAGGGAACTGCATATATACTGTGTTTAAGAGAGTGGGTGAAGTGACTAGACCTCTTTTGTATAAAGGTGGAAGGAGATTAAACTGACCACCCTGTGGCTCTCAAGTTGTGAAATCCCACTTCCATGTCAGGACATGCTACATAGTGGAAGAATAAACTGAACTGACAGCTCTGGGAGAAAGTTAAACTAATAGGGACTGACGACATCACCTTCAGGATTGGCATCACATCATCCTGCATGCCAGAAACTGCTCCATCCCAAAAGGTAGGATCCTCCAAGGGCAATTGTCATCAACTCTCTGCAAGCCAGATCTGCCACTTGGAGGCATGGAACAAGTTTTAAATCCATAATTCACACAAACTCATCTATGTGATGTGTAGGACTTGGGTTGGTTGGGGGACACAGGGACAACTACGCTATTGCCATCTTTGCACCAGTGTCTGAACTACCCACCAGAATAGAGATCCTGCCTCATCTTTAGACACCACCATCTGTGAAATAACTGATAAAAAGGTGTCAGACTCTCCCCACATTTCCCACGCACCCTCCAAGCAGCTCGATGCCCCGGCACAGCCCTGAGTGCTGGCTGGGGACATTCTGCGCTTATCTCAGAGAACTTCTCCACCTATTTTCAAATGCTCTTATTGAACATTTTCAATAGCACAGAACATTGTATGTTCCCACAAACAACTGCAGAGAGACACTTTAGATGTGTGCCACAGATTCATAGTGGGAAGTGGCAATACAAAAGCCTGATAAAACCAGGGAATGAAACAAAGGCAACAACAAAGTGTTGCTCTTACATATTACAGAGCAACTCACCAATAGCAGAGAACTTGAGTCAGTCATTGCAACACAATTAATACGAGGGGAGACTGTGCACCTTGAAATACTACCTTTCAAAAGGGAAAGCTTTGAGTATTGCCCAGCTCTGGCTACACTGTCCATCTTCCAGGGATGAAACAATAAGTAATTGAAAATACTAAAAATAAAATTCTCATACCTCCACAAATAAAATTAAGATTTTCCTTCAGAGCCAAGCGAGATTAAAATTTTGTATTTTTTCCCCCCCAAGAAATACAGTAGTTCCATATCTGAGGAGAATCTACGGCAAAGCGTTAAGCAAACACCAAGTATTTATTTAGTAAGCACTCATACAGCACCATTTCACAGTTCCACAAGGAAGGATCCTCAGTACAAGCAGAAGCAGCTTTAGGAAGAAATATTTTGCAAGCTGGCTACATATTTTTAAACGTATTCCACAGAGGCCTTTGCTGTCTTGCTGCACTGAGGTACTAAACGTTGCCTGATAAGAATACAGTTGCAGGATTATTATTATTATAATGAAAATGCTAATGGGGAACAACACTGGCAGCTTTGGAGGGCTCTCTCAGGCCTCTTGATGCATAGGCAGAAAAGTGCAACTTCCACAGAAATTTTCTTTCTAAATTGCAGAAGGGTTTGAGTTTCTAAATCCTGTAGGCTGCAGTGAAACTTCCAGATGGAAAGGAAACAGTTTGTCCCTTCAGGAATTCTTACAATCTTGCATTTTGAAAAGCCACATCAAATAAATAAAATCAGATCAGTGCACGGAGGAGGCAGGAAAGGAGGATGTGGTGCCACTGAAGGGAACAGGTTTGCACAGTAAGCAGCGCTCACTGCTGCTCACACCTCCATCACCCTCTTTTCCCTCGTTCCCCTGTCTCAAATCTGCACGCTCTTGCTCCATGATAAAGCCACTGTTGTTTTGCAGCTAAAGCTCTTGCTAACCTTCATACATGAAGCCCACAAATCCTAGAACACCTACACAGCAGAGCCTCCTGCTCCCCTATGAGTCATTAAGCAGGCTGTCCCGCTTGCTGATGTCAGCCAGCAACATCCATTTTTTTTAAACAAATCCAAAAACGCCTCGAGCATCAATTATTTAAAATATTTTCTTCATTTTAATCCTGACCCCAGTGGCAAAATTACCATTACGAAGCAATTCCAAGTGATGCAGAGGGTCCAACAGCCTCTCACAGTTGCTACGTCAATGAGGAGTAAGCAGGCAGCTCCTCGTGTCACACATGAGCTCAGCACAGAGCACCCGAGCTGGCAGCAGCGGGCAGATTTCTCTTACAAACAGGCAGAGAGCAGCTAGGATGTGTCACCAAAAATACAATCAAAGATCAACTGCATCATCCAATCTCATCTTGTACATTTTGCATGAGTGTGTATTACACAAGCCCTACTCACACCGTCCCTAACCTGTGCTGGGTGGTGCGTGGCTGTGGCGCAGCAGCAACCTTCCCAGACACTAATTGTCTATTCCTGCCTAATTGCTCTTGCCATTAAAAGGGCTTCTTTAATGCTCAAGCTTAAACACTTCCTGTCTTCTTTTGAAGGCAGCGCCCTTGTCACATTCTGAGGTTTAAGAACAGGATCATCAGCTATTTACAGTGTACAGCTGAATTATCAGAGAAATAGTTGAAATATGTTCCTCTGAGCACATTTACATCCTAAAGAGCCATGACCAAATCACAGGATAAACAAGCCACACGCTGTATTTGCAGTGCACAGAGTGCAAAAGGCGATGGAGAGCATTCAAGGTGAAAGCAGACAGAGATTTGACAATGTAGCAACCTTGAGGAATGAAGACTTTCCCACTCTGCACACACCCTATCACAAAGTCAACAGGAAAACCAACAGCTGATTCAAAATGCTTACGCGTCCCTAAGTGTATGCTCATGGGTGAGGCTATTTATCTTAGGCACTGCAATAACAGAGCCAAACGAATGAATAAAATGAATACACAGCACTGCAGAAAATCTAGATGCAAAACCAGGCTGATGCCCTTGCTCTTGGGTTCTCAGCAAACTCACTGTCCTCTGCCTGGTTCAGTCATGCTGGGAATATGTTTGAACAGTCTGAGACACTCGATCACATCCTGGATCAGTTAAAAAAAGATTCAGTCTAAAGGAACTGAACATCAAATAATTCTTTTTAACATTTCAAATTACGCCTTTGATATCAAGAGACCTACTCACCATTCATTTTCCAAATAGAAAGAAGGGCTTGAGGGACATCCCAGCTTTGTGGAGAATATTTTATTTACAAGATTTTTCTCAAGTGATAATTAAATTAACAGTGGTAATTAACTAGGTTAGCAGCTGAAAGCAACTTAACTATGATGACTCTTGCCATCAAGTTTTCTTTCTCTCCGCTCTTTCTACAGCATGGTCTGCATGAGCAAATGTCCAAGAAATTTGCAGCAGAACACTCAAACTAGTTGTGGTACTGGAAGATTTCTCCTCTCGTAATTTGTGAACTTATCTGTAGCAGACCTTATAAATTCAGTTACGTGCATCTGTCTGCAGTGCCATGAACTCCTCACATAGTTGTGAGAGGTGAAGTCACTTGGACAAAACACTGTTACAGGTTTGTTCACTCACCTGAATACAACCACACCAAAATGCTAAGCACTCACAAATCATTATGAGGACCTAGCTATTTGGTATTTTTTTCTCTTCCATCCGCCCCACTAAGCTCCCTGCCTCTCTAACCTTACATATGAGAGCTCAACATACGCAAGGGACTACACACTACTAAGGTGCATGAGGCTGTATTACTGAGGTTGACCATATGTGATGTTTTTATTATGCACTGACATTTAAGAGGTCAGGACTTAACTACTAAGGTTAATGGAGTTTCCCCATCATTTCAGTGAACCGAAATACTGCTCCAGAACAAAAAGTTCTCTGGACCTGACTTTTCCACTGATTTTTGTACAGACATCTGTATTTGTACACAAACACAGAACTCTCCGAGTCAGAACAACATCCATTTATGTCTACCCTGCAAAATGGAAATAGCTGTGTCAGGAACTAAGGCTGTGAAGAATCAGGCATCCCCAGCCAGCTGCTTCAAAAACCATGAGATTAACAGCCTCAGCACCTATGAGATCTCAGTCCCTTTCCTTGAAAACCAAAACTACCACCAGCTGGATATAATCTGCCCCCCTGAGCTATGCTGGGGATCAAACTGAAGCTGCTGACCTTAAAATCTCAAAGAAAGACTCCCTGAGCTCACAGCACCAACTCAACTGTGCTCAGGCACTCTGCTGTCCCAGCCCTGCTTTCAGGGACCCCAGAGTGCAGCGACAGCCAAGTGCCATTCTCTGCCTGCCACTCCCAGGGTTCCAGAGTCTCCCCTTCCCTGGTAGACAGATGGCCTGGCCAAACTTTGGAGGGAGCCAGCGAGAGACTCCCATGGATTTCAGCGGGAGCTGGACAAAAGCCAAGGTGAATTTCCTCTGCAAAAACACTATTCCCTGCCATGGAGCTTCTCAGGCAAAGCTTATCACCATGGTTTCTAAAGTACTGCTGGTACCAGAAAGTGAACACCCTCCAAAATTACTGTCTTCCTATAACACGAGCTTCACCACATCTCCTGCTTTGTTTATCTCCTTCATTCCTCGCCCTCACATTAGTTTTTGCCTTTTACTCCCCCAAAAAATCCAAGTGTTGGCCGATGGACATAAGTACTGCTGATGGCAGAAGGGAGGAGAGCAAGGCAGACTTTCCTGACCTCTTAAATGTCAGTGCATAATAAAAACATCACATATGGTCAACCTCAGTAATACAGCCTCATGCACCTTTCCATGAATATATCACAGGGGGAACAGAGTTTTGTTCAAGAGACCAATCTCCTTAAGATGACGTTACTTCATTGCCTGATCCAGGCTAGGAAACTTGCCTTTTCCAAACGTCCTGGTGCTTGGCTCAAAGCTCCCCTGGAGAGCTATGGGCAGATCCCAGCTGGAGGGGACTAAATTACCCCACTAGCCCCTGAGGAAGCAGCAAAGCAAAGACATGTCAGCAAACAGAAAGGTGTGCTGTGAGTTAGCCCACCATTAACCTGTATAGCACACACTTCTACATGGTTGTGCAGCTTTCTGCAATAATTTCTAACACTCAGAGGCCTGATTGTAATTTTGATATGATTTATAAAACAGAATTAAAATACAATTTTAATTCCAGAGGGTATTTAAATCAGTTGAGTTTTAATCCAAGAGATAATATAAATAACAGCTTCAGCAGTGAAGAGATTTACAGGTCTAATCCAAACTGGATACTTGTCACATACCTCATAACAGAAATTATTTGTAATGGATAGATAAGGAAATACAAAGATACCTAAGAAATGAAAATAATAAAGGAGTTTAGGCACAGGTGAAACAGCTATCCAACACCTTCTTAAATCAGCTAATACCAAAACCTCAAGCATCCTTATAACTGTAAATTTAACTTGGACTACTTAAACTGAGGTCACCCTGAGTCAGACCACAGCTATTAGATGAGTAGGTACAGCCCACTAACATCAGAGACACTTCCTTGATTGTGTCAGCCCTTGGCCTGCAACAGCAAGAGACAAAGCAGGAGGCATTTTCAGACACAGATTTCTACAGCTGGAAATGTGAAATGAAAACACAGCTACATTGTGTTTTTCAAATAGCTGAAGTTTAAGCTCTAAGAGGATTGAGGTAACAGCAGCTATCAGATATGCTGGGTAGATTCATTCTCTTTAAAGTAGACATTTGTCCAGCGAGATTCTTAACAGTGGCTTGATCAAAATACAGTGGTTTTCAGTCAGCAGCAACTTTCACATTGACTTTTATGGACACTGGAGCAGATTTTTTTTCCGGTCACTTTTTTACAACATTGTTTTCATATCCCCTGTATTACAGACATTAGGCTTTTTTAAAACATGTAAAATGCTTTTGTAAAGCTACCTTGCTGCTTAGTAAGTTGAACTAAACCAACAGTCTAAATAGCTCAGCTCACAGCTAATAACCAATTGAAATAGCTTTGCTTTGCTAAGCTCAAGTAGCTGTATCAGGTTTCATAGCACCATCAGTCACTGCCAAATCCATAGGCAGCATTTAAATGAATCATTAGCAATGGTCACCTCCAGGAAAAAGAAAGAAAAAGAAGTAAAAGAAAAAATATTTTAAGAGCTAAGAATCAAGTTATTGTCACAATTTGTATGAGCACATGCCCCATATGTGACACCAAAATGTGCCCAGGAAGCAAATCCCACTCAAATGCCTGGACCAAAATATATTCGTCCAAGTAAGAACGACTGAACTCTGTGTTCTGAGCACAACCTGCTTCAATAAGACACCTGAGAATAGAGGTGCCTATTTCATAAAAGGAAAAGCTCAAGCATGCAGAGGTGAAGGATTTGCAGCACAGATGGAACCGGAAGAAAACTGGGAGGTTGCTCCTGTGCCATGTGTGCTAAGCCATAGCTGCAGTAATGCTATCACAAACACACTTCCAGGTTCTCTGGATCAGAAAGGTGAATGGCAAGATAATGATGTGAGACACTGGAAAAATGCGTATTCACCAAACACCTTGTCTGAACTCTGTACAGAGTGCAAGAGAAGGCACAACCCACGCTGAAACCTGGGGAATGAATGACACTGGGAGCTTGACTTCACGTGCACCAGTGTAAGACTGAAATGACTGAGAAACACATTAAATCAGGGAATTGAACTAGACTCGTGAACGTGCCTGCTCCCTGTACAAGTCTGCATGATCTGACACTGCATGTAGCAGCACAGACAGGAGCACAACCAGAGCTCTCAAAAGCCTTTGCAGCCTAAGTCCTTCGCAGCTTGAACAGCTCTGGAGGCAGAGCAGGACCACACCGAGCCCAGAACTACAACTGACTGACAGAAGGGGTGGGGGACCACAGTGGCCTTCCACTCAGTTCTCTCCAAGCCACAGCTAAACTGATCTACCAGTATGAAACAGTTAAAAATGACAGCAACTAAAACATTTGCCTTTAGAGACACCCAGGTAGAGTGAGACAGGCAAGTTTCCCATGGATTAGATATTTCTGATCATCCTGGACTCTGCGGGGCAGTGCTGCTCCAGACAGGTTTTGAGACTTCTTTTTCCAACCCCAAGGACAGTTTCTCTTTTATTTTCCAGTGAAACTTTGCATAATTAAGAAGCAGGTGAGCTCCCTGTATTCCTGAGGAGAAACATGGGGAGATACTCAGATCCTATTTCTCCCTCTGCCCCTCTGCACACTTCTATTCAGTACTCCTGGGTATCAAATTCGGACACGTGCATGTCATTTTAATTCATTATTTATCCATATACTCTCAAATTATATCACTTTGACAACAATCAACAAATCTATAGTGTGAATTTGGACATTTGAAAGCAGCAGAAGCAGCTCAGAAACTGGAGAACGATTCCTTGCCACAGGGGGGTGAGGAGAGGCAAGGAAAAGGTGTAAGAGAACATAATAGGATAAAAATAAAGTAAATTAAATGTGTGGGTTTGGAATCCCCCAAGACATTCTGGTCTAGAGGATCTCAAACCTATATATAGTTCAAGCCAAAGGCACAACCTTAACCTCTGTTCCCTGATATTTAGTTCACAGATTGCCCTAATGCCAGCATTTGGCTTTTGTCCCCTCATGTAAGTTAGAGGATAGCAAAAATGCAGGACTAATTTTTGGGAAGACCAAGCCGAATTCTCCAAGAGGTCATCACCTGTGGTCAGAGATTTCTGGCACGCTAAAAAAATTTAAAAAGAGAAAAATACTTCCACGAATTAGGGACCAGCTGGCACAATTCAGGCAAGTTTACCGTGTGCCTCCAGCAACCAGAGCTCTCGCTGAACCAGCGCGTGAAACATCTGACAATGAACTCGCTGCACATCCCGCAGCTGACCGGCCAGGGACCGGACCCCCGGGCCCGCAGAAGCCCCCGCTCCGCGACATCCCGAGCTCCTCCCCGCTCATTCCAGCGGGGATTTTGCCGCCGGGGCTCTTCCTCCGCGGCGTGCCCGCTCTGCCGGCGGCTCGGGCGGGAGCCGGCTCCCGAGCGGGCGCCGGTGATTAATTACGTTACAAAACGCCGCCGGTTCTGGGGAGCGCTCGCCGCGCTCTCCCCGCTCCGCACCTGCGGCGGGGCCGGGGCGGGAGGCGGCGCCCACGCGGGGCCGGGGCGCGGGGCCGGGGCGGGACGCGGTGCCCACGCGGGGCCGAGGCCCGGCGGACTCACCCCATGTCTCGGCACCTTTCGGCGGCGGCGGCACCCCCGGGCGGCTCCCCGCGCTCGGCGGCCAGCGGCGGCCGCGTCCCCACTTCGCACATGCGGCCGCCCCGGCCCCGGCTGGCTGCGGCTGCACGGCGGCTGCACGGCGGCGAGAGCCGTCCTGCTCCTCCTCCCGCCGCCTCCCTCCCCCCTTACATAACCTCCCTCCCGGGCGGCGGCGGCACCGAGCAGCTCCCGCGGCACCCGCCGCCCTGCCAGGCGGCAGCGGGGGCGGCCAGCGGGGCGGGGCGGTGGGCGCGCCCCGGGGCCCCTCCGCTCCCCGCCCCGGGCCCGGGCCGCCGGCGGTGGGCGGGTTGTGCCCCGGTGGGCAGCGAGGAGCCGCGCCGGGAGGCTGTGGGATCTCGTGCTCACGGTGCCCTCGCCGGGGGGCGGCGACCCGCCGAACGGGGACAAGGCGGCAAGAAAACTTCGGGTGAAGTTGTGGGGTGTCCCCACGCGGCCCCGCCCGCGGCCGAGAAGCCCCAGCGGCGAGAGTGGGGAGCCCACCCCGGGGAGCGGCTGTCCGGGACCGGCTGTCCCGCACCGGGAGCGCCCCGGCGGCAGCCCCGGCTCCGCGGCGGAGCCCGCTCCCGCTCCGAGCGCGGATCCCGGGGATGCGCTTCCGACTGTAGGCGATGCCACGCCGAGGGATGCCCGGTGAAACACGAGCGGGTGATTCTCTCCCACTGTTACGCCCTCCCCGCGTCTTTTCACGCTCCGCGTTCCCGCGGGCCGTGAGTGCGACCCTGCGAGCCACGGGGCCGCGTCAGCCCCGTTTGGCCACTGGCCCTGGCAGACCCAGCCCCGCAGCCCAGGGCAGGGGCCGCACCCAGCCAGCACCCGCCTGCTCTGCCCAGAAATGTGAATCCTGTCGGGAGGACTGAATGTCCTTTGGCCCTTCTCAGCCTCGCTGCAAGTCTGTGCCACACAGGGTCCCAAAATTATGTAGGTTTAGTGAAAATAAAAAGAGAGACGATTCCTAACCAGGGGAGGAAAAATTGGACTAGTGTGGAAGAGCTGCGTAATGGCTACCCAACCACGAGGGTGACACTGCCATCTGACCGGCAATCACAGGACACAAATCCATAGCAGAGCCGTGGACCTGCTCGTTCGGGTGTTCACAGGACTGTGTAAACAGACACACTTACTCTTTCGTGGAGAAAAAACGCCCAATTCACACATAAGACAGGCTTTTAACTTCACCCACACAAAGTTATAATTAATACTCTGCCATCAAGAGTGAATATTTTCATCCCTTTTTTTAAAATCTCACGTTGATTTATCTTCTCTTTCCAAGGAAGTTTAGAAGTTGTGGGAAAGGCTTTATGTTTGCTTGCTTTAACTTGTAATGTAATACATGTAATAACTGGGGGTGTCCTTTGTATGGCATACCTTGGCACCTCATGGGAATCCTGAAAGGAAAAGTTAGCCAGCAACCTTCTAGCTATGGACAGTGACGGACAACTTACCTGATAGACAACTATTTCCTGATGTCTGGAACACCAAAATGGAATTTTGATCCCATGTCATTGTGGGGAAAAAGGAGCAGGGTGAATTACACAGACATTTTCACAAGGCTATGGGATGACACCTCTCCAACACACGTGCTCTCTTTGCCATGGCCAGAGGGTTACTGTGGGTGTTGAAGGAGACTTATCTCCTTATCAAAAGTTCCTATGTCCTGTTCTGCCAGCTGAAGGTGAAGTTCCATTTCCTCTGAGATAGCCATGGCAAAAGTGACAAACCTCTCATGTTCATGATGACCTGCATCCTTGAATATTGCTTTGATGTGACCATTCCTCTCTTCTAGGGGAAACAGTGAGGGGGAACATTCTCTGCAGGTAAAAACAGCAGCCTAGAAATCCTGTGGAAAAAACTCTCACCGTGAATCTGAGCATTTTATAACACTGTTTTTACACCATTTACCTCATTTTGTTAAATTACATACTCCATTCATCAGAGAGAAATTGTCTTGGTCCTCTCTCATTAATTAGCTCATTTTGGTGAATATCCAAAAGCTGTGTTTTATGAACCAGTGCTGCATGAGACTTACAAGTATCTAATGGAATTGGATCAAAATGGGGTAATGCACTCACTATGTGTGTCATGATAAGATGAGAATTGGAAATTGGAACTGCAGTTGCCTTACCATTTTCTAATTTTTTAATATTTTCCAATCTTGCATTCAAGACTGTGCTTTCATCCCCATTTATAAAAATAAAGCTTAAGTTTATGGAAGCATAATTGCCTGTGAAATTCACATGACACAAAATTTTGTATATTGGTTTTGTTCATAGGGTCTTCCCACTTCATTCATGCTCTTCATAGAACTGTCTTCTAGGAGAGAGAGGGTTTTAGTCCCATTTCTCCAGTATCCTGAGACATTTTCCCTGGCAGACAGCAAGTTAACCCAGTTTTCTGCTCATATTTGGGTTTCTGTAAGTGCAGTCCCTCCATCTGAAATTCCCACTATTCTTCCAAATGGATGACATGCTCTTCTTTCTGAAGTGTGGCACACAGTTGTGGTCCTCCTTTCCCTGTCAAAAGAGGATGAAGCCCTGTCCTCACTTCAAGTCAATGGTAAAAGTCCCATGGATTTGAGTAAGGCCAAAGTCTCATGCAAACTATTTAACAATATCAATATTGAATTAAGCAATTTTTCTACAGACAGTTCCATCTTGAACCTCTCCACCATCACTGTGTCCTAGTTTGTGTATAGTTCCCATTGATTTACATTATTTTTGTGTAATTTAGTATTCCAGTTTAAGGTATTTTCAGTTCTCTGTAAATGAGAACTATAAATATGCTATCACAATTAATCAGTTCTTGAGCTTCATATGTGACATGATCTTTCATTTCCGAGCTGGCTCAGGCACAGGATGTGTGAGGGAGGGTAATTCAGTCCTCATATAGTATTCACAAGTGTGCCTGTATTGCTGTGGCATGCTTAGGAGCACTCAAAATACTGAAGGCACAGGATCCCTTGGTAGGATTCAAGCTGAGCAATAAAAATATCCACATTCTGTAAATGGGTCTAACTTCTTTAGATGAGAAATTTCTCCTATTCCCACAGGCCTCCTAAAGATACGATTTTTTGATTCCTAGATACAGGGTGGATATCCTTTTCAGAAAGCTGATCTAACAATCACGACTATGTACCCAGCATTCTGAAAAGCAAAGAGCTCACTGGGCTCTTCCTCTCTCTCCGTGTTTCTGTTCTCTCCTTTTGTTTGGCTTTCACTATTGTTGTCTTCTGCCACTCTATTTTATTTTAGATATAATTTTATTGCAGAAAACCTGCTGTTCGGTCTTTTTAAACTATTATACTTCAAGGTGGTTTTCTCTCTATTTCCCATGGCAGATAGTATTAAATAAAATATTCAGTACTGTGATTTTCTCCTTTTTCCAAGTAGGCTGATGAAATCTGCATTTTTTTACCCCAACAGAACTGTGCCATTTCCCCTTTTTTCCCCCCTTTGACAAATAACCGACCATTTTCTAGCTTCAAATGTTATCCAGGAGTTTAACCAAAATAAGCTTGGGGGAATTCTTGATTTTTACATTTGAAACAGTGAATTAGTTTTTTAAATCTCCTGACAAATGGAGAACTAATGTAATTATAATATCACTGGATATAAAATGTTAAAGGTGAGCAACTGAGAAAAGAAAGGATTTTAAATAATTTTGTTGAAAACACTCTGATTTACAGTATTTGTTTTTAAAACCTACTTAATCTGATATCCAATAAATAATTAGGACAAAAGATCTATTTGCTTAAAATAATGAACACTCTTGCCCTTTCAATTAAAATGTCAGAGCTCACAATAAACATGAGACCTTCAACAAGTCCTCCAGCAAGACATCTGATTTCTAAGAAGAAAACAGTTTTCCACTTCAGACTCCTTCAGAAATAAGCCAAAATAATAGGATTACTTTCTGTGTCTTTAAAAGAAAAAAAAAAAAAAAAAAAGAAAAAAAAAAAAAAAAGGGAGAAAGTAATTTAGAAGCAATTTCTCTATCTACTTTAAAATGGGTTGCATGCTCTCTTATTATTCTTTGCACTTTATTCTTATATTTACTTGCACTTTATTCTTATATTTACTTAGTGCAAGGAAGCACCTGTCTAACTGAGGTCATAGAAGGTTCATGCCCAGTTTCTACCTCACTTTTTTGAGAGCTGTCCTGTGAAATATGCGAGTACCAAATCAAAGCAGATGTTTATGTAAATGCGAAGAGCTGTCATTGTCACACCATGGTATATGTTGCCTTCTCAATAAAGACAAATGTAGCCAACCAAAAATATTTTTTAAATAAGATCTTAGAGAGAGAAGACCTGGACACATAAAGAAAACCAGCAAAACCAGAACAATGCCCTACAGTCACCACAGGACTCCAGCCTGGATGTGAGTACCCAGCAAGGTGTTGAAGGCTACAAAATTGTCAGAGGCTGATGGTGTGTAAGATGCTGACCACTGGCAGAGTCAGAGAGCATCTGTCAGCATTAATACACAATAGGACAGATCCTCTAGGCATCCTTTGTACTTTGGTCTGCTAGAAATCCAGCTTGGGACACACCCAGGAATGCACACAGATCCTGAACATTTGTAGGGGTGGTCCCACACTAGGAACAAACCTTGTTCCCTTATCAGACCTTTTTTCTTTGTACTTACTAGGTAAGACAAACAGATAATCCCAATTCTCCTTCTTAAAGTTTTCATTGACATAAACACTCTGATTATGTCCACTCCACTCTAAAGGAAATAAGGTTGGTCACCTGACAGCTTTTTTCTGTATGTAATGGGTCTTGCTGCCTTGCTCTGGAACCATGCTGGTTTGGCAACTGGTTTGGCAGGGGACAGACTGGGACTCTGCAGAGTAGGTGGGGAGTGCTGCATGTGATTGTCCTTACAGCTTGTATTTGAGTGTATTTACTTGTTCATATGCACAAAAAACCACCACTTTTTTTGAGCACACATGCATGAGTGAAGATCTTCATAAAACTGCTCAAAGGCAGGTCCAGGTCTCCCAGATGATGAGATGGATCCTGACTTGCTCCTCAAAACTGTACCAAATATGTTCAATTTTTCCCTTCCAATATGCAGTGCTTTGCATTTCATATGGCACTTTAGAAGTTATCAGCTTTTTCACTCAAAATTTATTTTGAGGGTTTTCTTTTTAAATCCCCAGAGAAGAAAAAAAGGTTCCATTTCATCTGCAAATACAGATTTTGACTGTGGTTTCCTTCCAGGCATATATCATAAAACTCCTTTTATTTGCATTTTATAAAATGGAAGTTAGGGCAATCAGGCACCGATTATGCAAACAGGGTAGATTAGTTTTCTTTTAAACTAATTCAGATCAAAATTGTTGGTCCTGGCAGGCCATATTATACAAGAGAAAGGAGAAGGAAAGAACTATATGTCTTGTCTGTTAGAAGCAGGAATCTCATATTGCGACTTGGCTGTCACAATGATGGTGACAGCCAAGGCTGCAGCAGAGAAGCAGATAATAGGAAAGGGAAAAGATATTCACATTTTTGGTGAAAAAAGCTTAATTTTCAAACATGCAGAATTGTATGACCATACATTCCAGCAAAACATTTTGCTCACATGTAAATTTTCTTGTAGCTCGGGAGTTTTTAATTCTCAGGCCCTTTCTACCATCTGTAACTCAATCTCTATTTTTTAAAGAAATTGCAGACATCTGTTTAAATACCCATCTCTTCCGTCAGATGGAATTTTGGATTCAAAAATCTAAGCTCAAAAATAATACTAAAGTTGGATTTCATTTCCAAGCAACCACAGAGTGGCATTTTCAACGCTGCCTTCCCCATCAGCCCACTGTGCTGTGCTGGCTGTGTCGGGCTCTCCAGGACAGCAGCAGTGTCTGCTGTGGGTCTGAGCTGGGCAAGGGGGTCCTGCAGCACAGGGGCACAAAGAGGAGGGCAGGTGGAAAATCTCCCCCCAGGCCCATTGCAGCTGCTCTAGAGGGCAGAGCAGCAGGAGCCAGGGGAGCAAAAGAGAAGGAAATGTGGGATGTTCCTGGAGACTGTGGCGAGAAATGTTTTTTTTTTCTTTTTTCAGCCTGTCCTTCTTCAAGTCACCGTTTCCCCCCTGCCCTTCTCCCAGGGTCTGTGTGCCAGCAGGCAGGTCTTTATCCCCCAGATACCTCACGAAGGGTCACTCATCACTGTGTCCCCATTGTCTCTCTCTCAAGAAAACACTATAGAGAGAGGCTGGGGCCAGACATTTCAGAGAATTTTAGTTTTCCAGAACTGCTGCCTTGGCTGCTTGTGGGAATTTGTACCTAGGCTAGTGCAAAATACCTCATTCTTTGTGTTTCTTTGGGACTCCCTCGTTGGTGGACTTTAACCGTAATCAGCTCCTTGCTGGCCTGACTGGAAAGGGAAGACATTTCCTGGGCACACCAGAGGTCTCACTCATTTCCAGGAATGCCTAAAGGTTTATGTATTTCATGTGAGCTGAGGTGTGTGGATCCTTTGCCTGGATGAATTCTCCAAGGACTGAGCAGCACTGACAGTGCCAGGTGGGAACGAAGCCACACAGGACTTCAGGCCTATTTACAAAACCTGGTGGTTGAGGTGTAATGGTGAGCTCCCCAAACAATTCACCTGAGTTCTTACAGACACAAGTAGCACCACAGCACAAAGTTTTTCTCCTCCAGTTGTGAAAAATGCCTTGACTTCAGAGAAGTCATACCTGGCTCAGAGATTGGAAGTTGGCAGGGCCCAGGACATCAGCTGTGGGTGGTTTTCACAGACAGGGATAATTTTCATTTGTGAAGAAAACTGTTTGTCACCACAAAAGCTATACTTTGCACCATTCTCTGATAAAAGTGCTGAGCTTTTCACCTTGCAGACTGTTCTATGGAATATGATGCATTTAGAAAGTAGGATAATGTCTTTATGCTTCCAAAATGCATTAGAAAGGAAAAACAGTAAGACCAAACCAAACAATCCCCTAAAACACAAACAAACAAACCAACAAACCCTACTGGCCTTAATTTATATCATATTCAAATAAAGTTAAAGAAAAGTTAAAGACCTTGACTTATACCAGTCTTTTTGTCTAAGTCTTGCTAAACTACAATAATTAATCAATGATAAAAGTGAAGCCAGAGGGCCATAAATCATGCTGGTTTTACTATACTAAAAACTCAGATCTCTAGAAGTAAAAAATAGCTATCTGACAATAGAATAACAAGATTACAGCTCCCACAAAGAAAGATACCAGGAATACTTTGATGAGAAAATGCATTTTAAAGGCCTCAATTGGGTTGCAGGTTGAACTGGGTATCTTCCTGGATAGTTAAAGGAGAGTTTCTGCATTCCTAATTCTACCCAATATTTCTTTGTTCTGCATCAATACCTGGATGACAAAATACATAAATGTTAGCAATCAATTAAATAAACATAAATGGTTTTCTCTTTTTTGAGCTCAGTGTTTTTCTTCTCAGAAACTGCCAACACTCTGAAATTCAATCTTGCAAAATTCTACATAACAGAAATTATAAAGTTCATTTATCTAATGGTAAACACAGATTCCAATTTTCTTGGGAAGTGTCATGGCCCTTGGGGGATGTATAAAATCCATACTCTGAAAAATCAGAGCAAAAGTTTAATAAATGCAAATATTTTTTAAAAACCCCAAAGATTTTAGAGATATGTTTGCGCTCAAGCACCCAGAGGAGCACTCTCTAGATCCAGAGACCTTTCCTCGGTTTAGAATAAAAAGGATGGCAATCAGCAGCAGCCATGAGTAATATTAAACCAAGTTTTTCATCCACAGTTCAGTTTGGGCTTTGGAGCCAGGGGTGGGGTCATGGTGCACTACCCCAGGAGGTGACACCAAACAATGCAGTTTAACACCATGGGACTTGAGCAAAGTGGAGCAGAACACTTACAACTTCCAGAAAAGCTTTTAACTGTGTTTTGTTTTAATTTAGTCTTTAGCCAATGGAGAAATATTAATATACACACATCAAAACCTTTTCTACATACTTGGGAAAATGAAGTCAACACTACAAAGTATGGATGACACATATCCTCTATTTTTCATTTACTGCTTCTTTGCAGAAGAGCACGATTTATGTCATGAATGTGCCAACATTTTTCTAAGTTTAATTTGATAATTTTCTTGCAGGAATAGGCTAATCTTCATCCATACCCACCTTTAATAATATTTATTACTGTTCTTCTGCTCCTCTGTTTCTGACTAAATATTCTCTCTATGTCCATCTGGTGAGTACCCTTTTCCCAAAATAGCTCATGACCACTCTTTCCTATATTTGCACGAGAGATGTACTATTATTACATTTGCATGGAAGAAGTTAGGTGATCCTTCAAAAATGTTTTTCAGTGATATCATTTGTCCAACTTGTAAATGGATTTACAGTTCTAAATGTGACATCATAAGTGGCATGTGACAGAAGTTCTAAGCAAGAAATATTTTGCAGTCTCCTAGAAATCTAGCCAGAATTGCTCTTTTTTAGATCCTGTTTGTTTGCCCAAAATAATTAACACTTGGTCATAGACAATAACCTGCAGCTATTGTTGTTCAGCATTCAATGTTTTTCCAATATTTAAAGCTGAACTGTTGCTGGATTTAAGAACATGGCTTTTGAGATACAATTCCACAGCATAAGCTGTTCTGGGAAAGAGCAGGAGCCAGCCCTGGAAGCATAACAAAGTATGCTTTGAATGCACAGGACATGCAAAGCCACAAATGCCAGCCAGCACCACATGCTTAAAGCCATATTCAACAATACAGAATTTCCTCGAGCACAATAATGCCTGCTGTGACAAGTAACTAAACTCTTGAGGAAACAGCTGTTAAAATGCATTCTCCTCTCCAGCTAAAGGAATTCTCACTACACAGACACCTTCAACAAGGTGATGCTTTGCATTTTCCTTTGTTTTTACATGCAGACATCTCAAAGAAATAGCATCCATACAGAAGCCAACCTTGGCCCCCATGATACCCATGGAAAGAAGTCCTTCTTTTGACTTCACTGGGATCATGATTTGGTCATAATTGATTAATCCTTATTCTATTCCTGTGGCACAAGGAGGGATACACAGAGATCACTTCACACATCAGTGCAGCACGGTGTTTCTGGAAAATATCAGCTGTTCCAAAACAGAGGAGCCCAGTATGCAGTTTAAACAGGATGCAATACTATCTCCATCTGGAACAATACAGGAAATGCTGAGTGGCACCACTTATAATAGATTTTGGCCAGCATACAGGGATTAAGAGATTTAATTTTCAAAAGGTGCACTGGGACCTTAAATAACCATAAATAGTCAGGACTTCATATTGGTGCCTCACTGGAAGAGCAGCAGCACACGCAGTGTGGTGCTTCCTCATGCCTTGGGAACACATTGCTTCCTTGCTGGATCATCTGCAGCTTTCAACAGGACCAACGGGGCTCCCACGTCCAACAGAGAGCCACTGCAAAGTCCTGACCCTGCGGAACGCAAAATCACAACAGTACTTGGAACCAGTGGAACAGGGATTTCACTCCCTGGAAATAGTCTGTGAGATCTGGCAGCAACATTTCCATCAGATAGCAACCATGAGATCTTTGATATCTTATATAACTGCTATCCTTAAATAAATCATATATCTAGTTCATCATCTTTTCCCCTGATTTAATTAGAATCGTGCTTAGTTCTTCAGGTTGGTGAAGTCTTATCTTGCAATATGCTGCAGATGCTACTGCTTGGAGATTAATGTTTGCTTTTTAATTAAAGTTTTTACTTGGGAGGTTTGTGATATCCCCACACTACCATTTAAGACCAAGAAAATAACTGTGTATTATTCTTAAAATGGGCAGCCATAGCATAATAAGAAACAATCATATTCAGCATACGACCAAGATCTACTATGTGGTTTTCATTTATATGTGAGATTTTCTTAGATTGTTTTTAATGATCCTCCATCAGAAGCTCCATCAGAACTATGAATTTTCAGTGATAATATCTATATTTTTTTAAGTTTAGACTGTCTAGTAGTCAGCAAGATCTGCACTAGTTCCCCACCAGCATCAGAAGGTTCAGCTGAGCACTGCCGTGCTTCAGCAGCTGATTGCCCCCACAGCAGAGCTCTGCGGGTGGAGAAGGGACAGGGGAGAAACAGCTACAGCTCAAGAAAACAGGAAAGGGAGACCTGAAACAGGGAGGGTGAGCAGGGCCACAGGAACAACAGCACTGTGGAAAGGTTCCAGGAGAGGAAACTGCTGCAGGAGTCTGGGGCAAAGATGGAGAAGGAATTACAGCAGAACTAAGGGAGGCAAGGATGCTGTGCCTCGACATCTGAGGCAGAGGGGTGCCCCGGGAAGGCAGGAGGGGGTGCAGAGGGGTGGCAGCCAATACATAACCTCCTGAAAAATTAGGAACCCTTGTTTGCTGGAAAGAATGATCTCAAGTCCTAATTTAGTAACAGGAGGGAGAGTTATTACTGCTCTGAGCAGTGTTGACCCCCAGAAAAGCACCAAGCACCACACAGCACAGACATAAACTGAAAAGACAGTCCCTTGTCAAAGACTTCCCAGGTTTTGTGTAGGGCAAGGCACAATGCAGGGATGCACAGAGGAGTGCTCCCAACAGGGACCAGACTGCTCAGTCCAGCTTTGCAAAACCTGCAGGCTTCTCTGCAGTTCAGCTAATTCACTTATATCTTATTTCACTGTAGCACAGTGTGGTCTCAATGCTGATTGGTGTGTCTGGAAAATTCAGATTTGTAACTTTTAAAAACAGTTACTTAACACTAAAAAGACATTCTCAATTTGAGTTAGTACAAAGCTGGCCTATAGTTCAGCCCTTGCTTTCTCTAATGACCCTTAAACTTAAGAGGAGCTGCAAAGAGCATTCAGGAACTCTCCTTACATGTGAAGACAAGAGAAAGAAGCAAGGCCAACTCCTGTGCTAACAGCTTCTTGGTAAAGCCATCTGGGAAGAGCCATGTTTAGTATCTGATGGAGGGAGCATTACTTAGACCAGTTCCACTGATCTCAGCCTTGAGAGGGAACAAGACCCTGAAATGCTGTTCTATTTCAGTGCCTTTAGCATAACGTGAGCCCATGCTCACGCACTGCACACTAACAGGACAGCAGGTGGGAGCAGGGGCCTCATGGCACATGTTTCATGGCAGGTTTCAGACCTGGGCCTCAGAGAGAGCACCAGAGCCTCAGGGCAATGCTCCAGTGCCCAGAGAATGTCACCCTTCTGAGGAGGGAGACTCTGGAAGTAAAACAGGAGACCTAGGTATCCTCTTTAGAGGTTGAATATTTGACTTTGTATCCGAGGCAACTGATTGGAGTGCAACAGGCAAACTGCATCAAGTGTGTAACCCAGGAGAAACGCTACACCTTTGCTGAAAGGCATAACCACTTCCCCCACTAGATCCTGGGCTTTGCAAGGATCTGAGTTTCTGATTTAAACACAGCAGCAATTGCTACCAGATGTGCATTTCGGGGCCCTGAATGCACTGACAGCCTTTAACTGGCGTGACCAGCCCTGGGCCCCTGCTGCCCCAGGCATGGGGGCCCTCAGTCCCTGCCCAGCCCTGCTGTGCCTGTTCACCTGGGCAGTGACCCATGTGCTGACCTGAATTTCTGCCTTGCCTTGGACTTGTCTCATCCCCGTGAACTTGTCTGCCCCGCTGAGCTCCGCTGGCTGCCAACCCAGGCCAGCCCTGCTCGGGGGGTAGGTAGCCATGCTACCCTCCTGTCCCTCTGGTTGGGGGGTAGGTAGCCATGCTACCCTCCTGTCCCTCTGCTTGGGGGGTAGGTAGCCATGCTACCCTCCTGGCCCTCTGCTCCCTGACAGCAAAGAGGAAATGCTCTAAATTCCCCTTCCTAACTCAGATGGGTGCTACTGATTGGATTTGAATTACAAGTTGGTGTTCCCATACTGCAGAGGATTTGAATGTTTAAGACTGGATATGGACAAGAGAAATGAGAAAAAACCTGAAATTAAATATCCAACTGTAAAAGAAAAATGAGTATGAATAAAATCTAGTGCTAGAAACTTCTGCAAGTACCTTCTTTATGTTTTGCAACTGTCTTAACAATAGGTAATCCATGGTAGCACTGATTCACACATCCCCACTTGCAGAATTACTTGACATCTAAAAAGCATCTGAGTTGGAGTTGAGACAGCCTGACGATCATGATGAGTTTGATATCTAAGCATTTGGCTACTCCACTTTCAAGCAGTTCCACAGAAGTACATTTAAAGTGCCTGAATATTCCTCCCACTTTTTCTCTTCTTCTTCTTTTTTTCCCCCTTCCAATTTGTACAGTACCTACATCTAGGAAATGACATAACCTGTGCACCAGATGTACTGTGTAAAACTCCTGCCTGCCCCCCAGCCCCAGCATGTGTGCCCCACGGGGTCTAACCCACCTCCACCCCAAATGAGGAACATATGGAGCACCATGAACGGCAGAAACAAGACTTTGCTTTGAACTACATTCCGCCTATCAAAGGGTCCTCTGTCTTGCCTTCTTCTTCTCCGTTCCTCTGCGTAATCATGAGGAAAGAACCAAACATTCAGAAAAGCCTCCTGGGGACAAATTCATTGCTAGTGTAACTCTGCTGAAGTTAATGGTGTTGCACCTTGGATTAAAATGGCACCATAATATTAAAAACTAGAGACAGCATACTACCCTGTAATTACTGTCTAAGAGAGAAAAAAATAATAAAAATGATTCATTCTTATAGACCCCAAAGGGCACAGCTGGCTCAGTCAGTTTAAAAGGTGAAAATAAAAGAAGACAGCTAGAATGTAGTGATTTTAAATTTGTATATATGTATATAAATATGGATAAATGACAGTCAGATTTTAAGAACAATATACCAGAAATATAATTTAATGTGACTGAGTTTTAAAAGACAGACAACAGAAGTAGCTCTCAGGAAAATTAAAGGCCTTCTTTCATACTGGAATAAATGAATAAATTCCTTCTAATCAAGCATTAGCTGTTGTAAACTTAATGCAAAGGAATTGGGCCCCACAGCACCAAAATTGTTATTCTGTAACACAATCAAGCACCAGCAGTTGCATTTTCCCCTTTTTAAAAAAGGACAATGTTATTTTTTTAGCCAGTTAACATTTAAAGGTCATTGTTACAGGAAGGAAACATTTCTTGTATTAAGTTTAGTGAAGTAGTTAGAAACGCAGTCTGTTCCTTTATGGACTTCACTTTACAACACCATATGGAGGTGTGTGAAAAACACTCTGAAGCTCAGTGGATACTGTACAGTATAACAGCAAAGGCAAAGCAGAGATCTGACAGAAGAGCTGCACGGGCTTCAGAGGCATTTGTCAGCAGCAGCTGTTGTAGCTCTGTCTTTCTTGTTATTTAAGTGAGGTTCATCTAGGCAATAATACTTTCTATCCAAAGGAATAAAATCCCATGATGAGAACTCATCTTCTGAGCCCAGGAGGTCCTAGAGAAAGAGCACAACCCCCAATATTTCTGCAGATTGGCTAAACAGTATCTCTGCTTATCTATCTCCCAGTGCAATGAATGATCGAGCAAACACTTGGTGCTCATTATTGCTCAGATGTCCCCTGGTGGTCTTACAGCCTCTCATGCCCACAGAAACACAGCTTTCCTTTATGTGTAATCAATAACAAGGCTGCCACGCATGCCCTTTGTACCTGCTGGAGCCAGAACACAAAGTCTTGCTCTCCCTAGCTGTGCCAGACATCACTATTTCCTAGAATAAATTACCTGGGGAAATCAGGTTTCCTTGTACAAACAAACCAGGCTTTCAGTTACACTGTAACTGAGACATTAAAAAAAAACAAACAAAAAACCAAACCCCAACAAAAACCAAAACCAACCAAAAAAAAAACAGAGGGGAGAGGGAAATTGGCTGACAGGAAATCACTGAGGAGTTTCAGCAAGCTAAGAAAAAAAATGAGAGTTTTGAGGACAAATTTTCACCAAAATATTTTCTGATATGTTACTTTGTTATTAAAAATCCCCAGCAGGACCCATAACCATCTATGGAGGTTTCGCTGCTTATTCGTTTATAGACAAATATTCCCTCAATCAGACAGCCCCCAATTACAAGTGATGTTAGTTTCTTAGTTGATTTCTCAAAGTAGATATTAACGCTAGAGGAGAAGAATTCCTCCTGTTTAAAGATATAGAAATGCTCAAGAAATAAAAAAGAAAAAGAAAAGTAGTTCTCCTTTTCCCTTGCTACTGAGATAGACACATGCTGACTTTTCATTAAAAATGTCACAGCTGTCAAGCTCTACTGAGACTGAGCAATGAACACAGACTTAAAGACAACAAGAAAATTGCAAAATATATAAGATTTTAAACAAATAAAATTTGAACAATGTTTTCCTTTTGCGCCTTGGTACCGGCTGGTTATCCTGTGGAGCAGATTTACCTCTTTACCCAAGAAATGCCTGTAATGAGAAGGGCTAGAAATTAATTTTCCAATAAAAATTGAGTATAATGAAAATACATGAGTCCAGAAGCTGGAGATTTAGGCAAAGTATCAAATACAAAGTCCTGTGACAGAACAGCAGGAGTTATCAAGGCTAAATAGCTATAAACCCCCCTGTCATTTTCCATTGTTTCAAGGCAAACGAGACTTTGCTAGTTTTAGCACATACTCCTTTGTTCAGCCAGGAAGATCCATTCTACAAAAGCTTAATTAATTTCCAATAGGCTACAAGGAAAAAGTCTTAGTTTAAAATTTAGAAGATAAGACTTCATCTAACAGCACATTATTTAACATAATGAAATCTACATGAAAAAAGCAAACCCTTTGAGGCTTTATCACACTGCAGTAGACTTCGGAGATGCTGATTATGAGATTGTGTTCACACAAAAACAACACATTAATTACCCAGAGAGCCTTGAAGTGAGCAGAAAGATTGCAAGAGTGGATTATCAATTTCTCTGTCTTGACAACACTTGGAGCTTGACCTTTTAAGCGCTCAGGCACCTAGGCTGTAGGTATGTGCTATGTGAGGCATTTAGTGGGTGTTGAAAGTTCTACTCGGTGACAATACTCATTTCTGAGTGCCTTTATTCCTTTAAAAATCATCTGTCACTTCGGGCTTTTTATATGCAGTTTGAATTTCAGAATAACATCTATGAGAAATCTTAGGATATTGCCTGAATCATGATCTCCTTCTTGATATAACCCAAAGCAGGCATAAAGACATGACAAAAAAGAACCAAAGCAAAAGTATAATGTAAATATATATTATATATAATTGTGTGCCACTCTGGTTTAGCCATTCCGTGGTAATGTTTTCCTATGCAAAATCTGCTGATGAGAGCACCTTTCCAAAACTGTAATTTGTGAAATATACAGCTTATAGGATTACAAGGGGCCCATGCCTTCAAAAGAACTTATATTTATGCCTAAATTATGTACATGCTTAACTGTATGGATGACTTGAGTATATAATTAAAGGTTTAATATTAAGTTTGATCTTTTAATGAAAAATGTCACCCATGAAACAGCAGACTAGATCCTCAAAAATAAAGAAGTGTGTACCTTTTATTAACAATCATCTCCTTAACTTTATGCATTAAATCCTCTGTAGACACACCTGAAACGGCAATATCCAGTGATCAAAATGAAACATGTCTGGAGAAGAAGTAAAATCCTACTTACTTCTGCCCACTTCAAAGAGGCAGTCAGTAGGAGAGGGGTTATAAGGGGAAAACTTAGGCGAAGAGATATTTTTCAGCCTCAATGACAATTTGTTTGGCTTAGAACTAGCTACCCAGGCTAAGGTGTTTGCATTATGCTATTTAGATTGAGGTAATCGTTTCCTATTCTTCAAGTGACAATACACACCTGCTGTAGATCACACAGGGGAGCAGATTTTAATTATTGCTGTTTATACCAAACAAAGGGTGCTTATTCATTCTAATATTTTTGGAGAGTTGGATGCTGCTGTTGCTGGGGTATTTTGTTTCAAGTGATCTACCTGATTATCAGTCTCTAGGCTTTGCTAGTGCCTGCGAGCAATAGAGTCGCTAGTAGAGCTTGTAAAAACCATTGCTTTCTGAAAGGATCCTATTTAAAAAACCCCATTTCTTATACACAGCACAAGAGACCGTTTAGAAATCATTGGCTTGTGTTGTGAAAATTAGTCAGCACTGCAAAGACATCGGCGCTGTGGGAGCCAGGCAAACTGGGGACCAGGGACACCGACACCATTTCTGCTGCGGGAGGGTCTTGATGCCACCAGTCCGAACCTCACCCGTACTAAAGGTGCCGAGCCCGAAGTTCTGACGCTCACACAGAACTTCATCTGTATTAAGGGTGACAGGGCTGACCGCTACCTACAGCACTGGGCGGCAGCGTTTATGTGTTGCTGGAACAGGCGCCAGCACAGAATTATTTTGGTTTACACGGAGTTATTTCCCTGCCAAAAAACTTCACATCATCTTACCTTCCTCACGTAGCATTCAACACATCCCGAAGCCTTTTTATACTAGAAATACACTTAAATGGGATTATAGACAGCCACAGACGCCATGCTGACTTCACCTTTTTCATTTGCACTTTTCGGTTAAAACCCAAACATTTCAGGTGTCGCCTCCTCAAAACCCGCATGGCAGCGAAGGAAAGCGCCACAGAAGCCTCAGTACTACTCCTGCCAAGGCGCTTTGTATCCAACCCTAACCTGAGGGAAAGAGGCGCCATCCCTGCCCTCCCCGCCCGTCCCTGCGTCTCTCGTTCCTCCCCGGTGTGTTCCGTGTCCCGCCCCGATGTGCCCCGCGTCCCGCCCCGCAATCCCCCATCCCACCCCGGTGTGCCCCGTGTCCCGCCCTGGTGTGTCCCCTGTCCCGCCCCAGTGTTCCGTCCCGCCCCAGTGTGCCCCGTGTCCCGCCCCGGTGTGTTCCCCATCCCGCCCCGGTGTGCCCCGTGTTCCGCCTCGCTGTCCCCTGTCCCGCCCCGGTGTGCCCCGTGTCCCGCCCCGGTGTGTTCCCCATCCCGCCCCGGTGTGCCCCGTGTCCCGCCCCGCTGTCCCCCGTCCCGCCCCGGCGCGGGAAGCGGCGGGGCCCGGCCCGGAAGAGGCGGGATCGCGGTGGTGGCTCCGGCGGCTGAGGCGCGGTGAGGGGCGGCGGGCAAGATACGGGGGAGGGAGAGAGGCCGTGAGGGAGGAGGGAGCAGGAGCGACCCCCGCGTCCTCCCTCAGCTCTGTCCGGCCCGCTGTGAGGGGAGGGGGCTCCGGCGGAGCCCTCCTGGCGGGGCCAGCCCCCTCCGTCGCTCTCTGCTTGGCCTTGGGTGCAGGAGGGTGCCGGGTGTCCCCGGTACGGGCCCCCGCGGAATGAGTATGGTATTAACAGCATAAACTGTGAGGGGAGCACCTCCAGCTGCTCAGGAGAAGCTGTAGCGGCGGGTCCCCAGGGCAGTGCTACCCCCGCCGCCCTCACCCCGACTGCCATAGACTTGAGGAGCGAAGTTCCTTGGAGACTGCCCGTAATAAAAAACTAACGAGGTTAGCTGCTGGCAGAGGAACGGAGGATGAGTTATTCTTGTATCCTGCAGGAATAACTCCTACACCTGCCTCAGGGAGGTGTGCGCTGCATCAGTGGCGTGGGGAAGGCTGCCCAGGGGCTCCGGAGGCAGCAGACACGGATGTCTGAGGCTGCTGAAGGGGAACTGCGGCCACAGGAGCAGCGCACGGATTCCCCGAGAAGGCCCCACTTACCTGGGGCCCAGGCTGCTCATGGGTGCAGCGGGCAGGAGCCCCGGACTGGGCTGGGTCATTGAGGGTGTATAGTTTGTGTATTTTAGCCCTTGGGGTCCTGCCAGCAAATCTTTGGGAGACAGCAGAAGAGCTTATTCTGGAAGTCCGGAGTCAGATACAGTAAATGCTCTAAATTATGTGGAGCTTGTTAAAAGAGCGGGCTTAAAACGTTTTTGATTTGCTATTAAAACCAGATTTTGCTGATGGGACAGCACCAGGTAACACCAACATCTGAATGGCAAATGCATATATACCAAACCAAGGAAACTAAGGCCTTAAACACAAATCCCATCAGACAGGTAATTTAGCATCCTCTTTGGTGCTGACCTTTCCCTGAAACAAGTATTAACACATAAATTACTGTGAATAAATCTGGTTATTTTGCCTGTCTTGGTGTATCTGTAGGCTTTACATGATATTCTACCTTAGCAAACTTTTGAAGTTGATTATAGGATTTTTTTTCCCGTCAAAAGTCAGTATCAGGAGTAGATGGGGGCTTGTTCTGAAGTACTTTTTTCTGTGAGGCATCTATGCTGTTTTCCCAAAACCCAACAGCTGTGTTAATCTGACTCTAACTTTTCCTTTTCCTTCATTTTCACTACATGATTTTTGGTTGCTATTACAATAAGAGTCTTCATACATTGCTAAAGCCACTTTTTTGTGTTCATGTTTAAAGTTTTCAGAATGACTTCCTTGGCTGACATGCCCCCAAATTATGAAACGATGTTTGCTCACCGATTCACATCGGATGATGAAGAATACCAGGAATATCTAAAACGCCCTGCAGATCCCCCTCCTATAGTTGAAGAATGGAGAAACCGATCTGGTGGCAACCAGAGAAACAGAGATCGGTACTGGTTTTTATTTCTAATTGTGGTAATTTCACAAATACAGTTAAATTATAATTGATTTCAGAAGAAGTATAGGAGTCTGTTCAGTGAAGTTATTTCCTTGTTACTTTTGTAGGTAACTGTGTTTAAGAGAAATACAGTCTTCTCTGAAAGTAATGAGTTTTTACATTTTCTCTGTACTGACTGGCAAAGTTTTTGCATTGTGTATAAAAGTACTAAATTATTTGCTTTTAGTAAAGAACCACCAAACCCATTGCCCTGGGGTTTGTTATTCTTCAGCCAGAAACGTTTTTCCAGAGGGGAAAGATGAGATTTCTGCAAAACTAAGCAGCCTATCTTTTGTTGGATTATAACTGGCAGGAAGATGTGCAAAGGAACAAGCTACTAGTGTGATTATCTGTTACTAGCTGTCCAGAAAACATTTCATTTGTAAGCTAAGTATTTGCTGTACTTTTTAAGATTAGCCTGTATTTCTTTTATTCAGTAGAAGTGACTGTAAAATCAATCATCCAATCTATCTGGCAAGTACAGTGTTACCTGCCAAAGCAAAATACTTTGAATTATTTCTTCAACATGTAATTGCAGCTTTTTACTGAATTTTGGACAGATTTTTGAGTGACTGAAAAACAACAATTACAGCATATAGTACATTTGGGAACACTAACATCAGCCTTTAATATAAAGTAGTTAAACTCAGTCCAGCCAACAATTGGGAAACTTCCTTAGCTATATATCTAAATAGGATTTGTGTCTTACCTGAAGAAAATGAGGACAACATTGTAACTTTTTCTCACCTTAGAAACTTGTCATTAAATTAAACACAGAATCACAGATTAAAAACAGGTGATTGTTTAAGGTGTTCTTTAAGACTTTGTGGCTCTTTGAACTGATGAACTCTTACACCTACACTATGGTCACAAAGTGAACTTTTTGCAAATATTGTTTGCACCACACCATTTGCAAACAAAATGACTATAAGGCAGCTCAAGCATTGAAAGGAATTGAGATAGGGCTGAAAAGACAAAATTTAGACTGGACAATGGCTAAATACCACTGATAAGGTACAGTGTCTTGAGTGTGAGACTGTGTTAGCAGGGTTTTAGCAGTAGTATGTATTTTAGGGAACATTCAAATTCCAGGACTTAGTGCTGTTTGGTAGCTGTAACTGTACTGAAACCTACTTTGCCAAAGCTTCAACCATGAAGCTGCTGGATGGAGTGTGGCTTTGATGCACTACAGATGTGCCTTGGGGTTGATTTTTAGATTTATGGTCTGTTTGAATCTCTCTTAAAACTTCCAGCAGTTCACCTAACGCCTGGGAATACTTTGTTAGGAAACAGACTGTCCAAATGCTGTGTTGGGTAAGAAATTAATGAGTGATCTCAGATGACTGCGGGTATGTTTTCATGAGTTTGTCATATAAACATATAAATATTTGAGTGTATTAACAGTTACATGACAGTTTTCATGAAAACTGCCAAATAGAAGAGCTCATTATCATTCATTATTTTAGACTTGGTATAATTTATGTCAGACTTTGACACATCTTCTCATTGCAGGTTTCAAGATGGCAGATATTTTAGAGGGGACAGATACAACTGGCAAGGTGACTACAGATCTAATCAGAGGCCAGATAGAGGCTGGGGTAACAACTACCAGCAGCACAGACAAGGACAATCCTACTCATCCCACTATGGACAATATGGCTACAACTCCTACAACCCAGGGCCTCGTTACCATCCCTACTGATATCCTTGTAGGTTGAAAGTCCAGTGATGCTATGTAACAAGTTCAGTTAGCTTTTCGTTTTCTTATTTTTTCCACCATTTTATAGATAACTGAAGAATCAGTGTTACAGTCCAGTGCTGTTTTTCTGTAGTGTGAAGTGAAAAAGGGAACTCCTTTTATGAATAATAAAAGCATATTATATGGAGTTTGTTTAGAGTCTGTAGATTTTAGATTAAATTTTTATCTCCTTCTTTTGTCTGAATATGTATTGTGCACATTTTTTTCTTCCATCACTGAGATTTCTCTGTGTTACCTTTTAGAAACCAAAACAGGTGAGGGGAGGATAGCTGTGGTTTGTATGCAGCCTGTAGCAGTGGCACGTTGCCTTAAGATAGCTCTTTTTGAAAATAATATACTGTGTCTTTCCGTAGAGAAGATGTCTTAGTTTGACTTTTGACAGTGAGAAGCTCAGTTTGGTTTGAATTTCAGATGCCTTAAAACTGAGAAGAGAGATCCTATTACTGAAATATTTTATGGGGTTGGCATAGTGTCTGTTGACTCCATGGCTTCAATGTATTTGCAGTATTCCTCTTCAAACGTGGTCTGAAAGTTGGAGTTTAAAAAAAGTAGTTAAATATGTATCTTGTAGGAATTTGGTGGTATGTAAGTTTTACCTGAGAAGTAATATCAAACTTAGATTAATCTGTGTAATCTTCAAATAAATTTGGTGTGTGCTTAAAAGATTTTGGAATTCCCATTTCAGTGAAGCTGTAAAACCTCGATGCTATTGCAGTTTGTTTGAAACACTTTGTGCATGATACAGGAAAAAAGAACTATGATCAGTACTGGTCTGTACTTTTTTCTGTATGGGAAAATAGCATAAACAGTGCAGAGTGTTACTCAGTTCTTAGAATTTAAGATTTATGAGGTTTTTTAAGCATTCACACAATAAAATTATAGTTCACACATAAGGATGTTTCTGAGTATTTCTGAAACCTAGTTTTGAGACATTCAGGATTGCAACTTTGTCTCCTCAGCCAACAGCTGAACAAGGAGCTGGACTGACAGATAAGTGCTAATACTGGACAGCTGTGGGCTTAAGTTGGAAGAATGGCCTACTCAGCTGCAATCTGAAGGATGAGACACATTGTGATTAATTAGAAGTCTGGAGTATTAATCCACTATCCACATTCTGCTCTAATAGGGTCAGAGTTCCCTGTTTCCCCATTTACGTGATCAGCTAATTTGTATCAAGGGAGCAGTGAGTGTCTTTGTACTTGACATTTTCTTCAGCTGCTGTGCAGAAACAGGGCCCCATCCCTGCTGACTGCTGTAAAAGTCATGGCATTATGTGATAAGGAGCACAAATTAGTGCATCTTGATTTAAAGACAAAGCACAGAAGTCAAAAGCAGAGTTCCACAGCTCATCAGATGCTTTTAAGAGCTACAAGGTGTGTTTACACAGAATCAGTCACTGTATGTAGCTTTTACATAGGCTGTGATAAACAAGTGTTTTCACCTACCTGCTAAGTATTTGTTTTCTCCTTTTCATATAATACTGTTAGCTCTGATACAGGGTTTAATATCCTACTCCCTGAAGTATTTGCCTTGAATTCAGTTAGAAGTCTTTTCACAAGAGGTTTGTTTTTCCTCTAAGGAGTTCTACTGGATGAAATGCACTCCTCATTAATACAGTGGAGCTTTTTCAAGGGGAGATACAAGATCATGCAAAGTTCTTACTTCTGCTCTGTGGAGAACCTGCAAGCCAGTACCCTTAGTGGAATTCTCATTTAATTCAGAATCATAAGCAAGTGCCAAATATCCCAGGCTTCCCCTCCAAGAAGGGAGTGCATCTCTTCCTGCAAAGAGCTGACACTGCCAGCTATGCCACGGAAGTCAGGCTGTGCCAGGATGTTCTTCCACACCATCTGGAGTAGCATCTCAGGTTGAAATGAAACGCAGCAGAAAGAACAGATCTGTTTCATCTGTTGCCTTTCCTCAAGCTCAATAACTATTTCATTATTTTGATTATCTTTCAGCTGGTGAATAGAGTCCTAGAAGGGTTTGGGTGGGAAGGGACCTCAAAGATCATTCAGTTCCAACCTCTGCCATATCTTCCACTAGACAGGTTGCTCAAAGTCCCATCCAACCTGGCCTTGAACTTCCAGGGATGGGGCATCCACAGTTTCTCTGGGCAACGTGTTCCAGTGTCTTCACACCCTTGGAGGAAAGAATGTCTTCCCAATATCCTCTAAAGCTGCCCTCTTTCACTTTGAAGCCATTCCCTCTCGTCCTATCACTACATGTCTTTGTTAAAGTCCATCTCCAGTACTCTAAGGTCTCTTAGGAAGAGAAGAGCACCTCTTCTATGGAAGGTGCTCTAAGGTCTCCCCATACTCTTTCCCAGCACTCTCCCTGTCTTCATGACAGCATCATGAATCCCACTTTGCTGGCTGTTCAGCAAAGTGTGCCAAAAAAATGCCAGGTGGTGTAGTATTCCAGAAAAAGCAAATCCCATCTTCAGTATTGTGGGTGAACTATAGAAGCAGATAGACCAGGATGGTCTAGGAAATTATGGATTATGAAATTATGGATTAGAATCACACATTTCATGGTCTTGGCTCTTACTCTGAGTTTCTTGATTGAGATCAGGAGAGAGACAGGCCAGTGCAGCTTCCAAGTTTGTGTTTTTATATTCATGATTCCCATATGCCTTACCAGCAGAGCTCTCAAACTTTAAGGGTTTGTATTATTTACAAAACTTTTCCTTGGAACAATTATGGCAAGAGTCTAATTTGGGGTGGCGGGGGGGAGAGGAACACATTGCTAAATACATGCACAAGACAGAAAGATAAATAAAATTCAAAATGTATTACCTAATTTTCCACTTAGATTAATTGTATTTATGATAAAGTCCAGTTTACTGTCTCTGTCAAGCCAAATAAAACCAGTTGAGTATTGCCTGCAATTACAGTTTGTGCATTACAGTGTGTTACAGGTGATAAAACTGAAGCTGGGTAACTTTAATATTTGCAAATTCAAACACTACAGAAATTGTTTGCTTTAACTATGCTGGAGATAGCAGAGTAAACATTAAAATTCAGTGTCTGGAATCTGACTTTAGGAGATCTCTTCCATCTGACATTTGCTCAGACATCATTATTATCACGAATAAAACAAAGGTGTTATGTATTAAAAAATGACTGCCATGCTACCAAGAATGTGAATGCCAAATTCTGAATAGGGCTTTGCTGCAGTTCTAAATCCATTCCTGAACACATACAGCTATTTTGCATGGATTGTTAATTGATGCTGAAGAATAATCATGCTAAATTACAGGTACTGTGGCAAATAACTAAGAAAAATCAATAGCTTTTATACAATTTCATAACCAGCATTTTAAAAAACGCTAAAGGCTTTCCAAATCACAGCTAAGCCCCTAGAAACTTGAATGCAAAAGAACGTGCACAGTAAAAAAAAAATCTCACTCTGATTTGTGAGATCCAGTTTTACAAGTTTTCAGTGCTATTCAACCTCTATTTTATTCTGCCTGTGCATCTGGGAACAGAAATGTGCAGATGTGCTTTGAAAGGTTAGTTAGAAACTGAACTACTTTCAAGAACCTCTCTAGTAGAGATTTCAAACCAGGTAGACAAATGTCCTTGGTGATATAAATATAATCAACATTTAACTCCTAGAACAAGGAAGATATTTAACCTACTGTTTAAATATATTTTAATATATTGTAGCAGTTATAAATTTGAATATATTTAAACTCATACTATTAATTTGCTAATATATATTCTGCTTAACCAAGGAATATGTCTGCATTTGCTTCATACTGAGATGCTGGAAGGGAAAAGCTTTTTGTGTCAAAGAGAAGGTTTTATCTGCCACCACCCCTATTCCTTAGGTAAAACAAAAATCTCTGAATTGCACAACACTGGGGAATTTTTCTGGCTGGTCCAACTGTGCTGTCACACCTTCTCTAACACTCAAACAAGAGGAGTACGAACATCAGGCAGAAGGAAGGGAAAACAGGATTGCTCCCTACGGCAGGTGCCGACCACCTTGGGAGCAATTTGGCAAAACTGCATCTCCTTTGCCTTTCATTTGCCAATCAGGAAAACTTGCTATAATCTGTCCCCTTGTCCCTGAATGTTAGAAGAGAGCTTCTAACCCTGCTTGATTCTGCACAGCACTGATGCTCTAATGCCCAGAAGCTAAGCAAGATTATAGGGCAGATAAGGTTTTCCTGAAAGCACAGAGGAAAAATGCAGCCTGATTCGAGACACACAGAGGTAAATCTAGAGATCAAAACTGAGTCCAGTGGCTCCAGCACTGCCAGGAGAGTCAATGGCAACTGTGCTGTGGTGGTGCACAGTGATCTTGTTTCTCAAGAGGCTTATTTTTCGATTAGGCCCTGCAGGCTGGAATGTATTTTTGTGTTTACCATGGCCTATATTTTTCTTCAGAAAGCCTGGACTGCACTTAGTCGTTGTCAGTCCTCATTTGCTTGTGTGAAACAGCGATGCCAAAGTGTTATTTCTGTACAGCTCACCCCTGACTAAGTACCCTGCCCTGTTAAAATGCACATTTATTACAGGAGATGGTGGAAGTTGCTCATACCTGTGTTTTACTCCGAGTCTAATAAGCACACAACAGGAGAAATCCAATACCACCATCCTCAATGCATAACTCCTCTGTTATCTGTGACTAGCATGAAAACGAATGTTGTCTTTATCCTAACACAGAGGTGCCTTTTTTTAAATCAAATCATACTTCAGAAGCTGGCTTTCCCTTGCCAAGTTTTGTTGTATATTGTATAATTCAAACTTTGTTTCATTAATTAAAGGTGTCTCAATAACAAGGATCAAAACTGCTTCTGCTCACAGTTTGAAGAAAAAACCTTAGCTATTCAAGAAATAAGTTAAAGTCATGGAAATAACTTAGTTATTTGTTATAGAACTACAAAAATAATTAATGATCAATCTCATCCACGAAATAAGCAATCTCCAAGGATTCAAGCAGAATCTTCAAATGGAAACATGTTACATGTTAAAAGGATGAGCAAGACGCTAAGCTTTTTCTTGCTTTTGTTCTGTGTGAGGAAAGGCAACATGGTATTTATATATCCACATAAATTAAATACTTAAGATTATAATCAGTACTGCTGAGGTAAAAGTTAAAAGCCCAATTATACTGTAAGGTATTTCACACAGCTTTTGGCCAGGTTTAGCATGATCAGAAAGTGGATGCCTTTTGTCCAAAGTCATGCTAGAAGCTTGTTTCTGAAGAAATCCTTGAAATTATACATTTTTCTATTGAAAATGTGCTCAATAAAAACAAAATTACAGTAATAATTGCCAAAAGCAACCAGCCCCAAATGATTACATATTCTTTTTACGTAACAAGAAAATAATTTTCTTCCACAGCAAAGGCCTGGTTTTCAGTCATCATGTCATCTTGATTTATGAAGGCCACTGAGACCTAAACCAAAGTACATTTAAGAATACTGCTTCAGTAGTTTTAATGGTATGAGCAGTTAAATACAGCATACAAAACCTCTGGAGTTTAGATCAGTTTAGTGCAAGAGCTCTATGGGGACACACATTCTCCTCAGATCAAGCTCATATTACTCATTTACAAGCCACACACTTGAAACACAAGCTCTGAAGTGAGCTGAGGGAGCATCAAGCCTGGGGTACACATATGCTCCTCTAAACCTCAGCTAAACTCCTGTAAGAATGGAAAGGAGCTTTACCTTAAATTGCTGACATGGGCAAATCCTATTTCTCCAGGCTTGAGGCTCAGAGGATACTTCCATCAGAAGGAGTAATTTATTTTTTTATGTTCTAAGAGAAAATGGGAGTGGAGAGGTGTTGTTACAGGGCTGGCAATGAAGGGAAGGAGCATGGCTGAGCTAAAGGATTCTTTCATGGCTGTTTCCCCATGTATCCTGCAAAGGAGAGTAAGTGTTGAGATTTGACTGCTGGTCACCAAGTGACTTTATGGCCACATCACAGCCTGGAGGGTGGGAAACAAAAACCAAATCCCAACCAAATTAAAAAAACCCAACAACAAAACAAATTCCTTCCTCCACAGACTCCAGGGATCTCCCTATCATAGAAGAAGCTGGCAGAATGCAGAATCTGGAAGCAGTTAAGCAGCTGGCTCATTACACTGGCACGGCTTAAGTCCTTAAGTAAGGTGGACAGATCCAAGGGACAATAAACAAATCACAGTTTATTACATATCCTGCAGTCTGGGTAAATCCAATTGAAGAAGCTCTTTAGACCCCACCCAGTAGGATTTTAGTTTTCAGAGACAAAATGGATTTAGTGCTAGATAATAAAAGCTAAGCCTAATCTTAATTCACACCTGCACTAGACATATTCTTACTACTGACCTAAAAATGTTTTTTAAATCTGATACTGTTTTAACTCTTGCCTTCCTATCTCTGCAACTTCCTGGCACCAGGCCACTTATTTCAGATATAGCTGTTTTGCTAGCTTCTCATATTCTGAGCACTTCTGAAGACAAGAACTCTTAAAAGCTACTTTAAAATTCTAAAAAGACAATTTTGCCACAGTTCCAGTCATTCTTCCAGAACTAAAAAGAAAGTGAAAAGGATGTTTTCAAAAATAGAACCAGACATGCGTGTTATATACTCAGCTACAAATCACATTTAATGCTTTTGTGTCTCAGCTTCCATCTGTAAAACTGTGGTTCTCTGCCCTGTTTTCCTCTTCTGTGCTCGGCATTTTGGCTACAAAAACTACCAGGCAGCAGCTACTCCATAAAAAGCATAGGTATGGTATATAAATCTCAGCTGGGGTCTGTATGTTGCAACTCAATGTATTAGAAACATTCTGGTGAACAAATTAATTTGTTGATTTTAAAATATTTCTTTAACTAAACCAAAAGATACTATGAAGGCAGTGACTTGTTCTAAACAGTGCCTTTATGTCACTTCATAGTTATAGCGCATATATATATATATATATATATATATGTATGGGATTCTGCAGCCTAGGAAGCTCTCAAAGCTAGACCTACAGTAAACACTAAGTGATTCTAATCCTGTGGGTAATTGTAGAAGGCCTTAAAAATTTAAATAGAATAAAGACAGCCTCATCATAGCTAAGAGGTGTGGGCAGTCCAGCTTGACACTTAACACTGAATTATATAGAGGTGAATTAAAAACAAGGGAACAATCTACTCGAACTAGATTTCACATCAATAAAACTTGTGACGATTACTGTATTGAATGTGCTATTCATGTATATTTCATTGATTTTATAAACATTCTCACACACACCATACAGTCACAGCAAGGGTGAGCAAAATTCCAGCCTTAGAAGTATTACAGTGCTTGCTTTTTTTAAAAAAACCCAAGTGGATGCAAAAATGTTAATGCAAACAACTACAATTACATAGTTAAAAATCTGAAATTCAGAAAACATAAAAAGTAAAGTTGTTTTTTGCACCTATAGGAAAAGAAAATACAGTGGTGAGGGGAGGAATGGATGAGTCAGCCATGATGGAAGGGGGGATATACTGGTGAACGAAAAGAGTGATAAATCAGCCATTGCAACAAAAGTCACTTAAAGAAATAAAGTTTAATTCTAGAAGAATTCAGCCTACTGAAAGGTCAGTGTCCTTAGTAGCTGAGAAGATGAAACTATGTAACTGAAGATAAAATAAAAATCTATTTAAAAGTCATCTGTAATTGATGAGAATTGGAAGACAAAGATGGCATCACAGACCGTTGGCAAAAGAATTCCTCCATATGGCATCTATTTCTCATTAATGGTCTGGGGGAGGATCCCAGACATCCCAGCAGGTTCTGTCGTGACTTTGGATTCAAAGCTGTCCACACACTCAGCTGCTCACTGGCTGAACTCCACGTTTGATGCACATAATGCACACAGCAGTGCCAGGAACATGGGCTGATGAACGGCTTCTGTCTCTTTCGATCACACCTCCCATGCTACGTTTGAAAAGGTGGAAACCTGTCCCTAACTATGCCAACCAAGACATGGCTCAGAAAATCTTCTCAGATTCTTCACATTTTTTGCTGCTAGTATAGAAACTTCCAGGATTCCCTCTGAAAGCTGTTCTTTGAACCCCTGGAGCTCATTGCCAATTTCTTCTCTCAACAATAGCTTAAGCCTGAGAGCTCTTCACCCACTACACTGTTTAGCATCAGCTACGGACTGGCTATTTTGGGAAAGCTTCATTGTGGAACAGTGTGTGGCAGTGACTTTGTAGTATTTTTGTCTGCACCACTCAGGATAAAAGCAGCTTATTCAGAGATCCCAGCTGAGTTCAGGATCCTTACAGCACCTACCAACATCTCTATGGAGCACCCCTACCATTGCTTGTAAGAGACAAGTGGAATTTAATATGACAATCTCAGTAAATTACACAAGAGTGCCTCTGTTTCAAAAGCTGAGAGGAGGTTATTAAACAAAGAAAATTAGTGTAGGTAATAAAAATCACTGACACCTCACTGGGAGTTACCTGTGTTAATACAGACAGGGTGGAGAACACTACAGATTTGAAAACAAGAAAAGGGTCCAAAGAGCAGAATTGATTTGAATTCCTATGGATTAAGCTGCAAGATCAACCACATTTTTTTTCTGCAAGCGTAACAGATATAAATATATAGGAGCAGTCAGTCCACTGCAGCATGCTGAGAGCCTAAACAAATGTTATAACGCATGAAGGATCTCGTGTGTGTAACATCTGCATCACAAGCGGGGTGGGGCAGCGCCACGCTGGGGCCGCTGTGACACTGCCAGCCTGCAGGCAGCGCCGGGCCCGGCACAGTTTGGGAACAGCAGCTGACAAACTGCACATTCCCATGCACTAACAGCAGGGCCTTCTGTTTGAACTAGCAAAACACTATAGCAGAATCACTGATCTGTAGTTATGATTATATTTAATTCATTAAATAAAATCATAACTGCAGATCAGTGTAAATCTGTGTCCACATCTTACTCCATTTCCAAGTCAAATTAACACATCACTTCAGATTAGGATAAGCAATACATCCTGAATACTGATATAGGCCAGAATGTGATTACAGTAATCTCAGTTTATAAATCTTCTTCATTGACTCTTTGTCAGGAAACTTCACTATACACAGAAGGAAATAAAGGAATAAACCAAAGACTGTATACTGAAGAAACAACTAAAATGGGTATTTTAATTCACATTTGTAACTTTCAAAGAACTTTCAAATTTATATGGCTTTAAATAATAATGATTTTGACAAAAAACATTATTTCCTCTGTGAAAGGTATTAACAAGAAATTGAAAAGCTCAAAGAAAATGAGGTTCCATTTTTCACATTTGTGAGTGAGCCTACTCTGTGCAGTGGGAGAGGTATTTATCATGCATAACCTGTCCTCCTCCTTGGATGCTGCCTTGCAGTTTGGACTGGAAGCACAGTGTGTTAGAGGATCATTAACCAGGGTCATGTATATCATCTCTCCCTCACAAATGGAACACTGTCAACACTGCAACAGCCACAGAGACACTGTATAATCAGGGCCCAATGTACACATTGTGGCTCACACACAACAAAGCAGACAGACTAAACTGCACAAGAGAATTCTGTTTTTCCCTGAAACTGCAAAGCAAGGGCAAGGCAATGGCCTCATAGCTGCTGCAAGGCTCCTTGGAGCTGGTCTATCCTGCATGAAAAGCACAGAAACTACACAGGCACCTCTGGCCCTGAGGGGTCCTGCCACCAAGAGTTATCACAAAATTCTATTACCTGGCTTCCAGATGGACAGTGCCCTTATCCCTTGGATTACACAAAGTTTCAAGCACGTGACAGGAGTACATTGTGAACACATTATGAAAGAAGACTGGAGACAAATACCACCTTACACTGCCTTGTACAAATCATGGTGTAGGGAATGAGTATTGTTTCGTGGAGCAAAAATCTGGGTCATAGAGCCATATTACACACTGCTTTCACATCCACACACTCCAAGAAAACACCAGCTGCATAGATTTATAAAGCAATCAGATTGCATGGTGAGAGGTATAGAAGTATATGGAAGAATTGTTCTCTTCACACTTATATTCCTGCCTCTGAGCACTGCTCAATTTACAGGAAACTAATTATTGAAACTGAATTAATTTCTGTTAGGTTTTTCCCCACACAATCCTGTCTCTTACATGGCACGCTTAACCTCTACCATTCTGGAAATTATTTTAGGTTCCTCTTTTTGCCATAAAAGAGAGGAATGCAATGCAGTACTGAAGAAAACTGAGTAAGATTTTCATCTCCTTCCAGGAGTCTCATGATCCACTCTCAAATCTTTTTCCATTACTATTTAATGGTATTATAATTACTGTTATTCTCCAGTGTTCAGAATAATCACAAAACAAATACAACCTTGATTATGCTCATATTATTATCTGTACTACAGGCGCAACGAGATTTTGAGCTTTACCAAAGGAACAAAGGAATATGCATCTCCAAGAATCCCCACCTAATCTAGAATGAAAATTTGTAGGTTATTATAAACAGAAAAGACTGGAGAAAAGGGGTAAAATACAGAGGTTGCTATGCCTTGTTTATACGCTCTTATCTTCTTACTTTAGAAGTCTGACATTTTTCTTTTGAAAAGATTCTTTCCCTCATGAAAATGGACACATAAGACATACAGGATAATCAGCAGCCTTACTCTCTACAATTGGCTCAAACCTTATTGTTTAGGACAAGTTCTTCTCTAAAACCTTTAAATATAGTTATCTCCTCAGCTGCCAATCCAACATTTGTGACAGCCTTGATAGCTTATTCTCAGCTGCCAAACCTGCCTCCAGACACACTTTTTTGGTGCAACTAAGAAGTCAGAAATGTATTTATCCTCTGAAACTGTGGGCTGTATTTATCCTCTAAAACTGAACAAGCATGTAGCAGTAGACCAAAGGCTCCTTTGTGGAGAAAGTCTATAATCTGGAAGACAGACGGGCGTCTCTTCTGCTCAATGCTGTTCACAGACAGCAGAGCAAAGGAAAGTGTTTGATTCACTCTCTCACGCACTACACTATCAAGTGAGTCAGTTAATCAGAAAACCTGATTTAACCATTCTCAAGTGATTTCACTTAAACTGTGAAGTGTCATCCTCTTTTGGTATTTACACTTTTTCCAGCAGTGACAATCCATGCAGCAGAAGGGCTAGGTCTGAAATTCAGAGATGAAAGGTGCAAATGATGGGCATGAATTTTTCCAAGTTAAAATTTATCTTTAATTAGTGTCTTAATACTTTCTTTTCTGACACAGAAGAGCATGTCTCATATTTTTTAAATACAGTCCAGAGTTCTCTTCCCCTGCAGAGCCAGCTCACCATACCCACTAACCTGACTGAGCATTTCTGGCAGCAGCTCCTCCTGGTGCAAAAGGCAGGAGGCTGGGCTCCCAGGGCTGCCAATTCAGCATCAGGTGAACCTGTGGGAGAGCTCACAACACTTTGGACAAAGCTCAGCAGATAAGACAAAACCTGGGAGCTGCAGCTGCTGACCCTGGTGTCAAGGAGATGTGCCAGCCTCTCACAGCAATTACAAGGTGTTAGCCCTGCCTTGCTGTGAAGGGTAATAATAGTTTGGCCACCAACACAAAAAATATTGGCAAGATGTAGCTGTCTTTGTAGAGTCAATTTATCTAAGATGGGAAGGCAGAATAGATTAACTACTTATGAGCAGCTGATCAACTTTTTTATCTGAATTTGTATTTTAACCCACACAACTCTCAACAACAAACACATCAATAGATGCTCTTTTTATATTTCATATTAATGGCCCTCACGTGAACCTATCATTTCAGAAGATGAATCTTTCCTGTAAGAAAATTTCAGATTGGCAGGACTCAGGAATTACACTAAGAGGGCCATACCTTTTACCACCTAGATTCACAGATTGCCAGTAAGAAATAACTGTGAAACTTATATTGCAAATAATTAGATTTACAGTCTTTGAAAAACTGACAGGTTTTTTTCCCCCATTCTGACTTGAGTGCTAAACAGCAGAGGAGGTGCTATAAAACATCAAGAGTCTATCACACCCTCTGTTCTGTGTTTCTTCCTTCCCAGCAGAGTTTAGAAGGACATGCAGGACAAACCTGCAAAGCCCATAAGCCAAGTAAAATTGCTCCTAGCTCAATAAATTACCCTTCAACAAAATTATTTCATGCTTCCCCATCATGTTTTATTTTCTTTATGATTTGATTTGAGAAGTTAACCTATTACACAAACCCAGGAGTAACACAAGTAAGGTCTGTTTCTTCAGATGATCTGATCAAAGTAACATTGGATAATCACAGGGCAAAGCCTAAAACCCAGCCTGAAAATCGCTAAGTCCTGAAAATGAGCTAACAGGATTTGCTTATTTAAGTTTGGAAATCCAAGTATGTAAAACCTGGAGCACTTCACTAAATTCCTCCCCAGGTAAAAAAACCAAGCTGGTTCACTGAAGTGAGCAGGAATTATATGCAGCTGAGAAACCAGAGGTTTTCTGTAGCTTTCCTGTGGAGGTCTCCCTTACAGCAAGATCAGTGAAAAAAAAACGACATTCAAATTCAGATTTGCAAAGGTGGCCCCATAAGGCTGGCAGAATGGCTTATGACAAGCTCTAGTATTACACATTCTTTTTGTCTTTAAGTGCATTAAAATTCATATCAACACCTCTCTGACAGGGTCACTTTACTTGTTTTTGTGTATTCAGGATTTATATACTTTTCAGACTACTGAAAGTAGTGTTTAATTAGATCTTACAACTTCTCTGCTTTTACACACACAGGTACTTGACTACTAAAAAACCGGCCTGGCCTCACATCCTCACAATTTAACAGCAGCTACTGTCAAATTATTGTTTTCAGATGTTCTATTTTTGCATTTATCTTCTGCCAGAAATATTGTCCAGCATGGTATTAAATAAAGGAAAAAAATTTTTCTAGCTGATATGTCACAGCAATCACAGCAAACAGAAATCATAGACTTTGAGAACATCATTATAAGCTGATCATATTTAAAAATATTTAACAAAAAGCTCCTGAGTCTGCTTTAGCAGCTGAACCTGAACTCAGTGAGGAAGTGACTGAACAGAATCAGACATTCTCATTAAGTAAAATTAGCCAAGTGCAATTTGCCTGGCTGGTTCACTCTATGTATTAGCATTTATATTCAGTCAGTGATGAGCTTAATCAGGTTTTTTGAACAAAAAGGAAAAATCTCCTCAAACCCCAGAAACCTATCAGGTTTATCAGTAACAGTTTGCACTTCCATTGTAAAAAGGCAGTTAAGAAACTGAAGAAAATTGCCTGCTCAGAAGCGTATCTGAGTAGCTACCAGCAATCTTTCCTCATAGCAGGAACATGACCTCACATACATGCTGGCTGATTGCTGTCAGATTTACTGGAGACAAAAGGAGACATTTCATTAAAGGGCAAATGCCAGGAGGCTACAAGGAGCTGCCATAGGGCCTCACTGGAAGGGACAGGTTTGCCCTCTGATTGCAAAGATTGCAATATCACAAGGTCTTTTCCCTCCTTCCTCAATGAATGCATCTCTAAGGTCTGTCAGGCCCAAACAACTGAAAAAGAAATGTGGTGGCATCTATGGAGATAAGCATCAGCAACAATGCTGATGTGACAAATAGAGAGCAGAAACAACCCCTGAGAGCCTGGTCCTGCTGGAGGGAACTTACCTGCAACAGCAGAGCAGAAGTGAAGGTGAGAGGCTGCAAGAGCACCCAGATGTAGTAGGAAGGTGGCTGCTGGGGCTGACCATGTGTGCCGATACCTCCATCAAATGTAACCCCACAGACCTTCTGAACATCAGAAAGGAAGCAAAAACCTTCGTAGATTTTAAGACAAGCTATGGAAAATAGCACTAGTGAGAAAAAAAAAGGTTCCACACAAATAGCTTGTTTCATGAAATTCAACTTGGCAATGCCCCTGTCAGACAGCTGGGCACAAAGTATGTCCTAACACATGTTGAGAGCTTTGAAATTTTTTATAAATTATGCCTCAGTGCATCCTGGTTTGCAAAGCACTACAGCAACAAAAGCTGGCAAAACAAGCAGCATTGCTGCAGCCCTTCCCACATGCACTGCACACCTATGAGGTATTAGGAAAAAAACTGACTTAATGACAATCACCCCAGAATTTTAATTTTTAAGCCTGGTTATTCTCTTAAGGCAGACAACTGCTTTATCTGAGCAGCACAAAATGAGGCTTTGACCCACTGTTGTTTGTTCTTTTTTCCTTGGGTCCATGGCTAACTGCTCTCTTTACAGCACATTTCTATAGTGATCAACTGCTGAACTGCTACTCATATTTCTCTTTTCACCTGCCATACTTCAGATTTGGAAACTCAGAATGTTATTTAAACAATATTCCAAAAACTTACCCTCAGGCTGTAGTAAGATGGCACAGTGGATACTTCATCACTCTAACTTCCCCAGCTCTTGAAAGAACAAATAAATGCAGCATTTACAGATGAAAGAAAATTTATCACAGCTCAGTAACAATTACTTGAGAAGCCAATATATAAGGGACCAGGAAGAAACAAATTCCCAATATCTCAGAAGTACCAGACTCCTCCTTTCAGGCAAGCATTTCATTTCCTCAGCAGCTTTTTTATTGTGCATTAGCTGTATTAAGAGCACTTTGCCTCAAGTGCAGCCCCTTCCTAGGGAGTAACAACCAGGACAGGTTTTACAGGAGGATAAAGCACTGTGTTCCCCAAAGGAGAGAGGGGAGCCCATTTTTAAACCCATCAATATGGCAATGAATCATCCTCCCAAGATAAAGACTAAAACATTAAGAAGGGAATATAGTAGGTAGAAGTAATACAGAAAAAAATTTAAAAACTCAGCTGGTTATTTACACATGCAAATAAACATTATGAGAGAGGAAACAAGAATGAGATGTGAAGTACTGAGCAGGAAGATCAGGTGTATTTATCTTCCTGGAAGCTGGAAGCAGGAAGATATTAAACTATGCTTTCTGCTAAACTGCTGCTGCCAGTTATTGACAAAGTTGTCAATTACCCAGGATTATTTAGACTGATGATACCTGAAGAAATGAGGGTTTAGAAACACTTGGGACTAAAAGAGGAGATAGGAATGCAGTGAAGATGATAAATGGAGGAGACTGAAAGAAAAAAGAGCAAAGAGGCAGTTTCAGAGGGTATAATTAAATATCCTCAATTAGCATATTACACTACTACAATGAAACTGACTTTCAAAGTTGGATTTTAGAAAATAAATATAACTGAGTGGATGAAAGACTAAGACCCTTCTATGCCATAAGACTGGCATAGAATTTATTCAGATAACTTCTATTTTGCTAATGTTTAAATAACTTAATTACACCTAAAAATTGCACTGACTGCACAGTCGTCAAGCAGTCAGATATTAAATCACCATTAGACAGATTTTACTGAAATTGGTCAGACCATGCATTAGGGAAAGAGGACAATGTTTGATTTCAATAGCTGTGTAATCACGTAGCTTAATGCATATGGATAAAGCAGGTACCAACAGGTAAATGTTATGCAGCAACTGGCACCACATTGTTTTTAAATTGTTCCAGGAGTAAGAATTTATTTTGAGCAGGGATTTGTGAAGTGTTTTGAAATTCTTGGAAGAAATTTCACACAATATCACAAAGCTCTGCTCTATTAAAACATACTCTGCTGGAGTAAGGGATATTTGCTACCACAATTTTTTCAATAGAATAAAACACATTTTACTGTGTTCATGAAGAGAGAGTTGACAGGTTAGGATTTCAAAGCAAGACTTGCTGGAGCTAGGCCTAAGTCACAGTTTTGGCATTGTTTGGTCACACAAGTTTCTTAGCTCTCCTCTGCCTCTCTTTTGATGTACAATGGACCAGCAGTTCCTCCCTCCCAGGCATTTTTTACCAGGTTACATAAATCCACAACCAAGGTGTTAAGGATATAATTGGAAGACAGCACAAAAAATATTTACATAAGAGGCTGTCAGATATGATTCTATGATTCTATATGGCAACACTCCAGTGTTACTTATACAACCATTCTAAAATCATTTTGGTTACTCATATGACATAAATTGTACGTTCCCAACATGTAAAGGCTTTATTTGCCACACTATCAGGAATTCAAGTTACTTTCATTGATCAGGAGGAACAGATGCAGAATGGCAGCTGAAGGTGTTTAGGAAAGGTGAAGAAGCCAAGGCAGAAGCCAGCAAAGCCTAAGCAGAACATGTTGACAAGACAGAGAGGGCACTGAAAAGCTAAATTAGCTGTTTTAGGTAATCATCACTGAAGATTAATGTACTTCAGAGACTTTATCTGTCCATAAGCTCCTCCCTATGTCTGAAGTCACAGGAAAGTGTAATGAAATACATTATTTCAAAAGGGTATATAAGCTTTCCAAAAAAAAATTTATAATGGCTGTCGCAGCATCCAATTCCAAATGTAATTTATAAATACAGAATTTCTCCGTCATTTTATTGCTGTTTTCTACTTATAAGAAGTTTAGGAAATAAGAGGAAAAACCTCCAACAGCAAACCACTAACACTTTGTCTTGGTTTGCACTGCCTTAATTTTTCTGCAAGACATGGCATCCCTCTGCTGGGCAAGAGCAGATCTAACAGCAGGGAGGGGTGAGCCAAAACTGATGGAACAGTAAAACAAAGTCAGCCTGTGCAGACTGAAAAGATAAGTAAGGAAAGAGGACTGAGGCATTGTATGGCTACCCAAATGCCTGAGAAAATAAGGGGCTCAGGTACAAACCATTAAACAAACAGAATTCAGAATTTAAACTTATTCCTCCAGAAAGTAAATTTTTCATAACATCTTTAAAATGAGTCACCTTGAAGGAACTGTCATCTTGACAAATACCAGTTCTCTAACTCCAAAAGTAACCGTTGCAATATTTAGGAAAACAATGAAAGAATTCCCTAAAGCAAAATTTTTTGCCCATGAAAAAGCTAAATTATGAGTGATGAAGCCTGTACTGCATCAATCTGGCAATGCATCTGCATAAATGCTTACACATTCATAACATTGTTTTCCAGAATTATGACAAACCTTAAGCAAACCTTAAGAATAGTTCCTAATTTTTCCTTTAGCCATTACTTTCTTTTTAACATGACAACCACAAGACAAATACAGGACAATTTCAGACATCGGCAGTGATGCAGAGGAAAAATCAAACTCCTACCAGAAACATGTGTGGTATCACACACAGTTTTGGGAAATGTCAGTTAAATCTTACTCTGACCTCTGAGGCATGATAAATAGGGAAGTTAAACCTTTTTCTCATCAACCCTGAAACTGGAGTATAGCTGCCCATTTTGTTTCAGACTTCTTGTTCTGTGCTACAAATGACTCTGCTTAGTTCTCTAGGGGTTGCACTACTACTCATTTTTAGACCAAAGAAAGATGGTAAAAAAAGGCTGTTTAAAAGTAGCATTCTATGAAGAGACTTCTAGGAAACAACTTTTTTCTTTGCTAAAAATATAAACACAAAACGAAGTTTGATACTACTTTTTGCCCTTTTTATTAAAAAGTCATTACAGGTGACATACAATTGCCAAATATATATATGACCATATCTCTACTTTTAAGGAAACTATTTACAGACTTTTACAAAGTGACCCCACATGTGCAATGACCGGATTCTGCGTTGGTTTTTCATGTTGAAAACTTCTGGTTTTCTTTCAGTTGTTCAAGTGATTCTACTTTCAGTTTGTCTGTGTGATCAACAACAGCACACTGGCTTCAAAGACATTTATTTTAGATATCTCTAACTGCCCACAGTGAAAAGCTGCACACAATACCTGCTGTGAGATATCAGAGAGAACAGTCTCCTTTATGTCTCTGCCATCCAGATTTGTCCTTTTGTACCACTTCCCACATGGAAGGCTGTCACTCCAAGCTTCTCACTTTGTTAACCAATGTTTGCTTCACTGAGAAAAACATTTCCTAAACTATTTGTTTAGGGACCAGGAAAGAGGACAAATCTTACCCACAGGAAACTCCAGAGCAGAAGTCTGTAGTGACAGAAGCAGATACAAAGTCTCAGTTTTCTAACCAAACCTACAGAAAAACTTCAACTATACAGCACCTATATAAACAAGGCTGGTTGGGGGGAAAGAAGGATCTTCCTGTAGTCATTACCCACATTCTCAACAGCACTACATTAAATAAGAAAGAATATCAGTCCATATACCAAGATGCTTTTTCCTATTTCCTGCTCTTGTTTCAGGTCAACTGGAAGCTTCTTTTTTCAGTTTTTCTAAAATCTCATCTGGTGTCGCTGATACCAAAATCTTCACCACTTTGTCACGTGATTTACCCCCCTGGTTTAGACAAACACAGAAAAAACCTGTATTTCAGAGAATCACCCTTTAAGGCAGGAAAACAGTGCTATTTATAATATGCTGATAAACAAATTAAGGACTTTGCTCATGATTCAGGAAAAACAAGACTCGTATCTTTTTGTCTCTACCTTTTCACCACACAGTGCTCAGTTCCTTGGTCATCCTATCCTTTACCACTACTCTTTAAAAGACTTCTACAACTACTCCATTGAATCAACAGATAAAAATAAAAAGCACCATTTTTCACTGTGCTCATATGCTCATAAACTATAAATGGAAATGGCTGGAAAGACTGACTTCAAGTACAATGAATTAATAAAACAAATTATTTATTCAGTGCAATGAATAAAACAAAGAGTTTCCACTCGCCAAAGTCAAGACATGTAAATTCTAGTACAGAGAAACTCTTGAGGCCCAGCTACAAGCCAAGTGCTTACCTATGCTCTTGCTTATGTGTGACAGTTAAACGTCAGAATCTTTTCATTCAAATACAGACGTTATTTTTTTAAAAAGTGAAAAGTTATTAATAAAATGCATTCTCAGCAGAACACATTTTGTGAGCTCATTCAACATGAAAACAAAAGAATCTTAGAAGAACACAGAAAACACGAACGACAGAGATTTGCAGAACATTATCCTAACTCTTTTGATTAAAAGAGCTCAAGATCTGTCACAGTTCTTCCTACACTAAGTTTGTTCTCAGTGAATCATTCCACTAACTCAACTAAAATTTTTGAAGAGTCTTTCAGATTGAACTTGGAGTAGTTCCCTATACTCAATGTGTGTCAAAATCTTGAATTTCAACTGCAGCAGAGCAAAACTGAAAGGAAAAAAGGAAGTACCTTCTCTAAAATAACATCACTCTTCCTCACTTCGAGCACCTTAGAGAGGTAACGACACAGCTCTGCATTTGCCTCCCCTTCCGATGGAGGTGCAGCAATAGCTACACCTACTGCCTCAGCCGTCACATCTAGAACAAATAGTCGGAGGATTTTATGCTCAAAATATTCAAAACATCTAATCATAATTTCCTAAAAATGAATGTTTATGCTTTCTAAAGCATTTTAATTTAAAACCGAGTAAATGTATAGATTAGCAGGTGATGGCACTTTCACGTTTCATAAATTCCCTTGACGGCCAGTACAATCAAATATAAACTCCTGACCACACAAGCAGCGAAGCCTTCATGCTGTAGCAGGATGCAGGCGTGAGCAAGCAGCCTTCTCACAACGGGGGCACTGCTCTGAGCTTCCCTCAATTGCCCGTTCCTGTGCAGGTGTTGTCCTACTTGGCACCATGTAACACGACTCAAATCGGGGTACCACCAACCTCAAAAGCCGCATGTTAAATCAGTCTGCTCAGAGAGTTACGCTGTCAGTAAATTCCCTGTGTTACCGAAGGGCTGGACACGGCCACAGCCCGTGGGTCTCGCACACGCAGGATGTGAAAGCAGGGATGTGAAAGCAGGCCCAACACGTGTAAGCGCAAGCCCAGGGCTGTGGAGGGAGAACACGTTTTATTAGATCCAACTTTTATGGCTCTAATAAAACCGCACAGACTCTTGAGACACGAGCAGCCTGCACGAAACCACAGATGCCAAACTGAAGGATTTAGGATCGGGATTTACCCCGTGCTCAGCGCGCCACCCAGCGCTATACAGGGGGGACTCGAACGAGCTGCTCCTGGAGAGCCGAACTCCTCGCTTTCGTCTCGGGTGGGATTTTCTACGTTCCCTCCCTCCGCCCCTGCTCCTCACGGTGCAGCGATGCAGCGCCCGCTGCCCGGCCCACAGACCCACCTGTGACGGCGCTGCAGCGGGCGCCGGGCTTGGCGCGCACCGCCACCCTCACAGAGCCGCCGCCCGCCGCCACCACCGGTCCCGCGGCGGCGCCCGGCTCCGCGGGGCCCTTGGCGGCTGCTTTTCCCTGAAACAGAGCAGCAGGCGCGGTCACCGCGGGCAGCCCTGCCCCTGCCCCTGCCCCCCCCCTCTCCTGGCCCTGTCCGCACCTTCCCGGGCATGGCCCCGCCGCTCCGCACCGGCGCCGCCCGCACCCGCAGGAACCCGGCGAGGCTCGGCATGGCCGGGACGGCCCTTCCGGCAACCGCGCCGGGCCCGCCCCGAGGCGCCTGCGCGCTCCGCACGGCCCGGCCCGGCCCGGCCCGGCCGGCCCTGTGCCCGCAGCGGCCGCTCCCGCACGGCCCGGACGCGCCCAGCCCTGTACCTGCAGCGGCTGCTCCGGCACGGCCTCACCCTGTGCCCGCAGCGGCCGCTCCCGCACGGCCCGGCTCCCATCTCTGTCTCGAACAGCGCCGCGCCCAGGGACAGGAGAGCCCTGGCGGAGCGTGCACAGAGCTGGACGTTTGACAGTTGTTCTACACACGGCCTTTGGACACCCCAAACCTGCGTGACGTCCCCCTTTTCCCCTTTAAGAAAGGAAGTGTTCTTATTTTGTCTCCTGCATTCTCAAATTATTACTTTAGTATAACGTGGGGAAGGGTACAGGTCTTTGTACACGAAGCCATTCTGTTACTACACGGTACATACTGCAAGATACTGAATACTATACACATACAGCAATTGCAGCAAATTATTGTATGCAATCTGTAAAACTCGTTGCACACCAATAATCCTTAGGTTTATACTAATTTTTTTAGTACTAGAATATCCAATGATAAAATAACATCATCACAAGTCTCGTATTCTCATTTTCACATTATACATTTTTTATAGGCACAAATGTATATACAGTGGCTATTTGCATAACCAGTTCTATGTTCCAAAACAGCCCTTCTGAATTAAGAGAGATTCTGGAAAGATCTGTTTGTTGCTGAATTTGACTTAATATTTATTTCTTCAGTGCAGCTGCAGATGTTCTCTGCAGTGCAAAGTCCATTAATTCTCCATGGCTCTTGGAAAAAGTCAAGATGATGGCAATATGAATGCAGCTTTGCTGATGTACTTCAAAAAAATACACTAGCAATCCATGTCCATAGGGTCAATCCAAGGTCATTTTGGAAAGAAGTGCAAGATAGGACTACAGCAGCAGCTTTACTGTCTTTTAAGGACAGATTGGAGAGAACATACACAAATTGTTCATAACAAGTAAGGATTTTCCAGTTCAAAAAAATTTTACTACATGAGAAACGAAGGGGTGAAAACACAAAGTAATTAACCACAAGGTAGTACTTAAAACAAACTTTTCAATATACAGAGTACTTATTCCACTTAACATTGTGTTTAGAGGAAAAACTAAATTACAATCTACCAATAATGATGCAGAAAAAAAATAGCTTTTCTGGTACCCCTCAAACAAATTAGTTTTGTTTTTACACAATAAAGTAATTTAACAGAATTTTTAAACTGCTGCCAATAGTGAGTTGAAGTCCACTGAGACACCAACACATTCCAGATCATCGTGAAACTAAATATAAAATATTATTTCTGGTATCTGTCCATCTTCTATTGATGTACCATTGTTGTTACCTGGTGAACTATAAAAGACAAAGCATGTTTTGCTAGCAGTAGGAGATTCGTGGATCACTTTCTTCAAACCTTTTGTTCCATAGTGGGAATCAGGACCCTGAAAAACATCACAAGAGATTAGCAACAGAATGGAAGTAGGCAAGACCCAAAAGTTGCTCATGGTCAAACACAACTCACTTGGACCATTTTAGTAGTACAAAATTTCTGTACCCGTATCATATAAATTATATACAAAATCACAGGCAACAGAAGCCAAGGGCCCTATGTCTAAATAACAAAAATATATTTCTCTGACAGCAGACTTAAACCAGTTGATTTTATTCAACTAGTAATGAATACTTTCTAGTATTTCTCCTTATCACACAGGTTGTCTGTATTCTTACCTAGTTCCCTGCCTCAGCTGCTTCTAATAGGCAGTATTTTTTCCAACCCACCGAACTCTGATTTCTGTATAGGGAATTATATTTAGAGGGCTATTAAAATTTTTTTGAGGAATTAATTTGTCCACAACACTAAGGGGAGAATTTCTGAGAATAACACAAGTAATTCTTGCCTATTATTTCAGCACTAGTATAAAAGGAGATAAAAAATAGCTGTTTTCTTGAATTTAGCTAATGGTTAGAATATCCTTGATAAAAGAAATCAAACAAATTTTGATAGAGAGCTGCCAGATTACATTTTCTAGATAGTGCTTTTTTCCCACACAGTACCAGTGACTTCCATTAGAACTCATTTTAACTCCTACATTGAGCAAAACAGTGAGAAGGCACAAAGTATCCAGTTACAAATTCCATGCTGTGGCACAGAAGAGATGCAACACACTTACAAATTACAGTGGAGTTTTAACTACATCATTCTTTAGCCCTAAACTTAAAAGATATTCAAGATCTAGAAGACACTTTCCCATCAGAAGAGTGGTAAAAGAATAACTCTTGCATCAAAGTAACACTTTCCTCTGTACTGTTAGACATTCTTACTTTCAACGTTGCACAAGCTGTGTAGCAAACCGTGGGCAGAATCTCTATGGGTTCCTTGAACATAACTCTGAAGGTACTGGCTGTTCCATCACAGCTAAACCCCGTGTCGTTCTGTCCCAGCGTCTGATTCTTCTCATAATCAATTATCTGGACAAAAGCATGAACATTGTGTTTTTATGTTTACAAGTGTGAGAAAGGTTCTGATTGTATGCACATGAGAAGGTTACAAGTAAACACTTGCCAACCCCACCCAGCCTAACTGCAAGGACAGTGCAATCCCAGCTGGAAAGGAGCTGTGATTTCCTGATACCACTGGAGCTGACGCAGCACCTTGGAACGATGGCTCGTGAGTTTTGCACGGGCTGTGGGCACTGCTCCAGCCAGGTTAAAGTCCGTGCTTGGGAGATGGAGAATAGCTCTCAGACCTTCAGCTTCTGACCTTTATAAACAACATCTAATCCCGTGCTTAGATTTGCTGATCTCTGTAAACCTTCACAGCCCACATGAGGGAATCTCATTTGCTGCCTCTGGCTATTTTAGAAAATAAGTTTTTACAGATAATGTAGGCAGTCAATGACACCTTCATAAAAGAAAACAAGAACTTTGCTGTTATGTTTTATACAATTTATTTCTAATCTTGATTCAGTATAAAAATTCTACTCAGATGACAGAATATTTATTTTGCCTTCAGTTTCAGTGGCGAGTAAGAATCATTTGTTCCAGTGTAGTAGTAGCAGATTCTTTCCCATTTTGGGTTGCAATCCTGATCCATGCTGCCCAATACCTCTTGCAGAAGTTGGATATCAGAGCTTTGGAGCAGAGCACTTGTGATTACTGCACTAAGAAGAGTCCTATCCGTTTTTATAGTTTCTTATTAACTTGCCATATAATTTTGAGTATTACCCATGCATGAGATGAAGCTTTATTCTAGGCAAAGTGTACTCCATTTTTTTCCCTAGCCACAATCAATAGAAATATTAACAATTATAATGCTGAAGACTTAAGCCCTTTCACATATCAGATGTATTTGCAGTGTAATTATCACTATTTTATGGTAAGTTTTAAATGTTTAACTCTCTGAAGCCCTGCTAGTACTGATGCAGAGCCAAAAAAAGTTAAGAGTCACTAGGCTTAAGTAACCATCTGAAAAGATTGTGACAAGAAAGTTTCACATTCATCAGTTATTAGGGATACTTCCAGGATAAAGAGAACCTATATAAGATGGATGGCCTTAATATGAACCATAAAGGTTTATTTAGCCTTTTGGTTTGAATCAGGAGGATATTTTTCAAGTGAATCTTCCAGTCATTCCCACTTAATATGCATTGTTTAGCATTGAAAAAATCTAAATTCTTTTCAGATAAATAAATCCAGCAAACATCCTGAGGGAACACACTGAATGCTTGCATCTGCTAATAAGAATTCAGCTGAGAGGTTCAAAAAAAGGGTTTATGTGAAGTAGAAAACCCCAGGTGTGTTTAGGATAGCTGCTGGGTTCCCAAAATCAACTCTTTTGTTCTAAAGATCCTGTCTAGTGCACTATGCTACTCATTTATATGGATGTATAGTTTGAGCAAGCCAAACTAAAGATACCTCAAATAGAGGAATTTGCAAGTGTGCTTTTAAAGTGAGGAATGTGGAAAAGCCAAATTCTTTCAAAATGTAATTCCAGATACATTCTGTTTGGAACATCATTAAGAGGAAAGGCACAACATTTTTTCCTTAGGAGACAGACACAAAATCCCTATCCTTACATACAGAGTAGTCAGATAATAATATAATCAAATAGGAAGCAGAAGACAATTTGACATTTAAACAGAATGAACTGAAACAGCAATTCCAGCACATGCTAGAAGTCTAGAAAGATAGGGACAATAGAATTTCTGCCCCTATATGAAGTCACAGACTATTTATTCCACAAAATTTCTCATGCACCTAATAAATCAATGTGACATGATAGTACTAGGTTATGAAATACACAGCATAGGGTAAAACTGTTCCAGTCATGGAATCCTACTATCTTGTTAGAAAGCTTAGAATCAAATCAGAACTACTCTCAACAGGAAAAAGAATTCAAATAGACTGAAATTCCACACTCAAAAAGGAAAAAAAAAAATAGTGCTGGATCAATAGTACTAGAAGACAATCCTGACCACAACATGCTAAGGGATCTAACAGGCTACAAGAGCAGGAAATACAATTTTAGTGGTGTCTTCAATTACCTGCTGGGACCAGGCAAGGGTCACATCAGGATACGAAGCAGGGGGACATTTTTAGATGCTATCACTGGCCACTTCATAAGCCTGCTAACCAATTGCTCAGCAAAAAGAAACGCAACCCTTGATTTGGTACTGAGTGATGAGCAGGATCAGATTCAAAATTTCATAATGGAAACACTATGTAACAGTGTCCATAATATACTTAGAGTCAACACTCCCACATGAACAACAAAAGCAAATCCCCCACAGCTGTGCTAAATTTCAAAAGGAGGAAAGTGAGGAAGCTTGTTCAAAAGAAACTAAAAGGAACAATTATGAAAATCAAATCTTTATAAGAAGCATGCAGGCTACTGAAGGACATAACATACCCAAGGACAGTTTCAGTACATATTTCCCATCAGGAAAGGCTTGAGAAAATGGGAAAAAAGCTGCGTGTTGGGAAACACCTACATTGAAAATGACTGAAGGACAGAAGAATACAGGAGAAAGGGAGCAGAGTTCCAAAATGTTCTTCTTTTGCCCAGTCACCCACTTTTGCCCACTTGTGACAAAATACAGCTTAGACTCTTGGCCTATCAATTGCTCCCTCCCAAATACAGACCAAACCTTTTGCAAGTGCTACAAGTTTGCTTCCTTTTGCAAGTTTCTACAAGTGTACAAGTCTATTTAAACATAATATACTCTACCTGTATATTAACTTGATAGTCTGTGGGTCCGTGAATAGATCCATATAATCCAAATCCCACTATAGAAATTCTTCTGTTAACTGTGAACCTGGTAAGACACAAGAAAGGAATTCAAACAGCTGTGGTGAATGTGTTGCCTTATTTCAAGTAGGAAAAAGACTCCCACTGAAGAGTAGGGAAGTAGACTGAGAATGGCATTGCATTTTTTTAATAGAATTTTTATTTAGATTTCAATACTAAGAAAATTGCTTTGTCAGTTTTATAGGTGGCAAAGCCTTTTTCTTAAGAATACAAAGCTTTGCTAATTCCTCAAGATATTCAGTATCACTAAACAAAACATAAACAGATTCTTCTCAGTATCTCCAAAATAAAAATAGATCAAGACTTAGTATTTCAAAAAGAAATATACAGATAACACTCAATCATTCTAGAATGCGCCCAAACCTCCCAAACCTCATTCTTGTTTGTAAGTTACGTGTGTAATAGCCTAAGTTATTTTAAAAAAAGGGAAAGATCAAACCTGTGCAACAGAGCCAGCATGTTTGCTACTTATACCAAAAAGTCAAAGTTGAACAATTTGTTCCCTTTCTCCCCACATATTTGTCTCTCCTTCAAATAGTTTCTGCAGTCCTACCTAATCCGGTCGCTTGTTCCACTGTAGCCCCAGCGACTCTCCACCTGCTGGAACCTGTTAATGCTGCATTCTTTTCCTCTAAGGCAACATCTTGGTCGGTCAATATAATCTACTTTAGGTTTAGGATTGACAGTAAAGTGCAGAAAGAGATTTACTACCTCCCGATCCGACAAGATTCCAGATTGAGCAGGGCCTGCAAAAACATAAAACTTCTAAGATGATCTGAAGGATTACTCCAGCTGTTGTATTTAAACCACATATATTCACAAACTGAAGACAACACTAATATTTTCCAATGGCCAGAGCATAATCTGCAGAATGTGCACCAGATTTGTGATCTTTCATTTTTGTGCATCATTTGTGCATATTGTACTCTTATTAGTACAATATTAATAACGGAATTGAGTATTAAACATCTAAACACAGTTAAACAGCATTGAGAGATGGTCCAACAGTAAGACAAACAACTTCAAAACTCACCTGCTGCAAACTCTTCAATAGTCATTAATGGAAAACGGATTAAGGAAAGAGCTCTTCCAAGGACTTTTTGTTTGTTCCCAAATGTCACGGGCAGTTGTTGTCTCTGACATTCTGCTTCTGCCCAGCGAACAACAGCTCCAAAGAGCCTACTTTCTCGAATACTGAGAGTGTCCCTTTCTAGAACTGCACATAATGTGTCTAAAGAAAAAAATGTTAGCAGCTTTAGATCAGTTTTCATCCAAGCCAGTAACAGCGTTACATTATGTAAGCTTAAAATACTAATTACACACTAAGAACATTCATAACAAGACTATTAGTTTTGTCTTATTATTGTATGTTATGTGTATATATATTGCACATAATTTATCTTACATAAAATGTAATCTCTCAATGACACATAGATTTCAAACTAAAAATTAATTTTCCTGCTATGAAGACAGGATATGAGCTTTCTTCTTGATTCCTCATAGTGTAACTAATATCTGTAGTGATAACAAATATCCTGAAGAATTTCAATTGCTAGGGCAAGATCAAAACTGAAAGTGACCAAAGAGTGAATGCACACTACTAAAAAACCAAGTTACTCATGATGACACTGTCATATTCTCATCTGAGCAGCCACCTGCCCATCTGGGTCAACTATAGCCACAAGCAGCAGTGGTACACAAAAACCAGTTTAAAGATACATGAAAGTCATCTAAAATATTGAGATATTTGCTACCCACAAAGCCTGAACGTGAAACACAAGATCTGAGGCAAGGTACATGTTCAAAAAGCAACTTATCCTCTATTTATTACTCCTTCTGACCTTCTTTGAATAACAGGTATGCAGAAATTATCATAGAATACACGTCAAAAAATAAATGGGTTTTTATATTCTAAACCCTCTGGTTTTGGGAATTTTTATCTGCCTTGAATTTAAGTAAGGCATGTTTGCAGTTATAGAAAATAGCATACTGGAAAGTCAAACCAGATTGAGACTTACCAAGACTAAAGATCACTCACTGCCTGACTACAAATCCTACTGAACACAAGTTAACAATGGCTTTAAAATTTCTTTACGCAGTGAAACACCTTCCTTCAGTCTGAATTTTCCCCACAATCTATCTGAATTGGAGTAAAACCTTAGACACATGTAGTAGCAATGAAACTGAGTAAGTAAATTTACAACTGCTAGCTTTTGATAGAAGATTAAACAGACAAACTAGCAGTTTATATATTCATTTTTTAAAGCAGGTATCATTAATTGTACCTGATCTGTGCAACTTTGAATAGATAAATACCATGTTGCAACAGAACAGTGTGACTCCTGTTGCATATGCAAAGCAGCCATGGATGCCTCAGGGATGAGGCACAACCCTCAGGAAGTGAAAGCTCTGGCTTCAGTGAAGTGTGGTGTCACCACAGTGGGAGCCCTGGGATTCCACCACTACTCAACCAGGGACACAGTGCAATGGAACCCAGCTCAGGAGCAAAGCTCAAAGGAAAGCACTGCAGGGGTGGATGGCTAAGAAGGAAACAAGTGCTTGGGACTTGGCATACTCAGATGGGGGAAGGAACTTTGCTGGGGTACTGTCATTTCATGCTTAGGGCACACAAGGTGACTTACCTATGTCGATATCTGTAAAACCTTCTGCACTTATGGCATCCATAGTGCTTTTGTCTATTGTGTCGAGACAAAGACTAGCAAGCTGAGGTTCATCAAACAAACGAGCCTGGAAAGATAAAGAAATGCATCTTAAGCATAAAGTTGACAAACTGCTAATCTTAAGCATTTTACCTCTAGTGCAAACATAAATTAAGTTGATTTGTCTAAGTACTCTTTGTGTTTATACCTTAAAGAGTACTTAAAATCTCAAAGGAGTACATAATTAAGGAGAATTAGTAATTTCCCTCCAATTAGGAATTTTCCTAGTAAATCAAAACTAAGCTTAAATTTACCTACTTGAGTAAGCAGCATAAAGGCATTATCTGCTCGGAGATGCTTTGTTAGGAAATCCACACAATGTGCTTCCAGGGCAGGGACTGCATACTTTTTAGCAGTGTATAAAGTAGTCATGACTGTTTCTGGACCAATTTGAACTTCATCTGAATAAAGAAACCTATAAATCAATACACAAATACAGATCATAAAAACATATCTTTAGAGGGGCAGCCAAACACAACAGTCTCTTTGCATTTAGAAAACAAGCCAAAGATTTGCACTGTGAACAGTGCAACAGCTAACCTCGTAGCATTTTTATAAATAAAGAAGCTAAGTTAAAAGGTTCAAGAAAGACTATTATGTTAACCTAATGGCATACATTTGTCTTAAATATGTATTACTCCCTAAGACTGATCTGGCTGTCCTAGTTATACATAGCTCCCCAACTGTAAACAACAGCTGAGCTGCAGAATTACTTAACCTATGAATGCATGCTCTCAGTTCATCAGGAAAATATCAATGCACAATCCTCTATGGCTGTATTCCTGAAGTTCATTTACTGACACTGCACACTGGCTTCCCCCCCATGAGGGAATAGTGTCAAGGACTTAGATTGTGAGAACATCTTATGTCAAAGTTAACCCTCTGTAGTATTCAGAGAGGAAAGGGAGTACTTTCTAGCAGATGACCTTGACTCTTCTATTCCCACCATAGCAAAACACTTGCTTCTCTCCACTGCTTGAGGCAAGAGGATTGGTTGAGATTTTAGCATAAGCTGTGAACCAGAAAATAGGAGCCTCCACCTACACCAGGAAAAACCCCCATTTCCTGAGCAATTGTTATTTAAGATTAGACAAGGTAAGATTTATTTTAAGGTTCTGTATGGAAAATACAACTTTTTAAAAATAATTTTTCTTACAGATGACATTTAAGATAGTTTTAGCAAAATTTCATCAGCCTTTCAGATAACAATAAAGAATAGTCTGTGATTTACAAAAATACATTTGTCCCCAACACACATAGGTAATTAAACATAATAAACCAGGGCACACTAGCAAATGCAAGAATTCCACAATGAAAACCAAGTCTTTCCTTTATATTTTTTAATATTTGTTATTCAGAACATCCTGAAAATGAATGACACGCAGACAGAAGGTGTGTTTAGAAGAGTTTTCAAATGTAGCAATCAGCAATTTGTATCTAACAGGAGAACCCTGTGAAAATAACAGACTCCTTAAACTTCTTGCAACATGGAGAAACTGAATATAAACCCAGAATTGCAGTTTAAACCGAAGTTCTTCACTGTGTATATTTCCTATATGCCAAGAAAACTCTAATTCTCAGTAGTTGCTAACACACAACTAAATATGGTGTTCAACATTGACTTTGCTGCCACAATACAGGTACATATTTACCATTAAAAGATTCCAATCTACTCAAACAGCCAGCCTGCACATCACTTTGGAGATGTGAATGATGCTCTAATTTTTTTCAATTGGATTTAAATTGAACAACGTTTGGGAAGAATTAATTTAATTAAATGCTAACTTTTTTTTTTTAAAGTAAGGTTCATACAGTTCAATTAGAACTGATTTCTGAAAGCTATGAATTATTATTACCTGTTGAAGAAAATGAGGGGCTGACTTGTTCATCACAACTGCCGACAAATTTACTTTTAAGAGACAAATATTTCACAGGTACACTTTTGCATACTAAATTGACAAGCTCTTCATTAACGTACTAGAATAGTGCATTTACATTTCGGTTCTAAGATTTAAAATAATCAGTTTAAAATGCCATCACTTTTGTTGTATGACTTTATAGGAGCTTAGAGTCCAAATCATGTGGAAGTTGATTAATAGGCTGTAAAAAAGCCAATACTGCAATGCAAATTACAGTATGCATTTTACCTAACCCAAAAAAACAAATCCCAAGTTGGTTTTGGAACATGATTTTTGGTTTTATTACTTAAATGAATCCAATCTGAAGCCAACAAAGTGACACACCAGAGGGGCTCATCGGGCTTGTGTTTTACTTTCTGCTATACCTTCCAAGGAAACAGGGTGCAGCCCTAGGTGTGTCTTGCCAAGAGCTGTCTGTGTTAACTCTCCCCTCTGTGGCACGCCTGAACTAGCACAGCTTTATGTTTACACCACTGCTCCTCCTCCACGTAATTCAGTGGGACTGATGATCACTTCCCTCCTCTATTTCCCTTTGAGACAGAAACAACATAATTTTATTGGCATCCAGGATGAGGGAATGGGAAGCTGGGGGGTATATGTGCATAGTGGAAGAACATTTTTAGTGACCAGAACAAACAATTTTTCCAAGTGACCATTCAATCATTCACTCTATATAAGCCTCTCATACATTTTATGCTACTTTTCTTTATTCTAAGGTTAGCACTTCCTTCTCCACTTGTGCGGGCATCCTCTCAGTAGCTGAAATGTTTTCACCATTATAGAAGCACACAGGAATCTTTTTTTCAAGTCAGTCATGATTATCCCTTTATTTATTGCTTGCAAAAATTCTCTGAAAAGACTTTTGGAAGACAGACTGCTAACTTGTGCCACATCATCACTTTACTTTACTCTGTGATCAAGTTAGCTTATTGTAAAATATGAATGAAAATTTAAAAAAAAAAAATCTTAGTAAAACCAGCAAAAAGAAACCGTAAAGCAGAACCCTACTGAGACAACTTGAATTTTCTTGATCATTGCTATTCAATTTGTAATTAGAAACACACATACATAAAAGATGCTTCACTGGGAAATAGATTAACTTTGTGACTTCAATATTATTTCAGCTCCTAAGGATATATCTGTCAAACTACTTCATTTGTTTTCATCAAAAAATCTTTTCCTTTAATTTACAAGTAGCATATGTCAGTAGATCTGTATGAAACACATGTAGTTTTACAGACATGACTTAACAAACCACATGAGTAAATAAAATGAAAATGAGCTGAGGAACATTAAATAATTAGTAAATTATGCCTAGAAAGTTTTGCATTACTTAAACATTTCCTTTACTTGATGCTCATTTGCTATGCATATTCAAAGATCCTGACTTAATTTCTAGCCAATATACCTCAAACTGGTATTTGCAAACATTAAAGAAATGTCCTGTGAAAGGTAACTATCATTATCTGAGTGATTTACTAATGGTAGATAGAAGAGGCAAACAGTACAAAGTATCATTCCTGCTTCTTTCAGTCAATACCAGAAAAAGACCCCATGTTGTTTCCAGCATGGAAAAAATCCATTACTGGCATGTATTACAAAAGTTCTCCTTAGATATGTTTTTAACAATGTATTGCAACGTGTATTTATTTCAATATAAGCTAAAAGACATATACATAGCATGGAAGAATGTCCTAAAGAGCTGGCATAGACAGCAAACCTGAGATGTTCCAGCAGTCCACCAGTGTGGTGATATTCAGACAAGATACAAGCACAGTCAGTTTACTGACGCAAGTCCCGGGGCCATTACGCACTGGCAGCCCTACCAACACAAGATGCTTTTGTTTGCTCCTAACAACATCTCTTCATTCACTTCTACAGTGCTCAAATCCGTCTTATCTTTACTTAGAAATCTCTTAGAAATCTCTCTTTCTGTGTTCTATTTTTACCCAGGCATTTATTATATCCACTTTTCGCGGTCCAGCATTTTTTCCACATAAATATAGACAAATGCATACAATGTGCACTGTCATTTACTGTTAACCTTTGAAACCAATTTGCTTGAAAGACTCTTCCCACTACCTCTCTCTCCTCTGCACAAAAAAAAAAATCCACAAAGAACAGTTTGGTAACAGCAACAAAAAGACATTGCTGCTGCATGGAGGTTTGTTAGGTTTTGTGCACATCACTTGCTTTACCTCCTGTGCCTGTGACTACCTAAGGACCAGGTGACTCTTCTCTAATTGTTTCTATCTCTTAGGCCTCAGCAAAAGAAGAAAGTTGCCAAGACTTTGGAGTTTTTCCTGTCACAAAAAATTTTGAGACACTACATATTTATTTCCAGGCAATAATATTACCTGTTTCCTAAAAGTTAATTACAGAGAACTGTTTTATATATTTTATAGTTAATATTTTTTGCCTAGCAGAGTGGTTTCTTTGATAAAAACCTTAAGGTTATGCAGTTTAATCGTATTACCACACCACAGCCCAAGGCACAAATAAACTCTTAGTAATTGTTTCTATGAACACCATAAATTTTATTTGCCACTACACTGAGTAAAGAGAAATGGTAGGTAAACTCATCAGTTTTGTGAATATGCAAACTAGCAGATCCTATTCTGCCCAGATTAGAAATCACTAACACACTTTATATCCTTTTTGCTATCACTGCACTCCCAGTCTCACACCCAGACGGTCTGTGAGTAAAAATCAGCTGGTTACTGCCTTCTGCTGCATGTTCCCTCTCTGCCCAAGTATGATTACAATGTTGTTATTATGGAAAAAGGATATAACAGCTTATTATCATCGCTGACAAAGAAAAGTGAACAGGAAGATGACTAAGACTTCAAAGTAAGTATCAAATTTCAAGGTAAGTATCAAATGAAACTAAAAGCTTGGTACAACAGCTTCTGTCCCGTTTTTCTTACTATTAGAAGAAGATGGTTGCACAGTTGCAACATCAAGGGGACCCACAAACTCCCATCACTGTATTTTAACAAACCAAAACACTGAATCCAAGAGCCCAACCAGACACCCACCGAGTGCTTCCCTTCCCTGACAGTCAGCTGCCACGGAATTAGGGCACTTCTCCTGGGAAAACAGTGCAGGGTAAAGAACAAGAAGGGACCAAAGCGCGTTGGAGGGGCGGTGTGACCTTGCGTGGAGCCCACAAGGTATTTCTGCGCCTTCCCTGCATCTCCCTCCAGGGACGGGCAGCAGGGACAGGCCGGGTTCTGTAGGGACAGGAGCCGGGAGGGGCCGCGGAGCGAGGAAAAGGCACGGGCGGCCAAGCGGGGCCGCGGCGCGGAGCCCCCTCCGTGCGCGGCCGCCCCCGCCCCGCGCTGACCTGAGGAGCGCCAGGAAGGCGGCGGGCTCCACGTCGGGCAGCTCGATCTCGGCCGAGGTGGTGGCCATGCCGCCGTTGAACATCGCGTCGAACACGGCGCTGCCGGCCGCCAGCACGAACCGGTGGGCGGGGATGCGCTGCTGGCCGGGCCCGGGGGGCGCCGCCCCGCCAGCGCCGCCGCCGCCGCGGGCGCTGCCCTTGCCCACCACGAAGTGCACGTCGCTGAGCAGCTCGTTGGAGAAGAGGAAGGCGAAGCGCTCCCGCAGCGAGCCCTTGGTGGCCTGCCAGTTGTACAGCGGCTCCCGCTGCAACACCGCGCCGGCCTCGGCGGCGGCGACACCCGCGGCGGTGGCGGGCAGCGCCTCCGCGGGCGCTCCCGGGCCGCCCCCCGCGGCCGCCATCGCCTTCGGGGCCGCGCCGGGCCGGACCGCGCCGGGCGCTCCGTCAGCACCGCCCGGCGTCACCGCGGGCCCCGCCCACCCCGCGCACGCCCCGCCCCGCGCACGCGCCGCGGCCCGCGCAGGCCCCGCCGGAGCCGCCGCCCGGCCTGGATCGGGACGTGCCCCGGGGAGTGTCCCGGGATGTGCTCCGGGCTGTGCCCTGGGCTGTGCCTCGGGTTGTGCCCCGGGTTGTGCTCCGGGATGTGCCCCAGGGAGTGTCCCGGGATGTGCCCCGGGATGTGCCCGGGGTGTGCCCCGGGATGTGCCCGGGTTGTGCCCCGGGGTGTGCCCCGGGGTGTGCCTCTCGCCAGGCCCGTCAAGACGTCTGAGGCCGCCGGTGCACGGGCAATGCGCTTGCAGAGCCGCGGAGAGGGAACAAGCGGGCGGGCAGGGCACAGAGCGCCGCGGCAGGCACGGAACTGATAACGCCACCCCTGGGAGCGAATAAATCGCAGCGGTTGTGCTCGGGCACGTGAAATGCAAATTCGTTTTCATAACGCCCGTTTCGCCGTGGTGACAGGGAGGATAAGGGCTGGTGACCTGTTTTAAATATTTCTGAAGTGAAGTTGAAGCATCGGTGGCTTTTAAGGCACGTACACCTTGCAGTCCTTACACACGTACTGTGTCTCTCCACATTTCGTGTTTTAAGTTCCCAGGAGAGAGCTCACAGCAGTGAGGCCGCTGGTGCCCCAGCAGCGCACAATTCACCGCCCTTGGAGCGGGGGTGTAGGCAGGTGGATTAACCTTCGGGGGCTGTGCTTTTAGGAAAGAAAGAGGAAAGGAATAAGAGGTGTTTGCTTTTTCCCAGTGCTGTCAAACCGCTGCAGAACTGAGGCGATTCCTTTTGCCATCTGCTGGGATTGTGCTGTAACCACAGCGGCGATTTGCGCTGTTTGTCACCGCTCCCGACTTGTCAGCATTTATGGAAGCGTGTGGCTAAAAGAGGAATAGAACATGTCACCGCTCTGCATTCAGGTTTATAATTAGGACAGAGCTGAGACCGAGCAAATGTGGTCCGTTTCGCAGAACAAGTTTTTGAGAACCTTCAGCAAGATGGAAGCAATTTCAGCAGGGTAAACTATAGTGGGAAAGGGCACCAGAAGATATAGTGTACCAACCAGAAAGCAGCAGCTAGCTTTGCACAGAGGCAATATTTAAAAATAAAATCATACTGCTGACTTAGAAGAATGAAGGTATCATCTCTGCACTTTTCTTGTCCCAAGGTGGACAAAGAAGGGAAGGAAGGAGAGCCCTCCATTCTCTTGATAGCTTAGGGACAGAGATGTGAAACACTGACACCTTGGGCACAAATGGATAATTTTAATTTAAATTGAACTCTTTTTTTTCAGTGATGGGATGGCCTGGGTATTAATGAGTATTTCTGTTACTGCTGTCTTTTTGCTTTTATTGTTCCATGCTCACTCAGGTTAATCTGTCAGCTGAGAGCCAACAGCCATGACTGCTCTGCTTAGAGAGAACCTTGTTTGCAAAGTGTCAGTAACACTCTAGAGAAAGTTAACAGGGATGGAAGAGGGCTGAGGAAAAAGGGAAAGGTACACCAGAGAAGTAAAAGGAGGTCAGCTGAGGCAGACAAAAGTGTGTAAGACAGCTTCAGGGATGAGAAATCAGTCATAAGAAGGCAAAGCTGTGGAACATAGGAAAAAAATGGAAAGACCTGTGTGATAGTCTGAGAAAGAAAATAGAGAAAATGAGGGGAAAGAAACAAAATAAAATAAAACAAAAATCTAAAAAAAATAAAAACAGGAAAGGAGACAAAGGCAAGGAACAAAGAAAAGGAGAAATGTGCCCAGGATGTCCATCTGATCTGTTCAGCTAAATGCCAAATTCACTAATTGAAACAGTTTTGAAAGTGAGTACTAAGAAAATATTAAGTAACATATTTCCTTTCCACACTGAGCTTTTGTTCATGTAGACAATGAGCTTCAGGCATTTGATTCACCTTGTAATCTTTGTACTAGCTTCCTTGGAAAAAAAACAAAACCAGCCAGCTTTTCTGTGGCATTCTCAGTGGGTGGATCACAGCCATTTTTAAATGTGATGTCATGGGATTGTATTTGCCAGTCCAGATCAGAAATAATATACAATGCTTTTCCCAAAAGGGCTACACATGAATGTCACTAAAATGCCATCCCATTATTTGCTCTCTTAGTGTGTTCAGGTTTTGTCTCAGAAATAAAGCTGTATAGAATAAAAAAATATTTATATAAGTCCAAGAAGACTTTTTGTGTTGTTTGATCTCATGTATCAAAATGGTTACAAATCAAGGGCTGCAAACAAAAGTTCAACAGTATTATATTATGTAGCTATGAAGGTTGTCCTGATCTCTAGCCAGCAAAACAGAAGGTCAGGGAGTGTCTACACTTTTGAGCAGCTAATTTTCAAGGTCCACATAATGCCGACCTGGTGCCTTTTTTTTCTGCAGAAATTCATGAAGGAAGTACTCTCCAAATCTTGAGGTTCCTTCACCTGTCAGCAGGGAGAGAGAGGACAAAGTGTGTTTACGTGTACTGAAGAAGAAGCAAAGAATGCCGTGATCAAACTGCAGGGATTTCTGAGATACCTGTGATGCCAGGGATGTCCCAGAGACACAGGAATGCTGCCCCGTGGCCCTGGCCTCCCCTGCTCCTGAAACGGGGCCAGTTCTCAGAGAGCCATCAAAAAGGTTTAGGTTACTAAGAGTATTGTTTTCAACCATTTGTTCCTGAAATGATTTAAATTCTCCTCCCTTTCCTTCTTTTCCCCACATGAACTCAGCTTTGTGTATGCTCCAAGGAGCTGTTTGTTGTTATGATCAGAGTTTTTGAGCTGGCACATATTTTCACAGTGATTAGCAATTGTTCTCATAAGCAGTGAGCATCCTCTCTCTGTTTCAGGAGGGAAGGGAATAATTCAGAGTAAATCACAGATTTGTTTCTGATTAAGCTTCCTGGCTGGGGCCATTTGATGACATATTTTTCTTTCCATGCTCAATTAGACTCTTAAAATCCCCTACATGTGATCCATGCCACTGCTGTGAATGACAGACATGCATATTACTGTTCCTATCACTGAATTACCAGTAACATTACAGTTGCTCAAATGTGTAATTTTTAATAACTACAGTTAATAACAACCACAAAAACAATGTTGTATCTTTGGGCTTTTTGTTGTGGTTGTTATGGTTATCTTCTCTCTGGCTTGCATTAGCCTGTACTGTTGGGATGTGGGGTCTGCAGATAACAGATCCAGGTTTTGGAGCACAGGATCCACTCAGGCACAGAAAACTCAGTCTTAGATCTGAGTAATGCTAAGGGTGGGGATTAAGTTTTATTCTTATGTCTTGTAAAGTGCCTATATAATGTTGATTGTCAAAAGCCATAATAAGAGGAATAGGTATTTTTTCTCTGGTATAAATTCACCTGTATTCTAAAACTGACCATAAGAAAGAAATATTCACAGAATTTTTAAAATTCACAATAATTCTTTGCGCTATCATTTCTACAAGTAATTCTTGTATCTGAGCATTTTATTTTGTCTTTTCAGTTGTGCTGGCTAGGTGTCCTGGAGTATTAAGGTAATTATGTATCTTGTGCCTTCTATTATAGTGATACTTTTCTCATTTTTAGTGACAGTATTAATGACTTGTACTTTAATTTCTATTCCTGTATAGTAATTATTACTTACATTACACTGTTACCATAAACATTCCTGCTAATCAAAGCATTTCTGTGAAATTTTTCAGAATTTTGGCTTAGAGATGTGTACAACTTATACAAATGTGACATGGAAGTTTTTGAGGACTCCAGTTGTGGAAGTAGCTCTTTCATTTCTTCTTTGGCACATTTATGCATTTCAAAAACATACAGCAAGGAACAACAGCAAAATTCATCACATCTTTTCTCTGAAAGTAATTACAAAACAAAAGAAATTATTTAAGCCATAGAAGATTCTACTCACCACATATCTATTTTACATATAATTTCAAATAATGACATAGGTGGTTATATGAAAAATGCTATACTTTGACATATATTTTAAAGCATTAAAAATATTCTGCTACTGCATAGCTGAAGAAGCGAAGAAGACGAAATTATTTTATTTGTTATTACCATCATGTCATTATGACTGACCAGTGGCTATTTGTGAAACTGTCTACCTTTCAAGCTCTGCTAAGTGTGTTGATGTACAGCACTGTTCCAGGCAGAATCCTTATTTCCTACACTTCTGCCCGGGTATTTAGCTAGCAGCTTAATTTCCACGTAATTAATGAGATTCTTACTGAGAAATTGCACTTGCCATTTCCAGTTTAAGACAAATAGTACAACTGACATGATCCCTTTTAATATAACGCCTATTAATTTTATCTGGCATGTCTTTTTTTCCTCTTAACATCATTGTTTGGTGAATACAGAGGTTGTAGCCCAAAAATCAGCTCTGTTTTTGAGGTACTGATACTCAAATTTGTAAGTGGAATGGTCACGGATCACTAATTCCTCTTTGGATTCTGTGATGCTGTGATTGCTGTTGGTGAATCCCCCAAATCCACAGCAAATCATCAGCACATGGCCTCCTGACCCCCAGTGCGTGCCATGTGAGCTGCATTATATTGCCTCTGATGCACCATGCACCTGAGATTTACAATACAGCATCACTTATTACCTGTTACACCCTCAGCTAACAAGAAATTCAGAAACAGAAGAGGTTGGCTTTAAAGCTGTTAGAGGATGGCAGTTATGTGTGGTCTAAGATGCTCTCTCAGCAAATTAACACATTAACAAAAGACCCAAACATGAAGCGTTTAATTCATCTCTTAATTCACCTTTTAATCCACCATCTTTATCTGGACTATTGGTTACTGTCTTCTCTTGCCTTAAAAACTCACTTGCATATACAGGAAAGCAGAGCCTCCAAAATATATCAGCTTAGTTCCATAAAAATTGAATGACACAAGTTGTTTTGTAGCAGGATGGCATTTTGTAGCTGGCATCATAATGCAATGAAAGCTTGCTGCTTGGCAGAGCCCTGTGTGAACACATGAGCAGTGCTTCCAAGAGATATAAATAGTGTCTCTTAATCCTTGCATTGATCTTCATGAGCTTGCTTAAGGTTCAGCTACCTATGTTTGTTTAGATTACTGTGATTTCGGTTTAAAATTAAGACGACTATGTTTTAATATAATGTTATATCCTACAAGTTGTCATGATTTAATGGGCAGTTATTAAAGGTAAGAGCTGTTTCTCAGGCTAAAAGTAGACACAAAGACCTAATGGCCAGTTAATCTCCTCCTTTGTAGCTGGTCATTAATAAATTACCTATTTTTATATTCTCCACAGAATTTTTTTGCTGGCACACTTACAAATGCCTTCTCAGTCCTGACATCAGAACTGATCTGTCACCATTTAGTACAGAGACTGGAGAGAAACAACTTCCATATGATAAGAAGTGATTAATGTTCTAATCAAGAAGCCAACAAACATCAGCCCAAGCATATTTACTGCTTGTGAGCTGAGCTTTGCCAGCTGAGGGGTCACACAAGTGGAACTGGCTTCTTCCTGTGGCCAGGGTCCCCAGTGAGGAATCTGACCTGTGCCGTAAGACTGATACTTGTGATTTGACAGAGAGTTGGGTTGCCAATTTTAAAATTACTATTTAGACAGAAATTACATAGCTTCTGACACTAGAATGTTCCAGTGTGGTCAAGAATCACCAGCTTTGGCACTGTGCTGCTGAAGGGACTATCTTTCACATGAAACATAAGTTCAGAACTTTAGGAATCTCTTGTCAATAAATAATCCTCTGATGATTTCTGCATGGGAAGGAGTCTCCATTTTCATGTTTTCATTACTCCATTTTGCTTTCCTAAGCTTCATTGCAGTTTGTGTAGGATATATGTATTTTTCAATCTTATCTTGACATCTAATATTGCTAAATAGTTAAATAGTTGCTTGATTTTCTACAAGTTAGGGCATTCACATGTCTCATGATGATGTTACCATTTATAAAATCTGGGGGGGAAAAAGAAAAACTATTTTGCAACATTAAGAAATGAATATAATTGAGTATGTGACAGGGAGCTGGGAGGTTACATTTATTCTGGTGACAGCAGCTTATCAACACTGCTTTCATATAACACTTCGATTAGTAATTGTGTTGTTAAAGACACTCTATTCCTACCTTCATCTTTATATCACTGTTCTGGTACATGTGAATAGAGGGTGGTGTTACAAGCAGTTGAAGTTGAAGTTCTTTCCCCTTCCTCCCCCACAAGAACACTTGGAGTTGTCAAAAAATGCATGTGTTAGTTTTTGAGGACTCCTGGTTTTCAAGTGAGGGTGTTGTTTGATCAGTAAGATTGTTTGCTTTTAATTGCTAACTTAAGCCAAATTTTGAACTATTTGCCTTTGGGGAAGTTGGTCAGTGGTTTTGGACTGTGCCAACTGAGCAAGTTTTCCTTTTTCTCTAGAATTGGTTTCATCTGTAAAAATAAAGTCTTCAAGAATGCTGGTGGTTTTATTTTCTTCCTAAAGCCTGAAATAGAAGCCAGGATATTTTGGCACGGAGCAGGAAGGCCAGAGTTAGAAGGAACTGTAGCGAGAAAAAAAAGAGGTTTCTGATATGGAAAGTGTGGCACACCAGAATCCACATGTTCAGCACTATCATGGGTGGACTTGGGGGCCTCCTCTGTCAGGACATGGAAAGGAACGATGGAGCTGGAAGGCTCACTAATGTCTCTTTCATAGGGTGAGAGATGAAAATGAAAGAGGAAAACATGCCCTTTGAACAAACATTTCAAATATTCCATTTCAGGGGTATCTTCTGTTAGCAGATGCTCATAATTATTTTTCTAATCGAAAGTGGATAGATCTCAACCCAAAAGACTCAAACAATGCATCTCTGCTGTTTAGTTGCTATGTGATTACCACAAGATGTGCCTTGACATTTTCTACTTAGAAGTTTAAATAGGACCTGAGGAACAAGTTGGATGCAAATCAGAGCTGGAATATGCTGGCAGAGTGGTAAGGAAGAAGTTTCCCATGTAGTGTTTGACTTCAGAGGCACAGGAACTGAGAAGTGAAGCTTGAGACATGAATCTTGAGACTGCGCTGTGGCAGCTGCATACAAATAAGCAGCCTATACATTTGAAAGCTTGAGAAGTAAACCGGCTGTGCATTGAAAGGTAGGCATTTGGAGGTGGTAAATTTAGCCCTGACTCATCCAATGGCAATTTTGACACTTGGGTGGACTAAATTACTTTTAGGAGTTGCATCATGTTTTTACCAGATAGTTTGATCGAGCATGGTTTAACCCATTTGTATACTTCTGGCCAGTTTCTAGATCTTTTTCACTTGAAATAACCATGCCAGAATTTGCTTGTATAGAATATATAGGACATAGATATGCTCTGGATTACCAAGTTCCTTTCTGTGAGAGGTATTATATCAATTAGTCTATTGCTTAAACTGACCCAATTTACTGTAAAAAACTTAGAATACCCTTTATTGCTCATAGCTGTTTCTGAAAACTAGTGACAGTTTCTTCACAGCTTCATCCTTCAAATTAAGGAGTTCTTTCCTCTCGCTGGTGTTAACTCCTCAAGTATTTACAGAGAGCACTCTGAGCCAAGCTCTTCAGCCTTTCCTGACAGACAGGTGCCCTGTTTCCTCAGCCACCTTAGCAGTCCTCGTTTGTATCATTTCGACATGAAGGAGTCTGAATTGCGCCCATTATTGCAGAGGGTGCTTTTACAACGGTGTCAATTCTTCCAGAAAGAGCTTGCCTGGCATGCTAGAAGTGCATTTGCTGTTTTTTTTCAGGCAACACTTTCTCACTTGCCAATATCCTGGAATTAAACACTCAGTAACTTCTAGGAACAGCGGTTTTCATTTCTGTTTGCCTTGCACACAAGGCTCATTCCACCGCTGACACTTCAGTGTTGATATTGAAGTATAGGCAAAGTTTGAAGCCAGAAAGAAAAAGCTGATGGATAAAGTCAAACATGCACCTAGTTTTTGCTAATTTTTTTTCGTTTGGCACTTAAATGGAAAAAATTAACTCTTTTTTCCCACCTGAACATTTTAAAAACTCTAATGTCCTTGTTCTTAAGAACCCAGCTAAATACTGAGGCAAAAGAGATGCATACTTTTTTTTACGGGTTTCTCAGGGAGTTCCGCACTAGCCGCACCAAGGGACCCTCTCTCCATCCACGATCTCTCATGGGACCGGATCGCTTCGCGGGGCCCCGCGCCTCGGCCGTCGCCGCCCCGGTTCCTCGCCGTGCCTTCAGCCCGCAGTTAACCCGCGGCGCCTCTGTCGCGGCGCTCAGCTCGGCTCCCACAGCGGCCCCTTGGCACATCGCCTCTGTCGGTCACCGGAGCACCGTCCGTCCCGGCGGGGCTGGACCCGCACCCCCTGTCCCGGGAGAGCGGCATCGCCCGTCGGGCAGTCCCCGACCCCGGGGAAGGGGCAAGGGGGAGCGGGGCGAGCCCCGGGACGGGCGGAGGCGCTCCCCGAGCGGCCGGAGGAGCGCCGGGCGGCTCCGGTTTCCGAGGCGGATTTAACCTTCGCGGCGCGGGGCGGGGGGGCGGCCGGCGATGGGGCGGGCGGCGGGCAGGGGCGCGCAGGGCCGGGGCGAGGCGGCGCCTGGGGCTCGGCGCTGGGCTGGGCTGCGCTGGGGCGCGCAGGGCGGCCGCCGCCTCCCGCCGCGGGGATGAGCGCCTCGGCGGCCACCGGCGTGTTCGTGCTCTCGCTCACCGCCATCCCCGTCACGTACCTCTTCAACTGCCTGGCGGCCACCGGCAGGTGAGGCGGGACGGGCCCGGCGGGGTTTGCACCGGCGGCGCGGGGTGAGCGGGACGGGGCGGGCGGCGGAGCGGGGCCGGGTCCTGCCCGCGTCCTCTGACGGGAGCCGAGCCGGGATGCGGCGAGCCCGGCCGCTCGGCCCGGGACGCTGTCGCTGCCGGTGGCCATCACCCGGAGCGAGTCCCGGCCGCCCCGGGCCGGCGGTGCCGCCGGGGGCGCGGAGCAGCGCCCGCTCCGTGCCGGGACGCGCGGCCTCGCCCCGGACACCGGCAAACAAATTCCGATTCTGTTTCGAAGCGAGTAGGAGAACTCGGCAGCTCCGGAGAGCTCCCGAGCCGCGGGCTGCCCGCGGGCTCCCTCAGCCCCCGTGTCACTGGAAATGACCCTGTGCCCTCGCTCCGCCAAAACTCAGGATCCCGGGAGAAACCGCAGGTCTAGAAAAGGAAAGTCTTCCCTCATGGCAAAACCCACTTCACTTAAAGGTCTGTGTGGTATTTTGTGATCCCACAGCCCGGGGTGTTTTGTAACTTTACTGCACAAATATTTGCTTCTTGTTTTTAGGGCTTTGCTACATCTGTTCCTTCCTCATTTTCCTACTTCTAGCCCATAACTGAATTTTTTTTTGTTTCTCATTGCTAGAGTAATGTCAAATAACACATGGTGACTTACTTGATTAACTGCCAATATTTATTTCACATTGATAGACTGCAGTGAAAAGTCACTGCAATATTAACAGCTGTAATGGTATGAAGAAATTCATCACTGGGAAAACAGACTAGCAGAAGATTCAAAGCATAAAATAAATCAACAAGCTAGTACTGCTCATCCTGACTTAGCAAGTATATGTGTATATTTTCTGAAATATTTTGTCTTGCAAATTCTTTGCCATAATTTTAAGTCAGGTTTCACTAAGGTTGATATTGTCACAATATAAGTTGTTCATACAGAACTTGTTTTCTTGATACAGCGTGGCACTATGTATAAAATGATGTACCAGATATTTTTAGCTTATGCTTCTGGACTTTATCTAATTTTCCCCTCCATTTTTTTCCCTTGCACAAGGACAAAAGTGAAGACTGAGGAGGAGAATCTTACCTTAAAGAGAGCTAAAGATAATTTACACCCTTAGATCTATGAAACCATTTAAAACTGATTTTCCAAGCTTACATTTTCTTGGGGAAGGAGACAAATTTGCTTTGTGCCTAAGATTTTTTTACAGTGCCACTCCCACTGTACATGCAGTAACATTATAGCTCCGTCTCCAGGGAAAAGATCCTTTTGCCTGAGCCCACCTGCGCTGAGCACTGAACCCGCTCAAGTGGTCCTGCCTTGTAGGGCTGGAGAGACCTCTGGTAGCACTTCCATAACTGAACAGTAAACCCACATCCATCACACGTGCCCCACACTGCTACTCCTATTCCACAGGGCTGATGTGATTTATTTTTGAATTTGTAATTTCCTGGGTAGATAATTTATTGCTGAGGTTAGACAAAATGTCCCCAATGATCCTTTTTGGCCTTGAAATTGTGGGTTTGATCCTCATCTTTCATTGCTCTTTAATTTTCCCATAGTTTCTGTTTATTTTAGTATGAAAACTGATTTTAGACAGAGACAAATCTAGATTTCTAGATATGTTGTTTATCTAGTTATTTTTGTATTTTCTTTTTTTAGCTGATCACGTGAAAAGAGAGGCACATAAAATTCTGCAGAACTATAGGATGAATACTATGGCAGACTATGCAATAAACTTTAAACTCTGTATTTTAAATTATTAAAAGTTACTTTGTGAGTATGTATGCTTGAGGACAGCTGGCTGACAAAGCAAAATTCTGTTTTTAAATTCTTTTTTTTTTTTTTTTTTTTTTTTTTTACATACTGTTACAGTTCCTGGGTAATTGTTGCAGTTGGATTACTGGTTCTGGTTCTTATTGCTCTGTCGGCTCGTGTTCTTGTCAAGAGAAAGCCACCCAAAGACCCGCTGTTCTATGGTATGTCCTGGTAAAGCTGACTGTCCTGGCTCACAGCAGTGACTGGCTCACTCTTTGCTTTGCTCTGTGCTGCTGTGGCTCGTGCACTTTGCCTTGCTCACCTGCAAAAATGACAAGTCGTGTTTTCCTCTCTGCCTCCTTTCTGTTGTCCTTTCTCCTTTCCAACTGATGACCACAGTCAAGGCTGTAAACTTCATGAGCTCAAGATTTTTGAAAGGCTGCAGGGTCCTTTACTGCAGACACTGACCTTCCGTGGAGGCTGTGCCTACAGCTCTACAGAATGTCACTTTCCTCAGAAAGGCTTCCTAAGAGCTGTGTTGACCAACCACTAATTAAAAAATCCCGAGCTATATGGGAAAGTCATATTGTATGTTAAATATCTGTGACCTCAAAGTTGACACATCCAGTTCAATAGATTTCTGCCTGACAATTTATTGGACTGTGAAGGAACTGTGTGATTCCAACTATTTATTAATTTATTTTTTTCCCTTTTTCTTATTACAGTTTATGCTGTATTTGCCTTTACCAGTGTAGTGAATCTAATAATTGGACTGGAACAGGATGGAATTATTGATGGATTCATGACTCATTATTTGAGAGAGGTAAATAATAGTTTGGCTTACAAATGTAAATAAAGTCTTCACTATAAATAACTTGGTGTAGTATTTGTCACAGAAAAATAGCCGCTTACACATTCAAAACAGTCTTGAATTTTGCAGCTGACCTGCTCCATTATTGTTATGGATAAAACCTTCATTGCCTGTGCAATCTCCTGACTCATTTGGGAGAAATAATGTAGCTTTCAAGCTCCATTGTTGTTACACTTAACTTCAGTAACCCTGTTCTGTGTTAACTTTTGCGGGAATTGAAGGGACTGCACATGATTGCAGAAAACCACAGATACCACTCAGGAGTGGATGAATTACCACACCAAAATGTGTTACCAAGAAGAAAATAAAATTGCTCCTTTATTTTTGCCTAATCACTTTACTAAAAGGAATTAGAGTTAAAAAATGATGATGCCAGATACCTAGTCAGCAGAATCTGTTGGCTGCTAAATATCAACATCCACCAAAAATAGCTCAGTAAGAGCTTGACAGGAAAGTCACTGAAGTCATTTGAAAGATTCCATGAACTTAAGCGTGAAATGAGTTGGACCCTACAAGGTTATACGTCGACATCCATATATTCAGTACTGCTGTGGATTTCTAGGCTGCTAAATATATCTGTGTTCGTTCTATGCTAAATCTATCTTTATTTTGTAGTTTTTCAGCACTAAAATATGAAAAAGTCAAATTTTCACATTGTGGCAGAGTAATGCTGACCGTCACACACAGGAATTTCCCCTTCCATCTTGCACCCTTTATTGCAAATGCAGAATTCATTCAGTTACACCTGATCCTGCCTAGGTCAGGTCTGTGCTTGGAAATGTGTATTGTCAGTCAGAAGCCGTGCCATTGCTTGAAGGAACACCAGTTACTTTTCTGAACTTGTTTCTTGCTGTTCTTTGTTAATTGTTACTCTTGCTCTAAGCCCTGTATCCTTTCCCAGGGTGAGCCCTACCTGAACACCGCGTACGGCCACGTCATCTGCTACTGGGACGGCTCCGCGCACTACCTGATGTACCTGCTGATGGTGGCAGCCATTGCGTGGGAGTGAGTCTGATTGGGGCACTTTTCACTTGGCCTGCATTCTCATATCACCTACAAAGGCCTTTCTTTTCCATGCAGTATTTAGATTTTTGTTTCGGGGTGGTTTCATGTTGTAAGCCAAAGCAACGCTGTTAAAATTTCATCACTTTCAAGGGTTCTACCCTTGCCAAGTCACCCTTCCTCTCAGCTGACTAAGCCCAGAAAATGCATGGAGATGTATCCTGTCTTCACCCTGCAGCAGGGGTGCAACATTTGCATGGCTTTGTGTTAGCTAAAAGCTGAGAGATGACATGCATTAAAAGCATGTGTGAAAAAACCTTCGTTTTTCAAATAAAACATTTATGATAGGAATAAGGTATTGCGTAGCACCAAGATGATCTCTCATCCTTGTTACATGAAGTTTAAAAGCAAATGGTTATTTCTAGGGATTCTTATGCTTCTTGCTGTTGAATAAGGAGTTTAAGAGAATAAGTAATTAAATTCCAGAGGCAAATGTACCTGCTAGGTAATAGCAGCATTAACAGTATGGAATTAATTATTAATTGTTTTTCGGTCTCATACAGTCAGCCTTCAGAGGAGTGACAAAACAGCAAATAACTGAGTATGCCCAAAGCCTGTACTGTCCATGTGATAACCTTGTCCCACTTGAATGTAGGATTTCTCCATGACACCTCTCAGAGGCAACAATCCACTCTTGACTTGTGGTACAGATTTTAAAAGCCTCTACTTGCTAAAGCACAACCACAGAAATGAATATAATATTTAGGGTAAGGAATTTTTAGAAACAGTTCAATAATTATGTCTTGTTTTCTTTTGTAAACAGACAAAGCTATAGAACCATTGGTCTCTACTGGCTGGGTTCCATTATCATGAGCATCATTGTCTTTATGCCTGGAAATATTGTGGGTAAGGAAGTAATTTATATGACCAGCTTTTTCCTGTGAAACATTTTCTAAATTCAGCATTGTGCTATTTATATTTTAGTGCAGTGTTGGTTCATTTCTGTAATAATATGAAAGAGGAATTTTAGGAATATCAGTAAAGAGACACAAGATATTCTAAAATTTAAATATGAGGAGGAAAAGAAGGAGACTGGGGAAAAAAACCCCTTTAAATTTACTTTGCTTTCAAGGGGAAAAAAGAAAGTATTGTCTTTTGATCTATCTATAAGGCTTTCATCTAAACCAGGTTTAAGTCACGAGACAGTAATGTTTCTTAGTATCATAAAAGCATAAATCTTACTTTGCATAAAATTTCCAATTTGCTTAGAAGTCTGACTTTCCAGCAGCTTACAAGAGGCACCCAAATCACCTTTAAAAGTAAAATCTGGAAGTTATTCTGTTTTCAAACTAAATTTAACATTCCTAGATGTTACCAAAACGTTGATGTGTTCAAATCCTGCAGTCAGCTTTTGGGAAGGTTTTGCTTTGGTCCTGCTTTTGATGCCAGAGGAGGAATATTCATGGTGCAGGCTGGGGCCAGCCCAGCTCCCTCCTCTGCAGATACACTCACCACAGAGAACAGCAGGTTTAGAGTGACTGTCCCTTCCTCTTTCCTCTTTGAAAGCCTCTCAAGAGCACGCCTGCCACCTTCCTTTCTGACACACAGAGCAGCCAATATCATACATACATATCTTCCTGGTTTCCCTGAGGCTAAGGAGAGCTCTCTGAATGTTTTGTCCTCAGTACAGGCCTGTGGGAGAAATCAGCCCTTTGGAAAACAAACGCAGTATCAGATCTTGAAAAATGGATACATTTTTGTCCCCCATTTTAAAAAGAATGTGGTCTCTATTTGAAGGAGGTTCCATTGAGAGATTTGAAAGCTGTCCCATCCTATAGGATTACTCAATGCAGAGTGACAGATGTGGCTTCCCATCTTCTCAAAAAGTCCCTGACTCTGAAATGGTTTCCTGTCTCATAGGCTCTCTTTAACCTGTAACTTTACTCCTGTTGAGCATGTGATTTTCAAGATTTGTGTGTTAACAGTGATTTCTAATGTTTTATGTTTGTTTGCATTACCATAGTAGCTTCAGGTTTGATATTACACAGCATATTGTTAATTCTTCTGCAGAGCTTACAAATTCTCATAAATATTGTAATAATTTTTTTTAACAGGCAAATATGGAGCAAAAGTGTGTCCAGCTATTTTCCTAAGTGTACCATATATCTGCCTCCCCATATGGGCAGGGTTCAGAATTTATAACCAACCTTCAGTGACTCACGACACTCCAGTCAAGGTAATTCTGTTGTATTTCAGTGCTGGCTGCTGTGAGGGCAGCTGAAATGTGCTGGCTGGTTCTGGTGGGTTTTATAGGTCCCCTGGCGAGCAGGGAATGTGCTGTGACTGTTCACTCTTACGACAATTGCTGTCTGGCTCTGAACACTGCAAAAATATCTATACTGCAGGACTATTTCATTATGGTGGAATAAAGAGAAAGGAAAAGAATCTCATGTCTAGAGTAAAGAACCCATTCATAAGTGTAATTGTGTTTCTACCCTCTGTCTATTCAGTTTCTGTTTCAGTTTCTTAGCTGATGAAAATACTGGCATTTACCAACTTCATAAAGCACTGCAAAATCCTGTAGAAACACTGCAGGAAAATACTCCTCTGCAGATGAATTACAGATTTCACATAATTTAATAATTTTTGCATGTGCTTTCTGTAATATTAGATTTTACAGGTGAGACACTGTATGATTTGAAAATTCTTTACACATTTCTTATAAAAAATCTGTAAAAATGTTTACTTAAAACTTTTTAGACTTTTGCCTTTGAAATAGCTAGATGGGTTGTAATAAGATTAACTGAGCCATCAAAACAATGCATTAATAGTTTATGCACTGTTTTTTTAAAAAAAAGTTTAAAAAGAATACTACAGAAATAGACATTATAAGAAAATATGTAATGGACTGATTACTTACTGAAATAAAACTATGTCTCCTGGGCTTACCAGGAGATAAACAGCTTACCTTGGTTTGATATTTTAATTTATTATATATTTCAGAGAAACTTAGATTTAATATTTTATTTCAAAAAGAGAGTGCAGGAAAAGTTGGTGACCTGAAAATTTAACATTGCACTTCTTCGCAAATCCTTTCTTGGAACCTAAACTTCCTTGCCCAGAAGGTTATAAAAAAAGCCTTGATTCCTTTCATTGGGACCTCATAGCCCACCCAAGCTATTTGTTTTTCAGAAGTTGCATTTAATCTTCACAGGTAAATTATGCTCCATATCTGAACATGCCTTTGAATCTTAATGTGACTACTCATGAATTTTTCATGCAACTCTTTCAGTCCCAAATTAAGAATTGTTTCCAGGAAATAATTGTGTTTAATGCTACTAATCAGTGAGATAATCATTGTAAGTCCTGAACATATCAGTAGATCATTTGGAATTAGCTGTAAAATTTAACTTTTTAAAACTATAATTATTCAGAGTTGGCATTAAAAGATTTAGGAAGAAAATGTAGCAATGGTTTTAAACTTGCTATTTTTAGTATATAGGAAAATACTACATGAAAGCAACGGAAGCAAAGTGTATTCTGTTGGCCAAGGTATACATTGCTGTAATATTATTACAAACTTGTTAGTTAAAAGAAATAATCACTATGGGGGCAGAGGAGAGGTATTCAAGTTTTGGTTGGTTTTTAATAGAGGGGAGGGTGCAGGGGAGGGGAATGGAGCTATGCCCTCATTTGGAATCAAGCCAAGCTGTGCTGCAGTCTTTACAAAGCCCAACAGATTTATCTGCCAAGTATATCAGCTCAGAAAAGTTTAATATATTTTAAAATTCTTTAACAGAATTAAAACACAAATTCAGATTTGTACATGCATTCTGAAGGGCCTGACTTTTACAGACAGCACACAAGATTATTCCAATTCCTTAAAACTGATGATGTAAGAAGCCTCTCAGAAGTTATGGAAAATAGCTTTTTCCTGGAAGTGAGAGAAATTGCCAAGTGTGCCTACCCACTTCCTTGCTGCACAAAAGAATCCCTGGGGCTGCAGAGATCTGTGCAGAGTTCAACATTGTTTGTGGTACATGGGAAACCCATGGCAGGCCAGCTCTGCTTGGCCAGTGTTCTTAACATGTAATTCAATTTAGCACGGGGTGATGGGGCTTTGCTGGGTAAAAGAAAGGTAAAGGAAAGACTAATCTGTAGCTGAGGCCTGTCAGCAAAGTGCATCCTGTCTTTCAAATTCTTGCTTCTGCTTTTCTTCCCTTTTTTTTAAGCTTTGCATTTTCATTTTGTTTGCATGCATGCATAAAGAAAAAAGGTGTGAGTTTTCTGTACCCTGGCAATTTCACAAACTACTACTGCACCAAAGGTTGCTTCCACTTACATTGGCTTTGTCTCCAAACCCTCTAAGCACAAAGTTCTATTGTAGCTTTGTGATTACAGTAAATATGTGCATCCATTTAATATTTAAAGATGAATATTGAAATATTTGAAAAGAAGAGATTATATATCTATAAGCTTCATACATAGTCCAAAAGGGAAAGAAAATATATCAGCTTTCCATTATCCTAGGTAGTCAATTTTCACAACTGAAAATTATTTGTATCTCGGCCATAACCAACCTTTTTCTTTTATAGGAAGAAATATTTGAATATAGGCATTCTTTGCAGGTAATATTAAAAATATTCCTACACCAGTATTCTGAATACTGTGAAGTGACACCATACTGCAAAACCTGTTACTTGTGTTTGAAAATCAAAGTTGTTGCTTTTTTTTTTTTCTGAAAAAGATCCTTTAAAAGCAAATCAGAAAAAAAATTGTTATGAAAGGCATGGCTTATATGTTTGCCACAGCCTTATTTTTGTTAATCTGTAATCCAGATCTTGTAGTATTTACTCAGAAATTGTCCTTGCAAGACTGGTTTTCCTGTTTCAATAACTTCATTGTGAGTATCTTGATCCTGTGTGCTTTTAACTGTGCCCCTGCATCCTAATTTTCGTTTTGCACTTTGGAGACAATTCCACAAGTGTATAACAGGAAGGAAATCAGGTTTTTCTTTTGCTATCTGCATGCCAACAAACGGCCAATAAAAAGGAAGAGGAAATGAGTAACAAATATACATGGGGAAGTTTTCCCTCTGAACTACAGAAAGATACTCTGATGTGTTTATAATTTTGTCTGTGACTACACAGTGCAGAAAGTGCAGCTCAAATTATTTCCATGGGCTTTGTAGGTTTTACTGTGTAGGCAAAGAGACACCTTGGGCTCCCTAATCCACCTTCCCTGTTGGACATGGAAATGGTCTTTGCTCTGCAGTGTGAACCCTCCGCTCTGTCCCTGCAGCAGGGGGGATTCCTGTGCTGAGGAAAGGAGGCACAAGATCAGAGCCAGATGTTGGAGGTGCCTCAGTGCCACCCCAGGAATTCACAGCATTCAGTGACAGAAGGGGAAAAGGAGGGTTTCCACATACTCAATACACACACATTTCAGTCTATTATTTCTGCATTGCACACTAAGATACAATATTTGCTCACTGAACTCAGCAGAGGACTCAACCAGCCACAGAAAAGCTTTTATTTTATGCCAGTGATAGTCCATTAATTTTAATAGTGTCACAAGCTGCTGAAAACCAGCATTCAATAATGAGATGGACCCAGTCTTTTCACAAAGCATACTAGATTCAACTTACAACCTACATTTCCAAGGCTTTTCTACACAGGGACATTCAGGAAAACAAATTATTTCCAATTACAAAAAGACAATTTCGAAGAAGTTATGCTGCTTTAAAGCCTTAGGTGATTGCAGAGTTAGTGTTCATTTGATTTAGGTTGCTTGAAATGACACTAATCTGTATTGAAATGGCTTCAGTTGGATCCATCCATTTCTAGAGTTTATTCAGATTAATTTCCCTCACTACATCCTATAAAGTCAGGAGTCACCTTTTTAGGTGGAAATCTTTCTGTCTCTGAAATCAATGGATGGATGTGATGTTTCATGATGTTTCACTGCTCCACCTGCTTTGCAGTGACTGATCTGGAGTTAAATACACGTGGCATGGAACCAGGATGTACCTACTGAACACCTTCTGTGTTGCAGGTGGTTCAGGAAGTGCAGAAGAAAGGACTCTTAAGACGACCAATAGATTTGATGTTAGCTGCATACCTCATTCTAGCCACGGGGTTTTGCATATTCAGGGGCATGGTAAGTTGAACATACTTTAATAATTTAAGCTAATTTTTAGTTGAACTTTTAAATTTGAGTCCAGATGAAAAAGCACATACATTGTGGTCAGGGGAAATCCTGTAACATTTGGGTTAAAATAGGCCTTAGATATAAAAGGATAAATTATACATGATAACTATTGGTGCTTTGCTTCTCCATTTTGTGCTGCGTGCAGCATGTTTTTCAAAAGGAGGTGCACAATCACCAGAGTAAATAGCATCCCAAGAGGAAATCAACATGATCTAAAACTGTTTTCATTGGTCTGTTGTTCCATTTATGGCCAAGAACATGGAGACAAAACAACTAAAGTAATTCTGTATTCATTCTAAGCAGTAATGCATATTTAAAATTATATACAAAACCAAGTTAGCTTACACTGCATGAGATAGAGGAGAACATTTCCACCTAAAAGGAAAAAAAACCTATCCACGTTACATGAACAACAGACATTGTTTCTACTTACCAAGAGACAATTTTTAAAAATGGTTGCTCTCTAAGCATAGTTGATTGAATTAAAATTTCTGAGGGAAAGAAGCAGTACTGAAAATGCTTTCAGGAGTAAATCCAGTAGTAGGTAAATCTATTCCCTTGCCAGCTTTAATGCATTTTCTGTCTTAAGCAGAATGAAACTTGTGTATCACTCAGTGAGCACAGCTCAAGTGTTTAGGCATCTCAGATAACTGCCTGCTTGCTTGATTTGTAGATTTGATCCTTTCTAGAATAATTCAAGTAGGAGGTGATGATAAATATCCAGCAACATTTTATCTACCTAGTGCAGATTGTCTTTTTGTAGTTGTGCTGCTCACATTCCTCTCTCACCTCCTGTTTCTCTTAAAACTTGCCTCTCAGAAACATGTTTTCTTCTAATTTGTCAGACTGCTTTATTACTTATAGATCATGTTACTTCAGAGCACCACTGATACAGATTAAATCAGCTGGTTTACCTGTAATTTCACTGTGGAAAATGTTGGTCTCGTGCTCTTACTTGATTTTGCAGTCCCACTTCATTTCTTAGAGGAATTTTTTTGTTGATCTGGGTAATCTCCTTTTACATTTCCTTCACCAAGGAATTGCTTACTGGCCTTGCTTGCTGTGGCCTTGCTCACAGAGGTCAAGTGAACATCTCCGTGTAAGGTCCAGGAACTACAATTTTATGCAAAAGTTCATAAAACACAACCCACTATAGTCCACTCAGACCTGCTTCCTGGATGCCCAGCTTGGAAAAGAACAGGGAGGAATATTGACTTTGTAAAATTTTGCATTGCCCCCTCAGAGTCCCAGAACAAATGCACATGAAATCACATGTGCAAAACTTACTGTTCAGCCCCGTGGCTCAGGCATTAATGATGCCACAGGGACAGCTGCTCACATGGATTGCTAGCTCAATTTAGAGCAGAAATTTTTGTAGTAGTTTTAAGGCCTACCACGAAAAAGAACTATTTTTGCAATCTCTCCATATTTATTTGGAACTTTTTCTTCCTATGGGAACGTAAAATCCAGTAATCTCTCCTTTACTACTCTCAAAAATTATTACTTTAAGTAACACCTATCTCCTGCACTGCTCTCCACTGCTACTTTGTCCCAGTGCAGCTCTTTTCTTGGACTACATCCATAGCTTGCTATCCTAAACTAGGTGCTTATCCTGAAGTTTCCACTCTTAGAGCAATTTTCCATTGGAAAGTTCATTTGGTGGGATCAACGGCTATTTATCAGAACAAATCAATAGCAATTACACTTTTACAACAGCATAGCCAACTGACTAAATTATCTTCCAGTCAAAATCTTCAAAGCAGGCTGCCAGCATTTCCTCACAAACCCACTGAGCAGGAGCTGAGAGGAGGCTGCATTTCACCTTTTAATTGGTGATCACATGGATCACCTTGGCAAGCCCCAGGGCAGCTGTGCTGCAGACTGTGAGTGCACCTCTAGGGCTGGTAACACGTGTCAGGTTGGCTGCTTTCAGAACAAATTGATCACTGGAAGTTTTAAAACTTCTTCTCAGATTGCCCTGGACTGCCCTGCTGAGCTCTGCCGGCTGTACATCCAACTGCACGAGCCCTACATCAAAGATCCTGCTGCCTATCCCAAGCTTCAGGTAAAGCCCTGACTGTGGAGTGGTAAGGAGTGATCTGTAAACTGCTGCAAAGATGAAGCCATGAGTTTCAGAGATGACAAGATCAATATGTGAATTATCACTCATTACAAGTTAAAGGGTATCTTCTAGTACCACTTCTAGCCATTGTAGGATACCAACTCCTTGTTGTGATGAGCTTAAATTGGTTACATGGAGCCACACATCCTAATTACTCAGGGTTCTTTTAATGCAGCCCATGAAACAGATCTGCATGCTTTTAATGTTCATTTCCCTTCCTTAGAAAGGCAAAGTAGACTTTCAGTCTGGAATTACAGAGCAAGAAGGGGTGTAATAGGACTGGATTCCTTAAGTTCACACTGCACTTCCATTCCCAGCGACACACTCTTCAAAAAGGGCACTTCATACAAAAAGCATTGCAGATGAGGGAATGCTGTGCTTTAGTTCTGTAGCATTTGATGTTGATATTCTTTTGCAAGCCTGGCTGCTCCCTGAGGACAGGGCCCAAAGCAGTCAGAGGACACAGGGGTGAGGAAATGAGCAGAAACCAAGTGCCACTGCTGGATGAGTTCTTTCTGAGAAAGGGGGGGCACAGATGTGTCCCATAGCTCCCAACTGAGAGTGCAGTGGAGCCTGACAAAGGCTCCCTGTGTTGCATGGACAAGGAGTTAAGCCAGGCCATGCTTTTTAGCATGGCCTCAAGGTAGTAAGGATGTCCTGGATGAAGTGGATATGAATGTGGCAAGGAGACAACAGCCACCAATATTAGGAGAGACTTCAGGGTAGCTGGGTCCAGTTAATAGTATCCAGGTGTGACAAAACAGCCTGGGAATCATTGCTGCCTGAAGTTTGGTTTTGAGTAGTCTCAACTTCTCAGTAAGCAGCTGACTGATCTTTAAATGCATCTCCCTCACACTGCAAAGCAACTGGTATTTGTGTTTGGAATGCAGATGCTGGCATACATGTTCTACTCAGTGCCATACTATGTGATTGCTCTGTATGGCCTGCTGGTGCCTGGTTGTTCCTGGATGCCTGATTTGACCCTTATTCACGCTGGAGGACTAGCTCAGGTATTTCTTTGCAAAATTTTCACTTTTAAATTACATAATAACAAGTAGACACCTATGGAATCAATAAGGGGCCCAGGGCTTGATCTTCCCATGAAGGTTTCATGCTGGTATAACCCAGATCACCTTTTGTATCTGTGAAAAACCCTTAATTTAAGGGAGTGAAGAATCAAATCTACTACTCTCCAATGACCACATTCTTGCTTTAGCAGACTTCTCTCCTTTACAGAATGTTTTTATTGGGCTCATTTAAACCTTATTAAGCACTATGCACTCTTTAGCTAGGATCATGAAGGAAGCCCATCTTAAAGCTGTGACAATCATAAAAAAACCCCAACAAAACCCAAACACAACACAACAGCACAATACATTGTTTCCATAATATATGTTGGCCAAGTAGGTAGCTTGAAATATATAAATGGAAAAAGTATCTCCTTGTCACGCAAAATGTACATTATCAGTGGATGATGTTGAGAGAATTCAGGGAACCTCCTGGGCCACAAACCACAGTAATACCCAGATCATGTTTGTGTTGCCAAAGGCAGAAAGTGATCATATTTCTTCTACTCATTCCCTTCTGGTTCTCTTAAATAAACAACTGTAGTTAATTACTAAATGGGGCTGATGCTTATGAGAAGACTGACCAAAACAAAACAATTCAACAGGAACTAGTTAATGACTTATGACAGATAAATTGGCATTAAACAGATGAGACACAGGGACAATTGGTTAGTTCTGTACATAGGAAACAAAATGTGTGTGCTCAGAACATCCAGACAACGCAGAAAATAAGCACGATAATCCTGCTACAATAGTGACAACAAAGGGACACAGCAATGACTGTAATTCAAATACCACTATGAGACAAACACAAACTAACGGTTCCTCAGGTGTGAGATAATTAATTATGGATAAAAACTACAATCCACTTTAACTGCCCAATAAGAAGGGTGGAGAGACATTTTCTATCTCAGAGCAGTTACCACAGAGAATAGGACTTTTTTTCCTTCTCTATCAGTTTATAGAGAATCTTTAACTATCACGTGACATCAAAACAGAATCTGGCAAACATTAATGAGGAAGTTTAGATGCTCAAAGGTATCATAAATACAGTACAAATGTGTTTGGCCAAAATCTAATTTAAAAAAAAAAAAAAGCACAAGCTAGCTAAGTAGGCAAGGCTGTGTCAGGAGCTTTCCTCTACTAACAGATTACTCAGGTTCCATAAATTGCCCAGACAATCAGGAAAAAACCCACTCCTTCAAAGATTTTTTAACACAAGAAAAAGTAAATCAGAAGTCAGAGTGTGCCAACTATCACAACCTTGCAAACTTACCAGAAAGCTCAACCTCCCAGTCTGGAGGTGATTTTTTTTTTTTTCCTCTTTTATATGTTTTCTGTAACAAATAATCACTTTTTTTTTTTTTTTTTTTTTTTTTAACAGCCCTTTATACCTTTTAGATGTGTGAATGCTACACTTAGTTGCTGAAGTCTAAAACCTCTCTGTTGTTCTTTGTGGTTCAGCCTCAGGATGTCCATTTGCACATTAGACTAACACCCAAAAGTTCCCATTTCACTATTTAAAGCTCATCTTGGCACCAGCAAATGCTGTGGGCTGGCAGAAATTGATTAAGAGAACTCAGTGTTGCTGTGCACTCTTCATATTTTATCTTGCTTCAAAAAGCAGTTCTTGACATTTGGGAGAGTTTTTTTTGTGATTTTTACTTTAATGCACTGCAGGATGAACCTCAGTCATCCTACAAGTGAATATGATTTAATTGATTTGATTTGGTAAACTGTGACCATCCTGGGATGTGAGAATGAATTGAGGATTCTTTCTAGATTATTTGGGTGTTTTGTCATTTTGAGGGAAAAAACATATCTACAGGTTTTTCTACTGTTATCTTAAGTTAAAACACTTGTTTAATTGATAATTAAAACATATGTAGTTACCAAAACACATTTTGCTTCCTCTCACACACAAAGGTCCAATAAAGGTAAGTATCTGATGGTGGAAGCAGTGGGCACTGCTCCCTGGGAATGAACACTGCTCCTACAGATGGGAAACATGGAGATTTTAATTATTTTTATTTCTATCATTATGATGTACTTTTTACAAAAACAAGTCACAAAATACCATGTGATGCATCTAAACTAAGAACCTCCAAAGTGCCTACTAGCCTTTCACACAGACACACATTTACTGATTTTCAGAATTACAAATAACTCTCAGCTTGAATGACTCCATTACTAACATTCAGACTCCAAAACCAGTTGTGACCCAATAATTACTAGACTTTCTGAAGCTTCAGGAGGAACTGTTTGAATTTCGTATGAGTGAAGTACCAGGATCTTTGATTATACAAAAAGGGTTGGAACAACCTCTGAACTTAATGAAATTGGCATTTCCCTATGCGAGTGAGCCACGTGAGAAGGGATGAAGAGCCACAGCCTTGCCAGCCAAAACCAATCTGTCTCACCAACCCTCTGCAGCCCATTTCTCTGTTTTCTCAAATGTAGAAAGTTCACCTCTACTCCCTCTTAGTGTTCCATAACCCTGCCATTTTTGCTGGCTACTTTCTGCAGTGCTTCTTGTCTATCCGAGACCCTAAACCCAAGGAATGTATTTTTCTAGGTTACTCCCCCTCTATTTGATGGCTTTGTTAGGCTCATGAGACCAGGTCCAAACCCTTCCAAAGTTATAGTCTTTGTCTGGTTTTAATCAGTCTTAGAGAGAAGGCACACAGTGAAGAAGGACTCCTAACCTTTTTCTGAGTCCTTCTCTGTCCTTAACTGCAGGGTAAAAAATACTTGAAATATTGCCTATGATTAGGCAACAAGGCAAAAAATATTGTAAAAAGTCCAGATCCAGACTGCTTCACACAGACAAGCAGGTCAGTGAGAAGCAGGCAGACACAGACTGCAGTCGCCAAGCTGGACAGTGCCACATCCAGCACCAGGCAGCTTCCAACTGCTGCAGGAATGCCCGAGGAGCAGAGTGGCCAAGGCTTCAGGGGTAACAAAGGCTGGATGTTAGGCATGTAAGGCTACCTTAGAAGGTTACCTGCAGCATCTCATGTGGTTGATTTCTCAGCCAAGGCTCAGCGGTTTGTTGGAGCCTCAAAATTCTCCACTTGGAGAGGGGATTGGTGACAGAAAGCACCGAGGAATGGCTTATTTACTGAGAGACCCCAATCACAGAGAGGTAACACAACAGACTCGAGGTTTCTCTCACTGAGCAGCAGCCTACTGCACACAGGCACAGAGCTCTGCAGGGACTGACAGCTCAGAATTAGGGGTTTGGTGCCAGCGTGGCTGGTACTTGAAGAAAGAGCAGGACAGGGCTACTCGTGAGTGAGAGATCTGCTTTTAAGACCTATCCCCTGCTCCAAGTAAGAAAAAAAAGAGGGGAAAGAATAAAAAAAAAACAACCAAGTAGCAGCAGAGAATAGTCATGGAAGAGGAACACAGGAGATTAAAGACATAACACAATTTTCACAAAGGCAAATCAAATAAATTAAAAAAAAAAGACTTTACAGATCTAAATATCCTCTTCAGTAATTGAAGAAGAAGCCATGTGTTACAGTGCAAAACAAGTCTAATAAACAATAACTTCATTATATGGTGCATCACTAACTACTAAAAATCTTTGTAGGCTACAGACAGGACATCGTGTTACTGCTTTTTGGTTTTACAACAATTAATGCTCACTAATGTGCCACAACTCTTGTAAGAGACAAGACCACATAGTAAGGCTTAGATACTCGGGCATCTTGGAGGCTCTGGGAGTTCTGGGTCTCTCAGAAGCATCCCCTTACAGCTCCTTCTGACAACGTTCACTATGAATTATGAGAAATTTACTATCAACTTACTCTGATGCACAGCTGGCCACTCTTGCAGACAGGCAGGCCACACAATCCTCCACAGAGAAGTAGCAGTTTTGCAGCTTGTTCACCCCAGACAAAGCTCTAAAATGCAGCCCAGGGGCTCTCAGTGTCTGAGGGAACATCAGACAGCCCAAACCTGCTCCCTGCAGCCTGCTATCTGTCCATCTGTCTTTCTGAGAGTCTGCTGCCCTGTGCTATGAGAGGGCTTTGCTGCTGAGCTGCTCTGGCTGCCTGGGCTGAGAAGGCTCCCACAGCAGGAGAGGTAGCAGGGATTTCAGCAAGCCCACCCAGGTGCCAAAGGCAGGGCCTGCCTGAGGCAGGTGAGAACAAATGGGCTGCAAGAGACAGAGTGAATTACCAGGCCAATATAAAAAGGCTGCTGACAGTGTGCCCCCAAACATCTGTTTGCTGTGCAATAGCTATTTACAGAAACACACTAAGTGGCACTCTGCTGAAGTGTGTTTGTGTTTGATTTCGTTGATTATTTTGTTTCCTGGCTCAGGTTTGCTCAATGAGCTCTCCCAATTCAGTTGAGGTGGTTGGAATCACCTGAAAACCAATTTCCATTTCTGTTTTGATGGATGGTCTCAGCCTAACTTTTTGCTAGGGTGATGTATTGAAACACCTGCACTTTATTTCCCCTTCTACTTTGCTGTGACCAGAACCATGATCTTCGTGAGGCCAAAATGACTCCTGCTGAAGCCAGAACAGAGGATGTGATTTGGCCAGTGTACTCCTCTGTGTTCCTAAATTCCTGGTGTCCCAGTGCTCTCCTTATGATCAAATTGATGCATATCTTCTCAGATCTCTTCCAATGCTAACTAACTAAATAGTAATTAAAAAATTGGACACACAATAGTTAATGTGAATGAGCTGTGGCTTGAAATAGCAGGTAACAGATGGAAACAAAAGACACCAACTATCCTGACACTTCTATCTTTAAATGTTTGTTTATGCTAAAAATATGCTTCAGGCCAGCAAGCTTGTCTGTGCCTATAACCTTCATTGTATGCTCAGTCTATACTTCAAAACAGCCCCAGCCTGAAACCCAAATATTGCAGACATTTTCTGAAACCATCAGGAGTTCTGGGATCAGAATCTGGAACAATCTGGATTTAAGGTTAAAAAATCTAACACCAAACCAGAACTAACATAGGTTCCAAGACTTTCCTTTCTAACTTTACTCAGAGTGAGTGTCTGGCTGCTCCCACGGATGCCTAACTCCCAACAACTCTCCCAGGCTGGGAGGTGAGAGCCCTCCTGGGGCTGGGCTCTGCAGGGATGTGGCCACTTTTCTGGGGAAGGATCATGGACCCTCTAGCCCAAGTTATGATCCAGAAAGCCAGGGGGGAATCCTGTACCTGATGAAATGGTCAGTGCCCCCATGTGCATAAAACGAACCTCTTTACCATGCCCCTGATGGTTCCAGTTATGCCTCATACACCACGATATTAATGATTTTAGTTTAGACTGTATTTTTATACCACTGTGCAAAAAGTATGATGGATAATTCTGAAATAAGGGCTGGCTTGGAAAATGTCACTGGAGATGCAGACTTGCATGCAGATTATGCCATCTTTCCAAAAATATACATCAACTTTACCTTTTTTTAATACATGTGTTATATACACACCACAGGCTCAATTTTCCCATATTGGTGCTTCTCTTCATGCTCGAACTCCTTACATCTACAGAGTCCCTGAAGAAGCAAAAGAGTTTTTCCTGATATTGAACATAATGTATGGGATTCTTCCCCAGCTGTTCGCTTACAGGTGTGTCAACAAGCCAGAGTTTTTTATGAAACCAAAACAAGAAGAAAAAACAGAATAGCAGAACTGTTTCCAGCTCCTGTCCTTGGCTATGTATATAACTGGGTTGGGATGTAACTGAACTGCTCAAATGGAGCCCAAATGAAGCGTGTAAGATGTGTAAAATTGCACAACTGTGTAGTCGCACGGCCTGCTTTGTTTATCCTACTGAAAAGGGGAAAATAAAGACGACTGCCTTTAGCACCACTTCTCAACATTGTGACTTTGCGGATTGCCAGTTCCCACAGCTATTTTTAAGTAAGCTGCTTTGACAGTTTTAGAAATACTGCATGAAGTTAAATAATAATAATGATGTCAGTGTTTAGCCTCCGCACGCTGAAGAATAGCAGTGCTAGCAGTCCCTGCACACAGCTACTGCACAACATGAAGGTCAGCATTGTGAAGCATGAAAAATTAACATACATAACTCTGTCACATGCACATGTTTTATTTGTCAAAAAGTATGTCTTGTGGGTCAACCTTGTTAAAAATCCCAAGAAATCTTTTAAGAAGCAATCAACTCTTATGGTGAGACTCCATATATGATAAGCGAATCATATAGTTTTGTAAATTCTCTTCAGGATTCACTTCTGCAAGGACTGCTCACCTGCTTGAAGCCAAGCAGGTGCTGACCAGCACTTGTGGGCTGGGCACAGAGGGCTCAGGACTGTGAGCCGTGGGCTCAGGCTGCTCGCGCATTTCCAGAGAGGAGGGGTTTTGCTTTTGGCTGTGTCTCTGCAGCTACTTTTGCTAATGCTGCTGGCTCAGAAACAAGCAGCAGCAAACACAGCAACCTTGGTTTGGGCAGCTTATGTTTCTATTTGCAATTACAGCTATTTCTATGCCTTCTGTGTGTATTTATATTAAAAGCAGTACACCTAGTGCCTTTCTCACAGATGAAACTAGCTGATACATTTTAATTGGAAACACTTTATTTGGGTATGTTGACTTCTTGGTGTTTTGATTGAAAGACTTTTATTTTTAAGCCTAATCAGTAACAAGGAAGTAGTTCACATGCCTGTGTGTTGCACCCTGCATGAGGGAACCTTCAGAGCACTGAGAAATTCAGGCTGTAACACTCTCCTGCTGAACAGTGCCATGCAGTTCCCAGCAGCAGTCAGAGGAGAGGCCCCAGGTTTTACACCTCCAGCCAAAGGGGCAGGTCCAAAACAACCACAGCACACCTCAGGCAGTGCTTGTTGGCACCCAGCATCCCTGGTGCAGCTCCTCAGGCTTTGGGATAGCTCCATCCCAGTGCCTCTTCCCAGGGAAGCAAACCCAGCGCTGCTGGGCTGTCACTGGACGTGCTGGCTCACAGACAGGTATCTGAGCCTCTGATGTCTTTAAAGAAACTTTGAATACATTCAAGGTGAATTTAATGACCTCCTGTTATCCAGAAAAGGCAAAGTACAGAAAAAATAAAGATCTCACCTGCACTTGTATCTATTATGGTCAACTCATGTTAACAGAATGTTTTGCTTTAATACTTGACTTACATTAATACCTCACATTATTACACGTATGAAGCCAAATATGACGCTAACTTAGTTGCTTACAACCTCAAACCTTACTCCCAATACACATTCCAATAAATTTATTCTGTAAAAACAATACATTTTTTTTGTTTCCTTTTTGTTTTGTTTTGGTGGTTTTTTTTTTTCCTTGTGTTTTTTTTTTTAGTTTTTTACAGTAAACTCATCAACTACAAACCTTGAATACGCAAAAGATGTTCCAAGGACAAGCATAACAAGGATTGATAAAACCAGACTAAATATGTTTTCACAATAAAAGCTGGCATAAAAATAAATAAAAATCTCTATTATCACAATAGCAACAATAATGTACACAGAGTAATGGATTTGGAATGCTTACTTACTAGTCTAGTTCTATTTCCAAAAGGAAAAAAAAAGCCAGAATGACAGCATCCTTTTTTAAGCCTTTCGTTATTTAAAATCGATGTTTTGTTTTGGTTTCCCATAGGGCTGTATATCACAGTAAGCTTAAAAATGGAAAGCATCCAAATGAATGATTTCAAATTGTGTTGGCATTGGAAAAATCCTTGTATTAATCTAAAGAAACACAAAAAGACTTTCACTAACTCCACATATAGGAACTAAGTCAGATAGTGTACATTACATCATGGTTTGGAGAAGTATTAAGAGTATAACTAGCTAGGTACTTCTAATAAGGAAAGATATTTTATTACATTATTGAACTTGGCGGTGATTTCAACTGAAGAAGATTTTTTCTTTTATGTTGTAAACTGATCAAAACCCAAGAGAGAATGGATATAGGAAAATTTAAAATTATGTTTGTATGTGGAAGATTATTGTAGCATTGTATGGAGGGGACTCATTTCTAAGATTTAGTTGTGTTTAAAAAATGTTGATTTAGAATGATATAATTTGGAGTTATGCCTTTTCTGTCTAGAAAAGGAATCTAAAACATGTTCAAGTATGCGATATCTTCATAAACCTCAGCCACTGGAAAAGGGCAACTTCATGCAACGAAATAATATGAAAATCAAAAAGTAACCCTTAGAAAAAAGGGTAAAAATGTCATTTCTGCAAACACAACAGATAGGAATGTGAGTAATGTGCATACAAACTGGGATGCTGTTGATGGTACTAATGAACAGATGTGGTGACTCATATCAAATCCAAGAATATTAGACAACCAAACATGTAACCTTCTTGTGTTTTCCCTTAATATTCAGCAGTCATTATGTTGGTTAAGTCTGAAATAGAAAGAGAAAAAAGTCACATTTAATGTAAGAAATAACATGCTGCATCAAACTTGATACGACTGATGTGACATTTCCACACTTCAAAGTCACAGGTACAAGTAATCACAGGTACAAGTAACCACCTGGTCTGTTCAAACAATTTTTTTTTCTAGAGAGGACTGCTTTTTTACATCAACAAAAAATATCACTACAAAATAGTAATAAGCACAGTTTTTTAAATAAACATTTAGGGCTGTATTCAATATGCAGCTCCAGTGATGTATGTGGGTTTTTCCCCCAATCACTCCATTACAAACCTTGTAGCACACTTCAGGCACAACCAAATTTTGTTTTTTTTCCACTGCACTAAATCACTGATGGGCTTCATGCAGGAGCTCAGGTACTGCTGCATCCCTGGGTGTTCAGCCACAAGAACACCCTCTTGTTCAAATATACGAAAGCTTAGCAAGCATGAGCAAAGAGAAACATTTTCATCGCTAAGGGATCCAAATGCTGGCTCTGAAAAGGAAACAGTGAAGCTCCAGTTCACTGTAAGGTGATGACAGAAAAGGAAGGAACTCCCACTTCCACAGTTGAGTCAAGGTCAGCTCTTGCTTTCCCTGACATTAGTAGGATCAGGATCAGACTGTCCTTGCATGATCACGGCAAGCATCTACAAGTCTCAGCTTCCTCAAATTGAGCAGAGATGGCAAAATTCACCTGATGGCCCTGGGACATGTTACATTAGCCAGCAACATGACAGCAGGCAGTGCACCATGACCACCACCCACCTCTGGCCAAGGCATCCCTTCTCCTACAACACTACGGTATCCTCCCTGTGTTGGGTCAGTGCAGCTCTCTCCTATGACAAGCGGTTTGTGAACAGTAAAAATGGAAACCTGTGCTTTCCGTGTGGGAGGTCCTGCTACATCCTGACTAATGACACACAATCAGGGGCTATTAGCAAGTGCTCAGGCATGTGAGGGTTTACAGGAACTGCTGGAGTCCTGACTCCCCCAAAAGGTGTAACCCACCTAGTGCTGCCCATCTAGTACACCACACTCCAGAGGCCTCTCTCTGTTTCAGAGTCAGTGATATCATACTTAGAGATGATTTGGGGAGGTTCACGGTTGTTCCTTTCCCTTCAGACTCAGACACCCATTAAAACAACTACATGTGATCAGTCAATCAAACCCTGCTTTCTGCTAAGGTTCCCACTGGCAGCTGCTGCCCAGCACTGGCAGGTGGGATGGGGGTAACACAGTTGGTTCCTATGCTGTAACTCTCAGATCCAGTACAGAAAGATGTCCTTTTGGAGTATGAAACCTTTGCAATTATTAACCACAGTCCCTTCTGGGCTATGTCCAGAAGACTGGGTAGGATCACTCTTACGTGGGGTGCTGGGAACATTAATACTTCCCCTCCACACTCTCTCACAGATACAGCTGTTGGGCCACAGTGTGGCACAGGAGGGACAACAAAGAGACAGCTAATGCAATCATCCTCTAGGGTTTTCAGTTTCCAGTGCCACGTTCCATTACGGCACACATTCTGCCTCTGGGGTGCACTGCCAGGCGCCCCAGAAGTCAGCAGGTCCCTTGTCCCCAGCAGCAGAGAGCCCCGGGGGCAGCGTGGCAGCTCAAGCCCCGCTCCCGGCGCTGCCCTGCGGCTCCACCGCCGCAGCCGCTGCTCGGGGATGCGGCAGAGCCGAGCACATCCCGTGGTCTCCATGGTTTCACGTCTCTTCAGAAACAGATCAACTCTCAAACATCTTTGTTTGAACAAGCCTCTCAGCTTCGCTGTAAGCTATGGTATGACGTGTGCCATGCTGCCCAGCGCTGCTGCACACAAAGGAAAGAGCACAGGATCTGACTGAGTTGAGTGCAAACGCAGAGAAAACAGAGCAGGGAACAAAACTAAATCCACAAACTGCCGTCTGTTTTTCTGGCACTGAGAATTTCTTCTATAACAATGTCTGGCAACTAATTCAGCCATCCTGTACTTTAAAACTGTAGGGGCAGAAGGATAATTGTTTACTTGCTCTGTACATTAGTTGTTATTCCATGTTCTTTTGAGGTCAAAGTGGTTACAGGATTTGATGTACAAAGAGCTGCAAATATTTCATCTGTACTGGCTGCTTTAATCTCAACTTGCATTCAGACATTTATGTTTCCTCTGAATTATGTCCCATGTCCTTAGCCAGCAGTGCTGTTATCCTGAGCTACTGGAAGGCAGCAGACAACTCAACTCTTTACACCATATACTATGCCACTATTTGATTTTTACACAGAAATATTTACTGTGCAATAATTAGACACATTCTTAGAAATGTTATCTTTTGCTTTGAAGGGTAGATTTTAGTGTGCCTCAAATTGCAGGAAAAGAAAATCAGACAGAAAAACATACTTTGTTTTCATTTTTGGTACAAAATGCTTTGACACTGAACCGAGCCCTAAATGCTATGCTTTCAATTCTGATAATCCCCTAAACCTGTCATGCAGCCTGACCAATGTTATTCTTGATAAGTAAAGAAGAGCAGAGGAACCAAACATCTCAAAACCACATCAGGACACAGTGAACCTGTGTTTGGTCATTACATTTGTACTTCACAGCAGTAACTGGGATTGTTGCTACCCCACAAGAACTCCACAACAAAAAAACCTGGACACAGGCTGTTTTAAATACGTTCTCCCAAATGCAATGGTGTCAGATGGCAATAATTTTGGACCAGATTTTGATCCCCTTATTCATGCTGGCAGTTGCCTCCACAAATAGATCCACTGACTCAGTTGGTAACTGATTGTCAGTGTGAGTAAAAGGATCACAGCCCTTTACTCCATTTTAATATTCAGGCTGTACCAGGAGCAAGAAAATGTATTTCATTTCCAGCAAATTTATTCTCCTCTGAAGACAGTAAAAGCATTCACCTCCTGCACCTGTACACCAAATGCCTCCTTTACCAACATACTGCCCAGACTGTCACTAAAACAGTGAATACCAAAATGAAAACTTGCCACATACCCTGTGTGCTGACCCTGACCTTCAAACACTCTCTAAGAAGGCCAGAACCACAGCCAGCTTTCGAACATGAGTACGTGGCCATCCAGAAAGTAAAAGTAAAAAGCAGTTTAGGTGTTCAGTTACCAAGATTCAGAGTTATGCCAGCCAATAACTAAAGACACAAGTCACCAGAGATTTAATTGAGGAATGTAAATCTGCTGCCATGAGTTAACTGATTTTTGAGCTAATTTAATACCATGAAAGTAAACAACATAGAGCCATGAATACCTTTCCACCAGAAAATTCTCTTTACGTGGTATTCTGAGAAAGCTGAAACAATTTAGTATTTAACAGTTCTGGGGAGATCCCGTGACTCAAGATTTGAGCAAACTCTGGGATGGGTTGTCTTAGCTAATACACTATTAGTTAATTAATACTGGATGATTAACCCCTGAGGCTCAGGCTCTGCATCTTTCTGGGGAAGGAATCAGACAAAGAACAGCAGTTACTGAACGAGCTTGAACAACAGGTAGTGATGGGACACAATTACCAACTATCGTTGGGTCTGAGGAAATGTCTCTTTCTTGAGAGTGCCTGTAGTTCTCAAGAATAGCTCAGAAACTAAGGGATGGAGATAAAAAAAGAAAGCACCTTTGTGTACCCAAGGGATAAAAAGAAAATCACAAGCTGAGCCCTTGAACAGTATGAAATTGACTGAAAAAAATATAATAGCTCTGAAAGTACTTTTATTTGCTCTGGGTTTGAGTCTTCAGGATGCCATCACTTGGCATTTTCAAGCTTACCTTTACCACCTGGAGGTTAGAATTTTCATTAAAAAATATGGGTGAAGGTGCTCCTGCAATCATTTGACTTTGGCTGTTAGCCCTTCAAGAAGATCCCTATAATGCTGAGGGTAAGACTGCAATTAAAAGGCAGGATTCCATCTGATCTGAGGAGGAGAGATGTGTCTTCAGCAGACAGTCCAGGCATTACAAAAGGTAATTACTACCTCATTATTAGTAGTATTATTAAGAGAAAAGCTTGTCTCCTTGAGGCAACTCTTGCACTTTCTGAGGCCTGGGAGGTGCAGAGCACAGGGTCAAAGGCACTCCCAGCCCATGGGGAGCACCTTGGGTAGGGTGGCCAAGCCACATGTGCCTTCCAGAGGTGGCCCAGCCTCCATGAGCAGGCAGCTCTCAGCCGGTCACAGTGGCAAAACCATGGGAATGAACCATGCCTGTCCTTGAGATCAGGGCCCCAAACCCTTGTTTTGCTTGTCTGTGCCCTCAGGGTTTCTTTCTACACCTTATTTTGAGCAGCACTGGTTGCAGCCCGTGCCCGTTCCGGGGGGTCCTGGCGCCATCTCACGGCCACACCAACATCCTGGCGTGGGCGATTTGGGGACAGCGGTGGGCTCTGCACACCGCAGGGGAGGAAGCTCATCCTCTTCACACTGCCTGCTGCTGGCCCAGGGCTCTCCTCACGAGCTAAGTGATTCCAAAGAGACCATTATCTCATCTATGGTGGTGTCTTTTAGCAGATGGAGGCATTCTTCTGAATTCATGTGGGTGAACAGAAGGATCATGTTCCAACCCTGCAGGTACATGGTCTTTTTCAACCTTCCTTTCTAGAGCAGAGAAGTCCAAGAGTGTGGGCTGGAGGAGCTCAATGCCCTGCAGCAGAGCCTTAGTCTGGGTGTCCAGCAGGACCCCTGGCCTGTCCCACAGCTCACCAGTCCAGACACCAACTGAAAAAAACCTGCTGCTCTTCCCTCAAGTACCCTGTGTCTTCTAAAAAGACACTTGGTCTGGCTCTGAGGAGCAGCAGGAGATGGAGTGTCCCCTCCTGGTCTTCAAAGAGAATTGCACAACTGACAAAACCCCAATGAAACGCTGAAGGATAAGACTGGTGACAGTATTTCAGTATTTCAGTACAGAGGCTAAGATATCTGCTACAGAGGCTAAAAATGCTGAGAAGCACCACGATGTTGTGGCATGCTGGACTCTACCTCCCAAGCATGTCACAAGCATGTCATACCCAGAAGAAAGAGCCATATGAATGTCAACAGCCACAAAGCCAACATCCTGTGTGACATTTTAGCCACTTAGTCTGTGACTGACCTAACTCAGTAAGCATTTTGTCCTTACATGGAAAATGTGCCTAAAGTTCACAGACATATCCCAACACTGCCACAAACACGGGAAACACAGCAGGCCTTGCTGAACCTCTTGCTACCTCAGATGCATCTTACAAACAGTTTTCTCACTCAAATACCTATTTGGAGACATGGAAGTGTCACAGGGCTCACTAGGCAGAAGGTGGGCCACACTCACTGGCCTCTGACATGCTGTAGGTGAGAGGCTGGGAAGGCACAGCTGGGCAGTGTCTCCTTGCATCAGTCTCTGGCTCCAGCCAGCAGCTTGTTCAGAGTGAATGGGAAATACTCAGGGCACGTTTTCTTTGTGACCCCATGAGCCACCTATCAAAGCCTTTATAAAGCAGAGTCACAAAACAACTACACTGCACTGCAGAGAGACACGGGGGAAGGGAGCTCTGGGAGGAGTTTTTTAGTGGAAGAAAACAGCAGCTCCCCAGAGGTTGTTTTGTGAGAAGGGGCTGTGGCTGAGCACGCAGCTGGGTGCTAAGGCACCTCAGCAATGTCAGTCAGATGAGAGCCTGTGCTGGCTGGCCTCCTCTCACACCTGGGGATTCGTGTCACTCAGCTCCTGCGACAGCCCGGCCCGGCTGCTGCCCACGTGGCAGAGCCTTGGCATGGGAACTGCACAAGGACTGGTTCTGACCTGGAGCTCTAAGAGCTGGAGCAGTGAGGCTTGTGCTGCTCCAAAGGCTCAGGAATAGCAGAAGTTGTTAAAGTGGCTGAATAACCAATTGCCATGCTAATCCCCCTGCTCAGCAGCCTTCCTGTCTTCTTGTTGTGGTCACAACAAAGCAATATTGATATGAACACACAACTGACACAAACACACAAGGAGATTGTATGAAGCTGCTCTGGAGCAGACTGTATATCCTGACCTTGGAAGGTCATAGCCCAGGGCAGCATCTGCCCTGGAACCTGCAGTATGCAGAGTCTGCAATGTGCACATGAACCCTCATGAACTCCGAAGAAGACCCTGGGACTGCACAAATTAAACAAGTGTGAAAGGGTAAGCAGCTCCCCCTGTTAGTGAGCCAACATGCATTATGCAAACAGTCTCATTCTGCTCTCACATCAATTTTGCATCATTCCAGCTCATGGTTTTCAGTAGCTCCTCTCAGCTGACATCTATGCAAGTGTCAGAACAAAAATAATGCTCTTTTTCAGTCATTTCTCTAGAGCAAAATTTGTACCACTGCAGGCACCAAGTCCATGTTTCTGTTCTAGACTCAATCTGAGTACTGAAATGTAACCCAAGAAGGTGGCATGTGGTACACACAGGTCACCCCTGGCTCCAAAGCCCCCTGGGAGCAACCTGCATGGGAAATGAATGACAGGAAGAAAAGATTACCCCTTCACTGGTTTTCTGCAAATCTGAAGAAGTGTTTCTTGTGTCATTGCCTGCGTCCCCAGCATCAGAGCTGCTCTTATTTTCTTCCTCTTTGCAGTCCTTATCATCTTCATCTCCAGGAGATTTCCGTGACTGCTTGGAGGATTTCTAAAATGATCAACAACAAAGTTAAAATTAAAACCTGAGCTTCAGCCATAGAAAGACACTTTTGAAATGTATGTGGAATGCTGTCTGATCTCGCATTTCCCGGCTCAAGGTGAATATTGGGGAGGATATGTGGGGTGAAAAGCATTTTTCAGGTGAAGCAGCTGGAGTTACTGCCACCAATGAAGGAAATTTCTGTGAAATTCTGTGTTCAGCACAGGTTGGCAGCTCAATTGACTGAAAGACAGACACAGTAATAGGAGCTGGGTATTAGTGTTGGGTCACCTGTAGGTTTTGTTAGTTAATGAAACAGATGGTGCCAGCTTGACAAAAGTTTTGATTAAACACAGAGATGTAAAATGAGAATAACGTTAGCAAAGCTGCTTTCCATACTTTTTTTTTAGTGCTGTCAGCTTTAATATATTAACATTAGAGCCATGTGGAACCAATATATCTTTTCTGTTGCCTTTATGTTATGCAATTCTACAGTACAAAAGGATAAATTGTGGCATTAAGCCACCATTTTCATAATCCTCTGTTTGCCCAGAGTCTTCTGGAAAGAAGATGGTAGACCAGACCTGAATTTCTAATGTAAAACACACAAAAGGGTGAAAATACATTTTGTTTGGTGGATCAACCACAAAAATTCACACGCTCCCCCAAACTGTGCCTGGATCAGATTGTTTGCTTTCTTCTTCTCATTTCAATTAGTTTTCACTTTCAGAGAAGAATAACATGAATGTGAATAAATTGACTCTGCCACACTTTCCACAATTTTTCAGGGTGAAGTGCAGCCCTGAAGGCACATGCAGAACAAGAGGAAGTGACTAGAATGTTGCTCCCCTTCACCCAGGTGACAAGTGAGAATCCAAAGGTATCACTTCTCAGGGGATTATGTCCACCAGCCACTGTGAGACAAGACACATTCATTACTCTTAGCTTCCTGATCTACACTGTTACCTAAGACATTAACAGGGCTGGTAGGTACTACAGTGCAGGCCTTATATCTACAAACTGAGCATCCTACTCCCTGCTTAATGAATTAGTTCTTCCTCCTTCCTATTCTGTACCCTGGACTGAAGTATTTTACACTCAGCTACAAGAGGAGCAGCTGTGCACATCTGACCCTACCACATCTTTCTGGGAGATGGGAGAGGGAAGCTTCAGTTCTCCTGGACAGGAACCAAACCTGAACTCACGACTCTCAGAAGGCCCAGTCCTAAGGCTTTTTTTCTTCTTCTTGGGGAGACATCTATCTGAGATGATCAAACCTATCAATCCATCTTTGCATGGGTTTTCTTTCCTGCCCTTCTGATCTCCTTCCCATAGTTTCACCTTCTTCTCAGTGTGTGGGCATTAGAACAGGGCAGAGTATTTCAGCCGGTGTCTCACCAAGGCTGCCTACAAAGTAAGAGCACTCCCCTTTGCCTATTTGAACACCACTGTTCTGGTATCAGAATCAAAATCCTAAAGGAGGAAGAAGAAATTTCCATGAGGTGAACAGTATTCCAATTATAAATGCCCATGGGTGACAACAGGACAAGTCAGAAGATAACCTTTGAAGTGTAGGATTTTTTCCGTTTTGAGCCGGCTTTTTCATTCTTTCTTTTTCCTTTTCCATCCTCTTCTACCCGATCACCTTCCTCCTCACTGCTGGCATCTGCTGTATTTCCTCCTTCTCCTTCAGTTTCTGATGAGCTCTGTTGCTGAATTGCCTTTAAAATAACAACAATAATAACATAAACAATATAAATATTGCTAATACCTATTACTTGATTTTTATTCTGCATTGAAGATGGAAATAGTGGAAATGGACAGCTTATAATTCAATTGCTGTACTTAGGAAGAGCTTAGGTTATTTTTGCAATTATCAGGAAAAAGGGCTGCAAAGGCAATTTTCTCAGTCACCACTGGAACTCAGTTATCAGATGCAGATTCTGGGATAGCATGTTCTGAAGGGTTTACACAGAAACAGAAGATCCGATAACAAAAATGTGTTTGCTGGAGGAGAACTAAGGGCTGCTCAGTGGAGACCTGGCATGTTCTACTTTGGGAAAAACTACTGAAACTTTTAGACTTTGGCTGCAACAGGAGAGACTTTTTTTGTGAGAGAAGATGGCTGTTATACTCCCCTCAAAGGGCAAGATCTCTGTTTTTTGCAAAAGCAAACCCTGACCAGCAGCTGAGCACTCTTTGACAGCCCATCTCCCACAGACTATTCAGTGGATTTTTTTAAAATCCCCAAGTGTATGCAAAACATGTGTAGGGCTGAAAATATGAAACAGGAACTGAGAGAGGCAGCAGCTTTTCTGCAGGTGGTCTGTATCTCTGGCTTGTAGGGTTTTGTGATAATAATGTAATAGGTGTTTGCCTTCTTTTGGAGGTGATTCCTGCCTTCAAAGGACCACATTTTTTTAATGAGAAAAATTCTTCGTTTCACACAGCCCACCAACTACTCTTATCCCCTTCCAGCTTCACTGACTTTCTGCCCTGGACACCCAACAGGGAGAGCTGTTGTACAGCAGCAACTGTCTCCTAACAGCAGCTTAACCCTCCACCTCCTCACTCCTCTCAGCTTTGGCACTGTGTGTTATACATTACCAATGTAAAAATCAAAAGCTCAGTGACCTTAAGGTCTGTGTAAAATACATGGAGCCTGATATAAAAATAAACAACAGAAAGAAGAAGTCAGAAATTATTCATGTTTGTACAGGAGTAAATAAAACCATCCATTTTTAATTTAACTAAATGTGTTGCAGAATTTTCCACTTCACCACCCCAGAATATCATAGAAAGCAAAAGGCTCTGCAGTATGATTAAAGTTCCATTTGTCACAGAGTGTGAGACCACAGCTGTCTTTACATTACACAATTACCAGAGCTGTGAAACTTCCTTGCTCCATCAAAACCAGAATCTTACATATCACTCTTTAAATGCTCACTTTGATAAGCAGTAAAAGAAGAAAACAAGAAAGATAAAGAGAAATAGGTGTGAAAGTCATTTACCTGATATCCAGTAAACTTTACTCCAGGGTTGTTTTCTATTTCCCACAGGCCTTCATTAAATCCTTTTCGCTTGTTTGATTTCCCAAACTTATCTTTATATTCTTTATATGGGAAAAGGTCTTTGGGCCCCAGGAACGCACTGCATTTTAACAAAGGTAACATTCAAAAAAAGGATTTATCACTCTCCTCTTCAAAAAAATCAAAACATTAACAGTGCAAATGTTTTCCCTATTCTTCTGCTCATTCCATAATTTCTTTTCTAGTTTTATTTATTTATTTATTTCTCGCACTGGCTTTGAGTTGCTGCTGTGAGTCTGATTTAATGGATTGGCTCACCATCCTGATGTTTGATGTGGTAAAATCTTTCTGGGTATCTCTAGAAACAACTGAAACATCTCTATTTTATTAACTACTGCTGGGAACTGGCACTTGAACAGTTTATGAAAGTTTATGAAACATTTTATGATGTCTTTGCTTGCGATAGCAAGGGACCAAACCTCCAATCCTAGTGTTATAAATCCAGAAAGGCCTCAAAAATGCCACATCAAAAGTTAAGCATGTAAGAAGTGCCTAGGACCCATGAGCCAAAATGTATCCCTTGTACTATGGGATGGAAAAAGCAGTGGCATTTATTATTATCTATACTGCCAGTAAGCCTGGGAGCTGCTTTCTCGGAATTAGCCCCCCACACACTAAATTCTGAACAAACACAATAAAAATGCTCTTTCCCAAAAATCTTATAATTTCATATAAGAACAAAAAACAATGGATGAATATAGGCAGATGAGTAATACAAGGAAACAATGAGACACACAGGATGCTTGTGGCCAAATAGTTTTTTAGACAGCACAGCAAAGGAGGGATTTTGTGCTTTGCTGCTGCCGCCTAAGTCAGCTATGCACTGGGCCAACTAATTTCAGGCACAAGCACCACAATGCAGGGAAAAAAAATAGAAAAAAAAAGAAGAGTGATGATTTGTCCTGCTTTTTCTACACACATTACAGTAAAACTCCTGCTTAACTTTTAAACTGAAGAAAGCATAACTTTCTTTTTGTTGGGTATCTACATCTACTGCGTTCTGCATTGTGACCTTCAGATTGTAATCACAAGTTAAATTAAAACAATGAAGGAAAAAGACCCCTTCATTCCCACATGTAAAAATTCTGTGCCATCAATGACCAGAGCTGAGCAAGTCCCAGTGTCCTTCACAATAATAACTGTCCTACTTTCCTGAAGATCTTCGCAATTCATGTTAACTCTCTGGTCTCCATTACTGTGGGATTGTGGAGCTCCACCATGTCCAACACATTTATTGTTGTAACCTCACCACGACATTGGGAATCTGCCCTTTTTTGCAGATGGGCTTCTGAGGCACAAAGACTTGTCCAAGGTCAAACTCAAACTGATAGCAGAGCACAGAGGAAAATCCAGCTCTCTTCAGTCTCAGTCTAATACCTTAATCACAGGATCATATTTCTTCCTTTCTGCAATCATTATTTCAGATTAATGCCTGATTCATGCCCAGCATTTATGAATGTGCGAAGTTCCATTCACTTAAATCATCCCCCTGACCAAGCAATTTGCCAATGCAGAGCCAACTGGTTGCTAAAAAGGCATCAGATGACAAGTCCCTGAGGAAAGAGCTTCCTTCTAACTCCACATGAGACAGCATGGGATCCACACTCAGTTGGATATTGAGAAATATCTTAATTATATAATTGCAAAGCCAAGAATGCATTTCTACCTGAAAGCCAACCAGTGATTTCCAAACTAACAGGTGTCATGTTAATATTAAATGCTACACTGAATAAATTATGTTATCTAGGCTTTTGCTTATACCAGGAGATGTTTCCTTGTTGTCAAAAATATAAACAAACAGTTCTAACACAAATAACAAAGAAAAACTGTATAAAACTTACTATGAGCTACCTTAACTTAGCTCAACAGTAATGTATGGAAATGTTTCTACAGCCTTTTATGTAAAGTAAACACTGAAAAACTGTCTACATCTTTGCTTGAAATACATTCATTGCCACTGGGAGAGTATAAGTTTCTACTGCTCTGCTATAAAACTAAGGAGCTGCAATCTACAGTTCATTTTTAACAGTTAGGCTTTTACATTTATAAGGTAGGAACTACAAACTGTTTTCCTGTTTCAGATGCTACAGTGAGATCATGAGCTCAAAAAAATCCAAAACAAAAGAGATTATCAGTTTGGGATTCACTCAATTTGGAATAAAAGTGGTCATTTTTTTCCTTAAATGTTTCTCAGAAATGGTGTTTCCATTAAAAAAATAATTACATTTTGGTTTCTGATTTGAAAGCATTGTAAGTTTATTTGAACTTTATTCTTTTCAGATTATTTTGTGACAGTACTAGTAGACTACAATATATCAAAATATCAGGTTGTTTCATTCTAGCAATGAGAAGAACTATTTTAACTAAAGAGAGGCTATTATGAAAGATTTTTTGAAGATTTTTTGAAAATAAGATGTGATGTATGAGCTATGGAGCTTATCATATTCTGGAATAATATTAAAATTAAAAAATAAACAATAAATTTTTAATAAAGCTTCAAGCCTCTAACATTGAACTTAAAATATCATCAGAATTTCATTTTTTCCAGTTTTAAAGGAATTCTAGAAAACATGTTACCTGCAAATGGGGAAGGAAAAGTTTTAAAATTAAAATATTTCATGCAAAATGGAATGTGACTTATTTTTTAGCTAACTCAGACATAGTTTAAACTAGAGACATGTACATTATAATCTTGAAACTCTGTACTTTGTAGCAATTATGATGAGACCTAACTTACCTCTTGTGCTCTGATTCCTTCCTTTCCCTATCAGCTCAGCCAGCTCAGTTCTTCTATCACTTCTGTGAGCTCCATCCTACAACATCCCCAGCACAAATCTCCCAGGAATGCATACATTTTAAAGCTCTGTGAGGACTGCCTGAGACTCTGGGGTCTGCTTCCTTTCATATCACAAACCAAGCGAGTTCTCACACAGGACATGAGCTCAAACATGTCCAAACACAAGAGCCTGATCTCTGCTATCATGGACATCCAAGTAAAAAAGTTTGCCCCTGCCTCAGAGTTCAGGGTTTTTTCAGACCCTTTAATGAATTCATGCCAACATATTTCTTTACAGGAAACACAGGCTTTTATGTTTACCTCATGGCAGACCATGAAGGCAGCAGCATTCCCAACTACTTTCAGCTTTCACTCCCATTTGTTAATACAAATGAGTTGGGCTTGCAGGACCTATCTCTAGGCACCCAGTGGCTTCAGTCAGGATTTGTTTCAATAAAATCATAGGAAATGATATTAGCTGCAGTGGAAAAAGGCATTTTCAAAGGAACAAGTCATGTTCATTCACTTACGTTTCATGAGTCCCAAAAAAGAAGATGGGGTATTTATTTGCTGGAGGCTTCACGGCTCCTTCAGGAAGTTCATCAATCTGTAAGACAGAAAGAAGTGGAAAAAAGATTATTCCCAAAAGTAGTCCCTCATCCAAGAATCCCTACCAAGCCATGGAGGTGCTAGCACGGGTATCCTGCAGCCCTGGGAGGTTCCACTGTCACTGTGTGCTGGGCTGGGGAAGGGAAGACAGCTTATGGGTTTTCAGGCAGGCAGGTCATACAAAGTCAGCATATGACTGAAATACTGCAGGGAGACAGCAGAAGAGCCAGGAGCACACACAAAGTTTTAATGATTTCATGGGCATTATAATATACAAAGGCAATAAAATCAAGCCTGCTTAATTTAAGTGTTAACTTCAGATGCTGCCTCATCAAAGGCATCGAAGCCCAGAGGGTAATCCTGCCTGTCTCACACAGCCACCTCAATAACTTCTGCAACAAATGGGGAACAGATGGTATCTCTGAGACTCTGGAAAACCGGACAATCTCCAAGTGGTGCTTCCTGTGGTGATGGTGGTACAGAGTGTAAAACGTGTAATGCACGCCAGGGAGGAGGGCCAGGGACTCTCCTTCCCCTGCAACACCCTGGTAACTGGCTTTGCTTACCACTCCCCTCTCTACCCTCTCTCTTCTTTCACATTTTAATCCTGGCCTCGTATTTCTCAGGATACAGCTGCAGAGCAGTGAAAGGAGGGATGCTGAGGGTGTTCTCCTGAGACAGAGCTGGTATTGGAACAAACCCCTCAGGCTGAGCAGTGCCCAGACCCCTTCTCCCAGTGTCTGAGTGAGAGCACTGGTGGTGAGGCAGGAGGTAAGGCCCAGGGCTTAATGTTGTCTAAGTCTAATTTTGTAGTCCTCTGCAACAGAAACAAGAGAGTCCAGGTGCCTACCCACATAAACCAGAAACACAACAAAGCTTTAAATAAGATCTAAGAGCCTGCCTTCCCAGAAATGGCACTTCTGAGCATATGTGGGTGTGTGAAATTAAGTGTCCAGAGAACTCTTTGGCTAAGAGAGAGCCTAATGAATCTAGATATCTACAGGGCAGCACCAGTGAGGAGGTGAATGGCTTGGTGCCTGGTCTAAGGCAACTCTTTCTCAACATAAGCACATCAAATCCTGCCAAATGTCACTGCAACTGAGAGCAAAGTGCTGACATAACAGTGCTATACAAAATCTGCTCCTCAGCAGAGCATAGGGATGAAACCTGCAGGTTTTCACTCAGGAGGCCAGACCCACATGTGCTTCCCTTCTCTCCTCTTGCTGAAGGATCCCTAACACTGAATTCTTATTGATTAATAAGCACCAGATTGTTTTCAAAGGATGTCCTCTTACAGGGTAAAGCATCTGCTTGGCTATGTAGCTTTCAAAGGAGTATGAGCTTTTGTAAGAATTCAAACCCTTTTGGTCTTTCTGCAAGGACACCCCTTGGGGATGGAGAAACGAGAGCCACATGTGGAACTGTAACATCACAGGACTCCCTTCTGTAGAAGAAATGGATGCCTACCTTTTAGGTCTAACCAGAACATTCTCTAAAGCTGCACCAAAATCTGGAGATCTGAGAGCACTTCCAAACCATCCCCTCAGGGGTGTGTATGGTGGGGCTCTGGCACACCAGGTCATGAGTCACCATGCACCCACAGCCCAGCATAGTCTGCTGGACACAGCCCAGCATTGTCACAGATGTCACATGTCTTGTGGGCACAGCAATTACCTGTTTCTCGTACTTAACAAAGCTAATACTTTGATAAATAAAAGAAGAATCTACTATTTAAATGCGCATAGAAGGAAAATACACACTGGTGGAGAATGAACACATGCATTCACTTTTAGCTCAGCTGAGTGAAATGAGGAACTGAAACAACATGAGAGGCTTTTTGGTGTCCTCTTTATCATCAGGAGTACATTGAGGAAAGGCTGTTGAAGATATTACTTTAGAGCTCTGACATTAACTATTTGTTTTTTAAGAAAGTGCCTATAATGTTGTTATTTTCTCACAATTCATTATTTAAATACAGGTATTAGACTTACTATAAGAGTGATAAAAAGACTGCAGGTTAAAAACACTGCAAGTCCCAAACTGATAACAAGTCAGGGAGATACTGCATGTCTGCAAAACATTTTATGCCTCCTTAAAGATGGAAGTATCCACATGTCAGAGCAGAAAAGGCTGTGCTGGCAGTTTACCAAGTACAGGGAGAGGTAACACACCTCGACAGTCTGGATGCCATACCATCCACCTCTTTATTGTGACAAGGAAGATGTCCAGATACCAGACCCCAGAAAAATGTGGAGTCCTTTGACTGAGATAAACAATGTCTGCTGGGACTTGAGTGCAAATCTCATTTGGCCACTTGAAACACGGCGCCAGCTCTGGGCTGCATTACAGAGCAGCACAGCCCAGTTACTGCCTCATCCCTCTCAGAATCTCTCATGAAATAAAGCAAACAGCTGTAAATGATCAGTAAAGGGGGGAATGAAGACATGCTTACTAGGGAATGCTGATCAGAAGGGACTGAGGATCTTACATCACACAATGTGCAATGCTTTAAAGCAGTGAGGATCTTCCTAGCAATATCCCAAGTGGAGTTAAACCTTCTGTCTTATTCCCAGCACTTAATACCGTTAGCTAAGGAGCAGCACCAAATCAACAAAGGACAGAACACACATCTGTCACGCAGCTCACCTGTTCTCCATTTTGTGGCATATTTCTTTATTCATCCAAGTATCCCTTCTGACTATGTATCATCACAGGAAACCATAAAAAAGCTTTTCATAGCTTTTGGGAGTTGACATACACATACAAACACATGCAGTATAAATCTGCACCGAACAGCTCAAGGAGAGACTGTTAATGCTCCCACTCTAACATTTCACTCTGCAGCTGAGGTCAAGACTTTTCCTGCCTTCACTGATACTGCTGTGAGCTCCCCAGCTCTGGGGCTTATGTTGCTAGTACTGTAACAAGGTTGGATATAAAGTGACAGTGTTATCTTAGGGCCATTGAACTCTCTGGCAAAAACTCCAGAGAATTGAGTGAAGGATGAGACCCTCTCCGCCATTAGGACAGATCTCTTCCCGTTTTCTCTCTTTCACACAAATCCCTGCAATAGAGGCTGTGAGAGGAGAGCTTTGCCCAGTCTCCCTATACGCAGTAAAGCCACCTTAGCCCTCTGTGAATGTGGAGTCCCTACGTGCTTATTTAGCTGCAGAACAACCCGGCACCCCATGACAATTGCTGCTGTTTTGTTGTAGCAGAAAGCAAGCAGTACAAGCAACCATACTGCAATCTCCTGCTGCTGTACTCAGTCACAATTTATTCCCATTCTACAGGATGTTTTGGTTAAATATGCTGCAGATTTGGATCCGATATTTTTCCCCATATCAGCAAGATCAAAGACAGAGAGAGAGAGGGAGGGAGGGAGGGAGGGAGAGGAAGAGAGTGAGCGCATGAGCACAAGAGCGAAAAAAGCATCGCTGCCTTGAACCAGGAACAAAAGAGGGAAGAGCACCCATACTAGAACACAGTGCTGTAGTCACAGAAACCTCACTAATGACTAAAGCATCTGTCTATCAGAGAGCCAGACTGCGACTGTGTTTTGCTCCTGGAAGGAAACAAACAGATTCTCAAGTACCCGCTCTAACCTGCAATCAAACAGGAGCTCCATCCCTGCCTGAACCAGAGTGGGCTGGAGCTTGCTGCCACAGAAATCAGTGTGAGCAGCGCATGGCGTGCAAATCTGATATGTGCATCAGCAACACCATGGGCAGCCGCTTCAATTATGGCTAAAATTAAAGCAGGTGGTTTCAGATTTCGAGTTTTATCCCCTTAGCTCCGGTTGCTGTCATCTGCTTAATGAATAACAATTGCTTTCTTTTTGCACAACCTCAGCAGAGCTGCACTGCCCGGCATTGCTTTGCCAACCAAGCAGCAGAGCTTTAAAGATGTAACTGCAAGGTTTTTTCCAGTAAACAAATGCCAGGCTTCTAGGGTCAAGAACACTGAACAGAAAATTCAGCTCGGTCCTCTCCAGCCAGAGCGGGGCTCTAGCAAACCGTGTTGCTAGTGACTACCAACGTGGAGGGAAGAAATCTGTCAGGATCCTTATATTGTAGCTCGCTGTTTAGGATGTGTGTGCAGCCCAAATATTTTGCTCTCGGTGGTGCCGAGCAATCGCTGACTTCTCAGGCAGCATTTCCCACCGGCTGTCACAGGGTGGGTTTGGCAGCGCTCACACTGCAGCGCTCCCTTCCCGCTTGCCATGAGGTCAGGGACCCTGGGGAGCGAGGCGCTGGCTGGGTGGGCTGGACCGGCGCTGCAGAGCCGGAGCCCAGCGACAAGGACAGCAGCAGCGGCTCCCACAAGCACAAATTATCGCCGTGCCTGCCTGTGGGATAACGTGGCATATTCCTGACAGGCGGAGGAGCTCGCTGGGAGGGTTGGTGCAGAAACAGAGGAAGCTGCACCCCCTCCCGGGTGTTGTGCTCTGCAGAGCTCTACATTCCATGCAAAATGGGAACCGTGGAGAGACCGGCACGCTTTGTCTTGTGCTGTGCTTGCAGGGCAGGGTGATGGTGCTGCAGCGGCAGAGGAAGGAGCTGCTCTGCCCACCAAGGCGGAAGGGCATCCCAGAGGCATCTCCTTCCAGCTGGAGGGGCAGCAGGTGTCATGTTTTATAGCATCACTAAACCTCTGTGCTGTGGATAAGCTGCTGTTCAGAAGCAGGAATTCCAGGCTGTCAGGGTGGTTTTTCACCAGATCCTGTCTTATTGCGTTCCAACAGAATTTTGCACCAAAATAAAAAAGATGCTACGCAAAAATACCTATCAAGTCCCCATTTACAGAAAAGAAAACTTTACATACGCATGCAGGGATGCTTATGTGGGCACCGAAACCACAAGAACAAGTCCATTTATTTTGCAAAAAGAGGGAATTAAAACTGCAGAGCAGTAAGCACTGATTGTTTTGACACAGTGTAAATGCCTTTGATTGGCAAAAGCACACAGAACCATTGCCGAGATCCATATCTCCCACTGAAATCCCTGGATGCACAGCAGTCGAGCAGGGGCCTATAGTATTTGCTGGAAAGTGGTTCAAGTTGCTTATTATTGCCCAACGCATGCGAGCAGCTTGATCTTTTGCAGTTAGCTTATTAGCAGAACTCTAGATGGATAAAAGCAATACTCTTCAAAATCCATTATTAAAATAGCATATTTTGCTTTACTACAACATTTTTATTCCAATGGATTTATTATGCTTTTTAATAGCTAATGCTACTGGGAGTCAGCAGTATAGCAGTATCTTTTCTAAACCATTATTTAAAATACTGTTCTGTAAGATGTAAAATATTAATTTTTTTTTTCCCCAGAGGATCCTAAAATGTAAAAAAATAACTTAAAAAAAAAATCCAACCTGCTTCAAGCTAAAAACTGTGACTCGAATTCCACAGTGCTTAAATTGAAGAGCAATCCAACTAAAGCTGATTGGAGACTGCTGACTTTTTCTCTCATGTATCAGGACTGATATTTGAAGCAGAGCACTGCTCCCCAATGTACATCACATACCTGAACTTGTAGTGTGGAATGCTGGCATATGCACTTTTTCACCCATTAAAAAAGATAAACCTGTGAAGGGTGAGACTAGAAGCAGAATCCAACTTAATAAGGTGGAATTGCACAGCTACAAAAGTAAAAATTAAAAAAGTCTCTGGGCATGGAAGAGTGCCACCAGCAAAAACAAAAAGCAAAACAAGATTAAAACCAGCAGAGCATACTTTTGAGCACTGCTGAAAATGGCTGAAGGGTATCCTGCAGACAGCCAGAAATGACAATATAAAGACATCAATCCTCCTTTTTTTTTCTGTGCATGCTCAGGACCTCAAGGAGATAGAAGACAATGAAGGGTTAGTTGGAGTCCAAACAATGCTGGCAGCAATGTCTCACTAGGAAAGATCAGCAGTCTTGTAGCTGAGTTCAGCCCCTTTACATCCCTAATTAGCAGCATATTTTTAAGACAGAAAGTTGAAATACACTTTCTGCAGAGCTGCTTTAATCTCCAGTATGAAAATGGGGCCAGAGCTTAGTTCTGCATGACTGGTATCTATATGCATGACTTTGTAGATAACTGATCTATTCATGTGATTCAAGTCCTCTCTGCACTTTTGGGGCTGGATGGAAGACTGTCAGAGGAGGAGACTCGGGGGATACAAAGACAAGTCCTCTCTCTGCCACTGGCCTCTGGGATGACCTTGGCCACACAAATCACTGCATCTCCTTTGGTCTCACTTTTATGAATGGGGACTATAGGACTGCTCTCCTTATAAAGCACTTGAGTTCCACTGCTAAAATGAGAGGAATTCCTAGCAATGACTTCCAGCTCTGTCAGAGTTGCATTTCAGGTTACCAAACTGTAATCCTCCCAGTGAGCACACCCCAAAGTAAGGCTGCTGCAGAAATGCTCTGTTTTCTCCAAAGGAAGTGTTTCCCTGCTACTGTGAATGAAGCAATGGTGCTACCACTAGGATTCTTTTTTCCCAGTCTCTTCCCTAAGGAAAGAAAAGGATGTGATCACACTGTTTTCAGTCTGACTTTTACCTGCAATAACTCAGGGACACATCAGACATTTTGCCAAACCAGACAAAAGGAGAAAGGCCAGAGAGATATTAAGTTTCCCCATGTTTTGTGATAGATAGGCTGTCCAACAGAAGATGGGCAGACAAGCAGTCCATATGCTGAGAGACAGCTTGCAACGCAGGCTGAATCAAAACATCAGACACTGGGAAATCCACACAAAGGCAAGCCAGAGAAAAATAAACTTCTTAAGTTTCATGGCTCACAAAATTACTTTTTACTAGTGTATGGGTGGGGAAATCATGTTTATTTTAAACAAATATTGTCAGCTCTGAGGTATTTAACATTTACTTTTCTTCTCTTTAAGCACAGTGAGGGTTTGGTTCTCCTTCATCTGAATTATTCCTCAGATATCAAAATATTGTTTGCAATGTATATCCATCAAAGCAAATCAGAGTGAACCCACTAACACCTAATGAAAGTAATTTCTCATGACAAAATTTGATTATACTACTTTACCATCTTACCACAAATATTTTTGTCTTGAAATATACAAGTGTGCAAGAAATGCACATATAAAAATGTGTTTAGAAGACATACCACAAATAAAAATTAATTAACCAGTCAAGACATCAATAAGTGAGAAATTTCAGGGACTGGACATTCACAAACATTGTATTTCTGTCCTCCTACTCCCTTCTTAAAGACCAAAGAGACATGAAAAGTCATATAATCTTCCTCCCCAAAGGGTTCAGATAAGCCCTGCCACCTTCAGATCTCACGCGCTCGAAGGAGTGCATGGATGGTATAAGAAATCTTTAGAGTGAGGAATATTTTTTAGCCTCTCAATATTTACACTAGAATGTTACTACTTCATTGATTTTGTTTAGTTTTAAGGAAGAAGGTTATATTCATGAGGTAGGATTTTTTTGCCAGTTAACTTGATCAAAACACTTTCAATTAGATGCAGCCGGCCTAGAGTGTTGACATTTGGTCAAATACACACAACTGAATTAATACTTGAGGCTCATTTTTTCCACCCAAAGTTCCATATTCTACTGTCCAAGCTTTTATTAAAAGAAGTGTTGCTAGTCCTTAAACTCCTATCAGCACACTTAAAGCTAAAAGGTAAGCAAATTTCCAGAAGACTGCGGTCTCCTAGACTTAGCTGGCTTAATTTACCATTTCTTTTCCAGTATCATTTTCTACCCCAAAAAGTCAGTGAAAAAATTTGACTTACGAAATATTTCCAGGCTAAAGAATACAGAACATCCCTGGGCAGTATTTGGTCCAGCTTCCCAAAAAATACACAAAACCCCAGTGACACTACAACTTGTGGCTAAGATTGTTTTGGGTAAGGAAACAATCAATGGAGAACACAACCCTCCAGTTGGTGACGGGACACACACACAGAGACAAAAAAAGGAACAGCCTCCTTCACTTACTGCAGCCCCTGGCTTCTGCTAGGGAGGATTCAAGTTTGAGGCTCTGGAGGTTCCACTATTATCTAGGCTTCTGAGTAAAGAAAACCCTCGTGCTTGTCTGCTTTGAGACCAGTTTTCTTACCATCAGTTGCAGCTAAGGGGTATTACATCAGGGGCCTGAAACACTCCTTGCCACTGAGCAAGTGCCTGCATACATAAAATGCTTACAGCTACTTGGGAAAAGAACACAAATTCTTTGTCCCTTGAAAACACAGAGCATTTTTAGTATCCTGCAACCCTCTGAGGTTCAGGTGCAGCATCAGAGATGAGACTATGAGTGTCCTGCCAGTCCTCTAGAGGGAATGGAGACACAGCCAAGCATGTATTTGTCTTCATTACGCTGCTCTCTGTGGACCCACAGAACATAAAGACTCACAGTCTTAATGTGTTCACACCAGAACATCTATTTGCAGGATTTAAGCAACTCCTTCAAACATCAGGTCCTGTTTCCTGGGCTCAGGAGCTGATGTACCCTGTCACCCACCCAGCCCTCTGCAGGCACAGGCAGCCTGCACCAGCTGAGCTGTGCATGCAGTGCTGCAGCCACACACACAAACACATCTTCTGCAGGCACTGGGGCTGGTGCAGGGCACTCCACAGCCTGGGGCTGACTGCAGCGGCCAGCCCTGCTCACAGCACCAGATCCCAGCACCTACAGTGCTTATAGTGGATTGGGAGAGGCCTCAGTGTCTCATTTTGGGGCTCTGGATAAGTCTGATCACCGAGCATCACTGGCACACAGGGCGGTTGTTTTGCTGTGATGCAAGAGACACGTAAAACACAACATGTACGCAGGCTGGGGGGAGTGAGAAGCAGTGAAATCTAATTGGAGAGGCAAGGAAATGGAGTGATTTGCAGTAATTTTGCAAAGGCAGGTTTTTCTCTTTACTGTGCTGCCAAACTGCAAACTCGTACCTGCAGGAGGGCTCAGGGTGTCTGAAAGCCCCCGGTCACTCTAAACATAACAACTGTCTGTAAATAATTGCTTCCATTACTCCCCTGGCCTCAGCCACCCTCCATGGCACATAACAAGCCATTAAACCCCCAAACTATTTTGCTAAGATGGAACTTTTGCCTGTGTTGACTGGGTTGCTAAAACCATGGAATGAAAAAAGATTCATGGAGTCACAGTGGTCTCTGTCACTTTGATATTTTTACTGGGTTTGCTTTCAGTCTGTGCTCCTATTTCCAGGAGCTGCCATGAAGGCATCAAATGCCTTCTTTGCAAGCCCCCCAGTCTAGGTTAAACTCTTAGGAATTTTAATCCTCCTGCCTAAAGAGACTTGGGAACAAGTTTTTCCAAGTCAAGTCACAGCCCTCCCCACCTGCCCATTTTTCTGCTTCCAAAATCTCAGAATGAGAGTTTTCATTTAGTTTTGACTCTAAATAGAATGTTGCTGAAATTTAATTAAATAGTCTCTAAAAGAATAACAACCTTATTTATTAAAATGAACATTTTCGTCAAACCCAGCCCCCCAAACTCAAGTAGCAGCTTACAGGAATGAAACTATATTAAAATATACAAAGCACTCCATTATGTACTGTAGACCTATGAACTTAAATCCTAATTACTAAACCATGTTAGAAAAAAAAAAAACCAACCTCAAATGAAATAATGGAAACATGAAAGACAAAAAGATGTATTTTTAGAAATATAAGTGGCATTAATGTCAGAGACAAGATGAATACATCAGTATGGTAGTGACCAGATTTGCTAGGGTGGCAGCCCATCATTATAAAGAATACATTTTACATCAAAACCACTAAACATGGGTTTTAAGCATGTTAGTACTCTCTTTTAATTCACATGGATTAATCATGGGCTTCAAGTTGCCTATATGTTCATATTTGTGTAGGATGAAGAGTTACTTTTTAATATCCGTTGTTTCTATCCAATATGTTAAGCTGAATAGATGTATGAAGTATGTGTCAATATTTTGTGTTACTCTCAAAGAACTTCTCAGAATATGGTGTTGCCAAGAACACAAGTTACCTACAAACAGCTGCAGTTATGCCACAAAGTTTACTCCAGAATCTGATTTCTTCCTCTGATTTTCTCTAACTTTCCATCTCTATGCCTTCTGGCCATCACTGTTGCTCATTTCTATCCCAGACTTGGAGAGATAACCAGAAGATTAATTTTAAGGATCCAGGCTGTCAAGGAACAAATTACATGTGTGGAACTGTACTAACTATTTCCCACATACATTAATATTAAATTTTTAAAACCTATGAATCAGGGATGGCATCCATACTAAGCATGTTTTAAGTCAGGTTTCTATTTTGTTTTATAAAGCAGCTATAAAGAAACAGCATATTATTCTAATTCATATTGTGCAAATAAAAGGAAAAGGCAATTACAAATAAAAGAGGACTTGATTAGTGGTACACATATCTGGAACTAGGAAGGACATTAGGGAACACTGCACATACAGATTTATACTGGGATCCAGACAGAGCTTTTATACAGGCCTCAAAGAAATCAAGAAAATCCAACCAAAAGCCTTTCTGTCAGTATTGAAAATTTTAATTTTGTCACTTGCATTTACTCTCTAATGCAATGGTGGTGACACATGATGTGTCCAAACCATGCTCCACAACCACAATGTTTTAGCTCACACTGCTTTTACCTGTCAAGGTCCCCAATTCAGCCTCACATGCAGAATTCAGGATGGCATCATTTTCAATAAATCTGCCTTGGTTCCAACCCTGACACCCCTGTTATTATAGCAGGTCACTGCCTGGCTGACATTTGACAAACAGGCAAACTAACACCATCATCTAGCAGCAAATGTTTCAGAAAAAGTAAAACATTGTTCCCATTAAAAAATTGTTCCCCTTGCTCCCACATCTGCTAAAGAAGCTGGCATTTCTTCTGAACATATTGCCACTAAAATCTTTATTATTATGGTCTTCTAGAAAGTTAACAGCTAGAGGCTTGATCCAGCAAGCACAGCTGGGCATACAGTTTGGCAGCATAAACAAAGCCATTGTCTTTGTATGATCAGATCCCATCCAGCACAATAACATGGCAATTATATACACAGGTGAAGCCATTCATTTGTAAGGCAGGAGATGGCATAAAGCATCTTCTGAAAGATAAGGAGCAAACATTCATAGCATTTTAATGCTGAAGAGCCCCATCTGACAAATGTGTCTTCTCTAATCTGTTTTCATCTTTTAACAGGGAGTTATTGTCATTTTACCAGAAGTACCAATTCAAAAAATCTGTTCACAAAACTGACCCACTACCTTACAAACATTAAAAAGCTCCAAAGCAGAGTCACACAAATAAATGCAAAGAAAACAAAATATTATCAGTTAGAACAAACTTACTACTTTGCAGACATTAAAATTCTAACCATGAGGTTTAATAGCTTTATGCTACCTTCTTTTACAAGCTGTGATAGAAATACTGACCATGACAAAGGAAAATAAAATTTGCACAAGCGGAAGATTTTGAAAAAGAACTTCTGATAAAAAGCAGCAAAAGGGGTACCTGAAAATGTGCACATATGTAAGTCACCTGATCCAGACACCATATGAAAAGAATTATCTTTTGAGTTTGCTGCAGCACTAATATCTTTCAAAAGTCCTGGTATCTGGAGAGGCACTGCAGTAAGGGATGTCAGATTTTATTTTCTCTTTTTTTAAGATGAACATCTGCCTTCTCCCTTAGGCTGTGGTCCTACTTTATGTTTCTACAGGCATGGCAGCACACATGTAAGCAGTTTTATTGAAATCAAGGAATCTTTATGCAGTCAAACTCATTCTCTGCCTTTGGGACATGGTCTTTAGAGAGCAGACTACTGGGGTATCATCTTCCTTCTGCTATTCCACAACACTCAGGACAGCCATGCAGTGGATCTGTTCAGGGAAACGAACACATGAAATTCCCCAGCCCTTTCCTACTGGGGGATAATGAAATACAGCAGCAATAGTATGCTGCTAAGAACACAGGAACCTCAATTCTGCAAACACTTCCACATGTGATTAATCCTGAATGAACGCTACTTAATTGGATTCCAGATAATAGAGTCTGAAGAAATCCTTACAGAAATACAAATTTACACTGGCTCAGATGGAAACTATGACATCTGGGCTGAAAACCAACAAGCAACTAATTAGTTTAAGAAAAAGATGACAAAACAAGCCACTACAGTAGGACACAGTGTCTGGCCTGAGATGCCTTGCTTAGGTGCATTTCTTGCCAGGATCTGCCTTTCTCAGCACCCCTTTTTCCATGTTCTGGAAGTGGCATTTGGGACAATGGTGGGAACCTTTGCAGATATTCAAAGGTAGTCTCAGACTCATAGGTGTGCATGTAGGAAGGTGCAGTCAATTCCCTACACCCAGTGATTGTAAACCCAGTGACAACTGACTCACAGTCCTGGGTCTGTGAGAAATACGAGCTGCACGTAAACTGAAATTCAGTCTGCAAAAGGAAAAACACAACACAGCTGGGAAAAAGGATTGGCAATGTCAGAAAGAGAAAGCTGGAAGCAGCAATACTACAGGAAGCCAATAGTGGACCACAAGTTACATTTGAATAACCAGTGTGCTGCAAAGGTCATGGCACTCTGCAGCAATCCCATATACAAACACACATCCTGCCAGCATGGGCAGAGAGCCCCACAGGGTGCAACTGCACCTGGGAGAATGATCTAGCCCTTGTACAGGACATGGATGGACAAACTGGGAACGTGTTAAATGAAGTTAAGGAAAAATACACAGCTACTTAGGGCAATAAACACACCAAAAGCTACTAGTGGGGCTGGTTGGATTTATTTAGTGTTCAGCGACCAATTCTATCCCAAGAAAGGAAGGAGTCCATACATGGACAGCTTTGCTTCTCCTATGGGGTGCCAGACACAGCCCTCCATATCTGCTGGGTTTAGAGCCCCCCTCAGCCATTGTGCCTGGTTGGTCTCTGCACAAGCAGAGGTAGGAAAGAGAAAAGCAAAACTCAAGAGAAGGAAGGATACAAATCTCCTCTCGAGGCACAGTGCTCTGCTGGCATCACCTTATGCTGCTGTGTCAGGACAGACAACCCATGCATGGCACATGTGAGTCCAAACACTGCTCCATGGGCACCTCCCTCCCGTGCTCCCACCCCACAGAAGATACCCACAGTGCCACAGAAAAGGTGAAGTGAAAGTGCCCTACATTCAAACATCTCCCAGAGGATTAAGCAGAAGAGGAGCTGCGGGAATTGCCTCCTAGTTACCAAACAACGGGTAACAGTCAGGAATGGAGACTTGGATTCCTGTTTTCTACATGTGGAAGAGATTCCAGATGAGGAAGATACACTGTCCTCCAAGAATTAAAAGAAAGGGTTGACTGTAATCCTTTATGGAGGTGTGAATGCTGTAAAATATAAGTTTTGTGAAGATGAAGAAAAACTAGCAAAAAGGAGCTGCTTGGTTCCAGTGACTTTGTATGCAAAACACATCACCATATCAAGGAAATAGCAGCAACTCCAGAACTGTTCTTTGTAACTATAGCTTTTGCTCCTCTCTTTGCACTTTCCTGCTTCTCCCACCTGGATTGCATCTCCAGACTGATGCTACCCATCCTTGTAAGGTCACTCCCTGTGTTATTAAGTTTCAATATGTACTTATAGTTAGTACATTCAGTAATCCAGTCTGATATGGGATTGATTCCCAGAAATGGTTTGCATTATTGTGCAATTGTATCTTAAGCTCTCCCAGACTTAAAGTTTCTTCTACTCATTGCCTTCAGTGCAGTTTTACTCTTTGTATTTTAAGTGGCTTTATACGTAGGTGCCTTCCAAGCCCAAGGAGGACAAAGTTCCTGCCTTTAAAGGCTAACACACCGTTTCCTAGTTGACATCAGTGACACCTGTAAGGTCCCTACAGGCTGGAATTTTTTCCCTTCTCTTTGGCCCTACTTACTCTGCTGCATGTAAGATGTTTTGTTAACTGATGGTCTTAGGGAAATTCTTTGGTGTATGATCTTCCTTGCCCTGTTTTTCCTCTTTTGTTATATGATGTCTTCTATTCAAGCAGACAAACCAGAGCTGGCAAACATCCTCTCTCTAGGTTTTTTACACATTGCTGCAAGGCAAAATAAACAGTTGTTTCCAGTTTGCATTGTCGGGGCTACAGATGTATGCTAATTAACCTTTCAATCTGCTGATGGAAAGCTGGAAGAGATTTAAATGTGCTTTTCTAAGGCAGAGACCAAAGTCTATGGACACCTGTCCTTTCTAATGTTGGGCTCTGTGTGGCCCAGAGCAGAGTACGTCATGTCCTCCCTTTATGTTGACTCTGAAGGCATTTTCAGATTTCAGCAGAGCTTTACAAAAGGCCAGGAGGCAGAGATAAAATCCTTCTGAAATTCAAGGACATTACGTGTCTTTTTGGAGAAACACTGATGCCAAGGATAATATTTGGGTTGACCTGAGACCACTTGCAGGATTGGGTACTTCAGACTGGGGCAATAGGAACTACTTCATAACATGTGAAGTTCATTGTTTTGTTAAGATGCTGCAGTATTTACTCAAATTTCTTATCTTCCTTTTGTTTTCTAGAACCAAAAATCCACAAACAAACAAACAAAGCCAATCCCCAAAGCCAGGTCTCCTATACCCTTCAGGCAAAAGTATTATCAAGCCTGTCATGTCAAAGAGCCTGAGTACAAGAAAGGAAAACGAAATGAATCTGCAGTTTATATCCAATTTCAGTATCAGGTTTAGAACTGGCTGCTACACAAATGAATGAAACAATCTCAGATGTGCAAAGCCAGAGACCTTCCCAAGAGGAGGAAGCAAGGATCTGTTTCCTTCTTTAAGTTTTAAAAGCTTTACCTCATGATACTGTCTTGTTTGCCAAATATTTCTTGGAATGTTTCAAATAATGGTTCATTCTCATTGCTCCATTGTGCTTCAGCCAAACTACTGGCTGTTGATGCTGCCTCTGTTGGAGTCCAGAGTCAGCTGATGCCCTGGCCACGTGCTCCACGTGTGTTTTAAGCATCTCACCTTTCCCAGGGGAGCATGTGTACCTGTGCACAGCACAGGTGAGTGTGCACACACACGGACACATCCATGGGAGGTAGGGATCAGAGATGGATGGCACAGGGGCAGCCTTGAAAAGCATCAAGGTACCTAAAAATCAGCACAGTACTGATGTTCAGCTGACTCCTAACACCTTTAAAAATCCATCTCAACAACCTCTTCCTGCCTGCTCTACACAGACTACTTCCCAGTGTTTGTTGCTATATTTATCACTCAAATTACAGTATTACTGAGAGGCCTCAGGCAGCCTCATGCTCCCTTATGCCTCTCAAGTACACAGTGGAAGGGTTTTTACTGCCCAGGCACCACCATTTGGAACAGTTAAAATGTCCAACCTCTCCCCACTGTTATCACTTCTCCAACATTCTCATGAAGTCCTTTCATCTATCCTCAAATGACAATTGTATATACTTACTGTCAGCAATCACTTGCTTACAAGATTTTTATTACCCTAAATGCAGGAAGACTTGTTAATGTGTTATTATGACAGGAAAATCAGGAAATGAAGAGTTAAGCCTGAAAACTCTGTCTTCATTTTGCTGTCTACAAGAAGTTCATTCTGTTTGGGGGTCCTAAAAGGTTCTTTACTTGATTAAAAAAGAGATCTGTCAACTAATGAGGGGAAACTAATATTTCTCCTATCTTTTTGTAGTAGCAACATACAGATTGACTTGACAGGCTACAGATTTCACTGGAAGGGGCACTATTCCTTCATCCAAAATACATATCCAACGATTTCCATGAGATCAGTTGATGAAAATTATTCAGTAGCTTCAAAGTAACTGGAAAAGTATCTAACAAAAAAATCCGTAGAATATGGGTATGAAAAACTTTAGTTGTTTATTGCCTCAAAACTTCTGAGAACTGTATTCTGTGTTAGCTTCATTTGGACTTAACATTGTGACACTGCAGGAGAAAATGTATTCATCTATTGTCATCTACACAAAAAGATCAGACTTGCACATTTGGGGCTAATTATTTAAACTAAATTAAGAGGAAAAAAACCAATCAAAGATTTAAAGAACTGAATTTTAAAGATGTTCCCCATATACCCCTGCTGTGCTGACAACATGCACGGAACATCTTGGCCCCAAAATTATTCATTTGCCAAACAAGAGCAAAGGTTTTACTATAAGCTATGGTTCAACCTCATGTATAAAATGATGATATTTTATGCTATAATCCTCAGATGAAATCTTTTTAATTCACACTTAAAACTGATTGCAGGAGGATAGAAAAAGACCATTAGCTACTTAAGTTCCCTACTTCCAAACAGTAGGAGAATTACTACTTTACTCCTTGTTACTTTTGTTTTAGGAAATGAAGGAATCAGTACTCAATGAACTGATTAAGTCACTGAAAATGCATTCACCCCTACCCTAGGATATGACCAGGTATCTGCAAATAAGTTTAAATGCTATCTAAGCAACGTGGGCCAATGTGGTGCAGAAGAATTAAAAAGCACAAACAATTCCATAAAGGACTTGTGGCCTTAAACGTGTACTTTTCCCATGCACCACAGCAGAACTCATGGAAGTGTTGCCTGAAGAAGCCACGACCTCACCATCAGTTCCTAGGATAAGCCAGAACTTTGCAAATCAGCAAATCATGTCTCATCTTGGAAAGGAACAAACAGGGACCCACCAGGAAAAACTGCCTGCAGATCTCCAGGTCACTGTATGAGTGAGGTACATAATTAAAGAGGGAGAGAGACTGAAGAAGCCCTGAGTTGGTAAAGGAGAAGTCACAGAGGACTCGTATTTAGTAACATGGCAAAAGTGAGGTCATAAATGAGAGCAACCAAAAGGGGGAAAGGAGAAAAGCATATGGTGAAGGACTGGAGAGGTCCCAAATGGCCAAGGAGAAAAGCTCAAAAGACTGCAGATCAAGTTTTGGCAGAAAAACACAGAGAAAGATCTGTTGTCTATTTCGATGGACCCTTTGAAGTTTTCTGGATCTAATCTGATTTTTGTCTGTCATTCTTTGCCAAAAAAGATAAACCCTGCCAGGGAAAAACCCACCTTCCCTTATTCTTATATTAATACAAAAACAAATGGTCTGTTTTAAATATCAAACACTAAAACACAGAACCGTTCTTCTATGATGTGTTGGAGAGTTCAATGTTTGCAAGCTGTCATCCTGGCCATAATAACAGACCAAAGTTGTTTCTGTACCTTTTACTTTATCAAATGATGTCAGAACATAAGCCTTGGTCTTACACCTACAACTGCACCAAAATCAACCCACTGGCTCCATCCACACTTCATTGAACTGGATGACAGAGGCTTATTTACTAAAATGTATGCATAGGGGTATCCAAAATATATTTTTGAAATTTTTTTACTGATACTAAAAATCTTATGTTACTCCGTAGCAGTAATTTTTTAAATAATGTCTAACAATATGTTACATTTTGATACCATAGTGTTACGAGCCTTTCTAGGCTGTCATCTAACAAAGTCTTTTGGCAGAAGCTTACCTTTAAACCCTTCCCTTGAATTATTTTAGTTCATACTTTTAGGTGCCTTACTTTCATGCCTTGTTGGAGGGGGGGACACAGTCAACAACACTGAAAATACTGAGCTAAAACCTACCATGTAATCACTACATTATGATGGCTCATCCTGCCACTGACACTAGTTTCCATTAAAATGACAGCATTTACTATGTATTACTCTATGCAATATACTGAAAATTTCACATCCATTTGCAGCTAATATATTGAAGTGCCTCAAATCCCATTCTGCCATTGATATTGGCAGATGTTTTTTAACAGTGGCACTCATAGGAATATTGTTAGCTAAGTAGCAAATTTGGAATTAAAGTATGTGTTAATACAGAGTAGCAATAAAGGAAGTGGACAAGACAAACAGGAGTCCAGGAAATAGGAACTTCACCCAGACAAGACAGTAAATACACCTTCATAATGGTGTGACATTATTTATGTCATACATATGACCAACACTTTAAAGGCTGTGCTCTCCTCCCAACACAACGTGCTCTGAACAGCTTTAAATATCCATGTGTTTTACATTAAAATACATTGTCTTACCTGCTTGGGTCTCTTGTATTATCCCAAATAAACTTTGCCATGCCTACACAAACTCCTGCTGCTTATCCAAATACAGTTCTTGTCTCCCCAGCTGTACAATCCTAGACTGCTGTTCAATAATGGCATCAGCCATTTATTTGGGCATGTTCTTATTTTATTGAGGTCATTCCAGACTTTTTCTCCGCTCCCTACAGTTGCATTAACAGCTTCCTTCCTATTTTTAAATCAACAGCTAATTTCAGCAACTAAGTGCCTATTGTTTCTTCAGGGTCACTCATAAAACAAACACCATTATTGATCTTTCTGAATCTACTACTAGTTTTCCCCTTTTGTCTCACGTGAGTGACTGTTCAAGGGGCGATATCTCAATAAACCAGGACATTTATCCTAGATAAACTAGGGTATCTGAAGAAAGAGATTTTTCTGTCTGTGTGTGCTAATACAGCTCCTATCACAGCAGTATCAAAGAAACTCATAAACGTTTGGGATTTTGTCTCCACAACGCCTTTTTAAAGGGACAAGAGTTGTTAACTGTCTTTTACAAACAAGGAAGTAAGACACAGGGGGATTTAGTGCTTCAAAGCCAAAGACCACTCATCAAATGTACAACAAATTAAATTCTTATTTTCTACATTTTAATCACAATGGCATCTTCCCTCTATTTTTGCATTCTCTGTGGATACACAATTACTTATTTGTTGGATTGATGACCTGGCCAGTTTGTATTTATTCTGCATTTTTTATGAGATCTGAAGACAACAGACATCACAGACAAACATAAAAACTATGTTAAACCAAACTGTATTTCCTTTACCATTATTATTAAACTTCAATCCAATTCTAAACCTATTTATTGTCCTCTAGTCAAGCTAAAGGAAATTTTGGCTTTGCACAAGAAAATGTGATACCAAAATGCAAGGCAACCCTTCCAGGTAATAAGACCTAGGTGACCTCTTTCAGCCATCAGGTATCTGGGCATTATTGTTTTGGCCAAGTGTGGCAAATTCTGTCCTTCTCAAATGAATTCTAGATCAATCCACAAAGAAACATTAAATGCAGTTTGACTGCTAGAGCACTCCATCCAGTTATAAGACACAATTTTCCAATGGTGCCCTGGCATTTCATCACTATTTTGCCACTTTCTGCATGTTTTTTCTCTCTTTACTCACAGGGATGGAAGTCAGGTTTGTCAGGCTTGTTCTTACTGATCACTGGATCAACTCCACTGGATAGCTCCAAAGGGAGAGGGTGGGAAGCTAACACAGGGATGGAGAGGGCTGCCTGTGCTGGGTTTGTCTGTGGTGCTGTGGCACGTGGGGCTGACTGAGCCCACAAGCACCATCCCTGTGAGAGACAGGAGTCACTGAGCTGGGGACACATCTGCATTCTGCTGCTGGAGCCTCTGGGATCTGAGGTACCTCCTCTGCACGACACTACCCATGTGCACAAAAATACACGGCTGATTCTGAGCCAGGTCAGTTATGTCAGTGTGTTTCATTAAAGGGCAGGCAGATCACTTCTGTCCTGCTCTAACACTTCGCAGGTTTATTAAACACAGTTTAAGAAGTTTGTCCCTAGACAGGAAATTCATGCCAAAGGTCTCACTGATGCCAAACATCACTTGGTAGGGGCAATAACACTGACATTTAAATGTATTGTTACTCGTATTACTAAGGCTACTATATTAGCGTGAAATATATAAGTTTTTATGAGACTACAAAGATCAAACACACTAATTGCATAATGAATAGAGAAGTAGTTAGCAACCACTCAAGGATCTGGAAGCAAGTGAATCCCCTGGATAAAAGGCATTCAGTTAATCAGAAGTATCTGAGTTGCGTTCTCAACTCAAATATTTCTTTTCTCCTTATTTGTATGCTATAATGTTTTCTGAGAAGCAAAGTAAAGACTAATGTTCTCACTAGGTTTTTCCTTCCTTGAAGAAAATGTGCATCAGGCAAAACTTGGCAACCAAGACGAAGAAAAGTCCTAGCAAAGATGGCAGGAACTGTAATTTTAACAAGGTTCAGGCAGACATCAGCCTGATCTACCATGAAGTATGTAACAGCATCACAAGTTACAGGAGCACATTCTGTCCACCCTCTGCTGAGCTAACACCCAGTACTAATGCTCCCCTCTCCTGACAGCTCTCTTCCTACCTGATGGTAAACTCTTGGCTCTCTACAGGTTCTGCCTCTACTTGCTAAGTCATGTTAAAACTAGAGACTACTTTGTCTTCACTTGAACTTTACATCCTGTTAGTCTGCACAAAGGAAGTGAGTTATGTGAACAGCACACCTATTTTTTCCTAGTCAAGAGGTACTTTGTTGGCTATTACTGCCATTCAGGTACCTATTTAGTAACCCAGTCAAAAGCTATGACCAGCTGCATAGAATATAATGATTTTTTGAAAGGAAAGAAAATGCCATTAAAACAAAAGGCCCTGTTCTGCTTCTGAGTAAACAAATGGGAGTTTTACAAAGGCTCAAAAAGGAAAGGGATTAACATGCTTCAATGTGGTAATGGTCTCAACTGTTCACATTAAAATTTTCACAGTAAATTAAACCATGACAGAGGTAGGAAAGAAGTCAATTTTCAGTGGCTCATGCTGTTCTGCTGACATAAATTGCCATTTTTTAGGTAGTATATCCACCAACCTGTATAATGATAGAATTACAAAACCACAACCCGTTGTTGATTATGTTCGGCCTTTTGCATGCTAATTTTAGCCTGCTCTGCCAAAATAATTGCATGCACCACCTCATTACCAGGCTTCTGGATATTTAGAACCCTGTCGCTATTCTTTTTTCACCAACCTTTGCTTAAGCCTGCTGCGTTGGCCTTCCCTCCTTGTACAGTGTCTGCTGTTCAGCAACACTTCTGCTTCCCAGTTCTGCTCAGGACACCTTTCCAGCACTTACACCCATCCTTTTCCAGGGCTGTCTTGCCAAGGGTAATGCTAAATGTCAGTCCATCTCTACCCTGCTCATCCATGTTTCCCTGCAGGCTGCATACAACTCTTCACTATCTTCATGTTCTTTACAGTCTATAAAGAACTGCAAGAACTTCCTTGACTAGCGAATGATGGCATGAAGCACTACCCAATCATCCCAGCAAGGCCGGGGAAGACAAGTAAATACAGACTCACTGGTTGATGCCTGCCAAGAGTTCCCACAACACGTGTTACTTAGTGAGTTTACACAACAGTGACCAAAGAGGAGGGAAGGCACAGGCCGTCTAAGTGTGCCAGTACCAGACCCCCCAGGGAAAGCTCTGCCCTGCGTTATTGTAGCAGCAGCAGAAATGGATGTTCAAGTACAATCAGCGCTTATCTGACCGTCAAATGACCACGGTGTCTTTGCACCTCAGTTGTATCAAGGCAGTGTAAAACAAAAAATGACAAAGGCCTGTGAAAGAAGTCAACCCAGTAAAGGGCAAGGTGTGCCGGGAGGTGCGGGAGACCCAAAGAGGCTGGGTGCAGTGGGGTGGCACCAGGGCTGGGGCTGCCACAGAGCCAGACCCCGATTCACCTCGCCCAGCCTCCCCGAGCCTCCCCGAGCCCGCCGCCCTGGGTACACCCACAGCCTGACCCCGGGCCTCGCCCCCTGCAGACCTGTCCGTGCCCCGGGCCGTGCCCCTTCCCCGCAGGTCCCCGGGCCCGGCCCGCGGCGCTGTCTGGGCCGGTCCCTGGGCCGCGGTGCCCGGGGGCGGCGGCCGCGCTGCCCTGCCCTCCCCTGCCCCGGGCCGCGGGGGGCGGCGGGGCCCCTCTGTCTCCCGGGGGAGCCGGGGGCCGGGGCGAGGGAGGGCGCATAATAAACAGCATCGTTTTCATGCAGGCAGGGCTGCCGGCTCCCCAAGCCTCCTCCCCGCGATAACAACCCAGGTACAGCCCGCGCTCGCCCCCCTCCCTCCCCCTTCCTCCTCCTCCTCCTCCTCCTCCACCTCCTCCTCCTCCCGGGGGGCCGGGGAGAAATCTACAGATCAAAGAAAAGATGCACAATAATAGCGGGGTGGGCGCGCACCGCGGCCCCCCGTCCGGCGGGGCCGGAGCCGGGGCCTCCGGCGGCTCCTAGCCGCGGCCCGGCCGCTGCCCGCCCGGCCGCGGGGCGAGGGGGGCGGCGGCGCGGGGCCGGGCGCCCCCGCCGCGGTACTCACCCGGGCCGGCCAGTGCGGGTACCCCTTCATTTTGGCGAACACCAGATCTCCAGCCTTGTATTCTCGGGGCCGCGGACGAGCCATCGGGAGCCGCCGCGGGAGCCGCCGTGTGTCCCCCCGCCCCGCGCACGCCGCCCCGGGGGCAGCCGGGCGAGCCCCCGCGGGGTGCGATGCGCCCGGGCACGGGGCGCAGCCGGGAGCGGGGCCGGGCCGCGGGCGATCCCCGATGTCTCCGGCGGCGGCGGCGGCAGGAGGAGATGGGGTGTGTGTGTGAGTGTGAGTGTGTGTGCGTGTGTCTGTGTGTGTGAGTGTGTACGCGGGGGAGGGGGAGGCCTTGGACACAACCCCAGCAGCCCCCGGTACCAGGGAGCGGGCTGGCCGGGCGGGGGCGGCCGGGGAGCCCTCGCCCCGCGGCGGCGGCGGGCGCGGCGCTGCCCGCGGCCCCCCCGTGCGCGCTGGGCTACGCCGCCCGCGCCGCCCGCTCCATCCCCGCCGCAGCCGCCGCGGCCCCGGGAATATGGAGCCGTCTCCGACGAATTACTCCTCGGGCAGCGACCGAAAACAGGATCTTCTTATCCCCCCCCACCCCGCCCGCGCCTCCCCCCGCGCTTTCCCTTCCTGTTATTTTCTAGGTACACAGATCGGTTTCTATGAAAATAGGAGAGCAGAGAGCGCTCCAGTCCCGCCCGGCCCTCCCTTCCCCGCTGAAGCATGACATGGTTCTTTATGCGCACCCGACATGGAGGCAGGGCGGCGAGGAGAAGCCGGCCGGTGTTGGCCGCAGGGCGCCCGCTTCCCCCGGCCAAAGGCGCCCGGCCCTTGGGCCTGGGAGTGCCCTGGCCCCGCTGTCACGGGGGTCCAGGCCCAGCACGGACCAGCTCCTCCGGGTGCCTGCACGCCCCTCCCGAGCCCTCCCCACGCCAAGCAGCCTGAGTAGACCCTCGACAACGGCCTGGCTCCTAAGCACAAGGTTGTCCCAATTTCTGTACCCAGCCTCTTCTCTACCACCAGACACTCCACCTGCCTTCTCAGCTTAAAACTAAAACCCACATCCACCAAGCCATGGACCTTGGAGCTGCACAATGGTGACTTCCCCTCACAGGGTGTTTGGGATCTCTTGCTTGCCAGGTGATGCCAGTTTTATCCCGTGGAAGGGAAGCCCTGGTTAACTCACAAATCCCAGATATTGCTGCTTTTACCATAATGCTATCAGTTCAGCTGTAATGTTCAAACATCAATTATTATTGACATTTATTATACTCAAGTACCTTATCTAGTAAAACTAGATAGGCACCTGCAAGGCGGGTCACAAGCAGCAAAGTTTAGGAAAGGTTTTTCTGCCTGTCTGGTTGAAACGCTAGCAATAGGTTCCCCAAACACTCCCACATTTAAGATGCCAACTGTCCTCTGGGCTTAGGGAGACAGCTCTGGCCGGTGCTTCCCTGACTCCCAAGGAAAGCACCTGGCCACAGGCAGTTCCTGCTGATGAAGAAGGAAATAGATGGCTGAAGACTGTAGGGTCACATTTTGGGCAGGGAGTAAATGGACCACAGAGAGCACTACCAGTCTGCACTGGCTGGTAATGGCAGAAAAATAAGATAAATAAATGCTTCTTCTGGCACCTGTTCCTGGGCTGGCAAAGGACCAAGAAGACTTACTTTTTATGGTACCCCCAGATGTGGCTCTGGAGTCCAAATGCTGCTGTTGCTAGTATGTAAGTCAAGAAAGTTTTTGCTCTGGGTCATAAAAAAAGCATAAACACTTGGCTGCTGGTGGAAGAAATGCTGTAAAATCATTAGCTCAGGTATCAGTAGCAGACTAATAATGGGAAAAGAATTCCAAAAAGCTGGATAAACATTTAGATAATGAGCCTGCACTGTGCTCAGTTCTGTTACCTGTTCTGATCAGTGACAGGGTTGCCAGTGCAGCCACCTGCAGTAAATACATCTGGCCAAACAGCTCACTTTCACTTTCACATCAAATAGGATTTTGTATCCTCTTAAATTGATACCTAATTCCCTTCAGAAAATGTAATATAAAATCTCTGAGTATAGGAGCTGGGGACTCTGATCTCACTCTGTCCAGAATAATCCTATGTGCTGTCTTACACACAGGATTACCTCCCCAAACCAGCCTTCCCTCCAGAATACTTACTAGAGAGGTGGAGCTGCTTTATTTTTATTTTTTTATGCATTGTTTTCTTTTCATCTCAGATATGAATAGCTCTTTCTAGTAACTTATTTAGTGACCTTAAATCAGAAAGGAGCAGGATGTGTGCCACTTTCTTGCAAAAGGAAACCATACTTTTTGTACACACCCAGAAAACAATGTATTTATTGCTAATATCAAAATAGCAACATTTGAAGTGACTAGATACAGAACTGAAACATCTCATTGCAGTGTGCACATTTTTATTTCCTTTTGTCCCAACACTGGTGTCTGCAGAGAATGCAGAGAATTAATAATGCTTCTAGTCTGCAGTGAAGATAATCATATACTAGAGCTCCAAAGAAAACTCATCCCATGGACGTGCAAGGATGCAGCTCTCTTTTCCTCATGAATAGACTGCAAAGGATAAATGAGTTGCTAAGGTAATAACTTTGTTCAAGTTTGGCCAGCTGAAAACTCTTAAAACACTCTGCAGATAGTTCCTCCTATTGAGCTATGGTTAAGATGCTGGAAAAAGATGGAGAAGAAAAAGCAAATTCCCTTGCTGACAAATGAAAAACCAAATGAAATGTTCCACACAATAAGAGGAAAGTAAAGAACATTGGCACAGAACGCAAAGGAGTTTGGTAGCGTGCACAACCCCCTCAGCCACTCATCACAGCATACAAAGTCTGAGATCTCCTGCTAGGCCACCTGTATTCTGTGCCCTTCTCTTCTCTTACAAAGGAGAATTCATCTCCTTCCATACAGAAGTGGAAAAGAGGAGTGAAGAGAGTTTCTTCCAAACTCTTCAAGAGCAGTTTCAGATCATAACAGTGAGTGGAGGGATGCAGAGGCTTGCTGAGATATGCACTGCATGTACATAGGCCTAAGTCTAGAGAAGCCAAGAGCTGTGTCTGCTTTGGGCACAAAGATCAGCAGGTCACAGAGGCAGCAACAGCCATGTCCTTGTGGAGCAAAGGAGACCTGCAGCAGGGATGGGTGTCTCCTTCTCCCTAAACTCCTCAGAATGACCATACCAAGTTCTCTCTCTCTTCTCCCCCTGCCAGACAGGTGCTCTATTCCCAGAGCAGGGCAGCATACACAAGTATGAGCAGGGGAGATGATAATAACAGAGGCCCAGCAGGACTGTCAGGGAGGTGGCAGGGCCAGCAGCATGGTCAGCTGTGAAACCCTGGGTCACCCAGGACAGATGGAGTCTGAGATAACTGCTCATGAAGTCATTACCACACTACTGAATTTTGCTTTCCCAATAATTCCCAGGAAACAGTTTTCTTAAGATACTGAGAAGCTTTCAGCTAGTTCTGATAATTTCTCTCCAATTCATATGAGGAAAAGAATAACTACACATTCCTGGTTGAAAACTTTCATAGTGAAAGGATTTAATTGATTTGAAAGTGTGGATCAATATTTAAGAAGAGAGCATGTGGACAAAAAAGGCCTAATTTCAAAAGAACCTTCCAAAATCCTGAATAAATTTTTAAACATACCTAAGTTTTGCATTAAATACTCCACGATCATGGTTTTACACACACTTATTTGCATGCAGACAGTCTGGAATGTGAATCCTGTTCATGCTGGTATCTTGCACTTGCCATTTTTCGAGAAGCTGCCTATATTGTGTCTGTTGAAACCACATGGATTATTATATTTGTCTCTAACATTCTGTCCCTGGCCACCTTACAATTTTTGCTTTCCCTGCTGAAATCTCTTCTGAGATCAGACTGTGAATGCTCTGCAGCATAGCCACCTGTACAATCAACTTTACTGTTAGATAATGAAATAAAACTATTTATTTTTACTTACTTACTGATATAGTTTGATATATCGAACTATATCAGTATAGTGTAATATAGGCTGATATAATTTTCTTTCCTTCTGCATTTCCTTTTCCTGTACATAAAAATGTGTCAGTAATGATTACCATGATTAGTATTTTGCCTAAATAAATACTAAAATAGTGCTTCTCTGTTAAATATTTTAATAGGAAATTGTTCTGAATCACAATTGAGCCATCCCTCTGTGCAAGACATGTCTGAGAGCACTGTCTGAAATCACAGAGCTACTTCATGTCAGGCAGAAAGAGGCCATGATGGTTTATGTCCATCCCAACATGCATAGAAAGGCACTTACCATGCCCATTAGGATATTCTTAATTACTGGAGATAAGCAGCTCACCAGGGGATCTCAAGCTTTCTCTTTAATAAGCTTAGAAGGGAGAAGGGTGTGTATCATAGCTGGAGCAAGTTATCTATACTCACTTTCATGAATCTTCTTATGTTATACACTCCTAATCATATTAAATTAGACAATCTTTAAGGTGATTGCTTTACATGTTGCAGAGGTGTGAACACGTATCCTAGAGGCAGAAGAGATAGAAGCACTTCAGTTAAAATTAACTTTCTCATTGGGAGCTTTCCACTCTAAGCTAGAAAGGTTTGTATGGGATGGAAATGTTATTAGCAAGTATGCATTGCTGCCATTCCTTTTCCTTGTTCTCTACAGATATTTCAACTAAAGCTACAGCAGGCAAAATATGCCTATGGTTAGTGCTGCTTAACATGTTCCAACTCAAACCTCTGTTTTTAGTTTCTTGCATAATTTAACCATTAGAAGTGAAATTTTCAATGAATTGAAACTCTTCTGACAATGACAGCAAAAGAAATAATTGTAAAATTACCGGATTTCCAGGTACCATATAAATGTAGCTGAGTTTCAAGTGTCTGAAAAGCATTTGTACACACTCAACAGGGATTAATAAACAAGCCTCGTGTTCTGTCTGGACTAAACATGCTCTAGGCTAAAGTGAATATGATTCAGCTCATGCTGGAGATGACTGTGGAAGCAAAGCTCATGAGAGTAAAAAATGGCTCCCTGTGAGAGAACTGGGAAAAGCTGGAAGGGAAGCAGGAACTAAAGCCTAGAAAGGATGTGAGAAAAGCAGAAAGGGATTAAGAAAGAGAGGTAAAAGCAGACGTGTATAAGAAGACAAAGATTTCAGAGTATCTTAGTATAAATCAAGAAAACCTGCACATTACCTAACAAAATTCTGCTGCCCAGTACATCTCATTCTCTGCTGGCAAGTTCTCCATACAAAGTCTAATGACCTGTCACTGTGCTGTCAGTTAGCTCATCAGCTTATGTGGACTTTATGACCTACCAGTCTCTTGAGTGGTAACCAGCCTGAGATTTTCTATGGGGTGAAAAAAAAACAAATCAGAGGGAATTTTTTAAAGATCATATCACAAACCTCCTCAGTAACCTGAGCATTTCACAACATTAACTACCTGACTTTGCAACATCACTGTTTGAATTTTCCCTTGTGGCATATGAAATGTTTTAGCAGCCATTTATTGAGAAACACACATCAAAATCTAGTACTTCCATAAACATTACACACGATATGAAGATTATTTTGATGGACAGAAGTTGCACAATTTCTTTTGCTGTTCCCATAATTTCATGTGTTTGTTATAGACATCATTCATTACAATGAAACTAGTGACTCTCATTTCCATTTGATATGCTAATCTATAAAATGCTTCTTCAAATGGCCAGGTGAGAAATTCCATCTCCAAAGCTATAAAGCCATAATACCTAAGAAAGAAAACCTGCAACAGATATTTCTCCTCTGGAGAAATATTTTAGATGTGTCATCTAAAGTCTCAGAGATTTATTGGGTGAGAAGTATGTTGAGAGTTGACAAGAACAATAAATTTAGTGCCAGATTCGTGACACTTACCCCATCGTAGTTTCCCCTCATAAATACTGGAGAAAAGGATTTCTCTCACATGCCCTCTGGTGCATTAATCAAAAAGCCTTTTGAAATGTGACTTAATGAATAATTACATCCCAACATGGTCAACAGAACATATTTATTTAAGGAGATTTGTAACTTCACTTTTGTATTACCTGAATGGCAGTGTCAGAAGCCAGGAAACAGAAAGAAATAATGCAGCTAGCATGCAATTTCTGGACACTGCTGCTGCTTTGTACCATAAAGCCTCTCTCAAGAGCAACAGACTTTGATGATAGGATGTAGCTATTGCTCAAGAATTCACACTTCCAGAACCCAAGCCCTAAATTTCATCATGTTGTGCTGCAGTCTAATGCAGAAGTGTTATCACAGGAAAAAAAAAAAAAGTTCTCTCAGGAGTTTCTTCCTGGATAGGTTGGCATCAGCAAGAGTTTAACAGAAGGCAAACTAAATGACACAAGACTGTCATCCCAACTGTGTTGAAATCAGCAGAAAATCTCTCAGCGTGTCACCTCTGAAACTTCTTCAGATCGTTCCTCTCTATTCCATGGGCAACATCCCCAAACTCTCAGTGACTCGAATCACTAAACTGGGTCTTATGCCCATCTCCCTCCGTGTCTTTTACCTAGGCCACATCCAAGTCTTGCTGTCTTCCTTTTTCCATGAGCATTTTTCATCTCTGTGAAGGCACTTTTCTCCAGATATGACCTCTGCAGATCTTTCTTCACCTTTCCCATACACATACCCTCTTTCTCCAGTTCATGTGAAGTAGTGCCTTTGAGGATATGGCTATTCTTTATAAGCACTTTGCTTTGCTCAAGAGTCACTTGGAAACATCTTCTTCCTGTCATACTTGTGTTTTACACCTTGGCTTCACAGGACTGAGCGTCCTGTTGTTTCTTTGATGTGGGTTAACTCCAGTAGGCAGCCAAGTCCCACACATCCCTGTGTGGTCAGCACCACTTAGGTCACAAATCCAAAACACAGCACCATATGAGCTACTGTAAAGAAAACTAACTATATCCCAGCCAAACCCAGAACTTTTCTCTCACCTTACCAACCCCATCCTGCCCAGACTTACTACATCATCCCCATGGCTCCTGGATGATGAGTCCTCCAAGGAGTAAGGACTGAGATACTATTGGGTTTGAAGCATTGAGGAGAATCCTCAGGCTCTGTGGTTGTGGTGATGCTGAGGGTGATGACGACGTTGGGTGCCAGGCTGAAAACAGGCATGAAGAAGTGCCTGGGGAAGTGGATATGGATGATGCTACACCTGATGGGTTGCAGGGGAAGTAAGTCATTGCTGATCAGGCAGAAAACGGGGCAAGTTATCTTCTCTCCCTTCATCATTCCCAACAAATAAGGACTCAGCTCTCTGGGTGGCCATTCCTTTCCTCTCCAGGGCATGATGGGAAGCTGGGATGCAGGGACCGAAGTGGTTGAATCTGCCACCACCACACTTGGCTTAAACCTTGTGGTGTACTCTTAGAGATCAGCACACCACCCTGTACAATGCAAGAAGTGGTTCCAGCTGCCTCCCATGAGAACTTCTTAAAAGCACATTTCTTCACACATTCCACATACCCTCGACCTCCAGATCATGTTTCTTGTGATGGCCTGCAAGTCTGCCCCTTCCCACTTACATCTTGTCATGTGGCAGCCACATGTTGATTGTTTCTCCATTGACCAGACCTAGTATCCTGCTCACCTATTTGGCTCTCAGAGATCTGCAGCCTGTACTCCTGCTCAGGGCACGCTCTTTTAAGAATTGTAACCTAATTTCTTTTGAATTCCTTTCTCAAAACTCCATCCCTCCCAGAAAACCTAGGATAACTGATTAGGTCTACCACACCTCTAATGAGTGAGGGTTAGCATAGGAGCCTGGAATTAACTGCTACAGAGGCTGAAAAGAAAAGGTCAGGAGTGGGTTGTGGAGGAAGAATGGAAGTTAACATGCTTAATAATAATTAAGATTTAAATGTATAATTAATATTACCTTGCCCAGTGTTTCAGTGATCCTTTGTTGTATAATGCATCTTGTTCCACACAGTCTGACTTTGTTTTTCTCCATACTGCCCTCTTCAAAGAAGGCCTCTTCTTCTTCTGAGTTTGGAAAGTTACACGCTTATAAATAATAAATATTACAATAAAACCCAGGGCTACTGCACTTGCTAGCAAACAGCCAATATGTACTAGGTCTCTTAGAAGTCAAAGGTCTGTTTCTGCTGCTGTTTGTGCCACTTTATCTACTTTGATGCAGTGAAGTTGTTCCTGATTTGTATCACTGAAAAACTGAGTTGCTAAAATGTAAAATCGCAGTAAGATACAAAACCAATATAATTATTACAAAATAATACACATCCTAGCAGATGTGTATTATTTGCAGAGACATCATTATAAGCCAGGAAACATACATATTCCTAGAGAAGTGACAGCATTACTCTGTAATTAGAACAAAGAGGCTTCATAAGGAAATGGCTTGTTTCTGTCCACTTGTTTTTTTTCTTTAGCTGTCATGTTTAAGTGGATGCTCTCTTACTGAACATGAACCCCAGTTCAAACCTTCCCACTGCAGTTCAGAGAACTACAATGTTTCAGAAGAAAAACGTTTTCCGAAGAAAAATTCTAATCTATCTTCACTGAATAGTATCAGCAAAGGACTTAGTATATTGCTGGAAGACAAGCATAAAATATTTAGGCTGGTTAGCATTAAGAAAGTCAAAGTGAATATCATGAGATGAAGCAGCCAAACAGAATTGGCAAGGATAGTCTTATAAGGGAGAGGTATTAATAGACTGCTACTCCCACTGGACATGATGCTCCTGTCTTACTCAGGCAAACCTCCCACTAAAACTTTCAAAGGGCATAATGCCAGTCCAGAGCTGAGCAGGAACTTTGGGACCAAAAGCGATACCCAAATCTTCTGCCCATTCATGTAATGCCTTTGTTAATTGCTTTTACTGTATCCTCCCTCTGCAACTTCACAGGGCCTGGCAGCTGGAGGGCCTGGCAGCTTGCTTAACTGGGCAGATGCTGGCCCTCTGAAGATATAAGTGAGTTTGTTGCCAAGTGGGCCATGGTGCCTAAAGAGGAGAAACAGTTTGAACATTCACAGCTGCTTTTTGTCATCCAGTGATCAACAGTGAACTTGTGGAGCATGGCTAGCAGAAGATCAGCAGGAAGGCAAGAATTGATACAACTGGTTAGGCACAGCAGACCTTTAGTTAAATTGTGCTGTCACAGAAGCCTCAGTTTAAGCAGAGCTCTGGACCTACACGTTATTTTGGACCTGCCACAGGAAAAGATCTACTTTTCCATACTTCTGTGTGAAGGACAAATCTCAGGCAGCAATAGTATGAAATTGAAATGAACTGCAGTTTGCTTCCCCATTTAGTGTCCTCTTCTCACTCACAGTCTTCCAGAACAATTTCTACCTTACAGTGGTAGCTTAGGGAACTCATAGGATGTAGACTTCAGCATCCATTCAGAATATAGAAGGATTCAAACCAATAGAAACTATTTACATGGATATCAGTAGTGTCCACATAACACAAAATTAATATTGTTAACAGGGGATAAGAAGAATTGAGATTCAGGGTAGTAATATAAACAAGTAACAGCAGGCTGTTCTATAACCACAAGCTGTAAGTTATTTTACATCTAGTCCTGGTCATTATATAAACTTTGTGCAATTTGTTTGTCTGTTTATTTCAGCAATGGGACTTTAAATGAACAGGCAAAATATAGTTTTCTATTTTGTGTTAATTTCCCCAGGTTAATAAAGTGTCAAATTAAAGCAAGGAATTAATTTCTCAGCAAATAACGTAGTTTACAATAACTGTAGTTGTAACAAAGGTCAGTAGACCAAATTGCCCTGTCTTGGTGCAGCTTTGCTGATGGCAATACAAGAAATAATTTGGCCACTGTGTGTGTGGTGTACCCAGCTCTCTGCTGCACAAGGCAATGAAAGGACACACACTCATGCAAGCCTGCCGAGTGTAAAGCTCCCATAAATGCTCACTGCACTCTTGCACGACCAGCAAGATCCTGCTTTTGAGTTCTCTGGACAGAATTTCAGTCTTAAAAATACTATGTAGTTCTGCACATTTATAGACTACTAATGAAAAACTGGTAGATGAAATTTATACTACATGTTGCTTAAACTGAACATATATCATGTAAAATGGTATGCAGCATAGTATACACACAAATGTAAACCCTCAGACATCCCTTTATTTCACTGAATATGAACTGATTTTCTCTCTCACACATGTTCTCACACACACACTGTAAGGAACCTGCTGGTTCTCACTGAGCCTGAGTGTTCCTGGGGGGCTGGCGAGGTCCAAAGACCTGTCTCATAGTAGATCACTCTGCCATATGTTTGCCTTTCCACACAAACATTTGCCAGGAAATCTATCACCTTCAATGCAGCACCATCATGTGACATGACAGTAAAAATGTTTATGTGCAGTCCTTCTCAGTGTTTTGCAGACAGGAAAGTATCTGTAGGAATGAGGATACTACAGTCCCCTCTCTTTTAATTACCCTCTTTTTTTTTTGGCTTTGATCCTTTACAAGTGTCCTCCTTCTGTCAGTAACCACTCTGGTTTGGATTAAGGACAAATGTTCCATTTCCCTCATGTTTTTAGTGAATTGCTCCTGCAGGCTCATTTGTTTGAAGCTTGTGATTCAAACACATAAAAACCCGGACTTTGAGCCCCTAAAAGTTTGCTTTCAGATTCTTGACATGTTCATTGATTGGCATGTCAAAAGCTGCTGCCCCACTACATAGCACGGTCAGCTCCAGTCTTCCATGGAATGGGCACTGGCATTTGGAGATGCTGCTGCACAAATGAGCAGAAGTCAAGTCAGAACATGTACAATTATTACAGCAATTGATGAGAATCTAGGTTATGTTGTGATGTTCCTAAGGCCTGGAGCTGTATTGTTACTGTCTATCCATATACTGACTGAATCATTCAGATGTCCTACAGGAAACCCCAGGAATAAATGACTGAGTAGAACGAATGTTGTAGTAGAGACATCTCCACATGAAACAGCCCATGGAGGCAAACCAGACATTCTTACTTCAAAAGGCTGAAGATGCCATCTCTTGTCTTTGTGTCACCATGCATTGGGATATGCCTGGGCAGCGTCAAGAACTGAATCTCTACTGGATTTAGTGGAGTCTTCCCTTTCCTGGCTAACGAAACTGCTGGGAATGGGTTTGCTTTTAAAATGTTAATTTATTCCATTTTAAAGGCTGATTACTCCCAGTGCTGGGCTTTTGTTTTCAAGCTGGTCTGAATTCTTCATCTAGGAGAAGGTGTCAATATGGTGACCAAATGGCTTAATTTCTAGTCTGCAAAATCTATGCAAATCACACAACTCTGCCCAATATTATGGCATACACATATGCACTCTTGACCCATGGCTCTTGCTATTTAGAGGGTAAGGTTTTTCTACATTTTGGTGGGTTTTGCACTACACGTCAGGGAGGCCCAGCTGAGGGGTCCTGCACTATTTAAAAGGATACCGCAGGACTGTTTGAGTGTAAAAGTAAAAACAGATGACACTATGTGAAAAGGGCTTCTTACTTGCTTGCCAAAACCTCTATAATTTCAAAATTCAGCTATGTGTCTTTTAATATTCACTTCTGTGATCATTTGTAACATACAAATGCTTTTAAAATGGCCTCCAAGACTTTCTAAATATTTTTGCTTTCTGTTGTACTTCTAATCCTCTTATTTGTAGGGTGAAAGGAAGATAATGTTGGCTTTCTCTAAAGCTGGCTTACTTTCAGGAATATGTGTACTATGACTCTTGCTTTCCTTACAATGCTAATTATGTGCATAACAGGTAAAAATACTAATAAAAACAATGGGTATTTTTAAGAATTTGATGGGCTACATGTTCCTTCCATCTGCAATCTCCATTATTTCATCAGAGTTGAGCACAATAATGAAAGTAAACTTCTGCCTAGTGTCTGATCCTCTGTAACATAATGGAGTCAATTTGCAGCTTTGTAATGACTATCCAAAGCTGGCCACATGTTTCTTCATGAACATTGATTGTAATGCCAAAAAATGTTCAAATTATTTTCAGTTTGAATTACTCAACCTTTCAGAATATTTTTGAGGATGATGTGAAAACCAAACACTTGGAACATCTTATATATATTAATTTTTCTCTTTTGACACTAAAATGGCCACCAGAGTACTTAAGTTACCTAAAATGTCAATGCAGATCTGAGTGGTCACAAGAATAAGCAATACAAGACTCAGTAAAGATGTGGTTTTGAAAATGTTATGGTGTAGTGTATGAAAAATTCAGAAACCTTGTTTGTTCTGCACATGTCTAACACATAGCCCAGTGGAGCCTATATCTGTGGCAAATGTTTGTCACAAAATCTAAGTACAGACTGGTTATAAAAACTGATGACATCTGGAGAAATGAAGAACATTCAGGACAAATATCACAGCAAGGATTATCACAGTGTGAATTTTATTTATGGCTAGTAGGAAATAACGTAAAATAGTTTTGAGTGATTTATTCTGGCATGACAGGGAAACTAATCCGTATTAATGTAACTCTGTATTTTAGGGAATACATTCTTTTTATTTTAAGTATTCCAGGCTGCATATTCTATCTACCACAGAAAACTAGTGTTCATCTAGATCCAAGAAGAGTCAAACAATGTTTTAGGAAGGAGGTATTAGAGGAAATAATTAAACATCAGTGACTGGGTCAATAGGCTCTTTGTGCAAGACTAAACTTATAAGACCCATGGTTTCTTCTGAAAATCAAAAGCCAAGCAGCCCAGGAATTCCTAAGCTAGATTTGGATTGGTGTGAGAAGTGGTTTGTCAAATAATGAGGCAGAACTGAAGCCTGAAAACTGACTGAGAAGGAATTTTGAACAAGCAATTACATATAGAGGCTGGACTTCGGGGTTGCCTGCTGGATGAGAGAGCTTTAGGCCAAGATTATCTGATTTTTCTTTAAACAGAAAATCTGTGACTCTTGATATTCTTTTAAATGAAGACATGTGTGAACTGATCTAGTTCACAAGTACTGACTGTGTCAGTAGAAGCAAGAATGTGTTTGTTTAAAAATTAACTGATAGAAACTTTAACCAAGAGAACTTAAAAATACTACCAAGCTGGGATTTCTAACTGGGCTTTGGTCTGAGAATAAGACAAGAAAGTTTTTGCAGATTGGTGGTGGGTTTTTTTTGGTGTTTTTTTTTTTTTAAGAAAAATGGGAATTCCACTGGGAAGCTTAAGTTTAGAAACTAATATCCCAACCTCTACAAGATGTCTGTCAAACTGTCACTCACACTGGAAAGTACACTACCATTCCTTGTACACATGGCCACCAGCTACACTCCGCTGAGTTTAAAGCTGAGAGAACTGCAATTTTAAATGCCCTGGGAAATTGCTGAAATGCATCTACAATGTACGTGTACTATGCAGCTCGTGGAGATGCTCTCTTTCAGCACAATCAAAACCTTGAAGGCAGGAGAAATCTTTCCATTAACTTCTAAACTTTTCAGAGAGGAAATTTTATAGCATAATTTACTCCAAATTGCATTGATTATACTGCTTGTAGCTCTGTACCATACCAGACCAATGTACTGACTGATCAGCTTATACTTCTAGACCTTTTGTTGTGAATTCCTATGGATTTGGGGAGAAAATAAAAGCACATGCTTGTGAGTTGGATTTTCAGAAGTGCTCCTGAATTTTTAACCTTGAATCCTGTTGTCAAGAGATGAACTTGGGACTCTTCAGAATTGAGTGTGGTGGACAGTTGTTGAACCTAGGGGGCTTTGCTGGTTTTTTTGCTCTCCTGCTGTCCCAGAGCAAAACCAGTTTCCTTTTCAGAAAGGGGAAGCCAATACTTATGACAGCTAACAAATTTTGCAACCTACTGGGAAAAACTATTGGGTCAAGCCCTGCTTTAGCTTTATTTAACCTGCTGTGAGCTGAGGCACTGGCACTGTACTGCAAGCTGTCCACTGTGTCCAAAAGCACAACTATTAATAAAAGAAAATATCCATGAGGAAGCTTCTGCAGAACAGACTAGCACAGGAATTGTGGCTTCAACATCTCGTTGGTCATTTGTTGATGCAGGTAATGGCTCTCTCTGAAGCTCCTTGGCACATGCTGGTGCTATACCATGGTGCAGATGCCAGAAGGACTTGGCCACCTTTCCTGAGAAGAAGAAAGAAGGACTTTCTCTTCTCCCTGGGGTCCCTGCATTAGCCAGGGACCAGCACAGCTGTTGCAAACACCATGGACACACTGCAGTCTGCCAAAGGACTGCTGGGTCAAATGGACTGCTGCTTCCCAGAGGCAGCTTGAAGGGTTGCCATTATTGTACTTGTCTACAGATCCAAGTTAGTTTGTTTATTTTTTAAAAGAGAGTCATTCAGCTCTCCTAGAAAGGATAGACAAAAAAGCCACATAAAAAATATCTGTGCTGCTGTTAATGTAGTCCTTCCCAGGCCTCTGACCTTTCTCACCAGGAGGGTTTTCCAAGCTTTGTTCCAAAACAGAGATCTGTATTTCCCTGAAGTACTGAACAATTTCCACCAGAGGTCTCTGTCTGCTAATAATTCCAGTCTGGTAGGATTGCTTATGCACTGCAGGGTTCCCAAGTCAGTGTTAGGCTTTGTCTCTTCACAGGAGTAAGAAACAAAGCCAAGATTTCCCAAATCTGAGTGCCTGGGAAATTATCATCTACTTTATAGGGCAGTAATACCCACCTGTTACATACACAGATTTTCAAGAAAGGTTTCCTTATATAAGTTATTTAAATAATGTATAGCCTATCAAACCCAATGTTTTAATTAATTTAAGAATTAAGAGTGCTTCATCAGAGAATTATTAAACTGTAAATATTATGCTTTTGCATGCAAAACAGGTAAGTTCATTTGAAGTAAGGAAAATAAACTTCTGTCTTTTCAGAGTGTACTGTAATCCCTAACTTGAGACCTAACTATGCTCAGGGGGAACTGCTCCAAGAGACATTTAGCTTTCAGGCTACAATATCTTTGCATCTCGTCTGGCTTTAATAGAAGTGTACCATCTGCTTATGACAAAATTATTTATTTTTATGCCTACATTCCCCTGTCTTTATTTTATTTACTAATCTACTCTATGAGATGCACTCAAAAAATGCAAGGTGCTAAAAATAAGGATTAAACATTTCTGCCTTGAGGTCTGGTCTCTAATTGCTCTGTGCAGCACCTCAATTTACCAAGAAGCATTAAGAAGTCTCAAGAGAGGCTCTTTTGAAGCTCAAACAATATTATCAGGGTGGGGCAAGTTCCCTTCTCTCACCACAGGTGTGCCCTTCTCTGTGCCAAGCCATTTGCTGGTGTTTTGTTATGGCAGAGGATGGTGTGACTTGAGAATCTTGCAGCAGAGCCACCACGATTTCCCCAGCTCACAGTACAACCACACCACCTGCTTGTGGCACATTACAGTCAATGTGGTACAGCAACAAAATGCTGCTAATGGCTGCTCACCCTGCAATCATCTCAAACATATCCTGGCGTAGTCTCTCAACTGAGATTTGAAAAGTGCACATTCTTTTCATCTCCAGCTGTTCAAAAGCCACAGTTCCACTATCTGAAATTGAAACAGTCCAGTGACCAGTCCAGCACATCTGTGTCACCACCAGCAGCTTCTCTAAAAAGAAGACCAATGGACAAATACCACAGGAGCATGTGCAAGGTCTGATCCTACCCATCTCAGTGGGGTGACTCACAGCTGTAGTTTTTGTGGGGAATGCCTGAAGAATTACAAGCCAATTTCTTAGCAGCTTTTACTCATGTCATAAAACATACCATTATTATATGCTAATACCATATACATACATGCTCTCAGCCCCTTCATTTCCGCAAAATATTACAAGTTGGGGCATTGAGGCAGTACTGGAAGCTGCAAATATTGCACTGAGAAAAATAGCGAAAACAAATTCAGCCTTAGATTACAACAAACAACCGTTGCAAGATGAGAAAAGGTATTAATGCTCTTTGCAACACCTGGCACAAGGCCTACAACTTACCTTAGCCAAGGAGCAAAATTTACTCCAGCCTGTAACATAATTCATACTGGAGTAAAGGTGGCATTATATGGAAGTGATTGCAGGCTGAATTCCAAGAGCACTGTAATTCTTTGTTCAGCTTTGACTCACTCCCTTCTGTTCATGCATAGATAGCAGAAGGGGTATTTATTGGATGAACAGACTGATAATGTGCTCACTTACTCAGTGTCCACTGCTAGAACAGTCCCTTTGGGATTAAGTAAAAGAGGAGGAACTGCTCATGATTTAGGACAATGAATTTTAACCAAACAGCAGAAAGTTCCACTGTGTCTCAAACTGAATATTTTAGTCAAATCAATGCCTGCACCTGTCTTCTGCTTATAATTCACCATGAGACAGAAGTCCCTTGGTAATCTGGTAGAAATTCTTGCAGTCCTTTGAAAAAATCACTTGTAATTCAGTAGTTCTTTGATTTTCAAACTCTGGGTAGAATTTGATTCATGTTTCACTCACTCTTTTCCAGCAAATACCCACATTCCACCTAAAGCTGATCCTTGTTTTGTGAGTATTGTCTCTGACTTAAGATGGTATGTTCATTTTTTTAGGAATGCACCATGATCTAACCTCTCCTTCTACCTTGCACTTAGCTGAAGAAATGTGTTGTGATTATGATAATGGCAAGATGACAGGCAGACCTGACTATCAGGGTTCAGTTCCAGTTCTGATACTTTGCAGTTTGGTTCTTTCCTCCTACACAGCTGTTGCAGGCCTGGAGACATTGAAGATACAACTCCCTCCCATTTGTACTCTGCCAGAGCATGTTATAAACTGAAAGGCCCTGGAAGAAGTTACAGAGGGAGAGAGGATTGTCTGGGAACACCACAGAGATTTAATTTGAAGCTATGGACATAGAGAATCTCTAAAATTATCTAGAAGTCACAACAGTATCAGAGATTCCATCTGAGGAGACTGTCCTTCCCTTCTCTAAAGCCAAGGACAGCAATATTCTCCTTCAGGCCAAAAATGACAAAGACTATTTCATTAAAGCTCAAAAGCTCTGCAGCTTTGACCCATATGATGGACCAGAATGAAGAAATGTATCAACTAAAAGATGCTGTGGTCCTGTTTTGTGTCCAAAAGAGACTCTTATGCTCACTTCACGTGAAAGAAGCAGAGAGATGGAGGAACTTTCTCTCCTTGTTTAGTCTCTAATTAAGAGTTAGGTCCCTCCTTTCCTGCTGCTCTAAAATTTAAGGCCTTTCAGTAGCTTACAGCTGCCTTCAAGAAAATAAAATAGGGCAAGAATGGACCAGGGACACAGCAGAAGATGAGGCATAATCCAACCAGTAAGAAGAGTTTGTGAGTATTTTTTCCTGGTCTTTTTAGGAAAATTCTTTCATAGCAGAGAGGTTCAGATCCATCTTACCACTTATCTTTCCCCAACATCTATCCTTTTTCTTTACAGCTGCTATGGCAAAACATTTAGAAGTATCCTTCTATTGAGAGAGACTGCTATTGGCCTGGAAAAAAAGACTTTTTCCCTCTAGATATCGACTATTTCAGCAGAAATACACACTTATGTGAGAGCAGAATCTGAGAATAACAAGAAGACAGAAGCGCACAAATTATCCAAGATCTTCACTTCTAAACTTGAAATGTGGTCCAGCTTTTAATAAAGTACAAGAAAACAAGAAAAAAAGCTCAACAATAGCAAAAACATTGTCAAACAATTTGGAGAAATGCATGAGCAATGAGATTAAAATTCTTTACTCAGTTTTTGAAGCCACAGACATTAAGATCTCAGCAAGTATTTCAATACTTTCAGAAGAAGAGAACTCGTATTTATTCCATCTGTCAGATACTGGGCATAATGCTGCCATTATTTAACTGTTTTACAAAACTGAGTTCCATTAATTCAGTTACCTGCTGGTGTGAATTCAAGGCTTTTGACTGATGAGACACTAATTCTAAGAGTCTCTGTCAATTCATGCATGATGATGTTGCACAGACAGTATTAATTTTTAAAAATTAAAAAAGAATGTGCTTTTGCTGTGTGCTGTTACTCACAGTTAGCACTCTAAAAGTGAGAGTCATCTTTTCAGGGGCAAAAGGCCTGAGGAAATAGGAAGGCCATGATACGATTGTGTGAATAATCTTTCCTTATGTCACAGTTCACATGAGAAAGATGTTGCAACACAGTCCTTGAGTAAGGATGCAACACTGGGCTTGGTTTTCACACTGTAAACAACAGATAAAAATGGAATACTAACAACACTTGGAATGATAATGGGCTGGCTGGTTGGTGGAATACTATGATGAATATCTGAGCTTTCCCAAACCACATTTACTGTAATGTGCTGGTGGCACTAATTTCTCTAAGCTTGGGTCTTTTTTCTCACATTTTTTTATTTCCACTTAGCTTTAGATTCTGTAAGAACTCTCAGGACTAAAAGTAAAACCCTTTTTCATTTAATGCTTTAACCCTTTTTCTTCATTTAATCAAATTATAGTTCTGAAGTTTTGCATTGGTGCAAAGAAGCCACATAGCTGCTAAGAAGAGTACAGCACCCTATGCCAGGATCCTAGGTTGGAAAAGGGGGATGAAAAAGTCATTGTACCATACAGAAATAACCTCAAAGTACACCCAACCCAACCATACTGTGGGTTCATTTCAAGCCCTGAAGTTTGCAATGAATATAACCCTACATACAAGGGTGCATGCCCTTGTATGCATTAAGGCACTAGTCCTTAAGACACAACAAAGCTGTAAGCTGAAACTTGCACCAGGGTCACCCACCTGGGTCCAAAAACTTGGACTATCTTCCAGGTCAAACACAGCTCCTATAAAGCTTACAACTGTCTTGAATATCCCCCTAGCTGCTTCTTCCATATGGTAACCCCCTTCTGCTAACATGGCAGCATATAACTGTTCTACCAAGAGCAGCAACAAAACAGCATTCAAGCTGTCCTTGTGACTCAGTCCTGAGCCTTCAGAGAGGTTCCAAGGTCAAAACTCCGGGGAGGGAGCATTCTCTTTGCAATGTATGTTTCACTTAAAAGCATTTTCTGTAAGCAGAATTAAACATTTTTATCTTCTTTTAAAATGCCCTGAGACTCTCCTTTGATGTAAGTTAGGAAAAAAGTGCACTCTGCTGTTCACAGAATTTGTGCAGTCTTGGGATTTTCTACTTACACCCATGTTAAAGCACAAGAGAAATACACCCAAGAAAGAGCTGTGATTTAATATGAAGATAGGACCTGTAAATACAAAGTGAGAAATTGGAAATCAGAAATCTTCCTTTCTAGAAAAGCATCACTACTTCATAAGGTACTCTAAATTTCAGAAGCAGGGTGCCAAGTAGGGTGACATTGCTCATCTGCTCTGCTAAACCACGCTCTGCAGAGATTTCTGGGATAGAGTGTGCTCACTTTAGTTTGCAGGATTCTTTGTGGTATTTATGTTAGTGCAAAATTTGTTGATGTAATGTCATGATGGTGGTCTTCTGCCCAAATCCAACATGTAATTAATGTGATTAAAACCACAACTTTTCAAAGAAAATTTGGCATGCTTTTCTAGAAGGATATTGAGACCTCTTGTGTTTGTAGTACATATCTGAATGCAAATATGTGTGTTTGATTTCCCCTGAGTGCTGTGTGAACAGTTATTATTACTGACCTGGAAATTATTCTACTTTCCCTATTTGACTATTGTTTTTGTCTGGATTAATGCATCCCTGAAACCAGATGTGCAACACTGGATACATTTCCATTGCCTAACATGATCATGTATATTTATTATCCCGATGTTTGAGGAGTAACAGTTGGTTTGTGCTGCACACTCCATGACCTTGGTCTGGTACACTGACCGACAGGCTTCACAGGACAAAATGCAAGGTGCTGTAAGGAATCCATGTCAATGAGGCATTGCCTGGGGTATTATTGCTAAGAACCACTTGAAACAAAAGGAAAGAATATTTAGATTTTAGTTCTCTAAAGCATGCCTCTGTTAGATTTTACACAGGCATCTACCATGTGGCAGAACCAGCATCACCTTCTGCTGTTAGCAATGAAAAGGTTGCTCTGGCCAGTTCTAATTCCAGCCAGAAGAGTGCAGCAGGATATACCTGTGTTGAACATGTCCTCACAGGGCAGACTTAGAAAATGGCCAAAAATATTTTAAATATCACCCACTCCCTACAATAATAGCCTGACATGTAAAACAAAATAAATGCCAGTTAACAACAATTTGATTTCTTTCAGTCACAGAAAAGGGCAATAGAAAGAAGAGGATAATTGACCAAACAGTGGCTATTGCTCCCTAACTCTAAACCAAGTAATTTACATTGCTGTAAACAAAAGATTAGTAATGAAGGAAGTGATTGTTTGTGAATACTGAAGATTTTTTTGAAATAAATTAAGGACTGGGGGAATATAACGTCATGCAAAAACTACATTTGCAATAATCCTCCATAGGGACACAAAAAGGGTTTTAAGGAACCAGATTCTTAAATGTTTTGTAGTATCACAGTGTACACCCAAGCCTTTGTTTTACTCTCACAATTTTCTTATGAGGTCAAAAAACTACTGCTCTGAGTTGTGCAGTAAAACGCATCTGCAGATCTGTGCTTAATTTTAAACAGAAAGTTGAGTTCTGGCTAGAGTTTTCATGCCAACCAGCTTAGTTACCTGTAGATAGCACTCCCCTCCTCTGCATGAAGAGCACGCACCAGACATCTGCTCAAGGGCACTAGCAAGAGCAGAGTGTGTGTAATGCAGTGTTGGCAGCTCCAAGTGAGAACAGGCACCATTTTTTGGAGTTTAGTTTCCAGCTGAACTGCATGGTCTGAATAAGAGGGAAACCCCCATCCCTTTATCATAAAAAGATAAAGATACAGATACACAGGTAAGATACAGGTGAGAAGCTGAGACTGCTTTCCAACTGTACCCTTAAAGAGGTTTCTTCTTACAATCATAGCAGAACACAGGAAAAAGAAGGTAGAGTAGCATTCCCAAATGCAACAGGGAAAAGTGTAGGAACAGAGAAAACAGAAATTTTCCCATTCACTTCAGCATGCAGATATTCTTCCATTTCTGCTTCATCTCCCACACACAGACATCATGCACTCACTGGCAGTAGCTGTTCATGCCTGCATAGCTTCCAAACTGGGTTCTTTCAGTTCCTACTGTTTTCTTCAACAAAGAAAGATCTCCCTTTCTGCCACAAATAATATTCAAGAAGGAGCTCTTAATCAAAGATTCTCTCTCTGTGGATGGTCATAACCAAAAAGGTGCTCAAATGTCACAATAGTAACTGTGCTACATGCACTCCTTCCCCTTTAGGAACCAGCCTGTGGCTGCTCTCCAAATTACAGTCCCCCAGTTTCATGCTCAGCTATTGCTCTTGTTCATTCTTCTTTGTGCAAGGTGAAACAGAAAAAGAAACACAGACTGGAGATTTTGTCAAACTCCTCAGAAGTGAGAAAAACCTAGGTGCACCACCAACCCCTCACCTCCCCTGGAAAGGAAGATGAAACAACTAAAGGATAAGGATTGGCACAGCAGAAGCTCTATCTACACTGCCCTTTGTAGTCAGAGGGTGAAGGTGTTTTGTGCTAAAGCAGGGGGAGGCAGAGTGCTGGGAAAGCTAAGTAGATGGTTTCACTTTTTCCTGGACAAGCTGAGGAAGGCAAAGGGGTTCACAACTACAGGCCATTAGCAAAAGGTGGAAGCTCTGCCCACTGACTTGCTGAAGAGAGAGGAGCCCCCATTTTTGTAGATACCATTATCAAACCTTGTATTACTTTACACAGGAGAGCATTAGGCAAGTTGCTGGCTTGCGGCACGCTCCCTTGGAGCTGCTCGCAGCCTGAGAAGCCTGCGTGTACCTCTCGCTTGCACATGGCCTCTCTGTGCTCAGGAATCCAACGTAAGGTTTATATCATCCCACACAGAGGTGCAGATGTTGGCTTCCCAGAGCAGCAATAACATGTCTCCTCTCCAGTAAGTTATGTTGTTTTCCTAGCGTCTCCTCTGAAGTCACTCTGGCTGCTCCTGGTTCTTCCACATCTCTATACGCCATACACTCACACATTTTGTTCTCTTTGAGAATTTTTGGCTGGAGACTGTCGGAATGTCATAAGGCATATCTGTCCAGATTTTGAACTTGCCTAAACTGGCCAAGTTCACTCAGAGTTAGTGTTTTGTATCTGCACAGGATCTGTTTCATGCTCTCTTACCAGCAAAGATAACACTAATACAGTTGTTACATTGGTCATGTAGAAATATTGCCTGCAAACAAATCATTTATAGTGGAGACGGGGGCATAGAAATGAGTAAAAACTTGTTTTTTCTTTCATAGTGCAATATTTTGACCTGTTTTAGTAAGTGAGCAGTTACAAAGCACTGTAAGCAACCAGCATGGGCCTTTTTACTCACACATGTAACTAACAATCCTTGTTGAGACATGATTCCCGTATTATAAGCCCTGTTCTACTTAATTCATTGAAAACTTATATTACCATAAATGAGAACAGAATTAGGTTTAACATGAATATGCAGCTCTATGCATATGCAATTTTACTATGTATTGATATATGTGTGCATAAATCACCTATGCATAGAGTGCATATACATATTGTCATTCTTATAAATCAGCAGATTCAAATAAGATATTTTCCTAGGAAACAGCTTGTATAATGACTATAGTTAAAAATAATAATTTTGGAATTAAAATGAGAAATCAGATTCAAATCTTTTCATCTGCCCAGTTTTATTGCAGTGCAAGTTGCTCAGTACATACCCTAACAGTAATATATAATTTGCAACTATGGGATCCTCTTTTTTAAAAAAATCAGGAAGCCATTGCAGTTCATTGTTGTGACTGAACAAATATTAGGACTAGCTGTTTCTGAATTTGAAGGGATACAAAGAGGAGGTGAGAACAATCCAGGACAATTCGGTTCATCTTTGACAGTCACCTCACTGGCTTTAGGCTTCAGTGAGAAGGGCAGACTGGGCTTCTGGTCTTGAGAAATACTGGTCTGTGGTAGGAGATGTACAGACAGGGAGTGAATAGAAAATGCGTCACACATCTTAAGAACTTTCAGTCTGACTCAAAGACTGAAAAAGGGCAAACTTCAAAAGTACAGAGCTCTCTCTCTCTCATATCATCGTATGGCAGGGAAGGCTTTTCTAGTGCATTGGTGGGTCCATCTTGGACCTTTTTTCAAGCAGCCGTCAACATGCTTTTCCCAAAAAGTGGTAACGAATTCCACACTCCAACCCTGACAGTTTCTCAGACTTGAAACTACTTGCAGAGCATACAGTTGTCAATGACTGTCTCTATCTAAATTTGCAAGCTTTTAAACTGTGGCAGATGCAGGAGTTAACAATAGCAGCAATATTATAAAAATAGCACATTTTGGAAATCCCTACACTGAATGAGCAGAAACTACAGAACAAGAAGACTAGTGACCAAAGATATAAAAGACTGAAGCAAAGAATCAGCTCACACTTAAGACATGTTTGGATTGGCCTTAAGTTATTGAAAAAAAACTTCAAAAAATTGTAGAATGATGCTGATATATAGTACTCCTCACAGTCCAAATTAAGGAGAGTTTTGCTAGAGACTTTGGCAAGCACAAGTTTGACAAATTCTTTCAGTGCTGCACTCAGCAGTCCAAGTAACTTCTCTGCTTATGAAACACAAGCATCTGCAGGCAATAATGGATAGTAATTCACAGTCAGTTTTACCAGTTTAGGGCAGGAACTACAGAGACACAATATAAAAGGATACAAATGCTTCCACAAAGCTTTAAAAAAGTGAAGAATTGGATGAAGTGCTCACCAGAGAAGGACTGTCACTTCACGGTGTTACCTTTCCTTTGCCTCTTTGCAGACCACACGTAAAACCTGGAGGGTGCTCACAGGCAACTGAGCCGACAGGGCTACAGTTTAACAGGGTGATGTTTCAACAGTACATTTCCAAGTTAGCAACCTCGCATAATCCAAGGACTGCCAAAAGGCAAGGGGAGCCAGGGGGTGAGGGGTGAAGGCAAGGGGAAATTAAAAGCCAGTCTACCTTCAGAAATGTGCTTGCTGAGGTTATGTGGAAATCTCTCTAGCTAGCAATCTGTTCGAGAGTTTTCCAAAAGTTTTCCAAGTTATTCAAAGCTGACTCAATCATGCTATGAATACTTAATTCTATATCAAACCTTGTCTCACCCTCCCCTCAAATCAGGGGGACTGGCAGTAAATGCTGCTCTGAACAAAACCTTTGATCCAACCTTCCTCCTCTTATTGCACAGTTGTCTCCTTCCCAGTTAGAACTCATTTCAGCTTGGAAATGAATGCTCACTTGCAGGCTGAATGCAATCCTTATGGGCTGTATCTCAAACTCTAAAGGTGTTTTTAGTTTAGACGTTTTTCTTAAATCTATGCCTGCTGATTAATCAGAAATTGCTTGTAAACCCTTTTCAAGGAGGACCTGGCACTCCACTTAAAAATCCCTGGATTAAGTCCAAGTAGTTTAGCTGTTTTTTAGGCTTCCCTATTCAATGCAGGGCATCAGACAGGTATTTTCAGAACTTGTTTCTCCACTTTGCTGGGTTTTGCAGTGTATAACTTCAGTAAAGATTCTCTAGAAACAACAGCCTCTGGTTTAGCCACAGTTCTTTTCAAAGTACTTAGAAAACTGGGGTTATAAAAACAGATCCCTTACACTCCATTCAAAACAGATTTCTGCAAATACTCCTGTAAGCACCAGGACTCATTGTTCCAGAGGGACATAGATTTGCTACCACAAACTATTCAAAATACCTGTGTTCTGCAACTGGATGCTCGGAGTGGCTACCCTGCAGTGTGCACCCGTGCCTTCTCCTTTGGAGTCACGGAAAGACAACAGGAACTAGTTTTTGAGGCTCTGGTTTTCTAAGGGAGAAGAAAAAAAGATAAAAATAAAAAAGGAGCAACATACTTGAGTAGCAAGGGTGGGCATGCCCAGGCCCAGTTCAAATCTCAGGCAAAGATTTGAGCCCCCAACTGCACATACTCACAGGTCACAGATGTGAACATCTCTGGAACTGAGTCCCAGCCAGGGGAAGCTGCTTCAGCTTTCCAGATCGACTCTGAAAAGCTCCAAAAATAATGGTACTACTATTCTGAAGTGAGGTTACTTCCTTCAACATCTGTGGTGAATATGTGATACAGGCTGCTATAAGCATCACACGTATTTAAAACTAACAGGAGATGTCAAGGCTTGGTCCAGCCACATTTTGGTCATTAGGAGGAGGGAGCTACACAAATGCTTCATGAGATACATATGCTGCTCTAGGGGTACTAAGGGTTAGGGTACTAAGCCTGTTCTGAGAAATCTCCCATCCTGTCCAGATTTTTGAGAAATAACAGAAAACCCCCACCAAACCCTTTCAAAGTATAAAGAATAAAGAGGGCACAAAGTATCTTTCAGTGCAGTTCTCAATGATGAGATATTTACCTTCTGTTTAGCTGACAGCTTTTAAACGAACCTCTACCCTTGCCTACTGCACAAAGAAAAAAAAAAAATCAATAAAATATCTGACAACATTTATTACATTACTTCTAATGGCTCATTAAAATAATGACACTTCCTTATTATGGAATAAGTTAGTACCATTGTCAAACCAGTGCTCTCTACAGACAGAATGTGTTCTCAGAAATTGTTGGGTTTTTTAAAAAATAAAAACTAAGAACAGAAGTATTTCAAGCAAAAAAACCCCTACTTTTCTGAATCAACCAGAGGCATTATTATTAGTTTTTATTAACACATACAAAATTATTAGGATATACAAATGTGTTTCTTTTTTTTGACACAGTGAAAACTAAATAAATGGGCATTACAACACTTGTTAACATCACATTTTGTTTCAAAAAACAGTTAATGGTTAAACAAAGAGGTTTATATTTATATATATATGTGTGTGTATAAAAAAAAAAGAGCTTGAAATAGCTGGATAACAAACAATTGATTTATACTATCAAAAGGCTGGGAGCAATTGTATCTCCTGTGACTGTGCCCTTAGCTTTCAAACTATGACCTCCACTGATAGGAGTTTCTATTAAAAATCCAAAGAAAACAACAATAAAAAATCTAAACAAAACAAACACCACCCTACTCCCCCCAAAAAACCAAACCACCAATTCCCCCCAGAACACAAAACCTCAAAAGCAATGGCACAACTTTCCGCACGCTAATATTTTTTCCTGACGGCTTCAAGCACAAATGGATTATTTTAAATATCACATAAACCTACAGTAAATTAAAAAAATAGAAGATTACTTTACACAATGCATGGAAACCATTTCTAGTGAGCACAAACATTTACAACTGTGTTATGTTTTTTCCTTGCATAACCCATACTCGCACACAAACCAGTTTTCAAAAGAATTGGTGAAATATTCAGTCCACATTTGTTTCTTTTATACAATATGAAATGGTTACAATACCATAGTATTTTTTAGAATAAGTTAAACATCAAAACATATGGCAATAGCATGGTACTATTCTTTCTACATACATTTGAAATCCTGAATTTCAGTCTATTTTTATTCAGTCACAAAAATGAACAAAGACTAAGATCCAGTTATACTGGAAAACTAGACTCGTTCTAGAAACCACAAATACTGTAAGCACTTTGGTATAATATGTACAGATTGTGCTGTCAATGTCATGCTTGCATACTAGAATTGATCAACAGATTTCCACTGGTGGAATAAAGTAAAAAAGGTACTGTAAGACTTGCTTTCTTATTTCTTTTCCTCTTTGCAAATGATTGAAAGAGGACACACCACAAATACACACGCAGCATTTGTATGATGTGACTACAAATTAAATATTAAAGTGTTTTTAAATACAATGCAAGGCCAGTCTTCTTAAGTGCATAGAACGTAATGCAGAATACTGTTAATTACAGGGGCAACGACAAAGGTACAAAACATTTTAACAGATATTGAACAATGTTCTTATTAAAAAAGAGTAGTGAATGAGAATAAGCATTCTTCTATTGTTACAAAGATCAACACATTTTATCCCCCACTGGTAAGAAAAACTAATTGCTGCATCATAAAAGGTGTATCTATCTACTGCATCCATTTTATTTCTTTCTCTCAGAGGCTTAGAATTGCACCCTTGAACTCCTAAGCAGTTTGGATATTTGGTGTGGGATTTCTGCACCCCCCCCTTCCCCCCCCCCATTTTAAACAAAACTTTTCTTTTCCTTAAAGTAGAACTCAAAAAGTGCATTTTAAATTAAAGGGATTACTTTCCCTCCTATTTTATGGATGCATTTGCTGTAGTTTAGAAATTTTAGCTTACTCTATTTATTTTTTTCTAACACTACAATTTATCTGAATGTCTCAGAATTATTCAGGCTATTCTGCCAACAAGTTAAGTAGCCCCTTTTCCTGCAAAGCAAACGGTATTAAATTCTATGAAATCCAAAATACTGTAATCTTTACTGAAGTGAAATGCAAACTTAAAGAGTAAGGACTGCAGGATTTTCAGAAGATTTGGACTATATGCAGTTTTCCCAAATTTATATTTTCTGCTTTGGATTTTGGGATATAGTTAATTACATATATTCTGTCCTACTAACACTGCAAGTCAGCTTCAGAGTAAGGTCTCAGGAAAGAAATGGTAGCCTCAAAATTCTCAACCCAACCGGAGGAAACTCACCCCAATCATTACTCATTTCTTACACAAGACAACAACTCATTTAACATGTAAACACAAGCAACGATGGTTCTCATTTGAAGCTCCTACTGTGGCAAGTAATAGTTCACAAGTATCAGAAACATTTTAGTTAATGTCTCCATATTTCCCCCATTTCTAAGATGTTTTCTTTTTCTTGCAGAGGTTTTATCTGTTCAACATCAAACAATTGCACAAAAACTACAGCACCAAACTTTGCTAACTGAAACTGCTGGAGAGCACACACAGGAGAAAGGAATTTGACTGTGGTTGTTGAGTGAGCTAGAAGTCAAATGAGCTTAAATAAAACTAATGTTAACACATTCCTTAATTGAAATGATTAATTCTTAGCAGAAATAAATTAAGATCAGTCTGATCTTACTGTAAGCTAGTTGGTGACCCAGCCAGACTTTTGTGCAGATTGGGGTTTTGACTGTGCCTGTTCCGACTGCGAACAGATGAAAACATTGTGTTGCAACCTGGGACTTTGCATTTGTGGAGCTGGCGGAGATGCACAGTTTTGTAATGCGCCCTGAAAGTTCCTTTATTACTGTATGTTTTTTGACATATATGACAAGTTATTGGCAAACTGGAAGGTAAATTTATAAAGTTTTGGTTTGCTTTCTCAATTAAAGTACAGTCTTGGTAGAGTTCATCATTGGGCATTAGGCTGGGTCCTTCACAGCTTTCATCACTATCATCCAAGGGCATGGTGCATATTTCACTTCCTCCATCAGAATCCCAAGAAGAATGAGCACTGCTCTCAGATTTAACGCTGGAAGTAGTGCTTAGATCCAGAACAGCTCCATCATTTAATGGATCGTATCCATAACTCTCAGAACAGGGTTCTGCAATTTTGCTCATTGGAAAAACGTAGCTGCCTGTTCTGTTCATCCCTTTGAAGATTACAGAAGTATGTCCAACATGTTGTTTTAAAGAGACATCTTGGTAAAACTCCTTAGCCATGTCTTTCAAGAGGTATGTTGCATTGAAATGGTTGTTGAATTCCAGTGTATCTTTAGTCAGAAGCTTATGATGAAGATTTAGGTTTGAACTATGTCTAGAAGAACAAAGACAAGCTTAGCAAGAAAGTGTTTCACCTCACTTAACAGCTCTTTCATAATGATCATAAACAAAGAAAAGGAAAACCAATATTTAGTAGCATGCATGAATCGTATACTTCAGATTTGACCAACTGCCACACTGGGAGTGCACATGGACAATTTACATATGTGACTGGGTTTCTGAACTTGCTTGCACTGGCATGTATCAGATTCTATGCAATAACTCTACAGCAATCAGTGTTTCAGATTCTCTCCTGCATTGGGGATAGCTGTCTGCTCTGCTAGATCTAGTGCTAAGCCTAAAAGAGGTGGGGGACAGACTGTAAACAGAACTGAGATCAGAGAATGGACTGAGGTGGGTAAGAAACAAGATTCTTTCCCAATGAACAAAGCAGGAAAGGATTGACACCTGAGCCTGCAAAAAATGTTGATGATCTCAAGTACTGTACCCATATCCAGGATGCAGCTGTACACATCAGTACAGACCCTTTTCTTGACAGGAGTTTCCTTGAAAAAGGAAAATGGAATGATATGCATCTCACAGTTTTCAAATGGGCATCTCTGGGTTCAGTTAAAAACCACCAAAACATACAGAATCACTGCTCCTCATTGAATAATATCAATCACCTCATTGAGAACTTACAGCCTTGCCTAGAAGGCTGAGTTTATTGTAATACTGGCAAAACATTTGTCTTTCTCCTTGCCATCATGGTTTAATCAGAACCATGAATTGTTCCAAAAGGCACAGAAATATTTAGTACTTGTAGTCACACTACTCTATGCTGAGGTCTAGAAACTTCTGCAAAGTTGTTCCAAATGACTGTTGTTTTGTACAAAGCTTGTGAAATGTCTTCTGAGCTCACTCGCCTTTTTTTTAGCCCATCTTCCAAAAGCACCTACGTTAAAACTTATCTCAACATATTGGTGTGGGAAGGAATTTGTGGCATGTGAATGCAAATCTTACTGCTGGCCTTCTTTCCTGTGGCCCATATCGCAATTAGAGTGGAGAGGAATTCACATCTGGGAAGATGCAGGCAGCAGATGAAGCCCTGCCAGCAGCAGATGAATCTGTGCATCTCAGATGCAGCGGCCAGTCCTCAGAGACCAGCTCATCCTCTCTCTGGATTGCATCAGCTGGCTCCAGCACTCCTAGCAGATTACAGACAATCTAAACCTCGTGTCACTCTGAACTACTATCCAGGCATGCTTCCTGCAGCCAAAAGCTGCTCTAACATGGCTACAGACTTGGAAAACTTGTAACACTTCGTTGCACTTGAATAGGTTTGTTATCGCTTCAGATACATTACTGATGGTCAACAATAAAGCTTCAGCTCTTGTTTCTCAGTTTATGTGCATAATAGGCTGAAAAAAAATGAATTACAGCAATACAGTACTGAAATGAACATTAAACTGAATCAAGCTCATGCTTTAGTTGAGAAATTAGTATTTAATCTCACAGAAAAGCACTACTGATGTGGATACACACCAGATAGTGTTTGACTACCACTGCATAACTTCAATTTCGGGCTGACAAAGACTAATTTTGCTTTTCTTACGGGCTTTTTCTCACCAGTCTGTTCCAAATCCTTGAGTAAAAAAAGGACAAGGGCAAGTTAAGATGTCTTGAATTGACCTCATTGCCTTCTCATTAAAAAACACTATACAATACAATACACATGAAAGTACATATTAAACATGTAAGCTCACACATGCATCTACTGGAAAATTGCTGAATTCATATCCTTTTGGCTTTCCCTTTATGTACTAAAGTATTCTTTCAACTACTGCAGTCTTTATCAGTTATGAAATTTTCATGGCTTTATTTAATACCTTGTAGTCTAGTGGAAAGGAAATGTTTCTTTCAATGGATTTTCATTTCAAGAACATTCTGATAAGTTATCATACCTGTTATACGAGGATACACAGAAAATATTTGCAGGCTCCATTCCTCAAACACTCATTTTAATTTCAAATTAGGCTCCATTGTGATGGTAAAATAAATACAGTTTTGTTTATAATTTTCTTACCTGTCTCGACTTCTACGAGAAGGGAAAGCAGCATTACAGCCCTCAACTGTGCAAATATGCATTTCTTTGAGATGTACATTTTTGAAATGCATTTTTACACTGTAAGGGTTTTTAAAAGTCTTCTTACAGATGTCGCAATGAAAGCGGCTTTCTTCCTTCTGAATCCCTAGTGCATGTTGACTGACATGATCCATATCTTTAGAGTCTTCAAAACAAGGAATGGCAGCACCCCTGTTTGACAAAGTGCTGAAAAAGCCCCCGGTCAGCAAGTGGTGTTGCAATTCAGGGCAGTCATTTTTAGGAATCCTGTGCTTTGACTGCTCTTTAATATACATGGGGGGTTCAGTCATTGGTTTTATAACATCACTGTGGTGGTGTTTTGGATCTTCATACATAATCTCATGGGAAACTATTTTTAATGGTTGGTTTTCTTCTGGTTTAACCTCTTTCTCACAGTGTTGCAATTCATTCTCAGAGATATCCTCGATGTATTTGTTATTTGGCGCAAAGACAGATTCAAAATACTTTGGGCCCTCTACCCCAGAGAGAGATTTCCATGAATTACCTGAATGGGGGTGCTTTTCCACCCTGTCGGTCACCCGCTTCTCTATCTTATGCTCACAGGTCTCAAGCTCTCCATCGCTTACCCCCTGCAGACGTGAATCATCTTCAGAACTGGCAACATCGCTACTTTCATTGGGTGTCTCAACAGCTTCTTTCTCTATCTTAATGGGCATACTGGACTTACGAGATTTCTTCTTGGGTAGCATGTCAAATGGCAATTCATTGGAAACAAGCTGCTCTGGTATTGAGGAAGAAACAAGAGGCAGAGAAGGAAGAGTACCTGGAGTATTGGCAAGCTCAGCTGGTGTGACTGGACTACGGTAAAAAGGAAGAACAGGCTGTACTGTCTTCAGGTTTGGAAAGAGGACACCATTATGTCCAATACTAGAAAATCCAGCCTGGCCTTTTGAATCTGTACAAGAGCTGGCGTAGCTGGAAATAGGTCTGTTATCCGGAGTTAAAATTGTGAATTCTGTCCTTTTACTATCTCCAGGTCCAGCAATGGTCAAACCATTTCTTAGATCTTTATCCCTGTTATTTCTGTTCATTGGCATATGGAGTCTGGGGTTAGGATTTGCACTATGACGATTTCGACTGCGCAATGAGCTAAACACCATATTGCAGCCCTCGATGGTGCATTTGTGCTTTATCTTCAGATGAACAGCATTGTAATGTATTTTCAAAGTACCTTTGTCATAAAATGTTTTTTCACATGCAGTGCAGAAGACACGCCCTTTCCTTGGCCCAGCATTTTTTTCAACAGATTTCATTTTGTTTTCTGGAGATAGTGCTGTCACTTCAAGCTTGGCTGCTGTATTATGTGAACTAGAATCACTTAAAAGGGCATCATCTTCTGTTTTAGTGACATCTGCACCATTTATGCTCCTCTCATTTTCAACTTGAAATGGTGCAGAACTAGAAGTTAAGAAACTGCTTTCAGAAAATGGTATCTGAAGATCTTGTTTGGTTTCATTGCTATGGTCTTGACCTTGCTCAATCAAATGTCTTTCTGGTGGTGAACCTATCAAAGGTGGAGGCACTGGACTGAAAAACTGAAACGGCAGCATGAAAGCCATGTTATTTACAATATTCTCAAAGGGATGAATGTTGGTGGGACTCATTTTGTCCAAGGAAGCAGAAAACTAGGTGGGTTGCAGCTCTCAATGAATGCCCTAATATCCAAATTGGCAGTTGGTGGCGGTATTATGATTGACTGCCCTTCTTTTTCTTGAATTGCCATTAACTCTACAATGGACTTAGTTTCTCCAAAGCGAAGAAACTGCTGCAAAGTAGCCAGTTCCTCCTCAGTGGTCATTATGCTCCAGTGATCCAGCACCTTTCCTGAAGCATCCTAAAGCCAAAAATATTTAAATGAGTTAGACATTAGCTAAGACAAACAAAAAACACCTCCCCTCAAATCTCTCATTTTTTTTCAGGGACTGGAATTTCTTCTCTAGCAAAAAATTAAAAACATTCCATTTAATGAGATTAATGTAAATTATGTGATAATTTCTTCCAAATTTTACCACATTGATTATATTATTTCTTCCTGAACTGACACTAATACTTTCCAGTAAACTATTTTTTTCAGAAAAATTAAGACACGTTATTTGAACAACAGATAGTATCCTGTAAGCACAGACAGCAGAGATGGAGCAATCAGACCAAGATTTAGCTCCTCATTTAAGTCAGGTATTCTTTCATTGCAAGTTTAATAATCTTCCAAGCAACTAAGATCAGAGAACAAATGAACCTATATTGATCTATTGCCAGTTTTCACAGAGCACAGCTGTAATTACACTAGTGTTGGAGTTCTTTCAAACTCTAGCTATGCCTAACTTTTCCCAATAACTACAATAAATATTTTATCACAGAACATGTATTTGATGGCCTACTGAGATTTTTCACAGTGCATGTAAGAGTTTCTAAGATGATGAAGAACGTAACATTATAAATTTTTCATGTGATAGAGGTTCAAGGTAATTGATTCCATATTTTTAATCCTAACACTAAAAAGCAAGATTATCAAGACCATTAAATATTGATTCATGTCATAATGTAAGATCATAATGTTACTTTACATAAAAGGTAACTTCCACAGCAGCAGGAACTAACATCAGTGTAAGCACAAAGAGCCAAATACACTCTGGCTGCAGCTCCAGTAAGGTTGGTAGCACTACTGGAGATTAATATTGTCCCTGGTGTTTTAAATAATGGTAAGTTTATTTCTTGATGTATTATTCTGCTGTATAAAAGCAAACTCACTGTTTAAATAATACTGGAACAAATTCTAAAGCCTTTACTTTGAAACATTACCAGTAACTTTTGATTTTTATTTTTGCTTACCTTTGTTGCTAATTTTGAGCAAGTAGAAAGACTTCAATTAAGTCTAACTAAAAAAGAGAGCAATCACCCTTTCTTTTCTGTCATTAAGCTCCTACGGGCCTATTACTGCCTTTCAGATGCACCACACTGTTAACACATTGTGAACCACTGAGAAGATTAAGCTAGAAAACTACTTAACTGTCATATTTTTATTTTAAAAGCCCCTCTAAATACCTGTAGCACATATCCACGTATATAATCCTGCAGTGTCCAATCCAGAGCATGGAGGATCTGTATCACCTCTTCCTGCTTCAGAACACTGAAAAGCCGGTCAAGCAGAATTTTAAGGCGCACGGGAATGGCTTGGGTTCCATACAACATGAGGCTACTGATATCAAAGACAACATTGGATTGAACTATTTCTACTTGGCTTGATGGGTAGAGGTTTGGAATCCTTAGTTTGCTCAGGGCTGAAAATAAAAATCACAAAATGTAAATGAACTTGAGTCCCGAGAAAGAAAACGGAATGCAACTAATATTGGGGTGGCGGTTGAGGAGTGACATAAAAAGCATATAATAGTTATGAGGATCCTAAATGGTTTTCTATAGATTGTAAAAACAAATATTACCATGTGCTACCCATCCATGCCGGCATTGGTCACATTGTCGCTGATTTATCTTCCCAGGTTTGAAACACTGACAACTACAGTTCACCAGAGTGCACCGGATAGCCTGGAGATCAATGGAAAGCATGATAGGTAATATATAAGTACTGTTCAGAGTGTGCATATTATACAACTACAGTACCCCCATAAAATCCACATGAAGACAGAGTTAACATACCAGCACAGACCTATCAATGTGCAATGTAAGTAATCCAGGCAAAGCCTGAGTTACACGAGGCTACCTCTGCCTGGAAGAGTCAAGTCAGCAGTGGAAACACTAAATTAATATGGAAGCAGAATATTTAAGAATATACATAGCAACACTTCTGTCGATTTATTTAGACTGAAGCACCTTCATAATAATTATTGTTATAAATTATGAATTCATCTAAGCTATGATCGTTTTCTCAGGAAAGTTTGAAAGGAAAGATGTACAGATGAAAGATTCCCTCTCTTGCAGTTTTGCTGGAACTCCATACTGCAATATAGCAAGTTCTAATGAGCAATGCATCAGCACTGCACAGATGTCATGCCCTACACACCCAGAATTCACATGGAATATTTGTATTCTGTCAAAGACACAGGAGTTCACTAATGCTCCTTAGTAACAAAGTTCACCAAAAAGTACTCCAACTCTCCAAAGACTAAACAATCGCATTTTGTAAGACAAATGCTTGAAAGCAAAATAGAGCACACAGACAGCAATCAGTTGCACAGTTCATTTTGTATATCACTTTACTCTCACCAAGGTAATCTATAATGCAAATCAAATTAGTATTCAGATGTCCCTAACCAATGGGGTGATACAAACTGGCTTCCTGGAATGTATGATTTCTTCTGAATGTGCCCATCTGCTGGAGAAGGCAAGCAGACAACTTGGAGGTCCCAGTTAAAGCTCCAGACGGATTTGCTACAGAGCAAAGCTTTTATAGGATTCTGCACTGTTTAGATCTGGCCTGAGAACAGTTCCTGCACAAACAGAATCTTTATTGAGGGAGGGAAAGCAAAGAAATTGATGTGCACAAAGTCTTCACTGGAATAATAAAGAAAAAGAGTTAGATCATATGATTGTAAAATGTTGGCATTTTTCTGCCTTTAAATTAATGTTCCCTCTCCTAATTTTTTATGCAAAATGGGGACTTCCACTCCTCAAAATACTCATAGGAAATTAAGATTTGAAAAAAAAAAGGAAGCATGGCATTCCCACACTGCTACTTCAGAAAACGTACAAGGAAGCCTGATTGTCCAAAAACTTGCTAAGAAAGATGGATGCAAGAAACATTTAAACTCAAAAGTACCTGGCAGAAAGTTAATTTTGCTGAGATTTGCAATGGGCATTTCTTTAGACTTGTAGAATCTGGCTGACTCAGGGCAGAAGAGGACACTGCATACAAAAGGTTACTTATAAACAAGCCTGTTCATGACATTTGAATGTCTAGAACTTCACAGTAATGGATTTGGAGTGAGATTTTAAAATCTCAGTATCTGGTTTATCCAGGAGTTACCTTACATGCACATCTCCAAACTGTGGTGACTTGATGCTGAGGTTTGCCTGCATCTGAAGAATTGGAACAAGTGGCAACATGGCTCCTGAAATCTCTGAATCACTTTGCCTTTAATCTTTTAAAGGAGCCATTGCAAAATCCTGTGTTCTTGAGAAAAGCTCTCTGCTCCCCATAAAGTCATAAAATACACATCAATAACCTACACAGTGTCAATTGCTTCATTTTAATGGAGGATATATTTTCACTTAGATGCTAAAATACTTCCATATAACAATAAAAAGCCATAAATTTCTTATGGAAAGGCTGGAGGAAGAAAAGGTGTAGTTTACTGTGGATTCATTTCTACCACAAGATATCAAACAATAATGCAGCTTGAATCTTCTGCCTCTCTGCATACATAATATTCTATGACTTGCCTAGACGGAAGCCCTTCCACAGGCAACCCTGCTAGGTTCAGTAAGGTACAGTACATTCCATAAATGCATCTTTTACATTCCCTTCAGACAAAATTACAAAAGAGTACTTCCTTTTTCTGCAAGAAGTAACAGAAATCTGCACAATGAAAAAAGCTGTCACGATGATAAGTTAATTGAGATTTCAACATTTTTTTCGTTCCTTTTCCTTTGCACATGTTCCACAAGCCACTGACCTTTAAAGCTATTTTTTCTATTTAATTTAAGTACTTGGACAAGAAAGATACATCGCACCAAATTTTGCATTTCATAGATTTCTGTAAGAGCCTTCTTCTATATGGTATATGTGTTTATTTTGCTTTCCTGTGTATGTGTAGAAAACTGCACATGCCAAAACAGGAACAAGTAAAAGGAGGGTATTTTGTTTTACATATATGAAAGCAGCTGTTACAAAGGGAGTAGAGTTCCCCCTCTATTCTAAATATTGAACTGAACCTCTCTCAAGTCACATTATTGCTTCTGGAAACTAGAAGGAGTTAGCTTGCATCCTGCTAACATATCAAAGGTGCACCCTCGAATCAGGGATCTGTTGCTGACTTAAAAAATGACTTGAAAGAATCCCTAAGAAGAAACAACTGTGATTTTTCAGGTTTTTAGCATTTCCCTTCATTTGTGCTTGTCACAGCCTGTGCCTCCTAAAGCTTTTCTAGCTACACTTATAATAATAATACAATATATATAATACAGTCATGGAGTATATATAACAGACAAAAATAAACCTCTGAAATAATGAGTGAATCACAATTTCAAATTGTCACTGTTCAACTTATAAGGTATTTGTAGAAGATGCATTTTGATTATCTCCCAAATTAATATATATCAGACTTTACTGAAAAGAAATTTAGCAAAACTTCATGAAAATAATACCCTTGGTCTTTTTCCCGTTAATCCTGCTATCCTTAGTACACCTTTTCTAAGGTACTGTAATTATATCAAGTCTTTTAATAAGCTTTATTTTCCCAACAAGTGGAATGTACACACAATTTCATTCTGCAGAACAAAGGAATAACTTTCTGTATTGCATCGATGCAAAGCTTGAAAATTATAATTAAAGGATTGGAAATGTAGAAGGAAATTAGAGTGAATTTTTTTCAAGTACAATCCTTTCATTCACATCATTATTTAATTTAATTTTCTAGAAACAGAAGGCAGATGGTCTAAAAAACTAAATCTTATGCTATCATCAAGGATCTTGGTATTGCTTTCCAGTCAGTCTTCTCCTTCACAAATGGATCTTTCCTAATCCATTATCAGCCCCACTTTCTTAATTCTTTTAAAAAATGGAGTTGAAAAGACTGATCAAAATGTTCTGTGGTTTTACCAGCATGACCGTGGGAATCTGAACGCTGAACTTGAAATAAAAATGATCCCTCATTACAAGACAGACATTAACCATTAAACTGGTCACTGAAAAACATCTAACTACTAATCACTGAATCTTAACATCTGCTGCCTGAAAGTCACGCCTGCTCACATCCTTTTTTTGCCAGATATTGATGTGGCTTCAATTATGCTTCAAAAGTTACTGAATGTTTCTTTGCAACCCACACACAGGCCTCACAGCTAAGGAAAAGCCCAGGTTAATGGGACATACTCATGCTGATTCTGGGTATATAATCAGGCTTCATTTCTCAAAACAGGTTTGAGAAAGTGACCTATGCTCACTTGCAACGTACAACAGGTTAAAAAAAAAGCAGCAAGACAAGAAGGGCACTATAAGTGTATCCAATCTCATTCAGTGTTAAGTGGGTTCTGGTTTGACAGCACTTTGGCTTGGGAAATAAATTAAGAAGCAAGGAAATATTGAAAACCTTGTCAGGACCAAGTTAGAAATCTCTGCTCATGCTGGAGAACTGCTCTGGGTCTCTGCACGCAGCAAGGGCTCCAAATGCACATACCAGTAACATGGAAAAGCAAGTCCCAGACTACCCTGCTGCTATTTAGCAACAGAAATGCACAGGCAGCACCCTCACTTCTGGCATTTAAGAAAATTTCTTGCCTTTTTTGCACCAAGTTTCTCCCTGCTTTAAAAACTGCTGGTTTTTTTCAAGCTACTGACATCACATGAAGAGCTCAAGAGCTTTCCTGCTCTGCTGTGTGGATTACTGACAAAATGGTGTCATTGATGCCAGGTTACAGGAATATATTTTGCATGCAGTGCTTAGGAATTTCTATCAGTTTAAAATGCAAGTTTGAAGAAGGAATAGGAGTTACATGAAACAAATACACGAGAGAAACTTTCGTTAGATGAGCTATAGCAGATACTGCTTTCATTGCTCTCTCTTGAGGGTTTCTAGCAACAAGCTGTATCTCCTATGGCCACCTCATCATCATCAGTGGTAATCCCACTGAACACATGTAATCCACCATGGTATGTGCTCTAGTGAGCACTGATCCTATAGGAAAGAAGTGGGACATATCCCATATTTGGAGAATAGATCCACAGTGGCTCCACAGCAGCAACACTTGTGGAGGAAGAGGCATGATTTACAATGGGAGAAGAAGTAAAATTAAACATGGGACATGTCTGGCTATTTTGAAGTATTTTCTTGCTTGCTGGCTTCTTGTAAAATATTTGCAAGAGAAGTAAAGGGATAGATACCTTTACCGTCTGTTAAATTAAAAGTACAGCCACAGCTGACTCAAAGGCCAAATCCTTTGGTGTGCACCTTTCACAGAGAACAGTAACTATAAATGAGAGTGAAGTTGTCATTCTGGTCCATTTTTTTTCTTTCCTGTATTTATTATAATCCACCAGGTTTCTTGTGCTTGCAAAGTTTAACTAAGTTCCTTTTTCCTCACTAAGTTACACTTCATTACTTTTGTGTTCGAATCCTTTGCACAACCACTGGAAGCAGAGACAAATAAAAACCCCCTTATCATAAGCATCTCTCTCAGTGCGATCCTTTTCTACATGATAGAATGAGCAACGCCTTGCTTTGTCCATTTTTTGTCAGGCAACTTTTGCCACTTTCCCTTGGGATATATTCTACTGATAAATAACCCTGTCAGTTTTGTCATGATTTAAAACAAGTTCTCAATTTACATTTTGTTCACCTTACTTTCACTGTATCACAATCCAGCTTACTCATATCAGACTAATATCTGGGGTTTTATCAATCCCACATATATTTGTATCCTCCCTGTCCACTCTATAGTGCATACTTAGCCCTTGGGTCAGTTCTTCCTGAAGACAGACTTCAGTGTTTGATACACTCTTAGGCTCTCTGTAGTTTACTGGAACTAAAATACATGCCAGCATGTTCCACGTACAATCACAAAACGTGATGGGCTGCTCTAGATGGTGTAAGTACTGGTTGAAGACATAGCCCAACAATTAGGCATGAAATACATGTTGATAGCAAATCTGTTAGATTAAGCACCTTGTACCTCTAATTGTTCCTTGAAAGTTTCAATGCACTCCCAGCTTAGTAAGGCTCTGAATTCCATCTGCTTGTGGAGACCATTAGCAGGGCCCCTGCAGCATCTTCAAGGAAAGGCTCTGGGCCATTTTATTCTTCCTGACATGCTCACTTCAAAGAGGTAACAAGATGCCTGGAGGATGGACAGAATTTGGAAGCCCTTTGCTGCCTGTAAGTGGAGCTGGGAAGACACACTGGGAATGGGAAAAAGGAGAAACAGCGAGTTGCAGTGCACTGATGTGCACAGGTCTGACAGCAAGGCCCAACTGAGAGTTACTCTGCACAAAGACTTGGCCCATGCTACAGCCTGCACATGTTCAGCTCAGCATTGTGGTGGTTCCTTCTGTTACGTGTTTAAGGTCCTGGAAAGATCCCCAGCACCACAGCACAAAACACTGCCTGCCTTTCACAGTCTGAGCCCCTGAAACAAAGGGATTTCTATTCAAGGACATTTCCACCTACTCTACTACACTTGGTTGCTGCAAGTTCTTTTATTTCTATACTAAAGTTTAAAAATATTTAAAATAAATACACAAAATTATTAAAATAAGAAAAATGTCCTTATAAGATTTCTAATTATAGTAGACTGAACGCACACATTATTTCCACAGTCTTATATCAAAAAATCTGTTTCTTACAAGGTAACAGCTGCTATTAATAGTTATTTAATAAACATAAGCAACAACAAACAACTTTCCTAAAAAGCAAACCAGCTTTACAGCTTCTTGTATCAAGAAAACATATCTGGTATCTTCTGTATGTTGAGCTTTTAATTAAGTAGAGAAAAGTTGTACACAGATGTGGCAGAGTAAACAGTTGACCAAATAGCTCCAATCTTCTCCATTCAGACACATTAAAAATGCTGGCCTGAAACAATTCATATGAGAAACTTCTTATTAGTAAAACAATTTAGCAAAATTGTCTCCTGCTTAAGAGACCGATTAGGTGACAGATGGGAAAGGTGGAGGTGGGCCACAATTTGCTTTTTAAAGTGACACTAAACTTAAAGTTACACTCACAGCTCAAGGACAATGGCTCCTTGGTAATCTGGATGGTTTTCATTCACACCAACCATCTATTCCTACCAAGCTTAGGAGGTGCATGAACCTTTGAAAAGTCCAGACAAAAAGCTTTTGTTTCAGAGGCCAACCATGGATTTAGAAATTGAACTTAACACCTATTCTACTGAAAATTTTGGCTGGTGCAGCTACCACTCAACTCCCACTTACCCCTGTTCTGTGGGAGAATTATGTTATGATTTTTCTTCTAGAAGTATATAAAGGCCACAAGTTGAATACATTTTCTAGATAAGACGATGGAATACAACCCATTAATTATCTGGATCCTTATGTATATATCCATACTGTTTATTTGGGGTCAGATACCAAAACCTGACCTCCTTTTAAACATCCACAGCCTAAGAATACACATAATCAGGATATTTACAACCCAGAGCCTGCAGCAAGTTGCATTACCCCATTACCCTCTCCCTCAGTGAGGCTGAACAAAACAAATTTTGGTCTAGAATTTGACCAAATCTCTCTCTTGTGTGGGCAACTGAGCATCTTGAGTTGAGAACGTTTAATTGCCCTTATACAAATTTACTAAAATGTGCTCAAAACCAGTTAGAAACGTGAGGAGAGTGAATAAACTCATTAAGACAGAAATGAAATTAAGTAATACCTTCACAGGATGGCACCATTCTGTCACATCAACCTTTCTTGTGGATTTAAAAGACAGACCCCATGTCAGCACTTCGTTGAAAAGTTTTTCTGTGTGAGAAGAGTTCTAGGGGTGAGGACCTGAGACAACAGACTGAGCTAAAGGCAGCCTCACACCCAGAGGCGGTTCGGGCCCCATGGCAGCTCTCACGGCCGAGGGAGAGGAGCTCGGGGCACTCTCGGGCACTGCAGCGGGCGAGGAAGCACAAGGAACTGCTTCTGAGAAAGGCGGCCACGCTACAAGGCCAAACTTTAATCACAGCATAACTTGTGGGATGAAAATCACTCCTCATGCATGTCACTTACCCTACAGGCCCCCTTAGGGCAACTCTTGTTAATGGCAATGTCAAAATAATTATAAAGAGAGAAGAATGTGTGTGTGTGTGTGAGTGTGAGCACACACACACACTCGAGTGCTACTCTAAACAAAAAGCACTGGACAGTAAAACTTCATTTTGCCGTTCAGCAGCGTGGCTGTAGATAGACTGGCTTATGCTGCAATTAATCTCACTTGTTAACAACAGGTAAGTGCTGACAGACAGCTCGGTCCACCTCAGGGACATAGGCAGAGCCTCTTCTGTGGTTTGGTTTGGAAATGAAAACAAGAAATACAAATTGAGGAAGGAAAAACATCACATTATTATTATCTCAGAGTTGTTATTTACTTTTGATTCTGAAACAGACTGCGATGCTACAGTTCCCACAGCATAACTGCCCTAGCCTGCATAGGTCAGAAACATTTTGCGGGTTACACAGTGTATCTATCACAAGATATTAAAGTAATGTCCCTTTTAAAATAAATTTACAGGAAAAATCATTCTTATTAGCACATTTCAAAAATGAGTAACAGATTGCTGCATACTGATGAGAAAAGCTGGTCAGACTTTAGGGGTAAAGATAAGTCACTGGACAGAAATGGTGTGAAATTTTATGTGATAAAGTACTAGATGCTACTTAATCTAACAAATAAATTGTTACGTACTACTTATCCATACTGACATGCTAAGCATGCTACACTAAATGCTGAACTTACAGATCTATCCATGAACTGAACTTGAATTAAATATTTAACTCCAAACCCTATGCTAGCAAGAAATAAGTTTTATTAACGCAAATGCACAAGTACCAGAGAAATTAGGATTGTTAGAATATATCAATGGCAAAGCCTTTAAAATATGTCTTTAACTCTTTTCCTATTTTATAAAGTGGTGCATGTATGCAATGTGGATGAGTTAATGTTTTAAAGACAGTCCTAAATTTTTCAGCTCCTCACACCGCTGCTTAAGTCTCAAAGCCATAAAATATACATGCTTAAAATCTCTTCCTTTTTTTCTGTTATGGAGTGAAGACATGGATTAAAGAATAAAAGTGAAATAACAGCTCTCTGAAATATTTAGTGTTACACAATTGCATTTAATGCAATTTCATAAATTTTAAACCCAAACACTATTTGTACACATACACATGATACTATCTATGGTGCTACAGTTATGCAATATTTTACGCAACAGTGCAGCTCCATTGGTAATTTCACAATTTAAAATTCAGTATTCCTTTTTATTGAACACAGGTGAGGGAATTTTCACCTGGCTTTCAAAAATCAGTTACTGTCACATGAAAAAATACCTATTTCTCACTGATGATGTTCTATATTTGAAATTTGAAGTAAAAAATAGCTTTTTTAAAAATCCTTTTTTCCTCTTTGTTTAAATTCTATAATGGTTGTAAAGTGTGGAATGAAATACTGTTCTTTATACTAAAATGACTGAAGTCTGTTAAAAAGTGCCACTTTTCCTCATTCCCTCAATAATATTTTTTTTTGAGTCTGAATACTGAAATTTCAATCTCTAGGATTTTTTAAATGACAGCAACAAAATAATAAGAAATAAAAACTAAAAAGACAGGCAATGACACTTGCTGTAAAACTTCAACCAGAGCATCTGCTAGGACAAAACCTGCTGGCTTCCAGCACATAGGAACTGAGAGAGTTCCTCACCACTGAAGCCAGAAAGTACAGGAGGTAACCCAGAGGGCAAAACCAGTTTTTCTTCCTTATTTTTGGTAGATATTTTACAGAATAATGAATTCAAGATCCATACCTAAACTTCAGCTGAAATCTGCATGAAAAATGTTTACTAAATGCCAAATCATCCCAAAATGCTTTTACAACACGTATCTGTAACAAAAGCTGTAATCTAAAATAAACCAAGAACTATTCTGGTTTTATCAGAGTTGTATTTAGCATCATTGTAATGAAGTCTTTATTACTGCAAGCCAAATAATTCACTGGCTTGTTGGATTGGAAATGGAATGACACGCTCAATATGTAGGAACAGATCTTTTAACAGTATCACGAACAGACACGGAAGCTGGAAGTCAAGACATTTGGTATCAAAAGGCCAAACCTTGCCGAAGCCTCAGGAGGCAGAAGTTCAAGTAAAAGCCCGTTAAGTGACCCAATATTTATAATAATTTTTCCTATTTCTGTGAAAATTCAGCTCTCCCGAATGTTTAGATATGTTTGCAGATACCATTGAATAGGTTGTAGATGGTTCAGTAGTTAAAAGAATAAACAGAGTAACTACTTTTAAGAAATCAATTTAAGCAAAAAGCCATATATACATTAAGGATAACAAAAATGTATTTTCCGTAAGATAAGTTATTTTTTTAACACGGTCACTTATTTTTAAAAGTCTGATTAAGCTGCAAACTGCTCAAATTTCTAGCACTGAATTCAAACAGAATTGCACAATTATACTGATTATTAAAAAACCCCACTATCAGCACTATACACATAATGGTAAATAAACTAGTTGAATATCCGATACGTTCTTCAAAAGTCCGTATTTTCCCTTTTCTGTAAAAGGAGCAATTAGAAAGGTATTCTTCAGTGTATATTCTAATCACTAGAACAAAGCAAACCTACACATACTGTTGTTAGTGGTTAAAATAATGGTGGACCCACTTTGCCCCATGACCTGGAGACTCCCCCACCTCCCAATCCTCCAGCACTGAGAGCTGAGCCACATTTTCACTGTTTTAAAACCAAAGGACAGAAAGAGAGACTCTTGTCTAACATAACGCTTGCATATCTTACAACAAACTGCACTTATTTTCCAAAAGGATGTTAAAAATAGAAGCATATGATCTTTTCCCACCTAGAATTGTCTCCTTAAAATTAAAGACTATTAGCTGGCATCCCTTTTAACCGTCAAACTCAGACAGTGGCAGTTCTATAGCCACAAAGAGAAGCAGTAAATGAGAAGAACATGTTACTACACTGCATTTGAGAAAGTTTGGCTCCAAGCTATGCACTGATTAATATCAGATCTCCTTCTTTACTTGCCTCTTGACAATCTTGTCACATCTGGCTGACAAATCCTTACAAGCTTATCCAAACCAAGGCAGCCCAGATCATGCTCCGGGAGTAGCTTGAAGGAAGCGGCAACACCAGCCATGTGTACTGATGTGCCATCATGAAACTAATGAAGCTGACTTCACTTGCAGACTGCAGGAACACGAAGAAACACAACATGCCCCAAGGTTTTGCAACATAACGCAGAGTTAGCTCACCAAAAGATAAGACAAACAATCAGCTCCCGAGGTTCAAGAAGCCAAGTAGTTACATGAATTACAAAAATTTATATGGAATTGCTTGAACAACAATCTCAACTAAACGAGCACAATAAAATCCAACTTCAGATCAGATGTGAAAATTGTCTGTTAAATGCCTTTCAAACAATGGTTTGTTTTAAATTAAAATAAAACTAGTCTATTTTATTTTCTCTTTCCCACATCTCCAAAATACCAGAATGTTGCCTGGCTCCCAGGTTATTCAAACTGAAAAAATAACTAAAAAAGGGGAAAAAAAAGGATAAGAAAAAGGAAGAGGAAAAAAAATAGTGTCACTTTTTATCTGTAGGATTTTACAGAAGGATAAACCACAGCCTGTGTATATCAGTAGTCCTCCCCTGGGTTACTGATCTGCCCTCTCCTCATTTTTAAACCAAGAATTCGTTACACAGAGGACTGGAAGTATTTGACCAATTAATAAACCAGAAAGTAAAATGCTGTATCTTAAACACATCTAACAAAACCTCATTATCTATGAGCTGACAATTAAACCATGTTTATTTTTCTATGGGATGAAAAAATCCAAATAAATAAGTTAAATGCATCACAATACAAGACACTTCATTAGCACAATATATTTAAAAACCCAGACCCCCCCATACACACACACACACTCATACTTAAACCCACCCACCTCCACCCCCCCCATGCCCCCTCCCCCCCCATCCAAATACAAACAGACTGATCTTAAGAAAAGAATTGCTGGCCTTATTTTCTGGGTGCTAAATAGTCAAAAATAAATTGTATATAAAGGGCATACATTACACTCCACTTTTAGTGGTAATTTCAAAAGAACTTCGTAGTGAAATTACATTGTTGTCTGCTCTCTAGTGCATTTATACATTATGATAATGATAATGTATCTGGTTAAAGCACTTGACTCAAAACACATCTGAGTCACAAATCACAGATTTTACTGCTATTAATGTATATTGAGGACTTGTACAATTAAACATTGTCAAGTATTTATGATTTACATGCTCATACTTCAATTGGAAAACAATTACACAAGTGATGGCTCTGTTTATTATAATCAGCCTGCAATTCTGCATTACTTACTGTAGAACAGGAAAGTCACACAGTTGTTTACAGTGCACAGCAGAAAGAAAAAAACAGATTTTTTACAGAAACTAGTTTTCTACTTTTACAGAATCTTTTCATAATTAAGAAATGGAGAGCATCTCCCTACAGCTCTCATCTCCATTGTTCATTACCCAAAACAATACCATTGCAACATTTTTTTATATCTCCACAGTGCATAGCCACAAGTAAAAGTTGCACAGTAAAAACATACATTCATATAGAACTGCAAAGAACTTTCCTTACCTCAGACATTCTTACTGTGCTTATGTTTCCAGAGCTATAAAACAGTTTCCCATTCCCTCAGTGAGTTGTACAAAGAAGTACTGGAAACACTCCTGCCTGTACAAGTACTAAGGCAGAAGAACCATCACACGCCTCTTTACTCTTGTCTGACTCTGAGCACCTCAAGGTCTGATGTATGCTCAGGCTGTGCACAGGGGAGTGAAATAAGATCCTCCCCCTTGGTGTTCTCCAGACCTACAGTACGAAGTTGTGTCTGCCTCTCACCTCTGCAGCCAGCTCTCACCTCGCTGCCCCGGAGTGCTGTGCTCCAGCGCGCTCCTCCAGTCGCAGGGCAGTCCCCTCACAGCTGGCTTGAAGAGGGCATGACACTCATCTTTCACAGAGATTTGATCAAAAGGAGTCACGGAGGCTTGAGGCGCTCCTAATGCAGTGCGAGGAGATTCTACCTCTGCTCTGGCAGCCTAAGTAATGCATTAAATCAATGCAGCTGACCTAGGGCCTATTACAAATTTTTTTCTTCTTCTCAGAGTGTACAACTATCTGCAAATAAGCTATGCGGTACTTATGAGTAAAATTACTTATTTTTTGCGTTGGTGTTGTTTTTCAAATTGCAGCTGCTGCAGGTTTTTTTTTTTTCCTTTTTAAACATTTGCAGGTCTCAAAGGTTCAGTGAGGGGGGTGTGCATTTTTTAAAGTTAAAACATTTCCCCTTATCAACTGACTTTTGAGTTAGGGCTGAATTTTATTCCTTTTTATGAAGTTGAAGCTTCCTATTAACAGCAGTACAGGTCATAAAGACAGGAGAAGAATTACTTTCTAGTAATTGGGCCAAAATCTGGTTTTAGTTATTCAGGTGTTGGGTTGCATTCATGAGCTAGAGCAGGATTTTTGTCGTAGTCCTTTCTCACCTATTTAAAAAACCAAAACAACCCCCCAGGACAAAACACTTCTCCACTCCTCTCCTTTCAACTCCTGTAGATAATTTCTTTGCACTCTCCTAACTCAGGAATACACTGTAGTAAACCAGAGAGAGACATGAACAAGTTGCAGTGAACTCTGAGGGAATCCCTGTAGGAACATACCAGGACAGCATCTGACGATGTTGATGAATAACTGTAATCCCATAGGAAAGGCAGCAGGAAATAAGATGGCTGTAGGGAGAAGACAGCTAACATATTATTATTGTTGGTTTATTAGTTGTCTTCTACTAATCCTGTTTACTATTCACTAGATAAATGCATAAGGCTTAAGGAGAACCTAATTCACATTTAGCTATATACTGGAGTATAGTTAATGTTAAGTGCATGGCAGTAATTGGAATCAGACCAGGGTAAGTCCAACATGATCCCAGAATCTGGTCCTACAGAGCATGACAGGAAGCATATGCTTTCCTAAATCCTTAGGTTTCTCCACTCAATACCTTATTTCTCCTGCTAAACTACTGAACAAGATGGAAAAACAGAGAGAGGGATGGAGTTTCCTAGAATGGTCTGCCAGATCCTTCTGGCAAATAGCACTGAAGTGTGGCAAGAGTCAGCCACCAGGGGTGACTCTGGTCCATTCCCAACAGAACACCACATGAAGGCTCCAGTTCCACCTGGGCCCTGCAAGATGCCGCAGGCACTTCTCTCTTGGGGACACAAGGCAGGACACATGGATTATCTCCAGCCTTGTAAACTGTGGGAAAAAGTGCCCAAGAAGTCACAGCCAAAAACATGTTACTTGAACTGATTCTTAACAGCAGTGTTTTAAAAGCATCTGCTCTGTGATGGGCACAAAACCTAGCTGCTCTCTCAAGATGTTAACTCAAAGCCAAAGGCACACCTTGTTGCTAAAATTGTATCTCCTTCTTAATGAAACAAGCAGTGATGTTAACTAAAAAGGACTCGACATGATTGAGAATTCTGCAACAAAGGTGAGAAGAGTAGCTTAAGATTACATAAACTGCCAGAAGCTCTGAATTGACTTCAAAATGATAAGTGACTAAAACTTAGATGTGTGGAGAGCTGCTCTCCCCTCTAGCGAGTTCCCAGGAAAAACCTATTTACTAGCTATCTGCCATTTGCCTGGAAGATGATAATTCTTATTAAATGGGCTAACTACCCATAGCAAACAATTAAGGACCAATTTACTGTTTTCCTTATTAATTATCTACTAACAGTCTTTTATTTTAAGCATTGTTTTCATTATTCAAGCTTTTTCAATGAATATTTAATGGGAGCATATTCATGCTCTTTTAAAATTGTTCACTATTTCTGATTAGCAATTTTTTAGTGTTTTACTACCTGTGTGCCTTGTAGCAGAATCCAATGATCCCTGGAAAAATGTGACATGTGCAAGGCACGATTTTTATCTGCAGGTCAACTTCTAAAGGAATACTGGTACATTAACAGTGTTTTTTAGTAATTTCAGTTGATCCACAGTTTACGTTTACTTGTATAGAGTGGTTACTAAGATGCATCTTAAGAACAACCAAAATGGAAAGCAGAGGGTGACTTCCCTAAATCTTCGTCCAGCTTCTTGTGAAAAGAAACAGGCATTGGGACAGGGCACCAGCCTTGAGACAGAGGTCCTGGACTTCACTTGGGGCTCTGCCACTGAATTACTATTTGACCTCAGGCAAGTTATTTAAATTGATTTATATTTCCTTGCTTCCGAATTACTATTTTTTTGGTTTTAAATCTATGTAAACTGCAAGCTCTTTGAGGAAACGATAGTACCTCATTATGTTCTTCTCAGGTATAGTGCTGAGGGCAAAGGAAAAGGGTCCCCAGGTCTGAACTCCACATATGTCATAACAAATACCTAAAATCACAGTGTAACAATGCAGCCCAAGGAAAGCTTTCTCCTCCCACCTGCCCCAGCCTGTTCCTTCTTCTCCATGTCCCAGCCTGTGTGCTCAGAGCAGCATGAACGTACGGGGATGTAGGGCAGATTGTGAAGTGCTAAAACTTCTTAACCAAATGCAGGAGTATTCATGGTTTTGAGAAGAGTTCCAACACCTGGAACTGACTATAAACAAAAAGCTGCGGCTCTTAACTGATTTTATTATCTGGGGTACTTTAAAAATGGGTATTAACTGTAGGGAATCACTACAAACAAAACTGAGGCATACAGCACAAAGTGCAATACAATCCCCAAGAAAAGATTTCTCCTGACTATTAAATTTCAATCAGGACCTGAATTTTGGTGTTTGATTCAAAAAAATCACTTCAAAGAGAGTATTGGGAAAATAACCAAGCACTGACTAAACACTGGGAGTAGGTTTGTTCTGCCACTCTAGGCAAATGGGCATGTAAATTCTAAATTCCCCAACCACATGCTGCTGCCTCACACTGTTCCTCCCAAAGTTCGCTGCACGATGGCGTTAACCTCCATGTCCTGCCTGCTTGGCCTAAATTCCAATCACATAATACATTATGTCCCTCTTACTTAAATCAGTGCTGGCAAAGATCTTAGCACTAATTTAATGCTTTGCTCACTTGCCTCGGAGAGACATGTGGATTAAACAGAAGAAATGTGAAGCAATGGTCAGCCCCATGATCGTACCACTGGGCCCCGGGTCACCTTTCAGGGACAAAAGCCAACAGGAGTAGGAATTGCTGTCCAGGACTACAGGGGCGCACAAGATTTTGGGGAAGCAGGAGGGAAAAGGAGAAACACTCTGAAAATGAAGAGGACTGATAATCTGTCAGCAAGACAAAGACAGCTGTGGGTTTCAAATAACTCACAAGTTTAATGTTTTTTTAAATCTTGGAAAAGGCTGTAACTTAAAAATACCAAACTATTAGATGCAGAAGTATTACATAATCAATTTTTTTGGTGGCAAATACACTGTGACATAAACCAACCATTAATAAGAGTTAAAAAGAAACTTAGTTTCCAGGCCAATCCTGATAGTTAATTGCAGTGTCTTGATCTTAGTGGCAGCCAGTGGAGAGGCACCATTTCACAGGGATGGGTCAAAAATCCAAAAAAATTCAAAAAAACCCATGCACATGAAGATGAAAAGAGATTTAAACTTGGTGTGCTGCAGCACAGGTTTTGAGCACTAGTCAAACTAGAAACAGGCCTGCTAAAGGCATAAAGTACTTGATAAAATTTCCTAAGATGTGTGGAAGGACAGTTAAGGGACTCCAGTTCTCACTAAGCAGCAGAGAAACTCAAATTTCTTGTTCAGTGTTTTACACATAGGCTGATTTTGTAAGGTAGCCTAAGCTATCATGTGTCCAAAACTGTTTTCTGCTAACACTTCACCAGAGTTTAAATGTTTACCCCATCTTGCTGCTTACATTCACTTTAAGGCAATTAGACAAATTCAACCCAGCAAGGTAAGTTTATTGAATACTCTCTGCATTTGCATCCCTCCTGCTTCAGCATTAATTTTCATGTATTGTTCATTGCATTACTTTTCTGTAGCCCGAAACAGTAGTGAAGTCATTACAAAATGCTAACATTTAAAACAGTGTGTAGGGCAAACCAGAGACACATCACCAACACCAGTACCACTGACCCATCCCTGTGAAATGGTGCCTCTCCACTGGCTGCCACTAAGATCAAGACACTGCAATTAACTATCAGGATTGGCCTGGAAACTAAGTTTCTTTTTAACTCTTATTAATGGTTGGTTTATGTCACAGTGTATTTGCCACCAAAAAAATTGATTATGTAATACTTCTGCATCTAATAGTTTGGTATTTTTAAGTTACAGCCTTTTCCAAGGCAAATCTCTCAGCAGTAATAGTAGCATATTTATACAATGTGGCGTAATTATGCATCACACAGCAAAAGCTTTTTAGTATACTGGTGTTAAAGCACCTAGCTTTAAACCATGAAACACAATAAACCAAAGGACTTGGTTTGACTCCTCTGAGCTAATCAGTACATTTGTTCATGTCATTTATTATTATTATTATTCACTACTTGAGATAGTCCTGCTGATGATCCTCCTACCAAAGCCTTCCCCCACTTCAAATGATTTCTGTAGTTGTGTATTTTGATTCTCCAATTTGGATTATTCACTCTTTGTGTAAATCTTTCTCAAGCTATCTTAGGATCACCAGAATTATGCACTGCCCTACTTGACCCGTTGATAGCATTAACCATGAAGTTTACTCTATTCCACTCTTTCTAGTGTTTTAGTTTCTTCCCTTCGATGCTGCTTTGCACTGAACAAAAGACATTTAGCACACACTTGATGACAAACAAGTACAGCATTTTATCGCTCCTAATGAAAGCATATTCACATATACCACAGTGGCGTTCGTCCAATTCTATCACAACTGGGCTTTTCTGTTGAATGCTTCCAATTTCATTCTTGGACCTGAGAGCATTTATAACATCTCCAAATTAGATTTATTAGATTCTTTTGGAGAATCTGCACCAAAGGACTCTTTTTTGCTCCTCCCTCCCACTGCCCCCCACTCTGGGCTGAGATATAAAACTGGCTAAACTATTCATTCTGTTCTCTACCTTTCTAAATGTTTTTACCTGCTGTGAAGCATGCAGCTTCTGTCTAAATGGATGGCAAAAGACTGCATCATTTTTCCATATACATCATACACATGTATGAGATACCCACCCAGCTAGAGATAGGGCTATAAAGAGTGAGATGGGAATGCTGCAGCAAGAACAACACCCCAAAGATTCCTGGCAGCTCTGCCCATCTTTCTTTCCATGATCAGTCTAGTTTGGGGTGGGTTTGCATGGAAGTGCTAGCAAAAAATAAGAATTTGCAAAGTTGAGTTCTTTGAGAACTTCCCAAAGATGAGAAAGGTGTTAGCAAGTGAAATGCACTAATTTTATCTAATAACCAAACAATAATGGGAGTTGAAGTCTTTCACTGTCAGGGATTAAGGTGGGCACTGTATTGGCTACACGTCCCTTTCTGCACAAGTCTACCAACTGCCCTCTAATCTTTCAAGTCCTGTGAGGAGTTTAAAACATTTAATTGCTAACTCTGTTATTAAGGAATCTACCTTGTCAGACTGCAGCTCCTAACAACGTTAAGTCTCTTAGAGCAAATCAGTTTTGATACTGATGTTTCTCAGAGGTGCAGCATTTAATTCTCAAATTACAATACAAGTTTTAACAGGCACTTTCTGCCTGTCACCAAGATTTAGTAATTGACAAAAAAATTCAAACCCCTTTCTAACACTAATGGTTTATCAAAAGAATACCAGTAATTTCAGTCAAACCATTCTGATGAACCAGGCAGAAATACAATGGGGAGACAGACATGTTTATGCTATCTGATTGAAAGGGCTGAGACAGAATTCCAGAGACTTGGTGTTGTCATAAGAGGAACAGTCAGGAACCACGATTGTGCCCTGGGGCCAAAGGGTGTGACATTGGGCCAGAGGTGTGTCAAAGTCAGAATAAAATGCCTGCCATAAAACTGGTAGCCACTCATATTCTCATGGTTAAAAACAGAGAGTTGGCAATATAACACCTGAAACAGTAATGTTCTTTGGTTTTTTTTTCCCCCAAAGATGATGAATCCTACCAATACAGGAGACCCTTCACCTACTCTATGGCTATTTGTATTTATTTTTACAGCCTCCAGCCTCTTCCTTCCTTTTGGTTATGGCTTTGTTTTTTATTTTCTCCTCTTTTTTCTGTCCTTCTTGTTCTGTAATACCAGGTAGTGGTTTTTAACCGTTTAAACCATGGCATATAATAACTGATGAGTAACACAGCAGTAATACCAGTGGTGGCAATTTTGTTTGTTTCATGGGAGTGTTAGAACATTAGAGAGATGACTAGGACATGTCTCAGTGGCAGACTGATAAAATGAAAGATGAATTTTCCCTGCCTACAACTCTTGCCAAGTTTTAATCATAAACATCAAACAACTTACAAGACATGTTTTTCCCAGGCAATGAAATAAAGAGCAAAGAAATTTTGAACTAATTTTGGATGAAGAATTATTGCAAAAATATTTACTAATTTATCTACTCTAGATTCTTTTGCAAGCTCATCAGCTACAAATATCTTACAAAATGGTTGAGCTTAACAACCATACCTAAAGCACTGCCACTTCTACGACAATCAATGCTTGTCATAGAGGCTTATTTACCAGATCTCCACTCTGCTGGACTTTTCTTACAGCTTTATGCTTTAACCAAAACCTTAATTCTCAGTTATCTTCCCATCTACATACTATTCTATTTGATTGGGAGAAAAATTCAGTTCCTATTTTACAGTGACATTCCAAGAAAACTTCCTTGAAAGCATCCTCCATTAGTAGATTTCTTCAAAGCTGCCTCTTTTACTAACTTACTCCAGACATGTGCCTGTTGTTTTTACGTCTAGAATACGTGTTAAACTTCTGAAGTTTACCCAGGAGTGAAAGCAGGAGGCATAGCAACATCCTGGAGTAGCATCTGACTACCCCCTCCAAGCGGGATAGCACATCGATACCAGGACGGTTTGCAGTGAGCTGTTTTTAATGGACAGCTCCCAGGTGACACCAGACACTGCTGCAGTAGCAGCCGCAATATCATACATCCTTGATTGAACTTTGATTAATTTTCCAGACTTTCAGAGCCTGTGGCAAAAGGATCCACAGCGGTAGCCGCAGCCATTAACTCCATCTTTTGTGATTTCTCCTTCTTCATTATGTTTGGGTCATGATTGAACTTTGTTCCAAGTTAGTAGCTTTTGGCTATGGACAAGGGAGATAAGACTTTAGAAATGGAGTTGCAGAAGGATAATATGTGAGAAACTTGCAATGAAAGCTGCCTGACTACTTGGTGGTAGCTTTGGATATACCTTGATGATGTGAGTTCCATTAACAAAAATGGAACTCTGGCTAACACAAACCATCACTTTATGCAGTCACAGTCCAAATGTCTTCCAACATTCGTGCATAGCAGATGCTATTTTATTATGCTGAACAAATTCAAAGTTACTGTATTCATATATGGAATAAAACTACCATTCCTGGTCAAAGCTATAACTGCAGAAACACTTGTTCAAATAAATTAACAGTCCTAGTGGCCTCCAAAGATTATTTACAGAGCTTGTTGCTAAATTGTGCAAGTAACCATCCCACTCTTGGTATGCTCAATAGGACAACTTTATACTGTACAGTCAACCTAGTGTCTGTTAGATTATCATATCCAAAAATCCAGCTTAGCAATGGCTCGGACAAATCCTACTGCTACTAGGGGAAAAAATAAAACTGACAGTACCTAATTGAAAATGTTACACCAAGATTTTCCAAAAGATCCTTCAGTGTTTTCATCACATTTCTGTCTCCTTCATTTTTGGTCACAGAATGTCTAAATACTTTGCTAGCAAAGGGATATTTCAATTCTAAGATTACTTCACAAAAAGAAAAATTCTCATTTTCCTACTCTCTTTACAGTCACTGTTCAAATTTGCCACGGTGATACACTTTCAGAATCCCTCATATCTAGTTTTACTGCCTGCTGTTGGTATTTGCCAATGGTGGTATAGAGAAATTGTGTGCCGATTGTATGTAGTGATCTATAGAAATTTTTGCCTGACCCTCTCAAAGCCCCTTTCAAAGCATGAAAATTGAAAATTACTGATGGGAAAAAATATTAAACTATTAAGGGTGATTCAAAATCCACTATAAATCAAAGATATACATGGTGTTTCCATAACTTCTGACACAATGGGGCTTTGTCCCTACAAGAGGCCTCTGGGCATTCCTGTGATATAAGCTATAATAGATTTGTCTCTGTGAAGCTTTGAGTTATTGTGGCACCTCCAATAGAGGCAGTGTCTGAAATAATTTAAAACCTGGAAATAAGAGAAACCTTTAAAAAATAAAATACATACATACATATACACACACACATATATAAATAAATATAACGTTGCCCTGCTTTAAGCTTTGTATTCATTGCCAAGAATAGCTGGCTGAGGAACTGGCATCTGCCATGAGCTCTCATTTATTTTCCAATGCTGCCTTGCCCCATTGCCCAGGCAGCCTCCGCAGTTCCCCTCCTCTCATCTCCTCACCACTTTGCCTTCCTCTGAACCCAGGATACAGAGCAGACGTCCAGCACAGAGCCCTTCTCTGCTTACATGCTTTCCAGCCCCTTTCCTCCTTCTGCCAATCCCCTGTCTCAGCTTTCTGACAGGAGGCTGTATAGAAAAAACAGAACCTCTTCTACCCGGTATTTAAGCAGCATTAACAACAGACTTGCATACTAGAAATTACAAGCTTAAATATGTTCAGACTGGAGCTGAACTGTCAGCTCAAGCTGTATCTATCTGGGTGATCTGGACACTAGACTTGGTTAAAGCGGCTAGGATGCCACAGACAGCTAGCAGCTTTGGGAAGTAAATTACTTGTGGGAATGTTTGAGTGTTGCAACAGAGAGAAGCAATTCAAGAAACACAAAGCTGATGTGAATTAAGTATTGTATTGGCTACTGAATCCCTTAAATTTTATCGCAGATGCTTCTTGAAATGCACTTGAGCAAGCACAAGCCTATTTTAGGGTGAAACCAGAACTGCCCTGTTAATAACTTTGAAGCCCTGGACTGGTTACCTGGGCTTTCCCTCCATTAATACGGTGGTTTAAAATAATAGGGAAGTATGCATAGCATGAAAAGTGGAAAAGAAAAAAAGTGCTTCAAGACCAACCTCTTTCTAGTGCACGTTGGGGAACTGCTTGGAGGAATGCCAGGGCTAGAACAAGGTGCGAAATCATACAATTATAAGAGGGGTGGCAGGTGTAAAACAGAAGTCTCTTATGGAGCAGGGGTTTGGGGTAAAATATCCGCAGGAAGCTGACTGCCAGACCGACACAGAAGTGATTGAAGGAGGAGGCCTGGCAGGATTACCACAAGGAAGTAATGAGCCTTCAGGTATACTAAACACACACACGGTTTGTGTGACTTTTCACAAACCTCCTTTTCTCTTTTATGTTGTCCTAGTGTTAAAATAAACCATACAGTGGCAGTAAGAAGGAGCCTGGGGCTCCTAGAGAGAAGAGCTGAATGGTCACTGCCCTATAGGATGTAAAGGCCACTACCCTGCAACAGCCTGCACTGGAGCAGCATGGGGTTAATGGCAGTTCAGGATTACTTTTGATGCCTTTTTCAATGGCTGGGACAGGTGTCCCCTCCTGCTGAGGGTGTCCACAAACTGAAAGGCTTTATCCTGCTTTTGCACAGCCAACATGACTTGTGTCGCTTGCTTGAAGGGAAGCAGGATCAAGCCCTCCAGCAGTAACTGTGAGACGTTTTTATTAGTCCAGCCACATGCTTTGCTCCAAAGCCCCCAGCTTGTCATAAATTTTTCTGCGTTAAACTCTTCACCCAGATATGGCTCTAACATAAGCGCCTTGTCCAACAGATTATTAAGAGAATATTCTTTTTGAACTGTCTCTTCCACAAACAGGAGATGCAGCTGGCATCCAGCCTCTGTGACTTCTGATTAAAGGAACACTGAAACTCCACAGACAAAAACCTGAAAGAAACACTAATTCAGCCTGAGTATTTAGTGCTATCTTCTTCTGAAATCCCTCATGCTGAAATGAGGCTGTGGTATTGTCAGCACAACCTCTATTAAAAAACTGTTGCAATTTCAAATAGAAATTAAATACATGGTGTGATCTTTAATTTTCCCTATAGTAAAGAAAGACTACTAAAGAGGCACCCTTTTATACTCTGAATACATTAAAATCCTCATTGCTATAAATCTGTTTAGTTCCCACAAATACAATTTATACCAGATCTGTAATAAACTCCATATACCTCTTTTCAAGTAATTTCAACACATTTTATTAAAAAACCCCTACCAATAAAACATCACAACCCTCATTGTAAGCATTATCTCCCTTTACCAATCTGGTAAATTCATGATTTACCCAAAATTATGCAATAAACCTGGGATAGAGACAGCCTGTCATTTGGTCAGTTTTGTGGCTTCATCCTCTTCCCAAGAACAGCTCTTTCTCCAGAGCTCCATTTTAGGAAGTGAGTGGCAACTGCTGCTTATAAAACCAGCATAGTACAGGTATAGTCCCAATTGCCTTTACTCTTCCTCTATACACTTAGAAAAAGATGTCTTTGTGCTGAATCATCATATTATACTGCCCAGTAAAGAGAAATAGAAGAGTCTTTAAAAAAATAGGCTTCTTTAGAAAGCTCTAAAAACTCATTTCTAGCCATAGAAATTTCATATTCTGTTTATCAAGATGCTTTCTCCAAACTACATTACCTGGATGACATTCATTGTGAAGCATCTGCCTCAGAATGAGAAACACATGTTTGCAAGGAAGGGGGGATGCAAGCTACTTTTATATACAGATTTTGTGATGTCAATAAGTAGCAGGAAAGCCAGTTTGTGACAATGCCAGTATTTGGAGCTTCTTTAATTTAATTAGAAACTGCTCTATACAGTCCAGCTATTAGCACTGGAACACGCGGCTTGTCTTATGTACCAATTAAAGTGTTGCATCACACCTAGCCAGTTATAATCAGAAAAACTGGCCCAAGGAGCCTATGTAAACACCATTTGTGACCCAGGAGTACAGAAGATACTTGCTTTATTATCTCTCTACTAAATAAATGCAGTTTGAAATTGCGTTAAAAAGTGTTTACCAAAGACCTGCAGTTTGCAAATCTCAGGTGTCAAACAACCATACCCAGGACTGGAAATCACCAAGCCCTGAACACTCAGCTGGACTTTGAAACAGACTGACAAATAAATGAGCCGATAAAGTAAGAGTGATCTTGGAAAAAGAAAGACATCCATACTAAAGAGCATTTGCACCTCCTCTCTTTAATCAAACACTTCTTTACCCGGAAGCACAAGCATCACTCAAGCACACATGTAGGGAGCATGGAAGGGACACCAGGTCCGCCATCCTGCTGTGCTGCCTTAGGCAAAAACTCACCCAATTAGCAAAGCCAGTACCTGGCCCCAAGCAGCTACAGCAGGAGTGGCGTGGGCACAGACGTCCTTTTAACTTGCCTATCAGTATTTCAGATTAAAAGAAATTATAACAATTACGTTTTTAAGAACAATGAACTAGACTTACTTAATATTGACAGCAAAAAGGTGAACAAGTTATTTTCCAATTTCAGTTTGAAAAAGGTATTTGAGCAGCTCTTCATAAATTTATTTTGGATCCAACTGCTTAGTCTTTGTCAAAAATATTTTATTTCAGAATCAGATGGTTTTTTTAAAGTCAAATTTAAGCATAAACATTTTTAACATTTTTTTTAATACTTAACTGCTTGTATGTTATTTTTAAATTTTTACTGTATGGATGAAACAGCACAAAGGACACCACTGAACCTGCAGTTAAAACCTAACTGAACAAACCTAAACAATACGAAAAAGGTTTTCTCTACTTCTTGCAAAAAATTCTCTGGCAACTCATACAACAAAATCCACAAGGCCTATGATAGCACAAGCAGATATTTAAAATTATGTCTTATTTCAGCTATTGAGGAAAGGCATCACACAGACATTTGAAGGGCCTGCAGACAGTGCATACTTTCCCACTCTGTCCCATCTACCACCCAAATCTTGCCCTGGGAGAGCCAACTAGAAGAAAAACATGTTTTCTTTTCACAGCTCACTCAAACCCTTTTTTCCCCGATCCTGTTGAACAGGATTCCATTTATCAGGAAAAAAAAAATCCAAGAAAAAAGATGCCAGTTTTAGCAATGTGAGAACTAAAATGAATCTAATATGGGAACTGAAATGACACCAGTCATCATTACTGAGGTTAATGCAAGTCAGTAATCCATCCCATTTTAGAGTTACCTGCACTACGTTTTGCGAAATTAATTCTGCTCTGCAATGATCTCATGTAGAAGAGTGATGAGCCACAGGTTCTCTGTGGAACAACAATGGTTTTTATTTGAAGAAGATACATTTCATCTCAGTGTATTGCAACACAAATACGCTATTGGAACAAATGCCTCATGTTTGTACACTTATAGCCATGCAAGTGATTTTAGGCACTTCTTTCTATTACACCTGGATTGCCAATGATCTATCAAGAATATGTGAGAACAACAGGAGGGTGAACTTGAAAGTGAAGCAAGGCAGGTTTTGATGAACCTTTGTGTTTATGCTCACTCCTTTTACCATCAGTGAAATACTTCCATCTGCTTTTTAATGTCTGGGGACAATAACTGGCACTGAGTAGAGAAATGCACCAGAAAAGGAACACAAATCACAGAAGGAAAGGAATTACAACAGTGATGCATTTGACATGCAGGTTTGCCTCATTTATTTATTTGGGGAGTTTATTTTTTGGGTTTTTTTCAGTAGTTCACTTCCTGCATGCCTCAGCTCTTTTTTGGTTTTATGTATGTGCTAAAACACATATAGACACACACACACACACACAGAGTCCCCTTTTAAAATGGATGTATGTGCTCCAAAGCACACCCTTGGCCAGCTGTTTGTACCTCCAAGAGCCTGCATTCCTCTGACCTCCCTACTGTGTCTGTTAAAGGCTGCTGGAAGGGATGGGCACCAATTTTGATCTGCAGTGTCACATTAACAGGCAGATAACGTGCAACCATAGATCCATTCCTCAGTGCCTGACAAAAATAGGGGACTTTATGAAACAATCTGACTGTGACTCATTTCAGGTTAGCTAGAAGAGACTGGGGTTTTTGGCTGGAGAAGTATTTGGAGGACTGAGCAGGAGCAGTGCCTGCTATACATATGCCCTGCCTATTCTTGGCTTGAGGGCTTATATACAGCAGCGCTCATCTACAGAGCTGCCTGTTCATGGCTGGGGAAGAGACCCTGCCGATTCACCTTGCCTTGGTCACCTCTGTACAAGATTAATGCAGTGCATTCCTCTGAGCTGGGCTGAAAGTAGAGCAGGTGCAGAAAAGCATCTGTTTTCCCCCGGAGCAGAGAGAACCTCTGTGAGGAGGCAACACCTGCACATTGCCCGGTTGCTGGGCTCGGGTGGCTTCCTGGAGCCATTCACTGTGTTAAAAAAGTTTCTTCCACGTCCTGTGTAGTTCTAGACTCACTCCTAAGTGATATCCTTGCACTCAAAGTACTGTCACAGCTATTAAGATCTGCCAGGAAGCTCTTGCTCTAAGACTGAGGTAAGACCTCCTGGGACTGGCAGGCTCTCAGCTAATAGTCTCAGTCTTTGAAATTCATTCCCTTTGGCAGCTTCCCAAAGCCAGATGCTAATGACCTTAGGCATGATGCAAGACCTTTTTATTGGTGTAATTTAAATTTTTTTCTTTTTTTTTTTAAAGTTTCTGAAGTAGCAATGAAACCAGACATATCTTCTCTTTTGAGCAAATGCCCATTTTAGCATTGCAAGTAACCACCTAACTTTTGCAGAAACATTGTCTGAATCCATCTTACATGTAAGAAATGTAACTCACCTCAGCAGCAGTCAACTGCAAAACTTTTGGAATGATTCTCTACATAACAAAGGAAGAGTTTTTAATGCAAGTTTAAGCTTAAATACCTTTGGACTTGGATCTATTTATTAGAATGTTTTCCAAAGAATGTGGCCTAATGGGCTGAATGCTGACTTGGGACCATATTCCCAACCTTCTGCCAGGCACTTGTGTGACTACAGGCAGGGATACCTCTCTCCACCCTACTGCCTATGCAGAGATCTGCCCTATTGCAGAAGCAAGAAATTCCTTGGGCTGCACTAAGGGCTGTTTCAGAGCCAGACAGCCTTGTGCTGTTGTGCCATTACTTAACTGCTTGTAAAGTTTTGAAAACCATACATTCAAATGAATGCAACTCGAGTAAGCTTTTTTTAGGACAACAGTTTCCTGACTACTTTAACAGGTAGAAAGCATCAGCAGAGGATATTCTGAAAGTTTATTCTGTCCAGGCTTCCTCTATCTTCAGGGCAGAAGGAGAGGCTCCTTCTGTGGGTGTTTCAAAGCAGGAGCCTAAAGCAGATATTCTGCCTAGTTCTGCACAGGACTCTACAGAAATGTTGATACATGGGGCCTAGGAAGATTAGCTTCAGTAAGCATCATCTTTGCTCCCTCCCTTCTCTCTTGCCTCCAGACATACTGAAGAAAACACTACCAGATCAAGATAATAGCACAAAACTCCAGATTTCTTAGTTTAAATTCCCTTTCAAACTTATTTAAAATTAGCTCCTAGTATGTTATCAGCATTAAAAGCAGCCAGAGTGACTGTGCACCTACACAGTAAGTAATAACAAGACAGTGTTATTTTGTGGTAAATAAATTTCAGTTTGAGACTTGAATCTTGACTATTTTCTTGAATAGGTATTTTATAACAAGTCCACAAATGCTACAAACCTTAGAAATTAGTTCTTGCTCTGCATTTCAATCAACTGCCATAAATGTAACAAAAGCACATGTGACTCACTTTCACAAGAAAATAGGCAGAATAAAAACAGGTTTTTTCTCCTATAGCAGGGAAATTCAGCTCCTAAACAGATCCACCACCAAGCTAATGTAGAACAGACAATTAAAGACTCACCTACATGTAAAACAGTGCTGCAATTCTAGTCAGAAACAAATTCAGACATTTTCCTTTAAGTTTAAAACTGGAGAACAGCAAATTGTTATTATTGGGGTTCTTTGTTTAGCTTTAACATCTCAGCATTAGGTCATCAATGCAGAAACCCTCAGTGGCAGTTAAAAGATGCTGCAGTGCTAATAGTTGAGCAGAGAAAGGAGGAGTGCTGCACACCACTCCTGCAATCAGGAAATCACTTTCAAGACCAAAGGGGACGAAGTAAAATATGTTTAGAAAGCTTCATCTTTACAGATTTACACCTGTTGGAAAATCTGTATTTTTTCGAATGGACAAATAATTCATCCAGCAACTTCTCTCTGAAATTCAGTGGGCTGCATCTATTCATGTCCTCCAGGAACCTACACAGGTATCAACATGGAGCTCCAGTTAAAGGTTTGGAAAAACAGCCACTACATTAGCTGTTATCTGGAAATGAGGTAAGATCATGAGCTCTGTGGAGCCAAAGGATGGAGCCTCCCGCTGCATTCCAGTGGCAGGCTCCTGATCTCTGTGCATTAAAGAAATGTAACCTCAGCTGAGCACTGGGGTTATGCTGGACTTCCTGTACTTGACTATGAGAAGTACCCGGCACAGTTTGCCACACTAATGGTATTGCAGCTCTTTGCAGAGGTTGGTCCCCAAAGACACGAGCAGGGACTTTTCCCACCCTGCTTTTATGCTGACTGGAGGAGCTGATGTTGCAGAGGAAGGCAAGCACTCGCTGTCAGATATTCTCTCCCTGACCGGCGCTGCTGCGGCACTCAGTACGATTCTGATCGGTTACGCTGCTTTTACAGTTTCGCTGCGGATACTTTCAGAGTGTTTCTAATGATCTATTACTAACTGCCCACAATTACACTCCAGTCTTAAATTCAGAGAATGTGCAACTTTCAGCTGTCAAGGACAGTAATTCAGTACTTAAATTCTAAGTGTCAAAAACTGTAAGTGGACTGATTTATACTAATTTGAACAACCTTGTTCATCTAGATGAAATAATGAAACAAAGGCAGGGAAAAGGCATTTGAGTAACTGGTGTCACTAAAGCAGCATACAAGTGATTAACTCAATGAAGTGTGCTGGTGTCAGTATTTCAGTGAGAAGTGAGGACTACAAGCTGACCACAAAGTGTGAAGAAAATGTATTTAGAAAAGGTCAAATAAAGGGAAAAATTTAGATTTACAAGCCAGATCCTTAGTACACCTCAGAGTGGTATAACACCACTGAAGCTAGTTAAACGATGCTATTTCCCACTGAGTGGAGGTTTTGTCCTTTATTTGTGCAAAAGAAAATGAATGCACAATGTTAACTAATTTGTAAAGTAAAACCTGGCAGAACTGCAAAACACTCTGCTGCTTGACTCTTTGGTTAGGGTATGTATTCCATGGTTGTATAAAGAAAAGGGGGAAAAAAAAAAGGAAAGAAAAAAAGAAAGAGGACTGGAAACTCCACCTGGATGCTATCAGTCTTGCCCAAGTAAACAGTACTGACATTAGTGCTAGCCTGCTGAGTGGTACAGGTTAGAAAGGGTCACAAAGGCAAAATGGTGACCAAACGTGCCTTGAGGTAGAGATGCTCTGGAATCTGTCACAAAAGGAGAGAGCTGAAAGCTCATTTTATCTAGAAGTCATTTCATTTTAGAGTTCAAAACAATTAAAAGACATTGAAGGAATTGTACAAACATGGATTATAGCAAGACAGAAACAATCTCCTTTTTCATATAAACATGCCCTTAACTACACACATACAGCGTGATGTGTATTGTTCTTGAGATAACAGTGCAGCACACCATGAAATGACAGGGGAATGTGTAAAAGGGATAGCAAAAAAAAAAATCATAAATAGTTTTCCTCATAATATTAAACAAATACTCATACCCATAACATAACTAAAAGAATTTGTCTAATGGAAAGAAAAGAAAGCAAGCAAATGCCAAAGAATTTAGTTGTGATGTCCCAATACCTAAATGAAGATTTTGCTGAAGGCCCTTGAGATAAACTTTTTTGACACTCAACTTGTGAAGCTGCACCTCGATTTGCAAGCCAGAGAAATATCTATTAGTATATAATAATCACTGAGTTGTAATAACTATTTCACAAAGACTTTTTTCATGTAGCTTTAAAGTCACTTGAAAAAGTTAAGGGAAACAACCTACAATAATTACTTGAATTTTCTAGTTTGTTTTCTTTTTCTTTTGTCTACAAAAGCAACCCTGAAACCACATCTGGAAGTCCCAACTCCTGAAAAATAAATTTTACCAGCAAGATTTTTGCAAGAAAAGCTACATAAATGAAGGAATTTTTTTTTTAAGGTCACTTCCAGTTATCTGTCAATATTTTAATCCATACCAAGGAAACAGAACAAAGCATGAGAGATACTTGCACGTGGCATTAATCAACAAGACTCAGTGTCCGCAGATTTTTGACAACTGTCCAAGTCTACAACCAGGCTGAGAGGCTATGGCCCACTCAGAAATGAAATGGTTACTAAATCTTTAACACTGATCCTTTTCCAGGCATGTTCAAATAGCACAGGAAAAAAAAAGCCGCAACAGTAAAGTGAAGTTCTGAACTAATTTTACTTCTCCTACAGCATGCCAGGAAGTGTATTACATGCCACTGGCGAGATACCAAACCTGTGACTCTGGGGGGATGACTAAAGGAATCCTCACAATTCTACATCTTGGAAATAAATTCTGTGCTAGAAAGAAAAGCTCTGTAACACATGCCATCTGGTACCCTTTGCCTTCTTTTTATAAAAAGGGAGAGAAGAGAGAGAAGCTGTTTCCTCATGTATAGACCAAGACACAGTGGGCCAAAACCAGCTTGTGGTAAGAGCAGCAGAAACAGCAACTCAGCAGGTGCTTTTCTCTCCCTGTTGCATCTCTGCAGAGCAGGGCATTTCCATAAGTCTCAGTATCAATCTCAGTTATCTAAGATTCATATCAGGAAGCTTATTATAGTAGGTGGGAGTGTCATTTGGCCCATTAATTGTGGGAGAATAGCACCTAATTGCATTGTAAATGCAAAGGGTTATGCTGAAGCCACTATATTGCACGGAACTCAGCTCTCTGCTATTGCATGATTTTTCCTTTAAAATACAATTTGTAATATGTCTTAAGCAAAACCCAAAACTATGCTCAAAATTTAAAATCAACTATTTTAATTAACCTTAAAATAAGTAAATAAAAGCTCAAACTAAAATCAACATCTTATCATATTCTGAGAATCTAGATGAGAAGCAATTACTGCTTCAGGATTAGATTACCAAAAGAATAGTTCAGTAATTCTTAGAGAAACACTTTCTTTAAGTAGCAGAGAAAAATTCAAATACAGGTAAGACTCATATCCAGACAGGTAAAGAACTGTCTACCATTCATTCCCAGTGCCCCAATAAGCTGTCCTAACTCTTCTTTATCCTGCTAGGAGTTAAAGCAGAAATGGCTATGAGCCAGTGTGAGTTAGCCCCAAGGAAATTCCTGCAGAGTAGCAGGAGGCATACTGGGGACTGGCTTGAGAATTTCTGCATTCCAGCTCTCTCCAGTGGCTGTAATGACCCAGCGGGGCCATCTGCAGCCACATTTCAGTTTGGGCAACACTCAGGCTGCCCTAACCCAGGGAATGGGCTGAAGTAGCTCATCTGGCTGAGGAAACAGGCATTGAAGTGATACAATGCTCCTTTCCATGTACATGAGCACTGATACAGTGATTTATTTGGGTCATTCATTAAACCCTTGTAGGACTTGTCCCATATAACTTAAAGTTAGTGTTCAAGTCTCACGAGACGAAGAACATGATAGGAAATCACTAGCATAATAAAAACCAATAATTTATATTGTAAGACCTTGCAATACTATTGTAATAGTTTGTTCCACACCAAGGCAGTAAAAGCTATTAAACAAGTGGTATTATTTATATTATGTAATATAAGCAGTTTGTATCATATCTGGGGTCTATTTTCCTCTGAGTGCAAATATTTAACTCCCATTAGTATTAACAAGAGGTTACCTAGCATGTACTTTGGCAAGAGAATAAAACTTGAATTTTAACATTAATCTTAAGCAAGCTTTCAACTTGAAAGAATCTTGAGAGTACCGTGTATTAACACTATCTTAATTGCCCCAAAATCTGGATTTCACGAGAAGCATATACACAGATAAAACTAACTTGTGTTAACTTTAAATTGCACATTTTAGGATAATGGGAAATAACTGTGTCACCTTTCTGTAAACTGCATAGCTTGCACTGTGAAGGCACTGTTAGCATAGACAGTGATAACATCTTTGAAGAATTCTCTCCATTTCAAAGAACATTTTTTTCCCTAGCTTTGCTCCCCAGCAGAAAATTAACTCACTCTATTTTTCACCGTAAGAATAGTGGGGGAAATTCCTACTACACTTGCAAATGAAGCAACTTTTTGGCATTCTCTGTTTACAGTTTGGGGAATCTCCTTGTTCACATTCACACTCTCAGTGAGGACAGTGAGGTAGCGTCGATACATAGCACAAGTAGAATCTGGCCCTTTTCATTTTGTGAAACTGCTTTGATCATGATTCTCTCAAGACATTATTTTAAACTCAAATGCAATTGACCGCTATTGCACCATATGTTCCTTATGTGTGAGCTCTGTCTTGTTCATTAATTTTTATGCCACTACTGTTGGAATTCAGCCAGTGTAATGTGGAGGCAATTAGCAATGTCAGAGTGTTCATGCCAGCATATAATGAGAGAGGAGAAAGAGAGAAACGGGGAGATTATGCTTCCTGCTACAGGCAAGGGTCCTTTTCAGAGGCTTTTTTATAAAACGTTATTCGAAAACTGAAATATCTAAAAAAAAAGTGACAACAAGTAAAAGTCTTGTTACAGAAGTTAAAATTTACTCACTTATAAAAACTCTCCTACAACTTTTTAATATGTTCACCTATTTTGAGAGGATGAAACTGAAGATGCCCTGTGGCCTGATGACCTTGTCTTTTAATCTTACAACCACTGTGGTCTGCTAAAGCTCTGTATCAAAATGCTCAATTTTTGCCTGCAAAAAAAGATGCATGCATATACCAGAACAGAAATGTGCCATTAAATAATGTGTTCCAATGACATGACCAAATCTGTGGCTTCTTGTTTTCTTACAAAATCCCTACTACTGCAGATCTTGCAATCTGAAATTTATGCCATTTGCCGTTCTTCTTGCTATTTGTGCTCTTGAAGTTTGCAAGATAAAAAAAAGTGTGACATATGTCTGAAGTTCCAGGGAGTACTGGAGACCTCACTGAAGTCTCCACCTTTTTCCGTTCTCAGCATCACACACATAGACAGCCCCTACCTTCCCTTCTAGTGGGCCAGTTTCAGAACACAGTTTTTGCCTGATTTCAGAATACAAATTCAGCTAACATAAAAACTACAAAAACTGCAGTATTAGAAATCTTGTGCCAGTAAGTCCAGAAGTAGGACTCCACTAGAATTCTCTCTCACTGAGAGTATCTTCCCATTGAACTCCATATTATTTTCTCATGACAGCCAAGATAAAAACCACTATATACACAGAATTCATAGTGCAAGACTTGATGGAAATTTGTTGTTCTTGTGTAAACATCTACCGGTATGTTTACAAAGCAGATAACTCAAAAACCTGACTAATCAGAAAAATGGCTCACGCTGAAGATTCTAGACCTATATTCTCCAATGGTTCCTTCCACTTCACATTGTGTGTGATTCAGGCTTGGCTTTCACAGTCCATTAAGAAGATAGACAACTTCAAATTTCGCTGGGGACATGGTTCTCAGTTCTATAGTGTTTAATGGTTTAATTATCTATTTGCCTGTGAAGTCATTAAGCAACTCTGTACTAATATGGTTATTAAGAGACACCTCCCACTGCTATCATTTAAATAACAGTTACAGTAGCATGGTGCTGTTTGTGGTAAGGGTCTCGTGGCTTAGTGGCAGCCTTTCACTTTTGAAAGCTTGGCAACTGTATAAAGGTAGTTTGACTAATCCACGTTAATTCATCCCAGATATTTACCCTCATCACAAAAATCACAGCATCTGGCCAGCTTCATAGTGTACAGCCATCTTTACAGAACCCCATTCAGAGGTTTGCAAAGGCTTTGCTGCCCTGAATTAAGACACATAAAGAGCCTCCTCCAAAGCCCACGGAGGTCCAAGTCACGGCTTATTGGGCTCAGAAGACATTTAGCAGTTTGGCAGCATGGCCTGCCTAGGATCCAGCTACTGTCATTTGTTCAAACTTCATGAGCAATAGAGTTCTGTAATTTAGAATTACAGGAACTTTTCAGTACGTTTCTAAAGCAGGTCACAGAAGTATCAAAAACTTTCTAAATGGCAAAAGTTTTAGTGGAACTTAGTCTAAATCAAATTTTTTAGCAGCATGACATTAGACAGCCTTCTTGAAAAGTTGGAATTAATCACTTAGCTTGAATGGAAATTCTGTTTCGAAAGCACCTTTTCCCCCCCAGTTAATTTGGACTTTTATATTATATATTTAATACTAAGAAATAATTGTGGCAGAAACCTGGAAATTTCCAGAAAGGAAAGATTTCTGCAGCTTAGCAGCATCCCTCTACTTATTTGTGACTTCTTCAGTAGATGTGGCAAAGAGACCTGCATGGCTATTTAAAGCAAGAGCAAACCCCATTTTTATGTCAGTGACAAACACTATTAGATCTATTCATTACTGAACATTTACTTATTCAACTAGTAAGGGGAAAAAACATGTGCTGTTGTAAGTTCAGTAAAGTCAACTAAATTATCAAAGCAATACAGTTCAGCTAACAGGAGCGAGCAAAGCAGTGACATTTGAAAAGTATGTTCTTCTCTTCCATGTTATTTACAGTAATAACACAGGAGAGTTTCATTTTAATTGCATGTTAAGAATAGAAAAGGAAGGGGAAAGCTTAAAGAACAGTCAAAGGTGATTGGATTAAGAAACAAACCCAAGCACTACTGAATAGCAGGGTAATTCTTCAGTCAAATGTTATTAGAAAAATTAATGGAGTGCCTACATTGCAAAAAAATCCAGTGATTTCAGTTTCCTCTGTTAAGATTTGTTAAGAAGTTGATATGCTTGCATGTTGCATGCAAGACCAATTTAGACAAAAACTTTTATAGCTTCACAGAAATCTCATATTAGTAGCTAGATTTAACTCATAGATTGTTTTAGCCAATAGTGTCTCTCAGGCACGTCCACCACAGTTTTAATAAGGTGTTGTCCAAGAAGAGCAACAGCAAACTCTGCTCACTAAGGCTGTGCAGTTGTGTGCCTGTGGCTTTCCCCCTCTGGCACTCCCCGCCAAGGCCCTCCTCCCCTCAATGCTACTAATGTGTTCAGACACCCGGGATGCAGGGAGAGGCTGTGCATTCAGCACAAGGCATGACAGAAATGCCAGCTACAGTCACAAACTTGCCCCAACCAATTCTGCTTCCGATATAAATTGTGCGTCAGACGCAGAGTTGGCAGGAGGCAGTTCCATGGGGAAATGGAAACAAGGACAGCAGAATTTTATTTCTGAAGCAAATCTCTATTTCCTCCTGTTTTTGTCTAGAGCTCTCTCCAAAGCCAAAGAATTCACACAGTATGAAAGACAAACTCCAGTTTTTCTGCCTCAAAATCTAAGGAATGTGCTGCATGCTACAAAACTGCAAGTGAGCAGAAACAGTGCAAGGAGTCTCTGTTTCTGTGGAGACCTAAGCACAGATAACATTTGGTTGCTGAAAAGACACCTCCTAACATGTAACGTATAATCCTCCTAAAACATGCATACAATGTGACTCTGGCACCTAGTTGGGACAGATCAAGTCTTCCCAAGCTTATACTTATGGGTATTTGTACCTAACTGAGGATTCCTTTTTAGCTGCAGATTTGTCAGCAGGGGTTCCTTTCTTATTTCTGAGACCCCTAACACAGGCACAGCAGATACAGGGTATCTGTTCAGACAGGCTGGCTGAATTCCAACCACTCCTTCCCACTGCTGGATTTCATGGATCAAGCCCCCAGTAGCGCTGGACACTGCCCAGCAGCACACTGAGCAGTGCAGGTATGTTCCAGAGCTACTGCCTATGAATCGCTGCTATGGAAACTAACATACCTTCCAAATCTATACTCAGGATGCATTTTCAAGCTTTCCCCCTCAAAGCAAAGACCAGAAGGACACTCAATCCAGAATATGACCTGAAATTCAGACATAATCAATTTCAAAAGAAGTCCAAGGCACAAACTGATCTAGTTGTGCCTTAATGTGATTCACAGAAACAGCTGGCAGAAGAAAAGAAATCCAGAGGTCATCCTTTTGCCCACGAATTTCTGAGGCAGGAACTGTGGTACCTACCTTCTACCTTAGTTCTGAAATTCATCTGCTATGCACTTTTGAGCACACCACCTAAAATTTTCCTACTTTCCTTTTCTCATATAAAAAAAAAAATGGATATTGCCTATCACCTGGTCCACTGATCAGGTTGGATTTATTTTTGGTGAAGAACTTGAGTCCTTTGGGATAAGGTGCTGTTTAGGTGAATTACTACTATATTCTTGTAATAACTCCAGGACAGCCCAGGGAGTCAAACAGCAAGGCTGTCCCACTAAACACAGCTTTACAAGAAGTAAAATTTAAAATAATAAAATCTGGACATTGAGGAGAATTAAATAAGAGACCAGCTTGTAGTTTTCAAGTGCAGTCATCTGAGTCAGCTCTCTAAGGAGTGCCAAGGGCTAAATTCATCCCTGAGCTATGCTGGCTTCTGCCAATGTAAACCAGGACACGCGGCCTCTGCCAGCAAAGCAGGGAGAGGCAGCAGCAGTGGAAAGCACCCACTGCCTTCCTCTTTGTTGGGGGTCCAAATGCAGTGGCAGCAGCACTAAGAGAGGCCTGGCAAGGCAGGTTCACAGCTGTGGCAGCCTGAGGTGTCATGGTGTGCACATGGGAACATCTTTTACTCTGGGCTCTGTTACAGAGGTTTAAGGAGATTTTAAAACAGTCTTTGGCAGAGCCTACGGTAACCAAACCTCTTGCAAATCAAGGCAGGGGCTTATAATGGAAGTGTCACTGACACAAAGAAGAGCAAACCCTTGAGAGGAATGGCATTTTGTCCATCTTCAGATTCCTCTGTGCAGTTCGTATCAGTGGACAAGTTTGCCAGCCTGTGGTGCATAACATAGCTTAATGTACAGTGAGATTGAGTCTGTGATTTAACTGGGAAACAGCTGTGTGACTCAGATGCTTTAAGGGAAAGGCAGAATACTGTGTACAGAAAACTGTCCTCATTCCCCTGTGAACAAAGAGTGGCAAAAACACAGGCACCTCCACTATACCAGCTGCAGTGTAGCAGTCCTCACTTGGCAAGATATAAAAAAGAAGATTAACAAGTATAATAACATTTTACTGTGCTCTTTAGAGTGAAAAATCATTTGTATGTTACCACTACTGATGGTCCAAAACCACAATGCTGAAACTAAACAGAGAATACAGATCTGAACCTTCATCCAAACCCCACCCTCAGTTCTTTGTTACATCCAAGACTGGAAGGTACCTATTTTCTCTCTTCTGGGAGGCTGGTGTTTTGCAAGGCCCCAAATTTATATGCTTCACAGCTGAAAAACTTGAGAGAATCTCAATTTTGATAGCCACAAACTTGACTTGCCAACCTAACTGGTAAGCCCCAAACTAAGCCTCAACCCAAAGCATTCACCACTGCCCAGTCTCTCCCAGGCTGAAGCTCTGCCAGCAGATGAGGCCAGAAGCCGCCCAGGTATACCTTACATTATGAGGATGGCTCCAAGTATAATCCAGGGGAATATACAAAGATTTGGCTTTATGCAAAGGCTAAGTTGTGACTGAGTGTCTCATCTTGGTCCCCGTTGGAGCGGAGCCCAAAACCACCACACGCTTTGGCACTGTTTGTTGTACTTGGCAATGCTCACTCAAGCTAGGTGGGTGCATTGGCAGCACTTGTGAGGAACCCCTCCTCTTTAATTGGTGGGAATGTACCTGTAAGGCTGAGCTGTGTTTGGTAAGGCTAAGTGTTCCCGCAAGGGAAAACGACTCAAGACAATGCAGTTGGTGTTTAGAGTAACAAGACAGAGGATGACTGAGGCACTCTTTCATGTTACCTGGAGGGCCCTGTTAAGCTCTTACTGCTTTCTGTTGTTTCACCACGAAACTGTGTCCCTTGCTTTACTTAAAGGAAAAGCTGATGAAATAGTAAGACAGCCCGAAAGAGTTTTTCCCCCATAACTGTGAGAAGCCTGGACCACATTTAGCTTCAGTCACTATTTTGTTCTATGTCAGAGGTTAAAAAAACACAAAGTTTTTGTCTTGGACTGTCTAAAGCAAAAAAATTAAAAACTACAACTGCTGCTCTTCTAATTTATTAAAATAATTTCTTACAAACTGGAACATTACATGAAAATTAAACTTTGTTCTACTTACAGGCTGCCTAGCACTTTGTTTTGTTTTTTTTATGTAACAAGAGTTGGTGACATTTCCTAAAGCTAGGCATACATTGCATGCATTGACTTGAGAGCTACATGCACAGAATATAAAGGGTTTAAATGGTGTTGTGATTTGAACATTAGTAGGAGTGTTTTCTCCAAACTCCACGCCTTTGCATTACATGGCAGAAGGCTGTATATCACTTCCTGCAAAAAATTAAAGATGTCCAGGAGTACGTGACCTCTACCATCTGTTCAAATGGAATCTCAGACACCTCAAAACTGAAATTATTACAGAAACATCTGAAAAATTATCTCTCATATTCTATTCAGTAGAGGGCAGTGGCAGATAAAAGCCGTACACGCCTATTAACCTGTGTAAAGTCCTGTCTCCAAGCTGGTTGGCTGCCATGAATCTAATGGCAGCAAACACACCAGGCAGGCAGAAAGAAAATGGTGGATTCAGTACTTTTGGTCACAATCCTTCACTCACTCTCTCCCATCTCCCCCCCCCCCCCCCCCCCCCCCCATCCTCCCCACTTTTTTCCTTCTGCAATGACTGTTATCATCAAGGGCAAATGCCCTCTACAAGGTGTTCCCCCTGAAAAGCCGGCAGGAAATAAAAATGCTCAGAACCTTATGGGATCAAGTTCTTAATGGCTCTAAATGAGAGTAAAATAAACACATGTGCATGCATGCACACACACACCCAGCACCTATTTGTCAGACCTTTTTACCAGACAAGGAGAACACAAGCTGGAAAAAGACTGTTGCCTAGTGGCAAAGGCACCTCAGAGCCACGGGGGAGTAAGTTTTAGCACAGTCCTTGCACTTTTCAAATTAATAAATTCATTGTTATGGTTACAATTAAATACAAGTGCCAAGAAATACAAAAAAAATGTTACATTTTGCTCCATTACCTCACAATTACACATGCACTGTCACTTCACAAACACTCATTTTTTAACCTGCGCAACTAAGCAAGAAAAAGAAACATACATTCATTGTTAATAGTATGTAGTGTTAAACATAAATTTGCACACATGAACATAAAAACAACTGTATATAGCCCAACCTTTCCGGATATAAAGTACCCTACCTTGACAATCTTAAAACATACAAGAAAAGAAGGAAATCTCTGTTGTATAACAAAGATTACAAGTTTGAGTGTAAGACCAAAAAAACAGAAGCCAGGAATTTTGAAAAACTGGAAACAGGAATTCTGAAACAACTCTATTTATTTTCAGAGAAAAAAGTGCAGTTCTACTTCTTTTATTCCAGGTATAGAACAATTCTGCCACAATGGAGTATATCTTTATGACTTATTACAATTATCTCAAAGAGAATTACTGTTGAATGAATGCAAGAAGCATGGTGCTTGTATGTCTTTACATTCTTGTGTAAGCTGCTAAATGCTGACTGGCAAGAAATACTGACTCATTAAAAAAATCCCCTGCACCATAACTGGTGGGGAGGAAAAAAGGCAATGACTACTACATGGACAGATTGCCACAAGTGCAAGTCACTGCAGCATTTCTAAAGATCAGACAGTTTTACCTGCCTGGCTGCAGAGTGGACAAGACAGGAAAGTGGCACTCGAGTCTGACTGCCGAGTGCTGTCCTGTCAGGCTTTGCCTCAGCATGCCTCCACCTGCATCCCCTCCTGGGCTCCCTCTGGCCTACAGCCTTTGCAGAGACCTATCTGCAACTCCCAGCCTTTATAACTGCCAAATGACACTTCCTATCAGCAGCTACTTAATGAAAGAGGCTTTCCAAGAGAAGGATCAAGTGTCAGCCAACTTTGTCCTTCTCCTCTTCCGGAAAACCATACAGGTCCAAATGAGAGCCTGTTTAGCTGCCCTGCCACAGGACTCTTCCACTGCTTTAAACGTGGCCCATTTTCATCACTGGGCTGTTAACTCTTCAGCTGGAATGGATTTGCTGGGAGAAAGCACAACAGCCTTTCCTTCCACTCCACAGCACTGCTGAGGGGACTGCTTGAGTTTGGGCTCACGTGGAAAAGTCACAGCTAAGTAGCTCTGCCAACCCATATCCAAATGATGGCCACATCTAGCCCTGCTCTTCAGAGCTCCATCCTAATGTCTTCATCAACAGAGTTCATGAATGAGAAGCATGTTTGTGAAAGATCCCAAGTGTGTAATGACTTCTTAAAAAAAACAAAAGGCAGATTGTGCTTCACTAGACAAACAGTGAAGTACAGATGTATTCTGCTCTCATTTCAAGAATTCAGTATTTTGAGATAAATTTAGCTGCAGAACTTAATTTGCATTAAGAAACAAACCCCGTATTTACTATGGTGGATGATGCCATTCTGCTTACTTATGTACTTGTATACAAGCAATAACATCATTCACTTTTTATTTCCAATAGGCTTTGAAAGAAAGAAAAAATCACAAAATGAACAAATGCACATTGATGCAATCTACTTAAGCATACACTGAAATAAAGTACCTATTACAGCAGTAAAGAGATAAAAAGGCATGAAAACAACACTGAACAGATAAAATTAAACCTCTGAGTTTTAGCAAGGCACGACCATCAGAGCCCTGAAGAAGCATCTTGTTAGCAAGTTGGCAGGATTTGAAGTATTATATCCTGATTAAGTTGATATCTGGTATTCATTTCAATCATTTAAGGATATCTTCGAATCCTGTGCAATTTTAACTCCTCCATAAAAGTATCTGGAAGGAAGCCTTTTAGGCTAACATTGACTCAGCTACTTGGTGACCAGCTGCTTTGCTGTGGTAGCAGTAAACTGCAAAGTCCTGTACTTACAGAACACACTAAACACCAAACCTTTGTTAAGTACAGAAACAACACACTCAGCAATTATTTATTTGCTACCTTGTCTCTCTGGGAAAAGCCCTGCAACTTTCTCATTGCCTGCCTAGCAAAAGCCCTGCATGGATTTCCTTCTACATGACACATGGGAAACTACTGCTTTCTCAGCAAGAGCCATAACTTGTAATCTTTGCCCAGATTTGTACATCCAGACATGGGGCAGTGGTCAGTATGCAAAATGCTTCCACACATCTAACCTCAGAGGGAAAATTCATAGAGAATCCACCTCATGTAGCCAGCAGAGGCAAAGCCCAGCTGTCTGCAACCATCCAAACGTCTCAGCCTTGGTCATCTTGATCTTTTTAATGACCCCGCATATCAGTGGAACACAGGCATCTGTTCAAAAGAACCTCACAGCTCCTGACAGAGCAGAGCACACATCAAAGCCCAGTGGGTCAGATTCTGCCCTCACTAGATACATTAATTCAGAATAACTCAAATGAAATCAACAGAATTACCCGTCATTAACACTACAGTAACCAAGAACTAAATTTGCATAGTTGTCTTTGCACTGCAGCTTACACAGATGTGCTGGTTTTTGTACTTCAAAATAGCAATATGCTTTTTAGCCTAGGTATTTTTAATTTTTCTCTGGCAAAATAAAGGGTAGTTTCTAAAGAAGACAAGAGACTGACAATATTTCTATAAGAACCTTTTGTTGCTGGCAATACTGAAATGACAGCAAATGCAACAGATCTGTAACACATCTCAGGGTACAAAGAGTTAATCTCCTTTCTTACAGATCATCTGTATCAGTCCAGATGCTTGGTTGGAAGGAAATATAACCCAAGTGCCTGGTCTAGCACAGCAGACTAAAGAATAAAAATATTTTTATGTTCTGTGCTTATAAAATATTCTATTTGCTGTGTAGTACCAGTTATGTTTAGAACCTTCCTTCAAAGATTTTCTTTTCATATTGAGAAAAATAGATCCATACACTCCTTGTTAAAAAACACCTCTGCCTAAATGTCTGACCTCCACTGTGAAAACTGATCCTTTGGTGTTGGTCTGCATCTTTATTGTGCCTTAAAACTTAAATGTTAAAATAAAACCAAGACAATAGAAATCACAGTAAAGTGCCACTTAAAGTAAATGTAAAGTTTATAATCCTATGCAGTCCATTCTTCTATTACACTGATGACAAGTTAATTTGGCTGATAAAAGGGAAACAAAAAGCAAGGAAGTAATCCTGTTTTACAGAATATTATTCAAACAATAATAACTTCCTTTGCATAACACTTATTTCATTCCATCATTACTACTATTATTACTACTATCTTAAGGTATGACAGATTGTGAAGGGTCAGAGATAATTTTTATCAATCAGCCTCCCTTTGTCTTTGGCAGGTTTAATCATGTCACTTGGAATGTAGCATGAGGGGCCTGATGAAATTGGAAAAGCATGTGAAGATAAAAATCACTCTCAGATGAATTCAGACACTTCCTGCCACTCTGCAGATGCCACAGTGCTGCAAGCCACCCTCCCAGGAGAGATGATTCACCTGGAAGGAGGGCCAGGCTCTGCCAGATGTGTAGGAGGCTGCCTGAGACCCACATGCTAACACTGTCTCAATTGTATGAAGCATATGCTTTCAGTCAAGGGTGAAAAATGCAGGCACCAGCACATGCCAAAAGTCTTTCAAGCATGGCCCACCAGTCAGCCTGAAGCTTAATGCACTGATCCATCGAGTCAGCAGATGTGTGTCACCACAGTACAAGTTGAAGCTGGTTAAAGCTATAAAAGAGTGAAGTGACCTAATCCAGACATTCAAATCTCACAAAGAAAACCATATTGTTGTCACTTTGGGGGCCTTAATGTGGGACTTTAAGCACAAACACGGAAAGCCTTCTTGGAGTAAAAAGGTATGTTGCTGCGAAAACATAAATCCCAAACCCTAAGCTACACTTGTACTGATTTCAAGTTGATCTGATAAAAGCATAGCACAGCTTTCCTTTTTAGTACTGCCCATACAAAAAAGAACATCTGCAGAATTTTACTGCTAGAGCCATAAATGCTCCTTATCCGCTTGGTTTGAGGCAGAAGTCCAAAAATACCTTGATAGAAAGTTTATTTGCAGAGTACCACGACGTACTTGGTAGAGCCAGTGAGTTATACAACATATTCTTCCACTCCTGGCTAAGTGCTGTCAGTGTCAGCTAGGAGTCCAGCTGTAGAACCTGGCTCCATAATGCCTGGGAACTCCTCCCTCCTTTCCATTTAATAATCATTTAGTGGGTACAGTATTTCCCGACACACTCAAAGTCAAAGCACACTTTACAATGAAAATATTCACCTTGTTCACATGCAGAACGATTTGTTTAAAGAAACCAGATCTCCTTAGCACTCAGAGATCAACCCAACACTGGACGTGTGCAAACCCACTTCACTGTCAACACAGTTGCTTCAAACAGCTTGTTCAGAGGTGGGTGATAAGATGTAGTTCTCACTGGGCAAACACAATTAGGCAGACAAAGATTTTTCTTGAACTCTTTTCTGTCTGTCATCTGCAATCCAGTCTACAGATCTTTCTTAAGTATTCCTGTCTGTAACAGGCAGGTCTCTGGAAGAATACTGATGTTTCACAATGACCTCATTGTGCTTTGACATAGCTTTCCTGAGCTGTGGCCTGTGGCAAACACACACCTGCTCTATTTATGCCCAAGAGGCCAAAAAAAAAAAAAAAGAAAACCAACAAAAAACCACCCCAAACCCAACTTCAGATAATATTCAAGTTCAAACAATAAGCAGGGTTCTTCTGCCTTAAGAAAAGGCCATCTTGCAAGCCACTTTGCAAAACATGATAGCTGGTCATTTAAAAGTTAACTGTTAACTCTTAGGAACCACTATAGACAGAGCTATGAAAACTCATGCCAGCTGAAAGGGGGAAAACAACCACAGTGCATCTGAAGTTTTATCATGTCCTCCCCCACTTCCTCATTTACAAGTATTGATTATTACCACTGACTCATAGCAGGAGCTTCCCATAACCTAAGATCAGGACTAAGCCTGAGACTGCACCAGGAATCAAACATCTCCATCACAAAAAGGTCACAAAATCAAAATCTATGTAAGTACAGGATGAAAGACAACAAGAGACAGAGGACACAGATGGCAATGCCAGGAACAGAAGTAAAATGCAAGAAAAAAGTAAATATAAATACACATATACTTGTGCCCCCTGTATTGATCCTATCAAGATAAGAAAGAATGTTTTAAATTATGTTTATAAAAAAGGTTTTTAATTAATTGGGTTGGGGTTCTTTTATTTTCAGTTTACTGATTTTTTTCATTGCTGTGCTCACCTGGAAGTTACACTGGGCTAGAAAAGACTTCTGGCAACTACCCTTATAACAAATACCTTCTGCATGTCAGCTTTGCAATACTTTGCATCATCCATAGTCTTCATTAGCAAATTGCCCTTTCACCTCAATAGCACCCATCTGACATTTCCATAGCTTCAGAGGCTTTTCTTCCTCCACCAAAGCATGTTTTGGAGTGGTTTCAGGGCAAATTCTTTGATTCTGGTGCTGGAGCATTAGCAAGGAAAAAAAAAAATAGGAGAGAACCGCTGAACGTTCCAAGAGAAAATGAAAAAGACAAAAGTAGAGCTCCAGAACTATGGTTTTTCACAACTCCTTTTCTCACATCTTTTGTGAAAAAGTTGCTGCATACTAGTTTCCCTATTCAAAAAGCTTTTATTTCTCAGAGGAATAAATAATGTGCTGTGACTCTTACGGAAGAATAATTAGAGACTACTAGAGGAATGACAGTAAAGGGTGCTCAAGACATCCCTGGTGGTGCTTGAAGGTTTTGTCTTTGGCGGTCAGGGTAAGACTGGACTCCACAGGAGCCAAAACAACAGTATCAATAATTGTGCAACTTAACAAAAGTGTAAACAGAGACAGGAAGGGAAACACAGCAGTGAAACAACAGAACACAAAGAAATAGCAGGTATCAAGTTGAGTTTTCTTTTGGTCTAAGACAAACTATACCTCAACCTAAATACCATTGAAAGCTCACATGATAGCATTTGTTTTCATGGTTTATATAAAACCATACATGCTGCCTCATATAAACCATATGAAACCATATTAAGACCCCATATAAAACCATATTTTAAAAACCCACATAAAACCATATAAAGCCATGTAAAACCATATGCTACCTTCAGTATTAGCTAGGGTAAAGTTAACTTATTCATAAGATATTAATCATTTTTCTGTACTATGTGCTGTAGAAGCATTCACCACTAATTTCTTTTTTGGGACTAATATGGAGAGAATAAACTAGAGCTCTTCAGGCTTTACCACTTCTTCCTCCTCAAGTGAGTGGACATGAGGTGAGCACCACAGATGCCCTGCTATGACCCTGCTATCAGCTCATGCTCCTGAAGAGCTTAAGAAAATAAGAAATTCTGCAGAACAACAAGAGTGTATTGATTGAGATATGTTCATGCCTTTTTTTTTGACAAAAATAACTGTTATTAAAGAGTTAAGCCACTGTATGTGTGGGCGAACCATTTTTTGTAATTGCTATCTACCTACAGATCTTGAGAGAGATGTTGATCTTCTGAAATGAAGGGTGCAGACGCAAGTCTTTTTAAACCAATAAAAATACCAACATTTAAGTGGGGTTTTTTTTGCCATAGATCCTTTGTATGCAAATCACTCAGATCAGATAGAAAATTAAAGACTTCTCCTTGGACAAAACATTGTCATTTGAACTTGGGAAAATACATGGCTGCCAAAAGAAATCTGAACTGTATTTGACAAAGTTCTTCACTTTCCCATCACAATTTCACTATATGATTTTTATTTGCAATGTATACATATAAATATAAAAAAATAATCATGTCTATAATTTCCCCACTTCTTCAGAATAAGGCATTCTGTCACACTCTGCACTATATATCTACCACCAAAATCCTCTAGCTCTGCAATGCAAGAAATCTCTCTCCATCCATCAGAAAAAAAAGTCCTTTCAAAACTTGTCTCTCTGGCATCTCAGTCAAAACATGGTGATGTGTGTACACAACTGTGCCTTATTTCAGAGGGCTCTGAAATATCGCAAATAAATATTTTTAAGGGTCTGTCCTACTTGCGGATGTAAAACAGTATTTCTACACGGTAATGGAATAGCTACGTAGAAAGAGGTTAAAGACTGAAATTAGACCCAACTGCTGCCAGTGTTGGAACCTCTCAGTGCTCTGTTTTCCAGAGCTTTCCCTTCTGTAATGCCATATTCAATACAACTTTGGTGTAATACATACACACTTCATAGCTTACATTCAGTGTGACCACAGAGTTTCCTGTCTTTGGGCTTGATTCTGCCAAATGCTTTCTTCCACGAGTAACCTCTGCTCACAAAAGGTGTATCATGGAGGTCTGCACTCACATAGGAACAATACTTCTGAGGATGGAATTAGAGCACGAATGTCAAGCAAACAACTGGTGGGATTACTCCTGCAAAATAGCTCCTGGCCCATGGACTCCACATAAATGTTGGCTCATGTCAAAAGTGCATAGCAGTGCATGGGGCAGAGTGCTGACTCACACAGCAAGATTTCACAGAGCTCTGCAGACCTTTCTGCAGGTACCAGTTGAAGCCTGAAGCAGTAAAGTCACATTTGCATTGAGTCTTCCTCATAGGGTTTAAGCCAGGACAAAACTATGCAAGGGTAGCTATGCCACTTCCCCAAAGCAAATCAGCCCCAAACTGGTTCAGGCAGTGCCAAATATCAAGGAGCAGTATATTGGTATTCAAATTTAGATTTTATCTATGTATAACTGTGCAGAATTTTGTAACTTTGCTGTAAGTGGTCCTTCTACACGCCAGAACATAAAGGAGATTTGGCATCTTTGGATATAGACTGGTGCCTGTAGCTTGCAATTCCACGGTTTGCTTTGAAGCTTCAGCTTTTTCCCTTGCAGTGGTTTGACAATGGTCATGATTCAGCATATTCAACATGCTTAGATCAAGATGGCTTTTCCTTTATCATTTGGAATGGAAAGAAAACAACAAGGACTTTTTTTAGCCTTCTGTCACATCAATGGACCAGTTAAGACTTTACAGCCCTTGCACTCCTCCAAGGACACAAACTAATCCGTCCTTGCACTCCAAGAGGAGTGTTACAATCAGATATAAATACATCTAATTTTTCAGCCAACCAGAACTACAAAAGTAGACAGAAGATGGAGCAACACTTGTGCTTCCCAGGAATGCCAGACAGTATTCAAACAACACTCAGCAGAAGCACCCTGAGGTGCTTTGCTCCATATTGTTCCCAGCACCAGACAGGCCCCCAAATTAACTGTGATCCATTATTTCATTGAATGTGACCATGAGGTCAGTGGGAGTTGTCAGGACCAGCCTTCCTACATCTGTGAAAGGAAATATTTCCTTTTCTTTAATACTTCTTATCTATCCTACCTGTATACATAACATCTGTAACAGGTTCAATCTATTAATTAGAGTATTTCTCTTAAAACTCACATTAACTCACTGACCGGAATCTACTGATTCTCCAAGTACTTTACATGTTTCTCTTTAGATTTAGTGTGTGTTACTGGTTTAGATTTTTTTTATTCCTGCACAATGATCTAGATGTGCTTTATAGTTTTCTGACAATAATGCACTCCACATAGGGCACACTCTCCCAGAGTGTGATTAATGACATCTTGATTTGTGTGCAAACAGTCTAGTATAGACTATTGGACTCTTTCACTTCAAACAGTCATAACTGCAAAGAAGATGGACAATACTGCATATTTCAGAGAGGACCATTTATGCCATAGCGTGTAAGTTACATGAATTCCTACGAAAGAAGCTGTGACCTCACAGGGTTATTTTAGGGGAACCTTCTACATGTTTGAATGCTAGGGCTGCACTTAGGCTCAATATATATTCAAGTATTTCTAATGAATTATTGGTCTCCTTATATACATACTGCTTCCTCAAAATGTCACAATTGCATTGTGGGCAACAAGAAACTGTTCTGCCGCCTTAGACTTGCTCTTGTAACTAGAAAGAATCTGTGGAAGGAAACAACTTGAGGAGCAGTTAATGGTTTGGGAGCTTTTACAGTGGTCTTAGGGATCAGAGTTTCAGTTTGACTTGCATTTCATTTAAGCCTTTGCAGTGTCCTTCATGACCCAAGTGCAAACTGAGTCCTCACAGTTATGCTGGTCCTACAGCCAAGCAAGCTATCTCATCTTTGAGAGAAAAGTCATTTTTTTCCTCACATACATGATGAAGTACAAGTTTTGAAGTCAAAGCATTGTTAGAGAGATGCCAAAACTGACTTCACTCCCTGCTGAATGCCGACCCTCCAGGTACATTCAGCAACTGCTATAACTAAATGCAACTGGCCATAGTTGGCATGCCCTGATACTACATTTGTTCAAACAGATATTCTGTGTAGACTGATGCCAGAACTCATGCGTGTTCCAACAGTGAAGGCTGTGGAACATCAGGTTGTGACAGCTGGCTTTAAAATAAAAACTGTCCAATGAAATATATGAAAACATAAACAAGAGAACTCTTTTTAGCCCAGGGAATTCAGTCATTTTCTCAAGGCTAGTTTTAAGTTTACTACATTTATCAAATGTATGCCTTTAATGCATACATAGTTCCACCTACTTATAAAGTGAACAGCTGAGTACAAACTGAGGAGTACTTTCTGTGCAGAGAAATAAAAGATAGCATCTCTAAGCTTCCTCATTACTTTAACCACTATAACCTGCAGAAGGCAAGAGGCCATCAAAATCCTGTGGCAGTGCTCCGTTTTCATGTTGCAAATTCAGAAACAGGAACTTCAAGGTCAAAGTGTTCACTGTATTTTGGCTTTTCTCACATATATCTCCTTGCACAAACCAGAGAAAGTACAAATAATGCAGTTATCTACAATTTCAGAACTACAAGACCCTAAGACAGCAATTAAGAGGTGCAATTTCTAGAAAGAGTTTACCTGCAGACAACCTAGAGTGCAACTGCTCCTCTGATGCAGAAGGATCCACAAGTTCAGTTGCTTTCACTCTAGAAACCTCTTCTATTTACTAATCAGAAGGCAGATAGGTTGAAAGCTCCTGCCAGAGCAATCATGACTACAGTTAGGAAACCCATGACATTGCTTCAAGGCTCTTTAGGAAAAAGGGCTCTGGTTTTCCAAGGATCTCATTTCAGCCTGTGACATGAATCTGGTCCTTCCAGGGAATACCTACACACCATTTCTTAATTTTGAAGTATCTTCTTTGGTATTTAATAATTCAGAATAACTTGAAAAGAAAGGCTCTAATTTCCATTAGATGCCAAAATTACTTTTAAATTTTTCTCTGTAACATAGTATTTCCTTGTGCACCTTGTAAACCATTGAGTGCTTTAAAAATCCTCAAACAGGCTCTTCCCCTGGGGTGTAAAAGACCAAAGGAAAAAACCCACCAAATATCCTTCCCTCTTAGAATGAACAATAATTGTAAAATGACACACTTAGGCTTATGAACAGTAGATTCAAGGGATAATTTTATAAAATTACAGTATTTTCATGATTATCTTTGTCTAAAGGTGGAGCTCCTCTAGCAAGGAGGGTGATCATTAAAGAATTGAGAGAAAACTCTGCATAACTCCTTTTTCTGTCATATAAGCCCTTTTAGTACTCATTTTTCCAGTCATGAAATGCTTATTTGATCTTTTGTTTTCATGTGACATGCAAGAGTGCTTCTTCTTGCCTTACAGCATCATTCTAAATAAACCACCAAGCACTATTTGATTTTTCACCTTAAACAAGAAACATCTGCATCTCAGACTTCTTCAGCCTACAAAAAAGCCCCATTACACAGTATCCTGCTAAAGTTGATCCAGAGAAATAGTCATTATCTCCTGTCTATCTCCTCCTATCTCCCTACTGTCACCTCCTCCACTTACATTTTGAAAACAAATATCTACATTATGAGAGTTTTTTGGGGTTTTTTGGTAGGTAATCTTGAGCGAAAATTTCATGAGGAATCTAAAGGAAAACGTATTGCTTGTGAATTTTAATAAGGGTATAAATGGTTTAGATTTTTGGAAGGAAATGAAGCCATTATGTCCAAGGAAACAGTTTACTGAATGAATTGATCTGAAATGATGATTAAGTGTTTTCATTACATGTTAAAATTTCTTCAAATCTATGTCTTACTAGATTGCAAGCTCTGTTTTGTACACACAGTTAAGTATTACACCTGTAGCTACAACAATAGTCTACTGGAAAAGATACAGGTTATGGTTAGAAAGATACAGGTTATGGTTCCTTCCCAGAGGAAAATGCACCTGCAACTCTGACTGTACTAGGGGTATGAATAGGGTAAATGGTCAGGGTTAGCTTATCCACTTAATAGGCTTGAGGGCAAATGTTTTCTGTTTGCTCCAAACCCACAACAGGTTATTTTCACTGGCAAAGTGAACTGCTCTGGTTGTGTTGTAAGAGGGACTGAGGCAGGCTGGGGCTAAGCTGCCCTTCCCTTTTGGATGCTAAAGTCACCTGGAAAGGCACACAGCAGAGGATGGATGCAGTATTCCCTGAGGAATACTGCAGCCCACAGACAGCCCTGTGTGAGGCACCCAGGTGGTAAGAGCTGCCTACAGAGCCCCCCTCTACATCTGCAAAAGATTTAGTCCGTGTCTGAAATGCCTTCACTGCAATAAAGCATGGGATGCAGCAATTCCTGTCCCTGATTTACATCAATACAGCTTTGATGACAATGGACATACTTGAGCTTCAAAACTCAATGCTTTGACACAAGACCTCTACTAAAGCACTAAGATAGACTTTATGCATATTTTATGCTCTACTGTACAGCACATTCACTAAACAGTACACTTAGAAAACCTAGTTCAAAAAAGGCTTTCCTAACTTTGTAGTAACAATTACACCTTAAAAATGCACTTATGAGAGATGTTACAAACTGTAATAATTTTTTAGACAATATTTGTTAATATGTATTTTAGAATAGTCAATACTTTTATAAATATTTAAATTACATCAGACATCACACAGTCCTTATATTTAATGCTTTGAACTGCAAAGCCATGGCATGCTTTTGTCATTGTTACAGCAGAGTGAGTCTGGTATTTCAGATCAAACATGGTATGTAGTCCAGATGTGTTAGCTGTCACTCTGTGAGTAAACATTTCTGATGGACAGTGTGTTAACAACAGATTATTACTCATGATGTTGCATGATGGTTACAAAAAGTTAGCCTGAGTGTCAGAGATAACACCAGTGAGAACTGCTGGTGGAAGTGATGCAGACTGGTATGTTTACAGTCATTTCTGTCATGTGTGTCCCCCATTTACTCTTCAAGGGAGAACCAAATATGGTTTGAACAACTCCCATGGGGAATATGGTGGAAATACAAAGCTGTTTGATCTGAGGGGCAGGACTCTTACTGCATAACTATCAAGAATGTTAAGCAATGCAATATAAATTCATACTTGTGCAATAAACTATTAAATATATGCAGGTTTGCCTGAAGTGCTAAGCACGTTAATTTATATTGTCATTTATGTGCCCTTTTAAGAGGATACTTGCGGGGTGTCTTAGATTAACAGATGTTAAATGGCAAAATGTTTATCAGTCCCTACAACAAAAGCAGTACAAGCAATAATGCCTGCAATTTAAGTTTCTCTTTGCACAGGCAGACCTCAGTCTGGGCCAGAAGAGACTCTTCCAAGACAGGGTCACCATTTATCTTCTATAAACCCTCACCTGTCAGCTTCCCTTCTGTCACAGGGAGAAGGGGTGTCCAACTGCTAACACAGCACTGTGCCTTTGTGTCCCTGGCACATCTCTGGAAAAACAGGATGAAGGATTGGGACACGGCATGGAGATCTGCAAATTCCAGCAACTGTGCAGTGGACACCTGCCGTGCATGTACAGTCTGAACATAGGCAGCTCTGCTAGAGCTGTGCTGGCTTCACGTGGGAGTGAAGGCACCTTCAGTGCTGGGAGTGTCTGCACCTTGCTCCTCACATTGAGCCAACGACAGCAGAAGCTTTGCTGGCAGTGGCAAAGAACATTTATAGTGACAAAAGTGCAAGGCTAAGGTCAGTAGGCCTGCCAAGGTGTGAAAGGTGCTTTTTCTAGCCTGGTTAGACCTCAGCTAATTGAGAGCTGTAAGCAGAAATCCCTAAATTGTCCTCACAGCCATGACTTCTGGCTGAATACAAGCCATTTCAAAGTACTTTTTGTTCCTCCCTACTTGTTAAGATACGAGTGTTTTGATACTCTGTTCCACTTGCCACTCCTGACAACTGAAAATAACAGGCAGTATCTAATGTGCAATTATGTGCCTGCAAAGGACCTGGAGTCCCAAGGCTAGATGTGTTACACCATAGAGAATTACAGGTGATTATAAAAAGAATTGCAGATTCATATGCTAACAAGTATCATGAGACGTGCATGAGAAGAGGACACTGGTCTATTCTTCTCACCCAAATCTGTCACTACACAATGCAAATCTGACTGGCAGGATATAGTGTCCTTGGGACCACCCAGCAGCTCAGGCCCCTTGGGTCTGATATAAGATTACAGAGCGTTCTTATTTTTCTTAAACAGCTCACAGAAAGGGTAGGTTGTGCATGAAATGTGGTTAAGGAAGCTGCTCCTTTTTAAAAAAAAAATTAACTGAAAAGATGTTTCCTAGTACAAGACATAACTGGAAATTTCAAGATGTTTTCAGTATTATTGTACACCCCCTACCCCCCTAAATGTATCAAACATACCCAGCTATTCCTTAGAAAACACAAACTCCCTACATGTTACAAACACACTTTTAAAATTTATTATGCCACTGTCACCTCAGGCTAATCTACACAGTATCAGTGCCTCCAACTGAATCACTGCCTTACACCAATTGTAGGTAATCCATCCTCAATGCAACAAATTTTAATTTTCAAATTTCTCTAAAATGGCAAAAAACCTGCAGGTAGCATAAAGTCCACTGCCTAACATACTGGGGCTTTATTTTATTCTCAAAAATGGCAGCAATGAATGCTTCTGGTTGTGGAGGTGTGCCAGTAGTGCTACAATTAGGGTTGTGCTGTCACTTCAATATAAACCTGATTTTTTGAGGGTTTACTAAAACTCCAGATTAAACAGAAAAGCTTGCTGCAGGCTGAAATGTTTTGTATAAGATTTCAGCCAGGGGATAACTTGTTTCCAACATCCTGAAAAAATTAATCAGGTGCTTCAAATGTTAGAATTCAAATGTGCTTGAAGAAGCAAAATACTAAAAAAGAACATTTAGTTATGAATTCTCAGTACAGAGCAAGTTGCTTCCCAGTTCCTATCAGAAATACTGTGCAGAAGAATGTCTGCAGATCAGGCAAGTAGAGAAGACGAACGCAGAGAACAAAATCCCAAATGTTTGAGGGTGTTTTTGTACTGTTTGGGCTTTTTCCCTTTTAAACAAGCAACAAGCAAGTGGGACTAGCTTGATCAAAAAGACTGATCTATGCAATTTTAAAGACAGAGGAAAAACCACCTTTTAGAAATTAAAAGTAGGGCAAGGACCACAAAGACAACAAAGGCTTCCCTCAGTGGAGTGAGGGATGAGGCAGAGGTGTGACAGCTTTCACACGTGCACACTGTGTTCCATGGGACTGGCAGTGAGTGCCAACACTCCTCAGACTAAGTTTAAACCAAAAATAATGCAGTGGAAGATGCACAAAGCTGAGTGTGGGCTGCAAAATTCAAGTGAGAGGGCAGATTTATAGTGACAAGATTATCTTGCCATGACTATCTGAAAATTCTGTGTCTGAATAACGCAGTTCCTAAAGGCCATCCCTGTTAAGTTTGCATCCCTGCTCCTGACTGCAGTGAGGGCACACTGTCCCAGGCTGAAGGCCATTAGTTAAACACAGAAATGGTATCACACATTGCATAGTCGTGGTTTCTCCTTGCTGCATTTGCTCTCTTCTACAAACACTTCTTACAGAGAAGGGATATCTTTTGCCCTGAAAATTTATTCCTTGATCTGTCATGCTGGCAGGCTGGTGACGCTGACACCTTTTTGCTATTCAAGTACTATAAAACACAGCCATGCAATACAAACAGACCCTTGTTTCTGCATCTCCTGCAGTTTAGAAAGTTCCAGGTCCCACACATTCATTTTTGCCAAATTGGCAGTTGCTAGGAAGCAAAAGAAAAATGCTGGCAATGGTTCTGTGGAAGTGGGGAACATGCAGGCAGTTTTCCTGCAGCACAGGAAAACAGAAAGGAATTCTCAAGTGACTTCTCAGGCTTGAGACACCCAGGGATGTCTACTAGCAAGAAAAGCAAAGTAACTTCAAGGGATAATGGGAATGAGCTAAACAATAATAATGGAGCTTTTGTAATGATTTTAAATTTGACACTTGGATTTACTTACCTACTGTAGTTGAAGTGTCTACAGAGGCAGAGAAGTTATTTAAATATTAGCAGCCTGCACATCTACATTGCACAGCAGAAATAAGTTTTTAAATAGAAAGTAGTCAGCCTGAGCTGAAACACAAAGAGAGAAATCGCAACCAATAACTTTAATTAAAGACTCCCTTAATATATGAGAAACAGTTTAAAAACTGTTCAGAAAATAAAGTAACGCTATACTGCTGCTACACTAACAGTAATGTCTCTTTTTACAGAGTGTAAAGTGGGACCAAGCAGAGACTGTTAGAAACCTGCAAGGTTAAAGGTATACCAATAAATGGAGAGGTCAAAAACCTATTTTTATAGAGCACCATGCCTAGCTATTTATTGCTTTGTACTTTTGGGAGAGGGGGTTGTGGAAAAAAACCCTGATACCAAGACACAAGATCAAGCAACTGTATCGACTGCTTTTCCGAAATATTCTTCTCATACAATAATAAAAAATTGCATGTGCAACTGCACTGGGGAGCAAATGAAGTGCAATGGGTTTCTGCCCACAAAAGCTCATTGCAGTGTATCACAGAGGTGAATTCTTGTAATTTAAAATATATGGCTTAAACATAGTAAAAGTATTCTAAGTTCACATTACATATTCTGTACATAATATACTTTTATCTTTGATCAGATCATACAGTAATTGATTATACCCAGCCCTTTACCAGCAGGAGCCTTCATTCCAGCTGCTTGATTCTTGCAAGAAGGTCCATCAGGGCTCTCAAAAGCAACCAAAAGCTTCACACTCTGCAACAGCTGAGATTTTGCTCAGGGTGTTTAAGGTCTGCAGAATTATTTTTCCCCCGCTCCACTTCCTCCACAGTGCTCATTTATAGTAAAATAGGGAAAATGCTGTTGGCAAGAAGATATAAGAATGATTTCCTTCTCTTGCTACTTTGATGATTCCCCTTAGGGGACACAGAACAAAGAAAATCAACATTGGCGGTAGCGGGGAAGATCCAAAAGTCTTTTAGGGCAAAGGACACAGGTTGTGAAACAGCTCCGTTCTTCTGGATCTATTCAACACAATTCAATTGTCAACTCCATGCACCTTCTTTTATGTAGCTACAGTGCCTGATGCCTCATGCAACAAGGCACCATACAACCCCTACTTCTGACTGACAACACAAGAGAAAATAAAGAATATCCCCACCCCCAAAAGCAGAGTTAACTACAGAAGACGGGAATTTTATTCCTTCAACAGATACCAATATTTTCTTAAATTCAGGGATGTTTGTAGAAATTCAAAGAATTGCTGTCTCTAGTGAAACTTTACATTTTAACAGTGCAAGCACTGAATATCTTTGTTAATCCAGGCTTAAGCTGACAAAGTATAAACAAGTAATACAAGTCATTTTGCAAAAAGCAGCAAATATCCAAAGTGCACATTGTTTTCTTGTTAGTTCTTGACTAGAAGACAGCGCCTAATACAACACATGGAAAGCTCATCAGGAAAGCAGAGTGATTCATGGCACCTCCAATCTCAGAGTTCTGTATTTGCCACACTTCAGGAAATCCAAAACCTGGAAGTTCAGGAAGACTGCCTGCTGGACTTTCAGCTCTGTGATCTGTATACAGAAATACTGTACCACAGCTGACTTCTGAAACCTGTGATTATTTACTAGACACACTGCACAGCAACAAGCCCCTTCCAAAGAGACAAGAAAAAAGTAGTTTGATAATTGTTAGCTACTTAATTTTAAGCACCAACAAAACTCTCAATCAACATGCACCAGGAACAGCCAGGCTGGGGTGGATTATGCTGCACAGTTGCTGATTCTTTCTGGTCCTCAGTGAGATATCCTAGGGTAATGTAAACTGGGTCTTCATAAGGTCAAAAATGGGCAAAGTATTTCTTAACAATTTTCAAAATCAAAGATGCCCGATCCAAGACTTTTCACAAGTTGAGACAAAGCAAAGCTCACTGAAAAGCTGATCGATACAAGCGCATTGAGTCAGACACCCCACTTCATTTAGAGTGCTATAAACGCAGAATGAATAATTTAACTGGGAAACTCATGCCCTCATGTCTGTTTGTGTGCACACACATATACACAAGCATGTTTACACACATTAAAAATGAGTCCAAGACATAGGGCTACTTAACAAACAAAAGAATATTCATGTTTTGGCAAAATACTACTTTGCTTTTAGTGGCATGTAAGTCCAGGCTGCACTAGGCATATTTTAGCAATAATGATCAAAGCAAAGGCTTTCCCTGAAGATTAATGACTGGCTAAGAGGATAGTTTGAGGTCTGTTTACCCCAGCTGGTCCTTAATTCCCAGGAAAAGCATCTGCAACGCTTATTATTGCTATAAACTTAAGATGGAGGGAGGGGTTATGCTGTTTCAAATGATATGTACAATGACTTTGTAGAGACTTAATGTCTTGCATATTAGCCAGAATGTTTAACCCATCTCTTAAAGAACTATTCATCTTGAAAGTAAATAACTTGAAACTTCCGTAGCGGCACACTTCATGTAAGCACTGCAAGCTCCTCTACAAGCAATTCATTATGGCAAGTGAGGAAAGAGATACACAAGGATCATTTCCCTCTTCACTGGAATACAGCTACATCTGGGTGGAGAACGAGAGCTTTTTAACAGCAGACAGAACTCCTATGTAATATTTAGGACAGAAAGCAAAGAATATCCCCTTTAAACTAAGGAGGATTTAGCTACAGAGAAAGCAACTGCTTGACCAAACAGAAGCTAAGGTGTAACACTCTTGGAAAATATGCACATGGTTTTTCAGACAGATTGTGAATCTCTTATCCACACTGCTGAACAGCTACTCAAAGGAGTAATTTCCCTGATTTAATGGAAAAACAGTTCCAGTTTGAGTAAGTAGTTTCCAAACTGAATCTTCTTTATCACATTGGTCACGAACATCACGGCTCACCAGAAGATCCCAAAAGCCTGGACTAAACTTCAAAATGTTATTGCTTGAAATGTTATTCCCTAAAATGCAGAATTCTCAGTTATGGTGAAGTTGCATTTTAAACTACAAAAGCCCCTAAAAAACAAAGATAATAGGCTTAGCCTAAATTAACAGCAAATTCTGGATTATAACCGTTACTGGCCCAAGGAAGGTCTATAGATTTTAGATTATTGTAATGTGGCAACTGACGGACAGGTTAGATTCAAATCTTGAAGGTGTTTCATTTCACTGTATATACGTTAGCAATCATGTTTAGACTTGAAGTAGGCTATATACTATACTTTCCTGTATACTTTCCCACAGACGTACTCTAAACAACAACAAAACAAGTTGTTTTTAGCATCATTATGAAAAAAACCCCAAACCTGGATGTTCCAAATTAAGCATGTGACTCAATCAGCCTCTTTATAAAAAGGATGAATAAACCAAACAGAATTAATTTCTTAAGACTCAAATGATCGAAAACCTATTCCCAGCCAGCAATAATACTCATGGTCTTGAATGGGATTTGCATGAGAAAAACCTGTGTTCAAAAAAAATCTTAATTTTCTTGCACAAATAAAGATGCTTTGCTAAGTAGAACAAGATTCAGAGACATGTGCAATATTTTTTCAAATGAAAAGCTCAGCTGTCATCCTTCTGAAGTTTTCATATCTGTATGAAGATAGGTATAAGAATTAAGACACCCTCATTTTAGACATTAAGACACCCTGTAGATTCTTCATTACCAGTTTGTAAGGTAGTGAGTAGACTAAATAAACAAAAACAACTCAGTGAAAGATGAGGTAAAAATGCATTTCTCATAATCTTAAACTAAGCTCTTAATAAATGCATTGAACTTCCTCAAGTGGTGTACTCACTTTGGAAAAAGGTGATTTTGAAAAGATTCAAGGACTTGGGAAACCAATTTCCAACATGTTTGAATTTCTGTGTGTGCCTCGATCCTTTCCTATAATTAAAAGGGCCTTTCAACCATAAGCCCATGGACTTTCTGTACCTATTAGAAACAATCCTTCTCTCTAAGACAACTTTTAGCTTGTTTCAACATATCTCCTAAATGAAGGCATCCATAAGTGGAGAAACAGCTGATCTCACTTCTGCAGGTAGGTATGATGCACAACAGCAGAGAAGCCTGGTTGTTAGAAACCCAGACCTGTGTTTACCAGGAAAACTCTCTTTGGACATTAAAAAGAGCAACTGACTCATGACAAGACATGAGCAACAACTTGTGTCTGATACACAGTAGTGCCACTCATATACACAACTGTGGAGACACCAAAGGAAGCAGAAGACCCTGCAGGTACAGGATTTCTTAAACCTTTTCCTTTCATGCAGACAGCAAGATACCAAAACTAAGGGCTTTGTTTCTGAAAAATGCCAGTCCTTTATGTTTTTATAAACACACCATGCTTATGAGAGATGCTGGGTAGGCTGACATTATTTATTAGCACATCATTGTCTCACCTTACAGCTCATCACTTTGTTCATTTCTTGGTTTATGCATATATAATGAATCCATGTAGCTGCCTTTTTTATTTTCATTTAGCCCTGAATAGCTCAGCTATTCTCTGGCTTCAAACTCCCTCCAGATGTCCTGAGTAGTCCAAACATACATTATTTTGAGAGAGAATACCTACAATATTGTGATCCTATTCTTTTTGTTATGTTTTGTTGGGTTTTTTTATTACTGGTACATTGTTCTAAAAAAGTCTTACTGGCTCCAAATTCCACTATTCCAGACTTCAGGCAGTTACAGCTGATGAGCTCAGATGGACCTACATGACAACATGAGAAGGCAAAGATAAGATTATACGAAGATCCTAACACTACAACTGAAACAAAGTGACCTGGTAATCCAAACAAGATTCAGACTGCAGAGATACTCAGAGAGATAATCCACTGAGTAACATATTTGATACCTAAGTCTTCACTGCCCCTCAGCTTCTATTGCATCAGCTGTATCACCTACATCTGAGCAAAGTTAATATAAAGCAATGCCAAGACTGACTCCAATGTACACAGGTATCAGAAAAGCAGCTACTTCCTGCTCTGAAGCAGGTTAATGTAGAATCCCAATACAATTCCAGCTATGGAACTTCTTAGGGAACACAACGTCAGCAACATTTCAAAACACAATCCTACTCCAAACCTCAGAAAATCCTGCAAATTTCTTAATGCATTTGATAAGCCATGTCTAATACTAGTAGTTTCACAGATATTCCTGAGTGTATAAACTGATCTGTAGCATTTTTGTCATACATCCAGGTGCATTAAGATGAGAACAACTTCCCAGCTGTCAGTGTGAGGAACTGTCTCTGGCAAAGACCCAATCAATTTAAAGTACCTCATTAACAGCACAACACTACTTCTGTCCTTTAAAATAACTGCAAACTCAACAAATCAGATGACCAAAAAACCCCCAAACCAAACAGGAAAAAACCAAATATGGCTTTAAACAACATATTTCTTTATGTATTATACATAGTATTTTTAAAACCCAGTTCATTTTTTCCTCAATAGAAATATAGCACTGTTTTTGCTCCTCAGCACATATACCCTTTACTCCTTTGGTTATTCATACCTGAATCCACCAAAATGCATTTCCCAATCTGGAACTTATTTCTTATGAATTTCTGCATCAACTGGCTAAATTACAGCTTATTCAAGCACAGATATTACATTAAGCTCTTAGATATTTTTCAAGAAAGTGCTGGTTTAGAAACTGAATTGTAGAGCAATTTAATTCAAAATACACTATTTTTATTGATAATAATGGAATTATCATCCAACCAAATAATACATCTATGTCTATAAGAATATACAGACATCTATGTCTATAAGAACTTAACCCATGAGATTTTATATACATCACACTGTATCAGAAAATGTTTTACACACTAGATATAATTAGTTGATACTTAAATATTAACAGCTCCTATGACTAAGACATCTGTATTCTACCATCATGAAAGCACAGTCCTATTCATAATTATGCTTTAAGAAAGTAAAACAAGAAAAACAATTTCATGCAATAAACTCGTTTCAGCAGTCAACATTTATTATATGGGGTACTCTGACAAAAAATCCACAGTATTCACTCTGATCCAACTATTGTAATTATAGAATATTTAACTGTGTCAGGATAGAAGAAAGTAAAGAACAAAATCAATTTCATTATGAAAAAACTGCATGTAAATTTATACTAAAATTTAGCTTCTTATCCATGTTAGATTCAAAAAGATGCCAAACCATGAACACAATATTCTTACATTTGAGCTCTGTTAATTTATCAGTTATTTACCAAAACTATCTTTACTGAAGACAGTAATTCCTTATTTTTTCATCTACTGTTCCTGTTATATTTATTTGCAAATGAAGGACCAGAAAGTACATTTACTTAAATGTTATTTACAAGCACCTTCAATGTGCTTCCAATGTAATATATCATCAGCAGAGTCTTTGATTTAATTGTTGCCGTCACTCATTTTTGTGCACTACACATGTAGGAGTTCCAAACGCCAAAATATTCTTGCCTTTTTTTTTGTGCTACATACCAGATTTTGTAACCTGTGTCAAGCTACCTCCAATGCTTACAACTTGTGAACAGAGGCCAACAATGAGCCTCCCCAGACACTAAATCATAATCTTCATGTTTTTCGTATTTCACATTCTAGCCACAGTTTCAACATCCATACCCCGTGACATTAGGGAAGGATAAATCAAGGAGGATGACAGCTCCCTTGTAGAGACTGGTACGGCCCTGGGATCTGCCACACCCAACACCCACAGCTCCTGCCAGATGTCTCCAAGAGTTTTGCTGCATTAACCCCTTCAGGAGTAACTGAGGGCTTTGTGCTGAACCTTTTAAAAGTAATTTATCTACTTTTTTTTTTTTTTGGGGGGGGAGGACAGGGGGGGAGCATAGAGGAGAGAAAATATACAACAAACACTTCTTCCAGAAACTTTGACTAACTAAAGCACAGACAGAGGGCTATCAGTGACAATTACCAAATTCATTCTTGTATTCCCTTAAAGACAGGAATTAGAAGTTAATGGTTAGCATCAGACAACATTCCTTTTTTCATACCATGCTATGGTCCCATATCTAAAATCACACAGTAAAAACTTCTTAACAGTTTTATGTTCATGTCTTCAGACCCAGGACACTGCTTTACCCTCTTGGAATCAGAATACTCATTAACTGCCTTTCAGCCAAACAGACTACTTAGGCCTTAAATCAACAGGATTTCTAATCCAAAAGCCGTACGGCAAACTCCACAACTCTTTCTCTGGGTCTGATCTGGCCCCAGGGACATAAATTTGCATGCAACTTCTAAGTTTGTGAATAGTCCCTGGGCTTAAAGTTGCACATGTGTTTAAGTACTTTGTTCAGTCTGGGTCTAAACCAGCTACTTTAAAATAAAAACAGCAGCCATGCAAAGAATAACATTGTTAAAAATATTTTTGTCTGTAAATATGGTACCGAAGGAGAAAAATGCAACAAAATAAACATACTGATTCCTAGAAGCACATACTGACCTACCAGTAGTTAAACAGCAGCTGAAAGCCATCAGCAAATATAAATGCATCCTGCTCCACATAAAAAGACAAAACCAATTCTATTTCAAAATAATAACAATAGTAGATGTGAAGTGTATCAAAGGTTCTTTGTACACCATAGCAGGTAAAAGCATCCATGGCTATAAAAAGCAAATGGTCATAGCTCTTAGAGTAAGACTCGCCCCTATTCTTCACCAGGTTTTTTATTGTAGATTTGAATGCAGATAGCTAGGCAATTTCATTTGCTTCTCCTGTGCCAAATGTGTTCAAATTTCCAGTTTGTGTGTGGCTTTTCATAAAAAAAAGTAAAGCAGTAAAAAATAAGGCAAGGCTTGAGTATTCCTAAAACTACTTCAAATTTGCTTTCCAGTAGGTTAGTATTTAAGTTGAGCAACAGTATTTCTTTAAATAGTTTAAACAATACACTTTAGGTTTCAATCTGTAGAAGAAATCACACTGAAAGTAATACAGTTATTGCAGCTCTTATTGAAAACAAGCATACAATAATCAAGGTTGGACTTGGGCAGAAAGACATTAACATGCCTGCAACTATTTTTCATTTGGGGAGCATGCCACTTATAATGTTAAAAACACTTGAAATAACTATCCACAAGAATATTTTGTTCACAAGAAATGAATTCAGGTGCAGTTTTTATCATTTAAATAAACTGCTCATAAATATCAGCACTGATGGGCTGAGGGTTTGTTCTCATATACAACAACCTCATTTCAAGACAGAATTAATATTTCTTCTTGAGAAGGCTTTTTTCCCTCCTGTTTGTTCTCCATACATGTGCTCACTGAGTTAAAGGGTTAAGTAACCATTATATTCTAAAGAGAAAACTGTTTGCCTTAGGGCCATCTCCTCCTTACTCCTGATGAATTGCCTGACACTTCATGTATCATACATTACTTTTCACTAGGAAGCAGCATTTGTTTCCAGTCGTGGTGCAAGAACTGACTTTGGAAGTATGAAGCAATGTGGGATAGACCAAAAAAACTCAATTACATCATCATCTACTAAATAGTCTATACCAAAATAGTGATACATGCATTTATAAATATGCTTGTACTTAAAAAATGGGCACAGAAGTATATATTAAAAAATTCTATGCATACTAAGATGAATAAAGACCAACTGTGAGAATCAATATTCTGAGTGACAAGACACTTTTCTGGACTAGAATGAAAGAAATGCAAATATAATTGAGTGCTTTGCACAGAAAGTGTTTGTTAGATGTAAGCTGAACACATGCATCCAAGCCCCTGGCCCAGTTCCCTCTGTGATCTTAGAAAAACTTGCTTGTAAGACACCAGGGGTTTCATGTGCAGGTCCTGCCAGTGCTTCACACCTCTGAATCATCAGTGCACCTTCCTCCCTCTCTCCCCTGTGTGGGAAAATGAATGCTACCTTACCACAATGGTACAGCAAGGGTTAAGTCATAAACATTTATAAAGGAGTAGACTGCAGAAGCTCTGGACTGCAGGGTATGGTACGACTGAACATAAATTTTAATCAAAATACTGCTAGCTGAAGGAAGTGGCCAATGTAACAACAGGTACCAGAACAGAGAGGAGAATGAATGCTTTTACACAATGTATTCAAAACATTCAGACAGTGCAGAAGAAAAAAACCTAAAATTCCTTCTGCAAGTTCCCCCTTCCCTGGGGAACAGAGGACAAGAAACATACTTAGGTGACAGATTTGAAGGGAGATAGGAAGGACAAGAACAGATGGGGGCCAATCCAAAAGGGTAAAGAGCTCAGGAATAGAGATTTCTCAAACAAGTTGTCAGCAAACAGCTACAAAATCCATTTACAAAACAGAAATCGGCTCTCTCCCCAGTTATCCTTTTAGTAGTCTGGTTTTTGTTACCAATAAGCCCAGGGAAATGAAGATCCAATGTGTGATGTTCCTTCAACAGGCTTTGCCCTTTGAATCCTATCATATTGCCAAGGAGCATGGTTCTATGAGTTTTACTGAAGTTTTTTGCTTGTGTGAAAAATAACATCAAAATACGTACCGACACTCCCACCCCCAAAACAGATTGCAAAACTGAAACTTCCCATTAAGAAATGCCAAAGGACTTGCATTTATGTGTGCACAATTCAGTTTTATGTCTAACAGTATGATTATCTGATTATCCCATTACAGAGGGCAAAAGACAAACCAAAGATCTCCAGTAAGCATTATCCTTTTATGTGAGATGAGCAAACCATGTGTCCAGAAAGGCACATAGTGAGAAAAAATCAAATGAATTCTATTATATAGAAGGTAACAGACTCAAGGTTGTCCAGGCAAATGCCATTTCTAACTTGAGAACATAGTTTTGAAGCCTTTTGCTTTTGCCTTCCCTCAAACCAAACTTTCTGCATTAGCAAGATGGTCACATATTTGAAATGGTCTGTGGCATTCACAAAATGCTCAAAACTTACATGCAGTCTTCCTTCCCAGCTAAGAATTCCCTTCATTGAAAGCTTCCAAAGCTATCTTTGGCATTCTGACTTTGAACAATGGAGTTTTGTGATTTATCTATCATAGGTTCTTGTCCAGCTGTAAGTTTGCATGTATGCCTGTCAGACTGCTCTGTTACCCGAACATGTTTGTATTTTTTGTTTGCTATCCCAACTGGAATTAATACCATCACCCTTTATCTAATTACAAGGGTTTAAAAATAACAAAGAATGAATAAAACTAGAATGAGAACGGCCAGTATACATACCAACAGCTGATTAAATATATTTTATCCACTCCTTTATTCATATGAGACTATAAATGAGTCAGAGGAATGGGGTTTTTTCCCTTTTTTTTTTTAGTAGAAGCTCCAGCATCCCTGAAAGATTAGAAAAACACTCACTATTTCAAAACTGTCCTTCAAAGCAAACACAGAGCAACTGAAGAACTGTCCAATAGAAACACACCAAATGAAATGGTATAATTAAGACAATCTATTTCACAGATAAGCAGGTCATTTTTTTGAAGGTAACACATTACCCTCAATTTGGCCACAAGAAGAATTGCAGAGAATGTTTTAAGAGCAAATGTATTAGGATGCAAAGGAAAAAAGGTATTAATGCATTTTTGCGCACTCTTTAGAGCTGCCTTCTTGTAGACATCTTTATACACAAGAAAAAGTCACATTCACCCGTAAGTAATAAGCATTATGAGAATGCTTGCTCTGAAGAGCTCTACCGTGTTCCAGTCTCTTGGTAGTTGAAAAACAAAAGGCAATGCCAAAACCCAAGACAGTGTGTTTGAATGGAGGAGGAAATTGACCGTAAAAAGTTAACTCATATGACACAAAAACACAGTTTGTGTAACTCATTGAAAGCTCAAGAATCAAAGCTGAATCTGAGAATTTACCCTAAATAGCAGAATGAGTAAAATGAAACCAGAGGGTCTTCCAGGAGGCTTCAGATGATGATGCGATACTGCTGTCAATTTCTCAGTGATCTTATAAACATACATGTATATTTCAGTAAGTTATGACCACAAAAAACACCTCCCTGACTGCCATCAAAAGCTTTACAAGGTAGCAATTAACCATCACCTAAATGCACAACGCCCAAGCTTGGTAATAGAAAGGGCACAAAATCCTGCCCTCTGGCAGTCACGAAAAAAAGCAAAAACATACACAAGAAATCAAGCCAAAAAGTAAAGGCCAAAAGCCGCCCCGTCCTTCCTGGGGCTCGGGTAGGGGCAGGTCCCCGTGAGGCGCCGCTGTCCCGGGGCCGGGGCCGCTCCGTCCCCCGCCGCCCCACGAAGCCTCCTCGGCGTCGCGGCGCTGCCACGTGCGGCCGGCGGGGAGCGGGGGAGGCCGCGGGGCACGGGCCCCTCAGGAGCTCCAGAGCTGTTCCAGCCGCCGGCCCGGCCCCGGAGCTCCAGGGCGGCTTCCCCCCACCCCAGCACCACATAACCGCGAGGTCTCGAAGCTTCCCGCCGGGAAGGTACTCACAGGTTCCATGTCCGACGGGACCACAAGGCGCCCGGCGCTGGGGCCGGCCCTGAGGCGACCCAAACCGCCGGCGGCGCCCTCTGTGCTCCGGGGTGGGCGGCTCTGCCCCCTCGCTATTTAAGGCTCTCCGCAGGTCACAGGGGGGCTTTCACAGGTGGGCTGCCACAGGGGAGCTGTCACAGGTGGGCTGTCACCTGCCAGCTGTGACCCCGCTCCGCCCCGCCGCACCTGGGCGCGCTTTGCAGCGCCCCGGTCCGCTCCGTCCCTCGGTGCCGCCCGCAGCGCGGGCTGAGGGGCAGGAGCCGGGCCCAGGGTGCCCCGCCAGGCTTGGGGAGCCAGGCCGCACATGGAGGCAGTGGCCACAAGGAGGTCACTGCTCGGACACCGTGAGGAGCACAACCCTTGAGTGCTCCAAGAAGACAAGAGGTGGGCTTTCCAGCCAGCATAGCAAGAGTTTGATGGAAAGTCCGAATTGGACTTCTAACACGGTAGAAAGGGGAAGTGATCCCACAGCAATGTAAACTTGCTTGTTTTACATCAGTGTAAAACTTGGGCAAGTGACAAGAAAATTAACCTTTTCCTTCTCTTTTTCTAGAAGCTTTCACAGCTAAGAACCACCAGTGATGGAAACAGAAAATTGAATAGTTAACTGAATTATCTTCCCAAGAAGGTAAACTCATTTAAAAATAGTGACTCAAAAGTGTGGATCCTACAAATCACTCTCTGTAAAAAAGAGACTATGGTGTATTCATTGTGTGACATACACAAACTATATTTGTGCATATTATATACACAAAATGCAGGGGAAAAATACCTTGGCACCTTTTTTTGCCAAAATAACTAATATCTTTTTACCCAGGCTAAAAGGTTGTTACACAGTTCTGGAAGATCAGTGTGGTTACAGCTTTACAGTTCTATTATTACTGCTGTATATGATTTCATATAGCAACAAGCAAATATAATTAGATGCTTATATGATGTTTAGGACTTGAACCCTTTAATCACTTTATACCTTTTGCAATCTCATTGAGTCTTAGTGGAAACAGTAACTAATGTCAACCAACTGTCCACAGTTAATGACATAAGAAGCTGTTTACAGAACCCGCTTATTAATCAGACAAAAATGTTCAAATAATTAAATGAAACATATTACAGAAGGCAATCTGAGAAGATAATATAAGGTTTTTGGTATGTATAATGTCTATAATGAATTTCTTTAATGCTAAGGGAGCAGAAGGAAGCAGCTTTGGGGGAAAAAACATCATATTGATTTAATGCTCCGCGTGAACTTATTACTGCTATTCTTTATTTGGTCTTGCAATAAAAATGTAGCAAATACAAACTGAAAAAGTCTCTTAAATTAATCTTTTGTAAATGTGTAGCATACAATTACCAAAATATTGAAGTTCACTAAGCTGCTCCAAGTAAATGGATCTTTTCAAATTCGGAACATTTAAAATGCATGTGAATAATAGAGATCTTACGGACAAATCATTTTACACACAGCTCTCCTGTTTTATGTCATGATCATCATGATTTTGAAACAGAATCAAAGAATCTTCAATTCTATAAACAGGAATTTAAAGACACATTGCTTTCCTGTTTGAAATGTGTCGATGCTCTAAAAGCATGGTGCTGAAAGGCTGCCGAGCTAATAGGCCAGTGAGCACTAGGAAGAGATTAATTTTATACCTGGAATGAGTGTATACAGTATCCATGCTATTTAGTGAAAGGGCTGGAATCTGAACTAGAGTTTCCTTCATGGTGTGATGCAGTGTTAAACCCTGGAGTTATGAGCTAGCCTCTAACAACAGAGAGTCTCAATTCAGCACTGGGACCACCTACAGATGTTAGTCCACAAGAAAGTAAATCAAAATGGGATGTTTGAGATGCTTACTTGCATTTTTTTCCCCCAGTGTTTTGTTGAATACTGTTGCTGGTATGCCAAAATCAATGTGAATATTTGGGAATGCAAATATGTTATGAGCATTTCTGTTTATTTTGAAACAAGCATATATTAAAATGGAGAGGTATGTGCTAGCAACCACAATCCCCTCACTAAACAGCTCTGCCTGAGGTGTAGCCACAGTTGTAATCTCCAGGTGTGTTCTTTCTACTTTTCAAAGGATCTTGATCAATAAAAAGAGACAGAGTGAAAGCAAGGCAATGGATCTACTTCCATAAGCTTCACCACAGCCTGTGGTGATTAGGAGAGGACACTCAGAGTTCCAGACCAGTTTTGAAAACTGTTTCTTTAAAGGTTTCCAGAAAATTTGTATTAAATTGGCTTTTGTTTTCCTGTAGCTCACTGTTGACTGTTCAGAATGGATTTCTAGAAAAGAAAAAAACCAAACAAAACCAACCAAACAAATGAAACCCAGTTTTTTTTATTATTGATCACCTTAAGGTATTTGGTTCAATATATTGGATTGTATTACCATAATGTGTATATTGGGTCATCCTACTGGGATAATTCTGATTTGTCATTCATTGTGAAGACGATGACATCTCCATACCTTTTCTGGGGCAGCTGGAAAAGAAGCCAAAAACTTCTGGTGTGCCAAGTTCAGTCTAGATTACTGAGCAATGATGAAGGAGGAATATTTTCCTAAGCAAAACTGTAAGTAAATTATATTCCTGAAAAAGTACCACTTCCTAAATGACATTCTTAGTCAGAAGTAGCTGGCATAGGACACCATGAATATTTGGAATGTGAAAGAATGGTCAGAAAGAGTAAAAGCATTATACAAGTTGTTCTTTTATGCTGTATGTCATGAGAGGTTGCTATTCCAGACAGAAACACACTGAAGTAGGTGACCACACCTCGAATTCATGTGCGAAGAGGCACTGAGTCATCCATTTTGTCCAAGAAAATACCCACAGGCAACAGTTACAGCTGTTGATATAACATGGTCATACACCTGGAGACATGCACAAGTAAACAAATTGACTGCTAAATCAGTAAATTGATAAACCAAAGAAAGCCCATTTGAAAGTATTTGAGAGAACTCCTGGGCCTAGTGGAGTGCTTAATATAACACTCAATATCAAATAAATAACCAGACTTCATGGTTCGTTTTTATATTTGGCTGAGGAAGAAATGTGAGGAACTATATTCACAGAAAGTTTCATCAGTAATCACTTGGAAGTTTTTTCAGCCATGTAGAGATTCAAATTACACAATACTAAGTACAGTCCTGGGGTCTTTGAACTTTAAATATGACTTTGAAGTAAAAACACACAGATATATAAAACCTAAGGCCAGAGGTTTCATTAGTTTGTATTGTTCAACTTCAAGAGCATTGCCTTTTATTCTCACTCTTGTGTTTAATTCATTCATACACTGCCATTGCGGACCCCAGCAGCCAAGGAGACCTTCTGGACCCTGGAACAGATAATTTTCTGACTCCCTTCACCTTCAAGTTATGTCCTGTTCTCCAGCTGTGATGATTCCACTCAATCACAGTCACTCAGATGCTACTGCATACTACATATGGGAGGAGCAACATTTGTCCATAATTTGTTTAGAGCTGCTTTAGAAAAAAGAAGAGTTGTGCTTATCAAAAGAATAAAAGGTACAGGGGTAGTTCTGCTGGGAATCAGTTAGCCTTGTCATGTAATAATTATTGTATTGTAACTTTATAATAAACTTTAGCTATAGCATTTGATAAGCAAAGTCGTAAAATATTTGTGTTCTAGAATCTTTGGAAAATGCCTTTAAGAGTAATGACACTTCTAACCACTAGGGGAAAAATCATGTCATCTGTGCCAGCTGCATGTTTATGTTCAGCCACTGAAGAGTCTCCCTGCATGAGTCTTTGGTTGAGGTTGGATTTTTATCATGTGTCAGTATATAAATTCAACAGAATGAACAGCATGTCTTTCTTTTTCTTCAGTAAAAAAATTGACTAATGCCACAGTGACCTCATACAGCTATATTTTATGCTTTCGGCATTTTGGCTCAGCACAGTGAGTAGATAAGAAGGATACATGTCCAGCTGTAAAGAAATAAGCAATCTAATCATACTGCTGAAAATGATATGGTTTTGTTTCAGTTCTGGTTCATCTTGTTTCCCCTTGTACCTCTGTTAAGAACATGTCAGGCTATGCTATCATTCATTAGGAAGGCCATGCCAGCTACAGAGTCTCTGTCTTGAGCTAGCTGAGAGGTTCTTCTCTTTGTGGGGCCATTAATGTGAGTGGCAATGGGGAAATTGGAATTGCAGGAACACAAAGTTTTGGTTTGTCATTCAGTGGTTGGCAGATGGAATACTGCATCATACAGTGAACATATAAAATGCAGAAAAAAGGTGGCATAGCAAGAAAGTATGAATGAATGGTTCTTTTCATTAAAGTGTATGAATATCTGCTTTTCAATGATATTATTTTGATTTGGGTAATGTCAATGGTGTATCAATCCAGAGGAAACACAAGGTACTTTGAATTTAAGCAGCTGACTCTTGCTGATGAGTTTTGTGGGGAACAGGTCCGTGCCCCTTTTCCTTTCTAATGGCTATCTCTGTAACAAAAGTGGGAAAAAGGAGTACTCTGGAATATTGCTTTCTTCAGGTTATATAAAACAACTGAGATTCCTCGGGGGCTGCTCTCTGCCCAGGCAGTCAGAGGGCTCCTTAAAAGGTGGCCGAGAGTTATCGTAACTCCAGTGTTTAAAACGACAGAAGAAAGTCTGAGTCATCATGACATGGTAACTCAGGTAGCACTTTCTGAGGCAAATGAGGACTTTTCTGACTATTACAGCTCCACAAGAAGTGTATGTCAAGCCCTCACAAATTATATGCTTGTCTCTGTGATTACTTTTTTTCACTTTGAGCTTTCTTTAATAAAGATGTTACCATGTGGCATTAGACCGGTTAGGCTAATTTCATCTGTAGGAATGACATTTGAAAGAATTTTAACAGATTAGGGGAAGGAGTATCTTGTAAAAGCATCCTTCAGCCTGATTAGTTGTATACACATGGTTTAGGAAAAAAAAGTCATGCTTCACTAGCCTCCTGGAACTCTTTGAAGATAATACTGCCAAGATAGGGTGTAGCATGGACATTATATTTTTAGATTTTCAGGAGTCATTTGACAGTGTTTTACCTAAGAGATTAATGCTTAAAGAGAGGGGAGTGAAGGGGCAAGAGAAAAGTTTGCTCATTAAATTGAAAAGTAGCTCTAAGCAAGAGCAATGAGGAGCTAGAAGTGTCATTTTTACAGATGAGGGGAAGTAGAATTTGTAAGGTTGCAGCACTTCTGTGTATCAAGTTAACTTATTTACATAAATGGCTTGGACGGATGTGTTCTTCTAAAACTAAAACAGGCTCATTATTATTTATTTATTGCACTAAGAAACTGTAACAGAGTTTGTAATCCCAGTACACTGAACACTGTATTTTTTGAGACTGTCCCAGCCCCCTTCTAGACACTGTGAAACAAAGGCAGAAGGCAAGTGTTGTTTTTCCTGATTACACAGAGGAGGTTCTGAAGCCTGGACAGACATGATCCAAGCCACAGAGGAAAATCAGTAGATCTGATGAGTGAATGTGTTTTCTTAGTTTTCTTAGAATGAGATGAGATTTCTGATGATAGTTCACAGGATGATACTTCACAGGAAACAACAATAAATTCCAAAAATCAGTGAAGTGCTGAAAAGCAAATATTGCCAGGTCAACAAATGGGAAATGCATTTCCAAATAAATATACATTCTAATTAGAAAAGAAATTTAAAGTTTATTGTAAAAGCATATCTTTTAGCATAACTCGTGTATCTGTAAGAAATACATTTTTTATATAGAAATTACTTCAAAGAACATACTTAGAAGAGTTGTCTCTCCATGATTTATTAAAAAAAACCCTTAAAAATGGTGCAACATTCCTAATTAAAATTTTTTTAGTTCAAATATAACTTTCTAAATAAAAGCTGTATCTTAATTGTTTCTATATGTTAGAGAAAAAGAACTAAGCAGAAAGGAGCACTTATTTTGGCCCACAGCATATATGTAATGGTACAGCGGTGACAAATGGAGTGTGAGCACCACTGTGTCTACAACTTGAGTTTGAAATATTAAGCTTAACAAGATGTGAACATGACCACACACATCAAAAGGATGTTCCAAGATGCTGCCTACCTCTTTCTGTGCATCCACTTCCCAGGATGCTAAGCTTAAAATTGTTAAGTGGTAGATGAAATTTTCAAAGGAACTACCTATACTGTAAAAACATTTCTCTTTTTAGATTAGAATGTGTCTTGTATTTCTGTATGTCTTCCTCCTAGTTTAAATATCCTCTTTCAAAAATACAAGACCCTACCCTTCTGCTTTGTTTTGGAGTTCCTAGGAATCCTGCCTGGCTACACTTCCAATACAAGATCTGAATTTACTTTTGCAAAGAAGACTTCATAAGACTCCAGCATAGATAATACCGATTTACCCAGCTGTGAAATGGAACAGATTGAGATACTACATCTTAAAAATATCTTGTTTCTCTTCCCATTCTGTCTCTCTCCCTCCAGCATTACTGAGAGTTCTTGGAAATACTCAGTGCTCCTCTTTGCCTGTTCATAGGCCCTTGCTTTGTGCACGTAGACACTTAACTGGAATGTAGCTGTAGGAACAAATTCCTGTGAGGCAAGTTAGGGTGGTAGTTTGTAGTATTTGATACTACATTCTTAATAATTAGGGTATGTGCTTTTACATCTTGATAAACATAAGGTAAGTTTAGGTAGTTTGATGGTCAGTGAAAATGGGCTAAACAACCTTGTACCCACCACAGGAAAACAATGTGTGCATGAATAGCTGCCATGGATTACATAATGCACTGTAATTTTTACCTTCTCTTGCTTCACAGTTTATGCCTGGAAATAACTTGTTCTGGTTGCTGTATCTGACTTTTTGAAGTACTGAGTGATTGTAGGAACTAATCCATGCATTACCTATAAAAGCTCTTCCAGCACAATTAGCTGGAATTGTGCATGCTAAGGATTTTTATCTGAACGACAAAGGTTCTAATCCCAGTTCTTTATCGATGTCATTAATGTAATTACGTATGTTTGAGACCACCATATTCTTTATGCAATATGGCTGTGGTAGGGTCTTTTATGCTAAAGCTCCAATATACCCATGCCTAGGTTGGAAGTGCCACACCTCTTAGATGGCATAAAGAGGTATCTAAGTTAGAAAAGCTGCTCAGTGTGCTGTTATTGCTTGTGTTATGTCCTAAAGGAACATGAGTCAATCAATAATTAAGCCACAAAGTACTGCCTGTTGACATGGCAACATGCTCACAGATGTGACGTGAACTTAATGTCCTTCTTTCATGTCTCCTGTGAAAGTAAGAGTCTCCTAAACTCAGTAACAAAGAATTGGAGCAGACATTGCCAGGGGAAAAGGAGAAAATACAAAAATTAGATGATTTCTTTTATAAAAAGGAATGCCTTGGAACCCTTTCTTTCTCAAATCTACTGTAATAAATGGTCTCTCTCTTTTTTTAGTGCAGGGACCTTTTCCTGATCAAAAAATCCCCAATTGCTTATTGCCAAACCCTTTTAGAAGCATGAAATGAACTTCCTCATGGATCGCTTTTATGATTGCTTCTTTCCCATGTATTTCACCCCACCCACATTTTTTAATGGAGCTGAAGTGAACACACTTTTAGGTTACTGCTGTTTAGGCAAGACTCTCTCTAGCTCCAAGAATAACATTAGCTGCTGCACCACAGATTAAGGGTTGGCATGAAGGTCCAAATGTGAATTTGTCATCATCACTTGGTGCCTGTTGTTCTGAAGACGAAAGAAGCACGAGTTTGTGTGACATCAACTTCCGTACGTTGGGATCGTTTTTCCTGGCCGTTTCTGCAGTTTCCCTGCACGTGCTCCTGCTCTCCCACTCTCTCTGCTTGCCAGTTACCCTATTCTCCTCTTGGCTTGCATGTCTTTCTTCCAAGCTTTCTGCAGCAGATGTTAATGGGTCTCGCCAACACATTTTGTTTGCCACATGTGTTGCTACCTGTGTCACAATATGTGAGGTTAATTTTTCTTTTTTTCCAGGGCATCTTTTTACTTCTGCCTGAGTTGGTCTCTTGATCTTTCACACATTAAAAGTTTACTACACGTTCTTTCCTTTGTGAGCTTGGTGTCCTCCATGGAAAGGACATGTCCAGTCCAGCAGAAATACGCTTTTATAAGATTGCTTCAACACTGTTTGTGCAACCACTTTGCAGAACTTTGTTATTCATGATTTTATCTTGCCACTTGATATGCATAATAGCTTGAAGGTGCCGTTGATTAAATTTTTCCAATGCTTTGATGTACCAGTACTAGCATTTCCATGTTTCTCAGCTCTAGAGTGAGGTAAAATTTAGAACACTACAAAAAAGCCAACGTTTGGTCTTATGTCTAATAATGTACTAATTCCAGATTTATTGGATGTAATTCTCCATCTCAATATAGAAAAACTAGTTGATGTATTAAAGCCAAATGTTTTGAAATTCACGTGAGGGAGAGATGTAAGAAGCAGGGTTTAAATTGTCATGTGTATTCCTTGCCCTTTAAGAAATCAGGTAACAGTTTTGATAGCTTAAATTTTATAAAAGTACAAATCTCAGCTGCAGACTACTGTGCAACTGGGCAGTCTGAATGTTTGATGGACCCTGCACCCTTCAGCAAGTATTAATCCTAACCTTCCAGACATAAAATATGTGGAAAAGTAATACCTAAGTACAGTGATAAAAAGAGACAGACAAGATTGCTGAGACAGCAGGGTGACCTCATACTTTATGAAATACATCCCTTCATTTCTCCTTGGCTGCTTTCTTTTTAATGCTTTTCTTCAGCATCCTATGTGAGTTCAGATCTCTGAGCAGATGAAATTTTATTTTTAAACAAGAAACTTCTTTCTGCTTATATCACTTTCCAGATAAATTTTGATTAAAAAGTGTACTCTAGCAGTATATTTTGATCTGATGCGGAGCAATTCAAGAATTTAAGATCTGCAACAGCATCTTTGTGTTTAGATTTGGGCAAAGTGTACAGCTGAATGACATGTTTGCTGTGCCCTTAATAAATAAATTGCTCACTGGCTGTGCTGCTTGCAAACAGACAGCCTTTGGGCAATGCCCAATTGTCCTTTGTAATATTTGAAAGGCAGGTTCAGTTGAGCTGGAGAAAAGGGCCCAAATCTCCATTTTAAAATACTGACATGCTATTTTCCTTTACTGAAAAATAATACTCTAAGGCTCTTGACTTGAAATTCTTCTGTGAATTTTTAACACGCAAATCAGTTCATAAACCTTACGATACATATAATTTACAAACAAAAGCTAGACATTTAATGGGATTTCTGCAGGCACATTATAATTATACCTGAACAATAGTCAACAGGGAAGGGAGTGATGGTAGCACCATTAGGAAAAGAGAAGCATGACTGCTACCTCTGCAAGACTTAACTTGATGGGAACTCAGTTATTCTCATGGCAATTCAAAACATTGAAATTATGCTGATTTAGTACTTGGTGTGCATTTATGACATGTTTTGGGTTTTTTTTAAGATCTTACTTGAAAAGTGTCTCACTGATATAAGTGGGCCTCATCACACTCAGTAAAATTCCACCCATACAAAAGAAATTAATATGTGCAATACCTTTGGTTCACTCTCCAGCACACGTACATGTTGGAAAAAACACAGTAAATTATTGTACCATTGACTGCATTCGAATCTCTTCTAAGCTGTAAACTATACTTTATTCTGACTTTTAGTACTCAGAGACTTACATTAATTTTGCAAATTACACTGTTTCTCTGGTTCACTCCTGTGACTTTAATAGCCCCATCTGCTGGCTGAGCACCAGCTACGAGAACGAGCATGTACCTTTGAAAGCCTCTTGTTATAACAAGGCTTCTATAAACTTGCCACTGAAATGTTCTGGTTTTATCCTAAGTGAGACAAAAGGGAGAAAATTGGAAAACTGCATTTTATAGATGCATATTTCTTACAATGCTGTGGAGTTCATTTTGTGTTTGCTAAGTTCTTGGTTTCTGGCAGTGTCAGTCTGCTTTGCTAATGATGAAGATGCACTTCTGTTGTTGTAGGAACTTCATTTCCTAAAACAATTTACAGTTTGCTAAAGCGAAAAGCTGTGAAACTGTAGAAACTGGCAGAAAATATAAGATTAAATGTAACTGGCAGTGCTCACTGAGAAAGGAACTAGCAAAGATTTGCTTTCAGATGCAGTAGTACATCAGAAGTATTGAGACTATGTTGCGTTCTGGAGTTTGTCTCATTGCTACTCTTCCCTAGGCATCCATTTGTGTACAAGGTAGGATACAGGGCAGGAGAGACTCTTGATGTGGCTCAGTAGGCTCGTTTTCATGTTCTAGTGTTTTTTTTAATGGAAATAGATGTGACAGACCTCACAGAAATAATGAGGGAGGCTTGATTCATCCCCTCATTCTTTAAATGGAACTACTCTGTACTGCTTTTTGAGGGAAAGCTTTTGATGTTATGTGTAAGACCGTGGTACTACTTGTTCTACATGGATATAAAGAAAGTAGCATACAAGATAGCTAAGGAATATGAAGCATGTTTCTTGTTCATCACTGAAGTGTTACACAAATTTGATGTTGCATGTGGAGATTGTCCTAAAAAGGTCCTGTTACTGTAACCTGTGATTTATCTATCTATTAATATAGCAAAATGACTTTAATGGATTTCAATGATATTTAAAAGTATCTTGTATGTGAAAAATATATTCTCTACAAAACCTGTTAAATGGCCTAGGAAAGGAAAATCCTGAAAAAACCAGTGTTGGGGGAGGGTGTATTTTGGAGGAGTATGCCAGACATCTGATTGTGGTCGCTATGAAGGAACAAAAGCTTGAGGAGGAAGGGAAAAGTACTAATGAATGTACAGTGAATAGGAGCCTAAACTGTACTATAATTTTTGATGCTGTCCATTGCAGTAAAGATCACCTTAATTCTTTTGCACTGTTCAGTAAAGAAAACTATGCTGAATAAGAGCAATTTGTCTTTTTCCAAAGTTTAATCCAGTGACTGAAGACAGAGAGAATGATTTAACAGAGCTTAAAAAAGCACTAACAGAAAAATAAGTTGCTGCAGCCATCCTATTAATCAGTAGATTCTGGTCTGATAAAATCCTTGAGGTTTTTTTAGGGCAGTAAAATGTACAAGACAAGTCAAAATCTCTTATGATGTGGTGGTGTCACCAGTGTAGCAATCCTCATTTTCTTATGACTGTGAAGACATTTAGTAAGTCCTTACAAGGGAATCACAGTGAAACTTTTACTGACTTAGTAAATTAATGTTACAAATCCTCATGAACTCAAATTGGTAAGTAAAAGTTATCTTTGCTTATAGCCTGGTCTAAAATACAAAGGGATTGAGTATCAAAAATGAGTAAAATATTTATATTGTAAAGATTAAGTACAGGATTGTGTTCATGCTCTTTTAAAAGCTTGTTCAAAACTCTGCTGCTGAAATTTTCAAAATATTTAAATGTTTCAGGTGAGTTTTACTGAAAGTCAAAAGACCTCATGGTCCCCATCCACATAATTGCTTGGGAAAATATCAGCTCCTATCCTAGTTCTATAATAAATAGCACATGGCTTAGGAGACCAAAGGAGAGCTTCCTGCTGAAGATCATGCACAAATACTAGCATACCATGGAAAATTTTCTGGTGGCGTCAGTGCAGAGGATACAACACAGGATGCCTTTAAGTGAATTAAAAGAATGCAGATGATTTTAAAAGGAAACCTGGGAAATACATTGATCGTATGTTCAAGATCAGCATTTTCCAGTTAGTAGGAATGTTCCTGTAATATCCTTCTGCTTGGGCTCTTTTGCCTTCCAAATGCATTTAACACAGTGATCCGAGGAAATCCACCCTGCTGCAGCTTTCCCAGCCTCTGTGCTGCTCCTCTCCTGCAGAGGTGTTCTTTAATGAGCACATGTTTCTCGGTCACAGGTAGTCCACGTTATGCCTGACTGCATTTCTTTACAGGCTTTAAAACCCTAAGCCTTAAGGCACAAGTGCCATATGTACACTGGATGGAAGCCTGATCCTTCAGTGGACAGCTCAAGTGATTATGAATTACTCACTTGTGAAATCCTGCAGTGATACAAACAGAAGGACTGGTGAATCATTTAAAAAACTGATTTCTGTTTTAAAAACAATTTAATTCATTTGATAATAAAGTTTTAAAGTTAGCTGAAAGATTTCTAAACAATTATCCTGTGTACCTAAAAAAAAAGTATATGTATAAAAGAGCTTACATAAATTATGTTACCTTTTAAATACCACATAAAGACACATAGAGAGGTAACCATCAAAGAAAGTGTTACAAACAGCAGACCTTAAACTTTGTTTTGGTAGGATTGGCAGTTAACACTGACCATTTCTGCTCAGCAAATATCTGGATTCGTCTTTTCGTAAGACCAGCTAATCCATGCTCTCTTCTTCAGGAACTGCACTCACATCTTTTTGTATTCACTTGAAGAACAGGTGGCTCAGATCAGCCAAACCTTAATCCTAGCAGACCTTGAACTTACTGGAACGCTATTGCTCTTCCAGTGGGCTTAGAAGTTTTCTTTTTTTTCCCTGCCATTACTATGATTAATAATGATCTTGATGCACAGACACAGATGCACTTATATATACTCTAATAAACACAAATAGGAAACATAATACGTTAGGATATATAAACCAGAAATCAGTCAGGAAGGCTAACCAGCAGGTTTTTTTAATGTGATAGGCAAAATATCATGTTTTTACTAAACAAAGACAGAGTTAGTATTTTAGATAGTTTTACAAGTAAGAGACAAATGCTCTTCGTTATCCACTGATTAAAGGAAGGGTGGTTTTCTATTCTACCTTAATTTACTGAACAGCTGGACAAATCTCCAAAACTTAAAAAAGATTATTACCAAATGTTTTGAAATATATTGTACTTTGCCTGTCCTAAATCTGAATGTTGTACAATTTGATGATCAGAGATAACCAATTTGTACTCAGAGTAGTAGGGAGCCCATGACAACACACCTCTCGTGATTATCTGTACTTAGTAACCATTTCTAAAATCCTAAACTGTCCACTATGAGCTTGGAATATTGAGACCACTTACAGACACTTTTCCAAGTTATGACTCATTATGTTAAGCCTTCTTTTCATGAAACTCTGCTTAACTGTGCATGTGCTGATTGTTTTCTTTGTCATCTGACTTTCAGACTGGTTACTGATCTCCTTTGATATACTGTACATGACATCCTAACAAAACCAAGTCTTTAATCAAAATGATGAGGATTCAAATGTGTGCCACTGTCAGACAGCAGGGTAAGGCTAACATGCAGCAGATGTGTACTTGCAGGTCAGATGGAATGAATGGATTTAAGACATACAGTTGGTACAATCTTTAGTTTAACCCTAGATCTGATTTTAAAATCCAGGCAAGACATTTTCACAATGAGCTATGTTGGTTTGAACTGCCAGCTGGCAAAAGACTGGCACAAATATTTTATACATGGGATAGTCCTGACAAGCCCTGATTGTCGCAATCTAGAAAGCAACAGAAATTCATTGCAGAGAAAGAGATCGATGGCTCTTGATTACAAAAAAAAACCCCTTTCTGACAAAAATCACTTGCATTAGTAGTTCTATGTCAATATTTTCTCTTTCATGCTGCTATTCAACAAGATCAAGATGTAGAAAAGCAAAAGGCAGGTGATTACTTCTAAGAGATTTTATTAATGCAAACCCAAACCACTGAGATTGCATAAATGAAATCTGCAGCTGTGTATCAAAAACAACACTCAAAGATCAGGAAGCACCAAGAGCAAATATGTCAGAATATGATCTGCTTTAATATAGTTTAGAAAAGAGCCTGCAAATTTAAACACTTATTGTGTGAGCTGAACTTTTCTCAAGAAAACAATATATAAACTGTGGGTGGGACAGACTGATCTATTTTTCTCCTACACATACACAAAAGTTTTAAAACCATGCCAGCCTTACTGAGCTCAGTGGGAGTGGTGCTCCATATTTTGAGGAGATGCTTTTGGTGCAAACCAGTTCTGAGGTGACTGATGCCACTTGTGTTTAAGCTACAACATGATTAGTTTTCTTAAGTTCATTACAGGCATTGAATTTATTGCAGGAAAGACTGTTGAGGGCACTGCTATTTATTAGGGAAAGTGTTACCAGATAGCATTTTTATTATAGGGAAGTACAGTAGATATAACTTAATGGACTAGAAAAAGAAACAGGTAGGTTATGCTTTTTGTTCTGCTCTGGGGAAAGTAGAGATTTTTGTTCATGGTAGTGATATTTGTTTAATGTTGTTGATTTTGACCTCTCCTCCACTGCTGTTGGTACATGCCAAGATTTTGTGGATTCAAGCTGTGCACTGGTTAATTGTAAATTCACTGGAAGATCCATGAGAAATACTGATGGCAATAATAATGCTCAACTGAATAAGCAGCTAAGCACTTCTTAACAAGTTATCTTGTTGATGAACCCAGTAGAAATACTGAGATGGATAAATTAATCAGGGGATAATTCCTGCTCAAGAGCACTGAGCACAATGTGCTGTTCCAGGGGTACAAAGGAACAGAGAGTTCCTAGGTACCTCCAGATGTCGATTCCTCTTGTATAAGAATTTTTCCTATACAGCATTTCCAGCACTGTCACTGGTGTGCATGGCTGTTGATCTCCAGCTGGAGCATCAGTCCTTTGATGGTTATAGGTAGAGGGATTGAATTCACAGCAACCCTAACGGCACTCTAATATATACCAGACAATGAAATGGCTTTTGTCAGCCACGAGTTTGGGGAAATGTTACCATTTGCAGACTAATCTTTCACTGAAAATAGTTTTTACTCTGAAAACACAGGTGAATGAGTCCACTGAGGTTAATGAATTCATGAACATGAGTCAGAGATGTAGATCAGAACTCCTGCCTTTATTCTCTTGCTGTATGCTGAAGTATTTGTACAGTCATTGCTTTCCTTTTACATGGAGAAAATAGCATGATGATAACTTTTTTCTAAGTCATCATAAGAAAAGTATCCCTGTTGTTTAGTCATGTAGTATAATGGGTCTACCAAAGCATGATGTGTATCAAAAATGTTTTTCAAGAGCACTCAGAGTCTACAGTACCCAGTTTTGTACTTGGGTGCCCCACTCAAAATCAGTAGAACTATTTTCAGAAGAAACCTCATGCATGACTATTTCTTTTATGATGGCTCTGCTCCTCGTATTGCAGTTCATCTGCATCCTGGGGTCTTTGGGCAAAGAAAAGAATACAGTTCTACATTTTTCCTTATTCTATTCAGAAGAATTTTATTGAAGCTTTGGATGAGAAAGGGAACAACTGAAAATGCAACTTCACCTTTGTGATCTTACTGCATTTTCCTCAGTTTTCTTCAGCACAGTGAGAACTAACAACTAGAGGTCATGATGAGAATATCTGCAGTTTTCAGAGAGTAAAGAATAATTGCAAATGCACGGTGCTTTAATAGTTGAGGAGGGGAATTTATTTTTCTCTTTGTGACCCCTGTATTTAGGTTATGCAACAAATACCTTACTAAGTTAATATAGTCATGTATTGCTGAAGAGCTATTAATTTCCGTAGTGTTTACATCTATATTATCATGGAGCATTATGGCTCTATGATCATCAGGTAGACTCTGATTCTCTTAAAATACCTGGATAGGTGATGTACTGTAGCTTCAAGCATCTGTTTAACCTAGCAGGTAACTTATGCCACCTGTGTATATGATGTCCAACACAGTGAATGCCAGTGGAAAGTCCCTATTTTGCAGTTGTAAAATGTTCTAAACCCCAGTCCTGTTCTTGGTGACATCTTTGCAATGGTACAGTTTGTAGCAGGGTTGACATAGCATGGTCAGTGCAGGGTTTGCCTTTGAAGTGCAGCATGGAAATCTCTGGTTTAGGCTATAAATGTTTCGTGGAGAATATTGTCTTAGCTCTCACTCGTGCCATCTTTGGTTTCTGCAGTTGGATATAGGTGCACTAACTTCTGACTGAGGATCTAACAGATCTGATTCTCAGCTGTGCATTCTTGTCTTAAAAATCAAAAAGGAAGAGTTGCGCATTATTGATAACCACCAACTACACCTTCCTGGTGATGAAGAATGTTGTCATGAGTCAACGCCTACACGTTTGTCTTTCAATCTTACGTCTCTGTAACCCTCCACAATTGTAATATCAGCTGCTTCCTCTCATGTACCTTATGATTCTTCTATCCAGGACCTCAAATATTCCACCTGTGCTTTCTTGTCCTCTCTTGCTGTCCATACACAGTATCCTGAGGTCTCATTGCTGTACCTAATTACTAGCTGGGCAAGAGGCAGCATGTCCTGTGGCTGCTTCTGTGTTGATTGTCCAGCTGGTGAGCCAGACAAAACAGAACTTTTAAGTTCACGTTGCAGTTTTTCACTTAATGAGGCCAGTCATCTATCTAGTCATCAGTTTTCATGTAGCTAGGTAGAACTTAATATCTTGGAGATCACTGCTCTTCTATCGAATTTATTTGAGATTGGCCAATAGATTCAAAAGTTAGTGGGAAAGACAGAAAACACAGTTGCATAAGCTTGGGATGATCAGGTTAGGAACAAAGTAATGCTTTCTGAGTGCCAGACTAGACTAGTGCACTGTTTAGGTGTGTACTCACTAGACTGAAGGAGACAAACAGATTCAGAGATCAGATAGTTTCCTAAACACTGTAAATAATGCTATCCCAGGAATGGGTCAAGGAGACCTGCTTGTGTCAGCATATTCACATTGCCTCTCCTTCCACACTCTGCATCATGAAATGACTTTGAATCTCGTACAGTCTTTAAGGCTAATTACACAAGCATCCAGGAGAAAATTCTGACATTGTAGAGATATGCAGTGGAATCCTCATAGGCAGATCACAAACTTGTAGGTTCTTATATTGAACTCATGGGAAGTCTCTGAGATTTCATGTATCTATTCCTTCAGCTTAGTTTGTGTAGAGACAAAATCATTCCAATGTGTGAAATTTAGACTCAGAGTTCACAGACTGTCCTTTGCAGAAGAAATACAATGAAATCTCTGAATAAGTCTAGTAATCACACTATAATCATGTTATCTGTTATTATATTTTAATAACCCAAATAATCACACCAGGTTCAGGATGGTGTGCTACTGCTACTGGATTCCTGCAGGACCAAACTCACTGGGCCATTAGTTTTCATTTGCATCACTTCCTCAACACAAAGCATGCTCGATGCTACATTAACTGGCAGCCCAAGGGTTCACAGTGTCCTGGGGAGTCCAGGTGGTGCAACTCTGGTGAAAATGCTCGTGTAGTCCCTTCCTTGCAGTTCTAGTGTAGATGTTGAGCAACAGGGGGTGGGCAAAAGCAGGAGCAGATGAACTTCTCAGTATAATTTTCTTCTTTTACTCACAGCTTCCAAAATTCTGTGGTTAGGTAAGAATCTCCGCTTTCATTTAAAAATTAAATCTCAGAAGCCATAAAGTAAATCAAAAGAAAAACAAACAGATATTAATCTTGTGATGTTTGATCCAATTTTGTGTTTTGGGAACTGTCTTCTGGTTTCTGAACACCTGGATTTGGCAAGGCTGCTATCATGCCTGGAACAACACACATAAAGAGTTTTCTTACTATCACTATTCCCCTCCCACTCCCTTTCAGGCAAATGAACGAATTTGGACACAATATTTCAGCACATTTTTTGCCTTGAAGGTGGGTAATAGCCTGCTACAGAAGGAATATATCTAAAAGCCCAAGTAAATAGCTGAATAATGTGCTCTTCATGAACCAAATGATCCAAATCTATAGTAAACCAAAATATTAAAAATTAATTTCTCTACTTACATACCAAGCCTCAGTTTCAGATTTAGTATTTCAAAAAATACAAGTATGGCATAACTGCTATGCTATGGGCTATGAGTTCTCCTACTTCAATGAGTATCTTGTCAACTTTAGGACATTTACATTAGAAATATTTTATATGGTAGTACAGATAACGTGGGAAAGAACTTAGAGTTCATGATTCAGTACTATTTATCATCTTAAAGAGAGTAAAAAGCTGAGTGTATACATTTATTTAAATTAGTTAGGCTTTAAAGACCTCGAATTCCTAGATATGTTAGAACTAAATCCTAAATTGTGTTCTGGCAATCAGCAGTATAACTGAATTGAAGAATGCATTTGGAATTTCTTTGCTGGATCACTATCACATTAAAGGTATCCTGCAGATTTGAGTCCTTTCTGTCTAAATACCCTGAGACTTTACAACAGTTATTTACAGTCCCAAAATATAAAACCAAAATATTGCACAAGAACATGAGATGGGGGAAAAGAATTTAAAATCCCATTTTGGAACAATGGGATCCTATTTTGATATTTGCAGATGCACTCCATTAATGTCTTAGGATTTAAGAAAAATAAATGTCTTTAAACTTTATAGTTTATTTTAGTATTACGTAATGAAGACTTTGAAATGCCTTTTCTTCTCTTAAAATGCACTTGAGGGGCTTCTGTGAATCTTTTTATTTACTGAGCACACCAGAGTGACTCACTCAGAAAAGTTAGGGGCTATCAAGTAAAAAAGTATTTAGGGGTTTCTCTAAATGTCTGTTATTCACTCAACAGACTGGACATGCTTCTCTATCATACTAATTCCTAGTTGATAGTTTTTTAGCTGTTTTGTGTAAGAAGGTATCTGTATGCTGAAGAATGCATTATCAGATTGTGAGTGGAAGAATTTCACTCTCTGGATAGTGTTTAATGTGGTCATAGACTACACACACATTTTACTGAAATACCTGGTTTAGTTCCCTGATTTTTTTTATTCTTTCTTCTTCCTTTTTTTTTTTTTTTTAAACTTAAAGACCTGAATGCAGTGATCAGAGGGACTGGAGAGCTCAGAATGTTAGTAATGAGATATGGAGCTCTTTTCTTCTAGGTCACTGGCATGAATTTGACCCTGGTTAGTAATAACCGAGAGTCATTATCAGCTGGTGGCTGTTCGGTGGCCTACGACACACAAGCTGGTGGTTTCACTTTGTGTAATGACCCATGCCTGCGTACACATACACACAGTCTGCAGTTAAAACATGTGCAAATAGCTGGGGAAATACCAAATATCTCATGATTGAACTTCAAAACTCAGGCTGAAAGGTCATCTGTGGTGGCAATTAAGAGTGACAGGCTTTATACCCAGTCAGCCACAGAGGACAAGGTGCTCACCAGCATTGACACAGGTCATTTGCTCCTGCTTGGACAGTGGATCTCACACATTTAAAGCAGAATAACACAAAATAATGGATAAGTACTAAATTAATTCTGTACAAGAAAAAGTGATGAAGCAAAGTCCTTATAGATCTGGAATTTGTAAGCAAAATGAGAGAAGCAGAAAATAAAGGGGAAAGCAACCTGGGGAAAAAAACATAATGGAAAAGGGAAGATATGGAGTGGTAAAATAGAGAATGTAGAGAAATGACAGCAAATACACTGATGGCCCATGCTTTCCAAAACACCTGACTCCTCTTCTTGCCTCCTTTACAGAGTTAATCTACTTCCTGTGAAAAAAAAAAAAAAGGCTTGTTATATAAGATTAAAAATACAGCAGAGTATTTAGGCAAATTCTTCACTTCTAGCATGTGCTGCCTGTTTCAGCAGGGTGTCTGTTCTTCTTTACAGTAGGTATTTGCTTATCTACCTTACCAAAGTGAAGGTTTATAATTAAGCTGTGTAGACTCAGCTAAAGGGTTTGGTTATGATGATGGATGTGGTTTTACTACATCAGCAGCAAACAGCATGATGACCAGGAAATTAGCAAGGAGTAACAAAGAAATAAGAACTCCACTGATGTGACAGGAACTTTAGAGAAGGTTGGGAGGGCTTTTGGAGCAAATGCATGCTGGGTCAGGATTTTCCACAAACTCGTTCATCCATCTCTACAGTTACTGTTAAATATCTGTGACACACGTATGTTGATTCAATGGTGAAAGGCTTAAAGATCAGGCTGGGTTGACATTTCTTCTTGTAAGGCTCAATATCATGGAAACATTTGAAGTGTAAAGAGCTGTAGAACTGGCTAGTTTCACATGTCATACTGATGCTGTGTGGCTTTGTAAAAGAACTGATACACTTTGACGCTCTAGGCCTGAAGCAAATACGAAGCATAGGACTTGTGAGCATGGCAAGAGACCGTGAAGCAGCAGCACAGAGCACCAGGTAAGATCAAATTCCTGGCTATCTTCCATTTCCCTGTCACACCGTGTATGCTTAATAAACTGCTTTTACAATAGTGATAGGATATGACTGCCACCTGCATGCTGTGTAATGTGTATCCTCTACAGAAAGAACATTTCGCAGCTGCAAGATGTAAGTAGTTTAAGCCTAGAATACCTGGATGTTCTAAGGTGAGCTCTCTGCTTTCTAAGCTGTAAAAATGCTTAATCCCTGTGTCACTTTATATTATTTTGTAGTTAATGTTGTCAATGAGTTGACAAAGGCACATAACCAGGGGGCAGAATATGGCCTATCATATTTATTAGAATGTGATTCCTCAACTAGGCACTACGGCCTCGTAAGGGCACATACTCTGCTTTGTTTTTACATCTGAAATGTGAGGGAGTATAGACCTTGTCTTGGAAAGCTGTAATTGCCAGCTCTGTGACAATTATATGTGAGCTCAGTGCTGGTACGTGATAACCTGCAGATGCTAAGACCAGTTTGATTTAAGAACTTTAAATAAACCCAGTTGACCACTTAGCAATATATTTTTGTCTGACTCTTTTGACTGACACTTAGATAGGAAGCTCTTTGGAGCAGGAAATCATCTGTTATTTGATAATTTTATGAAGCCCCATTTCTAACTAAATTTTCCACTGAAACATTATTATATTGTTTAATGATTTTTTTAGATTTAGAATAGTGCAAACACTGTACATAGCTTCTATTAAGTTCTGAGATTTAATAACTACTGTGTATAAATGCCTTTCTTCTCTCTAATTCTCTTCTCCTCTGCAGTCACTTTAAGCTTTAGTTATATTACCTCATTAACTTTTTCTTGTTTTGCAGAGGATTTTCCAGTAGGTTCTGCTCTGCTCAAAGACAAACATTTTTGCTGTAGTTAGCAGGGGACTGTTTGCCTTCACTTCCTGCTCATTGTGTCTTTTGGTGCTTCTTGCAATAAACTAAAGAGATTATTATATTCTTTAGTCAACTTTGTTTTTGTCTTTACCAGTCCTTCATTGCTAAATAAGAAAGCCAAGATTCTTTCACAAACTCAAGAGGCATATTGCTGCTTTCCAATAGTAACCACAGATACTTCATACGTAACCATTGATTTTCTATCCAGGGATATGTAGGAAGTCTTACAAAGAGCATGAGTAAGGACGCATCTAATAACATGTCAGACTTTTCCTGTTTCCACACTTGAATGCTCAGTCCAGAATACTGATCCCCGCACCAGAGAACAACCACAGTTTACAAAGTCAATATATACTGTATGAAGTAGCTGTATAGTTATGATAGTTACCACAGGGAATGAAACCTAAAATTTTTAGATGCAAGCAGAGGGCATAGGCAGGATCTGACTTTTCTCTGAAGTAGGCTCAGCTAGAGGAAAAATATTGATTTTCACCACAGCCATCCTTCCTTCAGAAGTTATTTCATGTTTGAAAGGAATGCATGAGGCTATAGAGAAAAAGAAAAAGGGTGGTATTTTATCTTAATTTATAATTTTATTTTATTTACAGGGTTCAGTTATTTTATATGTTCTCTTCCTGAAATAAAAGCAAATAAACCAGAAGATTTTCTTTAACTACAGTGTTTGATGTATATGTATGCATTGGAAGTTATTAATTACTATCAGTGCTTAGTCTTGGCAGTCATCATATCTTCCAAGCAGGTATTGCAGAAATCAATCAAACAAACAACAAAAAAATTAAACTTGAGACTTCTATTTGTGTAAAGTACCCAAACATTAACAAATTTCTCTGAACCAACTGCTATGTCTTAAATCTCCAAAGTCTGAAACCAGCTTTTCTAAGACTACATGGAAACTGCTAGCTTCAGTTCAGAAGGTCTTTGCAGACTGAAATCAATTTCTTGGCTTCAAAACCCTGTAGTCAATACTGGCTTTTCTGGGAGGAGGGCTGCTGGGCTTGGTGGGACACTGATCAGATGCACAACGAGGTTGCTGTTGGGGTTGGGTGGGTTTTGGTAGAACACATTTATGCTGAAATGCAGGTGCTCCTTTCAGATGGGTCAAAGGGAAAGTGGAAGAGGGCATTGGGCAAGTCGACATGCAGATTACATTCCCTAAGCCCCCTGGAAAATCTAGTTTTGCCTGTGTTCTTACACTCATTTTTTCAGTGAGCACAATTGACAGCTTGATAACCATGAGCAGTATGAAAAAAAAAAAGAAACAAAATCAATTCTAAACCAGTATCATATGTAATTCTCATGTTATAGCATTTACTTGAGATAATTTTAATAAAAGCAGAATTGCACAGTGTACCCAAATGAAAGTATATTTCCATTTCAGTATATATGTATATGAACTCCAGTATTATTTCTGTTCCTTTTAAAAACAAAGAAAAGAGTAACTCCTTTTTTAAAAAATTTAAACAGTTTCACTTCATGTTCTTTTTCCTCATTCTTCTGAAGAATTTCTGCCTGCAGCACAGCTACATTACACTCATAAAACACATCAAGGTATCAGCATTCTCCAGTACTCCAACCACTCCAATCACTGCTGTGTGAACAGCTGCGAGTGCATTTTTTTAATATTTGCACCTAAAAATACTTCTGTGCTTAGAAGTGTCTAGTTCTCCAAGCCTTCCTTGGCCAGGACACTTCTCAAATATTCAGTGAAATTCTAAACCCAGTAGGACTCCAGATTGAAAATCAAAATCTTGGGAATGTACTTCAGGGGGTAAAAAACCAAAGCAATAAATAAACTTTGAGGGAAAAAATCCTTTTTGGTTAAGAAAGCAAAAAGCAAATTCTTAAAACTACTGACTGTCAAAACACAGCTCTGTATTTCTGAGAGTAATTCCTCATGCAGGAAATACCTGTGTAATTAACATTTACTAAAGCAAAAGCTCAAGCCTGCATTCTGCCCATTCCAAACTACTGCTGACTTCATGAAAACAGAAGTGTTCTAAAGTGTCCTACTTTCTTGTAAAGAACAAATGTACATTTTATAATCGTGTAAGGAAGCATAGATCTTACTAATACAATACTCATATAAAACTAATAATCATGTAAGCGTAGGTAGTATGAAATAAGCAACAAAAGATGCTGGATATTAACAGAAATTCCAATGTGATTGCAGTGATGGACCATGGCACATTTTGCTAAAGATGTCTGGCTGCAAAGCCAGGGATTCCAGCAGAGGCAATTAGGGGAACTGAAGGCAAAGTTATTCATTCCTCAGTGAAATAATTCTGCATGAATTGAATGTACCAGGGTTTTCAGTCACTGATACTTATAGCACTTAATATTTAAAATATTAAATATTTGCATGTTATTAGGTGAGTGAGTAGTTTTCTGCTTATTCAGCTGCTAATAGTAATTACAAGCCATTAGAAACAAATATGCTACATCTATCAATAGAGGAATAAATACTGAGACTGCTTCACAAAGCACTGTCACAGTATGAGGTACAAAAATAGTGATTTGGTACCTCAATTGTAATTTTAAGCATGGCAGTTTGTTAATCCTAAAATTAGGTAAAAGTGAATGCAACAGTAAAGAGAATATCTAGACATTTAATTAACTCATAATTTAAGATGCATTTTGTTATTATTAGTTCAATTTATAAAAGCACCATGTTTAAATTAGGTGGGTTTATGTGTAGTTCTTCTCTACTTACTATACCCACTTAGCAACACAAGAGATCTTTAAAAGATAATGAGAAAAAGGTTTTCCCCTTCATTCTCAGCTAATTTTGTTTTGTGATTACCATGGCAGTCTCATTTGAACTGACAGATTCATAGGTTGCAAGATATGAGGTACAGAATGAGATTTTTTATTTTCTATGTCACCCAACAGCCAATTAAAGCCCTAAATCAGTTTATGAAAGAAAAGAGCTCAGTTACTTTTCTCAAGCACACAGGGTAAAAAATGGGTTCAAAATTTTTAGATCTTTATATTTGTTTTCAGTTCTTGAGGCAATTAATCTAGCCAGGTGCAAAAATGACAGGGGAAGGAGCCTTCAAATTGAAGTCTTAATTTTTTGGAGAACTTCGTTACTGGAGCAATGTTGTGATACATCAGCAATTGAGCCCAAGTGTGTATTAGTTCTTCATTCTTCAGTTATTCATTTCTCCAGCAAATCTATGCCATTTCACATGTTTCAGTAGCTCCTGCATTTAAGACAGACGTCTTAAATGATGTAGATGTTCAGGGGTTTACAGTTCCGTCTTAAAAATGGCTCACAAAACACCTCTGACTTTGTCTCATCCATCGAGTAGCAAACAATGAAAATCCATGGCATGAAATTGCACCTTGTGGAGCTTCTTGTTGAAGGCAAAGAACTATAAAAGGAGGGGAAACCAGCAGTTTCATTATTGAAACAATTGGAGTAACTAGTCTAAAGATACTCCATCTACTCTTAAAATACTGTTTCTATTCCAGCATAAAATGTAAAACCCTCACTGCTCTATGAGTAAATCTGTTCCAGATTCACAAGGCAAGCTGTGGTGTGTTCAGTTGTAGAGTAGTTCAGTTGTTTCTAAGCCACAGTAATTTCAATGCTACAAGGAACATAGACTATTAAGTAAGTGGTAGAACCTGGCTAATTCACATCAGTAGTTCAAAGCACCAATGTCTATTACTAAAATTTGTAAATTAGTAAGATATCAACCAGCACAGCCCATTTTCATGATTTTCCCATGAGCGTTAATGATATTTGATGTTGTCCTAAAGTCTGCTCCTGCAGGCTAGTGAGTAGATGCAAACTTTAGCTTCCATCAAAAAAGAGTTCTCGCCTTTATGGTTAGAGATAAAACATAAAAACATGAGCCAGCTGAACCCTGGAGTAACAAAAACCAGAAGGCAAATAAGCAGAGCCCGAAATTTATTTATTTATTTTTTAAAGACCTGGCAAGCATAAAGCTAATCTTTTGATATTTGATGGACCACTTCATGCTTTTTAAACACCTGTAGTTAGCAATATTGAACTGGCACAGTATGAAACAGAAGTGCTCTCCAAATACCATTGTACCAGGTCCTGATTTTGCAAGTCGATAAACACCATCCAGTGGGAGCTTACGGCACTGTGCAAGTTTGAACCTTTATTTAATAGATGCAGGTTAATATTATTATTTATTTAAATATAGTGTAAAATATTCTTTTTTTTTCTGTATAGAATTAAAGTAATCCTTGTAATATGAAACCTGAGCACAGCTCTCTAATTTAGCAGAGCCTATAATTATGGAGTTAAGCACGTGTGAAAACGCTGATTCAGCTTTCTTCTTCTGTGTGTGCTGAGAACTAGAGAAGAATCTCCAAATTATCTAAAGTTTTATTTTATAATTCATTTAAGAACAAAACATGACAAAAATGAAAAGGGCAGTGAAAGTATTGATGCCACGAATCTTGTGACTTACTTCCTTTCATGTTGGAGATTGTCAAGCTCCTCTGAATGCATCCATGAAAAAAATTATGAAATTAAGTTTCTGTATGTAGATTCCAATTTTTGCAAATGATGAAGTAATGTTTGTAACAAGACTCAGATTTGTCTTTCTGAGTCTTGTTGACCTAGTGGAATATGGCTCATTTTCCATCAGGATCATTGCAGGAATCTCAGCTAAAACCTTACATCTGCCAGAATAGAGGATTAGACAAATTGGCAGGTGGTAATAGATTCAAAAGTTAAAAGGAAACAAACTGAGCAGCAGGATAAAATCAGGGCAAGGTAATTAACATTCTGTTTATATTTTCAAAGAAGAAACAACAGGAAAAGAGCAGATGCCGGTTCAGATTTGTGGACACTCCCAGGAATTTTTTGCTTTAGGTGAAACAGTAAGAACTGCCCAGAACCCGTGGGACTCAACTGGCCACTCTGGTGAAAGAGGTCAGATTGCACTGAGACACAAGTCCCACAGAAGGGTGTCATTTAATACACATGGTTGCTTCCTGCACAGAACTGCTTCTCGGCTCCAGATGTGCTTGTGGAAAAAAAAAAGTCACAAGGGAACAACTAGAATTTAGAAATTATAATATAAATTAAAAGTGATATCAGAGCTATTGGGAGTTTGTTTAAGGCAAATTTTAATCTGGCATTGTACCATGGTACCTTAACACACCTGAAGATGTATAGCCCAAGAGCTACAGGGGAAAACAGAACAATCATGCAGCAATCAGTCATATTTTAAAATACCACATGGGGCATATGGCAGAGAACAAAGATTATTCTGTGCACAGTACCTACTGCCAATGCAGTGTTCTTCGAGGGGCTGATTCGGAAGTCAGATGATGCAGAAGGGACTTGATTTATATCAAAATATTTAAGGTTTTGGGGATCTAACCAAAGAAAAGAGAAATCATAAAAAATGCTGGCCCCAGGGAGAGCTACTACAAAATTCCCAGCTGCCCAAGATGGACCAGATCGTTCATTAGTGATTGTGTCCCTGCAGCTTTGCAGAAGTTGAATACCTTCAGTTTCACCCTGTTGGTCACAGACTTGATCTAGTGAGAGCTGAAATCTTTGTCAGTTTTTTTCGATAATGTCAGAGGGCTTTAAAACATACACCCATCTGCAGCCTTTCACCTGTAGTGAGCAGAACTACCTGTGCATCTGATTTTCATGTCTATACAAGTAACAAGTTTGTTTGAAATATATTAGTAATTTTATTCAGGCCTGTAAGTATATAGCAGTTGTATCTGAATATCCAAGCAGAAGTGATTTCATGCAGAGAGAAAGAAAAATTATTGCTTTTCTCCTGTGAAGCAGTTTATACTGAAGTAGGATTGTCTTCCACTCTAGAGAAAAGATAGTTTAAATATCAGTGAAAGGAACTTTGAGACAAGATACCTTACAAAATTGTCTCTACAGACTCAAAAAGTGAGAATTTTACCTGTAATTTCACATGTATTTAGGGTGAAACTCTAGATAAAAGAGTACCGTGAAACCCTGTCAATGAGGTGTGGTCTGAACACCAGGTAGGGGCAAAGCGTTTGGCTAAGGCACAGCTGTGGAACCTGAGAGAGATGTTCAGTACTCATTTCTGAAGAATTTTCTAGATCAAACCCTTTAACCAGTCTGTATCTCAATCCCTTCACTGGTAAAATATGGATCATATTCCCCAACTACATGATGAGTTAAATATCACATCATCCTTAACACTTAATAATGCTTGTAATCATTCACTGTGAGATCATAGTCTTGCAAGGTAAAACATAATCCAAGGTAATCAAAGTCAGAGCCTTCCATAGAGTAGGAATACCCAGTATTACTCATTGGGAATAAATTTCCATTCCAGCCTATTTCAAATGTCCTTGCAATGCTACTGTTATGCCATCTGAAGTTTCATATGCAAGCATTACTTTCTTTGCAATGGATTTTAGCATGGAGCTACAAAGGATTCTTGCCTCGAAGAGGGAACTTGTTGATTTTCATGTCTATTAATCCAGTGTAGCACTCATAGCATGGGTTTATTTTATGTGAACAGATTTGGTTGTTAAGGCAGAAGAGTGTGTTTGCTGTTGTTTTTCTGTGTTGTTTTATGTTAGGTGGTGAACCATAAAATATTTCAGAACTTTTAGCTATATATTTTAAAGTTTAGCTGAGTCTTTTATAGTAAGCTTATTTTTCTCTACAATGTCATTACATTAATTTTTGAAGCCATCAATTTTTTCCTTTTTTTAAATAAGAAGTATAAAGGGAGATTAAAAGCAAATTTGATTTGTACTTTTTAAATTTATTGTTTCTATGTAGTGCTCTTGCAGAGCCTAGATATATACATTTTGTATATTGTGTCCTTGCAGAATTCCCACTCTGTGGTACATAGGCAGAAGAAGTAGGGCATAGAGGACAGATTTACATTTCTCCCCCTTTATTTGTTGAGGATTTAACTTGTTTTTAGCTGCAGTGTGTATAACTCCATGCTAAATAATATCAGAAATATTTTGTTGAAATCAAGTTCCCCTAATTGTCTAGCATACTAAATTAGAAAGACAATAATCTTTCTTTTGCTAACATAGTTCTTTCTAACCCAGTGACCCAGATCCCAGTGAGTTTCCTTAAGCTCAGAAATATGATTTCACAGAACAGTCTGTACATTGGTACTAGTTGTACCTTTTTAATTCTTTTTCCTTTATGGATGGTATTTTCATCTGTTTTGTTGCGCATTATTTCTGTTTGTTTCAAAGCAAAGTTAAGATAATAATAATTCCTAATTTATCAACATGGCCCTAATTGACTTCTCATCATCCTTTTAGTAAACTTTTCAAAGGAATTTTAAAATAAATTTGTTATTGAAAAATTATTTCAGGACATCATCCTACAGCATAAGAACTAGATTTAAAGGATATTTACCCATCTTAAATAAGCAGAATAGCAACAGGCAGAAGATATTTCACAGTGAATTGGAAGGAAATCAGTAGAAGCTAATTGATTTATAAAATAAATGATTGGAATTATTTTTAAATAAATTATGAGCAGGTATACTAGAGTTTATAAATAAACTCCATATCCCTCTAGATAGTTCCAACAGGCTAATCTTAGGAAACTAAGTATCAGTAAATGAGAGCAAGGATGCTGTAACATTGCATGGATAGACATCTCCTGATATTCTTGGCACTTACTGGATGTTATTTCATTTATAGAAACTAAAGTTCAGCACAGACAGCACTGCACTTTGCATAGTGACAAAATGCTCAATGTGCCATTCCAAAAAGAAGTGTGTTTTTAGACTTCCAGGGAAACTGCAATAAGCCTCCCACTCACTGGACATCAGGAAATCTGAAGCTTGTGGAAGTGCTACAAGCTTTGTATTAAAGCAGCTTTTCCAGAAAAGTTGAAACAATAGGAAGTATCAGGGAGATCTGAATAACCCCTTTAAATCATATTCTACTGGACACATTTGCCGAACAAATTTTTGCGAGTTTATCTGGAATTCTATGTATTGATTTAAGTCACACTCCAGTAGATGTTCAACATGACTTCACTGGATGAGTGAGTTTACATTTAGTGTTGCTCAGTTTAGTAGCAGGCAGTGCTTCTAATCCCTGTGGAGCTGCTATTAGCCATTGGTTGACCTGAAATTCACATGAGTTGGCTTTAATTCAGAGCCTGGTTTGCTCTGCCTGGTTTGCTGCTTTGGTTGGGTTTTGTTTAAATTTGGACCAGTCACTTAAGCCGTTTTTTCCTGAGTTTTTTTTCCTTACTCTTGAGAAAATCTGTTTTTAACAGTACTTTCAAGCACTCCTCCATAATCATGCTATTTCTTATGCTGATTGTCTTTAGGATTTGGCCAGAGTGGTAGGGAGGGCCAGAGACAAGAGGATGGGCAGGGGAAGCAAGGGTGGGCGTTCAGTGTGGCCTCTAACACCAGCATGTTTTGTTCCTTGCCTAAGAGGAATACCCTGAGTGTCCAGAGAGTGTGAAATTAAATTCCAAAGGTACTGGAGGGAAAATTCCACATGTTTTTAATATGACCCTTAGAAATGTAATGTGACTTTTTTTTTTTTTTTTTTTTTTAGTATCATTTGGGATCTGGCATTCTAGCTTTAGATTAGGTTGCATAAGGGTTGCATTTTATCAGGAAAAAAAAAATCTGTATTTGGCTTGCAGAAAAGTACTTCAAATCTATGTGCAATCCTCAGCAAAGAAAAGGTTTTTTTATGAATGCAATGTTTAACAATCAAATACATTTCATCTGCTTTTTTAACGAGGGGAAATATTGCTGTGATTTAAAAGTCTGAGATATTTTCTGAGAGTATTTCTCTGTGTTCTTACTGCAGATTTCTTTGTATTTATTGTACTGAGAACTACTAGTTGATGGGACAAAATGCGATTGCAGGATCTTTTAGCTTTAGAAGGTCCTATTCAGTATTCCCCATGTGTGAAAATCTCACTAGCTGGCATTACAAGGGCAGAATCTTAATGCACTTCTTTGGGTTTGTTCTGTAGAGAGTTGGTTTGATGTGGCCTCTGCCTTTTTACTGGCTAATCGAGGTCCACTGGGACTGGAGATGGGTAAGTAGCTATTTCACTTATCTTGTACATGTCCATATACAAAGATACATGGTTACTTACCACGGAGATGGACAGGAAATAACTGTGAGGGGGGAGATCTTTACCTCATTAGCAACATTACATTTCCTATAGTGCATATTTTTCATATATTAAAAGTTAATAAGATGGTGTTGGCTTACAAGACTTAAAGAGAGATGTGATCATTGTAAATATGTCTAGAACTTCAGAAAATATTACTAAGGTATTTTAAAGCATTTCCAAAACTTTCCTTCATATTTTTTGTATGTCAAACAGTAGTATTTTTTTATTCCTTGTTTAATGTGTTAATGCCTCCAGCTACCACAATAAAATTAATGTTTCATATTATATTGTATATAACAGTTACAGTTTGAGCCCCCAGTCTTGACTAGGGCCGTGGAGTAGCAGGGGTGGAGCAACACTCGTAGCAGGATAGCTGCTCTCAGAAGACATTGAAATGTGCCTGGACAAGACTCAGAGAAGTCCTGATGCATCCCTTTTATAGATAAGGAATTGATAGATTAAATTATACGCTGAATTAATAACTAAGCTACAACAGAAGTGAATAAAACCTTCTTTGGAGAAAGCTCTGTTTATCATTCCTATAGGTATTGTGTATGTTTTGCAGTGGGCACACTGTCAACCAAAGCTAAGTTTAAGGCACACATAAAAGGTACTTTGCTGGCATCTTTTCATTGCCATTATATCAAAATTACTGTAGCTCAGATGCTGTGGCTTCAAATTGCTTCTTCCATATATGAACAGAGTGCTGCTTGTAAGAACAGATATGAACCAAGAATATAGTTGGCACTAAATAAATAATACTTAATATTTTCATCCCTTTATAAATAACTCCCTTGCATTCTTCTCTCAAGTTTACACACATACCTAGATAGGGTTCTGTTTAGCACAGATATTTTTTCCATTGTTCAGAGAAAATATATCGAGGGGAAAACTTTTCAATGAAGTGCACATACTCCAAGAGTTAGAAAAGTCGGTCACTTCTCAGGAAGCTTTGGAACTCCTGTAAAATGGTTCCATGTATTTATGTATCAGAAAATATGAAGCAAAAAATAGATTAACAAAAATGTTGAGAGAAAGGATTGCTCAGAGAGTGAAAATACTAGGAAAAACCTCATCATGGAAGTAATTGGCATCGTCTCAAGCCCAGCTTGGTGTGGGAGACTCCCAGCCTTTGCACACCGATTGCATTGCTGATTTCTTTTGTGCAAAAGGTAATTTTTGAGGAAGATTTGGAGGAAAATCCAGTAAGGTGCAATAGCCTTTGTGTTAAGTTCAGGGTATGAACAGCTAATACTGGTTATTTTTGTTAGTGCTTAGCATGAAAACCACTTCTTGAAACTACCTGGACTGAGCTCCTTGCACAGCATCTGACTGTGCAGTCAGCAGCTGTAATTGCTGTGAGGGTGGAGGTAACACTACTCTCCTTACTGTCTCTTGCACAAAACGTAGAACACAGACTAAAGTACATCTCTAGTTTTGTGGGTGACTGTTGGTAGTTGGGCATAGAGGCAATAGAGCCTATTTCTGCAAAATTTCAGCAGGCAGATTAAGTCCCCTGATGAGATTTCTGATAAGATTTAAAATATCTTTTGTAGCCTGTAGAAATGCTACATTCTCAGTTCTGTGATAGATCTAGAAACTTTTGATTTTGCTGCAATGTTTTTAATACTGAACAGAAAAAAACTAAACTGATTTACTGAAAAATGCTTTCTTATGCAATATCCATCAAATTTACAAGGACTGTAACTTAACCTTTTCTTCTTAGTGTTGACATTGTATCTTGCCTTATTTTTACACAGTTCAGTGGAAGTTATGCTTGCAGCAGAATGCAGGCTCTTTCTGCATGTCAGTTTTGAAACATTTTCATGAGGCAAAGCAGTTTGAATCCCAAGAATAGGAGATACGGGCTCACTACCAGAGCAGTTTTATACAAACATTTAATTTGTTACTTTTCTGTTCTTTATCTTTTTTTTTAACTTCATTTATAGTGACTGTATTTGGTCTGCAGAAAAGTGTGGAAGTAATCAGAATGTTTATTTTATCACCGAGTTTGTATAATAACATTTGCTATAAACTGATTTTTTTTAGGTTCCAAGACAGTACAATTGATTAGATGCATATTTTCTACATTATACAACCGATCACACCCAGCTGCACAGCTTTTCTCAGGTAAGTGAGCTATTATATATTCCCTTTTTTCTTCCCTTCCCCAACTCCCTTAATTAATAAGGAAAACCAGACATCTATCTGCATGAGCCTTGTTTTAAAGTCAGTACATATATCCATGGAAAATAAATATCTAGTTACTAGGATTTATCCACTGGGACCAGCTCTAATAATGAATTTGAAATAGGATTTTCTTACTACAGAAAAAAAAAAATTCCTCAGACTCAAAGATAAATCAAAGGAAAGTGGCACCCCGGTGGACCAGACAACCCATTGGCAGCAGTCACATGAAAGCCTCAGAGGTCACTGCCTCAGTATCAGCAAAGCTATTTGTAGAGCTCACTGTGGAGTTTCACATGGTGGCTAAATCAGAATACTTAATAACCTGGCACCCAAATTTCACATGTTGCCAGCCGCAGTCCTTATGTGAGCCTTCCTTTCACTGCTTTGGAAGCTTCCCCTTGGAGTTGTAAAGCACGGATACACAGTACTATGTTTTGACAACTCAAAAAAAATTAATTTAGAACCAGCATTAAGAGACTTACTGTGTGGATGTACAGGTAGGTGAATTTTATTGCAAAAAGCATGCGGGCTACATCTACAGCAGAGTCTCTGAAATGAGAAAGACAAGATAACTCTAATGAAATCTAAGATATGTGCTTTTCTTCCAGTCTATGATACAACTTGGGCCGTTACAGAATTTTTGTCAGAAGCCAGCATTTTTAACTGGATCATTAACAGGATCATTAACTGTTTATGAGTAAAGTATCTGCTTTGCATGAATTTTTTTTTTTTTTTAGGATGCTTTGGTTTCTTTTGGGGGAATGGAAATGTAGGTCAGACACTTGAACCCATTCCCACACACATTCTCTTTTCTATCCATCCATTAATTTTGATTTTAAAAAGTTGCAATGGGATTTTCTGAAATTTCTGAGTCTGTGTTTCATGTCCCTGTTCTAATGTGAGGAGAACCTCCCCAGCCAATTCGTATCTCCCAGAAGCCAAAAATGCTGGAGTGATGGCCTGTCCTCACTTCGAAAAGAGACTGTGGTGCACTGCAGGAGATGTAGTTCGACAGGAATGTTCAATCTATACAGCAGATCAGGAGCCAAGAAATACTTGAATAGAGCTCCCACGGCTAAGCAGGGCTCTGAGCACCTCACTTAATCTACAGTGTGACCACTCCCCACCTGTAAATTGACACACACTTCCTTGTTTCACAAAGGCTTCAAGAGGATAAAAATCTGTGAAAGTTATGAGATTCTCAGATACTGTGATAAGTCCCAGGATAAACAAATGTTGAATGCAAAACAGCAGCTTGCATGGTACATATTCAAGGGCATGTGGAATGAATTAGAAAGATTAAGAGAGGGAGCAAAAGAATGAGAATGGGGAGAAGCAGAAGGGAGGAAGGATAGACAGAAACACTGCAAATCAAGCAGTGTCACTGGAAGCTATGGGAGAGTTACACTGAGTCCTGCACACTTTGATTTCAAATTGCAAACAATCTTGGAAGTGTTTATAAAGTAAACTGAGCCAACGGCTTACTAAATGAGTTTTTTGCAAAATTCCAATGTTGATATTTTTGTGAGGTGACCGAAAGTAACTCCCAAAGAAGAGATCTTACTGTGTGCATTTAAAGCATGAGTGGAGATATTAAACCTAGGTTTTATTTAATATCCCACAATAGTCTTTTTTGGAGGGAGAACAATATAAGCAGGTTAAGAAAATTAATTTTCTGTATTGTGCCCTGCCAGTGGTGTGAGGGAAAAGTCTGGATATAGACATGTGTGGATCTGTAAATAATAGGCAATAAGGACATACACAATTCTTTAGCTGCCCTTTCCCTTCCTTTTTTGTTTTGTTTTGTTTTTTGTTGAGACGGCATATTATTAAACTACATACTGGGAAGAGATTAATGGATTATTTTTCTGACAATGGAATAGAAAGATTAACCATTCACTCATTAAAAGAACAAATTCATTTTTAGAACTGCAGGTTTAGCAGTATGACATATCAGTTAGAGAAACTGCTGCTGCTTTTCAAAGAACTGAAGAGTGTGGTCAGTAAAGAAGACGAAAAGCCATTTGGCATGGCAAGAAAGAGGTGACAAAACTCTGAAGAGAAAATGTAGGATTCATGTACAGAAAGCTTTAATGTAGTGATGCTAGGTAGATGGTTTTTATCTTACTACTGCAAAGTGTGGAAAGCCTGCAATTGGGATGGAGGGTGTGTGTCCTTTTTGCTCCAGAACATACTGCTGTGATACATTCCTGTGCAGAAGGACAAAACTCCCGCTAAGCTTTCCAGAAAGGATTTAGGCAATGTACAGTAATTTATGCTGGCTTTCTGTGCTAGAGGTCAAAATTGCCACTGGTCATACTAATGACAAGCCTGTGCTCGACTGCAGTGAAACAACAGTGGCTGCAGATTAGGTGTGCTGATATTGCAAAACCTCTTTCAGCAGCAAGGAATGAAACGGCTTAGCGTTAAATAGAAGGACCTGAAACAGATATTGCTCATGATTTGCTGAGGAATGTCTCAAAGTCACTCTAAGGTATTTAATGTTCATACCATTTACACTAGGCTGGGCTGCCTTAGAAGCAGATGAATATTTTGGGGTTTTTTTCTCTTTGCAGTGATTCACTTGCTACTAAAAACAATGGCTCTTAACAAATAACTGGCTTAGGTACTTCTCTGTGTCCGCTTTGCATATACATGCATTACAGGCATCTTCATCCTCACAATACCCAAAATCTCCTTGATAATTATAAAACTTCAGAAGCAAATTTTAAAATGCTATTTAGATGGTGTTTGAAATCCTCTTAGGCACCTAATCTGCATTTGTGTGTCTAGATTCCATTTAAAATTGGATGCTAGAAGCCCATGTGACACTTGAAATAGAACTTCAAAAATGTAGTTTTTATAGTCTGATCTTCATGGAAAGTGTTATCTTTTGAAATTCTTCAGGCGGAACTGTTACGATAAAAACAGCCCACAACTGAAAATAGTGATTTTATGTTGTATTTTGAAGATTCTCTCTGCAGGTCACCAAGCACAGTAGATTTTGTGAGGCAAAATCATCAGCCTACTGAAATTAATGAGAACTCTTTGCTTTCAGTGAGCTTCACATCACACCCTTCACTGAAGTATATCCATATAGACTTACACACTGTTTACTGCATTTTATTTGAATGAAAGTGAAAACTAATGTGTCAAGAGAAAAACAGCTAAAACTTAAATGGGTAATAGACCTGCTGAACAACTGATGGAGGAGGTAGCTAAGTACCCAGAGGGGTTTGGGAGGAAAACAGCAGGTATTATTTGAATAAACATGTTTAAAATAATGAAACATGTCTAAGGTGCATACAAGAAGTCCAGAAAGCCAACAAAGGGTTTTAATCATAGATAAATTTCAAAACACAATCTTCTGGAATTTGTCATCAAAATCTTTTGGTACAGAAATTTACAGATTCTAAATGGCAGGACACATCTTCTCATCACACAAATGGAATACAATAAAGCGTATACTTTCCCATACCTTATGACTTCTCTTCCCCACATCTGTTTTGCACAGTGGTTTTTAATTTTAGGATTTCATCACCACCACCATTCCCCCTTTCCTCCTGAAGCTGGCAGTGGGAGATCACTGCCATCTACAGATAGAAGATAGTATCACTAATATTAGAGCAAATTGTTGAAACAGTTTCACATTGGAACATTCTTCTCTTTTTCCCTTGAGCACTTGTCTCCTCAACCCTGCTTTCCTCTTAAAAAACCCCACAAAGCCACCCAACACACGCTATCAGTTCTTTGGCACCTGATCATAATTGCCCTCATTAAAGAAAAAGCATGAAAAGGCATGGTACTTTAAGAGTCTTAGAAGCCCTGTAATGTTTTGAGTCAAAGTCGAAAGAAAAAAAAAAGCAGGATTCACAAATGTGCTTTCCATTACTTATTATATTTGTCAAAATTTAATATACATGTCAAAATTATAAATGGCTTCTTACAGCTTTCTCAGAAGGCGGCTGAGAGAAATAACAAACTCTGTGGACATTTGTAGAGATGGATTGAGTAAGTGGGTACCTGCTTCCATGTACCACTGCCTGGGTCGTAGTTTCAAGATGACACATCAGGAAGGACAAGCAAGTAGGAACAGTAGAGATACAGCTTAATCTTAATTTAATCTCTGTCTTTTATTTTCTTTCTCCAGGAAGGGAGTAAGAAAATTAATAAAGCTTCATGCTATTTTTATTTATTGTAGAAGAACCACATATCTGCAGCCTGTGAAAACTCATTACAATTAATATAACTTTAAAAAGGAAAAAGAATAAAATTCATAATTTCCATCCTGTACCTTCTGTATTAGATAGAAAGTTTTTACTTTTAACAAAAACAACAAAAATGTTTATCAAAAATATCTGATATCCCTTATTAAGATACAACAGCATTCACTATGTTTCAACTGCTCCCAATAGAAGCTGTTCCACTGAATTATTGAAATTAACAGCCTATTTGATAACATTAAAAAATATTAGAATCACAGATCTGGAAAGTAAAAAGCAGTCCTGTGTCCCCATTAAGGATAAGTGATTTGGCAGCTTGCATTTCCATTTCTGCCAATTATACTTGACACAGTAAAGAAACTAATGGGCAGAACCAAAAAGAACCTATTTCCCTCTGAAATATCTAAGTGTATGATTGGGCTCACTGTAATTATTTTTACCTACAAACTTGAGAATTTAAGTCTCCAAGAGATCACACAGCTGTAATATTTAGGTTAAAAAAAAAAAGGCAGAAGCTGAATGCAGTAGAGTTAAAATAATCTATAATTGCAGGGGCTTTCATCTGCTGTATGCCTAAATAGTCTTCTTCATGCACTGGAGAAATGCTTCTTATTTGCTTTCCAGGTGAGAGAAATTCTCTGGCTTGTTTGTCCTGCTGTCTGTATATCATCCTAGCAGCCAGAGTAGAATTCTGCTTTGATTTGGGAGTCCATTGCAGCATGATAATATGATCGCTTCAAGGAACATATTCCTGTACTAGCAACACCAACCAAGTCTATTTTTGGACAAGTTCAAGGAATAAAAGTAACAGTTAATCTGGTCTGATCATAGGGAAGGAGAGATCTCTGACTCTGAAAACCTTTACCATGATTGTTTTGCACAACCAGGTTTCCCTTTATAATCCTGTGCCCACTGAATTACAGAAGATACGTCTGGTTTCTTTTAAAACTTCTGACAATTTGAACCCAGTTCGTAAGAGCAACTTTCAAAAAATACAGGCTGAAAGTGTAGGCCCCACTGAAGTCAGTGGCAAAAGTCCTGTCAGGTTCACTAAGGTCAGATTTTCATTCCTGATATTGATTCAGCTGCTACCTTTAAATACAACAGCTGTAAGGTTGTTTCTACAGAAAGTCAGTGTCAGGTGTGTTTATTATTTTAAACCACACCATTTCTTTAGAAAAGTAAATATCTGAGTACTTTTATATGTCAACGAGCAAGATAGGAAGTCTGACAGGAGGCATGTTTCACACATTAAACATATATTTAATTGAAATGGTTTTATGGAAACTACAGAATGAAAGCTGTTTTTTTCCCCCTCTCCCTCTCAAAGGGCATTTCTATATGTAGCCAGGAGGTGGCATTCCTGGGTAACAGTTAAAGAAATTCGTATACACAATTTCTCTTTTGCATATAAGAGAGAAAAAAGGTTTCTTACTATAGTGGCAGTTAGTCAATTAACTGAGGCTTAAACTAATGCAATAAATTTGCTTTATATATTCTTTGTCTTACGAGAAGTGGCAGAGTTATCCAGTAGTAGACATTAATCTTCATGATGAGACAGCAGGGATCTGGCAAGTTATATTCATCTTCCTGTAAAGTATTTGATAGTAAGAGTCCTTGTCTTCAGTTAGAAGAACACCTGAAAACCGTTTTGTTCCTCCAAATAAGCCAGTTTGCAATAATTCATTGACCACAATAATACCCACTATAATACTGTTATAGGAACAGTTAGGAAATCTGAGAGGAAAAAAAACCAAGCTGAATTTTATCCAGTCAATGAATCTTAATCAGATTTTTCAAAGCCTGATCATTCCCATTTGTGATCCAGTTGGTCTATGGAGTATTGCCATATTTAACATCTGTGTCACATCATGCCTTTCCTGTTGCCTCATTGATCAACAGACAACATGTGATGTTTCCCAGATGTTCAAACACGGCAGATCCCAAAAGACCTATTAAATTACACTGAAAGCAAAACAACATCTATGTTGTAAAAGTTTTGTTAAATTCAGGTATGCCTGAATATTCACAAACTTGCTACAAGATACTTACTGATATTCAAATTGCTTTTAAAAATCAGTCAAACTCTTTGGAATGTCCACATTGCGTATTATATAAGGACTTTGTGTCACAGAGTTGATAAAATTATCTGTTCTGCAATATAAAGCAAGTTAAAATAGAATTAAGCATCTACTTACATATGGAGAAGATAAACCACTGGATTTTTTACTTCATTTTACTATTTGTCTCCTCTTACTCCATGCAATCTGTGTCCTTGCAGATTTTTACTCAGATTTCTTGATGATTATATTTTTTTTCACAGATAAAGCTGAATAAATAATGATTTTAAAAGCTTGAGCATTGCATTCTCTAAACAAGGCAAGGAAGTATGTGCTGTTGTTCCTCAGTGTGGCCTTTTTCCACTGAAAAACATCATTATAAAGATCAAGACGTACTAAGATGCTAATTAAACCTTTGTTCTGTACCTGAACAACAGTGACATGAAATTCTAGATCAGATTTCAGACAGCAAATGTGATCCAGTTTACACTAGCACGGTACAACATTCTGCTTTGAAACAGAACGATAGAATAGTTTATGATACGGTAATTTTAACATTAGTGTGAATATCCTTCACACCTTTCTGAAGCTGGTGCTGCTCTTCTAGCAACATTTCAACTTCAAATTTTGTGCTGGTGCTTTCAGCCATGAGAGTCTCAGCATTTTCTGATGACCACAGGCAGCTGTATGCAGAAAATCAGTACCTTTATTTTGTCACCTACGAATCAGCAGCACAGAGAACTCAGGTGCAATCTGTTTAAATCAAAGCAACACTTCTCCACATTACTACAGTGACTCATCAAAAGTTTATTTAGCCTTACTCTTTAATAAGAAGGAGCATAGCTACTTTAGAAAGGCCACCTCAAAGAGAGATGTTCCTTCTGTGCTTATTGATGATACTATCAACATTTGTTTTTCTCTTAAATCAGATAGGTTTTTACAATAGGTTGCTTTTTCTTCCCCAGAAAAGAGGTTAAGAAATTCCAGTTCAGAAATGGCCACATATTTATTTTTGCTATTTTCCAGTAGAAAATGGTTCGGGTTTTTTGGGTTTTTTTCCAACCCAGCCCTTCCTGGTGGATTTGTTAGCTCGCTGTACCTCCATGAAGCAGCTCCCCCTGGGAGCCAGGCGCTCGGTTCCTGCTGCTGTGCTCGGACTGCGGCTCCCACCCGCTGCTCCCGGGATCTGCGGTCCCTGGAGGCAACACTTCCACAAAGGGATCGAGCAGCCACAGCAGCTGCTCGTGTGAAGTAATGCTGCTGCGCTGACAACGATGACATTCGAAGCTTAAGTGATGTTTTTTCCGATTTGATCAGAAAATGGAAGTGTTTCCATTTAGGGCAATAGACTTATCCAAAAGAAAACATCTTGCAGGTTTTTTCCAATGGTTTATCAAGTCGAAAACTGCAAGTGGAAATAAAAATGCTCTGGGTATCCTGGGTTAGTAATACTCCAGTATTTTCAGGTTTGTCTCCACTGTGGAGTAATTTTGGACAGTCACATCTTTATATCAATTTACACACATAACTAATTTTTGTTGAGCAGTCTAGCATTGTCTGAGAGCACAGAGTGCCCAGGTATACGTTAATTACAAACCCCTTTTTTTAGTGATACCAGGAACAACATAGGCACCTAAAAGTTGCAACATCCCCAAACTGGAGCTGTCCAGGAGTCCATCCACATGGTATAATTTGCAAGACTAGGATGGCTAATTTTTAGAAGCTTTAGAATGACAGAGCTGCATACACAAAAAAGTAAGTTGTTGAGTTTTTAAAATTAGATTATCTACTTATAGTACAGACATATGTAACTTCAAAAAAATTCTGTCTAGATTTTGAACTCACCTAAATTGTTTATATGTCTTTTTAAAATAAATACATAATTAGAACCATCTTTATTATTTAATGGCATAAGACCTAACAAACTTTTGCTTTGTTACTGACACTTGCAGAACAACAGCCAGAGATTTAGCAAAGTGAGGACAGAAGGTATGTACAGTATCACAGAAAAGCATGTGGAATACAAACACAGGAAGGAGACAAGAAAAGCAAAGATCTGTAAAATGGTAAAGCAACGCATATGGAAAGTCAGCTTGAGAAGAACAGTCACATATGCCAAAAATAATTCACTAGCTACATTTAGTTAGAAGATCTGGGGAGCAAACATAGGCATCCTAAACAACAGCAGTAGGTTAGCCAGAGTGTCTGCTGGCCCCAGGGTCACATATTCCTGCTCTAACTGCCAGCAGCATCCATTTGGAATGAGGAGCTTTCCAAGAGCTGGCCAGTGCTGGCTGGGGAGAGAAAACTGTCTGTTCTTTTCCGTTTCTCATGATTTCCTATGAAATGTATACTGCAATATAAGGCCCTGTCAGAAATACCTGAGCCAGTCGATCTGTGCAGTATGTGCTGATCTGCAGGATTGCTTGGTTGTGTTCAAGAAACAAAATCATAGTGTTGGCCTGCTCTGCACATGAACATATCTTTGTTTGACCAATTCTTTTTAATTATAAATAATTATTTCATTTAAATATATAGAAAGGCTGCAAAACAGGCACATGAGATATCCCTACTGTCCTGGGCATATTTTGCAGAAGGATTTTCTTCTGTTCTTGTTATTGGGATCATTTGCTGTTGGCATTGCTTTCACAGTGTCAGCTCCCAAGTTTGTTGTGTGACATCTGTAAAATAATGAAATGGATGACGTTTGGAACCAATTTCACCAAGTGTTCTAGTCCTTTGGATTTCACTCTGGAACACGATGTTTTATATTACTTCATTTGCTTGGGTCAAAACTTAAAAATCAGTGTCAATTGAGTTTAATAATCCCCTCTTTATTCTAGAATTGTCAGACTCCTTTATTTTGAAGGCTTTCTACAAGTTTGGTCTTGTAGAGTGGGTCATTGGCCAACTGTTCTTTAAAATGGCATAGTTTTCCTAGAGGATCATCTTTTCCAAATGCTTGTTTTCTAAACAATAATTTTCATGTTCTCTTCCTGTGACCAAACAACACAGCCTATTGCCACAATTTTGATAACTAACATGAAAACTAACTAGGTACTGCACTGTCATTACATACAGATAATCCTTACAGACCATTCATGGATATTGCATCACGTCTGAGAGTCTTGCTCACTGTTGTTTGTAGTTGCTCTTGTCCTGGATCAGGTGAGTACATCCAAAATCTCCTTCTAATGCGTTGTGTTGAAATGCATTGCATGATAAGCTGATGCACAGAAATTTATCTTTTCCTTAAGGCCTAAATATTAAAAAAAAGGTGCTTTAATAACGTAGCCAACATGGCCCAGAATCAAATACAAAAGAATTTCATCGTAGACTCATCTTGTCTCCCTTTTTTGAGGTTTTCTTTTATAATACTTCACGTGGCTGCTACTGCAATTTCCGCTGTTACAAGATGATTTGTTCATTGAAAACCAAACACCTATGAGATTGTTTGCCATATCTTTAGATTGAGTTTCTAATGACAGTGTTTTTTCCATAGTATTAGCCACACTGAAATGCAAGTGAATTATAAATTTAACCTTTTATCCAAGACTCTCTCTTGTCTGAATTTCGCATGACCAGTTTTCAAGCACAGTTCTCTCATATAAACAGGCAGTGCATGTTTTCTAGTCACTGCCTTCATCTGAGCCCAGTTAGGAGTTCTCAGTTTGTACAAATTCCATTGCCCATTTTAGCACCCCTGATTCAGTAACATGTTGGAGCTATTATGAATTCCTCTCATGTACTTTAATGTTTCCTGAGTAGTGGAACGGTAATTATTGTTTAAATACCCAGACATCTAGAACTTTTGTCCTGAAGGCCCCCTCTGTGAAGCATTTTTCACTCTGCCCATGTAGTACTATGCCCTGGCCTGTCTTCTACTACTAACAACTTTAATAGATTTTTTTTCCCATCATACCAGCATTTATCTGAAAGACTTCCCAAATTTTTGTAGTGTTTCTCATTTCTCTCATTTTATAGACTAAATCACTAACTTTGCATAAAACTTAAGGACTATCACTCAGCAAATTACAGTCCTTTTTTTTTTTTCAATGAGATTATGGAATTTTTTTTTTCCCATGAGATTTAATTATGTGATTATAAAGCCTCCTAGACATTCCTTAGCCACTGTGTATTGCTGGTTACAAGCTATAACTTTTACTTGTATCTGAACTGAATACCAGTGTCTTTCAGGGTCCCTCCACCAAGCCATCAACACCTGGACTATGCAAGTTGGCTCATTTGTTAGGTTTTCACCTTGTCTGTATCACTGGGCATTGATCATAGCAATTAGGCTATGAAGTGAAATTTCACAGGGCATTTCCCACTTGCAAATTCTTGTACCATTTCAGCAGAGACAACATGGCTGTTATCCTTGAGCTACAAGCAGGGTTTTTTAAAAGAAGTTGTAGACATACAGCCTTACTAAAGTTCTTTATCTAATCCAATTTTACAGCTAACAGCCACAGCAACTCCATAATCCATTCATTCCCCTCCACAGTGATTTATTTCAAACTCCTTCCTTCTTTGCTCTGGTCCAGGCATTCCTAATGCCAAAGATTAGCCAAAGCTGCCTTGTCTCCCTAATTCCATAGTACAGTGAGAGCTTGCTTTAATTCCTTTTATAGAACTCCAATATCCTAGTTTAGGCATTATTTCCTCACCTGAGGTGTCTACAAATGTGTCACTAATTTTAGCCATAACTAATTTGGACCTGACAGTTAATGTCCTGCTGCCAGTTTCAATTAGGGAGGAGAAACAACTGCTGAAATCAGGTGTCTGTGGTGTAATCATGTTTACTTGTAGGAAGGCAAAAAATGCTCTTTCCCTAGACACAGGTGGCACCAGATAATATGGTGATGGCAGGCTTTTTTCAAACATTTCCAAAAAGCTGAAGGACTTCACCTAAGTTTGTCTTCCAGAGCAAATGTTGTCTGATGCTCTCCTCTTTGCTTTCTCTTCTGCCTCTCCTCTATAGTCCTTTGTCAAGTAACAGCCAGATCCTTAACTCATTAATGTGTTTGTCTTTACACTTTGTTTCTTAGTGGTATAATAATTTCTTCTAAGAAGTGGGAACAGTGATTCCTTTCTCCCAGATTACAGCGTGACAACCAGTATGAATGTTCTTGTATTTCTTCTTCTTTGCTATTCTAAAGAAGTAACTTCAACACACTCTGAAAATGTCTCTCTCCCAACCCAATCAAAATGCAGTGAGCATGACAGTGAGTAACAGAGAGCCCTGCTGCAGCCAGCAAAGCTTATCTTTGAACTGCTTCCCAGGTCCCTGCATAAGTTTCAGCTGAATCATAACTCCCAAGTATCCTTACAGCCAGCATTATCACAGAGCTTATCTTTCCTAGAATCTAAGCATCGCTTGGAATTGCTTTACCATGAAGGCAGAACAACATCTCTAATTTATATCAGCACATTCCTGATACACAGTAATATTTCAGTATATCATCAATAAATCCCTCATATAATAACCAACCATGCAACTAAAACATCCTTTCAGCAGAGTTCTTTCTGGTCTGTCTGCTCTTCTGAGTGAGAGACTGTGCCCTTTGGAACCCTGAGCAGCATCACTGTAGGTATGGAGTCACTCCACCAAGTGGATTTTTCCTGGTGCCCAGCACCAGCCAGGTGTGTTCTGGACTGCTGCAAGAGCTTTCATGTTTTAAGAGCCATAATTAAATTAACACCTACAATTATAGACCTAAGATTAATGAGCTCAAACAGAGATGCTACGTTGAACAACAAGATATGAGACAGACCCATAAAGAGACATTTTCAGCCTTATTAGAAATAAGACAGATTAAACCAGGCAGCTCACTGGGCTTTTGGTGCCGGGGCTGTGCTCCCCATCGGTGGGATGCCCTGTGGGTGCCCGGGCGGTGCTCCCCGAGGGCAGGGCGCTCTTTGGATGCCCGGGCGGTGCTCCCCACAGGCAGGGTGCTCTGTGGGTACCCGGTGGGTGCCCGGGCGGTGCTCCCCACAGGCAGGGTGCTCTGTAGGTACCCTGTGAGTGCCCGGGCGGTGCTCCCCGAGGGCAGGGTGCTCTGTGGGTACCCTGTGAGTGCCCGGGCGGTGCTCCCCACAGGCAGGGTGCTCTCTGGATGCCCTGTGGATGCCCGGGCGGTGCTCCCCGCGGGCAGGGCGCTCTTTGGATGCCCTATGGATGCCCAGGCGGTGCTCCCCGCGGGCAGGGTGCTCCGTGGGTATCCTGTGGGTGCCCGGGCGGCGCTCCCCGCCGGCGCCGTGCCCTTGCCGGGCCAGCGCAGCCCCCGCCCGGCTCCCGCCGCTGTCTCCATGCGACAGCGCAGCGTGGGCGTCTCCCAGCGCTCTCATTTGCATAGCCCCGCGAATGGCCAATGAGCGGGCGCCGCTGCCGCTTCTATTTGCATGTTGGCCGGGCGGCGGCCAATGGGGCGGCGGCGGCGGGGCGCGCGGAGGGCGATGCTCCCGGCGGCGCGCGGGCGGTGCAGCGCGAGGCCGGGCCGGGCGCGGGGACCTGCCGGGCGCGGGCGGCCCTGGGCCCGGGCGGCCGCGGGGCAGCGGCGGCGGGACCATGTCGGTGGCGGGGCTCAAGAAGCAGTTTCACAAAGCCAGCCAGGTAGGGGGGCGGCGGCGGCGGCGGGGCCCGGGCGGGCTTTGCTGTTGATGGGCGGTTCGCCCAGTGCCCGCTCCCGCACGAAGCGGCGGGTCCCTCCTCCGTCTGTGGCAGCATCACCCTGGCACCTCCGGGGAGTGTTTCCTTCAGCGTTACCTCCGGGTCCTGTGCTTGTGTTTTTGCTTGTCAGCTTCCTGTTTAGTTCACAAAAGAGAAGGTTGCCCGTTCCTTTCTTTTGCTTGGGGCTTCAGGTCTTTCCTTTAGTTATTAACATTTGTTATTTAGTGATGGGTTCGTGTTTTGAGGCCTCAGTTAAAGCTACAGCCTGTATGGTACCAGCTTTCTCCTAAAGAGTTCATTGTTTTGATCTTCCACGAATTGCTGGCTTATTATCGTACCTGGAATGCCATGTAATTGTCCTGTAGAGGGTATCAGATGTTTCTAGAGTTTTCCCTCCTTTTCTGGATGCTGTCTGTACTCTTCTCTAGAGTGAATCTTCATCTTCTTCTGACCCATATATCTCTTTTCTCTTTTATATGTGTTTTGCTTTAATAGCTGGTTTCTTCTAAGAGAGAAACACCTTTCTGCCAAGCAGGTAGACTGGTTGAATTCCATGGCAGGATGGTGCTAGTGCCAAACCCTGCATTGATATGGGGGCTTCAGGATGTGGCTGCAGTGGGATTCTTCCACTGAACGTTTTTAATCATCTCAGCTGCTTTGCTTGCTCATCCCAAGTCAAAGAGATCTGTATTTCTGCTGGCTGTCATTCATGATAATGGTAATATTGAAATTGGTGACTGTAACCTATTCAGTAAAATCAGACAACTGCTCTTGTCTTGGTGAGAGTGAAGAAAATAAAGGTTCATTGAGTGCTTGGCTGTCATCTTTCTAGGTCTTCCTTCAGCTATGTTGCTTGTCAGCAGCCCAAGTGCAGAATCTGCACTTTTTTTGGATACAGAGATGCTAAATATTTGTATCTAATGTTTCAGTAGTGTGCTCTTTCATGGAATGTACTGATCCTGAAAAATGTTGTGAATTGGTATCTTTTACTTAACTTTCACTGTTCCTTTGAGAAAATGCTGGACCTGTAGAGTAAACAAATCCAAGGACAATTTATTAAAGATTTTGGCTTGTTTTGCATCTGGTATGCTGGTGAGTGATGCAGCCCTTGCTGTAGTGAGCTTGTAACTCAGGAAGCAGAAGATATTTAACTGAGGAAGTTCGAGAGGTAACCACAGCAAGAATCCTCTCGTCTAGCAGCTGGTAACAGTTCAGGTTACTTAATCCTGCCCAGATGTCAGGTAAACAAACAAACAAAAGCATGGATGGGATCTGATAAAGGTAGTTGTAATGGCGGAAAGAAGCTGTAGAATATATTGAATTTGACTGCATTTATTGGAAAGTTGTGGTATGAGTTCCAATATTCATTATGGTAAGGAACTGCAATACTTATAAGAATATTCTTCTTCTCAGGGTGTGTCAAAGATAAAACTTCAATTTATTTCCAAATGCAGAACTGAGCAAGACATTTTAAATCAGTTGATTGAAAAAGTCTGTTGTTATGGAAATGTGTTTACTAGGAAATTAAAGTTCAGGAATAAGATACTAGAATTTTTTTTCTTTTATTGGTACATAAGGTAACAGACACTTCTTAAGAGCTCATTCTGTAAGAATTCAGATAAGATGTTGGGCAAAATAGTAGTGGGAAAATAGCAGAAGAAATAGCATCTATCTAGTGGATCAAAACAGCCATGTGTAAACAATGAAACTGCTTATCCCTGACGCAGAGACACAGTCATGCCTAGATGTATAAAGTTGTTGAACTAAGAAAAATAAGGTGGAACATGAAAAATTGAAATATTGGGATTTCATCTTTTAGAGGAATTCTTTTACAAAATACTAAAGCAAGCAAATGCAGAGCATGAGAGATCTTTCTCTATAGGAGATTTGTTAAATTTCCTAGTACTGTGGGATCACTTTAGGAGACACAGACCTTTGTGTATGGAGTGGATGAAAGATGCCAATGGTAGCTGTTAACAGCAGAGACAGGCATTGCTTGGGGAAAGAATGAAATTAATTCCTTTAGTGTTCTCAAAGGAGAATGGAGGCAGATGACAAAAACTGGCAAATGTCCCAGTGGACCTTGAGGAATACTGGAGGGAATAACACTACTGTCAGGACATGTGATTAAGGAATAAGAATAATATTTGAAAGTTGACAGAACCTAAGGACAAAAAATCTGAAGGCTGAAGCAAGTGTATTAAGACACTCTGTATTTAACAGTTCATTCAGAAATGTGAATAAAGTATCAAAAAAGTGAGAAGACACATATATTCTTTTTCCACGCTAAAATAGACTTCTGTTCAATGGAAATAAATTACAATTCTAAATGAAATGTGGATTAGTATAAATTCATAATTATAAAAAGATTAAGTAAAATAAATGGAGTTATTCTAAACTCCAAATTAAAAAAAGCCTGTGTGTCTTTATGTACAGCTTTTGTGTTGACTGAGTGGTGATCACCTTTGTTTGTAGGCCTAAATTCTAAGTGCAGGAGTCCAGGAAAACAAAAACTACTTAGGATTTTATAGATGCGGTTGAGGTTCCTGGGATGTTTGTCTGGTGCTTGTCAGCTTGGTTTGTCTGAAATTACACTTAAGTAAATGAGTGTTTGCTTTATGAAAGGTCAGCAGCTAACTTTTTGTGGTTACTAATGCCTTTGCCAAAATCAGGCATGACAAGCTATTGCAAACTTGGTTGATGTAGTAAAAAATCACCATGAGTCTGTTTGTAATCCAGTAATTCACGAGAAGTGTTTGGATGGTTTTCTCCTAGAATTTCTTACCCAATTGTTATTGGTTTTTTTTTCCCACTGAAAACTGCATGTTTGTTGGTTTTCACTGAAATGTCAAGCAGTGAGATCTAGAAGACAACTCTTGTGTTACGGTGTCTGCTGAAATTACTGCAGTGAGGTCTGTACCCCAGAGTGAGTAGAGTTTGAGCTGTTTTTCTGTACATTCCAGTAAATAAAGATGCAGTGTTACTCTATTATCTGTCCCCCAATAATTGCTTCCCCTGTGTCATGGGATGGATAGACCCAAAGCTTGGATGTATCTCAAAGTTTGTGTGTCTGTTATGTAGTGATAACACACTTCATGTTACTAGAATTTTCTTTACTATGCTTTCTACCTAGGTTATAAGTTTAAACTGAAGTTCTTTAATTGAAAGTGGCTGCAATGAGGATCACTTCCATTCTCTCCATTAAATATTAGTGATGATTCTTTGAGTATAACTCACTTGACTCATGAAATAACCAAGCAGAACCTGTGAAGTGTCTTAGCACCTCTCACTAGCTGATAAGCAAGGACAGGCTGTTTCTCAGGGCTGATTAACTCATGTGCAACTCCCATGAGATTCAGCTTATTTTTTTTTAAATGCATTTTCATATATATTTTTTAAATTAGTTTTGTGGAGTTGTGTTTGCAATGAGAGTTTTTGCCCTGTCACTTTCAGCCTCTGCCAGATCTGATCTGTTTTCCTGTTTTCAGTTTGAAAGCTTTTGAGGTAGGTGTGTGTATCTCTGCCTGCTGGCTCTGCAGACCTTGTTCTCTTGGTGGTTGTGCATGTGGGATAACCCAGGTGGTGGGAGGACTGCATCTTCTGGTGCATACTGGGAGTATTTTTAGAGTTTAGGAAAGCAGGAAGCACAGAGAGTGAATAAGAAAACCTTAATAGGTGTCAGATGCATTTCTAATTTCTGCTGTGCTCTGAAACTACCCAGGCTAGGATCCCTGGGTAAAAATGTGTGATTTTTTTCAAAGGATTTGGAGGCTGCTGAGCTCAGAACCTCACTCCCTTAGGGTGTTTTGAAAGCTCAGCCATGATACTGGCATAGGAAATCTGCTGTTGAGTTTGAATTCGCACTTTTTTTAAAATATTTTTTTAATTAATTGTAGCTGAAGGCTGTATGGAAGTAGTTCACTCTCAACAGCTTATTCATATTGTGTTTCTCAGACTTAGTTTCTCAGAGGTAGTGGAATGTAATGCATTTCTGAAGAAACAGAACTGCCAATATTCACAATTATTGTGAAAGTCTTATTTGTAGCATGGTCATCAACAGCTACTGCAGCCTCTGCAGACTGGGTTCTTAAACCTTCTCCTATTGTCAGTGAAGAAAGAGAGGCTCCAAGAGAGTGTGAATTAGGAGCAGGTTCTATTGTCTATAGATAGAGCTGAAGGGGAAGCAGATTTTCTAACCAAAACAACTAAAATCTGTTACTACATTTTGCTTTCTGAAAGTGATTTAACCTATTGTAATAAATACATAAATAATATGCTCTGTGTTTTGATTTCTTATGTATCCTGAATGGCATTTGTCTTTTCAAGTGCTGCAATTTATTTTAGCAAATTTTAAATGGCCTTTTTCTGTTTTTTTAATCTTTTTAAAACTTTCAGCTATCACCAACAGTTGCAGGGATGCTGCTTCCTATTTGCTAATCCTAAAGATTTGTGCTTTTTCTCCATTGATTTATGTGGCATTTTGATCCAATCTGTTGGAGTGAAGACCAGATCAGGATCAAGACCACCTTGTTCCCCAGACAGAATAAGTTGTGTGATTGGATTTTGTTGTTAGTTTTTAGAGGTGGTGGTGGTGTTTTTTGGTGATTTTTTTGTTCTCTAGACTAGTTTTCTTTTATGTTGTAGATACTAGCCTAGACATAATATTTAAGCCTTTTTTGAAGTCCATGTTGACATTGAGTTGATACACAAAAAACTTCAATTACACAAATGCTTGATAGCAAAGGAAGTATTTTGGTAAACTTTATACAAAGAGAACCCGAGCTTGACAGTGAGACATGAAAGGAAACTTTATTGCCTACATCCAGCTATATTTATTTCCTAGGACTATAAGCTGTTTTCATACAGTCTGTTAGAGATACTGTCTTTTCACAGCCAGTGTGAATTGGGCATGACGAATCCATGAAGTACATCCAAAAGTAGTACAGAGAAAGCTTCTGTCCTTCTCCTAGTTTTTATTAGATAATTGCATTTACTTTTCTTCAAATCTTACAGAATTGTGCAAGAAGGACCATGGTGAAAAGGACATTACAATTCAGTTTCTTGTCTGATATGTTTTAAAATGAATAATTGTACTTCTACACTTGTATTTATCAGCTGCTAAGGTAGCCTGGAAGTAAGGCAGAAGTGTAGCAAAAAGAAACTGAGTGCTTCAGTTAACATATGTACAAGTTAGCAGAAGGTAGAGGTCATGTGCTCTGCAGCCTTTAACAATGCAGTTCCCAAAGCCTGTAAGAGGGATCATAATGCAGGTACTTGGAAACCTAGCAGAGATGCAGCTGCAATTTGGAAGGAAATTATTTATATTTTACACATAAAATATTTATATATGAAAGTCTGAATGGCTATTGCAAAAGAATAGAGAGTGGCATAATAGAATGGGAGCTGAACTTTCTCCTTGAATTCATCTCCTTTTATAGCTTCTTGGCTTTGCTGTAGAGTTTTGCACAGGCATCGTGAAAGTTGGAGTGAGAGCTGGCACTCCATCCCAAACTCCTGCTGCTGCCTGAGTCACTGCGGCACATGCTGGGTAATACATTGCAGTGCAGGCTCCTGAGAATCCTGCAATGCTGAAAAACAAACAGCCAAGTGAAACCCAGCAGCAGCTCTGCATTGAGATTTTCTTTAGCAGCACTTGGAGTTACTTGAAGTTGCAGTGCACCTGCACTTTCTGTAAACACACTTGTAATTCAAATATAAAATGCATCCCATTCTTCATAGCTTCTGTAAAAACCATATAAAAGCCAGACTTGGTCTTATAATGATCTTGTTAAGGTCAAAATGCTTCTGTTTATGTTAATGTCACTTTCACCCCAGTTTATTGCCATAGTCTAATTCTATGTCATGCTGAGTTCTCATTGTTGGTCTCTTTTCTGTTCTTGCAGAGGAAGGCACTGCTGGAGTTTTATGACTCGTTGAGAGTTGAAGCTGTGGGTTTTAACAATGCTTTTCATAAGTCCACTTAGAAAAGACCTATTCAAATGGCAGGTTACACCTTCAATTCGATTTTCTAGAGCCCTAGTGTCCTTTCACTGTGTACGTGTTTCTGTTATCAAAGTTACTAAGAGTTTTATGCATTGATGGGAGAATATACCAGTTAATTTCCTGCAACATCTCAGATAGCAGCAGCTGTGCACGTGAAACACAAAAATAACTTGGCCTTACAATACTTGCTATTCAAAGGACAATGCCAAGTCTCTGAGGAGAATAAATTCTGTTTCTTTACTATCCTAATTAAGGTGCATTTTTGATACTGTACTTGTGTTTAATGAACTGTAATGACTACAGTGAAATTAGTCTGGTTAACATGACTTAAGAATCAGGACTCAAAGGAAATCAAGGGGTTCTGAAATTCTGTTTTCTATGATTGCCAGTGTTTCTGTTCTTATGCAGTCAGGTTACAGATTTAAGGTGAAAAAGTAGAGAAGATATTTTTAAATTTTTTTTTCTTAACCAAGCAAAAAAAGAAATAAAATACAAAAAATCAGTGTTAATGGTCCTAGGTGATAACAAACCCTTTATTCCCTTGTGAGTGTTGCAAATGCTGGTAGTCTTACTGTTCTCATTCTTCTTCTTACAGATGCCAATAAATGTGGTACTAGAAAGTGACATGAGTTCAAGGCTAAAGGGCTGGTCAGTGGCAGAACCAAGAGTAGATTATGTGCTTTTAGACTATAGATGCAATGTCCAGTCACTGTGGGTTTAAAAAAAATTGTTTTTAAAATTTATTTTGCGCATGTATCAATAAATGTGAAATGTAGGTATGAGTTTGGCTTGAAGTTTCCATCATCAAAGGTGATGTAATTTCACTGACTGAAAGTTTGGCATGGCAGAACATGGTATTTTCAATTACCTTTACTGCATTTAATACCCCTCTGGAATGAGCAAGCAATCTTTTAGAAACTGGGATTTTTTGGGTAATGGTATCTCTTTGGCAGAGAATGAGTCTGTGTATGTGAGAATGTACTCAGTGCCATAAACAAAATGTTGGATTGGGAGTCACAAAGTCAGTGTTTTGATTCAAAATGATGATTTTGCCTTTGCAATCCTGTTGAGAGAACTAGAAAGTGAAATTTGGTGCCTGTGCCATCTGTACGGTCAGAGAATGCCACAAACACGGGAACGCTTTGTCTTTCTTTCCCGCAGAGAATGTAGCACCTGCCAGCTTGGCATCTGGGTCACAGTAGATGTGTGCAGGGTGAGGGGGGAAGGAGACCCATTAAATGAGGAAATTGGTAATCAAAGACTTTTCATCAATTCAGAACCAGCAGTTCCAGTCTGCTCTTCTGAAATTTCGGCCAAAGAAAATGACAATTTTAAAGATGTTAGGATGAATTCTGTGTTTGGTGTAATCTGCTTGGATGACTGCCTGAGGCACTGGAACATAGCAACTGTTGTTTGCCTTTAAGGTTAACTGTTTATCATTTTATGGCTTTAACTTCTGAATAATCCCTACTTGCTTTTTTTCTCTGTACGTTGTAGTAACTACCTAGGATTGAAAAGGGCCGTATCTACTGCTTTGTTTTGTATGCAGAATGCAACAATCATGGCATTTTCATTGTGAAGTTGATGATTACAAGTGTCCCTTTAGTGATCTCTTCAGCTGTGGTTAAAGGTTTCTGTTGCAGGGGACTTGGCTTGTTTGGCTACTGATGGATGCGCTGCCTTTTTTGTAGGAATTTCTTGCTGCAGAGCCAAGTGCCCCTCCAGAGGAGGACAGAGCCTTTGGATCTCATTTGCACTAGTGCTTTATAGCTCATTGGGGAATTTTGCAGGGGTCTGTATTCTGTGTAGATTATACTTGGAAATTATTTCAGTTTTCTCTGTCATTTGTTTAATTTGATAATGGAAGTCAATTCTGTGTGCATGCTGAGGGAAGTTCTTTTCTGTCCCTATGGGTGAAGTCAGTGATGCATTTCTGCAGTGCTGCTCTTACTACTAGAAAGAATTGTGCCTTGTGGAGTTCAGGACAGTGTGTGTCTTCCTCAGAAATGGAGCTGAGGAGCCCTGTTATCACCAGTTGTTATCCCCAATAACATTCGAGTTTGTGGTGTTGTGTGTAACAATGTCTTGCTGCCTAAAACCACTGGCATGTTTTGAAATGGAGTTACGAAAATAAGGCAGAAATGTACAGTGACTTCCTTTCTAAAGTAGTCACAACGAACAAAGTGATGAAATTATGGTTGTGGGGTTTTTTCCTTCACTTTTCACTGTCATACATAGAGGTTTTCTATTAAGAGAATGAAGGGAGCATGGATTATTGCAAACTTTCTGACACAAGAAAGTGCTTGAGACTTGTTTGTTCCATTTAGGTTTTCCAACTCATGATGAGCACAGGTTGCATTAGGAAAGAGTAAAATATCTTAAGTTCTTTCGTTTTTCCCATGGGTAGTGTTTCTAAGGGCCTCCATGGATCTCAGCCAAGTCAGCCGTGCTGCTAGGAGCACACTGATGGATTTTTCAAAATATTTGAGGAATGAGACTTTTAAGACCATTAAAAATTCAGTTGCATTTGTCGTAGACAGCACATTGCTTCACAGTGCTCTGATGCAGGATGTGAACTTGGACTTGAGAAAACTGTGAACTAAAATGCCTTAAAAAAAGAAAGAAAGAAAACAAACAAGAAACCTCTCAAGCAGGGCAGACAATATGCTTGCTGATTCAAAGGGAAAGTGTGCAATCCATGTACATCAGAACCAGGTGGATTGCCTTGAGTAGCAAGTAATGGGGGCTGACTGTGTGGCAGAAGCATGTGGGTGTTTCACACTGTACCAAAAGCACAGGAAGCTACAGGACTGGCAGCTCAGATAAGTGGGAATGATACCATTTAAATAAAAATAATGTGCTGTAAAAAGTAAGGATAGGAGAAGGAGCTCTCAGTCCATTTTATAGTTATTTAAAATCCACACAGCTTGTCTAAGTGCTAAAACACGTAATCAGCAGTTTAATAACATTGAAGGACAAATTTCTAACTTGATTATGTGGAATGAGATTCTGTAAGAATTAGTATCTGGAAAGAAGTTTCTGAAAGAGCAATAAACAGATTATTTGTCACTTTTCATGCATAAAAAGTAGACTTGTTGATAAATATGCAGACTTGGTGATGAGAAATAGCATGCTAATGTTAAGTGAAGTTAATTCTAAAGCAAATCAACTTAAAATTACAAATTTTGACTGTTGGTGTATCTGGCTGTTTACAGCTTCTGTTGACAGTCTTGATCTGCTTCCTCTGCACAGCTTACCTGGAGCACTGTAGGGAATGATGTTGACCACATTTTTGCTGGTAACGGATTCACTAAAACTGTCACTTTAAATGGCACTCCCAAGGAAGTTTTTACTTTAGATAAACATGTAGTTGTACAGTAACTTTTTAAACTAATACTCCTAAATATTTGCAACATGTCTTTTAGTGTTAGCAGCTCTTGAACTTGGATAAATTTAAAAATATTTGGCCCAAACACATAAGCTTTGAGCTTGAAGCTGTAAGTCACTGTTAAAAGTGTCCACATCTTGTCTGTGTTATTTCTCCTGTAGTTAGTCTGCACTGATGCTTAAAACTTAAAATTTTGCCAAGAAAATTACCAAGACTCAAACTGCTTTGGTGTTAAATGTAAATGAATAGGTGTGACTTCAGCAAAGGTGATGTGAGTATATTCTGGCTTTACAGAAATTGAATTAGGTCATCCATGACTTTTTTCCTGCTGTTTGACAGGGCTCTCTGACATTAGTTGTGTGTAAGTGATCTTTCTAATCGTGCATGTGGGCATTGAAGATATGTAAGTGCTTAGTGTCCTAGTAAGGTGGCCTAAAGTATTCACCCTTAAAAAAACCCCAACAAAACAAAGTTCTAGATCAGCTGATTTGTATTTAAATGGATTTTCAGTAAAGCCTCGGAATAAGCAGAAATCTCTGGTGGTAGAAATGCAAGAGGGCAGTTGGGTAGACATGAATTTTGCAGTGCGGTTACATGTTTTAAGAAGAAAAAAATACGCATTTTAAGGATTTTAATTTCTTGTTCTGCATATGCAGGCTATCTTTGTATTGCTTGATCTCTCCTATTTGACAAACTAGGATTTTTTTTTTGTTTGAAATGATGTGAAAGAAATACTAACAATAGCATGTTACTCTCAAAGAGAAATGGTGCAGTTGGCTATTCTAGAGCAACTCTAAACCAGTCAGACTTCATGCAGGACTCAGCTACAGCATGCCACATAGGGGTATGGTTACAGTAAGTTGTAAAATACTTGTACAGCTTTACATCCATGCATAGGTCTGTGACTCTTGTGCTGAAAGCTGATTAGACCTTCCTGAGTTCAGGCCTGTGCTATAGTTAGTGATGTATTTAATGTTAACTTTAGCAAGAGTCAGTAGAAGCCATCTTCCTGAATAGGCTAGGATAGTTTAACCTGAGAAAAGAGTGGAGGATCCAGTTTCTGGGTTTAATTCCAGGGCATTGTGCTGGAACTGGTCACATAATGTTCTGGGAACATGAAGTGTATTGAATTCCTCTTAGGAGCCATGAATCAGAGTAGTGCTGTCTTCCAGAACTGTGACTGACAATATGCCAGCATTCTCTAGAACAAGGCAGAGCATAGATTTTCACTAGACTGGTGGCAGTTGCAGCAATCAGTATGAAGTGAGCAGAAATGAAGAGGTATTGAATGGACAAGGTAACATAAAGCATACTGATTTAGGGCAGAGATGTCATTAAGGAAGTCTGACCCCCTCATTGTGCACACACCTTTCCACTGCATGTGCAGGAACAATGTTTGTGCAGTCAGCTTTAACAGCTGGATGCCATCAGATGCAGCATAAAGTTCCATGGCAACTTGCATCACCCTAAATCTAGGCTGTGGTAGCCTTGCTCTCCCTTCAGGGTAAGGTCCTGTCCACTTCCTTGAGTCAGCTCTGGGTGTTTGTGTGATCACACACACTAAGCTGTTAGAGGCAGCTTATCTGTCTCAAAATCAACCTAGCTCCAATGTGTGAGCAGCTTTCAGGTGGATTAACCCACAGGAGAGCTCACTAGAGTTGCTACTACCAGTGCAAGGGAAATGGAGGGAATGTCTCACAGGGATGAAAAGGATTTAGAGAAGACTAAGCAGCTGTGGAAAAGTACCTTAATGATTATTAGAATGTTTTGTCCAGAGAGTAGAATAAACTCTGCTTTGTAAGGGATTTGTATCTCACTGAAGTTCTGAATGATGAGCCCACAAGGAATCTCTGCTACCAGCTCACCCTGGGTAAATAGTGAATGTTGTGATTGGGATAATATATGATGGGAGGGCAAAAGGATCCTGGAGTCCAGATAGGACAACTGAGTGGTTTAAGTGAAATGGTGATCAACCTGGATGTAGGTATAAGCAATGTTCCTGATGAAAGCAGCACCTATGTGAGGGCTTACACAATGAGATCTGAGAAGCTTCAGCCAGACTTCAGTGAGAGACTGAGAATGCTGTTGAAGGAGAGGGAGAACACATTTCTTAAGTGAAGGAAAGGGTGCCTTTGTTTCAGCTGAGAGGAGTGCCTGGGGAAGGAAGTTCTGCTCAGTTGGAGTAAGTACTACTGGGACGAATGATTTACAACAGAGACACAAGTTAGGGTGATGTTGTTAAAGGTGGCAAGAGGCAAGCTAATCAGTAAAAAATGTGGTGTGAACTTCTGTTCTCTCAATACTCTGGCCAAAATAGAAGGTTTTAAGGGACTTCTTTGACAATTACTTAGTAGCATCTGTAAGAGCAATTTTTAAATATAGTCATGAGAGACTCCAATATAGAAACATCCATCTTAAATCGCACAGTAGTGAGGAGTAAGAAGATAATAAGAAATATTCTCTTAATATTTGGAAAGGGAGTGTGTAAAGGGGTTATTTAAATCTCTGATTTTAAGGATTTTGGTTTGTAGTACAATCAGCCTTTCTCATCTTTGCAGTGAGTATATATGAGTATGTCAAAAGGAAGCCACACCTTCCTTACAAGCACTGGGAGCAACTTTAGAATGAGGGATTGTTTTAAGGCCAAATCAGAATGGTATTGCTGCCAAGTGAAATTTTGCACTTGGAACCTGTGGAGGGAGGAAGAAGTGTTAATGTGGTAACAGCCAGTGGAATGCATGCAGTGTGTAACTCTTCATTCGCAGCTCCAGCTCCTCTCCATGCAGAGGAAACAGGATGAAATATTGCCCAGTTGTACCTGAAACAAGATGCTTAAAGAGAGGCAGAAAATGGTTCTGACAGGCACTGAGGTGCTGCTTGTCCTGGTCACCCTGAGGAGGATGGGCTTTCTGTGGGGTGCACCCACTACCTCTACTTGTCTGCAGTGCTGATGCACATTCTGTCTCATTATATTGGCTGGACAGGTAACTGCCAATATATAACGAGATGGAAGACCATAGTTTAGAATAAAAACCCCAAAAATTTGCTTTTCAAAGAAATTCACAATGTTTTTTTTAAGCAAAAGTTTGGAGCTGAGTGAGAGGTTAGTGAAAAGTGAGGAAGGATAATCACTACAGGTATCTTTTATGGCCCTTTGATGGCTTTACAGGTCCCTTTTTAGGGTATGCTCACTTTCACAAACAAGATTTTGAACAGATTAGGGAACAGTATTTTAGATTTGCAAAATGAAATATGGAAGTCAAAGTGTGATTCTGTCAGCATGAAGATTCATGGTTTCAGGTGTGTCATTGTTCTTGGCTATTTGACCTCTTACATCAATTAGTTTAAATTACTGTAAGAGACTTCAGTGTAGTCAGGTTTTTCTGCTGTAAAAGTCTTGAGTCTGACACTGTTACATTTTTTAAGTAGGCTTGCGGAGTAAATAATGTGTCTGTGTCCAAAAATTTAGATAGGTTAGTTTATTACATTTGAATTCTTACAAAGATGTTTTCCCTTAGAGATGTGTACAATAGTGATGACTTTGAATTTCCAGATGTATAAATGCATGTGTAAGCATCACTGTTGAGCTCTTTAGGAAACAGTGGAGGTTTGTCAGGAAGAGTTCAAGGTTTTGCAGTACAAAGTAGTTTTTGTTGTACAATACATGTGCTAAAGAATAGCTGTAGCAGACAAGTTGGACTAAAATGCTCAGTAGATGTGTCACTGCCTGGTGCGAAATGAGTCACTCTCTATAGAAATGCAAAATCACATTATAGAGTCTAGAGCCTTGTATTTGATTCATATATGGACAAGACTGTCCTTTGTCCATGTACTGCTTTTCTTCAGTATCTATATGCATCTACTTTAAGCCCATAGACAGCATTGCATTGGTGTATGTACCATCTCATGTTAATGATCTGTTTGATTGGTGCTATTTGCTTCCATTTTCTCAGGGTTCAGTATCTTACTCTCCTTTTTTGATACTTTTTTAGATTTGATTAAAGACTAAGTATAGTTGTCAAACTGGAGTGGCTGTTTTGTCATATGTAGAAATGCTGGCCTCAGAGCTGTATTTATTTGGGCTTGCTTCAGAACAATTGTTTATGCTCTGACTGAACAGTTGTAATAAGTAGGAAAGATGATTTAGTGCTGCTTGGAAGGACCACATCTGAAGTCATCAAAGGGCAGTGGAAAATCTTTCTGTGCAGAGAATTGGAACAAATCTGGAGAAAGCATGAGAGTTACTGGAGCTCCATGGTTTACACGGTGGCATAGAGATGAAGGCTTTATTTAGGAATATGATTTTTGTTGTTGAAGTGTGTCTAGATTTTGCCTCAAATTGCAATTATAGGCAAGGAGGAGTAGGTGGTGTGTAGTTGAAAAACTCAGTTTGCCATGAGATGGACAGAGTTTCTGGAAGGTAATTCTCAGTGGTTTTGCTGCCTCCAAAGTTCAGTAGCTACCAAAGGCATCAAGTGTAAAAGCACTGTAGTTTAGAAGTGCCTTTGTGAAGCCAATGTTTTTTCCTTTTTCATCCCACTGGTGTGGGCAAGCAGTGAAAGTGAAAATTGTAGTGTTAGTGGGTACACTCAGAAAGCCAGTGTAGTTACCTGGGAAGGATGCCAAGTCTGATAGGGATTTCAAGTTTAAAACATTAATGCTTTAGACAATCACTATGTGTCTCAGAATTACAGACCTAGAAGCAGCGGCTGTGCCTCAGTTCAGCTGGTTTAAGAACCCGTAGGACCCAGAGGTAAAAGTCCAGTTTCAGGGTAATGATATTACTGCAGATTGTCTGGGTAAGTTAATCACAAGTTCTATTAATCACTGGGTGGTCCAGCTTATTTGTGAAGAGACCATGGGGGAGCAGAGGGGGAAGAATTGTGTTTGAATTGCTCTTTATTGGAGCAAGCACTGGGCCACTGCCATTGAGATATTGTTCTAGGTCTCTGTGGCTGGAATCAAGCGTCTGCTTTGTGACAGCTGCTCTTCTTTCCTTTAAATGTACAACACATTTCCTTTCACATTATTCGGTGGCTAATGTTTAAACTCTGTGCTAGTGGTTAAAAAGAACAAGGAATGTGTGTAATTAGGAAGCAGAGAAAGCTGCCCTATGTTATGGGAAAGAAATAAAAGACATTTTTTACAACTACAGTTGATGGTCCTGCTGTAATTATCTGCATGTGATTAATGATTGCTTAATATTTTTCTCTCAAAAAACTTCATAAAGAAAATTATCTTAAAACAAATACTGTATGCATGTAAGAGAAAGGACTTAGCCTTTTACGTTTATTAAGTGATGGAATACATTCATTCCTTTAAACATTTTCTGCTACAATTACATGAAACATTCTGTATGCTTCTAGCTTATGTAGTTAACATTACCTGGTAGAGCTGTAGGTCTCACCTGAAGCTTGAATCAAAAAGTGTTTTGCTGCAGACAGGTCTGAAGGGAGGAGGAGGCTCAAGTCCCACTTACAAAATGAAAGGTTTAATACATGCTGATGATATTTTGTCTAAGTGACAGATTTCTAATCAAAAGCCTTTACTCTTGCAGGTGGTTTAGAACTGACTGTGTTGTATTTTCTGAGCCTGACACCCAGTACTTCATAAGCCATTTGGCAAGTGTTCACAGTCAGAGCAAGTGGTGGTGCTTATCTGTTGTGTTCTTAAGTTCAGGTGTCCGGGCATCTGAGGGAAAGTGCTTTTGCAATTTAAAGGCAGAAGGTCAAATTTAATGAAATGTGGAGTCATAAAGGGTGCGTATCTTATGTGATAGGAAGCAAAGCTGATAGAAAGTGGGTTTTCAAGGAAAGGTTTGTTGCAATCCCCCTTGAAAGCAAAGGTAGTTTTTATCTCTTTCTGGCTGTTTTCTTCCTGCTCCTTTTGTTATTTTCTGTTTCTCAAAATAACAGCAAGTACGTGATCTTCTCTCGGCTGTTCTCTACAGTATTTCTGTCCTAGGACTCTTTATTCTTTTAACCTTGAGTTGAAATTATAAATTACCAGGATAAACCAGTCTTGTACTTTGATAAAAGAACATGAGAGTGTACCAATAAATGGCTCATGAACAGAGCACTGAAGAGTACAAAAGTATATGCATCTCTTGATGGGAACAGAAAAGAGACACTAGCAGGAAAAGGGAAGGAGGGGCTGGCTTGTGAGAGAGAATAGGATGGAAGGTTGAAAGAATTTTTATCATCCATAGATGCACAAAGGAACTGGTCATTCTAAAATGTTTCATTTCTTGTCTAAGTATCATTTCTCTGAACATTTTATCAAGCCACTGCTCCTAGCCCTGAGAACAATTTTTTTCACACTTATGCAACAAAAATGGAGCAACAGCTGGACAATTCGTGGTCCCTCTGAGCTGGGCTGAGCACTGGACAAACGTCATCATTAGACTTTCTTCTGGAAAAAGTATGTGTGTGTATGAGATTTGCACAGGTTTTGAGCAGGCCATACATCCAGCAGAGGTGGAGAGAAGTGTTATGTTAAAACAAAATGGAAACTGAAATAAACCTGAGGCAAAGAGAGGTAAGTGATAATGAAGGGTGAGGCAAGTGAGAGAAGAACAAACTAAATAGAAGCAGTGCTAGTGAAAAGAGACTAAAATGAAAAAAGAAAGGTGATAAGGTACCAGTGATGAGTAAATGAGGAGAAAATATCATTTCTCAGGATGTACAACTGGCTTAACTTCTCTGTGAGAGAGAAAACTTACACAGCTTAGTAGAAATACTCAAGAGATGGGCCAGAGTGACAGCTCTGCACTCCTGTGCAGCAAGGAGAGGGGAGCATACCCAGAGCAGTGCCAGGAAAACCTGACACAGGAGGTGAGAGCCTGAACAGAGCTGACTGCCCTGGCACAGAGCTGGGGGTAATACAGTCAGTGGCAGTGGCAAAGTGATTTCCTTGCTCTACCCTTCTGTCCTTCTTGTTTTGGTTTTTGAGCACCGAGCCAAACTCTTCTCTTGCTCAATCTCGGAGATGATGATACCCTAACAAAGAGCAGGCTTTGTCCTGGTATTTGAACCTGTGGCATTGATTTAACCTTGATGGGCCAGAGGAGCATCAGTTTCACTGTCTCTCTCCCAGGAAGGCAAGCAGTGTTTGTACTTCAGCCTTGCAGAGGAGCTTCAGCAGTCTTTAAATCACTGGGACTCTGGGAACCCAGCTGGTAGTGGCTGCTTAGGGAATGCTCTGAATTGCTACACCCTTTCTTGCCAGGGGCATGTTCTATTCCTGCAGCTCTTCTCCAGTCCCTGAACTGTGATGGTTGGTATGACTTCGGGCCACCTTTCACCAGAGGCTCTGAAACTGGGATCCTCAGGCTAAAAGAAGAAATTGTAGAAAACCTCTTTGAAAATAGAGCTAAATTCAAATAGCTTCACAAATGAAATACAGGAATTTTAAGTGCTAATGTTTTAAATAGGATCAGAATTAAATTATTATGGAGCATTAAATATGTTACCCTTTCAAAAGCAGTAATATCTGCCATGAGTTCCTTTAAAACTTTATTTTTGCAAACGCTGGCACTGGTCATACTGATGAGAGAAGTGCCAGCTCGAGCTAATTTTGCAAGTGCAAAGCACTGAGATGTGAGAGGTAACAAAAGAAGGCATACTGTGGACTCCTGGAAGAAATCAGGGCATTCGTTGTAGAAAAAATGCTGTAAAAATTGGACTTCTGTGTATAATTTAATATTATTACATGTGCCTTTTGGCTAGGTAGGATTGCCATTGCTTTGCAAATAATCAAGCAATGTTCCTTTTCAAGAATTATCTTTTTATTTGCAGTGGCAGAATGCTGCCAAGCCAGGAACCATCAATCTGAGCTTTGTTGTGCAAGTCTGCCTTTCTAGAGTGTTCAACTTTTTGTGTACCTTTTAAGCATCTAGCTTATTTTTGTGAAAAAATATTTGCTGATTGTTAGAATTCTTAATCCTGTTTGAAATGTATTAGGCCACAGTGCTATGGATCTTGCCATATGCATTGTAGTTTGCAAGGAAGTGATGGGTCCAAACACGTACAGGTAACTCCATAGCCAAGCAATAGTTGAAATATTGGCAGTTTCTGTAGTGTTCTCTTTGTGATAACTGTAGACCATACACAGAAGCTGCTCTAAACTGCATTTGCCCTAAGACATACTGATGATTTGGATGTATAGATTGATTAAGAAAATACCCACAACCTATCCAGCAATTACTTTTGAATGTAAATAACAGAAACCTTTGCTCTGCTGTGCCAGACGAAACTCAAGGACAAAATATTTCTTGAAAAGAAGACATTTAGTAATGCAGTAGTAGTAGTTTAGCTGCTCTCAGCTGTTTATGACTAGAATCTGAAATGAAACAGAGCTCATATCTTGGCAGTGTTGAGTCCTGTGTGCTTCTCTGATGAGTCTCTTGGGTTAGACTCTTAAGATGTATTTACATGCCTAGAGATTTAGATAAGCACTTGGTGGGGTGTTCAAAAGCATCCAGGTCTCTAATACCTCTTGGCTTACTGATGGGAATATGGGAGTTTGTATATGCACATGTGCATGTGTATAAAAGCTGTTGATTAATTCTATTATTTTGAAGAAAAATCATATAAAATTTAACAGGAAATAGCATTCCAGCCACTGAATTATTTCACAAATACCACTACACTTGTACCTTCTTTTCCTGTAATTTTTGTTTTATTCTTGTTTTTCGTTACTTGCCTGTATTTGTGGAAGCAAAAGAAGAAGCTGTTAATCCTTGGGCCTTCTGACCTGCATGGAAAAGAATGTCCTTTGACACATCATTTTGCAGAATTTAAGTGTTATCACTCAAAATTTGAAAACTTGGAACCATCTAGTCATATCTATTTTAACATGGAAAATAGACATAAACACTTTGCTTCAGACTGTGTATAGTAAAAGCTTTCTTGCATAGAATGTACATTCATCTCTAATTTTTGTGACAAAATCTGGAATTACATTCTCACAATAAATAAATTGTATTCTCATAATAAATAAATCGTGCATCTCACAATTTGTGACCCATAAAAATAACTTTCCCTTGTTTTGCCTGCTCAGAAATACAGATAGAATATTTTATTTAAGACTGCATTCCTCAGGGCAAAGAGTGAAGATCTGGGACTCTGGCATTCTCATTTCAGAGTCAGCAGCTGTTTACTGTATGGCCAAGGACAAGTCAATTTAACCCAAATTCAAGTATTTAGTCTTTTAGTTCCTCCCCTACATTAATGTTGTATTAGGAGCTTGGATGTGTGGTTTTAGCCTGTATGAATTTGTTCCCTATGTTTCCTGAAGCATCCAAAGCGATAGCAGTGGCTAAAAAGTAGCTGTTGCTGAGAGCAGAAAGTCTGGAATCCAGACATGTGGAAAAGCAGCACAAGTAGCACGGGCTTGCTTTTAATGAGACACTCGAGACCTTTGGAGTGTCACAGAAAGGGTGAAGCTGTCCATTACATCCTGAGGATAAAATATTCTGAAATATGCTAAGACCTTTCAAAGGACATGCTTGCTTAGAGCAAGAGACAGCACCCTTCTCAATGTGCAGACTTCTTTGTAAGTCTAGATTAAACAGTCTATATTTACACATACTTTGGCTGGATTTGGTTAATAAGGTTAATTTGAAAGGCTGCATGATTGTGTGCAGACTAGATCAGCTGGGTACAGGATTTTGAGTGTTGACTAAGGAACATCAAGTGCCCAGCATTCCTGACCCTACTTAAAATTCTCTTTCTGGCATAGACTTGCTTGTAGAACAACTTTAAGCAGTATCAGAGCTAGAATTCAATGTCTGATGTTTCTGTTGCTAAGTTAATTAAAAAAACCTGCCCAAACCAAGCCATATGTAATTTTGTGCTTAATTCTGGCAAAAAATTACATACAAGAAATACACTAGGAAGAGCACAGGAATCATATGTAGTAAGTTCTCAGTATTGCTTTCAAAGAAACAAGAGTAATTTTTTTTTTAAACAGATACAGCAAATATCAAATTGATTAATATATCTTTCGGTAAGTGTTATTATTGACTTTTATAAAATGCAGGACCATGTCTGGCATATTGGCTTTTTTTTACAGATGACTTAGTTGTTTAATGCCAGGTACTTCATCTTACCTAATCAATTGTAGACCTTTCCCGAGACCAGGAGGTGTTACTATATCTTTTGCAGCTTTCTTGAGAGATGATGAGTTTCTAAAGCACATGCACAGAATTTTTCAATCTGTTAAGACCTTTAACATACTCAGGTCTGTTTCCTTTTCGTTTTCTTTCTTTTTCTTGAAAAATCAGGAATCAAAAGCTATTTAATGCATCTTGGAGTTCCTGTCAGCAGAAAGAATTGCAAGGATGCTGAGACCGTAGAGCTCTGGTGAGACACCCACATCACAGACACTGTGTGGCAGATCTTTGTGTAAAGCCCTCATTAGCTTGGTTAAAATGGCTGCTCTTCTCGTTTGAAAAATTTCTGTTGTGATAATCCTCCCACATGGCAGAATCTTTTGTTTAGACTATGTAAAATCAGGCTGTTTGACTAATAATATTCTAAACTATTTTCTTCCTTTTTTTTTTTTTTTTTTAGATTGTGTGAGTCCTTCTTCAAGAAAAGACACTTTCCTAAAGCAATAACCTTGTTTGTCACGTTCTTGGGCTCTGTGCCTTTTCATTTCTCATTGACAGGGTTTCCCAAGCAAAGGCCATTAAGTTGATTAAATACATTGACATGTACCCAGGTGTCTTCAGCAGTCCTTATTCATACGAGCTGACTAAGTTAGGAGAGTTCACACTAAATGGTACAGCATGACTGCTCATAAAAGAGTTGAAAGCAGCAGAAATTCTTGTCTGCATAGGTATGAATGTCTCACACAATCAGTGGGAAAGCAGAACTTCGGCTGATGGGTTGGTGAGGGGATTTTGCCGAAAGACATCTTAGATTATGAGGTGTGTCTGGATTGCCTGCTGAAACTCCCCCATCAGTGGTGAGTGCTGTCATTTCTCATCTTCCTATATGTACCAGTGCTTGTCAAGGCTTTCTCACTCCCAGAATACCTGGATTGCACTATTGGAGCTTCCTTTCTGAGCAGAACTGAGCTGCCACTTCAGAGCCTTTGCCAGAGCTGTGTCTCTGCTGCTCAACAGCTGTGGCTGTTCATTGATTCCCTGTGGGAGCTGCAGGCCTGACGTTCCCTGGTGGCAATGAGCACTTTTCTCCTTAGAAGCATATGGGGAGTTTTGATGGACTGGGTCCATTCCTGTTGATGCTGGCAGCTGGAGGGTTCACTGTAGAGGTCTCAGCTGATTGCCTGGCTGGCCTTCTCTATACTTTGGGTCATGCTCAGCTGTGAAGAGTTTGCTCCATGTTAGAAAGTAGATTGAATAATAATGTGTGTCACAGATCTGCACAAGACCCTTCAGCAGTGATGTGCACGATGCTGAGCTCATGTTCCCCTGGCAGCTCAGGGAACATCTGTATGTGGGAATGATGTGTTTGGGGGCACCCTCGGATCCCCCATCCCAGGCAAGCCACCTTGCAAACACCTTTCTCTTCTGTTCCTCTCTAGCTGGCATATCCTGGTGTAACTCAATTCATCTGTCTTCCTAAAAATAATCTGTGATCTTGTTGCCTGTTCGCCTGAGAAGTTACAAGTAAAAAGTAGTAGTGGGTTCATAAATATTAGTGAGATAGGAATGTTCTTCATTAATATAAACACTCTGGCAGTACTCTCATGCATTTTTTAAACTTTGTTTGTATGATTCAGAGATCTCTTGGTAGAAAAAGTATGTTTTCCTTCTTGGGAAACAGGCCCTTGAGATTCCTGGTGTCCTTTAGATAGCCTGGGTTTTGGTGTTGTCTTTTTTTGTGTGTGTGTGTGTGTAAAGGAATTTCCTAACAAAATCTGGGCTCTGAAAAATGAAATGAGGCTCAGTTTTTTATATTTCATAAGTTATATGAAATTTTTAACATTAGAAAATATGTAAAAAATATTTTAAGATTTATCTTGGTGTGTCTTTAAACGTAACACATTTCTCTACATATATTTAAAACATTTCATATTTCACAAAAATAGTAATATTTTTGGTGTTTTAATTTTGTTGGCTGCTGGGACAAGATTTACTGTCGAGTCCAACAGAAATCCCTAAGAAAGTTGATAGTGTGAGCATAGTCATGAGGTGTGTTTGAAGTACAAGCATGTCCTACAGTTCTTTATGTTTCTGCTTTAAATATCTGAGAACAGACATCTTCAGTGAAACATTAGGATATGAATTGCTCTGGCCATGGATGTAGTTTTCTGGAGTTCTGGTTCAGCTGTTTGTTGTAGGTAATGAATTATGGGTGAATCATCCAATTTTATGTTCTTGTTTTCCTGAATTTCTATAGAGGTGTACTCTGCCATGGGTACTGACAGATTGCTGCTTGAATTTTGCATCCTCAATATGATTATAATTTTTAATGTGTTCATGTCTCACATAAATTCCAAAATGTTATTATGTTTTATAATTATGTATGAACCGTTACCAAAAGAGAAAGCTGCACTTTTTAAATACCTGTGTACACACGTTGTTAAATTCAGAGATATTTTATAGCACTTATGCAGCCATGGGAGCAATAACAAATATTTGACTTCTAGGGCACAGCTTCTTGCACACCATAATTTTGATTAAATAGCAGTAGGACCCAATTCAGCTGCTTGATTAATTTTTCCAAAAAACCCCCAGTTCCCGCTGCTGCTGTCAGAAATCTTTTCTACGATTTTACCAAATGCTTTGGGGGAAATCTGTGCCACTGTTAGCTGAACGTTTAGTAGAAGAAAAGTTACAAAATGCTTCATGTGAAGGTGATGACCCTCTGAGCAGGACACTGCAAGGTGTTGAGCACTTGGGTCTTCATCCAGAAAAGCACTTTAGCACCTACTGAGGATGAACTTAAATGATTTGGTGGAGGTGAGCCAGAGTGCTCTGCATTTGTGACTGAAACATCTGCACTTTGTAGTAGACCCTCTATTTATTTTGGAGGGCAGAATAAATCTTTTTTCTTTAAAGTACATCAGAGCAAGAGAATTTTTATTTTCTTTGAAAACACAAAGTACTGAGGTGACTTCAGAGTTCTGCCGTTGTTGAGTGCTTAACCTCTAAAATGAGGGGTTTGTGTTTTCTCCAAAGCATTAGGATAGAATGAACTGTGTCAGTTTAATTAAAGAACAGGTCCAAGTACAGTACACTTTCACTTTTTGGGTTTTTTTTCTTTGTTGTTGTAGGGGTATTCTAGGAGAAAATATCTATTTAGGTATGTATTACCCACTTTCATTTGCAGATGATTCTGTACCCAAGGGCCTGTACTGTGTTTCCTTAGTCTTTTGTTTAGATCTGTATTTGAAAATGTGCATCTTAGTTTAGTTTCTCAGTGTGGGGCGCTGCTTTTTCTTCGGAGCATCCAGACCTTTAGAAAATCTCTAGAAGTCAATCACAGGGCTCCCTAATAGCTGCCCATTCACCTAGTTAGTAAAGAAGAATATTTTTTTCTTTTTTTAAAGAACAGTTTTCTATCGTGGTGGCAAGCTTTGTGCAGCTGGCTCTGCCAGTGTTTATTCCTTTAAAGGTTTACTAAGATGCAAGACATTAGGCTGTGTTCTAGGTCAAGTTCTTGGTGGTCTGCAATGAGCTAGTGGTAACCTTTTTTTTTTTGAGTGTGGGAGTTAGCAATTTATATGAAATACAGCAATCAGGAAAGAAGAAAAACAAGTAATATGCATAGCATTGTAGTAGAATTTGGAAGCACAAAACAGAGAATTAGAGATACTTGAGGTTAAGCTACTTTTGATCTAGAAAAGAGGCTGAAATCTTGGTCTCTAATCTGATAGAGCATTCTGGAAGAGCACAAAGAAGAAAATCTCTCCCTACCCTCAGGACGTTGAACATTGCAAGGAGATTCCACTTTGTCCTTCCAGCCACCTTTTCCTTCCCTTTGTTTATTACAGGCTTAAATGAGATCCTTGGGAAAGCTGTTAGCATTGTCACATTGCATTAAACCAAATCAAACACTTACATGGCTGCAGGGAAATCGCTGGAACTTTTAATGATTTATTAAGAGAAGCGTAACTATTATGTGTTAACCATAATGGAATGTAGTATTTTGTACTAAGTACTGTATTTAAGATGTATTTAATGCATTTGAGCAGTTTGGCCCAGTTCTGTTTCTATGGCAAATGTAGCCATACAGTTACATTATTTCCTGGCTCTCCCTGTATTAACTTTGGGATGAATCTATTCATTTTCCCAGTTGACTGCTTGCTTCCTTTTTAGAGAGAGAGGGGAAAATAAATTTAAAATCTTTTCATAGCCTTGGCTTTTTTGTCAGAATAAAAAAAATCTAGGTTTTGCCTCATGGGTTTGACAGCGTGCATATTTATGATAAATGTAGGAATTTTCTATCCCATTAAAGTTTCAACAGATAATTTCAGCAGCTAGTCCTTCAGAACAAAATAAATGCTGTAACTTTGTAAAGAGTCATTAAAAGCTCTTAAGCCTTTAATAGAGTGTGATACCTTTCATTCAGCCTTTAAATAGCATAGGCTGATTTCCTGGCCAGGTATGTACAAGAGAGTTTTGTTGGCCAGCCACTTCTTTCAACAATAGCTGAATAACAACAGAAGAACTGTGGTGGTTCAATCTTACCTAGTGAGTGTTGCAAAAGAGGGGCAAAACAAGTGAAACAGAAGGTCAGAGCATGTGTGCAAGTATTGGCTGGAAAGAATCCCATTGACTTGTATTATAAAATACCCAGTGGATATATTAAAAAAAAATAGGGTAATTGTTTTGAGAGTTTTATCAGCTCTCTGTTGATCTGGGATATTTTTGGCAGCTTCTTATATAGTCAGTAACCTTCTGTAGTGAAATATGAAAAATTAATGTGATTCAGTGGATATGATGTACAAAACATTAGGTAAATATGGCATTTTTCTGAAGCTTGTTTGTTATAATCCGTGTAACAATGGAGAAATTTACTATTCCTGTGCAGTAGGGATAAATCTTAATATTCTTAACATAATTTTTCAGTATTTTTATTTTAAATCTTGAGAGAGTTTTAGTTTAGTTTTGGTGGGCTGTAGATTTTTCTTTAAAGTATGGGCTGTTCACATGCTGTGTTCATGGTCTCACAGAGTAGTAAGGGGCTGGAATGGACCTTAAAGATCATCCAGTCCCAAACCCCTGGCCATGGACAGGGATATCTCCCCCTAGACCACATTACTCAAGGCTGTCTCCAGATTTTGAACACTGCCAGGGTTGAGGCAATGCTTCATTGTAACAAAAAACATCAAAAGAAAATTACATTATCTGAAAAAAAAAATAGAATAATGAAAAACTATTGAGAACAAAATCCCAATATTAGATTTATAGAAAAATCTTTTTCTCAGAGAATTTCTTGGAATATGAATGCCTTAGCAGATAAATATTTAGTGTTTCAAGACTGTAACAAAATTGCAGGTTGCATTTTGAATTGCAGCTGAATATACAGAACTAAAATAGAAATCATAATATCTGGAGGGGTTTCTTTCAAACCTGTTCATTTTATTCCTCATTTTTCTTCAAATAAAATTCTACATAAGCCCACCAGAGACTTTCAGATTATTTATAATACGACATCATATTTAATTTTTCAATTTTAAAAAGAACAGTAGGATCTAGCAAGAAGTAACAAGCAAGGAGCATTTGTGTACGAACTGCAGTGTTTCTTAATGCAAAAAGGTCTTCTATTATATAGAGCATGCCAGTTTTACCACTGAAGGTAGTTTGCTATCATGTGTGACTTCAGGTGAGAGGTGATAATACAAATGGCTGATTTGAAAGTATTTTCATGTTTATAATTTAGCTTTGTTGCTTTTTTCTTTCTCACTAACTCTAATGTAAGTGTGATAGAGGGAGTTGAACACACAACTGAGAGGAAGAAATCTTTCCTATTGCAGAGCTGTTCTCTGATTGTAGGTTTTGATCCAGGGGAAGCCTAGTTAGCTTCACCAGAAACAGGACTAATGAAAGGCTTTAGCTTCTGATCTGCAGTAGAATAGTAAAGAGGTGGTGGCCCCCCTGGTGGGAACTGTTTTTTTTCACAGCCACAAATTATGGCCCTGTCTAGTCAAATGGTGCTGAATCCATGGTGCCCAGGAATTTGAGAAGTGATTCTTCCTGTAGAAGAAATTCCAAACTCCCTTGGAGTACAGGCCTTGTGTGATGGCAGCAGTGTTGTCTTTGATGAGGTGACTTGTAAAGCCTTGGTAGATATTGCCATGTAACTACACAGCCCCTCAGCTGGGCATCCTCTACTTATGTTCAAAGCATTTTGCAGCTTGATATAATGCCTGTAAATGATGCTCAGCAAATATTCAGGGAACTAAAACTCAGCAGCTGTCTCCTTTGTGCATCCATTTTCAATAATTAATTTGGTATCCTGTGACTTTTAATTGTGAGAAGGGTGATGGTAGTTTTACAACTCCTAAATTCAGTATGATCAGAGCTAAACCTTTTATGTTCCTAAATGCGAGACTAATACAGCTATTCCCAATTATACCAATATGAAATAAACAGTAGAGGTGTAAAATTTAATTACAACCATTAGAACTTTATACCAGTTTTTACTGTTGGTAGCTCAGGCAACTTGCAGACTTTTTGGAATCGTTCTTTATGGAGTGTCATTTTTCAAAGGACATTAGAGCTCAGGGTAAATACCATTGAAGAAAGGCATCCTGGGGCTACAAATTGCAATATCATTAAAGTTTGCATAGAGCTGGGAAAGTGTGTTAACAAAATTTTTTTTCTTATGATCTTATGAGTACGTTTTTCCCCAGGTGTAGGTGTGTGTTAGATTGTCTTCAGAGTCTGTATGAAACAGTGCCTGCAGATCCCATGACTGGCTCTCAGAAGCTGCATCCACAAGTCACTGTAAAATAGATTTAGAATCCTATTATTGATTACACTTTCACAGTCAAGCAATCATGTTACTTCATTAAGTTTATTTTTCACCAGCATATAAATGGATTATCTGTAATGGAGCAGCTATGGGCTGCTACTGAATGTGGGTTTTGCAACTTCAGCCTGAGAAGGGTAATTCCCCCACTGCACTCAGCCTTTGAAAAGGGTTTTGGGAAACCACAGATCTCTTCCTTGCCTGCTGGAGAAAGAATACATGTGAGGCTGTGGAAAATGGCATTGATTATTTTTGGAATTAACAGTGCACAGAAAGGAGACAGAAACTGTTATTATGGAGCTGCAGAATTCCTGATAGGAATTCCTGCTTTTCATGCAGCCTTGTCATGTGCCTTCTCTGTCTGCTCAAGGATTCCTCAGACATTCCTGCAGAGACCAGGACAGTGTCCTGCTCCATGTGTGACCCCAGGTCACTTCTCTGCTGTCATGTCTTACAGCAGCAAGATGATGACCCACAGGAACTCACTGGTACTTGGGCTATTCCATCTGTTTTATCTGCTTTGTGCTCATTCTGGAAGAGAAATGATCCTGACAACTGTGTGTGTGCTTCTTGGCATATTAAACATGAAGATTGTGAGTGCTGCTGTAAAGCCAATAGAAATAATTAGCTGTATGTCTCTCTTTGAACTCACCTTTTCCCTTAAGCAGGACTGTTCTCTGTGTGGTAGCAGTGATATTGATGCAAGGTCAGCCACTGCTGAGCTCCCAGCTCTGCTTCATCAGCTCCTTGCTGGTTTTTGGCAGGGCAGTGTCCTCCCCCCACACCTATGCTGTGAACAGGGAACCATTGCACTGCTGAGAGCCTTGACCCATTTTCAGGTTATGCAAGTCCCCAAGGCCCTTCTAATTCAGTGAGATGAATTCCCCTTAGAAGGTGCTGAGGACAAACAAAACACTTTATTGGGGCCAGGTTTGGGGACCAGCAGCAGTCAGAGACCTAGGCCTGGATTTCACACTATGCTGTTACAGTTTCAGTGATAAAACTCAGTTAAAACAGAGAAATGTTAGGTATTTTTGAAGAAATTTAATGTTGAATGCGTGTTAAATCACTGTCGTAGTGGAGGGATGCCTTCAAAGGCTGTTTCACACTGGGTGAGGATCTGGCTTTCTTTTCATGTTGTCACAGTGCAGGTACCATGCACTGCAAGAAGCAGATGGCTGAGTTCTGCTCGGTGGCTGGTCACGATTCACTCAGTCAGGGCCACAGACAGGGCTGACAGCCTGGAGTTTTCACACAAAAGTTGATTAACTTTTAGCCTTTTCAGAAGGTTTACTGAAATCTCTCTGAAACTGATGCCTTAAGATTTTGAAGAACACCTGGCACTGTTGTTTTGATCATAAAGGTGCTCAGTCTCACGGGTGAGTCACAGTGAAGCATTTTTCACGAGGCTGTTCCTTCCACAGAATTGCACACAACTCCAGCAGCAGGAATGGGAATTACATCTCTGAACCTACTGGTACACGAGGCCAGAAGGTACTCAGGTCTACAGAGCTGCAGAGACACACTTGAAAAGGTTACTGTGGATTTACCTGCAGTCAGACTCTGGTCCCTATGCTGAAATCTAGTGTAGGTCATGCCAGAAGAGTACCAACTCTTAAAGCATGAGAAATCTTTTTTTTGTTTGCTTGTTCTAAATTTGTATCAGGTATCTTTGTCTCTCTTGAAGGGAGTCCTTCACTTCCAAGACTATTTATTTTTGTCCTGCATAGTTACCTCAAATGGATGCTGGCTATTTGCTGATCTGGAGTCAGTTCTCACAACTCTCAGAGACATTTATTCTGTAATTAAATAACAATACCTTTTTTTGTGTGTTAAATTTATCTTTTTACAGTTATTCAGTGAAAAAATAAGTGGAGCAGAAGGAACAAAGTTAGATGAGGAATTTCAAGAGATGGAAAGGGTAAGAAAAGTCACATTATGTTTTTCAATATTAAGCTATTGCAGAATCAAAAATATTTCATGTCTCAAATGATTGAACGGTCTTGTAGATTTATCTGGGGGAGGAAACCCTATAATGTGCTTCCAAACAGAAAGATAAAAGGATAAATGCAATTTTGTCCTTGAGCCTTGTCAGCTCAGCCTTGGAAGAAGAGACATCCACACAGGCTGTTTGAGCAGAGGATCACTGACACCTCTCCTCAGTGAAGAGAAATTCCTCCAAGAAGGGTGCAAAGCGTCAGGAGGAACCTTCCCCTGGCTGTGTGGGAGTTTGGAGAAGTCTGCAGTGTTAGTGAGGCTTTGTAAATATCACAAAACCTTTGCATCTGATAAAATTAATGATAAAAATATGACTACTTGAGCCAGATTTTCTCCTGGTAAAAGATTGTATTTTTAGTTTAAATCCGTGTTCAGAAATTTACATGAAATTGACGTGTTTGCTATCCACTGATGAGTTGTGTTGCAAATTAAACAATGTTACTGCCAGTTTTCTGCTTTTACAATTACGTGGGTTTTTTATTGCCCTTGCCTTTCTATGTATTTTTTAATGTTCATAGTAGACTTACTTTTCTTTTTCAGAAAATTGACATTACTAATAAAGCTGTAACAGAGCTTTTGTCCAAATCCACGGAGTATCTTCAGCCAAATCCAGGTAGGATAGGAACAACAGGTGTTGGATTTTGATGGACAGTTTTATTACTTGGAAATTAATTCTAGGTAAATAAAACCTAATTAGGTCATCATTGTGAGGTTTCTGTGTGGAGTTCTGCAAAGTTCTTCTAAGCAAGAGGGAGAGAGAAGTTGGCTTTGGCTGTGCTTGGAGCTTGCATTAGCTTTGTGCAATTTTTCTAATCAAGGAGCTCACAAGCAGGACTGTTCAAAGGAATGGGAGTGTTGGTGAATATTTGCCTGGAGAAATGATGCTTTTTCAGTTGGGAATAAGAACTAGTTTCATATGACCCATATTGTTGAATGGAACCTTATTTCAGCATTAGACTATGAGATATTGACAACAAAAATATTACCAGTCTGAGACGAGCTTTGTGACTTTGCTTGTGAAATGATTTATTGCTTTAAATAGATTAGTTTTAAAACTGGTTTTATCACTTTATTTTTTTTCTTTTCTGTGTCCGTCTTAGCATACAGGGCCAAGCTGGGAATGCTGAACACTATGTCAAAGATCAGAGGACAAGTTAAAACCACAGGCTACCCCCAGACAGAGGGACTCCTGGGAGACTGCATGATACGGTATGGCAGAGAGCTGGGCGATGAGTCTATGTTTGGTGAGTTGGTGCATCTCCTCTGCCAATATTTCAGCATAAAGTCCTTTGCAAAGTAATACTCACTGACATAACCTCTGTAGTTGGCCACTGCAGGTAAGAGGGAAAGTTAAGTTCAGGGATCTGGGGATGATTGCTACAGCTCAGAAATAGAATGTTCCTGCACATTTGTCCACCTCTGTTGCAGGTGGGTTTGGTACCACTGTTACTGATGCTGTCTCATCATCCCTATTATTAAGCATTTTAGTTTATAAGTTGCCAAACCTAAATAATTTAGGATGATTCGTAAATGCAGTTTATTTCTTTTAACCTTCATATAAAAATGGCTATACTCAAATTGAGAAGTAAATGCAGGGAAAAAATTCTTGTAGAAAGAAATAAACAGTAACACTGGATGATTTTTTTTTCTTAGTAATGACCTATGCAAATCCAGTAGGGAGTAAAAAAAAAATTTTCCCCTGATATCTGTCAGGGAAAAAAAAACCCAAAATGTAATTCAGAACAAAGATTTTCTAGTTCCAGTTTTGTATAGAGAACAAGCATAACTTGCATTATTTTCTTTTTTACTTTTCAAGGGATTGCAGCAGATACAAAGATACCTATTTAAAATGGCTGTTTTAAAAGACAAATTTTCTGCTTTTACATATCTTGAGATATAAAAGCCTATTCTTTACCACAGGCCTTGCACTACTGGATGCTGGTGAGAGCATGAAGCAAATGGCAGAAGTGAAGGACTCTCTTGATATTAATGTCAAACAAAATTTTATTGATCCTCTACAGTTATTGCAAGACAAAGATTTAAAAGAGATTGGGGTAAGTTTTCCAGGGTAGAGCTTCAGTTAGCAATAATCAGAGTCAAATCAAACCCTACTTTCTTGAGAAACTATTTTTCTTGAAAGCAATAAGGTAAATAAATTTTGTTTTGATAGATTTTCTCTCTAGCAAAACAGTGGCAAAATCTGCTTAGAATCAGTGCCTGACTATTTTTCCCTTTTCTAATTTACTCAGTTTGCTACATTGCTTTTACAGTCAGTACAAGCATTGTGAAGAGGATTAAATTATTTATTTTTCTGCTTTTTTATGTTAATGAACATTTTTATTAATGCTTATGAACATGCAAGTAGGCTGTGATTTACTGCTAGTGATTATCCTATCTTACCATCTCTGTCAGCCTAAAGCTGTTTATAATGGAGAATGAATATAACTGTTAGAAAAGGCTTTTCAGGGCAAACACAGAATGATCTGAATAGTGTCATAAAATGTTGAAGTGCCATACAGTAAAAACACTAAGAAACACATTTTTAACCTTTAGAGTTAAGTTTTTCAGCGTTTTTGTTTACAATGTGACAATTCAAAGAAATCCAGGCACTCTTTGTCTGAGTCTGTTGATTCTGATGGATTTGGGTAATAAGCAAGTTAAAACCCTAGTGAAATGCAGAAATGAAAGTTATTTTATTTGTTTACACATAAATGAATGTGGAAAGCATAGCAAAAAGATAGCAGTAATGTCTGTAGCTGTCTCCTTTGAAGCATAGCTGTTTTCAGTTGTGTTCTTCTGAACTGCTGAAAGGAAATTGTTTGATGTTAGCTTTAATGAGCATTTTGTACTGTCACTTTGCGTCCATTCTGGGAGTCTGTCAGTCCCAGGATTTTTGGCAACAGAAAAGCTTGTGTAGTTTTTATCAGATAGAAGTGTCAAGTCAATACCTAACAAGGGCAGCAAGAATACAAGATTTGTTGGAGCAGTGCTTTATGAGGGGAATATAACTCTTTAACTTTTAGTTGTCATATTGCAGATAATTCAAGATGTAAAATTGAATTACATGTAGAATATGATGACACACAAATATTTAGGTTGGATCCTGCTTCTCTCAACAGCTCAGAGAATCTGTACGGTTGCACATCTAATGAAGTCCATGAGGTGGATGTCTAAGATAGGCAAATCAAGGACTCCAAGTGCTACCAAAGAGCCCTTTATTTAAAATTTCATTCATGTATGTGGCCCTACACTTACCTGGTGCTGCCTTGGGCCAAAGGGATGGATTGCAAAAGTCTCTGAGCCTTGTATTTCTTTAAGTCTGCATATATCTGCATTCATCACTGATACTTCCTTAGATCACAATATGTTTGTTTGGGCATGTCCCACTTGGTCCTTCTCATAAATGTTCTGTCTCTTTTAGCATCACTTGAAGAAACTGGAAGGGCGTCGCTTGGATTATGATTATAAAAAGAAGCGTTTTGGAAAGATACCGGATGAAGAAGTTAAACAAGCAGTAGAAAAATTTGAAGAGTCAAAGGAACTGGCTGAAAGAAGCATGTTCAATTTCTTAGAAAATGATGTAAGTCTGTGCTGCATCTTTGTTTGCTGCAGTACATCCTGGAGGGGCAAATGTGTGTGATTGGTTAAAGCCAGTCCCATCCTCAAAGGAGGTAAGGTCTGAAGGCAGAAACTCTGCCTCTGCCTTCTTCTAAATCCCCTGTCAGAGAAGAAAGAAAACATAATGCACAGCAGAGAATGGGAGAACTCAAGAAATTTCTTCTGGAGATACAGTGACTCAGATAAGATGGCCACAGAGGTCTCAAGTAGGAGTAGCTGAGAGCAAAATACAGTTTGGTCAGTGAGACGGTGAAGGTTGGGAAATTGGTATAGTCAAGACCTGCTGCTGAAAGTATAAGCAAGGGCATGTACCCTCTGAGCTTTCTGAGTTTTAGCTCACTTACAGTCAAAACCTTGCTACTGAGTCTCTGAATTATTTTACCTCAGAAAATCATTACTATTACTGTTTGGCTCTGCAAAGTCCATAGAGTGAGTTTGTGGCTTGGGCTCAGGTATGTGGGCTTTGGCTCAGAGTCCAAGTCCATTGTGAAACTATGTCTAAATAAGGAGCAGCTGTGGCCATTCAGGATAATCCTCTCTTCTGTCCACACACAGAGGAATAGCAGGATGTGCTTTCTCCTGCGTAATCATGGAATTATAGGAAAAAAGAGCGGGACCTATTGGGGCCTGTTCCAAAATTTTCTCTTCTATAAATGCAGCATCACAGAAAACACACAAAGTAAAAAGCGTGCTGTCTTCTGTGAGCAAACTGCAACAGTGAGGAGCTGTGAAGTGGGAATATTTAACTGCAAGGAACTTCTCTATCTATGCACACCCAGTTATAAACCAGCCTGTAGCTCCTGAACTGCTTGTAAGTGGGACACATTTGTTACAGCAGTGTATAGTGTAAGGCAGTTCAGCCTCTTGCTGTTTTACCAGTGTAAGTTAATGAGAACAGCAAAAGCTGGAACATGGTCTTACCAACAATTTCAGCACTGTTCCACTGTAGGCTCTACCAGCCTGCTTGCAGTGGATGTGTGTTTTATAATTCTGTCTTGCATGGGCAGCTGAGACATGTTTCAGATACTGTTTATCATTAGTCAGAGCACCAAACTGAGGATAAAAGAGTGCAGGAATTCAGGTGGTTTAGCTCAGCCACTAGAAAACAGATGAGTTACACATTCTAGTATAAGTAATTCTGCCTTTGGGAGAGGGTGAACTGGATATCCCTCTGAAGTTTTTTCTGTACCCATTTCTTATTGTTTCTGTTTAAAGAAAACTCTGTTCTCTTCCCCTTCCATTTTTGTGCTGACCCAATGTGTCTGTCCTTCTGAAACATCTCATTACAGCCTTGTTGTATAACCCCAAATGGTCTCATTGTGTTTGCAGAGATCTTAACTGCAATCACTTCCTTCTGATCCTTTCCAGTTCCCCAAGTCTCCCTCTCTTGGTCTTCTTGCCCTGAAGTCTGTTTTCTGAGCTCTGGTTCCCAGCCATTTTGCCAAGTGCCTTTCCCAGGCTCTATCCTGATCCCCACCTTTCTCAGGTTTTTGCACAACCAGTTCCAGACCTCCCACATCGACCCTATTGCATGCACTTCTTATCAGATGCATCTTCTGCCATTCCCACACAGCCAGTCCCAGGTTCATCTTCCTAAGCAGCTTTTAGTCCCTCAAGTTTCTCTGGCTCTTTCCCAGTCTCTCTTATCCTAATCCACAGCTCCATATTTCTCCTGGCTCTTAGTTGTCGTGTTTGGACAGTCCTTTATCCATTTTCTCTGATCACACATCCAAACCCCAGGCACTTTGTGTGTTGTCCTCAGCTGTTTATATTACTCTCTTCTGACTGTGATGGGATTGTATCAGCTGTTGGTTTGGTTCTGTGCATTTCATTTCTTTGTGCTATGTGACAGTGTTTGGCTCTCTCAGAGTCCTGGCAGAATTTTTAATGATCTTTTTAACTGAGTAAAAGCAGACAAAGTATAACACAAAACTGCCATGGGTCTATAAAACATTTGTAGAAAGTTTACTCAGATATTTTCTTATGATCCAATGTCTGAAGACATCATGATGGAATGGAAAGATGTCAGACTTCTTGGGGTCTGTCTTCTTAACGTTGTCTTGAAGAAGACAAATATCTGTTACTGCTCCGTACCCCATACAGCTTGAACTTTTCAGCTTGTGTTAGGGGAATGAGATTATTTGTTACCTCATGAATAAAAATATTTTGTTTTTTCTTTCTCCTTCACATTCTCCCTTTCCTCATCATTTATATTTTTGAATGATTGGCTAATATGTTTTAAATCCAAGTAGATAAATCATGTTTCATTTATCAGTTTATAAATGCTGCCATCTAGTGAGGTAAGTCCAGATCATTTCAGAACTACACTTTGTAAACATTGATAATAAACACTAATGGGTCTGAGTCATAAGAGCTGTCACAGTGTAATTTCTTTCAGCATTGATCAGAAAAGCTCCACTTTCACCTGCTAAGGGGTCATGTCCTATTAAATGTTTTGGGCTTGGGTGTTGACAGACAGCTGGCTTGGAAGTTGAAAGCAGAAGGGATTTGCACATTGTGAAAGGAAATGACTCAAGGACCCAGCCCTGAGTTAGTGAACGAGAAGTTACACCTCAGTTTTGTTCAGTTTCCAACTGGCAGTTTCTGTGATAGAATCACATGTGCTCTTGTCCAATAACCTCTACAAGGTACTGTGGTCTTTTGAGATACCAGCTCTGTTTTAAACGATCTGTTTGTTTATCCTTCTGCTGAATGCACTGCAGTGCCCTTACAGCTATTTTCCTCTCTGTCTTTCAGGTAGAGCAAGTCAGCCAGTTGGCCGTGTTTGTAGAAGCAGCACTAGATTACCATAAACAATCCACAGAAATTTTGGAAGATCTGCAGAGCAAGCTGCAAAACCGGTAAGATGGAACCCCTCAGAAAATGTTGGACCCCTTTTGCAGCCAAGGTTCACAATGTTGGAAAGTCACTGAAGCAAGAGATCTTGTAGCACCACCTCCCAGATGCATGTTTGCTGTGCTTTGTGCCAGACTGAGCTCCATGGCTTTAAACCCCTGCCACCTGGCAGCTTCTTGCTGTGCTGGGAGACTTTAATGTAACACAGGATCTGCCCAGGGAGCTTTGAGTGTGTGCAGAGTCTCTCCCATCTGTGGAGGTTAATGGGGACAGCCTCCCTTTGTTTAGAGGTTTATTTCAACTTGCGTACTTTGAGTTGTGTTTTGGAGGATTTGCTTGGAAGTTGGCCTGCTTTTATTGAGATTAAGGGGTATAACAAAATTCTACAGCACAGTAAGGAACCAGCCAGCTGGCCAGGAACAGAGCTGTGCTGTAACACACATATGAAAGGCCCAGGTACTTTGTGTCAGCTTAAGAAAAGAGAGAAATGCTGCTGTCATTAATGTGTCACTTGAAGAACCAGAGACCTGAGTGTCATTGTGATGTAGGCAGAGTCAAGGAAACGGCTTGGGGTTTTCAGCTCAGGGTGGCCATAGCAGCTGTGGGCATGGGCATGAGGGCAGCTGTGTCTGCAGACACCCTGTGCCATTCCAGCTGGAGGGGCCAGGGAGACAAGGAGCTCTCAGCTGGGGCACACACAGCAAGAGGTACTAGCCAGTTTTGCTGGCTACATGTTTTTTTCCTGTTTTCCCTAATAAAAAGGCATTGTGTGAGATGCAGTCCCTGGACCTCTGTCCTGGATGTGTTTTTCCATATGTCATTTGCAGCTGAGCTTTCCAGAGAGCTCATTCCTGCAGCTTGTGCCAAACTCAGTGGCAGCTGTGGGTGCTCATCACTTCTCAAACTCAGGCTGTTAAGCTTTGTGCCTTTGTCAGCAGGACCAAAGTATTAAGTAAATTAGGGACTGGTTGAAATTCAAGTATTGCATGAGAATTGAGCAATTTTTAGTAAAACACACACTCCCCCTGCAAAAAAAACCCCAAAACAAACCAACCAACCTTTCACCCAACACCATAAAACCAAAACACAAACCGACCAAAAGAAGCCTACAACCAAAAGCAGCCGATTTTCTTACTCCACCTTTCAAACAGCAAAGCACTTAACCTGAGCTTAGGTTCTGTAAGTATTTCTTCCTTCTTTCTTCCTAAGTAAATCTCTTGCTGCTCTTCTCTGTGTTACAGAATAAATGTAGCATCTAGTCGGCCTAAGCGTGAATTTAAGCCAAAGCCTGTAATAACTACAACTCTGGAAATCGGTGATAATCAGCAGCACAATGGGATTGCCTATAGTTCTTCCATAAAATCATCAGGTGAGTCTCTCACCACAGAATTAATGTGTCTGTAGATGTTTTGCTAGATTTTTGCTTGAGGTATTTCTTTTACCATGAGAACAGTGGATCCATCAGGCATCAGCATCTGTACATCTGACTAGATTGTTTCCCAGATTTGAAAACAGAATTATGAAGCAGGGCTCCTCTCAAAAGACTCTCACCCCTCTGAAATTTAGGTGTGGCATTCTCCTTGGTCTTTTAGGTCTCTGAATTGCCACTGAGGGTGGGAAGAGAGAGAGGGAGAGGCACTTGCAGAAAACAGTTCATTTCTTGCAAAGACAGATGCCTACAGTGGGTGTGTTTGATCACAGTCTGGAGTATCTCCAGGTGCTATTTTTCTGCACAGTCTCAGAGCACAAATGATCTGTACAGGATCTCAATTATTAGCTATGTAAAATTCAGAGAGATGACTCTCACCCTTACTGGTTTTAACATCTTCTAACGTTACTGTCCCCTAAATTATGCACTGAAGTCTGTGCATTAATGAACCAAAGTACTTCAGCTACCTGTTGGTGGGGGCTTAGGACCCTTTGATTAGGCCCTGATTTCACAAAAAAACCCAGTCAACTTTTGCAAGTTGTGTGAATAGTAATAATCAGTAATGTTATTGAACTCATTGAAATAACTTTTCCTCATCTCATGAATAAAATTATTTTGCCCTATCTCCTTAATAACTACATTGTATGATGAGATGAGCCTAGTTAAAAAACCAAACCAATAAAACCTTCAAACAAACAAAAAAACCCTAACCAAAAACCAAATGACAATATATAAAGAAAAAAGAATGAAAAGGCTTGAGATTTTTCTCTAAATATTATTTGAAAGGAATATAGAGGAGAAGTGGTAAGCCAAAGGTTCCCTTCTGTACTTGGCATGGCATATTGGGTTTTTTCCTGGAGGTTTGTTGGTTTGGTTTTTTTTCCTAACTCTCCAATTTCTTTTTCCCTCCAGTCTTGCTCCTTTTTAAAGGTTGTTGGGAGAGAAATGAGAGAACTAAAAGTGAAAGAATAAAGCTTGGAGCTGTAACTTCATGCTCCTTCTAATGTCTTTAATTTTCTTGCACTGTGCTACAAGAGCAAACCATTATACAATCCACACTGAAGGGGATTTGCAGCAATTTGGCAGCATAAATCCACCCAGCAAGATCTGATTCCTTGGTTTGTTTGAAGCTCCTTGTGCTGCCTGAATGCTAAGATGAGTTTTTGTGTTGCTGTCAAATGGGATGAAGGGAGACAATCCCTTCTGCACTTTCTCTCAGGTCACACCAGTCGTTCCTGAGACTTGTGACACAAGGCCACATTTCATCCAAAGCACTGGAGATGTTTGCAGGGATCAGTAACCTCCTTGGTGCTTTCACAGCACATCTGGATGAAAGTAGCAAAAACATAGCAACTTCATTAAAAATAATCATAAAATTTTTTTGGCCCTGTCAACTACTTACCAAGTTATATAGCATTTTTTTGCCTGTTTTGCCTGTGCAGGGGAAAAAGGAGATTCAGATTCAGCATTTGTATATAAACTAGTGTGTCAGACCACATTACAGTGGTTTATCATTTCCATCCAGCAGTTGTTCCAAGATACTCTTAAAGGATAATCAGTCCTGCCTTTGGGAGAAAGACAGATGATGACTTCTCCAGGTTGCTTCCAGCCCACTTAGTTAAAGAAAAATGGAAGTTTTAATGAGCTGAAATTCAGTGAAAACTGGAAAATAAATGACTACTGGTCACTAAGATAGGGAAGGAGTGAGGCATTTCCACTCACTGCCTCCATTCATGGACTGTTGCACCAACTGTTTGCTTATCACTAAATGAGGGGTTGTCACTGCTTCACTTGCTTAGTGCTGTCAGAATGGAAAAGAAATAAAACCACCATAAAAGAGATGAGAAGGAGAAATAGGAACAATTGTTACCATACTGAAGTGTTGCTAATAACTTTAGAAAGACAATGTATGCTTGTTTTTTTCCTCCTGAAGAAGCTGTGGATGCTATGCTTACCTCCCCAGCAGGTACAAATCATCACTGAAATCACTGTTCATTCTCTTTTGCTTTCCTATTCCTACTCAAACGTTGTCCATATGGATTTCTGTGAACTGCAGTGGGCTCAATATGCCCTGCTCACAAATGGGAAAACCTTTCTGTCCCTTTTTAAAATCGGAATCGTGAAACAGATTCAATTTTTTTATGATTGAGAAATGAGAATCAGGCAGTTCTAAGCAAACTGCTAAATGTCTTACAGTCTCCATGAGATGGGGACATAGCATTATAATCACCTTTTTGTTTTTCACCATCCTACACAAACAAGTACTTCCATGCTTCATTTTCCCCACTTCCATATTGACCCTATCTAAACACAGATCTTTAATTGCTCTGATACTTTCCCTCAGGGTAAGTAGTGTCTTGATATTCAGCAAACCCATGGAGATCTGCAGGACAGTTCAAAGCAAGATGTGACACATTCAGCACAACTGCCATGGTACAGTTCTGAGCATGGAAATTACTTTTCCTGTGTTCCACAGTAGTTTTTCAGCTATCAGCTTCTTGGAGCAGAAATAATATTTTCCTTTGTATAGTCTCTAACTTGTGAGGATTATTTACTACTTGTGACTTGCACACATTTGCAGGGCTAGATTCACATAAACCTAATTTTTATGTTGTTGTGAGTTATTTGGCTGCTTCCAATAAATGCAGATAAAAAAAATCTCTAGTTCTAATTCATTGTTATCCTCATTAATGAGCTGCAGCTGTGAGCATCATCTGGCTCATTTTAGAACTCTTTAATTGCTGTATTACATCATGCCTTTCACTCAGTTTGTTTGTCAGGTTTACTGTGATATGAAATATATGGATCTGGTTGCCACATGCTGGAATTTAGCATAAGCATCTAAGTGTTTACTCACTTCAGCTATGAGAGAGACTGGGATTAATTATCTTAGCAAGCTTCCAGTTTGTGATGATTAAAGTAGTCTTGCTACCTGATGTATACATCATGGTATAGAAGGCAGAGTAGATGCAGGTACAGGCAGTAACATCCTCCCTTTGGGGAAAACAGACAAAAAACCCAAACCACTATTGAATGGCATTTTGGTTTCATTCTGTAACACTCCAGGAGTCACAGACAGCTTCTTGCTTACACTGATTTTATGCTGTCTGGATCTGAGTGGTCTGGAAATTAATGACAGTTCTTTTTTGACTGTGACAGGGAAGTAAACTAGAGAAATAAAGGAGGTGCATATGGAGTTGCAAATTAACATAAACCCTGTTGGCAGAAATAGAAGAGTGCACTTTATTTAGCTGAAACCTCTGCAACATTTGTGCAAGTAGACAGCAAAAGGCTGGAATGGTGCCAGCGGTTCTGTGATGTTAAGCAGTGTGTGTTGCAGACTGTCAGGCAGTGCTGCCCCCTTACCTTTGTCAGGGAAGCTTTGTCTCATTGGATTATACAGTAGCAGCAGCTGCCTGACTCTAATGAAGACTTTGACTGATCCTACAGCCTGGAGTGAAACCGGTTGTGCTGGCTGTGGCCATTATTTAAAAACCTTTCCAGGCTGCCAGACGTTTCTTTGCAGTTCTTTGGAGCTTAAAATGAACCAAATGTGATCCATGTCTGATCAGGTACTCACTGTCAGAAATTAACTGGCTTGCAGTAACAAATTAGCCCCATTGGAGCAGGTGGTGAAGGCGAGGAACTCTGTCAATTATTGCAATCGCTGCCTTCTGCTGTTGACAGTTCTGGAGAGCTGGTAACCAGTTCTACCTTGACGAAGGCTGAAAATAACTCAGCTATTTTTAAACACAATCAGTCCATTTTTGGTTTTAAACGTGGTAGGTCCATTTTTGTTGGGCAACTGACTGGCTCTTTATCTCTTTTTCTGCTTGAAGTCCTTCAACAAATATATGACAACCAAGCTTTCACCTGTACTGGTGTGTTAGAGTAGCTCTAATTTAGCTGTAGGGTCTTGTAGGACTCTGTCACTACACTGAGCCTTCCACAGGGAGAGGATGAGGCTGGCATTGTGACAGTGCTGCTCTGGGAAGCTTTGCTTCGTCTCTGTTGGTACTTCTCTGCCATTGTTATAAATAAAAGCTCTCTCCTGTTGCTGTCAAGGGTAAAATATACTCACAAAAGAGAAAAGCAATTCCTACTTTCCAGTTTTAATACCAGATATTGCCCCCAATAGTATTATTGTCAATTAGAAAAATGCTTTTACCTCTTGTTCTCACTGAGTGATCACTACTGGTTCTTAGCTGGTTTCCTTTAGAGACTTCTCCAAATTCCTTTATCTAGGAATATGCCCAAGCAGTTACTTTTTTAATAATTTCCTATGCATTACCATGATTAACAGATTAAAATGCTTTTTTGCCATTTTAGCTGTTATATCTGTATTGCATTACCAATTGCATGCAGGTTTACCCAGTAAAAAATGATAGCTGGGAGAGTCAAGACTGGAATATTTGAGTATTGCTGCAATATTCCCAGTAAGAGAACCTGAATAATTTAAGTACTAGTGTTTAGAGGTATCATGCTATAAGGTGTGGTTCTCCTCTTCACAAGGCAGCAGCATTAAGTCTTTTCTCCTATTCTTCATTTATAAATGTATTTCAAATTATCAGACTTTTACTTGGATACATTACATATGTTGTTAAAAAGTCTGTTATGGCTGAACTACAGTTGAACCATGGGCTAGTCCTTGACCACAGAGTTGAGCTTTACAATTTGAACATAAATTATTCTAATAAAATATATTGTAATTATTCATAAATATGAACATTACATATACATTGGTACCATAAATCCAAGCTAATTAATACTCTTACATGAGAATATCTTTTTAAAAGGTATTTACTGCATTAACAAGGTTAGCTTTTTTTTTAATGTTTTAGGGTGATTTGGATTTAAGATCTTTTTAGGATAAAAAATGCAAGTCAAAAGAACAGCCAGATACTGTATCAGAAAACTGCTTTCATCCCTAAAATAATTTGACAGGTGCCTTTGTTCCTACCATAGCCTTTGCCTTAGTTCAGATGGAGGATGTGTAAAATAGAGGACTGGAGCACATGAGCTCAGGGAGCAGTAACCCAGAACTGTCACTGCTCAGGTGAGGCTGGGAGCCTCACTGCTGCCAAGGCACAAGTGGTGTGAAAATCCAGGTGTCTGCCTCAGGCTGCAGGGCTGTGTTTGTAGGACAGACCAGGAGCCCCTGCCCTCTGGTAGGCATTCCCACAGGATCAATGTACTGCAGGGCCATTTGTTTAAAGGATTCCTTGCCATTTCCCCTGTTGACTCTTCTGCTTCCTCAACTCCTGCCCTTCCGATTCCTCTGGCAGCTGCTCCACAGAGAGCTCATGGGTTTTGACAACTGATTACTCCAACCCTCAGCTGGAGATAAACATCCTTTTGAGAGGGAAGGCAACTAGGAATGAAAGAGGAGTAGCATCTGAACTTAAGGGAGAAACAATTATGCTTTAAATTTATTATTACTAATCTTGTATTTTATATGTAGAAGTACCAGATGTTAATGAATAAAAGCAGTGGAAAAGCTGTTGCTGTCGACATGACAGCAGGGCTACATTTTTGACCCCTTGTTTTGTGCTTTAGTGGCTGGTGGGATGCTATGAAGCTCAATTAATGTTGTTTGTCTCTGGGGCAGGTTCTTCAGTGCACATGGATCAGCCTTGCTGCCAAGCTCTCTATGACTTTGAGCCAGAAAATGAAGGCGAGCTTGGGTTTAAGGAAGGGGACATCATAACTTTGACCAACCAGATTGATGAGAATTGGTATGAGGGGATGTTAAATGGAGAGTCTGGCTTCTTCCCCATTAATTATGTTGAAGTGATAGTTCCCTTGCCTCAGTGATTGTGTCATTCGAGCTGTGAACATGATTTCATGACTGAAATGGATTCACAAATGTTCTGTCAGTGTGGCATTCTGTGAAAGCCTTGCTATTTGACTGACTTACTGACTTTTGTATGCGTCTTTTTAAAATGTATTTATTTTATATTCAAAAAAATTTCACCTTCCCTGATTTGTCAACCTGCAAAAAAACCCATACCCAGTTTTTTTGCTTTGTGCCTTGAAGATCACTGTATGAAGTGTTTACTGGTAGCTCACTGTTGCTCCAAAAATGCATTTCCTTGCTATTATTGTATGTGGATTATTTTTTATCTTTGGCTGCAATGATTTTACTATTGAAAACCATTTAAAAAATACTGTTAGTGAAGCTAACTGTAACCAGTTCCTAAGTTACTGATGTCATTGAGCTGTTTGCATCTATCACACCATAATTTATTGTGAACAAGTTAATTCATCTTTTGCATTGTATGTTGACAAAAGGCAAAGTGGTTGTTGTCAATATTAAGATGATGTTGTACTAAGTACAAGTTCTCAGCATTGAAAATTGGTATAATTTACTGATCAAACTGAATAAATATTTCTGTGGGAGAAGAACAGTGGTTGCTGCTTCTGTACTGCTGGTTCTGGCACTTGTTTGAGCAGGAGGCCACTTGTGCTGAATAGATCAGCTTGCAGTGACAAAAACAATGCCAAGTTAAAAAATACATGAATAAAAAAAGTATTTGTTTTATGACACCTCTGCACTGCAATTTTAATAATCTTGCTACTTCTCTGTTGCTTGTTTAGCATTTATGTCTGTTAACATCTTTTTCTAGCAGAAGGAAAAGAGAGAAATTCCAAGTACAAACTGCTCCTAGTTCCACAGGGTTTGTATAGAACTCCAGTGAGAGAAAGGGGGTGAGTAGCACTGGTGCCTACTGCACACAAATGAAAAATCAATACATTTCTATTTTTTATATTTAGTTGAAAGGATGGAAAGGAGGAGAAAGAGAATAGGCAGTGATGGAAAGACATGTAATAACTAAAAATATACCAGAAAAGCCTCAAAATTAAGAATTCTGGCATCAGAAGTACTTATCCAAATGAAGATAGAATCTTTGTTTTTCTGTTTACTGTCTCTTACTTTGCTTAGTAATGTAGTAGTGACCAAACAAAGTGAGCAGCCCTGGAGGAAAATGTAGTCTTTTGCCAATTGCTCTTCATACAAGACAAATTGATGAGAAGAGAGTTGAATTCTTTGTGGGCAAGCTGTCTACTGAAGAAATCTTAAGCTCATAGCAGTTCAGCTGTAGTTGAAGTAAGTGGTAAATATAAACAGAGCAGAGTCCATTTCTGAAGGTTTCTTCACTCCGCAGTCCCTAAAATCACCAGTTTTATTACTTCAAAGAATTTCGAACCACTCAACAGAAATCATTGAACAGACAGACCTTTATTATTTCATCTGCAAATATTTAAATCCAAGACTGCTTTTATATACATGAAAAATATCTTTAATAGTTAAAAAAGTTTTAAGAAATGAAGATAAATACAGCAAAGTTAGAGCAGCAGCTATTTCTATTGTTTGAGGTGGAACAAGGATTTGGATCTGCTAAAATCCAAGTCTTAGGCCAGCATCTACTCTTGATGTCTCAAAATCAGAATTTTTAAATAATTTAAGAGTTTAAGCTAGCATAAGGGAAACCTCAGTTAACACCCGCATCCTAACACAAAGCAGGTCTTGAATTTGGAACTGAACACTTTGGTAAGTTAAAAGACAGTCAAAACACTATTCCAGCATTGAGAGAAATCTTCAGGCTCAGCTGCTCCCCTCCTGCTCTCAGGTGGAAGTTTACTTCATGTGGCTCAAAGCCCTTCCTTTCCCCCAGGGTCAGCAGGGGAGCAGTTGGGTGGAGAGACAGAGTGAGTGCAGTGCCCCCGAGGCTGACTGTCCCCTCCTGAAGGTTACAGGACAAGCTTTCCATGGAGCATAGAGCTACCAGAGTGACAGGGAGCTGCACACTGGCCCAGAACCAGTTTTCCCCCAGCTGTCCCTTTAGACACACACAGCTGCAGCCTGCATGGAGATTTAGCACATAAGGGCTCCAAGAGCAGGGAGTTTGATGTGTCTTTCACTACAGCTGGGGCTTTCTAGTTTTGATTTTTGACTAGCACATTTTTCTCTCTAGCCCCTTAGAAAGCTGTTGGGACCAATCAAGCAGTGCCAGCAGCACTAGTCACAGTACCTGCTCTGTCAGAATGAGATGCTTTTTCACATTTCCAGGATACATTTTTCCAAGTTAAGGCTGGCACAGCGCTGCTGTGATACACTGTATCTAGAATATACAATACTGAGACAGGGACTTCCAGGTGCTAGACTATAGAAACAGTACATTTAATAACAGGCAGGAACATTTTTTACAACTTGCTTTTAATTCTAAGGTGTTTCACTCCAGGAGGTGATCCAGACCAGTATTATGTATTTCTGCATCAGGATCTGAGCAGGAAACATTTCAGACACTCACCACTCTTCTGGACAGTGTTTTACTTCAAACTTGCTCAAGGTGCAAGGCTGTGATTGGTCTGATCAGGTTTCCCACTCAGGCTGGAAAGAGAAATTACCTTTGGAGAACACCATATCAGAATATTGAGAAATCTGAGGCAGCCTCATGTTCATTGTCAAGTATTTAACATCCTTTTAGGGAACCTGTTTAGAAGCTTTGTAAACTCTGTACCCTCCTCTGTTTCAGCAGGTCACAGAAACCAGATCCTTGTTTAAAAGTAAAAATAAAGATAACTTCCCATGGAGCTTGTATTCTACTGCTCTTTGCATCAGTGAATCCAAGGCCAGAGTCCAGTATCAGAAGGTAGGAAATTCCATCATGTTATGGGCAATGCTTCTCACAAAGACATCAGATGGAGTATGTGAATTCCAAATTCCAGATATTACAGAAGATATCAACACACACAGAGTCTGTGTCAGCTGGGACTGAGAGGTGTTTCAAGATGATTGGCCACATTACATGATAGAACAGCTGGGATCTTCATTTTGCTGCAGAGAGAAAACATGAAAACATTGGACTAATTAGCATGTGTACAAATTTAATATTTCTTGCTGGTTACCTACTTGATCCTCATATAGGCAAGTAGGCTTTTTAGCACTTTGTAGTTTTAGTTACTTATTAATAAAGCAAAGCAGATTTTCAAGAGGCAGTACATGAACTGTACTACACAAGTCTTTAAGTCCATGCAATACATAAGCCTGTGCCTTCCTTAATGAAGGGCTGTCAAACTGCCCATCACTTTCTCACTTTCCAAGCATCAGAACCTAAGTGGCATGCAGATAGGTGCTGCCCTCGTTAGGATGGTAAAAGCAGAGGCAAAACATGGCAATACTGCCTTCCTTTAAAGCACAGCATGCATTCTTCCCATTATTTTACTGCATGCAACAAGTTAACTTCTGTTTACTAAGCAGCCATTTCAGTACTACCAAGGCAGCAGAAGCATATAGGTACTAATGTCAAAAGTTTAATAGGAGTTCAGCAAACAGGAATGACATTAAAATTTGATTTGAAATATTAGAATTGATTCTTACCATAAATGGCACACAACTGTATTGTAAAGTTGCTGATAAAACAGATTAGAAGTGTAAGGAAAAAAGTTACTTTTGCTTTCCATACTGTTTATTAAACAAGTCATAAGTGAACTCAAAAACTGCCCTTTAAAATAAAAAGAAGCCACCCTTGAGGAGAGGCCCTACTCTGAGTATGAGAAGAAGCTTGTATCACTAAGAGCCCAAAGGGCAGAACAGCATTACAGATCTTCTCAATAGCCTATTTAACAGGGTCTCACCATCCTTCAGAGACTGAAAATATTACAAGAATGTGCATGCAAGTCAGGAGACAGATAAAGATCCTTTAAGCCACATGGTATTGTAGTAACAGATATTCACCCAGATTTTCTGTTTGAAGGGACAGAAAAAAAAAAAACAATCCAGCAGGCAGTAACTGCCTGTTTAGGTACTTTTTTTTTTTCCAGAAAGACAGAACTAAGGTACTTTTAAGTTCATTTTCAGACAGATACATTATGAAAATATCCAGGAAATGGTAGTGGGAGCTTTAACCTAGTGCAGTAAGATGTGACTCCTCCCTGTAACCACGTAGAATCATTTAGGAAGAGCTGTGATAGCTTAACATTTGTCAGCAGGAAGGGGGAGAGTTTTTAGCTAAGCATCCCCTTGCTCTAAGGCTTTGGAGTTTGTACCAGAGCTGTTTCAGGTCAAGACACAAACCAACTGGAGTCAAGTACAGTCTGTAATTGTTTGGTTAGGACCACCTTAGAGCCCTCATATTAGTTGGTTTAGACTATTTCAGCAATTAAAGATAGCTAATAGTATATCAAATTACAGTAGGAGCATCCAAAAATGCATCAGTTCAGACTTGTGTTATGGTCAGTCAAAAGCCATTTGAAGAGGCTGGATAAGTCTTGCACAGGATATTACACCATGCAAGTTTATAGCCAAAAGTTTGCAAGTATATTGACCTTCAGTACACACCAAAATCATCTCAAAAGCAAGCCAGGGACACTGGAGTGTCAAGTCACTTCATCCCACAGAAGAAGTTAGTGTTTGCATTCTGTTCTTGGAATATCAGCTTTAATTCACAGTCAGGTATTTAGATGAAACAGACATTAAAAGTTGTATTTTCAGTGTGTCAGTAATAAGATATCAAATAATTAATGCTACTGTTTGATCATACTCAGAGAATAAGCAAAACTTCAGTTGCATTTCTGATGCAAAGCCATGCAAGCTACATCCTACGTGGGACAAGAGACTGCAGCACTACTGATGAAGCAAGTTTTCTATGAGGTGACAAGCATGATTCTCACCATCTCACCTGCTAAAGGATGCTCACAGGAACCACTATCATGAAACCAAACAACATTTCTTTTTTCTTCTTCTTTTGGTCTGACATCAAGAAAAACATTAAGAGTTGCGGGATGTGAAGAGTACTTGAAGCAGTATTTTCATTTAGTAAAGAAAAGATATGGCCATTGAATGACTCTGCTGACAGCATATATTTAAGCTTCAGGCAGCTTACCTGAGATGCAAACTCTGCTTCACTTCCAGTTATTTCTTCATAATCATCATCTTGCTCACTTTCTTCTCCTCTGGGTACAAGCATTATCTTCCTCTCTGCGAGTTCCTAGGATAGAATTGAATTGCCACCAAGACTCCTCAGGAATTAAGCACAAACAAGTTTAGCATTAGGACAGTAAAGTGTTTTATTATTCCACTTACCTCACCATCATCTGTGATGAGTGTAACACCAATATTGTCCCCAGTTCCCCAAGACTTCTGAGACTTCCAGACCAGATCACTAGGACCTGGGCTTACACCAGCAGCTGCACCCCAGATCTGCAACAGATTTACAGTAAGCTTCTGAAGAATCTTTTTCTGTAGTTAAGATTACAATTCAGTCTAACATATGTAACTATTAAGTATTTTAATACCAAAGACATCCAGTAGGAGAAACTAAAGCAGTGCAATCCCTGGCAAGTTAGTTTTTTGAGGATTACCAAGAATGGTGGTCAAGTTTTTCCAGCTGAAGACTATAAAACAGCGCAGAAAAGGCTGTTAACAAGGCTATCCAGTGTAGAGGTAGCCCTGGTTGGCCATGTGGAACATTTGAGTCATAGAGCCAAGCCATGGTCACAGACATGCTCAGGGCAGCAACTTGTGTCTGCAAGAGACTCTCAACTGGGGTCACTCACAGTTCTGTTGAATACACTCTTCCACAGTTTGGAGTAGCAAGTGTAGAGTTCAGCTCTTTGATTACCATCTACATGTACTTAGAGTATGATTTTAAAGCTAGTATTTTGCTTAATACTACAAATCATGAGCTCAGCGTTGCTGGCCTGGAGTAGTCTAAAGATTTTAGCAAGAGTCTCTGCACAACTGCTATCAAGTCACAGGAGTATGGGAAACCCTAAGAAAAAACTAGAATACCATGATTCTGTTTACAATTGGAGCACACTCCAGTCTGGGATGATCGAAGTTCAGCCCAAGCGTTTGAGGAAATGTAGTTAGCATTTCAGATCAGGTTGCTTCAAGGATTTTCCCCATATCTATCTCCACATTAAATAAGAACTTTAGTTCTTTAGACACTTGGAGTATCTATTTAGTTTTCCATATTGCAGGAATCTCTGCTGACATCTAACATAAGAACAGAGCTCTGAGGAAGTTTTACAAACAAAACCTACTGTAACTTCTTGTCCTGCCTGAAGAGTGAACCGTGAAGGAAACTTGTAAGTAACATCTGCCACACTTCCAATGCGTCGTCTCAGCACCCAGCCATGTAGAGGTTGATCCTGTGGGACAAGAAATTTCTCTCAGCATTACAGAATAACACCATATAATTTAAACACAAGGTTCTTTCCAGACTCATGGGCCAGTTTTAATCACACTCACTTAGCATACAAATATCTGACAATTTTGAGGAAGTAGCCACATTTCCATTGAAGCCTCCCTATGTTTTCTCCCCATACTTTAGGATTAATCATAGTCAAGTTAAACCACACCTATTCTTACCTTCCATTAACAGGAAGGTCATGATACTCTACCAGGGAGATTCTGATAAATGAAGTTTGCCATGGCCACCTACCAACCATATATATATAAAAACACCTTAAAACTTCACGGGTCATTTTGTATTTCAGGCTGAAATGACTAAACTACAAGCCATATGCTTTGAAATCCTGATGAGGAATTCTAATAGCACTGGATTTGAAAACTAAACTAGTGGAAGAATTGGCTAATTGGCCAGATAAATCCTCTGCATAGATTAGATATCACAAACTCTATTTGACCTTTTAGCTATTGTAAGTATTTTTGACTAATGCAAAGCCATCTTTATCCAATTTACTAGAGCCCCCTATTTAGTTCTTCAAGGGTAAGTAGTACTTCTGGTAGTGCTAGCCTGAATCTGATGACAAACAGCTGAAGGTGTTTGATTTCTGCATAACAGAACCCCCTGCTCCTCCACCCAAAAGTACCTCCCAGACAGCCCTGTGAACCGAGCACCTGCAGTACCAAAAGGTCAGTCTCTAGTCTGTCACTAAGCTAAAACCATCCCTGAGCAGTCATGCAGACTTGCAAATGGAAGTACCTCATCAGAGTGGTTTTTAAGCCTGACAAATTTCCCATCTGCATCAATCTCTTCAATAGATATATTTCCAGTAGCTGAAACATGCTGAATAGTCTTAAATGAAGCACTATGCTCCCTCTTTTTGGTTTCTTTGATTTTCCTTTTCTTCCCATGCAGGAATCGTCGGCCCTGACTTGCTACTGGAGTTGCCGTGCTGTGTGAAGATGGACTGGGTGACAGCTTTAGCCTAGAAGAAAGTCAGATAACATTCAGCTGAGTATCTGATGTGCTTTGTTTCTTCTCATGCCTACCCTCCCACTGCATCCAAGCCTAACAGCTTCCTACAGCCAAGCTTTCCATGGGGTCTTGAATACAAAATTTTACTTTTATTGGCAAGAGTAGTTAAGCTATTTGTTATGTTTGGAGGACAGCCCCAGAGTTCAGAGCAAGCTTATATTAATAAGAAAAGATTCACAACTGCACTAAATATTCCTTTAAAGTCTCAACAGACATAATCTTCAGTGAAAGTAATTTTAAATTTTTGTTCCTTCTTAGCATGTATTGAGAGTTCATGTTCTCACCATGCATGCAAGATACCACATCTGCATAGATGAGTTGATCCAATTTCCCAACTTCATTAATGGATCTTGAATGCTCTTTATCTCTAAGATGTGGCACAAAACTTTGGGAGAGTTGAGGAATGCTTTATGGACCTTTCAATTTTATCAGCTGGATTTATGATATAGTTCACAATTTATTTTATAGTAAGATTTACTTCATCTTAGTATACCATATGGTAGATGTGGGATATAAATACAATTTACAGAAGACAATGCTTCAGTAACTGAATTACTATATTAATGACATGCTTAATGTTTGTTTCTTGTCCCCCCACATTCTGAAAAATAGAGTTAGTGTAGAGGTCTTGAATGAAGCAAGTTCTCATAATGAAGATCTTGTCATAGCCTACCTCTGTTCCTCTCCTTCCAACATCTTTCTGTACGCATTTATTTCCAAGTCTAGAGCCAGTTTCACATCTAAGAGATGCTCATACTCTTCCAGCTGTGCTTGTGCCTGCTTCTGAGCTTGTGCCATTTCTTCCTCCTTTTCAGCCATACGTCTTCGATGGAGATCACGATCATAATCCAACAAATTCTGTAGCTCCTTTATTCTGCTCTCCAAAGCAACATTCTAAAATTAAGGGGAGGGGGGAAAAATCAAACCATAAGTGAACATTAGAGAGAAGAGGCCAGTATTTTGAATTGAGAGTAAATTAAAATAATTATAAGGTTATACAAATAAAGACAGAACCTGGCTTTGATATTGATTAACTTGAGATAGCAGAGTATCAATTCTCTTCTGTGTTTCCATCAGCTCCTCCCGAGCAGCACTGGCAAACTCACTGTTTCTTGCTGCAGCTAGCTGGGCATTCTCCACCTGTGGATAAGTCACTGTTAGTCCTGAGTTGCGCATTAGCATGTATTATAAATAAGGAAGAAAATCCAAATATCTTTGACCTGTTACACCTGGAAGTAGTTATCTTTTACTGATGTGTGCAGATACAATATAGTCCAAGTCAGAAAGGTCTTTATTGCTTTCCAGGGAGGTTTACACAAGCTTGTTATTTATGTCAGAAAAAGTCAGCAATAATCAGGTAGTGAAAATTTCTGGATATTTTAGTTAGTAAGGTATGAGGACTTTGTATGGATATTAAGTAAATTGATTCTCCAGAAGACCAATGGAGAATATGTTTAGAAGCTGCTTGTCAAAGCATAGAGCTGTAGGGATATTGGGTGTACAAATCAAACTTCTATCACTCTTCCCCAAAAGGTCTATTATTAAAGAGTTCCTGCATATTTACAAGCAGCATTGAATTGCTCTACAAATACCTCAATCTTGAGATGGCCCAAGAAAGAGTAAAGTGCTCCTTCAAGAGGTACTTACAGAATTTTCAGTGGAAACAGAAACACAGGCATCCAAAGGAATTCCCTGAGTTGGCATGCAAGTTGGTGTGTAGGAAAAGTTAGGTTTTATTCAAGACTGAAATTGCTTAATATAAACATAAAACACCTTGGTCCTGAATCTGTCAGAAGTCTGAAATAGGATCAACTTCTCCTAATCACTCCCTGTATTTATGCTTGAACCAGTTTTGTTTGGGATCAAATGTTTGCAGAAATCCTACTGTCAAATTTGACACTACTTTGAAATTCTGTAACAACTTATGCCAAGAAGCTCTGCAGTGAATGCAGGGGCTCCATCCGTAAGCTGTCTGTGCCAGTGTGACCTTAATTATGCCAAGGTGCAGAGAACTTCAATTTTGTTTTACTGTCATCTTTTACAAACTCACCTTTGCACTGAATGTTCGCTCCATCTCCTCTTTGTAACCTTGAATTTGTTCTTCATGTTGTTTTCTGAGCCCCTGCAGAGCATCTGAGAGCTTACTCTCAAATTCTCTTTGACGGCCAGATTCTACTTCTGCTATCCTGCTCTCATGGACTCTTTTTGTCTCCTTGAGCTCCTAGGAGAAGAAATTTCTCAGAGAATAAACAAGCCAATACAGTTTGAAACTGGACTTAGTGTACCAGCTTCCACAAGTCCTTCCCTGTTGAAGCAGATTTGTCATTGAGTACACAGTAATTCATCTTTATGCATATCTTATTCATCCATTAAGTCTGGCACATCCATCTTGCTGCCTCACTATTGTTTATCTACCTCACTGCCACCACTGCTTAAGCTAATAAATGTAGTAAATACTTAACTTGTAAGACTAATTCTTTGAACTAGATAGATTCTGTTCATTTTTTTTAAACTTAGAACACATGCATATACAGTTCAGTTTCTTTAAGCACTGTTACTTCACTTACTCTTGTTTTATTCAAAAAGTAATAGTTGGTAAGAAAAATTAGAATTCTCTATCAAACCATACACTTTGAGATGCCCACCAGTGAGAAGGAAGCTAGTTTACATTCCTATGTAAACTATTCATTTAGTTATACATACTGACTTCTCTCACAGAGACACCTCTGAGAAGTGTTAAGGAAGTTGGGAACACAAGTTGCTTAAAGCAGACTTAACTTCTGCACCTACCTTAGGCTTCAAGTAAACATCTGGAGTCATTTAACTGTAACTAATCACTTACACAAAGTAATATATTGGGATTTCAGTTATCTTTAGAAGAGCAGCCTAAGAAATTTGGCACATCTCAGATACCTATTGGTACTATCCCAGTTAACATGAGGTTGTGTACTTTCTTGAGCCTTCCTAGTTAGGTGGATGTTATGAGCTGATGGGCTGCCATAGGTTGCTAGTTACCTTTTTAGAGATAAAAGCAATGTTAAGATGGGCTTTAAGTGCATCCAGGGATCATGGACACCTAAAAAGATGCCTTGTTAATAAGCTAAAACATACATCTTCATGAAGGCGCTTCTGGAATGTCATTTCTTCCTGCAAAGTTTTCATATGGTTTTCTAGGTCCACCCTCCTCAACATTTCACTGTGGAGATGCTTTTTAGTATCCTCCAGTGATAGATTCAGCTAGAAAAGACAGACAACAGGGTTATCAAAATTAAGAGGTATTTTTTCAAATTAGGCAGCCAATTTGTTACAGGTCATTCAACCTAATTACCACAGCAATCAAAATGCACTGGTTGAGTGAAGTGGGTTTTCTTTCTCTGTGCAAATTCTTATGTCAGTGGGATCCAAATATCAGCAACAGATAGAATCCCATTTAATTGTTATGTAGACCAGATTTCCCACACGGCAAATATAGAACAGCCCTTAATCCCACCAGCTAGATTTGACTCCTCAAAGTAGACTTCTGATGAATTAATTGTACTATCCATATATATTCCTCCCCTTTAAAACAGTAATTATTCCAAACTTCTTCCTCACTTCTAATATAATTTTTTGGCACTTAATCCTCCGAATTCAGCCTATGTTGACAAACTAAACTAATTCTGATACACTTTTAGTATTATACACTTCCCTGATGTGTTAGAGAATGCTACAGGGACTATAGTAGTACATTTAATCTTGCTTTGACTTGAGATCAAGAAACATTACATCCTATGGTCATAGAATTAAAGGTACCTTTAACAGGTGGAAGTCTTAAGGAAACCATCAGTAGCATTTGAGGTCAACAAGGTTGTGGAAATCTTTTTGTCTACCTGTCACTGTCATAGGTAGCAGGCTTTCTCTGCTTTTAAATAACAGTAACTAATTGAGGAAAATCAAGCAAAAACAAAGTTTAGATTCCAATAGCAAGCCTTACACTGAGTACTTGATCCTTTAATTCACGGAGCTCATTCTCCAAAGTCCGGTTCTCATTCAGGGCTGTTGCTAAATCAGCTTCCTTCGCATTTAGCTGGGCATCGAGGTCTCTCACACGAGCCTGGGCCAGGTTCAAATCACTTTCTTTTTTGGAATTCCTACAAGGGAGAGTTTCACAGTGTAAAGTGCAGCTAGCGTGGGAGAGTTTGTTCTCAATATGTTTCCCTTCAGAGGGGTCCGTGGTTAAACACAGGAGAGGCTTGTCAGGCTCACTGTGAGAGCAAAAAACAAACCAGACAGGGCGCTCCGACAAGCATCATTTGTTATACCAGAGAGATTCCTGACCCATTTTCCAGCTCGTTCCGTGCGCAGCCCATGCGGAAGCCAGCTATTTTCCACGGCATTCCCAACGGGAGAGGGAAGGGACGGCACAGGCCCCCGGCTGCAAGAGGAGGGCTGGGCACGCTCAGCGACCGGGGCCGGGCAATCCTTCAGGGACACTCCCGCAGCAAAGGCGGCCCCAGCCCCTCAGGAAGCGCCTCAGGACACCCGGGCTCCGGGCCCCGCAGCCCCCGGCCGGGCCGGGCCGTGAGGGCAGCCCGGGGCGGGCAGCGCCGGTCCCTGACGGGGCGGAGCGCGGCTGAGGCTGCCGGCGGTGCCGCTCCTCCTCCGCCGCCCCGGGATGTCCTGCCCGCAGCACACAGGGAGCTTTGTCCCCCGGCGGCCACCGGCCAGCCCGAGGAGCTGCCCCGCTGGGGCTTTGGCTCCTGCAGCCCCTCAGCCACCGCCGCGAGCAACGCCCTCGTCCCCTCCCTCACACCGCAGTGGAGGTACAGGGTGAGGGGGGCTTTGCTTTCAGAGACCATCTCCAGGCCAATACCCAGGTAAAGGAACCGTAGGTACCACCTGGATGGTCAACACTCTTCAGTTACCATTGGCACCACAGTGGAGAAGTGCGAGAAGGGCCCACAACGAGTTCCTGTCAGGGAAGAGCACTGTGATAATTCCCCAGACTGCTCCAACTTTTAAAAATCCTTGCAGTTGCCTGCCCATTATCCAGAGTCAGAGTCCCTGCTCTTGTATTTGAGATTACAAAGAGTAAAGGAAGTTCTCAGGTTTTTTTTTTGCAATATCAGTTCTGCCAAGTGGCAGAGTTGTGTCAACTCATACAATGAGTTTTCCAGTGGATAACTGAGACCAGTTGGCAAGAGTCCAAAGTAATTCTGCAGGATTGATCAGCTCTAGAAAGCTTGAACTGCAAAGAAAGATTGGAAAATACTAAGGGTTGTTTAGTCTAGAGAAGCGAAAAGTGACAAGAGACAGAACAATTTTTAAATACATGAAGAACTGCATAGAGTTAGGGAATCTGTTTTCCATGTCTATTGTGGAAAAGACAGGAAGCTCCGGGCTTAAATTGCAGGGAGGAATACGTGGGTTAGATGTTAGGGAGAGGAAACCGACAGTTCACCACAGAAGCACACTGCCTGGGGGGGATATTCTGGAATCTCCATCATCTGGAATTTTAAAATATGGGTTACACAAAATCTGCTGGAAGAGATGCAGGTATGGCTGGTTCCAGCACAGGCCTGGGGCATGCGGCTACATCAGGTGCTCGTTCAAGGCCTTTTCCAGCCCTGCTTTTCAGAGGCATTTGTTGACTGTCCTGTGCTAGAAGTTATTTACTCTTTACTCAGACTCTAGGAGAAACATAGCTCTACTGACAGTGAAAAACAAGATAATGTGCTGTAGTTTTAGTATTTAAGGTTTCTTTCTTTTCTAGGTATTAATTATTCACCTTCCTTTTGGGGTCTCTGCTACCACTACCACTTATTGTATTAGATATGATATTAAGTATGTCAATAACACTACATAATATTGACTGTTTCGTCCTACAATAATATAAATTTCATTCCGCAATCAAAGTGTGTGCAAGTCTGTAATTCCATTAGTATCTGTTTTAACAGTTCACTTTCCAATGTAAGCATCTGACAGCCAGGCTCAGATTTCCTAGATTCTTTCCTGAAAAATATTATTTTCAAAGAACCCTGGAGTGAGATGTTTCATCTTTAAGAAAAACAATTTAACAAGTCTGACTTTGACAAGAGCATTTACTACTCTTTTAATCCAAGTTTGGGGTTCAGAACACCACTTTGCACCCCTATGCAGCAAGCAGTGACAGTTACAGTACTCTGCAACATTCCATATACCAACCATTCCAGAGCTAAGTGTAGCCTACAGACTATCAATTACAAGCAAAAACTTTGAGGCACTGCCAATCACATTCCTTGTACATCAGGATGTCATATAGGCTTGATCTGGAAAATTTAAATAATTTTACCAAAAGATTTCAGGTATGTTTGAAACAGACTCCAGTTTGTCAAGACCAGAGGAGGTCAGCAGCACGTACAGAATTCAGTCTTACAACATCAGCTGCTACACTGTGTTTGGCACGTTCAGGAGCAAAATGCACATCCATGCTCTCTGGTGCAGAAAGGAACTGGTCTTGTCTTTCTCTGCTGTGTTACTGCAGCTGCTTTGACCTTCCTGAAGCTCTGAATTCAACCAATATGCTTATCTACAACTCCTCCTCCCCAAACATCTTTAGCCTGCTTCCAGTCATCATTGTTTAAGTAGTAAGAAAAAAACCAAATGCAATCAGTTTATTGTCAAAAACCTTGAGTCTCTTAATCAGTGATTAATAAGAGCCAGTAGTTAATGCTGTTGGGAAATTATCTGGTGACATTTCATTCTATAAGAGTTAAACAGCCACTAGGTTATTTAAAGGGTGTATAAATCTAAGGACACGATACCCTCGAAGTTTGTTCCAAGTCATCTGAGACATTTGCAGTTAGGCAGCCCAGATACAACACACATTAATATTAGGACTTCAGTCTAGTCCTTTCAGAAACCAATATGTACCACATCATTTCCCATAGGCTATAAATTTAACCACTTCTAAGACCTAGTTACTGTAGAGGAAAAAACCCCAATCCAACAGTCTAGAGGACTGCCTATCTGCCAAGTCTAAAGCTTTACAAACAAAGCCATAGTTATACAAACACAAAGAGCAGCAGAAAAGTTTTAGAACAGGCATTACCCCTCTCCTCACTGTCCACTCAAGTGAATGGTTAGATTTATGAAACAGATCTGTGAGCCAAAACCCAGCATGACAGAGGCAAGCCCAACAACTATGCAGCTGAAAACAGAAGCTTACAGTAAAAGCGTGTTTTACTCCCAACTACAACAGCTACTTGAGTCCTACTGAGTCTATGAAGGGGCAATACTGCCTCCAGGCATTAAAAGAAGAAGCTGGTACCTAAATTTGCTCTGATATAGGTTTATAACAAGATGTAAGGGGCCTGTGGACATCCAAATTATTAAAAGTCTATAACTAATATAGGGGCACAATGGGGCATTACAGTAACTAGCAGTGCTAGCAGGTTGTATAATTCTATAAAGGAAGCTTGTTTACACACTTCTTTCTCCTTCAGGAGGATGGGACAGCACTTACATTGCCTTTGTGCAGGCTTGTTGAACCCAGACAAGATGATGACCTCAGCCTCAGGATGCACAGCTTACAAGAAAGTCAAGATAAAACAGCAGGCAGCTCATCTCAGACATAAAAGCAACTAGGAAAACTGAGCAGTACCAGCCTGGGCCAGGTAAGCCAGACTGCTCACATAACTATATTCTCTCTGTACTCCCCTCTGGGCAAAATCTGAGCTAAATAGCCCCAAAAAGATGCACTCTGACTCCATATAAACACTCCTTCCACTGCTCCATAACTTTCTAGATACTTGCTAGCATCTTGAGTGTTTGTAAACACAGATGTGGTGCCAAACCCATGCAGCTCTGCATTCATAGGCCAGAAGGGCATGGAGCACCCTACACTCTGCAGGAGCCCCATGCCCATCTCAGGCAGGTACTGATGGGACCCCATAGCACCAGAGGTATTCAGTAGCATCACCCCAACACACCTTCAGAACAGGCATTCAAATGTCTCCTAACCCCAGAGGGCAACACCTTCGGGGTTATCACACCTACATAACAAACATCACCGCGCACTCCTCCCACAACCCACGGGCTCCTGTCTGAAGCATCCCCTTCCCCTCACCCTGCAGGAGCCCCGAAGAGGCGGCTCTCCGGGGTGTCCCCGGGCAGGGAGGCCTGCTCGGGGCCGGAGCACCGACCTGACGTGCAGTTGCCGGTGCTCCTCGCCAATCTTGCCCAGCTCCACCTGCAGCGTGGCCCGCTCGATGGCGATATCGTCCAGCGCCCGGCGGGCGTCAGCCAGCTCCGCCTCGTAGCGGAGCCGCAGGCAGCCCAGCTCCCGGTCGCTGCCCTCCTGGTGCTCGCTCAGCCGCTGCTGCAGCGCCGACTTGTCGGCCTCCAGCGCCCGCACCCGCTCGATGTAGACAGCCAGGCGGTCATTGAGCTGCCGCAGCTCCTCCTTCTCCTGCAGCCGGGTCAGCCGCGCCGGGCTGAGCGGGGACTCGGCGACGCGGCTGCCGGAGCGGCTCCCGGAGCGGCTCCCGCTGGCCGGCGCGGGGGGCAGCGCCGTGGCCATGGCAGCCTCCGCTCCGGGCCCCGCCGCCGCCGGGACCGCCCCGCGCAGGACACCCAGCGCCCGCCGCCGCCCCAGTATAAATAGCCTCCAGCTGCCGCCGGCCCGCGCCGAGGGTGGGCAGCTTAAAGGGCTCGGGCTGCGCCCTGTGGCCGCCCCGGCCGAACCCTGTAGAAAACACTTTTTTTTTTTTTTTCCCTTTTATTTTTCCCCCCCCGCCTTTCCCCCCCCCCCCGCTTTATCTTTCACATGTCCCTTGCTGCATCTTATCAGTCTAATGGTGCTGCCCAGAGAAGGCGGGGAAGGAAAAACCTACCGCAGCCCTGCGTTCTCACAGCCCGGTGCAAGGGGTCGGGGCGAAACCAAAATCCCAGCTTTAGGAAGATGCATGACAGCTGCAGTGATGCTCACGCTCCAGCATGCTGCTGCGTCAGTGCTCTCCCTGTTGTGTCTGGGATTATTTTTGCAAATTGTTCAGCTGATGAAAATAACCAGTTTTGTGCTGCTCTTTGTGGGCGTTTTTAGCTTTGCTGTCAGCCATCCCACTCATATAGTGCTCTGGTTAAAAGCTGATGCGTGAGCAAAAGGAAGAACGGAGGCAGAAAGAGAACCTGCAGGAAGACAAATGTGTGAAGTAGTCTGTAAAGCCTTACACTAATTTCATTAAATAAAAATCAGTGTTTAGTAAGAAGGTTGCTTCAGCAGTTCTATAATAGTGATGTGATCAGTGATAATTGTCAGTTTTCTGCACTAGCTAATTAATTTACCCTTTTTTACTTCCATTTTTGAGAGCAGATGTTGTAGGAAACTCATTTAGTATGAGCATAAAAATCTCAGAACATTACTAGAACTGTAAATTACAGTGTTTGTGGTAGCAGTTACAAGAAACGTCAATTAAGATCTTAGCTTAAGCTGTTATTTCCTACACAGAAAAATAATCTTGGCATCCTTTTAGAATTCTTTAAATGTAAAAATAGATCTTTATGAAGATTGTAGGCATATGCTCCTCTTTATAGGTGGACAGGCAGGTAACATAGGAGAACGACATAGTTTGTCCCAAGAGTGTAGCTGGGAAGTTTAGAATTAAGTCATTTATACCTCTGGATACAAAGTTACAGAGTAGATAAGGATACAGGTCAGGGTGTGACTCCACAACAAACTTTTTTTTCTGAGCATCTTTACACATTTTTATAAAAACCCAAAACATAATTTCAAGATTCTAAAGCTATGTGCAGCATGGAAGGGACATAGAGCCAGACTAAGCTCCTCTGGTTCTTGTCTGAGCAACACCACCAGGAAATTCTTTCCTGCAGAGCTGTTCCAGCACATTATTTTGATATAATGAGTACTTGTTTGTCCTTCATTTCCAATAGAAAGCTCAACTCAACTCAACTCAAAAAAAAAAAAAAAAAAAAAGGCACGGTTTAAATCTGAAAATCTGAACATGTACCTCTCAGGCCAAGATGTGTACATCTGAGGGTTTATTTCAGCTTTGAAACCTCAGTCCTCTACAAAGAACACTGTGGTTGTGTGTCATTGCCATGCTTGATCATTGCATGTTACTGGCCAGCTGTTCAAATACATTGTATGGGTTTGGAACAGATGCAGGACAAAGCAAGAAACCTGCTATTCTAAGAATATTTTTTCTTGTCTGCCAAGGCTTTGTAATAATGCAAACAAAAACAGCTGAAAGAAATAGTTCAAAAATAGTCCAAGCTAGTTTTATCTTTTATATTCTTTGCCTACTCTCCCTGTGTGAGAACAGAAGGAGGCAACTTAAGAAAAGCATAATGGAAGTCTGTTGCTGATTCTTTTCTTCGTGACATTTTTTTTGGACTTCTTTTTTGATAGTCTGCATTGCTTAGACCACAAATATAGCTGAGGAATTCCTGCAGAGATAAGCCCGTGCCATCCTTTCCTACTGTTTGAAGTTTAAAGATATTAGAAATACTCCAGGATTAAGAGATAGAGGGGAAAATATGTGGGGAAAGGTACATATCCCAGAATAAATCACAGTAAAAATTATTCTACAAATAGTCCTTTTACAGTAAAATATAGATATGGGAGATTTAGACAGTATTCGCAGATGACACAAAGTTGGAATAAAAAACATTGTTGATTTTTTCAAATATCTTAATAAGCCCTTGATCTTGAGTTGGTGAAATTAGATTAAAAAAAGAAAACAACAATGAAGTAATACAATAAAAAAAGCAGGGAAAAAAAGCAAGCAAACTTTTTGTTATCGTTTTCTATAGGTATCTTTTATCTAATTCCAGCCAGGTGTAAGCAATGTGTCTGTAATTGAGTCATTATATTGTGAGTGCTCCCAGGACACTAAGAGCCATCACGACCTTGACCAGCCTCAGCTAAGGCTTCTGCCCATGCTGTGCCCAGGGCTGCTGGAGCTGGATTTAAACTCTGGCCTGGCCCTCAACCTTCCTTTTATGCTCCCTTGTGGTTTTGCTGAGCTGTGGGCTCTGGTGGCTCATGGACTAATTTTTCTGGCTTGGTTTGTGCCAGCCTGGTTACTGAACTTTGCCTGGTCTCTCTGCACCCCTGGCTGTCCCCTCTAGCCCCTGTGTATCTCACCTAGGAGCAGTGGCACAGGGCCACAGCCTGTGTGGCTCCTGCCCGGCAGCCTGCCCACCTAACTGATCTCTCTGTCCCTTGGGGAGCAGCTGGACTTTGCCACTCCTTGGATGACATTGTTAGAGCTATGGCTACTACATACTTCGGTAAGGTGAAGTTTCTTGAAAGTAATATCATTTTTTAGACTTTTTTTTTTGTGACCCAATACAAAATGCTTGATGATATTTACTTTTCAAGGGTTAAATGCAGTTGAGGCTGCACATAGTAAGCAGTCAGGCTTAACTATTGTGACAATACTGTTGCAATTTTTCTGTGATGACAAATATAGGCATAGATGCAGAATCAGCATAAACAATGGAAAATTATGCAGCATTTTGGTGTTTTTCTCTGGCTATTATTCTGCTCTGTATGTCATAAGGGTCTTTTCCTAAACACCCACTGGAAACAAATCAAGGTATCACTGGACAGTAAAACACCTTAAGGAGCTACTACGTATAGCAGTAATACTGTTTCAAATGATATTACCCTGAGGCATTGGACTGAATCAATAAATACCTTCCTAAATGGTCTGTTTACAGAGAGCTGTTAGTGACTCACTCGTGACCAGAGCTAATAAGGAGAAATTGAGTTCTGTTGGCCTGATAACAGTACTGGAGTAAGTACTTTTCCATGAGAAAATTAGAGATCACCCACCAGAAGGGTTAAAGGGCAGTTTCTTTGTCATTGGTGGTAGTACACAGAGATGGGAAAGGCCTTTGCAGAACATATCACTGCAGAAGTTCTCCTCCTGTGCAGTACTCCAGCCTATGCCTCTATTTGCCTGGTTAAATTAAGCAATACAAGTCAGTTGGCTTATAGTGGCTTATGTCTGCTTTGGAATAACAGCCTCCTATAAATTGGTATTGGGGGAAAAATTAATTTTTTTTGTGGCCTTACCAGGTGCAAAAGTAAAATATACTTTGTTTGGTAGAATATGAAATGTAGAAAATACACCTGATAATAGCCTTTTGTAGGTAACACTGGGCAAGTTCCCTGCTTAGGCTGTCCTGGTTTCCAGCTGCCAGTGAGCAAACTCTGCTCTCAGCTATAAACACAGAAGCTGTTGCTACTCATAGTCTGTACCGCTCTGCCATGGCTTGCTGTCTGAAGGTGCACAGTGAAGCGTGCATTCATCTTCTCTTTTCATAACCTCACACTGTGTGCCACTAGTATTCATCCCAATAATGTATCATGTGTTTCTTCCAACATTTCATTATTTTTTGTCCCTTCTCCCTGTTTGCTCCTTGCTTATGTTCTCTTCCATTTCCATGTTGGTGGGCATTGTGGTGGATGCATATGTAGTGACATGCACAAGTCATCTTGTAACACGCAGGCCACCTACTTTGCTCTTGCTCTTCCCCCGTGAGCCATTACAGAGAGGGCAGGTCCTGCTGACCTTTGTCTGTTGCCCATGACTTGCAATATAATTGATTTCCTCAGAGCCCCTGTTTATTCAGCAAATGTTGCTTCTTCCACATAGCACTCAATAACATTTTATTTTTAACAGTGGCAGAAGTGAGGGCCATCATAGAGTGAGGAAAACAGGTCATTGCCACTGGTGCATGAGGAGAAAATGGCAGACAAGTTCAGGACTTCAATGTGCCACATCTATAGTCTCACTGGGTTACGTTATTTTGCAAGCTAGAAAGAATATCTGTTAACACATAGTTATGTGCAGATAAATTATTTTACTTCTGCAATAAACTTTTTATTTTGCCTTATCTGCATTCAACCTTTATCTACACAAATTCATATTTTCTAATTATGCCCAACATAATCACCTAAATCCTTTGAAAATATATTTTTGAAAACGCACAAAATGATCATGTAAGTGTATTATAACTATCTCAAAATGTTGATTCTAACATTTTAGTTAAGGTTGTGAAGTAGGACAAAAAATAAGTTTGTGCTATTTGAAGATGTGTTGGTTTTGCTCCTGCTGTATAGGACTATAAATACGCAAATGAGCCACAATTTGTTATTCTTAAGCCCCAAAAGGAATTTGAAAGACAAGAAAGAACAAATATTTATTCAAATACTTGAAATAGTGGCCATTTGAATATATTGTTTTGGTTAATTCTAGAGTCATTTGAACACAAACCAAGAGGGAGATGGTACTTTTTTCTAAAATGTTTAGGTCTATACATAAGCAGTTTTTCTTTCTGTAAGCCTCGAGGATTTTTTTCTACTTACTGTATTGATGGAGGTGTTGCCAAAGCCCAGGGCAAGGATCTATATGGAATGCAATGGGTTCCATTACACCAAGAAATGAAAGACAGGGTGCTGTGGCTGAACTTTGTACCTTTATACTCAGAGAGGCTTTACTCTCTATAGTGTATAACATACTTGTGAAGGGTGACAGTGTGTGATTGCTCTCAGCCCTGGAGGGCTTGTTATTTCAGAGTAAACAAGCACCCTGTGTGCATACAATGCAGGGCCAAAGAACTGATTAGACTGTGTCAGGGTTCTTGTTACTCTAGTTACAGGAAATTTAACATTTTGCTTTCATTAATCAATCAGGTGCAACTCTATTACTGATAACTTTGAGATGTTGAACCAAAATGCAGTTTCTGCATGGGGCCTCTGCAGGATACTTCCAATTTTGCGCTACATTATTCAGAATGCTGATTTATGAGCCAAATGGTGTTCTGCACTGTTTCAGTGGATTTTAAATTTGTAGTTTAGCCAAACATTTTCTCTTGAGTAGTAAAGACTTCTGTTATGATGAAAGAATGGCCTCCATGATCATCAGGTTTTCTTACTTGAACTTGTTAATTTATATAAAAGCGTAATCTGTTGCAGAGGTATGTCTACCTGCATTTCAGGACAAAGGTAAATAGAGAAATGTTGGGTTTCTCTTTTTAATATAAAGGTTTTCTATTAATGTTCAAGGAGTGAAATTTGGTGGTTATCATGTGATTTAACAGAGGCTTTTTTTTTGCCAGACCAGAGACTTTTTTTTCAGTTTGGCCCTTAGGCAGCTATATCTTGCAGAATCTTTTTTCTCTGCCACTTCTGCCTGTACTGTTGAGTGCAAGTAGAAATTTTCTGTTAGAATTGAATATAAATCAAGAAATTACAAAATATTTAATGATTGTTTGATAGTGAAGACACATGGTCTTAAGTCTGTGTAAAGCAAAGGATAATACCATCGTATTTCCAACCTTCTTCCTCATGAGGTCCCATGCCAGCTGTACAGATGGATGACATTGCTGTTATGTGTTCAGTGAAATAATAAGTGCAAATGTCCATATTTCACAATTTTATGAACAGTAAAGGCTTTAGAGTTGTCATTTTCCATGTAATCTAAATTATACGTATTTTAGAGACCAGCAAAAACAAAGCACATGTGGAATCAAAAAGCCTTGCTAAAAGCAAGAGACAAATACATCTGAACTGAATGTTAAAAGCATTGCTATAGTTTTTTATTCAAAAATCTTATACTGACTCTGCTGGGCTAATGTAGCATGAGTGGGAATTAAAAGACTGTGTGGTAAAAATTGCTACTAAGGTAATCCCTAAAGCACTTGACACTGGACCAGGGATGTGCAACCATAATAGGTAAAGAACAGAAGTTGAAGAGTTTGAAATCCATACAGACAAGACGGGGTAAGCTAAAGGAAGTCAAATATTTCCTTAGAAAATGATGTTTTATCTTAAACTCGAGTGGTTAATTAGTTTTTGCAGAATTGCTGACGAGGTTCTTCAGGTATGAAAATTAGGCAACCAGAATTTTTAAATTTGTGGCCCTTTCAACTATGGGGTGTGTGTTAAGGAGTCTGCTATGGAGCTGCAGTTGCTGTGAAATTTGAAGTCCTTGTTTTCAATAATATCTTTCCTGGAAACTTGAGTTTCATTCAGTTTTTGCTTGGCTCAGTAGAAGAGGTTATGAAGACCTCCAAAAGGAGTCAAAATTTCAAAGCTACCAGGTTCACTGGAAGTTTGGAGAGCAAGGAGTAAAGTGGCAGGAGTGTGTAGTGAGGCTGAGGTGAAGAAATTAAATTGGATAAAAGAGAACACAAATCAGCATTCAATGAGAATGAGATTCACACAGGAAAATGCCATTTTCACATAGGAAAGCGCTGTCCAAAATCCTGTGTAGCTCCTAGTAGGTAGGCTAAGGCTATTTTTATGCTCCAAATACTGTTATTTTCTGGGTGCTCATCTTCTTTGCAAAAAAGATGATTTCAGTGTAACATAACCAGACCCATGGATTACAGGGGAGAATGGAATTAACACCACTTATGCCATTTCAGCAGCTGGGGTAACACCTTCCTAATCTCTACTTTCCAAGGTAGGTATCACAAGGTAGTTGTACTTACTGTAATACTGCTTTCTGAAATCTCCCTGGGGGCTAATGCTTGTGGGTGCTTATCTCCATTTTCTTATGTGCTGTAAAAATTCAGACATAGAATCTCTAACCTGGGCCAGGATCACGTGAGGAGCTGTGTGTGTAAACAGCAGCCTTGCTCGAGTTGCTGAATCTGACGTGAGCTAATCTAGACTTCTTTTCAGTACACAGTTTTTCTACACTTAAATTTATTGCAGATGGAGAAATGTTTATAACACTTGCATATATTAATTACAAGAGAAAAGATATTCTAAGTAAGGATGGTGCCAGCTGGGTACATTCCTAAGAAATGGCAGGCCTTGAGGGTCAGCTTCATCTCCATGGTTTTGGCAGAGGAAAATGTACTTTCTACATTAGATGATCTAATGACTAAATTATGGCTTTAAAATCACCTGTGATCAAGTCTGAAGTGTATGCTACCTGCATAGGTATACAATTTTGGAAGATAATAATGGCAGGGTTATAACTGATGTCATAGTAAAAGGACTGTTTAATAACTGTGGCAACTGAAATGGATGGAAAGTCAGGCTTTCCAGGAAGGTGAGACTTTCAGCCTGAGCACTATTAGAAAAATAGAAGATGGGGTCCTTAGCAGCACTCTTGCCTGTTACACAGCCTGTTATCATGATGTACGGCCTGGGAAGAACAGCTTGCCTCAGGTGTCCGGGTGCACTTGAAACAGAGCAGCCGGTGAGTTCAGTGGCACGGAGGGGGCAGCGCTGGTGTCTGTGCGGGGTCCCAGCGAGCCTTCCCACTGCTCCCGGCCGGGCGTGCGGCTCTCCCGCCGGCTGTCGCTCCCGGGCTCTGCAGGCTGGTTTCGGCAGAGGGCACTCTGTTCCTAACGATAGAGGAGCTGCCTTCCCGTGCTGGTGAGAAACCTAAACAGATTGGAAAAGTTTCCAGTGCAACATATTTGAACAAACTCTTCATCGGTTATGTTTAGTCCACTGGAGCATATTTTTAACTTCAGTGGCAGGGATCAGCGCCCTTTCTCTACGTGCTGCTCTTAGCGGACTCGACGAAAGCTTGGAATATCAGTGGAAGCCGTAGTGCAAAGGTAGAGGATTTTGGCGTTTCTGTTTAGCAGCTCGAAGCTCAGAGGGAGAACGAGGGCAAAGCTGTCGTACGAGATATATTCGCCAGATTTACAGTAGGAAACCTAAAATTATTGTAGACGGCAGCATGATTAAAGCCCTACTCGGTGTGCGAGCAGATTTGTAGCTGTATAGTGAGAGTTACTTGCAGATGAGACACAGGATGGTTGCGGTTTTGGAAGCTGCTTTGTATCAGATTCGGGGGCTGACTTCACGGTAGCTTTTGCTCCTCGGGGGAAGACGAACCACTTGGTCTCGGGCTGCCGGGGTCTCGGCCCCCGACATCGGAGCGTCGCCAGTGCCTCCGCAGCCGGGGGTGGGGGAGACGGGACGGGAAGGGCCCGCTTGGCCGCCCGCCCGCTCTCGCTGGCCGGGGAGGCAGAGGCTGCGCGGGGGGTGCCGAGCGAGCCGCGGAGCGGGAGCCGGGCCGGGCCGGGCCCCGCGCCGCAGGTGGAGGCGCCCGGGCGCCTCCGGCCGGGGCCGGGCTGCGGCGGGCGGGCGGGGGCGGCCCGCTGCCAGCAGCCTGTAGGACCTTGGCTGAGGCGCGGCGGTGGGCTGGAGCCTGGCGTGAGGGAGGGGCCGCCGCTGGCGGGGCAGGATGCTGCATCCCCGGTGCCGTGACAGGCGAGGCTCTCCCGTGCGCCGGCGGTGCCCGGCCAGCTCCCCGCCGCCCTCCCGGCCCCACTGCGCTCTCCCCGGCGCGCCACACCAGGTGGGTGAGCTCGGCAGGGCAGGGCAGCCCCCGAGCCGGCTCCCTCGGCCAGGGCGGAGGGCAGGCGGCCGCGGGGCTGGGCCAGGGTCGCTCTAGAGGAGGCTCCGGGAGGGCACGGCGGCGCGGGTGCTGGGGGAGCCCTGGCACCGGCACCTGGGAAATACCGGAGTCTGCTGTCTTCGGCCACTTGGGGTCTCGGCAGTGCCTGGACAAGGGGAAAAAAAAGAGAAGTCTTCCTTCTTTTATTGTCATAGTTGATACTTTTGAATGACAAAAGCATCCAGGAGTGCTAATGAATTTGGGAAGGAGGGGAACTTAAGGATGTTTTTGGAGGGAGGTAATCAAAACGTTTCTTTCTGTAAGGAATCTTAATTATGTTCAGTTGACAGGTGCAAGAACTGTTCGGATAGATGGTTTTCCTTGGGATGCCTGCTTTTTTAGAAAGGAGTACTTTATTTGAAGGAGAAGTTTGCATTCTCCGTGGGACTTGGCAAACTTGTGGGGTGGTGGCTGAGGGGGGAGGGCTGTTTGTGTGTGTGTGTATCGGGGGCGCATAAAACTTGCCTTGTTTTGAGATCACTCTGGTAGTGTATAGTCTAAGGCAATAAAGTGCATTGACACAAGAAATTAACAGAATTAATAATGTTATTACGTGATGGGGTTTTTGGCGATTTTAAAGTGACTAGCCCATGCTGGTCTTGTAATTTTGATGATCACTAAATTGATGGGTTTTTTTCCCCTTAAACTCTGATTAAGCCCTGATTGTTTAGTCTCTGAGCTTTCAAAGGCAGTGCAAATGACTGCTGAAATCACAGGGCTGGGCTTTCATCTTTGAGTGGGTGAAACTGCTGGAAAGTACATAAAAAATTTTATACTCCTTGGGTTTTACTTTCTAGAGCTCAAGATGGGAGGGATTCCCAATTTGATAAATTTTCTTACATCCAGGAGATAATCAAGCTTGTCCACTGTTGCCAGCTTTCCTGAGCCTCTCATTTTGGTCCTTTTCTGTGCTCTGATTGGAGCTGCCTCACCCTGCAGGCTGTGCTCATGGCATGTGCTGCGCGCCTGCTGCTCTGGCCAGCACAGCCCTCCGGTGTTTGCATTGCACTGCTTCCAGCGGCCGGCCCAGTTTGCTTTAGTCATTGAAATTCTGGCGGAGACCACTTGATTTTGTTTGTAACTTGAAACAATTTTTCTCAGCAGAGCCCCAAGGCATGAGGATGGCCAGCCCTAAAGCCTCTGGGCTGTCCTGGGAGATCACTTGGCTTGCTTTTGCTCTCTATGCTCATCTACAGGTAGGTAATGAACTTGTTGCTGTTGTCATTCCTAGTCCTGTGTCAGATGATCTTGCTGCACACTTTGCATTACTGTTTTAAAACAGAAAACTGCTGAAGGGGCTGCTCTGTAATTAAAAGTCTCCCAATGTGAACGTTTTCCTTTCACCAAACTTTCAAAGACATCCATGTGAGAAATTAATATTCTCTCTCTTGCTCAAAATATTGTACCTGACTTTACCAAAGGGTGACCAAAGGGAGCTCTTGCCAGATGTATGATGCCATGGGTCTTTCTAGGCAGCACAGCTGTTCTTTGCCCCTGGGAATTTAGGCACCTGATAAATGTTAAGGTGCTGTAAGTGACAAGGGTTATAGAAATACCTGGGTAGAAACATCCAAAGCATTTGGAAGTGGGAAGGCAAAGAAGATGGCCCAAAAAGGTCTTTGCTCCAAGTGTTCAATGAGTACAGGAACCATGGGGGAAAAACCATAGCTGCCATCTGATCTATTGCCTGACACATGAGCCTGATCAGTTCCAAGAAATGAGTATTTCAAGAAATATGGTGTGCTGGCATGCCGTGAAGATGTTGTTACAGTATGTCATTCTCTATATTGATAGTTCCCACAGCACAAAATGTTTCAAGGATTCTTCAGTCTTAAATACACACAAATCCGTAAATCGTTAGAAAAAAAGATGGTTAAATAAACTGAGATTTATTTTTTAAGAATAAATAGGAACCTTATTTTGAAGTATTGTAGCAGTTTGCAACAAAAAAGTAAAATCTTTAAATAAAATCAGTGTTGTGTACTGTTTGTACTGTTGCAATGCTGAAAATGGAGCTTATGTTTTGGACATTATATATACATACATCCTGGAGAATTTTGAATTGAAGAACAATACAGCAGGCAAAAGTAAAATCAAAAGAAGTATGAAAAACTGAGCAGATTATACTAGACAGCTGAGTAAGCTGTGATCAGTTTGAGATTCAAGGTAGAGGGAATGGAGTTGCAATGCATCCTCAGTAGCATTGCTGAGTGCTCGGTGTGCTGTGAGTGATTTGGCAGCTGATGAACACCTCTCTGTGGATTATGGTTGCAGCTAACCAGTACACTGGTTACTTGAGCAAAGAACTTGCCATTAAAGTAAAAATTTACATCTGTCTTATTTGTGCAGTAAAACACAGCACATTCAACAATTGTCTGAGCAGATAGGCCAGACTGGGATCTGCTTTTTGCCTGCATGTTTCTTATGCAAGGACAAAAATGTTACAGAATTGCTGTGCCTGTTCAGATTGTATTTTTGTATGCAAGCAGTTGAGATGCTGTAATAACCAGCCCCATAAAGCTCTCAGAAAATAGTTCATGAAGTTCCCTTAACAGTTCAAGATGAGAATAGAAGCTCAGGGAAGGCAAATGTCAGTTTTGGTTTTGGGCCTTTTGGTTATGAAGGGACCATTTTGTCCTTTTACAGAATTTTTCGTGTATTTTTTCTTTCATATTTTTCTTATTGCAGAGCTGGAACCAGTAGTGGCATAGTTTCCTCTTCTCCACGAATGGTTTGGCATAGCTTCACTTGTCTCTTTATAATAAAAACAACCCAAACACATTGTAGTAATCAATTGGCTATTGTGAGTAGCTTTATGAACACTTCAATCCAGGTCAAATTTTATGGTCTTGATTGTCCTTTAAAACACTGTAATCTGTTTGGCATATTTGAGTCATTAGCACTTAACCCCAATCTTGTAGGAGGCCTTTTTACTCCTAAGTTTGAGGTGTTTTATCACAATTTTAAGCACATTAAAGATATTTTATATTATTTAACATAACATTTTTGGTATCCAATAACCATTAATTCTTTAATTGGTTGCTTGGGGCCATACTAAATGGACCACACACAGTCATTTTACCCTAATATTGTACCATAACTTCCACTTCTGTTGTTTTTGGCTATTAAAGTGCTTATGTCTGGAGCTAATCAATTAGAAACAATTGGATGCTGGGCAAGGTCACAACTCTATGTCATATCACTTATGTGCAATTGATTAATTTCATCCTGCTTGAGGCAGGTACAGAATAAAAAAATGACCATTTAAAAAGAATGTGGTGGGAATGTGGTATGAATGTAATGCAAAGAAAACTTTAACATGAGAAGTTGTGAAAAAGAGGTAGCTGTTCCTGAGAAGCAATTGAACTTAACTTTGGCTATTGGAGTCCTTTCTGATTCTTCACAGCATGGTAATAAGCAGTGTGGTGTCTAGCTGGGCTCCAAAATTATCTCTGCCCTTGCAGATGCCGTGTCTCAAATTTGACAAAATTATTTTGGCAATGGCAAATTAGTTGCTCTACTAGTAGGTAAATTAGGTTTCCTAGGATAACCCAGGGAATAGTTTACCCCTGAGCATTGTTGAGCTGCCTGATTGGTAAATCTTCTCTGTGACCAAGAGCAGTGACATAAATCACTCAGGAAGAGATCAGTTATGGGTAAGGTTTGGCCATGTTCTTTTGCAAGTACAGAGCTGACCTCTTCTTGTAAGTGCCAATATAAATGAAATTAATGGAACTGCATTAGTCTAAAGTCAGTGGTAATAGAAGCAGATTACATATGTATGTTTTTCTTGAAAACAAACAAGATACTCATCTATCAAATGGTAGCAGCAACATGGAATAACTCATTGTTTCTAAAGATTTAAATGATGACTCTATCCAAAGAAGTTAGTGTATTCTACAGATTATGTGTATTTGGGAATGTTAACTACATCCCTAGCCTTGAATTTATTGCTAAATATTGTTTAAAAGGCTCCTCATTTTCCCTCACATTGTAGCAGGAGAGCTATTAATACTACAGATTTTAGGAGATGGGTTAAGCTAACAAAGTAGAAGTGTCCAAACCCAGTTCTGCTGTTTTGAAGTGATCTCTTGAGTACACATAGCTTCATATTGGTAATTGAAAAGGCAGGATGTTCAGCCTGGTAACCAACTCTTTCTTAACCTTGTGATGATATTTTATTACACCATTCAGCTAGATGCTGCTATATTTGTTATGAAATGTAGGACTGTATATCTTTATAGTCTTACTAATTTACTGGCAGGAAGAAATGATGGCTAGCAGATTTGTATGGGCAAATATATATATATGAAGAATTTTACACATGGATTCATTTTAGATTTATTCTCTGTTATGTTTTTTTCAAATCAGGAATACACTGGTATTTTCTTAGGTTCCTATAGTCCAAATTAAACCCTCTACAAGTCAGTACATTTTGCCTCCAAAGACCATGGGCTTGGTAATGTGTGCAGAGGGAGTAACAGCAAAGACACCATGTCTGGATATTTAAGAAGCATTAGGTCTTGGTTTCTATGGAAGGGAAGGTTTCATAGGTCATATATTCATTCAATAAACTGTTGGTTGCTTCTGTGATTTATGTTCCTGCAATCCCTGCCTGCATTGTGGTCTTTTCTAACTATCTGTGATATTTTGGAAATGAAGGATATACATACTGAAAACATTATTGTGTTCAAAATGATTCTGCCATAACCAATCTGCCAAAAACTACCAACATAGTAAATGTCTTTAAGGCTGAATTTTGCAAGGCCAAAAATCTGATGTCCATTATATGACATAGTGGACTTGGAGACCATCTTCATGGAAAACCTTTGGATTATTGTTTTACAGTCACTGAATGTATTGCACACTGATGTCCAGAAAATAGATTATGAACCACGTGACATACAACATTCTTAAATCTCCAGTAACCTTGATCAGAAATATCAGAGTGAGATTAGCAAGTCCTGAGTTAAATCTGAAGCAGTTTTCTGTTTCTCTAGGCAGGTGACAATTCTGCACCCATCTGGAGTTTTGCCATCAGCCTCAAAAGGCCTGTGGTTTTATTCTTAGTGTGAAGATTGAGTTGCTGCTTCTAAAGACAAATAACACATCTGAGACTCTGTACAAATATTCTGACTTAAAATATTCATTGCTATTGACAAGGTTGCAACTCAGTGACTGCATTACCAGAAAACTTATGTTTAAGTTTCTGAATGTGCTTTAAATTTATGACTGATAATGATTGCTCAGCCAGTGCTCATAGAATCTGAACTGCTGTTACCCCCAGTTTACAATCCAATAGTGGAATTGCCTGAAAAGTTGATGCATGTGTCTTGTGGCTTGAGACATAAACTATGTATGAATACTTACTTTTTAAAATGTGTCATAAAAAATTAAAGTCAGCTATGGGAGAGGACCAAGAGTACAGATGTCATCAATGAAGGCTCCCCTTTACTATCTAAGTTATTTGTTACAATGATAATTTCTCATGAAGTTACACTGAAAGTTGGACAGAAATTCTCAGATCAGTTTTGTGTAGAGCTGCAAATTTTTGTTTCCAAAACCGGATATCCAAGAGTCTTAGAGAAACCTCAGGAGTAGGAATAATTTCTAACAACTGCCAGTGGCTTCTAATTTCTCTTGAAAGAGTAGTCAGAAAACAAAGGAATGGCTCTAGGATGATCTTTGGTTTAGAAGACACTTGAATACTTAGTCACTGGTAATTACTCATTCAGGGCTGCTTGGTGCAGCTGTATCTTTCATATTTCTTACCAAATTGGGGCATAAACAGCGCTGAGGTGGCAGTTTTACACAGTGCACCAAATTCCTCTCCTGCCTTTGCATCCCAGAAAATGTACATGATTGATTGTACTGATATTAAAGCTCTTACTCTTCATCCAGAACTCAAGATTTAGCTATCCAAAATAATGCATTTTACTTCAAAAAAATCCATACATTTTAAAATCTGAGTCCTTTTTATTTGCTGTTACTTCTGTAACCTGTAGGTTCACATATTTGTCTTTACATCTAGTTTTTGGCTTGAATCTTTTCTTGTAACATTTCTCCATGCTCATCTGAATCCCCAGGAGCTCCAATATGGCTTGCAATCAAGTAGCAAAGTATATTGAATTCAGTGATAGTGGAAGCAGATTCTTAATTGTGCCTCTATAGTTGTTGGTATTGTAAGTCTATGCAAGAAATCTCAGGTATGTTATATCATGTTGTGCAAATGTTTTATTTTAGTCAAATCCACGTGTTATTACAGTTTTATACAGTTAATAATACTGATGATAGTTCTGTGGCTGTGAACAGTCCAACACACTCACACTTGAAGAATTCCAGTGTAATTCTTATTAGGCAAAATCTCCACAAAACAAGGACAGTTTGTGGATGGTGAAAGAATGGGTTTGTTTTTGAAGTACAGTTTGATAGTGAGCACAACATTCCAGAATGGACATTCAGTATAGCTATGGCAACTCCAGAGAGACTACTGAGAGCCGTGCAGGAACTGTACAGCACTGCAGTTCTGATATGCTCTATGCACTCACTTTATTGTCAGTGATAGACAAGAACTCCTTTAGGTGCATGAAATCATGCACATAACTTTCTTTCCTGTAAGGCGAGAACTTGATATTAGCTGAAGACTATAGACTGTCAAGTGCTCTTGCATTTAAGGGTTGGATTTTCAAAATGCCCTCACTCTGACTTTTAGGAGGAAGGACAGTTCTGTGAACTCTTTTTTGGATGATGACAGCTACACAAGAGTGCTAAATTAATGCAAATAGAGCAGTATTTTCAGAAGGGTTTGTGGAGTCTCACTCTTTGATGACTTGTAAGACCTGAAATGTTAAACACAAACACTGTTAAGTACTCAAATGCATTGGTAAGTGCTTAGCTGGATTTTTCAAAACAAAGTAAATTTCAATTAACCTAATGGGAGCCAAGCATTAGGTGCCTTAGGCACTTCTTAGAAGTATGACTAAGTATTTTTCGTCATATTTATCTGATGAAATCAAAACTTTTACCCTAAAAATTCTTTTGAAATAATAGGTTTTTGTTGTGTAGATTCTAGTACTCAAGTGCATATTTGATAATATTTGAGAAGTGCAAGTACAAGTGTCACATGTTTATAAAGCGAGGGCAGTTTTTGAGAACTTGGCCTAATAAATTCCTTCCAGACAGCATATTACATAAAGTGTTTAGCAACAGTGTTATTTCTGTTTCTAATTTTGTATTTATTAGATTTACCATCATTATGGAGGGAAAATGGGAACAATATTTTCAGTCTGTTTTGAGAAATGTGGTTTCCAAGAATTGTCAGTTTGTCATGCTTCTGGATGCACTAGAAACACAGTGAATGCAAGTTAGCTCAACAAAATTGTGAAACAATATTAAAACTGCATTTATGATTGCAGTTACTTGATTGTTGCTGTATGCTAACTGTTGTCGTTGGTGTCCTGGTGGGAGGTCCCAACTGGTTAATGAGGCTAATTTGTAGCATTAAATAAGTGGAATGTTTGCTTATATGTAGAATCATGTATTTCTGTGTTTATGTAATGGTGGGTTTTTGCTATCATCAGGTGCTTTGCCAAAAATTGGAGCTGCTTAAAATTTATAGAATGCAATCTCCTGTTAGTGCATGCAAGCAAAACAGGGCAACATTTACAATGTGTATAAGGGAAGGGATCTATAGAGGCTCACTGCAGGGTAAATCAAGGTGTAGAGGAATTTTAGCTGCCTGATCTCCTGCCTTTTAGAACCAATGAGGTAAGGTGACATGGACACACCTGCACTGCTACAGAATGTGAAGAGTGGGATTGTGTTTCCTCAGTCTTTGGCAATAAGTGCTGCCTGGCCTGCACCTTGCTGAAGCTCTGAGAGGATTGCAGGAACTGGCTTTATTCCCAGCTGAAGAAGAAATTAACTAATTCCAGCCCCCCATTTTTGTTGCAATTTCCCTGCTTATATATGTGACTGTTCCAGGCTATCTACTGGGATGGAGAAATGTGAAGGGTCAGGTCCTGGTTCTGATAAATTCAGATTTGCCTCTTCTGATAGGTATTTTCTTTGCTTTCTGACTACTGCAGCCTGTTGTGGTGTAGCAGTGGCATGGAAGCAGAAGGCTGAACATGCTCAGTGCTCTCTGTGGATGTATAACAAATGAAATATGCTAATATATGATTTGTCTTCCTCTCCTGAGAGTCTTCTGTTATTAGATGTTTTCTCACTCATTTGGTGTTTTGTTTTCTTGAGTCTTCAAATACTTTTAAACTGTTCCCTGGTTGAGTAACATGGATGTTGGCTGAAAAACCCAACAGCACAGTGGTGTCTTGAGTATTGGCTGCTTGCTAGGTAACATCCTAATTGTAAACTGCCTGGTACATCCTGCATATTATGGATTCTTTCAGCTGATCTCATCAACACTTCTGTTGAAAGCAGGACAGAGAATACATCTATCCCTGGAGAGATGGGCTGTGTGCTATGTAGGGGATTTTGCTAAAGCCACTAACTGATAAGACTGCTTGAACAGGCTCTGGTTTTGTCCCCTGATTTTATAACTTTATTTATATGAATATAAAGTGCTTAATATGACTAAAAAATTACATGTTTCCTCTAGACTGGTGATTCTCAGGGAAGTCTTTTCATAGAACAGCAGTTAACAGTGCTAATTGAATGCTAGGAAATGATGTGAAAGGGAGGTGTAAGACAAAGCAAAGAGGATCATCCTTTCACTGTAGGAATTCCTGGTTTGCCTGTGCTGGTGCACTGTATATAGTTTAAATCCCTTTATGAATGGGGTGGAAAGGTTATGCAGAAATCAGCTGGTAACTTCTTTCTTTCAGTGTAAGAACTGAGTGCCTTTAAATAAAACTACTAGGAGGGAGATTGAAAACAATGAATGTGTGCTTCTTCCATGTAATGATAATGATATTTGGCACTCCTTCCCATACTTTTTGAGTAGAAGGTTACATGGATGTCAGGGGAAACGGGATGAGTACTGGGAAGATCCACTTCACAGTACTATACAGATGAACCCTGGCAGGCTGGGAAGGTGAGTCCAGGAAAGTATTGCAGCATTCTTGCTCTGGACGTCCTTTTTTGGGTGTCCAGTTATTGGCTGCTGCTGGAAGCTGGTAGACTGGATGATTCCTTGGTCTGAATCATTTCAGCTGTTCTTAGGTCATTTTGGTGTTCTTGGGACTACACTTGAGCATCATTGAACTAGGACCAGTTCTAGGTGTACTGTCACTTATGAATCATCATTTAAACATTAACAAGGAAATACATGCTCCAAACTCCAGGAGTATCTGGACGATTGTCCTGGAGATGAGAACTTTCTCTAAACCTAAATGGGTGCCTGAGCATTCTATGCTTCTTTGTGTCTTCCAGGAATATTTTTTTAATTTTTATTTGTTATTAATTTTTTCATGAAAAAATTTTAAGGAGGTTTCTGATATATTTTCAAATGTTAGAATTTTAGAATGATTTTTCAATTTTGCAAGGAAATTCAGGCTTAATTGCTGGAATAGCTTCTTATTTTTAAATAAACACTATTATTTTCTTGAGGAAGATAAATAGAGAAACAGCTTCTGATATTTTACTAAATATGGCTTGGCTTAAGTTGCACTTTCATGATGTGATCAGTCCTTCTGTAAAACACAAATATTCCAGACTATTTCCCTGCATGAGGGAGCACTTGCCTTCCCCCCTCAGTGTGAAGCTGCACACCCAAATGCTTTTCCCGTTTCCTTTTCCTCCCTCTTTCAGTTAAATTTGGAACACAATAGGTTGGTTAAAACTATAAGGAAAACCTCCAGAACACTATCTTAACATATGGGGTTTTACCATGCAGCTGTTTATCTTCTGCTAGGAGGGAACTATAAATGTATTTTTAATGCCAGGATCTGGGCTTAAAATGCCATTAGTTATCTGGTGGGAATAGATTTGAAAATTAGTAAGCAATTAGATCAGTGGGCAAATACATTTTACTTAACGTTGTAAGTCTCATGGGCCTTTCCAATATCCTGTTAGCATCACCTGTTCTTAACAGTCAACCTTTTAAAGCTTTTCCCTTATGCAGTGTGAAAATAAAAGGGAAAATTTTGTTTAACTCATAAATAAAAATTAATAATTTAATTTTAATTTAAAAACACCCAAATTGCATGGTTTCTCCAAGGGAAACAGAGATGTTCTTGGAACACTAAGCTTTTCTTGGAGAAAATTTCTTCCTGTAGATAACCATCTTGAGAAGGGCCTTAGCTGGGATAACAAAACATGTGGGTTTTGTTCTGATCTTTTGAACTGACTTGAATTATGTCCTTAGCAGACATCAGTAATGCATTTGTTTGTAATTGCTTATTTTTCTTGCTGAATTTAGACCTCTGTGAGCCATCTGTAATGTGTCACATAGATACCACTACTTAGAAATGGGGGAAATTTAGGAATTATAAACTTTCTTTTTTACTATTTCAAATGTTAAGGCCAATCTTTGAGAACACTGAGGAAAAGCCCTAGTCCTCTTCAGCTGTACTGTTGAGTTTCATTTGATTCCTTGTCTGCCAAAAGCTCACTTTGAATCACTGATAGTATGAGGGCTCTTGAACGCCAGGCACTACAAGATCTCAGATCTCAAAAATGTCCTTCATGAGGTTGCTGTGCCACAAGTGAGACCTTATTTTGTAAAATTCAGGCTTTCTACTTCAACAGGACAGTATTCTGCACTTGAGCAACAAGTGAAGTCTGTAGATACTTTGCCTGAGACATCAGTGGGAGTTTTTTCTGGAGTAAGACCTGCCCATAGGAAGCAAACTGAGGCTGAATTTTATTAGTGCTAACTAGTTGGCTATCATATTTCCTGTTGTTTGGTGTGAATCACCCCATCTCTTCATCATATAACTGCTAAGGACAGATGGCATTTAAAGTGTTGCCTGCAGCTGTTTTCTTGAAAAATAGCTGTATCTGTCTCTGTGGGAAAAAAAAAAAAAAAAAAAGCAGAGATAATAAAGATAATTTTCCTGTTGCTTATAAACCTTGCAAGAGTTGAAGTGATTTCCTTTTGTTTATGTGTCACTTTTTTATTTTGTGTCACTGAAGACCATTTTATCAGGTGTTATGGTCCATCCCTGTTGGCAGCAATTTCTCTGAACTGCTGCAGAGGGAAACATCAAAACTCCTTAGAGCATGTGCATTGTTTTTCAGGACAACTGAAGCAGAACGTGGAATCTCATTTTTAAAAAATCAATGCAGCTTTTTGCCAGAATTACAATCTTCAGAAGATGTCTCTGAACCTTTTAAGGGGTGGCATTCTCCACTGCATGGTGCAGTTGTGAGAGTGAAAAGGGGGAGACATGAGTTGAGTATACTACCAGTGAGGAAGACAGAGCTGATTTCTACATGTAGCAGCATTTTGTCTGTGCATATGAAAATTGACATCATGGTGTAGGAATGTTGACCGTGTTTTGCATTTTGCTAGCTGCACTTACTGGAAAGCATGTGTTTCAAAGGGAGTTTTCAATTTTTATAAGTCTTTGCTTCCATAATATCCCAGTCTTATTTTGAATGTAGAGTTGAGCTATGAATAAAATTTAACTCGTGGAGTAAGATTCCTCTGGCACCAAATGTGAATGAATTATGCAAACGTTAACTAGTAATGTGCATGTGTGTGTCAGAATAGTCAAAGCCAGCCTTTAGGTTCCACTGTTACCAGTCAACATTGTCCTTTTCTGTTCAAGAGTGCCTTACTCTGAGAGTAAGGATGCTGAGTTTTGATGATCTTCTCTCAAGAAAACCTACACTAAGTGTGGAGAAAGCTTAGCTGACTGCACAAATCTAACCCTTTGGTTGTGGGAAACTTCCACTAATGTGATTTCTTAGTTCCAGATGGGTCTCTGAACGGAGTGAGCTGAGAAGTAAGAAAAAACACTAGCAGCAATGAAAAAGTGGCACTAGCTCTTCATCTGGAGAGCAATCATTCAGATAAAATTGGCAAAGTTCAATTAGATTGTCTTTCAATAATGGGTGGCCTCTCTCTTTGACCTTCATAATCCAATTAATTTTCCCAGAGTTATATACTATGTAGAAAGTTGGCAACCCAAGTTTCCCATGTCATCAAATCTATCCAGTCTCCTGAGAAAGAGTTTTCTAAGTGCAACATCCTTGCACCTGCTAGTTCTTCCCCAGCTCTTCCCAAAATCTGACTGCTCTGAACACCTTCATGAGTTTATTCCATGTTACTGGAGCAATTTACTAACTTTAATAATGGGATTCCCCAGCTGATGGGAGAGAGGTCCAGTTCCATTAACCTGTTCTTGTAGTGAAGGGCCCAATTCTTTTTTCAGGGTCTGGGACAGATGGATTTGAGAGTTAGACATCTGTATTCTGAGAAATTACATGAGGGTCTTTCGGTAAAATCAAAAGTACCTGGTACCTGTCAAAGAGCCTATTCCTTTGCCTGCAGAGAAAAGCTAGCACGTTTTTTACATGAGGAGCATTTAACAACCCTAGAAAAATACAGCTCCCTGCTTCAGGTGTATAATGTCTCAATTCACTGCTGAAATTCTGAACTTTGTTCTTATGTGTATGCTACATGGAAATATGTGCTTGTGTACCATATGTGATTGCACTAACAAAGTCTCAGACAAATTGAGATTGTAGGTGAATTTTCATGTGAATTAAATGTTAGAAACCTGCAGGTTCCTGATGGACTCTTCCTTACATACAAGTTACAGTGCTGCTGCACAAAACAATTATTTAACCCAGCATTATTTTTAGTTGAGAAATTAGACACAATCAGAGCTTTTTGCACAGCTGAATAAGAACATGGGTTGAGAAAAATGAGGAATGATGCTTCATGATGAAGGGTGATGCATTTTGCTATGCTGACTATCTGCTCTGGGGCTTGCAGTGGCATGATAGGTTTTGTACAATAGGGGCCTGCTTGCATGATTTTGTGTTGGAATTGAATCTTTAAATAAATAGCTTAGGAAAAAAATCATGTTCAGAGCCAGATAATTAACACCAGATAGGTCAGAAATAATGTATGGAGCACCTGAGTAGAAATGAAGTTTAAATTTCTGGGGACATTCTTGATTCCAATGGATCTTGCTTTCAGCAACTTATTACTCTGTGCAGGTATTTGTGTTGAAATTTGTCCAGTTTTCTTCATTGATAGTTGTTCTGTCCTGCTTTTAAAACGCTGGTGTAGCTCATCTGTGTCTATTGCTCTTTTTGGAGAGCTGCCCTAGCAGCGCAGTTTCTGTGGGCTGTCAGTACCAGGGGATCTCTGCTGCAGAGGGGATTTTTCCCTCTCTGGATTTTTGTGAGGGTTGGTGAGGTCTCAGCTCTTTCCCAAGGCTCTGGGGCTGCAGAATGCTTTCAGCAGGGTCAGTCCTGGCTGCTCTGAGGGGCACACAAGAGCTCATGTTTTTCAGAGGCATGTAAGCTCAATTGCAAGGCTCTCACCTAGCTGATATTTTCCTACATCTTCGTAATATTTACTCTATTTTTTTCTTTATTTGCCAACTGCAAAAATTTTAATGATTGGCTTTAATATTTCATCAGAACATTTCCACATAACCAGCTGTATTTCAAATATATCTCAAATGTTCAATACTAATTGTCATGATACCTACCTATGACTTTTATTGTTTATTTCTAGAATCTGATTTCAAGTAGAGCAAGAACTGTACAAGCTTTATTGTTAGGGATGAAATTTAAACTTTATTGGCATTAAGTGTTTAATAGTATAATTTGCTGCATATGTTGCAAATACAAGCTGCTATGAATAGATTCTCTGTAAAAAAAAGCATTTGATATGTTATGTATGGACTTAAATCTAATATGTTGTTATTTTTAACTAAAGGAAATTATAAGAAGAGCTTTACAGAGAAGGGTTTATACTATTAATTTAACTTCTTTAAAACTTTTCTCAACTGAAGTTCAATTTGATTTCTGTATTTTGACTTTGTTTAAAACGTGCTGTACATAACTTCCTCTGTTCCTTGAATATTATTCTGAAAATACTACAAATTGGCTGTTTTCATCTACATGAGAAGAGAAAAATATAATTAGTAGCAGTAGGTGGATTATTTATTTAAGTGGTATGCCCTGCTTTTCTATTTGTCTACTCATAGTAGACTTGAGGATTTAAGCACAAGGTTTCCTTTTATGTTACTAGATTTTTTTAAGATGCAATTTCTATACCTTGTAAAGAACTGTGAGGGACACCCTCCCTTTCCTAAATGTCTTTGATCCCCAGACTCCTAGGAAGGAGTAGTACAGAGCACACTGATTTAGAATAGTTACTGGTTTGGATTCTTATGACTTTTAAGTAGTTTGGAATGACTGTGTGTTTTTAAATGGCAGAAATGAAGAGTTTTGGACTATTTTGAGATTTAGAGACCATATTAAATCTTCTTGGCCTAGAACCTTTGAATTGGAAGTTTAATTATTGTCCCACACTTCCTTTTAAAGTGTGTAGCTGCTTCTTTGAGAGTTTTATATAAGTGTAGGTAATTGGTTTTTTTAAAAAATTGGTTGTATTTTTTATAGAACAATTTGCAGTCAGTACCTTTGTTATTAAAGCTGGAGTAACACAAAATGTGGGAAATCACTGCATGCATGATCTTAACTCTAAGAAAGAAAAATCACCTAGGGAAGGGATAAGTCTCATTCAGTCATTTTTGAATGCTTTTCTGCAGGAGGGCAAAAAATTTCAGACCTTGTGAGATGTGTAGGATTTCCTTCAGCCTTTCCACCAGGAACTATAAAAAGGTTGTATAAAGACACTGAATAATTACAGCTTGAGTCAGGCCAGCAAGTTGGCTTTTTTTACTATAATCACGATAAAAGAACATCTATCTTGGCCAAAAGAACTGGGTCCTGAAATAGAGATGTTCTGGACTGATAATTCCAAGTACAGCCAGCTTTGCAGAGAAATACACAGGTTAAGATTTATATTTGGATCTTGTTATTTTAAATGGATGCTGTTTATGCTTCTTATTATAGCATTTTACTCTGTGTAGGGTACAGAGGAAACCAGGCCTGTAAAATGTGCAAATGAAAATAGGAATACTGCCACAGATAACTCCAGCACGGCTTAACAGTGAGACTCTGAGACTCTTATTGTTTTCAATCTGCAAAGCAGTAGAGAATGTAAAGAAATGTATAATTATGCAGGATAAGAATAGATCAACTGAATCAGTAAGATCAGAGTATTTCACACCACTGCAAGTTCACCAGATTGTGAAAGATCCAGCTTCAGTAGTTTCTAGTGTTGTGGTTGTCTTTAGTCTGAGAAGTTATAGATGTATAGGGCAAAAGGAATCTTCTGCAATTAAATAAAAGGGCAGATGAATTTATTTCCCTCCCTTTGCACAGTCCATTGTTCTTGGATTCTGTCTGTATTTTGAAAAGTCTTAGAATGCTAAAGACAAACATATGAGGATCTGGAACCATGCTAAAGCTTTAGATACTGAGCTGTTAGGGTTGGCCTCCAAGCTCACATTAGCTTGTACTGGCAAACTAAGAGCTGACTGCGGATAAGAAAATTCAGGGGAGGTTATTGCCACAGATCCTTCCAAAAGTGCTCAGGAATAGTTGAAAAATATTCTGTAGGAATAGTGCCCCTCTGTAAATCTTTAAAATTAAACTATGCTGTCAAGAATTCTGTTTAACCTTAAGTGTAAATGGTAGTGGTAAAAGAGCAGCTGCTAGATACACAAAGAGTAGATGATCTTGCACCACTGGTTAGAATGAGGCATGTATTGGAGACTCCACATTTCCCCTGGCCCTTGCTGGTTCTAAAAGTATCCCATGTCCTACAAGAGGCATGACAGTTTTTCAAAAGACAAGGTCAAGGGGAAACCCCAAGATTGTGTGTACTCTTTTAGAATTCAGTGTATAAAGGCAGCTTTTGAAAACTTTTCCTTAGTAGTTATCCTGCTTCTGAGCAATAGTGGTGTTTTCCACTTGTCTGGAGCAGGAGAGGCCGAATGAGTTGCCTTGTAAAGGATGTCCATGGCACTTAGAGCTGATTGCTCATTTTGCATGCAAGGCAAATGCTGTTAAGAGAAAGCAGCAAAATAAGAGTCAGACCCTGCACAGCCTTTACTGTTCAATCAGAAGGGTTTTTCAGTAGCTTAACTACACTCTGTGCTTTGTATTCAGTTATGGATCTCTAAGTTTCAGCTGCTGGTAGGTTCAGTGAAATGCCAGTAACTTGGTACCTGCTGAAAATTTATCACTCCCTCCAGTCAGCTTCTTCAAAATGCTGGCAAAGAGAAGGAAATGACCATTTATCCTACTATCCATCTGCTATGCCATCGTAAACTCCAGAGCGATATTCCGGAGTAAAATTATTCTCTTAAATTTCCTGCAGAAAGATAATCATAATTGGAAAGCAGTGCATGACTTATGACATGTCTCAGTTCATCTGTCCTGGGAACTATCCATTGTACATACACATCTGCTTCTGTACACCCACACAGGATGGGAAGAGATTCCTCCACAGGAAGGTCTTCCGTTCCCTCAGAATGCAGGTGGTATGTATTGGCAAATCACGTATTGTGGATGTGGGGGCCAAGTTCCCAGAGCAATGCACACAGAGTGAAGCAATTCACTCAGCTGCTCGAATGAGAATCCAAGATGAGTGAGTAGGAATACAGTCACAGGGCCCATCTTTCCGTGTTCCTTCTCTGATAAACTGCTTCACTCATTTTTACTTGCTACTTGTTGCATTTGAAATATTGACTGTTAGAAGACTAAAATTACTATATAATGAGATCCATCACAAGGAAGACAGTTGGTGCTTAAAATACTTAAAGAAAATGCAAAATATTTAATAGGGCATCATACATTTTTAAATTCCAAAACTCTAGACAATGTCTTGCCTTTGAATTACAGATGTTCCTAAGTTCTGCCCTTTTTTTATCCTTTATTTGTTCATTGAATGCCTTCCTGTAATCACCTGGATAATTTTAAAATTGCTGAATAAAATTTCTTTGCTGGACATAGAAGACAGGCGATAAAGTTGTAGTGTTGAAACTATCCTGATTAGAGCAGGCACCCTGTTCTGAATTAGCAGTTTCTATTTTCATTTTATGTCTGACTTGCTCAGCTGTGTCTTTTAACTTTTCAGCAATTCTGGTTCATTCAGAGGATTTATTTCATTCTTTCCAGCAGCAGGGCCTGTGTTTATCTTTTCTCACCTCAGTAAGAGCCCTTTCCCCTTCACCGTATCAGTCCTCCAGCATTACTGTACACATTGTATAGAAGAACAAAAATGAGTCATTAAACTAATGACCATTAGTCTTAGCAGTTGTCAGTGAACAGATGCCTGCAGTGCCTGTCATGTGAGCTTTTAATTGCTCTGGGGTTTGCTGCTAAAGCAGAGTAATCTAAGTAGTGGCTTATTAGTGAGTGTACATGTGAAATGCTATCAGCTAATGCTGGTAAATGAGTTGTGACCAGGAAGGGAACAATCTTCAGATTATTGGTATGTCCTCTTACGCAGTTGCATTATTTGGTTTTTGTTCAGTTATTGAACTTTTTTCTAGTTAGCATTTAATTTTTAATGCTGCATAGTGTGTCTGGCTCAGTAAAACACACAGTTAAAACTTTGCCCTGCTTGAGATGCTTTCACTGGCAAGACAGAAAGATAAAATATACTTGAACAACTACCCTTTCTCCCTTGCAAAAAGTGAAAGGAAGCTGAAAAATGGATGGGTCATAAATATCAAGACTGGCATCACTGGAGGAATAGTTAAGCTGAGATTTAAATGTAGCTAAATTAGCGTACTTGGAGAAGTGAGTTGCAGTGTTTGAACAGTGAGCCTCAGTCTGGGAAATCATTTCAGCAGTAGCACATCAGGTGGGAATGATGATATGGGAAGTCACTGTCAATAATCTCAAAGTGGCAGATGAATGATAAGACAGAAGTAATTTCTTAGGGAAAAATGGTTTATTATGAAGTAGCATGCTTTGCCTCGTGGTTGGTGTATCAGAATTCCTGACACCAGGAAAGCACAAAAGCCTTTAGAGTATTTGCAGAAATGTGTTTGAGACTTAGAAACTGCGTGCTATGCACAGTTTCTTTCGGGAATTTCTTTTTAAAATCGTGCTGAAACAGGTGTGCACACGTGGAGGGTGCTTGGCTGAAAGGCATTCACCTCATGTGCCTTATTAATAGCCTTAAACCAACATTCCTACAGCAGAACCATGACCATTTAACTGCTTCCTTATTGTGCAAATGTGCCTGACCAACTCAATGTGCAAGGCTGCTCAGTCCATAAACCCTGCAAAGGGACTTACTGCAGTGGAGAAAGAAGAGTAGACAAAGAACTGGGTTAATATCACTAAAAATTATCAGGAGTAGTGGAAAACTAACAGTGGAAAAATCACATTTTCCTCACCATATGTTAAATGCATTTGTGTGCTGAGCTGTTGGAAATCCTAAGTGAGCCTGAGAGTGAACATCTGGCTGGGGCATTTCTCTACAGTCTGGTTTCTTCCAGGTGAGAGAGGATTCGTCAGCTAGAGGTAACAGGGAGGAGAATTGCTTTGATTATTTACACTTGTATTCAGGGTGGTCTGTCTTTGTAAGCCGAATTTTGGGATACTCCCCCCTCCTCAGCCCCTCTTTAAAGACATGTTGACAAGATGGTAGCAGGCGCTCTCGATGCTCCGCTGAGAAAGGTGGATGAAGAGCAGTGTTAGCCCAAACTCTCCTATGGCACTTACAGGACTATTGAGAAGCTTTCTGATGGTAGATATGGATTATCAGAATCTTTCTATCTTCCTGACTTGTCAAAGTTGCTTTGTTGCATGCCCTTTGGGTTATCCTGCTTGAGTTTTGGGCTATTAGATCTTATAAAGAGTTTCATCAAAGGTCTATTTTTGTACTGAGAAGTTATTCCAGTTCTTGGTGGCTGGGAGTTTGCCTGTTTCCAGGTCAATTTCTATTATGAGAATTTGTAGTCATTTACAGTAGCAGAGCAGTTCCATCCATTTCATCTACCTGTTTAGTTCATGATAAACACCACACTGTTGCCGATGACAACATTGTATAAACAGTATGCAATGAAGAAAAATTACTAGTGCTAGGGCAGCCTTTTCTGGGGGCTGAGTACTTGCCAATTTTGCCCTGCCACCTGAATCAGAAGCAGATGTACAGAGATTGAGGGCAGGGAGAAAACTCCCTGTCATTAGCAATGAAAGGCATGGCAGTGCCCTGCAATATATGAAAGAGTCACTGTTCAGGTCTCCTCATATGACAAAAGTCTCTGGATTTAATTGCACTCATGAACAACTTTAATGTCAAAATCCTCAGCATTTCACTCTGAAGTGTATAGCGGTTTAGGATTCTTTTTTTTCCCCTAAGTGCCGTGGTTTTAATACCATTCCATCACCCCACACATTTCCCTTCTTTGTGTTTTCATTATGCAACAGGAATTCTCTTAAAAATCTGGATCCGCCACTAGTTCTAGCAGGTGTTTGGCTCCTGAGTGCCAGAGTTTTTTTCTTCACACAGCTTATGGATGAGAATTTCACTGCCCTTAGGCACAATTTCAACTGAAGTATATGAAAAGCGTGTTACTGTGTCAGTTCAAATTATATCACTATTGAAGAAAAAACTCAAAAGGAAATTAAATATAAATAATCATACTAACATAACATAACATTAATAACATTAAGGTTATAATTTAAATTAAAAAGAATTGGGAAAATCTGAGTCAGAAGTCCCAGACTCTCCTGAGAGCAGCCATTGTAAATGAGGATATTGACAACTTAGAGTCACACAATATGTCTTGATGAATAGTACAATGATACTGGAGTATATAAAAACTAAGTGTATTTTTTAGTTCTGTTTAAAATACTGTGTGGGAACTAAGTATTATGTGAAGCCTTGCATTCCCTTACCCTTATCATCTTCTATCTGATTGTGGCTAAAACTCTTTAGCTGTACCCCACAGTGTCCTAGGTCCCATTTTGCTCACATATAAATAAACAAATTGTTACCACCCCTATTGCCTTCCTTGGGGTGTTGAGACCTGCATGAAGAAAAGCTGCTCATATGCAGTGGAAGGCGTTTTTCTTAAATTCTGAATCCTGCTGTCATACCAGTGTGAGCATGTCACTGTGGCCAGGTGAAAACAAAGAGGCATTTTACAATTGCAATGCAGAATTGTTAACAAAATGGTGCCATGAAGTTTTACCTGCCCAGAATTTTTGCTTTATGTTAGTTTTTAGGAGGATTTTTGTTTAACTGCAACTTTTGGTTGTCTGGGAGAATTCACACCTTTCTTGTAACCTTTCTTCAGCATTACTAAAGTAGTTATCCAGTCTCGATACTGGGAAAGGCAATGAGGAGGAAGTAATTTATTAGAAAAGGGTGATGTTGGTCTTGCAAGCCACTTGGGTGCTATTTATCTCACTAAGAAAGGATTAGGCTTCTACAGCCTCTTATTCTTCTTATGAGGCCTCTATTCATCGATATTTTGTGGTGTTATTGAGCAATCCTAAGGTTTATGTTAATGCATGGCCTGCCAAAGCTACTGGGGTGTCTTGGCCCTTCATGGTGGAGGCTTCTTCCACCCATTAAAGGAATGACCCTATATCCTTTCTGATTTCATTTTGTTCTTTCCTTTGCTCCTTAAGCAATGTGAATCTTCATTCAGTGCATGATTTGTTGAGCTTTATAATCCAGCTGCCTCTGACAGTGATCCTACACAGCCTTAAACTATGCTTCTTTCTTGCCTTTTGTAAAGAAATCTACAGTTCCTCAGAGATTATGCCTCCAGTCTCCTCCAGTATGTAACTGGACCTGCAATCGTGGTCATAGACATGCAGAGCTGTCAGTTTCCTGCAAAGGAGTGCAGTTGTCAGCAGCCTGTCAGTTTAACAAAAAAACTCCTTCACCACATGGTGTTCATGATAAAGGACACTAACAAAATGTCCTGGATTTGGCTGCATGGCGTTAATTTTCCACCTGGTAGCTGGTATAGCTCTGTATTTTGGATTTAGGGTGAGAAACGCGGTGTTTTGTTTGTTATTGAGCAGTGCTTTCTCTAAGTCTAGGACTTTCCATCTTACTCTGTCCTGCCAGCCAGGAGGCTGGGGGTTCACAAGAAATTGGGAGCGGGCACAGCCAGGACAGTGGGATGTCCCATGCTGGATGGGGACACACTGAACAATGAAACTGGGGAAAGTTGGCCAGGGGTGGGTGGCTGATGCTCAGAGACTGGCTGGGTCTCAGTCAGCACATACAGGGTAATTGCACTGGACATCCCTTATTTTGTACATTTTTAAATCATTAATATTTTTTTCTTTTCCTTTTTTTATTCTATTAAACTGTCTTTATCTCAGGCCAAGATTTTTACCTTTTTCCTGATTCTTTCCCCCGTCCCACTTCAGGGGTGAGTGAGGGAATGTCTGTGTGGTGTTTAGCTGCCTGTCAGGTTAAACTGCAACACTAAACTTTAAAATAATATTACTGATTATCCTGGTTTCTTTGCTAAGGATGCTCATAGTACTTTTTACAGAATATTTTTTTCTGTGGAGATCTTGAGTACCCTTAGAAACTGTTAGTGAATAAAAGATAAGAGTTCCATGAGAATATGTTCCAATAATACTGAAGGACTTTATTTATGTCAAGAATTTTACCAATTATTAGGTTTCTAAGTAAGGAATAAAAAGAAACCTTTTCTGGAATAGTGGAATATATGGTGAAAGAGGTGATAAAATCTTTTAAGACTTCAGTCACCTATGTCTGTCTTGCAAGATTTTAAAAAGAGGTTTAAGTGAAATAGTATTTTCATTTCCAGTTATTCCTTCCTTTCACTGTTTTATCACAGAGGAGAGTTGATGAAGGGGATTCAGTCTTAAAAAAAGAGTGAAAACATCCCCCAACCATTCCCATGCCCCCAAAGCACAAGCTTTGGGGAACATGCAGGTAGAATCTTCACTCACCAGTGTAGATAATTTTATCTATATGCTATAAAATTGCTTCTCTTCTGGATCTAAATATGGCTGTGCCCCTTCCCCATTCCTCAAGGCTAAGCTAAAGATGTGGGGAAATAATTGGGTATTGCATATTTTAAAAGCAGGATCTGATCCACAGTCACTAACTTTCTGACAATAATTGGAAGTGAACTGCTCCGGGGTTATCTTGTCTGGGTGCTGAATTTTCCCCCTTGGGTCTTATTTATACAAAACTAGAGAGAACTGAGTGAGCAGTGTTGCTCACAGACCTAACAGTGTTATATTGCAGGGGATGCTGTCCTGCTGCAGCTGCATTTGGGTCTTGGTTCTGTGAGGAGGTCCCTGGGAACTTTGCCACTGATGTCACTGGGAGCAGCTTCAGTCTGCTGGTGCCGCTCTTTTTAGAGCAAATTTTAGGCACATCGATCAATTATTTGGAAAGAAGGCAGAGTCTACCTAACACAGAGTTTAGAAGAAGCTTTACTGGAAGAAGGAAAACTTCAGGGTTCATATTTCTTTTAGAAATATGAAGCAAAGTCGATATTTAAGCTGGGTTTTGAAAGTAAATGAAGTTTTGGCTAAATACTGCTGCAGCCTCTCAGTGAAATGTTTAATCTTTTAGCCAGACAATAGCAAGAGAAAACATAAGTAATTGTTGATAAATATCCAAAAGCTTAATCACTAGTATAAATTCTAGAGGGGGCAGAAAAGGATTTCAAAATGTGTTGATCTCAGTCTGCAGCCCAAGCTATGCCAAAGAAAATGTATTTATATTTAGTCAAGAAAAACGTTGGTAGAAATGCCCTTTTGAAAAGACTGAAAGATGGGATCTTAATTTAAAAACTTAATGATCTCCATTGTTCTTCCTGTTTCAGTGTTGGCTTAAGAATGAGAGCCTGAAGAAAGGTTTAGGCTGAGCACTTTTGTTCTGGTGACGTGATCTTAAGCACATTCCAGTCACTGGAACAACTCCGAGTGCTTCAATGGGCGCAGGATGGTTTGAGCAGCAGAGGTGATGTAGGCAGTTGCTTTCTTGCAGCTGTGAATATGATTATAGTTACAGCTTAGATTCAGTTTTCAGTGATAGACACTTCAAACAATAGCTGAACTATCAGTTTCTTAGTTGTTTCCTGGCAGTATTTTACTGTGTTGGAAAAACAGTGGCTTATCCAAAATATTTAAGAATTGTCTTTTGCTTATCTTTGTATGTATCTTCAACTGAGAGGCACATTTTTCCAAGCTTGTTTTATTTCTTCATGTTCAAGCAGGCCTAGAATGAGAGATGAGAGGAAAAATCATTAGATATGGGCTTAAATCAGATATGTCTTAAATCTGCTTTTAACTAATACAGAGCATGCAACATGGAAGAAAAATCCTTGAGTCTCCCATTCTAGTTCTGTCCCTGCAAGAGGTTTTGACTCAGTGTTTCAGATTGTCTCAGTTGTGACTTCCCTGATGAAATCTGACAGCCAAGTTCTTCTTTCAGGGTTCTTCTGTGAAGAACTGCTTGACTCCAGTTCAGCCAAGTCCTCCTTCATTTTTCTGGGAGAAATGACATTTATACTTTAATTCTGATTTGAAATGCTGGGCTCTTAGTTTAATATTAATAATTAAATAATTGGCCTGGTCTGCTGAAATGCTGAGCTGCTGGCAGCTTCTGTGGAAACTCGGTTCACTTGCAGGGTCTTTAAACGTTTCAATGTCTAGCATTAGGAAGCTGTTTCTGTAGATCTTGGCCATGACAAAAGCTAATCTGACTCTTACTAGATATTTATTCATCAGGATTGCTTGCTCTGGAGATATCCAAAGTTCTGAACTGTTGCTGAATTGTTTATCTGCAAATGCACTTTTTCATGTTGTGATGAAGCTGGAGTGCTGTGCTCTATCTAACATTTTTGTATGGGAGTCCTTGAAAATCCATTAAACTGAACTGCTACTTAGCTGGTATATTACTTCCCTGGGGCGTAAATCAAATGCTGCAGTGGCTTAGGAGACAGATATTTAACTTGAATTAAATGGAAATACACACATTTTGGTATATGATTGGACTTGCTGTGCATATTAATCTGACAAACAGGTATTTACAAGTCATTAAGAATGCAGATAGTTTTTTCTCATTTTGCTTTTCCTGTCTTTTTTTCCTCTAATACAATGACTTTGGAAATGAAAGCTGCCCATTTTCCACTTCCAACAAGAACTAATAAAAGAGCCACAAAACTAGGGAAAGCAAACTGCCTTCACTGTATTTGTCTTTCTTTATAGAATTTACTTTGGGCAGGGTAGTGCAGTTGTGCATAACTGTAAAGCTTTAGTTGATTGGACCTTTTATCTTTTGTCTGTGTTTCTTTTTAAAAGCAAGATGTTGAGGCAGTTTCAGGAAGAACATGGTATTTGTCATTTTCAGCATTTGAAATAGATAATTTTAGAGCTTTGCATCTGCATTACTCCAGTTTGCTCTCATTATGCTCCCAATTTTAGCAAGGACACAGGCTTAGTTAGGGAACGACTGATGTAAGTATAAGTAATGTTTATATGTGTTAAATGTACATAATAGCAGAATTCTTACTTTTCTCTTGGTTGTGGTTCTTGGTAGCAACAATCTCTAAAATTAAAAATTCTTCTGTACCTGAAATATTAATGTTTTATTTCTAATTACGTTCAAGTCATTTCTTTGAAACATTACATCTATTTTCTCATCTTCTTGACCTTCAAAGCTCAGATTTAAAGCTCTCTTTCAAAAGCTGCTGCTGTTTCTATATAAGTATGGAACAATTACTTTCAAGTCTCCTGGTGGCTGTAATTAGGTAGAATAGTAGCATGCAATTATGAGCTTTTGTCGTGGCCTTAGTATCAAATTATCTCCAAGAACTGTAGACTAAACTAGATTTTTTAATTTATCTGAAATTACAATAGCAGTTTACATCCTTGGATGCAATTATTACTCTCTAACTTGGAAGGAATGACCAATGATTAATATTTATGATTTTTAGTAGTAGGAAAACTCCACAGTTTAGTGATTTGATAATTTTAAGTGAGCTGGATGGCAATAGTTAATGTGAATCCTGGGTATCAAGGGGGAAAAAAGAGCAGTTAAAGTGCTCTGCATTGTGTGGTGGTTTCAGAACGTGCCAGTGGGATTCATTTTGAGTCAAACAGAACCAGAAGTTGTGCCCCAGCAGCACCTGCTGTGCTCAGTCTCTGGGAGATGCTCGGCTGTGTGTGGGCATTCAATCCTTCTCAGCCTTGCTCCTTGCTAATGGCACTATTGGCTGTGACCATTCCTCTTACTCTCAAAAATAAAATAAAATCATCAAATCCAGCAACTCGGGCAGATGATACTAGTCAGTGTTCTACAGAGCACTGAAACTGGGCAGCAGCAGCAAAAACAACGTGCAGCTCTTGGTGGAGGGAGGCCTAAAAACCAGAGGCTTGATTACAGGCAATTCTTTGTGTCTTGTGCAATAGAAAGTGAAGTGTAATTTGGTCTTTCAGCACTCAGGTGGGGAGTGCTGAGTGAGGAAGCAACCACAGCCTGAGATCAAAGCTCTGCTCCAGCATAAGGCTTGAATAAACCCAGTGCCATTTCACACTTTCCACTTCTGCTGATCAGAATAGTTCCCCTTGATCACATAGCTGAAAAGATGTATCATGGAAGACCTTATTTTTTTCAGTTTCTGACTAATAATATACATGTCCTAACTGACAAGAAAGATTTTCAAACACTGATCTGTTTCCAATTTTTATATTTTCTTTTTCTTGTCAGTAGGTAATACATACTTTCTTGCTACATGATATATTAATTTCAATGAATTTTATGTAGTGATTAGTATTATATCTGCTTTGGCTACGTTATCACCCTCTACTGTCTTCATATGCTTAAGATCATAAAAGCTGGTTTAAAATGCCTGCTTTAAATCTTAAGTGTACTTGTAACTTGACACATTTAATTTAAAGCTATTGAGATTAAACTGGCCATTAAACAGACCTAAAACACTAGCATGAAATGTAATTGTTTTCTGAAACTCGCACTTATAGTCTTTACTTTAAAGCATGAATTTATATCAGATTAGCTAAGTCATTCAGAGATGATCTCAAATATACTATAAACCCACAGACTGTTGAAATTTGAATTATGTTTAAGCCAAAGTGCCCGTAGAAATATAAAAGCCTCATAAGGAGCCTTGGTAGATTCCTCAGTGGGGAATAAAATGGACTAAGTGGAAACATTATATTTTGTGTTCAGAACAATGTATGAATGAAAGTACATTGGGAACATGCAGCTTGTTGAAGGTGCCTGCATCTACAGGGTAAAAACGTTTTTCTGCTGCTTTGGTGAGGGGATAAAAAAGAGTTCTTTGAACACTCGAATATTTGAATTTTTAAAAAGTAACTTCTCACTTTGGGTTGTTTATCAGATGTAATTCATTGGTTTCAACATCAGTTTGCCATGATAGCTGATAGTGTGTTCTTAGTGGGTTTTTTTAAAAATTATTTTAAATTAATTGCTCGGCTTTATTCTTTCTTACTTGATTTATACCAGACAGGTAGCAGTACCTATTGCTGCAGCTGACAATCAGTTTCCATTGTAACCTCTTGTGTAACCTTATAAAATATCCCTGTTTTACACTGAATTTTTCCATGCTTGGAAGCCAGATTTTGCTTGCCTGAATCTAGCAAGCATTCCTCTGCTCCTCAAGTGCCTAGCTGCTCATTAGCTTTTCACAAGAAAATGGAATGTGTGTTAGAAACCCCTAGTTTTTCTTGTTATGTTTACCAAATTGCTATTTCAGCTTTGAATATTGGCATGGTTTATATTCAAGGCATAACACTGATTAATGCCCAAAGACTTTATATTTTAAATGTTTAAATTACAAATATGAGAAATGCAAGCAAGTTTATTGCTACATATCCTACTGACAAATTTGTTTATGAGAAATTAGGCAACAGTGTGATGTATACAATTAGCTAAGAAGTATGGTGGGGTAATTTTGATTCTCTTCTGCCTGTAAATTAGGCAAATCTTCCAAAAATATTGCTATAAATCACTAGCACTTAACAGGATTCTTTTCCAAAGTATTCTACAAATATAAACAAAATTTAACAATGCACCATTAAAATAGGTCAGTAGGTGTTGTAATTGTTTTACACCTGGCAAAACTGAGGTAGAAATGATAAGTACTTTAACCCAGGCCACTTGAGATTTAGAATGCATATCTCTTATCCATTAGCCCTGTGCTGAAATCATAGGATTACATCACTGCCATATTCCCTCACATAGGATCTGTCGATAGCCCATTGAAACCAGTGGGGAAGGATGCCAGATTATGTCAGCCCGTTTCATGTCTGGGTTTTGCTTCACATGTCAAGGCTTGCATCAGCTGCAGCCAGCTCGGGGTCAGCAGGAAGCAGAACTGTGGACCTCTTTTGGTGGCCTTATGGGGAAGCTGTTGTTACCAAATGTGGATTTGTTCTCCATATTTTATTACTTAATTATGCATAAATAAGATTGGTTGGCTAAAGTGTAAAAAGTGAGATCTCTGCTGCAATAAGCTTTATAGAAATGTAATGATAATACGGTGTGAATGTGAATTGCTCTTATGTAGGTCTGATGAAAAAATCCTCTTTACAATCTTGTTCAGTCTTGCATGCTGAAATACGACCTTTACCCTAGTCTAGACATGTCCTTTGCAAGTTATTTCTAGTTTATATGAAGACTGCTTGATTTAAACCAAGTATGTTAATCTAATGCTGTCATGACTGATGGGGTTTGCAGTCTGAGAAGCTGACAGGTCTCAATAGAGTAAGCAACAGCACTGTAAGCTTCTCCAGACCATCCTGCAAATGACATGCCACCTGCTTTTTGTGAGATAAGTTGTGAGCCTCAGAAGGTGATCTTACTGCAAGAGAGAAAGTGCAGCAGGTCTTGCCTTCCTTTTCCACCACAAACTGGTTTAAATTATGTCGATTACTTTAGAAATTTCTAGTTAGCTGGCACTTATATTTGGTACAGTCCTAGCCAAGAGTCGAGAAACTGGGCTATGGCAACTGCCAGCTCTCATGTGAAATTGCTGTGTAAATGTCAAAATATACAGTTTAATTACACTCCTATTTATTAAGTTTATTCATTGGTAAATGTCCAGCAGTAACTTGCACATTTCAGGCCCTTTTTCTTCCCTGAAAGGTTTCAACCTTTTGGAAGGTAATGTTCATCTCCTTGCCCCACCCTCGCTACACAGCTGGACTCAATATTCTGCATTCAAAAGATGATTGTTTTCTCTAGTATGCAAAGCAGTTGGCTTCTCAGGACAGTGTTAATGCAGGAGGAATAAGGGCAGAAGAGTCTGTGCAGAGCATTTGCTGCATGTCTGGGTTGCCTGAGACCTGCAGTGCAGTGAGATGGTGTTGGCCCAGCCTGTGCTCTGCGTGTTGAGCACACTTCAGGTGTGCTGTGATTGCTGACCAGGCACAGATCCTCTAAGCAAAAGCTGTTTCTCTAATCAGGGCCCAGGTGTCAGACGGCCCAGCTGGAGGTACCAGCTATGATTCTGACAGAATTAACTCCTCTGTAGCTTGAAATGAGCCCTTTTTTTCTTTCCCTTCCCAGCATGTTCTCAAATAGTCTTCCCCAGTTGTGAATAGCATCCTGAACTAATATGGAGCACTGCCTGTGTTCACTCCAGTCACTCCCACTCCCTATTTTCCTGCAAGATAGGAAAGTAATTCAATGGTTCCCAGGTAACCCTATTGGACAAGATGAGCCCTCAAGACATCTTCTAAGCTGAGTTAGTCTATGATTCTGTCTTTGTTTCTTCCTGTAAAAATAAATTCATTATATTTAAGCAAAAGCCTGTCAACTGCAGTAGCCACTTCTCTAGTGAAGTGTATAAGGAGAAAGAAAGTGTAATGTTGCTTTTTGAATGTCTTTGAGCAGTGATATTTGATAAGCTAGAAGTGGTCTCCTTTGGTTTAGTAGATTATTCTGCTATTGAGGCATCTTGTTTTGGTTTGAAGCTCTGTAGGTATTTAGCATGTCTCCATCACAGCAAAATATCCACTCAGAAATACCATGCCTTAAAACACAACACATTTTTTTTTTTCCTCCAGAAGTTCATGTTTAGATTTTGTAATTATATGCATAGTTTTTTAAAAAAATTACTTGTGTTTGTAGTAGGTGTAACATGACCTTTCTGAATTTCTTCCAGACAAGAGCAGAGCAGTCCCAAGGTGCATACTTCTTGCCTGAGTTTGCACTTTCTCCACAGGGGAGTTTTCTTGAGGACACCACGGGGGAACAGTTCCTCACTTACCGTTACGATGACCAGGTCAGTGTGCCACGTGTGAAAATTATTGAGATTGATTGATCTAACTCTGAAATAAAGATTACTGTGAAACAGATTAAGGTAGAGAGTGTGGGTTATCTTTTGAAGGCACATCAAGTATTTATAGCAAGTTGAATGATAACACACTATGCGAAATCCAAATTAAGGCACTTAGTAGCACAAATAATAAGTACAACCACTTTTGGGAAACATTAATGGGATGTAATGAAGACAAGAGCAGCAATATTTTAGTGATGTGTTAATAGATATTTATAGTTACATCTGTAAAATATGTAGAATTAGAAATGATTGTCCTTTTTGTGAGTTACTTGACTTAACCTAATTTGTTTTATTGAATGGAAAAATCAGTGTTAGGCAGATTTTGCATTTTCCAATCTGTGAAAAGTCATAATATTGTATTAGTTCATGAAGTTTTTGTAAGGGAAGGTTGGGCGAATTATAGAAACAAATAGGAAGTTTAGTAATAATGGATGGAACAGTGTTTAGAAAGAAACAAATTATTTTTTTTAAAGTTAAAAATTTTTAATGCTTTCTCCAGACCCATAGAAACATTATGTTAAACATGGAATATACATATAAATGTAAAGAAAGCAACATGAAAGAAATGCTGTTAATCTTGGCAAAAGATCTGAAATAAACCTAGGAAATGTGTGGCGTGCTGTGGAAATTTACTCATAACACAATGTGTTCCAGGAGTCAGTTGAATTTCACATCAAAACTGTCTGAATTACATTCATAGACACTTACAGTACATTTCTTAATGTAAGAGGAGGGAATTTGTTAGGAAACGCTCCCTGTAGAAGTGAGAGAAGAGCCAAACTTTCCCTGCATCACAAGGTATGGTTCTGTCAGTGATGGGCAGATTTATTTTGAAAATGGGCTCCTTGCAGGAGCTGCTTGAAGAAAACAGTTTGCTCATCACTATGCTAAAAGAGAGAACTGAGGTGAATTTATTTAACCTTTAAACATATGATGTTTTTAGATAGAGAAAGGGAAGCAGAAAAGCTACAATAGAAAGCATGCTGAGCCACCATGAGCTATTTGAATTTAGTTTAAATGTTTACAATAATTCATACTTTTGCTTCCCTAGAGGGTCTTGATTATCAACAGAAAAGGTTCTTGGATAAGACCTTCCTTGGACCAAACACCTGGGAAAGCAATAACTTATAGGACAGTAAAATGCAGCTGCAACTCAGGCTGCATTTAATGACAGTAGTTGAAAAACACTATAAAGGTTGTACACTTTGATCAAAATAGTTTCCATTTAATGGAGCACATTTTTGAGAAGATGATAAATCAAATATAACAGAGGCTTAGTCTGAGTCTTTGACTAGACTGTTTGGACTATGTGAATAATATAGCTGATTAAAAAACAAACAAAATGAATCCCCTTGAAAAACCCTCAAATACCAGCATAGCTCTATACAGAAGCCAGTTCCAAGCCCAATTCCATTTGATGGAAAGAATTCCAGTTGCTGGAAAGTTTTCCATTAATTCCATTGAGATCTGAATTGGATCTAGGCTATAGCCAGCTTCTGTTCTTTCATAAATGTGATTTAGTTTTGAAGCCTGCTCTTCCCAGACACTTAGCAGTATGAAATTAAGTTTGAATTCCTGGAACTGAAAGTGGTGCTGAAACATCAAAATGTTGAAAGTAAAAGCAACTGTATTAGCAGTAGTTTCTTTTGAAAGAAAATTCAGTCCCTAAGCATTATTTATTAAAAGTTATTGAATGCAGATGGAAACTGATCTATATCTCTAGCTTTACCTTCCTGCAAATAAACCAGGATTCCTTCGGTGAATAGAAAGATTTTCCTTGATTTTCTAGGAAATTAATCATAGGTTTGTGATAATATACAGTGATAATTATACTTTTGCTGAAACATTAATACAAAAGTCAATTGTATCATGGTCAAACTGGGTCAGAAAACTAGATCTTTTTGTTTGCTGTGTTTCATTCAACTCTTTATTTTGATATTTACTGGTATGAATGGATGGAAGTCTTAAAGCCAGAGGGTGAAAATCCTTCATTGGGTCATCTTTTGAATTTTTATAAGCTGGGATGGATACATTTGATACATGATAAATGTGATAAAAATACAGAGGTGAATAAAAAAGAATAATATATATGCATTGAAAGCCCACTTTAACCTATCCAACACAGAAATGGAATCAGTACTGGAAGGTTACCACATAAGTGAGGAATGCAGCACCATCTTCACACACCTTAATTCCTTAATTTAGTTTTAGCAATTCATTTTCTATCTTGTCCTACTGTGCAGGGCTGATGGCCTTTGGGAAATACATTCCTTCCTTTTCCCTGATAACCAGAATTGTCCTCTGGGCATCCCTACAGAGTCCTGGTGTTCCTGTACATCCCAGCTTACACCTCAAAATCGGAAAATTGAAATAACCTTGTGCACTTGACTCCAGTAAAACAAGAGATCATTCTGATCTGTTCTGCTGTGGAGGTGATTCCTCCTCCTATGTCCATGGAAGGGAACAGAATAAATAAAAGGGGAGAGAGGTTCCTGAGGCCGTGGTATGGAAGTGGAGAAGAGGGTGGCTCACAACCTCTGTTCTTTTGGCTCACCAGTGCTGAGACCCTTGCAGGAAAACCATCTATCCCTATCTTCCCAAGTGTGCCCTTTTCCCCCTTGCACTGTTCCTTTTATCCAGGCCAGTAAAATTTCCAGGGATAGATGGATAATATTTTTATATAGCAGCATCATCATCGTCATGATCCAAGATTAGTTTCCTTACATCCTCCAAACACAGGAATGTTTCAAAGGGGTTTTCTTTGGCTGTTGTGTGTGATATTTTTCAAGCAGGGAGCCAGTTTAATCAGAATCATTCATTCCTTTGTTAGTAAGTAATCTCAGTAAAATAGAACTAGCTGTTACTTAAATATTCAAAAGTATTTGCTATCTGAAATGACAAGCTTACAGTTTAAAATGAAAGATGAGTAAATATTAATAGGAACACACTGTACTCTGCTCTAGCCCAGCAGAACTACACATGGATTCGTGTTGTACATGCAAGATAGTACATTTTGTTCTGGTTTAATCTGGCAGGACTGTACTCCCAGTTTTGTACAGGACTGCACTAACCTCTTTACATATTTCGTTGCTCTGTGTGTATTTAAGAATTACATGCAGATGAAATTCTTTGGCTTGATATTTTCAAAATTTGGTGAATATCTTTTTTACCACTTCTATGACTATAGAGGAAAATCTTTAAAGATCTTATTAAATACTGACACTGATTCACTGAGGTGGCATCTGCATAGAGTGGGACATTATAGTTTTGACACATTTATTGCTGTATCTTCAGGGAAAAACAATGATTCAAAGCAAATACTTCTGGGGGATCCCAAAGGACAGAAATGTAGAAATGTTTAAATTGAACATTTTCTAAAGGCTCCTGTATTGCTCACCAAGTGATGTCTTGTATCAGTGCCTTGCATCCTGCATTTCTGAAATTCTACTGAGTCAATGCACTTTAAACCTAACTTGGTACAAAATGGATTTTGATGCATAGCCAAAGACTTCAACTGCTGTTAGAAATTTGAGATTAAAAGAAAAAAAATGCCCCCTCCTACCATTCATGAAAATAATTAAATAACCGAATAAATAGATGAAAATAAATTGAATTATGAAATAAATATACAAGTAATAGCCCTTTCTCCAACTTGGAGATACATGTTGAACCTTGCCATAAGGAGTAGTTTCCTAGTATTCTTTCTGATTTCTTTTGGCTTTTCACCTTTTAATCTACTACAAGGAATTTTTTTCTTTTCCAAAATACTAGTAGTACTGGAAAGCTTTCTTGCAGAAATAAAATGTTCTTGTTTTCTTGACACTTAAGGTATTGCTTCCAAGTATTAAAACCATTCCATATGACGGACCACCAAGAAGGACAGCAGTGAAAACTTGGTTGGGCTGAATGTGTTTGAAGTACATTTCCACTTTGATTGGCTGCCTGGCTGAGAGTTCTCTTGGGCGTGGGGGTAAAAAAATGAAAGAAAAAAGAAAATAAGTTTATCTTTCAAGTGAGAAAATGATTGCTTGACCAGTTAGCTTTCTAGTTGACCTTGCTTCTTCTAAATTTAATGATATTTACCAGTTTGAACTCACAACAAGGATAGCCTGATTCTGGAATTAGATATATGGCTCTAAGTAGTCCAGTACTGGCAAAGAAATCTAATGTTTCTAAACAAATATTAACGAAAGTCACTATCAGACTTGTGAGTGCTTAGCTATGCAAGGTAAGGTAGAAACTGGTCAGTCTGTTTTCAACTAGATATGCAAGTTGTAATACCCAGGCTGCAGGTGCTACACTTAATTCAATTACTAGTCTTTCTTTGGGTTTGCTAGAAAAGTGCCTTGTTATAAAGTGAATGCCAAAATCAGGAAAATAAATATTCTCATTTAAGCCTTGTCTTCCAGAAATAGAAATAGCCTGTCTTGGCTTCTGCTTTTACAGGGGCAAAAGGAGCATGATACTTGAAGTATTAATTTGAAAAAAATGCAGTGGAACCCAGCATCTGAATTACTTCAAAAATTAATATTGAAATAATCTGATGGAATCTGTTACTCCACCTTTTTATTTGTAGTCTGGCAGCAATACCTGTTTGTGTTTGTTCTGTAAGTTTTTCATATCACACCAAGGAAACTCTTGTGTGGACAGAAGCTGTCTTATTTTTCCACGATTTCCTTCATCTCTTTCCCCATTCCACCTGCTGCTGATGGCCATCCTCTGTGCTCTGGAACGGTACCTGGGTCACAGCCTGGTTTTGGGCATGGCTTCTGCTCCCAGTCTGAGCTTCTTTATTCCTTTGCAGGATAGCTTGCATCTAAATCACCAGAGAAATGGAGCCACACGTTTTCAGGCTTGGAGATGAGTCATGTAAGGGACATTGCTACAAATTAACACGTCAGTGAAGACAAGCTCTAATCCCGAGAAGGAAGATTTGTAGTTAGTGGCTCACTTGCTACCCATGCACATACAGCTTCAGTACTCTCGATTTGAGAAGGAGCCTGAAACTTGTGTTATTCTCTGACAAGTCATTTTTATTGATGCCCTGAAAAACCATTCAGAGCTATTAAAAAGACTTAACGTCTTGAATCTCATTGTCTAGCTCTTCATTTAGAGATTCTTTTTTTGAATAAACAAACTGTTTTCAAGTGGCCACAAACTATTTCAGGCATTCTTCTATAATGAAAACATTCCACTACAGAATGCTTGGTGGTTTCATTTGTGTATTTGGAGAATGAACTGATAAACTTAATTTTATCCAAGCACCAGAATTGCATCCGCTAGTACGTGGCTGTGGGAATTTCAGCATTGTGTTAGAAATGTTCCTTTTCTGCTATGTGGAGGACTGACCTTGCAGTCCTCACTCAGCCAGTCTGCTGATATTACAATAACACTGATTTCACTGACTTGAATCCTGCAAGTTGTTCTATTCTCTCAGCTGGGATATCTTGTGTAAGTAACAAATTACTAGGTCAGGTTTGTGGTACTCCATACTAATCCTACAGATGTCCATAACAGGTTTTAAATCATATTTAATGAGTTTACAGCCATGTTTTTGTAAGGCTGTGTGAAGATAAAAAGCATAATTTTGAGTTTCTCTTAAAATTTAACTGAAGGCGATGTTAGGTGTTCCTTAATATTTTTAATTATATTCCTTTTTTAATATATACCTTTATTTTTTTTGTTCACAGGTTTAATTTTGGTCTCTATTTGTAAGGGTATGTTTTTTGGTTGGTTTTTTTTGGGTAAGGAAATTAGCTCCATCGTCAAGTGAAATGTGTTTCTGATTTGGAGTGGAAAGGAGGCAAGGATTAAGAGAAAATGAAAACCACTTACAATTTCAGGCAAAACTACTCTTAGAGAGACTGGTACTGCATAAGTCAGGCATGATCCTATTCAAACAATACTTTTGTTTAGGCTAATTGCTGGCTGGAAGTGTGTGAGCAGCATATGCACAAGTAATTATATCATTACTTGTGTGTGATAGGTTGCTTAGTGAACTGAAAACTTGTGTGTCATGGTAACTTAATGAACTTAAAACTGTTTTAAAATACTTTTGTTTATTGGCAAACTGAATGGGGAACTGGCACTTTTTAAAGCACCAACTACCATTTTTAGTTCAGGGTTTTGTTGTTCAGAGGATGTAGTGGAACTGCTGTTTGCAGTCCACGTTTCTTTGTGCACTAAGAATTACAGACTTTCTTGTTTTCTATTACAGCCTCAGTCCCAGTCCTGCCAAAGGTCTCTGTGTGTAAATCATACTCACAGAAGCCAGTGGGTCTTCGCCTTGTGCAGTATAACAGCCTTCACAGGGAATCTGTAATAGTACAGTTTCTGCAGAAAACACATTTTATATCATTTCAATTTGGGTCAAATGCCTTCTACGACGTTGTAATCCTATTCCATCAAATTCTGTGGTGAAACTCACTGGCCTGGGTCCGTAGTCCTTCTGTGGCTGTGATGATCCTGACTTCAGCAGCTGGCAGAGGATTCCCAGGCAGCAGAAGTGACCCCTCATTTACAAGGTCATCCCCCAGGACGATTTCTCAAGGAAGAAAGGAGAATTGACCAAAACTTTTAGTTGTTTCTCTTATTCTTGCTCCCTTGGGTGCTGGACAGATATTGAGGCTGCTCCAGTGGAGGATAAAAGGCTATGCAGGGGGTACTGATTTCCTTCTTTTTTTCTTAGACATACTTTAGAGGCCACAAATGGATGTTTATTCAGTTTGAGATTGAGCTATATAGAAAAACTCACTTTAATACTAAATACTTTACTTTTCTAGCATCTCTACCATGCACATTTTTCACAAAAGATTGAAATTTTAAAACCCACATTCAGTGTCTCGTGTTCTAATGTTTACAATTCTAAGTTTTTCTAAATATGTTTTTCAGTTTCTAGCAATAGATTAAAAGTATTTTTTTAATTTTTTTTTTTTTTTACCTTTCATTCTCCAAGGAGCAGACAGAAAGATGTATCCTTGGACAAATATGTAAATACTTGGGCAAAAATTTCTACTGTAAAGTCTTTAAATCAATTCTGCTACACTGTATTAGTAACGGCACACCTGATGAATTAACGTTATACAGACTAGGTGCTCATTTTGCATTCTTTAAAGGAGCCCAATGATTAAATCATGAGAGATTGATACAATGCAAAGTGAATTTTTCCCACTGACCTCCTCATGCCCCTGGTGAACTCCAGAAGTTGGCACATGTTCTTATCCAAGAATTTTGACATTGATAAAGGCTTAGGTTCAGCCTTCTAAATTAAGACTGAAAGGTCTGGAAGTAACAGAAATAATCCCATGCTTACACAGGCCTGATGTAGAGCTGCTATCATCTATCAATAAGAGTTCATTGAGATACAGTAGAGAAGTGCTTCTAAATCAAAAAGATATATTTCAAGTACTGTGGGAAATGCAGTGCTTGGAGCTGGAAAGTCATTCTTCAGATATACATGGATGAGAGGATGTTTTAGGCTGATAAAGCCTAATGGTGCATTAATCACTTTGCTAATACAGCACAAACATTTTGAAACCATGTTTTTTTCTCTGGTCTTAATCAAGGAAAGAGCAGATTGTATTTACTTTTTTGATAATTCAGCTAAATTTGTTGAACTTCTTGAACTGTTTAAGCTCCTGTTAAATTTTGCACAAATGAGAAGATAAAATTGTATTGCTGAATTTTTCATGAGGTATGAATGTGATCAGTATGGATTTTTTTCTTCCTGTGTAATTTCTGCCACATATAACATTTAAAGGCCTAGAAGATATTTTAGTAGCTTCTTCCTTTTAACCTGGAAAACCTTAGTAAAAAGATGAAAGAAATTTCAGTTTATGCTGACCCTAGAATAATAATTAGGAAAATGCTTGCTCAATAAAATGATTCATCCCACCTTAAGGTGTTTCTGATAGAATTACATTGTTTTGCAAGGCAGTGGGTAATTTAAATAGAATTTATATTGTTGAGCATTTGGATAATATCCACCATATCAACAGTTATCCTTTCAGGCCTGCCCAGCATGGGAAAATTATTTATAGGAGAGACTGAATGTCACAGTGACCCTTTTAGTAGAGATATACTTGAACCTCAATTTCTTCCCATTTGTATGCCACTAATGTAGGAAATGAATTGAAAAATCTTCTTTTAATAATATGCATCTTTTGGCTTTGTTTCTAGAAATAGTTTAAATAATTCTTGACGTCATTAAAATTGTATAATGAACCAGGCTTGGGACAACTAAAGTATAACATCTTTACCAATTCCAACAGTTATATTGCTCTGTACTGTTTCAAAATAACTGTCAGCATTGCCAGTTAAACCTAATTTATTTCTACTAATTATTAGACTTCAAATGCTATTTGCTTACAAGGAAGAAAATCACATACATTAATTATAAATTTTGGCAATAACAGGAAAAATGGTAAATGTAGGTTCATTGAGAGGATCACTGCTGACAACTGCGTTTTTCATTTTCAGACCTTAGAATGTGTGTTTCAGGCTGTGGTACTGTAGGATCTGAGGCATTTTAATTCTCCTAATGGGAAAGACCCTGGCTCTGTGTGTGTCAGGTGTAGGTGTAGCTTCCCACCAGCACTTTTGCTGAGCCTTGGCTTGGAGGCTTAGGGGCACAGAGGGTATCCCTGAATTTCAGAAACAGAACTGGGAGAGTTTGTATTAAAACAAAAAAAAAGAGTATATGGATTTTTTTGGTCATTTTTTTCATGTTATGGAAGTTCTGATTTTTTTTTTTTCTTCATTCTTCCTCTGTTTTATATAAAGCAGTTGCTTGCTTTACTGTTTGGAGCATAACCTATTGCTATGTAATAATCCCTTAAACCATTTCCCCCAAGAAAACACTGAAACCTTGGGTGCTACTTCCAGCATGCAGGTTGTTCTGTGGATTTTTTTGCATGTCTGAAACTGTTTACAGAAATAAAGGCTTTCATGTGATTTGAGGCAATAGTTGTAGGTGCTCAGTGTTTGGTTGAGTGTTTAGCATGGTCTTTGGTAAAGAATAATGCTGTATTTGAACATTGGCCTTAAGTACTGTAACATATTTGACACAAATTTTAGGTTTCACATTTTGTGGAATGATTGGCAAATCAAACATTCCTTTTTATTCTCTGTGCTTTTTCCCCCCACTTTCCCAAATACAAGGAACTGTTATGCTGACTCTTGGTGTGGAAGGAAAGGCAGTCAGACCTCTGAGAAGTGGAAACAATCTGGACTTTTTTTTAATACTCTTAAGACTATAAAACCTGACCTCTTTCCACTTGAGCCTATGTAATCTAGCTTTATAAAATTATCTCATTGGTAGTAATTTTTTTTTGTTTGTGTTATAATGCTATATTTTTGTGCTTTGATGGTATAAGACTTTATTCATTTAACATTTTATGTTGCATAAGAGAAAAAGAACTTTTAAAATGGCACCAAACCTTTAACTGATTTACAGGTTCATGAAGCAGACGAGAGTATTTGCACATGGGTGAGAAAAATTAGTAGTAATAGGCTGCTGTATGATGTGGGATGTTTTTGTAGTTTTTAAAATAGCCCTTGGGAGATGGTTGCAATTGTAAATACAAGATATGTTCTCCTTTACCTGATTATTTAGGCTTTGGTCCAAAAATCATAGTAATTTCAATAGACTTTGGATCAGCCCTTCATTTTTTTTACTACAAATAGAGATTTGCCATTGATTTCAGGCAGGTTGCCTTCAGGTACCCCAAAAGAAATCCCATAGATTGTTTGAGCAAGGAACTACTGGAAAATGGGATAGATGCTGCAAAGCACCAGCATCACTGCAGCCCCAGTTCTCTGCAAACAGACAAGTTCAGTGATGTTTGTTTGTTTCTTTCAAAACTGGTGTCCAAATTATGTGTGAAGATTTGTACAGTGAACTTTGTTTATTTTATGCAGCTTCTGGATTTGGTGAGGATCACAGAATTTTCTGTGATTTATATAAGCAATCCTATTTACACACTATGAATGCTGAAATGAATCCTGTTTTCAAAATATTTGATCTGTTTCAGTAATTATGTTGTAGTCAAATAACCACAAAAATTGCTGACAAAGTGTAGTTTACTACTCCATTCTCATGTAAAATCTTTGCTAAAAATACAGATATTTGCTGATATGTGTAGCATATAGGTCAGTGATCTTCCTTTGTCTAAGTAATATGGTTGTGTAAGGTATAAATCTGAGGAAACAAGCTGTGGTCTTTCAGGCAGCTCACAAAATGTCTCATAACATCAACACAGCATATGGCAAAATACCTTCTTTTTACTGTTTATAAAAAAAAGACTCGGAATGCATCAGTTTTACTTGAAAGAAATGTATTGCATTGGCTTGAATGTTTTTTGATATTATTAATAGGTGACATAAAATATGTTCAAATATCAGACTATAAACCATGAAATTTTACCACCTTTGAGTGCTGGCTCCAGTGGTAACTATTCAAGGCAATATTGCAGTCTAATGTATGAATCACAATTATAACTTAAGTCTCTTATTAAAATACTAGGGCTAAGCTTTAAACTTGTCCTGCCCTTTTTATTCCATTTGAAAAAGATTTTGTTCTTTTTTTTTTTTTTGCAGGTATTTTTATACTTTACTGTGAACTTGCCAGTTAATGTTCATTCTTCTCCTGCTTCTTCAATATTGAGGCTATAGGATAGTCTGTTTTTCTCATACTTTCAGCTCTGCATTCTAATGAATGTGAAGGAAAGAAAAGGAGGGTGAAAATATTTCTTAGAAATAGTCCTTTTTCAATGCAGTTAAGTGACTTCCTTTAAATGACGGCTATTGCCCCAAAATTAATTTTAAAAGGGATGTCTTTAGAGTGTCAGAAGAGATTATCATCCCTGTAAGGTGTAAGCATAATGGAAATATCTCCTGTACTTTGCTGTATGAGAGACCAAGGTCCTGCATACTGAGGGGAAGCTCTGGGGGAAGCACCACGTGGGCTTTCTGAGAATTGGTTCTGCATATGTTTGTTAATATTCTAGTGTGTGTGGACAGAAGATTCGGAACCCTCTCTAGAGGAGTTAAAGTAGATTACCTCTTGCACAGACCTTGGAGTCTGCAGCCCAGGCACTTAGGCACGTGCATACCTTAATTCTTGTGAGGACTCCCGTGTACGTCAGAACTACCCTGTAAGTAAAGGGGAGCATGTTCCAAAGGGTGGGCAGGATCAGGAACTCACTCACAGCCCTGGTCCTCAAAATTCCATGCTTAAACTCCTGTAAGGACCCCAAAGAGAGACAGCACCTCTTGGGAAGATCTGAACATCTCCTGCTCATATTGCAGGGAGAAGAAGTTGAAATAGTTTGTTGCAATATGATGGGGCCAATAGGGCTTCCCCTTTCACAGCTCAGATGTGTACTGATTTAATAACTCCCATTACTCCAGCCTTGTCATAAAGCTTACCATGAATTGCAATCAATCTAGTTTACATTTTAACAATTATTTTTCTTAAATGAGGGACTCGATACCATTTTTGCAGATTGACGACATCAGAAGATTTTTCAACTTAATGAAAAAATCCAAATGACCACATAATATTTTCAAAGAACAGACTGATGGAGGCTGGCCTGTTGCAAGAAAAATAGTGTAAAAATTAACTCTGTTACATTGTGATTTAATTTAAAATTAACTTATGGGGTTTTGACAACATTTATATTTCATAGAATAGGTGTAGGGTGCAAGTTTTCTGTATTTCCTACCACGAAGAAAAAAAAGAAAAAACATTAACTCTGACATCTGTTTTTAGCACTTTCCTTCATATTTTTGGATGAATGCCTGGCAAAAGCTGGAAAGCGACTAAGAGATCAACCAAAGATGGCCTAAGGGCCTGTTCCCAGCTGGTACGACATCTGGAATGTTATATATAGTGGATAAATTCAGAGTTGTAGTTTAATAAGATTGGTATTCAAGCATTCGGCCTACAGCAAAGGAAAGGACAGTGAAGCTGACAGCATGTATGGTGCATAATATGTCAAGGTGTCTGAAATATAATTTGCTGGGTTTTCACTTTCATTTTGGCAGATCCCTTATGCTTACATATAAACTTTCATCCAGTATTGTTTCAAACGCTTAAAAAATAAAAGGTGAAGTCATATTGGTATTATATCCAGAGTCTTATCTTTTCACTAAGCTTAGAGTATGTCTGGGTTTCTTTCTTTCTTCTTAGGAAAAAAGTGCTAAAGACAGATTTTTATGAGCTGACTAGAAATAACTTAAGCTGCTACCTTTGCAGATTTCAAGTATATGCAGTCTTTTACAGTGAAGATTTTACAGAATAATAAACTATTCAGGAATCTGGACTTGTGCTCTATGGAACCGTATTTGCAAGATTTATGTCTCAGAAGGCCTGGGGTTTTTTTCTATTTAGTGTTTAGTTAATCTTTGGTCATCTAATCTCCAAACTGTAATTGAATGTGTTGCTAGACAGGCCCAGCAAGGCTGCAGGCAGGGATCAGGACAGAGCCACCTGCTTAGAGCAGCCCTGTTAAAAAGGTCTGGGAATGAGCTGAAGGTGACTTCTGTTTGCAGCCCATAACTTCACCAGTCACACAGAGAACTTGCAAGCCCCTCTGCTGTCGGGTTGCCTTTGCATGTCCCAAAATAAGGTTAAACCTTGCAGGTTTTGCAGCGCAGCCCAGCCCAGAAGAGGATCGAGGCTGTGTGCTTTGTCTTGCAGTGGGCAAACCCATTCAGGTGGCTGGGGACAGGCCATGGTGGGAGGCTGCAGCCAGCAGAGAGCTTGCTGAAACATGTCTGTGTGGGGCTGGGCTGTTCTGCACGTGTTCCCTTTCTGTTGTGTGACACTGTGGGCTTCTCTCTCTGATCTGCCGCTTTTCTGTGGGATGCTGGAGCAGGGGGAGTCTGAGAAACTGCACTTGTGATGGGGAGTGACAGCGTGGGCAGGGAGTGTGCGGTGGAGGAGGACAGAGGGTGTGGATTGTGACTAGGCTGTAATTGATGGAGAGGGCTGTAACAGAAGGTTTTATTCCTTCATTTTTAAAAGAAAGGACTTGGTAATTCCTCAGCACATCGTGGTCATTTCTGTATTATTTCTTCTGATGCAAAATCTTGTAGGTGAAGACAAGCAACTTGAATATGACTTGGCAGGAGGCCAAGAGAATCCAGGAGAAGGTGGGTCTAGAGAGGGAGGAGAGATGACTTTTGCAGCTGCATTTTGGTAGCAGTTTGGATTTGGAGGTGGAAAGGCCAGATCTGAACTGACTGCAGCTGAGAAGGAGAAAGCTGATTTGTCTGCAGGGTAGTGTCACTAATTGTTGTTTAGCTGGTGGGAAAGACAACAAAGTGTTACTATAAAGTTGTGTGTGTGGTGCAGGTGTCTGTGCATGTGGTGCAGCTGAAGCTTAAGAGGCTGAGATCATACAGAACAAGAGCAGCCTAACCTGTTCATTCCTTGATAGCACTAACAGTATAGAAATATTTAATTGTTATAAATAGGAGAACAGAAAAAAATAAGTGGTTGCCTTGCAAATCTTATGACTGTGTCCTTCTTGTGCTAAGTCAAACTCAGTGTGTCTTAGTGAGCCTGGGGATAACCAGTGAAATCCCTGCTGCTATCTGCTGCTTTACTCTGGTATGCAAAATAACAGTAAAAAAAATCTAATTCTAGGTAGAGCTTAAAAAGTTAACATACTTGAAAAGAACCGATATTCTTGTAAGAGGAACTTAGTACCTCTTGTCACAGGATGTGATTTTTTTCTACTTTTCCCTTTGCTTTGATTCCACTTCTGTGTTATCTGCCATTACAATACTTTTGAGTAATGCTCTGAAGAGATTCAGAGTCTCAATGGGTTCTTGGCCAACCTGCTCATGTTTCACTTCTCTCCCCATATATGGGTTATAGGGTATTACCTCAAAGTCCTTCAGACTGAATCTCTTGAATCTCTGCCTTTGGAGTTGCTGCCATTGTCTGGTTTGATCTGAGTTCTTTCCTGATTCTTCTGCCCAGCCTGTGCCCAGTGTGTTTGCAGGCAAGTCTCCAAGCACTCCAGTAGCCTAATGGATCTCCCCAGACACAGACAGCTGTGCTCCTACTAGAATAATTTTCACTTTTTCCAGACTATAAGTAATGCATTTTTAGAACAACAAAGTGTCCACCTAAAGCAAACATTATGTTAAGGTGAAACATGATGTTAGCACCACAGTCTCAGGTGATTTGCACAGTAACACGTTGTCCAGTCTCACACGGCTGTAAATTTAAAACTGGAATATGATAGAAACAAGTGAGCAAAAATATAATGGGATTTAAAAAGGGAGTGGCGGGGTTTAACTGGCAAGTCTTTAAATCTAAGACTGCCAGCTGTCTGCATAAACTATTGCTTATTTGGGGTCTGATCCTGTGCTTGTACTGCAGACTACACTTGCTGTGTCGCTGTTATCTGCACAGTTGGAGATTATGTGAATTCAGTTAAACCATATGGAGTAGATATTTGTTTACATAAATAGTGTTGATTTAGTTGGAGGAGTATTTTCAGATTTAAAATGAAGGATGTGCTTGGTTCCTTGTTGGAGGATAATAATCATGTTAAAACAGCTGTATGCTTTCTGGAAGAGACCTATGGTTATTGTCAGCTCTATCTGTTAAAGACTATTTTCTATAAGATTTTGTAACATTTTAGGCTTTGGGTAAGAAATTGTACCAGAAATAGAAGGATTTAGTCTTCCACTTCCTATGTAAATTCCCTATGTATCTATGGTAAATGAGTTACCCTGTGCAATAATGTTTCTAGACCTGAATACTTTGTACCATGACAAAATGTTTCTGTGTGCCATTTGTATTCATTGCCACACTTACCCAGATGCTATTATTTTGAAGTGAAAAACTGTCTTATTTATTAAAGAATATTTGCTTTCTTTTAAATGAGACAGTGCTAGTAGCAATCACTTAAACCACTCTGTAAATCCAGTTTTACCAGGGTATAATGTGTACTGTTGTCTTTGGGAGTTGGTTATTATTTGGTATAATTCAAGAAGGTGGCAAAACTCCTAGACCTTCAATGCAGTCATATTGGAGGGATCTGATAAGAATTTTGTATAGAATTTTGGAAGAACTGCACATGAAATCATGGCTCTGATAGCAGGAATTTTTGACAAGTCTATCAAAATAAGGGTGGTCCCAATGGAATAACTAATGCAGTACTGAAATACACAGGAGACAGAGACAGAAAACTGTGATGGTGTCTGTCTGATCTTAAGTGTGGAAGGCTTTGGAATGCTTTTTGAGGAAGAAATAATTAACAGAAAGGTAAATGAAAACTAAAGAAAATAGCTTATCTGGAAGATCAAACCTATCCTAACTAATTTTATACCTTTGATTAGGTTTGGTTTTTTGGTTATTTTTTTCCTTTGTTTTGGTTTGGTTTTATTTTTGCTTTGTTTTTGTTTACCTTAAATGAGGGGAATAGAGAGACCTCATTTATCTTGCCTTTGGTAAAGCTATTTGATAAAATCCATAGTGAAAATTACCTTAGAGGAGGTGTGGTATCAGGTGTGAAGTGGGATATGAATCAGGAATGGGATAACTGACGGTGCCAAAAGAGGAATATCAGCCTAGAAAAGGTTACCCACACAGTTCCCTGGGACTAGAGTTTCAATAATGTGGGAGACAAAAAAAAATATTAAGATTGGGCTCATTACACTTCATATAGATGAAGATAAGATAAAATTGGGAGGAACTGTCAACAGAGATGAGTATGAGAATAACACAATAATAACTGCATGACCTGGAAGATGGGAGTAGTAAGACAAAGTGCATGGTCATGCACACAGGGGCCACCAGCAAATATTTCTTTTTGGAGCTAATAATTGGAAACAAGATAATGTAGAACTCAATTTTGGCTTACTGGTACAGAAAAAAAAAAAAATCAGAAAATGATGGAGAAATTTTCACAGCCTAAATGGGGAATGAATAGTTTCTTTTTTAAGAGGTTGATTTTTTTTCTAGTGGCTGAGGAAAAGTGCTGATGACATAACTTCTGCCTGTCACTGTCTGAGGCTGGGAAAGGAGAAGCAATAGCATTTCAAGACACTGCAGGCACACCAGTAGCTATATTTGCCTTCAATTAATCTTAGTATGGAGATTAGAGAGACTGGTTCTAGCCACAGTTTGAGTAAAGTCCTGGAGTCACAGCCCAACAGCAGCATTGGGAGGGGCAACAAAGTGATGTCCTTCATCAGGATACACAATCATTTATAGAAATGTGATGCTGTCACAAGTCTGTATTTGGAGCCTCAGGAGCTCCATTCCTGAATTGCATTTTTTGGAATACCAGTTGTGAGGAAATACATGCCATGCTTGTCATGCATACATATTTGAGTTGTTTAACACATCAGCAGTCAGAAAAGGTATCTTCAATGTTTAGCTAGTTTTTGCATCCTAATTTGTGTGCTTTACTAAATATTTATTAAAGTAATATATGAAATTATAGTAGATTGAGGGACATCCCTAAACTCTATTACTTGCTGAAGTATTTGTGCATTGCTCATTTGGCTTTCCTTTTTTCCTTGTTGCAATCATTTTTCTTAGCAATTCTTATAGTTATTAACCTATTTGTTTGAAATGAAATTCCTTCCATTAACCCAGCATTTCATGGATGACATGCATAGATGAAGAAAATTTCCAGGCTTTTTTGCCAGTGAGCTGGAATGCAAATGCATCCATATACTGTTCAGTTGGTTTGGCAATAGCTCTGTAACTTTATAGGTTTATATGCTTACACTAGGATGGTTCCTGCTGTTTTAAGTATTGTCCAGAGGATATAATTTCTTAAATGAAAATTGCTTGAAGCCATTCATTTTTTGTGTGACAAGTGAAGGTATCAATTACTTTCTCTTATTCTCTGCATGAAATAGGAAATGTTAATAAAATTCAACTTCTGAACCTCCTGATTGGTAAATTTTTGCTGACCATGTTGAAAGATCATTGTGGCTCAAGAAAATGCTTATTTTACTCTTTAAAGGTTACACACAGGACACAAAATGGGTGAGCAATAAAAAAGAGAAGGTACTGAGAATATGTACAATTTATTAAAATTTAATTCCAGTTTTCATTAAGCATGGTATTATGCAGATCCACCCACTCTCCCCTTTTGTCCATCTCTATTATTTTGTCTGGCCTTATGTTTTCTGTCTAAGGATTTGGTTCCAAACTATTGAAAGCGAAAGCATTGGGATGTCACTGTGGAAATTCTTCTTCCAACTTCAATGAGTCTCATTGAAATAATGAAAAAGTTTTCCCTTACTTTACATAAAGGTGTGGTGTTTTATAGCTCACAATTTGAAGGCTGTTGCACCGTAACTTTGATATGTGCAATGATCAAAGGATTGTGCCCTTAGGAGTCTAGGAAAGCAGAGGGTTGGGTTGACTCAATTCTGCCTCAGAGACTGGAAGCTGAAGAGTTGGGCACTGCTGATTTCCAGTTCAATTAGACTCTATTTTGCACATTACACTTTCTGAAGGATCTGCTTGGTGCCATGAAAGGTTTTTATCAGGTATAAGCTGCTTACATTAAATCTTCTGCCCCTATGTACTGTATGTTTGAATTTTGTGTTTCCCTTAGGCACAGAGCTTTTATCCAGAGGGTCTCCAGGCTTGTTTTTTGTCTTTCTGAGGTGCAGTTCAGCACCAGGTTTCAGGCAGGAGGGTGACAGCTCATAGCCATGAGACATTAAAGCTTAGCTGTGTGTCAGCTGAATCTGACTTCTTGTGAAGAGTGATTAAAACTGTTCAAATACTTTTGCTGAGTTGAACTTGCTGGAGCATGGGCAGTAGCTTTTTCTCCTAGAAAAAGCCTTTTTGTTCTGACTTTGGAGACAAATTTTTAACAGATTTTCTGAGGTGAAGGAGGTCCTTGATAACACTGCAGGGAAACAGCATTAGGCATTCATTCAGAATTAGCAGACAGGTATGTCTGTGCCTGGGTTGTTCACTTGACTTTACCTGGCAGTATTTTGGCCTAAAATCATAACTGAGATAAAAGCTAGCACATAAATATGGAAACAAAAGACTTCTGTTTACCTTAGATGTATTTCCAGTGAGTTGCTCTCATATAATTCTGACTATGAATTGATTTTGGTATTCCCTATTTCTGCCAAGCAGAGAATCATATGAAAATAAACATTTTTTACTATTCTTAATGCTTTAATATAACTTTATAGTTGTTAATACTTGTATTTTTTTAAGCTGGAAATACTTGTATTTTTGAATCATTAATTAACTAACTCAGAAACTTACTGATATGTGCAACATTCATCTTCACAGGAAAAAGGGATGGTCCACTTGGCACAAGTAGCAGAACTCCTCTGCTTAGAAATCTTCCCTTTGTAGATAAGGTCATTTGAGGATACTCTGTGGTTGCTCACATTAGAGCAGAAATCACTATTAAGGCTGAATTGAGGTAAGAGTTTGCCAGCCATAAAATGGATGGCTTAAAAATTGGCCAGCTATTATGACTAGTTTTTATCTGTGGCCTGAAGAAGAAGTTTGAGACATCATCTGTGTGTTTTCAGATAAATGCCCAGGACTTTCATAGGTGGTGACTCTGAATGGACAGAGCAAATTAGCTGGGTGCCCCTTTGCTGTTTGGGCCTGGGGGATTTCTCTGTCTCTCAGTGTCTCACTGCTGAGATAGTTTTTGAGTCTGGACTCTTACTAAGATTTAAGTTTCCCTCATGTATTCAGCATGACCCATCTCATGCGTTGATGCAGAGCTTTGAGGGTTGGATCCTAGGTTATGTGATAAATGCTAAGCTTTCCAAATTTAGAATCAGACAACTGTAAGCTGTACTCTGCACACTTCAGCCCTGCAGGACTTCAGGGTAGTGTTAATCCCTATCTCCTCTGTGTAATTAGATAGTGCTTTTGTAAAGTGCTGTGAGATCCTGGGCTGGGTGAAGCATCACAAAGTTAATAGATCTCTTACATGATCACAGAATACTTAAACCATTCTCTGAACATTGCCCTTTGAAGACTTCTAGAGATGTGTGCCCCATTAAACAAAAATAAAGACAATGGAACTGGTTTCGGTATATTTGTTATTTTGGCATTATTTAAAGATTTTTAGTGGGTTATATCATGAGAATAAAAACATCAGTGTATATTGCTCATTATAAATCTGGAAGTGCTGTGGTTTCTAAATGGAAGAGTAATGGACGTGGGAGGTCTTTAACTTTTCTGAAACTGATATTTTAAAAGCTTCATATGTATTTGTTGGAAATTTTAAATGAAATATATCAGATTGGTACTAGATGTCAGTTAGAAACATGTGGCATTAACACACCCCCTCCTGCCAAGGTATGGTCTGATAACCAAAGAGTTCAGGTAAAACTGAAGGAACTGATGTCAATCTACTTGGATGCTAAGTTCATTTCAGGCTTATGTTAGGAGTCCTTGATGGAAGACCAGAGGCAGTGTATATGTGCATGTTTATTTTTAGGGATTTGCAGCAGTTTCAATGATAAATGTTTATGTGCTGCTTTTTGAGAAGACCTTTTTTTAAGGCACATCTAGAAATGTAACCCCCTGACTGATCTCTAGGTAGCTTTTTAAAGCTACCTTCCTTTCTTGCCAGGTTATCGGTTCATAGCAAAATCAAATGGGGCTATCTTTTGTTGTTACTATGTTTTCGTAAGTAGCAGGCCTTTATTGCATAATTGGGATTGTTGGGTAAGCTTTTGGGCTTTTTAATGCAGTGTTGTGAAGAGGAGAGTACATAATTATTCATGATTCCTTTTTAAACAACACATTTCTCTTATCTTTGTAATTTATTTTTAAAACTATCACCTGGAGATAGTCTGTCTTTACTGGAAAATAAGAATTGACTTCAAGGCAATAGTTGTTCATATATTTGTTCAAATCCACTCACTAATGGGCTTCAGTTTGATTTATAAACCAGCTCTCTCTTATCGTACAAACTTTAATAGTTAGCTTTTGTTCATGGAGAACTGAGTGAAGTCAGTTTTCACTGAGACAACACTACTGAAATAACAAAATGAACAAGCTATGACTGAAAAGAGCCTTAAATATAAATGTTGTGATTGTGACAGGGCTAATGTTTGAATTTATAAAGCAATTTAGATAAGCAATATGATGTAATGCTTTCAGAATTTAAAAGAAAATAATTTTATTTTTAGACCAAAGGATTCTGAGTAATTGGTTTGAATATGTGAATAAGAGCATACAAAAGTTTGTATGAAAGAGCTGTGAACCCCAATGTGGCAGTTTTAAATGATTGGGGAAGTAGTCCCCAAGGCTCAGGAATTCCAAAGTTAAAGAATTTTGCAGCCTTTGGGACTTTTATGATCATTGTGCATTTCTGAGTGTTATTTTCCTGCTTGATTATCACTTGCCAGTGAGGTTGCAGTGGTTTTCAGGTGCACACATCCTTGTGCATGTACCATGCATGGAAGGTTCCAGGCTGACAATTTGCCTCCTGGCATTTGAGTTAAAGTCCATACTCAAAGGTTTGTAGAGGGAGATTGCAGTAGGCATCAGCTCTGATCCAGCAGCTGAGCTCAGCTGCAGTGCTGCTGTGGGCTGTATTGCATTTTGTATGTTAAGGACCTGGGGAGAGCTCTCCATTGCTTTTTTGCTTTCATAAGTGGCTTGAAGCTTAGGGATAATCTCTGTGTTAACTGGCTTGAGTAGGTTTCACTGGGTGATCCTATCAGCCTGAGTAGATGCATGAAATTTGCATATGTACATGGAATATATGGGTATCAAACCTCCAAATAACATCTAAGATAATTGCTATTTTTCTACCTCCATAAGGAACAACTGAACACTGAAGTCCTTGGTAGTAACCTTTGGAAAATCACCTTTGGTTGATTGTGAAAGTACTTTAAATGGAAATGTTGACACACTAGTAGTAAGTGTTGTCAAAATGGTCCTGGTATTTCCAGAGACACCAAAATAGTTCTGCAAATTTCTAATTCAGTCATAATTCCTCTGTATAGTACAAGATGTTACCAAAGACTTTGGAGTGAAAGGAAGGCATGGATCTTTGAGTGCTGGGGACTCTGTTTTTGGAATAATTAAAATTATATGCAGTTACCTCCACATGGTCCAAGAAGAAGTTGAGTTCTTGCTCCCTGCAAACATAATGCTTTTATCTACATTTTGGCTTAAGTAGGTGCTGAAATAAAGATTAATACAAGCAGGATGGAAATGTAGTGTAGGAGAGGAACAGTGCTCCAGCAGTAGGACTAGGGACTGATAGTGGGGTTCTCAGCCTAAATGCTGGGTATTGCTGCTCCTGAGAGAACAAAAATAGCCATTGAAATTATTGGGAGCTCATATTAAAGATTGTAGAATACAGATCTATATTTTTTGATTCAGAAGGGTGATAGGGTTTCCTGCAATATGAGAAGAAAGACAAAACTGTTTCTGTTCCAAAGTCCATTGACTATGGAGCTTGGAGGACTGTGATGCTAGTACACCTATAAAAATACATTGCAGGGAAATGAATCAAGATGTAATCTTTAAAAAATGAGTAGGTTTTGTGGTACCTTTCAAAGGGACACTGGAACAGACTGACAGGGAAAAAATCCAAAGCATGTATTGCACCTAACTGCTGAAAAATGTGGGATGGGATGACTCATAGTGATAGGGATTAGAGCCTTTTATTCCAGAATTATTGGTTCAAAGTGAGTAGAGATACTGTATTTCCCTGAAAGAATTGGAGGAGAATGAGACAGTGATTTCTATCCCCTTAGATGCCAAAAAAGAATGATCAATACTTAATGTTTTATGTCACCTTAGAGTTTGTAGACTTCTAAGTTAAAGAAATATACTTAAATAAGCATTCTTTTTGAAACTTGAATTTGCCAAGATTCTTCTTTAGGACCCTTTGCTCTTTTTATGTTTTCCTTGTTTATGGTGAAGGGTGAGGTAACATAATTGACTTCAGTTTATGGCATCAAAATTTTCTCATCTTATCTTTCCCTTTGGAGAAGAGTTTATAGTTTGTGTCTTAGACTCACAGACATATAAAAATGTAGTAATGCTTTTGGTTCACTTGACAGAGCACATGCTCTAATAGGCACACCCTTGCTCTAACAGATATCTATAACAGATTCCCACTCTGGCTGCTGATTCCCCCTAGGCATAGGGATAAAAGACCAGTGCACCCATAATGGGTACATGTAACAACAGAGCAGAAAGAAGGCAAAAGAGCTCACATCAGGTGATTCTGTGCATGGTGCAGAAAATTCTCGGGTATTTTTACTGCATGGAGAGGGGGTCCTTCACTGCTATTCTTTCCTGGCTTACTGGAGAATCTCTGTTAAGGGGCCTGGCACTAGGCAGGGCTGAATGCCTTTTCCAAATTCAGAGATGAAATGCGCTCATGTTTCACTCCTGCTTTATTTTTATATATGATGTTATGTGGCTTCAAAGGAGAAAACAAAGCAGGAACCATCCCTGAAAAGCTTTTTTTCTAATAAGCTTCATCTATGACATCATAATTCACTTCTTGGGGTGGGCAGGGGGAATTTAAATATAAGACTACCCTCAAAATGCCTTTTCTCATGTGTGAGCAGTGATGTAATGAGAGCATAGGGTTTTAAAAATAATTTATCATGCAGTAATTGTCATCATTCCCATGCTGCATTTTTCTCTATAAGATTAGGAAGCAATGGCATTCTTTATGCTTAATGGCACAAACAATTATAGTACTGACTTGGCACTGGTTTGCTGCTTTGGCTGGCTCTGATGCTGCTGGTTTTTAAATTGGCTGCAAAGCAGCCTGTGGGACCCATGTATAATCAGTCGTCTGTTGGCACGTGGTTCTGGATAGCGTTTTTCCTTTGACTCATCTCTGATTGCAGGGAATTTGCTATTGGCTGGAGCATATTGGAGAGTATGGCTGTATGCAAGTTCCTTATGAGCTATATGCAAAGTCCCTTTTATGGCAAAAGCAAATAGTTTCACATATAACAGGAAAAAATGCACCATCCCAATTTACTGTTTCATTGCTCCTTGGGCTTTCTTTCTGAATTTAATATTATAAACCCTTTCTAATGTTCCAAGTTCATGATCTGTGTGACTGGGTTTTGCCAAATAGTGCTTATACTATGCTTAGACATTATGCTGCAGAAGTTGAGGCTGAACCAAACTGAGCATCCTTGCAGTATTCTTCTGTGGCTGAAATTACTTTAACCTCTGTAAGGGTTTCTTGGGGAACATAGTAAAAGCCCAAGCAAGGAAATAGGAGGAGACAGGCCAGCTCATTAATATTGTAGTGTCCTCCTTTGTAGTACATTTATGATTCCCCTTAGTCAGAGACCTTTGGGAGTTGGAGAGTCCATCAGCTTTGGTGATCACATTGACTTGAAAATGGAGATAGTTGCTGAAGGAGTTACAGAGAAGTTCAGTGTTTCAGTTTGACCATATCAGAATGTCAGTGCTGCTCCCTGAAGTGGGCATGGCTTTAGAAACTTCTGCTGTACCAACATTTATACCCTTGAACTGTCTGTGTGTGACTACAAGTCACATCTGGTTTACGACATCTGTGCAAAGCATAGTGCAAATAATTATTTGTAGTAATACTTAAAGTGCAGTGAAAAATGCTATTTATTTTTGTGCTGGTGGTATGGAGGGGTTACCTGTAAGATGTAGGGCTGAAATCTGGGAATACTGCACTGTGGCTTGAAAAGCACCGTTCACATAGTATTTTCTGAGGGAAAACTCAAAAATTTTGTGCAGAATTGGAAAAACAATGAAGTAAAGAGGCTAGTAGAGGCACAAAGCTGTCTGTACAGTCAGCATTCATAATGTCTTTTCACTTGTCATTTTGTTACTTTGACTCTCCTGCCTTGATATCTCCTGCCTGAACACATGTGAAACTGTTTGGCTTCATCTGAAAAACAAAACCTGTGCACACCTAATGATGTACCAGGAAAAAAACCACCTCCTCTTCTGTTTCTGTGATCATCAACTTCAGTTCAGTTTTTAAAACCTTTAAAGAGCTGTTAATATTATGGGAAAGATGGCCTTTTAGTTGTACTCACTAACTTATCAGCTTCTCCAAATATATACCCACTTTTCCCTTTCTGAATTTTTGTTTGCCCTGATAACAGTGCTCTGCATCGATGCTGAACTTACCAGTGAGGCTGGTTGCATTTTTTTCTCTTGTTGTCTGACTTCTGCTTTATTTAAAAATACCTTTTCACCTGTTTTAGGTGTTGATTTCTGTCAACTTAATTTTAATGGGTCTTGTGTCTATATATTGTGTCATTTTTTGAGATTTGTACAGGTTTTTGTAGTGAATACTTACTGCAGATACAATTAAACCCAAGCAAGCAAAAACCTTTCAAATTTGAAGGATTATATACTATAAATTGTTTTCCAAGTTACTAACAATAGATACTATTTTATGTATGGAATGGCCTGACTGGTATTACAGAGTGAAAGTGGTTGAATTAATGGTATGTTGCAGTGTGTTTAGGCAACCATACAATGGCTGAGGAGGCTCTGTGGGATCTGCTGCATCCAGAACTGTTTAGGCTCTTTGCACAGGGATAACTGAATTGAGCCATAATGATTCCAAAGCTGCAATTACTGCAAAATGAAAACATAACCCTTTAAAGTTATTTGGGTAGCTACTTCTGCTAGATGCTCTGTGGACTGAGCTGTTACTACAGCCTGGAAGCTGTAACATGCTCCAGTGTTTAAAGCATGCTGTGTATTATCCAGCTTATTGTATCCATTTTCTCCCAAGTGCAAGAGAAGCCAAGAAAACTTTCATTAAAGAAATGATCCTGCTAATTTAAGGTGGAATGAACTAGTGTGAGGTAATAATTTGGCTTCGGTTGGCTTTACAGTAGTACCTCCTGGAAGGACCTGCTGTCAGGTTGTGCAGTACTGGAGCTACCGGTGGACATGTGAGAAGCACTTTATTAGAACTGAGTGGCAATGACGGAAGAATCAGTGTTGCTAATGCATGCTTGTTATTTTAACTCTCCAAGTGCCTTCCAGCACATGGACTGTTTCTGGTGCTGTCACGCTGCCCATTAGAGCAACAGCTCTTTAATAGTCTGAGCAGAAATCATTCTGCCTGCTTAGTGCCAGAGGAGATCCTGTTCAATGCTGCTGTCTTATCACTCTCTGACATGGTGGAACAATACTTCATCCCAGTCAGGGATGTTTAATATTTGAATAAGGTCAGGAAATTCTTGAAAGTGAAATGCAGGAAACCTTAATTTTTGCTTTTGAGACCAGAGATCAGATTTCAGGTTTCTCTTCTAAAACAAATGTGCCTGAAGCATGTTGTTGTAGTTGCTTTCATGTCAGTAAATGATAGTATTTTCAGAAGACCACAAAATACTGAGGATACTGGAGGGGGGAGCCCTAGTTCACATAAGATTTATTCCCAGTTAAGTGCCTCTTCCTGCTAGCTGCTCCTAGCTCTGTCCCCAGGCTGGAGCACAAGCTGCATGTGAGTGCAATAGTTGTGCACCACATCTTTTCTGCAAACACCTCCCGTAACCTACTGGTAGCTGCTGAAAGAGTTGGAGTAAAAGCTCCATCACAGCTGTGCTCAGGAAACTCTTGTTCCTTCTAGTGACCCCCATATTGCTCTTACTGTAGAATTGAGCCTATATTTCTGTTTTTCCTTTCATCTGAACTGTTTTCATCTTCTATTGATGAAATGGGCTATAGCTGAAACTGTATTTCTGTCTGGAATGCTGTTTAATTAGAATAAATGATCCAGTGTGTAAGTAAGGTTATTTTTCTTTAATAAATCTTTTCTCCATGTGTATATTCAATGACAAAACTAATTAGGAATGACAAACATGTAATTCAATAGGTTAGAGGGAAAGATTTGTAATGCCTCTTGTACTGTTTTTCATAGCCAAATTGTGGACACTGTAGGTTCTTTGTTTGCTCTGTCACCTTGAAGTTCAGCTTACCAAATTTAGCTTGGCATTCTTGTGTTTTTGTAATTTGTGCTGTTGGCCATCTCAGGGTTCTTATTTCAATTACATTTTTATCTCACTGGTTCTTTTTTATTAAGTTACTCTCCTTATAAAAGTTAATTTTAATTAACTCTAGTAATAAAGAAGTTATGGAAGCTGTAACTGAGATATGGTCACATAAATTTTCACTAAAAGTACATTTAAAAGAAGAATGGAAAGTTTATTTCTTTTGCTATTTAATTAAAAGTTAAGAATCAGATGTGTGAGCTGAAGGGAAAAATATAACATGCTTAATAGAGTTGAAATGAAATATTCTGTACTCTCGTCATAGTTTTTTGGTTGATGTGTTGCTTTTGGTGGGGCTTTTTTTTTTGCAAGTTATATAACTTTCCCCCATCAGGTTTTTCATTCTGTTCTGCCTGAAGTGATGCATCACACCTGCTTCTGAAGTCCAGAGACAGCTGTTTCTCATTTTTTTCCTTTCAAGAAACAAATGTTGTTGTCATTGGAGTCAGTTGTGAAACTTGTAGGGACTTTCTGGTATAGGTTTAGACTTTGGGGAGTCTCAAGCTGGCAATACTATCATTTTCCTGGGCCCTTCATTATTCCTGCAAGCTTAACACTCACTGCTTGCTGTGACATACTCTGACCCAGACACTCCTCTGTCTCTTCTGTACAGACTAAAGAGCTGTTCTTGTTTACTATTTTAAACATCTGTGTTCTTTTCCACATCACCATTCTTTTTCATCTTCTCACCACTCACAATGGAAGATAGTTCAGCTTTTTTATATAATACCCCTGATTTCCTTCTCTGTTCCTCCCCATCAGACACAGTTAATGATGAGAATGACGCTGGAGTTGTCACTGCTGACCCCCATTTTCTAGCAGACAGGTGTGGTGTAGTGCTGAATGAGCAGGAGGTGGTGTCAAAGATGCTCCTTCTGCTCTGAAAGCAGCATTAGGCCAGAAGAGTTGCTTTGTCCTTGTGCCAGGGCTGATAGTCTTCCCTCTCCTGGAGTTTCTTCAAGCCTTTCTTCCCTGTGCCAAGAGCACCTTTGTACATTCCTCTGCAAGTACAGTTCTTATGATGAGACCAAGATACCCTTCATGTTTGTGTCTAAGTTGGACCTACCTTAATCTTCTGCAGGTAGTAAATCAGTTCAGCTACCCCAGTAAATGTCTCTAGAGAGGAGCCAAGGGAAGGAATCAACATGGTTTATAAACTTTCAAAATACATAGTAAGTAGTTTTTCCCTTAACTTGGTGATTTACTTCTATTCATTGTTAATAAGTTAATGTGGAGAAACATTGGGTTTGGTGCCAAAAATCATCAGGAACATAACCCAGAGCAATTTTTAAGGGCACAGCTTTTAAACAAGCTTCTGGAAGAAGCATTATTTGACAGCACAAAAGTGAAATAACCCAGTTTGTTATTTTAATCTCGTATCTCCACTTCTGGTGTTCTGTCTTGTGGATGATTTGCATTCAGCAGAGGCTTTGGCTGATGGGTTACCATAAATGGCTCAAAACCAGATTGTTCCACTTACATACAGCAATTTTTGTGTGTAATTAGAATAAAGCCAGGCAACTTTCTGAAATACCTCTTTTCACCTGATTAAACTTGGAGTCATTGTTCCTGAAATAAAACAGTCAGCTTTTTAGATTCTCTGGGCTTTTTTCCTCTGTGAAAGATAGGAGTCACTGTTCTTTGAAAAAGGCATTTCTTGAATAAGAATGCTTTTTTAAAATTTAGATGAACCCTTATAGGTGGGAATTTGAAATTACTGGTTTTGTATATATATTTTAAAAATATTCAATCCCACAATATTCTTTGAAGAGCAGTGATGGTCTTTGTAAAATGGAAAGAAAAAGATTAGATTTTACTTTTGCTTACTTTGATGACTAGGGAGAGATTTTGTAGGCAATTGTACAACTGATTTTTCATTGAAAACTGAACACTGTGCTTTGTACAATTTATCCCCTGAATGGAGAAAGATTGGTAGCAACCTTGGTAATTGACTCAGAAGTTCAGCTGAAGTTTGGGAAGACTAAGCTAATATATCCTGGGTGTATGCAGAGCAGAAAAGCCGGTTGCATTTTTGGAGTAGTTTACCCTTGTTAAATGAAAAGAATATGCAGCAAACTGACTCAACAACGTAGTCCCTGATGTGTGGCTCACAGCACAGGCACAGGAAGGATTATTGGAGGCTTTCCTCACTGAGCCTTTCCCAGGCAAAGTGTCACTAGGGTATTACAGCCCCCACCTCACACATGGAGAAAACACTTGTTGTTTTCACCAGCTTGCAAGAGAATCATGGTGCTTTATCCTTTACCAGTTTGCCCCGAGATGTGCTGCTTGCCAAGGCCTCCAGACGGGTTAAGCACCACGGTCTGAGAGGCTGCAAATCTCTCTCACCTCATTACTATTGCAGAGGAAGATGTGGGTGATGGAGAGCAGACATAGCTATCCTTTGAGTATTTTGTTTGAGAAATCTCCTTTTTTGGGCTAGGATAGGGTCTTCTTCTGACCCAGCAGCATGAGTGATTTAAGACTGAAAACCAGGAAAGAACTTGTAAAATGATTTCTACTGTCTGCTTGTTCTCCTACCATTCTGGTGAGGCCTCACAGCAAATTTAGTGACAACTGCTTGTGTGCCCACCGTCATTTATGGGTCAACTTGTATCACTGTGCAAACCCTTAGAAGAGTCTTCACAGCCCAACAGCTCTGCTCTGGGGATGTGTGAGCTTGCTCGTGGTGCACAGGGTAGCAGTCCATGATTGGAGTGCTGAAAAATGAATGTCAGAATAATTCATTTTCAGAAAATGCAAATTAATCCAAAGTAAATCAAGTTCATGGGACAGAAATGTAGGTAGCAGACAACTGATAGAAATTTCCTGTGGGATTCCCATCTCTGTGGGAGGTTGCTGTACATTATAGAAATAGAAATGCCTTTAAAAAAAAAAAAACAACACATAAAAAGAAGGTTGAAAACAGTTTAAAGAAAATAAGAAACATCTGTCTTCCTCCTCACCCTTTTTGGTGTAGATTATTAGCCATTTCCCTGCTAAAACAGATTTTCATATTTTACTCTTTTTGTGTGTGTGTGTGTAGGTTTAATATGAAAAAGCATAGGCCAACTGCAAGCTGTTCTTGCATTTTGATTTTTGTGTGTCATAGCATTTGGAGTGAAAAAATGAAGAAAAGAAGCTTCCTCTTTAAAGTTTATAACCAAACTCTGAATCTTCAGCTAGGTTACTTATGACAGCTTTCTTCAGATTTCTTCTCCAGCTATATTCTTATTGACCATTTCTGCTGCAGTTAAATATTTCCCTTTAGCTGATGGTCATCTTGAAACAGGCAGAGGATGTTGCTGGAACATGTCTGAAGGCAAAAGAGAAGAGCAAAGAGGCCATTCTACCCTGGGCAAGTCTCCAAAGGAAGAATTACACACTTGGCTTTCATGCCCTGATATGTGAGACCTTGTGATTCGACTACTTGAAGTGGTAAAACTCAAAGTTTGGTTTGAAGTACAGTTGGTTTTGCATTGTGCAGCATGGACTGTCTGTGTTAGCTGTAAAGAGTATATTGCAGTGATATTATTTAGTGTCTAATTAGCATTTTCTCTCAAAGCTTATTAACTGGACTATCTCCAGCTGTCTCTTTACTTAGGTAAGTGTTACATCCACGTTAACTTTTGAAACACAATCCTGCCTTGTGTGGGGTCAAGTTTAGTTGCACATAATCTCACTTATTGTTTGGGAAGCTGAGTCAGAAGGTTATTTATCCAAACACTTGTAGCTGCTCCTCATCAGGCGTCAGAGTAGGTGCCTGGATCCTGGATCTTCTGTCCTAAACACTTGTCCATGCTGCACGTAGTTGTCACCTAAAGGCGGCTTCCCTTCTCCGGGATATTTGAGCTTTACTATGCTTCGATGCCCTCTGCTGCTCCGTTAAAATACTGCTGTCTCCTTGCTATCCAAGGAACATGGATAATTTTGTTCTACACTTCTTTTTCCTATAAATTAATTGGCCTGGTAGTTCCCCTGGTGAGAAGTTGCTGGTAACAAGGATTCGAGTAAGGGACATAGACTGTACTGAAAATCATTTTCTTTGAAGATATTTTTTCACTTCTGAAATTCTGACATGATTCAGATTAAGATCACGGGGTTTTCTTATTTTATGGCAAAGGTAGATTATATATATACGTACATAGAAGTAGTTTTTATTGCTGTTTTCTTAAGTTTCTGCCTATACAATATATAGGATCTGATATTCAAAAGTAGAGAGCCATTTCAGATTCCTGAAATCAGGAGTAATAAAATTTTGGGATTTGGGAGCTTGAAGTCATCTATGAATAGCATTGTAGATGCTTATTATTTTCTGGTGGTTTTGCTGGTTTTGGTTTTGATTTTTTTGATGTTCCCCTCCTTTCCTCTAAATTTTTTTGCTTTATACCAGTTATTTTGGTAGATCCATCCTCTGGTTACTCCTGTTCTATAGAAAGAAGCCTTAAGGCTGTAAGCCATTAACCTACACATTTTGCTATGTTAGGGGCCTGTTGTTGCTGTATGGTTCCAGCTGCAGTGATCTTTGTGTTAAAAATCTGTGGATTAAGATTCCTTCCTGCAGTTTCAGTTTCTTCAGTGGTTCTTTCTAGCTTTCAGGAACACCCATAATAAAATGTTACATTAGACTTGGTTTTCCATATTATTAATAGTCACAGAAGTTGAAAGGAAAAATACTATTATGTGATGTTTGTGACCTTATGTATATTCAATTAATCCAGTTTACCTTTGCCTCAAGCCAAGCAGTTGTTCTTTGTGCTGTGTGTGAGATTTTGTGCCCAGTGTCTCATTTGAATTTGTCCAATTTCAGCTTCCAATGGGGTTTGTCCTACAATACTGTTCTACAATTCATAGACATAAATAAACTTCTAGTAACTGTAATTTTCTCATGGGAAGATATTTGCAGTATTGTAATCCTGTGTACTCTCTGTTCATGAAGGTCCACAGGTAAGACATTGTCTTGTCCCTTAGGCCATTTTTATTGTTACTTTTTGGACTTTCAGCTTTTCAAAAATTTATAAAAATAGAACAATTAAAATTGTGAAGGGCTTTTCAAAACCTGTTTCACCATTTGTAAGTGCAGTTGTGATTATTTTTTATTCTTACTGACTACTGAGTGCTGTTTTTATTTATTAATTAGTAATTGTACCTACTTCCTAATTCCCTTTGTTGATTCCTCAAAAGTTACTTGAAATCTGCCACTCATTTGCATTCATTTATCATATGAATTATCAATTATGTAAAGCTTGATTTTAAAGCTATGCTTACTAGATCAAATGCTCTGCAAAAATCATAAAACTGCAAAAACAGTTTCATAATTACCATTAAGCCCCCCAGCCACACCTGGTATCAGAGTGTGGCATCAGGTTTATTTGACAGGACTGCTTCTCTGTTGCTGTGCACAGCAAAGTTTTCTTGGTTCTCTGCTTATGCTCTTCTGTTTGTGAGAAGCACACGATTTCCCTTATCTGTATGGAACCATTACCTTGGCACAGAAAGGGAAGGCAATTTATAACTCTGTTTTTAAGATAGGCTGTCAGCAAACCCTGTCCTGACCACTCTTGAGAGTATCTTATACAAAAAAATAATTGTTCCTATATTGGTGATTGATGTAGCAGAACTGATAAAAGTTACATTGTTTAAAAGTGTTTATAAATCACCCTGTCCATATGTTCATTTCCTGTAATCTGTCATTATGGTTTTAAACATAATTGTGAGAGACACAAAACTGGCTTCGTAGCACTCAGGAATGAGGTTTGCTTCCATTTGGTCTACGTTGAAAGGTGGCTCAAAGGAAAAATTATAATCCTGGAATACCATGTACGTTACAACAGGATATCTTTGCTCTGTGGTTTTGAATTACTGAAGGGCGTAGTCCGTCTTTAGTTTTTCCCCTAGCATTGCTGGGATTTATGCAAAGTTACCGGGCCAGTTAAAGGGATTGCTTGGCAGAGAGGACCATGGCTTTTTAAATACAATTCTTTTTCTCACTTGGGAGGTTAACGTTATGACAAGCTGGGTTTACAGTCAGTGTTGAGTGGGGATTTTGGCTCTGTCTGACAGAGATGGACTACTAGAGCACGGTGTGGTATGATCACAGCACAGATCTCTGCTCTGTTTCTGAAGATGCTTCCCAGTTTCTCAGCTGGGCCCAGAAGCTGAATGAGGGAACAGTTATTGCAGCAAGAGTAAAATCCGTAACACTCTCTTAATGCACAGGTTTTTGCATTGCAAGGGATGGAAAAACAGTTTTGGAGAAGCAGTCTAACTTTAACTATCTTTTAGTTCTTTGTCAAACTCAGCCAGGAGCATGATGAAGGCAGAGACTGACTCTGTTACAAAGTGCCCCTACTCCAGGATCTTGCTAAAACAGGAGAATAGTTAGAGCATAAACATTTTGTAAACTCTTTTTGTCCCTTGGGTACCCAGCCATGACTGGCAGCGAGATTACCAACTTTCAAACTGTGCACATTTTCTTCCAGTTAAAGATTATTCCTTTAAAGAGGCAAAAAAATTCACACAACATTGTCCTCTAAAGCTGCCATGCATTCTTCCAGGAGTATTATTAACTGTCTACACACCCTATCCAATTTTCCTTAGTCACGAGCCTTGTTAAGGAATCTGTTCTTTGCCAGGCTCCATCAAACTATATGAGCCTGCTATTCTGCATAGTGGACAAGGACAAAATTTGAATTAATATGGTAAAACCAGGAAAATAAGGTTTTTTTCTTTCTGCCTTTTTTTTTTTTTTTTTTTTAGCACTTCTCTGTTGTCTGGGTAAATTTTCAGCTCTCTCACTTTGTATAAAGAGTTTGTACTGACAGACTGAGATCTTTTACTGACATCTGTGTTAGTTAAGTAAACCACTTCTTTATTGCAAACTTTTTTGTAAGGAGCAGATTTGAATGAGTTCATAACTGTAAATGCAAAAAATGTGTCATTTAAGAGACACATGCAAATTGTACTGGGTGATTGCTTCTTGATAGCTTCAAGAGCTAAGGAATAGCTTGGGTTCTGAATTAGGATTTGGGGATATAATAAAAATTGTTAGCTATGCAATTGAAAAGTATCCCTTAAGTCCAACTCAGGATGTGCTTCTTTCTCTCCATTTGAAAAATTGGAAGGAAATAACATATTTGAGTTGTGTTGCTCAGTATAGCAGGAAGAGTGAATTCTATTGCTGGTGTTATAAGAGGTCAGAGCACATGATCAGCCCATCTTTCTTCTCAAACAGCATATCAGTGCTTTATTCCTGTTTTCCAACAGAGAATTTATTAGCTGCTTCAGGTGTTATGTTCATGCATTGTATCAAAGTATGGTTGGTGTGATGGTACATTTCAGTGCTCTTTTATTTGTCAATCCCTTTATCAGCATATTATAGTTACAATTTAGAAGAGATTTCCTTTAAAAACATGATCACTTTTACTGTTAACTGAGGAACTTTCTCTTACTTGGGAAAATTGTTGGTAGTGTATAAACAGTTATATGCCAGCAAAATTGGATTTTTGTATTTTCCCTGAGTGCATCTCTGGCTTAGATTTGTATTCACTTTGTGTGTGTGCAGACACACTTGAGATCTGCTTTTAATTACTGGATAGGATTTACAAATCAGAAATGCAAACACAAGCACACAGCTTTTTAATCATATGTAAGTCACCTTTCAAAAACTGTCAAGGAATCATATTTTTAGAAGCCTATTATTTGTATAGACACAAGTAATGCAATAGCTCAGTCTTTGAGATTATGAACACACTTATGATGAGAATATTCTTGGCATAAGTCAGGAGTATTATATAATAAGGAAACAATGTCTTTTTATACTTTTCTTCCAAAACATTCCCTAGTGAGAACTAGGCGAAAAAAACCCCATAGGATTGCCTATGAATAGATCCCCTTGCAACATGATAACTTCAGCCAAATTACACAAAGTAGATTTAAAATCCTTCTCATGTTTTCATAGTTATGTTTTTAAAACCCTCTATTGGCATCTAATATGAATTCTGATTGTGTAACTGTAAGACCCAGATCAACAATGCATAGATGGTATTAAACTGTCCCTCTAGCATTATGGATGCCTAAAAGGCAGGAGACCCAGTTGTCAAAAGCAATAAACTATTTAAATGACGTAAAATAAAAGCAGTGGGACAAATCCAGATTTACCTGGTGCCTCAGAATGTACAGAAAAGCAGTGCTGAGGCTGAGGAAAATGTCTTTGGCTCAGTAGTGCTGTAGGTTTATGATTGTATACACCACAAATGTAAAGCCTAATTTAAAGTCAGATCCTCTGTAAAGCAGCCTTCAGAAAGGTCGGTGACCTGTTGTAACAAGAGGTGTCAGAGGGTGGGACTGGCCCCTACAACAGCTCAGATTCAGAAAATAGATGAGTGGTTCGTGGTTACCCCTCTTCACTCTTTTTGCTTCCCCTGGGACTTTTGTAGCTCTCCAGAGTCCCACAGAATACAGCCCATGTATTCTACAGGGCCATGTGCAAATGCTGAGGTGAAGCAAAGTGAAGATGAATGTGGATATAGCAGCTGTTGTTAATGATGTTTCCTAGTGTTTCATGAGTAGTTTCTAAAGAAAGCTGTTAATCCATGGTGGCCAAGAGAATGAGAAAATATATTGGTACAATAGGTGGTATTTATAGTGCAAATGAGGATTTGGGAGTTAAGTTAGTAATCTAAATTGGGCAGGAGCTGTTCATCAGCAAGCTTAAAAGCCCCAAAAGAGAAGTAGTTTTGGGGTGTGCAATATATCTGTTTTCAGACAGACCATCTGGGAATAGGTATATATAGCCAGCCTCCAGAAGACTGGATTCATCCAAGCTGCTTTTATATTAAATAAGAAACACTAAGTTGATTTGTGATAAAAGAGTAGAGCAAAACAGTAGTTAGATGATTTGAGGGATGCTTAAAGTGGGAAATATATTGTGAGATAACGTGTTTAGGCAGAGGCCTCCCTCTGGCAGGCCTAAACCAGGAGACACATCCTGGAAAGAACAGATAGCTGAGTGATGGACCTTGTGTCTGAGCCAAATATGAGACATTGCAAGGCCTGTGGATTAAAACAGAGGAGGCCTTTCTTTACCTTTGTCTTCTGCATCCTGATTGCTTCTTCAGAGTAGCTGTACCTTAGCCCTTCTCCCCCAGCCCTGTGTGTGGTACAGATCAAAGGGAGAATGGCTCTGGGGGACAGCGTGGTCTATACTTGGCTTCCAGGCAGGATCAAATCCAAGTGAGCTGTTCCTGGTTCCTGGATATTTGTCTAGTTTGTTTTTAAATCTATTTGTTGACCAGGATTGCAAAGCCTTCCAAACCCAGCATTTCCTTATTGTTGTAGTTAGCTTCCCTTATTGTTTGTTATTCTTATCTAGCTGCTGCTGTGGCTTTGAACATGCAAAGGGGAAAGGAGAATGAGATCACAAGCCAAATTTATACTTTTACCGTTAGCTATTTATCATCTCTACAAAGGTTGAGAAGCTTGCTCTTTATTTTTCAACCTGCGAGTTGCTACTCAGATAATTTTTAATAGAGTTGAATGTTGTGCATAGAAAAACCACGGAATTTATAGATGTAGTGCATCAGTGAGTAAAAATATGGGTGCTGATCTGCCTTTGTGCTCAGTGAGATAAATATGATAAACTAATTATGTTGTGGTCTTTGAGTTGACTGATAAATGGTGGGCAAGATCTTTGCTTAAGGAAAAAAGGCCACTTTTGAGGATCTATTTTAAGAAAAGAAATAAGTAGTGCCATAAAATGTGGAACATTCAAAAGTGTTTAAATTTGACAGTGGATAAACTCGTATAAAATCTTTTAACTGTGTGTTGTGGACTGCACAGCTCATTGATCTCCCAGCTCTCTGGAAAGCTTCACTTAATTAATTTAGCTTTATATATTTCAGTGGAAAAAATGTGTGCAACCAAGCAGGAAGTTGTTTCAGGCTTTCAAAATAAATATGTATATGGAATATGGGAAAAGACATAAAAGATATCTCTCTCTTTCATGCAAAAAAAAAGGAACTTCTCTATGTTAAAGATGTTGAAAAAAGCACCATTTAAAATCTATGTGTGTGTGTGCAAAAATGTATTCTTAAGTGGATCTTTTTTGAGGGTATTTGAAGAAGCATAATTCTAGACTCTTAACAAATACTTTATAGCCAGGGGAGACTGGTAAAAGAAATGAAGTTTAGAAAAGTATGTAGGCGATTTTTCCCCTCTTCTTTGATCTTTATCTGCCCATATGTGTAAGAAATCACATCCATGTCTGTAGTTTGGCTGCATCTGACACGGAATTCAGGGGTTCTTGTAGGCCCTATACAAAACCCAGCAAAGTGATTGAGATACTTTCCATTAAATTCAATGGCTTTTATATCAAGCTTTATTCACTAAGTGCCTGACAATGATAGTTTGGTTATCTTTCATTTACCACAGTATTTAGCAGAATTAAAAACAAAAGGGGAATTTATTGGTTAATTTATTTACACAAATTTTTCCTTAAGTCCAAATGCTAATAATAAAACCCAGAATCCACAAAATCCTCTCAAACTCCTCCCTTCTCCAAACCCTTCAAATACAAGCAACGAGGGAATTTTATAAATAGATATTCTTACCTTTACTACAAAAAATTCATGCGGAAGTCCTATCTTGGAATAAGCTATTCATTAGTTGGCTTGGCAGAAGGAACATAATCCAAATGAATGAGCTGCCAAGAGTATTTTTAGTGGTTTTATATGTTGCCCATTCAAATCTTGGAAAATTTCTTCAGAAAATTGGACAAACTGACCACTCATTTTTATGGGCTTTCACAAGATCTAAAAGTGAAAAACAACTATTGTATTTAGCATCTGTTAATGGAGGTTTCAGGCTACAGAACTTGAGAAGGTACTGCTGGGAAGCTAATACAATAACCATAAAATATTGGACTGATAATAGGAAACACTGGCACTGAACAGATATGGAAAGAGTCATGCTAATATTCCATATCCAGGCCTGCTGCCCTGTGCCGAGTGCTAAAGATACTGTGGTGAAACATACACAGTAGTAGAGATCTGGAACGAAATCAGAGTCAAACTCAAGATAGATGAAACTGTCTTTTTCTCCCATGAATGCTATTCATTGGATAATTCTGTCTTTGGAGAATTAAAAGCCAGGAACTTGGACACAGAAGAGAAAGCACATTGTGCTAACATTTTTCCAAACCGGGAAATATGTCTTTACCCCACATGTGTAATTAAGCCCTCATCTTCCTTTATTTGAAGTCAGTGGCTTTTTCTTTTTCTCTTGCTTCTTTGGGAATTGGATCTAGACCTGTGCTGCCATTGTAACTGTTCCCTAGACAGGTTTTTTTCTCCCCAAGCTGGAAGCTAGAAAATCAATAAAAGGAAAACTATTCACCAGATATCAAATGAGTTTCAGTGGATTATATTTTATTTGACTTAAAGTGGAAAGGAATGACAAGAGAATATTACATTTTTAATCCCACATAAAATACATTTCTGGGAAACTGTTCTCTGCACATGGACCTTTTTTTTTTTCTCAGCAACAGTCTTTTTTTAACCTGTACATAGGTTATATCTAAAAGCTGCCCTCAGAACTTCTGCATATTGGGACCCTCTACAAGATGAGATATAGGCAGAAGATTTTAATTTTGGGGGAGTTTTTTTGGTTGGTTGGTTTTTTGGATTTTTTTTGAATTATCTGAAAAAAAAAAAAAAAAAAAGCAACCCTTCCTGACAAATTTAAATGTCTTTTGCTGCTTGTGAGGGAACATAGCTGGAGGAAGCTTGAGATGTCAGAATTGGTACAAGCTTTTGACAGTGAATAACCAGAGATCAAAAAAGTTACACCTCTAGTGGAGCAGAGGGAGCTTAATTTGATTGGTGCAGGTGCCCACCAAGGAAGATTCCAAACATCTTCAAGTCAGGCTGCCCTTGTGTGAAGCAACCCCTTCCAAACAACAAATGAAACTGTTCTTCAAGGCCAGGGAATCAGCTGGAGCCAGTGGAGCTCAGCAAACTTAAATATTAAATATTTCTCTAAGTTAAGATGAGTAATAAAAAGAAACACTGAAATTATATTTTGGTTTTGGATCAGTTATGCCAATGTTTAATATCACCCAAAGATCAACTTATGGTTAAAGGGGAAAGAGCTGCTTTTTCTGAGAAGAAAATGCATCTGGCTAAATCTGATTTATGCCACAGTAAAGAGGCACCATGATCAGGCTGACAAGTTTTAGAGTTACTTTGTGCAGAACTTCAGTCAGACTGCTTTTCAGTTATAGGCTTAGTAAATCTTCTCCTTAATTTAAAATAGCTCTTCAAAAAGTGATATCTACCATAAAAATCAGGGGTAACAAATACATAAACATAAAATAATTCCTTTGAAATCAAAAATCTATGAATTTGTCTCCATTTATAGAAATAGAAATTAGGATTTGTATAATTGCTGTCATCTAACAATATGGATTTAATATTTTTTCTTTTGACATTTATTCTCTTGCCAGGCTATATCTGCTTATGGTCTGTGATCTGCTTTGCATTACGTTTATAGAAATATTACCATTAAAAGTGCTACATGTAGTATTAAATAACAGGGTGAGGCAGGAGACATGAGTAGAATCACTTGTTCACAAATGAGGAGTTTGGATGCTTCATCTCAGTGACAGGGTATAAATAGCTATAATCAAATCATTGGTCTGGCACTAGGGATAATCCTGGTAAGAAATTGAGGCATGCAGGAGTGCAATACCCCAATATCCAGGAGTTATGAATATTGCAGATTATGGATAGACAAAATGCACAAGAAAGACTTTCCTCTACTAGCTGCTCTTGCTACAGTTTATTCTTCTCTCAGTATTTCCCCTATAAACTCCTTTTATTCATAGGCTTGGCAGTTAGCCATAAAATTTTGCTTCTAGCAGAAACTTGGCAGACAGTGTCTCAAGTCAGGAAAATTATTTTAAACAAATTTTTAAAATATATATATTGGGGCTCTTTTAAAAGTTAGAGGTGCGGTAATTTTTTTCTGAGAAAAAGGATTGGTTTCAGTGGTTTTTTTTCATTGTAAATTCTCTAAACATTTTCCCAAAAAAGGGGAAAGAGTAACCAAAGAGTGAAAACATGACTTTTCTTTCAAAAGCTTGTGTATGAAGGTACTGAATATAAGTGTCAACTACTTGTGGATTTTTAAGTGATTTTTTTAGGGTATTGCTTTAAATCAAATACCTCATGTGTCAGTGTGATGGAATAAAGCTTGTTTATGATGTTATAAACTGTTAGGGAAATAGTATGCACCATAAGTAATTGTAAATGCCCACTCTCCCTCTTGATTTACTTTTCCATAACCTGTCTGTAAGTTTTGGAAAATCAGTCCTTCAACAAGTTCAGCATAATGCAATAATTGATAAGGTTGTGGAGCGAGTGGTGCCATTATATCAATGTGTTGTGTGGTGGGAGCACACTTGGGTTGTGTGAGCATGCATGGGAGCAGAACCTTTCTCATACTGCAGAGTTTGCAGTGGTAATTTGGGCAAATGTCACCTGGACCACCACAAATCAGCAGGAGAGATTTTGATGGTGGTTGTGGCTCTTACAACTCACCTGTAGGCTGAGAAACAAGTTCCACCCCCCCAATGCTCTCCCCTGTCACTTTTCTCCTACAGTAAACTGTAACTTTGCTGCCTTAGTGACTTCATTCCAGAGGTTCAGTAGTTGACAGCATTCCTGCCATAGCTCTCCTTAGCCTGGAATGACTTCCTCAAATACTGTCAAGTTGGTCTCCATCGAATGAACACATCAAGAAGGACATGAGGAGTCCTAAAGCAGCGCAGGAATTTTATCAAAAGGAGATGAGTTTATGATTGGTACTGGACCCTCAGGATAAATGCATAGGATTTCTTTTTTTTGTACTGGTTTTTCTCATGGAAAGCATTATTTAAAAGCATTGAAAATAATGTAATCACAGAAGTAGGATTGCAGTTTTATATGGCATCAGAATATGGAAAAATCCCCTGGAAAATAAGCCTCAACAGGAAAGATTTCGCATATTTGACAATGGCACCAATGTGTCCCTGTGTGATCTTTGAAAGCTGATGGTCCTCTCCTTTCACAGACATAATGCCCATCCTTTCATCCATGTTACTCTTGTTTTTCCACTGAAGTGAGACCAGTTTTAAAAATTGCATGGTAAAGCATTTAAAAGAACCTTCATTTGGATGTTTGCAAATACATTTAATAAGTTAATTCAAAAAAATAATGCCAGATCTACTTCCCAGAAATTGGAATCTCTTTTTCTATTATGCACCTGAGGCATTCTGCATGTTGGACTCTGGCTGACCCGTCACACTGTTTGTGCTGGATGGGGAACATGTGGTGTGCTGTGTGAAGGTGGAACAAGCCACTGTATCCAGGTGCAAATTTTGAATATGCATTCAGTAAAGCTTTCATGCATTATTACTATTTTATGAACTCTGGGAAATATATGGACTGGTGTTAATGCAAATTTATAAGTAGGCCCAGAGATAATTAACATGTCAAAATGTCTTGAAGATTGTCTTACCTGTCACACTTTGTACCTACTCTAGATACCCATATTTGAAAGGGCAATGTTTAGAGTTGCAAAACAGGAGGTGGAAGAGCTCTATAAGGTGCAGGAAAATCTGCCTTTGGGCACTGAGATAAAATTCTCAGGTGTGCTACTCTCACAATGCACTTCATCCTTCTTCCTGAGCTCATATTGTCATCCGTAAAATGGATGTAATGCATAACCTTAAAAAAGCTGCAAAAAAGAAAGTTTAACAACCACTTATTGTATTTGTATTGGGAAACTGCTCTCGTTATGTCTGTGCCAAGTTTTCTTAGCACAACTATGTGCAAGGACTGAGTGTTTAAAGATCATATTGTGGAGAATGTTTCAAACTGATAATTTATGAATTATTTTATTATATACTGGGATATAACTTTTAAGTTCTTCATTTGGAATATTAATATAATCAATGATTTTTTAGAAAAGAATATAATGTTTCTAATAAACTTTTAAAAGCATCTCATTCCTTCTGGTTTACCCATTTTAAAATTCTGTCTTTATCTCTCTTCCAAGCTCTGGCAAGTGTTTGCCTCAGGTTGGCTACTGAGAAAGCAGGCAATGTGTACTACAATTTATATTGGTTTATTGCTTATGTTTCCTTTCAGAACCTCTGTGTGTTTTCCAGAGTCTGTGGCTTTTGAGCTGTTTGCCAGCAACACGTGCAAATCTTCAAGTTCTAATTCTCCAGCCCACTTAGAAATGGAGGGAATTGGAGTGATGCTAAACATTTCTCAGTGTAGTTTCCAGTTCAGATGGGGCAAATTCATAGGAATGGATATGTATTGAGAGTTCGGATTTATACATTTCCATCTACGTAGTCACATGTACCTTTAAATCTTGGAAGACAACTAAATACTGGAAACTTGGGGACGAGATTTTCCTATTTTTCATCCTGGGCAGCTGTCTTGTATGGTTGGACCTAAAAGCTGATTAGACTCTTGGTCTGCCTCCCTGACTGTCACCAAAGTTAGTGAATAGCCTTCCTCCCTGTTCTCAGGAGAGTATCTTCTCTGTGTTCTAATGCTGCAAATGTGGGACAATATTTACCACTGTAGATAAGCAGATGCAGGGCTTAGATGGCTCTGGGTGGGCAAACATGAATGCAAACCTGGGCAAATAAGTCTAGATTTTCAGGTGCATTGGCAGTGGTGTAATGCATCAGTATTTGCAGGATGTGCTTATCGGGGTTTTTAAAAGAGTTTCTCTCTTTTCTAGATGTTTTTCTGTGAAAGTAGTAATTTATGGAATGTCACCCAAGAAAATAAAACAGTTTGCTGTTGTTCAGAGAAGCCAGAATCAAATGCTTCTCTTTTCAAAGTCAGCAATGGAATAAAAAGGTACCCTGGGACTCTGGTGTAGGTCACCAAATCTGTCAGCAACGAGTAAAATAGTATTTGTGTGGAGTTTTGTAAACCCATCTGAATGATGTAGTTAACTCAGAAATTGCAAAATAGCAACTTAGTTGTGCTCTAAGTACTTCAATACTGATTCCTTTTAGCAGGAATGTGTAGGTGCTGTCCTTAGCAGTTAGGTGCAGGAAGAGCTGTAGGTGTCAGGTATTCTAATGCAGGTGCTTTCTGCTTGGGCTAGTTAGGGAGGGATCCACGGTTTCTTCTCCATGCCCACAAATTCCATGTTCCCTCTGTTACTTCACAAAGAAGGAAGGAGGGGATACAGACTCTTTTCAGTGCCAAAAGCCTCAACTAGCTCATAGGTGCCAAACAGCCAAGCAACATTTCATCCCTTCCTGGATGCCAAAAGCCTCAAGTATCCCTGCTCCACCTGCCAAAACCTCCAGCTCTGCCCTGACAACTCCTGCAGAGCAGGCCTGTGCTGTCAATGTGAAATTTTGCAACACTGACAACGGAAAAATCTGGATGCAGTATAATGCAGAAAAACATGCTGAGATTCGCCTTCAGTTTAGTATGAAAATGAATTATGCTGTAAATATTTCCTGTGTGTGACACTTGTGCATGCTTTATTCTCCAAAATTTGAATTTATTCAAAACTTCTGTAGAATGAAAATATATTGCAGAATTCAACACTGAGAGGTCTGAAGTCCATCTGAGCCCCCAGATGTATTTTTTCACGTAGCTCACTAAGTCCATCATTTGCCTTTTGGCTGATTCCTTGCTGCTGATTCACCTTGTTACTGAGCTTTACCAGCTTGTGTTTCTGAAATTTTCTTGTTATTATGGGGCACAGGTTCCATTTTGCAATGAGTTTGCAGTGCTGAGGCCAAGTGCAAGGAATAGGTAATGTAACTGAAATAATGTTAACAATTTTAAAACTAATTAATTCTAAACATCTGCTTAAAATAGCTGCATTTACTCCCAGGTGGTTTTTATCAGACTAAAATAATGATGCATTGTTTTTTCTCCAGGATTTTAAAATTCCAGATATGTTCTTTTTAACAAACAGAGTAATGCATAATTTACTTTGGTACATAGAAGTAAAAGAGTTATTAGAGTCAATGACATATACAGTGCACAATTAGGTAATATATAATGCACTCAGCAATAGTAGAATTATATCAGGAAATGTCTTGAAATCTGTTTTAAGGAAACGAGATGTTTTTAAGCTAAAACCAGGTAATGCAAGATCTTTTATTAATAATTCTTATTTGTCTGGAAATACGTTTTGACTGTTCTATTTAGTCGCTGCCACAAGTGAAATAGATTTTCCTAGATCTGTAATCCGCATTCTACACCTCACTTAGAATACCAAATAGAGGTGCAAATCATTTTTGTATGTGACCTTAGCAGTGAAAGAGATTTCTAGTGTAGCTTGTTGCAAAGTTCTAGACATAACAGCCAGAGTTAAAAGTGAAGGATACAGCTCTGAGGCTGAAAAGCACATCCAGTGATTATCTGCAGGTAAATACTTGTTCTTTCCTGCTCACGGATACAGTCATCAGTGCAATTTGATACCTCTTCCACCAAGTGTAGTGTCTGGAAACAAGAACCTGGGAAATGCATCACAGAGCTACTCAGGCAGGATATTTTCCCTTCAGTGCCATAATTCCTTGTGCTACCTTTGTTTGGAGCTGTTGTAGGTATGAGGCACAGTGGCACAGTGCAGGGCTGCACATGAAGATTAGTGAGGAGCAAAACAACCTTGTGCTTTGGAAGACTCTGAAAGTCAGGACAGTGCTAATAGTATTTATAGGTTGTGAGAGTGGGAAGAAGCAATGAAAAGGAAATGCTTCATCTCTGTTCAAAACACCATCATCTCCACTCCTGGGAGAAGGGCCAGGACTGAGCTTTGGGTATTGCTTAATTTATGCCTTCAGAGGTACAGAAGTGGTGTTTATACTGTTCAACAGTTTCTTTCCCTTAGATGAGTTTAATCTGAAGAACCTAAATTTTGTATTTAATTATAAGAAATGTATTATTAAATAGCAATATGCTATAACTGTGCCAGTTTAACTCCTTTCGGTGATTTTCTTTTAGAATTTGGCAAGCCTTAGTGAATTAATACAAACCACTTCAGTAAGCAGCCGTGAGAAAAACAAAAGCACAGCCACCCAGAGAGCTGCAGTGACACTGGCATAATAGCAGGTGTATTGGTAAATATTTCTCCATATCCAGGTCCTTACATGAAATGACAAAGACTTATTTTCTGAGCCACATCACTTTAATCTGTTTGAATAGAGCATTTCCATGTACCCATCCAGCCCCAGGCATGATCTGCCTGACATTGCTGCATCTGATGCCCAGAGGTTGCGCTGAATCTCTTCTAGAACCTGACAGAGCTGGGCACCCTCCCTGGGGAGGTGCTTGGGGGCTGTCACAGGGCAGGATTTGTGTTGATGTGTGCATGGCAGAGGGACTGTCACCTGGGGACTCTGGCAGGAAAATCTGTGCGCCAGGCCTCTACATCTCTTTGACTGCACGTACTGCTGCCATAACTCTCCTGTCATATACTATGGACTTGCCTTGTGTTTGTGTTTAAAGAAAAATTGTATGCTAAAAACTCTGTAAAACAAACATTTGAGGTATCAGGGCATTTCTGTTGAGAAGCTGTGAATGCTAAACATTTACATATCCAAGCCTTATGTAATAGATGTCTGAATAATAATAAAACTGCATAAACTGACCTTCGTTCTCTGGCACCACTTCTCCTTTGAAGTCTGCATGACCAAATTCAAGACAATTATGTCATCCTTCATAACAGCCAAACAAAAGTTTGGCCAAATAATCTTTTTTTCTCCATCTGACAGCCCTGTGTTTGATTTTTGTAATGTGTGTCAGTGTAGCTGTTGTTATTTACTGGGTGCTACAAGTGACAGTAAAAATCCCCTTGTTTTGGAGTAATGATCAGCCCTGTTAACATCTGGATTTCATTTATTTTACCTCAGTGCCCACTTTATACTCTGTTACTTTGAGTAGTATGTTGCAAGGAGAGTCTGGCCTGAGCGCACACGCACACCAATAATTTGCAGAACATGGTGGTTCACTATGTGGTCATATGTGACAGAAGCAAAAACAGAGCCCTGGACGGAAGAAGGGAAACTGGCACCAACATTTTCCCCTCTGTTCAAATCTACCAGTGCCACACTCCAGTAAAGTTCTCTGTGGACAACAGTCTCTGTCAGTTAAGGGTTGTCAGCACAGAGCTCAGATTGCACATTACTGGGCCTCAAACCTTGAGGAAGCCTTGGCAAATTGTCATCTCAGTCTTTGAGGCTCTGTCTATGTCACCAAGTGCTTCAAACTCAAGAGTTTATTTTCCCTTACCCTGATTCAAGTAATCATTGTCCAGGTCCATGCTTAGTGTTGTGACTTTTCTACTTTCAAAATGAATTAGATTGGGATGAAATATTTTGAGTCTACCTTTATCATGTACACTGGATTTCTGCAGAAACTTTGTACAGGTTCTTAGGTATTACTCTGACTGCAATGTTTGCATCTAACCCTGTGTTCACATGTGGTACAACTCCTTCCAGTGGTGTGTTTTCCCATCCAGCTCTACTTAAAGAGCAGCAAACCATCTAGGTTGTGTTTTTAGCTGGTTTATTTTATCTGGATTCACTACAGCACTTGTGACTTCATCATGTAACATCATGGGTGCACATGTGCATGTCCATGCACACATTTACATTTGTGCTGGAACATAAATACTTCCACAATGAATATGCAAAATATATGTGTTGCACTTCATCTGTTGCACAATTAAGGCACTAAAGGAAAAACTATTCTAATATTCTAATGTTTCACTGCTGAACCATGTTAGAATTATGACTGAAGACAATAAAAACATGAAAAACTGAAGTCAAGAAAGCTGAGAATGCAGTCCTGATGTACAATAATATCCTTCTGTGTCCAATTGCAATTAGCTCTCAATTTAATTCCTAAATGAGTTTCCAAGGCTTTGTTGGTGTAAATCATGATGCTGGTGATCTTTTCTTTATTTTACTTCAGTTTAGTACCATGGTGAAGACAAAAGTAATGTGTAGAGTTTATGAAACCAGACAGCTAGTAAATCAATATTATTTTGGTAGTAAATTACTAAGTCCGTGCAAGCTGCTTTTAACTCTTTCCCATGGGACAAATAGCTTGGACTAGCTGGAGCTTAAATCAACACTGTGGGCACTGAATTAGTCAATGATTCTAAAGAAGGCTTTGTTGGCATAAAGTTCTGCTTTGATCGCCATAGTATTTACAGCTTTTTAATTAGATACAGTTCAGAACAATGGCTTTTATCAAAGCAGTTTGGGAAGTGAACAACTGGACTTTGTTTAGAGCTTAAGATGACATTCTGTCTGTTAATATCATGTGGCTGGTTTTAATACAATGATGAAGTTAGGATTATTTTAGACATTGTCACTGCTTTGTCAAAAGAAACTAGCTATTCTAAAAAAGAGTGGCATACGTTGCTTTTTTAATATCACAAGTTTAGTAATTTCTCAACATGCTAAAACCCAATCATTTGCTTTGGGCTTGCAGAGAACAAACTAATTTTGCACCCATAAATTTGAAAGAAGTGACTCTTTTGTTCATCTTGATTTATTTTCATGTGCTTGTTGGGAAGTGCCAAGCTTTTTTTGTCAAGACTGAAGGCAGTTGGTTCCATTTTCAGTGTCAGACATTTCAGACTTGGCTTCTGATATAAAGTAAACCCAGCATCAGTGTGAAAATTCCTCAGGGATCTTGGCAGAGCTGGACTCTATCATTTTTGGAATGGTAGATTGGCCTAAGAGTGCTTTTAAAGCTTTACGGTAAGCGATTGTAAAATTTGTAAATTTATAAGAGCAAGAAAGTTAAGAAGCCACTGATGTTTTTAGACCAACTTCTGCAATTCAGTGTTCAGGTGCTTATTCTCTATAAAAAATTCACCTTTTTTTTTTTTTTTTTTTTTTTTGACAAGTTGACCACTGAAGTCAATGAGAATAAAAAAAATTGGCTGGAAATAGTTGCTTTATTAAAGCTTGAATTAAATTTTCATGTTCTCTCAGTTGTGATTCTTTTGGGGCAGAGTAAATATTGGTCAATATTCTCTGCCACCTGAGAAAAATAACTCACTGCCTCACTTTTATCCACAATCTGACTTTCATAATGATGCCAAAAGCTATTACTTTATGCTAGTGGTATTTTTATGTGCAAACTATCACCATGGTGGTTTGAGAAATTGTTGTTTTAATCTTAAGCTGGGTGTAATATAGGATTCTAACACTCTTAGTTTCATTGTACCATCATGTGTCTGAACACGATGCCTTGTCTGTGTGCCTGAGACTTTAGTTCCTACAGAGCGTGTTAGGCAGAGGGGTTGGGAACAGCAGCGTGTTTGGGCAGAGCAATTCTTTGGCAGGAGGCAACACATCATATACACTGGATCTTCAAAGACTCTGCTTTTTCCCCGTTTAATTACTATGCATTAAAATAGTAAATTTGAAATATGGTAAATAAGCAGCAAAGTAACATAATTGGTACTATTAATGCCAAGCAGTAAAACATATTCTGAAAATTTTTTTCCCCCTCCTTTCTGTCTTTTTTTTTTTCCTTTAGAACTCCAGAACTACCCGCTCAGACGAAGACAAGGATGATTCCTGGGATGCCTGGGGGGCCTGGAGTGATTGCTCACGGACCTGTGGAGGGGGAGCCTCCTACTCTCTGAGGAGATGCTTAAATGGCAGGTAAGCCACATGCTGGTGTGTGTGGGGGTTTTCTGCAGCTCTGGCACATTTCCAAGCCTCTTCTGGTTGCTTCTGTTTCTGAGACCAAGTGCTGTGTAAGATAGATCAGGTGTTATACAGTACTGCTTTGAATACATGTTTGTAATAGACAAATGACTGAGGCTTTCACTCTGAACTCTAACATGTTATGAAATACAATTGTGGAATAGCAGGAATTATTTATTTAATATGGTCAAATAGAGAGGGGAGTCCCTTTCGCTGTAACACAAATCAAACGGTGAGTTACCTGTGTACAAACTAGCCTGCACTTGGACATGACTTGACATAAGATTCGAGTGCCTGCTGCTCATATGGATGTATCAAATGCTGCTTTCTGCTAGGGAAGGACAGGACAAGAGGCCATACTCTCAAATTGCACCAAGGGCGATTCAGGTTAGATGTTAGGAAGAATTTCTTCACAGAAAGGTGATTAGACACTGGAATGGACTCTCCAGGAAGATGGTGCAGTCACTGTCCCTGGCAGTGTTTAAGGAAGGACTGAACCTGGCACTTGGTGCCGTGGTCTAGATTGACATGGTGGTCCTGGGTCACAGGTTGGACTCGATCTCAGAAATCTTTTCCAACCAAATTGATTCTCTGATCAATTTGATCAGAATTGAATTGATTCTCTGAACCCTGCCAGTTCTTTCTATGCAGTGGTCCTGGTGGCCATATGTTTTCATGTATAAGCCTTAGTGTGACTTGGAGAGGAGCACGTGCAGTGAAAGCCTTTTACCTCAGCAGTAAAACTGCACTAATTTAGGACTTGTTGGTACAATCCTTAAAGTAGGAGTAATGCACTAGGCCTGCAGTCAAGCAAGAAGAGATCCCAGCCAGCTTTGAGGCATCTGTGCTGGCATCCATAATTTCTTGTTTTACTTGAGTTATTCTTAAACATTTTAAAAACTGATGATTGTGCTTACATTTTTATTTAGTTGAGATTTTTTAACTTGAATGCAGTATCAGTCAGGAAGTCACTTTTTCTTAAAGAAGGCTTGGAGAGTGATGTGCTACTTAAGGGCAAATTGTATGTAGTACAGAGCTAAAGATGATTGATGAAAGCACTGCCTGTTTCTTTTAGTGAAAAATGCACAAAGATCTTGGAGAAAAGTAATAGTTCCAGCAAGAAGCCTTGATACTCTACCAATGTGTTAGGGACTGTGAAACAAGCTCAATAAATTTCAGCAGTATAAATTCCACTGTGGTTTTATTAATATTTTAATGTGTTCTCCTGTGAAAAACATATGTTTTCCATACTTTGACAAATGAATAGTTTAAAAGGTTTTTCTATGTTTGATTTTTGTAGTAACGTCCAGGAAGCACACAATTGTGAAACAAAGTTTTCACATTTGTGTTTATCATAAACATTTTTAACTTGCATGTTGTGATGCAGTAAGTCTTGCAAAAGACTGGAAATTTGAGACTTGTAATACCTTGAGCTTTAACAGTTGTACCTTTCAGCTCAGCTGAATTCTTGCTTCAGGCATCCATTTTGTTTCCTTTTCAAATGCTGTTTTTCAGTCCCTCTCACACATTATATATATATATATTAAAAATTGTTATCAATTTTTATGCAAGAAGAAGAAAATTTAATCCAAGAGATGTAAATTATCAGTTACATGTTCACGCATTCTTTAATGTAAGGCACATCTTTTTTTGTGTGAAGGGATTATTCAAAAACATTGTGATTTTAGAGAAATCACTAGTTATGATTTCTTGTCCAGTCTTTTGAAATATGTTTTAAGTTCTTTAAAAGGCTTGATATTGCCATTTTTAACATAGAAGAATAGCTTACACTGTGAAAAAGTTCTGGTTTGTTATTGAGAAGTTTGGCAGAGTGTATCTTAAAAAAAAGTGTGAAACCCAACCTCCCCAGATTTATGAGACCACAATAAATAACCATGACTCTATTACATGCCTTTTATTTCAGCTACTAACAACAGACTGAGGATCTGAATTGCCTGGGTGTCAGGATCCACATGCATTGGGCACATTTGCATGCAGCCCATAAGAATGCTGTTTAATTTAAAATTATGAATCAGATATTCTGATCTTCTCCTCTAGGTCACATCCCATTTATTAGAAGTAACTTGGTTGCAATCAGCATAGATCAGGCTTAGAAATGCCTTTTCACAAAATAAATGTGTTTTTCATAAGGTTTGCAGTAAATTGGGCTTACAGGGAAAGTCACACGTTCTTTGCTGAAGAGAGACAGCAGTGTAAAGAGTTGAATCCCCAGATCCCCTTCGTATTTAAACCTTGTATTTTGAGTCCAGATTATGGTAGGGCAGTAGCAATAAAAGTCTAATTTTTTAGAGAATAACTAGCTGTAAAACAGGCAAGATTGTGTTTTGCTATTATATAGTGTAACCATTTTTACTCTTTTTTTTAGGAACTGTGAAGGTCGGAATATTCGATACAAAACCTGCAGTAGTAATGTGAGTCTGGCCTTTAATCCTGATTTGCTCATTCAACAAATGTGTTAAAGTTTAAGAAATGCTGCTTCTTATTTAAAACCTTATGGTGCATAATTTTCTTTCCATCATTATTACCATTTTAAAACATTTCGGTCTGCATGACACCATGAGGTCTCAAATTTAGACTTCCCAAATGGACATTTTCTTTTGAAATTATAGTGCCAATTGTGATTCAGAATGTTTTATATCACTTATTAGGAGAGTTACACATTTTAGAGGATTAACAGATCAATTCTCATCTTAAACTAGTGAGTGGTTTTCCTGAGGGTGCTGTCTTGTGGATGAAGCATTAAACTGAGCTCTGGATCATTTGTGATCGTTAGTGATATGGGGACTCTCTCCATGTGAACAAAGAGGTGCCTGGTCCCTTTCAGATCTTAAACAGGATAATTGCTCCTTATAGTCCCTCTGTTTGCCTAAACCCAGATCTTTATATGTCTGTATGCAAGAACATGCACACTTAGGCACAGACAATTTCCACAAATGAGTGTGAAGCTGGAGTTTTGACCATACAGGTGCTGTTACTGTGATGCAATCGCATTTAATTTTTATAGACACGTTTTATGAAAACCCTTCACATACAGCAAACTCCATGACTCGTGTTCCACTGACTTTAGTCGTGCTTTGTGCTGTTTAAACAACTGCTGCCCTCCAGCCTGGGTCTAGGCTGCCCAAGGTGAGCAGCTCAGGAAGGACCTTGTGGTACCACTGGTCTACATAATGTGTGTGCAAACACAGTTATAGGTGTTTAAATTCAGGGTGGTTTATGGTGTGCACTCACTCCCTTGCTTGGTTTACCTCACAATGTGACAGTCATATGTCCTATTCTAGACAAGACAGCAGGCAGATAAGTAATTAATAATAATACTAAAAGGTGAGGCCTGAATTTCCTTTGCGTGATACTCAAGTGATACTCAGTCATTACCAGTCATGTGATTTTTGCCAGCAGCAGGCAGCTGTGGAGTGCGACATGTTCTCCTTAAGAGGCCTGACACTGGAAGTTGCCCAGTAAATATATTGAATCAGTGCATCTCCTAGGAGAACTGACCATTCCTGCTGTTCAGTTTGCCACACCTACAGTGTTTGCTGTGCCAGTTGGCTCCTGCCCTCCTTGAGAACAAGGCTTGCTCACACCTCTCCACTCCTCAGTGTTGGATGGATTTCCCTCTGCAGCAGCTTGCAGCTGAAGTTCCTGCTGGCAGAAGCAAGTGGAAGTGATAAATGAATCAGTCCCAGTGCATGCAGAAATCAGATTCTGGAGACAAAACCCTGTCCCTTGCCCTTTCAGAGGAAAAGGCCCAGCAGCTTGGTGCACGATGGCCTGAGCTTGTAAATAAAAATGCTACCTGCAAAAATACCTTGATGTTTAAAAGCTGTGTGATAACTTGCAGCCATCAGGATGTAAGCAATGAACAAACTGTCCCTGAGTGCTCCACCGCTTATCTAAATGTCTGTTTGTATGCACTGTGTACAGTAACAACTCTGCTGCATCCTATGCACTGCAGCTTCCCAAAGGAGTCCAAGGAGGGCATCTCAGTGCCCCTTGTTCCTCCAGCAGCAGGCCTGGGAACTGCCCAGTGCACAAAGGGAGGATGGTGAGGTCCACCTCACCATGAGGGCATGTTTTCTGCTGTCCTGCACAGGTCTATGTGCCTTTAGTATATCTAAGGACAGCTGTGGATGCTGTTGGTTTTAAGATTTATGCAGTAGAAATCTGATGGAAATGAAGGCACTTTATGCTTCATCATAGAGAAAATTAAGATGATTCTCATATCCTCTCTGAACTCCCAGAGAGTTTATCTGAAGTCACTGGAGCCTGTTTTTTAACTTTAGGGCTTATTTTAAAGTGATAAGTGGCAGGCGCCTTGTATGTGAATCTGTTTGAATTTATGATGATTCAAATGTTAATTTCCAGACAGGAAACTGCCTTTACAGTTCTGTTTTTGGGGCATGTCTGAAAGGGATCAGGTTTCCATTTCAGTTCAGATACAGTCAGAATCTCTCAGGAATGGTTTTTCCTAGATTATGGGTCAGATAATGAAGAACTCCTGAGAAAAATACATTTAATGAGATTTCCACTGTTAATACAGTTGATCTCTGAAATTGGCATCCCCGAATTCAAACCCCATATTAGATCCGAGTTAACCTCGAAACAGGACCTTACACCTAATGTAAATCTGAGACTACTAGGCCAGTTTAGTTTCAAATGATATAATTTTCCCAAAAGCATTAGTTCTAATCAAGGCTTCTCACTTTAGGAGTGAAATTGTAGTTTGAAAACTAAGAATTTATACTAGCTTCTTTCCATATTAATAGGTATTACTGGTAACCACATGAGACATTCGGTATAAATACACAGTGTAAAGCTGTCTGCAAATGTAATTTTGCTACATGATACATTACACCACTAACATCTATATTGGGGAGTACAAATGAAGCACAACTTAATATGTGTGTCATTCTAATGAGAAGAACAAGAATCATTTTACCAGAAAATTAGTTTCATGTGGATTTGTAATGGAATAGTAGTAAGTTCATTGAACTCAAGCATAGTTCCAGAATAATATTAGTGATATTTCAATCAGAAAATTAATTCAAGGTCTTAGCAACAAAATAATTACTAAGATTAAAGCTTATGTATAGCCTGCTTATCTTTCTATCATAACTGAGATGCCAGGTGCATGATTTCCTAAAACTGCCTGTGTGCTTTCAGCCTTCCTCATAGAGACTTTAGAGAAATAAACTATCCATTGTATGTTGTTCAATGAGATTTTCAGTCTTTCTTGCCCTCTTTTTTTTAAATTTGAATTTTTGTATATAGTGTTACATTCTAATGCTATGATGTGCACTGCGTGGAAGTGTTTAAGTTAATCCTTTAGGGTCCTATTCATAGAACAAGTTATTTGGGCCGTTTCCCCATAAATTTCACATTCTTGTGTGCCAAAAAGTCGCTTATATTTTTGCCACAGTGATTCTTCTACAGTCAGAAAAAACACTACTTTGTAAAAGATAGCCTCATGTTTAATTCCATTGTAAACTTTTATGATATGCAGAAAATGGTCACACTTGTTCAACACATTCATCTATAATTGTCCCAGCATCCACTTAACGTGCTAATTTATCCCATTCAGAAAATCTTGGCTGTACTGTGTTGACTTTAGATTATAATATTTCACCTTGAGTTACATAGCTTCTCTCTAATCTGTTCATTTATTTAGTTTATATTTATAATGCTGATGCACCATAAGGCTCCCTTGCCTGGGGTGGTTTCCAGCTCAGGTGTCTTGATTCTACTTAGAATCTGAAAATTGTGTAGGAAAAACATAGAACCTGGAGCTAATTTCAAAAAGAAAACAAAACAATGACTTCATCAGTTTTGGCTGGGTTTCAACAAAATGAGATTCAAAGAATAAAACTAGACAAAGGGCTAGACTTTCTTTGGTGTCATCATTTTTACTGGGAATTTTCTTGCCTTCTCTTTTGTGCTTTTTTCAGTGGAGTAATTGTTGGCAAGAGTCATGGGGTCTGATGCAACCTTCATATTTTGTACATGAACATTGCCTACAAAGATACAGATTTCCCAGGTCAGCTTTGTTTTCAAAGGCTGAGGGCACTCATTGCCAAAACTCAAAGACACATTTCATAAGAAGCCAGACTTTGGATGCAGTAGTTTTTAATCATCTGTCACAAAAAAATATGAGAAAATATATATATGTATATATATGTTTTTAATCTTCATGGTAGTCATGTGTAAAGCAACTTTTTCAGGTCTGTCTAATATGTTCATAAATCATGTCATAAATACATTTCATTCCACTGCAAGGTCTGGCTGTGATTTTTTTTTGCCAACATTTTCATGTATTAGACCTCATAGATATGTCTTCAGCTCCTTATGCAGTGTATGAACCTACAAATGGCCTGGCCATGGTTCAGTGGATTGAGTGTGAGACAAAAGCTATTGCTGAAATTAAGAAATTGGAGAAATCCTGAAATTAGTAGCAAAATAATTTAACAAGTAAGAAAAAATGTGAAATATTGAGAGGAAAGAGGGAATGGTGGAATGAAGTGATGTCTGAAATAGATTAAAACCAGAGACACACAAACAGGATGAGGGCTGGGTCCCCCCTATCATTGTCTGATATGACCTTGCCCACTTCCTGAACATGGTTCACCCTTGCCTACCACTCACATCTTTGCCCTGCCTTTTCCTTTCTATTTTTTAAACTCTTTTTCACTTTTCCAACCCACTCGAATGGAATTAAGCTGATGTTTAATTTGTCTTGATTGCATTCATTCTGTGCTTAGTTGTCTTTCTTTTTAAACTCCTTTCTTAACACAAATATTTATTGTTCCTTGGAAGACTGGGATCTGGACTTGGTTGCCTTCCAAACTCTGATATAATGCGAATGATAATAATTTCAGCTCTTTGGTACCCCTCTGTGATGCTCTTTTTATGCTCCTGCTTTTGAACAGAGCTCAAACATAAAGCAGGTGGAGCTGGCATGTGAATCGAGCTGCCAGAATCACTTTGGGTTCTTTGAAGATGCCAAAAGAGAATAGGGAGATGAGAATTCATTGGCTCTGAAGCAGCCAGGAGGCAAGTGGAAGGAAGGAGGTGCATTGTGTTGAATCAATGAGAAACATACAGTAACCACGGGTTTGACATCCTGACTTTGTGGTGTTTGTGTCTTGGCATCGCATCAACACCCAGTGATAATGGATTGTAACAACAGCCTGTCAGACCTCAGCTGAAGGCCATCACTCTGCCTGCTTTACAGATTACTCTTTAATTCTTTGTGATGAAAATGTAGCTGTGCATGGCTGAATAACACTGCTCCCAAATACTGCTTCTAACTTTACCTGAATTTAATGTCCACTTACTAATTTTTGATCGTTACTTGCTCCTCTGTTTGCATTGGTGGAAGGGAACCATATGGTATCCATATGAACTCTGAAGTCCTCTCTGCTTTTTAGGCTTGCTATTGTGGAAAATGAGAGGTGACAGATAAATCAGAGCCAAAATTCTGCTCTCATTTACACCAGTGCAAACTTGGTGAATTTCTGGGGAGTGACACTGCAGTAAATATGTCTGGCTTCTCACAGTATTTACTTGATGTTTGTCGGAGCTCTCACATGAGGGATTTTGTAGAGGTAAAATACTCCCTGTGTTTTATTCCATCATGGTATAGTTTTGTAAAATGTGGGTCAAACTAGCATTATCCCAGATTAAAAATAATACAAACTGTGTCAGTATCATTTTGAATTTTTGTCACTGTAAGCTGTAGCATTAGTCAGAGCTGAAACATTTTGCTGGGAAAGTTCACTGCTCAGTGCTCAGCTGCAAAAACTCCATGTGTTGGTCAGTAGAAAGAATACTGATTTTTAGAAGGTATTTTATGTAGATTAACACCAATTCAGAGACAGTTCTAGGCTATATTTGCCATGGTGAGAAAAACCCCAGACCAAGTGCAATATTGTTGGGGGAATTGGACTGAAATTCAAAATTTTCTCCTATATATTTTATTCTCCAGTCCTGTATAATGCACTTACTATTTTATCAGCTTTATTCAGGGAAGGTTCAGTTCACTGATAAGGCTGAAGCTGTGCTTGGGATCAGTATTGTTAACTAATACTTGGTAATAAGTTCCATGAGTTTGCCTGACACATCAAAATCCTTCAGTCTTCCATCCAATGAAAACAAAACTGCTAAAATCAGCCTCACATCTGGCTTATATGTGCAGTTAGAATTCTTGGAAGAATATCCTTTCAGTCTGGTGTATGGACTCTTTGACACTGGACATACTTTCAAATGAAGTCTGCAGTGAGGAATTGTTTGACACAGTAACTCCTTTGCCAGTACTTTACCAAAGTTATTTTCAAATCATTCAGTATTCATCTCCATTCCTGTCACCATAGTTTAACATTAACATCATTGTTTGGGTGCAATTCTTTATGTAGAAAAAAATATTTTAGAACATTTTATTTCAAGCAGTTCTCATATTTGTTCTTTCTGCTGTGTATGCTGAGGTGCTATGTGGGAGAAGCTAGGGAATTGTCTCATTAGAACTGGAAATACCAGATCAATTGTTACCAATTTGAAGTTTATTTTATTCCTACAAAATAAACCTTACTGCTTCCATGAGGTGAAGGTGCTTTGTAATTAGACTAAAGGACCACGCACTGAAAATTCTGGTGCTTCCTCCTAAATCTTGTGCTTTTTTCAAGCAATACTGAACAATTAATTAGACGAATTTTATTTTTTATTTATATGTAGCATTAATATCTCTTTCATTACTTTGACATGTGAACTGAAGAATGAGTATAGAAGCCTCAGAAATCCTTTAGTGGGAAAAGCTACTGAAAAGAGAAATATTAAATATCAGATATTATCTTGTAGTTACTTAAAATACATAGATTCCTTTAGAAGCTAATTCTTGCTGTAGTATGAGACTTAAATTGTACTACCTGGTGTCATAAAAATTAACAGTTTTAATTATCCTATTGTATCAGTTATGTTGTTATTGCTGGAATATTCATGATATTCTGTACTTGCACTCCAAGCAATGGATTAAGCAAGATAAATTCTTTTAATATACACAGTAAAACTTTGTAATGTGGTGTATTTGTCACAGCAGATCAGTCCTTGAACCAAGCCTGCCTGAAGAGCTTCTGGGTTTTCATCAGATAATTACTGCAAATGAAAAGTATCCTCTAGTTTAAAAAAAAAAAAAAAAAATATATATATATATATTGTTTGTTTGTTTGCAGGACTGCCCTTCAGATGTTGGTGACTTCAGAGCACAGCAGTGCTCTGCCTACAATGATGTCAAATACCAGGGACACTTTTACGAGTGGATCCCTGTGTATAATGATCCTACTGCTCCTTGTGCCCTGAAATGTCAAGCTCTGGGAAAGAACTTGGTTGTGGAGCTTGCCCCCAAAGTGCTAGATGGTACTCGTTGCAATACTGAGTCCTTGGATATGTGCATCAGTGGAATTTGCCAGGTATGTTCACGGTGTGAATCTAAATGGGGCCTCTGTTGTGAGGCACTTTGCTCTTCAGTGGGCCCTTTGGGATTGTTTTTCATTCTATTTATCAGTTTAGATGTATCTACAAATGCTGTCAAATGGATTGTAGATGACTTACCTTTTCAGGAAGACACCAAACTTCATGAGGGCCTTAGCCATGGATATTTATCTATGTAGATAAAAAGCCAATAAAATTCATTCACTCTTCTATTTATGCATGTAAAAATTGATGAACCTAATTATTGGAGCTGTAGCTTTCCAAAATTTAGTATGTCTGTGAGGACATGATGAAATTGCAGAGCCTTCAATTTCATTTTATTCATTTTCTGAGTCTCATATAATCTGTTAAGGAGAAAATTGGACATTTTACGTGATCCAGCCCATAATGGCAGGTGTGAGTATATAGGTCTGTCTTGTTGTATGGCTGAGTGACTATATGTTGCATGAACTGATTGTTTGACTCTTATTGTTTGACAATATACATTTCTAGATATATTTATTATTTATTAGTTATGCTATTGAATTTATACAGTTAGTGTAAAAGCAGAGAATTATAATATTTGAGGCTTGCTAGCCTTGCCCATGTGTCATTAACAAAGCAATATTGCAAACTTGTTTTGTGAACAGAGCAGTTTATAGAGAATGGACATGTTATTGCAATTAGTTTTCTCTCTCTGCAAGTGGTTGTTGCTCTGTTAAATGTCTAAAATGTGTGTGACTCAAAAATGCAGGATATGGCCCAGTGAGAAAAATAGCTCTATTATAGAGGAAAATTTGACACATTTGGCAGAAGACTGGTGCATGGATTATAGCAGCATTAATATATGATCTGGACCTTGCTGTGGGTTTTATGTGACTTCTGTGTGTGCTGCAGTTCCAATGCCAGTCGTGTCAACACACGGTGCATCTGCTGCCTCTGAAACAGAAGAATTCCTCACAGAGAGACTTCATTTGTCAATAATGCTTCACTGTGGGATCCAGCAGTGTTTGTTACCCTCTATTTGAAATAGGATATACCTCCAGAAACTCTGAGAGCACTTGCCAAATAGTATATTTCTTGTGCCATGTTCTTAGTGATGCTTCCTGTCCCAATAAAAAGGCTTTTCCCCAGGAGGATTGCCCAGCCTGTTCTGGGAGGTGCATTTACAGCAGCCTTTGCTGTCTGTGCCCACTGCACCCCGAGTCCCAGGCTGCATCTAAGGCAGCTCTGGGCTTTTCAAGGGCTTGTGCTCATTGTGCTGTGGGGTTGCCAGTGCCTCCCACAGTGGCTTCAAACACCTTCTCCCATCTTTCGTACATGGCATAAAATTCTCTTTGCCCAGAGTAGATCCAATTTTGTGAAGAACAGTTGGGAGGTATAGTTAAAAGGGCTGCTTTCAATGTTTCTTCTTAGTGTGTTGTAGTATTTATGTGCTTATGTGATATAAAATGCTTGAAGATGTAAATAATCCATTTTTAGAATAAATGAAGAGGGGGAGAAAAAAATTAATCATTCCAGAAGCAGGAAGTAGAACTCCTACACTGTTGATGAGAATCAATTTTTTTTCTCCATCTCCCATTTTTATTTTTTTAATTATTTCTCCAGTTTCACAAAAATATTTTTCAGTGTGATGTACCATCTTCAGAAAAAAAAAAGCCTGGAACAAACATGTTTAAAATGTGTCCTGTGCTGTAACTTATTCAATTTTAAAAATTTATTGCTGAAACTCATAAATAGTTAACTGTTCTCACTTTATTTTCTTGAAGTCACTGGCTATGCCTGAGGTATTTTTGCACAAATTGATTTTTTTTGCTTTTTAAAGTATATATTTGATAATTTAGTGTTGGGTAATTTTATTGAAGTAAAAAATTGAAGTAGAATTCAATTAAATTAAGTGAAGATTCATTTAAATAACCTTTTCCTCTTTGCAAACAATTTTGGGGCAAAGTGAAAGGTTTTGTACTTGTGAAAGGGGCTGTGGGAGGTGGGGTCTTCCTCAGAAAACCAACACAGAGCTTTGTGTTACATCTGTTTGAGCAGGGAAAGAAAACAAATTGTCGTCTAATCTTTCCCAGAAAAACATGGTTATTTAGTCAACTGCTCTTAAGAGAGAGACAGCACAGTCGTGATTCTCCACAATTGCTGCTGTGGGTTCTGACATGTAATTGGCACAGCCAGCAAATGACTTGGCGAGTGTTTTTACAGCTAATTCATCTAAATGAGCACATCACACTGCTGATGTGGGTATCTTCACTTCTATGCCTGGGAGCACCAATGACTTGCTCTAAAGGAGACTGATGCTGGTTTAGCTCATTTATTGTCTCAAAGTTGACTCAACTTCCCCCCCTCCCCAAAACGATTTCACTTTCACCTGTGTTCTGGCTCCTGCTAAGGTAGGGCTGCATCACTAATTCTGCCTCTTGTTCAAGCTCTCACCTTGGCAGCATATGAATTTACAAAAAATGGTGAATTCTTGTTCTCCAGCTTCAGTTCTGATCCTTTGCACTTCCCTTATCAAGCAAATCAAGCTAAATAAGCTCTATCAAAAAAAAAGTTGTGAGATGGCAAAGCTGCACTCTGAATAGCAGGTGTGAAGCTTTACAGGAGATGAAATCTAAACACAGTGGAGCAGGGAAAGGCTTATTGGGAAGGTTAGTAAGATATTTTGCGGTTGCTTGAGGCTTAAGTCAGTCAAACCATTTGATCATGTTTTAGCTTGCTACTGCCCTGCCTCTGTTACCAACCCAAATATCTGGGGCTGTTGTGTTAAATGGGGACAGGTCAAAACTTCGCTGCCACAATTTTCACACTTCTGATATTTTTTCTAGTCTCTGCATAACTTCCAAAATATTTTTTTTCATATAATGTATTCCTGCTGTGCCCATCTGGATGTGGGAGGAGACATTTAAAAACATCTGCATGTCAGACACATGTGTGGGCAACATTTACCCAGTTACTCCGCCTGCTTTGGGGCCCTGCCTCTTCTTGGGTTTTGTTTTTAATTAGTGCAGACCTGCTTTTTTTCTACCAGAATGCAGAATGGGGTGTTACTTGTGCCAGCACCTGAAATGGTTACAGTGATAATTTTCCTAATATGGAGTAATATGTTTGGACAACAAATACGCGCATCACCCAAAAAATCTGGAGTCCTAAGGAGCAGCCTGAGTAGTTCTGTCCTAGGCTGTCACAATTAGGTCAAGGATGATGTAAATCCTGCAGTGAACTTTCCATTTAGTGTCAGCAAGTTGTTTGTGTTCCAAAAAAGGCAGACACTACTCTGTGCTTTGTAGCATATGGCATAAATTTAGCTGACATCAGAACACATCCCACATGTCAAGTGGAGCACCATCAACTTCTGCCATGCTGCTTCTCTTCTGTCACATGTCATCATATGGTGAGTAGGTATCACTCACCACCAAAGCACTCTTATGCTGGATGTAAATATCTGTCAGAGTTTTCATTGAAAACAGTTTCTTTAAGCTCTTGGAAGACTCTTGCACTTCTTTTTTTTTATAAGCTTTGTTTGTGTTTTAAACTTAAAATTATAGCAGGTTATTAATTTCTTCTGAATCTTGACTCCTTTTATCCTGAGAGTAATTTTCTCAAACTGCTTGTTTTGTATACTTTCTCTTTTGGTTCCTGCAGATAGATTTTTTTTTACCTGTAAATATGTTCAAGAACTTCCCAAGATGCACAGGAGATTTGGTGTGCCGAGACTTAGAAAGGAAGGTTTCCTTTCCATCCCATGTTACTGCAGACATGTTTCTAACACATGTTAGTCAGATGAAGTTAATTCTTGAATAGCTGTTAAAAAAGTACATTTTTTTCCAAAATTAATACTTGATTTTTTTTAATATTTAAATTTAGGAAAAAAATGTCTGTGTTGCCTTTTTCTTCTTTTTAGCCCTTGAGCGATTCATAGGAAGAATTGATTTTGAGGTAGCTCTGTGTCAACCCAGCTGTTATACTAAACCTGGGTGCCACTAATTATCAAATGCACAAAGTGCATTTTGGAGCATGAAGGAACCCCTGTGTAGATGCCTGTACTCTGTCTATGTGTTACTGCACTGGAGCTGGCAGGCTGGACCCTGCCCAGAAAGACTGGCAGTTACTCAGGGAGATCCAACAAAACTTTCTGGCTCTCAGAGCTGCATATGAAAAGCTTCATGTGACTGCACATGTGTGACAGGGGTCATAAAACTGGGAGTGGAGAGCTCCAGCTGCAGCTCAGCTGGGAGGTGTTGGTGGCTCTCCAGAAGTCCCACTGGATGATGGGGCTGAGCTAAGCAGGGGCTGCCACATCCTAAGTGACCTGTCAATGTCACCCTCCTTAGCCTCAGGGGGTTGGTTTCTCATCTATGGAAGCTCTTGGCACTGCCCAGGCCAGCAGATCATGGAGCCACCCTTCAAGGGCTGCACTTGTCCCTCTTTGAATGTTACTGCCCCCTTGGTGTAGTGGTTCCCTTGTGATGACATTGTTGGCAACCCAGTGGTGGGCTTTTATAAATAAATAAATAGTAATAATAGGATGCTCTCAGACACTGCAGGTAATAATGGGATACTTTCAGACACTGGAAAGGTCTTTTGGGATCACTTGTTTTTATTTTGAGGTTTCCCACTTCTGCTAGAAACTGGTGCTTCTTTTCAGGTCTTATTCTCTCTCCTACTGTTTCTTATGGAGAATGCTCTCCATAGGGATTTCTTACTGTGGAAGTTTATCCTTTCTTGTCAGATGAGTGGAGGGTTTTTTCTGATCTCCACTTTCCTTGGTCATAAGTGATTCTCTGCCAAGTTTTGTTTCGTTCTAGTGAACTGAGTGCAAATGTGACTTTACTTCCCAGCCTAGCAAGGACCTAAATCATGTGAGCAGTGACAGCAGGAAAACTCATGATTTGGGTGTCATCTTGAAGTGGAGTCTTGTAACCTTCAAATCCCCCAGTGCTAACTTCACCAAGCAAGGCGCATTTGGCTGAACCCAGCCAGAAAAGGAGCAAAGTAATTTGATTTCATATACTGATTTCTTTTTTGAAAGCATTCTCACAAACAAGAAGCTCTCTGGGAGTTTGTGTCCTATCCTCTGGTTGTGTGTATGCGTGTTTTTTTAAATGGAGACCATGTGGGAAAGGGTACTTGCTCCTGCTGGGTGGTCCTATAATCTCTCAGCTTCTCTAGCATGTGACAGATCCTGTAGTAAGAGTTAAAGGTTTTGGAAGCACTTTGTTTTATTTGATGGAAGTGGATTTACAGAGTTGTGGAACACTCTTTAGCCTCTTGCCTTCAGATATAAAATGTCAGCAGAAATATGTGGAAAGTCTTTTTAGGAGCCCTTTAGTATGCAGTGAATTTTATGCACTGTATTTTTTTATTTTCTGGGGGTTCTTTTTATTGCTTTACATTCTTTTCCTCTGTATGGATGGCTCGGGAATTTGAACACCATGGAGCGTCTCCTTGTGCCCGTCATTCTGACTTATTTTACACCTCCGTTCTGAGGTTTGCATTTTGACACACTTTGCCTTTACTGCCTGATTTCTTACCTGTGAGGAACTGAAAATCCTTAAACAGAGGAAGTTTTCCTCCTCCCAGCCCGGCTGTTCCCATTCACCTTGGCAGCCGGGATTGCAGCTCCGTGTCCCGGGAGGAGCTGGGCTGGGAAGTTCGCTGTTGGTCCCGAGTACGTGCACAAGGTCCCTGGAGGGGCTTTATTCTGTTAATTAGCACATGCTGAAGCCTGTGTCAGCTTGTCTGGGCTGCTACTGTCCTGGGTTGGTGTGATTCCAGAGATGTGAGAACCCGTGCCACAATCAGGCCTTTGTTAGCTCAGACATAACTGAAGAGTTATGAGACAGGACCATGTGAGAAGAAAATCATGACTCAGACCCAGATAAATCCTCAGTGAGAATAAACTAGGGTTTGAAAGCAGTGCTTGGAAGCTATGATTCCACACTACTTTTAAAAGTCAATTTAAAAAAAAAGAAAGAAATAACTTGCTTAATTGGAGGGATGTTCTGGTATCTCTCCCTCTGCTTGTCAGAATCAATTACTTGTGGGTGATGAGCATGGGAAAGAGACAGTGGGAGCTTTTTTCTTTATGTTCTCTCTGGGGACATTTTATCTGTGTAGGAATAACGTGCAAGTTGAAGCTATCACAAAGTGAAGGATGTGAGCAGAGAAAGTCTGTGAATAGATGGGCTTTGAATGACAGCAAGGTTTTACAGCAGGGCAAAGAGACATGGAAAATATTGACCAAGGGAGAGCAGGATTTTCACATGACAGGTTTTTTATTCATGTTTTTATTATCATGAATTCCCATAGCCGTATTTAAAATTAGTTATTTGTTGTGTGGATACAGTCAGTCCTGACATCTGCCTGTGCTGGATTCTGTGCTGGATTCTGTGCTAATACAAGTAGAGCAGGGGAAAGTGCAGCAAATAGCTGACATTGATGCAATGAGATCTCTGTACTGTGATAGCACGTGCCACTGTGCAATGAAACAACCTTAATTTCTCTGAGTTTTGGATTTTATGTCTGTGTTTTTAGAAATAGGAATTCCTTTTCTCTGAGAAAGTTCCAGAGGATTTTAATTTTCCCCACTGAGTGATTCTAATAAATATGCTATATAAATTTGTCTTCTTGAGCATGTAAGGTTTTTCACTGTTTTCTTCCTTTACTAGTAAATGCTGAAATAAAACATGCCCTTTCTTAGTCAAGTCACAAAACCTGGAAAGGGCATTTTTGTCAGAAGTAATTTGGAGGCTATCTTGTATTTTGGGCCATGCTCATAACCTTTAGAAGTATGTAGAGATTCTTATTCCATTTTTATCTTAGTTCTCATCTCTTGTAAACCCGAAATAAATAATTTGGTTTATAGCAGTCCAAATACTGTTATTCTGGTGGCCGGGCAGTCAGATCACTTCATTGGATATGTTTGGTGCAATAGTTTACTTTCATGCTCTATCTTGCAAATCTTGACAAATTTTAAAGGCAGTGGTGGGCACTTGCACCTGGAACACAAAGCCTTTGTCACCCTTCAGCAGATCAGTGCTCCAGCCAGCACAGGATTCCCTCACTGAGGTACAGCTCCAGCAGATCTGCTGCTGGCCAATTTAAAATAAAACCCACTGGACAACATGTACTGAGATAATTACAGACTGTTCAGCCCTTGAGGGGGAGGATCTCCTGTGCAGTAACTCTATCACATTCTTGTGAGGAGTATAATTATCATCTGCATTTGTGCATTCTGCAGTGCAGTTCCTTGCTCAGCAGAAATACAGTACTTCTTTGACATTTTAAGCACATTGAGCACTTCCCCATAAATTGTTTTCTGGGTTTTCTGCTTCTGCTGAATGTCACTAAATGCCATCTGTATGTTTGTGTTGAAATTCCACTTGCAGGTTGTTCCTGGAATACACATTTGGTGCATCCCTTGAAATAGCCAGGCCAATGGAAGCACACAAATACAAATGTATCCAGAGCAGCCTTCAGCTGCGTTTTCCTGACAGCTGGGGGGTTTGCTCAGCAGCTGTAGAAGGATGGTAATTATGTCATATTGTAATACTGTTGAATTGATTTTCTGTTTTCATTTTATTAAACCAAATTACATTAATAAAGGACATTACTCCCTGACACTGAGCTGCCAGTCCCTCAAGTAAACATAGAACACTGCAAAACAGAACTTTACCTAATCATTTTAATGGAATCACTTATAAATCTGTATTAATAATAAATTTATTAGCCAAAGTAGAAAATGATTTAGTATTTTACAAATACATTGCTGAATATTTAAATGGCATGTCTGCTAAAGAGCTTAGTCTAAGACACGGTAGATAGAAAAATAATGGCACTAGTGCAGCTTCAGTTTTAATGTTTCATAGAATTTATGTATATGTCACAAATAAAAATAGCAGTGATTTATTCTTTTGTGGCTGCTTCTATTAGGAGAACTCAGAATATTTGTTTTTCCTGGCTATACCTGGATCTTTGGCTCCAGAGGACCCTAGAAGGGGGAAAGCTCATTTTTAAAGAGAAATATTATTTATAATTATCTATATTGCTGTATATGATTTAATACTTTTGATAGTAATAATGACACTTAACACTTACATGACACTTGTTATGCAGACATGTCTGGTCTTACTCATCTCTGAAATAAATATTTTTATTTTATAAAGTGTAGGTGTATCTTCATGTTATTTATTTGAAGCATATAATCTTGAGTCATTGGCATTCCAGAAACCTTTTCTGAATAATTGAAACGTAATATTTTTATAACTGACAGCTCACTGCTGTAGAATGAGTTCTACAAAAAAAAAAGTGGTGCTGTGCCTGTTTTGGGAGTGCCTGCAGCTGGAGGTGAGTGGCCAGCTGAGGTAATGCCACACTTCAGCAGGACTAAAGCAAATGTTGAAATTTCAAAACTTGATCCTTTATTGGATTCTGCACTGGCAATTCTAGTCCATGTTTGTATTTATATTTATTAAGAGAAGTCTCTGACAGGAGGGAGGGTGTGGGTGGGATTTGCCTTGTTTTTGCTATGGTGCTTTTTTTCCATATTGGAATTTTAGTTAAATTTCTGTCACCTTGCAGTCCTGTCCATTTTCTTATCACACCTAATTATAAACATCTTAACAAAGGAAACTCCTTGAATTTTACAGATTATTCTTGGACCTTCACAAATCAAAATTAACATGCTGCATTAATTTCTTTAAGTCCAATTCCTCAGCTGAAACACTACTAATTGAATATGACCTAAAGAAACAGCTTTACATGAACTTCTGAGTGATTTTTGGATTCGTATTCACAAAAATATTTGTAATGTTCCACAGTCACTTTTAACATATCAGCAGTGATTTCATTCTTCTCTTTCATCTATATTACTGTATTTTATACCCTGACCTCTGCTCTTCCTTTGCCTTTCTGAACCCACATGAACTATTCTAAGCATGCTACAAAGTATTTGACACCCTTCAGGATTGTCTTTCGCAACAGCACTGCCATGCTAAGGTTTGTTGAAGCAGATGAGTGGTTTTGTTGTTTTGTTCACTGCTTAACCAGATGCTTTCTATCTGTGCTGCCTGTGAGAAAACGATATATTATTCCATAAACTATAGAATTCTTTTTCATATTTCTTTTGTTTTTTCTTTCCTTAGTGAACAGACAAGAAATGTGTTCAGGTTCTGTCCAAAAATAGCAATGGATTGGAGACCTGTTTCTGAAAATAATCCTGTCATATCCAAATGCATTGATACTGCATCATGGGCAATTTTATAAGTTCTCAAAATGCTCATTTCCTCAATACTCTTTTTATGTTAAATTTCTACTTGCTGTTTGTTTTGTTACACATTGGTGAATATTCTCCCTGCTGTCTGAGGAGCTCAATTACAAGCTGGTCATTACAATACCTGTATGGTTTTTTGGGATGATGATATTTATGATTACAAATTTCTTAAATTCACATGGTCCCAATCCTTCCATTACATAGTTTGTGTTATCACTTGTTTCATTTATTCAGCCTATGTTAAAATCACCTAATATTATTTCTGACTGTGCCCTAAAAGCCTGCAGATGTTTTCCCAGCCTGCCTGTAACATTTATAGCTGATCCCTTTGCTCTGCAAACAGCAAGCAATGTGGGGTAAATTAATCCTAAAAACTGTCTTAATTGTGAAAATCATCAGCCTCTTTGGCTGGCTGAGGGGGTGGATGAGTGGAGGAAGGGTGTTGCCATTTATCATTTTCTTGTCCTTGTTGTAGCCTTATTTGCAAATAACTAAATTTACTGTCTTCAAAATGTTTTCTCAAACACTTTTTTTTTTCCCCAGTAGGTGTTGGCTAAAATATGAATACCTTAAATTCATAGTATTTGGTGTCACAATGCCATATGTCATATGTTTTTGAGACCCAGTTCCCAAGACCATACCTTGCAGCTTATTCTTCTGGTGAGATCTGTGGCTGTTCAGCTCACTGAGAACTACCCGATCAAGGGTTTACTAAGAGATAAAAAAGACTGGCTCTAGCTCTAGCTTTGAAATATGTCCCATCCCAGTGTTCACTCATTAAGATTCCTTCTTGAATTAGCTCCAAATCTGCAGCTTTTCACTTAAAAACCTGTGGGATTTTGGGGTGCTTCATGTTAAACAAAATCTGGGATTCTGTGCTCACTTCAAGTCAAAATTATGATTATAATTTGGGCTGTTTCCTAAATTGTGTTCCTGGATATCATTGCTTAATATTCATGTTTGTAACAGCTGATGTAAACATAGCCTGGGAAGGAAATCTGCAGAGAACACAACACCTTTGCTGTCAGGGGAGCTGTAAACCTTTTCCCACGTCCAAGTCCCTTGCAGCTAGCACTCCTGTTTTATTTCTATGGCATTTGTGTATTATTAAAAAATAAGCAATAATACTATATGAAACAGTCCTCTAAAGTATGCTGCTGTGCTGATTATCTTCTCTTACATTCGGTGAAGGACACAATAACGCTTTGTGTTTGCACAGTTGTGTCATTTTTGTTACACCCAATGGGAGTGTGTTTTCACAGGGGCTGTGTGTAAGAGCCCAGTCTGGATGTTTGTTATTGTCATGTTGGGCCATAATGGGCTGGTCTTGCTCTGCTTGCTCAGTGCCCTCCTCCCGTGAAAGACTTGCAGCATCTGTAGCCTACAAATATTTGTATCCCCAAAAAAGAGCTTAAATTAAGAAAAATAGCACTTTTCTCCACAGGGTATCACAATGTGCAGCTTATTTTTTTCCTTTGAAATTAGTTGATGGGTAAATAAACGGTTTTTTAATATTTAGAAAAGGAGATTATAGTATGAAATGGAGATGTGGTTGAGACATCTGTGGAGAGATTACACTTACTTCCATGTTCTAGTGGTCTTTATGTGAATAAGGGCAGGAGATTAAGTGGAGAGCAGTAACTACTTTAAAAGCCTTCCAGTGAGAAGTATAGACTCTCTCAACCACTGGTATGGTCTCCATCACTGCACCATCTGCATGCTTCGAAGTTTAGGAGATTAATTCATGCAACATCTCAGTCAGCTGGGGATGTGCAGATAGGCCCCCTCCATGGATTGGAATGGAAAAGCACAGGAGTTTTCAAAGGTCAGAAAAGAAAGTCTTGTGGAGCTGGGAACTGAAAGGGTTGTCAATGCTGGGGCAAATATGTTGAGCACTGTATTATTATATCCCATGAAATTTCATCTGCTTTCTGATTGACAGAGTGGCCCAGTCAGTTTCTCTTTCTTAAATGGTGTTTTCATTCATTTCTCAATTTTAATTGTTTATAAAGAGTGAAGATAGGCTTGTTTATAGTCATTTGTTTATAACCTTTTAATGTTTTTCTGGATGTCAATAATGAACCCAGAGCTAATGCTAAAGACAACTTCAAGTGTAAATACTTTAATCTGTAATCCATGCCTAAATTATAGCCCAGTGTTCCCACATGCCTTCTGTGTGGTAAATAAGCACCTGTTCTGAGATGGTCTGAGTTCACATGTGTGTAAATTTGCTTCATTTTTACAACTAAGTTTTTGTTAAGACTGAAATGATTTACTGTTAGTGTTAAGTGGCTTATTTCTTTTTAAACTTAATTCCTTGCTGGGCTACATAGGATTAAGATCCCCTTCAGTTGCAGGAATAAAATAATTTCCTGCTGCTAATGTAGGTTTCTCTGGTAAGTCTGAAGCCCTTAGGAGGGAGATGCCTTCCCTTTCGACTGCAGTACTGTAACCTGTCCCCATTAATGCTCTCCTCTAAAGGGAATCCAGGCTGTGGGGAATTGGGAAAATAAGGGAAAGGGGCAGAAGGGGGAGGTGGGGCTGCTTTGTTTTCTTTTCCATAGACATGTGAAACTTTGAGATTGCATTTCTCCGTGTTTGGCAGTGGATGTGTGTGATTTGTGTGTCTGTGTTAAGTCAGACTGGAAGACCCAGCCCTGCCTCTTACGTGTGGACTCAATGCTCACCTCTCCAAGGGGATCGTGTGTCAGTTTTGGCACAGCACAGATGCAGTGGATCTTGGCAGCTCAGACTGCCCCTTCCAAGCATTTTTATATAGGAAGAGGCGTGTGCTGGCCAGTTTCAGAATTCTAGCACTGCTTTTAACTGTGAGTTTCCAGAGGGTTTTCTATCCATTTGTCGGCTTGGATTTTTGTTAAATATATACACCCATGACAAATTAGCTGCCCTTGTCAGGGATATATGACTGTAAGAGGCATGTAGGCTGACTTGAGGAAACTTGAAGTTGGAATCAGCTTTTTTACCACGTTGTTCAGCGTTTGGTACTCCCTGAAAAATTCTTCTGTTAAATGGTGAAGAGTAAGATAGCTGAGGCCAAATATTTATCTTCCAGTCATCAGGAAGGTGCTTTCAGTCAATTTTGCTTATTCTCTGTTTTTCCATTCTCACTTTCTTGTGGAGCTGATCGATATGCAGAAAAAGAAAAACCTGGAAGAATTTTTTCATTATAATTTGGAGGGTTTTCAGTTGACAGTTTTTTTAAAGTTGCTTTTTGAAGTTTTGGCAGTGTTAAATTTGGATGTTTTTATAATAATCGTTGGAAAATTTTATAGAATGGGTCTTATATACATAAACCAGAAAAAATCAAAAGGTGAGAAGTGAATTGTCCAAGTTTTTAAAGATCTGGTTAGCAAATGTGTGTGTAATTGACATTGATGTAAATGGCAAATAGATCTACAGAAATGCCAGTTAAATTCTGAATGGCAAAGACACTAGAATGTTAGCACTGCCTTCAACTCCCTGTCTATGAAGCTGAAGGCTGAGTGCCCTTTAAATTTTTAACTTGAATTATTTAATTGCATTTATCCTTTCTCAGACATAATTAAACAGGTGATGAAAACCAAATTGGAAATAACATAGTTATGCTTGTGTTGGAAAGAATGATGCTTAGTGGTATTCATTCACATAAGTAGGGGGAAATGGATTCGTGTATTTCTTATGCTTGAATAGCTTAATATATCAGTTGTTGTGGTTCATCATTAAAATCATGGAAATGACAGCATGCTTTTAAAATCCTAAATGGCAAGATATGCTTTGATAGAATGAGGCCAACTCATAAAATCAAAAGGATAACATAATAAATAAAATTCCAGAAACCTGAGCATGTCTACTACAGCTTTGCCCTCCTTCTGACTGTGGTGTTGGTGTTGGCAGGCAGTAGGCTGTGATCGACAACTTGGGAGCAATGCCAAGGAAGACAACTGTGGAATCTGTGCAGGAGATGGCTCAACGTGCAGGCTTGTGAGGGGACAAGCTAAGGCACATGTCTCACCAGAAAAAAGTAGGTTGCAAATTGATCCTATGGTAATTTATCCTTGATTGTTTTCTGCTTGTATATTAGCATGCATATTGCAGTGACCTTTTAACCATATACTTGTTTGCAGTTTTACAAAGCTACTTATTCTAAAGTCTGTGCTAGATTAGTCTATTGAAATTCCGTGAGGGATACCACACATTAGGGTATAGCTAGGAAAGAATTTGAGATATGCATTTCTTTTAATAGAGCTACTCAATTCATTCTATCAGGAATAACCATCAAGATGCACATCTTATTTTAGAGGGTATCCTCACGTTGCAGTATGTGTGATGCTGCAGCAATGTTTTTAAATCATGGAAACATCTTATAGATGGTTTTATGGAAATAGTGGCCTGTGCTTGAAAGTACCTGGTTTTCGAATTAACTTTGATTTTTTTTTGTGTGTGGGTTGTTTTGTTTTTTCTTGGTTTTGTTTTGTGGTTTTTTTTTGTCCTGTCTGAAGACAATTGAACTTCAGGGGCAAGTTACTACTTGTATGGTACAAAAAGCACAAAGTGAAAGGAACCAATACTTCCATCTCTTTTTTGTGTGTTTGGCTCAAATTTCACCATTCTTTCTCAAAATCATTCACAACTTACTGGGAGTAACTCTGAAGGTCTCAGTAATATTGAAAATATAAAATATAAAAGAGGAAGGGTATTAGAAATAGACCCTTTAGTGGAGTCTGAAGAGTCTGGCTATTTTGATATGTAGGCAAAGTTTTCCATACAAAGACTCCCTTCTGGCACTGGTGCTCTCCACCCTCACAGATGATGCTCCCTGGAGTCTCACAGCATATGTCCCATGTGTTTATCATATGAATAGTTGCCTCACATATTGTTTTCTTTTTCTGAACTCACAGCGTGTATTTGTCATGAGCATTTGTCACATGGAGATGGGGCCTTTGGGGTTAATTACCTTCCTGCCAAGTCACTAGATAGAAGGGTGCTCTTAAAAGTCAGTGCTCAAAATTCAAATGCAACCAGGTTTTCTTTTTAACAGATGAAGCACCTGCCTCTGACATCTGCCTATATTTTAATACTGTTGTATTTCAGCCTGCAAAGATTTCACTTGTGCCCTGATTTTGAAAGAGCTTTGTATATTGAATCATGCTAAAATCTTATTGTAGGATATATAACTATTCCCATGGGTATTTTAATGCCACTGTTTTCAGTATGCTTCAGTTTGGATGTAATTTGGAGTAGTTTATTTGTTATCTCTGTGCTTATTGCTTTGTAGTGTTGTGTCTTGTACTGCCCTGCAAGGGTATTGGGTACCACTGTGCAGGTGCATAATTTCTGCAATTCAATACACATTTACAGTAAAGACAATCTGAATTAAAAAGTGACTGGTTGTGTGGCAACAACTTTTAAAGTCATAGGATAATTTCACAGAATTCATAGAGCCTTTTTTATATATTAGATGGTCTATCAGTGTTAGCCTTTGCCTTGCTTTGACTAGAGATCTTTTTTATTGATGGGAGAGCGTAGTTCAGTAATTTATAAAATTTTTCATCATGAAAGAGTGAAAAAATGTCTTGAATGCTTACAATAAGCTGAAAATAATTTTTATGGGGGGACCACTTTTTTATTCATTTGCCATATCAAAGACTCAGAGCTTCTGGTCAGCATATAGAGCAAGCACTTGTAAAGCAAATATTTTTGTAGTGTCTCCAAGCTGTATTTTTTTTGTGTCTATATATAGGGATATATATGCACAAAATAGCTCTTTCCCTTTCTGTTGTGAAGGTCAGCTGGAATTGAAAGGCATTGAGTTGTCTATTACAGTTTTACAGCAACAGAGATTCTCCTGGAGAAGAATGATTCCTGGAGACACCATAGCTAGTTCTAAGGCAGCCCAAATAAACTTGTTAGACTGATCACTCTGGATAGTTCATGATAAGTGAAATAAAGTGTTTCGCATTTAGTTGCTGCTTAGGATGGAAGTACAGTAAAGTGGTAAAAGGAATCTGGTTTTGAAACTCACTTTGTGACAGAAAATACTGATTTCACTTGTGGTATTCTGGCTCAGGTAAGAGCTGACTACAGCTGACATCACTTGGTGGAAGGTTTCCCATCGCCTTGAAGGTTATGAAGAATGCCCATTGTTCATTGTTTCCTCTGTCATAATTCAGTGTCTCTTTAAGAGTCCTTCAAAATTAAAGACCAAGAAAGACTATTCTGAGGAAAGATGTCAGTTTTGCCAAGTTTTGGGTTTATCTTGCGCTGCAGTAGGCTGGATGATATGAATGAATTACCACTGGCATAAGCAAAACAGTACACATGCTACTAAATTCAGAACTTGGTGTTTTTCTTAGTTATTGTCATGGTGCCAAAATATTTTTGGGTCAAGTTGTTCAACACTATGCAATGAGTTCCATATAATCATCCTGTGTGTGAATGAAATGTGGAAATAAAGCCATCCTTTCTTTATGGTAAAATATCAGTGAAGGGAGGCACATTATCTTCCAAAGAGTCATTTGGAAGCTTTCAGAACTAGTGTTGAGAAAATATCCACACATGACAGACATGCATACAAGAAGGAGATTAAGGCTGTGAGCAGGATGTAAATTTTACTGTTCAATGAAGCAAATTAAAGAACTGGAAGGAAAACAAGAACCGAAGATTTTAGTATAAAAAAGAGACATAAGGGAAATAAAAGTGCTTGGTTATCTTACTCCTTATTTTAAAACAAAGAAATTTAGGTGTTGATAGCAAATGATTTCTCATGAAGGACTAATTTTGTTTTATTATCTTTTTAATATGTTTTTACATTAAATTAATGTCTTTGATCAGAAAGTTAAACAGCAGTGAAAGGGAGCTTACTGTTTTGCAAATATGAAATGAACGGTTATTTCAAGAGTTTATTTTTTCCACTAACACTTAATTGCCTTTGAAAGACAAAGTAAGTTAAACTTCTGTCAGCAAGCCAGAATCTAACATTCTGGTAAAATGATTAAAGGTTTGACTAACGATATTCAAACAAAAAGTGTAATAGGTTGTAAAATGTACCATCCCACTGGGAAATGAGATATCATGGACCTGAAGTTTCTAGTACTAAATGCATGGAACTCCCATTAACTCTACTGCACTTTGTGCACGTGGAAAAATCGTAGGATTGGGCCCTCATATCTTCTTTCTGCACCACTGTTGGCAAGCAATGGTAGGAAATGGTTCTGGTTCTGATACCAACAAAGAAGAAAAGATGCTGGTTCAATGGGGTGTGAGGTTGAAAGTGTAGACTTGTCCCAATCTGGTTTTATTTGGTTTTCAATACTTGCAAGTTTTGCCTTTCTTAATGTTTTTGCTAAAGAGCTTCTTATGAAAGCTTTCACTGGCTTTGTAACTGTTTGAATTTCCTTTTGCTGTGTGCTTTATTTCCTGTGGCACTTCTGTAATATACCATTGGTCACTTTTTCTCACATGATGTATGTCATCATCCCCAAGCATGCTTAACCAAAAACCTAATTTCTCTTTGGTCATTTTTCTGAACAGAGGCCTTTGGCACAGCTCCGTCTTCTGTGTCATCAGCCAGCTCAACTTTTTTGAAAATGTCCTGCCTCACATTTTTTCCTCTCTTTGAAATCAATATACTAGCACATTCTAGCACATACAAGCTAGCAACTCCAATTGTCAAGGTTGCCTGATACTTCTTTTTATATGATGGATTATCTGCCAAAATTAGACAGTTGTGTCAGAAACTTCTCATGCCAGGTGCTATGTGTTTTGGAAAAAATTCAGCCAAAACAGCTCAGCATATTCCAAGGACACAGAGGAGAAAAACATGTTGTTTCCCACTGTCAAAACATTCTTGAAACCTTTTCTTTAATATGTCTTAACATCCCCCCATTGTTGGACTTGATCACAGATCAGGGATTTGAAATCTGGCAGGCAATGATCTTCTGGTCATGGATAAGTCTTTTGCAATGTCTGTGAACATCAACACATATTTTACTACAACCTTTACAAAAAATTCCCAACCTTTTCCTTCAGTTTCTGTGGAATCTTCTTGGATGTTAACAGCTGAAATTTCTGAAAACTTATCCTTTTAAGTGTTCTCTAGCTTGTTACAAGTCCTGACTGCAAACAGATCACACGTGTGCAGCCTCCTTAGAATACATTAACATCTTGCTCTTCCAGAAATAAGCTATTAATTTTTTTCCTTGAGGTTGCTGTTGCTTTCTGCTTTACTGCAGTGTGGACCAGGTGCCATGATAAACTCTGTGATGCCTCCTACCTCACATTCAGATATTCAGAAGAGATTTTGTGAAGATCTTCTAATCTCCTGAGCTTCAGACTTATGATGGGGAGTGATGAGATCACATGAGAAGAGGGAAAGATGAGATGAGCTGAATAGAAAAATTTGCCATTAGTTCACGCAGTGAAGGAAAGGCAGATGTGAGAAGGTGGGTGGAGGATGTAGGACTGGCTGTACAGACACACTGAGTCAAGGAAAAGAGGGAGAGAAGACTGAGATTAGATAAGGAATCTGGGTAGGAGATGGAGTCAAAAACACTTGGAGAGGAAGGGGAAAAGTCAACTTTGTGTAGAGCCAGGAGAGGGAACTGGGCGGGTTTGGCAGGAGAACTGTGAGTGGGGAGGGATAGAATGCCAATGCATCAGTGTTCCAGTATGGATAAGGAACATGTTTTTTGAAGCAAATTCCATCATGGCCCTAACGTACTCTTCCCAAGTTCACATCACAGAGTGGTCTTGGAGAGCATAAATTGGAATTTTTTGGATGAAGCTGAACCAGAAGATGTGAAGTGTCCCAGAAAAGCACCTGATGTTCTCCAGCAGCTACAGGGCATCCAGTCCATGGGATCAGACTAGAATTAGTCCCAACGAGGCACCCGCAATTTTGTTGTGTGGATTCTGGGTCTTCAGCACCAACTGTTTCAGTCTAGACATCCCTTTACTTTCATAGGTTTACTTGAGGCTGTTACAGGTAGTATGAACCCCCCTTCTATATTTTCATGGTGGCTTTTGTCTTGAAGAAATTTTTGTGTAAGAACATTGGCTATTTCATTACTTATTTTGCACTGTGTTTCCTTAAGATTCATTCTCATGAGGGGCTGTTTGCTGTATGTCTTCTATGTTTTCCCCAGTGCATGTATTTGGCTTGGCTTTTATCAGGCATGTCAGCACAATGCTCAGCAGCAGTGCCTTCTGAAATTATGCCTGATGCCAGAGTGGATGAGGGAAGACACTGCAATAAGATTCCAACATTTTGAGATTTTTAGTTCCTCTGTGCTGTAGCTGTTTCTGGATTATTGTTTGTACTTTGAGAGCACAAAGGTCTTCGATCAGAACCAGGGAACCAGCAAATAAGTTCTGAGCAAATACATAGAAAGAAACACTTTTTTATAGACCTGAAATAAACCCTCTGGCCTGCTATAAGAGGAGAGAGGGAAAAATCCCAACTGGCCCATATGTGAAACAGTAAATGGGTCCACCATGGCCCACATGGAAAAATAAATAAAACCTGCTGAATTGGATTGAGCTTAGGAATGTGGCTCCTTTATTTTGATCCTGGGGATTAGCTCCCAGTCTTACCATAGCAGGGAGTCTGATCTTGCTCTCATTGAGATCCAAAGTCTAAATCCACATTAACACCATAGAAACAGGATCAAACCTTGCCATCTAAAGTAAAAGCAATCCAGGAGCTTAATCAGCAAGTGCTGTGTGTAGTGTGCACACATTTGCTGAGAGTCTCTGGGTGAGAGTGGAAGGAGATGATTCTCGTGCTGCTGGGAATCCCTATCCTGAAAGCACTGTTAGAATAGAGACTATATCTCACCTGTTTCTCAGTTTTTTAAGGCTCAGGTGATCAGTTTTTTAAGGCTCAGGTGAGCCTTCATCTGAGCTCAGATGTTAGAGTCTAGTGCTTCTGCGTGTTCCAGATGATTTTGGGCCAATTTGTTTTCAACTTTATACAAAGGTCAGCAATTAACTTTCAAAGAAATACTGTAAGGGGAAAGAAAAGGTAATCAAAAATTCTCAGTATGGATTTCAGGGTAACAATTTCCCCTTATGTTTTCATAAGAGTTCACGGCTTTTAGTAGTGTGGACCCTACTGATTTAATGGGAAATGTACAGCATAACCATTTAAAATGGGTTTACAGAGCCTTGTGTTTCTTTAAGAATATGAATTACATTCAGCTGAGAACTGGAGACTTTTGGAATATATAGTTTTGGAGCAGACCTGGACAACCATAACCATTGTTTCAAAGCTGTTCCTAGGAGAGAGAGTCCCTTTGGTCAGTTCTGTCCCATTTCTTCCAAACCCTTATCTCTGTTCAGAAGTCCAAAAATCTCACATTTATTTTTTTCCTATAATTTCCTTCATCTCAAGGAAAGACTACCCCAGGTCATAATTATCTCAGTCAGGTTACAGAAATCTCCTGCTGTCAGACTTCTTGACAGGTCTGTGGGCTGCAGGGCTGACTGCTGCTGTGGCGGTGAGCTTAGTCATCTCTAATGCAAATAAAACACTTTCTGGTAATATTGTCTGTGCTGCAGAGAAACACCAAATTTAGCACCCCCATGAGACTTTTGGACCATATCAGAGAGTGCTTCGGTGAGGGTGGAATGTCTGTAGTACTGCTAAAGGAATGTGAGGCATCCTGCAAAGGGATCTGCAGGGTCTGCCTGTGGGGAGGTGCAGGAAGCACAGCAGGACGACCCTGGTTGTTCTCCAGAGGAGCAGCCCTGCACATGTGTGCACATCTGCAAACCCGGGCTGTGTCCGTGCAGCCCAGGCTGCCCTCGGTCCCACTTCAGAGCAGCAGTTCATGCATTCTGGACTGGTCATAGTCTGACTTTTATTCGATGCTTTGTGCTGTGACCCATCCTTGGTTGTTATCAGGATGGGATTCAATTCCCAACCAAGTAAGGACAGATGGGCCCCTCAAACCTGCTTTCCCTCAAATACTGTCGAGCACATGTGAATTCAGTAGTTATTTCCTTGCTTTAAAGATATACACACCCACTACCTCCTGGCTATCTTTAGCAATTCCTCTGAAGAAAAACCAAGATGCAAAAAGATATTAAGTGGTTCAGTAGTTAATGTTTTTTCCAGGACTCTTTAGTTGTATTATTGTTTTACTGTAGTATTTTTCACTCTGGTGGAATACACAAGAATGAAATTAATAAAGCTCATATTTTATTACGTCCAAAATAAATTGTTATATTTAAATGCCCTTCCTAGAAATTGACGATATAAAAACTGTAACATAAGAAGGTGTTTATTTCAGAAAAAATAATTGCAGTATTTGCTTGAAGTATTCTGAACATTTGGCAGGAAATCATACTTATGCTAAGGAGATGTAAACCAGAAGCTGATAATTTAGCATCTACTATAAAGGGCTCCGGTTTAAAGTGGAAAGAAATATTTTTCAACTATTTTTTTTTGTTAAAACTAAACTCAACTATTCTTCCTCTAAATATTTTATGGGTAATTCTGGAGCCAGTGTATCACTGACCTTCAACACACATTACTTTTTGAATCTGCAAAAAGGAGCTTGCTCTGCACCAGCCACTGAATGTGAGTTAGTTCCATCACCGGACAGAGCATCTTGCACAGGGTGTGGCTGCAGAGGACACCTGTGGCAGGGCCTGCCTTACAGAACATTTGCAGCTGGGCCATGATGGAAATGGGTGACAGCTCCTTGGGTGCTTCTCTCTTCCTTTGGTGGATATCCCTGTGGATACCCTTTTCTGAGGGCACTGCTTTTGTTGGCATGAAGGTCTCTAGCCTGTTGGTTTGACTGGGAACTCAGTTTGCTCGGGCAAATCACAGATTTCCTACATTTGAAATGAGAAGTAATAACTTTGTGCCTTTGTAAAATGCACTGAAGTAAGTGTGTTGCACATTTATATACGAAGAGGCCTTTCAGGCAGCTAAAAGCTGTTTTGTATTGACGTGTCCTGTTGGAGACTGCTTTGGTTTATAGTTCATTTTAAATTGAGCCTCTTACTGGAAGAAATGATCTTACATGGTAAGTTAGATGCAGACACCGTTATAACATTTACCTTATAGCTATTATATATTTGCTCTTAACTGATCTGTAATTGGTTAAGGGTTAGTGTTAAGTAGATGATTTATTTCCTGTAAGTCCTGCCACTTATTGAAGTTGTGACCTGCAGCAGGAAATGAGGTGTGGGCAAAATGAGACTGAACAGCTGCAGATTTCTGTAAGGGGGAAGGACTACTTACCAGATTCCTTATGTCAGTTCAGTGATTAGAAAATAAAACTAGGACAACGGAGTGTAAATATGTTCCTAATACACTACTGACATTTCAGTTTTTGTTGTTAATAGCAAATTATTTTCTAAGAGAACGCAAGCTTTACAAGTCCATTTGTAGGTCTTAATACTTGCATAACATAGCAAACAGACTCAGTACACTGTATTTAATAAAATAAGGTATTATTTTTAATAGAAAAATTGTGAAAGCTATGAAATATTTTCTTAGACACATTTGACAGTTTTCAGTCTAATTATGTGATGTACAAATTCCCTGATGAAAGATAACTTCTAAAATAGTTGTTTAATTTTCCTAGGGGAAGAAACTGTGATTGCTGTACCACATGGAAGTCGCAGTGTGAGAATTACCCTGAAAGGACCAGCACACCTTGGTATGACTGAGCTGTTTTATGTATTTATACATAGGCAGAAGATAAAAACAGAACCTTGTATCTGAACTCATCCAAACTTTGGAAAATATGGGTAAGATCATGACCTTGATACCTTGATTCCTCTTCCCATCTTTAATATCCAGCCTGGAGATAGTCCTAGAGAACGCTGGAAAGTTTTCTTGGTAAAAGGAAATAGAATACCTAGTGGTAGTTTCTATTCCTTCCACTTAAACCAATATAAGGCATCTCAAATACAGTACACTCTTAAACAACATGCAAAAAACCCCAAACCTTCTAGAGGATTATGTGTGGAATCAACAACCCTTGCATAACTCAGCACCAGATTTCTGTTGAAGCCTCTGACAAGTGATCTAGGTACACATGAATAGGGTGAATGACTACAGAAGTCCTGTTTCCTTGTAATTCTTTTAGTCATTACATACCACCAGAGACACAGTTTCTCATTTTATAAGAGAATTGTTTTCCAATATTTTCTTATAAGGCTGATGGCAGTATAGCAATTTTTTTGTTCATAGGCCTAAGTGGGCATAGAGAACTAATGGTTTCAATGGTAAGTGGTGCTGCCATACCAAGCAATGAAATAAACTATTCATTTAACTTTGAACAATTTTTATTTGTAGAAGTGGCAGATGTAGTCTGGATCATAGAAATAAAAGGAGCTTCAGCTCTGAGATACGTAAACAGAAGTAAAAATGCATTTTATTTAAAAATTGCTCATCAGTTTTTTTCTTTCAAAAATATATTGTTACATCCTTTCTAAGAAAAAAACTGAAATAAAATTCCCTCTTCAGAATGGCTCAAGAGTAACAATAATTTCTAGATATACTACGTATATAAAAAATGTACAAAGCTGAACTTATATTGAAATAAATAATATTCCTTTAAAACTGTTTCAGGGGATGTGTGAAGGAGTGATCCTGACCAGTTCAGGTCAGGATTCTTGGACTTTCTTAAGTAGTTCTGCAGAAGGAAGTTGTTGTTTCAGCTTTGCATGAGGAAAAAGTACTAGATTGAGTGGCTCCTGGGGGATTTCTGGAAAGCTCCTGAGGAATGCAGCAGCAGCAACTCAGTAACTAAGTACAGAGTGCTCCTGGCTTCCTACCCAGGGTGGTTCCGTAAAGGAGCTGTGGCTTGGCATTACCTTTGTTAGTTCGCTCTCTAGCTGGATGAGAATTGTGGAATGTTCCTTTAACCACTTCCACCAGCACATCTGTTTGCAAATCTGCAAGGATTTAGACATTTTTTACCTAAAATTAAAATTGTAGAGGTGAAAAGCAGTGGAGAACTGTTGTGGGGAGAGGGGTGACAATCACTTCTGGTTTCATAGCCAGGTCCCCAAGAGCTGATGCTCCAGAGGTGCTTCTCCACCTTCCCACTGTATGTGTTCATGGGTGTTTGTCACTTAACAGGAGATACCAAATGATCCTTTGCAACTTCCTCAACTTCAGTGTGGGTGTGCTGGTATAATTAAAGCCAGAATTTTAAGAATAATCACCTATTATTACAGGTTCATTTGTCAGAGATGTTTTTCCTGGCTTGCAAGGAGCTGAATTTAACAGGTGAAGCAGGGACTACGTCTTTAACTACTATTGTTAAAATTTTATACCGCCTCCTGTTGCCAGTATATCTTTGTCCTTCAAGTAGAGTCAGCAGCAATAGCAAAAACGTGAAGAGCACTGTGGAGTGTCTGGCACTTTTCCCTTTATCTTGTGTTCAGTGGTGCTCCATCCTGGGTTTATGATCTGGTCTCATTCCAGGAAAGCACAGCTGCTGGACTAATCAAAAATGGAAATGTGGTTGGAGATGTAGCACATAACAGATTTGAAACAAATGCTCTGAGCATTGTTTTGCAACCAGCAGTTAGTGCTTGAGTAAGGACTGCATTTCTTTGCAGCTGATTAGAATAAGTACTTTGTTTGTGTCTCTGGGCACTTTAAGACAGGCAACAGCTTCATCAGAGAGCCAAGATGTTACTTTGGGTTTTTAACAAATATGGCCCCCTGTACTTCTGCCTACTTGGATTTGGTGAAAGATTTGGTGGAAAATAACCAAGCAATTAGCACAAAAATGAGTCTGAATAAAATGTTTCATTGTGTTTGCTTTGTTTTTGATTTGGACTGTATTATGGCTTTTCCAGCAGTTGTTTTAAGAGCATTAGAATCAAAAGAAAGACTGAAAGTTCCCTGAAATTAATCCTCCAGCAGAAGAAACAGGAAAACCAGAAGCTAATATTTTTACAAGTGGCTAATGCTAGATAACTGAGTTCGTGAACTTGGGGAGGTTACACGTTATTGAAAGGAACTGAAATGTTTTTCTTTTTGTCGATTTTTTCTCTGTTCACAGCGATTTGCATCAAGTGACAGCATTTAGCTGTGGGTTTGTGCACTGCTCTGCCTTTGACAGATGCTCAGAGGAGCACGGTGTTGCTTGTTGCTTACATTTTGAAAAGAATGTTTTGTATTGTGCTTCCCACAAATGAATCACAGAAAAGAAACAGCTTTTGGGCAGCACCATGCTTGCTCTTTATTGCACTGGGAACAGGAACTGTTTCCCTGGGAACCCTTCCATGCATCTCTCTGCACAGGGAGGTACCTGCAGTGTTTCCTGTGCCACACTGCCCTGCTCCTTCCTGCCACCAAGAGAATGGGAGGCTTCAGCCATGGGGCTTCTGTCCACAGCTGGGCAAGGCATTTACCATTTTTGTCAAGGGAAGGGAAGTAACCAAACATGGATAGTTATCAGGCTTTGGCACTGTTGATTGTCCTGTCAGGCTCAGGAACAGGTGAGCACTCAAGAGAATTCTCTGTCCATGTGACTCTTTCCAACTGGAGTCTCAAGGAACTGATTTAGGATGGGGAAGCTTACTCTTGAAGTCAAACTTCTCAAGTCTTTAGTGTAACAGGACTCTGCAGAACAAATAAATATTTAGTGAGTTATTTTCTTAACCTTGTCATGAAATCAGTTGATCAAACCTTTATTCTCAGTTACTTCTCTGAAACCAAAAAATGAACAGTTTTTGAGGAAGGAATTGCTCTCCAATAAGCATCATTATGTTATGTGTGTGTTAAATACACCAAATGCTTGGTGTTGCTCTGTTTTAGAGGCCTGTGATGACAAGCACTTGATACTGCTGAGCAGGAATGTATTGCATCAGAGGTTGTCCATTGTGCTGTGGAATGGCTCCTCATCTCCCTGAGTGAGACAGGAAAAATCTGAGCAGCTGCTCTGAGCTTCAGTGGTGTGACCTCCAGAGACACAGGCCATGGCTCCAGAGCTGGACCTTGCAAATAAACACATGATTTGCATCCACCTCTAGTGCAGCTCTGATGTAAACATACTCAGGGGGTTACTGTCTCATAGTTGCTGAACAATATTCTTGGTTTCTGCTTAGAAAAACATCAAAGGTATTTTTTAATTGAGAAAATTAGTAAAAAGACTTAAGAAATGCAGCTGAGGTCACCAAAAAACCATTTTCATCATCTTTTTGCACCAGCTGGATGCCTTGCCTTGTAATCTTAAATGCTGGTTTCAAAAGGATCCTGTACTCCTGAGTATCTTACTGAATTTATTTAGAGTTGGAAGTACTTGAGATTTGATTTTACACTTATTTAAAAAAAATGGGACAATAACAGGAATCATGCATTATTACTTACTTTTAAGCAGTGTTTGTGATCAAGTAGTAAGTTTGTGATTTAAGCAGTAAGTTTGGGATCAAGGTTTGCAGAAGCTTAATCTAAGAATTCTGTTCTCCATCTATTTTAAAGGGTTATTTTGTAATGCAATCAGGAAAGGACACTTCCATAAAAGTGACAAACAGAAATATGTAGTCATCATCTAAATGCTTGGGTTTTTTTCTGGGATTAGTTTATATCTATTTATTCCTGATGGAAATGTGTTGGACAGTGGGGCACATTGATTCCTAGAGACCTATTTTTTTGCTCTTTGACAAAGTACATTTTATTCACCACTACATTCATACCCTGTGATTAACATAGAGTCATTTCCTAGAAACAAATCCTTCCTGAAACTTCCTTCCAGCCATGTATGTGATCTTTGTTGTACCTATGAGCACAGTGGAACCTAATGCTTAGAAGCTTGGGATAATGGTGGTATTTTTTCAAGGAATTTAATTCATTCTATAATTTATTTATTCTCTTTGTTGGGGGTGCTCCAGAATGCATGTTTGTTTAAAAAATTTGAAGGAAGAAAACAGTTAATGATGGATTGCAGTGTTCAGAGCGTGTTTTAAGGGCAGGTAAAACCAGATGCTTTTAACCTAAATGGTCTAGCCTGACTTAGGTAACTTTGTTTAAAGTACCAAAAAAGGCAAGGTAGTGGGAGAAAGAGGGTATTTATAGCTCATCAAAAGATTCCTTTGAGCTTGCCCTGAGCTCATCTGAGATTCATGCTTTTCTCATGCAGTGCCCTGGTAGATTGTAACCAGACCAGTGTATTTCAAGTCATGCATCTTGCTGTGCCTCTATGCTGTATTACACAGAGCCCAGAATTCTGCCTTTGTTATGAATATCTTCCTTTAGCTTTGTCCACTTACAGTTCAGTCAGTTTGCTGGAAGTGATTTAATCTTAAAATGCTTCGTCTGTCTTCTGGAGGCTGTGGGCTGTTAGTTTAATCTGTTTCCAAGGAATAGAGAACAATTCAGAAAGGGTTTTCGTCACCACCTGTTCTGGGAAAGGGCCATCCCTCCCCCCAGCGGTGCTGCAGCTGCCCTCCTCCTGGCCCTGCTTTTTCCTCACATGGGAAATACTCAAAGCCAAGTTAATGATCTTGGTACAGTGATACAGGTATTGAGGTGAGTGTCAGGTGGGTTTGGCACTGTTCAGGCTTCTCTGGAGACTGATTGCTCAGATTGCTTGGCTTTTGAGTTGCATGGAAGTATGAGGTATTTTTCTCTATATTGATTCTATCGGTTTTGAGTTTCTTTCAGCTTTTCCTGCTCAAGCTATTGCTTATATCAAATGTTACAGAGCACTCGGTGTTGGAAAAACTGTCTCAGAAGTGCTTCTGGTATGAAAGAATAGTGTGTTCAGACAGATATTCCTGTGGTGACTTGTCTTGCAATTATCTATCAGCCTATAATCTGAAGCAGTTAATATTCTCACAGGTTCTCTGGGTGTGTTTTTACTGCACATATGCAGCTGGTAGTTGCAAGGCAAAGTTGTAAACCTTACTTTCTGACTTTCTTGAAAACAAAAACCTGTTTAAGTTTACTAATTGCATGTTTCTTCTTTAGTTATAGAATCAAAAACACTACAAGGAGAAAAGGGAGAGCACAGTTTCAATGCTCCTGGAACATTTGTCATTGAAAATACAACTGTTGAATTTCAGAAGAGTACAGACAGGGAAATCATAAAGATCCAGGGGCCTCTTGGAGCAGATTTCATTATCAAGGTGGGGTGTGTGAATGTACAAATCTACAGTTATTGCAAGTACGTGCAACACAGTGGTGGCTGACCATCAGCTTGTAGCAATACAATAAAATCTTTTAGCTAGCAAGTAAGAAATCCTAATTACAGTCCAGGGATCATTTATGCTAAGAAAATCCGAAAAAATGAAAATGCTGCACGACTAATGTCTTTCTGTGGTGGAAAATACCACAGGATCCTTAATGGTAAAAATGGCCAGGATTTCTGTTTTAAACACTGCTGGAAGAATAACAGTGTGACCCTGTGCTGTGGATTGAGCTAATCCAATTGCAGACTGCCACCTACTGAACCTGAGCACTGCTTCCAGCAGCACCCTATGATCTCCCTCAGACATTGCTAATCCAGTCGCTGACCATTTCCAATTCTTTTAAATTTCTTTTCTGTCCGGAGCACATACCACTGTCTTGCATCACACGCAAGATATTTATAAGTAGAAACATATCAATATTTGACTGCCCAAGGAAGACTCTCATACAGTTTGCCATTGGAAGTGACAGAAGTTTCAGTATTATCAGACTGCATGACTTTACCTGTCACATTGTAGAAATGGAATTTCAGTAGTTTTCCTTTTTCATCTCCAGTATCATGTGCAGCTAGGCTTGCCTGACTATAAATCAGTGTGTTTGGATCACTTATAGACTTCTTTCTGCAGCAAATTTTAAAATTTTTGCTAACAAAGATAAACCAAAAGAATACACTTCAGAACTTTGCTATTCAAGGAGAGATAATTAAATGTCACATTAATGCCTTGAATAATTAGAAAAACAAAGCAACGTTCAAGTCTTTGACTATTGGGAACTTAAATTTAATGACTACTCTAGACTTTCTAGAGGTTTTTTGTCTGTTATCGTCCTACTCTGCATGGCTTTTGTGTATGAACTCTGCTTTGAAATGGCATGAGCAGTTGAGTACAGTGTACACGTGTGTTGTAATGGAAATTTCTTCAGACCAGGTACTCTGGATCAAAAGAGAGTGTGGTTCAGTTCTTCTTCTATCAACCCATCAGTCATCAGTGGAGACAAACAGAGTTCTTCCCCTGCACAGTGACTTGTGGAGGAGGTAAGTAATGTCAATTCTTCAGGAGTGATAACAGCTCAAGATTAAAAGGAGCTGATTGAAAACCTTTGTTCTGCATTTTTAGTGATTAGATGTTTGTGTTTCTCTGCACACTGGTAATTCCTTAGCAAAATAAATGACAGAGTAGCAGCTACACAGGTTGGTTAAGCTGGTATCAGCATAGAGGTTTTTACATGTTGTTACAGGAAGTCATGTTTTTCCATAACAGATGTTCATTTGAGGAAGAATATTGACTAAGAAATAAAAATACAACATTCAAAATAGAAAATTGCAACTCATAGTGGACCTATTTGGGGAAAGTAAGCAAAGAAACAGGATGAGATTTTAAAATAAGAATAATCAAGAGATGAAAAAGTATTTCTGGCCTCAGTAGTATACATGAAGGGAGAGTTTTAGAACATTTAATTGAGAAATTAGTTATACAGAAAGCAGAATGAGTAAATAGAATTTAAAGAACATTTCCTATCAGTACCTTTAGCTGTCTGATCTTAGACATTTAGTCCTGATGGTGGCTAGAGCAGCACATGTGGTACTGTGGTATCCACTCCTGGTTTATGCACTGCAGCTTAGATGAGGTGTAGCTTTGCTCTGCTACAGCTCATCCAGCCCAGCCCACTGCTTGTCATGTCTGGTTCTGCAAAAAAAGTGTGAGCTCATGGTAGGAAGAGTGTGTGACCCTGCAGATAGCAGTTTCCCTGCAGCTAGCATTTCCCAGGTCACCTGGAAAACAGACCAGGATGCTGGGAATACCGATGTAGGGATTTTCTGGAGAGTGCAAATATGGTTTAAATAGTTACTTGGGACATGAATAAAGAGAGTGAGAGATGTTTAAAGTACAAGCAGAGTCTGGGGATCTTTTGAAGGACCATCCTTTTTGGCACTTGCACCTCCCTGTAATCTGAAATGCAGACAATATATGTGTATGATATGCAGTCCCACAGGAAACTACTGTATCTTATGAGATACTTGGCCTCATGAAGTGTGGCTCTTGCTGGAGCTGTGAGTGGCAATGCATATTCTCTGATGATTCCATCACACTGTGTTTATAATTTTTTTCCTTAAGTTGTCTGACAAGAGAAGAAGTATAAAGCATCACAGTTACTTTTGAGGGCTGCGTGTAAACACTGGATAGCTCAAGGGACATATTTACCTTCAAAGGTATTGGCTTAAATCCAGCCTTATTCAGACTGCTGTTATGGTTTGAAAATTATAGCTACATGTCAATCTCTTTAAAATCATCCAGGGTGTTCAAAGCCCTACTTTGTGGCTGCTTGCCTATAATGTAAAACTGGTACCTTTAACAGAGGGGCTTGGCAGTCCTCAGGGAGGACAGGAACTGAAGCACGAAAACTGAGCTTCTCAGTCAAGACAGTAGCAGAGTTAAGAATGGCATGCTACTGAGCATGCAGGGAAGTTGTATTGCAGCTGCCTGCCTTTATCTTAAAGTGGATTTAGTGTCCAGATTGTCTGTTTGGCATCTGGTCCAGGCAGTAAAAGAAAAATTTGCTCACAACAGAGATTTGGAATTAGTGCATTGCCATTCCTCACTTGGATGTTGCTTCTATCTTTAATTCTGTAATCTCCATATGTTGGAAGGGGCATCTCAGAAAGCACAGTCAAGCTTGGATGAGCAAGCATATTTAGAAATTGTTTCTCTTGTTTGCAAGTGACATTTCTTCTGAGTCCTTTCAGTACTTAAAGAACTGAAACATAGATGCTGTGGGCACTGGAACTACTTAGTTCTTTATGGTTATCACTCTCATGCATGATGACACTTCGGATCAGCCAAGAGACACACAACTGAAGCCACTGATACATGATACTTAGCATTTTCAGTAGGCATTGGGACTTGTGCTGTTAGTTTGTTGACTTGGTTTGGTTTTAATTCTTGTGGTCTAAAACATTTTTTCTTTGCACATACCAGAACATCCTTCTCCTCTCTTCAGTTTAAGTCCAAGTAAGCTTTTTTGAATGGGTCTTTTTTTTCTTAGCCAAAAAATAACCTAGTGGTTTATAAAACTCAGACCCCTTCTTGCAATCAGTCTCCACACATATTTTATTGTTTGTTTTTCACTGAGTAGTTAGTTCAAGTCTTCTTTTGTTGGCTCTTCAACTCGGAATGTTCTTGAACCTATTTCTTGGTTTTCTACAGTTCCTTAGCAATGTTTTTGGATCTCATCTTCAATTCCTCTGGCTTTCTGTCTCAAGTATTTATTTCTTTTAGCATGAATGACTGTGTAATATAGCTCTCTAACAAACTGGTAACTCCTCCTTGGAGGAGGGCAGTTATAAGTTGTGGAACATGTACTAGAACCATATGGCTTCATAGTTTTGCCTTGTGACGGGTGAGCTGGTGCAGTACAAGTATTCCTGTATCACAAGGAAATATGTGTGCCCTTACTCTTAGAATATTAGTGGAATAAAGAGCTGGAAGCTCATCTAGTGTTAAGACAGGTTAATATATTGCTATGCTGAATTGCCTTAAATGAAGGTCTGGTTGTGCTTTTCCTGCTCAGTGTTTCCTTGTTTAAAAGCAAACCAAAAAAGAGTAAGACAAAAAATTAATTCCATGAGGAGAAAAGGCTGTTTTACTTTATTTCCATTAGAAAAATTAACTTTGCTTCTGCACTAGGTTATCAGCTCAATTCAGCTGAGTGTGTGGACATTCGTCTGAAGCGTGTTGTTCCTGACCACTACTGTCACTATCATCCAGAGAACAAGAAACCAAAGCCCAAGCTGAAAGAATGCAACATGGATCCCTGCCCTTCTAGGTCTGTATGGCAAATAAATTTGTGTGTTACATGGGCAGATACTAAGGAAGAAAGAATTGTATTTACTTAATTTCGGTTCTTTTTATCTTTATATCTGCTTAATCTTGGTTGGTTATTGCATGTGTTAAAGGCTGAAAGCTCTGCCAGTAGATGTGTGGCACTTTTTCAGTGTTGCAGAATAGAAGATTTAGCTTATAGAGATATTGTAAATATCAGTTTGTTCAAGGGCTGATTCTGCTTTGTCTGTTGCTGAGTAGTACAGCACTAGTATGAGGATCTTGTGAGAGAGTTTGCATCTTTTTGGATTTATTGATGCTGCCATTCAGAACATCTCAACAGCCAGACAGAAGCTCCAGTCAGTGCAAGTTTTGCAAATGTTTCAACTTGGTTTATTAATTTGTCTACCATAAAAGTTTGATTCTTCATTGGTACTGTAGTGTTGATAATTTAATAATTAAAGCTTGGGTCTATTTGTTTGGGTTTTTTTAAAACTAGGCATTAAAAAAAAATTCAAAGTAAATATTCTTGTGGTACAAATGCCACAGGATATTAGTGCCAAATTGTAAAGGCTATAGTACACATAAATTGTATTGAATTGCACTACAGTATTTCAAACTAACTTTTGGATTGTCTGGTGAGGTTTCCTGGCTGTGCTAAAGAATCTTAAAATAACATCACAGTATCAAGTCCCAGAACCTCACATTAATATGCCAGCTGGCTGAGCTAGAGTTATATGCAAGAAAAGGAAACACTCTCAATGGGTTTCATTTCCTACAGCTAAACTGTCCATTTCCTTTCATTCCTGTGGACATAATCGTTGATAGTGACCTCTAACAGTTATAGATGTGCAGACTTTGAAGAGTTTTTCCTGGAGAGTTGATCACTGTATGAAGCAGAGAGGCTTCAGTAAGGCTTGATAGCAATGGCTGCCAAATGTTCCAAAGCTGGAATGGGAAAATTAGGGGAAAGAAAGGGAGTGATTATATTTTACCTTGCAAATTTAGTTTCTACAGCCAGGAAAAGGAAAGTACTACTGGATATAATACCATGTTTCCTAGCATTGGAAGTAAGGCTTTATGCCTGCTCTATGCAGTTCAAATAAACAGCTCTAGAAGGGTCCTAAGCAGCATTCAGGATCTGTCTAGGATGAATCCTGTGATGTATTTATTTCACTGACACTCATGTCCCTGAGCAGTCTTTGCTACAGATAGAGGTATGTGAACATTTTTTTGTTAATGAAGTCACACAGACCTAAAGGGTCACTGATAATAAATTTCTCTGCTGGAGGCTTGCTCATTTAATGTTTTATGGTGGTATGAAATAGAGAAGCTGCATGGTGAATAGTTCTTTATCCATGCAGAAAAGGTAAGATTATACAAGTCATAAGGTTTGCCATAAGGCTCATGTGTAATGAAGTAAGATTCCTGCATTTCACATTGGGAATTGCTTACTTCAAGCATGATCACATAAAAGTACGTACTTGATGTACAGTCTTGGGCATGAGAAATAATGATGCAATATTTATTTTTTTTGACAGTGATGGATTTAAAGAAATCATGCCCTATGATCATTTCCAGCCACTTCCTCGGTATGTATAATCAGGATAGCATATGTGTCAGCTTTAGCACACTTTTCTCTGCAAATATACTATTTTAGTACTGAGATAATGGAACATATTTTGATTTTTTTTCTGTACAGGAGGGTAAGTTTACAACAGTCCTGTAAACATCCCTGAAGCTTGTGATTTATTTTACTGTGCTCTGGATGATTAGCTTAACAGTCAGAGGTTAATACGCTCCTCTTGAAAATACCAATGTGAAGTCTTTAAAACAAACAGTTGTCCCCCTCAGCCTTCTCTGGCTGTAGTGCTAAGAGGAGCATCATCTTTAAAATGCATATATGAATTCTTGTCTTGAAAGGTTTCTCTTTTGATGGGATATGAGATTTTATGGAACAAATCTCTCTATGTACAGGATTCTGGAAATTCTTTTTCTCTTGAGAGGTCTGATCCTTCTCCTCTTTAGATTTACAGTCTATTTATTGACATCAAAGATGACGTCACTTTCAAGATACCAAATTGTTGGAATACCTGTTTCCTTAAACTGGGTCATCAGAGAACAGTTTGTTACCTTTTTTTTTTATTTTTTTCCAACACCTGAATCAATTACAAGGATTTAAAACTTCTCAGGAACTCTTAGATGTTTTATATAGAATGTTGGTGGATTAAACAGTATTGAGTCACATTTACTTTAATGTAAAGAATTATAGTTGATGGGTTAGTTGCATATATATCTGAGTTGAACCTCTGCTTTATTAACTCATGTAATGAATAATGTGTATTTTTCTAAAGAAGTAAAGATATGAAGTAATAAGAATGAAATCATAGACTTGCTCAGCTTAGTGGAGCTACTGATTACAGCTGATATAAATGTCATAGTTTATTTCTGTAGCAATTTGTCCTTGTGAATCTGCTGTCCTGTGATGTACTTTGGCTTTCATGCATAGATGGAGATTTTTTTCCTCTACAGCTTTATTCTGTAGAGTTCTCTAATTATATTCTGTGTCTCTCCCTTTCCATTTCTTCTGCCAAAGCCTTTGTACTTCAGATCTCTCCTGGAACTCAGCTTAATGTATTTACAGGAGTATTTCATCTTCTGAACCACTTAGGGCTTGGAGACCACTTGGAAGAGAAATTTAATCCCCCTTTCTGTGCTTTACTGTGCTCAGTACATTTGCATGACACTGTGGTGAGATAGATTATGTCTGTGATAAAGCTGTGGGCAGGTTCTCTTATTTCAAACTAAGAACTACAGACAGGCCCACCTCATTTCAGCACCTCGGTGTGTTCTGTCAGAGAGTATCATGGTCTTCCTGGGTGATGCTTCAGAGTCAGCACTGTAAAATAGCAGGCGGTCAAGCAGGGCTCAGAGCTGGTGCCAGCAGGAAGGAGAGAGGAAATGGGCTGTGCTGTACTGGGAGGGCTTGTAAGGAAACATCACAAAGATATAGAATCACCTTTTCCTCCAGGAACTGCTGAAAGAAAACAGCAGCTGAAAATTTGTTTACCTGCATCAGGAGATAACTCTGGTCCAGTGTGTATCTTGCTTCAGTGCAGAATTTGTCTGTGCTGTTGCCTGGCAAGGAACTGTGCTGGCTCCTCTCCTCTCCTCTCCTCTCCTCTCCTCTCCTCTCCTCTCCTCTCCTCTCCTCTCCTCTCCTCTCCTCTCCTCTCCTCTCCTCTCCTCTCCTCTCCTCTCCTCTCCTCTCCTCTCCTCTCCTCTCCTCTCCTCTCCTCTCCTCTCCTCTCCTCTCCTCTCCTCTCCTCTCCTCTCCTCTCCTCTCCTCTCCTCTCCTCTCCTCTCCTCTCCTCTCCTCTCCTCTCCTCTCCTCTCCTCTCCTCTCCTCTCCTCTCCTCTCCTCTCCTCTCCTCTCCTCTCCTCTCCTCTCCTCTCCTCTCCTCTCCTCTCCTCTCCTCTCCTCTCCTCTCCTCTCCTCTCCTCTCCTCTCCTCTCCTCTCCTCTCCTCTCCCTCTTCTCTTTCCTGTTTCTTACATGCTGACTGACCCAGGATTGTCCTTGCAAAGCAGACAGAAAACCAAAGTCCTGGATGTATAGAGGAGCAAAGCTGTACAGACTCCTCCACCTCGAGCAGCAGCCCTAGATCACACCTCCTACCTAACATGAGGGCCATGTGGAGGCTGCCTTGCAGTGCTGTGGTGTTTACCACTGCTTTCCCAATCACACAAGGAAGTTGTGGGAAAGTCATGGTGCACACCACAAGATCTTGAAAGAGTTCTTCTGTGGCTAGAGTTGTAAATGCCCCACTGAAATATTTTTACAGATGGAGAATTCTTTTGAAATAAATAGAAAAATTTCCCAGGATGAAAATTTTCTTTTAAAGTTTTTGGAATGCCTCCATTTATTTCAGACTTGTTGGACTGTTGAGGATCCCTTGACAGCTGTGGGTTCTGGAAAGTCTCTCCTTTGACTGCTTGCCCAAGACCCCCCTTTCCCCAGTAGCCATGGACCTCACTCCATCTTGAAAATGCTTGTGGGAGTATGGGATCTGGAATATGTTTGAAACTGATGAGATAAAGAAAAACAACTATAAAACTTCATGCTATAAACACTTGCAAGCCTTATATTACATACAGCACAGTGAGGCTTACATATATAAATCCATGAACTGCTAATTCATTAAATAGTTAATTGCTCTTTAGTTTCTGATTTTTAAAAAGAAAATTCGTTAATACTGGCCATTCATTTAAGTCAAAGAAGAGTGTAACTCTTGCTCTTTGAATGTGTTTTGTTATTGTGATATGATATCAGTATCTCAGCATACAGCTTTGTTCAGAATGCTTTTGAGTACTCCATGGTTAATGTCCCTTGGCTTGCTCTGTGTTTCATACTCATTCTTCTGTTGAGCTTAAGCACGATTAATATGTTTTTGTAGTCAGCTTAATGAATTGCTTAAAATAGGAAGTGTCCTTGATTTACCTCCTTCTGCATCATAAAAAGTAGATTGCTTAAATTTACCTTTGATTTACAGGCCTTTGCTTCATTGAGTCTGATATTACGACTTCCTTTATGATAGCCAAGTTGATTACTCTTGATTAAGTGATTTTGGTGGGATATTGTAGTCCTTGCTGAGGCCATTGTTCAGAACAGAAACAATTATTTTCATGATCCTTTCTGAGCCTCTGCAGTGATAGAGATAAGATTTAACTAACAAGACATTGATGAACCTTAAGATGTACTGCACGACTCAATCATTTCCAAAGGCTTGGCTTTGATTCAGGAGGGTGATGGAAAGAAAGAAAGAGGTAGGAGGTAAAGGGTGAGGAGATATAGTGTGGGGGTCATTGGAACCTACAGACAAATACTTTGATAGGAGCTTTGTTATCACCCTAATGTGACAGGAGCAGGACATTATTGAATTTAGGTTTTTTTGAGAGGTGATTCCTTAAATGTGCATTCATGCTAAGAGGTGAATGAAACTGAGCTTGTAGCCTAAAAACCTCTATGCAATTCTCACTTCAGATGGTGCAACGTTTTCCATCTTTATTATAGTTAGGTCTAAGATTGTGACTAGATGTCCATTTTTAAGATATTTCTTCCTAGCAGGTTGTTTATTATCTCTCTGTTGGAGGCTACTACCCCAGAGCTCTGCTGATTCACAGGCTTTTCTTAATCCTAAATTTTCCTTAATCTGTGCATTGCCCTGCTGCAGGAGCAATCAGCTGAGTTAGCCAAAGCAGCTGAGATGGATGAGCAGCTGCCTTTTGCTTGAAGCAGGCTGGAAAGTGTGAATACAAGGTTGTTCAATGGCATTTTAATGAGGGTGGAAAACTCTTGCCGAACTGCAGTCATGACCAGCCAAATGGTACCTGCCACAATTTAATTTCATCACAGTCCTTATGGATGAAGGCAATTTGGTATGAGATGGCTGGTTTGACCCAAAGTATTAGAAATCCCATAAAAATTCCTTCAGGAACAGATTTTTAGGGTAGTCTGAATGATGTGAGCAGCAATGAGCCTGTAAGTAATAACACCCTCAATCAGAGCAGCCAGATTTGTCTTTGTCTTTCAGACTTCACAGGCTCTTAAATACGGGGGCTTCTTTGTCTCTGACAATGGTAATAAGTATCTATGTGATCATGTAAATTAATCGTCAAAAATATTCCATTTAGATGATTTAAACTATTTGAAAGTAAATTCATTCCAGTAATCAAACTCAGTGTTTTCAGTTGCTAAATTATGTATGAGAATAAGAGTTTTCTATTTGAAATATACTTACATTTGCAGTTCTACTTCTGATTTTGCACATGAATTTATGCCTTGAATAATGCAAGGCAGGTCTGCGAGTTAATGTATTTGTATGTGGTAAGAATGCAGCAACCAAATTACCAGGGAGCTTTAATTGACACTAAGGTTGGACTTAATACTTTGCATTTTTAATAGACGCTAGTGGAATAAGAAGGAGCCTCATGAGGTTTTTTTTTTTTCCAGGTGGGAACATAACCCATGGACTGCATGTTCAGTTTCCTGTGGAGGTGGTATTCAGAGGAGAAGTTTTGTGTGTGTGGAGGAGACCATTCATGGAGAGATACTGCAAGTGGAGGAATGGAAATGCATGTATGCCCCAAAGCCCAAAGTCATTCAGACCTGCAACCTGTTTGATTGTCCGAAATGGGTGGCAATGGAGTGGTCTCAAGTAAGTTGAGAAGTAATTTGGATTTTCAGTTTTGTTTTCTAAAGAAAGCCTCTGGTTTTGTGTAACCATGTATTTATTAGCATGGGACTATTAGAAAAGTATAGCCCTGAAAAGTAACCAATAGTACTGGGATAATTTGCTCTGAGCAGTTCTGCCTGACAATCAAAACGTTAATGTGTCTGTGTGGAGAAAAATGCATCTAGAATTCCTTGTGCCGGTTGAATTCCTGCTTTGCATGGAGGATAAGTTAGAGACAGAGGTCAGGCCCCTTTGCCGTCAGGTCATTTATGTCTCAGTTCTTGATAAATGTAGTATTTCACTGGCTGTAATAGTTAAAGGCATGTCTGTCTCGGGGGCTGGCAAGTCTGCAAGGGTGATTTTCCAGCATTCTTACCTTTCATTACAGTAACAATAGCATAAGCCAGCTTCTCCTGGCTGTGGTTATCTGATACAGTCAGATAGGTCAGCACTCCTGTAATTCCTTAGTTCATCAAGATGACATCAGTGACACAAGAGTGCAGAAAATGCAGCTCCCCTGACCTAGCCTTCACTGGAAATCACCATGGTAAGAGTGGATTCTCAGTGCATAGCCACTTCTGTTTCATCCGTTGCCAATCAGATAAGCTTCACAGAACCCCATGAAATCTCTCGCATTCCCCAAACTTAGACTTTTATACCGGCATCAACATTTTCCTTATTCACCTAGCAGTGCAGGGATAGATTCCTACATCTCGGGGGGAAAACTTTAGCGACATTGTTGCCTGTAGCATCCTCCCGAGCGGTGTGTGCCGAGGCAGCAGGGTGAGCCGGCTGTGCTGTCTCCGCAGTGCACCGTGACCTGCGGCCGGGGGCTGCGCTACCGCGTCGTGCTGTGCATCGACCACCGCGGGCAGCACGTCGGGGGCTGCAACCCACAGCTCAAACTGCACATAAAAGAGGAGTGCATCGTGCCAATACCCTGTTACAAGCCAAAAGGTAACTGGAATTTTGTCTGGGTCTGTTATTGTTTTACATTTTTGTTCAGAGAATTAAAAGCCCCTGGTAACCTTTTTTTCAGAAATGCCAGAAGCTGGAATTTACTAGGGGTTTTTTTTTCAGTTTTGGCAGAAACAACAGCTTTAATTATTGGTGCTAGGAAAAGTGCCCTGCTGATATTTTTTGCTGATAATGTGGCCAGACTGTCATGAGGTGAACGTGCCAACTAAACCTATATAGTCTGGTCAAATTGGGAACACCAAAATTAATGAGCATAACACAGGGAGGAGGAGTTTTTCAGTAATACTTGAATTAGAATGAAACTCCATATGTATCACCTGGGATCTTCTTGTTTGCTTTCATTAAATGTGTCAATATTCTCAGTGTGACTCAGCAGCTCATTAAATTATACTCAGACTACTTTCCTTTTTCCTTCTCCATTTCTGCATATTTAAAACAAAGAATGGAGCTCAAACAGCATGACGAAGTTTTCTAGTAAATTTTGTTTTATTATCCTGTGTATCTACAAAAGCATTATATCAATAAACAATGTAAACTGTGAAGTTCTGAGGTGACTAGTGCTAACATCTACATATTGCTTTGATTTTGGAGAAATTACTGAATGATTTAGGTTTTTTTTCCTCTACCAGAAAAAAGTCCTGTGGAAGCAAAATTGCCATGGTTTAAACAGGCCCATGAAATGGAAGAGACCATAACAGTCTCAGAAGAGCCAACGTAAGTACACTGCCTTGTACAGTGAAAAAACATTTCCAGTGTGTTTTGCAGATCTCTGGAATGATTGTTGCTATGCAGTTTGCTTTGACAGTTGGCCCTCCATGGGAGATGAGTCCTGTGGTGAGCTGTTCCTAATTTTACATTTCAATAACTTTGCTTCTGGAGCTCCTGTTCTGGATGACACAGAGCTACACTATTACAGTGCCCCTATATCATTCAGGAATTCAAAGAGATCTTGATTTAGCCTAATTAAGCCCTAATTAATGCATGTGGAGATGCTTCAGCAGAGATAAATTAAAAAACTTTAGTTTTATCCTGGTCATAGCTGTAACCTCAAGAATGTAGTGGTGGTATTAAAACTTAAGAGGTACTTTGTAGGGTTGCCAGGATTTCCTTGGGGGGTGAGCCCAATGCATAAAGTGAGAAAAACCTGCTGATCTCTGTGCTTAGCTGCATCTCTGGGGGTAAGTTGTGCTATATTACATGTGTATATGTGTGAAATAACATCTGGATTTTGTGAGTCCTCTTAAAAACTGATGAGGTTAAGCCTTGCAAGTCCTGGGGATGAAAGCATAACTTAAATCTAGCTATGCTTGTTCCTGACCCTTGTATGTTAGGGCATCCACAGAATTCCTTATATCCCCTGTGTACATTTCGTATACACACACACACATATTTATGTTTGTAATACATTCAATATATAAGCATTAAAGTATTTAAATTTCTTAAAAGTATTAACTTTGTAAACAGTGAGATTTTGAACAGTATTTTATTGTGCTTTGCTGAATTCTGCACTCTTTTGTATGAATGTCAGTTTGAAATAATTTCAATGAGCTTAATGAAGTTTGGATTTATATTGCTCTGATAGCAGAGTGTACCTTATGCTTATTTTTCTTCTTCCATCGAGCTGTTCCTGAGTTTGGCACACATGCAGCAACAGGTGTGACCATGAGTAATAAAATCTTTACACCTGCAATGACTCACAGGAGAAACCTCTTGCCAAACAGGTGTTTATATAGTTATGGTGACTGTAGTTTAAACTTTTCACTGCTCTAGCCTCTCAAGTCAAGTGTCAACCTACTGTGAGTGGTTATTTCACTCTCCACATCAGTGGCCCTGAATTCAGGCAGGGTAGTAGCAAAGATATAAAAATAAAGTGTGATTGTCAAAGGGGGATGATGCAATCAAATGTGCTTTTTAAGTGTCAGGATAGCAGAATGAAGGTATATGAGGTCACTTCTAGAGAGGATTCAGCATGAAGCTATAAAGAAAATTATCTCCAGCATCACAAAATCCTGCTGTGGCAACCATGAGCTAATGCAGTTTCTGGGGTTTTGGGATCCTTCAGCATCAGTCTGACAACAATGAGGGAGGACACAGCTGGTTCAGAGGATATGTAGAATGTAACAGAGCCGAGCCAGAAACTTTGTCATGGGCTGGCTTGTGCCTTGTTCTGACAATACAGCAGTTATTCATCCTTCCTAGCTGTCTCCCATATATTCCACTGTAGCCTTTTTCTTCTCCACCAACTCTGGAGACTTGGATGTTTTTCATCTTTCATTCATGAGCCTCATCCTGTCCTTAGGCTCTCCTTCACAATTTCCAGAAGCATCTCCACCAAAGTCTGAAAGGTTTCTCCAGCCACCTCTTGCTGATGGCTCTTCTCACCACCCCCTCTGTGCTGAGGGGCTCAGAGGGGCTGTGCCTCCCCAGTCTGGGCACTCTGGGCTCTCCTGGGACCCAGCTCTAGCACTGTAGCCAGATTCCCCATTAGTTCCACTTTACTGTCTTCTGCTGCCAACTGCTTGCTCTTTAGTCTTCCAGGTAAGGAGAAATGAGAAATAACTGATGCCTGACTTCATTCCTTTTTGCAGATTGTCTGTTGGTCATGTGGGCAATAATGGTTTGCAACTAGAGAATTTTTCCATCAGTGCTTTAAACCTCATGCCCAAACTGCTCTGGTCCTTTCCAGCTAGAGTCAGATTTTTGAGTCAGGAATTAAGATTTTAAAAGAAACTGTGACAATAAATTGTTACTTCTCCCAGAATAAATTATAACAAGATTTTCCTGTGGTACAGATCTGTTTTACTTTGTTTTCTGTAATTTAGACATGGCAGAGTGATAACTCATAGCCCACCTCTGCCTAGCAGGGGAATTAATATTTCCTTGGTAAAACGCCATCACTTTTAATTTTAGTTATTCTGTTGTCATCCAAATGTAAACCACAATATGAAGTCTCAACTTCTAGTCCATCCTTTTATGACAACTTTCTCTCTATGCTTTTGTGTGATATTTTAGTTGATAATGAATAAGAGAATAAATGCAGCTGTGTTTTAGAACCCACAAGTGATGGATATGCCAAAAGTAGCTTGTGGAAGATAAATACTTCTGCCTCTGTGGTCTACCACGGCTGGTGTCCTGAATTTACATAGAGGGGGAATGTTCAAAAGCTTCTTTTTTTTTATTATTAGCAAAATAAAAAATGACTGTCCTTAAAGTGAGGCCAAGAAAAATGTAGGTCTGACCTTTTTAGTTTTTAGTTGTGGAATGTGATGACAGTTGATACCAATCATTATTTCAAATGTTCTTCCCTCGAGCCTTCTTAGTTACAGTGGGATTTGCAGAGAAGCTCCAGCAAGTTTTTGCATCCTTTTTATTACTTGTAAGTTAAAGAAATGGACACCTCAGCTGCCTTTCTCTGTCATTGCTTAGGGAAAAACTGAAATACTTTCAAAAACTGATATATTTTTTCAGCCATATGAGCTAAAAAGTGATGTGAAATGCAGTGTTTCTCGTAACGGTTCCCACTTATTGCATTGCAGTAATTTTCACAGACGTGTCCCCACTGTGCCTTTGGTGATAGAGAATTACCCATTTCTCACAGCTCCTTCTCTGAAAATGGCCTGGTGATTTTGTCCAACACATTACCCTTGAGGCTGATAAAACCAGCAGCGTGACTGTTCAGAGCAGGCAAGGGTGGTGCTGCAGGGCGGAGTAGGGTGCCAGCATCATGCAAGTTCTGCTCAGTAACAGCCAACATTTTAGATGCTTCTTTAGACTTTTATCCAGGACCCTTGGTGCATTAGGACTGAACTGGAAATATTGTTAGAGCAGCTTTTTTCCTTTTCATTATTTAAGCATTTCCTGTCTTAACTGTGGTCATGAGGAAAATAAAAAATTAAGAGACATCATGTTTTCCAAGTCTTTAGTAAGCTGCAGAGGGCTGCACTGAGTTCAGTTTTCAGTTCAGATTTGATTTGGTTGAGTTGGACTGCTCTGTCCCAGTTTTATCATCACTAGTCTAGGTCACTGCTTCATTTCCCAGGTCATCCTACCCTTGCTTTTACAGCATGTGCCAGGTGAATGCACATTTCCATTAGTGCTAGACTGATAACATTGCAGCATGGCCATGCCCTCTGCTGCATCTGTAGTGTCTTCATTACTTATATCTGCTCAGACAAGTATAGGAGCAATTTAATTCAATGTAGCATTGGGAAAAATGACTGGGTAAAAAAGCTGATTATAAAAAGTTGTACCTGCTCAAATTTGCATTTTTTTCTTTTTTTTTTTTTTTAGTAAGAAAATGAGTCTTGTCTGCAAGCTTAAAGATTGCAGAAAATTTTCAGTTACCACTATCTTTTCCATTTTAAATTGCTGATGATCTACAAAGCATTGTAGTACAAGTACTTTGATGCTCCTCAATCCTGACCTGAGATGACTCTGAGTGTGTGCCCACTGAAGGCAGACTGAGTTTACTTCAGAGAAGTATTGTGTCCAAAGCATCACCATGTGTATGCTGTGAATGCCCAAGTACCTCACATCTGAGGCTGATGGAGTTTGCTTTAATGACCTGTCACAGGCTTTGGTTTTGCATGTTCAAGATAAAGTAAAAATAATAAAAACCCCATCTGCCTGAACTCAAAATTTAGATAAAAATCAACTCTCTTAATGTTCAGTCTGTTCCTTGCTCTGCTTTCATATTAGCAGTCTCTACTGGCATCTGTTGTACTTAGTATGACTTGAACATGATCATCCTTGGAGAAGTTTTATAGTTTAGGATTTCAATAGGTAAATAGTCACATGACCAGTTTAGCAAATGCCAAGCTACAATAGAAAGTATTTTGTGTGTTTCTTTTTTATCTTGCACTTCACTCAAAAAATACCAGACACTAACATTCAACACAAAAATCTCAATTCTAATATAGGCTTGCTAGAAGTCAAGGAAAAGACTGCTCAGAATTTTCTGAGTTTCTTTATAAATCAGTTGGTTGCTGAGTGAAATGATTGCTGTGGTTGAAAATTTCCTTTAATTTATACAGGATTTGAAAAGAATGTTTTTAGAATACATTGTTTTTGGAATGTTTAAATGCACTCAACTAACAGTACACAAAACTAACACTAATTTCTGGTATGCTGCTGTTATGCTTTTACCAAGAGAAGTTATTACTTTCAGACTATAAACTTAGGTATGGTTGGAAGACCAACCAACTATTTTCATCTATAAATGTCTATCAATTTTATTTTTCCAGTTAGGTACATAAGTATAAATGGGCCTAATTTTTTTTTTTTTACACAGAAGGAGAAGAAAGTCATCATTCTGTTCAGCCTATGCACACTGGCCTTGATCCAATAAAGCACTTAAGCACAAGTTTCCCTCTGAACACATTGTCATCCTGTTGACTTCAAAGCACAGCTAATATGCTTAAGTTAGGCTCATGCTTGAGCATTTCATTGCATGAGGGTGATTTTGCCACCCTAGGTAGTTTGCATGACTGTCTTTGAAAAGACTGTGAGATCTGATGTTCCAGGATTAAGCTGATTCTGTCTGCTGGGTGAGTGAAAGCCTTTGCTTTCCTTTGCAGTTTTCCCGCAGAATAGTCACTAGAATTTATGTCAAAAGCATCTGGACATTGACCCAGCTGGCATCAGCTGTGCCATCAGACTCAGTGGGCTGTTGGATTGTTCTTAACCTGACATTTGCTCAGATTTGATCACTGTAGGACACAGCCATCCACTATTTTGATAGTATCCTTCCAATAAAAATCAATCTGGCTGTGTTGGAAGGTGCTCAGACTTCTGAAGGGATGAACACATGGGAGTTCTCAGTGTCAAGAGGAGCTGGGGGTAGTGTACCTTTTCCTGAAGTCTGGTGAGGGCTAGTGAGCTCTAACAAAAATTCTGAGACAGTTCAAGGAAAATTTATGGGCTTAAATGTATTTATTTTTGTAGCAGAGCTATAAAGCTATTTCATTAACATCTCCTTAAAGAATAAGCAGTTAATCTTTTAACCTCTGTTGGAAATGGGAGTAGTGTTTTCCACAGGAAAAAGTCTCTTTTGGGGTCGGTCCCAATTACAGTCTGGGTGACTATCCCAAGGACTGACTTAGAGTATCCTTACAGGTTATCCAGCCATCTGTTCTCCTTTCTTCTATTTGATTCTTCCTCTGTGTATACTGGCAAGAACTTATTGGCAAGATGATAAACTGTGCACAGAATCAAACCACACTGTTGACATTTTTCTGTGCTTACTGTGTATGCAGAGTGTAAATACTGGTTTTTGTCTTACACAACTGTTTTTATGTTTGTAAGGGCAGCTTTCCTGCAGTAAGGGAAGGATAATTCCTTATCCAAGATAAGGGCCAAATCTTTGAATCCTCATTTGGATCTTTCTTTCCAAATACATTTGTAACATTGGTCAAATTATCCTCCTATATCTCCTGCTGATGTTTTGATCATCAGCTACATTTGGACACATAATAAAGAGAAACTGCTGCCTTTCCATGGGGAGAAAAAGTTCTAGGAAATTCTGTATTTGATTTCTTATAAAGTACACCCCAGAGCCACCCAGGATGACTTTATTGATGAAATTCAACCCCTTGGCTCTAGTGCCATTTTGAAAATTACTATCAGATATTAATGTGTCCCTCAAAGTCAGAGAATATTATAACAAATTCATGACCTGTAAAACAAGATTTTACTGTAGTTCATCAGGAGCACAAAAGCTTTCTAATAAAAATGATGGACTGTAGGTTCTTTATTGAAGATGAGAGGCTGCTAGCAAGATTGAATCTGAAGAGCACCCTGCAGTGGTGTGCACTGGATATGCCTCGATTTGAAAAGGGCTTCTCTTCTCTCTGGTTGCTGATTATTAGTATGACATAAAGTGAGGAGCTCTCAGATTTAAGCAGATTGCAAATATTCTTTTGGCATTTGCCCAAGCCTATGTACCTGGGGAGCTGTTTTATGTTGTATAGATACATCTTCCTGGAGTTTCTCCTTTTTTCCCTGCTCAAGGAGACTGAGAAAGGATTTAGGTGTTTTCCTTTTTCCTCAGAAAAGGACACAGCTTTCCCTGTTCATCATGATTCTTTCTCCTCTTTTCCTACATCTTCTTGTGTGAATTTTGGTAGATGGTCTGGGATGTGAGAGTCAAGTGAGAGACTTAAGATTCTTGATTAAACGTTCTGCTCTGTGTATAAACACACATTTATGTGTGTTGGCTGTGTTTTAGCTGTGCACACAGAGGCACAATTACATGGAATGAATGACAGTGATGTGATGATCTACAGGTTTATTCCTGAGCCCTGGTCTCCATGCAGTGCCACGTGTGGCAGTGGCATCCAGGTGCGAGATGTGAAGTGCCGGATTCTCCTCGCCTTTACCCAGACTGAGGTTGAGCTGCCTGAGGAGGAATGTGAAGATGTGAAGCCACCAACAGAACGAGTCTGTCACCAGGTGTCCTGTGACAGTGATCCTGTCCCCTACACGCCAGAATTTCCTCGTGCAGAAGATGGCAGTGTGATTTATGACTGGGAATATATCGGGTTCACTCCATGTTCAGCCACGTGTCTTGGAGGTACCTTTCATTTTTTCTTAATTTATCCTGAGTTGTAAGAATTTGGCATTGTTTGGTATTGTTGTGTCTCCTATTAGCATTACCCTAAAGTAACTCTATTGACCTGTGTGAAAACCTGCAGCTACAAGCTTTAACACACTTTTGGTTATCAATGGGGCATTTCAAACTACTTTCTTTCCTTCAGCGAACACTTACTGGGTTAAGTAAGGTGCAGGAAGTTGATACAGCAACTTGCTTTAGTCCTGCTGCTGCAGAGTGTCAGCTGCCAGGCCATCTGTGGTACCAGTATGTTTGATGCACCAGCAGTGGAAATGTTTAGATGATCTACCTTTTCCTAGGAACCAAAAGTGTATGGTTTCAGAGTAAAAATCCTTATGTTTATTCCTTTTCTTCCAAAATGCTGCCATTTTCTGCAGAACAGTAGGAATCCAGAGCTGTAATTAGCGAGACTTACTTCCAGGCTGGCCGGCGTGAAGATCAAACGGGAGCTGGGCTGGGTCTCAGTGCAGTGTATCACTGCAGAGGAACTCTGTGCCATACATCTGTCTGCAAGTAGTTAGGCACATTCCTTCTTGGATGTAATCGAATCTCCCTGTCGTAGTAAGTACATGTTACCAGACAAGGCTGCTGGTGTTGCTACTACTTACTGTACTTTGGGACCGAACACAAGTGAGTTATGAAGTGTTAAGTGGAGGCAGTGGAATTGTGAACACACCTATATATGACAGGACTGCTGACATCAGTGGGAAGTGAAGACAGTTGTACCCATAGAAGAAATAAAAAATGTAGAAAAAAAAGGGGAAACAGAAACAATTGGAAGTGGGGAGCGAGATAGAGCTCACAGACAGCAGCCTCCTTTGTGCTGTTCACCAGCTCAAAGCTGGAAGGCAGAAGCTGGGAGGGATGCCCCAGAACGGGATCAGCAGGATGGTAAGTGACTGATAGTGCCTCCTTTATCATTTACCACTGCTGCTTGCTGAGGGGGTTGATCCATAGGAGTAACAGCACCTGTGATCCCGAGTTGGAACATCCCATTCCCTGCACTATCTGCAGTGGGCATCATGACTGGCTAGGGAGGAGAGACTGTAGTCCAAGTGTGTTTGTAGAAGCATGAGATGGTAGTGACAGCTATTGTGGCTGACTGTCTCTGTTTCATATTTTAGTAAGAGAGATGTTTTTAGAAATAAGGAAATTGTACTGTAAAGCAGAAGCAAACCATTCATTAATTCTAAATCTGTACTTCTGTTATCTCAACTGATTTTTGTAATATACAACTATTTTCTTGCCATCTTAAATCCACTTTACTACTTTTTAGCCAATGTCTTTGCCTGAGGTGTTCTAAAATTCTAAGGTTTTTGAATTTTGAGGATATCATCAGATATGTAGGCTGAAATAATCTCTAGTTTTTGCCTGCTACTGCAAATTTGAATGTTTGCATTCTGCATCTTCAAGGGTGAGTTTGTCCTTGGAACAGCACCCCAATAAAAATTTGCACTTGGTGTGCAGGCTGATGGTAATTTAAGGAGCCTGCACTGAACACAGCAGTTTTATTGGAAGGAACTTCAAAATGACTGATGAGCAGAATCTCATGTTCAGCTTAATTTTGTCCCTGAGGGAGCCAAGTATGAATTCTGTTGTTGACTTTTGACCCTTTCATGAATTTGTGAGGTTCCCTGACCCAGAATTGTCCTATAGGTGTTCACAGTAATCTAACAATTTGTTTGCTATGCAGTAGAAATGACTCACTTGAAGAAATTTGAAAGACAATATCTGTTTGTGTTTTTAAGATTTCTGTGGTATCACTGGTACTGTGTCTAGACATTTTCCTTACATGATGCTCCTGGGAAAAGTGGGAAGCTGTCAGGGTATTTTATCAATGAGCAGCTTCAGAAGCCCTCACGTTGCTTTGCTAGTTTAGGTGATTTTTCCTTTCTATCAGCTCTGGTCTTCTGGCTGCCTTGGCAATGGCTTTCAAACAGACCAAAAATTACCTGCCGATAAATAGTTTTAAGGGAACCAGACATCTCTTCTGTTTCCAACTCACTGCAATGTACTAACTAATGATCTCACTGTCTACTATTTTTCCATTGTGTAGTTCAAAGGAGCTGATCCATTTCTGCTAAGTTTTATGTTCAAATCTCATTTCAATTAGATGAACTCTTTCATTTTAAGAAATAAATGTTGTCTGAGTTTGGAATAACCCAGTGTAATGTAAATTATATTAGGTACTTTTTCTCTAGTATGTATGCATCTAACAGTGGCTGTTAAAACAAATTCCTGTGGATTTCTGTATCCTCGGAACTCCCAACCCCCATTTCTTGGTGCTTAACTCTTTCTGAAAGAGGGAAAATTCTGCAGGGTCTAAGCAGGCTGGGAGCTTTTATAGCCACTATTTGAGCAAAGTCCGAATCTCTCTTTCAGAGCTTGTCACTTGCACCTTTTTTTTAATCCTCACACAGACTAGACCTGTAATTCAGTCTCCTCTGGTCCCTCTGCAAAGCAGATGAAAAAATGCAGATGGAAACATTGGGGTTTTTGGGTATTAGACTTACAGAGAGTGATTTGCAAGGCGTTATCAAACATCATCTTCCCAGTTCTGGAGCAACAGTCACACCAGTCTTGGGTCACTTGTGTGCTTTCTGCACCAAACCTCTGTGGCTTCTCACACAGCACGTGAAGAGCCAAACAAGTTGAGGTTTTGAGAGCAGCTGAGTTGTTTTATGCCTCTCAGCATAATTAATGCTTCCTTCATCAGTCTTTCCATGAGTGTAAATAAAAGTTGTCGAGGCCTATTAGTCACAGGCAGACATCACCTTTAATACCCAGAGGAAGCTCTGTAACCAGTCTGAAAACTAAAGATCTGGTTTTTTATTCAGTGCCTGAAGAAATCCCAAACTGAAATTAAGCCAGCCGTGTGCTTGGGGATCTCAGAATTTGCCTTCATTTTCCCTGAATGTTTTTTTGGGTTTCTTTGTTTATGTTTTTGTTTTAAATCTGAAGAACTTTGGCCATGATGTGAGAGTCCCAGATGTAAGTTTAATTTACATAATATCATCAGTAGGGAATTAATAATCATTATGAGAACAAAGAATATGCCTGAAGAGAAATGTTTTTGTTGTAATCTATAGCATTTCTTTAGTGTTGTCAATCATTTAACTGCTCAACAATATTTTAAAGGGATGTTTTTCATTTTAAAATATCACTGAACATTTTCTTGTTTGAATATACCTTTTGTTGGAAGACCCAGCTTTTGGTGGTTAAATGTAATTATTATTATTATTATTTGTACTCCATATGCTTCAAAAGTGATTATTTGAGCCACCTAAAATCATTACATTGGCCTAAAAATAATGAGATTAAGCAATAAATAACATATGCACTTCCTGTTATTTCCTCTATAGCCTCTGTGGCTTTGGTAACTTCAGAGTGCAGTCAAGTTGTGTTTTCAGGCTTTTGTCTGGACCATAAGGGCTAAAAGTTTACCATTTTATTTATGAGAAACCTGAGATTCTTAGAATATTAATGGATGCTAGCCAAATTCAAGGGCTCTAAGAAAAACAATGACCATTCAGAGACTCACATATGAAGCTCAGAGAATTTGCTCTCAGCTTGTGTTGGAGTCCCCTTGATAACTGGTCACTCATATCATTTGTTTCATTAGCTGCAGATGTTGTTCACTCTCTTACAGAGGTATAAAATAGATGCACAGAGAGGGTCAAGGATATGCAGAATCTGGCATTTCTTCTGAGTTATTTTCAGCTTATAGTACATATTTTTAAGAAGCCACCAAACTGAGACTATCTGATGTGAATAAATGTCCTTCCTCTTCCAGGTATAGAGAATAGATCCACCTTCCTAACACTGCACAGCAGCTTTCCATCCCCATTTTCTTTGTACTTTAAAAATGCAGGAACAGAAATTCTGGGCTTAATTCAAGCATTTTTGTCTTTTAACACAGCTTCAAGCACTGTATATTTCATCACACAGAAAAGATTGTAGAAGAATGTAAATGTATGTGGTTTGAATGCTGGGTTAAAATAGAAAATATTCTATTTCACTGAATAGTAGGGTAATTACTACAATAGTGCATCAGATTACTATAAAAATACTTAATGCTCCCTGCTGCATGCATAATGTTTTAGTTAAATTATCTACTATGTTTATATTATAAGCCAAGAAAGTCATACATATAAAACTTTGCTTGTTTGAATAATAGATTTTTCCATTTTCCAATCAACATAGAATAAGTTTATCAGCGATTGAAGTTCCCAGCTAATGGAAAATTATAGTTTGGGGTGAGAAATTTGATTAATTGTGAAGACATTTTGACAGTTAAGTTCAAGCAAATTTAACATCAATTAAGTGCAGTTATTTATTGAATAGAGTTCTTGAACTGAGAATGAAGGAACAGGAAGGAACTTCGTGGTAGGTTTTTAACAACCCTTTAGTATCCATTTTGTACTTACAGCATCAAAACAGGGTGCAAGTTTTCTTTCATTGAGGCCCCTGTGGGGAAGAATTGCTAATGCAGTTTGTGCTCTGGACTTCAGTCAAATGAAAAACACACCACATATCAACATTTTCTTCTCTTAATGTGATTAAAGCTCCACAGGTCTTGCTGCAAGGCAGGAATGGCTTAATGAACTCCAGGTGGCAATTTGTAGTCAGACCCCATCACCTGGTATGATATGCCTTTTGTTCATTTGCCTGGCCAATTTAGCTTATATAACACTAAGATAAAAAGTTCTCATGACATTATTGACAATTTAGATGGTCTGAGGGGAATTTACTTTCATTCTCCTCCTTTGTGTGAGATATTAAGATGATTCTTTGTGTTACAACCTGTTCCAGAGCACAAGGATCACCTTGGAGCACGGTTTTCTCACAGCAACACAGGGAGGTCAGTGAAGGTAAAGCTTGGTAGCATAGGGTAGATTATGATGTAAAATATAGATTATATGGATGCTTGGCATGGACTTGATTACTTGTCTGTTTCTGTTGGAATCCAACTTCCAAATGCTTCATTCTGTCCTGTAGACAGTCAAATGTGCATTTTCTATGCAAGTGGAAAGGGAACCTGCTCCTGTTAAACACTTGAGGATTGACTTGAAAGAAGGTTTTTGATTCCCCTAGTTCTATAACAAAAATTATGTTTATTGTTTTGTCATCTTTGGGCATTTTCATGTCTATATTACAGTCATGGTATTTGTTGTTAAATATTTATTCTCAACCTGTAAAATAGTTTTCCCATGATGTGTGTGTTCTACGTTAACGGAATTATCAATACTTTGATACAACAGAACTGAATAGATTGTCAATCATATTTAAGGTCAGGTCTTTTGTTCTATAAAAATTCATCACTTTGTAGATGTAGTCAAAACATTTATATAACAAGGTCTTTCTGAACTGCAAATGAGTCCCAGAGGGGATCTCGAGGTGTACCAGAGAGCCTGACAGAAATCAGAATCTGTGTTACTCTGAAAGTCACTACTGCTTTGCCCCTGCTGAAGAGTCTGAAGTAGTTGGACTGGCTCCAACTACTGTGGGGTTGTGGGGTTGTGGCCTGGGCTGGCTGATACACTGGACTGAGTCAGAATTGTTTATAGATGGAGGGAACATCTTTGGTTTATGAAAAAAAAATGACAGGAGAGAAATATTGGCCTGGGGTGGAACTTTCTGTGTCGGTTATTCCAGCCCAGTGGAATGGCTGGTGGTCAGCAGTGTCCTTACAAAATCACTGAAGATAAATGAAAGATAAAAAGGAAGGGAATTTAAATTCTATGAAACTATAACTCTTCAAGAGCCATTTTTACCTGAAAACAATAAAGGTATTTTATGATTTCAGCTCTTTAGTTCTATAGGCTTCAGATCATTAGGATTGCTTGTATAGAACATCCCAGATACACAGAATTCCCCAGGCACATCACAACCATCTTGTATTTTATGGGCATGTGAGTGAGCTTTGAAATTGAGCAAGGCTTTCATACTGAAATATATGATATATAAAATTGGATAATTGCAGAAGTTTAAAATAGAAGTAGTTCACTGAATGTGTATTCACTAAGCTGTCTTGTTCTAAAGGAAACTTATATTTCGTTTCATTTTGCTCATAGAAATTTGAGCATTACTAATCTTCCATGCTTTAGTAATAAGATCCAGGTAGCAAGAGCTGCAGATCAGAAGGTGCCAAGAATGGTAACGAGTGAGGAAAGCTCTAGGCTGGGTCAGATTTGCTGCCTTCAGCAAAACCATTGCATCTCTTGGCCACTGAGAATGGCTGACTAAACACAGAAAGTTTCTCCTGACTATAGCTTTGCAAGTTTTCTGCATTTTTATAACAATTTTTGCAGATCTTTAGCTCTTTATTAAAGGCAAGGTAAGTGAGAAGGGATCACTTTTACCTCAGTTTTGGCAATGGAGGTAGTATTTGGTTTAGAATCATTACAGAACCAGTAGATGCTGCCTCTGGTAGTAGTTTGACAGAAAAACCTGGCTTTCTATTGGTTTTCCAAGTGGTAGAATGACAAATCAAGACTTTAAAATACCATAGAAGTAAAGTTAAGATACAATTCACAAATATCTCCTGAGTATTAAATAAGAAAACTGTCTCTGCATTCCTTTTTGCTTGAGATGTTACTTTTAAACCTGCTGTCTATTTCAGTACTTTTTTGTTGAGTATTAATCAAGAGCAAGCTTTACAGGAATCTGTTCCAACTTCACTGTTTCCATGGGCGTTTTCCTTTTGAATGCAGGCACACAGGAAGCCATTGCCATGTGTCTGCACGTAGACACAAAACAAGGTGTCAATGAAACCCTGTGTGACAATTCCAAGAGGCCACCCCCGATGACCCGGACCTGCAACACGAAGCTCTGCCCCCCGAGGTACCCTGTAATAATGGAATCATGTGGTGGCAAAGGAAGGGTTAATGGGGCTTAAATAAACATTGGCTTTCTCAGAAAGGGTTCAGATTGCAGGCCTGTGGTCATGCTTTTGAGATGGAATTTCACTACTTCTGTTTTCAACAAGGTTTTGGGATTAGGGTGTTTTTTTGGTCTTGTTCACTCCTTTTCCACTCTTCATATCTCACTGACGAAATAGGGGACATTTTCTGAAATAAATCTCTTCCATGCTGAATATCTGCCAGAATTGGAAAAAGAGCCTTAACTCTCTTAGTGGTAGAAGGGAAATTTTAAGGATATTTCACAAAAAAAGAGCTGAGGATATTTACTTTTTATCTTTACTAAATTAAAAAAAAAAGAAATTATGATTTAAACACACCTTAATTTAATGCTTCTTAAGTAGCACCATGTAGTTCTTATGTTTATTTGGAAATTCTGGGGAAAAAACAAACCCAGTCTAAATCCAAGAAAACCTCTAGGTCATTTGATCACTTGAAAGGGCCATATGTGAAATTTTGATGTGTGCTGACTTATTTACCCATCTCTGACATCCCAGATCCTTTGCAAACTGTTTCTGTGTTTGCAGAAACCTGCTCTGGCTAAATGTAGGGAAGAACTTAACAGGAACAGGATGTTTTATAGAAAACATATACACATGTAAAGGAAGTTTTGTAAATATAAGAAAGGACTATTTACATATTTACATTTATCAATGTAAACATCAGCAGGTTGCCAACAGGCTGTTTTTAAGAGGACCATTCTAAAGGTAAATACTGGAGTAAAATTTGTCTGAAAATGACCGTTTATTACTTTATTGGTAATACTTTCCGCATTTGCTTGTTACCTGCAAGCTTATAAATCCAATTTATACTTTTGTGCTCCAGCCAAACCAAAGGGGTGTTGTAGCCATTGATCAATACCTATGCCTGCAGCTGTGCTTTTTGCTGGGCTCTGTTTGGATAGGACTGTTTCTTCCCCAGGCTGAGGTCGGTGGCTAAAGGTGAGTTCTTGGCTGTTTTTGGGACAGGTGGCAGAGCGGCCCCTGGAGCCGCTGCTCGGCGCCCTGCGGGGTGGGGATCCAGACCAGGGACGTGTCCTGCCAGCAGCCCGGGGAATCTGCTCCTGCTGCCCTCCAGTGCAAAGAGCCAAAGCCTCATTCTTTACAAGCCTGTAACCAGATCGACTGTCCCCCTGCTTGGCACGCTGAGGAATGGCAGCAGGTATGGCTGGGTCACAGAGTTTAAATGTGTTTCTCCACCAGGGACTTGAAACGCTCCTGCACGGAAGGCAGCTCCCAACCTTCCGTGTGTGTTTCAGCTTCCATCACTAGGACAAACTAACTCTAACACATTGCTTTAGACTCCAATGGACAGTCACAGGACAAGGTGGAAGTCCTGGTTAGGATTTCAGAAAGCTGGATACCTGTTATTCCATACATTATCTCTCTCCCTATTCTCTCTAAACACTCTTCCCTTCTTTTCTTTCTTTTTTTTTTTTTAAGATGTATTAACTGGTGAGGGACATAGATATATGCATGGGATGCATGTTTTTCTCTAAGATTTCTACTACTTCTGTGCATTTAAGTGGTATGTTTCACATTTGAACTCCAGTTCTCCTCATCTCTAATATATTAAATATTTTAATAGATGAATTTTCCATGCTGCTTGATTTTTCATTGAAAGGAGATGCCATTTTTCAAGAGCACAGATGTCCATGCAGGTGTAAATGCTGTACTTAATTCTTCTCCTCCTTAGTGTTCACGCACCTGTGGAGGAGGGATTCAGACCCGCAGAGTGTCCTGTAAGCAGTTGCTGACAGATGGAAGTTTCCTGAAACACCCTGATGGCACCTGCCAGGAGCCCAAACTGCCAACTACTAAAGCGTGTGCAAAAGTTGACTGTCCTCCTCAGCTGGTCTTTGGAGAATGGTCCAAGGTGAGCAAACCTCAACAATGGTGAACCAAACCCATCCATTGCATCAGAAGCTCTAGAGATTTCTGCCTGGGTAAATGAGCTGTTTGGAGCTAGGAATGTAGTGAACTAAACTGTGCATCCCTGCCTGCAGCCAGACTGATCACAGCTCCCTTCCTGGGCACTGCTTCACTGAAGGACATTGCACACTTTCCACCAGGCATATTTAGCTATCAATAATTTCATGGTACAGTTTCCAAAAAGCAAATCTTTGCATTATTCTGGAATACGTCCTCCTCCTTTCCTGTTTAATGTAAGCTTGCTACCACTCCCCATCAAAATGATTTAGAAAATTGAATTTAGAAGCTGCAATTACAGTTTCATGCAATACAACTTAAGAGAGAGGCTTGAGAGACTTGTCAGAAATTGTTTAGAACCTGCTGAATTGTTTCTGTCAGGTACCAGATCTCATTATCTCATTGCTCTGTTTTGCCCATGGCTGGGGCATAAATACTGTCATCTTATTTTAATTCATGGCTTGCTTGCTGGGAAAACTGTCTGTCCTATATTCTTATTGCCTGGAAAAGTGGAGACAGTTTAATAACTAATATTAGAGTGTAACAACTAGATAGCACAAGGAATCCTATGAAGCAGAGTGTGTGTATTCTCTCAGAACTAAAAAAATATTTAAAAAATTAAAACCTACCACAAAACAAACTAGTTTAAAATTAGCATGTGTGGTGTGGAGCACCAGGTTTAGCTTGACTGCTTCCTTCCTTTCACAGTGCTCAGTAAGCTGTGGTGTTGGAATCCAGAGAAGGAAACTTGCCTGCCAAAACCTAACAGCAAAGGGCCAATATGTCACATTAAATGGATCGATGTGTAGTGGTCTGTCTCCTTCACTGCTTGTAAGGTCTTGTCAGATGAATGCCTGCAACAGTAAGTATGTGACTTTATCTGGTTCCTTGCTGATTTGGAATACTCTATAAAGAGAAATCTGTAGGAACATTAATTCACTCATCTACCTATCCTATCACAATATAACTTGGCACAAACTGAGTGTCATAATTACTATACCAGTAATAACAGGATTGGTTTTATTTTTATTTCTGCCACTCAGAAACAAAGGTTATTATCTCAAGAAGTAGTTTTTGAATATATATTATGGTTCATAACTCTCACCCTCGCTCTTATGCACAATTTGATCTGATTTTTTCCTTTATCGTTTACACTATTCCAACTGGGAAAAAAAAAAAGAAACATTCATCAATTTAACATAAATTACAAAGGACATTAGAAAAGATAAGAATGCAGTTCTGCTGCCTTTTCTTTTAACTGTACATTTGTATTACACTGGACATTTTGCTTAACATGGTGGAATTCAAAACCTGAAACTCTGTGCCAGTGATAATTTTAGGTATAATTTCTATCTTTCCGTGTAAAAATTAGAATCCTGGCCTGTGATGGGAGTGATGACAGTGCAGACATTCTTTAAAAAAATCTGATGTTTTATTATTGCCTATATAAGAATCTTTTCAGAAGGATTCTCTGTGGAAATTGTACAATTTGGGCACAGTTGGGTTAGGATATTGATGATAGCTGCACTAATTGTGGGTTTAACAGCTATGGAAAAGCCTCTCTGATACAGAGTATGTTCAATTACATAGGCTAATTTAGAACAGGGAGATCTAAATGCAGGTTCCTTATGTCTCTCTGTGCTCCCTTTCCTTTATAAAGGAGAGTATTGGTTTGTAGGTTTGGGGAGCAGGGTGCTGAGAAGACGGGGGGGGAAAAGAGCTTTTAGTTTTGAGCTAGGGGAAAACAAAAAGCCTTTATCAATGGCCTGGTTCTGATCACAGGTCAGACATAGCCATGTTTTGACCCAATTCGTAGTGTTGTGAAGAAATAGCTACTTTATACATTTTGAAGCTTTGCTTTAGAAATTGTTCACAAAACAAAATAAGAAATAGAATAATTACTGATTCATACATAATATGAAACTTCTTTTCCTGGCCTGCATTTCAGATTAACATGCCAAAATCCTGAGGTTCAAAACTCCACTTAAATAAAGCCCTGTGGACTTTCAGGAATGTCCTTGGCATAAGGTTTAATAAAATATTTTGAGCTGCATATCTATCTGAATTTAATTAATTGTGGATAGTTGAATGGCAGTGGAGCTGGTTTGCAAATTGCTTAGCTCAGACTGATATTAATGTTACCATGTCAGCTTCCAGCAGAGTGCCCAAAGAGCAGCACACAGGGCTGCAGGGGGAACACCATGGGACAGAATGGGTGCAGATCAAAGTCATACAGAGAATCACTGTCCTCTCTCCATTTCCATGGCCCTTTGGAGCAAGGAAGCCTTTGCAGCTCAGATCTGCCTGGTGATTCTGTCACAGTGCAGCAGGAGGGCAGGGGAAGGTGTGAGGCTGGTCCATACCTGCAGTTCCTGTTTGGGTCACGCAGAAGGAGCCAGGGCTGGGACAGCAGCAGGCTTTGGATTCCCAGGAACATGCAGGAGGCATCTCCTCCTCCTGCAGCCGCGGGTTGAGGCTGCTTTGAAGGGGATCTGAGCAGAAGGTAGGAACAGAGTATGGCTGTAGTACAAGGAGTGACGTGGATGGGTGAGGAGCAGCGTGGTGTGAGTGCAGTTGAGGGTTCTTGGCTTGGAGAGCAGTTTCTAAATCTCCCTCCTCAAGGTCATGCTTCTGTGGCTCAGATGAGTGCCTTTTTTACTGTCTCATGACAATGCTGAGTCATTTTAGACTTAATCTTTTGCCCTGAGACTGGTAATCGTAGCTGTTTTCTGACTTAGTGGTGCTTATTAAGTAGAAACATTCCTGACTCCAGGCTCTGAGAAATAGGAAATAACACCAGTCTAGCCCTGAGGTCACCAGGATCTGAAACCCAGCTGAAGCTGTTCAGGACCATTACAGGTCACAGATGGAGATGGATTTGCATCAGGTGATAATGAGGTCCAATGGCTCCAGCACATATTCCTTAAGATTTACCTTTACTCTCCCAAGCAGTCCATTACCTCAGCAGCTGCAAGATTGAATGACAGCAAGGATCTAGAGAATGCATACTTATGTGGCCTCGTACATTCATATGACCTTATATATTTATATGGTCTGCCATCCACAACTGTGAACTTTGTTTCACTCTCAGCCTTGCTCACCAGTCACCAGTAAAAACACACACACCCTTTAGTGTTGAGCTGCTAATGAGAGTTAGTGGTCTGTCTTTTTTAAAGAAATGAAATAGATGAGACTTGTTAACATATTTATAAGTATGCACTGGGTTTAATTCTAAGTTGGAATAACTAGTGTAAACAGACCACAGCCTGAAGTATTTTAATTTGTGTGTTTAAAGTTACACTTACTGTGTCTGTAAGTTGGATTTTGGAAATGGAAGATATAATACTGGAACACTTCCCTGAAAATAAATATTTGGGGCCCAATAACTTATTAAAAACAGGACGCTACTTTAATAATTTTGTAAACTGAGTGCCTAAAACAATGTAATTGTTGTACCATGTGAAATGGTTGAGAGAACCTTGTATCTGGATAACGAATCCCAATTTGAGAGCTGTGTAATTATGAAACCATGATATCCCCACAGGTCTGAACTCATTACCCAAAACATTGAAAATAACCATTTTGTTTTATAAGCATAAGAACGCACTCCAGGGTGTAGTTCCTATAGTGAACACACTTATTGAATGCTTGAAGCATTTAGCTTTTCACCTATTTCTTCACAGCATATTTGGAGCACATGTATATACAGCTTTTTGGGTATCATTTGTGTGCCATCAGCATAGTTGTCTTTTTATTTAAGTACCTCCCAAGTGGAGAAGCAGTGCTGATTTCAGCTCCAGACGGGCTGAGAAGTGTTGTGATCTATGTGTCCGTTTGCTGGCTCATCAGCTCGTTCTGCGGGCTGAGTTCCCTCTCTGTCACATACCAACCCCCTGGTCACCAAACACAACTGGGCTCTGTTCTGGCACCAACATCATTGTTTCCCGACTCTTCCTGTGTGGCCGCTCTGACCTGGCCTGGAAGGGCTCGGGGATGCGTGTTCTGCTCCTGCAGCGCTTTGTTCCTCCCTGCGCCGTGCTCTCAGCCAGGTGAGCGCTGCTGATCCGAGCGGGGCACGCTGCTGCCGGCAGCGAGCGGCACAGCGGCATCCCAAACACTGCAGCGGCATCCCAAACACTGCAGCGGCATCCCAAACACTGCAGCGGCATCCTAAACACTGCAGCGCCCCTGTGCCTCCCCAGCTCTGCTGGGAAAGCCTGCCCGTGCTGCTGTTCATCCAGGCAGCTCCCTAGTGAACCTTCCAGCACCCAGGTGCCTGCAGTTCAGTGTGGGAGTAGCTTCGTAAGACCCAATGTATCTATACCCTACATACTATATACTTCTGCACGAAGCTTTATGTTGTTATTGCCTGCTTTTGTCAATTCATCTGATCACTATATTCAGCCTCTCAAAGTTATGCCTTATTTCTCTCTTTCCTCCCTTCCCTCCCTACTTTCTTGGCATGACACTGTCAGCAACTCATCTTTCAGCCCTAATGAATTACCCTCAGCCCATGATTACAGGGTGGCTTTGCCTGTTGCATGTACTGTGTCTTCACTGACTGTTTCTTTCACCTCCTGCACTGTATCAGTTTGGCCTGACTCAGGCAACCAGCACAGCCAGCCAACATTTTAAATAAGAGTCAAGGGGAGCCTTATATTTTGGATAGATTTTGTTTTATTTAGGTCATACTGCACTCAACAGTGCTAAAATGTGGGGAGAGTGATAATGTGTTCACATTTTTTTTAATTCAGTTTTTTTCATTTCCATCATGCCTAGCCTGTCTGAGGCAGCAGTAGGAAGTATAATCGTAATAGGAACATATATAGAGAGTAATACATAGGACGTGTATATATCTTTTCATATATGTGTGCACTATCTATGTCCTTCACATAGGTTTATGTTGCCTGTATCCTTTTATTGTTAGGAGATTTGGGGAAGAAGCAATAGAATTCTTGGCCAAAGCAAGGGAATGTTATGGTTTCATGTTGTTCATATTTTTGCATTTTTGTGACTCAGATAAAAGCTCTGTGTGTTGCAGTCTGACTTGAACAAAGTAGGAAAACTCTTTCAAGCATTCTGTGAAAAGCAGATTTTGTAAGCATGACTGCCAATGACTAGATGCTTTTCAACACTTTGTTTTCTTGCAGAGATCAAGCCCAAGCTTCCAGCAAAGTTCTCTGCCCACGGACCTCAGATTGTCAGCGTTCACCGAGTTTATATTCAGACAAGGCCAGAGAAGCGCATTAATTTTACCATAGGAAGCAGAGCCTACTTACTCCCAAAAACATCTGTGGTCATTAAGTGCCCTGTGCGAAGGTTCCAGAAGTCCCTTATCCGTTGGGAGAAAGATGGACAGCACTTACAAAACTCCAAAAGGCTTGGCATCACCAAGTCAGGCTCACTGAAAATCCACTGTCTGGAAGCCGGGGACATTGGTGTGTACCGGTGCCTCGCAGGCCCTGCGCATGAAACCTTTGTGCTCAAACTCATCGGCACTGACAACCGGCTCATCGAGCCCCCACCCCTCCCAAAGCAGCCCAGCCAGCTCAGCAACCCCGACCACAATGAGGCCAGCAGCCTCGGGGCCAAATGGCACAAGATGAGCAAAATGTGGCGGATGTGGAGCAAGAAGAACGAGCTCTACCTGGGTGACAGGCAAGTAAATGATCAGCCATTCCTGCGGAACCTTGACAGCTTTGGGAGCAACTCAGCAGAAGAGTTCAGCTCCCGTGAGTTCAGGAACAAGCGCCTGGAGGCTGCAGTCCTCCAGGGCGCCTACAGCATGGACATGGCGCAGTTTGAGGAGCTCATAAGGAACATGAGTCAGCTCATTGAAACCGGAGAAGTCAGCGATGACTTGGCCTCCCAGCTCATCTACCAGTTGATTGCTGAATTATCCAGGCCTCCGCAACCAACTACTGAAAAATGGAAGGGGGCCCAGGATGAGAAAGTTGCCTCAAAACTCACAGGCAAATCGCCAAACGAATCTGAACGTTTCAGCACAAAAACGGTTGATAAGTTAATGTTTGACCAGAAGGTTCCAGTTATTATGAGGCAAAAGGAAATTCCTCAAGTTTCCTTCAACAAAACAGTAACTGTACGAATTGGAAATACGGTTTTTCTGACCAAGAATACTCATGCTGTCAATCTACTGTGTGAAACAGCTGGTATTAGTGAAGTGAAATACACTTGGACAAAAGATGGCGAGACATTAAAAGCCTCTGCGAAGTAAGTAAATAGCTTCTCTTTTACTTTTGAATGACTTATTATGTCCCTATCGGCGGAAAAAATCCACCCTGCTGTGCAATATTAGAACATACTGTTGTAAAAATGAGATAAGCATGGCCACTGGGCCTTCCATCTTTTTAGTTAAGCAATTTATTTTTATTCTTTCAAGTGTCTCTCACGTTGTTTGGCTTTACTGACATCCAAGTATTTGGCCATTTTCAGGATACTACATAGGAGGATTGACTATTTTTATAAGGTGAAGCGTTTTGGATGTCCTGGCTGAATTTTTTTGATCTGCTTTAATCATTTCAGCTTGTCAGAAAAAGAGCAGATTTACCCTCAAATTAGAGAGGCTATTGGATTCAGTCAGATACTAAATACAGTGGGAACACATTAAAAACATCTGCCATGGTATAGATGAAAAGAAGTCCTAGCTCTTACTCATTTTAAGAAGGGAAAATATCACTAGTACCCTCACCATCCTTCAACACAATATTTAGGTATTACTGGAGCTGCATAACTTCAATTGAAAAAGAAAAATATGAGCTTTTATAGATGTTTTTCAATACTTTAAAATATTTCTGCTGAGGACAGTGAAATTCAAAATAATAAAGAACCTGTATTACCATCATATTTGAGAGCTGACAAACGAGTACAGTGAACTGTTACAATCAGATATTTGCTCAAGACTGAACAAATACTTCTACTTTAGCGCTGATAAATTAGAAGCTCACCTGGTAATATTAACATTAACTTTGTGTGTGAGCCTCTTGGAGTTATAGCTAGCTCTTGAGTAATGAAAAAACCAGTTCTGAAATGATAAAGGCACTTTTGGATATTTCTCAACATATTTAACTGATTAAATGCACTGCCAAGAAAAATATACTTCTGCAGAGCTATCAATTAAAGCAAAGACACCCAAACTAAGCCATTTTAAAAAGTGCAAATGTTTTTGGAACCATGTAGCTCCCACCAGTTATGTTTATTTTGTGAAACGCGCATAATTTTCCATTAATTTGTAGCAAGTGATACTTTGATTTTTGTGGACATGACAGTGTTTTGTTTATTCGCTAGTATGTTTGCTTCCTAATTTTAGCCCAGACTGATATTCTTGCACTTAAGGCATATATTAACAAAGTAGGTTTATTTCCTATTTTTTCCCTATATGTGTGGGGACCCAAAAGTGATACTAATAGCATTGCATCTGAAAGAGTGTGAGGAGATAAATGGTCTTTATCTCTCGGGTTTGTAAAGAAGGATGTACTTGAACCATGCATGAGGTGGCTTGTTTTGTTGAGACACAAGTATTTTTAACATTATTTTTTGTTAATCTATTATGTAAATGTACTCATTGTGGGAAAACACCAGCTGCAGGTTTTTGGGATGTGCTGAGTGTATGTGGCAAGTCATGTAACTTAGTGCTGAGAAAAGTAACAGAGGAGAAAATTGTTATTTTAAGCCTCTTCCCCAGTCTGTGATGCTGTCTCTAATAGTTTGCCTCCCAGAGGGCAGGCAAAGTATTCAAGACACCTGTGAGGTTTTGGTGGAAGATTTTAGCTTCAATGATGATACTTAAAAAAAAAAAGATCTTCAACAACCCCAACCCCATAGTAATTTGAAAGTCAAATCCAGCCATAGATTTGTGAATTCTCCAATCCTGCTGAAAACCAAGCTTGCTCTGGAGAGATCAATTTCTTGCCAAGTCTAATACTTTTAATTGTGGTATTCTGATTTATTCACACTTTTGTTCCCAGGGGATCCTGGTTTGTGGTAGCCAATGCACTGTCCTTCAAAGACTGCAAGTAGGAGAAGGAGATCTGAATCCTCCCTGTGTGTCTCCTTGAGTGCTCCCTTTCTGTCACCAGAGAGGAGCCAGAGCTGTGACTGCCTGTGCTTGCTCTGGAACTCCAAACTCCTAAAAAGGAGCCTTGCTGCTGGATCTGTAACTCTTGCAAGGCAATTCAAGAGATGGGTTTGTTCTAGGATAGTAACCCTTGTATTTCCTTGCTTGTTGTGCAGGGTGATCCTGGACACCCCTGGAAAAGTGCAGATTCAGAATCCTACTCAAAAGGAACTTGGTACCTATGGATGCCTGGTTGTTAATGACTCTGGTTTTGATATGGAAACATCACTGCTGTTGCATGCAGGTAAAACAGTGGCATTGCACAAAATCAGGCTTTTATACACACACACATATACATACACACACATATATGTGTATAAATATACATGTATAACACCCATGCCCACTGCAACGTGAAATTTTATTGGCAACCCATGAAACTCTGCCTGATATAATAGGCAGCAGTAAAATGGTCTGGTTGCTCTAAAACCACAACAGGTGTGAACTCAGTCTGCCTGTATCTGTCCCACCTGTCTTTTCTGGCTGCTGCTTTGCAGACTGAATTCTGTTCCAAACATGATGAATTTAAATACAAGATCTATGTTTAGAAGTTAAATAAAGCTTTTAAATCTTACTATCCCTTTAATTTCAAAGAGGTGCCTGTCATCTTGTCCTCTGTGCTAAATATGACAAATCTGGAAGCCAGCAGTTTCTCAGTAGTTGTTGGAGGTACAATCGTGGCAAGAATCGGAGGAAATGTTTTGATTGAATGTCCAGTGAAAGGTAAGTAAGAACTGCACTGATGTTGCTTGTAATATTGCAATCAGAAATTTACCTTATATCTTGAAATAAATTACCAGTGAAGGCAGAAAATCATTGATCATTAGTTTTTTTTTTTTATTAGGCAAGTCACCCACACCAATCCTATTTATTTTCTGCCTGTCACTTCAATTTATATACACATCTGTATGTTCAGGGTTTCCTTTACATGGACTTTCTTTCCAAGAAATGGTCTAGGGCTCCACTACAGAGCTTAAAGCCCACCAGAATGCAGGGCTATCTTATTATAATAGCAAGCATGGCCAGCTGACTTGCTCATCAAAGAACTTTCCCTACCCCTGTTGGAGATGCACATCTGTCTAGACTATTGTTAAAACTGAAAATGAAATCTCCAGCCATAGCCTCATAGAACTTTAAACCTGATGGTGAAGTAAACTCACCTTTTAGATCCATCAGTCTGCAGCTGCTATGAGGAAACAAAGAAAAGTACTGAGCTATAAGAGAATACAGGTATTTTCTAGCCCAACATCTGTGGAGGAGGAATAATGTTAATCAGAATTAACATGCATTAAGCAGTTCACAGCTTCATTTTATTTTCTAACCCTTTGCTGGAAAGGTAGCTCATTTCTTTTTAATCGTACCATTGCTATCTGGGAAGTTTAAAGTGTAAGATTTCAGTCACAGCAGCAATACTCTGTCAAACATTTAATAAGCTGAGCTCAGCCTTTTGTGAAGATGATGTGTGAAAGTGCAAATAACCGAACGTTGCAAGTGAGTGCAAAGAGCGACCTCAGAGCAGCCAGTTTGCTGCTCACATTTATGTGCTGGGAAATGCATATCAGAGGGTGTTGATACTGAACCAGGGTAGTGATAGAAATATATATATGCAAATAGCTCTGCATACAATAGTGGCGCCAGGCTGACATGTATTAGGACATGTGGCTCTGCTATTCACCGTTGTACCAAGGCTAATTCTTTGATGAAGTAATATTTTCCAACTATAGTTTGGCAACTCCGTGTATAACTGACCTACATCTCAAATTCAGCAGAGAGTTCATGTCACACTGTTAATATTAATATTGTTAGGATGGGTAAGCAGTTAGCAATTTAAATATAAATTAATATTTTCACATGGGACTGTGGATTTCCAAATGCTTTAGAATTGTATATATTGGTGAGCCAAACTTTAGTTATGCTGAGACACCAGTGTTGACTTAGAAAATGATTTATCTAATTGCTTTATTTCCTGTCATTGCCAAGGAAGTAAGTATTACTGTTTGTGAATAAAATAGAGCTTGCATGTCTTAAAATGTCACTAAGTCTAGAAGCAGAAAAACTTTTGCAATGATGTAAGCAGAGTTTTCCTGTTCTCCTTTCCTTAATGGAAAGTAATAAACCTCTGACTTCAGAAGATTGAATTTCATAGCACCTTATGCTGATACGTTTGTCTGATAGGTGGGACCCAAAAATATATTCACTTGCAGTGTAGGAGGATGAGAACTTTGTTGTGAATGCTGATAAAGCATGATCTGAATGATCAAACCTGCAAAAGTAATGACAAGAGAGCCCTTCTTGTAGAGTCAGGGAGGCTTGGCTGGATTTGCAGCACCTCTTCCTCACTGCCCTTCCTCCTGACTGCTCTGCAGAGGAAGTGTTTGCCCTGTGAGCTTCGCTGAGTGAAACATCACTGGAGAAGTCTTTGCATTCTCCATGTTCTGCCAGAAGCTTATTCAGGATTCTTATACACAGACATTACTCATGCAAATTTCTCACTGGTGTCACATCTGGTCTTTGGGACTCCTGCTAGCCCCCAAAATAGTTCTCCACAAGAAGAACCATCTAATGAACAAAGTGTCCATGTGTGTGAAGGGTATCAGTGCCATGTCAGTAGTAGAATTCTTAAATTGTTTTTAAACTCCTTGACTCCTTGACCTCTGAGGGTTTTTCCCCTGTAGAATGAATAACCTAAAAGATGTTTTAAGAGTTGTTCAATCCTCGGTTTCTTCTGCAAAGAAATTGACCTCTTGAAGATGTAAAGTTTAATATTTTGTGCAGAGTTGGCCTTTTGGGTACAAGTTTTTCTTCTTTTTCATTGTTGCTGATTTGGTTCTTTTATCCTTTTGAAAGCCTTTCTCTCACACTCCAAATATCATATTAAGACTGAAAAAAACCCTTTGAATTGCTGAAGACCAGCGTATCCTAGTAAACAGAAGGGCATCAAAGAACAGAATAAGAAAAGTTAGCTGAATTGTACAAACTGATGGTATCTCTTTCTTTTCTCTTTTTAGTTTATAACAAGACTATTTTTCCAGTAATTATAACAAACTCACTTTTATAGCTCCCACACGAGCATACGTTAGAAGATATTCATACATTCTGGAGAGATTCATATTCCATTCTTACAGCCAAGAGCTTTTCAATCAACACACATGGTATAAATATCAATACTGATTGCTCCACATTGCTCTTGGATAACATTTATTGTATTTGCAGAAAAAACCGTCTTGTGATTATTGCTAAAATAAACTAAAACTGTCAGACTCCATTTATTGTAAAAACTTTGAAAGTTCTAAGTTGAATAGAGGGAGAAGTGGAAATACGAATAAATGTGCCTTGTCTGCCCCTTGCTGGTGGAAGCAGGGAAGTGACACACACTTAGCTGAGGTTGTTTACACTTCTCTTTGCAGCTCTGAAATATCTTGGCACACGGGCCTTGAAAAGGAGAATCTGCACCTTCATCCAAATTCTGCGTTCCTACGAGTACATTCTGGCCCTCTAATAATAACATACTGATAAAAAATTGTGAGAAATACACAAAGCCTGTTGTATCTTTTTGCACAGAATTTTCACAAAGGTGGACCAAGTACTTGCTGTCAGTGTTGGAACTTGAAACAGGTCCAGAAAAATCAAGATTTTGATTTTCCATCTGTTGCTTCATTTATCCACACTATTCCAAATGTAACTGTGATGCTGTTCTTTGTCTTCTATGCTTAACCCCTTTAGAAGACATGAGCAAAGAAATATAGAAGTTTAATACATAGGATTTTGGCTCATAATTCTTTTTAGGTTTTTTTTTGTATGTTCTAAAGGCTATTAATAATAGATTTCAAAATTTAAAGGGGTGTGTACAGATTTATTTTATGAGGAAGGAATGACAGTATTTATAATTAGTATAATAGAAGGAAAATCTTTTGCTCGTATGCTTTTTACAGTAAGTGCATCTTCATTAGAGTTTTTGTTTGGATCAGGCTTAAGCAGAAAGGACTGAAATACGTTCAAAAGTTTACTTGTGCTTTTTTTTGTGTCTTGTAACAGTCTGGGAACCTGAAAACTTAATGCCTTTGGGTATAACTAAACTGAAGGGTGTGCCTGGGGACTATACCTGCTACTTTGCCAATACTAACAGGCAGTATGGCTGAGGGTCCAGGCAAGACTGACTGCATAGCCAAAGCAACCCTCACCCAAACACACACTGGGTGTCTTTTGGGACATTGGTACCTACTAGGTCTCTAAAGAAACACATTCCTGAGGCCTTCCACTACTTTCTGAGGCAGATAGAGCCTCAGGGAGGTGGGGGGAAAGCCATAAATTGGGATTGTTTATAGCACTGACTTTCTTTTCTCTCTCACAACTTTGCTAATTTGGAAAGAAATTTCCTTTAAATTCCTGATTCAGGAAGGGTTAAGATGGATTGTGTTAGAGGAAGGTAAAATTTCAAATACTTCCTACTTCAGTTTGCAAAAAGCTATTGAGAAGTTGCCCAGGCAAAATTTAACAAATTCTAATTATGTAAAGGAAGAGATTGCCTCAGTGGTTAGCACCTGCTTAAATAACTGAGAGGAAAAAAATGGTTAAATTTACAGTGAAGAGAGAGTAGGGTGCCCCAAAGGCTGTTTTGGGACTTGTGATGCTCAACATTTTTATAGAAGTTCTCGAAAGGCATGTGATCACTTAGTTGACTAAAACTGTGAAGAATCAAGATTTATAAAGTCTAATGTATCTAAAACTCCCTGCAAAGAGTTGCAGCAGGATGATCACGCAAATAGCATTTAAAAGCTAGATGAGCTCAAAGGATGTTCAAAGTTGATATTTGCAGAATAAATGTAAATAGAGAACAAATAACCTTAAAGGCAGACAGATGCACAGGGCTGTCCCTGAAGGACTGACAGTCAGAGAAAGTCTGTGCAGTGATGGTTCTCAGTTCCATGGAACACCAGCACGCTTGCTGGGTGCTGTCCAAATCAAAACTAATGGCAGAGGAATGGATGAAATAATAGAAAATATAAATTGCCCATTCTTTAAAGCTGTGGTGAATCCTGTTTGCAACTTGCTGATCTCATCTCAAAAATGATATAGTAGAACGAGAAGAGCAGTAGAGGAAACAGGCATGATCTAATGGTTAATTCTGGTCCTGGAAGGTAGAAAGGTATGTTAAGGAAAGGTTATTGAATAAGTGCCATGATTTTTGTACTCTGCCTACACATCCCCAGGTGCCCATTGCTTGACAGAAAGTGCAGAGTTAAGCAGACTTCAGGTCTAAGGATAACAATTCTTATATAGTGCTTTGATTTCTGATAAAATTATATTTTTGAAGTCCGTGTGTATGTATCTATTTTATGGTGATAAATGTCTGATGATGAAGTGTGGTCCCTGGTGATGCTGCACCGTTATTCAGTAAAGTGAAAGTATAATTACACCAGCTGGGCAAACCAGTTTCTAACAGTGCTGAATTGTGGAAGTGCCCTAATGCACACCAACAGAGACTTTGGTGGGGATCGACTGCAGAATTAACTTGAGCAGTCATTAGTTGCTAAATATAGTTGCCTTATTTTAAATGCCTGATTTTGAAAAATATTAGCCTTAAACTTCTACAGCTGGAAAAAAGATTAAGTTCTCTTTGACAGCCAGAGAGCTAAACAGAACCTGACAGAGTCATAGCAAGAGTGGGGTGGGAAGGGGTCTTGCTTTGGGAACTCGCCTAAGGAGGTGGCCAGATGTTGGTAGGAATACCTAAATCCTGCCAGATGCTGCTACCACCTAGGAAGAGGGGCTGCTGCATGGCTGGTAGGAAGCAGGAGAGGTAAGGCTTTGAAAGATTCCCAGAGAAGGGGCAGTGTCAGAGGGCAGGGGGGGATCACACCGAGTGCCAGAACGTCTCACGCTGCTGCTGCTCTGCTCAAGTCTATTATTCCTGGTGAAGCTGGCAAGATTCATGTGGGTAATTTCAGTAGCAGCAGGTTTAGGCTTTTTAGGGTTCACTAGAAGTTGATTGCCCAAGCATAATTCAGATGAATATAAAGGCAGTTTGAGAATTCTGCTGAAGAAAATATGAAGGTGTACGACTGGAAGAAATTGCTTTGTAGGTTACGCTCAGTGCACTGGAGGTGTTAGTGGGTGTAGGGTAAATAATAATCAGATGACATTCATTGTGTGTATGTAGTTGACCCAGAATTCTTTCCTCTGAAAGCTGACATGCAAATTTAGCCTCTGAAATAAGGTAAAGTTCTAGTGAGTGCAGCAAAATGTGCTTTGTGCCAGCACAGTTCTGCCTTGCTCTTGAATGGGAAACTCAGAATACTTTATGAGATTCTACGTAGCTGGGGGAAAAATTTCTGAAGACATATCCAGTGTTTTGTAGCAAGTAGTTAGTAGGCCAAGGTTTTTATGGTGTGTAATATTTCACAGGGCTTTCAAGGTTGGAGGAAATTTGTTTTTGAACACTGAATATTTTAAGGGCACCCTATAGTGTAGATTCCTTTTTTTGCTCTTTTTTAAAACACGTGTTTTGCAGTCCCATCTGGAGCTTGAGTTTTTTTCCATAACATTTGCTGTCCCAGGGCCACTCATGGTGGAAAATGACTTTTTTCATGGAACATTGAGTATTGTAGAGCTGCTCCAATGCTAGTGGAAAATAACTTGTGTTTGAGGTCAGAAAAATAGATTAAACTAATTTTAAAGTTTTATAGCCACTTAGGTCTATAGAAGAACTTTTTAAGAGGATTTAGATCCGTTGCAAGAGTAAGATTTGCATTTTCAAGGTTTTTCTAAGATTAAGAAGGCCTGAGTTCAGGAATGCATCTTTGTTCATGAAGGACAATTACAGCCATCCTGAATGTTAAGTATGTGTTTAATTGTATTTCCTGATAGGGATGGATTTAGTCTCCTGCCTAAGTGATTTCCTGACTTGGAGCTGTAGGATAGAATTGTTTGATTCTGCTACTCTCTGGATCCAGTGATAGATCTCCCATTTGAATTCCTGGGATCTTTACTGCACTTGGGGATTCTGAGCCTTTGGCAGTTTGGGAGAGTTGAATCTTTGGGCTCATCCTCAGCTGCATCTGTGTGGAGATGGGGTAGGAAAAAAACACAGGAGGCTACAGGCCATCTCTTCCCTCTGACTCCTGCCCCTTTTTGTACTCTCTGGGGATCAAATCAGGAATTATTCAGCTAGTAAGTGTTCTTGCTATAATTCTGTAATGAAAAAGGCTCCTGAAGACAGTGTGAAAGTTATTTTTGTTCATTTAAAGTCCCTGTGTAAATCAACCTTTAAGCGAGAGTCAAGCATCTGCAGTAAAATTCAACCTGGTGCACAGGACAAAATCCTCCATGAAGTCCTGCAAATATGTCCCAAAGCTTAAGAGTAATTTCAGTTCCTTTAAGGGAAGGGAAAAAAAAAAAAGAAAAAAGAAAGCAACAACTTGGTTTTGCCTTATTTTTGCTTAGTTTCATTTCTACTTGGATGAAAAAACTGCTTAAAACTCTTAGGTTTTTATTTACATGAGTTCTAAAGGGTAAAACAGAGGTTTTAGACCTTAACTACTTGCCTAGGAAAAAAATTTGAACTTTCTCTTGGTTTTGATGGTTTGCTTGAACTCTGTCCTGCAGTTTCTTTGTAGGAAAATTTGTGCTTTTCACAGTGCAACTGGGAGAGCCTTGTCACAAGAGGAATGTGGGAATTGTGTACTTTGCCTGCTCTCTCCCAAGAGCTCCTAGATGAGGCTCAGCTCAGTGTGCAGTGCTGCATACCAGCAGGGAAGGGAAATCTTATCTCAGGAGCAGTAAATATAGAGTCTAATTTCTAAAGAAGCAGCACTGAAAATCTGCAAGATGGAAGGTTTTGCACCTGAAATGGGCTAATGCTGACTGCTAATGCTGAGGTTGTGGTGGGTTATGAGATGGAGTATTATCCTTAGTATTATTAGGTACTCCTAAGGAAAAATGTGAATGCACGCCTAAAACTAGTTTTTCTAAGTATCCTCTAACAGTAAGAGTTTCTCCTGATAGGAATTCCAGAAATGAAAATATAAACAAGAACTCTGTCTCTCATGAGACGTACAGCAGAAAAAGATTTTTCATTGGCCATATGAACATACAGATAAAGTGAAGCTGTCCAGAAGAGCTTGAAATAAATGCATGTGCTGCTCTGCCCAAAAATGTGAAGGAACTGGACTACAGGGATGTCTTTTTCTTGTTTTATTTCTTTAATCTGTTTCTAGGGTGTCTATTAGGAGATATCAGCTTTTTTTTCTGAGTGGTTTCTCTATTGTGTCTCTCTGGATACTCGGCTCTGAAAGCTTTATATCACATTTTTGCCCTCCAGTTTTGGGTTCCCCTGAAAGGCAGGATTAGAACCCCCTGATTTCTGGCACAGAGCTGTGTCCTGGTTGCAGAGCATGCAGAGTCCTCCTCTCTTCTCCTCTCTTCATGTTCTACTCCTATTACGTCTGTAATAGGTCCCTGAATTCTTCTCTAAAGCAATCTTTTTTTTTTTTTTCCCTTAGTTTAGGACTCAGTCTGAGCATTTGCCTTAATACTGTTAATGGCAACCTAACCAAAAGCCAGTGAAGAGGTCAGAGAAGGAGCTTGATTACAAATACCAGTTGTACTTAAGCACATAGTCCAACATTTCAGTCTTACTCTCTGATAGTAAATTGGTTTCCATGTAATACAAAGGCTGGGAAAAGAAATGGAACCATGATGTGCAAAATCTTGAAGGGTCCTCAAAATGGTTGTGAAGAGGCCAACTCAGAGGTGCTCAGCACACAGTTCACATAATAATAATTAACTCCTATATAAAAATCTTACTCCTTGATAGTTTGGGTAAAATCCAGTACAAGAGTATTATGATTATTCCCACTGCTGTTTTGAGCTCAAACAGCTCCCCTGGATGGGTGCACCCTGAGGGTATCCAGGTAACATCAGCTGCTGGAAAACAGCAGTGTGCAATGCCCAGCACTGGTGGTGGTTTTCATGTGATCTATTTAACTGCTTGTTTTCCATGGATTCCCCCTCACACACTCTTTATCTCTTACTGCCAGCACCCCTAGGATGGCTTGGGTGGATTCCTGGTGCATGACAGCTGGACTGGCTGCTGGCCTGTGGTGCAGGGCTCTGTCTGCACTTCTCCTCAGACCTGCAATTTATGTTTGTGTGCTCACATTATTCACTTGAGTAATGGCCTGATTTACTTGTGTGTGTGGTATTACTCACTTGTTTTCCCTTAAGAGAAACAAATACAGCTCTTTGGAGAAAGAAAGAGGAACTACTTGCTATAACTTGAGTTTAAGGTGTGTGACAGATACCCAGTTTTGAACTTAAAATGAGTGGCAAAGCTGTTCTGCAGATGTCTTCTGCAAACTGAACTCCAGCTCACATTTTAAAAGGCTCTACATGTCTCTGAATGAGGCACACATAGAAGAATAGAGACATGACGATTTTTCTGGGATAGCTCTAGGATATAAACCGCTTGGAAGAAAAATATTTGACTTTAGCTAAATCCTGGGAATGAGCTACATTTCTAAATGCTGTCATGAGAGCAGAGGGAGGACTATCATGAGGCGATATTGGGCTGATGTTTGATAGAGGCTCAGGTTAAAAGTTTAAATTTGAACCATTCCAAATGTTTTTGTGTTTTGTGGAATTTGACTTTAAACCTTTTTACTTCAGTCCCATCTCAGCCGTGCTGCTTCTGGCTTCTTTTTGGCTCTGATTGGCCCGCTGGGTTTTGGTGCCAGTGAGGGCAGTCTGGCTGCAAACCTCTAGGCCTTAGAGCAAAACAGCTCAGATCCTCACACCACCTCCTCACCCATCTGCAAAGTGTGTATGCCTGAATGGCTGTGGAAAGTACACTGTGAAGGAAAAATGTCTGAGAATGATATACTTTAGCCAGAAATCTGGGTAAAATGGAAAAAAGACCCTTAAACCAAGACCTCATCCTAATTCCAGATGGATTTTTCAAAGTGGCATAAAGGTTCTAGAAACTTGAAAAACAGCCTGATGTTTGGACTGCTGTGCACTCTGCAGATCTTGTTTTACACAGCTTTATTCAGTAAAACACAATTCTACATGAATTTAAAAGTGTGGAACAGCTGCTAAATTATCTAGAATGAAATCTGGGATTATGCAGGCAGTGTTTCCCTTCACTCCCTTTCTAGACAAAATGGCGGGGGGAGCTTTTTCCTTCAGTGAAATTGCAGGTTCCAAAACGTAGGTCTGGTTCCTATTACAGCAAAGGAAAAACTTGAGGTGTGCACTGGAAGTGCTAAGCCAGTGATTGAAATGTTAAAGTTGTTCCTAAAGGCCGTTCCACATCATGAAGACATCATCTGTAAAGTAATACTGCACAATGATCTGTGAGGAGAGGAGACTGAATTAGCATTCAGTATGGCTGGAGCTTCCAAATGTCCCACATTCGGGTCGGCTCCTGTAGCAGAACCTGCTTGAGGAGCCTTCAGTGAGCACTGACCAATTTATTTAGTGTAAAAAAGGGTTCAGGTGACTTTTTTCATCTGTGACTTGTCCCATCTCTGCACCTTGGTGACTTCCCCCAGGATTTTGGAACTTGGAAAGAGCATTTCTGCTGCAGCAGCTCAACCAGTGTCTGATTTGCCAATTTGCAAAATTTCTTTTTAAAGGCAAGTGTTTGAGGAAAATAAAACAGTTAGTCTTCCCACTGGTAGTGTGCCAGTGGAAAAATAATTTCATTAAAAATAAGTGTTCAAAGTAATTTATTGATTAAAATTGAAAATGACAAGTGGTCTGCAAAAGCTGAGGCTCTCAGAGTTCAAGCGCTATAGCAGGAATGATGATAGGCCTTTGGATTCTGTACCACAGTAACTGAGATTGCTTAACAAGAGAGCCTCTCTTTTCATGATTAATAGCTCCTTCTGTTCCCTTCCCTTCACCCTCTGTCATTACAAGCTGTATAGATCACATCTGCAACTTGGACAAGTTGTTAGAAGTGTTTTGGTATAAATTGGCCACATGTATTTTCTCATATATTTTTTTTCTTCAAGAGAAATATTGTTGCCCCGATTTTTTTTCCCCCTAATTTCTGATAAAAAAATTAATCTTCCTCCCTTCTGTCCTTCCTTCCTTGTGGGAGGCAGGTTGAATGAAAAGGTACTGTGCAGATCTTTCCTGACTGGGTTTAGTTCTGTCACATCTTTCAGTGAGATATGTGAGCACATTGCTTTTGTAGGACTGGTAGCAGTCTGTGAAGCTGTCTTTGAGCTGGGCTTGCAGTACTTTGATCTTTATTCTTAGTGGGATGCTGAATTATTAATAGGGCTCACAACTGAGAGGTTTTCTTGTGAGTGTGAAAACTGCTTGTTTTCCTGCAATGTTGTTACTTAGGTTTTCACACTCTGTGAAGTGACAAAGGAACTCAGGATTCTTGCATGCTACAGTAGCAGTTAGCAATATAAACCCTTTGGCTTATCTCTCACTATAAATGTTTTAATTATTTTCATTTCAAAGGCATTCCCAAACCAAATGTAACATGGTTGAAGAAGAAAGATGTTTTACAAGTGAATTCTCTCTTGGTTTTGAATGGCTCTTTATTTCTGAGGAATGTTTCCTACGGAGATGCGGGAACATACACTTGCAGAGCAACTAATGCTCTTGGAAAAGCTGAGGCTGCATCTGTTCTCCACATAACTGGTAAGTGCTAAATGAGAATTCCTTACTGATAACAAAAGTCAGCCAATTTATAATCAAACTTTACCCATAAAATAGTTGGTGGCATATTTAACACTTTATTAGAAATTTGAAATTTTTGATTGCCTCTCACTCCCTTGGATCTATTTTGTGTGTCCTTTAATGTGGATCTGGGTACAGGTGGTTTGACTTGTGACTTCAAGGTTGCTCCATCTTCTTGCTTCCAGGTGACAAATAATCAGCCCTCAAACCACCTGACACATTAGGAACTAAATTCACTGTCACGTTACAGTGGGCCCAGGGCTTTTAACTAGAGACACAGGGCAGGCTTGAGTATTCAGAAGATCTTCAGGGAAACACAGGAAAATGAAAGCAAAGGCTGGTTTGGGGGTTTGGTTTTCATTTTTCTAAATTATAGAGGCCAAAAAAATGTAGAGGAGTGCAAAAGAAAAAATTCTGATCATGAGCTCTGAACTCTCAGAATAGAAAATATAAAGAAAAAACTTCACGTAAATACCTCTGTTGTAAGGAGATTAATAATGTAATTGTGTATAATGCAATCATGCCTTGCAAATCACTGCAGTCAATGGATCATTTGGCTCTAGAGATGAGCTGTCTCAGCCCTTTGCTGTGCAAAGTGCAGCACAGCTCCCTGTGACCAGTCCTGCCACAAAGATCCCTTTCTTGGGCACTCACCTCGGGCAGGTTGTTGATTTTTGGGTCTGTTGGCCGAGGAGGATGTTCTAAAGACATAACAGGAGCCTCTGTGTGAGGATGAGTGTAGACTGAAGCTGCCTTCCTGGTTTCAGTTTTCCTGGAGTACATTCGGATGTTCCAGAGAGGAATATTATTATAATGATGTGACTGGAAGATTGCTCACAAGAGTCTAAATTTTGTTTCTCTTCCTGGTCATGTGACACTAGTTTAAATAAATCTGGATTGGATAGGAGAAGGCCAAATTCTCCAAGTTTTTGGCTGTGCAAGACTGCAGTGAAATGAGAGGACTTCTGCTCTCAGGACTTGTAGATTGCAGTGGCTCAGTGTTGTCTGAAACATCCCATCACATTTTTGGCCTGGCTACAGGACTTGCTGCCTGATCAGGGCCAGTCCAGCAGTAGCACAAAGTCTGTGCAGCCCTTCCAATAAAACTCCCTGAGGGCTGACAAGGCAACCAGTCTTTTGCCTGTGGAACTGGCCTCACTGTGGTTTTGTGGAGACTTTTTTTGTCCTGGTGTTTACAGACAGGCAGGAGGCTTTGTACAGAAATCGCACGCTGACGAAAAATGTTGAGCCAATGTAAAATGACCCAGAGAAGTTAGAATACAGCAAAAGATTTAAACCCTTCTGGAAAGAGAGTCGTAGATGTTATGTACATTCATTAAAACAGAAATGTTGACTAAGTGGTAAGAACTGTGTGTTACTGACAGATTGCCCACGTTTTTGGCAGTTATTCTGCCGGCATATGATAAAAAGGAGGAGTTGCTATAGTGATGGGCATTTGAGTCTGCATTCATTATGCTATCTCTATGCATAATTAGAGTTTAAAAGATGTTCTTCTTTTTTCTACTATAGCACTTTGTCATAATTCCATTTAATGGAACAGAGAAATTGGTCAGATTCCAATGAGAGAATTCTTTTTCTTACGATTTCTGCATGCAATGAAATAATAAATAACATCGTCATGAAAACCAGAAAATGCATCCTGTAAATCTTGTTTTTACATGGTTACAGGCTTATTTTTCTAACAAATTCAATAAATTTATTGATTTATTAATTCAGAAACTTACATAAACATAAATAATTTCTGCTTCCCTGTACACATGTAGTTTATTTCATAGATAGGTAATTTAACTGCATAAATGAAGTTGTTCATAAAGAATTCCAAACTGCTATTATCTTTCTGCTTCATAACTAGCATGCTGGATATTTTGATATGAAATGTTTTTTGGCATCATGATTTAGTTCTTGCTCAGAAGAGATCTTATGCACTGTGTTACAGAACAAAGACTTACAGAGAATAACACTCACTTATTGAAGGGAAGCAGAAAAAAGCGTGTCCTGATGGCATCTGGGATTGGCACAAATGTCAGTGTGGCACCTGGAGATCCACTAAGAATAGGTGTGTTGTCTTTTCTGCTTTTTCATTAATATTATTTATTTATTGTATTAAATTAGAGGGGAGCCCATGGAAAAAATGAGTGCAGTTCCCAAGAGTCCAAGTTTGGTGATCACCTGGATTTTTTAACTCTAGCTCAGCTCTCAATAACCAGTGAGGAGGCCTTAGATTAAGATACACAATCATATTTTTTTATTCAGCTTTTCAAAAAATAGCTTTCCTTAAGACATTGTGAGGTGAATCACCCTGACACTAAAGCCATGTAATTGCTCTTTGAGCGTCCCTTGAAAAAGTGGAAGGGATTCAGCTGGGCTCTATGTTTGTGTTTTTCCCACCTAAACGAGTGCTTTTGTTTCCATCAATGCATTTATGACTCTTTTCCCAAACAGATAGAAGGTCTTTAATTACAGACCTATTTGCGTATTGTAGAGTCTGGGATGAAGTCTTCATTCCCTTTAAATCATTGTTCCTCCCTTCCACTTTGATCCTATAGAAGTTAAGTTTATAGGAACTTACTGAAAGGGAAATGATGAAGAAGTGTGGTAAGTACACATCAGCTTACAGAGCTCATACCCCTCAAGGGGCAGTCAGGATTTGGGGCCATAGCTTGGACTTCAGTGGATTTGTACATATTCTTGTTTTTATTTAGAATGGTAATGTCCTTTATGTAGAATCACATATTTGTACAAACTTGTTCACAAATGTTTCAATGAGTTGAGAAAAACCTGTTAAAATGCTGTTGATTTTTAGGTTGCCCGGTGCTGCCCAGTCACAGAAATACAGTCCAGTGGCTCTTTGGAGATAGTCCAATTGAGGAAGTTAAGACCTTGGAATACCAAACCCTGGTTGGGGGTCGTATCCTAGAGGTGAACACCAACTCTGGTCAATTTGCTGGACAATTCCAATGTCGGACTTCAGCTAGTGCAAAACTAATGTCAGTTTGGGTAAATGTCAAGAAGGAAGGTTTGTTGAAAATTATATGACAAATTCTTGAATTTTAAAATATCTTCTTTTGTTCTATAAACACTTTCCTAATAACTAACCTTCTTCTATATGAAAGTTGAAAGTAATTCAGAAATACACACTTAGCTTCACATATGGGAATGGTCTTATTTAAGTCAATAGACAATGTCCATACTCAGAGTTGGATGTGGTAATTAATGTGTATCCAATTATTATGGGGGGTTCTTATTGCTTGCCTGTGTATCTGAGAAGCTGAGAGAATGTGTCTTTCTGCTCAAACAGTTTTAAATCAGACAGGTTTTGTCAACTTCCCCTTCAACAAACTTCTCCATGGTAGCCCACCAAACTGAAACTAAACCGACTTTGAGGTCCTCTTTAGAAATACCTTCATTAAAACAAAAATTATTTTAATTTAATTGTCGTATTCCAGCATCATCACAATTAATATGGTAGTGATCTTACTGCAGACACCCTTAATCACATCACTGTACTAGAGCACACTGCACACTCATAGATTTCCACATGAAAGTCTCAAGAATGTCTTGTAAGGCTCCCCGGCATAATGCACTTTCACAAACCCACATTTCTATCAGTAGATTTTAAAATGTGCAACTGAATTTCAAAATTGATGAATTTTTAAAGAACCTTGCATATGCACCAGCAGGACAATCAGCTGTAGCTGCAAACATTTTGAAAAGTTTTAAACATTTTAAGGATTTAGAAAATAATTATGTTCTCTTTTTAAAAACCCAATTATAATTAGGAACTCAGATTTAAAAACAAGCATCTGTTGACACTAAGCTTTTCTGTATGTTTTATCTCTTGACCTATCAGTTTAATTTGGCTTATGACTGATCTGCCAGGGACTCAAGCAGTAGGATCAGATCCCCTGTGCTCTGTATGAGGATGTTCTTGGTGACTGTTCATGGGTTCTGGAGTGCCTGAGGCTATGAGGAAATTTACATTTGCAAAAGAATCTTACTGAGATGCATCTATGATCAAAACATTTACTTTTAAAAATCAAATGAAATTCAGAAAATACGCTAATATAATTTTTCAAAAACTAGGTCCAGCCCTAGATCCTAATCTAGATCTCATTACAGTTACAATTTCTCCCAGTTATTGAACTGTCCACCTGCAGTCTTCAGCTCGACTGCCTTTTGGTTGCTCAATTCCCTCTCCAGTCAGGTTGGGCAGTATTTTGGGGTGATTCTATTTTCCAGTTCTGAGCTTTAACTGTGATTGCCACTTAAGTAAATGTTTCATCACTACCATACCCATGCATTTGTGAGGCTGTAAAACCTCCCCTGGTGGTTTTTGCACAGTAGGCATTTTGAGGGCACTTCTGAGCAGTGTCATCCTACTTAAACAAACAATACAGTCTCTCCATCATAGCTGCAGTCAGTAAATTTAACTATTTCTACTTTGAAAAAGGCCCTTTTGTATTATTTTAAGAAATCCAGAAGTAATAAGGAAACATTGAAAAACAATAAGTTAAAGAATTCATTATGTGCTGCAAGAGCGAGTCTGTGGACACAGCTGGTAGCTATCAATTATTCTTGGTTATTATAGAAAAACCTGACTCCTTCTGTGATCACATAAAAATCTGTCAACATTGCATAGTACTTCATCTTTTACCAAGTGTCAAAAAAAATTGTGGAGGAAGGGGTAAGTGTGGAATTTTGACTAAATATAAAGGTAGTAATTGTTAGAGGTGATCGGTTTTTAATATAAAATGTTCTTTAAAACAAATTCCTTTTTCATCTTGCCAGATGCCTCAGTGGCAAATTATTTTTACATTAAATACTTCTCTGTAGTTTAGGGCAGGATTTTCTTAAATCCTGAAATTATGTGAGGTGTCTGGAGTAAGATGAGTTTTCTTCAGGATGAACTTGCTGTAGAACAGCAGGAAACCTAGAGAGCCTGATTTACAATTTCCTCTTTTTAATGTTCTTTGTATAAAAATGTTATGAAAGTTTTAAAGGAAGCTCATCAGTTCCTACTGTGAGCCAGGTTCTGCCCTTCATGTGCTGATCTCGTTTGCCTTCTAGAGGGTTTCATGCTCATAGGTAAGGGCTGAACTTGAGGGGAAGCTGAACAGAACTAAATTCTACTTTGGCCTGTAGTCCCTTTTCACAGTGCTGAAATATTTGCTTTTCTACAGAGGATGTGGTATCTATCCAGCCTACAGAGGGTGCTGCCAAATCAATCAAGATGTCACACAGTTCCAATGTACAGTGCCTCTCTTACACTGCTTCCAATTGTATTTCTTAGATTACACCTGGGAATATGCTGAGTGGAGTCCTTGCTCTGCCACCTGTGGGCATTCAGGAACCCGCTCCAGGAGCCCACAGTGCATGAACACTGAGAAACAGAAAGTAAATGAGTCACAATGCAGAGAGCTGCAAAAGCCAGTGACTGTTTACCAGCCCTGCAACAGAGAGGACTGCCCTCCCAGGTAAGCTCCCTTCTGCTTGATTTCCATGTGCTCTGTGTGTATTAAAATGCACTCACCACCTCCTGAAATTGTTTCTGTGTTTATGCTCTGACTGTGAAATGTGGGGTTTATTTAATCATGAACCTTAAAGCATGAAAGGTGTGGAAATGGATCACAAGCAAGTAGGAAAACACTTGATTCAGCTGATAAATAAGACCTGAGTGTGTCTCCATGCTGCTGCAGCAAGTCTGGCTGCTACCACACCATACCTCAAAAGCTAAGCTGAAGATCTCTCTGAGACACTGGGATGTGCAGTTTTGTGGAATCTGTGCCACCCCAGAGGGAAAACTTGCTGTGTTTAGAGTGGCCAGGGTAACTCTGTGTTCACCTGCTCTCCTTTTTGCCAGCAGAGCTCTGAGTAAGATGTTTTCAGTGGAATGCCTCATTTCTCTGTAATGCCCCTCACCACAGTGCTCCTCAAATGTCCTTCCCTGCCAGTTTTCTCACTGGATCAGCTGCGGATCATGGGGATGAAAATGTTCATATCACAGACAGTGTATCACAACAAAGGCCAAAACCATACCTCTAGACTATTTGAGTTGCACAGAGCATTCCAGCTCAACAGGGTGTTTTTCCACATTTTCAACAGGAAACCCTGTTCCTCAGATCAGGATCCTCAAAGCAAGGGTTTTTGTTGCTTTAAAGAACTGGCCATCACTATCAGCAAAAATCTGTGAGGGATAACACACTTTGGAGTCGTCTCTCACTGGAAAATGTTGGCAGGGAAGTGTTTAGACCTTAGCTGACATTGTGAGAGTGCATCTTGCCAGTATGTTCTAAATTCTGTCCTAAATGCAGAAAACCTAGCAACAGATATGTATCAGGAGAAGTTGTTTGTATTTCATTATTAGCAGCCAAAAACCAGATTATCCTAAATTGTGATACTGAACTCCAGTCAGCCCAGAGAAAGCTAACATCTTGCCAGTAGAAAAATACTGAAATCAAACTAATAGTTTGAAACACAGCTTCAGTTACAGGTTTCCCTCTTAAGCTCCAGCATTTGGAGCAGATGACAGGAGGGTGCAAGAGGTCCTGGGGCTCCTCTGAGCAAGGTCATGCCTTTCAGTGGATTGCAAGGCATGACTAAATAATTTGATTATCACTGGCCCTGGAGTATTCACAACATAAACAAATAGGTTATTTCATATAGCTAAAGAGAGTGGGAACTGAATTGTTCGATTTGTTCTGCTTTTAATTTGGCTTTATGTAATCACCAGTGGAAGGCAATTGTGTGTATACTAACATAATCAACTCTGCCTTGAGCCATATGTGTATGCTAACATATAAATTGCTTTTCTTTTATGAAATATTCCATGCTTTCTAAACAGGAAGAGCATCCCAGATGCCTGGAAAATAGCCCTGTGTCTGTTTCTTAGTGCCTCTAACCTCTGTCCTTCCCTGTGATTACTGACCTGGGAGGGAAATGCAAAATGTCCAGACTTCCCTTCCCATTTTCCCACTTACTGATTTCTGCACAATCTTCTCAGCTCAAGGCAGCTCTTCAGAAATCATCCACAGAATTATAAAGGCTTTAGATGTATAGTCAGTGGCACAGGACCTTAATTATTCAAAGAATTTTGCATGTGTTTAATCACTTTTCTCTGTCACAGTGGAGAGGTACAGTTAAGCAAATATAAGGGCTTGAGTATCTATTTAACTTGTGCTTTCTGTGCATGCACTGCACCAAATGTTTGCAAAAGCACTTCAGCTTTAAAAGGGAGAAAAAGACAAGGGTGCAGACTGTAAAAGATTAATTTTCCTTGAATGGATACAAGCTGTTTGAGTGTAAGAAAATGAAATAATTGCTGAAGAAAATAGAATTTTTTCCTGTTATCACTCTTGTGGTACACATACAAGTTCATTTTATATTTCTAGCCTAGATTTATGCAAAGAGCAAGTCAGCTTGATTGTATTACCACCTGCTGCCTCCCCAGTATTGTTCCTAGCTGCCAAGACAGACTAAATATTTGCAACTTCTAATCAATAAATAACGTGTTCTGCTTGAGCCGTTATCTGGTGAGATCTCAGTATAATAAATTTGAATGAGTTATGGCAGCTGTCACTTTAGTACCAACTAAATTGTTACCATCCATTTTGTAAGTAAAAGAAAAGTACACTCTCCTTCTTCCTGGAATGTCACATCCAGCAGGGTCTGTAGGACTCACCTAGTAATAGATTCTGGTAACAAGCATTGTAACCTTTGTTAGCAAATATGCTGTCATCAGTTAACCACCTTTAGAAGACTTCAAGGGAAGCAGAAGCTGGTTCTAACTATTCTCACATCTAAAATTTGCAAGGACAGGTTCTTTTGTATTTTCTTTGCAAACAGTTTCTGCCAGCTACCAGCAGGACTGCAATGATTGCCACAAATGTGTCTGTGCATCCTGCAGGTGGGTAGCTGGGCCGTGGTCTGAGTGCTCTGCCTCTTGTGGCAGTGGATTTCGCCATCGACAGCTGTGGTGCCACCAAGCCAGAGCCAATGGCAGCGTGCTGGCCCTGCTGCCAGGGGCCTGCACACACAGGGACAGGGACAGGCCTGAGGCAAGGAAACCCTGCACGGGGCACTCCTGTCCCGTGGGGCCAGCACAGGCAAAAACACAGGTAAGAAACAGCCTTTGTCTGGAATCTGCTTGTATTACAAAAGTGGGACAGAGCCCACTGGCTGAACTTCTGTCCTCTTGTGGCTGAACATGTGTCCTCTTGCACAAGGGAGGAGCTCTGTGGCTGTAATTACCTTTCAGATCAATTAGAAATCTTGTTTTTTCATTTTATGCTCTCTGAGCAACTCTTTTTTGGTTGAAGATGTGACCTGAAACCAGAGTATAAGCCTCAGTGTATTTTATAACTGAAGCCATTACGATGTATTCCATTTTCCAAGCTAGTTTATTGCTTTTATTGCAGTCATATTAGTACACAGGTTGCATAGCTGTACTTGTGAAGTCCCCAAAAATATATATACATGTGCTTCAACAGCACATTGAAGAAGTTTTTCAATTCACAGAATGCAGAGAAGTCTGTTTTCCTTTATTTTCTGTTTCTTCCTTCATGAGGCAAACTTGTGTTCATCCTGATATGATTTGTATTTATTGTTCAATGTGCAAAGTAACTAATTAGAATTGCTATTGCTGCATTCCCAATACAGGTTTTAAGAAGGCAAGTTTGTAATGGGCAGAGCTACAGAAAGAATTCTGTAGCAGTAAGGGTGTGGCACGATGATAGAAGACAATGGATTTAGCTTTAGGAACAGGCAGGAAATTCAGAGTCTTGGCAAAATTGCACAGAGAGAACCAAAACTATGTAGGCCTTATCCAAACTGAGGTGTGACAGGGCTGAAGAAGGCAAGATGCAAAAAATTATGGCTGGGCTGTGTAGCTGGGTAACTCCCTAGGAGAATGATTCTGTTGTTGCTAACTTGGCTGTTTGTTTTTCTCTCCCCTCACCCTTTTCTCTCAATTTTCAGTGTTCTGGTCGCTGTGTAGGCCGCCCTGCAGGTTCCCAGCACCGTCAGTTTATATGTCAGCTTCGGAATGGATCTTCAGTGCCAAACTCTTCTTGTGATGAAAGAAAAAGGTAAACAGTGTGAAGAAGTTACAAATTAGATTCCTTCAATGGTCAAATTGAAGGTACAGGATTGTCACTGCAGTACAAGTAGGCAAATTCTTTTGTGTCAAACAAAGGAAAAGAGGTAGAGACAGTCATCCCTTTGTGGACACTGGATGAATTCAGGAACACAGGAGAGGTTACGTCTGAAGAACACACAGCATCCAGTATGCAGTGTTTCAGGGTCAGTTAAGTTTTCCTAAAGATAAAATACCTTTTCTATTCCAGGGTTAAGAAACTGTTTTAAAGAAACTCGTGTTTTCTCATGAGTGAGAAGGCGTGACGAGTGAGCACAATATTAAATAAAGAGAATTCAACTTAAATATAAGAAAAAATGGAATAGGTTACTCAGAAAGTTGTGGTGTCTCTGTCTTTGGAGATACTCAAAACACAGAGACAGTTTTGAGGATCCTGGTCTGGTTGGCTGTGCTATGAGCAGGGGTGTGGGAGCTGCTCAGTTCTGTTGTTGTGTGAATAAGGGTTTAGCACAAAAGCAAACATTTAACTTCCATTTATTTCCCTGCACAGCCCTCCTGGCAGAAGGAACTGTTCTTCAGAGGTGTGTGACGTGTACTGGCGGACAGGCCCCTGGAGGCCCTGCAGTGTGGGCTGTGGGACTGGCTTCCAGTCCAGACGAGTGTCCTGCGTGCACAGGCAGAGCAACAAACCCGTGCCCGAGCAGTTCTGCGGAGGGAGGAAGAGACCAGTGACCTGGCAGCACTGCAATGTCACATCCTGTGGCAGTATGTAGATGTTTATTTAAATATGAGCATAGTAATAGTTTGTAGCAGTTATATTAGAAAGTGACTCACAGTTGTACACTATTGATTCTACAAGCATTTGATTGTACATCAAAGGTAAAACTATCCTCTCCAAGGAGCGCTTCATAATCCTGCGGTTTCTTTTCTCTAAGTAGGCCAGTTTGATATTAAAGCCTCAAAAGCACTTCTAGAAACAGGATATTTAGGAAGTTTTTTGCAAACTTCCCTACATGACTGTGCCAGTTGTGACTCAAAAGTCTCTGAGCGAGCTGTTAATGCCTCCAGGATGGGGTAGTGTTCTGAAACAGACAATGAGTAAATGAAGGCAGTGGGATCACACCTCTCATTTGTGACCTTGTTTAGCTTTGAATCCACTGCTGCCAGAAATGCACACTAAAATAATTACAAAGCTAGCAGGAACCCATCAGTTGTTTATGATTACTATGGCAAGTTCTGCTGTTTCTCTTTTGCTCATTATAAAGCCTTGTAATGTTTAAATGTATTTTTCAGAAGGCGAATGCAAGGATACAACTCCCTACTGTACATTTGTAAAGCAACTAAAGCTTTGCTTGATAGACACCTACAAAGAAAGATGTTGCCAATCATGTCAAGAAATCTAAGTCCTCTATGGCAAGTTCATGATGCTGCAGTGAAGAGATGAGAAGACAGGTTCATTAAACTAACCTGCTTGAAGTATATTCTTGTAAATGAGACATTAGTTGTAACAGTTAAATGGCAACACGGGGCTAATGAAAACACAGTATTGTGGGTTGATGTGCTGGATAAGGTATCGTTTCTGGGAGCTTTCATTTTCCATTCTTTGCAATGGGACTTCTAATGTTTTAAACATGTCTGGATCAGCAAGATAATATCATGGCATATCATCTGTAAAATTTTGCAGGCCATCATTTATAATTTTATAAGTGAAAAAAAAATTACCTAAAAGCAGCAAACTGTCCTTAACTTATGAGGAAGAGTCACAAAAATACTTTGAAAGATTTTGGAAATGCAGCAACTCTTGACTACCAGGATTTTGGTTTGGTTTTTTTTTTTTTCATCATATTTAACACCATTTTTAAATTTATAGAAGCTGTGGCTTGTAGCTGTAAAATTTTGGCAGCAGCTTCATTTTCATAAACAGCTTGAGCTTAAGAGTTGATCTCACAGGATATGCTTTATGGATACTAGCTCTCAGATGGGTACACAGAAGCACATTGAATTTTTCCTGCTTGTATTTCTGTGCATGCAGTAAGAAACTATAGACCCTCGTACAATTTTCAAAGCAGCAATAGATTTGAATAAATGAGGTGTCATTTTTTATTGTTTCTATTCTAATTCCAGTCTCTGAAGTACAATCGAAGTTCTGGCATGATTATACTTTAGTACTGATATTAAATGAGACAGAAGCTTCCTTGTCAGAGCTGTGAACAAACACTTGTGAGCACTGTTCTCTTGCACATCAAGTCAAATGAGGAGCCAGTAACTGGCCAAAATAGCTGTCAGATGTCTTGTCTTGAATAATCATTCTATTTTTCTCCATTAATGGGGGAAAATGTCCAAGGAAGAATTGTTAATTGTGAAGATAGAAAAGTGCAAGAAATCTATTTTGAGCATTTTTTCCATCAAGGTGATTTCTCCAACACAACCATTAACCATCTGAGTCATTTGCAAGTTGATAAATTCTTACCATGGTATTCCTGGGTAAATTATCTTCCATACTACAGATTGTCTGACAAGGGCTTTAAGCAGAGAGGACCCCACAGGAGGCAGAAAACAGATGTTTTATTCTTTTGTAGTTTCCAAACTACTGCTCATATTGGAAGCCTGAATGCTTACTTTGACTTGGCTCTTGTGTTCCATCTCTGACCTGCATTTTGGGCGGAGGGCTGGGAGTGCTGTGGGGGCAGCTCAGACACCGCATCCTGCACAGAGGGTTTGCATCACTGAGAATTAGGGTAGCACTACTGTATAGAAAATGTTTAGGGTGGACTATCGTGTCCAAGGCTGACTGCAAGGAGAGGATATTCCTGATCATTACCTTTTTAATCAGCAATGGGTCTTGTTTGTTTAAGCAGTTTTTTAAATTAAACATTTGTAAGATACTTTTGTAGATATTTATTGTCTGATTTAAAAGTGCAATATTTTTTTTTTGTACAGTGTTTAATAAAGATTTTTGGACATATATTTTTTCTTATTACCAAAATTTCTTATTCATGTTTTCCCTTTATATTTAAATTTTTCAAATGTTAACACACAGCATTTTTTGTTGCATTAACTTTGGTTAAGTATGCATGCTATACCGAAGCAGTGCTGTAAATGTTTGTGATTGCAACTGGCATGACATTCCTCTGTAATTATTTTATTGCTTCTCAAGTAACTGAAGATTTTAGCTTTTTGAACGTAGTTTTGATATTTCTGAAATAAAGTACAGTTTGATTATTCAACACTGTGATTACCCTGAGATGGTTTTTTACCATGATTTGCATGGTAACCGTGCTTTCATTCTTTGTTATTTTTTCAACCTTTGTCTGTAATTCTGGGATCTTTTTCAAAGTCACAGATTGGTTCTTATTTTTAACAGTCTATCAGACATAGTGTCAACTTCACCGCAGTCTGCTTTGCACTGCTATTGAGAGACAACATAGAGGTAACCTGAATGAAAAAGTGGGAAGATAATTTGCTAAAATCCAAATGTCAGCTCTGATTCACTGAAATTTAGAATCAGGATTCTTTAAAAGGTGGAATAAAATTGCATTTCTTTTCTGGGCTTTCACCAAGCAGAGTTCATTTAGATCTGACAGAACAGCTCCATGTTGTGTATTTAGTGAGTGATGGGAATGAAAAAGAAATTGTTTCAGAATACCCAGTATATGTGAATAGTCTAAGAAATAGTATGAACAATAAAAGCCTTAAAATGTTTTTATTCAATAGAAAATAAATGTCTAACAATGTAATGGTGGTGTTTCAGAGTTCTCCTGGATAACAATATTGGCAAAGGCTTAATTTTCCTTTTGAATTCCATTTGTGCAATCTTTAAAAAAAGCAAAGGCTCTGTACAGCAGTGCAGTGGAGCCTGCTGCTGGATGGCAGAGTGCACAGAAAGCACTCTCAGAATAGCAACTGAATCCATGAATAACTTTTCTGCTTTTACATCTTGGTTTAGCATGACATCATAAAATGCTTTTTTAACAGCTGTTATTTTGGAAAAATATTAGTTTTCCAGTCGTCTCTTCATTTGGTCTGCATTTGAGTAGTTTGTTGCTTATGAAAAAGTTGACGTCAGGTATTGAATAGTGTCTGAAGGTTTATAATATCATTTGATGCTTTTCCTGGAAGCACAATCAGTGTGTTGGGGCTTTTTCAATTGTGAAGTAATAAAGGCTTCTCTCTTTCACTATTAAACTAAGGGAAAACATTAAGGACAAAATGAAAGGAAATATGCCCCTCCACCCTGAAAAAGCCTTCAAACACATCTGCAGAGGAACTGTTAAATGTATCTGAATATGCCCTCCACTTCCCTTCCTCTCAAAATGTTTGTACTGTGCTGGTAGGTGGCAGCAAATGACTTTCCATAACTTAAGGGAGGGAAGTGACTTCAGAACTGAAAAAACAGCTGTGAAAATTTAAAAAAGCATCTGGGCTCCCTCACAGACCCAGCAGAAAAGCCATTTTGAGCAGAACATGCAGGCACATGTAACTTCATGGATTCAGGCTGCATTTCTCCCTCCCTAGAAAGGAGCTGGAGGGCATTGGGAGCTTCTGTAAACGGCCCCAGAGGTACCAGGTGTATAGGATGTAGACCTGGGTAGGTGTGACTGTGCAAAGTTTTGGCTTTGTTACCTCAGTTCTGACATGACAGAGAATGACTCAATAGAGTGTATTTTTTTCTTTTGTGGTACAGAAGGATGACAATCAATCGGACTTTTTCCTCTCCTGCTTTTAGGATCTCACAGATTTATGTCATCCTTGTTCATTCACAATCTGAGGGAGGTGAATAATTTTCAGACAGACAAGTAAAACTGATTTGCCATGTCAGTAACAGAGTAAGTGATACTACAAAAACATAGTACAAAGACAAAAGTTCCATAAAAGTGACTGATGCTCTAATGATGTCTGGATCTCTCTCATGCTTTTGTGCACAGCTGATTAGCTCAGTTCAGCTTTCTTGCTTTCATATGATCAAGTTCCTGCTTTAAAAAATTCCCATTATTGAACTTAGCCCTTTTATAAGAGACTTTGTTTATGAAGTACAGCCACATGATTCTGCAGAACTCAAATGCTGTTCTACACCAATGGGTACAAGATATGCAATACTGAGAAAAAAAATCGTACTGGAGTAGTGTGGTAGAGCATGACAATACAGTTAATTACAGAACTATTAATTGGGACTTGCTTAAATCATGAATGTAATAAAACTAAAATTGATTCATCTGGATTTCTCAAAATCATCTAAAGATACATACAGAAAATACTAAATATTTCATACAGAGGCAATTACATATAAAATTTCTGCAAAAAAAATTGGTGTCTGTGTATTTGGAACAAGCAATTCTTCAAAGAGCAGACAGACTGCAGTCAGGCTGCCTACAGGTTTCTGCATCTCAGCTGGTATTTCTTTTTTTACCTGAGTTTATTCTATTTTCTGTAAATCTATGCAGTCTCATCATGAGATTTGATTAAATTTGCACACTGAGTTTAAAGATGATTCAGCTGGGGAGGACTCATGCACTGTGCCAGTGTGTCCAAGGTGCATTAGTTTTGTTTCCTTTGGAAGTAAGGCTGAAAGAGCACGATCAGGGAAATTAGGAAACAGACTCTAATGACCTGCTTTTGGTGGTTGAGTGGTTTCAACTACATGTACAGAAAAAGAGTGAGGTTACCACCTGTTAACTGCTACCAGAAATTACACTGGGATCTTTATACTCACTTCAGATCCGAATGAAGTTAAAGTAGTGATGACTAAAGCTAAAACCAGGTTTTTAGAAATGCCTAGGTGTTATGGCATGCTATCTTGTGATCTGGGCAGTAAAATATAAAGAAAAAGAAGTCTTACCGATTACTGAGATTATTACTGATTTCTTAGATTATTTGTAAATAGCATTATTTGCTTACTGTGTAAAATATTTTATCAGCAAAAGACACTTGCTATTTCACAAATACAATAATTTGATTGCAGAAAATATCAAATAATTAAACATGTTATAAATATGCTTGAGATGGAGCCTGATAAAATCTGGGGAGTCAAGGAAACTAGAATGCACAATCAGAGAATGGACAGATGCCATGTAGGGAGTAGTGTTCCTTCAGCATTTGGCAAATCTTTATTAGTCTTATAATAAACTTTGGTTTGGCTTTGGTTTTCTTCAAACTTCTAAAAGCAAAATCTTCAGTATTTAATTTGCTTTCAGTGTTATTTAAAGAGAAAATGAACAAATTGATTTCCAATTATTTAACCAAGGTGCTTGAAATATTGCATGTAAGTATTATGACACAGCAGGTACTTCCTCTGGAATAGGATTACAGTTTGACCCGGAACGTTCTGGAGACACCTGGCGGTAGAATTTGTGACCCTGAGAATCTGTGTCCAGATAAACATAACCCAGAGCATCCGGATCCAGCGCTGGGCAGACCTCTGGCCTCTTGGGAGTATATTCAGTGCGATACAAAGTTTCATCTTTAAAAGGAACTCCACTGGCAACAGCATGTGCAGGTTTGAAACTTTCAGGTGGATTGGGCTGATGTGGTATGTAATGGGACCTGAATGTAGTTAAACTAGAAAATTTTCCTGTGGGTTTCTGCATTTCCTCTTCTTTCTTAATAAGCCCTCGCCGGCAGACGTTCCAGGGTTGATAGTGTTCTTTTGTAGTAGTCTTCCCTAGAAAAGGGGCACTGCTTCTTCTTCCAGGAGCTGGTTTTATGGGGGCTCTAGGAGCAACCTTGTGTGAAATGTAATCAAGACGGTTTGAGGATTTGAGGTCCATCTTGTCTGTGGGTGGAACGTACTCTCTTGGTTTGTGGAACTCGGGTGCGGTGACCAAATGTGGCTGATAGCGATCCTGGAACTCAGTGGTTCCTTTAAAAGGATCATCAGATCCAATTTTTGTACTTTCAGGCTTGCAGCTTTTTGCTTGTTCCCCAGGCATCCCTTTAAAATCTCTCTGGTGGGTTGTGAGATCCTCAAAGGGTTCGTCACTTGGCTTGTACTCTTCTCTTGGCCTTACAAACACGGGCTCCATGTCATGGAGAACGTACGCGGTGCGGTGGATGGTGTTGGCATCGAAAGGCCCCTCTGCCAGCTTGGTGTCACAGGGTTTACAGCTTGGGGGGGGATTGGGTTGCCTAGGGAAGTAGTCATCTTGAAACGTAGAAGGATTTCCAAACCTCTCTGAAGGTGGCTCGTACGCACGCTCCACCTTACAGGATTCTGTTCTTTCACCTTTCCGTAACCTATAGTCGTCTGTAAGGCAAAACCAAAATTCCACCGTACAGATGTTATTACTTACGACCATTCTTTTAAAATGAAGACAAAGTCTGGTATTAAATCTTGCAAAACAAAGAAAATGGATGTAAGTGAAAATGATAATTTTATGTGCATGTCTCTGATCTAATGAAACTGTCTTCTATTATAGTGTGTGATAAAAGCAGACCCCCAGAACTGTACCTGTTGCCCTATTTTGACTATTTGCTCAACAGAAACTATATAGAAAATAGCCTTATACATGTTTTAAATACAATATCTTCCATTTTACTTAAAAGATTTAGCACCTTTGCACTGACCATCGTAACAGAATAATTTGTGTCAAGACAGATCATTACTAGGATGATGTACATGTGTAAACTATACCACACACAACCAGAAACCTAAACTCCACTTTTGACCTACTCTGTGGAAAAATTAGTCACATGAACCAAAACTACCTGAAAAATACACTGCACCTCAATTTCCATCCAATTTTGCCTGAGATACCCTAATCAAGGGCATGTTAGAATTTCCTTGTAGCCAAACAAACTTCAGAGAGGGCTTTTAGTTTAGACGCAATAGGTCTCCCCTCAACAACTGGAGTGCTGAATGCTTTAGGCCACCATCACCTGCTTTCTAATATGTTTTTACTCCCTGTCCCAAACCAACAAATCCAGTTTCTAATACAGGTAATTCCAAATGCTACCTTCATCTTGGTTATTTCTCTTTCTGTCAGGGGCACATATCATTACCTCGATAGGTTGGGATGGTATCCACTTTTGCATCTGAAGTGTGTTTCCTCTCCCGAGGCCTTGCCAGTGTCACGGGTCCTACTTTATGAGGACTGTAATCTCGACGGTAAATGGTTCCCAGGTCAATCTTCCCCGACTTTGGTCTATATTCTTCTTGTGGCCGAAAAGGTCTCTCAAGAATTTCATATGGTAAATAATCAGATCTGAATTGGGGAAAAGAAAACACTGGTCAAAAAATCTTTTCTTCCTTCTGAAGTCATTTTCATAATTTTTCCACTATATGGAAAAATAGCAAAATGTTTACTCTGAAAAATCTATCAGACATCATATGTTGGAGGGATAGCACAAAGGAGAGAAAACCATAGTACATAAATCTAAGGTCTGTGATGCATTATAGAGTCTTTACTCAAAGGTAGATGGTGAAGTAAGTTTTTTAACACTCTGAGTCCCATTCACAGTTTAACAATATTATTTAAAGTATCTGAAAGGAGACTTACAAAGCTGCTATGATTTCGCAAAGAAATGATCAGAAAGCAGAAGCAGAGCAAAGCTCAAATCTACAAGTGGTAGCACTAACTGATTGCATGAGGAGAATGAAATATAATCAGAAACAGCATTTCACTGTCTTAGTATTACATTAAAGGATGTATATTACATATGTGGATGTTTAAATAGTCCATACAAGCACATGACCAGTCTGGCAGAATAGCATTTGGCCTGTTTATATCTATTTTTTTTGATAAATGCAGAAAGGGCTTATTTCACCAGATGCCCTCACAGCTTAAAAGAAAACAACAATAATGGAAAAAGTAAAAGTTGATGCCACAGGAACATCATTAACAATGAATGGGTGATATTTTTTTTTAATTCTTTGAAAGACACTCTAATTCTGTTAGCATAAAATCAGAGTCTGTGCACAGACAGGACAAATATACTGAACCCCTTCACAGTTTGCTTTCTTAAAACTAATAATTTTCTTAAAACTAATAATCTGAGTTTAAAAATAATCTGAATTTAAATCAGTAAGAGAATCCCAGTTCTTTTTTCTTAAGATTTCATTTTTCCACTATCTTGGATTCTACATAGATATTACAGGAAGTTCCCCAGCTTACCAGGTTTTCCATAAGACCTAAATTTCCTAACAGCCTGAAAACAAGACAAAAAATTTTGATTCTCTTTACAGGTTAAAGGCTGCCATAAAGAATGCAAATCTTGATGTGTACATGCTTTGCTGTTTTTTACGAGCTTTTTGTGGTAACTGTACTTCTATACTCAACATTTATACTTTAAATATGCAAAAAGTGCAAAGGATGCAATGACTGCATTTTGAGAAGACTGCAATACAATGTTTAACCCCCACTTAAAAAACAAAGAAGGAAAAACTTTACAGACTAATTACAAAACATTGTTTGAAAATACTCACTTGAATGTTGTGGTGCCGTCCATTCTCCCCTGATCCTCTTGGGGCTTTGGTTTTGGCTTACAGCTCTCGGGAGGGCAGACGTTGCCATAGCCAGGGTAGTTCTCGAAATACTCAGTTTTGTGGCTCGGATGCACTTCATCATCATAAAACTTTGTGGATCTATGGCAGCAGCGATGGCGTCTGGGATAAACACATCAGAGCAGAGAATTTTGAATCGTTTCATTTAAGAGGAAAACTCATACTCTGTCTACTGGGAGTGAATAACAAATGGGGAAGATTGAACAATGTCAGTAGTTTTTGTTTGAAGTCTTTTCTGAGTGATAAAACCACAAAATATTGTGCTGATGGCAGAGGTCCCAGAGCACTCATACTAATACAGTAATAAAAGCAGCATCAGCTGGGAGTTAGTCCTTGGTGCAGAATACAAAGGATGGACAGAGTTGATCTCAGTCCTCTAAATGATGCTAGCACCAAGATGCATTTTCTTCTTGTCTGTAATGTTTAATGGTACTACTCGTTTTATTTGGGAAATAACTACCTAGGCTTCATTTCTTGTCTCATATAAACTCTTTTTTACTGCTATTACCTCATCACTTGTCCTTTTATTTCTGTACATCTCACCTATTTTCACCACTACTGATTAACACTTTTTGATTAAAATTTTAGTGGTGTGAATTCTCATGTGCACTTCTAGTGCTCTGCAGGTCATTTATGACTTTACAACTTTTATTTTTTCCCCATGGACTGACTAAATTCTCTATCCAAAACTTGTTTATTTGAAAGTAATGACATCTCTTTTTCTTAATAGGTTCTATTTCAATTCTTCCTGTTTGTCATTGATGTCTCTATCAACGACAACATTGAGCAAAAAGATGTTGGGAGGTATATAATGATAATTTATTATTTATACCTTGTTGTTTCCAATTAATGTTCCATGAAATTAAAATTTAAATGTTGTTATTGTTTTCAAAATCTTGTTATATTAATTCTAATTTGCACAATGCACCTCTCTGGCTGACCTCAAGGAAACAAATAATGACATGTTTTCCTCCTACTTACACCTGACAACTTGCAATGCAAAGGGAAAAAACAATAAATCATTTTTCAAATAAAAAAGTATTGTAAAATTCTGTGATGAAAAGCAAAAATATCTAAACCCCAAGAAGGTCAAAAGTGTAAAGCTCTTAGTAAGTACAAATAAATTCAAGTTTCAGGAAGCTAGATATCCAAAGAATATTTCAAAGGTCTGCAGAGAATTTTAGCTAGGAGTGAATAGCATAAAGGAAAATAATAAATTAAAACAAGGTAAAATAGAATACAGAAAACAGACATGAAGAACTCCTGCTGGGAGAATGAAAAAATGAAAATGAAAAAAACACTGAAAGAAGTTCTTGAAGGCTGGTATTAGTTTGTGCTGCCTGATTTTGCCAGCTCAGTAGTTCAAAAAATGAGAAATAAAGTAGCCCTGTCTAAGAATCCAGATCCTTTCAAAGCCTCAGGTGTTTACTCCTTTTCAATCAAGTCAATTAACAACTGAGAGAGCTTTTCAGAACACAGTAGGGAAAGGAAAAAGGAAGAAGAGGAAAGGAACAGGAAAGGTAGGAAAACAAGGAGGTAAGTGTGTGCTATTTCTCACTACAGTGTTTGCCTGTCATTACATTTGTCATGAAATTCACTTTCACCTTAGTAATGTTTTTTTCAGCAAGTACAAACAGCACATGCTGTGTCACGTAGCATCTAAAAGTAACAGCAAAGCAGAAACAAAAGACATTGAATGGAAGGTTTGAAAGCTGGTTGAAATATGGGTTATCAAATTATAATGTTCTTCACATATTTTTTGGCATACAGTTCAAAGGAGTTGGAAACAAACATTATTCATCTGCAAAAGCTTCACTTTGACAATCTTCAGTTTGCCATAAGCTGGTCCACAAGACGAACCACCAAAAAAACCACCTTCTGTGTTCCGGGGTCACCATTCTTTAAGGACTTAATTTGGAATATTTTTAAGCAATGTTGTGAGTATTTCCCATGTATTGCTGAAAGGACATGCTACAAACAGAAATAGAAGCTAGAAAAATAATTACTGCTACTGAGTTAGCCTCACAGTTCTTGGTAAATACAAAACAGAGATGAAAGCAATCTACTTTTACCTCTTCAAGGAAAGAGATGGTTGCAATTTTATTAGAATTCATTGCTGATCCAAAAATGTCCTTCAAACCACTCTTTGCTAGTGTATAAAATAATTCTGAACACACTCTAACTGTGCACAAGATTACTTGGAATCAGATGAGATTGTTGAGGAAGTTCCTACATACTCAGTGCTGTGAGTGCTTTCAGTTGGCCTGAAGGGTAATGCAAAATTATCTCGTGAATTTGACTTGGAGAAGAGATTAGGGGTTTTTTGGCTGACTGATAAATCTGCTTTAGGATGTTGTCACATTTAGAATGTTGCCCAATAGCTAAACCAAAATTTTTCATTTAGATAATAACTTTATAAAACTAATTATATAAGGCATCACAGTGCTAGGAACCATCAGAGAAGACAGATTACAGCTCTGATAAACAAAATATGTTGCTTGGAGTTTGGCCTGCACTCCTGGAGATAGTTTATTTTTAACTTCTTCCTTGTATTTATCTTAATTTCCACCCCAGTTACTGATAATTTAAATGAATTTTGTGAGAATATCCCTTTTCCCTTGCTTGACTGGCACTTGCTTTGATGGATTATTATTCTTTCCCTTCTTTGTGGGAGACTGTCTTGTGTCTTACATAAGGTTTGAATAGAATCTCAGCTAAATAAAAGTGACAGTACCTCAGCTCTCTTGTGCCAAATGCTCTTGTTCTGGTTATTTTAGTAGAATGCCGGTGATTTTAACTTATTTAAAGCCTGGCATACATACTTTTTTTTTTTTTCAATGCTAGCAAGACCCTTGAAATTCTACCACAAAGCATTTTCCTCCCAGAGAATTAGACTAATAATGAGAAAAGCTTAATATTTGTCATAACAAAAAACTTACTACCCCTCCACAAACAGCTCAAAGCTTTTATTTCTCATTTCTTTTTATTTTTTGCCAATGCACACACTATGGTCTGGAAGACAGAAATGATGGATGGACATTGTTTTTGAGAGTCATCTACTTTTCTGTTCTTGACAGGAGATCTGGTAGTTTTTACTGGGTTTGTATTTATATGTGGTCAATATGATGGCTTAAGTAACCCATATTTCAGAGAAATCTTCTTTCCTTTTAACTTACATTTATTCAGTAATACAGATTTTTATGATAAGAAAGGGCAAGAAATGGGGGAAGGCTGACAGACTGAGAAGGAGATAGAGCAGTAGTTTATTTTTGTGTCTCAAAACAACTTTTAAGCTTTTGTAGGCTGTGATTATCTTTTATAGCAGACAAATAGCATTCTTGAGTGCAGAAAGTTCATCTACCACACAGGGTTTACTCTTCTTTGGAAGCCAGATTTAACATCCTGTACTTGAGAAAGCAGAATGAAGTTCTCTCTTACTGGCTTTGCTCCCCTGTAAGTTTTTTCAGTGCTTTTTTTTTAAAGCTCTGTTGATAGGGGAGATTGTTTCCTTCTATTTTATTATTTAGAATAAAGCAGTAATTATACCTCCATAAAATTTCCTGCAAATAGCTAAATGATAATGTCTAAAAAACATTAGATATTTATAGTTGCTTTGAAGTCTGCTAAGCTGTGTATACATTCCAGTGTCCAGGTAACACTGCCAAGTGACCAAGCAGCCTTCCCCTGAAAACAGAAACACTGTACACTGAAGCAAACACAATGTGCTGCCTAAACCAATAATGGCTTAGGATTTTATTGACTGTAAAAACTTCACTGAGGTTTATTTTAAACCACAAGCTTTATGCATATTTAATTCAATTATTCATATTATTGAACTCAGTTTTTGGACTGAGAATTGTTGGTTGAGTTGAACCTCATTTTGTGCTGTCTCATTGTGTTATCTTGCCATCTTTCTACTTAAGCCCGAGCCAGGTTTGTTATCTCATCATGAAAACAATGCATTCCAACTCTTCATTAATCTAGGACTTAAGAAACAAATTTATGGGGCAAAATTCACCACAGGCTTGGCCAAAAAGAACATGAGGAGCTTTACTCAGTGCCTGCCTCACACCTCTGTCTACAGATGAAAAAAAAGTGGCTTATGAAGAGATAGACAGATTTTCCACACAGAAACACATAGAGGGTGCCTGCTCTGCAGACCTTGATATGAAACTTGTGGCTCATAGTGCACTTTGCAACCATAGGGTTTGCTCTATACTTGCAAAAAACCTTGAGCATACCTCTGTGATCTTACGATGACTGTTCTTGTATGTAGTTGCTAGATTTTTTTTTTAAAGTATGAACTGAATCTTTGAATCCTAGGGTGATTATTTTTGTGACTTTTTTAAAAGTAGACAGAGAAGAAATTGAAAATATTAACAGTTGTGACCCCAACCTGTAAATATATACCTGAATTTTGAAAGGTCCAAGTGCCTTGTTATTTTGGGACACCTGATTTGTGTGCTTTTTTTTTCCCACCTATGGCATTGATAATATTGCTTATAGATCTGTAATAGTAATTTTCCATAAAAATTGAATTGGCTACTCTTGTGCCAGCCTCCCTGGGTCAAAGAGGCTACAGGACAATGATGAGCTGTTTGTCTCTCTATGGGATCATGGAATGTAAAGCAAAATGGTGAGTGTAATGCATGTGGTGGCAGAAGGACAGATATATTAAATCTCTTTTAAAGGCTGTAGTGCTTGCACAGGTTTCTGACAGGGTTGCCAGAACTTTTCCGAAGATTCCTTTGGTGCAGTCCTTCAATGGGGGCTGGCTCTGGTTTCTGGAAAAGCCTGATTCTGATTTAGTCTGGGTGGCCTTTAAAGATTGTCTCCATTCTGTTCTATTTTAGTCCATTTAAGACCTTCTTTTACCCTTACCTGATTTAAATGTAAATACACTACTTCACATTTACTGACAATGTGCTCATACTTGGGTCCTACTACCCAGTGGCCCGGGGTGCTGCTCATGCTCATGTTATCAATGAGGTTGGAAAAGGCCTCTGAGATTATCAAGTCCAACCTGTGACCAAACACCACCGTGACAACCAGACCATGGCACTGAGTGCCACATCCAGTCCCTCCTTAAATACCTCAAGGGACAGTGACTGCACCACCTCCCTGGGCAGCTCATTCCAATGCCCAATCACCCTTTCTGTGAAGAAATTCTTCCTCATGTCCAACCTAAAGCTCTTCTGGTGCAGCTTGAGACTGTCCTCTGGTCCTGTTACTCACTGGTTGTCTGGGAGAAGAGGCTGAGCCCCACCCGGCTGTGATTTGCTGCAGAGTGGAAAGGGCACCTCCAGCCTCCTTTTCTCCAGGCTGAACGCCTCCAGCTCCCTCAGCCGCAACCTGTAACACCTGTGCTCCAGACCCTTCCTCAGCTCCATTGCCCTTCTCTGGACACGCTCCAGCACCTCAGTGACCATCCTGAACTGAGAAGCCCAGAACTGGACGCAGCACTCGAGGTGTGGCCTCACCAGTGCCCCGCACAGGGGGACAATCCCTGCCCTGGCCCTGCTGGTTCAGTTCCTGACACGGGCCCGGTGCCATCGGCGTTCTTGGCACACCTGGCTCAGGTTCAGCTGCTGCTGCCCAGCACCCCGGGGCCTTTCCCGACGGGCACTTTCCAGCCCCTCTGCCCCAGCCTGTAACGCTGGGTGGGGTTGTTGTGACCCAAGGGCAGCACCCGCCCCTTGGCCTTGTTGAACCCTATGCCACCGGCATCATTCCATGGATCCAGCCTGTCCAGGTCCCTCTGCAGAGCCTTCCTACCCTGCTGCAGACCGGCACTGGCACCAGCTCGGTGTGGCGTGCGAGAGTGCCGAGGGAGGGCGGCGCTGGCTCGCTCGGTGCCCGCCCCACTCACCCGCAGGAGCAGATCTCGCAGATGCAGAGCGGCGGCCCCATGCCCGGCCCGCTCGGCCGCCCCGGCCGGTAACCAGGGACGCTGCCGCGCGCGGCACCAGCGGCGCCCGGCCCGGCCCGGCTTCCGTCCGGCGTCACGGGGCGGGATCGGCAGCGGCCGAGCGGGGCGGGCGCGGCTTTCCGGGAGCGGCGGCGGAGCGGGCGCAGGTGCGTGTGCCCCGCGCCGGGAGGGCCTGGGCAGCCGGGCCGACCCCGGCGCGGCCCTCACCCCGCGGGCCAGCGACAGGGCAGCGCTCTGCCCCTCCTGGGGCGGCCGCGGGGCCGGGGCAGAGCTGGGGCAGCGGGGCCGTGCCCGCTTGGAGCGGCGGGAGGGGAAGGTGAACCGGGGCCGGGGGGAGCCGTGAAGTTTGTGCCGCTCTCGGCGGCTCGGTGTTCGCTGCCCAGCCGGGCTCCTGAGGCGCGTTCAGAGTGCGGACGCGGCCCGTGGTTTCAGGTGCCCCGCGGTGGCGGAGGGTTCGTGACGCGGGAGGTTTCCCCCATGAGTAGCTCTAGTCACAGTGTGCGTCATTAAAAACCAAAGCTTTTTCTCAAGTTGACTCCTCAATAAAAGACTTTGCTCCGTTCGCAGAATTAGCCAGCAATGGTGCTCACAAGCGTAGGAAAGATGGTTGGCCTCCAGAAGAAGGCGTCGGGCATCAGGAATATCTGTATATTGGCCCACGTGGATCACGGTAAGGCAGGTGCTCCTCCTCGTGAGGAGACTTGTGAGTGTTTGAACGGTGCTGAGATACTTCGTTCACTGTCCTAAAGTAGTAGGTTTTTGTGGATTGGCTTTAAACTGTCTTGAACATGATTTAGAAAAGTAAATCTGCTTGATGCACCTTTTTCTTGGCCTCATTCAGCTTGTCTTAACTTAAAAGAGCATCACACTATAATAAATTTGAAATAGTTGAAATCGAATGTTTTCTATGATGGTGAACATTGGCATTAACTTAATATATGTTTACAAGGCAGAATAATATTTTTCTATGTTTTCTTAATAGAACAAGTTTTTATGTAGGTGAAAATAGTAAGGACTTTTTTTAGAACACAAATATTTTGTCTAATTGCATGTTATAAAGAGGTTCTGATGTACTGTTTGATATTTCAACTGCTCTTCTGGTCATGACAGGTAAATTTGCATCCACTCTTCAAAAATTGTGTGCATGTAACTAGAGTAATTTGATGTGATTTTGAAAGCTAATTTGTACTTTTCATGGTGTTTTATAGTCTTTATTAATGTTGGCATCTTAAAATACTATATGTTGAATCTTTTGCCATTGTTTGTATTCATTTGATCTAAGTAATTTATTTTTCTTTTCAGGAAAAACTACTCTAGCTGACTGCCTTATATCTAGCAATGGAATAATCTCCAGCCGCTTGGCAGGAAAGGTAGAGTTAAACTCACTTTTAACAGAATTCCAGGGTGTACATGCGGGGATTGTAAATTCTTAATCATTAAGGAAATTCCATCTAAACCTTGTTTTGCTAAACCTTGTTTTCTCACTGTCATACTCTGACAGTTGATAAGTAAACTGTGAAGATGTTTCTACAGACTTACCATCTTTTCTTTTGTTTCTGTACTCAGCTGAGGTACCTTGACAGTAGGGAAGATGAACAGATTCGAGGAATAACAATGAAATCTAGTGCAATTTCACTGCACTTTGTGAAAGGTAAGTTGTTGATGCTGGCATGTATAAATTTTAATATCTATTTCTGTTAATTTTCCCCGTCTCTTTGTTGTTACTGTTGTGATCTCTCTGTGCAACTTTTACTTTTGTGTATCTCAGTGTTGGGCTGTAATTCTGCATAGACTTAGGCAAGTGAGCCAGCCAAGACAATTGATTTCCATCTCTGGGTCAGGAAAATCTTCAATCATATCTCTGAGTGGAGGCCATGAGAGTAGTTGCCTTATCTTTTATTTTAGATGTAAATATGTGTATTTTGATCTTAAGTCTTGAATTAATGTCACTTAAAGGCAAGACCTTTTTTCAAAAAGTTTTAGTACAGTCTTACTACTTTGCTGAGATACCTGTTACACTGTGCTGTAAGGGTTTTTATAGTGTGGTTAGTGTCAGGACATTAAAAAATAATAGCTGAAGCAGTATAACTGGGTGGCTGAAAGAATTATCTTTGAAAACTGTTCTGAAATATTAATTTATTGTTTGATCCTAGGTGATCAGGAGTATCTGATTAATTTAATAGACTCCCCAGGGCACGTGGATTTTTCTTCAGAAGTATCTACTGCTGTCCGACTCTGTGATGGTTGCATCATAGTGGTGGATGCTGTTGAAGGAGTCTGTCCACAGGTGAAATATAGTGTATTAAGTAGAGAAGGAGGGAAGTAGGCAAAGTCTGAAGTGGGTTATGTAGAAATAAAAGACAAGCTGTCTAAGAAGTTTTACAGAACTTTTAATGAATGATGATGCAGTTGAGGTATGAAAGTGTGTAGTAAAAATCATAGCTGTGCTGGAAAACTGAACAGTGCTGGTGAATGAGTGCAGAGATGCAGGGTTGAAACAGTGGCTATGTCATTTTTCAGGTAATGGAATATTTTGATAGAGAAAAGTCTTAAGGGAAATAATTTCATATATTTATGTGAGCTTTCACGGTTTGGAGAAGAATACACAAAATAATGAGGTTGCTCTTTTTCATGGCTTACTTTTATAAATAGTTTGGTTTTTGTTATTATGGGTGTTTTTGCCATGAAATCCCACCATTCTGCAGAATTCTTCAATAACTAACACTGTACGCTGTGGGAGTCAAACTTCTGGTTTGAATGTCAACCTGTCCTTTACTATATGTTTATTAAATTTTAGAATAATATTTTTTTTTAATGTTCTGTCTTTTTGGGACTATCAGGTTTTGTGTAATGGGGTTTTTTAAAACTCTTTCCTTCTCAGACTCAAGCAGTCCTGCGGCAGGCGTGGCTGGAAAATATCCGTCCAGTCCTGGTGATTAACAAAATCGACCGTTTGATTGTGGAGCTGAAGCTCACCCCTCAGGAAGCATATTTGCACCTTAAGAATATCTTAGAACAGGTATTTGTGCTCAGGTGTCATTTCACACAGCAGATTTTGTGGCACCATATAACATCCAGTCTGATTTTCAACAGTGAGGTGCATCCTATTGCTGATTGGTTCTGAGGTTCATTCAGAATGCCTGTGATGGAGAGAGGAGTAGTAAATGCCTCTTGACAGGGCATCAGGAAAAGTCTTTGTTTTTAGAAGTAATGTGCTAAATGTTGTGTTCTTCTGTTAAATTGCTTAAACTTACTGGATGTAGACAAATGTTAGACTGACGGATTTATATAGGAATAAAGTTGTTTCATATTTTAAATCATAGTTTAAGTTGCTCTCAAACTTTCCCCCCCTGAGTTCACTTGGGAGCATTTATCTGCCTGGTTTCCCTTTGCCCTCTGTTTTTGCTTTGTTGGCAGAAACAAGTTCCTATTTCACCATTCCTTGTTGTGAGTGACAAAGTGTGTTACATGTGATACTCTGTGATTCAGTCCTGGTGTGGCTGACTTGGACTTGGAAACTGCATGGTGTTTATGTCACACTGTCAGTCTCATAAACCCCTGTGGTCTTAAAATGTGTAGAATTAGGTGTGTTTTAATTGCCAATGAATCACAGGCATGCTGCCTTGCTAACTAAACTTCTCTTTTATGTTTTCGAGGGTGGAAAAATTACATTTAATTGCAAGGATTGTGAAAGAGTGAATGAATCTGAGGGTGTTTTTTCATATCCTTCTCTAGATCAATGCAGTCACTGGAACACTTTTTACCTCCAAAGTATTAGAAGAAAGAGCTGAAAAAGAAACAGAAAGTGAAAGCATTTCAGATGTGTCACCAGGAGATCAAATTTATGACTGGAGTACTGGATTGGAAGACACTGATGATTCACATCTCTATTTTTCACCAGAACATGGAAATGTGGTGTTTGCCAGTGCAATTGATGGCTGGGGTTTTGGGTAAGTTTGAGATTTAATTACTGTTGTTTTTTTTTTTTTTTTAATTGATTAGTGCTGTTAAAGTATTTCAGTTGTGTCATGTTTCTGAAGGTGTTTGTTAGATTTTTCTGTGCTATGCAGCTGTGTATAAACTACAGGAATGACTGGGATCCCTGTTGACTTACACAGGAGCTTCTGAGTCCACAGTAGGGTCCAGCCTTGCCTGCTAAACAGTATTTTCTTACTTGCTGCTGTTGGATAGACTGGAGCAGACAAGGGCAGAAGCTGCAGCCCCAGGCAGGAGGAGCTGGTTCAGGGTTCACTGTTTGGTTTGGAGGGCAGCAGGCATGTGAGGAGTGCCCGTGTTCTGGTCACTGGCCACGAGGTGGAGGCGTTGTCTTCATCCTGAAATTGTAATTAGAGGGATACAGGGAATGCCTTGGGTACTGCAGAGCCCTTAGAGAAAATCATCTCCAGGATTTTTAAATCGAAGTCAGACTGTAAATCAGGTGCCATGCGTAGTTTGTTGTCCAACACAAACAGCTCTTGTCCATTCAGAGGGAAGGGAAAATAAAATGGGCTATTTTAGTTTAATTATCTTTCAAGACTATTTTGTTTCTTCCGATGAACTGTCAGGCCCTGGCTCTGATAAATCATATGATGGAGGGGGGGAAAAAGGAACATTTTTCTTAATTACTTTCAAGAGGTTCTTCTGGACTGCCAGCTACAGTACTGTGGCTAAAATATGAATCAGTGGAGCTTTTTCTTAATTGTGGAAAGTCTTGACTGCTGTTTCTTGGTTGTGGGTTCTTTTCCTGAAGGTATTAGCAAAAAAAAATTTAAATTATTAGGCTGTGCCAGCCTCATCCAATGTGGTGGGTACATATGCTTTTCTCATAATTATTAAGTGTTGAAAAATGCCGTTAATATATATGGAGGAGCTGCTGGCACAAGAATCTTGAAAGCTCTCCCTGAATTGAGAGTTTGGGTAGTTTCTGGAAAATAAATCTCTTTGGGTTTAGTTCAGCTTACGTGTTGCTGACATGGACAAGGTCTTTTTTTAGCTGTGTAAAAACTCAAGAATTCTGAATTTCAGAGAAAAGATGATCAAATAGCACTGTTCTGTAAACAGGATTGTTGCAGTTGTGTGTATTCTTCTGCATGCACAGGGAGCAAATATGTGGAAATATTTTCTAGTACTGCTCACTAAACATTTTCAGCAAGGAAGCCATGGCATGTTCAGGACTCCCTCTCTGGGCCTAAGCAGGCTGCTTTTGTTAATTCATGGGGGCTGCTGAACAACACAATTGGCTTTACACAGTTATGGCATTACAGTTTTATATAATTTTCTTGGGTTTACTCATTATTAAAGTAATGATTCAAACAAGAAGAAGTTTCATAAGTGGTTCATTAAAAATAATTACCACCATCTGATGGCTCAAGTGTGTCTCAAAAGAATGCTTGGTTTTTAACATCTTCTATTCTGGTCCCAGACCATAGTTAAATGTGTCATGGGAAGTGCTTCAAAGACTGTTTCAGAGTCATCACTAATGTATTTATAAGGTTTGTGTTATGCTTTTGAGTTTTTGATGAGGGGATATACACAAATGTTTACTCCAACTAAAGCCTTGAAGCTGACTTGAAACAAAACAAATCCATTCAAATACTGTTGATGTTTTTGATCTGTTATGACTCAATATTTTTGCAGGTGTAAATGTTAAACAATGTTAACTGAAGTGAAGACAATTGGAAAAGTGGGAGTAAAACAAGGATTTGAGATTTTTGTGTAATTTTCACGTAAGCTGTTGTTATAAAAAACATTACACTTCATCAAGACGTCTTCTTTGCTTTTAGAATTGAACATTTTGCCAAACTGTACAGCCAAAAAATTGGAATCAAGCCTGCAGTACTTCTGAAGACTTTATGGGGAGATTATTATCTAAATACAAAGGCAAAGAAGATAATGAAAGGTGATCAGGTATGGAGGGTGTCAAAAATATAATATGATTTTCATTTTGGAGTACTTTTTTTTTTTTTCTCACTGTATTCTGGAACTTGACCTCAGTACCTGTTGACTCAGTGTTCCTGGAGGCATAAAGACACCCGGACAGTGTTGCAACAACTCTTGGAGCATAGAACATTCCAAAATTGGCCACTCAAATGCTGCATGGAGGAAATCTCATCTAATTGCACACTAAGTAAGGGACATTGCAGCTTCAAGGTTTCAGCATCAAGTGAAACAAGACGAAAGGAAGACTAACGGTGTAGAAACAAGAGTAGTGAGTGAGTCTCTCCTCTGTGAAGAGCTCTTCCACAGATAATGGTTTAGGATATTGACATTTATCTTGGGATTTAGGATTTAAAAAAATCTCTTTTGCCATAGGGAATTTCCATTGAATGCTGTACTGAAGCCCTGCTCTGAAAACTACACTTCTCTAGCATTAAGCATTTCCACCATTAAAAGTTAAGGGAAGAGAGAGTAGTTTCCTTATTTTCATGTAGTCATGATTTTTTTGCTGTTTACATAGTTGATGATTAATAGCTGTAAAAGGGGTGATAAGCAGTCTCAAGGTAGTCATGTGCCATATTTATCAGATTCTTTTTCTGAAATTGAAACCCTTGTACTCCACTTTTAAATTTCATGTTTGTTTTGTGCCTTATACCATTCTTACAAGGCAGACTTCTTGATTTTGAATAAAGGTTTTACATATTCCTAATGAAAAGTGCAGTCATAAGCCTGTTGAAAAAATGAGGAATTGCTGGTAATGAGCTGTTTTTATCTTCTACCAGTCAAAAGGAAAGAAACCTTTGTTTGTGCAGCTGGTGCTGGACAACATTTGGAGTCTGTATGAGGCTGTTATGAAAAGGTGAGGACATCTATAAAGTTTTCATGGCATCTCTTTCCATGTGCTTTGATTTTTTTAAATACTCAAAAATAATAGATGCTGGTGTTACACATTGCTTCTGTGGATTTTTAATCTATTTATTATTTTCCTTACAGAGACAAAGAAAAGATAGAAAAGATAGTCACCTCTTTGGGATTGAGAATTGGTGCCCGGGAGTCACGGCATGCAGACCCAAAAGTTCATCTAAATGCCATTTGTAGCCAGTGGCTACCAATATCTGATGCAGTCCTCTGTATCCTTAAAAAAGATAAGATTTTTTTTTCTATTGGGAGTTTTCAGACTTCAGAGTGTGTTCACATATGTCAATGCGTGATTTGGTATAATTTGTTTGGATTTTTTTATGTTTGTACCTAAGGTAGCTGGACCTACCTTCGTGCTTATAACATTCCAAAATACATATCTACCATTATTTTTACATTTCTGCCAACTTTGTGGTTTTGCACATCTTATTTTTAGGAAACATGCTGGAGGTAATTTGACAATACACCTTAATTATGTAGTTTTATATTCAAGTTTTAGTTGTTTTCCTGAAGTAGAAACCAATCTCCTGTTTATAATAGTATTAAAGGTCTTCTGTCCGTGAAGTTCTGTAGGTGTCTGGTGTTATGTTTTAGGCATAAAATTTCTTAATTCAAAATCAACCTTTGCTGTTTGTCAGGTGTTCCCATTATAATAAAGTATGAAATATCTTACGTTATGGTAGGTGTACACAAATTATTGATGTATAAATACTAATTACTTCTGTATATCTTGCCCCAGTTGTGCTGTTTTTAGTTTCCCAGCTGCACTTAGGGTGGGCCACCCCTCCTAAATGGAAAAAAAAATAGTTGCTGACCTGAGAGAGACCTGAATGCACTGTGACAACAGCTGGATTTTGGATCTGCTGCTGCTGGCAGTTAGTGCATGGGGCTCAAATAAAGAAGCATTAAAAGCATTTGTGTTGTTAGTTGCATTCAGTAAGAATATACAAATATGTATCCTTAACAATGTGTTTTAGCCATGGTGTGTAATAAAATTCCTAGTCCTCTGGACATCACAGCAGAGAGAGTGGAAAAGCTGATGTGTGTTGGAGCAAGAACATTTGATTCTCTGCCACCAGAAACTCGGGAACTGAAAAGTGGTGAGTAGGTGTTCTCCTATTAGCATGAAGGTTAATGGTAGTAGTCCTGGTGGTTTTGTTTGTCTTTGGATTGTAAGATATGTAGTAATCTGTATGTAAATTTATAAATATTCCAGTAACATCATTGATGTCATGTCATGACATGTCATCGTTTTATGGCCATGCATTTTTCTTCCATCCCATATATTCTGGGTTTTAGACAACTTAAGCTGCAGGTGATGTAAAGTCCATGACTGAAACTGGGAGTTCTACAAGAATACAAGGTTAATACTTGTTTTTAATTCTGAACAGTAGAAGTGGTTATGTAATTGAGAATTGATTATTTTGCTAACTTGTGTATTAAAATCATTAATTTTTAGCCAGCAGTGGTTTGAATTTGGATTTAATTTTTGCAAGTGTATTGATTAGCTTTTAGTAATTAATTATTAATTGTAGCGCAGTGTTTTGAGGAGGGCTTCAAGAAATCTAAGAGGATGAGATATCAAATGTCAATTAAAAATGAGATGTGAACGTCAAATTGACAGTCTGTTAGAAATTGTTTCCCAAGGGTAGCAAAACTGGCTTTTCATCCTTTATTGAACATTTAAAAACATAGTATTCTCCAGACAGTATTCAACACTGTATTAGTGTAAGTTAATTGGAAGAAATTTGCCTCTGTAAATTTGAATCTTACTGCTCTTGGTTATGAACAAGTAGTGGACTTCCACATTTAGTGAGTATTTTGCTAATTTTTAGTAGAAGCCTTAATCTTTTGTTTGCCTTAGCTCTGTGGTCTTTTCATATTTCAGATAAAAGGGGGAAGTGTAGGAGAAGATGATTCAGTTTCTATGTTAGAAATTTTGAATGGTATTGTCTGCTTTGAATTTCACGTGTTTCAAGTTGGATTAAAAAAAAGTTTTGCGGGAATTTCCTACATATCGAATGAGTTTTGTGTGAATCTTTCATCTTTTGAGGAGTATCTGTTCTTGCAGTGAAGTTATTAGGATTTTGTGAGCATCTGTTGTTTGCACGACTTCCTCCTTTATTTTGAAAGGAAGGAGAATACTTTGAGGTACTGAATGAATAGGGTTCAGTTGTAATCCTGTGCTGATCTCTGGTTTCCATTGCAATCTGAATCAGCCTGTAAACTCAAGTTGTTTAGTTGGGGTATATATACTTTTTTATCAAGAGTTCTATTTTTGAAGTCTTGCTCATTTTATTGTGAAACACACTTGAAGATACAAACAGTGTTATCAAATGATTAGGCCAGAAAAATTTTCTACTTTTTCCGGTTGGTTTGTCCTTAGCATATCATCTGTTGAAACTGGAAATAAACAGTAATGCCTACAAAATTAATGTAAAGTCATAGCTTTGTCCATACTTTTGGAGAAAAAAAGGTGAAAATAACTTCCATTTATGGTTTTTTTCAGCTTTTATGAAATGCAGTAGTGAAGAAACAGCCCCAGTTATTGTCTTTGTTTCCAAAATGTTTCCTGTTGATGCAAAGGCATTGCCACAGAATAAACCAAGGTAGGAAAATGTAACATCTTACTTTCTGATCTGTGTTACTTCTGGGGGGAAAAAAAATGTAGAAGGCATGGATAAGTTGGTTTAGACCTGAGAAAACAATTAATGAATTCTTGAAATGCAGTAAAGCCTTTTCTGCAAGTAAAGATTTTCTGAATGGGTTCAGGAGGTGATTTGTTTAATCATAGTAGTTTTAGAAGACACAGCAAATCTGTTGGAGACTAGTGCTGTTGTCCAAAGGTATCATCCTGATGCGTGCAGTGTAAGCAGTTTCAGGATGTCTGGTGGAAATGATGGGGTTGTAAAACTTCCTTGGTTTTTCAGCAAGGTTGTGTTGGTGTGATCATAGCAGCTTGTGTTTGTACCAAGGAACACTTCCATCAAACCGGGCGTAGCAGCACAGTGATCATCCTGTCCATTGCAACAGCAAAATAAAATGGATTGATTAAAGTAGTCCAAATCTTGACTGACTTTTTACAGTGGTCTGAAGGGCATTAATGCACTTCCAAAGATTTTTTCTGGGAGGTTTGGAAGATATTTTGTTACAGCCTTTTGTTTTTTAATAGCCATCCTATTTTCTTTGAGGAGTAGGTCCTTCTAGATCTCATTTTCCTGGCACACTTAAGTGTACTACTTTAGCCACCAGATTTTTCTGCAGAAGAAATGTACTTTTCTGATGAGTTTACAGGAATGAGGTGCATCTTAACTTTTCATCCCTCTAGGCCTCTGGAGCATTTTCAGTAGGCAACTTCCATGTTAACTAGCCATTTTATGTTTTTGGGGGGATTGCCACTTTGTGATTTGTCTGTCACATTGTACAGCGAAATAATATAGGAAATGATAATTTTCCTGCTAAATTATACTGTGTTTAATCTTTGTGCAAAAATCAGTTCTGCTACTGTAGTAATATTTGAAAGCTTTACTACTACCTTAGCTTTTTCTTGCACTTGCTAGATTTATTTCAGTTTTTTTCTTACCAAGGTTATCTACTACAAATCTTCCACCAGAAGTCTTCCTTGCACTGTTTGCACTGAGGGAAAAGATGCACTGTGTGCATGGGCTGTGCAGACACTAGATGGTGCAGTTTTGCTTCGAGTGCTGTCCTGAAGTGTCTGAAACAGGAGCTCTGCTCAGGTGTGGCACAGCAGCGCCATTCCCGCTTTGTCCTGGGGATGAGCTCCAGTTAGCAGAAACAATTGCATTTAGGCCATCACGTTTTGGCTGTTCTGTCACTGATAATGACCTGGTTTTTTTATTTGTTGGGAGAGTCATGAGTCTTTGGGGTGATGAGTACGTGAAATGGGGCAAAGGTGGCTTTTACACAGAAATTTTCAGTATTGTAGTTACTGTCCTTTCTCCCTGTTTATTCAGTGCATTGAGAATTTTAGTGTCTTGCTCTGTAGTTTGTGTGAAAAGTATCTCTTGCTGGCCTTTGTATTAAATAATTTAATTCGTTATTAATTAGCTAACATTAAAATGAAATCACATGTGTTTTTCTTTGAGAGAATTGGTCATTATTAGTACTGTGTGATTTTTGCTGATTGGGTAACGTCTAAGATTTGTTTTGAAGTGACAGTTGGCTTCCATTAATTGAAAAACAGCAATAGAGCTAAATGTGTATTTCTCAATACTTGATTTGTTAAGATTCTACAAGTAAGCAGTTCTTGAAGAAATTGGAAAAGGAGATTAGTTCTAATGAAGGAAAGCAATCTCCGTGAAACAAAATCCAAGTGTTTTAAAAACACAGCATTGTGTACCTGTGGTTCTTGAGCATATTTTTAATTGTATTGGTCACTGTGTGCTTACAGTTACTCAGTGAAGATTGTGCTTGAGACAGAATTGAGTGATGGCTGAGTGGAGCATGTGAGATCCAGTATTTAAACTGGCATTCCAAGAGGGTGCTCCATAAGAATGTGTGAACAAGGGGACAAATAGAGAATATCTACACTATGTCTATTACCAATTGTTTCACGTTCTCCTATTCAAGAACATTAACCATTTTTTGTGTTTCACTTACATGTTAATTTTGGGGAGCCATAACTGTGCTCTTGTGTGTCTTGATGTCTGACTGCTGGACTGACCTAAAGTTACTTGCATCCCTTGGGAGTGGGGAGGGACTGATTTTAAGCTTGTTAAAGCCTGTGAAAAAATCTAAGAGTTTTCTCCAGATTTTTTTTTTTTTTTGCAAGACTTGTCTTCTACTTCCAGAGGGAAAAAATGTAGATCTGTGCTGGTATCTTTTTTCCTTTCGTGAGGGAGTACTGGGTAAGGTTACCTTTTTGTAACTTTGATAGAAGATTCAAACTGACTTTGTCATTTTTAATAGTTTGCCTTATTTCTGCCATCTGCTTGTAATACTTACTAAGCATAAGTTGGGAAAAGCAAAAAGCTCTTCTAAGTCCAGGGTGTACAGTAAATTATAACAAAGGATGGATTTTTAATTAAAACAACCTCCTTTGAGACTGCTGTTGGCAACTAATATCTCCTTGAAGGTCACTTTAAAATTAATAGATGCTACACTAGAGCTGGTATGATTTTGCTTTTACTGTTTAAATAGCAGAATACCTGGGAAAATTGTTCATTGTCAAGTTAAAGCATTGTCAGCTTGTATTTATCTTTCCTTGGAAAGATTTGAAAATTGACTTTTTGTATGGTACCACTATGTCATTAGTCTCTACTAGGTTTTGTAAAGAAATGAGAATTGCTAGTGTTTTGTCTTCCAGTTTTTTTGTTTGATCTTCTGAAATTATTTGCTAATTCCCACCAAGTCAGGCGCAAATGTAAATTGTTGGTTGGGCAGAGAAGACAAACAGATTAGGGCCCCTTCTCCACTTGCTTTATATAATGGTTATTTGATGATGCCTGTGGTTATTTATTCTGGAGTATTTCTGTGTGCAATGTTAGGTGTTCATTCAGCTTGTGCTGTTTCTTTCTCTTATTTCTAGTGGTGTGTGACATTGAACTGTAGTTTAAGACAGAATGCTTGAGTGTAGGTGTAGAAATAAAAGCCAAGCCTGGCATTTAGGTACAGGGTATATAAATGTACTAGTTTGATTTTCTTGAGATTCAGAATTCTGTCTTTATATAACCCAGTGTAAAAGAGAAATATTTAGTAGTTAATTGCAATTGCTTCCAGCTAATTCCTAGGGATATTTAGTGTAAAATGTTAAGAAAATATAAACTGAATGTCATATGTTTGCTATGATGAAATTCTCTATTTAGTAAAGCTTTATGTGTAAATCTTGCAGTCATGTAATGCCATGTGAGCAATAGGAAGCAAACTCTTTATGTTACCTCAAGTCCATCTTATACTCCTGAATAATGTAAATAAATAAAGTGTACTGAAGAAATTCTATTTCTACTTTCCAGTGATAATAAAGAAAAGTTTATTGAACAGATAGGATAGTGCACTAAAATTATATTTCATTACTGCCTGGAGGGTATAAAACCTGTAATACCTTAACTATTTTCCTCCAGATAATATGAAAGGTTCTTCTTTTTCCTCAGTCCGCTTGAAATCAGGACTGGTTTTTTTTTTCTTATGTGTCACCCTGAAATAGACACTTCCCCATACAATTCTGCATGAGATTACGGTGATAGTTGTTTCATTGTTTTGTGGTACAGCTTGTTAGCATGTGTTAAACAAACAGACTCCAGTGTGCTTCATTTGTTTTCTTTCTAATGTTTTATAAAAAGTGTATTGGGAAAAAAAATCCTGTGTTTTTTGCCAAATCTTCAGCTGAAATGACATTGATCAAAATGAGGACCTTGTAAAGCTCCAAGCTCTGTAAGAAATTACTATCTTCTTGCAAGTAAATTAATTTCTATGTTTAAGGCAATATGAATTGCAGCGGCTTCAGTGTGATCAGAATCCATCTTCTGCTGTTTTCATTAGCAGTTTGTTCTAAATTGTAGTTTGTGCATTAGAAATGAGTAGGGCATGTATCATCTGAATGGGCTGTCAGATTGACAGGTTTGCATCTGAATTTGGCATCCAATTGCATAACTAATAAATGCTTTTCAAAAATTAACACACGTTATGGTTATTATGAAATAGATTTCAGTAATAGTATACGTTTGAATCTGGCTAAGACCTTGGCAACTGATCCAAGAAAGAAATACAGAGTAATGGTTGAAATTTGAATCTCTGGGCATACTACAGCTTGTGTAATGGTGAGCTTAAGTGAGTAAAGCATGTAACGTTGTGGAAGAGCTTTGTTTCAAGTTTCTTTTTTCTTTTTTGCACATTCAGCATGTGAGATAAATCAGAGATCACTCTATCAGTCTGGAGTGTTTTTCCAGGCAGTGTGACAGCTTAGGATTGATACCTTATTTCATGATGTCTTGGAATGAATGATAACTGCTATATAATGTAATACAAACAGTTGAGTATTCCCTGTTGAAAGAGTCCTGTAAGACTGTTGTATGAAATTTTATGTATGTTGTCATTTGGATAATTTTCAGTTGTTCCTTTTGTGTTAACACATTTATTTCTACTGTGAATTGTGTACCAGTCTCATTGCAGTAGAACTGATATAAATAATCTTTGTAGATGTACATTAGTTTGTGAATGGAAATTGTTCGCTAGACATTAAATAGTTCAATCCAGAAATTAATGAGCTTGTAAAGGATTAGGGAGACCACTGGACATACACTGTACTGAAATGTAGCGAACTGCCCTTGACCAAGCTGCCCCTAGATGTTGTTGACAGGATTCTTTGAGTGCCAGGTGAGCAGAGCAGCAGCCAATGATTTCACTAGAACTTAACTCTGTAGAGCAGAGTCATGAATAGGATTCTCTATAAATTACATGGATTTAAAGATATTATCAGAAATTACTCCATCCACACCTTGTGAAGTCAAACATCTGTCCATGAGCTCATGCAGTTTAAACTGGAAAAAGCTATATGGAGAAAAAGCGTTCTCAGAGTTTGAAAACCATTGTTCATGGCATGAGAGATGGATGCATCACAGACATTTGTTGGCAGTACTATTAGTCTTTTGGAAATCAGTTGATGTTTTGACTATGGTGTTTCCTTTTTAAAATGGTCTGGAGGTTAAAAACATAAACATAACACTTCAACAATCAAAGACAAATTTATCTTTGGCAGTTTTGTTCTGATTATTCATTCTGAATTTTTAAACTGCTTTGGATTGGAGTCTGTCTTTGATATTGTGAAAGAGTAGAGAAGCTGTCATGTTCAGAGGATTGATTGCATGAGGAAGTTTAGTTGTCATTCAGTTTGAACTAAATGTGTTATCCTGGGGGAATGTGGGAATCACAGAAGTAGTCAGCAGGAGCTTGCTTACATTACCTGAAATCTAATGCCTTTAATCAGCAATCTATTAAATGTCAATAGCATGTGTATTATATATACCCTTTCCCATATTATTATTTCCATAGCATTTGTTTACCACATGTTTAAGGTGAGTTGGTAATGATGTGGTCACCCTTCTGTGCCAGCTCCATTATTTTGCCAGGTTCCGGTGTCTGGGTGCTGTAGCATTTCTCTCAAGTCAGGGAATCTCTTTTTCTGCTACAGAATTTTTATTTGCTGGTTTTTGTGTGACTGCATGTTGCTATTGTTTTTTTCCTGCCAATATTATGAGACTGTTTTTCCTTTCTAATGGAACAAAAAAGGGGAAGGGGGGAAGAAGAAGAAGAAACAACCTTTCTTTTGGTGTGGGCAGCTTTTGTTCAAAATTGATTTTACTTCTGATTGGTTTTGCTAACTGGAGAAATTGAATAAATCAGGGTATCATTTGAAACTGATTTTGTTGCAGATCCAGTGTCTTCTGTGCATTAATGTTGTTCTGTGTTCTGGCTGATTGTGTTACAACTCTATATAAGGATTTATTTGACAACATTATCTTTCTGTAGTTTCTAATGATACTACTGAGAGTGACTAATTTTATAGAAATTGGTGGTGACAGAAACCAGGATGAAAGTCTAGGTTGTACCTGCTAGTTAAAAGTTCCACCTACACTCAATCTGCTTTTTTATCAAAATGAGAATATTATTGTGTTTATATATATTGCAACTTAGACCAGTGCATTCAGAATCTTAAGGTACCTTGAATATTTGTGCTTAGGGCTATTTGACAGCTAAATATACTGATACTTTGAAAAATACCATATAAAGTGAAAAAAAGCAAAGAAACTTTTCGTTTACTCTCCGGATTATTTACAAAAATGAAAAGTATTTTTGGACAATCAGATGTGTTGGAATGCATACATAGTCCCTGTATATATACTATGCTATCATATATAGACTGTGTTTATGACACCCTTGGCAGTCTGATCTGTACTTTCCCTATCAATCTATCTCCTCTAGAAATTTTTCTGACATTCCAAACCTTTAAATAACTTTGAACAGCTGCCTTCAGGGGGAAAAAAAAAATCACAAAGTTTTCTTCTCCACCATCTGCTTTGCATTTTGTATTGTTAAGCCTCACTCTTTTTAGCAGTAAAATAAACAAGCCAAGCAGAAATACCACAGTATTTGGAATTTTAGAGATACATATTCTTAATTCTGTCATGACTGTTTAAGGGACAGTTCTTTCCTTTTTTTTTTTTTTTAAATCCCCTAAGTTGCTAAGAAGTTTGAAGTGGTGGTTTTGTCTTGCATGCTCCTTTTCTGTAACATGCAATGAGTCTGTCCCAGATTCTGAGTTCTAAAGGTCTGTGCTTCAAATTCTGACATTTTATCCTGGGGGCCTCTCTTAGGTAATTTTTACAGAGATTTTTAACTTATGTATGGTTTTCTTACTCATTCAAATTGAACATTTGGGTTCAAGATAAGCAACTGTTCAAAGTGATTTCTTCAAGTTCTATGAAGAATTTTGATTAATGAAGTGTCTCATTTTTTAAAATTAAGTCTCTGCAGAAGGTGTTACATGCAGAAAACCATCCTGATTACGATATAAATAAAAAATCTTACTGGCAGTGAATTGGTCTCAGCCATCTAATCTGATCAAGACTTCCTGCCCCTAATTAATCCAGTTAAAAGCAGAGTAGGTGTCCAGTAACTCTTTCTACTGACTGCACATAAAACCTTTGACCTGTGATTAACAGGGTTTTTCCCTTTTTCAAAGTGTCCAATAGTTGATATGGCAAAGTGAGCCCATTTTTTCTGCTTTTTTTTTTAGTGGATATCATATTTATATGGTGCTTCTGTAAACCAAAATGACTCTACTGCTGTAGTGCTTCCTGTGGTTTTCTTCCTCTTACCATTCATTACTGCTGTTGTTGTTCAGGAAATCTTGACTTGTGTTTGTAAATGTGGAGGTTGAAGAGAGGAAGTGACTTGTCCAAGGCTACTTAATGAGCTAAAACTACTAATGGGACACTTTTTGTTTTAATGCTCTGTGCTTGATGCAGTTGATTGAAAAATTCCTAAAGCATCTTAACACTAAGGACTGTTGGTTTTGTATCTGTCATGTGAGCAAATGCAGGACAAATTGTGTAGGTGAGGTTTTGCTATGGGATTATGTTCACCTTCTTCAGCTGAAGTCAAGGTCTAAGGCTTGGTGATTAGTTTGTCCAGTTGTGTTGTAGAAATGCATGTCTTATGATAGACTTCTGTTCCTTCTCTGGAGTTAGAATTTCATTAAGAATACTAATATAATACAAAAAAATACATTGGTTCTTATTTTGGAAATTTATTAATGCTGGAAAGCAATATATATGTCCATAGCTCCCAGTGCAAAAAAAAAAAAAAAAAAAAGGAAAAGAAAAAAACAACATTGAAAGCATTCTGGTTCCATTAAAAAAATTATGTCTGCATAACTTAATTATTTCTTCTCCTTTTAAGTGACAGCACTAAAGTTTATTTTTAGTGTAGGCACATAACAGCATATTACTTGGGAATTTGTTGATGCTGAAATTAGTAAACAGAATAGATTATTCATAGAAGTATCTGTAATGATTGGGTTCCCCTCATTTACATAGGAAATTAATGGAAACAGAGTAATAACTGAAAAGAGAAGATGACTAGTGTCTGAAATTATTTTCTATCTTTAAAATCATTAAATTAGAAGATAACATCATAGAATGTATTTTTATTTAGGGCCAGATTTAAAAATCAAATGGACAGTTTTGGGCAGTGCTGAAAGATTTCATATATGTGCAATGAATATCACTTTGTTGTTTAAAATTCTTGCATTGACAAACAGGTCTCTTTATATTGCCTTAGATAAGAATGTTGATAATATTCTTTATCTTTTATTATTTATTACTCTGAATCATACTTTGAAGCTTTTTGCTTTAAGGTAGGGTCTACCAGTGAATAGATGGATGCGTCAGACTATTAAAATTATTTTTTGTTGTTTTGTCAGTTTTAAATCTTTTGCCTTTATGGACTTATTCACTTTATGAAAGGGAGCTTTAACAAGCTAAGACTTTTCCCTGCATTTGAGCACTTGCTGTAAAGATTTCCTTAAAGTAATAAAGATAACACGAGTAATTAAAAATGACAGTATTTGATCTCTATGTATTTGGAAGAAAAATGAAAGTCTAAATATGGCAGAGGAAGAGTTTGCTAATTTTAGCTGACTTAAAATTATACTATTGGGGGACAAAAGGCATTCTGCATGAGTTTTTACTTATGTCAAATATAGTATTCTAATTACTGTTATTCAATTTATTATAAAATAAATCACATTACCAAATACTGATGTTTTAAAATACAATGTAGGCCATTAACTCAAGAAGAAATTGCTCATCGGCGTGAACTTGCCAAACGAAGGCATGCAGAAAAATTGGCAGCAAGTCAAGGGAAGGAGCTGTCAGAAAAGCCCCCAAGTGAAAATCCACCTGAAGTATCTGGGAACACTGGTGATACCAAAGGTGTGTGGTACCTTAATACCTGTTTTTGTAGGAAAATGTTTAAATGTTTAATAGTAGTGTCTTGGTGTTGCCAAGAGGCACCTGACAAATCTACATTGTGAATCATCCATGTACCAGTCCAAAGTGCAATACATGGAACTGAATGAAGAGTGAGGAGGGGTTTGAAAGAAAACTGAAGTTCATAAATTGTGAAATAGTGCCATAGATTGGTGTTCCTCGGGCTGAGAATGTGCTTTATCTTGGTACTTTGAGTTGTTGAAGGGAGATGATGCTTCAAGGGGATGCTCTGCTAAAAACTGAGTAACTTGCAATGCCAAAACAACCAAATTTGGTACAAAAGCAGGGTGTGAATAGGACTGGATTATGGGTAGCAGTTGTGGGGGTTGGTCTTTTCTCCCAAGTAACAAGTGGTAAGACAAGAGGAAATGTCCTTAGGTTTTGCTAGGGAAAGTTTAGAGGAGAAATTTCTTGACCAGAAGTATAAAGCCTTAGAAGAGCCTGCCCAGGGAAGCCATTGAGTCACTGTCCCTGGGGATATTTAAAACATGTTACACTAAAGAAGGAGGGTTTGTGGTGGACTTGGCAGTGCTGGGTTGGACTTCAGGATCTTAAAGGTCTGTTTTAACTGGAACAATTCTGTCATTTGCCACTTGTGACAATATAATATATATATATTTTTTTTTTCCTCCAGATGATGAGACAGAATGTAGTTTTATGCTTTATATATTTTTTCTGACTGATTAGGTGAAGAGCAACAGCTCACTGGTCAAGAAGACAGCATGACCTCAAAGGCAGTGAAACAGGAAGCAGACAAGGAGTATTTCATTGCTTTTGCCAGAGTGTTCAGTGGTGTGGTGAAAAGAGGGCAAAAAATCTTTGTTTTAGGACCAAAATATGATCCTGCTGAGTCTTTGCTTAAGGTAAGAAGTGACTGTGAATTGTTGCAATAACTTAGAATTCTTTTGAAACACTGATGACTTAGCTTCTTCCATGTGTCCCCCTCAAAAGAGATAAAAATCTTGAAGTGAATAATTCCAAAAAGTATCAAAGTAATTTAGGTAACTGTGCTAAGAGCTGACTGTGTCTGTAAACTCATTATAAACGGCAACATTTCCAGAATAGTTCAGTATGTGTATATTTCATTTTAAAAAAAAGCGAAGGAAAAAGCAATTCTTTTAGGGAACAGAAAGTGCACAATAGTATTGGGAAAAACTGGTGTTAAATGTTTTGAGATTCTGATCAAAGAAGTTCATTACTTTTGAATTTTCTTCAAAACATTTGTTTTTTCAGTGATAATGAAAAGCGAAGTGGAAGTAGTACACACCTAAAATTTGCCAAAGAAAGCATTCTTTTTTATCTTCTTGGTAACATTCACGTGTTTGCTTCTGGCCTGGATTTTTGGGAGTGTATGTTTGTTTCTAACATCTAAGGTTTGAGATGAAAATGCTTTTGATTGTATTTTTTTGCTTTGGAATGCAAGGAGGTTTTGTGGAAGAAGTTTCTATCAGAGCTAAGTGAAAGATACCCAAATGCTGATTTTGTGCTCTTTGTAGCTGTCATCCCAGTGCTCTGCCACAGATGATCTGCCAGCAGTCCCTCATATGGCATGCTGCACTTTGGAAAACCTCTACTTACTTATGGGAAGAGAGCTTGAAGATCTTGAGGAAGTACCTGCAGGAAATGTGCTGGGTAAGAACTAGGATTTAATTTTCTAGAGCCTGAATCCTTATGTCATCCAAAATACACTGAAATTGGTTTGATGTGATTAATAAATAAGAAAACTTAAATCCATGAATATTTTTAAGCATGTTATACGTGCAAAAAAGGAAGGCAATCTAATTAAATTGGGATTTCTGTACACATTGAATAGGAGAAAAGTAGGGATTACATTAGCCTGTTATCTTCAGGTTGGATGATTGCCAGGTAAGCATTGCTGGCAGGAATTGCCAAAGGCAGTAGTAAATTCTTATATTTTATAGATTGCAAGGATTATTTATAATATTTTCCCAACAGTGGAAATTCTTTAATGTGACTTTCCTAGTGATGTGGATGAGTGTAGTTTTATTTATGGGTCTGTTTGAGCCCTGGTGCTAAAAATTACTTCTTTTATGGCTATGGCAGTTTTTTCACTTTCTCCATGGACAAAGTTGTAAAAGTCAACCTAATGATTAAGTTATGCCCTTTTGTGCCAGATTCTGAGCTGCTTTGCTTTAGAATGAGTACTGCCTGATTTTTAGGAATTTATGGTGTATATACATAGTAAATGAAAAATAGGTGTACTCTGTAAGGGTTGAAATTTTTAAATTTAGGCAGCTAACCATGCTTTGTCTGTTCTTTCATGGGCCTAGCATTCAGAACATAAGCAGCTGAATTACTTTTATTTGGAAGCTTGAGGTTTTAAAGTTCTGAATTATATCTTACTGTAGTCTGGTTGTAGTTGGCCATTTGCAGTGGTGAGTGTGCCTGAGTGTGTGTGTATAACGGTGGGAATGTGTGAAAATATACTAAGTATATGATCTGATTTTGAAGTATACTTCAAAAAAATGATTAAGAGTTGGGAAAAAATAGAGAAAGCCATCCCAAAACATTTTGCAGTAAAAATGAAAGGATGTGGTCTTTCAAGTGTGTAGCAAACAGTAAATACTCCTGGAGCTGCCTCCAGCAGAGAAAAAATATATTGGGAGGATTTTGTTATGTCTTTAGTGTTAAGAGTTGGACCAAGTTTTAAGAGAGGTTTTTGTAACCATCAAATTCTACCAGAATTTGTTGGTAGTCTAGTGCTGAAGGCTGCTCTTCAGTGGGGTCTAACTTTTCCATGAAGAAAAGCAGTTTACTTGAGTAATAAAAGTTCTAAATGGTCATATTTAGAAGAATTTGTTAGAATTTTAAGATCAGGATTCACAGTCAGTCTTAGCCAGACTATGTTTGGTATTTCATCTTTTATCATCACATCATTGTAAAGTGATCACACAAAGCAAGTCTTCAATTTTTACCTGAAGCATATAAGCTCAAGTCTGTATGTTGGGTTTTTATATCTAATGTCATATTAAAGATTTTTTTTTAGACCAAAAATCCTAAATGTCTTTCCTTTGTTTCTCCCATTTCCCTGTAAGGCTGCACTGTTAATTTACATAAATTCAATAAGCTGTGTAATGATTTGATAATGATTTTTCACACTCAGAAGAAAATGCAACACATTTATATGAAAGGAATGTGTAACAATGGTGATGCAAGACTTTTATTATTCCAGTTAGCAACAGTGATTTCTGTAAGGCCATTTGTCTTCCAGCACACAGCAGTGATTTCTCTCCAGCCATATAAGGAAATTGCTTGTGGATTATCCAGTAAATTAAGGAAGCTTCTCTGAAAGCTCTGTGGTTTCACTCTGTATAATTAAGTTATTGCCATAAGGAATACACAGTTAATCATGACTGCCTAATTCCACTTTAAGACTCATGATAGAGATTTTTTCATGAGGGTTTCAGATTTTTTGTTTTTATTTATATGGTTTTTTTTTACAAGGGAGGATCTGCTTAGTCCTAGTAAGCAGCCTCTTTATCCTTTTTACTGTCTTATGCAAAGGTTTAGTGATCAAAGACAAAGCTTGATACAGAGGTTCTTTTACTGAAGATAGAAAGATTTAATCCCTTATTCCTTTTGCTCAATTAATATTTCCTTAAAATACTACCCTCTTTTTAATTGATGAAAATCTGAGATTACAAAACACCCAAAGCAGAAAAGGCGATGAAGCATAGTGTATTTGAACTGCAAAGCTGTGACAAACAGAAGTCAAGAACCTCAAGCTGGAAAGAGATACTGTGTCCTTGTCTAATATGTGTAGCCATTCTGGAAACTTTGGGAAGTTATTTTCTGGTATTATTTTGAGTTCCTGGAAGTTAGGAGACACATAATATTTTGCATTGGTTAATATGTGTTGCAAGTTTTCAGCTGGACTGTTTTGTCGAAAGTATTTGTCAAAAAGCTTTAAGCAGTATGTCATTTTCAAGTAATATGGCAAATACATAATAGAGGCCCTTCCATATAGCTGTTTCTAATTCAGAATTTTTCTTTGCAAACTTGTGACTGCATTTTTGTAGGCCTTGAGTAGGAGCTGAAATACGATTGAAAACAAAAAGTTCTTGGGGACCAAGGGTAATAAAGTCTTCTTATAGAAGACTTTATTATAAATCTTCTTTTAAAAATTATTTGTCAGGCTATTCTATGAAAATAATAAAATCCTTGTCTTAGACAAATGCACCCAGTTTGCAGAGTCTGTGATTCAGAAGGACTGTTGTTTTCTCTGAGAACTAAAAAGGAGTATGTGAACAAAGTGCCCTCTAAGAAGAGAGTACTCTCTTACTTTTCATCTTTTTATTTGTCACCTTTATCCCCAGCAGCACCTCTGAGAGATGTCCTGTGCCAGCAGACAGGATATTTTACTTTTTAACTGGCACTGCAAGGGTGTGCTTTGTGCCCCTTTGAATGAACAGAGACCTTGCAGGAGGAGAATCTAGTTACCAGAGCAGCAGATAAGGTTATACTAGATCAGGCATGTGCCCTCGGCTTCCAAATGGCACTTGTATTGAGTTTAAACTGCTGAATGAAAAACATGATAGCCATTGGAATGGGCCATGAAGATATCTTCAGGCTTAATTGGGAAAAACATTGAAGTACTGGTCCAAAAGTCAATCATGTGCCTGGTGCACTGTTTCAGGAATGGCTTCTTTTCCTCTGTCACATCACATTCCTTTCCAAGGTGTGCAGCTGCTGAATATGAACCTCCCTGTGGGCATCAACTCTGAGAGTTCTGGGAGTGAGACCCTGCTCTTGCCAATGGTCCACCTGCATGTCCTGATTGCAGTGCTGGCTGTGTCTGTGTCACTCTGTCCTGACTTCAGGGCCATATCAGCTTCTGTACCAGCTTTACTTGGGCTGAGGCCTTGTTATCTAACCAGAAGCTGTGTTCTGCTCTGTAAATTCTAACTAGGTGTACCAGAACCATGCTTAAATTCCAAATATAGGAGTACTCTGTACTTGCAGGCATTAAAAGTGACAATTATGTGTGCCATCCAAACCCCTATCTCAAAATAATTGATTTTTGATTCCAAGACATCTCAGTGCTCCCTTTTGAGAAAACTGCCTGAATGCCAATTGGAAAGAAAGTCCAGTATCATAGACCTTGGACACAATATGTGCTGTTTTGACAATACTGTCATTCTGGAACATTTAGGAAGGAAATGGTACTTAAATGTTGTATTCCAAAGCATGCTTGACTGATGTATGTTCTTAGTGACACTAAAATTAACACTTGCCTTGGCTTCCATAATAACATCTGTGTAAATAGCAAGCTGCTCCTTAAAGGCTTATCCTTCTTTCCTACAGCAAAAAGATAACAAAGGAAGGAGGTCTTGATGTAGACAATCATCTCGCTATCCAGAGGTTTTAGCTTCTTTAGTTTGGTGAGCATGATAGTAGCTTAGGTTCTTGCTGGGACACTTCCCTTGGGAATATCAGTGGCACTGGAGGTTCCTTCTGCCATGCTGACATCTCCAGAGGTGGTGTGTTTGACAGGAGGTGAGCCCTGGCTGTAGTGTGAAATCCACTGGTCTTTAATTTGATCATCATATCTCTTTGTACTAGTGCTTGGTTTCTCTTCTAAAAAGGAAAATTAGAAATGCTTCAGTTAGAATAAATTAATTGATTTAGTTTGGATGTTGTACGTAAGACCTTCTGTTTGCTAAGTAGTGTTAAGTATTATTTAACAAGCTGTAGAGGCTGATAATGCAGGTACACAAATAGAAGAATTAACACTACCATAAACAATTTTTCTTTTTAATTTTTTTTGTTAATGAAAGTTGTGAGGAAGCAGCACTTATTAGGTCTTTCCATGAAAAAAAAATGTTGCTTGTTTACAAGGAGGCAAAACAATAACTTAAATTGAAACAGTGTTGAAAGCTCCACAAAGGAGATTATTATATGCAAGTTTTTAATCATTTCAATTTACTTTCTATGTTAACAATATTTAGTCTAAATGAAAACTCTGTCTCACACCAGTAAGTGTTTTGAACTATTAATAAGTCTGAATTATGGGGAATGCAAGAAGGTGGGATGGTTGATTTGCTTGTTCCCATGCAAGAATCTCTCTCCCTTTATGTATATAAATACATTTATTTACTTACTTTATTTATTTGCTTGAACCAGTCAAAGAAAAAGTACAATTACAGGAAAAGCATCACTTTGTAACACTTGTTGGGAAATTCTTGTGGTTAAGGACTATAAAAAGAACTGAGTGATCCCCAAAGTGACAAAGGAAAAAACATGAGGCAATATGTGAGGAAAAAGTAATCTGGGCTCATAAGTAAAGATTTAACAAGTGCATGCCCTCCAGATACACAGAATAATAGCTTCCTTTTTTTCCCTCCCCCTTTTTTTTATTTTTCTTGTTGCTGTCCTATAACTGAAAACAAAATGCCTTCTTTTGTTCTCTGCAAAAAAAATGATTGTTGGAGGTAGTGTAAAAAAGTATTTTAAAAAATTGGAGGAAAGAGGTGGTGTTTGTTTTGTGATCATATCATGCACAGATGAAGGGTTTAGGATTCCCATACTGGATATTGATTACCATTTCTAAGTAATGTAAACGAGTGCTGGTGTAAAAACCAGCACACATTTTTGAAAACATTGATTTAGGTACTTGTGTAAGTGAATAGTCAGGTGGGATTTTTTAAAAATTGCCTCAGTTTCATGTTTGTCCTGAATGAATAATTGAAGGATCATTCAGTGATACATTTTTGTTAATTGGAATAAAATCTGTCTCAAGGCATGTTGTGCACGCACACATATGAGTTCAGAATGACATGCATCTGAAGTTATTGATCTGTGTGCTGCTTTTTATCCACAAGTACCGTAACAATGGACTTGTGTTTGCTAGTGTACAAAACCTAGATTTTTCTTAGAGCTGCCTATACAACTATTGAAGTGCTTTTTGTGTCTTGTTGAATACTGTTAAAAGCAAAGCTTTTCCCTTGCCACTAGATTTGGAGTGCTTTAGTGTAGGGCTCATAGGAGGCTAGATGATTTCCTGAACGCTTTCAAATGCAGTTAGCTGTGTGAATATCAAGTGTTCTACCAAATTAGCATTTTGTTTTTTAACCTACCAAATTACATTGTTAAAAGCAGCAATCTGGAAGTCCCTCCTGTTGCCAGCTCACTGTCTGACTTCCTACATGACACACTGTTGTGTACCTTGGTGTTTCCATTTCTAAAATGCTAGTTTTCCCATACAGTGTTCATTCACGTTTTAATTATTTATAAAGCACTTACAGGATTCTCGACATAGGAACAATGAGGCACAGGAAATTCATAAATTCTGGATACCTCTGGATTTTTTGGTACCTTTCTGAAGATAGGTGCCATAGAGCTGCAGTAGCATGATGAGCTGGTGTGAAGGAGTACAGCTAACCTCATTACAAGGTGTCTAACAAGCATTTTATTCCTTTAGGACTTCATTGAACAATTTAGGAGCTTTTAATAAGCAGCCTCTGTTAAGAGCAAAGAGCAGCTGCAAGCAGCAATGCCATTTTAAAGGCCCAGAATGGCTTTCTAGGCCTGATGCCAACTAGCAGGCATTACCACCTTCTGTGAGAGCACTAGGAACAGGCCTGCTGTTCACCAGCCTTGCATTTCTGTGCAAACATTTGGTGGGCTAATTTCACTCTCTGAATCAGTAATGTGATTATTTAAAAAAAAAATAAAATAAATAAAATCGCCAGCTTGAAGTGATTCCAGCTGCAAGGGCTGTCTCATCCCAGCCTGCTGTGGTTGGTGAACACAGGAGGGCAGTCTTCCTCCAGAATATTACTGAAATTAGCCCAAAATACTGAATGAAACAAAGAAAACTCAAACCTTTGTCTTCAGTTGTGGAATACTTAAAATTTTTATCTCTAACTGCCATCTTATGACATCTATAAAATAGCCTTCTAAGGCAAAAAATAGCCTTTTTAACTTGTTTTTAGTAATCCAGCACTGTTGAGGAAAAGGTATATAATTGAATGGATTTTGTTGTTGAATGACATTTAATCTCCATGTACTGTTGCATTTACCTGACACCATAGTATTTATATTATTTTCCTACCCAGTTAGCGTTTTATTAATAGTTAAATTGTTGAAAAAATTGAATATATTTCAAGTTGTTTCTTTGAGCTAAAGACATAATAGTTAATTGTTGTTTGGCCTCTTTCAGAGCTGGAAACTGAAACCATTTTTTTTAACTCTATTTTTGCCATAGTGGATTTAGTCCCTTTGCAGTCCCTGCTCTATGCTGTGTGTGCTTCTAGCAAGGCAGGCTGAGAAATTTGTATTGCTTAGAGGGCAACATAACATGACAGTGCACAGCTAATGACCTAGCACCAAATGAAATTAGAAGTGTATTTTGCTGATCATCTGCTGAGTTTCCTTTGCCCTGTTTGCCTTACCATTTCAAGTGGTTTATTTTGGGGGCTTTGACTTGACAAACTTTATTGCAAAAGAAGTATGAGATTCTTTACCTTGTTTTCAAATCAATATCAAGATATCACTTGAGAGGAAAAAAATACACCATGTCTTAGGTCAGAGTTATAGCTTCACTCGGCTGAATTTTTTTGAAGGATACTTTAAATGGTTAATAGTTTCCTTATAAAGCCCTTTTTGTTTTGTGGTTTTTTGGTGGCTCTTTTTGGTTGATTCTTTTTTTTTGAGAATTTAAATTGCTTTTTGTGTATCTGTATTTTTTCTGTTTTTCTCACTGAAGCTTATTAAGACTATAAAAGGAAATCATAAGTGTAGTAATCCCTTCTGAAGAAAAACACTTCTAAATTCTCTAGTCCTTCTGGAATGTTCTCTGCTCTAATTTTCAGGAGTTGATTATGAGATCTTACAAATGCGTTTAGTCTTGCCACTAAAATACAAGGGGTTTTAAAATCATATTTAAAAATTTGAAGTGTATAAGACTATTTAAGCTAAAGTCATAATACATTCATCTACCCAACAATGCCTGCAAATTTGCTCTTGACCCCTGCTGGATTATAATGTCAAAAAAATGCAAATTATTAAGTTTTTGAGGAAATGGCAGAAAGCAATGAAACATTCTATGTCGTTTTATAGCAACTTCTAGTTTTTATAATCTGTAAAAGCTGAGCTTTGGTGTGAATGGAAATTAGATTTCTGTATAATTTCCCGAATGTGAGGCAAGCACTCCTGATTCTTTTGGGTTTATATGCAGACAGCTACTTGCTGATGCTTGAGGTTTCCCAAATGATACCAGAAGGAAAACTGCCCAGACTTGTCGGTGTTGGTTGTTGCAGCTTGTGTGCCTGTGGGCAGCAGTGGGACTAACAAGAATCAAGACAATTTCATACCACTGCTGCTTGAAGGAGCTCAGAGCACAGCAGCAGGCACATGTTCTGCAGCTACTTTTTATAAACATCTAGAAATAGAGTGGGCACAGGGTCTGAGGTGTCTGTTTATCACCCCAGTGTCTTGGCCCTGAGACTTCAAATTTCTCCAATGCCTATTATCACACTGCTATTCATTGTTCAGAATTCAGGGCCAGTGTTAGAGGGGCCTGACTCCTCTTATGTCAGAGTGGACAATTGACTTCCTTAGTCACTGCCCCTGGGCAGCTAGCTTTCAGTAGCTTGCTGTGGGTTTAGGTCACAGATACTGCCCGGTTTATCTCAAAAATCTCCACACCTTCTGTGAGTGGTTGGCTGGGTGTAGTTTTGGAAGTCTCTTTAAAATAAAAAGACAGGGATTTCCCCCAGTATTTCACACCTACTGTCTTTAAGTCAGCATCAGTGTACTATTTTCAGTCTCTCCCTCTATGAAAGTGCATGTAAAAATAAAGTGAGAACAGCTATCTACGGAAATAGCCATATTTATTACTTGGCTAATGAACCTCTTTTCCAATACTGTATGAGTAGAAGTTGTTAAAGTAGTTAATATCAATGTAAAATGGTAAGTGAAATCTTAAGGTGAAGTTTTAAGATTATTTGCTGAGCACAGATCTGCAGTGTTGCCTTTGGGATTTTTTACAGCACATGGAGATACCTCAGTGATCATTTGGGGAAATGACCTCATATTTTCATTTGAGGAGCCTGAATGCTATACCCCTCAGTCTGCTTATGAAAATTGCTTGGAGCATGATTTTTTCCTTTGGTGTGTTGTATTTTTTTTAAAGCCAGTATCCTCTTTAAAACTAGAATGTCAGCATTTTTTAGTAGGTGTCTGTAGTGTAGCTGTTTGCTCCCTCCTTTCCTCTGATGTGGTTCTAAGAGAAACCATCTAACTTCGCTTGAGTGGTGGAAAATCTCTAAAGAGATTTTTGTATCCTTTACTAAATGAAGATCTATAGTAGGGGAACCACAGTGGCTTCAGTTTTGTAGTCAAAGTTAATAGCATTCCATTTCTAAGAAAATCCTGCCTGTTAGTGCAGCTATGAAATGCTTTATCAAGAGTGGGAAACATCAGTTTGGGACATCAGGGCATTAGAGTCAATGTTCCAGAGATTCAGCAAACAGGCCTCACTTGAGGAGTTAGTGTTTGAAACTCAGTTTTTAACAGAGATGTGAATTATCTGATTTAACAAGGCTCTGTATTTAGATTATATAACTGAACCTTTTATCCCCCTGTACAAAATGGCATTAGGTTTTTCTTCCTTCTGAATTAAATATGCTAGAGAATTACCTTTGCAGAAGTTCTTGCTGTAGGACTCAAACTTTCAGAAACCTGTTGTGAAGGAACATTTCCTTTATTTAATGTGACCATGGGTTTTCTAAAATCCAAACTGAAAACATTCAGTATCATTTCAGAAATAGGCGCAAAATAATCGCTTTAAGCACAAGTGAGTTTGAAAATACCTTTCTACATGTAAATTCATGTATAGTCACTCTGACATGAAAAAGATAGTATAAATCAAATCTGTTTAGGAATGTGACCAATTACCAATGTAGAAAAGAAGTTCTATTCTAAAAGGATTTGAGGCTTTGCAGTGTTATTTATGGAAGATACATCTCTCTTGCTACTGTAATGGTGTACAAGAATCAAATCCTCACATCTTTGAATAGATGTGTGTACTTTAAATCATCTGGCTATTCTTTTATCGGTTTTTGGCAGATAAAGTTCAATTTCTATCAGATGAATTAAGTTGCAGCTTCATTGCATAGGTGTCAATTCATGTACTAAAAGGTAGTTGTGAAATGTAGACATTTGTCAGTATCAAGTCATGATATACTTGGGGGCAGGTAACTAAGTGAATTTATAACTGGAATACTGCCTCTTAGGTGTCATTTAGGCTGGACTTTTACTCAAGTGTGCAATTGCAAAGGTACAGAAGGGTGTAAAATCATAAAGTTATCCATGTGGATAATCATTGTTTATCATAGAGGTGTATTTCACGTGTGTGTGCTCCTCTCTTGCTAACACAGCTTCTCTCTTGCGAGGCCTCTAATACAGTCCTGCTTCTTTATCCTTTGCAGTCTCAAACAGGACACTGTGCTTTTCCCAACACAACCGAAGTAACTCAAATAATTGTATTAATCATAGAAAATATTCTTATTCCTGGTGTTTATCACTGCTGAAATATACCATGTGTAACACTTGGGGAAAATCTTGGGAAGGAGAAACTTGGATCTAGAAATTAGTTTAGTTGTCTCAAAATGTTACCCTCTCTGTGCCCTGACGGATAAATAAACATGGTTTTTCTAGGCAATATAGGCTTTGTTAGTTTGTCATTACTTTTGCATAGTTCTTCACTTCTGAGCATTTTGTTTTAAATCTTTCCTTTTTTAGCTTTAGTACACCAGGAAGTTGCTCTCTGTATATATGTGTTTTAGCAATAAAAAATTTACAATTCTCTTTAATATCTAATCTTTGTTTGTCTAAAGTCTTTTCTAAGGTTCTGCAAAATTGAAACTCCTTTATGTGGATTTGATTGGATAAGGCTTTTCCCCATTTTACTCTAAAAACGAGTATCCTGTAAACAAAACAGTTCTAAAGAACAAATTTAGTGGTTTTCTGTTTCTCACTGAGTTTGTTTCTTGTCTGGTAAGGATTATATTTTAATTTGTGTTTCAAATATCTCCATATTCAGGCCATCTGAGCTATGACGATTCCTTGACAAATTGGGGTAGTTAGAGAATCGTCATGTAATTTTTCATGTTTCTTTACAAGAACTGGCTATAGGAACCAGTTAACTTGTTTTATCCTTAAGCTGTTCTCTGAGTCCCATTTAACGTGAAGCCAGAGGGCACTGTTTTTCATACAATAAAAAAGTTCTGCTATTTCAACTTTGGCCGAAGGTCTCCTATGGATTCACAGTACTGTCAGTGTAGTGAAAACTTTGGATTATGGTTTTTTATTGTACGTTTCTTCATGCAGAAAATCTACAAATGTTTTGACTCTAAATTAAATTAATCTCACCGAGTAGTCTGAGAGCCAAAAATCTGCAATCAGCATGGTTCCTACTTATTAGCTCAACTTGGAAATTTACAGGTTTCAGAGGCAGTGTAGTGTTAAGTGAAGCCACTGCCATGAAAAGTCTTGTCCAGCTTCCTTTTTTTGACACTTTCTTTGTCCTGAGAAAAGCTACTGTTTTATATGAAAAACAGCTCCTTTCTCAAAGTTTCTTTAACTTTCATGGCTACAATAATTGCCTTCTGCTTAGAGGAATAGGTGGACTGTGGAAATTAGGCTGGACCTCCCTCAGCTGTTTTTGGAGTGTTAATGTGGCTCTGAAATTGACCCTTTTCCCCCTAAGCTCCCCAGCCCAAATCTTAGTGTTAACCTTTTGTTTTCCCTTTCTATTCCACCTTTCTCTCTGTATTGCTATCTGTTATTCTACCTCTATTTTTAATTTGTATTACCTTAATTATCCCACGTCAATAAAGTAAGACTATAAGAGAATATTTTAGTTAACCACAGCCTAGGCAAACGAAAAAGCTCTTCTTTTAACTGGCATTGTTTATGCAAAACCACTAAACTGTGAGGGTAATTTACTTGAATGGGTTCTAAATTCCTGCTGGAGCACTTCCTAATGGGAGCCGGGCCTCTGTGTCAAGGGGGAGAGGAGCAGGATACCTCTTTTCACACCTGGTGTGGAGGAGTGTTCCTCTTACTGTGTAGTAGCCCTGGTGCCTGTAATACACCGCGTCCTTACAATAAATACCATCTGTGGCTGTGAAAATGCCCCCCTTCTACATTTGAACTAGCCACAGAAGCCTTCATTTATTCCTTTGGGTGTTTCTGCTTTGCTTCCCTTGTCTGTTGTTACCAAAGCTTCTTCAAGGAGTTCAGAAAAAGCAGTGAAGGGTTGCACTGAGGACACGGGAATGGAATCCGAGTGGGGAAGACCGATTTGGAGTCATTTTTGCACATAACCCCACTGAGGGAACGTGATTCACAGAGAAACACAATCCTGTGTAATAAACGGGAAGGTTAAAAAGTCAAGAGACTGTTAACAAAGGCTGCGTTTTAATGACTTATTTTCTAAATATTTTCCCGAAATTTTGCTGTTGTTTCGTGCCTCAGATGAAATTGCAGAAGTGTTGTGAGGGTTGTTTGGCCTGTGTCAGGCTGTGAGTCATGGAGCTGGCTTTGTCTGGGCTGTGAGCTGTGGGGGGGATTTAAGGCAGAGCTATATTTAGGATTATCAACTGATGTCAAACTGTGGAGCACTGCTAAACAACAGTGTTAAAGGGGCAGCACTGGATAGTTTAGGCTCAAAGTTTAGATTGTTTGTTGTGCTTTTTGATTTAGTAAATAATTGGAAAAGCTGTAGTATTTACTAGAAGTATTCTGCAATTTGCAAAGCAAGCAGTGTAAGTTTCAACACCATTTGTATTTAGCTAGTAAAAACTGTTCTAATTTCATTGTCAAACAGTATGATTTGAAAAGAGCAAGCCTAGATAGTATTTCTAGTTTTACATGTTTGAGAATCTGAATGGGTAAGAACATTATGTATAAAGAATTATTAAATTCTAGATAAAGAATAGATAAGACGAGAAATAATGTTTGAAGGGCTTTTAACATTGAGTTTGTCTTAGGATGCAGAACACCTGCTCACCTTACTTGATTGTATTTTGAAATTTTGTCATTAATGCCTAGAACCAAATTTAGATAACTTTTTGCATCTAATTAAGACTAAAAGAAGTAGGGTTATTTTCCAAACTTTCTTGCTCCTTACTGCCTAAATCCCTCCAGTGAAGTCTGTTATGTATAGGGGCAAAATTCAAGAGTGGTTTTTAAAAATTAATAGTTCCAAGGCTGCTCCTCTGTTGTGACTGTAATGGACTGTAGCTAATGCTTTTTGTGGGTAACCTTCCTTTGAAGGATGTATGTTTTGGTAGATAATTCACTTAATTTGGTGGAGAGAATTTTATATTGCAGTCTTTGCTTCTGGTCCTGTGTGTGTGAAAACAGTTAGATTGCAGTAGGAGAACTGCAGTGAGTGTGAGGACCCCAGCTGTGATATGAGTCAAAGTTTTTCCAGACAGAACAGAGGTAATTTCTCTCATCCCAATATATTTGAAGTCAGGGTCTTGAATGTTGCCAGACCTGTGCCAAGACAATGTACTGGTGGGAAAACAGAAAAACTCTATTCTGAGTGTGTAAGTTTTACAGTTGTTTAAGTTAATGTATGGGACATAAGTCAATCTGTTACTGACATTTTAAGTTTCAGGGAAATGCCAGCTTTGATACAAGTCTGTTTTAGTGACTAATTGAATTTCTGAAACATAATATTGAGCAACAAATACTCATCCAAAGGCTTGATGTTTTCCAAGCGTCATGTATTAAGATTTGTACAATATTGAAGTATTGGAGTATTAATGTGGCTCTGAAATTGACCCTTTTCCCCCTAAGCTCCCCAGCCCAAATCTTAGTGTTAACCTTTTGTTTTCCCTTTCTATTCCACCTTTCTCTCTGTATTGCTATCTGTTATTCTACCTCTATTTTTAATTTGTATTACTACAAATCCAAGTCACCAGCCGGTGTGAGTTGCACGGCTGTGAACCCATTACTGTAAATGAAAATGCAACCTGTGGGTAGTTCTTGTTCCATCAGGTATTGCACTTACACAAAGGCATTCATGCCCATTCCCTACTCTTTAGGCTGCTGGAGCTGATGAGGACCAGGCAGTTGAAAGCACACGATTTAGAAGCTTTCAAAATGGGATGTAAAATGTCTGGAATCCTGATGGTTATATTTTTTGGAGCTTTTTTATTTTTCAGAGCAGAAAAGACTAATTGTTTTGTGATGTTCAAAAAGAAAGTTCTCTGAGCAGTGCTACTAACAAAGCCTGGATTCCTGTGGACTGATGTCCTTAAAATCCTCAGCTCCCCTCTATGCTGCAGTTGTGTCCCAGTTGGCCGCCGGGATGCGCGTGCTGGTCGCCAGGCAGCTGCTTCCAGGAGGGATATATAATGATCGTGTTTTGCCTGCCCTTTCTTCAGTGAGATCACCAATTTTGGTCTCCTTTCAGTACTTAGCCACTGATTTTACATAACTTGTGGAAACTTAATTACACCTGAACCCTCTGCTCTCTCTGGCTAGTGAACTTAGTGGAAGTTGACAACATGTTTAAAAGTTGTTGAGGGGAGCCTGTGTGATTACAGGAGTTGCGTTTACTTTGGAAATGGGACTAAAAACATACTCCATTTTTAACAGATTCTTTTGTGTCCGCAATCCCATCAGGAAGTATGACATACTGTGTTAAAAGCCTTGCCTCTCAACCAAAAAGAATCATTTCAGTGTTTAGGCATTTTTAGCAGAAATGCCTCTCATTTTTAGTAAAAACGGTTTATCTATCTGGAACTCTTCCGAAGCGTTAAAAGCTGATACAGAGCAGTGGCAAATGGCCACGTTACTTCTGTTCAGAAAAGCAGCTGACTTTTTTTTTTTGTGTTTTAAGGTTTTGCTTTGTCTTGAGGCAGCAGCCCAGCCACTGCTGTTGCCTGTGGGTGACACTCGATACCTCGTCTGTGGGCTCTGCTGCTTAGGCAGCAAAACGTCAGCCAGCCTGACCTCCCCTGGGAGGGCACAGAGGTGGGCATGGAGACAAATGAACTTTTTTCACAATCTAGAGGTGTTAGCTGCTCCCTCCAGGTAGATGGCAAAGCAGGGAAAGATCTCTCAATTAGTTTTTGGAGATGCTGGTTGTTTAACCTGGTGTTCTGGTTGGTGTCCTCGTGCCCTTGGGGTTTCACTAGGATTAATATGTCGAGTTGCCTGTTCTTGGACAGAATGTCAGAAGCAGCCTCTTAATGTGTGTATAGTTAAGGGAGTGCAAATTGGGTGAGAGGGAAAATTGCTTTTTATTAGATGAGTTTTACTCTGTTTACTAGAGTATCCTGAATTGTCTCACAGAGTCTGACAAATGCTGGTGCTGGGGAGCCAGAAGTGGGGACAGGCTTGGTTTTTTAGGGGCAGCTGGCTGTAGATCATCCCAGCTGTATTTGCAATGGTTCTCAGACTGCCTTTTGGGGTGGACTCTCTTTTCCTTTTATCCTTGAATGCAAATGAATTGATCAGTGACTGATGATATTCCTGTAAAAAGGGGAATTAAAACACAGGGTTTTCCAGATGCGGAGGTGTTAAAGCTCCAAGCTCCCTCCCTGGTATCTTTTGTCAGTGTGAGGCTCTTGCCTGTTTGTAGTAAATGGAGACAGCCATGTTGGCAATGTACTCAGTGCATATAGACTCATGATGTAAATAAAATTAAATCTTTTTAGTTGTTTTATTGGGTTTTGTGGTTTTTTTTTAAAACAAGGCATTAAAAATCAAGATTAGTTCTATTTAATATCTTCATTTTGAAATAGAGGAATGTTTTAAAGCCCAGTTTAATGATGTGGTCTTCTGCACTAGTCTTAGGAATTCTCCTACCTTAGGAATGATCTATGTATTTTTTCCACTTTTTTTTTCTTGTCCTAGAGCTAATGGAAGTTAATATGTTGCAATATTTTAGGAAGTCAAAATTATGCAGACTGCAAATTACAGTAATAACTCTCGATGATACATTAACTGAACTAATCAGAAATTAGGGCGAAAATTGCAGTCTTCTTTCCTTTGGAGGAAAAAGGTTTGGGGAGATAAGGAGGATAAATAGCATTCCTGATTTTAGGGGTTTTTTTCATTTTAAATATACTTGATTTTGGTATGCTTAGTTTACTTAGAGGCAGACTGACAGTATTTCTTGAAGTGAAGCTGACTTAAAATCCATTATTTAAATATAATTTTGTGAAAAGATAAGAATTACTCTGAGTCTGAGGTCAGTATTAATGGCCCTGTAACAGGTTTTCGTGTGGCAGCAGCTTTTTTTTTTTTTAAATTTGAGTGCATTTTCTGTTTATTTTTTAATTAGTTTAGCTATTAAACTGGAGCATGTGATAAATAACTCCTTATCAATAACTTCCTAGACTGCTGATATAACAAGTGTATTTAAGACATCCCTGTTCCCTCATGCCATCTGTTTTACACCCCTTATGTCAAATAGTCCTTATCTGAGACATTTGAAAGGTGCTTTATTTGGGTAGAATCCTTCTGATTAATTATTTCCCAAAATATTATCACTTGTGTAACTACTTAAAGGTTTCTTTTAGCTTGAAGTGAAATTTTATGTTATCTGTCTTGAAAATTATTGTATTTAAAGTAAACATCAATTCTGCATAATGCAGACTGAAGCGGTCCATTATTCATGGTGCTTTGGAAGACTCTAAGCCATATTTCCCAAGGCAGTGAAAATCAGGCAGCATAAATCACTTATAGACAGATGTGTTGGGGGGTGGGGAGGTTGCCTCTAAAATAGAGCATTAGGCATTGGATCAGGTCTTGGAAAATTGAATTTTAATTAGTTACTTGCATGTCTTACAAGTTAACGGGATAAATGGTCAATGGCTCAGCCATTTCCCACTGGATATTGTACACATTTGGTAATCAGTGTGCTACTTCTGCCTGTGCTACCTGGAATATCCTCATAACTGGTTATTCTGTATTTGTGTGTATCTGATGTATTGAATGATAAAGGCCTTATGTTCTTTTTTCTAAGCAATGAAATACAAATCACGTATATTGGGATTCTACTGTTAAACATAAATCGGCCCATGGATGGACAACATTTAATGAGCTTTTAAACTAACTGCCATTGTCTTTTGTAATTGACACTTCTAGTGGTAGATTCTGAATTCCCCGTGTATCTGGGATATGTAATGCAGAATTTGTAAGAATATGTTCATGTAGCTTTTTCTAGGCAAATATGACAAAACTTCCAAGACTTCTATAGATTAAAATTAATTCTTTGCAAGATCAGTGCCTGAAGGCCTCATTAATTTTAACACCACTTATAATTGATTCTGGGAAGTAACAGATGTTAGTTATATTTTACAATCTTCAGTTTAAGAAAACAGTATATACATGAGTCTGCCCATTTTCAGGAGTTGTTACTAAAACTGAATAAAGCCTAAAATGGCATTTGCTCTTTGGGTGGTTTGTAGACTATGCTATAACTAGTCTGATTTATGAAGAAATCATTTGATGTTATTGATAATATTGATATTAGCTGAGATTAGTTATTTTGTTCTATTGCGGGAAGCATTTGGTCGAGAAATTGGAAGCATTAAGTTTCCTATTGTGCTGAAAACCCTAATGAACTTTTAGATCTTTGTTCATCTGTATCTTGCCTCCAGTACTCTCATAAAAATAATAAAATATTATATGGGAGTTTATGTCTTCCCATTGTCTACTTAGAAATAAATATTGAACTTTGCTACATGTTCAAGTAGAAAGGCTTTGCCTCCATCTCCTTTCTTTTAATGTTAAAAGGTTTTCATGCTCAGTCGGATAGAGCACAAGTGGTTCCCTGCTTCCCTTCTCAGCCTCAGGCTGCTGCCTCCCTCTCCTCTGCCTTCTGAACATCCATACCTTTCAAAGTAGGTGAAATGTTTGAAGAAAATATTTGAAGAAAATTTGAAGAAAATAAATTGAGAAATGATTGTTTTGATTAATACTTCTGGTATCTATTCTGATCCTATAACATGTCATCCTCTTCTAACAGATTTTCAGAACTGAGTATGTATGCACAGCTAATGTTTTTTTCTACCTTTTTCTAATGTAACTAGCCAGAGAAGTTAGTTTTAAATAACTTTCTCCTTTTTAAAGTCCAAAATAACAATATGTGTCATTGCTGGATGACTGCTGGAAATTTGTCTTTTTCTTCTGCTAGCTTGAGGGAAGAAATTTGGATCTATTGGTACACGTTCCTTTTGCAAACTTAGATATTCATGTAAAGCCTAAGTCTAAAGTATTTTACCAAACACCTCAGTGTTTTCTTGAGATTTGTTCATGGCTGAGGGGTTTGTTGTTGGTTTTGGTTTTTGGGGGTTTTGGTGGTTTGGGGTTTTTTTTGTTTAATAGTTTTCTCATTTTACCAGTTGGAGCCAGCAGAAGATGGCCAGCATGTGTGAACAGTGCAGGGAGGCCTCCAGAGCTACACCTGAAACATTTCTCTTTCTTCACAGAAAGATAACTAGAGTCTTCAGAGAGTGTAGTTAAAGTTTTGTTGACTAGAAGACAAGAGGATTGCTGGGCAATTTTTTTCCTTGCATAGGATTCTTCATAAGAATTCGGCTGATCTGTTTTCCAGTACAACATGCAATTTCATTTGTTTATTTATTAAAGCACATTTACTATTACTAAATAAAAACCCTCAACAACAAATCAGCATTTCAAGAGACTTGTGTGTAGGTTATCAAAGTAAATATGTTGAAATAGCTATTCCTAAATTCCATTTCTTTGGGACAGCAGCCATTCTGAACTGGTGCTGAAGTTCTGGTAGTAATTTTTTAAAAATTGAGTAAATTCAGGTGTGTTGCTGTCGGGTCAAATTAAAATAATTTAATTGAAGTAATTATAAATCGAAAATTTGGTTTGTGTTTCAGAAACCCTTGCAGAGTTTTGTGTGATGCTAAATGCTTCCCACATGCAGTAATGGAAGCATTGATTTGACATACAGGCTGTAACTGAAGTCAGTTTCAGTGCCTATGTGTCTGCATTGCACAAAGATCTCTCCACTTATTTACTGTTGTTCAGTATTGCTGCTTTCAAGTGATGTCAAGTTGAGCTGGTGTGTGGAAAGGAATTTTAATGTGTGGGTTCAGGCAAAATGTATTACATATATACTACTGAGGACAGCTACTGACCATTTTATAAAACCACAAAAGGTGTTCAGTGCCTCTATCAAGAATGCTTTACAGTTAAAAGGTTTAAAGTAGCTTTAATTGGTGTAAAGATTTTTTTTCCCTTTTTTCTTCTGTGGAGCTACAAGTGCACTGATTTCATAATACATAAAGATGGATGGGAGCCTGTTACAGATCTAAGTATGAAATTCCTAGGTTTCTGTGCTAAAGTGACACTTAAACATAAATGGGGAAAAAATTGGGATCATTTTTTTAGTCTTGAGCTCCAAAAATTAGTATGGCATGATAAATGAAATAATTGGGTAGCATAAGAAAAACACGATCATTTGAAATACTTTCATCTTCTGTAGTTATTGGTCTCATTAAGCATCTTAAGGAAATCAATATTTCATCTTGACTACAGCAGTTTGTAAATCCAGAAATTTGGAATGTTAACTGATTTTGGTTTAATTCTGTTTTCTTTAAGGTAAATCTGTATTTTAGCAAGCAAATTTCTGACTCACCTTTGATGTTAGCTTTGTCACACAGACGGAGTGCAGGTCGATCTCAAGCCATAACTTTAAAATGTTAAAGATGTTACTGTTTAATGTAAAGGGGTCTTTTTACAGTTTCCTTGAAATTATTTGTAGTTTTATCTGAAAAAGTATAGGAATATTCATAATTAGAATTGTCAGCTCAATCAGCACCTAGGAAATGTGTGTTATCATGCAGTCTAAGGGCCTAATGAAATATATGGTATTTTTTCCTGAAGACACTCAGCAGAAGATGAATGATGCTTGTTTACTCATTATGTGTGTTTGCAATCCTTCTAGAAACTATAATCTAGTAATAGGATATTTTAGTGGAACGTGCTGTTAGACCACATTCTTGATCTCCTTGCAGCTCTAAAAGCAGACAGCTTTGTTCTTTGAACTGCTGGTTTTTCCTAAAAGAACTCAGTGGGGTGCTCCAGCACTTCTTCATCTTTCACTTCTTGAAGATTCAGTAGTAAAGTACTGAGCTGCTTCTTGTGTCGCTTATTGCATTCAGTGTCTTACCACAGTTGTGCCCCTTGGGGAGAGGGAGTTTTGTTGTAGCATTGTAAGTAATATGGCTGAGTTTACTCTCATCTGGTCAGAAAGTTAGGTTCAATTTCCCCTCCAACTGCTGTGAACCAAAAAGTAAAATTTTATCATGAAATTGCACCTGAACACCTTTGTATTGAGAAACTGAATTTGTGTTTATCTCCAGTGCATACTTAGGTAGAACTTGTGTTTTTGAAACTCAGGAAAAAACTGGGAAAAATGGTTCTACAGTCTGTTGGATACCAGTGATTTTTAGAGATTCAGCTCAAGAAAAAAATTGGGAAAGTGGAAAAAGAAAATGTTGAATTAACTTTTCTGTAAAATAATTGGAACTGAGAGCCACTGAAACCATGCGCATACCCTACAATATTCTGTTTTCCATACAAGCAATTTCACTTGCCACAGAATAAAGTAAGAATTGAGGGTGCACAATTAGAGATGAGGAATCTCACCAGCAATCTCTGCTAACCTGTGGTATGTATTATGGAAAAAGTTGATGAAATCTCGACTAGAATGTGGTCTGTGTCTCGATTCCCTTCTCTTCTAGAAACAATTTCTAATACAGAAAGGTCAAATTCTGCCCTCAGATGTCTCTCTGCAGTGCCCATGAGACACAAAAGAAACATGCTTAAAATCTGATGAGATAAATGTATCATACAAGTTATTCTTAAGCCATAGTAGCTACTTGTCCCCACAGTTACAGTCATATAATCATACAGTGATTAGTAAAACCTTTTAAGATTGCTCAAATGTAAAAGACATGCTATTGTAACTGAGCTTAATCCTACCAAAAGCCACTTTTCCCTTAGAAAATCCCTCCGTTCCTTTTTTTTTTTTTTTAATTAGGGACAGTGATGAAAGGCTGGAGGCTGATACTTAAACTTTATCTGGCTACAGTGAACCAGTATTAGTCACCCAATAGGTAGCAGCATGCTAATGGTGTAATCTTTTGTAGTCTTAAGCTAGATATTGGGAAAAGGAGAGTTATTTGCATAGATTTGAGGAAGAATGATGCTTGATATGGAAGCATTTTCCTTGGGTTTTTTATTATTTTAATATTATTTGGCAAATACAGTTTGTTCTACTGTTTGTTTTCGTCGGCCTTCAACCTATTTACTTCAAGAATGAACTGGAAACATCTAGAGCCAATCATACTTTTAAGGTGGATTTCTGAATTTGTTTTCTCATACATATTTTTTAAATCACCTTTTAGAGATATTTTTTTTTTAAATGTCTCTCACAGGGCATAATAAAAGTATTTGTACTACTGCTCAAAGGAAATTATAGAGGTGTCACTGTGTTTGTACAGTCCCGTTGAAACAACAGGCACATGCTCACTTTGAGATTTCAGATTGTGTAGATTTACAAAAGTTTGCATCACACCTACATAATTCACATGGATTATGTAGAGCTTGCATATGGTGTCACTGATACAATAGTGAAGTGCATGGAGCATTTAAACCCAGAGGCTTTACATATTGTAAGGTCCTAATCTTTCTAAGGAGGTATCATTGATAAGAAATGATAGATTTCAGTGAAGACAGAGCCTTACTGGGAAGATTAACATTAGCTTTCTCCTTTGCTTAGCTCCTTACAGTGTTAGTCCAAAGGTTGACAAGTCTCCATTCCAAAGCAGCCCGGGATTCTTAAGTGGTGATATCATCAGTGAGAGAAGATAAAGATCAACTGAACTAATGTGCTGAGGCTAGTAACAATGTGGCAGAAGTTAAAATTTAAACAGCTTTCATTCTTCTTTGTTTGATTTTTCACACTGCAAACTAAATTATTCCCTTATCTGATTGAAAAACTTTAGCATGGTGGTGGTGTCTGCTTCATTTTTTTGCAACTTGAAAGAACACTAAATGCCAAAATCTTTCTACATCAAGAGAAACTAATTATCTTGAAGTTGATCTGTTATATGTTCAGATCTTTATAGCTGAATTGAGCTGGAAGAGCATACTTTAAAGGCAGCAAAATTATTGTGTAAGGTGTAGTGGTTACCAGCAAGACATAGAAGTGAAAAGTAAATTGAGACTTGTCTTAAAACTCCTACTCCTTTTGAAAATTTCAGTCATGATGTTCTTATCTCTTTTTACCATTTAGCTTCTATCATATGCTAATATCTGCTGATACAGGTAGGTATATACTTGATTTAGTATTCTTATCTTCAGGGCAAGTCAGAGAAGGGACTCAATAAAAGAAGAACCTTTGTAAATCTCATATTTCACCACCTGTGTAATAATTCTCCCTGAATCATTATTTGGTCTACTTTTAAAAGCACAAACCACCAACCTCTGAAGGTATTACTTACTATTATCTCACAGCCTTTTATTAAGGCTTAATTTTGGAATGATTTTTCAAGTATCATATTGATACACGTTTGAGATCTGTGATCTCAAGTAGTATGTGCAAATTTCAGTGGTCTGGACAATAACTAAGTTTAAGATTTATGTGTAATCATGATTAGTGGAATTCTTCCATTGATATGTCATGTGGTACTTTGGAATGTTACTTACCTCTTCCTCTGAAATTATTCAGAAAACACATTAGCAGCTACTTAGTAATCACATTATGCAAAAATCGTATCCAAGAACCTTTATAGATTTTTTCCAACATTTGTTATTAAGAATTTTTAAATTAAATAGATTCAGCATGGCTGGACGCTGCTCTGAGCTAGCTCACACACTTCAGTAATTAAAACACTCAGGTTGTAAGCCTAACAAATTTTCATGAAAACTATTACATTTCTTCTTTCTACTGTGTTACTGGTGCCAGACACTTATATTTCATGTATTTTTACCTTCAAATGTAAAACAGAAGAGCAAAAAGCTTCAGTTTTTCTTTATGACAGTAAGAGTACAGGAACATGTTAAGAAAAGAGTGAGTCTATCTGAAGTAAGATTTGCTAACTTTATTTCTCTGGTTCACATTACTCAGTGCAAAGAAGCTGTTCACCTCCCATTCTAAATCATTTTCATTTTACCAGCTGGAGAAGATCAGAATAAAATGGACCCATCCCTTTTCTCAGTCCCTGGTGGTGATGATCCAGCATTTGTTTTTCATTCAAACCACATGTTGAATAAGTGAGAAAGAGGAAATACATGCTGGTCATAGGTCAGGTGCAACACAGAGTTTATACAGATTTATTTTCTTTGTAGCATCTGCAATCCTGCATTTAAAGCCATTGAATGTTGTTCTGCTTCCAGTTATTTTGAGGCAGGTTTTCTTATATAATGACATTTTAGGTTTTGGATTGCCCTGCTGGCCAGGCATCCATCCTCCAAAGCTGGAGGAACAGCCTGATTGTGCAGATGAAACTGCAGCAGACTGGCTCTCCAGAACTCAAACTCTTGCATGATCTCATAGGGTGGAAGCTGACCCTCTTTGTTTCTGGCCTCAAATGAAGAAAGCTAAGCCATGAAAAAAAAAAAATCCCAACCTGGAAAAGTACTAGGGTGATAATGGGGAGTTGGGGTGAAGAACTCCTTGGGCATGTAGGAGAGAATAAGGAGGAAGAAGCACAAATATACTGCAGTCTACAATATGGATTTAATTTTTAAGTAGATACAGATGATGAGCTGAAGGTTTCAGTTTTCTCATAGCATTACAAGTTACATGCTCATTTAGTTTATACTGCATTAGAACTGCAACGCTCATTGCTTATGATTGAAGGAGCATCAGGAAAAGTGATTATATAAATTGATATCAGCTTTATTTGTTGTCTTTATTATTCACACACTTCTAGTTGTGTTTTAATAGCTTTGACTAAATTATGAATGATGTGCAGTTGGTTAGGAATTTGAAGGCAATAATTTCACATTCTCTTAAATGTGCCAGACAGTCAAAACTCAGTATGCATTTACAGCAGCTATTTTGCAGATTTATAGCTAATATTTTTTTTCTCTATTTTTTCTTATCACTACAATTTATTCTCACTTTTCTTCAACTTGTCAGCATTATAATGTATATAGAATGAGAATTAATAGCTTACAATGGGATGAATTCATTTTTACAAGAATCAGGTTGGGAAAAAAGTGAATCTCAAATGGGCATGAGGGGGTGGGAAGAAAAAAAAGGCATTTTTCACAATAATAATAACAACAAAGCACTGGAGGAGGTTGCCAGCAGAGGCTGTGCAGTCTTTACTGTGAAAGTGTTTAAACCTTGAGTAGAGGAGGTCCTGAGCAGCTTGATCTAATTGTGAAGTTCACTCTGCTTTGGCCTGGATGTTGTACCAGATGACCATTGCAGGCCTCATGCAGTCTAAATTTTTCTAAATTTAAACCACAGAATTAAGTATGAGCTGTACAAAGGCTTGGACATATTAGAAGGGAAAAAAGTCCTCATGTCCTTTGTGTTCTTCAGAGCTATAAACATGCCTTTTGAAATACTGAGGGAATGCAATGGGAACTGTGAGACTAAATATCAAATGTCACACCAGAGACTTAAGAACCCAGTTTATGGACAAGTATCATAACAGATACTTTATAAGAGCAGTGAGGAATTCTTGAATCCTCCTTTTGTAATGAGAGTGACTTCACCTTTTTTTAACTTGATGATGATGTTTTTAGTCTCGTTTAATATGACAATTTGTGATGTTTTTGTTGTTGTTTTGCCTTTTTTTTCCCCCAATTGCTATTAGGAATAGGAGGCCTACAAGATTTTGTGCTGAAGTCTGCAACACTGTCAACATCACCTGCTTGTCCACCATTTACACCTCTCAACTTCGAAGCTACCCCGATTGTGCGAGTAGCTGTTGAACCCAAACATCCAAGTAAGCTTCAGGGAGAATGGGGATGGTAGCACCAGCTCAGTGTGGCAGCAGGGCAGCTTCCAGCCCTCAGTGAGCTGGCTAGTTTATGAGCTAGCCACTGAACCAGAGACTTGCTCAATATAAAATAAATGTGTAGGTTGCCTGGAGGGCATTGTGAGTTGTTCCAGCTGCCTCGCTCCTGGCTCAGTAGGTGAGGACACAGGAGAAGTTGTTGTGCCCTTTTGTGACAGCTGTTCACAACTCAAACACTACAAGGGCTAAAGTTCAGTGTTCCTTTGCTGAGAGGGTGAGCAGATTTCTGGGTTCTCCATGTCTGCTGCCATTCTTTATGTGTGTCATTAAGCTTGTGGTGCAGATTTGCAGTACTGCTTCTCCTTGATGCTCCCACCCCACTTCCTGCAAAACAGAGAGTGGGATACCTCTGGCTTTATTTGAATTTCAGCCCAATTTTCATTTGTTGTTGTAACATTGTTGTAACCAAAATAACTGGCTTTATGTTCAGTTGCAAGATGCTCTGAACACTAAGATTACATGGTTTTTTAGAGAGCTATTGGACAGTTTGGCAGCTATTTGTTTCATGTGTCTGAGTAACAGATAATCATATATTGTACATCCTACATTTGTTAAAGTAGTTTTGAAAGTATTGGAAATTACTGGTTCTGCTGAGTGTAGTATTAAGTTCAAAATATTAAAGGGATGTAATTCTAGAACTACTGACCAGTCTGGGGGTAATTTTTGTTCCTTAAGAATCATTCTTGCACCATGACTTTGTTTCTCCTCCTTAGTAATTCGAGTTTATGATCTGAACTAAATCTTTTAGGGGGACAGAAGCCTGAAAGGCTTCAGAAGTTTCCTGAAAATCCACTGTTGCTTGCAATAACAGGAAGCAAAATGTGTCCTTTGCAGTTGCCCAGAGAGCTGTGTGTAGTCTTGAGGTGGCCCTCACACATTGTCAGTGTGTGCATTGCACTGCCACATCAGACCTACCTCAAAACTGCATCTGCTTGTGTGGAAAAATGACTCATATAAATTATTTCCCTATGTACATTTTACAAAATTACTGCATGTCTTCACACTCATGTCAAAATCTTTCTGTATGATTGCCATAAGCTCCAAAAAAAAAAAAACCTAAAGTACTCATCACTGTGAGCTTAAATGCAGAGACAAAAAAAACCGTTAAGTACTCATGACTGTGAGCTTAAATGCAGAGACAAAGTTGAAAGTCCTTGTTCAACTGTGTTGGCCATGTGAAATAACATTGCAGTATTTCCACTTTTTGTTTACTTTTTTGTTTGTTTTTCAGGGATACTTTCCTATTACACCCTTAAAAGCTCAGCAGTAAATAAACAATATCATATTTCTTTTAATAGTCTCCAAGTGAATGACAAGTTTAATGTCACTCTTCCTTCTGAATATGAATATACATTCCTGGAAACCCCTGGGGTATTCTCTACTGCGTCTGTGAAATAAAAAAAGAATTCATAATTAATTTCTTTAAATTGTGTTCATTATGAAAGGCTGCTGACATGAGGTGTTTATGCATAGCTTTGATGTAATCTAGCCAAATTTGACTCAGCTGTGCTTGTTCATTCTCCATTAACTTTAAGACAGCTCTTCTTAAACACCTTCATTTTAGGGACAGCTGTGATTTATTTCACTGAAAAGCTCTCACATTCCTGATTTCTCCTCTTTTCAGATTTTAATTGCTTTAAAGCTTTCTGGTGGCTTACAGCTACTTCAGAATCCTTCCTGTGCTTTACTTGCAGTTATGCCTTCTAAGTAATCCATATGGAATACTTTTATTTTAGTAAAGTTAATGTTATTATTTACGTATTTGGAGCATTTTAAGCATTAGTAGTTTAGAAGTTGCTACACTTAGTTATGAAAAATTGTAAGGAAATGAAACTATTCACTCAAAGGTAACTTTAAAAAGTTGTAATAAATTAAAAAGGTTATAATTTGATAATTTGTGAAAATAAGGAGTGAAGTCCTGAATTTTTTAATCACTTCATTTCGATAAAATTCAGAGGTGTTATTTGGTGTGAGCTGTTCATGAGCTGTATCTGAAGTTAATTGTGTATAGGAAGCAACATAGCATAGTCAATAGGTGACTTGTTCTCCTGAACCTGCTGTAAAGCTGTGTAAACAAAAAATGTGCAATCCATTGAAGTTTGGTGTTATATGGTTATAATTGTATGATGTGAATTTTCTCATCAGCACATAAATTGTTGGTGACAAATTCTGAGTGCAGCTTATGTTTTCAGTTGCTGCTCTTAAACCACGCTGCTCTGTGTGACTCATAAGCAGAAAATTGCCCACTGAAAGTTTTTGTGTATTCCTAAAATACCTATTTGTGTTCAGGCTTCCATAAAAATGAATGTTACTATTTCTCAGATTAAGTCTATCTTATTTTGAGTATTTCTTTCCCAGTATTCCTTTGTTAATAATACCCTGTTCTGCCAGGTGATATGCCTCAGCTGGTCAGAGGGATGAAGCTTTTAAACCAAGCTGATCCATGTGTGCAAGTTTTAATCCAGGAGACAGGAGAACATGTGCTGGTGACAGCAGGAGAAGTTCATCTTCAGCGCTGCCTGGATGACCTGAAAGAAAGGTTAGAGGGGCAAGGAGGAAGAAATATTTTTAGTTCAGTAGGTGTCTGTTGTATTTCTCTGTCAGATGGATATCTTTGATTTATATTCTGGTAAAATAGAGCTTTATCCACAAACAGTTTTTACCACTGAGTCATAAATGTACCTTTTCGTAGCTATAAAATTATCTGCAGTTGGGCAGAAGCCTCTAACTTACCACTTCTATACACTAACACACACTTGGGGCATTTTCTAGAAATTACAAATTTCAGTACTTTAAGGAGTCTAATTAAGAATGTAATGTGGCATTTTATACAAAGTGAAAACTGAGGGGAATCGTGTCTTATAAATGAACTCTGAAAAATTACAAAGCACCAAGACCAAAATTGTATGTGCACACTGTATCCCGTGCCTTTTCTCATTGACTTTTTTTTCAAATGTTAATCTGTTCTCATTCATGAGTAGTATTTTTTGCAAGCACACACATATATATTTAGTATCTTCTAATGTTTCTTCAAATGGCAGAAGAACAGATGTCTGAAACAATCCCTTCCTGTAACTTCATTTACTAAAACATTTCTGGTACTTCTGCTACATACATTTACTGGCATTTTCTTTCTAAACCAAAGAGCAGACCTGATGAATGGTTCAATGTTTGTCTTACTTTACCCATACTCATTTAAGTTAATATCAGAGAACTGTAATTTCTTATGAAAATTAGGCTGGATCACTTGTAAAACTGGATGAATGTTTTAATAGTTATTGTTACAACTTAGTGCAACATATTTTTACTGCTTCTAAAAAGTAGTATTATTTATTGGTGCATTTTGTTCAAATGTAATGTGTTTAAACAAAACTGTTTGTGCCTGTCTTTAGCTGCAGTTTGTGTAGCAGGATCATATTATAGACAATGGTCCAAATCTGAAAAAAAAAATATAAAATAATACTCCATGACAGGGTAATAGGATTACAGTGAGCAGCTAGCAGGACTGACTTACATATATTTATGTACATTTACATTCCTAACCTTTTGTTTCATGTACGTAATTTTGGAGGTTTTTATGAGTTGTCATCTAATTTGTCTTTTGTTAAGAGAATGATAGCCTGTCAAAAGTGACCATTTTGTATTCCTGTGCTTGTGGCATTGTGAGCAGAAACAAGAAACACCTGGAGACACAGATGGGCAGGGCTCCCACTGTTGCCCTGCCTGACTGTGGTTCATGGTTTCTCAGTTGGGTACCAGCTCCCAAAGGAAGTTTTCACTCTGGAACTCATGCTTCTTCTTGATCTCTCAGGATTTGGCATATTTAGTTGCCATCTCTCACACACCAGCTCGTGGTGATGCCTTGGGAGGCTACCTAGAACAGAGGCTAGACAGTGTTAAAGCAATAAAGCAGGTATTTATTAAAAAGGCCTTCAAAGGATGGCTACAAGAGCCTGGCTGAGGCTACAACAAGGTGGACGATGGGCCACATGTTTTCACACTTTTATAAGTGTTGGTCCATTTACACATTGGGGTTAATTGTCCAATTACAGCTTCATGTTATGAAGTCCCATTCTCCCAGGTTGCTCTCCTCAATTTGCTGTTGTTTGTACTTTTGGGCCTGAAGCTGCAATGGTGACCTTGGTTCTCAGGCTGGAAAAGGATTGTTTTGTCTAACTAAACTGTGAGGAGAACTTGCTAACACTTTATATGAAGTTCAGAGTTATATACCAATGCAGTACAGAACCTGGATAATACGAAAGCTAAAACTTAAGGCATCTGTGGGACAAGAATTGTCCCTTTCTTCTCTCCCCATTTTGTAGAAAAAAAATGTCCAGAATGGGATCCGTGTCTTGCTCCATTCCTCATGGATTCTGTGTAAATTCTGACAGTGGTAAACTGGCACTACTTGACTATTAAAGTGTGAAGAGGAGAATTTGTGCTCTGAAATGTTAGTTTTAATTAGCCCTCTTTGTTTCTGTATAAATGTTTAACTTCTTCTAAGTGCACATAATTTGGAACAGCAAATGGTGAACTAGGAATCAAGACAGCATATAGTAGTAGTAAGAAATTAGACCTTGTAACTTTGAATGTTTTATTTCTGTATTGTACCATAGAAATTTTTAGAAATTTCTGTCCAAGGAGCATTTCAAATACTAAGCATGAGGGGATTAAGTTACCCTTTTCAGAATGAGAAACAAAGAGGATTAAGGTAATGGTGACATGTGGGCGGGTTTGTGTTTGATTTTTTGGTATAATGCAAATCCTTGAAGAACTGCAAAAAGGGTAAATCTCCTGGTTCTGATTGCCACGGAAATAAAGCTTACAATTATATTTGCTTTTCTTCTGCAACTTTATCAATGCCAAAATTTACCAGAGCATAGGAAATTTTGGTTAGTCCTTCTGTTGCCATTTAATGAACCTGCTCAGAACACATGGATGGTTAAGAAGGATACACAGCTCTGATCTTTGAGTCTGTCAGATAGTAAATAATTCATCCTTTTTTCTTGCTGTCCTTCACAACATTTGACATACCTAAAATGTTTCACCTGACTTTAAAGCATCACTTTATAGCATTAACCTTTTATAATAGTGACAGACAGAGCTCTGTTAAGCTTCCCCAGTGCTTCATCTTCTCTGGGCATCTCCCTGTATGAGCAGATGTGCTGGCTCACACCAAGTGTCCATCTCTGTACTGTGTCTGAGCACTGTGGCCAACAGCAGGGATAGGAAGAGTAAAATTGGAGTAACTGTGATGCTTTCCCAGGCCTCTGTCATTTTCAGTCCAGGGCCCTTTGTGGTTTGGTTGTCAGTTAATCCTGGTCAGCCTTTCCCATGCCCCACGTGGTTTTGTAGGTCTCTGTTGCACCCTTGAATATCTGAGGGCTTCTTGTGCTTGCGTTCCTTTGATCATCTTTATTCTCAGGTTTTTTTCTAGTTCTGTTTTGTTTGAGGGCAGAGAACAGCAGCACATAGTTTCCAAGATGTGGGTGAACCAGTGATTTATGCAGAGGCATAGCAATGCTTTTGCTTTTATTTTCTTGAGTTCCTTTCCAAATATTTCTGAAGACATAAAAGGCAGTGCTTCTTTTTTGAAGTACATAAAATTTGAGTTTGAAATGCATTACCTACTAATCTATGTTGCAATCAGATTTCTTCATGAACATCTGTTCCATGTTAAGGCCGTCTTCTACCTCCCACCCCCAAGTTTAAAATTATTTTCAAGATTTTAAGCTAATTCTTAAACTTTATTTTGCAGGTTTGCAAAGGTGCAGATTAGTGTATCTGCTCCTATTATACCCTTCCGAGAGACCATAACAAGACCTCCCAAAGTCGATATGGTGAATGAAGAAATAGGAAAACAGCAGAAAGTTGCTGTCATACACCAAACAAAAGAGGACCAAAATAAAATTCCTGAAGGAATTCAGGTGGATTCAGATGGGCTTGTTACAATTAATACTCCAAATAAACAAGCTACTCTCAGTGTAAGAGCAATACCACTTCCTGAGGAGGTAACTCGACTTCTTGAGGAAAACAGTGACTTAATTCGAACTATGGAACAACTCAACACATCTCTGAATGAAGATAAAAAAACACATGAGATAAATCAGAAGACTCTTGATAGAATCAAGGAATTCAAACAAAAGTTGGAGAAAAGTCTTCAGGGAAGAAAGTGGAGAAATGCTGTTGATCAGATCTGGTCGTTTGGACCACGGAAGTGTGGGCCTAATATTTTATTACATAATTTTGGGGGCTATAAAAGGTCTGTGTGGCAGTGTCTTGGGAACTCTGTGAAAGAAGTAGGTAAATACAGAGACTTTGACAACAGCATAGTAAGTGGATTTCAGCTGGCTACGCTTTCAGGTCCCATGTGTGAAGAGCCTCTCATGGGTGTTTGTTTTACAGTGGAAAAATGGGAAATAAATAAAGCTGGAGATACACTGTCAAATAGTAGGCAGGATTCAGGGGAACTTGATGCCACAGAACCTCAGCAAAATGAAGATAATACTCTAGCAAGCAGTTGTACTAGGGAAGGTCCCAGTGCAAATGAAAACCAGGACAGGAACCAAAATGTCACAGACTCACCTGAGAAAACGAGTAAACACAAAGGAGAATCACTACTTGCAGATTGTTATGGCCCTTTCTCTGGACAGCTGATTGCCACCATGAAGGAAGCCTGTCGTTATGCTTTGCAGGCAAAGCCACAGAGGCTCATGGCAGCGATGTACACGTGTGAGATCATGGCTACTGCAGAAGTTTTAGGTAAGACAAGGAAAATAAACCTTTGCCAAGAACTTGCCTTCTGATTTCCGAGGTGAGGTTTTATAAACGAGACTAAATCAGAAGGTATAAGTTTATTAAAGGTTTTGTCAGGAGTTTTATAGTTCTCCAGTAGAAAGTGATTCTCCAATCACTTTCCAGTGCCTGTAATATTTACACTATTCTGAATGAGAGTTAAGCGTTCTTCTTGCTTATCTGAACCACAGGCATAAAGAACAATGCTACACCTTTCTGAAATGCAAGATACAAAATGTTGCCTTTCTGTGAAGTTTTTCTAAGACCAGCTTCAATAACCATGAATATCAACAGTGTGCCCCATAATTAGGTATAAATTCCATGAAGAGATGGGAAACCTCTTCTATTTATTAAGGGAGTGCAAGATCTTAGCAAATGCCATATCAAGATGCTTTAATACAATAATTCCGAAATAAAATCAGGAAAAGGAGTATTGAATTATTGCTGCAGTCCAGTTGGTAATTTTGTGTTTTTAAGTAGCATCTGTATCCTTCTGGTATCCAAGTTGCTCAACCCAGCACATGCCAAATGGTGTCACTTATATTACCTTACCACTTACACCTACTTAAACTTGTCTTTATGACCTACTTATGACACCACTTAACTGTATTTGTTCTTGGAGTTTTCCATGGGAGTTGCGTGCACGCTGAATCTGATCCAAAGCACCAAGATTTTCTTTAAAACTAACTACCAATGCAATTTTACTTTGACTCTACTAATCATGGCCCAAATTACAGCATATCCCACGTACAATAATTAAATACTTGGTTACTTGTAAAAAAATCTCAGCTGTTGTGCACACAATCATGCTGATAGCAGTCCAGACACCAAAAATTACAGTTGTTGTAATGAAAAGAAATGCCTTTGAGTGAGCAACTGTTTTGTGCAGATGCACGATCCTGTTCTTTGCTGGAGGCACCCTGTAGTGTAGGCCTGGTAAAGGGTGTGCTGCCATGGGTTTATGGGCACATTACCCTAAACATCCCCTACTATTAAAAGGAATCTGGCATTTCAAACTCTTTCCTAATGTGTAAGGTTACTAATAGCTAGCAAGACTGGACTGTGTTTTGTTCCATGTTGCTGTTCCAGAAGCAGATTGGCACAGTACTTCTGAGTCTCTATATCAAGCTATAAGCAAGGTACCAATTTTTAAACCTCAAAAACACTGTATAAATTGATGTTTTCCAAAATGCTCACTACCCAAAAAGCATGATTGTTTACAGTGAAGTAGTAAACATGCATTGGGTCATCAATTGTGCCATAAGCCCAAATGGAAAAGCATCTATATATGTGCTTTTTAATGCATATATATATATTTAATGAGTGTAATTTAGGACTCAGACATGCAAACAAATTAGTACAGTCTAATGAATGTGAATTGTGTTGTAATAGCCATGGACATGCACTTAGTTCATTACAAATTCATGGGTTTAATTTTTATTGTGGAAACTTAAGCTAATAAATTCCATCCTCATTAGGAAGAGTGAAAAGCAGGCCTTCTATCCAGTCAGGCTTGGCAGTTGTCATGTGTCAAACCACTGGATTTTGTATCTTTATTCTTTTCTTTAGCATTCCATACATTGATACTCTGTGAAGTTTAATATATCTCCATATTGATCTGCTTGTTTCTAAGATGGTAGCTTCTGGGAAAGTGAGGTCTTCTGTGTTCTCAGAATATAAAACTTTTTTCCCATCAGACTTTTCTGACAGTGAAAATAGCTCTAACTGGAGCAGAGGAGAGGAACTCAACTGTTTTTAAGTGGTTTTCTTGTGTGCTTATTGTCTCGGTCAAAACAAATGTATTTGTTAGTTTTTGTCTATAAATTACTTTTAAAACATGATACCTACTATGAAGTCAAACAAATGGGCATTTTCACAGCTACTTCCATGACATATACACGAAATTTCAATAGACTGAATATTAACTTGCGAAAGAAAATTGAAATTATCCATGACTAACTTAAGACTAATTTATTAAAAAAACTAATTGAACTCATTAAACATAGTAAATATGTAGTATTTCAGATAAACTAGTTTTTTGTGATTAGAATAGCACTGCACTATCTGGGACAAGTACCATGTAGGGATATGGTGACACAAGCAAATTTCTAACAGCTTGGATACAATTCCTAAAACACAATAATGTTTCTTAGTAATGATTCTAAATATTTGTTTTCTAAGAAAAAAAGCAAGTTAGACACATAATCTGGCAAAGTGCCTTTTTAAAACAGTCGTATGATTGTATGAAATGGACATAGATGGATTCATCCAGCAGTAATAATGTACTAAATGTTACTCAAATGGTTCTGCATATTGTATGGCAGAATATATTGTTGGAATTTAGTGTGTCCATTTAATTGATTGACTTACAAAAAAGAATTTTAGCCAAAAAAAGTTATGCATTTTACTTAAAGGTGAACCTTCCTGAACAAATATTGATGTATTTCTCTTCAAGGTGCAGGATGTGCAAATGTTGGTATGCTGATCAGAATTGTGTCTCTGCAGGTCGTGTGTATGCTGTGCTGTCCAAAAGGGAAGGCAGAGTGCTACAAGAGGAGATGAAAGAGGGGACGGATGTGTTTATTATTAAGGCAGTCCTGCCAGTAGCAGAAAGCTTTGGCTTTGCTGATGAAATCAGGAAGAGAACCAGTGGCCTGGCCAGTCCACAGCTGGTGTTCAGCCACTGGGAGGTAAAAATATCTATTCACTCCATCTGTTTTGGTGATCTATTTCCTGTAGATGTGGCAGACTGGAATAATAAGCAAAAAAAAGGTTAAGTTTTGGTCAAGACTTTTGATTAATTCCTTTTTGAAATGAGGGAAAAAGCCTTAAGTTGTTTCTTTTTGTAGATACACTGTTCAGACATGTATTTATATTTTTTTTAGATGGGATGCTTTTTTACTTCAATAGAAAGTAAGTCTTTCATAAATGAGACTGCTTCTTTATAGATGTGTTTTCCTGCATTTATGTGCCCTTTTTCATGAGTTCTCTGGTAAACTTGTTTGTGGAATGGGAAGAAAACCAAAACCACAAAACAGCCCCAACCTACCACTAACAGAAAATAAATGTATGGGTAAATTTAATGCACATGAAACTTAACCTCTTAAGGTCTAGCAGGCACCTTCCATATTCCAAGCCAACATAAATTTTCATGCTTAAAAGGGAAATCAAATAGATTTCACTCTTTCAAAATTAAGTCTGTTGATAGTAAGTAGTAGTGTCCTCAGAATCGTTCCTTTTGGTCATCCTTGTCACTTAAAGAAATGAAGAGTTGAATGTGAAGATGTAAAACAAGTAGAAAGTGGCAAAACTGATCAGGAGTGTCATCAGCTGAAAGTGCAGTGTAGTTTGTTCCTATGATGCAGAGAGCAGGTCTTCAGGGAGAAAAAGAAAAGGCTGTAAATCAGAGCTCCTTGTTCAAGACAAACACACCTGCATTGTTGAGCTCCTCAGAAGACTCCACTGAAAAAGCTAAAAGTGGCTTCAAGGGCAAAAGTCAGTGGCTATAAACTTTTTACCTGAAATTTTTCAAATAACTTCAAAGTGTAGGTTTTCCTGGGTTTGGTTGGGGGTGTTTGTTTGTTTGTTTTGGTCAAGTGTTCCTTTATTTGGTGTTAGAAAACAATGGACTCTTTTGTAAAGGGATGAAAAAAATCTTTGTTTGTTTGATCTGATTTATTTTGTCACCTCAAATGTCAAGTCTCTGAGTACAACCAACTGTAGATTTTTGAGGTCAGTGACACTCCCTGCAGTTGGCAGCTATGGGCTGCTTGGCAGTGTTTCTCTGAAGTATGTGCTGCTTTTTCACATGGTGTGGATTCTTCATCCACAGCTAAGTTGTCCCTCTAGGTGGTATCTGTAAAATACTCCACTAACTGTATTTCTTTGTTAGTAACTGTGGTAACTGCCTCAGGCATTTTATGTGGATGATAATGGAAAAGGAGGACGTCTGCAAACTGGCCACATGCTAGCAAAAGAGTTGGGAAGAGTATTTGAAAGAGTACTTGAAACAGTACACTTGGAAAAGTACATTATGTCTTGCTTGGCAGTGGTACCTTACTGGTGTTAGGAAATGCAGGCACCAAGGACTTAGCTCTCCCCCCTTATATTGATTCATTTAATCTTGTAGCTAAGTCCAACTTCACATAGAACCACGGAAGGAAAAACAGCTGCACAGAATGCAAAAAGAAAAAAAAAAAGGACAACCCTTCACAGATGTTGTACACACAAAAAAATAGATAAACTGCATCTTTTTGAGTATAGTTGCATATTTTGGATCTTGTTTACAGTCAGTTACAGATTAGGTATCTCAAACCAGTGAGTGTTGGCTGTACTGTGTACAGTAATCTTGTCAGTTCTGGATGGTCTCCTCTGAAGTGCAGTTGGTGAGGTTTTGTGGCTTTAGTGGTCTTTTGTCTGAACCTCTGACATCAGTGCCCTAAGGGAATATCAGCCAGAAGGACGTCAATTCTAGCTAACCATTGTTCTGTGCCAGTTTCTTTAGGATTTGCAGCTTCTGTGCTCTAGCACTAAGCAAAAACATGAACCCTGTGACTCTCAAGCCTCCCCTTCTATCCCCAAGCCTTGGCATGTGCATTCACTTTCAGATGCTACGAATTTCACATAAGAAAATATTCACACATCGTTTTGGCTAATGCATAGGACTGGGAGATTTGAACAGCTGGCAACATTTTCTAACACTGACCTCCAAGAGAGATTATAATGCAGCTAGTATGTTAAATGCATTGCTAGTAGGAAAATTACTGTGTAAGCCAGTCACCTTTCCACATGGGGAATCTTTCAGTGGGGGAGGGTTGGGTTTTTCGTCTCCATGAAAGCCATGCTCACATATTTTTGTGATAAAATAAGCTTTTTACTAAGCTACTAGTCATGTTATCTATCTGCAGTGATGGCAGAAGGAGTGCATATTACTCTCACACCATCAAGACAATTTCTAAAATATAATTTTCAGAATCTCTGGTGTTAGTATGACAGAGAAACCATGAGAAGTGATTTGCGTCTCAGCACCTGTTTTTTCTTCTCTTTGAATTCTGCACAAAGTTGCATCAGGTGTTGCACATGACTTTGACATTGTCACTTTACTGATGAATTATAATGTATGTATCTACATGGTAAACAACAGCATTTTATTTGAATCCCTACTACTTAATGCATCATTGTGTAAGATAATATGATGTGAACTTTGTGTAATCTTAAACTGTTTTTTCCTTAGTGTTAAACTGTGCTACTGAGAGTGTGGCTGCTGCTTTAATTGCACACTCTCCAAACCCTTTCATGGCGTTCTGAATGAACTCTGTGCTGCTGATGTTTTCTCAGTGTGCTCAGCTCGTTAGCTGAGTACCTGGGACATGTATTTATCTGCACAAATTCTTTCTAATGTGTTGCTAACCTCATTTTACAAAGTGAAATAGACAGTTTGGGGGATTTTTAAACTTCCAAACACTTTGTTTCATGGAAATCACATGCAGTAGAGTATGTTTAAAGAATTGAGGTTTGAGTTCGCTCTTTTATTATATTTCATTACCATGATTTGTAGACTCTAAACACAGGAAGGTCAGTGATAGAGCATACATTTAAATGAAGCCATTTTGTTCTCTGTGGAAATGATACTGCCATTTTTTTTTTCAAATTCAGTTAATGAATGGGTCTTGTGTAGTTCAGATTGCTCCAGCCCCAAGGGATGGAGCAATACATATATCAGGGTCTATCTTGTCAGATACTCCTTTTTTATTAATTTCTTCTGGCATGCTTATGCAATTTATTCCTGCCTGTAAAGGACAGCAGCGAGTAACCATTAGTGGGAGCTTTCAGTTTAGTCCCAGTTTAAACAAACCAATTTTAAAAGTTAAGCAAATGTTAGATGTGTTTGGTTTACTTGGCAGTACTTTCTTAGATTTCAGTATAAACTTTCTTATTTAATTGTTTGTTTAAAATATTTAGCTTGGGGATAATGATGAACTAGTTGTATTGTTTTAAACTTTGAATTAATAATACACCTTCAGTTAATGTGTGTTTTTGTTTGAGCCTGTTTCTTTTGTTCTCAGTTCTTTGCAATTAAATGTTTTAGTCATGTTATTTTATCTTAATCATAAGGTTTTGAACAAGAAGGTATTTGTGATTGCACAATCCTCAGAATAATGGAACTCTCATCCCATTTGGGAAATCTGTGTTAAAAGTAAAAAAGAAAAAATAATGCATGTGGCTCTATTCAGATGCTGATTGAATTTTCAGCAAGAATTGTCAAAGACATCTACTAGTGGTAAAGTTGTGAAATGTATAGTATTCCTGTTAAATCACAGATTTTAAATTGCATGAAGATTAGCTATTAAACATACTTTTATTCTTCAGGGGGCATGAGTGAATTGTAAACACATTTAATCAGAATTCTTTGTCATTATCCCTTCTAAGTGGAATAGTGCCTAGAACGTGCCTCAGGGCTCTGGAGAAAGGTAAGAGAAGGGCTATGTGTAATAATTGCTAGGAATATGAGACTTCTGAATCTGGCAGTTTTATATTCTGAATTTTAATTCCTGCCTTTTGAATGGTAAGATCATTCTACAGCTTGGAAGATGGGGCTTAATATAGAAGTTGCTGGATGAGATTGTTAGGCTTGCATTAAACAGGAAGCAGGCTGAGGTAATGAGAGAGACTCTATTCTAGGTTTGAACTGTAATTTTACATACATTACTGCACCAGTGACAGTTTAGGCACATAAATGAATTCGAGGAGTAACCTGGAACTTTTCAAATATGAAAAGCTCATTGTTTTGGCAAGGACATCTGAAGCTAATTGAAACAGTAAATAAAAGTGGTAGGGGTGTGGCTTTAATTCTCTTTCTCAATACATGTTTCTTAAGTAATAGGAAAAAATGCAGCAGTAGAGCCACACATATTTTTTTTATTTTCAGTTACTGAATTCCTGTTAACAGCTCCTGGTGGAAGTCAAGGCTAAAGCTTAGCTGTTGCTGTTTGAGACACAAACAAGGATAATGCTCCTGAGCCAAAATAAACTTGTGTGAGTGTATAGCTAACTGTGTAAATGTTCATTATTACAATATTTCTTGGAAGAAGAGTTCTTGTATCTAACCAGGCATTTTCAGGCCTTGGCAGTCCCCGTTATATATTGTGAGTGGAAGCTCTGAATTATGGGATAGATTTGGATGCTTCTTGTACTTGCAGAGTATCTACACATCCAGTGCCTTCCTGTAGGGTATTCTCTGTTCTGGAAGCACACTGCCAGTACCCAAGTGGCCTTGAATTTGGCTGTGCTCAGTGCAGAACCACTTGTGCAGCATTACCCAGCATATTACATATGGTTCTTTTGCAAACAGCAGGTAACTATTCACATACACCTCTGCCAGGTTCTGCTATTTTACCTGAGAGTAAGTTTGCCCTAAAACTTTTTATTTCTCAGGGCCACTTCAGATGTCTCAGACGTGCATATCAGCTGTACCATTTTTCAGTTGCATAGTCTTTGTCCATGTCCTTGTCATTACTATGTGATGGACACCACTTGAACTGTAAATGCTCTTGAAATACCTTTATGCCATCAAATTTTCGAAGGTAGAAAGGATTCTGATCCACTGGAGCCCGTATCATCTTTGAAATAGTGCATAATAGTGGGGGTTTTTTAACACTAGAAAGAACTTCTGCCATAATGTTTTTCCTGGCTTTCTGACGGCTGCTGGTGGTAGTGCCCAGTCACACTGACCTTGGTATTTTCTTGAGATTTTTTATTGAGCAGTTCACAAAGGCCATGATGTTGCTTGGTGCTCTTAAAATCTCCATCAGACAGTGTAAGACTGCTCTTTCTATTCATGGGCCAGCTAAAGCATTTTCCTCATTGATGATATTTGGCTCAAAAGAAATTTTCTGTCTTCATCAGACAGTAAGGACCAGTAGGGAAATGCTACCAGGAGCATGGCTGTGTTCCCAAATCTGCCTGACCTTTTGGATGAACTAGACAGACCCCTTCTGTTTGTTTTTGATGCTTCTCTCAACCTTGTTTTGCATGATTAGGCTGCCTTAGGCAGAAAGTATTTCTTACCATCATTTTGTGAAATACACCAGACAATGGGATCAGGATCACTATTGGAGCCATCTGGGTGACACTGAAATGCAAATAATAAATCATCCTCACATTAAGCCTTAAAATTCCAAGTCCTCTTGAGTTGCAAGTGGTCTGCTCTAACTTATCTTACTGAAATGCTTGATTAGCTTACATAATCATTTGCAGGATTAGAACACACTCTATCAGCTATCAGTATTGACATAGTATGCTCATAGTATTTCTATTTTTACTGATTATTATTACAGGTATTCAGATGATGTCTCTCACAGAGATATACAAGCGTTGATAGCTTGAATAATTAATGTGTAGTTGTTAAGCTAAAAGAGAGTGACATCTGTTTTGCCTGTGCTACTCTGCATGCTCTTACTAAACAAGTCTTATGAGACTTCATTGTTTGGGTGTGTTGGTTTGAATAGTTGTTATATTTAATGAAACATCTTGCTTTAGAATGGTTTCTTCTAAAGAATACCCTTCACTTACAATATTTGAAGTAATCTGTTCACTTCTTTTGAAATACCTAATCCCAGCTGACTACATTATAAACAGTTTTATTTATACCTAGAGTGGGTTCTGCAGTGAGCGGTGGGACACACTTCAAGCATTTGACTGGGAGTTTTTCTTTTAAGCATAATGGAATTCTACATGTGCGCTCACAGTCATACTTTAAACAAATTATATCACCCAAGACTTCTAGAAAATAAAGAAGATTAATTTAAAATGTTTCCTAATTTCAGTGCTCCTTTAATAGGAACATTTCCATCACTTAGGCGTTGTGTTTGCAATAACAGATTTAAAAGCTGTATCAGCTGATGTGCACTGATTCATTTTCCTGTGTTGCATTTTATATTGGCTGCATTTAGAGAAAATGCTTGTTTTCTAATAGAATAAATGCTGGTCCTGTGATCCACTGCACAGATCTCGATTTAGAGTCACTTTTTAAAATAAATGTCTTTCAGAAGAGCCTTACAGATGTATAGAAATGCTCGGTTGTCTTAAAGAGGAAGCACTTTGTCGTGTACACTTGGAGGAGTAATTGTGTGTGCTGGGCTGTTTGCAGCTAAGGCTGATGTTGTCCCTGTCAGAGAATTCTGGTGTTAAGTAAAAAATAACCACTGGCTAGTTCATGCTGTTAAAAAGGAAAATTCTGAAGTCCTAAAAAAATTCCTGGAGAAAAGGTGTGTTGAATTTTCCAGTTACCAAGTCACACACAGTATGGTGGTATTTGAAAATGTACTTTATCGTAATGCTAACAATATCATAATACCATTGGTTTTACAGAGTCTTAATATTAGTGCCTCTTGACATCTTCTGTCTGCTATACTTGGAACATAGAGTTTGGCTGTGGTAATTTTCTTGTCCCCCCTGCTCACTGGTTCCCAGACACAGAACACACTGGCTGAGTGAGAGAGAGGCAGACCTTTGATAGGAGGTTAACTGAATTGCTTCAGTCACTTAAAGAGTTTTCATCTGTGGAAGGCATATTATTTTGAATGTCCAGTTCTCTTTTGATTGAAGTTTTGTTTAGAAATGTAACTTCTTGAAAAAGTGTTGTCAAAATGCTGTCACACTTCTGATTTTAAGAGGAGTCTTAGGCTGTGTGTTTTAGTTTTGTACTGAAATAGTAGTACCTAGAAACATTTAAATAATTTTAAATTAAAAGTGGCATACAACATAGAATAGATAATGTTTCTGGGTGTCTGTTCTGCTTTGATACTGTGGATCTTTCAGGATCCACAGTAAATGCCCCCTGTGAAATAACTGTACCATATTCCAGAAGGAATGGTCCATTTAGAATCCAATTCATCACTGAGGGCTTCATACAGACAAAAACTCAATTTCCGTTACGAATTCCAGAACCATCCCTGTGTGGTTCCCCTGAATACAAACAATAGCTGAGGACCTAAAAAGCTTCTTAGCTCTGATTCTAGGAAACCCAGACCCACCATTCTGACAGTTCCCATTGTGAGGAAATTGATGACAATGCTTTGGGACTGTTCTCCTTTTGCATGCTTGCACTGTATTAACAGATCGCAGGGAATGATGGATGCCACCTGCTGTAAACATTTGCCTTGATGCATTAATATGATATGAATAAAGAGGAACAGTCTAGTTTGTGTCTTTGCCTTCACTCACAGAATCAGAACTTTCAAAAAAGAAAAACTTCCTACTTTTTTGTTTGGGTCACCTTGTCAGTAACACTGTTGTGTGTCATAGAGTTACAGTGACTTCCTATAGATGATGGCCCAGGTTCCTCTTTCCCATTGCTTACCATGGCATGGTAACACATGTGCTGATTAATGCATCTTTTGTAGTGGATCTGCACCATTTAGGTAGGTGTGGTCCCCTAACAGAAATTTTCTGATGCCACCAGATCTTGCTCTAGAAGCAGTGTGTAGTGGCTGAATTATTTAGGCAGGTTGATAAGCCAAGCTATCTCCTGAGGTAGTTCTTTGAAACGTAATTAACCTCTTTACAGCACTGCTCTGCACCATGTAGCAGTACAAAGTTCACTCAGGATTCTGTAACCCTGTGCTGAAATAGCTTTACCCATGCTAGCTAATAAATAGTACATTTAAACCTGCTGTTATGCTGACTTCCCTGAGACCTGTTGAAGCACAAAGAATTCTTGTCAGTGGAAGAAATAGCCAGTGCAGAACTTCAGTAGAACAAATCTTTCATCAATTAGTGAAAGACCCAGTCTGTCAAAGTTGGGGATTTTCTTAAACTCCATCTCTACAGTATCTAAATATTTACAGGTAGATGAGATCTGTAAGCTCAATCTTGTATACTTTTGGACTCCTGTGTTACATTCATTCTTCAAGAACCGCTGTTTAATTGCTTCTCTCTGGGCATAATTTCTGGGTGTTACATTTCTTGCCAATTAAAAAAAGAAAGTCATCAAGGGGCATAGTAACAGTCTTTAAATTACCAGTTTGTAGCTGTATAACCTCCCTCAGTAGTACACTCTGAAGCAAATCCATAGAGCATGAATCACCTTTTCTTCTTCATGTGTTCTTAGACTTGGAAATTTTTGTTTGTTCACCTCTTTAGGCAGATCATGAAAGGGGAAGTCCCTGGTAGCTTTACATCATTAGGATGTTCAAGATGAGCATCACTACAACTTCATCAAGTCAGAATGTAAACTTTACTGCCCTTTTTCTGTATTTCTGGTGCATAAAATAATGGTGAAACTTTCAAACTCTGACAGAGTGGGGACCATTCTTTTTTTATTGATATAAGCTGTCAGGGAATCACCTTTAAGTTTCCAAGCATTGGTTATAAGGCCCTGTGCAAGACATCAGAGTGGGTATGACTCAAGCAGATTCTTCTGTGGTTAGACAGTCCTTACATTTATGGTAAAAAATAAACACAGAAAAATTTGGAAAGCTGACTTTCAGACTGTTTATTTCTGAGCTCTACTTGCTTTTGATTTTCAGCCAGACAACCCTGTGCATAGTCATTTCCCATGTAAATAACTGAGATTGACTGTCGCTTTCACCATGAGTAATACCCACTTAATTTAACAAGTCTATGCATGTGCATAACTGTAGCAATCTAGAACTGTTTTTGTTGGTTTAGCTTTACATCCCATTTTTGCAAGATTGAACCTACAGTGTTGCCTAAAACAAATTAGACTGCCATAGTCATTCTTTTAACTCCCAGTAAAGTGTAAATTTGTGTGGTTGTTACTTAAGTTATTTAAGATGAAGTATTAAATTAGGATTCCACAATTATCGATGTTTCTGAGGAAAGTCGTCCATCTTCAGTCATCATTTTTTAATTCCTCTTCTTGTTAGTTTGTGTAACCTGAGCTTTAGGAAATTTTGCTTATGTTGAAGTACCATAACTAATACTTGCTTGGACTGCTTTTTCCATGAGGATTTTGTTTAAGAAACGAATACGGTATTATCTTTAGGATTTTTTTAGTAAAAATATATTACCTGTAACTGCATCTTGTGAGGAAACCTACAATCAAATAAAATTAATATTTTTGAAATTTGCAGTAGAACCTTTTTAACAATATATAGTCAATTTTGTCCCTTCCTAATGTTCATATTTGGGGTTCTTTGTAATACCCTCTGTGGTAGTCCCAGAAGTGTGGGGTATATGGGATGAACTGGAAATAAAGGCATGTCCAGTTATTCTCTGATTGTATTAGATCTAAAACGTGTTCTAGAGGAGAGCTACAAAGCTGCAAGAACAGCTCTGCTAAATATGTTAGAACCAGAAACAGTGATTTTTAAACCATCTGTCCAACTTGGGATTAGAAAACATAGGGCACAGAAATGAGCACAAATTCTGACAAACTCTAATTCAATTGTTGTGTGATAATACTCTAAATAAGGAGTTCTCTCTTGAAAATTGAAAATTTTCTGAACATTATTTGCTGCTGTTTGCTGATGGGCACTTGAAATTGCTTTTAGAATAAACTGTGCAGATAATTGCAGCTGAATTTGAAAAGTTATTGTGGGCTTCTTAGGGCAAGAGCTGCAGAGTGTGTCTTAACTCTTGTTTTCTGCTTCTATAGCTAATTGCAGGCTTTCCAGACAACTTGATCTGCTCTACTTTTATTTCTCTACTTTAGCAGTTGATTACTTGAAATATGCTAATAAACTTTTGTACTACTTTACTCTTCTTTTGTTTCCTTTCATAGATCATTTCAAGTGACCCGTTCTGGGTCCCGACGACTGAGGAGGAATATTTGCACTTTGGGGAGAAGGCAGACTCGGAGAACCAGGCCCGCAAGTACATGAATGCAGTGAGGAAGAGAAAGGGGCTGTATGTGGAAGAAAAAATCGTGGAGCACGCTGAGAAGCAAAGAACTCTCAGCAGGAATAAGTAGCTGTGTCTGCCCCCTTTCTCTCCTGATGCAGCTAAGAGCGGGTGGAGTATTTTATATGCAGCAGATGCAAAATTTCATCTGGACTTTGTTCTTTGATACCATTTTTCTTACATGCTTTGTCTGTGGCTTATGTTTTAATAAACTTAAGCCTTTTCAATTTTTGTACAGAGAAAATAGTTTATTTATTGAAATAAAATAGAAGCATATTCACTGCAACTGGTCTCAATTTTTAAAACTTAATGTGCTATTGAATGTCCTGTCACAAGGATTAGGAACTCCCAGTTCAATTTGTTTCTTTCTGATCTGTCACATGTATTTACAGTAAGAGCTGGTTAGCTAGCTTCTTGCAAATAAACCATGTACTGAATTTAGCTCTTTAATGGTTTTGACTGTTTTTTAATTAGTTTCTGTAATTTATTTGTTTCTTACCCATACTTTTCATAGTTACCTATATGTAAATAGATGTAAGCCTATTAGGAATTTCTGATTTGTTTTACTCCATTCCTCATGTAAGCATTTATTTAAAACAGTAATATATCTTCTTTAAATTAGAGGTCAAAAATAGCATATATGGACGACAGCACTGCAAAAAGCTGAGCAAGATTTCTCTTACTTTCCCTCCTTAGAGCGCACCTTATTGAAGACTTCAGTTTCCACAGACTAGGTGAGGGAAGTGGGTATCTCCAATATAAATGCGAAACTGGACATCAATTTTCTTCCCATACTTTATGAAGGAAATAAAGTACATTGTACTTGAAAACTCTGGAAGTAAAACAGCACTCTTGGTTAGAGAGGGCTTCCTCAAGTATATCTGTCTGAAATATTTTTTCATTTTTAAACCTAGTGCCAGACAAGTGCCATTTACAGATGGGACTAGAAGCTTGCAGGTCTGCTTAAAACCTCCCACAGTGTGACTTGGCAGCAGAACTTGAATTGGGAGCTCAAGTGACTTTTCTCCTGGCCCTGATCATATCAACCTAAATTCTTCAGGGAAGGTATCTGTTAGTTTTCTTCTTCCGTTAGGGTTTCTCCTTTCTAACTTCAGTTTGGTTCAGAATGCTGTGTAAACTTTTCTGTGCTTCTTGCTAGTTTCCTTTGGAAGCAGAAACAGAAGAGCATGTGGAGGAGAGGATGTGAATGAGCTGGATTATTTTGTCAGCACCACTTTTTTTAGTGCATAGTTTGAATTCTCACATAGCTTCTGATTCATTTCGGTTCTTGTTCGTACCAGACTGCCTGTGAAAACCCAAGAGTTGAAACTAGGCAAGAGAATGTAGTTTTCTTTGTTGCTTCATGTACTGGAGAGGCACAGTCACAGAAACAGGGATAAGGGCTTATTAGTACCTGTTGCAATGTTGGCACATAGTCCTTTGGTATTTATAAAATGTTTTGAAATTAGTCCTTGGTGTAGAATCTCTTATTTTAAACCATACATAGATATGCTGGGATAATGATAAAAAGTGTATCCTTTTCATATTGTGTTATTCTTCACCAGTTTTACTCTCAAATCTGCAGTATCTGTGATGTGCTGCTTCAGTACAGCCCTGAGAAGGAAAACACTTCCAGTGCTAACGTGAGTTGTCTGTGTAGGCCTTGCTGATCTTACTGGTGTTGAGACAAATAGTTTATGTGCAAGATAAAATATTTACATGTAAATACCAATTTGATTTAGCAGCGTGTCTGAAGTTTGGTCTCTTATCTACTTGATGTGGCTTAGTCATATCTTCTGTTGTGAGTGTCTGCTTTTTGATTTGTTTTGTGCTGCTTTGGATCTACTCAAAAGTAGAGAAGATAAAAATTAGTATTTATTTTTATAGCATCTATTAATAAACTGAAAAAGTTGGGTTTTTTTTTACAGCTGCATCATTCCATGGTTATAAAACTCGTGCAAACCATGACTAACGGGAGGAAAAAATAGATACCATGAAATAGTGTGGTTTGGGCTGTTTGACAGATATTTTCTATTTCAACAGATGCTGTTTTCCTACAGGAGCTTTATTATTTATTTATTTATTTATTTGTTCGTTTATCCTTTCTTTCCCTCATCCCTCCTCCTTCATTTCCTATTTTACTAAAGATCCAACTCCACTGGTTCTTTAGAGGGATATTTTTATTATCATCTTACTTCTTTTTACTGAAACTGCTTACCTTTGTAAGGACTGGCTGATTCTGGAATTAGAATTAAAAAAAAAAAAAATCAGTAGTTTTTTCCTGTTAGCATTTTCATGGCCTTGTAAAAACCTTGTCCTTCACCCTTTACAAAGTGACATGTTTCACTGTTCTCCAGTGAAGACATCTGGATGCATTTTTTTCTCCCAGAAAAGCTGCTGGTGTAAAAGGGTAACAATAAATAATAATTTGCCCAGGCAGCAAAAATAAAACTTTAGTCAGAAGCCCTGTGTTTCCTACGTGCTCACACAGGTTTGCTACCCCCTGAGGAGGAGGGGAAGTCAGTACTTGTTACAAGATTTTATTTTTTTTGTGAAGTGGCCACAGAGCTAAAATCTGCACCTTCTCAGGTGGAATTACAAATGGAAGGCAGATTGTTCATCATCACCAGTTCAGTGCTGGCTTTTTCCCATCTGGGGAGAGCTCTTTCCAGAATTTTTCATATGGCTCTTTTACACTGTAATAAGTAAGTAATGAATAAATCACTGTTATATCTCTGCTTTCTTAATGATTTATGCCAGTGTGAACTGCTACCCTGGAGTATTTTGTCCTCTTTTTTTTTTTTTTTTTTTTTTTTTTTTTCCCCCTAGAAACTTCTGGGCTTTAATGATGATTCCATGACAGTTATATGGTTCATTCTCCCCTCTGCCATATTTTCATTAAAACAGTAATTCTGGATTATAACTTCCTTAAAATAGAAGAAAAATCCCACAGTATTAAACTAAAAAGGTGGCTGTGGAGTAACAACAGGATTTTCAGGGGGGCAGTACTAAATGATCCCTGGCCTTTTTAACTGAGTATGATATTTTTATGGCATTTGGAAAACAATATTTTCCAATATTGTTTTGGATAATGCGGTCTTCGCATTGTAGGATTCAAGAAAATAGTTTGGAGTGGCCGTCATGCAAGGCTGCCTAAATGCTGTCCTTGTGGACCTGTAAGAAGGTTGATCATGAGAAAGAGACAGATTTAATTATGCTTTAAAAGGCCTTGACAAAGTCCATGACAGCTTCAGGAATTCTAATCCTTTGCTGCATCTGAAGGCAGTGTAACTTTTTGGCTAGACTTACTCCTGAGCACTCTGAGATATTATTCCTGCTTTGTTCAAAGGGGAGGATGCAAAGTCAAGGTCAGTCATGTGGGAGTAGAGACTAAGATGACAAAAATGCCTCAAATTTTTATGGCAGGACTTACATAGCCTTTAAGTAGTGGGTTTTGGTTGCCTCCAATACATGTGTGTGACTGTAAGTCCTGGGGTTTTTTCTTAAATCCTTCTAAGGCTCCTTTAAATGATGATTTTATAACAATCAGCCTAATTTCAAAGGCTGGCTCGTTTGCTGGGGGATACAGATACATCAAAAGCCAACCGGTGCTGAAATACAGTAGCAGGCATGCTATGGAGCATTTTCTGCCTTTCATCTCTTGTCGTGGTAGCATTTACCTTTAGAAGATCAAGAGCAAGGCTCTTCAGTAGGCAAACCTGGCATTGCTTCTGTGAATGACTGACAGAAGGAGCTGTGGAAGCGGCAGCTGAGGCTGCGCTTCCCCTGGAGACTCGGCACAGCATGTTCATGACAAGTGCTGCTACCCCTGCTCTGAGGATTGAAAGCTGATCCTATTTATGAATCCATGTCTTCTACTTGTAATGTTGCTGTCTTGCAGTATGAACAGCTTAGGAAGGTTATTTTAAATTAACCTTCCTGTGTTAAAACAATGTCTAGTCTGTTCCTATCACATCCAACATTGTAAGCATCAAGGCCAGCGAGTAGTTTGACTGCAGCTGGTGTGAAAGGGGAAGGCTGGAAGAGTAATGTAAAAATGTTGTGGAAAAAAACCCCATCACACTTGCATAGATGCCTTTATAGGAACTGTTTTCATTGCATAATGAGATTGCTTTGTGCTCTAGAAGTGTTCAATAATAGATAATGTGCAAGTGTGCTTCATGGAAGATAGGCTGCCTTGACAGGCAGAGTGTATTACCAGTCAGAGCAGCCCTTCTGTGTACCCTTGCTTCTGCAAAGGACTGCGTGAAGAAACAAGCCTCTGTCTCCTTTGCTGTCCTGTAATTTCAATTAAAAGGCTGTGGCAGGCTCATCATTTCGGGAGCTTCAGGGAGCTGTGCATTCCCAGCAGCAGCAATTCCCTGGCTACCAGTTCACAGACTACAGAAAGTAGCTCTAAATAACCTTTTTAATCCCTTTTCTGTCAGGACCTCTCAGTGAATCATGGCTTCTGTTGAATTTTGTTGCTGGGACAGGTGGAGTCTGAAGAACTGAACGGAAGGGTATTTTGCAGGGTTGGTGTTCTGAGATGCCCTGGGGATGCAGTGACTGCCTGAAAGTGGGAGGCCCAACATCATGAAATTATAGAGCTTACTCTTTCTCAAGTAAGAGAATATTGTAAGGGAAATTCCTTAATTATTCTTTTGTTCTTGTGATTCTTGGTTGAGCACCCCAGAGCACATGAAGAAACCTCTGCTAACCTGGGCTGGCAGAGTTTAGGCTATAGAAAATGGAAGTGCAGTAACCATCCTGCTCTCTGGTAGCTGTCACTTGCACTTGAGCTTATCAGCATCATTTCTTCCAAAGAGAAAATACTGAAACTGTGATAAACATCACTGTGTCACAGTTACTTAACTGTATAGACAAAGAGTTGGTGGCTGACAAGCTGAGCTCTGCTTTTGCTCTGGAGCTTGCAGGCAACACATTTCTCTGGTCAGAAAGAATTAAGCTATGCATTTCCTCATAGGTAACTAAAAAAAGTCAGACAGCTGCATCTTCTAAATATGTCTGAAAGGTTTCCTTGTTTTTGTGTATAAACAGATTTAGTATTGATATTAGGAGTTTGAACTTGAGCAATGTTGTTGTCATATTGTGTGAATCACTCTTAGACAATCAAAAAAAGAACCACATTTCCCAGTCCATGCTGTGGGGTTGTGCTAACCCCCAGAGGGTGTCCTGTGAGCAGGCAGCCACAGGAAAACAGGGGCCAGAGGAGTTGGAGGTGGATATTAACTTAAACCTCAGCTTGTAAGGAACAAAGGAGCTGTTCAGTGAAGGAAGTTACTGAGCAGTTGACAGAGCCACTGGAGAGTATGAAAATCACATGTACAGTGTCAGAGACACCCGTCAGTGCAGCCATGGACTGGTGTGGCAGAGGGAGCCCCTGGATATATGAAGGAATGTATATCCCTCCCTTTGCTGCCCACTGCATGGAAGTGCCCTTTGTAATACAGCCGAGCCTTTGGTTTTTAGGACTTTTGGATTTTTTAGGACTTTTATAGAGTTTTAGGACCAGAATCCTATTTTATGTAATTTGTTGTTAATGTGACCGCAGTTGAATCCTGTTTGATTTGTGCCAGATGGGGCTCTGGGTTTTGTGCCACTTTCATTTTGTTCTTGACCGAAAACGTGACAGGTATCTGTGATAATTGTTGCTGAGCCTTTTTTCTTCCTAGGTTTGTTACTGGAGAGCAGAAATATGTCTGCAGACTTGTGAGTGCACCTATAAATAGCAGGCTACTGTACATAAGGTTGTTACTGTTGCCAACCTTTTGTTTTTATGACAAATCTTGTGATACTTTGTTTTTCCTAAAAACCACAGGTCTTGTATTTCATCAGAATCTCGGTTTTCATTAAAAAAAAAAAGTTTCCAGTTTGATGTTGGCACCAAATTAGAGAAAAACAGGAAAATGTTTGTAGGTTCACCATGATGGCAGAAAAAAACAAATGCATACAAGAACCCCCAAATATAGTATTTTACTTAAAAACAACAAACAAAAAATCCCAAACCACCAAGTAAATGAAAGACCTGTGGTTTTGAGGGACAGACTCTTAACGTCTGTGTTGTGGTCTTTTACTGTAACTGTAAAAATGACTTTTGTAATACTTTTTATAAAGTGGTGGTGTGTTTTTTCATTGCAGATAAGCTTCTTGCAAAATCCTTATTGAAAAAGAAAAGATGTTGCATCCTTTGGAAACATTGGTCACTTTATAAAACAAAGAGCTGCTAATAGTCCCTGAACCGATGCCTTTTTCCCTAGATCTAATTCTTGAGCTGAGTCTGCATGATCCAAAGCAGAAGGGCTGGAGGCTTACAGTAAATCTGCTAAAATATCGAGCTGTTGTGGAGGGAGATGCCAGTCTTGATTCTTCCCTTTTTGCTCAATGTATGCTGAGTTACCCCTGCTTTTTATCAGGGTAAATGTTTAAGGAAACATTTGTTCTATTTTCATTTTTAGACCTTGGATTTCACTTTTTGAAGATTTTCTCAAGATACAGCCCTCCCTTAGCCCCCAGTTTGACTCAGCAAACCAGTGTGTGTGTGCTGTGCTTTTACTGGAGAAGCCTCAAGTCATCACTTCCTTGAAGTGCTCAGGCTGGATCTCTGTGGGTCTGGGCAAGGGATACCAGATGGGACTGCAGACTGAACTGGAGCTCTCCTCCTCTCACCGGCTCCTGTGAATTGACCATTCTTCTTTTCACAGAGAGAAAGATTAAATGTTTAAGTCTTGCATAACATAATTATTCAGCACTCCAACAAAAGGGAGAAAAATGGCAAGTTGTTGTGTTTGATATTTCAGATGTAAAAATCAATTTGAAATTACTCCAGATCAGATTTAATCATCCTGAATAAGTAATGAAAGGGCAAAAAAAGTCATTGAATAAGCTTTTCACTCTGCTTTTGTTGACAATAAATGCTGTTGCAGATGAAGCAGTTATCAGGGCTGAAGAGAGAAAGATGATTACTGGATAAATGGGCAAACTTCAGTTTTGAGAGTTGTGCAACTAGAGGTAAGATTATAGAAGAGAAATAAGAACTTGGTAAGTTCCAAGCCCTTTTTGCTACAAGAGACATTATTTTAGAAAGGTTGATGGTGGTGTTACAGAGGAGGTTAGCAGAAATAATGATTTTCTGATACTTAGGGAGATTGAAATTTTGCAACACTTGTTAATTTTGAAATCAAAAGGTATTTTCCATGACTTTGAGCTGTGTTGGTTTTATGTTGTTATCCTCTGAAAAACTCCTTTTGGGAATTATAGCAAAGTAAGGGGAGCTAGTTAATTTTCTATTCCTTTTGCTCCATGGATTTAACTAAATCTTATGAATTATAGGTATACTTTGAAGGCAAAGATGGGAGCTTCTCTGTCGTGCCATATTTCCTTTTCTGATGCTGCTGTGTCAAACTTCTTGGTGATGGTATTAATCACTGGCTTCCAGTGATACTCTCAAAGAACATGCTGCTTTTCTCTGGAAATATGAAAATAGGGGAGAACATCCCAGGAACTCACCAAGTCAGTAAAAAATGTATTTTCTCTTCTCATTATGCCCTGGCAAATACCTTTCTGAACAATAGATATTTTACTGTACAATGTTTGGAAAACGAAACACACACTTGGGGAAGGTGCGTGATCTGTGAATCGTGTAGCAGTGGAGGAACTGGTGGCAGAATCTGGGGTGTTTTTTCTGTGCTGATTGCTCAGGGATGTATTATATTATCTAATCAGAAGTCATTACCGGTCTGTGCAGCATTAATTCATTCAGCCTTCCATACATACCCTCTGTTTGGTCCCTCAGGGCAGGATGGTTCTCTAATGGATCACATTCCCGAGATCAGCTGATAGGGCTGCATCACTGCCCTCACCCACTCAGATGAGCTGCCAAGTGAGCACATATTGAACTACCCAGGAAAGAAGTCCAAAACTGATTTTCTACCTTCACATTCCAGCTTAAGAAACAAACTTGGGTTTTCTTTGTTCGTTTAAAAGAAAATATAAATTATCCTGGTGTTCTAGAAGACACACCCGGAGTCAGCAGGTTTTGTAGATGATGGTTTCCTCATGTTGGTCATTCTTCCAGCACATCCATATTAGTAGTGGAAAGACCTGATTTTACAAACTCAGGATTTCTGTGCTGGGATATGTGATGGCTTCACGGGTGCTTGGCTGTGAAGTGTGTCTGCCATCGAGCACTCACCCTGAACTCAGTGTGCCACGGAAGAAGCGTTGGAGTTTGGGGACAGGGCAGACAGAAGGAACATGAGGGTTGCTGCTAAAAAGACATGGGAGTTCAGAGAAGGGGCTGATTTTATTGATGTGTATAAAAAGAAAGAAATAAGTTAATAATTCCTCTTTTTAAGAAGGATGTTTTGAATATTGAGAAAATCATTCTCCACAGCTGTAAGATGAATTTAAATCACCCAGAGGAAGCACTGATCTATATTCATGTAAATGTGTTTTGATGTCCTCTTAAAAGTTTAAATGAAACACCCACGTCCAGGAAGCTGCTTCTCTCATGTGGGAGCACAATTGCAATTCTTTGTTAAATGTACTGATAGGACATCTTTTTCACTCCAGAAGCACTGAACTTTGGCAATTGATATTTATTTGAGATGAAAGAGGCGAGCTAACAACTTGACACCACTTCTAAATAAGAGGAGACCTTGGTTACAAATTCATTTTAAGCTTACTTAATTTTTGATGAATTGCTCATTCCTATTGCAGATGATTAGCAGCACTCTGTTCTGTAAAGACAAATTTTCTTTTTACTACAGCACAGCAATTTCTACCCCCCATATCCACAGGAAAATGTTGCAGAAGGTAGAACAATAAAAATGTGGATATTTTTTCAGGTAGTATAAACTTGTGTAATCTTATTGGTAGCTAACATTAGTTAGCCAGTGTTGCAGCTCCTGTGGATCAGGAAAATTTAAGTATTTATTCTGGTTGAGGGTCTTAGGGAATTTTATTCTTGGTTCAGATTGGGATCTTGAGCAGCCTGTAGAATTTCAGTGCAGGGAAAAGCTGTGTATTAAACCTTGCATGAAAGGTCAAAGGCAAACTCCTTTTTTAATGAGCCCCTTTTTTTAGTTTTGTGTAGGTATCAGTGCTTCTATTTGAAATAGAACCAGGTTTTTTATTCACATGTGTGTGTAACATTTTTTATGTAATGTTTTAGTAGAAAAAAAGGGATTGAGACCCTTGCAGAGTAATTTCATGAGTGAAGCTCAGAACAAAATCTACAGCACTCTGCTCCATTACCTTGGGAAAGTACTGCCTCTGTAGCTTTTATCTAATGCTCAGCTTAGGCTTTACATGTGGGTCTGTTTGATTATTGCCCCCTGGAGCAGATAAGTGCATGCAATGATCTCACTCTGTTGTTACGATAATTTCTCTTTGGGGATTCTGACCTTCTTCATATTTCAGTGACATCATCCTTTTTGCAGACTGTAAATCACTAATGTTGACTCCTGACCTTGCTAATGAAACCTGCAGAAATACAGTATGGAATAACAGAATGCTTATATTGATATTGTGAGATGTGTAGCTAACTTTTAGCTGCTCAAAACTACTTTTTAAAAGTGGTAAACTTGGATAATTATAGAATATTATATATATATAATTATATATATAATATAGCTTCTAATTATAGCTTGAATATATAACCTTGAATAGTCATTTTTTGTTCCTAATAAGGGTGTTCTATGCCAACCCATATAGTATGCACATGTGCATCTTCCTCAGATGTAACTTCAGTGTTTTCTTTTAATTCTGTGATCTAAATACCTTTATTAATTAGCCTGAAACACAACAGCAAAGGGAAACACTTTTCCACAGTGACCAACTTTTAAATTGCAGAAACACTGTAAAAAATAGATGTATCACGTTAGCCACAGCAAAATGACCTTTATTCATAGAAAAGGCCGATTTCACATGAACCAACAAAGACAATTTTCCCATTTAACACAGCAGGGTTTTAGTGGATGCAAAATTGCTTGCTTGCAAACGGTTCTTTCAAAATAGCTCAGAATGGTGCCTATCAGTTTCTCTAGTGAATGCCTTCATGTCGGCATCCAGGGTGTTGTAGGGGGTGCCAGATTGTGGGAGCTGCTAAGAGTCTAAAGAACTGAATATTCTTGCCATGGTTTATTGCTGGATTGAAGCAGAGAAAGCCTTTTTCTTTTTTCAGTCCTTCCATGTGTTGATTTTTGTGCATTTTACCTTTTGAGAAATCCAGGTCTTCTGTGTTACTGGTATTAATTTCTAATGCCTTGTATAATGACATTAAAATAACCAAATGAGAGCAGAGTTTTCACCTGCTTTGTGTGTCTGAGAGCAGTTTGTGTACAGTCTCTTTCACTATTTTTCGTGCATGTTTGGACAGTTTCCTGTTATGTTTGTGTGGCTTTTCATATGCAAGAGGAAGAGAAAACTGTGCCTAAGAAGATAGGATTGCAAAGTACACACACTGGATAGTTTGGGAACTAGTTGGAAGGATGCAGAAATTACTTTTTACTGGTTTTTATTTTATTTTAGGCTGGCACATGTTCTTTTTGGCTTGTTTAATGTGGTCTGTGTCCTATCCTAAACTAAAGAGCAAATGGACAAAAACTGAAGCTGCTTGGCAGTAGCTGTCAATGTGTACAATGATGTGCAAATACAATTTCTGTGAAGCTTCTATCTCTGGGATGCGTTTGCACAGGAAAAGAATAATTTCACAAGTCCTGCACTTGTAATTGCTAATCACAATTTTAATAGCTATATCTCCCCTTTGAGTCGTGTGTCAGCTCCAGGTCCCCAGTGGTATCATAAATCTTTTAAAAAATCTTGGAGTAGGGAAATCCAAGTGAAAGAGATGAGGTTTGGTCCCTTTCCCTTTCCTCCCTCTTTTCCTCTTTGCCTCTGTGTTTTCTTGGGAAGCTCCATAGCTGTAGAATATAAGTCAAAATACCAGCAGGATTGCACGTGCCAGTGTACCCTGTATTGATTTCTTTTCAGTACTTCCCCAAGCTAAAACTAACCTGAAATCATCATTCTGCCTTCTTCTTAGTGTCATTCTTTCTGTTTGTTGTTCCTGTTCTATAGGACATATTTGCCACTTTTAATTTCTTTTAATGTTTTTAAGGAAATACTGATAACAGCGTATCTTTGTCTAAAAAGACTGAAAGAAACAGTGATCTTTTTTCCCCTCATAAATCGACTTTTCCATTCAGAATTACATTTCACCTCATAGATATATTTCAAATGATCTGGGAAGTTTGTTTTCTTTGTGTTCAGAATTACGTGCTGTAGACTGCGACTTCAGGGCTTCTTAGAGCTGTAATCAGAAGGCAAATGGGAGAGAAATATTCTGAAAAAGGAACCAGACTGGAGTCTGTTGTGCTCTTTATGTACTTTCCAGCTGGTTTTGCTTCTAATGTTCAGTATTCCTCATGGGACACTGATGCAAATCTGCATTCACGTTTTTTTTTCCGTCTTTGTGTATAACACACAAGACCCTAAAGTAAAGCAGTGATTTGCAATATTAGGAAATGAGGCTCGGTGTCCCTGTCCCCAGTGTGAACGTGCACATTTAAATATGAATGAAAGTGGGCCAGAACCCCCTTGAAGCCTGGAGTTGATGCACAGACTGCCTGTTCTTTCCGGTTTAAGTACTGTACTTTTTCCTTTGCTGAACAACAGCTACCATATGGGCTGAGCTTCAGCCAGTCAACTGCTAATTTACAAACACTCTTTTGACTGTAAATTGAATGGAAAAGGATGTCAGTTATCGCTTTCCTCCCGTGGCCACACCACAAGAGCACCTGCAGTAAAAAACTGGCATTCATGCTCTGAAAGGCACCACATGCTGCTATTGTGAGCTGAACAGGATCTAACCTTGGCTTTGCTTACCCTGCTCCTATCGCAGCGAGGAGATGGCAGAGATAAGAGCCTCACTTCTGAATGTGAATTCACTCAGAGACACGTCCCAGCACTTATCCACCCTATTTTGCTTCCACTAAAGGAAGTAAAAATCTACTTAGGAAGATGGCTATCTGTGCTGTCCTTCAGAGAGGAGTCTTTGACTTGGGCACGTGTCTACCATATTGATTTTGAAGTTTGTTATGAAATTATAAATGCTCTCTCTCTGAAAGCTCCTCATTGTGGCTGGTTCAGTTCACTCACAGGATTACTTGGTCTCCAGCCTGAATGCCAGAACAAAACTACTCTGGTTTCTCACCTGAGCAGAGATGGTGTGGAACAGGAGCATCCCTCTATGCCCAGGGCACACTGGAACCATAAACAGCACAAATGTGTGCAAGGAGAATTTGAGCAGGGAGAAATTGCTGGTGTCTGGAACAGTGAACTGGGCAGTCCATTACAAGAGACAGCTGCTGGGCCAGGAGAGGTTCCTGTGTTGGGACAAGTGTCCTGATGTGAAATGTGGCAGCTGAGCTGGGAGCAGGCTGAGAGCAAGGCTGCAGCTGCTACTGGCAAGGGCCTGCCAGCCCTGGGCTTCCAGGAGGGCCAGGGAAAGTCCATCTGCTGTGTCCATTAACTCTTCCTAGACAGGTAAAGGTCATTGCTGAACCAGCCCAGATGGTTATTCACTCTGTGATATAAAATTATTGGGAAGAATGGGCAGTTTAAAAATTAGGGTATTTCCTTACGTCTGCTGGACCTACAGCTGCATGACTGGCTAAAGAATTAGTGTTTCTGTTGAGTTCCCCAGTGGATTGTTAGATGCATTATGTGTCTGTCTTATGGCTTTTGCTCAAAGAATCCTTAAAGCTCAGTACCTACAAGCATAAACCCCACTCTTGAGTCACTGAGGGTAGTCATTAGGTCAAGGCTCAGTGTACTGAAAAAAGTATTCCAGTGCTAAAGAATTTATGGGGTAACCAAATAACATTCACAATGTTAATTTACAATTACTGGTTATGACTTAAAATTGTACTTTTGGAGGTTGGAGGCCTTGAGCACTTCTGCCAATGTTAAAACCCACAGTGCTTGAACACTACCAAATAATTCTAGCATTAAGCTAGCTTTGTGATTCTGGTAATCAATTGGCAGCATATAACGTAAAAGAGGTTGTGTATTTTTATATATCATAATGTGTAGTTGCCCTTCTCCCCAGAAGTAAGTGGGTGAAAGACACTATTCCTGTTTGAATAATCTCAAAACCAACATGCTGATGTTCAAAAGTTGTTTTTAGAACATGCTCTGTGTCTTTGGAGGTATTTAAAATGCTTTCTTTTGAGATTGTAGATGACACTTTATATAATGAATACTATCAGATGTTTCATCCTTGGTTCCTCCCCTAGCTCTGGGCCACCTTTTAGCATTTGTGCATATTATGACTACTTCAACATTATAATATGTTTATTAAGCTTAAATTAAATGTCATTTATGCTGGTTTTTGGATATCCATTGGTGCCCTTTGTTTCCTGCCATCTGTGCAGTGCTGCAAATTAACAGTCCACACTTCCATTACCTGTAACATTTATGAATATTTAGCCTTCACTCCTTCTTTGTTTCCGATTAGAATAGTTTTGTAGATAAATCAGGCATATGTATAATACTTATTAATTTTTAATAGAACCTGTAGGGGTTTTATGCGTGTTTCAAAAAAGATTGGGGAGATGCTGTAGCATAGCTGGCAACTGGAAATCTTGTGGGTGTTTCACAGTCAAGGTTGCACCTTGCCTCTTGCCTTGATGAGCTTGTTTTTCACAACTTTCCTAGATTTATAAAAAATAAATATGGGATGTCTTCTAGGAAAGCAAGTCCATGTTTGGGAGAGGAACATGAATTTTAAGCAGCATGTCTATTGTTAGCTTTTCAGCGTTTTCTTCCTGACAGTCTCCCCATGGATATCTCCAAGATGTCTTGACTGACAAAATTCCAACTGTTTTTTCTTTGCTTTCTGTGTCTGAGTGGAAATTCCTGGTGAATTGTTGCAAAGTTGTCTTCAGGGTTCACCTACATGGTAAACACTGTAGGGGAGAAAGGGAACGAAGTGGCTGGACATCAGAACAGGGAACACTGGGGAAAAGAGGTACAGGATTGTGCAGAGGCAAACAAGGACAGCAGAGTGTGAAAAATTGTCAGTGTGGGTAAAATGCATTGTCTTCATGTCTGCTGTCCCCTGTCACCCACAGTGCTGGGCTCATACCCAGAGAATCAGAGTGGTTGTGGCTGGATGTGACCTTGCCCAGCCCCTGCTCAGGCAGGTCACCTGCAGCAGGATGCCCATGTCAGGACCGTCCACAGTCGGGTTTTGAATCCCTGGTATCTCCAAAGCAGCTCCTTGCATTGGCATTTATGCCCTTGCCAGACAGGCCAAATTTCCTTCAGAAGGGAGATTTCTCCAAAGAGGCTTTGTAAGACCCACTAGACTACAGACAGTCCTGGATGCCTGTTTTAACTGAGGGATGGAAGGGGGCAGAATTCTTAAATAAACATGAGAAAAAAATGCATGTAGGGAGACAAGTGAGGAAAGCAGGTGTAAATGTGAACATCTGTTAGGTCTGCTTGTACCTTCAAAGACGTTTCTTCTGTTAACAAGAATTCTCAGGCCTTGGAAAGTCTCTGAAACATGCAGTTGAATTCAGAAATTACTGTATCTGCTGGACTCAGAGGTGGGAAGTGTGATATTTTTTTCTTAAATATGCTCTAGAAACAATATTAGGAGACATGACAACTATTCCTATCCAATGTCTTGATAAGGTCAGTATGAGCTTACTCTGAATTTGCTTTTGCTGAGAAGTATTTTTGAGTTCTCAAAATTTGGGTTTTATGTGTCATGTGCAGCCATCACTTACCTTAAGTCAAGCAGCTGCTTCTATATCCTGTTTTTCTGTCTCTCACTAGCTCTGTGCCTGGTATGGGACATCTTGTTGCAATCCTTCTGCTTTGGATGTGCCAGTTATGTAAACAGAGAGTGAGGATAGGTGTAGCTTCCTCTGAACTGAAGGTGGTCCTGGCAGCAGAGAAAGAGTTGGGCTGAAGTAACTTCCTTTCATTAAAATAAAAATCTGAAAATAAAAGCCTGAACTACATCTAGAGGTAAGCTGACTGTTTATTTCAAACTCCAAAGTATGGATCCTTCCTTCTTCCCTCCCCAGAATTCAAGAAAATATGATTTGTCTTTGAAAATGGATGGGTTGAGGTTTTTTTAAAGCAAATATTTTTAAATGGGTGGTTTCTTTGGTATGCTGAAAGAAAACAAATACGTTCAAAAGGGCTGAGAATTTAATCCCGAAGAAGTGCTAAAGAAAAGCCAGACAAATTCCTGTGCTGACTCCACGAGCGCTTGGAGTGGCAGGTTCAGCACTGTTTGCTCAGGGACCCTGAGAATCATCACAAAGCTCTTTAGGCTTTTTCCAGGGCTGTTCTGTGGAGCAGCCAGAGCAGAGCCTGACTGAGCTGAAAGTCAGAACAGCCTGATTGAGGCTCTGCTGCCACGGGAGGAGGGGAAAAGCCAAGCCTGAGACAAGTTACACCTACGCCAGCAGTTCCCACAAGGCTTTGCTTTTGCTTGCTTTCAGGGAGGCTTTTCCTGCCTTTCAGTCGTCAGCCCCTGAACATTTTTCCTCTCTGGCCTCTCCAAAACACCCCCAGCCACCCCAGGGAATTCTAGCAAATAAGTGAGCAGCAGGAAGGGCCCCTTGCCAGGCAAACCCTCTGGCATCCTCTGGCACTTTAACCAGATGTTACCTACATCTGCCTGCTCACAATAAGTGTTTCTCCATTTGCTGTGTTTTGTTGGTTTTTTATGTAAAATACAGAAGTGGAAGAAATACTAAACAATTAATGAAATAATTTGTATTTACTCTCTTTGTACTGTGCCACTCAGGAGTTGTCTTTAACTTAATGCTTTAAATAGGCTTATATAGCTTTTCTTGCAGAACAGAGACCTAGCCTTGGAAAGAATAAAAGAGGTGGTTATGGTGGCATGGGAGGCTCTAAACTTCCATGTTTCCTATTGTTACATCATTGTTTCCTCAGATCTCTTCCCTTTGTGTTTACAATATTTCTCCTGACTGCTGAGAAGAAAAGTTTCCAAGGGCTCAAGGTTTTCTTTTCAGCAGCACCCAGAAGTCTGGCACCTTATCCTAACCTTGTAAGTCTGCAAAACTGGCCTGGAAATTAAATGGAAACAGACTCTCTCTTGGGAGTCCAGCTCACTCCTACTCCTGATTGGTCCAGAAACACTGTGAGAACAGACAGATTTTCTAGCAGTATCCTGGCACTTTCTTACTCGTTCCTGGCCAAAACCAGAAAGTGTTAAAAAAAAAAAAAAAAAAAAAAAATATATATATATATATATATATATATATATATGAAATGGGAGGAGGGGAAAGCACTGTCTATTTTAAAACACAAATCTCATCTGAGTTTTGAGGAGAGAATTTTGGGTCAGTTGTTTTGTCTGACTGGTTCATCTACCCCCTCTCCTAATCCCTGTGTTTACTGCAGAGCTTTGTGGTTTCCTTCCTGTGCTCCCCTTGGTTATCTGCATTGGCACAGAGCCTGGGTTCTGCTTCCCTTCCTCCCTGCACACCTTCGTGTCCCCAGCCACTGGATCCTGCAAAGGCAAGTCTTGATTCTTGACGCTTCATTTTTTGTGATTTGCAGCTACTCAGGGGCGCCCTTTGCAGGCTGTTGTGCTCAGCCCTCACTGCTTTGCCTTCAGCTTGGCCTGTGGTTTTTTGTTTCCTCCCTTTTTTGTTGGTTTTTTTTGTTTGTTTGTTTGTTTTTTTATTTTTATGGCTGCTCTGAAGTGCTCAAAGAGCTACTGACAGCCCATGGAAAACTCAGCAAACATTCCACACAGACCACTTGCTTGCCTTTACCCTCCTTTCCTGTGCCACGTTCATTTTTATTGGGGATACTTGAGAAACCAGGACTTTTAGGATTTGGCTGATCTGCCTGTGCTGCTGTCAGACAACATGCAGGTCTGGACCTACCTGCTCTTTCTGCAGCAGAAGCCAGCTGGAACAGCATTTCTGTTGTATCTAGCCCAGCCTTGTAGTCCTGTGACTGCTTCCATTGGTTCCTCATCAGGAACTTGCTTTTCAATCAGCTGTACGAGCCAAGTCCAACTCCTTCCAGCTTTCCCTGGTTCTCTTTCTCACCCAGGTTATCTGGTCAGCTAATCCCTCTCTTTTAAGTTTAGCTGCTTCATTTTTATGGCTCCCACTGGCTATTTGTTCCTTTTATCCCTTGTTTTGAGAGGTCTGGCAGCAAAGCCTCAGATGTTTCAACACTGATGATTGAGGATTTTGCCTGGTAGGTAAGTAAAGATACTTGCCTGGTAGGTAAGGAAGGGAGGTGAGGGGGCATCTTCTAACATGAGCTTGGCTTGGTGCTTGGCTTGGTACTTGTCCAGCTCCTCAGCTAGTCAGTGCTGCACCACCTCTAGGTAGTGTTAAGCACAGTTAAAGGCATTTTGCCGCTCAGAAAAAGGTGATCTGAAAAGTTGCCCCCACCCTATCTCAGGCTGCCTTGTGTGACAAGCCAGGAGAGGGGGCATCTTTCCTTATTAAGGAATTTCAGAAACTCATCTTTAATTAGGAAGCTTTGCTAAGTTCTCTTTAGCTGCAGTTGTCACAAGCAGCTCAGTGTGGCCTCAGGCAAAGACAGCATGTCAACGACAGAGCCCACCTCTTTTCATGTACCCTGGGAGGCCATTTTCAAGAGTTTGCTCAGCATCTGTGTTGATTAGGGTGAGGTCAGCAGTCTTCAAGTTTAGGAAATCTTGCCCCTGATTTCTTGGAACCACACCAGCTGCAGGTACTTGTGGATGCTGGTTTTGGCCACACGGCTGTGAATCCCTGAGGTACCTTGCTTTAAGGTGCAGAGATGTCTCTTTTTGTCACTTCCATGTTAGCACAAAAATAGCCTGAAGCACAAGAAGCCAGTGTAAAGGTGCACTGGCAATGATTTCAGAAGTAATTTTCAAAATGAGGAGTACTTTCTTTGAAAGCCAGAGGGTCCTTTAGAGACCAAACTCCGAAGCAGGTGGCTGCCTCTGCATTTCTTTCTACCTCACAATATCTTCATGCACTGGAACTCTGCTCTTCAGATCTTTACTGCAATGGTAGAACTTCCTTGATTCCATCATTAATAACTGTGTTGGATTTTATTTTGAAAATGTTTTTTGTATGTGCTCCCATCTCTCAGATTTTATTCCAAAACAGTTTTAAGGATTGCAACCCCTGCAGGAGTCCCTACAAATCTTATGACTGGATCTCATGACAACATCCTCTTCAATGTTGTTGATTAATCTTTGTTCTCTTGAAGGTTAGGAAGTTTGCACAAATAAGAAAGCCCTCTCTATTACTCAATAACCAGCCCAACTTACATCCTGACACTTCAGTGGAAAATCTGACTGTGGGCCAAAAGAATCTAACCGTGTTACCAAAGGCATTATGCAAGACTAAATGAAGTTTCATTTTCTTCAGACTATTCAACTCTCTGCATAATTCACATAGTATTTTAATCATCTTTTGAAGTGTCCTTACTTTCTGAAAGGTCAGAAGTAGCCTAAAAATAGTTACTATCATCTGATGGCTGCTTTGCTGGATATGAGCCTTGATTCTCAGTGGACAAGATTTTCACGTCATAAACCCAGAGTTATCCTGGCAGTAATTAGCATCCTTGTGGACGGGCTGATACAGAAATGCAAATCTTCACTCTGAGCTCTTTGCTTTCAGAAAGTGCTATTTATATGGAAAGCTCTTTGGGGCAGGGACTGTCTCGTGTTATGAATGCTTCATACAACTGAATCTTGAATTGGTTGAGGCCTGAAGGCACAAATGTAATTCCAAGAATAGTATGATTGAATGGCTGTGGAGACTGAGCAACTTTCTCAGTTCTAGACATGACGTCAGAACAAGATTGAGGTGGAAGTGGGAGAACTTGTACTGTGCAGGGTATCTGCTCTTTGGATGGGAACAGGACTTCATTCTCTGGGCTTATCAATGGGTCTCTGTTAGTGAGTACACCCAGTTCACTTCAGCTTTAAGATCTCTCTGAGTACAGAAGTTACTCTTAAAATCTTGAAACAGTCTATTTCCTTTTTTTTAAAATACCAGTGAGAGAAACCTTTTCCTTGCTTTGATTCTGCAGTGGATGCTGTGGTTGCTGCTGTTGTTGGTAGTGAGGATACACGCAATAACAACTGCCAAGCTTTAAGGTCACATAGTCTTAGGATTAAGACATGAGAAGCACTAAGTGAGCCAGATCTGATCACAGGAAAGGAAGAACTTTTTTCTATACTTGTTTTGACTAAGAGAATAAAATCCAGTCTTATAGAATTCTTTGTTTCTTGATCGAGACGTGTAGGAGAAATGAAGACCTGGCAGGCAACCTTATGAACATTAATCCTGAAGAGTTGAATGCCCAGATGTGAACTGGATCCAGAAAAGTGATAAGTATCTTCCTGCTTTAAAACTGAAGTGTGGTTATTTCTATTGGCCAAGATCTTACTGTTCAGCCATTACTAGGCAGAGTAGAGCATTAGTATTGAGGAGCTAAGGTAGCTACAAACTAGAAAAGCCTCTTGAACTCCCACTACCGTCCTGCTCAGTCTTCTGCACAAATGCACCTCAACATCTTACTCTTTGAAGATCTTTGCTAATGTCCTCACAGGCTGGAAGTTGTAATCATGTTTCTGATATTTATTACCTAACCTCATTCTAAAGATGCTATTTCCTTCCCTTCCACTTCCTTTGTACTCAGCTTCAAGTGTGGTAGTAGAAAATCAGGAAACCCACCTAACATGTTTTTAATCCTAGCCAGATGGGAAAATTAATGCCCTGGCTCTGTCAGCTGACCTGTTTGGTTCAGAAATCTGCTCTGACAGTTACGCTGCAAACACCCAGTGGGAAAGGCCCCTTTTGCAGCAGGGCAAGCAGCTGTGCCTTCAGGCAGTGTGGGAAGAAAGGCAGAGACTGAGGCTGCTCACAGCCCTCTGCTCCACCAGCCCAGCTGTACTGGGACTGCCACACGTCTGCCTGGACCAGCATCTTGTTTCTGATGGAGGGCAGTCCTTTTATATATATATATAAATATAAAGAGTTCCTGGAGTCAGGCAGAATTTTCCCATCTGCCTGCAATTTCTATACATATAAATATATATTAAAAGAATATAAAAATAGAGTCAGTTTCCTAGCGCTTGCGTCTCTTTTGTATCTTCATAGCAGAAGGAGGACAGTGACATGATCTCATCTTCCAGTCCCACCAAATACTAAACGAGGACATACAACCAGAATGAAGTTTTTAGCCATAGATGAGTTGTTGGTGCAGTTTGGGTTGTTGCTGTGGGGAGCTGCCAGCACTGGTGGTGACACAGCTCCATCAGAGGCATCACCAGGCAGCAGGAGTAGCTGTAGGGAGGTAGTTTGACCATACAGGAACAGATACGTGTTACTGAGAATGTGTCTCTGGTACAATGTGTACATCCTTGAAATAGAAATAAATAAGCTTGTGTCTGGATTTAGAAAAATAACATGTGTGTGTTTATGGCAGGAAGTTTGGCCTGGCTCCATCTCCTGCTCACCTACACATACAGCTTCTTGTACCTGTTCAGTGTCCCTTATTGCTGTCACAGGCTTTATTAGAACCACAGTGTGGACATTTTCTGTACTCTGACTCTCTAAAATGGGTCGTGTTTCGAAATATATTAGGACCTGTGAGTTAATGAGCCTCCTCTCTCCTTTCCAGCCGTGTTCTGCTTTGAAACTCATGCTTTTTAGCACTTTTGAAAAATATCTGCCTACACCTGTCTCTTGGCTCCCCTCCTTTCTCAGGCAGATCACAGTACTTTAACAGAGCTGAAATAGCAGTACATTGGGCATAAAATTGGGTTTAATGCTGTGTTTGCTTCCATGTTTGGTTCTGACCTCTTCTAGTCTGGATGAGACTGCAGTAAGAATGGAGTTTAATAATGAAGTGAAATTACAGAAAGATAGAGAAGATGCCACTGTAGGCTGTTTTTGTGCTATGCTTTCATCTGGGCAGGACTGAATATAACTCTAATTCCTATTCCTGACAGCCTGTTTGACATTTCTGTCTCCTGCAGCAGTTAGACTGGTCTGTACTCACACATTTCTGCAATAGCTACTGCTCAGTTTAAAAGGAAAGGAAATAATAGATAGGAGTCCTTGATATGCATCTAAGCAATCACTTCCTCTCGAAGGCAAACCTCCCTGGCATAGGTCACCAGTCCACACTCAGTGTTGGATCTTGTACATGAGCAGCATTTAAAATTTAAACAGCTTTTGATATGCTCTGAGCCAGCCATTTTTTAATGACATTCATGCCTGCACCTTCTCTTTGGTATGCAGTGGTTAACCCTTGTGACAGAGTCTCACAGTGCTACCTGTGCCAGTGCTGCTGGGCACTGCCAGGAGCAGATGTGCTGACACCTCCCAGGGCAGGAAGTCAGCCACACTCTCAGCTGTTTACTTTTTCCTTGTTGTTACTGTTTTAATTGCCATTGCCATTAGGCACAAAAATTTTTTTTCTCGAGGGTTTTTTTTTTTTTTCATGGGATTTGTCATAGTTTAGGGTACAGGGAGATGGTTTTTTTCTCCTCTGCTCTACTACCATCTATGAATGGTGCATGGGTATGTCCCATTTCTCCTGGAATCGTTCAACTGAAGGGAATTGTCAGCACCTCTCTGGGCACTGGCGCCAGCTGGTAGTATATGGGCATATTTATCTTCATTTGATGCCATTTTCACCCTGCCCATCCTGTGGTTTTTGCTTGTTTCTTTGAGAAAAAGAGCCATTCCATAGTCTTGGAGGTTCTGCTGTTGCTGTTGTTTGGCAGCATAAAGAGTTAGAAGAGTCTGCAGAAGAGCTTGTCAGATAAGTTAAGCTAATGATCCCCTAGTAATGATCCCTAGCAATCTTGACTCAGTTTGGCAGTGGAAGCAATTTAAGGAGTGAACTGCTTATTACAATGACCTTTACTGCATGTGTCTGTACTCAGTAATTGATACAGATTAGCCAGGAGTTAGTGTAGCATTTTATAATGGATTAATCCTGGAAAGCTGAATTATTTTTTTTCTTGGAGGCAGCTCAGTACGAGTCTGTGTTTGCTGCAGGCTTCTATGTTCTCTGTCCTCTGCAACATCCCCTTAGACCCATTCCTTGAGGGATCAGTGCATAGAAAATCTCCTCTGCAGGAGTCATGCACTGTGCAATTGGAATGGTGCCTTTTTGCAGAAAATGCCCTCAAAGCAGAGGCATGAACCAACCTAACTGTTTTAAGAGCAAACCAGCTGTGTTGTTTAGAATAAAAGGGGATCTTAATTTCCTTGTATTCCATATTGCATGAGTAAGCACACCAGGACAGGTACACACACATTGTCCAAGGAGCAACAGCAGCTCTCTGTGTAAGACTATTCCATTCGTGAGTGTCGATGTTCCTAGGAGTGCATGCATGTACCAGCAGAGGGCACGCAGACTTCATTAAATGGGGACACGTGCTAATTAATAAATCTCAGAAGCAGGTAGGGATCTACCTGCAGCCGTGTCATTCCCAGACAAAGTGCTCATTCAGCTGTGCAGAAACTGCCCGTTCCAACAGACTCGCGTTATCTGAAACAGGCAGGAAGTGAGGGGGCATGAAGCATATGTTTGAAATTACATAATCCGTAGTCAAACTGTGATCATGTTTCATGTTCATGCTTAGTCAGACTGTGGCAGTGATTAGGGTTGACTAAACAGTTACTGTAGCTCCCATTTTTTCCATTGTGTGGCATCTGCTAGCTCTGTTCATCGTTAAAGTCTCAATCCAGGCAAGTGACACGGAGCGTGGATCAGCCATAATGAACCAGACAAAATCAGGGAGAGAGAGTCAGCAGTTTTTATAATATATTAGCACAGGATTATTGGGAAATGTGAACTTAAAAGGAAGGCTATCTGCATTTTAGAAACTGAATCAAAGCTAAACTGTACAGTAGACTCCTCTGTTCTATCCTGCCTATGCACTTGCAGTACATTCATAATCTTCATAAAGGAGAAAATGAATTGGTGAAATAGGCTGTTTTATGATAATATCCCATATGTTATCAGATTCATGCAAGCAGAATCACACTAATGAAGAGAAATTGCAGTTTATGTAGGGCTTGCAGGCCTCGCTGAGGCAGATTAACAGTGGCGAGGGTAAGAGGCAGCACAGTGCCTTGGCAGGCTGCCCGAGAGCTAATCAATGCAGATGGAGTCAAAGGGACTGTGAGCCTGATTCCCAACAGTTCCATCTCAGAGCAGGAATGACTGTATCCATCAGTGCTCCTTGATAAGACAGCCTTTAAGCTTGTGGTAAGAATGAACCCATTTGGGGAGGCAGAGGCTGAGCAATACTAAAAGCGATGACTCCACATGCGGTGCAGGGGAGAGGTGGGTGTTTAATTTTAGCTGCTGACCTGATTTCATGCTGAATGACAAGTATCTATAGGAATCCTCAAGGGCCAATCAGTTGCTATGCTAGTGAAGCTTTTGGAGAAATGCATTTAATTTTACTCAAGTGATGCCTTTAAGGAAGCAATTATGATGTTAGCTCTCAGAAGTTCGGACTCCTTCAGGTTGATTTCGGCTAGTGCTAAGCTGAACTTCTTTCATGTTTCATGTTGCTGAAACTGAAGTCTGTTTCAGTTGTTTATTTAAGATGGCACACACTAATGTTCTGAAATATCCCAATTTTCCTCTGCTGTTCAATCTTTTTCACCAATATGAGAACAAGCTTGGTGCAGAATCAAAACAATTGATGTCCTTTTGCCATTTGCATGCACATCCTGAAGTGAGGCTTAAAAATAAAGGAACAACAGGGCCCTAACATCAAGGAACTCTTTTGCAGAGTGTTCTTTGTGCCTTTCTGCTTGAGAAAAGAGTACTTGTGGTGACCCAGGAGAGGGCTTTATTTTTCAAGAGGAAGATAGGCAAAGATCTCAGTCCACATATCATCAAGTCCCTCGTCATAGAAGACACTCATGAAAAAAATATGAGAGTTGGGCCCACACATGAGACAGATGCTTCACTTTTCACTGGTGATAGAATCCTGGCCACTAGGAACATTAGTCACTTGGAGTCCTTCCCTTGGGGTAGTGTGTTTCTGATCAAAAATGAAGGCTGCAGTCAGCCACAAGTTTAGACTCAAATTGTTCAGTATTATTGAATGTTTAAATATTAACTAGTAGGGCTTTTAATACTGTTAATGACATGGTAGGAGCTCAGTTGTTATGTCCCTACTCTGTTCCACTGCTGGTACTGGCTTATGTAGGTCGGGTATGGATCCAGGTTTGGTTCCTGCCCATCTTTCCACAATCATATTGATTGATTTGAAAGTTCCTGTTTGAAGATCACTTTGCATTATTCCCTCCCCACTTTTGACTTCAGTGAAAAATGGCTGGACCCAAATGCCAGGCTTTGTGGATGGGATTTGTTTGTTTTCTGTGGCTAGTTGCTGACTGGAACCTCATCTGCATGTTTGTATTGGCTTTTTATTTTCACTTGTCTCTGAATCTGTGCAGTGATTAGTTTGTTGACAGATGGCTTTTCCCTTGAATAAGATACAGTGACTAGATGTTCTGAACGTCCCAGAAGGGCTCTGGCATTTGTCCTCAGGACAATGAAAAATGCCCTGGCATTTTCTGCCTTCTCTGAATTTGCCTTTCATTTGTGTATTGTATAGATTCCTCTAAGGATAAGGAAAGAAAAATGTTAAAATGTGGTTATGACAGGCAAAGTGACAGGTCAAAAAAGCCTTTTCCTCAGTATAAGGAAAAGGGTTTTCTTGCAGTTTCTGTGTATTGCTTCACACTTCCTTGTGTAAGTTCACGCTTCCTTGCTTCAGTGAATAATGTGGGGTTTACCACTTTTTGAGGTAACACAGCAAAAAGAAGGATAAGTTTGATTCCTCTTGCCTTGTTTTGACTGAGTTCCCATTCCTTGCACTCATGCAAATGGTTTGAAGGTCTGAGGTTACACAAGAAATGCAGGCAGTGCAGAGGGAAAACATCAGTGTTTTCATTTGGTTATAGTGGGAGCTGTGGGACATTTCCTTGGTAATGTGCAAGTGAGAAAAGAATCCAACTCTGTCTCCAGTCTGAGATTGGAGATGTAGGGTTGGCATCTAAGGGAGAAGAGGAGCCCTCTCCCTGTTGTCTCTATGTTGTCCAGTCTTGAAATGGAACTGCTGAAATGCAATCACTGAAGCACCCTGAAACCTGGCATCCTATGATACTGGGATTGGTCCCTTTTCCAAAAGGAAAAGGGCCTCAGAATTATAATATTTTATATAATCTCTTGATCACAGTTTTCGTGAAACAAAAGCCTCCCAAGAACATCCTTCCTTCAACAGTTAGAGATGAGGAAGGCTCATCTGAGCAATGCACTTGCTGAACCCCTGTGCTGCTGCAGCTGGGTGCTAGGGACAAACTCACCCTTCTCCCCACGACAGGGATGTGCAGAAATCCACAAACCCACCCTCTGCTTTTTCTTTTTCCCTGCACCAAATTCTTCAGTTTTGTAGCATGTGAGTCAACTTGTAAAAATGACTCACGAGCTCATTCCAGCCTTCTGAATTGGGAGCCCAATTAAAATACTACTTGCAATGCACATATTGAAGAGAACGAAAAGTGTCTGTTCTGAGTGTCAGGCATTAGCACAGCATATCTGAAGGCCTGTCTTGAGCTAGTCTGATACTTGCCAGCAGGAAACCTGGTGCATAATTAGAATCACTAGGTTGGAAGAGACCTTTAAGATCATCAAGTCCAACCCATGTCCTAAGACCTCAACTAGACCATGGCACTGAGTGCCACATCCAGTCTTTCTTTAAACACATCCAGGGATGGTCACTCCACCACCTCCAGTACTTTATCACTCTTTCTGTAAAAAACTTTTTCCTAATATCCAATGTATTTCCCTTGGCATGGCTTAAGATTAGTTAGGATTCAGCTAACAGAAAAAAATATTTTGAAAATCAACTGAGGTTAAAAAAAAAATCTAATTAAATGATAAATTGTATTAATTGCAAATGTGTAAAAGTTTATTAATTTTGAAATTATTTATTTATATACCTATATAAATCAATCAACATTTCAAAATTTATGTATATACCTAATGCTGTTGATTTATATCTATACCTAATGGCATTCTTGGATAGAATGGTTTATTTATAAGATGCTGAAAAAGTGTTTTTCCTGCAGGGCTGCAACAGCTGGCACTGAGCTTCTCTTGTTGCTGGTTTGACTTTTGAGTAGACATTGTCTGGGATTTAACCTGGTGTCATGTGGGCAGGTGCCCTTAGAACTGCAGGGGCAATTCTTCTCAATCTCCATCTTTGGCCTTCAGGGAGCCTTTACATCAGGGCCAGCCAATCTTTCTGACATTGCCACCCACGTACCAAAATCCTCTCTGGAAGCTGATCTCATGCAAGAAATGACAGCAGCAGGACTGAGATCAAGTGCATAGCAGGTCGGAGTGTGACTCAGTGGAGTCAAGCCAGGCTTTCCTGGCACATTTTCTTTTTGGTGAGGTGAGGGCTCAGTCAGGCTGCATGTTGACATAGTCCCAGCATCAACTTCATATTCTGAGTGATGTCCAAAATTAGGCATCATCCACAGCAACACCACCTCAGCAGTCATGCAGAGGTCTCCACTGAGAGGATGGAGGTGAAAAACGTCACCCCAGCTCAGCCAGGGTGTGACACACATCAGTGTGTGGTGTGCACACAAGGGCCTTTAACTAACACTTCTTTCTGGTACATAAATCACAGCACTTTTACCTCCAGGATATTTCTGTGGTGTTACTGTGAACCTTAAGGCAGGAAGGTGAGAACTGCAGCAAAAGGCAGGGAATCACCCAAGGAAAAATGTTTGAGTGTCATCTTTCCTTCGTGTTAGCTCCTCAATCCAGCCATGGTCCTTTTCCCAGGCTTCTGTGTGACTGGGGCAGAAGGGTGGTTGTATCCAGGAGCAGCACTTGCCCTGGTTTTCCTCCCTGGCCCCATACCAACACTGTAATAATTTATGCCCCACTTCCAGGACAGTGGGTGTGAAATGGGAAGATCTGTAAGCCTGGTGGGGCCTGGTTACCAACTTATGGATGAACCAAAAATCCTCCATATTATATTACTGGCAAAAACAACCACCTTAAATGGGAAGTGTTTCACTCAGCAGTTATTCTGGTTTAAGTTCTTATTGAAAAGAAAACAATAACTAGTCACACGCTATGGGAACTACATCCACAGGAATATATTTTTCTTCTAGTCTAGTAATTGTAAAGATGAAGAATGATCTTTGTTTTAGCAAAGTTCATGCAAATCAAATGTGCACATATTGTTGCCACTTATCAGTATGTAAATAACATATATGAATAATTGCCAGTAGGTGGTAGTGTGTGTTTTTCAGATAAGTTTGTGACTTGGTACTGCCAGTGTTTCATGTTTGAGGTGATTTAGAAAGATCCTGTCATCTTTAATGTATGATCTCAAACCATCATTGCTTTGAATTTAGTCCCTGGTTTCCCTGATTTGATAGTTTTGTTTCACAAACATCAGCCCATCTCAGAGAGACATATTTTGATTTTCCTTTTCATGCTTATGGACAAACCTAACTGGAAACATTTTGAAAAGTGCCAATTAGTGTGAGCCCGGAGAATTCAAATGCATGTCTTCATTGGAATGAGTGGATTGCTCTCTAGTGTTTCATTTTAGGAGAAAAGCTTTTGATAAATAAATGCATTATTTTAATGATTTATAAACTTAGAATTGTTCTGTCATAGAAGGTGTCTTGAGAATTCCTGAAAGAGCTCACTGGAAAAGGAGCAATTCAGTTACTGGACATCAGATTCCCTTCAGTGCCTCATCATGTAGGGAAAGGAAAGAAGTGACCATTTAGAAAAGATGAGGGATTTTGTTGCATCCCATCACTTCCTTGGCTCCTGTGTTATTCCTTGCTGAGATTAATCCATACAAAATCAATGCTGTTCCCCCAATTCATCACACAAGAAGAGATGCCCACGCTCCCTCCTGTGAGTGTGTGCCTGGATTGACACTCGTCCTTCCCCAGGTGAAAACCAGACCACTCCTGCAGCCTGTCTGGTCTCTCTTCCTGCCTTTGCAGAGCTCTGGGAAGGGACTCCTTTCTTGTTTGGCAGAAGAAGGGGATGCCAGTGGTAAAGATTCTTTCTGTGGTGTTGCCTGCCAGGAAGCAAGGCAGAGGTCGGGAAAGGCGCTATAAATATTTCTGCAGTAACTCAAAGGCAGTGAGTGTTGTGGTTGATTTGTTTTTCCTGGGGTGTGTGAGACTGCTCTCCTCTGTGCAGGTGTCCGATTCATGTGAGGCTTCCTTTTTCTTTCTTTTCCTACTTGTTTCCTGCCTCTGCAATTGTTGCTTGCACTTGCAGCACTTTTACTCAGCCTGGCAGTCCCACAGAATGCAATTAGGTTATTTGTGCAAATGCTTTTCATCATGAATACGGTCTGCAGAGTCAGACCTTTTGCTTCTTCCTTCTGCTTCTAACCTGTCCCTCCCAAGTTTCCTTTCTCATTGTTTTTCCTTTCACTTATGTCTGCCTGCTGTTAGAGCAAGCTAGCAGAGAAGGAAGTGGGGGAGGGCTGTTTCTGCGGGGGTTTCAGTGCAAATAGCTGCATGGCTTATAATTTCTTGAGCAGATTAGGCTGTTCTTGGCATGCACTCAGGCTGAGAGAGAACTGCTTATTGCCAGGTGAAGTTAATGTGTTTGTGCCACCAGTGTCCAGGAGCTGCACTGGCAGGAATTGCAGTGTAAGGAATGGATCAGTACTTGGCCCTTCCCAGGAGCAGAATTGGTGATCCCAGAGGAGCTGTGCAGACAATATCTGTGTCTGAGTCAGGTCAAGCAGATCCCCACTGAGCTCAGGGAGCTGTGGCTATCTTGAATGTGGAGGAAGGTTTGGGCATACTCATGGCCAGACCTCCAAATCAGAAAGCTTCCATCTCTAAATGAGTCCTGGTTCCACTTTATTGCAGCTTGTTTTATATTTACTTCTTTACGATTTTTTTTTTTTTGGTCTCAAAGTAATACTTATCTCCATTAAAGAAAGAAAGTGCAAAGTTATAGAAATTTGGAGGTGATCACATCAGCCTGCAGCCTGCTTCCAGTCCCAGGCAGCCATGTCCAACCACTCTAGGACAGAGGTGAAATGTAGTTAACCTGTCCTGTTTGCCTTTCTGTGTAATCTGTTCTTGACCTGCTCCCTTGAGATCTAAGTTGACTGTGTAAAAGGTGGGACAAAATCTGATTTTTTTAATAAATAATTTTTATTGCCTGGAAGTGAATAATATCAAAGAAGCCATCCAAAGCTGGAGCCCATTTGGAAAATGCTGAGCTTAATATTTCTGTTCTGCTTTCTGTGGTTAAAATGGCAACTGCTAGAGGCAAACTCAAGTGAGAGACATGCATACTACCCACGTGTGTGTCCTCCCTATTTATAAATATACCTGTGAGTATGCTGATAACAGAAAACAGAGAGTTGGTTTCATGCTTGGAGATTGAGTTTCATGAGAAATGTAGATTGAAGGGAGGAAGTCTCAGGGTCGGAAGCTGGTTGTATTGTGTGGAAGGCAAGAAACCACAAACTTGGTAGTAGAGAAGCACTGCAGAAATGAGAACAGAGATGTTCATTTAGCAATTGAAATCAGACATGCCAAAGACTTTTAAATTGTCTTTTATTTTTATAGAAACAAATAGTCCATCCTGGAGCAACAGGGTCTCTGGACCCTGAATGTTTCTGTTTCTTCTTATTGAGTGCACTGGTGACAGCACTGTGTGTGGTGATAACACACGCAAAACTCTTTTGAGTTTTCCATTTGGAATGAAGGAGAGGAGTGGGAGGCAGCTTTGCCTAAGTGCACAAGGTAAATAATCTGTGAATGATTACAGAATGAGAGCTAGATGGGACACTGTTCCTGGAATAAGACCAACACATCCATGCTTCAGTATTCTAAAGAGATACACCTTCCCAACCTACATGCAACATGGGCCTGTGCTTAGAGATGTACCCTATCCCAAACACACAGATTCCCTTGACTGTGGCTGAACTGCCTTAGCCCTGCCTTTCCCTCTGGATTCAGTTTTTCTTCTTGAGTTAGCATGGTCTGAAAAAAACCAAAAACAAAGACCTTGAGAATTGTTATTTCCATCTTCCTTTCAACGTTTTCTTTCTGCTAAGAAGCAGGAAAAGCATGTGAGGATGACACACTTCAGTTCACACTCTCACTCCAGCTGCCAGAGCTGTAGAAGCTGAGGGGTTTTCACAAGGCAGATTTGGTGAGGCTGAACTGGGACTTGTTCCATTAGAACTTCCCACTGCAGCTGTGGGGAAAATCCTGACTTGGAGCCTTTAACACTGATGGTGATGTGCAAGTCAGAAGGATGTGGACAAACCTCCAGCTCACTGGCTGGAAGAAGGAAAAATAGTTCTAGAAATCCCATCAACTTTCACCCAAAACCTTTGCTTCCTGGTGTTGACAGTGCAAGTTAAAAGTGCAATTGAGGGTTTGGGTTCTTTATCTAAAGTGCAATTTTGACTGGGAGTTACTAAAAGGCAGTTAAAATGGAAGCATATTATGCTTTTTTCAGAGTCCCTTCTCAATGATTGTTGTTTGAGGGATGAGGATGTTGAATTTGCCACGTTGCACAAAGTTATGGCAGCTGTTCCATATTGCTAGATTGGAAATTAAAATGGAGATCTATTCAAATTGTCTGACACTTCCAGCAAGCTTGAAAGCAATACTTTAAAACATAAGAGAACTCTAATCTGGGTCCTGAGGGGTAGTCAGTAACATTAAAAGTAAATGTCTTTTTCTAAATGGCCTTTAACTACTTTGTGTCTTTTCCTTTTTGTTGCTAAATTCTGCTTTTCATGGCAACCATTTAATGAAGTGAACAGAATTTCTGAGAATGTCAAAGACCAAATCCTAAGTGAGAATATTTCAGCAGGTCTAGTCTGTTATGATAATAAATATTTTCAGGAATTTTTAAGCTATGCTAACCTTTAAAAAAGAATGGCTCACATTTCTATTTTCTTTCTTCATAAATGTCTGGTGCCTGAAACTTCTTAACAGTTTCTTCATCTAAAGATAAGACTGGGTTTATCTCTACCTGTAAAAGCTAATGCAATCTCTTAGTTTAGGAATTTCTAGAACCTTTGCCTGTCAACACACAATCAAATCTAACTTTTGATCCTAGTGCTGCTGCTTTAGCAACACCGATTTTATATAGACTAGAAAAACTCCTAAAGTAGGAAGTTGTTCTTTGAATCACACATAATTCCAGACCTGTGTTTCAGAACTCAGAATTATCCCGTTTGATTTGTTGTCACCATTGAATGTTGGTTAAAAGCATTAATGTTTTTATCCAGTAATTCTTAATCCACAGAAAGAATGCACTGTTGACATCTCCGCAATTTTTTGTTGTCCTGAATATGCCAGTTCATCTCACTCATACTGAGCATTAATCACTAAATGTAGCATTGTGATGTGTTCAGGAAATATTTGAGGAGGCTTTATAAAGGCACACCGTTACAAAGGAAAACAAACAAGACCAAGTCGATTGTGTTGTTCCTTGTGGGTGAAATTCACCTGCCTAAAGCTGAAATAAATACGTGACAGACTCTTCTGCTAACGCACCTCCAATTCCACTGCTCCCTGTGTTCTGTTTGCTTCCCACACATCCTGTAATGACAGAGGTACTCTGTTCTAAAATACCTTTTACATTTCCAGGGGGGCATACAGGAAAGTATGAAGGGCACAACAGACCCTGGAAAGAGCAATGTGCTGTTGATTAATCTGTCCTCTGGATGAACCCTGGTAAAAACCTGTGTTTCCAAAATTCTGAAATAATCTGTATACAAATAATGGCAGGAGGAGTTCTCTCTGGGATTATATGCCTACATAAATAAGCAGTTCTTCAGTGCAGCATGTGGTTTTCTAATTTCCAGTAAAATGGAATGAGTCACACATGACAACAGCATTGCCACTAACCAGTGTGGCATGGCATCTGAAAAAGATAGCACTGGAAGGGTGTGAACTGCAGAGCAGATGATGGGGTTTGAAACATCTTGTTTGCTTTGGCAGAGCAACCAAACTCTTGATGCTTTCCCACAATCTGCTCCAAGGATATAGGTTTTGCTGTGCCGTACCAGATTATTACCCTGGGAATTTCTGTGTCCTGCCTTTGCCAATGGACAGCTCTTGATGCTTCAGATAAAGATAAATGCCCAGACTCCCCACAGGGGAATTCCAAAGTTAGATGGTGTATCTCCAAGTAGGGTTTACATTGCTGCAGATTACCAGGGGAGGGTTTTTCTCTCTGGTACCAAATCATAAAGGATACATCTACTCAGGCAAAAGAAGGCCCAAGACAGCTCCCAAGTCCAGGCTCACATACCATACATATTATTTATATGTAGGTACATGTGTTGGTATGGGCCTTAGGCTGAGTTCACTCCAGTAGGGGAGTCTAGCCATAGTCATGTCTTAGCATAGGCCCAGGATTTCCTTCCTCGTGTCTGGAGAGTTTCTGCTTGGCAGCACAGCTGCACAGGAGCAAAGCATCCCGTGGCTGCTGCTGCTGTCATTGGATCCTGAGTCTGAGAGGAGGTCATGGAGAGTCTCAAAAGATGAAGGCCCAATTTAAAGGGATTAAAAGCAATGCCCTTCCCTTTATTTCTGCACGTCTAGAATTGGGGATCAAATCTTCTGGTGTAAATAAATTAGAAACTCAGAGAATTTTCAGTTCAAAAGCAAGATAGAAAAGACCTAGCACTTGGTCCCTGTTACAGGGCATTAAGGTTGTCAACTTTGTAGTCATGATTGACTTATGCCTTTTTGGATCTATTACATGAAAGTGATGTCAGATGCTTTTCCCTTTGAATGTTTCTCTGAAGGAATACTTGTTAAAGGCGGGGTGGGAGGAGGGTGCAAGTAATTATTTTTCTTCTCCTGACATATCCCCAAACACAGCCATATTTAGGCAGAGTTGTGGTGATGTTCTAGGTGCCCAACATTACATTTTCGTTGGTTTATGTTGCTTCCTCCCTGTCAGTATTGTCCACACTAAGGGCTCAGGGAGTGCAGTAGTTTAAGCTGCAGTTTAATTCCCTGTAGATGGAGATTTGCTGTGACAGAAATGCCTGCTGTCCTGGCAGTCTCTCACATCTGCTGGAGGCAAAAGAGTATGTCAAACAATAACTCGGCCAGCAGATGTGGTTCTGTAGGGACAGTAGTGTCTGTGGTACGAAAATTCCCTCCCAAAATACAGATCTGTGGGGACAGTAAGCGTCTGTGTCAGTGACAACTTTATAGCATCTGCTGGGACAGTAATGCCTGTGATACGTAAATGCATCTCTGCATCTGCTGGGTCAGTCAGAGAGAGATGTATTGTATATATCCAGTTTTACATGTGAAAATCTCCTTCTCTTTAGTTCGGGGGATTTGTTTGATTCCCCTTCCCACAGAGTTAATAAGAACCATTTTATGTAAGAAGAGCTGAAGGTATTTGTAAGTCTTTTGCACATAGGACAGACATTGCCACATTTCAGCTGCCAAGAAATACTGCTACATTTTCTCCTACCATGGTATTAATCATTAATGGCTTTGTTCTCAATGAACAGCCTGAGTATCTTCAATGATGCTCTTGTGAGTGCTAATGCTTTGTGGTTGCAGTGAGAGCATCACATGAGAAATGTGTTTGTTCAGAGAGGAGGAGATGCACCACAAACGCAGCATTCTGACCCAAACCAGATTTCAAATATTCCTAAGTACAGGTGTGCACAGATAAAGATTTTTAATTTAGCTTCATCTCTAGGTTAAGCACTGGACCCATGTTAGGAAGGATTGCACTGGGGACAGTCAATTTTCCAGCAGCAGCAACTCCATTCATATGTCAGGGTATTTTTCTACAACAAAGGCTGATGTTGACATTTTTTCTTGGATAGAGATAGATGCAAGAGCTTCTGCCTCAAGGTTATCCATTATACCGTATATTAACTAGATGTTTTAACACGGGGCTTCCTGCAGAGACAGCAGTGAATGATGATTAATACTTATCAATTAAAATCTAATCTTTTCCCATGTGTATTTATATGCTGAACTTCAACCTACAAGGAAATTCTGTGACAGGAATTAGATATTCTTTTGTTGGAGAGCACTGGAATTATGGTCAGGGATGTATTATTCACTCGTTTATTATGAGTATTGCGTTTGTGCCTGGTTTTTGCCTAGATATTGTATATAAACACAGTCTCTGTGAAAAGGAGTTTATAAACAATTACCATTAAAGGGACAATTATTTTCACTTTCTTTATGTAGCAGCTCTGAGTAGGAGGTGAGGGACGGAGGAGAGAGGAAGCAAAGGTTGTACATGTTTTATGACCATAATTATAATTAACTATTTGAGAGATTAAAATTATATTAAATTTTAATTATAATTTACTATGTCAGAGATTAGAACTGATTAAAAAAAGACTCAAGGTTATGAGGTACCTCACAGATCTATGAGTTATCTAGCTCAGTCCAAACATACAGATATAAATCTTTGTTTTGGGGTTTTTTTTTTTCCCTTTTTCATCCAGCCCCGGTGGAAGAGGCAGTGCCCAGAGTGCGGTGGGTGCCTGTGAGCCTGGAGCCGCCGGTGCCGCATGGCAGCCGCAGAGCGGCCCACGGGCCATGGCAACAAAGAGCTCCAATCCCGCAGCCGCGGAGCGGGGAGCGCTCCGCTGGGAGGGAGGGAGGGAGGGCGGGAGAGCTGCTCTCTCTGCGGGAGCAGACGGGAAGGACGAACTCCAAGCACGTCGTGTGAGAGCAAAGGAGAGGCAGAAGGGATTTTCATTTCGAACTCTGTTTGGCACAGTTGTTAAACAGCACTTAATTCAGATACACCGTGTGATAACCCTGATTCACGAGCGAGAGTCAGGGCGGAACAATAACTGAAGGAGGCCACTCGCAGCAGCCCTGGTGGAGAGTCTTAAAGTGGGCAGGTGATCTGGCTGGTTAGTTCTGATTTATTACAAAGGCATCTTTATGCTTTTTGAATTCCCTTCCATCACTCATGTTAAACAAAACTGCATTCTTATAAGGCAGTTCATCCCCTCCATGCATGCACACGTTCATCACTCATGTCACACTACCAGCAAAGGCATATGAAAGAAGTGCAGTTATGTGATGCCTATTACAAAAATCTTTTTTATTTTATTACATTGGAAACAAGCACTTTAGTAAGGCTGCTAGGAACTGGTTCAGGTTTATGGTAGTGTATCAACATTTTCAGAGACTGATGGTGACTATTAAAGGTGCTAGACTTTTTCTGGTTTGCAGCAAAATTGCTTTTCACAACTTGTCCCAGAAGATCTTTGTTTTTTAAAAAAATATTTTGCAAATGAATTTTGTAACAGGGAGAGGTGTGGAATTATGGGGATGAAAGTGCATGTGGAAACATCATCTTCCCATTTTGTATTTTTTGATGTGACATTCCTTATCACAAGGGAAAGAGGCACTTCTGCAGCTTCCCTACCCCTGAGCCTCCTACCAGCTCAGAGAGGCATCACAAAGCCACTCACTACTCAATCTCCATTTTATTTCTTGTCGTTTATTAACACAACCATAGTGTTTTGTGTTAATAAACACAACCATCCCTTAGGACAAGCATTCAAAGTGGCTGGAACAACTGGTGAAAAAATGATAAACATTTTCAGCTGAAATTGGTCAGATTATGGATGAGTTGTTTATAAACATCTTGTCTAGAACTGTCAAGAGGTGGAGCTAACATCATTGAAAGATGATAGATTCTGACACGGTGCTCTGAGATTTCACTGCCACTGAATGTAGGTTAATATGGGATTCAATAGGAAATCTGGCTTGTGTATTGCTGCCTATTACAGGAAACCAAGGAACTTGTCATTTGTCTGCAGATTGCTAATTGCAGTTTATTGCACATGCAAAAGGTTGATTTGGGTATGTTATCACAGTAATCACATGCACTGCCTCAGAATAAACCATACCCCTACACTTACTGATGAGCTGGCCTCTGGGATTTGGGACATTATTTTGTAATATTATGGCAAATAAGGATTTTGAGTAAATTCTATAGCAGTGGGCAGCAGTGTCCTTAGGTGAAAAGGACTAGAATAGAGCAGTTACAAGTCTCTGGTATGAAATACTTTCCCTTAACCCTTAATTAAATTATTCCCTGAGATTCATGTAATTTATTCTTTGTGATAATCGAAAACAGAAGACTCATCTATTCTAAATGAAAATTATATCCTATTCTTATTATTGTTAATGCTTTGTATTTAGAGGAGTATTTAAAGGTCTGAGATGAATTCATGACCTCTTCATGCTAGGTGCTGTATATATACACACAGTAAGCTCACTGCCCCAAAGACCTTACACTTTAATTAAATAAAGGTTGGAGGAAGGAAGTTTTATTACTTCTGTCACAAATGGGAAATGATAACAGAGAGAAACTAAAAGGACTGAGAATTACACTCCTCCTGCAACGAGTCCTGTATTTGCCTGTAATATATCCTCCCTTCCTGCTTTTGTTAAGTTGCTGTAAATTGCTAGGTAGATGGTTGGTCTCTCCCCCAGAGATGGAGTTTTATTCTCTGCATGTTTCAAGGTTTTATGGAACGAAAGGCGTTCTGTAGATAGATAACACTTTAATTTAGACCTGATTAAGTTATTCTGAAGCAATACTTCTGTGGAGGGAGTAGATTTGTACAAATCTGGAGCTCATTGCTTGTTGCCATATGAACATACTACTGCATAGTTGCTGTGCTCCCCGGGGGCTGTGCTGTTGGTGCATGGGGGTTTTAAGGTACATCAGTATAACATTTTAATTGTTATTATTCCCTGTAGTTTGCTCTTACATGTCTTCCAAAATAGTAAAATGTAATAGTGCTTGAGATGTTGGAGCATTCCACAGGATTCATGGGGCTCTTGGAACACCAGTGCAGGCTTAGTCTTCCAGAAATGCATCTTCTTCTCCCCCTGCTCCCTGGAAGTATGGTGCTCATTCTGAAATGCATTTTAAGCATTTTTAATTAGAGCTTCTAGCTTAACATAAAAAATAAAGCCAGCTCTGCCTGGAATCTTGCTTTGGGAATTTTTTTTTCTATTGAGGAACATAAACCTGAAGATAACTTGTTTCCCTTTTTCTCCTTGTTCAGATCACAATACCGTCATTGGTTTAAGCAGATGGGGTAGGAAGGGGAAGGGAGAAAATAATGGATGAGTCAGGTGAAGAAACAAAACAAAGAACAGGTAAAATCCCAGCACAACCCAACCACTCTCCTCATATCTTTGCCTTTCAGTATTTATGACTCTCACTGTTGGACTCCAACAACACTAATTCTCTACACTGATGTGTCTTTCCCTCATCTCTGTCCTGTCCTGCCCCTGTCTGGTAAATGGGTACAGTGATGTTCTGTTTCACAGATTTTAGACTCCTTGAATTAAAAAGGTTGCAAAGAACAGACTTTAAAAAACCTATTATTTTATTTAATAACAAAAAGTATTGTTTTGTTGTTATAATTCTTATGTATCCTTGAGCACTTATAAGTAACTTCTTGTTTATCCTATGGAAACCAGCACTGCTGCCTATGGAAGTAAATCTGTAGAATAAGTTATCTTTTAAATATGAAACTTCAGTTTCTTTAGTTGGTTGGACAAGCTCAGCACTTAGGAAAACACATCAACAGGGTGTACCCTTGCTAGAAAACAATCCACTGGAACTTTGTTATACAACATTCAAACATCCTGACGAAGTGACAGTAATTTGCAATAAACACTGTATGTAAACAATTACCTGTGACTTGTTACACTTGTTTGTACAGGCAGCTGGCTGCACAGATCTGGGTGCACTTGTAAATGTCTGTCCCTGTCACACCTGATACTGGAAAACAATTACTTATATCATTACTCTCAAAAAATGTTTTGTACCTGACAGCTGGCAAGGACTGAGTATGGATGCTTATAGATGCACGGAAAAGAGCCAGAGCAATCAAATATGATGGTGGTGTTTTCATGACAGAGATGAGGGCACTTTCATGTCTAATCCTCCCATGAAGGGAGGTCTTTGTGACAGAGTACTTGACAAAAAAAACCACTTTTGCTGGTTGAAGGGTCCTGTGGTGGTAGAGGTGAAAGAAAGTCATTTGGTCGTACAAGGTCCAAGGAAGAGGCAGAGGTGATTTATTTTCTAGTGGTTTAGCAAGACGGGTGTAAGATGCTGGTACGCTGGAGCAGCTGTGCGGGAGGCGTTCCCACCCTTGGGGCTCTTTATGAGCAGAAACGCGGGGAGCTGGGACCGAGGTGTCCCCGCGCACCAGCCCGGAGCCGCCCAGCCGGGACAGCAGGCCGGCACCGGGACACGGCTGCGCTCGGGTCACGGCCGCGCTCGGGTCACGGCCGTCATCCCGCGCCCGGGGCGCGCCGGGCAGGGCGGGCCGGGAGGCGCCTCCGCCGCCGCAGCACGGGCCCGCGGGCGCGGCCCCGCTGCCGCTCGGGGCCGCGGGCGCTGGGCCGGGTGGAGGGCCGGGCCAAGGGCCGGGCGGAGCGGGCTGAGGGCCGGGCGGAGCGGTCGGAGCGGGCTGAGGGCCCGGCCGGCCGCGGCCCCGCGCGGGCGCACTGCGCGCGCCGGGGCAGGGAGGGGCGGGGCGGGAGGGGCGCGCAGGCGCGGGGCGCGCGCCGGGCGGGGCCGCGCGGGAGCCGGCGGGGGGTTCCGCGCGCCCGCGGCCGCCGCCCGCGGGGCCGGTGAAGGGGCGGCGGCGCTGCCGGCGCGGGGTCGGGGCCGGTGCGGGGGGCGGTGCCGGGGGCTCTGCGGCGCTGCCGGCCAGCGGCGGCAGCGCTGCCGCTCCCGAGCCCGGCGGCGCACAAAGGGCACCCCCCCCCACTCACACCCCAAACCAACACCCCCCCCACCGCCGCCGCAAAAACGCACCCCAAGCGCAGCCCCCTCCGCCGGCGCTCAGGTGGGGCTGGCGGCGGGCGCTCGTGGGCGCGGGGCGGGGTGGGGGTGGGGGGAACCAGCGGCCGGCGGGGCCGGGGCCCGGCATTGTTCGGCAGCCGACAACAAAGAGCGGGGCCGGGCCGGGCCGGGCCGGGCCGGGGGGGCAGCGCCGGCCCCTCCGCGCCGCCCCGGCCAATCGCGGCTCGCGGCGGCGGCGCGCGGTGACAGCGAGCGGCGCTTACGCTGCGGCGCCCGGCGCGGCCCCCGCTCCCCGCCCCGCGCCCGCCCGCCTCTCCAGAGCCGTCTGGCTGCAGCAGAGCCTCAGACAGAGGAGGGGAGAGGAGGAAAAAAAAAACGCTGAGTGAGTGGAGTGGAGCCTGGGAGGGGCTCCTTAAAGAAACGCTGCCGCCGCTTGGCATTGTGGCCGGCGAGGAACTCGAGGGGGGGAAGCCATCGGAGCTCCTCTCGCTTATCCTCTTCCCACCCCCCCCCACCCCACCCCCAGCCGACAAAAAAAAAAAAAAAAGGAAAAAAAAAAAGCCAACCGAAAAAACCTCGGGGGGGGAGTCGTGGGGGGGGTCCTGAGAACATCTTATAAACCGGATTGCACTGAGAGGAGGAAAAAAAAAAGCAAAAAAGATACAAAATATACAAGCAAAAGGCAACAATTTCCCGGTCTCCAGCAGTCGCCCACCCTCCTTTCCCTTCTCTCCTGCTGGCCATCTGCCTTGGGTTCTCCTTTGTGTCTGATCTCTTACTACTGAGCCGAGCGCAGGCGGAGGGTGCACCACACACAGGGACTATGCCCAGCTCGCTTTTTGCAGACATGGAGAGGAACGGGAGCGGCGGCGGCGGTGGTGGTGGTGGTGGCGGGGGAGAGACCCTGGATGACCAAAGAGCCCTTCAGATCGCCCTGGATCAGCTCTCCCTGCTGGGGCTGGACAACGACGAGACGGGCTCCATTTACGACAACGAGCCTCGGAAAAAGAGCGTGAACATGACTGAATGCGTCCCGGTGCCCAGCTCGGAACATGTCGCTGAGATAGTGGGGAGACAAGGTGGGTGCCTGCATGCCAGGGGGTGTGGGGGCGCGGGTCTCCCCTCCGCGCTGCCGGGCGGGCGGCTCAGATGCGACACTGGCCATTCCCAGGAACGCTGCAGCCGTGCGGTGGTGGCCAGTGCCGGCTTCCCCCAGACAAAGAAAGTGCAGCAGTAAACGTGATGTTTCCGAGGAGTGTTATGCATCAGTTTCGAGATGCACTTTCAGCTGCAGGGTTGGGGGAAAAATCACGAAAATAATAAAAATCTGTCCTTTCCTCCGGCTGCAAAAGTTAAGATTTGCAAGAGGAAACGGGAGGAAAATGGGAGCCTCGGTGCTTTCCCCCTCCACCACCCCAAAGTTAGAAATCGTGGATTATTTTTAAGGAAGAGAAATGGAGTGGAGAAGTGGAACAATGGGGTTGGAATATAGCATCCGCAGTGGGGAATATGGCTCATTCGGTACAGCCTCTGCTCCTCACCTCAAGAACTGATTTATTTTTCCAAAAGGAAAGTGCTGAGCAGGAATGTGGACTAGCGGGTGTGTAGATTTGTGAGGGCTGCTTGCATTTTATTTTATTTTATTTTTCTGCGGTGCAGTTTTCCTGCACGCTTTTTTCTTGGTTTTTTTTTTTCGGTCCCTTTTTTATTTTATTTTTTTTCCTTGTGTTGCCGACCCTGTGAACTGCACGTTGGGTAGTTTTAGGGCAGTTTGCATGGCAGATGTGTCGGTGGCCACTTGCGATGCCTTTGGGCGTGTGCCAGGGCTGTGGGCTGACATTACTTTACACCGTGACCGAGGCTCCGGGACGAGATGCCAGCGATCACCTGGGGTTGGGGGCAAAGTGTTTCGGGTGGGTGTGTTTTTTTTCCCCCCCCCCTCCTTAGCTGCACCCAAACAATGGGTTGTAACCGGTTCTCCCCCACCACCTCCCCTTCCTCCCCCTCCCCTTCGCCCTCCATCTCCCGCATCTCGTTCCCAGGTTGTAAAATCAAAGCTCTGCGGGCAAAGACCAACACCTACATCAAGACCCCGGTTCGCGGGGAGGAGCCGCTCTTTGTTGTGACGGGCAGAAAAGAAGATGTGGCCATGGCCCGCAGGGAGATCATCTCTGCGGCCGAGCACTTCTCCATGATCCGAGCCTCGCGGAACAAGAACACAGCCCTGAACGGCACCGTTCCCGGCCCCCCGAACCTGCCCGGCCAAACCACCATCCAGGTGCGGGTGCCTTATCGCGTGGTGGGCTTGGTCGTGGGGCCTAAGGGGGCCACCATCAAGCGCATCCAGCAACAGACGCACACGTACATCGTGACCCCGAGCCGGGACAAGGAGCCCGTCTTTGAGGTGACGGGCATGCCAGAGAACGTGGACCGGGCCCGGGAGGAGATCGAGGCGCACATCGCCATGCGCACCGGCGGCATCATCGAGCTGACGGACGAGAACGACTTCCACGCCAACGGCACGGACGTGGGCTTCGAGCTGAACGGCACGGGCAGCCTCTGGAGCAAGCCCACGCCGCCCAGCATCACACCCACCCCGGGCCGCAAGCCCTTCTGCAACTACCGCAACGACAGCTCCAGCTCGCTGGGCAGCGCCTCCACCGACTCCTACTTCGGGGGCGGCACCGGGGGGGGCGGCAGCGCCCGCCTGGCCGACTACAGCCCCCCGAGCCCGGCGCTGAGCTTCTCGCACAACGGCAACAACAACAACAACAGCGCCAACGGCTACGTGTACGGCGGGGGCGGCGGCGACGTCCTCTCCTCCCCGGACTGCTGCTCCGAGCTGCCCTTCGACTCGCCGCCCGGCTTCGACCTGGCGCCCGCCCCGCCGCCCGGGGCCGCCCTCCTCTGGCCGCAGTTCGAGCGCGGCCCCGCCGCGCCGCCCTCGCCCGCTCCCTCGCCCGCCGCCGCCGCCGCCTTCCCGGGCGCCGCGCCCGCCAATGCCAACCTGGCGCTGCTGGTGAGCGGCCCCCGGCGCGGCGCCGCCCCGCCCCCGGCGCGGCTCTCCCCGCCCCTGCACGGCAGCGCGGCCGGCACCGAGCACCCGCTGGCGCGGCGGGTGCGCAGCGACCCCGGCGGGCGGCTGCTGGCCGCCTCCTACCCGCTGTACGCCAACGGGCTGGGCGCCCACCTGCCCGGGCTGCCCTCCGACTCCTCCGCCTCCTCCTCGTCCTCCTCCAGCTCCTCGTCCAGCTCCTCCTGCTCCTCCTCTGGCGTGCGGCGGAAGGGCAGCCGCGACTGCTCGGTGTGCTTCGAGAGCGAGGTGATCGCGGCTCTGGTGCCCTGCGGCCACAACCTCTTCTGCATGGAGTGCGCCAACCGCATCTGCGAGAAGACGGAGCCGCAGTGCCCCGTGTGCCACAGCGCCGTCACCCAGGCCATCCGCATCTTCTCCTGAGCGCCGCGGGCCGAGGGGGACCCGGGCCGGGCCGGGCACGAACGGGGGGGGGCCCGGCGGGGCCGGGGCCGCCGCCCGCCGAGGGATGCGGGCTGCGGCCGAGGGAGGGCTGGGGGGTGGTGTGACAGCGGGTGCATGCTATAAATAATAACGGGCGACTCCATTCTAGTGCTAGGCTAGTTTTTACACTGTACTTTAATACGAAGCTTCCAAAACTCCCCTTTTTTATAAACAAACAAACGAACAGACAAAAAAAAACCAGAAAAAAAATTTGAAAGTAGAAGATGCTTATGATGATGACAATGGTGTGTGGACTGTTAGTAAAACGTGCTGGTAGTTCTAGGATGCTTATTACAAAATAATTAAATCTATGGGTGGATACTTTTCTGAATGTTCTTGAAAGGGCAAGAAGTTCCTGTGAAAAACCATGATACTGCAGCTTTATCAGACTTTAAAAAAGAAAAAAAGAAAAAAAAAAACCAACAAAACTGTAACATATCTCTTATATATATAAAAAAACGTTTAAAGGTTTTAAAGATAAATTGCATTAATACAGATTGAAGTATTTTATTCTTTTTTGACTTGAAAAATTATATTTCATATTGCAAAGATGTTTACAAGTATTTTAATTTAAGTTCAGTGAACTTTTTGTAGCTGGGTTAAATCTTTTTTATTTTAGTATGGCCTTATGGCAAAGAACACTGTATTATTTTAATATCACACAATTGTGAACAGAATTACAAACCATAAAATGTGTAATGCTTTGAACAGTATTCTGTTGGGATGGAGATTTTATAGGTTCAGAAAAAAATCTTTTAAATCTGCTTCACCCAGCATATTTTCTATTCAGTGATATAAAGCATATTTTATTCTATATTATTACAAAAATGGAAATGTATAAACATATGTCAAAAGGAACTGTTGAAGCTTTCTAACATTTGTATAAATAGAATTCAGTGGAAATTACAAAAATTCTGTTGCACCACTATAGTTTTAGTATTTCTATTTTAATACATTTGTTTACCACTTGTTTATGTATATGTAGGTGACGTTACTTGAGCTTAAATGTACTTTACTGAGCAAAGTTTAAAAACAAAGTATATTTTATTTTATGATAAAGGGCCTTTAACCTCATGGTCAAATACTAATATTATATTTGCTGAGACAAGATTTGAAATTGTATCAAGAGTTTTATTTTTCTGACATTTAAAGTTCTACATAATAAAAGTAAAACTTAAGTAATGGTGCTACTTCATGTTTTTTTAAGTATTTCTATATAAATAAAATAAAATATTACAGAAAAAAATGGTACTGTGTGTGGTGATTTGATTTCATGTGGTGAGAGGTTTTTCTGGAATTTCTGTTTCCTGCTTGTATCAGTAAAACATGTTGGAGTTTAATTGTGTCATGCTAATGTTGCTGGAACTCATGCAGGCTTCCAGAGTAATCCTGCCAGCTATCATACCTTGTAGCATGTTTTTAAGGAAAAAAATATTTGGAGTTTTTTTAATATGTGTTATATTGCTTGGGTTTCCCACAGCACAAAATACTATTTTTTCATAATTTTTAGCTATGAAGAGCACTTGGGTTTGTGTGAATAGTTACTTTTAGCAGACAAAACCTGGGAAGTAGGAAACTGAAAAGGAGCTGGAGGAGAGAGCAGGGGAGGCTCCTTTGTTGCAGTGTGCTGATGGAGGCTCCTGGCTCTGCCGTGCCCAGGGACCTCAGGACCGCATCCCAAACTTGGTGTTTCTGGAGCAGAACAAGGGCTGCAGTAGCCTCCCTGAGTCCTTGACAGTGCTTCTTGGTCTTTGGCAGTTGTGGCCGGGGTAATTGGTGTTGACAAGCTTATTTGAATAAAAGATTGATTGCCGTGTGAGGTTGGTTTGGCTTTGCTGGTGCCTGCAGTGGCGTTGGGGCGAGGGAAGCTCAGCGGAGCCCATGGACACACGGGGCCAGCCCTGCAGGACTTGTGTTGCTCCATGTGGTCCATGGGAATGAAGTGGCTCTTGGCTGATGTGTGTTAGAGCAGATTGCAGAATGTGCTGCACATCACTAAATGTTCCTCTTTGAGCTTGCCATTGCCCTTTTCAGTGGGTGAGTGAAAACAACAAAGGAAACACAGAGTGTGTAGCATATTTCATACTCTTTACTTTGTGCTTAGCAGTGTATGGGCAGAGCTGCTCTGCTCTGAGCTCCTTTATGGACTCCAGAGCTGCTGGTTGGGTGGGAAGGGGGAGGAGGGAGGATGCGGCAGGGGATGATGGGATCTCTTTGTTTGATTCGATTTGATTTTTGCTTCTTTCATTGAACTGTGGTTGTGGTATCATCTGATTTACAGAGTTAAAATCCCTCACTGAGTGTTGCTTCTAGCTCAGGAATCTTGAAGGTTTGGATGGGGGGGAAAAAAAACCCCGCCCCAATGCTGTGGAAAAGAATGCAGAGAGTGGCAGAGAAGATGTGTTTTAAATACGTAAGTGGTACAGACACTGAAAAATCCCTTGGCAAAATCAATTACTTTAGAGAGATCAGGAAGTTTAAGTCCATGTGTATATTTTCTTGATGATGGGTGTTTAGGAATTGCTCTCAAGATGTGTCAATCAATTTCTCACGTCTGTATAAACATCCTGCACGGTTTTCAGTGAAAAGTTGTGAAAATGGCTATAAATAAAAAAGTGAATTTGATCACTTTGCTTGATTTTCAAGCTTAGTGAAAGCGAAAGGTAAATAAGATGAACAAAAACTGAAAACTAAACTCTCCTCCTTCTCCTTCCCATGATGTACAATCCTGCATGTGTCTCCAGTGTTGGCAGGGGTGTTGTGGATGGCTGTGAGCAGCCTCTGCAGAACAGCCCTTGGCCAGCAGCTTGGGGAATGCCCCGGCCTGGGCTGCCGAGCCTGTCAGCAAATCCAGCTGGCCTCGCTGTCCATGGTCATCTTGCAGGACTTGCTGTTTCTTTACCAGACTGTGGTGGAACAAAGGCAATCCCCCCTTGGTTCATGGTTCTGGCTGCCTTTTCAGCCCCTGCACACTGTTTCAGCCCTTTCACATGCTCCATGTGTGTGTTGGCTCAAGAGGGAAAGATCAGCTGTAGTGCCTTAAAAACTAATTGTGTTCGCTCCTCTTTGCAGAGGGACCAGTCTGGATTACTCTAGCTTTGTCATCTAATGATTGCCTTTTGCCCAGCCTTCCAAACCTGATGACCTGGTGGAGGCAGAGCCAGGGGGCTCAGCAGCATTCACCCACCCGAGGCCCCTCCACTGCCTGGACCCTCTGCTGCTGGCAGGGCTGGTGCCTCCCCTCTCTCTGTTGGAGAGGGCGTTTCAGGGTGTACAGGCTCAGGTAGTGTCCATTGTGCTGCATCTCATTGCTTGCTGGGCTGCCCTGATGTGCCCTGAGCCCAGATCTGCTCGCAGTGTGGGGTGTAAATCCCCCATCCTTGGCCAGCAGAGACGAGCACACGGGAGCAGGGGCAGCGTGGGGAGGAACGTGCAGGCTGCCCATGTGCTCTGCCCCCCGGATTTATGCTGTAGGTCAGTCCCTCAGACTGCAGAGGCCATAAATCAGTGCAGAATTTGTCCCAGGGTTGGGAGCCATATGGTGTGCAGGAGCAGGAGAGGAAGAGGGATGCCCACGCCAAAGGAGAATAAAGGCCTGTGTTCGCGGCCGGAATATTTCAAAGCCTGAGAAAGGGGCAAAGTTCAGTTTCTAATTGAGTGCTTTGAAATATATAGATGTATATGGTCAATGTTTATCTTCCAGAACAAAGCTCACTTTGTTTGTCCAGTGCTCATGTGTTGGTGCTGGGAACTGTTCCTGGGGGTGTCCAGCTCAGAGCTCCCAGTGCTCTGGGGCTGCTGGGGGTGTGGGTGCCCCTGGCACGTGCCAGCAGCCTGGCCCTGCTGGCCCAGCCCCTGCTTGGAGGAACTGCTGAGGACCTGCACATCTGGGGGAGTTTCCTGGCTCTCCCAACACATTTGTATGGTTCCCAGTGCATGTACACATCATTATCTCAAACCAGGGTACATTTACATATGTAAGAATTATTATATACAAAGTCCTAAGCTTAATTATTCCTCTGTCCGTATCTTGTACTTCACAGAATTTGCAAAACAGACATCAAAGCCAGAACCCTTTACTGGAAGAAAGGTCTTTCCGCTATATTATTTTAATAAAATAAATTATAATGATCAATTAAATCTAAATTTACGCTTTAGATTTTTTTCCTGTGAATCCATTGAAATGAGAGTTAAAAGCAAACTTTAAATTTAGTAATAGGAATCTAACATGGTAAGATATTTACATTAAATTGCTTTTTTTTTGATATTTCTCCCTCCTTTCTGCCAACCTGCTCACCCATCTTTTTTTGTCCATTCTCCTTGTCTTGCCATTTTGGAAGTTGAAATGATGCTTTGCTGCCACTGAAGTGAATGTGGATTCTGCTGCTGGAAGAGCACGCTGGTGAGTATTGCGTTTAATTGATCTAGAAATAGCAAAAAGGAATTATTCACCCTGCCTCTGCTTATTTGTGTTTCCTGTAACTCAAGTTGTCTCTCGAGTAGAGATGATTTAATTAGAGAAGAAAGACTGTTTTAAATCTAAGGTAGGCAAGGGAGGCTTCAGTCTGTATAATCATTTGCATTTCTGGTTTACCTGTTTATGACAGTCTACCTGGCAAGCACTGAAGGGCTCAGGTTTGCAGGTGAATATGTGCTTTGTCCAAGAGTGAGTGGTGGGGGAAGACACTCCTAATTTCTGTGTTCTCTTGCTTCATACTCAGGAAATACATAGAGTTATATATAAATGTGACCATACGTCCAATATGTACTTGTGTACACAACTGTCTGCACAGAATTGTCCAGAGAAATCAAAAATTTGGAAGCCTTTCCCTTTTTAGTGCATTAGTGTTAACAGAAACTTGCCATAATTATAGAAAAACTTTTATTGCAGTTTTATTACTTAATATTAAGGTTTTAAAGGAAGCTTTTGGAGTTAGATATATAAAATAATTATATCTCATCTAAGTTTTAACTTTGATTAAAAAGCAAGAAGCTTATTCGATCTTAGTGCGCTAAGTCCTTCAGCTGTGATGAAGCTGTATCAAAGCCATCCAGGCACTTGGTGTATGGATTATTCTTTAATGTTATCTGTGCAGATAGAGCACGTGCAGCTCTGACTGTGCCCCAGGTATATACATGCATACATGTACAAACTGGGAGCACCACAGACCCCTCATCTTTTAGGATTTGTGCAGTCTTGGGAAACAGCATCTACCATGAGAAGTTGAATTTGTGGCCTTAAGGAGTATCAGGTGTGGTTACAGAAACCACGACTATCTGCCCTGGGTTGCATTGTTCTGAGTTTAGGGCTCCAGGAAATAGTAGGATTTAGTTCCCCTCATAAAGTAAACTGGAGAGTAAGGTTTGTTAGCACATACACACTTACGCAGGGCACACAGGTACTGTCTTTCCCTAATGTGGGTTTGTTGGTTCTTTTTGTTAGGCAATTTTTTCGCCCTGTCTTTTGTAACAACTTATAGCTCTCCACTGCTAAGATGATTATTGTTTAAGAAAATCAGTCCGTTAAATACTTCCGTATTAAGTGCATCTTATACCTCTGCCATGACAAATGTGATTGATTAGCTGTCTTGGGAAATTTATAACCTTTGATAAGATTGCACCAAGAGAAGTGCTTTGTTAGTTTTCCACGGAGAAAAATGTTTGTTAGTTAATGGAGAACAGAAAGAGATTTTTGATGTTCCTCATTACTGGTTTTCCACTTGTGATGAAGATAAAATACAGTAAAGTGCTTTTTCCTCTTATGTACAAGGGCTCTTCTGCCTTTCATACCTGGTAGAATTGTGTGGCCCACTTTGTATTAGTATGAATAGCAATTGCCTTGTAAATGTGATGGCCATGAATGGGTGAACAGTCTGTCATCTCTTATTTTGTCCTTTGTCTTTATGTTTTATTCACTTTTACCCTCTACAAAAGAGCTTTAATTTAGACCTGAGACAACAGTAGCAGTGCTCCAGTTCATTATAGATCTAGTGGCAATTTTATTTCATTTTGATGTTCTTTATATTGTGATGGGTGTACTAAACAGTAGAAGCCATTTTAATCGGAAAAAAAAAATTCAATGAGAGCATGACCTGTAAACAGTGGTTTTGTAAGAGTCACAAAAGTTTCTGTTACACATTTGGAAATTATTTCCATGATTTAACTGCAAAGGGCAAGTAAATCACCTCCCTCTAAGAGAGAGAGAAAGGAGTGTTTTTCAGGATCTTTAGTTCTGTTAACTGACTCATTGTATCATCTTGGCTAATTAATTTCACCTTTTCTATGCTTCAGGATTTCCATCTGTGAATGAACTAATGACACCTAATTACAGGCAGTATTGTGAAGATTAATGAATTGACATTATTGAAGTATCCTGAGGTGGAAGTCCTGATGTAAGTACAAAGTACTATTACTGATGCTTCCTAATTAATCAGTTCACAATATCCAGCATGTGGAATCACATTGGTCTAGAGCAAACAAACACTGGATTATATTTGCAATCCGTGGGTGGGGTTTTTTCCCCCAGATTTCTGATTTTACATGTTATTTGAACCATCTTTTTTGGTGAGTGTTAAGAATCTCTCATCCTCCCACGGCACTTAGAGGTGAGATGGGCTTGACTTAGAGGAAATACCTGGTCCCAGCGATACATGTATCATCCTGGCAGGCTTTCCTGTGGATACAGAAAAGCAACTTCAGCCTGAGATTTTCTTGCCTCCTCTGGTGTAACATTAGTAACCCTTTAAACACTCTGTCTTTTTAAATGGGGATGAAAATGTTACAAAGGATCCAGAATCCCAGCAGGGGCTGGATGGTCCTGCAGGTGAAGGTGGGTGGGAGGAGTGATGTCCTACACCAGGAAGCCACAGAAGGGAATTGACGTTGTGAAATTATTCGTAATTTATAACAAGGATATACAAGTGGGTAACAAGGTCCATTCTTACTCCTCATGGCTGGGCTGCTGTTTCCCAAAGAGATGGCTAGAACCATGCAGGTCTTACATTACATGCTTAAAAATGGAAAAATAATAAAAAGAGCTGGAAACAGTTGAATTTGTCTGAGCCTTGCTCTAATTAAGTAGTATGAAACACATACCTAAATTCTCATAATTTTGAATACATAGTTGACAAAAGGGGTGAATGCAGTTGCTGCATGTATCAATTTCCAGAGAACAGTCACATTCCTAAATATCTTGATGCAGTTTTTGTTGAAAATAGAAGTCACAAGATATTTTTTGGAATTATTTGTAACTGTTACACAAGTGTGGATGGGGAGGTTTAAAGTTTCACAAACATTTGTATTTCTTTCTACTTATGTCACTTGTTTTTTAAAAAAAATCTATCACGTGCAATTATGAAACTGCTTCATGTTTGACACAGTTGAAGATGTTTTCAGGCCACAAAAATGTAATTTTCTATGAGTAATTTAAATTACAACCCCACTCTGGCAGAAAAGTCCTCAGTCTTTGGAGTCACATGGTTCTTGGAAGGCTCTTCCTTGGCTGTGCAGGAGGTCAGACTTTGAAGGAGAGAATCTGTGCACAAATGTGCACTGCTGCTAATGAGAGGAATTTCACACTTCTCCCCTCTGCTTCAAGCTCTGTGTTCATCCTGCTGCCTGCTGCCTCTGAAGCCTTTGGAATTAGATGTTATGATGAGTGCTGGGCCATCACTGAGTGGTGCAGCCACATGCTGGAACTCTAGCTGGGGAGATGGCTTCCAGAAGGTAGGATCACCCACTCTGCCAAAATGAGTAGTATTAAAAGTGGGGTCTCCTGTTTGTTTCTGAGAGCATCTCAGCTCTGTGGCTGCCCTTCCTCTCCCCAATGGTGATTTTCAAGCCAAACAGCCCTTTCATCATTGCTCTGGCTTAGCAGCAAAGTTGTCTGTTGATAATAGCAGGCTTCACTTCTTCCCCAGCTAACTGGTAGTCAGGCAGCCAAAGAATGGCCTATCCAAAATTAGGATATGCTCAATGCACCATCCACTGGTGTTGTTCCCATCAGCCTAATTACATGACTTTTGGGTCAGACAATGTCTCATTGTGTGGCCCTTGGCAGCTCCGGGACGCCTAATGCTGCATGAATGTCTAATGTGGAGTTTGATGGCTATGACTGAGGCTGCAGTTCCACGCTGGAATTGAAAACATCCGTGTAGTTTCCATAGAAAACCAGGTCAATGGTGCTTCCATAAAGCATTAGCCCCAGGGAAAGCTGCTGGTTGCTTGTTGCCTGTACCAATCTGTGCAGGGTGGGCAGTTTATGGTGCATTTCTCTTTCAGGTAAATGACAGCTAAGGAGTCAGATTGATTTAGTCTTTAGTGACCTAATTCAGAATCCTAATTTATGGCAAGCACCATTCCACATCCATTTATCTCTATCTTTTCTTCTATTTTGTGCATTTAAGAACACTTGTGAAGTATCTTATGAACACTGCAAGCACAATGAAGACTGCTTTGTACCCAGAGGTGAAAAGAAATCGTTTTATGCTTTCTTTGACTGCAAAAATTTTAGGTAGAACTACCCTATCTTTATGCTTCCTGTAAAAACCTGCCTTTTTTACGGGCAAAAGCAAGGTATGAATGTAAAATGCAATTCATTGTAGATGAAGGCTATAATATGCTTGTTCATTTCAAAGGAGAATGTATAACTAATTACATTTTAATTGAATCTCTAACGTCAACAGCTGTTTTTAAAGGATCTTTTAAAGCTACATTTATTTTTAGTATTTAGTATAAGATCGTCCTTCTTTGCACGCATCTCTCTTCACGCATTATTGCCCTTTAGAAAGTTTTCCTTCTTTTAAAGAATCAGTTAACACTAGCATACATTAAAGAGTAAGCTGGTAAAACTTGGTTTTAAGATGCTTGGTATGACTTTTCTGTGTCGAGAAGAAAAAAACATGACACCAGCAAAATGCTCTTTGTTCTCTTTTTCTCCCAGAAGTAAGAGGTTCCAGTTGCAGCCCGAAGTGCCAAGGCCCGTTCTCAGCTGCTGGTGGTTTATGTTGGCTGGCTGTTATCAGTTCCTCCACAAGGCAGCTGCTAATTACAGTAAATAGCACCACTATCTCATCAGACCGAGGGAGCTACACCGATTTAGTCCTTCCCTGCTAAATCAACAGCATCTGTGAGTCTCCTTTAACTTAGAGGGATTAAAAAACGACTAACTGCTGTTCACATGAAAAAACTTTGTTAAACTTGGGGTTTCACATATCAGGGCTTGGTTCTGTTGATTTCCTGGGTCATGTGTTTAAGTTAAATCCACCCCTCAACACCTCTCTGCTCTCACCAGAGGGGTTGGTTCATGTGGGTTTGCAGGGAACCTGTGTCTTGCTCTTTCCCTACACATGCTGGGATCCCTGCAGCTATGGAATTTACCCTGGGAGAAGTTACCCTCTTCCACAGGAGATACCCTCCTCTGCCTCTTCATCACCTCTCCTCTTGAGAACTGCATGTTTTTGTATGGTTCAGAATCTTAAACACTCCAGAAAGGGAGGGAATTATCTGAGAGATGATTGCTGTATTGCTGTGCAGGAATATGTAGCTAATATCAGTTTCCTGTGTAATTCTGTAATTCTATAAATTCTGCTCTATTTTTTCTGTAAACATCAAAGCCCAGTAATCATGAGATCCCTGTGTTGGTTTTGGAAGTTAGTTCCACTAGAGATTGAAATGGCACTGTAGTTGCTAAAATTTCATAAGCAATAAATAAAAATTCATTTTACCTTGCAGAAAAAGAGGCAGTGGGCTCAGAAAGGCTTGACATCTGAGGCTAGGATAGTAATTGATGTAGTGGCAGTAAAATAATGGGAAATCAGAAAAACTGGTGAATCTTCTAGTTAACACCTGCAAATGCATGCTGATTGTGTTTTCACTGATAAATGGAAATTTGTGGGACCCATGATTTGCAAGAGGAGAGTTGAACCCTGGTATTTTAGTGTTAAATCTCTCTTCTCTCCTTATAAGTACACTGCTTCTAATTTTGATTATGTTAAGCAAGTGTAAATCACAGTTAACACTGGTGACACTGCTGTAATTGCAAATATCTGGAGTCAGTGTATTTGAGAGAAAATCAGACCAGTTTGGTCCAATTTCTTGGAGGGGAAATCTCTGAAAGCAGAGTAAATTCATGAGAATGAAAGGAGCTATCCCTATCCTGATGCTGCTGTAAATGAGAGCAGAATCTGACCAGCTTAGCACCACAGCTTAAATAGGATTTTTAATGAAGCATGTAACAGCTCTTACAGAAAAAGAGCTTCTTTTGTTTCAATAGTGTACAGCAGACAGAAATACTAAGATGTGTGGTTTTCCTTCAGCACTCCAATGTCCACTTCTGATGGACAGGTCAGCCATTCCTGGAGAAGCTCAAACCATTTTAATGCACTGATGGGGCAGCTGAGACTAAAAATGGTCCCTGGGGAGTTTGATTTAGCTCATAGACAGTCTTGGCTTGCTGTATTAGGGTGATGTGAAGGTAAGTTAACTGCCATTAAAACATGTTTAAAATTCTGGATTGGAGAGCTCAATAGAAAGGTGAAGCATCTTGTTATGTTAGATGCTGTGGAATTAGCACCATGGTTTATCCCTAGCATTCAGCAATAATTTCTCTGTGCTGGGGCAGAAAAACAGATCCAGTAAGAGATGTGCCACTACTGGGCTGATGGAGGCTGCAGTGAGACCACATTTTGATTTGTTGCATTCTCAGAACTTTGCTTAATGTGTTACTATTTCTTCTTGTTAGAGCTGATTGAATCACATAAAACTGAATTCCAGGAGCTGAATAGCTACATGGCTTTGTATTAGGAGACATACCCATCACTCCAGGATTGCTTTCCTGGTGTCAACAGCCCGTGCTGAATACCAACAGCAGCATCTCTGTACCAGGGACGTTCTTCTGTACAGCTGGGAAAATGCTTTGTGCAAGATAAACATGTCTTGCATGCTGAGTTGGTGAAAAGTTGTGTAACTTGACTGGTGTCATTTTCAGTAATATTTACCAGTGAACTCTATATACTGACTCTCAGACCTGCTGGCATGTTGGATTAGCATTTCTATCAGATAATTCAGTTTTTATTTTTATATGTGTGTGTGTTTTCGTAGGTAACACTTGTTTAGAAGAGAGCTTCTGCATGGTGTTTTATCCAGCCTCTCTCTTGCCTTTCACCTCTCAGCTCAGGGTTGTGTGCAGATGAGCTGCAGCAGATGGGCTGTGCAGAGAGACAGTGAGAGTTTGTCCTGCTGCACTGAAACTCTTGGAGTATCAAAAGTCCCAAGCTACCTGAGCCAACACATGCTTTCTTTCTGATCTCAGTGAATCCTGCCATGTACATTTGCTGCCTGGACAGCAAGGAAATATTTTGTTGCGTGTGTGATCACACACATGAGGATACCTGGAGCAGGTATGTTGTGTGTGGCAGAGAACACAGGCAATGTGTGTTGTGTCTGTCAGAAACATGCTTTTCCTGCTCTGAGGGCTATTCAGGTTATCTGTGTATAATATCACGAGCTGGAAGAGAAAGGGGATTTGTGCCCTTGGAAGAAACTCTTCCAGTTTCTCTTCTGTCTCTCTTCAAGGTGATACATCACTATTTACATTTATTTAATTCATCTCCTTCTCCCACCCTCTTCTTGCTCCAATCTTTCAGGCAGTTAGAGTCTGACTTTGGGCTTGCTGGGGGTTGCAGATTTTAATTTCAATGTGTTACTGGATTTTTTGGCTCTGGAGCAGAAGCCAGCCTGCCTCAAAATGGCTCCTCTTTGCATTAGACACTGCCAATGTCTAATGCACAACTGATGCAGTTATTAAAAGCTTGGTTATCTATTCATTTCCTCTATACTATCTTTAGGTATACAGCTGGACTTGGAAATGACCAGTCATGTTCTTTTCATGTTGCCTTGCTCTTTCTGTTCCCTTATATCCGCATGGAAAACCTTGGTGCTGGTACTGGACTCACCTCTGGAAACCAGTGTTTCCAACTCATTCATCTGCGTGAATTGTCTTTCTGGATTATCTTTTCTGCTTTTCTGATGAAAATCTTGAAGATGCCATGGCCTTTCTTTTTGTCCTGCCTGACTCACAAAAATACAGCAAAACTTTCCCATTTGCAGACCTGACAAGCAGCTGCCTGGGCGTGTCGAGCACTTGCAGGCACAAAGTGAGAAGTTAAAGTCAGGGAAGAGAACTGGGTGGAATAAAACTTTTAAATCCAGACCTTCCAGTCACACAGTGTGATGTGTTTTAATTCAGATAAATGAGCATTTGTAATCACCTGAATCATTTGCTGGTACCTATCTAAACAGGTGTTTCTAAACCTCCTAAATTCAAATAGTTTAATTTTGAGGGAAAACCTACTGGTTCAAACCCGTCTGGAGACACTCTTCTGCATGCAAATGGGGGAAGGGAAGGCTTGTTTAGAAGTATAAATGTAACAGACAGAGGAGAAGGGGGGAAAGTGAAGAAAGGCTGGAAAAGCAACAGAGGGAAAAGCCAGGTGTTGGGTAAAAAGCCTTCCTTGGAGAATTCACATAATTGTAGTGACTGCACTGAGGACCACCAGCACTGCCCTCTAAAAGCTGCTTGATTACTGGAAATGAATGGGAAATTATCAGATCAATTGGTGCCTTAGATGGCACCAAACCAGGCACTTTCCATGCTGTAAATTTAATTTGCCTTTTTTTTTTTAACATAAAATTTGATTAGACTCCAGGAAATTCCTTAGAATTTCAAGAGAAGGGATGTGGTGCAGTGCTGGGGCATGGCAAAGGTGCATTTTCACAGGTGTTCTGATCATTAATGAGGGGCTGTTCATGATACAGGTTATCACCTGGTGAGATAAATGTGTTCTGAATCAGGATGCAGTGCAATCACGCCTCTGTCAAATTAGCCTGGATGAATGATGCAAAGTTTATGCAGCTTTATGTTTTCAGATTAGTTTTATGCCTGCTGTGGGAGGACAGCTGACAGTGAGCCAGGCAAGGTTAGCAGCTGATCTGGTGTAAAGTCTTCCAGTACAGAGTCACCCCAATAAAATTTTTTAAAAGAAGTTAGCAAAGGGAATTTTCCCAGTGCTCTCCATCCAGTGGTCACAACGTTGTGTAATACCATAAAGCAGATTTAGCTTCTCTTTAGGTCATCAGCACAGCTCCCTGAGGTTCAATTTTCTAGACCTACGCAGGGGCTTAGGTGACCCCAGGCTGAGTTCAGCACATCGAGGGGCAGCCTGGCAGGTACCATAAATGTGTGTGTGTGCAGAGCCTCAAATTGCATCTTAATAGTGATGCTTTTTTACAAAACTTTATGCAAGTTATAATTCTGAAAAGCTACCTGCAGATGTTTCTGGTACAGCAAGCTGGAGAAGAATGAGCTGCCCTGAAATGGCAGGTTAATATCTGAGTTTGTATAAATGCTGGTTGCATTCCCTGGAGCCAGCTGTTAAAATCTCTGCTGATTTCCAAATGGGTGTTAAAGGCTTCCTCTACCCAGCTCCATCTTCCCTCTGTGTCTCCTCCAAGAAAGCTCTGGCTCCAAAAGGGGCCCAGAGCTGAGGGAATGGATATCCCATGGGATCACTGAGCCCAGCATGTTATTCTTTATTCTCTCAAAGATTGAAAGTCATTAAAAATAAAGATGATGGATAAGTGGTTTTTAATCAAGAGCTGTCTTTAAGTGGGTTCAGTCATGAAGTGGTAAAGGATTAGGGAGGCTAATTTCCTTGTTATAAATGGGCCCACTTAAATTTGATCATTGGAAAAGGGTAATCCATGTTTTGTGGAATAAAGAAATATCGCTGCTAAAGGAGCAGACCATTAATTTTCAGTGGTTTTTCCCAATTTTAATATTTGTGTCAGGAGGGGTATGTCTCGTTTATGCATGAAAGACAATTTGAAACAAGTAGAGAACCTGTAAATATTGGTACAGCATTTTAACCTCCCTGGGAGTGGCCCTGGTGCCGGGTTTGTCTGTGGTTTCTCCCCTCTGCTCCATCAGGATCCGGCAGGAGTGTGAGCTGCTGTGATCCCCCTCTGCTGCACCAGGGCTTGGGGGGGTTCTCAGAGCAAGGAGCTGTTCTGAATTGCACCAGAGGTGCTCTCCATGGTGTTCATGTTCATTACTGATAGGAGTAACTGAAGAGACTTCACAAACTTCTGTTGTGCAGCTTTGGTCAAATAGTTCTCTGTGTGATTGTGTTAAAAGATGTTTAATACAAGGTTTGGGACGTTCCCCCCTGCCAAAAAAACAGTGGCTGCAAGAGAAGTTTCTCCCTACAGTTTCTCCTAGGAAAGCTTGCCCAGGTGTGTTTTTGTCACATGGCTGCTCTTGTTCAAACACGTTAGAGGAGAAGGAAATTGTGGCCAAGGACCCACCTGCTTGGAGGTGCCAGTCTCTTCTCTTGGTTAGCTGAGAGCTGGGGAGGAATCCTGGTGGCTCCTTTCTCTTGCTTTCCTTGTCTTCATGTCATGAGAAACAACTGCAGACATTATCAGAGCAGATCTCAGCCTTGTGTTGTCTCAGTTCAGGTTGGTATTGGCTTCCAAATTCTCTTTTTTTCTAGAACAATACAGTGATCATTGGTGACAATAATGAAGCTGTTTGGAAAACAGTTCTTTGCAGCAGTCTGCTGAGGAGTACCTTGTTCCAGTGGAGCTGTTCTGCCTGTTCCTGAGAGTCTACATGGCATCAGTGAAGTTTTCAGCCATGCTGGATGAAAATGGATTCTGTAAGAACAAGGTAGGCTTGCCTATTAATCTATAGATAAGCTGATGTTTAAACCTCATTTTCTGCTCTCTTTGAAGTGAAAGGAAATTGTCCAAATAAGAGATTTGAATTGATTCAGTTGGGTTTTCATTTTCTTTGTGATAAATGTAATTTTCCCTTTGCCTCTCTGGAGCATGCCTGTCCCTCCTCCCATTGGAGTGAGGCAGCACTGGCATCTGTGCAAACCTCCTTGCTCGGGTTTCCCCACTGGGAGTTTTCCACCCTTGCTGCCCACACTGGCTCTCTAGAAACCACCTTTCTTTCAAAATCCCTCAATTAACTGTGAATGGTGCCAGCAAAGAGCCTGACCCCATTATCCTTTCTCTGTGCCAGACCTGGTTGCTGGCGGAGGAGCTCTCCATATGGTTCAGCTTTTGCCATTTTTCCTCTTCCTCCCAGATAAGCTGACTGACCTGGGAGTCCACTTGGCCCTGGCACAATTTAAGCTGTACATAATCACATGAGAAAGCCGAAGTGAAAAGCCAGTAACAGTGTGGTTTCTGGGCCAGGCATTAATTGGTCTGTGGCAGAGCTGATTTCAGGTCCCAGATCTGCTGCAAACATCATCTGTAATTTTAGGGGGGTCACTTAACGCCTCTGTGTCTGCCTTCCTGCTTTGGCCAAGCAGAGGGAGCAGTGCTCCTGCTCAGTGCCACAGCTTTCTGCCATCCATCCTCTGGGGCAGGGCTGCTCTTTGTTTATGGGCTACCCAGCATGACAGGGATCTCATCTTGCTTGAGGTCTGTGCAGTCCTCAGGAATAGTAACAGACAATCAGTTAACTGACTCAGAAACAAGTACTCCAGTAATATGCCTGTGAGCTTTCTCTCTTCACTGGATTTTATTATGATGTGTTCTTTGTTTGATTCACTCTATACCTCTAGGAACATTTATTTAGCTTATTTATGACATTATGGTTTTCTTAGAAAACCAGGGCATGGTTCTGAGTAGTCAGATGGATAATGCCTTTATTCATGTTGCTTCCCATGTAATAATTTCAGCCTTTACAAATACCTACTTCGGGCACTGAATGTATTAAAATTCTTGCATAGTCTTCCCTCTCTCAGATACAATGGAATACCTTCTCCTGCTGGCTGGATTTGGACCCTCTGCTCAGGCTGTGACAGCCACATTATTCCACACTCAGTGCCACTGTGATTGCCAGACTTCCAGCATGAGTAAGAGAACCTGGTTAGTAGCAATTGTATGCACTTTATTTTTCCCTTTCAGAGGTTATATCTGGTTACTGTGTGACTGGAACAATGAGACTAACTTCAGTTTTACTGTAACAAAGCAGCTATGAGCTTTCTGGGTAAAGTATATTTTGACTGACATACAAGTAGCTGTAGCTTTGCTGCACAATGGAGAAAATGACTTCATTTAACAGCTTTCTGTGCCAAGAAAGAAATAAAACAGTTCTGAGAATGTTGAAGATTTTTTTCCTGTTTTAATTTTAAACCTAAAAGAAAAAGCTGTTGCCATATAAGTCCAAGTCAATGGAATGTATAAATCTTTAAAAAGGTTTCATAAAGTAATAATGATTTTAGTATATGTACCAAATGAGATTAAAGAGCTACATTTGGTTCTAATACAGAGTTTCACATTCAAAAGGACCATCAGTTTCCTGTTTAAAATCTACTTATATTGAACTGAATGGAGTTCAAACATAATGCCATTTTATTTCAGACATTTATCTTAATTTAAAACAGCTGAAAAGCATTAATAACAGAGCAAGGAGATGCAGAGGTATAGGCGTTCCTCCCTCCCTCCTCTGCTTTTTGAAATAATGAACTCAGATGTAACATGCCCCTGCTTTCACTGCTCTGCAGAGGACAAGGAGCAGGGTGTCAGCCCCTTGAAACCATAACAGGAGCATTCCTTTGGAAGAGCTGAAGGACATGAGGGAAACTTCCTTCACCAAGTGCTCCTTTCCCAACACGGTGGGTCAAACAATCATTTATTGGAGCATTTTTTACCTCGAGCATCTTCAGGAGGCATTTGCAGTACAGGCACAGCAAACTGGAACTCACCACTCTGATCTTTCCCACCTTGTGGCTTCAATGCCAGTCTCCTCCTTTCCACTGAAAACTCTCCCTCTGCCATGATTTCCTTTAAGCATGTAACATGGCAAATCATACCACTGTGCATTTTACATGCCCTTTGTATGAATTTCACCTTATCTGTTGTAATGCCACGCAGGATTGCTAGTTCTGTGCCAGTCAGGCTGTTCAGAATTGTTCAACACCTTGGAGCTCTGAATCATTGTCAATAAAAATCAAAGTTGATTTCTGTTTTCCTGCTTAGTGTTGTTTCCCAGGAGGAGTTGGTGAGTGAATAAAATGAATGGAAAGGGCATGAGAAGTCAATTTTAGCACACCTACTTGAAAAATGCTAATGGGGACTGGGTCAGTCTTGTTTCAGGTGCTGTACAAAGACAGAGAGGAGCCAAGTGCTTTCTCTGAAGGTCTGTAACATAAGTAAGCTTTACAATAATTTTCCAGTGAGCTTTCACACTAGAATAAATTACCTCAAAACCCCTTCAGAATGATAAAGGAATCATCGAGTTTGATGTTCCACTTTCGTGGGAACACCTTTTCCCCAAAGATGCCTGATATCCCACCAATCAACGTATCTGTCTAGTGGAATAATGTGAGAATGTAGTTTTTATTATCAGGCTCTTCCCAGGGAGCCTGGGCTACTTTGTAGTGCTATATTCTTTGCAGTTCTCAGAATCATGTGCATTAAAGGTTGCTTAACAGCTGGTGAGTCACACCAGCTTGTTCTTTGAGCTCGAATGCTCCATTAGGGCACATCCACTAGAGGTATTTTAACCTTTGAAAAAATCAATACAAGTGGCTTAAGCATTCAAAGTTTTAGCCAAAAAAAAAAAAAAAGGCAAAACAAACCAACAAAACAGAAGACTCTAAATAACAACAAACTGCCTGGATTATGCTTAATAAATTAATCTCTCTTCCAGTGGATGTGTCTTAGGGGTGTAGCATTTGCTAGAGAGCAGTACAGTTCTTGTCTAAAAAGTCACTGTGCTTGGGCAGCAGCCTAAGCTGAGTCTGAAGGGAGTAAAATGTTTTCTGAGTTATAAAAATCTTTAGTTGATTTTCTCAGCATTGCAATGGGGGAGAGACAAGGCACTTGGAAATGTACTCCCTAATTTCACAGGGGAGTTGGTCTTTTTCTTAAACCATGAACTGTATTTACTGCAGATAATTGCAAATATGGCTTATGTGTAGCAATCCACAGTGCTTGACTAAGTATCAGAACGAGAGAGGAATTCTGTGGGCAGTGTGTATTTCCCTCGTGTTTAAATGTACCTGATGTTAAACGAGTTAAGCTAGTCCTGCTTTAGCCAAACTTCTTGAGGAAATGAAGTCTATGCTCCCACTTTCCTGATCAGTGCTGGGGCTTCTCCTCTGTGACATAACTTGGTGGAGAAACATTGATTTGAATCAAATTTGACTGTGAGATGAAGGGCTGAAGGATGTTGCAGTCCTCCAGATTTCATAAGGAGAAGCAGTCCAGCAGAGGGAAAAACAAACCATTGCTTCCTTTAGGGAACATAGTGCAGAGTTTGCTCAGTGGGTTATTAGACACCTGAGGATCCAACCCTCTGCCATGCACATATATGGCACAACTGAACAAAAACCAGATTTCTGACGTGGTGCCTTTGGAATGAATCCCTTGCATAAAAGGGCAGTGGTTTGATTTTTCTCTTAAGGTGTAACCTCAGTGATTTTATTTCTCATTATGTCCCCCTGGGATAAATAACCTGGCTGCATAACCACCAGCCCCCTCTCAGAACGCCTGGATTGCCTCTGCTTTGGTCTCTTTTGCATCGATTTTATCCTCAGCACAAGGTGGAGAAGTCTCCCCATGCATCCCACCCCTGAGCCAGCTGGGCTGGGATGTGGCCACAGCTCTTCTTGTGTGGCTGAGGGCTGGGAGCAGCTCTGGGTCACTGCCCCGTGCTGTGGGCAGGGTGAAACCCAGCAGGGAAACCCAGCAGGGCCACACTGAGCTGGCCCTGGGACCTGGCCACAGCCTCTGGATGGTGAGCAAACCAGTGACAAGGCCAGGCAGTGACAAGCTGCTCCTGTTTAGGACATGGTCCAAAGCTGCCAGGCAGGCTCAGTGCCAGGGTGTCAGGTCCTGCAGGGAGTGACTGGGTTCTCCTGCTTGGGTGCCAGAGGAGCCTTTTGCTGTGCTGGAGGGGCAGTGCCCAGCTCCCCACGCTGGCACATCCGGCTGCAAGGGGTGGGAATGGGTGAGGGTTGGAGAGGCCACAGCACTGGCAGAGGAGAATGTTCTGGTGCTTCATGCCACCAGCATGTCAGAAGAGTTAATGGCAGATGTGGTTGTGAAAGTGTTCTGTATTTTTAGACAACCTTTAATTAAGACACTCTGTATGTAGCAGCGACCAAATAATATGCTGCCACTTGAAAGCTGTCAGGAGGGAAAAAGTGTACAAAGCTTCCTGATGCAGCCCTCTTTATTTTTATCTGAAAGTGAATTAGGAAACCTTTCCAGTAACAATAACTGTCCTTTCACATGAAATGATTTATTTAATGCACACTGTAAATACTTTGGGCATCTGTATGGATTTATACTTAACCCCTTTCACTTCACATTGTTTAATCTAGCCTCATATTAAAAAGATTACATCTGAAAGCTGAATGGGTTTTGTGATCCCAGCCTTTTCTTCTGAGACTAATGTTTTATATAATTATTTTGATACAGCAGATTTTTTTCCCATCCTTTTGTTAACCTTTGTGAGGGGTGAATAGGCCTTTCAGGGATTTCATTTGTATTAAATGAAGAGAAAACAAATGTACAGAGTACAATTCTATTTCAAACTTAAAAATGCCTTCATTAATAGCATATTTATTTGCCTATAGGGTTAGAAAGAGTTAAGATGATAAAGGATTCTCTACTAGAGCATTAGTTCTTGCTTTGATCTTGCAGAGATAAAGTTTATCATATAAAATTGGGCTTTGATAGAAAGCAGTGATGTTTCAGTAAATCAAGGTATAAGAAATCTGAAAAAAATTTATAAACATTTTGACCTGCCTAGAATTTTGATACCCATCACTGTTTGGATAATCCCACTGTAAGTAGTAATTAGATTATTATTTAGCCAAGATATTGTGCACACTTATAGAGTTAAATTGGTTAATCTATGTAAACTGCTCCCAGTTTGCCTCCCAAGCTGTGCAGAAGTATGACCAATACCCACTCAGGCTGGGAGTGGAAAACAGTCTTAAAAATTGCAACAGCAATAAATCTTTGTGCAGGTGGATGTTCATTTACAGACTTGCTCTGTCACCTGTGGAATTACAAAAGCTCCATGAGGCAGAATCAGGCCCAATTTTGCCTCTGCAGGGCAGTTTATGTTCAATTGGAAGTGCACCCGAGTGGAAATGCTGGCAGGTGTGCTTATTTTCTGGTTTTTCAATTCAGTTTCAGAGTGTCTCCTTCATTCTTGTGTTTTGTTAATTTTATTGTCGGTAGATGCTTTGATATGCTAATGTGTAAGGAGAATTTGCCAGCAGTTGCACAGGGGGAGGCAATGCCTAAGCCTGGAAGGCTGATCTGGATGTTCCTGCAAGTCCACATTATTCCACATCAGGGCTGGCAAACGCCATCCTGCTCTCTGCTGTGTACCTGTCCCACTGATGCCTTCTGTAACAACCTCATCCTTAACTGAAATTGTGCAAAGTGTCAAGGTAACACTATTAATGTATATCCTATAGCAATACAAGTAAAGAGTGCTGAGGGTATCTGTAGGCAGCAGTAATGCTCAGAGAAATTTTTCTTGGGTTTTCAGGTTCCAGCCCTTCTAGGCTCAGCTGCAAATCTCAGTGAAGTGTCCTCCATGTGTGAGAAGGATGGCAGGAAAAGAGGTAAAGTGTGACAGGTTTTCAAAAACAGAGGGGCTGAGGTATGTGCAGGTCAGCTGTCCCTTGTACATATGAGTTTGCAGTGGTTTTTGGAGTGCTCTGCATGTGAAGAACATCAGAAAAAAAAAAAAAAAGAAAAGCAGCAGAAGAATATGTCCTATTGCTAAAAGCACAAAATCGTTATTATTTTTTAATTCAAAGGCTCTCTGTAGTTCTGTAGGCTTTTTTTACTTCTCAACCCCTTATATCTTTGTCAGGCAAAGGACAAATTACCTGATTATCCTGTTTCCACAAGTGATTTCTAACACACCAGGACTTTGCAGTGGATCAAAAACCAGAAGAGGAGGAAAATGGAGGATCCATTTCTCTTTTTCCTTTTTTTTTTTTTTCAGAGAATCTCCTCTAATGTCTCTGAGAATGGTGCCACATATCACAAATATCAGCATCTGAACCAAATCTGATATTGCTGCTCACACTAAATAGCACTCAGTTCTTGAGTAGACCTACAACAACCCTTGAAAGGTGTTAGCCACAAAAATGCTACCTCCCAAAATAGTTCTTCAGGCAGTGATATACTAGAGCCAGAAACCAATGCAATGAGATGAATAGCAGTGCAGGTGATAACGATTGTTACCAGACTTGGGAGAATTTGACCCTGAAAGGTTCCTTTTTGAGCTCCCTGTGCTGCTGGTTAACAGAGGTTAAGTGAATATTATTTCAGAAAGACACATTTTGCACACAAAGAGATTATCTTCTCTTGGACTGGCTCCTACAGGAAATCCCATGGTCACAGCTGTAGGCACACCAGCCCTTCTTCAGGGCTCATACTTGAGCCCAAGAAGAATCAATTTATATAGTATAGTACTTCTCTTTCAGCGGAAAAATACCCAAACTGTGCTCAGCAGTGTTGGTGTGCCTGGACTCAGAGCATGCTGCTTCCCTGTGCTACCCAGGCTCAGTCAAAATCCATCCTGGAAGAACAACCAGCATATGGAAAGGGGAGGAAAGATACAGACACATCAAATACTGGAACAAAGAGACACTGTCCCTGCCAATTTTGGTAAAAATAAAATAATAGAGCTGTCGGTGTCCTGGGTTGCTAATGAGTTGTGATGGATTGAGAGATCTTCATTAATTTTCTGTGGAGGTGAATAGCAGAGACCAGCTCCTGATGTGTTATTTGAGTGTAACCAAGGGGTGGGCCTGTGCCTCAGACACAGATTCATGAGCTTTATTGGAGATATTTTGGCGAGTGAGTTCGCTGCAGCTGTAAAACCCCCTCAAGAAGCTGGCTAAAATCTTTCCTTTTGTGGTGAAGCTGCTGCCATCAGGCTCAGAGCTGGCTGGGACTGGCTGTGATAACATCAGGGGCAGAGGGATGTGCAGCTGTTGCACCTCGCTGAGCTGTCACCAGCTGTGCATGAATCCACACACCATGACTCAGGCAGGTATTTTTTCCTGTTGTCACCTGAGCTGTGAGAGCAGAGCTGAAGGAAAGAGGTGTTGGTCACGTTGTGTTTTGGCTTCTCCAGCCAGCAGACAGTCAAATAGCTTCTTAGAAGGCAGCATCTGCTCTAACAGCCTCAATTACTTAGTTAAAAACGACTTGCAAGCTTGCAGGCAACTTTAGCCTGGTGGTAATGAATAAAAAACCTGTTTATGCTATTTTCCAGTATTTTTTTGATGTCACAGAGTGCTCAGGTTTGACTCCAATTACGTTTCTATGCAGCTGAGTATCAAGGGGCTTTGTGGCAGCTGAAGGTGATCTCCTGAAGCCTCATGGCTTGATGTACTTCAGCTGTGGGATGAGCCTATACAGGAACCACTAGAAGCCTGAGTGCTTGCTGGGTGAGGGGTAGAGGTGTGAGGTGGGGTTATTTTTCCTTTTTCTTTCCTCCTCTACCTCCTTTCATTTTCTTCTTCCTTCCTTGCAGGGCTGTATGGTTCAGCTGGGTTTAAAAGCAATTTGCCATGTTCTTTCTGCCTTTATCCAGGCTGCAGTATACCTCTGAGGATGTGCTTTTTAGTTACTCTTTATTCTTATCTCCACGATTTTTTTCCTCAAAGAGAGGCTGTAGTGATTTTTCTGGCAGGATGTTGCTGTTGTAGAAGCAGAGGGCTGTGGGTCCTCACCAGAAATGTCAGCCCTTTGCCATGAGGCAGTGAGTCTGCATCTGCAGTGCTTCTGATGTGAGCTATCATGGCTTGGGGAAGAGATTTTGACAGGAGACAGCACTTTAGAGGGTAAGTTAAAAGCATTACGCACTTGCTTCACTAAACTGGAAACACGCTTTTACTTACGGTACCTGCTAAAAGAATTGCAGTGACTAATCCTCTTTTAGAGGCTTCAGTCTCACACTGCACACAGCTTGGCACTGGAGATGTGTCTGGAGAGCCTGGCTGTGCCCAGTGAGCCCCTGCATGGTGCCACCCTGGGATGGTGTCTGTGACCCTGGGAGCCTCACAGCATCCTCACACTGCCTCCAAAAGTGTCACCTGCTCCTGCCACGCTGCAGTGGGTGTTCTACTGAGTCACAGTCAGCTGAGCTGCTCTTTGTTGAGGGCTGCTGGGCTGTGTTAAGGGCTGGTCCTTGCTGAGCACAGCTTTGGTCTCTGGCAGCTCTTGGGCTGGTGAACCAGGCTAAAATTTGGGACTTTGGTTGACAGGTACCAGTGATCTATGTCTTTTGATTATTCCACTGTTACTATTGTCTATGCCACATGAACTTTTGAAATTCCCTCTACTAAATATTGCATGTCCTATCCTAGGGTCTCTTCCAGTGGTCCTGAGAGACCTTGGAAACCAGTTCCATCAGGCTCTCCCTTACCCAGATGGATAGGGACACACCTCATTTCCAGGGGGAAATTTGCAGACCTTTGCTGAGCCAAAGAGGAGATGCCTTTTAGCTTTCTAGGGAGCAACTATCAGGAAACAGCAGAGTATCTGCCTGGAACTGGAGGTTCTTTATCACAGCTGGGTATTCTCTATGTGTTTTTGATGAATGTGAGGTTGCCCATGTCTGCCCAAGGGATGAATGGGGGCAATCAATGTCGCCTGCTCTTTATCTTTGCCCTTCAATTTCCTTCAGGACTGCATTTAGTCAGCAATGTTTTCTCTCACCTTGTCACCCCTTCAGCGATCTCTTTCTTCTGTTCAGGCTGCATTTTAAATTTTTTTTTTAATTATTCTCTTCTCTCCTTCAGCCCCTTTGCCCACAGGCACAAATGGTTAAGAACAGTTTGCATGATGCTGTACTGAACTTCCCACCTTGCTGCCTGCACAAGGGCTCCCCTCCAGCCTCCAAAGCACTGTGGTTACAAGCACTGTCATCCTCTTCTATTGTTGTGCTGAGTACCTTGGTACTGTGAGCTCCTTAGAGAAGTTTCCTGTCATGATTTACCTGTCTGCTGCGAGCTGGTGTTCACACCGGTGCGCTGTAAATCCTTCTGCTAGCCCGGGTCACCAAATGGGACATGCCATACTCACACAGTGACACCTGCTCTTCCAGTAGCATCGATTACATGTGCTCACCTTCGGGGAGATACAGATTGGCACTGGGAAGTGCCCGAGGAGAGGAGCTGAGCTCCAGCCTGAGCTCTGTGCTCTGCTCTGAGGAGGGAGCAGCCACGCCAGTGAGTGTGACTCCCTCCCTGCATTGGCTGTCATCGTCCACTTTCCTCTTCGGAAATGCAACCCTGGAAAGGAAATCCCATTAACAAGTATTTTTTTTTAAATTTTTGTTTGTTTGTTTAAATCACATTTGGCAAGTGGTTAGTAGCCAGATCACTGAGACTGCCTCTTCAAACAAATGAAACCAGATTTACTGGTGCATTTTTCTTTTTTTATTGCATCTTATCATTTAATATGTACTTACTTTAATTTTTAAAGAAAAATCATAGATTTATTTTTAAATTTCCCAGGTTTTTTTGACAGTTTCTATACACCCCACACATTGATCTGTCTCCCTCTGTGCTGTAAAGACAGGCAGTAGGGCAGCTTGAAAGGACTTACAAGATGAAATGATATCTGCTACATCTTTCTTAAACTGAAATGAACTTTCTGAGGCTGAAGCTTCTTCTGCTCATTTATAGGGCACTGGCTGCAGTGGGATCTCAAGCCTGTGTTTTACAGGAGCTATTGGATATACATCACAGCTCTGTTTTGTTTCATGGGTCTCTTGATACATGAATTGCTGATTAAGACTTTTCAAATTGTTTGAAAGAGCTCTTAATGTTCTGTTATCTATTTATGTGACCTTTCTACTTGCAGGCAAAATATCTGTTATCTCCTTTTAAAAGGCATCAATTACTCAGTTAGGATTTTAAAAAGAATTTTAATTTTTCAGCTGCAAAATTCTCCTTTAAGGATAGTCAGGAAGTGGGTATCTAATCAGAGTGCTTGGGAAATGCCAGCATTCTATGGCTTATGGCCACCAAATGGCTTCTGTAGAAACCACATGTGTAGAATAGGCAGGTTTTGACTTTCAAGCCCAGGAAGGACATTTGCAATGCAATTTTTTTTCTGGGAGGTCTCAGTGATTTTTGAGAGGTGACCATTGATGTAAGTAATCAGAAATTTGGTGTTGCTTGGGGATGCTAAATAAAAATAGGTTATTAAACAAGTTTTACTGGAAGCAATTTATGAATAATTATCTCCTGAATAATCAGAAACATTAAACTGAAAAGAATAGATATGTCATTAAAAAAAGGAGAGAGAGACGGGATCAAAAGGGATCTGGAATTAGCATTCCTCATTATTTTAATGCCAGAACATGCTTCTGTATTATTAATAGATGTTAAAGCTGCTGCAGATTTTTATGACTGCATTTCTACAGCTTGAAGAATCATAATCATCCTAGGGCTGAATATCCCTTTCTTCACAATGGACCTGTTTTACCTTCCTTAGTTTGTTTCAGGAAAAGAGGTCCTGTAAGGTCACCTTTGGCTCAATCCATAACCAGGGCATTTTTCTGTAGTTTACTCATCACAGTCCAGGCAGACAAGCTCTGAAATCTTTTGAAAATTGAATAGTCAGATAATATTTTTCTCTCTGATAAGCATTTCACAGTACAGCATTTTATTTCTTACCTCTTTTAATGGTATTTCCTTCCAAATGCGTTTTTCTCGCTGTGTAACATGTCATTAAACTACAGAGCATTTCAGCCTGGACTTTCCCCAAGTGTTATGGCCTATTCCCAGCCAGCCCTGTGAAGTTGGCTATTATTCCTCATAGCAGGGTTTAAAAATAATTGCCCAGTTCCATTTAAAAAAAGGCAGTTAGGTAATGATTTAGTCCAAAAGGCGTATTTATCTGTTACAGAGCTGGGTAATGATCAGGATCTATTTGCCTGTCAGGTCACAACTGTGAGTGTGATTATTTCTGTGTGTTGGAGGGACTGGCAGCGCACCCAGGGGTGCTGCCCTGGGGTGCAGAGTGGGAGCCCTGGGGGTGCCCATGCCCAGCCCTGCCCTGGCACAGGGGGGCCCTGCTCTGGGATGCCCCGAGCTGGGGATGAGCAGCAGGGCTGAAGGCTGGGTGCAGCCACTGACATACCTGACAGGTAATGCCTTGTGGAATGGTTTTGGGAAGGGGCATTCCTGGAGATGCACTCCGGAAAACCTTGCACAGGAGTGATGAAAAGGTTGGGAAAGCAGCACTCAGCTGTGTGAATGCTGTTGGGGTTCTTCTGGGTTGCTGTTTACAACTCTGTTTTATTTAAAAGAAATGCCTGCAGTGTGGATCTGATGTAAAGCCCATTGAAGATGAAGGAAAGGCTAACGTTGCCTTGAGTGAGTTTTGCTAATGGTTATTTTAGAAGACTTTTTTTCCTCTTGGTTTATAAATTAATTCTCTTGGTCTTCTTCTTAATTGGTGAGACAGAAATTCAATGGGCTGAGTGGCACTAAATCATTCAGAAGATATTTAAAAACTGTGTTTTCATGGAAAGGTGGGGGATATTATCCTTTCCTAGTGCACTGAACTAATCCTGGAAAAATAACAGAAATTAATGTAATAGGAGGACATAACCAGGCAGCCACAGTTGAGAACAGGTTGTTTTACTTACTTGCCTTGTGATTCTGTGGTAGAAATATGGGATCAGGTAATAAAACCAGAACACACTCCCACTTAAATGAATGGAGCCATTCATTTCAAGGACAGCTTCAGGGTTTTTAAGCTAGCAATGTAACTGACTGAATTCCCTACAGGCTGATGAACCAGTGAAGGAAAAATGTACAGAATAAGGATTTCAGGTTACAAACTTTAGTCTGTTGATTTGGTATGTTTGGGTTTTTTTTTAGTTGTTTTGTTTTCCATTTCTCCTTAAATGTTGAGGCTAATTGCACTGGTGGGGATGGGGAGGTGATGGAGAGGGGAGTTTGGGTTTGTTGGAGAAGATGGTCTTTGTGACCACATCCTTCAGTCTGCAGAAGCAACTGAACCAGTAGAGCTCTTAAATTCTGAAATTAACCTATATCCATTAAATTGTAGACTGCCTTTTTCTAGGTGTGTGGCTGATCCAACAAGAAACTTCTGAGTGAGACCAAAGGCCTTGCAATAGAAACAATGGAACAATATTATTATGCTTTAATATAATATTTTAAGAAAACAATAATGAGCTGGTTTCTCTGCTGGGGGCAGGTCATAAGGGTTTCTGGAGCACTTCACTCCTTCCAAGTGCTGCTCTGTGAACAATAGCATCTGTGGTGCTGAAGGCAAATACACAGGGCTCTTAACTTCTGCTATTTCTGCAGGAGGCTGGTCTTGACTGTGGGAAGACTCCCACTAAAGCCTAGAAGAGGCTTCATGTGACCCTTTTCCCCATTCAGGATAATGGTGTTTTTCTCAATAGGTTTTGAAGGGAGGGGAGAAGATATTGACAAAATAGACCATTGCAGAAAACTAAAGGCATTTCAGATAAGCACAACTGAAGGATGTGACTCTCTTGTGGGAAAGTCAATAGCAGTGCAGAAACATGGCATTATCCTTTTCAAGTCCAAAATGCAAGCAGTGCATCATCCTCCACACCCTTCAGGACCTTACCTAAATTTGCTTTTGTTTGTGATTGTGGGGAGTGGTGGATAAGTGGATACTGCTTCACATTTTTGTCTGAGTCACTTGGTCTGTCCCCTTCAACAAGGGAGAGCAGAGGGAGTTGGCAGGGTTTTTTTGGATCATCTAGAATGTGAATCAGAGAGAAGGCATCCCACTTCTTTTTCCTGGAGGACAGGAAAAATTGTCTCGTGCAGTGGAAGCAGAGAACAGGAGGTATCAGATGGGCTCTCCTGCTATTAGATATCACTGCTGCTTCACCAGGCAAGGGAGACACTTGGAGGCTCAGCAGTATTTATTTTTTTTCTCCCCCCACACCATAAACTCTCAGTGTTTCTAGCTCTGGTTATCTCATGTGCTCACTTTGTCCTCAGTGAAGGGGTGGAAAGGGTCCCTTCACAAGTGGAGGGGATTGTGTGGGACATCAGCCCTGCCTAACGTGTCACAGGGCTGTTCCAGGGCTTTAGCAAAGGCTTTCCTCCCACTGGTGCTGCTGTCATCCCATGTTCCTTCTCCCTGCCCATCTCTTTGGAGAGCTGTCTCTCCATGATTGTGCACTGCATGTTCTAATGTGCACTTGTGGAGCCTTTGGAATTGCCCAGGAAATTCAATTTGGACTTCAGCAACTGCTTGGCTTTTGCTATGAAGCTGGGAATTTTTCCTTCTTCTGAGCACTTTTCATTGTGTCTGTGATCTCTCTTTACTGAGAACCCAAGATAACTCATGCCTAGAGAGGTATCATTACAAAAATGAGTGAGAACGTGGAGAAAGAGGTGGTTTCACTTCTGACTGTATTTCAGAGTGAAACATGTTCATTTTGTACCTCCAGGCATTGTGGAAGAGCAATGATCTCACCCAAAACTGAGATAGAACTGACAGTCCTGGAACCAGAAGAATGGGAAAGCAGTTGCAAGGGCAAGGATCTCAGCCTTCAGCTCCAGCCAGAGTCACTTATGTCTAAGTCATGCCTAGTGAAGGTTGAATGTGTTTTTGAAGCCATCCAGTGTCATTCCAGCTTTCCTAGCAGCCTGGCCCTGAGTTTCCCCATCCTTATGTCCATAAAACCTATTTCTATAATATCTAATGGTTTTTTTGCAGTATGAGGCCCTTACTCTTTATCTGCTGCACACGTGGTGGAAAGATGCTTCCCTTCCTTTTGGAGAAGTAAAAATGGTATATATTTATTCATATCAGCTTCTTCTCATTAACCTCCCTGTTCTCAGCCTTTTTAATGTCCCTCCCTTCATTTTCCTTTGTCTCTTGAAAACTAAAACACTCTTTTCATCAAAAAGCAAAGCCAAGGAAAGGAAAGAAAAAGGAAAGAACCCTCTGAATGTCAGATGAGTTTTGCAAACCTTCGTGCAGCGTTGCAGCCCTTTGTCTGTCTCCTCTGTTTAGACAGCAAGCTCTTCAGAGGAGGGGCTCCTTTCCTGTGTTTGTACAAGTGCTTAGCAGGCTGAGGCCCTGATAGAGCTGGGCTCCTTGGGGGCTATCGTAATGCACAATAATAGTGAACCATATGTTGGGTTAGCCAGGAAAATGCTCAAGCAGTAGACAGATTTTTCCCTTAATGAACCAGGTATTGCTGAGACAATGCAGACCATTTCCCCTTCTATCCCACTAATAATACATTTCACTTCTAGAGGAAGTAGTCCTAGGGATAGTGACGTATTTTAAGCTTTGTGGGCCTTATTGTTAGTCTCTAAATGTCTACAATATATTTAGAAGAAAGTTTCTGGAGTATTTTGCAAAGCAGGCACCCAGGAATTATCTGTCATACCCCTCACAGGGCAGCAGTTGTGGTGTGGGGACAGCCCTGCTCTCCAACCTGGCCAAAGTGGTGAAATATCTGGACTTGGGCTCAGCATCCTACCAAGCTTTATTGCATTTTGGATTACTTTTGGTTTGGCTCACTGGCTGAGCAAGTTTTTGTCAGTCTGTGAAGAGCTGCACAGGTGTGCCCCCAGCACAGCGATCAGCCCACTCCTTGTAGGGAGCAGCCTGTTTTAGAGGGACCTGTCAGGTGTCAGTAGAATTGGTTGGTTTGTTCCTACTAGATGGAAACTCTGATTTTTAAATGTTTTTTTTCTTTCTTTCAGATCCAGAAACATGCTATCACCATGGTTTATTTCACTCTTACCAGTTCTGTCTTATTATCATCAAAATATTTTGAGCAAAGTTTTAGGTGTGTAACAACACTTAGAGATGTTGACACTGAGATGAAGCATTTAGGCTTTTATTTATTTGGGAAGAAAAAACTTGGAATTTTAATTTCATAAACGTTTTTCAAATTGTCCTGGGTTAAAAGCAAAGAGGATACAAGGTCATGTTTAAAAAGGTCATGCTTAAAAGCACTGGAAAGGATACCAAGATGATTAAGTTTTATTTCTCATATTTTTCAGATTCTGCACTGCCTTAGTATATAACTCTAAAAGAGTGTTAGTAACTTCTCTTCACAGTCTAGTTAGACAAAACAATCCTTTTGCAGCCTGAGAACCAAGGTCCTCTTTGCAGCTTCAGGCCCAAGAAAGTATAAATGGTGAATTGAGGGAAGAAATCTGGGAGGATGGGACTTCATAACGTGAAGCTGTAATTGGACAATTAACCCCAATATGTAAATGGACTAAAACTTATAAAAGTGTGAAAATGTGTGACCCATCACCCATCTTGGTGTAGCCTCAGCCAGGCTCTTGTACTGCCCAAGGTCCATCCTTTGAAGGCCTTTTTAATAAATACCTGCTTTATTGCTTTAACACTGTGTAGCCTCTGTTTTAGGTGGCCTCTCAAGGCATCAGAGGTGACCCAGCTTTCAGCCAGAGGCCTTGCAGGACACTTGAAGTTCCTCATTGGCTCAGGGTAAGCCAGGCAAGCTGATGGTTGATGCTGACATGGTCACCACAGCCACCCTGCCCTGGTCTGGCTCTTCTGGGACAGGGATGTAAATCTGCTGGAGCTGCCTGAGGCTGCACCTCTCTGCTGTCAGAGCTCAGCTCAGCAGGAATCACTGGGAATAGGGGGAGGGAAATAGAGGATTTGCTGCTTGGTAAATCCTCCCACCTCCCTCCTCCCAGTGGAGACATTTGTGATAATCATGGAGAACGCTACCACTTCAGCCTGCAATAATAACCACGGCGCAGCGCTCCGCCGTAATTGCCTGGTGCCCATGGGAGGCACAGGGCTGCTTTCCTTTCATCATTGTCTTCAGTGCTGGGCTCAGGCTTTGCCTTCTTCTGTCAGTTAAACATTGCTCCGTGTCATTGTCTTGATTTCCCTCACCAAGCAACACATGGGGTTATTTTTGGGTGAGAGGAGGGACGTGCAGGGCACCATGAGATGCTGGGGTCGATATTTATGAGTAAATTCAAACAGAGCATGATCTGCCCAGTCCTGTAAAGCACAGATCTGTTTGAATGGAGAAAACTATTTTAGTGAATTTATTGTTGCCTTTGATATGCTTTTTATATGTTCTTGTCAGAAGCTGAATTAAAAAAAAAAAAGTGCTGCAGTTCAGTGTTAGGCTGTAAAAACATAAAAATCTGGCAGAGAAAGACCTGTCATCATAACTTTCATCATGTTTCAAATCCTTACTTTGCCACATCTGCTCATTACATGAGACGGGCAAGAATTCAGAGCAGCTGAGCTTTGAGAAATTCTGTTACAGAAGGTAACAACTGATTAAAAGGTCAGGAGATGGCTTCAAAAATATTCCTATGGCCTCTTAGCTTCATGAATTTCATAAGCAGGATGCTGGTAGACTGCATTGCTGCATGTGTTTAGATACAGATTAGGCTGAGGAATGAATTAGAGTGAGGTGTAAAATAACTGAAAAGTAAGCTGTGCAGCAAATGTACTTTTAAAAATGGTTGGTGTTTTTGTACTATAAAAGTAGAAAAAAGACCATGGCCATTTTGGGAGCACAGTGGGTGAGATCAAGCATGAAAGGGTAGAGTTAATGGTGCTGTGGCAATTCATCTTAGCTGATGATCTTGCCTATGGGCTTTAACTCTGTTACTTGGTCAGCAAATGCGATTGTAGTTATTATGTTTAAGAGAAGCTATGGATTTTCAGTCAGAATGATCTTTGCTTTTGTTTTTACTATTATTCTCTTTCCATCTGAAATACAGTCTTGCTGCAAAAGCACTGTTGGGCTGCATCTCTCCTCTGCTGCAAGTGGCCTCTGGAGACAGCAGGGCAGTCCCCGAGGAGGTGGGTGGGTTCCCCTCCGTGCAGTTCTGCTCCCTCTGGATGCTGATCCCAGGGGCATCAGGGCAAGCAAAGGGCTGCCTCCCTTCTACTGCTCTGCCTGAGCAACCTTTCCTGGTGCTGGAGGCTTGTAAAGTCCCTGCAAATATTCCGAGATTAGAAGAATGGTAATTTTAGTTTGATGTATAATTTTCTCTCTTCAAGAGGTTTTAAGCAAAAAGAAAAATTAATTTGAGGAATTCAGAAGGTGGGGATTTAAAAAAATAAGTCTCAAGCATTGTGCTATTGACTAGTTACCATAACAAAGGAAACAAGGTGCTGGTTGTGTATTTGTCTGGTGAGATGAATTCATAGGCTTAGTAGCTTGTGCACAGGCAGAAAAGGCTTTCTTCGAGGGAGTTTGTTGGCTGGATTTTAAGGTCTTTAGCCTGAGTCACCTGGACAAGTAACTTCACAGCTGGATGGTGTCAAGGCCACTTACATCCCTCCTGTGGCAGTTGGGTTTTAAGTGGTGCTGTACATAGTCCTCTGTTGCAGTTGCAGTATCCCCTAATAGATAATATTTTAAAATGTACAAAGATACATTTGGTATAAATATAGCTCACAGCATGAGGCACTGAATAAAACATTTCTCTTCTCTCATCGGGGAGGATCATGCATAACTTACTCTTGGATCTGCTTCATCATTCAGGCGTTGGAGAGTCACCCCTAATTTGTGAAAACATATGGCTTATTCCACCCTTCCACACTGAGAATTCATTCGAGGCATGCTTGCCTGCAGTCTTGTGTTCACCATCTGGATCAACCTTCTGCAAGTCGAGGTAATTGGGAGTTACGGCAAGGGGGAGCAGGGAAGTGAGTTCCTCCTGCTCTGCTAAAATGGGAGGACATCTCTTCTGAATCTTGGCTTCATTACAGCCTGATAGACTGAATCCCAGAAAAAAATCACCCATCAGGCAAATAGCCAGGTTACTGAAAACACATTTTAGCCAGTAACTATGAACCAACAAATCATTTAACTTTTTTTAGGCTACATCTTGATTAACTACCTAGCAACAGTGAGTGAGGGAAAACTTGCTGTGGATCCGGTAAGAAACTGTTTGGTGTGTCACAGATCTATTGTCTATCATACATCATACCTCTGGGAGGATGGAAGCTTTGAACTCCCATTGTTCCTGCTCATATTTGATGGAATAGGCAAATCTTAGACTACATATGCCACAGTTAGGCAGGACTTTTTCTTGGAAAAGCAATGTGTGGTTTGTTCAGGTTTTCCTACTTGTTCTAATGCTGGACACACAGATGTCCCTCCTGGAGGGAGCCTTGACATGTGGTCAGAGCCCTCCTGGGTGAGTGTTGGACAGGCTGCATTCCCAAAACATCCCTCAGGCTGGGCAGCCCACAGAGACCTGTGATGGGAATGGTCATTGCAAACCACCAAGGTTTTGCCCAGTTTTACTGCAGTCCTTCAGCTGCCTCTGTTAAACTAGCAGCTCACTCTGGCTTGGAATGCGGATTCTGAAATGCTTATTTCTGCTCTGAGGTGCTTAGTAATGCCAGTGCTTTCTCACTCTACCAGGGACCTGACTGTGACCCGGTATATTCCCAAGCAGAGAAGGAAGTTATTATTGGCTTAAGTCATCCTTATGCCATGGGAACTGATTGCATGCTGTGTTAGTAGAAATAGTAACAATTAAAGCATTTTTTAAGCAAATCAGTTGCAGCTTTATCCTACACTGTTGTACTGGTACAGAGCCTTTGTGACACAGTCTCTGTTTCTTTCAATAACCATAACTTCATCCAGTTTCTGAAACAAGATTTCGTTTAAGTTAGTCCTGGATCAACAGCAGGTACACAACTATATGTTCATCAAAATTGAAAACTAAAAAGCTTTCTTATGATGTTGTAAGCCCCTAATGGTCCCTTTACTCTCTGTGTGTACAGCACAGAGTCTGCAGTTAAAACTATTTTCTGTGCTTGTCCAACCTGTGTGATTTTATCACCTGGAATTAGTAGCAGCCCTTCTAATCTACTACTCAGGTAGCAGAACAGTGTTCATCCAAAGTGTCTGCATGGGAGTTAAACTGGAGTTTGCCCATTGCTTGTGAATCTAGCTAGAATACTGAAGCAGGAAATGGATCATACAGGGCCAAATTGGGGTTGGGGTTTGCATGTGATTGCTTTCAGGTAGGTGAATTCTTGTTTTATATGTTGGAAAGGGTTCTCTGTGGCCATGTGCACATCATGATTTGTCAAGATCTATCAAATACAGGAAAGTGGCCAATTTAACCCCACAAATCCCTCTGGGACAGTGCCTCTGCTTCCCCCTTTGCCACAGCTGAAGGAGATTGTGTGGATGAAGCCTGTCCTGGAGGCCACAACTGTGGGCTTGCTTTGAAGACATTCTGGTGCATTTTTGGGGCAAGATTTTACTCTGCTGCCTTAAGCTCCAGGCAGGTTTCTCTCTTTCAGGGCTGGCTTTCAGGTCCTCCTGGGTCTGGGAACATTGAACATACATGAAGTAATGTATCACTTGTTTCAGAGTTGAGAGGGATATAAAAATATTCTGCACTGGCAATGCCTGTGAATAGCTTTCACAATTTCCTCTGCTCACCACCCCCACGTATTCCGTCTCTGCCGTGCGTTTCGGCAGAATGCTGAGCAGGGTTTTGCGTTGGCTGCAGTCGGCTGTGTCCTCCATCACCCAGCTACTCCTTCACACCACTGTGTGTCCCAGGGAATCACCCAGCACAGCCTGAGCTGCAGGGTGGGAGAGAGAGAGGTGAGTGGAAATATTTGGTGCCTCAGGACAGTGAGATCTTTCTTACTGCTCTGGGGATCCTTGGTACGTGAGCGTAATTTCAGCCTGGGATCAGTTAAGGGTGTGTATGACAGGACTGTGCCTGTCCCAGTCTACCCTCTTAATTTCCTTTTCTCTTAATCATAGTGTTTGAAATTATTAAAACAGATTAAAATGCAAACTAGCACCATAATCAAGCAGAATGTAATAGCTGGTTTTCATGAAATAACATTAAAATAAAAGATAAATAATTTATGAGTAAGTCTCTCATCAGCTTTGGATGGCCGTAAACCAACACTAACGAGCTACTGCCCAAACCTCAGGAATTAGTGCAGCCAGGTTCTCTTCTCCAGGGCCCAAACCTATCACAGATGACAAGGTGCTTCATATGCCTTTCTTAGACCATCTTAGAATTTTTATGTGTGGAGTTTCAAACTTTAAAATGGCCTCATTTATATGAATCTGAAGATTTACAGGGTACTGAAAATGTTCATTATTTTGCAAATGTAAGTTTTTATTAATGAACTCTTACAAGCCACCTACATGCCTGGTTAGTCATACTCTTGGTTTATAGAGAGATACATCAGGGGGAACAAGAGGTCGTGCAAAGTAGGAAGGGGGACTGACTCTGGCTTGGCTACAGCTCAGGTTACCAAACACAGATTCTGGATTATTGGTATTTCTGAAAGGCTTTGCCACCAGCATTTTCAGTACTTGCAGGACACCTCTGAGACAGGCAGGTCATAACAATTTAAAGTTGTTGGATTTAATTTTTTTTTTAAAGTTTAATTGAGCTGTAAATAAGCATCTGTACCTCCAACACAGAAACGAGACCAAATAGTTTTGATGAGCCTAATGAATATTATCTCTAAAATGGTATGAGTATGTTCATAGATGTAAATTTGATAGGCTGAACAGCCTGAGAATACTCCAGGAATGCTTGGAGAAGCTTCTCTCTGTTGAGATTTTCGGGTTTTTCCTCCATATGGATGGGTGTAAATGGAGATTGATGGGAGGAGCTGTTATTGTAATATACCCATTAGGATGGTTCCTTTGTTTTGATATGTAGATTGCATTTTGAAGAAGATGTGAAGCTAGTTTAAACAAAATGAGATGTATATATGTTTTATGTTCTCCTTTCTCTTCAGCTTCTGCTCAGCCCCATGTAATTTTTCAGGAAGAGGTTAGTAGTTTGCAGGCATTACAGACCATAATGGTACTGAAGAAAATTTGTCTTCTCCCATGTTTTGAATGGAAACAATATCTGACGAAAATATACTTAGTGAGAGAGGTAAAGAGACGATTATTTGAAGAGTGTATTTTGATTTGAAACCTTTGTTTAGGCTTTTTTTGCCAACCAATGACACAGTTCTGGGACACAGGTGGGAAGGCCACAGATCCCTGTGCATTTCCAGGTGGCTTCAGAGCTGCTCCGCAGGGTCTGACTGCAGCACTCCTCCTCCCTGCCCTCCCTCCTGCTGCTGCTGGGGAGGCAGATTCACTTGCTTAAACACACTTGGTGAGGGAAGGTTTTATGAATTGGCCAAGGCAGTCAATCAGATTCAGTTTTACTCTTATGGGTGGTGTCCTGTACAAAACAATATTCTGGACATTCAGCTGAAACGGGGGAAGTTAGATTTTTTTTTCTTTTTCCACTGGACGTGTTATTTGCTTCAGTCTGCATGCTATTTATATTTGTGAAGTTTAGTGTTTGTGATCTGTTTACTTTCTCACTCCAGCTCATTTGCAAGCTGACACAGGACGTTGCATTCTAACTTGGGAAGCAATTTGCTTTTGATACAAAAAGTAGATAGATTCTAATTCCCAGGATGATTCCAGGTTACTAATTCTATTGGATGTCTCAGAGCCGTTTCTGGGCATTGAAAGGCTGTATCTTTTCTGCCACAGTAAATTCCATAAATTTTAAGGCCTACACCTTATGCTTAGCATTTTTAAATTTATGCCTCTTATAAATTCCTTGGAAAATACTGATGTCTGTGTTGGAGCACACCAATCAGCGCTAGATTTCTTGGCACTGAAATGCTATTCATGCTGTGTACATAAGCTCCACATTGTCTTAAAGATTTTGCAGGTAGCTGGGAAAGACAAGACAGGCATTTGTCTTGTGAAAGAAGCTTCCTACATAATTTTAGCTGAGCTCTGGGTTTTGGAGCCAACTTAGCATTTAAAGGCTAGGCACACTTTAAAGAAATCTAATTAGTATTTAGAATAAACGGTAGCATTAATTGCAGTCAGTTCTCTATAAAAGGAATGAACTACCACTCAATTGCATTTAAATACAATTATACAAGAAGATAAAAAAATGTATCTTGATTAGAGGAAGAAATAGCTCAGGTTAATTCTTTTCTTTAGTAATAAGTGAAATTTGTACAGAAGAATTGCATTATCCTGTGGAGCTGTCATTGGCTTCTTCCTGTAGTTGCTTCTCAGTCTTGAAATAGATATTCAAACACCCGTCTGTCATTTAAGCTTGGAATATTTTTCCTTCTCAGACAATAATTCTCTGCACCCAAAGTTGAAAGCCTTCCAGCTTTATGCTATCTCTGATCTGTGGGGGTGCAGGTAAGAAACAACTGTATAAATTGGCAAGTATATTTCTTCATGGTATAGTTTGCAATCAAGTGAAAATGAAACTATTTCAGTTTTGGTTTGTTTTTATTTTTCTTTTTTACGAATGGTTCAAACCTTTGCTAAAAAAAATTCCAAGCGCTAATCCAGGAGGGGGCAGGAAAGAAAGGACATGTGTCCCAAAGCCCTGTTAGGGAATGAAAGGTGCTGAACAGAATTATTTTCTGAAAGATTGAAACCTGGTGTGTTGTGTGAAGTCTAATTTTAGACCACATTATGCTGCAATATGGTATCAGACTCAAAGAGCAGCAGGTGTCAGAGAATCTGCTAGCTGACACTCCATGTTACAGCAGAAAAGCTTTATTAAATTCATTTTCTAAGCTGCAAATAGGACTCTGACATGGTGTGAAATTCAGCTAAACTGAACTTCTTCAGCTCCTGCTCTAGCATGTCATGGATTTTCTGTAATCGCCCACTGTGATCTGGCTAGCCCAAGTTTGGGAATGCTGGCTATTAGCCTTAGCAGGAAAATGCTTTGCTTTTAAGCACTGTGTGCTTCCCATCCGTAACCTAATGAATCCTCAGGGGGGTCTGAAATGAGACAAAACCCAATCCTGAACCAAGAGAGAACAGGAAAATCTATTTCATGCCTTTCCCACAGGAGATGGGTCTAATTCACTGAGAAGTATTTTATGATGTGGCCAGCATTATCTAGGTGAAACATCTATTTTTATTTTGAATATCTGAAATATGGCTATACACTAATTTCTATGAATGAGACATCTCCTTGGGAATTCAAAAGGCCTTTCAGGGTAGAGAGAGGAAATACGTGGACACAACAATGACAAAGTTGTTTTTTGGTTTTTGTTTTTTTTTTTTTTTTTTTTTTTTTTAAATATATGTTTTCTATATCAGTGCTGTGAAGAGCAAAGCCACCCTGGCAGGGGAAGGGCTCTGTCACCGTGTGCTGGGTGGGGTTTTGGCAGCCAGAGCTCCGTCTCACACCTTCGTGGTGCTCACCCTGCAGTTCTGAACTTCTGCTCAAGCAAAAGGCTGCAGAGAGTTGGCTTAGTGGCACACAGCCTCATAACATCTTCCAGAGATGGATAGGAAAGGAGTGAGGAAAAAAAAAGTATTTGCAATGCTCCTAATTTTGCCAGCGAGGTGCCCTGATTTACCTGTGGCTGTTGTGTAAGGGGAACTCAGTGCCCGTAGCAATAGGGACAGTGTTATCAGAAGAGCTGCCATTCATTTTGGGCTGTTCTGACTGGGTTTAAGCATCCCTGAAAGTGCTGAGAAGCAGCAGAGAAGATCAAAAAAGAACTGTCAAAGCTCTGAGCCTGTGGAATTAATTTAGAGAGCTCCCCTCAGACTAAACAGTGTCAGGTAAAGATGCTGTTTTATACAGATCAGATGTCATCAGCTGGGCATTGCTGGCAATCTCAGGGAGCAGCAGAACACTAAAAGGGAGAGGTTCAGGCTGTATTTTTTTGTGGAGGGGAGGATTATGCATTACCTCTCTTTTGAAGATGATTCCATGTCTAATCTCATAAAGAATAAAGACATAAATAGATAAATAATTTCTAGGGTGCTTGTAGTTGATGGGTTTTCTATTCACAGTTTGGGTCCTAGTCCTTGTTGGGAGTCTGAACTGCCTTTAGCCTGTCAGGCTGCTTTGCTCAGAAAGCAGCAAAGGAATGTGGAAACAAAAAGTTATGCAGGGAAGAACTGGAAAATTCAGGGTTTGCATACAGACCCCCTTCAAGATCTGGCTGGCTGGTTTCCCCTATAAATTGTGGGAGATCATGGTTTTGGACAATGCAAGATATTGCTTTCTGTTATCTCATTCAAATTCTCAGCCAATAGCCTGATGGTGCTACACTCACTGACTTTGATTGCCAGAACTGAAAAAAACCCAAACCCCCAAACCCTTCCACATAATTTTCAAATACAGTAGTTGCTTTGATTTAGAAATGCTTTCATGATGCATAGGGGGTGCAGCCAAGCAATGATCTGATGCAGGGCTTGAAAATCAGCTCCTGGTTGGGCAGGTGCACTGAGACACCTAAAAGATGTCTTTGGTACAAGGACAGGAGTTAAGCTGTGTGGGGTCTGAACAGTTTGGATTTTTTTCCAGTGTGCAAGTAGGGCCAAGTGGCCTTGTCAGTTTGTGGACAAACATAAGCAATAAGTTTGTAAGAGTGCAATAGCAAGAAGATTGTAATAGTGCAAACTATTCAGCAAGATTTAGAAGCTACTTTCAGTGTGACTGTGTTGCTCCATGTGAATTACTGAATTTCATTCTTTAAACGAACCTGAAATTCTAACTAAATATTAAGTTAAGAACAATATTTCTTCAAATTGCTTTTAAAATGTATTTTCATGGGGCTCCTGCAACACAAAATGCATCGGGGTACTTGGAAGAAGTAGTAGCCAAAAATGCCATGCAGGGGACTGTGGTGATATTGTGTGTGATAGAAAGGGTCTCTGCAGGACTAAGAGCAACAGCTGTATTTTATTCCAAGAGGCAGGAATTCCCTTGTATTTGGAATAAGAGTTTTTACTTTGTTCATAATTTTTTACAAGAAAGCAGGTCTTTGGACTGGGTGCTTCAACAATATTTCATCAGCCCTAATCTAATTTCTGGCACTGCTGATTTGAAAAGTAACGATCAATATCATAATAATGTGTTTTCAGACCATATTATGTGGAGGAAATCTGTGACTTCATCTCAAAGGTGACCTGTTAAGGAAACTTTAAAATTAGCTTCTACCACTCCTTTTTGTTTTGTTTTTCCCTTTGGGTTTTAAAATGTTGTACAAAGGTCTGGGAAGCTTTGAATATTCCCAGATTTCTACTTGGAGATTTTTTTGGTTATATTTAAAAATAACACTAAGTCTGCTGTTGCTCTTCCCCTCCCCCCTTTTTCCCTAGACAACTCCTTGGGGATTTCAAGGACAGGAAAGTGAAACGTGGCTCAGCAAGTCAGAGGCATTTAATTTTTAGATACATTTTCTTCTAAGCATTTGGATTCAACAGGTGTTAGTGCAAAAAGCAGGATATTGGACCTGGACCAGCCTAGCTTGACATTTCTACTTTCATCTTCTTTTGCAGCTATAATTGCATGAGTTTTCATAGGTTTGGGTTTGGATTTTTTTAGGATAGACAAATTATTAACTTTTTAATGTAAAAGTATTTCCCTCCTCTATAATTTTTTAGTACCTTCACAAGATTTTATACATCACAGATACGAGAAAAAACTGTTTTAAAAAATTAAGAGAAGCCTCCAGAAGCTTTAGGTTAAGAGCAAAAGTGAAACAAGCAGAAAATGCACAACTTCCAGAATAAATACAGATGTTTGTGGCTTCCCAAGCTACACTCCTGGTACTATGCAGGATCCAGTCCTGGGCAGCCGTGGTACAGAGGGAAACCATTACTGTGTGACTGACAGAGCTAAGCAAAGCTGGTTGTTTATGTGCAGCAGGAACTTTACATTGAAAATCGGTTCTGAGTGGTGGCTAAACATGTAAATTTAGAGAAGTGAAAGCCATTTGTTGTCCCCAAGTCTCACAGCAGTGGGGAGCAGTGGATCCCAGTTACTCCTTGGTTTTGGGTCAGGCCAGAGGGTTGTGCACAGGAGGCTCTTGCTGGTGTTGCTCTGCAGCTGTGCTTGAGGTGCCTGCTGAAAAGGTGCTGCCTGGGAGGTGTGTGTGAACAGAAATGCTCAGCTGGCTCTGAGCCTGCTTTCTGCTTATGCCTTGAGGGACTGATGGAGAAAATGATGTCTGGGAGCAGACTGACACACAAAGCCCATGGGTCATACCTGGCAGTCCCTCTGTGTTCTTTTGGCTGCCTGGTTGGGATGCTAACATAATGAATTTTAATTGAAAAAGAAAAATCTTTTGGTGGAAACATATTCTCAGATGGGGGAAGGATAAATTACAGAATAATTCATGGACTATTTGCAGCTCTTGAGAATTCAGTTGATCTAAATAATGTATGTTTATACATACAAATTGTGTGTGTGTCCCTGCATATTTTAAATGTTTGATTGTTTCACATTAAGGAACAAGTGCTTACTGTAGAATACTGCAACACTTGCCATTTTGGTTTTAATTTTTTGCTATTATTATGAATCTCACACAGATTTTCCTTGGGACATTTTTCATACCTGCAATTATTGCTGGCCCAAAATTTTGCAGACACTGCAGGCAGACAGCACCTATTTAAATCCTGAAGAGCACCAGCAGAGACAGGGCAGCCATCATCCCACAGTTAATTAGGAATAAGAAGAGATGGAAGATCTAGTGCTGCCTCCCTCTCTGCCTGCCTGTCTGGTGGACTTGCTCCAGTGCAGGCTGAGCTGCTGGTCCCTCACAGAGAATTAATGGCACAATGGATTTGCAGTGCTGGTGCTCTGGCTGCACTAATGTCAGTGCAGTCCCAGTGTGCTGGCACAGCCACAGCCCAGCTGCCTGGCACTGGGGGGACCCTTTCCAGCTTGTGCAGGCCTTGGCCTCTGGAACACACCTTCTTGTAAGTAGAGGAAGAATTGCTCTCAGCTAGAAGAGCAGAAAATTGAGCAGTGTGCTTTGTGTGCAAACATCCTAAGAATCACCAACTGCTTTAAACTTAGAGTGGGGAAGAGTTGAGCAGATGTCAGCAAGCGTTTGGACAGGTAACTGGGCTCCTAGATGGTGAGAATCCAGTCACTGGGAGGCCCGAGCTGCTAATGGTTTGTTTCTGTGATGTAGATTTAAACTTCAGGCTGTCGCTGACTCTGAAGGAATCCTTGAAGGTGCAGGAGGATTTCAATGCACAGTCAGGTCAGAGGACTCCAGAGGCTGCTGCTGCTGTGTGTAAGTCCTCAGCCTTGTCTTCCAGTGCTGCCTGGCCTTGGCTGTGCTCATCCCTGTTCTGATCAGGGAGAACAGCACACTGCTCTATAACTGTACCTACACTGTGCTGATCTGACAGGGTACCCAAGTAGAATATGTGACGAGTTTAAGAAAAATCATGAATTAATTGAAATGAACTGGAAAATATGAAATAGGGATGAAATGAGATCTGGTGCTCTTTACAAGTACCTGCAGGTTACATGTGCCCCCTGAGAAGGCCTGAATGAAGCAATGATGAAGGATAAGCAGCTGGTAGGGAGCTCCCCTGAGCAGGGAAGCTGCACATCTCACTGCCCCGAGGACACAAACAGGGAAAGCTGCACCATGCACTGAGCCTGAGGAGGCCAAAGCTGCAATGCAGGGGCAGAAGCATCCGTGGGGATTCAGGCTGCCTTTGGATGATTAGACAACTGCTGCAGTGGTTTTGCTTGGCCAGTGTTATAGGGATTCACAATCTATTACACAGATTGAAAACAAAATGCACTCCTACTGCAAAACACCAGGGTGAAGTGTGGAAACAGGGAGGCAGCTTTCTGAGGTACTGAGGTTCAGTATTTTGCAACAGTTTTGCTGGAGAAGGGGTTGTGGTGCAAATTTAGGTTAATTTACTTCCATGTCAGGCTAGCATCTAGTCCTAACTGTAAGGAATGAGTGAAGATGGGTCCTGGAGGGACCCCACTGGCAGGGCATGGGCAGAGGATGCTGGTGTGGATCTCCAGCAGTGCCCAGCTGGGTCATGTCCTACAAAAAGTATGGCAGAGGAGGATGAAAAGAACAAAGTGACCCTTGTGGGGAGAAGTGGGACTTTTTTGAAGACACCAGTTTCAGGTAATTTCAGACTCCAGCACATGGGTTGAGGGTGACATCAGGCTAATAGGTGTGTGTCCTGGGTGCTGAGGTGGTGGAATGACACAACTCATTTGAGGACAGCTACAGAGGGTGGATATCATCCCTGTGGCAAGATGTTCAAGCACCAGTGAGGCTGTACCTGTGAGCTCAGGGTGTTCATGTCACTGAGCATCCTTGCAGAGTGACTGGCTTTGGTCATTACTGATTTGAGCCAGATTCAAAGCAACAGCCTAGAGGCAATAGCTGTGATTTTTATAGGGCATGATGACTTATTTAAATGCAAAATTCTGGCAATAATGCCTTCATCTTAGCACAGTAAACTATCAATAGCTGCCTCTTAAATAGCCTTGTATTTTAAACAAGATATTGCTAGTAACCAGCACTTACTATTAAGTGTAAACAGGTCCCAGAAGTACTGCCAGATCTGTGTTTTTTTTCTAATCTGCATAGCTATTTAAACTCCTTTTCTGCAATGCTGGCTAGCTACATTTTAGGGTTATATTTCTGTCACCACTGCTGCCCCTCACAGGTGCAGAGTTGCTTCCCAGAGAGAGGGGTTTGCCACAGCACTCCTTGTATTGCCCTACCTGGTACCAGCACTGCCAGGGCTCCACAGGGTCCCAGTTTGAGTGCTGGCTGTGGCTGCATGCAGATTGCACACAGAGTTCAACTACCAGATGGGGGACACAAAATCTGCTTTGTCTAGCCAAGAGCTGGCAGACAGAGCACCACTGCTGCTGTCAGCCAGAGAAATACTGAAAATTGCTCAATCAACATAATTCATGGAGCTTTGTGGCAGGTCTGCAGCCCCGCGGGGCAGTGGGGGAGTGCCAGGGCAGCCATGGAGCCGTGTGAGCCCGTGGCCCTGCTCCCTTGCTTGGAGGACACACAGCTGCCTGCTGCTGCCCAAGTGTGCTGCCTCTTGCAGAGGGACTTTCAAGGAGAAAATACTGCCAGAGACACTATTGCTCTGTAATTCCTGCTTTGTTTGCAGAGAGGGGTCATGGCTAAGAGCTCTGTCCCTGATCCCTTTTATGATGTTGCCTTAAAGCACTCTGAGGACCACGGAGATACTGGGCTGCCCCCACCCTTCCTACCATCCCTGCTTGCCATAAACTACGGACTCAAGGTGAGGGAGAAATAGCAAACAAGTTTAAATCTTTATGGGCAGAGCTGGGCAAATACTCTGGCAAGTCTCAATCATTCTTTCAAAGAGAGAGAGGTTTAATCTGTGGTATTGTATTTCCAGCCCTTATTTGCTCTTCATGCTCTGTAGCAGTGGGCTTTCTGAGAGAGCCTTGAGCAAACGGAGCCTTCAAAGGTCCTGGCAGGAGTGAGCAGTGCTGCAAGCTGTGGAAATGGGCTGCCTCATGGTGCTGAGCAAAGCAGGCACTTGTGTGATGTGTTTGAGTGTCCAGCTGAAGCATCCTCTTCAGTCAGAAAGTGGAAAAAGGGGCTGACTCTGAAGAACAAGCACCTGGTGTGCCCAGGGGAGCAGCTTACCAACATCAGTGGCCTTGCATCAGTGACACAGTCAAAGAGATGCAGACCAAACCTTGAATGAATTAAAAAGTAATTAAAATTGTACTTCTCAATCAGAAAGTGATAGTATACCATACTTTTCAGAGTCTGCCTGGTATTTTTTGTCTTAAGCTGTAAGTTATGTAACCTGGTAGCTCCTTCTCTAGTCCTGGAGATGTTTACCCAGCATATAAGTGTAGGGGTGTCAGTGTTTGTAAACATGCAGGTAAATCTGCATATATGTGTTTGCATTTCAGTGAAGCCCTGCTAATGTCTAGCAAAACTGTTTTTTAGCATACTGTATAGAATATGTCTTGCAAATACCCTTAAAGTTCAATTACAGAGTCAATTCAGTAGCTACTAGTAATGAAACATAAATGCAACTTTACATTTTTGCCAGCTGGCTCAGGTAACTTGCTCTCATCATCTACAGAAGCACAGCATTTTTCAATTCTCTGGCTGAATATTAAAATCCAAAATTAGACTATAATTACCAAAGGGTTTGATGGCAGCCTGTAGCCAGACTGAAGAGGGCTCCTCCCTCCTGTGTGTCCTGCAGGAGCTCTGTTCTGAAGCCCAGATCTGCAGCTCATCACATCTGCTCAGGTGGGGCAGACAGCTGTCAAGAAATCTGTGTTTTTGCAGTACCAGCAGGAAACTGGTCAGGAGATTTCATCAGCTGCTTGATTTATATGAATGAATGTAGATTCCTGTCCCTTAGATCATGGCAAAAGTTTTGAATCTGCTATTGACTTTTTTTCTGCCAATGGCAGCAACTACTGTTTTTGCCCATATCTATATTTCTAGACCTTGTGGAGATATAATATTTTCATCTGGTCCTGTGTCCATACCCACAAGCAGTGTGGTTTTCTATCTTTGTCACCTACATGTCACACCAATGTTTTCCATAATGTACTCCTCTATTTGATGCCACAACAGACGTACATAGTGATGTTCTATAAGCAGCAGTCCAGAGAACAATGGACTACTGCCATGCTAATAGAGTATTTCAATGACTAGAGTGGCAGTACAGTGTGTTTTATTAGGTGATTTGTTTCTGTCAGTGGCCACTGGGTGGAGGAAAAACTGAAAAAAGCTGAGAGCAGGAGCACAGCTGAAAGTGGCCTGATTTCCAGGGCATTCAGGGCACCTGCAAGTCCTCTTGTTTGCTGACAATGCATAGCAGCTTCTGAAAAATCAGAGGATTTTTTTAGGGGCCTGATTTTGAAATATGGGACTGGGCTTATGATAAATCAAAGGTGCAGTTTAGCAAAAAAGTCAGGAAACAATAAGTGGTGACTGAGCAAGTGAAGCTTGGGCAGCCCGAGGTTGGCATGCTGAGCCAGCTCCAGTGGGAACGGGGCTTGGAAGGGAGCTCCTCAGGTGGTGCTTGCTAAGGAAAGGCAACACATGCTTGCTTTTTCTTTATAATTCTCTTCCCTGTTATTTTAAGATCTAGGGAGCAGAGGATTTGAAAAAATCAGTGGGAATGTAACTGGGCCGTACAAATACATTTGCTGACTGCGGGGTGTACTGCATCTAGAAATTAACTGTGGGCACAATAATGTAAAATCCTGTTCCTTTTGATCCCTCCTGTTGTATGTTAATCTGAGGTTATATGCAAGAAATTACTGTTTCTAACCTAGTTTCCTCACTGTCCTGCAGGCTGGGAATGAGACTAGCCCCTTAAGTTGCTGCTAACACTTCTGCAGCATGGGCTTAAAATGAAAATGAAGCAGTTGCTTGGAAACCCTCCTCCTCTTTGTGCCACTTATTTTACTTTCTCAAGATGTCTTTTTCCAGACTATTAATTGTAAGTGGCAAAAATATTACAGGCGGAGCTGCTTGTGTCTCTTACTGTGAAGATTGTGTAACAAGCCCCTGGTTTGATTGGCATATGCTTTGCCAGACTTGAACCCTTTTGAACAAAATTCGGAGGGAATTTGCTGTGATAAGTAACTCCCTAAACTCTTTAGCAAGATTTAATCCAAACTGATGCCTGAGAATAGATGTAGAGAACAATGCACTGGCAAAAAAATGGAGTGAACTTTGAAAAGGTGAAATATCTCAGTGCTTTGAAGCAAGGATCTGAAATTTGGTGGGGAAGGATTGTCTGGCTCTTTACTCAGGGATATTTTTCTTGCCATTTCTAATCTGTGAACATTTGGTTAAGTTGTAGGCATTTCCTTAACTTATAATTTGCACATGTTGCATAGGGACAGCTTTGGTGTATTTAGCAGCTAAAACCTGAACCAATTTCAGCCACACTCTGGACAGAGTTGAAGTCGGCCCTCCAGAGGTTATACCTTATTGATGGGATATTCAGAAAGTGGATTAACTATGTGCCAAGAAATCCTAGTTCTAACATCTCTGAAATTGTGAGTACTTTGCTTTGCAACCGTAATGTTCTTACTGGGTGGTTTTCTTGTGCAAAGTATATATTTTTAAATTGGGCAATTTAAGCATCAGCTGCACATACCTTAAAATTTCTTCAGCATGAGAATGTAATTTTTTACATACAATTTTGTAACTGTCAGTCTGTTGGGAGTTCCAATGGGCATGGGATCCTATATCTTTGATAAGGGGGATGTCAGTGCCAAAGGCTGTGTGTAAAATTTAAAGCGTATGGATCCATAAAATGCCTCAGGGTTATCCCTACTATCTGTAGGAAACAGTCCTACAGAGAATACTCTGGGACTGGAGAACACTGGGAAGGCAGTTTTCCTGACACTGGATCAATGATTTATTTTATTTTGGAAATCTCTTCTGAGCAGTAGGGTGGGGGCAAGATAACTTTGGAGGGTTTAGCAGCATGAGATCTCTTATGCAACTAAGCAAATAGCTGGGCAGTCTGGTTACACAGAGTTTCAAAATACACCAAGCATGAAAACATTTTTTTGAGTAAAACAGTAAATGCTGTTTGTTTCAGTGGCATGCAGAATACGATACATATCTTAAAATTTTTAAGTGGGAAAAAGTATTGGAGAGAAACTCTGGATTGTGGGAATTGTTTGCCTCTATATTTTTGGATGTTACTACAAACCATGTTGCCCATCCATGTGTTTATGCCAGTGCTGTGTAATTGGGGGTTTGGAGGCACAGAAGGATTACTTTGTGTTCAGCAGACTCTTGAGTCTTTCTGGGTCTTGTATTCCTTAAATATGGGCAGGATGATAGGTATGTGTAGGCTAATGGGGCCACAAGACTTCATTGGGATAGAACCAGGAGGAGTGTAGGGCAGAAAAAGGATCATACACATTTGGGCTTTTTTTTTAGTGTGAAACCTGGTTTAAAAAGGATTTATTCCTTTATAGTCCACAAAGGACTACCATCCACCTGAGCTGCCTGGACCTTCTTCTTTCGCCTGAAAATTTAGTTTGGAATTTGAATACTTCGGTGATTTTTGAAGGTTTTAAGCATCTGGAAATGCTAGAGATGCAGTGCCTTGCATGGACTTTGTGCCCAGGCAGCTCTACATGGCCTGGAGACCCTTCTCTCTGAGCCTGCTCTGCCCAAGCATCTGGGCCTGCTCCTCCCCAGGAGCTCCTGGTTAGAGGGGCTGCAGCCCAGGCCTTCCAGCCTAGATTCACACAGATGATACAGCTCAAATTTCCATATCACAGAAAGCTGGCAGGACTACACATCAGGAGTGCTAAAATATGGCTGAAAGCTGTGTGCATCCATCGGGATCTGTGTGCTAGCATTCCCTCACTCAGCAGGGGTGTGATGAGTTCTTCATTAATATTAGCTCTGGAAGGAGCAGATGGTGCCAAGATCTTGCACCTCAGAGCCAGAATTACAGTTTGGAGCCAGCTGCATCGTTTTCATTAGCTTGAGTTTTTCACAGGCCCCTTCGAGCCTTCATTTACCTTTGTAAGTGGGATGAGAGTGCCAGCTCTATGAACTGGTGTGTTAAACATGAACAACATGTTGAATGATTATCCTGAGCAGCAGTACTGACTGATGAGGTAGTGCCACGTTTCCAGCCTCTCTCTAGCTGATGGCATATGTTGCTTTCACCAATAAAATCTGTAGACTCTAGAAAACTGGCTCTCAAGTTGCCTGGAGAAAGCCATAAGCAGCAGCAGGAATGTTCAAGGGCTGGATGGCAAGGAAACCTCTGGCAGCTCTACATAACTGCTGCTTGGATGGTGAGACTCTTGAGAAGAGCTAGTGGAGAGGCAACTGGGGGGAATGGATGAGATCAATATTTTGTACCTGTATTTTTGTGTATTAAATTGGTGAATGCTGGTTTCACAACACCATGATGGTAGAATAGAAGCATTTTTTAATGCTGTAAAGGTCAATGAGAAAATGAAGATGTCTAAATGAAGGTAAAGACACTGTGGTGAACCAGTACAGTAGAATCCTTACAGGTAGTGCAGAGAAGAAGATGAGAAATCAGAGGATCTTGATGAAAATTACTTCAAGGCTGCTAAAATAGAAACTGCAACTCCAGGTTGCAGTGGTGTGGTAGGGATTCCATAGGCTGATTCAATTAACTTTACTCTGCTTAAGCTCACCAGGAATGTGTTCAGACACATGACTGAAGATTCAGTGTGTGTAGTTGCACCAATAGCAAATGGAATTTTGAACATTTGGCTTAAATAATGCAGCGTGTCATTTGCTTCCCAACGCACTCTAATCTGCTTTAAAACACAGATGGGTCATCTCAATACAAACTTGAAATGTCTTGTTCATGGCAAAATAATTTAACTCTGAGAAAGGATATCTCCATCTCGGTGTACGTTCATTTGTCTAACTGTTCTGACTCTGGCATAGAGCTCCTCTTTTCCAGGATCTGATCTGCATACAGAAGTCAATGGGAACATTGCTTTTGGCTTGGCAGGGGCTGTGAGCAGTACTGACAGAGATTATTGCTCTTGCTACACTGTAAATTTGGACAAGCTAGCTAAACAGTGCAGTCTTTTAAGTGGATGGTTGTGAAAGGTTTTTAAATCTTGTCTATTGTCCATTAATGGCTTTTCCCTGTTTGTTTTTTCTTCTTGATCCAGTTGGTTTGATGCAAATGCAGTGAAACCATCCGGGAATACAAAAAAGTATCAGAAAATAACTTTCAAAACACTTAAAAAGGACTCTCTAAGACTTCAGCTAGATATAAAGGACTCTTATGGAAGCATTTACTTTTTTTTAAAAAAGGGACTTGTTGATTATGAATGTGCCTGGATTTAGCAGAGTGTAATTTATTCCTTCACCTAACAACTGGCAATTAAACACAAAAGGTGAAATACATCCCACTGAAGTGAAGGGCAAAACTCCCACTGTCCTTGGTGGGACCAGGAATTCACCCAAAGTGTTCATGGAGAAATACTTTGAATACAATGTAATAAGCTATGCTTTGTGGTAGTAAAGAGCTTTCATTAAGCTCACAGCTCCAGATATTCATGTGATGCATTTGCAGGGTCTTTGCTGCACTGCTGTTTTCCCAACTACTAAAGGGCATGTGCAACTCATAGTAAAAGGGGAATTGATGGCTCTGTGTACATGTTTCCTTCAGGCAACAGGTACTCCAGGTACCAGCCTGTGTCTGGTGTAAGGTGGAGAACATACCCCTCTGGTAAGAGAGGAAAATCTCCTCTCAGCCTGTATTTCTTTTTTGTGAGCCAAGGGAAGGCTTAGAGCTGGCTCCACCAGGTTTCTGCTCCAGCATTAGCCACTAGGATTAACTGACACTGGGACCACCTTAACCAGGAGGGGCAGTGAGTCCATGGATTGAGACTGGCTGGTACCTATCTCCCCAGATAGTTTCTCACCTCCCAGCAAGACAAGTTACTCTGATAGTCGCTTAAAAAAACAACTTCCCAGCCACATGACTTCTTGCTTGCTGGGGCTTCATTCAGAAAAGAACTATTGATACCATTAGTGAACTAAAAAATGTCTGGAAACATAAAAAATGTAATTTTTGGGATGAGAGGGAGGAGGAGAGTACCTGAGGCAATTATTATTTTGGTTCGAACTCTGCTCTGATAGCAAAGAATCTCATAGAACTCCACCATGCTTGCCTGCTGTAGGGGCTGCCAGGGAGTTTTCAGCCATCAAGATCTCATGAGGAGGGAAGGACAAAAGAATTCACTAGAAGAAAAAAAAGCAAGTTGAGTGGGAACAGCACAACCACTGCTCCTAGAACCTGGGAGCTCTGGGGATCTTCTGGCTGGTCAATAACAGAGATGCTGCTCATTATGGGAATAGAGTTAACCAGCAAAGAGAAAAATAAATGTTTAGCAGGAACAAGGAAACAGCTGAACACACTCATTTCACCCCAGAGTTGTACTGTAGCCTCCTTCTCAAGATAGAAAAGAGTGTGATGAATGTAAAACCTGCCTGTGCAGATCCCCTCCTGAAGGCATTATGTATGCACTGCACGGGGAAGGTATTTACATCTTTAAGCAGTGATCATTGTCCAGCATGGTTTAGTTCCAGCAGATGAAACTCCCACAAAAACAGCTTCTGCTGGATCTCACCAAATAAGCCAGATAGTTTGTGTCTGGCTGGGGAAAGAAACATTTGTTTTGTTTGCCAGTGTGTTTTGCATGAACAAAGGAGGGTCCAAAATGGGACAAACTTCAGCTTTCTGTTGATGCTTCTCCCAAGGGGATCTTTCCTCTCAGGTTCAAATGCCAATAACTGGAAAGTCCTTTCTTTTCTCCATCTGACAGAGTGAAATGAAACCCCATGGTGGCATAAATGAGTGTGTGGGGTTGTTCCTGGACACCACACACCCCATATCGTGCCAGCATGCAGGTGAAGGGAATTGGTCATGGGATAAAATGAGACATCCCCTTCTCCCCCTACTATGTGTTGCATGACTTGTTAATTGTTAAAGAAATTCAGGTTTAATATTCATTCACACTACAGCTGCATGTGGGCTATGGTGGCATGAGGGCTCAGGCTCTGTGGCTTTTGACTTTTTTTCCCATGTAATTGACATGAAGATTGACTTGAAGAGCTTCCTCTGGCAGAAGCCAGAGGATCACTGAAAGCACACTTCAGCTTTTTGGGTCTAAAGGTAGATTTGCTTCATGAAACCCACATAAAGAAGTCATCATTTAGAGAGGAATATTAAAGAATTTTTGCGTTTCTGTATCATACCCTATGTAGTGAACACTGTGGCTCTTTAAGAGGTTTCCTGTAGGGAAAGGGTAGGATTCGTGTGGTGGGTTGGCCCTGGCTGGATGGCAGTGCTGCTCTATCTCTCCCCTCCTCAGCTGGACAGGGGGGAGAAAATAGAGCAAAAGGCTCATGGACCCAGATAAGGGCAATAATTGGGAGAGATAACAGACAAAACATCCAGTAAACAATGTTAAAGCCAAATGGTTATGGGGAGCTGTTGGTGTTCTAATTGTGGTGGAGGGATGAGTTGGGGGTCACTTGGCCACCTTCATTCTGTGTTACATCATTTGATTTTGGTGTAGAAAATTCTTTTTTGTTGATGCAAGTGAAGATTGTGTGATGAATGTGGATTTCAATGGTAATTCTTAACATTTTACAGAGGCGATGGGTGGAATGTATTGGGTCTGTGTGGCAAGGTTTTGTGGTGAGTGGGGCTGCAGGAGTGGCTTCTGTCAGAAAGGAGGGGTGGAAGAAGGTGACTTTATGATTTGGTCTTATTTCTCATTATACTACTCTGATATGATTGGTAAGAAATTAAATTAACTTTTCCTCAAGTTGATTCCATTTTGGTCATTTTGGTAATTACTGAGTGATCTCCCTGTCCTTGTCTCAGCCCAGGAGCCTTTAGCTGTATTTTCTCTCCCCTGTGCAGCTGAGGGGGGAGTGACAGCATTGCTTAAGTGGGCACCCAGGGTCCAGACAGAGTCAACCCCCACAAGACAATAACCGGTTTTGCATTTAGTGTAATATTAAAAGCATACAGTATGGTTGTACAGAGCTGAAAAATGATGTTTTTGTGATATAGTCAAGGGAGTAAAACAGGGAGAAAATATATTTTCCTCTAGCATGACTTGAAATATGCATCCACTTCAGGTTTTGTTAATAATGTTCTTAATTTGCAGTGTGTCATAGGAGGGCAGCATTAGTTATTGTAATGCTGTATTTATGATGTTATCAGTCGCAGAGCTGCAATACAGTTTTCACCACAGAGCAGAACTCAGATTACTGGGGATTTAACATGAAAGTTCAATAACAATAATTTAATATGTACTATGTACAATCAGAATGATATTTTTTTTTCTTTCAGCAGGAAATAATTGTGTTGGATCATTAAGCCCTGTTCTCCTCTGCTGTTTCCCATTTAGCAAATAATTATATGTAGAGGTCCATCTCTTTCTGTGGTTTCATTCTATGCACTTACATTGGCTTCAGTGTTGTGACACTGATTTATGTCAGGAAAGCATCGAGCCCAGCTGTCAAAGACAGTATCTTTATGTGGCCATGAAAGTCATGGAAGAAATCATATCAGGATATCAAAGGAATTGACTGTATTTTAATATATTTTGGCAAAATGGGAAACTGGAGGATTGCAGGTAGAGTGTTTTTACTTTTTGGTCTTTGACTTTTCCTGATATGTGCTGAATTAACAGCCTGGAGACTGAAACCTTTTAATTTGGGTGGATTTCAAGGTTCCCACACAGAGCCTGATTGTTTCCATTTTTGGGAAGGGATGCTCTCTTTTTGTCCCTTGTACAGTCCCAGGCTTGCTGATGATGCTCAATAAATAATCATAAATAACAATAAAGTCTAGTAGGATTTGTGCAGCTGTCTTGGACAGGGCTTGTGGGATGAGACCCACCCCGTGCTGGGTCCCAGGGCTGCTGCACCTCTCCTGGCTGCTCATCCTGCACATTCTGCCAATGGACCATCAGAGCAGCTGCTCCCTTTTTTTTCCCTATGACAGATTTGGGAATCTGCATCTTAAAGGAAAGAGTTGCTTTCGGCCTGCTGCTAAAAGAAATTTTTAATTGTCCCTTCTGGGGTCAGGCAGCTTATTCTACACCTGAAGCTGGATGTTTTTTGATCACAGAGCTGCCACCACAGGTACTTGTCCAAGTACTTGATATGAACTAAAGGAAGAAGGAATTGGAAGGTGGAAAATTTCTCAAGCTCAGTATGACATAACAAACTGGAGCTGTAAGGAGTAAGGGCAGTTTCCCATCTAGCTTCCACACAGACTTAAGGATCAACCCTGGGCTGGTTGGTGAACCAGGGTAAAAACACCAGGGAATACGCTGCTCCTGTGAGGTGTCAGCCCAAACGTTGATACCTGGTGTCACCATGGGATGGTAGCACCCTGCAGGAAACACACACACTCTGCAGGATTGGTCTGCAAAGTCTTTCTCCACCCAGTAAATTCTCTGGGTGTGCTCAGTGAGTAGAGCAACCGTCTTCAAGTGTCTTATATAGGGGATTAATGTTGGCATTGGACTGAGCTGTATGGCTTTGCTTTTAATACTAAAGTCAGGATGTGGGAGAAATGTGAAAAAGCTGAGCCAGGTTTTTGCCCTTTGAAGACAGGGGAAGGTCTGTGCAATAAGCTACCCTTTATACCAGGCTAAAAAGAAGTCATTCTTTCTTATTGTTGTCAAATTGGCCCAAAGCATTGCTGTGAATACATCTAGCTGTTTCCAGTTGCCTTTAACTGAGCTAGATATTGAATATTTGAGTTCTTCATAAACACAAGATGAAATTATCATGATTTTCCAGAAGGCTCACAATGCAGTATAAGTAATTCAACTGAAGTAAAGTATTTATTAATAATTTCTGAAACACTGTAAAGATTATTTCCTTGTCTGAAGCTACAAAATACCACAGTATCTGCCTTTACAGGAACAATCCCTCCCTGGCTCACAGGCACTTCCTATGGGAAGGCAAAGGGCTGTTCCTTTCAGCATTCAGTATTCAGTGTCTGCTGGTTCTGGGGATGGTGATTTGTGATAGTTGTTGGTATCTGTTAGTATCTTATTTATCAATGGTCAGAAAAACAGACATTAAACCTTCAACTCCATTAGCAGGACTCGGGCTCATGTGCTGAACTGACTGATGCTGCTGCATTATTAGAATTGGTGTTCTTCAGATAAAATAAGGAAGAATTTTTTGATTCTCTTCAATAACACCTCCACCTGCAAAGAATTGCCTTGTTTCTCTATTATTAATGAAGTTCCAGATTACCTTTTTCTCATTTTTTCCCCTCTGTTCCCTCAACCTCCCACCCATTGCCCTGCCAGCTCAGCATACTTTTGATTAACAGGAAAAGATTTAATCTGTCTCTAATGTTAAGCTGGTCTGTCTCTTTGCCCTTGTGGGAATGAAAAAATCCAGTGACATTACAAAAGGAATCACGAAGACTCCTAATGTCATCCTGTTCAGCATTCCCCTTCTTAGTAAAACAAGCTTTAATATTCAGGACATTGAATAAGCTGTAGGGAGTGCCAATTTCTTGCTTGTATACTTGTTGCATTGCCAAAGTCTCTTTGGCTCTCCAGCAGGGATGCACAATAGTAGAAATGAGCAAAGTAAAATGCCAGATCCAGCTCTGATCAAACTCTGGAGGGGTTTTTATTTAGATTTGAACTTTCTCACACCCATTGCTATGCAATAGTTGCTGGTGCTTGGTGGCTTGCCACAGCGTGAATATCATATACTGGAATGTGTTTAGCTTCAGAGGATTACCTGGGAAAAAAGCCTTTCCAGTTGTAATGCTTTAAAGGGTCTGTTTCAACTCCATCTTCCCCCTCCTCCCTTGCCTTTTAACACCTGCACGTGAATATAATAAAGTGCAGATTGAAGCTGGTCATTTGCAGAGAAGGAAGAGCCCTGGCGTGGTAATTGAGATGTTACTGCTTGCCTCCATGGCACATATTAGCTGAATAAAACATGCAGTCAATAAAGTGAAACAAAACAATAAAACTAAGCCCTTTGGTGCTCTATTATAGGGTGTTATGCAACATAGAAACCTGCAGTCATAAAACTGAGAATGAGAGAAACCTTACACTTTCAAGAACAAAGGCATCCAAGCATCAAGTTGGAAACAGCACTAAACTTCCACTCTCTCTGCACCTGGAAGCAGTTAGCTTTAAAAGCCATACTGGTTTATACTGTTCTCTTCCAATTTAAATAGGGCCTTCATGTGCTCTTGTTAGATGCTTATACAGAAACATGGTTTTAATTAAGGCATGCATTGATCCAAGTCCAAAAGATACATTTATTTCAGAAGATAAATTCATTAGCCATAGGCATAAAAAGCTGGTGTTCTCACTGAGACGATTCCAGCCTTGGGAACGATGTTCTGTATCCTTTCTAAATGTATAGTGTGCCATGCAGCTCCGGTTTGCATGACATCAATCAAATATACTGTATCCTTAAGCCGTTTGGCATAGTTAGTTTTGAGAAATAAAGGCAAGCTGAAAGAGAATTAAGATGTATAAGCATGAGAGGACAGATGTTTTCAGCTGTCAGATTTCACTAGCATTTATCAGTAATTTATGTGTGATACTTAGCTATGGAAAATAAATCCTGATGAATAATTTATTGAAATATATGAGCAGTAAATTGCCCGGACACAGTAGCAAGTTTTCTGAATGTCTTTGTAGGTATTTATAGATTAAAGATATTTTTTCAACACTTCTTGGGGTGTAAATGAGAAACCTCTCAGGGACATGGTGTATTTCTCATCAGATAGGCATAACTCGCTCCTTGGTCTTAGAAGTCAAAAAATGTGTAACAATTTTCACAGTTCTTAGTTTGTTAAAATTTATTCCCTCCAAATAATGTCCTGTGTGTATTCCTAAAACTTCTGGGGGGCTTATGGAAAGCATAAAGTCAAAAATGTTATACAAATCAGAATGATTGTTTATGACCATCTCTTTACAGTGGTAAATAATTAAAATGTTTATATAGTTTATATAGTTCATATAACCATTTGAAAGGAAATGTTGCAAAACTGTTGTGTGAAAAATTAGCAAGAGTCAGAAATTTGGAAAAATTATGTTTTCTGCCTTGCTTTCTCCCTCTTTTGGATAAAATTTTCACTAATGTGTAATATACAATTGAGATGGATGCTCAAAGTGGTGCACCATTTTCTGACAAACTCTCTGGTAAAGTTTGGCCTTTTTCCATGAACTCTTTAGGCTTGAAATCATTTCAGGCAAATATATTCTTGACTGCCTTCATTCACAGGAAAAGCTCCATCTGACTCTTGACCACTTTCATGCTTGATGTTTTTTATGGGCCTCGTTTTCTGTCGGGGCACATGACAGATGTGCCTTGACATGGATGAACCTTGGACGTGGCACTGCAGGTTCCAGCGCTCGCGGGCCCTGGGTCATGGCTGTGCCATCTGCTTTCCATGGGGCTGCAGGAGAGACCTTATGGTGCCATTTAAAGGGACTTGACTGCATGATCAGAAGGGCTGCTCGGTGACATATATTCTCTTCTTTGATTGTTCTGTACTGAGCTAAAGGAGAGAGTGCTTTTCCACTTTAGTACTGCTCGTATTGTGTGACTGCACCTCGTTATCCTCACCCTTTCTTAACGTGGAGTTAAATAGTCAATGTTGCTTTGTGTTTCTTGCTCTGTGTAAAACTACTGGACACTTTGCATCTGCTAAATCTGTGGAGTTTGAGCAGTTCAGGACCAAGATTTTAGCCAGAAAATTCTGAAGAGTTAAACGAACCTCTGAGTATCTTTTCACAGGTATCTGTGCATACGGCTGTCACAGGGCTGGATAAATGCTTGAACCCAAAACATTGAGTTGGTCTATGTAACATCGATTAAGCCCATGACCTGAAACCTGGTGACATATGTTTTTTGTGTCAGTTACCTTGCTGGTTCATTTGATATTTTGGTTTTATGTTTTGAAGGACACTAAAGAAAAACTAAGCTTCTGTTTAGGAGATATTTTGTGTTGCCCCATTATTGACGTCCCTACAGCTTTTTTTATGTTCAAGTGACTCTTCATGCTCTTTTCTCTCTGAAAATTGATCTCTCAATTAGTATAGATACAAGCACAGTACACACAGTGTACATTCATGTTCAACATTAACTATGCAGTTAGCTAGTGAGCATGTAAATAAAGGTTACAGAAGGTGAACTAAAAGATACCATGTAAAATGTAAAATCAAATAATTTGAATAATTTTCCAAGATTTATTTTTAAGAGCTCAACAACACACAATTTACTGAATATTAGAGAAGGATTTTATAGAATAAATAATGGTTATTTGTGTACTTAAGTACCAGCATGCAGATTTATTGTGGTGAACTGCAGCAATTCTTCCTTAGAGAAAAACACAGCCTTGGTCAACGTCCTCCAGTAAAACAAGCTTTTATAAAGAACTGGAGTTACAGCATAATTTATAGTTATCATTTTAAGCACTGAATTTTCATACCATTTGCCTCTGTTTTCTCACTGGTGAGGAATGCCCAGGGACCGTAATATCAGCATGTCTCCTATTACAAAGTTAAACTCCAGAAACATTTAACAAGGTGAAAGTTCTAAAATTAGCCCATTTTCCCCAGCCCACACATCACACACCTGTGGGAGAACATGTACAATATATTCTACACTTTCTTTCCTCATTACAAATCAAAACACTCTAACCTAGCATGCAAAACATGCATTGCCTATTTTCATTAAGTCAAGAGACCTATTAATTCCAGATGTAAGCCATTCCACTTAGCCTTCTTAAAGCTGGAAAGGGCATTTTCCTCTACCCGTGTCTGGCTTTCAGCATGTGATCCCTCTCCTCCACATTTCCTGGCTGCACAGTGCACCCCTGAAGGTTTGTTGCTTCAGTTGTGCAGCCTGTGCAGAGGAAAGGCATGGCTATGTGTGAGGAACTCTGAGAGTTCAGAGCTTTTAACTTACTCCAACGTGCTTTCAAGATATTTCGTCAATATCTTTCCCTGCTTCAAATATACTACCTGAGTGGTGATAGCCCAGCTTGGGGCTAAAATCCCCTTGTTGTCAGTGACTATTTTCAAGACATACATGACAGTTATAACAAGCCCAAGAAAAAGAGATATTATTATTGCTGTATGATACTGGGTCTGTGTTACAGCTAGAAAACATTTAGATGTTCACAAATGGAGATGGATAGAGAACCACCGGCTCAGATGATTTGTTTTTGAAGTGAGGATCAGCTTAATCCTGAATTGCTTCTGTGTATTTGTGGATCTCACTAATTTCTTAGAAAACATGTGTTTAATGATGGCTTTTTGCAGCTTTTTACCGAGTCTCTTGGTGGTGGGAATTTCTTTGTGAGTTAAGATAATTTCCCAGGAATTGCTGCAGTTGAAAAAGTTTGGGTATGGGAGGTTTGTCTATAGTAGTAACTAACAAAAATGACCACACTGCTTCATGCACTGATGGTTTTTGTCACAATTAGTTTAAAGGTTTTTGTCCAAGCATTGATGTGGTGGAAGCAATGGATCCTTAAGTCATTTCAGTATGGGTGGATTTGAATAACTGAATGCCAACTGACAGTAAATTCATCTGTGGTAAAATGTCCATGGAAGAAGATTCTAGCCACAGTCCTTCTAACTGAAGAGGAAGAGAGAATGCTGGTGTTTTGTGAAATGGGCACTGGGTGTGCCTTGGCAGCCCTCAAAGAAACTTCCTAACTCTGCTGGTACATGACTAAGCAGCAGTGCACAGTAAATATATGGCTGCTGCTACTGAAATTTTATACTTGTGTTGATCGGCACAACAGGAAAAATTGATTTTGATCCTGACATTAAAAAAGGGACACAGAATTGGGAATATATGGATAAACTCATAAACAGCTGGTCCTGGGTATAAATTTTTACAGGAGGATTTTTCAGGTCAGGGATTGCTGCTTTGATGTGTGTTGGCGTCGTGACGAACACTAAGGGGTGGCAATCTGTGCCTGGGGCTCGTAAGTGCCATGGAAAGACAAACAACTGCTAAATTGCCCTTGCTGCTGCTAGGTTTGTGATATATCTGAGTACATAAGTGTTTATAAAAATTATTTATGCCATATCTTTGCTTTCCTTGTATTTCAGGAGAGTACTTACACAAGACAGAGGAGTAGACTTCTGAACAACCAAGTAGAATAAAATTGTCACTGTGTTGCTGGCAGACTTTGAAGTTAAAGTGCTGTGTAAAATTTTTTCCCTGTTTTTCTTTGAATAAGATTTTTTTAAAAAGTGTGTTTAAGGCACAAGCCAAGTTGAAAATGATTATTTTTATGAGAAACATGCTGGAAGATAAAAAAGTAGAGACATGATGAGTTACATGATTCTTAGGTATAGACTCAGAGTATGAAGTTGGGAATGGACTTTTGCCATTGCAGCTAAGAAGTCCTTTGAATATTTTTAAGTGTTTCATTTGGCACACTGAGGTAAAACTAATAGAGGAAAACAAATTTTTTCAAGTCTACTGTATACCTAGGTTGGAGATAGTAATCTACAAATATTTCCAGTAAGAACTTCAGTTGTGTTGCTTTGGGCCTCATAAAAAGTGAGGATTTTATCACATTTTCCAGCTACCTGTTCTCCAGTGGACCTTAAATGCAAAGACTGGAAAAAAAGCACCTCTCTTGAAAAGTTATTTGTTGCCATTGAAGCACTGAGTGTTAATAAATTAAAACAAACATTCTTTGTAGAATTTATGATTTGATTGCTTTCAAAGATGAAGTGTGGTGCTTGCAATAAGACCTTTTTATTTTTTTAACTTGCATGGCTTGCAATGAGCAAAGGCATCGTGTTACTCATATATAAAAGGAGATGGGAGATAACAAGGCTAGAATTTTCCCCTGTGTTACTGTAATAGTGTAAATTGGGAAAATCCAGCTGTCGTTCATTATGAGCCTTTCTTTCTACAGGCTGTCACTGAACATTCCCATCCAGTAGTGCCTGTGAACAGTGGGATTAAAAATAACCAGTGGGGAAACAGTAAGATGAGAAGGAGATCGAGGATGATGAAGATGTCTTAGGAGCAAATTCCATCTCATGGTGCTCTTGAAGAGCTGTGGACTACATACAGTGTATTAGCATGTTAAAGTGCCTCGGAGAGGAGCCTTAAAGGAGGAAACTGGCTTGCTGATAGCTACATGGACTGCATAAAGGTTTGGAGGGTCCAAGCACTGTGCCCCTGCACAGCTGGTGTTGGATGCCAGTGCTCAGAAATCTTCATGCTACTTTTGAGCAACAAGCGAGTCTCTACTTTGAATATGAATGAGTGAAGTCAACTGCCCCTTAATTTATACACATTGCCAGAGACTGTCCCAGGGTTTGGAATTAAATACTCCAGCACAAATCTCTTTAAACCTCCCCTAAATAAGAAATTATGCTAAAGCTCTTTAGTAAGGAGGTTCTCCCCCCTGTTGAAATAAAAATCAATTATGTTTGCTCTGCTGTGAACAATGTCGCTCCGTAGCCTTGCTTTCTAATTGGGTAATGCCTTAATGACCTGCTGGGAGGCTGTGATGCATTGCTTTGGACCCTCTCTGCAGGCTCTTAGACTACCAGTCAGATGTCAATGAAGCTTGGCTCAATAGGGGTTCTTTTTCTAAAATTCCATTATTCATCAGGGTTTATGCACTAAAATGATCACAAAATAAAACCTTCACATCAAGCAGAGTTAAATAGAATTATGGATGCTTTACCTCATTGTTAGACTTTGAGATTGTCACCGGATTAAAATTAGGTTCTTTTTTATTTGTTAAATTTGATGAAAACATTTTCTCGGTTTTGGGTTTTTCTGTTAAGAAGTATTGAAAGAAGCAACTTTAAAGGTGGTGGATTTTTTTTTAATAAGGAGGTGTATATGTATTTTAAATGAGTCTTATCTGTTCCTGTTTATTTTAAACCATGAAACAAATGCTTTAAAAAATCTTATTCACTGTCAGCGAGTGATAAGTATCAAACCATTTACTTCATTTAATAGCTGTGTTGAATCATTCTGGTTTTCTGTCAGAACTAGGATAAATAAGATTTAAAAACCCTATGTTTGCTTTATATTTTCTTCCTAACATCTAATGGAGACCAGTAAAGTGGAATTTTTAAAACTGTTATTACAAAGCTGGTGTTTGAAGATGAGAACTGCTGGTTCTCGAGGACTTCTCTTCCAGAGCAAGAAGGACTTCTTTCCTTTGCCTGGAGAAGATGCTTTCTTTCCATGATGACAGCCTGAAGCTACATAGCTGTAAGAAAGACAAAATTAAGCTGGGAAAGCATCTTTCCTATTAAATATGTCCATATATATACACATGTACTTGTATACAATTTGAAAAGTAAAAACGACATTTGTGTGTTTTTGTCGCAGCCTCAAGGAAAGTTTTATAACTATTTAAACACAATTCTGTTATGCAGTGACAAATTAGGAGTTACCAGGGCAACTGCAGGTAACAATTTATTCATACTACCTCTGGAACACATCCACCTTCCTGACATGACTGGCTGATGTGTTGTGTGCAATACACGTATTTCCAAATTAGTAAGGAAGTCAGTCATATCATTACTATAAAATTGCACATTTCCCTCAAGTTTACAAGGCTGGTGAAATGTACAAAAATACCATGAGAAATCATTAAAATGTATAAATAAGAGAAAATTTTAATTTGCTCTAGTTTTTCAGGTCCATATCTTCTGGAAAATTCTCTAATTTTTAAGCTTTAACCTTCTGGTTTTAAAACAAGGCCAAAATTAGTATCTCTTAGGATCTGCATCAGCGAGATATTAATTTTTCATCAGAACCTTCCCTTCTCAGAAAGATGTGAGATTTTCTGCAGATGCTTCACCTTCATGTTTCACACTGAACTCACATTTTCAACAATCCAGTTCTTTCTGTCAGAGCTTCCATGTCCTTGTCTCCTGGTTAATACCATCACCTTTACTTTTAACAGTTTTTAATGCTACATTTTGTGTACTTGTCTAGCATACAGGCACATTCTATCATTTGCAACCTCTCAGTTGTAACATACAGGATCTTCTCATCTTACTGATTATCTGTCAGACTGAGGGGAATGAATTGATGTTCCCTTCCACACATGAAGGAGATTGACACAATTGTTTTCCTAGAACCTTGGAAAGCTGCAGGAAACCATGATCCCAGTCATTCAGACAATACATCTTACTCCAGTATTTTAAATCTTTTTTTCATGTTTATGAAGGTTTCATCAACATCTGCATCCATTCAGTTGTGAACTAGGTCATGAGGTGTAGTCCTAAGTAGAGTTTCCTGCTAGCAACTTCCTAAAACGCCCCTTTTCTCCTCTGCTTTTCATTGTTTAAACTGTCTGCCCAAAATGCTGCATTAAATTGCCTCCAGGGTCAAACACCCACCACAGACACCACTGACTACACAAGTTTTTCACACCCATGTCACCCAGCCCCCAACTCTGGTCTGTCTCTATGCCAGTTAGAATGTTTAGTGTTGAAATCTCAGAAATTTGCAGTTCCCTAACATGAAAAGCCTATAATCCTCATGTGATGGATTGCACCCTGTCAAGGAAAAAGTGTATTTGGAGTAATTGGAGACTTCATAGTTTAGTATTGATCAATTACTTAAAGTGAGAGCATGAGCAGGAGATTTGGAATGCTACAGGCTCACCAAAGGTTGTTTTTAGGAATTTAGAGAGGTTTGTTATGGGTTCAGCCCTCATGTTTGATCAGTAAATGCTAAAAAGCTGTTCTGTTTTATAACACCACGGCCCCACCCCTAGCAGAGGAGAACCATTCTCTGCACATCTAATTCTAATCAGTAAAATAAATAAACTTGAACTTGGAATAATCTCAAGACCACTTGCTCATGTTTTCATAAACACTTAAGAAAGAACCCAAGTTTCTCATAGCTGATATTAAAGCCTTGGCTGAAATATTCCTTCTGGCCATCCCAAACTAGAGTTTCCTCCAGTACACCCTTGGAGAATTACAGGACTCTGGAAGGTGACATGACACCACACATGAAGCCATAAAGTCTCCTGGCCCTGGCACACAGAACTGCAAAGTTCATTAAATTACTTTTTTCATAAATCTTCTGGAGGTATCTTTTCCACTTTTCTCTCCTTCCACCTCCCCACCCCAAGTATCTCTTTGGTCATTGGCCTTAAACAGTTGCAGTTGAATGTTTTATCAGGCACAACAGGAGAAAAGCCTGGCTTCTATTTGAAATGGTACAAATTAACTACAAAAATCACTATACAAATTATGTGATTGCCTGGTACTGAGCTACAGTTTTAATGATTATAAAAAATTAGTGGGTCACCTCACAGCACAGACCTATCTGCTCCCCAGGGAATGAAGGATTACATTTAATTTTGATTTGCCCAAATTTAATGGAAGGCTACTCTCTTGTTAATGGTTGAAGTAATGGTAGCTGTTTGACAAAGCCAGATTTTAGACTCAGCTCAGACCAAATCCTGACATAGGGAGATTTTTGCTTCCTTCAATGTTTCTGGGTGTAATTTCTTTTAAATGTCACAAAATTTCTTTTTTAGTGCCTGGGAATTTATCTTCTGAAACAGTAAAACTCAGAGGGAGATCAGCGTTTGAGGTTTTTCTGAGCTTGTTCAGTACTGAATTTCTTAAAATAGTACTTAAGTGATATCTGGTCCTGGTGCTGTCTTCTTTTGCAAGGAGATGGGTCACCATGAAGGACCAGATGCTTAACTTACCCTGAATGAAGAAATTATGATTCAGAGAGCTTTTTATCTACCTGTGGAGTACTCCTTAGAAGTTTCCAAAGGGAAAAAAAAGTTTTAATGAGAAAATCCATTAAATTCTAACTTAATTTTAAACATTCTCTATTTCTATCTTTTAGTATGGATTTTGACTCTTCCATTTACCAGTGGCAAGAGGTGAGATCAACCAAAATAAAAGAACTGTTGTGGATTATCAGCATTTACATGGTTTCCATCCCTTTTGTTCCACAGCCCCACAGGCTGTGAAATAGTAAAGAGAAGTGTCCTCAGGTGGCAACGTTTTCTCTTCTGAGCAGGAAGGTTGGAGCAGGGGACCAACTGCTGTCCCTTCCAACTTCACCCATGCTGTGATGCTGTGATCAGTTTTTACACGTTGTAGGAAATAGGGTTTAGCTATTTAGTGGTATGAGGCTTTCATGATTTGCATGCAGAGCCACAATCAAACTCCTTGGATTTCTGAACTGTCAGAGATTGTTTTCTCCTGACTGCTGCACTCTGTTCCCCACTGATGTCCCGGGGGTTCCTGGGGCACCACCTGTGAACTTCAGGGCTGTGTTACAGCCATTCCCACCGTGGTGTGTCCCATTAGGTCTAGACTGTAAAGTTTGGATGTAGCTAAAATGTCTATGATGTCTCATCCGTTTGATCTTAGATTTATATCAGAATTTCAGCTGATAATTTTGCAGACTTCTGCAAACTTTTCTAATGTTTTAAAAATACCACCTTCCTTTTGTGTTAGACTGGCTGTGACAGAAATGTTTTGGCGTGGAGCTGAATGACAACTTCTTCTCATCTTTACTCTTCTTTGCTTACAGAAATGTTGACATTATTAGCATATGGCTCCAAAAGATTTAGTTAAGTTTTCAATTAGTGGATTTGTAATGAATAGTTCACATATGACATCACAGTTTTTTCCAGGCCAAGACACTACTGTGTGAGGTCATATTAAAAATCCTGAGCTGAATTCATAGTTACTATGTTAACTCTTAAAAGAAAATTTATATGAAAGTAACACTTTCTGTTAGAATGCTGGCATTTTCTGTGTCTTGGCTACAGTATTTCATTTTGCAATCTCTCTACCAAGTAAAACTCCCATTGATATGTTTGCTGCGAGGTTGTTTTCTATGAAGATATTATCTAACATCACCTAAAAGAGACTGGGATGTCTCTGTACTAACACAGGAGGTATCAATTCCTGCCTTGACCAAGAAACTGTTGTGAAGAAATGTAAGTTCAGTGATTTCACAAACTTTCAGCTGTGTCCTTCCTGTTTTCTTTCAATTCATCTTGTAAATGGCTTTCTTTTATTGCTTTTAATTTCAGGAACTGTTTGGGATTTTGATGGCATTTTCTGATGCTCACTGTGAGATGTCCTATGCTATGGCTACATTAAGACATAAATCAGTGCGGTAGTTGAAGATCAGCTGACTAAAGAAGTTGGTGCTGGGGCTTCTGCATCCACAGAACACGTTCTTTGAAGATTTTTCTTCAGAATAAATTCAGTCTGGTCTCCTGAACTAAATGTCTACATCCCAGACATGGTGTGTAGCTGTCCCAAGAAGCAGCTATTGGTTCCAATCCTAATGGTTTATACTTGAAAATGAAATTCCAGTTCAGTCCTCTCTGGAGAGAAGTTTTTCAAATAGAGTGACTTTGTTGTGAAATAAAAAGATTGAAATATTAAAAAAAAAAACCCAGTTAAATATAGAGAATTATTTCAGCCGAAAGATATAATTAGGATGATATTTTAACATATAAAAATATTTTATTTTATTTTATAGATGGAAACTTTGCAAATATGTTCCAAAATATTTCATCCTGAGTTGAAAGATGTAGCTGACCTTCTTTGTTTTGATTTGGTTTTAGCTATTTTGTTTGTTTTTTTGAATTCTTCCAAACAACTAACAGCTTCTGTTTTAGATCAAATTTTTCCTGATTTCTTTTTTTTCTAAACCCCAAAATAGGAAAATTGATTTATTCACTTGCTGTTTTTCATATGTTTAATTAATTTCAGATGTCAGATCTTGTAATCTTCACCAGAGTAAGACTGTGTCAAAATTTTCTGTAAAGCATTTTTGGTAAATCAAAGCATTACATAAATAAAAGGAAAAAAGCTCAGACCATAACTGCTTCACTGTTCTCATTACCAGCAGATTCTGCCATATTTTAAAAGGATTCTTGTGCTCCGCTTGTACTTCCAGCCCAAACCAAGAATTTCAGACACTTAAACACGGAGAGAAGTGAAGTGGAAGTGAATGCTCTTACTCCATCTGAACCAGTTCCTCCCTTACTGGAAAGGAGAATCTGGTGGGGGAATCTGGTCCTGCATGAGCAGAACCTCAGGGGGGGAGCCCAGGACTCTGCTGAGCGCTTGGGTGGACACATGGAGCATCACCACGCTTGGCTGTCTGCTTTGTGCCCCTCCCTGCCCTTTGAGGGACTCCTTGGCCCTGCAAGGAGACTCCCCTGCTGCCTGAGGCTCAGCCTCGTGTCCCACTGCATCCCATTTTCTTTGGCAGCTTCTGCTAAAATGTCAGTTGTAAGAAAAACTGATCTGCTCCTGCTGCCTGGCCCTGGAGGTGGACACAGGGCAGGGCTCAGCTGCTGGTGGCTTTTGCAGGAGTATGTCTGGCAGAGCCTGGGTATTGGCAGCCTTAATTCAACCTCACGGGTGCTTCTTTTTGCATCTGCACTCTCTCTTAGGTATGTGTTTTGGAAAGGTTATTTTGTACACAATTTACTGTACTAAGTATTGGAATATTTAACAAGGAGAAGCTCCTGTGCTGTTAACTTGCAATCCCTGAACTGGAAATCAATCTAAAAGCTAATTCTCCCTGGTCCTTTAATATCTTCTACACTTAGAACAAGCTCCATCGTTAGAGGATATTGAAGTGCTTTACCAGGGGGATGCTTCCCTTCTGAGGTATTACACAGAGATCTAGGTTTGAGAAGGTTGACTGATTTGTTCAATATCACAGTTTGGTGGCAAAATTTAGCTCCCAACCCCACGTCTAACTGATAGTCCTTGCTATCTCTCTCAGGAATTAGTTGATTTAAGCAGTGTCATAAAGCTGCGTTATTTGAATGAGCTAATAATTCTGAACCACCCTGGAGTAGCTGGCAAATCTGCAGCAAAGAAAGAAGCAAAGGCAAAACAGTTGTCACAATTTTACATCTGAATAGAGACAGGGCAAACTGCACCAAGCTGATGAAATGGGTAAAATGGTCCTAGAGCAGATTTTTACTGTGCAATCCTGTTTGACATAATCAGTGCTCCTGGATTTTGTGGGAGCTGTTCCTGGATTTCATCTGCCTACGAGGAGACAGAAATGCTCTGCCCTAGGGAGAACAATTGAGGGGAAAAAAGTGTTTCTTAAAATCCACAGTAAAAACCTCTCTGCTTTATCTAGAGCTCATTAGAGAGTTTAAAGAAAACTCAATGTCGTGTTTAAATGCTTTTCCCCCCTTACTTTTATAGATAGTTAAATGGCACACAGGTTGTGCTGTCTCAGCCATCAAAAGCTAAGAAAGGAGGTTAAAAGACCCCAGGGATCCTTCACATTAATTACTACCACTGTCAGTTGGTGTGAAACCATGTTTGTGCCTTTTAGAAAGGAAGAGTGTAATTTGTGCTTTCAGTTAGGACTGAAACAAGTCCTGCAGATACTGATGTATATACTCACGTGTAAAAGTAACTGATTTGTTTCCACTGAATTCTTGTAGTTAATCTGGAAAAAATTTATGGGAAACCCCCTCACCCTACCCCAATAACTCCAACTGAATTTTAGCAACCTGAATTGGCAGTCTGTAAAACTGGCTTGAATTAATTGGAAGCCTAATCCACGGAAATTAGCTAAAAAATGCATTATTCACTCCAGTGTAGCAGCAGGGAGGAGAAATGAAAGAAGCAGAGAGGAAAAGCAGAAGCAGCACCTAAGGCAAAGGGCTGTCATTTGAATTTCATAATCGAGGGTGAGACAAAGACACCTCTTTGTCCAAGTAAACTACCTTCTGAAAGGGGAAATCTGAAGAAAACACAGAACTATGCAGTGTTAGCATTGGGGCTGGTTGGACTCTGCATCTCCCATCATTTACAGTGGTGCACAAGAACAACCAGAGTGAAATGAAGTTTCAATAGCACAGCAGCACAGTGTATGGGTTGCATTTGACACTCAATGTAGTCTAGTGTAGTCAGCCTGCTGAGAGAGACACATACAAAATAAAATCTGGGGTGCACCACAGCAGAAAGTCTGGTTTGAAATCCCTTCCCACACCTGCATCCTGCCCCATGTGATGGCAAACCAAAAAGAGACATTATATGCAAATTACACCTGGGTGTGTGCAGAGAAATGGCAAAGACTGAAAAGATGGAAATTTTCTGGAGTACATAACAACAATTACCTTGACAACTGGTAATTATCTGGTGCTACCTAACGAGTGTATCTCAGAAGGCCAGAGGAGTCTGTGGCTGTTTCATTGCATGGCCCAGGCCCTGAGCAGGGGACTGCTGTTAAATCTGGCACAGCAAGGTGGGAGAATAGCTGAGACAACTGGACTGGTCTCTGGGCTGAGACAAGCACCAGGGCTGAGTGCAGGAAGGGGACTGGAGCATGCTCTGGGCAGAGAGGGGAAGGGTTAACCCTTTTGCCAGCAGTGAATTGGTAGATCAGCCCTGGTGTCATCTCAATCCCGAACTTAACGTGCCCTACCTTTGTAGTTTCACTTGGCTGCATTAAGCTCGTCCTAAAGTCCTTTGGTGCTATGTTGCACACTGCTCAAGCTTTCCTGAAAGGTGCCATTCAGTTTACCCCAGGCAGGTGCATACTTTGCCTATGAGAGTTTGGCACACAGGCACATGCTGATCTCAGGAATCCAGTGTTTCAAAGAAGGGAAATCTCACTTAGAGATGAGGAAACCAAGAACAGAGTGGGTCACAGAAACACAAAGTCTGATTTTCACATTTCCCAGCAGCAGCACAGAGAAAGTTAAAGCATAGTGCTGGCTTATTATTTTTAATTAGTATTGCATCCCCAACACACTACAACCTGCTTTTTGCTTTGCCACATGTGTTTTATGATGTGTAACCTCCCAGTGTCTGTTTCTGTCATCTATAAATTGTCTATATGTGTTGGTGCTGCAGGGCTGTACACAGGTGTGGGGAGGAAGAGGAGGCTGTGCTGCCTCCCAACTCCTCCCTCATGCAGCTTGTAATTCCCATGTGAAACTGCTCCTCTACCTCCCTGTGCACACCTCACAGGGGGCACCTGGGGGTTTATTAGTTGATGTTTGAGAACCGCTTTAAGATCTTTGGATGAAAGTGCAACTGAATATAAAATGATTAAATTAATTTTTGGGTTGGTGTAATCCTCACAGAAGCGAGGAAAGATTATCACAGCTGATATCTACTTCCATGCTGACCCTCACACACAGGTGAGGCCCATTGCTCATGGGGAGCAGGGGATGCCAGGAGCAATTTGACACAGCCTGAGCTATTTAACTCTTGCACTATTTAACTCTTGCTAGGCTCTTTAGGAATGCTTGGCTGCTGCTTGAAAGAGAGGCTCAAGCTTGCTGCTCCCCAGGTATTTATTTGTGTGCCAAAGATGGAACAAGTGGAGAGTGTGTTGGTGTAGTCTCTGCTCCTTCTCAGTCTGGGTGATAGGTGGTAAAGAATGAGGTTGGTCTGTAGTGGGGTACAGCCTGCAGCTCTTTGGTGCACTGAATGAATTCTTTTTGCTCTGGGAAGGGTGAGTCCTTGAGCTATGCAGATGAAAGGACTTGTGGTGATCTTGCCCAAAACATGGTATAAAGAGATGAGCTGTGAGTTTTCTCTGGGTCCTCTTGAAATTTAAAACTCCTCTGCTGTGGAAACACTGTAGAGCATATTAGCTTAGAAAAAATGGGTATGGGTAATGATCTGAGAAGCTGTTCATGTGTCTGGTTACTCTGGAAAGTAATTTCTTCTCTAGTTTACAAATTATTATTGACAGGGAAGCAATTGCAGAGATGACTCTCTTTGTAATTCTTCATCCTGATAGTATAAAAATTTCTTTTCTGTAACTGTATTTGCCCCTTAAAAACAAAGAAATTATGATTTTTCAGGAAGAACATAATACTACTGTGGTCCTAGTTCTCAATTTCTACCATACCAAAAATCCTATTGTACCTGTAGTACTAAGACTTTAGGAAAGCAAAAGGAGCAGCTTTATCAACCACCTGGATGTGATTTTGCTTTTAGCAGATACAGTTGTATCCTGGTTTTTCTGATTGAAAAAGCCAAACAATGGTGTCTAATTAATTCAGGTTTGACTGCTACAACCTATGAGTTGTCCACCAGCTTTGTACATGATATAACTCTTGGATATCTTTAGATATCTAGATCCAATTGCTAAGGCAAGAGTGAAATTCTGTTTTGTTTTTGGTTGTTGGCTTGGGTTTGTTTTTTTTTTTTTTTTTTTTTTGAATTGCTTAATGTGCTTGGGCAAAGGAAGAACAGATTTTTGGTTGCCTTTCTGGTTACATATTGTAATTAGGAAAACCTTTGCTATCTCCCAGAAGCAGCCTCCTAGTTACTGATATTGGAGTGTGTGGCATTTGTACTCTGATTTCATGAGAAGACACGTGTCAAATTCTGTACTAGTTACTTGGTTGAAACTTATGTAACTGCAGTTTTGTGTAGGATTTCCCATTCCAAGGGGAAATGATACCAAGATAGGATTTAATGAATTGTGTACCTACAAGAGCAATATAGGTCACAGAATGTTTGGTCAGCTGAACTATTCATCCTGTAAAATCTCTGCTGCTCCTCCTTTTCTAAGCATGGCCAGACCCTGCAAATTAGTTTTCACAGTGAAAATGTGGGATTAGACATAAATGGGAAACACATGCAATTGTGTTGGATTGCAATTTTAGAATGCCTAGTTGTGATCCCAGGACTTTTGCATTAGTTTTGTTTATTTGAAGGCTATCAGTGACTTCTCTGGTTCAGGATTAGACCCTAATTACTAAAACAGTGATCGTGGCACTTGGAGATATGCTACCATCCTGCTGAGGAGAGAACCTCGTCTGCTGTTTGATTTTTAAGTTCTGCTGGACAATAAGATTAGCTCTTGATGTTAAGCTAAGTAAGTGGTTCATTCATCATCTATTTATACCTGTGTTCATATCTTGAATCTGGGTTTTTGAGGCTCGTACTGTAGATTCTCTCTCATTCCAGAAGTTTTCCAACCATCTGCATCTGGTGCTCAGGGCTGGGGGGCAGACCAGAGGTGGTGGTGGTGGTGTGCCCCAGCAGTGCTGCTCTGTGCTGTAGTGTTTGTTGTTCTGTGAATGCCCCTTCACTGCAGGGCTGAGATGGAAGACCTGGGGAAAAAACAGATGGAGCCTCATGCACTGGACAAATAAAAACACCAGAGAGCTGAATATGAGGGAAGAGCTGCTAATATGGGTGATCTTGTGGGACTTCCCTTGTACCCAGGGAAAAAATGGAGCCTTTTTTTTGAGCTGATCTACAGAATAAACATTGAGATTTATTGTCTCTGCAAGAAAGTAACAGCAGTGACAAAGCACAGCTAATAAAGGGGAAAAAAAGAGATAAGGAAAGGTGAAGTAGTGAGGCAGGAAAAAAAAGATTGAAAGGCAAAAGGTGAAAAGGGAGAGAAAGGTATCAGATTTCTTTTGGCATTCATGTGCTCTGTATATAGAGTTTGAATATATTTTCCAGAAGAGGATTTCCCCTTGCATTTGCAATTCAAAGCTTCTAGCAAATTCCACTGTTTCCCTTGGCACTTCTTCAGCCTCTGTGGATTTTCCAGTTCTGCTTTTTAGATGCAGTGCAATTGTCAAACTGTGCAGCTTTATTTTTTTCTTCCCTGAAGTAATGTGGCTTAAGGTGCATTGTGGCATTCCTTAAGTTTTTGTTTCAAAAACTGAAAAAGTGCAGGGGCCTTGTTCCCTTCCCTTTATAGTTTAATTCATGGATGGCCTTTTGGACTACTTGGATATTTGACAGTGTTTTCTGTCTTTACTTTATTCCCTTGCATGAATAAGTGGATAAAAAGATTTGGGATTTTCCATAGTATGGGTAGATGGTGATATGCAGCTATTATGTTCAAGGAAAATACCAGTAATGGGGTGGTTGGGACATGCTCATAAAGATAAATACTATTAAAGAGGATGATGCACTTTGGATCATATGTAGAGAAATAGACACTTGCTGCATTGCTGTCTTGGGAACAAAAAGGCTTCTATCCCACACTGCAGCTAATTCCACCTCCCCTGTATGCCTATCCAAAATGTTGGTTTTGGCCAGTCAGTTTGAAATCACATCAATAAGAGGATAACAAATGTTGCCTAACAGGGAAGAGTACAGATGGTTGTTTGCTTTATTTTTACTTCTCCTGGTGTATAAAATTAATGATTTTTAACAGAGCTTTGCTTTACGTGCATGCTGTTAACAAGCTGAAAACATTTCATATTTGTCAAAGTGGGACTGCAAAAAAACCTGTGATCGCTAAAACCTGGATATCTGGAGAGAATCTTTATGGTGGACAGCAGAGAAGTAACTAACATGTGGCTCTTCAAAAGCCCACATGCAGTGAAGATGTGTTAAGAAAGTGAAAATTGTTTCAACTTGTTCTGAGGTGAAGTAGGATCCTGCTAATGGATCCATTACAGACTTGCAAGAAGGGTTTTCCTAATCACTGCTGTGATGGGCTGGTGAAAGTATTTGGGATAAGCTGTAGTAATAGCTAATTGTATGTAGAGGCCCAGCAGCTCCACCAGGCAAAGGGTTTCAAAGGGCTGCATGGGAGAATTCACTTCACAAGAGGCCCCTTTCAGATACTCTCCAGGTTTGGAGCTCCTTTCCTTTTAGTCCACATTCTGGGAAAGCACTTTTATAATCCTCCTTTAGAGTTATTGCAAGCGAATGCGGTGATGGTTCAATGAAAAAGCATGAAAACAGTAATGGAATTTCTTTTCTTTTTTCTTTTTTTTTTTTCTTTCTTTCCTAATAGGCCCTTTAGAAAGTCAGACCATATGTGTAGAAGCCTTATTAACTAGAGGCCAGGTTTGGAAAGAACTGTGGTAAATTACCAAGATGAATTTGAAAATAAACCTAGAAAACACAGATTTGAGTTCTAAATTGGTGCTTAAAAAAAAAAATCAGACCTATAATTGCTTGGTGTCTTATGACATTTCAAATAATGTTTGGTACAATTCTTATAAGACTGAAACTCATTAGGCAAAAAAAAAGTAAGGAAGTTATTAGAATGCTGCATATTCCACTTTGAAATAGCTTTCTTAGAAGAGAACTGTAGTTTTACGTTCTCTGTATTTTAATACATTTATTGCAGAAAATGATTTTTGGTAGGCTATGTAAGTGTTCTGGATGATCTACATGTGAAATACATAAAAGCATTAAATTGTTTTATGTAGCTGAAACTTAGAGGAAGCTGGGGGTGGAGGAAGAAGCCATTACTTCTCCCTCAATGCAGAAGGACTCTTAAAAAATAATTCTAAAATATACTTGGTTTGTAAAATTTTCTCTGTTTATACTTGTTCCTAACTCGTTACAGACATGTAGGGCTTTGTAGGGCTGTATTTTGGGTTGGTTATTTTTTATTTTTTCCTAACAATACAAGTAGAAAGGAAGAATAACTCAGAGAAACCATGGGCAAATCTTATGAAGAGTTTTATTCCCCATTTGAATAAAGGACTCTTGTTCAGATATGATCTTAATTTCCTGTGGATTAAATGACTTATGTTCAAAGGTCACCAAAACCTATAATTTTCGCCTTCTCATTCATCAGCTGGTCACTCTGTGGAAGAGGGACGAGAAGAGCTTTTAATTCCCTATTTAAATCACATGGATGATTATATCATAATCTTGGGTGTAAGTGTGATGTATTTCAGAATAAGTGTGCACTACATGTCTAGTGTGACCATGTCCTTTGGAATGATCATATTTATTGTTTTCCTCTCCAGATTGCTGTTAGTTACAGCATGGTCCAGCTGGTTGAAGCAATACCTTTTTTTTATTTTACATTAATAACCTTTTCAGATTTGCCTGTGAACCAGAGAACTCCTTTGACAGAAAATCTGCTTAACGAAGTTTGCAGAACTCAAGTGTATTTTTAATAAAAAAACCTTGGGTCTTTTAATTCATTACTGAATTAAATATAGCTGCTATTACTGACATCTCTTGGAAATTGCCAAATAGACCATGCTTATGGAAAGTAATTTGAGAGTTATCAAGAAGGATAGGAGAATTTTGCATATCATACAATTTCTTAGATATTATAAAATGCACATTAGTCTTTCTTCAAGGTTATAAAATCCTTAAGTTGTCCATTTTTAAAAAAATTCTAATTTCTCATGTTATGGTTTTTAGCTGGCTGCAGAAGGGTAATGTTGGCTGTTACATTTGAACTGTCCCAATAGGTCTGTGTGGAACAACTGTCCTGTTATGGGTATTTTCGAGATTTAGATTTTCTAAATATTCCTGCAGATAATGATTAAGAACTTGAAATGTTTTTCCACATAAGAATTTGGAAAAACAATACAGAAATTGATCAGTGTGTCTAAGATGGCAAGGAATATCTCCTTTTTTTTATTTTTTTGGGGGTCCCCCTTAAAGCTTGGGGACATTCAGGCTGAGAGAGACCCTGTCACTGTTTCACTCCATGTGAAACAAAAGCCTTGTAGTAATAAAGGATTCTTCTTTAGCAACCTTTTCTTGGAATGCATCAGAGTCCAAATATCCTAAATTACAGAAAACTACAACCTTTCAGCAGATAAATTAATTTTAGGCGTGTATTTTTGTATTAAAAGGCAATGTTTATATAGAAATGTATTTTTCCCTATCTTGATAATTTACTGGTCATGCTAATTGAGCACAGCTCTGTTTCTTGTGGCATCACACAAATTAGTTAGAAATTCTACTGCGAATTAACACAGATTTGGCTACAGATGGAACGGCAGGCAAGTCATCATTACTGTTTAAACCTATTAATGTTTACAACTGTTGTTTCAAATCAGATTTGTTTTTAAATAGGATGATTGTGAGAATCCTTTTGTGTTTTAGAGATAAAAGAAAATGAGTGAAGAGTCAGTTGTGGCACGATTAAAAAAATAATAACAAAAGGTTGCACTATAGAATCTTTGCTCTAAGATTTCAGTGATGCTTGGGGAAAAAAGGTTGTTTCTCTGATTATTTTTTGTAGAATTATTAGTGAAAATCCCAGTAGTACTTACTGCCTGAGCTGCTGGAAAAATGGATGGCCTGAGTTGTTTGTTAGGTGTGGAATATAGTGAACTCATAGTGTAAAAGCCTTTGAATTCTCAATTACTTCCAGCTTATCCTAATCAGGACACTGATTATTGAGCTCTCAGTTTAGTCTGAATATCTTTTACTCTTTCCTAGATTGGACTGAATCCTATTGTATCAATTTCTTCTCTTCAAGAAAAGTCTGATTATAAATGTGGGCTAAGGGGCACGTTCAAAGGCCTAGGCAGGCATTGGAAACTTGGGGTTTTGGAGTCCCACATGTTTTGCTGCTGGTGAGATAATGTCACGTTTGGCAAACAGCTGGAAGTGAGGTTTGGCCTTGGCACAGAGATCAGATGATGAAATTGTATAAAGCCCCACCATTCTGAGCACTGACATATACATTAATTTATGCACTCCATATTTCCTCATGGACTCAATAGAAATTCTCCTCTGTGCTGGTCTTGTTTGTATTTTACAAGAAGCAGATAAATGACTGTTGAAAAAAATAAACAAAAATAATCCCCCAGGCTACAGCTCCCAGAGATTCTTCTTTTCTGAAGAGGGGGTTTAATGAAGGGTAACAGTTTGTGTATGAAATATATTTTTGCTTTCTAATTAGAGTTCCAATTAAGTGGCAGAATTCTCATTTTTTGCCTATGGGATAGAGCTTTGCTTATATATTGGACACTCAATTTTTTTCCTTTTTTCAGCTATGAAATTCCATCCTCTGAAGCAGAATATTGATAAAGTGAGAGGGGTTACTCACAGATCAAGTACATCTCAGCAGGCTGTCCATGCTTTCTTTAAGCTTTGATTTGGAAGTGATTAGTGCCATGTCTGGCAAACTAATGCTAATTTAAAACCCCTTCTGTTCTTGACCCCAATTCTTAAGAGTTCATGGAAGGTACCTGTTGCAACAACTGTGTTTGTAATGCAGGCACACACATTTGGAAAAAATTCTGAGCACAAATCAGCAAGTAAACAACTCCTGGTCTTGTCTGATTGTTGCCCATAAAGAGGTTTATAAAGAAGAAAGAAATGTGGCTTCTGAGAAGCCTTGGTTGATTAAGAGCTCTGTTATTTGTATAACAGCAATAAATACAAGACTGCCTGAAATTAGTCACTTAACTAGTCATGGTGCTGGCATTTGAAACTTTAGGATGCTTTGAGGTCAGGCTTCAAAGGTGATGCATTTGGTAAATATAACTGGTGTTCAGTATTAAAATGTCAGAAATGTAATAATGAAACAACAGGACAGGGTATCCTGGACTTGATGGGGTTAGCTATTGCGTATAGGTTACATGTGAATCCCTTCCTTTTATTATTTTAGGGAGTAAAGACCTATTTGACAGTTTTGCTTCTGGAGGTTTTTTTCATGATGAATATCTAACATCTGCCATTCAACTTACTTCTGCCTGGCCAAGAAATTGCTAGGAATTCTGCTATGTTAGAGTAGTTACATCACTGCAGAGGGAGGATTGCTGAACTTGCAAGCTACTTGTTTCTGCTGTGCAAGCATTCAATATTTCACGATAACTTTAATAAATCTCATGTTTCTGTTTAGAGAGATGAGTCTAATAATGAAACAGATATTTAAAAGTTATTTTTAGTGAACATGTAATGTGACCAGGGCAAGTTTCAGGCAGGTTAGTAGGAGGTGAGAAGTTTGCAATGTCCTGAGGCATCCACTTCCACTGATCTTTCGTATGTGATTAAATTGCTGTTTCTAGATGTAAATCTTGCCAAATAGCTGCTGGCTTTTCTTATATAAATTACACAGATGTAACAGGGCAGAATAAACTTGATAAGCTGTATGAAGGCAAAGTGCAAGCTGCTTATGCTCTTCTCTTGGCTAATTGCTTCTATTCACTGCTTAGCAAGAGCTCTCTCCTGTCTTTTTACTGCTGTGAATTGCTTTGTGCATAAGCAGCTAGAGCTTAGAGAATTTTTTTTGTAAGAAGATGCAAAACACTTCTGCTTTTCTTTTGTCCTGTTTTTATTTATTTTTAAATGCAAGACAGAATTTTGTCCTGTTCCTTAATCATGGGGTTCCTTTTCTGCTAGGCAGCCTTGGCTGATGTATGGATTCATGTTCTCACTGGTGAGACTGTGGAACACGAAAAAGCAGAGTAGCAGGGAGCAATGTCAAATGACAAGCATTTTAAGCAAGAGGGTCAGAAAAGCTGGAGAAGAAATGGAGCTGCTGTGCTGCATCCTGCTGTGTAGGAAATGTGGTGGCCCAGGAGTGAGTGTACAAATACATCATCTTTCTGCAGCAATCTTGCTGTGTGAGTGCTTTTGCCTGTGACCTTATCCCTGCCATTTCTTTGGAGGGGTACAGAAAGGGACAGTGGGGATGGGGCAGAAAGAAAGAGCTTTTCTCTCTGTATGGAAGTCTGGAATTATTTCCTTCCCCATGATGGTGGGGTATTTTTTTCCCCCTGGAAAACAGAATTAAATGTCCAGCTTGGCTGTTTTTTGGAGGTGATCTTGAAATGTATGGCAGCTCTGAGACCAGGCACTGTGTGCTGAAGCTATTTAGTCATTATGTCCTGTAATCAGAGGTAATTGCCTTGGGTGCTGTAGTAGTGCCATGTGAAACTGGGTAAACACAAACCGGCCTAATAGGACTTAGGTTAGTATGAATAATTAAAGCATAGGCAGAATGCATTCATGGCAATTTTATAATCCTTCCACTCTGCCTTTTCACCTCTGTCTTGTTGCTCAGTGCTCTGGGTGTCCATGGCAGGCCCCTTGTCCTCTTTGCCTTCCCCCTTCCTTGTGAGGTCAGGAGGAAATGGCAGCTGCTCTTCGTCATGGGGCTCCCAAATTGTAATGGGGGTGAAAAAATGCTGCCAATCCTCTCAGGAGGTGGTTTTGAGGAGACTCATACAAGTGGCAAGCCATGGCTCTTTTCCATCCCTGGGGAACTGTGTACACATTTCCTGTTGTTCTCAGGCTTATTCAGCAGCAATGTGAGGCAGGGGACAGCGGCAGCATTTGTGGCTGCTGAGCAGGGGGCTTGGGACTGCACTTTGCAGCTTCTGCTTGCAGGAGTTTGGGTCAGAGCTTGACCCTAAGGATTCCATCAAGACCAAAGTGACGAGTTTGGTTCCACAGACAGCAGTGAGGCTTTGCTTTGCTCCTCCCTCCTTCACTACAGCCTCCTACCTGTATTCTCTCTGGGACATGGGTATCAGTGCCAATTTTGAACCATTTTCATTTGTCAAAACAGGTCTTACTGTCTGTATTATCTTTTTAAAAAATCTTTCGTGTCTTTGTGTTACACAGTATTTGTTTGACTAAGATTCGTGTCACTTGGGTCTGAAAATGAATCTGAAAGTAAGTCAGTCAAGCCTGTGCCAGTTTGGTGAGTGTGTCTTGCTGCTCTGTACCACAGCACAGTAATCCCAGTGATATCTCTTATTTCTCTGAAGCTTTTCCTTGCTCTCTCTGAAACAGGGCACTTGTTAAAGGCACATCCCCATGCAGTCACTTTCCCTGCTGATTTTCCTGCTCCATACTGCAGTTCTGATTGGAATGAGGGGTTGAACTTCACTGATGTTGTATGTAGATGACATCAACAGCCAGCAAAGCTGGGTCAAGGCACTGTGGGTCAGCCCCAGCACATGGAAAGAGCAGACAGAAGGGTCAGCCCAGAGTGAGGACTGACAGAATTAAGAGGCTGGTGTGGGAGAAACATGGAACTTTAAACATGACTGGAGCATACATGTCTCTGCACAGATCCTGAACTCTGTTTTCCTGCTGAAACATGTCTGGGGATTGGAATGTGTGTGTGAATAAATAGTCTGATCTATGTTATTTCTTTTTAATGTGAGCCACTTCTTAAAGAGTGATCTTGGAGACAAACACACACTTACAGAGGTACTCTCTGCTGTACCTTTTGAAGACAAGGAGTTTCCATGTCCTGCCCTCCTTTATCCCCAACAACAAACTCAAGTGAAAAAGTCTTTAGTTGCTATGAAGTTCTATCACAACCTTGTAAAACAAAACCCTAAGGCCCTTCTGTTATCATCTCATTAGAGGCTTAAATGAAAGGAAATTGAGAGTTCAGGTTGTATCTGGCTGAGTCATTGTCTCAGACTTACATACATGCAAGCAAATGTGGAATATTATGTGTTAAAGGTCTGAATGCTCTGAGCAATTTAACTATCCAGTTCTTAAAGGCATATAGGAAATACAATAATAAATATTTGCCATAGGGGTAACATAGCCCTGTGATGGAGGTGCCAACAGCCCTATATTTATCCTCTTGCCAATGTAGTTTCCAATGCAATAACCATCACAGGAGCTCTGTAACTATTCAATATTCCTGTTGAAATAACTCATGTTTAATTATAGCTGGATCTGGTCTTCCTCAGTCTCATGAGTGTTCATGTTTTCTGGAGGGTGGGTTTCAGTTACATTCTCTCACCAAAGGTATTAAATAAGTATTTAAAACAGGAGTTCCTCTGGCTATTGTGTAAGTTGAGCCTCCAAGTGCAATGTGATAAAGAATTAATGGAGAAGACAAAACCCTACAACCTCCTTTCAGGTATAGGGAGTGATAAGGCTTTCACTGAGCCTCCTTTTAGCCTCCAGTGTGGGTTAGGAGAATTTGTATGTAAGCCTTGACTTTTAATCCAGTTGACTCAGTACACCTTAGAGGTGACAGTCTGGAGGAGTCTGATGGGCTTTTGACTGTGTTTATTTTAAGCAAAATGGGCATTTTACTTGGGCTGCACTCACACACTGATTGTGTGTGGCAATTTCAGTTTAAAAAATTGAGATTATGCAAAACCAGCCCCCTTTTTATAGCCTAATTGAGCTTCATGAGGTTCCTTGACAGAAAAACTGAGAGTTGCCAGTGTTCTGCTTTTCATTGCTGTTGGCCTGTACTTGGGGAATAATATGTTTATGAAAACTAGAAAGAAAACAGACATCCCACACAATCATCACATCTCACAAACAGATCCTCCTGCAGTTTCCCATTATCTTCCTGCACCCAGTTTTCACATTAAAAGCAGACAGATACTGCTGAGGAAGGGTGAAAAAACCTCGAAACCACAAGGATGCCAACACCTGGAAGCTAAGACAGACAAGTTCAGGTTTAGCAGCCCAGTGTTTTAGGATACTGTGCAATGATCTTTCCCTTTTCTGTACTCTTAGACCTGGGAGTGTGGTCTGAGCCTCTGCAAAAGAGGGGTTTGGAATTCCTGTCCCCCTCCAGACTCCCCCAGGGAAAATGCCTGTCCCTATTCCCAGTACCTGCACAAAAGGTGGCAAGCTGATGGAATTTTTGTGTGCATTGCAGAATGTCTGTGCTTCTATTTTTGACTGACATCCTAGATGAATTATTAGAATTTATTGTGTAAGAAAGTGCAGATTACTTTGTGTGCAAATGAGACATGAACTGCCTTAATTAAACCTCAAGAACTGATTTACTTAGAAGAAACCCCAAAAATACTGAAATTTGCAGGGTCATAGTCATAAGGAAAATATGTGTGATTTGTTTAAAAAAAAGTATACCAAACAAAACCCCAATTGTTTTCCCTAAATTGGTTGCAAATGTGCAAGTATAAGTAACATTTGGGTTTCTTTAACAAACTCCCAAGTGATTCAGCAGTTGCCAAGGTAACAGTGCTACTTTTAATAACAATAAAGAAAGCATATAAAACTTCCACACTTCTCATTGTCTAAGATAATGCTGCACTGATGCTGTAATAACATTATTAGCATGTACTTTCTTTCACTCATTGAGAAGCATGTCTGGTTCATAAACTGGCTGTACAGTAGCATCTACCACAGTGGGGTCTGGGCTCATCAGGGCTCCTGGATACTGCAATGATGTCAAGAAATAAAAAAGTATTTTGTTCCTCCAAATCCATTTCTTAGAATGACCTTTTTGATTTTTGCTTTCTGAGGCTGTCATTGTAGCTTGTGGTTGCCCTTTATTAGTTAGCTGAATATTACGGATCTCTTTAATGCAAAAGTATCAGCATAACCAAGTCCTGCAGATAGTCTTCAACACTAAGCTATACCTCATAAAACATTGAGGATACTCTTTTATTATTCATGGGAAGATGTGCATTACTAAAGAAAATTCAGTTTTTAGCACTCAAATTTTGTTGTTCTTGCATGTTTTAGAACTGCCCTGTTCAAATCTAAATGATGTCTTCTGTTGTGCTTTTTTTTGTCACCCCCCCACCCCTCTTGAAATTTGAGCTTCTAGAGAACTTTGGCTGACAGCTCAATGTGGTTACTCTGGATATAAACTCCTAGGTCTGGGTGGATTATTTGCATTCTGAATACTTGACCTCATGTTTCATTCTAACTGAGTTTTCTACCTCTCTGTCAAGGTTTTGGCACTTCACAAATGAGAGAAACCTGTTTCCCTGTTTATTTCTGCAGTTGAGTCTGTGATTTTTGGAGATAATTTTTCTTTTGGTCTCTAGTTGTGGCAATGAGCCTTTTAATTAAACGGCAGAAAAAAGATTCAAGTGCCCTTCACTGGACTGGTAAACTGTTTTCTGTCTAAAAACCAACCCTCTTACAGCTTTTTAATATTTTAGTTTTGAGGAAATTGTAAAAGCAGTTACAGTCAACTGTGTGCCTCCATCTGGGATTCTGATTGCACTGGAGATACTAAAGGTTCATCTATGTTAATCTAAAGGCAGGCTATTCTAAATTAAAACAAACAAACAACCCCCCCTCATGGGCTGATGACATCAAATGTGGAAGGATTTATAATCTTTGCCAGTACTGACTCCCTTGGCTGGTCATCTCTCACCAACACTTATAATGACCTCAGGGGAGGGTCACTGAAGGATTAAATGACAGCTTCTGTCATCTACAGAAGTCTCAAGTTCAATGCAATAATGTATTTTTGAATCTAATAGTTAGGAAGAATCGTGGAGTGCTCCCAGTAAATGTTACTCTGTTCTTTACCAAGAATGTAGTTATTTCCAGGACATCTGCCATAGCTGCTGGCTTGAGGCCTCCAAACCAACCCTGATGTGGACACAAGGCTCTGGACCAGTGTGCCTTGCTCAGATGGGGACATTCTGAAGGTCTTGAATAGATCTTCAAGTAGGAGGGCACCTTGGAGCACCCAGGGCGCAGAGGAGGGCATGGCTTTTGATGTACATCCTTAGATGTCACAGAACACCTTACAGAGCTGAACACGATGTCCAGGGACATATTTGTCCCATATCTTTGTCCTAATCAGTGCTGCTGTCAGTACTGGGAACCCTTTGCTGTGTTGCAGATGTGAGATCATTAGTACCAACACTGTCTCTACTTTGGTTGTGCAACATAGGTGGTGTCTAAAATGGAAAGATGGGATACTTTAGCATTAAAGCTCAGTGTGTTTAAAATCGTGTTTTTAACTTTGTCTAGTGGTTTTCATTACATGAAATGAGAGGCTGCTTTATCTGATATAACTTTATGAGCATATTTTATCTGTGACAGCATCCATTATTCAATATTTATCTTAGGTTAACTATGTTAATAGGGAGAAACTTATCCTTCAGCAGAAAGTTTGCTTGAATACATTTTGACCCAGTGAAGCCTTCCTTTTATTTGGCCTATGTGGAGGAGTCTGTTCCAACCTGATTTTGTCACTCAGATTTTTTTTTTTTGCTTACAGGAAGATACTTTGGGGCAGGGATTGTCTTTTCTGGTTTGCTTGCACAGTACTTAGAGCTGTGTGGTGCTTGTCCCTTGTGGGGCCATCTAACCCATATTGTAAAGCAGGCAATGGGTTACTGCAATTGAGCAGCATATCTCAGGAGCTTGTTTACTTATTTTTAAAGAATTGTGTTTCTAGGCAAGTAAAGGAAGAGCAGAGCAGTGGTGACCATTAATCATTATTATTTTATCCACTCTGCTCCAATCTATTATAAGAACAGACTGGAGCAGGGAGTATAACTGACTCAATTTACTGACTGAAACACAACAATACCAGTTTAATTTGTGGACAAGATAAAGAGTTTATTAATCTTTTCACCTCTGTTCTGTCAAAGCTTATTTTTAGGATAAGTGTCTGGTGGGCTGTATTTTAAGAAGTGCAGAGCAGTTTCTTCTTCACAACAGGCTTCCTGTTGATTTTCTAATTCCTTAGGATTACAAGAGTAAGAGAGTGCTTGTGCTTTAAAAACATCCTCAACAAAACACTCTCTATATCACATTCTGCCTCTCTGTCCAGGCATGAGTACACCAAAAGTGAAAATCTACCATTTCCAGATAAATTGGTTGGTTGTTAGTGGCCAAAGACTGACATAATAACAGACTGATGAATTCAAGATGTAATTCTCCCCATCTTTGACTTTAATGTTTGGCTGGAATTCATGCTCCTGTTATCTGGTTTTAGCTCAGTGCAAATATTGATAATATTCCTTATATGAGTCAGTCTGTGGTCTTCCATTTTTCCTTTCACTGCAGTTGTCTGTTGGGCAAGTGTGTTAACACAATGAAGTCTGTGGCTTGGCCCTAGGCTGCAGCCAAAAAGAAATGTGTGTTTTAGCTTATTTTTCCCTTTGGCATTTATCGGTAAGGAAACAAGAATTTTGAATTCTCTGGTTCTCCTTTGTCAATTTGCAATGTGCGGCTCCTGTGCTCAGCACTCACCTTCTGAGCAGTGGCCTCACTCTTTCCTGTGCTTTGCTGAACACATCTGGGAGTTGATCTGCTAAGGAAGTGTCACCGGGTATTTTATCTCCTAATGTTTATGCCGGTGATCAGCACCCTGTCTGCCACGGGCAGGCACTCCACATCTCACTTTGAAATGCAATGCAATGTCTGGACCCAATCAAGTGATGCTGGAAAGAAACGCTCAGACAACGTCTTGGAGAAATAGGGGCTTGGAGGGCTAAAAGGGAAAGGTTTAAATCTGTGTCAAGTGACTCGAAGTTTTACTTGGATTGATGGGCTTCTGCAGATTCATTAGTGGATGTGCCAGCAGGATGCTGCTACATTAAAACACAAACCTGCCCAGGCTCTGATGGAAAAGCAGGAAATAACCTAAATCCACTTAAGGACTGAGGTATCACAAACTTCTGTCTTTGCCTAATTAGGAGTAGCACTGCACAAGTAGCCTGGCATTTACAGACTAAGGATGTGTTTAAGCCTTTCTTGTAAAACTGTATGCTCAGCAGGAAAAAAAAAGTAGGAATTACTATTATTTTAAATTATAGTTGGCTGTGAATGGAGCACTGATACTATTTAGATGTTTTATTACCAATGCTGTAGTAACATACTTGAATTCAGAAGAAGCTTAGAAGAAGATCACATTTTGATCAAGTTTCAAAGGTGGCACTGCTTGGGGCCAGAGCTGGAAAATACTCTCCCTTTATTTTTCAATTGCACATGAAACTTGCTACTCTCATAGCTGCTGTTCACCGCTTTTTGTTTATTTTCAACATGAACTGCTTGCTAACTGTTCTCTTCTGCTATCCACCCTTTGTGGCAGATTTATTTTTTCACTTGGCTCAGAGCATATGACTTTTTTTTTGGATGGATGGCAGAGGTTTTTTTCTCTGCTTGATTATTTTTCTGAATGACCAGTTAAAAATTGATCATTCAAGATATTTTAAGTTAACTTTAAATAAATCCTGTATCTTGTGGCATACTGATATCTGTAGAACTGTTCTTGTTTAGAAATCCTTCAAATACCCCCTCCCCACCTTACCATTTAGTGACAAAGAGCAGCACAAGCCAATGCTTGTACCATTGAAAACATTTGCTAACAATTGATTCCAGAGTTTGATCAGCTCTATCAGGCACATAAAATTTGCACAGGTCAGTGGAAGGTAGTTGTTTTTATTAAAAAATTCAATTGACTCTTAACCAACCTAAGCTGTTCTGTGCTGAAGAGATTTAAAGTCTCATCATGAAAGCTTGAAAAGGCTGATTATGACAGCAGCAACCCCTTTTACTTGGGAAGCTCATTAGAAGACAGGATGGACTGGTCACAGGGTCTTGACCTGTGTTGGGAGCAGGAAGTTGATGTAATTCAGCTTTCATGGTGTTGGAATATGGAAAGATGATGGTGCTGAGAGGTGCTTAGTATGTGTAGACAACAAACTACTTAAGGCTGCAAAGTATTCAGGAGTAAAGATAGGGTTGAAAAAACTGTCTAGCTGATTGAGATGTCTGAGGTTCATTACTGCTGTCACTGAGTGGTGTAGTCCTATTTTTCAAGGTTTCTTAGAAAATGTTTTCCATGGCATGCCATGCATGGTCATGCCAACTGCCTTAGAGTGTCTGTGACTGGAATATGTAGAGTTGTGAATTTTGTCTGATCATAAATCACTAAACATGGTGTGGCAGTTACTGACTAAGATCAAAGATCTTTGGCAACTGTGTGTTGTTTCTGCAAGTAGGTTTTTTTAGTAATGTTACAAATTACCTTTTAAAAAATGGAAAAGGAATTAAGGATAACCATTCCCAGTGATTCTCAGAAAACTTTTCTCTTTAACTTGGTAGTCACTTAAAAACCACTGTACAGGCATTTAAGAATGCAACTTATCCAAGGAAATTGTTCAGAAAAATATTCTTTTTAATTAATTGAATATGATAATACTAGGTGACTGGAAATTTCTGTTGTGAAAATGGTCATGATGGGGGTGATATTGTTACTACTATTTATTGTTAATGGTTGAAAAGGCAGCTTTGAAACATTAAACTTTGGGAGAACTACTGATCATACTTTGATTTATAACTAGGTGAAATAAAGCTCTGTATTCCTGATAATCTCACATGGAAGTGAACAGATTAATTCAAATGAATTCTGAGATTAAGAACGGAGATGAAAATCTGTCTTAATTTATAAATCTTACTTAGGAAGTGGGAACTATATAACACTAGTATGTGCCATACAGGATAACTGCATTTTCTGGAAAATAATGTAATGCAGAAACAACATCTGTGGAAAACTCTTTGCTGTTCTGGTGTCTTTTATAACTTGTACCCATTATGGCCTCCCTTGCACTATTAGTAAAGAGAATGCCAGTGCTGAACTTTAAATAAATAAAACATAGCAACCCTTTGGGTAAGTAGAAGGCTGCCTTTTCTCCAATGGCCTCCTTGAGACCACTGAAGACAGGAGGTCAAGGTAGCTGTTCTGATTTCAAGGTGTCTTTTCTAGCTGTGGTGGACAGCTGTTTGGCTTAAAATGCTTTCTCTAAGAAATGAATGGACAAATAATCTGGAAAGAGGGGCAAAAGCAATCTGAGTGCAGTCACAGGAGAGGTTTTTGGGCTGTGGTACGTGGTGGGCAGAGTGGCAGAAGAAGGCACTTTAGAATGAGGAGCTTGTGCATAGAGCAGGGATCCCTCAGGTATAATAGGAAAGGCTTTTGAAGGATTAGAGTGTGCTGGGGAGAACTTGCTGCAACTCAGATTCTGTTGCTTGCCTTGAAATGCAGGAAACAGCCAGAGAAGTTTTTGAGTATTGTCACTTTAAAATTCAGTCTTGATTTTTGGTGGAGTTCCGTGCTGATGACATGGAAAAATGTTGCATTGCTAGTTCTTTCTTTTTGTGACCCTTTGTGAAAGTGTGTCTATGTTTTTCATGTGAGTGTTATCTTTTGCAAGCAGTGCTGTCAAGCCAGCTTGTTATGTTGTTAGGGAATTTTGGACTGGATGGTGGATCATACTGGTAATGCTTCTGGCTTAAAACTTTGGGATCTGACAGAACTGAAACATGTTCCTCTCCATTTTCCTGCTCCCTCTACAATTATTTGCATGCTTTGACTCTGACTTTTTTTGTGTGTGTTTTGACTTTTTTCTGGGGTTTTTTTTTTCCTCAGGAGCCCCCTGGGTACAAAACGGATTGCCACAGACACAAAGTGTGCTCTGTGGCTGTCTTCAGCCTGTGATGTTTTCCCCAGGCTGGAGAGCAGAGCAGTGTCCCTGCACTGCAGTTATGGCAGGGCTGTCTCTTACTGGCATTTCACAGATGAAAAACCATCCTTTGTCCTATATTCTAAATTCAAGAGACTTGGTTTGGGACTTTTTTCCTTTAAGAGGAGAGTTGAGCAAGTCCTCAGTGTACCTGAACTCTAAGATGGTGATAATTTTCCTTCATAGGTCTGGTTGAATATGACATTCAGTTTTTTTCTCCAGTATTTATTCCCCAATAGAGTAAAGTACTTGCCCTTAAAGGCTGCATATTCCATTGAGAGAGCTGGTTTCCTCTAGGCAAAGGGTGAAATGGAATTTATAGAGAAAACCAGTTAAAGAGCTTTGAAGTGTGTATAATGAACTGTGTCAAAGATATGTTTTTCCTTAAACTTTAAGTAAGCCAGATTTGAACTTTAACTTTCTGCTTTTTCTTTATGACATTCAGATCAGAAGGATAGTGAGATTACACCAAAATGCTTTTGTGTATTTGTTATTCCAATGTTTCTTGAAAGACTCATACTGTCAAGTGTATTTGTGTGTGAACTGTTTTGCTTTTCTTTCACTTGAATGGAAGCTTTTGTTTCAAAGGCCAGCACAAGTATGACTTGGGTATCTTTTTGTGAGGCATTATTGTAACTGAATTTTTTTTTTAGGAAACAGCATGACTTACTTTCATTTTCTGTAAATAAAATTGACAGTCTAAAGGAAGAAAAATCTGGGCTTTCAGCTTAAAAAGATCTTTATTGCCATAAAATTGTACACCTATAATTATCAACCAGTGTTGTAGCTGTTCAGGCTTTTATAGCTAAAATGTTCATGCCCTTGACTATCTGACTTACAGTAGCAGAACAAGCTATTTAAATCATTGTGATAAAATGAATTGAGCATCATGGCACTTAAACCTCTTGAATACTAATGGATTTAAAGCACAGACTTTTTGAAATGGTGCCCACTCATCCTCATGGTATTCATCGTGCTTTTCTGGCTCCTTCTCCTCTAATCACTGATAGTAGTGCTCAAACATCTGGTCATTGAAAAAACAAGAGTGAAAACACAAGTGTTTGATTTCAGTGATGTGTGCAGTGTTCTCTGGGATGAAAGGAATGCCAGAAGGATGTAGTACAGTGTTATTTGCTCAAGATACTTAAAGCTCTCCTGGAAAATTAATTTAGTAGCCAGTTTTGAGGAGAGATGTGTTTTAAATGGGGGCTGAGCCTTGGTGGAGTTTTTTTTATGCACCACACTTTGAAAATCTTTAGCTGCTGATAAGTGTAAGGCTGTTGATCTTTGTAAGGTTTACAGTCTGATGTTACTTTGCAATGCTCAGCTCCCCACTGCCACTCTGCTCATGCCTGGGAACAAACTGCATTTGAATTTTCAGAAAAATTGCATTGTATTGGTAGGATGGGCACAGCTGCTGCTTAGACTTCAGTAATTCTTCAGAGTAACACTTGGTTTGCAGGGAGTTATCTGCAAATTTAATGAGGAAAATATAACCACGTACACCTTCTAATAATGCAAGTGACTCAAGTAGCTTCATTGTTTGAGATGATTACTGTAAATAGGACAAGGAACCAATATTTACTTTTGCTTTAATCTCTTCCTCATGATTCATAGGAGCTGGCAAAATTAGGGAATAATTAGAGTCTTATTCCAGTATAAGGAAAATTCTATTACTTAGCATGTGGTGTTCCTCTGGTTAGCAGGAGGAATCCGGTTTAAGAAAATACTTCATCCTCACCTCTTGGTGAAAATGAAATATTATTTCTGACTTTGGTGTGGCTACATCTGTCGGAGAGTATGTATGAATAAGCAAATTATGCTGGATGCATGGCCTATAAAGTGGTTTTGGGATCTTAGGATAAAAGTTGCTGTATGAATGTGAATTAAGTTATCTGATAAACCATAGCTCTAGGGCAGGGATGAGGGTTTTTGGCTAAGGCAGGTTATTACACCCCTTCTGTGGGCACTAGAGCACTGTGTATCCAGCTTTTCCGTGCTGATTAACAGACCTGGGTGGTTTAAGTGCTTTGTCCTGCTGTATGACAGGCTCTTCTTTGGGCACATGTCACTGTGATAGCTTAAGGCATACCCTTTCAGTGACATCTAATAGGTTTAGATTTTGAAAAAATGGATATTGTGGTCATGACTAAAAAAGACAAAATGATAAATACAATGGGGTGAAATACTTAAAGCCCTTCCAAACCCCTGATTCCAAGTTCACTTGCAGGGTAGGACAGAGGTAGGAAGGTGCAGAGCCAGAAGCAAATATTGCTGCATGATGGAACCACAGCACCGTTTTTTCCCCTGTGGAAAACCCTCTTTCACTTCCTCCTAGGATGCAAGGTTTCTCTGGGGGGGTGATTTCTATACTAATGCTTTCTTATTTTCTATCCTATTCTCCCTAGCATTGCCACTCTTCCTTGTTTTAGTCTCCCCTTCAAGAATTTATCCATTCTCCTTTGAAACCTGAATCTCAATTTTTCCCTCTTCTCCTTTATCCCGTGTTTTCCCCTAAATATCTTCATTCCAATCCATTCCCTTGCCCTTAAAGGTTTTATGACAATGAGTTTCATGGAAAATCTAGATTCCAACTTGTCATCTGGGCCTGCTCAGGAGAGAAGAGCTGCATTAGTAACTGGAAGCTCTCTGTGTGCTGTGCTCTAGGGAGATGATACACATGAAAAACATGCCAAGAAAAGATTAGTCAAGGTCAGGGGCAACCTAGCCTGGACTTGCCCGGGTCAGAACACTCCTCTTATTTCTAAGTGCAAGCAAAATATCTATTTGTAATGTTTTTCTAAGGCAAGGACATTTTGATTTGCATTGTTGCAAAGCTTTTTTTTTGGCCATAGGTAGAGGTAGGTCCTCTGATCAGATTTTGCTCCATAAAAGTGGCAGATAGGCATCTCTGGGGTGATGCAATGAAAATCCACCTCCAGTCCCCTTCCTGTATCCACCAGCAAGCCAGTGGCATCAGGAGCAGCTGATCCTTAGGACTGTGTAATGAGTAACCCTTGTGATTGATTTCCTTCTATTTTTGTGGAAGGCTGATGTATGAAATGTGTCAGTTTGGGATCCCTGGAGCTAGGAACGTGTTTGATCACATCTGCTGGCAAGCAGAGGCCAGTGGGGTATGTAAGTAAGAGTCTGGCCGTGGGTTCAGGTGACTGCTTTCCAGTTATTTTCTCTGGCACTGTCTGAGATGAGCAAGGGGGGAATTTCTGAAAACCTGTTTTGCTCAGTCCCAGGCTGCAAGGGAAGGGCATTCCCTCCCACTCTTCCTTTCCTTCCTCTGACAGTCCTCACCTTCTCTGTCTTGCCTCAGGGCTAAAAGAGGTCTGGAGAAGAGAAAACTGAGCAGAAGAGGAGTGAAAGTTGTATGTGGGGTTAGGCAGAAATTGAAGTGGGGTTATCTGGAGGGTGGAAAGGAAAGAGCAAAATGGTTCTCATTACCAGTTTTGGTAATTTTATTAACTCCATCTATACACTCAAAAAGCAGGAACCCTACAAATCTTACCTTTGAGCACCTGCACTGTTCAATGGGATACTGACTGAGGCATGTGAAGGTTTCAGTCAAGGCTCTTGTTTACTTGTAACAGCATAAAGATATTTTGAAAGAATGTATTGTTTGTCAGTTTTCCTTTGCAACCTGGGCCCTCTCTTGGGTGTCTAAACTTGGAGCCTGCTACAGCTGCAAAGATCTAGCACTGTGGTTCAAGGAATAACAGATAATTTTGACAAAATTAACATCCAGAGAATAGGAAAGCAGGAAATAAGGTTAAAGTCTTTAAATGAATTATTTTCTTGTTGATGACTGCAGATAATTTGCAATTTGTTTGATGCTAAATAAAATCTATAGAGATTTGTGGGCCTCTCTTGTTTGGACAGGTATATACACAGTTAGTTGATCACATTGAAATGGAATATTATGGTTTCAGTTTATAAGACATACAAATAATGTTTTTTTGGTTTTCCCTAAAAGTGTTCTGATCTGCTAATATTTCTGCCATTAAACTCATCAAGTGGCTTATTCCTGGAAGATGAACAAAACAGTTTATAAAATCTTATGTAAATTACTTCCTTTAATTTTAGCGGTTTTGCATGAAACATTTTTTTTGGTGGTATTTTAACCAAAAACGAGCTGCTTGCCAAGCTCCACCTTGACCTCTGTTTACCTTTGAGGGCAGCCAGCTTTTCTATTCATCATTTTATGCATTGAAATTAATGGGTTCTGGCTGGTTCAGCAGAAAAGGTGTAGTTTCCTGAAAAGCACCCTGAGAGGTTATTTTTACAGTGCCCTTTGTGCTTGAACAGGCATGGTAAGCTCTAGAAAGTCTCACTCAAGCTGTTCCCTTGGGATTTCCAGCTCTGCTCTGCAGACAAATGAATTTTCTGAACTTTTGGGTTCCTATCCTCACTGAATCTCTGAACCTCTTTTGAAGCCTGCCTTGTTCTTACAAGAAACCTTAGTAGAGAGGAGGTTTGTTTATGAAAGGATATATTAGACTCCTTCATTTGAAGCCAACAAAAGCAGCTCTCTTTTCCTGGCTGTTCTAATTGATTTTTATTTTTTATTTATTGTTTTGAAGTTAAACAAGTCATAGATTAAAACCCCTTCAACCTACGCCTCTAGATATTTTTGCCACATAGTAAAAATGCAAGCACTAGTGCAAAGAAAAAGCAAACCACCAAAGCTTGGAGTGCAATGTTCCTGCAGATGCTTAGGCTGTGTCTACTTAAATTGTTCATGACTGCAGGTCCTCATGGGCTCTGCTGCCACTGCCCTGGGTTTGGGAGGTTGGAACCAGCAGTAGCAGCCTCAGTTCAGATGGAATACCCCAAGCTTTGTGAGAAATGTAAAGCTTGTGTTGATGCAGATATAAGTATAAAACTGAATACAAAAAACCCAAAATATTAATTTTCAATGTACTTCATCTAGCCTCCACAGGAGACATTTAAGCAAGAATACACTGTCATGGCTCAGAACAAACAGATAATTCCACTTTTGACCCCAATTCCTAAAGCCAGAGAAAAATAACAGATAAAAACCCTATTAAAAACCTAAATCTTTGATTTTCCTCCTAAACTTCAACACAAGCTAAACCTTGTAGTATTTTCAATTTGGTTAAATCTTAGTTAATTACTGGTCTTTAATTTGTCCTTTGACTTCACAACTGCTGGTAGCATTTGATGAATTCTTTAATTGATTAGGTCAGGTCACTTAATAGAATATGAAAGATCTTGATGAGAGAAGAGGCTTTTTCTACATCACATCAAAGCCATTAGAAAAAAGTGACTTATTTTGTCATTTATTTTGAGCTGCAACCCTCCTGTATAACATAATGAAGTTTGAATCTGTGGCCAATACAGAGTTTGATCTGTGTACATTTACAGGTCTCTTCACTCATGTGTATGTGACAGGCTACAGATCTTGTTCAGCAAAGCAATGAAGAGAATGGTCTTGTGCTAAGCAGAGTGATTAGGGCTGGTTCCTGAGAAGGTTTTTGTGTCCCTCTGGCCAACCCAGTCCTGGCTCGGGGTCTCTCTTACCCATAAACTTCATTTAAAGGTCATCACTGACCTCCTGACTGCCCTCCCCCAGTATAGGGGGGCATAGAGCTGCTGTATTTGATACTCTTCAAAAATATCAATGGTTCAGAGCCAAAGCTAGGTGAAGTCACTGACATTGGATCCATATTTATTCCTTATTTATAAAAGAAAATTACATTTAGGAACCAAAGGTGGGAAGAAGCTGTAGAGCTTCATGAGGAGACTGGAACAAAAGGCTGATCATGAACATGAATGGAGTTATTGTGTGTGCAGAGACTTCTGCCTGAACAGATAACATTTCCTTAATTTCTCAGAGCCCATAAATTTATAATCTTGGCAAAGAGCAATATCTCTTTTTTTGGTTCAAAATGAAAATTGTTTAATTTATTAGTAAGGAGATAACTTTTGTTAATGTGCCAAGAAGCTGTCTTTGGAAATTATACAGTTGTCTGCATTTGGTGTTGCTAGATAATGGGATAATGTGAAATTTAAAATACACCCATCACTATTGCATATGAGTGATGAGTGCATATACAGTGAGATTTATGGGGTATGCTACAGTTTGTGTAGTATCCTGACCATTTCTGTGGTATTTAACTAGCAGTTGCTTGGTTGAGTATTTTAAAAAGCAGAAAGTTGGGGAGAAATTGCTTTACCTAAGTGTTATTTGGCTTTCAAACACACAAGGCTTTGAAGAGGTCTTATATCACACCACACCACACACACATACCTTCCCCCAAGCACTCCCCCTGGTAATGTGTGAGGAATATCTACTTGTGGGAGTCTGGTAAATGGCTACACTTTCTGAAGGAACTCATAAGATCATATGAATTAAAATTGATAAGTGTAATCTGAGTTAGTTCTGCTGTAAAAACTGAATCAGTCATTAGCTGTGAGGACAGAGCACTTGGAAACAGTCCATTAAGGCAAGAGATTGCCCAATTAGATATTCACGTGGCAGTTAAAATTGCATCAGAATGTTAACCACTTCCAATTTTTAGTCAAATGCCTTTTTAAACTTTGACTGAAATGTTCTTAGTTCTTGCTGCATGGCAAGAGTGAAAAAAGTGCTTGAAATACTTGTTAAAAATAACCAAAGCCCCACATCCACATTAATTTTATGCCAAGTTGTTCTTTATGTAATTTGAAAGGGCTTTGATATTCAGCTTCAAGTATTGAGAAATTTAAAGGGAATATTAATATGCCCTTATAATATTCCCATATGAGGGAAAATGATGCAAAGATTTCCTTTGTAACCTGAGATATGAACAAATGTTTTGAACAAAACGATCTTCAAAATTTTTGATGCTTTTCAAAGTTTGGGGTATGTTTATTATTCCTAAGGCAGGGGAAAGAAATTGTAGTCAGGCATTCCAGTTTAATTAACCTTATTTTAAATAAATTTAAATTCTATTAGTAATTCTCTTGAAGAAATTACAACAATCACTTGAGAGGGTTGGGCCTCCACATTGTGGTCTACAAATGCTGTTAAATTCAGTCTCCTGAGAACTCTTACATTTGTCTGTGCTGTTTTGGTTTTCTTTTTTCTATCTTCTGGTTGTTTTTTCCTTTTTAAAGTATTGCTTCAGTAAACAGACAGCTGAAAAGTACCTTGGGCAATTGGAGCCATGGATTCTCCAGAGGGACACATCACTAGAGTAGTGGCTTTCAGTAAGGTTAATATGAATAAATTAGACATTATAACTCTAGAGCCAGATATTTGCAATTGTCTAGTGAAAACAAGACAATAAAGGCACAGGTGAAATTTCCTGGAAGTCTGCATTTGTGTTCTGTGCTCCTGTGTCTGCCACACAAACACAGTGTCAAGGATATTAGAGCAATTTCTTCAGGAATGACAAGAAATGCCAAAATTCTGAGGCTGTGCTAGGAGACGAATGCTTGCAGGGATAGCTGTTTTAGCAAAAATGCCAGGACTGTTGGTTTTAGGAGCTGATCAGAATCTGCATACACTTTAAGAATTATAATCCCAGCATTGCTGTCAGGAACATGTTTAGAAAGCTTGTTTCTAAATGTTAATAGGAATACTCAGAATTAGTTAATTTGAACTGTCTACCTTGAAAGCTTTGTTCTGCAAAGGATCAATCTGAGAATGGCTTAACCCCAAATGTGGGGAGTGTTTTTTGCTTGTGCAGGGTTTTTTGACCTGAGAGTGGAGGGAACTCCTTTTTGCAGGCAGTCCATATGTTGATACTGACTGATCGTGTAACATTTAATGATATTTAGATACAGATGCTTGCTAGGGTGAGGCAGATCTGCAATGACTGACATCGTGGAATGTGCATATTTTGTTTGGATTTGGTCTTTGTGTGTCAGAATTTAATAAGAAAAAATGAAAAAAATGGACTGTAGCAACAGTCTTTGTGCTTATTCTGGCAAATGAGGTTACTGTTGCTTGAGAAGTCATAAGGAAAATTGGGTGGGAAAGAACTGGGGATGATAAGTGTTGTCACTATTTTATGTCTAGCAGAAACAAAATTGATTTGTCCCTTTACTGACACTGACATGAGTGCTCTGATCAAGTGTTCTGTTTGCAACTGTACAGAGCATTATTACCTCCTAGGGTACTGTGGCACAACCCAAACAGTATCTGTGGGTCTGTGCTGTGTTGAAAACCAGGAATTAATAGAGAAAATGTGGTCAGTAGCCTTGTTCAGCCCTTCTGTCCCACACCTTCTCTCTATCCCCAGGGTAAAATGGTGTAAATTTTACCCCTCTGTGCTGGTCTTAATAAAACTGAAAATGGAGAATGTGTGCTGTTCTTGGCTTCACCTATTCTTCTATCAGTCTCCTCTAATGCCATGTTATCTGTGTTATTCTCTCACTTGAGCAGAGAACTTAAAAATCAACCTCATAATATAAATCCTCTGTTGCTTTAAAGAGTGGGCAATGCTCCCTTTACCAAAGAGATCTAAAGAAAGTGCAGCTCCATGGAAGAATGGCAAGTGTAGTGTTACTTTTGTGTAATTTTCAGTAAAAGACTGGAATGCTATTAAGCTCTTTCACATTTGTATGTGATATCTTATGAATTAAAGGCCAAACTGTTGGGGTGAGCAGAGGATAGATGATATTTCAAGTTTGTCTGTGATAGCATGAATGGAAGCATTAGGCTGAACATCATAGAAGAAACATAGTACACCAAGTTAGGATCTGTAAAAGTAAATATATAAATAAGTTCTTTTGATGTTCAGCTTTAAATATTTTATTTTTTCAAGTTTATAAAATAAACGAAACTTAAGGAAAAATTTTCCTATAACATAGCTGAAGAAAGCATTCAGTATATGGTTTCAATCTAATCACTGCTAAAACAATCTAATATAATCTGTGAATGCTATTAGATTGTGGCACTATGGGCTGTTTATGGAAGTCAAATAATTTTCTGGTTACTTTAGATGTAAAAATCCAAACTGTAGTGCAAAGCGTTCTATTAACCCCTTCAGTGAGAAAGCAATGTTTGAAAAATATGGGAAAATCAGACTTGTGATGAAAGATTTGCAGGTGCAGTAACTGTATGCTAGAAGTGCAAAGATGTCTTTTAGTCATTGTTCAGATATGTTTCTACCAGAAAAGCAACACAGGAATTGTTTTAAGATAATAGAAGTGGCAAGTAGTATATGGCAAACATAACTGGTATCTACCAGTACTGGATGGGGAAATGGAGATTAAAAGCTTTAAGCAGACTTTAAACCAAATAAATAAAACCTCAAAGTTTAAGAGATTCCTGAGGTCTAGAATGTGACTAACATGTAACGCCTTCATTGGAGGGGTCAAGTAACATACTGGAAAACTTTAGACTGCACTGTTTGATGTCATTCAAGTGGAAAGTCTTAGAAGCTGTTTTAAAGTTTAAGTGAATTTTAATGGCCCAAATGAGAAAACACTTGGAAAAAAAGTCACATGATTAACTCTTTGCTTCCTGAATTCCAAACCAGTCCTGTTGGCAGGCTGCAAAGTGGTATGAAAAGCCAAAGAGATCCTTCTAGAACCTTGAAATCTCTGAGGAAAGTTGTGATATTGGGCATTACAATGTGCTGGCAGCTCTTCTGTTATCAGTGTCTTGCTGCTCTCAACAGAAGCCAGATGACAAAAATTCTCTATTGAACATGCCCAAAGTCTTTAAAGATATTAAGAAAATGGGATATTGGTTTCATTAAAAAACAAAACCTCCACAAATTGAGCAACTCAATATACTAGGTGGGAAAGGACTTGGGGCCAAGAAAGGAAATTGGAACCATCAGTAAGCCTTACAGGTTCAGAAGGGTCTCTGTAGTGTGAGACTTTAGGATCTCTGGTGGAATCCAGGCTTTACATGTGTACCGTAATTGCCTCTGACAATGCTGTACAAAGCAAGGATTTCGAGGCTAGAAATCAATGAAAAGGCACAACAAATGCTGCGGCCTCCCTCACTGCAATTAGATACAGGAGATTCAGATCATTGAAGTTTCTGCTCATAAATTGCAGAACAGTCAGTTAGGAAGCTATAAAAGGTGGGAGCCAGTTTAAAGCATCGTATATAATGGGGGAGATTCCAGAGCGTGCTGCCCAGGAAAGACACTTTCAAGTGAACATAAAAATCCTTGAAGTGCTGATCCTAACGTGCACAGCTGCAGCAAAGAAGGCAAACAGTGTTACTGCCAGAGGACTGCAGTGTAAATAAGGGAGCTGCCATTCTCGTTATCTGCGGGTTAGAGCATGAGCACAGGGCCTGCTCAGTGTATCTTTGACAGGAAATAGCCACTCTTAATGGGATATGAGGGAGATGAATCCAACTGGCACCATAAATCTGGGAGGTGTTAGTAAGCGTGAGGCAATTAGGATCCTTTTCACTGCAGAAAGGAGACAGTTTTATTACTTCTTTTAAAGTGTATTTCTTTCCTAAGAGATATAGGTGCCTATTTTGAAACAGTTTTGTTTAAATACAGGAATGAGTGAGGGAATGTAATCTGAACAGGATAAGCAATCTGAGGTTTTGAGTCAGCTATTTTACACAAACATGAGCCAAGCCAGCTGCATGATAATTTTAAATAATTTAAAGTAGGGTTTGGTGTGTTCATCCCTAGTGCAGAGTGCAAATTCAGGCTTCAGTGGCAGAAGATTTGCTTGGTAGATAATTAACAGCTCAAACAGTGCATCCCCTCTTCCCCTGTTAATCTTGGCTCCAGCATATCTCACTTGCCAAATCCAGTGATAATCTTTTGGATGCAAGTGGCATCTTTTGGATTAAGTGCTCCTGGGCAGCGCGTGGCTCTCCAAGCAGAATGATGGTGGGAGAGAAGGCAGGTGGGAAGGGGAAGGATGTGTACACCAGCTTTTGAAAACACTAGCATCTGCATTTAGCTTGCAAGAACTTGGTTTCCAAACTTCAGACTCTCTTCCCTTCCCTCTGCTGGCCCAAGATCTGATGAAATGGCCAAAGGCAAGTTGAAAGCTCTAATTAACAAGGCAGATAAGGTGCTCTGAAGGACTGAGCTAGGCACCTCCTGTGCCAAGAGATGCCTTTCCTGGGGCTGTGTTGGTGTGTTTTTCGGTTTTTCTTTTTTTAAACAAGCTAGGTCCAGGCCCATTTGATGGACAGTTCTACTAGAACCCTTTATTGTATAAGCTGGTATTCATTCTTTGTTTTATAACATCTCATCACCATGGTATTTGAGCACTTTGTTCTGCAGTGGTAACTTAGGAGTGTCTATTAATGCACACAATTATGGATTTTTCCATTACTTTTCCCAAAAGACCATTACCTATTTTCATGTACCAGCTGTGGACTTCGCTACAGATTTAACTCCCACCCCCTACCCTACACCTCAGCTGGAGGGGAGATGGTTTATTCAGTTTTCTCTCTTTCAGAACTGTGTAAATTCCTCAATAAATGGGCTGTCACACTCGTACAGCATACAACAAAGTGGTTTTTTGTTCATATATCCAGACTACAAATGTATCGCTATCTGCAAATTGTTTAAATTCTTCATGCCCTGCCTTTGGAAAGTCTATTTTAAGATTGTTTTATATGAAGCCTGTGCTATGGTTTTAGTTTTTCTCCACCCTCTGCATTACAGCTTTCCATGCAACCCAGATGCTGAACTATTACAGATATTTAGTCATATATCAGTGGAAGAGCAATTTAATGTGGGATGCTGAGGATTTTGTATTGCTGATTCCTGATCAGATTTTCCTGAGTCTAAGAATAAAAAGGATTTTTCCTGCTATGCAAGAGCTTCAAATTCCCCTGAATCTGAAAAGCATTTCTTTACTTATTTACTTTGCTAGTAGTGATTTCAGTAATTCCACTCCAATCTTAATAGCATTTGTTTTTATTCTGTTGCCTATGTATTTCTGATCCTTACTGCACCATCCTAAACGTTGATACAAACACTAAGGAGGAGCACCCATCCCTCTAAGCATTCTTGTAGGTATTGGAGATGTAACTGTTGTCAATGAGGTAGCTTGTGAAAAAATGATGACAGTTTCTCAGGAAAAATTAGTTTTTTACATTGACTGGATTGCACTGTGTAAATCAGAAATTTTAATTTGCTGAAGTTGTATGGAATGATCACACTGACAGCTCATTCAGCTGGTCTCTAGTCCTGATTCCTCACATAATCTTGTAGCATGGTCAGTGAACAGAGCTTTGAGCTGTTCTGTACACCCTTCCTCACATCTGATTAGGGCTCTCCTCCTGAGAAAACCAGGGTTATAAAACTTTTGGTTAAACAAGAGTTTTACAAACCAGAAATGGAGAAAACTGAGTAATAGAAGAGTGACACCAAATTCCCCTATAACTCCAGGGAGTCTGAGTGGAAAAATTCCAGAAGCCAGGGGTATCTGGCTTACATGGTATTTTTACTTTTTTTAGAAGAAGAAGAAATGAAAAGTTGCACTTAGGAAATGGAAGATTCAGAATACAGTAATACAGACTTTGGGAAATGATCAAATGGAAACTTGTCTGCAACAAATTGCTTTAATGATCAGCATAAATGTGTTTTAATTTGGATTAATTACAGCCTGGGAAGACTTTGCTCCTAAATAAACGTCAGGAAAATGTCATCCATAATGAATATACTAAATAAACTTCAGTATAAATAAATGGGTCATGGCTCTCCTACCCACTGAAGACTTGCTGTGTTTATAAAATGTACACAAAGCCCTGCATATATACTGTACCTTAAGGTATTTACGTAATGACAAAAGATCACTTTTTCATTTTCCAACCATCACCAAGGGATTGCAAAGCAATCAAACTTTAACAGCCAATTAATCTCTCTAGATGATGTTTGTGTAGCACTTAACCAGTTTCAGTAAATTAGATCCCTGTGGGCTGGGCTGTTACATTGATAGAAATGTTACTGCTAGCTGGAGGCATTCATTTACTAGTTTGTAAGAACAGCAGTATTGAGAAATCCTGAGCATATGGAAACAAACTCTCTGCACCTTTTAAAAAGAAATGCTGTTTGTAAAGAATAGGAGGTTCTGGGACTCTCCCAGCATGGAGCCTCACTAAACTAAAGCCATTTGTCAGTTCTGTTGGATTGGAGAGACTGCTGTTAAATTCCCTGTAAGAAACAGAAGAAATCCATTGGGAGGCAGCTGTGGCTAAAGAAAGATAATTCATTGCAATAGCATCCACTTAAGGAAACAGTTAAAGGAACAGGTTTGTTTAAAGTATTTCTCCTGTGCATGTAGGCAAAATACATGGAAACAGTTTTTTGGAAAAAACCTCCAGGAGTGCAAATTTTTTGGTATATAGAAGATGGTAATCTATCAGAAAAATATCATCTTGAAATTAAGCTGGAAACTTTTTCCATGTGTTGGTTCAAGGCATCTGCAGCAGCTCTCAGGCTCCCTGTGAGCTGGTTGAAGCCCACAAAACACAGCTGCAAATTTCCAAGGGGAGAGCTGCTCCATATCTGTGTACCCATGGCAATACAGCTGCACTTGTGGGGTACTGGGCTCTCTGTACCTTCCTCCAGGGTTTCATTTTGTCATGATTGGTGCACTAGGCTGATGTTAGGGTTCTCTTGTCCATTATAACTCCAGAGAAGGGTTCTGGGATGAATGGATGAGTTCAGCTCTGCTCCTTGCTGTAGTTAAATCCAGCTGGAAGCAAAGCAGATGAACACTTCTTGTTTGCAGCTGCACTGGTGTTGCATTCAGGATGCAAACCAGGAGGAAGGACATGACTGGAAGTGTTTAATTAACAGTTTCTGATCCACAGAAATGTCAGGAGGGCTTGAGGGAGAAATTAATTCCTGGCAGGATGAAGGCATTTGGTAAAAGTCACAGTCTAGCTTGTTGCCCTTGAAGCAGGTGTGTAGAGCCAGTGACATATGGCTGGCATCACATACTGAAATCAGCACAGGGGATGTGGAAATTCTGTGTATGGTTGGCTTTTTCTGTTAAGGGTCAGGAAACCTGTGATAAAAACTTGGTGTTACCTGGGAGATGTCAGCCTGGGAGCGTCATGGCCAGTTGGAATGGAAGTTGGTTTATATATATTTATTTTAATGGCTGGTGAATGAGCTCAGTGTAACTGGATGCTTGCCTTGGAAAGGACAGGCTGTGCAAGCCCTACTCAAGTCTGCAGTGGTACTTTGGTTCCCAGAATTCATTTGCTGCAAGGTGTGTGTGAGTATTTGAAGCCTATAAAAGCTGATCACCATTCTGTGGGTGTTTGCTGAGGAAAATGAGGGCTATGAGCACCTGCTGAGAAAGGCAGCAAAGAGGAGCTGACCTTCTGAATGTGACCTTCTGCTTTGCTCCTTCTGATAACTTACACTGTCATGCAATGGCTCATGACGTGGCCTGACCATATGGTGTTTAGCAGGAAAAGGTTTAATTAGATTGTTGTACAAGTAGCACAAATAGTTGCAAGGCCAAAGAGATTATGAAGGAGGTCTGATCCTGTATCAGCAAGGTTGCCATTGCTGTATTTGCTAATAATGGCCTGGAAATTGAGGAATGCTTCAGGTACTTTCAGAGGTCATCTTGCTCAAGCCCTTTTTGCTCTCTTACTTATAATTGACGCTTATTACTGACCTCTTGTAGATGTTGCTGTTCCAGTGCCTTTCAAGCACTGCTCAGGGCATCTAATGAGTACAGGGGCATGATAAATTTTATCTACAGTTCTAGTTTTTCCCTTGGGCAACTGGAAGGATACTGTGGAATTGCCAGGCATTGGTCAACTTAACACAGCAGCTTTCATAGAAGGAATGAGAGGGCTGTTAACCAGGTAAGCAGAAAGCAGCACAGACCATGTGGATACAGTAAGAGCAGGTGTATAGGCTCTGTCTTCCAGCATTTTAGCAGGACTTATGCTGCAAATGTGTATGTTTAGAAATTTTAGTTGAAAGCAAAATAGGAATTTCACTCTATACTGTAACAATTGTGGGATGTGCAAGAGTGGACAGGAAGGTTTTTGAGTGTGGATATTGTGGTCAAAGCATAGTTTAGAACATAAGGAAGTCTGTAGTATAAATATGCTATTCATTACAATTTTTCAAAGATGTGGTCTGAATGGCTGGTAATGAAATGCTTTCTTAATGTAATGATTTTCCTTACTGTTTAGATGCACAATGTACAAGTTTGGATAGAGGCTCTTTTTTTTGAGAACAGAGAAATGACTTTGTGTATTGAGTAAAATTACAACTTCCTAAAATGACATGCTGAGAAAATAAATGTATCTAAGTGATACTTGGCTCTAGGGGTGAAATGAAAGAACAAAACTACAAGACTTTCTCCAGCCAAGTGAAGTTCTGACAAGGTCATATAACAAAAGAATCATAATATCACTCTGGGTTTCTAGTTATCATTTCAGTATGTGCTCTGACCAGTGAAAGCATTGCTGATTTTGTTTTCCACAGCTGTCCTCCATGTCATGAGTTTGTATTTTTGTACTGTTGGAACTTGCTCTCTTCCAGATATGCCTGTTTTTGGTTTCTTCCACAGTAAATGAATAGTTTTGAGACTGTTAAAATAATTCTCTGTGTTTCTGCTAGAAGTGGTCAACAGACTATTTCTGTGCAATTTAATATCTGGATGTAACTTCGAAAGATTATACCGTGTATCTGCTAAATATCTTCACTCTGCAATGCAGACAGACAAATGCATTTGATTTTTTACACCATAGGTTATAATCAAGCACTGTCAAAACAGGAGTGAGTGGTATAAAGATTCAAGAGGTGATGCTTCCTCCTGTGCAGACAGTAGACTTTGCAGAGCATGTTAATGGGGTGTGAGGCTGCAGAGGGAAAACCCTGTGACAGAATCTCCACTGGCTCTTTGGGAGGTCAGTGACTTGGGACTCTGCCAGCCAGGAGAGCACAAGTTGACCCTCTGCTTCAGTCACAGCCTCTTCCCACTGTTCCCCTCATCTTCATCCCCTCTCCTCCCCAAACCTCAAATTTATTAAATGTCATGACTTGTGGAAACCTTTAATAGCCTATTGATATCCAAGGCAGGGCAGCTGGTGTCTCCTGGAAGAGGTCAGACATGCAAAATCCAGGTAGATGGTGCAGGATGCCTTAGGGACAACTAAACTTATGCTGGAGTTTGATGTGCAGGATCAGTCCTGGAGCAACGGGCTGGAAATGTCAAGCAACCTTTAGGCTATCCTCCTCAGTGCCTGAACTAGAAAATAAATGTTGTACCAGTATTTGAAGCATTTCCTTTCCATTTTCTTCTGACTGGTATATTACAATTACAGAGTTTTAGAGCTAGTTGTTCCATGAACTAGATGTCAGATAACAATTGCCATGCTCACACTGATGCTGTTTAGGTTTTGCCTTTTTTCCTTTATACATTCTCTGTATTCTTCACACATGTATTTGTAGCTCTGTAGCCTATTGTATTAGTGACTAGTTTTCCCAGTACTTTTCCATGCCTTCCCTTAAGCAGAAAGACAAAACAAATTCCACAGCTCCAAGCCCCAGGAGGTACAAGGCTCCGGTGCTATCTTGGTTCTTCCTGGTAACCAAGGCCAAGAACAACTCTTGGAGATACATTTTCACAAAGTACAACTAGTGCTGAAGGAGGGGATCCAGAGAAGGGGCTTGACCTGGGGGGAATTGCATCATCACTTGTCCTCCTAATTGGTGTTTTTTACCAATTATACTAATTTCCTAAAACCTATAGAAATGTACTCATCCCTGAGAGGGGGTGGGCTTTTGTGGACACCTTTCCATTACTGCCTCTGAAGGCCTTCAAATGAAGATCCCCTTTTATATTACCTCCTTACTAATATTATCTCAAGTGTCATTTCCAGGTTGGGAAAAAGGCAACAACACACTCTGCTTTTTTTCTTTATAACAGAGCAGAGCATTCAATTCAGTACCAGTTTGGTTCTGGTGGGGTGTGTGCTTCCTGCATGGTCAATGCTCTTACACCAGTGGACACAGGTTTTGGTCTCTGTCTATGATAACTTTGTGGTACAAAGGCCTGAAGAAGGACTCTCTTCACCATGCCCAAAGAGTCACACAGAAAAGTGCTGGAGTAAAATGTGGGATTTGGTGCACTAGAGCTGTGGAGGGGAGAGCACAGCTGCTTGTATCAGGAGCTTGTGGGGTTGGGAGGCCAAGTCTCCTGTTTGGTGAGAAATATTGGACAGTTTCTGGCAGAAATCCTTGGTTTTAAATTTCAAAGAATGGGGAGGCTCTTTGCATCAACTAACTTACGTGAAAAGGCTTCTACAATGGCTTAGGCCATATTATAGGGAAATATTGATTGTGTTACTGCATTTTTAAACCTGGTCTTGATAAGACTTGCTTGAAAGTGTGAAAACACATGTTCATCTTGGTTTGAATTTTCTGCCTAAGGCAGTGGAAGGAGTTAAATTCATTAACAAAGAGTTTTTTAAGAAGGCATAGATTTTTCTCATTCTCTTCAGACTACATGGCATCTATGGGGCAGGGGGAGGAGTGAGAAAATACCCAGCAGCTCTGTTTTCTGGAATAAAAATTCTGCACTAGGAAAAAACATTCAATCTCTTGTGCATGTTATGTGTGAACAAGCAGCAGAATTCTATGCCCCTGAGACTGGCTCCCATCCAGAGGCTTGCTTACCCTGCAAGGGGGAGCAGGTGGCATCTTTGCACAATCTCTGATTTCAGATTGCAGGTAATCTTGGGGGCAGCTTTGGCTTATAGCCAGTGCTCTGTGGGAGCCTCTTGGCTCACACCATCTGGTAGGAACACTGAACCAGCCTGGGTTGGTCCTGTCCTCTGGCTGAGGTGGAGGTGATGAAAATACTGTACAATTCTTTTCTCTAGTGCTGTGTGCCATTTCTAGTGACCTTTTGGCTGGGGGCTCTGAGGGATTTGCCCACAGCAATCTGGATCTTCAGACTGGGTCTTCAGAGTTGTGCTGGGAAGAAGTGTTCCAGCACTGAGAAGTGTTTTAAACTCCAAAACTGTGTTGTGATAGTTTATTCCCATCTAAATCCCATTTTTTCCCAGTCTGGAAGAGTACCATAGTTCTAGTCTCTTTCAGTGTTGATGACATTTTCTATCTATAATTGCCTTCTTCTTCTAGAATTTTCTTGTCCCCAGTGTTCTTTTGGGATTAGAAGCAAAGCTGAATGCAGTTTAAAAAAGTGAAACAAAACTTGAATGCCACCATCCAAGTCTGTAGCCACACACAACGGTGTGTTAGATTTCATTCCCTGCTCCTTGGAGGATTGTTCTTGACTCATTTTTTCTTTTGTTGATGAACACTGAGCTGACACTTCCACGGGCGGGTTCACAGGTTTCTTTTCTGAGTGGCAATAGCTGATCTAATAACTGTGTATCACAGTTGGATTGATTTCCCCATCATGCCTGCAGAGCATGACTTTGAAGTTTCTGATGTTGAATTCCATCAGATAAGGCCTTCTGGTCTCAGAAAGAACCTTTGAGGACTGGCCAAGGAAACTTAGAAGTCACAAGTCAGGGAATAGAGTTATTTAGTGTTTTGAGTTGTTGGCTTTTGCTGTATTGCTTTCATCTCTTCACACCTTTGGGCTATTAAAGGACTTGTTGAGAATGAGTGGGGGGCAGACTAGATTAAACAGTGTTAGCTGTTCACTCCTTGGGGCCTCTAGGTGTGACTGTATTGGTGAAAAATGATAAATTTAACTCCTAAGCACAGAGGAGGTCTGAGGATGCAGTAGTTTAGGGTTGTGTTCCACCCTAGCGTGATATAGGGCTTAGGGGAGAGCAAATGGAAAGAAGATAGATCAAATACAAGTATCCCTCTTGGAAAAGCCTGACTTGCTCTACACAAGTGAATTTAACTCATTGCATAAGTCTAATGACTTCACTGGGTCTCACTGAAAATATAAAACAAAACAGCAAGAAGCTAAAAATTGCTATTACTGCTAATATATTTTTAGAAGTTCTTAACTTTGTGCTTTCTCATTGTGCGTGATACCTCACCAACCCAGTGCCACAGGCTAAGGTATTCATTAGTATTCCTATTTATCTTCAGTAAAAATTAGTTACATTTGAAAAAGCATGTGCACAGGATACATATAAACTGTGTCCTGGTGTTGGCAATTCTGTTGTTCATGCTTGTTAAATTTACTGTAGCCTTAGGGCTCTCATGCTGACTCTGTTAAGCATAAAGTGCTGTAAGTCAGAGTACTGTTTATGTGTTAGGCCTTTAAACTCATCTTTACAAATATTTCTACTAGTTGCACTGTGTTCTCTACCTTGCAGCAGTTCTAAGTGTTCAAAATATGTAACTAACACTCCCTCATTTCCTCCTTTTTCCCAGTCTTCCTCTCTTTCTTAAATTTTAATAAAGAAATTGGAAACAGATCAAAAAGGAAGAGGTCTTATACAAGGACAGTGAGGTTGGTAATGCCCATGTGTAAATTGTTTCAGCAGTTCTGTCCAGGATTTGGAAGGGAGACAAGTATTAGAAATTGGACAAATCTGTTATGGTGGTAGTGTATCACAGGTCCAGGAAGAGAAACTGAATCTGCTACAGCTTCATTTCAGCAATGCTGGTCTTAGAAAAATCCAAACTCAACTGTTAAATGTATTTAGACAATTTGTGTTGACTCTAAAATGAAAATGCATCAGTAACAGAAATCTAACTGGTGCTTATTTGGGACAGCTATAAGGTGCAGAGTTCCAGCACACTTCACGTGCCTTCCATGCAGGCTTGTGGGAACTGTGGATCCAAGAGTTCAGGAAATGTACAAGCATCTTGCTGTAGTTATTGTGGCTCAGCTCTTGCAGGATACTTCCAACATGCTGCTGTTTGTTCTGCATCACCCACGGCAGTGCTGGGATCTGCAGTCAGGGCAGAGGGCAAGGGAAGAGCACAGATGGGCATCAAGTGAAAGACTTTGTGCTGGGCTGGGAGAACAGCCACTAATATTTGGTATTAGTACCAGAGGAAAAGGGATATGGTACTCAGGCCCTGATTAGGAAAGGTAAGATATGCCATAAGGGAAAGGAAGAGGCTGGAGCTCAAGTTTGAGGACGAGGTTTGGGCAGACAGACCCAGAGTTGAATAGAAATAGCAGAGAAACAAAGGGCACTTCTGCTTCTCTGCTCTATTAATGGCCTTTAATCTAAGACCAGTGCTGTTTCCAAATCTGTCACATTTATCTCTAGACAACAACAGAAATAAAATATAACTGTAGCTGATTGACTTTATTCTCAACTATCTGTATACTCATCAGAAAGTTTTAGGGAGTCTTTTATGACCTATTACATTAAAAACCACCTAAATTTGCAGCACCCAGTGTTATACTGTGTCTTCTGGAGGCCAATGTCAAAATGTCTTGTTGAACAGATTTGTGATGCCCTGTGGGTATGCAGGTTTTGCAGCTGGTACACTCCAGGACATTCAGCAACAGTGACTGAGGTAGAAACCGTTGTTACTTGAATATTCATCTTTGACTTGGCTAATGGTTGTGATTTGAATGATTAATGAAAAAATAAAAATCACTGTCAACCTCACTTTTCCCCTTCCCCTGCCTTAAATAATGCTTGGTAAGCCACCTTTGGGGGGACAGACAGTGACTGGAACTCATGTCATCCACTGATTTTTGAAAGCCCTGATTCCTAGCTCCTAAACTGACAGGATACTGAGTAAGTGAAATGCCTAACAAAAATGAAAATGTCTGTCAGAAATATTGCAGCTTCCCCCTGTAGGAGGATGTTTTAAATGTGAAACTTCTCCTTTAAACATTCTGTGTGAAAGCTGCTTAAAAAAGAAAATGTTGAGGTAATATTGCTGTCTATTTTGAACATTTTTTAACCTTTCAGCTCTTGGTATGCTGATATCTGTGTGTGAGATCTGCACTGTCTCAGAGAGCAATGGTGGAAGGCTGAATGTGTGTCCATTTCTATGCATCCAAGGGTTTAATCGCAGGCAGCATAGACAGTTATGTAAAATATATCCCAAGGAAAAGTACTACGGTGTAACTCATCTCATGATGAAATTCTTTAAATAAAAATTTAAAATGTTTAGTTGAATCTTTCTGGTGATAGTGAGCTCTGCACCTCTTTCCATGAACTCCAGAATCCTTTAATCTTTTTGCATTTGCTGCATTTGCACCTACTTCAAAGCATTGCTGCAGGCGTTGGAAAGGATCCTGGCACTCGGTGGGAATAGGGCGGGGATGTGAAATTCTGTCATCACTTGGAAACTGCAGCCATTTCTGAAGTGCCAGTGTGATCTATCTTTACAAAAGGGCAGCAGCATTATGCAACTAATTTAGGAATGTAAGGAAACGTGTCAGTATTGCCTGTAGTTTTAGATTTTTTTTTTTTTTAAAAACCCCAACTCTTCACACTGAGCAGCACTTGCCAATATAAGGAGAGAGCTGAATATAGTACGGCAATGATTGCTGGGCATCTATATGGCCAGATGCTAATTTACCTTGTGGTTTTGAAGCAGCTGTAAGATGATGGACCTTGGATGCAATCCAGCCACTGATGTGAGGGTCTGGAGGCACTGGAATGTAACAGAGGGTGCAGGAGATGAGCTGAAGAAGAGAGGGTGAAAGTGTTAATTTGAAGAGGCTGGGCTGTGTTATTTTTAATAACAAAGGTAGTCTGAGTTTTAGCTGTTATCACTTGTCTCTCAACTGGTATTTTAAGAAATAAAATCTACTTTAGGACATGTTTTAGGTGAGCTGACTTAGCATGGTAGAAGCTGAGGGTGGTGATGCTTTACAAGAACCAGTCTTATGCTCCTGACACCTGTACCCCAAACTGAACCCCAAACTTCCTGCTGGCTGCTGTGGGAATGATCAAACTTGTAATGAAAACATTTGTCATGTTTCAAGGCTGATATACCTGTATGAATACCCAAAAAACCCCATGTAATTCACAGATATCTTGGTTTCATATTGCTTTATATTTGGAAAAAAAGTTTAGTCATAAGTCTCAATCATTAATGGCATCTGCTTACCCCGAGTTGTGCTTTAGCATATACATCTGCTGCTTTGACTTGCAAAACTGCAAGTGCTTTTCATTCAAAGAATTTAATTGTGTAAGAAGATGCAAGGTTTTTATGGTACTTAGATTGTGTTTTATTTTAAAGACCATATTAAGAATGTTCTACAGTTAAGTTTCAAAAAAAATTAGACACTATAATGTGTTTTAAGCTGCTGCTATGGCAAAGAATTACAAGCCTTGGGTTATAAAAGGTGACAAAACTGCTCCTAAAAGTGAAATCCAACTGCATTATAGCTTTTTGTTTTGCAGTGCACTTAAGTGATGAATTCACATGATGCTGGGAACAGAAGGCAATTTCCAAAGTGCTTCCAAGGCTGGAGAAATATATTTGGTTTTTTATACTCAATGAGTTTTCAAATAACCTGTACCACCAATCTCTCAGTACATCTGAATCAGCTGGAAGAATGTATTTTGAGGATAAAATGAATTTTAAAGTTACTGGACCTCCAAGTTTTTACTGTATTACTGCAGTAGTTCTGTTAGCTCTTAAAAGGATGCTGAATGTCCTCGATCACAATTAAGAAACACCTTAATGCCAGAGGAAGAACAGGAACCTCCAAGTAAGAGCTGGGAGAAATATGGGTCACAGTGTCCTGAAGTTGTTTTTAAGTTGGAATGGCACATTCAATGATTGCGAAAATAACCTATATATCTCAAAATAATTTTCTCTAGAAATTTACCTCCAGTCTTTAATTGCTGTTGGAAAGGGAAGAACTAGGCTGCACTTTGATCTGTAGTTAATAAACTTGATCTTGGTTTACACTTCCTTCAGTTGTGGAAGATCAAAGGACAGTTAAAGCTGAGACCTTGGATTCTGCATGTGTAATGTGATGTTATTTTGTGTTTGGTGTTGGAGGCAGTGCTGTTTCCTCAAGGCAATAAGCTGAGAAGAAGTGGCTGCTGTTGAGCCTTTGTGATAACCACTCTGTTCATGTTATGGATCCCCAAACAAAATATGATGTGTTCATATCTTATAAATTCTCTTATCCCAGTTAGCTGGCAAAGATCAAACAACAACAAAAAACCCAGCAGAAAACCAACTTACATATTGCCCAATGTTTTATTTTTATAAAATCTCTCTACAGCTATTGTAAAATCAACAATCCGTAGTAATTGCAGTCAAAACACTGTACATCCTTCTCAGAAAAAAAAAAAATCATGACACAACATGGCCCATGCTGACATGAATTAATTCACATGTAGCACTAGACATGACATTGTTCATGAGGAACGCGTGTTCCTTCTAATTAATCGTGAATGCTGCACAGACTCTGACTTGCCCAGGCAAGAACAGATTGAGAATTATTGTACATCTGTACAGTAAGAGATCAGAATATCATATTCATTCTGGCTTCCTAGCTCTCTGCATAGATGCATTTTACAAGTATTGTAATTTCAATATTACTGTAGACTTTTTAATTGCATGATTAAAATAGGATTTTAATCAGCAAACTTTATTCCATGGACATTCTGCTAGGTAACCATATGCAACCTAACCTAATTTTTGTTGCATGGCTGTATGAGACATGGAATTAGTAAGTGAAGGATTCTATAAACAACGATAAGGACATGGGGGAATTAATGCATACAAAAATTAAATTGAGTTCCTAGATGATTTATATATATACATATATATATGTACCATCCTCTAGTTTTTAACTCTACTTAATACATACACATTGTCCTCAAATTTCTTCACTCTGCACACCCATAGTTTAGGATTTTTTTTAGCATCTGTTTATTTTTTAATGTTTCCTGCATATATCACTTTGTCTGGTGTGATGTGATAAAAATGAATTGGTTGGAGATGGCTGCTATTCTACATTATTAGAGGAGAAGATTGCAAATAAAATTTTGCCACCTGCTCATATCTGGTTTTTCCTTTTCTTTTTTAATTTCCCAGATTGCTGTACTTTGATAAGATTTGCTTGCTTTCTTTCCTGAAAGCTGCAAAAGCTGATCTTGCTGGACTGTTAGCAGAGCATTGGAAGAATCTAAGAAACATCAGTGTTGTAGGACTTGCTGGTTTTACACTGGCAACAAAACATGGCTTGTGGCGGGCTCAGCAACCCCAAAGTAGGAAAGGTTTGGCTGTGAGACCCTCTGGGAATCCTGAGCACTGCAGGCACAAACCAAGAGGCCAAGATCAAACCCTTGGCAAATACTCCACCACAGATGCTGAATGAGCAGAAAGGCTTCTTTTGGTGCCATTGCTGCTGCTGAGCTGGCAGGGGGGAATGACACCCCAAAATCAGCACTTCCTGCACCGAGAGCTTTCTGTAGGTCTGGGCTGAGCTCAGTCTTCCTGAGCACACCAGGAAGCAGAATTTTGTGTAGCCTCTTATGGGGCTAATGACACCATGTATTATCTGTCCATAAAGTGAAAATATTTTGAGGAAAGTCAAAAAATTCCCATTTTCCTTTGTCTCATGAGGCAACATAGGAACAGCTGTTAGAAGGACGTGGAGAAATGTGGACCCTCTGGCTGAGAATAAAAGACTGGAACTTTGGGTTTTGCCAGCTCCAGCTTAATGAGTGGTTTTCAAGCAGAATTGTTCTGGGGAAGGGCTGATAATATAAAAATATATCTGGTAGGTTGGTTTGTTTTTGCTGTATATTTGCAGTAGGAAAAAAAAAAGGAAAAAGAAATGTTAGCACTGCAGGATTGCTGGGAGTCAAATTTTCTGTCTCTTGACTATCTTAGCAATTTGAACAAATACTCTCTTCTGAATGTCTGGCATTCCTAATTATTGCTGTAGCTAATTTGTCTTGTCTTTTTCATATTATTTTATTACTTTGTCTGATAAAGTGTATTCTTGTATTTGAAAATAGTGATGTGTAGGGTTTTTATCATTCACTTTTTAATGACAGTTTTTGCAGATTTAGCTGGTGATTAGTGCCAAGAAAAATAATTTTTCTCAGCTATTTTTCTACTGTTGAGTTATATCTCTCCTCCTCTCTGGGTCCTTTATGAGCTCAGGAGATCTTTATTGTTGTCTCAGGAGGTCTGGAAGGCAAAGATTAAATTTCACTAGGGTCTAATCAGATTTTCATAAAGTTGAGCCAGAAAATGAGGTTGCTTCTGTCTCCATTTTTGACCTGTTTGCTCTTTATTTTTTTTAAATTGCATCTCTGACTTCCCTGCTCTGATGATCACACACCAGAGTCACAACATTGCCTCCTCCAGAGAGAGGAAAGCTGCAGAGAGGGCTGCTGAGGAGCTCAATGCAGAGTTCTTGTTCCTGCTCTGGTATTTTTGTGGCACCTTTCCATGTCTGAACTGGAAGAGCAGGGAATGTGAATCCTTGAGTGCTGTGCTGATTTTCCTGGTATAACTGTGGCGATGCCCTGTAAACATCTCTGAAGAAACCTGGGCAAGTGAGCAGAGCTGTGTGATGTCCTCTCCCTGAGCACAGGCAGGCACAGCATTGCTGGGGCACTCTCTGCAGCCCTGCACATGCAGTGCAGCTTCCCTGGGCTCAGCACTGGCAGCAGAATGAGCTCTGTGCCCTGGGAGAGTTCAGAGTGTGAGTCCAAAGCACGAGACTGCCCAGCACTGGTCAGAAGCTGCTGCTCTCACTCACCTGACTGTGTAGGGAACTAATTTGTTGATTGCCCACTAGAAATGCTTTTCAGTTTTCTTCAGTCCTACTCTTAGGAACTGAGATAACAGATAAGAAGTGTGAGGTGCTGCTTTTCTGGTATCCATGGCACAACTCCTACCTCCTTCAACAGAGTTCTCTCTCTTCTCTGTCCTTCTATTTTTCCACTTGTTTTTCTTGGGTTTCTCCCCTGCTTTCTGCTGAAGGATTTTTCCAATGCAGGCAGAAAAGGGGTGGTGGTGTGTATTTTCTCAGGATATTTATTAGGTGCAACAGTGATCAATAAAATTGTCACAGGAGCCAAATCTGTAATAAATAAATTCTATTACACTTTTGACCAGGTCTTTAGCTACATGGGATTTTGGGTGGATGGATAAAAGGGATGTGCAACAAGAGCAGAGGGTGGAGGTGGGAGAAGAAACCAACTTTTTTTCAAAGACTATTCTTGCTCTGCTGATTTATGGAAAAGGAAATCAATAGAATAAATTTGTCACTAAGTCTATGAATGTCCTTAAAGGCAATAATGTCTAACCATAAGGAGAAAGAATTTAAAGAAATATCTTGTAATGCTGAGGCCAGAACTCTACCTGTATGCTATGTGCTAGTGCTCAGTACTGAATTATTTGCCCCCTTGATATATGAGGGCCAAATTTTCTCTACAGGTTTTACCCATTTAAACCCAAGAACCATTAGCTTTTCTGGGATGAATCGTCACATCTGTGCACTCGGGTGACAAGTGTGTCACCCAGCAGGCTGCTTGTGATAGCTGTCCTGTCCAGGAGAGCTGTGTGATGCCCTGCAGCAGGCAGGCAGCACTGCAGGAGCACAGCTGTTGTGATGTGAGATCCTATGTGCTCTGAACATCCTTCCTGCTTTCTCCTGAGCACGTCCCTGGGAGCAGCTTGTGTGGATAACTGACCTGCATCTTTGTGTTTGTTTCCATCCTCACTCTTCAAACACTCCAGAATTAAAATTATGAACAAACCCGCCTGGCAAACTTGGCAGATTCTCACTTTACTCATGAAGGCAGATCTAATGTTCCCTGACAAATTGTTCCAGAGAAACTGTCTTGTAAAATACAGGATCTGCCAGTTCCTTCATACCAAACCATATTTCTATTAGGACACAGTGTTAATGGTTCACTGGAAAGTACAATGCTTGGTGCAGAGTGAATCTGAAATCATTTAGCATACTTGATTGTTAACTGAGCTAACTATCCTGTGAGTGCATCGGCTGCCATCTGTCCACTTGCTTGACAGCCTTGGAGGGGGGATAATCTTGAGAGCTGGCACCGGTCCAGTTTGCCGCAGGTCTGCTTTCTAGTGTTTTTGTAGCAGATGTTGTGCCACATGCCCAAAGCTGCTGCCTGTAAGCTGCTGTGTGCTCAAATTTTTAATTTTGGGGGGGGGGGGGGGGGGGGTGTCTGACTGTCTTTGACACAAGATTTGCATTTGTCTTAGCAGCTCCTTATGGAGTGCCATTGTTATAAATGATAATCTGATGAAAGAGTCAGAGCCAAAACCTTGGGGCCTCTATCACAGGATTTCTGATGGGTCCAATGGACACTGGGTTGGACCCTGACTTGCCATGTATTTTTTATCCTTTCAATGGTGTATATTTGAAAGCACGACACTTACAAACCATTTAGTATGGAATTAGGGAGGCCTCAAATTTGCACTGCGCTTTTAAGGAATTCAATAGTCCTTGCTTATCTAAGATGCTCCAAAACTCTTTATATACATAGATCCTTGCCTGTTATGCACAGGGAAACTAAAAGTTAGGCTGAATTTTCCCTCCTCTGTTATCTTCCATAGATAACATTATTCTGCTGAAAGCCAGTTGGTCCTAAATTAATGTAAATCAACCAAGGTAAGGTGAAGCTTTAGGAACTGCTGTGTTTTTCAATTCCGTGATTAAAATGCTTTGCTCTTCCTGTGCAGCTTGGTGGTTGTCAGCAGAGTAGCAGGAGGGAATTATCATCTTGCTGCAGCAACCCCTGCTGCTGCTGATAGGGAAGATTTCTTCTTCTCTCATTCCTTGCTTTTCATTAAGAAAAAGCAAAAGGGGAAAAAAGTCAATTAGGAATGCAACATGATGGATCTCAGTGCATTTTCTACATGTCATCCATTTCAAGAGGTTTGCTATATGAAACTGGTAACTGCTGGCTTATCCACAACATCTTTCTTCCATCCTGGTCTATATTTCCACTTGATCACTTTGTTTTGGACTGCCTGGATGAGTTCTTGGAGGATGACAAATGATAGGACTGTGCCTGTTCAACTCTAAAGCAACTGCCCATAGATTTCTTTCTGACTGTATACGTAAATAAAATACAGTACAAGAGGTGACCTATTTTATGTGTTAGGCATGGGAAACTTTCCAATCTCAGTAATTAATTTATCACCTTTCAGAGGAAAACTTGTAGGTTGTTTTTTCAGCATTTGGCTTAATTTGCCTTTGTACAGTGTCTGTGCTTCTTTGAGCTTAAAATGTTTGGTTCAGAGTCTCTGCTTTTGAAAACATTAAAGGTGTATAAAATAAAAATGTGATTACAACACTCAATCTTCTTAATTAGTTTCTATTGTTCAGTCTGTTAAATGCCATTTGCCAGTCAGGGAAATGCATCCCATGTGCAGGGAACACTGCTGGAGTGCTGCAGAAGTGATAGGTTTTGAATATCTTGAGTTTTGGGAAAGGCCTTCATAATATCTCTAACTAGAATACTGACTAGGTAGTTAATCATAATCTAGGATCTCAGGCTGAGAAATGCTCCTAGTTCATGCTGTGTGTGCAGACATCTGTTACTCAGCAACAAATGTCACTCTCTTTCCAGATGAGTTATTAGCAAATGTTAAAAAGACAGGTATATAGTAAAAGTTTAATGCCTATGAAATGACCTGTGAGGCTGCAAATGCCTTAGCATATGGAATATAATTCTGAGTAATAAAGAGATGAGCATTCCAGAGTATTTATGATGATTAAAAAAAAAAGAAAAATACTGCTGCCGTGTAAAAATGAATCAAAGAATTCAATTTACTGTTCCAACAATGCATGCTTTACAAATGTACACACTATAGTTTATGGGGGCATTTAGCTGAACAAGGCAACAAATGTTTTCTGGGAAATAATATGAGGCAATGTATTTATCTACAGCTGAAAATGTGTAGTTGCTTTCCTAAGGATTGGAAGCAATCTTGCTAAAGCAGGACAAGAAACTTTTACAATATCAAGTTGCCAGTAGAGAGTGGACAGAAAAACTTCATTTAAGTAAGGTGAAGTTATGACTTTTATTGATCTTATAAGATAAAATACTTCACTTCTCTGTAACTACCAGCATAAGAGTAGAGCTAGAGCAAGCTCTAGCTATCACAAATATTTTATTTCCCATACAATGCATAGTTTAAGTTACATAAAAACAAGTATCTGCAGTATTTCTCTAAAATATAGATATTAAATTCTATATTATTTGCATCAGGACAGCTTCTCCTGTTCTTACCTGTTAAGTCCAGAGACAGATGTTGGCAGTTCTGGTGCGCAAATGTTTGTGCCCGTGCTCCAGGACGCAGCACCTCTCTTTGTGCTGGCTGTGCTTGGGGATAGATAATGAATGAGACCTGATTAATCACAGCACAAGGAGTTTGGAAGACAGGCAATAAAAACAAAGAAGTTGAAAGTTTTTATCAATAAAGCTGTGCAGAAGCCTTACTTTATCTTCTATCCATCCTCCTAATCCTAAAGTCAGGCACTCTCCCTCTTCCTCGTCTTTTCTCCATTGCTTAGCAACACTCATGGGTGAACTTGCTTAAAGCAGAGCTTTGTTCCCAGATGTGATTTCAGTAATATTTCCAGGCTTAACAGTTCTGAGATGTGAAAATCAGCCCCCTTCCTCCCCACCACCATTAGCCTACTTCACTAAATAGTCTTTCTTGTTCTCTCCTGCACCCCAGGCATGTTTCAGTTTTTGTCTCTACTGTTTTGATCTAACCAAGAGAGTTGTGGAAAGAGGGGGGAGTTTCAAATAAAGCTTTAATTATGGAGGACACACATACAATGTGCACAACGAAGCTGCGTGTTGGGAATAGAATTGAAGTGTAAATGCAGAATGGTCAAGAAAAGAACTCTTATTTCTCTCAACTCAATTTGATTTTTTTTGAAGTTGAGATTGAATAAATGGCATTTTTCATGCCAGCATTTATGTGCTGAATTGGTATGACCAACTGCATATTACAATATAGCCTTGAACAATCATTTTAAGTAGGGAGAAGCTACAGTAGCTAATTGCTTCCTACACAGTTTTTCTAATTTTGGCAATACAGTGACATATCAGCACTTCCTAGAAATGTTCAGTTTGCCAGGCTAATCTGCATCTGTATTTAGTCCTGTTTCTGGAGGATGATCTGGTTTATCCATTCTGTTTCCTCTTGTTTTCCCTGGCTGCTTTTCTGTAGTTCACTACACTTTGAGTTATGGGTGGGTTTTGTGTGTGTTTTCTTCTGCAAGCCAGAAGATGTTAATGCACGTCTCTTTGATCTTGGAGACAAGCTAGATCACTCACCAAGGAGACTTGTGTTGAAATGCAAACATTTCCATTGAAGTCTCTCTCAATTTATGTGCAGAACACTATGTTTATATGTAAAAGCTGGTGGTAGGTCTTCAAGAGTTCTATTGCTTCAACAGTGCCATAGCCACCTTGCTGATACTCCACCGAAAAGTTCCTGTGTTTTGAAACAGAAGACTTCCCAGGCATGGAAAACCTTGCAGCTTTTGCTAGGCAGAACGATCTTCTGTCAAGTCTTTTATGTTTAGGCCTCTCATGGATTTTGAGGTTGACACTCTAGCTGAATTACCAACCTTGTGAAATCAATAATTTTGGAGGGGCTGTTGCCCAGGGGGGATGAAGTGCATGCTCATGTGTTCCCTCAGCTCTAAGACAGCTAATGAAATAAGCCACTTAAAAAACCCCATGTAAACTACAGTGGCAAATCCTCTAGCATTTTTTAAGATAGTCACAAAGCAGATTCTGGGAAAAGGCTGCAGAATTTTTCTTTGACTTAGAGAATCATAATTAATCTGTAATCTGCTTGATTCAATTTGTTTGGATAGAAATCAAATTAAATTCTGAGTTACTGTGCATTCTCTCAGTGTCTCGTGTGACAGAGCTTTGCTGTAGGATCCTGTCCTTTCAACAGGAGGATGAATTAATAAAAGCCTATGTATCTCTACGTGAAGTATTTATAAATTAAGAGGATGCCTGAAAGCATTTATGACAAAAATGCTGAAGAACTTTGTAGTTCTTTACTCTGGCTCCCATGTGCTAGCTAGTGTGTTCCTACTGCTGCACCTTGTTTCTCCAAGGAAAGTGTGCTATTCCCTTTATTATCTTTCATGATAGTTGTGTGGGTTTTTTTATTTAAATATTGCTTGTTTTGAGGGAAAGCCAAACAAAAAAAAAAAGGAAAAGAAAAAGGATTGAGAAAATGAGTTGATTCTTTTGTCTGAGAAAATCAAGAAAACAAGTCAGCTCTGTATCATTCTTAACATGTCATATTGATACAAATACACTTTTTGATTGATATGTTGTTTAAATGTGTACATAGGAGATGTTCCAGACTGTGAGGTTCTTCAGGTGTGTTCTCCCTCTTACCACAGGTGGTGCTTCAAACCTTTGCCAGGTGTTGCATTTGCACAGGATGTCTGCTGTGGGTGTACCCTGGCAGTTCCAGTCTCTTTCCCTATGTTTGCTTTCATCCCCGAGTTTTTCTGTTGCTGATAGGATATTACTTTTCTTAGTGCAGTTCTCTGTATTGCATCCTTAAGGCACGATGTCCTTCTCCCCCAAATCATCGCTAACACCTCCCCATGCCCACCCGCCTAAGAGAGAGGCACAAAAAATCCCCAAAGCTTGAGGGATGAATTTTTAAACAGCATAATAAAATAGCAGGCCCAGTTCTTGGTGTAATATGAGATTAGTGTGATTGTTACTAGTGCAAAATTCTCACTTCCTCCCAAAGTGCAGAAAGGTCCTGGCAGTTTTGTGTGCTGTACTTGTCTTGTGTATTGAGGCATTTTGATGCACTGCAGAACTGACTTGAGTTTTCCTACCCTTTTGACTTTGAGGATGTAGTTAGAAGCCAGAGGTGATAACCTCTGAATGAAGAAAAATCATGCATTTTTTTAAAAATACAATATAATTGTACCATGTTCCCTGATCAATGAATGTCAGACAGCAGAGTGTCTGAACCTTTCACTCCTGTCATCCCTTTAGGTGAATGATGCTTTTTCAAGAGTTAATTGAAGACTGAAGATACCACTTGCTATGTATTTGTACTTTTATCCAAATTTGGTCAGACAGTTATGGATAAGTAAAATAGTTGCTCTGTGTTGTTCTCACTCTCTTTTGGTAGAAGTGGTTTTCAAAGGGAGGTTTTCACTTTGGATCACAGTGTCCTCTAATCTATCTAAACTGCTGTAGGAGTTACAATGTTTGTATATGAGACCTCCTAAAGCCAAAGGGACCTGTTAATTGTGTGGGTGCTGTCACAGCTGCTGATGCTTTGAAAGTAAAAATCACTATTATTGTTAATAGTTTTCAATTCTTTTTTTTCATTAGGTACTGATCTAACTTTTAGCTAGAATACATTAGGAATTGCACAGATGGACTGATGTGAATGAAAAGTAGAACTTTTTTACAAATATCTACCCAGCAATCAATTGCTTGAAAGTAGACAGAGGGGTTCGGGTGTTGCTGGAATCAGTTGTCCCTTGTCACAGCCCAGGGTAACACCAGTTCACCACCTGCCTTGCACCATTAGGTAGGTTGAAGCACATTGGTGGTATGAGGCTGAAGATAAAACATTTAAGTTATTCTTTTCATGTTCAAAGCACTTTAAAAGCAGTATCAGATTAATCTGTACCACAGCCTGATTAATTGTTCCAAGTGCTTCTCCAGCTTGGTTGCTGTCATTATCAGCACTTTCCAGGTGATGGGATACTTTGCCTTTACTCCTTAAATTCCTCCTGCAGTTTGTCAAAATCCTGCTGACTTTGCCATTCTGGCAGAAACCCTGAAAAACATCTCTTTTATTTGGAAAAAAAAGAAAGCTTGACTTTGAGCATGTGTAAAAAAAGGGTGTGGAAAACCAGGGCTAGAAAAGTAAGTGGGGAAACTTGAGTACTGTTCCCTGAGTGAAACCCTGAGGATTGCAGTGGAGTATCCCTTGTATCTGTTCTGTTCTTTGTACTAAGGGCCTGGATTAAGTTGATGATAATTGTAAACCAAGATGATTCAGCTTTTTGGGGAAGGATCCTAAACACCTGGACTGTAAACTATGGTTGTCATACCAGGTGTTTCCAAAATGTGTGTGTGTGTCTCCCCTATTATCTTATCCCTGCCCCCTATTATTTTTTTTTTTTTGGTATGAAAAATTATTCTGTGAATTTGCAAATTGGTTTGAAAAGTCAAAGACATGGGCTTGGTTTGTTTGGTTTATTTTCTTTTCCTCCAGAGAAGGCATTGTGTATCTGGAACATTTTGCTGCACTTGGGGCTGTCATGTTGTTAACTTTCCAACTCTGTGACCGTCGTGACTTCAGTATGTTTCACATCTTGCCTTATCTCTGTTGTTGGACTTTATGGGAGAAAGTGTGTAATGTTTGTGTGCAGCTGAGGACAAAGGGTGGACTTGGACTGAGCACAGACTTAAATGTTGCTCACTTATAAACAATGCTTAATAATTGCAAAGCAGAATTGCTCTATCAGCTGGTGCTGCACTCAGAAAGTGAATTCTGTGTCTCCTGGATGACGTCTAAAGGGGAAATGTCACCTTGCTTTTGCAGGCAGTTGTAGGTAAAGGCAGGCAAGGACACTGATCTTGGCTGTGTTTTAAAACAAGAACCAGCTAGCGTGACATTTGAAATATTTCATGAAGTTGCATTTGTGACTCGCTGCAGTGAAAACTTTTAAACCCTTTCTTCAAGGAGCTTTTGTGTGCTGTTTGGACAGCCCTGCTCAGGCGGCTGTGTCATTCCCAGTCGGAACCAGCTCGGTTTGGTGCCGGGCTCTGGGCAGCAGGAGCGGGCTGGGAGCGCTGGTACAGCCCTCCTGTGGCTCCTTGGGTGCGTGCACCTTCCCGGGAACGGGCTGGCACCACAGCATGTCCTGGGCCAGAATCCTGCTCTCATCTTACCCTATAACACCGAGTTATGGAGGTACTGCAGAATTTGGATCATTTCCCTGTTAGGAAGTTAGTGCAGATAAATTCTGCCTCTTTGTGTGTGCTTTGCTCGTGCTCCTGTTACACTTCACCTATTCCTCATAGATCTGAGGAGGCAGGGAGAGAAAAGTGACACTAAAAACCCAGCCAATAATTTGGGTTCCAGTCCTACAAGCTCTTAGGAACTTGCTGAACTTTATTTGTGGACAATAAATATGTAGTTGTATTTATCCTGTTCTGCAAACTTGATTTTGTGTCTAAGAATTCCTAGAAATTGGGGCTTGAGGGGATGTTGTTCTACTGTAATAGATGGTTTTGCCAGTCTTCAGTGGGAACAAGAGCTAAACTTAAACAGGTGAGGGTTTTTTCCTAAAATGGTTGCTTTAATAAGGGCATATTGTCTCATCAAGTTTAAGCTAAACTCCCTATAGAAATCAAAGAAGCATTCTGCTGAAAAAATCAATTGTACAGCCTGACCCATAGTTACTGCCTGTCAAATGAGACTGAACTGTTCTCTTTGTAATATGGCCTCCATTACCTTCTTTTTCTAAATTATTTTTTATATGAAAGCAAAGCCTGTGAATCTCTTTGGAACATGCACTGAGGTAAAGCCATCTGATGGCTGAAACTGCTTCATTTCCTTTGGCTGTGGAGGATAAGTCAGCTCCCTGTGAAGCTTTACCTCCTGCAGACATCAGAATAGTATGTGAAATATTTAACATTTTAATTGTGTGAGGCTTCATTGAAAACTTTATTTTCCTTGCTTTGTGTCATTTAGAGAGGCAGTGCTGAACTGCTGCTGAAAATGGGAGTCCTGACAGACAAGGGAGTATGGTGCTTGTTTAACAAAGAACAGCATGCAGACTCCATAATGCTTAAGGCTATATAATTCCATTTTCTTCTGTAGATTCTGTTTCATTGCTTTAGTGTCTGCAATACACAAGATTTTAGTATTCAAGAAAAAACCTCAAAGCCTGACTAGTGCAGTGTCATGTGCAGATAATAACTTAGGTTTTGTATAATAGATTTTTTTAACATAAATGTGACATACAAAGCATATAGAACTCTTAAACCTCCCTCAAACCCCAAAAATAGTAAACCCCTTCAGTTTTCATGTTTCATGTTATCACCTTTTGTATAAAAAAGTATGTTTTCAAGGCTTTGATAGCTTTTTTTAAAATTTCTAATCTAGAGAAAAATTATCTGTCCACACAAAGCCTGCTATAAGTTCAATAGCTGATGTTTTTATGATAGAGTGGAAAAAAATGCATTCTCCAGGCAAAATCATTCATTTTTGCTTAATCACCATATTGGAATAATTTGACTGTTTCACATAGGTGAAAAATTACTTTTCATGGCAAATGTGCTTCTTGTACTCCACCCTCTCTTTTAGTCACAAAAAAATTGTTAGGGAAATAAGATCTTTGTATAAATTAAATTTTGCATTGCTCCAGCTAATAACTCATATCAGGTGTCCCAAGAGCATTCATCCATATGAAAATCTACAATAGCTTAATTATCCAAAAATGTGGATTTGTGGGATTTTTTGCCTCGTAATTTATTCTCCATGCCAACCCTCCAGCCCTTTGAGTCCCCCAGTCTATGGTTGGGTTCTCATTCTTTGCAGGGACCATTGCATACTACAGTTATGTGTTTTAGGTAAATAAACCCTGGTATGTTGAGCGTGAAATTAGCACATGGCTTCTCTATCCCAAATACAAAATGTTTCTGTACCTTTCCTTTTTTTTTTTTTTTTTTTTGCTTGGGTCTTACACTGCAGTTTCCAGCTTCAGCAGTGATTGGAAGAAAAATCAAAAATCTAAATAAGATTCCTGGTATTTCTCACCTGGTTGGAATGCTAAGAGTGGGGTTGAGACTGACAGATGGTATTTTTATGTTCACCCCATTTTCAGATAAATGTGGTTTTGTATAAAGTTCAAATAAGGCCCTTTGTGAATTTAACTTGAAGCTCTTCTGAGATTCAACCATCATCACTAATTCCCTTTCATACTTTGACATGCTTATAATTCATTTTGTGTCCTGTACACTTTATAAGTGCAAACCTCTTAACTCATTCTGACTAGGTAGAAATTACAGGGTAAAAATAAACTTTACCTGTGTTCAGGCAAGAATAATGATGAAGCATTTATGAATGAGAATATCAGCATATATCCATCACTAATAGGAATTTTCTCCAGTGATGACTTGTGCAGAGCTGTAAATTATATAAAAGTATATGTATGGTCCACAGCTAAGGTAGAATGTGGTAGAAAACACTCCAAGTTCAAAATTGTTTTGAACAGTGTTTTGGTACAGATTGGGCCAATTTGTTTGGTGTGAACTCTTCATAATAAATTTTTTACTCCTTTCCTGGGGAAGCTGGGATGTCAATAACTAAGCATGTTCTTTTCTAGTCAAATAACCCAAAACATATTTTTTCTTGCTGTAAGTAATCTTTGAGGCTAACTACAGGTAAACTCAGTGGTTTGGGGAAAAGAACACCGGTGTCTGTGCAAAAACCCAGTTATATTCCCTCTGACTCTGGTTAAACTAAGCAGAATCAAGCATCCAAATAAATTGGAATCTCACAGTGGTCCATGAGGTGTGGCAAATGCAGATCTCTATTTAAAAGAATAGGTAAATATCTACAGGTGAGAGTGGTTGAGATTTTGTTGGTTAGTTGGTTGGTTGATTTGTTTTTGTTTTTTTTTTTTTTGATGGAAAAAGAATATTCAGAAAGCTCCAAGAAATGTGTTAATATTCCATGAAAAGGAAAGACCTCAGGTGCAGTCCATGCAGCAAAATTCTTGTCAGTTAGTCAAAACACACCAGAATACTCCTGTTACAGACTCCTACACTGTTTATAAGAGCTCTGTTATCCATCAGTGCACAGCTTCACCTCCCTTTCCCTGGAACTGGACATAACTTGGACAAACACTGTCACATCCATTTGTGCTGAAGGAATTAATCAGCAGAGCTGTGGTCATGGGTGGCAATGTGAGGACACTGCACCTTCTGCCCATGCTCCCTCCCTCTCTGGCTGAGGATGTGCACGGGGGCTGAGAGGCACCTTGAGCATCAGGCAGCATCTCTCTTGTGCTAAAAAAACCCCATGTGGGATTTTATTTTCTTTGTTTATTTAAGAAAGTGGAGAGCAACCTGGGGGAAACATTTTAAGTACTTCAAGAATTTAAAACGGTTTTGTGTGACACAGGACATAGCAGGAAAGGTTTTGTCTACTTTCAGGTTGGTGTCCACTGCTGTTGTCATGTGGTAGCTTTATCTAAGCAGGTTCTGTGGACTGGGGCTGCCAGCTCATCTCCTCTGAGGTAGTTTTTGGGCTAAATAAATGAAAATTTTGTAGTGCAGTTTTCGTAATTATGAGTTTTTTAATCCAACAAGTAGCTTAACCAACACGAGAGGAAGAGACTGTTGGGCAGCAAGTGACCTATGTCTCTGCTGTTGTGTTACCAAACAGGATGTTCAGGGATCTGATGAAGATCAGGCTGGCCATTATCCTTATAGTGTTCAAGAGCTCCTGCATTATTTATCTCAGTCATTTATTTTTCTCCCCCTCATCCTGAGAAACACATATCTTAGGAGAAAAAGAAAAGTCCCAGCTCTTTTGTAGACTTTTAAATCCTTCTTGTCTTCTGTTCAAACCTTCTTGAACCTTCTTGTATTCTGTTCAAAGAAAATTAGTCAGGAGCCTGCCTGAGCTCCAGAAGTGTTTGGATGACACTTTCAGGCACATTGTGTGACTGCTGAGGTGTTCTGTGCAGGGCTAGGAGTTGGACTGAGTGATCCTGATGGGTCCCTCCAGGCTCAGCATATTCTATGATTTCTATCATTTCATTTGCTGGTCATAGGTAGTTCAGTAACTTATTTTCACCCTGTTCAGTATCTGTATTTTGGTATTGGCCTTGCAAATAGTCCTGGGGTTACTGCTACTTTTGTTAATCTCCTCTACCATGAAACTCTATATATTGATGATCTTTGTTGATAAAATATTTTTGTAGTCCAAGATGACTGATGTGATCCAGCTTGCATTTTGGTTGAGCCCTTGAGTCTCGAGCAGAGTCTGGTTTCAGCAGCTGAAGGGGCAGAATGTGCATTGCAGTCAATAGAGGCTGAAGGGCTTGGGACTTCTGAAAATTAGGCAGCTCCTCTTATTTTTACATCTCTACTTTAGTGACTTGTCAGATGTGCTCGAGTTGAAAAAGTTCAACCAATGCTTTTTAAAATAAATTATCTCTGTGTGAAAAGATGGCAAGAAGTTAGGGAAATGGGATGCATGAGTAGAGATATTGTTGTTACTCCCATGAACGGAGATATTACTGTTACTAATAAACAAATACATTGGCAAAGCACCTTTGGGTAGAGAAAGTTGGCAGGACTGAAATAGATGTAAAGATTAATCTTTTGCACAGTGTGGTTAGAGGTGAAATGTCTGTAGAAGCATATCAGCGTAACAAAGAATAAACCTGGAGAGAACACAACATTTTGTAGGGAAACCACCTTCCTGGTTTGGAGGACAAGGAAGGAGAAAGAACAGGAGAGGAAGTGAGACTCAAAAGGAAAAAAAAATCTATGGAACTGAAAGAAATTATTCCAAATAGTTTAAGTACTTAAACTCTTCAGATTAAAAAAAAAACCCCAAGCCCCTTTTCTGTCACTGCTTAGTAGTTTTCTGCTTTGTTTGAAATAGTCTTTGTGATAGTATCTTTGAATACCATGAGAAGTTTGTCTAGCTTCTGGGATTTCCAGAATGACTGGAAGTCATCTTCCAGCAGTGGTATAAATATCCATGTTTTGTGAGGTGCCTTATCAGCTAACATGGCTGAGGAGGTTCCCTCTGGGTAGCCCACAGGAAGGAGCCCTAGTGCCTTGCCTTGCCAGAACCTTCCAGAGTGTGAACTGTAGTTGTGTGTCAGTAACTGTGCAGCATCCCCACCTTCCCATGAGGAGATGATTTGATTTGTGATTGACATGGGTTGTAACAGCGATAACTGGAACAGGAGCTCAGAAGGGTTTATGCATCTATGTATACACTTCAAACATGCAAATCAAAGAATAATTATCCTAACACTTGGGACACAGAAGAGAGAGCTCCATATAACACATTAATGCACATGTTTCAGCAAGATGTGTAAAACATCTGCAATTATGAATGAATGGACTCGTTATTCTACCATGTGCTCACTGCTGTACAGAAAGTAAAAATAAATCTTTGAGACACTGCTATCATTTCCTTTCTCGTCAAGAATTTACATCTGGAATCCTCATGGGATCTTTCAGAATACCCAGCAATGTAAAATGATCTGCCTGACTAATACAACTATTACATTACACTGGTCATGGCTCTCTTATGGTTTAATTGTTGCAGCCCCTGAAACGTTAGCCACTGGAATGGGGAGATACTGATCTCTGTCAGGTGACAGATATTAACCTTTTGTTAACCTGGATCCTTGTCTTCTAAAGAAGGTTCTTTCTTTTGAAGAAATGAGGCTTCTGTTTCCAAAGATCTCAAATGGAAGTATTTTTGCCTTTTTGATTTTTAGCTAACAAATTATACTGATTTTTGGTTTTGCATATTAAATACTCCTGAAAAAACCATAAAGGTGTTATATTATTTTACAGATCTGCTACATTTTCATCTTGAAATCCTGTTTAACTTTGAGCCACATGGATAATCCTGAAATAGCTTTCTCTGCTTCCTGTCAGACACATGCTTTCATTCTGCAGAAAGCAGCAGGAGGCCTTTTGCTTGTTTGGAGTAGTACTCATAAATATAAAATTGAACTGTACACTGGAGTTTCAGAACGAAGGATGAATGTTAATAGATCACACACAAATTGGTCTCTGGAAGCAACAGAGTCCATAGCATGAGGTCTGCCAACTGCCAGGCAAAGAGCTGTACCATGGTGTAAGGCTATTTTGGCAATGTAGGTGTTTCATGCAAGTGTAGTACTAAGAAAAAGTTTCCAAAGTGCTTGATGACAAATTGGTGGGTAGGTTCTTCCACAGAGTGGAGGGGTTATCTTGCGATTTAAGACTGTAATGCTTATTTGCTCAGTACTTTGTATTGAGATCTCAGCAAGGGTTTGAATAATTCCTTCATGTTACTCAGCCTGTATGTCTTAAAAATAATACATTTCTCTCTCTAGAGAGACTCATGATATGCAGAATTACCAGGGGTTGAACTACAGACACTGATTTAAACTTGTGTTTTGGAAATCAAGACAAAGTTCATATATTGAAGGCAAATTACTTCTTTTGTTGTTTCTCAGTTTGAAGAACTGTGTATTTTGAGCATTGTGGCAGAGACCCTATGAAGTCTACAGATGACTGTTAGCACTCATGAAAAGCATATTAGATGTTGTTTCCTTCATTTTTTCAGCCTGAAAATTTCCTGGTCTGATAATGAAAAGTCTGGTGTGACAGTAGTAGCATGTACAAGTGTATGTGAAAAACTTCTTTGAGATACTGCAATTGTAAAGAAGGAAGCGGTATGCAAGGGGAAATCAGCTTTAAATGCTAAAGATTTGAAAAGAAGAAACGAAGATACTGGAAGGATGCTATTTTATAGCTAGCCTACCTGTTTGATTGTAGCAAAGGAATAGCCTTAGACTAAGATCAATTCAAGAGGACGGCAAACTGGACTGTACATATTAACAGAGCCTCTCTGGTGGAAACAAATCTCCAGAGGAAAGTACTACTTGGAAAATTTTCACCCTTTAACTAGACAAAAGGATAATTAGGAAGCGCTTCAAATTGAAATAAGATGACATGTGGAACAGTGGTCATGCAGTGAGAAATTAAAGCCCTGTGAGAGAATTGTGCCCGAAGTCCACATTTTAATGAGAATTTTTCTGACACTTGGGAAGACCTTCCCTACTTTCAGATTCCATGAAAGGGTTCTGATCAAACAGGGCTCAGATGGGGTCTGTCCTGACGAACAGCACATGTAGATCAGATTAGGCTGCTCCTTTGGAGAGCTCTAGAATTATCTTAATATGCATTAAGTTTTTGCAAAGCCGTTGTAATTTAGGCAAGAGGCCCTTATTAAGGGTAATATACCTAAGGAATGATGCAATAAACATTTTGATGTCAAATTTTTGTTTATTCATCATAAACACAGATGAATTGTTACCATGTTTTCTTAAGGAAGGTCTCATTGAACCAGTTTATGCCTATGTAAAACCGTGGAAAGTCTTTAAAAAACAAAACATGATTAGAATTACCTTGCTAAGTGATTTGTCTATGTCTGAGATCTGATATGCTCCTTGAATTGAAGATACACCCACACTGCTTTTCCTGAGTTTACTTCTGATGTGTGCTTTTAATCCTGTTATACCTGGTTATTCAGGAGGCCTAATGGATAACAGAGCTGGCATTCCTTACTATTTTGAGGTAATTATTTTAATCTTAAGAACAGCTTTCTTTTACAACTGCAATATACAACATCAAAGATGCTGTGGTTTAGAATCCGAAAACAGTTATGCACATTGTTACTATTCATTGAACTGTCTTGTTTATGCCCTTCAAATGCCTTTTTGCATATAATTTCACTAAGATGTGATGATTTTAAGCTTTTTAACAACATAGATATTTTCGTCATTTTGCCTTTGTGGCAAATGTTTAATAAGTTTGAGAGTAAGAAGGTTTCTTCCAAAAATGTGGCAGGAGTTAAAAGATGAATAGTTCTATGGAAGAAAGATCTTTTGGGATAATTGAATTTTGTGGTAGTTCAAAATAAACTACAGAGTAATCTGCAGAGAAAGAAGAGAACTATTCATTCAGGTCCATCAGTAGGAGCAGCAGGACCTGTAAGCCTGAACTCCCTGAATCTCAGCAGAAAAAAGCATTCACCCAAGGCCTGACCTAAAGTCTGCTAATTCAGTTAAAAGATTCCTGATAATTAAAATGTGTAACAGATGGTGGGGACTGAGGAAAGGTGAATGAAGCAAATATGACTGCAGGCCAGATTTGTGGTCCCAAATGCTGAAACTGAGGATTGATCTGGCCTGTTTGCTGACACAGGATAGATGTGTCTGACTGTGCTATGTGCACAGCTGTCTCTGACCACAACAGACACAGAAGACATGTATTTTGGGGGAATTTTTTAGCTTGGTTTGGAGCCTTTTCTCTGCCTTCAGTAGGGCAGAGAAAGAAGAAACAAAGCTAAAATTATAAAGGCTTTGTTAGAGAAGCGATTTGCTTTGTTAGAAGCAAGATTTAACTTTGTTTGATTAAAAGTGCTTGTAAGATGAAATGAGAAACCTTTTCCAGTCTTAGATAATTGTGCATACCTGTATGATAGACCTAACAGAAGAATTGTCTTTTTCTAGCAATTAGATATTAACTTAAATTCAGATTTAATTTCTAGGCCAGAAATCTGCTGAGTTGTGTCTGATGGCCCACTTTATTCACCTCAATTTAACCAAACCCCTATGCTCTCTCAAGTATTTCCTATGATGATGTAAGGAGGAGAGACTGGAGTGAAATTTGGGCCCAGTGGGCCTGTGCCTAAGACAAAACAAGGAAATTGTGTTCCCAAAAGAGTCTAGCTTGCATGGTGCTACTGCTGTGGCTAAAATTTCTGAAGTGGTTATGACACTTAAGGGGAGGGGAGAGACTTGCAGTGCAAAATCCCCTGTCAGTACCTGTGTCCTCATCCGAGGGGTTGTTTTGTCCCTGCAAGGTTTCTAAATGCAACAGCTGGCCTTGGATCTGATGTTACTTTGTAATGGAGCTTCCCAGTTGGAAAGGGTGACTCTTGAAGAGGTACTTCATAAAAAACCCTATATTTAATGTATGTACAAACCAGTCAAAAATGTCCTAGGAGAATACCACCCAATGTCTTAAGCACAGGAATTCGACTGGAACACATTTGTTCTGAAACAAAAACAAGCCAAGCCTGTGTTGTCCTCATCATGTGTATTTATAGCAGGTGCACTGTGAAAGATTTCCTTGTGAATTTATTTTCCCTTTGCTTCTGTTCATTTTCGTGCTGTGGCATGAGAGCTGAACAGGTAATTTTAGTGTTGTGCTGTCTATGGATGAGATGGGCATCTATTTTGACTTCAGTGAGCCAGAAGAGGTGCTGTATTTGTTGGCAAATAAGCAATGTTTATTCATCTCTGTCACCCTTCAGACCAGGAAAAATGATGAAGTATGACTAACTAAAAAACATCATATTTAGTGATTCTGTACTAGAACAGTTTGTGACTGTCACAGTCTCCCAGTTGTACTTCCTTACATGTGAGTGAGGACTTTTTTTCTCCTGATTAATGAATCCACATTAAACTTCAAGCACTTGCCATGGCTCCTGGGGAAGTTTTGTGATGTGTCTGGGAGCTCTTACTACTTCTCTGGACACAAGGAACTGATAACTTGCCTGGCACTAAAAATTAGTTTCTACTTGTGTTATCCAGGATAGATTCCTTGGGCAAGGAGAGCAATACAGGGGAAGAAGAAAGGGGAGAACATGGCTAAATGTTGTAACTTTACATCTTAATGTGCTTCCAGTGCATTCATGATAGAGAATCAGGGAAACCTGGTTTACTGAGCTGGTGTTTAGTCAAGGCCAAGCTCCTTTCCTTCCTGTGCTTCACTCTTCGTGAAGGTACAAATTATCCTGTGAAAAATTCAGGTTAGAAACAGAATGGTTTATCTTTAAAATGTTAAATAATAGTATTGAATTTTCCTGTCTGCTTCTGCCTTACACAGGTGAACATAAAGTAGGATATTGACCTGAATTTATGTACAATACCAGACTAGACTGGAAAAAGAGGAGGCCAGTCGGGCTGAGTTTGAATCTGTCCTGTGATGATTTTTTATTTTCTTTTTCATTCCACACTGTGGGAGTTTTTCTTTCTCTGGTTGCAGAGGGATCCCAAAACAGTTGCTTCTTTCACTGCACTTTTTTTCACAAGTGCATATCTGCCATTTTTAATGTGTAGGAGAAAAATGGATCCTTGCTTTCCTTTAACATTGACTGTGATAAATATTAGTGTGCTGTGTACAACGTTAGCAGCCTGAATGAGGAGGTGGCAGCTACCTCGAGTGGCTGTGGATCACCACTGTGTCTGTGTAGTGTAACACAAATATCTTCAGCACTAACTCTCTCCTCTGAATATGATGCAGTCTCCTCCAGCAGAATGAAGGTGGGTGCAGAAAGTGAGATAACGAAAGAAGAGGCAAAAAAAAAAGAGTAAAGCAGAGCTGTGCTGAGCCAGCATGTTAGACTAGAAATTCTAAAATGAAATCATACTTCAAGATATTTTTATCAGGGATGACTATAAAAGACAAAATCTTTTCAAAATGGTTGTTGATGCTTATTGGGAGGATTCAATACTTTAAGGGGAGCACTCAGATTGCAGGGAAAATACTGGAAGGTCTTTCATAGTTCTCAAACTTATCAGCTTGCCTTGTATTGTGAGGTAGGAATAAACCTTAGAGTTCTTAAGGATTTTTTTTTTAAAATATCCTTTCTCAATATTTTTGGAAAGGAAATGGCAAAAAGCTAGGAGAAGTGGCTTGAAAACAGAAAGGAAGTTGAAGACATAATGCTAAGATTGAAGCAACTGAAACATACAGAAAAATACAGCAGAATCCTTGAAAGCTCACAAGTGACTTACAAGTTAGAATCAAGAAATGCTTTGGATAAGTCAAATTAGTCACACTTTCAGGAAATCTTGAATGCTGCCATCTTTCTATCATTGGGTTCTATGAAACCCGCTGGGTAGAATATCAAACAAAAAGAACTTTTTTTGCTGTAATGTTTTTAAAATCTTCATTATAGGACTAACAAACCATAGCAAAATAATCTGTATTCCAAACGTGCCCAAACAATGGCACAGCGCTCTGAATATTCAATAAGTGAGTTGTCTCTTTAATAGTTATTATGCTTAGTATCAATGCCTGACAACTGCTGTCACCCCATCGAATTGTGCTAAATCCTCCTAACAAGACACCCTTGCAATAAAGCTTGACTTGTAATCATTTTTTGGCAAGCCCATCTTACAATTGTTATTATTCTAACTGCTCACACTCACATACAGCATGAGGTGCCAATGTTTTCAGTTCCAAACATTAAAGATGTGGTGATAGAGAAGGTGAACCCTTATTAATTCTGAGAGATTTGCTTAATTGGGACACAATGTGAAGATTCTCAACAATAATAACAGATGATGGGGAATAAATAGGCATGGCAGGGGAGAGGCAGTTTCTAGTGTGAATTTCCCTTTGCTTCTGTTTAATTGTATTACATACTGTGGGAAGTATCTGGAATATGCGTCTTCTAGTTAATTTTTCTTGACTACATTCATGTAGCTAGAGCTCCTGGACATTTTAATGTTTGATAATACTCTATTTGCATATGACTACACATCAATAGCTGTCATTAGAACCAATTTACATACATGATTTGCTTCTTGAAGTGTCAGCGTCTGAATTTTATCTAGAGACAGGAATAGGGTCAGGAAAGTTTAATTGTTTGTATAATGCAATTGAAAAGGCTGGCAGGAATCTAGGGCAATTTTGGAACATCTGTCTTTAAGTCATCAAAAATAAAGCACATAACAGCTGTGATAACAGCAGGATTATGATTAGATATACAGCATTCGCCATCAGCTTGAACAAGGACTGGAAAACAAAAAGGAGGTAAATAAGTCAGTTCTTGTAATAACATTACAAGAACTTTCAATAAGTCTTTGGGTTTTTTTGCTTTTAAAAGTTTATATGTAAATACACAGTTAGACAGAAATATAAATAACATCTTATTTTTTTCCTTACAGAAGCTTTTATTTATTCTTCAAGAGTAGAACTTGTGGCCCAATAGTACAGTAATGTACCTAAATATTGCTTCCCACTTACTATGTTGTGTGTTATGTTAGCCAATCCTGCTTTAAAATTGCAGCTACTTGGTCTTGTTCATGATTTCTGCTTAAGGAACCATGAAACATTTGTGACTCATTTTCTTTATAACATTAAACCACCTTTATCTGTTTCTCTATTATATCTTTGTTTATCTGTAATGAATATAAGTATAGTGAAAACAACTCCTTTGGAAACAGTGAGCTCTATCATGCTCTTTTAAACATGGACTTCTGCATTGTTTTTAATAATTTCTAATAATAATTTCTAAGTTTCTGTCATTTTGTCCTGCTATGTACTTGAGTTTCAGCTATTTTGTATGTGAATGTTGCCTGACTTGAGACTGACATTGTTTTTAGTGTATGAACTACTACCTAGTTCATACTATGGAGAAGTACTGAGAAGTACTTCAGTGAGATTGCCAAAAATCAAGTTAATTGTTTGCCATCTGAAATAGTTTCTTAATTTCAGGACTGATTGTAACAAACAAGGAAGTGCTAACTATTCACGTGATGAATTACTTTATATCATTTCTAGTTAAGTTGTAATGTGATGAAAGCTGAAAATAAAAAAATATATAGTTATACAAACTTAGTTTAGAAATTTGCATCTCTAAGTTTTGGATGCCATTCAGCTAAACTTGACTGGATGAGTTTACAGGCAGAATAGAAATACATTTTACATTTTGTAGTCACCATATGAAAGAAGAATAAATCTGAAGGAAAATGCACAGCTTCAGCATTAATTTATGTCTTCTACTTAAACTAATTCATGAGGATTGGATACATGAGTAATGACACTTCCAAAATTAAAACACTGGTTTGTTCTTCTGTCAGAATGAAAAGTTATTATGCTGCTGCAGCACAGGGGAAACTACAGAATGCTTGTAAAAATATGCAGCCCAGAGCAGCTTTCTTGTCCATAGATGATTGTTGGGTTAACAAATTCACTTCAGTACCAAGCCAGGAGTCTGCCAGCAGTTGAGCTGTTGGGATGTTCTGTGGCTGTCTAATGCCACATTTGGCTTTGCAAGAGTGTTTTTGTTGCTGAGATGTCTCAGCAGCTGCCCCATGTGGTATAAAGGAACTTCGAGCCTTGGAATCTGTCGCTTACTTATTTCAGATACCCAAGTTGCTGCTTCGTTTATAAGCAGGTTTTGGCATAGAAAAGCACCAACTGCAGAGAAGTGTGTGTTTTATGCCAACTATTTATTTCCCCCCATAAGTGTCAGTGCACTAACTATCATGTCATAATCAGTGTTTAGGAGATGCACTACGGTTTTAATTCCTGCAGGCTCCATAGAGTTTTCTCTGAGATCTTTCACATGACCATAACATCCTCATTTACTGCTGCAAGTGCATGTAAAATTTCTGCAAGGAAAAAAAATGCTGCTTTACTGATAGCCAATAAAAGTAATTATCTAATCAGTATTCTTCAAAAGGCACTGAGGCAGTGTAGCTCTGACTCATTGAATGTTTTGGATTGGAAGGGCCCTAAAAGAGCATCTAATTCAACCTTCCTGCCATGGGCATGGCCACCTTTCACTAGACCAGGTTGCTCCAAGCTTCTGATCAAGAATGCTTCCAGGGCTGGGGGCATCCACTGAATAGACAACCAGACAATGCTGTATCAGACAATAATGTGAGAGCACTCTGAGACCCCCTCTTGGCTGATTTTGATTGCAGTGATGAAAATCTGTAGGTTTTTGACTGATCTGTCATATGCCAGCCAGGAGTTGTTTTCTAGTTTGTTTTCTCACCTACCTTAAGACTGCTCTGATTCTGAACTACAGCAAAAAGACTAGTTTTTTGAAAAACTCATTTTTGAAATGAAAATGAAACAGCATGTGGGAAGAAGTAAAGGATGCTCATGAATTTTGCCTGTAGATCTAACATCATGCCAGCCAATGCTGACATCAGCAACTTGCCTGCACAACATAAGGATGCTGTATGAGTTTGTTTCCCTTAATGATAATGGTTAACAGCTTGGGGAAAATGTCTAAGGGAAAGGCAATTTATTCTAACTTAGATTAGGCCCCCTTTTTTTTTTCTTTTCCAAAGTGAACTAAAATATTACTTGTAATATTACTCAGTATCTAATTGAGTAAAGATGTCCACACAATCTACATTCATGTAAGTACAACAAATGTTTTTTTGAAGTAGAAACGGTGGCAAACTGCCCAAACTAGGAAGTACCTGGGGTACAAAAATTGGGAAAAAAACCTATCACAAGGTGTTAGATATAGCAGAATTTTTCTCACCAGTTGCTGCCTTCAGATCTTCCTTATATGTTGGGTCTTCTGTGCAGCTAAAGCCAAGGATGTCCTGGAACATGAGAGATAGACAACACCTGACCTAGCACATACTGCAAAGCCTGCTATAAGTCTGCAATGACATGTCATGATACAAATAAAGACACAGAAAGAGGAGAGGTTTTTGAAGTTTGAGCTGAAAAGCTTTGGGAGTAGAAGGAATTAATGCAAAAAATCAAAATGTGGGCAGCTGGGGCCAAAGCAGAGTTCAGTCGGGGTTGCTAGAGGTGACTTGTGTGTAGCAAGAGGGAAAGTAAGGACACTTTAGAGGAGACATAGCTTCACTGGCAGTGCCTCAGCAAGGAGGAGGACTTTTTAAGAGGAAAAGATCTGCATTTCTTGCAAATCTAGAGCAATTTAGTCACTTCATCTCCCAAGTAAGAAACTGCAACTTCAGCTTGTTTCCCTGGTCTGTACCTCAAGTCTGTGCCAGCTGGGATCACACAACACTGAGGAGCTCTGCCTTAAAGCTGGTTTCTAAACTCTTCCTTCTTGCAGTGTGGCTGTGTGGAAATTGAACACTAGAGGCTGTTCCCAGGACCCAGCAAAGTTGAGGGTTCTCTTGTGTTGATATAATCCATATCTGTTCGATTAGACTTAAAATTTCAGGCACTTTTTGGCAATGCTTTCAAAATGGAAGTCTTTACTTGTTGCGGGGGTCTGCTGTATGAAGTGCTCAGAGGAACTGTATCATTCTACTTTTCCAAGCTGACGTTATGTTTTTAGCCTAAAGTAAGACTTCGTAAAAGAATGCCTTCATTTCTTTGTAAAGGATTTGAAAGTTAGCTCTCTTCAACTTATCAAGCACAGATGAATGGCAGATAGTTAAATCATTTTGATTTTATTTTGTAAGTCTTGGGAAAGGCTTGTGTAAGTCCTAAGTATCATTGACAGCTCTCTTCAAAACACAGCAGTTTCAATTCAAATCAAGCCTCATAAAAGATGGTCATGTTCTTGGCACAAGGATAAGACAATAGAATGAATAATTATTTTGCTTGTGATATCTCTGGGTGAGAGACAAGACAGTTGCAATCTTCTTTTCCTTGGAGAGAACAATGAAAAAGCTTAAGGTGATACAGCTGCAGCTAGAGAGGATTGTATTGCTCAGATGGCTGGAAGCATAGATGAGCTATACAGGGTTTGGGGTTTTTCTTTGGGTTTTTTCTAAGGTCTTAATCTTAGGAGGAAACTTGCATCCTTTTAGAGAAGCTACTGCATCAAAGCAGTATAGTAGCTTTACATACTCAGATTGCTATTTGTGACTTATTTGGCTTCTACAGAAAGATCAGAAGTTCTAAAATTGGCAGAGGTAACATTGTCCTGCTTTATTGAACTATGAATGTGAGTGTGACGTTGGTGTCCTGAGGCTCCTGTTGTGCCAGCATAACGGTAAGCCTCAAGGAAATCTAATGTACAAGTTTATTGCAACACCAACTTTACTTTGAAACAGGTAATGTCAATTTTTGCTCTAAAATAGATATGATGGTGTGGTGACCTCAGCTGGCTGCCAGACCCAGTTGTTCTCTTGATCCACTTCCTCTGTGGGTCAGGAAGATAAAAGATAGACAAGCCCAAGGGTTGAGATAAAAGCAGTCTAATGAGAAAAGTAAAGGCTGCAATAGAAAACCAAAGCAAAAAGAGGATATTTTACTCTCCACTTCCTATCACCTGGCAGATGTCTGGTCATTTCCTGGGAAGAAGGGCCCCTGTATATGTAATGGCTGCTTTGGAAGACGTGCTTTAACCACAAATTTCCCCACTATCCCACCCCTCAGATTTTTATTGCTGAATGCATATCACGTGCTAAGGAATATCTCTGCTCAGTCTGGGGCAGCTGCCCGAGCTGTGTGCTTTTCCATCCTCTTGCAAGGAAACTTCCTTGCAGGTCTTTGGGAAGAGAAGGTGAGCTGAAGGAAAGCCCTGCTGCTGTGTGAGCTGCTCTGCAATAGCCCAGCACTGGTGTGTTATCAGTGTTATGTTATCACAAATGTATGAGCTGCCATGAGCAGAGTTAACTCTATCTCAGCCAGACCCACAGCTGATATTGAAAGAAAACTGCTGAATCTGAAAATTCCTGCTAACCAGATTTCATTTTCTCCTCCTTTCCTTGCATCCACTATAATGTTACTGATTTCCTTATAAATTCATCTATGGTAATGTCCCGTGGGCCTACAGAAAAAGAGGGCATGTCAGGAAGCACACTCTGCATCACTGTTCATGCTGACAGGGATGTTTGGATGTGTCCTGTACACAGTATATGCTGGAGCAGTTCTGAGAATGTGGCAAGTTGTGGTTATGAGTTAAACCCAATCCACAGTGAGACCAGCAAATCTTAGCAGTGACTTTTCCTAGATATATTGGGCAGTAATGCCTTGAAGTCAAAACACAGATACTCTGCTGGGACATGTAACTGGAAACAGAATGTGTGTGATGACGTGTTTGCATGCATGCTTTCTCATGAATACATATGATGCATATGTATGAATCTTTCCAAGTTGTTGAAAGTTTGGAAATACAGATGCAAATTAAAACAGTTCAAGGTGCTGTCTGGCTTGACTAGAAATTCATCCACGAATTTCGTTCACAAACTGTGTTGACAAGTAGACTTATTATTCACTTAGTGAATTTGGTGATTTTTAGCTCTGAATTTTCCTTATGCAAACTCATGCAGGTTATGCACTCTGTTTTTTTGTTGAGCTTGAAAACGCAAGGCTTCTGAAAGGATTAAAATGTTTTGGAATGAGTTTCTCCAGTCACTAGTCCCTAAGAGCTCTCCTGCATTTATGAAGATTAAAGCATCTACTGATTAGTGCAACACTTTGGAAATTGCATAAAACTGGTTGTGAAGGACCCTTGCAGATTGAGAGTCTGATCCAACAACTGCTGAAATTGATGTAAAGACGAGCATTAGCAAATGCCACTTTTAAGTGCTTTAGTAGAGGAACAGTTCATTAAAATCAGAGTTTTTTTTCCACAAGTTGAATGCATTGAAACAGGATAATTTTGTCTGCTTTTACATAACTTTGTGTGGGGAAGAGATTTGGCAGAGAACACTCAGCAACGAGCTGCTCTCTTCTGTCTGTAGCTGAAGCCAGATGTATTCCTTCTTGCCCTCTGAGGACCAGAGATATTATTCTGAATATAAGGGTGGGATTGATTTTCATAGAGTGCAAAGAAGAAAATATCTGAATGGGTGCTATAAATATGAATTCCATTTTCTCCAAGTGTTACTTTGACAGGGGGATGCTCCTAAGCAAGACACATCATCTAATATGTAGGAGCAATACCTAATAACCAGGAGAACTTAAGCTGTGCAGTGCAGAACATGCTTTGTTCTCACATGTGAGCTGTTCCAGTTGTCTTTTGTTGTGGTTTGCCCCCACCAGTGACTAAGCACTACACAGCCATTTGCTCCCTCCCCCTGCACTGGGATGGGGGAGAAAACCATGAGTGTAAAAGTGAGAACTCGTGGGTTGAGATAAAGACAGTTTAATGGGTAAAGCAAAAGCTGTGCATGCAATCAGAGCGAAGCAAGGAATTCATTCACCACATCCTGTGAGCAGGCAGGTGTTCACCGTCTCCAGGAGAGCAGGGCTCCTTCACACATCATGGTTACTTGGGAAAGCAAACACCCTCCCTCTTCTTCCTTTTCCCCCAGTTTTATATGCTGAGCATTATGTCCCATAGACTCAGCTGAGGTCAGCTGTGCCCCCTCCCAAGTGCTGGTGCACCCCCAGTGCCCTCACAGCTGGGGTGGGATGAAGAGCAGAACAGGCCATGGCTCTGTGCAATCACTGCCCAGCAGTATCAGAAACATCCCTGTGCCATCAATACTGTCATCAGCACAAATCCAAAAAACACAGCCCCATTCCAGCTACTGCAAAGAAAATTAACTCCATCCCAGCCAAAAGCAGCACATCTTTCCATAAAATCGTGCTCGGGTGTCTGAAAGACAGAGGAGTAAAAAGAGCACCTTCCATGCCATGTGTATGAAAGCTGGATAGCAGCACCAGAGTCTCAGCAGACAGAGACCCTTAAATGCAGTGTTTTTCCCAGCTGGAGTGCCAAATGTCTCTTGATTACCAGGCTCTTGACAGCCTGCAGATGAGGGGCAGAATGCACTTGGCTTTTGAAAAAAAAATAAAATAAAATGGTAGCTAAGCTTCCTCTTCTCCCTTAGTGCTCTCTTAGATGCTCTCAGACTACATGGATGCTGTGCCTGAAATTTTGATCTTGTTTTAAAATATTTATTTCCCGAAACACTGCTTAGGCATTTATTATTTGACAACAGAGGAGTTATTTTAAAACTTCAAGTTCTACAGTGTCAGGTTTTCACTCCTAAGAATTCAGTCCAAATCTTTAAAAAAAGAGAAAAGTCTGAAGATATGTAAAACGTTCTGTTTGAAAATGGGAGGGGGAGAAGAGCAATTAAAAATGTAAGAATAGAAGCTAATTATGAGCAATTCAGGCAGAGCTTTGTTTAGAAAATGTATCAGAATAAAATGGATAGGTGAATAGATTAGTGCTGATTGCAGTTTTTACATATAATAGTCTCTTTTTCATGAGTAATCATTAGCAATTATAATGTAGGCTTTAAATCAGCTTGAGATGGGACTGCACTGTAATATGAATACTAAATAATTGTATGTTCCCAGACAGAAGAAGAAAATAACTTTGTGATTTGGTGTTTAAGTCCATAGTGCAAGTATTTCTTTGGACTGTGTGTCATTTGCTCTCTTTATTTCTGCTCTGAGTTCATTAATGTCACCATCAAATACCAAGGTTCATCACACAAATGGTTGTTACCTTGTGTTAGCTGGGAGTGGAAATTGCAATTATGCTTTTAAAGAAGTATAACTTCATGTAGTAATTACTGGCATTATTAATTGCTAAAAGAAAAAAAAATTATCCAGGAGATCAAGTGGCTAAAAGTAATGGTGTAACATGCTACGTGGCTGTAACAGGGTAAATATATTTGGAGACTGTGTGTGCCAATTGATCAATGGCAATTTTCTTCCTGACCTGAAGGTTCCTGAATCAATAATTGTGCAGGACTGCATGAGAAGACCTTGCTGATGGTGCCTGCTAACACCTGGGGTATGGCTTCCTTCGTTGCTAGTTGAGATTTTTAGGAGTGCTTTAGGCAGTAAAACACTTATCCTGATTTGCATCTGCTTTTCTGTTCAGGATTTTGACCCTGTTATTTTTGGGTCTTTATCCTTTCCTGAAAAGTTCACATTTCTAAAGGGTACACACCTGACTGAGAATGAATTTAAGTAGTTCAAGTAAAAGCAGCCATGTGGTCTGTGAGAATTAAGGGCCCAGACTCAGTTTCCTGTTTTCCTGATTTCGTTAAAAATGTTGTGGGGTATTTTTGTTTGCTTTCTTTTATAGAAATAACTAGGGATTTTTTGAAAGTCCGACTGCTAGTTCCTTGTCCCACATCCTACCTCACTTACTGGCTAATTTTAATCAGACTGAACAGATGTGTAAAGGACTTCAAGAAGATAAGCTTCCATGAGCTTTGTGTAAATTGGTGGCTGAGTAAGGAAGAAATGAGAGCAGCCTGCATCTTTAGTCTCTTAGTAAAGAGATAGAGAGAAAAATTGTGGAAGGGGAAGGAGTATTGAGCAGAAAACTGTGGGATTGGGCATCAACAACCAGAAAAAGAAAAGGCTCTGCACTGCAATGACTGACATCCAGGCTTAAAAATGGTGTTTGACTAGGAGGACAGGAGTCCTGGTTTGACACTCCACTAATGTCATGTTGATGCTGTTTTAGCACATTTCTGGTTCCAAATAAGAATCAGCTTTTTATCCTGAGTTTTTGAGAATGTCTTGTATACAGGAAGCTGCTCAGCTTTTCTGTAGGTCCAGAGCAATTAGATAGATGTAATTACTGGAAGTAATCCAATAGAAAATTTACATAAATCTCCAAGCTGATATCTAGAAATCTTCTAACTGCATGGACTTCTCAGTGGTGTAGAGCTTTCAGTGCCTTGAGAAAGAAGAAATCCTCTCATAGATGAAAGCAAGGCAGGTGCAGGTTCCCTGCAGCTGGGACAGCCATCCCTGCCCTCTCTGTTTGGAGCAGGTTTTCCTGCTCCCAGAGTTGTCCCCCAGCATCCTTGTGCTGTATCTGCATCTGTTCTTGTTGGCAGCACTGTAAAGTCAAGCGAACAAAGCCAAGCTGCTCTTTCACTCCAATGGTTTGTGGAAAAGTTTGTCTTGCCGACAAAATAAAGACAGAATTTTGAGCTTGGTCCTTCTGCATTGAGTTGGGCTTTAGAGGATATCAGCTACCAAACTGCAAGCACACCACCCATTTCACAAGTTTAGACCTGCAAATTTAGGTAACAGCTCTTGGGAGCATGCACATATTTTATAGAAATGTAGTCTGGTATGGTTTTTTCTGCCTTCAAATTACGTTAGGGGAAAAAATGAAGTTACAGCTTAAATAGCCATAAGAAATAATGCCAGGTACTGAAACAAATGGGGGGAAAAACCCCCAGTGAGACAAGGGTCCCACATGTGCGTGGTCTGTCCCTTCAAGCAGAGAAAAAAGGTTATTGCTTATAATAGATGCAATTAGGTGTGTGTGTGTGTGTATTTATCTCCCCTTTTGAAAGGGAAGTAGCCAGTCAGCACCTCCATGTTTTGATTCTTTGGAAGTCTTTGTTACCCCTTTCCTCCCTAGGGAAGGCTAACTGCTAGAAATATGGGAGAGGGAGATGGTATACTGCAAAAATCTGCATTCTAATGTTGGCTCTGCCCTGAGGAAATGCCCTGCAGGTATAAAAGCACTGCACACATTATACTTGGCCAGTCCAAAATGACTACCACTTCTCCTAACAAGGTCTCCTTTCACACAGGTCTTACAGGTTTCTATAAATAACTGTGTTTTTAATAGCCCAACCAACACACTCAAAAATGTTTTGGGAAATGTGGAATTAATTGCCTTCCTTCTCCCTATTTAGAGGTTTCTAGGACTACTTTTTCCACATCCTTGTGAGAGGGACATGCTGTCATTCTTTACCCTGTAAGGGCTGATTTAGCCCCCATTTTTTGCATCAACTTGGCTGTTAGAACTGTATTAATATTTGACTGCAAAAAAGTCATCTTATTTTTGATTGAGCTAAAACTTAAAAAAGTCCAAAGCCATTAAACTTTAAACAAACCTTATCTGAAGGCAAATGGTTTGTTCCAGTGTTCATTAGTCATTTTTATACTTAAAAGTAACCCTTTTCTTCTGGTAATGCCTCAGATCTTATATTAGAAAGAATTCAAGTGGAGCAATTCATCCTTCCCCTGGCATTGAATATTCCTCTTGGCTGCAGTGGGTCAGAAAGTTGTGAATTATTCTGCTGTTTAAACTGTTGTGGCTGTAGATGTCCAAACATCTCATGGATGAGCCCTTGAGGGAGGCAATGTCAGGGTAGCCCCTGCTGCTGGCTCCTCTGGAGTTTCTGTGTATTTAATTGTGCTCCATGGTCACTTTCCTGAGCCTCTCCTGTCCTCATGGAATGAGCTCTGGGAGCTCGGCTGGCTGTGTCCTGCTCTCTGTACCTGCCTGATGTGTTCACTTCTGGAGAGACAGACCCAGGTGCCCTCAGTGTAGTCTGACAGCTCCCCACTCTGCAGATACCCCATGGACACCAGGAGCAGGACCAGAGAGGTCAGGTGAAAACTGCTGGGTTTTGACTTCTTGCAAAAAGCCACGGTGGCTCTGAGAGCTGCATCTTTGTAATAAATGAATTGAGTCATGCGGGATCTGCAGTTTAAATTCTGAGTCTTTCCCCTTTCCATTTGCTTTAAAGGAATTTATGTCCATTCTTAATTTTCTTGGGGTTTTTTTTGAACTGTGTAAAAGTGTTTCAGCACTGGAAGCAGGGACTCTATGAAGTGAAAGAAACAAACTGGTACAGAGTGAGATGGAGTAAAGATCTTCCCCCTTCCTTCCCCCAGGTGCGTGTGTGTGATGTGAGTGGTGCCATTCCCCACCACCTCCCCCAGCAGCTCTGCAGTCTGTGAGCAGCCACAGGAAGGCATTTAAGTATGAAAGAAATGATAGATCAGGTGCTGAAGGAGAGGTTAAAATGTCTGTTAGCCTCAAGTCAGATAATAGTGTATATGTTAGGGATAAACAGATGCACAGCTGTCCTTAATCTTTCATCATTCTGTTTATATACAGAAATAAATGTGTTTCCTCAAATGTAAGGTTACTGTACTCATTTAAACAAACATTACGTGTATATGGGAAACCTCAGCCTTTATCTAGTCCATAAAGGCAACAGATATTTTATTTTCTCCTACTATAGAGAAGCTTCTGGAAGAATGATCTCTTAGCCTTCCTGTAAGATTTTGAGCTGTCCCTTGAATAACCTTGTGAAGAGCTGAGGCAAATGGAAATTCCCATGTGAGCAAATAGCAATATGCAGCAATGTGGGGATTAAACAGAATTCGTGTAATTTCCCCAGTAATAGATTGCCATTAAGGAATGTGACTAACAAGGCAAGCTCTCTGCCTGCACTGAATCAAGGAAGTTGTGCCTGCCCTGACCCTCCAATGGTTTTTTTTTTTTCACTAGGGGGTTGAATTTCAATTTCCATATATGATTGAGGTTTTTGACAGCTGGAATTTCTGTAGTGCTGGATCTAAACACCTCTGAGAGCACTCTAGTTTGCACCCCTGCTGTACATGCTTGCAGACAGGTTGAGATTTTTTCATACTTGAATTCCCCTCACCTCCACATCTGGCTTGTCTGTGTTGAGCTGATAAGGTATCAGCATATCTAAGCAAGGAGCACGTGAATGATCTCTTGCTCTATTCTTCCCCTCCCGTGATTTGTAAGTGTTAAAGCACTCATCTGTTCTGGCAGTTAATGTATGCAGCCTCTCAATAGCTAATATCCTGTCATAGGCAGCGCAAACCGGCTCCGTCTGGTTCACTGCTTTAGCAAGTAGTTGAGAAAATATAGGTGAAATGAAGAACTCAGCTACCGGCTGGGAGACTGGCGCCTGCCCTGCTGCAGAGCGAAACGCGGAGATTGCACGGGAGATTGTGCTGCTAACAAAGATCTGCACTTTGTTGCTCACAACATATTGGCTGTAGCTCTTTGTCCCACTCTGCAGCTCTGAGCTCTGTTACTTTGCAATGTGAACACTTCTGTTTGAGGATTTAAAGTGCAGATGCATAAAATCTGCAATGAATTGTAACTTGGCAGAGATGACCAATAGCGGGAAGAAAAATTGATTTTTTTGTGTCTGCAGAATCCATCATCCTACATTTTTGGAAGTCTGATTCATTTGCTTTGGTAATAAAAAATAAATAAATTAGTCATTTGGGCTCCAAATGCTTGTTGCCCCGATAGGCTGAGGAAGGAGTTAATCAGAACAATTCAAAACCCAGGCTCCCCCAGAGCTGAACAAAATCTTTTGCACCTACAGACAATCTGGCAGAATTAAGCTCTGTCATTTTACTGTCAGCTGTGCCTTTTCCTCTGAGTTCCCCTTAACGTTTTCACAACTTTCCCTCCCACATTACCCTGTGCTTTAACAATACAAAGAAGAAGAAGTGAGTGCAAACCCAGATGAACCTATGTTTTAAAGTTCAGAATCCTGCTTTGATCTTGTCATCTCCTGGGTTTTGTTTAATGATGAGCCCTAAATTACAGGGTATCTTGTGGGTACAGTGGGAACTGGAAGTGACTGGAACTGGAAGTGACTTGTAATGCATTTCTTGGCTCTCCTGGAAAAAGCAGTGAGAAGAGTGCTTTTGGGAATCCTGTTAGATCCAGCTCTTGCTGTGCCTGTCAGTGACTTTTTTTGGAGGAGATGGATGGTGGAAATCTCCAGAAATACTGTACAGCAAAGCAAGAGTAAGGCTCTTTGCCTCTTTAGGGGGGCAGATAGGATTTTAAAACTTAGGAGATGGGGACAAGGCCAGAGGCTCAAGGGATGGGGACCTCTCTGAATAGACTTCTTCCAATAGAAGGGATTTTTGTAATATCTGGAGAAGCTCAGCATCTCAGCTGTGTGCGTCTCCAGCCTTTGGAAGTCAGCAGAGGAAAGCCCTAAGGCTGTGACAATGCTATTCCTTTTTTGACTTAAATTCTGTTCAATCTCTTCTCAGATGTATGATGGTGATAATCTTAACTTCCTTTCTGTTGCTCCTTTTTATACAATAAAAATCTTGGCATCAGACCTAACTGTAGCTTCAGTGGTAAAAGTTTAAAGCCAGAATCTGTGACACTGCCAGAATCTCAGAGCTGGCTGCTTAGGGACTGAATGCCTGGGGGAGTTCACAGGGCCAATAACAGGGATGGATGTATGACAGACTTGTCTTCTCACTCTTCACAGATGACTCTGGGGGAAGTTATTTCAGGGCTTGTGTGCCCTATAGCCACAATTCTAGAGCTTTGGATTGTTAATAATACTCCATAGCCACCATCTGAAAAGTGATATCTCTTTCTCCAGAGTCTGATCTCATTGAGGCAGTCACCTTGGCAGACCCACTTGGTTATTGCACCCGTGGAGACAAGCCAGATGCTCTTTGCTGTCTCAAGGAGCTAAGTTCAGCCACCTCGCCCCCCCGGTGCTTACTTAATTTTTGTGTTTCTTTTTCTGTTTTCTGCCTAGGATAATAGTTCTCTGCGGCTGCCAACAGCTCTGTTTAGTTAGTCTTGTGGAGTCATGGTAAATATGCAGTGTGATAGACCTTTGTTTGTAATCAGCTGCCTTTTGTTACATGGTACCCCAGTGTGCTGAGCACACAAAAGAAGGTAGGATAAAGATGATATAAGTTTATCTGAAGATGAATTCCCCAGCTTGAGTGAGTGTCATATTGCCTTGTAAATAACATCTGAGTAATACTTTGGTGTTGAACTTATAAACAGGGTTCCATTTTATGTTCTTGTGTTTTCTATAAAATTAAGATTTTTACACTGATCTCCTTTTAATGTTTAGACTTCCTCACTAGTGTTTTGCTTAGGGAGTGTTCTCTCAGCATGAATTTCATAAAACACTGTACCCAACAAATCAACTGGTCTGGCAGTCATCTGATTCTTGCTCTACAGAAGGGTTGATTAGGCCTGTAATATTTTCTGAGCTATAGGAATAGCCTAAACATGATAAAAAAATTAAGATATACCAATAGTGTATAAATCAGTGATAAGTGAAATAATTTCCTTGCTGGTACCTTTAATCTTGAGCAATGCTTTCAACAGGGTGGTTACTTTAAAAAATGATGCCTTATGAAAGTGAGCAGATCTTCAGTGGAAAGCTCCCAGAGAGACATGGTTCTCAGCCTTCGAAATCTGTGCCACTTCAGGCTGCTGCAGCTCCTTTGTGTGCTTGGCCATGCTACATACCGAAGGTCCTCACACCTTTCCTGTGTAAAGGCACACCTTGGAGCCAGGGGAGGTGGCTGCTTTCAAGTTGACAGTGAGGAGCACTTTGTTCTCTATAGAAACTCTTAGAGAATGGTATGTGATATGTAGTGATATGTATTTCACTTTATCTCTTTATGTTTAGTCACAATGTGCAATTTTAAGAACTCTTGTTACTGAAAAGTTCTCTTTGTAACAGGGAGAAATGGGGATTATAGATGGCTGCTGATTTTTCTACCTGTGTTCTGCTGCTGTGTTGGCTTAGGGTGTAGTAAATGTAAGCTGAATTGAGCTGTCAAACCCTATCAGGTATAAATCTTCATGTGGTAATTAAGCATGAAAGCTAAACAAGGTGTTACAGGCCACTCTTTGGTCATTTTCTGGTATCACCCATTATTTCATAATCTTATTGTGGTGATGGTAGAGAGGGTGAGGGCAAAAGCACGTAGAACAATGGAGGCTCTGCTTCATTGTAATCAAAAACTTTTATATTTATTGAATGCTCTTTTCAGTTTGCTAAATACTTGTGCTTCTTTGGTTGGCTGACAAATGGCAGGGGGGAGCAAAGGGGGAATTTGGTGATCTGGGTTTGTGTTAAGTTTTGGAGGGCTCCTTAGAGACAATGCCATCACAGAAAACACACATTGCTATCAAGTGGTCACTGCTGATGAGTTTGCCTCACTTTATCTGTATGTTCTGGCCTGAAATGCAATTTCTGACCACAACTTTGCTTATTCTTCTCAGTCACTAAATAATTACAGCAGCTTATGTGCAACTTATGTGCGACTCCTACAGCTCCTTTGACAAAAATTTGGGGAATACTTGTAGGCAGGCATAAGCTGTTTTCATTAAAGGATTTTTATTTTGGGGAAATGTGATTGAAGCAGTGTTCATAGGGCGGTGTAGCTATTTAGGGATTATTAGACATTGATGTTGGGTGATGACTAAGCAGGCAGACGGTTTTTCTGTCACCATCTGATTTAGAGGAGCTGTTGTCTCAAAGGTGGGATCTTAAGTTCTGCTGATGGCATATGCCTGTGGGGATGTGTGCTGGGCATTTCTTTCTTGCACAGGCTTCCTGAGGTGTGAAAAGCTGCAAAGATTTCTCACTCAGCCACAGGTACTGCTTTTTATTGATTTGTCCTGTGGCACGCAGGTGGCCACATACAAGCAAGAATCTTTTTGGTGAGGGGGCAGATACTGAGGTGCCTCAGTGCAGGTTATAAAAGGAGAATGTGGAACAGTGCAAATGAGCACTATGCTGTGAAACAATCATGTCTTGCTCTGTAAAGTCCCATGGCACAATGTGGGAATGGGGAGCTCATCGCTGTGCTCAGTGAACCCATGGTGTTGCATCCCTCCCTTTTAATACACAGGGATGGTGCCTAGAAAGATAAATCTGTGTGCTCAGGAGGAGACTTGTAAACCCCCTTTGTTATGATAGACAGTATTTGTGGTTTTATGACTTTCTTTAAAATTCACATTCCTTACAGAACAAAGGAGCTGGGTTGATCAGGTGGTGCTTTCTGGGAGGAATGTGCTTCTTCATGGAGACCAGTTGGAAAGTGCAGCTTTTCAGAAGCCCTCAGGCAGGGCAAGGAATGGGAAAGACATACCTGGAGCCAGAGGCCTAGAACAGTGATGGTAAAATATGGACCAGTCAGCCAGACTTCAGGGGATATTTCATTGTGTGCTCTGCTGCAGTTCAGTCACCAGGTTAAACAAAAATAGACCTGGACCAAAGAGTCTGCCTGGAGGAACAGAACAGGTGGAGGGAGATTTGCTAAAAGCCCTTAAAACACTTGTGTTGTCCTTTGTCCAATGAAATTAGTTTAAAGGAGTGCTTGTGCTCCACATGGATGGTTGAGTGTTTTTAAAAGATTAAAATTTAACTGCTATCATCTTTGGACATAGATACAACATCCAGTTTAGTTGTCTGTATTTAAGTAGCCCACATTCATTTGCAAGGTCAGATTGTTGGCGATTTCTGCTCCAGGCTAGAGCTTTTAAAAACTTCTGGACTTTCCTATGCTCCTTTGGTTTTTTGTGTGTGCTTATTCTCCAAAATGAAATTGTCAATGCTGGAATCTTCAGTTTCTCTCACCTGTATCAAACTGCAGCAGTAACACACTGAAGGGTGGGAGAGAGTTTGTACTTGCATCTCTTGTTTTGTTGAGTCCTCAGAGTTGGCTGCTCTGCCCTGGGTGCAGCTGAATTTCATAACACAAGCTGAATGCATAGGCCAATGTTACGGTCCACAAACAAAACAAGAGGCAGAATGTGGAATTTGTTTGCAGGAATTTTAAAGTGTCAATGAATGAGACTTAATGGAAGCAATTTTTTTCCAGTCCTTTCTATGTGCAAATGCTTTTGTTGAATTCCTGCAGAGCACTTACATATGTCATAGCTTGTGACCCTGTGATGTAAAACACTTTGATTCTCAGAGGAAGTGATCTCGTTAGGAGTCGGACCAAGCATAGATGAAAACACAATAATTCCCAGAGCCTGACTCCAGCTGTTGCTTAGTTAAAAAGCTACTTTTCTGGCATTACAAATGTAACAAAGCAAGACAATGAAAAAGAGAAATCCAGGCCATTCAAATGTGACTGAGTTACTCTTTCAGTTGAAAAACATATTTTCTTAATCAAACGTGAATGTTTGTAACTTTTAAAATACATTTTTCATTAAGTTTTTTTTCCTATAAGAGATAATCTCATTTCCCAATTCAGCCTGACAGATGTGAAATGTGATTTCCTGGTCAAACTACCTCTCCCCCAACCACCCCAAAATCGCTGGCATTTTTACTTGGTAACTACAGAATTTATCTCCTAAAACATATCCACTGTTCAAGGCTTAAACACCGGTGGTGTTTAGGAAAGCAGCATTCATGTTTTGTGGAAATGAGGTCTTAAAAATCAGTCCCTAAGACATTTTATCATTACTGCTGGGCTAAATAGTTTGGCAGGACAGAGGAGGTCCTCTCACCCTACATGGGAGCCTCCTGCATCTCTCCTTTTGTGCTCTGAAATCAGTGAGTATCTAAGCAAAAGACAAATCTCCTACATTTATTTAAAGTTCATCTTGTATTCCTAAACATCCCTTCCTGGACTTTTAAGCTGTAAAAATAGACATCAAGGCAAAACAGGAGCAGATTTGAAGCAAAACAAAGATTTTAAGCTGCTTTTTTGTTTAAGTTAGATGTTGGACTAAGCTGGTGCTTGATGATTTAACCATCTCATCTGCCTGTGACCCAGAGGAGCAGTGAGGGAGCCCTCGGGCTGTGGTGAAACTCATTATGTGTGATTATCTCTGCTCCTTGCTTTGCAAAAAGCCTTCTCCAGGTGATGTGATGGAGTGGGAGGAGATTTCACTTTTAACTGAGGCCACTGCCTGAGCCTTTTGTACTGATGTGACTCCTCATGTTCCCATGGTTTGCAGAACTGAGTCCCACCAGGTCTCAGGCACCTGTTGGACTTTCTAGACTGTTGCCTCCCCTTCAGACACACTACCAGAGTGTCCTTTCTTCACAGGTATTCTTTTGAGCAAAATGAAGGAAGGAATCTTTATCACACAAACCCAGGAATATTTGAGGCAGAGAATTGCAGATTGAATTTCTTAGAAACGTAGATGGTGTAAAAAGCAGAAAAAAAAAATCAATTTTGGTTGGGTTTTTTTTTTTTTTTTTTCAATTGGGTATTCCCAAAATAGTGTCTCCATTTTTCCAGCAATTCAAGGAAGTGGGTGTCAGCCCCTGTGGCTTCAGGGTAGGGATGCACGTTGCTGCATTGCCACCTGATGGTGAGGCAGATATGGAGTGGTGCCATATTTGTGGCTGTGTTTTGGCAGTGGCAGGAGGGAATTGAAACAGAAATGGCCAGAAAAGCACTTGTCTCCTGTGACTGGGTCATAAATATTAAAGTAGGGGCTTCCTACTTTTGGAAGACACTTCTTGATCTTCCAAAATCAATACCAGAGGGAATGAGATGGTCATCACTGATCATCCACTTGAATGTTTTAATTTGAACTCTTTAATCCTCCTGGGTTTGAATTTTGTGTGGAGCAACTGATTTTGCAACAGCTAACTTGAGGGAATCAGTGCATCCTTCATCTACAAATGCCTGGCTGGTGTACCTCCAGCTTCATGTTTTCTGTAAAAATGCAGACACAAGAGTATAGCATAATAAGCGAAGAGATTTTTAATGCTGTATTCCCATAAAATATTTTTAAATTTATAAACTGCCCATATACTTGAAATATGTTTAGCTGAAAGGGGCATTTGCCCTAGTACTATATTTCTAAATCAAATGTATTCTGGATTTAAAGACCTAGAATCAAACATTCAGCGTCATCTACCACTGAAAGTATATTTTGACATTTCTACAACTTGCAAGCACACACATTACAGGTACTGGAAATTATGCAAATGAACAGAGCTCTTTGGCTGATTTTCTGCTTGTTTAAGTATTTGCTGTGAGTGTATAATATACCTGTCAGGTGCTCACGGTAATGACCATTCAGAGGTTTCAGTGGTAGGATTAGTGTTACCAGTCCCCAAAAGAACAAATTCTAAGATTCATCCGGAGAAGTTTTATCCTTACAAAATTCAGTGTATCTTTTGTGCCTTCTGCTATTATTTTTCGGATACTGCATGAAGCTGCACCTGCCAGGGCTGACGAGAAAAGTCTGGGCTGGGGCACAGCACTTTGGTGGTTTACTGGAGGAAACTTCACCTTCTCTGCTCTTTCTTGCTGTGGTGGACAAGAAGGGTCCAAGCAGAGAGGGAGAGGGACACAGATATATTATTCACATAATATGTCTAAAGTTTGCATGGAGTTTGCTTACTGTCTGTAACTCTTTCTTATGGAGAATCAGAACAATCTCTTCACAATTAAAAGTAGTGTGGGAGGAAAAAAGTCTGCATCAGAGAGATCTCTTGCTGAATAAACTTCAAGACACCTCAGCTTGCTATGGCTTGGCACAGGGCTGGTATTGTATTTTGTAAAACAAAATACAGTTTCTTGTGTGCTAAGCACACTTGCCCTAATTTTGAGGGTAGTATTGTGGTATATTTTTCTCTCTTAGATATAAACTCTACATAGTTCAATTCAGAGGATCTAATCATAATTTTGAGTGCAGTCAGGATGTTTTCCTCTAGCTTCATTGTAGTTCTACTATTTGAAGTGTAATATGGTGGATTCTAGGTTATTTGTTTTAATGTCTATATTGAGATACATTGTATAATAATTTCTTGCATGGAAAATATGTATATTCAAATATACTGTTGGAAAAAAATAACTTGTTTTCTGAAAGCAAAAGGCTGTGCACAGCCTCAGATTTAAGCAGCTTTTTTTCCATTTGATAATGGGATTTCTTTTGGAGTAAAAAGACTGTATTTGGAGGTGATACTATTTCCAACTCAAGGCAGATAAGTAAGTAAAATCCAGGGTTGTCATTCCAGAGCACTGCATTGCTCAAGTTTTTGTCCAGGCAATTCAAATTTTCTTCCATGTCTTGTACAGGGATCATGATTTATACATTAAAAAAGTGTTTTCTTGCAGTTGCTTATCAGAGTTGGCAGATGCTACTGCACAGAAGAATGTAATGCTATTGTTTTGTCACACAGATACTCTGCTGTATGGAATTGTATTACTTTTCTGTGTGCAGTGCATTTATTATCATCACTGAAAGATTGTTAACATAAGGTAAATACCACATTTACAGGAAGGCTGAAGGCAAATTTAGATTTTATTAAAAGAAGCCTCCTTGGCTATCAACAGTGCAGTAGAGAAATTTCAATGCATAACCTGCAGGGCAGCTATCCTGCTCTAAAATAGACTTTTTCTTAATTACATACTGAGAAGGATCTCATTCCCAAGCAAATGGCTTATCCTTGTACATGAACCAAGGGGTAAAAGTTGCATGTTTTGGCAGAATCCAGACACAGGTTGCAAATTCCCATTTAAAACAAGAAGTCTGCTTCTGCAAGGGATTTAGAATATTTGTAAAGCCTCAGAGGACAGTTGGCTTGGTTGCTATGTTTTTTTTTAAATATAGCAGAGTATTTTTCCTTTTCTTAGAAGAAAAGGTACATACCAATGAAAAAGATATTGGTGGGAGTTTGTTTTTCCTGGGGATGAAAAAAGAAAATGAATATTTTTCCTTACCTCCCACCGTGCCCTAACTTTTTAGCCAAGGAATCCCAGAAAGGACACTTCTAAGGATCTGAAATACAACAGATTTGTTGTACTGAGAGCTTTTTTTTGACAGCCCTTGTGCTGTTTTGAGTATGATTGGAGAATGACAAGGCAGGAAAATCCTGGCAAAGTGCCCATTCACTAACCCCAAACTTGCTGGTGCTGCTGGTGAATCTAGCTACTTTCAACTAATACCTTAAAGGGAATATTCAGATAATTTTCTGAGGCAGAATGCATCTCTGCTGTAAATTAAACACACTCATAGGTGGCTGGTGGTCTGTGTGCATTTATGATCAGCAAGAAGTTTTGAGGATGTGGGGTTTGGAACTAGAAAGGTCTGGGAAATCAGTGCCTTGAGCACTGTAACAGCAGCGTGGCCTTTCTTACACTGTGTAAGGTGAAAACTGCACATAGGGATGGACAGCAATTACTGTCACAGATAAAAAAAATGATCCATGGAAATAAGCATACATAAATCCACTCTGGGGAGTGGAGCCAATTATCATCTCTGAAAAGCTAAAAGCGCTGAGTGCTTGAGGGAAAAGCACTCCCCAGTAGCTGTTGCACAAGGTTCTGTATCCTTCATGAAAACTCTTAAAAGAGAGGCCACCCATACCTGTGTCTATAGCTTGTAATTTAATGTCATTGAGAGCTTTGCGGAAGCTGGTGTGACAAAACAGCAGATTCATTTTTGCCTTCCACTGAAAATCACACCCGGTGCTACAACTTGTTCAGCAATTGTGCCTGTAGTGTGCATGTGGTGACAATAAAAGTGTCTTCATTTTAATTATTAGTTGTGCTTTTTAAAAAAAAAATAAATTACTTTAAAAAAATTCTTTTTCTCTGTGAGTGGAGAAAGAATTCTCAGATTGCAATGGACCCAGACTTGCTCCTGCAGCCATGCCTGAACATTGGGAACACAGTGTGCTCCCATGTCCCTCCCCAGGAAGGATGAGGTGCCCAGGGAAGGGCTGCTGGAAAATCTAGTTGGTGTAATGGGTTGTGGTAGAGATGCCCTGTTTGGATTCTGCAAATGCATGACCAGACATTCCTGAGCTTGGGTGCCAAAATTGGGCAGGGGCAGCCAGTTCTGCTCATGGAAGGAGCGTGCTGCTGCTTTGAACAGGTACACAGCATTTTCTGAGTGATGAGCTGCACAATTTTTACATGCCTACTGCTGCTCTTTGAAAGAAGAACTACCCAGGGGAGGAGGTTCAGACAATTGTCTGAATTTGGGATGTTTAAAAAAAACCATGAGAAGTGTGGGATAATTTCCTTTTCAGCTAGTCTGGAACTAAAGTAATTTACAGATTTTAATTTTTATTTCTTAGATAGCTACCAAAGCCTTGATGCTGCTGTGTTATACATTAAAAAAAAAAAAAAATCTGTAGAGGAGTTTGTGGAAATAGGCTTATTTTTCCTTTTGTTTTATTATTTGTGTTTTACACGAGGTATGCACGGAAATATGCTCTGTTTAATGAAACGTTAGTGATTTCCCACTGTGGAAAAGACCGGCTTATCTGAGCCTGTCACACTTGCCTGATATTAATTGATTAAATATTCATTTGCTAATTTCGAATCCTATGGCTCTGTGAGCATGCTGAGCAGCCTGCAGAGGTCACAGCCATTGCTGCTGGAGCAGGAGCATCCAGGGGAGAGGAGATGGTGGCTGCTGGCAGGGGAAAGAACTGGTGTCCATCTGGTATAATACCCCCCAAAAGGGCCTTTTGTGCTCCTCTGTGACATGTCCTGAACTCTGCGCTGGGGCTCCTGCCCTGCTTGTTGTGTCCAGATCCAGCTGCCCTGCTGTGCAGCCTCCCCTCAGGCATCCCCCAGGACACTGCCTCCTGTTCCTTCCTGCTCCCACCTCCCTCCCAATTACAGTTCCAGACCCTTGCCCTCAGTGGTGAGGGATCTTTCCATCTCCCCTGTCCCCAGGCAGGATCTCCCCACAGGCTGCCCAGGCTCTGGCTGTGCTTTTGAACAATTGCTGCTCTGGTACCAGTTAATGCCTTGTACTGTGCTGCAGTACACATCTGTAGGAATGAGACCTGTGTGAAAAACTGGTAGCTGTGCCAGGAAAATGGGCTTGCAATTAGATTTCAGCTACACAGGGAAAGGAGACAATAGCATTTTCTTCTCTTTATTCAGGCTGATTCCTTTTTAAACCATATTAAAATGCATCAGAAGTGCCAGCCATTATAAAAATCTGAGATACCAAGCAAATGAGGTAAGTAAAATTAGGAGCAATTGTGCTCAGACTACTTTCTAGTGAGAAATATTAGCAAGATGGCTCCCTGGACACAGCCTGGCTTGGAGAGGAGGCACTGAGACTTGTAGTGAGCTGATGAGGTCTCATGTCTTAGTTATGAGACATCAGATTTTTATTTTAAGACTTACATTATCAGAATTTCAATATTTTGTGTGCCACTTCTGGTACTGTCTTAAGGCTCTACTCTTGTTGCTCATTTTTGCTCAGCCCTACTTGAAAAGTGAGCCTGAATTTTTATAGACATTGTACAGAAACATTGCTCTGCAAGGGACACTGTGAGGGAAAATTGCTCTCATAATGGAACCAAACCAAAAACTTTGTCCAAGTAGGTGTCAGAAATTGATAAAGCAGGGCACAAATAAGCAATGCATTGAAACAAGGGAGGTTGGGTACATTTGGGGAGTTAAGACCCAGGTTCAGCATCTTTCTGCTGCCCAATGTAGGTGAGTATCCATATAATTTGGAGAAGAGTTTGTGGGGGTTTTTTTTGTATCTCAATTAAAATAAACAAGATTTTAAAAATTGCATAATGAATAACTGGTACCTGTCTGTTCTTTTCAGATTCTTGAACAAAAAATGTTATTTCAAGACAAGCAAGTATTGGTGGGTGCCAGTAAGCAAAGATCAGGCTATGGGAGCTGTGCTCTTCTTATGGTGTCTGAGCAGTGCTGGAGGGAACCCCAGGGTCATAAAGGGTGATGAGGGGATTTGTTTGGGAGTAGTGACCAGGAATGGCTCTGAGTACATTGCTCCTGGACTTGGTCAGCAGTTTCTGGCTGCTCTGAGCTTGGTTTTTTGTGCCTGTTCCTGCATTTTGGGATACAGGCTCTCCACATGCGTGTAAAGGGAGAGGTTTTGGTAGGGAAATGGGTTAAATGCCTGAAAATAAAATTATGCATCTGTCTCTTTCCTCATCTCCTTTGCATAGCTTTCAGTTTCTGGGAAACTTGTAGAATTTTAATACTCTCAAATTGCAAATAGAGCTCAAATTGGTCAGTGTGTTGAAAAGCTGCTGGGAAAACAGATAGCTGGACACACACACATGTGTAGTATGATTGCCTAAGACTTATTTCTTTTGGGGGATTAGACAGAAGAATCTACTTTTGTCAGAAGCTTTCACATAGGGGATGCTGTGCCTGCTCATCATGTATGCATGAAAGTTCATTTAGCATTAACTAACATCAAAGGGAAGAGTAGTTTCCCATAATATTAGTTATGGAACACAATTCTTGTTCCAAGGTTTTTTAGGAAGGAAAGCATTTGTGGAAATTTCTGGGTTATAGAAGTTAAAAAAAAAAAAAAGATGAATGTTGTGGAGTTCTTGTTTAGTGTGCTCAGCAGTGTCTGATGGTTGTTTTTACAAGGTCTAGTTATCTCTTAAAGTAATAAGCTGGGCTGGTTTGTTTATACAGTGAATTTTTGTGTGCATCACAGCATTCAGCTACAATGGACTGGTCAGGTGTGAGACTGAGGGGTTTTTTTATCTCTTAAGTGTGAGGTTTTATAATATGAGCTGAGCTGTGCTTGCAGAGAATTCATCAGTCTGTGGCTAAGGTCAAGAGAAACAAATGCTGAGTGACTGCATTTTCTGAGCTTGTAAGTTAACAGACACAGTCCTTTGATTGACTCCAAACTGTTCATGATATATTGTTCATGGAAGAATCTTCTGTTTGAAGAGTTCTGCCAAGATCTGACTATAATGTGATTTTCTCCTCCATCCTTTTTACAATGTGCAATGAATAATGATAAAGGACGTCGTGCCTTGAAAGCACAGAGATGAGCGATTAGGAAAGGTGCTGATTTTTGAATTACAGGAACTTTCTGTTCACTAATGAATTGTTAAAGCCAAATTTGTCCATGTAGAAACTGTTGGAACCAGAGAGTTTGTAGCAGTTACTGTGTGGGTTGCTGGTTTCAACAGAGTAGCAGCCATGAGCATTAGATAACCTCTACTGAATGATGGATTGGTGTGTAACTGTAATGCTTCACTGATCAATCTCCTACTGATCCTGCCTCCCAGAATCAATGAGAAAATTGAAGAGGCTGCCATTAATTATATAGCAGAATTGACCATGTCATAGAAATATTTTCACTGCTTCTTAAATGCAGAGTGTTTCTATCAGAGCTCCTGTAGGCTTTACTGACACTCAAAAAGCTTCTATGACCTACCATCGAGTACAGGAAATGCTGCTGATCCCAGCCTTTGTGCCACACCATTCTGCCATGTCCTCACTGCCTGTATCTTTCCTTTTGGTTGTCTAGATTTAATAAACAAGCTGGAAATGATGTAATTTGAAATTAATCATGTGAGTCTCAGTAGAAGAAAAGGAGATAACTTAGTCTAAATAGATTTTATTGAGTTCACATGCTCTCTGATTACTTTGCAGAATTCTGATATTGATTATTTGTTAAATTGATAGCCTTCTTGCAGGCACATTACTAAATTTTCTTAATGTGCCTAATCCATCCATACACATCCACTTATTAAAATAAGGTCTTCTTTCCCCATGTGTCTGAACATGCTGTCAGCAAAATCCTGCTGGATGGATGAATGGATTTTCAGGACTGATGTGTTTGTCAGAAGAACCTGACTTGGAAGCAACAATTCATGGGTCAAAAGCACTCTGATGTCTTGCTGCTTTGTACAAGATGAAATTAGCACAAAAAATGCTTAGTGCCAGTGAAAACTGAGGGTGCCTGGGTTTCCTATGGCCTTATGGGGCCAAGTACCCTTTTACCCCATGCCTGGATAACTTCCTACATTAGTATTTCTGAATACACCTTGCAAGTATCTAGTGCCATAGGAAAAACTAACTTTGAGAAACACGGCCATTAATTCTAGCCTATTCAACTTAAATGCCCTAAATTAACACAATTATTTCTTGACAAGTAATGCTCAGTTGTGTGCTCTTGGGCAAACAATGCTTCAGCCAGCTCTCTCTCCATTGCTGATTGCAAAACATAATCAACAACACTCTTCACCATGAGACCTTTGCTGAGACAGGAGTTTCTTTCAACTTAAAGGACAGAATTACCCAATCGTTAAAATAAAATTACCCTTATAAGGATTATAAGTAAATTAGATTCTTTTGTTTGTTTCTAAGTTGAAGCTAAGAATACTAGAAAGTTTTTTTGTGTTGCTGAGTGTGGCCTCTGCTGTAATTGGGAAATCTGTTCATTTGAAGAGACAAGAGCATTTTCTGGTTTTTAAATTCACTCTACAGTGTGAGCAGCAAATTGCAATTAGCAAGTTCTACATATTGGCTGTATCCAAAACAGTTGCATTAGAGCAGGAAGAGGGAACTTACCCTTTGTTTACAACTAGAAAAACTTGTGAAACACATTTGTTGTTTGGCCAAATTTGTGCAAATTCCAGAGAGATTTAGAAAAACTTACCTGATTTCCTATCCCATCCCTTGTAAATAGAGAAATTTATCAAGAAAAATAATTTTCTGGGAGCATTTTTTTGCAATTTGTTCTTAGGCTGCAGGAATTCATAATCTTGTTGCTATTTCAGATTTTTCTGGTAGGGTGAACAGATTGAAAGGAGAGGTGATACAGCCAAGTCAATAATTTTGCAACATGCCAGTTATGGATGCATCTAACTGAAATCATTGTTATATCACATCACTTTCAGAGGCAAGATTTTCCTTTATTTCATTACAGGTGTTAATTTAGGAGGGTTCTCTGAGGTTGTTTGGGACCTCTGAAAGAGCCACTGTTTAACATGGCAATTCATGTATTATTTTAGTATAACCTGCAAAATGAATTTCTCAGCCTCTTCCCATCTCTGGCAGCATTGACTCCCAGAGCATGGATATGTAGAGAAATTTGTGACTGAAACTGAACTGGTGATGGTCTGTCTCAGTCACACAATAGCATTGTCCTTTTCCTCCTGTGCTATTTTCTGATCAAATTAAAAGGAATTTTCTGATCAGCCTTAAATGTTGTTGAGAATACGTATTAATTTTTGGGTAGGGAGACTAATTTTTATCTTAAAGTCACATTGTACCTGTAAAACTGTGTAGAATTCCTCTGCTCTGTTTCCATTTTCTATCTGCCAGTGCTATCACAGGTGGGGTTTTTTATGCACTTGTGCAGCAATCTCATGTTCTGTAATTAACATCTACAAGCTATTTGATATTCATAGTGTAAAATATTTGTTTATTAGTTTAGCAAATATATATTAATGAATTTTAAATCATTACCTGGAAAGTATGTCTCCATTGGTTATTGATTTAACTGGAAATTAATCTGACAGGTCATCCGGAGTAAAACCAATTTCTTGCAGTGATAGGAAACCTACATTTATGTTTCAAACATTAGATATCTGAAAAGGCTTCTTGTGTGTTTAGCTAATAAGATTGTGTATGAGTTGCTTGCAGTCAAGGCAAGTGTAAGACACGCTGTCAGTAATTAGTATGCGCTGCCAGACTTTGATTATACCGGCTCTTTGACCTATTTTTAACAGAAACTAGGGCAGTCCTTTGGATTGCCTTTCCCTGTCCCTGGACACCCTGCTGTGTTATGTGCTTCATATTTGACATTATAACATTCAACTGCGGTGCCAAACTGCAGAATATCCCCTGGGGGTTTTCAATGAAACAGATGTAACAGATGTCTGCCCACTCTGAAGTGCACAGAGGTTTCTGATAGCATTCACAGCAAATGATTTTTCTGCATTGTTTAGTAAAGATTGCTTTAGTCCACAGCACCTTTTGGAGTGTACTGTGTCCAAGGTTATTTAGGAAATAATTTTCAGACTGATCTGAAAGATCCTCTCTGTCCCCACCTTGTTCATTTGCATCTCAGGCTCAGGTTATGGCTAATGACTTAATAGCCATTTGGATAACTGGGAGACCACAGTATCAACTGTTTAACTATTGGACATGTGCACACTGTTGTGGACACATGCTGAGAGTAAAAAAACATCTAAGAGCTGCTGTCAGGAAATTCAGTAATGCATGGCTTTGCTAGGAATACATTTTAAGGTGCTTTAAAACAATTGCAGCACTGCAGACTTCAGATGCTTCAGGACAAGACCCAAACCTTTTTCTTTGCTCTATTTCAAGCTGTTTCCTAATGTCACTCTGTACCTTTGGGGAACTGGGAGTGTGTGAGTGGCAGTTTCTGAGGAGCCAAACAGGCAGATGAACTGAACCGTGCTGAAAGAGGGGAAGTGAGAGGTTGGCTGTGGATGTGAGAGTGTGCAGAGGAAGAGGAGGAGGAAAAGCAGCAAGAGCTGAGAACTCTGCCTAAGCAGGGATGTGTGGAACAGATGCTTGGGGCTGGAGTGGATATTTGCTTCATAAAGAGTTGTCTGGCCTGGATACTGAAATGAAGGACAAGAGGAATGTGGGAGGAACAGAAGGCTTGGATAGCAGAAAGAAAATCACCTGTTTGCCTGCATTTCTTTGTGGTGTTCAGAAAAATCCATAGGCAGTCTATACAGGGGGATTATGTGACTGGTTCTCCAGTGAGTTTTCACCTCTGTCAATCCCTTGTCCTCAGGGGTTGGCCTCCTTTCCTGTTTCAGCCTTTGGGAATTGAGACCCATGGATGCCATCCACCCCTCCCTGTGTGTGCTGCTCCTGTCAGAAGCCATCCCCTATTCTGGTGGTGGGAATGCTGTCCTAGATGATGCTGCATCTTTCCCTTGCTTTCATCCTCCCTGCACCACCTCCTTGCAGCACTGGCATACAGCCTTTGTGCTGGGAGAAAATGGGTCAGTAAATGGTACTTCACTGCCCATGCACAGACCAGCTAAGGATAAAACACTGAGTGAACTAGAAAAAAGACTTTTGCTCCACTCTTGGTGTGAAATCTTGGTGTTTCTCTTCAGGAAAGCAAGATGAGGGCCAAAACAGGCAGATGTTACTGTTTCCTACACAAACTGGGTAACTTCAGAGACTCTTCTGAGTGAGAGGCTGTGGCTCCCTGAGAATTTTTCTTGCTCAGAGTCAAACGACTGTTTCTGAAAATCCCACTTGATTTGCTTGCCTGAGTCAGGAAAAGCTTCTTTCACTTCTACACTGAAAGTGCATGTTTGTCTCTCGTGGGTTATGATAACACACTCATTACTGAAGTTATATCTGATTGCTACACAAAGACATTACTTGATTTTTAAATCAACATATTTGATTTTTTTTCTGTCATGCTTTATTAATAACATTGTATTCTAGTTAGAAAATTAATTCCAACCATCATGCACAGTGTTATCCTAGCAAGCAGGAACACTTCATGCATATGTAATGCTCTTACCATGTCATAATTTTTTATATTTTGCCACTTCAATGGAGTAATGATAGAACTTGCTTTACTTTTAGAAATATATTTCAGTGCTTGAAGAGGTAAATCACTGCATGGTTGACTTTAGTAATCTGGGGATGATTTATAAACCTCCACAGAAGGTTCATGCTTGGATGCATTTGCTTGCTTAGATCTATGAAGTTCAGTGAAGTCCCCTTGGAGTGACTGGGGGACCCCATTCTAGTGCATGGATTCATCTGAAGTAGTTTTGCAGGATGAAAATTTTGAAGGTGGTGGTGGAGAGACCAGCCAGGCTCCTTCTGAGCACCCAATGGCTAGAGCAGCTGTTGGAACTAGACCACACAATGCCATAAAAATGTTTAAGTTTCAGTCTTTTGGTGCTTCCTAAGGTAGAACAGTTCTTAATGTGCCTAATGTACTTAAAGCAAATGAAATGTCAGCTGAAACCCCAGGTCTGTTGAAGACATCTGGGAAACTAAAGCACTGGGAGGAGGTAATTTGTATGTTCCCAGTACAGCAACTGACACAGCACTGACTCTGATCCTGAAAAATTGTTCTTTACACAGCTTCAAAGCTGCTGGCCTTGGTTCTTTGTGCCACCCTCGTGGAAATGTCCTGTGCCCTTGTGAGAACACTGAAATTCTGCTGGCTTCTATTGCTTCCTTCAGTGACCATCCTGCAAACCCTGACAGAGCAAAGGTCCATGTTGGTGCTCTGTTTGCAACACAGCTCTCATCCAGTGGCTGTAAAAGCACATTGAGCAAGGATCCTGCAGGCTGCTTAGGAAACAGAGTAGAGAATGAGGAGGCAGAACTTATCTGTGAATTGGAATCTTATGACAGAAATCACTGGGTGGTACACGCTCTCCAAGTTCTACAAGAGCCACACAGTCCAATGTTCTGTGCTTAGATTTATTTCTAAAGAAACTGTTCCAGGTAACAAAACTGGTTGTCTTTACAAGTAATGAAGAAAATAAATTCTTGGTGCAATTTTTTATTTCTTGAGAACTGGAGAGCTATGTATAGATTTTAGGTCTCTTTGATTTAGATTTCTTCAGATTAAGTCCAAGGACTGTAGACAACTTCTTAATGAAATAAATCTGGTTGCTTTTGAACTTCACTGATGCTTTCCTTGGGTCATAATCTTGAGTAGGTCAGTGTGACAATAATGATCTTTAGGTATAAAATATACAGATTGTTGCATTTAATATTGAATTGGTGGTTGCACGGTGTTATACTTGATCCAGCAGGGTCTCTAAGACAGCAGCAGTCCCAGGATTTTGGAAAGCATAGAATATAAAGGGTAGTAATGAAAGTAAGTAGAAAAGATGCTGAAAGGCATTGGTTGTTGCAGTTATGAATTATGTAGAACTTCAATGCTTCCATCCCACGCAGCTGCACTGAGAGCTCTGTACATAGCATTTATCAATTGTAAGAAGAGGGTACAGGTATTTGCTTCTTTTTATGTTCCATTTTGTGTGCAGACTGAGTTATGTTTCTGCATAGCAGAAATACTGCTGCTGACATGATATGGAAGAATATTTTGCTATCTGTAACCAAGGATTTAGGTCAGAAAAGAAATCTATGATAGTCAAATACATAATTTTTGTCTCATTTTGTTTTAAACCCCTGTTCACATCCCTTTTACCTATAGAGGGAATGGATTATTCTTCCTTGGTCTGAAAAATATCTTGTATTCTAAACAAGTTTGCAGCATATACTAAATGCTCTGGGTTTTCTTTCAGAAATTCATGCAAATGAAAAATGCTGTTGTAAAGTGCAGTCTTTTCCCTGATCTTAACCTGTAATACAGTTTGTTGATCCTGGTCCTGCTGAAATGTGCATTCTTAACTAAATCTCAAATGCCAATTTTTTTACCAGAGACCCATTGTTTTAAGAAGGAAAAAAAAATGCTGCACACAATGACAGTGTAATACATAAAGTAAAATTGGCAAGCTGAGGCCAAGAATTTTGGGACAGAAAAGACATAATTTGCTTTTTTCTTTTTCATTGCTGCATTTTCTGGTAGTTTCTTCAGTGCTAAAGTGGAACTGTGTGCCTGAGGTGCTCATGTGGAAAACAGCAGTCAAACTCCCTTGCCTTTCCTCTTCTTACTCTCCACTCCAAGTATCCAGTGGTAGACCATGACTAAGTGTATAATTACTCCATATTTTATTTCACTTTTAAAGTGTATTTTTTCAACACTGTTGTTGGGTTTATTTTAATCATGTAAAGCAGCATGCCTTGAAAAGATTATTAGCAGAAAACGTTAAAACAGCTGAATTTGAGACAGTAGTACCTACGATGTCTGTCTGTACCTTGACATATTTTCCTTACAAGTGCAAAGAATGCTGCAGAAACCACAGCAGCATCAATCCAGACTGCATTAAATGCTATTTGCATCATCACTTCTACAAGTATATTTTAAACCAGCAAATACTAGAACCCAGCTTCTTTGGAAGGTGAGCTATAATCCTCTTGGGTTTGTGCAGTGGTTAAAGTTGACTAAAGAAAAGTCTTGATCCTGCAAAACATTAGACAGATTAAAGTAGGGTTCCTCTGCCTATAGATATATTACACAACAGAACTGCAAGAGAAATACTAGTTTGAGGGCTGGCCTGGAAAGATTCAGTAAAACCCACCAATTTGGACTAGAGGTGGCATGAAACTGAGTTTTTTTCAGCTGACTGACAGAAAGTTACCTGTCCTAAAAGAGAATTGGTGTTCTGTGATGTATCTTCCTTTTGTACAGTGGTGGCATGTGTTAACCTTCCTGCTATAACTGCTCCTTCCCTTCAGCAAAGAAAAAGCTGGAACAAGGCAACCTGTCGGGCTGTGTAATGATTTTGGCTGCTCTGTGGCATAGGAGGATGTAGGAAAGATGTGTCAGGTTAAGGAGGAAATGTACTCTCAAATTAAGCACCTGTGTGTGTCTCCTGTGTCATGGTCTCATAAGGAAAGATGAATGAAGCTACAGCCAGAGGTCAGGTTGTGGATGATTTTTGGCTGGTTTACTCTGTACAGGTGGCTTGGTGATGGTGCCAGGGTTCTTGAGCACTTTTTTCTATAAGAAGCTCGCTTGGGTTCATAACTTCACTGACTTCTATATTTTGGGGTGTACTTCTCCACAACTTATGTTGAGACATTCTTCCACTTAGATTAATGTAGTCATGTTGAAGAATGAGGGATGGAAAACATAAAATACTTTACCCCTTAAAACAATCATCTTCCAAGTATTTTCTTTTGCTAACTTAACTTTTATCATACTAGTCATAGGATCTTCTTTTGAGAGTTCAGGATGTATTTCTTCCTACACAAGCCTACTCAAATCTGCCCAAACTTGAGCACACCTAGAAACATTAGCTTTGTTTAATTACAAGTTGATCTTTAATTTCCTGCACCAGTAGGAATGAACAGTTTGCCTTCAAAGGCCAGTTTGACATGAGTGCTGAGCTGGCTGGTAGATGTTAATTGTTATTCCCTACAGTTACACTGGAGCTGGAACAGGAGGTTCTAATCAGATAACTAGATGTTGTTTGGTTCTTTAAAACCCTTGCTTACATGATTTTTATATAATAACATGCTACGCTGTGTTTTGTAAAAAAACCCCAAATCAGTAACTTCATTGCTGCATTTTTAAACCTGCCCTTGTGAGGATTTTATATTAAGTATATTTCTACTGGTAATCCAATAATATTTTTCATTTTTGATACAAAAACCTGTTTATCAAAATAGGAAATTGACAAGTGGAAAATTATTTTTTTTGATACTTCATGGGAAAGCATCTGCTGGAATTATGCAATATTTGCTTAAAATAAGCAAATACCAGCATGTGTCAGAGACCCCCAACATTGACTTAATCAAAGTGCAGACAGTATTTTTTCCTGACTCTGCTGAGCTCAGGGTCTGGCCCACTTATTAAACGTTCTTTGTGTTTCTTGGTAGTATTATTTCTAAACCTTTTCCCCTTCATATGCTCCTGCTATTAACTGAAACATTTTACCATCTGTTTTTAGGTGGGGTAGGGAATTGATTACTGATTAAAATATTTCCAAACCTATCTATAATTTAAATGTAAAGGAACATCATTTCAAGTGTCATTGAGTTTAAATGGAAATTGTGACCAGATTAATAATGTGTTGAGTTTGTGTGATGGCACATCTCCAAAGCATCAGCTCAGTGCAAACTGCTACATCTGCATTTCATGACTTTAGAGGAGTGCCAAGTTATTTCCACTGGGGGCAACTGCAGAGCTCTAGAACAAGGCAATGGATGCCTTCTGGTCAAACAGAATCACAGGAAATATCTGAGCTATGTGTGGCCTTACAGTGTGCCTGCTTCACTGCTACTGCAGAGGTCTATTTGGGGAATGCTTTAATGCAGTTTATTTCTTTGCTTTTTAGCACAAAAGCAGTTTAACATAATCCAACAAACATGTGAACAGGTAAGAGAATGAGAGAGAGAAGGTTGGAATACAGTTATTAATGTGAAATACTAGAGCTTTGTGGTAACACATCTGTGCATGGGATTCTGTAAATTCCAGAGTTACATGGAGAATGGGTGTTCAGTTCTCTTGGAATGACTCAGAAGTAAAGAACAGGTAGAGCAAGAGGAAAGAAATCACAATTGATGGGGAGAGCTTCATGGTGAAGCATTAGGAAGGTGCTGTGTGAAGGAGTTGCTTGTGGGTTTTGTCACACAGTGAATCACCATTGCTGTGCAAATTAACCACTGACTGAGCCAGGGGACTGCATACGTGGATGTATGGATTTGTATGGCTGCTATAGGGAACAGCCTTCTAAAATATAGCTTTCCTTGGGAGATCTGGACGTCACTGCCTGCTTTTGCTTTGTGGGGCTGGTTGGGAGGTAATGATTTTCTACATCCATACTATTTCTGCTGGAGAAAAGCATTGCTTGAACTTCTAACTTGTCAGTTTGTATAAATGGGAAGAGAGGATGAGGCTCTGCTCCCTGTTTTATTCTGGACTAAGCATTTTAAGGAAAGATCTCATCCTGTGCAAGTTAAACCAAATGCACCCTGTCACTGTTATCCTCTAACATTTATTCACACTCTTTCTGTGCTGTTAAATTTTTGTGTTATAATCTGAAAGTATCTCGACTGCTATTATGAAAAGCAGGGTACAACAGCCACAAGCTCTTCTGGATTGCACAGCCAGAGCACAAACCAGAGCACCCCTTTGGCCCACAGCCTCTTTCTGTACTCAGAAGCAGTGGACAGCCTTAGGTTTCCCTTTCCAATGTGTAATAAATTGAAGATTTCTGAGGCAAACTGAAGGTGACAACATAAAACCCATAGTAAATCAGTGAGATGTTCAGAATAGTGGGCTGCCAGGCTTTTGGTTTGCTCCTGTACTGTTTCTGCAAATTAACTTATTAGCTTAACTCTCTGAAATGTGGGGTTTGAACTCACAGTTACAATAGACCTGTAATACAGAATCTGCTATTAAAATCAGCTTCCAGTGTGAGATAAAGTACACAATATTTCCTGCTTCAATTCCTTTTAATTTTTAGGAAAGGATCTGAGTGATATTTAAAGACCAGATGGACTTTCTGTAAACAGTGGCAATTGCTGTTTTCCAAATTCTGAGGACCCACCAGATCATTAAAATGTTACATTGCCTTTTCATATTTCCTGTCAAGCTGATGTGTGCTGAGGCTCTTCCTTGGCAAGGGTAAGTTTTAGTATTGATAGGAAACTTTTGTACTCTGAAATCAAAAGTTCATTTCTTATCTCTTAGGTCCAGGAAGCAAAAATAACATATAGCAAAAAGTTACCAGATACACAGAGGTCTGGAACTTTTTCATTTAGAAATTTTTTCCTTCTGGATGAACTGTATGTTTTCCATGTTGAATCATTCCATCTGAAATGCATTTTATACATTGTCTTGCATCTGCAACAGGGATAGGCAGTGTGGAGGCTGGGAAGGGACCAAACCTATGGATTTGATTAGGTGTGTTAGGCAACCCAAACATGAGGTAAAATATGGACCAGATAACTATCTTGGCTGCTGTTCAATTGATGTTGGGATTAATTTTTTGACAGGGCTCCATCCCTTGCTGCAGGAAGGCCTGAATACAGTCAAGGGATTGATTGGAAAGAATGTGGCTTTTTTGCAAGGTCTGTGTCTAGTTTGTGTTTTCTGTTGTGTGATGGGGCTTTTTGTTCTTTGTTTTGGTTTGGTCTTTTTTTTTTTTTTTAAATTTCTTGCACAAGTTCTTTCATTTTTTAGATGCTTTGTGGAAAGCTAAGCTTGTTGGGAACTGGCTGTTGTGGAACCAGCTACCCAGTTGTTGCCATAAGGAAGCTGGACTTCTGCTGTGGTCCCTTTTTGTCATAATACCAAGGGAGTCACACATTTCTGGAGGCAGTTGGCATCTGCCACCCAGATTTAGATTGTTTCACATTGATTTCTGATAAGCCAGAACATGATGATAGTACCCACAGCAATTACTTGTCGTGGTTTTGTAATGCTGTTGGTCTGAAGTGTATTTCCTCTCCAGGTATGTTGTGGAAGTTTAAAATAGACTTACAGGATGTTGTGACAAGCCACCTCAGTTCCACTGGGTCCATTAAGGCATGGATCTTGCATTTTGATCCTCCGTTATCTATCCTTTGCAATTTCCTTGCATGTGTTGCAACAATTAATGAGCCTTGAGATTATCAAGAATGAAAATTCTGCCTTTTCTAAAAATAATTCTCTTAATGAAACAGAGGTTTGCCCTTAAAAGGGTTGCCCACAGCCATCAGACAGGGAGACCCACCGAAGGATATTTCCCAGAGCGTGGCTGTGCTCTGTAACCCATTTTGGTTAACGTGGGTTTCATTTCACTGTACTCCAAGCACATTCAGACTCGCATGACTCTTGTTTCACAATAATATCTTACTGTAGCAGATGGTGGAGGTGTCAGGGAGCTGCTGAAAACTGCCATGTTTATTAAACCTTCTCAGCACAGAGTAGCTCATCTGTTCCTGCTGGCAGTAGTTCCCGAGGGACTAGATGCCAGTCAGGATATTCAAAACACATTGTGTCCTGGCTGTGCTCTTGCCTGGATTTGCATACTCTTGCCTTTGACTGTAAGAAAAGGCTTTGTGTTGATAGCAGTACATGCTGGACAAATGTTTCAAATGTTCTCCAAGTTTAATTTATCCATAGCAAGCATGAAAGCAGGAGGAGTGCACGCTGCTGGCCAACCTTGTCCAGTGCTGCCATTGTTTTCTTAAATGGTGATAGAGCAGGAAAACTTTGATGAATTCCTCAGCTCCCCAGTGTACTGCCTTTAGGAGGATGGGGTTACACAGGAGTTGCATTTCTGCAGTGTAGCACAAAGATGCTGAAAGTAGTGTCCAATTTGGCTCAGCTATCAGCACAGGAACAGGTCCGGTAGCTGGGCTCCTGATGTTTGAACTGCATTGTTGAAACCAAATGGGGTAAGCTGCTGGCATGAGTAGGGTTGTGTTGTATCCCTTTATGGTTAAAGTTACTAGATAAATAAACCCTTTATGGTTAAAGTTACTAGATAAATCAAAACAGATCACTCCAATTTTGAAGTTACATCATTGCTAAGTGTGTGAACATAATTGCATTATTCCTTTTGTTTTCCCTGCTGTGGACAGGGTTTCAGATCGGAATAGGAGTGAATCTGCTTTCAACCATGGAATGGCTTTGTTTGCCTTTCCATATCAAGACAGAACTGTTAATATGCTTCCTAATCACTTCAAGGATTGGAGAATAAATGGGTGACACACATTTAACTTGATTGGTGCTAATGTACCCTAGAGAGGAATTCAAGAAGAACCTAATCAAGCCCAGCAACAGGGCTGAGGCTGCATCTAATGTGGAAGGAATGGTCATGAGAGTGGAGCTTTCTGCTTGAGCACCTGTGGATGCCAGTGCAGGCTCTGGCTGTGAGCTGGGAGCTGCTGCACAGCTCCCCATGTCCAGCACTGCTGGTGTCACTGCCTGTAGCTCAGGCAGTCTGACAGCACATGACAGTCAGCACAGGCAAGTGTGAGGTGTCTTGCATCAGAAGGAACAACTTTAAATTACTTGCACACATTGCTGGATGTGAAATTAACTACTCAGGGAGAAAAATTCAAACATCTTGGCATCATTATGGATACTTCATCGAGAACATCTGCTCTTTACAGAAATCTGGGTTGAAAGAGAAAAGAAATTTCATCTCCAGCCCAAATGATCAGTGGGTTCCCTGGAGCACTGGGAAGGATAGTGTTTGTAAGGCCAAGTTTTCGTTTGAGTGTGCATCTTTGGACACAGCTCACTGACAACTGACATGAGCTTGCTGCTTAAAATCCAGTGGCTTTTCCTGCACACTTTATGCCACTTGCAGAAGTAACTCCTTACAAAACTGAAAGTCTGAAGGTTTCCCTACTGGAAATGATAATGATGAAGGTCCAGAATGACTTAAAGCTAAATAGAAAACAATGGCCTATGTTGTGAAAGAGTGTTTTTAGATTGCTTAAAGAATCAAGGACAAAAGCATCAGTACAAACAGGTTTAATATGAAAGCGACAGCACAACCAAGTTCATTGGCAAGGTTCAGTCTGCTACTTATGAAATGGTTAAGGCACACCAAGGAAAAGTAAACAAAAATCCAGAGTCAGTCAATCCAAACTGAAATCCAAAACTATGCTGAGGCAGAGGTGGGTGAAGAGACAAAAGGATAGAAAGGAATATGGCCTAGAGGCGCAACAGCATTTAAACTTAACAGCACTTAAGTTAAACTTAGCAACACTTAACGTCATTTATAACCCAAGTTAAACAATTTAGCAAAGGATTTGTATAGGATTTAGTATACCACAATACCAACTCACAGGGCCTAATTTACAAGGAGAGGGTACTTAAGAATGCAGGAGAGCAGCATTCCTGGCACATTTACTACAGCATATCCACACAGATATGGAGTGTGCACAAGGTACCTGTGAAAAATTCCCCTTGGAGGTAGTGAAATACTCACTTGAGATGCCTTTGCATCTTCTCAGTGGGTGAAGGGCTGAGCCTTGAGGAGTGAGGATATCAGATGAGTATAGAAAATGTGAGAGTTTCACTGGCTCTGAGAGGCCCCACTCAGAGGGAGTTTGATGGTTGCAGACCCTGCAAATCTTGAGAGCTCCAAGGGTCTCGTTTTGGACCACTGTTTATAGGGCCCCAAGAGAGCTGGCCTTAGTCATAACGTTTCATTCTGGTTGTGTTTTGGGTAGGAAGCTTTATTTGAAAGTTTGAGAACAAAAATATTATCCCACTTGGGTTGTTATTCAGGCAAAAAAGTGTCTAAGGTGTTCAATTAAAAAAAAAAAAAACAACAGGAGCTCATTAGGCAGCACAAGCTCTTGGGAGCAGCCAATGTTTCTAAAAAGCTCAAGAGGAGCTCAGCCTGGGTAATGTTTGTCACTGCTGAGGTCTAATGAACATTTCTGAGATCACACCTGTGCAGAGGGAAGATGCCACCACTGCCCATCTTTACCACGGTCAGAGAAACAGCAGCTTTTGTTCTTGGGACCAGCTTCTCTTAGGGCAACTGAAGTACTGGAGGTGGGAGTAGGCATATCTAGAAAGTAGGAATAATAAAACTTAGTTTCCTTTTAGTTAGATGTGAAACAGCAAATGACACAAAGCTTTTATTCTTTAATCTCTCTGAAGTGTTTGCTTTTACTGGTGCTTTTCATTAAGCTGAAAGTACATGAAATATTTTTGCATAGACTATTTTGGGATTAATTTTATTTTATTTCTGTTTCAATAGACTAAAATCTGGTGTGAAATTCATTATTTAGGCCCAAACTTTTCATTTAGGATCTTGGCAAGGTATAAGGATTAGTAAACATTACAGATGAATAAAAGAATGAAAGAGTTAACATATTTTCTAGTTTTGACAGCTATGGAGGGTATGCAAAGGTAAAATATGATGCATCTCTTTCTCTGTAAAATTGCCATCTGATACTGGTGCATGTCTCTAGTATTTCACTGTGTGCACAGTTCTGTAAAGAAAATAGAGTGTTGTGTGATGATAAGTTTGCTACTTCTGTTAAGACAGAGATTTTAGCTGTGGGCAATGAAAATCAATCAGATGAGTTTGCCTTTCTCCTTCTGTTGATTGGCAGTAGTGATGAAAATAACTCAGACACCAAAATCAGCTTCTGATGTTGAAAGACTCTCAGTGGCAAGATGACCTGAAGCTGTTGACACAGTGTCTTTGTTTCCTTGTTGATTCCAGCACATTCTTAGCTGTGAGTATAAATAAAACCCAGGAAAAATTGTAGGGGTATCTTAGGGAATTCACTCTACAGAATTTATGAGAGCAGGATGGGATTCCACAGTTTACCTGCCTTCTTCCCATGCTCTGTCTTCTGCCTTGTATAGAGCTGATGTGCCCTTGGAGCTAACTTAGGCCTGAAGACTTGAGAATAATCTCTCACAAATTTTATATGTAGCACAGAGTATTTTTGAATGTCTGCTGGGAAAACCCATTAGCTTTTGTGACCTCAGTAATTTTTTTTATTCCTGAAATTATATCCTGGTTCATGGTGAGAATTTGACTCTAAAAGTGTTGGAGCAATTTTTTCCTAGACCTCTAGTCAAGAGGAAAAGCTGTTTGCATTAAGGTGTTATTGTCTCATTAATAGAAGGCAAAGGATGTTAATTAACCCAGTAGCCACTCCTTTTGTCTTTCCTTGTGCTGTACCACTTGCCTTAGAGCATTACCCAAGTGGTGCTGGCCAGAGCCCACCAGAGGTGCCCCCTGAGGCTCTTGTGGGTGCTGGAAGACTCAGATCTTTCAGAGCTTCCCAAGGGTTTTCCTTGAGGAAGAAATGCAGAACTATGTTAAAGCATCATCCTTGATAATTTTCTTTCATCTCCTGTCTGCCCACACTTGCTTTTTTAGCTTGGTCTTCTAAAGGGATGGAATAGCCTCCTTTTGTTTTGTTTTATTTTGTGTTGTTTTGTTTCAGTTGAGATGCTAGTAGGTTTCTTTTAGGGAAAACCTGACATCACATTTTCAGCAAACAGGCCCATTAGCATCTTGGTTAAGATTAACTTGCAAAATTGTAGGGATTTTCTCAGTAACACTGTTTTGTACTACTCTGTGTGAGGGGGGAGAATTGCCTGTGGAAAATACCCACACTTTCATTGAAATCTTGGTGGGATTAACTCCCTTTTTCTATTTAAAAAAAATCCAACCCACAAACCAATAATGTGAATTGTTGGTGGCCACGGAGACCTGACTGCCTGCATGGTGCTGACTCCTCCTCTGTGTATAAGTTGCTAAAACATATTGTGTTGCTTCTATAATGTAGCATATTGCTTTTCTATGTAAGTAATTGCTGTGGTTACCTCATGAGCTTTAGGAAATCAGCAGTGGGTGGAGAAGTGCTAGTGAAACACATTGTATAATAAGCTGTGAATCATTCCATGAATAAGTTTGTGAGGCTTTTGCTTCAGAGCGAAAAATCAATATCTGGGCCATGTACAGGTCATCCTTTTTATGCAGTGCAAAGTTTAAAAAAATGCAGTAACTGAAGGACTGCCTTCAGGAAAAGGCAGCAATGGATCTTCTGCCAATGGCTCCAGTAAAGCTCTCCTGTGGTGGTGAGTTATTGCAGAGTTGGCCAAGACAGTTTTCTAATTTCACCACTTTGCAATGAGTCAGTGTTGAGTTTGAGTTTGAAGTTGTACAATATTAGAATATGTTATGTTTGGCTAAAAAAGCAGCTCTATACTTCCAGTCTGTGCTTATTTCATATCAAAAGTATATAGGAAATAAAAACATCTTCAGTAAAGGGATGAGGCTGAATGTGTCTTTAGCAGGCTTGTCAACTCTGAAGGCTCTTGCAAAAATTTCATTATGTCTTGAGGTTTTTCTAAAGGCTCATGTGATTAAGTCACAGTCTGGTTCATGTAGAAAGAGGTTTCTAGGATTTTTGTGTTTAATTATAATTTTTTTTTTACAACATACTAAAATGTTCCCTATTACATCATCTAGCTGCATTGCTTGGTTTGAACTTTTCTCCTTTGATTGTCCCAGCTTCAGTTGATAGGAATGCTGCACTTGAGGTCGTGCAGGGAATGCATTCCTAACAAATGCACAGTTCCCAGATCATAACATGCCGTGGTTCAGGAAAAAAGGTCTGTCTGGTTCTGGTGTTGTGCTGCAGCTTGCTCAGTGAAAAATGAGCTGTGGATTACTGTCCCCACAGGCCCGTCCAGCACATCAGTGGAAATGCAAAAATACACACCATGAGGCTGGAGGTTTTGAACAGCCAGACTAGACCACATTCCTAGAAGAATTTCTGTCATGTGACAGGAGTATTTTGAGGAGACATCCCTGCTCGTTTTCTGAAACTTTAAAATCAGATTGGCTATTAAGAAACATGTTTTCACCAAAAGGGTTGTCAAGCATTGGAACAGTCTGCCCAGGGAAGTGGAGTGACCATCCCTGCAGGCACTTAGGGACAGGGTGCAGTGGTGGATTTGGCAGTTCTGCATTAGTGGTTGGACTTTATCTTAAAGGTCTTATCCAACCTAAATGATTCTGTGATTTTTGATTGGTTGAATTCCTAGCTTAATTTATTATGAAAACAAAATACCTAAAAGAAAAATATTTAATTTATAGTCATTGTTTGGAGTTTTTTAAAATGTTTATCTGATTTATAGCCTCGTATCCATCTTGAACTACAGCACTGGGAGAGATGGGAGTTTTGTTTTTTGGGCTGTTCTGGCCAAGGTCCTTGGTAACATCCCCAAAGGCCAAACAGAGTAATGTGCATTTGATAAGAATATGTTTGAATGGGTCAATGGATGACTTCTTTGTGTGATAAATGCTGGTTATGCAACTAGTGTAGAATGATTTAACATAATCAATTCTCTTCTGTCATTGCATACTTTGTTATATTACCTCAACTGCCACTTGCTAGAGTTTGTTTTGATATAAAAGCTCATTGTCATCAACAAAAATATATTAAGTTTTCTGAATATTTTGGGCAGCCAATTTATGCAAAATGAAAGAAAAATGATCCTCTCCAGCCAACATCTACAGATATACAATTGCAACATGAGCTGAATCACAGAGTGCATCATCAAATGAAATTCTTTGACTGATACAGCTGCAAGAATATCGTCCAGAAGACATAACCCTATTTCATTCCAATGCAAAAAGCAACATGATCCAGTGCAGTATATTATAAATATGTCAGAACAATGCTGTTTAGTGGTTCCTCTGATAGCTGGAAGATGTTAATGCTCCATGATTTAAGCTAAAGAGGAAAGGTAAATCTTTACTTAAAACCTAAAATTAAAAATTGTATGACATACTTCTGGCACTGAGAGTTTATTTGAAGACTACAAACCATGCTAGACCCTGAGATAAAGGAAGAGAAAAATGATATAATGAGAGAAGAGTTCAGTTGTTTGTTAGTAGCCCAAAAAACCAGAGCTATTAAAAGTGATAATGATTCAATTAGTAGTGTTGGTTCATTCAACATTCATATCGACCTATAATTCTGAGTGCATTTGGAAAAAACCCAAAATTTTCTTGAAAGTGCTCTTGCTTTTTATTATTTTTCCACTTATATGCTTTTCCTGTCTTTCCAAATTAGCACTGTGGGATGCCCAAAATAACCACGTAGGTAGATGAGAAATCAGCTATCCTTCCCAACTGTGGTGACTTGGCTTTTATTTCTGACCACCAATCAATTTGCTGTTGGCAAACACAGAATACAGCATGGGAATAGAAAAATATTCTCACAAGTTATCTAGACTGGTGGTGCTCAGCAAGAGAATGGAAGTGTTGCTTTCAGGTGAGAGGATTTGAATATTTAAATCCACTAATCATATCCCAAGGAGTGTGTTTAACTGCCAGCCACTTAGAGATGCTTGTAGATGTAGTACATAGCTAAAAAATTTACCTTGAAACTTGTAGTGCAGCTCAACTACAGGGAGATTATTTAAAGTGTGAGAGAAATAATTTCCTTAATTTTAAAGGAGGCATGATAGCCTGCCTGCATAGGTGCAAGTGTTACATACCATGAGAAGCATGCTTTGAGAGAGCAGCCCTGTTATTGGGCTGTCTCTGTAACTGCTGGGAGTGCAAAGGCAGAGCAGCAGCTGAGTGTTCTGTCCTGGAGCAGAGGTTGTGCTGGGGGCTGCCCCTGCTCAGGTCACTGCTGGGGGTCCCTGATTTCCAGTGCTCAGTACTCTTGGCTCAGCCATTGCATGTAGTCCTGCAGAGAGTCTCAGCCAAGACTGTTTGTCAACGGGAGTCTTTATGTAAAACTTGGAGATATGGTGTAAAAATCCTATTCCCTTTTGAGATCTCGAAAGCTTCAGCCTCTGCTGTTTATCCTTTGGAGTGACAGGGATATGCTTTGACTCAAGCATATGACTGAGAGATTCATCAGAAATGTTCTGGTTGATTGCCTGACAGGCAAGCTAATATTTATTACAGGATCCGGTTTTAGATTTTCTGGATGTGATTCATTTCCAGCCATTAAGGCATTATGCAGTGATGCATAATGTGCATCCTAAATGAAATATTGATCCTTCTAAAATCAATTGTTTTACTTTTCATAAAAGATTTTTCCTATGCAAAGATTTACTTTTTGGAAAAGGACATACTAGAAAAAGTGGTGTTTAGCACCAAGTGACCTCTATTTAAACTTTGGGCCAGTTGTTGGGTGGGTGGTTACACTCAGCTTTTTAAGCTTCCTTGTACATTAATGTCTGTATATATAATATTAGTGATGTGTGAATAGGTGGACAAAGTAAACCTGGAAATAGACAGTCTCAGGCACTTATTTACATGCTTTTAAAAACCAAGATAATGATTTCCACTTTGCTATTATAAAGGTGATTACTTTCCAGATGAAGCAATTGTTGACCTATGACCACAAAGCTCAGTACAGCAGGATATTGCCACTTGTTTGGAAAATCTGGAGAGAACTTTCTGTGTAAAATCAAACATTTGTTCTTTGATCTATAACTTTTAACATATTTTTGTGTGGTTTTAAATGAATTTATTAAATTCAGTACTGTCATCATTGTAGTGAAACAACCTTGGTTTTAAAGTGTATTTCTTTTAATTGGGGGCTGCATAGAAGCTCAAATCAAGCTCTCACTGAAGCTTTTAAATTTGGTCCTGAACAATTATTTTTGAAGAGGCTGTACTTTATGACAAGGATTGCAGTCTAGGTTGATAAGGAAAGATGTAAAATCAATTTAGACCTTTTTGTATTTGAATTCATTAAATTGGTCTTACTTCATTAAAATAACAATTAATTTAAGGCAGCCAATATTGTGCAATTGCAATGGGAGAGGAAAAAATGCAAAGTAATAACAATGATAGATTTGTCAAGTTACATGGTTGGAACTTATTACCTTGAGTGACAGTAATTTTGCATTCATTTAAAAAGATTGTACTTAATAATAATAGAGTATCTACGGATCAGGATTGGAACTGATAGATCCCTTTATTCACTTTAGCTCTATATATTGCAAATAAGGATTTGGCATTGATGTAGCAATGAAAAAAGTCTTAACTGAGGCTCATTTTTATTCTTCAAATAAAATTTGAATAGGTCTTTAAGTACGTTTTGTCTCCTCCTGGCACACTTTGTACTGGTACTTAAAAGCAAGCTTTAGTCAGAACTATTTATATGTAATTCTGTGGTTAATGCACCAAACATTCTTGAAAAGTATATTGCTGTCTGCAAAGTGTGTTTCTAGCTCTGTGGAAAGCAGAGCAATCAGTGCCCAAGAGATACTCACTTTAGCTTTCAGTTTTTCAGAAAGCATTTACTGTGGAAGGTTAGACTGGTGTTTACTACCTCCTCTTAGACAAAAGCTTTTTTGGTACTTGTTACATTGGTAGTCTATATATTGTGAGACACAATATACAGGATTTGGAATGCAATTAGCACAAGCTTATTGCAGACTAAGTCCTAGTGTGTAGGCCCACAGTGTGTTTTAAGCCATTTTTGACGAACTAGGTTGATAATAAGAGTAGTATGCCAGATTTTTCAATGAAAATGATCAGTTGAGGTACTGTAAATCCAAAAGAATTTTAGGATTTTGGGTTTTGCTCAGACAGCTCTGAAGAAACCCAAGAAGAAGGGGGTTTTTTTGTTTCTTTTTGTGTAGTAAAGATAAGCACCTCTAATACTGAGACTACTGTACTGGTTTTACTAAGCAAAATCCCTCCCAAACATATGTCATATGTGTGAACCCCAGCAGCCCTGATTACTGCTGGGTAGCACTGCCATTGTAGCTGGGACACAGCATCCTGCCTGACATTAACCTCCATCACTGGGCGTGACAGAGAAGGAAAATAAAAAACCAGGAAAACTTCCCCCCCGCCCCCAATTTTACTTGTATTTAAATTTACATGAAACCACATGAAAGATGCTGGATCCATTTTAATGAACTGCAACTGTGTGCATGCAAACCAAGTAACAAAAAAAGAATCATTTTAATACATTGACCCACAGACTGGAAAATGAGATCTGCATAGCTGAATCTGTGGTGCCAAAGGTAACTCCAGCACACACCTGCTTAGTGCACCTGCTGTGCTGGTGTCCCAGCCTTAGAGGTGGGTGGAATATTTGTCTCTCTTGAAATGATCTGTGCTAAAATAGTCAAAGGCTTCCACATCTCCTTACTTGCTTCTGTAAAAGGAGGTGCTGTGTCTCCTGGGGCTAACAAGGAATTGTTGCATCCTGATTTATGTTACCCTTGCTGTTTCAAGACCAATTAAATATTTAGCTATAGCAGTGGTAGACTGGTTAATCTTAAAAATTTGCTTGCAAATGAGCTAGATAAGTAGCTTTAGCTTAGCACACTCATTTTCCAGCCCTGGCAGGACTCAAGGCTGGAAGATCCGATTTGGCTCAACAAGTGAGGCTGGGGTTTCAGGGCCCCAGGGCCCTTCCAGGGGTGTGATGGTGTCTGCCTCAGCCACGATAAGGTCTGATCTGTTTTGCAGGCACATAGACCAGGGCCAAGAACCTGTCAGAGGCCTCTGCTGGTTGCTTGTGCTCTCTGGGCATTGGGCAAAATCAAAGGCAAAAGGAATTCTTAGATGCTTGTCCCTTAAAGGGAAATGCAATATGCACAATGCTGGGAGGCTCTCAGCTGAGACAGTCTCCTGGTAGTACTGATCAGAGTTCAAAGCATATGAAAAATCCTCAGTTAAAGCAATCACTATTTCTATTCTGTTCTTCCTCCTCCTCCTCCTCCTCATCGATTTATTTCAAAAGCCAGGTGGGAAAAGCCAAAGCAGAAGAGGGAGTCCAAGTCTTTGTTCTCTCAGTGGTGAGAGCCACAGCCCAGCCTCCCAATCCCCTGCAGATGTTGAGTGTCCCACCTGCAGCTGCCCAGGGCACCATTTCCTGTGGCTGTGGATCTCAGCCGTGGGGTGACCCCACTGAGCAGGGGTGGCAGGGGCCATCCCTGAGGCAGACCTTGAAGATTAGGGCTGAAACTTTGGGTTTGACTTCTGTTGAAGGGAAATACCTCAGCATAACACCCAAGTCCTTGCATGATGGGTTGTGGTGACTCCCAGCCAATCCATGGCAATAATATGGGCAAGGGTATGAAAGGAGCAGAGCTTTGCTTAACTGAAAAACATAACTCCCCTGCTTTAAATTCAGTAAGAAAATCAGATATGAAGTTTATTTAAAATCAAGAAACTGTTTACTGCCTAAAAAATGAGTGAGAGTAAAGGAGAGAAAGAAGTGCAGGAGTAAGAAAGGTTTCAAATAAGAAAAGCAGTAAAAAAGCAACATCAGAACAAACATTCCAAAAATGGAGAGGGAGAGAAAAATGATGATTGATTTACAAATACTGTCTCCAGTTTGGGGTTTTTGAAGGTCTCTTTCAAGTTGCTTAATACTCCCAAGTTACAGTAGAAAGGAACAGATCTTTTTATAATATCCTTTTTCTTGTTTAACTATATTTTCAGATAATGTTTGTGAGTCTGGGGGAAGGCTCTTCAGGTAGTGGTGTTAGGGCCCTGCCCATTTCATGTCTTTTACCCTCTTCAGAAGACAAGCAGAAAACCCCAAGAAAGCATTTCATGCAAATAGCCAGGGAAGCAGCTCATTGTGAAAACAACTATTCTCCCATTATGTGACTCTCCAAAAATCTTAACCAAGCTCCAGCAGATGCAAGCACAGTGCAGACAGTCGCAGTAATTATGCTAACCAGCAATAAAAGCTTCCATTTATGTGGCCCATCTACAGCCTCAATGCAATCACCTCCAATCTCAAAATGCATCTAGCAGTTGGAAACCCAGAGCATTATTAGATTGCATTGACTGCGCTCCCCACAGCTGAGGGAATGCTCTTTTCCTGCAATACATTTTCCTAACAATTTCATGACCATTGAGATACACCCTTGAGTCAATTAAAATTATCTCCACTAAACTAGACTGCAGCTTTTAAAGTGCTTGCTAATAGCTGGTGCAAGCTGCACCCGTCTAGATTAGTTATGTACGAGGGTTTTATAAAACATAATTTATATTCTCAGCATGTCAGGATGGAATTCAGGATAGAATTCTTATTCATTTACCGTGATTTCATTTTGCTAAAAAAGCAATGCATAAAGCCATTTTTTTAGTACAATACAGACTATTGTATTCGTCTTGCAAGAAAGAATGAGCAAATGTAAAACATGGTGTTTTTTCATCTGACTTTAAGTGTTGCTGCTTTAGGTGGAGGGAAGGCTGCACTTGGATAATAAGAGGCAGGTGTCTAGTAAAACACAAAATTATTACGTGCTGCTTGCTATTTTTGCAGATCTTCTTTACCTTTCTCCTCTTTGCTTTATAGTTTTTTTTTGCTCATCTTCACGTTCACTGGAAAGCTGCTGTTAAGCTACTGCTGGACACAAGAAGGGTTACAAAAGTATTTTGACTGTATGGACTGAGCAAGGGTGGTATTAAGATTGTAATTGGCAAAACTGATGGCAAACAGGCCACTTCAGCTGTAGTATTTTCCCAAAACATGTAAAAAAAAAATTCAATTCAAACTCAGATGTAATCTTCAGTTCATACATTTTTTCTTGTTTAAAAGAAGACAAGTAGAGAAGACAAAATACTGCTTTAATTTCCTCTTATAAGTGCTTTACCTGTACTATACAGAGCTGGAAGAAAACTGAACAATTTTACATTTGCATTGTGGCAGTTTGTCATTAGGTCTCCAAAGATTATGAGCTGGAAATTGATGTTCTGAGCTTTTGTTTTATTTAAGCGATGCTGGTAGTTTAATTTGATAGCAGTGGGATTTTATATGAGCAATTTTCAAAGATAATATATTTTGGATTCTGGAAATAATTGTGTTCTTAGAAGTAGTGGGGGTGATTAGATATCACTTCTGAAGGGGATGTTTTATGTACAGTCTAGAGGGAAGTTTGCTTATTGCCCTTTGATTAGGGGCTGAGCAGGGGACATAAGTTGCAGTATAGTGGGGATATCAGATATGGGCTGAGCCTGGGACTGCTGAAAGCATCACATTTTCCATAATGTTTTGGGCATTGTCCTGTATATGATGAAGTGTTTTTTTAGCAAATTATTCATTAGCCATCTGTGGGCCCTGGCACACCACCCTGCCATGGTTTGTTAATGCTGAACTTGGTAAATCTGTTCTGTAGTGCAACCTTGAAAGTGCCCCAGAAAAACTCTGTTACAGAAGCAGCGGGAAATTCCCACATCCACAGTTAGGCAATGAAAGATCTGCTGGATTCAGAATGAGATCACTTCCTCACGTTTCATCCTTTACAGAGCTTTTGGTGTGTGGGTGAGTCAAACCCAAGACTGGTTTAATGTATGCTGAGTGAAAGACTCAGAAAGGAGGAATGTCACAGTGGGCTCTGGGAGTGTTTGGCAGGAGCTTTTCAGTCCTTCAGGCCACAGGTGTCAGGAAGCAGAGTCCTGATGCTCTCTGAAGCTCTGGCCTCTCTCACTTTGCCTCTTCAAGTGCTTACAAATCTGCTTCCTTTTGAAATTTGTAGGTGTTAAAACATCAAAGTTTTAAGAAGTTTAAACAAAGTCCTAGTTTGACAGCATTTAAACTGATAGTTATTGGCATGAAATTAAAACAGAGCAAATAATTAAAACCATGAAATGACTAGTAAAATTTAACCTTTTCACTGACTACTATTTCAAACCGCTCTCCCAGCTTCTTAAGTTTTCTCTGTGATCAGTACGTTTATGGACTTGACTGAATGGATTTGGAAACAAAAATGAAATTTAAAATTACAGGAGTTTAATCTTGCTGGGAAAAAAGTCTTATGGCAAGCTGAACTGAGGTGACTTATTACTTAGACACCAGCCTTTGTTAAAGACAAGTCAGACTCCAATTGGCAGTTGTGGAAAGAATAATTCATTCTTTTTACCTGGTTTATCTCAGTTAAATAGGGTATTCTCTGTTCAGAAACCAGCCTGACCCTGGTAAAACTTTTCCAATTATTAAGTGAAAATTTGATTCCCTTGATCGCACCACTGTTTTTCCAGTTACTTGACTACAGACTTACTCACTGTTTTAAATAACTCGTGCATATAAAGGATTTAACAAATCAAGAAATTTTAAGACTTTTTTTCTGCCTATGAATTGTTTGACTTTCCAAACAGAATCAGGTAGAAGACTGAAGTGAAAAGTTTTGTAAATAATGCATTGCATTCAGCTGTTGTCAGATACTATAAAACTTAAAACCTATTTAATATCAAGCAGGAATTGTGGAAAACAAGGAGAAAGAGTGAAATATCAAAAACATTTAAATTCCAAAACGGTTTCAGCTCAATGCCTAGGGCAGCTAAATGGCACATGTTGTGCAGGAAAACATTCTTCAAATGAAATGTATAGCATGCTGACAATGCCCATTTAGTGAGTTACCATTAAAAATAAAAGCTTCCACATACAAGGTTTAATAGATGTCTGAATGAGAAGCCATGATGAGGAAACATTTCTAGCTGGTATTTTGTGTCTCACTTACCAGTCTGGCCAAGACTGATTTTTTTTTTTAACCTCCATGGGAGTGGAGTGGTGAATTAGGGGTGTGTGTGTGTGAGTGATGTGCGATGGATGATTACTCAAGGAATGGAAAAATAAAAGGCAAAGCAGTGAAAAATGTTTATTTCTTGGTGATTAAATAAATAAAGTTCTAGAGTGGAGATGAAAGCAAAAACTTAGGGAAAGATATTTTGGAGAAGAAGTTTTTAATTAACTGAAGAGTTTATACCAAAGTTTGAAATGCTGAGAAGTGAGAATATCAAGGCTGAGAGAATTTGCTATCTCTTAATGCAATGACCTTTACAGAGGTCAGAAACCTTTCAATATCCTGTTGAGGAGAATGAATGAAAAAGAAAAACTGAAAAAGGAAATTGAGGGAAGATGTTATTAGCAGCTGCTTCCTGGGAGTGGTTGCTCATGTTTGGATTGGCTGTGTCAGGGAGGGGAGAGGCTTTCATCCACATATGGCTGAAGCACTATCTTGATGTGGGCTATAAGGGAATGTGCTGCTTGAGAAGATACTAAATTAATTTTAAAACCTACAGGTGAAAAAACTGTACTGGCTTGCCAAGTCTTTCATTAAAGCAGATCGTTGGAACTGCCATGCTGTGAGAGACAGAAAACAAGGCCTGAAATGATTCACAAGTTGAGGGGGAAGTGCTACTCTGGAAGAGAAAAAAAAAATCTCCTTAGAATGGAGCACCAAAAAAAGTGAGGATCAGTGATCGTACATACAAGTTGCTTGAGAGCAGATTCAGTGGCTTGGCGTGGCCTTAATGAATGTAGACCAATATTTACAACCATGGACTCCTGTATATTTGCAGAAATACTCCCCCAAACTGACACAAAAAACTTTCCTCTTTGCCATTGTATGTTACAAAAAATGATGAGAGAAACAGGTGATGGAGTACTTGGGAAGCACCCTTGAGGGTGTGTGTAACAGACTCAGAGACAAAGCCTTTGTATTACAGCTTGGAGTAGAAGCTCTCTTTTGGCACTGAAGAAGAGCAGGAGATTAAAATAGAGAGGAAAATGTTAATGAGTGGCTTCATTTTGTTCAGCACTTTGCTCCAGTGTGACCACTCTATTTCTTGAAAATCCTGAGGCCTTGCCAGCTGTAGGACTTCCACTTTTTGCTCATCCTGACAATGCCCAGCCTGTCCTAAGCTGCTTGCAGGAACAAACAACCCTGACCCCTGTTTCAGTGGTTGGCCAACACAAAAGGGAGAGGGTATAGGGGTTCCAGAAGGTCTCTAGAGATCTGTTCTCACAGTATGGAATTTGGGTACCAGGTGATGGCCATGGAAGTGGGCTTTAATAGATATTAAACCATAAATAATTGGGAAAGACAAGAAAAGGATGGCTGGAGATTGAGTAATTGCTTTAAACGTGATCGAGGCCATTACTTTTGTGTCAGATTCAGCCAGTTTGGATCACAACCTCTAAGTTTTAATTAAAATGGGTGCTGCTGCCATTAATTGTATATTTCAGTAACTTTAAATAATGCAGATGATTTTTATTCAGTTGTCCTCTCCTGGCCGTGCCCCACTGAGATCACTGTTAATTAGATACTACATTACATCTAGCAATGTCTTTATTGCTGTTAATGTTGCTGTCTATATTATCTGAATGGCTCCAAAGTGAGAACACGCTGAGAATTTAATAAGATGGCTGGTAGCTGAGAAGCAGATATTAATGTGTTGTAAAACATCTCATATGACACGTTTTCTAATAAGTGACCATGTCACTCAGGAAAGAGGACGATGCTACTCACAGTCAGAGCAAAAAGTTAACCAATTCATCTGCTCAGCATACTCAGTTTTCTTCAGTAGCCTTTACATAAGGAATATGACCATCAGGCACATTTCAAAATGTTTCTGACACCCATTTACCTTGTTGCAGGATGTGGGTAAGAATTATTGGAAAACTATTTGTAGTTAATTTGGTTTTGATGCTGCTGAATTACAAAAGATGTGATAGCTGTGTGCTTGTGAGGAAGAAGAGTCTGCTGGCTGTGCTACTGTTTGAGTTGGTTCCTTGATCCAGCTTGGCTGGATGCTGCCAGAGAACTTTTGGAAACAGAGAAATAGCTCAAGGTGTCCTGTCAGACTGCACTGGGGAAAAGGGTATATATTCATATTTACACTTTTTTTTGGTCACTCTACTACAGGAATGTCTAAATGTGTTTCAATCAGTGCAGTTCTTGTTTTCATAGTGAAAGGATTTTTTTTTTCTTTTTTTGAAAGGAACGGTCCTCTGAAATTGCTCTAAAAAAAAAAAAAGGCCATTTCTCATTAAAAACAATTTCATACAAGAGTTTTAAACAGGGCCAAAACTTTGTTCAAATCCATCTTTTGGCTGTGTAGGATGCCTGCTATTTGTGCAAGCCTCCTTGGAAGTGGGGGTTGGACCAATCCTGTGGTGTCCTCGCTGCAGCACGGTCCGTGAGGCGGGTGGGCTCCTTGTAGATAAAGTTGGACATTCAGAAGCTGGCTTCAGAGGAGCACTGCCAGTCATTCCACTGATAAAGCTTTCCTTTGAAGCTCCCGGGCTGTGTTTTCCATCCCTGTGTATTTCCAAAAAGGGCTGTGTACATTGAACAGCGTAAATAAATAAATAAAGCCTTATAAAATCCTCTCTTGATGAGCTGCTGTAACTGTGAGTGCAGATTAGCCCCAGCTCCCAGCCAGCTGTCCCTGGAGCCTTCAGGGCTGTTGGGGTTGTGCACTGCAGGGCTTGCCATTAGGAATTCATTCCCAGTGCCCACACCAAACTTCTTTCCCCTTCATTTAATCTCCTGACGATTAGTTGTAGCAATTATCATTTACTGAGATTGCTGAATATTTTAATGATATTTTAATCTTGTTATTACAATGAGAAAGAAGTTTTCGGTCCTAGTTTGTGGTGCTGTGTTGAACTGGAGATGAAAGTGAGCTTAAGTATTTTGTTCTTGAGTAACAGCAATAAGAGGTACATATGTTCTTCCAGGTGCTGTAGTCTATTTCTGTAGAAGCAGAACATATATGGGGGTTCTCTGCATGTTGTAAAAGCTAAACAGTCATGTGAGCCATTTTTCTTTTTTTTCTCAGCAAAGAAAGCCCTTTCAGTTTATGCACTGCATCCTTTGGTGATCTGCTGCATACAGGGATTAAATTACAAACTGTTTTCAACATTGCCTATGAGTATAAAGTCTGGAAAAGAAAAAAATCCTCCTTTGGGTTATGGTTTTTGATTATATCTTTCTAATTACACACATCTAGTGAGATTACATCACATATTCCGCAGACATGACTGAAGTGCATGGCTCAAGATTTAGGAGATAAACATTAAAGTGCAAACATGTAACTGCAGAGTAATGTAATGTCAGTTAGGAAAATTGGATTGAGGCATCCAGACTAACCACAAGCAGGGGGGAAAATGTAATTTCTCCTTTATCTGCAGAATATTAGGGATTGCGTTTTTACAGAAGACTGTGGGCATTATATTGCCCTTTACATTGCCTGTGCACACAGAATGATCTTGGTTTAAATCTTCCTAATAGTGGGAGTAACAGCAGAGATTTGCTGTGAGATTAAAAAAAAAAAAAATTAGTGACTGTACTTTTCTTATGATTTGTAATTTTGAAGGGTGCTCTTTTGCTGTCCCACTACTGAGTTGTAGGTAAAATATTTCTCCTGTTGGCAAGAGGATGTCGTTGAGCAAGACGAGTTTAGTCTTAGTTTAAACACGATTACACCACGTTAGCTGTCGGAAATTTGAACTACAACTAAATGAGGGAAAGAAAAGGAAAGGAAGGCAAAGGCACAGCTCTAAACTTCTCAGGAGTGTGGGCAGGATAAGGAACCACCCATCAACTCATCAGAGCTATCACAGCTTGTTACAAGCAGTGCTCTGACTCCTGCAGAGGAAAATGCACAGTGGGAAAGGCATCTCTGCTTCCCAAAGAAGAGAGGTGTTGCCCAGTCTGAAGCTTTTCCTGGCTGAAGTTTCCAGTTCCTGTCATTTCCTATTGTGGTAAGGAGAGGGAAATTTGCCTGGTGCTTCAGCAAATTGGTGTACCTGCTGGAATATTGCCTCTGCAGCTCCTGCTGAGCTGTTTCAAGTGCTCTGAATGTTGTCACTTGTATCAGAAAGGTGGCAGAATGGTGCTTCTGTGCTTGCAAACCTGCTGGAATGTACCACTGCATTTCAGACTCTGAGAGCAAGCCTTAAAACATTGCAAATTAGAAAAAAATACTCAGAACTGAGTATTGCCAGAAAGAACACACAGTCTTAAGCAACTACTTTCATTTGAATATTCATTTAATTATGAATGTCAAAGGTGATGAGATTTACTTTAATCATTTTGACCTCATTTTTTCAAAAATCTGAGTTCCTAAAGTTAAGTATCTAAAACTATATTTAGACATCTCAGTGAAATTGGCCTGATTCTCAAAGGTGCTGAGCAATTAGAGGGGATGGGAGAGGCCTGATAGCTTTTGTCCTGGATTCTGAGGCTTAAAAATTATTACAAGAGCTTGCTGTTGGCAAGGATCAGACTGCGTGATATTTTAAAAGGCTACAATCATATGGCATTGCATGCTAATGGCAATTTACCCTTTCTCAGTAGAAAAAATGGAGAAGACTATAAATGTTCAAATTAAAACCCAAATGTCTCTGAATATTAAAAGCAAAATAAAAACTCAGTTGAAATAAATTATTTTATGTTGTCCTAGAATATATGCAGCTGGGGCAACATAAAAGACCAGTTTAAAGAAACCCAAACCAGCAACAAATAATAAAAAAAAAAAAAAACCAAACTTGTTAGGCTAGATCTAATTGGAAGTATTTTGTTTTAATAGTAGTTATAGAATGTGGAAATTAAAGCATAGATGGGAACGCTGACACCACTTTAAGTTTAATGGCATAAGGGCACTACTTAAAACATTTGGTTAATGCGGTAACCCAGCAAATCTCCTTAATTGCAGGGGGGTCTCCTTATTTGGTGAACACTCCATCTTGTGTAAGATGTTTTAAATGACTGTCTTTCCCACTCAGAAGTTACTTCTGGGCATTTTTTTCATAATGTTGACATTTTTCAGTGCTCTCCACATATGTCTGATTTATGTCAATTTTATGGCTGCAGTGGATTGCCACAAATTGGGCATAGAGAAAACAGCTTTGACCTCACAGTACATTCAGAGTCTTGGATCTTTACTTTTAGCCTCTTGTTTTGTTTGGTTTTTGCTTCCCTGGATGAATGTTAAAATTCTGCAGTATAATGGGTCTGTTTTTTAGGTATGCTAAAGCTTTGTTTTGTTTTGGTTTTTCTTTTACTCTCTCATAATATTAATGGGCCATAAATGGAACAGAAACAACTCCCTGAGAGTATATCCTGTGGGAAAAGCTCTTTAGATATTTTGGAACTCAAACTAGAAATGGGGCAATTTTTTTGAGAAATGCTATTTGTAGTGGATGTGCTCTTGTTGCTCATAGGACTGGGGAAGATGAAGCTTCTGAGCACTGTAAATAATTCAGGTTCTACAGTGCGTGCCCAGCTGGGGCCAAGGGAAGTTTTGGAGAGCATGAGGACATAACTCATGTCATGGTGGACAACACTCATCAATAAAGTTTGGATGAGTATTCCATACCCAGTTTGAGTCATGATTCCTGTCTGTAACTTATATTTTGTTCTAAGTGCAAACACACATATGTGTGTTAATAGGATCAGAGCTGCAAGGATCTTGAAAGCCAGGAGAAATACTGTACTAGAGGGAAACAATATAAATCAGGCTTTATTATTCATTCTAATGAGTTCTGCTCCTAAGAAAATTTGAAGTTGTGGTTACCAGTAAAGTTGAACATTACAGACCTTGCTGAAGCTATGAAATAAATGATAAAGTAAACAAATTGGAAGCTTTTAGTTTTCCAGAGTATGGTTTGCAGGACTGGTGGAGCATTCATGGTTGACAGGCTTGGAACATGTTGGACCACCAGGGACAGTTTGGTACAAGGCCCATTTTGGAAACAGCTTACCAGCAGCTCTGTCTTTTTCACTCTCAGTGATTGATAGCTAAAACTTGTTGATAGACTGAGGTTCTGAGCAGAGAACTTTGCTGACTTGGTGGTGCACCAGAGCTGCTGTACTTGTGCCAATTGTTGTAACTCTGGGTGTAAAATATAACTTAAAAACCAGCGCAGCTGATGAGCCACCCTTTGCTTAGCAGGGTCAGAAACACGACCTCCACTCTCTAAAGTGGTGCCCTGCTTGAGGGCAAGGCTTGAGGCAAAGGAAGAGTAAATCACTTGTGTTATTTCTGGTTGCGTTCTCTGGGCAACAGTGAGTCATGAAAGGTTCAGCTGAGGTCAACACCCACTGAGAGGTGTGGAGAAACACTGTTTCCCTCCAGTAACTAACTTTGGGGAAGATGCATATTTCATTAAAATGTTAAAGGAGATATTTATTCCAAAAGAGAGCAATCCAGCATGAATGGGGTTGCACAACTGCTGACTGGTATGAACTCCCTGGCACCTTGGGAAGAGGAGTAGCAGACCTTTGCAGCTCCTTTTGAAGCCTTTGAAGGATGTTGTTCAGCAGTTTGGCGAGGTTAGTGTGTGCTGAACATGCAATGCCACAGCTTAATGTGAGAGGGGCTTCTTTTTTTTTTTCTCCAGTGTCCTGGAGCTTGTTCAGACCAAAAAGAGTTTTGAAGAAATCAATACCCACAGCTGGTGGTGCTTTTTGGCTGACATACCCACTCTAAAGTTAAACCAAAGGAGGAAAAACTTATTGCATTGCTTGAAGATTTAGAAGAAAGACAAGTTTGTTTAAGACGAAAAATAGAAACAACAAAAAAGCAAGCAAAAACAAGAAGACTCTTTGTGCTTTGTGGCCTGTATTGTAGTCTTCAGTAAAGAATGAGTAATATTGTGGCATCAACCCTAGAATCATACAATCTTTTAGGCTAGAGAAATGTTTTAAGATCAAGTTCAGCTGTTAACTCTCTCAGTCCCCTTGGGTGGTTCTAACTGGGCCCCATAGACTTGTGTGTGTCTAAATGGTGTAGAAGGTTATTGAGTATTTCCCCTTGGATTGTGGGGGCTTCTTACAGCAACCCATCCCTGTCTTCCAATGCAGGAGGCTGGGTACCTGCAGAACAACTTGTCTTACTCTAAAAGACTGAGGTAAAGTAGGCATTCAATGCCTCAGCCTTTTCCTCATCCTCTGTCAGTTTCCTCCCACATTGAATAAAAGATGGAACTTATTCTTACCCTTCCTTTTATTAATAATGTCTTTATAGAAATATTTTTTATTACAATTTATGGTATTATCCAGACTAACTTCTACTTAGGCTTTGGCCAGCCTAATTTTTCCCTTGAAAATTTTACTACATCATTTTAGTCTTTCTAAGTTGCCTTCTTGTTCTTCCAAAAGTCATAGATTCCTTTTTTCTTGGAGTTCCATGCAAAGCTCTGTTTAGCCACCTGGTAAGGTCTTTCCTGCTGGCTTCTCATTCAGCACATGGGGATGTCCTGCTACTGCACCTTTCAAGACTTCCTTCTTGAAGAATATCCAGTCTTTCTGGAATCCTTTCTGGAATCCTTTTCCCTTTGGGTCTGCCTCCCAGGAAATTCTGTCCACCAGGCTCCTGAACAGGGCAAACACCTGATTAGGCTGTGCCAGTCTGTCTTTCAAGCAACATTTTATGGGCTGGACCTTGATACATCTGCTTTCCTGTATGCTGAGTTATTGCTGCGGTGTCTTTAAGCACCAGGCATGCTGATGGTGTTTGGTAAAGAGGAATAGTTGCTGTTGTAGCCAGAAGGCTGCTCTGCTTCCAGCTTGGAAGATATAGTAGGATTAAGAAGAGGTTTTAGACCTTAGAAAGTCAAAAGAGCACTTTCTGGAAATTGTCTTGTATGCTTTATTGTGTTTCTAGGCCAAATAAAGGATTTAGGTCATTTCAGGGCATCTGCAGGAGGACAAATATTCCTAAGTTTGGTTTGCTATGACAGAGTAACTGTGAACCTTTTGAGATGCCAATTGGGAAATAGGCATTTTGAACTCCCTCAAGCTACAGTAACAACACATCTACATAATCCTAAAGCCCTATGCCTGGAATTATAGCATTTCTCTTACATGTAACCAAACCATATATTTTCTCCATTTTTCTCTGATGTATTTCATTTCAGTCTTTATATAATTACTCAATTTATAAACAATAGCTTCCTATTTATAACTTGCTTTTAAGTGGATTTATGCTAAACAAGAGGCAAGATAGCAATACTGTCATGGTTTTCCAGTGCACAAGAAGGAATTCCAAGGCAAAGGTAATAAATTAACTCTCTTTCTGGTGCTCACCTTCTCTCAGAGCTTGGCCAACAATCAACAGATTCATGGTAGCTGCAGACATTAAAAGTAATTATGTGAACAGGTAACAGAAGCTCCTGTTTTTGTTGTCCATCTTCAAAGCAATCACTTTCAGTGACAAAATGCAGCCAGCAGTTACAAACTAGATGCTTTTTAAAAGTCACCAGCTGAATTTTGCACTTCTAAGGGAGCCACCTCCTTATTTAGTGTGTTTTCCCAACAACTGGGGGGCATTTCACTTATTGAAACAGTGGTATATGTCATCAGCAGGCTAGTCTGAGTTGTCAATTAAATCAGTGCTCCAGTATGTTGTACAGCTATTCAGTGTGTATTGGGAAATACTAAACTTGCACAGTGAGTAAAATCCTTGATCATTTGGTCTTCGAGCACTTCACAGGTATAGCTGAAGGTGAAAAGTTGTTTCTGTTTTGGTGGTCTTTCTATTGTTCTGATTTTGTTTGTGCTGGAGGGGAAAAGGTTCCTGAGTAAAGAGAGAGGTGGTAGGTCCTGTGCTGTGGCTTTGCACCACCTGAAGGTTTTTGTTACTGGTGGTTTCTGGTTGCTGTATCACACCTTTCTATTTGCTCTGTGGGCTTTATAAATCTGGGTCTTGGATTTGGTCCTTTTGTATCTATAGAGGTTTATTTTTTCTTATTAAAAATACAATGTTATTGTTGGGCTAAGCAACTTAAACATAACCAGCCACAAGAATTTCTTGCACATGTAATCATTTACAAAGAGTATACACATGAAGAAAAGAGTGTTAGCTTTTGTTAAAGACTGGCAGAACTGCTTTTAATAGGTGGTGTGTGTTTCATTTTCTTTTTCTTTTGTTTTCAAATGCAAGAAAAAATTTAAACCTGGCAAGGAATGAACAGAAGAAATTAAAAAGCATTCACTGTTCCTTTCAGTTTGTCAACAGATGTGGTGGTGCCAGTGTCACCTCATGAATTCCTTCTCTTTGATTTTGAAAAACATTTTTGTGGGTAGAATGTCTGTTGACCAAGGTGTTTAAATGTAACAAGGGGCATTAAATCCAACAAATTTGTTTGTTCAAAAGCAGTTTCCTGTTTTACCTTCCAGTTTTCTCTTTCTTTTCTTCTATGATGAGCACAAGGAAAGAAAGTGACTTGAGTTTGGTGCCAGTGTGGCCAGTGCCAGGCCATGTGTTACTGTGGTGTGGGCTCTGTGGGTTCCTCTGTGTCTCAGAGGGACAAGATGATGTGCTGAAATGATATTGATATTTAATGTATTAATTTGGTTTCCTGCAAGCCATACTAGGCTTACAGAGTACCCATACAGCTTTCACTGCTTCATTTATTCTTTCCTCTGCATTGCATTCTCTCAAATCTAGTTGTGTGTGTTTTAAACCAGTACATAAAGGAAAAAACTTGGGTTGTGAATACAAATATAATTTTTAACAGTGTGAACTGGAGGCTGAAAATAGTTCATGTCTGGGAGATTAGACCTGGCTTTTTTGGTCTTTTCTGTACTGTTGCTTACTGTGTGGTCATTCTAGTTTGCAGACACATTTGGGTGGTCAGCGCCCAAAGCTACAATATTGCTAACACACATGAGATTTACTTTATTTTTACAATTTACTTTTTGGGATCATGTAAGGAAATTTAAATGTCTGCTCCAGTGCTTTCTGCATTAAGCTAGGATTTGCTCAATTCCAAATGCTTTAGCGTACAATTTTAAAATAAAACCAGAATTTTTTCCAGAAGTGTTTTCAGTGAACTGTTATGGAGTAGGTCAATATAAGGAGGATTTGTCTGGATTTAATATAAACTAAACAAAAAATAATGAGTTATTTAAAAATCCTGTTAGGATTTTTATTTTGTTTTATGTCTTTTTTTTTGAAACAAAAGTTGAAAAGACCATTTTCAAATGCAAATGCTAATTTGAGCAGAAAGCAGGTTGCTTGAGGTTATTTTTTAAAATGTGTGTTTTAATTCATCTATCTAAAGAGCTTAATTGTTTTAAGAAAAAAATTAATCTAACAACCCCAGTAGTAGATAAGAGGGATGTTTATGAACTGCTCACTGAGATAAAATTGTTTTTATAAAAAAAAGACAATTAAGGAGCTTTCCAGTTAAGGTTTTGTGTTCTTGTAACTAATAATTGCAGCTTGTGTTCCACTCTTTGGAGAAGTCAAAGTGAAACCTTTGCTGTTCTGTGTCAGTAGCTTGAATGGGCTGATTCAGAAAGGTCGGGCTCTGCTCTGAGTACTCAGTGCTGGTAGTTTCTCAATGCTCTCAGAAAATTGTGCAGGTCTTGGTGACACTGGTTATTGCAATTACCACTGGGCCTGGGCCAGCTTTGGTGAGATTACTCTTGCTGCTGTGGTCGCATGGGCGGGAAATCTTAGAAGAAAAGAAATCTTAGAAGGAAAACCCTAGTTTTCCTGGGATTAATGTAATAGAAGATTGTGTAGGAAGTAATAGAAAAGATGAAGAGTAGATCTAATTGTTCTCCCACACCATGTCAGGATTTTTCAGAAACCTTTATCCATCTTGAGGAATAACTAACAAGCAAGTAATTACATTTATTCAAGTTTGCTAGCCTACTTTCCCAGAGGCAAAGTATCATTTCCTAAATGATTTCATTCATAAATGCTTAAATGAGTAATTTCACACAGATGCTGAAGGAGTCCATTGTATTTCTTACAGTACAACTTGTCAATGAGAAAGGAGAGGGTAAAAGTTCCAAGCTGTCAAGGAGAATTGCATTCAGTCTACTTCTGGGTCTGCTCCTATTCAAAGAGGCAGTTTTTGCTGACTGAAATTTTTCTCTAGTCTCAAGGCAGTAGTGTTGTGGCTGTGAGCATCTGAGAGAAGCAAAGCCCTTTGGAGAAGGTAAGGGGTGATTTTGTATGATTTGATGTAGCTGGAAGAAGCGAAGAGACTTTCTGAAACCTCTTGGTGGGACTGAATGGAAGATGCATTTCTTGGCAGTAACAGCAGTATGATAACCTCCTTAACCTGTGAATTTCTTCCCCAGATGCCTGTCCCTTGTGTAAAAGCCCTGCATGAGAGATCTGTGTGTGTTAGGAAGTCTGACAGAGGTGCTAAGGCATGGCACCAATGAGAATAAATACATAAATAGCTGGAATTGTTATATAGTCACTGAAACACAGGGATCAATCTTTTAAAAAGGAAAAGAAAAAAAGTAGTGACTCTAATAAAATTGTATCCACATTAAGAAAAACACTGAAGCTTGATACAGTCCCCAAGTCCTCTTCCTAATCAGTTGCTTGCTGTCTCATGTCCTCCCTTGTGCAATTTCATATATTAGTTCTCCTATTACCATGTGAACTTCCAAGGTCAACCAGCCCTCCACACAATTTACTCAAGGAAAAACCTGTCAAAAATCCTTTCCTCCCAAGGGCTGTCATTCCCCCTTTGACAGTCTGGTTTACCAGATGTGGGCAGATGCTGCCGGGCTCACAGGCTCTGAGCACAGGCTGCTGCTGGGCACGGTGTCCCTTTAGCAGCCTCCCTCCTGCCTGGGGAAGGGGTGGTGGCATGGCAGAAGTGCCAACCCACAGCCCTGAAATGCAGGAGAGGCCCAGGGAAATGTCATCAAGCTGGGGTGAATATCACTTTTGAATATCACATTCTGGTAGATCTCCTGAGGGCTATTATGATCAGGAAAATGGGAAATGCTCTGGTAAGAATGAAGTGATTGAGAGCAAGATTGGGACCTGTACAGTTGTAAGCATGCATTTTTCTGTCTGATTATGAAAAAGGCTTATCAATACCTCTGAGATATTGCTGTCTTAATACCTGCTTAACTGCCATCAAAATATAAATATTCAATTTCTGGTATATATATTAAACTTTAGTCCTTGAAAGTCATAACTAATAATTTTGTCAAGAGGAGAATCTTCTGACTTGTTTATTGTTGTGAGATGCAAAGGCAGGAGTATTTTAGAAGCATTTCTTGAGGGAAAAGTAGCTAGGGTGAAATCTCTTGTGTTTTAAAAGTAATCCCTTAGGAGTACAGTGTATAGTTAGGCAGACATGGCTGTAGCAAAGATGAAGGATTCGTAATACAATTGAGCTTTATAATTTAGATTCCGATTCATTGGAGTGCAAGTCATTCTTCTAGGACAAATAATTTTTTTCATTACTTCTGTGTACAGTTGTAATTTGAATCTATTGTTTGCTCAAGACATTTTTCTCTACTGAGCAGAATCTTATCTAAAGCAAGAAGCTACTTTTATCGTGGGGTGTTCTTTTGGTTGGATTTCTTTTAAATTTTAGTGATGCTTTTATGGTGATTTAAGAAAGTTTAAGAAGCAATTGATGACTTTTAAAGCAACAGCATTCCAGGGCTGTGCATTTAGCTTAAATTTATTTACAGTAAATTTCAGTCCTAGGGTTTTCTTTGTCTCAGATTTTCTGTCATTTCAGCCTTCTTGTCAGTGATTAGCCACAAGCCAGTGTTGTAGATGAATTTCAGCACAATATCAAAATACATTTTCAGTTCCTGAAACAATGACACCTGCACTGCTGAGTTCCATTGTCAGAGTCCAGCAGCCAGCATGCAACCCAGGGCTTGAGTTTCCAAGAGCAAACTCACAGGTACAAATTATCTTGAAAATGTCAAGTTAATTAAAGCATATATTGTGTCATTTAGCTGCTTTAGTAAATGAGGAAATCTGCTATGCTTTTTAGTGAAGTTGTCTTTAATTGAGTTTCTCAGTGGTCTTCTTTGAGATAGCTTCTTGCTCATGAGGCCTTGAAAATCTTGCCAGAAAAAGTAGCTGAGACTAGTTCAATGAATTTAATGATTCAAGAACAGATGATAAATATGTTATGAAGGATTTGTGTAATCTGCCAGGGAAGCACAATAAAATAATGTCAGGTGTTGTGCTGGACTGTGCTAGTTTTGCTCTTGTGACTCTGTGTGTTATGACAAAAGACAAAATTCAAAGTAGGAGCCAAGTGCGTGTGGTTTTTTGTAAATATTTTTCTTCTGATCTACATCCACTGATAAAGTCCTTACCAAAGGCACCACTTGCCTTACCTCTGTGATGGAGCCCTGTTACTGTAGAAGTGACAAAAATTTTGCAGAGAAGTCCACAACAGAAGGACCTAAATGAAGCTTCCAGAGAAAGTGTAAGGAATCCACTTTGGTGAGTTGGTGATGAACAGAACAGCAAAGGATGATTAAATTTGTTGTTCAGTATGCTATTATTCAGATGAAGTCCCAAACATTGTACCTCTCCTTGGTGGTGCTTTGCTGCTGATTCATAAACTAACATACCTCCGTGCTGAGAGGATGATTCTGTGTCAGTTACATGAAATAACCCTCATTCTGGTAACTATTAAATGCTGTTTAAGTTGCAGGATTGCACCTCAATTTTCAACTTATTTCCGTAGTGCTTAGTTTGTTGGGTTTTGTGATTTCACATCTGAGCTCTAGCTTAAGAGGTGAATTCTCAGGGGATCGTGGCATTGTGAATACTTTGCGTGAGATGTATGATTCAGCAGCTTAGCTGAATAGTTACTTCTGTAACTGAATGCATTTTTATGGTTTACTGTAAAAACAACTATTCCCCCTGGCTGCTGCCTCCCAGGCACCTATAGGACAGTGACTCATTGAATCTTTATGGCAGTATTAAAAGAAATACATTCCTTACTTTATTATGACTAATCTTCAGGAGAATCAGGCTGAAACTTTAAATATTTTACTTATCTTTCTTCGAAAGCATACATATATTTAAAGTGAAATATGATCTCAGTAGTGGTAGTACACACAGAGCTGTGCAATATGCACAAAATTGCATCATCCTCTTGCAGGTGATGCAGCTCAGTGGTCTGGTGAGGTGGGTACAGAGCTCTGAATGAAGGGTCTTTTGGACTGAAGTCCATGATTATGGAATGCAGGGGTGCAATGAGCATAAGCTTTCCATTTTCTGCAATTCAGTTTTTCTTTTCTAGTAACTTATTAGGAAAAGTCTGTTTCAAATAAAGAGTGCCTGTAAGAGCACAGGGTTTCATGCTTTTAGTAAAACCCTAAACAATTCCCTCAGTCTTTAGACTTGAAGACTTAGGGGAAAAGAAAAAGCTAAAGATAAATGCTTCTGAAAATGCCTTGAGGAATAGCTGAGTCTTTGTATCTTCTTCCAGATAAAACATATGCATTGAGACAATGATGATGGCAAAATAAGATGGTCACAGGGTAATTTTGAACCCTGCTTTATGTCCTACTGACATACTCCATCCTCACCAGGGTGCCATTCCCTCTCTTGGCAAACACAGTGAGGTTCAGCCCTGCAGGAGCCCATGGGCTCTCCTGTCAGCTGTGGGCATTTCAGGAGTGGAATGTGGGAGCATGAGCCACCAACAAGGTGGGAGACAGGTTTTCCTGAGTTTGCAAATATCTCAGCAGAGAGATTTCTGTCCTGTGACAGACAGGCAAGCTTTTTGGTTTGTATGGTTTTCCTCCCACACCGTGGTTCTTCCCAATGTCTGTTCAAGTGGGGCTTTTGCCCTGACTCCCTGACTGCACAGGTGAATGGTTCACTCTGGTGAAGAGAGGAGGAGGCTGTGTGAAAAGCAGCAGCTCAGTACCCTGTCAGATGCTGCCAGAAGTGCAAGACACACTGCTGGAGCTGCAGTCACCATACAGGTCTTTGGCCAGGAGCAATTTCCTGTGGTAAACACAGGACACTGCAAGGTGGTTGTTTGGAAGATATCCTGAGAGCTGTAAACCCTGAAAGTCACTTGGAGAGGCATATTTCATTTTCAGTTCATCATTTAAAGGCCTAAGGATTTTTTTCTTTTCTTTTCTTTATAATCCCCTCTTCCAATTTAAACTTTCTGGTATTCATCTGTAGATGAATCAGCTCCAGCCTTATCTCAGTGTCCAGGGGAAAATCTGTAACAGATGCATCACACAGTAGCAAATGATTTTAGCTAAGCTACCTGGTACACTTTGCTCTCTCTTTAGCACAGTCATGTCCTAAAATGGCACCATGAAGCCTAGAAGCTGAGAGAAAATTTATTAAACCAAGTAGGAGCTGAACACTAAAGAAGAGATATTGCAGGCAGATAGATCCCCTCCAGAAATCCTGCTAGATAGATGTGACTTGCAAGGTGTATTAGAACCAAAATAACAAACCAAGCAAAGCTTCTACAAACAGCCACCTACTGGAATAAGGGCACCTTTCATAATTTCAAAGAGCAAGGTCTGATTTTATTTGTTATTCTACCCTCCTGAGCAGATGATAGAACCTTTAGAAACAGCTGTTTTGAATCAAGCTTTGCATTTCTAGGTGTGGTAAAGGATTCCATTCCTCAATCCTGCACTGGTGGATTGCATTTGTATGGGCTTACAGCTGAGCTATTTCCAAGAATCAGCCCTAACCAAACATTTCAAAATAAATTGAGCTGCCCTTATGCTATGCTCCTCCAGAGAGCCTGCTATTTTCCTGGAAAGTTATAATGCTATTAATTTTTAAATAGCTAATATCATCCATAAGTAAAGCCCATGTTAGTTCCTAGAGTATTACAATTAGGTCCACTACATTTTACATCTAGGTGAAAGTACAAATATGTAACCCCAAATGCAGTAAATTAAAGTTTTAATTTAATTTTGAAAGGCTTTAAACAGATGTTTATTTCAGTTAGGTAATTTTACCCTTAAATTTCTTTAAAATGATGTCATAAAGTTTCATTCTTGTGATTTGCTTTAAAGGGTTTAAAATATGAGTCAGTCTCTTTTCAAAATAGTCATATTCCTGTGAAGTGATCCCAGTTTGATATCAAAGGAAAAAGGGCTTTAAATCAGTCCTTTTGTTTCAGCTTGAAACATGACTTGTACTTGTCCTACAGAGCCTGGGAAAAAACACCGATTAAATTTCCTACTCTGGAGGGCTCATGAATTTATTTCTAGTGTTTTCCAATGACTTTACAAAAAAAAAAAGGGGGGGGGGGGGGGGGGCAAAAATCCCATTGAACTGCAGCCAGCAGGACAGGATCTGCTATGCTGTATTAAAAGTGCTTCATGAGTGATAGAGGCAAAATTTCTAGAAAGGTCTCTAGCTGCAAGCAAAAGTGTTAGTGTAAATACATCAGACCTTATGGACTCAATGCAAGAAAAAGAAGAGTAGATAAGAATAAATTTGAGAGGTTTAAGAGTGGAGCATCTTCTACATAAGCCTACAGACAATTGATAGTTAGGGTGTTTTCCCCAAAATAACAGAGAAGATAAATTTGGTTTTGGACCAAAAGATTCCTGGCTTGTATGGATTCCCTGAATGGACAAAGGAAGCTGCAAGGTTTTTTTAAACAGACCGCTGGCAGCAGTTTTGGATGTTACAGAGCCCAAGCAAGATTTGGGGGACCAGGCAGGGCAGCACCAATGGGTGCTGGTGTCACTGAGGCTGCTGCCAGGTCTGCTGGGCTGGCAGCTGGTGGCTCCTCCGTGTCCCCATTGGCCACATGTTCCATTGAGGGAGAACAGGAGGGAGGGGTGGCCACAGCTGCTGCCCAAGATGTGGCACAAGCCAGGTGTGCTTCCTTTTGTCCCAAGTCACTGTTTTTACACTTAAACGATGGCCCTAAAAGGCTGTGCAAACAGGTGAGTTCTGATTTTCCTGTGTCCCTCAGAGCTGTGGTTTGTTCACCAGCACTCACTGCAGATGGGCTGCCCTACCTTGGCTTTAGGACAAGCACCTTCAGGGGCATTTTGCTCGTGAGGAAGCTGTGCCGGAGCCCTTGACACTTCATACGTGTGCTGGAGAATGCTGTGAAGTGGCAGCAATGTGTTTCTGTGGGTGCACCAAGTTTCAGTGAGCACTGCACCCTAGGAGGACATAAAAGAATATGTCCCTTTAACTTGGCTGTCATTTGATCCTCCCCCAGTGCAGCTGCCCTTAACAAAATACAAACTAGCCTTAGATCTTATAGGATCTTTTAATGTCATGACATTCATCAATAACAATAAGATGATGTACAGGTGTACTCAGTTTTATTTTATAAGATAAAAGGGAAAAGCAAATAATAAACATGAATATGCAATTTTACTAAATTAAGCTTTCTTGTGATCAATTTATTTTCCTTCATGTGCAGATGGTTACTTAGCAAGTTTCTGTTCTCACTAATGCTGATACAAAAACTCACACCTTCAATGAAAAAAAAAATTCCTTTGTAGAAAGCAATTTTATGTTTCATTATTAAATGCCAGTGTTTTTGTTAGTGTTTTTGCAAGTACTGTTTCTGTAGGAATAAGCAGTGTTATTGTGGCAGTATGGTGTTATCTGCTACTCCTTCTTGATAAGGGACTTTTTTAGGCAAGTTTCAGGTATCAGCTAAAGTAGATTCAGGGTTGGGAAAACAAACAAATGTCTTAAATTTTCATTTAGATTTGATCTCTTTTATCCACAATATGATGAAAATTTCAAGCAAGTTTCCAATTTGTGGTTCTGTCCTAAATTATTTCAGTCCCATCTTCTGAAATCCTGATTTAACACAGACCTTGCCAAAGAGATCAAGGAAAAGTGTACATAAATAGTTTTCCATGGTGAACATGCTCTGCAAGGTATATTTTTTTGTTTTAATTTTAATTAACTGCATCTCAGTTGCAAATATTTGCAATGAAAATCTAATAAAGCTTGCTTGGGTTTGGTTTTCATTAACATTGCAAAACTAGGAACAAATGAATAAACATGCATAAAAGGATCATGAACTGTATTGAATGTACAAGGGATTATGTCCAAGGCTTTGAGCTCCCTTAGATTTCTGAGCTGGCCTGGTTATGGTTTTGCAAATGCTAGAACCTGGGACACATTTAAAGACACCATCCTAGGAAGTCAAATGGTTATAATAATAGTAGGGAAACTTTCTTAATATTAAGAATCTCTGCAGAATAATCTTAAAACTTTTATCACAAATTTGATCTTAACGTGGAGAGAATTTGGGATGAAAGTAAGAGGGGACAAAGCCAAGGGACTTTCAGCCTTGTTGGCCTTTGTGACTCAGACAACCACCTCAAATCTTGTTGAAAAGTGGTGGTGCAAAGATTATAAAGATGTAAGAATCATGGTATCCAGAGTAAAGCCCAGGCTTTGCTTAAGTCAATTTAATTTTTTAAAAAAAATTTCACAGGGACATGTTCCTGTAGTTATTTTTTGCCCTTGTGGCTTCATCACTGTGCTACTTGGGGAAGCCTTCACATATTTTTCTCTATTTCTCTTGCTATACACTGTGGAACTTGAAATCCAAGGCTGCAGCATATTTCTTTATAGTAGCCCTGCTTAACTTTGCATCAAGAAGCCAAATGAGAATTTTTACAGCTGGCTTTGAACCTCTAAGCTTCTGTCTTCCATACTGTTTAAAGCTTCTTGGCTGTTACTGCAAACCCACTGTCCTGGACTTAGTCTTGCTGTCTTTTGCAGCTGTGTTTTAACATGTTCAGGATGCGAATTTCATTATGGAACCTTCAAGTTTGTGGATTCTTAACGCAAATTCTAATAGTGATAGAAATTATAGTGTGCATACCTGTAGGAACAGAAATAGTACAGCCACCATGAAATGAGGTGGTTGAAAGGAGTAGAGTTGAGATTGTAAAAGCAGTTTGAATACACACACGATTGCCTTTCAAGTGACTTGATGTGGTTGTGTCTGTTTTCCCTTTACAAACATTTATGCTTTTGAATTGGCATTAATGTTAATGGAAAGCAAATTCTGAAATCACATGTGTGATTACTTACCAGAGCTGAATTTCAAATACCATGTGTTCTACTTGTAGGAAAAAAAGCATTGCCAAATGTCAAAAAAAAAAACAACCAAAAAACCAACAGGTGTTGATAGAATTGTATTCCATATCACAGGTCCAAAGATTTTGCTTATTTCACCCTCCTTCTCAACACATTCTTCTGCCTGTCCAAACAAATATACAGGTTAATACACTACAAAGAGGTTTCTATTTCATTTTGACCTCTGGAACCCCATTTGTTTATTTGCAGGGCTTCCTCTACAATAGAAACCAAGGAGCTGTTCACTTCTCCATGGCAGTCAGGTAAAGGTCAACTAAAGCTGTGTTAATTTATAGGGATCCATGATTTTAATTCACTCTGCATGAACATTGAACTTCCATTGTAGAGGCACTGAGCTCTTTCCAGAATTTGCTCTGAAACCATTATGCTCAATGAAAGACTTTGCTGGAACTTTTGGACATTGGCTTAATATTTTGAGCTGCTTCTGCTTCCTTCCAGTCCATTTTCTTTACCTTATTGTTAAGTTGCTTCATAGCTGCATTATCATATTTGAGAAAGGCACTAAATACATGAAAATAATAACCCTGTATTTTCCTAAGTTTTTTCAGATATATTAATATCAGAGGTATAATAAGACATAATGAAATTGTAGTTAATGCCCCTCTTTAATAATTAATATATTGTGATTGCTTTAAAGAGTGCGTGAAGTACCTGTTACAAGGTCAGAATGCATTTCTTTAATCCGAGGAGCTTGGTTAAGTTGTTTTACTCTAATCCTCTGCAGAGGTTAAATGTAGTGTGCACCATGCTAAAATGATGAGACATCACATTTGGACTCACTCCCACAGCCCTTAGTGTTGGTTAAGGTGCAGTTACTGTAGCTCAATAATCGGGAAGATTTTCCAGTGCTCAGCACACCTTGATACCAAATTCTTCCACATGCATGAGTGTAGCTGTGGAAGGCCTGCCCAGCTGGGCACTTCTAGGTCAGAACAGCAGTGGAAAAATACCAGCACTGGTTTTCCACATAATGTACTTTATTAAAGCCTCTCTGCATCTTGATTTGTGCAGGCCTTTAGCCTCAAAGGAATCGATCCTTGGCTTCCCATTCACTCAGATATTTGCCTACACATGACTCTGGGCTTGAATTTTTTTTTATACAAAAAAATCTAAAAATAACATTATGTATTAGTGACTTAATTTGCAATAAGTCTAAATTTAAGGCATAGACCATATGTCTAAGACACGCAAATATATGAAAAATAAACACCCCTTACCCCCATGCTCTGTGGCCTGGGGAGAGGGCAGCTTTTCCTTCTTTCCCTGAAGGTGGCACAACTGAAACTGAAATATATTTCCACAACTCTTTCTTTGTATAAGATGGACACATGGAACACCTCAACAGTATTATCATTTTTAAACTTTTTTCTTTTTTTTAACCTTCTTGGCATACACAAAAGTTGGTTGTCTTGGTTGGCTCCAATGGTTTGAAAGCTGCTTGGACGCACTCTAGGTATCCCAGTACCCCCCAATTGGGAGGATATCTTTCTGCAACCACAGACTGCTGCAAAATTAAATTTAATCCTGTTGCAGCTGGATCTTCAAAGGCAAACATCTTTAAAGAACCTTTGGTGCTTCACTGAGGTATTTGCAAAAAGATTTCTCAAACCGCTTTAAGGATGAGCTAAGGAGAAGTCTAACCAGTGACCCAACTGTATTTATTTACATTTTAACTCTCCTAACGTGATTTGATGGCACGATGTTTAATAAGCAGCAGCAGTTTGAATTTCCTGGCTCGGCCTGCCCGAGCTGTGGATATTGGCCTATTACACTGTGTAATGAAATGAAATGAAATGAAACCCGAGCTGAGGCATCAGTGCTGGGATCTGTCACTCCTGCTGGGGCTGGGGGAGGAGGGCACTTACTCATGATGCTGAGCAGCTTTCCTATCAAGAATGTGTTACAGACATTACTCAATGCTCATCAAAAAATATAGAGTTTTAGAAAAAGATGTGGCTGATTTGCTTGTAAAACAGGCAGCAGTGCAAGTCAGAGTGCTGGTGCCTTGTGAAGGGTTCAGTGATTGAGATAAAGCTGTTCTGGAAGGACGGTGTAGATGTAAGGTAGCTAATTATTTGTCTGTATTAGCTCTGTCCTGTGATGATAGGATGGAATGCTTTCAAAATTTTTCAGCTGTACCACTTCTTTCCTAGAGGTGAAAAACATTATTTGGTGAAGCAACTTGAGGGATGTTTTTCATGTCTCACCTCCTTCTCATGATTTCACGTAAAAGGAAGAGAGATGTCAAATATTATCTGTAGGAACTCAAAGATGACAATTAACATTTGGATCTGGTAAAGTGCTCAGTACCTTCTTTATTGTTTGTGTCAGCAAGTTTGTGGACATTTGGCATCTTTTTCTGACTTGAACTTGGAGCCCTGTGCAGTTGGATTGTGTTGAAATAATAGCCTTCTGAATTAAATGTGAAATAAAGAGTTCAGTAAGAAATGATGAGGCTAACTCCATCGGGTTGCCTTATCTCTTGCTTGGATTTTTTATGATTTATGGGGACTGGTCATCTGCTAACCCAGCAAATCAACACTGAATCTTTGTTTCATCTATCTTATATCTCCATCCTAATGTCTTTTATGTACAGAAGTATGTTAATGGCATATATCTTTCATCCATGGAGAGGCTGAAGCCTGGGGGGGGGGGATCATGATCTTTCCAAAGTGATATACCACACCCAGATAAGATACATGCTTTATTCATACATTTGGTTGTTTAAACTTCAGTGCTGAAGTAATTGAGGAAAGTGTTGTTGTTTTCTATGCAAAGGATTATAAATTACATTTTTGTTACAAGATTAGCCAGAGTAGCCTTGTGATTTATGCATCACATCTATGAGCCAAGTTCTGGGAAGAGTGAGGTTAAAAATAGGGCAGCAATAATGAAAAAATGGAAGTAATATGGGTAAGGAAAATTTTATATAAAAATTCAATAAAAGATGATAAAAGATATTTAGGAGATGGTCAGATTTGATTTAATAACCAGGAAAAAAGAAACTTCTGAAAGAAAGGAACTCATTTCTTGTTTGGTCATCATCCCCCTTATGCTTTTTCCATGTTGAAAGATGTCTTCTAGCATACAGTGCTCTAACTGTGATGCATTTCACTTTGTGTGGGTGTGGTTGGGGGCAGCAGCCGTCCCCAGCCCCTCCACAGGTATCACTTGGGCTATTTTTTGTTGTGGATGACACAGCACTTACATGTTGAAAGAAGTCACATTGACTCAAAGGACCCTGATGTGCTGGTAGAAATTGCTCAGCCCTCTTTTTAACTTCTGTGAACTCTTTTCCTTGTGTTGTACCCTATTCTGTGGTACTTCTTTTGGGGAGAAGCCAAAAGAGAATAGGAGAGAAGCTATAGGGCTGTGGATTCCCTATTTCAAAGTGTACCTTGCTTTGTGTGTGCAGGTGATCCTGCCCCTCTGAGATGTGAGACAGCAATCTGCTGTGATGATGCTCTGCAGGCACAACTTCCTGCAAAGATAACTCGTGCTGATACAGGGTGACAAGGTGAGCTGTCTTTGAGGTTTGTTTTTTACTGTTCTCAAGCTCAGCTGGCTGATATAAAAGGAGGAAGAGAACACCTGAAGTAAACAAACATGGGCTTGGCTATAAACAGGAGATGATGGCCTTTGGCAAATCAATAGAAGCTTTGCTTGTTGTAATTCCATGAGGAATTGTTCACGTTGGACAAGATGCCTTGACAGGAAGCATATTTTTAAAAATGTAAACCCAGGGCCATTCAGATCTAGACATATGGTAAGACTGTATCAAACCAGCTCCTACTCCTCCCTGAGAATTCCTGAGACCCTGCTACGTTCAGGGGGGCACACAACTACTCCTCAGTTCCTACAGGCTGGTTGCAGAACTGATTTCTGCTGGTATATTTTGGGATTAGTATAATTAGAAACCTTTTGCAGGAGCTCCTTCCATCAATCCTTTTGCATTATAATACCAGTGGGTGTGCTTTTTGACTGGAGTTAGTCACTGACTTCTCCCATGCTTTTGCTCAGCAAGGCAGGGTGGTGATGCAGTTGCTGCCTGCTGTCAGAAGGGCAATTGTCAGAAGTTGATTTGCTTATCTGCTCCCAAGTAAACAATTCTAGGATGGCTCAGGATGAATTTTCAATGACTTTACCATCTCTGCATTCTTTATTCCTTCTTTATAACTATTTTCACAGTTCCTGTTCTGTGGCAACCAGCTCCAGTAACATTCCCTATTTTATTTTAATTTAGTATAAATTCCTTTACAGATTTTTCTGATGCAGATCATTGCTTTTGTGATTCTGTAAGCATAAGACCAAATACAGTTATGCTGGTTGAAATATTTCTGATGCTGAGGAACCACTTTCCCTTGTTTAAGTTAAATTGGAAAAAAAATACCACCCCATCCCCTTGTGTACTCCATGTGAATGCTAATAATAGAGTTTAGGTGTGTGATAGAAGAAGTTATTGTGGAGACTAGTAAACAGAGGCTCTCTGGCAGAGATTGTTGAATTTTTTTGTTTCTAAGATGTAAAGGAATCACAGATGCAGCCAGCTGAGTGCTAGTAACAAAACTGTGTGAGAAACAAATTAAGAGTTGAGAGAATGAGTGCTTTTGTTTGGTGAAGTGATGACCTAGAGTTGTGACCAAAGAATATTTCTCCTGTTGTTTTATCCCTCTTGTATTCAAAGAATAGGAGGATTTCTGGGACTCCAGTTTCCCTGAATATTGTACTGTTGTTCCAGCGCCTATTCAATAAAGTCTGATGCTTCCCAAAAGTGATGGATTATTGCACATGTGCTGTTGATTTCTGGATATGGAACAGTCCTTGGCAGAAGCATTCAATATATTGCATATGTGCCCTGTGAGGGTATGCATGTCTGTAGTCAGTCTAGGGTTTCTGCCAGGAAAAGGCTGCCTCATGTCTGGAAACCCCAGACAAATTCCTTACAATTCATCCAGATGAGATTAGAAATGGGGAAAAAATAATACTGTAAATTCTTAGAAAAATAAGACCACGGGACACCCGAAGATGTTACCTGTTGTGCCTGCTTGATGGAAAATGATGTCAGTTATGCCTATGACATTCTGAATTACAATTTTGTGACCTGTCCTAAAAGACCTCCAGGAAAAGTTTCTCTAGATAGAACTTCCCTGGGCAGCTCATTGCAAGTTTTACTGTTCTTAGTTTAGAAAGCTTTTATCCTGCAGTTTAACTCTAGCCATAACTTTGGACCTGTTCTCATAGATCATGTTTTTCTGGGCTTGATAATTCCAATGGCTTTCTCTTTGCCTGGTCCCAGCCTATCTGTCCTGTAGTCAGTCACATAAGAGAAGGGATAGGGATGGACTCAAACCTCTGCTTTGTGTCTCTATGTACCTTCAAGCCTGTTTATGGTTTGAGTATCACAGTTGTCTTCTTGGGGTTTTTTTACTACAGAATGGCATCATTGATTCATATTGATTTTGGGATCCCCTGTAAACATTCAGAATTTTAATCCTGACTTCCAAAGTAGTGGCAGACTTTCTATGTCATGTTACTCACATTTAATAACCTGTGCTCTTCCATCAACAAGTGACCAGTGATGGATTCCCAGGGCAACGGCATCTAGAGTTGTTTGTGCAGCTCTGTTTGATACTTCTCTCCACTTTGGCAACATGCAGGTCAATCATATGCAGGTAAAACTTTTTTTGTCATATGGTAGTTTAACACAGACCAAACTTCCCTTTGTTTGCATACAAGAATATCGGGGCAGCATTCAGTGTTTTAAGTCAGAGTATTTTATTTTGTTACAGAAAGAAATTAGACTGGTTTGATATAATTTGCTTTGAACAAATCCATGTTGGCTGCTCATAATCTTCTTGTTTTATTCCAGGTGGTTAGGAAGAATTGTTTGTTCACTAATTTTTCCAGGAAGCTGCAGCTAAACTGCCTAGCCTATAATTTTCTTGCTCCTCAATTTCTTCTTTTTGATAGAAGGCATTAACTCTCCTTTTCTGCTTTTCAGTGGCCTTACCTGTCCCCCACAAATTCTTGGAAATAGCTGCTTCAACCAGTTGCTTAGGTAAAAAGGGATATGTAATATGCCTAGGATTACACCAGAAAAATATCTGACTCTATAATCAAATTATCATCTTAACACAAAAAAAGCCCTGCTAAACCCTGACAATTGGCTCTGTGTGAGTTCAGGCATTTTGCAATTTCTCCTTCAGCAATCTGAAAGTGGTGTGTGATAGCATAAGAAGTTGGAGGAAGAGCACAGTCTGCCTGGTGAATAAGCTGCCTCCTCCCTTTGTCTCCTGCAGACCATCTCGTTGCCTTTAATAGCTTGCCTTATATTTCAGTAGTTTCCATGGCAGCTAATAATTTATTATTGAGCTAAGTAATAATTGCTTTATAATTGTAAATCCAAGCAGCATGCTGGCACATCTATCTGAAAACTTAGGCACTAATTCCTTTCATATTGATCTTCCTCCCTACTTGATCTTTATGAATTCATGAATTGTTTTATCTCACCTCTTAACAGTGAGTAAAACTAATCTAAAGCTTTTGTGCTGTAACCCCTTTTTGAATTCTGCTGTTGGAAAGCCTCCCTGACCAGCACAGCACTAGATATAAGCCCTTTTGAATACCTTCATATAAATCCTGCAGAAGAAGCTGCTTTGAGCATGCCCTTGCCCTTAAATTTGTATGTTTTCTCTGCCTTTTCTTAAAAAATTTCACGATAGCAATTATAAATACTTGATCATAGTAATAAATGTGCTTTTATTTACATATATAAATATTTAATATTAGCAGAAAACATGCATATGGGCAATAATTTTCTTTTCAAAATCTAAATGAAAATTTTCAGTGGGAACTATCCCAGATACCGACAGAAATCAGGCACTGATTTTGTTGCTGATATGTCTTTATGTTTCCTGTTTGCCTGTACAATCTATTCCTACTGCTCCTAGCCTAAATGTGAGCTTTTAGCATCTGTACTCTTTGTTCTGGATTCATGCATTTCTTGGCTCATGACTGGGATCCTTGGGTTGAGAGGTAACACAAATAATAAGAATAATCATAAATAGAGTAGGATATTGATGTGGCTGAAAATTGAAATATGCACTTTCTTCAAATGACAGAAATAGTTTTTCCAACAGAGTAATATTTTCAGATAGGCTAAGCTGTTGATAAATGCATATTTTCCTACCTGAGAAGTGCATTTCTCATGCCAAAACTGAGAACCTTCTTTATTTAGTAACACTCCTATGGAGCCTGTGCAAAGCTTAGTGATAATGCAATAAATCAAACAGTTTTGTTGCACTGTATACTTCTCACAAGTTAGATGACTATTTAATCTTTGAAAAATCCCTGTCTTTAAAAAACAAACGAAAGGCAAGCAAAGCTTGAAACAGTTTTTTTGTTTGTTTTTCCTCAGAGTCAAATTTCCTGCCTGTTTACAAGCCACAGCTCCTGCCATACTATCAGACCATTAGGTTTAAAATTGGAGGGTTTCTAGGTAAATAGGCACAACATAATAGTTTCCATGACTGATGCATCTGCCTTGGGCTTATGGCACAGACCACTGCCAAGGCAGTTTAACCTAATGTATCTCCTGTATTTGAACTGTTCTAAGGATGCTGAGACGCTCTAGACACAGTTGTTCCTTATCCTCACTTATTTGGAGATTAATCTTGCTTTAGGAGATGCTGTACTCCACTGCCTGGCAGGGTGTCAGTTTTGTAGAGGCACTGTGTGATTAGGCTAAAGTATTTAGTTAAGGAAGAAACAAAAGCAGTCTAGTCAACAGCTCAGTAGTTATAAATCTGGATGTACTGTCATAATAAAAATAAAATAAGTGAATATAGGCTTCATCGTTTTCTAAAGTGATGGGTTTTTTTCATACCTGCACGAAAGAAAAAGACACTGGTCTGCTTTTCTTGTTAAAGATCTTCACAGTAGTTTCTCCTGGAGGCATTTTAGATGGTTCTCCAGGTAAATAACATTAAAATTTTCTGAATATTTTTTTAGTGCTTCTTCATAGAGAGTTCAAGCAAATATTTTCAGTTAGGTGCTAGTATGTAGATAGACACATCTGTTCTAGAAGGAGGCTGTGGATTTCAAATTATATATGATTGTTGTATTACTTGCTGCATATTTGTTTTGCAAGACACTCTTTTCAGATGCATGCTTCTGTTTTTGTAACTTTCTCCCTGGTTTATGGAGAATTGTAGGTGTGATGTGAGTGTACAGAAAATTTATTGAAACCGTTTCTCTATTGTTCTATACCTGCATGGCAGTTCATGTCTCTGACCTATTGTTCTCTGCTGGTGGCAGTTCAGTTACAACATCAAAGGGAGTTTTAAACATCATTTGTGTAGCTAATAGTTTAGAATTGCCCAGACTTGCTTGTCAACTCAATTCCTTACCTAACCAACTAGAAGGCAAATACATGTGGGCCTTTGACCCTCAGTTATGCTCAAACACCAAACTCTGGGCTCTTTGCTGCCAGTGCAGGTGCTCCTGTTCTTTGGGCTCAGGGAGGCCAGGTCTGGCAGCACAAAGTTTCCTGACAAACACCCAGGAGGGGTTGGGATCAAGCACAGCCAGAGCTTTGCTGGCATGGCTGGGTGGAGCTGCCCCAAGATTGTTCCACTCATTGCTGCTGTCGATGCTGAACCAAACTCTCAGTGCAGGTTTCCCACTACCATGGCAGTGAAGTTTTATTTTTGTGAGCCTACTTTTTGTTTATGACTGTGCTCCAAAGCTTTACCCTGACTCTACTCCTTGTCCCAAGTGACTAAAGGGGATGTTCGGGCAGGGTCACCACTCAGCCTTTGTGTCCCTAGCTGCTCATAGCTTTCTTTTTTGATGCACAGCAAAAGCAGATGGATGGCATCACTGCTCCACTCATTAAGCTGCACACATATCTTATGTCTTTTCAAAGTGCTGCTTGCTTTTTTAATCATTAGCACTTATTTCCTTCTGCTTTCTTCTCTATTGGCTATAAAGAATGGTTTTTTCATGTTACATTTTAATTTTGCTGTTAACAGGCCCGGTTGGAGAAAAGCTTTTGTAACAGTGATAAAAAAAAATGTGTGCAAGACAGCACAAATGACATGCAAGCTTATTCCATGAGGTTTGCTTAATTGAGGAAAAATAAATTTATTATCTTGCAATTACTGTGGCTTGTATATGTAAACAGCTTCCCAGCAAGTTTAGCAGCTCGACTCAACATGCTGCTTTCGACTTGGCACCAGGTTTTATTTCACTGTGCTTAAAAGCTTCTTGGAGGAGTTTCCCTCCTGGTTCTCTGGGCTACTTGATATACAGACAAGATACCATGATCTTTCAAATTCTTCCACAGAAAATTCAGATAAGAACATTGAGACAGAATAGGAAAACAAATAAGAATGCCAGTGACTAAAATGGAGCTTAAAATGTTTTCCTTTTTCAATTCAGAGATAATTCTGTTCTATGAGATGACTCCTAATTGATAGCACTGATTAGCTTTCTTTTATTGTTATTATTTTCATAAGAGGAGAAGCACATGGAATAGAAGAAATCACTCACTTGGGACTATGGGAAGGAGCATTGTTGAAATGTGAAACTGTTGTTGGAGCTTGGCAGGCTCATTCTGCCATAATTACCCCATTGACCCACAAGTGAACTTTACTTTTCAAAGAAACAATTTTGGAATGTTTCCTGGGGAACATTTTGCTGTTGATGTGTGAGCATACAGTGCAAGATGCTAAAGATATATCCAAACTTGTCACTTAATGATCTTCCAGTCTGCAGATATCTTGCAAGGATGAGCTAAAAATGCTGAAGCATGAATATTTTTCACCTAGGCCTTTCAAGAAATTCTTAATATTTCTGAGGAGTAGACTTTTTGTGGCCACTCAGATTTGAATTTTATGTTAGCAATGAAGCCTTTCAAAACATATTCATAGAAAAGGAATAATCCTGATAATTCAAAGATGAATTGTATTTGATTAATTTTATAAATTAAATTATATTGTAATATAATGAAAATGGGGTAATGTAGTGGTAGTTCATTAAATGGAAAAAATTCTTAATATACTAATGGCCTAATTCAAGAATTAATTGCTAATCCTTCTTCTTTGTAAAAATTCAAATTTCTTTCTTTCCTGACATGGTTTTGATAAGGTAGCTGTGGATATCCTTTAGTGCTGCCTATGGTGACATTTTTTGTTGAACTAATTTTTAGAATTTATCATAAATATGAATGTTGGTATTAGATTTTATTCTATGGGGAAGGTGGCAAAAGGAAAAATTGTTTCTGAATTACTGAAGGTTCTTCTTGAATAACTTCCCAGCTTTCAATTTTGTTCGTTCTTTTTTCCTCAGAGTTTAGAAGATAATGTTTCTACAGACAAATACTCTGCTTCTTCGGAAAATGCAGCCCTCGTGTAACTTTCATTTCATTTCCTTGCCTGCACAATTAAAACACAAACTCGAGACCTTTTTCTCGACGCTTCCATCGTCTATTTCTCATTATGCTTCTTGATGAGATTTTTAGGCTTCACAGAACACCGTCTAGGCAGCTAATCCGATGCAGTGCTAAGATCACAGCACTTCTTGTGTAATTCTTATTAGGTTAATCAAGAAACTTACTGAAGCAGGAGGTTTTTTAAGGCCTGCCAAATTTGAAGCGATAGATCAAAGTTCACAGCCCTCTGACCCTTTTGCCCTAACTTGCCTCAGCAAAGTCTCCATGAATGGCCTTATTGTGAATATGGCAGCGTCCAGAGCCTGTACATTTGCAATTGTTTAGGCTTAGGAGGAGCATTGTGTTGCCCCTGATGAAATGCATTTTCTTCTCTTTCTGAAGTGTAAAGGTTTTCACCTCCATTGCCTATACAAGTGCTCCGGTCATCACAATGGCACTTAGGTGATCCTTGTTCCTGTCAGCCTGAGCACCCAGTTTTATGACAGAGTGTAATTAAATGGCTCAGAAGCCAACATTAGGGAAACAGCAGTGAAGAACAGGGGAAAAGCTTAATTTCCATATGGTCAGCCAAGCAAGAACAACAGCAGCATTGTGATCTGGAGTAGATAGTTTAAGCACTATTAAAGAGACATCTATTCTTTCAGTTGTCTCCTGAATGCTGCTGCACTTCTTTGAATATACTTCTTCATGGTCAAAACCTCTTCCTAACCCAAATGTTTTTTGCATGGCATGGCTTCTTTGGTGTTATTAATATAATAGCAAGGATTACTTTGAATAGTAACACTGAACTTTGGAATGGAAATCAAGTAATTTAATTAAATGAAGCTTGACCCAGACAGGCCAAGGGAAATTTGGTAAGATTGCCTTCATAACATTCGGATTTACTATGTTCTTTTTCAGGGGAAATTACAAAATGAAGATTGCAGTAGAATTGGCATAGAAATGGTATTTGTCCTTCTAAAGAGGGCCTGAAATTTTTTTGGTAAATCCAATTGTGTTCATTTATTTTTAAATTTCTGAATTAATTTCCCCAAAAAAGTAACCTGTGACTCCCAGGATTTAGCAACTTGCCAGCCAGAAGGGCCAAAAAATTCTTGCAGCCATACATTCTTTGAATTGCCCACAGCAGCTATTTGAGTACTCCAATGTAGAACTTAACATTTTGGTTTCAGATGTGCACATTGTTACAGCCACGGTAATGCTGAGCTGGTCTCTGTGCTCCCAGAGCCAGTGGGAATTTGGCTGCTCTGAGTGGGAGAGATGTCTTGGAGATGAGTTACCAGGGTCTGTGTTCTTGCATTGTCAAAAGAACACGTGTAAAAGTTTACAATACAGTCTGCAGAAATAGACAAGAGAGTGTGTGAACAATGCAGGTTTTGGGGGGTTTTTGGTGTATTTCTCACTGAATTAAAAGCAAGTGCTTAGGAACTACATAACGCTTATTTCAAGAGCAGTTAACTTGAAAGTCAATGAGTCAATTCTTGTATAATGCTAAAATTATCAGATATTTCTGAGAAAACCCTTACAATCTTTACTTAGTGTACATGAGCATGGTATCAGAAATCACAGGAGTTTATTAAAATAAAGTGAGAGAGGTTCAGATCACCAATTTACTAATTAGAGCTTCAATTGATTAGAGCAGGGTGTTCGTTTACAGATCAAACAAAGCAGTTCAGGCAATTATGGTTCTCCCCCTTATTGCAGGAAAACATTTGAAAGTCTGACAGGCAGTTGTTTACTCAATATGAGTATTAAATTCTCTAATCTTCAAATTTACAGAAAATCACTGTATCACCTGCAGGAAGTTCTCAAGATAAGTACCCAGTGGAGTATTTTGGTACAGTCAAGTTGCAGCCTGCTGCCTTTCAAAGAGAAAAAGTGAAAGGCAGGAGTGATAAAAAAAGATGTCTTTGAGGGTTCTAAATTTTTTCTGCCCAACCCTGTCTCGACTACAACTTAATTTTAAAACACATCCTTTTGCCTGCCACAACCAAATCGATTTCTCCTCTATGTATAAAACAGAAGTGTCAGCTTTATTCGATCCTTATATGTGGAACATTAGGGTGTGTTACTGTTATACAAGACAAAGTTTATTCTGGTGAATTGCATTAACAAAAGCGATGTGACAGGTACCATACAAGTGTACACTGTCAGCTTGGGAAGGAGTACATGTGCAGAAGAGAATATTGTCATCATTCACTGCAAAATAATGCAGAATATTACTTTATTTATGGCTTGAAAAATAGGCAGAGATAGGTAAACCTTTGTGTCAGTCAAGTCCTGATTTAAAACTCCAGTTGCTGGTACTCAAGGACTCAATTATGTTTTGACCTTTCATCTTTTATGTCTTTACAGCACACACAGTGCCCAGGCTCCACTTAATAATTTTATTTTTTCTTATGCTTTCTTTGTACTTTTCTCACTAAATAAAAGCAAGGAGGGGAAAACTTCTTTCCAGCAACTTTATTGTTCATTTTTGTTACATCATTACCATTTTCAGTCGTAATTCCATGTCGTTTCTTCCTGGCATAATCTCACTTGCCTAGCCAGCGGAGCCAAATGGGATTTACCAATTTACTTCTGAAAACTAAATGGCCTAATGTTCCTCTCTGGTTATCTACCCTTTCAGCTGGTGGGATGTATGCTCTGCCTTCTGCCTGCTTAGTGCCCTGTAGATAAATTTGAACAGAATTTCTTTAGCTGTCACAGTGATGGATGGGCGGTACAGTGGAGCCTGCTCAGCCAGAGCAAGTGGCTGCCTTTGCCATCCATCACTCTTCCTGCTGTCAGCCCCTTGATCAGGGCTGCAGAGCAGGTTCAGGCTTTGTCTAGGTCACAGTGCCACAGAAAAACAATTAGTTTGTCAAGGATATACATATTTTAGCATGAGGAGATTTGACATCTGAAATGCTGTTTTGTTCTGTATTTGATAAATCAGATATTTGCTTTGTTTTGAAGTAGGAGCTTTGTGCTTAGGGGACACTGAGTTTGTCACACTGGGTATTCTTGTAGTTATAATTGTGGATGGTGGGAAAAAAAATGTGTGATATGTTACAAAAAAAAGAAAATGGAGAAGCAATATTTGATACCTGAGCCCTGGAGGCAGATGTATATTTTAAGATGGCTGTTAAAACCAGTTCAGGCCTTTTAAAGCATTTAGGATTTTTTCCTACCAGTAATTTTAGTAACTCCGATTCTTTGGGGGTTTTAGGTCATTCTCTGGCTTGATTTGTTGGCTTTTTTGACTCACCAGCTATTGGTGAAATAGGAAAATACCAGACTAAACTGAAGTATTTCCTCTTGCTTGTGTTGTATTTCACAAAGGCTTGTGTTACTCTGTATTTCGTTACATTTCATGTGTTCAGCTGGTAACTTAAGTTTCTGCTCTTAAATGCTGGGCAGGATTTTTAATTCAGAACAGTCCTTAACTCCTGCTAATGACCTTATTTTTTTTTCTTTGCATTTAGAGATGCTGGGAAGAAGAAAGGGGAGATACACAACAACTCATTTATCTGGCAGTGAACCAGGGTTAGCTGCTAGAATATTTATTATTGTCTTCCAGTGGTTTTTACTGTTTTTTTAGGGACTTTTCCAAAGTTTGGAAGTAAGGACTTGCAGATGTGCCCAGGTTCTGCTGGGCACAGCCCCACGGGAGTGCTGCCCACTGCTGAATGTGTGGCTTTGCTTTGGAGGCAGCTGGCTGTTGTCACCTGCGGGAGGATGCCTGAATCCTGGGGTCATGCTGAGAAGGAGAAACACTTGGGGTATGAACATGACCACAAACCTGCTTTTTGGGCATAGATCCCTCTAAAAAGAAAGCCATAGTAGAAGGGCTCTGAGGTTGTCACAGGGGTTACAAATGCCTGATGCCACCCCTGGGTGCAGTGTGGAGTAAGGGAATACCAGGCTGTGAGTGGGGAGCCTCATGGCAGAGTGAGTGGGACCTTTTGTGCTTCACTGAGCTGACACAGCACTCCTGACCCAAAATAGGGCTCACATCTTGGTTCTTCTCCCCATAGATGTCATTCAGGACTAGGTATGGAGCACCCACTGCCTGTGAACTGAACAAAATGCTTATGTGCACAGGTATAATAAACCAGTTATCTAGGCACGTGCTCTGGTACTAAAGTTTCAATGATATTTTCCAAAAGTAAATTGGTTGTGTTTAGCATTTCAATGTCTGAAGAAGGTGTTGCAACAACTTGCAATTTAAATGACCTTGCAAATAACTACCAGGTTGTGCACTTAAGTGGGAAAGATTTTTAAAACCATAGTTTTCATTCTGAGCAGCTCGTGTGGCACAGTGAAACTCTGCAGAGACAAAGTGACTGTGTTCTGGATGTGCTGAGCGAGTGCAGAAATAACTCTGCTCCTTGTTCACTAATATTCCTGTTATCTATCACCAGCCACTCTCTGTCAGCTGGAACAATTGTGCTCTCAGGATTGTTTTCTTAGAAGTCTGCTATATATTTATGTTCAAGTGAGAAGGATTTCTTCCTGGAGCTCTTACCAGTGGATTGGTAGGGGGAAAAAAATCTTTGCCAATTTTGTGTTTTTCACATTTTCAAGTGATCAGTTACATTTATCAAGTTTCTGGATAAATGCAGGTTATCTTCAGCTGAGTAATATTGTAATGCTTCTCCTCCATAGCCAAGGCAGGAGTTATTTCTGTGTGGATGTTGTGCAGACAGCTGCCTGGATGGCTGTGAGAAAGATGGCATAGATCAGGCTATGTTGACATATTTAGAAGGAATTAAGCTCTCTCCACACATCTGTGTTTTAGTAACATTGCTTTTTCCAGTGTTTCTTTGCACAGTGGAACAAATCAGAAATAGCCACTGAAGCTGAAGGCAACAGAGGATCTTGTTCTAGCAACAGTGTGTTTCCTAGTCCTTTTCCAAACCTTTCTTAGACAACTGCTTGTTACATTATCTTGTTCAAACCTATTATCCTGCTCTATTTGGTTTGTTGCTGTCCTGTGTCTCACGTGATGCATTTAAATCACAAGGTCTTCATGACATGAACTTTGGCTTGGAACCAGAAAAATAATATACAAGTATAGAATAGACATTATTTACTTTCAGGAAAGAAGAAATTTGGCAGCTGGGTAGGAAAAGATGGAATTTCTGATTATTAGAATAACAGTAAGGGCAGGTTTTTGTTACTAAGCAAGCACACAGACATTTCTGTTAACATGCCCATAACAAGGTAGTTTGTCATGCTAATTTAGTACCAGGAAAGTACCTACATTAATGTAGGTACAAGTTGTGGAAGACGTTTAGTGAAAGAAATTTAACCTGTTCCTGGTGTATTGAGAGAGAAACCGAGACTGTAACTCCAAAATGAATTAATAAATAAAAATCCCTGACAGTGGGGAATAGTTAATTGGTTCTTGTTTCTCATAGTTAAAGGAAGTTTATAGAATGGGCTGACTGAAGGACTCTGAAGGGGGCCCAAGAGGTGGTTTGGCTCTAACTTCCCCTCCTTTCAATAGGAGTGGAGAATCTGTGTTCTGGCAGAGGTACCAAGAGTATGAGGTCTGTATCTGTTACAGAAGCTGAAAGTCAAGCACCAAGTTGAAGGGTCACAATGCATGCAGTAAATATTTAAATATGCTTTAAAACAAGTGTCTCTGATTTTAAAGCCTTTTAACATCTTAAATAATAGTTGGACAGGATAATGATTCCTGTGTGCTTTACTCATCTTGAAAAGAACTGAATGAGAGCTCAGCTGGCTTCTATTTTATCCTGTTGTGTGTCTGTTTGGTTGCTTCACAAGTGGGTGTTAAATCAGCTTTATAGGGAAAGCAGGGCTAATATCTCTGAATTTCTGCAGCATGATCACCTGGGGCATTATGGTAACCTGGTGAGCAGGGTGACGGGTGTTCACATGGGCAGTGAAAGAATTTTCCATCTCGTTTCAGTGGTCATAAAGCCACATTAGAATAAATATAGTTACTGAGGGATAATACTGCCAAAGAAAGGGCAGTTTTAAGGAGTAGATTACAGACCATTAAAGAAGGAAAAAAATTGTAAGAGGACATAAGTATCCAATATAATAAGTGCAAGGTCTGTGTTACTCAGTAGCTAGAGGTTGGACTAGTTATCTGTAACAAGCCCCTGGAACTGCAGTTATAAGCATCAGGTGTTTGGCATGTGGAGCTGAATTTTCCACCTTACAATCACTTTAGTGTTTTGAAGCTAGAAAAGACCTCTATAGTCTTGTTCATGCCTTTGTTTTATCAAAGAACACTGATGTATTCAGCCCAACATTTAATGTTTAACTTCATTTTCAGTATCAGTTGTTCTCTATCAGTGCTTGGCCAAGCCTGTTAGTTCCCAGTTCATTGTCAGGAGGGGTGAGATATAAAAGTAATGCAACTGATGTGTCCTATATATACTGACTTTTAGTGGCTCTCCCAGTTGCTCAAAAGCTTTTCTCTCCAGGGCCCTCATATGAACATGACCTTCTACAATGCTAAATATTAAAACAACTGTTTTAAGCTTCATGTTTTAGTTTTAAAAGCAAAGGAACAAAGTGGCAGTGGTGGCCAGCTGGCAGACTTGCATAGCAATGTGCAAACCTTTCCCCTTTAGACACAGCAGAATTTAAATTTGCACTTAAATCACGAGTCAGGATGAATTTAAGCCTATCCAAGAACTCATTTATGCACATCACAAAACCACCACACAAATTGGTTCGGTACTTTTCATTTGGCAGTCATTCCTCCAGAGACATCCAGGACAGAAATAGCAAGGGTACTGCAGGCCAGATATTTGCTGGCAAAGCTGCCTGTGGTGGAAAACTTGCTCAGCACCTGCCTGTTTGTGCTCTGCCTGGCTGCCATAGCCTGTATTACACTATTGCATTTATAAAGACTGGAATTGCCCACGTTATTTAGGAAAAATACTGGGTTTTGTTGTTTAATCTGAGCTAAAATTTTAAGTAAAATTCAAAGTGAGTGAGAAAACAGAAAAGAACATCAAGTCTGAGCAGAATCACTGTTTTCAGAATCTTGTAATTTCTTGGGACACAAGCTTGGAGCTGGTTGTGCCAATGCAGAGCACTTGCTCCTCTTTTCCAGCTGAACAGATCTGAGTTAAGGTTGACAGGTGACCATGTGGGTGTGGAGATCTTGGAATTCAACAACTCATATCTTACTCAGATTTTAAAAACTGGGATATTTGTTAATCAGCCTCTTTAGTTCTGCTTGCCCAAGTTCCTGTCTGATGATTATCCAAACGACTTTCAAGTGAACTGTCTGCTGTCAGGAAGAAATGTGACTTGTCAATTGAAAGCAAAAATTTGAAAGTAGGTCAGGATGATCTTAAATCCTCTATAGGTCACTGGTCAGTGCTGGGAGACAAATCTTTGTGGCCTCATGAAAGAAATCTTCAGTGCCAGTTTCTTTTAGTGAGACCCTGAAGAAAGAGGCTCTCTGTGAACATGAAGACACTGTGATATTTGTCCCTCATGTGAAATATCTAAAATTGTGTTGTCAGTGGCACAGAAGAGAATGTGGGAAAGAATCAGATTTTACCTAGTGATTTTTTATTTTTCTTGGAACATTAATCTATCATTAAATGTTGCCTGGATAATTGATGAGATAGCTGAGAGTCTCCTTTTATACATATGCTCTCTCTGACACACTGATGTCCTTCACCTTCTGGAGAGCTCCAGGAATTCCTCGTGTTGGCACTGATGGTAACATGTTCACTGGCAAAAATATTAAGCCTAGCTTTGTAGAAGTGCTTTAAACAAGTGTAGAATACCTTAGAAATGGAGAAGCCTGCAGCCAGTATTGATTACTGCACCAGTAAATTCTCTTTACCAACCTGTGTGTAGGATCTGTTGCATGAAAATTGCAATCCTTTAATTCTTTAAGGCTTTGCATCTCTCAGCAAATCTACCCTTGCAAAGTAAGACAAAATAGATTGGATATTCTTCACTTTATTTTTCAGTATGTGTACAATCTGTAAGCAGTTTTAGTGTATATTAAAAAAAAAGGAACATTAACCATTTCAGAGAGGAAATTTTATTTTTTACAGCAGCCTCATTTGAAACTTCCTTGAAACATAGACTTATAATTAAAGAGGCTGAGGACCAGGGAGAATCATAGACTAGAACAGAATCATAGAATCTGCTGAGTTGGAAGGGATCCATCAGGATCATTGAGCCCAGCTCCTGGCCTTGCACAGAACACTCCCACCACGTGCCTGAGAGCATTGTCCAAACCCTTCTGAACTCAGAAATTATGTGCACAAAGTAAAATAATGAATATCCCTAGAACCTCACTTTTTCCTTGTCCTGTGTACATCAGAATTGCATTATGCTCAATCCAGACCTCTCCTATCATGAAAAAAGTGAGGAGTTTTTGTGTGCTATGCCCAGCTCGATGCTGTTCCCTGGAAGTGAACCTCAAGTTACCTCCAAAAGGCCTTGCTTTCCACAGGATCAGTTTGATCCAATTGTGTTAATCTGTGTTAGTCCCTCTGCTCTAATTGGCCCAGGGTTTTAAGGCTGGTGATCAGCAGAGTCACTGCTCTTTATTGTGCTTGGGAATTACTGCAGTGTTAGCCTGCTCCAGCAAGATGAGAAGATTTTAGCTATAATTACTGCATGAAAGGCTGTAATTTGTAAAGACATATTGTCACACAGCTGGGGGAATACTCCCCCCAGCTGGACGCTCACCAGGCTGCTCTGGTTACCTCCTGCCACACAGCCTCTGGGTGTTTTATGATTCCTGCTGAGAAGCAGGAAAGATAGGCACTGCAGTTTCTCTGGTATGCTCACAGGTCACAGGCTGTCTGTTCATTTACACAAAAATGGGACCTCTTGGCTCAGCTGCCATAACCTTCTTGAGACAGCACTGATCTCCAGGCCCAGCCTCTGCTGTCAGGCTGGAAAAAGATGCACTTTGTAGGGGAGCTCTGCATGTTTAAAATTCAGAATTTCCTGAGTTTTTAGGGTTACAAAAATCCAACTGCTGTCCTTGTTAGTTACACAGAAAGTATATGTTTTAAGACAGATTAATAAATTTGTGTGCATATTTATTAACTTTTTTATTTTTTTTTCCAGACCACAGGGGTGGTTTTCTGTCAGGGTTGCCTGCAGAACCCAGTGTCCCTCCTCTACCTGCATTTTCCTTTCTGCCTTCTAATATACAGCTGCATTCTCAATTTTGCCTCTGGTCTGCTCTCAGTTTCTTCAGAACTTCTTTGGGGATCCTGCCTTTATGACTTTTAATTTGTTTCATTAAGTGAACTTTTGAGGCAGCAAAAGTCAATGGAAACTCTTGATGACTTCCCAGGGAGGGGCATTGCAGACTCTCTGTATAGCCATACCTGGTGTTCTATAGAATGTCTGTTGAGTTATGAACTACAAGTATTGTAATTTTTTGTTCATATTACTTTTTATTTCCATGGACTAGACTAATGACTTTTGCTTTATCCTCAGGTTTATATAATTGTTTATTTTCTGTAAGAGAGGCTGTTTCACTAGGACTCTTGGGTAGGCACATTGTATTAGGTAATTAACTTTTTGTAATAGAAATATCTTTCTCAAAAGTGGTAACAATATCTTGCAGGCTTTGGACTTAGCTGCAGTGTGATGTGATACAGATTTTATAGTAAGGCTTCAAAGAGTTTCAATATCTGAATCATGTAGATGGGTTCTTCAGTCACTTTTCTGATATGTGAAAGCAGATGGAGAATTCTTGTTTTGTTTCCTTGCTTATAAAGGAAAAAGAATTCTCTTACCAGTAAATGCTTGCAAGAAGCTTATTCATGCTGTGGTTTGAGAAAGATCATGGAAAATATGCCAGTGATGGAATCGCAGCCTTGCTTTGTTTGTTGTTTCCTGCAACATATGTGGGTTAAGGGGTTCACCTGTAGGATTCCAGTACAAGAACAGTGAACATGAAAAGAGAGAGGAAAAATAGATGAAGCATAAACAGGAGAACAGATCATCCTTGAGGGTCTTTTGAAGGTGTCTGCCTTGGCTGGTTCTCCCATGTCTAGGTTAAGCTGAATTTTTTCCCCTTTCTCATCTTTCCAATGAGACATTAAGATGTCATTCCTGGCTCTTATAATTTAGGAATTACTTCTCGTTGACTAGTCTAGTTTCTATTTCTGTCTCAGGATAGAATGGTGCAATTATTTCCTTCCTGGTGCATGACTTAGAATATACAAAATTCACACTGCTCTGCAGGAACATCTGTACTGATGCAAATGACATAAAAACACCAAGTGTGCCATGTACCTGTTGGTGTCCTCTGCTCCTGTGTGTCACTGCAAGCTAAGTTGAGGCTTCTTCCTGAAGTTACTAAGATAGCTTTGAGAAATGGAATTTCTCCAGTAATGTTCAGATCCAGATGTCTGTTTATTCCAGCTGAATGAATTATTACCATGCTGCTCAATAGTTCCCTTTATTTTAATGAGTCAAGCAGGCATCCACTTCTGGCTGGTGTTTGCTGTTCCCTTGTTTGGATAAGGAGATCTGGTCACTCTAAATGGATGGCTACCCTGGCTCTGGCAGCTATTTTTATTTACTTATTTATCTGTTTATTTTTGTAAGGAAAGATTTTGCTGTGGCTTCCTTTCTTTGTTTTCCATGCAGAACTTGCAAGATTTCTCAAACTCAGTCCAAAGTTCTGCTGTGGGTATGTGTGTAAACAGCACATTTGATACAGATCAACCTCACTATAACAGTGAAAAGGGTGAAGCACAGGACATGAAGGGTGTAAGAATGTCCAGCCTGGCATGCAGCCTCCCCAAAGCTTTTATTTCAGACAAAAATTTAGGGAGTAGGACAAAGATAAGGAAATATCAAGCTTTGACAGGCTAACCTCTGACAGTTTTGGAATACTATGTGGGAAGATAAAGTGATTGGAAGTAGGAGTAGAAACTCAGGAGTGCTGCAAATGCAGGGGAGCAGATAAGGAAAAACATTGGTAAGCAAAGCTTGGTGATATCAGCTCACCAGACAACATCTTGGGGAATTATTTAGGAATCATCCAAATGTGCATGAGCTGGGAGAAATAATGTGTGTTAGTCAACATAACTCCTCAGTGTGTGAGAGGGTATGTGCCTATCTAAAGCCACAGGCAAAATGTTTTATGCCAATAACTGTGTGGTTGCATAAGAAGAAGCTGCAATTGCTGAGCTCTTTTCAAGACCAGGCCTTGGGAATAGAGAAATGATGGTTGTTTTTGCAGATTGTAAAGAGTGCGCTAAGGGCATTGCCAGTGCCAGGACCAAACAGCACAAAAGGTGCTAAAGAGAATTGAGCCATATATAAATAAAAGTATGTGTGTTTGGAGTGTAGATTTCACTACTCTCCAGCATTCCTGGAAATTTCTTGGATCCTGAAACTTTGAACGTTGACAGTGTGGTCTGTGAGTTACCTGGATCTGCACTGAGAGCAGGAACATTCAGTGAGGCTCTAACTCAGCTGCACATCCAATCTCACTGGTTCAGCTGCCTTCCAATCCTGAACTCTGTGTCAAAATGGAAACAAAAAGGAAAAGCCCCTAAGAGTGTCAACTGTAAAGATGTAAGTTTCAAAATTATTGTGTGTTAAGTACAGGAGAAATTCCTCTCACTCTGCTTGGCTCCGTGTCAGCCGGGCAGCCCTGGATGCCACAGAGCAAAGCAGATACAGAGCAGATGGAGAGGGACAGGGGCAAGCAGTAAAAATAATAAAAGAAAATGCCAGCTGTGAAACCAAAAAATTAGTTTTGTAGTCTGGAGTTGAGGAAGGCTGAGAAGATGTATGCAAAAAGCTGCCCTTTGGAGGAAGAGAATAATCTGGTTTTTCATGTCTTCTTGGGACAGGACAAGAACTGATGAGCTTAAAGCAAAAGAGACTAGGAGTTAGATAGGAGGAGAAGCTTTGCAATTGTTCAGGTAATTTGTCGCTGGAATGGATTGCTTAGGGCTGTTGTGGAATCACTTCAACTTGGTGAGACCGGGCTTGACAGACATCTGCCAGGAGTGCCAAAGGTGCTGATGCCTGTGCCTGGGAGCAGTAAGGTGAGCTCAGGGACTACTTGAGCACCTTCTCCTCCTAGTTTCTTTGACATGCATCTTTGTATTTTCCTTCTCACAGTGCTGTTTTCTGTGACTCCAAGCTCATCCAAAAAGAAATCTTATTTAAAATGTTTGTTTGATACCTACTTCAATCAACCAGCAGGAAAACAAATATAATGTCTGGATTTGTGACAGAAGGAAAGTTAGCCTGAGACAGATTTTGCTACAGAGACCAGCTTTAGGGCTATCACAATTTTTAAAACATCTGTTTCGCTGTGGTGTAGCAGGAAGCAGCTTCTATTACACTTTATCAGCAAAAATTCAAATCCCTAAGTGACAGGGCAAGCTTAGAAGGAAAAACAGCTGTTGACGAGACTGTGCTGCGTGTGCTGTGGGCCTCAGCAAAATAAAACTTAATAGGAAGGGAAAGCAAAGCATCTTTTCATTCAGCTTTGAGGAAAAATGTACATGGTCCCAGATTATGGGATGGATTTATTCAGCAGTTTGTGGGACGTGTTAGTCCCAGCAGTGCTGCCGGCAGCTGTCAGTGACCTGGTGCAGGCAGTGCATTCCCCAGGCTCCCAGGCCAGGCTGGCTCCAATGTAGCAGATGTGTCACCGGGGCTGAGGAGGCAGGGCAGGGATTCCTGTTGCATAATTCATTTCTGTTGGATGAAACAGGATGGTGACTCTGGTCAGCTCTATTAATTGTAGCCGGATGCATTTAGTTAGAGCTCTAGGGCTAAAAGAAGGGAAAAGATAGGGGACTGTGGTATAGTCACACTCTCTAAATTGCTGGTGCTCAAATAATGAGTATTAGTTCTGTAGTACTAATTAAATTTTGCCTGGTTTTCTGTATTTTCATTTTGAAAGGAGTTTTCTGGGGGGCTTTTTTGCCTGCATTCAGATCTAGAAGGACTTGTTAAGGGGACTCCTGCTTTTGGAGAAAAGACACAATAAACTATCTTTCTCTTTTTTTGTGTGTGTGTCAGATCCTGGGCTATGCATTGACTTTGAAGTGGAACATAAGCACGATTTGTAGCACTGAAAAAATGTGATGTTAAATTGCTCATTCCTCTTCAGTAAATGGTGAGGGGGAAGAAAACGTGTGATCATTATTTAAAAAAAAACAAAGATGGAATTCATGCTACAAGCAGGGCATTTATTGTCAGTGGTATCTAGAGTGATATTAGAAAAAGGACTGCATCATAGCATCCACTTCACTCCTTTGAGTTCCTCATTGAATCTGTTTGAGTAACAGATAGTCTTTTGAGACAGTGACTTACTTAAAAAGCAAAGGCATTAAATTTCAAAAAACACCCTCAAACCTCCCAACCAAGTATATCAAAGAAAAAAACCCAAACCACCCAGCACCAAATAACAACCAAATAAACAAAACACCCCGGAGTTATTAACTAATATGGCTACAAACCTGTATTGCAAGAATGCACAAAATAGCCCAGATTTGGTGAGGTGTCCGGGTATGTGGATGTTAATGAGCTAAGTGAGCTGAAAAGTAAACAGGATGTGCCTCATTTCCCCTGATGGGCTTTTCTGTACGGGATCCTGGAATTTGCCTTCAGGTGAAGTGTCAGAGATTGTGCTTTCCCTAGGGAGAGCCAGTTCTAATTAAGCAGTATACAGACAAAATCATCTCTTTGTTCTGTTTTACAGAGAAACACAGGAATATCCATTTTGCCACGGTGTCACTGCTGAGGACATTGGCAGTGGCACCTCACCTGTGCATCTCTGAGCTCTGCGCTGTTACCATGGGATGTAGGAATGAGTATAAAAACATATTTCCACAAAATCAGCAAAGTGGAGTAAACAGTAGCTGAATCTCATTACATTGGCTTTACTTTCAATTTAGACAAGGTACAAATAATGACAATTTGTTAATTAAATAGTGTGCTGGTAATTTTTTTTAACCTCATGAGGTAAATGGCACACTTAAAACAGTGACAGTTTTTCTGATGGACGTATGGAAAATCTATCCAAACAAAACAGACCTTAGTTATTGCAACAGAAGAAATTCCTTTAATTAGATGAATTAAAGGATCTATTTGACCTGAATTTTATATGGAATATTTTCCTAAATATTTCAGGAGTTGATGATGCAGTGAGATGCAGCACAGAGAAAAACCTTTGTATAATTTTGTATGTTGGTAAATGAACTTAAGAAGCCAAGAGGCAAGGTTTGGATTTCCTGCATGTGCTTGCACATCTGGATTCCAAGATCATTCAACATACAGTTTTTAAGTACACTAGAAAGAAAAGTAAGATTAAATTTGGGAGTATATCTGGGTTTAAATTTGTAGTTCCTTTCAATATATTTTGCTTGAGGTGAGCTTTTATGATAAGGGATGGGCTTAGTAGTCATAGTTGTACATTCATTGAGTGGGGCTGACCTTCTTGGAGCACATTTCTTGGGATAGGCTTGTGAGATACTGTACAGTGAGTGTGGTTACATATATACCTGCCTTCCTTCTCAACCACAATGTAGGAGCTGGATATAGAGCATGGAACTGGCAGTAAAGGGAGATTTACTGATTTATGCGTTACCTTTTCTCTGTCTTCGATGGTATGCTTGAGGAAATAATTCATTCTGGAAATGTTATTTTTCAGACACCTGTTTGAAACTCACCCTGTGGTTGGTACCCAAGTGGTTTTTGCATTCCTTCAGTTTTTTATGCAAGTTCTAGCTAAAAAAAATTCCCAGAATCTAGTGTGTAAATTATTCAGACACATTTAATTTCAGCCTTTTTTTTTTGTTACTCAGTTAACAGTTTTTCATAACCAGTAGGAGGGTATAGGCTGATGTGCTGTTTTAATTTTATAAGGAAGATACTCCTGATATGTTTTGATTTGAGACTAATTATATTAATGAACATTTTGTTTACACTGGGATATCAATGAGATGTAATTATTTATCAATGTGATCACAAAACAGGAGAAACATTTCAGAAAAATTTGGCTGTATTTGGTTGTCCAAATTTTGAGACAGAAATGTTGAGATTTTGAAAGACTGATTTAAAAGCCAGTTGAGATTTGTTACTGAAAATGGGATTTCTGTGGAACTCAGATGTTCATCGTTATTATTGAATGTTCACTAGTAAGAAATGAATTATTGAATTAAAATGTAAAAATGGGGAGATTATCTTCTCTTGCAATTGATCGATAAATCATGTTCTTGATCTGAGGAAATTCTCCTTGAGTAATCCCCTTGTAATCACAGCTGATGAGGCTGTGGGTGATGGTGTATTGCTGTCCTCAGCAATCAGGTCATGGCCAGCAGGAAGCACACAAAACTGCAGGTCATTATCTGGAAGTGTAAAAGATGTCAACCCTCTGCCAGGTCTGAAGCCTTCCAGATGTTCAGTATCCTTGTCATTGTTTATTTTAGCAACCCAGGCAGCTTTGTTGCATGGGTGACAGCAAGATAACATGCAAAAAAGAGCAGGAGCAATGCTCTCCAGCAGCCATGGTGCAAGTTGCATATGTTCTTTAAAATGTCCCCAGAAATGACAGACCATTTGAAGCTGAAGCAGAGCAAGATGTTAGTTTGGTAAGCATTCCTCCTTTTGGCTTGAGCAAGATGACTTGGCAAACATATCAGCTTCAGGCTTTGTTCTCTGCTCTTTTCTATTGTCAGGCATACAGTCATGCCAGTGAAGAGCTGAAAAGCCACTTGCAGTAATATTAGCTTATGTGATGTTGGCACGGTGAGAAATCACCACTGTTCTGCTGGCAAAGGACATTTGTTTTGCTTCCTTTTATTACTCCTGAAGTCTCACTTTGGGAAACAAACTGAGTTATCGCTGCAGGAGTAAAACGAGCTCAGTTACAGGAGAGACATCCCCTCTCTGGTTCAGGCATATGTCACCTGCACACACTGGTGGAGATCTTCATAGCTCTTTTTGTAATATTTATGTGTTTTCCAATACACTTCATTGCTAAGTGTACTGAACAATTTGTAATCTATTTCTTTTCTGTATCCAGAAAAGAAATAGATTACACTATTTCTGTAACTGTACTTTACTGTAATTCACTGCTCCCCTGTATTTTGGTGTAAATGTTTGAGGCCAATTTGTTTAGTTTCATTTTTCTCAAGCGTGGATGTTGTTGTAAGTGCAGTTATGAGAGAGAGTTAATTAGGCTTTGTGGTGGATTGCTTTATTGATTCCACAGACCATTCACTCTGCAAAACTGAAAACATTCATGAGCATGATTTAGTACCATAAGGATGATTAGTAAACATCTTGAAGAGATATCTTTTAACCTGAAAGGTGACATAAGTAATTCATAGACCTGTAAGCTGCACTCCTCTTCCACCCACTCAAAAAAAAACCCCAAACCAACCAGTGAAACAAACAAACAAACCCAAAAGCAGCCAACCAACCAAAACCCTCCACAAATAACTCATCTCATGAACAACAGCAACAAAATACCCACCTGGGGACTGATGAGATAAAGAAATATTGTGGGTTTGGTGTTTATTTTGTTTTTAAAGTTTTTTATGGTGATTTTTTTTTTCCTAGTTGTTGAAATTTATGGGTGAATATGGCTAATATAGTTAAAATAAATGTAGAGGATTGAATAGTGATTACCAGCTGGCTAAAATCAGAATTTGCTTAAGCTTAAGGTTGTGTTGATTACAAGAGAATGACAAGCATGCATTATCATCTTCATGTCTCAGATAAAGAGGATTTAGTTTGGATTCAAATGAATGGAGGAGATTTGTGTCAGGGAGGAAAGAACCTGACAGAAGCTTCTGTCTGTTGTGTATGAGAAACAAAAAGCTCAAGGTGAGTGTGAATACTGGAAATATAGGTTCAGCCCAGGACCTTATGGGAGATATAAAGACCATTGTGGATTTACTGCAAATCAGATAAAGCTAAACTTGGAGGAATTAGAGAACTTAGAGAAATTACTGTATTGTAGCTGACCCTCAAAAGTGATGTCAGTGGATCCAAAGGAATGTCTTCCTTACACCACAAGTGTAGTGCACTGAGGAAAATAGCTTATTTTGTTTATTTTGTTTAGGTGGTGCAGGAACAACAACAGCAAACCCCCTTCAATAATTGTTTAGATAATATCATTCATTTAAAATTCACTGCTGCTAATTAAATTGTAAGTCTAACAAGCTAGGAGGTAAATTTTGGCAGCGTACTAAACCACAACAATTATTAATGTAATTAAATTTAGTTATCTGTGTAGATGAGCAGAATGGTGCATTTAGTATAGAAGGAACATGTAGCTTAAGCTGTGTGGTGTAATGGAGTATAACATAAGAAAAAGTCACCACTTTTTCCCATGAGCAGAACAGCAGCAGGAGAGGGTGCCTCAAAGGCACATTTTGCAGCATTAGAACAGAAATTACTGATTGATAACTGAGGAAATTTAATACCCTTATTCTGACTTGCTATCTTTGTACTAAAGCCAAGCTCTTAGAAACAGTTAATTATCACTTCAATAAAAATATTTAGATGACAACTGTAAGCCTTCACCATTTCTGCACATATGTTAGAAGCTCTTTTGTTGTTTCAGTATGTGTGAAGGACGACATTAAGATGAACAAGTAAGAACAGATCTGACATCCCTAAATTTACTATCAGCAAAAGCACTGGAGAGACAAGACAGGTTGTTTGGTCTCAGCTGCCCCCTGAATTTAATTGAAGATGGTGTGAATTATTGGTGAATTGTTGTGCCTCAGTCAGTACTTCTCTCACGTGCCTCAGAGCATGTGTGGGCAGGCAGTAGCTAAGACCCTGAAGAGAAGGGGAAAGCCCTGCTTTTTTTCATGCCTAATAATAAAATCTGATTTTTAATCAAGGTTTGAGATATGTTTAGGCTCTGATACTCTGGTTTGCAGTTCTGCAAAAGGTTAGAATTTTTCTGCAGTGTCCAAAGGTGGTGGATTGATGAGAATTTCCCATTCCTGGTACTGAGGTCCTGCAGCCACACGTACCCAGTACATCACTGCAACCTCTGTTGGATCAGCTGGCTGAAGTGAGCCAAACATTGTCAGCATCCCCAAGGCACTTCATTGAACCTGGAACCAGACTTCATCTTCCCCACTTCTCAGGTAGCTTTTTAGCTGCTGCATGTTGGTGCTTGCTGTGTGCTGCTGATGTGTTGGCTCCAGCTGGAAACAGCTGGCGAGGATTACCTTCCTCTCGGCTGTCACGCTGCCTTTTACAACTGATCTTTGGCAGGGTGAAGGATTGAGCTACATTCTGCAGCTAGGGAAGATGCTGACATGGCTAATTCCCATCCTTTTGTGGCTTTGCAAAGTCGCTGCCAAATGGCTGCAGTTCTGAAGAGCTGCAGTGTATACAGAGGAAATGGTTCTCTCCGAGCCCACGGGTTGCTGGGGATTTAAAAGAAGTTTTCCAGGGATCGTGGACTTCTGTTGGGCAGGGTTTGAATACAGTTTCTGTTTTGAACTTATGGTTCATTGTATGTATTTTCATGAGATGTGTTAGGAACAGATGTTCCTCTGGGAAAATAACCCTGTCCCTTGACAGTAATTCTTTCCTTTTGTTGATGTGTTTGGAATCAAGGCCTATTCTGCCTTACCAAAAATACTGTTTGGCAGGGTTCTTGCACTGTGTCCTTTATTAGCAGTGAAGTAATAATATACTGTAAACATTTTCAAGCAGGCTGAAGAGCAGGACAATGCCATCCACATGTACTGTAGAACGAAAATTCCTGAAGCAGGAATTGGGGGACTTCCTATGGAAGTGACTGTGCATTCTCAATATGCCTCATGTATTCTCCACACGGATTGAGAGGTGATGTTTATAAACACTCAGTTGCTGATTTATTCATAATATTTTGAGTTATTTATCCTTGGCTTCATACACACTGTATTTTTTTTGTATTTTTATTGCAAAGCAGAAAAACAATATTCTGAGATTTACAATATGTGTTTTTAACTGTTAACTCTATTTAACTCCGTTCTTTTGTTTCCTTTCTCCAAATTTATTTTGCATAAATAAATGCAAGGGAAGGTCTTGACAGGGCTGTTTACTTTGACAACAATTTCAACAGTGTTACATAACAGATGTATTTGTAACAGTAGATATTAAACATATAGTTGTGAATAATCACAATGGAGATGAAGGTTCTGCTTATCCTCTGGGGAAGCCCATAACACACCACACACCTGAGAGTCCAGCCAGAATAGCTGGGAATTTGAATATTAAATACTGCAATGCACCATGTGCAAGGATTATTTGTGGAATAGTTCACAAGAAATATTTAATGATGCTTTTGAAAAAAAATCATTCAACCTGCCTGAAAAGGAAGAAAAAAATCAGTGCAGGTTTTGCTTTGACTATGAGTTACTTTTTGACTGTATGACCTCACAGGCAAAACAATGCAGAAGGTGTCTGTATATTAATGCATGAAAATGATTGTGAGGAAACCTGTAAGTGTGCAAACCTGTTTTACTGGAAACTTCTAATAATGTGCAAGTGTGCTTAGTATGATGGGATAAAAAGAAATAAGCAATAGGTGAGATCTGTCATGGTTTGCTGTAGCTGGTCTTGATCCAAGCTCTCACTTGACCATTACCCAGTATCATGCCAGGAAAAGAGCTGTAGCTCATTTATTTTAGTGTTTGGTAAAACTTAACCTAAATTAGCTTAATGGGAGGATAGTCTGCTCTGAGAAGTGGTTTTTATATTTGATGTCCTGTAAAATGAAGTCCGTCCTCTGATTCCTTAGCTGACCCAGATTCTCTGGTTTGGAAAATAAAGCTGTTGCCCTGTTCTAATCAAATGTGTAACTTTAGCCCTGTAAAGGCACTGTGGGAATGAGGTGGCAGCAAAGTCCAGGAAAACAGCAATCTGGAGACATTTCCCTAAATTATCATTTACCTACTAGACTCATAGTCTGTATCAAATACTCAAATGTACTTGATTTGACTCAGAATCAAAATCAAACCTTCAAATTAGACAAACAGCCAGACAGGAATTGTGAAGCTAGTAGTGAATTCAGTGCAAGTGAGAGCCAGGGAGGTGTTGAAGCACAGGGTAATGTCCAGAGCAGGATATTGACTCCATGAGCTCATCTGAACGTGGCTGGTGTGAGTGTGTGAGTGATTAATGCCTGGGGCTGCTGGGTGATGTGCTGCACTGAGGGCAGAGGAAGGAAGGAAGAGAGGAGGGAGAGGGAATGTGGATGGAACAGCAAACCACAAAAACATCTCTTTGATCTCTGGGGGTAAGAAGAAAGCACTTAACAGTGAAAGGATGGGAGAGGGGGAAACTGTACAGCTGAACTATTTGAAGCTAAATTGTGGGACCCCAAAGAAGCAAGCAGGGTAGTTATGATTGCATAATACCATAACCCCAGCTCAGAAGTATTAAACAAACATAGAATACCTCACTACATATATTCTCTATAAACTTCCTAACCACACCTAAGCATAATGTTTCACCCCCTTCCTCCTATTTCATTAGTTACCCAGTGTGATGGGTTTAGAGAAATTTCAAAAACCCACAATTGCACAACTGGAGCTGATTGGGTGTTTTCATAATCTTGGATATCCAAACTTGCATCATCATGGTGCATCATAACCTTCATTTTTCTGAAGAAACATTTATTTTCTTTGGTCATTTGGAGCCATTTCCAGAAAAGGTCCCTTGCTCCCATCTCTTCAGTTCCTTTGTGGTTACAGAGTGTGTGATCTGTGCTCAGTTTAACAGCACATATGGTGTGTTGAGACTGACATAATTCCAAGGCTGTGCCATCATGTGGTATTTAGAGAAGGAATTAGGGATGAGCATACTGTTTGTTGCCAAAGAAAGTTTGAACTAACTTCTTCCTGAAAGGTAGGTGATGGCACTGCTTGAAAGCTCTAGACCATGAGACAGAGCAGTGGATCTTAGAGTGAAGACTGGCAGGTCTGTGCAGAACACATCCCATGGAGACATTAAAAAGTCCAGGAAATCTCCATCTGAACTTTGTGCTTCTTCATGTTCTCCTCCCTTTCCTATCTCTTTCATTTCACCACTTCTGAAAATCATCTCTGGCAGCCACATGAAGGAAAACAACAATTAATTTGATCACTGGGCCTCAGTCTGAGATTGGGGTTCAGACTGAAGTCCAGTGGGCTGGACATCATCCCTGGGGCTGCTGTGGAACAGGCTGATATGGTACTTCTCCTTCTTGACCACTCCCAAAGAGGTAAAAAATGACATAAAATTATAATATTTTGGAGTGCAACTGTTTGGTCTTGATAATGAGATGGGATTTTTTCAGCTGCAGGGTGATGCTGTAGATGTTTGTGGAGTGTCAGTATTGGAGATGATGGGAATTGCAAACCTTTGTCTTATCCTGCTTAGTACTTGCCCTATTTGACTGACAGTGCCAGATTCTCTGGCTTTTGAAATTATTTGAACATACTTGTATTTCTAAAAGAGAAAAAACAAGAATCACTCTAGATTTTCAGTTAAGTTTTTTATTCACTCAAGAAAATCCTAACTTAAAAAATATAAACAAAATCCACAGGAATCTTTTCAATTCTTCCTTCCATAGTTTCCTATGTGTTGTGTTGCTCCAAAGAGATAAGGGAAATTACCCTTTGCAGCAGCACAAGCCATCGAATCCCTCACAGCCACAGCCAAAATGTTTCCCTGCAGCATCTCAGCTCAACAGAGGGCAGCTTATTGCCATTAAACTCTGGGGGTTTATTCACTGTTCCTATCTAAATGTATCTCCCTCTTCCTGGAAAATTAAGTGGTTTAAGTCCAAATGGGACTTTGTGTAGACTGCAGGCAGCACCTCCATATTTCCTCAGATGGACTCCTCTGACATTTCTTAAGGCACAGGATGTTGCTGATATTCACAGCTGTCTGCTCTGAAGGGGTGTACAGCTGGGGGCTGGATTACTTTGGTAAGGCTACGAAGCAATTGAAATCACTGTTAGAACAGCTTTGGTTCCTGCATCCCCAAAGTGCAGAAGGATGGGTTGTCCCAGTGCAATGCCTTGACTAAAAGCATGCTGGAGCTCACCCCGAGCCAACTCTTTCCATCTATCCCGTGGTTCTGGGCTGCTGTTTTCCTCTCCCCATCCTGACCCTGCCTGGGGGAGGTATGAGGCTGCACTTTGTCCCCTGACACAGCAACCCTGCTGTAAAGTTTCAGACCTTTCCTTATCTCAAAGGACAGTTGCAGCTTCCTTTGAACCAAGATATTTCTTACAGCAACAAACTCATTGCTTTAGGAAAATTATGGCATCTCCCAATTTCCTTTTTGTTTCCCTCTTTGTTAGGATTTTTTTTGTTGTTGGCATTGTGCCAAGGTCTCTCTTTTTACAGTCAAGAGAAATTTGTTACTTAGGTTTTTTTTTTTTTTTTTTTTTTTTTTTAATAGAAGTGGATTTGAGTAAATGTGGTTTGCTTTTCTGGTTCTAGCAAGTCTGAATGGAAACCTTTTAGGTTCTGGTGGGGCCCTTTCCTGACTGTGCAAATGTATAAGAGACGAAATAATGAAAAAACTAAAATTTTTTAAATTAAAAAACCGGAATTTTATATACAGGCAAAGGAATTTATTAAAGATGTCATTCAACTCTGTAGCTAATAGTTTCTCCTCTATGGCTTTTTCAAAAAATTGCTTATTAGAAAAACAACTATCACACTGAGGAGAAGAATTAGGGCTATTTCAAGCATATTATTTCACAGTTTCTTGCCAGTGGGAGACTCATGGAGGGGGTTGGGGGCTTACAGTGGCTAGACAGACCATTAAATTGGTATTAAACACTTTTCCATATGAAGGAAGTCACCTTCTGCCAAAAAATCCGGGAGCAGAGGGATTGGTTTCAATGCAAGTACTGCTGGGATGGGGCTAGATAAACTTTGAAAAATTAAAAGGTCACTGGGGTCAGGGTGCAGGCTTCAGAGCCTGTCTGGCTGGCTTCCTTATAGACTCTTGGAGAGCTGGCACACCAAAGCAGCATGACGTCCTGCATAAACATTTGATCCTCCTGACCAGTTTTTTCCATGGTATTAACTTTCTTAGCAGGAAAAAAAAAAAAAAAAAAGTATATTAAAATGACCAAAGCTGTTTTATATCAATTTTCACCATGCAGAGGCACAGAAAGATTTCTGTGTTGTGTCCAAAGCAAAAGGGAGGGCAAAGGCAGAAAGAGCAGCTTGCCAAACTACTTATATAGATTCACAAACTGCTCTAGTTCCTAAAATAGCAGCTTAGCACAACAGAGGGCTCCTCTGCAACTATGATAAAATACACTGTTATTGATTTTTCAACTGCTTAATCAAGTGGAAGAGATAAATAATATAAACCATGCAAATCTAGGAAGATGGAAAAAAATATTAAATGATTCCTTTAGACATCCAAATGAAAGAAATGTTAGAGTGCTGGCTAAATCTCCAAAGCAAAGAGAACCTGGATGGAGCAAGACAGACAGGTCCATGGCTGAAGGGAGTTGGCACTGTGTGAGGAAGGGCACACATTTTCATGTTGTTTTGTGTGTCCTTGGCTTGGTGCCATGGCAGCTGGTTCAGTTCCAGAGCTAAGCTTTATGTTGTCCCCTGGCCCCTGGAGACCCCAGTGTCCCTTGAGACCACAGTGTGCAGTGCAGTGTACTTGGTTTGGAAACAGACAGCTATGGGCAGCAGTGTCCTGGCTAAACTGAGCATGGAGAGGCTGAAATCTTGGCTGGACAGATACATTTCACTTTCCTGGAAGGCAGAGCCAAGAAGAATTAAGGATTGGCCCATACCTTCTATTGTTAAGGACATCTCTTCTGCCTGGCTTGGCTTTTGTGCACAGCGTGCTTCAACTTCAAAATACTGATCTCAGTTCAGTAGAAGAAAACAAGCAGAAAATCTTGACTGTGCTGTTGTAAACTTTCTTTTATATGCTGGACTTTTGTTTGGTTAAGCTTTAACGCAGGACCTAGATTCTGGAATGAACTGATGAAGAGCCTGACCATGAGAAAGTGCACCAGGCAGCTCGGTGCAAGCTCAGAGCACTCTGAATGGGACTCCTCCAGCACACAGCTTTGTGCTTGGAAGCAGCTCTGCTAATTTCCTGAGGAATTTGTGTGGCATATCTGCACTAGCAGATGGTATTGTAGTAGCAAAGCTTAACTCTGAGAGAATTTGGAGCTGCTAAATAGTGAAGCAGCTCAGGGGTCTGTATTGTCAATACAGGATCACTGAGGTTTGTGAAATCTGCTGGTTTGTGGTATTTGAAAGAGAAAAAAGAACTGCTTTCTGTTTTAAAGCTTGAAGGTTTTTTTTTTTCCTAAATACATCTCTATTTACAGAGCTATTTTGCTGTTCCACCTTTTCTGGATGCTGCCATCCTACTCCTGTAGTGTGACCAAACCCAGTTGTCCTCCTGGAGCTTTGGGAGAGTTTGGTCATAGCCTGTACATGTACCCACAGGCATGTGCATTGCTTGCTGTGGATTCTTGTGATCAAAGGCTATTTTGGAGCTGGTAGGCTCACATTTGGAGACATATGCAGTCCTGCCATAAGGCTGGCAGAAAATTCACTATGTATTGGGGATGCTTGGGTTTTATTGCATAAAACTTCCACATCTGGTAATCAGAAAAAGAGAGATATTCCAGGTGATAGTCCCTTCTGTGATATGACCCCTGGTGAGAGAGTAATAAAGGAAGAGACTTTAATGACACAGAAGACCAATGAGGGCTGCACATAAGAGGGGAAAGCAGGATCAAATGACATGACAAAGTCAAGCAGAGAAGATTTAATATATTGTGCCAAAAGCTGAAAATAACTCAGGGAGATGATAAAATCTACAGCATGGGGGTGGGGGCAGTAGAGCTTAAGGAAGAGTGGGAACCACAGAAATGACCATAGTCCATTTTTATTTTAACCACTTACAGGAAGGTGATGAGTCACCTCTTCCATTGCTCTTTGATTTATTAGCAAGGTGAGTTTCCTGCTATGGAAATTAGAGCCAGCAGAACTGCCAAAGAGGGAGGAAGAGTGTGCACAGACATCTTTGTAAGCTCTGCAAGAAGCAGAAGGAGGAGGAAACCCATTTGAGTGGAGAGAGGAACGTGCCAGAGACACAGAAGTCAGAGAGCAAGTGTTATGTTGCCTCTCAGGAGGTGAACAATAAAAAAAATATTGTCAGGATTTCAGATATGGAATAGAGACAGGTAAATGAAACATTCTGAATTTAACTCATTTTTATGGATATCTGCTTGCAGAAAACTTTACTCTTGAAACTCTATTACTCTGCTAGGTCAGTGGAAGGTCAGCTGTCCAGTAAGTTACAGAGCTATGTTAATTTGTTCCACGTTGGGCCTGAAGTCTGTATTTAGGTAAAAAAGGACTTTATGGGAACTTTACTGAAGGAAAAGCTCAGATTTTCAAGTCCTGTCATTTACATGCCCTTTCTGGACCTGAGTAGCAGTCCTCCCAGAGAGCTTGAAAACCTTCTGGTAAAAAGATGTTGATCAATAAATATATGTGTATATATAATTTTAATATGGTTTTGTTTTCAACACAGGTTTTTAGGGTTTTTTGGTCGACTTTTTGTTTGCTTGTTTTAAATTAATACCTTCTTTCTTGATAGTGTTCTCAGAAATTGTAACTGACTTCACTGTCAGTCATTTTGCCCAGCAAAGGTTAAAACTTTTCTGACAAAAATGCAGCCCAGCAGCTGAATACATATAACTGCCTGTGTGTTGGTCCTCTGGGGAAAAGGACAGGTCACCCAGAGGTACAGACCTTCTTCCTTAGCTGAAGTGCTTGAGGCTTTGAACTGAAGTATTTTTATACGTGGATGTGTGGGTATTGTTACAAATAGATACTGTATTGAGCATTAGCAGTGCAACAGGATAAAACTAGAAAATAGTCTTGAATAATTGCACAGCTGTAAATAAGATTTAATGTTCACTGATCCACATTGTCAGACATCCTTTCAGACTAGAAATTCGTAACTCTGTTATGAAGTGAGTTCACAGAAAGTGTTGTTCACAGAAAATCAACAGAAGACCAGGATGTAAATATTTTTTTCAGTCTTAACTGGGGTTCAAACTGAGACCATGTGTTCAAATACCTCAGTTTCCATGAAGCTGCTTTCCATTCTGAGCTTTGCAGATCAGGCCAGTCCTTATTAGCCAGGCATTATTCATCCTCACTCTTTTAGATAAAACATTCATTGTCATCATGTCAATATTTGTTATGTGGGTTCATTTTATGTGGTGGGGTTTTTTTATCCAATTTCCTCTACTGCTTCAATAACTCCACCATTTCTTGCAAGACTTAATTTGAAACTATTTAAGTTTATTATTTCAACTTCCAAAGATGATTATTTGGCATTGAGTAAACAACCTTAGCTATGCACTTGCTGACATTCCTCCATAATAACTCTCTGCCCCTATTTTATCGTTTATGGAATTGCTTTCTAATCCTTTTCATGGGTCTTTTTAAAAATAGCTTTCTTATATAATAGATAGTAACATTTGTTATAAAATGAAAGTAAAACCAATTAAATCTGCCTTATTGTATTTACAAAAGATTGATGTGTGTAAAGTCTAACAGCTTATTTGGGGATTTTAATCTAAAAGTGCCCTGCAATAACATTCTCTTGTGTTCTGGGAGCCAGCAGTAATGGAGAAGCCACTGCCTGCAGAGATGCTGAACTAAATTAAAGTATTGTGTGCTGGTATTCGAGCATCTGCCTCATACGTTAATCTCTGGGAAATGCTTGAAAATACCCTAAAGTAGCAGCCATTTCTTTGTTTAAGTTTGAAAGCTTTTTGTATCTATTCTCATTAATGCTGTAGTGCAGAAGATTTGCTGTTCAGTAAATGAATTGAACAGAAGCTTCTGCAAACCAAGAACAGATTGCAGTATCCCCATTTCAGTCTCCATTTTACTTTTGTTGTGTGTAAAGGATTTAAATTTGAGCTCCAGGGACCCAGGTTTTACTGTATTTCCTTCAACATATGCGTTCCCTGTAATATAGAAACAAAATAGTTGGACTTACATGAATATTGCAAAAATTTAAATATTATGCTGCCTGAATGATTGAGGATTTTTTTACTCTACCTTAGTCTTTCTCCTGAGTTATATTTACACAAATGAGACTCTAAGTGTATGGTTTCTCTGAAAGGTGGCTTCTGAAAATGCTTCATCTTCATGGTAAAGTCTCTCATTTTTCTTCTCCTTTATAACATTTTCATTCATCCAGCTCTGGATCAGAAACAATACCATGTGATTTACAATCAAGTATGACATAAATAGTTGAAGCTGTAAGAGCAGCATGTAGTAAACAAAGAGACTGTAGGCAGTAATATATTTGAATACAGGGTTTTTATGCATGAATAATCCATGAGTTTATAAAAGTCAGTCTGTTTATAGATAATTTAGGAATAGAGGGATGCTTTTATTCATGAAATAACTTATCTTCTCCAGCTTAACAAACAGCTCCATTAAATGCAAGAAAAGAAGAGTTGTGACGTACAGATTTGCCAAACTTAGCTGTTATTATTTCAGAAAATAAAAGTGTGCATCCATAAGGACAAGGCCTGCAAATGGAGTGTGTATCTCTGAGCACACTCCCTTAGATGCTGATTTCTGCACTGGTACCTAAGCTGCAGGTGAGCAGCCTCCAACTTCCTCCAACATCCTCCTGCAGCTGCAGCTCAGCTGAATGAAAATATTATTGTTTCTTGCTACTCCTTTCCCTTGCCTGGACATTAAACTTCTTTTATAGCTGCTGGAGGAGCTCCATTTCTGACAAAGCAAATGGATTGTCAAAAGCATGTTGTTTGTTTAGGAGTGATGTCCATGAGCAGCTCCTAGAAGATCTGAAGGGACAATTACAACCAGAGCAAGGGAATGATGTGTGTCCATCCCCTGGTTCTACCTCTGGCCTGATAATTTAAGTGTTGCCATGCCAAGTAAATCATCCTTAAGAGAAGAAATAGCAGGATGTTCATCCTGGCACAGACTGCAGCCCTGCTTAGAGCTGCCCTTGGCAATCAGGGCAGAGTGTAGGAAGGCCAACATCTGTTTGTCAGTCTGGCCTGAAAGAATGCAGGTGTTTAAGAAATAATGATTATGACATTTTTGAGCCTTTCACTTCATTGTTTTTCTTGAGCCAGAGGTATCTTTTGAATTTGAACTAAATTATACATACAGTTTATCACTGTTTTGAAAATCATTTTTATACCTAAGAAACTCATTTCCTTGTCCAAACAGAGTCCATCAACTCCCTTTTCATCTGGCCTCTTTTCTGCTTCTGATGCAAGTTTCTTTAATGGTTTATAGTAAGGTCTTTATGCCTTTCACCCCAGTTCTCATGTGTTTAGAAACAGTACTTGCAAAGAAGGAGGCTCTATTAGGATAAATTAATATCTTTGAGTTCTTGCAATTAGAAAGTAGAAATACTAAAAGCTAGTTTTAAAATGCTTACAAAGAAAACAATTTGAAATGGGAAATCAGAAAAGGACTGTGTAGAGAAAATAATGAAGGGATTAGGAGAGTGTGGTGGTATTTCAAACTAAGGTTCCTTATATGTATTTAATTAAGAGCCAATAAAGTAGGATTTAAATATACATAAACTAGACATAGTAGAAACTTGTTAATTTGCACTCTAATAATTTGCAGATTTTATAATTTGTGAAAAGAAAAAAAAAAATTAAAAGCTTCCTTCTGCCTTCCAGCAATGGTTTAAACCAGAGGCAATAGTGAAATAGCCTATTATTAACACTTAGTTCTTTGGCAAGAATACTGGAAAGCAGTGGCTATGCTTGTGATTGTGTTGTAAGGGATTAACCACTGGATCATAGTTATTAATACACCATAAAATGCACTTCATTCCTACTCTTTCAGACAGCAGCCAGTGTAACTCTCTAAGATTTTCATTGATTTGGAGTTGGCCATAAATAAGCCCAAGTCAGAAATGCAACGATTTGCAATAACTCTCAGGCATTAAAATCACAAATCAACACCACCAGCATGGAAGCTTTTGAACATGTGCCTGGAAATTCCTTATTTTTGTTGGGATCTTGTCCTTCAGGAGGTTTTGTCAGCCATGGGGGGTGGCAGGAGGTTTGTGCTGCTGCAGGTCACTGTGTCTGCAGGGCTGGTTCCCAGTGTTCACACCTCGGTGAAACAGGAGAAGGAACCCAGAATGCTCTGGTTTGGGCTGATGTGGATTTTTCAAAGGTGAATCCTGATAGGCCATCTCCAGCCCATTATTATTTATTATTAATTAATATAGGTCTGATTTTTGTTGCCCTCTCACTTGTGCAATAGATCACAATGTTCACTGATACTGTTCAGGTGTCTTTTCCTTTATATTTATTTGCATGAAGGGTAAATTGAGCTTGATGTTATTCTGTGATTAGACATATTTGGCTGAATTTTCAGCCACTTTTAACCTGTTATATACAATATTTTCCAATGAGATTGTTCACATAGAGTCTAGGAAAAATCAAACCTAGAGAAATGCCAAACATATTTCATACATTTAATTCATTAATTTTGTAATTAGTTTGAGATGTTAAATGTGGCTTTATTTCTGAAATAACTTTTACTTAGGTGTATTAAGGATCAGTACTCAATCTTTATCACCACTACAGCATTTTAGAATATTTTTCTTTGAATTCCAATCATGTGACCTCACCTTGATGCGTGCTGCACTTGAGCCACACTAAACCAGAAGAAATCCCCATATAAAACTGCAGTATGACCATATCAGATGAAGATATTCCAGTCTACTTTAATCCTGATTCCAGTTACCTGGAAACCATCTACCCAGTTGTATGTAAAACCTTGGAGGGAAGGTCCATTGAGTCAAATTTTTGTCTGCCAGGTAATTACAGCACTTGGCATCTTCAGCAGGGAGCTGCCTACAGAGAGCTCTGGGCAGAGCAGGACCCAGTTTTGTATCTTCTTCTGTGGTGTACTTGGTTAATCAAATCTACTTCTCTGCAGCTTTCCTTCTGCAGCCTGTAACAAGGCAGAGGATTTGCATTGTGATTCCATTTAGGTTGAAATTAGTATGAACTTCTGTTCAGTAGCTGATGTTTAATGTATGTTAGATTAGGTGGTTCTTTGATAAACTGACTCTGAGGACTGTTATGACATTTCTTGTCTGCATCCTACTTCATGATTGAACTGCAGTATTACCCTGTGATTAACAGAGATAGTTTTGTCTTGTACTGTACCCTGCTACCACAGGAAACCAACCAGATCAGCTTTTAAGGCAAAAATTGTTTAAGAACAGACAAAGCCCTCAGAACCTAAAACATCACACAAAATAAAACACATACATACACACACAAAAGTTCCCCCCAGGTAAATGAAACATCTGTCTTTACTGTTGCAGTAAGTAGCAAGGATCAGAATAATTTCCAAATGGCATAGGAAATTATTTTTCTGCTTTATTTTAATCTCTTTTGTATTTTCATTGAAACAAAGGGTCACACGGAAATAGCACATATTAGATATGCTGAGAAAATGCTTGCATTACATCTTATTGGCAAAATCCCCAAACAATAAACATTCAGTATTTGAGCCAGCCAGGTGTTGCAGGGTTTGGCCAAGTCCAAATCCTCCACAAAATGATCTATTTTTTAGCATCAGTATTTCCAGGAAATGTCAGTTTCTGCAGAACTGAGAAATCAATGAGCCCTGGTGAGTGCAGTGCTCACCTTTCAGAGGATCTGTATTTCTGAAACATATCTCATGTAAGGCTTTTGCCAAGGCTCATTTAAGCAGAAATTGGTTTCCTGTTTTTTTAGGAACCTTTTCCCCTGAATGAAGTGAGATCATCTTGTCAAGAAGTTTTCTTCTGCTTCTGTTGGAAGTGGTCTTGTTTTTCCACTATCCCACTTTGCCTTTTTGTCCCAATGTCTGGAGGAAGTCTGTCCAGGATAGGACAGAAGGAATCTTTGGGCAATGGAGGAATCCCCAAGAAAAGCAATGGAATTTGCTGCAACAGTCCCTGGCAAAAAGGAGATGAGCAGAAACATTATTCTGGCAGGAATATGCTCAAGGATGTAATTAGCAACAGTGATAAAAGAACAGACATGGAAACATGAAATTAAATGGAGCTAAGTATGCAAACCTGCTCTTGCAGTGGGTCACTCAGTGATTTTTAAAACAAATGTGAGTGGGCAGTATCAGCTTAATTCTTAATTTTAGATTCGTCTGCTGGTCCTCACAGCAAATACTCTTGCCTCTGTTTTCAAACATCCCACATCTGTGGATATTGGCAGTGTGAGGGTGTGGGGACTCTGCTGTCCAAGGTGTTTGTCTTTCCTGGCAGTCCTGCCTTCGAGAGATGGGTGGGGGCTTGTGTCCCAGCTGTCCCTGCTGTGACACCTGGGCATCAATTTTCTACCCTTCCCCAGTAGATGAAGCCAGGAGCCACCTTCATGCTTTAGTTTCAGATCACGGCTGACAAAGCAGTTTATCTTTTATATATTTTTCTAGTGTAGTTTTTCAGCCAATTTTTTAAAATTGAAATTTAGAGTTGAGCTTATCTTTGAAAAACTGCTTTGAATTCTTCATAGTAGTCAAGATGTTTTTCAGCATTTCTTTAACCATTTTTAAATTGATTTGACTCACTAGTAAATATCAGTAATTTAAGATTTATGATTTTTTTCTTCATATAAATGTTTCCCCTAGGATTAAGCTTGAGATAAATTCCTTCATGTAGCTGCCCACTACTTGCATTCATGGGTAAATTAAACTGTCTGGTTCCTTGTAACTAATTTTTCAAATGTGAGTAATTAAAATTGCAGAAGCATTTTTAATGCCAAAGATGAAACAGATGCTGGTGGATATATTAGGTCTTGACAAAGGTTTGGCAGGTAAAATTTAAAGTAAGAATGGCTTTTCTATATTATTTATTTTTAATTTTAGCTTTACTGGCCTTTCAAGTGTGCTCAAAAGCAAGATGGATTGTTAAAATGTTTGCCACAGTTTATTCTCATGCATCCCTAAAACAGAAACATGTGAGATGAGGATCTCTTCATCTGGAGGGATGTGTGTAGTGGCTGATACCAAAAGCTGTTCACCCATCCTCAATGATTACAACCCCCTGAGAGCTGTTCCCCAGTTCATTATATCAGCTGAAATTACTCTCTTCCTGCTATGATCCGGCTGCTTTGGTATTTTGTCTTTACTGACCCTGAAACTCATTCCTTAGGCTGATTAATGTCTTCATATGGTCCTGAAACTCACTGTCCTGCATGTCTGCCCCTGTTTCTCTTATGCTGTTACCTTGTGAGTGATTTCTCATAATTACAGCACATTTTTGTGAAGACACATTGCCTGGTCTGTCCTGCCAGACACAGTCCTCAGAGTCCCAGTAGCTGGAGGGCAGCCAGGCAATATTTTGCAGCTGCCTTGTGAAAATCCCAGTGGCTCAGACCTCAGAGATGTTGGACTCAGACATAACCAGATGTCAAGAATTCTTACCAGGCACATCCTCAGCTTCAAAACGTTCACAAATTCTTGTGAATAATGGTGCATCTTATCTAAAGGGTGCTGCTTTAATATCGGTTCTATCTTCAGTTCAGACACCCTATCCCATACAAGTTTAGAAGGAAAAAAGATCTGTAAGTCATCTTGCACTCAACTAAATACAGGCCAAGTCTCATCCTGGTGTGAGAATAGAGCTAAATAAAAGCTGGTTTAGTGCATTTCTAGCTGTTTGAGGTATTGCCCACATACTGAAATGTTTTCTCTTTCCATACCCTGCTGTACCAATTGCCATACAAGGACTAGCAAATTGCTGATCTAATTCCATGAAACATCATGTGGTGGCTTTTCCACCCTTGGGGAATTCTCCTAGAAAGTCAAAGCTCGTCTGGAAACTATTTTTTGCTGTTGGAACAGTTTAAAGAAGCTGCCTCCCACCAGTGAGCTGAGCCCATTGTGCCTGGCAGATGTTTGCAGTCCTGCCTCAGAGCTGCATGAGGTCACATCTGAGCCTTCTCCTGACAAAGCACTTCTGAGTGGGCTCCTTGGCTTCCTTGGCTTCGTGTCCTTTGCCTTTCCACTCGATTTAGCTGATGTGCCAGTGCTGAGTGTTCCGTGCAGGGATATCCTGCGCTCAGCACCCAGGGCTCCCAGGGATCTCTCAGACAATGGCTTATAGGTCTCCTCCCAGCAGCTCTCTAATCTGAGCACTGGGAATAACACAAAGCATGTCCTCAATGTCTGTTTGATCTAGTGGAAGTGGCAGGTTCCTGAGTTGGAAGGTAGGATGACTTAGACGTTCTCTGGAAGTGGAGACGTGAAACCTGCATTATTCTGGGAGGTTTTTCAGCTTGGCTTATCTGTTTGTGCTCCTGCTCTTTGTCTGTCTTCCTTCTCAGACTACTGGGTGCTTGTAATGGGTGATTTTTATTTTTTTTCCCTATTTATAGTAAACCTGAGAGGTGAACCTGTCCTCCACTGGAGCCTGTGGGATTTTCCTCACTGCAATGAAAACAATTGAAAAGGGCATTGTAAGGCACACTATGCTGTAAAAAATCATTTGCTTGCTGTTCTCTCATATTTGTACTTCTCACTGGTGATTAAAATGTAAGTTTCTGTTTTGATATCAAAGTAAAACTTAGCAAAATCCAATTTTTCTCTGTGATTTTCCCTTTTTCAATGTTCATTACAGTGCCCTACAAACACTCACATCCTGTCTTCCATTAAGTGTTCCACTGGCTTGCTGAGCATTGCAGAAGAGATACAGAATTGCCTCTGGTGAGTTTTAGTAGCCAGGGTGTGGAGGTTTACTTGAGAGTGGAAAACTAGAAGAGTTTGACTTAATGCTTTTTATTAGAATTTTACCTTCTTGCAAAAAGTAGGATTTTGTTTGTTTTCCTTGCTTGGTGAAGGCAGGTCTCTGAGGTAAATGTGATGTGTTTTTCTTCAGTTAGGATTTAGCTCTAGAAAAATGAACTTCTCCCTGTTTCACAACCACTCTCATCTTGAGGGATCTATGCTAACCAGAAATGTAAATATCTGCTTACTTCCCCAGCTTAATTTCTGAGAAGTCTCGAAGGTAATTTCTTTCTCATTGAGAAAGAAAGTTGTATTTTTCCTTAGATTAAAACAGCATCTGCAACTATATGAGCCAAAGTTCCTGCAGCAATTCAGTTTCTTCTCTTAGTAGACCACAGTCCTATTTTAGGAATCAGTCATCTGTCCACCCCTGCTCACACTGGGATGTAATGAGCATTTGATCTCTCTCAGGTCTGTCTGTTTGTCAGTAACACACACATGCAGCTGCTCCTTGTGCCTTGTCTGATCCCCGAGTCCATCCATCCTGGCAATGTGTGTTAGTGTGTCACTACCTGTGAATGACACTTTCCTTTTTCACAGTCTGTGCCTCTCCCTATTCATTTTGCCTCATGTTAACAGTGTATCCTTAGCATCACCTCTTCTGCTTTTTTCTCTCTTTTTTTCATTTGCTAGTCATGCCCTATCCCAGCTAATTTCATTGCTTATTGCTGCTGCTGTATTTATTGATGAATGGCTCATTTCATCCCAAGCCACATAATCTGCACTCCTTCCTTTGCTGAGAACTTGAAAAATGTACTTACAGAAATATTTGAGGATAGGACTGTTTGTGCACTTCAGGCCAAATTAGAGACACAGATCTCATCATCTTTTTTAGGGCGCGCATCTGATGTTTCATGCAGCACTGGGGAAATTTATGTCCCTGCCTCTGTTTCTCAATTAGGTCACAAATTATCCCTGACTGTATTGTGGTTACTGACATATCAGTGTTGGTTTTATTTTATCCTACCTTTCTTTTTAAGAGCTCTCATGCTCTGTCTTGCAGGTAACCCAATTAATGGTTCTACTACTTGTAGTGCAGTGATAAAATCCTCACTGCCTGCAGTGGGCAGAGGATCAATCCTTATTCCTCCCTGTCTTGATGTCCTTTTTCCCCACCTGGTGTTGGAGTGCTGAGTGTCTTGTTTGGCACAGTGGGTGGGGCATGGGCACGTCTGTGGTTTCTGGAAATGCTGCCAATGCAATTGTCACATGCTGCTACTAAATATTGCATTTCTGTGGGTTTGGAAAGTCAAAACAACCACCTTCTCACAGTCTCCCAACTGCAGTTCTTTCTGTCAAGTCAATGAAAGTTTTTGAGATTTTTTGCTGCTTTATTTTTATGTCATAACCCAATTCCTCATATTATTAAAAAATAATCAATTGCACCTAGCTAGTACAGCTGTAATACAGTATATGCAGATATCTCAATTACAGGCTTAAAAACTTAAATGATAAAAAATGAGTAATGGTGCTCAAAGACTAATGCATGTAAAGTCAAACCCTCATGGATAGGAAGAATTAGGATTAAAATTCCTGTTTGCAGGCACCTTCTAGGATTTTCAGAAGGATCTAACCAGGTAAGGTATCTAGTTTCCATAGGCGTGTATGAAATATGGTCTAAACCATTATGTGCTCCTCAAAATGCAGTTATTGATCTCTATTTTTGGGTATCTCTATACTGTCAAAGTAACCCTGGTAAGTGGGAAGTCTGTATTTAACTGGAATTCAATGGGATTTAGCCATTAGTGATTTTGTATTAGTATTAAGCCCTATGGAAAAAAAATAATTCTGAAATACTAGGCCACTTGTCAGAAAAGAGGGACTTCCTTGGATTTTTAGGGGATTTCCTTTAAAACACAAATCTGAAAAAAGTCAGTTGGAGTGACTTAAAATATATAAAGTTTTAAGTTGTTCACAGACGTGAGGCCTTTAATGCAAAACTATCCAGTATATGATGTTCTTAAAACACATAAATTGTGTTTTGCTTTTGAATGATTAATCTTAATCCAAATTTTTTTTCAGGTTAAGCATGAATTTTCTTTTTCAGTACTGTGCCAAGTTTTTACTCTTTGAAGATATCATTAAAAACACTTCAAAGTTCCTCTGCCTCACACAATGTTGTTTTCAGGAATTGCTTGAAGGTAAGCAGTAATGTAACTTGGTGTTATAAGGTGAATAATTAAGAAATGAGAAAAGAGATTAATTAATGTGCTGTCCATGAAATTAGCATTCTGATAATTGTTTGGTTTGTAATTGTATTGAGTTTAATCTGACAATAATACTAAGAAACTGTGGGTTTTAAAACCATCTTTTGTTTGGGGGGAAACTTTAATTTGTTTAAAACAATTCATTTGCATCGATGCTTTCCCAAGTTTTTTTTTTTTTTTCTAAACCTCATATTAGCTGTTCATACAACCAGATACATTAACCCAGAGGATAATTCCATTTCAAGAGGAAGAATGAAGGACAAAATTGAATCTGCTCTGTTCCTAAGTTAATGGTTGCACAATGTACCTAAGTGCTTTGTTATTGTAGTCTCATCAACATGTGAGCTGCTCAGAATTCTTTGGGATGTAGATAATTTCTGGGGTGTGAAAGGTGATAACTACTCTCCATATTTTACTACTGATGGACCTCTCAAATCAAATGTATGCGCTGACATCTCCATGCTTTGAAGATTTAAAGACCTCAAATACTGACAAAAAAAGTCTGACCTTGAAACTCCTGTCCCAAAATTCCACTTTTTTTCCACACTGTTGCTTTGCTGAATATATTAACTTGGGGAAAATCCTATAAAGGAAAATAATATTCCTTGTGTTATTATAAATTTAAGTCTCATGCCAGATAATTCCTAGTGAAACATGTTACTGAGGTGACTCCTGTGTTCCAAGGAACAACTTCTAATGAGTGTGAAGGAGAAAAACTTCAGCCTTAATGTTATATATTTTCCATCTATCAGAAGTATTTCTGATTCTCAGCTGTTGCTGAAATTAAGATTCTGACCAACTTCCATTGCAATTTATGGTACTTAGGAAAAGAAATACTTTTAGCAATTTGACAAGTATAATTTTCCCTAGAATGTTTTTCAGTCATCAGAATGTCAGGAATTTGTTGAACTTAAATAAATGCAATCACATACTAAACTTTTCTCTGGTAATTTCAGAAGACAGCTTTGTTGAGTTTTGCTCTCCTTGTTCTCTTACTTTTATGCAAGTGCTGACAACAGGAGGTGCTGAGGTATTCCAGCAGCAGGGGTCCAGAGGAACATGGGATTAGTGTGATTTAGATGTCAAAAATTGTTCACCATGGTTTATGTAGTTAGACCTATTTTTCCATTACTGCATATTGGTTATTTGTGCAAAGGAGAACATTCCAGTAGAATATACAGAAGGCTGGACCAAAGTAGTCTGAATATAGCAAAGGAGGGACTTGAAGCTCTTGTTCCTGTTTGGACCAAATCTAAGTTGGGCTTTGTGCTGAAATTAATATTGTCATGTCAAGTTTGGGGCAGGACCTGAGATTTTCCTTTCAAAATTGATAGACTACAAAAAAATCTTGTCCAGCTTTAAATGCTAGTCAGAACAAAACAAGGACAAGTAGAAAAAGAGCAGAGTTTTTTGTTGTTTGCATTTAATGCTTTCTGTATAAGATATTGCCAACAAAACAAACTAATATATTTGATAACATAATCTGAATAAATTGATTGATTTGCCTGGAAAGAGGGGCTGTAATCTTCAGGAGTAGCTAGTCCTGGAAACAAAGACTTCAATCCTTTTATTACTATTTATTTATGGGGATGGTTTTCCCCATACCTGAGGGAAATTTTAATTTTCAAAACAAATTCACAATGTAAAAACTGAAACTACACTGTTTTTAGTGAAAAAAAGCAATGGTGCTTAAATTAATACAGTGATATCCATAAACATTAAGGTGATACTGCTTGGTTATAGAAAGCAGATGAGTCAATCTACTCAGTGGGAAACACAAATGCTCTAATACTTTAGGTGAATTACAAGTGTTTTTACTAGTCCTGTAAAGTGTGATATCTCTCTCTATACATATGTCTATATTATGTGTAAAATGTCATTTTTCTCATATGCAGTTCACTTTTTGTAAAGGCTGTTTTCCCACTAATCATATCTTGAATCATCTTTGTTTTCTAGAATTTCCTAAAAATCAGCTGATTTTTGGTAGTTGCTGTTTACAACCATGATAAAAGTATTTAAAAGTGACTGACAGAAAGCAGAACAGATCTCACTGGATTTTGTTACATTGTTCAAAAATCCTTACTGTAATTCTGGCCTCTTGTGTAGTGGTTATGTAACATAGCAAGGCAAAAAACTCACCAATTTTTTGTTAAATGTTTTTTAAAGAATCTTATTGTGTGATACAGGAATGAGTGTGATGGATACTGTGGATAACAGCCAACACTCTTTGCACAATGAAGCTTTTTATGTTGTACAATTTATAGTTCTGTTGATCCAATTCATTACAGCTTTTTTTCCATACAAAACTAAACTTTGAGTTCAAATGTTCACCCTGATGTCAAGGTCTGATATTTCTACTTCTCTTTTTCTCCTAACTTTATTGATTTTTCTAGGCTAAGCATTCCATAAATTAGTTATAGTAAGAAGGCATATTGTGGAATGTGATATAATTGGCAACTGATTGTTGATGTAGGAGATTTATGTCGGCCTTATAGTAATAGTTTCTTATAATTGGAAACATATGTGACTTTTAGTGTCTAGACTTGGGAACTTTCCCAGGAAGGAGTTCCAGGTGGTTATCAAAGCATAATAGGCCAAATGGCTACTTAAAGGCTGCAGGCAGACATAGGAAATATGTAAATGTTGCTAGCAAATGTAATTATTTTGTAATTTGACATTTATAAATTGCACTATTTCAATTTGCATCTGATGGTTTGACCAGCTGATTTGTTTTGTAAATTCATGTTGAAACCTGAAATTTGCTTTCTCACTGAAATAGCGTAAAGTACACTTCAGAAGTTCTTGATGTATCTGGATGACAAAAAGCTTTTATCTGTATCCTGTGCCTAATTTAGTTGCATTGATATATGAATGTTTAACTTGAAATAGAAAATAGTTGCATTTATAGAACAAATCCTCTGAAATTTGGTTTGGTATAGTTAAGTTACCTGGCACCTTTGTTTGCTAGTAGTCTGATTTCTGGAAGGACCTCAGAAAGGAAACATGTCTGGAAGTTGTACAGTTGTACTAAAACATGTGGTGATTTGATATTTCCTTGATCCCAGCTTGCCTTGAACATGCTCTGCACGTTAAAACATCCCTGGAGAAGGAAAGCACAGTTGGCTATCCCAGCATGAATACTCTGCAAATATTGTTCTGGGACCTGCACAGCCTGTGACTCACAAGGAATATTTTCAGCTCTGGTTCTGACTGTACAATAGGAAATAGAAAAGAAAAGAAGTGATTTGCTGGGTCCTAACACTGGATGACTTGATCATTGTTGCTTGCACAGAGAACATGGAAGAGCTGCACTAGAAGATGTGAAATGTCCTCTCAATTCAGTTTTCATGTGCCAGATGGTTGTTTCTTGTATATTTTTTTAATCCTACCTGTTAAGATAGCAAGGAATGACATACGTTATCTGGCTCTGCAGCCAAGTGTGTGGTCCAAATTATTTTCACAGAATGCCTGACAAAGTCTGCTTGCTTGTCTGCCTGCCTCAATCATTTTTCTCAACTAATGAGAAAAATCTGCCAAGCATTGTTGGGCTAAGGCACTAATTATTCTCAAACAAATGTTTCAATTTTGCACAAGTCAGGAAGTGTCTCTGTTTTAAATGATTACATGCCAAGATGCCAGAGTAGTTAGACCAGTTTAGTTTGTCAATATGTCTGGAAGTCCCAGAGGACCAAAGAGATGAAATCATTAAATACAAATGGGTTTGCAGTCTTAGGTGCTCTTTTAGGAAATATTGCTGCAATACTTCTTTTTTGTGTGTGTTCATTTTTAATGAGAAGTAGTAGGTCTATTTTCCTTCTGGAAATGTTGTTTCTTGTGATATTTCTGGCTGCACCGGTCCTCAGATTCTCTTGGTTTTGGCACTGGATTAAAGGAAATTTTGTGACTAGTCACGCAAGACTGGCCCATCTAATCCTTTCTCAGATTTTGTAGCCTGCTCATCATCACCCCATTTAAGCATTAAGGAAGTTGGTCTCTGATAGTGACAACATTGGAAAGTGTCTCCTTGTAAAACTTTCAGTTGAATTTGGCAGTTGGAAGAAGCTTGAACAATTTGAATTTACTGCTTGTTTTCCAAGCAATGGTTCTACCCTTGGGCCTGAGCTCCACACTTCCCTACTCAGAAGTTGTTGTGAGCTTCCAGAGTCACACTGTCCCACCTCTGATCACAGAATGTTTAGGTCACATCTATTTGTGACAAGGTTCAAGGTTTTAAGGGTTTGGGGTGTCACTAGTGAGGTACGTGCCTCTGCTCAGCTGTACCTCAGCTGATGTGCTACACTTTTGCCATCTGCCTTTCCCACTGTTTGTCCTCATCCCAAAATTGCTCTGAAAGAAGCAGATAGATTGCCAGGTTTAGGGGGCTCTGCTGGGCTTGCCTATGTTCATACCAACAAAAATCAGAGCTTCCAAGAACTGCCTTCCTGCCTTGAAGTAAGGAGCTGCATCTTTTCAGAGAAAAATGTGTTTTAAAGATGATGAGAAATTCAACAACTAATTTCATTGGGATAATTGGAGAGGTTTACTCGAGCCAGCTCTGCAGTTTGTTTCATAGATATGTGTTAGTTCAAAATTGTTGGATTAATTTGTTTTTAAAGCGTATATAAGGAGTAAGGGAAAAACTAAAAGATTAAACCACCAGAAAGCAGAACTTGGAGCATTTCATGACTTTATTATTTTCCAGCAGCCACCTGTGCCAAGGAAGAAAATGTGCCTAAATATTGTGGTATTTGTATCTCCTCAAACAGTTACTCATAAAGAGATAAACGGGCAGCAATACCGTGCATTTCACTAATGGTTTATGTGTTTTGTTTTTGACATATCCCCTTCTTATTTTGGGGGAAAATATGAAACTTGGTACCTGGATACTTTCTATCATTAGTTGCTTATTGCCCTTATCTGTACCCACTAGCTTAATTGCAATCTGTCTGCTCAGTGCTTGGTGTGTGCTTTTTAATATAAATTTTGAGAAATTATTGATGAAAAGGAGGCTTACTGCATGGGAAAACCTACCTAGTCTGAGGAGTTGGACAGTGCTGGCAGCTCCTGAAAAGAGCTGTGTGGCAGCAGTGCATGCAGATGGATGGTCTCAAGCTAAGGCATTGCAAATAAAACGTTCTTGGTCCTCGGGTACAGTGCAGGGCAACAAAAGCTGAATGAGCTGTGAATCCCAGGGTGTTCCTCAAAGCTCAATCCACAGCCAAATCCCAGGCAGCAAGGAATGTTTTAAGATAATGGTGTTACATGTTTTGAAGGACTTTCCATTCTATTGTTTTTTTCTTGTTTGGTATTTAGTGCATTGTTATTTGCTAGATAATTATCTCTTTTGATTTTGAGGTGCTGGCTGTCCTTGATAAGACCTAAATCTTACCTGTAATGTCAATTACTTTGTTTTAATCAGGAAATACACGCTCCATGCAAACTTTTGATAGGCCTCTTTTGCTTTTTTGACTTGTGAGTGTCTCTGCTGAGAACTGGAGCAAGAGGGAGGGTCTGAATTTGGTTTAGTTGGGGTCTGTGCTGCAAGACCAGTAAAGACTTGGTGGCAGTGAGAATACCAGGATATCCAGTTGTGCCTGGACTGGGAAAAAGTCCAGTATCCCCCTAGTGATAGCAATATCCAGTATCCCCCTAGTGATGCAATATCTTTGTAGGTGCATGAACTTCCCAGATAGTTCTCCTTCCATTTTAAGGATGTTTTGCACTTCCAAGCATTTTTTGTGTAGCAAGGGATCCCATCCCCAGTTTCATCATATTCATTTTTGAAACACATTTTGTGTCGTCACTTAATTTTTAGGAAGTGATAAAGACACAAAAGAGGAAACTAAATGTTAATGTAGTAGTTTCTTGTAATGGATTATTTTTCATAAGCTAAAGTGGAATACTCTGAAATCAGCTTACACTGCAAATTAAATGCTAGGAACTCCTTATATTTCCTTAGAAGCAAAAGAGATTTTCTGTGACTGGTTCCACTGTCACTGGCACTTTGGCATATTTAGGCTAATTCCAAATGCTAGTCCTTGTATGTACCACTAATGCTTCTCTTTTCATAAAAATGTCCTAATTTACTTGATTCTCCTTTTTTTTGTGTGTGTGTAAAACTGAAATTTGAGAACAGTAAGTTCAGCTGCATGTGTTTGTACTATATGAACCTTTTTACATTGAAATTTAGTTTTATTAATAACCACAGTTTCTTCAACTGAAAGGCTGTTCTTTCCATTCAAGAACACTTCCTATTTTGTCTATCTACATGTGCTAGTTTGCAGAAGTGCAGTTGAAATCTAGTGGGAGTAGCATTCCATTGTAGCTACACAAGTGTTGCATTGTTATAAAAAGAGAAAATTTTGCTGTATAAACCCTATTGCTCTTCTTTCCCACAACTTGTTGTTATAATTCTACCTAATTCAGTAGAAACTTCATTGTATTTAAATTTCTCTTTTTTTGAAATAATAATTTCTCTGGAATTATAACGCCACCAAGTTAAAGCTGTTAAAATATGTGTCACTGAAATATGTGGAGGGGGATTGAAAATTTCTAATTTGTTGTTTCAGTTTGAAGGCTCTTGAATTGCTCCCTCAGCAGCTCTCTAGTGTCTCCCATTTGCACCAATTATGTAACCATAAACAAATTTCAACCATTGAACTGATTTAATGTGGCTAATCGTTTATACCTGAACTTTTGCTTCTTTTTTTTTTTTTTTTTTTTTTTTTTTTCATTCAACATAAAGGATGATTTTCATCCTGATTGAAAAGGAGCTGCTGGGCCTCTGATTTGTTCTGTTCTGAGCAGGAAATGTATCAGCACTGTTCAAGAAACCAGTAAATTGTTCTTTCCATGGTGCTTGGGAGGTTGATGAAGTGTCTTCTCAGGGGTCTTGCTCTTCAGTTATTTCTCAGTGCATCGCTAACATCTGAGTATTGCATCAAGTAATTTTCCTATGAGAAGGGAGCTTTCTCTTGCACAGGTTAGCCATAAACTCACCCTAAGGGGCTGGAGCACAATGAATGTGAGATTTAAGTTGTCAGGAACATGATTGCACATCACACTAATCACATTCCTTGTGATGGAAAAGAGAAGGAGATTCACTGTTCCGGAGAGACACCCGGCACTGTGCAGGCAGCAGGGATAATTCTCTCTGTTCCCTGCTGAACTGGTGTTGCTGCTGTTGTGCTTGGCAGAAAAGCATTCAGCCTCAAAGGTTGTAAAGTTTATAGCTCTTCACAGTGTGTCGCTGTGTTACATAACCCAGTAGGGCACAGCTATGGAAAGTGTCTTCTTGAAAATCGTGTCAATACATTTTGTCATGTCAGGATTGATTGAACTGCAAACATAAGCTGTGTGTTTCAAGACAACGCTTTTGTCTTGCAAAATTACAGTGTGGAACTAAATCTGCAGCTTGCAGTAGGTGCTTCATTCTCCTCCAGTAATGGTCCTCCCTGTTTCTTTAATAGGAAGTCTCTGTGCCCCAGCCTAAAAAAGGGAGTCAGTGATGCACAGGGTTTCAGCTGAAAGTGGATTTGGTCGCAATATGTAATTGAGCAGAGGAGTGACAGAGGTCTTAAATTATGGAGTTGATTTTAGGAGTTGACACTGGCATTAAATGTTCCATATTTGGAGCTCCTGCTTTAGTGGCTAAAATGGACATTTATAGATAGAAAATGTGATCTGAATTCCCCTTGTGGGCTTGGCAGATAGGTTTGAGAGTGATTTCATTTTTTGTGTGTAATTTTCTTTTGGCAAGAATGAGTGCAGGGGGTGGTGGAGAGGTCAATTTGTCTATGTTTATAGGTGCTGACAAGTTTTCTGAGATTTAATTTTAATTCAGCTTGTTTAAAAATTGCATGGCAGTGTTTTTTAAAATACACAGTTGCCAGATTTTCTGTTAACTTGCATGTGTATACCATCAATTTTGTGACACAAATTGGCTTTATTGATAACCAGTGTGTTACAATTAGCCAATAGCTAGTTAAATCTGAGCTTTCAAAAGTTCAATCTGTATTTTATAAAGTTATGCATTCCATGGGTTTTATGTATTGCTAAGAGCTAGCTTATGCTTTTTGCAATTAACTCAGTAAGGTAACTACCCCATTATAAGGGGTGTTTTGTGACTTTGATATTTAATGATAGTTTAAAAATTTGGGGGTTTCAGGTGTTTGGAAAAGAAATGCTTTGAAGGTGGAAAAGTCATTGTAAAAGTTCTGGTAGTTTCCAAATAAGATCAAATTTGCATAATTAGAAAAAAAGATACAAAATTAATTATTTATAGCAGCCTGCATTTAAGTGCGTTTAACCTCAAATCTTCACCTGTACCTCTATTTCTGAAGCAGCATCTCTCACTTAATCATGAACTGATCTAAACCAAAAATTAAGATTAAAAACGGTGCCAGTAGTACTGAATGGTTACACTGCAGGGATCATAGCCAGTTAAAATTTGGAATTTCTGAAAGGGGGGGCTAGGCTCTTAATCTTAAACATCTCTGGAAAAATTGCAGCCCCAATCTCCACAGGGAAGGAGGGGGAAAACATCGATTCAGAAAACACGTGCTGCACTCCACTGTATAAATCTGGATTTCAAAAATAAACTTCTTTAGCATGCTTGAAAGTTGTCGCTGACTACTGCCAACTCGAAAATTTAATAAAGAGTTTAACTTTGTGCAGCCCAAGCCAGCTCTGCAAACACATGCTTTCCCGCTGAGATCAGGATGAATATCTCGCGCAGGGCGCGAGCGCCAGACTGCAGGAGCAGCCCTGTCTACATGAATCCCTCATCTGACTCCAGTTATTGCTGTGCTGGGCACAGCTCCACGGCTGTAATCACTGCACAGAGTGTGTGTGCAAAGCTCTGCTCCCAGCTCTGCCGTGCAGCTTACATTTTCAATTATTTTAGCAAGGCCTCTTGCATCTGCAGGGCTTAGTCCGTTTGGTAAATGGACACGTTTACCTTCCCAGTTGAAAAATCTTTTTATGGAAGATGTCTTGTGGTCTCCTTGCGTATCTTCTAGTGCAGGATTTTGGAATTCGGCCATAAGCATTTTTGAAACAGCCTCTTAATACAAAGAGAGAAAATTAATAGATTGTTTAAAAAGTCACACAATTTTCATTAGTTCTCTTTGAGAAGCTTTTTCAAACCTAAATTTAGGTATTGGATTCAGTATTGATGGGGAAAAGAGTTGAAAATCTATTTTTGCTTTCAGTCAAGAAGAATCCAGCTTTTGTTTAGCAATGAGTGGTGATAAGAGAGGGCTGAGTTTGCGAGGGCAGCACATCAGGCTCTGTGTCAGGGTTTGTGTTTCAGCCCAGATCTTTATCCTCCTCCCAGCAGGGTCTGGGGCTATGGGGAAATGAGCTGGCTCGCCTTGTTTGGGGGGAGTGAGACTGACTTAATGCTGAGCAGCACTTATGCAGAGACCTGTCAAGGCATGTCCAAATCTGGCCAGTTCCCCTGGGGCTGGGGCAGGTCCATAAACAAAGGAAGGAACCCTTTATATGACAGCCACGTGAGCAGCTATTCCATCAAATACCATGCCTGGCTCTATTCCTTCAAATAAACACCCCTTTCCAAAGTGGCAAACAGGAAGAACTGTTTTGTTGTTGTTTTTTTTTCCCCCTCCCCAAAACCTAAACTGGCAAAAATGCTGCCAGACTGTCTTCCTAAGATTTTGGTGTAATGGGACATGGAGACTTGGGAAATAATAAAGAGGAGAGTTCTCTTGTCTTTGAAACACTTGGTGAGAAAGGATTTAGTCTATCAGTGAGGGCATAGTACAGGAGGAAAGATCCATAAAATAGCCTGCTCTGCAACTGTCTCATCTGAATTGCCCAAACTGGAATGAAAGAGATTTTGGTTTTGCTTCTGTTATTATTTATTTATTTGTTAATGGTTGAGAAAAAAAGGCAAAACCCCACCAAATTCACGAAAGGGCAAATAATTTCTTTTTTTCTTTTTGCTTAGTCCCAGGATCATCTTGCTCAGTGTGAAGGCCAGAGTCCAGGAGGTGAGAGTACATCCATGGGGAAGAATATGTCCTGACAATTAATCTGTGAAATTATTCTTTTACTACTTTTGCAGTGGGGCCAATTCAGGCAATACTTTTGACTAGAGACAATTTTGTCTTTTCTGTTACTTGTGGGGATCATACATTACTTAGGGGGATCTTACATCTCAGTGCCTTCAACAAGTTCTCTTTGCCTGCATTTCTAAATAGAACACTCAGGCTACCTGTCCAACACATTGAGGCACTTCTGGCGTGATTGTAAAAGCCACAGATCTGATTACCTCACACAAGCTCCACAACAAAGCAGTGATGACCCGTTCAGAAGCACCCTATATTCAGCCTTTATTGTGAGCTTGTAGTGTTTTGTTTCTCTGGCATTTGGTCTCTGTGTTCACCATTCTGACTAATGCAGAGAAAATCTGGAGTCACACTTTCATGTCTCTCTTCTGATCATATTTGTTATTCTAAAGTAATACCACTGTGGCGGTGGTTTAGTTAGCAAAGCAAAAAATGTCTGTTCAAATAAGTGAAAAACTTATCTTCTTTTATGTCTGGTGACACAGCAACATTTTTTTATATATATAATAGGTTTAGGTGGTGCTCTCCAGCAGTGTTGCCGTCCTTGCTATTTAATCTGCGATATGATATATTTGAATTAAATTCTTGCAAACACTTGCACCTGTTGGAAGAACCACCATTTGTTGTTACAGCAATGGGGGCAGTGGGAGAAGCACTGAAGGGTCTTCATAGGACAGGTGTAATGGATAAGTTTGTGCTACAACTGCTCACCCCATGTGTAAAGCAAATAACTCAGCCTCTTTTTTATACACTTTTCTAGTACAAATTTTCCTTGGCAAAAAGTGATAGTAGAATAAAAAATTCCCTAAATGCATTTGGGAGATGAATCTGGATAAACATTTAGGATTTTTTTTTTTAATGAATTAAGTTTTGGGATGTGTGGTAGTCATCCTTGAGTAAATCAAGAGTTGCCCACGATAATTGCAAGAAATATAAACAAGTAGCAGATGGATAAAATAGTCCTAGAGTACCAAGGGAAAAAGGAGGTTGTTCATCCTTATCTGAAATACAGGAAAAGTAAATATTCCCATGTAACATTTGCCTGGAAGCCTTCTGGTTTATCACTACAATTTGAATTACTATTTTTGATTTTAAGTTGAATGCTCAAAAATGGAGTACTGTAATACTAAGCTCCTTGACTCCTGCTTCAGTTGGTTTAGGTGAGTGTTTTTAGTTCTTTTGCTGTCATTTCCCATTTACAGGTGGGATATAAACAGTTTACGCTAGTTTTTCTATGGAGTCTCACCCTCATACAAGAATTAATACTGTAGATCCATGGATAAAATTTTACAAACAAATGCATTCTCTGCTCTTGTGGGATTATGGAGATGTGGGTGAAAGATTAGGTTCCTCTGAGGAAGTGGGTACTTTTGCTTTTTTGAGACTTCAGCTGAAGTCTTACATGTACATTGGTGTCTGTGGTTTCACTCCCTTCAGTTCATTTTGCTTTACAGGCATGATGAAAAAAATGAAAAGAAAAATGAAACAAGCAGGACCCAGAGCCAATTGGTCTGTGTGCCATTTGTGTGAGAGATTCTTGAGGTTTGGTTTTATTGTGTCAATCTGAAGCATGAGGCTGCTCCAAGGAAAGGGATGGCAAGAAGTGCTCTGCTAACAAGGCAATTGCATTAAAGTAACACTAGAAGGCTGAGAAACCAAGACAAGAAATGCAATTCAAATGTAGGAAGTGCACAGCATTCAGGAGAAGAAGGAGAGAGTTTGCAGATGCTGTGGCTTTGCTGCTTATTCTTGGACCTCCAGTTGTGTGTTGCTGAAAGGAAATCTTTGCCATGAAGAAACATTTGGATGTGAACTAGACCATTTTGAAATGCCCATTTTGTAAAAGTTTATAGGGAAAGTGGGAAAGCAAGAAACCCGATAGCTGAAGTTTCAATGAATTGCCCCCTTTGGCAATTATTCCCAACAGAAGCAAACACCCTGGGAATTTTGCTTGGCACAGCCCACAACAATTGCTGTATTGTCTGCCTTTAACGTTGCAAAATTTACCTAGGAAAAAGTGGGTTTAAAACTTAAAATATTGCTTGTAAGGTTTAGAATATTGGGGGGAAGGCAGTCTAGGTTGGATTCTTACCTGCTGCTCTGTTTTCCTACAACCCCAAGTTGTTTTGTCCTAGAAATGCAAAATTCCAGAGTCATCTCACTTAACTGAGATGTTAATTTTAGGATCACACATGTCCTAGATTCTCAATATAGTCAATGAGATACAAGCATCTCTGAAGGATAATTTGCCCCCTGCATGAGCTGAGCCTGCCCTGAAGGTAACTTTTCTTTGTCCATATGGTTGTGAGAAGTGCATATGACCAGACCCACAGTTTGTGATGCATGGTTTATGTAACTGTGTTTGGGATTGTACCTGAGCAAGTATGTCTTATTTAGCTTTATTGCTTTAGGAAAAATGCCTTGTGGCATTTTTATGTATAAAAACGTACCTTAAAATGTCTGAAAAGTGTGCAGGGAATCTTTCTGAAGCTAGAATTCTGGCTTCAGCTGCTAAGGCAGAGGGGCAGTCTAAGGGAAAGTAGAAATATATATCATGCAGCATGTAAGTCTGGGTAGTGCACAAAGCTTGGATACAGGGGGAGAACCATAAATCCTCCAGATTTTCAGGGATGTGGGTCAGGGAACTTGCTGTCTTGCTTTTGAGGTCAGAAGAAAATGAGGAGAAGAAGAAAGATGTGGTGCTGACAGAGCATAGGTGAAGGGATGATGGAAAGCACAGAGCTGGGCAGAGGACAAAACATGAAGAACAGAGACATACTGTGACAGCTGAATAAGGGGAATTGGGGCATGCTATAAATGCATTAAGGGTTATAAATGATGTTCTTAAAGTTTTCCACATTTATAATAAAATACAGGGTGCAACCTCATTTTTGAATACTTTGTGCAATTCCAGCTGTCCCATCTCAAGAATATGATGCAAGCTGTGGAGGTACAAAAGGAAACAACGTGATCAGAGGATGTGATGGCTCCTGTGCAAGGGAGGATTCAGTGACCTGGGTTTCTCCAGTTTTGAGAAAAGGTGACTAATAAGGGGGAGGCAAGATATGCTGGAGCTACATAAGGTTAGGAGGGGCATGAAGTGAATGAAGAGATAGTGATTATTTATTCTCTCTTGACAAAAAGCAAGTGAAGTGATCAGGCAACACCTAATTAAATTGTGGAAGTTATTGCTACAGGACACTGAAGATGCCAAAGTAGAAATGGTTTCTTAAAATGATTAGATAAACTCATGGAAAAATTAATTCATAAAGAGCCTTTAAATATACTGATGTAGGGCCAGGCTGCAGCTCAAGAAATTTCAAAACTGTGGGTTTTCTGAGAACTTTACAGGACATACCCTATGCTTGTCCTGTGTTCATAACCTTTCCTTAAGCATCTGCTTTGGCTGTTACCAAAGACAGGGCACCAGGGCTAAATGGGCTAAGTGAATCTTTGGTTAACCTGTCACAGAGGCTTCTTCTTGCTAAACCATACAGCAAAGGCCCGCACTAAGTGTCTACTGTGTAAACTGGATGCAATTTAGCCCCAAAAATTCTAACTTCTGCATATATTACTCTTTCATCTACAGAATTATTTAATCATGTGAATAAACACCAGTCTTTTGGGCTAAATTTAGTGGTAAAATTATGACTCTCTTTCCTAGTGTGCTGTCCTGCATTGTCTTCTCCCTATCAGGTTATATTGACACTGGCCCATATTATGTATATTTTAATCTGGTCTATGAAAATCATCTTTCAGTACTGCTGCTGTTTAATAAGAATACTGACCTGGGTCAATTACCCTTAATTATCTAGAAGACATCTTTTTAGGATAAGTATGACCTTGAAATATTATTAACTAATATGTAGACCCTGGTGTATAGGTCTCATTGAAGGCTGTTCCACAAGCAACTAATAAATGAAATCTAATGAAACTGCTACTATCTTTTTGGACTTATTAGTCACATCACTTAAAATAGTTTCTGCTCCAATCCCCATTGCTCTGTCTTCTTTAGATTAGCAATATTTGCAGTCTCCTGCTGAAGTGCTGCTTAGAGAGCCAGAACTGAGTGGTGAGCACAGTGGGATGCTGTATGCATTCTGGAGCTGTTTCTGGGGTTTACTCCCAGAAGACTTTCACACCTGTGTGACAGGCCAAGAAGCTTTTGTTTAACATTTCTCATGCAAGCTGATCTTTAGCTTGAAGTTTGGGTGGTGAATAGCACAAAGAGAGCAACTGCAGCCCAGAGAATGGAAGGGGGTTACACTCAGAGAATGCTGTTTGTCAGAGAACAGAGAACATGAAGTTTGATCAAAAGCCAAATTAATTTGTTGCAAGTTAGCTTGAGTAAATAGACATCATCTGAGACCTCCTAGTGTGTCATTAAAAGCTGAATATCGGTCGTGTCTTACAGATGGGAAAACTGAAGCAGAGAAAGATTAAATGGTTTTCCTATGTGTAAGAACAAGGCACTAACAGAGCTAAGGGAAGAACTGAAGCCTCTGGAATCCCATTTTTTTTTCTCTGTTGGACCATGCTGTCTCAATTACAGGGGCAAGGACACTAAGGAAAACAGGCCTGGGTGGGGGGCTCTTTCCCTCTGATCTCCTTACATGCTATTCCTCTAATAGAACTCCTTCAAGGATTACAGCAAAAGAATGTGCTTCTAAAAGCCATTTTGATGAAATCCCAGGACTAGCAGCAGCAAGCAAGCCTTTCTCACTTTCCAGCTTGATAACAAGTCTCACCGGTTGACAGTTTATTTTCTTTCCAACAATCAAGCCTTGAGTGAAAGAGCACTTGATTCTTGAGTAGGCAATAACAAGCGTAGGCATGGAGTTGTTGCCACTTCTGCTTTCATTTCAACAGCAAAGTAGAAAACCAGATTTGCTGAAAATGAATTGAAATGTTTTCCTTAACCGCCTTCTCCATGTACATCTATTTTCTGCTCGGTTTTCTTAAATGGCATTCACAAAAGTTGACAAAGATTCCCACTTAAGTTTTTTGTCTCTTTTAGCTTTTCATTTCAGGCTTATATAACAAGGTAAAAGATTTATCAATCTTGCCAGCTTTTGTAATGGGTTAAATGTCTTGACTTTCTGTCCAGCTGTGGAGGTGATGAACAGGTAAGATGAACATGAAACAAAAGTGTTAAATCTAACAGTGAAGTTCACAAAACCTCATTATGGGCAGTGAACTTGAATGAAGAAGGAGGTCAGGGAACAGCACTTAAACCCATGCCCTTAGAAAATCAGGTTAAATCAGGGAGTGCATTGCCTTGCTTGTGACTTTAGCATCTAGAGGGAACGTAAATTATAGACTTGACCAAGGTATCTACTTATGGAGGTAAAGTTGTAGTTCTGTGGAGCCATTTTCCATTCTTATTTCATGCAGTCTTCACCCATTCCCAGAGCTATCCACTGGAAGCAGGACTAATATATAAGCCAGCAAGTTTGGAGTTATGGGAGCAGGAATTTTTGCTGTTTTGTAAAGAGCCTGGGGCACTGAAGGGTTGGCCTTGATTAGTATCCTGAAGGGTTACTGAGCAGAAATATTTTGTGCATAAGGGAATAAGGCTATGGAATTACTACTGAATGTTCCATGCGAGTCATGCCCAGAGACGTGATTGGTGTATTCTCATTTATTGGAGTTGGATCATTGGCAGGTACCTCAGGAAGTTTCTTTTCCAAACCTGCCAATCCTGGTTCATAGGTTGGTTATTTTAAAGATAATTTGAGGAAATTTCATTCTGAACTAGTATAAATCAAGGCTCCATTCATTTTTAAAGTTCTTTAGCATCAGATGTTACTATCATCCCAGATTCCATAATTTCCATAGTGTTTGAATAGATAGAACCTTTAAGTCCCTTACTTCATTAGAATAGAGCTATTTTTTATTTCTGTTATCCTGTATAAGATGTGTTAATATAAGAAAGTCATTTTCCATCCCTAAAAATTTCTTTGAATTTTACTTCTAAAACTGTTCTTTGAATCATATTTTCTGGGACCTCTTAGGGCTTTGTGCAAAAAATCATTCTCTTCAGCATTACGCAGACATTGACTGGGAAATCTCTTTATCAGTGGTTTGAATCAAAAGTAATTTTTTTTTCCTAGAATCCATTTTAGTCTCCTGTACCGCTGGTTCTCAGTGTGAGAGAATCTATTTAACTGCCTGCTTTTTGGATGGCTTTTAATGTTGTTTTTAGATTTATACAAAGAGTATTTTGCCAATGAGCCTCTTCATCTTCACCACTAGAATGACTTTTAATGGACATCCAGTAGTTTCATACTAAGTAGTTTCTTTTAGCTTTATTCTCCCTAGGGAGGAATACACTGAATGGCTGGAAATGTCAGCAGCTGCATTAGCTGAAGAGTTTAGCTGCTGCCACCTCCTTGATAAATCTTGCCCTTTCTCATTTCTGTGTTTCTTACTGTTTCCCTCAGAGTCAGCCAAAGAAACTTCCTGTCTGGCATAACACAGATTAGGAACTAAATTAGCAGCTATTATAGATGGGCATTTTTCTATTTATTTCAAGGCGAAATCCTTTAAAACTGGCAGAGAAGTTGGCTCCATTTCCATAGAGTCAACAAAATCAAACAGAAACATGAAGCTGAGAAAAGGGAAGGAATGTGTGCAGCTGCTGGGAGTCCAGTCCAGCTCAGCCATTGGGAAGTGTAAGGAGGACCTGGGCTGACCAACAGGGAGGGTGGATTCTGTGTGGGCATGGACACTCCCTGGGCTGTTACTTGGCACACAGATGAGGTTTGACACGACAGGAAAATTGCCAGCATAGTCACCCTTTCCTCCAGAGTATCTGATCATGGGCCTCCAATCTCAGTTGGAGATTGGAAATGAATTGAGTGAACCTTTGCTATTACTCAGCCAGGCAGTTTCTGTCTTGCCCTCATAAGCTGATAAAATTTAGTATTGCTGATAGTAATGACTTAGTCATGTGTTTTGTCTGAGAATGTCTAGACCAAATCTTCTCTAAGGCCATGACTATTCTTGATATTAATTCTTATACTTCCTTTGTAGGCATGTTGCAGTGGTTGAAATTAACAACTGAATGGTTGGAGAAATCTTCTACATTGTAAAATGAACCCACCAGCATATTCTGGTAGTTTATTGACCTCTCAGGAAAAGTCTGTGATATTAAGTATGTGTCCTTTTATTCATGTTATGTGATCCATAAATTCAGAATTTTGGTGGTACTGCTCATTTTCACAGAAGTATCACAGGCTGTTCCTTAGAATAAAGCTCTGGATCTGTCCTTCATCCAAGTTCTTCAAAGAAAGGAAAGCTTGTGCTTTACAGTGACAGAATCACATTAAACATATATAGCTGCTTGATTAGAACTGAGATCTTGTGCTCAAAGTTCTTGATGTTAAATACTGGAGTCAGCATATCTCACAGCTGTGCAGTTATTTCCAGTGCCAGAAATCAGGTTTGTAGGAAAGAGATTGTATGTCTTGAGTCATCAGTACAGATCAGAGCCCAGAAATGTTATTTACTGTAATGGGTTATCAAATTCAGAATGACTTCCAGAATGGGTGTTTTTACAGCTTATTGATAAAACTGTAATATGAAATTTTATTTTTTGAACTGCTAAAATGCAGGCCACCTCACTGCCATAGTGCATATGATGTTAATGAAAATACTTGAAGGCTTTTTAAAAGAACTTTGTCACTAGTTTTGAGTTAGTCAAGCATTTGGTCTCACAAGTTTGTTCCAGTTAGAAGGAGAATTTGATGTTGGAGACAAATGTCTTTCATCTAATCCTGTTTATTTAAAAAGACATGCCAAGTACCTTTTCCTTGAGCATAGGAGGATCAAAAAACAGGAGATTGTTTTCAGCTGGTACTCAGACTCAAAAGCTCTGTCTAGGATTTTCTTTGTGCTGCATCCCACATTTGCCCAGCCTGCATCTGGATTTTCTTTCTAAAATTCTGCTCGTCTGTTGTCCTTTTCATCATACCCACACACCAGTCAAACAAACAATCCTTTACATAACTTAAATTCCTGACTGTTCTTTTATATTCCTGTTTTGGCCTGTGATAATTTGCATATTGGGTTCAAGAATCTTTATTTTTTTTTTTCCTTGTCTTCTCTTAGTAATATTATCGTTAAATAGTATTCCTACTCACTGGCTTGTACTACCTGTGAGCACATTTTGTCAGTCTGCTGCTTGCAGGACAGAGCAGCTCTGTGGACAAGAAAAAGGTGAATGCAGCATAAAGTAAAACTAAGACTCAGGTAATCTGCCAATTCATTGTAGAGGAAGAAGAATATTCATAAATTTTCTTAAGTGGTGATTTCAGTGATCTTTTTTACAGCACTCAGGTTACAGAATAAGCAAACCAGAATGATGATGGTAATAATAACAGATTGTGTCTAGAAGCTCAATAGTTCTGGTTGTGCTTTATTATTTACAAATCCCAAGCATAATTTAACATAATTTTTCCAAGCAGCACAGTGCTTTTTCATCATGTCCCTTTCCCAGACCATCTATACTTCTTGTCAAAATGTCCCCAGATCCTTTCATCTCTCTACAGGAAATTGTCAGACAGTTATGTAAATCCAGCAGGCAGGACCAGCTTTTCAGTGGCATCAGGACTTTGTCACAGCAACCCCTGAGCTAAAGGCCACCCATCTGCAGCACCAGAACTGAGGTCCAAAATCCCTTTTCCTCGGCACTCTCAAGCAGAAACAGACAAATGGGGCACGGGGCTGGGGTTGCCACTTCCATAGATACTTGTGGATAAGTTACTCTCAGGATATCAGATTTGCAACAACCTAAAGCCGTTAGAAATGGTTCATGAACGTTCAGGCATGCATACATAATTCATGTTAACTGAATACATTTATGTGCACACTCATAAAAAGGAAACAGGTTGCGACTTATTAGTGGAATAAAAGGAATTGCTTCTTTATAGCGCGTGTTTTATGCTTCTCCCTAATTTAAACCTAGATCATTAAAATATAAAGTTGGCTGATAATTACAATAAATATTCCTATAACATTTCTACTTGCCAGCTTGTACATAATCTTCCTTTGTTCCTCTTTAAAAACATTTATTCTATGTCATTTTGTTCAATATGTACCATGAGAATTTAAAATCTGTGTACTGGTGGGTAACTAACTTCTAAATGAAAGCTCGAAGTAAAATATCAAGTTTTACCTGAGTAAAATGACTTTTAGTGGAGATTTGTTGAAAGGATTGAATCCACATCACAATGGTTGTTGCTCGTGGCTAAACTCTTCCTACATTATTAGGCAGCTTTACCAATGTTATGTCACTGTTGTCTAGAGGGAGAAAATAACCCACAATAAACATAACTCATGTTGAGCAGGGGAAAAAGTGGTGGAAGCAGGTGCTTCTTCTGCATAAAAAATATCTTTATTTTACAATATAAATCATGAGAATGGAATAACTTCCCACCATTTTAATGGACATGAAATGATGAAGGCCCACATCACATGTGACATCCCATTAGGCTCAGAGAGATGTTTGTTTTTGGGAAATACACTATGTGCCTCAGCACTATGAAGGAACATGCAAAGGCTTTTTTAGTACTGTTTTTTTCAGTGTTTAAAAATAAAAGGTCCTTACATAGTTACAGTTTTGAGCTTCACTGCAGTAAAAAATAATTTTCCCTATACTCAAAAATTAATGTCTCTCTTAGGGTTTGATATTTTAGCAGATTAATAAGCAGACATGCAACTTTAAATCCTACTGCAGTCAGTGCAGGAAAAGCTGTCCTGTGGAACTTAATTTTCAGAAAGGCCTAGAATCTGAGTGTCTTATATGTCTGCAATTTAGAATATGATAATTTTAAATAATTTTAATTATGTAATTTAAACAAAAGGCACATTAACCATTTCAGGTGTAAGTTTTATTAGATGGATTTAGATCATAATGATTTATATATTTGTAAATAAAAAATCTAAATACATTCATTACTTATTCTTCATATCACATTAGAACTACTCTATTTTCGTGATTGAAGACCAGATGAAGGAAGGTGAGTTTCAAAGTCATAGCTCTTGCACCAAGAGAGTTAACTGAAGTTAGAGCAATTGGAATGACTTCTATTGATTCTCTGATGTATTCTTCTATTATTTTGTCACAAAGTGAAACAATTATAAATCTTAAATCTGTACACTTTGATATGGGGTATCAGACTTTTTGTTCTTCTAATGTTCAAGTAATCATATTTACAGGATTTGATTCATGAAGTTTCTTATATCTCTGTCCTTCTTATTTTATGTGAGTTGAAATACCAATGGAGAACAGAAATGCTCTGAATTTTTTAAGACCCACACGACTGGATGAAGTTTTCCTTTTCCTTATGTCAACCTACAGCCTCATTATTTTCATCTTTGCTGTTCCTCCTTAGAATGAAAATATTTGTCCAGTTTTATCAAACCCAACACCCAAAGCTCCATACTACCCAGCTTTTCTGTTTAGAAGTGTTCTAAATCATCCTGCTTTTGTTGTGGAGTTTTTGTTGTTGGTTTGGTTTTGTCTGACAGACATCTGTGAGCTTACAAATGCTTTCTCATGTTGTATTAACGAAGGCCGGATGCTACCTGGATATCAGGAAAAGAAGACTGGAATGTTTCCAGATGAACTTGGAAGTTTGGCTGTGGCACACAGCAATCATTGCTGTAATCACCCCAATTCTTCTTTGGCAGATTGCTTAATAGCAACCTGGGGTTGCGTGGCCATGAGTCTGATGTCTAGGTCAGACTACCCAGGATGGTTAGAACTTTAATTCCCTTGCATTAATCCTTTTGATGTACGCCATGAAAGCATAGCCTGTAGCTGTCAAATTATATATGCACTGTGGGTGTAGTCTGTTTAAGTTCAGGACTTAGCATCATGTATTCCAATTCAATTTATTTTTATATCTCATCTTTCACACAGAGGGTCTGAAAATGCTCAACAGTGAGAGACAGAATAATGAGATAATGCTTTACAGAACTGTGAAAAGTGACTTGCATATAGATAGGAAGCAAGGCAAAGGTTGGACTTGAGTGAGAGAAGACAGCTGTAAATTAAAAGCAGGAGTAGCATAAATACAGAGCAGGTCTGATAGAAGAGACTTGAAAAGTGTAGGGAAAAGGTTTAACTTCCTGTGAGAGTGAGTAGTAGAATAGTAAAGCTTCTACATACTCCATGATGAAACATGGTGCTAAATGATATTTTGCATTTCAGGAATTTGTGTTATTGGGATTGAACAGCACGCTGCTAAATTTGTTACTCATGGGAGAAATAATATAAAGATAGAAAGGTAAAAAACTTTTGATAGCATCTGGCTGATGATAGAGCTCCTACAGAGGGGCTTAATCAAGACATGATTAAACTGTGTGAAGGAAGAAAAAATATCAAGAAAGGGGGATATAACGATCATTTTAGACAAAAATAATTCTGGTCTGAGCAAGAATCATAATGGAAATATGGAAATAGTGGTAAACCTTCTGGTAGGGAATGGGGGTAAGGGGAGGTGATAAAAATATAGGAGTCTGTGGAGATGATTTGGTGTCTTGGGTTGGGTGGTCATTCCCAGATCATTTCACATGACTTTTACCCAGAACACGTTCTCATTTCTCCCAACCTGCAATATCCATCACTAAAAAAGGAAAGTAGATTTTCCCATCATGGGATTTTATCCTGGTTTTCTTTGTTAAAGTCTTTGTGACTTTCTTGGTAAGGTCTGAGTCTTGTGGTGTTTAGTGAAGTAGTAAAACCGAGCCCTTAGCTGAAGGCAGTAGTAGCAGAAGCAGAGAGAACTTTCTACCTTTGAGCTCCTCTACAGAAAAGGACAAAATACCAATAGATTCATTTCCCTCACATTCCTGAGCTACCTTAGCTGCATGCACACAATCCTGATGTAGACCAGATTTGAACTGAGGACCATAAATAAATTTACATCAATTGCATAAAATTGATGGGCCAGCCTGAAACAAGCATAGAAGCTGAGGGAAAAAAAAAGAGGTTGAAAGCACAGAGCCTTAAGCAGTGAAGAGTGGCAAAGGTATATAAAGCCTAAAAGCAGGAAAAAAATCTTCAAATATAGATTTTGCTCTTTGAGGACAGCATCAAAAGCTGACTGTTGGAAAGGTTTGGGAAGGACAGAGTATAAATAACCAGTGCTCTTCTGGTCACTCGTCTCTGTTTGACTACATGTAGGCTGCAGTCTGAGGTTTCTTGTGTCCCATGAGACTGAGTGAATAACTGATTTTTAGATAAAAAGCAGATGTCAATGTGTTATCAAATGGTTCATGGTCAGAAGTAGTTGGAAAAAAGGCATGGCAAAAAGATGAAGCCATGACAGTAGGAAAATATGTCATAAGGAAGATACCAAGAAAAGGCAAGTAGATCTTGTTGGAGGCAAGAAGAGTCCTGCCCCAAAACTGTCAAGTGGATTTGGTTGGTCTTTGCTGACCTTCACTAAACTTCTGAAAAGAGCTGGGTTCAGAAGGTAATCTCACTCTGACTTGCAGAGTCACAAGCATCTGTGAACAGCTTCCTGCAAATTTTTGATATAAACCTTAATATGCAGTGTAGCATGCTATAAAATTGAATTACTGCAGAAGTTGTTTGGTTTCCAAAGTTCCTTTAATATAAATGGGCTGGCTGGAAATAGTAGACAATTGTGGGGTGTTTAATACCCAGTGATGAATTTGTCATAGGACCACAATATAACTAGTTATTAAATATTGTGAATATATTATCTAGTAATAAGAAAGCCATGCTGTTTAACATCATTACGCTAAGAAGTCACAATGACCCTTAAACATAAGTCCTGACACAAATTATTATTGTTTACACAGACCTCCCAGCAGCCTGCTAAACGCAGTTTGCCAGTCAAAGTTTTGTAACTGTGATGCCTCAAACAGTTTATTCTTTTACAGTACAGGGCTGTAGTGCAGATTACTGGTGTAGTGCATAAATAAGTCCTGATTTCTTCTCCCTTTCCACGTATGTATTATGAAAACAGAACAGATGTTTGAAATTGCCCAGGTAATCTGAGAGGATGCTATCTTGCATCTTCCCTCTATCCTTTTTATCAATAACATTGTTATAGTTGGTGTAAAATTGTAGCACGTTGAGAAAGGTTTTGGATCTAAAAGATTTCATCACCTTTAAATGACAGTCAGTGGGGAAGCTTAACTGAACACATGCACTTTCTGCTCTATGGAGTAGTTAATAAAATATGAACTTAGCACACAGTCTAATATTGATTTCTCTGGGAGAGACTGGATTGATATTAGATAATGATGTTGCATATGGACAGCAAATGACTTGAAAGACCTACTCAGCTTTTTGATATTCACACTGCATTTTCAGCACATTCTGCAAATATATCAGAACATTTCCTATCTAACCAAAATGACTGCACCTGATATTTGTCAGAACATTCGTCAGCATTCTCCTTGTGCCTCAGTGAAATGCTTTAGGTCAGGTTTTGCAATTTGGGAGCTTAGTTAGAGAAAGTGGTGATGTACCCTCTGAAATTCAGACAAGGAAATCTTCCAATACAACTCAAAATAACAAGTGTTGACTTTCCTGTCTTACAGAAAGTGAGTCAAAGGATGCTCTGGCCATTCTCTGGGGAAAGCAAAAACATGAACATACTCAGGAAAGTGTCATGAATGCCAAAAATTTGGTTAATATTAAGGTTGGGAAAGAAAGAGCTCTGTCAGCTACTTGGGTCAGTCCTTCAGTAGCTTTTGGTACTGAATGTATCTTAAGCTCTTTCATTTATTAAACCACAGATCTAGTCTCAAAGGACCAAATACGAAAAAAAAAATCACCTTTGCTCATACCATCTCTTTGCTGAGATTTTAAGACTGTTGTATGGAATAATGCTCTGCATAATTGAGAAGAGTGCATCTCCTATTTTTGGAGCCTGGTAGTTTTGCAGTAAGCCCCAGCCAGCATTAGGGTACGGTACATTTAAAATAAATGGTTTAGCAGTGGATAATGAAAGCCTAGCAAAAGGAAAAGGGTGGAAATGTGGACAAGATGTTGGAGATTTGGCTCTGTGGCATATAGAAGGGTGTAGTTAAGACCAGAATTAATGTTGGTGTCAGGGGTACCAACAGACTGTCCTAAATAGAGGGATGAATATATTCCCTCAATAAAGTCTGAGTATCCTTTTGAAGAAGCTTCCATAGCTCAGTCTGAAATTGTGGACCTGAACCAGATATAACTGAGAGAGGATATTTGGCTTGTGGTATGTGGTAGTCAGGCTAGATGATAGGAATTGTCTTTTATGGCTTCAGAAATATGACTACTTGTTTCCCAAAGGATCTGCCTCATAAGATGATGAAGTCTGGTGGTTTTTTCTTTGTCTTAAAGATAACCACACACAGAGTCTTCTGACATCAAATTCTTAAACATTCTTAATGCCATAGAAAGATGCTTGTTTACCTTCAGGTAAGGTAGCACAAAGAAAAAGTGAATATTTTTCCTTCAAATTAAGTACATATTATATATATACACACATTGTTTTTCTTCTACTAACTTTTCTTTAAGAATCAAGGCTTAAATGCCTGTTCACTAAATTTATTGCTTTATACATGAAGACTAAGTGTTTCTGAATGTAAATCTACAGAATTTGCCATATTGAAATTGGTTAAAAGAATGGCAGAAGCCTGTAGGGGGTTACTTAACCCATGGTCCATAATTTATTTAATGTGTAAGAACACCCTAAAAATCTATGTGCATTTCTAATTGCATACTTCAATCTTGGTATGTGATGGTACAAGTTCAGATGTTTATGTATTTCTTTCTTAAAAGCATATTTTTTGTTTACCACATCTTTAAAATAATGTAGACTGTTTTTTTCAGAGGATGGGGTAGAATTTTTTAAAAAGATATTGATTTTTATTTTCCTTTCATGATTAAAACTAATGCGAGTATGGCCAAAAGGGAAAAGTTAAAGAATCCACCCAGGGATGTATTTAGTCATGAGGAATAGCTGTGACAAATATTTCTTTTCATTAAAGCTTTAATCTGGTGAGCCTTGGAGCTCTGGAAGTGGTGACGTGCTCTGGGAGCAGTGTGCTGGTGTTGTCCTGGTTTGAGCCACTGAACTGCAGGTGCCTCAGGAAACTCAGCCTTTTGGCCATGTGCAGCACTGGGCAGCACAAACCACACAATTCCTCACCCTGCTGAAGTGACAAGAGGAAATCTGATGGGCTGCCACCCCCAGAAATTCAGCTTTGACCAGGGAACTCGATTGCCACTGATATTCTGGGAAACTTTGGGGTCTCCGACCTCGTGTGGTAAAATTCTCTCTTTAGCATCTACTTCCTTCAGAACATCTCTGGGTTTAACAGCACGTGGTGCCTTGGTTCCACACCAACTCCAGGGGAAGGCTGCCACCTACTGAACTCCCGATTTTGTTGCCTGCAACATCTGTATTTACCGATTTCTCATCCCAAGCAGTGACCAAATCCTGCCTTTTATTGTACGGAATGTGTGATGGTCAACAGATGACACTGCTCTATATATCATTGCATTGGATGAGATTACTGCAGCCTGGCACTTGCTAACACTTGCTTTTCTTTTTGTTGCAATCATTAGAAAGTATATTTTAACACACTAATTATAAGAGACGGCAACAAAAGTGAAGATAACAACAGCCCACATAGCATTGCTATTATCTGACCCTGATCTGAAGTCTTCACTGTAAGTGCTAAAATGTACTGCTAAGGATTTCTTTGGAAATTCACTATTAATTGGTGTGATATTTCAGTCCCAGCCTCACAAAATTTAGAAGTGTCTTTAAAAAGAAATAAACCAATAAGACTCCTCACACTTCCCACTAGATGCTCAAGTGAATTTCATCAAAGATTTTCATGCAAAAAATTTCAATTATCATTCCATAAATATGAATGAAATAAAGTATAAATTTACCCCATAAACTCTTCATTCCAGGATGACTGAAATTTCAGATCTCTTAATGTTTTTTCTTCTAAAAATCTTTATTTTGGCAAAGCAGAAGGAAAGAAGTTCAATTTTTGGACATGTGCATATTCATTTCCAAAGGAAAACAGGACAATTTCAGTTTTGTATAAAAACTGAATCTCACATAGGGAGTATTTTGGACACCTTTTAGATATAGCTTCAAACTTTTGTTTAAAGTTGGGGATTTGGCTTCTCATGGATCATTTATATTAGGATGACTATAATAACTTCATGGAGAGCAAAGACAAGTATCTCCATTTTATAAAGCTTTGTTTCACATGCCTCTGCTAGGGGGAAAAAAAGAAGATACTGAAATTAAGTTTAAAATGGGAGCAATGAGGGTCTTTCTGATTGGAAAAAATACTTTGAGAATTCTATAAAAGGATTAGCTTATATTTGCATCACAGATTTTTGGTGACCTTGTATAAACAAACTTCAACATCTAATAACTTGAAGCCTTTCCTTTAAGCAGCTTCTGGACTATTTGTAAAATCAGGATTGCTCATAGTTCCTGCCACACTTCAGCAAAATCATCTGCAGATGCTCCCTCAAAATTTGGCAGAAAATAAGAAAATGGATGGGGGGAAAACACAATGAAAAAAACATCAAATCTATGTATTTTATTTTACTTTTTTTTTTTATTTGCGAGACTTGACAGTCACTATGTAAAATAGGCAGTGCTGTTCTCTGCATCCTGCCTGGCAGAAAATTATCTTCAACAAAATCAGCAACTGCTTGTGTCACAATTTACTTCCTGGTATTGTTAGACCACAGAGGTAAATCTTGGCCAGAAAATTCCCATTACTCCAGTACGTTCTGTAGTTACATGTTCCTTTTGGTTGTGCAGTGCATTTCCTAAGAGCCATCACAGATCACAAGTGGTGTATTTTAGTGGAGGTAAAATTTCTTCAAGGTGACGGGTGATTCTAGATATTCCACGCGTTGGAAAAACCAAGTTGTGACTCTGTCACAGCAGAATCTACCCATACCCTCACCTTAGTTTTGTACTTGTTTAAAGGAATTATCTCATGTTTTCACTCTTTTTCCTCTCAGGCAATCAGAGCCCCTGCTGTAGCTCTGTACTCTGGGGAGGGTGCAGATAAGACCTGGTACAAATTAGCCAAAATGTTCACTCTGAGCTTGAGGGAAACAGGGGATCCAGCCCTGGTTTTTGTTTAACTACATCAGCACTGCTCCAGGCATCCTGAACTGGTTATTTTGCTTTTAGAAAAGAGCAGCTGACATAACCACACTCATTTTGTGATGAAGCAGAAAATTCAGTAGAAACAAGCTGGTATAATGTGCTTTTTATGCCTTTTTCTTTGCCCTCCTCCACAGTTTCCATTCTTGGGTTCTTTTCAGGTGAGTTCTCCCACTCATAAAAGCTGACAGGTTTCAAAGGATGTTCAAACATCTGGTTCTGATGTAGTGCTTACCTTTTCCAGCAGGTATTGGCTTGAGACCCATCAAGTCTTAGCCATCTTTCATAGGGATCAAGGGCTCAATTCTAGAAAATATTGAAGCATCCAAACACTTGTGATTGCGGTGAGATTACTCATGGGCTTAATGTGCTTAGTACCTGGCTGATTCATGCTATAATAGGAGGCTCTTTGTGCTGTAGAAGGAAATAATAAGAGGCTTGACTCTGCAGCTTGTTAGGTGAAGTTCAATGGCAAAGTTCTTATCACCAAACTGTTGGTATTTAGGGAATGATTCTATTTATAGAAGCACACTTTCTTTGTTTTATTTCCTTGCACTGTTTATTCAGAGATTTATCTTCTCTGATTATCATAAATATGTAGGTTGCTAGAGGTGCTTTTATATGTCATGCTTCTTCCTCTGTGCAAGAACAAACTGATGCTTTATTCTATTTGCAGCAAATTGTTGCTGAGTATAGATGGTGCAGAGCAGAGAGCTTCATGTGTTTTCTTTGTTTCTTTGCAGAAAAATGAAGTGACAGGTGCTTAGCCTCATTTTTCATGCTAGCTTTGCCATGCCATTTTCACCAATAATGAAGGCAGCTGCCAGAGCTTGAGGAAATCAGGCGAAAAATTCAGCTGGCAGGTAGACCCAGTCACTTTAAGAAATGTAATCTTATGTTAGCAGATGGTAATTAAAAGGCAGAAGAAATAAAATTTTGTCTCAGTTTTCTGCACTGTTACATCAATTAAATCTGCAATAGAAATGCAAGCAGAAAATATAATTTATTTTCATGTGGCTACACAGTATGATTGTATGCAAATCTAATGATTTGTTTTGCAAAGACAATTGCAGGTTTTTTTAACCTATGTAGAATAACTGATCATTTCCAGAGAGTTTGTGTGTGCAGTAAATCTTCAGTCTTTAATATGCCTAATGCAATGAAAAGCATCTCCTTGTTTTCTATTCGTTGTTAAACCTCAAATTATGTTCTGCTGTCTATACACTTCCAGCTTTCAGTAACACCACTTTAAATCTGAGCAGTTCAGTCTATCTGAGTGTGGAGAGCTAATCTAGCTCAGGCCTCAGCGGGGGTGCATCCTGTTAAAGAGAATATCCAAAAAGTGCAAGATTGAACTGGGTAAGAGTTGTTATGATCTTGCAGGAAAATGATGTTTCAGCTCTGACAAGATTTCTAAGGATTTTCTGTTGCTCCTGCTACTTGCAGACATCTAGCTTTGAGGACAGAGCCTTATCATTTCTCATATGTTACTGCTTATGGCTTCTAGGATCACGAACAACATGTGCAAATCACTTGAAGTGTGAAATAATTACATAATTAAAGCTCATTATGGCAGAGGCGAAATGCTGGTGTAGCTATGTCACCGTTTCCGGAGCTGGCTGTGATCTGCAGGGCTTTTATGAGTCATGCACAAATATTCACTCAATTTTAGAAAAATTTACCCAATTTTGAATGTTACAGTATAATCAAACTGGAATGATATTTTAGTGCTGTTAATAATTTTTAAAAGACATAGGGTTATTTAGTTTAAAATTGATTGACCAGATGTTTATTTGGTATTTCTGCAGATCCAAGCCAGGTTTGTCGGTGATGATGAAACCACTCTTCCTTTCCTCTCTTGCACCAAGTCTGCATTAAAGACAAGAGGAAATAACCTAGATATATTGTTTAAAAGTGCAGCTCCCACTTCTTCTGTCCCATTGACTGATTGCTGATGACTTTGAACATAATGGAAATTTTATCACTGTAGATCCCATTCTAGTGAGACTGGCATAGCAAGCAACTTTTTTTTTTTTCAGTTTTTCTTAAGTGTTCAGTTGAGCAGAAATGCAAACACACTCCTTAAAGCTACAGTGATCAAAAGCATCACTTCAGACCAATGAGTTAATTCTGGTTGTGTCTGATGAAATCCCTGCTCATTTAAACATATAAAAATAGATGATCATATAAATATCTGGGATTTTTATAAGTTCTTATGAGTAATAATAAGTATTAATTTTGAATTAGAATTCATATTTATTTCACATTTGTCCATGGAGTTTGTTCATAAATGCATTTGCATTTAAGAACATAAGTAAGCATTTAAGTGAGAGATTTCACTTGAGCAATTCCAGAGACAAAAAAACCTGGATGGTTTAAATTAGGAGAGGGAATATGATTTATTGAGAGGCAACCATACCTGTCTTGCCAGGTGCAAACTTTCCAGAGTGGGATCCTGTGTGGTAAGGAGTGAATGGGAGGGTGTCAGACTCTTCACCGCTGCCACAGCCACCACAGAGAACCAGCAGGTAACAGAGAGCAAATGGGGGGGGTCATGGCTTGTGATCCAGGTTAATCTGGGGGTGATGGAAACACCTTTGTCTCCTGGCACAGTCTCTGAAGTTGGCTTTTTCTGTTTTTTCTTTATTCCAGGTGACCAAGTTTGCCCTGTGGCCACTGGTGCTGAGCACTGATGTGGGCAGGTGCAGCCTGGGGCAGTGGTAGAAGGGGAGCAGAGGCTGCAATCCTGTCACACCCCAGCGTCAACAGGCTGAGCATGGAGTGAACTCCAGCTCCTCTGGGGCCCAGGGGCTGCTTTTGTGCACACATCAGGTAACAAATCCCTTGACACATCACTGAAGGATGTGCAGCTGTGGGCAAGCAGAAAATGAAGTGGTGGATCCTGACTTTACTAAAAAGCCTCAGTTTGTGCACCTGGGCAGCAGCAGCTCGCTGAGCCTGTGGCTGGGGATGCCCCCTACAACTCTCAACATGTTCCCTTTGCTCTTGCTGCCACCCTGACCCAGAATGTTCTTGGTGGTTAATTCTTCGAGCTCTTGCTTTCCCAGGACTGCAACTGTTTGGATTGGTGTGGTACTCTGAGACACATTTGTGTCCACAGAGACCACAAATACATTTTCTCTAGAGACCCAGGCTAGGGTTGATTCTCGAACCTGGCTGAAAGGTTTGGGCATTTAACCTATTCTTCCAAATATCTGTTTGTAAATTCCAAGTTTTTGTGATGTTTGCCTCACCACACTATTAAGCCTAAAATACTTCTGAGTATCAGAGATTACAAAGGGACAAAATAAACAAAAGAATTAGCAAGGTAATTAGCAAGGTACAAGTGTGAGAAATTTTCCCTACCTGCTCTTTGTTAAATGAGAGAGCACCTGATAATGTTGGTTAGTATCCTTTTTTTTTTGGTAGCCTTTGTACTTGGGAACTGACTAAGGTACTCCACCACTGTTAAGCCTTTTGCTTTCTCTAGATAATGACATTTAACCTCTAAGTTGTTCAGCTGCAGGTTTGAGACCTGGAAGCTCCATTTGTACCTGGCTTTGCAAAGGTAAGTGTGTAAGAGACACTGAATGCCTGGGTATCTGGGGATGTTCATTGTTGTCTGAGCAGCTGGTGCCGCTGGTTTTAAAATTTCATCTGTGCCCTCTGAGAAATGATCTTTTTATATACCCGAAGGATCAAAACCCTTCAGCTAAGGCCTTACAAAAAATGAATGCAGTATTCCTCCTGCTGGGACTTTGTCCTGAAGAAGGAAACAGATTCTTCACTTGATATCTCCTCTCACACAGAAATCAATAAAGTAGGTAATATGAAGTCAAGTTTTGAAAATGTGCAAAGCAAACTCAATGCATATGGCCACTGGGCATTCTATAAAATACTTTAATGCCCTCAAGGAGTTTTGTGGCCTTATTCTTAAAGTGCTCTATTTGGGGCACTTAGAGAAACCCAATAGTCTTAAAATACTGAATAGTCTTTCCTGATAAATTTGGGTTACTGGGTGTGTTGCATCCATCACTGAAATCACTGACAATAGATAAATAAATACTGGCTTCAGTATGTATGCCCTGTCCCTTGTGAATCTTTTAAGCAGTTTCCTCCTCCATTTTCAGAGTTGAAAATTATGGGAGTGGTTTGAGAAATGGCAGGGGTGTTTGGACTAGGAAATGCTGTGGTCTGAAAATAAAATCAGAGGGGTTAATCATGCTCTGAAAGAGGGAGGTGAAGTGGGAGAATGAGAAAATAGTTTGGATTCAGTTTGACATTTTCTTTTATCATCCTTACCCTCAGTCAGCTTGTTCAGCAATAGTAATTTCTCAGCACAATGTCAGGTACATAAAAGAATGTGACAGCCTTCCCTGCTAACCCAGGCTGCCTGATAGGAATTATCATTCATTATCATTGTTAGTGTAACTACCCAACCCCAAGTCTGATCCCTTTCCAGTGGCACTGAAATGGCAAAAATCCCAGACACTTCAACACTCTAGGCTCAGGCCCGAAGCTCTATTATTTGAAGAAATCCAATGGTGATTACTGACTGGAGTTCTGTTATTTAATCTGGGATTTATGTTCTGTTTTTTAATGGAGTGTGTTAAATGAGAAGCTTTAAAAGACTAGCTACTACAAGAAAAATAACTTAATGTGATTTTATAGTTTTTATATATGTTACCAGATGTAGCCAATCAATCAATAAAACAGCTTTTCTTTGACAGCATTCTACTCCAGTGGCTAAACTTCCATAATTACCCTGCCACCGTAATTACAAATTATCCAGGCTCCTTCCTTCTAGTTTATTCAAGCTGATGAGAAACTGATAAGATGGAGTTTCAGTGCAAGTGACATCTTATCACTTGGCAACTTTCAAATGCAGAGTATTTCAAAATCAAATCTCAAAGACTGCACATTACTTTGAGGAAATGTGTCAACAAAATGCTGTCAGCTCCGTGCCTCTTGACAAGCTGTACAGATTTCAGATGACTCTTAACCATAGCTTGTCCATCAAATCAGCAGATGTCCTTTTTGGCACTATTGGTAGCACAGTCAGGGTGATGGTGGCTTTTTTAAAAGGCAGGAAAGAGTTTCTGATTGTAACCGAGGCCTAAGATGTAGTTCTAAAGGAGTAGAGGAGCAAGCAATGCTTATTGCTGAGGTACCTGGCAGTGGGAAGAAAGAAACCCTGAAGACTTTGGCATGTTGCTCACTTGATCTCAGGTAGGGATGGGGTGTCCTGAAGGACAGGAATGACTAATTGGAAGCTGCTTCTTAGCCTTAGAAAATGAAACAAATGCTCAGAGCACTTGTTCAGGCTGCAAAGTGTCACATGTCTTGATGGTTTTTATGGCTGTCACTGCAGTATGTGATTCCCACCCTTTCAAGGGGGGCAGCACTGAAACAGCACCCGTGTCCCTGTCTGAGGAAAGCCTCTGCTTGTGAGGAGCTTCTGGCTGCTATTATCCCTCCTCTTGTGGATTGGCTGGGCTGGAGAAGTCCAGCTGTTTCTATTTTCATTGAAAGGGACTATAGTACACAGATTCCGCAGGTTTAATGTTTTACATGCCAGTTTAATAGATTGTTAGGCTGGAGCATCTTGTCATGAGTTGAGAGATGGTAGAGTGCCTCTCTCAGATTTATGTGTGTCCTGTGGGTATCCTCGTGCTGCACTTACCTAGTGCCTTTTTGGGCTGCTTTATTCCCTAAGGCCCCTGTGCATATGTTTCTCAAATAACACAAAACCAAAGGCTCTTTCTAGCCTACCAAATAAAGGTTTGTAGAAAGGAAAGCTGATCTTTTCCATCATATAGATTCCTCAGTTTTAAATTTAAACTGTTTGAAATACCTTTGAACAGTTACACTTCAAAGGTTATTTCTGTAACATTTGTGTGCTTTGACTATCTTTGATTGCAAATTAAATCTGATTTCCTTACATTCTGTAATAGCTTGCAGTTTTGTTTTTCCTGGCACAAAAGCTCTTTCCGTTTGCCCTTCAGTTAGTCAAAGGTAGAAGGCTCTCCCTGAGAGAGAGATTAGTTTTTCTCACTAGAATTTCAAACTGCAGGGTGACAGTCTTCTCTGGCACACACTAAGCTCACCACCATCCTCAGTATACATGAAATCATAATCAAAGACAGATGTCTTTGCCTGTTATAAATAATCAGTGCTGCTTGCATAGACCAGGAAAAATCCTTGTTTAGACTGGTCTTACTTTCTTTCTTGGACCTCTGTATTTCCCTTGGCCTTCCTTTTTTTTCATCTTTTCTCCGTCTCTAATTCTAGATATTTGCCTAAGGAAATAAAAGGAATGGGGAAAGTAGATCTTGGCACTCTCTGAATTCTCAGTGGATTACCCTATGGAGTGAAATTAAATACACATGACATATAAAAGGGAACAGCCTTTTAATTTATAGCAAAAGCCCCAGTTCACAATAAATCCGTTCTTTCCTGTTTGTTCATGTGCATGATGAGAACATGTCATATGCCTCTGTGAAGCTGATATAGGAGCTCTTTGTTCTGAGTAGGATTAATTTGTTTTGAATTGGTTAAAGGTTCTCTGTAAATATCAAATAGCAATTGTGAATACACTTTTAAATTGGTGATCAAGTTCACTTGCTTTTACAGCAAACCTAGTACAGCAGCATTTATTTTAATAATTTCTTGTAAAGGCATTGTCCTGCCAACTATAAATTGTCCTCGAGTAGTGGTGGGATTTCTGTCATGTCAGGGCTCAGATTAGAGCTTTTTTTGGGGGAGTATTTTCAGATCTCTTTGTGGAAAAAGTCTGCTCTGGAGGTAGAATTGCCATTATGATCTTTTAGCCCTGGGCAGTGCACAAAACTCTCCTGTGCTGATTTTTGGGTAAGGTTTTCAGCTGCAGACACCACCCAATCAACATGCTTCTAATTCAAATGTCCTGGACTCTTCCTGACTAAACTGTCTGAATGTATTTCTGTGGTGTTTTTTCCTCTAGGCTTCCAAGTTCTTGTGCTGGTTAATTTCTTTTAGGCATATATAGAGTGATGAGGCAAGGATTGTATAAAAGCCTTGCACCACTAATGAGTTGCTGCTGCACAGCCAGCTATGTTTAAAACTCTTACAGGAGTTTTGCAAAGGCCTGACTTTAAGAAATGAGAATATAATTTTGCTTTATTTTTTTACTCCCAATGGTTTACCACAAAAAACCACCACTGCCAGTGTTTTGGTAGAAATCCAGACTAGTCCCATTCCAAGAGACCCAGGCTTTTTTTCCCAAAGGTCAGCTTGTTCATGATAAAGGGATTGAGAAACCTTTTTTTTCTTTCTCACTGCTTGGTTTGTTCAGTTCTTTTTAACATATGGGTTAATTCCAGTATTAACTGCTTCAACTCTTATTTCATCATGGTAAAAAATAAATTGCTTTAGTTTCTTGCCCATTACTATTTATAGCTTTCTCCTTTACTGACTGTTTTCCTCCTCTGCACAAGACCATAAATATATTAAAGAGCAAAGGAAGGAATGATTGGTTTGTCTTTGGCACATAGGCTCTCAAGCTTGTTGATATTAGTCACATTAATTAATCATCTTATGGACTATAGGTTTTATTAACGGAAACATCAGCTGATTCAAGTAATTAATCCACTTCTGAAAAAAATACACACTGTTGGCATTAAGGTGACTTATTGATACCAGTGGCCACAAAACCCATGCCAGATAGGTCAGATGTGCTTAAATTGGCTCTTGGATTTCTGAGCAGCAGTCAGGCTTTGCCTGTCATAATTTCCCCTGATTTTCCACTTCTCTGGGAATTATTTAAGAATATAATAATACAAGTATAATGAGCTGAAATCCCCCTGCTTCAGCTACCTTGGCCTTGGTAATGTTATTTTCCCCTTCCTCTGCAGTGAGAAGGATCTGACTCGATTCAGCCACTTGCATTTTCCTCTCACTGAAAATTCTCTTGGTCAGCAGTGCAGGGAGTGTGTAAGGGAAGGTCCAGGCAGTCTGTGTTTGCAAACCTGCTCCTTCATTTACAGCCTGTGCAGCTTTGACACTGTTCTTTATGATACATTCTAGGGAATGAAAACCCTATGGAGCAAGGTACATGACCAAATTAACACTGAAATTCCTGCTCTATCTGGACTGCCACTGAGCCTTTCTGAAGCCTTTGAGTTAGGAGGTGGCATGTTTCCTGAGAGTTGATTGTCTGTGTTTTGGATAAAGTCATGGCAGAAATGTCACTCAGAAAATATCCCAGTGGATTTTTACACCCATTTAATCATCCTTAGGAGAAGAGAGGCGTGTATCACTGGTGATATGAATGCTGTGTATTGACTTTCCAGCTCTACTGGACATAGATTAATCATATTTGGTTAATAAAAACCAAAACATAAATTGTGCTTTGTTCTTTGGAAGGGCTTTCCTTTTTTCCCCCCCTCCTTTGTGTTTTCTTTCTTTCCACCCTGTTGTTTTATTTGTCTGTCTCTGATAAAATGACAAATTAGAATGAAAGCAAATTAATTAACTTTATAAGGGAATGCTGAATTATATTGCCTTTGGGTCACAGCTGCAAACAGAAACATCTTGTCCAGAAGCATGAATTTCACTAAAATGTTGCATAAAATCCATTCAGTTAAACCAATGTGATCTGCTTAAATGTTTATTCTCGTGGATGGGAAAAACAAGCTGATAAATATTTTAGGATGAATTGTGCAGTTACTACATTAAAGTGCATTGATATAGTTTATGTTTTTGTGATTGACCAGCACAAACTATGTTGCTGTAAGGCATCTCTAAACAGTCTGCACCTCCAGCCATTTTTGAGACTCTCTTTCATCAAAACCAGGCAGTTTACCTGTATCCTTTGTCATGCTCTGCATGCACAAATAAGGCCATTGCCACTGAGACAGTCCATTAGACTGGTTTTTCAAGCACACAAAAAGCACTTTCTAGTGAGCAATTGTATATTTGACCTAACACACTGTGTTTACAATCCTTGCAATTGATGTCAGTTGAAATTAAGCATAGTTTGTCCTTCCCCTCACCCAGAGAAGGATATTTGTAAACCAAAACCCATGCAACTGTGATTTCATCTTAATACCTGTTACTCAGCTGAGAAGCCTGCCTTAATGCTGCTAACTGGTAGTCAGCTTGTCTGTGTCAAAACAGTAAATGAAAAAAGATATTTGCTGTTTGTGCACAGGAGTGTAACATCAAGGATTTCAGTAGGGGTGCTGTACATAAAAAAGTTCATTACAAAAATAACCAGTTATGAGCTGTTTAAGGGTATTTCACCCTCAGGTATGAGTTAAGTTAACCTTTAGTAATTTATCAAAGCTCAGGCGTGTAGGACTCTATAAGCCTGGTTTAGTTTCTCTAATGATGAGCCCACATCACAAAGTCACTTTGAAGAAAGTGGTTTTGGGGGCAAACGTGAGGCAATAGAGCAGAGCAAGGTGAGTAGCTGGCAGTGCAAAAGAGACCTTCAGCTCTGTTTTCTGAGAGGTGTTTGTGTGTGAGATGTCAACGTGTGCATCTGTGCTTCAGAGGCAGGCGTGGCTGAATGGGAACAGCCAAGAGCAGGGACAGGGACAATATCAGACTGTTGAGGTGCAAAGATGGAAGGGAACGTAGGATGTAACAGAAGCAAAAAGATTCTGGGCTGGATACTGCCCAGCCTTCCTCTTTAGGAGGAATTAATTCTGTCCAGCACATTTCATTTTAGATGATGTTTGTCTTACTTTTTGGTAGTCTGCTTCTGCCATTTGCTTAGATATTGAAATGGCCTTTCTTACTTGTTCTTCATCTTGGCAGTTTTCAGTGGGACTGCCAAGAAAGCTAAAACTCTCTTCCTTATGCTTCGAAAGCATAATCAGGGAGTTAAGAAGCCAAGATTAGTCTTGCTAATAAATGTGTACAAGAGAACTCCTATGGGGATTTCTGTTTTTCTAAGTATTTACTTTAAAGAATTATGAGTTTCTACCCCCCCTTGGGAGATACTTGGAGTTTGTCTCATCCTTCTCTGTGCTGTGGAAGGGAAGAGCAAACAGCCAGTCAGTCTGGTCATTGATTTTCCAAAAGACCCTTTTTTCACTATTTTGGTGGTGGTAATGTTTTGCTTTCTGAGGACACTACTGAGACATGGCCCATCCCCTGAGGAACTCTGGTCAGTACTATCAGTTTCCTCCAGGGAATAACAGTAGGAATGGTAGCTCTGTCAAATTAATGTATGTCAAGGTCACCATTCCTTGCGGGGGCTGCCTGGCTTGCCTTGGAGAAAGGGCCAAGGGTCTCTAGGTAAACAGAAATTGCTGTGTGATAATGAGTGTACATTCACAGATATCCAGAATCCTTATTTCAGGTTGCTTTAGGCTGTGTGAGAACACGTCTCAGCATATCTTCGTCTGATGTCAGCTGGTGCATTGGAAAAGGAGCAGATGTGAGCAGGTGGAATTTCCACTTGGGAGCAGAGAACCTGCACAGCAGCTCATCACACAGCCTGTTAGCCTCTGCCCAAACAGGGTGAATGGATCCAGCCTGATCAAGGGCTTTGTGCTGGCTGCAGCCACTGATTACTCTGAGGCCATTCATAAATCATGGTTTAAGCAGTAACATTTTTCAAAGGCTTGAAACAATTAGGTGCATGGATTGAAATAACGCAGTGTCACGGTAGTTCTGCATTGTGTGTCTGGAGTATGTGGCACTTAGTCTTTGCTGTTGGAAGCCACCATCTGTGAAAACATTTTAACTGATACCATTCTGAAAGAAATCTGATGAGTGGCAGAAGAAAAATAAGTTATTTAATTAATGATTTCGTTGCACATATGGACGTGTAATCCCTGGCCAGATGCATTCAGACATTTTGGCTCTTATATAAGTGGCATGGTTGGTCCACAGATAGCCAGTTACAGACACCCACAATAAAGCTAATACTGCCTTTATTTAATACCCCTTTATTTCTGGGGGTTTGGGGGTGCTGTGTGTGTACTTCATCCCTCACCTCCTCTTGCGTTTCTGTTCTTGCCTTTTCAGTGCAGCAACAACCCTTCAGCTGAGGCCCTTTGGATTGCTTTGATATAAACATTCAAAAAGATCAAAGAGAAGGCAAGGCTCAGCTGGTGGCCTTTCCCTTTAAAGCAGTGACTTTTAGGCCGTGTCTCTGCTACAGATGTTTGCTGGCAGGGCTGTGTCAAGCCAGGTTTGATGGGGAGTTTGATCCCTGTCAGGCAGATTTGTGTGAGCAGATGCAATATTTCTGGTTGTGCTGCATGTAGGGGTGGGCAGTGAACGGGCCTGACTGTGCTCGTGGTGCAAGGGCAATTTTGTCAATTCAAAAGGAATTTGCACGTGGGGGACCCTGTCCCTGCTCATGAGTAGGGAACAATGTTCATGGTTGTAGCTGTGCTGCCCAGGAAGCAAAGCATCTGAGCCTTTAAATTGATACTGCTTTGTTGGCAAAGACCCTGAAAGAAATATAGAACAGCTTTCTGGTGTTGAACCATGTTCTGTTCTAGCAACTGGTTTAGCCTGTGCTGGCACAGAAACCCTCTCTGAGGCAGGCTTTTTTCAGCTGGAATGGGTTTATCCTCTCTAGTTTAATTCTATCTCATTTGTTGGAAAACCTTTCCATAAAAGCAAGACATCAGTTTCTCCCCCATAGTTGGGTTTTTAGTAGAAATCCTGCTGTGAAGATCAAGAGAGAGAAGATGGACCTCTAAAATGTGACTGGCCTCAGAAGCCTTCCCATTTTTGGTGGAAATGCAGTGCTTCAGTGTTTGCCAGAATGGATCATAATTCCAGTGTTCTAAGAGATGTTTCCTCTCGGTAATGACTTGAACATGTCAGTAATTTAGGTGCTTAAGAATTCCTTTCATTTTCCGGATGTTGAATTTGTAGTGCCAAGGAGATGCATTTTGGGGAAAGTAGCTTATTTCTCAATGACTAAAATGGAATTATGGGCTGCTGAGAATGAGCTTGACAGAGGTGCTGCTTGGGACACACATCTGTGCCTACAACCAACACTCAGAACTGCACCTTCTGCACAGAAAAAGAAATGACTCTGCTTTTTGCAATGAGAGCTGCTCTTGGCTTGGTCCTTCAACAAAATTTAGGGTGTGATACTGTTCTCTCCTGCCACAATCTAGACATAATCTAGACTGAATTACTTTTCCTTTTATTTAATTTCTTACTGGTTTAGGTTTCTTGGTTTGATTTCTCTTTGTATAGGCACTAAAGATGGTCCAGGTCGCATTACATGTGAACTTCAATGCCTTTTACTGAACTCCAGTACTGTGAATTCAGGTAAGTGCTATTTAAGCACAAGTTTTGTTTGGTTGGGGTTTTTAGTAAGAGAAGTTACCTCTACTGAAAAGCAAGCTTGTATGAATGCTGTTTTCTAATGCCTCTATCTTTTTGAACACAATTGGGATTTACCCTTTACCTACGTGTTTTGCTTTTATTTTATTTAATGTTTTAATTTTTATACTGTTGCTAGGTTTATTGAGCTTCCAGTAAAGGATTTTTTTTAAATAATGATTTGAAGGTGTGGGGCTTTTTTTAAAAATATGGTCTTCTACTTTTGCAACAACCTACTCAGTTGGGGTACTGATCCAAAGCTGAAATCAATGGCAAACCTCCAGAAGGTTTCATGAGCTTTGGCTGAGGCCTTTTTTGTGAGCGTGAGAATGAAGGCATTTTTGGTTTTCACTGTTGCATTCTTAAATCTGAATAAGCAGAAAATTGGATTTATTACTAATAGAAGCAGATCTACAAAAACAAAGGACCTATAGTTCTCTACTGTAAGGGATATGGTTTGGCAAGATGTAGAGCAGGTAGCTCTTACAATGTGAAGAATGTAGACAATTGAAATTAACTGCAATCAAATGTACCCTGGAAGCACGGCTGTAATTTATAATGCAGTCAGGAATGCACTGCAGACTCCTCAATCGATAAGCTAATGGGAAAAAAGCCTGCAATTAATTAAAAATCAACTGGGTCAATATCCTTTAAATGAAAGATATGAAATTGCTAACATTTGGATGGAACTTCTTTGCCAAGTATATTTATAAACCTCATATAAAATATTATATTTATAAAAAGAATAAAAGCTCATTTCACTGTAAAAGGCAGCACTCTGAATGCCTGATTTCCTTTTGCTCTAAAAATTCAACTGAACTGACTTTATTTCAACAAGTTTTCTACTGTGTATAAAAGAACTGAAGTAATCTTTTACCTTTAATTCAAGACCTTACAGTAGAGCACCAGAGCTATAAATAGGACTCCCAGGGTGATGCTGCCCATGACTTCATGGTCAAAACATCTAAAACGATGAAAGTTTGTGGCCAAATGCTTCTCTTAGTAGATGTCAGGACCTGAAGCATTCTGACTGGTGATCTTGGCAATCTAATATCCTGTTATATTTATAGAAATAGCCCCAGAAAGGGCAGCCAGGGCAGGAGGAGATGGGCTAATGCTGGCACTTGAAAGCAGCTTGTTGTCTGTAGGGTCTCAGCTTCAAACAACCCTGGGCCTTTACAATTTGCTAAACTGGGAATGCTACTTACCCCAAACCCTTTTCATCCGGCACTGATGCTTTTTTTCCATATATACTCTATAACAATTCTGCTTTTTATTAAAAAGGTAGAGGAGAATCATTGCCAAGGAGGAAATAATACTATTAAACTTGTGAATCTCTGCTTACCTTTTCTTAGAGAAGTTTGTTTCATTAATTTTCTGCATGCTTTTTATTGTCTTTTTTGGGGGCAGTGGAAACCAGAGGATTGCATTGAAATTATATAACATTAATGAGACTTCATCTGAAGAGTAACTATTCTTGAACTGTAACACATTCATTTATAGTGGTGAATTTTTTTTGAGCAGGTGGACAAAATGCCCTAAAAGACATTGACAATAAAGGAAAAGGAGGAAAAGTTTAGGGCTTTATTACTTAGTTTCTGCCTTGTATCTTCACTGCAGAGGCTGCTGGATTTAATCTTCATCATCATAGAATTTCAGAGATATTACTAGGCAACCTAGATATTACTAGGTTGTCTGAGGTTCCTAGGGTTACTTGTTCACATTAAAAATATACCAGTCATCTTTGTTGCAGAGAAGAGTAATTTTTTTTCAACATGCAAACAAGGAAATCAAATTCTGCCCACACAGTGTTCTTGGGTCCACCATGTAAGTCCAAACCACAGGGGGGTTGCTGAGATGTGATGTGTGAACAGCACCCCTTTGTTTTCTCCATCTTTTAGGGTAGAATGAGGCTGCACGTTCCAAGTCAGTGAAAGAAAATGTGAACATGTGGGAAGAGGATCTGGAAAAGCAAAGTGGAAGTGGGTGAGCACTGACCCACTGAAAGGGGTCTTTACACAATGGCAAATGATCTGGGGCAACCCCTAGCAGCAAATACAGGAAAAGGGATGGTTACTAACTTTGTTGGACTTGCCTAATTCAGAAGTATCTTGATGATGAATTTTTCTTTTCCACTTTGCCAATTTTTATTTTTAAAAAAACCCCTCCTGGAGCCCCTTTTTATTTATGCTGATAAATTGAGGTCTTTTCATTTATCACAGAGGACTTGCTAAGTTGGAAGGGACCCACAATGCTCATCCAGCCCAACTCCTGGCCCTGCACAGGACCATCCCCAAGAGTCACACCAGGTGCCTGAGAGCATTGTCCAAATACTTCTGGAACTCTGTCAGGCTTGGTGCTGTGACCACTGCCCTGGGGAGCCTGGGCAGTGCCCAACCACCCTTTGGGTGAAGAATATTTTTCTTACATCCAACCTAAATCTCCCCTGACAGCTTCAGGCCATTCTTTTGGGTCCTGTCCCTGGTCACCTGAGAGCAAAGATCAGTGCCTGTCCCTCCTCTTGCCCTCATAAAGAAGTTGTAACTGCAGTGGGGGCTCCCTCAGGCTCCTCTTGTCCAAGCTGAACAGACCAAGTGACCTCAGCTTCTCACATGGCTTCACCTCCAGATCCTTCACCACCTTCCTTAGAGTCCTTTGGATACCCTCTAACAGCCTAATGTCTTATATTGCAGTGAGAAAAACTGCACACAGTGTTTATGTTAAAGTTCTAGTCTCCACCTTGTAGATCACTGACTGCTGGTTTAAAACACAAGAATGTTTGATACAAAAATATGGTAAGCCTTGAGTCTTACAGGAAGGGCAAGATGCATAGTCCTACACAGGTGAGGGATGCAGTACTGTGTGATTTTAGAGTGGGATGTCTGACAGTTTCCATGAAATGAGATGATGTTATTTGACCACTGTCATTGCACCTTCTGCTGTAGCTCTATCTTGGTGCTTTTTCTGACTGCAGTGCAACTATCCCCATGCCTGAATGAAGAATTGTGTGCCAATATTTGAGCAGCATCGAGTTGCTGCTTTTCCACCTCATGAATCTTTCTGTTGTCTCCTCCTTCCCAGATTGTAATGGCTAAGGCATCTTAGCCATCTACCCAAATATTAGTCCTGAAGTACTGCAGTGAGCAGAGCCTTTTTGGAGTCTTGGCTGCTCTGTGGGTTCCGTGAAGCTTCAATAAAACATCTTCAACCTGGGCAGTGAATCTCTTTTCAGGTAGCACATTGCTGAGCTAGGCTATCACTGGCAAGGCTAGAAGCACTAAATCACCACCAACTTTGCAATATTTTAGGTAAGCATGGTCTGTCTCAATGTGAATGACATGCTTGGCTCACAAAACACTTCTGCTACTTGGAACAAGAATGGGATCTGTTTCCAGTCCTCTTCACTCTTTCTTGTGACATGATTTTTCTCAGCCCTCTCCCAACAAAATCTAGGGAGTTTATAATATATGATAAAACAGAGATATCTTGGTGTATTGTAATATGTTCATTAGTATAAAGGTAGGAATTAAGAAAACAATGACAACTGCTCATGATTCCATCAAAAAAGTCCATTTTTTGGGTTAAAATTAGGTCATGATGGTTGTTTGTTATCACAGAAACCAGAAATTCCTATGCTATTTAACCCTTTCAGTATATTTTATATACATCCCAGAAGTTGTCACTGCACTTACTTTTCACCTCCAGATTTTAGTACTTGGTCATCTCATCTTTCATCTTTCTGGAGGCTGAGTTCTGATTTGAGCTCCTATTTTCTCACTTGCAGTGACAGGGAAAAATATTGGTCAGCTTCACCTAGAAGAGAAATTTATTATATAAATGTCCAAACTGTTTCTCTATAGTTTAATTTTTTATATATTATATATTTTAAAAAATTCCCAAGTGAATGCATAAATGAATGGCTCATACTATTTTAATAATAGATAATATTAACACAACACTGACAAATACATGGTTGGTTTAGTCAAAATGTTAGTGGCATCACTGGTGATGATACAGACACATGCAAATTACCAGAGAAAATGTCTGAATTTCACATCTATAGAAATTGCACTGCAAAGCTAATACTGCTCTTATTCCAAACACATTCCACCTGCTCAGGAAGTTACAGATAGATTAAAAATGTTGATGAAATCTGTACAACAAGAAATTCTGTTACAGTGATATTAGCTGATTTCCTTTCAACCTGCAGAAGCACAACCATTTTTTTGTCTGCATTTTCCTCATTATATATTCAAAATAAATTAAACACATGATACCTGCATTATTAAGAATGTATTTTTATTAATCTACAGAAAATAATTGGCAATTTCTTTTCACATACAATTCATGAGGTTAAGTCTTTTGAAAATTAAAACACAAAACAAATACAGCTAAGAAAAACGCAATGAAACAAAAGCTACAACAGTTTTACATAAAGATATCTGCATTTCTAGTCAACTAAAGAATGCTGCCTCCACAATTCTATTGTAAGCCACGCTTCATTTCTTTTGACTTTCTCTTCAGTTAATCATTGGATTTCCTAAATACAAATGCATTATGACAATAATCAGGTTTTAATTTAAATTTAAATGCATTCCTTAGTGCATCAAGTCAAGCTGTCTTCCTTCCTTCCTTCTGATGTGGCTTTTTGGGGGAAAGTGAGTGCAACTTCATAGAATTTTTTTCTGTCTTTTCATTGTTTGGTCAGTCATTCTTTCAGAGACAGACTGAACCTTTTACAGTCATTGGCATGGTGAGGCTGTTGGCATTGACTGGTGTCATAGTGGGAGTGGAGAAGGGTTATAATATAATGAATTTGTGATTCAGCATGGAAGAGTTGAGAGAGCTGGGAAGACATCTTGAAAAACATGAACCTTGAGGTAATTTCTTGTCTTATGCTGTGTTGCTGTTTCAAGAAGTAGCAGTGATCAGTTGTTTAAAAGCGAAAGGAAAGAAAGTACTTATCCCAGTATTGCAGGCTGCTTGTGCTTTTTTATTTTGATGACTAAAATTCTGTGGCACACTAAAGCACTGCCCTTCAATAGCTGAACAGCTGACAAAATAGAAAACCAGTCAAAGCACCTTCTTTGGTGGGTTAGTTCTCACCATACGTGTATGTCCTTTCATCCAAGTTTCAAAGGTAGTGCAACATTTCTTTCAAAAGGTTGGAGCAGGGCTAATCTATAGTTTGTATGGCCCTTTTTTTTTCACGTTATTTCCAGCAAGGGGGGTGGTTTTGCTTAATGCCGGCTGCCAACACAAGAAGTCAGGCTCTGGACAGCAACAACCCTGTCAGAAACATCTGCTGTGTGGGGAAGGCATCAAGTGGGGAGTGTCTCACGTGTGCTGTTTATATCCAGTGGCCTGAGTTCAAATAAACAATGAAATAGCATTTCTTGCTTTGATTTCCAAGTGTGCTGTTATTTTGTTCCATCACCTTGCTCAATTCAGTTCAATTTACCTGTTTGTATAACACGTTCCATAATATTTGCTTGATTTACTGTGATTAAATCCTCTGTTATTAGTTTACGTTCACTTTCTTCTTGTTACTTTATACATCATAAGAAATGAGATTTTCCTCTTTGGAGGAAGTATTACCTTCATACATAATGTAAACAGAATAGCACAAAATTCTAAGATGAATTAGGGGAAGCTGGGAACACAGAAAATAACATGGGCATTCTTTGCAAAGAAAGCTGGAGGTGTTGGGTATAGAACCAACACCTGGGAATTCATCAATACATGAATTATCTCCTCTTTCTTCTAAAGGGACTAACCTGATTTTTAACAATTTATAAAAACATTTTAGGAAACCCTTGAAAGCTTCCAAAAATAACTATATAAACCACATAAATCTTTTGTCTGAACTGCACAAAGTGAGCCATAAAAACCAATATCTGGTAAGAGTGGGTTTTTTAAACATGTATTTTATCAAATTGACAAATGAAAATCTTTTTTTTTTTTTAATTCAAATTTGTCATGAATTTTAATATAAACTAACTCCTGGCCTTTCCTCCTTGCATGTCCTCACATAATTTCTGTAATTGGTTTTAGCAGTTACGTGCAGTGATTTAAATGCTGTATCTGGAATCAAATATTCTTTTTGATTTAGATTTAAGTTAAAAATACACACGTTCTTGATGTTAAGCCAGCCTATAACAAAGCTCAGTTGTTTGGCTCTTACGAGACAGCAGTGTAACAGTGCTGCTGAAAGGTGTGCTGTACACAACATTCTCCAGGATTTCTAAAAACTATTTTAGCATCCTGACACAGTGCCTCATTGGTATAAACTGCTGCCAACAGTGGATACAAATTTAGTGTGTCCCCAGCCTGTTTTGTGAAATTATGGCACAATGTTTTGAAACTATGCCAGTTTGGGATACAAGGAAAAGTGCTGCTAGCTCTTGCTTGCTACTGTAAATGTAAAACACTAAAATGATGGTTAATGGGAAATTGGTGGAATTCAGTCCTGCCCAGGAAGACCTAACAGGGAAGGGAGTCAGAAACAGGTATCACGGTTCTGGCACTTGATTCGTTTCTTGGAACTTGATTCTCCTCTGCCTGAAATCGACTAGAAGTTAGGGAAGATCAATAGCATCTGATTGTGAGACTTAGGCAGAAAGGGAGTGCTCTGGGTTGTGCTAACACAGGATAATTTGAATTTGATGCTATTTTTCTTCCCCTCTCTTTTCTCCTCTACCAAATTCACTTTACTTTGGCACTGTTTGGTCTGTGACCTTTTCATCTTCCTCGCTTCTGGGGTTTGTTAGTTATTTTCCTTTGTTACCCTCCTCATCTAACCCAAGTGCTTGCCACTGCTTACACATCCTTCTCCAAAGGTAGGAATCAGAACTCAAATCCAGGAGAAAACAGTGGACAGTGTTAACAGCTGAACCTCAGCTAGTGGGTAAAAGTTAGTAGACTGAAGAGTTGGTCAACACTCTCTTCCCATTTTTTTAGCATAGTTATGTGGTAACTTGGAGACCTCTCCTGTCACAGGGAGACAGGAGAGAGAAGGAAAAGGAGCCTCTTGAGACCTTCACTTTAGTGTCTGAAAAGCTGTACTTACTCTTATTTTGCCCCTGTAAATATTTCATCCTCCTCCCAAATGCCCCTGTTGCTGCCACTTGCCTTCCTCAGCTGTAAAACAGCAACAGCACATCTGCTGAGGTGATTCTTGGTTTGAAATTCCTCTGAACACACAATGTGTGAGGATTGCTTATCTGTTATTGCTTATCTGTTATTATCCGAGCAAGATTCCACCATGGGCATTAATTTTAATTGCTCAATATATTTATCCAACAGAAATCCTCTCTCCCCTGTAGTCTGGAAATGTGGATGCATCTGAATGACATACAAGCAAAATCTGACTGGGGAAATGTATGGACTGAAGGTATGTTGATTTGTCCCTTTAGTGCAATGTTTATGACAGGTGAAGTCAAGGGAAGAGAACAGTTATGTCACTTATGCAGAAGAGCCTTCAACAGAAAAAAATCTTCACTAAAACTGCCAGAAATACCCACAATTTCCTTCTGATTGCATTGAGGTAACTTAATCCTTCTGTATCTGTTTTTTTGGGTTTTTGGTTGTTTTTGTGATTGTGTTATAGCTGTGCAACAAAATTGAAAAGAAATAAGTAAGATGCTTGGGGTGAATTTCATATCATTAAATTGAAGCATATCATTTCCTTTAAAAAGTTAGCATGGCAAGAGATTTAAAATGTGCGTTAATTTTAATAGATACAAATTACTGTAATCACATCAAGAGATAAATTACTATAATCATGTCCCCTTAAATCTTTCAGTGATTATAATGCCCTTGTTTCAGTGTCATGTTTCTAACAAGATATTAATTTCTTGTCGTGCATGGTCTTTAGTGGGTATAACCCTGTATCTTAAAGCCCATTGCTCTGGGTGGGACAACTAAAAACAAGATGGGCAAAGGCAAGAGAAGTTGCAGTAGGTGGATGTGCAAGTAGGATAACTCTGAATCCATTCTGTCCTCTCTACTGGAGTACCAGGTCATCCCTACTCCAGCTTTGGAAACAATTGTGGTGATTGTACAGGGATATTGGAATCCAAGGAGGCATCTAATGCCAACACTGACTTCTCCCAGTTTAATGAAAAGAGGTGTGGGGAAGGGAAAAACTCTCAGCCAGGATCTGGAGGGCCCTGAGGTCTGTGTGATTAAAGGTTTTTTTTTCCCTCCACTGATGTAAAAGCATCCTGGAATTCACCAGGACATTGCACACACACACACTACACAGAGATCCTCTGTAGGGAAACCTGTGCCCACATTACTGTGGGTATCTATAATCACTTAAGGAATTGTTATGACAGTGAAAAGCATTGGTTTTTCTACAAATTTAAGAGTAAAATGCTATATTATTTAGCTCCTGTTTTCATCAAAATCCATGTGGAATTTTGTAAGTCAAAACAAGGGAAAGGAGTCTGTTTTGAAACATTTTCAGTATGGGAAGGGGAAAAGGAGCCGTTTTGCACTTGAAACTTCTGCAGCATAATCAGAGGAATATTCACAATTTATAGATGTTTCCTGAGTCAGGGATTTTCCCCTCTTTCTTTTGGGTCAATTTTCAGGAAAAAAAACCCAGTTTGAATAAAAAGGAAGTGACTTTCAAGTTGCTTTTTGTCAACTCCTTACTTGATAGCAGCTTTGACAACCTATAATTTAAATAACTGTACTTTTGAGAAATATATGGTCCAGTTAAATATTTTCCTTACTTTCTCTTAATGACTGGGACTGTTCATTGAGAATAAATACTTAAATAATGTTATGACTATGGAGGAGAGTTAATAGCCTCTAATGGCTTAGAACCTGTGAACAATCATGCCCATGAGGAACTCCTTACACAAATAGTCCTGGTAAACTCAACAGGAGTCTTCATGTGGTAAAATTACTCATACAAGTAAATGTTTGAGAGGAAAATGTCATTGTTCCTCTCCCACATTCCTCCTGTTCCTCCATGAAAGCAAGCCAGCACATGAACATCAGAAGGCATTTTTGGTCTAATATGTCCCAAATAAGGATTTAATCTAGACTAAACAACTGTTTTGAATATTTGCTGTAACCGTTATTGAAAATGTTTTGAATTTTTCTATTCACTTTCTAGCTTTTGGTTTTTGATTTAAATCATCTGTAGTGTTTCTACTTAATGTGTTCACTTTTTATTTAAGGTTTAGAATGTCTGTTTAATACACTTTAATAACCTCTACAGTTCATCTGCATTTTACTTAAAAAACATTCATTACTCTAAAAAGGTTTTGGAATGAGTGATTCATCAAGGAAGCTAAAATAGCTCAAAGTTGTGTCCTGCTAACAAGACACAAGATATTTGTTTAACTGTAAGTGCATATTCAAAGCATTCACAATTAGCTGTAGTGTAGAAAGAAATACTGTCTACAAGGAGCTGTCATTTTTGTCTGACATGAGGTTACTTCAAAAGTCACAATTCCCCTGCAGGTACTGAAGTTATCCAATTACACTTCTTGTTTGTTTATTACAATTAGAGTGTTTTGGTAGAGGCTTTTCATGTTGAAAAGAAAATTAGGTGATAAAACAGTAATTCTCCTGAACCAGGTAATAAAATTGATCACAATAGACCTGTGAGTTTCGGGAGTAGGTGTGCAAAATTTTCTATGGTGCTTTTAGGGGGTTTGGTTTTGGTTGGGGTTTTTTTTGGTTTTTGTTTTTTTTTTTTGGTTTTCTTTTTTTGGTGTTTGTTTTTGTTTTGTTTTGTTTTTGTCTACTGTCTAATCCTTGATCCTAAAAGTAATATAACAACTAACTGCTTTTTATTTAGGCTCATTGTGAGTCAAGTCTGTATCTGCTGAGGAAGTTATTGATGCACCCTCTAATTAAGTCTCTGCAGCACCTTTCTCCTACATAAATGGGCAGGTGGATTCCTGGTTGTTTCCTGTGGTCACCAGTGCAACTGAGGGACCCATCTGAGTGACAGGTACTTGCATTCATTTGGAATTTTTAATCACAGCTTAACACTTGTCAGCTTCAAAGCATACACTGTAGGGAAATTAGTGTCACATCATGTGATGCAGCAGTTGTAGGGCTGCAAAGAAAATAGATTGTTTGATTATTTTTTTTCTTCCATGGGTAAGGTTAACTGCCTGGACAGCTGTGAGTCAAGCCTTCAAGGCACGCTGCTCTATCTGATTGGTCTCAGTCTTGATCTGGCACATGAAAGGAAATGTGAGGAAGTTTCCAGCAGAGATCATTTTGCAAGTCCAAAGATAAGGGCAAGGTCAAGTTCACTTATGTTTTCACAGTATCTTGTTACAAACATCAACCCCAAGTGCCACGCAGACAGCACGAGTTTCATCTGGCAGTGGTTTGCACCTTCAGGAGATTTGTGTTGCTGGAGTATTTTTCATTCTGTTTACCAGCATCAAAAAGACCCACCACAGTAAAGCAAGAGAAGTTGCCTTTCTCAAAAGGTGATGTTTTCCTTCCAGGGACCAAACACATGGTGATTTTATTCAAGTTTTGGTGTTTAACTTGCACAGATGTTGCCAGCCTCTCACAGGGCTGCAGGGAAATGTTAGTATTTAGTTAAGGAGTAAGTTGTCATTATCTGTGTTATATTATTTCAGCCCATAAGGTTTCTCCTGGAGGAAACTACCATTTCTTCCATGCCTTCAGAACTGTGGGAGTTACTGCAGGAATGTATGAGGTGGGAAAATAGAACTTCTTCTTTTCTTTTTTTAATTTATTTTTTAAGAGTGTCCTTTATGGTTATTGTGAGTAGTCTGTGAAACTTGAGACCTGTGGCCTGAGGGTAGAAGGAGCTGTCTCTGCCTCATGAGGCTCGCCAAAAACATTTCCTGAGTTATGGATGAGCACTGCCTTACAAAATCCAACCCTACACATTGCCCTCCCTCTGAAAACTGTTCCAGTCTCAGTGCTGGCTCCTCAATTTGTAAAAGTTTATCTTAATTCCACCAAGGTCTTAGTGATATTTCCTAACTACTTTTTAATTTCTTAATTATGTATACTGTTATGCTGCAATGCTTTATGTAATCAGTTTTACTTATGGCAGAGTTGTTGGTTAGCGCTGCACTTCAGTAAAAACCACAATTTAATTTTTCTCTTAGCTGTTGCTACAAGCAGTAAATTCTGTGGTTAAAGGAAGGAGCATACTGAGTGAGCCTGTGCACTCTTCCATTCAATCACCTCTAATGCTGCTTTGTGTACGCTGTGCATGAGGAACAGCTCTGCACACTTGTGGCTGCAGTGTAATGTGATAGTTCTCAACAACTTCCACAGAGAAGCAGAAGTTGTGAGGGTTTTTCTCTCCCTTTCTTTATTTTGAGGTCTGCATTTGTCTTCATTTCAAAAAGAAAAGTTGTCATCCCCCCACGTTAAAAATCCATGCAGTCAAATAAGTTGGCCTTCTTTCATGAAAATGTTCACTTATCTCTACCATGAAAACAGAAGATTATAAATTGGCTGTAGAATATCTTGATAGCTGTCATGCAAACTATTCTTCAAGTCACATCAGTAAGCACAGTCACTGGGTAAAGAGATGCCTTTCTGAATCTCTTTGGGGTCTCTTTTCAGAGAGACAATTACAGTGGTGTAAACTATAACATAATAGTGAAATTAAGGTGAAGTGAATGATGTGCTGCTACACAAAGCTTGAAAAGATAGAGCACTGATCTGTTAAAAATGAGTTATGGTTTTATTTTATTGTAAATTCTCCAAGATTCTAGTCTGTTTTGGATTTTGGAATGGGCGGGTGGTGGTATTTCTTTTGTCTTTGGAAAAGCATCTTTTATAATTAAGGAGGCACCGCCCTGGGATGCTCTGGTCACTTGGATAGTTATTAGGGAGAGCTGTGTGCAAGCTGGCACTAAATTAAACCCTCAGTCCAAATCCCCACTGTGCTCTGAGAGGAGAATCACACTAAAAGGAGCATGTCATGTCCTCATGTCTCCTTTGCTGACATTATTTAGGGCTGGGATGATTTCCTGGGGAATAATGATAGGTGCATGTCCAGCTTTCCTGCAGCAATCAATACAGAAGTGTCCTCCCTGGGAGCAGAGTGTGCCCAAAAGGTTCAGTGTTAGGGCAATTCCTGCACCATTTTTATCACTTCCTTCATTTACAAATTCTGACTATCTCTAAGCATTTCTCTTCTCTTCTGTTTTCATATTTTTTCCTAATACCATGAAACTGTGTTTAACTTCACGTAGTGCTTTCTTCCAGGGAGAGCTGAACTCCATACAAATTTATCCTGATCAATCTGTGTCCAATCTGTTACTGGCTTGATCAGATAGAAATGGATGATATCAGTGAAGCTGGCACATTGCTCCTAACCTTTCCTGATGGTATATTCAATACTTGAAAATACCAAAGGTCTAAATTTAAAGGAAGATCTATAAAATCACTGTCCCTTTTGCAAGAGATATATAATATGTAGCTCATGTCTCTAAAAGTCCTAATTTGAAATCATGTGGTATTTTTTCCCATTTAATGTCTAAGGTATGACATATTCCCCCAAAATACATCCCTAGGTTTCAACTTTTCCTCATTATTTTGAATGCTTTTTAAAATAAAACTAATGAGCATTTGCCTTTTAGTGAACCTGTCCTTCCTTTTCAAAGCAGTGATTTTTTTATTGTTGACTTTCAAAGAGCAAATCAATCCCACTAAACTGCCATGCTTTTATCCTAATTATTTTTTCAATTGATGCATTTCTTATTCTACATCTGCATTAGTATAATTTTGGTTTTTTCCCTTTTAAACCTAACATTAAAACTCATTTATGTCTTTTTACTTTCCAGCTTTATGAAGGCACTATTGACTCTCACCTTTGTAAATGTCTGCCCTCGAAGTTTTAAATGTTTGCAATAAACACACAATTTTGCTGCTATCATTAGCAGCCATTAGCCATAAATTAGCTACTTCATTTCAAGTTCAACTTCCATTTCTCCTAAAGCACCATCAAGAATCCTTCTCTCCTGGCCAGTCTTACACTGGTGGAGTAGGGAGATCAATTTCAAAATTTGAAGAGCTACATCAATGCAATTTTGACTGCAGTCAGTAATATACCCTCCTCAAGCATTTTTTTCCTTTTTCCTGGCTAGTGGAAATCCTTTGGTTATTTCTGACAGTGTATCCCCCCTGGAATGTCTCTGCTAAAATATCCAGACATTCCAAGACGTTGGTGGCAAGATCCTGAATCATAACTGTAGTAAATTTCTGGTGGGTGTTACTGCCTTTTTAGATCTCAGTGGGAGTTCATATCCTCAATCCATGCAATCAGACTCTCCTCTGCTGTCGTGACTGTGACTGTGCATGTGAAGAACCAATTGCCCAATAAGACAATTTATTTCAGTGATGTGTTCACGTGACCTGAACAATTTTGAGGTGAGAGCACTGACAACAAGGAGAATCTGGATAGATATGCGCTCTAATTTTGGTCCTCAGATAAATATGGCAAGTGTACTATAAGAATGGGATGGACTATATGAAAGACAACATTGTTTGTGTTTCTCTGATGATCTGCATTTTTAGGTTCTTCATTCAACTGCTTGAGTTTGAAAAGCAAAGACAAGCGAAAGGAGATTGTTTTGGAGAGAAATGATAGCCAATCTGGGATAGCAGTCAAGAAAACCTCAGTGGTGTCACGATTCAATTACGAGGAGTTAAAAAAAGTTCTGACAAGGCCTTCCATGTGAACCAAATTCATATTTTAGAAATTCTGACTGTTCTGTTGTTGACTTGTAATTGATATTCAGCATCCACACATGTTTATACCAGGTGAAGGGCAGAGGCTGCCTAGGTCTCCTGGGAAAGCCTATTGCACAGCACATACAGCAGATTTATCTCCCTGTAATTCAGTCTCTCCATCCCTTTCCTCTCAAGTCTGTGTGGATTCCTCACGTCCTGGTATTTGTGCTACAGATGTGTATCTTTTTCTGAGGTTTGAGAAGACAAGTGGTAGCACTTTCTCACTGGAACAGGAGAGATCTTTGTCTGAGTTGGAAAGGTGATCTCAAAGATGCAGAAAAAGATTTAAAAGTCTTGGTTGAAGTGGGAGGCCAGAGCAATATCAAGTCATCTTAGAAGATTTGACTTTAGTTACAGAGACCTGCTACCTTCAAACACATTGGGGAACCACACTGATAAGCTTTGTTAGGGTCAGTCTGTGGGGAGGTGCTGTAACATAGGCTGCTTCAGAAATCCAAATGTTCTGTTCTCTGATTTTTAATTATTATTTTTTTTTGCATTCTATCCAAATTAATAATTCCCTTGATAAAGTTGCTCCTATTTACACACAAATGTGCCAGTCCCCTTCTGTCCCTGTCTATCTTAGAAGAAGCATGAGGAATTCAGATTTTCCTCACTCAATTTTTAGTAAAACACAATAATTATTTTTAAATAGAAAATTGACTCAGGCTAGGGATCTTGCATTTTGAAAGGCACCATTTAAAAAACCAAAGACAGATGGCCTCTTGTACCCATAATTTCTTCTTATAAAATGCAATTTGAATTATCCTCAGTGGGTTCAGAATATCTTTTTTTCCAGGCATAAGCCAAATTTTTCCCTCCAGCTTACAGAGGAATATACACTAGATAATAAATACTTGATGCATAATTTTTTGTTCACTGTGAGATGCCTCTTAAATATATGCATTGTTTACATATATTGCAAGCTAACCATAATGCAAGCTATATTGAAAATCATGTACATTATTCAGGTATTTTAGTGCATAGAATCCAATAATTCTTTTACAGAATTGACAGAAAAAGTTTTAAGGATGAAAATTTCCTAGTAAATTAATCCTTCCATATTTCAATACATGCTACAGTTAAGGCCAGTAGGAAGGATAAAATGCAGTGTCCTTGCACTGGTTTTAGGACAGCTGTTGTCTGGCCTCTGAAGGCTGCTACAAATCCATATCTGTCCTCCTGCTTTCACAAATTGTACAATCCCAACATTAGTGCTGTACTTGACTTTTCCATTTTAATAAGATGTAAATGTATTTTTAAAAAGTACTTGTGTTCAAGGTTCTCTTTTTTAAAGGTTTTTTTCTCTTCTCTGAAAGGGCTTTCTGGCCTCTGATTTCTCCAAGTCCTGGAAGCTTAAAGCCAAATGTTCCCATTAGGGTGGTTTAGGTGGATATGGACTTTCAGGAGGGACATTGACACGTGCTTCATGTTCAGCAGTAAGGAATGGACACAATACTCATGTCTCTAAGCCAATCTTAGCCAATCTTAGCCAACAGGCTTTTCTTCCTCTGCAGCCTTGCAGCCTCTTACCCTTCTGTGTGGGGTAAGGATGAATCCTGGGGCTGGCCTTTTTGGTGACTACAGAAATGAATGTTGGGAAAAATTAATTCACTGCATTTCCTTCTGGGGCCTTCTTACATCTCTGAAGGAAGATGGAGGAAATCCATACATGAAAAATCTACCAAAAGATATCAAAAAAGACAACATCTGACTTGAAGACCCTGAGCCAGAAATTGCAGGGACTTGGGAGAGGACACCTGGGAAAGTGTTGATTACTCTCCTATTAGGAATGTTCTGTGTTTATCTTTTATCACACAAGATAATTTGGCTTCAACTAGTACACCTGTCTGTATGTCTTGTAATTCAGATTTATATGGAATTATTGATACATAGTGGATATTCACATGTCCATTTTAACTACTATGTGGTGCAGTTCTTCCTTAAATCCTCTTTAGAGCCAGAGAGGAGAAAAATATTCAAGCAGAAGGTGTTTCAGAGAAACCTTGGGTTCTCTTTGTCCAGGTAATTCTCCCTGCAGTGATAGCAGAGGGAGATAAAACAGCTGAGCTGGCTGATATAAACTGCATAGTGTCATGTGGCTTCCACCATTGAATGTTCCACTTAACATAGGACATACACAATCTGTGTAAAGTCCTGTCTAATGAAAATTCATTTTGTGCTGTTTCAAAACACCACATCACCTTTAACAGCCAGTAACAATCATAGTGCAATTAGTCTTTCGTGGCTGCGAGGAGAACAAGACACAAAGGGGCTTTTTGTTGGGGGCTGCGTGGCTTTTTTGTCACCTTTAAGCTGCAGTGTAAAATTCTCTGTATCTCTTAAGCCTACGAGGGGCATCTCCCGAGCCTTCCTGGTGCTCAGCAGGGTGGATGGGCAGCTCTTTGTCCCTGGGAGCAGCTGCCAGCCTGGTGGCTTCGCCTGAGCTGCCAGCACAGAGCCCAGCAGAGGAACGACTGCAAAGGTTCCCCCGAGCAGGGCGGGGTGGGAGCGAGGTCCCAGGGTTTGTAAATGTTTGTGACAGAACTTGGCCCTTGAGCTGTGCTGGAGCTGCCACAGATCCCGGTCCCACGGGCTCCAGCCCCGCCTGTTCTCCCATTTCATGAGAGAGAAGCAGTAGAATAACAAAAGAAAATTTCTGACACTTTTCACTGGGTTTTTTCCCCCCTCTCTCTTTGTCTGGGATTATGCTGAATATAATTTAAGCCCTAGTGCCCTCTTCTGATCTTGAAATAGGTGTCAGTTCTCAGCACACCTGTCCCTGCAGCTCTGGCTCAGCAGCCAATTGTTTGAAGTTAGGCAAGCATTTGGGGACACAGATATTTTAATTTGTAATCAGCTTTAAAGCTTTAAAGCTTTCAACATTTACTCTGATCAGAAACAGGAGCTTAGGCATAAATTAGCCTTTTCTATATAAAAAAACCTTTTTTTTTTTTGTCTCCCGGCAGGAGCTGTAGGCTCGATGTGAAGTCCACAGAAGTGAAGGGATAAACCCTTATCAGCTCTGGCCCAGCCCTTCACACAGCACGTTCTCTGGCCAGTGGAGTCACTTAGGCTGAAAGAGGTAAACTATTACAAGATCTTCAAGGAACAAAGACTAATTAAGGATAATCTTGTAAAAAATGTTACCATTTTTTGGGTGTATTTAACATGGGAAATAGTGGTAAGTGATAATTGTACAATTCCTTGGCTTTTCAGTCCTAGTAACCCAAATTTAGTTTGTGTCCTTATATGCAGACATATGTAATGTATATTAGGTATATCTCTGACACTCAGCTGCAGACTGTATGAATTAGTTCATTCATCATTTCCAGGCTGCCACCTCTGGGATGGAAGGCAGCAGCTGGCAGGGATAACACAGCAGTTCTGCACAGCAGCCTCAAAGCCAAGTCAGAAACCCTGCATCCAGTTTGTATTGAAGGGTGGTTCCACACATGGGGAACTAGAAACCTCTTCTTTATAAAAACACACATTTGCTTCCTAAAATCATATTTTTTACTGATAGTCGTTGAAAAACAAATACAATATTTGCCCATAAGGCACATGATATACCCAAAGTATGCTAAATGTTGCTAAATCTTCTAACACTAAATTTACTGCAAAATAAGGTTATGAATTAATTTTCACAGTCCTGGCTTTCCTAGACTGTGGCTGTTTGCTTATGTTTTAGGCAGATAATATTCTGCAAACTGAGAGTTGTGCAACTGCAAATAAACATTCTCTACTGACCAAACTACTTGTTGATAATTTTAGATGGAAATTTTTGAGAGACTGATGGGCAGATTAACACTAAAGGCCTCTCTAGCAAGCGGTTTAACAACACATTAAGCAACAAAAGGGATATTTATAGCACTTTGCTGAAGTATGCGTTTTCCAGCTCTCTATTGCCATCTTGAGTCGCTGACTGCCTTCAGCAGAAATAACAAACTGGGGCGTAACACCGACAGAGACAAAGGGAAAATACATTTCCAGTTCTGATGACCACAGCCCTCTCCAGTTATCAGGTCATCAAGTGTAAGAGAAACAACATTATTTACGTTAATTGAGATTATACACCCAGTGACACACTACAGGGAGACTGAAAGGAAATAAATGCCAGGGCAGTGTGATGTTAGTGCAGATTTGTTACAAGGGGTCGAAGAATGAGGTTCTTGGAAAGCAGCTGAGCTTAGGGCCCCTGGGGAATTCTTGGACATGTGCATCCTGCAGACACCTCTGGCTGTGAGAGTAGCTAGCAACAGTTTAGGGTGTATTTAGTGGTGGATTGTAAAATTCTGAAAGGACTATTCTTCCTCCTGTGCAGAGGTTTTGATACCATCCTCTTTGTCCTACAATTGTCCTTCACAAATCTCTCACCTTCCTCTGAAAATCTCTAAGGAGGGAATTGCAGTACCTGATCCATCCTATGATATTTTAGTATGTGGTTACTACATCCTAAAGAAAACCTATGGATTTTCAAGTTCTTTGGGATAGATGGCATGAAAAGAAGCCTGAGGCCTTTCCTATGTGGGCACTTCTCTAACACCTCCTGCTTTCTACCTTGCAATGTTCAGACTGCTTTTTTTTTGTTTATAACTTTCAGAAGTCCTTATTATTATTATTCCCTATTCTCTTCCACTGCCTTATTTCACACTTAGTAGCAGTGTTTCAGCCAGTATTCAGAACTCAGTATTTTATGAGTAATGAGTGTCCCAGGCAGCAGGAGTACATTGTGAGATCATTGTTACTAATTGAATACTTGGTGGGGGATCCCTTCCCCTCCACTGAGTGCTTGACATAGACTAAAAATAAGTTGCTAAAACTTGATTCTAATAAAATCTACTGTCCATAGCCTATTTTAGAGTCTTAAGTGTATTTAGGCATGATATTAGCAATCCCAAGTACTTTCCTCTTCCAAACAAAGGACACTGTTTTAAGGTGCCATTAAAACTCCTTTTTAATAAATCTCAGAGTAGCAGCTAACACAGTGTGAACTGTGCTAGCACAGGGTTAGATTAAACCCTGATGAAAACAGCCTGAGCAGGATTTTCCACCCTGCTTTCTGCTGCTTGCTGTACTGCAGGAAATATTGGTCCTCCCTCTTGGTTTGTTGGCCTGGGCGTTTCTGCAGTGCCAGGCTTGCACAAAGGGCTCCTAGAGCCCCCTGCCTGTGGCTGGGTGAGACAGAGGTGCCATTCCTCAATGCCCAAGTGCCAGAAAAACTGTGCAGGTGTCAGGCCTCTAGGCTGTTACTCCATAGAATAATTGGCACAAAGGAAAATTTTGGTTTTGTGAATATTTTGTGCTGGCTGCATCTGAACAAATGGGTGTCTCCCCAGTCCTCTGGAAACCTCAGCTCAGTGGTTTTGTACTCATTTCAGTACTTGCTTTGCCCTCCTAGGATCGGGGTGGTTCTTCAGGTATTGGTAATGTATCAACCTTAGCATTTCTTCAAAAGAATGGCTTCATTTATTGGATTGTGCCTTCTGTACTCTGCTGGCAATGGCCTTCCAAAGAGGTACTTTGGCACACCCATCCTGGGCTCCCAGAATTCATAGAGCTGATTATTTTTAATAACATTCTTGGAATAATCTCTGGATGGTGTATATTTGCATTTGTATTGATGTCATCACACTGCTGCAGTTCTGTCTTCAATACTCCTTTTTATACATTTCCTGCAAGTGCCACATTAAATGATCATGGGATTCTTGGAAAAGCAACAGGAAATTATATAATGGTGCCCACAAGTCTGTGTATTGACTTTTCCACAGACTTGCTGGTCTCTGAGCCTAAAAATTGTTGGTAAAACAAAGATATTTGATCTTATTTTCTGTTCTTGATTCTTCTTACTATCTGAGAAGTCCTGGTCTTTTGCTGTTCTATTATGGAAAGACAAAAAAGATAAAACCAGCTAATTATAGAGATAATAGTGGATTTGATTATAAGGATACTTGTTTAATTTAGTTACTTTACCTTCTTAAGTAACTGTCAGCAGGAATTCAGATGGACACACTCTGTCATCTGCAAGTAAGCTACAACTGGCACTGACATGAGCAGAAATGTCTGTAGTAGAATCATAGCTCTGGTATAAAACTCATAGGACATTGAAAGAAATAATTGCCTTTTAAGTGTAGCTCAGTACATTCAAACTATAAAGCATAACCTATGAAATGGAGGAAAGCTACAGGAAAACTGTTGTCTGTGGCATTGTTTCTCAGTAACCTTACACAGGTCATAAGCTGGAGAGGACAAGGCAAAAGTTTCTATGGAAAATTGTAGAAAAACACCTGATGCCAATGTCACAGAAACAGGAACAGCTTTAAGGCCTAGGCTTTTGGCCATGTCTAAGGGCTTCTCAAAGTGCTTTGTGGAATATTTTGAATATTTATAGCTGAGAATTCAAAATCCCTCTCTTTGTTGGCCTGAAAATAGCTTTGCTTTTGAAGATACAGTGACTCTTTCTGGTTTATTGTAGTGGTTTTACCAAATAACTTTCCCCTCTCAGGGGTTTAGTTTTTATCTGAGGGATAATATATCCCCTAGATGCTGGAAATAAACAACATATTACATTGCTTAGAGCCTTCCAGTCTCATTTGGATAATTCCTTCAGTAAATACCCTTCTCATCTGGGATGATTCCTTGATCAGTTTCCCAGGCCAAGCTGGGTTTTGTGCACATTCCTTTAGAAGTCTCACCACGGGTGAGTCCCAACCCACGTCTCAGTGCGGGGCAGTGCGGGGTGGTGACAGAGCTCTGTCCCTCGTGCCTGCTGGTGGCAGTGACCTGCCAGGAGCCCTGGGTGCTACAAAGAGGTGACAACCTGACAGCCACAAACCCAAGGAAGCCAAAGAGCAGCCGGCCTGCTCTGAAACCTGCAGTGAGGCCTTTCTCTGTGAAAATAACTCCGGTACCAGGAACAGACTCCTCTCACCGGGGTGAGGTCAGGAGGCGCTGCTTTACCCCGCGGCAGAATCCTTGACTCCAGCAGCAGATGAAATTAATCTCTCCTGATCTCTCCACTGGGACTGCTGGATGGCTTCCAAGGCTGGAGCAGGCCTGTGGAGCATTAGCTCGAGCACTTCAGGGTTCCTGTGGCCTGAAAAAAGACACATGCTAGAAATGCTGCTGCAGTTCCCCACTCACAGAGCTCAGGATGCATGGCAGACCTCATGGCTGAGATAGTTTTTACTGAACCTCTTCATAGGACTCAAACCAAGTGCAGCTGTCCTGGTTAGAGCTCATCAGTCCCACATTTCATCCTCCAGAGCAGAGACACTGACATTTGTCCTAAATTATTAAGCTCTTACATGGTAATTTAAACAAACAAACCCCAAAGACATTTGGGGTGTGACTGCTGAGGATATTTTAACTCTGCAGGCATGAGATTCTCACACCTACTGTAATTTCTGAGATTCCTACTTCACAGTTAATTGAAATCGGATATTAATGTGTATTTTCTGAATGAGAACAGTCCCTCTGGCACTTATTTTGTTAAGATACACAACTTTCTACACAAAATTGGAATAAAACTGACACTGGCTCAATGTATTAACATACTGAACAGAAAATTTACTGAAAAATTATTAACTTCCCCCCTTCCAGCACAGAACCACTCTTTTACTGTGCTACACAAGCTATTTTCTTCCTACTGCTTGGGAGTTTAGACTGTTTGGAGAGACTGCAAGTGAAAACAGAAAGTATTGGAAACCTCTAGCGTATTTCCTGAAAAGTAATCCTCTTTAGTTGTTTACCTAAATCTTTTCCCAAAGTAGATTTTTGTAGCCACATTATACTACTATCAAAAAGATTTGATTCAGCAGAGGAGGTAAATGAGACCAATGTGTTTTGTCATGATTGAGAATGAAGAAAAATTAAGCTTCTTTCCATTGTAAATATTTACACTTTGGGTAGTGATAAAATTTTTTTTGAGGTATTTACAGTGGAAACACCGACTGTTTTTTAAATAGCCATAATGTTCTGAATGTTGTTGCTAAAGCTTGGTTACTCTTTCTCCTTTGTTTTCTGACAGATTGTATGATGAAATGTCAGGTAATACACTTTCAGAGCACGAACCATCATCCTGTTTTATTGGTTTAATCAGTGTGAAAGGAATGATTTAATTCACTATCCAATTACATTCCTGAGTATGTTCATTTTAATAGGCTCAGTATTTCCCTAATTTATCTGCTAATCATTAGAAATGCATTTGGCCTCAGCTCAGAGACTGCTGTGTCCTGGGTTTCAAGCTGGGATTAGCACAGTTCTAAGAAATCCAGAGCAGGTCTGTCTGATGGAATTAGGGCATTTTGCACACACCCAGGTGAGAGCAAGGAGGGGCTGATGGTTTCTGTGCTCAGGGCTGTGTGTGCTCATCTCCACAGGCACCCACAAAGGTCAGGATTTTCCCTGGCTGATACAACTTCCTTAGCAGGGTTTAATTACCGGGAAAAGTGCATCCAGTCAGAAAAGTCAGTTTATCATGTAGTTAAACTGGTCTTGCACTTGTGTGTTTTTGAACTGGGTGAGTACTTGTAAGTACTTTGATTGTAGTGGCTGTACTGTAAGCAGATCTCTGTGTCTTCTCTGGAATAAAAAATGTTTTTCTGAAAATTTACCACCTGGTAGGAGTCAGGAAAGGGTGAGCTTTACTTGTAGCATTATCACAAACTTGTTCAGCACAAACCTGAAAATTGAATTTATAAATCAGGGATTAGTTTTGCTAGGATACTTTCCCCACAGCAAATTAAATGCCTTGAAAACATTGCTCATCGCTCTTAACTAACAGAAAATACTCTTCATTATTATTTATTTATGGAATGATGAATATTATTGATTTTTTTCAGTGTTATCTATATAACTAGATGTTTATTAGAAATAAGCCAAGCCCGAACACTGAAATTAAAGAGATTTTTTTTTAGATGTCTAAAATTTGATTGTGTAGTTATTTGGACTTGCCATAAAAACAGTACCAAGAAGATTTTTAATAAGTCTCTTATGTACACTGCTACATAAGAACTTCTCTCAAAAGAAATCTTTTTAAATATATGATTAGGTGATTCCATAAATCCTTGAGTATTTATTTCCCTACAAAATGCAGTGTTTGGACATGATATAATGTTCTATTTCCTGTTGGTTGTAATCAGACCAAGAAAGCCAAGCTTCCCAGACCTCTCCGGAAATAAGCTGATTCCCAAAAAGAAAAACTGACAACAAGAGTTATTAATGTCCCCAAAAGCAAACTCCTACACTGCAAGATAAATAGAAATAGTTCAGTCTCCTGCAATAGTGTCAGTAGAGTTAGATAAGTTAGAGAGGAGCCAGATAAGATCTGGGGTCAAGAAGAAAAGATAAATAACTAAAAGTAACCCTATAATCAATATAGTATTTTGTTACAGCTACAATATTTAGCAAAGTCCATATAGACACAACACAGTTTTGATACACTTATGAGAGAAATTATATCATTTTAACAGAGCTCCTTTAAGTGAAATATCTGTTTTGATCCCCTCTTAGGGAAACACATTTTCATGTTCCAGGATGAAACACTTGTTGCTTTTAGCTTTTTATGTTTCTAGTTCTGCAGTGAGAGTTGATTGACAAACAGCAAATGCCATATGCCTCCTCCTCACCCTGCAACCAGAAGGTTGGGGTTAAAAGTGAGAGGGAAAAATGGGAAAAGAATAAATGAGAGCTGAAGAAATTTGGCAGCATCAGAAATCTGTAGGTACAATGAAGTGCTGAACGACACATTAAGGCAAGTCAGCTTAATTATAAATTATATGTGGTAAATTTCAGGATAAAAGCATTTTGGAAACTAAATCCCATATTGGTATGTTACATTATCCTGAAGTGACCCTGGGCAGCCAAATGTTCTTGCAGTCTGTCCTTGGCTCCTTTTTGCATTATTCAGGTTCCTAAGCCAAATTTGCAAAGTTAAACATCTGAGCTGTAAATAAAGATCCCTAAAGCCTACTGTGCTTTCCTTGTTCTAAGAGTCCCTTCACAGTATGGCCTCAATTCAACTAAGTACTTAATATGTACTTAAATCCCACTTAAATCAATGGGATTTAAACATTTGCTTAAATGCTTTGCTAAATCATGGCCTATTAAACTGTCTGTGTTGGAGATCAAACTGTAATTTATATTGCTGTGATTTCTTCTTCTGGTGTTAAACATGAGACCCCAAACTACATTTCACTGGAGTCTTGCTTGACTGAAGCTGAACTGTTTCATGGGAATGTGTGCAAGACCTGTATTCCTCATGTGCAAGAAACAGGTTTTATTTATTTTGGTCATCAGCTGTTGTGAACTTATGTTCCTGATAAACTGAAGTCAAATAAGCCCCCTTAAGAGGCTGAGTGCTTCTCACACCCCATCATTTTGAAGACAAATAGCATGAAATTTTTCTTTTTCTATAATGAGTGCAACTCCTGGTTAGACGTGGGAACATACAGTTACTTGTACAGAATGTAGATACATGAAAATATTTGTAGAGGAAGGGGGAAGATTTTTATTCTTTTGCTGATTTGTTGGCAATCTCTTCCTGGCTATTTTTTTTTTTTTTTTTTTTTTTGCAAATGCAACTAGGGTTGACAAGAAAAACAGCCTTTTGTAGCTGAGGAGGCAGCAAGAAAAGGAGTTGCCAAAAGAGCCATCAAGACTCTCCAAGTAATTTGATGTGTGGAGAAAATATGTCAAAATTATTGCAACTGCATATAGTATAATTTTTTTACAAGAAAGTCAGATGTCCCGCTATGCCTGGGATGCCCATAGAGATTACTCTGGCCTTATCACTGTTTTTTTGGAAAAGAGTGAGGATGAATGGTGGGAAAGTGAGGACACTTCTTGACTTTTTCTCTTCTCTGCTTGTAATGGAAATCAGCCAAAAATACAGCTCATATGCCAAGAAAGCCCAAAAGAAGAGATGAGTGGAAAATACCAGATGCTTAAATTTGTCTTGGATTTTCTCAAAACTGCTAAGCTGGTTTTCTCCTCAATTAGCCAAATAAGGGATGGAGTGCATTTCTTTTTCATGTACAGATAATTTTTGGATCCTGTGAGTTCACCACCTCTGGGGCATTGCTGTCCAGGTCAAAGGAAGAGACAGATGTTGCTTTCTTAGACAACATTAAGAGGAGATAAGTGCTGCAGAGGACATCCCATACTCCTCACCCTTAACACTGCTGCCCTCCCAGGACTCCCCCAAGACTGGGATTCCTGAGACTGCTGCTGTCTGGAAGTCAGCTTATATTTCTGTCCTGAGAAGGAACTACTCTCAATGTATGATTTTTTTCCAACTAGAGAAGATTTATTTTCAGTCCAAGAGTCGTCTTTTGTTCAGTGCTTAGTTTGTTGTGTCACTTGTAATGACTACAGTAATATCTGGAAAAGGAGATAACTAGAAATGCCTACAGCACTTGATTAGTCTGCTCAGAATATCTGATACAGCCCTTTCAGACAGCAGATGTAAGTGGTATGAATGCATACAATTTCACAGTGCTCTTAATATTCCAGTTATTTCCATAATTTTAGATGATATTCAGATATATTAATATTAATGTCACACTTAGAAAAATGAAATACATGCAGGATAGTTTATGGTTTAAAAAAAATGGATATAAAGGTAATGTTTATATTCATAATATATTTTAATAATAATTTACTACTAACATTTAAAATCCATGTTTTTTCCTTTTCCAATTTAATTTGGAAAAGAAATCCTGCTTCAGAATGTAAAATATTCAAAAAATTTTAGGGTTCATTGCTGATTTGAAAATGCTTGTTATGTATTTATATATATATATGTATATATGTCTGCATATACACATATATATATAAATACATAACAAGCAAAAATAAATAAAATTATTTCTCAGCGGGTTTTTCTTTTTTTAACTCTACAGTTAACCATTACAGAACTTCAGTGAAAGGGAGAAAACACCAATTTTTGGAGCAGGGGAAGTAACTCTTTTCTTGTACATCATCTGCTGTTACAATTCCTTCACATCTGTGTGTTTATTGAGAAATCTTTCTTTTACAGCTTCCTTTGTTCCCAAGCCTACATAAAAATTCTAACTACTTTTAAAAATCTTAGAATGTTGCAGCACACTTTGTTTCACCTCAAAGGATTTTTGAATTGCACATGAAAGTGTTCCATATTTTCATGTTAGTTTTTTAAGATTTAGATTTCCACAAATATTTACAACTACCCACTCTTTTCTCACAACTTTAAACATCCACCTCCTCTGATTTTCACACTCTTTATCACATATTGAATTAAATTAGAAGGGAAAATGGAAAAGAAATTAAATTGCAATTATATTACTTTCTTCAAATGATCATAATTTGATTTAATTTCAAATAAAATATTAATAAAGTGCTAACTTTTCTTGGTGGGAAATGCCATTAATGGAACAGTTTCCCAGGGAAACAGAAGCAAAGTGATTAACTGTCCTTTCTGCTTCAGTAATGAGATCTTTCTAAAATAAACAGTTTTTCCTGGTTTAGCATTTGTCTCATGTATTTATGCCCAGTTCTAGAACCTTAACCTATACATGGTATGTTCTGGACCTTGTTTTAGGGTCTCTTAACTCTGTTTCTTGTCACACTTTTTAGAGGTTTTAAATTGCAAGCAAGCTACAAGAGAATCCCTTTTAGATTCCATAATAAGGAATGGGGAGAAAAGTCATATAAGTGTCTAATTTCAGTGACACAATGATTGAAAGTATTTTTAAAAAATAAATGTGAAAGATGTCCATATGCAAGTTCTCATGAAAAGATTTAGAGGTTCAAAATTAGATAATTTCAATGTACTCTTATGGTTGGTTTTCAGTTAGAAAATTGAACTCCAGAAATGTCCCCCTGGCTAAATGAGGCTTTTGCAATGTTGAAATTAATCAATCAACTCTACAATAAGAGCCAAGCCTCAAATCCACAAGCATGAAACAACAGCTAGTAATGCCTATGTGAATTGATTTCAGAAGGTTAAATGTGCACATTCAGGGCTTAGAACAAAGTCTTTGTGGCCTTATCCAAAGGGGATATCTGTGTGACTCACATACTTTGCAGACACTGTAATAATGAAAATTAAGGGACTGGGTTTAGATGAGGCCATGAAGGTTTATTCATGGTCAAAATTTAGACCAGAGCTTTTTTTTTCCTGATTAACAAGGTCCATGGTAGTCTGATACTGAATAATTTTGTTCTCTCTTGGGGCAGAAAAAAAAGGATGTAAAAACCCCAAGTATACTAAATATATGTGTGATAGTGATGCCTTAAGTTTTAGTTTTCATATTATCCAGGTTCTGTACTGCATTGGTATATAACTCTGAACTTCATATAAAGTGTTAGCAAGTTCTCCTCACAGTTTAGTTACACAGAACAATCCTTTTCCAGCCTGAGAACCAAGGTCACCATTGCAGCTTCAGGCCCAAAAGTACAAACAGCAAATTGAGGAGAGCAACCTGGGAGAATGGGACTTCATAACATGAAGCTGTAATTGGACAATTAACCCCAATATATAAATCACCAAAATTTATAAAAGTGTGAAAATGTGTGACCCATTGCCCATCTTGGTGTAGCCTCAGCCAGGCTCTTGTACTGCCCAAGGTCCATCCTTTGAAGGCCTTTTTAATAAATACCTGCTTTATTGCTTTAATACTGCTAGCCTCTGTTCTATGTAGCCTCTTAAGGCACCAATGGTAGATTTTCTTTTTTTTTTTTTAATTGGTTAATGGTTGGGCGCATTGAAAGGATAAAATAGGATTTTTGTTAGACCTAGATGAAAATTAAAATTGACAACAGCAAAAGTTGTTGGCTTCTATGCTGAGATTGTGGCTGAGGCTGGCATCAATTGTTTGTTTAAACTTTAGAAGAATCAGTCTGAAAAATGGGTTCATGGTAAGAAGGGAATGTAAATCTGTAAGTAATTATGCCTAAAGCCAGGCTGGGTAGAAATAGGTAGGCTTTGGTTTACTGTTCAGCCAAAGTTTGCTCCAATATTGGCATAATTAATGGATTTGAAGAAGTGCAGCAATTCTGAATGGCAGAGAAATTTGACAATGAGCCAGGGTTCAACCAAGAGTGGGACAGAGATGGATTTTGGAGAAATCATATGTAGGTTTTCTCTGTGGGACTTTCCAAACTTAGGCTGTTATTAGATATAGGCTAAAAAAGTGATTCTGGGTCGTTTGACATTTAATATCTGTTGCAGAAGAGGTTTCCAGGCTAAAATCAGCACTACGTCCTTCAGACCTCAGAAAATTATAGTTATCATAAGGGCATGTAGATCTCCCTGGACTAAAGGGTTTGTGTTACCCATGCTAAAACTGTTTCAGACAGATGAGGTAGAACTTGGATTTCAGCTGCTCACACTCAGAGTGGGAGTCCTTGGCTGGGATTGCTGTTTAGGTGCTGTTGATCTTCCTTGTCAGGGCAACGTTTCCAGGGCTGGGTGACCAGCCAAGCTTTTCCTGCTCATGCTTATGTTTAGAATTATGCACATGTTCCTTGGCTGAATTGGAGCTCAAGACCCACAGCTGGTGTCAAGCTAGGAAATGGCATGGCCAGTTACCAAAAAATGCAAAATGAAAAGGAGTGGGTGGTGTAGTGAACAGGCATCATGGGCAGTGAATGGCAGCCAAGCATGGGAAAGATGGAAGGTTTGACCATCAGTGTAAAAGCCTAATTGCAGAAAACAGAGATGCAGAGGCTTCAGAAAACTTCCCCAAAAAAAACTGATTTCAAAAAAGCAGAAAAGAAAATAATCTGATGCTGATGATTTGAATTGTGTGGAGCATATAACCAAAGAATGAGCAGAACAAAATGCCAAACAGGAAGAGAAAAAAAATCTAAAAACCAGGCAAATTATTAAATTCCACCTTTTTTTAAAAAAATAATTTTTAATGATATTTTGACAAATGCCACAAGGATTTGCATTTTTGAAGGAAGGAACTTCTTGGAGTGGCCACATGCATTTGAGGTACTTTGAGCCCTTTAGCTGCGGGCTCTGTGTGCTCACTGCGATGCCACAGCCTCTGCAGCCATCTCGTGGGGACATTGTGCCTGGTCACCCAGGAGAGCCAGGCTGGGACACTGAGCTGGGCAGCAGCACAGCCTGGCTGGGAAAGGCTCATCTCTAGGCTTTGCCTCCCTGTCACTGCGAATTTTTTCTGGGGCACAGGAGGCAGAGTCCGACAGCACATGCCAGCGAGTAGTGACTGCAAATACTGGTAGGCGATTTCTCATTTACATTCAAATCCTGGGCGTTTACCCCCTCCCTAATCATCATAGACTTACTATAGGAGTAAGCATGCAGAGCCTGGGGCATTGGCTGCAAAGCAGCTGAAGGTCCCTTTCATGCTGAAGCTCCATCTACTGTGTCCTGGCAGAGCACAGCACTTCCCAGAGGAGCCTTGGAAGGGTTGGCTGTGTTTGACAGCAGCACCAACAGGCTGCAAGGCTGAACAATCTATTTCTGTTTCCTCTTCCCGTCAACTCAGATGCCTTCTGTTATTCTGTTCTCTCTGATTATACCCTTACTGATCCCATCCTGCCAACTCAACCAGCCAAATTCAACTTGGGGACGGTATTTCCTTTTTCATAACTGTTTGACTGTCTTCCTCTATATCCTCTTGGCAGTTTTTTGCTCCACAGATCAGTGAAAGAAAGGCTGCTCATTTCACTGGAAATAGCAATCGTTTTCCTGAGGGTTTTGTTTATTCAGCTTACAGAAAGGCAGAGACCAAGCAAGTTGATTTGTCCTGACAGGATCAAGTGATGGTGGTACATGCCATCCACTTCATGGATTCTTCTCTAAGGACTATTAATGCCTTTTGACTATGCTTATCCCACAGCCAGCAGTCAGCCTGTTGCCCCAGCAGGTGCTGTTAAATATTCCAGGCTTCCCTATCTGCTTCCAGTGAGTCGTCACTGTTTGGGACACAAAGGTACCACAGGCTGTTCACCCAGGCAAGCTGGAAATCAGTTCACGACACTGAATCCAATTTCTCTGAATTCCTTAGGGGAAGTTCTTGCAGATCCCTAGCAAGCTAGCCCACCATCACCATTCCCAGGTGAGCTGGCTATGTTTAACCATCCACTTGACAATGGGAGGATTCCAGTCCTCAGGTTTGGTTTTTAATGACTTTTTTTCCTTGGCCTGGTGGGCAGAGTGGAAATGATTTCTTGGTGAGGACAAGTGCCTGTGTTCTAAATGTGTGAGAGATCATGGCAAAAGCCTTTGTGAAGAGCTGAGTAGCTGCAGAAGCTGTAACCTTTGTTGCCTTCTAAAGTTCTCTGGCTTTGGTCTCCCACTGAAATTTTTCTCTCAAATATGCTTCAGAAATGTGGGTTTAAAAAAAAAAACAACCAAAAAACTTTTCTTGCTGTTTGATCAGGGAATTGCAGTTTATTGTAGCACTCATTTAAATTCTCAGAAACCAATATCCCCAACAGATGAACTTGCAGTGGAAAGGATTAAACAGCCAAACCATCTATGTTAGTGTAAAAAGCACCAAAAATTGATTAAGCAGTGTTAACTGGATCTGAGGTGTGGGATGGGATATGAAAGCTAAATCGAAGTGTAATTACCAGAGGTGTAATAATTATTGATGTTTTACTACAGATTTTCATAAATGTTTTTTACTAAAAGAAAATCTTTAAACATCTCAACATTTCCCCTATAACTTCTATTCCTAGGAATCTCTCAAGAATTTTCCTAACCTGATAATTTCTCTTTATGTGTCATTCATGTTACTTGCTGAAACACACATGGCCCATGAACAACCAGTGAAACTCATTGCTAAATAATCTTTTACATAGTCTGAGATCTGTACTTTTAGACAACATCTGTTTATCACAGGAGTGTCTCAGAAGGATTCCTTTCAGACTGGTTTGGACACGGTGTGAATCAGAGCATCCTGGGTTCCAGCATTGGGTCTGATGAAACCTGTTCCACTCCAGTCCTTCCTGTTGCTGTCTGGTTGCTGCATTGCCACATTTCCCACTTCAGTCAAGCTGTACTTTGCAGACACTTTCCCAAGTCAGGGGACAAATGCTTTAGGCATTGCTTTCATGCCTTGACTTTTCTTTCCATTACAGAATTTCCTGCGAGGTGCTGCAGTGGTCACAGGGAGGATATGACCATCAGGAATGGGTGCTGGACAATTTTTACCTTCTAGAATGGAGATTTATGATCCAGTGACTTGAACCTTTCCCTTTCAGGTACTCTTAGTTTCTAATTAATCTACAGCAAATCACGTCGATGTTTAATGTTCCAGGAAATCAGTGTGTGTCATCTCAAATGATAGAATCTTGTTTAGCTACATTCATCTCAGATTCCAGTTGTTTTGTCTCTTGCATGTCTGTGGATTTATTCTGTTGGCTTTTTTTCCTCAGAGAAGTACAGGTTCCTAATCTCATTGATCTGGTTTCTTCATTTTAGGTCATGTTACAAATTTCAAATCAGGTTATAAGAAAATCAGATTAGTTTCTTGTGCCTAAACAGAACACTTAAATGTCTGGACTTGGTGCTTAAAAACCTATATTTTACAGAATTTGTCTGCTTGGGTGTGCAAGGAGGAGCAGAGCACTCAGTATTGAATACACCACCCCTTAACTTTATTTCAAGAAGACTTTGTACAATAAATAAACAGTGGATTATACTAATAATCTGAGAAAGTAATTTTCAGAAGTATGCTCTGGTAGTTGAAATATCAGTGCTGTTTCAATTATTTCAGTTAACTTCTTCAACAAAGGACTGTGCATGTGACAAATCACATGCTCTGCACTCAGAGCTTGTTTTATGTTCTGAACACTTACAATATATTGATTTTATTATTCACCATTACGAGAAGAAAGAAATTAGTTTTATGAAAATTAGGCAATGGAGTCACATTTCTAGGAAACATTACTCATGTGAATCAGATGCCTCTCTTTAATATCAAAAACTTCTAATTACTTATGAGAACTTCACCTTTCAGCAAAAGGTGTTATTTCTCTAAATGGGAGCCTCAATATCCCTTCATTTTGATTTTTTTTGTTGATAAATGTTAATAACAATAATATTTATTTTTCTAGCCACCTGTGGATATTAGGCACTTAATGTGGCACTGAATATTTATGCTATACTGAAGAAGTGCTTAAAAAGATCATTGAAGAATTAAGCAAAAAGGTTAAAGTAAAAAACGTTCCATTCTTAATGTTTCTGATATTAAAAAGTAAAGAAAAAAACCCCCAACACTAAGTGAAAAAGTGGTATGGTTTATATATCAGAGAGGGAGAAGGATAATAAAAGCATTTTACATAATATATAACGTTGGGTTTTTTCCCTAATTAATTACTCACACCTTATTAACAAATGAAAAGAATGGTCTTTGGTTTTTAAACTCTGATATGTGGGGGGATTCGAGTGGGGATTTAACTGCTTCCAGACTTTTACATCCTTTTCCTGTGACTTTAGTGCTCTTGGGTTTATCTCTGCTTCCCATGGCCAATCTATGCTCTGCAATTAAACCACATACCTGTGACTCCATCTGGAGCACTTATTTGAGGTATTTTTTAGCTGAGAACACATTCTTTTCCATGTTTTGCTTCTTTCCCAAGAGTTAATCTATATTTTCTTGGCGGTAAACCACCTTTCCCGAAGGGAGCCGGTAGCTCAGAGCAGCCGCGTACGATGGAGCAGCTTGGCCACGCGGTGGAGCGTTCGGCTCTCTCTGCAGGGAAAATTCCCAACGCTGCCTGCCTGCCTGCCAGGATCCTCCAGCACAGAGCGATGCTGCAAGTCCTGTAAGTTCTCCTGGGAGCACCGATCTTTACTGTGAGTTATGCTTATACGTGCAATAAGAACCGGGAATGGCTTTTGCCCCTGCCCAGGTCTGGAAACAACACCTAATGGTGAAATTAATTACCAGGGCATTTAATTCAGGCCGGCAAATCCAGTTTACTTTCAGCATTAGGAGTGCACTCCCAGCCTCCTGTCACACGCAGGTGAAGGGGTTCTCAGCTTACTGACCACCCCCGGATGCATCAAATTCTTCACCCAAACACGTTGATGTCACAGATAGGAGCAGGGTGCTGTCCTCACCGCTCCCCCAGGGGCTGCTGCCCATAGAGCTCATTCATTCTGTGCTTTGCCCTCCTCCAGGCTCATCTTGTGCAATGCTTGGCTTGGATCACTGCGAAGGGAAGGGCTAAGGACCAGCAGCAGATGCAGGAACATGACTAAATAAATTGCTAATACATCCTCATTAGCATAGAAGCCCTTCCAGAGTGGATATTAAGACAAAGAGCTTTTGGCATTTGTGCAGACTTAAGGGAACATCTGTGTTTATGATGGCAGAAGATTCATTGTGTGATAATAGAAACAGAGCCTCAAAGGAAAATCCTTTTACTCATAAAAAGTAAGGCTTTTGGTAAGAAATTTAACTCATGTTCTTTTTGTGTTTTTTTCCCAGATGTCACCAATTTCATAACTTTTTCTGTCCTATTGATACATATGTTCTCTATTTAAAAACAAGTACACATCCCGAAAGGACTAATTAAACCATAAACCAATATTTTCAGTAGTTCTGTTTTCTTGTTCACCTTTATGTTCTTTGAAATGCAATACAAATCTAAAGGTCTGCACAGGCTGAATTAAATAGGTTCCTAACTTGAAACTGGTTTAGTTTAATTCTTTAGGCATTAAAACCAGTTACCCAATTAAACAAATCAGTATTAGTTACAGTTAAGATGATTTACAAGTTGCAAAGAGATTGCACTCTTTTAATTAAACCTAAAAAAAAATTATTTAATTCTATTGATATATTTTTTGCATTTAGGTGTCACCTTAGAAATATTTTTAAATTGTGAAAAGAATTGCACATCTTAAAACCTTGAGAAGAATATACACTGTTGTTTAAAAGCGTGAAAATTAAATACTGTAATGAGAACTTAATGATTATACTATAAGCAGGAAACACAAAAAAGAGGAGTGAAGAAAAAGATATCAGACTTTGTTGTGTAATAATAATGAAAAGCTAAATATTAATGATAGGTTGTGAGTCATAATTTTCTTATTAAGATTTAAACTGTTTTGCTTGAGCTGAGCCTTAGAGGCTGCCCATATGCATCTTCATAGCACATCTCAAATCTTAGATGGGTTAATTTAGCAAAGCCCATGCTGGCTATTAAAGAGCTTTCTCAAAACATTCCACCTACAGAGGAAATAAAACGTACCATGAGACCAGTGAACACAATAGATGAACTTAGAAAAACCAGCATGTGTTTAATGTGTGCTGGCAGGAAGGAGATCATTACCACAGTAACTAAGAAAGTCTCTTCACTGCTTTATGATTTCAGGCTTTGCTTGTAGCTTTTAGCCTCAAACACTTGATGCCCATAACCTCAGTGATAATTAATTCAGCAGCAGATAAAGGTATTTGCATGGGGAGATCCTGGGAAGAAAGGGCTATTTGAAATATATGTATCAAGATTTTTTTAGTGTTTACCTAACGTTTGTAAACTGCATTTTGTAATGTTTTTATAATCCTTTTGCACTGAAGGTAGCACACATAAAAGCCCCCCAAATGTAAGCAACAAAAAAGTCTGAGATCCTCCCTTTAAAAAATAGTTTAAGAAAAGATCATCCCTTGAAGATGTGAGTGTTCCATGTGGTCTCCTAGGACCTGGCTATGAGCAGTTAATGCAAAGGCTGTGAGGCTGACTTAGTATCCACTGAAGGCAGGGAAAAAAATATTATTTTATTCATCATTGCAGTGTTCCCACTGTTCAGCTGAATCCCATCAATTCAGAACACTCAGAAGTTCTATGGTTGTGTCTTTTCCTTTGGAGACTGAAAAGCTATTATGAGAAAACTTGTTATGTTGAAAAAGCGAGGGTGCTAATGGATTATTAAGTGTCTGGGTTAACCTTACTAGAGATGTTTTCATTGGGATAACTCAATTTAATATAGTATAATAGAATTTTCTAGTATATGTGAAAGTCCAAATGGTGATGTGTAAAAGCAAAGATGAAAAGTCCCTTTGAGAAATCTGTTTGAAAGCTGATTATTTGAAATCGCTGTAACCTTATAACTGATTATCCTAGTGATGAGATAATGATATAATTTAGAAGTGGGAGGCTTAGTGATCTATGTTTCATTTAGATTCTTCCTAATAGGTGACATTTGTTGAAAGCTGACTCTTGAACTGTGCTGTATGCCTTTGCTATCTATCTGCCTTGGAGCTGTTGGAGACTGTAATTGCATTTTGCTTCATTTCCTGTATAATTTATGTGAAAATCCCTCAGTGGTAGGAAAGTACAAAGTCCAGATAATGACTACGTGACAATGTACAAGATTTAGGATGGTTGTTTAGGTTGCAGCTTGAACTGCCCGTGACTCAGGCACTTGCAAGGTCATCTGATATTTAGTCAGCTCAGGCAGCACAGTGCTTCTGAGACTGTATAAAATTAATAACTTTTTGCCTACTTTTAATAAACATCAGTCTGAATATTTTTTTTAGCTGTAGAGGTGTGTCCTTGGGGTAGGGTAAGAAGCAATGACGAATTTATTGCATTGAGTTATTGCAGCATTTTGCCACCAGCACACTGTCTTTGTGTGAAGAATATTAAAAATAGTTTTCTGCAAGGGTGTAATATTTTGAAGTCTCCAAAGCTTTTCTTTTTTTGTTTTGTTACACTTTCAGAGTTCCTCCTTCATAGTTTCTTGATCTATTTCTAGATCTATTTTTTGACTAATGTGTTAGGTGCTGAATTCAGGTGATCATGTAACCCCAGCCTGGTACCCCCAGCTTTCCCAAGTACAGTGTGGATGCAATATCCTGGAGAGCAAGAGGAATAAGCTCATGTCTTTGCAGACAGTAATTTGAGCAGCTGTATTTGTGGTTTTTCCTTGGACAAATGATGATTACTGTTTGCTAATGAGTTAAGTATTGTGTACCTAAACAACCTCCTAGGCTGTAATACAATTACTAATTGTAATACAATTCCTGATGCAGTGAATTAAGCTCATCTGAATTTCCTTGCCCATTTTTTATGAATTTCTTTGTGAAGATGTTAGTCAACAAATGTAGGTGAACTAATCTTACTATTCCAATGCCAAACCCTCTAAAATTAGGGTGTGATTTTAGCCTGGGAAATTGAGAGGATGTTACAAAACCCAAGGAAACTAGAAATAGATTTTTATGATGTCTGCTCCAGATACATCCCAACTCTTCTGGGCTTTTGACTAGCAAGGTTGTCCCAAATATCATCACTCTGGATGTGAGTGGTCCTGGCTATTCAGTTACTTTCTGCCATTGTCAGTTCCTGGAACTCTTCATCTCTTCTTCTAAAATGAGAAATTTCTTCTTCTTCTTCTTCTTCTTTTTTTTTTTTTTTTTTCCTTTCCAATTTATTTATTAAATAGTCTAAAATTATCTTCTTCATTTTCACTGACTCCTAGGTCTGGCTTGTAAATGACTCACGTAAGTCTGGAAAATAATTTGGTTACAGTGCTTTCAAAAAGGTCTCTGGTGAAATGCACACATCTGTGGGATGCACGTCATACTGCTGGGTAGGCAAAGCTGCACAGAATACTGATTTCCTCATAGCAGAAGAAGCTGCAGCTTATGTATTATTCTTGAAAAATCAGTTTTCTGATGGTGCCTGATTACTTTTTTGCCACCTGAGAGTAGAGAGCTGCAAGTCCCAGGGACAGTGAGCCAGGCAGGGCAGGGCTACAAGCCAGGGCATCAGCTGAACTGGCTGTAAAAGCTTTTAATGCCTGTTCTGCCCCTCCATGGGTGCCTGACTTGGCATGGAGCTGTGTCTGTTTGTCTTCAGCCCCTTTGCTTCCCTTGGTTTTCTTCCTTAGCCTCTGTATTAGCATTGGTCTCTAGAACACTCCTAAAAATTTCCTGATTTCAATATATTCTCTTGTGAGTTGTACTGTCAAAGAAAAGTATATTTTAATAGTAATAATACTCAACCAAGAATAAAAATAGTCATGTCATGATGCTGTTAGATCAGTTAACTGCACAGGAGGAGCTTTTTAAATGGATTTTTTTTATGTGGGATGTGAATTCACAAAGAAACTTGAACTACAATGGGAGCATTCCCCTTGATCCAAGTGTGATAAATGTCAGCAAGAGTTATGAACATGCTGAAATTGAAGAGCAGAACCTACTGTATGAAATTAGAACTGTCCAAACAATCTTAGGGGGAGTGAATGATTTACCAGAGCTCAGTAGACCAATTTTATTCCCAGTAAGTGAAAACGATGGCTTTGGCACTGTTACCCTGGAAATCCCATAACTGCTCTTATGTCCAGCTGCATATCTGTGTTACCTCTGGGGACTAAACAGGTGAACTGAGATTGCAATTTGAGAATGAGATATCTGTCTTTGAAGTCTAACCGAGGAGTCTTTTGATCTTAGTTCTTTCAGCTCTACAAGTAAAGGTCCTGTAGCTACGAGGAGCTTCAATGTTTTCACACAAACTTGGATGCTCTACAGCATCATTACCTATCACTGGGCCTGTGAATATTTGCAGCACTACTGATAATTAGTTCACTTAAAGATACACAAGATGTATTGGTCAGTGTTTCCAAATGCTTTTTCTCTCCTTTGTTTTAGGTACTTAAGGATCTTGAGGGAAAATATTTTTCTTACAAAGATGACTGGAAAACTTCTCCTTTTCTTAATTTTTTACCTTGAAATTGAGATCGGTGATGTTCTGAACCTCCCAAGCAGGGAGGTCTTGAAAAGATCCCAAGTTGAACTGAAGTCCTGGAATGATGGGTAAAATTTAAACTCTGTCTCTATGGGAATGGAGTATATGGGAAAGAATAAAGCCTACTCTTTCCTTGAATTTTCATTAAGCACACTTCACCAGCCCAGCTCTTTCCTGGGTGTTTGAAAATGCAAAATGATCCTATGGATCAAATGTGAGTCTTTCTATTACACCGAGAGAGCTGAAAGTTTTGCAGTAAAAGGCTAATGTCCTGTTTTACATCCTGTTAATAGCAATTGAAATCAAATCTATAACCCCTGTAGTATTCACTCAGACTAAAACAAACCCAAGGAGGTTTCTGGATTCAATAGAGCATATTGAAATGGGCAGCTGGGTGTTCTGGTTGCTGAACTGCTGGCTGAGTTGAAAAGCAAAACCAAAACTCTCTTTGTGATCTGAGTTAACACTTGAATTCTTTAAAGATGTTATTGCAGGGATCATGGACAACAGAGGATGTTGCCAACTTCAGGGCTAAGCTCTTGAAGTCTGCTTTCTGTTTTCCCTGCATCCTTCTTTCAGATGGGCTCAGAATTCATAAGTCTCTTGCTGCTCATTGTGCTTTTAGTGTTTGGTAGTAACTTCACATGATGAATGTGCCTCAAGCACTGGCACTATTAGGGCTGTATAAATGTCAGGCTTAAATTGTCCCTTTGTTTTTTTACACTTTCATCTTTCTTCTAACAAAGCAGAACAAAATTTGTCTGCCTTGCTGAGATGTTAAGATACACTAGCCAATTAAATCCATGTAAATCAGTAATGTTAGTGTTTTAATGGGTTTGGTAGTGCTGTAACACCATGACATTACAGGATACAGCTTTATTTGTGAAATAGAGTCATCTCTAGGAACTATAGATGATGCTAGATTTTAATCTCTCCACTGTGGTTCCTTCAGATGAAGCGTAGGACATTTAAAATCTCAAGGAAAACTATGAGGCAGGAATGGTAGTACAGAAGGAGGTGTCTGTGTTTCTCTCCTGCAGATTTTGGAGATCTAGCTTATGTCCTCTGGGAAACTTAGGCCATTATAGTGTCAAAATCTGCCTTTTGGGGCATTTCCTTAGTGCGTGTTTATCTGCAACATGAGATTAATGTTTGTGCACATAGCTGGAATAAGCAGGGAACTAACAGCCTGTGGTAGAGGGACACTTATCCTCATGAGCTAAGGGAGCAGAACCTGGGCCCCAGTGCTGTGCCACTGGCTGAGATGCAAAGGAAAATCACTGAAAATCACTACAGCCAGGGAAGGACATTTGAACTAAACATATTCCTGCTTTTAAATAATATAATTGAAAATGTATCTTGTGGCATGTCTAAAAAAGTGGTGATGTGGGTGTGTTTGCAGTTCTCTGAGCATCAAAGCTCTAAAGGGCGTTCCTGGCATCCAGAATAGTTCTTTTGTTTTTCCAGCTGGGAAGGGATGATAAGACTTTTAATGGAGATGTGCTTCTGGGTTGATATATATTCCTTTTGGCTGTTTGCTTTCACTTGATGAATGGTCTGACAGAGAGAGAGTAGTGGGAAGTTTCCCTTGTCTTGTGAACTGGAAGCCAAATAGGAAAGCCATTCAGAGGTTTGAGGATTTAGGAATGGTACAGAAAGACTGAGATGTCAAAGCTCTAACAGCCTTTGTTTTATAGACTTCAAATGAAAAATAATAAAACACAACACAGAAAAAAGTAAATTTTTCTATGATCCATCCATGGTAAGCTGAAAACTGGAGTCCAGAGGCTTCAGTCTCTATTGTGGCTAACTGGGGTGGGTGCAAGAGATGCTCAGAGTGAAGCTGGGACTAGAGAGTTCAGCTCACAGAAAAACCCACATAGTCAGTGGGTTTTAGCAGGCTTTAATAGTCATGCATATGGCACATTCTGTGGTGCAAAATACAGCTGAACTCTGAATAGGGGCATTTCTTTACCATTGTTCTCTGTGCCAATGGAACTCCCAGATTTCTGGGGAAGCCTCAAACCAGACCAGCAAGAAAACTCTGGGCTTTATTGTGAGATACATTTTGGAAATGCAGAATCATATTTATCTGGTCCTTGTCATCTCAGAAATTAAGTGAACTACAACAAATGGATTTACTCTTTCAATACTGTAACAAAAGATAAGGCTTGTGACTATCTAGCTCTTTAATTATTTAACTAAATAAGTCTAGGACAATAGACAGTAAAAAGGTAAAACTTCTTACAAAATGGCAAGATTTTAGATTAATTCAAGATGGAGAGAAAAAGCAGCCTGTGCTATTCTCTACAGGAAATTTAGAAGAGAGAACTAAATGTTCTTGTTGTCAGACACTGCAAACAAAAGTTAACTACAACAGACCACTGATTTATTAAATCAAAGTTGCTGCTGCACTGTGTGCAGAGCTATTAAGGAGAGAAAATACCAAGTTAGGAACAAGTAAAAACTCTCTGCTAACTCCTCCTTTCACTCCCACTTTCTGAGCATCAAATTATGGCTGCAGGAATTATTAGTATCTAGTATTTTTGGCCTATTTTGCTGTGTTTTAAGAATGGGACCAGAATATGTGTAACTTCTATGATGGAGAAAAGCTAAAAGTTCTAGCTAAAAATTCACTTAATTCATCTACTAAAAATTCACTTTCCTGGCCCCAGCAGAACCTGGAGCAATTTATTCTATCCTGGCAACCAGGCCCAGTATCACAGAGATGCTGACAGAGGTTGTGTTGGTGCTGACCATAGAAAGGATGTCAGGGGACTCTCCACCACTAAAACTGGGAGCCCTGCAGGAGATTGTCATTGCATGTTTCTCTGTTACCAAAGGCCGAAACACAAACCACCTTGCTTTTCCTAAGCGAGAACCTTGTCTCAAGCACAGGAAGCAGAAACACCAACAGCACCTACAGAGTTGGTTGGAAACACCATCCAGAGCAGGCCAGTGTGGTGCACTGGGATGGCACTCAGAGGGATGTCCCTCAACCACAACAAGGGAAATTCAGCTGTGAATTTAGGGTTGCAGCTGGGCCACCTTTGAACTCTGCTTCCCACCTTGAGCTGGGCTTGCAGGGGCGGTGGCGTGGCTGCCGTGTGCTGTGGCTTTAAGGCACTGCCAGCTGCAGTGGTTTCTCCAGGCTGGAGCACCAGGCAATGATCCTGTGCTCCACAGGGCTCGCAGCACTCGCTGCTCTCTGCTTAATAACATTTGGCTGCTGCCGAGCCGCCTGAGCAGCGAGCTCCCAGCTGCTCTCAGCAGGGCAGAGTCCCACCTGCAGCATGGCAGCGGCGCCGGGCTCCCCCGCGCCCAGGGCCGCCAAGTCCTGCAAGAAGCAGCGCACGGTGAAGCGGCAAAGTGGAATCTACACCTACCAGGAGCCACCCCACAGGTAAGGGATCTCCCCTCTGCTGCAGGGTGAGTCTGCTTTGTCTGGCACAGCAGTGGGGTCTTGCCTTTTCACTTTCATGCTGACAGAATGTGTGTCAGACTGGAGAAGGTAGTCTGCTTCGAGTGAGAGTGTGGCAGCATGGAAATGAGCATAAGAAAAATCCTCTGTATTTTAAGGTGTATTTCAAACCTCTTTGTTTTTTTTTATTTTGTCGGAGTTGCATTTCATACTGAAACATAAACACTGTACATAAAGCAAACTAACTCTAAAGAGTTCAGGGTATAAGTAAGAAGTCTCTTATTCTTCTCCTGTGTAGTTATAAATTTCCCTTCAATGCCTGCTGAGACTGAAGGGACAGGTCTGCAGACCAATGGATTAGTGGTCTGATGAACTATGTCCCCCAAATATTCCATGGCATGGTTTAGGTTATGATTTATTTCTAAGTGATTAAAAGGTTGTCTTTTCAGAAAAATTGCAAGGAACTTTCCCAACAAGTACGTAGCAATATTACTGGGAAGTACAACCACCTGGCTGGTGGTTGCTGCAGTACTTCAGATCCCTTCGTCATTCAGGGAGAAACAGTCACCACAGGATTTTAGACCTAAGTCTCTGTAAGAATGAATATTGCTGCTGTTTCACAGACTAACAGGGCTGTAAGCTTAGGAAATGTGGTGACAGCATCAGAAAAGATGATTTAATAATCATCCACAGAAATCTGTGTCAAAGCACATGAATCTTTCCACAGGGACAAATAATTCTTGGTACATGGGGTCCCATACCCCTGTGCCCTTCAGCATGGAACAGAATTAAACGGTGACCTCGACCGAATCACCTGCTCCCCTCATTCTAACTATAAAATGTTTCATCACTATTGAAATAAAAATAATAGGTATGAGTAATAAATGAATGTTATCTGCTCTTTCTGGAAATGTTTAGACAGCACTTTGTTCCAGAAAAATATACAGAAAATCTTGCTAGCATGATGTACAAGCTGCATGGCTGGAAATGCTTGGAGAAGAAAGACTGGGATTCATGGTCAGGAGTGGGGATAATTTATGACTGACCAGCAAGTGGTGGGGAGGGAAAGAGTTATGTCCTGGAGATGGAGAAACCATCCAAATTATTAATCAACTTTCAAACAATAAGGTCATGTGAGCTCCCTAGCTCCCTGTTCTTACAATGCTCTAATAGGTTGGACCCTGTGCAAACCAACGCTTCGCTGGGAATCTGAACGGGAATAACTTGTCTCCTTTTTCCTCTCGTGGGGTGTGTGCTGGGCTGCCAGCAACTCGGATGATGACGCTGGTGAAGAGAAGGCTGAGAGCCATGACCCAGAGCAGATCTTTCAGAACATCCAGTACCAGAAGGAGATCATGTCCAACATCCGCTGCCGGCCGTGGCCGATGAGGCAGAAGCTGAGGGCGCTCAGGTAAAGGTGCCTGTGCAGAGGTTTTCAGGCTCACTGACTGTGACAGTGTTTCCAGCCTTGGGAGTTTTTCAGCACAAGATGGAAGGGTTTGAGCACAGGAATAATTTAGAGCTGCTAGAAAGTGTTCCACGAGGATGCTCTGGAAAGATCTGAGGGCTGGCTGAAGTCAGCAGCCTTTGGGTGAGCAGTCTGTAAGTGAAGTTGTCTCTGGTGCATGCCTGCCACTCCCTTTAGAGTCACAGCACAAAAGACAGCAAGAAATCATGCTTTGGCTATTAGCTACTAAAAGAGATTGTCAGCTATTCAGTGGTCTAAAGGAGGGCTGTTGGTAATGCCCCATAAGATGTTTTTAAGTTAAATTGTTTCACTGTGTCCCACAAAGGAGAACCAGCCTGCCTTTTTAAGGTAATTACATGGTATGAGAACAGAAGCTGGCCACATCTTCAGGCAACGTATTGTAAATGCAGTGAATACTGGACATTTGTAAATTTAAAAAGTATGATCAGTGCAGTAAAAACATGTTTCACAGTTTAGGATTTCAATTATTATAATTCCAGATTTCCAATGAAAGAGCATGTGACTAATCTTTTGGGCCATCTGTCTAAACTGTGTCAGGTCTTTCACCTCAAGATCTGTGTGATGCTTGGGGTGTTTTTGCCCTTTTCATCTGGCATTTTCTCTCAAACCTGCATGGTGCTCAGATGGCAACGCAACCCTGAGGTATCTCTACCCTACCAAGAGCCCTTGTGTAATCTGGAAAGCAAAAAGATGTTTTTCTCTCTTAGGCAGAGTCTGTGAGTTCCTGCTTTCCCATCCCTTTTGATCAGATCTTGTTGGTCCAAATCCACCTTCTGCTGAGGTCAAGGACTGTGTATGACCAGATGAACATGCACCTCTTTGCACCTCACAAGACAGCTACTCCATACCTGCAGAAGAGGTGTCAGTATCCACAGGAGATTGCCAGACTGTAAAGAGGATCTTGCTATTTTACTCATTTGGGTTTACCATTTTAAAAGAAAGACTTTGAAACAAAAGGACAGAGAAATAAATTAGAGGGACAGTAAACTCTCCCTGCAGTCAAACTCTTGAATGCTGATTTCTCTCAGAAAAAATCTGAGTGGTTTTAAAGTATCAGTAAAAAGCTCAACAGTCAGAGAAATAAAGCATTGCCTGGATGAGGGGCCGATGGCAGGACAGCCCATGGCTGTATTTTAGAGCATTTGAGCCCTTTGGTAGTTGCTGCTTGTGCAGAATAGGGGATGTGAGCAATGGGATCAGTGCAGAGACTGAACCTCCCCCCTCTGCACAGGCAGGCGAAGGAGATCGTGCTCAAGTACGAAGGGAGGCTCACGAGAACGAGAGGTTACCAGGCTGCTGGGGCAGAGGTATGGCTGCTTTAAATCTCTCAAATTTCTTGTTCCCACCAATAGCCATTTGCAGTTCTGATTCAGAGAAGTGTGTGTTTGCTGTGCACTCCTGATACTTCAGCTCGGGACTGTAGAGGGACAAAAAAACAGCTAAAAGCTTCTTTATTATTTTTTTTCCTTCTTTCTTTTTTCCATTGTAATTTTAGTAATTACATTTTTGCAGACTAATCTCATGTGTTGAGTGATGAATATCCTTCTGTTAATGCAGTATAAGCTTTCTTTTCAGACAGTCTACAAATATTGGTGCCTGCTAGAGGGGGTGATGGGAATGGGATAACAACAGACACGAAGCAGTATCCTCTGAAGAGCTATTTCAACAAACTGGGGCCACAGCTCAATAGCTTATTATGAAAAATGTATCTAGCTTTTAGTTTGGAAGACAATCATACAATAGCTTATGTTAAATACATTATTAAAGAAGGGGTTTTGCTTGCAAATACTCAGAGAATTTGAATCAAATCTTAGCAGATCTATTTACACCACTGAAAATAGTCATTGGCCTGAGTTTCTGGAAATTTATAATATGCAGGAAATTGTATTTAATAAGCAATCAAGAATTCTTTAGTCATCTAAACAGTCAAGAATATTTTTGTCATCAGAACAAGTAGATTTTAATTACTAATTTATCTTCATTCTAAAAGGCAGGGTTAGGCCAATAGACCATGCATTTTATTCATGTGAACAAGTGAAGAGCTGCATATGTATCTGATCTCTGAGACGCTGTGAGCAATGTACACTTTCCAACGTAGAAGGAGTAAGTTTTCCTTGTTCTGCCTTTGCATGTGTGGCAAATGCAGTGGAAGTAAAAATGCTGTTAAAATAAACACTATTTTTTGCCTTTGATGTGAGTGGAACTAGGACTTTGTCTAGAAAGAGAAGTGCTAAATCAGAATGTCAATAAATCAGAGATTTGGCTCAGTGCCTGTTCATATAATTCTTCCTGTACAAAAACAAAAGCTTTTATCTTAGAATTCACAGTGAGTAAAAGTTTGTGTCTAATCTAATTGCCTTTATTGTATTTGCTTGAAGACATTCAGCAAAGGGATGTAATTCAGCAGTTAATGAGTACCAGTCATTATGTGTAGGGGATCTGTATTCTTTAATCCTAGCACAAATAAGGGGCTATAGCCTTTACATTAGGGCTAAATTCAGCAACAGCAACAGAATGAGCTGCCTTTTCTTGGTGTGGGGTTTTTTGCTTTTTGGGTTTTTTTTTAACTGGAAGAGATTTTTTAATCCACGTTTTCTTAGAAAATAGCATGGTGACCAAGGAGATAAAAATTGTAGCACAGCAAAACAAGCACTACATCATCAAAATTAAGAACTTGAACATGTGCAAAGAACAAAATGCAGCTACTAGTTGTATAAGTATTTATGTAAGTTTTTTAAATTTGGAAAAATATATAGTATTCATAATATTACATGGTATTACTTATGAAAATTGAAGTTAAAATACATTTTCACCTTCTTGACACTGAAAGCCTTTTTCTTCTTCAATTCAATTATTTTACACTTTCTTTGTAGTTGTTTTTTGGTTGGCTTTTTTTTTCCTCTAAATAAATCCAGATGCCCATACTGTGGGTTCTAAGAGTGTAAGTTATCCATTCAGGTATGTAGTAGGGAAGAAAAGAGATGATAGCTATCAAATGATAATTTTAGAAAGTTTTACTTCACTGTGGACACATTGGTATTCTTTATAAAACTGCAGTGCAGCTGGCACAAGGTGCTTGAGTCCTTTCTCAGCCCTGTGAACTCTGTTTTCAACTGAAAGTTGCTATCCCAGCAATTCCCATGCAGTTCCCAGCACCTACAATTTCTTTAATTAAAATACTTCCCATTCATGTAATTACATGTCCATATTATCATAAATATTAATTAAGTTTAGCCAAAGAGACTGATAATATTTTCAGTAATTAAAATGTTATTTACTCCTCTTTAATTTTAGGAGATGAAATTACATGATAGAATATTGACACTATTATTAAAAATGCTTAAAATACAGGTGGGATTTTAATATCCATCTGTACTAAAAATGCTTTATAATGTCTGGAATACATTTTTTTCCCCTGTTGATACTGTAAAGTTATAACTCTAACTCAACATCTCAAGAACTGCTCTCACTTTTGCACAGGTGGATTTTACTTTTTCTCTCACATGTGTACAGCTTGTACAGGAAGGTCCTCTGACCACACAAAAATGGAGGTTGAATAAACTACAAAATATAACCACAGGATTTCTGCAGGTGTTGGCTGCAATACACAGAGCTGAGAATATAGCAGTTAGATTTGCTTATTTTTCCTCTAAGATAATTTCCTCTGAGGCATTATTCTCCTAATAAGACCTTAGTCATCAATGTTTGTAACAATTCTTGTGATAAAAGATAAGACATGAGCAAAATACTCAGCACTTCATTTTTTCTCTTTTTTTTTTTTCCATGTGGCGAAGTGTCATATTTCTCTGCTTTTTTCTCAGCTTTGGAGGAAGTTTATTCGACTTGCATATAATTTTGTAGTAATCTTTATTCCTTGGGAAATGAGAATAAAGAAAATTGAGAGTAAGTATAAAGATTTCATGGTGTTAGTAAAACACTTGCTAAAATGCTGAGACTTATGGTGCATTTTTTTAATGTACTGAATTAAATAATATTTGGGAGGGAGTTAAATGCATATTTTCAGCAGTGAATTCTTTATTTAAAACTTTGTTTTTTCATCTTTTCCTGGTGCCTCAGAAACTGCACCGTTCTCATTGATGGTCTTAGTTGGGGATAACTTTTGAAAAAGTTAATTTTGTCCCTTTGGGATTTTGAAAATGAAAAAAATTCTCCAGTTTGCTGAATGCCATCCATAAGAGAGGTTTTTCTTTTTTGGCTTGTTATTCTAATACTTCATGGATAAATGATACAAGCTTTTATAGACTGTGCAGGTCAGGTAACCGGTTTTTTGTGGTTTAAGGTCATTTTGGGTCTGGAGTTGCCTCTTACTTCATCTTCCTGAGATGGCTGTTTGGAATCAATATTGTCCTTACCATAATGACAGGAGCATTTGTAGTCCTACCAGAGGTAAGAACACACTGTTAATATTTACAGTGAAACGCTGACTGTTGCACTTTCCTTTCTCAATGGAACAAACACCACACTTAAAGTCATGCATCGGTTTCAAATGTACACTATAAAATGAATTATTTAAAATAAACTCCCCTATTGAGATGTTTTTCTCTGCCAAAGGATAACAGATTTTTTTCTATTAGTGTTAGAGATGGTATTTTGTCAGCTTGGTACTAATGCTTTTAGAGAATATGTTTTTATCTGGTTACTAAAACAAAGAACCCATTCTTAAAAGACGTAGTGGGTGTTGAGACATTCAAGTCCTATTAGTGTCATTTACAGGGAGAAAAACAGAGCATCCCCTCTCTAGACTCTGAATTATTGTCCATTAGAAAGCGTTTCCTACAAGTTCTGAACAGCCACAACTTTGTTTAGTTCTTGCATAAGAGTAAGGCAATTTGTTAACTTTGTTAAATTATTCATAAACAATATTTTGCATCTCCTACTCTGTGCTTTAATAATGTTATCAGAAAACATGGGAATACCTGATTTTATTCTCACTGCAAAAAATAAATAAAAAGTAAATACCCCTTGAACAGATAAAAACTAAACTGGAAATTAAAAGGTATTCACATTCACTTTTTAATCTTTAAGGAATAGTAAATTTAATCCTGAAATATCATTTTGAGATCAACCACTGCCCTATTTAATTTAAAAATGCTCACACAGAAAGCATGGCTTTTAAAGCTGATGCAGGGCTGACACAGTACTTGCTACCATGGGAGTACCACCCCTGTGGGCAGCTCTTTCTGGGTTCCACTGTGCAGCCCTGGCTCAGATGGGCTTGTGCAGCTCCTGAGACTTTCTCTCTTTCCCATCTTCTGAGACCTTCTCTCTTTTCCCCATCTCCTGAGACCTCCTCTCTCTCCCACAGCTCCTGGCTGGAGCCCCATTTGGCAGCACGGTCAGCAAGACCATTCCCGAGGAGCACATTGCGTCTGCTCAAGACCTGGACACCATCTGGTCACTGGGGGCAAGACTCAAACCTCTCCTTATTATTTTGCTGTCTCTGTTCTGTTGTAATTGTTGATTACTGCTCATACTGATGGGCTCTGGTCTTTGCAGGGCTACCTCCAGTACTCTGTTCTGTTTTATGGCTATTATGGCCGTGACAGGAAGATTGGGAAAGCTGGATATCGGCTGCCACTCGCCTACTTCCTTGTTGGAATGGCTGTGTTTGCTTACAGCTTCATCATTCTTCTAAAAAAGTAAGACCTCCTATTTACAGCTGTTCATAAACCTGTGTGTTCAGGCAATCAGCAATGGTATTTACTCCACTTCCTCTGTATTTATTCTGTGTAGTTCTATTACCATGCTCACCTCTGCTAGTATCATGGAGACAGACTGAGTTCAACTCTAGATTGCCCTTTATCTTGTGATAATCTCCACTCTGTTCCATTTCCCAGCCTATAAAAGGAGGGCAGCACAGATCATCTGCTTGCTTTGTCTTTGTGTAGTTTAAGGCCCGACACCCGTGGAAGTCCTTTCCCCTCTTTTCAGTTTATAACTATTGCTATGACAGAAGTTTATATTTGAAGTGTAATGCTTTCAGCATTATTAATCTTCCCCTCTATTGAAATACAAATATAAACTACCATCCTAGGTGTAATATCATTTGCATTGCTTTAGTGGGTATGTGGTATTCCATTGAAATGTAAGCTTAATTTCTTTGCTGTGGAAGGGCCAGGAGTAGGAGTTACTTAGCAGAGAGAGCAAGACTGCCTGTGCTGACCATAAATCCAGGGATGTTCAATGCTTGGAGAAGGGGCAAGGTCACTCTATCCTCTCCTAATTTGCTTTCTCTTCCTTTCTGGATACCTATTTATCCGGCGCAGTGCAGTCAGAGACGTTTTCAGTGCTGTCTGTAATAGCTCTCAGTTTTGAGGTCAAACGGTCAAACCTTCCCTTTTCATTTATTTTTAATCTACCTGCTGGTGTGCCAGGGGTCACTGGTACATTTCACACCTATCTACACATTTGCAATTTCTAGATATAACCAGCTCTTCCCCTTCTGACTTAGCTCAGTGATTCTTTGCTTAGCTGTGTACAGCTCCCCTTTAACGTTGTCCTTTCAGATGCCCTTTCTTTCATACGCTGTTAATCTTCATTTCATTTCCTATGTTTTGCAATATTCTGCCACCTTGCTCACCTGACATGAGTAGGAGGGGTTTTCTTTATTTTTCCCAAGGTCTGTAAAATGAAGCTGGGTTTTTATTTGACAATAACATATATTTTGAGGATTAAAATCATACAGCAAACAAACAGATCATGTGCACAATTGTTAGTTATGCTAAACTAGATTTAATTCCTGTAACAGTGATCTTAGTGACAGTATATTCCAGCTGGATCCTACCTAGAGGTTGTAAAACTGAAATAGGTGTAAGCCCACAGTTCTAGTGAGATTAATTTGCCAGTTATAAAGACTGTAAATATTTAAATACCCATCCACAGTGAGTCATTTCTCTCTAAATGCAAAGTCAAGCCCATAAGCTGCACCTCACCCTGTTTTATGTTCTTCAGAAAGCTGCCAGCAGTGATACTGATCTCTGCAGACCTTTGGTAGCTCTAAATGTGTAAACATCTGAAAACCATGAACCAAACCAGTGACTTCCTTCATTACCATCTTCACACACCAGAAACAGTTAAATACCTGTTATTTTTTACAGAATGGCAAAGAACTCAAGAATGAGTTTAGCAAGTGCCTCTGATGAAAATTACACTTTCTGCTGGAGACTGTTCTGTGCTTGGGACTATTTGATAGGAAACCCTGAGGCTGCAGAGAGCAAAGCTGCTGCCATAGTCAACAGCATCAGGGTGAGCAACTGACCTTCGAATTATTTCAAGTTGATTTACTTGTTAATCTGTAAGCCATTTAAATTTTTCCTCTCATCCCCTTGCACTTCCTATTGGTTTTTCATATTTATTTACAGATCTATTTGCCTAGGGGAGGGCTGGTATCACATCTGTGTGGTATTACAGGCACATCATATTTGCTGACATCCTGGCAAGGCCCCTGTGTCCTTCCTTGGGAGAGTTGTATTTAACATGCCTGTATGTGTGATAGAAGAAGTTAGATAACTAGAAACAAATCTGCTAGTGATGGAATTTCATTGAGTGTTGGAATCATATTTGTGCAAACAATTGATTTGGCAGGAAAATAAACTAATTTATAGAAGGTATAATGGTTTATATGCAAAGGAAGCGTTTTATGCCCCAGGGAATCCATGTACAACAGCTCATATTTTACAAGATGCTTTTTTACATGATAATAAGTTTTCTATCTGTCTCTTTGGTTTGTAACTCCCTGCACACAATTTATTGTTTTTTCTTCTTTATTTTATCAGCTATTAATCAGGTTCCCTAGGGAAATGGTCATAGCATCAAGTCTGTTGGAGTCCAAGGAGCATCTGGATGATGCATTTAGTCAAATGGTTTAGTTTTAAGTATTCCTCTGAGTATGAGGAAGTTGGACTCCATGGTCTTTATGGGTCCTTTCCAACTTTTCCACGATTCTACAGTTTATTTCATCTCTCCATAACAAACGGAGGGACATCTTACAGGTCTCTCAATATTAGAAAGCTATTAAAAATACAGATGTTTTGCATCTAGAATTGAAGAGTTTATCTGGTTTTAGAAAAAGTAATCTATTTCCCAAATTTGGTGTATTCTCATTATCAAAACAAAAATTACTTCAAATTGTGCCAAGGGTAAATTAATAAGCTATGATATTTAGTTATTTCAATTACTAAGGATAACTTTTGACAGTACTGTATTATATTAGGGACAACCAGATTTTAAAGGCACATCCTGCCAAAAATCCAGAAATGTGACCCTCTTGTTGTATCTCAAACATGCACGTCTGAAAGCACCCAAGTATCTGATTACTGTGTGTTTGTTTCTCAGAAATCTCTATCACTTTTTAATATCACGTATCAGTGCTACAAATCAATGAGGACGGTGGTATTTTTCTGCTTGCACCTCCGGGATGTGATGTTTTTGTATGAGTATACTTCAATTTCTGTGAAAGATATGTGCATTATTTTTGCTGAACATTATTAAAATGGTAATGCTGTGTTTCTTTCAAGGAAGCTATATTGGAAGAGCAGGAAAAGAAGAAAAGCAAAAACTTGTATGTATATAAGATAAGTGATACTTTTCAAAGCACTGTTCCAATGCAGATATCAGTGCTAATCTGCTTGTCTTGTACTTCTAAACCCTGTTAGAAATGACCCCTGGTGTCGTAAGACAACCTGCTGGATTGGTTGTATCTTCCTTTTTTTCCTAGGGCAGTGACCATAAGCTTAAGAATTATTGCAAACATCCTGGTGCTTCTCTCCCTTGCGGGAAGTATTTACATCATCTACTTTGTTGTGGATCGATCCCAAAGGTTGGAGCGCACCAAAAAGGAATTGACTCTTTGGGAAAAAAATGAGGTACACTGTCTTTATGCTAGCTCTGTGTTAGAAGCAGGATTGCTGTCTGGGGGCTTTCTGTAGCAATATTGTGCACAGAGGTGTAAATAGCAAGAGATGAGCCGGGAGAAATGAAGAATTAGTGGGCAGACCTGGATCTGCCTTGGCACTCTTGCTCCCTCAGCTCTGCAGCCAGGTGTTATTGAAGCTGAACTGGGTAGAGGGGGGTACAGATGCTCATTTCACAGACCCTGCAGTTCGAGCAGGTCCCTATCTTGTGAGCACAAAGCTTGATCTCTCCTATCACTTATAAATCTACTTTTACACCCAGGACTGAGCTGAGCAAACACTGGGCTGATGGACTGGAAAGGAATTGACTTTGTTAACAGTGACTGATCCAGTATCAGGGGATACTGAATATTCTGTGACTATTTCCAGTCAGAGGAATGAGTAAGAGTAGGAGGTGAATAGGCATGAAGAAGCCACTCACCTATTTCAGAGGAAGATGCTAGCATCATATTTCCTACATGTCAACTTTTAATTTCAATTAGTAAAGTAGAACTTTGAAGCTACAATATCTGGAGTAAAGACTTCTGAGTGGTATTCCAGATCTACCATTTTTGATCATAACTACTGTTATTACTGATGTCAAGTATAAATTTTAAAAGCATCTCCTCCAAGAAAAGCAATCACCAAAGCTTGTGCCTCAGCAGTATTTCAATCAGCCCTCAAGATTCCATGGAAGACCTACAAAAATGCCACATGTTTCTGTTCCATAGGTCAGTGTAGTTGTGTCACTGATCACAATGATTGCACCCTCTGCTTTTGAACTTGTGGCAGCTCTGGAGATGTATCATCCAAGGACCACTCTTCGCTTCCAGCTTGCCAGGTATGGGCATCATTGAGTGTAAAAAATATTGGAGAGAAAAGGAGGAAAGGAGGGGTGTGTTCTGGTTCATGTTTTAGTACAGCCAAACCAGAGAATGTATGAGAAGTCAGTGGTTACCAACGCTGGTAACCTGTATTTTATTCTCTTTTCAGAGTTCTTGTCCTATACCTGGGAAACCTCTACAGTTTAATCATTGCTCTCCTGGATAAAGTGGACAGTATGAGTGTCACTGTAAGTTTAACTTGATGTTTTCTGATGTGTAAAGCTAGTAGACTTCATAGACAGAATTCTGTTCCTTGTGAAGTAAATGAAGTCAAATGAAAATTTGTTTGAAATTGTTTAAAATATTATGGCTTGACAGGATTGTAGAGCTAAGTTTAGATAGCAATGTTTATTTACAACTACTTATAGGGTCTTTTTAACTAGTCTTTGAAGATAACTGGATCCATTTGATTGCTGGTGTAATGAGATAAATAAATTTCTGTGCATTGCTGAACTATTAAAAAAAAAAAAACCTCATCACTGTAGGTCAAATATTTCTGCCTATCTAAATTAGCTTGAAGTCCTGCCCTTTGGTGTTCTATCTGACTCTGTCCATTGACAGCTGTTTAACAGTTGCCTAACTGCTGCCTGGAAATATATAAAGAAATGTCTGTGTGTGTGTGTGAATGCTGTAGGAGGTGCAGACACCTGCACCTATGTACAGATAAAAAGTAGCTTTTGGGACATTTATCATTTCAGGACTCTGATGTCAACAACAATGCAAGTAATTCTACCACCTCCTTAGCAGCCAACACTCTTTCTAAGGATGACAATTTAACCATTCCTAATGTAAAAATTAAGAGAAATGGCTTTGTCACATCGGAAGAGCAGCACATCCAAGGCCTGACAGACTCACTGGTTAACCAAACAATTTCCTTTAACACCCAGAACCCACAGGATCAGTGCTGGGAGACATATGTTGGTCAAGTATGTAATTGTTTTATTGTCATCATCTTAGTCCACAAAATCCACATTTGACAAAAATTTAATATCATGTTGTGCTGTGTTTAATTTAAGAACTTTTCTTTGTATAAATTCTAGAATTTAGCTAAGGATGATGTAGGAAGACTGTGCAAAGTGCAGTGGCCATTTGTGTATGGCCACAAATACAAGCTTTGGGTTTTGTTCAATATCTACAGTATGTTTAGTGCTGTTGAAATGTTCTTTTGCCAGGCTTTGGTCTCTGTCTTCAGCTCTGTACACATCTGTGATATGGATCCTATTGTAACAGGGTACAACCTTCTAACCCCTACAGAGAAACAGGACTATAAAGACACATAAGCAGCACCATGCACTCTGTGCAGATTCAGATTGCTGCCTCAAGAGATGGATTCAGACCTTAAACACGAGATTGTGCTCTTGGTCATTTGTACAATATCAGAAGTCTCTATTCATTCTGCCTCAATAAATCTCTAGACAATCAAGTGCTCTTCACTTTTTCAGAGGGAGAGAGAACAACAACAAAAGATTTCAAAATCCCATCAGTTTGTAGGAATGGAGACAGTTGGATGGCAGTGCCATGTTCCCACATTTGGGGGTTATGAAAATTTGCAGATTTAATATGACACCTTTTGCTTCCCTACATGTTAAGGGTACATTACTTGTGACTTCCATTACTTGTGATTTGTCTAGAGAGAAATCTTAACCACAAAAATGCAGAAGATATCACTGGTCCATTTGAGACTGTGGTCTCTGGCAGTGTCACACTCACCTCTAGGCCAGTGGATTAAGGACCATGTTTGTGTGCTTCTGATTTTCTGAGCTTCTTGTTCCAGAATGAGGAATATTAAAAGTTGTTTGAACATCAGGAGGAAAAGACCCCTCCGAGGTTTATTAGCCTGACTTCTATTCTTGTATATCCCTTTTGCATAATCTCATAGAAAATAGAGGGTTTGAATGTTTGCTTTTTTTCCCAGAATGGCCTAGAGATGTATAGAACTGATTTTTTCCTATTTTAATTGTATATTTTTAAAGCTCAATTAAATATAAGATAACTGCATTATTTTGTAAGCACTAAACAACTATTTTTTATGGCCTGATGATCCTATTGCCATTGGGTTGTGGGTTTGTCTGAATAACAAGATTTTTCTCATTGTGAAACACTTTGCAAATACATATTACAAGAGTCATCTTAATAAAAGAATGGGTGCAATAGGAAAAAAACCTACCTATTTCAGTTTAGCTAGATATATTTTTAGAATACTAAAAATAAAGTCATTAAAAAGAAAGTTTGATACCATCATGACCAGAATTTTACTGCTGCAAGCAATAAAAGGCACCCTGGAAGCTTGATTCTATTTATTCTCTTCAACAGAACAAAGACAAGTAAGGGAAAAGTCAAACAGGAAAAATTTAATAAGGAAATTATTTATATATTCAACTCATATTTTTCGAGAATACTAAGCTTGAGCCAAAAATACAAGTAAAAATGCAAAAGAGCCATATGCAGTCCATTTGCTTTCAGAATGACTCAGTATGTGTGAACAATGTGTATTTCAGGAGATGCTCAAGCTTTCAATTATCGACATGATTTTCACAGTTGCAAGCATCCTGCTAATTGATTTTTTCCGTGGACTGTGTGTCCGATATTTGAGTGACTGCTGGTGCTGGGATCTAGAAAGCAAGTTTGTAAGTACAATCCTTATTTTATCAAGCTAAGATCCTGATGATGGGTAGGGTCCTTCCCTCAGTACTAAATGTCCTTAAAGTCTTTCCACAGATGAATAATTTCTCGGTAGCACACATCTATAAAGTGACACTGAGTTTAAACTGGAGGGTACAGGATAAATGTTGAGATTAACGTTTTTCTCAAGCCTACTCACATGTCTCTGGTGCAAAAATTTTTGGTTTACACAAAGATCACAGAGCAGTTCCCACAGTCTAAGGTGACACCAAGGGCATGTAGTTGTTCCCCACATCCTCTTTTCTGCAGCTGTAAAAAACTTTACCTAACGAAGATAGTGGTCCAAAAAACAGTAACCAATAGCACACAGCCCTTTAAGAAAATTACCATGGGTAATACTTGGTTAGCAAGAAGCTGGTGGCATGAAAGGCTGCAGACTGTTCTTTGTCCTTAAAGATGTGAAGTAAACTAGAGAGGAATAAATTCATTTAATCCCTGGCTGCGGAGTAGATTTTGCTGTGTTCCCACTGCCTGCCAGCAGTTGGTATTTGATCTGGATGTTTCAGGCTATGGACTGTCTGCAAAATGATTCAGTCAAATGTGTCAAATAAAAGGTCTGAAAACAAGATTAAGACAAAAGTACTCATCACTCACTGTGTTTCTTGTAGCCAGAATATGGAGAATTCAAAATTGCAGAGAATGTATTGCATTTGGTCTACAACCAAGGAATGATCTGGTATGCAGTCCTTACATGTTTATTTCTTTGTTGGCTGATTGCTAGGTCAATCTGATGATTTAAATGAAACCTATTAAAGTAGGATATTGACAGTGTAGTCTTTTATGTTAAGAGATCTTCTGTTAATAATGAGCTATTAATGTGTTTACCTGGTGTGGGGTTTGAGTTTTTTTAGTCTATTCTATTGCTATCAAAACGGCTTCTGGCAACACTGGGCACTGACATGATATGATTTTTCTAGGATGGGAGCTTTCTTTTCACCTTGCTTACCAGCATTCAATGTACTCAAGTTGATTGGCCTCATGTACCTGAGGAGCTGGGCTGTGCTGACCTGCAATGTACCACATCAACAGGTTTTCAGAGCATCTCGGTGAGTCAAAATAAGAACAAAAGATAAGAAAAAAATCAAATGCAGGCAATGGAAATATCTTTCATGAATATGAAGAAAATTATGAGAGATTTTAGCTCTAAAAGTTGACAAACAAATTTCACACTAACACTGATAGCAAAGGTCTGAGGAAAAAAGATATAGTTACTGAGAAACTGGAGGACTTGTGAAGCAGGGTAGTTGAAGATGTGCAAGAACTAAAAAACATGTCAGGGAATATTCCTAGATTGTTTTTATGGCCTAAAATAAATAGTTTATTTCCACACAAATCTGACAGAGCAAAACAACATATGTGTTAACTGTTGCAAGTCCTATTTCTTGATGTTTCTCTCTTTAAAAGCTATGCAATATCTGCTTTTGTCTGTTTCATTGCACAGCAGATTTCCTAATTTTTCTTCTATCATGATAAGTATCTTAACTGTTTATTCAAAACAGAAGTAATTTTGGGAATTTTTAATTCTTAATAATCAGTTATTTCTAACTCATTTTTTAAAGATTAATTTAACTGGTTTTTTAAGATGAACTGACTGCTGCTGCTGTTGTTTTTCTCCCCCAACACAGCTGTGCAGTAAGGGCAGCCTTTGTCAAAGGGTGAAGTAACCAGTTCTCTGGCTGCAGCAGTGGTATCTGGAAAGCAGTGCAAATAGAATTTTGATCATTAAGAGTCTGTTTAAACCAGCTCTGTTCAGACTTTCTAATTATAGCAGAATGATTTTAATTTTTCAGACATGTTGATCTTGAACTGGATAGGTAGATTCAGACTTGCACCTTTTATGTTGCCTCTGGTTTTCTCTCTGATTAGTATAATCTGAAACATGTTACACCTTCTTGCAGATCCAATAATTTCTACTTGGCCATGTTGCTGTTTATGTTGTTCTTGTGCATGCTACCAACAATTTTTGCTATTGCCCGATATAAGCCATCCTTAAGCTGCGGCCCCTTCAGGTAAGGTTTAATGGATTTTATTTCCCCCTCTTACAACAAACTTAGGATATTTCATAATACACAAATTATATATGTAAATTCAAAACAAGTTGATAGGAAAATGCTATTCTGCTACCAATATTTTACAGTTCAAGGTTTAATAAGGTGAATAGGTCAAAGTTCAGAGTTGATTTGCTGCTTTATATACTTAATTTAGTTGGTTAATATCTACATAATGTAATGTGTCACTGAGCAATCTCCCAAACATCACTGTCTTGTGTCTCCATTCAAGAACCCTCCAAGCATGATTTTTATTCAGTGCAACACTGCTTAACAAATATACTCAGGATTCCTTACAACTTCATTTTACCTTTTTTCCCTCCCACACCTCCTATAGCGGTCAAGAAAAAATATATGATATTGTTTCTGAAACGATTCAAAATGATTTTCCCACGTGGTTCAACACAGTCATTACTTACATCAGCAGTCCTGTGGTTGTCCTCCCTGCACTACTACTGTTATTGTAAGTACTTTGGTTTTTGTAGGCAGGTTAAATTGATTGTATTAATACTGGCCTTATCTCTGGAGAGTCAAATGTAGATACTGAGGAACAAACTGCATTGTTGTAGTTTCATTAAGCATAACTGGAATAACAATTCCAACACCTCACTGATTGTGTGGTACATGGACCAGATAGGAATAAAAGTATGTTAAAAAGACTGTCAAAAAGAATTTCTCCTTCTGGGATACTTTGTTGGAGCAAGTTCACTGTATTATGTCAAGGCTTGCAGTGCTGATGGTTCCAGGAAGCTTAAGAACCTTCTTCCCTCATAAGAGTTCCTCAGAAATAAATTTTCCTTTTCTTCATGGTCATTAGTTCAGTTTATGACAGTGAACAGGGCTCAGTCTGTCGTTTAAAAAAGATATTCAGTCATCCTGATTTATGACAAGATAAATCAATTATGGTGTGCTCTTAAGTGTTAATGTAATATAACTTGCTGCAGACTCTCCAGTGGAAGTCTTTTCTTACTTGGGTTATAAATAATTGCTCGCAGTTGGGAAATAATATTGATTTTGAGCTGTTTGAAATTCACTTTCCTTCTCTGAAAAGTTCTATTTTGTTTTGCTTGTACCTTTGTACCATTTTTTTCCTGTGTAAACTGCAGACAAAGGTAGAGTTTGTCCCACCAGTGGCTTTTCAAATCAGAAAGACCAAAACATTTCCTATTTGTAGCTTTTTTCCTCTAAGGTCCTAGCCATGTAATATTTACAAATTTAAGTATTCCTATTGACTGCTTCAAACTGACGGCTAAGCACATATGTAATTGCTTGTGGTATGAAGTCTAGCTATAAGACTTTGTCTGAAAGCCAGTGCAATCCATTATGTCAGGCCATAATCTGCCAGGATCTGATCTCATCTGTGCCAGGGTAAACAAGGTGTTATTTCAGCCAGACAACAAAATTGCATTGGTATGGTTGTGCAAACTCAGATGTAACTCTGGTGTCTCTGTTCTGTAACCTTGGACTGGGGAAAAAGACAAAACAATATCTGTCAAAATGATTTGTCTAGAATAAAAAAAATCCAAAACAAACAAAACAAATAAAATCAGCTAGAAATGCATCCCAGGTTACACACACAATGAAAAGACCTGAAAAAAAACCCCAGGTGAAATTAGAACTGCTGTTAAATTTGTTTTCAGTGTAATTTCTTTCTTTCATCTACGTTTTCTTGAAAGAAGGCTGTAATCCATAATTACAGTGTAAGGAAATGCTACAGAGCAACAGCTAAACTTGTACGTCATTTTGACCTATAAACCCTCAAAAAGAAATTGTCAAGAATGTCTGAAATGACTCATGTCACCCCTTTCACTTCTAGCATGCTAATCTACTACCTACAAAGTATTGCAAGGTCATTAAAATTCACCAACAATCAACTGAGAATGAAGATACAAACAGTAAGTATGGTGAAAAGCACTTTTACGTGTAATTTGGGGGGTCTTCAGTAAAGTATGAGCTGAATTAAATCTCTAAAGTCACTTCTAGTGTTTCACAACGTAAGAAAATCCTCTATTATTTATCCTTACAAAGCAGGGGATTTACTCTCTAATCTATAATAATTTACAGATTCTCATTCTTCTGAATGTATTTTAGGAAAGAACTGAAGATAAGAAAAAGGTAGTTCAGATGGCAGTAGGTAAGTTGGTGACCTTTAGAAATGCCACTATTAATAAAGCATTTGAACCTAAACCCATTTTGATTTATCTTACATATAGGGACATGCAACTACATTTTTATAACTGTATTTCCTGTAGAATCCTCCTTTTAGATGGTTTCTGAGCTGAGTTTGACTTAATCTTGACAACACTGAAAGACGTGATGCGTAGTTTAAATCTGAATTCACCTAAGAATATTTGGAGTGGGTATTTTCCTGCTTTTATCACCAACAGGGAAGAACCTGGGATGCATCTTTGATGATTCAAATCATCTCAGACTTTGCATGCAATTCAGAGGCTGGTAGGTAGAAGAAAAATTGGCTTGTTGCCCATTTTGAAATCCTACAGTGCAACATTCAGTGTTTTTTCTGTGTCCCCAATACTCCATCTGCTATGTCCTGTAGTATGAAGATCTACCCCTTTATCACCAAGTCTCCCAGTGTGACACCAGTTTCTCTTTTCTGAACATAGGGGGTTCTGTTAGCCTTGGATCCCTAACTGAAGGAGGAATTCAAGGCACTGAATTTACACAGCAGTTTCTAACTGTAGAGACCTGGAGAGTTCCTATAATAATTTCTGTTTTCTAGCCAGAATCCAAAATCTGGATGCTAATGACAAAAGACCAGAGCAAGAAACTGATATTATCAGCCAGGAGTCTTCTGTTCGGTCCTCAACGCCCCGAAAGAATGGCAGTGTCTTAAACTTTGAATCTCCTGTGAGCAAAGGCACCAGAATACAAACCATTTCCCAGTCTGTGCCCCAAGCTGTGCCATCAGCTGATGTTGTGAGACCTGCCAACACAACTCCCACAACTTCAACCTCTTTAACACCAGCTCCCTCTGTGTCAAGTGTACAGAAACCAAGAAATGATCATATCACAAACAGGTAAGACTGCTTTGATTCTGAAATGGTATTTATTCCAGCAGCTCCACGCCATACCTATTTATTTACAAAAGAGCAGTGCTTTCAGACTGTCTGGAGCTGTAAGACAGCAGAGGAATTTTTTAAAAAGCAGATTCATTCATGGGTGCTGTTGATGTCACTGGTGACACCACATCCTTAACTCTCCCTTAACAGAGATGGGATTATAAAACTTTCGAAATTATGTAGCTGATGGAGTTTACACACAGCTCAAGCAATTCTCAGAACAATAAGAAAACAGAAAGGGAATATAACTTGAGAGGACAATTGTGTTACCTTTTCCTAGAGAAGAACAAATATATCTCCTAATTTCTAGGGTATATTTCTCAATATGGTTCTAAAAATTTGGAACAGTGGAGATACGATAATCTCCACTTTTTCAACTTAGTCTTTGACTTCCAGAGCAGTGAATTCTTTTATATATTTAAATTCCATTAATTGATAAGTGTGTATATCAATATTTCCTCTCTTTTTCCTCCTTCCTAAAGATATCCAAGTGTTGTTCACAGGAGCGCAAGTGAGCTGTGCAAAACAAAGCCCTACACACCAGTGACTTTCAAAAAGCCCATTGAAGATGTTCACTCTGACCCTCTCTTCAGAAAAGCCATTCGGCAGGTAAATTCGGATGCCCTTGGGTCAGGGGCTCCTGTATTTTTGGGATGCAGACCATATGCTACCAGGTATTTCCTGGTTAATGAAAACGAGTCTCGCAAAAAATCGCTCCGTTCTACCTCCCGACTCCAAAGGCATTTCAGAAAGGAGGAGTCAGGAGATATTATTGAGTTGTATCCACGCCACATCAGAAGATACGTGGTTCGAACACCACACCAGATGCATTCCCCTCATCCCAGTGAAGATGAGGAGGATGAAGAAGAACTTGAGAGAGAATTCATGAACAGATCCCATCGCCCTCGCTCACTGTCTGACCTTCGCCCAGCACCACGGTTTTACATTGGGGATCGTGCTGATGGCCACATTCTAATGAGCAAAGATCTAGCCAGAGTGCATTACAAATCCTGGGATGATGGTTTTGAGCTGGACCTGGACAGGCCTCCATATGCTTACAGGAAAGTACACCTGAACTATCCTGAGCCACGCGTGAAACCAAAATCAAAGCAAAAGCTGGAGCAATCTCTAACAGAGTCTGATTCCATTTCCATTGCATCCAGCAGTGATCCGCAGAACAGCAGCAATGACCAGTACATCCAGGTCATTCATACCAAGGACAAGTATCCGAAAGCTGGGGCTAAAGTCACCAAAAAGAAATCTAAAAATGGTGTTGATCTAAGTATGTCTGAGCCAAGTGAACTGGTGTGCTCAAATGTCTGAGAAAATGCCCCAATCATGTTGTGTTTTGAGCCAATGTATGTGCAGTTGTACTTTACTCGCTGTTTGAGGTCTGTCAGAGTAACTGCAACGTAGTTTTTGTAAGAATCATGTATACAACCACTCGAGGTGGGGAAAGCCTTGTGTTTTACTCTTTATTGTACCTTGCTTTAATATAATAACTGATATGTCGCAAATTTTAGAAAAGAAGGTTACTCCAATATATTCCTTACTGTTATGCTGTCAAGACCCAAAATCTCTGCCTACTGGAAAATCAAAAGCCATGTACTTGGGGCACTTCAATTAAACCAGTACAAAAATATGTACAAAAAAAGAGATGAGGCTCTCTTTATCTGCTACTGCCAGAGCTGACGATTCTTCCTGAATAAATTCAGCAGGGAATCAGCTTCCTGCAAATGGAGTTGCTACTTAGAGTAGATCTTGATGTGCCTTGTTTGAATATGCTGTGGCCCAAATTAGGAAAAACGGTTACTAGGGAGGATTGTGAGTTTCTTTAGAGTGTATCACATGGGCAGGGAAATTATTTGACAACGTGAGTCAGACTTCTGGACTAAATCCTAGATCCTCTATTAATTTTCTGGTGAGCCTCAGACCAGCCTGGTAAGTTTCTCAGTGGTAAACTTTCCATCCGTGGCTTTTAAAAGACTCACTTCATTACTCGTAGTTTCTAAATTCCATCCCGTTTTTCACACACCACAGCAATTTCGCACTTCCTTTAGATACTGAAGATTGGTTGGTTGGTTTTTCGCTTGTTTCTCTCCGTGTCACTGGGATTGGGATGGCACCAGTGACGAGCGCGGGGCGGCCCCATCTCTGAGGGAGCACCGCTCCGCCTCCGATCCCACACACGTTCCCACATCCCCGCCGTGCCATCCCCGCTGTCCGGGCTCTGCCCGTCCCCAGCCCCGCGTTCGCTGTCCCGTGAGGCGCGGCCGGGCCGGGCCGGCGTCACCCTCAGGTGAGGGGCGGTGCCGCCATCGGCCCAGGGGCGGTGCGGCGCGGGCGCTCAAAGCGGCGCCGCAGCGGCTCCGCCCGCCCGCCATGGACTGCGCGGGGCGAGCTGAGGCGGCGGCCGAGCAGCTGCGGCTCTACCGGCGGGACCCCGAGGGCTGGCGGGGCTGCCGCAGCACGGTGGGTCAGGGGCTGCCGCAGCACGGTGGGTCAGGGGCTGCGGTGGGGAGGGGCGGGAGCTGGCCCGGGGGCTGAACGCTTCCCGTCCCGCAGGCTGAAGTCGCGGTGTCCTGGAGACCCTCGTCGGAGTTCGCCGGCAACCTGTGAGTACGGCTCGTCCTCGGGCGCGGGGTGCTGCCCGCCGTGCTGCCGCGGCTGCCGGGGCCAGGCAGGGTTGAGCAGCGCCGTTCGGTTTCGTTTCGTGCCCCGCAGGTATAAGGGGGAGGGCATCCTGCCCGCCAGCCCGCAGAAGGTCTGGGAGTGCATAAAGCCGGTGGCCGGAGGGCTCAGGACCAAGTGGGACCAAAACGTAAAGGACTTCGAGGTCATCGAAGCTATCAGTGATGTAAGTTCCTTAAAAACTGTTCCGGCGGATTTATGCAGTGTTCGGCCTTATGAGACAGCCGATGTTATGTGCAGGGAGGTAGTAAGCCTTAAGTTGTGCTGTGTTTCTGGCTGGATCAGCTGAACAATGAGCTGGAATAAGAAACCTTTTTTCCTTGGGTGGTTTTTTTCTTTCCTTTATCCTTTTCCATAAATTTTATACACTTTATTAGCATATATACGTATATAGATAATAGCTTATCTTTCTGAAAGGAAAGAGGAATCATTCTTGGCCAAATACTGTGTACTTAAAATATGCAAATGTATAACATATATATATGTATAACATTAAATATATAACATTAAAGATTCCTGCACATTATTGTTAATGCTGCAAATCAAGCTAGGCATGATTGTTTTTGCAAGCTCAGTGTGAGGGAAGAGGACGTTTAGAGAGTACACAGACTTAGCTAAGCAGTGAAGCAATCACATCATCAGCCATCAATTCAGTTCCCATCTTTCACCATGGCAGCAGTGACACTGCCCTGCTTATCACACCCTGCCTGCCTTTAGCTGGCCTCAGCACCCAGTGGTTTGCATCTGTCATTAAAATGGAGATGCTACACTTTGAGCAGACAGATGAGCAGGGCTGTGTATAAGCAGCAGCTTCTACTGCCACACTTAGACAGTCAAATTCCTTTTTTTAAAAGCATGTCAGAAAATTAAAAGGGCATTTGATTTAGATCCCTAATCTGTAGTGGTTGTATGTGCTTGGAGGCAGCCAGGTTGCAAACACAACCAGTCCCAGAAATGTTTGTGGAAGTTCCAGGAAGTTTATTATTCTTGGGGGAATCCTATAGGTATTTAGTATTCCTTATAGACAATTTCAGGAATGCTGCAGCCTGCCACTTGAAATTCACAGACACACCAGTACCTACCAATGTGGTAAAAACTTCTGTTTAGGAAGCCAATCAGGGCGGCAGATGGCAGCGTTAATGTTTGTGCAGTGTAACAAACTGGGTTGTCAAATTGTATCCTGTGTATACTACACAAAGAAGTTATCTTTGCTAGTATCCTGGGCAGGACAAGGGTTTTAACTGTCCTGGGAGCACAGGTGCGCCAGATTTGCATTTTACCTTGTGATATCTGTTTCCTCTGAACATGGAACCAATGCCTTGTCACTCTGTTTTTTTTCTCCTGTCCTTGATTGATCATGGTAGTGCCTTCTTATGCTGTACTTTTGAAAACATCAACTGACATAACTCTGTTCTGTGATTTCCAGACTGTCTCTATATGCAGAACCACAACCCCTTCAGCTTGCATGAGGATTATTTCACCAAGGGAATTTGTGGATGTAGTAGTAATGAAGCAGTACGAAGATGGGACAATGCAGTCTGCTGGTAAGGCACTTGTGTTCTGAACAGGTTCATGTTTTGTTTGGAGATAACCAACAGCTGCTGGAAACAACTATAAAATAAAAGCTACCAGAAATAAACATAAAATTAAAACTAAGTAACAAGCTGTTCAGTAGTTGTTGACCTTATCTTGATTGGAAGAGAAAATAGTAATCTCTCTACATTGTTGTTCCCAGAGTATATAAATCATCTTAATACTCAGATAATGATAAGGCTGGCCTATGATTTGTTCCCTTGCTATGCTTTTGAGATTAAATAAGTATTTAATTTACTGTTAAATTCTAGGGTATTTTGAGTGTGGTTTTTTTTTGTTGTTTTAAGAGTTTACAGAACTTTCTAAAGGGAGTTCCATTTAGGGTAAATCCTGTTTTAACATTTTCTGCACAGGTTTCAGTGAAGCCATTGAATAAATGTACCACTCCTGTATGTTAAAATAATTGGCTTTATGAAAACAAATAGTGCTTATTTTTAAAGGGCTGCCACTGTATAGAAGGATGTTTGTTTGTTTTTTCATTTTCATTCTGTTAACTGTTACAAGTCTGAGCTTTTATTGTCCCACTGTTCAGGTGTCCCATTTTCCCATCCAGTTCAGAAAAGCCTTGTCAGGAATTTATATAGTTGCTAGAGTGCAGCTTTTCAGCAACCAAGTGATATATCTGTGTGAGGTGGATTTGTTGGAAGTGACCCAAATGACCTCTCAAGAGAAGCAGTGCCCTCACACAACATGGGCTTGAGGAAACTGTGTTGAAGTGTCGATGCTTCCTCCTTCAGAGCTCAGTAACAATTTCTTCTAAATTCAACACTTCTTTGATTTCCCCATTCTAGGGCCAGAGTGGTTTCTTTTAATGGTCTTTTCTGACCACTTGTCAGCCACACACTGAAAAGGTTGTACTACAGTTCTTTCTAAATACATTTTGAACAGTGAGTTTGCTTCCCATCTAGAGCTTTTGCATACCAAGGACTCTTTACTGTCTTCTGGAAGAATGACACTTTCCTTCAATGCTTTTTCTTTCAGCCACTAATGTGGAACACCAGCTATGTCCTCCTCAACCAAATTTTGTGAGAGGTTTTAATTATCCCTGTGGCTGTTTCTGCATACCTGTTCCAGGGTAAGAAACAATCTCTTTGAATGTTACAAGTTCTGAAGCATGCCTTATTGATTGTGTGGTGTGTTTATGTGTATGTGGCCACACGTGACCTGTAACTTCTCGGCAATGGTATGTTTCTGCCTTCCCAGTAATCATTATGACTGGGTGCCCTTCTTATTCTCATTTTTGTGCAATGAATTAGTTTATCTTCATTTCCTAGAGGGAAGTATTCAATGTTACACAAACTGTTATTATGGTGCAATTCTCCCTGACCTCTTGAAATTCAGAAATTCAGCAGAACATACAAGTATGGTCCTAATTTTTGGTTAATGAGTATCTGGTTGATTTGCCATAATTTATAGACAGACTCATGTAGCTAATTAGGGCCTAGATAAACTTTAATTTTGTAGCTACTTTTACTGAAATTTGTCTGTTTGTTTTAAAAAAGAAAAGCTCTTGGAAGTGTCTATTCTAATACAAGTAAGAGCCACAGAAAAGTTCTTAATGCTCCTAAACCATGGGCTATAAAATCACTTTCATTGTCTTTGCAGGGAGCCAGACAAGACTGAGCTGCTCACTTTCTTTCAGACGGATCTTGGTGGTTATCTTCCCCAGACAGTGGTGGATTCCTTTTTTCCATCTAGCATATCTGGATTTTACAGCAACCTGACCAAAGCTGTTAAGGCATTAAAAGCATGACAAGACGAGTTGCTGACATCACTAGCTGAGGGTAGGAAATGACCTGTCAGCTTGTGGGTAAAAAATACAAAGTTGGCCTCAGGGCTTTTCTATCCACTAAGATAGAAAAAAAGATGACATGAAACAATGAACTGGGTACAGTACATTTTTAAAACAGCATTTTCTACCTGACTGCATGCAGAACAATGCATTCTTGTGTAATATGAAATTCTTCACTTTAATGATTAGAAAAATACCACACCAGAGGCTGGCAGAATCCTGAAGGCAGCAGTGGTGACTGTCTGCAGGAAGAAGATGGACTGGATCTGTTCTTGCCCACACTTTATCAGTGTCTGTGAGGTGAAGCATTGCTAAAATCCACTTAGCACTACAGCCAGGTGCAGGTCAGCTCTCTATGGTCTCTGAAGCTCCCTGTAGATTCCTGTGGAAAAATGTTTCTCCCCCAAAAGAAGATGTGTCCCTCCTAGAGCTGCTAAGATGCCTCAGTGGGTCCAGCCAGCAAATTGTGAAAGCCAGAACAAATGGGATTATGTAGAGGATTTCACTTCTTTGTTCCAGCAGACATCAGTATTGATGGTAAATATGCCTTAAGTGCTTTTTTTTTAAGTCAAGGTCCAGCAGTGCTAATCAATGCACAGGTGGTGGGCTGGCAAATAGACACACTCCCTTTCCCCTCTCTGATACCAAAACCAGTGGTTTCACAGTGTCATGAAACAAACTGAACCGACATAGAGGCAATAAATAAAGAGGATTAAGCACTTTACTTGCCATTTTTTAAAAGGCACATAAGATGACCATTTTGAACTGTAATTGAATGTTTTTTGGTTTCCTGTGGTGACAGGTTTTAACGGGTAAATAATGTTTTCATTAGCTTTGCCTTGGCAGGCCATAAGGATGTTGCTTTTTTCTAAGATGGGTTTGCCTCCCAACATTATATTGGGAAATCAGCACCTGATTTTGTGTGCCAAGGTGTGTCCATTTTAAGAGATATCTATGGTGCTGGTTGCTGCAGGAATGTCAGACATTACTATGGATTGCATATAATTACAAAAGTAAAAATAATTGCTGAGTGAGGAAATTAAATGCAGGTTGTGATTTTACTGTGGTGACTCGATTATTTAGCAAGGTTAATATGCTCTGCCCTCTGTCCCTGTATTTTTTTATCTTTGGTATAGGGCATGGACTAGCACAATAAGTTTCCCACTGTAAAGCTCACCCTATGGACTAGTTTTTCAAGGAAACAGTTTTTAGTCCAGTCTCCTTTGTATACAAAGATGTAAAAAACTTGTGTGAGTGTGGTGAAATAAATATTTTTGTGCTACATCTTACTGTTTTTCCTGAATCCTCCTTTGAAATGTTCCTCATATACCTGTTGTGCCATCAGGGAAGCCGAAGAGCTGCTTAGAGCTCCAGCATCTGTCTGAGATATCATCCCTCTCTTTAGGCAAAGAGAGGGAAAAAGCCTTCCCTGATGATGTCCACTACCTAGGGAAGAGGTGTTTTGGTGAGAACACTCTCCCTCAAGGTTCTTTGCCCTTGGTTGGTCTTTATTTCCAATTGCTGATTTCTATACTTAGGAAGAATAACAAGTTCACTGAGAAGAGATGTGGGCCTTGATACTACAGAGGCTTATACATATTTTTATTAAGTGTACTGAAGTTGTTAGGCATAAATTACAATATCTTGACAAGTCTTGCCAGGATTATCATGAATTTAATTAGCAGAAAGTTCAAGAAGTGCAGCTGAGGTGGCTCATTATTTCTGCAAGTAATGCAAGTTATTTTTGCAGATAATGTGGCTTCTTATTAGCTATTTATAAGGGGGTTTTATTGCTTTGAGCAATAAAGGTGGTGAGACACTTCACTGGAATAACTTAAAAACCCCTTTTCTGAGTGCTCAACACCTTCTATCCAGGAATTAAGAGCCCTTCACATTCAGCCTTCTGCCCTGCCAAATTGGAATTGGAAATGTTTTGGCAAAGACTTTTATGTAGGTACCAGTTCAAAAAAGTATGAGAAGATTTACTCTCACATTTTTCTCTTATTTTGATTGCTACCCAACTATTAAAATTTTTGTTTTGAGATTTTGGGAAAGAAAGCTCAGCTGAGTAAGTATTTGGAAGTGTGGGGACAAATGGCTTGTCAAGAATGTTCTTTCAAGGATTAATTTACAGTTGTCTTGTGAGAAAAGGCCACAGCAAGTTCAATGCCTGGACTTAATTAATACTTTCTCCTGCCTATCCTCCTTCCCTTTCTCTTAATTGCTGGTTTTGAGACATTGTGTTAAGTGTATGGAAAACAGCTCCTGAGCTCCTTAACTTCTTCCTGGTGAAATTAGGTAACTGAAGAAGGGTACAGAAAATTGCCATCTCTGGGAAGGTGAACAGCCAAGGACAATAACCAGGTCAGCCATCTGGCTCTCAGCTGGGGAGTCACACTTCCATCCTGCCCTTACATCTCTCTTTCCCTTTAATGAAGCAGGTCAGAGAAGACCAAGTGGGTGCATGAGCCCATCTTGCCATAGGTACCTGTGCTGCTGGTAGAATTCCATACAGTGCATATAGGAAGCACTGTTTGAAGCATAGATTTGTCTCCAAGTTATTTAGCCTTTCCAGAATAAACATTTCAGTTCAGAAGTACTTGGATTCCCACTGGTACTTTCCCTTGCAAAATTAACACAGACATTTAAAAGAAGAATATGTTGTTAGAAGGTAAGACTTTGTTCTGAACAGCCTTGTTATTCTCCTGCTGTAGTCCTCTTGAGACCTCTGGCCAGAGGAAGGTTAGGAAAACTTCCACTACAGTACCCTCAGCTTCCTGCCTTGGAATCTCATGAGAACTCCTTTCCACACTGTGTTTGCCTGCTGCAGTTGAGATGGCTCTGTCAGCTGCTAGTAGAAAGTAATTTTTCCAGGTTTTGGCTGTCCTGAATATTCTGTGATTTTAATAGGAAAGCTGGAATTTTCTAGGGAATGTTGTTTTGACACATAAAACTGCAACCCCTTTCTCTGCCCTACCCATTCTCTAAGGCAGTGTTTAGCTGTAGGCTTGTAGACACATTTCTTGTTGCTGGGAAGGTAAGATAGGGAACAGGACTTGGAGAGTAGCTCTGAAAATTTAGCCCAGGATCTGTTTCTGGTACTTGTTAAGTTAATAGCTTAAAATAGGAGAGTACTTGAGCAGTCACGTATTTTATTACAACCAGTATATTATTAACAAAGTCATTATTTTATAATTATAGGCATTGTAACATCTGTTTCTGAAAGTTGAAATAAGAATCATTTTAGCTAGTTCCAGACAGCTTTCTCTGTAACTGGCACTAAGATCCAGTGTACTCCTCATGAGTGCTTTCTGAGTATCTTGCTGTGCCAGCCAAGTGCCTGCAAGTAATAAAATCCTTTGTTTGAATATTGGCAGTAGTCTAATCCCTCTTCTTACAAAGTTTTGGATGACTTGCTGGTAACAGAGCTGTGATTCTTCCTCTTGATAATGGCTGTGATGGGCCCATCAGGTAATGCCTTGATTACATTCCACGCCTCAAAACGAGTGAGTCCTTGCATGGCAGTTGTGTGCACTTGTAGGAGCTCATCACCAGGCTGAACAGGGCTGCTCTGTTCCAGTGCAGTCCCTGGTGACAGAAAATGAATTTCCTTTAATTCTTTCTGTGGAGGAAACTTTAATGGATCTTTCACTTACTAGTGAATGGATCACCAGCCTGTTTGCTATAAACCACCTGGTCCCAGCAGGCAACAAATTACTGGCACTGAACAATGTAATGCTGTATTTGAAAAAATTACTAATTTCCATAATTATTAATCAGCAGTCAGTTATGAACCCCACAAGTCTGCCTGAGTTGGGAACATATTAGGTAAGTGTGTTTACCTTTAAATATCCTGTTGATGATGATGGGTTTATCTCCCTGAATAGAGCCTTTCCCTCCTTCCAGACTGAATCCTAAACCAGCAGGTGTTTTTTGTAGAGTTACAGTGCAGATTGTATCTCCAGTGGCTAGAAACAAATGGAAAGTTACCACATGGACAGAACACAGTCTAAAAAGCTCAAACATCTATTACAAAATATTAACTTTTGCATTCTTTGCAAAGGTCCTATAAACTGCCAAATGAAAGAGAAAATGAAAGATTTTAATTTCTCATTTTGTCGTTTTAAGGCCCTCTGGGAACTGGGGAAAGTTATGTTTGAATAAATGGGAGAATGGAAATGTAAGACATTTACTGGAATTATAAAAAATCTGTTAAATGAACAAAATCGAAGGGAAATATTTGACTTCATATTAGTTATGAAGTTGTTATGACTACAAGGCCGATCATTTGCAGTTTGGAAATAAAGCTACAGATCTCCACATCATGTTTTAGAAAAGAAACCAAACCCAAACCAAAACACAAAACTATTCTGAAAGTGAAATAGTCTGCAAAACCCTGACCTTGCTGTGTGTCAGATGTATAGCCACCTGCTATATCAGACAATAGCACATTGTTTGTTCAAACTGAAATTCTCTTTCATGGAAAACAAGTCTTATAACAATATTAGAATAAAGAATCACTGTTCACTGAGTTGTCATTATACCTTCAATTAGATGTGTTGCTACAATAACCATCTTTGTACATCTACAGAAATTCACATAGAGAATCCCACTTGCTTGGGTTTTTTAAGGAGTTCTTTTATTTTAGAAATCCATTAAATCTTTCCTTTTTCAATAACGTTATTTGAAATATTTCAATGTCTATTTCAAGAATGTTTTATTAACTGTGCTGTCTTTATCAGTGTTCACAGATTTATGCAGCCTCTAGTGGTTTTATGAACACCTGGATTTCAGGTGATGAGTGTGGGCTGCAAGATAATGCCACGAAACTTACCAGACTCTTGTGAGGCATCACTTGCTACTGATGATGTACTAGAGCTGACTGAAACATTGGGATTTTTTTCTCCATCTTTGGATTTTCTGGTGACAACAACAGCTTGTCTGGGTTGCCGGGCCTGTCGCATGATTGCTGAGGCATCACTGTGGGTGACACCTTTCAGAGACTTCCCATTAATGGAGAGCACTTCATCTCCTTTCTGAATAGTTCCTTCCTGACAGGCCAGTCCATTGGGAAATACTTTGTGAACCTATTGAAGAGCCCAGCCACCACACACACAAGGGAAGAGGAAAACAGGACAAGTCACTAAATCCCTTAGTTAACACTTTACACTATGTGCATTTTTCATTCTTTGCCAGGAGCAGGTTGTTTCTATCACATTTCAGGATGGAGGACTGAATAAATTTGCATGGAGAGGTTTTCCTGTGCACATCCCTCCTCAAGCAGCCAGGGGAGCAGTTTGGCCCTGGTATCAAATAGCTAAAGCCTTGCTGTCTGCTATGCACCTTGCATATTCTACTTGCTGAGCCTCTTGCTGCTCTGCTCGTGAGAGGAAGGAGGTCTGAGACTTCTCTCTAACTTCAGACCCCTGTCATGTTTTCACCCACCCCATTCCTCCAGACCATCCTGTGTGGTCTTCAGTAAGCACATGAGTGAGGTGTTGGTTATTTCCTGCCAGGGCTGTGTGTTCTGCCTCAGCTTTCAGAGCTGTTGGGGAGGAGGTGCCCAAGGAAGGAGGACACTGCTGCCAGACACCTGGAGAGGCAGCTCTGTGCAGAAGGAACCTGTTTGCACCCACTGTGGTCTTTCCAACCCTATCGATACAGCTGCCTGCTTTGATTAGCTAAAGGCCAAAAACTGTAGTAGAAAACCGGTAAGGTATGAATTTTTAGATAGAGCATTGATTTGGGAGTATTTTTTAAGATGCTACTTACTGTTATCACTTTATTTTCTAGATCAATGCCCCCTGCCAGGCTGAAGCCAAGCCCGGTATCTTCTTCTTTATGCAAAACTGTAACATGAATATCATCAAATTCCTAGGCAGAGAAAGGAATAAAGTCAAGAACTTCCCAAAAGATATTATGTCACAATGACTGGAAACTCTGTTGTGTATTTTACAATGATACTTAGTGGCATAAGCATAATACTAAGTTGCAAAGATTAACCAGTAACATTCCCTCTACAGTTTTCTGAAAATTATGCACAAAAAAAAAAAAAAAGGCAGGTTTACCTTTAAAGTTTCTTCGTCGAGGGCTTTGACTTCCTCTATAAGCTTTGCCAGCTCCTCAGGGGAAAGCAGGGAGATGACTGACTGCCCCAACACACCAGATGCTTGAGGTGAGCCCTGTTCCTCTTTGTCTTCCTCCTTCCCTTTGTCTGCCAGGCTCACTGTGTATTCTCTCAGCTCTGAGAGGCTGTCCCATTGTGACAAGAACAAAAAAGAAAAGTTGAGCTATGAGAGAACATACCCACTAAAGCAAAAGGCAATTTTGGAGCAGTCATCTTTTCATCTTATTAGCATGTAATTTGGGTGGTAACTCCTACAACTATTATAAATATGGGCAAATGGAAATTAATCATGTTAACTTAAAGGAAATAGAATCCATTGTATAAAAGAATAAGAATAATCTCATGGCCTCAGGCAAAGACACTTAAATCTGCTTTATCATGGAGATACTAGAAATAATGCTTCTTCAATAGGAAGATGTTTGAAATATGCATGTACGTATATAATTCAAATTAAAACCAAAATTAACAGTCATGAGTCATTTAACCTTTGTGCTCTAAGAAGTTCTTAACTTAGTCTGTGCTTTACTTCTGTGTGCTGCTATCTTAGAACTTTAGTCTGTCAGCGAATCAGTGCAGCTGCTCACCAATGCTGATCTGTAAATCTGAATTTTAAATATGGTATCTTACTTTAGGGAAAACCCAGTGTCCAGGTGATGATTCTCACTCGTGGTTGAGATGGAAGCTCCATCCTCCTCCATGGAGCAGTGAGACACTGTGTCCAGAGTTTCCCATGTACTGTTTCCAGAAGAGGCTGAGGACTGAGGAAGGCAAAGCAATGATTTCATTAAAGCAGATGACACCTGGCTGCTGATGGAATAGATTTTGCTACACGTCTCATCATACGGCTTCAGTATCTCACAAGCCTGGGCAGCAGTAAGAGGGAAGCTTCGTGACCTTAGGCTGTGTGCTTTTGCTACTGACACAAGATGGGAGTTTGCAACAGCTCCTGGAGTTAAGAGACTTGATGAATTTTCAGTGCTGGCATTGCTGCTTTTCTCTGTGCTGATTGTATTACCCTCCCTGCGAGAGGAAGATCTATCCAGGCTCTTTGTGGCCATGGCCACAGGTGGCTGTTGGTGGCTGTTTTCATGATGTTGGAGGAAGGGTTGGTTTGAACAGACTGGAGCTGCCTCTGCCCCTGCTGCAGTGGGAGAAGGTTCTTTCTGCACCGATGGTTTTAGGCTCAACCTTCGGGGGGTTTTTTCAGGTGACTGTGGAGCACTCAAGGATTCAAATGAGCTTATCCTTTGTTTTATTGATGATCCTCCAGGAGACACACGTGATAAGCTGGATTGCAGTTTTTTGCTGGAAGTACTGTCATGGTTGGGAGGACTTTGGTCTGCCTGTGGTTTTAGATCTGAATTTGCTTTCCTCAATCCTTTCAGACTTTGGCGGAACCAGGTGGGTTTAGGTGCAACAGGAGGACCCTTCTTCACACTGTCATTTTCATCTGATTTTAGCACTTTGGAACCGACTAATTCTGATTCTGATTTCTTCACAACTGTCTCTGAGCTGCTTCGATTTTGATTCTCTTTTTTTTTGTTTATGCCAGGTTGCAAATCTAAGTTGACATTGTTTTCACTCATGGTAGGATTAAATAAGCTTTTTATGCAGTCAGAAATTTTAACCCAGGGGTCTTCTGTTGTATCAAGACTATAATCTACCCGTGCTTGTCTTTTAAGTACAGGCCTTTGTATTGATGAAAGTGGAGTCCCTGGAATAAAGAGACATCGATTATAAACAACCATCCGTCTTCTTGTCCGTCCCTTCTCGCTGCATCATTATTAATTCATTAAGCTTGAATTTCATTCAAGCCTCTGGTAGATTTTTTTTGAAGTTTCTAAAAAGTTTAAACTTTTTAAAAATTCAAAACTCTTGGTCTATAAGTTCTGAATCCAGACTCTGAACTTAAATGAAAAACAAGGCTCTTGCACACCTAAATACAAGATTATTTTTTAAAGGGTTTACAAATACTGAAATTCTGGGGTGCTGAAATCTTGATACAGGCTGTAACAGCTAAAAGAGATAGTTAAAATTGCAATGTTGTTTGCAGACTAAAGAAAAAGCTGGTATTACAGTAAATTCTTTTCAAAAACATTTTTTATTTTCTACGTTTATACATATATCCTACTCTAAAAAGTCTATCATAGGAAGATCTTCGATATTTTTGCTTCCTCAAATCTCCTCAGGCATTTCCAGTTGATTTTTCTGATAAGTAAAAACTTGATTCTAATATGGGAATATTTTTTACTTCACAGAGGAATTAAGTATTTTAATATTAGACATGGTGGAGCTGAATGGTAGCAAACTTCAGTTGGTGCAGCTGCTGTTTTCTGCCTCAGTGTGCACTTTTTTTTTTAAGGCAAAATTTTTACTTTTTTAATGACCTGAGTCATAACTTACAGAATTTCATAAACCTTAATGTTGTAAGAGACCTCTTGAAATTGTCTTGTTCCCTTAACACTAAGTTTCCTTAATTTTAACTAGCACAGCAGAAAAGTAGCTTATCAGTGGTTTGTACCATTGCAACACTGGAGCCTTGAAACTGTGCATAAAAATATCCTTTAGAAATGCTAAAACTAAGCTTTAATAACAGATATTCAGTATAACTAAGCAGCTTCATCTGAAGCAATACAGTATTATTGCACCTGTCCATTAACGATTTTTACAATAAATCATCTCTTATGATGTTTTTTAATCTAGTTTCTCTTTTTTACAAAGATGAATCAATAATTTTAAAAAATTACAATAAATCATCTCTTATGCTGATTTTGATCTACTTTTCCTTTCTTTACAGGTATTAATCAATAATTTGAAATTTCATCTCTTTACTGCAAAATTTACAGATATGGTTTGAAGACTACATTTAAAGAGAAAGTGAAGTCAGCTCAATACCCATTTTGTAATCCAAACTAAATACTATACATTTAGCTGGGGAAAAAACAAGTTCACGGAATTAAACATACCGAATTTTTCTTTTCTTTCTTGATCTCTGCCCTCTGGAGCAGCAGTTTTGTGTTCCTTATCATATGCTGTAGAAGTGGTGAAGACACTGTGGGTTACATCAGTTTGATGTCCCTCTAGCATTGGTTCTCCAACTTCCGGCTGAACAAACAGGAAAGAGAAGTGTGTCAGAATGTGAGTATGCAAACCACACTATATATGAATCTGAAAAAAATATATGAATCTGAAAAAACCAGAAACCTCATGTAAAATTGTGGTATGCAGGCCTCAGACTGACTAATACAAAGTTTGTGGAGAACAAAGGTTAAAAAAAATTTAAAAGCACTAATAAAACCTTTTCTTAATGGTCTGAAGTACATTCTGACAAGAAATTTTATCTCTTGGGTATATACAGATACATAGACTGTCTTAATGGAGGAAGTTATCTTCCTGAACAGACCTTGATTTTTCATGGATTTTATTGACCTAAAGATTTAGTTGTTTCTCGCTGTTACTTAGAATGACTGAGTACGAAGAATAAGAAGTTGCAGGGAGTGATAAGTTCAACAAGTACTTATTTCCCCTAATTTTACTTCTGAAAGCTGATTTTCTAGCAACAGTTTCTACTTAGGGGATGGTGAAAGTGAACTTACCTAAGATGCTTAACTGAAATTTTCTTGGATATTAACATTATATGTGGACTTCAGTTTGCTCTATCTAATTTTGTATTGATCTTTGCAGCTTGGGAACAGTTTGGGGGGGGTGTGGTTTTGGGGTTGTTTTTGTTTCTTTCCTTTGCATTGCATTGAGAACAGTTCATTTCTACTGGCATATTACTAAACCTGGCTAAACAAGGTTTCAGTTTTAAACAAACCACAATTTTGTTTCAACATGCAGATCTCACAATCTTTCCCGCTCATGCAAAAGTGAAACACTCTCTGTTGTCTTAGATAAGAGAGGGAACTGAAATTTAGTAATGTACAAATGTACACTGTTTCCAAGTGCTATAGCTCATCAACAAATATGTATGTGCACCACAATTTAAATGGGTTTATTTAATACCTCCTGGTCTCAAGAAATGTATCTGAGCCCAAGATTCCTTGCTGTACATAATGCTAGTGCTTTCTTCCATAAAAACTCACTACTGAAATGAAGAAATTGTTTCATGACTGCTTCACAAATGATATGACTCTGTGGCACAGGTAGTTGGGGTCAGCCACACCAAACTGGCATCAGAGGCTGTGTAAACCCCTCCAGTCCCAGCCTAGGGCATAACCCTGGAACCAGAGCGTGCTCAATACCACCAGAGGCACATGCTCATGAGGAGAGGCAGGGACTCAGATTCATTCTTGCAGCTGCTCTCACTGGAATTTTAACTCAGATACCTTAGTATGGAAGATTTTCTTCAGACAATTCTCTGCCTTCTGACCTTACTTTGAACATAATATTTTGTACTAAGTCAGCTTCACTAAGGTACACACCTTATTTTCAAAATAGAAGAGTCCCGTCTTCTTCCCCTAATTCTCACATCTATATACATTTTCTCTTTCTTTCCTACCCTTCTTCCTGTTGCCATGCAAAGCCATTTTGGCTTCCTCCTTCCCCTGCCTCACAAATATGCAGACACAAGAAAAATGTTGTAAATTTTGCTTTACCTGAACACTTGCAGAAGGTGATGCAGCCACTTCTGATACAGGCTTTTCTTTTCTGTCTGCATTACCCTGATCATCACATGTGCAGTCCTGCTTGAAGTATTTCCTTGGTGGAGGTTTGGGCTTCGATGATTTAGGTTTTCTAACAAGGATTTCTGATGACTTCCTAGTGTTTTGCAAGGTTCGACCGCCTTCGCTACAGGTCGGAGGGGAATTTCTCCCTGAGTTATTGGCAGAGAACGAGTACAGCAGCCCAGGTTGCCGGGTGATTGGCACATCTACACTGTGTACTCTTGCTTTCAAGTCCGTGAGCTGGTGCACAGCAGCAGTGGCACACGAGGTCCGGGGGTTGTAGCTGCTGTCACTGCTGGAGCGGGTCATGAGCCGCTGTGCCCTGCGGCTGCAGTAACCCGCGCTCCTGTCCATGTGCTTCTCACAGGGGTGCCTCCCGTGCCAGCTCGCTTCCAGCCTCTTAACACCTGCATCAGGAACATGTTCAAAATGTCTGTTCAGTGCATTCAAAGCGCTCGCTTCTAAGATTCAGCTGATGAAATCTGTAGCTAAATATCATTCCCGGTGCATGCAAAGGTATGATTTATGCATTGAAGGCTTGTGGGGTCAAGAGTAAACAGCTAGTTCCTGAACACCCAAATAACTTTTCCCCTATATATAGGTATGTCAGCACTATAGTTTTACTGATGATGACTGTTACCCATTGGTCCTTTAGAAGACACTCAGAGGAATATCATTCAATACATTATTGGGAGAGGATGTCATACCTGAGCTGAGTAAATAGCTCCAGCTATGACTGCATATCCTTCACTCACAAATAAGGGATTAACAAGGTTTACCCCTAGGACATGACCTTCATTGTGCAGTTCCTTGTTGTCATAGTCCTGTCACCTACAGACAGTTGTTTGAAAAGCTCTAAGAGCTTGTGAATCAGAGAGGATGAGCAACTGTGAGAGGAAGTTTGCACAAAAATTTTTTGTTTTTAATCAGACTTGGTCGGTTCTCATCGCTCTGGTAATATATCATTGGAGACATTTAGGAGGGTTGTCCTGTGAGGTTTCCTCCTCTTTCTCTCTTTCTGCTCTGGGTTACTTGACTGTTTTCAAAGATTCTAATACAGCATGTACCCATCCTTGACATCTTTTAAGTCAAAATTACCATGTCTCAGTGAATGCATTTATTCCCTTACCTTCAGTACTCCATTGGTGTCTCTCCTTTCCAAATCTATTGCTTTCCACAGCTTGTGCAACAGCTTCTTTTAGCTGTTGCTCAGACACCTAGGAAATATCATGCCATTTCACTCTCACGAGGTGAGTTAGTTGCACACCATTATATTTGTATATATCCCAGTATATATGAAGTATATCAACGGATGTTCTGTTTTTAGTGGTTTTAGCGGCTGTTTAGGTAAAACGGGACCTTTCAAAGATAAATATTCTTTTGCAGATTTCACTAGAAGTGGAGTCCTGGATTTACCAGCATAAGGTAACTCAACACAGCATATTTTATGTAACAATTTAAACTTGATAATAATTTATACAGTATTTGGTGTTAGGAAGCATTTAGTAGAAAAACCTTGCAAGAATAAAACATTGCACTTCAGTATTAATTTAATTATAAATATTGGCAGGAAAAGACCTAAATTTTAATTACTGAAAGACAAGTGTATAAACATTTATTTCTTTTTGGTGAGGCATGTCCCCTCTTTGACATTATTTATTAATTATTGTCAATTCTTTCTTACATAAGAACTATGTTTTGAGTTATTCCTTATATGTTATTTCTATAGTTTCCTTATTCACTGCATAGAACCTCATGTAAGGCTGTCACCAGTGACCTTCAAATCTTAAATGATTCTACTTTAGAGAGTGCATATCTCAGATTTTTTTGTGTGCAGTGATCATAAAGAGATCAGCATCTTTGTAGTCAATATTTTTCCACTTGTGTTAAATCAGCACTTGCTCCCCCTTTGTTCTCAATATGGGCTATATTGAAAGTCAGAATGAATACAGACTGTGCTACCTGTGGTTCAGGATGTCTGCTAATAATGATTTGTACTGCACCAGGATCACAATGGCTGAGCACAGCATAAACTTCATTAAGGGTTGTATTTTGTACTGAAGTTTCGTTAATTTCAAGAATCTCATCTCCACACCTAGACAGATATTAAAAAAAAAAGAGAGAAATGTAAACAGAAGAGATTTTTCTCCTGACTTTGTCTCACCCATGTGAAAGCATACAAAAAGCAAATTCATAAGGTCGACCTCTAATTTGCTTACAGATTAAATCTGTCTTTCTGTCCTGTCAGAGAAAATGGAATGGGAATGAGCTGGATGTCAAGGGGTTTGGATGTGCCACGTTGCATGCAAACTCTGAGCTTTCTGTATGTTTAGCTGTGTACACTTGGTGTTCTTTCTGCTGTCTGCAGCTCAGCTGCTGCTTCCACCTACACCTTCCTTCCTTTCTTCCCAGATAACAGTTCACTTTTCATGTCTTTATGTTAGTGCTATTTAAGGTCAGAAAGGATGTTATGTTTCTTCTAAATATGTGAATAACTCATTAAAAGAAAAATTCTAATTACAAACTATCAAAATCTGCTAAACTGGATCTTTCTAGATGAAATCCAAATTTGGCTCACATGGAAACTGAGATTGCCTTGCTCTGCTCTAGTTCTCACACATACTAAGAGTCTGACTGAAGGCACTGATTTGTATCATGCAAATATTCAAATAATTTAAGACTATAGTTCTGTCAGCTAAAGTATTAGAGAGGAGGGTTACAGAACACTGAAACTTAAAAAGACTCCATTGAAACTGTTGTGTTCTGTTCAATTCTCAATATGTTCAAAACTACTAGTTGGTCAAAAATCTCTGAAAGTGAATTTCTGCACTCTCACTAAAGCCCATTTCAGCAAATCTGTTTTTCTATTGGGCAAGAAGTGATAAAATTTGAGGAGCTTGTATCAGAAAAAAATCTAGTGCTCAAACAAGCCAAGTTATGCCATATGTTTATGTTTTTCCAAATACTTTCTCATTTGGAAATCTCCTCCAGTAGCAATGCTACAAGCTTGTTTAAGACCTTTAATGTTAGCCCATCTTGGGCAAGAGGCAGTAATTTCACTGGGTTTCTGTACTTCTGGAAATCCCACATATCCTGAAGAAACGTCCTCTAACCCTGAGAATAGCACAAATCCTTTAAACCCCAAATTTCCAGAAATCAATATTTCTTCCTTCCCAAACAGGTCAAAAATAAACCCATAAAACAGATCAAGGAGAAACTTGTGGCATAAGACAGCCAGCCTTTCTCATCCTACCTGAGTCTCCCATCCATATGTGCCACTGAGCCTGGTGAGAGGGTGTGAATAAAGATCCCTGAAATACACTGGAAGTAAGGGATGCTACATAACCCAATTCCAAGGCCAACACCTGGCTCTGAAAGAATCAATAGTAATTAAAAAAAGAATAAGAAACAGTCAAAGAAAACCATTGAAGAATCATTTAAAATTAATAAATTTAATTCTTTTTCTGCACAAACCAGAACCAAAGTCTCGTGTTCATGAATGTTGCACACTCAGTATTTGTTGCTGCTTCCACTGCATTTTTTCTATACCTTTCTATTGTTTTATTAGGAGGTTATTATGGGGGCTTTTGTCTCCCTCTTGATTAAACAGACACAATGGAATGCAGGTTTATTTTGAAAAATATCTGTCATTACAGAAGAATTCAAGTGATTTTACAAGGAGACAGAATAGGAAAAAAATCAAGGAGCTAAAATTAAGAGGAAAATCAAGCAAAAATTAAGGATATATGGCTACTGTTAGCTATATAATTTCAGTTCTCCCTCTGTTTTATATAATACAGCTTAAGACTTCTGTGAGCTTACCCTTTTTGCTCTGGACAGTCACTGATGTCAGATCCCATTCTGTCCATTTGGTAAGTCACTGGTACCTCATAGAGGCTTTTCTCTGTTTGTTGCCCTGATGTTCCCATATTTAAAAGTTTATTTCGTTGTGCCAGTGGTTGTTTATAAATAGAAGGTGATGACAGTTTGAGAAGAGGTGAAAGAACTACAAGAAGATCTAGATACTTATTTTATTTGGTTTTAAGCCTTTTCAAGGGTGAAATTAACTACTTGCATAATTATAGGTAAGAGTTGCAGTCTGCTTAATAAAAGGCATTTGTTGACAAGAGCTTTACTTTTTCATGTGAAGGATTATGAATGTGACTCTAATGCTTGAGAGAAAAGACCTCAATGATTGGCTCTTGAGGACAGATGGTGTTCAAAATCCTGCTGTTGATAGATAACTTGTTAGCACTGACAGGCACCAAGATCTAATTTAGTGTATTAAAAAAAAACTTAGTTCAGGAAAAGAATCAGGTTAGTGAGGAAAGACATTCAGAGAGCAAATGAACAGTGGTTTGTCAGTCAATGCTTTGTTGGCAGTGCTCAGTTAATGTCAACACTCACCTTTGTTTAGGGTAACTTCCATTATGACCCTGTCATTGGGCTTTGTAGGATTTAATGAGAATGCTGCATTTTCTGAGCTGAAAGAGCTGTTTTCCTTGGTTATGCATGTACTGGAGCTCAGTGACTGACACAAGAGGGGTGGCTGACAGCTGGAAGCAGAATGAGGTGTGCTGAAGCTTGTCCTGACTGTAAGTGTCAGAAGACCCTTTTTGGCCTGCTAGAAAGAACAGACAATGAGTGAATGGGTTGAGCTTACATGCACATTGTGTCTAAAAACAGAGGTTGCTCTGGAAAGAGAGTACATAACCTTGAATTTCTGTAAAGCATCATAATGTGTTAATCCATGCATGGATTCTCCATTCAGTTCCAGGATTTCATCACCTGTTTTAAAAGAGAAAAAATTATATTACTATTACTGTATTGTGCAATAAGTTACATGATAACATACATGCACTGGAAAGAGCTCTTACAAACACAAAAATGGAGGCAGGTGTAAAAGACACTTATGGCTCATTTCAGCTTCAATCTGTCATTTTTTGGGAAATGAGAAAAGGGAGATAAGAGGTATTTCCCACCTTCTTGTAGCCTTCCATCAGCAGCAGCAGCTCCACCAGGAAAGATGGTTTTGACATAGATGCCTATTGGTCCATAAATGCTGTCTTTACCACCAACGATACTGAAGCCCAAACCCTAATTTATGGAAGAAAAAGTGTGTGAGAACCCATGTTCAGTTCTCATAGTAGTTCATTTGCAGTTTCTTCTGCATTACCTACATGGGCAATATTGTCAGTGGAGTAATATAATACATGAAAAAATAGTCAAGCACATTTCTGTAGTAAGAGTAAATGGGAATTTCAGCAGAATCCTCTCATGTTTTGCTTTTCGTTTGTTCCAATCAATTAATTCACTATTATATGCTATTATAGGAAGGTGTCTAAATTATTTTTTAAATTTTTGCTTGGATATGAATTGGCAGCCCAAAAGTAGCACTGTTAATACCTGCAGTCACTTCTCTGCACTTTGCAGATCACATTTGTAGGATGAAGTGAAACTCATGGTAAATCAACAGAGCCAGTCTTACCTTCCCTTGTCCTTTCATCAATACAATGTTTGAAATTACTGAAGCTTGTGAGCCACAGGATGTGTGCACCAGTTGTGCTGTACTCAGGGATCTAGATGGCCTCGAAATTGCCTGTGAACATTAAAAAAAACCAACAAAACCCACAGTTTTATTTTATGCATAAGCAGAAATTCTTGAACATATATTGCAGCAACTTGTTTATTTGAAATTTTCTTCCTTATAACGGATGGTACTAAAAATTATTTTTTTAAAAAAATTTCATACACCATTTGTAATTCAGAAAATCACTGCTCACTGAATTTGACCTGTAGGAACTAACTTGGAGAAAAATTAGGATGTTGGTCCTTGAAGTGGTGCTATGGTGTAGAAAGATATATTTGTGCTTTGGCTTGAGTCCCCATGCCAAAACCCCATATATGGTCATTAGGGGACATAAATAAGTATTATCATTTTTGCCTTTAAGAACTGAACTAGAATCAAGACATTCAAAATCTTTTCTTCATCTTGTGACTAAAAGCTTTATCCTGGTATGTACCAAACCTGTTTTCATCACTTTCCCCAAAATATGAATTTGTGCTGGATTTCCTAAATTCAGCCTCTGAGATTTGCCCCATTTTAATGAACTTTTAATGAAATATTTAGTGAAATGTTTAATGAAAACCTCCAATTTCAACATGGAATTGGGTATTACAAGATAATTTAGGCACTGACAGAAGTCATTACCCAAAGCTAACTATGCATGAAGTTCAGCAAGGTCAGAGTTAATTGCACTCATTACACATCTGAGAGAATTTAACCCTTTTTTTTTTTTTTTATGCACCAAAGTGAAACTAACACTGTTGAAGAGTGGAAAATCAGCCAAAATTTTGGCTTCTGCATATGCGAGAGTCTCGATTTTGACATGAAAACAAGATTATCTATTCAACATGGGATTGGGAACAGGATTAAGAGGTAAACAGGTGTGCAACACCAAAAACACACTCCCCAAAATGCACTCATCTGTCAGACTAGGGTGACTGTTTATTCTGGTATGAGTCTTCTGAATCTGAAATGGGAAATTTTCAAATTTCTTTTGCTTCTGTGTGAGGAGGTATATTTTTTATTTTTGCTTGTGGTTGGTAGCAATACCCAAAGCCAGGATGCTGCCAAGAAGTCTCTTCAAATGAGCAGCACATGCCATGCAGGAGCTTTGATGAGAGGGAAGCCCAGTGAATCCCTGAGGATCTGTCTGTGTGCATGGATGTGATTTGGGTGGGTTTGTGCTCTGGTTTGCAGCCTCCTTTTTCCTGTTAAAGCCTCGGGTCTCTCAGGGTGAGTGATGGGCCAGGAAGAGGCAAGGGAGCAGTGGGGAGGGAGGTGAGAGCTGAGTGTGAGGAGCTTTGCCTCTATCTCCTCCTGCAGGTCTGAACCTGGGGACCTTTGGCCATAAATACCCCAAACCTCTCCCAGCCTCTGGTGGGTCACTTGGCATCCATGTGGAGAGCACAGGGGCCAGTCTCCAGCCTCCTTTAACAAGGTGTTAAATCTGTCTCGTTCAGCGGGGGCCATGGTGAGTCCGTACCTGCTTGTGACCACGGCTGGGCCAGCGAAGGTGGCTGGGGAGACTGGTGGCACTGGGGCTCGGAGGGGGTGGTGTAAAGCGCCCTTGGGAATTCAGACACACCCTAGAACCTGATGGGCAACGGGAGGGAGAACCTGCAGAAATGGGGGTTTGCTGGCACGGAGCCTTTCCCGCCCTCCTACCCCTCACAGGGGGGGGAAGTGTTGGGGGCAGAAGGCAGAGGAGGCAGAGTGACCCTGGCAGGGCCTGCAGGGCAGATGGGTCCTGGCAGCAAAGTGGCTGCCATGGTGGTGCAGAGAGCCCTGCAGGGGACCGCGCTGTGTGTTTCTCGGCAGCACTCACTCACCGGGGCTCTCCCTGCGGGGCAGTCCAGCTGCTGCGAGAGCGATTTTCGGCTGGCCTGCAGGGCGTGCGGCTGTCGGTCGCTGAGGGCCGCAGCTCTGCGGGGCGCGGGGCCCTCCGCATCCCCGGCCCAGAACGGGCTCACACCTGCAGGGCAGGGACAGAGGGGTGTTACTTCACAAAAGCTGGACACCTTTGCACAGGCGTTTTTAGGTAAATGTTACTTAGAAATGTTTTTCCCTTTGTAAATCTCTATGTGGAGGGATTGATGTTTTCGGCTGTTATTTGGGGGTAGCCATTAATGGTAAATATAGTAAAAAGCAAGCATTTCCTACCAAAAAAAAGAGTGTTGGCCAATTTAGAATACACCACAAAAAACCAAAACCAAAACCAAAACAAAACAAAAAAATCCCCAAACCTTAAAATTCAAATCTTCTGCACCAAACCTGGCTGCAGGATGTTGTGAATACAGAAGCTGATGATTTTATGCATCAGCAATTCTTAGCTAAGAACCCCAGAATAAATTTGGACAAGCACCATAGCACCATCACTCAGTGAGGGCCTGTGATCTGCACTCCCTAAATATTACAAGAAAACAGATTATTGCTCTTCAACTTACTGGTGGAGTTACTGCGAGTCCTCTGACATGCAGCCTTACCGTGCAGAAAACCATTCTGTATTTCCAAAGGCCTTTCCTTACATGTTGGTGTTTCCTAAAAAAAAAACCAAACCAAACAAAAACCCAACAAAGAAACCCCATTGCAATGCAAGACATTTCCAAAGTGATCTATTCTTAAAAAACAAATTTCTTCTAATTTGGCTTGCACAGATTTCAGCCTGAATCCAAAAAAAAAAAAAAAAAAAAAAAAAAAAAAGGCAAAATTAGATATTTAAAATAAATAGGAGGATAAAGGGGAATGAAGCACAAAAGTTTGTTATAAAAGTGATTATAACAAAGTAACAAGACAGATTTAGGTCCTTAGACAGAAAGTTAATTCGACACCCCCAGCTGGTGAAGACAGATTAATAGTTTGATGGGTGGGTAAGATACAGCCATGCTTATCTAATTTCTGGAGATAGCTCATACTTTTAAGGTACTCAAGCACCTTAGGTAAATGTTAAATTCAAGAGGAAAATCCTTAAGCTCATCTATGCAATGGATATGTGGATATGGATATCCTTCTACCTATGATGGATAGGTGTCTAACTTCTGATTCAGGGAGATGTTTTTTAGTCAAAATACAGACTGAGCATTTAAAAACCTCTGAGGACTGAGTTTTAGAGTTTAAAAAGAAAAATAGTACTTTCCAGTTGGAATCTCCTGTTGTTTTTGAAAATATGGCCCCTAATTCTAGCATTTAAAAACTTGTAGATAAAACAAACTTTCTAAGTGCAGGTTTTTAGAACTGTTGGAAAATAAATACATGATCACATCTGAATAACAGTTAATGTTAGGAATAATTTCTGGATGGTTCCTCCAAGTCCTGATTCTGATCCTGTTTCTGTGACACAATTATTTTGATCCTGAGGGAATCCCAGTTAAAGGAAGAACATTACTAAGTACAGACACCATATGGAAACTGATATAAATAAAACAAAATGCCAAATTTTTGTTCAGTGATATTCTGCAGGAGCTGAGACAGCCACAAGAGCAGAGTCTGAGCATGATCTGTATGTTCTAATCTAACTGGGTGCAACCAAGACAGACACTTAGTTTCAGAATCCTGATTTCAGGAGTTCTGTTTGGAGATACAAGACCTAAGGAATGCTAATTTTCCTTTGGACAGCAGGTGGGGGTATTGCCAAGTAGCAAAATCCTACTAGGGCTTTCCAGTCCCATTCCCTTAGGGACCTCTTCAGAATAAGAAATACAGAGAAGATCCTTAAAGATGAGATTTGAAAATGATTTTGCAGTGTTTTCTCTTACCAAGCTAGCTAGCTTTGCTATTCACCATAGATCCTAGATCCACAGAACTACTTTGTTACAGGGCCTGCTCTCTGGCTTCTCTGGGATTCATGGATCTTCCCTTAAATCCATTTCTGCCTTTCTTCAACTTCTAATTGGAAAATTAACATTGGCAAGCTGTGTGTTTCTAAAAGAAGGGTTTGAACAGCCCTTGCTAGAGTTTCCCAGGGTCTTGGCTTCCCCATAGCCTCTATTTATCTGGGAAAAAGCTATGCTGAAAGTCACCAGAGTCTGACCACAAGAGGTTTGGGGTTTTGTCAGGAGAGGCAAAACCATGTTCTTCAAAGGTCTGATGAACAAAATCCCCTCTTCTCTAAAGTCAATGTCCCGTCACCCCACAGCTGCTCATGCTTACTTTGTGAGCCATCATGATGTTCACCAGCTGTGTCGTTGGGGGAATGAGAGACTCAGCCTCCTTTCCAGACAGGTCTTTCAGTGATTGTACATTTAGTGTTAACAGTTCATCCCTTGGGCTCAGGCAGCTATCCCTTAAAGGAAAAAAAAAGAAACATTTGTATATTATTTCATACAGAATAATATGGCCCTGTTGCATGTGCTACCTGTCTGAGGAGTCAGCTGCAATTCTCCCTTTGCCTTGACCTGGGCTGCCATGAGGTGCTTGGATGTGTACCCCATCTGCTGCATGGATTTTTTTCCTATTGCTATTCCCTTCTGCTTAGTCCTGGTTGTCACTGACTGCCTGGTGATCACACAGCTAACATTTAGGCAAGATATTCCTCCCTTCTCACTATCTTGCACTTGAAAATTGATCAAGACTACAATTACTCCCTGTCAGGAACCTTGGCTCATGTTGCTTTCCAATGGCCTTGTTTGTGGGACTGATGCCACCCTACATTGCCCTTTAACAAGGCATCACCACTGGAAAATCTGATGTTATGTACACTCCCTCGTTTTTCCAGGTTTTATTTCTTGGTGTAGTTGAGCAGCATTAGATCCCTGAGTGGTCGCAGTTTTATTTTTCTAGAATCTTGACCCTTGTCTCCAACTGGAAGCAATGTAAGGAACGATTCCCAGAAATCACTTCTTTTCTCTGGAACTGAGCTTCAAGGTATAGCTTGTCACAAAAAGCTGGTTGTGCAAAATCTGTGCAAACAAATGTGTCTGTAATAACTTGCTAACTCCACGTGTACTGTACCTGTTAGCTGGGCCTTCAGCAGGAACGTGGCTGCCTGTTAACCCTTTCCAGAAAGATGCACATCTTGGACTCCTGGAGAGCTTGATTCCTGAGCTGCTGTTCCCTGATTTTGAGCACAGCCTGCAGATGCAGCTGTCCTAATCCAGAAGATGAAAGGCTGCATGAGTGAAAATGTACTAAAGCTGTTAAAAGCTGCTTACACTTATTCTGAGCCTTTTTAAGAAAGGCTTAGAACCAAGTTGCCTCCCAGGAGAACAGGAGCCTTTAACACTGTCCATTTGAGAAAAAACAATGGTATTATAGAGTCAGTGTTTTACAAAGGTTATTTTCCTTAGGACTTCAGTGGCTTCTGGCTACAAGAGGGAAGAATTACAATATAGTGTCCCGTTGCATGAGGGGAAGAGAACAGATAACAGACTTTTCATAGTAACTGGGTAAACTTGGCCTATGCTAACTATTGCAAGAAAAGACAGGGAAGAAAATAAACAAATGCCAGAAAGTTAAGTGCTCTGGAAAACAGAAGAGGACTGAATGGAAAAAAAAGTAAAATAAGTGTATACAAAACACTAGAAGCTCCACCCCTGCTGCTGACTTGTTAAGTGGGGGCGGGGGACCAGAAAGGTCTGCAGCAGTGGAAAATTCTTTGTCCACTCCAGACTGGTTGAAGTTGCTGTAGTCTGCATTGCATCTGGAGGACTAATTGTAAGCATATCTTTAATGCAGTTATGAATCATTAACACAGGGCCATTCAGAAGGAGAAGTAGTGCCTTGAGACATATATGGAAAGCAAAGAATGGAGCAGCTAAGCACATGAAGCACAACATATTTGACTAGGAAATACACTCCTGTGGCACAAATGTGAACACCTAAAAATTCTAAAGAGACAAGGAAAGCTGGAAAGTTAGCACACAATTTCTTTTCCATTTGCTTAGTATTTCTCCTGATTCAAGTATTCACTCATTCTGCTCCCAACTGAACCCACCTCCTCTGCCCTCGCCAGCCTCTCCATACTCCACAAAGTGAAGAGGGCTCTCAGTGTATCCTGGATCCAGGCTTGTTCCCAAGAGATTTGTATGACTGAGGTATAGATTTCTGAAGGGGAGGCAAATTTCATATGTTAGGACAGGCCACAAAACATAACAGTGGTCAACTGTCTGTGTTGCTCCCAGGGCCCCTGGTCAAAGTGGCATAAACTATTTCCAGTAATCTGTAGTCCTCTGAGAGCACAAGCAAAGCTCTGTAGCCACTTTCACCATCCGTAGGGCTTCATTCTTGCCCTAGGCAGAGTTCATCCAGCCCTGAGGGTGAGAATCATTGTGCTCCTTCACCACAAATCAATAGGGATCACATCATACCTGATTGAGAGCAAACACAAAATGCAAATTTACAGCAATGTCAATAAAGTTCATTATCTTTCAGGCTGACTGCTGAAGCCTGGCTCCCATTCTGAAACCTGCCAGAGTAAATCTAAGGCTGTGAATGAATGAAATATTTAACTTGGGGCCCTGGGCTCACTGCAGGCTGAATTCAGTAGGTAATGGATAAGGGCTATGCTTGTATTGACTGACTACTTAACTTTGTGGGTTTGCTTACATTCCAGATTGTCTGCCTTTAATGAGGAGTGTCTGAATTTTACGAAGCCTTTTTTGTTCATGAAGAATTCTTCTAGTGAGTAATATGTTGGTAAGGATATAAGCATGGACAGAATTGTATCTTAAACCAGTTGGCTTGAACTCTAATATTAGTTTTGGAGCTTTTATATTTACTTTTCACCCAAGATAAATATCTTGGGAAATACTTACTTGAAATCAGGATTACATTATGTTCTTTTTTTTTTAATCTCATGGCAGTTCTTTGAAGTCTTAGGCATGGTAACAAAATAAAGATTAGCATTCTGACGCCTTAAAGTTTGAGATCTTGAGTAGCAAAAAATGTGAGTTCCCTTTTCTTTTTGTTTGTACTGTCCTTTATTTCAGGTATGATTATGACATTTGAGGTCAGATTCTGCATACATGTAGCATCCATTAAAACTCACAGGGTTTTCAATAAGGTGGTGTCCTTGTTGTAAAACATGAGAAATGTAAGATAGATATTAAAGGCAAGAAATTATTCTGCTGTTTGGCTGAGTATTTCTGAGATGTCAGCTGCTTGTGGATTTGGGCTGTTGTGAAAGAATAATGGTATTAAAAACTCAGTGTTTAAAAAATTCATTTCCTTTCTTTTTCCTGTAGTCAGAATTCAAGTTTGGACTTGCCCAACTTCTCTTCTTAGGAGTCCTTACTCTTGTGAAATGCTCCCTTGAAAGATTTACGTATCTTCTCACAGACACCTGTCAGACACACACACACAACTTTGCACAGCTGTTATTCACACTTCATTTTCTTATTGATTTTCATAGGCCTTTTCAGACTGTCCCCAAGTCATCTCTGTTAAAAGCTGAGTCACACCTTTGCTACAGCTTGTTCACAGTATATAGCTACAGTGTTTATAAACACTTTCATAATTAATTGTCCAACAGTTATGTGTCTCTGCCCAGTTTGACAGAACATCATAGAGAGCAGTGGGTTTGGCTCTGAGGTTTTTCATTGCAGCACCATGTAAGTCCTTTGGGGAAGGGATTGTATTTTTGTACAATAGGATATGTGCCAGGCTGGAAATTCTGGGTTGTATTGGGACATCCATGTGAAATGTCACCAAATCAAAACTGGTATGAAGATTTTTCCAAGAACCGTAAGTTGAATGCACTTAGTCACTAGGCAAGCAGAGGTTAAATCCCCTGTACACTGCAGAAAAATCTTGGGAACAATTTTTGTTTAGATATGTAGTCATCTTACCCAGCTGGGCTACATTTCAAATTAGCTCTGTGTCTCAATCACTGCTGCAATTCATTTAGGTGAATTACTTTTAAAAAAAAAAGTTTTTATTGGTCTATGGACATGTGGCAAATATCTATATGTTGTCAACATCTGTATTTTTTGGGTTCTGGATATAGATTATTATATTCATATCCAAGTTATTGCAACATGACAGAAAATTAGCAAAAGCTGTTCTTCAGAAAAATAAATGTTTGACCAATTCTTGTGCCCAAAGTCAATTTGCTTTGGGTTTAGTTCTTTAATATTTTTTCCCTGTCTCTCTGATTATTTTATGCACAGAAATACTGCTGATGGTTCCAAGAGTAAAGACAGTATTTATTTTTGCATCTTTCTCCTTTTAAAAATGTTCTGTTTGTTTTGGAAGGTGATTTATAGGTCTAAATAGAGTGAGTACTGAAAATCTGCTGAAAGAAAATTGTCAGGTTTGATGTGGGGGCAGGTGGATCCTAGGTCAACCTTGCCTCTTCATTGTTAGAACACATATTTAAGCATATATTTGCTGCCAGTGAATGAACTCTCTGCTTTGTCTCCCAGCACTTCAAGACTCTGGAGAAACTCTTATCTGCATTGTAAGTTCCACTAAAAGCAAAATTGGTATTTAAACTGAGTCTGCTTGGCTGAAGGATAAAAATTAAAGGATTTTAAGAGCCTTCTTGAATTTTCCACAGGTGAGAATAGATTAACTTTTCTCGTGTTTAGTTCTGGAAAAGTAATTTGTACATCCAGGCCAACTCTCTCTTCCTGTTCCCATTTTTTGTCATCCAAAATGCAAAGCTTCTCAGGATGTTTTTTTATCTGCCATTTAAAAGGTTCTTTTTTCCTTCATGCTTTCATTAGTCATTTCTAGCTCAGAGTCCCATCTCAAAACATCTAATTCCAGATGTTTAGAAATAAGGGTAACCATGGCATCTGTAGAAAACTGAAAAAAACTTTTGTGCACTCCTTAAGTAAGACACAGTAGTTAGATTGTCTGAATTGAAATGTTATACAAGGCTAGTTCAAGTAAGGTCTTGGACTCAGTTAACCAAGTGCATGACAATGAGCTAATTGACTGCTGGATTAAAAAAAAAAAGGAAAGAAAATAAAAGGAAAAGAAATAAATCTAACAGCCATACAATAATGTATTAAAATATTTAGCTTTTCTGGTCTTATGACTGTGAAATGGCTGGGATTTCTGAGAGAATATGGTCTTTGGGGATTTTCTTCAAGGAGCAATTTTTTTCTTCATCAGTTCTAACAGAGAAAGGGCCAGAGTCTCTCTGGCATAAACTCACTCCTCTGGCTCTGATGTACCCTAGCCCAATGCCTTGCTCTTTTAAAATATTTATAGTAGATGTAATTCAGCAGCATATTCCCTTTGAAACCAGTAAAATGGCAGAAGCTGGAAAGAAAGGATGATGCAAGGAGCAGGGCATGAGACCAAGCTTTGCCCTAAATTGACAATTCAGCACACCAGATGTTATAGAAGTACTTTTCCAGCCATCATCTGCCCTTTGGTGTCTTTTCCTGGGAGCCTTTTCTGGCCTGCATTTTGCATCACACACTGTATTAATGGAACAGCCCCTTTCCCAGCTTGTTCTGAGGATGACTTGGGTGATGTGCAGCAAAAGCAAGAAGGCTGAGAAGGCAGAAAGAGTGAAGAGGTATGAAAACTGAGAACAACACATAAATATCTAAATAAATGCAGTCTCCTCTCTTGGCTTTGGTTTTCCATCCTGCCCGTGGGCTTGTGTTTGAGACATTACAGTCTGTTGCCATAGCACTTGTCCTGGTACCAAAGGGCCAGCTAACTGGTGTTTGCATCAAGGCAAGTTAATAAAATTATATTCTGCTCATGACCAAAGGAGAAAAATTGCCTTTTGCATTTTCCCTCCTTCAAGCAGAGGGTCAGGGACCAAAGGAAGAAAGGATGCAGAAGTTTCTAGAACCAAGTAGAGCCATGCAGTCAGTTCAGCTTAGCTTCTAGAAGTCAGCCCTTTTCTATTCTAGTACCCTGCTACCAGCCCCACTGGTAGCTCCCAGTGCTTCCCAGGGTTTTGGGGTGTTGGGAAGATCTAATGGAATGCTTCTTGGAGTAATAGAAGTGCTTGCAGCAGCTCACACTCAGCAGAGCCTGCTGTTCTCTGAAGGAGTTGATATAGTCTATTCCTGCCCAGTTCTCCAACAACTGGAGTGATTTCAGTCTGAGCAGGCAAAGACATCTTCCACAGTGTTTGCTGTGTCCATGCTCATGGTATCAGATACTGCTCACCATCTCATTGGTTTCTTTTCTTTCAGGCCGTGTGAAAATTGCTAGTTTTGTGTGAAGCAAACTGTAAAGGAGATCTGCTTGTTTATACATAGACAAGCTGGCAGTCCACCACAGCAGACCAAGCACACCTCATCTAGAAAGTGTCTGAACAAATGACACCAGGGTAACCCTGGGCCTCTAGACACAGCAAGAAATAGTTAACACAAGTGAATAGTGGGTCACAGAAGCCAAATGAATTAAAAGACTGTTGATCTGCTCTCATTGCTGACAGAATATTATAGAAGGAAGAAAAACCCTCTGTTACTTAGTCCTGAAACACTGATTTGCTAATGGTTTATTGCTTATGGTGAATCCCATGCAGTTAGTAGAGTAGGCTCAGAGAGGCACTTAAAGGTTTTTAACAGAAAAAAAGGAATTTGCATTTTGAATACTGATGTTACATGTTTCCCCTTACTCTGGAGAAGAAATGCACAGGGAGCATTAAATCATGCAGCACGTTTAAGCATTCCTCTCTCCTTCTTTGTGACAGCAATATTAAGTTGTTCAGTTCTGTGGGAGTTATTAACACCTTCGGAGTCATGCTTAGGACAGGAGGTGCTGGAAAGCAGAAGAATAGTGGAATATCCTCAAGAACACCACAGAAAGAATGGAATCAATTTTCTTGAACAAAGACAAGGATTCTTCAGCTCTGAGTCACACATCATGAATTTCTGAAGTGTCACATTTAGATGGAGAGAGAATTACACTGGGACATGAAAAAATGCTTGTTTGACTTCTTAAGGAGAGAAGGCTTAAGCTTTGTAAGACGTGATACAAGAAGATTGTTCTGACAGGCTTGTTCCATATGGAAGGTAGAGATCACTGCTTTCATACTCTAGGGGGAAAGCCTCAGCAGCAGCAGCAGCAGCACAGGACAGGGTTGGTGTGGCTGTTACCAATGTTCATCCTACTTAGCAAGCCAAGATACAACTTTATAATCACCCATTGATCCACGACTCTGAAAGGTATGGAAGATTAGCAAGTAGCATTTGAAGAGGTTTAGATTGCTATGAGAGCTCTGGAGTGGGAATTTAATAGTACTCATAGTCTACAGCAGCACTAAGAAACCCAAATGTTGCTGTGAGGGACTGAGCTGCTGACTAATTTATGTCAGCATCCGACACACTTTGTTCAGTGACACTGATGCTTCAGTCTAAGAGTGGATTTATATCTTTAGCAGTTCTATTTTACATGTGTAAAGGCATTGTGGGACTTACTCTGTTCCCCAGATCCCTATTTTAGCTGCTTGCCAGCTATAAAAGTAAATGATCTAAAGTTACAGTCTGCAATAAGATACTGAGTAGTTGCATATGGATATGGATCACAGCAGTTACTGGAGCCCTGCACACTTTGGAGATGTGCAAGGAAATAGACTGTGGCAGCTGACACACACCTAAGTGCTTCAACTTTGGAAGAGAGAAGATGGGGAAGTGCACAGAGGGCAGCTCCTTCCCTTGCAGAGACATCAGCAGGGTGCATATGGACTGTTTCCAAAAAGGAAGAGTTGGTATGGTTTTGCAGGGGACTGAGTGAGTTTTGGGATTTGGGTCTTGTTTTCTGTCAGAATGCAATAGCAAATTGGTTTGGTTTTGTCTTCCTGCTGGGACTTTGCCAAGGGTGGAAACACCTTGCATCCGTCCTGCTGCAGTCTTTGCAAAGTTGGGCATGCTGTGGTCATTATCAAGGGTAAGGGGAGATTCTGATTTTCAGTAGCACTTGTGCCACTGTGTGTTTAGACATAGATGTCTAATTTTAGCCAATATGTATTTTATTTTATATAAAATAAAATAGAATATACAACAAAACTATTTAGGTGAAAGAATCAGTTCTTTCATCTAAGCACATATTTGCACAATAAAAGGCATATAATAAAGGAGGTGCTAGGATGATACTTGCAGTGAGGTCCCTTTGACACATCACATCACAGGTAGAGAGAAAGGTGAAAAATTATCCTACTGAAAGAAGGATATCCTATCCTTCAGTAGGATAGCCTATCCTACCGAAAGAACTTTCTAAAGTCATTTAAGGTATATTGCTCAGACTGAAAAATTCTTCAGATTGTTAGGGTTCACACAGCTGAATAAAGAATAACATCGTAGTATGAGGTTCTTAGACTTTTCACATCTCAAGGAAATGTGACGTCTCTGCTGGGTTTAGAGCCATCACTACCTTCTTCCTGAATCAAAGAGCATCTGCCTATTGAATCTCCTGTGCCTGACACAGTATTAATATAATTCATGCTTGCATGGCTTGTGAGATACCATGGTATCACACTACAAGTGCACTTTGCTACAGTGACAGGTTTATATTTTGAGCTGTAGAGTCTCTTTGCAGATAGAACACGCCAGCTGTACTTGTCTGAACACTCATAGTGGCCTAGAGGCACCGATTTTAGCAGACTGTGCATCAGCAGAGTGCAACAGCACAGCAGGGAAGCCAGTATATTTTCATGCCTTTTATCCAGAGCAGGAACACTGCAGACTCATAGGCTCTGAAAAAGCCAAATAGAACCCTAAGTTCCTGAGAAATATTAATTAATGCATTTAGGAACTAGTTCAGTGGGAAACATTACAGTACACAGCATGAGCTGCTTACCTTGGTGAGGAACTTTCTTCTGGTGTTGTTGCAGTTCTCGTTTGCTGCAGCTTTGGACTGGAGAATGCTGGTGACCACTCGTGGAGGATCAGGTGGGCTGTCCTCTGCCTCTGATGCGTATGGCAGCTGTGTTCTGGGACAGCAGTCAAAATCCTCTTGACCCCCGCTGGTAGAGTTCTCAAAGGGATCAGGGCATTTCTCGTCGGGACTTGACCCATCATCACTGGTTTTGGCATTGCAGAGTATAAGTGATCTCGAAATGGAGCGAAACTTTCTTGACTTCCTGTTCCCAGCATTGTTCTTTTGATCCATCTTCAGAGAGCTGCTGCTCTTTTTCCTATCATTCTCCCATTTATGTGGCATGATACTTTCAATAATTTTCTCTGCTTCTGTGGTGCTAAATATCCTCCAGGAAAGGAAATATAAAAGTAAGTTGTAACACACCCCACTTTCTCCCACTTAATAACCTACGCTACTGGAAAGCCCTAATGAATAAATCGAATCAACAGAGTCTTTCAGTCTGAGAACAGCCACGTGATATCTCATGACTTGCTAATTCTGCTTCTGTGCAGAGCTCTCCTAGATCCTCCTTCACCTTTTCATTCTCTTGCCATGTTACCCAAGCAGAGTGGAGTGCTTTTAATAAATGTTTGCGATGCTGCCATTGTCTGCTTGCTTTGGGCATCTGCTGAATTTGCATGTTGAAATCCCAAATTGAAAAGGAAGATACTTTAAAAGCATCATTCTATCCTCCTAATATTATTTGGAAAGAAGAAGCTCCTTCTGAAGTTTGATTCATGAAACCACTATAATTCAAAGAAGATTAATCAAATTGTCAACTCTAAGTTCTCTGCCTGGCACATCCGAGTTGTAAGTGGTTTAGCAAAAGTAGATCTTAGCCTTGAGAGAGTAAGGAATGTCAGGCTGCCATAAAACTTCCACCTTTGCAAACCAGAACTCACTTAAGACTGTGCATTTAAGAGTAACGGAGAGATCCAGTGAAGCACTTAAGATGTGAATATCTGATTAGGGATTGAATTGTATAAAGGAATACAGCTCCAGTACATCAATCAAGAAGTGTCTTATTACAGAAATGGTTTGTTTCAGCACATGATTCAGCATATAAAATTAAGATGAATTGGAAAAATATATATACATTAAAATATAGCAAAATTTGGAGCTTTTGTAAAATGAGTAAAGTCATGAGCATTTTAAGATAACAAAGGGGAGCCGCTAAAACTCTCTCAGAAAAAGCCTTCTAGAAATGCTTTGGTAGGTATGTGTCAGTGCTGAAAATTCAACAAGAGGATATCTAAATTAATTATTTTGACTCTCTCACCTAAGTTTTATCATCATATTTACTACACAATCTTTTCTATTTTCCTCACAGAAACTAACTGATACCAATGTTGCCCTTCTAGAGAAAATACCAATTGAAATTTAAGTATTTGCATAAATCAAAGGTGTTGTAGGTGTTATAAACAAAACAGAAAATGAATGTAATTTGAAAATCACTTCTCAGGTATCCTATTGAGAGAAAAAAATTTGTCCATTGTGCTCTAAACTGTGTTGTTGTGTTTGGTTTGGGGTTTTATTTTTCCCCTGTTTCTATGCAGAATTAGGTAGATATATATGCACTTTGTACCTGAAGTTCCACTGGTGATGCAGAAACGAAGGCAGAATTTCTACAGGCTCCTTACAGCCATGAAAATAAACACAGGCCTACAAACTCAGCCAGATTTGGATAATAAATCCAAGTCAGCATTGTAAAAAAGTTGCAGGATTATTTTTCTTGGGTTTTTTTCCTTATACAATTAAAGAGGAAAAACAAAAGCAGAGGATAAACACTATGCCACTGAGCACCTGCCTAAAAGAGCTATATGGCATTGCTGAGAAATCCACAGTTCAGCATGAATCTGAATTTGTCTGAACTTGTAAAAATAAAACAGTTTTCAGGTGCAGCAGAGATGTTCAAGGGAGAAGGATGTTTATTTGTGCAGTCTTTTCTGGTGTTTTTGATAGGTTATGCTTCGATAGCTTTTCATCATTACTTATTTTCCATCACCAGTCCTATTATTGCTCTGCTCCCTTATGTCTCTTTTTCCAAAATAAAATCCCTAACGCTTCAGAAACTCATGCCCTGATTATTGGAACTCCTGAGATTTCCTAGCAAGACACTATTTCAGGGCAAAGTTTGAAAGTAGCCAGAGTATGTCAAGATCCCCAAAGCTGGTGTGCTTTCTGCCTCTCTCTGTGTCTTTGGGATCCTCTCTGCTCTTGTGGGAGTCTGACCCTGCTGGATTGGAACAGGGGAATGGAAGTCACTGGGCTCCCAGCCTCCCTGACATAAGGGAAGATTTCAAGGCCAGACTGGACTTGCATATTCCCTTCAATTCACAGAACATTCAACTTTTTGCTTTTTTTCAGAGTCGCCTCTCTTATGAATGACGAGTTTGGTGTGATGAGAACTGCCCAGCAGCACAGCCACTCTCTCTTCCTGTGACACAGAGCACACAAATGTAAGGTTTGGAGTTCTTGTTTATGGCTTTTTAAAAAGGCAGTTTTTAGTGTTTTGATAAGCCTAAAGCTTTAGTCTACCATCATGTACATGAACTAAATTTCTGAACTCGGAAATCCCTGTTAACATCTCCACTGTATTAGGAAATTAATCTTGTTAAAGCCGATGATGTTGTGTTTCCTGTATGTCTAAATGAAGGTAAAAATGCAATCTGGCCCATTAGACCAGAATGTGAGGTTGAAAAAGAAAAGATGGCTGGGGTGAAGGGAATTCCTGCAAGTCTCTACTCTCAACACCTGTGTAGGAAGCAACAGAGCTGGAGGTGAATGGAATGTGCATCACTTGAAAATCTGCCATAGGGATCAGTGCTCCTTCTGTGATACTGGAAATTGCTATTAGACCCTGGTAACACCATCACAAGTGTACCCAAGCTGCACATTCAGACCTAAACAATCCTGCTTGTGTGGGGAAATTAAAAGAGAGAATGCTTTTGATTTAAGTATTTCAATTTTGTACAAACATTAAACACACTCTTTTCTCAAAGAGGAAGAATTTTAAAAAGCTATTAAGCATTTGGATAAGCAGAGGACTTGACAGCCTTAGGGTCAGAATGCAGCTCTCTGGAGACTGGCATGCTAGAATGAAGTCCTTTCTTCCTCTGCCTGAAGCTGTAGAGCTTAAGAAGGGAGAACTGCCATCAGTACTAAATGTCCAAAAGGTGCCTCTCTGGCTCTGCTAACCATCTGGGATGCAGGGATGCATAGAAGCACCTGTTAAAACAGCGAAGGAAACATGGGTCTAAGTGCATTCTGCTTTCCCATCCCCCTGTAATACTCCTGAGGAATTTTATCTTATGCAGAGAGAACTCTGCCCTGCTCCATCAGCTGTTTCCTCCTCCCCTGCCCCCATGAGAACTCCATCCACTCAAATGCCAAGTTTAACCCTGAATGACTTACCTAAGGGGCTGACGTGAAAATAAACCCACTAGACCTGAAGACTTCCTATTAAATACTTGCTCTTGCTACAAGTATTAGGTCACAAGTCCTAACTAAGGCAACATTCTTTCCAGAGCTGCTGATTCAGGGTTGCATAAGTGACAGAAATATAGGAGGTACCAAAAACATAGTCTATAAGTTTTCCAATAAAAATATCCAGAAATGTTATTTTTCACAGCATACAATATCACAAGTGCCAGAGAAGCTTTATGATTCATTGCCATCTTCCACCAAATTTAATTTGAGATATTGATGGCATGGACAATTACTTCAAAGTCAATTCTTCAAACCATTCATCTTTTTCTCCAGTGCACTCACTGCTTGACATTTTCTTTTGCCATTCTTATACCTCCAGCTTGCCTGATGGAAGCTGTCTGTGGTTTGTAATGCAAACCAAATGTTCTTTCTCTCTTTCATTTTTTTCCCCCCAAGCTTTATTTTTCCAGCTTTAAATCCTAAAAACCCAAACTCAGTCTGTCTTCTGCAAACAAAATACATGATCTGAGCTGCAGCCATTTGGTTCAAATTTTTGGTTGGATATTAAACCGAGCATTTACAAGATACAAATAATTTGGTGTAGCTCCCAGACTGAATGCGAATGCTCTGCTGTTAACCAAGCAGTAGGAAAGACAGGGCTTTACTAGCAAGAACAAGATGAATTTTACATTACCAAGTGCTAGCAGCATCCTCTTTTAATCTAGATCTGGCATCCTAATTTAATCTAGATCTTGTGATCTTACTCAAATTCATTACTGAGCAGTACTATTAGCACTGAACTATTGCAGATGTCTAGGGATTCCCCACAGTAGGAAGAGTTAAAGATCTGGAAGTTTTCTAATAAAGAGTTAGAAACTCTCAGAGAGTTGCATTAAAAAAACATAATTAAAAATCCTAATGGTAAAATAAAAATTCAAAAGGAGGAACTTACAAGAGCGAGGCAGACAAACCTGACTCCTGCAGAAGGCTGTTCCTCTTCATAGGCCTGGCAAAAAAAGACAGAGTGAATAATTGAAAACACACTCTCCTGGTGCCACGTGACTCAGTTTCAGTAATTCTGCTCAGTACATTGGAACAGAGCTATTGTTTCCTAATTGCAGAAAATGTCAGCAAGGCTAGATAAACAAAAGCAATGGGATGCAGTATTGGGGAAACTGTTTCCAGCAGGCTCCTAGCTACCCAGAGATGGCAGGACCATTTAAGGAGTTTGTGTCATTTGTTTTCATCCATCACTCTCTGGTCCTAGGATTGATGGGGTTCAGGCATGTTAAAGCCACCTGGAGGGGAGCTGGGGCAACAGCAGATTCTGTGCTAATCCAGTGAAGGTCTTTGGTTGGAGGCTGAGGTGGCAATCATGTTTCTTATATTTTTCAGCTGATATTTTAACATTAAGCTAGTAAGAATTTCATAGACAGATTCTGCTCCAGGAGCAAAACATAATAGGTGCCACTTTTGAATGCCAGACCCCTGTATTGTTCACCATGAGCACAATCTCTTTAACCTACCAGTTCTTAAATACTTTCCCCTTTATGGTCTAGACTGCAACTTTATGATCCCATCTGATCAAGGACTCAGAAAATTGTTGTTTATCACACAGATCATGTCAGTCCCCATCTGTTGATCCTCAGTTGTGCTCAGACAGAGAGATAACAATCTTGCTGGAGAAAGCTGCTTGCTCTCAATGAATTTGTGTGATAAGATTCATAGGGTGTTTGTTAATTTGAAGGAAATCCATAAAAGAAAACATTATTGAAATAGTCAGGCCTCTTTAGAGTGTTCTCACAAACCATAAATTTCATGTTTTTCAGGAAAATGTGAGCATAAACCTGCCCCTGTTTGGTCATGGAAATGGTCAACATGAGAGTGCTTAGACACCTGCTGCCCTCTGTGTTCTCTGTCTTGAAGGTTCTGGTTTTATTCCTCTGTCACTAACCTTGCAAAAGAGGGAGAGGAATTACAAAAGAGGTTTAAAATATTGCACAGATAGGGCCTCATGTTTAGTGATCCTATGGCTTCTAGGTAAAACATGGACTGTAAGGACAAACATCTGTCCCATGAGAATGATTCCCATACTGGGAGAAAAAGGGAAGATGAAATCTCTGCTCTGTACAGTGTCTACAGGAGTCCTGGAAAACGCTGTCCTTAATAATACAATTGTGGGTATTCTGTATTTTAAAGGTTTATCAAGAGAATTTGACATGTTTTTCCTGACATTTAAGTTTTTGGGATATTAGTTCACCAAAGGAAATCTTCTCTAAAGGACACAGTTCCTACCTGACTCACTGGTTAACAAATGACATGGGACATTACCCAACTCTTTCAGAAGAACCAAGGCTTGGCACTGAATAGTGATCAACAATTATGAGGTAGCTTTCCTGGAAAGGAGGAGAAATAGGAAGCTGACTTTGTATTTTGGGAAAGAGTTGTCATTGTTTGATTTGAAGAAAGAGGACAGTGGCCTTGTACATAAAATGGGGTTTTATATGTAGTGCTAGTACTGTAAAAAAGAATATCAACAAGGAAGCAAAGCCACAGACTGTTTACCACTTTACTGTCTTTCACTACAACACACACATGTTTTTGTTTAGCAATAGAGAACTCATTCACACAAAATCTCAACAGTCTGATCCAAGCTGATTGAGCTGGAATCTCAAAAGCATTGGAAAGCTTGTTTTATTTCTTCCTATTGTCACATGCTTTTGCATTTCCTGACTATGGGCTGAATAATGTAGTCCCTAAGCCACTGGGAGTTTTGTTCATTCCAAGTCTGGATTTCTGCCAGGGCCAGCAGCAGAAACATAAATATCACAAGGAGGGGCTGTTTTTTCATGTTGCTTTACTCTAACCTTTTGCAATTTTTTCCATCTTCTCTGTACAGTAATTGTTCAGTGCCCAGTGGTGAACAGAAAAGCAGGTTTTTAGAAGCCATGAGGAAAAGGAGAGGGAGAAAGGACTTCTACTGTGCCTGCCTTGTTGCATTAATGGTAGGCTTTGATATTGGATACTGTGGTCTATCTTCATTACTTAGCTCAAAGGTATTGTAGCAGGAAAAGGCCAATGAACACTGATCAGAAGGTGGAATTTTGTATTAAAAGATTGAAGTTATGTGGAGTCTCCTGTGCAGAAAAGAACTGCATGGGTAAAAGTTTATGAGATAATAAGAAATATAAGGCAAATCAGTGTGGTTTCTTTACTTCCTGCTCATGTGAGGGACAGGAAAAGAATGTGGTAAAATAAAGAGTGTTCAAACAAATAAAAGGGAATACTTAAAATCTAAACCATAATGAATGTGTGGAACAAGAAGGCAGCAGAAATCACAAGCACTTTGACATTTGCTGTTTTGTCTTTGATTTCAGTCAGACAGAGATTTCACCCCAAGAGGTGAATTGATGAAAATATATATCTGTAGATAAAGGGAATAGCATGCAGAAGGGGCAGCAACTCCTGCTCCAGAATGAAAGTCAAACAATGCAGTGTACAGATAGAGTGATACTCCTGCCATGGGGTAGTTACCATAAAATGGAGTAACTCTTCTGAAGTCTGGAGTTAGTGTCTATTAGTGGTGGGTTAAGGACAGAGAAGAGCCACTGAACTTAACAGTTATGCCAGTTCTTCTCTTTTGCAGATCCCTCTTTTCTCCAAATTACTTTCCATGTACACAGGTTTGGATTCTAGGGGACATATATGCAGACTATTCAGTACTAAATATTTTGCCTGTTGCTACTGGTAATAACCTTTTCCAAAAAGGAATGTATAAATTTAAACAGGACATTCGTACTGGGCAAAGCAGATCTAAGTAATGATGGAACAGCCTCAGTCCTGATCTCCACCCAACCCCAAATACTGCTTGCGGTACTATGAAAGAAAGCCAATAGTTTGGAGTGTTCAAGTTTTTGTCCCGTCCTTACATTGTTCAGCAAACTGATCATTTACTTAAACACAGCCACAATTTTCACATTTGCCATATTCCAGGCTACAGTTATGTTGCACAGGACAATCCATCTGTTCTTTGCTGCTAAGCCAGGCTGGATTAGTCATCTCTGTCTTCGGTTTCATGACTTTCACACTGCTCTTCCATCCATGAAAACATAGCTACATGGCATGTTGAGTCACCATATTAGCCCAGCTAATCCAGTATCCTTCTCCAGCAATAAGTGATAGCAATTGTTTTAAAGGGATGAACTTAAAAAAAAAAAAATGAAGACAGAGTTTGCTTTCAGGAAGAGTTTCTGAGTACCTTGTTGGTAGACTGGCACTATGAATTTTTCTATATTATTCCAAAATGCTTGGACATATCATGATATGATGATATGATATGATATATAATATGATATGGTATGATAGTTTTGTTTTAGCAGAAGTTACAGCTGCCCCGTCTTGGATAAATATTGTATAATGTCAAATTAGGTAAATCTCTTTTTAATTCCTTTTGTTACTTAGTACCTAACTTTTGCCAGGAAGCACAAAGATATTTTTCCTCTTCTACACATGAAATGAATCCTGTGTAATAGAACTGCAATTTATCCATTTCTGGCTCCCATTAAGCATTTGATTTCAAGAGTATCCACAGGCAATGAGTTTCATGTGTTACGTATAAATGTACTTCCTTGTAATTGTTTGAAATTTGTTGCCTCTAAGATTTGTTCAGTTCTTGTACTAGGAAAAATATTCTGATCTTCACATCTCCATGGAATCCTTTTCTCATTGATCTCTGTACTGATGTCATCCCCTATCTTCTGCATTCTTTTATCTTTTCTCTTCTGCCCCTCCTTCCAGCTTCACACTGTTTTCATATGTTTGAAACTCCTCCTTTTGCTTCAGATCTTTTTGAAAAAATTCATTTCCTTTTGTGAACTTTATTACCTGACTATTTTATGATGGTATCCAGCTCTGCAACCTCCTAGACTATTTTTAAGTGAATTGCTTTCCTGTGAATTAATAAAAGTTCCTAGACCTTGTCTTGCCAGAAACACTTGTGTTTCATGACTTGCACTCCCACTCTGTGATTACTAACCTCTCTTGTTGCAGTGCCCCAGAGATGAGCAGTAAAATGCTGCTTATATAGTTCCATTCAAGAGGGTCTAATACTAAGTGTACACCCATAAAAAGTATTTTTACCTCATCTTGAGAATATATCCTTGAAGTCCATGAAGAATATGTTACTTTATGCATACAATGCTTTGTTTACTGACAAAGTAGCCCATGTGATTTACGTAAGTGATTGTGTTAGGAGTGTGTGATTGGAAAAAACCAGCACTGTGAGTGTAAATTTTGTTGGCTGTAGCCATGGAAGGGTACATGAGGCAAGAATGGTACCCTTTCAGCTAAGTGTTGTTGGCTGTATTGTTATTTTAATATTTTTATAGTGTGTATATAGACTATGTGTGACATTATGTTGGGCTTTGAGAAACTAAATCTTTATGTCATCTATGCAGTTGCTAAATATCTGGTACTGAAGGAAAGGTCCATCTTTTTTTTTAAAACCATTTATCAATACACAGTTTATAACTTAATGCTGCATCAGAATAGTAAAAGCATTAGGTGAGCTCTCCTGTATGGTGTCATTCAAATTTAAACAAATAATTTTAAAAGTTATGACTTTGCCTCTTCTTTCCACATAATGCTCCTTTTTCATCTGACTTAGTATTTCCTTTAATTTATAGTTCCCTAAACTGTAGGCAGACATAAAGGGCCCTTTAGGCTGAATGAAAGGAGAATTATCAATAGCCAAACTATGATTTATAAGGAAAAAAACATAAACGTCAAAAGAAAACTGAATTGACTCTACTTACAAAAATGATACTAAAATTTTCTCTGTATTTTACATGAGTTCAGTTTAAAGGTGTATTTAGACCTGCCATTTTATTTTAACCTGTTATTGTGAATCCATGTTGGATTTTGTCATATTTGTTGCTGCTGCTTCCTTAACTCCTTGAACAGCCAGATGTGAATGAATGGAAGTACTGAAAAGGTGAATATTCTTAGTTTACCTGAGAACCAGTGGCAGAATTTGCTCCATATTTCACACTCTGGTCCAGGCACCATGTGCTCCAGCAGCCTGATCTCAGGCTCACCAGAGTCAGCATTTCACAGGTAATATGCATGGTCCTCTCTGGGTGGCTGGGTTTGTTGGTTTGGGTTGAGTTGCTTGTGTGGGTTTTTTGAGGGGGAGAAGGTATTGCAGAGTGTTTGGAGGTGTTGTTATGGTTTGAGCTTTTTTTGTTTGTTTGTTTCTTCTTTTTTCAGTTAACTATGTCAGGGATTGGTAAAGAGTTACTCAACCTCTTCTCTTGGATATTTGTGTCTGAATAAAATGACTACCACATTTGTAGAGTTGTCATTTCAAGCACAAGGTTTAAGCAGTAGCTATTTCTGAGTATTTGTCATCCCTGGAGCTTGGCAGAGGCAAAGCTACTTAACACAGGCTGCTTCTTAAGTCTGCATTAGAAAAGTATTGAGGACCCTTCATATTTCTGCTGCTGCACCTTATCTCTAAGGCTGTGACAATCAGAATGAAGCTGAGCAGACAGGTTTTGTTTGTGGTGTTGAAGATAACAGTATAAAGTTCCAACAGCAGCTCTCTTGTTTTTTGGCAATACTGTAGATTTTAACACTGACTTTAGTCACAGTGCACATCACATACGTCACTCACCAACATTGATGTTGACAGAAAAATGAGGTTATTTTACAGGTTTCCCATGAGGGAAGCAGTATAATCTGACATATAAATAGGACCCTGGTAAGGCACAAAACAATGTTTCTGGTGCTTCATGAGATCTGATGATACCTTGGTCATAGATGTGACAAATGGTGCTGGGATCAGCTGGAGCATCCCAACCAGTCTAGGATTTAGTATTTGTGGGAGATTACTTTTCTTCTACACTTTGAAATCAGCCTACACATCCAGAGCAGTATCTAGTGTTAAGTAGTTTAGAGCTAGTGGTTGAGAGATCTCAGCTGAGGATTCCTGATCTTGGGTTTTGATTTTTCTACAGAATCAGTTTTCAAGCCCAGAAGTTGTTGTTCTAATTAGCTGGTATGATTAACCTGTTAAAGAGAAAATGTCATCCTGTAATTCCTGTACTGATGAAAATAATGCCTACTCCAGCTAAAGTCTATCTTTTAAAATAAGCACCAAGTCTGAATGTAAAGTCATTATTACACCAGCCTTGAGAACTTGCTATACGCTCAGACGGATCTTTATGCTGCTTAGTTACCATTTCTTTTAAACATCACTGTGTCCTCATTTGCCTTTACTCTGTGTTGGCCCAAAAGAGCTTGGCTATTGTTGTTATGGCACAGTAAATACCTAGGATCACTTCCCCAGCATTTTTTAAGAACATCAGTGGGAGCACCATGGAGTGGGGGGTGTCATGGAAGAGCAGCTATAAACTGGATTGTGGGACAGATTTTCTGCCTCCAGGCCAGAGCTGACTTGTGAACTGACTCTCTGGAAAGGCTGGATACACACAAAGAGCTGGTGTGAAACAGCGTGCTGAGGCTCAACACAATGCCAGCTACTAGAGCAGGCTTGGTGTACCTGGCCACTGAACAGCCCCGAACCTGCAGCAGGGATGTGTTCATGGAAGTCAAATTTTCCAGTGTCCTTTTCTTATGTATGCTCTTTTTGATCCAGAGAATACCTAACAATGATTTCTGTAAGGACTGATGCTATATTCTTTGTCTCAGTTGGATTTCCCAAAAGAAGCAGCCTCTTTTGTGATTTAACTCCCAAGTAATTGTCCAAGTGTTCCAAGACAAAAATATGACCAGCAATATTACCCAGGATTTTCTTTCTCTGGTTCTTTGCATTTTATTTCAACACCTTTTAAACTGATTGATAACAAAAATTTTGTCCTTTTATTCAGCAACTGAATTTTTAAAGACTCGACTCAAACACTCAAGAATACCCAGATCTTTGAGGGTTGCATAAGTTGAGGTTTTTTTTTTTTTTTCTTTTCTTATTTCTGGCTTAAAGAAAGGACCCTAAATACGTAAAATTGGTATCAGAAAAATGTTAAGACTTTGGCAGTATCAGTTGAGGCTCAGCATTAATCTTGGGCAAAGAAGTAAACTACCCATAACTGGATCTTACCAACCACATCTAATGCACTATAAAGCAATAAAAATCTGCCCCAGACTCTAATTGAGTCTGGAGATCTCCTTCCAGCTCTGATAGTGACCTGCTGGTTTGACCCAAGGTTTGTTTTCCCTCACTTCTGAATCCTTGTCCTCATCAAAGAAAGAGGGTTATGGCCTTGTGGTCACCTTCTCTCCTGGGTGTGTGGGGTGAGAATTTCTCTGATGAAAAGTACTGGAAGACAATTAAATATTTGGGTTTTGGTGGTTTGTTTTGGTTTTTTTATTTTTTTCGATTGGGACAACAGACAAAATAATTAACAACTAGTCTTAGAAAATAACAAAAATTTCCTATTGTCAAGTAATGATATCTTTGCAACCCATCTCCTATTAAGCAGAATGTATTGCATACAAAGCTTATTCCATATGATAAGGCATGCAAGCTATCTCACAGGGTGCAGTATGTGCCATGCTGTAATACAGAGAGCAGAAATATTATAACAGCAGGAGGCAAATAAAGCAGCACATCACATCCCTGGTGCTCTCAACAGCAAGGAGCTGTAAAAGCAGTGAAGAGGCCACTGCCTGTCAGGTCAGTCCTTCAGCAGAAATCGAGGCAATTTGACAGCCCCACAGCTTTGTCATCTGTTCCCAGGGACAGTGGGGGAAGAGGGGAGTGTTTTGTCCCCACCTCCACCCCGGGAGCAATGCCCCTGCACAGGAGCAGCAGGGGCAGTGACTGCATGTCCCAAGGCTCTGCTGGCCAGGAGCTGAGTGCCCAAATCAGGGCAGCCCAGCTCCACCAAGCCAGGCTGCACTGGCAGTGTGGACAGCACAGCACCAATACCCGTGTGCTACACCAGCCTGTACCTCTTTCTGTGGGCTCATGGTGCTTGAATCCAGTACTAATGAGGCACAAAATAAAGGATACTATTAAGTGAACCCTGCATTAATAATGCTGGCAAGGTTTCAAGTCTACAGATGTTATTTATAACACATGACTAAACAAATACGTATCCCCTTTGAGACTCAGACTCAGGAGCAATTTACTGATTTCCTGTATAAGCTAGTTCATACAGAGATTTGAGTAAATACTGCATTCGAACGTCTTGCTCTGGAACTGTAGCAGACAATCATATTAGTGTTGAATTTTAAAATAGTTTGAAAAATTGTTTTCAGATTATTAAATACTGGCCATATCTAGTTCTAATGGAGGAATACATTTTTCTGTATTGCTTCTTCAAAGAAAAATATAATAGTCAAAGAATATAGCCTTAAGTTACACAGCACAGTAGGAAATGAGTAGAAAGGTTAGAGAAAATTTTGGAAAAAAATGGACTTAGCAGAAGTTAAAAAAAAACCACCAACAAAACCGTATATCCTCTCCTTTCCATCTGGTTTTGAAATTAATCTTATTTATGAAATTTAATTGCCAATGATATATTTTTTAGTTTTAAAAATGTTTCTGAGTCATGAATCATTTGATCTGTGAATTTGTTTCTTTTCTTCCTCTTATAATATTGCAGGTATACAAAGGACTTCAAAACTGAAGAAAGCTGTGAACTCACAAAGATCTCTGGTCCATTCTGCAGACTTTTATATACATCAAGAGAAAGAGGTTACAGCAAACCAGAAGTGTCCTAAATTAAGGTACTTCCATGAATAGGATCTCTGTTTCATTCATAATCCTGATCATTGAACAATAATAATTTGCTTCAAATTTCTCAGACAATTTAAAGACAAAGCAGTGATAATAGTGAATAGACAGACAAAAATGTAATTTGTGACATACCTCTTATCTGCTTATTCTTCTCTTTCAAATTCCGAAATTAAAGCAGTTGAAAATAATACATACTGACATGTAAAAAGAGCTGACTGCATGATGCCTGAATAATTTGCTATAAAAATATCACTTACCACTGACATTGCCAAGTATCTTCTTATTTAAATCTGCTATTATCATGCCTTCTCGGATATGAAATATGCAGCAGAGTCCATTCCCAGTGTGTAAATACTCGAGAAAATAATAAATGCAGTGTAAGTCCACAGTGTTTGGATATTTGACTGTAACTCCTAGGCATTCAAAGTGACTACTCAGTATAACAACTTTTCCTCTGCAGAAAATGCCTTGCTATTTGCCAGCAAACCTTTAATGCTTTAGATTGGGTATTTCCAACTACCGCCCTACTTGCTAGGCAGATGTGTATAAAAGAGATGTTATTTCACTGAATCAACCACTGAGATCGTAACCCTTTTCCTGTACCACAAACAGAAATATAAAACCTCAGACTTTCCTTTTGGACTTCTACTGACTTGTGTCTGTTGTAAGAAAGCAAAACACAACTAGTCCGAGTGCTAATATATGGAAAATGTGTTAAAACGTTTTAGATCATCTCATTGCTTCTCATTCCTGCAATTCATTGGTTAACTGGCTCCTTCTGTGTTTATGTAGTTGCATGGTACAAATACAACACCTAAACTTCTTGCCCAAAGTTGAAATGATTCATTTATTACTTTTTACGCCACCCCCAGGAAAAAAAAAAAAAAGGAAGAAAGAAAACACACAGTGCTCATTTAACCCAAGTGAGTGAAAACGTCTTTCATAAGGTCTGTAAGGGCTTTGGGAGGTTTTTCTTTGGTGAATAAAGTCTGTGTAGTGGAGGGAAGAGTTTTATCTGACGATGGCAGAATTCAGGCTACAGAAAACAGACAAACTAGGATCCTTTTGCTGTGAGAAAATAAGATAATAGTAAAAGAGGTACAAATGTTATTTATTCATATGTGATCAATTGAGATAGAGTCACTTGAGTGGAGGCAGGACAAGAGAGGTGGTATTTCTGTGAGGGTAGTGCCTTGCTCTCTGGAATTGTATTAATATTTATTTAGTGAGGTAATTACCCTAAATAGGTAGTACATAGGCTTTCCATCTTCTGCATGCTGATAAATATTAGTTAACCACATTAATTATAACCACAATGGGGAAAGCACAAGCAGAACATACTAAGAAGTGGAAAATAGGATTAAATGAAGGCATTTCCTCTGCTTCTTTTTCTATAATGCAGAGAATGGGGCTATGTGATAAGGCCCTCTTCCATAGGATGTACCTCCCTGATTTCTGATACTGCCTGTGGATCCAGTCACTGTCACAGAAAGGATTACAGTGGGTAACCCTTGCTCTCCCAACAGCTCTGATGGGACTGTTACGCTGCCTTCATTGATCATCTTCTCCAGAAGGACATTAGACTTAACCAGGTTCTGGCCCTAACAGCTTGTTTCAGGACCACAGCTGGAATCAGCATGACTAGACTAGCACTGATTTATTCCTGGCTCTCAGACCTATGTGCATGCTACTATTCCATATGCTTCCTGTTAGAGAGGTAATAATGCCATTTCACAGCATAACTTCAGTTTTTCTTTCTTCCTCCCCTTTTTATTGTAATTAGACATTATTTTGCTTATGTAGGAAAATGTCCTGCCCCTCCTCTGAAACAGATCAAACTTCCAGACAAACAAAATAAAGTTCACAAGGGAAATAGTTAACTTTTCTGACTGCCTTCACTGTCACAGAAAATGCTAAACACATTTGTAAGCTATATAAAACTGCAAAAGTTCATATTTTCCTCTCCTGGTTTCACAGCCCAGAACAGCAAGAGGACCTTGTGACATCTCTAGGCTCTCAAGAGTTTAGTAATAAAAATAAAAATAATCCTCAGCAGAAAACAACACTCCACACCCTGCTACTGCTGAGCAAATGAGTTTCCCATTTTCTTCACTTATCCTCAGACTAAACAATGTTAAATTTACAATTCTAACATCTATTTATAGCAGGAGCTCTACCCTAAGAACCACAGAAGCTGGCGTATATCATTGTCCTTAATCCACAGGCCAGCTTTCAACCTGGCATGTCAGATAATTAGGAGAAATCTCCTGCCTTAATTAATATCTAAGCAATTTTTGCACTGAGGCATGGTAATGCCCCAAAGTGGGTGGTGTGTGTCGGGGGGTGGAAGGGGGTGTTCATCTGTTTTGAATTAACCTCTGATTTTAGTTTTTCATGTTCACTGTGAATAGTAATTGATAATGTTAACAGCACCATGGGCTTCTGTTGGGGGTCTGCAAAGCCTGGGAAGTTCCTGTCAGTCCTGCAGGGGAGAGAATTCCTGGGGATCTGACAGTGCTGCTAATCCTGACAGCACACACTGAGGGAACTAAGCTGGGAAAATGCCTGCAGAAGGGGAAAGTGGGCTTACAAGACACAGGGCGAACAGGGGGTAACTGGTGTGAGACTGTGGAAGCAGCAGAGGGTAGTTTGGGGATGTAAGTGCAGGGGTTGAAGGGAAGGAAGGAATTAAAGGAGGAAAGAATTCAGGTAGGCTGGATTTGAGCTGATGAGTAAAGACTGAACACAAGGTGCTGGGTACAGGTGTCAGCTGAGCTTAAGCTGGATAGGACCCAGCACTGGGCTGGGCTCTGCAGACTGGGCTCGGAAGAGCAGAGAGGTTCTGTGAGGAACTGACCCTTTCCATTTTTCTCTAGAGCAGCATGGAAATTACAATCAGACCTAGTGCTCAAAAGAAGCTCATCCACGGTCTGTACATCACTTATCTCAGTAGATATGACAAAGGGATGGATATGCTCCTGCTAACCTTTTTTTGCAAACTCAAGAACTGAGGAACAGAGAGGTTGTTTCAGAAAAAAAACCACTTAGTTTGAAGGATGTCATCATTCTGATACCCTTTAAATATCTTTCATTTTATAGTTTATCAATGCTCCTAAATGCTATTTATTTTCTTTTTTCAGGTGATTCCCATTTCTTTTCATATAAAGAAAGCAAAACACCCTGATCTTAAGATGAGGAATACTTTGTTGATGTATTTGGTGGCATTGTTGTTCTTTCCGGTGTTATTCTTCAATCCATCTTTAATATAGCCTGACATTTTGTTTGCTTTTTCTGACCATTACTGTGCCCTGAGTAGAAGTTTCCATTAAGCTGTCTGCAGTAACGCCTAGATCTTTTTCTTGAGTGATTTTGCAAACCATCAAGTGTATATGAGTAGTTCAAATTGTTCCTTTTAGTGCACATTACCTCATGCTTGCCTACACTAAATTTCAGCTACTATATTTTTGGTACCTTCTTTTAGGCTTTTGTTTTGTTTTGTTTGCTGTTGAGTTTTTTTTAAGTCGTGGCTTTTCTAAAATATCACATAATTCCCAATTATGCTGTCTCTGCTACTGCATGCTTGCCTTCCAGATGAGTAGCAAATAGATTAAATTAATCCCAGTTTTGGTGTAGGTCTTAGGATCTCCTCTTGTTAATAACCTTCCCATCTCAAAATAACCATTGACTTGTATTTTTTATTTAGTTTTCACAAGTTTGACTCATAATATATTTCTTAGTCATCTGCTATTCTTTGCCCTTAGACATTTTATGACATTTAGAATAAACACCTAGATTATACCCCTAAAATTATACTTTTATCCATTATTCTAATGTCTTTATTAAAGAATTAAATGGCAATTGGCTGTTAAAACTATAGGGACCAGTACAGTCAGAGTAGCTAAAGTCAAAGCTGGGGTTTACCTAGAGCAACAGAATGGCAAGACAGAAGAAATCAAAATCGCAGTTTGCAAGAAGAGTCTCTTTCAATCTCTCCAGAGCAGTGTGGAATAATCCTCTCACAGCTGAATTCAGAAATGCAGCTCCCAGGTGCTTTTAGTCTAACTACTGAGCCCAAGCCTGTTCTTCTGTGCACCAAATGTCACTCCTCCATCTTCCCCTCCCTGCCTCCTTGGCCGCAGAAGAACAGCTTGTTCTGCTCTCAAACTGCTCAAGCAAAGAGAAATGAGAACAGGAGTGGGGTTTGAGGATGTAACTCTTTTCTCCAGCTATCCCCAGGCCACCCACCCTCACTGAAGTCTTGGATGCAGCCTTGAAAATGGATGCATGTGCCAAAAAGCATCAAGGAAGAACAGGATCCTTACTACAGAATAAAGCATTAAATGAGCACTCCATGTCCAATTCTGGCATCCACTCCTTTCAGCACAGATGGCAACAAGGTGGGAAGAGTTGAGAAAACCATTATAAGAAGTCTGAGGAGTGTGTTTTGCAATAAGAGACTAAAGAATTTGTTTCATTTTCTTCCAGCAGATTGTTGCAATGTGATGTCTTTGCAGTCTGTGTACATACTGTCATGAGGCAGAATTCACAGCACTGGAATGTGAAGGCTGATGCTTTTGAATCACAAATATGGTTACATAAAAGTTCATCATTAAGGTAATTAGAACTTCCTGGAATGTTTATTCTGCTATATGCAATTTATCACAGCAGTGAGACACTGGTTTTAGCAAAGTGGCTGATCTTATCTCAACATTTAATGCCCTCATAATCCATTTTGGGAGCTACATTTCTGTTTAGCTCGTTTATCGAAAGCCTGCTCATTCATATTTTTCCATTAATATTCTGGACTGGAGGAATGCAATGTAGTAATTGGCAAGATCAGGTGAGATGAATTCACCTCACTAATGGTTTGTTTTCTTTACTTAAGTGAAGCTTTTAATTGTAACTTACTATGTGTTGTCCTGATTGTACTCAACATGCAAAGTTACGTAGCTTAATGAAATGTGAAACTTAAATCCAGTACACTTTTATTCCATAACTACTAGCTTTATCATATAGTATATTTTTTGCAGTAATAGGAACTGTATGAGAAAAACTGTTTTTAACTGTGGCAAAGGTGAATTTGATCTCTAAATTGCTCTTTCAAGCAAACTTTTAGCTTCAATGAACAAGGCAGAAAAGAATCAACACAAAACTTTGTAGACTGTTATTGAAGAACATAACTGGGGCTATATTTGTCTACTGAATTGTAATGATAATTTTTTATTTCTGTGGGGAAAATAACCTAAGTTCACCTGCAGAAGCTTAATATCATATTGGATTCTCCCCAAGGAGAGGTAGTTCTGCAAGTTTATATATATTTCAAAGAGCTTTAGTTTGTGTTCTTTTCTTTCTCTGTAAATTTGCTTTCATGGATGTGTTTTCTGAACTCTTTAAGAACTCCTTTATTGCTTATCATTTCAGTTTCAACTTCATTGTCCCACCCTCAGGAAACTTATCAGAGCCAAGCATGCTGTTATGTTGAAGCACATAGAATTCCAGGTGACGAATACTCTCTTCATGACAGTTACAGAAGAGGATTGTTCTCACTTAATTACACTTCTCATTTGCAAAAATTGCTGACCTACCCTGGCGTGATATAAAGTTCTCTTGTAGAATACCTTCAAATATATTTGAAAAATTATAATTGGATATTTATACCAATTCTGACATGCTTTGTTATAACAATAAAAAAATATTATTGCAGAAAACCTAAGATTGTTATAGGTTACATGGGCTGACCAAAAAACCTTCACCACTTGTTGGATTATATGTAGTGCTTAACTTCTAAAACCAAACAGCAAATGGTTGTCATGTAACAGGCCAAATGTGTGGTATAAATTGACTTTGCCTCAATTCTTTCTGTAATGAATGAACATTCTGTTCTCAGAAATAATTGCTTGGATGAAAAGGTCGCACACATCAACCGTGGAGTGCAAATGGTTACTCCCCAAATCCTTGTTAAGCTAATTTCATAGGAAGCAGGAATTTGTGTTGGTGTTTCTGAATGCTGTATAAAGCCCAGTGTTCAGAAGGAACCATTCAGAAGTCCCAGTGTGGCACTGTTTAAAATCAGTTAGCACTTACAGACAAAATTCCATAACCGCCCAACACAGCACAATCAGTTATATGGTTAGATACATATCAGATATATGGTTAGATATTAATTAGCAAGGGGCAGATAAAATGTTGAATTTCAAGTACTTCTGGAAGCACCAAAATTCTCAACAAGCAATGAGAACAACAAGCTATGTAGAATCAAATGTCATGCATGTGATACCATACAGGGTCATGTAATTATTGAGACAGCTACATGCATTCCTTCTAAACAAATTGTAACTTGTTTCTGAAAAAGGAATGTGGAGAAAATATACAAGATCCAGAGAACTTGTGATTGAATAAATTGATAACTTAATCAAGATTATTAATTTAATAATTCAACCTGTGGAATTTGGTGCCTTTTGAGAGCAAGTATATGCAGACATATTTTATGGAAAACTTTGGAACGCAAACATACTTAAGAACAATGAAAAAATTTTCATTGTAGTATTTCTTTGTTTTTCTTATTAGCACCCAATAAACATCCACAATCTACTTCTTACTACCTTTATGAAAGAGCTATGCCCAGTAAGGGGTAGTGATGCACAGATACAGTAAATGAGGGAAGAGAGGGCACATGATACACACATGAAGAAGTGCAGAGCAGAAAACCATTACCTGTGACAGACAGGAAAATGGAAGGAGGTTTGTCTTCCTTTGAAACAGTGACTGGAGATCCAAAGCTCCAGCAGAGGGGATTTTTGGCTTGGCTGGTCTCTGTTTTTTACCTCTACCATGATCACTGAGTTCCAGTGTTGCCATTAAAAAAAAAAAAAAAAAAAAAACAAAGTTAACTACTGCTCCTTACCTGCACTACAGCAATTTACCATCTACGTAAGAAATTAACCCAGCCCCCATATTTGTAATTATGATCTATTAGGCATTCGACTTCACAGCAGGGATAAACATGAATTTGTAATGCCATGCAGCTGTGGGTGGCTGTCTCATCCCCTGATGCCTGTCTAGGTGATTACCATGGCTGACTGCCTTCTTCAAGGACTTTCCAGGCCAGAGCTAACTGCACTGACTCTGAGATCTGCAGTTTCATACTCAGCTCTTCCCTTTTATCCTGATTGGCTTCCCCTCCCAAGGCAACAAAGTAGGAGGCATTCTGTACTTGCCTTTCAAGCTTCCCATTCTGTTCAAGAGCTTGAATGCTGATGGTTTCAACTATGCCTGCCTGGGACTCCTGAAATGCATTCAACTAATACCACAGCAACCTGCTTAAATTATTAATGTAAGTTAGTTTGATTTGAGAACTAAAAATGTTTTATTGGTCATAAATATTTCTTACAATATGGTGACTTATGGCAGAATTCCTGATTCAATCCAAAGCTCTTGTTTCAATAAGAAAGTCTCAAAAGTAAATTTCAACTGCCGTTTTGGCAGCAAATTCACGAAACACAGTAAAATAAATTGGGACCTTATCACAAAAATTATGCCAACAAGGTTAAAAGTTGCTTTTGTTGTAATTATGAATTATTGACTACAAAGTGATCTAGGTCCTCTGCTCAATATGCTCTGGAGAGAATTATCACCCTGACTGTCTTGGGATGATAAAGAGCATAGCTCAATATGCTGTGCCATCTTTAGGCAAATTTTTAGTTTCTCTGTAAGACTGTGAGTAAAACCTGAGGTCAGCTGGATTTGAGGACACATGCACAAAGGGGAATGAAGACAGAATTAAAAAAAAGAATGCATGGTGAAGCAGTAAGTATAACTACAGTGTTATTCTGGACCACCATGTGATGCCATGGAGCCATTCATAATCAGACTTGAATATGTCTCTGACCACTATAGATTACACTGAAAGAACTAAATACTTCAGGTAGTTTCAGAAGAAAGTAGTTAATTCTCTTACATGAGGAAAGGTTGTTCTCCTGCATATGCTGAACTGGATGTGATTTCCGTGTTAGCATAAAAGTTCCCAGAGTGTGTATGTGTATATGGCAGCAATTCATTTGTATTTCTCTATATGTGTTTATTTTCATGGCACAGTTACATTCACTGGTTATTTTTGAGACTATACTACATCTTGGGTGTTCTGGCTAAACTGATGCTGCCAAAATTGTCAGCAAAAAGACCGGAAAAGCTGATGAACCTTAAACTTTTCCCCAAACAACTGCTCAGTTGTTTCTTCAGGATATAGAAGAGGCAGAAAGTCCAAGCAAGAGGAGCAGTAGGAAACCAGGGAGGAAGGGTAGAAATTTCTGTCTGACATGGATTTCACAAACCTCTGTGTTTGATCTTTTAGAGATCCTAAAGCAATTATCCACAGTTATTTGCATGTTAGGAGTTATAAGGGATTTGAATATAAAGGAAGATAGTTCAAACTACAGTTCAGTGCTCTGCTTATTCACTAATTTCTTGCTTTCATTTTGCCTAGGAATTTGATGTCTTTATAAATTGTACTGGTAATGTTTTCAGGAACATCTAAACACAATTTTTGAAAATTATCTTCTTAGACTAAGATCTCCAAAGGTATGTACAACATAATTCCTGACAATTTTAACGTGAACAAACTGAAGAAACAGCTCTTCAGTTTCTCAGGACTGGTATCTCTTTTGGAAATGGGACTTGTGCTAAGAGGTGGTTAGGTATTTTTAACTAGTATGCCATATAATTAAAAAACTAAATACATGCATAAAAATAAATACTACCATGGGTAATTCTTATTCCACTCTGTGGGTTTGTCAGACCCACAGGGACAGCACTGTGGCTTGTGGAATCTTATCCTAGCAACTCCTACTAACATCGGAATTACTTGAGCAGCTGAATCTTCATACCCCACACTAAGAGTTTGCTACTTGGTACTGCTTTATGTGCAGATTTCATATGCCCATATCTCTGGTTATTTGCACCAAGTTTAATTCAGTTTCTTGTCATCTTACCAACACTTTTAATAACAGCTTTATGCTATTACTTACTGAGCTTCTCTGCTGTAGTTCTTTGTATTTGGAAAAAAATGATGAAGATGAAGATATGGTCCGTGCCCCAAGGAGACTATAATTAAAACAAGACCAGCATTATAGAAACATATATTCTAGCTGGCCTCTAACTGGATGGTCTGTTTAGTTTTGTTTTGACGTATTGCATGAAGCAGCACTTACCAGATGTTGGGAAATTAGCTCTCTGGGCTTCTCGTATAAACTTAGAGCAGAGATTCATGTGTATGAATTAATTTCATCACTGAATGTGGGTATTAGTGTCATCAGGCATTTTTAAATGTTTGTGCCTATTCTGCTGTACTTTGAGTCCTCCTTGCCAGAAAATATAGAAACTTCTCAAGAGAAAGTGCCTCAGCTGTAGCAATATTCCTAGCACCACACTGATGACTCCCTTCTGTTGAGTGAAGGATGTTGCCTTTTACAAGCCCAGGAGTGGAAAAAAAAGGGAAGGAAAGTGTCAATTACCTACCCTCTACACAGTTTGGACCAAAAATATCCCCAAAATCCCCAGAGTGGAGGAATCTCCCTGTGTCTTTATGCCAAGTTATTCCTCTTATTAAAAGTAATGCTAATTTATCATAAATCCTGTAGCTGATATCCTTATTGCTGCTCATATCCCTCCTGAAACAGCAAGGTGACAGATTTTCCCACTCCTCGTCTTTGCCAGGCAAATTGAGTGTTGAGGATTAGATTCCCTTTCACAGTTTTGAGGGCTAAGTCAAACCAGTGTGAACTGGGGAGCTGACAAAGCAAGGCTTGCCCCTCTCTGCTGTATCTGGGCAAGAAAACAGGGCAGGTCAGGCAGAGAATGGAAACAAGACCTGGGACAAAGCCTAAACCAGAATGGAATTAGAAGGGAAGTGTAGCTGACAAAATGACGCAGAGATTTCATAATTTCCACATCTACTTAATGTATTTTGCATATCACATCTGTATTTTTTCATTTTTTTTATTTTGTGGCCTCCTTAGCCTAATTTTCATACATTGAAGACTTAGGTGCTTCTAAAACAATAGCTATGGTTGTAAAAGATCATTTCATACCCACCCCACTCAAATTACAACAGACGTGCAATATTAATTTAGGATGAGTGGGCACAGATGTTATCAAAATCACCCTCTTACCTGCCAACTCCACCAAATTTTCCAGTGCTTGGATATTTTCTTCCACTGATGTGTGGAATTTTATTGTAATGTTCTTTGTGCCTTTTTTTCCCCCTCAGATGTTCTATTCAGTTACTAAACCTGCATATGGCTTCCTCCTCTATCAGCTGTCTGAGCTAGAACAATACTTAATGACAATCATTGAACAGAAAAGCAGCTCTGCAGATACTGATGTGATTAGGTGTGAGGCCAAGAACTTGTGCTGAGTGCTAGAAGAGCACTTTATAACCACAGTAAATCAGTAAGTTTGGGCTAGACAACATGGCAGAGGAGAGTCATGTGATGTGAAATATGAGTTGGGGAAGAATGCGAAAGAGAGGGAAGTGAAAAGGCATATTTAAACTGGATTTTCATTTTCCAGTGTTATCAAAGTGTGTGTTAACCATTCAGCTTTTCTTTGCTGACTCTGAATTCTCTTCCTTACTTCAATATCGTGCTGCTAACACACAACTGCAAAGCAAAACGTGCCGATATGAGCACTCTCTGTGCCTCAGGCCTGTGAAAAGCTATTGTAACACAGCACTAAATTTGGACTAATGCACCCTGCCCCACAGCAAGGACTAATAGCTCAGGATCAGCTTCATGCTAACAGCTTTTGAGCTGTCTGGAATGGAGGCAAAGTGAGTTTTATCTTCCCACAATGTACTTTGTGGAGCTATCCATATTGGGTCGAATTTGGAAGAAGCATTGAAAGCTTTTTTAATACATGACCGTGCCATACACCAACAAAAAGCAAAGTGCATTGCAAAGGAGGGAAGCATCACTGCCCATATTTCATGATACGCAGTATTAGGACAAGAAAAAGCAACACAATGGTCAAGTCTGAGGTTCAGTTCTCCATTGCCTTATCCACCAGAAATATTGTGAGTCCAATTGACTATAACAGGATTATTCATGTTCTCCACTAATATTCAATCCCATAATTCTTTGTATTAAATACTGTGTTTATCAACAAATTAATAAATTACAAACCCTACAGTGCACACTACACAGCCTGATTTTTTTCCTAGTTTAATACCTACAAAATCAAAGCAGAATTATGTCGATCTGTTGTGAAAATGGGCATAATTTTAATTTCTGTAGATTGGCAAAAGCAATAAAGGTACCCTTATAAAACTCGTCACACATCAAGTTTCATATCTTTACATAGAAAATGAAAGAAAAAGCTCCTAATTTCCTCTAATTATGTCTTGGTTATCAGTTACTTAATGTTTTAATTAATATAAAGAAGTTTATTGTATGCAATACACAATGTCTTGTGTTGCTCTGTCTACCTTTGTGCTTAACTTTATTTTCCAAAAACATGATGTAACATTAATGACATATCCTAGCCTAGAATTCAAGTCTGTTTACTTGGTTTCCTTCTGTGGCATTGTATCAGGGACTCATTTGGATTTAAATATCTCAGGCTGATTTACAGACATGGCAGGAATTGTGCTGTTTAGAAACATGTGCTTCCATCGTGTGGACAATATTAAGAAGTGCAAAAAACCAGCTTTAAAAAAATTGGCAAATAGTTAAGTATCTGTAATTGTTATCGTGAATTAGATGAATTATAAATACGTATGATATGATATAAGAGCTCTGCACAAATCTGTGGGTTTAACACTGTTAATGGAATCAGGAATATTGATTCAATCCTGTTTATTTTCAGCTCAAGAAAGCCTTTCCAATGAGCACAGAGTGATCAAAGCACACAAGTCTGCAAGCTACTTTTAATCAGCACCCAATTCTAACATTACCTGCTCTTGTACTCATTTCTGTATCTGTTTATCTCTTCGTTTTTTCCTCTAAGTCTTTGCGAAGCTTGTTTTTGTACAGCGTGCATTGCTTTCCTTCCACTCAAACACACACACAAACACTCCTACCCAAAACATCGGCCAGCCCAGGCACCCTGCCCACACAGTCCTCATTCCTGCATGAGTTCACACGAAGCTTTGTTTCAGAAATGGTTTTGGTTTAAGGCCTTTTCTTGTTTCCTACATTTGACCCAGAGTTAAGAGACTTAAGAGTTGAAATAGCTGCATCTATACCAGTAAAAGTCCACAATGGCCAAGTTAGAAACAATACAGTGCATTCATGCAGCTTAAATCTTACTAAATTTATATATCTACAAAACTTTATCTACTGAACTTTAATATCTACAAAATATAAGCAGATTTATGTCAATCTATTGTGGAAATGTGCAAATTTTAACTTCTGAATGTTGGACTATTAACAGATCCTCTAGAAAAATATCAAATACCATGTTAATTATCCTTACATAGAAAATGAAAAGAAAATGTGAAAGAATTCCCTAAAGATATTTTCCTCTATAATAATAGCCCATCTGTAATAGGTTTGTAAAGGTTTGCACACAAGGAGTGTGATTCTAAAGCTCTCCTCTGCAGTACAGCCCCTCAAAGCAAACCTGCATGTCACAGCAGCATGATCTGCCTGCTGCTCTGAGACCCTGTATGCCAAACTCCAGTTAGCTGATGCTGCAGTCTACTCACTTAATTTATATTGAATAAAGGTAAAACTTTGTAAGCCTTGCCTGTGGGCTTCAAACAGATTATTTGGGAATAGAGCTTAAAGATATGTTTGGACCAATCCCTTCTTTTGTGAAAGTTCAGTGCGTTTGTTTTGGAAAATTTGAAAGATTTAATTGGCCTTTATAATCACTGAAGATCTTTGGAATCTTTTATGAATGAGTGTAGTATTTTACTCAGGTAGTCACCTACTTTGTGCAGAAAGAGCCTGCTCTTGTGGTACAGTAGGAGAAGAAATAAAGATATATTTAACTAAATGGATATAATGGAGTGCCATACAGTAGAAGATTCTCTGTGATGCTCTTTCAGCTTCTATATAAAGACAGGTAAATCTACACAGTAATGACATCTGTTTTCCAAGTCTTTGCATTTTATTTTTGGTTGATTTTGTTTTTAAGAAAATGTGAGTTTCAGATGAAATTTCTACCCTCAAAGGTCTTGGTTTTTTTCATGTGGATACTCTGTTGTCTAATTAGGTAGGAATATAGACTACAATTTTTTTCTTACTGGACAAACTTAAAGCATATCATATTTGTTTTCTGCTTTGGTATTTACTTTCATGAAACTTGTGGGTGCCCAATTTTCTTTGGCAATTTTACCTTCCTCTTAAACTTGTTAGAAATTACTAAGGATTGGAAAATGCTGTGGGTGAGAGATAAATGGAACATGGTGATACATGGAAAAGGCTGTTGTAAGTCTCTAGTCTGTATCACTGTGCTCAATTTCTTGATTACTTGATATTAAAGTGTTTAGAATACATGGACAAATCTAAAAAATTCAATTTATATCCATGAATTAGAAGATAATTTCAAGACAAAAAAATCTCACTTGTGAATTAATAATTGGCAATGTTATGCTAGATGGAGGGTGGAACAAGCTCAACAACCAACTTTCTTTCAGATGAACTTTAAATGTCAAAGCATCCCATGATAACTTTGCGTGTGTTTGGTTTTCAGTGTTTTGGAAACTGTCCACACACCCTTTTAAAAATTGTGACACTGGTTTGGCTTTGGAAGAATTGGTTAAATATACTCTGAGAGCCAGCAGTTTAATGAAAATCTATTATGTTTCCTGGGTTCTGAAAACTTTTGTCATCAATGAAATTGAAAATGGAAAAAAGAGCCTTTCTTGATTTATAATTTTGATGTGTTGTTCACCAAATTTTAAGAGTTATTTGCCATTATAACCTTGATGAGTTAATGAGATTATGCAATATTGCTAATGGCAGACTTTCATTTCCAATTTTAAAATAAACATCTCTAAAATCTAAACAGAAAGAAACAAGAATCAGTGTCTCATCAACCTCTCCCAGCTGTCATCTTGGGCTTTTATATTCTCTGTCTTTTCATGAAACTCATTCCTTCTTATACCCTTCTGGGAAAGCTTCAGGTCTTTCAAGCATTGTACCACCTTCAGGACCAGGATTTCTTGTAATTATCTCCCAGTAATTCTTATCTTCTTCAACTCTGTGGGAGTCAAGATAATTGTGACAAACTACTTCAAATTCTCTTCCAAAATGAGTCCTGCAAAGTCAAAAGAGATGGGATAGGCAGGAAGAATTAATATATATACAAATTCAGCAAATCTTCATTACTTGTGAATTGTTCAAGATTTCCTCATTTTTCTCTTTACTCAGAAATAGCACCATGCACTTTCAAATACCAGACCCTTACAAGAAACACAATAACCCACTTTGTTTCCTATGAATAATTTAGGAATTTGAAATCCAAAATAACTGCCACCTTTCTAGCCTTAGAGCTAACAGCAGCCCCAGCAGAATAAGGCCCTGATACACCAACTCAATTTATAAATGCTGCTTAGGCCCTCATCCCCACTTCTCTCTGACTGAGGAGGATTCTGGTTACTTAATTTCCTCAGCCTCAAACTTTCAGACCTTTCATCCTTAAAAACCTTACACAAATCCTCAGACAGGTCTTGCTAAGAAGCTAATGGGAAACATGGGTATACTCCTTAGCAGAGCCTAATCAATATTAATTTAATGCATGTATATTAACTGAATTGAGGGATTAACTTCCCCAAAATTTGTTGAGACATTGATTCAGATGGACATAAGCGTATAGAGTTTTATGCAATGTGGTTTTATTTAGGTCCCTTGTTCCTTACACTTCTTAGTATATCAGGTTTTTTTTTCCTTCAAAAGTAACCCAAACAACTGACATTGCTCCAAATATTCAAAGGGAGAACCACCAAGAAACTAGAGAAAACTAAAAGCATGATATGATAATGAAAAATGAAAAAAAAATCCAAACAACTAAAACTGATCCAACAACAACAACAATGTCTGCAGCAACACAGCAGCACACATTACAGCCAAGCAGTAAAATAAGGGAAAGGAGAATGGTATTCTGCATTAGTTTCCTTTTCCTCAGTGCATTCCTAAAGCACCTCTCTTGCTCCTCACAGCAGGATGATGTTGGCATACCACTGTGCACACCCCTGCCAGTTTTAAGTTATTCTTACCATACACAGAAGGTCCTTGGAATGGCTAAGTTGCGATTGGTGTAGCAATGAGTAATAATAATTTTAGTTTCTGACTGGAAAAAAAAAGAACAAGAGAAGACACTTGACAAACATTTTAAAACCAATACTGTGAATAAAGACTGTCTTTAACAATTAGTTAATTTTGACTGTGTTTATTAGTGAGATTATTCATGTTAATGAGTCTTAGTTAAGGCTGTAAAGGAACAGTTGTATTTGTGATTCTCTGTTGTACACCAGCACTTCAGGAAGCCTAGCAGTTATCAGGTACAGGAAAATATTGTATTTATAAAAGGTTGAAAACATTTGGAAAATCATCCACTTATTCAGACATCTTGAGAATTTTACTAGACATTTAATGTATAGGACCTCTTATTTAATAATGCCTCCAAATATTGGAAATAGAATTTACTGTCTCAAAAAGCCAGAAAAACAGGTAAGTAATGCACCCTCACAACATGATAATGTCAACCTTTGAAAATTTCTGATGAGAAAAACTGAACAAGTCAACCTCAAAATGAACAGTAGAAACAAATACTTGTATAAGCAGATTCCTTAACTAAAGAGATTGCTCATTTCCTCTCCTCCTTCCTAAAAGTAGAGGTCAGAACTGGCATAAGGGAAATATGTGAATAAAATCAACATAACATATTTTCCTCAGTAGTCCACCTGTTTCAATTAAATTTTCATAACATTTCCTACAGTTTTAATTTCTTACAGGAACTGGAAATCCTTCATGTTCAAGGCGCAGTTGTGGATCCAAGGACTTAGCTTGCCAGAGAGTCAAATAGGAAAGCTCAGCTGTCAAAAATACTTTCTGAAGGCGAGATTTTTTAGCAAAATTTTTAAATGTTTTGTGGTCACTTGCCAGATAAAACTGTAAATAAAAATATATATTAAGGACAGTATTAACATCAAAGAAACAAGATATGCAATTTTAAAACATGTTTTTGAACAAAAAACCCCTTTTCTCTTGGCTGCTGACAGATCAGTCTTCCCAGCTAAAATTATGCAGGCAAAACCCATGGGGTAGACTCTATACTGTCGATAAACTCATTAAGTAGTTACTCTATATGCAGATTTGTGAATACAAATTCATTTAAATTGAATTTAAATTCCAAAGATTTTTATCTCATCAAAGTGATTGTTGAGAAGGAAAACTTTTTCAAAGTTGTGGTGATTTGAGTGCATATGTACATGTAATGCCTTATTTGCTTTCAATTTGCAGATGGAAAGAATGTTACCATTTAATAGAAATCTGCTTCCTCAGAATGATAGAATAGTGCATGACTTTATATTCCTACTATGGATTGTCTTCATAAGAAAGGAAATCTCATTTTGGAATTTCACAGAATATCCTGAGTTGGAAGGGACCCACGAGGATCATGAAGTCCAACTCTTAAGTGAGTTGTTCAAAGTGAAAAAACCCTAAAATGTCTTTGAAGAATTCTTTCACGATTCACAATCTAATTGTGATTTATTTTTCTTTCCTTTTTTAGATTTCCTTTATTCAGTCATTCTGGCTACCAGCTCCCTTGGTCTGCACACCTGACCTCAGGCAAGTAGCATAAACTTTCTAATTAGGTATTACTTATCTTGATCTATGCATGATTCTGAGCCTGTTCTGTAAAACTAAGCTGTTGCACCAGTGTACAGCTTTATATATCTATTCTTGGAGAGGGATTCAATGTACATTACCAGTATATGCTACCACTGCCATTTGCAACTTTATTGCCTTACCAGTTTCTCAGAAACTCCTCCTTTTGTCCCAAGAACAAAGCTTTGCCCGTATCTAAGTGGTTCACCCACTGCACTTCCATCAACACTGTTAAAATTGTAAAAAGGAAAAAGGGTACATTCAAATAATCAGTTTTACTATTGTTTAGGTTTTTTATCTGTTTTGATCTACAGTTAGATGTTGCTTTGTAACAACATTTTGTATTGTTTACCTTTTAAAATAGCTAAAATATCTTAGCCTAAGGCAGAGCCTTTGACTATTGAGCAGGACCCTGTTCTTTTGTTTCTTCTCCAACAAACAGCAGCAATTAAATATATATTTGAGAGAGAGAATATGCTGAGTTTTTTAGAACAGAACCATGTCCACTTCATGGAAAGCAAAGGCAATGACACATATTTCTGCTTGCAGGAGAGTGAATATTAATAGTAGTGATATTTGGACACGTTTTGTCTGCAACTGGAATAAAAAACAGCTGCAGAATTTACCAAATAATACAGTGAACTTGATTCTGTCTTCACATCTAAGCAGATTTAGAGGTCCTTGGAATTAATCAGAGTAATATGCAGCATAGAATCAAGATTAGTGCATGACTGAAGACTCTTTCTTAAATAAATTACATTCACTCATATTCCTTTGTATATTAGCAAACTTCGTTGCATACTTTTCAAAACAAGATACCTAAAGCTAAAATTATAATTGAAAACAAGTTAGAATATAAAGTAGCAGACCTTACAATACAGAAAGCATTTCGACCTATGGGGTCCACGCTCTTCACTGCACTCAGTCCACGTGAGATCTGCAGGGGTTCGTCCGAGTACAGGGACACTTCTTCCATGTCAACAGCCAGCGTGACATCCCCACGCATTTCGGGGTCGATCTCCTCCGAGGTCCCTTCCAAAGCCGAGGATTTGTTGTCTGGGTTCATAAGCAACACGGTGTCTCCAAAGTGAACAAATCCATCAGAAGATACTGACAGCTCTACCTAAATTAGAATTTACATAGTATTTTAGAGAATTATCTGAGCCTAATATCAGAAGTATATTAGTGAGTTCCGTATCATTCTTAGTGCATGCAGAACAATAATGAGTTATGCGACTCTGTGGGGGGTCATGGGGAGGTGGACACAACCCTCTTTAAAAATTACCGTCTTGAAAATATTCTCTTGAAGTCTGGCTAATCTCTGAAATAAAAGTTGTCCTTGGTCTCTCTTACGGATAAAATCCCTCAGGAGTTCCTGTTGGCAAAGGAGAGGGGAACAGATGTGTTATCCAGCACCCACAGTCTCGCGTTCACACTGGATTTGGTGAGCTGGGGGCAGCCCGGAGCGGCGGAGGCGGCGATGCCCGGGGGTGGCGGCGATGCCCGGGGGTGGCGGCGATGCCCGGGGGTGCCGGTACCTGCTGCGCGTACTCATCCTCCAGCCAGTTCCCGATGCGGACCCCCACCCTGTAGGAGGCCATTGCCGGGTCGGACCGCGTCCCGCGTCGCCATAGCGACCGCGCACGCCGCGATTGGCCAGCCCGGGGAGGGCGGGGCTGCGATTGGCCAGCCCGGGGAGGGTGGGGCGGGGCCGCAATTGGCCAGTTCGGGGTGGGGAGGGCGGGGCCGGAGGCGGGGCTTGAGCGGCGCTGAGGGGCTGTGAGGGGTCAGGAGTCGCGGGGTGCGTGAGGGGGAAAACTGTTCAGGTCATCCTGTCCCACTGTAAATCCAGCACTGCCAGGTCCACGCGAAGCCGTGTCCTCATGTCCACACACCTTTTAAATACCTCCGGGATAGTGACTCCACTGCCCTGGGCAGTTTGTTCCAATGCTTGATAATCGTTTGGGTGGATCCTGTCTGAACTTCACCAGAGCAAACTGAGGCTGTTTGCTCTTGTTCTACCGCTTAACATTTCGGTCTCTTCTCCAGAGCAGTAAGAACAGCTCAGGTCAGTCAAGTGCCCCTCCTCGGGCACTTGCCTTTTACACTCTGTATGAGACAAAAAGGATTTTGTTTAACACAACAAAGGAGTTCACTCCTTTATCACTGCACTATTGGTGAATACTGTCAATCATAGAGTAGTTTGGGTTCAAAGGGACCCTTAAAATCATCTCGTTTCAGCCCTCCCCTGCCATGGACACGGACACCTTCACCAGCCCAGGTTGCTCCAAGCCCCATCCAACCTGGCCTTGAACATTTCTGGGGATGGGGCAGCCACAGCACCTCTGAGCAACCTGTGCCAGTGTTTTACCACCCTCACTGTGAAAAACTTCTTAATGTTTAGTCTGAGTGAATCCATCAGGTGACTGTTTTGATTGTAAATATTTTGCTTTGCTATTATCTTGGTTTGAAATCTACACGGCAAGTTAAGCTAAGTGACAATGCCATGTGTTTATTTTCCAGATAGGCTAAGCCAAGGATCTTCGGAGATGGTGTAGATCCTTGCACAACACATTTAAACCCTTTACAACTGTCACCGTTTTCTTGCAAGCTTGCTCACGTAAGGTTTCAATGCTGGACAACTTATAAAGATTAAAAGAAAATGTTTTTCTGCATGGACAGCTGGGCTACATGTTATCATCAGGCAGTTTTGACAGTAATTCACGTGAAACTTGGCTCTTTCCTGGTTGTTTTTTAACCCAGAAGTAACTTAGCACATCCCAAACCTTTTAAGGACCAAATGCAATCCATTTTTGTTCAAATAGCACCACTCAGTGTTCATTTGTGGTAAGTGACACTTCCCTACATCTAGCTCTGTTGTCAGCAGTGCCGAAACTCATTAAAATAAAGAAGAAACTTTGTTCATCTTAGCCGAATATCAAAAGCCAAACACCTTTTTCTTGTTTCAGAATTAGGCCACTTAAATCAATATGCAGTAATAAATCATTGTTATAAAATCATCTATTATATTTAGCTGTGTCATTAAGAGCAGGTGCACTGTCTTGCTGGAGCATGTAGCTAATATACAGAATACAGCAAGCTTCCATAGTTTTGTAGCCTTATGCACTGTCTGTACTTAGTTACTTATACATTCTGATGCGGAGAGAAGTATTTGTACTAACCTGTAACTGTGTGCAGAAATATCTCCAAGCATCTCTTAGTAGGATAATGCTGCGAGTATACTTGTCACCTGGAAGGATTTAATTTCTGATTACATAGTATCTCCTGCAAACAAATAAAAAAAGCTCCCTATAAAGATGTTTGAAAATTGAGCATCTTCCCTGCAGGAAAGGTTACAGGCCTATTCAACTCAGCTCAGTTTCCTTTTGTGCAGATAAAATCTGTGTTTATTCCTAACTGTTGTTTGCTTTATTAAATGGTGTGAAGAAAGCAGTGCTTGTGAAAGAATTCATCTATGTTTTGTGTGTCAGGTTATGCCAGAATACAAATTGACTAGCATTAAATGTCTATGATATTTACTGAAAACAATAGTATTACCCTTTTTTTAAATCCATTTTTAAGTAAAATTATAGCCAACTGCTTTCAGAGACTCTTACTGTCTGGAGTTATAGATCTTTTACCCTTTTTTATCTTCTCTTTTCCTTTTTTTTAATGAAAGATAACTAGATGGTTGAGAAGACCCCAAATAGCACATAGAGCTGTCTAAGCCATTAGTTTACATAAAAGGCTGGGCTGATTAGACTTTTAATTGCCTTAAGCTTGTCAGAAATATGTGTGCTAGAGCATGTTTTAAATGCTTTGAATTATAAGTGCATTGATATATTACAAATTGCCTTGTGTGGTCCAATCTGGCTAAAATAACAAGGTCTGAATGGGTGTGAACATATATTAAGTCCATGAAAGATGAATTTGATCTTACTTAGAGAAAGCGGCAGAGCAAAAAGTACTAAAAATAAGTCATCAAATCACACGCATGTTGGATGAGAATGATTTTAATACCTTTTCTGCCTTGGGAGTGTGTCTGTGGGTTTTTTTCCTGTTTTCTTTTTCCTTTTGAAAATTGTGAGTATGCCAAATTTGATTAACAATACAGACTAAATAACACTGCACAGGAGTAAAACATTCTCTGGGACAATTTGTCTCCTTTCATGTTATTATTTTACACTAGCATTACTCTGACATATGCTATGAATCAGTTTTCTTTGCTGTTGTTAGGTTTCTGGCAATTAAAATGATTAATCTACTTGTTAATAATATAACTACAGTTTCTTATTCTAACCTATGCCCCAAACACTCCTCTGTTCACAGAACAAAAGGAATGAAGTAGTTTATGTGATATGATTTAAGGACTGTTGTTGGGCTTGTGGGGATGCCTCCCATTTTGGCTGTGAATTCAGTGTGGAATTTTCCTGTAATACTTTTTGCTGGCAAGCAGTGAACCTGTTCATGGTATATTATTTTCTGAAATGTAGCAATCCATTAAACAGACCTTTCAGTCAACCTTTTACAAGAAAGAGGAGCAGGATTCTTGTGTGCCATATTGGCAGTAAGTTTGCTGATACAGGTACATGAGTGGAAATTTACCGTATATGGGATCTGGTTAAAGACATCCAAATGGATATTATTGTTCATTTGGTGTTTTATAACCTAAAGATTCTGCTGGAGAAGGAGGGAAGGGAATAATTTGAGATGTGTCTAAGACCACCAAATACTTGCCAGTTAGTTTGGATTGAGTTATTCACATCTCCATGGTGTTTTTACTGGTTTCTAATTTAGACTTGTACAGAGCGTTCCCTTTTGAGAAATTGTATGATGAATATTTTCTCTTCAAATTGAGCTGTTCCATCATGATTGACTGCACCAGCTATTTGAAGATTTTCTCCTCCGCCTGGCTGAATTTCGTTCAGTAGATGGACTTGAAAAACCACTAGAGTTCTGTATCTCTCAGGAAAACATTGTCATTCCAGAAACAGTGATTTGTGAAAAGAATATAGAAATTTTAAAGTATGTCTCCAAGAAATAACACTTTATTTTTCAGAGATCTGTATTAACTGTGAATAAACTAAAATACTTCCATCAGCAATAAATACTTCAGTGTGAGCAGAAACAGCATTAACAAAGCTCTATTGCTTCTTACATTTATTTCTTCATGGGACTGTGCATTATGTATGTCTACCCTTAGGCAATTTAAAAATGCTTATTTTCCAAGCTGTGGAGTATTTCTCCAAGGTGTCTGACCAGAACAATGAGACTGGCCATGGCATTGGCTAAGAAAAATTCTCTGCTGACTTCTTTTAAGAACTGCTTGCTGGAGACCCACTTGAAGAGGCTTGTGATGTTCACCCACTTCCAAGGTATGGAGTGCATTGCATGTGCTGAACTGCAGAGTTCTGTCATCAGCCACAGGCACTGACACAAAATCATTGTGGCTGAGGCATGGTCCTGTTTGTAACGGGTGGAAATCAGGTCACTGACGCTCGTGGTTACCGATCTCTTTAAACTTTTGTTTCCATGAATACTCAAGCTTGAGATTTTGAAATTTGCTTTTTCTTAGCAATTTTTGTATGTAAAAAGCAATAGCATGATTGTCTGTAGAGAAAAAAAAATAGCCTTAAGCTCCATGACTGAAGCTGACTTTGACTGTGTGGGTTGTTCAGGCATAAAGTCCTGCCAATGTGAACATGAACTGCTCCTGAAACTGGAAGGCAACATTTCTTCATGGCCTCTTGTGACCCAGATCATTCTGTTTGTTCCCACTTTAGGACTATCTATAGATAGTGCTCAGGGTTGTCTTTGCTTCCCTTTTTAGCCTTGCCTGCAGCATGATTCCTCTCCTTTATTGTGAACTGCCTATTGGATCAATCATTGCCCTGTGATGTCACTTTCCTCCTTTTGGATTTTACTTCCCTGTGAGGATAGTGTTAAGATAGAAACCAGTCTGTTCCCTTCATTTTCCATCGTGCAAATATATGCTCCAGTCTTGAAGCAAAGTGATGATGTATACAAATAACACTGGAGATATTGGTCAATCTTCAAACCTTTCCTAAATTTGTTTGTTAGAAACTGTATCCCACTGGCCCCCATTAGAAGCTTATTTGTGGTAGTTAAGGTTTAGAGATAAGGAAATTATAGAGATCAGAGTACTTTGGTTCACATGAATCTGGGTTACATAAAATGAGCTGTCTAGAAACAGGAACAGAAACTGATTTATGTATTCATACCGCAAAACATGAATCAGTTAAATATTTCTGGCAGAGCAAAAAGGAACGTGATGAGAATCTTTTGTCCTAAGGGGGAAAGAACATGTGTATTGTAATTGTTTTTAACATCTTCTGCCACCATTCTGCTATTTATGGTTTTAAATTGGCTGACCCTAGTCTGGCAGTCTATTCATGTCAGACATCACAGCCTACAGAAAATATTTTATATGTCTGAAGACCCTGGCAACTGTTCTAATTTGAGGCTCAGAACATTTTGGCATTTCTGTGTCACAATGGGTTTGTAAATTAACACTGCTTAGTTGGTGGCTTTTCTCTGAGCTGTGGAAGAGCAATGGTCTTGCAATGTAATGTTGGGGATGCAACAAATGGATAGAGCACATGCAAATAATGTAATAAGAAAATCGCTAAAATGGCCATTGCAATGTACAATATACAAAGTGTATTTGCTAGTCCAAAGAAAAGCTAGACCATTCATTCCATGAACACCTGTTTTGCAGAGAAATAATTTCCTTGCTGAAATAACTTTTAAGTATTGGAAAGAGTCCTCCTATAGGTACTTTTCAGTGGACTGGAATGATGCAGAATAGGCCATTTTTAATCTGAGTTTTAACTGAAGCTCCTAAAAGCAAACAAGTAAAATGGATTAGTGTAAAAGCAAGGGCTGAGTTCTTTACAAAGGAGGCAGAGTATCTGGTCTGTCTGCAGGAACAGTATTTTTGTGCTGCTCCCCTGGGGTCTCTGTGATCACACAGAGCACTGGGGGGTCTGTGCTCCTCTCTTTGTCAGGGGAGCTCCTGGAAGCAGCTCAGAATTGCACTGGCATTTCATAGGTATAGGGAACTCTTGGTTAAAGGTCAGAATAAAATGTGTTTTAAATGTGCTCTTTATGTTCATTGAGGTAATCAAAGAGCAGCTTTCCCTTCTCCCTGCTTCTGGCAGCAGAAAGTGTTTTCAATAATATATCAGAACTAATTATGAAGATCACCAGACCATAAGCATTGCCATTATTTAAACTTTTGAGAATCCATCTTGGAGGGAGGAAGCAGATAGACAAAGAATGCATAGAGTCATCATAATCCATACAATTTGTTCATATCTTATTCCCTAAGAAAGTTTGTTTCATCTTGATAGGAGTTACTGAGGAGCAAGAAATATCAAATAAATGTCAAGGCTATTTAGCTTTTTAACTAGAGCTTTCACATGGAAAGAGAAACCCTAAATACATTTAAGCAATCTTAAGCAGTAGTAGCTGTGGCAAACAAGAAATGAAAGAAAAAGTTAGTGATATAAAAACTAACAAGTTCTATTCAATAAGAGAAAAGCTGATAGATTTTCTTCTTGTTGCAGAGTACACCGCTGATGTAAGTGGACTGATATTTGCATAAGATGATTATCAAAGAGGAAACGCATTTGCATTTATGTCTCCATTTTATGTAGTCTTTTGGCATCAAAAACTGTTCTCTCTCTTAAAAAATTCATGTGGTGATAGAGTTCTCTGTGGAGAACAATCACTAAATCCACAAAGAACTTTTTAATTTCTGTTGATCCTGGCAGCAGTCTTTGGCAAAACTTAAAGCAGCAATGGTGTCTTACAGAAGACTTGCTTGATTTCCCATGATGTAACAGGGTATGTAAATAATTCAGTAGAGTCAACTTTGAGATAAAAAAATTCTGAATGGAGATGGTCATGCAGGGATGCAAGTTCCATGGCTCAAGAGTACAAATGTGCAATTAGTGAGACAATGCAGGCTTTTATGTCAAAATATTAGTGAAAATGCAAAATAAGAAACATCAGGAAACTGGTTACATTAGCAAAGAAGTTTCATGTGGAAATTTAGGCCACTTGCATATTATATGACTTAGGGAAACAGATAATAAATTCAGAAAGGAGAAAGGTGAATTAACCTTGGGAGAGCAGCTAGATCTGAACACTAGCTGTAAGGTGAGAGAAAGGTTTGCCTCTCTGTGGCTGGATGGAGGAATAAGTGGCATTCTCCTGATTTTTCAGACTTGGAGCATGAAGAAAGAATCAAAGCTGACCATCGGGTTCTAGTTGATAAGGAATGCAGTAGTGACATCATGGCAGAGAAGGAATCATAAAATCAGTATATCCTGAGTTAGAATAATTCCACTGGGATCATTGAGTCCAGCTCCTGGCCCTGCACAGGACCACTCCAAAATCACACCATGTGCCCAAGGGTGTTGTCCAAGTGCTTCTTGAGCTCTTTCAGGCTTGGTGCTGTGACCACTTCCCTGGGTAGGCTGTTCCCAAGCCCAACCACCCTCTGGTAGGCTGCCCATCCACCTTTTCCCTTATATTCAACCTGAGCCTCCCCTGACTCAGCCTCACGCTGTTTCCTCAGGTCCTGTCACTGTCACCAGAGAGAAGAGAGCAGTGCCTGCCCCTCCTCTGCCCCTTGTGAGGAAGCTGTAGCCAGCTGCATTCTAAAGGAAGCTTTAAAATGAACAGAATTTTTTTCCTCCTCCTGCTCTCTTATATTTCATGGTCCTGCACCTCTCAAATTCCATTTACTTTTGCTACCTCTCAGGTTGTTTTCTTCATTTATTTTGGGGTTTTCTTTTCCTGGTCCTCTAGTTCATAGACTCTATCAGCACTGCTTGGTCCTTTGGGAATTTGTAGGCATTTCTGATGAGACTATACTGTTACCGGTATTTTTGCTGATATGAATCCCTGTGGGTATTTTCTGAGTATCACAGATATTATGTGTTCATTTATCCATGATTTTTGTAACCACCTTTCTCTTTTGTTCTCTTGTGCTTATTTGTTAAATCCTGAGTAAAAGGTACACCACAATATAATTGAAGGGCAGCACCTTGATCTGTTATGAAAGTTATATTGAAAAGCCTATGGCTTCTTGCATATTTTTTATATCTTATTTGAGAGTATTTTTATAACACTATTTCCGTAGCAAGCATCTTCTGTTGGTTGCATCTTCCATATTATGGAGTATGAAAGAGACTAAAAGCAACAACAATTTGTGGAAATTAGATTTGGCCTTTCCCAAGTTGCAGGTATGTGTCATGGTTGTGTGAAATTTGGCTAGTTTTATTCATAAGAAGATTATACACTTTCCTACTTTCAGTAAAAGTCTTTCTATTATACAGTCTGCATTGACTTATAATAATGATTTTTAAATCTGTTTTTCTTCCTCAGAAATGTTTGTGAAGTCTTGCCAAGGGATTTAAAAAAAAGAAAGGAGAAAGCTACCAAACTGAATAAACATGTAACTGAAAGAAGAAATGGTTGCAACTGAGAATGGCTGATTCTTCTCTCTGTGTATTCCTAGGAAATGCCAAACCAAGTCCTGCAAAACAAATTGTTAGAAATAGCCTTGCTATTGCAAACTCATAGCCTAAGCTGATCAAAGAAATGAGCTTCAGTCTGTAAAATCATGAGGGATGATTCTGTTCCCTACAGCAAGAAAATATGCTGGAAGCCTGGTGCTTCTTAATTTTTATTGTATGACATCTTTTGTTCTGTTATGAATCCTGCACGACTCTAGTTAAATTTGGAAAGCTGGAGGACAGCTTTGCTGCTTTAATAACTTCTGCTGTTCCTGTAAGAGGTTTATATTTGCATGCCAATTTAGCATGCTTAATTTGCTACTAAGGTTCACTGTTCTCATTGTTTCACATATCCTGGCATGAACTCATTTAATTTATTCCTTTGTTAGCTGGTCCTATTCCTGTGTCCAGCTGGTGAACTTCTAATCCTAGCAAAGGTTATCAAATGTAACAAAAATTGAACTAGATTTTTTTTCAGGAAGTACTAAAGGAGATATTTGACTATGATATCCTTCTCACTGTAATGGCGGATAAATGCAACAATAATCTGCTTATAGTGCTGTGTTTACTTCAAAGAACTGAAATTTGAAAATATCATCCTTATAATTATTTCTGCGGTCCAGAATGCAACTCTACCAAACTCCTATGAGTGTTCTCTTAGCTTTCATCCAGGAGAGGATGGAGTACTTGTTCTATGAGGAAAGCCTGAGAGAATTGGGATTGCTCAGCCTGGAAAAGAGAAACCTTTCAGGGTCCCCTTCCAACCCAAACCATTTTGTGATTTTGTTGTTTTCAAACTGAGGTTGTGCAGCATAGAGGACCAATTCTGGATTGTTGTCTGTACAACATAATGTCAGCTCTTAGAGCTGCAAAAACTTCCAGCTCATGCTTCAGAGTTCCTCAAATCACAGACAAAACCAGGGTGATGGGTACACTGGATAGCACATGATATCCCTGGGAGACATTTGAAAAGATTCACTTTACTGATTTTTGTTGGCAATTATTACAATGATTGTTGAAACAGGCCTGTAAAATTTTCAAATTTTTGCCAGATATAATAACTTCTTCTGTGTTACCATTTTCAGCACTAGGATTATTTGCAGGCTTGAAAAGATAAATGAACTTCTGAGAAAAAAAAAAGATTTTAAGGACAGTTTTCCTCAAGTAGAATTCATCATCAGTGAATGGTTTAAGACAGGCATTTCAGTACAGTATGGATAGGTGATATCCAGAGCTGTCCAGATATTTTCTGTTTAACTGCAGTAAGATTGCTTATATGCTTATGACCAGTCATTAGTGCAAAAAGGAAAAAAGGCAATTCAAAGCACTGAAATTAGAAACATCCTTATGGTAGTTCTTGTTGTCCAGACTCTTATCTGTAGTGTTTTCATGCTTGTCACTAGAAGCAGCTTGTTGGTAGCAGATGGAATCTTTTGGTGGCCTTACCATTCCTTTCAGCAGCAAGTTATTCTTGTGTATTTCTGTGTTGTCCTAATCCTTGGGCTTTTCCACAGTCATATTCTGAATAATGTATTTGTATATATTTTTTAAAAAAGTACTGAGGTGCAGTTTTTACCTTGGCTGTCTGGGCAGCACAAGGATCCAGAGTCAGAGCAGACACTGGAGGTGATGTGTAGATGTGAAGGGTAAAGACAGGAAGTTTGGAGGGGGAGTTGAAACCTGTAAACGAGATTCAAGGAGGGAATGAAACATGATGAGTGTCAGGCAAAGCAAATGATAATTCCAGCAACCTTGTGGATACAATGGAGAACAAGGCTGGAACTTCAGGAAGGAAGAGGAGGCAGTGAGACAGAATGATTTTTCTCAATGTGGTCAAGAGCAGATTACATCTTGGTGCTTTTTTGGTTTTAGCAGTAGATATTCCTAAGTACTCTGACCCTTGGAAATTGATTTGTTCTGCTTGTTACACTGATTATTTCTAGAAATTTGCTGAAGGTAGGAACAGGAAAATGTTTTTTAGTGGCAGTCAGTCCTGCAAATAAGTGTTATGGCACCACAATGTAATTAATGCCAAATGTGTCATCATGCCTTAGTCTGAAAGGAATTTAGGATGGATGCCTGTTTTCTTAGTGAATAAAATACCATTTCACCCTAATTAGACTCATTTTTTACTGAGGACAGTGGTTAGATTGTATTAACTATACCTCTCTCTTCAATATTACTGCAGCCTGTACCGGTGGCTGATCCTTTGGCTGATGTAAAACTGTGCACGTGGGAGACATTTAATCTGGGGCAGGACTTAATCTAGTCCAAAGAGAAACCCTAGAAAAGTACATTGTGTAAGCATAAAGTTGTGTAAGCATAAAGGCCTTTGATGTACTGATACCTTCCTATTGTGCCCAAATAACTAATGCAGACCTAACATATGTTGACAAACTGACAGTTATTCAAATCTGTTTTTATCTTTTATTCTGATAATTATTCCAAAACTGTACTTTAGTCCTTTCTAGTACAAAAGAAACAGCTACTTTTGTTTTTGCAAACTGGATTTATTCTTTAGCAGAAAGTCTCCAGTAGAAAGATTTCTGAATCCTCCCCTAACTGTAGATTCAGGGAAGGACATGCCAAACCTGCCCTAAAATCCTGAACTGAGCTATTTTGTAACCTTACAGCTGGAAAGATTTACACTGCAAAGACACAATGGAACTGTGTCATCCTTGAGATTCCCAAACACATCACTCATTCCCCTAGTCATCATTTTCCCTCACATTTTACGCTGTAAAGGTGATTCATTTACACAGACAGAACAAATACCACTAGGCAGAAATCAATGTCTGCACAGAAGCTATTTTTCATGCTGTTTAGAATAGCACACACTTTTTCCTGAAATGTGTTCAAAGATCATCATTCATATGACAGAATTGTGTGTTTGCTCATGTAATTTCTGTTGGATATTTTGGATTTCAGAGAAAACAGGAGCTGCTTGAGAGCAAAGAATGGCTAAAATGATAAACATGCTACCATTTGAACTCTTGAAATGCCCATAAAAACTGACACGTCAGTAGTGGATTAACATTAAGAACTCTGGTATACAACAGGAAGCAGGGCTTAAATCTGGGGAAAAACAATAGGCAGTGAGAGCCTTTGTATCTGGGAAGGATTTCCTTGTTTTATATTTGCTTGTAAACATGGCATGAATTCTGCTGAAACATGTGGGGCAGTTTTAGTGATTTACATGTCTGAGAACTTTCCCTGGTGACAAAAATAGCAGGGATTTTATTTTTAAATCTTAAACAAAATGCTACCTAATCTGATTGCAGGGAGTACAGAAGCTCCTCTTTCTACCCACTGCATTCAGAGCTGTTAAACTGTAATATTCCCAATCATATGTGTAACAATGCTTCTTGTTTTCAAAGTGAGATGAACCATACAGAGATGCCACGCCAACCAGGTCTTATTCTTTCTTACTGAAAATTAATGATTATTTTTAAACCTTATTTCCAATTTTTTTTGATGTGTAATCTGACAGATTACAAAACCAGTGTTCTGAGAAAAGTTCTGATTGTTAAATCTTAATTCCCTAGTTTTCTGCTTGCCATATTTGTAAAAAGAAAATTGACCTGATGTTTTAAATTTTTAAAACAAATTTTAAATTTTTCCAAATTGATGTTTTGTACCCAGTGGCACAAGCACTTCTAGCTTTTTAAACCTGCTTTGTGCTTCTACACTATCTTCAAGAAAGTGATTTACTTATTAATGATTGAAGACCTTTAATAATACAGGGTTTCTATGAATTTTTCTAGCTTGGATCCTATCACCTCACATAGCAAGATTTTGCATAATATGAAGAAATAATGCTTTGCAACAAGTGCTTGAAGTGAATTAATAATCTGAATTTCAAGGTCAGTGGTACTTTTTGTTCCAAGATGGCTATTGTTACTTGTCTCTGCTGGTCTCTGCATGCCAGAAAGTGGCTTGAAAAAGCCAGCAAGCTAAGAAACCAAAGTATTGCTTAATGACATACGCATGGTGACTGATGACATGGTGCTACTGGGAAATTAATCAATTTCTTTAGTCCTCTCATAATTAGGTTTACAGCCTTTAGGGAAGAGCTATGGTTAGGAAGATAGAGAACAAATATTTCTAGAAGGAAGCGGGGAGGGGGGAAAAGCCAGCCTTGAAACTCTTTCCAAAATATGGACAAATGAAAAATAGTTATTTTTATGTCAGCTGAATCAATATCTAAAACTAAAGGCCAACTGGGCCTCTCTCTGCAGTCTAAATACTTGTTTTACTGTGTTTTTTCTGCAAATAAGAGCTGGAGGCCATGGAGGCAGCTTCTAGACAGGCATTTTCATGCCACTATTTCCTAGGGAGTGCTGGTTTGCCTAACAGAACCCTAAATGTCCAAAAAAAGTCTGCTTCCATGTTATGCTTTCACATGGGAGTTAAAAAGCTCAGAAAAAAATCACATCAAATGCCAAATTTATCCACCTAAAGGTGGGTATAAAATGGTAAGAGAAGTGGTGGATCTTTTACACCAATCTTCTGTGTGAAGATTCCTCTTCACACAGACCAGTTTCAATGGATTTGTGCAAGCCAAAGACTGATTAGCTCAGGATGCAGCACAGAGCAGCGTGATTTGCCTTGTTCCAGCAGCCCAGGGTCAGCAGCCTTGCAAGCTTGCCAGACAGTATTTTCTTTTCCCAAATTAGAAGTTGTGTGTGCCAATAGTAGGTTTCCTGGTTAATTCTGAACTGTAAATTGAAGGAGAGCCAGGTGCCCTGGCCTCATCCAGAGTCAGGATAGAGCTAACCAGTGAGTCCAGAGGATCTCACTGCTGTGAAATTCAGCAGGAGCTGTTGAGCCCCTGGTTGCCATACAAGGGGTATTTTGGCCAGTCAGCAGTGACAGTATTCTAGAAGGCAACTCCTCTATTGCAGCATCCTGGTATAAGAAGAAAGAAATTATTTTCAAGAATCTAGCAGATTTAAATAAAATGGAAAAACAAACCATCACTATGGGGATGTGCAATATCAAGACAGGAAAACATATGCCATAGTTAAAAGTACTTTCCCAGTTTGAGACCTTATTTCAATTATAAAAAAAGCAGCAAATTGATTCTGACACTCTTCTACCATTGGATTGAAACATCAGTAAAGTTTCTTTTTTAGTTCTTGATAGCCTTTCAGTGCACATGTGGCAGATGTTCCTCAGCCCAATCACTGTCAAACACTCTTTGGTTTTGTACGTGCATAAAATGATGGCTGACAGCACTGGGGGTATGGACTGAGTGTTCCATCTTACACTGGTTCAGGCTGCTGCTAATATTAGAACAGAATGAAAGCTCACTTCCTGGAGGCATCAGCAAGCTTTATTTGCAAATTTTTTTCAGTTGCATCAGACATGTGGAATAAATTATCATAAACTGCTTGTGATCAAATGTAAAGTACCAGAAGGATTTGCAATAGTTAATCCCTTTATTTCTGGAGTCTGTGAAGAGCAAATTAAGCTGAGGACTGATACATACTGGTTTTCATTAAACTAATGCTCTTATATATAGTATTGTTTGGTTTAATTATGGAACATAATTTTAGAAATTATGAGCTTTAGAAATAAGGCAGTCAGCAATGTGTACTAGTCTGTAACTGATGTTATTCTGCACGAACCACAAGTTTATACTGTGATACTTCTAAAGTGACATTAGAGTTATTAAAACTTGCTTCAACATTTTGTAATAAACTACAAAACTAAGTAATGGTTACTTTGTACCAATATATTACATAGCTGTAGCCAAAAGCAGATTTTCCCCCTAAATTCTGCTGAAAGATAATCCTCTATTTCCATATATTTTAATTTCAACAAAGTTTTGGGAGGCAGTTTTGCTTTCCATTTAACTAAAATAGATGAGATTCTGACGTCTGAAAGGATTTACCCCAGCATATGTGAGTCCATGTTAAAAAAAAACCAAAAAAAACCCCAACAACAACAAAAAACCCAACCAAAAAAACCCCCTTAAAAAATTAAATAAAATTTTGTTAGCGTGCAAAAGGAATGGTCTTTGGTCTGAGAAAGTGTGTGAATAAAAAAGAAAGCAAACAGAGAATAGTAAATGCACTTGGTTTCTCATTCAGTTCCTTCTCTCTCCTTCTTTTCCCTTTGTATGTCTACCAAAGGAGCAGACCCCACTGATGCTTGTGATGTAAATGCAGCTGTGTCTGGAGCTCTGGACAAGAGGTGCTATGAAGAAGGAGCTCTCCTCCTTCAGTGGCAGAACAGGGAGCTCTGGATTTCTGGTGAGTTCTCTGGGTCTGGAGAGCAGCACAATCCTGTTGGCTGAGCACGTTCTTTCCCCAGAGTTCTTGCAGAGACGCCAGGTTAAGTGGATTATCTGCATGGCTCCAGGTGTTGATGTAAACCTCTTAGCCTGTGGTTTCATGAGGCAAGGTGAGCTGATCTAGTAGTTTACTACTGCTGAAAGGATAATCTTGTTCCTTTGCTCCCAGCTAACACACCCTGCACTTTGTGGGTTATCTAGCCCTTGAGAGAGTCCACTTTAACCTGTTCACCCTGCAGGAAATGGGCAGGATTTTCTTGAGCAAATAAACTGAATTGATTCATGAAAATAGGTGATTAGTGCTGTGGTTTGGGCAAGTAGCAAGGGTGGGACCACAGCAAAGGAAGAAGGAATGGCATAAAAGAGAATGGAAACAGAATCTTACCCTTTTTTTGCTTTTTCTTTTTCTCAGATTCTTGTGAAACTATACATGAGATACAGCCCTTATTTATCTGAGAAGGTAAATAGAAGCGTTTTTTCAGGTAACTAGAAAATACTTCATTGTTAAAGGCAAAGCAATAGGTAGTGGAAGAGCACAGAGAGATGCTTTGTGTTGGTATGTGTACTTCTTGTTTGCCCTATTTATAGCAAACATTCTTTTTAAATACGTGCTGAGTTAATTAGGCAAGGTCTTTTCTTCCTCTAAATGGCATTTTTGTGTGCCACGTGATACCTTTGAAACACTGACTTTTGCACTGAAGGATCAGACTACTGGAATAGAAAAAGAGGAGACTGTGCACATTTCCTTCTTCGCAAGGGACAGCAGTGGCATTGCAAGACATCTCTGAATTAGGGTCTGGTTGGTCTGATTTCCTTGTGCATGTCTTCTTTTACCATCTGGAAATTTGTTTGTTGGAGGAATTTGAGCCGTTTCTACGTTTGTCCAGGATTTATGGATGTTCAGTAGCTTAGGCGGAGACACTGTGCAGCTTGGAGATTCCAGATATGTTCATGTTACATTTTCAGAACAGACAGAGTGCATTTGCAGTCAGTCAGATGTTTTTTGGGCAGTAGCACAGAAACCTCCTGTGGAGGCAATATGAGTAGTCTTGATAATTCCAACGTGAAGTATTTTATAATAAGCATGTAGTTTTCACTGTCCATGAAATCTTGCAAAATATGGCAGCCAAGCCCTGCTGTAGGGAGCTGTGGGACTGTAACATGCAGGAATAGAAAAGAATGGAAACGAAAGTGTAATATCAGTATGTGCAGTGACCCTGGCTGAAACACAAAACATGCCACCTTTTGTAAATGGAATTTGCCAGGGCTATACTGAAGGCTGTGAAAATCAATTCAGAGAATGCAGCTTTTCCTGGAGGGTAGGAATTTTTTTTCTGATTTTCTACAATTTTTGCTCCATTGGATGTCCTCTCTGTTCAGCAGGTGTGCTGCATTCTCAAGCATTGACACACAGTTCAGTGAGTTTAAACCCTGGGGAACAATATTGCTTAAAGTTTTGGCTGCAGGGTTTCTGTTCCAAGGCACTTCAAACATCCTTCCCCCCAGGACCCACCCTGACTTACTGTTGGAGGTGGTACACAATCAGTAGCAGTCTCCTTCAGTCAGATGGGCGTGCTAATAAGCTAAAGACAACAGGCAAAGGAAATACTATTCAGAGGTCTTGAGGTCCCACGGGCTATGACTCAGATTTGGGACAGGGTGCGAGGAATTGCTTTATTTGGTATCTGTTGCCCTCTCCAGCTCCATGTCATTGTTAAAAGTGAAAGACTCATGCACTCAACGCTTTTCTCCTTGTTTATACGGATGAGGTATGCAGATCATACTCCTGTTAAACAAACAGAGGCCTACAAGGTTTACCATGTTCTGGATGTAACTTGGCTAAGTCTGAGGAATCCAGAGTTAAGACTGCTGCTGCACACGTAATTAACTCCAGCACCATTACGTGTACTGCAGCAATGCAGCTCCATGTGGGCTATCCAGTGCCTACCCAGTTCCATGTAACAGGCTCAGGATACTTGCTCAAGTATCTGATTTAGTGTTCAAGTAGTTTAACTGTTCAAGTGTGTCTGATTTAGCATGGGACGATATAAATATCTCACAACATCTGAAAAATTTCCAAGAATGTGGCAATTACAAGATAAGAAAGCATAAGGGGGTGCCCTAACTGCAACTGTAGCTACACTTACCAGTGTAATGTGGCATGAGAAGAAAAATGATAGTAAATTATCATTATAATCCTCTGACCTGGCACTGATTTACAGAAGTGTTGTGGCTGTAGTTTCTAAATGCTTGGCAGAGAATTCTGAGCATTCTAAACCCATTCCTTAATTCAGATACCACAAGCTTTAAGTTTTAGGTTATTTAAAAAAAAAACTTCTTTATTTGTTTCAGCCTTGAGTTTATTTTATAATGGAGACAAGAGCTCATTAACAAAAACCCGATGCTTTTATACTCTGTGGTTTTGAAGCTAGTGGCTGTTATTTGAGGTAAATCACTTATATAAATGCACTAATATCCACCATTGAGCTTGTAACCCACAGCAAGTTTTGGTACTAAATAAATTTTAGCTTTCCTCTGACTGCAGTCAGGACTGAGGTTTGCTCGTGTCAGCAACCACATGTTGCTGTACTGCTGGTAATTGTGAGGAGTTACTGAACAAACTCAAGGCAGCGACTGTGCATTCAGTTTCTTATACTGCTCTCATGCCCTAATGACCAAAAGGGAATACTGGGAATGCTGCATTTAAACCAAGTCTGACAGCAAGGATTAACTGGGACAAGCACTGATTTGAACTTGACTATGAACATTTCTGAAATATACAAGTATGAAAACGTAAATATTGAATATAAGGGACATCCTGATCCTTTTATGTGACCTCACTATTTAGTAAGGAGAGGGAGAAGTTACTTTTACATTTTATGAATGCCTAAGGATCTGAGCATGCTCTGTCAAGCAGGATACAGAACAGACTGCAGCTCTGTTCTGTGTCTGTTAAGGAAATGAGCCCCACCTCTGCTAAAATGGGCAAAACATCCTTGGTAAACAGAGCATTGGGCAGAGCTTACACAATTAGCAATTACTCCATGAAACCCTGCTGGCCACTGCCCAACTTCAACTGAACTTTTATCCTCCTACAACATTTTGTTTAGAAACTATTTTTAAACAATAATACTCTCTAGCAACACCCATCCTAGAGGACATCATCTCTGTCATCTCAACTCCTGCTTAAACTGGGAACAGCAGATACCATCTCTAACAGAAATGATGAAAAGTCAGTGACCAGTACTTCATGTCTTATACATCTTCATTAATGAAAAGGAAACAAATTACTTCCACAATGCTGTATTGTTACACTCAGTCCTGCACAAAGGCTTCTTCAGAGTCATTGTGATAGCACGTTCTTCATGACAGAAAGTGAATATGTTGGAAAGCTGTCAGTCAGGGAACTGGCTGAAGCCCTGAGATCATCTCTGCCCTCGGTTTGGATTCAAACTCTGTGCCAGAGGTAAAGACTATTTTGCTGGTTCCAGTTTATGCAAGCAAGATTATGCCTTAGTTTTCTTTCAACAACCAATCTCATATTGTAATTTAACAAAAAAATTTGAATCTTTAGTCCTCTGCTACTTCCAATAATGTCTTAGAGTACCTCCTGGAAAGTGTTGGCAAAATAACCACTGCTCTGCAACAATTTTTGAGTTTAAATAGATGGGTACTTGCCCAGAATTACTTGAAACAGTATTAACCACTGATGTTTTCCCAAATCAAGTATCTTCTTTCTTTCCTACCAGCATATTCAGCTCTCCACAGCCCACAGCTTCTCAGCGCTATTAACTGGCTGGTTACACTCTAAGCATTCTTATATTGCAGCCATGATCTCTTTTTGAAAATAGAATTGAAAGCAGCACATGTGAAGAGGAAGTGATGTAGAGAAAACAGGAGGACAGAATTTACTTTTGTTTCATAATCCAATTACTTTGGATACACTGAATCAATGGGGCTATTCCAGCTCTGAGAATAAGGCCTGCTCATGTGACTACGTGCTTGGAATCCCAAACTCTGCCAATTCATGCTGGCATAACTGAAAAGATTCCTGCCTCCAACTCTCTGCCTGTTCTCTGCTGTCAGCCCAGTGGGAGGGGTGGCAGCTGGGTAGTGCTCCTGCCCTGAGAGACCCAGTCTAGGGTAGCAGAACAAGCAGCCATAAAGTTCAGTTTTTACTGTCCTGTGAGCAGCAGTTGCTGAAGGCTCCAATTCACAGTCCTTCATGGATTTTGACTTCAGCAGCTGAAAAAGTCACTGTCCTGCTAGCACTCATAACTCTGACAAAAATTGTGATCAGAGCCTCCAAACTCTCCAAACTCATCACAGGGGGTTAAACCCTGTTTTTCAGAGCTGTCACCAGTATGGATCTGTCAAAAGCATGGCTTGCATCCAAGGTCAGTGAAGTCAACTAGCCAATGTGTATTTACATGCATGTACACACATACTTTTAAATGCACTTCTGCCTGTTAACTACGATCTCCTGGTGAGCGTTTGATTCCCCTACGGTTCTAAAATGAAGCTGGTTTTGTCAGCAGTTTGTCAAATCATATACTGTGAGTTTTTCCCACCAAGAGGAGTAGTAGCAGAGCAGCACTGTGGGAAAAGTGATTTATTGCACACATGTTATAAGGGAAGTTGCTCTGAAGAATATTTATATTTATGAATTAAATGAGATCATCTGGGGATTTTTCTCAAGAAAAGAATAAGGAAAATTTAAATGGATGCAGCTCTGTTGGTGTGAGCAGTAACCATGATTGTTTGTGGGGATGTATGAAACAACCTCAAAACTCTTGCTCTGATTTTGAAAAATAATCTAAAAGTTATTTTGGGGGTATAGCCTCCAAATTCCTACTGTTTGGGTGTAAAGAAGGCAAATGTCTGGATTTTCAGAATAAAAAATGATGCCAGTAGATAAATGTTTGGAGTTATTTTGACTGCAGCCAGCAAATATATCTCATCACTATGGTTGCAAAAACAAACACCCACCAAAGAACTGTATCCGACACAGGGAAAATAATTAAGGGAAATGGAACAATTTGCAGCTTGTATTAAATTCTTTGCATTCCCTCACACAAATCAGTAGTTAGAAGGGTGAACTGTGACCTCAATGTGAATATTCTGTTTGAGTTCATGCCATTCTGACAGTAGCAAATAGGGCAAACACTACTTAAAAATAGAAAGGAACTTGAGATGTATCCTCCTACTCTGAACCATTTTCCTTGCCACATTTTTGATAATCAATATGAATTTGAGTATAGTTTTGCTTTTGAGTCCAAACTGAAAATTATTCAAGTTTTTTTACCTCTGGTTTGGGTGTAGTTAAAGACAACAGAACTTCCCAGAAGTGCCTTACTGTTAGGAGTTCTGCCAGCTCAGGTTCAATGGGATCAATCCATAGTTAAGCGAGCAATGCAGTTCTTTACCACTAACAAAAATAATTTCCTATAAAATATATTAATATGTTTTAAACCCCAAGTATTTTAATTTAAAAAATAAATAAAAGGCAGAAAACAAAGGATTGTATATCCACAGTTAGATAGCCGTAAAGGAATGTAAAATACATCAGAGATTTTGGTACCTGGGGCACAGCTCACACTGGAATGGCTGCTAAACCATCAGCATTTAGAAGCAGCCTGAACATAAAATTTATGCTGTGCTTTTATGAGCAGGGTTGGTTGTAAGTAGCCATGAAACATTGTCTCTTCCAGGACCTAAGGTGACACTTCTTACTGGGCATTCTTGGAGAGAGGAGGAGCCAGAGGAAGACACACTGCAGCTATCCCAGAATAAGGTACCAGTTTTCATCAGTCCAAGCCCTAAGATGTGGATGATACCCCTTGCCCTAACAAACAGCCAAGCAAACCCACCATAAAACTCATCCCTAGGAGTAAGAACCTTAGTCCTACAGTGTCCTATCTATAGTTTTCTGCTAAGACTGAGCTTGGACAATCATTGCTCGCTTTGCTGTGAGTGATTCTATCAAGACAAGCTATGCTAGCAACTCTAATGGTTAGGGTTTGGTTAGCCTTAGGGTTAGGCTTAGGATTAGTGTTAGGGTCTAGAGAGTCAAATATCCTACAGGTCCAGGAACACTGGAGCTGGTAAAGGCTTGCAAAGGCAATCCTTCCTCCTCCTCTTTCTCTGGAAAGATATTGTTTTTCCTAATATTTCTGAAAGATGGTGCACATCCATGGGACATGCATCCCATTCTCTACTAAGAAGATGCAATGATGAAATAATACATAGAAAACATCAGAACACTGCATAAATTCTTCCTTCAAAAAATGTGAATGTTCCTTTGCTACACCAAATCATTTTTCTGGAGAAAGTGAATCAGCAAAGCTTACAGACATGGGAATCCCTATCAGTAGAATAGTTAACCCTAGTAAATTCCTCCTAGTATGCTTATTATTTCAGACTGTCCCATACAAAGAAAAACACTGTCTCACAGATGCTTACACTGAAACTAAAGGATATCTGCATATTTACAAAGCTACTGTAGAATTAAGTAATACCATGATTCACTTGCAAAATCCTTTTGACATCATCTTACTTAAAATTAAACTTCCATTTTTAAATTGCAGTTCATGGATACCCACAAACCTTACAGCAAGCAATTCCAAGCTAGGAAAGGAGTGAGGATGTTCTACCTTACATCCTCTTATGTATTTTGCACTGGAAAATATACTGAAATTAGTACTTTTCAATTAGTTTATGTAATTTGTCTGTACATTTTAGAAAATTAAGTTGTCAGTCCATTCACCTCCCCACCTTCCCAGACAGCAGTAGGGTGACATCATATAAAGGGAATGAACAAAACGCTGAAAGTGTCCTGCTGGTTTGTATTAGCCGCCCTGATCAGGCACGTCCTGTGTAGCACCAGTTCAGCTTTACCAGTTTGAAAATAGACAGATAGTCTATGTGAACAAAGAGTGAACCAAGAGCTCACTGTGTAGAGAAGCTTCCCTGCACCCAGCAAATAGAGAGCAAAGCTGGTGGGAACTTTTCAAAGGTGAAGGCACAGTCATTCCTCTTCAGACACGGTATACTTTCTGTACAAACTTAACATGAACTCCTCCTTCAAAATACTAACACAGGAATAAGCAGGATGAGAAATAAAAGAGGTTAAAATTTTATAAGTTGTCTTTCTAAGTGATACCCTTCATCCTGTCAGATGTCTAAATGCTTCCTGAAACAGATGGAGCAACTAACCTGGAAACTAAGGATAAAGTGGGTCTGCAGGCAAGGAAAAAATAAATCCTGTTGTTTAGAACAAATGGAGTACCATGTCCAGGCCTGATAGCAGAGACTGCTCACAAAGTTTGGTTCTGTGGGACTTTGATGAAGGTTTTCTGCAGCTTCTCTTACACATGTAAACAGTAAACCCACCTGTATCTTATTAATAGTTGTGAAAACTTCATTCTGTGAGGATGGATTTGAAAGCCTCTGTGCTGAGAGGGGAGGGTGGGGTGGCATTTCTTCCCTCAATATGAATCCAGATTCTGATACTGTTAGTAACAGATGTGCATGTAACTGTGGAGCTGTCAAAGATGAAATGAAAGGCAACTTATATATATTTTTACTGCCTGAGTCCAGGCAGTAAAAACTAATACAATCCCTTTTGTCTATCCATTCTGTGTCTGTATGTGAAATATGTGTACGCTCCACAGTAGCTAACTTATTTTTAAATGCTGGACACAGCCAGAAGAAATTTCTGTTGTGCCTTATAGAATCACTTTTTGAATCCTTTGATAAATTAACTGTGTAAAAACATAATCTTATCCTTAATTTATAATTCTTCTGTCAAAACTTGAATAACACAGTGTATATGTGTCTGTGAGTGATGAAGGCAGCAGCAATTTAATAGTAACTCATTTACTCTGTGCGTTACTTATATCTCTACAGTAATCAACTGAAATGGAGGTGATGTTCAGCTACTGGTGACAATAAAGGTAGTTGTTTCACTGTAGTTAATCAACAGATGCTTTGAAAATTAAGGTCCTAAGGAAGAGTGGAGAAAAGGAAGAAAACCACCAAACAACCTTGTGTTTGAACCGGGTATTTGCCAAAAGATCTCAGCCCACTGGTAGGAGGCATATTGAGCAGGTGGGCTGGCTGAGCTGTACAGACAGCTGGCTTTGTCTGGCCTGCAGGTGTTGAACGTGGCTGCCTGCAGGTTAGCTATGAGATACCAGTTTTTTTGAGGGGATCACCTTGTTTAAGAAGAAGTGGCTCTTGTCCATTCCCACAGTGAGCTGGGTGAGTGAGGCAGTGTGGCTGTTTCCACTTCTTCTCTGCTCACCTCTTTGACACAATCCAAAAATCTTGTTCTCCTTGTTTTGCATTTAGATGGGAGAGAAAACTGGCTTTGCAGGTATGGTACAGTGGGTTCGCCTTTTCTTGTATTAGAAACAAAAGATGTAACAAAACCAGATGTTGCTGTGATGTTTAATATTGAAACTATTGTTAATGTTATGTCATTCTTCAGAATTCTTTTTAGTTTGATTTTGATAGACTGATAAACATTAGATCAGATCTGTGTGCTTTTATTTGCAATAATGTTTTTCAGTAGTTCCCAGATGAGCTAGTACTTGATTGTAAGTATTTTGGGATTCGCTGCTGTGAAAGTTTTGGGGTCAGTCCAAAAGTTAAACTGCAGAAATAGCTGTATAACATCAGCAAAGGCAGTTTGTTCTTTTCCAAGTTGTAGTAAGCCATAAAGTAAATGTAATGCACTGGTAATAGATGTCAACTGAGAATCTTGATGAATGGTGTCAGATACACAAGATTTATGTGCCGTCTGCTCAAACAGAGTGTCAACTACAGATTTGTATAAGTAGGTTAAATAAGTTGCCCTGAGCATAATATTGTCATGAGTGCACTTTTCCTCTGATGCTAAGTGTGAGTGCAGCCTGGCTGATCTGGGACTGCTGTTGAAGGCAAAGTTCTCCTGTTGCATTTTTGTTTTGTGACCTGACTGTCCTGTCAAGCAATCATTTGACTCCTCTTGCAACTTTTATGTTTCCTGTATGGAATCAGATCTGTAAGAGTCCAGGCAACCTCTCTTACAATCAGACATAAATTTCTGACTGTTGTAAAAGGACAGTAGTTGAATGTTGATCTGACTTTGTTATCTTTAATCAAGAAACATAAATATGCAGAGTACAATATTTTATTCTTTCTCCACAACAAAAGCTGCATTTCATTACTTTAACTTATAAACCCTCAAAATGCTATGAAAAAGCACTAATGCTGTTCTCACTAATACTGTTCTTTAGGAATGCAGGTTGTGCATTCAACCTTGCGAACAGCGCACTGAAAATGTAATTCCCACCATTGAGATGTGCTTGGCCTGAAGATCTTGCTGCAACATCTGTATGCTGGCTAAAGAAAGTTGTGTGAAGATTCAAAGCTTGTCAACTGAATTTTTTAACATTAATTTTTGTTGGCATGACACTGTAGCAGCAGTTATATTCAGTTAACAAGTAGCTTCTAAAATATGTGTGTGTTTTTGTGTGTGTATAATTAAATAAATAAACTCATGAATGACCATTCTGTATGTACGTAACCAGGTAATTCTGTTGTCAGATTTTCAGACATTACAATTTAAAATAAAGCTACTGACCAACAGAGACAGCCACTTTTAGGTATTCTATGAGTATGGTTGTTTTTTTAAGGATTTTTTTTAGAAAAGAGGGAGGTATCAAATGACTGTAGAAAAAGGAATGTGTTTATGTTTGAGATGAACAATCCTGTTATGATATTTCCAAGTATCCTTCTAATGCAGCATGTTTTCATTAAGTTTCAGAGAAATTAAAAGAAAAAAAAAACGAAGCAAAATAAAATCAATGAAAATGCAGGCAGAGCCAGGTAAGAGGGAAATAAAAAATGAATCAAGAGAAGTCTCTGTGTAAAGAGGCAAAGTGGGAAAATGAAAATTTTAATGCAAATAAGTATCTGTGCCAGTCTAATTTTTAGAGACTGCTCTGTTTCAATGGAAGTTCAGTTAGTAGAAACCCAGGATTATTAAAACTAAGAAAAAGGAGCTATTATTTGAAAGTAATATGAATTTAACTGATGGGAGAAACGGGTCCATAAACTGTAGCAATCTTTATGAACACTAAATATAGTTTGAGAAGTTTGAATTGCTCTTTTAAATACCTTGGTTTCTACTGTATACTTGTAAATCATGACAGTTCTCCATTTATGAAATATGTAACATAGTGGATTTCTCCTAAAACTGAAATTCTGATTTTTTTAAAGTGTTGTCCATATTCCTATTTGTTCTCATGTGATATCATTGACTAAAGCCTTACACTTAATAATGAATCTCAAGAAATGTTGTGGAATCTCTTGACCTATTACACACCAGTCCAGTAGTGTTAGCTTATTTAGCTAGGATTTATCTGAGGTATTTCAGCATCTGCCTTAGGACACACACGTAGCTGTAATCGAAATATGGTGTGTGGGTTGCATTTTAGACATCCACAGTGCTTTATCTTATCTAATCAGTCTGCCTATATGACATGCTTAGTTACAGCCATATTACTGTTTTTCATAGGTGTGGTAGTTGCAAAGCTATTAAGACATGGCCTACAAATCCAGATCAGCACTGAAATACCATATGAAACCTGGATGGAGTGGTAAAGATATTACACAAATGAATTGGGAATTTTTGGGGTAGTTGTATTGATTTTTGTTGAGTGGGTGGCTTTTAGGAGTGAAATTTAGAAAATAATCCTATGTGTCGGAACAAATGACCTCCCAAGTGAGCAGTGCTCTTCTTAGGACAGTGGCCTGTCCTCAGCTTGAATGGGTACAGGTGCCCAAGGCCAGCAAACCAGGGTCTCAGAAGAATCAGAGGATAGCTGTAATTGGAAAAGCAAATTGTAAAATGTTTGGTACCTTCTTTTCTTAGCTGGCACCACAGATTTACCCCCCCTGAAGTTCCTCAGAAGACCAGCATGCTGGAAAACGTACAGTTCTGGGAGAAGGTAAGGAGAGCCAGGCTTCTCACCACAATCCAGCACACCAGAAAAGTTTGCAAAAGTCAATCATAGCTGGAGCTTGTACTTCTAGCCTGAGGTAACCCATGAAATTTTGCTCCTGAACTGTCATTTTGCTGAGTGCCTCTTAATCAGTTTTTGCAGTCATGCCAGAGAATAAGCTGACAGTCAGTCAGCTTAACTGAAAAGAGAGGGTGCAAGCTTTGCTGTCCTCAGTCCTGTGAGGCTGTTCTGGAAGAGACAGTGTCTGCTTCACCCTTTTTCCCTGGGGTACTGCAGCTCCTTATAGATTCTAACTGATGGCTGAGCAGCACAGGTTACACGTCTGATTGTGTCACTACTGGTGTTTTACTGTAGTGACTGGTTTATTATGCAAGTCTGTGGTTGCACTGTAATCAAAAATCCATATGGCTTGGGGAATACAGGATAGGATAACAATCATTAGTGAAAGGTCAGCTTGAACCCTTAGGTGTTGAGTTGTCACCAAAAATATTTGGTTTCCCTTTAATATACTACACAGCAGATTGCCTTCTTATTCTAAGCAAAAAACTGATATTGAATTAAAAGACCTTGCTCTATATGAAAGAAACTCAGAATACTTAAAAGAGGGGAACATAAGGGCAGTCATATAGAATGTGATATATGAAACAAGGGCCAAGTTAAAAAATGATTAGCTGTTTGCCAGCCAAAGAAAACAAGCCTCTGTGAGACCTAATCTGCCTACTCCTCTCCTAAGGCTCATATACCAACTCATGGGAGCTCAGCAGTGGAAATGTACATTTAATTCTGATTTGTTTTACTTGGCAATTTTATTCCTCCAACCTTACTGATTTCAGCATTCAATATTTTAATAATGCATCTCAATAAAAAATACCTAAGATTTTAGTCAATCAGTCCTGAAAAATAATTCAAATATCACTTCCATTTAATGACACTTGGCATTATTCCCAATGATTGATTCAGAAGAAGAGCAAACAGAGTTGCACATAGTACTATAGGATATAGGTAAATAATGTATTTACATGGTGGCAAAATATATTTCTTGCTTTGTTCTCTATTCATTCCTGATTATTCTTTTTTAGGCTTTTCTGTGGGAATTTGTTCTAAGAGATGTTCAGTGATTTGGAAAGAAGAAGTTAAGAAAACTTCTCGGTATTTTTGGTCTACTTTGAAACATTTGACTACAGTAAGACTTAGATACTCTTACTATTCATGTATTCTTCAGAAATCACATAGATTTCATTTTGGACTATATAATTTGGAATGGTGGGTCCAGTTTTCAGACAGGCATCTCCAATTCATGTGTATTTGCAAGGACTGTGCATTGATACATACAAATCTTTTAACAAAATGCTCATCACTTTCAATTGAATGAGTTTCTTCCTCAAAGAAATGCCCTATACAATTTAAATCTCTAGTATAAAAAAGAAATGTAATGTATACTTGTAAACTTTATGCTTGCAAAGTCTGTGTACTTAATATTGTCTTACATGTGGCTTATGTAGCTCTTTTAACTCCTTCATGTAATGGGAAAAAAAAGATGTATTTTTTATTTTAGCATTACATTACACAGGATGTTTTAGGAATAGAAAAATTATGTACTAATGTAATCAATTCTATAGATTTTCTTCCATAATTGGTTTGCTGTTACTGAGTTGACTTGGTGAAATCATGTCTGCTACCATTTTCTATCTTTTTATGATTTTTTTCTTGTCCCTGTTTCTCTCAGACAAACGTAATTTTTATCATGTTGTTTGCTTAAATTAGGTTGTCTTCACTGTAATCATATCTTCAAAGTACAAACAGTCAAACTAGGTTTACCTAGTTAGTGTATTTAAAAGTAGTAATTTAGAGAACAAGTAATTTACTGAATTTCACCAACAAATCACAGATTTGACAAGTCCTTGAGCAATCCTTAGCAGAAAAATTTAGGACTGGTGTGAGGTATGTCTACATAAAGCTGTAAATGTATATTTGGATAGATTTTTCCATAGTTCTTTGAAAGTCTGGCCTCTGTTTCATGAAGTTTGTGATTTTTCAGTTGTGACAACAGGAGAAAATAATTTGGTATTTACCTTGCTCCTTCACATGCCAAACATCTCAAATTGAAATCATTTCTGTATTGTCATGACTCATTTAGTCAGAGAAACTTAATGCATTTTACTCACTTGAATATTTTCACAATCATAATAATTTTGTGAACCAGTTAACTGTTACTAACCCCATCTTACAGTTGAAAAACATAGAGATAAGAGAGATGAGAAACAGCACCTTCAAAAATTACTCTGAAAACCGTAAGTGTAAAAATTCAGGAGCCCCTTTTGAATGCAGATATCAGTCATTTTGCCAGTGTGTCCTAAGAAATTTAGCAATTTTGGCAACGCATCTTGTGAGTCTTACTTTTTACTTCTATTTGCAGCTTCACCATATTATTTCAAAATGAAAACAAATATATACTTTATTCATCAGCCATCAGATCTACTAAGAATAAATAATACAATACTGACTTCATGGTGCTGGTGAGTGCTGTGCTTCGGCCGTTTATTTAGTAGTGATGCTATTTATAGAAAGCTCCTTCATGTGATGGTGTTGCCAGTAACACAGATGTCCCTTGAATGCATTCTATTTTAAACAGAGGTGAAAGGCTAAGGAAAATATAAAAGAACCCACCTTTAATATTTCAATTTAACAATAACAAGCAGGGTGTGGCCACCCTGAAACTGCAGCTTGTCAAATGCTTGGGAGAAGGGAAGGGTGGGAAAGCTCTCTGCTTACCAGTTCCACAGTCTCGTTAGTAAAAACACATCTGACACCAGTGATTGTGGCCTGAGAGATACAGTGAGAATGGGTGGTGCTTTCAGTAATTGCTGTGAATAAACAGTCTTTCTAGTAGGTGGAACGTAGCCAAGGAATAAGCAGTTTTATGAGTGTTAATGTACTTATATTTTAGAAGCTGTGAATGAAAACTCAGAAATTCTTGGCTGTTTAAAAAAAAAATTCTTTAAAGTACTGGTTTTTCCCCCAAGGACACTGTGAGACTCTGCACATAAAGCTTATCCAGAAAGTTCCTTCTTCATGCTCAATTTGTTGTCCTTAAGCTGGGCACTGTGATATTTTCAGTGTTTAAAATGAGACTGGCTGCAAGTTACAGAAAATGCTGTTGCTCCTATTTGACAGTGGTTTAATAGTCAATGAAATTCACAGGAATGTGGGAAGGTCTAAGACAGAAAAAGTGCACGTTCTACACATGGATAATCCTCCCTGGAATAACTTCAACTTCGAATTCATTTGGTTTTGGGGTGTTCTGTGTGTGTGTATGTTGTTGTTTGGGGGGGAGTGTTGGGGTTTTCATTGTGTATTTGTGGTTTGGTTTTGTTTGTTTTTATTTAGAGCGTAAGCAATATGAACTTTCTGTAAACTGAAAATTGAAGTCTTAAATAATATGTATTTACCTGAAATCAGCTTAGTAGAAGCTAAGCTAGCTTCATCCTAGCCCTGGAGAAAAAAAAATCACATATATTTTCAGCCAGAAGAGACTTCCAGTAACCCACAGTCACCCAGAACTTGCTCTCCAACATATGAGGTCACCTGGAACAAGCGCTTGATTTTTTGAATTCTCCTTTTATTGGGATTTATTCATTTAGTTCTGATTCAAGAGAAGTTAGAAATGAAGAAAAAAAAAAGAGTGCTATATAGAATCACAGCTAATGTGTTCTGCTATTCTAGAAGACTCTACCAAATAACTTCCATTCTGTTTTATCTAACTATGAAGGAATTTTATTTTGAGAAAAGGGAGTATTTTTCAGAGTGTGTAGCATGGTTGAGTGTCTGCCATAAAATAGACTGTTCATTCCTCCAAAAATGCTACATGCAGGTTGTAGTGAGTCTAGTATCTAGACGGATTTTGTCTGGGCTCATTCAACACATGGAAAAAATATTTCATCTCATTTCTTCCCAAACTGACACCACAAAGCCATTTCATTTATTTTTCCTGACATGTTGTGTTGTTCAGTATTGGATATAGTCTCCCCTGGCTTTGGAACAAGCTGGCAGGATTGAGAAAAACTTTTTCCTTTTCACAATTAGAAGGAAAAATGAGATCATAAAAGAGAAAGTTAATTACAGAACAGTGATTGGGCTCCTTGCACAGAAATGTCAAGCACACCTGAAGCAAATGACTCTGGTAAGGCTTGCAAGCTATATACTATACAGCTATTTTTGTTGCTTTCTATACCTTAAGGACTCCTACAACAAGTCCTCACCTAGTGAGAATCTAGTGGGCTGTCAACTTGAACAAATTATAATGCTGCTGATGGCACAAAGTAACTGTACCTTCCCATCTGAGTCATCTTCTAATCAAAGCAGGAAAAGATCAAACCCCTTCCAGAGATAAGCAGCACTAAAAAACTTGCAGGGTAACGAAATATGACAGCTTTTTGCTCCTGCAACTTCCAGTTGGGTGGGGGTGGGGGAGGAAGGAAGATCTGCAGCCAGCTCAGAGAAGGCTGTAGTGTTTCTGGAATGAATGGGAAGTGCAGGGGTGTAAAACTTAACTCTCTACCTTAGGAGTCAGGCTTTACTTGAACAGGGGAGAGCTCTCTTAGTTCACTATTGAACTGTGAAGGTAAAAGGAGAACAAGATGCCTTACAAAGATGTTCAAAAGGTGCCAAGAGCTTGACTTACCACTATTCTTTTGTCTCTGTGATTCTCTTCAATCTCATACCCATGTTAGCAACTAAGAAGAAAGAAAAACCTATTTTTACACTGTTCCAGTTTGCTTAACACTTTGCTCAAATTGCTGCAAAAGCAGCACATGAGAAAAAAAGTAGGATTATATCTGAACAAAAAAGTAAATCAATGATGGGAAAATTCAGAAAATGCAAAGATAACAGAGGAGCCTGATAAAATGAGAGCAGAAAATCTGCAAGCAGAAGCAAGTCCATCATAAATGTGGGACCACCAGAGCTTCCCCCCTCCAACAGAATCTACTTTGAAGGAGTTAGAAAATAATTTATTATAGGACTATAGCTCTTATTCTTGTCAAGGGCTACTGCAAAGATATCGCAGTTTTCCCAAATTTATAGCTGACAAATCAAAGGTCTTTTCCTATAAATCTTATCAGAACTGGGACTGCTGCTTGCTCACAGTGGCTCAGATGAGTGGCAGGGAATTACCAGTCTTCTCTCATGTCTTTTATCATCTTTTGTGACCCAAGATGTCTGCAGATGCTTCAATATCTGGGCCTCAAAAATAATTTCTAAAAAAAAAAGAATGCAGAAAAGAAATGGTAAAATGTGACCACTTAAGCAGTCCCAGAAAATGTGAAGGGCAGAGGAGATGGGTGATCCCTCCTAACTGAAATCCTAATTATCGTTAATCAAGCATGAGTTAACTGTGAGTCACAGCACATCAGGGGTGCAACCATGGGCCTCCAGAGATCTGAGCTTGTTTCCTGCTTTATGGCAGATCTCAGTCTCTGAAGCTGGACATGTAATTTAATCACTGTTGGCCATCTCAGGCAGGGGTGATCAGCTCCGACCTTTTGCCTCTTGCCTCTGCAGACTAAAGGCTCCCAAAATGTGGCAGTCTGTCACTACAGTGCCAAAGCTCTGTACAGCCTGATTAGACATGGGGCCCCTTGCACAGTCATCTGGCAAACACCATAACACAGTTCATAAATAATAATGTTTTACAATAGCTTTTTTCTTCAGTTCCCAAGGAGAAGACGTAACACATTGTGTTAAAGGAACAACTCTCATCTGGTAATATTAAAAATGTTCTGAACTGCTCTCTCATCACCCAAGAAGTCAGATGAAGTTGTAAAATCCCTTTCAACAACTTGGTGTGATTTTAACCTTGTCTTCGAGTCCAAGCTTGGAAATTCTTCCTTTGAAGAGAGTTCCTTTGAACAGCTAAGGTATGAAATGAATTTCTCAAAATGTTCATGGTCTTTCAGGGTTCCAGGTTTTATTCTAATATTTATCAATGTCTTTTGGCTTGCCAGAGCTTTTCTGGCTTGAATTCATAATTTGAGAGGGGAAGACAAAGTCAGCTATTGCACGCACCTTTAATGCAAGGTGAGTTACTGTATGTGCACTGCAAAATGACAGCAATGACTGTCTGAACTGTCCAGGCACAGAGAGCTGTTTCTGTCAAATACTTATGGTATGACTGAACACATGCTCAAAGTAAGATCTTTGTTTAGTAAATATTGAATATTCCCTAGTCTTTTATATCCTGTCGTCATTTCCTTTGTACAGCTTGCAGCTGTACTTTCAAGCCAATGTACAAAAGTAATTGGTTAGGCAGAGTTCAGAAGTGTGTTTAACTATGTAACAGAGATATTTTGATGTTTTTTCCTCTCAACAAAATTCTTGGAGTTCTGTATCCAAACTGTATCTTGCATCCAAACTGGCCTACACCAACATCTTCTGTGTATAAGTCAGTAGATTCATTCGGTATCCATTTGGTGAGTATAAATATACTGTAATGCACATATAAATCTATAAATATAAATATATACATATATCCATAAATATATATTAAAAAGTAGGGAACTTGGCTGCCATATAGTCAGTTTGTGGTTTTGGAAAACCACATGCTTTAGGGTGGAGATCTCCATTGTATTGCATTAGCTATTTTCTCACCATTTAAGAAGCAGCAGCTCGGAACACTTTGGTCCAGACAATAAAACACCCAATAGGAAAGCAATTCCTCCGTGTGTTTCACCAGACCCCTGAAAAGACATGGGTGGAAGGGGATGTTGGCTAATTCAGAGGTGGTCACAGGTTCCTGTGAGTTGGGCAGGAATGGGAAAAGAGGGAATTTGTGTAGTGGTGAAGCCTTGTGAGAAGGAACATACACCAAGCTGTGTGAGAAGGGTAAGGAGGACTGCTCACCCCCAGTCTTCACAGGCCTTGCTCCATGGCAATGCCTCTGTGTGTGTTGGGTTTCAGAACAAACATGGAAACCACAATATTACAGGGTGGGTTTGTCAGTTTTGAGTTGTGGGCAGAGCACACAGGTTTTGGATTGGAATCTTCATTTTATTTTCTGCCCAATTAATATTGAAATAGGTTCATTTTTTTGTGATTTTTTTTGTTGTGTTGTGTTCCCCTGCATGTTTCCATTCTCTGGGTTGTATTGTGCCAGTGACTGACAGAGTTAATTAATTGAATAGTAAACATCTGTGTTAGGGCTGCTGCCTCTCACAGTCCCCACTCTTTTTAAGCTCTGCCAGAGGACTCAGGCTGTCTAGGGCTAGACAGAAGAGGAGTTGGATGTTGTTAATAACTCTAAGTTAGGAAATGTATTGAAGGTGTAAGCACCACTCAAGTATGCTGCTGAACAACACAAGGCAGCATGATTTAGCTCAGTGGTCTACAGGTGGAAGGCAAACCATTATTTTCACTTTTTCTGCCTTGTAGAATTCATATGGGCTTCAAAGTCAGAGGATGAAACCTGCAAATTCTGAAAATATTTAAACTCATTACTTCCTGAGGGTTGTTCTATAGATGATAACAGAAAAGTCACAGAAAAAAAAAAAGTAATAAAAAACCCCCAAACAAACTGACCAACAAGTTAGATGAGATGGAATTCATGCTCAGTTCTCTGGAAAGACTCCCAGCCTATGCACAGCAATCCTGAATGGGTAGTGTTCAGCAGGCAGCATCCTATTTTCCATCCTCACCAACTCCAATTGTTGTGATTCATCCAGAGATGGTTTTTTCCAGAGTTAAGATAATGGAACAACAAAATCTTCCATGAATATGAAAGTCAGAGCCTCTGACTGAAATTGAAATTATTCTTTTGACAGAGTAGCAAAAGAAAGATGATAAGTAACATTATCACACCAAGGGAAGTAATCCATTTGCGGTGTCAAGGGTATCAAACCAATGATTAGCATATTCAGTTTCAAATTAACCTCATTATAAATTGTAACTATAAAATCTCTTTTGAAATATTACTTCAAAACTGAACCTTATTCCAGACAAATGGCTGGAATTTGACCTCTTTGTAATTTTACTTTTTCCTCTTTTACTTTAATTCATTATGATGTCACCAATAAATACAATAATCTGTGTCTTCTGCCAAAATACTTCACAAAATAATATCTGTCTTCCAGAGGGAGTGAGGAGTTTTGTTTGTTTTTTTAAAAAAGTGAATTAAAAAAGAAAATAAATATTATAGAACATGTATTTCATGATTCAACAGTCTGGGGCTATGTTAAGAATTAAGAATTGATTTACTGGTGTTTCAGTGCCAATAGTACATTGTTAATTATGTTACATAAATAAAACTGCATCAGGCAGGCTCAGACCCTGGATCACAGCCCACAGCCTCACTGTGCTATCCCCTCACGGGAATTTTAACTCAGTATTCCCCCAGGTGCTGCAATTGGGTCAGCAGCTCTCCTGGGAGCTCGGGCATAGATGGGGCTCTGTGGGAGTTGCACAGCTTTAGCATTGCTCACAGACACCATCCAGGGTACAGGAAGGGAATATCTATCAATTTTCTTCAGGCAGAATACAGAGTAGGAGCAGATCTGTATAATGGGTTTTCTGCTGCACAGTTCCCCAAGGCTATTGCTCGGCTGGAAGCAAGGGTGGGTGAGTCAGCAGTCTGTCTCTGTCCTTAAGGTGTCCTTATCCTGTGCACTATTTAGGCAATGAAACTGTTAGATTTTTCATTCAGATCCATGATATGTGGTGGTGAACATTCAGCACTGCTATTTCCAGAATAAAAAGTTGTCAGTGTAGCAAGAAGGGTGGCTCTAGCAGCACAGATTTTGAGAAGTAATTTTTTCTTTCTTTTGTTAAGACTCTGGATTAAGGTCTTTCAGTGTTATCTGGCTCTCTCACCTGTTCCAGCTGCACTAGGAGGGCTGTATTTAGTTTGCAAGGTTCAAGGTTACCTTGAGGTTGGACTCAGACCATGGTCAAGAAATGTAAACATGTGAAAGGCATGTGAACATATTTGGGAAATGCCATATGGTGTGCTTCCTCCTCCCCAACCTTGCTAGTGAAAGCCTGCTAACATTTTTGCATTGAATTCTCCAGGAAAGAACAGATAAGCACCAAGACAAAACTGCAGGATAGCCAGGCTCAAGCTCAGATGAGACTTCATCCCTCCTCTGAAAACCTTAATCAGGCCAAGCTTACTTGGGACTGGTGTTTGCTGACTTATTGTTTCTGCCTGTCCTTTGTGAATCATGGAAAGAAACATATCCCAGTGTTGTCAGAGATGCATCCAGGCTGCTTTAACCTGTTTGTAGTGGCTCTTGAGGTATGTCTGCATTGCACAGTAGAGGTACCTGTTTTGGCTACAAGCAAGATTCCTGCAGAGCCTGAACCAGTACAGCTGTGCCAGTGGGGCTTTGCATAAGACTACTTGTCATGTGCTGCTACCTCTGTGTGGCCACACTCTGGCTGTACAGTCCTGCTGCCTGCTGCAGGAGAATGAAGGTAGCTCTCAAACAGTTCTGCCCTGTGGGGCACAAAGCTTTGCTGTCTTCAGGCATGCTTAGGATTTCTTCTAATTTCAAACATTTTAGTCTCTGTAAATGCTTCAGCTTCTTTTTGCCTTTCATTTTGACAAACTGACAAACTCACAGAGACAAACTCACATCCTTCTCACCAGAGAAATCAGCCCTCACTGCTCCTAGCAGGGCTGAATTATGGTCATGCAATGGGAAGAGTTGAGGATCTCCCAATGTCTTCATTTCCAATAAAAGAGACTGCCATCCAACAGTCAGGTATGATGCAATGCTCTTGGTTTTGCTCTAGAGAGCCTATTCTGATGATCAAAAAGTCCAGCATCATGCAGGCTTGTCCTGGAAGCCCCACTGCTTACTGGGAATGGCTGCTCCCAGTCCTTTTCCCCCCAGCTCCCCTGCTAGCCCAGAACCTTCCCCTTTCCACCTCACTGCTTTCCAGACAGCATCTGCTGCCCACCAAAAGTGTGTTGTATGGGCTCTGAAGAGGGCAAGAGATACATGTTTCAAATATACTAGAAGTACAGAATTCACAGGGTTATTGCTCATCGCCAGGGAATTCAGAGTTGTACTGCAGTGCCCAATTTCCATAGCTTGATTGGCCAATTTAAGGGACTCAATTCCACAACCAAGTCTCCTGTGCAGCATGCATCCAGACTGGCTGGATCTACTTCTTTTCCTTCATTCTTATCCTTGCTTCTTTTTTCACACTTTCAGGCACAGCCCTATGAAAGCTGGTTTCAGTGTTGATGTAAAACTTTAACAGTTGGCATTTGGTCTCACTCCCACTCAGCATTTCTTTATTTCTTTAGCTGTGATCCTACAACTGTGTGTGGGCTTGTGTTAGAAACTGGATCACTGAAATGGTACAACATTTATCAAGGCAGGGAGGAAGAACAAGCTTGTTAAATTGACTTCACCAAGGTCTCTGAGAGGAGGCACCTTCATTCTCTCCCTGCATGGCTTTCTCTCCCTCTTTCTCTATCTTTGCCCACCTGAGCAGCCCCACCTGCCACTTGTAGATCACATTTCTTGCAATCAGCTCCTCACACCCTGTGTTTACAGAAGTTAACAAAGTTAACATCATGTTATGAAAGTTTTGTCTTTGTCTTGTGCACCTTTTCACCGATACAAAGAAAAGTGTACTTGCACTACTGGGGCATGTAGCATGCAGAAAACAAGCAACACATCAGGTTAAACCAATTGCAGTTCTGTATTGTAAGGAGGATGTGTTAATGGGGCTTTTCAGACAAGTCTGTTTGCCTCTGAGTGCTCATGGGGGATACTGGGTGGTATAATGATAGAATTTTCACATGACCAGAATTTCATTGCATCATTTGTTAGCATATGGAATGCCACAAGGGAGTTCTACTTTATTTAACATAGTAACAATGAACAGCTGGCTGCATTACAGTCCTCTGTGTCAGAGAGGATACAGTCAAAATATATTAGTCTAGTTTAAAACATTCAAATTACTTTCTTGTAGGCTGGCCAGTATGTCCCGTGAGTGAGCAAAAACAAGGAAAAGACAACTCAATAGTGGAAATAAAATGTCAAACATAGTGAGAGCCTGAGCTTCAAGCAGAAGAAGTGTTGCCATGAAAGGTGTTAGAGGGATTTAATCTATTTAAGGGACATGGATTTTAAAGGTATCTAGTTTCCAGGACTGCTCTGTTGTCTACCAGGACTTTTAAGCCAAGAGTTATATATGATACAATGTTGATATCACTATTCTGATAAAATTATGATTTTACTTGCCTGAAAATTCCAGTGTTAAAAATGTCAGCTATTAGCTCCTTTTGTAGCTCTGTGAGTTTAACAGGGACATTTGATCACTCCCAGCTACTGGCATTGCCTTGTCTGCTAGGGTTGCTCTGCAGAACCTCTGCTACTTTCCCCTCCAGCCATGTCAGACAGCATCATTGCAGCTGCAGTGAGAGCATTAGACAGCTCCGACAATTTTGATGTGTATTATATAGAGAATTCTAGAACCTTCTGCACATTAGCCCTGTGTGATGTGTCCCAAAAGCTGGCATGTGCAGTTGCAGCCCCTGTAATGGCTAGCAGACTGTGAGCTGCTTCTTTCTCTGTGCAGCCTTTATCAAGTTTCCTAGTTTTTCCAAGTCTCAGCTCTCTAACTAGAGAATTAGGATTAAGCATAATTTTCTCGTGTTTTTTGATGGATGGACAGAGTTCTGTGATCTATTCCATAGCAAACCAGAACTGTAATAACTCCCATTCATGTAGGATTTTAGTGAAGTTTACTTGTGTACATACAGTATTGTACAAGTTAATAATAGGAAGAAAGATGTCACTTCTTGACAGTTTGAGGTATTACCCACAGACCTTTTCAGAGTGCTTTGCAAATGTAGTTTTACAAGCTGAAAAGGACATTGTGTTCCCACAGTTGCTATAAAAGTTCTTTTTGTAGGATTAAAACATGGGATTGTCAGGAAGCTTTCTCTCATGATTGGCCTGATTTTTTTGTTGTTTTAAGTATGTGTGGTTATACCTTGGCATTTGTATTTTTCTACTAGCCAGTAGAATAACACTGCCATTAGCTTTGCTTGCTATTAGGCACAGTTAGACATATTCAGCACGTCCAGTTGTACAGGAGCTGGTCTCTTTGGGCATTGCTGTTTGCACTGCTTCTTCCTCAGCTCACCTGCTATTCTGCTTTGGAGGCAGATGGCCAGAACAAAGAAAGGGTTTCCAGATTTGGCCTTACAAACTGCTGAATGAACAATCACTTGAGGTTTTAGTATACAATTAAATGTAACTGAAATGCCCAGAAGTAAGGGGACTCAAAATTGGGAAGGGAAAAAAAAGAAGAGCAAATTGCAGCAATAATCTTAGGTATCACCTTCAAAGGAGGTTTTCAATATGATGTCCATGTTTAAGGTTGAACAATTGGATAAAGGACTGAATGATATCTTACAGATTCTTTTTTCCTTCAGAAACCCTTTTCTGATCTGTCGAAGACATTGAGAGGGAAATGCTTTGCTCAGCCCCAAAGTGAAATGAAACAAAATTCATCTTTATAGTTCCTCTGAAACAAATACTAAGAGACTGACATTGTCTCACATCTTACACATCTTACTGATGGGGAAAGTGAGGAATGAAGGTGGTCAGGGTGGGTGAAATCTGCTACCTGGGTCCATAACTGAAAAATGCACTTCTGGAAATGGACTGGAAAACACAAAATGCAAAGGTTCTGCCAGTCTACAGCAAAAAAAAAATTAATTCCTGTCTTTCAAGCAAGAGATGTTGAAACACAAAGTTGCTGTTCTTAAACACAGCTCCTTGTGCGGTGTTAAATCAGTTTATTTACCTAACACAAACATGACTAGAATCTGTGAGAAGGAAGGTGCCTGCCTCCTGCAGCATCCCAGCTGAGGAGACAGGCAGCAGGTAGTGCTGGTTAAGGGAGGGATGAGAACAGTAACTTGACTCAGCTCTGTCTTTTGATGGGAACAAGTGAACTAGAATAAGAGATGTAGCATTTCATGTTGACTTGAACATTTCAGATTACAGAGAGGACACAAACGTAATAAAAATTTTATTGCCTTCAGAATAATGGGGAGATTTATTATTTTTATATGACATAAAATGCTGTAATTAGGACTCCACAATAAAAACAAATGTGACAAGAGCTATTTTTAAGGTTCTCAAACTCTTTGACAAATTCTCCTTATTAAGCTTTCTTGCTTCCCCTAACAGTGGAAAAAAAATCATATGATGTAAAAAAAAAATCCCAATTGCAAGCCCTTATAAAGCTTGTTATAAAAAAAAAGTAGAAAAGTAAATAAAATATATATTCTGATTCCAGTTTGCATAATTTAACAAAAATAAGTTTAGAAGCACCACAGTAGGGCTCAATGGGAAAAAGTAGCTCCCATATGGCATTTTCTATGCCTACATTTTTAGATAAAGAATAGCTTGACACAGTTGTTGCCTAAAATTATGCATCCGAAATGTTTCAGCACTGAAGAGCTAACATGTATTGCTTGATATTCCCCTTTTTGCAATTTAGCATTGCCCTTACAATAAGGCTTTGATGTATCACTTTAAAAAGTCGATCACTCTTCACTATTTGGTCAATGCCTTTTTTGCTATATAGGGACGAAATGAAGCAGTGCTTAATTGATGATGCAGTTTATCTATCTGCAGTATTTCTGTAAATGCTGTGCCACCATGGACATTTCAGCCTGGAACATTCTGGTGCTGAGAAAGAGCTGATCCCAGGTGGCCTCTCCTACCTGCTGGGAGGATACTCAGTAGTTAGAGTTGTAGTGCTAAATAGCCTGCAAGTAATACATTTTATAAACCAGACTGTATTTAGCCACTGTGTTTTCATTATAGCTATTTTCCAGACACCAAAAGTTGAGTTTATTTTTTGAAAGAGACTCCACAAGTATAAACTAGATCTTGACTTTTTATTATTTGTAAATGTTACATGCTTTATTGCTGAAGAGCTGTATCAAAACTTTACACAGGACATTGAATTCAGTGCTGGTAAGGGAAAATGATCCATCCTCCCTATGTAGAAAGGATTACGTCACGAAGGGATGGAAACAAAGAGCTCTGAGGGACTGGGATAGGCAAACTTCCCTCCATTCACAGGAAATGGGTGAAGCCTTGCTTGAAATTATTATTCAGACATTTTGTGCTGTGAAGGAAATGTCTCCTGATAGCACAAGCTATTGGTTTCCTGTTGTGAACTAACAGTTTTGGCATAACCAAGAATGGACAGGAAGGGCAAATGATTGGGGGTCATTGGAAAACTTATTTTAATGAAAAGACCAGACCAAGTAAGTGGGAAGAAATTTGGCCTGAAAAAAACCCTGGAATTAAAATGGGGGTGGGGGAAGGGGGAAGAAAAGGGCTCGGATGCTGATTGCTACAGTGGAAATAAATCTTTGTGGAAATAAATAATAACAAAAAAAATGTCCCCCACGAAATGTTCACAGGGTTAGCAGGGGGAACACTGTTGTTGGGCAGGAAGTATTGCAGGGGGAGAAAGCCCTTTGTGTCCTACCTAATTAGGAGCCTGATTCAACAAATATATATCCGGCTTCTATACTGAGGAAAGCAATTTTTGGAAGTTTTCACGGATGAGGAATTGTTTGGGTTTTTTTTTAAAACTAGGGCCTTATAACAGAGGCACTTTCAAGTGTTCTTTTTCAAGCAGGGTGTATAAATAGCAGTGCCTGCAGGTCCCTGCACTGCGTGCTGGGCCAGCTGAGTGTGCACCTTCCAGGCAAAGGGAACACAGGCAAAGGCTCACACGACATGTTCCTGCCCAGCCTGCTGCGAGAGCCGAGAGGAGATGTCCCTTGTCCCCCCTGAGGTCTTTGGAGATCTGTGCCACCTTCCCAGGCTTGCTGATGCCGTGCCAGGACCGCCCTCCCAGGTGCGCTGTTGTCTGTCACTCCGGCTCTACTCTCGAGGGGACAGTGCAGAACTGGTTTCAGCTCCAGAGCCTTCCTCCTGGAACATCCCAGGGGCTGCAGGATGGCAGGGCAGGGAGCACTTGCTGAGCCCTGCCCTGGCACTCACAGGGTTCCACTGTCAGCAGCAAAAAGTAAATCTAAAAATCTCTCCAGTGTCGCAGGCTTCTTTTTAAGATGGCAGCCTAAGTTTCACTTCAATCATTCAAAGTGCCTAAAGGCTATTTCTAAAAATCAATGAAATCTGCTTGGACTTTCATCTCATGTACTTTTGGAGCAAGCATTTTCACCCTTGCAAAGATTATTTTGGTTGTATGGAAATTCTGGTTGTAGAAAATGGCTGCCTGGTTCAGAAAAACATGAGAAGAGTCACTTTGTTTTTGCAGACTCCTAAAAGGCTGCCTCTGAAGAGTCTTTTATGATGCCAAGCCCAAAAGAGTTTGCAAAAATGTGTTGTTGTTGGGGTTTTTTTAAATTTAATTTCTATAGAATTTTTAAACCCAGATACAACATTTCTGCTTTCTACTCTTAGAAAAATACAAACTTGAGTCACATTGGAATCATGGCGGGTTTTTTTTACATCTCCTTTTAAATATTTTTGTTTCCATTTAGGACTGCCAGCATTACCATGGAAACCCCCAAAAATAAAGACTTTCTCAGCCTTGTGAGAGTACACCTGCAAGAACAAGAACTGCCTATCAAAAGTGACTTCTTCATTATGGGTGTCACCTAAGGACATTTTGTGCGGTCAGTATGACTTTTTCTCTCAAAATATATTGAAATTATATTCTTAGCATTGATACAATTTGATATCTTGCCATGGACCAGTAACAAATGTCTGTTGCTATCCAGTAGTGCTCTCTTTAATATAGTATCTCAGTTTCAAAAGAAAAATCAGCTCTTGACAAACTGTAGAGTTGAGTTTGGAAGCCCTCAAATACCAAGATGAAATAAGCACTCATCTCAGTGAGACAAACACGTAAAATGAAGATCTAATAAGCTGTTTGAATACAAATCATTCCACTGGCTTCAGAAGGACTTGGATCAGAGTCACAAAGAGAATTGCAAGAATTCATCTGCTGCTTCCTAGTTAAGAGGTGGAGCATATTTACTAGTGAGCAGTTGGCTACTACCAAAATGGATCTGTTTAGATTTTTCAGCATTGCTACTTTTCTATGGGTTTTTTTTGTTACAGAATTAAACAGTTTGATCTGAAATTTTACAATTGCAATTAGTTCTGTGCAGTTTTCAAATTAACAACAAAAAAAATTTAGTTAATTACAATGGCTTAGCATGTATTTTTTCCAAGAAGAAGGCAGCTATGGTAGTAGGACTGAATTCAGATAACCTGGCAGTATCTATGAATAATATTTCAAGACAATGTTTTTGTAATAACAAGCCCTTAAGCCAACAAGATATTTCCATTCCTTTGGTGTCTACTCTCTGTTCTTAACTATATGAATTGTATAATCTGCTTGCCAAATTGTTTAAATTTCCAGTATATGAAGGTTTTTGATTTGTGTACCTTTCTGCAGTGCAGTGGCAATTTGACAAGTCTGCATCTGTAATGAGCACCACTGGGAAAATACAGATATTTTTGTTTGTTTTTCTGTATTAAGGACATTCCAAAACCAATTAAAAACTGAACTTTAAATGATGCTAGAAATACACCTTTGTGTTATTACCAATAGTATAGGAAAATCACCTACATATTTTTGCTGTTATTTAAGCATACTGGAAAACCTAATTTAAATGCACTCAGGTGTCACCAATATTCACTTTTCACTGCTGTTTTAATGAGCAAAGTCCTTGGCAGAACTGTTTTTCAGCTTAGCCAAACCTCAGAAATGCTATCTGTAACATCTCCATGGTATGTCTAATACCAAATGATCCATTCAAATCACTAGACACCTTGGGAAATCAGATGCTATTGCATGTGAAGAGGAGCATCAGACCTCAGCTCTCTGGGAGTATTGAAATACTAAAGAAAAGAACAAATTCAGTCCTCAAACCAAGTGTTTGCAGTACAGAGATGAGTCTAAAGAGGGAGGGATTCATCCAAGCAGAACATTTAGCTGTACATGACAAATTAGTGTCATGACTATTGATTGCACCATCTCTGACTGATTTCATCAGAATATTATATTTTTGCAGGACTGGAGCTTCCTGTTGTACAAATGGAAAATTTTCCCAAAGAAGTCTGATGTTTGTAAGAGGATATTTTTCTAAAAGTGCACAGGTACTATCAACAAGATACAAGAATGCTGAAGTAATTTTTACTGAATTTACCTGCTTTAGGTACTGCACTATGAAATTTCTGGATGTTTGCAGTCAATAAGGTTTCTGTGTCACAAGAGAAATGTTTCCTCAACAAATGCTGATTCAAATGTTATACATTCCCACTGCTTCAATTTTTGCTCCGGGGTAAGTAGATGATTATTTAGTGTTTCTACAAGCTGTCATATTACTTACACTGCTCACCAAAGAGGTGGTTGTGTTTCAGCATTAGGCAGGGAGTGTTCCTGTGTGTGCATTTGAACCCAAAAGGACCATTTCAAAAGGTTGTTGCCTATGTGTGTTGATACCCTCTAAGGTTGATTGTTGTTGCAGATGGCAGCAGAAGTTGAATTTCCCTACGAAGGTGGGTAGGAGCGGCAATCAGATGAAACTGGGAAAGGGTTATAAGTGTTTTAAATTCTTCTGTGGCAAAAAGTGTGGAAACTGCGGATAGGTTAAAGAATGATGGGTTACCATGCAGAGTTAATTTTTCAGGAATGAAGTGGAGAAATTATAATGAAAATAATTGTAGTGGAATTTGTAAACTGGCATAGAACGGAGGTCAGTCATTGTAAAATTATTACTTTTTCTTTGGCTGGATGCTCTGCGCAAGCTGCTACTCCCCCTCCTACAGCGTTAAAATCACTTCTTTTCATTTGTGCATGCTTTCTGGAACTGATGAGATTAAAACATCATAATACCACTTCAACTCAATAGGGAATGATTGCAACTGAAAAGCATTTATTTATTTGATGTGAATCATTCTGTAGCACATTTCAGTTCCATACTGGAGAGGAGGTTTTTTTTGTCTTTTAAATGTTTACTTAAATAGGTGGAGCAAGAAGATGTCCCTGTCCCCCTCACTTTGCTAATGCAGGCAACACACACCTCACCTCATAGTCCTGATGTATTGCAAGGGGACATCTAGGATAATTTCAATTTTTCTAGTGTTCACTGTTACCACATCAAGTCTCTGCAGTTGTATATGAGGATGCTGGTCAGTGTAAAAAAGAAATCATAATGTAATATAAGTATCATAGAGAAGGTTACAAAAAAAACCCCCAAAAAGTGGGTTTTGTTGTAATGCCACTGTCTGTTGGCTCCATCTTGCAAGTAGTTTTTAAAATGAGGTAGATAATAATAGCCACAGTTTTGTCTAAAGATAAAGTAGATGTTTTATGGGGAAAGTTTTGTCCTAGTTAAGAGGACAGGTGAATTGTGGGGAGAATGACTTGATACTATGGTAACCATAATATTTGACTTCTAATTGTATTACAAACCACTGCCCCTTTAATGACAGCTTTCTTGCACTACTGCATAGCTTTGCTTTTTTGTTTTTTCAGTTTAGTTACCAGTTCAGATCAGATCCTTTTATTCCAATTTACATACATGCCAATCATTCCAGGATGGAATTAAGAATTGTATTGTAGCAAGAATGAAACAGAGTTTGTAGAAAAAGAACATTAAAAAAAAAAATCTTTTTTTAGGCCAGTTAATATAATTGGAAAGAACAGACAGACCTTTGGGCTCAAAGTCCTTTCTCTGGGTCTGAAAAGGAGTGGCAGAATTTAAGACAGAGACAACATTAGGCCCAATTCCTCTTAGTTTAATCTAATTATGTTAGTTAGGACATTTGAGAGATAAAGGTACCCAGCATGCATAGAGCAAAGCTCCCTTTCCATGTTACAGCAATCATACTCTGCTGGGAAAAGCTGTGTTGCAAGGAGAGCTGCACAAGCCTGTGCATCAGTTTCCAGAGACCTCCTGGGGTCCCTCATTGCTGGCACGCACCCAGCCACGCTGGCAGCACACACAGTACTCAGGCCCAGGCACAGGAATACAGGCTCTGGAGTGGCTCTGTACAAGCCAAGGGAACATCACCATCCCAGGTTTGCATACAGAGCTCCCCTGAACCTGTGGCTTCCTCAGAGACTGTCTGACTGCTGAGGAGCCTGAGTCCTGCTCAGAGACTGAGAGCATCTCAGTGCTTGGGGTCTTGGGAGCCCCTCTAGAGTGTCCCCCTGAGCTGGTGTGTAGACCAGATTCCAACCAGGGAAATGGATGGATTACCAATATTCCTTGGATTCCTTGGCCGTCTGGATGTACTGCTACCACCAGGCTCATTTTTCAGCTTGATGAATGTAATGATTTTGGCAATGGTTGTGGCTGCTCCCAATCATTCTTTTAACAGTTTCCATTACCCTGGCCAGTTATTTTCAGGGTCTTGGCCTTTTCCTTCAGAGCTATGTGTTTTTTATGTTTCAAGATCTCTGAATAGCAACTTGTACAAGTATGTCCCTTTGTGTCTGCTCCTCATCTTGAAGCAGTTTACATACAGCAAATGCCTTTTGAATGGGCTTGTGACAAAGTGACTCAGGCAATGCTGCTCTAAATGGCCTTCCCACAGACACTGAGTAAAAAGGAGACAAGCATCAGCTCTCCATTTTGCTGGACAGGGCAGGCACACTATGCATACAGTCAGGTGGAAAGCAATGTGGGTTTCATAATGGTGTCAGTAGCAGACCCCAGCTGTTCTCTCTGATATATCATACATAGGGACTCCCCAGACAGGGCTGGTTTCAGCTCCATTTTACTCTACAGTTTTGCCTATCTTCTTTGGGTTTTTTTTTCAGTCCCAACAGGCATCTTCTTGAGTATTTTAAGCTGAAAGAAAAGTCAGCAAACAAAAACTGAGTCTACACAGGCACCCAGAAACAAAGCTGTCATTATAGGGCATGTAACTGCTTTTTCTGAAGCATTGCTAAGTGTTATTCTCTCAGATCTGTACACACTGTCCAATTCACATCTTAGACCACTGGGGGAAAAGAAAGTTCCCAAACGTGCTTGAAATACTAAAGTAGTCCCAGGAGGAAAAACCTAAACAAACACTATCCCCCTCACTGAACACACCCAACCTTTCCCTAACCTAGGCAGCCACTGACACTCTTATCACTTTCTGCCAGCAACTCTGACTGTTGTATTCTTCACAAGGAAGGCTTACACTGCTTCTACAGTTTTTTGTCACCCCCGTCCATTGTATGCCTCAGTTACTGAGCCAGCTGTTCTGCTGGTTCTTAGAAGGGCTTTCACAGAAAGGAATTCTGTATAAAAATGCTGCTGCCCTGAGATAGGTGGTGACTAGTGGTGACTCGTCATTAGGTCACCCCTGGTGACTTGTGGTGACTGGCACCATTCCTTACAAAAGGGGCCAAACAGCAGACAGACATTTTGGCAGAATGGCTTCTGAGGGCAACTTTCCTATTATCACTCTTTACCAGAGTATGTACATATCACAGTAAAGTAGACCAGGCATCTCTAATTAATATTGCTAACTCACAAAAGTAGGGTTGGCTAGTCTTAGCCTCTTGAGAGAAGAAGTTATAATAAAAAACAAAAGCTGCATTTGGTGGAAATTATCAGTTACCACCTGAAATAAAGACATTTCAGATGCCATTTCCTTGAATATATGGTTAATAGTTTCAAATCTCAGCATGTGCCAGCTCCTCCCCATCATACAGCTGCACCAACTTCACAGTCTTTGGATTCAGTTCAAATCTTGTTTTCAGTATAACAAGAACTTTGCCAATACTGTAGTTCAGCAACAAGAATAATTCCAGTAATAAGACAGACAAACAAAAATACCTTAGCAAGCAAGTAAAGATCTAAAGCCTTGGGAAAGGCTGAGTAAGCTTTCAGCACATAGAACCCTACCAAATTAAGCAGGTTTGCTTAAATTGTACCTGAGATGGCCACTCCTAGAATCAGATCTTAAGCCAAAACCTAACTTCTCCTTTCCAGGTGGTCCTTGCAGACAACCTGAATCCAGACTGTCTAAAAGTGCCATGTTCTCACTTCAGGCCACATCAGCCCTTATCAAAAAGGCCACAGAACATCTGGTCTGGCTGGCCTCAAACTTATGGTCTCATCACAAGGACAGATGGGATGTGGGGAGCTGACAGGCACAGGTAATGCTCAGGGCTCGCCAGCACTGCAGGATAAGGGTCCGATGCTGGGAGTGAACTTTAGTTTTTCTCCAGGAATCAGGAACTGCTGATTAGTTCAGCAGTTCCAAATGTCATCCTGTGATCTGATCAGGAGTTTAACTCAAAGCAGTAAATTTATTCTTTAGGCTGTACACAACTCATGGAGCTTCTTTACCCACTGGATCAAGGAAAGCCCCAAAAATTACACATTAGGTATGCACAGTTTCATGGCAAATGCAAATATATACTTTAAATATCATATGAATGCTGTGGATTGCATTCACAGCATGCTAGTGGCCTACTTAAATACTAGCATTTTCTTCTCTTCCATGCATATGTAATTTATAATAGCCAGCTCACATCAGGAAGCTCTTCATTCTCCACAGCTGAAATACCTGTATATTATACTTGTATACTGTACTATCCCCAAAGATAATAGCAAAACAAAATAGGGAAATTCACTCCCTAGAGAGAAGACTCCTCTAGGCTTTAAGGACACATAACTTCAATTAAAGCTTTACAGAGGAGCTGATATGTGCAGTGTGACTAAGGCTCAAGGCTACCCCAATGTATGTCTGTCTAATAAAGTGCCTATGGCACTGCTGTAGCATTACCAACAAGTACTAGTAAATCCACCTCTCTCTTGGGAATGAAGTTCATCTTTCACAATACAACATGGTCTTCTAAACAGAAGGCAAAAGAAAAAAACATTTATCATTCTTGTGCCAGGCAGAATTCAACTTGAAAGAAACCAGATGAAATGTGTATCATTCATCTAAGGAACAAATCCACACTACAGATTTGTCTGAGAGACAAGGGAATGTGATCCAAAAAAGCTGTCCTTTTCAGAATGGGAGGCTTGAATTCTGGCCAACCAGAAAATACATGCTGAGTAGCATCCATTTATTCAGAGTAGTAATGGTTTCTTCTAAGAGCACATTGCCTTGATCATTGTGTTAAGCATAGTATATATAACCAACAAAAATTCCCATCTTTGCAAATGCAGGCTATCTGCCAGTTCCACAAAGGGATTTTTTTCTAAATAGCTACTGCATAAGGGTTGTTGCCTGCAGAGCAGGTTTTGTGTGCTCAGCCTACTGCGATCATCAGGTCTGAGTGCACAGTAAATGGAATTCACAAGCCTTTCCAAGTCACCTCCTGTGCAAAGCCCTGAACAGACAGTCCCAGAAGTGAAGTAAGGAACAACTTCCCTCTCCGCCCCTTTGGGCAGCTCACACACATGCTTTTAGCAATACCTAAAACAAGAAAAACACCTACAGCCACTTCACTGGGACTGGCGGAAACAGAACGGAAATGAGAAACTGATTAAGTGGAGAGCCAGATTCACATGCAGAGAAACTTCCAACATTTGTTCCTAATGACTTTTTAAAAAGTGCTTCAGTTTTGCTAGTATTCCCTTTGAAAAAAAATAAAAATCTTGGCCCATGAGCTCTCAGTGCCTACACAGATTAAAGCTGTGAGAGGCCTTAAATGACTTCAGCAGGAAACTACTGGGAAGGGGAGGGGTCTGTTTTCTGACAGTCCCATTACACATTTCTAGGAAAAATCTTTTCAAGTTCTGCGGACGAAAACGAAAGAGAATTACAGCACTGCCTCTCTTTTGGAGACAATCAAAACATCCTGCTCCCATGCTGGAGTGCTGCAAAGTAATTCCCTTCTTTTTTTATCTCTCCTTCTCTCTTTCTCAGGATCTTGGGGTCAGGAATAGCACTTCAGATTGAAGAAATTGTTAGAATCAGTGCACATTCTAATCTGCTCAAATAGGATCCATGTCTGTTTCAGGTAAACTTTAGGAATACTTTGTTCTGCAGTTGCTTTTGTAAATCCTTCTGCCATTTCCCAAACCCCTCACAAACTGTTGAGTGAGCACAGGGGTTTTTCTGTTTAGTAGCGATGACAAAGCACTCGACTACTGCAAAACCACAGCAGAGAAGCTGAGCAATAACAGACGTCAGCCAACATCACCCCCAGATCACTGGAGTGGAAGGTTATCCTCAAACAGTATTTCCATTTTTTCCTCTCTTGGTAAATTGCTCTGGGAAAAATCCTCTTTTTTAGTGTAATGTTGTTAAAAATTAGGAAGTCATCACCACTTACACAAAGCTGGAATTTCTGGCCGTGTTGGGAATTTTAGCTGATGTCTCCACCCAGGCAGCATGTGGAACCAACGTAATGGCTAACACAATTCAGAGCTTAAAATGGAGTGATGTTGCAGCTCCAGCTGTTTTTATAAGTCAGTAAAAGAGATCTTTGGAAGCATTAGAAAAGAAATAGAAACAAAGGTGAATTATGGCTTCTAGTCTGATGATGTGCACTAAGGAATATGTGAGTGACAGTGTAAAAAGCAAGAAAAAAGTAAAGCATCACTGGACAGTATTACATAGTGCCATCCTCAGGAACAAGACAGCCACAAAAAAGTGATGTCTGCTGGGACATATCTCATGGGAAACAGGTGCATTGTTTTTTATCTGTGCTTCTAGAAAAGGCACAGTCCTCAAAGGTGAAGATACACAACAGCCTGAGATAGACAATACAGCTTTTGTTCTAATGAAGAAGAAAGGTTCACTGTGAGCAGACTTGGCCCAAATGCCCTTAACAGTTCCTGTGACTCCATGTGCTCTACAAAACCCTCAGTTATCAGCAAGCTACAGCTCCCTATTTATCAGCTCATCCAAGCTAACTCTGCAAGGGCTTTTCATTCCCTGAGAACTGAGCTGTACTGTTTGCCCAAACAACTTTCCACCTTCTTTCCCAGTCCTAACATGCAGAGACCCAAAATCACTAGCAGGGCACAATGATGGCAAGCATTTTCCTTATTACCAAGTATATTTCCATATAGGTCCCTGCTTATAAGCAAAGGTTCTGAACTAGCTGCTAGTTCTGATGCAGATTTTTAGCAATTTAAGAATTACTTAGTATTTAATGAATATTTAGTAGTAATTTGGTAGATCTGCTGTCTATCTAGAGATGTTAGACACAAAGAATTTATCCAGTGAAGAGAATCATGGTATAAACTCTATCCCCATTGAAAACAGAAACTGATTTGCTGCCAACATCAACCCTTCATATTTGCACAGGGTACTGTGCCGTGTATTTTAAAAATAATTAAATAAATAGATAAGCAATGGAACTATTTGACAAGAACTAAAGAGGGGTGAGATATTTAATAAAACATTTCTGGGGCTTTCATCTCAACAAACTAACTTAAAAGGTTGCTTATAAATAATAAAAAATTCTGTGTTTCTTTGAAAAGTCAAGATACCCAAACCTCAAGTAATGCAGTTCTTCTCTAACATTACAACAACCTTTCTCAGAACATGCAAAACCTGTAGATCCCAGTTTCATATTTGCAGGTAGAACTCACTCAGGAACCTTTTGCTAAGCACATTCTAATGGGTTATAATTCCCCCCACAAAAATGGTCTGAGAATTCTGTACTTTCTGGAGTGGTAAAATTAAACAGTTTGAAAACTATATGCTTCAGGCTCACAAGAGTCCTCAAACACTACTACAAATACAGCAGCATTTAAAACTACTAGGTTGAAATTATCATCAACCTGACTTTGGCACAGTGTTAGCTTTTTTCCTTAGAAATAAATTTAATATCATTTCACTCTGTCACTAACCAGGATTATTTGATTCTGAGGACAAATTTATATAGTCACTATCACTGAAGCACATAAACAAGCTGAGCATTTTTCTAAAATAAAACTGTAGAACGTCAATGCAAATCAACAGTAAAAATATATTTTAGAACGATGGAAGAAGTAGAGTAACTTAGTTACAGAGCATCTTAATGAGTAAAAGAAATACTGGTTTGCAGCCCACTTCTGTAAACTAAAGCAGTTTGCTTCTTCCCATTGATAGAAAAAAACCTGCTATTTTTTGGCATAAACGCCCCAGCATTTAACCTGTTATTTTTGATAAACAGAATTTGAAAAGAGAAGAAGATGAAGGAAGGCTTTTGTGAATCACATAGGTTATAAATTTTTTCGGCAGCTGAAATTCTTTAAATTTTGGAATTAGTAGTCCTGAGGTAGAGGGGCTAGTTCAGAGTTATTGAAAGAGAAGTGTCCATCTTACAGCATTTTCCTACAGCTGTACTGTGAACATTCTTTATGCTCTATTCTCTTGACAGGAGTGATTTTCCTTGGACATCAGTGATTCATGGAAACTCCACATCACTTCAATACAATGCAGTCTCACAAGGAAGAACCTGCAACATCTCAGAGATCAGAGTCTCAAAAAGGATCCAAACCCAGTGAGCAACTGCATCTTCCATAAGTGAAACCCATCTATCTTCTAAAATCATCTCATGGGGAGATGTCCACAGTAACAGTAAATGACTGTAACAGCAACCCAGGTAAAACTATGGCTAAGTGAATACCTTTGGGAAAAGCTTTTAAAAAGTACCTTGACTCTTTTTTAATAATGTTTCTATCAGATAGATTTACTAGATTTTAGAGGTCTGTTTTACTCAAGTTTCTTTCTGATTACCACTGTACATTTGCAAAGTGTATTCATCATCCAGAGAAAGTCTTCTACAGATCACCATTATTTTCAAAGGAAAGGGGAAAAATACAGCAAAGGCTTCAAAGATGTGAGTGAATTATTTCATTCACAAGTGCAGCATGTGCTCTCTCTTCTGTAATGACACAGTACAGAAAACAAGAGGTAATTAATGCGATTCCTTTGCCAAATGAGTGGGATCTTATAAAGAATTGGCACATAATTCTGATTTGAGCTTTCTTGTTTTAAACAAAACCAAACCCAATACAGAACAATATAATGTACTAACACGTCCCTTCACCATATTTTTCTTTTTCCCCCCAAAACAAGTGTCTGCAAAGTGCTGGGCCTGTAATCAAAGGACATTCAGTGTCCAAAGCAGCACTGTTGATGCAGCCAGACATTTCTGTGTACTACAGTACAGTCATGAAAGTGAACCAAAGAAGAACATTTGGTCTTTTGTTGTCTTACATACCAAGACAGAAAAACATGATTCTTCCTCTGTTCTACCCAATGAACAGATGTGGGTTTAATCATGTACAAAAGAAAATGCTCACGAGTTTCAGACTATGACTTTGATATTTAGGAGTAAAATAACTTTCTCAAAGAAAGTAATTTTCACCTAATTATCTTGAAACTGTCCATGAAAAGAAGATAGGTAAGGAATTGGATAAATACACCAAATAAAGTTTCCTTTGGAGTTATTTTCTTCAGCTGGAGAGAAACCTAAGGTAATTTTCATAAACAAAAAAACACTCATGGCAAGATAAGAAAAGCCTCAGGGTCCAATATTGGAAAATTATAGGAGATTCTTCAATAAATAGATATTAAAGAGCAGTGTAAATTGAGATGCCTCCTCTGTCTAGCTGAACTCAAAAGTTGCAGATCAACTCAATACACAAGGTTAGCAAACAGCAGAATTAGGTAAAATAGAAGCAGAAAACGCCATACAAAAGCCCAAAAGGACACCTTAAGGGCTATAACATTAAGCTGGCCACTAACCTATTATCCAGCTCCCTGCCTCCCCCCCAGCTCAAATCACCTCATAAATACCTAAGGCAGATTACCCTTCCCTCTGAGGAGCATTAGAGCTCTGACAAACTCTGAGAAATGCAGATCCAGGGAACACAGATCTGGGGCAATTCTTCAAGACACATTTTGAGAGGATATACGGGCATGGAGGTGGTTGGAATTTGCACCCAGAGAGAACAGGTTTGCTTCTAATGACATCTGGCCCTTGGTTAACAGGATCTACCCTCATATATGTGGCCTCTACAGGCGTGATGTGCACAGAGTACAAAGGGATCTCTCTCTTCCACATCTGGGTGTTGAGGGTGGAGGGACAGAGACAAAATCTGTGATTCTGATGTGAAAGTAAGATGCACAATGCTGGCATCTGGCAGCCATAAAAGGCACAAAAAAGCCTCTGGCCTGCTGCCAGCCAGGGCGCCTGCAAGGATAACCAGAGCTTGTAACCCCTGCAGAAGGGTCAGGGTGGCAGAAACACAATTATGGCCCGTGCTGGTACTTCAGCTGCAAACTCCTCCCTAGCTTCCTAGAGTTTCAGTAAGTCTATGCAACATCCTAAATTAGTTTTAAAACCACAGGCATTCAAAGTTCATCACAAATGACCAGGCCCACAAAACATCCAGACATACACCTCCCACTAAAAATCAGTGAGAGTTAAGCCCATAAATACTCCTACAGTTCTGACCAAGTATTTTCCTTTATTCCCCCCTTGAAAACTCCAAGTTATGTCATCCTTTTGAGCCTCTCTTGCTCATAGCTTTTTTCAGTCCTATATTTCACTGTAACTCTTGAGAGAATCACAACCTGCAGTGCCCAGTGCAGCACCTACCAGGAGATTCATTGATAGTGCTGGTGTCTCTGGAGCATGTAGTGCTCACTTCAGCAACTGCTCTTCAGCCCACTCGTGTTACCAGCTCCATTTACAAACTGCTCTAATGCCAGTCACAAAACAAGACAAGATAACAGATCCTGAATGAATCCATGTCTAAACTCAGTATTAAGGAAATTTCATGTAGGCAGTTTCACTTACAGACTTTCTTGCAATGCCTAGGACCTAATCTGAGTTTCTAAAAAGCGAGTTTTTAATTATGAGCAGAGAAACAATAGCTCACTTCAGCATGAAAAAGAATACACCCACTATTTTTCCATGCTCTGTAATTTAAAAATAGGTCAGCTCATTAGCTTTAAAGCTTTTAAAAATACTAAAACTGAAATACAGGGCTCAATTTCTTTTTGTTTTTTTAAGCCAGACCCAGAGATTGAAGAGTTTTAGACCAACGACTACTTTAAGATGATGAAAGAGGATAAAGTTTTTGAACTATGAATCTAATATAGCCAGAACAGATTGATTTCATAGTAAATTTTTAAACAGAAAGTAAATTTTTAAACATTGACTAAATTTGAAGCATTTAAATAAGACCAGAGCATTAACTGCATGCCAATTCCAAAGTGCTGCAGGGCCTACAATTTGTCACTCTACACATATAGATCGAGTTGACTTTTCTCACTTTTTTCCATCGTGTGCATGTTCAGAATGCAAACAGGGGCCAAAGTGCACCTGAACAGCCAATTGAGAGACTTCCTATGTGTAATGTGAACCACACAGAATCAATACATATGGAAAAAAATTGACTGGGAAAGGGCAATTTCTTACTCTGTACTTAAAAACATAACCCTGAGGGCCAGAATTGCTCTGCTGACATTTTGTAAGTTGACAACAACAGAATTATGATTAGTGGGACATTGACTCCCAGTGTTTCCCAAGCACCTTCTGCATGACCTGGAAAACCTGGTGTGCATTCAGTATAAAACAGAACTTCATCAGTGCCAGTGCCCGACAGGCTTCAGGGTTGTGTCCTCTATCCCCAGACTAAAGTTCAGGTTCCTGCTGCCCAAACAATACTGGAGAAAAACTGCTGGCTTAAGATCTTGGTAGGTATGTCAAACCAAAGCCCAACTACTCTGAGCCATCTCATACTTCCAGTCACTTCACCTGAAAATAATTTGATTTTTAAATTGAATTTAAGCAAGTTGTTAGTAATCACTTTTCAAGTATTTATTTTATTGAGGGAGGGAGGAGAGGAAAATCAAACTATTTAGCTTTCCAAGTATTTAACATAAAACCCAGAAGAGCTCCATCTGGCAACCAGCAGGATTTCTAAACAATCTAAATAGTATCTACATAAGAACCAGGCTGTCTATGGAGTGATACAACTTCAACTTTTACAGCCACAAGAAGTCTTTATTAACATAAAAGGAAATTATAAAGAATTACGTTAGAACGGGAACAAGAGCCTGGCAAGCTGACAAAAGACCCCAGGAATCTCTGCATTAATCTTGAAATGCTGCTTTTGACTTGTTGGAATATAGCATCATACTCTGCATGGTTTTAAAAAAACAAAATAAAAACCCCTCTTAGGTTCAAAGGACTCCAGTACAATAAAACTAGCTCTAGGAAAATATTCAGATTAATGAAAATCAATATGTAATTCCTTACTTTGCCACACAAAAAAACAACCCTTAACATTTGAACATAGTTTGGAAAACACTAGTATATAATTAAAGTCATGGACAAGGCCCTTCATGTCTATAGATGTCTGCCTTCATTAAGAAGATGGTTCTGAGTACTGCTCCTACTTATGTAAATTAAATATACTTTTGAACTAGTCTTACATATAAAAAATATGGTAATCCTAATTCCCAAGTAAGTAAACACCTCAGAGTATACAGTTTTTAATTTTCTGAGTTATTCATATGAAGGATCTGGCCTTGCACTTCATACCTAGCCCATCTGCTTTTTGGATCATTTGTGAGCGATCCAAACCTGGTGGTGGTTTGGTGTCATATGGGAAATATTTAACTGGTCCTCAATGCCCCTGTCAAGTTGCCACTGGGATTTTCTGTCAGTTTCTTGGCAAAAAATCAAAGAGTGAAACAGTGGGCCCAAAAAAACATGTTATGGTGATCCTGTGAGGATAGGGCAGCCTTGAAGCTCTGCATTTTCCGCTATCCCTGGACTACAGGAAGAGAATTTCTATCTTTATCATTGCCCATCTGGCACCTTTCACAGGCAGCAAGAACAAAGAAGTAAAATGTACTGGCCCCTACCATCTGCTTCTGCTTGTGAAGTCTGGAGAGAGCCCGATAGGGAAGAAAGCAAAGAAAGATAAAACCCAACCCCTTCGTTTCCCACCAAACTGTTCTGGCAGGTACACGTTGTGCCTGAACTTCTTACATATCTTAGGGCCACCCCAGAGACCCTCTGGTTCCCTACAGCAACACAGCTGCTGAGCACAGAGCATCCCAAACACTCCCAGCCCCACGTCCTCACTCACAGCCTTCTGAGAGCCGTGAAAGAAAGGTTGTGCTGTCTGAGATCTGCTTTATTGGATCAGCCACTGTTTTATCTAGACTAGGAAAATTCCTGTGGGTTTAATAAGAGGTATTACCCTACAGATTTTCTCTGGTCCCACCTCCTTTCCCATCAGCCACATCCCCTGTTACTGCAAGGCTGCATACACCATGTGTTGGCTGGACCCCTTCTGTCTCTGACAGAAGTTTGGCCAAAAAGAGCAGATTTTCTGCTACTTTGATCATTTCCTGTGGTAAAAAGTGAAGGGAATTATCTGACCCAGGGTCTTTTTTTTTCTTTCTTAGTTTTGAAAAATAGCATGGCTTTACATTTGCAAGTTCCTTTTAACAGCGTTCTTGCTTTCCAATGGCATTTTGCTGCTGGTTTACTGGTTGCCTTACAGAACTTACTTTTTTTAGAATCACATTGCTCTGATCTCAAACTCCAACTCTGCTGCTCTATTACATCAATAATGACCTTCCCTATGCTGAAGCTGCAACCACAAGATAGTATCAAATTTACAGACAATACAAAGGTGTCAGCTTCTTCCCTGTTAAAAAATTATTACATTTAAAAAACAAGCTTACTTCTCTTGTGGTGGGGATAGCATTGTTTTTGGCTAGAAATGTGCATTGCATAATATCTTTAGAAATAAGTTAACCATTTTATTAAATGAACTATTAGAGCAGTCTATGACATACATGATATAAGCACCCTAAAACTTTTTTTCCCCTCAAGACTCCACATCAGAAAACATCTCATGCTTGTGTAAGCCCATGCTGAAATAGTCATAGTACCTGGTGACTTAAATGGTGTGGAAGCATTTGGGAGCAGGGGCCTAAGAACAGTGCCAAGTGATAATCACTGACCTCGATGGGCCCTGCAAGTGCACCCTCAAAACTTGTCCATTTTTTATTTTTTCTGGCCCAGAGAGTATAAAGTAAACAAACAACATAAATCTACCTACTGAACTAATGTCTTGTGTCAGAATTAATATTCTATAGGAATGAATTCCAAAGAAATTATCACAATATACATTAAGTCTTTATAAAATGTGGCACTATAGCATTTAAAATAGATACATATATTCACACTTAGTAGTGTGTGAAAAAGACTCCACGTTTTTCAGCCCAGAAGAATGCCACAATGTGCAAGTTGTGCTTGTTGGCATCAAAACTCTTTTTTTCAATTTTGCTGTGCTAATTACATGAGTAGCACAGATTCTGACAGATACACTGTTGAGCTGAGGCCAGGGTGCAGTGTGTGCCTCCCTTTGAGCGAGTTGTACTCTCAAAAGAAATGATTGAACATTTTGAACTGTTAAAATTACTGTTGTTTTAAAATGTTACAGGAAGTTACTTTGATGAATTTACTATCTGTATATATGTATTTTTTTTAATCAGCCTGTTAAAAAATCATGGCCTGGCTGCATTTCCCACTTTATTTATAAAACTGAATCCTTCCAGAACTCACACAGCTCAAAAGCAAAGGGAGACCTAGGGCAGTCTGGTTTCTTTCAGTATTAAAAAAAGAAGATATGTACTTATTTATATATGTATGCATGTACCCCACTTAAAAATATAATAAGAAAGGGGAGGAAGAAGCTACAGTAACCTTGTTAAAACAAAAATTGCACTAAACCACTTCAAACAAGATCTTACCACAACAAAAATCAGCATTATCATTGTTAATAATACAGTGCCTTTCATATGCAGAGGTAATAAGGAGGCTGTACTGTGATCCATATAACCTCAATAATGTGTAAATGAATCAAAAAGGATCTAATTAGTTCAGCAGCACCAAAAGCTATTAAGTAGAAACATCAAAAGAGCCAATGGGACATTACTTTTTTTTTTTGTCAGACATGCTGCAGAGCTGCCCTTCAGAATTCTCTGGTTTCTATCTGGAGGAGGCCTCATCAATGTGGGTCACAGTAAGTGAAAAGACCTGGAGCTAAGGATGCTCCCTGTACCTGTGCCCTGCAGCTCCGCAGCACCATCCCTGCACGTCCCGCACGCAGCCCTGCCCCATGCAGGATCCGTGCAAAGGAAGGGTGGAGCGGGTTCCTCACCTCCTGTCTGCGGCAGGAGATAGCACATCCTGCACGGCTGCTATGCCCCTTTTCCTCCTTCCACAGAGCCACGGGGAAAAGGAGGAACAGCAGCTTGGGAGGTGCCTCAGCTCCCACGGAGACACCCACGAGGGAGGGAGATACAGAGGACAGATACTGCAACCAGCACAGAGCCACAGGACCTCCCTGGAGATGGCCTTGGCCTCCTACCAGTCCCTCCGGACTCCTACAGCTGCTCCTGCCATACACATGGGAAAATGTTTGTTGTGCACACGTGAGAGCCTCTTAGGAAATACCTGTGGAGGCATCTCAAAGTTAGAACACTCTGTGCATATATCTGTTTGTTAAAAAACAGTGAGAGGACTTCTATACTTGACCACATAGCTGTGGGCACCCGCGCCTCTGCAGCACACACGGCACGGTGAGAAACTCACACCCGGCAGGAGGGCAGCCTGGGCTGATCAGGGCAAAGAAAAGTCTTGTTCATACAATTCACTGAAGTCAGAAAAGTTCCATTTAAATATAAACAAAACCTAACACAGAGGTCCACTGTACTTAAGGAATTATTTTTCTGAAGACCCTGAAGATACGGATATAGCTTGTATCTCCTCCAACAGTTCTATCTGCCCACTACCCAGTCATGTTTCACTCCAGTTAGTAAAAGCATCATATGCAAGAGGAACAATAATGCTATAAAACAATGACCTTTCACTACTCCAGGTCCATTCCATACCCAAAACCCAAAGGTTTCCTTCTTCAAAGGAATAAATGGGATGGTATTTGTTAAGGTTTAAGCCACAGTAACAACATTTTTAAGGTGCTTCCTCCAATAGCTTTCAACATGGTTTGATCTGCAGACCTATTAAAAAACCCCACAATTACGCAATGGAGCAGGACAGAGAAACAAAACCTCCTTTCCAGAAGACTTGCTCTTCTATTTACCTTTAACAGAACATATAGAAGGCAACAGACCTCACAGGGCCACAAAGACCAGGCTGACAACATACATCATTGCAACTCTGCGAACTACTGCAGTATGCACTAAGCTCCATTCCCACCTCCCAAGGAATTCAGCTGGAGGTTGGCTGCACCTCAAAAGTTAACCATGGTATCCTGTATCTAAAACATCAAACTCAAACTGCTTTGATAGAAATCTCTACTGAGGAGCTCCAACACAAACCTCGAGGAAATAAAGCACCCACTCCAACAAACCTTCACAATCCCAAGAAGACATACGGAACATGCCAGGCTAACCAGCAAGAGTTAAGTTTCTCAAGAAATAATACTGAAACTCACAGATTTAACACACAGATGGCCCACAACATCTGCAAGAATTAAAATACAAAACCTTCTCAAAAGGTAACCCCCGATGCTGATAAAGACAAACAAAGCCAGGCTGTGCCCTGCTGCACCAGCATTCTGCAGAGCAGTCCCGGTGCAGAGCAATCCCAGTGCACAGCAATCCCAGTGTATGCAGCACTGCCCAGCTGTCCACAGATACAACTGGAGTAGCTCTGTCAGAGGCTCCTGAGGAGGAGGGGTAGTACTGGGAGAGGGACAGCATTTATGCAAATAGAAGAACTGAATTGAAGCCTGTATGCTGCTGTCTAGAACTTACAGTTACGTTTGTACCACCCATTCCCTGGGGGAAATGACATACAATACAAACAGGCCTAGTTGTTCAATTATTCAAGTATTAAGAGATTCACAGAAAAGCATCTGAGAAACATAACATTTTAATAGATGAAATAAATACTCCAGTACATGCAAGATAAAAACTGACATTGGAAAAAAATTAAAAATCACTTTTGTTATAGTGTAATTTTGTTTGTTTGTTTAAACACTCACAGTAGCTTTTCCCCCAGTTTGGAAATCAACACATGGAAAACATAATCACAACCTCCAGTCCTTCCACTCCTACACACCAAATGCACTTCTAACCTAACACTTGATGCAAAATAAAAAAAGTCATACAAAACAAAAACAAACAAAATAGTAGCTACATCCATCATCTATGTGTTGTTGGGTTTTTTCATTTTTTAAAATGAGTAAGAACTGAGGTAACCTTTTTCCTGCACAACCGAACAGCAAAATTTAGAAGGGAAATTTCGGAAGACAAGACAAGACAAACTTTAAAAACCGCACCCAGCGCGATTAAAGCTCTTTTTTTTCTCCTTTTTCTAAGATACCCCCACCTCCCCAAATATAAAAAACTTTGAAACAGTTTTACCACTTGTGTAAAGACCTTGTTGAATAAAGGAAAATTTATCTGCAGATACTTGCTTAACTTTAAAGTAAAATAAAAAGAAGCCAAAATTGGCTACCTTTATTAGTACATATAGTTTGAATATGTTCTGCTTCTTCACCACATGAAATCAAAGGATTGGGCTCATCCAAGCAAATTCTTTGGTATACAAAAAAGGGGTGAGGAGGTGGGATATTATTTTCCTTTAGCAATGACTGGGATCTAAACAGAAGATGTGGGGGTTAATTCACAGAATTGGAGTTCACTGGCGGTAAAGTCCTGGGTGAAGATCTTTCTCTTAGTGCCTGAGATAGCAAGTTGCAACCATCCGAGACGGCGCAAGCTGAGTTCCTCAACCTTTCCCTGTAATCGCTCATTTTGGTGCTACTTTCGGGGTGTTGGGCTATATCCCTGAGGCATTGGGTCAGGAGCACACAAGCAGATACCACACTCATGGCTCCTCCTAGGATGGCAGTTTGCACAGCTTTGCCCTCTGGATTAATGGTGGCAGCTTTACCCAAAAACTGGGGCTCAGTGGCAAAGCCCACCAGAGCATAGACAGACTGCACCAAAGGTCCACTGAACAAGACGCACCGGTTCCTGGTCAGCTCGCTGGGTGAGGTCTTGACCTCCTTGACACAGGCCAAGAGGGCAGAGGCGCTGGTGCTCATACATTTGACACTGAGTTTGAACTGCTCCTTAGCAAATTTATCCTTGGATTTCTCACTGGCCAGCACGCAGGCGTCTGTCAGGAATTTCAAGTTCTTGGACATGTTCTGAGAAACCTCCAGCAGGAGCTGAGGGCTCATATCTGCCAAAGGGGTGGTCTTCAAGACCCCGCAGCCGTGCTCCACCTCATGCCTACATCGGGTCACCTTGTAGCGATCCACCAAGCCAGGCATGGCAGGCTGGGCCCCCGGAGTCTCCACTGCAGCCAGGTAGGCAGCGTGGGCAGAGCACTCGGTCAGGGAGACCACCAGCTCCCCCATCTCCATCAGGCTTTCTCCCACCTCCCCGAAGCGTCCCATGTTGAGCTGGCTCTGGACGTCATGGGTCAAGATGGAGAGTCCTTTGGTCCTGGCAATGATCGTGTCCCTGCACTTCTCAAAGGACTCACCGAAGACAGACAGGCTCTCGGTGTTCACCGGCCTGGTCTCGCTCGACAGCAGAAGCAGATCGGCCACCAGTTGCATCTTGATCTTGCAGTGGTCGCAGATAGAGATGAGCTTCTTCCTCTGCAGGGAGCTGCTGCTGGGGATGCCGCCGCCGGAGACCTCGCTGCTGGACTTGCCGGAGCCACCGCTAGCCATAGCGCCGGGGGGGCACTCGCATGCCGCTCGCTACCCCGCTGCCGCCGCCTCCGCCGCCGCCCGAGCAGTCCCGACTGAGCCCGGCAGGATCGCTCTGCCTTTTCCGCAACATCATTCCATTAATCGCCGGGAGGCAAGAAAAGGCTCTGGGCGCCGGGGCTGCCGCCGCTGCGGGGACCGAGCTCGGCCGGGGCGCCCGCCCCGCTCCGGCGCCAGCCTCCGCTCCTACGGCGCTCCCGCGGCGGGGCGGCGCTCGCCGGGCGCCCCCGGGCCCCGGTCTGGCATCCTTTAGCTAAAAATACGGTTTGGTTTTTATCTTTCCTTTTCGCACGCCGGCTCCCCTTTCCTTCCACCGCCTCGTCCGGCTCCCCGGCTGCGGGATCCTGCGCGAAGTTCCCTTTACCAGGCGCAATACCTCAGGGACGCGCCGCCGCCGCGCGGAGTTGGGGCAGGGGCGCAGCCCTCCAAGTTGCTACCGCGCCCCCCGGCGCCTCCGGTCGGGGAGCGCCCGCCGGGCGCAGCTCGCAGGGGCCGGAGGGGCGGCGGCTGCGCACCATGTGCCGCCCCCGGCGCCCGCCGCGGCCCCGGCTCGCAGGAAGCGCCGCGGAGGGTGTGGCCCGCCCGCCCCGCACGGCCCCGCCGCGCACCCGCGGGGAGCCGGCCCGGGAGGGGAGAGGGGCACGGCGGGGAGCCGGGACGCGGGGGACCGCGGGGGGAAAGAAAAAAAAAAAAAAAAACAGAAGAAAGAGAGGAGGGGAAAAAAAAAAAAAAGCTCCACCGGATCCGGGTGCTGGGGCGGGCGGGCGGATCCGTTCCCCTTCCTTTGCCGCTGCCTCACTCCTTCCTGCCGCGATCATTCACGCGGCCGCTGCGCGCTCGCTCCCCGCCGCCGCGGTCCATCCCCTGCGCCCCGGGCCCTCCTCGCCGGCTCCGCGGTGGCCGCCGCCGCACCAAGTTAGGCTCTTCCCGCAAACAAGGGTGGTGGCCGCGGGCTGCAGCCACGGATGCTGCGACCCGCCCGGCCTTGCGCTCCTCCTGCCATCTTCCCTGGCTGAGCCGCCAACTCCCAGGGAAGAAAAAAAAAAAAAAGAAAAATAAAAAGAGGAAAAAAAAAAAGGTGGGGGGGAGGAAATCTCCGTTTAAATTTCTCAGGCTTTCAGACAAACTACTGGGAAGCGGCGGCTGCGACGGCGCTGCGAGCCAGACGCTGCACGGCTCTGGGGGAGCTCCCCCGCCCCGCTGCCTTTGCTGTAACCTCACTTGAGCCTATCGAAATCTTTTGTGCGGTGTCACCGCCCTTCGTTTAAATCCTGCCCTCCCCCCGCCGCCGCTCCGCGCCCGCCGCCGCTCGCTCCTCCCAGGCGGAGGGGGCAGCAGCGCCGGCACCGCCCGCCCGTCCCCGCCGCGCGGGGCTCCGGAGGGGCTCCGTGAATAAACAAACAACGGGGGGTGCCGGAGGGAGAGGCCGGTGGGAGGAAGGCGAGAGGCAGCCGGAGAGAGCGGCCGCCGGGAGAGCGCGGCCCGGGTGCGCATGGAGCGGTCGGATACCGGAGAGCGAGGAGCCGCCCCCGCCGCAGCGCCGGGGCAGAGGCGGCCCGGGTGCCGCTCCCGCCCGGCCCCTGCCCCGGGCAGCCCGCCAGGTGAGTGCGGCGTTCCGCTCGGAGCTCCCGGCCCGCAGGGCAGCGCCCGTGTCGGGCTGTCCCGGTTCGGGTGGCAGAACCCGTTCCTGTGCCCGAGTCAGCGCAGCTCGGAGCGCGGGGCCCGCCGCTCCTCATCCCGCGGGGATGCTGCGGCTGCTCCAGGTACCCGGCCCGGGCTGGCCGTCCGGAGTGCTGGAAACGCGGGATGTGGGATTGCTGCGGCTTCCTTTGCACAGTAATAGTGCTCTCAGCACTGGCCTTGACCCAGATTTTAAACCAATGAAGACGAATTTGGTCTGTTGCTCTCCCGTTTCTGCCGCTGCTTTTGAACACTGGTTACTGTTTATTAGACTTTAGCAGGGAAAATGTAAACCGACACTGCTGCGAGCTGAAAGACTTTCTCTGATCTGTTTCCATTCTGCAGCACCCTGAGAACTTTTTGAGATGATTCTTGTCAAAAGCAAGATGTTATGCTCGGTAAACCTGAGGCACACATCAGATTCTGTCCTGTTGCACAGTATCTGCATCAATATAATTCTGATTAATCAAAGCCCATGCTGAAACCACATCTTACATTTGTTATATATTTTGCTGTAGCTTAAGCTGCAGCTAAATAATAACATTATTTTGTTACTTTCAATCAGAAATCTCCTTTTAAGTCAGCCACCTAATTTAGGCATTTGCAATGCATTTAGCAGGTTACAGAACTCTAGAAGTACATTTGTCCCAATTCACAGTTAACATCCTCCTACATTCCTACTACTGCAGGGGCATAAGTGACCTTGAAATAAATGGTCTCGCTTGGACCAGATTCCTCACTTGCAGATCCAATGATCTGAGCCCACCTAACTCCATACATTGAAAGAGCTTCAGACAAGTTTATTTGCACATATTCTCAGCCATTAGCTAGAAGAACCTTTGGCCTTTGACTTGTGGAGCAGGATGTGAGCAGGATGAACAGATGTGAAAGTGGGGGGTTTACAGGGTGTAGTATCTGGGGGGCAGGAGGAGCCCTTGCCATAAAGCCAGGCTTGAGGAAAGGGGTAGATGCTGGTCTATGGGTGTGTCAAAAATAGGGCAGTTCTCCACCCATCCCTGCTCACAAAAACAGTGTGAGGAAAATTCTGTTTACTTGAGTCACATTATAGTAGTTTCAAGGGAGGTCATGATTTGGGCCTAAACAATTTTGGCTTACTGCCAGCAACTTGTTTTCAAAAGTATAAATAGGAATGATTTCAGAGTACTCGGAAAAATAAAAATCAATGGGCAGAAGAAACTAGCTGAACTGTATTTCAGAGTATTTCCAGATACTTCCTTAAATGAGGTGAGATAGTATGCAGCACAAGGCATGTCTCTCATAAATACTAACCTAGTTTATCTTTAATGAGGACTGACTACATTTAATTAGGGTTTGAAAGATTTCATTTAAGAAAACGTAGGTCTCATCCCTGGCTAGAAGAGGTGTTACATGACCTAATAATCTTTTCCATTTTTAGATTCTGCTGCCTGCCGTGATGCTGTGTGATTTGTGCCATTCCCCAAGGACAAAGCGGAGAGATCCTTAGTCTGGACAGGTCCTGCAGTGCCTCCTCCACCAGTCTCCCTCCACAGAAACCCAGCTGGGCCTTAACTGTGGCAGTTCCTACAAGCTGACAGTGCCACCAAAGCTCTTAGTAACTGCTACAATATAAAGCAAATATTTTTCTAGCTTTTATAACCCATCCACAAGACTGATCCAGTCCTTATCTGCCTCGGTATTAGCAAGGGGGAAAACTGGTAATTTTTGTCCTGTTGCATGTGGACAGTGTCCAAGGAAGTCTTGCCAAATGCCATTCTCCTCCCATAGTAGCTGTGGGTGTTTAGCTTTTCTGCATATTAAATGTTTGGGGAGGAGTGAGTTGGCTTTTCTTTTTTGAGAAAATAATATAGAAAATACCACCTTCATTAGTCATTTTTGCCATGGAATGGCATTTCCTGGAGCAGCTCCCTGTTAGATCCATCCTACAGATTGCAGGGTTGCTGCCTGGGTACACCTGCCCTGGCCAGATTCCCTCTTAGTCTGTGTTTCCCATGAACATACAGTCTCATTCTAAAAGGCACCCTTGGAGGTGGATTCTCCTGGGCTGGTAACCTGAGCAGAGCTGAGAGTCAGCAAGGTACATGCTTTAAAGTGCCAGTACATGCATCTCTGTGATAGAGGAGGAAACTTGTACCCAGTGATGTTTGGGGTGGGTATTTCCTTCCTAAGTCTCCTGCACGTCTCTTTCAAGGAGAATGTGTTCATACCCATTTATTTCATGGCTGCTGTGTGCAAAGGACTTGGGCAACTCACTGAATTGGTATTAAAACTTGGAAGATGTGAAAATCAGGTGGCCATGCTTGGCTTTAAAAAGATTTCACTGACAGAGTCTGAATGAATTAACTCTCTGGGGTTCAAACCAGCAGGCATTGCCAGATACAAGGGATTAAAAGGCTTTTTAATGTGGCTTAGTAGTGTACAGAAGATTGGCTTACTTGTATGAGCTCTTCTTTTGTCACATTGATCTTTATTTTGCATTGTGCTTAGTACAACAGAAACTGGAGGCTGAAGTCTTCTTTCCTGAATCATCTGACAGGACTTGGCCCTTTTATTGCTTAGTAAAATATTTTTTGTGAAGGAGGAATTGATTTTTGCCAGTGTAGTCACTGGTGAGTAATAGCTGAAGAATACCAAGTTGTAATAATTTCATGAGCACTGTATGTGGCCAGGTTGGTGAGAGGAAGTTACTATGCAGTGGGTTGTACTTCTTTATATTACTTTCCTGTATAGATGTATTGATCTAACCTAATAGGGAGCTAGCTGATGAAGGAATAAAAGGCAATTCAGTGGTTCCCCTGTGTCAGCTGTATGTGACTAAACCCATGAGGTGGTAATTACAGGAGTGATAGCTCCAGTTCTGAGGGATGCAGCTGATTCGTCAGGCTGTAAACTAAAAATTATAGGAGGATGAAGCTGGCAGGGACTGATGGAAGAAAGACTTCAACACCAAGGCAGACTTTGCAGAGGAGGGTGGATGGAGATGGGCCTGCCTCCCTGCAGCAGTGTAAGTCAAGGAAAGGCAAGTGTGTTGACCAACTTATTGTTCTTAAGATCTATTTTGTCTTAAATGTTTCAGTGCTGAGTAAGTGTTTTGTGGTCAGTGCTTACAGCCATTACTTCATGAGAGACTGAAACTGTGAGGTCTGGGTCTGTCTCGGGTCTGCAGAGGTAGCCATGGTTGATGCAAGCTGAGAACTGGTCTGCTTGTAGCCAAAAACACAGATCTGGAGGAGCAGTTAACTAGGCACTTGAGACAGCAAAGTGCAAATGCAGTCACAAGAGTTGTTTCTTCTTTTGCCTATAAATAAATAGGGTTTAGAATAGTGGGTGGGCTTTACACATGCAGGTCTAATTAACCTTGGTGTTCCAATATGGTCGTTTGTGTTTTGTTTGGGTTTTTTTTTTTTTAAGATGGCATAGTCAAAAACACAGCATCAAAGGTAAGAACAGATTTATTATGTAGACTTCATTAATGTAAATATCCCAGTAGTGGGATGCTGGTCAGTTCCCATTTCTCAGCTGAAAGGTAATACAGCAAAAGAGGTTTTGCTTTTGTTGTCCTTTTATTCACCATTTATTGCAATTTTCACCACTTGCCGTATATAATCGATTGGTTGTCCCCTGCTGTTACCATGGATATTTAATATATCAACATGGAAAAGAGACCCATTTTTATGAAAAGGAAAATGCAGCTACAAAACTGCTCTTGCACTGAATGGACAGCTGTGCCATATTTTATGTGAATACAGCCAATAATGGCTTTTAGCTTCTTGTTCTTGCTTGCCATCTACACACACAGACATCCCTCCTGCACCTCGTGTGTCATGGGGCTGGTGCCCAGGAGGGGCCGTGCAGCTCCTCGAGTCTGTTCTCCCTCCCTGGAGCAGGTGAGAAGGCCAGAGGCAGGTTTGCACCTTGAAACTCAGGAGCACTTAATGGAAGAATGGCAAATGCTCTTGGTTAGAGTGGTCCAGCATAAACAGGAATCCGAGACCCTCCCTTAGGCTCTTGCGTCTGGGTTTTTTTGAGATCAAAGGGGAACATGGTATTTTGAACAAAATGTGCAAGGGCCCACCCTTCCTGAATTGCACTTTTGGTGGTGTGTTCTGTCCTGCAGCTGTAATACTCTACAGAAGGGTTTAGGTTTCTCCCCTCCCTGCCCTCTTTTAATATGTATCATGAGAGAAATTTAATAGATGTTTTCTCAGGAATCTCTGATCCTACACTGCTCTCATTGTGCCTCTGTGTTCTGTGAGCAGGGCTAAGCCTAGCACCTCTAATTCATCTGAAGTTCATGTAATGTATTACTTACATTAGATGTAGGTGCCAAAACTGACCTGTAAACCTAAAATGAAATTGGGACTACAAAATTAATTTCATTTAGATTGTGAAAATTAGGCTATAAATGGAATTCCTGTGGGAACTGTGTAAATCTTTTTTGACATTGATTTGATGTAATTCTTTTCTTAATAGGGTAACTTTAAATTGTGTAACCAGTACATAGTTTTAACCAGCACAGATTTATAGCAAATCTTGCAGTAAGATGAGGACCATTCTGTGATGTTTCTGAATTTAAGGATCACACTGTATAGCTTTAATGCAGTTGACAAGATAGTCAGGCATCATACCCCCTCCTCAACCCTGAGCAGAGAGGTAATGACACAAAGTTGGGATGTCATTTGTCAAACATCTCTGTCTCATCTATAAATTTTAATTTATAAAATGCACATGCACAGGATAACACAAATCCAGGGTAAAGATTTGTTTATGTTCAAAACTCAAGCCAGAATCTGAATTTCGAGGTTAGTACCTGAATCAGAATTTCATGTCCTAATCACAGTAGTTAATCCCTAATCTGGGAACATTTTGAATTAAAGACTTAATTTTTCAAATTGGATCCAGGAATTCACGATCTGACTAGCTATGGAACAAAAATTTGTGTTCCCTTAATAGATGGCAAGTAAGTGTGCTTGTCTTAAGCATGAAATTAAATTGAGGACTGAAATTATTCTGAATCATTCAAATGTTCATGCTCTAGATGACAGCATATTCTGCTTGATTTACTGCTTTTTTTCTTAGACATGTTCTTGTTTTTACAGATAACATGTTCAGATCTGATTCTTCCAAGTTTAATTCTGCCTCTGAGTAAATTCAGAGGGTTGGATTAACACATGCACTGTCTGTGCATGAGAGCTTGGGCATTAAATTCTCTCTGCAGGGGAACATTTAAAGTACTTGAGATAATTTGACCTGTGAAAACAATAATTTTGAATGTTTTACTGCAAATATCTCATAATTCTGTAAAATGTATGATAGTGCTTTTAAACAGGGAAGAATATGCTGAATGTTGGGACATCTCAAAACTTGCTTGAAGTTTCCTGGGTCTCTTATCTAAGCAAGTCTTCTGTATTGTTTAAAACAATATTGTCCTGGTCCTGCTCTAAGCCAGTAGGTACAAAAGCCTGTCAGGTTGTATGAGAGTCAGATCTCAATCATTTTTGATATTCAAAATTACTACAAGGCTGCCTTGCACAACACTTAATTCATCTGGGTCTCTCTTAAACATCGTTTTGTGTCAGTAGAGTTCTTAAAATGAATTGATTCTTCCAGACACAGTGAGTGCTGATAGCAGGCAGCCCTTGCATGTCCTTTCTCCCTTCTGCATGCTTAGGGCTGATCTTCTGTCTGAATTGTCTGTATGTCCTTCCAAGAAGGCAGGCACTGCCTTTTCCTTGGTGAAGTCAAGTTCTTTGTTCTTTCTAAGGTTTCATTCCAAGGATTGTCAAGGAACAAGCTTTAAGATTCTACTGTACTGTATTTGCAAAGAAAAATAAAATGTGACAAATAGGAATCCACTTCAAAATAGAAAATTGCATATAAAACTCCACCACCAGCAAAGACTTGACAGAGCTTTCGGCAGTTAAAAATTCACATTCTTCTCATAAGAAAGAACGGTATGGAAAATATATTTTGCACAATTAGAGTTCCAAAAATGGAAAAAAAATTTAGAATCTCAAACTTCATTAAAGAAATTTAGAACATCCTGAATCCTCTCGTATTACAGCTTGACCCAGCCCTGTTTAATAATGAAAACAGTTTACAAGGGAAGGTAGATTTGCCTTTTTGATAAGAATAACTTTATAATTAAAGGTACTACTAATAAAACTTGAGTGTTGTAGAAGCAAAAATGACAGACAGTGCTTGAGACCTTCCCTGGCATGACTAGATGGGACATTTAGCTACTAGGTAAAGCATTTACCACCTTACTCTTGCAATCTACAATGAAAGTAGTTATGTATTATCTGATACATTCTGTACTGCAATCCTAATAGTGTTAGCTGCTAGGACTATAAAAACTGTTAAGAAATGTGAAAATGCTTAAGCTATAAAAAGCATATTGGCATGATTCAATAGATGCTCTGATAAAAACACAGTGTTCTTCAATAAAAATAAAATGCAATTTAATTTGTTCCACTGTCAGTGGTATGTGCTGCATTGCGTTTGTTTCTTGCATGGGAAAGAGGAACAGCAGAGAACAGGGGCTGAACAGGTGTTTGTCCTGCAGCTGACCCCACAAGCAGCAGACTTGAACGAGTCTTCCCAGACAGAATTTTGCCTGAACAGAGGTAGTTGCAAAGTCAGAGCCAAGCATGAAAACTACCTCCTTTTCAAATTAAAGCTTTTATTGGCACGACAAGGAAATGTATAGTGTTGTTTGGTGCAGTCCTGGGTATACTGAACAACTTGTTCACCTACCAAAGGGAATTGGGTTACTTTTGAGATCCATATCTGAACGTAGTATCAGATATTAAAGAAAGTAAGTTGGCTCGGTTTGTTCTAACAAGAAAAAACAGAAATGAAGAAAATATTTCCTAGTAGAAATTCAATGAAAATATTTTATGCTGCAAGTCCAGCATTCCAAGATAGAATCTTTATTTTTTTTCTAGTGAATGTATGCACGATCCAGTAATAACAAAAGCTAGCAGAAACCTATTTTAGTAAAACCTCATTAATCACAGCAATCTGATATAGTATACCTGATGTTTGTTATATTTAATGAGAAATCACCGAGCAAATGTGCTCATTAGTGGCTCTGGTATTGGACAGCTCTGTGAGAAGTACTTGTCTAAACCCTGTTTCAGTTATGTACATTTAACAAGCTCCACGAATAGCTCTGGGCTGCTTCCTGTTCCTCTGGCACTGGCAGCGTGTCTGAAATGTTATAAAACACATGGAGGCTGCAGCCCATGCTGGTTGTTTATGGGGGTGCTGAAATCTTGGATCCCACATCCTCCCCTGCTGTTTCTCATGGTACATGTGCTTGGCAAGCTGCTGCTTCATGTGCTGTGTCTCCCTGGTGTTCACAAGCTACGTGGCCCTGCAGTATCTGGTCACTTCAAGAGTTAGTCCAGGCTTTGGGGAGCCTCCCCAAACCCATTCCCCTGCCTCCTGACTGCTTTTGTTTTGTGCTTGCATACCTTGCCCACAAAGGCAGTGGGCTCCTGGTTCATCACGCAGCCAGAGCTGGATCATTTGGGGTTGAAACTAAATGATCTTTAAAGTCCCTCCCAACCCAAGCCCTTCTATGATTACAGGATTCTGTGATACAATAACAGAGTTGGGGTTGAAGAGTTCTCTCAACAGAATTAGTTCCTCTGCCCTGAACCTGGTCTGCCTTCAATGCTGGAATGGGAAAGCAGCCTGTTCACTACTCAGCCTGACTGCAATTAATATCTACCAGCAGCAGTAACAGTGATGCTTCCTTGAGTTCCCAAGTTTGAACTTACTGGAATCCAAGGTGAAAGAAGACAACATTGTGCTATTTGTAATTAATGTTACCATGAGGAAAAAATGAAGACTGGAGTGAAATAAGGCTGTGCAGACATGCATGCATGTAATTTGGTTTAGATAATGGAAAAACAGCCTGTACAAAGAAAAACTCGTATCTCTTACTTTTTTTTTTTTTTTTTTGTGGTGGTCAGATGGCCTGGAGTTGTATTTTACTAACAAACAGCATTAATTTTAATAGTTTACTTTTAGAAACCTAATGTTGCTGAGACAGTAGTCAAAATCAGAAGACTCATGCAATGGGCCCAGTTCCCATCACACAGATCAGCAAACCCGGCTACTTTTCATCCTGTTTTAAAAAGAAAGCAACAAGAAGTAACCACATAGTTTAGATCCCAGGCGCTGGGCCCAGCATTTATTTGCTCGTTTTAACCTCTCAGTGCCCAGCCTTCACTCCCTGCCCGGGCCATGGAGGACCACACCGGGGGCTGCGTCGCCTGGAGCGGGGCTTCGTGCGGGGACAGCGGCACCCGGCGAGGCGGCGGGGGAAGCCGGCACTGCCCGTCGGCCCCGGCTGCTCCAGGGACCCGGCCCGGGCCGCGCCCAGCCCAACCCGATCCCAGCTCCTCCTCCCGGCCCGATCCATCCCGTTGCCCTTCCAGCTCCTCCTCCCGATCTATCCCGCCCCGCTGCCCTTCCAGCTCCTCCTCCCGGCCCCTCCTGCCCTGATGCCCTTTCCAGCTCCTCCTCCCGACCCGATCCATTCCGCTGCCCTTGCAACTCCTCCCGGCCCATCCCACCCCGCTGCCTTCCAGCTCCTCCTCCCGGCCCGATCCATCCCTCCTCGCCGCCCTTCCAGCTCCTCCTCCCGGCCCGATCCATCCCGCTCCGCCGCCCTTCCAGCTCCTCCTCCCGGCCCGATCCAACCCTCCTCGCCGCCCTTCCAGCTCCTCCTCCCGGCCCGATCCATCCCTCCCCGCCGCCCTTCCAGCTCCTCATCCGGCCCGGCCGCGCAGCCCCCGCCCATGAGGCGGTCGGGGCCGCCTTCCCGAGAGCGGCAGAAGATGGCGGCGGCCGCGGGCTGGGCGCTGCTGGCCCTGGCGCTGTGTTTGAGCGCGGCGGCCGCGACCGGCGGCTCGGAGGGGAAGCGGCGGGAGGGGCCGCCCAAGAAGAAGGACATTCGGGACTACAACGACGCGGACATGGCCCGGCTGCTGGAGCAGTGGGAGGTGCGGGAGGCGCCGGGGCCGGCGGGGTCCGCCCGCACCACGCGGAGGGAACGCCGCGGCTGCCGGGGGCGGCGGGGCCGGGCCGGGGCAGCTCCGCGGGGCAGCGGCCGCTCTGCCCGGTCCTGGGAAGGCGGGGGATCCCCGGCCCGGTCGGGACCGGGCGGGAGGGATCCCCGAGCCTGGTGGAGGGTGGCCGGTGCCGTGTTCCTCCCTCCGAGGCTCTGGGTCCGTGTGTGGGGGTTTCAAAGTCGGGACGAGCAGCCCTCAGCCTGCCCTGCCCGGCTGGTCCTGTCCCGCCTTCCCAGAGCCCCAGCACCCAGCCGGGTGCTCGGTGCCTGCCAGCAGCCTCGTCTGGCTGATAAGTCTGGTTTTTTCGAAGTATTGAGCGATACTCATGTGACCTAGGGGTGGATACCAGGAGAAATACTCATTTCACGTTTACAGGGTAGATACGTCGCTGTTTTGGTTTGGTGTTCCTTTCCTATCTTTCCTCATAGTAACAACTTCTAATTCCAGCTCTCTCTCGTCGCTTTCATCCTTATCAGCCCGCTGCCTTAACTTTCCTTGGCGGTTTCCCGTCACTCTCTTCTCCGTGTGGTTGCCATGCCACTGTTAGATTCTTTTCACTATGTTATGTTCCATCATCTTCTGATAAATGCCAGAGTGCTCCTCACTGTTATTTATTCTTTCCCGTGAGGTTTTTCCCTGGAATATTTTGCAAAAAAAAAAAACCCAAAAAACCCTGTAGGAAATAATAGAGAGAAAACTTCTGTTTTATGTAACACCAGTTGCAGTTGTAAATCAAAGTAAAATATGTTTTATATATGAATTTTGGGTAAAGTAACAGGAAGTATGGATGCATGCCATGGTCCTGGTGAGCAGGTTATGGACTTGTTCATCACATGAATTGTTACTGCATATATCCCTTTAGGAAGGGAGGTTCTTGGAAAATTGAGCTGAAATTTTAAATAAAATTAGTAAAAGGCTCAAAGTTCACTTTTCTGTTGGTGGTATAAGCCAAGGACCCAGCAGACCCAGCTGCTAAAACAATCAAGGCTTAATATTGCCCAACTTGAACCAAATCTGGCTTTGTAGGAAAAAAAATCTTAAAAGGTGAGCATCTCTTTTTAATGAGATGGCTGAAAGGGAGGCTCGAGTTAGTGCTGTTGTAACTCTTGACTGTATATTCTGCTCCAGCCCTCGTGGGCAGGTCAGGAGGCTGTTGGGGGTTTTTCCTTTTCAGCTGGAGCGGGTCCCTGATCCAGGTCACTGTGTGCTGCACAAATGCAGATGTGACAGAACTGGGGAGTCACTGCTCGGGCTTGGGGTGTCCCTGAGGAGAGGCACACAGAGCAGAACAGGGACTGGGGCAGGGCTCAACAACTGGGGGTTGTTTGGTTGCCTGGGATGGTCAGCTGCAGGGCATTTTGCCGGGTGGGAGTCAGGACACACAGGGAACATGAAAGGCTTGAGGGGGATGGTGGCTGGAGGGCAGAGGAGAAGAAGAGGCACGAGTGCACTTGATGGAGTGGGATGAGAAACAAAGGGGCCACTGTGAATTTGGGTGAGAGCAGGAACTGTGCTTGGGAATGAGGGGCACAGGGCATAGATCTGTACAGAATCAAATGTCATTACTTTCAACTGAATGAAATTACTCCAAATACTTTTTATTTCCCTGGCAATTAAAACCATTGGAGGATGGTGGTTATGACATGCTTGGGTTCAGCCACAAGCCTGAGTCTGTGGCTCCAGCATCTTTCCCAGCAGGAGCAGCCACCTCTCTGCACAGGATCTCATTCTGCCCCTTGCACATTGTGCATGACTGCCTGGTGATCCGGGAGAGTGATCTGGTGGAAAACAAGGATGGACAACAGGGCAAAGAGGCAGAGGTCCTTCAGCAGCTCAGTTGCATGACTAGAGCTTGGAGGAAGCCACCGAGGGATTTTCCTCATGTAAAGGGGTTCTCCTGAAGCCTGGAGTCCTGAGCTGGACAACAGAAATGAGAATCTGGGCTGGAGGTCTCTTAGTTACTGAAATGTCAGGTGCTTTAAATAGTTCATTACTGTTACCAGGCTCAGGGTTTCTCAGGCTTGACTCTGATTGTTGAATTGGCAAAGCAGTTAAGTGGCATATGTTACTAATGTTTTTAAAACTCAAAATGCAGGGCATTTATGAGAAGTTTCTGAGAATAGGAGCTGAAGGGAGGAGCAAGTGAAGGAATATGCAAGTTTTCCTGTGTCTATGTAATGCTTTCCCTCTGGAACCTCACGTTACTGTTTAAGTGAGTGAGTTTGTGTCCTGTGGTGACTTCATGATGCTGAATTGTATCCCCATTCCAGAAATAAGTTTTGCACCTTTAAAACTAGATCTGAGACTGAAGAGGGGGAGAAGGGGAAGTGGTGGAATGTCTGAGGCAGCCGTATTCAAAAACATGGAGAGAAGAGCTTCAGCTTTCCTTCTCACAGACTGTGCTGTCTGCAGCACTGACAGAGGGAGAGAGCTCTCCTTTGCTTTTAGTTAGGTTTTAGCTAGCTGAGGCAGAGAAATTCCCCAGACTGTGGCTTTTCTTTTTCTTGGAATTGGTCAGCTCTGCTCTGGATTGAAAGCCCAGATAAACACCAGGAGCTCACACCTGTGGCCCACCAGGACCCAGGACCTGGCATTTTCCAGTGCAGGAGGGACTGATAAAAGACTGAGCGAGCCCATGACAAGGACTTTTTGAATTTGCCATCTCTTCAGAACAGTGAGAGGTTCCATTGTTTAATATTATTCAATTTTTATGCCTGTGAATACTTTGCTTGTTAAATAAACCGTGGGTTTTTTCCACTTTTCTCCAAGGAAATCTTTTCCCAAACCACTTGGGGAGGGTCTGCTTGAATCTGCTTTCTAGAGGGAGCCCTTTGGAAGTTTCCTCCCAAATTTGGCCTAAAGCAGGACAGTCTGCTAGATTTTTCAAAGCAAAAGCTTGCACTTTTCCTTCACTTTTTTACCTTTTAGATAGCTTTAGGCATAACTGTATGACATTATGTACAGAAAATAAGAAAATAAATGACATATAGGGGAGTCCTTGGCACCTTCTGATAATACTCCCATTCAAACTGCAAGAATACAACTTCGGGAGCATTTAGTTGAATAGTTAAGGGAAAAAATAGGTGATACATGTCAGTAGCTCATGTTGTCGTTAAATCCAAAGTCAGTTTCTGTATTTCATACAGTGTATTTGGAAAAGTTCTTTCTCCCTTTTTCTTTCAAAACCGTGAAATAAGCTGCCTTTGCTCTAGTCAAACCATACTTAAGCTTCAATTTGCTTTAAATTGTGGAGAATGTTTTTCAGTCAATCACATGAGATTTTGTATTTTCACTGTACTTTACCAATTTGACCATTGTCTTGTAAGATAAGTAATGTTCCCCCTTAGTGATGGCAGGGACTTTCCTTGGGCTCTCCTTTCCTCCCCGTTCACTCATTTCAGAAACTTCAAGGCGTGTGAACTACTTGAAAGTGTGTTTCAGACTTGCAAAACTGAAACAAAGACATAATTAGTAAGGAAAGAAAGGATAAAGTCTAAGGCACCTACAGCTTCTCTCTGTGATGCCTATACTTTAAACTCTTGTCAGAAAGACAAGAAAGTGCAGAAATGAGCTGGGGAAGGGACATGGGTCACTTGTATGAAACCTTAGCCTCTGAGGAGCATGGGATGCTCCATGGGTGTGTAGGAGGGTGCAGTTGGGTTTGTGTATAAGCATGTGCAGGGATGTGAGGGTGATGCATTGTGAGATCTGGAAATCAAGCTTGACTCCTGACCTTTGAGGCCTCTGAAGGAGAATGTCTTTATCTACTGCTACAGTTCATGTTCCCAATGGAGTGATGCATTTTGAAGTCACGACAACACCTAAAATATCTGCCTTAATTCCTGCTCATTTAGTGGTGCTTGGATGGATGCCAGTATAAGACTTCTGGGGGGTTTTGCTCTGGTTTTTTTACTTTTTAATTCTATGATACAAAATGTTACAGAAATCAGGTTCTGGCTTAATGTAAGTTGTCACTATATTCAGCTCACAGTTGTGAGCTGTTTTAAGGGGCAGCAGTTTGTGCCCTTCCAAATATTTAAATAGCTGTCAGCCTCAACAGAGGCATCAAGAAGTTAATTTTTTTCTTTTCTGTAGGAGTGATTTACTCTGAGTGATTATGTCATCAGGCTGTGAGCTGCATCTGTGCATTAGAAAAGTCATGAAACCTGTAATCAAAGTCTCTCTGTGGCATAAGCACACAGAAAATCTGAATTCTTGTGGGTTTAATTGTTTAAAGACATAAACTTACATTCTCAAGCAATCACATGATTCTTAGAAGTGAGTTTTGACCTCTGAATGCAATATTAGATGAATGTTTTTTCATATATGTGAGGCTTTTTATTGCCTTTTTATTTAACTTTCCCATTTCATCTCGCATGCATAATAAATATTTGTGAAACTGTGAAGAAAAAATAATACCATTTTATGAGTTTCATAGGTGGAATTGTATTGAATTAGCCTTAAGGCTGAAATATTTTTCAGTGTGTGATAAAATGAGTTTCCACCTGTCAGTATGAAAATGTTCATTGTTTTCAGGGGAGGTTTATAAGTGGAAAGAGCACTCTTGGTGAAGTATCTTGACACAACAGTCACTATTTCTTTTGGTTTCACAATCTCCCTCATTCAGCTAAAAAATATTTTATCAAAGCACAGTTATTCTCTAAACAAAGAGAAATTAAAAAAAAAAAAAAAAAGACCCAAAATATGTTTGTGGAACAGCTGAGTTTAAAGCTTCCTTGTCGTTTTCAAAACAGAAAGATGATGACATTGAAGAGGGAGATCTCCCTGAACACAAGAGGCCTCCAGCACCAATAGATTTCTCAAAAATAGATCCAGGCAAGCCTGAAAGCATCCTGAAGCTGACAAAGAAGGGGAAGACTTTGATGATGTTTGTCACAGTGTCGGGAAATCCCACAGAAAAGGAGACAGAAGAAATCACCAGCTTGTGGCAGGGCAGTCTCTTCAATGCAAACTACGACGTGCAAAGGTGAGCTGTTGTGCACAAGGATAAAGTTCTTGCCTTTGCAGAACCCTTTCTTTCTTCCTGAAAACCTTTTCAACAGTTCATCCTTTGCAGTTCTCCACCTCCATCATCCATCATTATTTCTCTGTTGCTTTCTCAGTTGTGTCAAAACTTGTGGTGTGGTGCAGAAACCTCTTCAGTGCTTATGCACTATGTGTGTATGTTTAGCCCAGATTCTTTTTATCTCACTGTGGTTCAGCTATTTATCAGTTCTAGCAGCCTCTATGTGCTTGATGGAAAACATCCCACTCTGAAGACTTGTCACCACAAAAGGCTTTTTGTTCCCCTGCTAAAAAATATGGCTCTTTTTCTCTCTTAACATCATTTTGAATCAGAAGAATGTTGTGCTCTTGTATTGAGACTGAGAAGGGTTGCAGTAAGTGCATAAAGCAAATTAATTGCCCATTAGTGGATTTTACATAATGCCAAATTAGTTCTAAATTTATTTCCCTATTCTTCCTTGGTTACTTACTGATTTACTTCATATATTTTATTCTTAAATGTCCTAGAAGATTGTTCTCTTGTCTCTATCCCCAGACAACAACTAGACCAGCTTCTTGCTCTTAAACATGTGCCTCAGTCTTGGAGGCTCTGTGAGCAAATGCTGGAGTGTTTGAAAAGCACAGAGTTAACTGAAAAAAATACGGATTTTTCCTCTAGGTTTATTGTTGGCTCCAATCGGGCCATCTTCATGCTGCGGGATGGTGGCTACGCCTGGGAGATCAAAGACTTCCTGATAAATCAGGAAAGGTGTGCAGATGTTACTCTGGAAGGTCAGGTTTATCCTGGCAAAGGAGCAGATGGAAGTGAGAAAGTGAAAAACAAAACAAAACCTGAAAAAGCAAAGAAGAAAAAAGACGCAGAGAAGAAATCTAACGGTGTCAAAGAGGACAACCGAGCAACCAACCAGAGAGAGGAGCTATGACAGCCACGGTACCCAGACTGAATCCTGCTCTGCTGCTCCTTGAAGGGAATCTGCTGATGAGTCCTGGGTTCTGGGGAGAAAGGAAGCAGAGACTACTGAAGCTTAAATTTATGTTGAAATTCACCAGTTTACTCATTGCTGTTGGCCATTTGTTTAGTTACAGGAAAGGTAATGCTTCATGCCAGCAATTGACTGCTTTAGTTTGTAATTTTTTTTTTATGTTTTTATTGTTGTTTAAAACTAGCATAAAAATCTGTGTGTCTAACATCACAAATTTAATTTAAGTGGAAAAGAAGAATTATAATTTCAGAATACACTGATGTTCATCTGTAGTAGCTGTGTCTGTCTTGGGTGTGCAAATTATGGATTCACAGCTGCTGTGAGAGAGCCAAGTGCCGTGTGAAAAGATTCTCTTGGAAGATGGCTTGATAGACACACTTGGCACAAAACTGCCCAAAGTTGCAAAGAATGGTGGCCAAAGATGCCTGAAATTACAGGGTTTAGAACATGTTTGGTTAGACTGCCTGTTTTTTTAAAATAAACTCAATCCATTGTGTCCCAGGAAATCTGTGGCAGTGCTCAGGAGTGTGATGAATGCTAGGTAGGAGCTCTGCTAATGCACTCCAGATCTGTACAGGAGGGACACTCTGTGCCCTTCAGAAGTGAATGGAATTGCAGCACCTGCACGAGCAGTGTCAGGGTGAAAAGTAGAGCTGAATCCAGTGCATTCAGCACTCCTGCTGCTAAAGGACTGTGCCTGTGGAAGCAGCTGTTTTGTGTGCCCCTTACTCAGGCAGTGAGCTGGAAGAAAAAGCTTTAACTCTGAAGTTAACTTGATTTACTGATTTAATGGTTTGTTTAAATATTTGAAGAAGTGCTAGTGACAGCACAGAGTTAAACTTTGAGTTAGCCATATCACTTACTGATGCTGATCTGGTTGGATTTTGGTGGGTTTTTTCCTTGGTACAGATTCCTGACTGACGTGGTTGATTGTAAATGACCATTTGATTCGAATACTATGAAGTGGGACATATGGGAGCCAATACTTTGTATAATTGGGGAGGTTTATTAGTGCTCAGATTGTATTCAGTCAAATGCTTTGCTTAGAATTTTTTCCCTTCTGCCTTACTACCAGTTAGGGACTAAAGGCACCGAGTAGTGTGGTCCACATCATTTTGCAGAGGATGAGCACAGTATCAACTGTCTTCATTCAATACTGGTATGGTGTTACTTTTTCTTTAAGGTGCTAAAATCCAAGTGTTTTGGATAAAAGGTCCTAATTGAACCATAATGGTTGATCTTGTGGAATACTTCGGTATCAAAAGTATGAAACTGTGACTGAGTCCTTCTTCTAAAATAAAAGATGTCACTAAACTTACTGTTTTCTTGAAGAGTAGTAAAACCTTTTAAATAGATCTGCATTTGGTTATGTATTCAAGAGGCAGACTAACTCATCCTTGTTTCTGTATGTAAGGACTGTAAATGATGTTGATGAAGGTTCTGGCTGATTCATTTTATTTAATTTTAATTATATTTGTATGAATTTAGATGAAAGAAACATTTGCAGCTACACTTCACTGAACGGGCCTGTACCTGTTTGAGTGGAAAATTAAAATTTGTTTCTTCAGGATTAACTATTACTTTTTATATTCTTACACTAATGCAGATGTGCAGCAGAGTTGAGAAGAGTGTCAGTAGATATTTGGGTAGTGGAGATGTGCAGTCCAATTCTTGTGCATAACTAATTTATCATTTGGTCACATATTCTGGGTTAGCACCACCCTTTGTAAACAATATTGCTTCTCATCTCAAGGGAAGAAGAGAGGTCAGGTGAAACTATAAAAATGAAATATTAATGAGATTTTGCTTTTCAAAATTATGGTATAGAGGTGGCAATTCAGATTTTGATCAGAAAGACATGGAGGTGCAGTTTTTATTCCTCCTAATGTTATTTCCTTTTGATCAGGTTGGGTTTGAGACTGTTGGAGAAACAATTACTACACTATAGCTATAGCCTAGCTTTTGAGTATAGATACTTCAGTCATTCATAAATCTACATTTACATTAGATTGCTTTTTCCCCTTCGTAATTAAAAGGAGCCTTGTTGAAATCAAACCAGCTAATTACCTTTTTTTTGTTGTTGGTTGGTTGTTTCTGGGTCAGTTGCCCATGCCAAATGCAGGTATGTCTTGTGCCACATAGCTTAATCAAACTTCAAAGTGTTTGGGGTTTTTTTTGGCTGGTTTGGTTTTTTTTTTTTAGGTTTTTAATCTGTGTGGTGGCTTGGCAGTTGCTTTTTGATGTAAAACACAAAATGCTGCCTTCACTTCATAAAATAAGTTTCTTTTACTCTTCCATTTTTCTTTGCCCTTTTTCATGCTTTACACTAAACAAATACTGAAATATACCGGAAAGTGTAATATTGCAGTCTGGCAGGAGCTACTTTACCCCAGCCAATCTTTCTCTGCTATCACTGTTCGTTACTCAAGAATAACCTGAATTGCTTTTTAAAACTGGTAAAGTCTTGAGACAGTTGCACTTGTTGTGGGACAGTGTTATATAACCAAATGTTTGGTGATGATTTAAGGAGCCCAAACCCTATCACACACATGAATATATATATATATATATGTATATATATAAATATCCTCAAAAAGTTATCTAAGACCAGGAATGTTCTATGAGTACTTCAGAAGATGGAGTTTCCTTTGGAGGCTTATCAGGCTTTCAATAACAGATTTTTTGGTTTCACATACAGGACGTTCAGGTATCTCCTTTAAAACTAATTTCAACCAGTAGGGTGGTAATTATAGCTCTATTTCTTCTTTTTTTTTTCGGTTCTATACAGAGGTACATGGAAAATCATCTATTTTAATGACAGTGAAACATCTGCTGCCTTTCCCCTCCCAGCATAGTGGTTTCTCTGTTCTAGTGCTATAACTAACTTTTCTGAGCTACTATTAAATTTTTAACCCAGCTGTCCTACTCAGAAAAAAGAGTTTGTCAGTGATGCTACACAGGATGTGGTTGCACTTTGTGAGAAATTCCCAATGGACAATCAACTTTTTATGTAATAAAATACTGGAAAAAATATTCTGGGTTTTGTTGATTTGGGTTTTTTTTTCTTTAAACTGTTCTGACACAAACTACAATGGGATTTCTGATCTTAACTCAGAGAGGTCAAAGCATTTCTCTGAACAGTCAGGTCAACCTTGACTTTCAAGAGAATCTTCTTTTCTGTCACTGTTCCTGAACTCTTTCAATTTTGTCCCAAAAAGGAAATCATAAATTAAACCACCATTTTGTAAAGATACGGAACAATCTACTTTTATCTGGTATTTGGCCACTGTTTTCGATGGGTTTCTCGTAAAGCTTATAAATTATTTCCATTCTTTTATCTGTGGCTCATTTCCTTTTTTAATCAGAGAGTAACACTGCCTTTTCCAGAGGTTTTTCTTTCAATTGCATCAGATTTTTATAGAAATTCAAAGAACCTGTGCCTGAATAGAGAGGATGCCTCTGTTTTTAAAATGCCTAATTCGTTGGTACTGTCATGTTTTCCTTTATTAAGATTGCCATCCTACTAGGTCCATTGATACCCTGCTATTTGATAATTCTATTTGCTATTTGATAATTCTTACTCTGGGATAAAATGAACTATATTTAAATATCACTAATGTTTTTTGTCTTTTATACTATGCCCTTTCAACAGGATATGTACCAAATTGCCAGGAAGGAAAAGAAGAAGGAAAATCATTCCACTTGGATTTTTGGATGATGGTATTTTTTCTCCTGCAGTAGTCAGGTGGTGGAGGGGGTTGGACACAGGAGAGCACTGTGCAGAGCAGTTTTTGATTAGCATTTAAAAAGCTGCTGTAACACACAACAATCAGGCATTGCACAGTGCCAGACTTCAGCCAGGGACAGATGGGAAATGCTTTGTTCCTTTCCCGTGTGATGCTACTTAACAGACCAGTGTTGATACTGGCTGGGTTATCAGTGGCATTCTATCAACTGTTTCTGTGATAGGAAAACCAGATCTGTTAACCATCATTTAAATTAACAGTAATAATGGTAATAATTATTTTTAATTTGGTGTTATATGTGGGTTTTTTTATTATTATTATTTATTTATTTATTTATTTATTTACATAGACATCGGTATTTTGGGAGGGGAAAATGGGACAGTTAAAGGAGCTTAACCTCTTCCCTGTCTTACGAGCAAAGGCTACCACTTCTAAGAAACAGAACCTTTTTTCTTTCTTACTCCAGAACTGTGTCTCTTACACTGGGACAGAAGACACCCTTGTGTTTTTTAGAGAAGAGTGACTGGAATGCTCTAATTCATGGAGTTTATATCCCAGACTTTTTTCCCTTAGATAATTTACTGCTACCTTAAAAAAACCTGTGGGCCCATCTTTACTGCCTGTAACATCTGCTGCTTTTAAAGATAGTTATCAGTTGTGTCTGAAGAGAGGCTGAACTTCTGTGTTGGCACCCTGCCCACTAATTCTGTGGGAAGCACTGACCAGAGCATTGAGCACTCATTAAATCATTAATATTTAAATCAGCTTGGCTGCCTTAATTGGTGGCAGAGCTACATATCATCAGGATTCTTTGTGCAATGGAAAGAAGTGAACAGCAAAACCCTGGAATTTGCTTGCAAGGTGCAAGGATTGAACAGCACCATGAAGTGACCTGGATCTTGCTGCAACTTAAATAAGGAAAACTGAATTATACAGGAATAATTTCAGTGCAGGGTGTATTGAAAACAAGATCGTGGTTGAGCACTTGCTGAGTCAATATAAAAATAAACAAAAAGGTTTAATAGGTGTATTTATGTGACTATTGCTAGTATTTGTGAGATTCATGCCTGCAGGCCATCTTGGGATGGTATATTTGGGATTTTTTTAACTTGTTCTTCCTGCAACTCCATTTCATTCAACTTCTTTTTTCAAAAAAATTAGAAATGAGTCAGTTTTCATCCCCTCATCTGAAATAATATTCCAGAAGTGTCCAAAATAGTGCATATTTGAAATTGCATGAGACTTGTATGTGAGTATTTTGTTATTCATCCTGCCAGTTGTATCCACAGCCATACCCTGTGCCTTGCCAACCCTTGATAGTCAGCTGCTGTCTTTCAGGTGCTGTACAGCATGTTAATCACTGTGTGGACTTTAGATAATTGCACTTATAATGGGATGGAGTTGCCAGGAGCTTAATGGAAGCACAGACATGCAAATGCTTTGGCATTTAAGACAGCAGTTGAGCACAAGATCTTTAAAACAACTGTCTTGCCTTTAATGTGGGTACCAGGTAGTTTGTTGTGAACTAATGAGCTGTGTAACCTAATGAGGGCAAGACCACTTTCCTTTTTATCAGCACTCCTCTCAGCCTCTGTTCCCACATAACATCACCATTTGAGCCACATTGCTGAGTTCTCAGATAACCCAACTAAGGCCTGAAATGTATTTCAGCCATGCTGTTATTTCTGGCAGGAGTGATAAGTTGGGACAGCCTCGCTTTCTGGGATGAGAAAATCAACTCTAGATTGGTAATCAGAGCAGCCCGCGTTCAAGAGATGTGCTGTAACACTTGAATACTGGAGCAGGTCTACGGGAAAGCAGAAATAAATGAGCTGCATTCATTTCCTGAGGTGTTGCTATCAGCTGACAGCCCCTTTGCTTTCAGGTGAGGTATCTGTGCTTTAGGAAACATTATCCTGTGCTGCTCACCCTACACTAACACCGTAGAGTGGAGATGGGGTTTTGGTGGAGCTGGTAATTTCCTTGTGACCTCACATTACATCCTCTGGCAAAGCAAGAGGGAGACTTATTTGTGTAGGGGGCTTCCTCCCGAGCAATTTCCTGTAGAATCCTGTCACTGTTCCCTTATCACAGGCCCCTTAGCACGTCCTGAGAGTGCCGAGACACTCCAGCTGAGCCTTACGCTCAGAAATTGCGAACAGCTCCGTTTGCAGAGTGCCGGAGCTCTCCCTGGTGTTTTGCTGTTGAGGTTTTACCGCCGGTGTACGTGCTGGGTTCAGCTCCGTGCCTGAGGGACACCCCGGGGAGGAGCTCCTGAAGGTGTTTCGTGAGGAAGCCGCGCAAGAAGGAGGAAGGGTGTGACTGCAGCCGTGGTTTGTACACATCCCTCCCCCATCCTGTGGTCAGAAGGGGAGGTGGTAGAAGAGCCCCTGAGACAGCTGCTGGGATCGCCCTTCCCGGCTGAAAAAGCCGGGACACATCACAGCGGCTTCAGCTTCTGGCCGAGGTGATGGACTGGCTGCTCTGAAAGTCCGCAAGGATTGCAGAAAAAGCACTTAAGCTGGGGACACGGACAAACAGAATGGGAAGGATCACAGCTCTGTGAAGCAGCGGAGGGGGCATCTCTACAGCTCGCAAAGGCAGCAGGAGCTGTGACAGCTCAGTTTGGCGCTGGATGCCCGGGACGGACTCGCAGGAATCTCGCGGCTCTGCCGGGATGAGGAAGCGCCGGAGCCGAGCCCGGGCGCGGCCACGAGGGGGCGCTCGCGGACAGGGAACGGCCTGGTCAAGCTTAAAATTATAAATATTATAATAATCATACTACATAATAATATATCATATTATAATATACTATACAATACATAATATATAATATACCACATCATACATATATATTATATTATATCATATCATATTATATCATATTATAATACACTGATATAATATGATATAATATATATGTATGATGTGGTATATTATATATTTTATATATATGATATAATGTATGATATAATATTATAATATATCTTATCATATACAAAACAAATTATCATATTTTATAATGGGGCACTTCTGGACATGGTTTAGCAGTGGACTTTGGTATGCTTGGTTATGACTGTTGGACTCAATGACCTTAGGGGTCTTTTCCAAGATAAACGATTCCATTCTCTTCTAGTCTATAATACTCTTTTAACTTTATCTTAACTCTTTATATTATCTTTATAATATGTAATCTAAATATTAAAATGTGTTATATTTTATTAAACATATTAATTTTGTTATATTTTTATGCTTTTCAATCTTAGGTAACAGATCACTCAGCCATCCCTAGTCTCAAACACACAGATAACATAGCACACATACAGAGCAGCAATAGCACAGCAGTGATGTTTTCCTGCATCCTGGCAGGAGTTGAGATGTGGGGGAACCCTTTTCACACCTCCTTTCGAGCCCCTCGATTCAGGTGCATTTTCAGTTTCCTGGCCTGTCACCCAATAATGCCCCACCTGCCCCAAATCCAGGCCTTTCCCATGGCTGTGGTATCCCCCTTCCCATTCCCATCTCCTTCCCGTCCCCCTCTCTCTGTTCCTGCAGAGGTCACCAGGCAGTGAAAGGTGCTGTGGTCTGTATGCACTGGCCAACAAATGCAGGCAGGGGCTGCTTGGCCCTTTGGGTTTTGTCTTTTGAAATAAGTAGGGAGACAAAAATACGAAATTTGCACTGAATATTTATTTTGATAAACATTGTGTACTCCAAACAACTACGTGTTATTTCAGTTGTAAGCCACAATCTTTTGGAAACAACGTCCCAAGAGCTCTTGTCATCATAAACCCGACAGTCAATGCACCACCATGGTCTGTGGACGCAGAGAGCTTTCAAGTGCAAAGCAGATTATCAGAAAAGACACATTGCCAACCTCCTCAACAAACTGGACAATGCTCAACTCCAGTAAAAATGCTTCATATGTCTGTAATTTAGTTGTCTTAGTGCCATTGTAATAAATTAATAGAAAATATATCTTTTTTTCATTGGAAAGTCTATAAGAAAATGTACAAACATCTAACTCCGAAAAAGGACCAGCTGTTTCGGCGACAGGTAAAACAAGCAATTGAACAGAGGCAATAAAACCCAAACATCCGAACAAACAAAGAGACAAACAAACAAACTGCACTCAAAAAAAAAAAACCCACTCCACCAATGGCAACTCTGTAGGCAAACATGGAAACATCTGCAGTAATAAAACCTCACAGAGAGGCTCACTGCAGCTTGTGCAGGGACTGTACAGGCTGGGCAGAGGATAAGCAGTGGGGGAATTCACTGGTCAAAATGTGCAGGTGCAGTTTCTGGAACAGTCAGAAACCCAACAGGAATCCTGTGGCACAAAGCTCTCGCTGGCTGCTGATGGCACCGGGCCCTGTTCTGTCTCTAGAGGACACACGGATGGCTCCAGTTCAGGTCAGCAGGAGCCCTGGGCATTTCCCCGGTGTGGCTGGGCCACCATGCTCTGCTCTCCCTCGGGCTGACAGCCTGCAGTGATTCCCTACTCCATATTCACAGAGGGACACCCTCTCCAGCTCCAAAACAGGCCCCATGTGACAAGCTCAGCATCACAGGACAAGCTGCTAAAGTTTCTCCCTTAATAAGGTGAGATCTTTTAGGAAAGGAAAAGAAAAAGACTTTTCCTAGAGCCAAGTCTTATGCTTTCACCCTGAGAATTCCCAAAACAGTAAAATCAGAAGTTTCATTTCAGCACAAAGGCAGCATGCTCCTAGAGGCAGAACAAAGCAGTCTAGGGACAGACCCAGGTGGGATGCTCCTGGAAGTTACACACTTAGAGAGAACAGGAGAGAGGAAATGGCTGTGCCCAGTGGAGCACTGCAGAGGGCAACCTCGGCACTGGAGCATGGACAAAACCAAATCCCACTCCAGGCACATCCCAAGCCTTGCTTTCCTACCCACCATCTGATAAGTGCTCATGAAGGAAATACTCCTGCTCTGGTCCATCTCCTGGATGCAAATGTGTTCCACCAACACTGCTGCAATGGCATCAACAGCACCGGCTCAGGGCAGGGAAAAGGTTTATTTAGACAAGCCAAACTGACAGACCCAAGGGAATTCCTGTTAGTCTCTTCCCTTGCCTTCATGGATCCGGCACTGTTTTGGCCATCATGGGACTGCAGATAAACATTTTGGATGATCATGGTTGAAAAACCAGTGAGACTGACTCTTTCATGGAATAATTTGTGAAATCCCCAAACTATCATAAGAATTTTGGGGAATAAACAACTGACCTTATTTGGCTTTTACAAATGTTGCCCATTCACTCTGTAAATGGCACAAATGCCTAAGGAGCATTCATTACCAAAGTCTTTTTGGGAAGCTGGGAGGGAACTCTTGGCTCTTTTTTTTTTCTTTTTTTTTTCTTTTTTTTTTTTTTCTTTCTTTTTTTCTTTTTTTTTTAATACAATACACATGACATTCAGTGAATTCAAAACAATTTTGTAGTAAATCTGAAAGGAACATTTCCAGTTTCAAAACCCAGGAGAGGCTTGAGGGGAATGTAGCCTACAGTACTATCTAAATTTTTTTCATGCTTGCTTTGACATTCAGAGCAACTGATCTAAGCCAGCATCTGCCCAGCCTTTGGAATGACACACAAAATCCTTGCTTTTCAGTCTAATTTCAAAGTAGAATTTTTGATACTGTGGGGAAAAAACCAACTTAATTACATAAACAAAGTAGTCGTCAGCAATGGGAATTATTTATGTGGCAGTGGGGGCAGGCAGAGATAAAGTGGGGAAACAAACCCAAGTCTTACTGACAAGATTGACATTCTTTGAAAAGCTTGTCATGATGTCTTTCACACTTCCCCCCTGCCCTTGGATTCTTAGAACAGCCACAGCCTCCAGAAACACCTTTGTGGTATTTCTGAGCAACTGAGAGAAATATCACTGAACACTAGAAATGCTTTCAGTGTTTTACAAGATAATGTTTAATTTCCCAGCTTCAAGAGATGCCCCTGTAACATCCTGATTCACTCTGACCTGCCTTCAGTGCCCAGGTATTGGTTTGAAGCAGGGGGAAAGGAGGTACAAGACATCCAACTAGTGCATTGGGATTCTCATTTTAATTCTTCAGCCAACCAGAAGGGCCTCATCCAGGTCTCCTGTAATTCTTACAGAAGGACCAAGACATAATATCTTAAGCCTAAGGATAGGATTAGAAAGCAACACACAGCAGAGCAGTCTGATCCTGTTCCCTCTGATGTCCTGGGAAAGACGAGGGCAGCTCACCCTATTTGATGCTGAATAAGGTAAGTCCCAGAATTCCCAGTCAAAAATTGGGATGGCTTTAGCTGGCAACCATAAACTGATCCTGCATGTTGTTATACAGAGGTAAAGGCTGAATGGGAAAGGCTGAGAAAATACATCTGCTAATTGACATTGCTCTTCTTCTAGCCTGCAGCTGCTTGTTGAAGGAAAATTTCCTATTTGCACAACCACTATTAAAACCCCTTGATCCATAGGAAAAACACAGATTTCTGAGGAAGCAGAAATAGCTGGTTCCATTAGTCTCTGCTGGCATGTTTTGTCCGCTCCTTCTGTCATTGCTTCCCCAACTATGTGCCGTGGGCTGCATGTACAACACACACCCCAAAGAGCTTGATCAAACCTCACAGAAGCTTTAGGAGAAATGCTTACTGTCCAGTTACGCTTCCCAGCATCCAGGTAATCACTCAAATCCATTCTTTCTACCCCAGATTGTCGACCAGTCTTTGAACTGGCATTCCATGTCTACATCAGCAGCTAGTTGCACTATGGAAAAGAAACAGTCTTCTGACAACTTAGAGGCTGGTAGAAGCAACAATCCTCGATGGTCTTCAGACCAAGAGCTCCCCTTCAAGAGGCAGCACTGTCAGTCTGTCCCAGGAGTGCTGATAAAAGCAGCACCTGGAGAAGCAGCTCAGCCCCTGCCCAGTCCCACCAGAGCCGGCCTCGGTGCCCGAGCCAGCCTGAGCCGGCCAGCACAGAGCACACGCTGCTCACAGAGGAAGGCTTTCTCTCACAGGTGGCCACTCTAGCTACTTACAGTGAGATTTCTGTTTTGAACAGCAACAACAACAACAAAATGCTACACCGGTGGCGCAGGCGGGCGAGGCCTGCGCAGAGCGGTCAGTAGTCTGTCTGTCTGTCTGTCCGTCCGTCCCACGGGGCAGTGCTGGCGGCCAGCAGGCACAGCAGGGTGTCCTCACAGCTTCATTTTCTTCACCACAGGAATTGGCAGTGCCTGGTAGATTTTAGCTGAGTCCTCGCTGGTGACCAGCTTCACCCAGACGGGGCGGAAGCTGCCCTTGAAGCCCACAAAAGCCATTTTTTCTGAAAATCAGAGCAAATATGTTTGGAGTGTGCTAGGACAGCACCAGAAACCCACCTGTGTGCAGGGCTACACCTCATGGCTGGAGGGGTGCAGGTGCACAGGAGCCATGTGTATAACACACACAGATGGAACCGTGCCAAAAGCTCATAGAGCTGACTGCAGCAATGTGCACATAGAGCTGTATTCTAATGCAATATGTGATGCTCTGAAATCAATATGCTTTGTGCCATCAAGTCAGCATGTTTCAACAGAAAACCAACTGAAAACAAGTTTGGACAAGTAAAAAATCCTGGTTTGGGGCATTTAGTGGGTGATAAGGCTCAATATTTCTATTATTAAAAGGTCTTTTTATCTAAAATTAATCTGGAAAATCAAATCCCCTGAATTATTTACTTCTAAGAAAAACTGCCAGTGTGTTTTTTCTATTTACAGATTTAAATGGAGCATGTTACCCAAAGCTGCAGTGGATACAACCTTTCTGAATAAATAAATTACTGATTGCAAGATGTTTGAGCACGTGCTGATAGAGACAAGCAAGGCAAAGTTTAGAAGCATAAAAAGGGTCCTTTTAGTGGAATAATGGGAGGTCAGAAATGAGTTTTTAAAAACTGGTTACCTTTTAACCTAAAACCCTCTCCTGCTCCAAGTTTCTCCAGTACTTTAGTCCATGGTCCTCTTGAAATGAATCTTCCTTTAGATGTCACCAGCACTATGGAGCTGAAGGAAACAGAGACGTGTAAATGGATGAAGAGTCAGAGCACATTCCTCACTTGTTTGTCCTGAGCACTGGTAGCTCCTGCCTGTGTGTTCACACACCCACGAACTACAGTGGCTTCAGCTTTCCAATTCTTTCCAACAGTTTGGTCATAGATTATTTTTCCAGCCATGCAAAATCCATTAGAAAGCAGACAGAAGCCACTTTTTTATTTTTAAAAATGCTTTTCTAGGATGATTTAAATGTTCCCAACCTGCAGTTCCATCCTACTTTGCTCAGAGAGACCCATTTTCTCCCTGGGATGCTCTTAGCAAGAGGCAAGTAATTTCTTGTTCTTTCATTATCACATTAAACCTGAAGAAATTCAGAAATTTCTCTGAGATCTTTGTTGGCCTGATGCTTTTCCTTTCAGTGTGCTTCTGCTTAAAAAATGTGTTATTACTACTCCTAAATCAGGAACTGGATTTAGCCAGGATTGAGATTTTTGTAAAGCAGGATGATGGCCTCTCTAAAAAGACTTCTTATTTTTTATATGAAAGAAAAGTGAGAAATTACCATGCTTCCCTGAAATAACTATGTGATGTGATTTTTGAAACCTCTAGAATTATTTAAGACTATAGAATCACATCTGACTGCACCTGCATGGCACTCTGCACAAGCTTCCCCCAAGCCTCTAGAGTAAATGCAAGAACAATATCCTGTCAATCTGCTCACAGCTACTTCAGATAATTTGTCAACAATGCACTCATATTTGTATTAAATGTTACACATCAGGTTTCAAATCCAAACAGATTTCATAACAATTAAATATATTCACTTCCCATGAGCACTCCACAAGCTAATGTGGGAACAACCCCTTTGGTTAATGGATTTCTGATGTTGCTCCAATTCTCCTTCCAGTAGAAGAAGCCACTGTCCTCCAAGATGCAGGAACATTTTTTGGCTACTTACCACGTATTTCCAAAACTCTGCATCCCTGGCTGCCATACTTAAAATACAAAATAATCCAGCCTTTAGGTCTGGGCAGGGGAACGTGCAAAGGGGAATATATTTTATTAGTGGAATTTTCTGCAATTTGAGAAAACACACATGCAGTAAAAAAATGGAAGCTGTGCATCTGTATGGATAAGTACTTTGTGAATTTAAGTCTGCAGTTTGCCTATGACCCACAACATAAATGTAGCTCTGCAGTTTATTAATCACATGCGGCCCTGCAAATTATCTGGGACTCAATCAGTCCCTGAATCAAAGAGTGTGCATCCTGCTGCTGCCTGCATGTCTTGCACACATTTGGGCTCTTTTGGAGTCATCAGGCACAAAAATATATTGGGTGTATTGCCCTGCTGTTGGGTGTCTGGCCCATGTTGGGTGATAAAATCCAAGAAAAAGATGAGTGTTTTGCAGCATTCTTGTACATTGCACCTTAGTGAGAACAGATTATTTACTCACTGGTCTTTGATGTTGTTGACATAATTCTCGATCTGTGCTGGGATTCCTTGTAGAATGGAGTTTTTGAATGTCACTCGATCAACAACTTTTCCGTTGTGTCCATCAACCACAACCAGCTGGATACCCTCTTCTGTGAGGAAAAACCTGACACCATCAACCTGGGCAGGGGGGAAAAATATTCTTGAACTCTCACAGTAAAATAATTGCAAACAACCACCTGTAAGAAACTCTGATAGCCTTGAGTCATAGGAATGCTGTTTGCTTCAAAGGGCAGAACTTCAGGTCTCTGAGGTCCTGCTATCCTGCCTAGTAGGAGAAGATACAGCCTTTTTTTTTTTTTCTTCCAAAATACAAAGCATAAATTACACAAATTTAACTCTCCTTGGTAACTTTTTAAGCAAGTTTTCCATGAAGATAAAACAAGTAATGTAGAATTGCACCCCATTAAGTTTGTTGAGAGGATTTGCTCACCTCAATGTATGCAAAGTCATCCTTCAGGTGGAAGTACTGTTTCTTGTAAGTTTCTATTTTCACTTCGATTAGGTGGTCCTTGGTCTTCTGTTTGCAAAATGAAGAAAACAGATTTTCTTGTGAGAATGTCCATTACCTGAATGCTGCATTTTCAATGAAAACATTTCAAACCTTGAAATGCAATCAACAAGGAAGCTACATAATAAGCACTGATTTGCCAAATTAAAGTGCTAATGAAACTGGGCACAATGGTAACCTCAATGGTAACCTCTCTATTCATCCTGTCACCAGTTAAATTGTTTCACTGAATGACAGAGTGATTCTGACTTTGCAGAACTGACACATAATTCTCCAAGGCTTTGCTGTGTATTCCTGTTTTAAGGGTGATGAGTGAAAAAATCCAAATAACAGATAAGTACCCCACTTCCTCCACCTAAACCAGTCTGGATATGGGAAATTGTGTTATGCATTATATAAATGAGAATAATTCAACTCTAGTATTCAATCTCCTGTCTGTCACTGCTGTTGTTACAGCCTGGAGGAGCTGGAGGCTCCAAAATCACATTCACTGGACCAACCTGTCTTCCAGCTCATCAGTTTTCACCCTGTGCTTTCAAGCACATCACATCAGAGCCCCAAAAGACCAAGTATACAGCTTGCAATGGCTCTCCACTCTTTGCAAGAATCTGTTTTCATATTATTTCACCTGCCTGAACCATTTCAGAAAATCAGGCAGGGCATATACTGACAATGGCACAAAGTTTCTCCATGTCTGTGGGCACAATATGTCCCAGATTTACAAGAGCAATGATTTTTTGATAAAAAATTAGCTGCTTTACCAGTTGTGCACTAGAGAGCTTCTTTGGCATTGGCACTTCCACTATGGGTGTCTCAATGTACTTGGGATAGGCTGTGGCTTCACAGTCGCTGACACCAGCTGTCTTTGGGATCACAGCTTTGATTCTAATTCTCTCACAGCCCTTTACAGAGCAGAAAGCAAACTTCTCTTTCTCATTTTGAGCTTTGAGTTTCAGAAACAGCAGCCTGCAGGCAGGGGAAGAAAAAACAAATAGACTCCTTCAAACTTTTTGTGCAAAAACATCCTGAGTTTTGGTGAATTCTTTCCTGTGCTTTGCAATAATTTTCATTGCAGCCCTTGGTGCCGTGTTTTATAGTGCCCAACATCCCTCATGCAAATAAAAGGGCACACTCATCTCAGAAATGGTTTAGGGAGCTCACAGAAAATAAAACAGAGAAATGAGATAGCACCTGAACACCTTCTGAATTCCATTCTATAGTGATACATATATGTAGAAATACATGCTTTGTGTTTCAGGTCTGTCTTTCTCTCTCTCTCTCTCTTTCTTTCTTTCTTTCTTTCTTTCTTATTTTAATCCTTTAAAATAACAGGATTTACACTCAGTCCCTGTTCATTTTGTGCACCCTGTCATGGTGTTTATAAATAGTTGTTGTTCAAAACAATAATGGCCATGCATGTCTTCAGTGAAGTTCCATGGTCTGCCTTTGCTTTTGTCTTTCTTTTTTGTTTGTTTGTTTTCTAATTTGTAATCACTTGGAAAAGCATTTCCCAGAGTAACTGAGTGCAGCAGAGGCTGTGAATGACTGGCAGGCCTGGAAGTCCCAGGAAAATTAAACACTGTTCACATTCCCAGAAAACCTTCCTGGTTTTGTTGTGATCCCCTCTAGTGGCATTAGCCAAACATCCCACAATTCCAGCAGCATTCCCACAGCAATGTCCATACCACCAAGGTCTGCTATCTTACCCAGTGTCCTCATCCCAGTAGTAGTATCCTTTGGTAGGATATCTGTGCTCCAATTTCTCCATTTGGGAGGTTCTGTAGAAGGTTCCAGTTTTGTATGTTTTCTTCAAGAGACGGTTGTGGATGTCTGAGAGAATGGAAAATGTTGTCCCTTTAGGATAGCAAAACCCTACTTGGATCCAGTCATTCCTAAAAATAGCAAAGACCAACACTGTAACAAGTTATAATGTAACTATTATTTTCCTGGGCATGCTAGAAGCTGAACTAAATAATTTAAAATATGTTTTTTTCCTGTCCAGTTAAATTTTTCATGGTTTAGAATGGATCAGTGCAACTTAAATTAGACATAACAACCATGGGTTAGTTAAGCAATGTAGGGCAGATCTGCTCCTGACTTCTACACCTGTGACTTCCATGCAGCAGGAATGAATTAGCTCTGAATTTCCAAAAATGAACTGTGTTATCTTACAGAGCTTCCTGGGGGAGGAAACAGGAACCTGAGATGGCTCATGAAAAGATGGTGAACTCAATGGACTTCCTGTCACAGGCATGTTCATTCTGGAAGAGCTCATGAGGTGATGACCTCACCCATTAAAAATGTGCAGCTACATGATTGTACTGGAATGTTGGGATTCAGTTCACTCACTTGTTGAAGTTGATGAGCCATATGGCCAGCTCTTCAGGGGCTGTCTTGTCCCAGTGGATGGTGTAGCCTTTCCTCAGAGTTATAACTGGCTGATACTGCTGGTAATGAGTGCTTTTGCTCAAAGCTCCTTCCAAGTAGAGTGGGTGATTGTGGTAGTCATTTTTTATTATTTTCATTTTCAAGTTGGCTGGCTTGTAGGCTTGGATGTATATCTAGATGAGAAAAAAACAAAACAAAACAAAACAAAACCAAAAATATAGATCATCAAGGGTTTAATGAACTACAGTGAAAGGTTCAGATACTCAATAGATGTGAGCTGGTGCAAGTCCTGTGTGCTGGGCAGGGAGGGACCTGTGGGCTGTGCACTTATGTTCAATTCCTTAGACTTCCATTTCAACAAAGCAAACTGTTTTCAGTAAAAAAAAAAAAAGGCTCATTTCCTCATCCACTGAGTTTAAGTGCTTGTGCCAGAGGCTGCAGCAGGGCTGAGATATTCCACAGCATCCTGCAACCCTCAGCAGCAGGACAGTATCTACCTCAGACATCTGGCTTGTGCTGAACAAGGATCCTTCTGTCTGGATTTCAGAAGCCTGAAACCCAGCTCAGTGGTTAGAAACTGGCTGTAGTGGCACTACACAAAAAAACCTCAGCTGTTGCAACACACAAGACAAAACCAGGCACTCTCAGCAGAGGAAAGTGAGGACTCTGATGGCAGCAGCACTCAGGCCTCCTGTGGTGGGAAGAATGGTTTGGTGGTCACACACAGGATGAAAGACCATGAAAGCTGAAGTCTAATTTTGACTCATCAGCACATTTCCCATAACACTGTGGGCAACACTTCCCTCCATAAATCAGGGAAAAATAACTAGCCAACAGCCCATGGATTTATGAATATTAATCTGTGAATGCCCATGGAGCTCTCAGGAGGCTTCAGGCAGAAGTTGTTGGAGCTGTCAGCAGCCAAGGCCAAGGTTTCAGAAAATATACCACAGTATTTCTCATGTTCAAAGCCACCTGTGCAGACACGCTGATAAATAAACACTGAGCACTCTGAAGAAAGTCCAGTTCTACAGGTCAAGCTTTAAAGTGCCAATAAATTTTAAATAAACCACAGTGATCATGATACTGCAAAGTAAGCAGCCTTACCTGTGCAAAGTGCCCACTGCAGATGGAGCCTCTCCAGTCGGGCACATCAATGCAGTCTGGGTGCTTGATTAACCAGTTATCTTCTTTGATCAGGTATGAGCCTGGATATTCTGACACAGAACCATCTACATCATGAAAAACTGATGTTTTGTCACCATCCATATCCAGATCATTGAACCACGGGCCAGGTTCTCCAAAGAAGACTCTTGAAGTAATCTAAACGAAACAGAGGAACAAATTTACATCTCCAGAAAGAAATTCTTCACTTAGAGCAGAAGAAAAAGATACCCTTGGTCACTACAGTGGCTCAAATTACCCATTTTCTGACTTAAAAGGTGTGTTTGACTTGTCAGGCAGAGCAGACACACATTTCCCTGCTGACCATGGGGTAAAGGCAAAGAAAAACACAATTTCAGCCTCACCAGTGGGAAGATTTGTTTTAAAATTCTAGAGGAAGGTTCAGGAGACAGGGTTATTTCACGAGAGCCACTTCACTCATTGTTTGCTAACACAGTTTCAAAGTTCCAAGCCACATGAAGTCATACCAATGTGGGAAAAGTCAGCCCTGGGAAATGGCTGCTCAGGCAACTTCTGACAGATATTTTTATCCAGCATAAATAAATCTCATGTCACCAGCCTGCCTCGTGCAGTGTGAGAGGGACCAACCAACACTTTTAGGGGAATTTTGCCTTTCCCATCGTATTTGGTACTGGTCAGCACTTTCCCTGACCTGTGAGCTAGCCTGCTAATTTTTTGAAAATTAGGCAACACAAATCATTTCAGCCCAGCCACTTTATTTCTTAATTTGTTTGTAATGTTTGGCAGCTGGATTTAACAGCTGCTAAAGGTGAACCTCCACAAAACAGCACAAATTTGTGCAGGCAAATACAAAAATAACTCAAAAGAACAGACCCCGGGACAGGTTCAGACCAGCACCCAGAGGTTCATACTGTAATTCAAAATTTGGCAAACCCCTTTTGGCTGGACTCTGCTCTCATTTATGTCTGCAGAACAGGAGTCTGGAATTACCCTGGTGTGCAGGGCTGCAGAATTATCCTGCATCAGCTCAGTTTCACTGGCTGTTCCCCAAAATCAGTATTTTCTGCTTCTAGGTCAGTCAGGCCTTCCAGAACAGACTTCCTTCTGTTGCTTTAATATTATACCACTGTTGAAAATAAAGGGGGCCCTGACTCTTCAGTTTCTGAGCCATGCAGAAATGGAAATTATTTTCAATTCAACATTGCTATATTTTTTTATTTTTAACTGATGCCTGCATCTGTTTTGCTGCAAACCTGACAGACAATTAGATTTCCTTGTTATTGCACCCATCATATCTCCTCTTTCTTCGTGTTGTCAGACTTCTGGCAAAGACGAGACAGCAAGACCTGACGTTTTCTCCTTTTTTTTGCCCCCAGCCCCGTTTCCCAGGCACACAGGGCTCCCTGGGGAGGGTGACTCACGGGGACATCCTCGAAGTGGATGGCGGTGACGTTGTTGTTGGGGCAGCTCTGCCAGGCGTTGTTGAGGCGGAAGGCGAGGGCACTCGTGTGCCGCCCGTCCAGCGCCGCGAACTTGCGGAACGTGCAGTTCTGGATGTTGATGGGCCCGTCGTAGAACTGAATCCCTCGGATGGGAAAGTCCCTGAAACACATCCGGAGGAGACAGAGAGATGTGGTCAGGACACGTTAGCACCAGGAGGAGATGTGTTCTAGACACACAGTCCCACAGAGCTTGTTTTGTGGCTGCTTTCATTTCTCGCAGCCCGTAGGATGACTCCTAAGTTCCTGCTTTGGAAGAGAAGGGATTTCCCTTCTTTTCAGCTCTGTAAAGTCCTCTTATCCTTGCAAGTTCAGCTCAAGTTCTCTCGTGTTGAACAGATCATCTTTATTTAGTCTGTACTTCTCCAGGGAAGGAAGTAACAGCAATGCCAAAGGATTGACCTAAAGATGAATAAATTCGTGTTTGCCATCAGAAATGAGTTCTGCAGCAGTGAAACCTGAAACTCAGCAGAGCTGTACAGACGCCTTGGGCTGAGTAATAGCAGGGCTAAAAGAAGTCCCACCACATCTTTCAAAGGGATTTGGAGAGAAGCATTGCAATCAACAGCAATAAAAAAAATGTTTTTGAAAAAAATGAAATGTTCTACAATCTATAGAGCTAAGAAGAATTGAAGGGGCAGATTAATTAATCTTTATCAGTCTTTTCTGATATCATCTGCAAGGTAAAGAAGACACCATTTTCACACCAATTAAATGAACAAGACACTTAAGGTCTTTAAGAGGCTGAGATAAGACATTTCAAATTTCACTTATGATAAATAAATTTGATCCCTTCTTTGTATCATCCCTTAGAGAATTCCTGCCTGCTCCAGAGCATTTGTTCTGAGTTTCTGCATACAACATCCAAGATGAGATATGTCCACATATATATATATGTGTGTGTAAAGGATATAAGAGGAGAGTCATAGCAGAATGGGTTCTCATTATTGGTATAGTTTATAATATGTCTCCAGCATCACTGCTGACAGGAAAATTGAGGCCTGAAATATGGCAGAAAAGCATCAGCTGTTTGCTCACTGTGGGGCTACTGTTAGGATAACTGTGCTCTTAGGAAACAAAAGCATTGCACTTGCAAACCAACCTGTAGGACTAAGGTCTGGGAAGAGGCCACACATGGCCATTTCAAAACTGCTTAACAAAGGCATCAAAGTCCTTTGCAGGAGCAACAGTAACAGCAGCACTGAGCACACCCATGTCCACATGCAAGCATAGGAAGGGGCTTCTATGAGCCTTCCTGACAGCTGATGGAGCTCAGCTCATTGCTCAGCACTGCTGATCACACGTACAGAGGTGCCCTGCTAGCACAGAGTAACTCTTGCTGTCCTCTCAAATCCCCTTGCAAAGGGGAGGGGGAAGGAAAGAGGAGCTCGATCTGTGTTGGCAGCCTGCAAGGATGTACCTGCCAGCAGCAGCTGCACAGTGAGGACTCTGGGATTGGGAGACATGAAATGAAATCCTTTCTGTGTAATGGTTATTAAACTGAACAGCTCAGAGGAAACCACACTGGGCTGGAGTTTGTGCTGGGAGCGGGAACCGTGAGTGCTTTGATGTGCTGAGCTCAACTTACGGGCCGATGGGCAGGGTCCTGCCCCGGTGATCCAGCCCTCCAGGCCCCCAGATCTCATTGTCCATCGTCTCCGTGCCCAGGTTTCCACTCTCACCCACAAACAGGCTGTTCTTGATCTCCTGCTTGGAGCCGTCATCGTGAGGGAAGGTCCCACCACTGAGGAGAAAGGGCTGGAGGTGAGGGGGCTGCCCAGCCCCAGCCCCATCCCCAGCCCACCGCTGTGCCCAGGTGCCACACAGCCTGTGCCACACTCACCTCGCCAGGGTCAGGCCAATGCCGTTGTCAGCAAACCTGCCAAGAGAAGAGAGATGCTTCAGCAGAGATTTGGGATTGCTTTGGTTTATCATGTCAAACTATAACAAGAAAACTAGTGGAGGACAGCAGGCATTAATTAATGTACAGTGCTCAGGGGGAATTCAGGTTTTTCCAGACTTGTTCCCTGTCCAGTTTTAGAAGATTTCTTTGGCACATCTTGCAAAATATGCAGATCACATGAAGCAGCAGACACACACCTGATTGCTCCAGCTGGGGTTAAGATGGTGATTACTAGCCATATTTTACTTGCCTGATAAAGCTTTATCCCCTTTGTCTAATGATCACACACTTTTCTCTGGTAGATAAAAAAATCATGCTTATCTCCTGCTCCAAGCAGCTTTTATTATTTAATGATGCTTTGCCTTACTGTGCTTCCGTGTCTTCACATTTCACAAACTGCTTCTATAAAAGAGCTTTGCAAGGGGATAAAAAATGAGCAGCTTGGCTTCTCTTTCCTCAATAGGAATAAAGAGATTCGAGCTTCCTTATCAAAAATAAAAACAAAAAATAAAATCTATTTCTATTTTGCTGAAATTTCAAGATAAGACAAATCACAGATAATGGTCCTTGGCTCTTGCTTAGAGAAATGCTACAATGAATTGATGGTTTGAGTCGGTCTTGATGGTGTCTTCACACTGCCATCACTTCCCACGACTGTCACTGATCCTGGCAGTGCTTTAGGAGCAGATCCCCTCACTGTGCTGCTGTCTGTAGGTGGCAGCCCTTCCCACCCTATTCACTCCTTGCTTCCCTGCAGGACACATTAATGCTGGCCCTGTTAATGGGATACATAAGTCTTTCTGTAGCAATAGAAAAGGAAATGGAAATGGCTATAAAGACAATTACAGTTTGATGGCTGCTTCCTCCCATTCACACACACTTAGAGATTTGCTGCTGGAAACTCATAAAGCACTTGGTGTTTTAGCACCCCCCACACGCTGCCTTTGCTCCATCAGCAATGCAAATGTGACCTGAGTGGGACCTGTGAGGACAACACTTGCTGGCTGTGGAGCAGGGTGGATGCTTGTGGGTCATAAGAAACACAAACTGTGTTGCTCAATATGACATTTCTGAGTGTTCTGCTACAGCCCCATTCTCACCAGGTCACTATTGCCACCTTATCCCCCTGGCTGCTTTAACAGGTTTGGGTCACTCGAAGGTAAGGCAGCTCTGGTTCAGAATTGGACACCAGATATCAGTGTGGCAGCTATTCCCACCAGGGTTATCACAATATACCCATAAAGGGGCTTTTTGCTTTTTCTCCTCTGCACTAGGACTGATATCAGGAGCCTGGCTCAGAAACAGAAACTGCAGCAAATCATCTGTTTTCAAGTGCAAAACAAATATCTGCTCTGGCCAGTGCAGGAAATGGCCTTCAAAGAGCACAACACACACTTGCCCAGACTCTCCCTTGCTGCTGTGATACATGGTTTTATGTCTGCTTCATCAGTACCTGCTTATTCAGCATTACACTGAACCACATAAAACTGATCTGTGACCAGGCTGAGCCAGGAAAGGTGGTGCATTTCACTGCTTTCTTTTCAAAGCACCTCATTTTTCATATTAAAAAAAAAAAAAAAGGTTTTATTTTTAGTTATTTGCATCTGTGTGTGTATTGTGACCATTTATGAATGTTGATCAGCATCACACAGAGAAACAACCTGAGGAATCCTCAGCTCAGACAAAGCAGGTTTTGTTTGTGTAAAATAATGCCTGTGGTGGCTTAACATTTCATCTTCATTTCAATCTTGGCCCTACGAAAGGTGCAAAGCGATATAAATAGTCTGAACCACAGCTATGCTTGCCATAAACACCAGGCTGAGCTCTGAGGGTTGAAATAAGGCAAAACTCACTGGCAGTTGTCCAGCCACACATCTCCACCTCGCAGCCAGGCCCCGTGGTCCTGATTCTTGTAGGCAATAAAGCGCTCAATTATTGCAGGTTCCCTGGGCTTCAAAGGATCTGCATCCTTGTGTGGGCTGTACCTGCAACCAGAAGGAGAGAGGAAAGGTTGGCCAGGGAAGGTGGCCTTGCTGCCTGCATGGCCCTGCTGAACATCTGGTTTATGGTAACTCAGGAGCAGCTTTGGGACCACAGTCCATCCACATAGCGTGTCTGCTCAAGCTGTGATGGCCAGACCCAGCTGCCAAGGGAAGGAAGGTCCAGGCAAGGCAGATGTATAGACCTGCTCCAAGTTTCCCTTCACCATTCTGGTATTGTATTGCTGATACATTGCTGAAAGCATGGAAAGTTTATTATTGCTCCCAAAAGTTCCAGATATTTTTTTAATCCCTTACTGCTATCCTTTAGCATGTTCCTGTTATTTAGATAAATATCCTTTTGTTTTCCCTTTTGAGCATTCTTATCTCCTAACTCTGGCTATACTGTGGCCATGAGTACCACTGCCAATTTTTTCTTGCTGTGGAAAGGAATTTAAAAATCTTGGAGAGGGGCTGAGGGTATGTCCTTCACTACTCCCACTACACAGGACACACGTACAAGATTTATTAACCCTGAAGTTCTCAGTATGATGAAATATTGGCCTGATCTGGTGAAAAAAAAGCAGACAGAAGCAGAAACTGCAGCAATGTGTGCCCTTAGCTGCTCCCTGAGAGCCACTGCTTGGGCCACAGGATCTGAGCAAGGTGATGCTGAGTTTGGCTGTCATTTACCCTGTCCTGAGGCACCACGCTCCTTTCTGCTGTTGGAGGAGCATCCTCCATCACACTACACAGCTTAGAAAACCTGACAGATGAGTATCCAACTCAGTGCCAGCAACGGATGGTCCAGAGATTAAAATTCATTCCTCACCATAGATAAGTGAGGCCAAGCTGTCAAATTGCTAACAGATATTCAATAGCACTTTGCTTTGCTTAATAAGCCATCATATCAATCTAAAACTGAGCATCAGGCTGATAGGGTTCCAATAAATGAATATTGCTTTGGCAGCTTCATCACTGTGAATTTACTTTCAGAGACAGATTTAGTATCAGCTCTTGTGAATTCCCCAGGCATTGTTAAGTACAGATATTTTGAGATGGATTCCAATTTCATTCACATCCATGATAACTGGAGGAACACTACAGGGTCCAGAATTTGACTTGGACATTTAATGCTGTAACTGAATGCGGAACAATCTCTCCAACTCTGTCACTGTCCAGCCTAGCTCACAGTTTGCTCCAGCCAGCCCAACTTTAGTCATTTATTAAGTTCAGTCTTGACACATGAAAAGTGGAAAATGGAATAAATAATCTGAGTTGCAGTCTATGCTGGTGGGTAATCCCCAAGCACAACCATGACTGCATTATGAATTGTTTGGCTTCCAAGGGCCATTCCTGCCCTTGTATGGTGAGGGAGAAATTGCCTTTTGTGACCACTAACTGCGCCTGTGGCAGCAGGCAGTTCCCCAAGACACGTGCTCAGCTGCATGGAAAAGCAGCATCAGGCTCCCAAGTGCAGGCTGCTCTTAAGTTATTTTTTTAGCAGCTACTTTTACCATTAAATTAGTTGCTTGAATTAACTGAGCATTAAAATAAAGTAAATAAAATTCACTTTTGAACATCTTTTAGCATCAGCTGCTAGCCAGGGTACCGGGGTGATGTGGATAATTGATATCTGAGCTCCTGACTGGGCTCCCCTGGGAAGGAAGATGGATCCCACCCCTGTAATGCTTGCCCAGTGCATGACTACAGTAGTCTGGGTAACCCACACCCCAGAGATGAGAAGGAGACAAAGCTGTCATTCTCCCCTGCTGAGCAGAGGCTTTCAGCAGGTTTCTCTTCCTTACATGGTTTCTTCTGTCAAGAAAGGCAGTAGTGGGGGAATATAGGTTGGGGTGCAACTGGTCTGTAAAGAAATAAACTATGGAATTTGAGAGTATTTAATCCTTTTACGTGTCCAGGAGTTGGTAACCAAGAGCCAGACTCAACCTCTAATGAGATACAAGACTGCAAGTGCAGCCCTTTCATCAGCCTCCTCTGGGGCCAGCTCTGGGGAAAGAGTGGGTTCTCAGAAGCCACTAGACCACAGTAGGTCTGCTGATATGATACAGTCTATAGAGAGGTTTCCATCATTTCTAAATCACTCCATTACACCACAGAGAGGCTGTGCACAACAGCAGAAATGGAGGATCCCTCTGTGTATTTAATTGTGATTGTTTCTGCAGTGTCAGGTTTGGAACCAGACTGAAATCTGAAATCAAAGCATGAGCTCCATGACATAAGCACTCCCTGTTCCAGCAGGTTCTAAAAGAATGAACAAAAGCAATAGCATTCCTAAGAAATACTTAAATTTCTTATTCCTAAGAAACTCTGGCAGCAATTTCTGCCCAGAGGGACTGTTGACCAGGCAGTGAATTTTCTTCCTTATCTAAAAAATTCAAAAGCCAATGGAACACCCTAGAGCAGACGTAATATCCATGCCAGCTCAGCACTAAAGAACGAGGATGAAACCAGAAGGGTGTGGGTGTTGAGGGTCCCCTATAACGGAGAATGGAGAGATGGAGTCAGAAATGGCAAGGTGTAGCTAAGACCTTTCTTCAAGATGAGCCACCCCAAAGGCATGGGGTGGATCATCTTGAGGAAAGAATCATTGCAATGATTCTTGTGAGCTTCCTTCAGGCCATTTCATAGCTTTCAGTCAGTGTTTAAGAGAAGCCTTTTTCAAATCAAACTATACAAAACACTTTACCTCCCAGAAATCAGTGTCAGGATAGGTCTTTTGTCCTTGGCAGAGGCTGGGGTGGTTTTAACACCATTATCAATGATCATTCCAGCCTAAAGGAAAACAGAAATGCAATTATCACAGTGTATTTATAAATTTTATAGCTTTTTCCATCTCCAGACTCTACCTCCAATTGTTCTAAGCCCAAGTCACCCTCATGATGTTAAGAACAGCTTCTGTTAATAGCATGTGAAACAGAGGGCTGCCAGGACTATCCAGACTTGCATATATCCCCAAAATTGCTGCAAATTTCCAAAGCTGCATTTTTCTCATAATTGCTTGTATTCCAATACACCTAAAGCTGCTGCTTCAATCTAAAGCCCTCAGTAACACTCAGCCCCACAACATGGCACGCTAAGGAGTAAATAAGCAGAGAAGTCGATTAGACACAGCGCCCGTATTTATCCCTCTAGAAGCCGTTCAGTTAATTGCCAGCATTGGCAGTTGAGGTGTACAATTAGACAAGCTGCCAGCAGATGCTCCTGGAGGCAGCATTTTAGGAGCACAGAGCAGGGAAGCAGCCTGAGCAGAGGGGAGAGCTGCTTTGGATGCCCAAGCAGAGCCAAGCAGAGCAGGTGCTGGCTGGCTCCGAGCGCTCCCGCGCCAGCCCGCAAGCTGCCTTATCTGCAGACACAAACAAGCGTGCAGGAGCTCCGAGGGAAACAGAAATCACAGGCACTAATAGCTTGCAGGCCCAGGGAGCTGGAGCGAGGGAGGGATGGTGTTTGTTCCAAGGGCAGCGTTCCCGTTGCGTGCAGACTCACCCGGTAGTTGGAGTGCGCGCGGTTGTTGGAGAATTTCCCCATCGGCATGTGCTCGGAGTAGCCGGGGGAATACATGCCTGCCGAGGGGCCTGTGGGCACGTGGTGCAGGACAAACCAGAAGCCTGTTTCCTGAGAGAGAGAAGGGACAGCTGAGACTCTGCTGGTCTGCACTAGCCCCAGGAAAGCTCAGCAAAGTCACCAGACATTCACCAGGACAAATCACAGCCATTGACCCGTGTAACGCTCTGCAGCAAAGAGTTTAACATGAACATTCACCCTTCTGATCTTCAGGGTGCCTTAGGTTGGGTTTGGGCATCAATATTGAAGCAGAAGTGAGACTTTCCAAACTTAAGAATCAAATAATTTTTATTTAGTTGCCAAAAATTTATCAAGGGGTCCTAATATAGGTACTCAAGATTTGGAAGCTTTGGAAAGGCCACATCTCTCTGTTTTAGGCTTGATTTTCTTGTTTTTATGTCTTCTCAGGACAATAAGGGCTCCTGATGTGACCAAAAATGCCTGTGGAATTAACATTAGGGCTGACTGAAATTTCAGAGCACCATTACTGTACGGCAATCAACAATATCATTGCCAAAGGCTTCTCTGTGACTCCACAGTCACATTTACTTAATTTATTCAGGCCGCACACAATGGAATTTTTTTAAATCCAGCTCTAGAAACAGCAAGTGGCAAGAAGTATGGAGCAAAAGTAAAACTATTTATTTTTATTGGTGGCACCAGCCACATTAATGTGTGTCTCAATCAAACAGCTTCAACAATGTCTGTGTCACAAAAGCAGGTTTTATTCCAGTGAGAGCCTCCCTCAGCCTTGCAGGGCTGTCACTGGCTTGAGCTGTTACCAAATAAAAAACTTGTGCACTCACTTCAGATCCAGCAGCTGCACAGTTTATAAGGTTGTTGTGTGGATTGGCTATCCAGAAGGTGGATACAGCACTGCAGGTCAGGAAAACAAAGAATAACACAAAAATGACACTTTGAGCACACACCAGAGTCACCCATAAACTCCCCCAGTGTGGGCAGGGCTGATTCCACCCCAGATAAGGAGTCCTGCCTAGGGGCAAGAGGAATGTGTTTTGTCTCATACCTCATGTCCTCTGTGGTTTGACAGAGAACATGGCCTTATCTTTTAAAACACCAAGTATTAAATGAGGAATTTTGACTGCAATTCCAAGCCTGCTATGAAGCTGTCAGATGTCAATCATGTTTTATGATAAGGTAAATATGTTTTTGCACAAGTCACAGAAAAGAACTTTGGCCCCACATAAGCACTTAGGTTCATTAGAGACTCACTTAATCAAAGAACCCAATGAATTTCCTATTAAGGGCTTTCCAAGTGTACCCCCATACCTGCCTTTTCCAAGAACTGCTGTGATTGATTAACTTTATTAGCTCCCACCCTCCTGCATATTTCTTTTGGGACAGAAGCATTCCATTTGTCTAATGCACATAAAAGACTCTTAATTGAAAGATCCCCATCAAGGAGGACAGATCAATCCATCCATCAGTGTCCACCCTGTGACATACAGAATTCATTAATCAACAGGCATAGGAAACATCCAGGACTTACAGCCAGCAGACTGGCCCCTAAATTTGCTGGGTGAGATTTGCCCTTCTGCAGGATATGAACCTATGGAACCTTTATGTCTATTTTAATCTTGCCATGAGGGACTTCACAGGGGTTTTTGGCCAACTGATTTTGCTGATGCATTTCCATTTGTCTGACTTTATCATGAAAACATAGCAAAATTTTTCTATTTTGGGCGTGGGACTGGCCTAGAAATAAACAAATTTGGATTATTTATAGACCACCTCCTGCTGTGTAGGCAAGGGCAAGGACAGTGTATTTCCACAGTGACCTGTCTTTCAGCCTAATCTCGTTCTTCAGAGCCACATGGATTGGGCAGGTTATGGTGTCATTTGGCACAACCCTGTTGTTTTAATTCCCAGCAGCAGCTCCCTGCCTGCCTCTCCCAAGCTGATGGAGCCACAGCTGGTGCTCATCCCGTGTCCTTGCACTGGGATTAGTGGTGTACTCATGCACTTCCAGGCTGGACGAGCCCAGTGCAAAACAAGCTGAGCTGTTTTTCTGCTCAGACCTTGAATTCTTTTATAAAGGAAGACAGGGCAGATTAAAGTACCATAGAACTTTTCCATTAGAAAGCACTTGTTCGTGTAACAGTCTTCAAAATGACACACGACATATGTCCCTATGACTATTAAATGAATTATCAGTGGAAAATGAGCACAATGGCTAATTAACCCTTATTTTAAGAATGGGGACATCAGGTGTATTTTATAAACAAACACAGATGTGAAAAAGAGAATTGCATTAATTCCTCTTTCTCCCTTGCCAAACTAAAAAGTTAAAAACACCTTTGTTTGAACAAAACCTCAGTTTGTTCTGAGGACAAAATATGATACTGAAATCTTTTCAAAATCAGCTGCCATTTGAGATAAGCATGAATGTCAGAACATGGCTCATTCTGAACTCAGCAACTTTTTGCTGAGCCATCGGGTTCAAGAGTCCACAAGGCACAAGGTAGGACTGAGCACTTTGAAAGATTTACAATATTTTAGGTGGGAACCATCTCAATGGACTTTATGCAACAAGTTGAAAGTACACCCTAGGTCTGTAGGCATTTGAATAGCATAAGGATAAAGACCCCAAGGAAACTGCTCTGCCAAATTCAGGGCAAAGAGCCCAGACCCCTACAGATGTCTACATAATCACATACACAGAATGCTGCCTGTTATGGCTAGGCCCTGCAAGGAGAAGGAAGAGAAAAGGAAGGCTCTCACTCACCTACAGTCCTGCCTGGGCTTAGGGATGTAGCCTGGGTAAGCTCCCTCTGTGATCAGCTTGCACATCCTGCTGTCGCGGTCGGAGGGGAGCAGCGTGCTGGGTTTCACCAGCAGCCCAAGGCAGTGGTCAAACGTGTTGCGCTCTTCTGGTCCATCCTCCGTGAAAAAACAATGGCCCAGAGCATCATAACCCACCACATCCTTCACCTGTGTGTGCAAAACAAAGGGCAGTGTTAAGGTTTTGGGCTTCAGCCACTGCACAATTGGAACCAACTTTAGTGTGATGGCACATAGGAGCCTCAGTAGCCTTTTGAACTCAGGTTCTATAACCAAAAGTAAGATCCCTCTCAGCCCTTAAGAGCTTATAGTCTAAGCAATAACTAACACTTAATTAGAATTTGTCATCACCTAGGAAATGCTCGTTCAATTCTTTTGTTTGCCTGTGAAATCAGAGACTGTCTTAGCATGAGGCTGGAAAAAACACAGGGTGGGAGATGAGGAGAGGAATTAGACATTCAAGTCACATCTGGGCTCATTCATCTTGATGTGGAGTTACACGAGCAGCTACATAAAATGCAACTCAAGAATGCAGCCGAGGTGAAAAAATATTTTTCCAGGCTATCAGAGAGGCAGACAGTTGTTTTCCAGACAGGCTGGCTTGTTTTAGGTTTGACCTGATCTTTGTTTTCAAGTTGTTGACAGAAGCTTTTCTCGACCCTGAGATAAATCAGCTGGTGTTAATCAATGCTGTTCTGTTTTGGTTTGGATGTTGTTAATGTTGGGGCACCTTCAGTTGGACAGAACAACACCCCTCACAGCCCTGGAAGATCTGAGAGCAGGAACATGAGTTTGAAGCCTAAGGACAGGACAAGATGGGAAGCAACAGCCCCTGGACATGCAGCAAGTGTGTCCAGCAAGTCAGTTGTCAGTGGATATATCTGGGATATAGAAAATTATTTTCAGGTCTCCATTGACCAGGGGAAGGTCTGAATCTCCTGGGCTCTTCCCTTGCTGTTCCCATCAGCCACCACCCATCAATCACCCTGGACTCAGGAAACCTCTCTAGTGAAGGTTAACCTGCCACAAATGTGTTCCTCTAAATGCTTCTGATGGAACAGTAATTGTCAGGGGACAAAGGACAGTATCAACTTGTTCATCATGGTGTCACTGAGAGACCAAGTGCTTGGACATTCAAGTGCTGGAATTGCTTTTGTAAACAGGTTTGAGACTTTGTCGCCTTCATGCCTCATTCCTGAGGCAAGGAGCACCAATTTCAAGTAAAATCCCAGGATTAGTGTTGAAATGATTACAAATATGTTTTCACATGAGAACAAACACTTTGCTTGCCAAATCTATTACCAGCTTACAACCACACAGACTTCTATTATGTAGCATCCATGCTCCAGTGTAAATACTCAAATCTCTGAGCACAAGTCATCACAGTAAATTAAATTCTGCTAAAATGACCTGCAAAATGGTACATTCCATTAAGCTACCTCACTGAAATTCACTGCTAACTTCCCTGGTCTAATAAAAGGATAGATGTTGCAAGGTTTAGCCTTCTTTATGTGGGTGTAAAATATATGTACTAAACTGTACCCCCTTGGAAGAATGACCTATCCCTGCCTGGTTATGATAAAGGTTTACAGGAGAGAACATTTCAGGAGAGTGAGCAACATTCAAAAGGTTTCCAACACACAGAGGAACCACAGAGATGTCAGAATTCCTCAGAAACTGCCACCAAATGCTATTAGCTTTCTCTCACAGGACAGTAATACCAAAAAGACACATAAGCCATGGTGTTGGGACATTTAGATGATGGCAGGAGTTTCCCTAGAGAAATGTTTGCCACTTCAGCCATTTCTCTTTCCAGCTGGCACAACACTGCACCAGGGCAGGGACATGGACACCTGCAGTGACCAGATTCAGCTGGGGCAAGGCAGGAGAGTGCCATGCCAGGGGATCCCACCTCCCAGAACAGAGACAGAACAGGGTGAGAGGGTGAGAGGGGGCTGTGCACTGGCAGAGAGGCTCAGAGCTTATTGTTCTCCTAATTAATCCCTGAAAGCCCACAGGCCAAGAAGGAGTTATCAGACAGAAATCTGGTCCCTTAGGTATTTGCCACCCTCTCTTTGATTAATTATGTCCCCATAAGCCATCTCAGCCACCTCCAACTTGTTTCCTGTGCCTGTTTTCATGCACAAGCCCACTACTGAAATGCCTGGATAGAAAATGAGATTCTTGTTCCAAAATCACTCTTCTAATGTATTTAATTTTTTCTTTGATTAAAACCTTGCTAATAGTCCATAATCTTACATTAACCATGAGTAATTTAGAGCCAGATAATGGCCTTCCTGGCAAAACAGTTGCTGTGAAGTATAGCTGGATTAGTAAAAGCAGATACCACTGAAGCTGTTAGATAGCACAACCTCTTATTCCATGAAGAACAGGTCTCCCCTGGATCCTGCCAGACTATTTAGTGACCCCCATTTAATTTCTTTCCCCAGTGGCTGCTTCTACTTTAGTTTGCACACTGGGATCCAATGGAGAGAGTGGGAATCAGAGCAAAGTTTCCTCCCTGGGATTGCAGTGGTGTAACTAGGTGGTTTCTTTGCCAATATATTGCAGAAAAAAAGGGTAACTATTGCATTTTAAAGCAATAATTATGGTGAGAAACACATTTCTACAGATTTGTTTCCAGAAGGACCCTCTGTGCCTCTCAGCTAACATTAATTTACATGCAAGTGCAGAATAACCCATCAATGAGGTGAGCTAACATTGAAACAGCTACTTCTAATAGACTGTGCAGACCCCCAGAAAAATACCTGTCATCAGAAATAACTGGATATTCTTTTCTCGTAGACTTTTCAGTATCTGTGAGTATCTCTGAAGTGACAAGAGAAAAGTGACAGCAAAGCAAGCAGGAGAGCCTGTATGTAAATTACCTGCCTGCTTTAATTGTAGTAAAAAATAACTGATGTCCCTCTCCCATTTATTAAAACATTGGCACAGATACTCTACAGCACTTGTGCAAGAAGCTCCTCTGAAATCAACAGCTTAATGTTAAGGACATCATTAAGTGCTATGCTATGCTGAGGTTTAATAGTCTAGCTAGAATTTTTATGGCTATTTCCAAAGTGTGGTTTGTGCACATCATTAAGGCAGATTTTCCCTCAGCAAAGTACACTTTGGATGTACCTGATCTCAGAGGGAATGAATGTTACCTGGGGAAAGACAGAGCTCATCTCTGTTTGCATGAATGGTGTTACTGCATGTAGAAACAAGTGGTGCTGCCCAAGTAAAGAGATAATAGGCAAGTGGGAAAGTTATATCATAACTACTTTAGTCAGCAGAGACCCATGTGGGTGTCTTTGAATATATCTGGAGGAGAAGGAAGAGGAAAGGAAGGAAATTAGAGTCAGAAAGCAGATGAGGAGATTGTGGTGGGATCACCAGATGAATCAAGGCATGGAGCTGCTGACTGCAGATGTGTATCAGAGCCATGAAACAGCACCAAAGTGATGCAACATTTGGAGCGCATTTTCTGTGATGAAACTGAACAAACTTGATCAGATTGCTTTAGTCCACTGGGGCTTTCTTTTCAGCCATCAGCAATAATGATGAGGTTAAAAAAACCAAACCAAAACAAGTATAGATAGAGCTTCATATTCATGCATTTTGATAAACTAAAATCAAGACGGATTACATTGACTAACTAATGTCCTAAATTATGAGATTTCTCTTGGGTGCCTTGTCACAGAGGCAAAGTATGATCATTTAGGGAATTGTGGTTGTTCAATAACAGCAAGAGGATCAAGTTGCTTTCATCAGCTACATCAGCCTGTCTAAATTTCCCTCTGCCATCTTGGCTGGAAAAGCTTGAGCACATGGATTCCTATGCCACGGATCCCCCATGGCACAGTTGTTGCCCAGAGAAAGCACAAGAGACAAAACTATTTCCAAATTCTCTGCATAAACCCATCCATCTGACTGATAAGAAAAACACCAGGCTCTGGGTATTTGGCTTGACAACAGGGAATGAAGATCTCACATTAGATCCAGAAGCAGCTGTGCAGCCTCTGTGCAGCCAGAGGACGTGTTTTTGGTGCCACTGGTGCCAGTCCATCACAGTGTGCCAAATGAAACCTGCAGTGCTGCCCTGCCACTCTGCACATTAATTGTGTACTAAGCTCCTCTACTGGCAGCTTCAGATTGGGCAAATGCCACATGACCCTGAATGACCTGTATAATTTATACAGTAAAATGCCTCTTTAATTCAGAAGCCATGTTCATTTGGTAGGTTTTCAAGATCGTGTTATAAACTTAGAAGGACAGAGGTCAAACCCAAAACCTCAGATTCATAAATAGCAGATAAAAGCTGCTCTGCTTCTGGAACTGCAATTTAAGTGCCCTTTGTTCAACTTCTGTGCATTTTAATTATGCCTGGGACTCTCCCTTCCAACGCTGGCACTTCTAGAGGTATGAACTCCTAATGCACAGTGACCATCCAGGTTACAACTGCCAATGATATGTTTCCACTTAAAATTCTGTTATATATAGCAGCAGGGCTCTTGACAGTACAAATTCTCCTCTTCAGGGCTTGGATACATTTTTTCCTTTTGGAATACACTGCCATTTCACTGAATGGGTGAGAGTCCTTTGCCTAGAGAAATCCTGCACCTTTAATATTTCCTTGAAGGTCTTCCAATCCCCCTGGACTCTTCTGCCCTTCAGGACCTGCCTCTCAAGGGACTCTGTCAACCAGGTTCCCAAACAGGCCAAATTCTGCCCTCTGAAAATCCAGAGCAGCTGTTCTGCTGACCCCTTCCTTACTTCTCCAAGAACAGAGAACTGCTATTTGTCATCACTGTGCCCAAGACAGCCTCTAACCATCACATCACCCACAAGTCCTTCTCCGTTCACAAACGACAGGTCCAGCATCCTTACCCCAAAAACAAAGGCACCCCTAGATCTGGGGAGAATCTGAACCTATTCTTGACATCTCTGGTGGGCTGTAACTTTTCTGGTAACAATCAGTCATTCCAGAGATTTATCCTAAAGGATTTCTTGTTACGGAGTGCAACTCTAGCAAATCACAGCTCTGCGAGTGTGTAATATTATGGCTGGCACTGCAAACCCAAACCTTTATTATGGGAAAGATGAGGCACACTTAGAGCTTCTGATTATCCTCTTAAAATAGCAAACTCTGTGTCTACAGAAAGACCCAACCTCTCATTAGAGATGGGCTGGTCTGCAGACACTGGAGCACTCAGACAAATGCTCTGTCCCTCTGAGTCACACACAGCCCCCAGTGCCACACTGGCAGGTTGAGATATTCCTTTTATATCCAGGGTGGGAAGAGTCGTGGATTGGTTTTAACAATAAAACACATAATTCTGCAATAATTAAGCTGTATTCATGCTATGAGGAAGGTTTTTTGCTGCTGACTTTATCTCTAAGGCAGACACTGGAACTCCTTACCAGTAAACCATTGGATCCATGGACTGTGACACAGCGGGAGAAGGTGTTGTGGATGGAGGTATCCTTCACATACGTTGGAGGGTTGTAGCCTCCTTTCTCATCCACATCTCCAGCCATATGGAAATGGATTGGGTAATGCCCCATTGTCTGCTGGCCCATGTATTTCAGTTCTAGACCCTCAATGTGGGTAGCCTTAAAACCAAGACCAATCTGGAGAAAAAAAAGAACAGCAGTCAAGAAACATAAAAGTCTTTTGAGGGCAGGGAGAGGGAACAGAGGCATAGGAAGGCTTGCATTGTATCTGTATCTGTGTATGGTGGCTAAGGAGAGCACAGCTGCTCTTTGATTTCCATGCTGCTGCCATAGACACATGTAACTTAAGAGTAGAAGGAAAGCAATTCATATTTATCATTTTCCATGGGTTTCAGCCAGCTGGGTTCAAATTGAACTTCCTGGGCTGAGCACCATCAGAATCTAGGGAAAATTGGGATTGGGATGTGGAGACTTTGTCTCAGGTGTGTTGATCACCAGCCTCACTGGTTGAGCAATGTCTGCAGGGGCATGACATGCACTTCAAAGCCCAAGGACAGGCAGCAGCCAGAGGGTTGATCTGCCATACTGTGGGGAGATGTTGTTTGCTCAATGGCTGGTGAGGAATTTTTCCCTTCCTGCATCTTGGCTTCCTTGGTATGTGAAGGTGTAGCTGGAAGGAGGAAAGGACAAGCAAAGGGCTCCAGCCTTACCTTGATGTGTCCCCCAAAGGTGTCGAAATCAAAGAAGGAGCACAGCTTGCTGCTGTACTCGTAGCACTGCTGCTCCATCTCGCCCATCACCACGACGTTGCGGCTCAGCAGCCCCACCTCCGCCCGCATGTCCACGCCGTCCACCACCTCGCCCATGTGCAGGTATGTGGCTTTCCCTAAAGGAACCAGATCCACTTTCAGGGTTACTCTGCCAATGCTGCTGCCTTCCCCAGGGCTTCCTGTGGTGGGGCTGGTGTGCCAATGAAAGGAGCAACTGAGTCAGCACAAATTGTTGGCTGACACCTCAAAGGAGGGAAGGCTGGAGGACAGGTGACACCCAAGGTCTTGGTGAGGTATTTGCAATGGCGGAAGTGGGATTTTTGGTCTTAGGTTGCTTCATTTATCCAGGGAGTTAAACCAACAGTCTGTTGGACAAAACACATTTCCTACCTTGAAAAGGAACTGCGTAGTTTGGATTACAACCAGCTGTGTATAAACATCCAATGCGAAAAAACCCCGATGATGCAGCTACTGAAAAGTCTAAATCACCAAGGTTAGCAGCTTCCCATAGTAAGACACAGGGAGCTGCTCAAACCCCACAGCACTACTCTCAGGCAAGCATCAGTCAGATCCTGCTAACACCATGGCTATTGATGCAAGCAAGGAGCAGAGTGGGCAGAAAGCCTTGTAGGAATTGTGACTTGGAACAATCACAGACCCTCACCAAGTTTGTAGGCTGTAAAACCTCTGACTCTCTGTCCTCCCAAACCTATCCATTTTAGATCTACCCTCATTTCTCCAACTTGCTCCCAAGGCTTCCTCCTGCCATGGTGTAGCTGGAGACAATGGGATCTTCCATCTACCCCATGCCACACCTCCCTTTGCCAAGCCAAGTTGCTCATAATACCTTCCACACATCTCCCCCTCCTCCATGGAGGGACTAAAAGCACAGAAAACTTTCCCTGGCCTGACCAGAAAGAGGGGAAGTCCAAGCAGTGGGGATGTCTAGAGAGCAAAGCATCTCTTTGTTGTAATTTCATTCAAACATATTCCTGCTACCTCCTTCCTTCCGCAGGTTTTTGCAGAGAAAAGTCAGTTGGGAAAAGGTTCATCTTACTGACTCCATTCTGTATTATTCCAGTAAAAATAAGTAATAAACTCTTTAAGTAAACACTGAACTTTAAGGAAAGCTACACTTGCATGTATTTAATTTCCATGGGATCATTCAAATCCTTAATTAGAAACAAATGGCAAGCCTGAAGACAGGCTGTTGCTGCAAAGCACTTTATGCTTTAGCAGAAGTGCCAAGTCAAGGGGAGGACTTTGAACACTGAAACAATATTATTTTTAACCAAAACATGATGCTTTGAGTGCATAAAAAAGATAAGCAAACACCATTCACTGCCTCAAAGTGTAGTTTGATGGCAATACTGGGATTTGGGAAGGGTGAGTGCTCCGCCCTGCTCTGAGACTGCAGTGCTGTGGGAACAGGGCTCACGCCACAGCATGTGCCTTCTGCCTTGGCACCTCTGCCTTCAAAATCATCTGATCTTGTGAAAAACACTCTCTGTTAACTGGAGGAGTGGTAATGGCCAAAGAGCTGCGTGCTCATCTCAAATATGTAGGGCTGAAAGGGAGCCTGGATTTGCCCTTCATCCACTTTTGCAACGGTCTCCCTAGAGACTCCTGGGCTTACCCATGCCCATGTTGCTGCCCTGCAGCCAGTGAACCTCATCAGGTGTGTGGCCAAAACCAGACTCAACCCATCCAAAACCCAGCAGCTTTGCTTCCTTTATTCATATACATGAAAAAAGCCACTGCAGTGAGTACCCTCCACATGAGGATACTCCATGCTGGAGCCTTGAGTGAGTCTGTAAAGGAGCACAGTTTCTCCTTATGGAACCATTTTTAAGCTGTTATTTTTCAGTTTTCCCCAGAGCTGACCTCTCCTTGATTTACTGAAATGCGGGAAGAATTTTAGATAATCATAAGAACATACTATTTGAAGCCACATCTCCAGGATTTGTGGCACTGAAATTAGATAGGCAGTTTTGTTATTCCTGTGCTGAGCTCTAGAATAATAAATGTCATGCTTGCATGTATTTAATTTAATTTAACACCAGTCCAGACATGCAAAACAGGGTAAGCACTGACAGGAATGTTAAATACGGACTAACCAGTTTCTAAATATAACTTCTTGGGTGCATGTTTTTCACTCTATGCTTTTGCTGATTTGACATGTTTGGAGATAAAAGGAGAGACGGAAAGCAATCCCCTTCCAAAGTAAAAGCGGATTTTGAATAATAGCTCCTTTAATAGGGTTTTGAAAAACAAACCATTTCTCAAGGCAGACAGAAATTCAAGCTCCCTGCAGCAAAGGGGCCGAAAGAAGCTTGTGGGAGCCAGAGCCTGGCATGGGAGCACTTGTGTGCTGTAAATGACTGCTGGGAACCAGCACTACAACATCGGGCACTTCCCATGGGACCAGGAGCACTGTAAGGGGCATTTACAGACACGTGGCACTGCCAGGGAGCTGCCTGGGGCATGTTTGAGGGTGGGCAGGAAAAAAACCCACAGAAGAGTCTGCTCTGTGGTGAGTTCAGGGAGTTCACACAGGAGTGGCAGCGTCTCACTCTGCAGAGCTACAGGTTTGAAGTTTGGCTGCTGTTCACAGCTGGCACATGGAGCCTTCCCAGAGACCACCAGGATATCTGAGACCCTCGGCACTGACCACGGGCAAGGGGGTTGCAAATGGGCACTGAAGTGGTTTGATACTAAAAAGGCAACCCTGTGCTTTGAAAGTGGGAGGAATGTGTTGCTGCTTCAGCATCAAAGCCAGTGCTGTGATTTCCCAACCACTAACAAGCCCTGAGGCCACTGATTCACCTTGTCCTGCTTTGGGTTAGGGCTTGCTGCACCCCTCATGGATAGAGACTGCCCTGCCACGCTTGTGCCATGCTGTAATCTAAACCAAACACAGCCTTGCAGTGACACAGATCACATCTCCCCACAACAGACCCGTGTGATGGACTAGGAAAAACTCCCTGCCTTTGCTGCTGCGTGTGTCATAGCAGTGCCTCCAGTTAGCACAATGTAAATTTACAGGGAAAACTTCCTCAGTATGTGGGCTTGCCTGGTGCACGTCTTGATTCAGCAAATTATGAGCACATTTCCATGCTTATTGCTCAAGACATTAACTATTGAAGTCAGTTGTTGGTAAGGACAAGGTAATTATTAAAAGGAAATATACATTAAAATAAATATAGATGATCCACTCATCAAGGACATGCTTATGTCAACAAAGCAATTCAAAGCAGAGTTTCTCCAAACTGTACAAAGGAAAACTTGCCACATGTGAGCCCAGCCATAAAACCTGGGTCTTGGGCCTTATCAAACCTGGCAAGGGTGCGATTTTAAAACTATTTCAACTGCTGCAAATGTGGAAGAGTGCTCAGATCTGGTGAATTAGATCTCTCAGAAAACCCTCCCAGGTACATGCAAGCATTCCTAAATCCCTTGGCTCTAAATGGCCCAAACTACTAAATCTCCCTTTGAGAAGTAAAACCAGCACTTGAAGGTCTGGATTTGGTGAAGATAAAGTAAAGCTGAGATTCTCCTGGAGTATCTTTTTTCCTCTAAAGAGTCTTTTCTTCTGCTTTGGGATCCCTAGGGATAAGACCTAGTGTCTCATGGTCTTTTGATGTTTCCTAATGAAGTTTTTAAGGGAAATGCTAAACACAATTTGTCTGTTCAACCCACATGATCCAGTGACAGTAAATCATGGCATCTTTAAAGTCAGTTCAACTCATTACAGATGCCAGCCCAGATCTGACAGATTTATCATTTTTGCCAAGCACTTGTCATCACTGGTGGCAATGCCCCTATTGCTTATATTTAATAACACTGGCATCTTTCAAATCCTCATTATCCTGAATTATCTTGATGGGGTTTGCTGTTGCATCCCTAAGCCACAGGCCTGTAACACACCATGGTTTGGGTGAGCTGGCTGGCTCCCTGAGTCACACAGCACAACCTGATGTCCCAATCAACAAATATTCCTCCAATTCATAACTTTTACATGGAAAATGAAGTTTTCAACAAATAGACATACAGCAGTCAAGCACAAACTCTACCCTTATGAACTTCTGTGTAAACCTGAATGAGATTCTGTCAGCTCAGCTCCCAGGCAATGCCCAAAGGTAGAAGGAACTCTGAAAGACTGTTAGAAAGGACCATTTCACAAGATTTCCTGCCCTGCCCTCAAGCACCAGGGTTGCATTAAAAAAAGAGCTTTTGGCAAGTTCCAGCCAAAATGATGCCAACTTCTAAACAGAACACCCTAAATCTCTAAAAATATCTGAATTTTGATAATGGAGTAAATTCTCCCATCCTTACAGCACCAGATGAATGCTGACACAGGCTGTGAATTTGTGAGACAACTGTGTATTTATACTTTTAATTCAAAGTACTCTGCATGAACAAGATCACAGTAAACTCCTTATCTCACTAATATTTGCAACTCAATAAGCAGGATTTAAGGGATGTGTGCTTGAATTCATAGATTCAGCAGTATGTGGGATAATTGGAGTAATTATGCCAGGCACGAATAGTTTTTTCATCCTTTATCAAGAGCATATAGGAGCACAAAAGAGCATTTCATCATTTCTGTTCCATGGTAAAACTTATCAGCATTAGTAGAAACTTCACACAGAGCAACCAAGATGAAGATAAGACTTGTTTCCCAGGGAAACTAGACAAAATACTTGATCTTTCCTACTATCCAGTTCTATCATAACAACACAACCCTTCCTTCCTTCCTCCCTCCCTCCCTTTGCCCTGCACTGTTGTCCCTCCCCAAACCTTGTGAAGTTGGAAGATCAAACAGTTTTAATCTGTTCCCACAGTGAAAATAATCTAGGCACAAAAATGACAAGCAAAAAAAAGAGTTAAACAAAGAAAGCAAGTGGAGGAAAAAGTTCCATTTAAGTGAGTGACCATTTGACTGGGAGCAGGACCTGCAGATCTGGGTCCTCATGCAACCCACACTTACCCATGGGAGCCACAGTTTTCACATTAGGGCAGTTACTCCAGTAAAAAAGTGCAAAAGATCAGAGCCTGTGTGCCACTCCCTCACTTTCTACCCTGAGATTTGCAGATGTCCATAGTTAAATAACTAAATCCTCCTAGAACCTGATGGCAATTGAGCATTAACTCCCTTAAGTTCTTTTGAAAAGCTCTAATCAATCCATTTCTAGCCAGTAAAGAAAGTATGAGTTTCAGCAGGAAGTATCAAATATAAATAGGACATGAGCTAACTAATGAGTTTGACTTATTTGGCACAATATGCTAAACCATGTCTATTAAAATACTATTAAACTATGAGAGCATAAATTATATTAAACCTCGGTATGCCAAGTGGCTGCCACACCAAACTGGCTGTCCACAAAGCAGAGGTTTTCTGCCTTTTTTATAACAAAGAGACTCTTAAGTAGTTCAGATCTGACATTTGGGTTTCATTTTAAAAATAAATAGAAAGGAAAAAAATAAAGATTAAAGGGGAAATAAATCATCACGGGTAGGAATGGTTTTATCATTTGTCTTTCAAAGGGCAAACTTTTGGAGTTCTCAGCTGCTCTACTAAACCTCTTAGGAAAATTAAGCCTTTTCACTTATTACAAATGACATCCCTCTGAGACCCTGTATATAAATGTCTGTGTGGAAGGCTTTTCTCAGAAGGAGCAAAGCAACCTTACCTACCTCCATAGCAAAAGGCAGGCAGACATTTATGATGAATGTTCTGCACCCAATTACAAGCCTGGCCCAGGCACACAAGGCCAGGCTGTGCCAGGGCTGCTCACCTGTGCTAAGACCAGGGGCCATTAGTGATCTTTATTTATTACATGTCATGGCACAGGGCAGTGGATGAAGTTACACCATGGCCAGGCACAGAGCAGCTCAGGGACCTCCTGGCTCCTCAAGACAGGGGACATCTCAGCCTTACCAGGTTTTATTTCATCTAGGTTGAACTTAGATTCAGGCAGATTTTATTTTGTTTTCTAGTGTGAATGTGTTTTTGTTACAAGAAAGTTGGAAGTGATTTTTATAACTGGACTAAATTTTGCCTTGATTTATATAATCAGTGAAATCCCATTGACGTCAGTAGAGTTGCCTGGATATAAGAAAGGAGAGACTTTGGCCCTGGTGTTCATGTCATTTGTGGTAATAAAAGGAATGTCCTAATTCTCATAAAGAGCAATTGGAAACCAAAAGCACAATTGCTTTAACAAGTGTTTCCATTGCTTCTTTACTTGAAATTCTCATGAACTTTTTTGTTGTTTTTAACCCATTATTTGTTTCCTTAAACTAACCTAGCTGTCACTGCTGCAGAAGATGAATGTAACTACATGAATTCCACAGATCCATTAGATTATGGGAAGTCCAAGACTCCTACGCCATCTTTATTTTTACTGGCAATCTTCCAGGACCATCTTCATGATGTGACTTGTATCATACCAGACTGAGTCCAACAGCTCAAAAGTTGCTCAAAAAAAATATTCAGCTTGGAAATGCATCTTCTTTGAAAGCACTAGACATTTGAAGTCATAAGACTATGATACTTCAGACTGTGGATAACATTTTTCTTGGCCTAATGCACATCTCCAATAATGGATGGCCAAAGCTCTGTGGGGAGGCAGCTGCCAAAGGAAGTATATTGGTACCATCCAGAAGAGGTTGCATCAGAGATAATGTTGAAGTGGTTCATTTCAGAGAACTGAGTGAACTCTCTGGTGCATTGGATGTGCCAAATGCCCTCATGGTTTCTCAGAAAGGTCTTACTGTAAAAGCAGACAAGACCTCTGCCTAGAGTAACAGCCAGTGTGCAAGCAAAGATAAAGTCACAGGTATGATTTACCACCAGATGCTGCCTCTGAAAGAGAGCCTCGTCTACAGACTGTTATATGGTAAAATAATGTTTATTTTTCTAAATTATAGAAGCAAAAAGAATCCTCATCCATTCATGTAAGGGGCAGCTCATGTGCTATTTCCATGCTCTGCTTATCAGTGTGCTGAAACAAGGTTCTAGAAGGGAAAAACAACTTCACAGGTTCAAGTGAACATTAAATCTCCCACTCTGGATTTCAGTTTTATGCTCATGCTGGCAATAGTCTGTGCTTCATCATGGTTATGATTCTTAATTGGATTCAGTGTCCAGAGGCCATTCTACAATCATTGGACTACAAAATCTATTAATCAAAAGCAATTTGTTTTGCATTTGAGCTGGTCACCTACAAGAGAAAAGTGCTGGAGCTCTCCAAAGGCTCCCACTCCTCCTTCTCAGGCTTGCTCTGGGAGCACCCTGCCACTCCATCTCCCCAGGGCAGAGGCTCAGAACAACTCACTGTCCACCAGAAATGTTTGGTTAATGCATCACCTCTAAGCAATACTCTCTGGAGACACACTAAACGGGAAACAGTAGCTTCAGTAGTACAAAACAGTATTTCTAAAATGTAAGATTACAGTTCTTGTTAAATGAAACTTAGGAAAGCAGCCAGCTGGAAATTACTTCATAGCCTTAGAGTCTCTCAGAGTCTGCTCCTGCCCTAGCTCACCCTTCACATCAGCTGTGCTCATCAGCTTTCTAGGAAGTGGTATTTCAAATACAGTTACTGAAATTCTCAAATACATAACTTGTATCTGTTCCTCTTAAGTAAATTCACCCACTCAATAGCATGGTTGGGGACAAAAATGGAGTCAGCTATGAAAAGAGAAGGCAGAAAGGAACCAAAACCAAATTATATGGATTTCAAGCATGAAAGCGATATATCCCAAAAGCATCTAACAACCAGCCATCAATTTCAGGGGTCTTTCAACATTTTTCAATTCTTCTTGGAGTTACTTCAGTGCAAATGACAGAATTTGTGAACTGCAACACCAGAGGGATAAGATGAAGCACCTCACCTTCTACCTTGACCTGGGTGGGTCTGCAGGTTCTGCAGGGCAGCACTTGGAACTCTTCTGCCTGGTACATGGAGTAGTCAGTGCTGGCCACCACCAGCCTGTCCCCAGGTTTCCATGAGCTCACATCATCCACCAGGTTCAGGATCGTGCTGTTCACGTTGGTGTCCACAGTTACTGTCAGCTTTGGTTTCACTGAAAACCCAAAATGCAAGGGTGGAGAATTCAATCTTATCAGAAAAAGCTTGTTCCTTCTTTTTTCTTCCCCCACACCCCTCCTTGGAGTGCCACCAAAAATTATGATTTTCTCATGCAAAAAAGAAAAATAAAAGCTAACTCCTCCAAACATGTTTTTTTACTGGCTTTGGCTTGGCAAGCAAGAAAACAGGAAAAGCATTTTTCTTTACTTGCAGGCAGGTGGATTTTCCACTAACCCCAGGATAAATTTAAATGTAGCTCTTAGTGGCTCATTCTCACCACACCCACTTAGCAGCAGCTCTTGTGGGCGCTGGGTACTGTTGTTTACAGCAGCCAAGTGGTCTTTAACCTAATGATGTTATTTTCCAGCAAAACAAAAATCCTTCCTGCCAGCACCAAAAATCCTAACGACCTGTCTAATGACCAGGTTTAGGATAGCGGTGTTGGAATGATTAACTACAAAATGAAGTTTAAGTTTCAAACCCTGTTGCCTTCACACATTCTGATTGACTAATCCTACGTCATCCTTCAATGTTCTAGTAAAAGACAAGGAATTTACAGGAAAGAACTTGCCAAATATTTCCCACAGCCTTGCTGGGTATTTGAAAAACCACCCTGCTGCTTCTGTTAGTGCTCAGGAATTATTCCTGAGATAAATCTGCCGTGCTATCTGAGTTTGTGTCGGTAGCCCAGCCAAAGATCTGGCTTGGAAAAATTACAGAAATTGCTCTGACACCCCGAAGGAGCCGGTGATGGGAGGACAGGATTTCTGCTGTTCTCTGCTCTGGCTCTCAGTGCAGGGGCACATACCAGATTTGCCACACAGGAACCTGACTCTGTAGTTGCGGCAGCCCTGGCCGGTCTGGCCCTTGCCGTGGCACAGGAATTGGTAATCGTGGCCGCTCTTGTAGAACACCTCCGTGGTTAAATCTGCTCCATCAAGAGTCATTGCCTGGAACGAGGATGGAAATACAGCTCAGGTGTTGCTGTGAGGTGAAGGGATTTCACCAAAATATCTGAGCCATCAGAAGAGGCCTTTGCTTTGTTTGGGGTGATGGCACAAGCGTTGCCCAACAATCCCCTGTGACTGTGCTCTCCAGCCAGCATTTCCAGCTGCTGCTCACACACAGCCCCTGCTTGGGTGCACACCTTCCTCCTGTGTCTATACTGAGACCATGGGCTGTTTTGGGAGGAGTTTGTGAGCTCCACAAACAGCTGCCTCGGTGCCCTAGATTTTTTCTTGCCATTGGTTTCAGGGCAGATGGAAACATTGAACTTGGATGCTTGCACCCAGATGAACTCATGGCTTCAAGCCTCTGCACTTCACTCAATCCTTTGCTTGTGGCTAGGCTCTGTCTGAGACTTGCAGAAGAAAGGAGGTAGGGGTTTTATTTCTCCCTTACATGGATCAGTCTCTTAAAAAAAACCCTGAGGGTGCTGCAATACTGCTGCCTGTTCCAAAAGAAACAAGGAGAAGTGGCCTTTTCTCAGAGGCAAGTACCAGCCTGTAGAGCTGCCTTGAGATAAAAGGCTGTACCATGCCAAGAAGCAGTGAGACATGTAGTCACTCTGGTGTTCCTGCTGGGGCAACGTCTCAGGGTCATGTCAAATTTCACATTCTGTCTCTAGAGCTTGCATTTCTCTCGACCCTTTCACAAAAATGTGGTGCATTGCATCGGGCAATCTAAACACCACATGCATTTTGGCAAGGCACCAGGAGAAAAGCCATCTTTCAATGAAGAGTCTCATCCTAATTCTCTCACTCATGCAGGCTTTCCTTATTAATGCTGCCATGTGTGGGATTAGCACCGTCAGCTGGAGGAATGTGCCTCTGGCTGTGCTGTGCTGCTGTTATTATCATCATATCTTCAATTTTCTCCCATGTTCCAGAGCTGGGGCAGGCCAGCTGCTATAAATCAGTGCAGCTTTATAAAAGCAACGAGCAGCACCAGATTACACTACCTGAGGATTTGCCCTAAGATCTGCAGGATAAACTGAAAAATGTCTCACTTTTAATATACATGGGGGAAAAAAGAAAAGTAACTTATCTCACAGAAGAGGAAAAAAGAAGTTTGTTTCTGGAGCAGAAGAGAATCTTTCTTCTTTCTGTTTTAACACGCATTCTAGAAGAGGATGTATCGTAAGAAACATCTGACCCCTGTTCTGAGCTAAGTTGCCACTTCTCATACACGTATATGGAAGCAGAAATGAATGTGGATTTGGTCAGACCTGGCAGAAAATTATAGTGTAGTTTTTTCCTTTCTGTTCAAGAGAGATTCTTTATAACATCTAGCCCTGGAAACTTTCACTCATACAGTCAGCATTCCCATTTACTTCAATAGCCACATTCTTGTGGATAAGAACAACTCCACTGGCTCAGAGCATGCGGGAACCTTAGGCTCAGCCTCACACAGATGTGAAGGATTTTATTGTCTTTTCCTAGGCAATGCTTCTGCTACAGTATTTTTACCAGGTAGACATAAAAAGCATATGGTGAACATATTAGAAAAAATACCCTCATTTCTTGCTGGGGTTTTTTTGTCCTTAAAGAGGATTTTTGCAGTGTCAGAAAAGGTATCTGAGTGCTCCTCAGTGTGCTGGCCTAATGGCATAATTATAACACCTAGCTCCAAACAGAGTTCAAATTTCTTGCCACAGAGACAGAACAATTGATTCCAAGAAATGGGTGAAAGCTCACCAATATTTTTGACAACCTGCTAGAGCTGGTAGTTGCACTATCTTGTTACATTTTGTGATTTAATTTTTTAGGTAGGGTCCATTCCAGGATCATTTAAAACCTTTGAAATTTTCATGTGCTTGCTCCTTTTAATCTTCCAGCAGGGAACCACATATTTCATGATAGCATCTGTGCTGTCCATGTCCCCATCTGTACACCTTTTCATGCCAGAAGCCAGAATTTACTGAAAGGAGCTCAATTCTATCAAATTTGTCTCAGAACAATATGAGACTGTACACAAGATCTGGTTGGTTACATATAAGAGTGGTAAAAAAATTGATGTATTTTATTTAGAAACAAAAATTACTGACAAGAACAATTATTTTGGGGGCTCAGTGTCAGTCCAAAGATGACTTGCCCCTCTAAAGTGAGTGGTAAGCCTGCCTACCTGGATGTCAATGGGCTGCCTGCAGATTTTGTCAGGATGAGCAGCTTTGAAGTCAGACAGCTTCTCCATGTCCTTAGATCTTGCTTTGTCAGGCCTTTCAAACCACTCTGTCCATTCTACATCTGGAGACAAGTGCAAACAAGTATAGTCGTTTGAAAGTCAAGCTTAATGAGTGCAGCAAAAATGCACGAAGCATAATATGATCTCAGATATCATTCACAAGTTTCTTCACTGATGATCTGATTTGTGCCTCTTCCTGCCAGTCTGTCAGCCACTTTTAATGTTGCTGTGAAGTGCAACCAGCCAAGGGAGAGCAGAGTTATTAAAAGCTTCATAATTGGCGTGTGCACTGTAAGCATTATTAATAGATGCAGATTTTGGATCTGTGTCTGCCTTAGCTGTCTTCTCTGATCTTCAGATCAAGTTGCACCAGTTACTGTGTGTCTGAAACATGGGCATGATGACTGTGTAGTGAAAAGAAGTCAGAGGTTGTGTGTGATCTCTGAGACCATCAGAGATGGAATTTCATACCCAGTGCAGAAAAGGGAAAAGGATCCCAGTTATTCAGAGGGTCCTAGAGACAACTGGGGAAAGAATGTGTGAGTGTTCATTAGTTGGGTTAGTGACGACATAAATAGCAGCTAGCAAGTCCAGTCTTCCCAAATGGAAAAGGATTGCAGTAAGAAGGATGATTCACCCTGTTTGTCAGCTGTCTACCACCAAGTGAAATAGCCCACAGACCCCTTACCTTGAACCCACTCGCTCGTCGAAGAGACATTAAAATGTTCTCCATTCTCAGCTTTGAATAGTTTGGACACTTTGGCCACAGCTGACCCTTTGTGACCTGTTAAAAAAACCCAAACATTGGTAAAATTATTGAAATCAATTGGTAAAATCATTGAATGAAATTGATAAGAGTAAGAACCAAAAATGCAATGAGCTGTGTGTGTATTTGCATATTTTGACTACATTATTCAAAATTAGCCTGGCACAACTTCCAGAAAAATTTACTAATCTTGCAATGAGGCTTCAGGCATTTCTGTAACTGCATGTATAGTGAGGAAGAAAATCTTCAAAAATCAAGCCCACAATCATTTGTCATACATTGTTATTTTTATTTAATGTTGTAGCAAGACGTGTTCATGTCATGAGAAGACAGAGACTCAACAGAGTTCAGCTTGCAATAAAATGGTTTCACAGGAGGATTTGAGGCTACTAATTCAGGATATAGTGAATAAATTTTCAGCTGGTGTGAACTGGGTCTGTTCCACAGATTTGTGTCTTAAGAGAGGCAACGTCTGAGCTCAGTGAAGTTACATGGATTTACACTGGTGAAGGATCTCACTTTTTATCTAAAGGTTTGGATAACCTAACCTACCCCTCACTCAGCTGCTTCAGGGACATTAGTGGGAAGAAGAAATATATTGGGAGAGCATTCAATTAAATCTGTCAAACCATCAGTTGCTCATAGCTTCAATGAATGCAGTGGGAAGTAAAACACCATTGACCAAATCAATCTCAGCTCTAACTCCAGTAACTTCCAGAGATCACATCAAGACAGCATTTTGTGCATTAAATACCTTGATATTCAATGTGGTCTTCAACAGAAGAGGAGGGATTTCCTTTAATGGTAATAAAACTCCATGGGTGCCTGGAAAATGAAAATGAGAAATGATCAAGTTATGTCAAGTATGAGATGCACATTTCTTGTAGCCCAATGTTCTCAGATTTCTCAGAGGCACCACATTCAAAACAGTCTGATTAGTGTCACAGGCAGATTAGTTAAAATTAAAATTATCTTAACACTCTATATTTCTCCAGTAAATCTATCAGAAGAGAAGGAATTTTGAAGACAAATCTGTTTTAATTTTTAAATTTTCAAGACAAATCCCCACTTAAAACATAACTGTAACAAGTGTGTTCATTTTTTAAATGAGTGTTTTTAGAAATCTCTGTATGACAGACCCAAGAGACACTGGTAACTCCTTGGGAGCCTGCAAATAAATCTTGTGTTTGTGTGCGTGTACATGTGTATACACTGAAGAATATGGAAAGAAACCACTTCTGCTTAAAGAAATTTAGCTCATGCTGAAACCTTGCATATGACAATTGTCTTTGGAATGACCCATGAGAATTTCTAATAGACAGACTGGCTGGCAAAGGACAATAAAAATGCTCGGATAGTCTCTGCATATCTAGTTTCCTTCTTTGAACATTGAACAAGAATAAAGTTTTATGGCTCTGAATGGTCTATTCAGATCTGATGTCATGTCAGAATTCAGTTCATTACCATCTGATGGTTATTGATCAAGTACGCTCAATAGCTGGCAGCCACCCTGGAGATGACCACATGGATGAGGAAGCAATGGAGACAGGGACTAAAGGGTCTCCCAACCTTGAGGGTGAACCCAATTAGTATGGGACGGGGGGAATGTTATCCTCGAAGTAGATGAAGTTCAGGCATATCTGTTCTTAATAACTAAGAGAATAAAAAATATGCTTTCAGAGCAGTAGGGAGACTGTCCTGATTTTAGCAAAAACTCCCACAGATTAGGTCATGTCTCTGTAGTTACAAATATCTGGTCATTTCAGTTGCATCAAGAGTCTTGCACGTCACCTTACATTGGTGCAAGTGAAGTTCCAAAGCGCTCTGGGCCTCCAGAATAAAATACATGCAGCCAATGACAGAAACCACTAAAACCCACCCAAATCACAGGTGTCATGAGCTGGGCTTTGCTGCTCTGGGGGCAGCAGGCTCAGGGTGAGCACTGCTGCAGCCCACGCTGTGCCACGGCCCCAGCGGACATGGCTGCTCAAGGGAACACTGTCCCAGCAGCCTGTCCTCAGCCCCAGCACTGGCCAGGCTCAGTGGAAGCTGCCAACACCACTGCCTCGGGAGCCTGCCAGCCAGCCAGATGCTCCTGCTGGAAAATTTGCCTTTGTGCCAACTGCCGAAGGCACTGACGGGCTGTGATCTCCATCCAGGGAGAGAAGGGGGATGGGAGCAGGAAGGACACTTTATCACTCAGCAGTCAAGATAGATTTTTTTGGGTTTGTCATTATTATTTTGGCAAACCGAGTTCTAAACAAATGACAAAAAATTATGATGCCTCAAAAATAATCTTGAAAATATTTAAAAGAATAAGGAGCTATTCACTTCTGCAACTCAAGGTCTGGCCCCATTTCATGTGTTAAAATACTTGTTTCTCCCAGTTATTTTACCACTAAAAATAGTTTTAAAGTCATTCAACCCTGACACATAAGGACACATGCAATCTGTTTGGGCTATATGAATTGAAGCAGCCAGTAAGTCCAGAGCCAAATAGGAGATATTTGTGTGGAATTCCAAAGAGAGCAACTATGTCATCAAGTGCAAAAAGGCTTTCTCTTCATTTATTAGAAAAAGGGGGGGTGAAAAAAGGCTCACACTGAAAGAGTAAACACACTTTTCAGAAGGAAAACAATAGGAGAGGAATGCAAGATTTTCCTTTCATTCCTAATGTTCTGGACTCAGCAAAGAGGCAATTAAAAGAGATTCCAAGAGCTCAGAAACGTTTCTGAATAAAACAGCATTCCACATCGGCCCTGCTACAGCAAGGGGGGGTTGCACAACTTTACAATCTGGTTGAATATGGAGCAACTGGAGATGGACAGGAATCTGCCCATAAAAGCCCCACCAACACCCAGAAACCAACACAATCTACAACTGAATAGCCTGACTCAAGTGGTACCTCACAAAATGCAAAGCAGAAATTTCCTAAGCCTGGGCCTTACACTCTTGTTCTCTCAGGGATGCCCATGGTCATCCCCAGCCATCATCAGGAGCTGAGATTTGACAGCCAGGATTCAGCAGGACCAGCCAGCAAACCCCAGAGCTGAGCAGTGAGTGGTGACAGGAGTGTTAGAAAGAAAAATCCATCTGCTCTCCTCAGTCAGAGCCTGCCATGGCCACAGAGGATAAAATGTGTACACATGTGTGCGATTTTCTCATTCCAAACATATTTTCTAAGATACTAAAAATAAATTCCTAAAAGCACCTGTCAAGTGCATACATCCTTATTCATAGTTATAGATGTACCTGAAATGTTATCCAATATGTCTAAATCTTGTTACACTGAAGTGGAAATTCAATTTACTTTAGAGGAAAAGCTTGGATGCACCTAAAGCTGCCTGTGTTCCACTGTGCCATCAAACTGCCTTTCTAAGTCTGGACCCAGCTGCCATCCAGACAATGTGGTTTTTGAGAAGTGATGAACTTAAATTCTGAGAACACTCCTAAAAATATGCTCTTTTAAATAATGCACCAGATATTTTTCGAAGCACCAGTATGCTGGTGGAAGACCAATTTCTTGACCAGTATTGACCAATTATTACCTCATTATTTATCCACATCTTTGTAATTCATGGAATGCAATTTTTTGGTATTTCAGATAACAGCATGGCAAGGATTAGCCTTTTGACTGCAAACAATAGCAGTGCTGAAAGTCACACTTCCATGGATGAATTTCTGCAGTATTTCTGTTATAAACACTGATGGCAAAATGATGAGAAGCTTGCATTAAAATGCCACAGCAGCCTAAAAAAATCAAGTGCAATTTACTTTTATAAACATATGCTAAAACCATCAATTCCTTCCTGCAGCACAACTGGGGAAAAAAAGTATAATGTTCAAAAATCATGTTCTGTTTCCCTAATTCCTTCATTTGCAAAAAAACCCAGCAGGCTCTAATATGGGGGCTAGATTTGAGAGAATTTCACTGATGGAGATAGCCTGGTTTTGGAGAGCATTTCTGCCCTCCTTGTTGATTCTTTGAAATATGTTGTCTGGTGCCCAGGAGCCCCTGTAACATTTGACACAACCTTTTCATCAGCTACCCCAGATCTTGCTCCATCTGTGTGTGCCCAGCTGACAGATGTCTCTTTCCACAAACTGCTGTATTGAAGCACTTCTCCCTACAACGCAGATTTTGTGTGTGTGTATGTGTGTGTGTTCTTCAGACACCCTCTTAGTGCCTCATAAAAAAAAGCCTACATAAATTCAGATAAACACAAAAAATATAATGGCTACAGTTGGGTAAATAGCAAGTATTCTCAACAGTGTGTGTGCCAACACAGACACTGTGTTGGCCACAGAAGTATTTACAGTCCACACCATAAATCCATGTTTGCTAAATTTCTGTGCTGCACAAGTCCCCAGACCTGCACTGGACAAGCTGAGGAATGTGCTCTGTGTGTGTCTGTATGTATGTAGCCAGGGCTACACAGCAATTATTGTACCCTCCTTAATTCTCAGCCCATCTAATCCTCTGTGTGTGTATAAATATGCTTCTTAAATCTTTGGGGATGGCTTGAAAATAAATTGGAATAAGCAACCTGTGGGAACAATATCTTGGAAAACCATCTTTTTTAATGTGAATCATATGTTATCCCTCAATCTGCTAATAAAAATACCCAATATAGACTCTGAGAGCATCTGAAACTATCTAATTAACTGCTAAAACTCCATATTGAGAAGTTTCCCTCTTTTTTTACTTTTTTTTTTCCCATGTGAAAGAACTTTGTGACTTTGAAAGAGTGGAACTATTTGGACATCTCAGGGACATAATAAAGCCTCTGTGCTGGGAGAACTGGCAGGACTGGCACATACCTAAACCCAAGGTGGAGGAAATGCTTGCTGCCCAGTTTGGTCATTGCTTTCCTGGCCAAGTCATCCAAGTTTCTGGATCCTTCATCATTCACTGCGACTGACAGGATCATGCCATTTGCAACTCTACCCAAGTACTGAGCCAGGCGGATACTTTCCTCTTTTGCTCTGTAGGTATCAAACCTGAAATGATAAAAACACCTGTAAACATTTACTGCAGTTGTCACCACGTCTTTATGCACTGAAAAGCAAGTACTATAAAGAAAGTACTCTTTTGTATTGCTCACTGTAATATTACCCTGTTGCAAAGGCACTTGTCTAGCAGGGTGTGTTAGGGGGCTCTGTAAAGCCAAATTGATTAAACTCTAGTTGACAAACTGCAAGGTACGACACTGCTCACTCTGTGGTTTTGGAGATTGCTGGTCTGGGAGGAATTGTGGAGACATGCAATAACACCCATTTGAACAAGATGCTAAAATGTGTTTGTTTGAGCTTGCTGAGATGCTGCCCCCAGCCTCTTCCCAAAGATCCTCACATCTAGGCAGTCAAGAGGTCACTCACCGATCCGAATGGACAACTGCCCCCGTCTTTGGGTCAATAACATGGACTATGACACCCCGGTAGCCCCAGCTCCTTTCGAAGTAATATCCACCTTCCTCCATGCCACCAGGATGAAGAGTCTTGTTTAAGAAAGTCCAGGACAGCTTTTTCTTTCCATGGATCTCAAGAGTGCCACCTTTGCTGACTCCGAGGTACTTCTGTCCAAAGTAAGGATTTGGCTGGCTGCCATCACCCGCTCTAAAGCAGGAAGGGAGGAAAGGGACCAGGCTGGGGTTTGTGTCTGAGTCAAGGAACCTCTCTCCTTGTGCTGCTGTGACCCAAGGAGAGAAGTCTCATGATTTGCAGTGCATTTCTTTAAGGTACTCCAAGAATCAGGAGCTGCTCATGTTGTACAGAAAATAAATTATTTTAAAAAGTTGTAGCAGCCACTGAAGACCAAAAGCAATCCGGAACACAGCTTATACATGCTATATTCATTATATCCAGGCCAGAGGAGGCCTGGAGCCCAGACTGAATGCCACATCTGTGTTTTTGAATTCTGGAGGCAGGCAAGAACCTAATCAGGAGCCAAGAGGTCCAGTAATTGTTAAATATGAATTTAGCATCCTTGAAATTTTAAGAGATCCTGTACTAATCTGCAAAACATAAACGTATTATCCTTCAGCTCACAACTCCCATACAGAAAGAAAGGATGTTTAGAGAGGAGAAGTTTCAGACAAAAATAACTCCTCAGGTGTAAGCCTATTCTGGAAAATCAGTTTGAGTTGTGGGAAGGTGCATGCTGATTCTCTGACATGCCCAAACACCCTAGTGATCATATCCCAGTAGAAGAGAAAAAAATCCAAACCTACATCAATTTTTGTGGGCCATTTAAGTCATTTAAAAAGTTACTGAACTTTCCACAGAGCACTGATGATAAGTATACCTGGGAACATGTAATTTTAAGGAACATTTTCATTCCCTGGTGTGGAAGAGAGATTCCCAGAAGGTTCTAAGGTAGCATTTTGCATACGTACCGCCCATATAAGATGATAACCACATTGCCTTGGAAAGGGCACAGCTCACTGCCAATGTGTAACTCTCCATCATTCTCAATGAGTATATGTCTTGTACGCAGAATGATGGGCTGCACATCGTCTTTGATGACCAGTTTCCCTAAGTAGAGAAGGTTACGACGTTTGCTTTATCACACAGCAGTGCACGTCAGGTTGTGGTATCATTGTGATAAACCCAATGCTTGACTGTCATCTCAGTTTTTGAAAAATTCTGTTCATACACCCCCAAAAAAGCTCTCAATACAAATCCTGAAAACATTGGGTTTTGTTTAGTCCAGTTCTTGAAGAGTGCAATCAAGATTTGTATGGAAGAGAACCCATTCAAAACTGATACAGAAATTCAGAGTTAAGATGAATAAAAACTATTCATGTCAGAAACACTATGGCTCTGTCCTTGGAGACAAAGAGGGATGTAAGCATGTCCTGAAGCCCTGATAACACAACTACTGCAGTATGATGCTATCGGGCCAGTGGTTTGGTAAAAAAAAATGTTTTTGAAGGAAATCACAGAAGTAGAGCTAATCATTACACTGAGCTACTTGTGTAAATTTTCCAGACAGGACAGAAAATAGGCTGGTTACAATGAATAAGAATCTCAGCACCTCAGCTACCACCCAGCAATCAATTTAAATGTACTGAGGTAAAACTGTGTTTGCCCACCAGCCACCCACTTCTCAGCAAGAAGCAAGAAGCTCTCCCAGAACGATCCAGTGATTTCAACAGTCCTAGTGGAGAGCAGGCTGCACTCAGCCTTGCCAGCAGCAGGTTTTACCTCCATCAGTGATGTGGATAGAGTGCACAGTGGCAGAAGAAGAGAGAAGCAGCCTCCTGCCATCGCGGATTTCAACGCGGTTTTCCTCGTTGTGACCTGGGTTCCAGATTTCTAACTCAGGGTCTCTGTCAGGACATGTGGCAGCTGCTTCTGCTGGACAAAGATGGAGAGGGAGGACAATCAGTGTTTGTTTGGTGTGAGACAGAAAGCTCTGCACCTGGGCATCTTTACAGTATCATTCAGCATCAGCCTCTTGGCTGACTCCCTGGAACACAGCAATACCTCAGCACAGCAGGGTTACATGTGGGTCACAACCAAAAGAAAACAAACAACAGCTTAAGCTGTATGGTTTTCTGTTTTCTGGAAGAATGGAAAAACCCAATGCAAAGGAGCCTTGCAGGGGATGAAGTTTCTAGAAAACTACTGAAAAGGGATTTTGACTGAGCCTTCCTGCAGTGACATTTAGCCCTTTTCATACCATCTAGACACAAAGCCCAAGGAAGGTGTTGACAAAAGGAGAAAATAACTTCTACCTTTAAAAATGTCCCAAAAATACCTGCTTTGTTTAATATAAAGATGTTAAAATATGTTTGCACTATATATTTTCATTGGAGATTGAAAGAAAAAGAGATCAAACTAACATGAAAACACCAAGCACCAAGCAATTACCAGCATATCCAGTAACAGAGAGCAACAGGAGCCTCACAAGTGTGTCTGGGTTTGTGAGCTTTTCCAGGCAGAAGCAATAAGGATTCATTCACTTTGGAATCACACATCTCCAGTCTCCACACACAAATTTGATGACGGGCTGCCATGACGTGTTAGTCTGAACAGCTCTCATACCACATCCAAGAGTCTCATGTTGCAACTATTTATTTAAGATAAAATATTTCCCTGATACAACCTCAGTTGAAATGTGAGCCTCATGTCTTACTCTAATCAACAAAACTGCAAGTGAGAGTCTCACGTGTGATGCATATTTTCTGAGGGTAGAACCCTTTCTAATCCTAGGAATCTGAGGTCAGTGGAAGTTTGAACAATGAGCCCTTTGCCTTCAGAAAGGGCTGGGAGTTCTCACCAGCTTTCCAATTTTTAACCCTTAAAACAAAAACACCATGGAGAAAACTACAGGATCAACAGATGAGTGATGATGGGCATGGGATAAACCCCTTGACCTCAGCAGGGTTATGTCTCTGGAACTTGGTGCAGGAAATTCGGGTGGGTTTTGCCCCACAGGTACTAATGCCTCCAGGTAATGGAAAGGACAATGATGTGAATCCAAGCAAGGAAATATTTCCTTGTACTGGTGCAGTCAACAGGCAGTTGTTTTGTGCTGCCACTGTGGAATTTGAAGGACATCTGTAATTCCACTGCAACAGAAACAAAATCTGTCCGTCTGCACTCAGTTTCCCCTCACATTCCTCCACCAGCTTCATGTCTTAAAAAAACAATAGATTTGGACCAGCCATGGCTTTAAAGTCTCCAGAGCTCCAGTGAATACCAATTTTCAAGGTGAGCAAGGGATGTTTCATGTGGGCTGCATAAACCTTGTCTTTCTGCAAATTTTCCAATTACATGAAGTAAATCAGAGAGGGCAAATAATCTACGAGGCAGCAATTCAGATACAGATAAATATCCAGGACCTGATTTTGATACCACTGGGCCAGGTGGAAGCTGGAATTGTATTAGTAATGTCACAGGCACTCTCTCTGATTTACAGTAATTGAGAAAAACAAGCAGGTGTTTCAGAAGCCACACAGAATTAATAAAAATTAGAAAAGAAATATTTCAGACAGCAAATGGGGCTTGCAGTGTAAATAGATGTTCAAATATAACTGTAATACACACTGACAACTATTTATTTTTTAAAAAAAGCTGGTATTTCCCTGAGAATAAGGATAATAGAAAAATGTGCTCATGATGAGAAACTATATAAAACCAAAAGAATCAATTGTAAAGGTATTATTTATCAATTATACCTTAATTAATCAATTTAAAAGTAAAGGATAAAAATCTTGTTCATTTTTCCATTTACTTGAATATGGAAAATGCAATATGAATGCAAATGAATATGCAAGGAGCTTCCTTCAGTCTCAAAAGATGACTTGTGCCCCCAAATCCACTCTTTTGAAACAGAGATACACACAGGGAATCCAGTGGGGAAATCAAGAGGAATTTAGGCTGGTGTTTGGGATGACAAACAGCAAAAGCCAACAAACCAGCAGCAGAGGATCCAAATTCCCAAATTCATTAACCAATTTGTACCAGGAACTTTGCACATCACCAGCATCTGCTGTGCCAATGGCACCATCAGGCTGAGCATCTTCTGCCAGCTGGTCCAGCTACCCTGACAGCTTGATTATTATTTTCATTGTCATTTTTTAAATAAAAGTGCAAATTCTACCCAGCACAAGGAATTAACTGCGTGTTTGCTTCTTGACCAAAAGGGCCTGAGCATGACAATGAGAGGTTGCTTCATGCAGCTGCAGTGTTTGGGGCAAGACATATGGTCTCTTTGTTTCAAAGAAATACAAACCTCCAAATTAGCTGTATATAGAATATGTAAATCAAGCTCCCCTTTCACCCTTTCCTAAACTGCTTAGTAAAAGAACTGCTTGGAAGAGACAAAACCCAAGGGACAGGGATGTCCCAGGCCAGAGTTTTTGCTCTCCACATCTGGGCTTGAGGAATGCAGGAAAATGCCTTCACTTCCCTCAGCCACAGCTATTAGGACCTGAGGTTTCTTTTGCTATTTCTTTGTGGCAGTTTGTTGGGTTTGTGTTTGGTTTAAGAATGTGTGGCAGAGTCTGAGGGATTGCTGAGGGTACTTTCACCTGCTCAGAAATTTCAGTCTTTGCCACTCCAGCTGCCCTTGACTGGGAATATTGGCACACCAGAAAACTGTTTTTCTCCTGAGTTTTTTCACTCTGTCCTTGACTCTTTTTATACAAAGAGTGAAAAGCTGGTCAATTAAAAATTAATTAAAAAAATTAAAAAACCTATTAAAAATAGCATTACAAACCGTACCCTTTTTCCCCATGGCAAGAAAAAACTTACCTGTGCTTACTGAAGAGGCTACAAACAGAAAAAACCCCAAACTTCCAGCCAGATACTTGGAGGTAGGTAGAGCCATTCTTCAGGATTTTCAGTTCTCTGTATGGATAGCTGTGAAAAAGAATATCAAGAAAATGTCACTTTTTTTTTTTCCCCAGCTCATTCACTGCACAAAAAAGAAAAAAAAAAAAAGAAAAAAAAAAAAAGGTTAAATCAGCTTTACGCCAGACCACATCCACTCCTTCTCAGCTCAATGGCTGAAAACACCTTTGCACTGATTCAGGTTCAGCCTGAACAGAGCAAGGAGCCATGGGCAGCTCCTCACCCTTTGTTTGGTTTAGGATAAACCCACTCGGGAATCCAAATAGACACTCAGAAAGCAGCCACCAGCTGTAACCAAAAACGCCTTAGGAATGTGGCATAAACACATCCAGTGTCAGGACTCTCTAGGGCTGCATATTCACATGTGCTAAAAAGTAATGAAACACAACAGAGAAGGCGTTTGCTGAGTGACAAATTTTCATGGAGTAACCTCTCGGTGGCACCTCTCTCCCCCCAAATATCCACACATTTTTAGCAATGGTGTTCTGTGTAACCCCCAGATAAACCGTACTCACACTTCCAACCTGAAGCATGCAGTTTCTTAGATTTCAGATCTAAGAAAACATTGTCTGTTTAGTGTGCCAGCTCAGAATTTTCTTGCAAAACCAAAAGCTGCTTTTGAAACCAGTCTACCTAATGTTGTTTTTGTTTCCTCCATAGCCAATCCCCAGTAAAAACAAACAAGCAGTGTCATGAAAGTCAAAGTTAGAATTAATGTGATTCTCTCTGGTCTCCAATGATTGATTCTGCAGCTCTGCCCCGGGCTCATGACAATTTATTGACATGTGTGTTCACAGGGAGGCAAGGACACCCACTTCTGCATTCATAAGGCACTGTTTAAAATTCACGTGTTGTCCTTGGAGTCTTTAGGTTTTATCATATAAGCCAGTGTCTGGGGAATATCAAAGACATTTATTTGTAGCTGTCATGTCACATCTTACTGATGAAACAGGATAAATGTATGCATCACACAGTACAGTTCAACACAAAAAGAGCACTGAAAAACAATTCCAAGGTACCCCAATTTCTTTAGGGTAAAAACACATGTTATTTTCATGTCACTTGTTAATAAAAGTTCAATAACAGCAACAAGAACACAAGAAAAAGAATGGAATAAGCCAGAATTCTGGAGTAAATTTTGTAGTGTATATGTAAAACACATCTGTACCGTTTGTAAGGGTGACACAGATCAAAGTACAATGATAGGTTCAAAACACATGTAACCCAGTAATTGCATTAAAAATAGCATTAGGACCAGATTTTACAGGAAATATTTTGCCAGGGAAGTGTTTGTTTGCTTTGGTATAGTGTATTTGACAGCCCTGAGCTCTGGAAATAGCATAAACTCAGGGCTTGGTAGAGTCTATCAGGTGCTGAAATGCTGTTACAGAGCAGTGGAAGAGAGGAATGCACTTAGCAACGCTATAACTTTGAATGATATACATTATCAGGGAGCAGTACTGTCGCCATGGAATTTGTACCAGAACCAGGTTGCACGTGTCTGACATTTTAACAGCATTAACCATCAACGTTGGATAAGCCAGAGCTCTTTCAAAGAAACATTATTAGAGGTACACCCCAAGTACAGCAGTCACCATTAAAATGCCAAGATTTATTAGTGATTATTACACAGTCTGATCTGCAGAGCCAGTCATTAGGCTTTGCTGTAACCATTGAGGAAGAACTAAACAAGAGGTAATACCACAGGATGGTCATTGCAGATAAACAGCGTTTCTCAGAGTGTGGACACATCTGTGTGCTAGTGCTCCATAAAGCCAGATTCCAGCCAGTGAGGTGATATAAGAGTTCACAGGAATAAAAAGAAAGGACTGGTTCTTTGGCAGTGGCATGCAATTGCTCTCCTATTGCTATGTAGGTAGCAAAGAAATGCCTTTGTTCTGACCCATTAAAAGCTCAGAGGAGCATCTCTGTTCTGTCCAGATCATGACTTTACCTCTGACACAAATCTGTAGCAAACTGGTAGGAAACTACAAGAAATTTTTCAGCCCTTGCTTTCTGCAGAGCCAAGAACTGCACAGTACTTACCATCAGGTTGTGCAAAATGGCTTCTGGTTTTACATCCCCTGCTGCTCACCAGGGACTGCTTCCCTGATTGCATCCATCTTCATCAGCAGAGATCAAAACAAGCAATCAGACACTGGGAACACATGTCATTTGCAGAGGCATCAGCTGTGTGCCAGGGCTCCAATGTTTTTGCAGTGTCTGATCCACCACAGTCCAAAGAATATCCTGCTTATTTTGTGACTGGGGTTGGGTGTTTGATTCGGCTCACACCGAGCCCGAGTTCATTGCAGTGTTAGTATTAACTGGCACTTGGGTTGGAAAGGCTGGGAGCCAAGAGGGCCAAGAGGATCCGACTCCTCTGATTCAGCTCTGACTAACACCGGGCTGGAAAAATGCTGCTTGGAGGATAATCTCAGGAATTTTCCTTCAAAACCTCTCAATTAAGCATCTTTCCCAAATACTGGGCGCAAGCAGAGGCATGTCTGGTTTGATTGTTCAGTACGAGAGCAGGAAGAGACAGTGACTGTGCTGATCCCTGTGTGGTGCTGGAGCAGGCTCAGGAGCAGTTATCTCCTGCCAGGCAGAGCTTCCTCAGCACTGGAGCCGTGTGGGGATACAGCCACACATCCTTGAACCGGCGCCACGCGCCTGACTCCAGCTCTGATGTAACCACCAGTGTCAACACATGTCCCTGCAGATTCGGGCACAAGGGCCATGCCTAAGGCTGCCTAAGCCTATCATCTCCAGCCTTTCTCAAATACCATCTGGGACTTCTCTCTTGGGTGAGAAAAGCTTTTATATCTAGCCATTAAAAGCTGCCTGGCAATGGCAAGTGGGACTCATATCCTTGGATCTGGCAAGGCAGACTCTCTGAAATGATTCCCAGCTGCTAAACTTTTCCAAAAAGTGAACAATAGCAGCAGACAATGCTAAAAGTAGATGCAGGAAACCATTAGTCCTCAGCTGGCTGCTACTGCAGGTGTCAGCAGCGATGCTGTACTAGAAAGCACACTGCAGAGAGGAATCTCTATCCACCACCCTTCCCACAGTTTTAATGCTGGAGGCAACACACAGCAGACAAATCTGAGAACTAAACAGTGAGGAAATGCTCTGAGGCAGCTGGATTGTCACAGGTGTCGTGGTGGGGTCACACACACACTCTGAGTCTGAAGGGTCAGAGCGGAGCTTTCTGGGGAGGCACCACCTGTCGTTCATGAAGCACACACGGTGACCCCAGCCTTGCACAGCTCTGGACCAACCACCCAAACCTGGCAACCAAATTTTTGAAAGTTACTCCCAATACTGGGTGTCTAGAAGTTCTTTTTAAGGCTGGCTTGACACTCTTTGGAGGATGTACCTTCAGCATCTGCTGGAGACAGCTCCTTTCAGTATGTCAAGCAGGGCATAATGGGATCATTCACAACCCATTAAAAATGAAGCAAGGACTGGAAAAAGCAGCAGCTACCTGATCTCTGCTGAAAAAGATGTCAAACGAGCAGTAAACCATGTGGCTTCTGTTGCTGCTACTCCCCAGTGAAAGAGACCACCAACCTGCATGGGGGCAAAGCGGGGATCCAGCACCATCCCCAGAGAACAGGGAAAGCTCACAGGGAAAAGGTGCCTTTTGCCCTGATGGGGAGTGAACTCTCAGCAGACACTAAATTGCCCAGGTGCCTGGCATGACCCGTGAGTGAAATCTCTGTTCCCTAGGGCCCCCCTCTGCAAGGGAGGTGCTGTCAGAGACCCTGATGGGTCGGTGCCAGGGCAGTGGTGCACCAAGCCCGGAGCCTCCCACAGCCAGCGCTGATTGCAGCAGTTTGATAGTGAAGTCTGAAGCCTTGCTGCTTCTGTGCTCATGCATATGCAGGGAGGCCAACATCGATTTGGAAGCTGATCCTGAGAGAGGGAGGAGCTGTTTAATTAACGCCTCTGCTCCCTTCTTGCTGACACTGCATGGCAGCAGGTCCCCTCGCCCTGCTCATGGAATTACATTTTAGCCCCAGCTGGGAAGATGGATTTGAGGTGCACGTTTGCTTTTCTGACCCGAGAACATGCCAGCCCTTGCTACAGTGACATACAGAGGGGATTTTCACACACCCAGCCACAGGCACAGCTAAAGCCTTCAGAAAATAAACACAGAAATTTCTGGGGATTGCTAATGGAAATGCTGTTCAGTCCCAGCGCATGGCAGCAGCATAACTGCCTCTGCTCCACATCTTTTTCTTGTGCTTGCCACCCACACATCAGCTGCTCGTTTTTACTAGCAAGAGGAGGAAGATTAAACTCAGGAACAGACTTTAATTCTCAATGAATCAATACTGGAGTCAAAAGCAACATTCTGACTGTTTTCCCAGGCAACCTTGGTTTCTTATAAATTTATCTAATAACTTTCCCAACAAGAAGGTTCTACTCACATATTCTGTATAAACATCACTGCAAGTTCCTTGGTTCCTGATGTCCATAAAAATAGATTCTGAATGAGGGGCAGGAGTTAGAGGAAATTTTTACAATGAATATATTAAAGAAAACGAAGGTGTTTGCTAATTTGTTGTAATGTTGGCAAACTATTTTGAGACAGAAATAAAAGGGGGAAAGTTGAGGTTTTAAAGCTATGCTTTTTCAAAGAATTTACCTTTTTTTTTTTTTTTTTCAGAGGCTTACAGACTTTGAACAGTAAAGAAAGCAATTTTTGGCTCTGTTTAAACAAAATCATTTGCAATTCCCATCACTCCACCCATCCGAGGCGGACTGACTCCCAATTTCACACGCTTTTGAAGTGCTCAGCATTTCCCTGAGTTAAACCCTCCTCCACCACATGAAGTTTTCAAAGCACCAAAGGAGTGGGAAGCTGAGCCCCGCTTGCTGAGGCTCAGGGTGCACTGACTCTGCTGTGCCTGCTGCCAGGCAAGGGATGCCAGAGCTACTGCAGAAATACTCTGGGGATGAATGGCCACACACCCTGAATGCATGGGATGTGCTGGACATACCTGGGTTAGCTGCAAGCCCACGAGGACACGCACAGTCCCTGTGGACTCCAGCAGGCGAGTGGATATCCTCGGGAAATCCCCAGGAGGAAAAGGCAGCTTCCTCCAAACACAGCGCCCCTGCAGCACTTACCCCACAGCTTCATACACACGGGCTCCTGGTGCATGCCAAGCTAGCAGCAGCCTTTGAAAACATCCCCTTGAATGTCCCAGCAGTCCCTGGAGGAGCTGTACCCACTGCAGAGCGTCCCTGGTTAGAGGGCTCTTCTCCCTCCCAAGGCAAGGAAAGCGAGTGCTGTGGCTGAAGAGGATCACAGCATCCTGAATCCTCTTCAAACTGCTGCTTTTTAACTACCCAAATAGCTGCATCAGGATGTAAATATTTTTCTTTTTGCTTTTGTGGTACTTCACTGTTTGCATCTGGCTCGCCACGACTCCACGCCTTCCTCTCCAGGACATTTGCCATTTGCTCTCCTTCTAGGGCGGGAGGAGGAATAGAGATTTTTCAGAGGTTTAGGCACATTCCTCTCTTTCCTTCTCCAGGCTCTTCCTTTGCTAATTGTTTAGTCTCAGCCTGAGGTTAGAGCTCTGCTATGTTTTATTGGGATCCAGGGTCTGGACATGTCACAGATTATCAAATAAATCTCCAAGAAGTTAAAAGCTTGCTCTGTAAGTACTTGCTCCAGTGTTGGGCTTATGCTTACGAGCCAAAAACATCTCGCTCTTTTTCCCCTGTACAGCATCAGAAATCATAACAATTAGGTATTAATAGGAGTTCAAAAGGACTTCAGGGATCTCCCTAGAGGGTCAGTGCCAGCTGCTCAGGCTATTGTACCAATTCTCACCCCCATGATGTCCCGTGAATCATGATTTATCTTACCTTTGCTGAGCAGCATCACTGACTTCTTCACTTTCTGGCAACCAGGACCTCTTCCCCAGCCAAACCCAACTCTCACCTCTCCTACCTAGTGTGGGGATGGAGCCACAGCCTCCTTTTCTGCCTGTAAAGCTTCTGGGTGTCCTCTGATGCCACACCCAAGGACCATGGGCAGAATGGGTCTGAGGGAGGCAAGTGTCCCATCCAAGGCACTCAGTTCCACTCAGAGGCACAACGTCAGCTGGCCAGCTCCTGGATGCCAGAGCAACTCACTCACCAGGGAGCAAAAGTCTGGCCAACAAAACACTAACCTTTCCCTGTAGCAACTTGTTTGGCCATTTCTGAGAATTCCAAAGAAACGACAGGACATCAGTTACAAAACCTGCACCTACCTGTTTGAACAGCCCATGTTATTCAGTGACAGGATGATCTGAAATCACCTGTCCCTTCACTGTTGTCACCAAGTAGCATCATGTTCAAACCCAAGTGACTCTGTCATCATTTCAGGGTCACTTGGTGCTTAATTGCAGTCAGTGAGGTCATCAGTTTTTTCTCACTTTGCATATAAATCTCTGTTTTCGTCTTTACTTCAAACAGCTGCAGCATAAACATAAAGCAAAGAGAATTAGCCACTAATACTGACAATATTTCAGTCCTCAATTGGAACAGAAAGTCAATAAGAGCATTGCCTGAAAGAAACACAAGACTTTACCCTAAGCAGCACACACTTTATCCTGGGTTTTATTCCTGTAGGTCTTTAATTAAATGTTCACATCAGTTAGACAAACATCATTTGACTAGTCATTAGCTTCAGACAGAAACACATTTATAACTCCTTGTTGTGCTCTGTGCACAGTTTGATTAGAAAACAGTCACAAGATCACTGCACACTGACCAAGCAGATGTTGCTGAGTTCACCTAAGATGCCATAGCAGATAGACACTTTTTTTTAAAAAAGCAGACATTAATGGATAAAAGCAGGAATGAAGGGAGAATTCCGTACCTTTGCTTAAATTCATGTTTGCCTGGAATAGCTAAATTTCCATGCCAAATTTCATTTGTAGTCCCACAGTTACCAGAGAGCAGCTCTTGCCTCTAAAACTTACCTTTTGATACCAAATCACAGATATGTTGAAACATTTCCCCTGGGGAAGGGCAGCCCACAGACTGCTCCTGTTCTGCTCTGTAAGGCACTGGTTGAAAAATAAAGGTCTAGCACAGAGGATAAGGTGAGAATATATTTATTGGTTATGAAACACACAAGTGAACACCATGGGTTTGGTACAATCATGTAAGAACAACAGGTTTTGGTGGTGGTGGTGGTGGGCTCTGCCTGGCTGGTGCTCCCCAGCAGTGCTAACCCCGGGGCGCCCCAGCCTTTGCAGGCCTGAGAAAAAGCAAGTTTTAGTGGCAACAGTATTATCAGGATATTGTTTTCAACTTCAAGGGAACATAGTGCTGTAGAGAAGCAGCTTTCTGATAACTAGCGTGATTAAAAACTTTAATCCAAGATGGTTTGGATTGTCCTTTATAGCCAAGCATGGCAAAATTCCCTGAAAAACAGATACAAGGAGAGAAGTGACCCTCTGGGTGTGGCAGTTCACTTACCAGCAGCACAGCTTGGGATCCCTCCACACGTCATGGAAATTTCCTAGCCCTTCTTTTATTTCTTGAATTAAAATAGCAGAACACATAGGAGAGAGAAGGGGGGATGGAAGTGGGAATGAGCCTCACTGAAACTGTAAACTTGCTGCATCATGGATCTGCTGGTATTTCAACAGGCTGAGCCAGGTGCCCAGATGTCAGTTAGCAGGAATATTGTTTTACTCCTTATTTTTAAATAATACTGGTACTTTTTCTTATTTAACTACCTGAAAATGGTTAGATACTTCGAATCCTTCTTTTATTAGTTTACATCTGTTTCATCCTCTTATGCCTTAACTATCCCTCATGTCGGCTCTGCTCTGGTCCTCTGCTGTCCCAAAGTACAAAGGTATTATGTATTCTTCCATTTTAATAATAATGTCTTGTGTTTATATTATGCTTTTCATTGCAAAGACTCCCAAGGCTATTTGCAGCTGGCTGGATTGAGACTATTCCTGTAAACACTTCTAATTTAAATAAGGTTTTGCAAAACCAGGAAACAAGACCCTAAATCCTGATCCCGCTGGGGTCAAGAGGATTGGAGTTTTTTTGCATTATCCCTGGCAGAAGCAATGTGTGCTTGGGAGAAATGCTCCAGCCTGCCCTGAGACACAGCCCCCCCAGCACAGAGCAGTCCTGGAGCTGTGAAGTCAAATAGTCCAAATACCTGAACCAGCAGGAGGAAGCTCATGGAGCAGAACATAATTACCCAGACTGGAAATCAGGGCAGGCACATGGGTGAACACCCTTGCCCTTAGGAAAGGCAAAACAGGGGCAGCTTGTGACCAGCCAGCAGCAGCTCAGTCCCACTGCCATCATCAGCATCCCTCTGACGTAGCAGGGCCAGGACAAGACCCCAGCCAGAGTGTCCCCAGGATGGTGCTGGCCCTGCCTGCTGCTTTTTGTGCCCCTGGAGCAGTCAGGGTAGGAGGCTGAGCCAAGCTTCCAAAACAGCCAAGAGGATGGCACAGGTGGTTCAGGGAACAAAGTTTGGCAAAACAAACAAACAAACAAAAGATTCCTTTTTTATCAAAAAATTCCTTTCCAAAGTATTTGGGGCTTTGATGAAAGAATGAAACAATAAAGTTTCAGGACAAAAACAGAAAAGAAAACCTCAAACTTTTGCTTTTCAAAGGATGAAAGAAGCAGCTTCTCAGAAATCAAACACACACTGAAATGAAATCACTGCCTCTGCTGTAAAAACTGTGTTGTCCTCCCCTGGAATGGTCATAGCAATGAGCTTTGAAACTTCAACCAGAAATTGATACAAATTTCAGTAAAGCAGTGGGTAAAACATCCCCAACCCCCTGTAACCTGCTCCCCCTGCTCCATCCCAAAAAATAGGGAGCTTGAAATACCATCCATTTTCCATCTGATATCTGTGTGAGGGCTTGAAATCTGCCTCGAGTAAGGTGGCTGTTTTCTTGATTTCCTTATCACTCATATTATTCATCCAAACCTGGACTCAATAGCCTCTAGTTTTCCAGTAGGAGACCCAGCATGGATTTTCTGAATCAATGATACCAATGGATTTCTTGCAGCAATACAAGGTAAAATTGTAATAAGGACTCTCCCAAACAGTTTATTTCACCATCCTTCTATCCAAAACAATAAATAGATCTTATTTCACTGCAGACTGCTTTCTTTTTCATCAGCTTTTCAGGTTATGATTGTTTTTCCTCACAAAGCAGTGGAACTTTAGAGATGGAATCTTTATCAAATGATTCTCCTTTTTTCCCCCTTTTTTTTGTTAGAAAAACAAGTTTCCTCTAGGATGAAAAATTTGCAGCATGCAACTTCTCACTGGCAAAGTGGAGTCAATAACCTGAAATAACTCTCCTATGTCTCACCATCCCTAAGTCAAGAGGTTACACTGGCATATTGTGGTGGGAAATATGTTGATAAGCACTGTATAACTGCGTGTACATTTTTGGATGGGATACACACCAGTAATTCTGCTGTGTTTTCCAACCTAATTAAAAGCCAATGAAACATGAAAAGCAATAAAAAGCCAAAGAAACATGATAGAATAAATACATTTACCTCCTTTGTGGAAGATAATAGTCTTTGCTGAACCTAACCTGACAAAACCAGACATTTCAGAGCTGCCCAGCATGTCTGTGATGTTTCTAGAGCACACAAGGACAGGTGATCTGAAAAGAAGAACAGTAATTACTGCATGATTGCAAAATATTGCTTCATTAAGGCTCTTCAAGACCTTTAAGCTCCAATTCAGGAAAGTATGTAGGAGTATGCTTGACTTTAAGAATCTCTAAATCCCCTTATTTCAATCCCATGTAAGCTTTCCCAAATTTAAACCTCTATTTAAATTGTCCTAGATTAAACCTGTGCTTCACATAGAACCAGAACAAGCCCAAATGACTGTGAGTGCATCCCTCCCTTATGGGAGAGGGACACTCAGTTGTTGTGTAGTGCTGTGACTCTGAAACCATCTACATCCTGGCTCTGATTTTTAGTCAATCTTCAATATTCCTTTAGTCCTCACAGATGTCCTGTCAGCCCCCAGTGAGTTGTACCTGCAGTGAATTGCAAGCACAAGTGGTCACATTTAGCTGAATGCCTCATTGCAAAATCTCACCAGGAAAACAAACTGAATGTGCAGACATTGCATGGATATATGTCACTTCATGCACATCTGATACATGCACACACTCATGTGCAGAAATGCAGATGTAATAACTCAGGAGTGTTCAAACCTTTGGTCATGAACTGCTCAGAAATTCCTTGGACTGTCTGTTTTCAGCCAGACTTGGAAAGTCTGTTTTCTGGTTACTTGATCTGCTTCTACCAGCAGCCAAGAATATATCTATCCATCTCTGGTGTTCCATGTTTATATGGCAGCACATACAACCACAAGGAATGTGGGACAGACACAAACAGAGATGGTCCAGACCACTGCCAGGACCCACGCAAGGTAGGAGAGCCAGCAGGCAGGCAGGACGAGTCATTGGCTCACCCAAGAAAAGTCCCACTGGAAAGTCTGGCACACCTATGGTTTTCATCTGTCACAAGAGGCAAAAACAATCAGTAAGAATAAACAGAAATGGACTTGTTTCCAAAATGGAAAACTGAATCACTGGCTGCCAGGAAGTGGCTGGACATGGGGATGGGTGCATAGGATTGTAAGTGTCATCGCAAGGATCTTATCTAGTCCATGCTGGAAAATGACTGGCTTATTTAGAGGAAATTGCCAGTTTTCTAGAAAACCTGTTTCTGTCTGTTCTAATCTCTACAATCCTGGGAGAGAAACGCTGATCTTCTTATCTGGCTGATGCCTGGGATTTGTACATGTTTAATTTGTTTCAGATTTCTTCAGAGCACAGGTTTGGTTATGAAATTACATCATTTTCCTTTCTTTGTCTATCAGCCACAGGTTCCTACATGAAGTGGAGTCTCAGCAGTTTTCTTACCTCTCTTTTATGGATGTTTGAATATATTCAGTTACTGCCCAGGCAGCATTTTCACTGGTGACTGTGTCAAAGTGCTGCCTACTCACAACTGCTCCTGAGCAGGCATCCAGCACCATGAAGAACATTCCAGTGCTGGTGAACAGGAACACAGTGCCATTTATCTGCAATGAAAAAAGCAGAGTCAGGTTATGGGGGCAGGCTGAGGAGCCTTAGACTATGATCCTACTCCTCGATAAGGGAGTTATGAGCAAGAAAAATATCTACATTTTAAAAAACCCTATAATTTGAAATGTATCATTGGTACAGATGAAATGACATCATTGATTGTTGGTCAGTGGAAGGAGGAAGCAAAATCCCTTCTCAAAGGGGTACAAAACCGTGAGGAATGAGGTCATCAGCATCTTCTGTGGATTAGTAAGACACATATAGGAAGCCAAGAATCCTGAGAGTAAAATGCTTAGTTCAGCCTTAATACAGTTTCCTTTCATGTGGGGGAAATTACTGTCACTGGGCAAAGCAGATTTGCCCATGGAGCAAGGGAGAGGTGCTGAGACAGCAGACAGGGGAATAGAAATGACACATGATTATTTTGGTTTGTTTTCCCTGAAAATGTAAATATCCAAACCAAACTCTTCCTTCTTGGAAGGCCTGTCCCAGTGCCTCAAAGAAGTTGTAGCAGGAGTAGCTCTTGCACGTCTTTCCTACAGCAAGAACTCCTTCCCCAGGTTACACATCTCAAGATGTGCCATGGTATTTACTTTTAGAAAGCCAGAAACTCTCTGAGCAGCCTGGCACTGCTGCATCCTCCCAACATCCTGTGGACAGCCCAACCTGAGAGAACAGAACTTCCACCAAGGAGAGCAACAGCACAGCAAGGTCAGGCTGTCAGAACAGGAACCCAGGATAGACAAGACTGCGATGTACACAGTTTTCCAAAGCCTGCAGGCACCAGGAAGCTCACATCCCATCAATCTGAAACATGTATGTCTCCAGGGAATATAAGGCCAGACTAAATATGGGAGCTAAGTGTTAAAAAGTGACTTCTGCAAGAAGTCAAAAGGATGCTGAATGCAGTATGGGGTCAAGGGTAAGGGAAACATGAATGTCCAGACCATGGGTGGGCAAAGGGGAGTGAGAAGGAGCAAAATCTTTTGCCTGTCCTGCCTGTCTAACCATCCTAAGCGTGGGGAGTGTGTGAAAGTCTGGATGCAAATACAGCAGAGAGCAACCAACCCAGCAAACAGACCCACGTATGAGCCACTGCCCAAGAGACAGCTGTGATGTGTCTCCTGTCCTGTCCCATCTGCACACTGCAAACCCCTCGAGGAGCCAGCACACAGCCCTGTGGGACCTGGGGCAGGGCACACCTCAGCTCACTCGGCCTTTGGGGAAATTTGGATCAGAAATTTAAAACACCTCCGGCTTCCACATTTCATTCAGCAAAACAAGAACAAAAAATCAAAACGTGTCCTTCTTCATGTTCCAAATTTTCTGTGCCTTTCAAGATTTAGGGTAGAAATCCCCCTTTAGGCATTAACCTTTACCATTTGCCTACACCAGCCTTTACTGCAGCTGGGACTACGTGTTGAAATTAAAACTTCCTTAGAAAAACACCACTTTGCATTAAAGCCTTAGGAAAGACAAAGAAGCTTTGAGGACACCACACCTGTCCCACGAGTGCTGCACACACAGGTGTCTGTGCTTCACCACGGGGAGAATGCTGCCTCCACTAACACCAGCTTGCTAATGGCTATGAATAAATTATTGACGATGCAGCCAGTGCAGTAGCAAGAAATCTTGGCTGCTCGTATTCCTTAAGGATGCTGTACCAGCTTTGCTTGGCATTTGTTAGCGTTAATTGTAATTCAGTAGCACGCAGGCATGTAAGCCTGGGCAGTGTCCTTGCAAGAATTATTTCAATCACCCTTCTCTGTCTAAACAGATATATAAGGCATGTGCAGAGACAATCTGACAGTCCCAAACCTCTTTACTAATGAAATATAGGGTTTTTTATCTTTTAGTGCAATGCCAGCAGAGAAAATCAGAAAAACAAACTTGTTTTTTTCCCCACATCCTTTGTAAACAATGGCTTCTAGTTTTCTTTTTCCTCCCCTTCCTCTACATTAGAGCAGTGGTGTTAATTCCTCCTCTGAGGTGATAAAAGGTCTTTTTTTTTCCTCTAAGAGCTCAAATCCTCATCTGAATAGAATAGGAACTCCCAGTGACTTTAATTGAGTTAAGTGTAAGGGAGAACAATGTACTCGCCTCTTCCAAGGGAACTTCCCATTTCCTTCTGCCAAGGCTCAGCAAGATTCTGCAGTAACTTTCCTTGGAGATAAAGTTTCCCCTATTTAACCACTACTTCAAATGCAGTAAAACACAAAGTACCTTAATGAATGCAGATGTAAAGTGGTTTTGTATGTCTGCCCTGCCAAGAGACTGGATCTGGATCCTTACATACTCGACTGAGGGTGTGCTGGTGATAGCAACCTGCAATCACACCAGAGACAACCTTAAAAATTGGCTTGCTAACTGGTTTTTTATCAGCAAAATGACACTGGGTATCAAAGCCCAGATGTACCTGATCCCAAAAGTAAAAACCTTTTACTCAAATTGTGATCCTGATTCACATTTAAGTGTTCATTATTAACATTTATAAAAGGGTTGTTGCAATGCAGTTTGAAGGATCCTTTGATAAACACTCTGGCTTGAAGTAAGTTGAGTATGGATTTCATATATTTTGCCTGGCTATGAGATCAAGTGCAGATCTGTATGAGCCTGAAACAGTTCTGTAGGATTTAGAGTGGGGTGAATTTACAGCAAACGAGCGGAAAATCTGGCTCTAGTTTTTCAGTTATTCCTGTTAACCAGAATTACTTCCCGGTTTGAAACACAGCAGCAATGTCCTCCTTTGGAATTCAAAGTTAATCCAAAATAAGCCCTCCCAAGAGTCTTTTTGTTCTGGTTTAAAAGAAAGAAATGGTGGGGAGAGGTGCCATGAATGTGCAACCACATGCTTCTAGCCGAGCATTATCTTTGAGGCGATATTTGAAGCACAGCACAAAAGGCTGCAGAAAATCAGAGCAAAACCCTTCTCTCTACACAGGTTAGGTGATGCTGGGCAGATTCACGTGTGGGAATTCCCTACAGCTCCTGCTTACATGTCTGCAAGGACACTGTGTAACACAAGAGGCTGTTTCACCCTCCAGGGTCGGTACCTGCGGAGCCCCACACGCCCAGCAGTGGGACGCGGGGTGCTGGACATGAACACAGAGTGCTGGGACACAGACACAGGGTTCTGGACATGGACATGGGGTGCTGGGACATGGACACGGGGTTCTGGACATGTACACAGGGTGCTGGGCAGCTACTGGCCTTTCTGGGAAGGGCCACAGCTCCAGGGATGCCCTGGCCACATGTGTGCCATAGTTTTAATCCATTCACAGCCTTGCTGGGAGCAGTAAATGTGTCCTCTCCAAGCTCCACAAGCTCACAGGTGAACAAACGGGTAGAAAGAGGAGCAAACAGAGGGATCAAGGCCCCCGTGTGCTTAGAGGATAAAGTGGGTACAGGCTGGAGCTGCACTTGCTAAATTGCACTACCTCTCACATTTCCCAGCATCACAAACCAGCTCTGACAGTCAAACATGGCACATCCATTGCCAAATCCTGCAAGGTAACAGGCTGAGCTCCCCTCTCCTCCTGGTGTGATGAGACCTGCAGCTCTTGCAGCCCATACCCCAAGCAAGCAGCATGTGGGGCATGCCCCACTCTCGCCCCCAAGCACCCCAGGCATGGGGACATCCCACCAGAGAAGGAGCAGCAGCTGTGCTTAGGCTGTTGTAGCAGAGGGACACAGGTTTGCTTGGAGTTACCAGCATCAGCTCACTTCTTTGCAGAGCTCAAATCATGCATGACAGAAGATTCAAGGCAGCCAGGTCTTCTCCAGACCTTTGGAGTTCATTTTTATTTCTAACTGTTCCAAGTATGTTTTCAATCCTGTCCATTCTGCAATTCAGGCAGAGGAAGTTATATAAACAGCTCAGTTCAGCTCCGGGATCAAAAAGATACATGAGCTTTACAGGGATTCTTCATTCTATTTCTTTTAAAACTAAATATTTGTTTCTATTTGTCTGGAAGAAAGAATGAGTAAGCTTGGTTCCTTTCCAAGGATCCAGCATGTGGGGTTAAAAAAAGAAGGGGAAACATCCCACTCATTATGAAATAGTCTAAAAAACAACAACAGGAAAAGAAAAAAAGCCAATCCCATAACTTCTGGGCTCTGAAAGGCTAAAAAAATAACTGCTGAACTAAACAGAGAACCAGAATGCTGATACTGCCAGAATTCAGTTAGGTTAGACCCATCAGTCTGTGTGTGCCAGGTCCGGATGACTGCTGGCAGCTCATGGCTCTTCCCCCACAGACCCACACGTGTGACCATTTTTCCTGCTGTTTAGTAGTAAACAACCTGTTTACAGAATTTGAGCAACCTTTTTTTACTATTCTTTTTTTTTAAAAAAGGAGGATTAATTACCAAATTAGTGTTTCACAATTCCAATGATGAGAGAGACCTGGCCATCATCAAGGAGCCTGCTTAGCAGGGAAGGCATTCCGGGATTCTATTGCTCATGTGTTATGGTTGAATGAATAAATATATCCCATCTTATTTTCAAATCTGGCGTTTGTGGATTGATTTGAAGTAGCTGCTTAGTCAGGTGAAGCATCATGGGACTCATGGTTAAACCACAAAACACTTTTTTCCTGCCTAACTATTTTAGCTGACTGAGAAACAGTTTCGTAATATGTTTTTTTAACCAAAGGTGTCCTCAAGTCTCACAAAGACAGTGCAAGAGTTTTAGGAGTCTTCATACCTCCAAAATAAGAGATGTACTTTGGTGCTCACCTTTTTTCACCAAATCTGACTTTTAGAATGGGATTATTTTAGAAGTCTCTTTTTGTGGGCATAGGAAAAGGTTGAAACTTCACAAACTGTCTCAATGTTGCTCACGAGAGGAGTCTTTCTCATGGCCCTTTGGGATACAATGGGTTTAAACAAATATTTACACCATGCCCACACCTGCAGCAAGCTAACCAGCAGGGACACACAAGGAGCCCAGTCCAGCCTAGAAATCAGCCCTTTTCTGAGCAGCACTGCAAATCTCTGCCTGGGTACAGACACAGACCTACCCCAGGAACTCCAGCCTGGAAACCCATTTTGGCCTGAAACCAGTGAAGAGAGCATGCAAGGCAGACAGACCTGGATTTTAACTGTGAGAAAGAGAAAAGGGGGAGAAGAAGACCCCTAGGGCTTGCTGCCCAGCCAGGGCACACAGCAGGGCTCACCCTGGAGCTCTGTGGGAGAAGAGGAGTTGCTCACCAGTTCCATGGAGAGCACAGCCCGGGAGGGAACGTGTGCTGGACACTGTGCTCTGTCCCTGTCCCTCACTGGGATAGCTGCCACCACCTGGAAAACAGCTTCCCTGGGATAGCAGAGGGTGACACGCAGCCAGTCTCCTCTGTCTGCAAAAAGGGCAGGCGGGGGCAAAGGGAAAAAATGCACTTGAGGGCTTGAGTACAAGAGAGATGGTCTGCAGCCAAAAGTACAGTCTTCAGGGGAAAACAAAGAAATGTCCTTTGAGGTTCTCTTTCTGCTCTAAAAAAACACAACAAATCCTCAAAGCCAAAGAAAATCAGATTTTTTTGCTTTGTCTGGAAACAAGGGCTGCTTATTACGAAGGTCTGATCCAGGGACCCCAGCTGACCTCTGAGGACTTTGAGTCAGGTGCCAGGATGGCTTAAAAGCAAGGATTTTCTTTTCCTTGCCCCATAAGGCTGAGGTGCAACCAGCCACAGAGCCACTCGTGTCTCCTGAGGCAGCCAGTTGATCCGGAGCTGCTGCAGGAGAGGGAAGCAGCATCCAGCAGACATTTCACCAGGGGCACAGATTCAGGAATTAGAAAGTAATCTCCAACTTGAACCAGAGCCACAGTCTAAAGAGACCTGCTTCCTCCACTTTACAGCAAAGTTTATTATTATGGTTTCCATTAAATCTCCCTCTCCCTGGCTGTTTCTTCAATGTCAGTTTAGAATAACTAAGGATAAAGTTAAATCATCTTTTAACTCCTGTTTCCCCAAATTTTGGCATACACATTTACAAAAAAATTGCCCTTATGTCTTTCCTTCATCCTGTAATTCCCATTGCCATCCTCTTTCAGAGTAAACAGGCTCCAAACTAGAAACCTTTGGTACAAGCCTTAGAGCCAAAGCTACAGATACAGCACAATTCTTATACTGATAGAAATGATCTCCCACAAAAGTCCCCAACACCCATTCCTGTCTGTGAGAGGCACTTGTTCTGTGCAAAGCAGAAAGCCACATGAAGTTTACACGTGAAAAGAAAAACTAAACACCAAGATAATTAGCTTTTTGGTTTTTTTTCTCCTTCCTCCCCTCTTAAGTGGCTCAGCATGGTATCCAAGATACTTGAACCATGATTTGCTTTCCGTGTCACCAAAACCTTCCAGGATTTAAATGTATTCTTTGAACTACCTGCACTCCTGGTAAAAATGGAAAACATAAATTTGGCATAGAGAAAGAAAGCACCACCTTTGTTGTTTGCCTCTTAGCATTCTACAAAGCTCAGGAAGTCAAAATTTTTCCAAAGGATTCCCTGAAGTGACCCACGACCCATCCCTACCTGCAGAGCAATAAATGAGGGGAAACCACTGCATTTTGGTGAAATCAGGGGATCTGCATGCCTGGACCTTTACTTTGCTTTACACATGGACAGCAATAAAGGAAAGCTATTTCAGCCTCGTTCTGCTTTTTTCATTAAAACAAAACAAAGCTATCTACAGGATGGAAGAGGGGACAGGCTGTTCTAAAATAATAAATCAAAGCCACACAAAGACCCATCAGCTTAAGCCAGATACTGCCCTCTAGATGTTAACCAACTCCAGCTGTGTCATAACACAGGACAGCTCAAAAACGGATATATTTTCAGATGATCTGGCCTCTGACTAGAGGAAATGAAAGAAATGCACCAGAGCCATATTCGTGGAATATTTTTAGGATGGAGTCCCAAGACATTTGGCTGTTTCATAAGGGTGATTTGCATTGCGTTAGCACATTTCATCCCCTGAAGTCACCATCACAAAAAGAGCTTGTCACTCCCCCAGATGCTGGGAACCAGCTTTGGTGCTGTACTACACTGATTGCCACCCCCCTGAGGAATGAGAAAGGCATTAGAAAAGGAAACTAGAGGGTGAAAGAATTAAAAAAAAAAAAGAAACCTGTGACCATCTTGAGTTGTCAGGTCACTTGGGAATAGGAGTGCTACAGTCTAGGGTGCACATGAGCAGGCTGAATGAAGCAATTAAATAAATTACACAGGATTGAAAAGATCAAATGAAAAGCATCTACTTTGGAGTTTGTGGAGGAAGAGATGGAAATAAATTCTTTCCCACAACAAAGTGCTTAGGAAGGTTGCGAGAAGTGAAGATATTAGAACTTATCCTCTATGTAAATATTGGAAAGATTAAGGGGGTTATTTTCTCTTTAAATTAGTGGTATTTAACAGTTTTCTATTTAGTTCTGCACTTCAGTTCTGTTTCCTCAGCTTGTACACTGTAAACCCTCCAAAATATCTGTCTGTGTGGCTGAGCTGGGCTGCAGAACCTCCAGGAAAAGCAAAGGAAGAGAAGTCAGCACAGGATGGTTCCTGTGACTCTGCCTGGCAGCTGGGCAGGTGTGGGTTGGATGCCTCTGCTCCAGCCATTAGCAAAACTGAGGCAGAGATGCAGCCTCAAGAAAGAAGCATGGGTTGCCTGGGCCATGGAGTTCAAAGTCAAACTGATGTGTGTGTATCTCCTCAGCCACTGCGAGGCCACCGAGGACCTCCTGGCTGGTCCCCAGTGCAGGAAGCCTTCTTCTCTTTCAGGGTATTTAGTAAAATGTGGCTCCTGCTTCATTTCTCTGCTTAAACCTCTCAGTTCTGTATTGTTTAGCAGCTGCTGCTCTGAGGTGAATATTTGCAGGCAGAATAAGAAAAATTTGAGCCAGCCTAAGCATCTTATAGGTGAGCCTTAGTTTTGGCACCCTCAGTACTGGCACATCAGGAATGCCACAAGTGCAAGTGACACACTCAGCACTGGCAAGGAATGAAAACACTGAATTCATGGTAGACCCCAAACCACAAATACAAAATAATTTTAGAGCCCTACCTGAAGGCTGGGGGAACATACCTAGCTTTACATGCTTTTGTGCTTAAAAACCAGCACAAAGGAGACAATGCACTCAAAACACAAGGGATAGAAGTCAGACTTGATAAATAAAATGCCAGTGGAGCAATACACAGGACCACATTTTTGTCTTCTACTTTCATTCTGAGGAGTCTCTTGCAAGACAAACAAATGAAAATATTTTTAGGTAGAAAGTCTAACTTTCCAATTTAAATAAAAATAAAAATCATACTAATATGTATGAAAAACTAACTTGAGTTATTTAAGGTATTTGCACCCCAAAACGAAGTAATTGTGTTCATAACCTTTTCTAGTGAAAAGGTTAATTTCATTTTATAAATAAGGAACATTCTTCTTTTTTTTTTTATTTTGTTTGTGTTCCTAATCGGGCCAACACTTTTTTTATGTTTTTACCAAAAAATTTGGTCTTTGAAGGAGGAAAGCTTAATATACACTGGCAAAATGTCAGTGTTTAGTGGGTCCCAACTGTTTCAAAGATTACTTTTAAAATTTCTGAGGATCTGCTGACACCAGACTGTATAAGACCTGACATTTCTGCCCTCTGTTACTGTCATTCAACAATCCCCACAGTGCACTTCATGCATTTTTACCATTGTGTTTATCCTGGTTGTTTTCTTTTGGAAATGGCTGGATGAAGCAAACCCAAGAAGTCTTTGGGCTTTTTTTTTTTTTCCCACCAAGATATTGGCATTTGCAGTTCTGGCTCTTTCAGGTAAAGCAAAAACATCAGACAGAGTGTTTAAAAAGTGTTCTGTTTTGGCAATGAACAGGCTTCCTGGGATAAGCAAAAGCATAAAACGGACAAGGGAAAGGCAGAAAAGCAGGCAAGAGGTTTCCTGTTCTTTAGCATGTGGCAGATAGAGATCTGCACGTACACACATCCATACCTCATTTACAACCCTCAGAACACACCTCCAGTTCAACCCTGAACTCTCCGAAGCAAAGACACTCAGAGAAATGTGATCAAGCAGGCAAAAACTCACCCTGTGTGAGTGGTGGGATGTAAAGCAAGTCACGTAACTTGGAGATGAGATTTGGCTGGAATAAACACACAAAAGGGCATGTCTGGGGCTCTGACTGCCTGGAGAGGATGAATAACACTTGTTCAATATTGTGAGCAGCACACAATATTGGCTACATCAGGGGGAGTATGAGTCCTGGGCAAAGGGGTGTCATCTACTGCTGGGTTTTCTGGTTATCCTGGATGGCACTCCTGGCTGTATTTCAGTAAAGGGAACCTCTAAGCTGATGAATATTTTTCTAGAAAACAGCCCTGCCATGTTTATTGCCATGGTGTGTCACATAGCTGATGAACATGGAAGGGCACAGCCCAAATCCTGACCTCACTGATGAAAATCTGGGGTAAACTAACGAGGGAATGCCATAGAGTACAACTGAAAATTACATATTTTTTTCCTTGGGCTTGAAAAAACAAGAGAGTTCCATCCAGTGAGTCAGTCTCCCCCAACTGTTATTATTATTATTACTCCTGTTTAAAAACAATCCCTCTGACATTTTGGTCACCATCTACATGAGCTGAACTTTCAAAGGGAGGGAGAGAACTGGGAATTTAAAATTTTCATGTTTGTAATATGGGAACCAAGCAGAAATCCCTACATGCTGCTTTGGTAAGTTTGTCTCTTACAGACTGAAATTTAAACTTCAAAGGACCATAAAAAAGGCATAGCCCCTATTTAGCCTCCAACTCATCCCAAGAATAAATCATGGGATGTCAGTGCTTCTTGCTCTCAGAATACAGCTGGTTTTTCTCTCAAAAAATTTCTCCCAACCTCCCAACAACTTGCCCAGCACTTGGCTGAATCTCCTCTGGCACAAAACCTGCTTTCAGGTCACCTCATCTTCAGTCAGCAACACTGGTGAGGAAAGAGGAATGAGAAATGCTCACACATCTCACTGGTGCTAAAAAGAGCAGAGAAAGGGCTGCAAAGGATCTGGCCCTGTCTCTGCCAATTTCTCCCAGTTCAAGCTGTTTTCCTTGAACCCCAATTCCCCACCAGTTCCCTGCAGCTGTTGCTCACTCCTCTTTTCTTAGATTCTGGGGTTTTTTAAGTTTTCTGCCTTCAGCTCAAGTCCAGTAAAACACCCAACCCCCCACAATAACAAACCTGGCTATTGGGTGAACATCCAGCCAATTTTCTCAGGGCCTTGTTGCTGAAGATAGACTCTTCTGGAGGATTGCTTTTTGAAGGGATTGTGACAAGTCAGGTGTGTGTTTAGCTAACTAGAGTCAGGTGTATTGGGATTTAAATGCCTTTCCTAAATACTGCTATTTAGGAAGTGCCATTAAAAATTCAAAAGCATAGGCCATATCTTAATATAAATTAAAATTTTTTATCTACATCTCCTCAGGCAAAAAGAATAATCTTTAGTTTTGTGAAGCTCAACAAATTACAGGAGAGATCCTGCCCTGAGGTACAGATCTGCTGATCCTCATGAAACCAAGGTCTGACTCAGACAGCATTTGGCTTGCAGACAAATGTATTCAAGCAAAAATAAGAACTTCCTGCATTTAAGCACAGTACATCATTTCATCATCTCTTTTCCCACCCTACATATTTCATGGAGCAATCACATGCCAGTTCAGTTTCCATGTTTTTAACGTCTTCCCAAGTTTGCTGTCACAGACTTTTGTGTATTTTGTATTTTCCTGCTGCTGTGCCTTGGATCAGGAGATGACATCAGATCAGGAGATGTCAAGACCCCCAAGCCCCACTACCTGAGCCAGGAGAGGGGTAAAAGCAGGGAAAACCCCTCAGGTTTCATGTGCCAGGCTGCAAAGTGACAAGCAGCCTGGTTTGCCACAGCCATCTGGGACTGTCTGGTGCTCAGATTGCTCTGATTCCTGCTGCAATGTGATCATCTCAGGAAGGATGTGTCTCCTCAGAGTCACCTTGTTAATCCCAGCTGCAGAGGAGGGAAAACTTGAGGGCTTTGGGATCACTTGGACGTGGCAGTGCCAGCTCTGGCTTCACCTAGCTCTACTAAGTGGTGCAATCTGCAACCTGGTGTTCTGGCAAGTGTTTCAGCTTCTTTCCAATTATAAAAACAAATGTATATAAATCTTGTGGCTTTCATCCATGGGTTGATCTGTGGGTAGTTTAAGGGATTTAAATAGACAGAAGGGAATTCAAATATATCTGCTGACTTCTGTGTTGTGTGGATGATTAACTCTGAATCAGAGATGTTATCAGGAGGGGCAGGCTATGAAACCCAAGTAGCACTTTACTTTATTATTATTATTGGAAGTAGTGGTGGTGTTCCTTGTATTGCATCCAGATCTAGGGGATGGAGGGGTCAGAACTCATGTACGTACAAGAAAATGAAAGCATTCACAGCCTTAAACTGTGAGCTCCACTTTGAAATACTAATTATGCCTTCCTGAGCGTTTATCAATCTGGGAAGTAAGAGGAAAAGCTCATTTGGAACTAATCTGAAAAAGAAACCATTTAGGAAATATCTTTAAACTGAGCAAGACTGCAACAAGCACATTCTAGTCTTGTCTTGTTATCTTTGTTTTTCTCCAGACCTTATCACTGCTAAGGAATTTAATCACAAAAATGACAAGTAGCTGAAAGTATGAATCAGACTGGCATTAATAATAAGCCATAGGGGAAAATCTACCTATACAACCTTGGCACATACAAATATAATGAGTCCCCCAGAGTCTGAGTGCAGCCTTGGACTGTGTAAGATCCCTGCACTGAGATCTCTACCTTTGGATGGGTTGCAGCCACCTGGAGGCTTTGTGTCACCCAAGGTCAAAAGAGTCCAGATTTTTTAAAAGAACTTTAGACACAAGCTCATTTTGGGCTTTTGAATTTTCAGATAATTAAGATTGTTCACTGGTGAACATGACAACAAGCCCCTGCACAGGTCTTCAGCCTTTGAAATAGAGGAGTTGAGCAATGAACCTGTGCCCATCCCTGCACAAACACCACAGCAGGAGAAAGGCTGGACACATGACTGAGCACTCACATGGGCATCTACCCTTTTGTTTGCTGTTGACAAGAAATTTGGCCCTCGCCTCCCTAATTTTCTTTATAAGACTCTTATAAATATCCAACTCCTTCATCAAGGCACCAAAAACACCAGAATTATGAGCCTCACTGTACACCTCCAGGCACATTTCCCTGAATTCTCCCTGTCAAACCACGGCAGAGAGCCCTGACAAGGGAAAACCCTTCCCTCTGAGCCTTAGCAGACCATGTATAAAGGTATTTCCCTGTTCTCATTAAAAGTAAGGAATGCTTAATCTAACTGCCACTGCTTTCAGGCTGCCTCAACAACATGACTTATTACACCATACTTGAGATATGTGCTTTGAGGAGATATAATTCTTATCTTTAGATGTGCTGATAGCACAAAGAAGCCTGGCTGACTTACTGAACAGCCCTGTGCCTTTGATAATAGTATTTGCCTTTGCTGCTTCTGTGATTAGAAAATTTGCACAGGCACAAAGCCTGGGTCATTAAATTGAAGGATTAAATTTCTGACTTTGATTACTGTATGAAGTGCCAATCTTTGTACTGTTCTCCAGCACTCAAAAGAAGGCACTTATTCACAACCAAATCATGTTTTCAGTCTTCTTGTCCTGGATTACCAGCCTCTCCTCCATCTTGTAACAAGCCTGATGTTCTCTATGGACCTTTGTGCTTCAGGACAATAATTTTGAGGAAAGCCCTTAACTAAATCTTACAAATAATTCTCAAACTTCCGTGAAGCAGGAAAATAATACCAACCCAACCCCTACCCTGCAAAAAAAAATCAACCCCAAAAACCACACAGCCAACATCACTTCCCCAACAAACAAAAAACCCAAACCAAATCAACCAACCAAACAAAAGGAAAGGAAAAATACAAACAGCTTGGAGAGGGTGAAGGTCATGGAAACCACCCCAACAGAGACAAAGCCCATGGAGAATGGATCTGAAGGTACGTAAAGGTTTTGCACACACTTTTTGTGCCCTGAAAGAAACCCTCAGCAGATCTGGACTGATTTTGGAGCACACTTCATTCCTAGGCATTAAAATTCCAGCCAGTACCCTCCTGTTCACTTGCTAAAACCTTCAGAGTTACTTGCCCTGCACTGCCCCTTTCCAGAAGCATCAATACCCACCCTGCTGCTCATCCTTGCAGGAAAACTCCCAGGCATTAGACAGACAGCTCTTATCTAGAGCTTAATCAGGCGTTTCTGCTGAGCCTGCAATGTGCCCCAGCAGCCTGAAAACACAACCCGCGGGTCTCCACCACGGCTTTATGTTTGCCCATCAGTCAGTGAGGGACACAGACCCCCTGAGGGATGCAAACCAGTCCATCTCTCCCTGGGAGAGATGTTGGGAGGCGTGGAGCAGCCTCTGTAGCACATGGCAGCATGTGGAGACCCAGGGATTCTGTTCAGTTCAGCCACGTAGTTTGATGGAAGCAGAGAAACTGAAGGGTTGCTCTAAACTTGGTTTGAATTGGAGGGAGGGAGGGAGGGAGGGAGGGAGGGAGGGAGGGAGGGAGGGAGGGAGGGAGGAAGGAAGGAAGGAAGGAAGGAAGGAAGGAAGGAAGGAAGGAAGGAAGGAAGGAAGGAAGGAAGGAAGGAAGGAAGGAAGGAAGGAAGGGCACAACAGAAAGATAAAATCTGCTGGGTGGCTGTGCTGTAACTGGTGTCCTCCTCTGCTGAGCAAATCCTCCCCAGCGGTGCCTCTGAGCTCACTGGACAAGATTCCCAGCTCACAGCGCTGCCAATTTCAGCTGAGTCATGTGAATTCATCCCCACCAGCTCCTGCCCACCCCAGGAATCTGGGCGTTCCAGCCTTCTAACAGATGTCTGGACTGGCACAAGATCTACTGGGTCTTTCTACAGTTCCTCAGAGGCAGGGAAAGTGTTAATCATGCAAGTATTCAACATTAATGCTATCCAAATCCTGGTGCACATCTCCCTGCTAAATTCTTTATTTCCCCCCTGACCTTCCTTCAGCCAGCCTAGTGCAGATCACTCTGGGAGCCTGCAAAGGCAGCATCCCAGATATAGCCATCCATCAGCTTACAGTGCCAGGGCTGAAAACACTTCAACTGTCCACTCAGGTTATTTCTGAAATTATTAACCCTAGAAGATTGCCACTAAAGTTCATCCAAACGTGATTTGGTTTGCATCTTGTGTTTGGCACAGATATTACTATCTTAAGAGATCATTTTTTGGAGGTTATGAGGTATTTTGAATTTCAAAAGAACAGATAAAACATAAAGCCACTTGAGACAGGTAAAAGTCTGTTTTTCTATCTCTGATTACTCTGGGCTCCACAATCTGGGATTTCTTTCATTCCAGAAATCATTGGAATACAATGCTTAGTAGAGATCATACATGAAATTGCTTAGGCAGGCACTTCTTTTTCTTCCAACTCCTAAAACCTCTTTTTCTCCTTAATTCCTTCATCTTCCTTGGGAATCTAGTGTCTCCATGTTTTTCCATGCAGTCTGGAGATTTCACTATTGCATCAGCCTTAAGTCTCACTCTAGTGAGCATCCAGCATCCTTGAGGATGACAGAGCAGCCACACAATTCATTCCCAATTATTTCTTAGCAAGATGCTCTAAACTAAATGAAGTAAAATTGTGTTTTTCCTTTGTTACAGTAGATTTCTTGCTTATGATTCTTCAAAACAGATTCCTTGCCAACTGTTTCTGGATCAGAAAACTCTACAAACCTTTGCCCAGTTCAAATAACTGGTTCCATACAAGACAAAAGGAACCACAACCACATTGTGGTTTTCAATAGTAAAATGTAGTTAAATTGATGCTTGAACAAGAGCTAAAGTTAAAGCTGAACTTTACCAAAGCCCTGGTGCTGCCTTTAAATTTAAATTCATGCTTGAAGTTTGTGGGCCAAAGCTTTGGCAAGTGTGAGCTGGCCATCAGTGACTTGGCAGAAGATTTAGCTCTGCAATTGCAATGAGAGAGCTCATCATTTAAGACAGATAATAATTGCAAAACTCAAGTTGTCCATAAGCAGCTAGCAAGTTTTCCTCTTCCTAAAGTGTACAAAGATATATGAATACAGATATATAAAACAGTGATTTAATTCTGGTAGTTCCCCTGTGACAGGAGTGTCCAAAGACTCATCATGCAGCAACTCAGTCATGGCCCTACAGCTAAAGCATCTTTAAATCAATAGGCCAGGTGTGTGTCACCCCTGGAATGGGCATGTATAAAGAGGAAACACTGCCTTTCTCAGGTGCATTCCCATGGGCCTTCATAATGGGATCAAAGGACAAGATCTTTAGATTTTTTTTTTCAGCTCCAAAGTTCAGTGGAATTAAATAGAGCTCAAGCTCAAAACTATCCAACCCAAAGCCACAGCAGGGACACTCTGCCCGAGGAGCAGCAGATGGGTGTGGGGTTTGGTGGATAATACTGGAGGGACTTGGGAGCCCTCCAGGTTTACCAGCAGAACGTGCTGCTTCACGTCCCCAGTGCCTTTGCCTTCTTGCATGCCAACTATCTCAAACCTGCTTTGGAAACCTGAGCCTCTGTTGTGTGTAATCGGGTCAGGTTTCACTCGCAAACTCTGGGGGTTTTTTACCACACTGTGTTTTTAACAATAACCAAGGACTCAGGCAAACTGCAGAAGCCAGGGTGATCACCAGGCTTTCTTGTGGTGCTCATCCCTTGCAGCATCTCCTCTGTGCAAGCCATGGCAATGCCCACCCCTGCTGAGCTGACTGGGCTGCAGAACTCTCTCCTAACAGTGGAACCAGTGCAGAGCACAAGTCATTTCACCAAAGTAACAACAGCACTAAAAAAAATCATAAACCATAAATGAAATCAAGCAAAATGAAGGAGATTGCAAGGGAAAAGCAGCACCTAAAATGGATATACCCTGTCTTTATACAATGGTAAGAAAACATGGGAAATAAATACAGCACAGCCTGCAATCTTGCTGTGCTGAGACCTAACATTTTAAAGCTTTAGTTAGAAAGATGCAATAATTCCAGTGCTGTTTGGATTACAGGAGACGCAAAGTTTTGTGCACATTCTGATGTATTTCTGCACTTTATATATATGGGAGATAAATTATGTGTGCAGCAACTAGTACAAATAAATGAACCAGAGCCAGAGCTCTTCTGGAGGGATTTCAAGGACAGCAGGCCAGGACTTACTTGGATTCTATTTCAAAACTTTCTGGAAAGAGAAACCTCTCTGCACATGAAAAAAGCTGGAATAAAGTAAAAGCAGAAGCATCTCGTTGCATCAGTTAGTGTCAACCTTTAAAACCTCGCTTCCACACTGTCAGAAATTGCTGAGACCTTTGAAATGTCACTCATTAATATTTTGGGAAAATGATAAAGCAACAGACCTTTGGAAAACAGAGCATTTTCTATCAACATAGGGCAGTACCTGTTGAAGTTGCTGGGGTCCAGGATGACATCTTTGGGTGCTCTGGAGGATATAATCCTGCTCGAGCATGACAACAGGCTGGCACTGCTGGAACGTGGCTCCCCCCTTCATGCCTCACAGCTGCACGGCATGGGAAGGGAATGCTGCTCTGGCAATGGACAAGGTCAAGTTCCTGGGGCATCTGGCCTGGATATAAAGCTGAGGGAGAAAGGAAAATGACAAACACATCCATTAAACCAGCCAGGCGCAGCCATAACATGTGCATTTGATCATCTTTGCCTGTAAATGGCTTTTGCCAATGAAGAGTTCAGAGCATTTGGAAAGTCATTGAAACGTTTCCAGTTCAAATAAAAAGGTAAACCAGAAATAGCATCTGCAGCCATCCATGGGGACACCATGAAGTGAGATATGAGATGTACAGTGCCATAAAAATGTTCACGATTCAAAATCTTTAGGGAGAAGGGAAATCAAGGAAGCATCACTAAGTAACTCTATTTTTATGAATTCAAATAACTGCACTTTAAAAAAAGGCTTATTCCATTGAAAATACAGAAAACTAAAGTTATTTCAATGGGCTTTGGACTAGGTCCAGTTACCTAATAGAATCCACATCTTTGCTCTCAAGTAGCAGACTAGGCTAAAATTCTGGGGGCTAAAACTTGATGTCCTGACTATACAAATACCAAGGTCCAAGGCTTCAGCAAAGCTCCTCTTGCAGGGACCAGGAGAACCCTCTGACCTGTAGCTCAGCTCTACAGACCAATTACAAAACCACACTCCAGCTGTGTGCTTTTTCTGCTATCACTCAAACAAAGGCAAATTTGTGTGGCAAACATTAGTTTTAAGGCCGAGCACATGATGCTCCCCTGCTTTCCACCATGTAAAATTCCAGTGCAAAAGGAGGATGCACAGCTAGTCATACAAATCTGTCTCTGCACACGGGGCTGTTTCAGGCAGCTTGTCATGTTCCCTGAAGGGTTTCAGATGCACAAAGGACAGATGAGGACATCTCTAATCCTGCTGCCTTCATTCTCCTACAGTGTAGAATAACACCCTTTGCATCAAGAACTTAAAACATCCAACACAGAAATCCATGGTAGCTCAGAAATGTCTAAGCTTCTACATGAACATCTATCCATCAAAATTATTTTTAAACTCAATTTGTGTCTTTGAGGTAGATCTAAATGGAAGCAGAGGTTTCTTATCAGATTTTAATTTTGCAAGGATACAAGTGCAGCCAAGACTAGCAGAGAGGTTGAGACTCCATCTATCAGGATATCTGCCTGCTAATGCAGGGCACTCACATCTCCAGATCTGCTTATCCTCCTCTTGTCTACACAATCTGAAAGCTCTGCAAAACCAGACTATCTCTCATTGGTTTGTATGTGGGCTTATTTTAGTTAGGGATTCTAGTGAGTTCAGCCCCTAGTTCCAGTTTCATGCTGAGAAGGATCTTGCAGTTGTGCTTGCTCCTGGTGTTGATTTTGAGCTCCTAAGGATCTCCAATAGATGGATCACATTTGCCTACCCCTCCTCTCACACCTGGATCCAGCAGCCTCATGCTGAATGCTTAAATTAAACATTTGGGTCTCGTGCCAAAGGAACAGTCCAAAAGTGGTTGTGAAAGTTTTTCAGATATTCAGTCCACTCCTCCTTTCACACCATTGCACTTCAACAATGAGAAGCTATTCTGAGTGGTATCTGCATACAGAAGATTAAAGTGGATCCCAGAATGACATTAACATAAATTTTTCCTGATGGCTGGAACTCTTGATCAAGTAATCCACTCCAAACAATATCTGGGCAGTAACCTACTTGCTCATTCTTGATGGATCAAGAAAGACTAAATTATTTGTACAGTCTGATTAAAAAAAAGCCTTTTTTATCTATGAAACCAAGAAGGAAAACATATTTTGCCTTCACATTCAAACCATGATTGGAAAGCCAATAACATACAACACAATAACCCTCATTTCAATCTCACTTGGCCCCATCAGGATGGGGTAGTGCTGAGGTCAGAGCAGAGGATCCATCAGGTACATTCAGACCTGAAATACCATCAGTGTATTAATTGTTCTCAATCCAAACAGCGTTGTCTAATAAAAACCAGTTAGAATAAACTCTTATATTGCACTTACTACAAAATGAAATGCATCAATGAAAAGCCAGGAGAGGAAGGAGATGTATTCAATGAGTCCCAAAGATTCCTAGATTAATGAGCCCAAAGAAGTGCTGGAATAGTTTACAGAATGCCTCAATGAGATGATGAGGAAAGGAGGGCAGAGATTTCTTGGTAGCATTTGCCTCCAGGTGTGTAGGGACCAAGCCACAGGTCTGACATTAAGCTGGGAGAATGAAATGGTGATAACTAGAACAAGGAAAATTTCTACATATGCATTAGAGAAACATTTGTAAAATGACTTGTAAATTACTTGTAGAGTGTCATTTGGTCTCCTGCAATGACAAACATTGGCCACTGAGTGAATGGTCTCCAGAACTGCAAGACAGCAAGTGTGTGATTTTCAGTCCCATAGAAATACAATAGTATATCTAACAGATCTATAAAAATGTTCCTTACTAGAGGGGGTTATAGCCCTGAACAAGAAATCAAGATCCTATGTGAAGAGACTGTTTTGCCCATGTGGAACATCACTAAGTCAACAGGAATGAAAAACTCATCCACTTTCTAGAATGAAAAATCCATCTTCCTTAGAACCACCTCCATAATTTTTTGTTACTTCTATCAAAATCTGTAAAGGATAATGGGTCACAAAGAGACTTTAAAATAAGAGAAGTGGTGGCAAATTAATGTGCTAGGAGGAGAAGAGCTGGATAAATCATTATAAAATATGAGCCTTCTAATTGCTTGGGTGGTTTAATGGACATAGTTGTCATTTTAGCTGCTTGACACTTCATGCTGAAGAGATGTGTCAGATTCCCCCATGCTATCATGGCAATTTTCCCAAGGAGATTGTGAAACTGAGAAGATAAGTTCTTCACAATTCAGGGAGATCTGCTATTCAACTGGAGAGCGAGTATGAAGATAAGCAACGTGCCAAGTATTGGAAATAACAATCTTGATTTCTGAGAAAAGGTTTTCTTGCTTTCTTGTTTCGTTACTCTTGCTTTTGTCCTGTCATGCTGTCAGCTGTCATGTTGGGGTAAAAGCCTTAAAAATCAAAACATACCTTCTCCCTTTCTGGCTGACTGATTGTTCAAAAAATGTTAATATCTTAGGGGAAAACATTTTCTCAACGCAATTTCCAAGTGAAGGCTTTAAAATTCTTGCAGAAAGAAAAAAATGTAGTTTTCTTTCTCTAAGACATGCTAGGATGTCACTGGCAACAGGAAAACTACTTTGATTTTCAACTGGTGTAAATCAGAGATCCAAACTGAACCTCTTTATCCAAATACAGACACCATGAACTGAAAAACATCTCGCAGCCTTTTCCTTCTTCCCAGTCTGTGAGGTGCTGAAAATCCTCAAGGACCACAGATATGCTGGGACTGTAGAGTTTTCCTGGGGCTGGAAAACCACTGCTCACTACCTCCTGCATCTCTTGCTTGCTTTTCATTTAAGAGCATCAGTACCAAAGCCAGCCACAGAACCAGCCTGAGATGTGAAACCCAGAGATGAAGTATCAGCACAATTGCAAACTTTCACTGCAAGAACAGGGTTACCAGAAATGGAATAATTTCTATTTCAGCCAACAGCAGTGAAGGAGTGACTAAGTGAACTGGTGTAAAATCAACAGCATTTCCTAGAGTATTTTAGAATTACAAGGCATCGATTTTTTTTAATTCAAAGCTGACACTAATTTGGCTGTGTGGCAGTCTCTTATGACTGTCTAACACATTTTTAAGCTTATAAAAGAAAACAGCACATACTGCCAAAAACTCTGCTTATTTTAATAAAGACTAATACCAAAAAAAGAGAAGTTTCACAGCCTCCCCCGATGAGTTGCTGTGAAGCCTGCAGGCAAACAGTAAATGCACAGCTTCAACTGCCCAGTGGGAAGCAAGGCACTTGTCATATAATTTATATAAAAATCAGGAAAGGTTTAGGAATCTCATTTACATTTTAACAAGTACTGCAGGTGCCAAGGAGTCTCCAGTTCTGTGCCACTGGAAATCTCAGACACCTACATGGAGAGAACTATGAAGCCTCCCTACATTTTCCTTTCTTTATTGGCCTTTGCAACAGCTGAAAGTCAGGTTGATGGGACACCAAGGACCTTGGTGCCCTGATGATGAATTCTGAGTGACTCAGAGACTGCCAGAAGATGTGAGGCTGACAGCTCTTGTGATTTCCCTGTGAGTTTCCCTCTATTTAGTTTTCCTCCTCGAAGCCTTGCTTTATTTACATTACAACATGGGAGTTTCAGCTGTCATTAAAGAGCAAAGGGGTTGGTCCTGTTTGAACAACAACAAACCTGCAGCTCCAGAATCAAAAAGGCAGGACTAAAACAGCTGCTAGTTTTTGCTTAGCGAATTTCATGATTTTAAGATGGTCCCAGAACCATGAGGCATTACTTAGTGCTCCCTGCTGAAGGAAGCCCTTGGTGACCACAGGAGAAATGAGATTTGGTGCTCCTTGGAGGCACTGAGGAGGAAGGACCACGAACCAACCACAGAGGGTGGGAACAACAGCCTGAGCTGCCAGATTAAAACACCCTCAGGAAAGCCCATCCCCAGGATTTTTGGATCTAGAAACACTGCCAGAGGAATTGTTTTTCCCCAGACGTTTCCTTTCTTGGGCGAATTACATCCAGGAGAAGAGGAGCATGAAATGGGAATGAAAGAAACCAAGCAGAAAGGAATTAACTGTACTCTAGGCACTTAGCTCAGAAAGGATTTGCCTGCAATGTTAGCTGAAGGACTTGGACCTGTTTTCTAGCCAAGTAGCCCATCCCTAGACTGACTATCTTGGGCTCCATTCAGCAGTAACATTGGAGTCACTCTTTCCTTCAGCTGAAAGGATATTTTCACCTGCTTGCACCAGGGGAGAATACAAGTTCTTGTCTACCAGAGCTACATGAAAAAGAACAGAAAAACAGATTTTGTAATAAAGTTGTTAAGATCAAAGCAAACCATCTTTCTCCATAACTGGATTCACTCTTTTGGGCTTTTGATCTGAAGTATGACACTCAGAATTTAGCAGACAAACAAGTCATCAGTTAGTCAGGATGCTGAGAATCAGAGTGACGCTGAAATATTTTAACAGTTATCCTTTTTAAATTAATCAAACCCTGCAGCACGAGACCAATTTCTTCTACCCTGCACATACATGTATTTCCCTTCCCAAAACCCATAAAGTGAAGCATTTAATATGACCTTTACTCATCCTGCTGGATGCTTATTAGTTGAAAAATGCTGGTAAGTAATGGATCCCAGAGAAGTAAATGTTTATGCTTGCCTAAACCTAGCCAAGGAAATTTTCTATGGTGGAAAAATTGTCTCACCATGTGGAGTGCCATAACCAGGAGGATATTAATAGAAATAAAAATATAAATGCCTGCTTGTTTGCAACTCTGAATTTAACTGTTATGTTGCCAGAGCAGGGACAATTATTTCTCTAGAGACACAGAGCCAAAGTAAGTGCCAAGGACAAAATCCTGTTTCAAAGGGATGGTTTCATAGGAGCCCAATCCTGTTTCTGCCTAGCCAAAACACACCAGGGTTTTCAATTCTGGTGTTTAGATACTTAAATAACAATTCCTGCTCTCTGCTGTGCAACTAGAGGAAATGCATTCAATTTTTTTGGTTAAGGAGACATGCACGCTCTGTGTTTGACTATGACATTCACTGCTGCAAGGTTTAAGGCCATTTCTCAGCCTATGATTTCTGCATGGGAAATAAGAAATAGGTGTGAGTTTGCGTCTCAACCACCCATTTCACCATCCTGAACACAAGTAGGATATACCAGAGAAGTAACATCTTCCATTACTGAAACTTGGCTCACCAGAGCAATCCACTGGAGCCCCATGACAGAGTGGACAAATGGAACAAGAGAAAACCAAACTTTTCCCCAACCGGATTTCAGCTTGCAGCAAAATTATACCAAAAGTATTGTTCCCCTTTTGTGTGTGCAGTGCTGAGCAGCTTCACTGCCCCACCCCTCACCAGAACATCTGGTGCTGCTGGGCTGCCCCATTACCTGTGCGAGTTTCCCAGGACAGATCCCCCCGTTCCAGCAGGGGATGGGGAGGGAGCCAGGGTGAGGCAGGAGGGAGTTGTCTGCTCTGCCTCTGAAGGTGTCTGGATTCCCTGTCACCCTCCATCCACGTCATGGAAGATGGACATTTTTGTTGTCATTTTTCCCAAACCACTGGCCCAGTCTGCCAAAAAACAGTTTCAGTCCAGCCTAGAGGAGAAAGGAAGGTGAAAAATCACTGCTTAGCTCAAAGTAAGGACTCAGCTTTGAAGTGTTTTGACAGTGATAGAGTTGGAACTAGGAAGTTCTATTGTCCAAGCAGAGTTTTGTTTTGCCTCTTCTATTTAGAAAAAATGCCAGCTTTGTTGGTTCTCCTTCTCATTTCTTAATCCCAGGAGATATTTCCACAAAAATTAGACTTTTGGTTCTTTTAAGTGCACCCACACCACCATGTGTTACTTGAAATCACACAGCAATAAATTGAACAGTGGCAAAAGAAGAGCATGACTGAAAGTGTAGGAAAATACTGGATGATGATGAAATTTGCTGAGGAATATCACAGCTGTTAATAAAGAAAAAAAAATCCTAGCTATTTGGGGAATTTTCTCATATCTTTTCAATTTCCCTCTTAAGTGGTTCTGTCAGTGCCATTTTTTTCTAATCATTCTTGCTGAACCCTCATAAAACTTATAAAAGTTTTAAATTCTCAGAATTGGCTCTCATGCACATTCTAATATATCCCATGATTTTTTTTTTTTTTAGGAAAGAGAAATAACAGGAAGAAGCATTATCCTCATTTTGCATAGCTCTGCTCTCAAGATTTTTCAGTAGCCAAGTAAAAATATCTGTCCTGATATGAAAATACATCAAAACAAGGAAACTGCAGATGTTCAGCAAAAAAAAGCATGGAATATTTTAATGTCTGCAGATGAAATTATTGCAGGGTGTGAAGATTAACTTCCAAAGTAATCAAGAAAATAATTACTCCAGGTCAAGCACTCTGAATGAATCTGGCAGCAAGGTGTATAAAAGCAGACAGCACAAATAACAACGGGATCATGCTGACCCAAAGGATTGTAATTTGTTCCATTTAGCCCAACTAATTTAAATAGGACTGTGCACATGAATTAGGGTCAGCAGGATTAGGCTGAAAGTTTATTATGGGCTTTAAAGGCTTTATTTTAACAATAATAAACAGAACAGCCTAGGAGAATAGGAGGGTTATTGTGACTGAATTGGATGGGAAGTCCATCACCTTAAAAAAACCCAAAAACCCTGCAGCAACAACTACTTGCAGAATAAAAGTCTTTATTCCTTTAAAATGAAATTAAAGCCTAGAACCATTTTCTGCCACCTTCTTGTCTAAGTATGAATCTCATAAACATATATTTGAAGCAGTCTCCTTTAAAGGAGGCTCAAACACTTGGAAATTTAAGGTGCATTTCTAAGGTTTTTTAAATCTTTTCTTGCTGCTCCACAGGAAGTTTTTCCCCAAAAGGCTACTTGGCCTTGGCCTAGGAAGATCCCAAAAGTTGGGTTTTTTTGTTTTCACGAGTTTTAATTTATAAAAGATGATATATTAAAAAATGTAAACACTGTGCAGCAGCTCAAAACTCCATGGCAAATACTTTGTGATGGCACTTCTGGAGCTGCATATGAAAACAGGCACTTCACTGGGGAGGAGAACAAAGTCAGCTGCACTTCAAACCAAATGAAGGCACAGCCAGTACATCTTACATTTGATCAACACTCTCAGTGTTTCCATCCAGCAGCAGACAGTTTTGGTGCTAATTTTATTCTGATCTCTAACATTCTCCTCTAAAAAGTCTCAAAGTCAGAATTAAAGTGGAAATGTTAATGAGCAGTGTCACTTCTTGTACAAGCCTCAAGGTTACCTTACTTTGGTACACTGTGGGATAGGAGTGCAACTGAGTTTGCAGTTACAGCTGTGGCAGGGCATATTTTTTTCTAAGTGTACACAGAGGAACAAAGACTCTGTTCCTCAGGTTTGTTCACATGGAGCTAGGAATGAGCTAGAAGAAGGTGCAGAGATAAGTCATGTCTGGATACCACACTACTATTCAGACACCTAATTTTCACTAGGTGTGGATTACCTCTGAGTGATATGATATAAATGTTGAGTTACTTGTCTGAAGCCTGACAGTGTTCTGTTTGTAATCTCTTAAGAATGTGCTAACTCAACCTGTCCAAAGCAGCACACCTAACACACCTGCAGGGAACCCTGATGACTGCACTTTCTATATTAAAAAACAATAAGGTGCTGGAAATCATTGTAATAATTAGTAACTTCTTGTAACATTCAAGTGTTGGCACAAGCTGCCAACAAAAGACATCTCACTGTGTCACCATTATTATTTTAATAAAACCATTTTCTTCCAGCAGGGCCCTTCCTCTCTTTTACCACCCAAAATCTCTGTCTCCATGGATTTTCCTCTGCTGGAGTGATGCAAACCCTCACCCTGCCAAGTTCCTTTTGGTCAGGAGTCTGTTTAGGGTTGGGACCAGTTTTTTTCTGCTCTCTACTTCAGGAAATAACAGACTTCAACTCACTGTCTGCTTTTCTTTTTCCCATCATGAGCTGTTTGCAAATGTGTGCTTTGATGCAGAAACCCAGCACTAAAACAACACAGGCTAAACATAGCAAAGCCAACATTAGGAGTGCCCATCTCTTAGCTAGGCTGGACTGCAATCCCATGGGAGCTGCTGGTCCATAGCCAGGGGTCAGCACTGGCCCCTGTGAGATCTTCTGGGGTCCACAAACTCACCCAGCACAGACCCCTGGGATTTCTTTGGCAGAAGCAACTCCTGAGATGAGGTAGAGTTGGCACAGGTAGGAGTGGAATAGGATGGAATCCACTCTAAACTCCTGGCTGCAGGGATAAAATGACCAGAGGGATTTTTAGCAGTGGATGTGAGCTGGGACAGTTTGGGAGGCTGCTGCACCTGTGGCAGGTGGCCTTGCTGCTGCTCCTCCCCTTACCCTGTGCCTCAGAGGGGTGAATGGGTGGCTGTATTATAACTACAAAGAGATATGCCAGGTCTTCTTAAGAAGTGATGCCCCAGTGTGTGGGCATGACTTGGTTCTGGGCTGGGGCATCTCCTTTGAGCTCTCCAGATCCTCCTGACTGACAGAGATACAGGAGACCACAGCCATCAGTCATCCCTCGGCTGGGTACAGCCAACTACTGCTTCTACTGCTCTGAAATAACTTTTTAAAAGCCTCCTCTCAAAACAAACAAACAAGCTCAGCAATAATCTTGCAATGGATAAATGCATAGATAATATGTGAGATTCAGATTTATCAATGGATAGACAACTAGAATCCTTTGTGTGGAGTGTAATGTTTAAGTCTTCTGTTCTGCTTCACTGTTATTTTTATGCTGGAATTAAACAAGACCTGACTGGCTTTATTATTTTGTTGTCTAACCAATCTGCTGATTAGTCTGATTAATTACACAATTATCCTTCAGCATGACTAATAGTTTTGTCATCACTGTACAACTTGTTGTAATGTTTAATTTCTTCTTAAAGAAAAACAGTCAAATGATTCTACTTTAGGGAATTAGTACTTAACCATCCTTTAAAAACTAATAAAATGAAGCCTGGAGATGGAAAATTAATTAAAATGGTTGACAGGCTCTATCTTAACTAGGCAAAGATATATTATCCCATATAGCAATGAGCAACAACAACAATAAAAAAATAAACTGTCTGTGGTCCTACAAGTATAAAATCAGATGTAGCACATCTGGGTTCAGTCCAGATAAAATAGAATCAAAATTGCTGGGATGCAGGTGCTTACAAACCTACAGGGTTTTTAAGCTGGCAAAGTACCAGCTGCAGAAGTTGAAATTTTCTTGGAAATATACAAATAATAAATAATTATTGAGATCGTGTCATTAGGGTTTGGGGGGTTTTTTTGGTAAAAAAAAAGTGCCTACATAAACCAGGCTGACACTGCACTGGTTTAATATGCTCTGCAGAATTATTTAGGAAATCTTCTGACCATTTTTACTTTGAAAATCTTAGATCCTAAATGTGTTGCAGTACTGAACTGCCTCTCAAACAGATAATGCTGCATTTTAGCAGGCTCATTGGCCTCAAATGTTGTGACTGACTGTATTGAAGAGTTGCATTTTTAGCCATTCAAAGAATAATCAACCTTTTGCCAATGTGCACAGATATCACCTGTCTGAAACCACTCTGGTGGACAGTCCTACAGCCATTACTGGAGGAAATTTTCCAGTCTTTTCCACTCCACTGATCCAACTTTTTTTCTCTAAGCTCCCCTTCCCAATTCCTTGTTGATTTTCTTGTTAGTGCTCCCCATGACCATATTATAACCATTTCCCCAAGGGAACACAGGAAGAAGGTACAGCAAATTACCCCTTATTCTTGTTCCAAAGGTCCATAAAGCATCCAAGGCAATTAAGATCTCCTCACTGAAATGCACAGAGACCATGTTCTTTACTTAGAGGAGCAGTCAAGTGACTGCAATCAACACCATCCTTGCATGAAATACCCCCTGGTTGTTGGTCTCAACTGTACCAGAGAGGGGACAGATAAACTCTCTGCTTGCCAGAGGGAGTGATATTGGTCAGTCTCAGAGAAATGGAAATTTTCCTCAAGATAAAGCCAAACCTCAAGCCAAAGTTACTGCAGTTCATGGACATCCTAACAACTATGGACCTTGTTTGAAAAAAGCTAGGGAGAGGTCATGATTCCTGGGAGAGAGCCAGGTGGAATCCATCATTTCCCAAGCCAAGTATCCAGAATCATGATCCCTGCAGGAATCCAGGACAAGGACTGGAATTGCTCAGCATTCTACAGCTTCTGCCAAGGCAGAGATACAGAGCCCCATTCTGCTGTCACAGCTCAAGGGAAGGCCCTGTTGTGCTCAACAGGAATTTCACAGCTGATCTCAGAAACTGGGTCATGGCTTTGCTTCTCAGTGCATTTGCTATTTCTATAGAATTGTTTTGCAGCCTATTGGCTCCTGATATCTCATGTGTGACCTTCTCAACCTCTGAGGCCAGGTCCTGACCAGGTCCTTAGCAGCTGGCAACCACCTAAGAGTTGTGTTCTGAGTGTTCTAATCACACAGTGAAACCTTTCTCCAATGCAGATTTCTTTGTCTGTCCAGTCATATCATCACATTTTACTTGCTTATAAATAACATTCATTACAAAGAAGAAAAGGGTTTCAAAATCAATTGAGGCATGCACCAATGTAACACACACCTCTGCTTGGAAATTCTGACCTAGGATAGATCTCTCACCACACTAAAAACTTCAAAACCTTTCACATCTAGCAGCAAAGATTTGTACTTCTCTGACTTACACTTCTCCATCAGGATCTGTGACACATTGTTCTGGGGGCTGATCTGCCAGGGGTTTTTCATAAAGGACTTGATGGCACTTGAGCATCTATCAAGAGTCAGGATGAACTTCTTGAAAGTGCATCTTGCTATCCTGACAGATCCATCATAAATCTGGAATCCATGGATAAGGAATGTCCTAAGAGATTTAAACACAAACACAATCCTGTATAAAAATCTTGGGCAAACTCCATGTCTTCTGACAGCATAGAAAGATATTAAAAAGGAGCCAAACCACCTTTTCTTTCCCAAAACTGGGATCTGAAAACTCATCATATGTGAAAGATGAAATTCTTCTGAACACTCTCTGAAGGATGAGGCTCGAAGGCCAAAAAATTTACTCATAATCTTGCCTAAAACTGTAATCTGGGGTAAAACAGTTCAAGCCCCTGTGTTCAGCCACCCAGGAAGTCACCACCACAAGAAGGACCCAAAGGGCTGTGTGGGGCAGCACTGCCATCAGGTTCCCTGTTCAGGGCAGATGGGTTTCTCAGGAAAATGTCAGCATGACTGAAAAAATGGCAGCAGTCAGACTTCCTGGAGGTAAGTGTCTCCTTGGAAGCAAGTACCAAAAGGACAGATATCAGATGCTTTGCCTTACTCCTCCAAGAGTACATTGCTTAACAATATGATTAGAGCTTATCTGAACTGCAAAGGAGGTTTTTTTGCAGTTTCAATTTAAGTAACACCAATAATAACTGAGGATAGCTCTGATTGTTCTTGCTGTCCTACAGAGATCCAATTCCTGTTGTCACTTATGGTCGAGTCATGTATAGCCAGAGATGTGTGCTAATAACTACTGCTTATTACTTAACTTTTTATACCTCATAGAAGGTTTAATAATTGCTAAGCCTCACCAAAAACGTATATTAAAGTAGAATTTAGGCTTAGGGCAGCACAGTTTACTGTGAGGATGTGGGTAGGCCCTGTGGTTGCTAGAGAGGAGGCTGTGCTGCTGAAAATAGAAAAAAACCACACAGTAATCAAAAAAGAAAAAAGATGCTATAGTGGTAAATGGTTTCTCCTTCTCTTCTTCAGACTGGCTGTGTTTGCCCAGCTATGCCCACAGGAGGGAGGGAGCCATGGTGTGTAGGAGCTGCACCCTCACCTTGGTGCTGCACCACTGAAGCACCACACAAGAGCCATTTGGCATAAGTCAGATTCTCTAATTCATTCTGCACTGACTAATAAACTGAGGAGAAAACTAAATCAAACATATTCAGTCAAGAATGCTCTCAAGCTGTTGGCCTGAAGAGTAAGTTTATTTGGATGCTTATTATTTCTGGCCTGAACAATCATTTAAGCACCTGGTATAAATTACTCATTGGTAGCCACACTAATTCCTGGGGCTTTTCTTCTACCTTAAGCTAACGCCAAGAAGAAATGGCAGAAGAATAACTCACTTGTTTCTGGGCAGTGCTCTGTGTTCTCCATTTGCCCCTTTTCCCCAGTAGCTGTTTTGGCCTCCCTGGGAGCCAAAGTTGCTGCTTTCTCCAACAAAAATGGAGCATGTAACCTCCAGGCTGGAGCTGTCATCTGTTGGGAAAGTCCCATCACTGCAAGCAAAGAAATACCATGTAAATATGCAGCACAGCACACCAATTAATGAACACTTTTAATTATACCACAGACAGTAGAATTTGTGCCCTTAATTTGGAGAAAGGTTCATGCACTGCTATAACAGCCTGTTCTAAAGTATGTTTAGAAAGCAGCAAATCAGTGACTTTGTGCTTTGTGCTTGAGCATCACAACCTCCCATCCAGGACCTCCCGTCCAGCAGGAAATATTCAGCAATTCTGATGTATTCCCCAGGCGTGCTGAGGCAAAGAGAATGAAAGGCTAAATTGCCCCTTGTATTTATGGCTGCCCAGGGAAGGCTTGATGTGGCCCAGAGGGGAAATGTGAGCTTTTCTTCTGTCTTACACTAAATAGCAGGGGAGTGTCTCGGTTTCCATTCTTCAGCATGTTACACAGGGGGGAAAAGTGGGAAGAAGACCCATTTTAAGAAACTACCTTGCCAGAGTGAGTCCAATTCCATTGTCTGAAACCCGGGGACAGAGGAAACACAGTGGTGTAAATGATGAGGAATGTCTGCAGTGAATTTGGCCTACAGACCTATTTATGTCAGGGGAATGATATAACAGTAACCTACCTTGAGTTATGGAAAATAATGTCACCAGCCCTGGCCCAGGCCTCATGGTCATTATTTTTAAGAGCAATAAGACCATCAATCATGGCAAGAACTTGTGGCTTTTCAGGATCAGTATCTTGATGTGGATGAAACCTGAAGAAAGAATCTTAGTTAATGCAGCACAAGAGACACATGAATTAGCTTCAGACAGAGGCAGTAATGCCCAGCAGGTCTTTTTTGGCTTCCAGTTATTGGGATGGTGGGTCTAAAGAGATGATGTGCCCTGAACCAGTGTCAGGCTATTAACCTGATTTCACTTTTGAGCTTTGGTGTAAAGAAGAAAACAAGAAACATTCATAAGGATGAAATTCTGGCCCAGGTGAAGTGAGCAGGTGATTTCTCACTAGACACCAATGAGCCCACAGCTACTCCGTTATTTGATTCACTGTGATTCAGAAGCAAAGAAAACATTTTTCCCAAGTCACTCAGATCCTTTTGTAGATGTCCTTACATCGAGAATCCCTCTGCTGATGCTAGAAAATCTATTAGACACTTTCAAGGTTCTCATTCAGCAAAGATAACAGAGTAATTTGAGCTGCTCTCCTTGCATGTACAGACCAAACCCCCGTATGTTTCTGTGTCTGCTGGAAGAGAAGCTGCCAAAAGCAAAAAAGTTTTCCCTGGGAACTGGGTGCATCTCAATAACTCACAGGCTATTTCTTGCCACACTGGCTGTTCATGGTAGATTTGTGCTGTGTTTGGAAAAAAAAATCACCATTGCTTTTTCTGAGTCTACTATCACTTCCTACTTCTTCCATCTGAGGTACAAAGGCACGTGTCTCCTTGGTGCCCAAGGGGGTGGCCCTGGCAGGGAAGTGTCACAAGGGACACACTATCATCCTTTCCTTCCAGCCTTATGGGAACAGCATATCAATAGGGTTTGATGGAGGAGAGAAAAAGCCAAGGCTTGACCAGGAGCAGCAGCTGACCTCTCAGCTTCCTCACACAGGACTGCAGTGAAGGAGAAAATGGCCTTGATTTACCTGCTTCCACTCTGCCAAAGGAAGCTCAGCTATTTCAAAGCAGCTGACAAAAACCTTTGAGGCTGCTTGTTTTCCTCATTAATCCGAGCCCAGTCTCAACAGCCTCTTACATCACCTTTCAGATGTAAATTCTTCTAAGCAATTAGTAATAAATGTTAAGAGTTTACAAACCCACTAATGCACTAATGAGATCTGGATCCCCTTCCACATGCTTCACTGCTTAGTCCTCACAACCCCAAAAGGGTGTCCCTTTTGGCCAGCAATAACACAAACACTCCAATGCATAGCTATGGAATAGTTGCCTCTGCACATCAGAGAGAGCCTGTGTTTTTTTCAGATGCTCCAGCCATAATGAGGCATTAATGATCTGCTAAATGCGATGCAGAAGCCAAGATGCAGTACAACTATCCAAAACACGAGCCATGCAGCGTGTGCTTACCTGGCATTATCGACAGTGGGAGACTCCCTGGGATCTTCAGCATTGGCTCTCGTTGTCTTTACTCCTTTTCCAATAAACAAACCAGCCTGGAAATGCACATGCCTCCAATTACTTTAACAGATCGCTCAACAGGGACCAAAGATCCCAGATTTTATCAATGAATGTGGGCAGCCAGTGCACGCAGGCACAGGAGCACCAGCAGCCAGGGCTCTCTCTTCCCTTTTGGTGTTGCTTGGCACTGCTCAGCATGACATTAGCACAGGATGTAGCACGCTCAAGTCAGGACAGAGCCTGCCCTGCCATATGTTATGCATCAGCATCTTGGGCTCTCTTCTGACCCAAAGCAAGGCTCTGAACTCCCACTCTCTCTCCCTCGCAGAAAGCAATAAGGGCCCCTGCCAAGCTCTTGATAACTTTTTGGAAAAAGAGTGTTGTTAAGAATTAAGGCTTTAAATAACAAGTGACGAGTCCCCTGACAGTCAAAAGAGAACATGAGCTGCTGCAGCCAACTTACAGGCTTTGGGCTAGAGCAGCAGCTGCCATGGACCAAGATGTAAAATATACAAAGCACAGAGAACAAAATCAATTTCAATGTAGAATACTGAGAAATAAGTTTAAAATGCTTTTTATATCTTACAGGTTATGTTTTCATGTCAACAGTATATTTTGGGGAAAGTGTTTTTCTTGGAACTACCCTTGAATTTTTGGTCTCATTTTCCAGAGGTGATGAGCAATCATTTGCACAAATTATTTTTCCCTCATCCCCTTACATCCTGGCATCACTGTGGTCAGCAGCAGTGCTGAGGATCCTGCCTGTTTTTCCTCAAATCTCACTTAGAAGTATGAGGTGTACTCGAGGCCTGGGCACATTCCCTCTATCACAGCCACCCAACCAAAGCTCCTAGAATGGGACCTCCACTCTCCTCAGCTCCATCTTCAATATTTAGAACAAACAGGGTCCCAAAAAGTTGATTGTGTCTTGATATAGTATCAAAAAGAACCTTTATCAAAATGTGAGACACCCACAACCATCAGAGCAGCACACACAGTCAGTGCCATACTATTATATCGACAGAAACATAAAAACCAAACACATGCCTTGAAATTGGAGTGGACTCTGCTGTCAAACACTTCCAAGGGAGTGTGCTCAGCCTGTCCCTCTGGATATCTTCCCTCAGACTGTCTGGTGGGGACCAGGTGGAAGAGGCATCGACATCCTAAAAGAAAAAGGGAGGTCTGAGAAATGGGGGCTGCAATCAGTGGCACAGGTCACCTTGGGAGTTCAGCTTTTCACACTGTGCTGGCCAGATTTCTAACCTGAGCCTGTCCCACATGTGGGTCCTGGGGAACTCGCAGCAGCCCTTAACTCCTACACCTCCCAGCTTATCCTTTGACATGCACAGTATGCCATTTAAAACAAGGGTTTTAAAAATGTATTTATTGTGGGTGAAATTCAGGTGGTTTATTAGAAAACAGCCAAGTCTGTACAGGTATATAAAACACAAACATGATTTGGGTAAACATAAGACATAATAATAAGGAGAGAGCATGTATTCATATATAGAAATATAAATTTTTATTGAGCATTTAACTATTAACTACTAATAAAAATCATTATTTTCTAAGAGATATAACACACCATTTTCAGGCATAATTGTGAGAGAAATCAATGGAGAAGTGTAGGCAAGTATTTGTTCTAAACAGAGACAAAGATTGCAAAAATACATATCCAAATTTTATGTCTTACTAAAAACTTATTGGTTTTGACATCAATAAATAAGTGTAGGACATTTGGGAAGTGGAGGCAAACCATAGCTCTGCCATTAAATGGTTTTACCTGAGCACCAGCCGCTGCATTCTCTATTAAGTTGTTGTTTGGATTTGCAATCCAGAATGTGCTGACAGCCCTGAAAAATCAAAATCAAAATGATCCTAAGCAGTTACCAAACAGGAAGGGATACATTTTCATAGCACTGCCCTGGACTTGAGCCACAACTCTCCTATTGACTTTAAAACTCCACACAACCTTTTAATGACACTCTTTAAGGAAAATAAACCGTCTTGTAATGTCAGGCATGGTCATTTATGGAGCCACATGCTGAACCTATTGTAAATTATATGTGAACGTTAACACAAAATCCACGCTCTGTTCAAGGCAGCTGAAGGAAATCCAAGGGTTGGGTGGGTTTTTCTTAAGTTAAGAAGCTTTGGAAAATGTCAGAAAAGTGAAAATTCTGGTCTGTTTTCTGAAACTTTAGGGGCAATGGCAGGAGTTAGGGGATTCTCTATGAATTTATGAAGCTTCTACGTGAAAAAACAAAACAAATATGCTTGCAAGCTGCAAATGGCCTATTAAGGAGAACAGATTATGGAGATATAATGTTGATGGTTGTCTCAGTAAAGAGTTTCTCTTCAGGGAAGATCAGCAGTGGTACACACAGAAGCCAGATATAACTATAAGAACATTGTCATCTGTTGTCTTACTTCATTGGATAACATCTTTAGCAAGTAAGTGATAAAGATCATGTATAAAAACAGTGTTAACTTTCTATCACTGTGAGAGGTGCCTACATCAGTCCTGGACCTGACTTGAACTACAGGTTGTGTGCATAACTGTGGACTGACCTTAAAACTACTCTGAGGAAGATTACATGCATAATTAAGGGAAAATTGCAAAATACCAGATTTAAAAATACCCTCAGCTCTCAGAGAGAATATTTGATTCAGTGTCATAGAGTAAATATCTACATAAAGATAAGCATGTCTTACATGATAAACCAACAAATCAGCATGGTTAATCTAGAAATCTCTATGACAGCAGCATTTCCAAAATTAAATAAGAAAAACTTTAAAATGCACCATGAAAAGCAATTTATATTAACGAGATTCTCGTTCTTTCTCCTCCATTCTCAGAAGGTGCAGGGCCACTGCTTTCCTGTAATGATCATCTTGGGTAGAGATGGTATTTTACTATTTCAGTCTGTTTGATATTAATTGACATGCTCAGGGATATTGCATTAAACCCTAATTTGACCAAAAGGACTTAGCACAAGCCTCCTTTGATGTATAGCCTTATGAAGATAAATTTAGAAATCCTTCTTTTAAATGTAAATACTAAATCAGGCTAGTTAAAATACCAGCTATTTGTTACTAAATCCTACAGAAACCTTAACTTTGTACTCAAATGATCCCTGTCAGAATTTATATTCCCTCTTCAGGCATACAAAATTCCTGTTGACGTCAGTTATGTCTGTGCAAGACTGCAAGATTAACTAATATTAACCTACTCGGTTATTTTTGTATACAGAGGGATACTTGAAATAAATCCATTTCGTGGAATCATATCCTGTAATTTCCCCTTGATGGGCTGCAACTGAACATAACATCTGGAGTCACAAACAGTATAGTCCTCATAGGTATAGCTCTGCTGGATTTTATTGTTTTCCTGGCAGTCACCCCTCAAACTTGTCATCTGCTGCTCTTATTTCTGCCTCAATGAGGTGTCCAAAAGAGAGTTAAAAATGAGGCACAACACAAGCAGGTACCCTGCTCCCACTGACTGAGTGTTGGAAATCCATTGGGACTCTACATGTGGGTACAGCAACTTGGAGTGAGCCACAGGGAGGGCAACAGAGGACTGACACTGAGCATGTCCCTCCCTGCCAGTTGAGTCTTGGAAACACAAATAGGAAATGGATTTAGACAAAAATGCAAGTGTCCCTGCCAGCCTGCTAAGATCAGTAAGCCTGGCTACTTCAGCCCTCCCAAAAGATGGGCAGAAGCTGTGCTAAGGAGGCCTTGGAAGACTTGTTTTGGACAGAAAACTTCAACAACAAACTGCTCATTATTTTAAACAGCATTTCAGTTGTAGAGTTTTGTTCTTCTGCATTTAGCTGCAGTTTGGCTGATTGTGCTTCAGATGGCTGCATGAAAAGCCAGACTTGTATCCAAAACCAGATTTTAGCTTCAATTAATATGATTAGTCCCAGCTTCAGGCTTGCATGGCAGCCCTGAAAAGTTACACTGACAAAACTGCAGTGATCACTCTCGTGACCAGGACTAATGTGATTTAAAGATCACTTACATAGGCACTCAGAGATAAGGGTCCCTGCCATCAGAACAAAACCCCAGTAAACGATCAATTTCAGCTGATAGAAAACTGATAGAAACCCCGAGCCTGGAAAGACACACACCTGCAGCACTGTCACTGTGCCATTTTACTGTATGTGCCAACATGAAACATTGTCCCCAACACAGGCTGCAGCCTTTCTGCTGTGGCCAACACCAGGTGATTAAGATGTCTCTAAACACTGAATTATATATAGTTCAGCAACACAATATATGTGACCTTTATGCACTGCAACGTTAGACATGAAAGACTCCAGCAGTGAGCACACGCCTGACATGTGCCCAGCACTGAGCACATCCCAGCCTGCTCCCAGCCTCCTGAGGAACCCAAGCTGCTGCTGGCTTGCAAAGCAGCACAGGGCTGGCACAGAGCAGCAGATGGAGAAGGGGAGTGCAGACAGCTCTGCATGACCCGCACACAGCGGAGCACAAACCACACCGGCAATGTACATCTAAAATTACATCCTCTAAAACCTCAGGATGGGAGGGGGGAACCTCCTCTCTGGCTTACTCTGCCTCAAGGGCTGGAATTTCATGATCTGATGCTGAAGCAGGTGCCTGTCTATGTTATTTAACTGCCTTACTCTGATACACATGCTGTTCTCTGGAACTGCAAATTATTTAAAATTCTTCTAAAGCAAGGCTTTTTATTACATTTTAACTACTCTTCATTTTAATGACTGTAGATCAAAGCCACATGATTCTTTCAAAGAATCACATATTTAATCTTTACTATAAAACCTTCTGACAGATTCAAGTACTCAAAGCCCTCAGGGTCACATGCCCAGGGCTGGATCTCACTTGGATTCTTGATTGCACTATTGCACCCCACACATCCAGATAAACCCTTGAGTACCTCCCTTCAACCTAAGGACTCTGTGCACAGAATTAGGCTCTACAGACAGAGAAAATCACAAATATGAGAAGGCAGTGAAAACTTGTGAGTGATCTGAACAATATAAATCAAGTTTAGGATACATGAATAGTGCTCCTGTTATTCAGGTCCTGTATTGCATTTTCATGAATGCATTCTTTCAGGGCACCCTTTCACACATGGAGCACATCTCTATTTTTTTATCTTACACAGATTTTTCAGTCCTTAGAGGACTGAGAAAAAGTTGTCAGGAAAAACACAAGAAGTCAGGGAGTATCTGCCTGAGCACCCAGCCAGTGAGTGAGGAAATGCTCACAGACACCAGAATATCACTCAGGGTCCTGCAGAGCACACAGCAACAGGACATGCTGGGACTGGAGCAGGAATCTCTCTTTTCCAGCTGGGACACGTATGGCTTTTGTTGTAATCTTTTTTTTTAAGTTCCTCTTCACAATGCCCTTGTGAGGATCTAGGTCAATGCCAAGCTCCTGAGGACTTTCCTGGCACTGAAGTGACCATTTGGGTCTGTTCTGCTCATATTTCAATTCCTTTGTCACATGAACATTTTGGGATATATTTCATGATGCCCTGACTTGAACAAGCCCTGTCTTTTTTATCTCATTGCAAATTAAAGGTCCATTGCTTCAGTCAACTCCATTTATATTTCACTGCTTTAATTTTAAATGAAAGTTCCCATTATCACAAACTGTCCAGAATTACCATGGCAAAGATTTCCCTATATCTGATCACTATATCTGATCTGATGATATTAATTAGGCTGTGCTGAGAACCGGACATTTATTTCAAACAGCTGCACTACAGAGTCCTAACTCGAACAAGGGAGAAGTCAGGGCATTTCTTGGGAAAAATATGCCTTATTTCAATATTCTGATTTCTCTTTGCATCACAAATGGCTCTCATTATTTAACCCTGGCGAAGCAAATGGGTGAACTTGTTACTAATAAAATATATCTCCTACCAGAAGGCCATGGGTTCCACATATGGCAACACACCCAGAGAAGCAGTGGTGACAGCCAGGTTATTGAGGTGTGTTGGGTGTTCATATCCTCCTCTCTCATCCACATCCTCAGCCAGGTGAAAATGCACAGGGGAACTGCCCAGGATTTGTTGCCCCATGGTTTTTTTAGTTCCACTCCTGACATATGAACAGAGCTAAAATTCCTTAGGATCTGTTGAGACAAATGTAGATCCAGGTAAGGCATTACAACAGAAACACACACAAAAAGAAAAACAGGTTTGGGCTTTTTTCTCTCTCTCATTAGGCAATATTTTGAGTTAAACATGGTCTGGTCCCAGGAGGAAGTGTGAGTTCCCTGTTTCCACCCACAGCAGCTCAGGACCTGCAGAGCCGTGTGCCAGCAGCTGCACACCTACGGGCACGGGGCTGCCAGGGAGCAGCTGCCAAGCAGCATGTGCAGTGTTTAGCAATAGCAGTGACAGACACGGCGCTCCTGCCAACTGCAGAAAGGGGGAGCATTTGCCACCAGGCTCTATTTCCTGGCAGCTTCTACTGCTGAGTGATTTTAGTCCAGACCTGCACAGCTCCTGTTTCCAATGCCTGGTACAGGAGCAACTTCACAAAAACCCTGCAACAGCAAGACTGCACCTCCACCCAGAACATGTGAGACAACAGAGAGGAGGCAAAGCACAACAGGGTGAGACCCAGCACTCCTCTGAGCCAGGGAGGGAGCAGGTTTGCTCTGCAGGAACCACAATATCCTCAGTGACATCTCGTGAAATAACTCCACATGGGCCTTACTGACAGCAATGCTGCTAAATAGTCCCCTCGAAGGGTATCCCCTACAAGGGCATGTTTTTGCAGACATAGTGAAGAAAATCTTTTGTTGCAAGTCTGGTTTTGCAAGGCAGGCTGACAATTTTCCCCCTTTTTCATAGACAAATATACTTTTTCCCACACACACAATGGTAATTTAATGCTTTATATTGCTTGTTCACAAACCAGGAAAGGAATTATCTGAAACCACCTACAAGAAAATGTAGTAAAAATTACTCACTTTAATGTGGTCTCCAAATGTATCAAAGGAGAAAAACTGGCATTCATATTGTCCATAACAGGAGTTTTCCATTTCTCCTTGAATAAGTATATTTCTGGTCAGAAAAGCAACCTTTGCCCTCATATCAATACAATCTCTGACTTCTCCAATGTAAAGACAAAGTGGGCTGCCTGTGGAAACCAGAAAACTTTTTATTCAGGATGAACACATTATGATATGAACAGCATTCTTTATTGTTGAATTGTTCTGAGCAAGTGCACACATTTCCTTCAAGCAATCACCAAGTTTGGGGACATGCCAGTTGCTGGTATCTGATCCCAGAGGCTGATACAAAGGACTTCTGCCTCTGTTAAAATTTTCAAGCCCCAAAATATAATAAGGGCCTTCAGCTCTCATATGTGCCTTTGTGTTTATGGGACAAAAACTACTTAAAAAGACAAGTAGCCGTAGAATATAAAAGACAAGACAATGTATATATTTACCACAAATTAGTACCTTGATAAAAATATTTCATACCATCAATTTTCACTTGATTGTTTTTCCTTGGACAAGGTAGGAGATTAAACTCTTCAGCCTGATGCATGGAATAATCTGTATTGGCAGTGACAATACCAGGTCACCAGGTAACCAACTTGTAACCTCATCCACCAGATGAAGAATTATTCCTCTGGACACTTCCACTTTAAATGCATTATGAGGCACACCTGAAAAATGAAGCCATCAATTATTTTTACAGTTGTGTGTGACAGAATCACGCAATTAGATGAAGAGCATACTGATTTAATTTTGGTCTAGATAACCCTGCTCTAGATAGAAGTGCTCTAGCCATTAAATATGTCAGTGCCATCTCTTTGTAGAAAGCTAAAATGTTACTTTGAGAGAGTACTTCTGTTAGCTTGGTCAACGTCCACGCGAGCCAAAGACTATGGTATGATTATCATTGCACTGTTCAGGTTCACTGCAGCCAGGAAAAGCAGAGCAAAGCAACAGAAGACAAGCAATTCTCAGGAAAACTGCACCTTTTATCCATCCACTGAGAGCATAACAGTAAACCGGGAGCTGTCGTATGTGGGGAAATCTCTTTGGGCTATGACTAACCCTGTTCTTCCATTCCCGTGATACTCCTGCTTATCTTCTGCTGTGGAAGGCTGATCCTTTCCAAGGATCCCCATTAGCGCCCAGGACTGCCTGAAGGAGACGGGGAAGGAGCAAACCGGTGACATTCCGAGCCCTCCGCCCCGCAGAGAACTTGGGCAGGAGGCACAGCCCCCCTCCCTCTGGCACGGGTGTCCCGGTGCACATTCCCCCCCGGGCACCCACCGCATCCCCCCGGGTACCGCCGCCCCCCGCCCGCGGGCCCGGCCGAGCCCCGCTCCGCCCCTCGGTCGGGACGAGCCCCCGGCAGCTCGGAGCTGTCCATGGTGGCTCCGCTCCCGCGCCGCTCCCGCCCCCGCCTCACCTGTAGCGCAGGCGGGCGATGGAGCCGCTGCCCAGGCGCTCCGGCAGCAGCCGCTGCGTCCCCGGCGTGAGGCTGCCGGGTCCCCCAGAGCGGCCGCCACGGCACTGCCGGGGCTGCCGGACCAGGAAGGCGCTGAGCCCCGGCCGCAGGTGGGTGTGGAGGCGCCCCCGCCGGCAGCCGCGCCGTGCCGCCGTCCAGGACGCGCGGGTTGAGCCCGCGGCTGCCCCAGCGCCTCTCGGAGCAGTCGGAGCCGTGGCGGAGCCCCCGGGATGCAGCGTCCTGTCCAGGAGGGTCCAGGAGCGGCGCCGCCGGCCGTGTGGCTCCAGGATGCCGCCGCGACCCACGCCCACGAACTTCTGCCCGAAACCCTCCACGGCCGCCCCGAGGCGGCTCGCCCGGACGGCGAGGTGGTGGCCCGGGGGCCGGAGGGGCAGTGCTCCGAGTCGATGTGCAGTTCCCGCCGTCGCGGATGAGGATGTTGGGAGCCCGCAGGGTGATGGGCGGCCCGCAGGGGCGGTCGGCGAACACCAGCTGCCCTGGGTGGTGAGGGGAGCGGAGGGGCTGGGGGCGCACACCGTCGGGTGCCGGCAGGCACGGCCGGGACATCCCCCGCAGCTCCCGGGCTCCGGGGCGGGAGGCCCCGCTTACCTCCGCGGGGATGATGAGGGAATGGAAGGCGGCGGAGCCCTCGAGGCGCAGCCCGGCGGGTGTCGCAGCCGGGTCGCCACGGGCCGAGGTGCGGGGCAGCGTCCGGGCAGGACCTGCAAGAAACGGGCGGCGGCAGCGGCGGCGGGGTCGGCGGGGCGAGGGGGCGCGGGGGGCGCGGTACCGACCTGATGCTGCGGCCGATCGCTGCTCCACGACGCGTCCCCCGGTGGCACCGCGACCGGGACCGCCTCTGGGTCCGGGTCCGGCGCGAAGGGCAGGAGGAGCCGCGGCTCCCCGGGGCTCCCCGCGGTCGGCGCGTCCCGGGCGGTCCCGCAGCCGCTACCTGCAGCCCGGGGCCGCTGCCGCCCGCAACACGTGCGGCGCGACTTTGCACGGAGCCGGCAAAAGGCACAGTTTGTTTTGGATGTTTGGATGGTTTCGTTGTGGCTCGTTTTTTTTGTTTTTTTTTTTTTCTTTTCTCCCTTCCCTTAACGTCGCAACGGCGAAAGCAGAACCCCCGTCCCCGCTCCACACAAACCCGGAGGCGGCGAGCACCACGGCAGCAGCACGGACAGAGGGAGCCGGCGCGGAGCAAACCCAGCGGCTGCTCGACGAGCGGCACCGGCGGGTTCCAAACTTCGCTGCAGACACTTACCTGTCCCGACAGCGCCGACCGTGGACTCTGGCCGCAGCCTCTCGGAGCTGCCGGGCACCTGGCGGGGCAGGCAGGGCAGGGGCAGGCAGGGCAGGGGCAGGCAGGCGCAGGCAGCTCCCGCTCCGCTGCTCCGGCTGCCTCCCCTCCGCCTCCCTTTTTATATCCATCTCCCAACCGCTGGCGGTGCCCGCACTGTTTACAGCGGCTGAGCCGCTGGCTCCTCCCAGCCGGGGACGTTCCCTCCAGCCTGGACGTATATCTACCCCCGGCGCCCTGATGCCCCGCTGCCCGCACGGAAAGGTCTTTCCCGGCTCTGGGGGCAGCGGGCTCCTTGCCGAGCTCCCCGCGGGTCTGTGCAGACCCGCTGAGCCTCCGGCGGGACAAAAGGATGTGGCTGGGTGCCAGCTGTCTCTCCAAGGGCAGAGGGCTGAGGCATCCCAGACCCAAGCTCCTGATGTCCTAACCTGGGGCTTGGCATGCCTTGGCCCTTCTTGGGATACAGCTGACCCCTCTGGCACCTTCCCGTGGGGGTGTATCACCCTGTACTGTCCTGTATCTGGCAGATCTATGGACAACACTGTAACCCAGCAGCTGCAAAAGCTCCCTTGACAGTGGGTGAGCAGAGAGGTATTTTCCACTTCACCTCCCATCAACCTGTACTCGGAGTCTGACGTGAGAGGAAGAGGCTTAGAAACTGCTCTGACAAGACACAGACACAAAAACCCCCTGGGCTGCCTTCCTGGCTTGGAAGGTTCCAGCCTCAGTGGACATGGCACTGCCTGTCACACCATCACACCTGGCACTGACCATCACACACCCGTTTGTTTTCCATGAACCCCAACATCACATTTTTTAATAGACTCCAAAATACAGCACAACTGAGCTTCTGGATGACACATAAATACAGGTATCTGCCACAGTCTCTCTCCCCCAGGGTCGTGATCCCTCATCTCCACTCCAGAGCCCACCATCCTGAGAGGACAAGCCAGAAGTGGGTAGGCAATGGTTCCAGCCACCGCTCCTGCCCAGGGCCAAAGCCAAAGAGGTGCAGAGCCACAGGTGCTGCCGGTCTCAGAGACATTTGTGTGCCATCATCTGGTCAAACTGTTCCAATCTGTCACCTCTGAAATTTATTCTGGTGCAGGATTTCTTCTGACACAGGGCACAAAGATGCTATAGTCATGTTAATAAGGAGCAAGTGCTGTCAGACAAAATACGGGAACAGACTGGAAGCAGAGGGGGTGGGTGAGGGGCACAGCTATGCCCCATACTCCAGGCAGCAGCTCTGGTGGGGGAGCAACATTCACTTGGGCTAAACAAAACCCATCCACTCTCTTACACCCATTCCTGGAACCCAGAGAATTACTGAACCTGAAGATAAGCATCCAGCCCAGGAAAACAAATCCAGATAAGACTCCCTTGTTTCCATACTCCATAAATACAGGGAAGTGCTAGAGCTGCCACCTTGGCTACCAGCTGTTCATCTGTCATTTAGTGCTGGCACTTCTATTCCTGTCTCAAATAGCTTTTGTCATTTTCCTTCCAAAGAAGCAGCATTAGTCAGCGTTGTGCCTCCTCCTTATCTGAATATGACACATATGAATGTAGGTCATGGGAACTCAGAGCTGTTACCAGAAATTTAGGAGGCTTCACTCAAATTTTAAGAAAAAATTATCTACTAGTGGAAGTTTCAGGCAAGACAAATAAGAGTATTTTGTCTTAAAACACAATAAATTCTCTGAACTCAATGTTTGTAGAAGTGCAAAATCCGAAGAGGACCTGAGCCTTTTACATCTCCCAGGGCCCTAGAAATCTCATACACTGTTATTTAAAATATTTACTTCATGTAGAAGATTTCATGAACTTGCAGTCTAAATAAAAGGCATCAATAATTAATCTAATATAGTAGAGGTAAATGTGAAGCACTTGGGTTAGTGCTAAGCTTTGTGCAGGCCTTACAGAACAATCAGCAAAGCCAAAGTCGCTCTTGCTTACCTGGGACTTTTTCTGAAAAAGCAACCAAAATCTTGAAGGTGTGAGTACTGTTTAAATCCATTAAAGGCATTTTCTCTTTTGTAGCCAAAAACGGACTGCTTTGATTATTTTCTTTTTTTTCTTTTTTTTTTAAGAACTACTCTCAGGTGAAAGATTTCAGTGCCATTTCACCCCCTATTAAGTTTTCACTGGCCTGAGGAAGAAAATTTCAGACTAAAAGGGACTGAACATATCACCCTGTTTTCTAAAGATTGCTCTCTCTTTTTAAAGTAAATGTAGAAGCACCCATTACTATCTGTAGAATGGTGCTTGGCAGCTAAACTCCTTCTCTTTCACTCTTTAGATTTCATTTTCCCAAGCTGATTTCTGTTTTGCAGCAGCATCAGGATGGAGTTTACACCACAGCCCTCTGTTACAGGATGCATCCACAGCGTGAGAACACTCCCGAACAGCCTCACACCTGCAAATGAGAAATCGTGACTAATGCTCACCGCCTGCAACATACGCCTGGTGTAACTCTTCCTCACAAAAATAACCAACACAAGCCCTCCTCCGAGTGCTGTTGTGGGTTATAAACTGCAGTTTACTTTTTAACAAACAAAAATGGGTCATTTTCTCTAATGGGCTGCCAGGGGCGAGACAACCTCGACCGTCCCGTGTCTTGGCACAGTGACTGCGATGCTTTGCCTACAAACACAGCTGAAGCGTTCAATACCAGCTATCCATGGCTGAGCTTTTCATGGTAAGGCAAGGGCAGAGGACCAAGCTAATCTGAGAGAGTGGCCTGCAGGAATTTATTTGCAGGGCACAGACATTTCTGTCCAGGGACTCAGCCCTCGCACACGAGTGCAGGGAGGTTCCTTCTCTGATAGTGATTTTTTTTCCCAGACACGCTCCCTCGCTGGGCGGTTTCCCGTTTCCTTCGAAAAAGGAAAGAGGAACGGAGGCAGCATCCTCTGAACAGCAGCACCCCGTTCCCACGGAGTACGGGAGGAGCCGCGGGATCTCTCCGGCAGTGAGGCACGGCGGGCTCGCAGCACGGCCAGCGCCAGCTCAGACCCAAAATGTGCGAGCCCGGAGCACCCAAGGACACGGACACGGGGGAACACGGGGGGACACGAGGGGGACACGAGGGGACACGAGGGCGCGACCGTCCCTGCAGAGCCGCGGGCGGCCGGGAGGCGGCGCCCTTGCACAGCCGCTGCCCTGCGGCCCGGCCAGAGCCCGGGCGGCCGGAGCGACCCTGCCCATCCTTCATCGAGCCTGCCCAACCTTTATGGATCCTGCCCATCCTTCATCGATCCTGCCCATCCTTTATGGATCCTGCCCATCCTTTATGGATCCTGCCCATCCTTTATGGATCCTGTCCATCCTTCATCGACCCTGCCCATCCTTCATCGATCCTGCCCATCCTTCATCGATCCTGCCCATCCTCTATTGATCTTGGCGATCTTCCACTGGTCCTGCCCATCCTCTGTTGATCCTGCCCATTCTCCGCTGGTCCTGCCCATCCTCCACTGATCCTGGTCATCCTCCAGTGGTCCTGCCCATCCTTCACTGGTCCTGCCCATCCTCCAGCAAGCCTGCCCATCCTTCACTGATCCTGCCGAGGGATGAGTGCCCCAAGCCCAGCTGTCTCTCAGCCTGAGCTCTGAGTGCAGTTCCTGGCCTGGTGCAGGGCCCCCCTCTACCGGGCTGCACCCAGCGATGCCCACCCCTTCCCTGCCCCACCATCCCTGTCAGCCAGCACCAGAAAAGGTGTTTGAGATACCAAACCCACATCTCCTTGTGTACCTACCAGTTTGTTCATCTCTGGGCTCTAACAGCCTTTTTCTAGGTTTAACCATCTGCTTCTAGAGCAGAGGAAGGCCTTGGACTGCTGGGCTTGAGATAAAACTCCCATATTCCCGAGGAGCTGGAGCATCTTGTATAGCAAGAACAGCTTCACCTTGTGCTGGATCACCTTGAGGGCACTGATGTGAATTTTGAGCAGGTTGGCATTTTGATCACAGCTACAAAATGAAAAGAGATTCCAGGCCAAGCTAGGTCCAAAGCTATCCATTAAAATATATCTGAAGAGTGGAAGGAATACTTCACAGGACAAGTGTGAAGTATTGTGGCTTCTGGCCCAGGCTCTGAATTAGCAAACTTCTCCTGTGATAACTCAAGATAAAGCTGCTTCTGAACAGGCTGGAAGGTTTGTAAGAGCCCACAGTCCCAGGAAGGGTTTTCTTACTGTGTAACAGTCTTTCATAATCCATGTCCTACAGAGAACTTCTGGGATTCAGGCTATGTTCTGAAATAATTATAAATACAGTGGAACCTATTAAACCTAAACAGCAAAGAATCCCAGAGAGTTTTCCTCAAAATATATGTGCACATAACTGATTTATGGATGTTCTGCTGCAGCCCTGGCTACAGATCACTGCACCACTTTGACAAACACTGAATATTTCAACATGCCAAATCAAGAGATGTATGATAGATAGGTTTTAGGTACTAAAATGTAACAATGGTTATATATAATTTTTCATTTAAAGTACTCTTTAATGCCCAGGAAAACTGTCTTCATTATTCATACAAACACCCAAAGACTTCACAGATTCCCCCTCCCCCACCCCCTCTCCAAAAAAAAAAAAAAAAAACCCTAACCCAATCACCAAAAGAAAATTTACTGCTCCATATTAATTTTCTGAAAAACATTTCTAAAAGTTGTTAAAATTGTTATTCTTGAAGACTTTTTTCTACCTGATTAAGGAAGGAAACTTTTACACTCTCGCTGAGCTATTTGCACTTTGGATCCAGCCCCGGGGTCCAGCACAGACTATTTTTCCAATAGATAAAAGTTTGGGTTTAAAGGCTCTGTTTTGCTTTCTAGCTGCTCTTTGCCTGCTGATTAAAGCCATTAGCCTGGTTTAACCAGGTGAAGCTGTGGCTGCTCAAAGGCCACAGAAATTTCATCCCGTTGATAAAAAGGTGCTGGTAAGGGACAACTGGGACTCTATGGAGCTTAAATTTTCTTCTAAGGCAGTGCCCCTGTCCAGCTCTCCTTCCTGCAGGCTGAGCCCAAAGGTTCAATTTACACTCTCGGAATGGATCAATAAAGCAATTACATGCAACATAAGTAGGCTGGGACTTCATGATAAGTAGGGCTGCAAACACAAAAGAAAACTCTGATAATTAAAAGGGACAAGGAACCCAAAACTCAGCGGCATATTGCCAAGAGTGTTTGAAATGGTGAATGTTTTAATGTAACAGCATACTGCTGAAGGCTGGAGGTCATGTCCTGGGAGCCCTGGAATGTGCCTGAAGCCTTCCCTTTCATTTCTAAGCAGAGAAAAATTTCTAGACTGTTTTTTTATTTCCTAGAGGGGCATCCCAGATCAGCATATTTGAGAAGCTTTAGGTTTGTTATTTATTTGATTCAACATTAAAGTTATCAACTTCAGATCGTTGTGACTTAGGGCGCAGGCGATTGCTTGCCTATTGTAATTGTATTAGTTAAGTGTTCCACAAAAATGTTGGAATTTCATGTATCAAAATGCACATTCATGGCTATAACTCATCCCTGGAACATAACATCGCATTACTTAGCTTAGTCCCAGCAGTTATATTTTACAGATGGTCCACACAGAGGAGGACGTTAGGCACTGCTGCCATCCTGCTGGTCCTGGTCTGAGCCAAAGGGAAAGGGTTTTGGGGCACATCCAAAGCATTCCTAATGGCACTGCTACAGCCCAGTGACTGGAAATGTAAGTGATGTTAAATCTTTTAGCAGGTCTGCAAGGTCCAAGAACAAACTGCTATGAAAAAACGTTATTTAGGATAAGCAAAACTATGGATTGATGTCTTCTTAGTTTATGGCAGTTTTTAAACTAATAAGGCCTAGAAACAGTAGAAAATAAACGAAAGACCCACTGCATGCAGTCACCTCCAAAGACACAGCAAACCTATGTTTGCCTGGAAGTCCATGTGTAATCCAGAGGCGTGTGTTCCTTCCACTGCTTCTCCTGATAAAGCGAGGCTCAGACCCAGCGGCTCCGCGCCTCCTCCTCTGCCGGGACAGCCCAGGCGGGGCAGCAGGGCCCCCGCCCCGCCGGGGCTGCGGGAGCCGCTCCCGGGCACGCCCCGAGGGGCTCGGACCGCCGGGGCTGCAGCAGCGCCTTCGCCCCTCCGCCTCCCCGGCAGCGCTCGCCGCCTGCGCCCCGGGCCGGGCGCCCACCACCATCACCACCATCACCACCATCACCACCCTCAGCAGCAGCGGGACGGCCCCGCTGAGCCCCTTCCCCGCCCCATCGCTGGGGCAGCCCCGCCGAGCGCCGCTGGGCGCAGAGCCAGGGCGGATCCCCCCACGGACACAGCCAGGGCTGGGGCTGTCCCACGGCCCGGGGCAGCGGGATGCTCCGGCCGCTGCAGCGAGGGAAGCACAGCCCCGTCCCACGCGGGGCGAGCACAGCCCGCAGGGACAGCCAGCACATGATTTTACTCTAGAAAGCGACGGGATGCGCTCCCAGCCCCGCAGCGCCGGGCCCTGGGGAAACCCAGACCAAAACACCTTCACCCTTACAGGAAGCAGAAGGTAATTTATAATTGACCTACTAATGGTGTAGGGGTCTTCTTGGAGTTTCTCTTTTTTTAAGACAGCAGGCATGTCACCCTTACACTTTCTGCAAAATTAATTTGACTACTGCAGAAACTCATCTGCAAAACCAGACATCGGCAGAGTCAAAGGAGCAGAGCTCACTCTCCTGCTGCAAGGACCAGCTCCTGCTTTTTACTGTTGTACCAAAGCTACGAGACCCAAGCACAACCTCCTGCTTTGAAATTCACACCCATCTGCCCTCAGTATTACCACTGGACTTGGAAAGCAACACAGACCCAGCAGGGAGTTTCTGTGCCTGACCTCATTCCCAACAGTGGAGTGCCCACCATCAAAGAGCCACCCCATCCTCACCCAGTGCTGGAGTACAAACGCATTTGAGCTAAATTTCAGAGCTAAAATGTTTGGAGAGTTCCACGTAGAAGGACATACAGAAATGAGTTAAATGGGCTTAACTGAGATCATTAGTTTGCTTTCACAAGAATAGACCTGGGAAAGAAAGCTTTTTCCGAGTGAGAACAATCAAGTTTTACAGCTGAACGAATAACCAGAGGAAGCAAGTACATTGGGTCTCTACTTCTATGTTTAGCACCATTTAGAAAAAGCAAATGCAATACAGAGTTTATAGATGTGTACAATGCTAAGCATAAATACAGGTTTGGGTAGAGTTCCAGGGTCAGCGCCCCGAGCAGAGCTGGAACAAGTTACAGGAGTGACATGGAAAAACGAGGAACAAAACCGCCGCAGAGGCGACACAGGTAACAGGCCTCAGTGTGAGCACAAGTTAAATTTGTAACAGTTACATAAATTTCAAAAGGATACATATCAGACTCCTTGGAAAATAACACCTTTGAAGCTGTAACAAATATCCTCCCCTGGCTTTTCCAAAGTACAAACACCAGACAACTACTGAGAGTGAACAGATGTACCACGTCTTACCTTCCTGAAAACAAGCTGTACATCACCTGTGGCTGCACTACATGAACAAAAATGGTCAGTCACACAGGAAAAATGGACAGAGCATCCCATCAACAACAAAATGTTAACTCACACCTTTGGGAGACCCGTTGCATAATTTACCCAGGCACACAGAGCCATTTTTACAGTGACACCTTGATAGCTCTAAAATATGCATAACAAGTTCTTGTAAAGGCCCACATTGTACATTTAAATTACAGCATGTTAGCATTTTGCTGGAATAGACTATTTTTTCAAGCCCAAAGTTTGTTTTTCATAACCTCACGTCATCCCCTTTCCAATGTATTAAAAATTAAAATATTTTTTAAAAATTTAAATTTTCTTTAAAATAATGAGGACCTGAACTTCATTGTCATGGATGAAACTGCATCTTCATCTTGGCCACATTTTTTCAACTAATAGTTCCAAGGTTGACCAGCAGTGTTTTGAAATGCTTGAAACTTTGGTACAAGTTTACAATACAAAGCAGATCACTATTAGCATTTATTTTGTGCAAAGCATACATCAGAAAATTATAAAAAATTCATTTAAGAACTATTGGATGAGAACAGGACTACAAGGAAAATTATTTAAGGGAACAAACAGGTAAACAAATTACTGAATTAAAAGAGAGGGAAGAAGATCCATACCAGTGGATCAATGATAGATCATTAATGTTTTAATTAAGAGCAAAACATCTGCGTTAGTTTAATGCAGATGAACTTCACAAACCAAACCAGTCAATGCAGAAGCCAGAGGACCGTGGCCCCTCTGAGAATTAGTTAAGCATGAATTCAGGCAAATAAAAGATAGTACAAGTGGAAATCCATGTTCAGCCAAGACACTGTGAACTGTGGCTGCAACTGCAGAGACCAGGGGACATAAATAACTATGTTGAATTCATATTCAGGGCTCTCATTAACAGAGGAATACTGGCAAAAAACCAAGTAAATGCAAAGACAAGTCACAAAATGACTTCTGGAGTTGGAAAAGTATTAATCAAAAAATCAATTTATAGGCAAAAGGTTAAAAGTATCAGTTTGTTAAAGTAAAAGGGTAGCTACAGAGGGTCATGGGGAGAAGAAACGTTGCAGGCTGAGGTTTCAGAGCAACACAAAGTTCAATGTGGGTACCAAAAAAAGAGAGCTAATTAGGTAAAAATCCCCCAAGTCACTACATGGACAGGCTGACCCTTTTAACATTACCTTTAATACCTGTACTACACACAGTAGCTTGGTTTCCACAGGGCTACTGTCCCAGGAAGAACACATGTAGGAATGGAAGAAAACCACTGTGGATTTATGAAGGTACAATAAATATATATAAAATCAGACAAGTATCTGATTATTTACTTAAAATACAGGAGGGAAGTGCTGAGCTTGAGGTGGTGATTAGGCAAAACCTGACAATTTTGGTTGGCAGTCACCAAGAGGACTGCTGGGGGCCCTGCTGCATGGGACAGTTAAAAGTCACAACTAGACAGCACTGATGCCCAGATACAGAGTCTAAGGACCCAGGTGATGTGGAACAAGACGCATGTCCCCATTTCACTGGAAGTGAAAATACAAGTTTTTCCCCTTTTGCAGTAATAGGGCCAAGGCAATAATCAAAGACAATGCACACTTGCAGCACTGAAAATTAACTGCAGGCCTGTTATAGGAATTTGTAACAACTATGTTCAAATATTTCTTCCAGGCAATGAATCATGATTTTTCATTACTTAGAACCAGCTGAACACCATTTAAACATAACCTCTTGCACATTTGATTTACATACCCGGCTTACTCTATCAACTAATGTTTTTACACTTTCCTCATGTATGAAAATTATGCACCAAATAAGATTCCAAACTTGAGCAAGCTCTAATCCATGCATCCTTTATTCCATTACAATCACTGTGTTGCTTTCTAGCAACAGGACACAAACTGCAATCAATCGCGATCAATTTATACAACAATCTGAGGCTTACAGTACATTTAAGGCCTTTAAATTTGGAAAAATTAGACCTAGCCTAGTAGTGTAACAATTTTTAAGTGTTTTGCATTTCTGATGCATAATCTGTGCGATTCCAGTGTCAAAGAATCAAATTACTTCTAAACTAAAAAGATCAGCTCAATGAAAATTTAGTTACATAATTCATCAAAACATAAATGTGTAAATTTTATTTTTTTTTTTTGTCCTGGAAACTTTATAAAACTTTAATAGCAAAATAATATAGGGATAAAAACATATTTTAACAAAATGTATTCAATCATATACAAACCAGAATTTTGCAGTTTATTGTAACTAGACTTAAATTAAAACTACCAATTAAGAATCTATGCACAATGTAAATTCAAATATGTACAGTACTTTTAAAAAGTCTACAGGAATGCTTTACAGAAGGAAATGTCTGTTATGGCTATTATTCAGACAATCTGAATATTAAAATGAGTTTTCTAGTAGTAAATTTACACATTTATTTTTAAACAAAAGCAGTTTTGTCCCTAGATCCTTTAAGAATATTCCAGTTATGTTTATACAAGTAATGGAGAGGTCGTTACAGAGTTTAGCCCCATATAGTAGTTTGCTTATTTTCAGGTAAAAGTGTTTTTCAATAATTTACTTGGGAAGATCAGTAAGTTAACAAAAGAACACTAGAAGGGAGGAGAGGGAACTTCATCACAATAACTTTCCAGTTACAATACCACAGCTAGAAACTCCACAGAGAAAGTACTCCCTTAGATTGAACCCATGATTGTTCTGAACAAGCTGTAGCTCATAACAGTTGTGTTCCCCACTCTGAGAACACCGTGGGGAAAAAGTCTTTGTAGGACAGAATTATAAATGATCTGAAGTGAGACAGAGAAAACTGATCTTCGATTAATACAGCACTAGGTAAAAAGTGTCCCCATAAGCAGCTAGGATTCCCACTTCCTTCAGGGCAATGAAGCTAAAAATTGTTGGAATTACAGTAGTTGACCATATTTGTGTGCATTAGTAGAATCATTTCCAGATAGAAAAGACAAATTTCATCAGATGTTTGATTAGAATACCCTCAAGACAGGGTATTTCTTCATAGTATAAAGCTATTACAGCTATCCAGTTAAAGCATGTGCAAAACCAGGTAATTTCTTCCGTTCACAGTAACTGAGGTAAAATCAGGTAGGCTTCTTCAGGAGTTGGGAAGTTCATGAGATATGAACTGTTTTAGTCTCTCTAAGTACTGTGCATAAAGCTCTATGTCATTATGCCCAGCCCCTTCCACCCAGAGGGGCTCCACTGCTCGTGGACATCGCTCGTACATGGCCAGGCCATGGGAGAAATCGATCACCTCATCTTCAGTACCGTGGATGACCAGCACAGGAGAGGTCACTTTAGAGATCTTGTCAATGCTGGGGGAAGGAAAAGAAAGACACAGCTCAGTCTGGGGCTTTCAGTTTCACATTATTAGAGAAAGCAAGCTTAACTGTTGACACACAACCCAGTTACCACTGTATGTTTTCAAATGGCTGCAGACCACTGGAACTGTGCACAAGTGATATGGGACAAGGCTCATTCCCAAAGCACACATGTGAAAAAGGAGCCTGCACTGCCATCACCACCAGCCCACCAGTGCTAACAACAACAAGTTTGAGTGGGCAGCATGCAAAAAAGTTTGGCACCCAAAAAAACCACATCAGAACAGTGACTGTATCTATCACACAAAGCACTGTGAGGCAAGTAAGATTTCATGGGACATTCTGCAGGCATGGACTCTTCTCACATGACACATTATCACCTTCCAATTTAACAGCTTAGGAACTAATTAACTACATTCCAGTCATAAGATTTCATTAACAACAATAAAAAGGCCTTGGCTCATGGAGCTTGAACCTGTCTTTGAATCCCCAAATCAGGCAGATTCAGCTAAAGGAAAACAATCTGTTTTAAGTACTGATTGTTTAAGTTCAAACAATGAAATAGAAAACTGTGGGAGAAGAGCATTACACAGGGATATTTAACTGCAAACCACAGAAATCACACAGGATTTTACTTTATGTAACCAGCCTCTTTGCCAGCTGTGACTGCAAAGTGGCCTTAGAGTAATATTTTTCCTTTTGTCCAGCTACCTTTAGCAGACCAATATAGCTTGAAACTACCTGTCACAGGAAAATGGGTTCTGAGGGAAGGGAAGAGTGACAAAGGCACCTTCCCATCTAAGAGGTCAGGCCAGAAAACCCCAATTATGAAGCATCCTGGTAGCACAAGAACTTGCAAGCAGTGAACAGCAGCTTTCTCTGACTCTCCTCCCACAGGCCCCAGCTTTTATTTCCAGACATTCATTTCGCTGGTAGTTACCAATGATTCCAAATCTGTGTTAGAGACACCATGTGCTAATGAACTCTCAGCTTCCTACCAGCTCCACTTCCATGAACAAATGGAGGAATATGGAAAAATGAGTGCTGGTACTACTCAATTTTACGGCAGGACAAATCTCTTTCTTTATGGCAGCTAATAAAAGGGGTTTGGATTTTCCTGCTTCTGAAGAACAAGAAGGCATGCAATTTTGGTATGGTCATTGATTTTACAAAATGATCAAGACAGCTTAAAACTATTAAAAAAAATACATATGCCAGCATACCCTAACTTAAAAACAGGTTCAAAAAAGTTTTATGAAAATATAAAGTTAACTAAAAAGATGTAAACTGAAGCACTAAACCTCACACTTACAAACCTCAGCATTTAGTGTTCTAGAGAACTGCCATTGGTATTCCAGTGAACAGCTGAGTGTAAACACATTTCTGTCTCTGTCTCTAAATCTCTCAAAAAACTCCTCAGGTTTTGTGCCATTTAAGGTACTATTTAAAATTAAAATGCAGCCTTATTTTGCTTTTCCTGTGTGGAACTTGAGCTGAATTCAACTACACTGAATAAAGAAAAAAATCCCAACATAAGAGACATCAGAATAATTCAGATTTTGTTTTTCCCCATCATTTTCATCCCAAAATTAGTACCATAGCCAAATGTAAATACTTGATAATCAATATGCTGTATAAACTGAAGTTTTAAAACCATGAAAGGTCTGGTGTAATAGGCCTATCAGCTACATACAGCTACAGAGATACTTCTGCATAATTCTTGTGGCTAGACACTAAGTTCTCATTTATTGTAGGAAACCCCTTTCACTTCAGTATTCATATAATGAAACAAATTTTTTTCACATATATTCACAGACCATTAAGCCAGATAATATTTATATTTTGTAGAAAATTGGAAGGCGTCCCATTGCCAACTCAGCGACTCATAAAGCAGTATTTAAACTGCACATTAGCCTTACTTAGTATTCTCAGCCACACAGCTCTGCAGCTAGAAAAATCTACAGAGACCAAATTCTCATGGAGTCCCAACATAAAATGCACATAATAGCAACTCACTGTAGGTGCACACAGAACTATTTTGTTTCCCACTGTGAAGACAGACAGTTGAGCTGCACACATTCATAAAGTGCACTGCTATTTATTTTCATTGCTCCCAGTACCAGGGAAGTCAGACTGACAGCAATGAACAGCTCAGTAGGGCAAGAACAAAATACTCAAGTGCTACAGCATATCTGCTGTCACTGCTCCCCTTCCCACCTTTCTTTTTAAAACTGTTATTTGATTTGGCTGGTAACAGCTAATCACTGTTACTTCTGTAATCAGAGCTATGTTTAAGGCTTTGTTCTTTCCTCTCTCGCAGAAGCATTTGCAAATATTGGATTTCAGGTTTGAGGATGATGAATGAGCTGGAGTATAAATACTTCAAATTCAGTCTGCACCTCAAGTTAATTAATTAACTAATAATCTATTTGAAAGGATTCTAAACATGGGGACTGTGAGAGCCATTATTACTTCATCACTATTCCTTCTAGCTGTTCTGGCATATGGATTTATACCTTCAGCATCCCACAGCTGCTAATTTTAATCTGTTGAAACTAAAATAAAACAAACAAAAAAAAGAAATGCAATGAATATTCCTTACTATACTTATCACAAGCATGACTTTCTGAAGTAAAGTCAAGTTTTGACCAAGGCTTCAGTGAGTGTCTGTTTTATCTTCTCCCTTCCATGGGCCCCTAAGCTTTTTACCTGTGCTTCCCCTCCCATCCTGCTATAGAGAGACTGGCTTCTCTTCTCATATTCTTTCATAACTTAAACTAGATCAAAGAAGTTCTGAAAGATTCCTAGAATATCTGCTGTTCCCATGACCTCTACCATTCCCAAATATTTGGGTACTCCAGGTCTTGTTTTTCTGGTTAAAACTAGACTATAAAAGCAAATGTTTTCTCTTAAAACCAGTTGTATATAGTTTTCTAGAGCTGCTTAAAACATGATTAATATTTTCTAAAAGATGGGACAGGCACTTTGTTTTGGTCACAAAATCAAGGTCCTACAAAATCCCCACTAGGAAGGAACAAAAAGAAGTCTCGGTATCTACTCACACCACCAGTCCCTTCTAAACACCTGTAGAGCATGGTGAGTATAGAAACCCCCCTTGCAGCAGTGATACATACCTTGGGAAAGCATCAAAGCAATAGGTTTTCCTGGTGTCAGGAAAAGCTACCCGTAATCCAGACATCAGGGGAGAATGGAGGATCACAGCTGCACACTCGTACCGAGATGCCAGGTCTACTGTAGGGACAGTACCAATGCTCTGACCATACAGGATGATGTTCTCAGGACTGACACCATACCTGCAGAGAAAAGAAAGATCCCTTTAAAACAAAAAAGCCAAAACACAACACATTTCATATCAGTTTCACATCACAGATGCAGAAACCAAATCAAACCAACAAAAGCAGAGGGGGATAAAACCAAAAGCATCCCTCCTTATCTGTTGTGGGTCTTTAAAATCTATTCCTAGGAGGCATGAGCTTACAAGTTTAAATTTTGAAACAGTCCAGCAAAGTAAACAACCCAAATATTGCAAAGGCTGAAGAGAGCTATCCTCAAAGAAGGAATGGCAGTTTGGTCATTAATCTTCACCTTTTTCAGGAACAGCTCTTGTCTTTCACTCCACAGCACAGCAAATTATAAATAAGATTTCCCCCTATCCAGAGTCATTCCAAGGAATTTCAACTGGATGTCCTAGAGGCTAAAAGCCCTTCCACCATTAAAAAAGACAGTTACTCCTCTGCCTGCCTTTAATTCCATGCAGTTGGAATAAGAAGACAAAACTGCCTTGTTACTGACAGCAAAGGCAACAGGTCTGCTCATTTTTCCAGTTACTGATGAGTATAAAACATTCCTCGTTTTTCTTTGCCAGTTTAAAACATGTCACGGTTATTTTGTAACTATAAAAATATATCCTTCCATAAAATGCAGGGCTCATAGCAAGTCCTGGATGGCTCCCCAATATTCCCATCCAGTCTATGAAACTGTCCCAGCCTGTGTGCTGCTTCACACTGCAAAAAAAGCTGAGAATGAGACTAATTCAGTTCTCATTTAATGTATGTAAAATAGAAAGGAATTTGGAAGGGGCACAGGAGGAGGTGACAGTGGATAGGAAGAAGTGAGGAGTATTTGGCCACCAGAACTTGTTAGGAAAGCTGCAAATCAAAGCTGTTACTCAATTATAAACTATTTACCCAGAAGATTTCTGTTAACTCCACCTCCCATTGCAAGCTGTATAATGGAATACTGAAGAGAACACATTTCTAGTAAAAAACAATCTGTGTAAAACATGTCTTTTTGACAGTCTACACCACCTACAGTCCTGTGGTCACTGCTGTGACAATGAAAAGCAAACCCTGCATTTAGACTGTACCCCATGTACACCTGGAAGGTTTCAATTTCCTTGCAAATCTGCTTGCAAGATGTATAGCATGCCTGGAGAGTACTTGACTTTCAAGCAGCTAAATTATTTGGTATGTGTCAAAAGAGAAAATTACAATAGAAGAAAGATCAATTAATAATTAAAATTAAGAATAATTCAGTACTAATCATCCAATTACAGGCTGTCAAGATTGTCTCATTTCATAATGAAGTATAACTAGACTGGATTGTGGCCTCTGTGAAACTGAAATTTTCTTAATATTTTTATACTGCTGAGCATAAGGGTGCTTTTGGCATCTACTGTTATATGAATAAGCAACTGTATAAAAATATCTCTCAGGAGTAAAATTGTATCCTCTTGGTAACCAAGCAGCAGCTGATGCTGGCGGTCTGTCACCACAGCCACAGCCTGATGTTTTTAAAGAGATGTTGTGCAGCTCTTTTAGCAGATTTTCTTTCTCCCTTAGTGTTAGCTATGGTCCAGCACACAGCAGGGCCAGGTTGACTTGGTTAACAGGAGCTTGGAACAAAGTCCTGTCACCACAGACTTTGTTCCAGCTGCTGGGTGGGGAGGGCTGGAGGCATGCACCCCAAAGGCATCACATGCATCCAGCCTACCTGCCAGCTGTTGCACCATATTAAAGACAGGCAGAAATGCATCAGCATTAGGGATATACAAGAAAACAGGACTGGAACATGATCACCTACACGGCATTTCAGTGGAAATGGAATGATATTAATGCTGGTAGGTTTTGCAATGCCATCCTGAACTGAAGGTATCATGATAATTGTGAAGTTTCCTTTCTAAAAGGTTTACAGTATAAGCAGAATGTGGAAACAGATGTTTGAATGAGAATCACAGGATAACAGGATAGCAAAGGGTGCCAAGAGAATTCAACACATATTGCCTTAGTATGGCAATTTTCTCCAACATCGGTCTGCTTTACACTCCCTCCTTTTGATGTTATTGTTTCTGAAAATATCTCATATTGTAAGGTGAGTATCTTGCTGTTGTGGCAATAGGTACTCTAGAAAAAAATCTGTTTCATAGTATGCCAGGTAAAGTCAGATAGATTCTATAGCATCATTAAAAAAGCCCAGAGATACTTCTAAACTTAAAGCAACCCTTCATCACTGCAGCTATTCCGTATCCAACTCCACAGAAAGGAAATGTGACAATCGGACAAAATGAATAATTGTAAAAAGGTATTAGGACATTGAGTTAGTGCACTTTTAGCCTATCATTAGAGCAAATGTCTTTTCTGCTTTACATTCCTACTGACTGACAACTAAAAGAATCTCTGGGGCTGTTTTATTTAGGAGCAGTTCCCCTTTTCAAGACAGAAGAGTTACTGTAACAGATTTATCTTTTTAAGCCCTTTACCATTAGGTCATCACTCAGCAAGTGAGACATCGAGCTTACAGCAAACATCAGCAGAAACAGTTACATGCAATATTTATTTATCGTGAGGCCAAAGGACACCGGACAACTCATGAGCAAAGGCCATGAATAATTGAGCTGTGCAAGGTCCTCAGAGCTGAGGGCCAGGGCTTGGCTCTGTGATCCTTTGCATCCTCAAAAAAGCTGCCCAGTGGTGACTCAGCTCAGGTACAAACCCACCTGGGGGCTTTACCCTTAAAACACAACATTGTTAAAGCAGAGGCTGAGTCCCTCCCTCACTTTCTGCAAACTTCCTTGTATTAGATCCTTGCACAACAGGATCAGTGATACAGAAAGTGAAAGAGAAGAGGGGAAGAGCAAACATGGGTAAGAAGGCGGCAATGAAACTGGGTGACAGAAAAAGGGAAAGAACATGGTAGAAAAAGGCAAAAGACACTCTGGAAAAAGAGGAATCCTGTTACAGTCTGCTCTCCTATTAAGGAAGAAAGCCTTTCCACCAGCTAAACAGCAGCTCCTAAAAATAACTTTCTTGAAACACACAAGCTTTGGTCTCTGTGGAAACAGAGCTCCATCCGACAGAGCAGGAGAGCCAAGTAAAATTTCTGGATATGCTTGGGCACTTCTCTTGTGGAGCCCCATCAGAGAGTTCTAAACAAGCAGAGCAACACAGCAATGTGGAAACCAGCCTTCAGCAAAGGCAAAGCAGGAAACAACTCAGTTACCATGGCCATATGCAAAACTCTGCTTTGACAAACGGGGAGAAAAGAGAAGAAAAAAGGGCAGGCGTACTTTTTTCCTAAAGGGAATTCCATTACTGAGAACTGCAGCTACTGCTGTATAAATGATGCAAGCATTTCTGCCCTCCCTTACCCACAAACACAGGTGGCAAAGCTCAAAGTTCTCCAGCCTATTCCAGTCTCAATAACCCACAAGTACATGGTGTGGCTTACACATTTCATTTGTGTGTGGAGAAAAACCCCCAGCAACCTTCACAAGCAGTACAGCTCTCTGCACCTAGAGCTTCAGGCCAGGTCCAGCTAAGGCCCCAAAACACCCCACAGTCTCTAATAACAGTAGTTTGGGGTTTTTTTTTCCCCTTGTTTTACTGCCTCAGTAAATACAAATGTGGTTTACCAGCAATTCTGGTCTCCCCATGCTAGCATGAACTACGTGCACAGAAGCTGGTTATTAAGAATCCACACCCCTGACTCTTCTACTTATTCCTTCACAGAGTAATAAGAGACCTCAGTCATGCCAGCAGATCAGTGGGATACAGGAGACTGGGAATATTGCTGACAGAGAGCACAGCAGAGGAGGATGAGACACTACCTCTCTAGTTCTCCTGCCTGGCTGTATGGCTGTGGTTCGGGCCATGTCCCTCCTGTTTCCTCACACAACACCAACCATGGCATCAACTGCCATGCAAAGCACCTCAGACTTCCTGGATGACAGCACTATGTGCAAACTAGGTATTATCTCAAAGCATCTTTAATTATGAGCTTAAGATACTGAATCCCTCCTCCCCCCAGGGCTCCAGCTTTGAGCCCTAGAGCTGGAAAGTTTACCATTGCTATTCTTACTCTCTCCTTGCTCAGAGGAGAGCACCAGTGGAATGCTGCTGCGGGGACTCCACACGTGTCACAGCTGAACCCCTGCAATGTTCATGGCCAAAGCTGCCAGTCTTCAAATACATATTCAATAATGAGGCCAGCCCCTTTTTCAGGCTTACTGAACCCATGAAGTTAACCTCACCTTGTATTTTCAGTTTGAATTTTTATGGTATTTGCTGTCCCATTATCCCTCACCTGAACAGGGAAGCATAGAGAACAGACTCTATACAGCAACAGCAATAAATTAGTTTTCAGAAATCGCCTATGCAGAGTACTTTGATGGCACAAACCTCACTCCATAACGCTGTTGAGACTTAAACTAAGGCAAGGACTGATGGGCGAGTTCCTCCTTACAACACAAAGTACATAAATTTACAAGGCCAGGAAAGTGAGGTAACCAGCTCCTGCATTCTCACAAGGGGACTGAGTCTGAAACTGGGCACTCCCCTCTCCAGCAAACGCCAATGAAATAAATCGTTTTCAAGACACAAAGAAAATCCAGCATACATGAGAAATAACACAAATCATGACCCAATTTGGAGGAAATAGTGACTTTTAGAGTACCTTTACTAGAACATACATGTGCTCAGCTCTTCATAACCTATTCAAGCTCTTCATAACCTGTTTCTTTCTGTTTATACAAATCCATTTGTCACAAAATACTATTTATCACCTTTTCAAAATGCATTATCTCTAAGTTTAATAATCCAGAGAAATTTAGATCACTTGTTAACAACCACAGATAGGTATTCTCTAGCATCATTATACACTTCCATAAGATATCCATGTACATTTTCAGAAGTAAGTGGCTATTTAACCCTGTATGAATCTAAAAGTCCAATTTTGAGGGGGGTAAAAAGAAAAAAATAATCCTCAATTAAGTCAAGCATGCAGATTGCATATATTGAGGATGATTTTATGTTGTGTGACTTTTGCATTAAGATAAATCAACACTAGCAACTTAGTCAATAATGATTTTTGCAAGAAATTTACAATATCAGAACAAAACACTGAATTTTGCATTGTGCTTCAGCAGGTACCACTCCAGCATGTCAGCCAAAATATCAGTGAAATTACAGCAGATTTTTAGTCTAAATGCCAACATTAAATTGAGAGGAAGGCATTAGATTAAGGATTTTTTGAGTTAACCATAACAACTGTCAAATGAGAAAAATCAAATTTCGAGATTCACAGGAAACCCTGGCACACAAAAAGTGTCCCTGTGCCAGTTTCTCCAGTTTCCTTGAATTCACACAAACATAGGTCTAAAATTCTTCACTGTTTTACTGACACTGACTCTTTAAATCATGAGATTTCTTCCTTCTCTACCTCCTTCCTCTCCAGACCTACAAGTACTACGCAATTCAAGTTCAGGTACACAACACTCTATTTCACTTCACATTTTCATGGAGCTAAGAGCCAAAAATGGGTTGTATTCTGGCTTATGAAGCTGCAAAAGAGAGAGATCAATTTTTCTGGCCTATGTCCCAGCACACTGTCACAGGAGCAGACAAGTAATTCCACAAATGTGTTCACTCTCAAAATAATTTGAATGGCTGACAGAGAAATTTAATCAAGGACTCCACCACAGTTTTATATCACTATTACTTTTACTACCACACCAGAGAGTCATTTGATTATGCTTTGGAGAAACTCCAGTCCTAACCAATATAAGCTGACAGTGGAATTACAGAACTAACCTATGACTTTTGAAAATGCCCTCTTACAGGCAATTTTGGAAATTATTAGCAAATATCACAATCCTATGGGCTTGCTGGACTCTGTGACTGCAGCACTAATCCAGTGATGTACCAGCTCCTCTTTTCATATCAATAATAAATGGATCAAGTGAAAGCAACTTCTAGGCACTTCTGAGGATAATGATTTGCCCTGCAGAAACTTAATTATACCAAAGCATGAAATCACTGCAACTGGTTCTTGATTACTATCCTGTGACAATCAGTGATCTGTCATCAAACACTGAGAACTGTGCTCACAGTTCAGCCAAGTCCTGACAAGGATATTGAGTATCACTGGAGAGCTCATGACAAACTCTACACACTGCTGAGTAGTGAAGCCAGTACAAGTTTGCCCTGAACAACCAGGGTAGATAAAGGTAAAGGTATTTCACGACATTCTGTAGCACAAACTGTAATGAGATTACATTTTAAATTAACTGAGTTATGCTAATCTGCACTGAGTGGCTTTGGGGTGACAGCCGGATGACTTTTTTTTTTAATCCAAATAATACTAATTTGTCTAAAAATTGTTCCTTTTTGAAATACAGCCTTAAGTCACTTTTTGTTCATCTGCCTCAAACATAGGCTCCTGAAGTTGTCAAGTTTCAAAGTGGGAAACACCTTCTCTGACTAAAGTAAAACTGCTCAGGACTCAGAGCAAGCCAAGTGCTCTTGAACAGTAAATCCACTCTCCTCCTTTTTTCCCCCCCAGCTTCACCATTACAAGGAATTTCCTTTTCCCCCAGGCAAAAACATAGGCAATCTCTGTTTACAGATCAATTTATGTTTTTAAGGAACTAAAAAGTAAAACCTTTTTCTCTTGTGCTGAGGACTCAACTGTATTTATAACATAACTTTTCTCCACCACAATAACCCAGGATACTGATTTTGGTGTTTGGCTTATGACAGATTGCTCATTTGTCTAACACATGAACTAGCAGTTTTATGTATAAACAACAAACAGATTTGGAACAGTTGCTTCTGCCTGACTGAGGGTTTGTTGTAATTTTTTTTTGTTTGGTTGTTTGGTTTTTTATTTCCCTAGATAGCAGGGAAGCAGGAAATAGAATTTTCATTAAATGTGCACTGAAATTTAAGCAGGAACTTGTGCCACAGGCATGCTGATGTAATAGAATAATTTAGCCCCTACAAGCATTAATTCTTTCATATTGAGTGAAAGCAAGAAGGCCACTGACAAGCAAAAAGGACTCTTGTAACACATCCAAGAAAAACAAGCAATGATGTGGCTCAGCCATCTGTTGAACTCCTACCTTCACCATTCCATTGCTTTATGACAAAAGGAGAAAAACACTCCAAACCCAGTGCACACTCATGCAATGACAGGGAGTAAGCACCTTCCTAAATTAATTCCCAAATAGCCACCTCTAAAAGTTTGGCTTGTTTTATTTCTCCAATTACAGGGGCAAATAGAAACCAAACCCACTGTAAGTTGAAACACAAGAAACTAATGGAAATAGGACCTAAACACATGAATATATTCAAACATAATTCCCACTGCCCCCAGCTTCTTTGCTTTAGCACCCTTAAAAATCAACTGGAGTTCTGCAGACAGCACTGGCACAAAATTATAGTTTTTAATTTGAACAAACATGGGAGCTCTCTATTCATCATGGTTTCCTGCTTCTTCCAAATGCTTTCTTAGACCAATCTTGATTCACACCGTTTAGTCCCACGACACAACAGGTAAATGGCATATAAAATGAATTTTTTACTCCAGTTATTTTAAAAATAGAGCACTGGAGTTACCTTTTATTAAGTATTTTGCATTTAATTAAGATGCTCTGTAGCAAATAAATCTGGAATACCAGAAGACTGAAAACTTTTGCTGGCCACTGAGCACTATCTTTATGACCACAGCATCAATAATTCACAAATACTCAGTCAGCTACTTCTTGTATAAACTCTTTACTGCAAGCAGTGTACAAAACCTATACAGTCATTCTCTGAGGTACATTAAATAAATTGAGACAGCAGAAAAAATTCAGCCCTCACAGAGGAGCTCAGTCTATAGTATCTTCTGAAGGAATCCATTATCTTCACCCTCAGTGTCTATCCCACCTCTCTCCTGCTGGGGTATTTTTACTTCAACTGCACACATACCCTATGCTCTAATACAACAGAGCTAAGATAGATGAGTGTACTCTTCACAACACCTGATGTTACATTAAAACTTCAACCATCTTTCTACTGTTGCAAAAAGGCTGCACTTTTGGGCATCCTACACTCAAAATCTGAAAAATAAGGTAAACTACTCCCTAAAATTGTGCACCTAGTAAGGGTTGTTATGAAAAACAAGAAAGATTTGATGATATCCATGTACATTAACACATTACCTTTTAATGTAAGGACTTCCATTAAAACAAGTATGTGTCAACTAACACAGAAATTGATTCCCTAGGAGACATTAAGCAAACCTGAGTACAAATACTAATAGTGGTTATGCATTCCCACAAGTTTTGTGCTTTCATAGCTGTTTCTTCGATTTCAGCCACTTCCAAAGTGGAGAGCCTTGCCTTATCCCTGAGGCTGAAATTTCACAGTGAGCCAATGCATTTTGGCTCACCTCCCAAGCCCATCACATAACCCTCCTCACCAGCCTTGGCTCAGCACTGGGAAACTGAGGGTTTACAAGCCTGGAGGAAACAATCCTGCAGCTCTTCCACAGCTCTCAAAGCATTTTTGTTCAGGAGCACTGTCTTCTTCCACTACTTCCATCTGTTCATTGAAGCCACTCTGACACCTGTCTCGAGCTCGGCTCTTGCCAGGACTCCTCACATCAAACACCAACTTCTGGATGCATTTCCCTTACCCTACACACCTAAAGCATCACGCTGAGGTGAGGCCACCCTGCTGTGGCATTAATTGCCATGAGCTGCACCTATGCAAGGCTTAAGCCTCTGACTCATGAGCTGGGATTATTCAAGGGAGGAGCACAGTGGCTTTTGACCACAGCTGCTGCCTGTTCCACCCATCTCCATTTCTCCCCCTCCACCAGCTACAGCCCAGCTGCCCACAAAGCAGGGAATAACTGCTCCAGTGCACAAACCAGCACAGTCAAGACAAAAAGAAATGGCTCCAGTTAAGTCTTATTTCAATGTATCAGGCTGTAGTATCTGAAAATAGCTGTATAAGCATAGAATGAAACAAGACTAACCTAGACTGTAATGGATCAAACTGCAAAGCTCACAGAAATGTCTCACCAGAAGGTTTGCACAGCTGGTTAGTCACACTGTAACTTCATAAAAAAGGTATTCCTGACCTAAGGATCTTAAACTAGATCTTAAACTCAATCTTAAATTTACTTAAACTGTAAATTCAGCTGAGGGCAGTTAGTTGCCTGGATGCTATAGCAGCATTAAATGGTTTGCTCATGTTGGAATTAATACTTTGGGGACTAATATTTGGAAGATTAGGTGAAAAAAAATCAAAGCAGAGCACTCAGAAACTGATACCTATAGATCTTGGCCCTTGAACTGCTCAGGTAATGAATCCCACCACTCTTTGAATTCAAAATATTTTCTTTTGTGTGAGGGGCTTCTGTTTTGTGGTTTATTTGGTTGTTGTTTGTGCTTTTCTCCATTCTTGCCTTCTTTCTCCATGCTCTTTTATCTGTTTATTGTAATTTTGTTTATGTTTCAGTCTTTAAGTAAAAGCTATTTTATCTACAGGTTTTACTAAAAAATTCACATTCTCAAATATTAGCAGCATTAAATGACTTGGTTTTGCTACGATTATTTGATACAGCTGACAAGCCATTAAATGTGAAATATGTGGCACTGATACAGCATTTTCCTTACATCACTTACAGACAACTGTAGCTGTATCTAAAACACAAGCTGGCAAAAAAAAAAAAGATTCAAGTGTTACCTCCATAATGCTAACAGAGGAGAACAAAGGAAAAATTGAACTGTCTACACAAACAGCAGGTGCTCGTATCCAAAATCCTATTACAGCCGACATTTTCACACTGTTCTTCAAAGACCCCTGCAAATCTGAATGCTGTCTCTCCCACAGAGCACCAGAGCTGGAGTCCAAGAGGATTACACAGGAGCTGGAATGAATAAGGCCTTGCAGGAATGCAAGCAGACAAACTGGATACAGCATTTCTTCCATGCAGAAGCATTAGTGTAGCTCAGGCACTGATCTGAGTCTCCAACAGAAAAGAGACGAGAGAGCAGAAAGGCAGGATGGAGAACAAGAATGGCAGAGAGGTCCTGATACAAAAGTGATCCATGGCAGCAAACCGGTCCAATGTTCCTAAAAAGAATCAACAGCAGATGAAGGCATCTGTCCCCAGAACATGAGTCTTTTAGCAGCCAGCATTGTATGAAGATGACTCAGCTGGCAGTAGGATTTCTCTCTCCTTTATACACTTACATTAATATGCTCAAGCACTGTAGAAGAACCAAGTTATTAGGTAAGAATGAGCTCCTCTCAGAGAAATGCAGTATCACAAACACTGAAGGGCTCTACAAGAAGCCCAGTGAAAAAGTGTCATGGTTTGTGTTATCCAGGAGGCCATACATACCTCTTGGATAGTCCTCCTTCAAATCCCTGCAAACATTTCATGTTTCTCTGAGTTACTCTAGCCATTTCCACAGACTTGAACAAAGACAGTATTTTCTTTTGATTTAAGAATCAAAACAATAGGCTCTTCCTCTGCAATGACATGTCTCGTGAATTATAAATAGGAAAAAATCCTACTTGGATAAATGACACTGTAACCTCTATTTTTCCCCACCCCATGGTAAGTGGAGAAAACACATATCAATTTTTTATTTGCTCAAAACACTGAGCTTTGTCACAGTGTGAATCTGCATATGTTTAAACATCTGCTTTCAAAAAGTGCCAAATTCACAGCCTTACAGAGAAACACAACTCTCCTGATGCATCTCTCCTGTCTCTCTCAATTATCCATTTTCAAGTGGATTTGTTAAATATTCCAGCAAATACCAAGAACAACACATGACAAATGGAAGATGACAGTCATTTCATGAAAGCAATTTACTACCTGAAAAAGATTCATCCAGTATCTTTTCAGAGACAAGAAAACCTCTGTGTTGGTTTTTTTTTCTGAGCCATTTTTATATTGGCACTCTTGACTTTTAAATCAGACTCATCTATTCCTTTCTTCCCAAGCATCCTCATCTTGCACATGTTCCTTTAATGAACTTTAAGCACAATGTTCAGCCCCCAGTAACAGTCAATATAAACCTAAGATGATTAAAAAAATATATAGCAATCACCAGGATTAACAGTACCATATGTTTTAGAACAGCAGACCACAGATAACTAGTTCAGAGCTTAAAAATCAAATTTGCTAGCCACAGCCTTTATCACCACAAACCCAGGGACTAAATCCCTCTTCTCTTTTCCCAGTAAATACTACTTAGAATTCTGTACAATAAAATTTAGCACAGAGTCGAAGTTTCTTCTGTGTACTTCTGTTTGGTTGAAGAGGTTATAAAACCTGCCTTGTGCTCACTAAGAAACTGAAAAGATAGCCCAAAAAAAGTAATTTACTACAGAAATATATATCTGCATTTAATGATATGTAGAAACATTAAGCATCAGTAAACTTAACCTGTCCTAAAGCAACAAATGTTATTCTAAAAAAATGGGAGGAGTACATCTGTACTAAGTAGTAACTTTCTGAAACTCAGATGAGGAAATTCAGTCCTGAAACCAGGTCATATACACTTCTTCAGCTTATCCAGCTGTCTTATCTGGGATCAGAGTCTACGGAGCAAAAGACATTTTGCCCAGATTGTGTAAATCAAGAGGTTTTAACAGTGATCAAACAGCACACTCGGAGACTTTGTTTTCTGCCAACACACCTAGTTAACAGGGCCAATTGTTTTTGTAGGGTTTTTTAGTGCAAGATTTCTTGCTAGTCAACTTTTTCCTGTCAAAAAAAGGATGCCTACCAAGCAATTACCAGCTATGCCACAAGAAGCAGAAGTACCTCAAAGTGGATCAAGGACAACTGTTAATGCAATCACTTAAGGTCATTATTTCAGCTGATGCTAAAGGTAGAAACTGATCTGCAGCTGCATCTTAGAAATTTAAAAAAATAAAAAATGAGAAGAAAAGCAGCTTCTGGATGTTATTCATGCCCTTATTTGCCTCTGTGTCTGATGCAGCCCTTGTAAAGCATGTAGGCTCCCTACTTGACTGCATGCAGTATCACCACAGAACAACTGGTTATGCAGGAAAAAATGTTAGCAATTCCAGTCCATGCCACACCAGCACTTAACTGCCTCCCAATAAACCAGCACAGCATAAAGAAGTCTTGTACTGCTGGAGTTCCTATTTTTGAAATAGCAGATAACAGCACAGTGCTTAGAAAAGAAGTGCATTAATGTCTGTGTTACTACCCAAGTTGGCATTTGGCCATGTAGGTTTTCTGCAGTTCAGCATTCCACAACATAGACATTTTCAGTTACAAGTTACTACTCTTTACTCCTCCAACACACATTTTTCCTATTTAGCTCTGCACAGTTCCAATGGATTTAGTGTTTCCCTTTCTCCTAATACCATAAAGCTTCCAAGAGAGAAGCAAAAGAGAAATGTGGAATGAGAATTTAAAAAAAAAAAAAATTTAAGGAGGAAGTCTGGCCAGTTCTACAGTGAAGAACAGGAAAGAACATAGTTCACACAGCCCAGAAGCACCAGGAATAGTGGAAAGATGAAAAACAGAGTAACAGACAACAAATGATGCCTGCTAAATCCTCCTCAGCCCCTCAAAATTTCAGTAATTAAATGAGCTAAGTTTAAGCTAACACTGCTACCTTTATTTCAAATTAACATGCCAATTAATGTACTAAAAAAAGAAAAATAGAAAATTGTGAGTCAACCAAAGAGAATAATAATTTTTAGTGCAATTTCTCCTGCTGCTGAAATGCAATAAATTTAAAACTATATCCAGGTAAGAAATATCCATGATACTAAGGTTTTAGGTTCTTTATTATGAATATTAAAGTGGATTTTTGGACAGAAAGAGTAATTTCCTGAAATAATTGGAAGGTGCCAGATCCTATTTGTGTCAATAGTGTCTGTTCAATGCTCTACACAAAATGATCTACAGATCTTAGATGGGCTTTGACAGAAGGACATCCAGTTTGGAAGGGTGGCATATTTGGCACCAGATTCCTTCATCTCAGGATAGAAAAGAACTCAATAAATCAAGGAGACTTTACAACCCACTCGCTCTCTACAAAACTCTATGAACATTCAGGATTTATGATAATATTATCTTTCAAGATCTATCAAAAATTCAGATCCAAATTATCTTCAAGTACATTCCATCATCTTCATTTTTTATTAATGTAAACACAAATCAGACCAATTTCTTTTCCTAAAAGCCAACTTTGTGCCTGTATTCCTTTACAGATAGTCATTTCTGCATTATCAGATTGATTTTTAGTACAAATTTCAGAGAGGGAATAAAGAACTAATTGTACTGGGCCTATGCACAGCAGTCTTTAGAAGTGAACATCACATTACATGAATAATTAGCAAGAGTTCAGGGGAGAGGGCAGGGGGTTTTGCTATCAGAGAAACAGAAGGTTGGAAGCTGGCAGAGATACAGCAAGCCAAAACCTTTTAGGCACACTGGACAGGCTTAAGGTTGAAACCCCACTTAACATCTTAAACTGCTGTCCTGACTCCTGAAAGGGTGCTGCTTCTTGCATCAGAAAGCGCTGCCTGCAACACATGGTTAACTCCCAGTGTATTTATTAACCAGTGTGAGCAAAGGTTACACCTTCATAAACCCCAGGCATAAAAATAGCAAAACTGTAGCTGAAACATTACCCCGCCTCTTCCCACAACTCTGCTACTTCTACAGTTTGTTAAACTTGATGAGATACCCAGACTGAAACAGTAACTTTTTCTGTAACATTAACACACACTAAAGCCCATTTTGCTTTACCAGAAAAAAAACAAGCTTTTTGCAGTAGGGAGCTACATACAACAAAATCTACTACAAACAAAACGTGTAATAAATATGCAAGTTGAGGTACATTTCAATCTTAGTGGAAGGAGGAAACTGACTGGCTCTTGAGTAGCTGCCTCAAGGTGAGAATTGTCCAGGGAACACCTCCAAAGTAAATGTTGTACTAACTTAGCTACTTCTTTCAAAAATAATCCAAAACAACACTTAAACATACAAACACCTTTGTGAGAAATGAAGTTCTAAGCAACAAATAGCATGTTGGAAAAGACTTTTGTAAATTTGCTCTGGAGAACATGCTCCAAAACCCAGAGCATTTTCTTGAAAGATGCCACTTTCCCCAGGCTGTCCTACAGCCAAAATCCCACTTAAACAAATTCATCAGGTGTTGGGGAAGACAAATTCATACAGAGTTGGGACAATGATTAAGTTCTGCCCAAACTAGTCTAATGCTTAAGGCAGCAAGTCAACTTCTCAAACTTCCCTTTAAAGTATAAATGGTTCTACACACCATTTTGGTTATAAAGTGCTCAAAAGAAGTTCACTTTGTATTATTGTTGGCTTTTTAAATTTTGCATATTATTAAGGCTTGCAATATATTATAGAGTGTAATAGTTAAGACAAAATGCCTTGTTTAATTATAATAAAGAACTACTAAGATGCATGGAATAATGCTAAAATAATCTGAACCTAATGTCAGTTCATCTGCACACTGGAAAAAAAAAAGCTGGTTTTGCTCCTTTGCTGATGTTGAACACTATTTTTCCAGCTCTGTAAGGACATTCATTGCAAAGCTAACTAAAAGTTAGGAATATTTAGAAAGATTTTCTAATCTGAGCAAAACCCATTTTAAACAACCTTATTAAAGGGGAAACACTTCAAGTCATACTATTAAATTGTGCTTTCCTGAGAAATGTGTTGAAGTCGGCCTCAGACTTTCCAGATTTGTTGGTTCCCATTATCCATTACTCCACAGTTGTTCTGCTGCACACAAAGAAATGGCCATGCCATAGCACAAAGTTACAATTAACTGGTCTAACATACTGGGATCTTAAGAAATGTGGCAGTATCCTGTAAAAAAAAAAAAAAAAAAGGCAGTATCTTAGAGCTTCTAGCTGGCACTGCATGCCTTGAGAAGGGTCACTTGCCAGACACTGAGCTATGCAGCTCATTTAGCAGCATGCCTGGGCTGATAAATAAGGCTCCCATGAGTCAAAGTTCTTAAAGTAACATTTCTATATGTAAGCAGGCTTTTTTAATAAGGCACAGTAACACTAATCTTCCTAAAAACATAGCCTAAACTCTCTAACCTGACAATCAATTCCTAAACAGCAGCTGAAAATAGAATTTTCCTCTTGAAGGTACACCTAGAAAGAAGTTCAAGAGACTGTACCAACAAATAATATTACTGTGAGAAAAGCATACATAAAGTTTTTATAACAAATTTGCAATACAAAATAAAAACCAGAGGCAATACTTTGAGATTACCCTTCATTTAAACTTTTCTCTCTAGACTTTGAGGCAAGTATACTAACTTAAAACCTCATCTCCCACATCAACATCATTCTTCATTTGTTAACCCACATGGAATTCCCCTTTTTGAAAGTTGAGAAGTTACAGATTTATTTTATTATAACAGGGATTTTCCCGAAGACATACATGTGCTTATCAGGAGACATGAAACCAAGAGTGGGAAGGTGGGTGGGCACTGAGCCAGATCCTGTTGTTTAGCCCAATTTTGTGCCTTTGTATTATTTGGTCTCATAGTCAGCAAATCCAACCACAATGTTTAATTCTAACAGGAGAACCTTTGTTCTGTAAAGCTAACAAAGTGGTTAAAAAATATAAAGATATGGATACAGATAATGCCAGTATAATTCTGTCATTATACAACTGACCTATGCCTGCACCTTTCTGTGATTATTTGCGGGCAGCAGAGCTTAATGTGCAAATAACAGTAACCCATTTTTCTCAAATTAGCCCTTGGAATAAAGAATGCAAAGATGTTTCTCTGTCCTTAAGCTGACACTGTGCGCTATTCATCCATCCCATTCTACATTCTTAGCCTTCTGCTAAAAGCATCTTTATTCCACTGTGTTCATACAGCATTTCCACTGCTCCCAAAACCTGACACACTGAAAAAAAAAAAAACCATTGCCAACAAAACACTCAGTTTTAGTCAGGAGTGAAATTGAGCTTCATCATCAGATGTCAGGCTGAGCATGCAAGACCAGTGTAAGTCATTCATCTAAAAACTGGAAAGCAGGGCAGTCAAGATGAAGCAGTAGCAAATGGGTCACTGCAACTGCTTATTCAATTCACCAGTGCTTGTCTGCAGCAATCTCAATTATCCACCACCAACTGACACAGGAGATACAGGGAGATATCATCTATCAGTTGGTTTGGGTTTGTATTTTAGGGCATACAAACCCAAGCTTTAAGAGTCAGACAAAAATCAATTCTTAGCCATTTCATTTCAGACACCTAAGAGCCATCAGCACTCAAAAATTGTAAAAATACTTTTTTCCTAGATTCAGGAAAACACAAGGAACCCCTCATCTTGTACACAGGTAGCTTTAATTCCTCTCAATTTCAGTGGCAACTGAAGCTATCTCCTAATCCACAGGAAAAGATTTCTGATCTTCTTAGGTGTTACTTGGCTAAAGCAAGTCTGAATGTATACAAGCATGTTAGGTACAACACATCTGCACCTTGTTTTATGACTCATTTCAACTGCTTTCAATGTAGCCTTGCAATTGATTTACATTTGTGAAGGAGGGCAGAAAGGATTCTTAGTTATTCATTAAATTTATTATCAGCTTTGGGAAAAAACCAAACCCCTGTGTTATTTGTTCATTTTCTTTACTAGTGCTGCATAATCTTGAGACTGGTTGCTTTAAAACCAACAGAGAATACAACTGTGGAACTTAAAAGTGGGTTTGGGGCAGGCATGAAAACTTAGTATCATCACATTGGCACATCATATTAAAAGGAAATAGGAAATTCAGACCTTAGTCCCAGCAGTCAGGCTTCAAACAGCCAATACTTGGCACTGCTCTTGTACTAGTCTATCTCCACATGAGAAAACATCACAGGACTGAAAAACCCCAGAAAGCTGAAAAGGACCTGTTTTCTTCATTCAGTATGGAAACAGAAATATCCATTTGCTGACTGTCAGTTTTTCCCACAAAGCCAGTTGCTGGCAGATAACAACATGCATACCCTCAAGTGGTTTCTGCTGTCCATTCCCACAGCTATCTACAGTCCTGGACACTACTGCTATGGTTTTTTTTCTTGTTCTTTTTATTTATGTTCACAAGTAATGAACCAGTGTTAACTTAGCCTAGCACTTTGGACTGTTTCTAAGTAGCAGAGTAACATAGAGGAAAGGGTGAATTTTGGAGGGGTTTTTTGGTTTTGTGGTTGTGATGGACTGGAGACTGACCATGGCTTCAGAGCAAAGCCATTGAGGTTCACACAGTCCAGCTCAAACTGCCCTGTCAAGAACAAACTGAACAAATCTAAGAGCTACCAGCAACATGCACAGGTCAAAGAGCCATGGCAGAGCAACCATCAGCTCAGCCTCAAAAGCCAACACCTCTCTATTTAGAGAGAAGAAGCTGCCTTTCCTGTGCACTTCATGTAATTTAGTGCTAAAGAGCAGACAGTTACTTCAGCATGGAGGGTTTAACAAAATGTTCCTCTAGGAATCTTCTATGTTCAATGCCCTGATGATGTTGAGAACCAGGTCCTACAAACTTTGTACATCAAGGTAAACCAATATCTCCAGTTCAGGCAGTTGAATTTCAGGACTATCCACACTCAGGCAAGCATGTACTGTTAGCCAAAGGCTCTTTGGCAGCTTATTTTTCTTCCCAAATAACACCAGTTGCAAAACATTCTCGACAGTGAAAAGTTTCCTTTTTTTTTCTTCTTTTTAAACAAGCTTTGATCTTGTAGTTCTGACAGAAACAGGGAAATATTTAACTAAACTACTTTTACTTCAGTGACTAAAAGACGTAATACAACACCAAGGCTCAGTAAACATTTTGAATAACTTTGAACATCAGAGCACCTGTTTTGAACAGTTGTTGGTATTTGTCCCAAGGATCTCATCATCTGAATTAATCTCTGCTCATTGCATAGACAGCAGCAGAGGATTGTGTATGTGTCTATTTTTGCTCAAGGCTATATGCAGCCTTTCTTAAAGTACTGACCATAGCAGGAAGAATAAGTTACGTTTTAGAGGATAGTAGTTTTAAACAATGTCTCTTTTGGAGACATTGTAACAACATTATTGAGAAGCTGGTATAACTGCACAATCTACCAGGGGATGCTCTGTGAAGAAAGGAAACCCTCTTGCTCCAGGACTATTAACTGTGACTGCCAAGCACTGCCTTTCGTCGTGTCAGGATTTAGTTGGTAACTTTTGATAAAAACTTTGAGCATCCAACCTAAAGAACTTGGCTTAGATCACGCACAAAATATGGTGCTGGTGAAAGAAGATTCTGTTGCAAAGAAAATTTAAGCAGAAATTGACTATTTTGATTTGGCAATGTAAAAAACCCCCTGAAGCTGTTATTCACCTGGAAAGCTGTAAGCACCTCATCACATCAGAATGGAGACAAACTAAACTGACACAACCTCAGATTAGTTATCACTCTGGCCTAATCCAATTAGGCGTGTTTCCTGATTTTACTCAATGTAAAACTTCTCCACCAGCTCCTACACAGGAAACAGCAATAATCTCCTGATAATCAGCACCACAAATAACAAAATTCCTGCATAATAAAAGGTTTGGTGTGCATTTTTTTAAACAAATTTGGCAAAATAAGTTTAAAAACACTATTTAAACATTCTATCTGCTACTCAGTGATCAAAAGCCTGTGGATTTTACTACACCATTTCACAATTCAATTCCTTCCATCATACTGTATTGACCAAGAAGCATAAGGAAAACTAAAAGTGAACCAATGTTCTCCTATGGATTGAATGAATTCAAATGCACCTGTTTTGAGAATTAAGGATTTAAACATTACAATAACATCTATCATTTATTAAAAGCTTAAAAATAGCTTATATTGTGCACCATGAAAAACAAATTAAGCTGTATCTTGTTAAATACATCAAGAGCAGCTCTTCTAAGCTATTTATTAATTACATTTCCTTCTCCTCCTTTCAGGATCCAAAAGATGGACTAACAGGTTCTGCTCTTTGATACTTTACTACAGAAGCAGAGGCAGTGGCAACAGTGCTTTTTTTTTTTTGACTGTGATTTTAAAAAACTTTACCAACCTTCTCCAAAATTTTAGGCAGCATACAAATTGATTTTAATATAAATAGCATATGATAGACAAAGCAGCCATGGTTTTGTTCTTCAGCACTGAACCCAAGCCCTACATGTGCATCCTGTTTTTAAGTGCTGTACATTGTCTTAATGTAAAAGTGTTAGAAAGTTCAACCTTCCCATGTGGGATCCAGGAAAGGGGGGGAAGAGGAGGACAATCAAGTCATTTTGCACAGATGTTGCATTAAGACAATCAGATATTAGGATAAGCAACACATCTGAACAAAAAGCAGCAGCTTAAAACCACATGGACAATGAGAGAAGAGAGGCTGATACACATTCTCTTCAATTTAGTTCTGATTTTGAAACAGAAAGAACAAAATCAGCACAATGTGCCTAAAATAAAACACTTACAAAAAATATGACCTGAAACAATAAGAAAATTCTTTTTGAGAAACATTGAGCTATCAGATGGAAACTTGGTAATCAAATGGAAAAAATACATATAAAAGACTGAATTAATCACTGATCAATACTTGATACTGGAATGAAAACAACCAATGCTACAATTACAGCCTCTGAAGAAAAATCTATAAAAATTCATTTTAAGGGAACAAATTTGTATGTCAACATCTTTACTGGGCTGAAAGGCAGTTAGAATTTAAAATTATCCTTTAAGATATAGTTTATTCATGAGAAGAAAGACTAAATTCCTTTAAATTAAGGAAAATAAGTTTCCTTTATAAAGACTAAAAGAATGGAGAATAGTTGAGACTGATTTTGCAAAGATGGGCTGATAATTGAAACTGAACAAAAGAATTTGATGATTTTATTTTTTCACCCACCGTTTTCAGATAGCTTTATAATCATTTGTTATGTAAGGTTTGATTCCTAAACACGTATGTGATGGCAAGATCCTTGTTTCAGGACCTTGAAAAAACACAGCCAGAATCTACAGCCATCATGGCAACCCCTGCCAGCTCACCACCGTTGTTAAAATTTGACAGCTTTCTCCAAGCACAGGGTTAATTCCCACCTTCCTCAAGGCAACTTTCAAAAGACACCGATAAATTAATGATTGCAAAGTATCAGTGGTACTTCAGAGGCACAATTTAAAAGGAAAAGAGTCTCAGACTTCCAACACTTTAATGATTCCTTTCTGCTGCCAGGTGGAACGTCTGGTGGATTCAGAAGAGCAACAGCTTCCCACGGAACTTAGCACAGATGACTAAATGCTTTTGATGGCACAGTGAACCTCTATTTTAAGACTTCACTTTTAACTTTGCATTACAGTTCACTACCATATGACTGGAGGCCAAACGCCAGGAATTTGCATTAAGCATGAAAGCATACACAGTCTCCTGGAGCTACTGAGGAACTGCTGCAGCAGGAATGCTATAACATGACATTTTACCTCAAGAGGCATACTTGTATTTCTGCTGCAGAATATTTCATTTAATTGTGAGCCACTTGGATTGACTAGCAAATGATCAGTCTCGTAAAGTTCACACTGTTACTTGGAGAATTCATTAGCAGAAAGACTAAGGTTTCAGCTCATACCTGTTACAAACACTGCCATCTGTTAATAGAATTAACTTCCTATTGAAGCTTACACTTTACAGTGACCAACTTCTTTCCTGGGCACCTAAAATACTGTAATCACAGAATCACAAAATCGTTAATACTGGGAAAGACTTCAAAGAGCATTGAGTCCAACCATTAACCCAGCACCACTGTGTTCACCACTAAACCATACCCCCAAAGTGCCACATTCACATGCCCTTTGAACTATTCCAAGGGTGGTGATGCCACCACTTCCCTGGGCACCCAATTCCAATGGCTTTTGGCTCCTAAAAACCAAGCCAATGATAACAATTCTAACTGTACTCTCAAGGTACACTAAAATGTGGGATTAACAAACATGGCAAAATAGGAGTTGGGAAATTTCAAATCTCAATTTAAGGTGGAAAGTAGAGCCTAGATCTTGTATAAACCACTGAAGGGAGACTAATGGAAGACTACAAACCTGTCCAGTCATACTTTTATTGAAGAAGCCCAACCCTCTCAGAGCAAGTTGGGCATGTGTTGGCATCATGTACTGGGTCAGGTTTCTTAAAAGATTTAAGTGAAGGAACTCCTTGTTTCTGGGCCTACGTAGAACTTAACCATGTACTAAATGCCTGTCAGCACAGAAGAAGCACCTCCAGACAGATGTGAAAACACTTTTTCTGAGCTTGAGAAGGTTTAAATAAAACAATATGGTCACCTCAGCATCAAGTGAAACAGAGAGCAAACACAGCAACTGAAGGACAAATATTAACTAGGTTTGGTTTAGACATAGCACTTTTCCTCCCTTGAATCTTATTTACATCACCCATATGTGTTGTAGTGGCACTTAATAATTCATTATGCATACAGCATATCAAAATCACTTCTTTACATAAGACCATATTATTTATATTCCAGGAAACAATTTTTTAAAGTCCTAGAAAACAAGCCCACAATCTGGTTTGCTCACCAAGCAGACAGAACACATGCTATGGAAGGGTAATTTCTCCCTACACCTTTCTCCCCTGCTCGACTTAAGCAGAGCAATGTCAAAAGGCATTTGGACTCCACAACTAACCAATCCCTGGATTCTTGCAAAGCCAATTATCTAAATTAGTAACAACTCCTGTCACTATTTCTGAAACTGGCACGTATCCCCAAGATAGACATTAAATACGCATTTCATGCAAGCCAAGTTTGTCTATGCAATGCCAGAGCCAAGAACTGAAAATGTTCATAGCTCTTTTCTCTTGGCCTACTACAATTTAAGCTTTTTAAAGCTCTTTCTTTCAGGACATGTTCTGTGAGGTCATACTTTAAGAACCACTTATGCAACAGCAAAAGGAGCTCATGGTTTCTGTGGACAGAAGCGAGAGGCCCAGGGACGGCCATCAGTTGTAGCAAGGAGCCAGAGTCAGCAGCTCAGGATTTTCTAGAAGCCAAGGGCTCACTGTTTCCACTCACCATGCTGCCCCTTGCCAGAGCCTTCTCACTGTTGCTCCATCCCTTTGGATGCCACATACTTTGGCATCTCCTAGCAGAAATCCCAGCTCTGCTTCCAGATGTCAACACTTTTTCCTTCTAGCCCACTACCACACATGTTGGATAACACATTTGGAGGCCAAAAGTGAAAGACGCTTATATTGCAGGAGCTTGCACGAAACCCCAAACATGTCACGCAACACCAGCAGTTTCCTGGTAAGCCCTAGCCAAGGCTACTGCCAAATTCAGTCAGAGCTTTGGCTCACCTGGGTTACCTCTAAATGTAGACTGTGGCAGGCAAGTCTCGAACAACAGGTTTATTGCAGTCTGCAAGCTCAAACTGCAACCAGTGCAATATGTCCTACTCAAGATGGAGATTTTCAGTGGTGAAGCAATGGCTACCACAAATGACAGCTGAATAATCCTCTAAATCTACAAAAAGCCAAAGGATGAAGGTTTTGCTATCATTTTAGCAAATGAAGCCATCCAGCAAATCACACTGTAGCTGTTCACGGAACATCTGGTGAGGCCACCAAAGTAACTGAAACCATTTACAAACCCTTCCCTTCCACTCAGCAAGGTTAACCGTGCAGACTTACTAGGATTAAAGGGAGATAACAGAAATACCTTGTCGCCAATATCCATTTACCTTGTCCTGAGGGCCTGCCAGGCTGCATCAATGTCTGCATACAGGTTTTTCTCAGAGGGCTTGCCGGTGCTCACCCCGTAGCCGGAGTAGTCATAGGAGAAGACGTTGCAGTTGATGCGGGAGCCAAGGCCAATGTAGAAGCTGCACATCTGGCCCAGGTCCACAGCATTACCGTGCGAGAAGAGCAGCGTGTACCGGCCAGTGGGGGCACAGCGAACGAACATGCAGCCCAGCCTGTTATCTCGGGCCGTGCGGGAGAAGAACACTTCCACGGCATCCAGTTCCCGCTGGGAATACTGCCAGTCGGCCCGCTCGCTCAGGTGCAGGCTGCAGGTGCCCGATCCCGTGGGGGTGCCCGCCCCGGCCGCCGCCCCGGGCTCCTGCTGCTGCTCGGGCTGCAGCACGGTGTAGGTGGGCTCCGGGGGCAGGAAGGCCAGCTTGGCAGCGATGCGGCTGGGGCAGGGCGGGCAGCAGAACAGCCAGCACAGCTCGCCCAGAGAGAAACCGTTCATTCTGGGGCCTTGTTCTGGCATCAGAGACGCCGGAGAAAAGCTAAACCTCTCCTGGAAAGAAGTCACACGGAACCGACCCAGAGCCCTCCTCCGACGCGACCTGCCGCCTTCCTGCGAGGCCACCAGCTGCCCTCCCAGAACGCAAACAATGGCAACCTTGGAAGAACTACAGTTCAGCAACAGCAATGCAGCTCTTCAAAGCCTGGAAACTGCTTATACGAACCAAAAACACAACCCCACGTAATACAGATGGGCTACAGCCAGCCCTCAAACCCCCCCACAACTAACGCTACAGCAAATGCAACTCTCCAAAACACGACCCTAGACCTCCCTCGCAGCACATGAGCCACACGTACACATTTACAAAATGAATTCCCCGATGCCGCGGCTCAGTGCGGCGCTCCAGCCCCGGAGCCGGCCCCCCGCAGGGAACATGCAGGATCCAGGCGAGCACCTTCCCGCACACACCGCACCACGCGCGGCTCCACCCGCTCCGCCCCGGCCCCCGGGACGCCCCGCAAGGCAGCGAGGGGCCCCCGCAGCGCCACCGCCCCCGGCCCGGCCCCGGCAGCGTCCGCGGGAGGAAGAAGATGAGGAGGAAGAGGAGCACGAGGAGCAGGATGAGGAGGGTCCGAGGGGAAGGGGAAGGCAAGGTCGAGACTCAGCCGCGCTTGGCCGCGGGCAGGGCCATGCCGGCTGCGGCGCGCAGGCAGGAGCGGGCAGCGGCCATGTCCCGGCTCCCCCTCCGCGCCGCCGCAGCGCTTCCGGGTTACGGGCGCGGAGCGGCGCCGCCGCAGGTGCCGGGGCGGGTGCGGGGCTGCGCCGGGCCTCGCCCGCCGCGCCGCCGCCTGGGCGGGGCGCCGAGAGGTGCGGGGGGTGCGGGAGCGGGTCCCGCAGCGCCGGCCGGTACGCTGGAGCCGCCGCCGGGCCCTTTAAGGGACCCCCCCCCCCCAAACCCCTCCGCCGGCCGCCCACCCTCGCGCGTGCGCGGCGGGGCCGGGGGCGAGCGGCGGCGCGCGCCGGGGCCATTTCGCGCCCGCTGAGGGGTCTGTGAGGGGAGCCCCGGCTCGGGTCACCCTGAGCGCTCACACCTGGGGCAGTGCCGGCCCTCGGAGCCGCGCTCCCCACGGCCCTGAGCATCGCTCCTCGAATCGCCCGAGTTGTTCAGCAATGCCAATGGAGCTGCTGCTCTGCAGTGCCCAGCGCTGCGCTGCCCGGCTGCCGAGCGAGCTGTGCGTCCCAGGCTCAAAAGCTCTGGAGGATCTCTGGATTTGTCGGCAGTTTCAAGAGATACCACGGAAAACTTAATATGGTGCAATTGCAGAAGCCTCATTTCCTTAGAAAATCAGTGTAATGATCCGTATCCCAAATAATTCATTGAATAAATTAGCAAATTGCTTCGAGCATATGGCAGACCCCATGGATAAGTGGTACTGCATCTCTAACGCATGCTTCGACCCCGAGAGCAGAGCGCAAAGACTGTGGGCAAAATGACGTTTATGTGTAACATTCTGTTGGTAACACAGGGTATAGCTACACCCCTTAATTAACCAGCATTGCATGCTTACTGAAAAAAAAGTCATACAGCCCAATTGAAAATACAAAGAAAATTGCACTTGTGCAACTGCACTTACCCTGCAATTCTTACACTTCCAACCAGTGTCCTGACTTGAGACATGGTGAGCATGTTCACCCCTTTGTGTTGCTCTACTGTTTGGCCATTACTCTAGGTGCTACCTATGAGGAACAAAGTTTCAAAAACTCAGCAACTGGGTTCATTTCATGAGTTACAAACCTGAGATGCCCTTTCCTTTCGTGTTCCTTGGGTAACACGTGCCAATTCTAAGAAAACTCAGTTCAAAACCTGTTTACAAAAAGTTGATCATGTGTTATACTCCTTTGTCTTTGGAACGTCAAAAATGAGCTCAGCCCCCACCCACAGCAGTCTTTAGTTTTGCTAACAATCGGAATTTTAGAAATGCTAAAATCAGCCAGCAATAATTGTGTCTATGCTAACTGTTAAGGGAGAAAATGAAAGGGAGAAATGCATTATCTCCATCCAGCTTGAGCTTGTGGCCTCTGGCATGGACGGACTGTTCCCCTAGAGGACAGAGAATACCCAGTTAATTACACGTGTCCCAGGCATGTCCCACTGGGAGGGTGACAGGGTCCAGAGATCAGGCAGGGTAATGAAATGTGTCCCACCTACTCGATGCTGGGTTCCTTTGGATGGCAGAGACAGCCAACGCACCCGTGTATGGGTCAGGAAATGATGAAAGGGACTCCTACTCCTGAGACTGTGATAGGAAAACACAGAATAGATAAATGAAAGACCCTGTGAAATTCCTTGAGGATGGCAACCGCCCTCAAGCTCCACCTTAGCAGTTGCGAGACACACTATTGATAATCTGTGAGAAGACTGATACAACCCTGAGAAAACCCTGAATATACCCTGAGAAGCGATTTGGCTGAGGAGAGCTGCAAAGAGCCTGTCTAGTGCTGCCGCTATGCGTCCCTCTCCCTGCACACACACTGAAACTAAGATAAGAGCTGGAATCTGGGCATCAGCACCAACTAAAACTAACATTTCTCAGAAGCCTTTCAAAGGCTCTATGACTCGCCCAGAGCCAGACAGCAGAAGTGGTTATATTGTAAGTAGATTGCTACTCCAAAGAATAGGCAATTACAAGGACAATATTTCCCATGCACCACCCTGGCCCTTCCTTAGGTCATATTTGCAGTAGTGAACCTAAAGAATTAAAGTGTCCTCTTTGACTCAAAGAAGTGTTATGAATTTGCTCCTTGCGCTAATAGGGCTGTGCAAACCACATTTGCTATCAGCCTTTAAGTAATTTTTGATGGTCCTAGAAAGATGCCTCAGGTGAGCAGGGAAGATCTTCAAATAGCTACCAAAAAGGCAAATACAATAAACAGAACACACTGTAGTTGGTTATGTCTTGATTATTTCCATGTCCTGTAGCCTTGCAATGCCTGTTGCAAGGGCAGAGCACTTTGCACCGCACTTCCTTTTCCTGAACACTGGATAGACAAAAGAATAGGCCAGAAGACAGTGAGACTGAAGCCAAAGAGGACACCTGGCTGCAGCTCTGTGAAGATTATGTATCCCAAACATTAACCATGCCTGACTTCCTGCTGCTGCTGGCCCACTGTGTGGCTGTTACAGCTGGATAAACACTTCACATCTCATACCTGCACACCTGCAACTATCAAGACTTCAGGACTGGTTACAAACACCAGACTCAGACTAGGAAGTTCCTCAAAGCATTTTTGCTTATTTCCTGGACAAATAGTGCATGAAGAGTGCAAGTATTTATTTCTTACTGCTCATGTAATTTAATAACTGTGTATCCCAGGCCTGTTCTAGGATGTGTTAAAGCAGTAGCAGCACTGATAAGCAGTGGCTCTGTCAGCTGAAACACGAGGCAAGAGATCACACTGGAATCTACCAAACTCAGGTGCAGGGCAAATAACGAAGCACTATTAATTAGCATGCATGGCTGTGTTCTCATCAGCCATGTCACTGTCAAGTGCTTTGCAGTTTTTGGACAAAGATGGGCTTGAAGGAATTATTTAAAATAGAAAAATTAATTTGCTTTGGGTATGGAAGAAGACCCTCCCAAACACAAGAGAAAAAATGTAATGGGAGGTGGTATGTCTGGAAAAGAAAGCATGGGCAACAGAGGATGGCATCAAGAACTCACTGGAGACATACCACTCTGGTGCTAGTGAGAAGATCATAGAACCAGAGAATTATTTAGGCTGGAAAAGACCTTTAATAGTCCAACCATTAACCTAGGACTGCCAAGTCCATCCCTAAAACATGTCCCTTAATGCCACGTCTACATATCTTCTGCAAGGATGGTGACTGAACCACTTCCCTGGGCAGTCTGTCCCAGTGCTCGACGACCCAACCCCAGGGAATAAATTTTTTCCAATATCCAATCTGAACCTCTCCTGATGCAACCTGAGGCCATTTCCTCTTGTCCCATCACTTGTTAGTTGGAAGAAGAGGCCAACCACCACCTGGATACAACCTCTTGTCAGATAGCTGTAGAGAAAAATAAGGTCTCTCCTGAGCCTCTTTTTTCCAGGCTCTGGACTCTATATAGTCAAAACTTGAAGATATAACACCTAGATTAATCACCCAGGGTAAGCAAGCTAAATACAGCCTTCGGTAGATGGCCCATACTTATGTTTTTTCTGTTGGGTGTATCCTTCCCCACATTGTGCCAGCGGAAAGAACTTGGATTACTTATTTCTCTTTCTGCAGCTGAGCAAGCCTGTAGCAATTTTCTGCCACATAAACCCATGTAGCATTAACTTGCAGGTCTATATGGACAAAAATGTATCAATTACTTTACCAGAATGAATAAAATAAAAGGTAAAATAGAAAACTCATGGAGCTTGAATGATCAATTTCTTCAGAAGTATGAGTCTAAGACAAATGACACTCTTCAGGGTTTAAAACAGCTTTCTTCTAGGTCTGCAGGGTTTTAGTCAAGACTCAGCTATCCTCAGATTTGCTGTGAATACAATATGAGAAGAATGTGGAAAGGAAAACAAAGATGTACAAGCATCAAAACTTATGGGAGGGATGGCGGGGGGAGGGTGAAGTGGCAGCTATGTGATAATATACAATGAAGGTTTAGTCTTGATTTGCAGTGACTGCACTTTATGCCTGTCACTGGCAAATTGACATTTTAAAGATATGTTCTTGACTGCTTTTTCTTGTCAGTATCTTTGTTCAGGCTATATCTAGGCTGATGAAAGGAATTTCAATTAAGGATGAAATCTTTTCCATACTGTATTGAAATGCACAGGATGGGAGCAGAGGGAGAATGGAGCAATGAAAGCTCTATAGAGAGTTCTTTCAGGCATCTTGCTGACACAGGACAAGATAGTTTAGGAATGCCTGGGGCAGTGCACTCTGTAGTGGTTTACTGTGCCTTTACAAAGAAACAGTGTGCATTCACCTTAGTGCCTACTGCCTGAGGCCACATATCATTCAAATAGGGTTTAATAAATCCCAATCTAGTTTAGTCCTCAAGGGAATAGCAGTCAGGAGTCATTCAGGAGTGGCAGGGAGGGTGGCCACATAATCTGGCAGGAAAAGGCTGAATTTCACCCTCTGTATGTAAGCAGTATCCTGGGAAATGAAAGGCGTTATAAATCTGCCTAGTGAAAGCCTTAGGGAATAGAAGTGTGAAAAACAGTAAGACATGGATTCGAAGACAGTTCATGAGAGAGAGAGGAAAAGAAGAGAAAGACAATAGAAAAGTGAGAGCAAGGCGAAAAAGAGGAATACTAATTGTAACCACATCAAATCCACTTTATCCACCTACCTTGCAATTGCCTAATATTTGGGGTGAAAGACAAATTAGCTCCCACTGAGCACTTTCATAGAGATGTATTTCTTTTTGCATGCTTATCCTTGTCCACCATTTTTCCAGCCTGTGTCAAGGTGAGAATTTTTAGTTTTCTGATATATCCAGAATGCTCACCCAGCCCTTCCAGCTGGGTGTTACTGCTCAACAAAATCTGGACAGGGGCAGAGCTCAGTGTCACTGTGGCCAAACCCATAATCAAGCTATCAATTAAAAGTCAGTTTGTGTATATCTACAGCACTACAGAGTCATTAATGAGCCTTAGACATACATTTCATTCACTACAATAATTCATCTATTAAGATGATCTGATTTGTCAGCAAGAGCAAGAATGACTGTTCACATGGTTCACCCATGTCCAGTTATTCGGGGCTGAGGCTGTCATATATGAAATCCTGACCTGAGCATTTGCATACAACTGCCAAATCCCATGTATGTTACAGGAACTGAAGTGGAAAACTGCCAAATTCTCCTGCAATAATGTGGGAGCTCTGATGGTGTATCACACTGTTCCCTGAAAAAATTTAAACTAGACCAACTGGTTTTTGTGTTTCTCCACTTTCCAGAAATCATCAGAAAACATATGCTTCATTTCATCATAAACCCTCAAGGCATTTCCAAGGTCAGTGGAGATGGAGTTCAGCCTCCCATTCATGAGTACTGGTCATGTAATTAAAATAGAAAAACATACTTTGGCTTCTGCATGCTGCTGTGTGTCAGAAATCAGCAATGCTTTCTTGAAGCATGTGGACTCTTCCAACCGCGTGCCAATCTTCACATCCAAAGTCTGAATCATATTCTTCAGCTGGAATAAACCTATGATAATCAGCTTGAATTTAATTTTTAAAAAGCATAAGCACAGAAGGGCCAATGGTGATTATTTAAAATCTGTGGAGATCTATCAATTTTTTTCTTTTCAACTTGGTTTTCTGAAATCATACAAACCAAACCCACCATTAGTCTGAGACCATCCCTTGACTCCCTGGGAGATATAAATTTGAAAAGCAGGTCACACGTTTTCACCTGAAACATGCATTTAAGACTGAAAACCAGACTGACAGCCCAACTCTCAAGCATTACCTACTCCTCCCTTCCTTCTCTTTAAGCTCCTATCTCCTCTACTCTCTTTAGAAATCCTGGATAAAGCATGTGGTTCTGTTAACATGCTTTTATCAGTGCATGAGGAAGCAGAAAACTGAACTGTTTTATATATTCCCTCTTTGGTGGTGCTGCTGGGAGTTCCTTTACAGGTCACTAGATGCTTTTTGCCTCCTATGGCAGCAACAGCACAGCATCAAGAACTGCTGCCAAAGATCCCAAGCGTGATCTTTGATTTTGTGGCACTCATCTGGAATTGTCCACCCTGATGTTCTGGAAGCAAACAGAGAAAACTTTGAACAGATACCCTGTCACAATGAATCTGGAGGGAAGAGGTGAAGTTACCAAAACTGCTGCAGTAAACCAGCGTATACTCCACATGCAGCACTGGCTGAGTGGATTGGGCATGTGGGACCAGTGGAAGAAGCAGGGTTAGAGACAGATGAGCAGAGATGCTCCTCTCTTTGAAAAGAGTGGTAGGAGGCAGAAGAAATGACACATTCTGGCTTCAGTCCTCACCAACTGCCTACAAGTATTACCATTACTTAAACCCAAATATTGTTCCTTTTAGCTCAAGGACAAAATCTGAGAAGAGAAGGAGACAATGAGCTGAGAGTCTGCTGAGCTGTCTTAGAGTCATTTTGTGGGCAAACTCAATTGCACTACATTGCCTTTTAGTCACTGTGGTTTCCAAAAGGTCAGACACTGATGTTCATAGTCTAGAGGAAATTTTCTAGAGAAGTCTTCTATGTTTGGTTCCTAATGTCTAAAAAAGCAGTGCAATTATATCCAAGCACAGAAGCCCACCACAACTTTTCCTACAACCAATCTTAAGAATGATTTTTTTTCCTCTTTACTACAATTATTTACATATTTATCATTGCCTCTATTCTTCAATTTCTTCAGATTATGGCAGTTCCTTCTACTTCTTCCTTCTTCAGTTTCTGAGTCATTCTTGTTCTCCATCTCTCTCAAGCTGACCCACAACTATTCTCAAATGCTGCAGGCTGGCTATGGTACCCAACTGTGGCCTTACTCATGGTGAGTAGAATAGTAGGATGAGCTCATAGCTTGTAGACTGCACTTTCACTGATCCATCCCAGTATGATGCTTGCCTTTTTTTAATTTTTTTTTTTTCAGCTGCATGACACTGCTGGTTCCCATTGAGCCTGCAGTTCTCTCTCTCCCATACCTTTTCAGCTAACTCCTGCTTGCTCTGTTGGCTCTTTACTCCATTTCTTTGCAATTGATTGTTCCCACCAACACACAGACCATGACAGTTGTCCTTATCAGGTTGCAGTTACCCACTTTTAACACAACCAACACAATCAGCACCTGCAGAGCTACAAACAAACACAGCGCTGAGCACAGAGCCTTGTTCCTGTCAGCCCAGCCTTTTTAGGGAGCACTTAATATTCTTATTTTCAGGCCCCTTCTTGTCTACAGAGGACAAATACTGCCATGGCTGTTGGCCAGCCAGGATGAATGAGAAGCCCTGGGAGCCCCTTACGCTGCCATGGCTGGGCAACTGCTGTGACTCAAAGTGCCAGCCTTAGCCCAACCCATGTCCCATGAGCCAGCCCTCTGCTCCTGAGCTTTGAAACATGACAGGCAGGAGCAAATCTCACATTTCTCCAACAAGAACAAACATTTATTTTCTTTTTCACTCACAGTAACTGAAAATAAAAAAACAAACTATAAAAACTATTTACCATCTGATGAAAAAATAACTGTTTTACCTTTTTTTGCTGAACCTGTGATGCAACATCTGCTGAAATATATGGGGTACTTCAGGGCATATGTGCTCGCTCAAAAGATAGGGTTTTTTGATGCATATAAAGCTTTCCACAGATTCTTCCTCCATCTTCCAAAATCTCACACTGTTTTATATGTGATTATCAGACTGTACCCATGTGAGGGCTGGCAGTACAGAACAAGCTTCATTGTTCTTCATACCTTTGTCTGACAGGGGTGTTTAAAGAAATGCGCTGCTAATCACTTTGACTGCAGGAGTCCGGGTATGTAAGTACAAAGAGACTCATTACTTACTGGTGAAGCAGCAGTAATGAAATCCAGTGACAGTGACGTGAAGGCTAGACCCAAAAAGAGAATAATCCAAGCTACTGTGATAGCAGATTGATGTTAAGTATGTAATTAGAGAAGGAAAAATGAATGAAAAAGGAAACAGATGTAAACCAGCTTAATAGTTATTTTGTATCTTCTTGCCAAATGTAATCGTTACAGTTCTGTTACTGCTGCTTTTAAATCTCTGCTAAACAAAATGTATCAGAAATGGAGAGCTATGACATTTTCCTTCAGGGTTACAGTCCTGGTGGTTCTGCCAAGCTCAGCTCATTGCAAGAACCTGCCAGGATGATAAATAGTTAATGAGGTAACAACAACTACATTTACAAGAAAGAAAAAAGCAGTAGATGGTCAGTTCCTTTTGGTTGAAGTCTAGGTTTTAAAAATTAACACTAAGGTACTGACAAAATACATGGTGATTTCCTGAGGAAAGATTAGATGCTTGTGCTGAAGATAAAACCCCCAAAGCATATGTTTCCCTGCCTGGGCTTTCTTGTATTAATCCTATATGGATTGATGGTGTAATTAGAACAATTCTGTGACAGTCACAATTTGATGAGCACCATCCTATAGCTAAGCACACGTTCCTTATTCTCCCAAGACCACAGGAATCTGAATATCTCACTGCTTTCACTTTGTCTGGTATTAAAAGGGAGTTTGATGCTCGTATTTGTCAGTGGGTAATAAAGACAGATTCCACAAATGCCGTAAGAGATGATGCCTCACAACCCTCCAGAGCTGTGACCAGGCTGACAGATCTTTGTGCACTGATTATCAAGAGATGACCCTTCTTTCCCACAGCTCTCAGCTTGATTCACATCAGCAAGGCTTTCAGTGACTGCAGTAATGACAGACTGCATCCTAGACCAGCCTCGTGTTGGCTCTGAAGAGATTTCTCTAGTGAAGGCACTGTCATGAGGGGATCCAAGACTGGCTCGTTGCTCTGTGTATCTGCTGGTCCAACTGCACCATCTCTTTTCAGTCTGACCAAGGCCATTCTTGGTTTGGAGGACAAGTATTGCAGAGCTGGAAAGCAGAGAAGGAAGGTCTGACAAGTTCAGAAAGATACGGGAAAACTTCCCTTGTGAAACGCAGCGTTTTCCTCTTCCTGCACATTGGTCACTCAGGGAGAACAGAGGAAAAACCCCTTTTGTCTGAGTCACTCACACTAAACTAAGAAAAACACTTGGAACTGTGCTCCAGGGAGTAGCATTACACTGGGATTACAGAGTACTTGGGTGAAGTCAGGTTCCTTTGCTTTACAGCAAATATCACTACCTGAATGCTATTGTTCATTTCCAGGAATTTTGGTGATTCAGCCAAGGAGGTGTCTGTGTTCACAAATTGCAATAACTGTCTATGTTTCAGAAGGGAAACTGATACTATGCAGTGCTTTAGTTGCACTGAAATGGGATTGGTTTTTTTCTTACAGAAATTGGATGAATTTTAGCTCTGATTAAGTACTTAATCTGGTGCTTAACTTGAAACAGTTCACTACTTCCATTGACATGAATAAAATTGTCCACATCCAGCTAAGCAACTTTCCTGTTTTTCTGGACTGTGTTCTTTTAGAACTTACTTTAATTTAGTAAATACTAGTCTAAGCATAACTGTAGTCTGATCTTAAAAAAGGGTGTTTAAAGGGTAGATCCTCTGGCTTCTGTAATTTTGGGGTTTTTTAAGAGAAAGCTTTCTGCCTCCCACTTTGGGCCAAAATGCAATTTTTTGAGGTATGGAGTTCCACTCTCCTGGTTCAAATTTCAACAGTGATGGCAACATTTGCAGTTTTGTTTGCAGTAATTTCCAACAGAAGGATTACTTCTCCCTCTTGGATACATTTGTTTCTTGTAACGCTTGATGCAGTGCATCCATTTGGCAATAAACCCCTCATTGGGGAATTACACTCTGTTGGGTTTCTTTCTGTCTGAATTTTCTCAAACAGAGTAAGTCTCAAGTTAAATTTATTTGAACCAACATAAGCATGATTTGCACAGATGTTAAGTCACCAGACCCTCCCTCTCCTCACACCACCTCCCAGGTGTTCCTTCTACAGAAACCAATCATAAGTCTGGGGAAATTGGGGTGGAAATGCAGCTTCACATGACAGCAAAAAAGGCTTCTCTGTTAAGAGAGTTGAGGTAGCCTCCCACTGAAGCCTCAGTGTACATGATGGACAGTGACCCACTTCTCCAGCTTGGGAGGCTTGGCCAGTCTTCACAGAAATCAGTGAAACCAGGTCAATTAACCACAGTGAAAGAACTGGCCAAAGGAACAAACAGGATGGAAAAGGGATAAAGTGATAAAGGAGCTAAACACAGCTTGAGCTGAAGTGTTCAGGGACCACAATTCATGCAGCCAGAGGATAAAGGTGAAGTTCAATGACAAGGTTCCCTGGATCCTCTTTTTTCCCCATCTGTGCACTCTTTAGTGTGACCCAGTTTCCCCTTGGCTGTTGGCACTGGGGAGAACATGGTCCATTCTGATCAGGATTTTATTTCTAACCCCACTGCACTGAAAGAAGGATCCCGATTTACACTGACAAGGTAACTGGGCCTTTGGGGTTAGATGGGGGCTCAACACCCCCTTCCTCTTCCCAGCAGCAGATAGCTCAGCAGGAAAATGGTAAAACAATTGGTTGGGCTGACAGATGTTCAGTCTGACTTCAGATGATGTAGGAAAGCCTGGATCTGCAGATGTTGATAGTTTTCTGATTAAAAATCCTCCACTGACATACAGATAGATTAAAAAAAAAATTCTTTAAAAGCACAGCAAAACCTTGATTTATGTATGCACACAGAAAAGTTGTCACCAGCTTTGATATGCATTTCCTTCCCCAGAATCCCACCGACTGTACAGAGCAGAGATCCAGCCTGTCCTCCACTGTCAGGGAAATGCTGGGATCTCATTACAGCCTCTCAGATGGGGGCACGGGGCATTGCCTGTCAGTCCCTGCTTCAGCACCCTGACTGAAGGAACTGCACTGCTGAAACCCAAAGATGATTGAAATATTAATTGCTTCCAGGACAGTGTCAGCACACTGGCTGGCTGAAAGAAAAGCCCCAGGGCATTTACCTGAAGGCAGATGAGGATCCTCCTTATGCCAGGTCAAAGCAGACCAACTCCATTAATTTCAGCCAAGTCTGGGCTTTTTCCCCTGCAAGAGTGAGAGCTCAGAATCTGTTCTCAGTTCATTAGTACAGCCTATCATGGAGAAACCAACTCCACAAGATGGGAAGTTAGCCACAAAATACACTGTTAATAAAAGTAAGGGAGCAATGACAGACATTAGAATTACTCTGCAATGCTTATGTTCTGGGAGATGCAAATCATTAGCAGGGGGCAATGAAGAAGTCCTTGGGCAAAATTTTGCCATTGCTCGCAGTAATTGCCTTTAAAGCAACTGGGAGTTTGTAGGTGAAAGGTCTTGAACAACCTGAATGAGCAGTTAGTGACTAAATTTTTCTGACTGTAAATCAGAAGCATTGAGACCCCAAATACTCATGTTTTGCTAATGCTAGCAGAGCAACACAGTCCTTCAGAGGCTGCTTACCTTCATTTTGTTTATGTTGAACAGCCGATAGACAGATCACACCAGTTTATTGCAAAGCTGTATTTTCTTACACACAGATGGTATTAGAAAACAACTCTGTATATAAATTCTCCAAATACACAATGAGTTAGTGATCTGATACACAATAAATTAGTTTTCTGTGCAATCCTCACAACAGGAAGCGACGCATGTCCAGTGACTAAACCCAATATTATTACTTGCTTAAATAGAGCAATGCATCCTGTTGTTGTGAAGGATAAGCTTTGATTGAAAAGGGCTGTTTTTGCAGCTTCAAATAATTCCAAACACTTTTTTTTTCAAAAAAATAAAAAAAAAAGTAAAAAAAGAAGTTTTATTCACTTCTAAGCAGCAACTCTTGGCACATTTCCTTACAGAAGACACTGTTGTGTCCGGCTATTACTCAACCACTAACATTAGAGACATTAAAGTTGCAGGAAACACAGTTCATCTTTTGCGTAGTTAGAAAGGAGTTGGCTTCCCAATTACCCTGGAAACTGGACATGCTGCTGGGCAGAAAACCACAATTCACAGCGGAAAATAATACTTGATATACGAATATCTACCTAAAGGCTAATCAGCAAAACAAACAATGCACAAGGAAGATGACCCACATGACGTTGTTTGGAGGAAATTAGTCATCAGTTCTCTCTAGCCTCCTTTTGTTTTAAAACATTAAATCATTGCTTCTCACCAGTTTAGATAAGAATGGGTTAATACAATCTGTTGAGGATAAGAAATCAAGCTGTTTTCAAGGGCCAGGCTGTATTTTACAATTGCCTGCTGTTGACCATGTGCCTGTCGACTTCCAAGGGTCAGTGCTCCAGGCTAGTCTGTAATTCCAGATGTTACTGCACATCATGTGGTGCTAAGGCTCCTAGCAAGCATTGCCACCATGAAAGAAAGACATGAGGAACTGAGAGTAGAGTTGGATCAAGTTCGTGCATGATCCCAACATATCTTCTGCAGTTTCCTGCTGTATTCAATGAGCACACCTTTAAAATTTGTCTTTTCTCCCACTTCCAGCTTCATTGCACACTATTTAGGGAGGATAACCAGCTAAACAGTGCAGTGAGATAAACCTCTCTGGATCTGAGGTACTTCAGTGACTCTGTTTGACTTCCAGCTCAATTATGCCAATGCTCAACCAAGAGCCACGGTCCCTCTGCAGCCAGCTGTGTGATGTACAGGCAGCAACTCTGAAAGGGTATGTTTACTTCCTTCTCCATTGAGAGACTATCCATAAAACATTCCAGAAACAAAGTACTGTAGGACACGCTTTCCAAACAAACAAAAAATGTCATGAGCCCAGGACCCACTGATGTCAATGGAAGTTTTTGCTGTTCATTTCACCTTGGCCAGTGGTTTTCCTGTCCCTAGTCCACAGGCAAGATAGGACAGAGTCAAGTTGGTACTTGGAGCTTCCTGGATGGTGTGACTTCTCCTTCAAGGTGGTTAACTCCTGTTTATTTTCAAAAGCCAGTGCATCCCTTAGTTGTCAATGCATGCTGCTCTGAGGCTGGTAGCCCATTTGCCTCTTACATTTTAATTAGGCTCTAAACTCTATCAAATAAGCTTGATTGCAGTTATCCATTTAATACTTAACACATTGTATTTACAACTTTCTGGCCAAAAATAAAAGATCCAGACTCACCACTGTTTCACACTAGGCTTCCCCAGGTCAATATGTAACCTCTGGTGCCTTTAGGCAGCTTTGCCCTATGTCCACTCTAGTGCAAAGGCAAGTGGCTCACACTGAACTGGAAACTGCTGCCAAAACAGTCCATTTTGATGTGTAAACCAGAAGAAAGGTCACTGTGCTGAGGAGCAGACAGGCACTATTACCAGTGACATGTGCAGGAGCTGGAAAAACCATTAACCTCTGCGGGTGAATATGATGACAAGACAGTCTGGAGCTGGGCCGCCTTGGCCAGTCTCACCCTCCACCCCGTACACTGCTTTGGGCTACCTGGGATGTACAATCTGAGCAAAGAGCAATTCTGGCACAAATTTAGGGGTTGTCAACCACTGGCTTTTGTTTTCAGGCTTTTTAAAATGTAACTGTTTCAGCGAAAGAAAGAATAACCAAACAAAGAAAGAATCCTCAATTCAAATGTTAAAACTCTGTTTTAAAACTTTGAGAAAAATGCTACTTTCTCCCTGCCCCCCCCCCAAGGAAATGACTCAGTTCTAGAGAAACATCCAAAAAAATCAGCTTGTCTGTTAGTGTAAAAATCATTTAAGAAACCCCAAAACACAATATGAGCAGCTGGCTTGGCTGAATGTATCTCCTAGTGGTCTTCCCTTGTATTGCCTGTTTCTCCTTTGGCCTCCTACCCCACAGCTGTATCTGCTCTGCTCCTTCTCCTTCCAACTGCTACTTCTTCGAACAAATCAGTGCTACTGAGCCATGGAAAGGCCAGGCTCCTACTCTTTCACCTCATCTCCTGGTGTCAGAAGCTCCTGTGGAGCTGCCTCTCCGAGCTTGCCTCCTCCTTCCTCAGCCACAGCCCCCGGCACTGGAACCACAGTCATCTCAGTCCTGCAGGAGTTCAGGACATCAGGGCTGCTGCCAGCAGACCTACTGGGAACAGGATCTTCTTCCCAGTTTGTCCTGAGGCTGTGATTTGCCTGTCCCAGCAGCAGGCTGTCTTAAGCAACTACTTGCTGGTTGCAGTCCATGGATATATCCTTTAAACCCCATGATTTTCATGGCCTGATAAACAATGCAAATATTTTCTGTGATCACTACCCACCCAACGTTTTCAGCCTTGGCCATCCTTCAGCCCATGCAAGCCTGGGCAGGATCACACCAGTCCCTATGGATCACCATGGTCCCACACCATGCTGTGGCTGGCTGTGCAGGGATGGCTGTGTGTAACTCACGTAGCCACCACTGCTCCACACAGGGCCCTGGGGAAGGGGCTGCCCCTACCCAAAAGAGACCCCTGGGAATGGGAAGGGTCCAAGCCAACTTTGGCAGCTCCCCCAGCAGCTGTAGCTGCAGACCAGGGCAGCACATCAGGGTAAAGGCTGGGGGTAATGAGCTTGTAGCAAAGTGTGAGTGTGCATCTGGTGTGGATCACAGGGCTGACTTCATTTCCTTCCTCCTGGCTCCCTTGTTGTGCTCTGCCCGGCCATTTGGCCCAGGCCTGGCTGTTATCCAGCCGGTACCTAGTTTCATCAGGGCAGAGTCACAGATAGCACTGGCTTCCCAAGGTGTGGGACAGCTAGTAATCACTCCAGTGAGCCTTCATGAGTGTATTTTCTTTCTCAGGAGCCACCAGGTCTCCCCAATGGCATCTGGAGAACATCCAAAGCTGATGGAGCAGTGAACAAGCGCTTCCCTGTTATACCTGTCTGAACTGGAAACCGCAACCATTAAAACAGAGAGGAAGATTTCCAGTCCCTTGGCCCATGAGGCTCTCTTAAAAGCTGGAGACAGGAAACATCATCTGTTAGGCACTGATCAGTATTTGTACTGCAGTGGCTCTGGAGGCTCCCACTGACATCCTGCTCCTGTTATTCTGGGCACAGCCACCAGATTAAAACAGTCCTGGCTGCAAAGCCTTTGCAGTTGAACTCACCTATGTGAATAAATCAGACCTGCCCTACCCAACAGACGTGCAGCTAAGGGCTTGGCTCTTCCTTTATACCCAGGACCGCCAGGGATCTGTGGAACCTATTCCCATCCCCAGCCTGGAGGATGCTACTTAGTACCTGGATGGACAGCAGCAAAGCTGAAGGAAATGCAGCCACTTTCAGCCTCCTTTTCCTCCATAACAGCTCCCCATTTGATGGATAGTTTTACTTTTAACCCCCCACCTTTAGTAATTTCCACAGGTAACAATGTGAAACAAACACCAGGGCTGGGGGAGAGACAAGGACCTTAACTCAAGGTCACAGAATGCAGGTCCACAGCGCAGCCAAGGGCAGTACCCAGGTCATCTGAAACTCAACCCTGTGCCCAGTCAGCTGAGCAACACCACTTCTCATGCTTTTTCTTCTTGTGTTTAAATGACAGAAAATTTCCTGCATCAATGTAATTTTCTGGGGTTTTCAACTTAGAATAAGAAGCTTCCAAACTGTGCAGACCTGCCTATCTGGAACAGAGTGGTTCTTGTTCGTGAATGGTAAAGATGAAGTTAATTGCCAGGAAGTGGAAACTGTGCTATAATATCTTGGCGAAAGCATATATGATGAAGGGTTTGCTCCGCTGAACTTGCAGTGTTAATAACACACATGTGTCTGCTGGACTCTGTGCCATCAGGAGTCAGCAGGAACTGGACGACCTGCGTGGTGTTGGATCAGTCATTAATCAAAATCTGGCAGCGGAGCCCAGGACAGTGCAGTGAGGACTTGGCTGGGACAGGCAGAGGGATGTGCAGGGGGACAGACAGAGGGATGTGCAGAGGGATGTGCAGAGGGATGCACAGAGGGATGCACAGAGGGATATGCAGAGGGATTTGCAGAGGGATGTGCAGAGGGATTTGCAGAAGCTCTCCCCAAACCAAATGCTGCCTGTGATGATCCATCCCTGCAGGCAGCATCAGAGTGAGCCAGATCCTGCACTCACACAGACCTGGGACTGCCTGGATCTGGCATCCTTCCCTGGACTGAACAAGGACATCAGGGCAGAAATACCTGACCTTGGGATCAGTACATGCATCTTAATAAATAAACTGTAACAAAGTGCTTATCAGTCCCTCATTAGTAAAGATTATTCTCCAATGTCTGCATCACTTGCAAAACCTGGAACAGGCTGGGTTTGTTCCTCCCTTACTCTTCCCAGGAGGCATACTTGCAGTCAGCACTATTTAACCATTCCCAGGAAGAGATGAGCTTTCCTGAAAGGAAATCAGTGTTTCATCTCCACCCAGAAAAATCAGCAGGATTGGATAAAATCCACAGTCCTGTGAGTAAGCCCAGGGGCACCGCTAGTGAGCAAGGCTTCTACAAGCACTTTTGGTCCAGATAAAAGGTTCATGAAAAAAGACTTAAGCCTCTGAGTTTCTGTACTTCCAGTGTGAAACAGAGGATGCCCAGCCTGGTTCTGCTCCCCCTGATGTCTTTCTTTCCCCTTGGCTTCCTGCCATTGTCTTTGGCAGAGCTAGGATGGCTGTGGGAGCCCAGGGAAAGGGGGTATTTTCTTCTCTTGCCCATCAGAGCAATTATTTGTAGCCCTTTTAGGTATTTTCCAGCTCAAGTGGAGCTCAAGTGTCCATATACACACAGACATATGTGTACACATTTATACATGCACACACACCTACTTTAGCTATATATTCCTGCATGTGCACACATTTTTATGGTGACCTTGGTCAGTCAGAAAGTGTGTCAGACTAATTTCTGCCGTGCTCATGTAATTCCATCAGCAAGCATTCAACTCCCAACGTTTTTCCTGCGAAATGATGATGCAGGACAGGATGAACACACAATGGGAGTGTAGCCAGCCCAGCGCTGCCTTATACACTGATACCACAACATGAAACTGGGGGGCAATGGGTGGCCAAACTGGTTTGGTGATTGTGTAACACAGCCTGTCACAGCTCAGCTCCTAATTGCTGTCCCCATCCAGGAAGGACTCGGAACACCTACACGACTTTTGCAACAGCTGGCCTCTAGGTCAGGGCTCACTGGGGCTTTGCTTAGTGCACCTGAGTGCCCTGAAGCAGCTTTCAGCACCCTCCCTCCCCTTCTGGCAAATCCTACAAGCAGTTCAGGCCCTGGAAGCTGTTTTATTTTGTGGCAGCTGCTTCAGTCCCGTCCACTGCCTGTACACACCATGTTTTCACATCACAAACACATGTCCTTCCTGAGCTTTTCTATTGCTTGGGAGATGCTGGGTGCTGGAGCAGGTCCCTGTAACTGTAGATTTTCAGGCTGCTGATGTTGGTTTTTCTTCCCTTTCCTGTTCCTGGGACAGGCCAAGGCACCTGGCTTTCATTAGTTTTGGTGCTCTGCTCTAGGAAGAAAACTGTAGTTTGAGAAGGACTTTTGCTTTTCACATCTTGCTTTGAAGAAACTACTGTTTAAAGAAAAATGTTTTCTCATCCAATGTCATCACCGGTAATGCTGAAAGGCTGCTTTCAGCCTGCCGGAAACTGGCCTCAGGGAGACCTCAACACCTGCTAAATTCCTGCCCTGAGCTGAGGCCTCTACAAAACTCCTCCACCACAGTCCTCGTCAGCAGAATTCAGAGCCAGTCCATCACCTCAGACAGCTTACAAGGCATCTCCTCCTCCAGCCTCAGCATCAGGGAGAGTGGAGGAGCCCTATGTGATAAAGTCAGGTCTGAGAGACCCACCTGCAGCCAGAACAGCTGCCAACAGCTGCCTGATCAGGACAGGGCTGGTGAAGCATCTCCTTGTGAGCCTGGCAGGACTCCCCAGCCTGCCCGCTTCGTGCGGGGCTCCACTCGGGTGCACAGCTCATCCTCACTCCTGGAGGGTGGGAGAGACCCAGAGCCACCCACCCAGGGAGCAGAACACCCCTGCTGGTGCACTGAGGCCAGGTAAGAGGTTAATCCACCTCATTGCTATGGCTGTCAGCTCCAAATCTCTGTACGTGGGGCAGGTACCACACTCAACACATCCACAGAGGCATTTTCTCACCCACCGGGTGGGGCCAGCCCCTGGAGAGAAATCCAGCTCGGAGAGGGCTGGGATGGGAAAGGGAAGGGCAAGGAAGAAGGGGGAAATCGTGGAAGCAATGGTCCCAGCAGAAAACCCAGATAAGAAATAAGTCATGAGAACTCCCTACCCATGATTTGCTCAGTGAGAAATATCCGCTCTCAGCACCGCCAACCCGGGCGTTTTCTTTAACATCCAACACTCAAACTTTCTTCCTGCCTGTACCAGGCATTCCTGCTTTATTAGAACATCTGGAATTTCTGAATAATCTCTGATTTCTTTCACTGTGACGGAGTGCCTTTTGATTTCTATTATCCACTGCCCAACATGATAGCATGAGTGGGGATTGCAGGCTCCAACATGATCCTGTTGAACAAAGAATAAAACAATTCCTTATCAATGCTCAGAGCCCCAGCCTGAGCTGAGCTGTGCTTTTTGCAGTGCTTGACTCATTACTTACTGCTGTCATTCAGACTCCAACCCCAGAAAACCTCTGTGGACCTTGAGGATTGTCAGACAAGTTTGCTGCAGGTGACACAGCAGGTGAATGTTTCTCTTTCCTGTTGTCACCCTGCAGTCAGCAGCAGAGGAACAGCGTTGGATCTCCAGCCCTGCATGGGTCCACTTCCCCGGGGAACCTGGCTCTACATGTAACTGCTGGAGAGGAGCAGAGAAAGTACTACTGATAAACACTGCAGAAACAACGTGATACAAGTTAAGAGCAAAGCTGAGAGCCAGAGTCTGCTCCTGTGGTGAAAGCATTCCGGTGCTGAAGAGTGCGGAGCAGTGGGATCAGGGAAATGCTGTCACTTAGCAACTGCATTAACACAAGAACCAGAACCAAATTGTCTGAAGTGAGAAATGTCACTATTTTTTGGTGCAGCTGTGCCCACACACCGGAGCAAAGGGAAGCGATTTGAGTCCTGGGATGCTGGGTGCCACCTACACAGCCAAGAGAAGGGCCCTTAACAGTGAACAACGGAGTGAGTACAGCAGAGGTTTTCCTTTTGAGACACGAGTCCCACTACAAACTGAAGCATTTTATCAGAGGAATCAGCTCACAAAAGTTCTGAGGCATTTTACTTACCCAAACCCACTGCTATTTAACCTCAGAGTGGTAGTAAATGGCAATCAACCCATCCTCTGTTTTTTGTAACAAAACCCAGCAAAAATTTCATTGTATTAGATGCTGCTACAACTGCGTTTGGGAGGATGGGTCACATTAGTGTTAAATACATCCCTTGTTCTTCTGCACCCTGCAATGCACAGACAGAAAAGAGGCATTTTAATAAAAGAATAAAGATCGCTTGTTGGGTGGCTGGCTGTGTCCTACACCAGGCAAAGTTTTGTCTTGTCATAATACAGGCAGAATGAGAAAACACAACATTGAGCATTGAGGGTGCTCAGAATCATTAACTGATAGCTCTAATTCTTACAGCAATATATTTTGAAGCAGGGGTGGGTGGTTGTCAGCTGAGGAAATCTCATAAGGTGAAAAGAGGTGCCTTTCCTACCGGCCGTATGGGCACCAGCCCATCTGTCCTCAAAACCAGCTCTCAAATCAGGAACCAGGCTGGAAAGCAGAGTGTAGTAGAGAGGAAGAGGCTCACTGTTCCAGGGGAACTGAACTTGGTCATGTCACCCATAGCCCCAAACATCAACATTTTCTGTAATGCTTTTGTTTTTCATTTCCTTACTTTTTGTTTGTGAAAATATCATCCTAGAGGAGTGATTTAGGGTTTGTGCTTATAAATAAAATAGACTATAACCTGCCTAATGGGAGCAGCTCAGTTTTACATGGTTGTCTCTTGACATGTTTACACAGCTGGCCAGATACCATTAAAACACATTTTCTCAGGAGGCAGTGTGGTCTAGTGGAATGAGCATGGGCCTAGCAGTCAGGAACTCCCACGTTGTAATTTTGGGTCACCAGTGGTTTGGTTTGGTGCACAGAGTCATCTAACTCCCATGTATGTCAGTGTCCCAAAACAACACCTCCTCAGCACAGCGTGATACTGAAGATCCACGTGTTAGTCCTGGGGTGGGAGAGGATCAGAGCCCTGATGTGGCATCCAGGGTTGGAAACACACCAATAAAGGCTGTGGAGGGATGGATTGGAGATGCTTCTCCATCTTCATCTCTGGTGGGTTTGGCTTAGGCAGTCGCTGAATCAGAAATGATGCATCTGACATGCTCCTGTGCAGGTTGTCCTGATCCAAACTGAGATCATCCATGAGCACTCTGCAACAGCTTGTCCCTCTTCCCAGCAATGAGCAAAATCTCTCCACATTCTTGGAGAGATCCCCAGAGCTTTGCAGATCTTTAGTGAAGTGAAAAAGCCAACAAGCAGCAATGTTAACTCTTAGTTCAGGAATATTAATGGCTAAAAACCATTCATTTCCAAAAAGCTGATGAGCCTATCAAGTATTATATCTGAACAGGAGCTTGCAAAATAGCATTTTAAGTACCATGGAATGACTGGCTCTAGCTCAGGTAGTTAAAAATCAAATAAAACCTAAAGTGATATAATTGAAAGTTCAATGATATTGAACTAGGACCTACACTGTGACACCACTGAACTTACAGCCTTCCTTAGACTCCTTCAATCTGGGATACTTCTGCCACAGCATCAAGGTTACAGAGTAGCCTTCATATTTGTCCTACAAACTGCATGGACATGCATCCATAGTTCTGGGTGATGATCATGGTATTCATCCTATAGGAAAACATTTTAGCTGGTAGCTAAATTGTGATCTTACCCATTTAAGATCCTCCTTGTTTACTTCTCCCACTGGTCACATCTGGTAACTGCTGTGTTTGTGTTTGACTGCTGTTAAAAAGGGTTTTATTTGATGGGATATTGGAGATTCTCCAGCAAAACGATGTTCTAAATCAGGCAACAGCTATTGTGCTACATCAAGATGGCCTCTCCTTTCTCGGTGTCTCTGGGCCTGTAATAAAAAGTTGCTTGCAGAATTCAGGGACTGGCTATGCTGGTAGGCTCACTCTGGGCTTTTGTCAGCAACCTCAGGGGACTTTTGTCAACAACTTGAGTCACTTTGGAGAACTGGTCTGCTCTTTCAAGAAGGATGGGTGTGAGAACAGGTCAGCAACAGCACATTTGAGAGGTGATGTGGTACAGAGCACTTTCTCAGGGCTTCTGGATATGGGGAAAGGGTGAGTCAGTGGGTGAGGAGGTGGTCACAGCCTGAGTCTTGAGGCTGTGGATGCTCTGTCCTGGGGCAGCTCTGCCTGGCTGAGGAGGCCACATGGACCTTTTAACTGGCTCAGGGTCAGTGACCACATCAGGGTCTTCGTGCTTCTCTGGCTCTGTGGCTGTGCTGAGGGCTGGAGCTGCCCCCACTGAATCCCAGGAACGCTGAAGGTACAGCACCACATGGACCTACTGGGAAAGCAGGGCTGCCCCCAGCTTGAGGCCTGGTCAGCCAAGGCTCTGTCCAGCCAAGGATGGAGACAGCAGGACCTTTGGCAGCCTTTCCCCACAAGCTCTCCAACAGAAGATCTGCACCTCCTGCACCCTCATGGCTGTGGCAGCAAAGCCCTGCTGTGACCTGCAGACCTGCAGTTCAGCAGTCAGACCTTCTCCTCCTGCACTGCCCAGCTCCAGCTCCCAGTCTGGTAAGGAAACAGAGGAAGCTTGAAACCATTTCAGTGACATTTCTGGGCACAGTGGAGAGAAGTATCATTTTTACCTCAATTTCATAGGTGACAGGGAATCAACAAATCTGACAAACACAGCATTTAGTTTCTCACAGAAACAACTGAAATAACTAAAAGCTTTTTTTTTTTTTTTTTTTTTTTTTTGGGATGAAAAATTTTCTTTTCTGGATGGCAGACTTAAACAGTAAAGAAATTTGTGCCTTCAGGGTATCTTTAACCCAATTTTAGAACCTCCTCGAAGTCTGAGCTATTAATGGACTTGTTGCTGGAAGCTCAGCTCCAGTGTTTTAAATGGCTGTGAAACATGCTCCTGATGGGAGAACAAGCACAAAACCAAGAGGAAAACAGGAATCTGTTATCTGATATTCCCACCCCTGCTAATAAAGTTCTCTTTTCCAATGCTGGAGTCCTGGCTGGTGTTAAAGAGAGTCTTGTAAAATTGCCTTGACACCTTTTCAACATTAGTACAAAAATCCACCCACCCTTCACCGACACTGTGGTGGAAGGGACAGAATTGGGATTTTACAAACCTGTCAGAGGAAATCTGTTGCTGAGCTCAACAGTTCTGTGATGAGGCGTTGGGTATCTATAGTGTTGTATAAATATCAAATGCTACCTTTCAGTGAATTAAGATTTTTGTCTTTTAGTAGCCTTATTTATATAATTGTCACTTGCTTCAGTGGGTTTGCTCCAGTAGGTTTGCTCCAGTATTTCACTGCCAGCTGATATATCCAGGTCAGCCTTGGCAGGTTAGTGCAGAACCCCACTCCCTCAGCAGGATCTGAAAATTTAGGTCAATTCGCATAACTTTGATGAACCTTTAGAACAAAAATGATTAAAGTGACAACTTTCATTGACTCCCTGCTGAGGTCTCCGACCTTAAATCACAGAGGTCACAAAAAAATATGTGAAGAATCTGAATAAACTCCAATTTAGAACTCCACTAGATTAAGCATCTCTGTGCAGTGGGGCTATCAATATGGCTTAAAATAAGTGCACAATGCTTTATAGTTTCTCAATAATTAAAACTTTTCATAGGAATTTCATAAGTTTCAATGAGTACTTTTTTTTCTCAACGCCACCAAATGCAGTTTTTAAACAGACAAATGCAAAAATAAGCACTTCAAGTTACCAAAGTATCAATTCTGCAAATTTTTCACAAAACTTCAACCATATACTTTCAGGGTTTCATTGATTAAAATCCAAATATTTTTCAGTCAGAGGGGTTGGTAGTTTTCCGTGCCATATCAGAATGGATGTAAACATTCAGTGTTTGAGTTTTGTGGGTACAATGACAAAGATCCCTTCCTACGTCACCAAATAAATCATCGGGCAGGAACTTTTCCTGACTACACAAGACAACCACAATGACACATGGGCTTGGTATGGAAGAGGCCATGACTCCTTGACACTGCACAAAATCACTGTCCAAACCCAGACTTTCTTTCACTATTGCATAATTTTTTCCATTTTGGAACAAGAGCCATAGAGGAGCTCTGGTGGGCTGAGCAGACATACTGGAGAGCACTGTGGGGAGACCCAGGAATGCAACCCCACCTCTGCAAGCTGTGCCAAGGGGACACTGTGGGGAGGTCATGAGCTGGTGTTTCCAGGTACCTCTTATGCAGGTGAGCTCCATGTCACTCCCATTTCCCAGAGCAGAGCATGCTGGAACAAGCTGACTCCATCTGTCCCTCACATCCAGGGACCAGCTCTACATTTTCAGAGTACTCTGCGCTCTCTTGGTGGCTGGAGAAGGCAGCAGCAGGTAACAGAAGAAGGATGGGACACATCCATTAACAGCCCCATTTTAAAATGAAATATAATTTAATTCAGCAGCACTGTACAGTGTTGCCTCCTGATGACTTTTGCTCCAAATTATGTGAACCAGAAACAATGTAACATTTGTATGAGTGTGATTTACATGAAAGAAGGAATCCCACAGCATTTACAATCCCTCTGTGAGTCAGGCTTTGGTGTCCCTTGTCAATCACATCCAGGAGGTGTTGAAATGATGTGCAGGGAGAGGAGGGCTGCTTCTGAGACAATTCCACTGGACAAACTCCTTCCCTGAGTGGGAAATATTCTTATCCAGCCTCTGCCCCCTGCTACATGCACTGCAGTGAAGGTAGTGGGTTGTGTTTACAATTTCCAGGGCAGCATCTTCTCTTGTGTGTTCATTTAGCAAATTGGAGGCCTCAGACAACAAAGCAAACAGCAACTCAGGTCTTCAAAATCCTTGCAGGGGCAATGAGTCTATCAGGTCAGTAATTCCAGTGCTAAATGGAAAATAACTGTCTTGTGATTTTATTTTGTAGACTGAAGCCACTTCCCCATCAGGGCCACACACAGAACTGCACTGAGCTCCAAGGGAAGGATCATCAGCCGCAGCACAGCCAGGGATGGGCAGTGACTGGGGGAAGGCTCTGAGAGCCACCCAAAACATGTTTGGGATGACAGGGTGCACCAAAGTAGTTCAACCTTGCACTGCTTCTTGTTTTTAAAAACGTTCCAAGTATTTAAAACCTTACCTTCTTAACTGAAAAGATGCACTTGCTATTTTTAACAGGCAGCAGGACACCAAAGTGTTGGGGGATCTCTAACAAGGGGAGTGTGTACTGGGGAAAGCTCCAAAGCTGGACCTGGGGATGTCTTCTGTCCCCAGGCTCTGTCTGCACAGTTGTCATTGCAGTGGTGTGTGTACAACCCTTACACTTTTGTCTGCAAAAGCCATGGCAATGCACTTCTGCACTGCTGCAATGTCCAGGGTGAGCCTACCAGTGACATTTTTTTAAACTGGGTCCCAAATGGCACATTTTGTATATTAGTATTTAGTGCCAGTCTATAATTAGAAGATAATTTTTTCCAGAGCTAATGAAAAGATGCCCTAGCAACCCCTGGATATGATCCCAAATCCATTAATACAGCTCAAGCAATTCCATGTCAGTTTATGTGGGACAGACCACGAAGTTTGAAGAAAGATGCTGCCAAGCATTTTCAACCAGGAATATGTTGAAACTTGGTAAAAAAGGATGGAAGAATTCATCCTGTATCCATCCGTGTTATATACAACTTGGAGAGAAACTGGGAAAATTAAATGAGTAATACTTCCTGAACCATGATGGTATTTTGATAGAAATGTGGCTAAGAAATAGCTCCCATGGAAAAATAAAGGAAAATGTATTTCTATCATCATAATGAAGACTTGACCTGTTGTTATGATTCCTTAGTGCCAGTTGATAGAGGCAAAGATGGAGAGTGTGGCAACACCATGAGCCTTAGCTGCATTTTTTCCCTGTGTGCCAGCCTGGATGGATTTCTAGCACGGTGTCCTGCTGAGACCATCAGTGACCAAACATGTGGCTCCATTCCACAGCCAGCATCTCCAAACCCTGATTCCACACCAACATCAGTATCTCCCAGCACTCCCACACCCAGCTGTCACCACAGAAGTACACTTGATTTAGCACGTGAGAGCACAGCTAATGATGACCCACATGAAAGGAGTGCAAGGAGGGATCTCAAAACAGCCCAACCACACTGTACCCTGCTTGGCATGGGTGCAACACCCATTCTTTGTGTGCCTTTCTGTTTGGATTATGTTCTTCAAAAGCAACTGCAAGCCTATTAAAAAGCACCGGAAAAGCGGCAAAGAGCTGCCAGGATGAAAGCAGCTGCACTTCCAAATGGGGCTCATGGTCTGGCACATGCCTGTTCATCAAAGATGTTCACCAGCACCTGAGCAAATGCCAGAAGAACCCAATTGAAAATCTACTTTTCACAGCAAAACAGCACAAATGGCCTATTTTCACTGACCAGCCTGTGTCTCTGGGATGCGCACACACTGAGCAGAGCCCAGCAGAGCAGGGGGGGCTGGAGGCTGCATCTGATTAATCCCATCCCAGTGCCCCAGTTCCCCGCCAGGCCCCAGCAGAGCCCACGCCTGCTCTCCACAGGCAGAGCCCTAAAAATGGAGTATGAGCTGTGGAAACACCACCTACCCTGTGCCAGGAATGCAGTGTCCTCAGCTCCTGCCATGGCACACTCTCCAGCTTTATGGATTAATGAGCAAGGTAAATTCCGCTCACAAAGTATCAAGTCAACAAAGCAACAACAATATAAATGCAATGAAGATCCACAGTGAAAGATAAATGTGCCTTACATGGGCAATCTGAAAAGGTCACCAGAATGTTTGTGGCAAGGATACAAGTATTTTTAACTTTGAACAATGAGACCAAAAGGTAGACAAGGAAACCACTGCGATACCATCCCAGGGAGTGAATAAATACTGCCTCAGACCATGAATTAGCTCTAAATCAACTGTGTTCTAATGCAACCCTCTACAATACAGACAGCAATTCACACACCTCAGCATCATCAGTAGAACAGGCTGTTAATGAATGTTTTTCTGGAACACTTCTAAAAGTTGAGCTCTCAAACTGTCATTCCTCACCTGCTCCCTCTGGACAGCCTCTACAAGACAGATAAAAGGGGAACATCCTGTCCCCAACCACACAGCACTGGAGGAGATTTCAAAGACAAAGACCAATGCCTCATCTTCTGATTTTTGGCATGGATCTTATAATTCAGGGTTATTTCTTACCTGACAATTTCCAACAGCATATTTTACTTATTTACAGAAAAGAATTAACAACAGTTCATGACATTTTTATTTTAATGAAATTTAAAAAGGCAGTTATTAGTTATACATACACACAACTGATTCTGTACTTGTTAGTCATAAATATAGAACATTCAGAAGTACAAAATACACTTTATCCACAGCACAATTTCACATCAATATGAAGAGTTAAAACAGATACGTAACCAAGTGCCTAACAATGACAGAAGCCCATTTTTGGAGTTGTTTTCTTTTTTTTTCTTTCCCTTTCTTTTTTAAAGACCATTAATCTACACAAAGTAATCAGTGCCCACAGTCATCAGTTTCATGAAATGCACTCTGTTTTAGAGTAGGAAAAGACTGACCTTTTAAAGACAATTAGATGCCATCACCTTTTCTTTGCTCCATTAACAGCAACAAGCCCAAGCCCACATTCTCTTCTTCTCACAGTTAACAACTGTGAAAAATGGGGCTCTGGCAAAAATCACCTGAAGCCAAACTTGAGCACTGCCAGGAAAAGTGAAAATATCTGAACTAGAAATTAGTCCACTCGATACCTTGCAAACAAAGAGCAACAGCAGTATGACACCAGTAAGGCATTAATGACAAAATGGCTGTATTATTCTCGAAAAAAGAGTACACCTATGTATAAAAATATATGTCATAGCAATTGGGTAAATCCAACACTATTTAACACTGTGCCAAAAGGAATTAAGAGTTAAAAAGGCAGTTCTGCAAGAAGTATTTACAGTTTCATACTGTACCTCAAAAGAAAAGAAAAGGCAACAAAGCTACAAATGGAACTATCTGGTTAAAGCATCACTGTAGGTACTGCCAGTAGCACTTGTACAAATAATGTGATGGAGTCTTGGACTGTTTGACTGAATAAATGAATATAAATATTTTAGTATCTAAAACTGTCTCAGTCTACATGTCTGCTCCTTGAAATAACCCACCCAGACCATCTTTTGCAGTTTCCTGCTCCATTAGTTTAAAACCAAATGATTCAGTTTCAAGAAACACTGTTTGCAACAGTTCAATCAGAAATCACAGCTTTATTTCCAGCTTAGAAAAAAAAAAAAAAACCACAAAAGGAATGAGAAATCCACCACCTATGAAATTCTGGAAACTGGAAGCCAAAGTGCCAACAAAGCTACACTGACAGCACGTAATAAAAACATCAGCATTCCCAATGCACCTTATAACTGCAGCTATAGGATAAGTTAAGTCGCTTTAGTAACCAAACACAAGGTACAGCACAGCCAAGGCTACACAGCTCTGTCAGCCACAAGGCCTGGGGCTGTTTGGGAGCAGCAGGCACGGACAGGGACACAGCAGGGCTGGGGCAGCCCTGGCAGCACGAGCAAAGCCTCACCTGCAGCACCTGCTGGCTCAGAAGCACAAAGTTGCCAAACTTGTTCATTGCTCCCTCCTCGCTGGCTCGGGCACAGCCCAACACCTCCCACCCCGGCTGGGGGAGATGGGATGGCCAAGAATGGCAGAGGAGCAGGGCAAGGGGGGAGATGCCAGGAATAAAGCGCTGGCTTGGGATGGCACAACAGAAACGGCTGACAGGGAAAACCCAAACCTGGCGCTATCCAGACTGCCCTTAAGAGAGAGCAGCCATCACCTTCCCCAACCAGAAAGGCAGGAGGAGTCCACAAAGTGAGAAGCAGTCTGATCCCTCAGGCGCACTGACTTCAAAAAAACAACAAGAAAGAGAGATGTGCTTAAATTTCTTCTAACAGTGCACTTTGAACTGCATGACCAAAATCTGTACATGGGAAGCCTTCTCCAGTAGTAAAAAACCCACAACACACTGAGGAAGTTATCATTGCTGATGTCAGGAGAAAGAAAATGACTTTAAAAACCTTATTTTTAAATTGAATTCAGGAAGCAAAATAAACTCTAAATATACTTAGAGCAGTTTGTTGGGTAAAATAAAACACAGGAACAGCATTTTTTTGCTGAATACATTATTCACTTTATGGAAAAATTTATAAAAATTTCAGAAGAACTGGCACTTATCATGTCAAGCATCTTCTGTGCAGAGACAAAAACTGCTCACTTACTGCTCCCTCCTTCATAAGCAGCCCCTTTCAAAACCCTGCACAGACACTGAGCACCTCACTCACTCTGCAGCATCGAGGCACCTCTTAGAGACACCAGTGAACTTTACTGTGAGGCTGCAGAGCTTTGCCTCTCCAATTCCATGAGCAGTCATTCATCTGAGCAGCGTGAGGGGAAAGGGAGATGGCTCCAAGAGAATAAACATCCATGTATTTAAAAACAAAAGTGCGTAAGCACATGGCTTGCTCACCTAAGATGGTATTTTCCTGATCTCTGGGGGAGAAGAGATAGGAGGTTTTTTGTTCTCAGTGTGATTTGGTGAGGCAAGTACAGACCAGGAGATCTGAGGCCTCTCTAATACCACATCTAGAGATATACAAAACTATCCTAACAAAAAGACTCCCTAGCCCCACTTGCACATAGGGTAAGAGATTGGTCCCAGATTTAGTAAGAGAAATAGTAAGAAGGACTCTTCCTGGCTACTGAACACTACATGCTGACCTGGGAAAAGGCTGGGACAGCAGTGTCAGATGGGCACAACCTCATCTGGGACAGCTGTGTCCCTGGGCCACACTCACCTGAAACCTGCATGGCCAGAGTGGGCTGTGGGCAGGGCCTGCCTGCTCTCCAGGATGTTATCCCAAAAATAGGGACTGTGGTGATGGACATGACCCCACTCAGAGACACCCCAGAATTTGAGAGGGGCTATGAGAAGGCAGAGCTTAATCCTGTGAAGGCTAAGAATTGCTGCACACACTGAGATCTTCTGGATGGAGACTATGCCCTGAGGCTGCTCTTTCAAGGTCTATGATGGCCCCTGAATGTCCAAAAGTTGCCCCTTCCTCCTCTGCAGGGGCTGCCTACCAACACCCAACCTCAAAGGTTATGAACAACCTGCATGCAGGACCTTGGGGCTTCGTGAGTGATTCCTTCTCCTCCCATCCCAGAAGAAATGATCAGGATAAAATCCTTACAATCCAACCTCTGTAACTCATCATGCATATTAAATACTGAACAAAAAGATTCCTACCACATCTCTGATGAAGACATATGGCAGGTGACTCGCCCAAGAGGAAGGTGATTAACTTACCTCTGTGGAAAAGCAAAATGCAATGTGGCATTCAGAGCAATCAAGAGTCCTTAACAAACTTGATAAGCTGAAAATCCCATATTTAACGGAACAGGGTTAACAGGGTTTACCAGAAGCATTTACTTGGGAATCCAAGCAAAAATTCAAGTTATCACTGTGTATGCAGTGGACAATAGTCCAATCAATATCTATTACCAACTCACTCTAAAAAAATTATACACTACAAAACCATCTCATTGCTTTGCAGCAAATGAGCTTGAATGATTTGCTAGTAACAGGCCACCACCTTGCACTGTTAAAATGTGAGGTTTCACAGTATAAAAAAGTACTTCACAGAAAGGTAATGCAGCTAATATAGAAAATGCAATCTCGACGTGTTTACAGTCATTTTTAAGAGGCAATATTTTTGGGAAAGCAAGAACAATAATAATTAAAGCAGCCAGTGAGAAATGTACAAGGTTATAGGCCTCAATTCAGTGCAAAACCAGACTAATAGCTTATGTAAGTAAATGTTTGTTCTGAATAGAGAACCACCTGAATTAAAAGTAAGAACACCTATGTGAAGTGATGGAGACTCCCACGATATTCAAATCCTTCACATACATCATCAACCTTTTCAGTACACTCCAGAATGGACCCTTTGTAAAGGCAAAAGAAACCAGTACAGGAAATCACTTCATACATCACAAGATATACATAAAGTACCAAAATGTACACACATTCAAGTTTAAGTTAGAAAAGGCAGAGCTGAATCTTCTGGTGAGAGAGGCCTACATTATGTTGCTTAATCTCAACATTTAAAGTGACCTAAAACCTACAAGAATCAAAGAAAACAGAATATTGTGTCTGCTTTCAGAAACTTAAGCTTAAAGCAAGGCATCGAAATTGCGCGGTAGGCACTGTAACGAGACATGACCTTACCTTTTCTCTGTTAGTCTTTGTTACTTTATCTATTGAAAAATTACCATTCAAAGGAAATATTATGTACCATTCACATTCAAATATTTGAGACTCAGAGATTTTTTTTTAAAAAAAAACAAGCAAAATTTTTATCTCTGAGGTAGATGACAATAAAATAAAAAAAACCCAATGGAGCTGTCAATGAACACTAACAAGTGCTGGAGCTCCTCTGTTGGCACTGACGCACCCCAAGGAGGAGAGAGCAAGCCCTACACCACTATCTGAAATGTGAGAAATGTGTCCTCTGGTTTAGTAGCTTCTACAGAAATGCAACACAGAAAAAGCAGCGCCAAAATTACACTGAAATGGCCTTGGAGAAGAAGAACTTCCATTTCTGCTTTGCAAGCTACTCGGAAAATGGTGGAAACATTCCCAGGTCAGCAAAATCTTCAATGTTGTAATTGCCAGTACCCTGTGTTGGATCCCCTGGCATCGGCAGCATGTCCTGCGTGATAAGGAAAAATCAAAGTAAAGTCTCACTTGCCAACACATTATCCAGACACAAACTGTTTCCTGTTCATCTTTTCAGTGTAAAACCAGAAAAGGCCAAGTTTAGATAAATAAGGTGAAAACCGGGTCCGTGCATAGGGCTGGGCTAAGGTTTATGTGCTACTTATGTTTTGTTGGAGTGTTCCTGAACAAGAGGTGGGACTTAAGCAGGGAAGAAGTTTTGGATTGCTCCTCTGAAATAAAACACTTTTAAGCTGCCTCCTACTCCTCCCAGACTGAAACAGCTCCCTTGGAAAGGGAGCTACATATGGAGAGAAGCAACCTCTGGTTTCACAACATCTCACACACTGGAGCTCCAGCTGTGTCAGGATGGGTTTGGGCAAGGTCTCACTTCCTCACCAGCACTCTCTAGGTGAACACTGCTCTGCAGAACACTCAAGACTGGACATCCAGCCCAGCTAACAAGGTGCCCAAGCAGCTTTCATGAATGTACAGAGACAGAGGAAATAGCAGGAACTTCTCAGGAGAAGTGGGATTTTGTGGTAATTGCTCTCACGTGTCTTGAGCCAAGTGAGGTCTCTGCAGGAGGCTTCAAAAAACACTCAGCCCTTCCTCTCAGCCGGAGACTGAAGCCACAGGGAAAAGATATCCCTTGCTGGGAAAACCAGAGTTTACGCTTGCTTTTCCTGTCAGTCCTTACAATAATAAGCTCTTACCACAAAGCCAAGTCTTGCCAGGGATGGCTCATTATCCTCACAATAAAACAAAACCAAGAAAACAAATAAGAAAGCTCACGGGATCTGCTCTGTGAAAGAACTGAGAGAGCTGCTGCGTACTGGGAAGTTCCTCCAAAATAAAGACTGACTAAAATCCATCTGAAATCTTCACAGCATCCCCGTCAATGTGGTGAGAGAGACTGTGAACACAACTGGCAGTGTCTGAGCTGCCAGAGTCAGCCTTCATTCTCTGACCAAAACTTATCTGATGTTTTCCCACATTCTCTCCCAGCCAAAGGGAAGTGTAGCTGCCCCCTCCTGTCTACTTTCCATCTCTGAAGGGATTTCTGCTGCTGGGGCCTCTATGGCAAAGTCTCCTCAGGCACAGATCCAGAAAGGTCTCCTCTTGAGTCTGCCTGCCTTCTTAAGCCCAGCTAACCCAGGGCTGACTTTGGGCACAATCCAAGCAACTTCTTGGAGGCCTTTAAACTCATCCAAGTTTCTTAATTCCCTCCAAATGCGCGCTCACCTCCAAGAGCTTGGATCTCCTTTAATCCCATGGTCCTCCTTTCCACTAACTTCATGAGAAATTTGTTAAGAAACAAGCAAGACACTGGTTAGAGCCCCAAGTCTCTGCTGGCCATCAAACCATGCTGTCATCAGCTCCAGTGGAATTACCCTGAATATCCTCTTGGATGGCAATTAACCTTTGCTAACACAAAGACATGCAACAGACCAATCTTGCCTGGGCCGTGGGCTAAGAGCACGCAGACAGGCAGTTATTCCAGATGAAGTTTGCTGTTGTTTGATCTTGTGTGAAAGCAATGGTTCATCCTCACAGGAGTATTCCCATGCTCAAAGCTCTTCTGCAGCATTCTTGCGAGCAGCCGCACACGAGCCCAGTCTTGCAGGTGAATTTACTTTCCAAAAGACAAGGAGGCACCCCACTTCTAAACCTTGCTTGGGGCTTGAACTGTCTTCCCTGCATTTATCTGCATTGTTTTCTTGTAAACTGTCTTCTTCATCTAATTTAAAAACCAGTTATACAAGGACAGATATGTTATCAGGCAACTTGACTTTGCTATCTGTAGTCAAGACTCAGAATTAGTTAATCAGGTGGTTGAAGATGATTGTTTACCACCTGGTATCTGACTGAGTTTAACCTTAAAAAATCATTGTCCATTATCTTATATGCAGTATGAGACTACTTTCCTGCTTGAACTGTCAAAGAGAATGATACTGGTATCTAACTGAACTTGAGATGTCACAGGCCAACACCAGGATAAGAAAGACACTCCACTGGGGAATACTTCATGGGTTCTCTACAGAAGATGAAAGCCCGAAGTATAGGGTGCAGGGAGAAGGGAAAACAACGTTCTACATCAGCAAAGATGCTGTTGTGTGGCAGAAACCCAAACCACCTCAGTAGCTAAGGGCAGCTAGGATCAGTGCAGGTCTATGGCAGCATGCAGCAGCAGGGAAGTGCTCCAGGCCCTGCTGCACCCTGATCCTCAAGGGCTCTGACTCTGAACTGAGGGCTCATCAGAGGGACTGTCGGCTCACTGACCACTGCTCACCTGGAACACCTCGGTCTGGTTGGGCTGTGGGTGTGAGTGCTGGTCGCTGCTCTGCTGATTGTGGTGTTGGCTCTGCCACTGTGACCACACTTCCGAAGGTCTCCCCTGGAACTGCCCGCTGCTCTGGCCACCTTCAGCTGGATGGGGCAACAAAAGGCAGAAGTCAGAGAACAGCTCCTCCAAAACATTTGCCTGCTTTGGGCTGGCATCCATCAGTACCTGGATTTGCAAAGGAGCCTTGGAGAAAGGCCCAGAGTGACACTAGCCCTGGGAGGAGGAAGCTGGAGGGAGTTTCAGCCCCAGAGCAAAGCTCAGGGCCACAGCTGCACAGCCATGAACTGCCCAGAGCAAAATGCAGTGACTCAGTGAGCCAGGCACTGGAAGACAATTTCAAGCATCCTCCCATCGTTTTTTAATCAATAATAAGGAGTATTTTTCATTTCACTTAAAAACCAAACTTCACCATCTGAATGCTGTTTCTCTTCAAAACACTGAATTCTTGTGGAGCAGTGGGTGCACAGTTTGCTACTCATCTAAGAAGCATGTAAGCAGATCCAGGACTTTTTTAAGCAGATGTAGAAACAGTATGATCAACAGACAACAGCCTTGCTGATGAAACACAGGCATTGCTGGACTGTCTTGTCCTCTAGTGATACATCTGCAAAGTGATTTATTTAATATGTAGTTCATAGCAAATTATTATCCTGTCAGTATGGTGATGCTTTCCTAAAAGTCTCAGGCCATTTACATTTAACAGAGTAACATGATTAGCAAGGCTTTATTATAAATACACTTAAAATGATGATTTCAAGGAGATTAATTTCTTCTAAATGGTCTACCAGGAAAAAAGCATGTTGCCACACATTAATTTGGTTACCTATTATACATACATTTTTCATGAGTACAGTAACAGATTACACTTAAGCTGGACTCATTTTACTCTGCATTTCTACAGACTGCCACTGAATTATATTTTTGGATGGTTTTCCATTCATTAGTTACAGTATCTCCTTGTAACAATTGGCATTTTAGGAAGCTTGTCACCAGGCTTATGTTTTTTCTCCGAACATTTCTTCCTCTTCTTTCTTGTTAATGTTATTCTATATAACTGCTCCGGCTATTTTTGCCTATTTCCCTCTCACAGCAGAGGATCAAGCTGTGCATGTCTGGTTCTTCCCTATCACCAGCATCATCTACCAAGGGTGCCAAATTTCCTGTGCCAAGCTTCCACACCTGTGCTATGCCAAGCCTTTGATAGCCAGACTCAATCACGTCAAATCAGCCACTACTCACAGTCATGACTTCAGAAAATACAGACACATGTATTTACCCCAATCTCTTTGGCTACCAGCTAAGCCATGCAAAACAGATAAAGGGAAGGTTTTACAGGAAAATAAACAGGCTGCAGTGATGCATTTCTATCACATCTGCAGTAAATGATTACAGTTCTTCCCTTATACTACAACCAGTAATTCAGCTGACTCAAAAACCCTGCAGACATTTTAAGAGCCAAAATAAAACTCATCTAAGTTACTCTTTAAAAGCAAGCTGCAAGTTTGCTTTGTTTTGTTTTTTTTTCCCCTCAGAACAACACACTGAAATTAACTGAGTGAAGCAAATGATGCTTCTTTTCAGCAGAACAGCTCCTGCCAGCCGGCGGTCGAAACCGTTCCTCCCCGTGCAGGCTGGGTTATTAATAGCACCCAAACTGATGTAGGTCAGGAGATGTTTCTCATTAAGTGAAAGGGTTCTTGCCAAGTAGCTTAAGCCTGAAATACAAGGCTGTCTCATAAACAAATGTACAATGCCTGGTGGAAATGGAAATGGAGGGAGGAATAAGCTGTGTGGGAAGAGCTCCACCTCAGTGCCCTTTCTCTAGGCACAGGTCTGTGCCAGATCTGCTCCCCAGGGACAGGAGCAAGCAACACACATTGGCACACTGCTACCTGTGCTTTTTGGGACTGCACATTATTAACGTCCAGTGGTATTTTTCATGGAATCCACTGTATTTTTTACTCTTGAATATTATTCCCCTGGTGGAGTGTAGAAGACTTACCAAGGAGCTACCTACTGGGTCACAGTCTGAAAGCCACAAAATTAGCATGCAATAGGAAAAAGAAAACCATTCCAAAACATGGCACCTACTCTGATTAGGTTAGTAACACTGGGTGTACTAAATAAATCCTGTTTTCAGCCAAACTCCAACATGCAATCTCAGTGCAAAAGGACTCCATCATGAAGGAGAAGATAAAAAAAGAAAAAAAAATTGCAAATTTGTGCCTTTTAAGTGTCCTTTTGAGAAGTAAAAAGAAATTGAACTAGCTGACCACAATTTGGGAGGATGGTTATTAGTGAAATAAGCAAGTTTTCAATCTTTCAGAACACCATTTACTGGGGAAAAAAAAAGTTCCCTCATACCATAAAATGACAATATTCTGAAGTGTGTTGGATGTGGAGGAGATGCAGCACGGAGGGAACAGGTCAGTTCTCTCCTCTCTAAGCAGCAGCAGAAAGCAAAACCCTTTCACCACCTGGGCTTCCCAAGTGACCCACCAAAAAACCAATAAAAACCAATTTTTACTGATTAAATATTGGAAGATTTTTAATGAAGTTAATGCCCAAGAGTTTCATTTCTATGTGCATTTCCGTGTTACACCATTTAAAACTCACCAAAGCCTGCACTTCGGTTTGCTAAGCTGGAGTAGGCATTCCCACTGGGAGAAGAGGTGGCTGGGCTGGACAGGGGGCTGTATGATGATGGATCAGCTGGGTAGGTGTGACTTGTTCCAATGCCAAAGGGAGACGACTGAGCCTTGCCAGACTGAGATGGAATTTGCTGGAATAAAGCATAAAAGAAGGAGAAGGTTTTATTGTTGGGGAACAGCACAGCAGAATCACTTTTTACAACATAAAGCAAAAACTAAATAAACTCTGTGGATGCCTACAGGCATGTTTCTCCTGTCTCAGCCATTTCATTTCTGTCCAAGCCAGCTTACTGCTGCAGAAGGAATACAACAGACTATAAACCAACACTTACAGCTCTCCTGCTGATTAGCTCACATGCACTCTGTATCAGAGCTCTTTGGAAAACCAGGATTTCCTTCACCACTATTATGAGGATTAATCTCAAACTCAACAGGTATGATGAATTCATCTTTATTTTCCAAGTGTATTGATTTTGTAGTGCCACAGAAAAATCAGTTATCTGAATATCTTGCAGGACACATGCAGGTCTCAGATAAGCAGTCTCCAGTGCTTGGGACTAAATGGCCAAAGAAGTTTCAAAGCTAATGAGCTGCTTTCTCTCCCTGCCTATGAAGTACAGGCAGCAGTTATTGTGCTTTTTAAAAGGCTTGGAAGGGTGAATCACCAAGTCCTGGCAGAAGGGAAGAAACAGTTTAACATTGCTTTAACTAGGCAGCTGAGTTAATTCAAAGGTAGTAAAATCCAGCTTGCTGTCATTTCACCTACATAATGGCTCTGTCACAGGATCTCCCAGAATGTTACACAAATGATTAAACACTGCAGAGGCTGCTTTGACACATGTACAACTGGTACACTGAGACTAAAGGGAGTGAAGTGTTCCACCCAAAGTCATGTGCTAATGTATGGTGCACAGACAGAATCTGACTTTAAACCATCTCCCACATCGTGAGTCAGTCCAGCAGTCCCAAGAAAAGCTCACCACCTAACCAACCCCACAAACAGAAACTGAAGGTGAGTACATCTCTGGATGCCTGTAAGGATGTGCCCTGTTACTGGCAATCAGTGCATGCAAAGGAAGCTGCTCTTCCTTGGAAGAGAAGGACAGGGAGCAGAATGAAGCCCCCACAATCCAAGGGGAAGAGATCAATGACCTATTCCATCACTCAGACACACACAGGTCCATGGGTTGGGCAGAATACACCCAAGGGCACTGAGGAAGCTCACTGAGCCACTTCCCATCATCTCTCAGCAGGAAAAAGCCCTTCACCAAAAGGGTTGTCAAGAACAGGAAGGGGCTGCCCAAGGAAGAGACTGAGTCACCATCCCTGGAGGTGTTTAAAAGATGTGTAGATGTGGCACCTGGGGATGTGGGTTAGTGGTGAAATTGGCAGCAGTGGGTGACCATAAAAGCCTTTTCCAAACTTAATTATTCTATGATTTTTGGGCAAATGCAGGGGAGGTGGGGGAGGAAAACAGATCCCAACAGGCATATAACATGTGGAAGATGCTATTAGGTCTTCAGTTTGGTTCCAAGCTAAGAAATTGTACATTTTTGAAGGTTTCTACAATGGCAGTGGGAGCTCAGAATGTCACTTTTGCAAGGCTTAGCTCCATTTTACTTTATTTAAGATGAAAGAACGAATTCCAATTTCCTTAAACTCACACACAAACTCAGTTGACTTGGACAGAATTTGTGCAGTAAGAAGGATGAGTAATTTGTTTTAATCATTTTCAGCACCTTCCATATCATTTGGAGAAATGAGTTAATGTTGTGACTGGATTTCATTAACCAGGTGTGACAGATAACCATGACACTCTGAGGGCTGGGAATAATCAGTGATTAATGTAGAAACAACTCACTTATTGAAAATTTATTTAGTGACCACCCCAACATGCCATTGCAGCCTGCCAAACAATGGGAACTCAGGAGGGATTAAGAGCAGCATTACTAAGACTGAACTTGATTATTTCATATTATTAGTCTTTTAATAGAGTTTTAAACCACTTTTTAACTGTTACACAGAACAAGAGGTGATTTCTGGGCTAACACTGACAAGCACAGTGCATCTGACGGAGGTGTGTGCTGTTTCCTCCAGCACACGACAGTGTGAGCTACACTGGGCAGTGTAATGGAGGGGCAACAGGCTGAGCAGCTCTGCTTCAATCCATGCCTGGATTTGTCCGTGCCCCTTCTGCCCACCCTGCTAATGGTGGGTAACACTGGGTGAAAGGGCCTGGTCCAAGAAAGATTTAACTCACAGGCTTAATACTAAAGCAGAAGATCTGTCCTTTTTCCTTCACCCAGTGCACACAAGAAACGAACACAGGACAAAAACTTCCAGTGGGGTTTGGGCCAGTGCAGCCACTGCCACCTCAATGACACCATCCCAAACCAAGTGCAGTTACCACGGGGCAGCTGCTCACACTGTCACAGCTCCACCCCAACCACAAATTAATGGGTTTACTAATACTTTTGTAAAAAGCACAGAGAGTGCAAATCTTTAATGACTGTGAAAATAAAGCACTTGGAATCAACCAATACCTGTCCTGGAAACGGTGGCCGATTTCCTGTCCAGGCCACCTGGCTCTGGTTGAGCTGCCGGGATATCTGTGTCAGGTTCTGGCCAGTTGAGGAGGAAGACTGGATGTCGTTGACACCAGGCACGTGCACCACAGATGAACTAAGGGTTCAGAACAGACACAGAGCCTCGTTTGTAGGGCGTATTCTCAATGCACAAATTGTATCCCAGATAAAGAAATACTGACAATACATTAAAACTAATATTCAATCTGTCTCGACAAGAAAAATGACTGAAACCATCACAAAACTATGAAACGTACTGGCATTCTAAATGTCAGTCCTAATAGACACAGCAGGCAAAATTATTTTGAATTAGACTTCAGTAATCTCTTGGAAAGGGCTTCTAAGAATAAAAACAGTCTCACACATGGTGCATACACACTTAGCCTCCCACTAGTTTAACATTTAATGCATTAAAAATCCAGCTTGCAAAGAGTATTCAAGCAGGTACTTCATCACAAATATGTGCTTAAAGTCAACAGTATTTAAGCATTTGCTTAAATGCCATTCTAAATGAAGATGGGCACAAAATACAATACTTATAAGCACTTCCTTATTTGTTTCCTGTCTGGGAAATGAAGAATTATGTGCTACATATTAAAAATAAGGGCTTTTAATTGCTTTTTTTTACCAACTGATGCTAAAGAAGAACAGGCAGTTCTATATGCAGGCAAAAGAATAATCAAGACAGAAAGTTAAACTCAAGTAGTAACTTTGGAACACTAATAATAATAATAATAATAATAATAATAATAATAAATATTTTTAAGGAACTTTTTTGTATATTAGCTGTTTTCTACTTACTGAATTTCGTTACAGAGAAATACCCAGAAATTCCTAGTTATAAGAAAAAATTTATGAAGGAACTGCTTCACTTCACCATTTCATTCTCATGAAGCCTTGAGTAACAGAACCTACACAACCACACATTGTGACTGTACTTTTATATATAAAACCATATTTTTTACATGTCACATATAAATGAATAGAAATGAAGACAGCACACAAAACCAGTTTTGTAGATCCACTGAAACAGCTTGTTCTTTTCTCCAATCCCTTTCCTATTGTTTATTTACACAATCTTACAGAGAGAGAAGAGAGCAAATTGGGAAAAGAAGTAAACAAGGCTGAGCAGAGAGAAAGCAGGAATTTGAATCCTTGGAAAAGGCTGACAATCTCTCCCAGAGCATAAGCAAAACGTGGCAGGCATCTGAATATGGGAGTTGTTATTCTGGATTTCTTACTGCCTAAAAGCAAAGTGTATGTTTAGAAATTCTTTGCACAGTTCTCTGGTTTTTTTAAAATCTGCTTTATTTTTCTTTTATACTATCACAGAGTCTCCAAAGAGGGAAATGTAGACCAGAAAGTCCATCTAAATCTGGCTGGAGCACACAGCAGCTGCTGGGGAGGGCTGGCCCTACTGCCAACACCTTCTCAGTCCTATCACCTAAGGAGCTTGGACTGTATCTGGAACTGTACTTTGAAGGCAGGATTCTGCAGAACAGTGCCTAGAGGCTGCCCAGGCTGTGACTGAATGAGCCAGGCTGGAGATTGTACAGAGGGCAGTTCACTGAGAGTGGAAGTGCTGGCAGAAATGCAAGCCATTACTTGATGTAACAGAATAGCAGTAGGAAAAAAGCTATAGTTAAACATCAGGAATTAGCAAAGGAAATGAACAGAACACAAGGAAAATCCCCTGATGGCAAGGCAGCCACCCAGTAATACACAATATCCAATTAAAAGACATTTTAATTTACTGTCATATCTCCCCAAGTTATACTTGGTTTTAATTTAACAATTTTTGAAAACACACTCACATGGATCTTATTTCTCTTCACTGAGATTATTAGCAATTATGACTTCAAGAGTACATTAGTTTAAATAAAATCAATGTTTGCCAGTGTTTTCCAGTTCAAGGAAGTGACAGGTTCTGAGTGGCTGTTCCCTCATTTTCACAGCCTTGGCTGGTTTGAACAGGAGAATGAAACTCCAGTAGGACAATGGTGATATCACAGGAACTAAGGTAAACACGATTGCTGTTATCACTCTCCAAAAGCAACTGGAACTTGTACTGCCAGCTGGTAGGCAATGACACACACTTTGAATAACTCAAAAATACCTTGGAACATGCCAGACCACCACCTTACATGTATTTGGAAGCTGCCTTAGAAGAGTATTCATGCCCCTGTTCCAGTCTTCACCTGGGACTGTGGAGGCAGCATCCCTCTGTTCCCTTTGATACCCACATCAGTGCCCTTCAAGGCAGCCTGCAGGAGTAGTGGCAGCTGTAACTGCAAAGCAGATCTTTGCAGCACCTTCCTAGCTTGGCTCAATGTTCCTCAGATCTCTGACCCTGTCCTGTCACCTCTCAGTTATTTCCCTTCAGAATTTGTTGCTGCTTCTTTGCTTTTCTTCCAATTACAATATCACTGCAATATTTACCAGGCAATATTTTTAAGGTAGATACCCAAATCATCACAGCTTGTAAACCCAGTGTAAGTGCTGAAACATCACCAGCAGTGAAGTGCACACAAAGTAAAATTCATTCATGTAAAGAAAGCTCTTGCACCTTGGGTTGGTTTTGTTTCCACCATACTGAAGGGGGACAGTCCCCCCCCAGAGACAGAAACTGATACATTCAGGATCTGCAGCAAATACCTGAAAGTCTTTCCCGAGTGTCCTGGCTGGAATGGGCTTCCCTGGGAGTAAAGCTGTTGGTTTCCTGCTGTGGATGCAGAGGCCATCATTTTTTTATCTGCTACAAGAGAAAAACAAATTACAGAAAAAGAATTAATTTAGGGGATGAGATAATGAATGACAAATTATTTAAAGACAATTGAAATGTATGTTTTCTTCTCTTCTTCAGGCTTCATGAAGAAGCCCTGTGGAATATATTAGGAACAATGCAAAATGTTCAGTGTGAAACCAGAGGCTCAGCTGGTTTGTGTCTCCCCTATACTCTTCTCACAGGCTGTGTCTCGTTAATGCCATTGTTTGCATGGAATATTGTGCTGGTTGTGCCCTCTGGCCACACAGCCCAGACCTGCTGGAAGCTGCTCCTGACTGGACAGAGCACAGCTCCAGTGAGGTGGGGAGTGAGGGCAGAGACACAGACTGGAGAGGGGAACAAGGCTTTTCTGAAAGGTGTGAGGGTCTGCCCAGGGGGATGGAGGGATGGCATATGAAACAAGCCTGGTCTGAGGAGGGTGTGATGTCAGGTGAGGGGACATTTCTGCCACCAGGAAAAGCCCTCCAGCCCCATTGCTGTCAGCACAGACTGTCTGCACTGAGGTGGCAGATGAGAGCCCCCACCCTGCTGGGTTAAAGAACCCAAGGAAGGGTGCCCAGGAGCTCTCTCCTAACCAGCTGACAATCTGTTTCCTGGGACAGCCCAAGAAGCAGCCACCTCCCTGGCAGCCTGGTGGCATTGCCTGCTCATCTCGGGGTGACAACCTGCAGCCCCACCTGCATCACAGCTTCTGAGTGTCACCAAACCTGCACACCTGAGCTGTGGCAAGGCAAAACAAAGGTCTTTTGTGGAATTTTCTGTCCTCATGTGGCTTGGAGGAGCCATGAAATGGGATAGAAGCACCCCAGAGAGGTGGAAGACAAATGAGTGTAGTGAATAACTTGCACAAAGAGATGCCATTAGCTTTGATAGTCTACTCTTAATGTGGCAACTGGAGATCAATCTCTAATTGAATGAAAAGAGATTGGGTGAACAACACTGTCTGGTCCCTGAATTTAATTTTCTGGTACTGGATTATTCCAAAGCCCACAGAAAACTCACAACTGCTTCTCTAAAAATAATTTACAGGTCTGCTACACCACCCTTTTTTCACTTTCTCCATATCCCCTCCAAGTGCAAAACACCCTGCAGCTCACTGATGGTTTTGCACCCATTTGTACCTGACAGGCCTAGAAATCAAGCCTGCCCCCTCATTTTTCCCTTTTGCTCTTTTCAGATTCCCACTCATTTCACAAGATGCTCCCTCGGACAAAAGGCCCACTCAACTCACAAGTAACAAGTATTTTTTAGGTGATCAAAATTTTTTTAGCTTTCTCTAGCTTTTAGAGACCTCCTGAGTGTGACTCACCAAAGGCCTCCAACACATACCAGCTCTGTTACCTAAGTTGTTCTTACATGATGTTCCTGACAAGAACCTAAGCTTGCCTCTCAAAAGAAAAAAGTCACCTCAAATTCCCTCACAGGAGTCTCAGAGAGGGAGTGTGGATGCCACTGATACAAGCTGGAATTGCTTGTCCTTTGTAATGCAGAAATTTGTAGAAATTCCTCCCTGGCTACCTACTGCCCAGCACAGAAACCAAGGCTGGGCTGCAAAACTACTCTCTCAGATTTAAAAAAAGAAAAAAAAAATAGGGGGAAATGGGGACGGGGTGTAGAGAAGGTTGTGTATATAGTAGGAAGAACTGAGAATGGGTTGGCATATCTCTGAGAAGGACAGATGAATTTGTCTTTTTCTGCAGCAATGTCATTCTTGCATGAGATGCCCCATTTTCTAAGGCCAGCCTTTGCAGGGACACCAAACTCTCAGGGCTGGAAGAGACTGAGCCAAAATCCTGCGGGTGCTTTAGATATTTGAGAACAACACACCAGAAAAATTGAGAGTGCCCCAAATGAACTGGAATTCCTCAAGTGCAGCAGAGTTGCCATGGCAGCTACCAGGGTCTGTGCCACAGGATGAGGCCAAGACAAAGGGAATAGCTGAACTAATAGCAAGCAGTTAATTCTCCTTCCTGAGTTACCCTGAATGCTCTTTAGCCTCTGGATCTGGCCCACATCTCTCCCAGCTGTATTCCTACTCAGGATGTTTCACACAATTCTCTGCTTTCACCTTTGGTACAACACTGATTTTTTGGGTTTTTTTTTTTGGTGAATTTTACCAGTTTTTCTCTAAACTCTACCACTGTACTGGTCAATGATGTCCCTTCTCCCAGCAGGACCAGGATCTCCAACATTTCTGCCCCTTGACTGAATCTCTCTCTAAGAACTGCATCATCCTGTGATTCCACATCATCCCATGCTTCAAATCACTTGCATGAACCAGTAAAGCCAGGCTTCCTCTCCCAACTTTTGGGGTTTTAATTCAGTGTGGCCACTACATGCAATTATAGCAGCAATCTCCCTGTGTCAGCCCATGTTCTTACAGAATGAGATCGGGTATCAACATAACACAAATGTCTGGCAGGCAGCACACAGGCTTGTCAATATTGGTTTTGGATAGGGTTCCTCATCCCTAACTGGGAACCATCCTTTATCATTCAGAGGAGACCTTGATCACAGCTCCCATGAGAAATTCACAGAGGGAGAATGTCCCAAAAAAAGCACAGTCTGTAAATTGATAAGAATGAAAAGAGAAATGGCATTTCCAAGAACATAACCTTCCAGCTACCTCACAGCTTGCGACACCCTTAACCCTAACCCCTCCCCACAAACAGCTGAGAGCTGCCTGAAAAAGAGCCAGTAAGGCAGCCAAAATGTAAGATGTTCTTGCTTGGAAAAACATATCCTGATGTTTAGGGTTGGAGTCTTGCTACCTTCTAATGGACCCCTTTTATGGCCTCAGCTGTTGACTCCACTGTTCGAGTAAACAGACAAGGATGAACAGGAATAGCAGGGAAGTCCTAGCAACAGCAGGAGAGAATATCAAGTATATATTGCAGTTACAGTGTCTTCTCCAATTGAAAAAGCCAATCCAGACATAAGCAACCAACAGTGAGGTCACCTTCCAACACCCCTGGAGTCAAACCCTGTGGGTCGCTTCCTCCCTGCACTGCATGACACTTGCACATTGATTTATTTAAAACAAATGTAAAAATTCCTCTTTTTCAGTGAGGACAGTTAAGAACAATAAACAACCAATGAGCTCTTCCACAAGCCATGGCATCAATGAGCCTGGTTTCCTACAGATATATTTCAGATGAACACTTCAGCTGCCAGTCTTAGTGGTTTCTGTCTGTTAGGGCAGCAAGCAGCACAGGCTGGGGCTACTTTGAGACAACTCCATCTGTCTGACTGACAGTTGGCTGTTACCTCTTAGAACAGGGCTGGGAAATCCTTTGGTGAGGGCATCAGTATGGACTCTGTCCTCACTGAAATTTCCAGGGAATACAGAACAATATATTGTTTCTGAGACTCCTATCACTCTTAGAAGAACTTGCTAACAAGTTTAAAAATTGTGGGAAAAACAGCAGGGACTCCTCACAACCAGGTAACATGACTGGAGATGCCTGGCCAAACAACAAGTATATTGTTGGCAGCATATGACTGAAGCATTGATACAAAAGCTGGTAATTTGATAAAAAACTGCAACCTATCTTAAGACTGTATAGTAACTTTCTTGTCCCTATTTAGAGAAATAAATTTATATATGCTGTTTAAGAAAGAAAATATACACTTAGAAATGGAATGTTTTGCTCAGTATATTTAAGATCTAGGAGCACTGCCTAAGGTGTCGTTGTGAAATGAAAAGAGAATCAAAACCAGGCAGCTCTGGGGACACAAAACCCATCCTTCCCTCTTTGATTTTACTCCTACCATCTTTAGGGGAAATGCCAACTAATGACAAATGCTAGGAAATGTCCCATGACTGATGCTGCTTAAAAAATTCTCTGCCACGTAGCAGTTTCTCTTCATTCTCTTGAAGCTGTGCTCTACATCAGGTAACCAAGCTTAACACAGTATTATAAATTAAACATCAGGGACATTCACTTACAAGCAGTTATTCCAGCAAACATCTCAGCAAATCTAGGATCTCTCTCTTGGGAGAAGATAGCATCAGGCTTTTCCACAGACTTTCCACCCTCGTGAACATTAGCTGGTATACTTGGAACAGGCACCTGTGGAGATACACAGTGGAAGGTAATTCCCTCTACTGTATCTGACAAAAAGGAATTCAGGGACAGTCACAATGTACTTTTAGTTTTGCTGAAATCTGCTGTTGTTTTACATCTTAAATGATCAGAAGCACAAAAAGAAAAATCTGAGAAATTTCACCTGAGATAAGTCATAGGATGACAGCCCATCTCTTTGATGTACTTCGAGTTCTGCTTGCTGCTGCTGAAGCTGTCTGCAAGGGAGACAAAATGACTTTCTTACAAAAACCAATTAAGATACAGAAAGGAATAGTCATGGTCTCCTATTTTACACTCCCAGTGAAACATGTCTCAGGTGATTTACTAAATCCTCTCCTGTGAGATCCATCTGTTTTTACAGCTTTTCATTGAGAAAACCTGCACCACAGGAATGCAACAGGGCACAGAAGAATTCTGCTGGGGTAGCACAGAAGTGTAGGTGGGTAAGTAATGGACGATGAAACACAATCTCTTTATAAAGGATTTAAAAATTCACTATTCTTAAATCATTGTCTTCCTCATTTTGATGGTGAACACACCAAATCCCCCCTGTGATTCTGCTGAAGGAAACAATAAGCTTGCTCTCCAGGAAGATAACCTAATGACAGCACACCTCAGCAGCTGGAAAGTTACCCAGATGTTCTGCACCTCTGATTTACAGCTGCTTTCTGTTGCTTGGTCACAACAACCAAGAAAACTTCTGGCCTGGACATGAATGGGTAGAACAGTCGTATTTGTGGGGCTCTTGGCTCAGTTAGTAAAGAAGATACAACCCCCCACAATTATGCTAGAGCTCAGAGATTAGGATAGGATTGGAGCTGAACTGACAAAATACTTGGATTTGATACTTCTAAATGATCCTTGACAGTGCTCATGGTTTGTGTATGTTTCTGGCTTCTTTCTGAAGGAAAAATCAACCAGAAAATGGGAATTACACACCATGTGTGTCTTTCCCCAGAGAGATAATACTTGGACAGGAAGGAATAGGTGAGATTTTGTAAAACAGCAAGATCATGCATTTGAAACTCTGGAAAATTACAGTGTATTTTCAGCCACAGGCTTAAATTTTAGATTTTCATCCAAATCTTCTTTTTAATTTTGAAACAGATTCAAATGCCAAGGGACTGAGAGACAAACTTGCAGACAAAGTCAAATGACAAATTAGACACAAACTGGTGGAAATGTGAGGAATCAATCAAACAAGCTACTGAAGTAAGTAACAGATTTTGCTATTCCTTGAAGCTTTTCCAGAAGACATTTTGGTCAGTTTTTATGCTCCATGGCAAAAATCTGTGTCCAACAACAATCAGCAGGTCAGAGTAAGTGGCCAAAAGCCTTCTGCAAGCCTTAAGGTGTGAGAACACATAATACAGGGAATAACTTTTGTCCTAGCAGTAACATGGGAAAAAAGGCAGTCCCCCATGCCATTAGAGAGCCATGGATTTTCCCTATTATTTTAGCGAACAGAAAATTCCTAAAAATTACGTCTGGAATGCAAAGACATTCTTTGTTCACAAGCATAAAATGCAAACTTTTCCAACAGAACTACGGGAGGCAATTTAATCGTGGGGAATCTATGGGGAAGTTTCTAAATACCACCCCGTGGACAATAAACACCCATTAAATCCCGTTGTTAACGTGAAAGCTAATTACACTCTTCCATTTGTTTTTATTACCACCGACTTGGTGCGTGTGTCAATAAACAGCACATTAGGTTCTCCTCTGTTCCTTATAAAGAATGTTTTCTTGATTCAGCCATATACATACAAATGAGCCAAACCAAACAGCACACTCACTCCCTATTTGTTTTGTAGGCACTTCTCTAACTTAATGTTCCTTTGCCCCTCTCTATCCTTCATCTCTAATACTCATTAAGCTGCAGTATAATATAAACACCACATTGTGTTAACAGCACTGAACTTTGGGAACAACCTCCCAAAATCCATTTCCTATAAAATCCAAATAGTTGCGTGTATCTTTACTGAACTCCGTGCAAGCTATGCTGCACTTAATTAAGATCGAAACGCAAAGCCAGGGTAGCATCTTCTGTTGTTGTTGGCTGCTACTGCATAAATACTTTAAATGGTGCTTGAAACCTGAAAGAAACTGTGCAGCAATTCATGGAGCAGCCAACCAGGGACAGCTCAGTGCTGCTGCTGTGGCTGCTTCAGACCCTGCCATCTCACCAGCCCTCCTGACAGCCAACACAGGCAGATCCCTTCAGTCACCCAACTGCTGCACAGCAAAAATGAAAAACAAGGGATTATCATCAGTTTAGGCAAAACTCAAAGTTGCCTTCTAGTTTTGAACCCAAAAATTGTCCTTGGTTTCACTTTCAGTTTCAGGGGTTCAAGGAGTAAATGAACAATTTCTTGGCTCTACAGGATACCCAACAAAGCATTGTCTGGGTCAACAGTGGATTCTGTCTGTACTGACCCACAGGTTCAGTATGAAACTGGGAAAGCACTTGGCTTGGACAACAAATGGTTCAGCAAATCTGAAGCCTTGGATAGTTACTTCAAATTTACTTTAGAAAATACATATGAAGGAAAAAGGAAGACAGAGTCGAGGTTCTGACATTCGAGGAGATGTTAAGCTCTCTCTATGAAAACTGAAGTCACTGGTTCCCTTTCCACGCATCAGAGTAAACAAAAAATTATTTGAACTTTAAAATTAACAGGCTCTTTAGTGGGAGAGAAGCAACAGTACTGCATCCCTACCAAGCTATTTTTATATAATACAGGCACATGTGCTTCCTGTGTCTGGTTTGGACAACAGCAGAGCAATAAAAGGCTTGGGGCTGTGGTTGTAAAATCCTCTTTCAGAAATTCTCAGTATCTCCCTCTTTTAGCCTAGAGCTTCAACTCAGCCCTGCAAAAGGGTCTGTCTAACACCAGTATCAGACAGACCACAGATGTCACGAGAGCAGGAGAAAGTCTTCACCACCACCACCACCACCAACTGGAATTTTATCAGGACAGTTGATCTCTTTAGTGTTTTTGCCCACGAGAATCCAGAGCAGAAAGCATCTCTCCCACAGGCTGATTCATGCAGCAGGCTGCCTCCAGCAGTGACCTGTGCCAGCTCACTCCAACACAAAAGGTCTTGAGACTCAGGACAACCACAGGACTCACAAATTCACACAGTGCAGCACAGGATTTGTGGCTTCCAAATATGAAACATCAGATATTCCACACACATCAGAAAAATACATCTCTTCTTTATTTTGATATATTACATATAAATATATATACAAATAAGACCTTTATATAACTTGTCACCACAACATTATTCAAACACTGCTCTATCTGTGTAATAAATAAACACTGATAACAATTATTTTTTCTCTTTGGAAATCAAACAGTCCCAACTACACAGGAAGATGTGGTCAAACAGGGGACTCTTCTTTTCAGCCCAACACAGCACAAATGTGAAATGTTAAATGCTTCATTTCTCCAGGAAGTTTCTCTTGGATGACTACATCCAAGTGAAACTGAGAGAAGTTTTCTTTTCTTTTTTTTTGCAAAGAACTAAGTGAACATTTGAACCTAATGTTTCCTTATCCTTCTGTACCTAAAGCAAGTTTGGACATTTGACTGTTTGAAGCTCCAAAGGAGTGTTTTTATTTTAAAAAAGGGGGGAAAAAAAAGAAAGGAAAAAGTACAAAAAAAGAAACAGAACAACCAAAAGAAGCCAACAAATAACAGTAAAAATCAATTAATCCCTCCACAACTGGAATCATCACTGCCCTCTACAGTCTTTTGGGAAAATGCTGCTCACTGACCAACCTGAGCTATTCCATTAACAGACACACAGATGTGTATGTACTGTGGCTTTAAACGATCCTCAGCTAAAAATTGATTTAAACCCAGATTTTTTGGCTACATTGCCTTCACAATTTCATGCTGAATTTTTAACTACTCCAAGCCTGTTTTTTATGGGGCTACCTAGGTTACCACAATGATAGGCAGATCAAATCTCTGTGCCTTCAGCTGGGCAGAGCAAGGCATCCCTGCCTGGTCTCCGTGAGAAGCACCTTGCTGGACCCAGAGCACCTTCCAGGAACACGTAAGGATGGCCACACACACCAGGGCTGCTGCCAAACCACCAGTCCCAGCAGCAGTTTAACGAGGAGTTGGAAATCACCAGCTAAACCATGACGTACAACTCTTCAGAGCAGCTAGGAAATCAGAAGTCAAAACATGACCCCAAATGTGAAGGGAAAAAAAATAAAAAGAAGCCAGAAGCAGGCAGGAACTGCAGTACTTTACAGTAAGTCCTCTTTGGAAATCTGAGAACTGGGAGAGAATAAGGGGAAAAACAAAACAGCCTGAATAATGCATTCTTTCTACTATTCAAAAGCAGGAGTATAATGGGCCGTATCTTGCCCATTTCAGAACATTTTCAACATGACAGGAAAGAGGGAACATCCTCTGTCAAAGTAGCAGCAGGCAACTTCCATATTAGGTCAGCATTTCTGGGTTGCTATTCAAAGCTAGCAAGAGAGATGGAAGCAGAGCCAGGAGCTGGCACAGTCCTGTTCATCCCAGTGGTGCCAAGCTGAACTGTACAGTGCAGGCTCAGAAAAAAACATTCCCAGAGTCAACACAACATAAGCCTCCAGCTCCACTTTTTCATCCGTGGCCTCTTGGGAACAAAGCACAATTAAGCCAGCCTGGGACAAACCTCAGAAGATGTTTTTTACTTTGCAGGCCTGTTTTTGCATATACAAATTATTTGGAGGAGTATTGTGGGACAGCAGAAATGTGGAAATAGCTATTTTGATGCACAGTGCAGACAAGCTGTCTGATTTCAAGACATACTTGCCTGTTTTCAATGAGCTTAACTATTCAGTTTAAGCTCAACTTTTTGGGTAAGCAGAAAAAAAAAAAAGAGGAAAACAACTGCGATGCTGGGTTTCATGTGAGTGAATGCACAGCCCTTCCAGGTATGTGCCATGTCCAAAGAAGCAAGACAAGGAACGCCCACAGGCAATTCCAAACTCCAATTCCAAAGCCCCAGGGGTTTGGTTTTGCAGTGGAGCTCTCAGCAGGCACCTCCAGCAGCAGACTGCTCGTTCAGCATTTCTGATATATGGTCTAACAGGCTGAGATCTCAAACACTGCAATTTCCTCTCAGCTAAAGACTTGGCAAAGAATCTCTGGTCAGACCAGAAGAAGATTTAGTTTTAAGAATAGATTAAGTTTATATTGAAAGATGAAATATTTATTAAAAAAACCTCACAATATAAAGCAATCAAGGCCGGATTAGGTTCTGCAGTTACTGGCTGAGAACTCAGCAGGCTCCAAAAGCATCTCTGCTCAGTCCACAGAGATTGACCTCCACCATACTCTGAGTGTGACCTCCTCCTAAGAGGCCAAATGAAAGATTTTTGAAAATATTAATTCCAAGATAGGATGATTTCATTTCCCTCCTAAGATAAGGAGTTGGATCACCCCCATACTTGGGGATATTCTATCAAATCTAAACTATCAGGAACCTTTCCCAATCAAACCTACTAGGAAATAATTCTGCCAGCTTCTTAGGTCATAAGAGTAGATACAGCTCAAGCAGAAGAGCCCAGAACTACAGAATGGTATGATCACAATGAACACGGACATGGAATTTTCTTTTGGCTCAGGAGTCAGGCTAACCTTCCTCCAGTATCAGGACAGCTGTTGTGCTGCTGGAAGCTCTGCATTAGTTCAAGGCAGCCTGGACTGAGATCAATGGCCTTGTCTAATGACATAACAGATAAGTGACGTTTCCCCCCAGTGCAGCCAGGCCCTGGAAGCATCACAGGATAATGACACAGAGAAATAGCTACACTGGGAGATCTCCTGATGCAGCAAAACCCAGTTACAGCCTGCACTGCTACAGAGAAACAAAAGACTTGTTAAAAACCTGGGATGTGCTTTACATCAAAAAAGAATGGTTACAATTCCTTCAAAACCAGGGAGGTGAGCACCCAGAAAGGCACTTACTTTACGTTAGTGTTGGTGCAGATGATGTACTCGATCTCATCAGAATAAGGGTTCTGAAATGTGAAGCTGCTGGTTCTGATCAGCATCCACTCCCGGTTTTTGGTGCGAAAACGATACATCACAGACAGGACTTGACCTTTCAGCTTCACCACCTGCAAAGCCATTTGGAAAGGTTAATAACAGGAGATTGCTATCTGCTGTGCAAATGATTAGTCAACAGCAGCAACTGGTGCATTTTAAACTTGAATTCCAGAAAGCTAGGGGCACAGCAGAGCAATTTTTAATTTGGAAAGAATACACAAAATCCTATCCATGTTTACAGTTATCTCCTTCAAAATGAAATCCTCATGCTTTGTCATATAAAATGTCAATTTCCAGCCTGCTTATAGGAAGAATACAGACTCAGGACAATCACCAGGTTGTGCTGTTCTTCCGACACAGAAACTTTAAGAATGTCTTAATGTGAAACACTTACCAAGAGATTAACATAAACTAAACTGAGGATCTTTTAAATTTTTATATGTAAACCATAAACCAATCACTGCAGCTAAATAAAGCCTAGAAGAAAAGCCATTCAGGTTCACTGCTTTTCTGCTTGGATACCTAGCTATAAAACTAATATATGTGATAAACCAGCATCAAAATTTAGGACAATGCTTAAACACAATGGTGTTTATTTTTTTGGTTTTTTTTAGAAACCACCAGAGGTTGGTTCCCCCTCACCCCAAACATATTAAAAGACTCTCTAGGATGGCAAATTGCTAACAAGAAACACTTGCTTCTGACTTTCAGAAGAAAAAAGAGTGAGCCAGTGTTTGAATGGAGAGAACACCGATAAGCCACTGTCCATTTTAATAGTATAAATTCCATGCTTGCACAGGCTATCTGTAACTAAGAATTCAGATGTCTGGGTTTGGTAGCTGGAGTTTTGTTCAAGTCAACAGCTGGGCACCAAGTGAGGATTAAGAAGAAGCCAACTAAAATACATTCAAAGCAATCTTCTCACACTGGCCCTGCAACTGCATTTCATGTGTTATCCAACAATCTGGGGTTAAGCCAGAAGAAAACTTTCATGGTTTTAAGTCATTCAGCTGGCACTTACCTGGCCTATCTCTGTTTATATTTTACAGCTTTTCCACCAGACTATCTCAGGGTTGCCTCAAGGAAGGAAAGGGAAGGTCTACTGCAAATAAATGCCACATCTTATGGATTCTTAATCATTAACATCTGGAATTCACTTTTTATTAGCTATCTGCAGCCTGTATTCTCTAAAAGTAGAAGTCCCACTATTTACTCTCTGTCTTTATTGACAAGCAATTAGATTAAGAAAAATGTTCCAATCCTGGTTTTTTTCAGAGGTTTGCACTTCAAATTAATCAACTGGATATAGGACTAAATGGAAAGAATGCAAATAGGAGACACAATAAGCTTTAGCAAAGCCCAGGGAAGTTCAAAATCCTACTGAAGTAAATGACTTTTGGTTGGTTTTGTTTGGGTTTTTTAAATGCTTTTACAGGGTTTTTCTGAGCTCACTGACCAACATTCTTTTATCAGCAATTTTCTACTACCACACCCAGGGTAGAAACCGGAGAGCTGGTGTAGAGTGTGCAATCTGAATAGTATCCTACTGGGTACCCAACAGCTGTATACTGGACTCTTTGATATTAACCTGTATTTGTTGTCTTAGCCTCAAGACTATCTTATTCTGGCCTGATTTTTCCCACCCTGATGAATGAATTTATCTTCCCAAGGAAATAAAGCTCTGAGATAGATACTGGCAATTGACCAAAAATTGCAAAACCCACCCTCCCTCTCTCCTCTGTTATGCACCAGCCTGGCTCTGATACTGTCAGCAAATCAGAAGTGTCAAGTTTTCAGGTTTTAGGAAAAAAAGAAAAAAAGAGTTTATTTGAAATCACAGTTACCTTTTTAATTAAGAGATTTCTAAGTCCGAACTAACAATAATAAAACAAACGGCAGTGATCTATTACCCTGAAACCCTGATTAAGCAAACAGTAATTCTGTAATAATATATAAAGCAGAGAGATTGCTGGTGGGAAAATCCTGAACTGTCTTAAGACAGAGCACACAAACAAACCAGCACAAAAAATTTCAAAGCTAATGATTAAACTTTACTTTCTTATATTCTTCAGAAATAAAAACCACCTGGTGCAGAGCTTAACTGTTTACTTCAGTCTTTTATTGCATGATGGGAATAACAGCCCCAGTAACACTGCTACTGTACTGAACAAAAATACACCCAAGAAGGCATTGCCTGCTAAAGAAACAACACAGTATTTTCATAGATTGGACATAGATTGAGTGAGCAGGAACTTTCACTCCTAATTGCATTTTTCCCTGCTGTCTTTCTGCATGACCTTAAGCAAATCATGCAGGTCCCTGATCCAGCAAATCACTTACACACATGCCTAGCAGTGAGTAGTGACAGTGGAGTCCCCAGCAGCAGAGTTCAGGGACACACTGGCAGCCTCCCACAGCCTGATGTCCCTCCAGTGAACACAGGGAGGACCAAGTCATTAACTGCAATGTTCATTAGTCAGCCCTGCTGAGACCCAGGCAATCCCTGGATGGATTCACTGCACGTGGATCTTTGATGGGCCATTATCCAGCAGCTCTCTGTCACTGTCTCTGGGACAGATGAGTAGAATCAATCATTTGGGCACCACTGAAAAACAGCATATGTGTTCTCACTGCTCCTGCGCTGCTGACACCATCAGGCACCAGTTCAGGGAACTGAACCAGCCCCAAGCTGAAGTTCCATGCAAAAGGAATTAGTGCCTCAGCCTTCCCAGCAGGTCCATCCGTGCCAGCAGCAAGGCAGCAGGAAGGTGGGGAGGAGGGCAGGCAGGAGAGAAGAGGGGAGGCAGGAACTGACTCCTGGTGGCAGATCCCTATCAGGAGGGTTCAGCTGCAGCATCACATCCCCAACCAAGGCGGGACAGAGATGTTCTGGGTGTGGTGACCTGTTTAAAGCATTGAGCTCTTACAACCTGTGAATCAACACCTTGAATTTAAAAAGGCTGCTGTTTGCACTCAGTCTGTGTAAGAGAACTGAAGTGGAGGCATGGGTGGCTGTGGGGTTGGTAGTTCCTGTTGAAGGGGGGAATGGTGAGAAAAGCTCAGGAGGACTGGTACCTTACACTATCTCCATAACCTCAGTTTCACAATCTCTTCTATGGGCACAGCATTTAGTTGTTTTTCCCCAGAGGCTCTGTCTGTGCATGCCATGCCTGAACAAACAGTTGGCTATACAAATTATTTAGAAGTCACTTCTTATCCACATTTTACAGCTGAAAATATATCTCAGCATCCAACTCAAGATGGATCAACACAACTTGGTTGAGCTATTGGCTGTTAGAAAATCTGGAACCACTTAAATCAACTGAGCCTCAGCAATTGGTTAAACATCCTGTGCTGGGTGTACAGGTACAGCAGGAAAGGCACTGAAAAGCCCAGCAAAAAGGAGGCAGCTCAGGGAAAGCCCTGCTAAAGCATGTCCCAGACCAAGCTGAAACAGCAAGCTCTGTAATGGAATAAATGTCACTGATTCAGCTGGTGTAAATGTGGCCCACAGTAAAAATGAATCCAAATCAGTAACTCTTCCTGTATGTTGTATTTCTTTCATTACTCCTCTGTACATTTCAATTTCTAATAGAGAAAAAGGGCCAAATGACATGTTGATGTACAGTGGTATACGTCCATTAAAGTACATGAAAAAGCAAATCATTTGGCCAGCACCCAAGTCAGTTACAAACAATCCAGTGTCACAGATGGATGTAACTACTTTCAAATCAACAGCCCGTCTTGGAAGGTAAATAATTTTGGTTACCACTTAACATAGTGGGATCAATACAGGCATCTCCAAAACAGTTCACCCTGTGCAGCAAAAAAAAAAAAAAAACACAACCAAAAAAAACCACACAAACAAAAAAGCCGCTAGAAGATTTATTTCTGAAAATACTGTCAATCCATGCTGCAGTTTAAGCTAACATTTATTATGCAGCTTAACCAACTGATAACTGACCAACAAATTGTTATGTATCTGGCCACTCCTCCTGCATAACAGAAAAAAGGTATCTTGAACTATAAAATAAAAACTACTTCTGTGGTCAAAATAATAACAAAATAATAAAGCTTGGAACAAAAGAAGCAGGACACAGCACCTGTTGGAAACTCTCTCGCAAATGGCTTTGATCTTCAGGATGGCAGAATTCTAAAATATCTTTCCCCAGAAGATCCTAGAATAAAACATAAAGCTATGTGAAAAACCCAAACCATGACACAAATCCACGTGCAGATCTGCAAATAATTCTTACAAATACAAGATCTATCACACTTAACGGGACTACTCAGTTAATCAGGGATGAACCACACAAACAAGGTTTGTAGGCATCATTCTCCATGTTTTTACAAAAAAGTTTAATTGATTTTCTAATATCTGTGAAATGGTGTCTTGAAAGAACTGTAATCTGCTACTACAGCTCATTTTATGGCACTAATTTTTGTAAAAATACTCATTATAAAGTGATTAAAAATAAAAAATATGAATAAGAAAATGAACAAGGAATTACTTTTGCCTCTAAACTGCAACTGTTAGGAGCTATCTGAGAGAGAGCTGTGGTTCATTTACTATTCTACTCAGTTCTGTACTAGCCTCCTGTTCAGAGGAGCAGATGTAAGCCTAAAGGAAAATAGATGCTGCAAATTATGTTTGCTTACTGTTCAAGAGATTGGCAGAATCAAAAGTCTACAGGACTGAAACTCTCTCCAAGCACCGTTAACTTTCTATCACAGAAATGTCTTCACTGGAAAGTTGTGCAAGGTTCAGAGCACTCTGCTGTTAGAATTTTAATCAGATGTAAAAGTATAAAGAGATACCCCACACAGAGGCGCGGACAGCAAAGAAAAACGAACAGCATTTAGTGCACTATGTTTGAATTATCAGCTGCAAATAATGTTAGCAGATGGGGTTTTCTGCATTAGCTCAACCCATTCTCCACACTCCCAGTGGCCACAGACCTGGGGCTGGTAGCCAATGACGCTGATGCACCTTGGGTCCACAAAGGTGATGACTCCATCAGAGTTGTGCCTGGACAGGAACTCCGTGGGGACTGACATGCCGTTCATGTCCATGCACACGGGAGAGCTGGTCACCTAGGGACAGCAAATCCACACCACAGTCACCCAGGGCCAAATCTGACCCCACAGCTAAAGAGCAGAATCTGCTGCCAGGCTGCTAACAACTGAAGGAAGTAAAATAAAACAACAGCACAGATAAATGACAGAACAGTTCAGTTTGCAGGGCAAATATCTCACCCCATGGCATCTAACGAGGCTTAACAGCATAGCATAGAAACAAACACACCAGAAGTTCCCAAGAAGGGGGATATAGTGAGGATGTAAGTCCAGCTGAATTCATCTCACTTTGCAGAACATCAGGCATTGTGGTTCCTATCTCTGTCAACCAAGAATGAATGACTTGCAGGGGACAATGCAGTCTACTCATTTCAGGATAGGAAACCAACCCATTAACAGGACTGCTCAGACTAAACATGCATGTTTCAGGTGACACGAACCTCACTGAAACACGTACAGAACCTGAACCAAGTCCTCCAGAGGCTGAGAGGTAGGGGATATTAGACCAGCAAGCGGCTGCTTATAATGAAAAATACAGTTCTCTAAATATTTCTCAAATCTCACCAGAGAGAACTAAGTGTTTTCAGGTCTCTGCCTGAAATCTGTGCTATCAGATCACTTCATATCCATTCTTTCCCACTGGAGGTACAAAAGAGACCATTGATTTTCTTACAATTTCCAGAGCTATCTCTGCTAACAATGCAAAATGAGCAAAATCTCATTTTTTTGCTAACTTGGAGCTGATTAGCCAGTTACCTGTATGCAAGATTTCAACTTGCTGTTACAGAGCAAGAGTTTTTAATTTGTGCACCCTGACTCCTTTCTGATTGAACTCACCACAGAGCTTACTCCTGCCCTCCTTCACAAATACCACAATGGCTCCTCTAATGTAATAGATGTTTTGACACTACTTGGAAATCATCTTTCTTTGGAAGCTCTAACACATGAACCCCCATAACTTCCTTCTTTCCATTAGTGGAATGTATTACTCTTGATTATGAAAGCATGATTAACCTAAACCCCATCCTGCAGTGCTTCTGTAGCTCTGCCATGGCCATGGAGAGTCACTCTGCAGATGTGCTAACACTTGCAGGCTGTTCACCTCGGGTAAGATGGGTTTGGCACCTGTGAAAGGGTCATTCCACCTTGTCAGGAGGAGTGATCCCCTCCTAGAAGATGGCAGTGAGTGCAGGGGATCATGCGAGAGGCTCAAACATGTTCACCCATGGCAGAATTCCCAGCCCAGGAAGATAGAAACTGTCCTCCCTGCTGTGGAGAAGGAGACTCAACACGACTGCTTTAGCTCAGAGCTCTGAACTCTGCCCAGCAATGCACTACAACAATTGCAACTGTCTGCACAAAAAGGAAAGAAAATTTTATTCTCCCGGTTCCTTCAGCTCGCAGCTCATCTGAATGCATAACATAATACATGCTGAGAATAAAGCTATGATTTCTGAAGTGCCTCTTGACTGCTTTATCTTTACCGCTTTCAGAATAACTCCTGCAGTCACAGTTTTTCAAGTAGTTGATTAGTCCGAGAGTGAATGACTGGAAAAATGGCAGGGAGCGTATCAGTGGCTTTGGGGGTCACTTTAACCCACACCTGCAGCTGTACTGCCACAGGTCTCACCACCTCCAACACCCCAGCCCTACACACCCTAAAGAATGGCAGGTCTGTGCACACTCATCTTCAGGAGCATCTCTGCTGTTGTTACTGGATTAAGTACACATATGCACCAAAATCACAGTTCCATTTTGCTCTGCTGACAAGTTCTAGACAAGTCACTGACTGCACAGACATCAAGGCACTTTATAAACTGGAGGTATGTTAAAAGTTACAGTCCAGCAGCAAAACAGTGTGCAAATCTTTTGCAACCACACCAGAACAATAATCATGCTTTCAGAAATAGTTTGTGTATGGAAAGACTGGCATTACCTGAAGCCTTCCTATTGCCACGAGGCAGTATTTACTACCTTGTCCCACATCAGCATCTTCTTCTGGTATAGTCATTCCTGGAGTAAATGATAACAAATACTGTTATAATTAGGAAATTGGGATAAACAGAGATGCTGCTGTCCTGGCTCTGTACTTTTCTAGATGCTCTAAATCTTACAAAACAACCTCATTATCTTCTCTAAGATTCAGTCATTATTTCTGGTTTCAGATCAGATGATCCTTCTCAGTTGTGCTCAATCCTACATACCTCACATGTATACACAGTACCCATAGAAGCAATTTTGGCTGCTGAAGACAAAGCAGATACTAGAATTCCATTGTACACCAAGATGGACAGTAACATTTCCATGACTGCTGTTCCACCAGCACGTTATGGAATCATGGGGTCACTTAATATGGTCAGTGAACATTCAGTTTTCTTTGTGAATAATATTTTATAATGAGCCTTAAAAACACGGCACAGCCTAAATTAATCACTAATTCTGTGCTCATATTTAACAGCTGGTTTTACTTTTTTCTATAATGGACCAAACCTGCATTGTTACATTGAAAGACTGAAAAAAATGTGGATGCTTTGCTAACACTGCTCGTTCCAGTTGTGTAGCAAGAGCAACTGCTATAAACACAGGAATAGTTTCAAAACATACATGTGTACTATTTTCCATCGCAGTGTTTCACAAATAGGAACATTCAGATTAGCATTGTTTACTTGCTTGAGTTAAGGCCATTTCCCAACGCCAGTACTAAGATATCAAGTTCATATAAAACACTCGAAAAAACGTCTTCCAGGAGTGACACCACTGACCTATTTTAAGTGATCTGTAAACTCTTTCACAAGGATTTTTAAGGAACTCAGTCATAACAGGCAGTGAATCATTTAAGAGGCACATAAAAGCATTAATGAAATTTATTTCAAAGCAGCTACCATTTCTGAAACAACAGCCACTTTGTTTTTTAAATTTATAATCCCCAATGTAAGTCAATCTTTGGACAGTCCAGAGGATGACAGCACACCACTTCCTTAAATGACACATCTGAAAAACGACTATAAATGATGCTGAATGAACTGGAGTCATCTCTAAGGATGTTATTTTGTATCAAAACAGCTGAATCTTATCTGACAATCCATCTCCAAACAGCACTTTACAGGTATTTTTTGGTCCTCATTGAACTATAAAATAAACTACACCAAGTATGAAAGAAACCCCTCTCCATGATTTTGTATAATATATTGGCACTTGTTCTACAATAATTTCACAGTCTGGGGTGCACAATATTATTTGCAGCCCCCTACTGATAACCAGAATTTTATCAAGGGCTCTCAAGAGCTTTACAAAGGAGGAACATTATTGTCTCATTTACTAAGTGCTGTTTTAAGGGCATAATTCTAAGCATTCTAGTTGGATAACCTTAACCAAAAGGTCCCTTTCAAATGGAGTTTTCCATTTGAGAAGGACACATTTAAAGTATATTCCATTGACTTCAAAAGCTTTTCCAATCATTTCCTTAGTGGCACAGAGTATTGCAAAGGACAGCAAAGATACAGCTGGACAGCTTCCACTTTTCATAACCTTTTTTTCTCTGTAGCTTTCAACAACACTTTCCTTTTTAGGAACTTGATCCATGCGTGCTACTACTCAAATAAAATCAAAGTAACATAAACAACTTCTAAAATTAAACCTAGCTAAGAAACATTATTTCTGATGTCACTCTGATGTTAACAAAGGGAGGCTGTTGTTCTAATTTTCATCTTTTTTTTCCCCTTTTGCCCAAGACGGCTTACATTTGGTCTGTATTGCATGATGGAAAATGTCTTAGTTGGGTTATGCCACAAGACACTCTATGAATAAAAACCAATCTGCCTGGAATTAACCAATACATGATCCAGTTGGATTGCTAACCCTTTCCCAAACTGCCTAGAGAAAAAAATATGACAAAAAGATTGTCTGCTTCTTTGCAATGTAGGTGCTATTACTGGCAGCATTCCATAGAGAGAAATTATTTTTGTTATTCTTCAGCTGATATCTCCAAAGATTCAACTCTGGGTGTCTTTATATGGGAGGGTGCATCTGTAGATGAGATTTACTTTTCCTTTAGAACACTTCCTATTGAACACACCTGTATGGACAGGTAAAGATGTGACCTGCACTTTCTACCAGTTTTTCCAGCTCATAATATAAAATTGCTCCTTAACCATGTACCATCGTTATCTCTAAAAAAGGTTGTAAGAGCTTGGAGGAAAGCAGCCATGAAACTGATCTTTAGGGGGCATCAACAAAATAAACAGCTCCAGTCATTCACATTCTTTATGTGTAACCCTGGGAGAGGGCTTCTTTCTCAACACCAAATATACACCACTCTTGAATAATAAATACAGTGCTGTGCTTGCCTGAGTTCATATCAACAATTGGCAACATTGTGTCATATCAACAATTGCAACTGAGCATCACAAATAGAACGCTGTGCCGTCAGAGGTTATATTTAATTTCCAAGTGTCCTTTATACCAGCAAACAGCTTCCCACAGGGCAACAGCATGTGTTGGTGTGGACATAAGGAACTTTTTAGTTTTCCCAATGAGCTTCCAGTTGGCTCCAACAACAGAAAAGCTTCATTTTCTGCTTTCTTTCTCTACCCTTCTGCCCCATTTTCTGCGAGACACAGAACAGAGTAGGTGGATTTGTGGTTTTGCTTCACTACACTAAAAAAGAAATTATTTAGGATTCTTTAGAAAGATGGAATTTAAGTGTCCAGTGGTCACTAGCAATCCTGTGATAATGCCTGTCTCCATTAGAACCATTTCTGACAGTTACCTGCCAAAGAAGGAACTACACTGTGTGACTTTATCTCTCATACAAAACAATGGAAAAGGGCTTTCACAAGAAAGGCTGTGGACAGTATACTAAGGATAAAAATCTCGTGAAAAATCCCAAGAGAAACAAAATTAACCATTCTTTTAAAAAAATTAAATAAAGCCTTAAAAATGACAGCACTGCAAGGAATATTCAAGCAACTATTTTGTTTTGTATTGGAAGAGGGAGTACTTCGCACAAACGTCCAGATTCTGGCCAAAACTTTAAAATAACCTAACAGCTTTGGCATGCTGTGGTTAAGATGTTACCGTAAGTCTGACTTGGAAGACTAAAATGTTTCTTTTTTAACTAAAGAGAAAAAAAAAGATTTCAACATTATCTGAATTTAACATCATTCTGTGACTTTTTATTTGAAGTTTTCGAAACATGTATCTATCTCTTTTCTTCACTATGTGCTTTTTTTCTGCAGATCTTGGCTTTGATTTACAGAAAACTACCAACATCCTGACAGACTTCATCTTCTCTCTCCACCAAATCTTATGGCATGAAAAAAAAGCAAAACAAACCTATTAAGAAAATATCATACGGACCACAAAAGACTAATTTCCTTCCAGGAATGAGATATTCAGAGGGGAAAAAAAAACCAGAAGAAAATCATAACTTGCTTAAGTTGAAAATGGGAAAAAAAACCCAGGAGAAGGTCAGCACTTCTCAGTTTTATGACTGGCTATGAACGTGAAGCACTGTCTAGGCTGAGGATCACAAGTTCCATCTGTGCTGCTTTGCTGAGAGCAGAGGGACAAAGGCTGGGATTGCTGCTCAGCCAGCTTCAAACAAAGGGTCCTTTTACCTCACTCAACCCAACACCACGCTCTCCTTATTTAACCAAACATACAACGTGACTGGCTGGAACATCCATCTGACACACCTGACTCCTTCTGCCTTTGACTTCCACACCAAGTTTACACCCTGATTCCTTGAGGCCAGCATAGAACCCATGGGGATAGAAGTGTGCAGGTATCACATGCCTGGTTTTGCGCTTGATCTTAATTTTACCTTTTTAGGCACAATGGAGGAAAATGAACAGGCCATTAACACACAGCCTGAACAGAGGGTGAGGCATGATGCTTCCCCTGTTTTTTCTCCTCACTCTCAGTGAAGAAGGGGCTGAAGACAGTCTGCCACTACATGAGCCTTGCTGCTCCACAAAAGTGAGAAAAACCACAAAGGTAGGCTGGATGTGCCAAAGTGTTTTCATGCTGAACACAGACCTGAGCCATAACACAACAAACTCACTCCCTAAAATATGCCACCAGCTGTCTGCAGCTTATTCATTTTCATCTGTTTGAAGTACTCAGATTACTTCAGATTTGCAGCCTCCTCCCTGCAGCAGCCCTGTCAAACAGTCTATCACTGTATATACACTATAATGATCACAAAGTAGTTCTTCTCTTGATGCTTGTGTATCAACACTGATTGTTTCATTCAGTGTGAGACTAAAAAAACTGAGCAGTGCCCACAGACAATGCAATTCAACCCAGAAAGAGAAAATAACAAGTGCTAAACAAATGAGATTAAGTACAGATTAAGGGCATTTGATATTATTGGTTCATTTGCTCATGAAAGTACACTTTGTATTGTATATTAGCTGTATAATGCACATGCCACACTGCATGTTTTGAAAGAAAAGGATCTGGAGTTTACATCAGTGTCCACTTGGCAACTGAAAAATGAATGAAAATTATCTTTTTGACTGCTGAAATTTTAAACAGCTGTGATTTAGCACAAGCCCATTTATTCCCAAGAATCCAGAGACCATGCAGTGCTTGCTGATTTGAACAAAGTAATTTTATTACAGAGTAGAGAAGCCTTGGCAAATTCCATTACTGCTGTAGTTATCTCATTTGCTTTGCAGATTATGGTTAGATTACCACTGGAAATTAGAACAAATACAGTGATGTTGTCACTTATTTGCTCAAACATATAGGGGAACAATTCAGCCCATGGATATTCCCATTCAACTTTGCAAGTCAATGGATACGTGACAATCACCAACACAAAGTGGGGAAGACTGACATGAAAAAGGCCCCAATTCAGTTCTGTGTGCCTGAAAAAGGCACTCAGACATGACTAATAGGAGTAACAATTTGGATGGTAACATAAAAAACCAATGAAATTCCACATAAGGTTGTCAAAATCAAAAACATCCCTTAGGATTGTGCTATAGTTTGGAGACACTAACATTGTGGAGGAGCACTGGGATATCATAAGGGAGTACCATGTGATTTTGAGGAGTGGAGTAATAGAAATGGGATGAAATCCAACATTACTAAATGCTTAAGCATGCACTTGGGGAACAGTAACAGTCATAAGCTAAAGCAACAGAAATAGGATGGAACTTGATATTACTAATTGAAACATCACACAGTTCAAAGCAAAATTTGCAGCTGACAAGTGAGAAAAAGACAACCTGGAAGACACAGAAATTTATATCAGATGTCTTATGATGCCTGCAGGATGCACCACACAAAAGAGAAGGGTGCTGTATCCCACACTGCCAGGCAATATAGGTAATATTGTTTGTGTTATCCATCTCTACAATATAATCTGAAATAAGAGTGCATAGTGCCAGTGACCTACATTTTGAGAAGTGGAGTGAAAACATGAACAATTGCAGAGAAAAGTCACAAGGGTAAAGAGAACACATTCTGAGAATGTAAACTAGAAGTGGGCTGGATTATCTTTGCAAAGTCCAGGCTGACAGGATATAACCTACATCTGAAAAACACACCAGAACACTCGAGAGATGCAGAGGCACAAGGCAGGAAAACTCCTGTTTGACCTTCAGTGAAATAAAAACTTCCCATAAAGTAATGAGGACTGAAAATTAAAGAGGTTGCTAGGCATGGGCAAGCAGCAAGGGTTTGGAAGAGCTGAGATGGGGAAAAGACCTCACTAATGCCAACTGGGATTTGCATTGTGATTGATACCTGGTCACTGGGCACTCAAAGACCCAGAAGATCCTTTTAATCCCATGCTGCTGTCCTGCAGAACTGGTGGCTGAAGGGCATACACTGCCAACATCAGGACTTAGTGCTGACTTGAGTTCATGTATCTGTAGTTGTGGATCAGCAACACACACACCCGAAGAGTCAGATATCCCATAACATGCAGCAAGATTCTTATTTAAGCTAAACAAAATCTTATTTGACCTACACCTTCTTGAGGAGACATCCCATATATCAAGGTCAAATTCAATTACATTTAGAATTACCAAAAGAAAAGTAAATCTTTTTGTAGAAGAAAACAAAACAGAAAAAAACCCATCCATTTGCAGAGCACTTTATGGACACCGTGCTCCCACACAAAGATATAGACAGATTGAGATAGAAGCAAAATTGAAACATCTTGACTCCTATTCAATCCTATTAGTAGTAAGAGGGGCAGTTTTCCTCGGCTTCCAAAACCACATTTCAGCAGAAAACCAACAAGAAGTTCACATCTGCATGCTGGTGTCTGCACACATTTGGTACAAATCACCTCTTAGGACTCATAATCCCCAGATCAATGTGATTTATGGCCGTGGCATTCAACTACAAAAGGGCAGGACAGCCCCTGGTTTGATTCACGCCAGCAGGGGCTGTCACACTGCAAAACAACCTCTTCAACTCCTGCAAACGCCAAGGTCAAGTAACCCCGCTCATAATGAGGTCTGGATGAGCTCCACTGTCTCCTCTTGGAATTTTTCAAAGGTAAATATTCCCATATGTAGTATGAAGTTCCAGCAGGTAAATGTTTTTCTCCTTAGATCAATGAGATATGCCAAGACTCGATTCCCAGAAAAACAGCCTCAAAACAGAATTTATCACAAATACTGAACATTCTCAAGTAACACCATTACTAAGAACATCCATGTGTCTAAAGCGAAATTACACGTTTCAGGTGCTTGCAATTCAATACTGAAGTATAAAAGCATTAATTGGTGTTTTCTAGAGGTACACAATCCTTTGCGTCCACCTTCTTAAAATGAGACCATTTTTATGTTGGTTTATCAATCTAAGTTGAAAACTTTTGGCCCCAGTTTTTGGAATCCTTCATCACTGGCAATTCCTACAGGTTCTCTGTGACAATGAAATGGAGAAGGGTGTCACATGAGAAACTGGGGGTGCCCTGAGTGAGTAACAACAGCTGATTTCTTCTCATCAAAAGCTCCTCAAGGTGAGCTTTAATCAGTTACCCCACTAAAATTCTCCCTGTTTTTCTAGCAGCAAGGAAACCTGAGCCAGGTTTTCAGCTGTCCTAAGGACAGTTTGGTGTACATCACCTTCCACAAGGGATACAAACCTGCTGGTGGCCAGGCCTTGATATAGCCAGTGCAATGGACAACAGCATATTGTGCTTCACCTTCTTTCACTGGGCCCAGGCCATTCCTGAATGAACAAGAAACACAAAAACATCACATTGATGGACATGCAGAATAGCTTTACGCTTTCAAACTGACTACTTATGATTTACCAGTATTTGTAAGTTATGCTGGAAACACCCAAGAATCAGTCTAGGGTTCTGTACACTGCCAGATCTATTATGTTGCTATTCAAGCTGTGCCTGTTTTCTGTAATATTTCTCTGAGAAAGATATTGAAGATTGATTCAGGGATGGAGCTGGTGTAAGACAAAGAATCTGAGTGACACATGCAAAGAGATTTTGTTTGCAAAGGATCCAGAGCATGCAAGACCAGGTAACATTCCTGGAGTGGGCGTTAACCCAGTGGCAAATGAGAGGGCTTAGGGCAACTACAGCTGCTTTGGGGTAAATTAAATAATAGTACCTGTATCTTTTTCTCATGGTGGTTATTCTGTTCAGGGGTAAATGATCCAGAGGAGCATTTCCACACCTAAAAGTAAATTAATATTTTAAAGGGCTCAAAAATGAATATAAATACACACGATGAAAATGCATTTTGAGATCTTTACTACCATATATAAGTAGACAATAATGGATACTTATTTTTGGCAAAAAGTTGCATATTCATATTTAGTTAGAATGTGCTGCTTCCACAGGCTGGGCTTTTTAGATGTGCTATAAAAATCTTCTTTACTTTAGAAAAATAAGAGACTAGAAAAAGATTCCCTTCCACACTCCCCCAGTATAAAGACTATTTGAAATTGATATCCCAAGGGTGGCTAAAGAATAGACACACTTCAAAATGTCAAAAAACGGGTGAAAACTAGAGAAAAATATGTCAGGCCCCCAAATAGCCACACAAACCAATCTCAGTGTTCCTGTAGCTCCCCTGGACAGAAAAATTCCACTGCCATACACCAGCTACAGTGTCTGTAGACATTAAGATAATGTTTGCAAGATCAAACTATTTACACTGTCAAGTAACTTTGTTTAACACTTGTTCATGTGTATTTTGTGATATTTATAAGTATGCCTAACTGTAAAACTTCAACAATCCATCTGAAGCTGAGTAAATAGTTTGAAGGGTAAAAGCAGTTCATTTTTAATGGAAAAATAATAACAAAAATGAAAGAAGCAACCACAAGCAAAGTTCACATTATCTGAGGCTCATCCTTCCCAGAAGTTTTCTTTTTATTCCTTTAATTTTTTTTTTTAAATCAGTTACTGCCAAGGAGAAGAAATGAACAACTAAAGTAACGATTTAGAAATACAAAAACAGTGGGGTTACAGGCATGTATAAAATCACTCTCATGCACTGGAGTTTACAGAATCAGGGTGCCAGGAAATAACTGCAATTTGAACTGTTTTGAAAGCTGGGGAACAACTGCAAACAGGACACTAGGCCTGGTTTTCTCTGCACAAACAAGTCCTCCTAACATGATGTGCATCTTGGGAGGAAGAAAAAGCAGTGTTCTCAGTGCTGCTCTGCTGGGCTGTATTTCTTCCCTCCCAGTTAAGGGGGGAAAAGGTTCTATAACTCTGAAGTCTGATCTTGCAGGTATAAAGTCTATAAACACCTTACAAAGGCACCCAAGAGCCACACATTCAGCACCCTCACAGGACTGGAAAAAATCCACCACATTACTGAAGTACAGGTATCTGTACTTTAATATGTCAAATACTATGTTTTGTGTCTTTCATTCTGTAATGAATTTTGCAGTGCTGTTATCAGCACTTATACTGGACATAGCCTACAGATGAAATTATTTACTTTCCCCTCCTAACCACAGACAAAAATTTACTGCAATAGCAACACGCATTTTAGCCTGTTAGCACTAGAACAAGAGAAGTGCTCACAAGCCCCAAAAAGCACTGGGCAGACAAATCTCTTTAAAGAAGCCCAAACAATGCAGAAAAAGTTGGAAAATTGCAAATCAAAAACCCTCTAACAATTACTCATTTATCTAGCATCAGCCAGCTGACATCTGGTTAATTCATACCAGGCTTAGATTAATTCCTACATAGCTGGCAGGTTTGCAAGTGAATTCCTGTTTATTTTCAAGATTCTTTTAATATTCTTGGTTTGCTGAAAAAATACACAGAGCTGGGTGTTCATCACACTTGCGAAAGCTTTGTTCCCAAAGTATCGATTTGAGTAACCTTACTAGAAAAGACAAGGGCTAAAGTTCCAAGGGTGAAGCTGTCATGAAGTTCTCTGGAAAAAGGAACCTACACTCCACACTGATAACTACAACAGAAATGAGGTGCTGTTTTGTCACTAACTGTTAAGAAAGACTGGTTTCAGTTTCACTCCAGTTCCTAAAGCAAGGATTCTAGGAATACTTCATGGGAGTGTGTCACTACAGCTTTAGTTTGTAATCAAGGCCAAATTAGTGCAACAAAATGTCTGAAGTCTAAGCTGAGACAGGACTAGAACCCTTCTGGGAATACAGGGTAAGTGCATACCTCATCCTGCAAATGAAAGAGCGCCTGGATCCCATGCACATTCTCATTGAGGACTGCTGACCTTCCTTCTTTACTGTCCCCGTCTTCAAGTCCAGGATTCGTCCTACAAATGCCAGGGAGAGCAATTGGTGTTCAGTACATGAATTTAATTCCATTTACTAGAAACTAAGATAACAAGAAATTCATGAGCTGAATGCCATTAGCCCAGTGAGGGGAAAAAATACCAACGAAAAGATCCTGGTCTCACAGGGGAGGATCAGTTATGCGCTGGTTTAACTAACGATTTCAGCAAGGCTGACTCTGAGTCACAGAGTGATGGCTCCTTTCTTGGCTGGCCCAAGACCAACTTCCAGGGCAGAGTCAAATGCCTGGAGGCAAACAAGGCAATGACAGCAGGCATAGCTTTGACTTGATCTGCTTGCTCCACTCTTTACCAGAACTGTAGATAAAGCAACATTTATCAGTCCCCTGGCTGCTGCTCCTCTTTCCCTGTGCTTGTGCCTATCCAGAGCACTCTCACCACAGCACCACCTCAGTCAGAGCTCTGGATGGGGAGATGCACGAAAGACCAAACTTTTCTCCTTGATGATGAGATACAGGATTTGCCACAACAGCCCTTGTGCTGGGGCCCTTTTAAAGTTGCTAAAAACTGACATGTCAAGAGCATTTCTAAAGTTTATTTTCAGACAGATTAGTGAGATGATCTGATTCATCACACAGCAACACAAGCCTGTGCAAGGTCCAGGACCAGACCCTGCTCCCTACAACCCTCAGAGTCACACACCACAGGCACAGTTTGGAAAAGGGATGACAGCCACCAAGCCACCTCAAGAGAGGACAGGACAGAGGGAATGCATGCAAAGGTAGGAAGCGGGTAACAGATTAAGTTTTTCATTTAAAACAGAAGACTGATTACTACAGACAGGTTCAGATCAGGGATTTCAGGACACTGGGTATCACCCAGACTCCTTCTGTTTACCACCAAAGAACTAACAGAACGGATTTTCACATCTACAGCTCAAGTGCTAAGAGATGACTACAAAACCTAGCACAGACTAGAAATGAATCACTGGACCAGATCCACAATGCTCAAGGGCTGGAGGCAGCCACAAAAGTGACAGTGGGCCAGAGAAATGCAGTGGAACAGCTGCCAGGCAATTAAATGACAGCCACCAGTGCTGACAGCACATGGCCATGAGCAAACCCTCATGTTTAAGGTGGATATCTTTCAGTAACTGAAACCATACAAGCCCAAGTCTTCACTGTGGTGTAAGTAGCCAGGTTTACAGCAATATAAGGCACCTATTCTCTCTGTACTGAACTGAAGAAAACATGCAGAATACATTCAAAGTCTCCCTCACCAGACTGACCCAAAAGTCTCTGTCCAAAAATTGAGTTCTGAAATACACCTACTGCCAAACACTAAGTTCAGAATTACTTCACCTCTAAATATTTACTTCCACCCATGAATGGGAATGAAATCATAACATAATAGTTTTAAGATAAGGAACTAGGCAGCAGCATTTTAGTTTTAAGGTATACTCCGGATAATTCCTTCTGGAGGAAAGCCACTCCTGCCAACAGAAGGTCAGACCTCATTTGGTGCTATCTCCAAGGCATATCTCAGATGGTTAAGAAGTCAGCAAGCCTGGGGAACAGCTCCTAAAGGTGCTTCAACTTAAAGCACTAGGCTATATAATCCTAGTCTACAATTCAGGTGTGAGCTGGGAAGAAATCACACCACATTTCCCAGCTCAGCTGTGCTGATCACAGGATGTAGGATGGATTTGAAGTTCTAACACACTTCCCCTCCCTGCACTGGACAGTCTGTCTCATTTTCTATGGCCAAAGTCACAGTCTATTCCCCTGTTCCCTCAAGTAATCAGACAATTTAGAGAAATAAAATACCATCAGGCACGAGGCAAACTCATTCACAAATGAAGGCATTATACAATAAAGCACATAAAGACAGAATATATGTGCAGGATCCAATGGCTGTCCATGTCAACAGGCCAGTCAAATCAAACCACTAAAAGCAATTTTCTCTTAGGGCAAAATAACTTTGTCATGCACACAAACAAAAGAAAAGTTGTTTTCTGTGCACTTTCTTTTTTCATTCCAATACAAATTCTTGAAGATACAACAATATTAATCAAAAAGTACTGACAGCAAATGTAACTCAAACAGCTAATAGGAATTTCTCTGTTTCTATAATCCAAGAACATCTATTACAAAAAAACCCAAAAACATATTTCACAATTACGTGGCCACTAAGTCTAGAATTGCTGACACATGTTCCTTTGGCATGTCTGGAACCCCCAACAACGAAAGTCAAAGTTCTTAAATTTAGCTTTTTGTTTGGCAATGTCTTTGAAATATGTACCAGATAACAAATAGAGTTCTAAATTTTGCCCTGACTTACAAAATCACTGCAGGGGGTATGTGAGTCAGAGAAATGTTTGCTGTACTGATATATGACAAAGCTCTCTCAGCAGCTTGTTTCAATAGTCCAGCATGCATATGTCAACCTTGTAGAGCTCTAACAATATACTACAGATTCTGAAATAGAACAAGCAGTTTGTGTCTCATCTGTTATTAGAATCTTATGATCCAATTATATTAAAATAGGAAGAATTATAGATTAATCATAGCTAAATATATATATATATATAATTATAATTAATTATAGATTAATAGACTAAATCAAGCAAACACATAAATTGCCCTTTAGTCACACTGGCAGCTCAGAGGTGGCATGTCCTGATGATAGGCCTGTCACAGACCTATAAAGTATTCCTAATACCATAAAGTATTCCTACCTCTGTTTGTTCCAGCATCCTTGGTGATAAATGCTCATGTAGGTTTCTCCATGGGACAAACACAAAGCACATCTGATGTTAAACTTGGAAATTATATTCTTATTAATAAGAAATATTCCAGGATGCTCTGACAACTTCTGTTAACTGAACAGTGCATGTGTGTATTTTTTTTAATTTCTCCTTCTTCTCCTTTAATTTCTCCTAGTTTCTTCAGAAGAGCCATTTAACAGCCCAGTGCCACCACCAGCTGGATCCCTTATGAGCTTCCCCATAAACTGTTAATTGCATGTGGCTCATTTTCATGTTAAACTTTTCCCCTCTCCAGCTCCAGACACAACTCTGGGATGCAGCAAGTGCAGGAGCACTGCTGTGACTGACACTGCTGTCTTATTGCCCTTTACAGCAGCTGCACAACCCAGAGGAAACCAAAGTTTGCTCTGATGAGAAGGAGAATGCAAACAAATGAGCACAATGCTGATTAAAATGGCCACATAAATCTCTCTGGTTGGTCTGGGGATAATTGGCAATTTGTTGAAATCTCCCCACTACAGTTCCCATCCAGAAGGCAGTATTGCCTCAACCTGCAATAAACCAGTTGGTCTCTGAGCAGGAAACCACTGTGTGCTCCAGGAACCTGATGTCAGCTGCTGTGACAGGCGAGGGCTGGCACACAGGAACACCGAGGTGAGGACAATTATTTGGGCAAATTAGAGAAGCACATCAAGCTTTAACCAGTAAAGAGATAACAGATTCAAGTACTGAGGGCACATGCCAGAAACATTTCCTGCAGAGTGTTTTCAAAGATGCTCTACAAACATTCTCATGATGATCAAGGGGGCAAATGTTCACGTTGGCACTGATGTGCCCCTTGTGTATGCAAACAGCAACTGGATTATGCATAAACCTTCCCCTTTTGGATCTCCAATTGCTACTGAGAATGTTCAAACTTGTGCTCTGTGCTTGCAATGGTTGGAGATGAACCAAAGCCAAGGATTGGCCTGGGCCTACTGAAGTTCATGGGGTTTCAGATCTGGGAATTTGGCTCAAATCCACTTTCACACAATAGTACCAGCCTGCTAGAAAATTTTCCTCCATGTTTACGTGCTGCATGCTAAAGCTTATAGCCTGGTAATCAAACACAGTCTGTTCTTTTTTTTTTTGGTTTTGTTTTGTTTTTTTGTTCAAAACTCCATAAACTTCAACACCTAATTCTATCACAAATGCTTTCTCTGCTGGATTTCCAGTTCCTAAGAATGCTACAGTCTGTAATTAGAAAGAAGAGTTGTTACACAAGGGAATTCTTAAATTTCAATGCAAGTTGAAATGGTTTGGTCTAAAACAACCATACAGTGCCCATATCCAGTCTGCAGCATGGAAAAATCCAGCTTATAGATCTCAGAAGAAATTTGGTTTGGTCTCAAGTGCACAAAAATACTGTTGGCAAAGTACATGATATGATTTTCCATTTCCCTCTAACTCATCAGTAGATGGACTCCTGTTTTGCACAGAATAATGGACCTGATAGGGAAACAGTCTGAATTAATATATGGGCTCTCACTTGGACCTCAATACCTTCAGAAATCCAGCAAGCTTCACCTTTCAGATGACAATGTCTTGTCTTACAAAGACAAAGCTAGATATTTCATAATTATTCTCAGCCACCGATTGTCCACATACTTCTTTCCAGGCAAAATAAAATAAAGGATAAACTAAGTTTGGTTTGGACAAGATAACAAAAGATGACTTTGTGTTCATCAAAAATACTCCACAGGCTGCTCAAGGAAGACAAACAGAACACAGGAATACTGCACCCAAAAATCCTTATGAAAACTAAAACCATCTTTATCTTACTATAAAACCGGAAAAAGCAAGGCCAGGATGGAGGAAAACAAGAGGAAATAATTAAAAATAAAAACAAAGTGATGGTCAAGGTACTGTTGCTCCTGAACACAGCTCCAAATGTAAGCTCACCCTCAAACTGAAGGGTCAGAGAACAAAGGATTTCTGTGGTGGTGTTCTGTATTAGTACATTAAGTCTTTAGAAATTAGCAGAAAAGATCAGCTTAAAAAATCTTTGAGTGTTCTACAGTTTGTAGAGAATCAAGATCTAGGTCACTGTTTGGGATAAACAGTCAAGTTCAAGAAAACAAGGTGAAACTCTTCTTGAAACTGCCCTTTACCAGTTTACACATATGCACTGACTACAGCTGAGCATTCAGCTTTACCCTGAGATGCTCAGCTGACAGAGTTCCTCTTCAAAATAACAGACACATTACAAACGCATAAACAAAATCTCTCCAATAAGACTAAATAGCCTAAATCTGATCAATTTATATTAAATTACTCTTGATAGCTTATGCCAGAGCAATTATTCTGCATTAATTCAACAATTAAACCAAAATAAAAGCTTTACAATGTACGTCTCACAACTGTAAGGGATACAATTTTTTCTCGTGTTTAGTGCAGCTCAGCAAGTGCTTTAAGCTCTATTAAGTGTAATAAATACACATCCACCCTGTGGATTCTAATATTAAAAAATCTACATAACATATTAAGAATCACAACTGTCTTGCAAAGACAATATTTGGAGACTCTCCTTCCAGGAACTCACATTTACATAAACCAGAAGAAGTTTGCAATAAACAATTAGAACAATATACAAATTAAAAAAAAAACCTGAAAGATGGGCAGCCTTTAGCATTCTGGGGTTTATTATTTAGGTAAAGGCAAGGCTCATAAAAGCAAAGACTTATCTACCATGCAGATACCCATATCAGAGTACACACTAAATAATACAATCCTAATAAAACTGCACTGACAAAAAGTGCATCCCTCTGCTCCCTCATCGAAAGAACATGAGCAACAGGAACAGCATCAGTACTCAAAACATAGGTGAACTTAAGACCATCCTAACTTAAAATTAGAAGCTAAGGGCAGAACCACAAGACTGGCATCAGTTCCCCTGTGCACCCAGAGCCAGTGCTGACTTTTACAGCCTGCCTCTCTTGCTCACATCAAGGTTACAGTGCAGCTCCCAAGGCAATACCCACTAAGCTGCTGTTTACTGTAACATTCCTCCTTCACATCTGCCAAAGAGTGAATGGTCTGTTCTCCAGCCTGTTTCCTTCATGGTGCAGGAGCCCCTGGTTCAGCCTGGAAGATGTCTGGTAGCACAGGCCATCCCTTACTGGTACCACAGCCTTTATGGACCAGAATCACCACCTCCATCCCTGGCTTATGGGAAACTGAGGACATGGCAGGGCTGAGGTGGGGGGACAATGACAAAAATGGACACATTCCTATCATGTGGAGATGGTTGATGCAACTTAATTCTTCCAGGATATTAAAATCATGATCCTTTCAGAAGCTGCAAGGACTAAAAAGCAGTGCAGGTGGAAATAAGGTCTCTCCATGTATACTTCCCACTCTTGCTTCCCAGCTGGCCTACAGAGGATGGGACCTGCCCCCATGGGATTGCACCCTACCAGCCTGCTGTACAGCAGCACAACACTTACACCTCTCCTCTGCCATACAGGATTGTGTGCCTGGCAAATTCTCCACAAGAACGAAGCCAAGGGGACATTGGTACACAAATATCCCTTGAGAATGCAGTAGAACTGTAAAATCAGTCAGCTCACACAGCCTGGAACAACATCAGGGACCACACAGGATTTCCCAGCTGTGATTATACTGCACACATACCAACCAAGAAATTTGTGGGATGGCAGGGATAAAACGCAATTGCTCTTTCTCTTTGGCTCTTGCTCCAAAGCTGGCACTGCCTTCCACCCAGATGTTATATGAGACTGCTTTAGATCTCCCAGGCTGGGGCTTCCCTGGCCTCACATGCTTGTTTTATCCTGCAGCAGGAAGCCCCATAGCCCTGTCCCACTGCACACACCACTACACTGCAATACACTGATAAATAAATGTATCAACATACAAACTAAACTGGCTTGGAGCACGTATTTGCTGTTAGCAGACATCACAGCAACTTCCAGAGGACTTCCACACCTTTATTGTTATTTTAAAGGTGAGGACACTGAGCCCAAATGATTTCTCCTGCCTGCAGTCAGTCAGCAGCAGAGGTACAGCCAGGAACAGGGTCCAAGCTCACATGACTAACAGGAGTTCTCAACATGCTGTAGCTGTAGATAAAAATACCCAATAATATAATGCACCGTAATTCTCAGTGAGTTCATATACATCTCATGATACCTGTATGCTTAACGGGGCACAATCAGCTTAAATTTATGCTTCCAAGAGAAGACTACAGGCTGAGTGTCCTATTTATGTGCAGTGGTAGCCTCTGGATATATCAGTATAAAACCTGAAACAAATGAAGGTGCTCAAAGCGCAGGAGCACCTTTGCTACACAGACAGGCTAGGTGAGCTAGATTGTTCATCCTGCAGAAAAGAAGGCTCTGGAGTGACCTTGGAGCCCCTTACAGTTCCTGAAGGGAGCCTCCAAAGACAGATGGGAAGAGATTTTTTACAAGGGCATGCAGTATAAGGACAAGGACAAATGGCCTTAAGCTGAAGAAAGGCACGTTTAGGTTAGACATGAGGAAGAAATTCTTCACTCTGAGGGTGGTGAGGCCCTGGCACAGGTTGCCCAGAGAAGCTGTGGCTGCCCCTTCCCTGGAAGTGTTCAAGGCCAGGTTGGATGGAGCTCTGAGAAATTTTGTCTAGTGGAAGGTGTCCCTGCCCACGGCAGGGGGGGAGCGTGGAATGAGATGATCTTTAAGGTTCTTTCCAAGCAAAACTATTCCACGATTATAAATATAAACCATCAAGGCTCACTCTCCTCACTAGCCTAGCTTCTCAGGGGGATTACTTGAACCTCTCTAAATATGTTAAGGTTTACATCATCTAATTGCAAAAGGCGTTGTATAAGCATTAGAGTCAAGTTATGACATTCCTACAATAGAATGAAGAGTTGATCCAATCAACAGCAAAGTAAAAAAAAAAAAAAAAAAGAAGTAATGCAATTGAAATGCACCTATTTTTAAATATCTGTCTGTTCCCTACTTACCAACTGGAGACACTGACCCACAAGGGGGAAATTGAAAAGCTTTCTCACCCCCTCTTGTTTTTCAATAAGAAACCCCTCATGTTACACAGTTGTTTGCTTAATACAACTTGTTATTATAAAAGCTCACGAGGCCAAAAGGTCCCTGCTGTGCCTGCCTTCATGTTTGACTAACCAGTCTGCATCATGTCATTCTCCACAGCGTTGGGCAAATATGCATCATTTTAATTAAATTAAAAAGGAAACTATGTGGGCTATTCAGTTAATTTTAAGAGACTATCTGAAGGGGTAGTGTTACAGATCACATGCAAGTCTCTCTGCTGATGGACCTGGAAAAACTGGACTTGAAACTGGAGCAAATAATTCAAAGCATATGTTGAAAGTTAATAACACCAAAAAAACGCTCAAAAAATCAACCTATAAAACACTTTAACAAAACATATTTTGCACTCTCAAGAATGGCTACTGAAAGTATGGGGCACATTCAGAATATTAAGTAAAACAGTTTACTGAAGTCCATACAGACGTGTAAGCTCTCTGTAAACACAAATACACAGCATCTGTCTGTGATCTCTGTGGGTGTTTTCATTCCCAAAACAAGTATCTATGACAAAGCCCATGGCTCCATGATTTGTGCAGTTGGGGTAGCCCTTCTGTCACAACTATCAGATGTACCCGAAGGAAACGACTAGGCTAGAGAAAACTATCACAGTAACACCCACCAGTGATCCAAGGTACAAACAGCTCCTCAAGACAGTTGGGCTTTCTAGAAAAAGAGATGGAAACCCCAGGAACTCCAAAGCACCATCAGCAGACACTCCCAGGACAGAACAGCTATCCAAAATAACACTGGAATACGCAATTTATTCTTTTACCATTTGCAGCTGCATAATAAATCAATACATAAAGGTTGTAAGTAGCTTCTAAACTAACCTACTTGTTTCACTTGGATGCTCAGCAAGAAGCTTTACAGAAAAGCCCTTCTGCCAAAAAAGCTTCAGCTCCTGGCATTCTATATTATTTGTACTTCATTATCAAACTCCAGTAACTGGGATTTATGCTTTGTTAGTAAATACAGTATTGTCTGGTTCTGAAATGTGGCTGTGGTGACACACCACGGAATAGTTCATTAGAGGAAATAATGACCACAAGATGACCTTTTAAGATACTTTGCTGTGGACAGAACTAAATTTAAACACATGAGAAGGGAAAGAGAGGGAGGAAAAAAAGGCTCAAGGATGCTGTCTGGCTGTTTTGACAGGCTACTTTTTTAGTTCAATTAAATAGTGTTGGGCAAAACATCCATTATAGGTTTTAATTCTCTTTTGAAGACTCGAAACACTTAAAAATCACATGCAAAAGTCTCCACACTATGAAAACAGAAAGAAGAATGTTTGAAGTTATAAGTTCACATCCCAGGTACTGCAACAGAAGAGATCAAACTGAAGAACACTGCCCATGGGCCATGCTCCCACTCTGGCTGTGAGCTGCCCCACGGGAGACTTTTCCCTCCACACGGCTCTGTGCAGGGTATAAGAGAGGAGATGGAGAGATGACAGCAGCAGCTAAGGATGGAGAGATGACAGCAGCAAGGGATAAATCAATTATGGGTGGAATACTACTGCACACAAGGCACCCCTCCTCCCCACGCCTCCCTAGGCTGCTACTGCAACTCATCACCAATAATAAAATATTTTAGTGCCTTGTATTGACTTCACTGAGACAACACAACATTCAAAGCTCCTATTCCACAAGGCAGATGTTAAGGCTGCATTCTCCCAGCATCAGCTGCCATCAAAGCACTGAAGCACCTGACAGGGTTACAAGTTTGCCAATGCCAAAACCCTCCAGGGCACACTTGCCTCCAGGGCACTCCAGTATTGCCAATGTGTTAACCAAAACACCAGTATTTTTGAAAGGGGGGAAAACCCCACTAACTCCATATATCTCATCGTGTTTAACAAAACAGAGGAGGTTGAACAAATATTGAACATTAAAGAAGTACCCACCACCCTTGAAAACCAGCAAGTGAAAGTGATCCAGTCCAACATCTGTGACAACAGACCCAAGAATGCAGCAGTTTCCCAGTGGGAAACTCAAGGTGAAGACTGAATAGAAACAGCAACCACAAAACCCACTTGCATGTGCATGTCCAAACACCTGAAAATTCACCCTAAAAGCATTCCCTAACGCTAATCAGGTGTAGTAAGTTTGCCTCAGGAGTACTAGGCTAAAGTTGTTTCCTTGTTTTGGTAAAAGCATGTACTGACCTCTTTAAGCCACCATTATAATTACCAAAGTAATTTTTTAAAAATGCACTTTATTATCACTGGTTTTCCCTCCAGTACTATCCACCCAAATGGAATGTGTCAGCAGCAGGGAGACCACTGGGTCACTGTGTTTGTGTAGGAGTTGCTTTTGAACCGCTTTATACATAGTTGGCTTCTCTCAATATTTGGGATTTTTTTCCCCCCCCGAAACAGTCCTAGAGACCAAAGGAAAACAAAATTCTCTTGGAATGTTTGAGAGATTAAATGTACCATACATTTAAAATATCATCATTTGAAAGTACCAATTTTTTGAGAGAAGACTCTGTTTTTTCTAATTTCTGTGTTACTGTCTAGTGTGTCAAAGGGCAGGAATGGCATTCAAGGATGCCCTACAGTCACAGGTTGCTTGTTTCTGCACTAATTCATTTACTTGCAAACAGAACAGGCATGGAAGAAGCAGGACATTCATTTCCTCCACCCTGCATGTAAAAATCCTGCAGGCTCAACAGACTAAAGCTGAAAATCCACAAATTCCTATGCTTGGCACTGCCCAAGTTCTAAGGCCATCTCTGGCTGGCACTGTGATCTTCCTGCTATGAGAACAAGCAGTCCACAAAAATGTGGGCAGGTCTTTTTCTCTGGAACAACAGCACAGCAGCGGGCTGGTGTGGAAAGTCTCACATCTGAAACATCCTCCTCACTCTCCACAATGCCAGTGGGACCACATAACTCTACTGAAAAACAGGTATCACATGATGATTTGGTAGTTGTCAACAACAAGGCAGATCTCTTTCCAGATTTCGCACTGAAAAGACAAAAAGATGCCTTGCCAAAATGGGCTTTTTCCACAGTAAAACCAGACTGGGACCTGAAATACGCAGTTCACATCAATCACTCATATACATTCTATACGTAGCAGTATGTTTCAAGAATTGTTCCTTCTTTCTCAGGGCAACCACAGTGCCGAAGCATCTATTTTCAGAAATCTCTCTGTTACCTTCCATTGCAGGTACAATAATCCTGTCACAGCTGTCTCCAGCCTCCAGCCCTCCAAGGAATAAAGTGGGGGCTGTGTGGGTATGTGTGGGTGGGTGGAAAATCCCATAAAAAATTGAGTCAAGTCTTGGACAGTTCTGCAGAGACATAAAAGAATTCAGGACATATCATGTCTATGGAAACTTGCTCTCCTCCCCACCCCACCAGCTTTCCTGTGTGTTGTTTACTGGGTGCCTGCTGTCTTGGTTGTGGTGCTTCGTGGACATTCAGTGAAAACCTCTATTTTATCCCGGGATAAAAAGCACAAGTAGCTATTAACTCTCTATAAACAAAATATTATACAACTCATTCCCCACCTGCCCAGAGGCAACGGTCTTACTAGGTCAGTCATCCTGTACTAAGATGTTAAAATCAAAAATGCTGGGATCTGGTTTTAATTCTCTGTTCTCTGACTTCCTAATCTGCTGGGCTGAGCACGTTTCAGAGACAGATGGTTCTTTAGGGTTCATGTACTTAAAAGAGCTCACAGACAGAAGTAAAAATAATAATAATAATAAAGAAATCAAGTGCTGTCAGTTGAAACAGCCCTTCACACGCAGAGTACCTTTCTGATGCATAAACCTCTGACAAATGTGCTCTTCAGAACCAAAGGCTACAGAACAAAGTCCCAAAGGAGGTCTACGACAGCTTCTTGTTTAGTCAACTGTCTCAGTAGAAGTATGCTTCCCTGAAAAAAGGGATTTTTTATTTCTCTTCATTTTTTTTCCCAGGGAGTGTTAAGAGCTCTGAGAAGAAAAGTATCAATCTCCGACAAGTATCTTAATGTCTACAAAAGACAGAAGAAAGACCTTCTGACAATATAGTTTTGGTATAGAACTTTTTGGCACAAATACCTGCAATAGACTTTTTTACCCTTTTCTTTTTTTTATAAATAGGCTGATTCAATTTTTAAGTGGATGTGGGGAAACTAATACAGCGGTTTGCCAATCAAGTGCAGAACTCAACCCATACATTGTTTTGATCATATATTGCTTTTCCATTAGACATGGGTTTTACTATCACTGATGATGACGTTTAAGGCATAACAGGATTTTATTTGCCAGGACTGTGTTTCTTGTCATGCCTCAAATCAGTTTTTGAATTTCTTTGGAGGATTTTATACGTGAAGCCAAATATGAGTCTCATCCAACTCTTCTATGTATCAGCTGGAGCTCTAAATAATTCATGGAAAGTCAGAGTTCAAAACATTTGCATTCACTTGGCTGGTTGTCAATATCAGAACCACCCCCTCCCTTCGAAGAAAGACCATGCAGAAATCAGAGCTGGAAAACAGACATGGCAGTATAAGGCAGCTCACAGCACAAAAAATCTCTGTGCTGATTTTCAGGAAGATTATGTGTTGAGGAGAAAAATTATCCCTAATCTTCTCTTTCACATGGTTATTTATCATCTGTTCAGTGCTGTGGAATGCCTTACTCTGCTGCTCCACTGGTGAGCCCCTGGTGTCTGGCACTTCTCTCTTTTGAGCTGAACACTAGTTTGCTCATTTTTACAATTTGACTCTATCTACAACATCTGGATTTTGTGGCTGTGTCTACGAACTGCTTGGTAACAAGGGTTTGCAGCTGGATAGAAAACTGCCTAAGCTGAAATCATCACTGCAAGACAACATGTTATTAGAAGGTTCTGGGAGACAGGTTCCCCAGTCCAAATCTACGCTTGTATGACATGGAGTGATGCTTCCATAATATACAAAAAACACAGAAAACTGTCACACAATGCTCTTTCCTTCTCAAGGGAAACCTATCAGCTCAACTTTTGCTGTGGTCAGTCACCATTTCCATCATAAAGTTCTACTTTGTCACACTTAGAAAATATGGCAATAAAAGATCATGCCAAGACTAAACTTGGCATACAAGTTCTGTCCAGAAGTAACCTCAACTAATCTTTGTCAGCTAGCAAGTGAAGTGACTTAGTCATTTTTAAATCACTTGAAAATGAAAGCTGTAGAAGTTCTGGTTCTCATCATTTTCTTGCAGTCACTGCCCTGCACTTTCAGCAACCCTCATTGTTCAGCTGGAACAGTGTGCAAGGACTCCTGGGGAACCTGACTGTCCTGAGGAGCCTTTGTGGCATGGGTGGGATGACATATCCTGCTCCCTGACTCACCTAAGCAGAGAGGGAGATGTTATAGCTGATTTCTATGTGCCCTGCTGCCTGCAGCCCAGGATTGAAGATAACAAACCTGGGTGTTTCCCATTTGCACCACTGGAGATGCTGGGTGCAGGAACAGGGATCTTACAGCCCTGACAAGTACATCATGGAATCACTGGGAGTATTTCCAGGCAACCATACAGAGGTGTCTGTATTCATCATTCTATTCCTTCATGAACTGCTTATGGAGAACTAGATTTGTAGAAATCAGTCTTGCACAGTGCTCTGAAGCACTGTACTTTAACAGAAGGACAGTCTACTACAATGCTTTCCCAGTCATTTTTTCAAAAGCTGATGTAGCAGAGGAATTCTTCAAAAGTGGTTTTTCTCTGCACTTCAATCTAAGTTCTGTCTGTTCCCTGTACCATTAGAGATTTGCAGTCTGCAGCTGAGAGGCTCTCACTTGCACTGGGACTGAGCCTGCACCTGAACCCAACATCCACCAAGTTCCACCAGTGCACCCTGAGCACAAAGAGGTCTTTGCTAATGGATCCTCCCGTGCAATCTGACCTTCACTCATATTTGAAGTGATTTATTTTGACATCTGCAGATTTTCAAGAACAAAGAGGGAAAATGAATTATCACTCTGAATATCTGCCCCATTCTGATTAATCACGCACATGACGCACATAAAGAATTCTTGGGAGCTCAATTTTTTGCCATCATCACGGCTCAGCTGCTCTTTTCTAGATCATTTCTAACCATTCATACACTTCACAGTTCAGCTTTCCTGTTGCTACAATGTGTTAGCAATTAATGCACAACAAACAAGCAGACAATTGTTCCATTTCCAGGGAATAAAATCTCCAAGGACACAAAATTAAATAAAAACTATCCATCCTTCCCCATATCCTAAGATTTCAAGGAAGAGCAAGCAATTAACTCCCCAAACACACCACGTGGTTGAGGCCATGGTTAACAGGCACTTCAATTTGAAAATTTACATACATTTTACTGCTCCTGAAGTCCTATCTCCTCCTAACTATTCACTTCCTGCTTCTCCTTGGTGTTAGCAGTCAGAAGAGTTCAAAAAACCCCATGATCAGGTGGGCCAAAGAGTTGTCTCTACCAAAACCAAGGGGTTTTAGCTTAGTTTAGCTTTCAGCAGGTCAACCCCTTGATGTGACTCATATATAGTACCACAGAAATGCCAGAGGAGGAGAGGGTGAATTGAGGTGAGGATTGCATAAGCTGTGTGACTGCCAAAGAAATGCTCATGTGAGCACAGCCCCAGTCCCAGCCTTATTCCTAGGGGCAGAAATGTGAGTGGGAGCCTGCTTCCTCCACTGGCTTGTTCTCTGTCTCTCCCCACAGGCAGTGGCAGCCTCCCAAGTTCTCAGGGTCTGGAGCAGCATCTCTGGGTAGCAGGACTGCTAAGAGGTGCTGGGAAAATCCCAGCAACACCACACTAATGATCAGCACTTGTAACAAGATAATTACAACCAAAGGACACTGCTCGGATCTGCTGCAGGGCAAGTGAAGTTTCTCCTTGGTCAAAATGCTGTCACTGCTTTCCCAGCTCAAGGGCTGAAGGGGGAGGTTATAGCATTGAGAAAATGGACCCTGAGAAAATGAGGAAGAGAGCAAAATTAAAAATCGTAACATACTGTTACATTTCTACTTGAAAATCTCTTCCCTAAGGAGATCCTGTGCTCAAGAGCCAGACGTCACTAAAAGATGAGGATGCTCCTACTGCCTGAAGTGAACTTCACTTTGACCAAAAAATATTTCAGATGCAGCTGACTGGCTTGTGGTTTCCATCACTTTCAAGCTCTACACTGCCCTTTGCTCTGCATGAAACATGCCTTTGGAAAGCCAAGGAAAACTTGGTTTAATAAACACCAAGAAGAAATGCATTTGCCTCCTGGACACCTTTTAAAATTTCACATTATTTCAGGTCACTGCAAGATTTCATTCAGTACTTGTTACAAAGCTGCTGCTCCCAACATGGCCTGTGTTACAGCAAGGGAAGTGTAAGTGGCAGAATGGACTCTAGAATCACCTTTCTCCTAGAAAGGAATCTCAAAGGAGCAAGAGTGACGGTGCTGAAGTCCTGCTGCTCCCTGCTTATAAACAAACTGAGGCTGGACTGACAGTACTTATAGAAGACTGCTTCTCTTATTTAATGGTACCTTGTGGAGTCAAGGAAATAGAAGTTTAAAATAATAAATCTAGAACTTTCCAGTTATCTATATGCTCCACAAACTGACAGAACCACTTACATACAAAATTACTGTACTTCACCAGCCACACCTTTAAAACAAAAGTACTCAAAAAGCTGAGCAGGGGACCCTGCTTTCCTCATGCTGGGAAAATGTTCAGCTGTCCATGTACACCAGATTTACAGGCCTTCTGTGTTGATCTGATAACTCCAAAAGATTCAGGCAGGGAAAAGATTTAGCTCTATAAATACTGTTGAACTTCTCTTTCCACTGGCTACAGATCAATTCAGTGCAGAAGAAAAGTCCATAGCTAAGGCTGGAAAAAATACAGGGTTGGCTTTTCAGAAGTGCTCTGCATTTGTCTAGTCCAGCTCTAGTTTGAGCAGGTTAAGTCCCATAACTGAGCACTTTTGGAAGTCAAAACATGACTGTTCACTGAGGCTCTGGAGTAATTGCTTCTTGGACAAGATGGTCTGTATATTAAAATGTATTACAGGCTACATAATAAAAACAGAGGTGGTGCTCTTTTCAAGGTCTCGTGGTATGAAACTCAGCTGTTTTGCCCTGCACAGGTTCCCCTAACTGTTCACTTGGTTTCTATCCATCTGGATTTTCACCACAGAATTTTGCTTTGAGCTTCCAATTTGAATACATGAAAGCTCTGCCAAAACCACATCACATTCAAACCACAGGAAATCATGAATTTGGCACTGTTTTGACATGGAAGCTGTAAACAGTGTGCAGGTTCACTCAAAACTGGATCACTGTCCTTTGAGTTATGAAACACAACAAAACTTCCAGCAAACCAGGTCAGAAATCTTAACTACTAAGGCAAAGAGAAATTATGTGACTTCTGCAAGGATCAGGGGTTTTTTAATAATATCCCCTACATTTTTTCCTTCAGCTATAAACATAATATGTTAAGAATAAAAAGAGAAGTTAAGTTTCCTCCTTTCGAAGTTTGAGTTACAACATGATTTAGCTAATTCTCACAGCTCTAACATACACATATCCTATTAAAGACAAGGTAGTTTCCTACTAGCAGTTTTGAGCATGAGTAACTGTAAAAGCCAAAGTTCTAGAGGAGATATGAATATAGTTTAGTTTTACGTGCAACATGATAGGGAATCAACTTACAGGTAACTCACGCTACTGCACAGGACCCTCATGATTAAAATCCAGTATATTTTCAGTTGCCAAATGCTGGATTTTTTTCCCTTCAAGATTCCAGTTAGCAAACCATGAGGAACTTGTATAAAAACAGAGAGGTCTAAAGTATGATTTTTGACTTCAAATTAAACACTGCCCTAAAGAAACACATACTTGTAAAGAAGTCACAAGTTCATTGAGGATGAAATGAAAACAATCTATATTTCCAGACCAAGCCTGAGCACAATCCAGATGCCAAACCAGAGTCTGAATCCAGAACTACATGGAGGTGGTTTGATTGAAGTCAAATGATAGGAAGCAAAATGTAGTCACTCAAAAGAAGATTTATATTACTGTTCTGCCTGCAAGAAAACACAGTTTAATCTTGCTGAGTTTCACTTTAACCAGATTTTTACACCATGCATCCTGAATGTCAGGAAAAGCTCTCCAGGGATCCTGAACACACAGAACCATACATCAGACATATCTCACCTGTCATAGAGTTTTCAGATGTACACAGTTGCTCTCGCAGCTTTTCCACGTCGTCTGGATGAACTTGTTCATACAAAGTGCTGCCAAACCATTCAGACTGAGGCTGGTTTAGCACAGGAGTCACAGAGTCTGATACGTAGATCACTCTTCCCGTCTCAGCTGCAACTACAAACAGGAACCCATCTGCAGCCTCCAGGATAAGGTGTTTCAGTTCCTTCCAAAGATAAGATTTGATTAGAATGCCAGCAAGGAAAGGGAATTAAATATAATGTCTGTCACTGTCAGAGAATATTGTTTTCTTGTGATCTTAGTAGCTGATCAAAACCTAGACAGAAATTTTCACTGATGTAACAATAAAACTAAACTTCCAACAAGGCATAAATTGCTCATCTCAATAACAAACAACAGTTTATTTTCCATTATTGCCTGTCATCTGGTGATCTCCATGCACTTTAGGAAAATAAACAACTAATACTCAATGCATATTCTGTGATAGGCATCTAACATTAAAAAATAAAAAGATATTTCAGAGTACAAACAGAGGAAATGAACAGCTCTAACTCATGGCAAACTCATCCCCTAATTAAACGTTCTGAATAATTTAACGGGAAAGAAACCAACAAGACTTTCTAGTTTGGTTCCTCCTGGCCCTGCTCAGGATTAGCTCTGTTTGTGAATTAAACAGTCACTGGATAAAAGGCAGAAAGTGTAATGGGAATGAGGACAGAGTCCCCAGCCTCTTCTTCCATTAATAGCCACTACAAAAGAAGGTTCTATTGCTTTTTGCTCTCTTTCTCCAGCCTGTGAGTACGAAGTCTCAGCATCACCCAAAAATACTCCCTCCCTTTCCTTAACAAAGCTTGAAAACCTCTCATGGCAAAGGATGACAACCACCACTCCAATTCCTGGAAAAGAAGCTTGAACAGCCTTTGGTGGCTCCAGTGAGCACCAGAGCTTGCTAAGATACTGCATCTGGAACTCAAACACAGAGCTCTGGACAACCTGAGTTCCATTCCAGGTGAGACAGCTCAGCAGGGTTAGTGTGCAAGTGGTAGGTATTAGCTGATGAGGTGAGGATAAAAATCTGGCCAACTACTAAGAAATGGATAACTCATCTCAAGAAACACTGAACAGACTGTCAACTTCTGCTGCTTTGTTATAGAGAAAGCACACTGATCCTGACCTATTGACTAAACGAAAAACCTCATAGCACAGCTGGCCACACTATACTGAGGATAATATCACCAGTTTTGCACATTATTAAAAAAAGATGAAAACAAACTCTGTAATTATGCAAGATTTAAAGAAAAAAAATTGCAATGAGAAGTGACTAGGGTGTGCCACCAGCAGAATGGCACAGTCCCTCCAGAAACACACTCCAGGAGAACTGGAATAAGCAGTCGTGAGCACTGAAGGGTCAGCAGCAGCTGCTGTTTATCTAAGAGAAAGAAGTATTGCCTCCAGCCATAACTTCCATGTGTAAGTGCTTAAATCACTTCAGACCACAAAAATGAACATTACACCCATAGAACTTCAAAAACAATGGAGGTGGTAGGAATTTTCAATGTGCTCAGTGAACACAATTTTCTTTCAAGCACTGGGTGCATCTTCCTTCTTCCATCAAATATGTAACCAACAAGTACCTCAGCCAGTACAGATGGGATTCATCTCTGCCCAGTTCAGCTGCTGGGAACTCCACCATTAAGACTAAATGATGTTTTTAACCTTCCTCTAATCCCCAGAGACAGAGAGGCAGGTCTTTCCAGACTCATTTTTACTTATTTTACAGAATCTTTGTTAGGATGGGAAGAATCCAGACCTGGAGATGAAAATTCCTTTTTGCGAGGCAGTGAGTGTCTCGTTTTTCAGGTGGACAGACCTCAATTGCAAGAACACCAATTTGCTTCTCCAAAAAGAAAGATCTGTCAGAGTGTTAAGATCAAGTCCAAAGAGTCACAAAAAAGTGTCTGTATTCACACCTTGGATATGTAACTGGTAGCAGCTGCTACACTACAGTGAAGGATCAAGATGAGGCTCTACTCCTTTCTGCATTTCCTTGCACTTTTTAAGACCAAAAAACCAGGGAAAACTAACATTTTTGTAAATTCTACCTGTTCTGTAAGAAAGGAAGGCTTGTAAGCTCCATCAGTAGATTTGTTTCCAGTGCCCCTCATGGATTTCATGTGGGAAACAGCCATGCGAAGGATGGTCAGCTTGTCAGGCTTGCGAGCCAGGGCGCTGCACGTGGGCACCATGTCCGACAGCTCCGTGATGTACTGGGTCATCTTATTCCTCCTGCGCCTCTCGATCTCACTGTGATTCTCCCTGAGCATTTAAAGAAACACCAAAGCAAAGAAAAGAGATGTGAGCGGTGTAAGAATCTGAATTGGAGGCAATGAATCATGATACTTCGCACTTGTTTTGCTGTTTGCACCCCAGGAGAGCAAAGTGCTTTACAAAGCCAACCACTGTTATCCCTCAGTTTACAGACAGAAAATCCAGGCCACAGACAGATAAATATGATTTGCCCATAGCTGTGAAAAGAACCTGTATTTCTACTTATTGGCTTGTGGCCTTAATCTCTTAACCAGTTTAATCTCCCTTGGTTTAAGCACAAAAATGAAGTTGAAATATGTGAGGAGCTAACATCTGCCAACTCCAGTCAAGCTCCCAAATTTACTGTGATGCATCTCTCAGCTGCTTATAAAGGTGTCCTTTAGAGGAAACCTCTCACTAACAACTGGATCAGGTCAGCAGGAAATGTCAGCACTGACTTATGAAAAAAAACCCACTCAGTGACAACACAGATCCACAAACCATTGCTGTTTGGAACACCCCACATCCCTGCAGGGAGTCACTACATGCCTGCAGGATCAGACTGCAGCACTGGGACCATATATGGGATAACAGCACATACCAAAAAAGAAATCCCAAAAAATAAATAAAATGAGTACGAAAGACAGCAAGTAAACATCTGGCTTGTCAGACATAGACTGGAATTTATGTTCAGGGACAATTTAGCACAGCAGGGAAGCAACAATGACAGTACTTGATGCTGCCCCAAGTTGGGCTAGGCTGCAATGTTCTCATCCTTCAGAGGAATCATATGGCTGAGGTGGTGAGTCAAATTTGAGAAATCCCAAAATGGACACCCACCAGAGTCTTTCAGAAATAAACATCTCAGAGTTCAGTTTTCCCATACTGGAAATCACCATTGCTCGATCAGCATTAAGGAATCACACCAATATATACATCTGAAATGGTCCAAATGGACCTAGAATGCTTCAGTGCCCAGCATTTATTCTTCTCATACTGTACCTGTCAGGTGGCAGCTAAATACAAGTACACGAGAGGTAGATGATGCTTCAGTTGTCAAAGCAGCATCTTCCACTGATTTCAATGAGCTGTGCATGGCATTGTCTTGTGGGATCGCTGGCTGATCCAACAAGATGTGAGAGGTGATCACTTGGAGACTCCACCAGCATAGACTGATGTGATAACACAACATTTGAAGAAACTGCAACATTCTTTGGCCCTGACCGCTATGAGGACTGACCATGAAAGCAGAAGCTATGCTTGGCACACTTTTCGGATACTTTTAGGAATTAAACCTTTTTTTAAAATGCAGGAAAGAATTGTATGCTGCTTCCTGACATAAAAGAATGCAAGGGCTTGCCCTGCTTTGGGTATTCTGCCCCTGCACATACAGGTGTTACATGCATGAGGCACTGTCTGCAGAAACATCACTTGCAAGGGCTACATGCAGAGTTATTATTCCTATGCTTACTGTGTGATATGCAGAAAATCCAGCTATGACAGCCCATGGCTGCTCAGTAAATTACAGCCAAGCCTTGCCTGAAGTCACTGTCTAGGACAGTGTAATAGTGAACCCTTCATTTCACCTGGCTGAGGACCAGCCCTTGTGTGGGTCTGCACAGATGTAGGAGGGAGCAGGGGGAGTTGGATCACACACACCCCAAGCAGAACAGCTGGTGTGCCAGAGCACATGTACACAGAGCACAGTGTGTACATGCCAGCTGGTACATGCAGATAAATATGGACACGGGGGAGATAAAAGCACTTTTACATGATGAAAGCTTGCTCTAAGTTCAGCATTTTCACAGAAGCGGTGGTTAAGAAAAAAAGAGAGAGAGACAAAGAACAGACATATTCAACATATATTTCACACTTATAAGTACATAATACACTGTCTACCACTCAAGTATTTCAGTACTTCTGGACATTGAAAACAGCCATTATAGAGACTAAACAAAGAGACTGCAAAACTTCCTGAGAGAAAAAGAGTATCCCAACAGTCCATTTCATTTATGATCTTAAAAGTTAGAAAGTAATAGCATGTTAATCTACTAGCTAAGGAAATTTCAAGCAGACAATACCCCAAAAGTTTCCTGAAACTAGTTCAAATTTAAATCCTTGAAAGAAAAAGAGGGGCTGTGCTCCTCCTCCAAAGTGTGTGTCCTAGGAACCCTGGCATTCACAAACTTGTACAGAATGATGCCCTAATTCTGTCATTTCTAACTTTGTTTTTATATGGAAATTACGATGGGACATTAAATTTTGGGATACAGAGGAGCTGATCCAAAACCACTAAGGGTTTTTATTCCTGACTTCAAGCAGTTTTGGAACAGCCAAAAGATCAGTATGAACAGTATCATATAAAAGAAAAATGAGGGCAAACCATATTTGACTTCCTTCCTTTTTTCCTACCTTTCCCTTCTGTGTCAGCAGTACTTTGATCATCATCCCAGCTAAAACAAAATAACCATCTCTCTAAGCTAAGGCACACGTACTGAGATTTTTTGGACACGAACATCCCCCTCTTTTCTCTCAGCAGAAGAGCTCTACAGGACACGCCTACCTTGCAAACTTTTCCTTATCACCAGTGATTTGATCACCATCATACCTAGAAACAAAAGATAGTACATCAATCAAGAGGGGTTATGCATTGCATGATAGCCAACACACAGCAGAAAGCAAAAAAATTCACAACTGCAAACCATTACAAATAACAGCAAGAAAAACAAGGGAATGAGAATGATATAGCAAAGAAAACACAGAGTCTGATGATACTTCCAAGCCATGCTGATTCAGAAACTTCACTTGTATATTTAAAAAAAATAGAAGACACATTTCAGTGGATTTAAGCAAACACTTTGACATACACTGATTTCTTGGGAAACTTAACAAGCAGCACCAGTACAGAAAACACCAGTGAGCTTTTATCCACAACAGGCCATGAAATATTCATTGCTGTGCTGGAAGTGAACGGGATGAATCTGTTCCAGCTTGCAACCACAGCTCCCTCCATTCAGCAGAGGGCACTGATGGTCTACAGATAACATGGGAGGGCAGACACGGCTGAAGGGAGATGCCTTGTGTAAGGGAGCCTTCAAGAAAAAGTTCTGTAGGTACAGACACTGTACTGTCATGGAGGCTGGCAAAAGGCAGGCAGGCAGGTGAAACTGCTGGGTAAATAGAAGTGAAATTTAAACTGGCTTAATTTCCTAGAAGTAAACAGGCACCTCATTCCTACTCAAATCAACAGAAGCTGGATGCCCAGCTAGGTATGTGTGGTGTTTGAGCAGCACCTTTATGGAGGAAATCCAGACCAATGGGACTTTTGTCCTGTGGGACTAAAGCTTCACTTTTTCTGAAGCATTGTCCCAAAGACAGGCAGCAATGTGACATTTCAGTAAAAAATTACATGCTGCTCCTCTTTCTCTTTCCTAAAAAATGCACTAAGCATTTGAAATTGGATTTTGCTAGTATAGTTACAGAAAGACTCATTTGTTTGAAACCAACCTGCTAGTTCCAAAATGTGTGTTTTGGAAAACACAAAAAAATAAGGTACTGGCTTTTCTAGAAGTGAAGATTGTAACTGCTCAAGAACAGTTAAATGAGATTTTGTATTAGAATTACACCCTTTAAAAATTATGTAATTTATTACGATGGACAGCCTATGAAGGTCCCATGTATTAGCCAAAAAATACAGCCTAAATAAGCATGTTTCTCCTCTTCTAACAAATCAATAATGAACTTTTCCTTTTTTTTCTGTCTGAAATGAATTAAAACTAATTTTAAGTAATCCACTTATGCAAGTTCCTCCTTCAAACAGTGAAGAAAAAGCTTAAGTGAATCTTGAGCTGTATTTCTTTATGTTGTGTTCAACACCAGCACCCTCAAAACACTGAAGTGACAACACCACCTTATTCCCCTTGACTCTGCCCAGAGAACAGACTGACTCCAAACCATTTTCAGCAAAAAGACCAATTCAGTGAGGAATGGGCACATTACAGGGGAAGCACATGCACAGGCTACGTGTGAGGATGGGGTGTCATGCAGGGATACCTGAGCTGGGAGCCCTGAGAAGCAGAGTGTGTTACCTGCCATGGAGCACTGTGCTAACACCACTGCTCCTGTGCTCCCACGAGCCTGGGGCTCATCTACTCATCGTTCTCTGCTTGACTGGGCTCAAGATATTCTTGCCTCCAACCACTGGTTTTCCCCTCCCAGTCTCCCAGCTGACCTCTGCACACATGCTCCTTCAGGCACCTCAGTCAAAGCCAGCTGGGTTAGCTTCAACATTTAAACAGCAGCTCTTTGATAACTCAATAATTTTGACTGAAACAAGCTAGGAGTAAGTCATGTGAGCCATCTGGAGAAGGGAACAACTCGAAGAGGATGTCTGAATGCAGCCCTGGGTGTCTCTGCATGGTTTTTCTGTATTCTCTAAAAGCACAACAATCTGGGGTCTATACAGCATTTAAGACTTAAATATCAGGGTTTGATCTGACATCTAAAATCAACTGAGTCTAAGCATAGCACAGTGTACCTGTCCATTAAAAGCAATGGAATTATTGGCTCAACCCACCACCAAACTTGGAAAGGCCAAAACCAGAATGGGGAAGGACCAACACATGAGTATCAGTGTACCCAGAAACCCTGATGCTTGTTCAGGCACAAATCGGGTCCCACTCCTCACAAATCTTGTTCCTTTAACATGTGTGTTCCAGCAAATATTAGGACTAAGCCCTCAAATCACCAATTTTAACACCAGGGACTGGTTGTGTAAATGACATCAACCAAACAGGAGTGCTGCTGGTCTTGTGCAGTAAATATGACGTGGTGTCACAGTGTATCTTCAGCACACTTCTCTTTGGACTGACTGGAATAACCCTGTTAAACCCTGTAGTGACAGCTGTGCTTCAACACGGCTGCTGCTACAGAGCTGCAATTACAATTTGGATAATCAGCAGTTATCCACAGGCCTCAAAGTATCTACACCCCTCACTGCAGCTGCTTGGTTTCTAATGAAAAAATGCAAACAGTGTGACCAGAAAAAAAAAGGAAAAGTGAAAAAATGGCAATGAGGCTTTACTGTTTATTTCTAGCTTTGAATATTCCATGTTAATTAACACTTGTTTGTCAATTTTTTTCTATTCAGTTACACCTAATGGTACATAACATAAAGCTCGTTAACTTTTAAAAAAATAATCCACCTCTAGGATCTGTCAAATTGTCTTCACAAGCAATTAATATCTGAAATAAATTAGAAATGAAATTTCATTTTCAGTGGCCAAAAGACAACTTCCACAATGTCAAATAACCAAAGTTCATCTATAGCACTTAAAACAATAAGCTAAAAATCACAAGTTTTCTCATTTGATACAGCTGCAGAGTGAAATTGTGACACACACGCTGTCAGCTTTATAAGCCAATAACTACATTAGGCAGATTTCTGCCAGAATGCTGAATTTTCAGAGGAAGCTGATAAAGCGAGTAACTAGTGTTTGGGTCAAGTTGATGGCAAGTTCTTCACCCATACTGATATTGATTTTAAAACATCAGTAATGAGACAGCTGTCTTTCCCCACTGAAAGAAGTCAGTGATTTGGCCAACTCTTTTGTAAATGCTCACCTTGAAAATTTGCTGGGCCCCTCCCCATCTTCATCATCAAAGTCCATTCTGTAAAAGCAAGATTTCCAAATCAGCAATCAAAGCATTGGCAATGGTGGCATGAACATTCAAGCCAGCTGTTCTCAATGTTGTTAGATTTGTGTTTTGCCTAGAGGTGTTAAGGACTGAGGATTCCAGTCTTGCTCCTTCTCTGCAGACCTAGGAGCAGCTCATCAGCTGATTTATGTCCCAGACCTTCTTAGGGCTGTGGAAGAGCTGAGTTCTTCCTTGGGCCAAATCCCACCCTGCCAGTTTGGCTCCTCCAGGGAGCCACAAAAAGCAGGAACCTCCTTCTTCACTTCTTACACAGACAGACTAGGAAGATTATCTTCCTAATTTAGACATCTAAATTAGATTCCTGTATTAGGCAGTGTGATTGTATCATAGATATTACCACTACAAAGTTATACAGTAATATAATTTACAAAGTGTTTTAGACATTTTTATACCTCTGGATAAATATTTATATCCCCAATTATAAGGATGCAACTCTGCCATTAAACATTAGACAATCAAGCTGATCTAAAACAATCATATACAATTATTTTATTACTGCATTTATTTTAATAAAAAATTAGTATGATATACACACCCTGATCAATCACTTTTAATTTGTGTAGATAGGAAATTATAGTTTTGTTTTGCAAACATTTTCTCAGATGTCTTTAACATTCTAAGTTTTTCTAACCTTTCAGTGTAGTAAAACTTCATACAACTACAGATTCTATGTCTCTAACACTGTTCATATTAACAGGTGTAAGTCCTATTAAAGGCAAAACCCCTTCAAAACGACAATGATATTTATCTCAGTATTAAAAGAATCCCTACCAATGACAAATTGAGATTTGTATGTCCAGAGTGTGGGAACAAAGATGCAAAACCAGTCTCTAAAACTACACCAGCCTAGAGAAGTAGAAGTGCCAGTCAGGCACTGCCTTCCTACTTAAATTCTGACAACCAAGACAGACTGGCCCATAGAAGATGTGTCTGAGTCACAGCAACCTCTGTACAATTGGAATGAGGGCAGCAAGTGAGCACAGGGATTGGACATGGCACTGGAAAAGTTACAATAATATTTTCCAGATGGTAACAGAAGTTATTCATTTCTGGAGGACGCAAAGAGAAAACGATTTTCCCCAAAGAGCTTTAAGACCCTGTGTATTTAACTTGCCTAACTTCGATGCAATCGCCGTTTTCACTATAAATTACATCTTTGCTCACCTAATTACCACCAAATCCGGCTCCAAGGTCCGTGATGCCTCAGCTGCCTCCCGCAGAACAGCACCGACCCCCAGTGGCCAGCACCCTCACCACCTCTGCCACAGGGCTGCAGCTAAGGCAGGACCTGCTGCTGCCGCTGCTGGCACCCCAAATGTTGCCATCAGGGCTGGCACCAGCAGCCTGAACCCCCCTTGACCTGCAGCACCCCCAGAAATTTAACATTTACACACAGTGCTATAGCCCAGGGTCTCCTCCCACCTACCTGCTTCCACCCCACATGTAATAATGTGCCTGCAGGTGACATTCCAGTAAAACTTTCCCGGTTATTTGAATTGGAATGTTTCTACCTGTGCTGAAAATGTGACAGTCAGTGTTACAGGAGAGCTGTTTGTTTACAAGTGGAGGGCAGCACTGGGATGGCTCCACCTGAAGTCACTCACAAAAGCATCACATCAGGCACACCCTTACTTGGTTTCACTGGCAGCTGAAACACATCTGAGAGAAACGCCCAGTTTCAAACTGGGGGAAAAGGGCTGCAGAAAAAATTATACACCTGTGGGGGAAAGGCTTTTCTTCGGGGATTTTATGAGACACTGTTTTAATCTGGGACAGATTAATTTTATAACCATTTCCTTTCCAGTACACTGAGACCACATGCCTTGGTGGATATGATTCTATGATTTATTTAGCTTCCAGCCAAATACTTCAGCTGAGTGCTAAGGGATGGGTTTTTCCCAAAATCAAATATTAGCTGTACTGCATTTAATCTAATTTATTATTACTGGAATACAATGAAGAGAATTAAAAATGATGGTAAGAGTTTAAGGCTTGATCCTGCTGCCTGCACTGTATCACCACCTCAGAGGGAATAAGGGGGACTGACATACCTATTTACTTAGATGGTTGGATATCAGCTTCTTACTTTAGATTCTTGATGGGTTAATATCCACAGGTAACACCTCCCACATTTACAGTGAGCACATCACAGCAGAATCTGAATCCATAGGGTATAACATCAGTCTGCACCAGACTAAGTGTTTAAATAATGCCTTTGTTTTATTAAAATACCCAAACCCCTTTATTTCATATGGAAATTGAACGTAAGTTTTATTTAAAATATCAATACTTTTAAAAAATGCAACAGCCAATGTATCTCTGTGCCATCTTTGTTAATAACACACTTCCTAATTTCACTGTGCAAAATAAGAAAAGCCTTTGAAACATCTGAAAACCTTTGGAAAAAAAACCCCTCAGGTATAAAGTCATTGATTCCAGTGTCCTGCCTGATCCATCGTGTCTGCTTTACAGCGAGGCAAAGACAGTGAATCAGTTGTAACCTTTAGTAGAACACCGCAGAACACATAAAAATAATATTCCATCAACCTCCTCACACCCTGACAGATAAGATCTTCTGTTTAGATAGAATATACTGCACATTAGCAAAACAGTAGAAGCAGCCTCCCAGAAGACAAATGACATCATTTCAGAAGATTCAGAAAGACTATCTTTTATCTTCATTTAAAATTCCCATTAAAAAGAGGCTTTTAAAAAGAGCTGCACTATGCTCTTTTGTTTTGAAGAGACAGCATAAATCTTGTTTTCCTCTTTCATACTGTTCACATCAATCGTGAAAAGGCCTGATGCATGAGGTACTTATTAAAATGTATTTTCCTTAGAAGGTGTAGGGCTACCATAAATACAACGATAAAAATACTTCCAAAAATTTAATTATTCTCATTTAGAAACATTTTCATTAAAAAAACACAACAAACCAAAAAGCCTCCAACAAGGTGCACAGGTTAAAAAAATTGATATGCAAGAGGATTTCAATACTGCCACAAAATTACTGTGTAAAATTCCCAATGTCAAAAATGTCGAAAGACGCTTGCCATGATTACACAGTGTAGGAAGAGGGAAGGCAGGAATGGTCAGGAACAAATTCAGCTGAGAAGCAGACAGGGATCTGTATTACAGCCTTTTATTCAGCACAATATTGGGGGAGTAGAATTGGGGATGAGGTCTCTTTTCCCCAGATTTTGATAATTTTGATTCAGAGGCTACAGGACTACACCATGAACTGAAACAAAACCAATGCAACTCAATCCAGCTCATCAAAAAAACCCCAATCCTCCCTGCCCAAGAACAGATAGTCCAGGAAGGTGAAAGAGCCCCTTATCCTCTAAAACAGCAAAGCCTAAATTAAAACCACATTAAATAAAGAACTGAGGGTGCATTAATCTAAGGTAGTCATTGACCACTGCAATGCATTATCTCATGCTGTCACTTTTTTCTATGAAGTAGCTGATATAATTTATAGAAAGGAAAAATATTTTTCCAAGCTGTCAATGAAGCCAAATGCCGACACGGCAGAAACACTTTCTGGATAGCCAATGACTTTAAACTGATCTACATTCAAGTCCACACAGCAATTATTCTGCCAGCTTGCCTCAGCAATTATGAAAAAAGAAACAGTTTTCAGAGATAACCAAAACTGGGAAAGTTGGCTGTGTATGCTAGCTCCACTCCTTTATGTTTGACACAAAACACTCACTTCTAAAATGCCCAAGGACTGAGGTGTACCAAGATGTATCACCAGAACAGCAGTGAAAGGACCAAGTGTTAGATGCAACTTTGTTCAAAGAGAAGCTCAAAGGAATTAGACACAGCAGGCATTCTTTCCCTCAAGGTCTGAACACACACACAGCAAACATTAAAAAAAAAAAAAAAAAGAAAAGCAGCACTCTCAGCTCAGGCTTGGAGAAAGGCTGTTAGTTCAGAGCTATGGTGCACAGATGAAATATCACGATCCATGTGTAAAAGTGAATTTATACTAATTTACTCACTGAATTAACATGTTAAAGACATTTAAAATAATTTGATTTTATGTTCCTCCCACCCTCCCCCTTACTTCACTTTCTCACAAATGGATGACAATACTTAAAATGCAACAGTTAAAGCATTTCAATTAATATCAAGTCAGTATTTAATATCAGAATATTTCACAGTCAGCAGCATCAAACCTTGGCAACAGTAAATTGCAAACTGATATTCAGAGCTGACATGGTTTACGATCAAAAAAGAGATCAAATATCTTGCAACTCAAGTACAAAACCTTATCTATGTTAGGTAGCAATGAAAAGATGTTAATGCTTTGTCTTTTCTTTTGAGTGTGAGTTTAAAAAGGTTTTCTCATTGAGCAGCTTGAAAATAAAAATGTGATGGCTGTCAAAGACAGATTTCAGGAGTTTCTCAAACCAATTTCATACACTTAGTTCAGCATAAGAAGGGCACTCGGGGGGAATATTCAAACTGTTCTGTTCAAAGGAACACCCCTCAGAACAACCATCTAGAGTGTTCACATCACATCAACCTCGCTCCGTGTTCGAGGCAAAGTCAATCCTTCCCTTGTTAATTCACTCCAAGGTAGAAACTCCAGCATTGTTACTGGAGCAGACACACAAAACTGGCAACGTACCTTGGTGAACAATGCCTAGAGTAGCTCTTGCAAGGAATAATGTCTTCCTTAGGCCAATCAGGATTTTACTGTCGATCCTGTTAAGCCCTACCATTGCCTTATTTAGGATGAAGCAGAAGACTAATCAATCTCTTCTGAAGAGACTCTCGGATCAGTTATCTCTGAGAAAGCATCACCCAAAGACCACTACTATTTGTGATCAACCTTTGATAAAAACAGGAGGGAGTTGTCAACAGTAGCTTTCTGTTCTTCTCAAGCTCTTGCTACACTTTCCTTCTAACACAGAGAATTAGTATGAATTGCCACAGAGCAATCTGATGTGGGCAACTACCCCTACACCACATCAGCCTCTGACAGTAGATAAAACAAATTTTCTTTAGCAGAACCCTCAAGCTTGTGTAAGAGCTGAATTTGATTCAGGCCCTTCTCCCAGAAGAAGACTGTGCTGTGCTTCCAGTGAGACCTAGAATATCATGGTCCAATCTCTGAAGAGTAAGAGCTCATGCTCTTTCTGTACCTGTAACTATAAAGAAAATGTCTTTAACAGGCCTCTCTTTAAGAGATTCCAAATGTAACCTTCAGATGAAGTTGAGTAAGTCTGCATGTGCAATCTTGCTACCTTTATTCACTTGATAAATCGCTGTGAGATTAAACAGATGTAGGCAATTCGCATTCATTATATCCACAACAGCCACAGGATCCAAACTCCTCTCTGGATGCTTTGCCAAACCTGTAAATCTTTTGAAACCAGCAAAACAACAAGTCATACACTTATCAGCAAGTTTGATCTTGCAGGAAGAACAGATGCAATGAAGAGAAAAACAAAACATCAGTGACTAATGTCATAATGCAGTTTACATAAAAATAACATTACATAAACACACACATATATACAGGTGCATTTTAAGTTTTACAATACAAGCAATTTCCAGTTTCAGACCTGGAAAAAGAGGAGATGGCTTACCCAGAGCGACGCTTTCCTCCTCTGGAAGGCATGGATCCTGCCATCCTCACTTGTCCACTCGCCATTGGAGCCACTGGCAAGGCCACCGAGCCAGGAATATCTGATGCCATTTCTGTAAGGCAGAGGTAGGGGAAGAGGTGGAGGAAATCCCTTAATCCATTACCTTCAAGAGAAACCTCTGCTGATAGCATTAGAGACAAGCCCTTCCCAAAACAGAGAACTTTTTTTTTTTTAATTTTCTAAGGAAAAGTAAAGCTCTCTTACTAAAAACAAGCAAATTCATAGATCCTTTAGAAAAAGCCCAGCTAGGTCAATAGACATTACATTGCCTGGGAGACAGAGAGAATTGCAGGTAGGTATATCTGTAATTCCAGTGACCTAATGGTTCTCATTTTAAGTCTCAAAGAGGCTGTCAGATGAAGGCCAGTAACCTTTTACAATAGTTAAAGTGCCTTGTACAGAAATGCAGAGCTGAATTCCCAAGGCAAATGAAGCTGTGGATCATGGTACCAGGGTACCAAGAAAAATAAAAGTTCAAAAACTCAGTTTGCCAGAGAGGCCAAGGGTTGAGAGCAGAGATGAATTATCAGATGATACTGCTCTTTGTTATTTATATTCTGGAGGCATTCAGAGGGCCAGACTGAACTTAGAAGAGCTCAAAGGCCTCCTGCATTTCTGTGTGGTGTCTTTCAAGCGGAACTGAGCCCAAAATCCAGGCTGATATTCATACCTCTGTCAGGGCTCGAGGTATAGCCACAGGTTAATGAGATCCTCAAAACTCACAACTTTGATGTGAGAAATTGCAAAACCTCACCTTATGCAATGGTTTTCAGACCACTAATGGCAAGTACTTCTAAAGTCTATTAATAACAGTTTGGTACACTTCAAAAAAGAAAAGTGGAATACAACATATTTATACACTTTTCTTCTATCCCATTATTAAGCATGGGATTAAGAATGTTTTTCCTCTGTATAACTCTTATAAACTATATGAGCAATTAAAACTTTTTTCTAATGCACATATACTTTATTCACTCTGGAGGCAAAATCTTCAGTCAAAACATTTAATTATCTTAAAAGAAAATGCATCTTCCTTCCAACTTTAAAAAAAAAAAAAGCTTGGCAAGGTATCTGGAGCTACAGCTAAATATAATTACTAATGGAAAGCAAATCTGTTTAAAAAATCCTGCTATTTTTTCCCCAACAGATAAGTATGAAATAACTTCAATTACGGAAACAGGAATCCATGTTCTTTCATTATGTCTGGAGAGCACTTCCATCTCTGCCACACTTTATACACATCCATTATGCAACATTATGCATTTCAAATAATAACATTTTATCTGTTCACTGATTTCATGAATTTCTTCTAGTACATTTAGTTTTATTAACTCCTTTTCAACTAAAAAGCAACAGAGCAATCCAATATTTTTTAACCAAGTCTGCAAGGCCAAACAATGAGACCTATGCCTATGCCCCCACACCACAGAAAGTTCCACAGTGGCTAAAGCTGCAGCTATGTGGAAACACAACATTAATGCACATTAGCATATCTCCAGACAAATAAAAGCATCAGCATGCAAACAACTGGTAAATCGCTATTTCCAGAGTAAGTACCCTTAGCTGTCTCATGCCCATAATTCATTCAGAACATTCAAACTCATCTCTCGTGGATAGAACCGAAGGTCATTTTGAAATGCTCTGCTCACTCCTTTATTAAAGCAGATGGTAAAAACCATAATAAATCTACCTGCAAAGTGTCCCCATCACTCAGAAACATGTTTCAGTATAGATCATCAAGGAGATCAGATTTTTTTAAAGTAGTAACTGTAATACAATTTCAGATCATCTCTGAGCAGTGTTTTAAGAGTAAGAACAATACTGCATAGTGATGAGAAACTCTCGTAATCACATTTTCCTCAATCTAAACCAAAGATGATGAAAAAACATGCCAAGGGTTGTATTTATCTACTTTTAAAAGTCCAAAAGCCAAAACTAATTGTTTAAGGTAACTTTACAGCTCACCAAAAAAAGGAAACAAAGCCCCCTTGCTCTCATTTATGCATTCCATGCTTAGAGGTGCATCCAAAAAAGGTTGAACAAACCTTTTTCTGTAGAGCCCTTGCTCTCACCACTGCCAAGTCAGGGAGACCTAGACAGATAGTTTTGATCATTGTCCAATTTAGGTGGCTGTGGATAGGCAGAATGAGTTGTTTTTCTGTACTTACATTCAGCCTTACATATATGAAATTATAAGAGGCAAGGGCAGCTAGCGAGATTCAAGTAGGAAGGACAAACAGAACCATGTATTTTTTTGTAAGGGGAAAAAAAGGTAAAAGGAATGGGCAAACCAGAGGTTCTGTTATATCAGTGTCCAAAAACACGAGAAAGAAAACATTTTACAACAAACAGATCATCTGTCTTTCAGGGTATAGGCTAAAGAATTACTGTGTAGATATCTTGATTCTACACAGTAATTGCACATCAAAGACAGTGCAATACAGAAAGTAACTTCTTAGACAAATCAGCCTTCAGATATGTCTTCACAGTCCTGGGAGAATGAAACCAAGCTCATTGTGCTGACTGCTCCAAAAAGAGGTCTTCAAAAATTTCCATTTCCAAAATATGAGCACAAGAAGAAAAAAGAATTCACCGGGGACGCATTGACATTCATCCACATGAAAGCTCAGCTAAGAGGGAGGAAAGGCTCAGGCCCTTCAAATCACAAGACTTCCCATTCTGCAGCAGTGTGGTGAAATTGTGACACACCTGCTCGTGTATCAGTGTGTAAGACACTCAATTTACCCTTCCATTTCAGAGCTTCCCATGTCAGAGACATCAGCCGTGGTGTGAGCCATTGCAGCTCTCCTGAGGTGCTTGAGGTGCACATACACTGCTGACAGAAGCAGCCAGCTTTCCAGGCTCTCTCCTGACACAACAGAACAAAGAATTCTGCAGATGGAGAAACCAAGAGGCTTTGGTCTCTTTCAAACCCCACAGCAAAGAAAGCAACTCCAAGGTCCACAGCGCCATGGAGCATGGAACATCCTGAACCTGACCCAGCCAGGGCAGCAGGGGAGCTCCTCATGCACTTTCTTGGTGTACCAATAGTGACACCAGAGCATGACAGGAGGACTTCAGGGACAGAGATGACAAAGTGATATCAGCGTTCAGCTGCAGCCAGCTGGGTGTCAGGAGCTCTATCCAAGTTGGATGGCTGTGCAGAAATGTAAATAGATCGTGGCTGTAAAAACTTAACTCACAAGAGCTGAAAGCTGCAAGAACATCTGGATAGAAGAAGAAATGGATCTGAACTGCTTCCCAAATTACTTTCATCTCAACTCATTCAGGAGAATATAAAAAAAAGAAGCAGATCTTGATGATATTTTTACATTTATAAAATATGACTAGTGAGATAAGTAAAAACATTGACATGTTATCTCAAAACCAAAGGCCAACCTGGGAAGGCAGAGCCAAAAGCAATATCTTATGGAATGATCAGCTGCTTCTCTGACTAAACATCTGTGAAGTTACCTGTCTATGTATGCTCTGGAAAGAAAACAAGAGAGAGGAGCAAAATGACACCCATAAACTGGAGTCTCAGATAAAAATACTGTGGTAGGAAAGCATTCCAAGGAGCCTATTAGCATAAACAAAACAACCAAAAAGGACCATCCATCAGACACAGACCAAAAGAAAAGAATAACATAAAATAGTCTTAAGACTGTATAGTTACATAAATTTAGAGCAGTCTCAGTTACTCTGTTGGAGCATAAATTAGTATGGAAGCCCAGACCTGCAGCATCATGTTGGTTACAGATATATTTAAAAAACAAAACAAAACAAAACGACATGGTGGGTTAACAAACATAAAGATGATGATTTTCAGGCTTATCTAAACCCACATCCAGGTACACATTAACACTGATGTTCACAGAAGTGTTTCAGCAGCAACAAGCGTTGGGAAGCAAGGTGTTGTCTTTCTGAGATTCAGTGTTCAAAGAGTGGACTTCCCTGTTGCCAATGGAAATAAAACGAGTGTTGCTTACTCTACTCAAAATTAAGACAAGAACATAAGGGTATAATTCTCAGAAAGTGAAACAAGGTCAAGCTGAACATTCATTAAAATCATCTGTAACCACCAAGGCAGCGTTCTGAACAAATTTCTTTAAAATCTTTAAAAGGTGTTTCTTAGTGTCAAATAATAGTAATTTTTTTGCTGAAAAAATGTGTGCAGTATTTCACTTGGAGGTTAGAGAGTTCCTAGAGATCTGCCAAAGAACACAGAAATGTTATTAGAACAAAACCCAGCGCAACATTCGCAATTTTTAGTGAACATTCCTCCAGTTGGACAACATTTAACAGCTCTTGTCTTATCACTATCATGTCTGGGAGCAGGCCAGATCCTGCCACTAATATTCATGTTCATCTTGGGGATCCCTGAGGAGCCACAATAATCCAGGAACAATGTAAAACCAGAATCAGTCCCTCCGTTTCTGTCCAGACTTAATTTCATTTGAACATTCAAAGTTTGGACATTACACTTTTACTTCAGTGCCACATTTAGGTCAACCCCAAAACATTCATGGATGTTTCTGAAATAAAAGATGATCTGCAAATGCACATTAAAATACTGGAATAAAATACAGGGATTTATTCCCCCAAAAATCCACATTCATCTCAAGCTGTTACATAGATCTGCAAAAGAAATAACTGCTGTGCATTTCACGAAGCAAAGCACAAAGAGCAAGCTAAATGCTGCACAAGGATACCATGAAAATCCACAAGAACCTCAATGAGAGCAAGAATTACTGAAAAGTGCAGCGTGCCAGGATGAACCTGGACTTCTCTTTTTTGCCAGGGAATTATTAAACCACAGCTCTCAAGCCCAAACTTTAAATCTTGAGCCCCACCCCAGATCCACTGCCTGAAATGCAGCTCTATCTTGTTTCTGACACAAATTTGTGACTTGCTGATGTATCCCCCAGAGATGGACAGCTCTTTGGCCAGGTGTCCTCACAGGGAGCATCAAACAGCTCCAGAGATAATGGCCACTGCTCTGCTCCTCTCCACAAACCATGCATCCTGCTGGGAAACTTTGAAATGCTGTGCATGACAAGACTTTCTAAATCCATCTTACAAAAGGTTCTGTTAGCTACACTATTGTCAGCCACTTGAACTATACTCCACTCGCCTAAATACAGCAGACATGGACAGGGCCAGGTTTAAACCCAAAGTCTACTGGAGAGATGGTTTTGCCAACTCCCAGAGACTTTGAATCCCTGACATTAGCTGTAAGGACCAGTTCCAGGTTTGCTATTCCATGTCAGGTACCACGGAGCATGCTCTCCACAGGGCTCCTTTATCCTTCAGCATCTGCTGTAATAAACACAACTAAAGTCAGATACCAACATCTGATGAAACGAGAGGAAATTCTACTTTTACCAATACAAATGTGACAGATTTCCAGCCACTAATCCATAGATCGGCTGAGATGTCAATCACCTCCATTAAATGTGGATCCATGGCTAAAAACAGAATTACAAACATGCCCAATCCCACCAACAGCATCATACACAGTGATTTCAAAATGTTCTTTTAAATATTCTAAGAAAGCAGATTTCAAAAACTTCTTTAGAAACTGTATTTTTCATTACCCTGAAGTCATACGGGAGTTAGATGCATCTCAGCTAAATGGTTTTGATTGCAGTCAATTGCAAGGGGGATTTTCTGCCTAGCACAGAGACATTTAAGAATAAACTATATCATAGCACTTACTTTAGAATATGCCAACAAAAATACGAAGCCATCATGTAGTGAAAAATATTTCACAGAAACACTAATGCTAAAAATCTAGCTGTATATTCAGTCATTGCTGTTACGTGTTAACTACAGAGATTATAAAACAGAGCTCACTCGCAAAGAATATAAAAAAAACCCCCGTTTTTCATTGTTCCTGATAACTCTGTTAATACTGTTTTACTTGCATTCCGTTGCCAGACACTTTAAATAGACTCCACATCAAAGACATCTACTGTACAGAGAGGAGATGCAGAAAAGCAAAAACATTCCTTGCCACGCTCTCGACAGAATTACGACTGCAAATAAATCACAAAATACAAGAAATCCCACCTTTTAGGAAGCCTCTTACAAAGATGCTATTTCTTTCCTGTGAACAAAACCTTCTTGGAGAGGAATTTTATCCGCATATAAGAAGAGTCAGAAACCTCTGGGAAGAAATGTAGCAGCATTGGTATTCTGCTCAGAAAATGTCATCACAGATCTGTTTACCTTAACTGTGGACCATGATTCAGCCGGTGACAACCGTCTTGCATACTGATCAATTTATTTGCAGCAAAATTACTAACATTTTCTACTTTAACCATTTAGGTTCTGGAAAGAGCTACTAAGACAGGAAAAATATAAAAATCCTAATTAACTAAAAACGTTCCCCTCGACCACAATGCCCTGTGCTTTGGGGTGTGTGCAGGGAGCCCACCCCTAATCCTGAAGATAAATTAGGGCATGTTGTGAGCAGTTACTAGAGAAACGTTCTCTTTTTCAAAATGAAGATCAGAGCTTTATCCTCTGCCTGCATCACAGGTGAATGTTAAGCATACTCGAAGGGGGGGAGATGATAAGATTGAGCTGCTCAGTTGCAAGGGGCACTGTCTGTTCAGCAGAGACTGGGACCAGGCACTTAAGAGAGTGGCCAACTGGTGTTCCAGAGGCCAAATCCAGTTACCTCACTCCCTGCCTTCTCTGCTGTGACTCTGGAGGAGATGCCAGTCAGTGACACACGTAAGAGGTATCTACCACATGCCCCACCAGTAGACTGGAAGAGCAAGTTTTGAAGCCAAAGAGGTGAAACCCTCTAGGGTGCCTCCAGACTTGACTGTTGTGTTCACACAAGCCATCCATGTGGGATGCCCTGGGATCCCACTGCAATCCACACCCTTTTGTGTGCCCCACAGTTCAACAACACCACCTGGATGTGCAAAAGAAGGTGGGATGCAGAAAAAGAACTGGTAGTAAACTGTGACAAAAGAGAGTTTTGATCTACTTTAGGGGAATTCTTGCTGCAAGTGCTCAGCTTGAGGGACAATGTGAGACCAATCACTGCAGGATGAGCAGCCAATGTTAAAAACAAAGATCCTCTGAAGTATTCAAAATTAGATATGGCACGCAGAAACCACAGTACCCAAAAACCCCACTATGGAAACATCAATCTTATGATCTGTAAAACCAAAAACTTATTTCATACATTATTAGGTGATTTTGAATGCTATTTTCACAGTATTTCTTATTTTAATTTTCAATTTTCATGTTAATCACTTTATTCATTCCAGTCATGTTGGTAATTCCATTCATCCATATCCACCCTGTGGTCAAGGCACAAAGATTTCCAGAGACATTATGGAGTAATGTGGACCCCACTCATATTCACTGCCTAAAGGACCAACACGACCCATATACAACTGAACAAACTCAGAATGCTCTTTAGCACAATCCAGAAGAAGACAGGAGTCACACCTCTGCACCTACCACAGAGAACGTTATAGACTAAAAATTAAACTTGAAGCACAGACAGAAGATGCACTTGGCTACCTAAAGTTAGGCTGGGAAGAAGGGAAAGAGTAGCTGCCTCTTCATTCCTCCTATCTTCCTGACAGATGGCATGGCACCTTATGCCCCTGCATTTTTCCCTGGCTATTTTTCCACTTCTTATTCATAATGACCTATTCAGACTCTGACTGAGGTGAACTATTTCTTGTACTCTCTTTAATAAGCCAATACATCCAACTGCTGACAAGTTCTGCCAAACTATGACTGTTTCTCTCAAAAGAGGTTGAAGAAATTCAAAATAGGGAGCAAAGGTTAAAAAAGAAGCCTTAATGGCTCCTGTTCTGAAAGTGTATCTCAGGTCTTGGAAAACAATAAAACCTCTCAGAATTGAAACAAGGCTTGTATCTGCACTGCAGAATGAACATGAAAACTGACCTGAACCTAAGCACCTAGCCTACCTCTAAAATTTGATAATCTTTCCCCCTGCAGAAGTGGGGGCTTTAACTGAAGCAGAAGAGCTCCCAGGTCTCCACCATGGTTATGACAGACTGATGCATTAGAAGAAAAGTATTTCTTATATCCGAAGTCTGGAAGTGCATGGAGGACTGAGCCAGAAGCAAATCCAAATACCTGGGGTAGACTCACACTGAAAACACAACCTGAGCCTCCAACACTTGGCAAATGTCTCAGATATAAATAGTTACAAGTGGGAAAGTGCACATGCAAATCGGGCAGGGAAGTAGGGCAGCTACTGTAAAAGGCCAGTTTACAGAGAGGATGAAAATCTGACTTTGAAAGGCCGTTTCAGGATTGATGTAAACATTATTAAAAGAAGAGAGGCAGGTGCTTAGCTTACATGAAGGGTTACAGTAAAACAGCAGACAACAGCAGCAGGACCATTTAAGGTGCTTGAATGTGACCCTACCTGGTCTTCGGCCATTCTAGACAAGATAATGCAATCATACAACACAATTTCACACTTGATTGTCTCTGCGTTAATTTGCCCTGGTTTTATTGGCATTATTTTGGCTGATATTACTGACATGTGGCTAAAGTACCAAGCAAATCACCAAAAAACAAGGCTCCCCAAACTGTGCATCATTTCCATTTGAAATGAATAGTGATACTCCCTCCGTCTCTGACATTTTGTATTTGCCAAAAGTAACTGCATAATTATAAGTTATGTGCAAGAAACAGAAGGTAACATTCAATGTTATTTTCCATACTTTTTACTGAGTAGCAGACCTAGCAAATAGCATGTAGGGCTGTTCTGTTATGTACAACTACCCACAGTTGACCCATTAATGAACTCACAAAAACTGTGCAAGCACACACCCAGCCTGGGCAAACAAACATGAGGAAAAAATAATAAACTCTAAGGACTTTCTTTCATGTTTCTCAGAGACAGATCATACTCAGTCCATTAATTCTTCATTTAACAAGTCTGTTTCATTTAGCTTGTTTTGGTTGGCATTCAATTAGAAATTCATGTACAGGACAATTTTTTCCCTTTTTAAAACAGAACACTTGCTGTATTCCATCCAGTAAAACATCAGGAGGTAAAGTGGAAGCTGCAAGACCAGCTAAAGTTACACTAAAGCCAGGCACAATAATCCTGAATTAGGCAAAACACCTGCATATGGCCCTGTCCACAGGATTATCACCAATTGTTTAAGGGCCTGGCAAAATTTACTGCTCAGTAAATAAGCAAAGAGAACAAATTAAGAGTTACCCAGCTGGCAAGTGCAAGTTAAAAAAAAAAAAATCCACATGGCCATACTACCAGCTTTACTGTGATTTCAGATATGGATGTGTTTTGTCATATCTGCCTCTACATTCTTAAGATTTACTGAGGTTTGACTTCTGTCTACACAAAAAGAAAAGCCCTCTCATCCAACCACTCCTCATCTCCTGCCTTACACAGCATCCAATTTTTGCTGGCCGATCTCATGACTACATATACATACATACATATATATATATACACATACACACAGATATAGATTTAGATGTATGTACACACATAAACACAAACACACATATATAAATCAGAAGAGTTTAGCCTGGATTCCTTCTCCCACTGCATTGTTTGTCCCCTCTTGGGAGTAACCCTGAGCCAGTCCACTCCTCAAAGGCAATGTCAAAGTGTTCCAGCCACTGTCACACCATCCCACACCTTCCCCTTCTCATCTTTCTTACCCTCCCACACCCTTAGTATGTTTGCCAAGCTTTGCTGACAACTATCTCTGGATGCCCCAAACTCCCTACAATGGGCATCTGTGGATGCCAAAAAGCCTACAGAGGTTTTATGCAGAGCCTATCCAAAACTGTGGGAAAGAAATTCACTGAGCTCTACAAATCCAACATCACACCTGGCTCAAGAAGTCACACGTGGCTGGAGGGTGGGATGGGAGCCAGGGGAAGCACCACACCTGCTTACTCTGATTTTATACTCCTGCAAGCACCTGCTTTTAATCAGTGCTAGAAAAGATATGCTGGGCTTGAAAAATTTTACTTTCAGGACAAGACAGTGTGTTTTTACATTACGAGCAGCAGATTTCTTAAGTGTGTTTCTTCTACAAAGGTACGAAAGGTAGGAAATTAGCCAATTACTGCTATTACTTTACTTCATTAACAATGAAATCAAGCATTTTTCCATTGTATGCCCTTCCTCTGGATCACTGCTATTTGCTCTTTCGTAAACTCATCTTGTTTCCTTTCCCTTTTCTATAATAGTCAAAAAAATATTTGCAAGCAAATTTCCTTTTATAATTTCCTATGTAACTATTCCAAGATAAAGAAATAATAACAGCAGTAACTGCTCAATAGTTTATCTGCACTATGTCATCATTTGAGGCTTCATTTCTGTTCATTCATCCTCAAACTATTTCTTTTAAAATAATATTTCCACAATCTTCTATCAAGTACTCTAGCTTCTTACTATCTATCTAGCAATTATTTTCCAGCAACAGAAGCTGGTTTAGACTTCAAGCATTTTAAGTGTTTGATCACAAATCTATTTTATTCATGTACAAGTTCAACTGCCAATTTGTGGAAATTATTTGAAGCTGCTATTAAAATACTTGCAATGGTATATATAAGAAAAAAACTCACTGAGATCAATACTGTGGCTCTCCAGAGTTTACATCATAACAAGAGGACAGCGCTCTAAACTCCTATCAACTACATAAAACATAGTCAATAGCTGTATAAATAAAAAGAAATGAAGCTAATTGGTAATAAATCTGTCCAGAACATTCACCAAAATGATTTTTAATTAAATGCAGATCAGGGGCAGCCCAGCTTTCCCAGAAATCCAATGTCTACTCTCAACTATTTCATTTTTTCCTCTACCCAGAAATGCAGAGAATTCACATGAAAGTCATTGCCAACATCACTTGTCCATATTTTCGGTTAATTACAGAAGAAATCAGCTATCAGATTTCACAAGCATGAGAGGCAGTACTTATGACTATAACTCTTGGTTCACATTTGAAGAAATTTGACAACATACTTCTTAAATAATGAGCAGAAACGTTCCAGTGAGTTAATAAATTCTTGGTCTCCTCTTACAGTTGTTTCATAAAAATATTTGTGGTGCTCCCACCACTTCAGACTGAGCCATTCACTCCCCATCAGCTACAGAAAGTCAGCAACACAGTCCAATGACAAAGATGTAAAATGTGGACCACTTGGATTCAAATTATTCATTGAAAATTACTGACTCGTGTCCTTCAAATGCCTTTATTATTTATTACAAAGATTTTTAAGTGTGCCTCAGAAGGGTATGTTAGTTTTAAATTTCATTCAGAACAGCAACTTGCATTACCAAATACTTAATTATCAGTAAATTTACAGTGTCCTTGGGCACTGTTGGGTAATCAGAATGCTATTGTTTTCATTAAACAGCATTCTATTGATAGCACTAATGACTTCAGTTCTGCTTGATCAACAAGCAAATGATGCTTATTTGATGTTATGATAATTAATTGGCCTTTCAGGTGTTTTCACACCCCAATTCATTACTAAGAATAAGAATTTTTATGTGAAACACCTTAAAAAGAATATCAGTACTTGTCAAAAATACATTCTAAAAATAGGGTGTGGTTTAGTACTTCATCCTTTTCTCACAATTTCCAATACAATAGTCTCTGCCTAAAAACTGCAGGGAAAAAACCCCACATTTAAGTCCCTTTCAAAAACACGGCCTGAGCCTGAGCATTGTAAATACTCAGTCCAATTTATGCCTGTCTGGAATTCCATTAAGTCAAAGGAGATTTTCTGATTTTTTTTTTTTTCTCTAAAGATTGCAGAAAACAGCCAACCTCACTTTCCCATAGTAGCAAGAAGGATCAAAAAATATGACTCAAACAGGGTGTACAAGTGTACTCCAGCCATTAACTCTAAAACTCCTTGCCCAGTTTAGGAAATTCTGTAGTTCAGCCTTCAGACCACAGAAGAGGGCTATGGACAAGAAAATTCCAGATTCTAATTGAACTCAATCTTGAAAGGCCACCTGAAAAGAGTGCACCAGTCTTCTCACAATGCTCATCTGGCACCTGTCAACAAATCTGGATGTGTTCATTTTAACCTCCCACCAAGGACAACCTTCAAAACACCTTCTGATGTCTTAACTAATCTGCTACACCAACCCACACTAGCAGTTTCCCTCCTCTTTGCAGATGAGTTTCCCAAACCCTGAATTTTTCTGCAAGTAAAAAAACCCCAACATTTCAAATAAAGGTTTTAATGATTTTTCTACTTTTCAGTGCCTCTTCACTTCACTAAATGTTTTCTAGATCATTCTTCCTTTCAGGTAATTTCACATATTATATATTTCATGTCTGCAAATAACAAAAAATAATAGAAGCTCACAAGCTTTTGTGTGCTCAAAGGTAACTGTATTTGCTGTTGTTACTTTCTAGAACTTTTCGTTCCCACAAATGTTCCAAATGGCACACTCCAATGTTATGGCATAAGGAAAACCTTCACAGGCATGTAGATAATACAAAATACTACAAAGCTGTGCTGCAGAATATTCCTTAGTGTTACTTTTAGTTTCCTACACTCCCAAGAATTTGTCACGAATTTTGGAACACCTTTTTTCTGCTTAACTTTTTCCCAGAGCTACTTCCTGAACATATTTCATAAAAACAAACCTCATGCTTTCTTTTTAAAATTACCAGTTTTAAAGTAAGAGAAAATGCTGCTTCCATGTAGGCTGTGCTAGACTTTCTGATAGGATCAGCAGTAATAGCCATGCTCTTCCTTGCTTTTTGAGAATTACAAAATACAAGATTTGCTGGATGTTCTACCAGTGAACCACTAAACAAGAAAAAAATCCCACCATATAACAACAAAGCATTATTTTTCTATGTCCCCATATTCACATTAAACATGATTTGACATCCATTACAAGCCACTTGTTCCCCAAAGCATACAGACAGTTTCGTGCATATATCAAATGCAGAAGTGAAGAATGATACTGAAAAACCCTCACTGTAAACAAACTGGATGTTTGTCAAAAAACAAGCTGATGTTTGTCTGTAAATATTGACCAAAGTAAGGTTTTAGCTTTGCTATTTGCTGACTGAAGAGCAGCACAGGCAAGTACACAGGACACACAAGATTAGTCTGAATTCCAAACCTGGCAATCAGGTCCCAGCTACTACAGGGACTCTACGCAACAAAGCAAACATCCAGTGGCAGCCACATGCATTTACCAAGAAATCACTACAAATACTTTATCCTAACATTTCAGCATTAAAAAGAATCATGATTTCATTTCTGAAAATGTATTTACTTGCAGGGACAGCTCACTGATTTGATTTAAAGAGCAGTTTGAGTTAACCCACTAACCAAATACCCCCATATAATACATTTTCCTCCTTTTAAATTTAACTTGCAAATGCACAATGAACACTTGAAAACTCTCTCATAATTTTCCCTCAGTGCAACTGTGTTTTTCATATAGTTTGATCATCTCTTTGGCATATAAGCAATGTACATTTTGCTCTCAATCTTAATACGAACTATAACTGGATGAGAATAAACAAATGCATTTTCAAAGGCAAATTTAAGCATCAAAAGCAACCATAAGACAACAAGATATAAATTTTAAAACCTATATTAATACTTTAAAGCCAGGTGGATGGTTGCTAGTTCAGCACTGAAGTAACTATCTATCATGTATATATTCTGCCAAGACATTTAAAAAGCACATTATCCAAATATCCTACCTACTCTGTAAAGAAAATACAAATTAATGGTTATTCATGTGCCTGGAATAAATAATAACTGTTGTTTCCAGAAAGAAAGAAGCTGTATATTTTCCTTTTCTCCCTCTGCTTCCTCCCAAAGCGAGGAAAATTTTTTGCTAATCCAACATAAACGTGGCTGAAATAAAAGTCTATTAATAAAATATTATCAGTTAGTACCTCACAATGAAAGACATTCTCTGCTTGTCCCAGCACAGGCATCTTACAAATATGTCATTTTTACAACTGACACTTATGAAAAAACCATCTCAAATTACACAGTCTTATAAACAGGACTTGCAAACTGGTGGTAAGATAAATGAAAACAAAAGTCAGATGACTTAATTGTGGCATGTGAATGTTACTTGTCAGTGATTCAGTAGGAAGCCTGTAGTAAATTTGAAGCCTGTACAGTGCCTGTACCACTAGCCTGCCTTCTTGCCCTAAACGATTCTCAGACATGAGGCAGTCAGGCAGTGATACACAAGAAATGTGAAGCCAGTGTGCAAGAGCCAGGAATTTTCCTGCACAGTGACAATTTACTGATCTCTGAAATTCTTATTCATAATTACCACATCCATTTTATATTCAGCAATGACGAAAGAGTATTTTGTCCTTAGAACCATCCTGAAAAACCAAGAGAGGGGTGTAGGTGGAGACACAAGGAACCCGGAGCCAAACTTGGATACATCATCATTAACCTCCACATGTAACACTCAGAGATGGAGCCAAGGCTCCTCAAACCCTGAGCCATTTACCACATGCATGCCCTTCCTAGAGCAAAGTGAGGATTGGCATGCTGCCTGTGTCTCACTCAGCTCTGCCAAGGGCAGAAAGGCTTTTGCACATCAGTAGATGAGGCAGAACCAATTCCTTAATGTCATATCAACCTTTTCATCAAAGTCGTCAGATACTACTTTAGAGAAGGAATAAAGAAGCATGTGCCAGCTATGAGACTAATGAATAACTTTCCTCCAGCAAAACATAATACAGCATGAACTCCACGTTCTTTCCACCCCCTCACACATCTCCAGCTGATAGTACTCAACCAAAACGCCGACAAGTAAAACCACACACCTTTTAATTCAGCTGTTGTACACCAGCACTAAGATTTCATTTCACAGCACCATCCTATAGCTGCCTAACCTCAAACATTATTTACATATTTACGTGCCTCCTCCTTTTAAAACATGCATGGAACCTGGAGGGAGAAACACACGTGACAAAAGGAAACACTTTGGAGAGCAAAGATATTGAGACTGGCAGCTCCCTCTAAAACATTCAAAACCATTATAAGCCTCAGTCCCATTTACAGTTCAGAACCAAAGAGTTCTGCAGCAGGAAGAGGACACCACTAAAACAAAATATGATTAAGGCTTGAGTCAGGAATCAGTTTGGAAATGTATAATGTTAGTTTGTCTGAAGAGTGAAAGAGTATCAAGATATATTTAAGCAAAAGACTAACTTATCTCAGAAAGGTACATGTTCATTGAGTGTATCAGAAACAGATCAGAGAGTACAGAAAGTCCATGAACACTCGGGTTTTATTTAGAAGAAAAACAACCCAACATCTGTGATCATTCAAGAACCAAGTCTCAAGTACGAATAAACTACAAGAAGCCCAAAAACTCACATACACCCATGTACTTCACAGTGAGCAACAACAACAGAAAAGAAGAACAATTCCCTATTGCTGTCTTATTCTGTAACTATCCATAATGGAAATTTTATACCTAATTTTTAAGTGTCAGTAATGGGCTATTTTTGGTAGGGGTTCCATGTAGTCTGATCTAGAACATTTTGTTCTTATGAGAATCCAGTTCCAGGAAACAGTTTCACTTGGACCAACCCTAACTCACAGATGGCAGAGAATCCACAGAGACATTTTACATTTTTAAGAACTTGTTTCAGAAAACTGTGAAATTTGGATTCTGTAGGCCTCAGCACTTGGCATTTGGGGAAAATTGTTATGTTCATTTAAGACATTCTTAATTCCAGTAGTACACTGTCCCCTTTGCTGGAGATGCAGCTAGAACGTATTCTTATTTTCCAGTCCTCATAAGAGAGTTTGAAAATGCCCCTATACTTTTCTTAGTGATGGTTCATTTACCTTAATTTCAACTACGAAAATGGATATTTCAACTCTTCACTGGTAAGCAAAAATACACTGCACTGCTGTTCCCACAAACATTATTGCACATCAAATAAATTTACTTTTTCTTTTTTTCCCTTAAACCAGAAATATTGCCTATTTTAGATGAAAACATAAAAAACTTAGCAGAGGATCTCTTATCTCTGAAACACTGAAATGTTGACATAGCTCCAAAAATCTGCCATTATACTCCTATACACTGAAAATCTCATTACAATAAAAGGAAGTTTTAATTATACAGCCTTGTTTTCTACTGGTCAAACCACTGCTTATCACAGAAGGTGCAAAACATTTTCAGAGTGAGACATCTATGTGCAGAGGGCCAGGGTATCTCTTAAAGATGCTTAAAAAAAATAAATCCAAGGAAAACACTGGTGTCCCATATACTCTGACATGAATGTGACTCACAGGAGTAGTCAGCAGACAGACAACTCTTATCCCAAACTCTCTCACAGGGCAGCCTCCATGGACTGATGATAAATGAGCCACCTCTCCGTGACTGGGAACACAAGAATTTATCATTTCAAACTAGGCTTTTCTAGCTACCACTAGTTTAAGTGTTTAAAGCTGGGCTCAAAACTGAACTTTGCTAGCAACTTCACTGGACACAACACAATGGAAATCCAGCTCAGCCATGGCCTGGCAGTCCTAACAGCAACACCATTTTTTGTCTATGAAGGATGAAACATGTGGCAGAGGGCAGTGATACACAGTAGCAAGTGGCTTTTAATAGCTAATTTTATGGCTATAATCCACTTCCCACAGCTCCTATTACAATCAGCACCTCATTTCAGGGGCTGACTTCTGCCACGTGTGAGGGTCACAGTGTGTTGGGCTGATTAACCACTTTCCATGTGGCAGAAGCTCAGCAAATTAAAATACCAGCCTCATACTCACATACTGCAGCAGCCTGGCCCTCTTCAGGACACTACTGGATGACCTGGAGGGATACCAGACACAGCCTGTTTTAATTATTGCAATAGAACGTGGAGACTGGGGAGGAACTCTGCAAACACAGTCCAGAAAACAGGAGACAATCTCTGCTCTCAAAAGAATTAAACAGTAAATTGAATAAGATCTGAGGTTACTGCTGTGATCTATTCATAAGTTACTTTAACTCTTCTTGCATTCAAAATAATCAATTCTATCCCAAGTTCTAAAAGCATTTCCAGTTCAGTTTGAATTTTCCATCCAGATATTATAAGCTATACAGTTGTAAAATAAATGCATTCCAAGGGCATTTAACAGCACCCAGATGTCCACCTACCTTCACTAGCAGAAACAGCCAGCAGTAACAAGTTCCTAAAATTACCTACTTGTATGGAATTGTGCTCTGGGTTAGTGCTAGGAAAGTATTAGAGACCATTTTTCAAAATCAGGCCTGCAGGTTCCTCAGAAACAGGTTTTGCTTTTACCTCTGAGGAATACAAATACGCAGTGTTTTTGTTCTTTGCAGCTCAGTGATTTACTGGCATGCCTCTTCCCATAAAATATTTGCATATATCTGAGAGTCAAACTGTTCTGATATATTCTGTGTTTGCCAGGAAGTGAACGCTTCAGTTCAGTGTAACTGAACGTTTAAAGAACGACAGGCACCAGGACAAATGGCAGCGTAATTAACATACCAATGAAGAGCCAGTTGTTAATTACTATCCATTTTAGGCATTTTGTATGAGCAACTTACCTGAAAAGCCTTTCCATCTGCATGCTGGCAAAGCCAGTAATAAACAATTCAACACCCCTTGCGTTTGATTAGAGAAAAAATTACAATTATTTTATATTATTCTACTTGTCACATGCAGTTGACATTTAGATGAGAAAAACCTGCAGCAGCTCAGATCTAAGCATTTGAAATGAATACCATGAGCTGTCCTTGAACAAAACAACAACACACACACTCATCCAGGGCAGATGCAAGCTCATAGAGGCTCCTAATTTGACCCAGCTGATCACACCTCTCAGTACCTGCAGGGCTGCTGGGAAGGCAGCACAGTTGCTACTTGGAGCAGAAAAAAAGTACCACTTCTCTCTAAGGGGGACTTCAGATGCTCCCTACAGAACGGCATCTGAATTTATAAGCTGTTGAAAGACTCCGGAGTAGCACCAGCACAATGCCAGGATTCATTTACATTTCAACAACACTGAGAAGTCAATGCAAAGCTCAGCACAGAGAAAATACAGTAGTTACAGGAGTTGTGAGAAAGGTAGGGGCACCTAAGTGTGAAAAGCAGGATTAAAACCACAGGACAGAAATACCAAAGATAAGCAAAATGGAAACAAACGCTGACAAAAAAGGAGAGAGGAAGCAGAAAGTTTAGAAACATTCATCAATATGTAGAGAATCCAAAAGAAAGGATTTCTTTCTCCCTGTGCAGATGGCTTCGCTCAAGGAAGACCAGCGTGCTTTGGGTACAAAAAAAAGGAAATTACATCTATCTTGAAAACAGCTTCTAATTCATTACACATCGCATGACTACGGCCACTAATCCATGCCAACAATAAACTGAGATCCATTTGAAATTTTGACTATCTAAAATAAACTCTGAATCAGCTCTTGCTAAAAAATTGTCATTCTCCATTTCATCCTGCATTTTCAAGCCATGTAATTTCTGCACATTAAAGGCCAGATCTTGCCAAAATCCTGTAACACTTTGTGACAAAGTAGTTCTTCTCTGAACAGACAGAAAGTGCACGGTCCATGGGGCTTTATTCCATCAATTAATTTTCATGTGAATTTTTATTTGAAACAATGGAAGATGATGAAGGATTATTTTTCTGAAGTTTTTTTCTTTGCATCTATCTTACTTGGATTATAATCAGAAGGCAAATAAAATGTATAAATGCAGCCTCATAAAATTTTTCTTTTCCTCACTTGACAGAATGATTGATACAGATGGGGTGACAGGAAATGCTTTAGAGCTGAACAAAGAAAACATTGTTAGAAAGAAGTAAACTGTACCAATGGTTTCTAAAGCAAGCACCCACCCACGATCTCTGGAATGTCACATTTTTGCCTGTGTCGTCCAGCAAATGTGATGTTTTGCATGAAATATGTTGCAGTATGGTGAAGGAGCACCTCTGACTTTGCAGATTTCTTTCCCATATAACCTTTAGTGAGCACATCCCTACAGCGAGAGAAGCAGCTAGGGTTGGTATCTGCACACTTCTGCATCCAGGGGAGCATCTCTGCTCTCCCCAGAGCTGGTGAGACAGAACAGCTCATCCTGAGCTGATTCATCCATCTCTAAGCACTGCTGGCCAGTCAAAGACACTTTGCTATAGATAGACTGGAAAATCTGCCAGAGATCTACAAGAGCCATGATCTAAATTCCCATCTCTTAAACTCAAGACCTCTCTTTCTCTTTTCTACTGCAAATTTTAATAACATTGTAATTTCTGCAGGTAGCACTGAATTAAGGCATTTTCCATTCTTGCTTGTCAGTTATGAAGCAGTAAGCCCCCCAAAATTACTCTGAACGACACACATATCTGATCTTCACAACCATTTAAGCATAATCTCTGAATACATCTTCATAATGACAGCCCCATTTCTGTCCTCTTAATAACAATAATCACTACATCAACAGGGTTATTTTGCCTTGACTATTTTGAAAAGGCTATTTTTTTTTCTTTTCTACCTAATCTCTCTTGCAATTTTCCTTACTGCTAAGAAATATCAGCAACACCATATGGTATTACAGAAATAAGCAATATCTCTTTTGTTTTGCATTTTTATTAGAGGAATAGGAAAACATTATTCTATTGGAAAAAATGTTTGGAACTAACCACAAGCTACATATGCAGATTTTAAATAACTATTTTGTGACAGAAGAGATGAAATCTTTTGTATGCGCTACACCTATATATTAGAAATATAAAAATAATGGTATTTCTTCAATGCCAGTAACTGTTCAGTACACAGTCCTGAAGGACAAACAATTATCACAGAACAATTCAAGAGGCATTGGCATCTCATACCAGTTTGACTGAATTAAGGACCAATTCTGCAGTACAAGAGCTATAAAAACACAAGAAGAAAAAGATCTGCAATGTAAACCTCCCATTAGCTAAGGAGTGTTCTAATTTTGAAACCCTTTTTTTTTAACTTTATCTTAGAATGATGACTACTTTTTTGCATACCAGAAACATCAGAGCTCATTATAACCTCCATCACTACAACACTCCAGGATGCTGTTAAATTGAATTTTTAGTTTACTGGATAGTCTGTATTGTAATGAAGGGCAGAGCGGCAGCAATAAAATGCAACTTTTGGGCTTTGAGTTGAACAATTTTGAAATCTAAAACACTGAAGTCAATTGTTTTTTTTAATCATCAATTTCAAAGCTGTTTGAAATCCAAAGAAAAGAATGGCCAGATTGTCAGAAAGCCAGTTCCTTTCGGGAATATGAACTGGGCAGCGTCAAAAAAATTCTTCCACAGCACTTAACATCTTTATAACTTCAGCCCAAATGTAGGCCTGGGTAACAAATCATTTGGTTCTCAGAATACCTAGTTCAAATAGAAGAATAATTTATCTCCACTTAACTCCCAAGTCAAACAAACACATAAAAACCAAAACCACCTCCCAGAACCCAATGCACTTACCTAAACCAAGAGCCCAGAAGCAGGGCTGAGTTACAAGTCTTCAGGAATATAACAGAAAACTCGCTGTTAACTCATTACAAACTGAAAGTAAAGAGAGCTTATTTAATAATCTTTCTTTAAGTTAAAATGCCATTTTTTAATATTTTGGATTAGCCATAGGCTGAAAGAACTCCTCATGAGCTGCTGTTGTTGCAACAGTAATGTCCTAAGCCCCAGAAACTCCTCCCATGTCACAACATCTCTTTCTACACATTTCTAATAGATGTCCTTTTGAGGACATGTTGTTCTCCATACCTTTGTATTTGAGGCTCTCTGCTCAAGAAGAAATCACTAAAAGGAGCTTTAGGGATTACATGAACAACTCAGTTACTTTGGGGTTTTTTTTCAATTAAATATAAAAATACAACCGTAAGGATTCAGAAAATTGTAAAATGTAGCCAAAAATGCATCTTGTGCACCTTCCCTCTAAAGTAACTCTAGATAAACTCCAAAATCTCATGATTTCTCCTGACTTGACTTACAATTTTGTGGCATTCGGGCAATACATCTGTGTGTACCACCTGCCATTCAGGGGTACTTCACTGGGAAGAACTGAAAGGATGCCTTTCAGTTCATTTCTCATCACCTGACCACAAGAGAAAGTTGCTGCTCACCCATCAGACTGAGCCAGACTGGAACTCATCACTCAAAACCAGGTGATGTCTCAGGAAAAAAAACATTCCTAAACTCATGAAGAGTTTTGTTTTCAACCCACCCTGGCCAGTACAAGAATCACCACTTCATGTATTGCACTCAAGTTAAGTAAAATCTGAACCCAAAGTAGCAATAGTTACGGGCAAAGTTTGCATTCCAAAAATAATACCTTTAAAACAGACAAGGCACTAAGTTACTTTGCTGCAAGCAGTAATTTACGAAATGCTTGTTACACCTCCACAGTTTTTTTGTTCTTAAATCCCATTTAATATGCCAATCTTATTTCAGGAGGAAATAAATTAACTGTGATGCTTTGTGCCAATGCAGATGAGCTTCCCACACACCTGTATTGTTTCACACTTCAGTTCCTCACCCAGAGTACGAGAAACCAACACAGCACTCCCAACCAGACCCGTTCCAAGGCTGAGCGTGCAGCAAGAGGAAGAGCTTATCCCACACAGCCCCTCAGCTCTGTCAGGGTGATGTCCAGCTGCAGCTGTGCACAAACACCTTCACCAAAAAGAACTATCAGTGTACATCTAACACAGCCCAGGGAGCCCACAGAGGCAGCCTTACTCCCACCACAAATCTGGTCCCTGACACTGCAGTTCCTGTGAGCCTCAGACAGGAAAGAATGCAAACTGCTCCCACTCTTATGAACCTCCCTAACTGAAACTCTCCATTAAAATAAGGTAAATCTGCATCTAACATAAGAGAGGAGATGCTGCCCCAGAGCAGTGCATGGTTCTGTAGCAGGAGATCCCACACTGAAAGATCTTCCCATGGTTAGAGAACACCCAGCTTTTCTCTCGCCGCTAATCCCCATTCCACTATCTAGAATACCACTAAAACCACATGTATTTGTACTGTGGTAGCTGCAAGTTAATGTCCTGCCTAAATTACCAACTGTTATTAGAACCCCAGACAATTGCTTAATAAAAATTTAATCATATTGTAATTTCTAATCATCATTAAAGATGCTTAACAAGTTAATCTTCTATTGTGCTCCCTTAACATTGCAGATCAGAAAGTCAACTGGTGCAAGGTGGCACAGCTTCACCAATACTAATAGGGCTACTTTCATGTTACTCCAGCTGAGCATCTATCCCCAAGAGAAAACAACAGGATTAAAATCATTTCACTACAGATTTTGACTGTTTCTCTGCATTGTTTTGCAGTTACTTACAAAAAAAAAAAAAAAAAAGAACAGTGACAAATTATGATTTTAAAAAGCCACAGAACAAGTCCAGGTATTTCACACAGCTCTATCTTCTGCTGTCCGTGGTAGAGCAAAAGCAGCACTGTGCTACAGATCGAGGGTCTCCTTTCCTCACAGCTCCCCACTTTGACTTCGCCCCAGTGTCTGACAACAACACTCATGCACAGAAAACGTGGGAGGATCATCAACAGACAGCGAGTTTGTCTTTCAGCTCAGATCTGCTCCAGCTGCCCAGACAGGAGCAGAATGATGCTCTGTAACCTCAGCCTTGCAGAAGACGATCTTGGTTCACTTCAGGAAACCAACACGTTTCCTTATCCTTCCCACGGACCAGCAACCTGTGCTTCAGAGAGTCTGAGCACCACAACTTTCACCATGTCACATGCACAGAGATGCACACAGACAACACGCTTGGCTCTTCTTTCCTTTTTTTTAACGTTTCCTCAATAATCCCATCACGCTCCCTCAATTCACAAAGTGGTCACAGGAGAACAATGGTGAAGCCCTACTCAGAGCTAGGGGCAGTCCCTGCATGCCATACCTCCTGCAACCACATCTTTTTGTGGGTTCAGCCACAGGCAGGTGGCTGCAGAAAGTGGAAAAGGTTGGGCACTGGGCTCTGCTATAACTCAGCAGTTTCAGCACTGACCTCTAAGCGGACAGGGCTGTTCCTTCAGTGTATAGCTTGGAGAGCCAACAGGAGAATGGCAAACTAAACCCAAGTCAAAAAATGCTGTTTGTATCCTCTGTAAAATGCTGTTTGTATCAGTCTGCAAAACTGATCGTAGCTGTGAGTGCACGCAGTGGAACTCTCTGTTATGATGCACAAGATGGTACCCTGGAAGCTAAATGGTATTAATTTCATAACCTTCCTTTAAATATTGATTTTCATTTAATATGTAGAATTATGATATTAAAACCTAATGTGACTGACAAATATCAGTTTCTGCTTACTGTATTGGCGCTTACTAAACCAAATTCATTGTTTATATCATAATATTTACTTTCAGCATGACAACTACAGCAGGATTTAATCTAATGAACAAGCTTTAAACATTAGTTGGCATTTACTCAAGCAAGCCTTTAATTGTCAGAACTCAACCTGACTCTACAAAAAATGACACAATGCAAGCACTTAATAAAACAAGAAAAACTAGAATTGACCTTTAATAGCAATATTCTTCCTTAGTACTGAGGCCAGTGCAAGATCCGTTGTCCCACTTTTTTTAACGTCAGATACTTGTTGATCCCCACCAAGTTGACCCAAGTACATCTCCAGAATACTACTCTGTTCTTTCATCCAAACTCACTTTATTCCATTACGCAGTGAACAAATAGATGGTACATCTCACAGACACGTAACAAAACGTCGGGGAATGCCTTCCCTCACGAAAAAATTCAATGGGAAAATGTTTGTAGGTTTCTTTTGCCAATAACTTAAGTACTAACAGCACATGTTTACTGCATCCTTTGGAAAGAAAACAAACACAGGGCACATGCCGAGGTGCCCTTGGTCAGTTTCGACACCCTGTTTTGGCTTCACCAGCCGACAATAAAGCTGACAAACGCAGGGAAAGCCGATGTTCCTACTCATCCCCAGGGCAGTCACGGGTCTGCACGGTGCCGCACTGCCCGTCCCCGCTGCTCTGCTGCCCCATGCCCGCGAATGCTTATGCACAACTCTTCATTCCTGCAGGGCTGCACCGAGCGCCGGCAGCCGGGGCGACAGCGGCGCCGTGTCCCGAGGAACCCCCGCGGGCTCCCGGCTCCGCTGGCCCGGCTCTGCCCGGCCCGGGGCCCCGCGGGGGCGGCGGGAGGAGCGGCGGGACCGCCCCGGGGCTGCGGGGAGCGCGCCGGGCCGGGCGGGGGGAGCCGGCGGCGGGGGCGTGTTGTGCGGCGGGGCCACTTGGGGCGAGACGGCAGCTACTCACCGGGAGGGTTTACCGCCGCCGGCGTTGCCATCTTGTCTCTGAGAAGAATTAAGACAAATGCAAGAGGGGCGGAGGGATGCTCAGAGCAGCCCGGGGAAGGCGCGGGAGGGGCAGGCAGCCGGCGCCAGGGCGGGCGGGGCGGGCGGGCCGGGCGGCGCGGGGGCGGCGGCTGCTCCCGCCCCGGGACCGGCGGCGCTGCCCGCTCCGTGCGGGGCGGCCCAAGATGTCCGATGGCCCCGCGCCGCCTCTGCTCATGCGCCGCGCTCAGTGAGCATGTGCCGGGCGGCCGCACATGTGCGCTGGGCCCGCGGTCGCCGCTGCCCGGCCGGGACCCCCCGCAAGAACCGGCGGGGCCGGCCCCCGACGCGGCCCGCACCGGCCGCCCCCGTCGGGGATCGAACCCGCGGCCCCGGGGCGCGAACTTCCCTGAGCCAGGGGCAGCCAGCGGAACCCGTGGGCCGTGGGGGCGCGGGGCCGTGGGTGGGTGCAGCCCAACGCCCCCAAAACCAGCGGGGAAATGGGGTGCTGTCCGTGACCTCCGGCACGGAGCGGGAAGGTTGGGGTGCTCTGCATCACCCTTAAATTGAGGGAGAAGGTTGGGGTGCTGTCCATGACCTCTGGTCCTGAGCGGGAAGGTTGGAGTGCTCTGCAACACCCTTAAATTGAGGGAGAAGATTGGGGTGCTGTCCATGACCTCTGGTCCTGAGCGGGAAGGTTGGGGTGCTCAATCACCCTTAAATTGAGGGAGAAGATTGGGGTGCTGTCTGTGACCTCTGGCCCTGAGTGGGAAGGTTGGGGTGCTCAATTACCCTTAAATTGAGGGAGAAGGTTGGGGTGCTGTCTGTGACCTCCAGCCCTGAGTGGGAAGGTTGGAGTGCTCTGCATCACCCTTAAATTGAGGGAGAAGATTGGGGTGCTGTCTGTGACCTCCAGCCCTGAGTGGGAAGGTTGGGGTGCTCAATTACCCTTAAATTGAAGGAGAAGATTGGGATGCTGTCCGTGACCTCTGGCCCTGAGCAGGAAGGTTGAGGTGGTCTGCATCACCCTTAAATGTGTGTGAAATACTGGGGAAAAAAAAAAAAAAAAGAATTTTGATGGCTTTGTCATTCCCCTGGAATGCTGCAAAGGCCTGTTAATCTTTAAATGCCTGCCCATGGCTGTGCTCAGTTGCCCTGAACGGCCCTGCAGAAGTTGATGGAAGCAGTCAAAATGAAAAGTTGCAAATCAATCCCTTGCTTTGCCAAATGAGTAACCTGAACCAGTTTATCCATTAGGATTTAAATTGGCAGAAAGACAGGGAAAGCATGGAGGCTGTGTTTACTCATTTCCTGTAGAGGAGTTCAGTCAAAACAGCACTAAATGCTCCTGGTTATCTAGAAAGTTTACTTTATCTTTGATTTATTGTGCTTTTCCCTATCAGATATGGAGCTGTTTTTCCAAGTGTCTTACCGCTTTAGTGCCTGCTGATGCTGTAGAGTTTTGGATGCTCAGCAGGCAATCTTAATTCTTATCTCAAGGCATTTACCCTGCTAATACTAGACTGTTAATATCAGCAATTTTGCAAATGCAACTTATTTCTCTTTAGATAAAACTGTGATTTGAGGGAATCTTGGTCACAGTTTTTCTAGACCCTTACCTTTTATGAGGAAGGCAAAATTTGGAGTGTCTTACCCTATTGCAGAGTCATAGCTCAATTCCTTTAGGTTTCTGCAAGGTCTGGTGTTCAGATTGCACAGGCAATGCTGGGCATGAAAGCTTTTTCATAAGCCTCTATTATGTCAGGTTACATATCTGCATAAAGGTTAAAAGGTCAAATTCCTAATACTCTAATGATAGTAAAATACCTTATAAAGCCAGAATTTATAGCATTAGGCACCTCTGAAGTGTCCTCTGAAGACCTTTACAAGTGTTCAGAGGTTAAATCTTATCTCTCTTTTACCAGAAAAGCACTAATATTTCTTATTTCATTCCTATTTTAGAGATAAGGAAGCCACCCTAAAAAAATTGGAGAGAACTGACAGTGCACTGTTGTAGCTTTCAAGACAGATGGAATAAGCCCTACAAAGACTGAATATAAACCAAGGAAACCACTCAACTGCCTGTGCTGTCCCCTTGCGTGATATCCCGTGAGATGTTAGATTAGCCCAGAAAAAACACATTACAGGGTATTTGATATTGTGCTCTGCCTAAATAAGACCTTGGGGCTTAGAATGGAACAGGTTCTGTCAAATCTTCTGTGATTCAGACACAATTATGCAAAATAAAGCTGCTTTTCTTTTTTTGTTTGGTGTGAGCTTTGTTGACACGCTCTGTTCAGTTTCACACGCAATTCTTTGTTCACTTAAATAGATTGAGAAATGAATTCATTTTCTCTCCTCCCCGTCTTCTCTATCTTAATAGCCAGTATTAGTGGAGTCTTTCAGAACCCCTGAAACAATCCATAAATGAATGGAATTATTCTGTTTATCTATAATACACTACTTCCTTGCTGTCTCGTCCTGAGCCTTTCCAGCTCTGTGGGGAGATCCATAACACTGGCAACTGGAGAGAGAAACCATTGCTGCTTGTAAAACTGTGTTCTAGTTATGGTGGAAATGCACGCTCTGTGTTTTACTGTCACTGTATTTTAAGGAACACGTATGCACCAAAGCAAGAAATCAATTTAGTTACTGAATGAATTCATGTTTTGTTAAGTTCATGCTGAGCTATGTACCTTGAAAGCCTAAATCCTACACAATGGGGCTCCTCACAACAAAAGCAGGGACAGGGCTGGACTCTACCCTGGCACTTGCAGAGAGATTAAGCAGGGCTGTAATCAATATCAAGCACAAAATATGATGGATATGCAAGATAGCAATATGCAAACTTTTCGCTGTTCCTGCGTCACAACAGGGGGTGCGTCACCATTTTAATAAAATTACAAACAAGTGTTGACATCATGTGCTGCAACAGGAAAATAAACAAATTAAGAAAAGTGGTTTTTATCTCCATCTTGTTATTATGTACCAGAGAATGTCTGTTAGGTGTCTTTACAATGATTGTTTCCAATTTAAAGGGTTATTACCACTGATAGCGGTACTCAGCGTTCGTGTGTATTCTGTCTCTTGCCTGGAGAGGCAGAAATAGATCAGCTGAGCACTGCAGCACACAGAAACTGCTCCCCATTAACACCTTTCCTTGGAAAACTCAGCACTGCTCTGCCATTTGGAAAAAACTGGACTTCGTACATTTCTATGTGTTTATCCCATGACCTAAACTAGTAATTTCTAAATGATTTTATTTCTTTTAAACAGACAAAAAGGAGGGTTTTTTTATTATTATTTCCTTTGAAAAACTGAAGTCTTTCCAAGATGGATGTGAATGAGTAAAAGCCAGAAAAAAAACCCAAACAAACAGGAAAGGAAACAAATTGAAGCAAATGAGATTATATATTCAGTGCCAGAAATTAATAAAAAAGATCTTTGGTGGTTTTTACCAATTTATGAAAAGTTCACTTTAGTAACTACACTGAGAAACAAGGTCTGAAACTGTGAACTTAGAGTTACCCAGCAGAATTTTCTTTTCTGGGGACATGAAGATGTTAAGTGAAATTTCAGACACTTTAATCCAGTATAATCAAAACCAGTGACATTTTAATGAAGTCTCATACTTTAATAAGACCTCCCAGCTACATTCTTTGATCTGTGTTTCCATTGTAATTGAGTTAATATATTGCACCCAATTCATCCAAAGGTCTTTGATAGCTTGGAAGAGTGTGATATATGTATATTAAGCAACCCCATTCACTCAAGTACTTGAAACTGGAACATTATGTGCCCTTTTTAATTTCTTTTGTCACGTATGGGTGGCTACACTTGCCTAAATAAGCTATAGAGACAATGATGAAATTTAAAACATGAACTATCATAGGAAGGTCTTAAAAGCATTTGTTAAGGAAATTACAACCTTGTTCTTTAAACTATCCCATATAATTTAAGAGAAAATTGTATTCTTCCTATAAAATGCAATAAAACACCACGATAGGAATGTGTAAGTTATATTAATCTCTATTCAGTCCTGCAGGTATAGAAATGTAATTTCTATGATGTTCTCTACAGCTATTGCTGTTAAATTTTGCAGTGGTTTTCCTTTAGGGAAAATGACAGTGAGTATTAGAGAAACCCTTCTAAAGCTGAAATGTGTGTGGCAGATGTCTCTTACCTAAGAAATTCAGCTGAGATCAGACAAGTGTTCCTATGCTAGTGGAAGTATGGACTAGGAGCCAAACACCTGACAGACAGCTTTTATCTCTTAATTTCATCTCTATCATTTTGAGCTTCTTCAAAGTTTGTGTAAATTTAACCATGTATGAACAACCAAAATTTAAACAACAAAACTTGAACAGAAAGCCTCAGAGAGGAATAGCAGGTGCAAGCACATTAACACATAACCTGGTTTTTTTGCAGTGTTTACTAAGCAGATTTTATTTTATTTCCTGACATTAACCTCACTCTCTGGCAGAAGCACTGCCAACAGTAGACATCATTAAGCTGAGAGAGGCTGTTGGTGGTTACCTCAGGCAGAACTGACCACAGAGCATCTGGGAATACACTTCTCACACTGCATACCTAATTATACCCCTGAAACCGTTCTCTGAAGCCAATGGGTAAAAAACCAAAATGTTCTATACTGGTCTACTTACATAAACCCAAGACGTGAGCAAAAAGATATATCCCAGAAAGACCACAGAGTCAGCAACTGAGATCAGAGCTATGCAAGTCAAGCCTTTTTTCCCCAAATGCCATATATCTCATGTTGAACTAAAAGCTCTTTCTTCTGAAGGGCTGTGTTGCAGGTACACTTTCATCAGGATACAATGATTTAAAGCATGAAGTCCTGTTGGACTGGAGACACAGAAATGGAGTTCCACATCAGGAGAGAGTCTTCAAGATCTTTATCTCTTTTGACCTTCAGAAACAAGAAACTAAATTCTGCAGAAACAAAAGCATGCACATTTCTAGTAGCTCCAATAAGGTGAAGGCTTTTTCTTCAATAATTTTTCCACTGTGTGACATCACCCTACTGACTAATGCTATAATACTAGCTGGAGTAAAAGATCAGTCAGTTTAGTAAAAATGAGCAATAAAACCAGAGTTGGGCTTTTGCAGGGAAAAGAGCTTTTTTTCTCTCACTGCTCAGTGTGGGACCAAAGTGCCATTTTCCCAGATTCCTGCTGCCCCATCTGCTCTATTACGTTCACAAAGTCTGTGAATGTAGTAAAATCTAAAGGTCCAAGTAATGCAATATCCACACTACACATCTTGAAAAAAGTATTTCATTTTTTGGTTTTTGATTTCTAGTTTTTTAATATTTCTAGACTTGACCTATTTGTAACCAACAAAAGATTGATATGTTCTGACATACAATAAACCACTGGTAGGACCAGGACACCTTTACATTTATGGCAATGCAGTTTGAAAAAACGTACTTTAACAACATGGCACATTAGAAAAATACTGCTGCTAACTTAAGGGACACCTTTGCCTTGTTTGAAATGAGAATTTATGAAGAGTGTTTCAGCAAGTTTTATAAACAACATTCTATCCTCTTTACAGGGTTTTCTTTATGTCATGAGAGAGATTTAATGAGTATCATAAGCTGCAAAGAGAGTACAATGGCAGAAAATCTCTTGCAAACAAAAATGGCAGAAAATCTCTCACAGTTAATTGCAGCAAAACCATCGGAGTCCCATGAGACATAGAAAGCAACCTCTGTCCTAAGGAAAATAAGAAATTCTGAGGAATGTGGAGCATGCTGTGCTATTTCAGTTGAGCTCAGGACATCTAGAAAAAACAAATATGTGGAGGAAGTGACTGTCTGATATTTGCCCTCGGTTCTAATGCTAATTCTATTCTAATTCTTCTCTGCTTCCTTTAGCCCCTCTTTCTCCAGCTACACAGGATAATGATTTCCAAGAACCATAAAAGAGAACAGAAACACATGCATTTAATTGTCTTATAAATTGAATTATGATTTATGACAGTTTTTACATTTCACAAGTAAGATATTATGCAAATTTTCAGCAGACCCTTTTATTTAAAGAGCTTGCACAAAATATTTTTGGTAGCTCGCCACTTGATTTGATTTCTGAAACAGACAAATTGAACACATGTACCTGTGTCTCAAAGACCAGGCAGTACATGCTTAATTATGTTCAATAATCTAATCCCTGAATTATGGAATGCAGCATAATTAATTTCTGCATTAGCTGAAGTGTTCTTTAAAAGTGATGGAGCATCCCTTACCATATGCTTTATGGTTCTTGCAGTTGCACTAACGAGAAGGAGCAACCATCTTGAATAGCTGGATATACAGGCATAGATAATTTTTCTTTCTTATCTGTTCTTCCAGATCACCTTGAATATAATAAAATTCTTTTACCATCTCTGCTAATATATATAAATAGGATTATATCAGTATATACTTATATTAAAAACAGTTGCCAACATTTAAAAATTCATCAGACCAAAGATCCAGCTGGCTGAGCATTTTGTTTCTGACAATGTCCACTAATTCTGCAACAATTGAGGAAAGAAGGCAGAGACAAGGCAAATACTGAGCTATACTTCCCTCTGCTGTACTTTTGCAGCTTCCAGCAAACTGCAACTACAAGAATTCATGCAGCAGGAGGTTTCATTTGCATTTGGTTTCATTTCATTCTGAGCATTAGCCCAGTGCTCTGTACTTATTGTAAAATGTCACATCAATTAATTCCTATCCATCCAGGCCAGATCATGTATTGATCCCCTCAAACAGGAGGCTGACTGTCAGGATTTTAAACAGTGGAGTGGTAGAGTTGGCACACAGTTTCCTGTTTGGTAGCTGCATCTTTTGGGGTAGGAAGTAATAGTACAGTGAAAATAGCACTCACTGCAAGGCAACTGAGATGAATGCTTATAATGAAAAACTACGGAATAGCAATGCCTGAGGTATGTGCTTTGAACTGGACAAAACAATGAAAAAATTTGTCACTAAATATCCTGGGTATCCAGAGGTTGAAATGCATTTTTACTGTGTTCATCTCATCAGAATTCACAATGTCAGTGTTCACAGTCACAGAGTTTTGAGGATAAGGCTCCCTGACAATATTAGGCAAATGAATTTTGGGTGTTTGGAAGCTGGAAAATCAACATCTTCTTTTCCCACTCATCCTGGTCTTAGAAAGCAAGAATAAAAAGTAGTAAGCTGTTTCACAATTGTCTCCATATTTCAAAAAGGAATGTGATGAGGGCTGGGATATTGTGTTGGGCTTCTCCTGGTTGGCTCGTGGGACAATTCACACTTCTGGAAGAGTCACTTACTGCCACTCCAGATCAACATTTTTCCCTGAGTGCACATGGATTTCACTGCAGGGCTGCATGCTCACAGCTAAGTTGGAAAGGACGTAGCTTTAAAGCTCTGTTGGTAAGGGGTAAGCAGGACACTAGTTTTTTTCATACTGCCTCTTTCATGATGAATTTTATTCTGCCCGTTGGAGTGAGGCAGAAAGACAAAGCCAAAAAGCCCAGAAGAATGATGGGTTGGGGCCTGATCCCTCAGAGCCTGAGCTACCCTTTTGTAAAGTGATGTTTACAGGTTTTGTCAGAGATTTCCCATTCTAAGCACGTTGTGCTTCACCTCAAAGTTACCATCTATCAATTAGAGTATTGAACGGTGATGGAAGGCAAAATCAGAGAACAGGATTTTCCAGAAATGCCCTTGGTGCATTGGAGCTACAGGGGACCACAGAGATTATGCTAATTCCCAACCCCCAGGAGGGAGGGTGTTAAGGCTCTGCAGCTCTGTCTGTGTGGACAGGGCCACACATTTCCCCCCGTGTTACACCTACATGGGCAGAGACCATGGCAGTGACTGTGCGCGATGGAGACAGAGCAGAGCACTGAGCAGGGGCAGGCAGGAGCTGTGAAATGTGGTTAGGCAGGGCATAAGCAATAATGTGGGATCACAGGAACCTACTTCCCCCAGTGCTTCCAGCTGGAATGGTGCTGGTCATTGACTAAATTTGCCTTTAATCATGCTCAGCATCAGTCTGATGTTTCCTTCTGCTGCTCCTGTTGCCTGAAACAGATTATTTCCATGGAGAACAGTAAGACTTCCCAGTCATTATCTGACTGCTAAATGTTACAGAGGCATGTGGCTAGAGTCACCTCTGGAACAGTCAAGGTCTGGGAATGAGAAAGTTAGTTTAGATATTTTCCAATGCCAAAATGGGGATTGGGTAAGTTCTGCATCCCCCTATTGACCCTCAGACACCTTACTGAATTTAGAGTCTTCAAAAGGCCTGAGTAAATCAGGTCTTTGAGAATCTCCTTCTGAAATGAAAGACAGCCATTAAAATAGGATTGAATACTCTGTGTCTCTGCCAATGAACACATTCTTCAGTATGTGTTTGAGGTATTTGTTGTACCTCTCACTGCCTTACCCCTGAGCACAGGTGAATGAATAGTAGGAATGTGTCCTGAAGACCAGAATCTGCAAAATGCATCTTTCCTTGCAGTATTTCCCATGGAAGAAATATTGGCACTATGTTTTCATACTACCATGACTAATATTAAGTGCTGTTCTCAGACATTTTTCAAATACTTCAAAAAAAAGGAATGAACTTCTATTACTACCATATGGAATCAGATTAGCCCTGCTGTTAAGGTATTCACAAAGAAGGCAAATCCTTCTATTTTCTCCTGCCCAAAGCAACAGCAAAATATAAATAAGCTGTGTGATTACCAGTCTGTGAGTGATGGAGTTCAAGGTCATGTTGTATTACTAATCATCTAAGCATCACTTGGAACACAAAGTTGCACGTGCAAAGCCAATTCTGCTGAGTTGTGCTACAACACCATGGAGGTAACAGGGAGGAAAAAGGAATTTCTTAAAATAACAATGATTTTTCTGGCACTCACACTATATGTACCTCACATTTTTATCTGCAGATTAACTTTAAATTTTCTGGTTTTCTGTATTGTATCTTCAGGAACAAAACTCTGCCCCGGTCAAATGAAAGTTTAAGTACAAATTAGAGGCGTGACTCAGTGTTTTTAAATTCTTAAGTGTGATGATGTGGGTCATGTCACAGGATTTAAATAGAGGAGAACTCATCAGTAACTGCTCATTTATTCCTGTCTTCACTGCCAGGCAGCAGAAATAACACTCAGAAAATTCCTATCTTTCCCTCACCAGGAATCACATGGGGTTGGAGCTTTGCTCCCAAATCGCCTGACATCCATTGCATAGCTCATCAGCATCATCATTTTCATCCAAAGGAGCACAGGAACATGTTCTCTACCCACCTGGGCCTTTTGCTAATGCTTGGGGCTGTTACAGTCCAAGATTAATGAACTCTGAGCTTCTGTTCTACCAGGATTTGGATGTTGGACGTGTGCCTCTTGCTAGCGAGGTGTGACCATTTTTAGGAGTGGTTTTAAGGGACTCTTTCAGCATTCAGTCCTGCACAGAGCTGCCCTGGGTTCATCACTTTTCAGGCATACATGCCCATGTAAAGAATGAGAATTTGAGTGCCAATTAACATCTAATATCAAGTACTTGGCATGATGCCACAGACTCCTACAGTGCTAGAGTTCTAGTGTTTTCCAAAATTAATTTCCCTTTAAAAAATGTATCTCTAGTCCTTCTTGATTACAAGTGTTAGCTTTTGTATTCATTAAATTGCCTGAATGAGCCCCAAGATAGAGGTTGATGACATTTCTTCAATGCAACAGCTTTTTCCAGAATCTGCAGTTTCATCAAAGTATTCCTTTGGAACACACTGCCTTTTATTTTTTTTTTTCCTGACCAAAAAAAAAGTTTTTGCAAAAAAGTGGAAGCACTTTTTACTCATAGATTTTATTTCAGTCCTATCAAAATCATTAATTTCAAAAGTCAGCATGAGATCTTTCTGTCCTGTTAAATGAAGCAAGTCATGAGATCTTTCTGGACTTGAGTGCATTTTTGCCACACCAGCCCCTCACCCAAAAGTCAGGGGCTTTAAACTGATACTGAGGAAAGCCCTAGAGATGCTACAATGCCCTGAGGAACTGCAATTTTATTTTATGATCAGCTTTTTGAAAATAATACTTTGGCTATCATTCCAAATGCCTGTATTTGGAATTGGTAGTGTTATTGAATTGTTGACAGTATTGACATTTTTAATTAGTGCCATTAGGTTTCAGAGTAAACAATTAAATTGCTGTTATTTTCAACAGGTTTACCTGGATGCTCTGCTTGTCCAATGGTCCCAAGTGCCTCCAAACTCTGTCTAATTGCAGAGAAGCAGCAGACATACCTGAGACAACAGACAAAAAGTCTACAGAAATTATCAATATGAAGACCTGAACAATAATGAGATGCTGAGATTGTAGCAATAGCAGTAAAAGATTAAAAAAGCAAAATGAAAGTAAATACAAGTGCAGTATATGTATTACATCATTCATCTGCATTCAGTGAGATTCTCAGTTTTAAATATATATTAAGCTACTGCACAATTTCCTTTTTACCAGAGCAGATTGTGAAAGAGCATCTAAATTCTTCCACAAAATTTATGTTTCATTCTGCTGCAGAGCACAAAGTGCTCTAATGCACAGCACACAAATTGTCATGTTCTTGTCTGGGGAACAGTCTTGAATTCATTAGTCAGTTTGCCAGCATAAGGAATATAACACAGAACCTGTGAGATGCATATGGTAACATCTTAGAGTCTTATGACCAATCTGGTTTTTGTAACAGTTTGTGAATACCTCTAAAGTAAATTAGATCTATTAATCTATCTGATTTTGGATGGGTTTTTAAATCTCATGTCAAATGTTTTTTTGCAGATTTGGATGTTTTCCATTTTAAACTTATGTGCTGTGAATACCAGAGTGATAGGGATCATTAAAAAAAGCATTTATCATCCTAAGCTGTTTTTGTTGGGTTTGGTGCATATCTGGCCATTTTAATGTGTTCTCCTTAAAGGGAAATAACTTACTTCTTTTTCCTGGGATAGTCCAGTCTGGTTTTGAGAAAGCCTTACTTCAAGGCTGCCTATACTGTCTGCTTGGTTCTCACAATGCTTGTTACTGCTGTCTTTTGGTTTGGCAGTGTCCATTTCCAGGAAGCAAATTTTGCTCTGGAAGGAGACTGACACGTGGCACACTGCAGGAAAATGTGCACCTTGCCAGAAAGGCCGAGTCCCACAAGAAAAATTGTTTATGTAAAAGTGTGCAGCACAGCTTTCATTTGCTCTAATTAAAGCATAAATGTCATTGTTCTCAGGTTCCTTAAATTAGGTTTATTAAGGTCTATGCCACATTTTGGAATGCAATTAATGTGTGCCTAAGCTTTCCATTTCCTTTAATGTCACAGGGGATGTATTTGATATAATAATGTTATTTAATATTTTAACAGAAGCTAAAGAAACTGAGATTAAGCAGGTTTGTTATAAATTAAAAGCCAAATAGAACTCAGTGAATCAATCTTTTTTCTGGCAAGAGTAATTTATTCTGCATGTTATAGTCCTTCTATATATAACTTGTATTTCAGAATCCTATCCCCGACATCAAGGATTTATACACAGTTCACTCAGTTTATGGGCAAGATAATTTTTGTTGGTAATTACATGAACACTAGCATTCACACAAGGGTCATGGGAGGTTATTTAAATTATACAGGTGTCATACAGATGTAAATGAATGCCCAGATACTGCTTTCATTGTGCAGGTTAGATGTTTATTAGTCCACGAGCTGAGCACTGGAATGGGGGTATTACTCTGAGCACCAGGTGTAAATGCTTAAGTAGAAGAATCAGGTCCCAGAAAATTGCACAGATTTGTCATTTTAAAGGGCTAACTAAGAAGACTTCATAGACCAATTTTAAAGCAGGTTAGCTTGAGTGCTTGCAGGATCCCATGCCATGAAATGCTTTCATTAAAAATAAAATGTAGGTATGAAATGCCAAACTGTGCCATGACAGGCTGGGGTGTGGCTCTCCCAAAGTTCACACTCACCTGTGAGCAGCAGCAGGGTGGAACTGGAGTGCACAGAAGCACTGGACAGACTCCAAGTCCCTCACTAATGAACAGGGAGGTCTGCAGGATCAGTTCCTTTGGACTGCCAAGAGTTCTGAGAAAAACAAATTACCCAGAGATAATATTACATCAATTTTTGTACCCACAGTCCCAGTGCAAAAATTTATCACTGATCACTAATTCATATTTGTAATGAAAAAGAGTTTTGGATCCACAAAAGTAAATTCTGGCATTGGTTATATCACCTCTTATATACTTCTTGGAGACAAATATCTGCCTGTTAATAAGAGCTTGCTGAACCAGTGATCCCTAAATATGGGGAATGCACAGACAGTGGTATTGTTTTATCACTGTCTTATCTGGAAAAAAAAAGAAATAATGTCTACCCAGACATGAATTTGGCTTTGACATACAACTGCACAAAGACAAAAAATATTTTTTTCAGTCCAGCAGAATTACATCTGACCAGCATTTCCAGAAATGCCTTCTAAAAATCCCCTAATAAACTCAGTGGGTTATGAGGTAATGTTGGATAGTGGACACAGAACAGCAAGAAGTAATAATATTCGTTGTTGGATTTATTTACTTATCACACAAGATTACTGAAATATGTGCTGGGAGAAGAAAAGGCAGGGACAGACACAGAGACACCGTGTTTCTATCCTGTGGATCATGTTAGAACAATTTGGGGATAAAACAGGGAGCCAGACTGTCAAAATAGTGTAAGTGGATGAAAGCAATTGCTTTCTGTGAGTACCTTCTTTGAGAATGACTGTCAGGAGACAGAGAAAATACAATTTTACCTTGATATTCAGTGACTGTGTGTATTGTTAGATAACTGTGTGAAAAGATATTTCAGAATTTCATGGGAGCAGCCTTCCATAGGACAGCCTTCCCTCTGTCCTGAAGTAAAATTAGAGATCAAAATGAAGAAATTTTTGTTTCATACATGTCAAGGTGCTATGTTTAGTGAGGCAAAGAAATATAAAAGTAGATTATCCTAATCCTAATCATGTGCTGTTTCCTGGACAATATATTGTTCTTCTTGCCAAAATCTAAAATTAAATTTTTGAGTGTCTTAAATGTCTTCAGCAAGCTGTTTTGAAGTTCCTGATAACTCATCCTACCTGTTTAAGCATATTACCATTATTTTATCTGTTCAGATAACTATTTAACCTTTATCTCTGTCTCCCGTGTTCTATGTCACTTTTCAACAAGGCATGGATTTTTAAAAAATGTATATTTAACCATAATGCATAAACTTCCTGTCCTTTATCCAGCTATAAATGATACTAGTGGCAATGGGAAGATTCCTAATGGCATCAGTCAGAGATGCTGAGCATTTTTGATGATTAAGAATGTTTCTTTATTTATTTGTAATTCCTTTTTACCCAAGGAAGAAGGTGGTGAGTTTGAACAATAATTGCATTTGAAAATGAAACACAGTTCTTGGTCCTGTTATGCAGAATAAGAGTAGGAACAAAGAGAATTCATGGGAAAGGGTCAAGAGCTGGAGCCAAAGTAAAATTGCAGCAGAAATCCTGAAAATCACTATTGGTAAACGCAATGAACTGCCCTGAAACCAGATGTGCTGCTCCCAGTTCCCAGAGCCCTGAAGTGACACCCACTGGTGCTGCAGAGGACATTCCCATGTTTGCAGAAATGTTCTGTCTTCGTGGGCAAAGGTCCCTGAGCCCCATGGCTGCTTCAGGGCATTTGAGTATGAAAGTACCAAGGTCACAGGTGACCCCACAGCCCCTCACTGCACACACTGGGCAGGTGTCAGGGAAGGCTCCCTCTCTCTCTCTCTCTCTCTCTCTCTCTCTCTCTCTCTCTCTCTCTCTCTCTCTCTCTCTCCCTCTCTCTCTCTCTAGGTACTCTGCAGAGACATAACCACTCATACCATCTCTTTTTTTTCCGTCACACTTCAAGGCTCACATCTTCCAAGTCCACGTTTCTTCCAGTGAGGATCCTGTTGAGTAACAAATCAAAGCTGTAAAGCTGTGATGATTTAAGACCTGGCCTTCCCCTGGGTTTCAGGAGGCTGTCAGTGCCTCCACTGTGATGGCAGTTTCTTGGGAGCAGTCTTTGAGCCTTCCTTTTCCCTGCCCTGAGCTGAGAACATGCTTGGCCCTTAGCCAAGATGCAGAGTTGCTCAGGTGGATGTTAATTCTGAGGAGGCAGATGAACAAGGATAATGCAATGCTCTGAAAACTCAGTGGCACAGGATTTCTGATAGACTTTATAATCCCCTGCTGCATGAGCTGCATAGTTTTATCTTCAGTGGAAACAGTAAGCTGGTTCTCTACAGAGGTGGAAAAACCCAAGCTCCTGCACTGCTCAGTATTCCAGACTAACATTAATCCTGGGTAGATCTAAGCATGGAGAACACAAACTGGGTGAACTGGCACAGACTAGGGCAGGTGCTTGGCTCTAACACAACGTCCATTTCATGGGGGAGAAGGGGAATGGACTCAGCCACACCATAAGGGCCTGTGGGCAACTGCACAACTGGGTTATTGGCAAGGTCCACTGGCAGAATTTTAAACACCCATAAAAATACAGTATTTATTCCAATATTCATCAAATATTCAATATAAAATGCTGATCATTTGACACAATTTAGCAGCATAACATGGAAGTCACTGTCAGTAGTCCCTGTTCTGCTGTGGGCTATGGCTGTTTCCTGCAGAGGAATTTCCTCTCAGAAAATGTAATATTTTCCTAAAGATCTGAACAAGAAATTCCAAATTCAAAAGCAATAACTCAATACTTAAGTGAATACCACTTGGATGAGCTGTTATTATTGTTCTATAGCAAATATTTTTGTAGCATGTAGTGGCCAGCTCATTGAAACATGAAGATAATGACAACCCATGGAGCCTGAAGCTTGGCTGACAAGCCACAGCAGACAGACAACACAAATCTGTGGGATGGGGTGGGAGGCAGGCACGATGGGATTTCAAAGAAATCCCAAACAAACCCCAGTCAGGGAAACAGCTTCCAAAATATTTATTAAGGTTTTCAAGGCTTCAAAGATAAAAGAGTCATTCCAAACATAAACTCTCATCCCACACAGACAGTGCTTGTACTTAAATGCTGTTGTCTCAACAAGCTTTTGCTTTTAGTGGAAAACCTTATTGTTTCTGAATATAATTGCCAGGAGATGAATTTGGAGATGTGACACTGTCTGCAGGGAAGTGCTGCATGTGGATGATCACAATTTACCAAAGGGCTGAGTGTGGCCTGTCTTGACCTGTATGGCATAGGAGCAGTGTTAGAGGAAGGAGAGAAGGAAAATGAGGAAAAAGGGAGGGGAAAACAAAATGTGTCACAATCATGTTCAAACGAGATATGTTATCCAGAGAAGTTCAACTTAAAGGCACTCACTTTCTAGACAGATTCAATGAAAGATATTATTTTACTTACTTAGCTTAAGTATATCTTGGAGACTTTTGTTTTTCCAATAATGGGTAGAAACACCAGTTATTACTGCACCTCAGCCAACACGTGGTGGTTGGTGAACATTCCTTGATGAACATAGATATTAGCACTCTACAGATCCTTTTCAGTAGACAAGAAATTTCTCCACCATGTGGAAAGAACAGAGTCGCTAGTTCAGTGAAATATTAGCACAAAAAGTGAATTCCAAACTGCAAGGAAATTTCAATTCGAAACTCCAGTTTTAGTTTGCTCTCTTCCACTGAAAACCAAACTCCATCAAACCCCTGGTTATCAGTGCAAATCCCTGTGGTAGCCAGGTATTTCTGGTTACTGTGTGCCCAGGTGTGCTAGGACTTACTTCCACCTGCTGCTGAGATAGGTTCTCTGCAGGAGTGAGGTTTCAGCCCACATTTTCCCTGCCTGTTCAGTTATCTGCATCTTTGGGCTCAGCTGCATTCCCTTCCTTTTTCAGACTCTTTCTCTCATCCCCAGGCAGATGCTCACAACTCACTCCTCCATTTCTTGTTCCAACACAATCTTTTTAAGATTCCTATTCTTTTTGATCTCCAGGCTCTCAGACTTGGCAAGCCAGCTGTGTAACTGCCCAGGGCCTGGAAAACAGCATTTTCCCAGCTGATTATTGAATTATTGTTATTTTAACTACCTTGAAGTTGTTTACCCCAGGTATCATGTCTCAATCACTGTTTTGTTGCCATTGGTTTCCACCTTCCCCCAGACTAAACAGCTTTCTTGGCCTTAACTCTGTAAATAATCTTCACATGCACAGGCTGAAGCACAAAAACTCTTCATGAAAGAGGTACAGTTAATTCCCCAGGTTCTCCAAACCACAGGAGTTAGGATTGGCTATCTAGAACGTTATACTAACAATTCCCAGATTTATAGGTTAGGTCAGTGGTGGAAAAGGCTGCTGTGCTTCAGTCTCTGACTGCTGAATTTGCTCTCCTTTGTAGGTTTTCTCAGCTATTCTCATGAATGGGGAGGTGAGGGAGTAGGTGAATTGCCACCTGAGGTATTGTATGAACAAGTATCTTCCTTCCAAAAATTCCTAGCAACCAGATCTTTCATGCTTTGTACATTCACTTGCTAAAATTTTCCCTTTGTTTAATATTTTCTAGTTTTCCAATGCTTCTGTTTCCTTATCTTTCTTTTCTCCTCCCCTCCAACTCATATTTTCATACCACTTCTTTTTATAAACCATTTTACACAAGGAATGTTTTTGCAATATAGCCTGAGGTTTCTTAATTTGTTTGTATTTCTTTTAAAAAGTGTTGGGAACTCCCAGGAGAAAATGGAAAATATTTTTCACAACTTCCTAAAATACACTGTGGGTAGAGCAATGCACTGAAAACAGAAAACACTGCATCTTACTTTTTTGCCTAATTCCCCACTTCTGCTAGTTACAATTAAGGCAGCATACACTTAAAACCTAAAGAAATGAGCATAAATACCTGGAAGAAGAAAAATAACTTACAAATCCATTTCCATTTTTCTGGAAAAATTTAGCTTCAATCAGTGTGTATGTCATATTTATCAGCTGTCTTTTATCAGCCAGCTTGTATGGTGAACACCTCTGATATGATCCTGCAGAAAGCTGCAGTGCAAATGAAAGAGGAGATAAGGCTGCACCATCACTGATTCCACCCTGTTCAGGTCCACACAACACTGTATTAAAATCTTTTGTGTCTTTGGAAGCCTTGACTATGCATCTGTCCCCAGGCACTGCTAACAGGGTGACCCTGAGAGAAACCTTTCCTTAAGTAGCCTGGATCCATCTGGAGTCAACTTCCAGGAAGGCCTGGGGCTCTCTTCATGTTTGTTGTAAGGGTAACACTTTTCTCCAAATTTTGCACTGAGGTGGAATTGCAGCAGCAGGAGTTTTGTGGCACTTTGTAAGAAACTTTTGGAGCCACTACAAAATCCACCCAGACAAAGCATCCAACTGCTAGATGAAATGCAGTATCCCATTGCAGGGTTGGGAAATGTTCCTTTGCAATGCAGGAAAAGCATTCAGCGTGCTGGTGTTTGGGAACAGCCACACATCCCAGCCATGAGCTTCTGGAGAACACATTGTTTCCTGGAGGAATGTCGGTGTTAATCCTCTAAGGAGCGAGTGGGTGAGTGTGAGACACAGTGTGAGTGTGTGAGCACAGCAGTGTTTGGAGGGTTGGAGCCTGACTCTCCTGGTGGAGGGGGCATGAAGCTTGGCTCCCACACAGCAGCTGCCAGGGCTTGCTCATCCTCTGGCCCCCATGAGGTCCAGCACTGAGCCCCTGGCACTGGTACAGCTGGAAGCCCCAGGTGTTTGATGAACTGGGATGTCTGGATACCAAAGAGATGGATGAGAACTGCAGCACTTACAGAGATTCAGGAACATTCCTGTGCACTGATGCTGTGGCAGGGGAAAGTCCTCTTCCAGCCTTTAAAGGCTTTCTCTTGAGAAACATTTGGGATAGCACGTGGAAACAGATTTTGGGATGCCCTTAAGTCTGTCCTCTGTCTTCAGATTATACTGATTCATTGAGAGAAATTCATCCTCTTTTCCCTGGCAGATGATGAAAAAAATCCATCATTGTGGAATGAGTAGCAGAAAGAAGGAAAAGTTCTTATTATCAATGGGAAATGCTCCTCTGGAAAGGTCAGAACAAGCTCTGATTGCCTTTTTTAGCTGAATAGGAAAGTCCATGAAGGGATTCCCATGAAGATTTCCATCAGTCACATTGCAATGGCTACAGTGGTGCAGACAGGTTCACACTGAGATAGGACTCAGATTTTCTGGACTCTGTATTTTCATTATACCGAAATATTTAGCAGCACTAAATAGATAACAAACATCGCTCATGTTTTCAAATATGGAAAAAAGTTGCAGGTCACTAAAAAACTAAAAGTTCAGAAGTCTAAAAACCATTGTATTACAATAACAAGGCTGAGATCTAGGTTTGTTTTCTGGTCTTTCAACTTGTGGCAGAGATCTAAAAGCTATTTTAGTAAAGGACAGATAATTCTAATATAAGCAAAAATTAAAAGAAATTTGTTCAGTACTGAGCCATTCACAGACACTTGGTCATAAAACAGCAAACAATTTGTCATTCTTAATATTATTCTTCTCTAGGGAACTGAGTTTTTTGTTTGCTGTAATGAACTGTTATAATTGAGCTCAGTTTTACTGGAGTAGACCTTTTTTCTAAAACAGAAAAGAGAGATGGAGATTTATTTTGATTAAAAAAGATGGTTGCAACAGAATAAATATACAGGCAATATAACCAGGACTTTCTAGGTATGTAAAAAAGTACATTCAGTTAATTTTATTTTCTGTTTCATTTTTCAAGGAAAGGCATTTAATTTTCATTGCTGATATATGCTGGCATAGAAGATCAGCTGGCAGATATTATAATGAAGTGTTCTTTATTTACAGAAAAAAATTGTTTCATGATTTTTTAATAATGTTTGACAGTCTCATCAGAAAGAAATGGAGGTCTCAACTGGAATTGTTGTTTGTCGTATGCCTGAGGCCTGAGGTTGATTTATTTTGTTCCCAAGCTGAGCTGATTTTATTTGAACTAATAACTAAAAGTTTTCTTGCTTCTTTTGCTATGACAATGCAATGAATGAAGTCCTAATGAACAAACTGCATTTCTCAGAAAACTCTTCGTTATCTTAATGCAGCTTTTCCCTACACTGCCTGGTAATTTTTAAGGCTGTAAAGTTTTATAAGGAGATACAGGTAGTAGGTAAATCAAGATACAGAGGTAACTTTGCTCTTCCTTCTACATCAGCAGCTCTAATCAGAGCTGATCATTTGTGCCAAATCAAGCACTGACTTATAGAAGAGACTGACACATAATGGGTGTAAGAGTGAAATAAAAATCCTATTCATGCAGCTTCATCTCAGGCCCACAGTGAGGTTTGTGGTGTGGCTGGATAATAAGCCCACAGGTGCAATTTAAATATCTTACCAAGCACATCAGCTGGAAAACCTCAGAGATAATAGCTCTTATCTAAATTGGGCTTGGCATACTGTTTTACTGCACCCCTTGGAAATCACAGAGGATGAGCCTGGAAAATTATTTTGTCTAATGAAAAAAGCTGGGAGCACTAAGTTCTGCCTTTTAGAGGACGAAAAAATTCTCTGCAGAAGAAAAAGGACTGTGACAACAAAACAGAGGCATGTCCCACCCAAAGCCCATCACCTCTCAGCTCACTAACTCAAGGCCAGCTCCTGGCTTCAATCCACTTCCAGAGGAGCATCCCATCCACTGAAGGGCATTCCAAAACAATCAGTTTGGGGTTTATGGTTTCCCCATTTGGATCCTAGGTTTTTAGATATTCCCTTTGACAATAGGACTTACTGGAAGATTTCTGTTTGAAGATATTTTCCCTGCAGTTCAGAGAACTGCATCAAGATGCCTGCTTCCAGCACAGAAACCCCAAAGCAACCATGGCAGGAATGCATGATTTGCTCTCTAGAAAAAAATCCAAGAAGCAAACAGCTTGCATTTGGCATGATGAACTGTTCTGTGTTCCAAGTCCATATTTCCATTTTGGTTCTCCTGGTCATAAATGTCTTGTGATGCTGAGTAACAACAACATAATGTGAAAATTATGCCCAGCTGAATGAGGTCGTTCATAGCTGTTATTCCTCATCTGTGACTTTCACATTCCAGACATGATGCATTTTTTACCTGCATGCTGTTCCAAGGGATACACACCATGGACAATGGCAAACACTTGAAGGGAGCCTGGTGTAATGTATGACCCTATTACCCACAGTCTTATGATCCATCCTTTAATAACCTATTTTTGGTTTGAGATTCTTCCCATCTCTTAAGAAGGTCTAACTTGCTGTAATTATTTTTTGATTTAGTTTTGCTCCCTAGACATCTTAATTCACAAGTTTTAAGTTGTTGCTTAATACAAAGCATTAAAAACAGATTCACACCCAACTATTAACTACTTGATGTATTCAGACATTAGCTAATAAGCTAAAATTCATGTGTTGAAACAAATCCTAATAGTCAGTGTCTGCCCACAGACGCCATCTGAAATGACAGATGAGTCCTTCCCATCACTGAACCATCGAGTAAGTCCCAGGTCACCAACCTCCCAGAGCAGGAACCACACTCATTTTGACTTTTCCACTGTGAGACTGAGCACATTTTTTGCAGAGCAGCAGGAGCTCTCTGCTTTCATGAGGGCTCATTAACTCTCTGCTGAGCTCTCCCAGCCCCACCACACAGACTGTAAAGACAGGAGCAGTCCAGTTCTGCCCTGGATCAACACTGGGCTGTGAATGTAACCAAAATATTACAGAAAAAAAGATATATCTTGTATAATATTATAATTATATAATATTGTAACTATATGTGTGTATATATATATATATTTCTTAGTCGATTCTTCAAAGCATTACTGGCACAAGACAACCATCAGCCATGTCAGACAGCTTCAGAGAGCATTATGGACCCTCAGACCTGAACTCCTCTCTCATCTCAGCTCCTGACTAAATTAAGTTAGAAGAATATTAATGGGACAGCACAGGCACTGCACTTGCCTTTCTCTTTGTAGACGATGGCTGCATAAAAACCCCATTTTTCTAACTCCTTCATTTTCAGCCAGACTGCTTTCTCTGCTATTGCAATTCTTTTGACCCAGGCTTTTGAATGTTTGACTTCAGCTTTGAGGAGAATAAGAATAAAGATGCACACATAAAGAGCTCATCAGATCATACATTTCTCCAAAGACACAGGAGAAAGAGAAAAAAAAAAATCAGAAGATCCCATTCAATTTTTATTCTCCTGAAGGCTTTTGGAGACTGGCTACATAAAATAATTTGTTTTATTCCTCTGAATTTTCAATACCAAAGGAAGCTTGATAGGTAGAATTAATACTGTTCAAATGGGAAAGAAACTTCATTTTCTCTCACTGCTGTGCAATGAATAACCATCACAGGAGATAGTAAGAGACCAGTGGCCTGTCCTGGCTTCATCCCATGACCTGGATCAGGGTTGTGAATTTCCAGCCTCTGTCCTGGCATGGTCTGAGATAGCTGGGGTTTGTTCACACACTCCAGGTCTGACTTTCCTTTTTATTTCAGTATATCCAAGGGCTAAACCACCCTCTTACACACCCCCAGCCCTCTCCTCAGCTGCTCTTCAGGGCTCTCAGTAGCTCCAGGCTCTCGCCTCAACTGCCTCAAGTTCTCCTCTCCATGTTGGCAAAATCAAACCTGCTCTATGTAACCCACCCTTCAGCCTATGACTGAATCTTTTCAAGTCAAAACCACCTCCAAAATGAACACATGAGCCTTCAGAGTCTGTTCCCCAAAAATTCCAGTGGGAAGATCCAAACGCAAAATGTGTTTGGAGAAAAGACATTCTCTGATCTCCTGGACAGTCAGGGCTGTCTGCATACCTCTCTGTTCACATCGTCTGCTTTCCTCAGTAACGTTCTGCTCTTTTCCCTCTCATCCTGAAATGCAAAACCACAGCTTCCCATAGCTCCAGAGCACATCCTCTCAGAGCACATATCTTCACCAAACTGAAGGATTTTTAAGGGTTGGGACTGCCCTCTCATCAACTGTGAAGGACCTAATGCAGTTTTGGGTACAGAGACTACAATTTATGTAAATTAATCTTAAATATTCCATTAGGTTGGGTTCAAATTCCATGATCCCACTTTCAGTTTTCCTGGGGACATACCTGGATTTATGTGACAGGAAGATTTCTCCTAATTCTTGACCTGAGAGAGAGCAACTCTACAGAAAGAGTAAGGATTTAACTGAAAAACGTTATGGATGAAAAGTTGTGAATTAAATAATGCATTTTATTTGTACAGTAAGAGTAAGAGTACAGAGAAACTAAAGAAGAAAAGCTGAAACAGGTTATAGAAGAGTATGGAATCTGCTAATTTAAGAGAAAAATATAAGCTAATTAAGATATTGATGCCCACAGTTAAGTGTCCCATTAAATTAGAAAGCATGTCTCTGATTCCAATGAGATGCTTTGCTGGCTAAATACTCAGATCGTTTTTCTCCTCATCTTCAAGAACTGTAATATCTCAAATGGAATACAATTAAATCAGTTTAAGAAAGATTTGGGAATGTCCTGCTAGAGGAGACAAGCATAATTCCCATGCATCCACTTTCAGAGTCTGACTATGTACACATATTCAGGAAAATTCATCTGAAACAAGTAGATTCCTAAATTACTAGTTTGTAGCTATATGCTTATGTTGAAAATTAAGGTGTTTGTCATCCATCTTAGGTTAAATTATTCTGGAATAATAAAATACAGATTATCAGCACTAAAGGTAGAAAACAGTGTCCCTCTCACACATTAAACACAATTTAACTGTGACAAGTTAATTCAGTGTGGACGCAAATGTGGTCTCACACATGAAAGAAACTAATATTGTCCTAACCCTTGATGTGCAAATATCTACTTTTTATAACTAGTTTTTTTTTAGGACACAATATCAGGCAGCTTTTCCTCTAGTTACTGTCACGAGATGTGTAGGAAGGAAGTCCTTATTCTAGTCCTTGGTTTCTATAGGTTGCAGTGAGCAGCTGACCACAGAGCCAGCTGAAAGATGACAAAGCAAGAGAATAACTCAAATTTGAATTGCACAGTATATTTAAATATCTAAGGAAAAAGGATGATCTTTTGCCTAACTTTGGAAAGAGGCACAGAACACCCTTGGCTTTTTGTAACCTGAAGTTGTGCTCTCTGAGTCCTCTGAAGGCTCGAGTGACTTGAGCAGCCTTTGCTCGTGTCTTTCTCCCCATTTTTCTCTTGTCCATCTGAAAGAGGAGTGGCAAGGTGATCTTCCTGCAGACACTGGTCTGCAGCTCAGCTTCCCACTGTGCAGGCCATGCTCTTCACCCTGCTGTACAGTAACTAGCACAGGTTATCCCAGTATCTTCCTAGGGCTATTCCGTGCAGCTACAATTAACCTGTAACACTAATTCAGACTGTTCCCAAATTTTTTCAAGCGTACAAAACATGTTCTTGACACAGCTATACTGTTATTATATAGATATTTATGACAAATAAATGAATAAATTCACAACAAACATAAATTTTTACCTGAACTGGTTTATTTTTCTCACAGACAAGCACTATGCACTACATGGCTCTCTTCAATATTACGTGTCCAGAGTCAATTATAAATCCTTTATATTTCTCTAGTAGGAAGGTTAAAATTCAATTCTCCTTTATTGCAGTTTGCAAATACAATATACTCTCCAGCTGGCTTGGAAAAGCTCCTCAGTTAAATCATCTTGTGCAACACTGCTTCTTAGTCACTGGTACCTCCCTACACAACAACAACCTGACAGCCCCACACTTCCAGGCTATTTATTGGTCTGTCCTTAAATGGGAGAGTTATTTTACAGCATATTTGCTTTTTATTGAAGTAACTGCAAAGATAGTTTTGTGTTTCTTTTTGTTTTGAGGGAGTTTTGGGTGAGTGCACAACCGTGACACTTTCGATGTCCTTTGTGCCTCTCCCCAGTAAATCAGGTGCCTGGTTCTTTGTTTTCAGGGTTTAAAATACTGTTACCAACAGAAGGTGATGTGTTAGCATAGCAGGTTCCTGTGTTATTGAACTGAGGCAAGGAGCCCAGAAAACCAAAGGAAAATGGTCCACTGAAATCTATAATCCTTCCCTCACCACAGATCCAGAACATGAGATTTTTATGCTTGTTAGAATAAGTACTTATCTGCCCATGGCCAGGGCTGGTGTTTCCTGGAATGTTGAGAAGGTCCACACCTAACTACAGTGCTGACTTGATTATTTTTGTCCAACTCATACATTAAAGAAATCCATTGTAGCTTATCCCCCAAACAAGGAAAGTAAATGGACTTACTCAAAGGATCAATATACTCCAAAAGGGTGAGGCAGCAATAAAGAGGAAAATTGGAGCACTTTTCTACAGGGTCCTATAAAGGCTGAGAACTCCAGTGTGAGTTAATTATTTCTGCTACCAATAGTGCAGCTCCCAGATGCATCCAGGTTTTCCTGCTTTGCTTGCAACAAGGTTGTCACCTGGCAATCCTGGTTGTTACATCTGCATCATTTTCTCTGATTTGACTGGATACTTCAGTCTGGGACAGGGACTGAGCCATGTCTGCATTTTAAAAGTAAAGATGCACACAAAATATATAATTACTGTACAAAACAAACTTAAAATTCAAGGCAGCTTTGTTGGTGTTTGCTTTCTATGACTCAACAAATTTGTTACCTTGAGGTGCTAAACACAGTTGTAAGCACAAGGGTGACAAAAAAAGGTCAGTTTTGCTACTATAGAATTGTCTTTTCATTTCATAGGAACCCACTGGTGCTGACACTGATATGTGCTGGTTTCCCCTCTCCTCTGAGGTGTTATTTTTGTGAAAGTGCAAAGCAGCACCCTCCCAGCAACATCTGTCAGCCAGGAAGACTGAGTATTTTTGGCATTTTCACAGGCAGAAATTATACCACAGAAAACAATAGGTATAGGACCAATGATGCTGACAGGTCTCATAGAAAGCTGCATTTTTATAGAAATTACAGAAGAAATGGAAGTCCAGCTAATAAAACACTTTTCAAAGGGGAAATGGGCTCTTTCTAGATGCCTGTCCTTGACTGCCCTTTTTCTAAAGAATCCAATTAATAATCCTGAAAAATTTATTAGCCACACTGTTTTGGTGGCTGGGATTTCCCTGTGCTATCTGAAAGGATAATCAGGCTCTGGGGATGCTCAAAGCCTTTGCTAAGGGGGTCAAAACCCTCCCTCACCAACAAAAAGCTGCTGTTCTTCTCGTGGTATCTTAATGCCCCCATCAATGGCAGAGAAAATCTCCACTCTCCGAGAGCCCTGGGGGATGAGTGAATCAACACCTTCCACAGCACCTGGTCTTAGGAAATGTTCATTAATGATTGCTGTGTTATCTATTGGGGGTGCCTATGTGGAAAAAATATCCCCACTTTTGCCCGCAGGACTGCAATGTATTTGTTTCCACGGATTTGCCACACATGGTTAGGCACAATTAGCATTTGCAGGAGGCCTGGGTAACAGGTAAGCAGGGCCCCAAAATGGGGCTTTTCTCCTGAGAGCCCCTTTGAAGGTCAGGGTTGGAGCATGTGGTGGCTCAGCGCCACAAATCCGCTCACCCGTGCACCTCACTCAGCTGGGGAGTGTGGGGAGAGCAAGAGCAATTCCCCCACAGCTTCCCAAAGGCACCGAGTCAAGCATCTCAGTGCAGGGAAAAAATTAGAGTCCCTAACGAGAAATTAGTGGCACCCTGGCTCTTGGTCATCCTGCCTTTTTATTATTACTGCTCATTAATTCTGCCCCATCTGCATGCAGGAGCCCCCCAGAAATGACAGACAAAGGACAAGGGTGACGGCCCCTCCTTCAAGACTAGAGCAGTGCTTGGAGCCCGTTCAATCTGAGCTGTTAATCCATGAAGTTTTAGGCTACTACTTTCTGACTGTATCCAGCAGGGCTGGTACAGTGCATTTCAGAGCTAGGAAACCCCTCCCCTTCACTTGTACTTCTGAAAAACAGAAGATTTAGTTCAATTGACAGAGTGCGTTCCTCAACATTTAAAAATGCATCGGCTTGAATTTCTACCGCTAACCTGAGCTCTCTCTGAAACATATTAATTAGTGTTTGGCTGAGAATTCCACTGTAAGTTGCAGAATACGACAACTTGCACGAAAAAGAACTGTAAAGCAAGATGAAGCATCCCCAGCCCCTTTGCCTTTAAAATGCCATGGAAGCACAGAGGCTCCCGGCAGAACACCTTATCTGCTCTCGAAAGCTGTGACTCTTCATCCCTTCCTTATGAAGACCCAGGGGATTGCTTACTTAGCATACACCAGAGGCAATGGATAGGGTGAGCAGCCACTGCAGCCAGAAACCCCCGGTACCGAGCACGGGCAATTCCCCTGCACATGCAGAGACTTTGGAGCTGAATTGTGCTGAATAGAGAACCCTCCGGCTGAGCGAGCCATGTGTGCCCGGGAGGAGCAGCCACTCTCGCTCCGCTGAAAAGCAATGCAGTAAGTGCTGGGATATTGCAGCAGGCACCGCTTGCCCGGGCTAATCAGCAGCTGAAGCCTTTGCAGCTTCTTTGATGGGAGAGACACAACCTCCAGTCCGGGAGCAGTGTCAGGGCTGCATGATTTTTGTTGTTGTTTCTGAAGGAAGTGAGGGGATGGAGTGGATCTGCGGTGACAGGGGCTGTGTGCTGTGCTTTGTGTGGCTGTGTGGGTGTTGCAGGGGAGTGCTTGCTGTGTGTCCTGTGCTGAACTGGGGCTGCTGGCTTTGGGGGGCTTTCTGTGGTCATCTTTTCAGTGTTTGAACAGAGCTGGTGCTTCATAACTTAGTGTCAGCGGGCATTTGTGTTCTCCTTAATCATGCAGCGTGTGTCCTGTGCTTGGGTGCAAACTATTTTCTGTACTAGTACAAGGCACTCTGATGCTGGATTTACAGGGGCTGTGCCTTTGGGTAATGATGAACTGTGGGTTGAAACTGTGTGAATGAATGCCCTGATGGTGGGTGATACTTTTATTTCACTTCAGCAGATATGGCTAATTTCTAGTTTGTTGTAAATTCTTCATTGTGGTCTGGAATTGCAGATGCTTTTTTGGTAAATAAATGTTTGTAAGCAATACTTTATCCTAGCTTAGCTGTGGCTTTCTTCAGATTCTGATGTTCTGTTTCTGTACTCTGCAGTAGCAGCTTTGTGTTTGCACTGAGTAGGAGAGGGAAAGCATGAGTTAAAGTTTGCTTTATATGAAGAGGGATTTTTACATAGTTTGAAAGTGTTTGCAAAATTAGTATTTGGGCAGTAATTGCAGGCCTTTGGAAAGATCTGTGCAGCACTTAAAGCAAATTTAACCATACAGTTTTTGTTCTGTTACTTAAAAACTAATACCAAGCTTCTTTCCTCTGGTTTCTTGGTACAGCTTCTTCAGTGACTTATGAGCTCTAGCTTTAGGATAACTGCCTGCTTTCAGCCTCACTGCCATTTTGGGTTTCAGGCATGTTTAACTCTTTAAGGCAATGTTTGCAATTTTTTTTTTTTTTTAAGAGAGCAGTAAGTGCAACTGCCAAAGTTAAAGATTATGGTTTTGCTGTTTAGTCAAATGTCAATAATAAATAGCCATTGGTCTCTTGTAAAGGAGCACTAATGAAACCATTACTTGGTTTTCCCACTCAGTATTTGTTTATAAGCTGGGGTTTATTTAGTTCTTGTAAAATATTCACATAATGAAGAAAGAAATATTCCTCTGATATATCTGTCATTTTAGTTTTGAGCAAAATTTGTAGCGTCACTACTTTGAAAGGATAAGTTTCAAAAATTAGGCAGATAAAGTTCAGCTTCTTCTAAAAGACTTTTTGCAGAGATGCTGCTGAAGATGGGTGTCATGTTTAGTCCCAGGCACAGCTGATGAGACCAAAAAGTACCCTGGAAGTTATGGCACCTTTTCACTCCCGTGCAACATGCGTGTCTTGGAGTTTGCTCCTTGAGATTAATGCTCAGGTGCTGAAAAGAGATATTTTGGCACTGCAGTCAAGAGAATTTTCTCCTTTTCATCTAAGAGAAGCCTTGTGACATATGGTGCTATTGAGTTGCAATTGCAAAGATAATGCAAAATAATAAGTGATAATTATTCTTCATTAGCTGTACAGCTTTGGAGATGACAAATCTACAAGGAGGGTGCATCACACCTGAATCTGATCTTCTCCCTTCTCTGTTTCTCTCCCATCCCGACTTCTCCCCTTCTGTTTATGAGCCTTTGATAGGTGCTACAGTTGCTCTCATTTAAGGATCTGAACCTAAGATCAGTGCAGTTTTTTCTGTCACAGGTTCCCAATCCGTGTGTGCCTCATCTGCCTCTGTTTTCTCCATCTAGATTTCCAGCAAATCCAGTTGCAAACTTGGAAGATATGAGAATTTATTGTAAAATATTTCTGACTGAGCATTATAAAGCTAGTGTTGGTTTATCTATCATGAGGATAGAGCAGGGATTTTACCTGTAACTAAAACGTGCTCAGAACACACAGTTTTGATTACATTATCATGAGATATTTTCAGGTAAACTAACTCCAGTAATTTAACAAGCCACTGTTTTCAAATTATTTCCTCTGAGGTACAGAACAGGGGAGGGAAAGAAATGCAAAGAAAGAGTTGGATGTTGGAAAGTCACTGGATTCATAATGAGAATCAGAAGACAAAAAGCAAGATTATGTCTGGTTTTATGCTTTCATGCAATTCTGAGTCTTTAATCAAAATATGTTTCCTGAACTGAAACCTCAGAATTATTTGCCAAATATTATTGTTCATGTCAAATGTAAAATGGAGAACATTAGGTATAAAATCTAATTTCTCAGTCTAGAATAAGCATATTAGTAAACAAATGTTTTCACCTCATCTTGTCTGTAAGTAACCCTGGCAGGAGCCTTGCCTCAGAAGTCAAGTTCACTTTATTGCATTGCAACCTGAGAGAGAAACACGCAAAGGGAAGTTTACTAATTTTGTCCTACATTGCCAGTAATGAGCTGCAAGTCAATTTAATTAATGAAGAGAAGCTGCTCAGCATTTGTAGTCACCTGAACTACGTTAATTTGCATCACTGTATTTCTACCAGTTTTTGACATGTAGAGGCATGGACAGCTTTCCCTGACAGTAAGAAATACAGCTGTCATTTAAGTACCAGAGGCAAAACTTCCAGTACCCAACAGGATAAAAGAATATACAGTGGGTGGATAAACATGCTGCATAATTTCAAAGCCCAATGCATGTGTCATTGTTGCACCAGGAACCAATGGCACAGATGATGTTGTGTTAAAAGACAATATCCAGCACGTTCCCAAAGAAATAAGTTTAGCTGTGTTTGTACAAGAGTAGGGAATTTTTGTACCATGTTGAGTGGAACTGTCATGTTTATAAAGCAATACATCTTACAGCTAGTGACATCCAAAATGTGCCACATACATAGTCAATACTTTCTTTCTGACCACAAAAGAAAGGACATTTTCTTCTTTTCTTGTTTTTCAAGGGTAGACTTTCTGATGGCGTCAACTACTTAGATATGCTGCATAGTAATTGTTTTATTCATATGTATGAAAGAAAATCTCTTAGAATCTTCATTATACTTATCTGCTGTGAGCATCAATATTGAATTAAATTGGGATTTTCAGATATATGCTTAGACAGTCCATTTTCAACAACAAAATGAATATGTTATTATTTTATACTATCACTTCTTTCCAAGGGCAATTACTTAATACTCTGTAATAGCTACAATTCGGGATACTTCATTTGCCATAGTGACTCTCCTCACTTTCCACACCCACACAAACCCCAGAACCTACTGTGAGTGAAGCAGCAGTGCAGTAGCATTCAAGGAGGATTAAAGGACTAAGATTGAGTACTTCCTAAAGCCTGCAGCCTGAGCTGTCGTTTAAAACAGGAGCAAAAATGATGTACCTGGCTTTCCCAAGTGCAGTTGAAATGGTGCAGATCTGCACACAAAACCCAGGCAGAGTTGGGAAGATCACACGCTATGTTTGGCAAAGTATCTCCAGAGTGCACCTGGTAAGGCAGGGCGACCTTCAGAAGGTGCAGAAGAGCTGGCCCACAATTCCCTCACCTTCTGAATCTATTCCTTAAAGCTTTAGGCAAGAATTCTGGCGTCTGGCTTTTTGGAGGATAATTCAAGGCATTGAACTTTAAAAGAAGTCTGTGTTCTAACAAATTTAATCATGAGCAACAAACTACAAACCAGTATCTGATTTTCACCGAAACATCTGGAAGAAACTCCAAATGCCATGTGCTCAGCTCTGAATCTTCCTGAGTTCATGGAACCTTTAATGATTTTTTCTTTCCTTTTGGAAACAAATACATGGGAAACAGCATGTGAACTAAACAAGGGTTTGCTTGAATGATGGCTGCAGAGGCACACACCTCTTCTCAGCATTATTTTAGCCTTTGAGTTTCAAATCCATTTCATCCCTCCCCAGGGAGACTAATCCTCTGAGGGACTAAGCCTCTGGGATCCCATCCATGGATACTCAGAATTCACAGTAGTCAGCCAGAGAGATTCCTAGACAGGAAGAACATTGTATCCCCCAGTGTCAGTCAGGACTTTGTTCAGAGAGAAGGATGAGGAAATGAGACAGAAGGTTGCTGAAAACACAGATGCTCACATTTCTTCTGCTAGAAACAGGGAATGATTTATTTCTTTTTATCATAAATCACAGGTTTTCCTTCAAGGCTTTGCTTTAGACTTTCAATCAGCACTGATGGCTCTAAAGAATCACATGCCCAAGCAAATCTAAACTACCTGGTAGAAAAGCCTTCCATTCCTCTCCCTGCCCCATCTGATTGATTTCATGATTACTGGAGAATTTGCTGCTTCACATATTTAGTTTGTCTTATAAACCAGTCCAAGGCAGCTGATGTCACGCATCCAAATTTGTTTCCATATTCAAATTCAAGCTCCTGCTCCCTCTGTCAGCATTACCAATATACCTATGATTTCTTACCAAATAACCATATCACACCATATGTTGCAGAATTGTTTTGGATTTTCACAGTTTAGTTTAGAATTCAGCCCTCAGTCTGAGCATAATTCAGCTGGGAGGAGATCAATTACAGAATCACAGAGTGGTTTGGGTTGGAAGGAGCCTTAAAGCTCATCTCATTCCAACTCCCTGCCATGGGCAAGGAATCTTCCACTAGACCAGGATGCTCAGAGCTCCATCCAATCTCTCCTCGAAAACTGCCAGGGAAGTGAATTTTAAAAAGCCTGGTGAGAGCCATGAACCAAAAACCACATCAATGATTATGAGGAATAGGGGAAATGGGAAGAAGAGGAAACCTCAGCTCTCAACACAGAGGGAGCCAATTTTTGCCAGTAATATCTTGTCAGGAAGTTGTCTCTGGTTATTAGAAGTCCAAATAATGATAATTCATAATTACTCAAAGTCAAAAAACTCAAAATAAACCAAAAAGACTAAACTCTGAAAAAAAATAAACATTGCATTCATTTTTTCTTTCATTTTGGGGTATTCTCAAGGATTTATGCTTCAAAGCTTTCATCTTCAAGCATATGAGAGCATTTTAGAATAAAGAATTTTATATCCTTGCAGAGTAACCTCAGCAGAGCTTCAAAGCATCACCACATATGAAAATCACACAAGGTTAAAATTTAGATAATCTCTATATTGAGAATCACAACTTTACAAAATGTTCCCTGCTTCTGTTTTGTTTTAATTTTTTTACATGACATGACCATCTTTGTGTCTTACAGCCAGCAGAAATGTTTCCCAGGAAGAAAAATGAAGAGATTTTCTACCATCTGCATCAGCAAACCACCAGAAAATGATGTTTTCTGGATTATATTCTGCCTCTGAGTTCACTGTATCATCACTGCAATTTTGCAAGTTGCAAGCGAAAGGCAGCCAGAAAGGAAATACCCAACTAAAGCTGATCCCATTCTTGTTCAGCTGAAAAAGTATTCAGAAATATCTCTCCTTACTCTTTTCATGTGCTATATTTGGTCAGCACACTGAAGATGACTTACATTATATCTCTCCCATTCAGACTCTGTCACACCATTACAGCCCTGACAGTTCTCATCTCCGTGTTCACTATGGGTATTTTCTGGAAAGAAGCAGATTCTCCTGTTTGGAAACACCTGCTTTCACTTCATATCATTTTCCTTCTGCCACATCTTAGTAATGAGCTCTTTTAAGAATTGCCTGGAGAATGGGAACAGGTTGGTAATAGCAAGAAAAAAAACCCAAACAACCAAAACAAACTCAGAATTGCATCTGTGAAGGAGTTTTTCCCCAGCTGCCTTCTGCTTTGGGTCTTGATCCCATATCCATGGAAGGCAATGAGGAGACTCCCACTGACTGCATCAGAACCTAAAAGACTTCAGTGGAAGGTATATTTGGAGTATTTTTGGTGTTGTTTATGATGCAGAAAAAAAGAAGTGCAGGAGCTGGTGACCTTGTAAAGCCTGGCCACGGTGAGCAGCATCACCCAGCTCCTCTCAGAGCCTTTATTTGCCTGAAGTCCCACACACATTAAACATTCATAGCTGGGCTGTTATAGACAATGAAGTTTTGTGCCATTCTCCTGGTTTTTAATATTGTCTTGATTTAAATTATGTGCAGAACAAAGGAAATAATATTTTAGAAGAGGAATGAAAGCATAATACAGACACAAATAAAATTTGGTTACAGATAGAATTAAAGTAGATGGAGTAAGTTTTCTTATGAAGAAATACTGCACCTAGGGAGGGTGTTTTGTATAATACTCCATAGCTTGGGATTTGATTTAAAAAGCCTTTTAGACATCCTTAGATCTCAAAATGTAGAGAAAACCAGCAAGGGAATGTCTCTCTTTTTTAATATATTTAAAGCATTTCCTTCATATAATCCTTATAAAACCGAGATTTTGGAGAGAAATAATAAGTGCATACAAATGAAGCGGATCCTCTGAAAGAAGCAAAACCCCAAAAACCCAAATAAATCAAGATCTGGAAAGAAAATGCAAGCAGCATATATTCCACAGCAATATTTAGCAATTGAGCAGTATTTAGAGCTAAGGTGTTTTCTGTCTCTGATGTGAGGGCAGAAGCAGAGGGTCCCAGCTAGATACCCCTGTCTCTCCTGATGAAGCAGCTGAAAGTTTCAGCAGCAGCCAAGGAAGGGCCACGTTCATGTGCTGCCTCATTTCAAGCTCACTGGACAGACTTGTACAGCAACCTGTCAGGGAATGGCTGACATCAGTATTTGTCTCCAAAACTACCCTGTGACACTGGGATTGACTTAAAAGGACTCTACTGAGCTGTTAGGAAGCACAATCTGCACAGAAGCCATCACTGTCTGTAAGAGGCAGAGGTTGAGTAGCAGTAAAATACAGAGGGGATTTAATTTATAATTGTGTGCAAGTACTCACACAGAGATGCAAACCCTGGGGCTCATCTTTGGGGTTCCCACCAGCTGCTCACTAAAAAGGGCTGCTAAGAAGGGCTTGGGAGCCACTGGAGCCCACAACAACATAAGCTTTTTGTGGCATTTGTCTAAGTGATGAAGACAATATACTAAGTTTCTCATGAAACAAAAGAAGCTCAGAGCTCTTCTATTCCTCTTTTTTTGTTTTTAACACTCTGAGTTTCCTTCCCTAAGCCCGTAGACCTGAAGGTAAAGCACCTTACAAGCACTGGTCCTGACCCCTGCCTGTGGGCAAGGGAGGCACAGATTAAATACAGCAGAGAATGAGCCTAATGTGCTGTCTGACTCTACAGATTTCTGGTTCCCTTGCACCTGGGATCTTGCTTTAAAGTGGTGTTATGCTTTCAGGTGATATTTAATCTGTCACCATCCATAGGAAAACACCTTAGCTGACTGCTAGGCTTTTTTTTTCCTTCTGGTTAGCACTGAAGTGTCCTGCTACTGATTGAGGAACAAACTCTTCTGTGATGCTTGCCTGGATTTCAAATGTCTGGACATGCTGCATGTAAAACTCACCAGCCTACACATTGCAAATACAACAAGGGCTCAGTCTCACCCTTTACCCCACACTTACCATTGCTGTCATAGCAACTTGGCCCATATATTCAAAGTTTAAGTGTGTATGTAAACCTGCTGCCCTCAAAACCATTTCTATGTGCTCCAGTGACTTCACTGGGCAGTTTGGCAGCAGAGGACCACATTGAATTCTTCTTAGTTAAAATTCACAGGAGTTACAGTTTAACACTGAAAGGGACAGACTGGCTGTGTAAGGGAACCACAGGAGCAACCAACCTAGGCTGAGGTGTTTTATGAACTCTGATTCAGTGATTTAAGCTTATTTGGTTTTCTGAGATGGTCTAGAGCTCATAGGCAGTGTATTACTCTGTCTTGGCTGACAGGAGGTAACTTCTAAAGATGCATGACCTTGGTTTCTTGCTGTCTTGGAAACATAATAATAACCCCACCACATTGGAAGTAATACCTTTTATTGAAGTTCCCTACCCCCTCTGCAGTTATGGCCGGGTTATGTGCTATGCCACAGTAATAACAGAGACACATCAACATGAACCTTGCTGGAAATAGCTCTAGCACAGCTATGAAAGCCATTTTTTCGGGTGAATGAATTAAAGAGAAACTTTTCATCTCCAGGAACATATGAACCTTTCTAGTGCACTTCGAAGCTTGGCCAACTGGAAGCAGGAGCTGTAGCAAACTGCTGTGGAGCCTGTTTGGAAGCTGACTCCAGCACAGGAATTGAAATAAATGGATTTGGCATCTAAAGGGAGGTTTTGTGGAGTCAATGCTTTCTAAGCAGAGGACAGAGAGAGATTTGGCAAGGTTGGTGCATACATTATTGACATTTTAGTGTCACAAAGGGGTAATCCCAGGTCTAACTCTGGGCCAGCTGAACTTGTTGTGGTCTTGAAGCCCACCCTTCTCAGGTGTAGGGCTGAAGTGATGCTGAGGTTACAGCCTGAGTGGGCAGGGGAGTGTTAGACACTGTCAGAGAACACACACATGCAAAATAAACGTTTTGCAGTCCCTTTCTGTACTAACCTGTGATTTTCTGCCTTCCCCACTACCCACCCACCAAAGATAAAACTTTTATGTGGATAGTTGTCAGAGGATGAGCATGGGAACGTTGAGAAAAGAAATACTTTATGCCTGCTTTTGGCTGTTCAAACCAAAACACTTTTTTAAAGGAATCTTTCCGAAATGGAAATCAATGATATTTGGCATCATTCTCAGAACATTGCCTTGGGACACTGAAGTGCACAAATGCTTTGCTGATATTTTGGACACAGCGCAAAAGAATTTTCCAAGTGATTTTCCATCTCCCAGGAAAATAAAAAGTATTTTCCTATTTGCATTTGGACAACTATTTGTATCTTAAAGCAAGTATCTGCAAACCATTCATGCCTGCAGCATTTTTTAAATTAATAGCAGAGAAGGAAATAACACTAACAGTCTAGCAGAATTTTTTCTGTTGGATTTGGTAAGAAGGGGATACTCTATGTAAAGAAAGCCTTGTTTCCTTATTTGTGTAGGGATCAGAACCGTTGTCTTTAGCTTTCTTTTCTCCTGACAATTTGTTCCTGTAATCTCCTTATGTTCTTACATCAAAACCTTTGGCTAAATTGAGAGGTAGCTTAACTGACAATTTAAGCTACACAGTAGTAAACATAACAGGAAAGCAACTGAACAAGTCACCCCACAAAGAGAGAAAAACAGTGAACAACAGGAATTGTGCTGCCTCACCTACTTTTTATTCCTTCTTTTTTTAAAAAAATGTTTCCTGCAACAACATCTTTCTTCCTCCATTTGCAAGTTACATCTGTTCACACCAAGTTCATGATATGCAAAATAGTTTGCACCATGGTTAGGTCTGTTCTAGGGAGATAATAATGGATATTTATCAGTGGCAAGCACAGGAATTGCATGTCTGGAGGACACTGAGAGTCGGAGCACATCCAGGGGAGTGAAGTGGCAAGATTTGAGATGGGCCCAATGACCTTGTCTGGGGGCACACAGAGCTCTTCAAAAAGGCTCAGCATCAGCTGAAAGCATCTTCTCCAAGTGCAAGGTGTGTGGTGTTAAAAAGCCCAACTCAGAAATCACAGAGCAGGTAATTCCAGGTCACCCTTCTCAGGAGTGGGGGGAGAAGAGGCAGAGGAGCTCTGGGAACCTCTCAAAGAGCATTGCCATCACTGTTTCCCTGAGAAATGATCATGATCCATGACCACACAGCAGATACAGAACTTCAAACCTGTTTTCTGCAAGAAAACCAGAACTGCCTCACCCAGAGCTAGAGCAGCACCACCAAGGTGCTCAGTTCCTCAGGGAGGAAGGGGCTTGTGGAAGGAATAATTCTAAAGCACTAAACTGGAGCCCAGCTCCTTGGCCAGGACATTTTCCTTGCTTTTCCCCCTCTTCCCCACACAATCCATCCAAGTGTCTTCCCCATTGACTGTCTTGGAAATGTGCTAAGTTTGATCAGGAAAAGAAAAATTTCTCCCCCAGCTCTATTAAATTCTGTGGGTGTCCTGAGAGAAGATGATCTTTGGACAGCAGCAGAATATATGATTGCAAGCAGACAGTAATTTTATTATACAACTGCCCAATAGCACTTCTCTGAAATATTTTGAAGTTCTATGGCATAGAGAAAGTCAGCATTTTTTAAAGCAGTTTAAACCATAAAACAGAGAGGTAACCAGCAGGGGAAAATAAGAATAGCTGTTCCTTCAGAATTTTTGAGTGATTAGACTAATTTTCAACCTTTCTTGTACATGATCTATTATTTAATCTCCCACCTTACTTCATAGCAGCAAACAACAGTCTATGCTAAACCTCTGTTTTTCCTCCATTATTAAAGCATTACTCTCTAAAAGAATGGATTTTTGCAAAATGCTACTGAAAGAGAGAGGAGAAAGCAGGAGCAGCTCCAGAAAAGGTTCAGATGGCTGTGCCAGTCCTGCTGCTGTGCCATGTCACTGCTGCTGTCAAGAATACTCCTCACCTTGAAAGCCAAATCAAAGAGAATTTTAAAATAAGGAATAAAATTAGAAGATCAGACATGTAGAGGTGAGGAAAGTGGGATCTAGTCCAGTACTTAGTATATTCTTTCCCATATTTGTGTTATCATGAAATAAAAATCAGTAAATGCTCTAACTGCAGTTTATGTCAGAGTAAAAGGGAGAAGAATCAGGTTTCTACAATTTTTTACTCTTATCACTTAACATGGAGTAACTACTGCTTTTTTTTCCCCACCTGATCTCTTTGTAAGGTTATCTTAAAGAGCTTCCTCCACTTTATTTGAAGAACTGAACACAAAGGATGAATTCTATTTCTAAACAGATTTGCTCAGCAAAATTTTCTGGTTTCTGTTCTTACAATTTCTTCCCATTTTATTAGCACTTTTGTTTTCCCCCACAGCTCTTGCTAATATAAACTTTCATTAATATGTTGCTTACTGGGCCCCATAAACAAATTAATGTGCAGGGTATTAAATAACTACTAAAGTATAAATCTTGTATAAATTCATTTAGCAGGCAAGAATGTGTTTGAATGAATAATAATCACATTGAAATAGCAAAGATGATTCCATATACCTCTTTTTTTTAGATATATTTTTAGAGCTCTGTAACTTTCTGAGAAGCTGTGCTTAAAACACTGGTGTGAGTACAGAGCAGAAAACCTGAAGTCATTTATTTTCAATCCTTCTCAAAAATACTCTGCATTTGCTTGTACAGCAGAACGATTCCAGGGACACTGAAAGGGTGCTGTGAAAATCACTGCTCCGTAAAGTCCTTGCTGTTTAGAAAGGGAATTTGTGAAGGAATAAAAGCACTTTTTCACCAGGTTACAAAAACGGAGGAGGAAGAAATAGTTCCAGTTGCTGGAACTAAAAGAGGCGAGGAAGTGCAAGTGCATGCAAAGAGGGAAAGCCACAATTCTCCTTTGCAAAAAGGGAGGAATGATGTGTAAAAGGCATTCAAGAAAATACTTCTACCCAGCCAGGAAAGATTTGTGTATAATCAACTTCTGTTTGCTGCAGAGCAGTCGCCGACGTATTTTCATGCAAGCTGATGTTGTTTTCCCTGCTTGAGTGGCATAGCAATAATAAATACATTTATTATTCATTAAATGCCTTCAAAATATTTAATATGCCTCAGCATTTTCAAGGTGTTCAAATCACAGCAGTAAAACACCCTGCTCACATAATTTGCTTAACAACTGAATATTATAGTTTGTAGTTTAAAGTTTCTCCTTGCACATTTTCAGAGTGGAGAATCACTTTAGGTATCAGGAGTCAAACCCCTAAAAAGAAGCTTTTCTCTAAAAAAACCACACCCCACCCACCCATCCCCCCTCAAAAAAAAAAAAAAAATGCTGACATTATACACAGCTCAGTTCTCCCATATTTTAAAACAGGATTCATAGAATTCACCAAGTTCAGAGGTGAGGAAAAGGATGATTTTAAGGTAAAGGCAGACCAATAGATAGATGCTGTAGTATGGGCATGCATTGTTTTGTGTGATTTGGTTTGATTCTTTTCTGTACACAAAAAGAAACAACAAAACAAAAAAAAACCACCCAAACCAAACTCCCCCTTCAAAAAAAAAAAAAAAAAAAAAAAAAAATAAAAACCCCAACCAAACAGGAAAGGAATGAGGAATCAAGATTTAGTCTTATGCTTTTCTTTGCTTGCTGTTTGGAAATAAGTCTTCACATTGCTGACTTCACTTGCCACAGGGTCCCAGCCTAGATTTGCATGATGGAGAGCTCTGCATAGCATTTCCTGAGTGCCACTGCATGCCAAAGCAGATGGAAGGTGATTTATGGTCTTCCTTGTTTATGGGGATAAAGGAAGAGAGAATTATGCCTAGATCACTGTGTCCCAAATAATTCCTTAAGGTTATCAAGTTTGCACAGCTCTGTCTTATGTTAAGTTTATGCCAGAGAAAAAAAAATAACTCAAAATAAGAGGAAGTAAACCACTGAAGCAGAATGCATAAGGAATGTACCAAAGCACACAGTGCTTATTTATCTACAGCTGAGCCACATCAACCAGGGAGAAGTTTTATTCCCAGTCACTGCTCAGAGCTCCCAGTCAAACACTCCCAGATTATACTATTGTCACCAAGTCCAGCATTTGGTGAACTTTATCTACAATTAGAGTCTGGCAACATGTAGGCATTAGGCAAATAAATCTGAAAGCTGAACAGTTTTTCTTCTTAAAAGATTAGCACTTGAAACATCTAACTGCAGTTACCAGTGTTGTGTCCTGTGAAATACAAAGAGAAATCATTCAGAGACCTAAGGGTAGCCTGTGATACAATGAGCAATAACATGAGATACTCAGCCCTTTCAGCAGCCTGGAGATGATTGCTGCCATTCTTGGAAAGGGTTCAGAGACCCTGGAAATGTGATCCTAGCATGATGGAAACTGGCAGAAATCAAGATGCAAAATAAGGCTAAAAATGAATATGTGTTGGTGTTATTTACTGCATGTCTCCCAGATAAGAATGTGGAACTCCAGGTATCCAGAGGATGTTTCCCAGAGGTCTGGCCTGTGCTGTCTTCTGAATTCTGACAGAACTGCCATTCATGAACTTCAGCACATGCCAGGAGCCAAGGCTGTTTTTGTCATTTGCTGACATCACTGCAGTTTGAACTTAAAATGAAGCTTGCTACAACCCTGGCCAAAGACTTATCACAGGGAGTTCTCTTTTTGCTACAAGAACTCTTGCTTTTATATTAATAAAGCCAGGCATTGACAAATTTGCTGTTGTTTAAGGCAAATGCTGCTGCAGGGGTTATGTGAGGCTGTGGTCTCAGTCAATGTGTATAGGATTTACCATTCAGTTCCAAAATGAAAAAGTGCAATTAAATGCTCTTGAAAATGTCCTGTGCTAGGAAAAAAAGCCTTCCAAAATAGATTTCTTGGTCCAAGTCCATGGTTCTTTAATGTTTCTGTAAGCAGTAATGGTTTTGTCCTGCAAGACAAATACCCATTGATTTGAGTTTCTAATGACTGGTAGGTCAGGCTTCCTATATATTTATTTAATTAATTTCTCTGACCTTCCTTCCATTTAATACTTGGGATGACAAATTTCCATTTTAGCAGCTGTGTGGATATGAGTCTGAAGCACCCATGATGTCAAAGGCTTTGTAATCATTTACTAACCAAGTTATTTTGAGCCTTTTTTAAAATAATATGCACAGTCAGCACAGATTTATGATTTTTTTTCAGCTTGATCTCATATCACTTATCACATGGATTAAAATTAATTCATACACATTAACCTACAGGAAAGAGATGGTTACTGTTTCTTGAGATATGAGGAAAACATCTGAATTCCAGGGAGAATTCCAGATAAAAGCATTCATTTTTATAGTTGAAAAGTTCCTTCCTACTTTAATTAGCAATGCTTCAATTTTCTGCCTCAACATTCAATAATAAAGGTTGAGACTGGGAGAAGTGCCATGTCCAGAACAGAGACTGCAATGTGCAGGCAATTCCAGCTGCCATCCAGCAAACCAAGCACAAACTTTAAATCTGACAGTATTAGTTGGACTTAGGCTTAAAGTCAAAGGCATAGGAATAAATTGGTTCTTGAATCCTTCCTAGAAACCCCTGTTCTCATTCAAGTCTTAGCTCAGTTGTTTTGAGCAGGGTGCTGATAACACCAAGGTTGTGGGCTCAGTCCCCATATGGACCAAGATATTTACTCAAGAGCTAGACCCAATAACCCTCATGGGTCCCCTCCAGCTCAGAACATTCTGTGAATCTGTGAAGTGTTAAGCAAGTCTACAAGAAATTAGGAGGCTAAGGCAACCATATATCTTGCCCTCACTGCTTTATTCTCAGGTCTGCCCTTAGTACATATTTAAAGCCAGGCATGTGCTTAAATCCTTGCATGAAAACTGCATTCAGATAAGTGATCTAAAATTAAAGTATCAGCCCGGCTCTTGTATATTTGCAAATCAGATTTATTTTGACAACAGGTTAACATAAGACACAGGTGAGACATAGAGCCTAGAGCAAGATGGGTTGTGTGATTTAAGGCTCTGCAATTAAAGACAAAGCCCAGAGATGCTGCCTTCAAATGTGGGTGTTCAGGTTCTGCCAGGACTCTGCTGTTTGCACACCTGCCAGTGAACTGGAGCAGTTGCCATGCTACTTCTTGGAAAATATTTATTAAGTCAGTGATTTATTTAGTCTATTTAAAGAAGGTGGAATAAAACACTGGGCTGGCCATAATGATTATGCTGTTGTTATTTTTTTTTAATTAATATTGAACGACCTGTACTGCAGCCAGCTTGAAGACACTTCAGAATTGCATTCCTCATTCTCTGGCTGGAGAACAAAAGCCTTGGTAGGATAAATAATGTTGTCATTTTAGGACCCTACAGAAAACTACTTTTCCTAGTGTCTTCCTTGCACAGAGAAAAGAGACTCTTGATTTTCCTACCTCATCTTACAGGGAAAATACTCACTTTATTCCCCTCTCTGAGGTATGAAATATAAGGCTCAGAAACAGATGCAGTCCCAGGTCTGAAGTTCCCACAGAGGACAAACTCAGTTCCTGTCTCACCATGCTTCCTTAACTCAATGCAACATTTACCAGGGTATAGCCAGGCATGGTCCCCCTAACCCTGCCGGCCTGGGATAAATGATTTTTTCCACCTGTCCATCCCAAACCCTCTGTCACTGTCCCCTCCCTGCACTTTGCCAGTGTGGCTGATCCTGTGCTCACTCCCAAGCCTGCCCTGGGTTATTGAGGGGGAGGTTTATTAACAAACTGAAACACCACAGAGTTTTGTATCAGAGATTTGCCATTGGGGTAGAGGGAAAGAAATAAGGAAAAGAACAGCTGGGCACAATGCCCCCAGCTCAGCAAGTCTGACCACCAAGCTCTGCTTATTTCTAGAAGCTGAACATTATATTAACCACTGGGAAAGACTCTTCCAGCTTGCGTGGGAGACATGAGGGTTTTGGTGCAGTTCCCCTCTATTGAGGTCAGTGGGACAGAGGCAGGTGACTGCCAGCACCAAGTGATACCCTCTGAACTGTGGAAAAACTCTCTGACCCAGAGAAGAGACACGTAGCTAACTACAAACTTATCCTGGTGCAACGGTATGATGCCATGCTGTGTTAAATCCACAACAGAACAGCCTTCAGAAGCTATTTTAATCAATTAAGAACAGTTGGACCCTTTAGCACATAGTTACCATCATCTACTTATTATGCACTTAAAATGCAATTATAGACAGGAAAATAATGTTCGTTTTCTATTGGCCTCGTTTTCCTTGAGTGAATTAAGTCTGCTTCTCATCTGCATTCACAGTCCCAGCTGCTTCCTGACTGAAACAGATCCTGTAGGCTTTTTATATCCAGTAGCAATGCAGCAACACCATATGTAAGGCCAGGGTGTGTGTGGGAGCTGGGATGTCTCCTGGCTCCTGAATTATTGGCCTGTTCCAAGTTCCAGTGTGGAATCATTCCCTGCGTGGTGATTCATGAGGTAGCAAAGAACCTAGATCCAGGTCCCAGGCTATGGTTTCAGGCTGAGAAAAGCAATGTTGCTTCTCAAGCTTAAAAAAACATAACAGAAAGGAAGATAGTTTTTAGAGTCCCTGCCTGTAACAGAGCAGGTCTCTGAGGCTGTTAATTATCCAAGACTGCTGGTAAAGTAGAAAAGGTGAATGTATAGTGAAGGTGTTTTCCCAAACATAGCAAACCATTACACTTCCACTGGAAGAAGAAAAATTTGCAGACAGGGCAACGCTCAAGAACTCCCAAGCCCACAAAAGCTTGTGTTCCCTGAATGTCATTGATGCAAGTCACTTGCTGCCATAATTAGCTTTGTCAGAAGACCTGAAATAGAAGGGGGTGGAGAGGAGTCCCTGCAGCATAAACTGATGGGACTGTGTACCAGGGTGGTGTGTGGAGAGGATACCCCCAATTTCTGAAATCTGCTTTTCTTCCTAACCACAGCATTTACAGGGTCATTTGATAGACAGATATGCATAGGCTGGCCACGTTTCACCAGTAGATTGCTCCACAGTTTCAAGGTTATATTTATGAGAGACCTGCCAAAGGCTTTAATTGGTGTCCACTGCAGTAGGTCACCGAGAAAAAAAAAAACAACATATCAAACAAACTCACCCCAGGGCAGCATTCAGGAAACTACTTCATAGGAGAAGTTTTAAGCTGTGACAAGACAGCCCATCAGACTCCTGGAAGACTTACTTTAAACTATACCATCAGTAGATGCCAAAGGAATAATTTGGTCACCCTTCTTTGTAGTCAAGTGCAGGTTTTTATGCTGCTATATAATATTTAAACACTTCCTATTAAATATTGCATATCAATAGAACTGGGTATATCAAACAGCAGATAATTGCTGGCATTTATTTTTCAAAGTCAAAATTCTGCTTGAACTTCCCTTTGAGAAAATTAGGGTTTTATTAGCTGGCAGAGAAGGGGAAGTGATTCCAAGGGCAATTTGGCTTGGGAATGCAGTGTTCCCATCAGAGCATCCTTTCTGGCAGTAAGGCTTTCCTGAGAAAGTTCAGCAGGGTTTCCCGAGACTGTTCAGCTCTCAGACCTGATTTTATGGAGGCCTTGGAAGATGTTGAGGTGGTACCTTCAGACACATGAACCCAGCAATGCACAAACCCCACTCTCTTTCTCACTGCAAAGTCAGTAGTGAGTCAATGCACGGAATAAAAAAGGTTGAGGGGGAGGAGGTCTAAAGTTTGTGTTTGTCATACCACTGCACAATATGGGAAATGCCAAGTGTAGGCTGCCAGCCTATACATCCCACTGATTCCATAGAGGTGGCTTGGAAGCACAAAGTTTATTCAGGGAGTATCACATTCTCCTCAGCCCTGACCCACCAGCTGTAAATAGTGCTGCCTTTGATTTTCCTGCTCGTGAGGGACATTTACCACAACCTTGATGGCATTTGTGTTTTGCTTAGCCCCAAGGCACTGGGTTAAAGTGAAGCAGTCAGAAGTTTCTAGCTGCCCACGGTCTGCCTGGTTGAAGTCAATGCAGTTTTTACGAGGCATTTTATTATTAAAAGAATTTCTCTAGAAATCAACCCTCCCACTGCCTGTCCAACATTTACCAAACTAATTTAGTTCAAGGGTGCTTGCAGTCACGTAAATAGAAGCCAGATATTTTTCTCTGCTAGGGGAAAGTAATTCAAGGAGAGGTACCCAGCCATTTGCAGGGCATATTTTAGCATGCCCATAAAAAGCTGTTCTATAGCTGAGTGCTGTATATCTCACTGCTTTGAATGGTTTGCAGTTGCAGTGTTCCTTCAGCCCAGGAAGGGTGCCTGAGGCAGCCCTGCCCCACGGGCCCCATTTTTTACTCTGTGTATCACTGCAGGGTTGCTGACCCTGTAACACCACATGCATCAGGCTGTGTGTGAGCAGCTCCCCAGCCTCCTTCCCACACTCCATCCACTTCAGCCACCAGCCTATGCATGACTTCCCTACTTGAGGCTTGGCATATTTACAAGAACTGAATTTTATAGCACTCTCAGGCTGTTTTCCATTGCTGCCTCCCTCAGAGCTGAGGGTGCAGTTGGGACAGTCATATTAGGTGGAGATGCTGGAGGAAATCCCCATTTGCAAAGTTCAGTTTGCAGAGCAGACCAGGAGAAGGCAAAGCCCAGACTTACAGACTGGGGGGACAGTGCTGGAGGTTTCTGCTGCTAAAAGATCTTTTTTGTATCTTTGCTTAACAGCTTCTCAGTTAATAACTAGTTTCTGTAATTCAGAATAATAGAAGTCATAAGATTTTATTTGCCTTCCTTTGGAAGTCTTAACTCCTAAATTCAGCTGGAATTGAGGTCTGTGCTTTGCTGTTACAGGTGACTTGAACAACCCAGCTCTAAACAGACAACAACAGACACAAAACATGGCCCCTTGCTTTGTCCTGCCACAGATAATCCCTGTGACTGTGTTAGCTGCCCCTGCACAAACCCTGAGCATCTCACACACCTCTGCATGCCAGGCTGTACCTACACAGAGGCTTCCACCCAGAAGAGAATGTCAGGGACTTTTAGTATAGAGGGAACCATGTTCTCCTAGCCACAGCATCCAGATAATTCTTAGTGTTAATCTGCAGTAACATGGGAGAAGATTTGAGGCTTTTTTCCTGTGAATCAGAAACACTGCAGAACTGGGAAAAAACAGTTGCCCTTGTCTGCCTTTTAAGAGAAGACCTGTGCTGAACCACGATGGAGTTACAATCTCCTTCTGCCACTTCACTCCTCCCCTCCTCAATCAAACCCCTGTTCTAAGAAGTCTGACTGTTGCTGGCACATGGGCAGGAGCAGCTTCTGAGCACAGCACCAGGCAGAATTGCAGCTGAGCAACTGAAAAGCAAGGGCTGCTTTTGAGCTCAGTGTCCTGTCCTTCCAGATGCTCCAGGCTCAGCTGCAGCACACTGAACCTGTGGGAGATCTGGAGTCATTCCCTACCATGAGGCTCAGCACTAGGATCATCTAGAAGACTTTGCAGGGAAAACAGTCCAAGGGGAAACAAAGGATACTTAGTGAAAAAAGAGTAAAAAATTTAGTTCCAGATCTGCATTTGCACATATACAAAAATTTGTCTTAGAAAAATCCCGTTCTGTATTGAGTCATGACTGCAGTCCTGCTAGTTCCTATCCTAGCATAAATCTTCACACAGAAATACACCAAATGAGGTAGGAAAATATAGTTAATCCTAATGGTGTCATCATGTCGTGCTCCCTGCACAGCTGTAAAGATCATTGGCTGGATGCTCTGCACTGAGCTACGTGCCTGGCGAGATTGCTCAGAGGTAATTGTCTTTTCCTCAGCACACACAGATGTGGGGATGTAACTCCTACAAGTTAGATGTGTACCTGCTTCTGGCCCAAAGTCACCTGTACTGCAAAGCAACTCTCCATTGCCTGCATTTGCAATTAATTGAACTTCCAAGAGCATGGGCATAAAACGAGGCTGTGACAATAAAGAAATACCAGCCATGGACAGGCAGGGACCCACTGGGACACATCTCATCTTATTATTCATAGGACTGAGCTGTTTGAGTTTAGTTTCTTTTCATGCATGAAGAGCTTTTGAGGAATCTCATTATTTCTCTGAATATAAATATATTCAGTAAATATAAAGAGACAGCTAAACTAGAAGCAAAGATCAGTGCCTGGTTTTAAAAGTATTAGAGCTGTATTACTTACAGATACAAATAGAGATTGAAGCTGAAATTGGATCAGATCTTAGATATCTTCTCTTCTCTTAAAGGGACTTTCCAGAGGCAGCCCAAAAGCATTGACAATCCAAGAAATGAGAACTTAAGAAACCTGTTGCTGGGTCAGCCCAGTGGTCTGAGGGGAGATGCTCATTAGGGACACTGTGCTGGCCTGGTCACATCTGGCAGCCCATCCTCCAACACCCACAACTGCTGTATTAGGAAGTCATAGGGAAGATCTCTGATTAGTGGTTCCAAGGTCTGTTTCTGGAGCTGTTGTCTGTAATTCATCCAGTTCAAAAAGCCTGCTGGTACTGGCTCCAGTCCTCTGTGGGAGCAAGTTTTGGGAAGTCACTACCTGCTGAATAAAGAAGTCCTTTTTTCAATAACAAGCTGGTTGTCTTCTAGTTCACTGAATATCTCCAAGTTTACCTGTTTTGAAAACTGTTTTTAAATTGGGAGGAAACAGTTTTCCCACTTGCCTGATCTGTGATTTTTGTATAGCTCAAACATGATTCCTCAGCTACTTTTTTCACATTTTCTTCAGACACTTATAAAGGAACTGATCAGCCCTTCAATCATTTTAGTTACCCTAAAGAGAACTCCCTTATGGTAGGTATCTATTCCTCAGCCCACTTCTCTGCTTTCAAACCACAGTGATCCCAGTCCATAAAAACCAAAATAAAAGATGGTTACAAGGGGTAAAAGAGCACTAAGGTTTGGAACATCTGGGCACACTCAGAAGTCAGTGTGATCCCTGCAAGGGAGAAAAGACCTTCCAAACTGCTGAGTCAGTTCAGGCAAGCCCTCCTGGCTCCCTGTACATTAGGTTCACTTAAAAATGTTCCTTGTGGGTAATGGTGCATTAATAAGGCATTGGCTGTCTGGGACTGTTGGGTGCTGTGCCAAAAACAGTCCTTTATAAAATTGAACATGTGCAAAGGTTCTGGCAGTCTGATTCCCAGTGACCCACTGACAAGCTACTGATCTAGCTGAAGATGTGGAGATGGGATGTAATTGCCCACAATCTTTTTAATCAAGGACTACACTTCCAGTAATGTGCTGCAGTGACAGAGAAGACAACATCAGGCTGTAACACACGTCTGGAATCAAAGCTCTTTTCTCTACAGTCTTAATTAAAGAGTGTTTCTGACTACAAGTTTTATAGAAAAGTCAATGAGCTTCCAGCTGAGGAAAAGGACCTTTCTTGATGTGATGAAAAGGCTGCACGTGTACTTAGAGAGTGTACATGAGTACATGATCAGAAAAAACCCATGGAGAAACACAGGTAGCACTCAGGCCATGGGGTGTTCTTGGGAATATCTTCAAGGCAGACTGGGATGAGAGGGAAGGAGGGAATGAAAAAGCATCAGTCACCCCCAAACCCCGAGCACAAAGAAAGCTATGGCCAAAGCCATCACTAGCAGGGATCAGAGTTGCTGCAGGGAAGTTGAACTGGAGCAGTTCCCCAGGGCATGAGGATTCACCTAAAGATGCTCCAGGGAACATGTCCCAGAAATGAGAACAACAGCCAGGGTGATAATCATGGGGTGGCTTTTCACTACCTGGACAGTCTTCAATGTCAGGCTGTGGTGATGATCACTAAATTGGTGTTCTGCTCACCTCCTGCCACCAAAGCCCAGTCAGAAAGAGGCCCATTGTTTCTCCATTCTCAGAGATAATTTTTGACTGTTCTCTGTCTTTGATTAAACACAAACTGTATTTTATGCCCATCCATCTGGCACTTTTAATAAATAAATTCTGCAACTAAGAGATACTCAAAGTTTACAAGTTTAATTTGTCATCCCTCTGTCAACATAATCTGTCACAGAGGCCAAGTTTAGCAGGATTTCGCAGAATCACAGAATGGTTTGGGTTGGAAGGGACCTTTATACGCCATCAAGCTTCAAGCCCCCTGCTATGAGTTGGGAGATCTTTAATTAGCTCGGTTCAACCTTACCCTGAACATTTCCAGAGATGGAGCATCCACCACCCCCTCTCCAGGTAACCTGTGCCAGTGTTTTACCACCCTCCTTGTAAAAATTTTCTTCCTTATATTGGATCTAAAAAGATCTTGTTTTAGTTTAAAACCATTACCCCTCATCCTAACACAACAGGCCCTGCTGAAAAGTTTGTTCCTGTTTGCACAGCCAGCCTTGATGCCAAAAACCAGCCTTGGACACATTTGATTTACTACAATAGATATTGCCCACATGTCCTGGGAAGGACAAGAGAACAGAGACCATGAACAGCTGGGGCTCAGGCTCAGGATCCTGACTGATCCTCGCTCATCTCAGCAATGGGCCATTTATCCTTTCACCCAGCCTCGCTTGGTGACATGCCAAATTTGGAGGCTGCTATATTTGTTACCTACCTACAGAGCTACAGACTAGAGCTCCATTATCTTTAAATTCTTATCAGGAGCCTTCACTCCAGCCAGGGCTGTCATGGAAAATGTAATACATGCCCTGACTCAAGGTTTTGGTTCATTTGTAATAAAAATCATCTGGCCTCTCTCTGAAGGAAGATGCAATCCATCCCTGTTGGGAGACAGTGGAAAATATAGTTTATGTGGGTGCCAACTGGATCTTCATCAGAAAGAATCTTTTGTGCAGTGTTCATGTGCAGAGCTGTGCAGAAAGGGGGGAGGGTCTGAAAACAGGAAGATTTTCTGTGCTGTTGAGCTGTTTGGCTGCTCACACTGGTTCCAGATGGTGCTGGAGGCACTCAGTGCCTCTGAAAACCAGCCAACTTTCATTCTCCCAGTTCTTATAGTAGCAAGAGAAAAACTGTTCTCTTGAGAAAAGAAAACAGGGAAAAACTAGTAATGATATTTCTGCTTCTCCTGTTGGCAAATTATAGCTGGAATTAGATAACATGCTGCAACAATTCTGGCTTTCCAGCTGGAGAGGGAGAGAAGCAATGAGCTGCTGTGGGTGTCCCACGTAGCACAAGGCCCTGCTCCCTGAAACAGCCCTAACCCAAACTCATTTGGATCACCTGGGGCCTCTAACTTTTCATTTCAGATCTTCAATTATTCTTTCCTCCCATTCCTCATACCAGTAAGGAGAGATAAATCTGTTTAAGTAGGGCTGGTTTTGCCATTGTTTTCTAGAGATTTCTCATCCTTACCCAACAACATTTCTGGGCCCTGGGGCTGCTCCTCCTGGGGGTGCATTTCTGCCCAGTGACCTGGCAACAGATGCTGACAGTGTTTGACCCCATGTCCTGCTTTGCAGCCAGGTCCATATTTCTACTTCCTCTCAGGCTTATTCATTCAGTCTTTAAGACTCCTTTGCAATAATTTTTTTTTTTCAGTTTAAGATAGGATGTGGTTCAGCTGGCATCACAGCCCTGGTTAGATCACCACAAAGAATCAGAGCAATAGCACAGGAGGTTTTGTGCATGAGCACAAGCTACAAACATCCATCCTCACCATCCCCTACAGACCAGACTGGTTCAGAAAAGGAACAGACAGGAGCAGCAGCTTTGATGGAAGCCCTGTGTAAAGCCTGTGTCAGTTTGTCTTGTTTAGAGCCAAAACACACTCCAGAGTTTGAGGTCTGTTTTTGCCTATGTTTAATTGACCAAATCCCTCTCCCCTCAAATTTCTGAAGTATCTGAGAAAAGCCTGTATAAAAAAAAAAAGTGTATGAATTAGCTGTCAGTATGGATTAAAGAATACCTGCAGCTATTACAATGCCAAAACCACCTGTAACTATTTTGGATGTTTTGCTGCTCATTTATTAAAACTTTCTTGACTAGGACATAATTTCGTTAGCAAGAATTTAACTTTTGATTTGAAATAAGTGATTCAGAGGTGAAGTAGGGCTATATGCTTTCTGTCTATATTTTTGGCAGTTCTACAGGCATGACCCTATTTTTGCTGAGAATTCATCCACAATACTTTTTCTCAATTGGAAAAAATATTGATACACACTCAATCTGCTCTATATGTAGCTTTTCAAGATGAAAGGGGAAAAGATGTGTCTCTGAGAGGTATGCTGCAAGTTAGAGAATACTGGACATCACCACCACAAGGGAATATTTATGTAAAAAGGAGTTGCTGTTCTACCTTGAAGTGAGCCTTTTGTTTTTGTAAAAAAAAATAATAAAATTCAGAGCAGTACAGAAAAATATGGGTCGTTTTTCCTCTTTGTCAGCTTTGCTGCAGTGAAAAATTTCTCCATGGCTTTGCTTATAATTCTCCTGGCTAACAGTCATTGTTTAATTTATAAAGTAACTGCCAGGACCAACAGGCATGTTTGTCTCCTGTCAGAGGATTTAAACAGCAGAGAGTTTAAAAAGCAGATACTCCATTAAAATGAGTTTATATCATATCTATTCAGACCTTACAAGCCTCGGCTTAAAAGCCTGATCCATTTGTTTCTCTAAAACTCCTTTATATTTGTCTCTTGCCCTGATGAAAGGGGATGCACTCAGTGCATCACAGCAGTGATAAGGAAAGCAGCCTCAGCCCCTTATCAGAATACACGTGGAATGAAGGATGGTCCTGCTCAGACAGATGTTCCTTCTCAAGCTCATCTCAACTTTTCATATCACAGGTATTGCTTTGCATTTTCCGGGCATTATCTACTAAAGGATGAATCAACGCTCCCAACAGCCCCGGGGTGGCAGCCAGTACTGCAGGGAGGAGGGGTTGTGCAATCCCTGCAGCTCTCACCACAGCAGAAACACAAACAGGGAACTGAAGGAATGTCCTGCAGCACACACAGGAGTCACACACAGAGCTCCCTCCCCCAGGGATGAGCCTGGCCAGGACAGTACCAGGGAGGGGAAGCAAAATCCCTGGGCTGGGCTCTGAGGGAGCACTGGATTTTCTTTCTCCTCCTGCTCCCCCTGGATTGTAAAGCAGCTGATACAAAAACAGCATCACAACATCATCCTGCATCACCTGCCCTTCTTTGTGGTACTTGTGTCCCATCCTCATGTCCAGCCAGCAACCCTTGAAGTGCATCACTGATCCTAGCCCTCTTTTTTACCTCTGAATGACCACTTCCAGTCTCTGAGAAAGATTCCCAGATGTTTTCACCTCAAAGTTTAATCAAGGATTTTTCACAAAAGTTGGGCTTTGGGAGGCTGGAAACACTTTTTACTCCAGATCCCAACTGTCCATCATTTCATTTAATAGTTCTGAACAGAGACTTGTTCCCAAGATAACCATCTATTTTTTTCATCTTTTGTTAATAGTAATTCCACATGCTCCTTGAAGTGAGAAATGATTATTTGATTTAAGATGCTCTCAAATTATAAGCACAGTTATTTTAAGTGTATGTTGCATCTTTTTCTCAATGAAGATTAATGCTATTCTTGCCATGGGGCTATGTAGGAAGGAAACATTTGTGCAACAGCAATTTTTAAAACTTTCCCCAGATTGATTTATGTGTTTATTTGTTTTCAACTTTTGGGCTCTTGTAAATGGTGTCTTTAGTCTTCTGATGGAATACTGGCATCCAGTGATTTACAACAGGCTAAAAGCAAGTGCGTGGAGGGAAGATTATTTGTCTCTTGACCATGACTGAGGGCTAGTTCAAATAAAGGAGTTTGCATAAACTAAGCTAAGAATAAAGATTTAAAGTCATTATGTAAAGCAAGAAATAAAATAGTCCAACAACCAAAACAAAATGCCAAACAGTGAATTAAAAACAAAGATTAAACCTGCCTTCAGGTACACAGGAAAAATCATGCTTATAGGAAGGCAGAGTCACTGAAATGAAGTATTGATTTTCTGCTGGAAGAATTGTAAGTATAAAAGGACAATTAATTTCTAGACTAAGCTAACAGTCATATTATTGCTCTCTGGGTGTAGCAAGAAGCTCATCTGTCTGTATCTATCTATAGCATTTGACTCCTGTGCTCAGAGGCAGTGAGTTTTTAATCAAAACTAGATTGTTAAGAATATTAGAGTATGATCAAGTGTCCAGGCTATTCCTGTATAGATTTGAACTTCAAATTGAAGGTGACTTCGTTTGACAAACACACACTCCACCTGCCTGGAGCAGCATATCACCTTCCTTCCTGGCCACTCACCTCTAGTCCCTTCCCTGAGCAACACCCTGTCCCCTCACAAGGGATTTGGGTGCATCTTTTGGCTTGTTCTTCTCAGCCTTCCCATCCTACACCTTAGAACTCCTTTCTACAACAATGTGTAAAAAGCCAGGTTTGTCATCCAGCAAGCGCTGCTGGTTGGAATTATTTTGTGTGCCTGTAAAAAAAGAATATTATCCCAAACCAGACCGACTAAAAAAAATGTAAATAATTAATAGTTTTTAAGTCCTAGTGTATCAGTTCCAATAAATCAAGTAGTTTTGTTTAAACAAACCCTCCAAGCCCTAAATAAATATGCAGACTCCTGAGCAGGATCAATTCAAACCTGGCTGATCTTTCACTGTGATTTAAAAATAGGGCGTTCTGCTCGTTTAAGAAGAAATATTGACATGACTTTAGGCTTGAACATTGCTCTTCCTATCATAGATATTCTTCCAGAGGATGTCTGACAAACGAATCCATCCTGTGTGTGAGTGGATCCAACAGCCTCGGGCTGTGGCTGGAGCGATTCTGTCACGCCCACATCCTGCCTGGGGAGCAATTGTCAATTATTATTTTTTTTTTCAGAGCACCCCGGTGAGAACTGCTTCCAGGTCTGGGTGGAGGTGAAGCTGAGCAGAGCCCGGACGCCGTTAAAGCTCCGCTGACTGACAAAACTTTTAAAATATGACTACAGGGAGGATTTTATCTGCACAATGCTGCTATGCTGGGATGTGACAGGCTTCCTACCCAGGTCTGGAAGGTATGGATCTGCTTGCATACATGAAATCTCTTTTCCCTTCCCTTCCCTCCCTGTACATCTCTTGTTTTGGGAAAGGAATATAGAAGAAAGAAAAAAAAAGCAACAAACCAAAGACAGAGACTGCTTTGAAATAAATCCTAAGGGTTGAGGTGAGTTGAAACATGATTAACCAGCATAGGAACCAGCTCTCTGCAATGCATGTGGTACATTATTAGTTTATATTTAAAGTGACAGTGCCAAGATTGTCAGGTCAGGGGAAAAAACCCCAAAACATATCTTTAAATTATCTTACATAGGTAAGACTGATTGCAAAATTCAGGCACACTGATGAGCACAAGTGTTATAGAGAGCCTGTAACAGAGCTGGAACACTAAGGAGTATGCCAACATCCTGCATAAGGTCATAAAAATTAAAAATAATCTCTCCTCTGTGGCAATCCCTCATGGATAGGGCACTGGGAAACAAGACAATCAGCAGAGACCAAATGCTCAGGATGGAGTCTTCAGTGGGGCTCAGGGTTCCTGATCTCTGGGCCACATTCCTGACCCAGCTCCTGACTGTCAGAACAGAGACACAAAAACAAGCCCAGGGAGCAGGGCACAAAAACTTGAGGATGCCAACCCTTCTGAAGAGACACAGCTGCTGCCTGGTCCTGGCCCTCTGCAACCCTCAAGTGCACAGAGTCACCTTTGGTGCTGAATTGCTCACTCAGCACAGCTCCATCCCTGGGAGAGCCTGCCTGTAGCACACACCTGATCTCAGAGGAGTTACAGGGGGAGAGACTGCACTGAAACACCCAGGGATTTACAGGAACACGTACACTCAGGATGGCTAAATTGCCTGGTTTGAACCAGGGATTGTCCTTCTTCATCTTTTGGCTTTGTTTAGACCTAATCATATTTTCAACCAATCTGAAGAAATTTTAAAAACCACAATTCTACAGCTCATTGCTGTCAAACTGGAAAAAAAAATGTGATTTTCTACAATTCAGCTATTTAGAGAAAATTTGATCATTCAAGTGTGAAACTTTATAATTGTTTCTGCTGATCTCCGCCCCCCCCCCCCCAATGCTGTCAACATCAACCCTGCTAGTAAACAAGAGCAAAACATCCAGCCAACCAGTCTGCAGCTGGAGAGACAGCTAATTTCAACAGCACTGATGGATTTCACATTTCAGACTAAGAAAAAACGACTGCAAAACCCTTCTGCTCACCTGCACAGCACATTCCCCAGGGCTGGGATGGAGGGCAGGATGTGCAGGCAGAGCATCCAGCATGGACCCAGCCTGCTTCAACCTGGGAGACACTTGCACACCCCGCTCCAAGCCTGGCTGTCCTGCTGGGCACCAGGGAAGTGAGAAAGGGGAGTGGAGGAACTGGCCAAGGAAATGGGAATTGAGCAGGACAAGTTGTGCAGATATTACAGGGATGGAGGACCAGAAGCCCCTGGCAGAGAGCAGGACACAGCATGTCCATGGTAATATTTGGGAGCTGGATTTTCCCAAGGGGAAACAGTCCTGGTGACCACATGCAAATACCTCCTTTTGCATTTGGGGACTGTCTCTTGCCCAGATTCCTGATCTAGAACAGCAGTGCATTCCAGGCAGAATAAATTAACCTGGAGACAGCTGCCTCATGCACAGCCCTGTTCCAGCACCAAGGACTCCCTGCCCTGCCAAGCCTGCTGGAATGCAGTTGCAGTGGCTAACAGCATGGAACAGCACCAAATGCCTGCTGGCACCAACCCTCCCACCACTGACATGAGCCCTCTGACAAGTCAGACCTGCAGAGGAGGGTTCCACCCTGACAGATGCAGGTGAGCAGCCAAGCTGAGAGTCAGGACAGCCACTTGGAAAGGCAGATCCTTCTGGCCAGCCCCAAGGAACACACTGACCATCAGCAGTGACTTCATGCAGAATAGTCCTCAGCATCAAAACATTACCAAGTTCGTGGGGAGACCACAAGAGAGAAAACATGTGGTTTATACAATCTCAAGAATACAGCTTTTTTTGAAAAAATATATATCTCTAGTCCCACTGAAAATGTCTATTTTTGTCAAAACAGATCAATATAAACCTGAAATCATTAGGTTCAAGCTGTCACCATAATTTACTGTGCAAACTACAGCTCAGATGCCTTGGCCTTTCACTCTGCTCTTTGTGTAAAGCCTTCTGCCTGGCCTATCCTTTCCAAAGTGTGCTTTTCCCTTCCAGCAGGAGAGAAGCAGAGGAATGCAGCACTTAAACCAGGCTCCTATGAGACTGAGTGATGCCATTTTGAAGAGAAAAATCTCCAGGGGAAAGATCTCTATTTGAAACCTCTGATCATTTTCTGAGTAAATTATTCATCTTTCCAAAGAAAGTGCATTTGAGTGAAAATGCAGTTTTCCCTCCAAGATCAGTACTGATGGAATAGCAGGTAGTTCTGCTGTTCTGCAGGAGGTGAAATTACCCCACATTGTACAACTGCCAGAATGTCAGGAGGGGAAAAAAGAATTGAAAAATCACACCCATCCTTGCTGGACCTTCACAAGACAACTACAGGAAAAGACTGGGATACATTAGCAATTTTGATAACTTTTTTTTCTTTATATTCATAAAGTATTCATACTTAATACTCAGCTTTGCTGACAAACCTTTTTTCATCAAATGAAGTTATTAACTGCAATGTAAGATCTCTTGGCTGGTGAAATAGAGGGGTAGCAGAGTGTCTTGGGAATACTGGACCTCTGACCAGGCAAGGTGAGCATTACAAGCCTGACCTCACTCCTCAGAGATTTCTTCATGAGCTCCTAAGGATGTGACTGGTAAATACATGAGATCATGAGATGCCTGCTTGGTTTCATTCACTTTGTGTCATCAGCTTCTTTCATTTCCCTGCTGCAGGACTGGCTGTCGCAGTAATTTCTATGCTTTCAGGAAATTAAAAAAAAAATCTGACATCCTTGTGCTTAAAATAGACTCAAGAGCCCAGCTGATTTGTACTTGCCTTGTGGGATCTAGGAGGTTGTGAGGCTGGAAAACCACCTGAAAAGGAGCAAATTATGAGACAGGGAAGAAACTGTGAGCTTTTAAAATAAAAGGTCTTCAGTTCACCCTGAGGAAGATTTGCAGGGCACAGGAGTTCAGGAGTCTCTGGGACACCCACTGGCACAGCACAATGCTGCAGGAGCAAAATGCTCCAGCCAGATGTGAACCATCACTGCAACAACACCAGCTCACTGGAAACATAAGCAGGGAAACTGGTCTGTGCAATAAAACCTGGGATTTCCCCACTGTGTTAATGTAGTGATAGAGAGCAGCTGGGCTGTTTGATACCCCAAGTTTCTCCAAATCCTCTCTATAGCTCAATATCTTCTTGTTCCCATCTCTCCTCTCCAGTTAAAGCAGGGACTCTCTCAGATTGATCATTGCATTTGATGTGAACAATTTTGTTGTTTTGTTTGCTGTAAAGAGGCATTCCATATTCCTTAGCTTCTACACTGTAATCCCCAACACTTGTCCCTCCCCCCTTGGCCAAACGTGGATGTCAGGAGAAGTTTCCCCATCCCTGGGCAGTGACTCAGTTCTATGTAAGGTCAATTCCTCTCCTTCAGCCCAATTGTGCAAAGCAGTTTGTGTTATCAGCTGATGAACTATCCAGAATCAAACTTTTAGAGGGATTCAATCACTGCTGAAGTCATTTTGGTTATGGATTCAGGTGAGGAGGCCAGAGGAGACCTTCAGCTATGCAGACATCTGCAGTGAATAAGATAATCCTTGTTCTAATCACATAATCACCTGTACCTCTCTGGTTGATAAAACATCCACTTAAAAATGATATTGCTCCTAAAAAAATCTGCTATTGCCTGGAGAACCTTGAGTACCAAAGATTAAAAGATTATGGAAAATAAGTATGCATAATTTTCACTTTGCTTTGTGCCAGTGAGAGACAGAGAATGTTTGGACAGAGAGGAAAATTGGGATAGAAACAGTCTGCTCTGCCATTTGTCTGATCTTTCACACTAGCAGAGGAATGGAAATATTTTTATGATTAGGAAATGATGAGACAAGAACAGTGTCTGTGCCTCTTTTAAGAGATGATATTTCAAGTGGATAGTGCTCATTCACTGTTGCTTATCTTTTATTTTTAGTGTCTAATATTATAGTAAGAAGCATTTGTAGGCTAAATTAAGGTGGAGATGAGGTTTCTCTTTTTCACAGCTCTCAGTCAGCTGAGCTAGAACCTTTCCACTGGGTTTATTTCCCTGCAAGAATTTACCAGACCTGTAACACCTGTGTCCAGTACAACCCCTGATTTTCCCCACACCCAGGAGCAGCAATCCCTTGTGCCTGACACCATGTTTGTTTTGCAGGTGGTCGATGATGTTAGGAGTAAACTCAAACCCAGATGAAGAGTGGCCCAAGCAATGGAGGTGCCAACCCCAGAGCCCGTGTACGTTGACGTGGACAAGGGACTGACATTAGCATGTTTTGTCTTCCTCTGCCTCTTCCTGATTGTGATGATCATTCGCTGTGCAAAAGTCATCATGGACCCCTACAGCGCCATCCCCACCTCCACGTGGGAGGAGCAGCATCTCGATGACTGACAGGGATTCCCTGCCGGGCAGAGCCATAGGATGCTGTGCTCCACCAGCCCTTCTCCCACAGGGAAGGCTGACACACAAACAGCCATTTTAAGATATGCAGGGCAAAGGCAATATCTCCAAGAGCACATAGTGTAAATTATTTTTTTGCTCAACAAAATATCAGCAAGCCATTCTGGCAGCAGAGTTTACTACTATGCAGCAACTCTTATTTTACAGTTGTCATTTTAACTCAAGTAGCACAAGATTCTCCAGATTTTTCCTAATATAACTCTTGGTCTAGCACAGTTTGTCCCACCCTCAATATCACCCACAAACCCAGGGTAACCATCAATACCATGAAAAAGCAACAAGAGTCTTCTGTCTTTCCTGGAAACAGATTGCTTCAAATATTGATTGCTTCCTCAGTCATTATGGGTGCATTTTAGGAAAGGCCCAGATTTTATATACCAGAGCATCACTAAGTAGAATTAAAGGAACAGATTTATTCTTGACTCCCTTGGTTCTGCACATGCACTCCCTACCCCACTGCAGCCATATTTCCAGACCAGAATTCAGACTTGGGGTCCTGGACTGCTGTATACCCCATAGCACCACCTTGCTCTATCCTAGTCCTGCAAAAACGAGGCACATCCTCTGTCATGGGACCTAGGATTAGTCAGGCCACTGACTTTGAGCTTGGTGGGGACCAAAAATCCCTGAAGCAGAGCCTGGGCATTGCTGGTGTCAACTACATAGAACTTGCTGTGATTTTCAGTGATTTCACATGCAATTCCACCCATCTTTGGCTTCAGGTGTACTTCAGTGGGATGAGACAGGACTAGAATGACAAGGACAATAAGCAGAGAGACTTTTCTCCCAGCTTTGTCATGCAGACTCCTCAGCATAACATTTACAGTAATAAGCATTCTACCTCGGAGAAATTCAGCTCCTCCAAAGGAAGATTTTTCCCACAAATTTGTAAGGTACATTTCCTTCTCTCAATTCATTAAGACAGCCATTATGCAAGAAGGCATAAATGAACATAGGAGTGCTGGAAACTTATTATTTACCATTGAAGAGTGGGGACTGAAGCATTCCAAAGTTCTCTATTCCTCAGATTCTAAGGTTTGCTCATGCCTACCTTTTCTTTCATGGCTACATGTTCAACTTATGGGATCAAAAGGAAGCAATTCAGAGCAGGTACTACAACCACAACAAGCACCATGAACAGACAAGGCTTGAAAGCACAAAACTTCTAGAAGGGCATTTCTCCATTTCTCCTCCTCACCATCCTGCCTGACCTCCAGGTTCTTGCCATTAGACCACAGAAAGTGGGTGAGAAAGGTGGAGGCAAAGGCTGTGACAAGAAAATTGGGACATAGACTTTGTAAGGCACTGCTCTAGCTCCAACAGATTTGTTTGATGATCACACAAGTCAATTTTTATGTGCCTCAGTCTACTCATCAGTGAAATGGGTGTAACAATTTCATCTTGTCACACCACGTTTTGTCTATCTAATAACACCAGAAAGCACCTGGAGAGCCTTAGACAGGGACACAGAAATGTTCTTACTTACAACTCTTCCTGCTAAAACCAATAGGGAGGGTCTGGATCTTGTTATACTGCAGGGGTGTTCTCCCCAGGCAGAGGACTTGGCCAGACCCCCATTTACTCTCTCATTGCAGTATTCTGAGCCAGGCAAAAAGGCACCTGGCTTTTTTACATAGCCCACTGATTTCTGAGGATGTAAGGTGCTCAACACTGCAAATACAGAGATCCCAAAATAGCAGGCTATGAGGCATATGGAGACTATTGCATGGATCTTTTGAACCACACAATTTTTGCTGATCTCCGTTGTAGGAGATCCCATTCCTGAGGCAGGAAATTCAAAAATTAGTTTTCCTCCTAATATCCTCTAGCAAGAAACCTCCACTGCTTCCATTACCCACTGCAGATTGCATCTCAGGCTGTTATTTAGCCTCAGCTTCTGCTAGCCAGGTAATCACCAGTAACAGAGCACTTTTTCAGGCTTGAATGTTAAATGTTCATCATACTTGGAGCAAACCCACTGTTCTCTCTTATTTGTGGGCAAGTCTATCTGTACCATAGCAATGGATGTCCTAGCTCAAAGAGCAACACCTCTCTTTCCTGGGCTAAAGTTTGGAACCTGTTTTTTGTTGTTAAATCTTGTATCCCTCTAGTGGAGCTATTCACAAAATAAGCAAAACAACAAAATGATGTCCAGGCTAGGGACACTTTAGTTTGCAGGTCACCTGGCTGAGTTCACAGCTGATGCAGAGCAAGGACAGAGCTTGTCCTCACACCTCTCAGTGCCAATACTCCACTTGGTGTCTATCTGCATGCAGGACTCTTTGGCATTGCCAGATGTCACTGATAAGCCCCAGTTCAGTTAAGGACTTATTCAGGTGCTTAAGTTTAAGCCTCTGAGCAGGCTGCCCAACTGCAGAGACCAGGGTCAGTCCTGTGGCATGTTCCTGGCAGGGCAGGGACAACAGCACACAGTCCTGGCAAGAGCAAAGCCTGAGAATGAAGAGTTGCAAATCCTGAGGAAGCAAATTGACAAATTTGTTTTGCAAGGATGGTTGCCACTTTTTTGTCTCTTTGTCCAGCTGAACAAACCATTTTATGGATTTTCCTGAAAATCCTAATGAAAAGACCCCTCTGGGTAGCTCTATTTTCTAATAAAAAGGCATTTGTCCTCCTGGCACAGCCTGTCAAGTCCATCCTTCTGTTGACAAACAATGTCATTATAAAAACCTGGATATTCACATACATGACTGCATAAAAGTCAATGAGATTGTTTTTACAGAGAATATGTAAATCTATTGATCTCTTCACTCTTGTGACCAGTGACAGGGCTCAAGCCTGAGTTCAAGGAGCCTTTGGACAACACTCTCAGGCACAGGGTGGCATTCTTGGGGTGTCCTGTGCCAGGCCAGGAGTTGGACTCAATGATCCTCATCAAGCTGGGGTCCCTCCCAACTCAGCATATTCTGTGATTCATTCTAATTCCTGCCTTTCCCCACTGGTTACAATCACAAAACCTCACTCCTCTTTAACCAAAAGCAATACTGAACATCATGCCTAAGCCAGACATGTCATGCTCCTTCCCCTGGGAGCCAGGACTCTCCCACCCCAGGTGCGCCGCTGCAGCTCCGGCCCTGCCGGCAAATCCGTGCTCACGGCCAGGGAAGGTCTCTGCCAGCAGGACCTGCATCACTGGGCTTGGTAGTAATTTCAGCTGCATGCAACAAGTGCCTCTGCTAGTTTGGGTTCTTTTTTTAATCATTGTGCCATACTACCAGCAACTGCACTCAGAGGATATAAGTCAAACTTGTTGCAAGTGTATTTATCTAACATAATAAACAGCTTCGACATGGAAAACCTCCTTGCTGTCTCTGTTGTGGTTTTCTTACAGTTGCCAGGACATCTTTAAAAATACTCACAACACAACGTGGTTTACAACAGGGGCATACATTCATGGCAGCCTTCCTTTGAGAGTGAGAGCAGAGAACAACTCCCTGTGTAGCTGCACCACTAGAGATTTTTGGAGCTCAGAGCAGAGCTGAGGTGTTCCTGTGGCTCTGCAGAAGGTCAGCCTTTCCAAAAGGGCTATTTCAGGTTACTCCCTTGGCCAGGAAGAGCATTCAGCTGAGCTTCAGCTCAGTAGGGGACTGCAGCATCTGTATTTCAGCAATTCATTATCAGTAACAAATTGCATACCAAAAGAAATAGGGCCACTGAGACTGGAATCCCTCCTGCTAGCGACTGAAAATGAAGAGCATGGAGCATCTGTGGGGGTCTCTTTGAAGAAGCTCCAGAGTATGGGATATGCAGGGTAAAAAGCACCTAGGGAACTCCTCCTCTTGAAAAAGATGTAGAGATGAATTGCTAATTCTTTCATCTTGAAAAAGGGCTCTGTTGCCTGAAAGCTGGGTGCTTTATAGATCTCCTTGTCCCTGCAGCAAGTCCTCTGGCAGAAGGATCTTTGTGCCTGGAACCCAGTTTGCCACAAAGACTAAACCCCACTGATAAATCGTTGCTTCTCTCCTAGTCAGAAGCAGAGGCTGGAGTCTTTACACTGTTCTCAGTACAGCTAATCTGGCTAAGGTAAGAGCAGACCTGAACTGAGGCTGCAGCAGCTGAACTTGAGCAGACACCCTGGAAATGTTTTTTCTGAAAGAAACAGGGACTGATGGGAAGGCAGAGACCCACATGAGCAATGCTGCTGCAGCCTGTTCTGGCCAAAGGTGTCCCCAGCTGGCTGGGTCATTACAGTCTCAGCAGGCAGCTTCAGCCCAGATTGCCTCAGAAGCCAACACAGGACTCGGATGGGGAAATGCTGTGCTGACTTCAGCCATCTCCTTTACATTTTTAATTTTTTAAAAAATCCATTTTCATTAAAAATGGTCGATACCTTGCTAACCAGGAGGAAAACTCTGTTTATTGCTTTAAAGGTGTGTGTGTGTGAGCAATTTGAAAATCCTGGTTGCATTTATTCTCAGGTCATCATATATAATTCAATCCACAATGGTGTTAAGAAACATTGAACGACTGAGTTCTTAGTTACAAAGCTCCATGTTTCATACTGGAACCTAGCCAGGCAGTTCACACAGGGAAATCAGAAATCAAAAATGTATTAAAATTGCTTTAGGTGTGTCAAAGCCGTAAGGAGTGCAAAGTTTTTCAAAACTTATTTTATATTTAAGATTGATTGGATTTCTCCAGCAGCTGCTGTCTTGCCTCTGCAGATCAAAAGAAGTACCTGGTAGGGGTGAGCAGGCAGCAGAGCTGGGCACACTTCAGCCCCTGCAGCAGATCCCAGAGCTCCCAGACAGGGTCCCAGGACATGGCAGCTCCAGGGCATCCAGTGCTCTGCAGGGCTGAGCCCTGAGTACATCTGCCCTGGGTGCACAGTGAGGAATGGGACAAGGAACCCTCCCTGTGCCTGCAGCTCCCAGCTGCTCCCCCAGCATTCATGGACCAAGGTGTTGATCCTCCAGGCTGACCCAGGGGATGCCCAGCTGCCACCAGGGACTCCTGCAGCATTTCCCTTGGATGTTCATTAACTGTGTTAATTCCAGCTCTGTCAGCTGCTTATGGAGCAAACAATAGCAAGCAAACAGAGTAAAATCAGAAAGTTTTAATCTGTAGTTAAAACTTCATGGAAAACCAAGCACCTGTGCAACACAGAAAGAGTTGAAGTGAAGAAGTTCTTGGGAATGAGGGAAAATAAGAAGGAGGAACAGCTCACAGCAGATTTGTATGGAGCAGCATGGTGCCAGTACCTCAGCATGTCCCTCACGTATTTCCAAAGCCTTCAATCAATTTTAAAATCCCAGAAATGATCTCCTTCTTTCTCACTAAGCAGCAACTGTGTGGGCATTCTGAACAGAAGCAGCAATCAAACCTGAGAAATGGTGTCCTGGCTCACTGCTTAACACCAAAAGCCACATGAATATCACCTACCAGCTCTCTTCCTCTTCACAAAGTCCCTACCTTGACCCTGAACAGTTACTGAGAGAGTTTTACTTTGAGCTATTACTGCCTGGGTAATGAAAGAATTATGAATATTGCTGACCCAAACGCTTACATCAAAACTAATTTTTTTTCCAAGATATCGTATCCATTTCTAATTAAAATCTCTGCAGAAAACTACTTCAGGTGACGAGTGCCTGCATTTCACAGCAAAAAGCCATTGGTTGCTTTAAATTCTGAAATAAATTTTAGGGGTTTATTCCATGCCCTTTTTTTTTTTTTTTTTTGACACTTAATTATACCAACAGCACTATTATAAATTACACCCAGCGTTTTCGTTACGCACCAACCAAACGACGCTTTGATCTGTAGGAAAATGGATCTCAGAGTACTAAACAGTGGCTGCCTTTAGTTTTGCTACCAGTAAAATAACAAAAATCAGTGGAATAGTCTCAGGCAGGATGATTTATTGCCTCTATGCCCACCCCATGATAAAGCAGCACAGCCCAAAAACAGCTCCTGCCCCCCTCCAAGAGCTCTCATCCCACAGCCCAGCACTACTCACCCCTGGGATCACTGTGCTCCAGCACAGACTGCTGCTGGGAGCTGCTGACCTCTGCTGAGTGGGAAGCACCAGGCAGGAGAAGGATGCTCCAGGCCAGCACAAGAGCTGTGGTTTCCCCTTAGATTCACATTTCCATTTCCTCTGGTCGTGAGCGCAGCCTCTGTCTCCCCACACAATGTTGCATGGCCCTGGATGAGGCCTCTCAGGTGGCTGACACAGCAGAGAGGTTTTATTTTTTCCTCCAGGCTTCTGAAGATCCAAGAAGATTTTCTTGTTCTACACACAGGTTACAAACCCACAAACCTGGTGCTGTGACAGGGCAGTGAAAAAGGAGCTCTGAGTTTGTTGGTGGATTTTTCCACTTTTGTTCAAAGCCAGATTATAAGCAAATTAAGAAACATACATCTAAAACAAATGAAAATTTGTAACCTCTAGAAGCAGAGACAGCTATGCTCAACCCTAACTGAAAGAAAATCTTCCAGAAGTGCATGGGAAGCTCTTTGTAGAGGCAATCAACCCAATTGAAACTGGTACTTCAAGAGTAAACTTTTTCCAAGCACCCAGTCAGCCTGTTGAACTGAGAGCACCCTCTTGTTCCAAGAGCCTGATCAGCTTCCCCCAAAACCAGAAGAAAGCTCCATGACCTTCATTTTAAAGGACAAGGGTGCAAACTGGTCCCAGCTGCCCCAGGGGAGGTGGAGCAAGTGGGAGGTGCCCATAGCACCTGTGTTTCCCAAAATTTGGGTCAGAGGCTGCTTTGCCCCCAGCAGTGGGTGCTGCTGGTCCCAGGCCAAGGCTATTTTGTGGGCAGCCCTGCACATTGCAGCACAGATGTGCCCTTTAGTCTCCCTTTGACACCTGCCCTGGCAGGGATGACAATCAGCAGTGCTGGTGGCTCTGGGCTCACTGCACTGGGAGAGGGCAGGGTGGGCATGGGCCCCCCTTCTCCACAGTGCCCACCCAAAACAAGCCCACTGCCTTCTTCTGGGGGGGAATAAAGTGGCCTTGGGCACACAGAAAAGTTTGTCTCCTTTTTTATCCTCTCCTGGCATTTTGGCCTCCATCCATGTAGCAGACAGCAGATGACTCTGAGCTCTGGCCTGAGAGAGGTTTTGGACTTGGTCCAGCTCACCTCTGAAACCTGCTGTGCCTGAGGTCCTTTCCAGAAATTACCCACCTTCTGGGAATCTGGAACTTCTCCAGATGTCCCCAGGCTAGAGAAGCTCAGCTCAGTCACCTTGGAGCCACAGGGGGCCCTTCCCTCCTCCTCAGCATGGTGCAGGGGTGCTTGGCCCAGGGATGTACAGAGTGGCCACTGCAGGGCCACCTCCTCCCTCAGGGCTGGGGCTGGGCGTGGCAGGTTGGCTCTGGGGCACGAACCAGCTTGGAAGGATCTGTGCCTGGCTACCTCCATCCTGGCCAGGTTTGGGGTCTCAGCACCACTGACCTCCTGCCTGACCAGGCAACAAGCCCAGTTCCCACTTGCTGGCAGGAATTGCAGCGTGCAGTTGGCCCTTTGGAAAAGGAATTCATTGGGTGTGTGCAGAACTCACCTTTACCTTGCTCAAAGTTCAGGAAGAGCACTATGGATTTACAGTTCCCCTGAGTATTCCTGCAGCCAGAAAGCCTTGACACCCCAGTCCTTCTTGGCTGTGCAGTGTCTTGCATCAAGGTCACAGCTGATGATGAATGACATTTTGCCCCAACATCAGCACTCTGTCTTTCCTCAGATGTTGCATTTCCAGAACATCAGATAAGCCAAGGTGCACCGTGGATGTTGCTTCTGCAGAGAAATTTCTCTCCTGGATAAATGCTTTGTGTGTCCTCCTGCTGCTGCCAGGAGCAAAGCCAGGCTGTGCTCAGAGGAACAGGATGGGTTATTTCTAAATCCAAGAGGGAAGGTGTTAACTCACAATTGTCCTTTGAGGTCAAAAGACAGCACAAAGCATCTATAAATTGATGATCCCGTCAGAGTACATTAAATAAATATCTGCCTATTAGTTCAGGGCCAAGAGCCTGAAGGCAAAATAGCTTTTCCTTGATAAACAACAATGAGCCAATGTTTTCCTGGCCAGGTCATCCTTGATTTGGGGATGAACCTCTAAGCATCATTCTTTAAAGAACTATTATTAATGCACACTAGAAGAGAGCCCATTACAGTGCACATGCCCCATTAGCAGTGATTTATATGCACTGCCACATTTTTTCTTTGATTTTAATTTCTAATTCATTTTCCTCTTCTGCATGGCCATAAGGTTCACATTCCTGGTCAGCCCCAGGTGCTCCCCAAGACGAAATCAAATGCTCTCATGGCCCACATCAGCAAAACTACCTGGTGGGGCTTTGGAGCAGTCTGGAAAAGCAGCAGCATGGGCTCATCCTGCTGTCACCACATGGAGCCAGCAGCCTCATCAGGTTCTTCACTTTGAGGACCAAGCAAATATTTAACAAGTTCCCCTTGCACTACACCACAGTTCATTATCTGGTCTCCCGAGCTCCTTCAGTCAGTAATATCCTCTAATTGATGTGATTTGGCACTTGGCCATGGAGTTAAATTGATTTGTAGGCCAGCAGGAGACAGCAGATGCCCTTTACACTTGAGGAAAGTGGCATGTGGCTTTGTTTACTGGCTGCTGCAAGGGGATGCTGTGGCATGAGATGCATTTTAGGGGTGCAGGAAGGGGGTTGGCCAGCTTGGTGTTCTCTGTCCACAGCCCTGTTGGGTGACTGCCACCAGTGAGTGCCTGGGGATCACTCCAGTGATGAAATTCCCCCTCCTTCCTTGATCCCAGGGGTGCTGGTGCACAGGGTGAGAGAGAAACAGGGAGTTCCCTTCTCTACACCAGGGCAGGAGGCACAAGGGTGATCTTTTGACCCTGACCTTTTGAGGTGTTCCCAGTCTCCCATCTCTGGGCTGGAATCAATCTCCTTCTGGGGCAGGAGAGTTGCCTCTGGTTGTATAAGAGCAGGAGGAGCAGAGACATCCTGTCTGTTGCCTTCAGATCTGTTGATTATCAGATTTCCAAATTGCTTTGTTGCAAATTATTTTAGGGCACAGTCATGAAACTTTTGCTCAAGAAGGCTCTCAAGTTTTAACATCCATATGCAACTCGCCTTCAGGACTTCACCTCCAGCATATTAACACTGTGAAAAAAGGAAGTCAGCATGGAATCTCAGCTCTTATCATCAGCCTAGTACTCTGAATATTTAAGCTTACTTGAAAGCCTCTTTTTATAATTATGAAAAAACCACATTAATATGGTAGAAGAGTTAAGAATCTCACTTTCCATTTCAATCATCTTATTCATATTCTGAGAATTTTAAGCTAGTGTTGAAATCCGTTTCTTATCACACCAGAGAGCCACATTCACCTTTAAGATATTTATTGATAGTTTAAAACAGATTACAATCACTCATATAAAAATAACAAATCTGAATAAAGCAGAATGGCTGGCAGAGGTGGGAGAAGGGTTCCTCCTTGGATGTCCCATTACTCCAGTCCTCATGGGTGTGACAGGGCTGGAAGGATTTTTCCTGAGCACTGGCCAAATCCCACACGGAAGCCGTTGCCCTGGCAGTAACCTAGGCAAGGAAAACAACACACAGCTTGTTGGATTTTGCCAGGAATAAAAGTGAATAAAGGCATAAAGAGACTGAAACCAAGCGAAAACATTTCAGATATGCAATGAGAGAAAATAAAGAGCACCTGGAAGAGTTCAAGTAGCCCAGGAATATGAGAAAAAAAGAAGCACGAACTGTTAAACACAGCAATATGCAAGTTCAGTGAATTGATCAAAGAACAAACAAGATGTGCCAGCAATATTTCTGTTTTCAAACCTAACCTGCAGCACCATCAATCTACCTGGCAAACTGATTCACTGCCTGGCCCAGCCCTGCAATTAATCAAATAAATCTGGATTCTCTTTCTGCAGCATCAGGAGTGCTCCTGGGATATCAGGATGCTGACAGTCAGAAAGGCAGTCATTAAACCCCCTCAAACAGCAGGACCCACCCTTGCAGAAGCTGTTTCACTTGCTAAAGTCAAGTGGTTTAGCTCCATGAGAAATTCAGCGTCTGGCTCCAAGTTCTCATTAATCCTCAGTTACATAAGAGGGTGTGGGAGCTCTGCTGGCTGCTGCTGCAGCACTCACGGGGCTGTGACAGCATCTCTGACTATGGGATGAGTCCATGTCCCCCTACTCCTGTGTGATGGAGGAGATGACTTTGGGACAGGGATGCTGCAGCTCCTCTTGCTGCCATGGGCCAGCCAAGCTCCTCCACAAAGAGCAGCCACCAGCAAAGCTGCAGGCAAAGCAGGGGAGGGGGCACAGCCGGGGCCTTCTGGCCCATCTGAGAAGTCTATTCTGGCAAGAACAGCTGAGGAGACCTGCTGTAGCCTTCCTTCTGCTAGAGCAGCTGATCAAAGGAAGGACAAGTGGCACATGCTGCATTTTAAGGACTGATTTCATAGTTAGAGATGGATTTTCCTGATGGAATACGTCACCTGCACGTGATAAAAAACTGCTGCCTTCAAGAAGCCAAGAAGGAGCTCAACAGGATAGACCCTAATTCCCACCCTTAGCACAGATCACTGGAAAACTCTTGAGGAAGAGAAAGGGTGGGCTCAGGCTGCAGGGCACCCAAATTTACTGCAGCACAAAGAGAGACCCAGCCAGCTCTAACCCACAGTGCAGCTCTCCCAGCCAGGCTGAAATTGTTTTCCAAGGACAGTGGTGTCTCTAAGTGCTTGTGTAAAGCCACAGACACCATCCTGGTATCTGCCAGGTAATCCTCACCCTTAAGCAGCAGTGGAGTAAGGCACTGTAAGGCTCAGCTCAGCTTCCATTTGACTCATTAGGCTTCATTGCCAGCTTTCCTTTGAGCAGCAGCTGATTATTTCAGTCCAGTTTGGTTATCCCTGCTGTCAGGCGCAATTTAGAGCAGCACCAAGGAGCAGCACACTGAACAAAGCGAGCCCTGTGCTGCCAGCAGCCCTGGCCTGAGCTCTGTGTGTGCCAAGGGTTTTTGCAGGCAGCTGCCAACACCACCAGGAGCCCTTCCCCTGCCATGCTCCCTCCCTGAGACACTTCTTGGGAGAAATGTATTTCTCTCATTTTGTGCATTAGGTCTCTGAAATAGGTCCCACGTGGGGAGTAAGAATACAAAGTTGAAATAGGAAACCAGAAGTGATGTGTTGAGCACTTGGCAAGAGCTAATGGCAGCGCCTTGGGAGAGGATGGAATAGCACCAGCCCTGCCCCAAGGGTGCCTTAAGGCCCTGGACCTGCCATGCATCACTAAATAAATAAACAGGAGCAGCTCCCAAACTGTCCCAGCAGACAGCCCAGCAGCCCCTGGCTCTGCCATGCCCTGCTGTCCACAGCCACAAACTGGGCTAGTGTGGAATAGCCCAGCAGACTGATTAACCTGGGACTGTCCCACTGCTGTCCCCCAGCTTAGCAGCAATGCCATCACACCATCTTTGAAGATTAAAGACGTTCAGGATTCAGAGTATTTAATGAATTAACACAGCTTGTCCTGGGCATGAAGAGCACAGCTCATGGGCTGGTCCCCTTTGTCCCTGAGCTGGCTCCCCCTGCCAGCAGCTCCCAAAGTGCCAGGTGCTCCTTGCCAATAGGGGTGAGTGTGTAACTCCACAGGGATGTTCATCATCCCTCACTGTACCCTAATTTAGGGCTCCTGGCATAACTCCTGTAGGGAGACTGGGGACTCTGGAGGGCAGTGTGGCACTTTGAATTGCTGGAGGAGTGTCCCTGGATGTATGGGGAGCCTGCAGAGAGCAGTGTCAGATGCCTCCATAGTGCAGCATGAGCAGTCACTGGGCTGCTGGGATGTCAGAGGCACTGGGGACTCCTCAGTTCATCACCTGTGGCTCTCTCTAGTACATCTCAATCTCCAGTTGTTTCAGCATCTTCCTCTGTCAAACTGGCAGCAGCTCACAGAAACACAATTTTCAAGGTTATTGGGTGGGCTGCCAGGCACCACCAAAACCACTGTGGAGTCATTTCCAGGGGACTGGAATACATACATTACATTTCTTTTTTTATATATCACAGAAAAGTCTTGGCTTTTCTTAATTTTTTTTTCCAGGGAAAAAATAGATCACAATTTTAAACTCTTTTGTCAGTAATCCTAGGAGTCCTGGTTGGATTGCAGGTATGTAGGCACATATCAGCATCACACCATGAGGCAGCTGCCTGGGTGTTTGTCACTCACATTTTCCCTGCCCTCAGCCACACCTGTGGAGCCTTTTCCCATTGCTTGAGCCATTTGTTCCTGTGCAGATATCTCTGATCACATCAACAGGATGGAGCTGCTCAGGGCCAGGTGTGGCACTGGCTGGGTCTCAGCTGGTGACACACAACATCCCACAGGACATTCCCTAAAATGCCAGTAGGTCACATAGCAAAGACATTGAAAGCATGAAACAAAAGTTCCTCTTGACTGTTCTTGCCAAATACTTGCCACCCCAAAGCCACAAAGATGAGAGGAAAGGAAAAAATAGATTTGTTTTGCACTAGGCTTTGGGTTGAAAGAAGTAGGAGTGGGATTTAGATCACAAAACACTGTGGTAGATTTTAATTCATAAAATCCTTAGATTATCAAGATGAAAACTAAAACCATGTCTCAGCATGAAACAGCTCTCAAGCAGAGCCCTTTTCAGAGGGGTGCTGGTCAGCTGCTCTAGAAGGCTTCATGCTGTTTCCCACATATTTGATTTGCAGCACACTTCATTGAATACACCTAGGTTACAAATGAAATATTATTTGAAAAATAACTTTTTTAGCATTTGCCAAGCTCTGCTCCACAGGCAAGCTTGGACTGTGGTGGAAAAATTCATCAACTGGTCCTAGTCCTGAGGTATTTTTACCCATAAAGGCAAACCTACCTCCATGATCTCCTTGGTGCTCATACAGTGGCATAGCAAGAGCATTAAGGACTTAGCAAAGCAAATAATCAAATCTAGAAAGCATTTATGGCAGGGAAATTTCCACCCAGCTCTTTTAGCCTCCTCACAGGTAGGATGGAAGCAACTTTTCTTGCATGGCAGGTATGAATAGAATAGCCCAGCTCCACACCAGGTGCTTTTCCTGCTGGGATTAACCCAAGGAAATGTGTCCTTGCTGCAGTGTAAGAGCAGTTATCCAGCCATTACCTGTCAAAATTACTTCATCTCCATCCTGCAGGAATTTACGAGACTGTCCACTGCCAAGAGGGATTTCTTTTGTTCCATTCCAGGACAGCTCCAGCATGGAGCCAAAGCTCTCAGGCTCCTGCAACAAGAGTTCATAAACAAATAAACAAAATTTTAGTATCTTTCCTGCTGTTCAGCTTCTTGCTGCTGGGAGCAGACACACAAGTACATTACCTTTACAGAACAGAGTTTTGCTGTTGATTTAATTCATTGATACATTGGATCCTTTTCCTGACTTTGCATTTTAATTTCTTGCTGGCTGTTAGCAGTGATGCTTACAGCTGTTATCTGATGTATTTAACACAGTGTTCAACCTGTTAAAGCAGTTTGGGTCTGCCACAGCAAGGATGGAAACAAGTGGAGGAGACTTCTCTTTTACAAATCCTGTGCTTTTATGTAGTCACGTTTCAGATTTTTAATTACATTTTGTTCAGAGGAGCAAAGCTCATGTTTGTGAGTCTTTAATGTCATTCTGAAGCACAATAATCTGAAGATTCAAAAAGCACCTCAGAAATGCTCAAAAGTGAAGTACAGGCATCCCATCTTGCAAACAACTTACCTGAGGCTGTCTTTGTGACAGGATGTACAGGATTTGTATTTGGTGATTCAGAAAGTGAGAGTTGCCCATATATTGCAGCTGCTGTCCAAATGGCAGCTCAAGAGGAGTAACAGCTTGTGAAGCTGGCTCCAACTTCATTGGAGGAACTAAAAGTCATACCCAGGCACCTTTTACATTCTTTTCAGAAATAAAAAGCTGCATTTCATAGAGGGTAAATGGATGCTTCCACACGGAAGTTAATTTACATCTGTTGTAAAATAGTTCTTAGGGAAAGAAGTACAGGAGAGATCAAAACCTCCAAGCTCAACAACATAAAAAACCAGCCAAGCAAAACCCCTACCCAAACCAAACCACTTCCCAGTGTGAATTTGGGGCTACCAAAGCAGCACCCCAGAGTGCCTGGGCAAGAACTGCAGATGGTTTTGTGGTGCTCAGATCAGGAAGGGTTTAGCCCCAAGTTCTGCTCTGTTGGTTTTGGGTTGCTGACCAGTGGCTGTCATTGTTTCAACACTTACAGGTCCACTGATGGTGCCAGAGGCCAGGAGGTCTCCAGGTCTGAGGTTGCAGCCATTGATGGAATGATGAGCCAACTGCTGCTTCATGGTCCAGTACATGTGCTGGGGGAAGGAGGAAGAGGGGCAAGGAAACAATGAAGGAAAAGCTTCTCTGGTGGGCCATTAGGCTCTGCAGGATGGAGTCACGTGGCCTGGCCTATGGCATTCATAAAGCCCACACTCTAACATGCAATTTAGTCCCTTTAATTATTTTTATTTCAGCTGGATGTAATTTTTACTCTTCTTCCTCTCTAAGACCAGTAGTGCTGACCCAGGCTCCATGATTACACCCAGTATTTTAACAGCCTCGTAGAAAAATCTACTTATTACTGATTTGCTGACTACTGATTTACTGATTAAGGTAATTGCTATGCAAAGAGCCAAATGTGAATATGAAATTGATTGAGAATTGCTGCAGCTGGCACATAAATCTCCTGGCTTCAATCAGTGGGTGGAGGCAGAGCCACTACACTGCCCACAGAGGGGATGGGGCAGACCCAGGCTGGGAGCAGTGAGTGGCATCTAAATTAGAGCTGAGACTGCAGAGCTGTGTTGCAAGAGGCAATTCCCTCTTCCTGTAGTCCTCTGTTCTCATGGCTCCCTGCCAAATGGGCACAGAGCTAAGGATGCTCTGAGCACCCCAAACTGAGCAGTGGAAAGAGCTGTCCTCTTCATCAAGCATTCAGGTATTTCCACCTCACAGAGGGGAGCTATCACCATCTTTCCCCCTGTGAGGTGGAAACACCTGAATGTTTTCCATTTTTTTGGAAAATCTCCCTCTGTCTCCTATGCAGACACTCAGATCTGATCTTCAGCTGCCCTGGCATGGACTGCTCAGGGATTCACCATCCCTGGAAGTGTTCAAAAGGTGTGTGAATGTGAGGGACATGGTTTAGTCGTGGGCTTGGCAGTGCTGGGTTTACATTTGGACTCGATTATCTTGGAGGTCTTTTCCAACCTTAGTGATTCTATGGTTCTATTCTATGAGTCTAATGCAAAAAGCAGAGTTTGAAATTGCCTGGGCTGGAGCTGATGGCATCAGCAAGATGGCAAATAAACAAAAGATACTGAAGTCTTACCTTGAAATTGGATCTGCATATAGTGGTTGGTGTACTCATTCCTTCTCCTGCAGAAAATAAAGGGTAAGAAAGAGAGAAGCAATTTGTTTGTGTTGGATGAATGATGTTGGAGTCTTTTTATTTTACAGATGGATGGAGACCTCCTTTATCACTGTTATCCCTAGGGAGAAACCAGTAATAACATTTTCTATTGCTATGAAGACTGGGATTTCACAGAAAACAAGTGTGTGGATTGCACTGGAGCAGCATCGAGCTGCTCATTTCCTACTCTCTGCTCTCCTAGGGGAGAAACACCTGGGGCTAGTGGTCAGCAGGGCCTTAAGGTGGGGGCTGAGCTGGGTTAACATCTGGATCCCACACAAATCTGCTCATTCCATGCCCTGATGACCCCTGCCTATGCAAGGAGACCCCTCAGGGACCCTCCTCAAGGGAAGCTGACCACCTGAGGGGCATCCCCTGCTTGGCACATTGCTGCACAGCCAGCAGGGAGCAGGAGGAGTTCTGCCTCTTTCTCTGACAGAGGAAATCTGGGCAAAGCAGGAAAAGAAGGAGCACAGAGCCCAGAGCAAAGTTCCTGAAAGTCGTGGTGGTGCCACAATATTTAATTGGCAATTTCAGCTTTGCAACCCACTCAGCTTTGCCATACCTTTAATAGCAACAAAGAGCTTGATGTCAAAAGTGTAGGGCTCTTTATCCTGAAGGTAGGGCAGCGGCTTAGGATCCTGAAAGCACATAAAACACATCACAGTCTAAACAAAAAGAAATTGAAAAATCCACAAGACATTCCAGTGATTATTGGTGCATCCAGCCTGTGCTGCACAACCCATCCTCTTCACCATTCCTACTGCTCAGATTATTGCTTTGCTTGATCTCATGCACACACTTTTAAAGATCTTTCTGAACAGACATGATATCCATATAATCCAATTCCTTTTTCTGCACAAGCCATGCCTATAATTTCAGTGTGGATGTTAATCCAGCACAAATAAAGTGCCAGCACACCTTTGCTCTGTGCCTGCACAGAGAAGATGGTGAGGTCTCTGCAATCTCTGTGATCTTTTCCAGTTTTAACCACCTGCATAACGTAGACAACTGGAAATGCTTGAACAAAGTGTTCTGGCTTGTCTCCATCCTCTCTCCACCACTTACTGGATGCTAAGTGCTATCAAAGACCCAGAAGAAGCTCTGATTAGTTTATTTTCCAGATGTTTTAAAAATGATTTTTCTGCCCTGCTCAAGCAGGATGACATGTGCCAGGGCAGTGACATCAATGAGCACTTGAACTCAGAGGGCCCTGGTTGCCCTCATCTGCTCAGAAGCAGAATCACAACTGTAAATTCCATGGAAACAATCCTTGGCATGGATGCAGCTCAGTGATTTCTACTGATGGGACCTTGCAGCTCTGCTGACATTTTTCTAGCACTGCTTTTTCTTTATTTCAGCCTTTTCTCTTTCTGACCTGGACAGGGTTTGGCAACACAAATGGCATGAGAGCTTCCATGGTGACAACCCACGGAGAGATGGTTGTGCCAAGGCTTTTGCTCAGGAAAGGACCCAGAGGAACATATTCCCACTTCTGGATGTCACGGGCTGGGAAGAGAACATTCAAAGCAATGCCGTTAAACATACCCTAGGAACTGCACATCCATCAGACCCATGAAAGAGTAACGTGAATTGAAATTGCTTTCCCCAGCCTCTTCTAGCTGTTGTGCCCAAATCCTAATTTAAATCCATCCATTTTCAACCCAATTTTCTTAGATCAGCTAGATCAGGATGATAAATCAGCAGTAAGTAAAACAAGCCAGATCATTCCTGTATAGCCAGTATTTTTACCCCTACTTTAATTATTCCTTTTATACCCAGCTAATGGTCTTTGCCAGCCACAGGGAGAATTCCAACAAGTTAAACCTTTGCAGAGACTGAGGGATTTGTGATTGCCAAATTCTTTTCCTTTTCCTGACACTGAAATGAATCACCATCCTTGCTATCACCACTCTTAGGACTCCTCCATCCCTGCCTAGAAGAAACTAGACTGATATTAGCTCTTTCATAAGTAAATAAATCTTCATTAGGCAGCAATTTCTGGTTCTACTAATTGATCAAAGATGGATTGATACAGACACTGAGAAACACAGGCAACACTTCATTTTCACCCCTTTCTACTATTAAAACATGTGAGTGATCCCTCTCTAGGGTTTCCCCTGCTGCTGTAACCCCCTCTCCAGGCAGATCCCTGCAGCTCCGGTTACCGCTCCAGTCGTTCATCAGGACCATCCCAAAAATGTGCTCCTGGGCTCTGCTGATGGGGATGGGCTCCCCATACTTGTTTCCAGGACCTACAAAGAATGCCTGAAATAGAAAAGCAGCATGCTGGTTATGCTTTTGAAGCTAAAAATCTTTGCTGCACACAGAGTTAGAGACAGCAGCAACAGAGGCTGGACAGGATGAGTTTGGCACCATTTCCCACACACATTTGGACAAAACCCATGGCCTACTCCCCTTTTCTTCCCCTCCATGAAGCTGGCAGGCTTGAATTACTTAAGAGCTCTGTGTTGCTAAGAGACAGGCACTAAACAAGGGCACGATGTTGTCAAAACGCAGGAGGAAAAATGGTCCCTCCTAATTCCAGTCCGGATGCAGAACAGGTTTGCCCACTGAAGGGACTGTTTGCTGCAGACAGTGAACAGGAAGGAGTTTAAAGTCATCCAAGGGGATGCTGAGCATGGCTGGAGCCTGATGAGGCAGTAGGGAAGAAAAGACAGGTGGAGAAATGTGCCCACTAAGTAAAGTAGGCCATGAACTGGGTGCCAGCACTCATTCCCTTAGGAATCCACAGCCTGCACATGAAGAGGGTTTTATAGGCAAACTCAGTTGTCTCTTTCTGTCTACAATATGGAAGTTTTTCCTTCTTTTCTTGCAGCAGCCAGCAGTAGAACTCAGGCTGGAAAACAGTCATGGCAGCACCACAGAAACCCCACTTTATGGGAACCCCACTTTATGGGACTGCATCTCCCCTTATAGCACTGATTGGAAAAGCACAAGGCATTAAAGACCTTCACTACATTTTTATAACCATTCCCATCAATATTACACTTCTTCCACAACTTTTTTTTTTTTTTAAAATGGAAAAGATTGGGAATAAAACATACAAAAATTATATAAGCCATTAAAATGATATAAATCTTAATACAATCTTATGAAGCACTCCCTTCTGGACCACACTAAGCCACAGCATGATGTGCCTTCCCACCACATATTTTCCAACACCCACAGTACAGGTTTTAACTTTCCAGGCAGGAGAATCAGGAGTTTGAATCCCACTGCCAAGAACTCAGGGCTACCTCTGCTCTAGTAAGAGGTACAGACAGCCTGGATTTCACAAACCCCAGTGTCCATTGATAGATCCTGGCTGCAGTGCAGAGGTAACTGCTGACCAAGAAACAGGCTGTGGTGGCTGATGAAAAGAATTCTGCTGCCTGATTGCACCACTGGTGCTCAGCTTTGGCGAGGTGAGCTGTTTCCAGCCTGAGAGCTGTATGTGCAAACCTCCCAAAGAGCTAAGGCACCCTGCTCCTCATCCAAAGCAAAGGTTTATTCCACAGAAATGTTTACTGCCTGCAGCACAGACAGCTCAGAGAGGAACACAGGAGTGGACCTTACGGGACAGTCAGTTTAGAAGAAGCTAAACACACCCTTTCTTCCCTGTTTCTATTTTAATATTTTTCAAGTCATAAGGAGAAAAAAAAGCCTCTCACCATTTCTAACTCGATATCCAGACGTTTACAAGCACCAAACACTGGAGGTTTATCTGTGGGTAGAAGAAAGAATATTTTACATCAGGAAGGCAGCTAGGAAAATAGAAGTAATGGCCAGTAGAAACAGCAGCTGGTGCTGCTTGGCATGGAACTGAAGCCAGCCTTAAACCAGGGCTTTCTCTTGCCCTGACTCCAGGCTGGGCTTTAGGCAAGGCATCCCAGACCCTTCCACTCCACTACTCTATGATGTGGGGCAAAATTAAAGAATAAAAGAAACAAGAATCCCTATTAACCCCCCCCCAGAGACTCACCATTGTCAGGTTTGGTTTGTCCCACAGGTCTCCGGATGGGCGTCCCAGACACCACGACAGACGATGCCCGGCCGTGGTAGCCCACAGGTAAGTGCAGCCTTGAGAAAGAGCACCACAGTGCCTGGGTTAGCTGTGGGCCAGAGAGCTTTTTTGCGGGTGGAAGCACCACGGGAGTGTGAGGTACAAGGAGAAGAAGCTCTGTATACAGGGGCACAGATCTCAGCACCTTACTCTGATATAAGGATGGAAGTGAAATATAATCCAAAGCCATGGTGCTGTCTTAATGCACTTCTGTGCCACTGCTCCAATTAATTCTCAAACCTGGCTTTCTTGTCACTCAGTGAAACCTGATTTTTTAGGCATATTTGTCTCTGAACTGGGGGGCTGCACAGTAACTGGTGTGGCCACTGCAATGAAGGGCAGAGCAGATTCATCTGAGACTGGGTACATGTGGAGTTTGGTTCTGGTATTGAACTCTGGACAACACTGATTCTCATCTGCCATGAGCTGAAACCAGTGTGATCCTGAAAAACTACTCAGACCTTTAAAACATCCTGTATATGTACAGACAAGCCTGCAAAATAATGCTGCACCAGGGAATAATCCAAGCCACCCACCAGTTTGGCATCAGAGCGTTCTCCTTCCCCCTGAACATGATCCCAACGTTTGTGGCATGTTGGCGTGAAGAATAGAAGTCAGTGTAATCTCCTGCACGAGGAAAAAAGCCATAAAACAGGGATCAGTGGCAGCAAAGTCCCTCATCTGCGGGGGCTGAAGCACATCATAGGCTGCTGGCAATGAAAAGAGCAGAAAAGGAGACAGCCAGAGCCCTCGGGGGATGTCACTAATAGCATAAAGGGGTGATTAACAGTTCACCTATAAATTAGGCAGACAAAAATGGCTTTCTTTTTTTTAAGTCTCCGGTAGAGAAGAGGAGGGAAAATGCAGGACATAAAGCAGCAGCCCCCTTTCCCAGAGACAAGGCAATTCCCGCTGCTTTTCCTCTAGCGGTGGTACCCGGCACAGGGACTCTGCGATACCCAGGACATCTGCTGCCCTCTGCTGCCATCCCTGCTAACAGCTCCCACCCTCCGGATCCACGGGAAAACGGAGGCAAAGAGGGGAAAACACAGGCTGGGAGGGTGTATTTGTATCACGTTGGTTAGTGAGCTCAGTAAGTTATCCAGCAGCTCCAGGAGGTTCCAGCAGTAAGTTATCCCCTAGCAGTTCCAGCCTCCCAGAGGAGGATCCAGCCGCTCAGGAGAGGCAGGAAGCACACACAGGACAGGTCAGTGCTGTGGAATCCTAAATGCCTTGTGTCTGTGTGATACAGCTCGGTCACACCGAGCAGTGCTCCCTTCCCAGCACTCATGGGAGCCAGGAGACAGCAATTTTCTGACAGGACATGCTCCACCTGAAACTAATCTCAGGAAGGTATCACACCTATGGGAACTCCTCATGGCTCCTCTGGGACAGGCTAGACTTTGTCCCAAACCAGGGCTGTGCCCCTGGAAGGCAAAAGCCAACTCAGAACACAGCTCGGATAGAAAATGGGCGAGTTCACATCCCTGCCCCTATGAAGGTCATGCCCTCAAGTGACTTTGATCAAGCTGGTTTGGGTCCAAATAGAAACTCCTGCTAAAACCAGGAAATGTTTATATAGCTATATGAATATAGCAGTCCCAAAGCAGTCCAGGGCCTCGTGGGGCTGGAAGCAAGATCTGGAATGCAGAGTAATGGTCTGGGAGTGGAAACTCCTGCTTGTTTATGAGGCTGTGCTGGAGTATCTCCCTTGGAAACTTTGCAAGGCTTGAACTGTTTTCTGATGGCAAAAGGGGAAATATTTGGAAACTGAACAAGTGTTTCTTTCCTGGCTCTAATCACAAAGGCCTTTGGTGATGCCAATCTGATGACAGGAGTTATGTACCACCAGACACCCCTGATTTAGTGGAAATTGCATCCAGGAGTGCTCTGGCTGCTATTGAGCTTCCCCAGGCTTTTATTCTTGTGCACAGACAGCACCTACCTTTCATTGTGTACAATAATCTACTTCTGGCTGCTGCAAACCCCATTCCCTGTCACAGCCATGATCTGTCTGTCTGAGCAAGCTGGAAATGAAGCAGCTGCTCGCTGTGAGAGCAAAGGGCAGCCCTTGGCTGCAGGGGACTCACCGATGTCAGCGGGCAGGTGCATCGTCGCAGAAGCTTGAGGCACAAATGCTCTGAAATGAAAAATGATGCCTCCAGATCTCAGAAAACTTGCAGCTCCCACCCATAAGAAGCATGGAAGAGGCTGACTTGCTCTCTCCCAGATCCTTCCTTAATTTAGTTTGCAAAGCCTCGCAGAAAAATAAAACCTGGCAGAAAAGGTGGTGACTGCACAGGCTGCTGTTACTGGGATGGCTGCACCGAAAGGAGCAGGGTGTGAGTGGGGAGGGGGCATCCCTGGGCCTGGCTGGATTCTTAAGGAGCACAGAGAGACCCCGAGTGCCCATGCTCAGGACACCACTGCCTCTGCTGTGTGGGAAGGATGAGTTCATGGCATGTGGCTCCTGGGGTGTCTGATTTGAACTGTTGGCCCTGTTCAGGGAAGATCCATGTGGCAAGCAGCAGTTCAACCCCTCTCCTGCTCATGAGATCCTAAATCCTCCCAATCCCCCTGGTAGGACAGGGAGGAACAACTCCTGCTCACTGCCAGGGCAGGAATTCATGTTGCTTAAAGCATCTCTCGGGACAAACAAGAATTGAGGGATTAATGGACACACACGTGTTCCAAAAGCACAGCACAGAACAGAGCACAGCCCTCCCCTCCTGCCCCTACACCACTGCACAGCCCCAAATCTGAAGCCAATTTGTGACCACAGTTTTAGCAAAGTCAAGTGGTTGCCGAGGACAAAATGGGGGGTCTGCCCCTGCCTGCTCCAGGTGTGACAGGCAGGGAGGGAGGCACTGGGGAGGCAGGAGAGGTGGAGGCCCTTGGAGCCATGTCTCCATGGAAGGCCATGGTGGAGGGGCTGTGGTCAGAGGACCAGCCTGGCCCACACCTGTGTGGGCAGCCCCACTCAGCCCCACAGAGAGGCAGCAGGTCTGGACACACCCCAGGGCAGAGCTCGCTGCTTCCAGGTGGAAGGTGACACCCTGGATCTGCGGGCAGTCACAGGATTAATCAGAGATTAATCTTTACGTAATTAAGAGAAGGAAGCACTCGGTGTGCACAAACCCCGGCTAATTCCCACGTAGGAGGCAGGTGGCCACGTCAGACTGTTGGTTTTGGTGCCCTGTCACTCAGGTGACACAGGGCACAGCTGACACCTCCCTGTGCCTGCAGCCTCCCTCTGCTCCCTCACCTTCTCCGCAGCTCCGTGTTGTCCCTCAGGGTGGGCTCTCCAGCTGACAGCAGCTTTTGGAGGAAAGCCCTGGCCTCTATCCACGCCGGCCTGCCCAGCCCCATGAAGGCATTCAGGGTGGGCTGACAATGACACAGAGGTGGGGGGAAAGAAAAGACCACATTTTGCTCATCTTTCACAAGCAGGAAGATGTCCCACACTCTCATCCCGGTGTTGGATGCCTGTGGCCGGGGTTAGGAGGCTGTGGCTGCCCAGATCACCCATCCCCCTGCCCACAGCTGCCCACACCCCCACCCACACCCCACAAGTCCTCTGCAGCAGGACCTGCTGCATGTTTGCATCACCCCATCCTAACACACCACTGCAGGCCCTGGTGGCTTTGATATCTCAACCAGCTGTAGCCAAAGGTGGTTTGTATTCACCTTTATCTCTAACAAAACCTCCCCATCATTAATATCCCATCCATGGAGTGTTGAAGGCACAAGCAGGAATGAATTAACATTCAGGTTTCATGTCAGACACCTGTATTGCCAAAGGCTGATGACACTTTCCTGGAAAATGACCTTTGGTGCCCCGATGCTCCTGCTCTCCTTGCTGTCACACCTGTGATGGTTTTTGCTCTACCAGAACCCGCCTGACAACCTATTTCCAGTTCATGTTCATTATCTCACCACAAGTTGCTAAAGCGCCTTATGGAATATTTTTAATATGCGTGTGGAAATTAGAACAGACTCTGATAAATACCTGGTCAAAGACGTGCTGGTGTTTGGCAAGAGCTGGTCCATTGAAAAGATGTTTAATGACGCTGAGATCCAAAATCTGGTCTCCAATTGCTACCCCAAGCCTGTGCCGAGGCTGCAAAGCAGCAAGAGGAGGGGGGAAGAGAAGAAGAGTTTATGCTTGTACCCAAAAATGCCTCAAAGAGGGCATAGGGGATGACAGTGACCACAGAGAGCTTAACCCATCCAGGACAAAGGTCTGGTACCACAGTAATGGACCATCAAGAGCCAGTCTGAGTCTGGCTGCTGAAAAATGTTAAGCTCTATGGGCAGAGCATCACTGCAGACTCCCTGCAGACCTTAGGGGTGAAAAGAGCCTCATCACCATCTTTTGGGGAAAGGATAGCACAACAAGCAGAGGTTTCTCTCCCTGCCCACTTTCTCCCAGAAGGAGGCTGACTTGCTCATTAACACCCCTCATTAAGGAAAAGCCTTGCAGAATAAGCCCATACATCTGCAATATGCTGTGAAGTAGGAAAACACTACTGCTCCTTCTATAAGTGGGGAAGGGAAGCATAGAGAGGCTATCAGCAGGATGAATTCCATCCCTGTGGGCATGCCATTGGAGAAACAGGTATTTCTGCACCCCAGCCCCTCCCCAGAGGGCTGAGGGTGCTCTGGACTCCCCTGGTGACACCAGGGAGCACATCATGCTCAGGCACATGATTTCTGTGCCACATCAGACGAGGCTGCCCTGCATCACCCGTCCTCACACCACACGAGGAGCCCAGGAGCATGCTGAGCCCAGCCTGGATCCCTGCTGCATCCTCGCTGCAGGAACAGCATCCCACACATGGGGAAATGTGACAGATGCAGCCCAGGACACAAAGCTCCTGTTCATGCCCTGGGTGCGTGTGGAGCTGGCGGTGACAGCGGGGCAGCAGCACTGACAGACCCACGGCAGCTGCACGGGGCAAAACCACACCACAGCCTCCATTATTTGTGTCTTCAGGCAAATTGAGACAAACTATTACAGCCACTCTGAAAAGCAGCTCACCAAAATAACCATCTTCAAGGATCCATGCTATTAAACCCATTTTTCAACCTTTAATTTCCAAAAAAGATTGCAAGTGTGGTAGTAAGTATTTATTCAGCAAACATTCCTGCAGAAAAAACCCCTAAAGGTCATGTCAGGTTAATTTGTAACTGGGATAGTCAGGAATGACACCGATTGTTTTAGCCTGAAATCATTAAAACATTCAGCTACTATCAGAACATAATTCTCCTAAATGATTTCTGTAAGTCTTGCCTGTCATTTCACAGGGTTTGAGTGAAGAGGTTTTTTTCAGAGAACAGTTACTGAGGAAGGCAGAAAAATAATCCAAACTTGCTAGATAACAGCATGCACATCTAGGAATAGATTAAATGCACCATCTCATTTTATCTTTGGAAAATACCACATTAGAAAACACAATCTTCTGGTTTATTATTTTTTTTTAAAACCTACACGGATAACTAGCAAAAACCAGGAGGCAATAATGAAGTTTCCATAAGCAATGACAAATAAATTCTGCACTTTTTCCTTCTGAGAAGCAGCTCTTGGCTTGTTTCCCATTCTCCAGGAGGACACATCTCTGGAACTTCATCCCATCAGGCACTCAGAGGCGTGAGGTTCAGCCTAGCTGGGCTCAGTCTTCATGAAAACTGGGAACTGGGAGCTACCTTCTTGGCAGAAAGGTTGAGCCACATTTTCTCATGCAATCATAAAATAAAAGGCCTGGAGCTGGCTCAACCTGCAGGCTTTGGGCCCAGCTTTACACATGACACATTTGCACTCATTTAATGCAGCATTGCATAAACATACACCCAATAGAACACATCGAGTCAGCTGCAAAAACAGGTAAAACACACATTTGGTGCCCTGGTTTAATGCTTTTAGCAGCCACCAATAAAACTTCCCATGAGCAGTAGTTAATGGGCTTCTTAAGGGTGATGGTGTGATTACAGTCACAAAGAAAATGAAAGACTGAGTTAAAAAAGTTGAGTGTGAAATGTGCCATGTCTCTACACAGTCAAACACAGATTTAATGATGTCACAAAAATGATCAAAACCACACAAGAACTACTGTACATATTAGCCAAAGTACCTCTCATCAGTATTAACACTTCTGATTTCTTTTGTGCAGTTTCAAAGAAGCTGCAATCAAAATAAACCACACTAAGGAAAAACACAGTGTGGCACCTACAGCTTTGCCATCAGGTCAGGAAGCCCATGAGTGTCTCAGGCTGGGAAGTCTTCCTTTATCCCACACTGCTGGGAAATTCTGCTCTCTTATAGCCTTGGAACAATTCCAACTGCCCAAGAACAAAGTTTGCTGTTACTCACCTCCTCCTTCGTGGAGAAAACCCCATAGGGGAGGTTTTGGAGAGGAAAATCTGAGTCCTTGTCTACCTGGATGAAAGACATGCTGAACCCTGAGCAGTCCCTGCTTACACACAGCTCCCACCTCCCAGGTGCTACTCGCCTTCCGTGGAGGAAGATCCTCCCCAGGTGGTGTAACCCAGAGCAGGGCAGCATCAAATCCCACCCTCTGTCCTCAGACACAAACCAATCGCTGCTCCATCGCCATCCCACCCCTCTGCCCGGTCCCTGGCAGTGGTTAATCAGTGCCAGAGGTTTGCCTGAGTCAGCAGCTGTTAATTATTCCCAGCCAGGCAGTGACCCTGGTGAAATGGGGTCTTCCTGCTCACAGTTACCCTTCTTGGAGGTGTTCAGGAGATGTGTAGATGTGGCACTTAATTTAGGGGTGGACTCAGCAGCACAGGGTTAGCAGTTCAGCTTGATGTCCTTGGAAGTCTTTTCCAACCTTAAGGCTTCATGATTTTACAAACCCTCACATGGAACTGAGGTCTTCCTGTAACAGGTAACTCGCTGGGGGTGAAGGATGCAGCAGCTCTAAGACCAGAGGTAACTGTGCTGGTTTAACTTTGGAGGGGTCACTTATGTGCCAGGGCCCCAGCACATGAAATGATTATGTCCACATTGATTCTCCCACCACAAGCTCAACAGCCCTTCGAAAGTTGCACAATTCACACCTGAAACTGGACTTTTGTGGGTTTTAGTTTTGCAATGCTGCTGCACCTCATCGAGTTCTTCCATTTTCTCCAGATAGTTCCACCATCTTAAAAATCAGAGATGTATGTGCAAACAACCATAAAGGACAGGGAGGCTGGTGCTTCTGCTCCCAGTCCCAGCTTTCTCCCAACTGCAGGAGAAAATTCACTCATTGTCAGAAGTAGAAATCAGTGGGGGAACATCCTTGAAATTAGAACTAAATGGCAAAGGCCACATCTTTCCAATAAAAACAGGAAGATGCTTATGATTGCCAAGCCAAAGAATTGGTTTGCTGCTCAAGCTTTTTTTTTTTTTTTTTTGGCAGAGGAGTTATTAGAAGAAATGCAGCAAATGGTACAGCCAGAGATTCAGAGCAAGATGATACAACAGCATCATCTGTGACAGCTGCTCACTCACTGAGACACAAGCTCACAAGGTGCTGTTTGAAAAGGGATCTTATTTAAACATCACAAAGCCTATCTTTCAGGAGATTTCCTGTAAAATTTCCCCTGACTGTTGGAAATGTTTTAAATACAGGGAAGATACTTTGTGGACAGATTATAGGATCTGGGCTATAGAACCTGTTTATTCCAAAACTGAAACAAAACCACGTGGGTAAAACCTGTTCCAACACAGTGTCCAACGTGAGGAGACACATTCACTCAAGCATTTTGTAGTGCTGTGAATGTGTTGGTGCTGATTAAAATGTTAATCTGCTAACCTCAGCTGATGACACAAAATAGAGATTGAAGTGCAGATAAACCACCAGGATAATGCAGGGCCACTGCCAAAGCAAACAAACACAACACACAATTCTCAGGTGTCACGGAAAGGTGGACATTCAATCCAAATGTAAGCTTATACAACAGGACCATAAACCCCTTCAATACTAACTCTGAGCCCCCTGCACAAGGCAGGCCAAAGGAGGTCTATCAGATGGCTTGGAGAAGGACAGGTGTGGGAGCAGAATTCCCCACTGTGGTTCTGCTTCGCTGTGAGCACTGCCAGGTGAGGAGCCTACTGTGTAATCAAGAGCCAGAGCTTCATAACTGGTGGTGGTAAAGGAATACATGAACATTTTTTTTGTATCTTCTTTTCTTTCAGGCACCAGAAAACACAAACATAACAGATTTTCCCCTGCACCATGAAATGTAGGGTGTCTTCTCTCTGCCTGGCCCAGCAGCATCACTGTCAGGTGAAAGGCAGATTGGTCAGGAGGGCACATAGGAGAGAGAAAAGGACATGCTTAGGAAAAGAGATAGAAACAGGGAAGAGGGAGGAATCAAAGTGAAAAGGATTAGAGAATAGGGAAGTAGCAGCAAAGAGGAAAGCAAACAAATACCCACCAAAGGTGACACTGCTGCTCTTCCATGCTCTGTGCTGTGTAAGAGGAAGTTTAGCAAATACTTTGAGGAAATACAGGATCTCTGACCCATGATAAGCCAGAACATTACTGAAACTTGCCAGTAAGTTATTTATTCCTTCCTTCCCTTACTATAAACTCCATGTGCTTCGTAGATTGTGGTTAGGCCATTTCTGCAAGCACAAGCTACTTCATTTACTCTTCGGTCTTGCAGATTACTTTCTGTAACTACCAGAGAAAGCTCCTTCTGCTGCACAGTTTATATCCTAAATGTACTTCATCTACTAATTGCCAGTCATAGCTTTTAAAGAGCATTCTGAATTTTAAAGGATGGAGCCAGCTTTGATTAAAAATTTAATGCTTTAAATAAAGCTGCACAATTACATTTGTTTCACAAATACTCCAAAGCAGCAGCAAGTCACTCAGTGAGATTTCAACTGCAGATCAGGACCATCTGGAGAGGAGCTGGTGCTACTTTATTAGTGTAGTTAGGTTTGGTGACAAGCAGCACTGGCTGAAGTTTCCATGGCACTACATAAACCACCTTTAAGTTATGGAGAGGACCTGGGTCGAGACACAGACTTTGATCTCAGGACAGGCAGCTTTGAAGAAATAAACTTACTGAGCACCCTCACAAAGAACAATTCCTCCAACAGTGCCATCTGTCAGACAGTAGATCCCAAACTCCACAGCACCATTTCCTACAATCACACACATGACTCCACAGCCTACTCACAGCCAAACCAGTTTTACCTTTAGGTCTGGCCCAACTGAAGCACATTGTCACAATGTCACAAATGCCCCAAATTCCTGCACATCAGAGATGTGCTGCACAGGAAGCATAAGGAGCTCCCCAGGCAGAATCAACAGACAAGGTCTGGAAACTGCAGTGTCTCTGGTAGTTACAGGTGAAAAGAAAAAATAACCATCAGAATTTAGCTGGCATTGGGATACACACAGTACCTGTGAATAAATACACCTTAAGTAAAGGAACTGCCAATGGAAAGTCCCCATAAAAATAAAACAAGAGTAATCCAACTTACATATGCCAGTGACAGCCACAGGGGCTTGGATTTTTTAAATTTTATTTAATCAAAGTTAAGACGTGGATAAACATAAATACAGCACAGGTACTTCAGATCATTCTTCATATTTGTGTACAGACAAACTGATGGATGTAATCCCAATGAAAACTGCAGTCAATGAAGTGCATACAGCCTTCCCCCCACACACACAAAAACAAATCCCAATTAAAAAAAAAGAAAACAACAAAAAACCCCACACAATCTCAGCACACACTCTCATTACAAATGATTCATACATAAATAGGTAGAGGGTGCAAACAAGCTAATATGCGAACATGTATAACCTCTCGTTAATGGGAAAAAAAAACCAGAAGCAGCCATAATGATTAAAATACATTCAGTTACTGATAACTAGTTGTGCCATACAAGGCATTATCAATAAAAAAAAAAGGAAATTGTGCTGCAGAGAAAAGCTATATACAACAAGAAAATAAACTGCAAAGTTAACGCATGCATGTTTTATCCTGGAAAAGCACAGCCCTCCAATATTTTCTCCATGTTTGTTATAAAAGCCCTCTGCACTCAACTAAAATTAAAATGATCTTAAAGGATAATACTTGTAAAGTTTACTTAAGTCTTCAGCCACAGAAAACTGCAATGAAAATAATGTTCAGAGTCATTTTCAAAACAAAAAAAATGAAAACAAAAAAAATCTATTCATCTGATGACATGCATGATTAAAAGGTCTAGGCAAGATACACTGCTCTACGTTCCTGATGACTAAGGAAAAAAGCTCAAGTCAATTTAATCTGCAGATGGTCAGAAGATTTTTGTATTCCAGCAGAAGCAGCAGTTCAGATCTTCTGGATCTTTTCCCCAACAACTACAGGATTCTCTTTTCTGATTTTCTCAGCAGCATCAGCTTTGTAATTGTAAGAGCAACTGTGTACATCTGAGTAACGGTGCATTCCACAGTAAACGTTCCCACACCGACATTCGAACCCTGTGGACAGAAACAGCAGCTTAGACATTTCAACATTCTTAATTACACTAGTTTGCTTTAAATCCTGAATGTGTTCACTCACTAGCAATAAATCTCAGTCACCAGTGTCAATCAATCAGCCAAAGAGCCCCTGCTGCAGAAAGCATAAGAATCACAAGTAATACATTTTTAAGTGATTACAACAAGATTTGACTTGACCATTTTTTCTTTTTTCATGACACTCTAGCACAGGACGTCCCTAGAGAACTCCTGCTATTTTGCTACGTTTATGTATCTTCACCCTCCAGAACTCAGGTCCTTTCACTGGACCACTGCAAAGCTGGTTAGTGAATGACAGCAAGCTATCATCCAATTCCTTAGCTAAGCAGACTTCCAAAAGGAAGTATTTGGAATTACAACTTCGCTTTAAGACAGGAAGCTGAAAAACAAAATGATACATGAATGACTAATCTAGTAAGAGTCAGCTGAAAGCACCTTTGACTGTTATTTCAAATCAATATCAAATGACCATGCCCCATTTTCCCTTTAAAATAACATTTCAAAGGGCCAAAGCCTAAAGAAACTGAAATCAGTATTTCTTACCAGTCAGTCCAACCTTCTTCCTGCACATGAAACAACGATTCTTTTTCTGTTTTGGTTTGTCAAGTGACTTGTCCTGTTCTTCAGGTGTAGGCTCTGCATTCTCTGACACTGAAGCTGACATTAAAAAAGTTAGTAAGAACAGTGGAGAAAAAAAGTCTGTCTCTCCTCTTTTAAGTCCTACAATAATCTAAAGCCCATGTTGTATTTGGCCATTTTGCTGCAGCTTTCATATCTGAAGCACATTGGTGTCTCCACAGCGACTGGAACTCCCCTTCTTTTAAACCTTTGATATAATTTAAGAACTCACCAAATGCTTGAAAATACCACAAAAACAACCAGAAGAATAAACTTTAGGTTTAACAGCAAGATTCAGCACTGTCAGATCTGGGAAGAAGATCCAACAGCCAAATGTTTCCCCACAGTGTTACTCGCCTAGTTCCCAAAATCTGCTTGCAAGAAGTACTCTATGTAATAGGATCAGTTGAGCCAAACACCCTCTTTTAAAACCTGAATCAACATTATTTTTGCTGAAGACTGCAACATGGAGGCCACACAAAACACAGTGTTTCAGAACAATCTCTACCACTGTGGTGCTGCTGCTCTTGCACACCTGGAAAAAGCCTACACAGGATATGGTCACCACCTGGGCTGAGAAACACCAACTCAAGACATCAGACTTACAGGGTGGAACTACACTGTCCTGGAGCCCAGAAGGAAGCAGGTAAAAACCTAATTTTAAAGACATTTCTCCTAAGGCATCTTTCAACCTACTTTAGTGTTCTCTCACATCTAAAAGAAACAGGTTACAGGTTGTGTGGGAGAGTATGAACAAGTAATAGTAGTATTTGCCTGAGTCAAGTAAAAATAGAAGTTGGCTGGTTTTTCTCAAGTATTTGCACATTCCTTACATTGCAAAACAGAAATAGAAACAAAAAAACCCCAACTTCATTTCAAAAAGGGCTAAGAGCCAACCTCTGCCTACCAGACATAGCTAGACCACAGCAGGACAAGTCTCCAGTGAGTAAGATACACAGAAGTTGGGAGTATTTGCAGCAAAGAACAAAAGCAAGCTCCAGCTGGGAGGAGTGAGGATGGAAGCAGAGCTAGAACCAGTGCTCTAAGGAAGAGAATACAACAGCAAGCTCAGACATTTGTCAGGGAAAAAGCTGCAGGCATCTCTGTGCAGCTGGACTTTTGTTCGTCAGAGACTGTCAGATGCAGTTCTGTGCTAGCTCTTCACCCACTGACAGCTCTTCTGCATGACAAATCCAGTGGGGTTTTTCATGTGCTGCTATTCTGATCTTTTTTTTTTTGAAAGGAAAGGGCACTCATCACTTTTGCTATGTATCAAAACATTGTACTAAGCAACATCAATAGATAGCAAGATACCTGATCACCAGCAAAGACTTTGCCTGAGGGGACAGTATATTCCACAGGTTAATCTAGCAAAGACACTATTATACATGGTCTATTAAATCCTTCTAAGTCCCCATCTATGTTACAAGCAGAGCTTCTCTTTGTCCTGAAATTTATAACAATTCATAGTTTGTAAAAATAAAAAAAGTTTCAATGGCTTTAAATGGCTGTTAAAGGGCACATTTCTGGGTGGGCATAATATCAAAAGGATTGCAAGGTAAAAACCAAAATCAGCAAGGACTAAAAGAGATAAGTACCAGAAAGGGTAAGACTTACTCAAATGAACTTCTGTAGTTTTACACAAAACAGATATTGCAGTGTTTATTAATTCATTATGACATATTCATGCCATGAGCTAACGTTCTCCAGCTTGCATTTCCTGTTGTAGCAAAATCCAGTTACCTCAATGTAAGTTTCACTAAGAGCCTCTGTAACTATTAGCTAAATTTAGGAAAAACTGGCACTCTTCCCTGCATAACATGGCTCTCATACACCCTTACTTACGTTTTCTTTGTGCGTATGACTCTCACATTAAAAAGGTTTAAAAATATTTAAGAGCTGCTGCTGAGTGTAGAACCGAGTGGGAAGATCCCCCAACAGCACCACAAGTCCCTTTGTATCTACTGTCGTAACCATAAATTTTAGGTCTCAATTTGCTTTTGAATAGAAGTCAGAGATCTGAACCAAAATCCTCTCTGGTAATCACAAATATCCCAACCACTTTAGATGACACCAAGTGCCAGTGTTCAGTCTCTAAGCTACCTGTGAAAACAACAGCAGAACAAAGCCAGGTAAGATGCAATATTGCCCAGCCTGGAGCTTGCAGAAATATGCTGCAGTCACTCCCAACTGCTGGACCTCATCTGGATTCCAGGATGTTGCTGTCTGCTTTCCTTGAACTAAGTCCTCCCTTCCCCCAGCCCCAGCCCTGCCTGCAGCCAAAGAACAGAAGCCCTGGCAGCACCAGTACAAGGTGCCAACTAACCAAAAAGGAGTAAAGTATGAACACAGGCATATATTTCTGGAGTTAACAAGCTGGGCTGGCCACTAGAAGTTCCCTGATTTACAGAATATGTAACAAAACAGAACAGCTGACCAAAACAAGCAGAACCTGGATTTCCTCCTAAAGGCACAAGCTTTTCCTATTGCTTTGCTTGTGCCAACCCCCGCCCGAGCTTCAGTGTGCTCTGATTGACCACAAAACCAGCATCCACATGCTAAAATGCACTCCAGCCTCTGCATCCCTGCAGGCACAACACAGCTCTGTGTGTGCAGCAAGACACCCAACGCCTCACCTGTTCTCTCTCCGGATGTTTTACATTCACCACCCCTGCATTACTGGGCAGAGATTTTAAAAGGAAAAGGTTTCTCATTCTCACAGAAGAGCAGGAACAGCTACATTTACTTATTAAGGGCATTTCACTAGGCCTAGGAAGAAGAACTCCCACAGCTCCAGAGGAGTGAAATGTGAAGTTAATCCAAAAGACATTATCACTACTTGTAAACATTTTAAACTGACATAATCAGCCTAAAATACACTGTTTCAATGTAAGGAAGTTGCAAATTAAGTAAGAGCACACTCACCCACAGAATTTAGTTTTAAATCTTTCTATTGAGTATTTCCTCTAACTGGAGCATTCACCCAGTACATCAGGGTATCCTGTATTTTATGTACTTGTATCATAATCATACTCTACCTCTGACTTCCTGGTGCTATCATAGAAGTGAGAAGCATCCATCAATTCCTTTCCAGTACTGTCTACTGACCCAACATATCTACTGAGCCTACTCTGATAAAGCCTACTGAAATGGAAGCCATTAGTTCAACAGCATTCACCTTAGGTTGAAGTTAACTCCCCATAAAATTCTATAGCAACCTAAATATTTTAATATCTAGCTTTTTAAACTTAGTTTGAACTTAACTGTTTTACCTCACTAAAATCCAGATATGCACAAAATCAGGTGACTTCATTCATAACAGTATATAATTTTTAGACAGTTAGTCCATTTTAACTTTGTACTTTGGTTTTTCAGATAATAACCACACCACATTGCAAAATGCCATCACTTGTGCAATGCTAATATTACATGCTCCTCTCCAATTCACCACATGCTTGAAAGTCAGAGGCTGTTTTCATTCTCAGAAGTTTTCAGCCTCAGAGGGGCTGAGAGTCCATCCATTAGTTGGATTTATACTTTTAGCCCCAAGTTCTTCCCCTGTAGGAGCTCCATAATGTTTGTGGTGGAGTCCTCCTGCCTTCCATGACAAGCCTCATTTGCCTTTAAAATGCCCCCCGAACTAGAACAATGCATCCTAACCTGGATGGTTTTAACCCCTTTACACCAGGGAAGTGAAGCACCTCTTCATCTGCTTGCAGCCTTGCCTGGAGGCAGCCCTGTTAATCCTCTGGCTAACAAATCAGGAATCCTGACTGGTTAATCCTAACAGGGCCATCACCTTGAGCAAAAGGCACAATAGCCCAGGAGGTAATTAAAATGACTTGGAGAAATGCTCGGAACAGAAGAAAGGTGCTAGAAAAGCTGGACTGTACTTAACGGGTTTCATTTTAGGTCATCTTTAATAGTATGTTCATGGTATTTAAGAATATTAAAATTAAGAAAAATTCTATTAGTTCTTTTCTTAGAGCATCTGGGCTTTTGCACTGTTCCACATGCATCATCATACATACACTAGCTCTAAAGTCTACATTTATTAACATATTCTAGAGTTTTCCTCTATTTCTTCTGCAATGCATAAATCCAACAAAGACAAATCTGAACTGCTCTTTGGGAATTTTATCCCTTTGTAGTTTTAGCTTGACTGCAAACAGCAAGGACTGTGTTGCACACAGCTCAAGTCTCATTTATCTGTCTGCTTTAGAAAAGTAATAATAGTAATCTAAGAAAGCATAATTATTCACCCAGTCTTTCATTCAATGTTGTTGTTGCCTGGTAATTTTTGTTAAATGGCAAGTTAAGGGGACCTCAGCTGAACACAACACATTAACTTACACCAGCAGCATAGAACAATTCGCCCCAGAACAGACATTCCCACAAGGCAAGATTTTATCAAAATAAATACTGACATTATTTCTCCTGTTCCCCTACATCAACAGAAGTACTGTTAGATGCACTTCACTCTGGGACCAACCATCACATTGCTGTGACTTTACCTTTTCTAAATGTTAGAAACTTAGGCAATGCGAAAAACCCACTTGGATTCACATGTTTGTATTACATGCTTGTCAGCAACCTAAAATTCAAATTCCAAAAAAAGAAACTTCAGGATGCACAACTGTGACAGCTATTCAATGAAATCCCTCTCAGCAGCCATTCTAAGCTGCTTTCCTTCCAAACTTATATTTTCAAATCAAAATGCTTTAAAACTGGAAACACTACATTCCCTATGATTTTCAGTTAAGGGAAGATGCAGAAGGAACTCTTAAGGAAATAAGGCTGACCCTGCTAGAGAGTTATAAATAGGAATGGTAATTTAGAACTGCAACTACATGCTGGTGATGTTCTCAGTTTAGAAACGAGCATACAAAGAAAAGGACAGAGGACACAGCTGAGTAATTTAAACACCTGATATATGTTGATCCTTGAAAAACATACTGTAAAACACAGATACATCCCAAAATTCAAAGCTTCTGGTTGAGAAACCTCTTATCTTCTCATAAGGAGAATGAGCTTAAGAGGTGGAGAATTAGAAGCAGCACCAATTTATCCAAGTGAGTAAGAAGAGAGACATGCATCCAAAAACTTGCTGAGAAAAGTCTTTTCCCAGGCTCAAGTCACCTCACAGTGCCAGGGTCAATAAAGTAAAGTACTCCCTCTGCCTCCCAGTGAAAAGCCAGTCCATGCATTGTCAAAACTGAGACAAGAGCTCTCAGCTCCAGAACACAAACTTCCTAACAGGCATTAGAGTGTATCTCTAGAATGTATCAAGAGTAAACATGTATCTAATAACTGAAACCTCAAAAGTTAGTAGAAGTGGTAAAAAAATGGAATTAAAAGCTTTTCTCTCAAATTTGTTAGCCAAAGAGATGGCCTTACTCAGCACAGTGGCTGACTAATGACTCATATTCCATCCTACAGAAAGGGACAGGTCAGGTTTAGAAAAGTATCTCAGAAGCAAAACTTTCATACCAGAAATACAGTTGAAGAACTAATATTTAGAATGCTTAAGTGGAATTACAAGTTGTATCTGTACAGAACCCACACAGAAAAATAATCCTCTCCACTAAAACCTAAACTGTCTCAGCAGAAGGCAGAATATTTGCTGACTTACCTTTAAATACCTTTTATAATGCTTATAGGTTACCAGTTTGAGTATATTTTGTATACTATCTGACATTTTTTTCATTTCCTAAGAAATACTATTAAGGTTTTTTAATCTTAAGCTCTGAAAGTCTGCATACAGAAAACAAGAAAAAAGTGAAAAGAAACTTTACAATGTACCAGCAAGAAGGATTTTAGGGCAATATAGTTAACCCACTCAGCCACTGTCCTTTAAGCAAACATAGCATGGGGTTTGGTAATTTTATGCTTGAGAAAGTGAACTTCAGTAGTTCAAAATCTTACACCAGTACAGCTCACAGATGAAAGGTTCCTCCATAGGTGTTTCCTGTTTATAAAAGATATTCACCCTGTTCTTGCAATGGGTATGTCCAGCACCCTCTATCACAAATATGCTCATAAACTTCTGCTATGTGCTGTAAATGGCTACTCTGAGAAGTAACAGATACTCAAAACTCTACTTAGATGTAATAGCCATGGCATAGAGACAGAATGCTGGATATTGATTTATGATGTGCATTTCCAACACCAATTAACACACTTGTTTATGGCAGACACTGACATCACCAATTAAACATAAGGTTTCAGTTTGACTTGCTGTTTGAGAAAAGAAACTCCATCCTTATTCTGCCTTCTGATTTCACAGAATATTTGGGCTTGAGAATCAGCCATTTCTTGAACTGGAGTGTATTAAGAACGGTCAAAGTTTAAAAAACATTATTCATAAGTTCTGGCAGTGAAAACTAGGCACCAACCTTGCAACCCTTCTGTCTCAGGTACTGTTTTGTCCACAGCCGTACTATCCGGTTGGGATGATGCTACGGATTCTGTTAAAAGTGACTGACTTGACACAGGGCTGAGGGACAAAAGAAGAAAGTTATGATTTTTATGATGCATTTCCATGTTCTTTTCCTGTAGGAGATACATTAGTGCACCTCTTGATAAAAAGGTATCCCAGAACTTTTCACTCTGAAGTTGTTTCTGTAACCACTTAAAACTGCCACAGTCTGAACTGACACAAAAAGTAAAAAATTTTAATTCATACTGAATGCAACAAACAGTTTCACTATAAAAAAGGAAAAAAATATTTTGGGTGATTTTGCATACCATCATTCCACACAGAAGCAACACTGCAACATTCAATATGCAAGGATCTTTATAACCTAAGTCAGCAAGATAATTGTAGAGGAGATAGTTTCAGTGTTCTGCTGATATTAACAAGAAAATTGCAGCATGTCAATGTTTCCAGTAATAAAGCTGCAGCAGCTGCACACAGCAGCCTTTGGATTTTCACAGTGTAAAGTGGTGCAGGCCGAACTTCCCAACCCTTTAGCCATATTGCTAAATCACAGCATGGCTGAACACTCACCAGTGAACACCCTGAGCAGTTGAGAGAGAGCAACTCAACACTAGCCATCACTCCCAGCCAAGCTGCTCATCCAGCAGCTCTCCTATGGAACAAGACAGAGCTCAAGTCCCGAGCAAGAGGTAGCACTATCTCATTTTCATCTTTTTTTTCTTCCTTTCCACTGAGGGATTCACTCTGAAGGCAAAAACCAGATTATCCAGCAGCCCATGAACCAGCACTCCATGGCACAGCCAGAGCACTGGAGTTGCAATTTTAATTGCCAAGAACTGCATGTAGGTCTTGAACTGCCCGTCTGGACACCTACAAAAGGGCATTATCAATTAATTTTCTCTGTCCTCAAAGTATCATAAGTCTGAGGTACTTACAGAGACTGAAGTTGAATTCCTGCTTTTTTATTTTGAAAACAAAATAAAAAACCCAAGCAAGTGATACTGATTTTTTTGAAGCACAAGTCCAAGAGCAACCATCCACTCATTTCTCCTGCAGTCAGTAATCAAGCCAGTGATCAGTGAGGTACTTCTATTCTTTTATGGTTTTACTGAAGTTGTGAGAGAACAAAGGCAAAGCACTGTAATTGGTTCACATCTGTGCATTGACCTGGATGAACTTTTTTTTTTACACACACCAGAAGAGTTGTTTCAGGGTAAGATATGTATTTTCTACCCCAACTAGAAACCTCATAATGGAAAGACTAAATATAGCATCAAGCATGGCACCTAGCTCTCAGTTCATATGCAGGATCCAAGCATGAGATAACACCTCCTATAAAAAGCTAGGGAGCAGAAAACAGTCAGAGCAGAATCACTCAGCAGTAACTGATGAAATCGCCCTCAGCTTGTGTTCTACTACATTCATTTTTTTTAAGAAAAGTTGAAATGAGTATTACTGCAAGTTTAGCCTCCATAGGATATAACACACTAACACCTTTCACTCAAAAAATTTCCAAAGCACTTAAGTTGCTGTTGGTTGTGTCACTCTAAACTGAAATGGAGCCACTAAATATAAACAAATATTTAGCTTTTACAAATGGAGAACACTTAGTAAGTCTGAGTGATTTACAAGAGGACATTATGTATCCTTGAATAATCCAGATGGAAATTACTTGTTTAATAAGAGATCAGTTCAGTAGCACAACTTGTATCAAGACTCGTGTCTTTACCCTGTTCTAGTACTCTCCACTCCTTCCAAAGCAAGGCTTGTTAACACATTATCATACATTTATTTATGAGGGCTCTAGTAAACAGTTCCGTGCTATTTTACAAAATCCTCAAATTTCTAGGATGAAAAGAGTTCTCCTTTGGTAAATGTACAACTGCAAGTTGTGGAAGCAGAAGAGCAGCCAGACAAATCTCTGCAGAACAGAAGCTGACACCTTTTATTTGAGGCTAAATTCTAAAGGCAAATTTCCATTTGAATGCCAGATGAAGCACGGAGATCTCCTAGCATTCACCCTGAGATCCCATGCCTTAAAGTTAGCACTGAAATCTTACACCTTTTCCTCATCCTGGTTCCAGCATTTAATTATGCAGGATCAGCACACTTCATTAAATCGTTTTGACACAGATTTTTCTGTAAAGACACAGAGCAGACTGAAGCACCTTACCTTGGCTGCATAGATGGAGTCGATGTAGAATCTAAAGTGGACTGAGTTTCCTGGGCACTGCTCTCTGTGCACTGGACCGGTAAGGACTCGGTGATACTACTGACAGAGGCTGCTGCAAGACACACACCCAGGGAAAATGTGTTATGGGATTCCTGGGATTACAAAAGTTACACATTTACTCTTTGACCCCTAAAACACAGTCAGGAAAGTAATTGAATCTCTGCCTACACTACAATGAAAGGTAATTTTACAAAAAAATAATTATGTTTGGCCAAATTTTGATCTCATTCCAGCCCCAGGCCCCCACAACTCACACTGAAGAAAATTTTGAAGCTGAAGTTTTAAAAGTTACTATTTTTTGCTGATTAATGCATCTACAAGCAGCTTTCATAGCATGAACTGCTGTGCTCTGACATGAGAAGCTGGTATTTTGTTTAAAAAACCAAGATGGATCTGTGAAAACACCAGTACAGCACCCTAATGCCAACCCCAGATGCATTTTGAAGGTGTAGAACCCAGATCCCCAGATTTCAGTAGAAGCTATTGCTTCAATTTAAAAGGAAAGGCAACAGTACACAGGGCACTGGGCCAAAAAGAAAGAAAGTATGTGAAGTTAAGGGGAAACTATTTTGCCTTTTCCTAACCTGGACATGGAACTCCAGATAATTTTAGTAAGGAGGTAATATAAGAGCAGCTCTTTATTTGAAGGCCTTCAGGAGCAGTTTTGGAAAGATGCACACAGAAGCCCCTAAAGGCCTTCAAAAGGAGAAGGCATCACTATCAAGTGTTTACAGGTTAATCCTTCAGCATGAAGCTGCAGAGATGAAATATCTGTACTTAAAATGCTTTTCACAAAAATTCCCCAAGCTCAATCCAATCTCTGTCTGTAATTTCAGCAAAAATATGTTGGTGCAGTGTTTTTCCTGCATTTTTATAATCTCAAATCAGAAACACTCGAATACAAAAGGTATTAGCAAGAGTCTACTTCTGAGCAGATTAGTGGCAGCACAATTACATTACAAGCATTCCATCCAAGCTCATTCCCTAAGGTGAGATGCTGGAATGAAATGGTTTGCACTAATGCTCCCACAATCAGTATCTGGACATGGCCAGGAAGCTGCTGGCCTCTGTGCCAGGTTGAGGTGTGCACACACACATGTGTTGGGGTTACTTACCAGGAGGGCTAATTCTACCATTACTGTTCTGCCTTTGAAGGTGTTCTTTGTAGCACACTGAACACATGCCATTTGTGCGAGGATTCCCGTAAAATCCGCAGCCAGTGGAACAAAGCATAGGCACTTGGCTACGGTTAGTTTCTTGAGCCATTCTCCCTTCTTCTATAAACCTGAAATTGATACACACAACCCAGTATTTAGAGGCCTGAGAAAACCCTTCTTTTACAGCTGACATTTGAAAATCTGGAATTTCCTATAGCTCAGCAAAAAGATCTTCCAGAAAAAAATGCCTTGTGGGTAACTTGGTGCCCTTTCCCAAAAAGTCTATAAGTCTGTCCAATAACACAAATACACTCATATGTAGGCTTTGCACGACCCACCCTCCCAGCCCCACCAATTTATTTTCAATATATAACCCACAAAAAAAAGTAATTTTAGCAAATATTGGAAGTATTGCTGCTTCTGGCAGTCAGGTAAGGAGAGTAGGGGTGGGGGACATTTATGCTGAAACCTTGACTGTGCATGAGAACTGTAAAATAAGAGACAATGGTAACAGGCTTACTTGCTGCGTAGTAATTATAACTAACAAAAGTCACATGAATTCACATGTCACTGTTTAGTCACTGCATCATTAGTGAAAGACGACACAACGGCTTACCACAAACCCCATATTATGATTTTTCACACACACTAAGAGAAAAATCACCCTTACAGTCAAAAATATTAGACCATGCACACAACCTCCTATTCATAAATTCTGTGTGAAAATATAATAAAAATGAGAAGAGATATGAGTTAAAAGATATATATGAGTTGCCACATTACTTAACATCCTTAAACTTGGTTTTCATAAAAACTATCATTTTTTTCCGCCTGGCTTGTATTAATCAAGTTTATAGATATTTGCAAGATATTACATGGAAATTACAACAAATGACAATTTCCATCAGTGTTATGAGGCTCCTAACTATTACCAAGTGGTCTAACTTGCAAATCATTTTTGACACATCATTTCATGAGATAAAATTAATTTTCCATTTTCCCCCTCTGTAAATATACAATTGCACATTTTTTTACCAATTTTGAAAGAAAAAACAGCTTCTCATTAAGAAACTAGGTATATCAAGGTATCAATTATTTATATTTAATTCAAGATCAACTAAGGTCTACCATTTCCTGGTTAAAAAGTAAGCTGAAGAATAGGTAATTTTAATTCTTGCAAGTCAAGTCAAAGATAAGCAATGTTACAGAAAAAATAAAATCAATCTTGCAAGTAACGTCAGTATACATTTCAAACAAAAAGAAAAAAATCCAGAGGGAAAGGGGTTTCAAGATACTTGAATACTTCACCAATTGCCATGTTATAAAACCAGATTAAACCACAGTGAGAAGTACCACAGTAAAAAATATTTCCTTTTACATAAGATGTATTCAAAGCCAAACACAAACAACTTTCCCATTATTTTGTTTCCAGAGAAATCTCCTGATCTTCTCTCACACCCACATCCACTCCATTTTGCTTTTATTTCCCCAAAACACATGAAATTGATACCAAGAGCAAACCTCTGGGTTGCAAAGCCAACAGCAACACAGAAACAAAGTCTTCTGCTTTGCTCACAGCAATAAGGTACTCTATGGACGTGGAAGGATTCAAGATATAAGACAAAGAAGATGTACAGGCAGGAAGACAAAATCTGATAGTATCTTTTTCAGCTTCAACCTGCAATTAAGCTTATTTCAGCTGTTGACTACACTCCCCCACCCCAACAGAGAAGCACTTGCTTTCAACATACAAAGCCCCCATTGACCTTACACGACAGCTAAATTTGATTTTTGCTGAAGTACTGTACTTGTAGCTGAAAGAGCACTTTCATTCCTGCTTTTCTCCAGACAGTCTTTCAGAATGAAACTGCAAGTAGTGCATGTGGAATTCAATTCTTATGCTGGGCCCAACATTTCAGAGAAGCCATTTCAGGGGAGTGCAAATGAATATGAGTTTGCTGTCCTTTGGTAAACAGAACGAATTTAAAGCTGAAACCTTACGCAAGTCACTTTTGGCATAGAATGTTTAATATTGAAAGACTAATTAAAAACACTTTCGACTGAGTATTTCAAGAGCTAATAGAGATTCAATGTCACAATACAAGTATTAATCCTTTTAACTTTAGGCAGCAGCATATTAAAGAACCCTACACTAACTTCCAGATTGTACCATGATTTTCTTTCTGCTCAATATTAGCTTCAAGCAGCACACAGGAACTCAATAACTGCACCAGCCACTGCTAATATTCCCCAATACAAGGTTGCTGAAGGGACCAGGTACTAACACAAACACAGAACAATCTCTAACATGGATGTAAAAAAAAAAAAAAAAGGTTCTGCTCCAATTCAATAAACAAACCATGAAAGGTGCCCAAAGATGCCTAGATGAAAAACAAGAAAAGCTGGCCTGAGTTCCAGCTAAGCCAGTTCCCAAGTTCATTAACAAGTGGATCTTGTCACCAGTCAAAGCACAAGCCACTGGCATGAGGCTCCAGAATACTTCAATCTCCAAGGGGAAGTGCCAGGGATTCTTCTGAAGAGTTTTAATAAGGGCCACAGGAAGCGGAAGATCTTTCATTGGTTGCTAATATTTGAGAAATACAATGAATAAGAGATAGGATCAACCTGATGCAATGTTATGAAGTCAAAGGAGAACTTGCACCAAGACAACACCTTGTTGGGTATGAAGGAGACAATTGGGTACAATCTCCCTCATCCACACAATTACTGCTGTGAGCTACCAAAAAAAAAAACCCCATCAGGAAAAGAAAGGACCATCACCAACAAAGTTTTCTAACAGTTCAGTGAGCTCAATCAGTTCACATGCAAAAACACAACAAGTAGAAAGTCCAACACAGGAGAGCCTCTGGAATTGATGGGAGGGAGGACATATTACCAGGAGGGACAACACATGTTTTACCAGCCTGTAAACTCCTGGGATGGTTGAATCATCTATCTGAACCCTAAAGCCACAGAATGCCAAACCAGTATAATAAGCTCTCCGCTTAGCTCTTCCTCTCAGTGCTCACACGCACCAAAATGAAACAAGGAAATAATCAAACTTAAAAAAAATCAACCACTCCACCTTCTGCCAATTAGTTTCAACACAGATTGGTTTCTGAGCTCATTTGTCACGCATGTGCTGCATGGGCAGGAGAGAGGGTCTAGCTGAAGACACATGTGGAAATGCCCGTTTCAGCAGGAGAAGGTTTTAAGAATTAAGAAAATCACTAGCCAAAACCAGGCACTGAAAACAGAACGAAAGAGACCCAAGTACTGGCAGTTCCTGTCACCACACTGAGCCGTTTCTCTCCTGCACACTCGCAGTCCCGCGGGAGGGCAGGGGCCGGGTACCACAGCACTGCCGAGGGACTGACTGCTCCTCCTCACTGCCCCAGGCAAACAGCCACCAGCCGCACTCAGGCCCCGTGGCAGCAAACACGAGCAGTGACAGACCACTGAACAGATGTTTCTGGGGGAGGGAAGGACCTCCCATCAGCCCAGTTCTTGGCTCAGCTTCAGATGATTTTTGTTTCAAAACTGTCCGTAAATCCTCACGCAGGAAGACCCGCAGTATCACCGAGCCCAAACATCCCATAAAGCAGTAGAGGTGGGCAGTCACCGCTGAAACAGCGCTGTCAGAGGGGCAAACCTGCTCCCACAGCTCTGGCCACTGCTGCCTCCCTGTCCCTGCCTGCAGCCACATCAGCTCAGCCATCTCATGGAAACAACACAAATATTTGTTCTGGTGCACTGGAGAGCTTGCTGATCTTCTATCAGATCAGCTCCAGAGAAATGACATACACTGCACAGGAAGTGACATGGCTAAAAATAGGACAACACTTTTTAGGGGCAGCAAGACCTTGCTGAGCATCAAGCCTACTGTAAAATAAATCCCAAGTGCATACACTATCCATAAGTTCAAAAATGGTCTGTCCTGGCTAGGCTTCAGTATGGCACTTAAAGCAGCTCCAGAGCTGAAGTGACAACAAGGTCTTGGGATCAATATGACTACATCTATGTCCCCCTCAGTTTGTGGTGTCACAAAACAAACGTGGAGCTTGTCAAGCTCCTGGAAATGCCTCTAGGCTCTGCCTGTTCCCCCGGAGCTGTGCCTGCACAGCATTCACAGAGCAATGTTATGAATTCTGAAGGCTATTTTGAATGCAGAATTGATTTATCTTAAAGAAAAAAACCCAAAACAACAGAGCTCTTTACAATATTTTAAGCACATTCCCTGCTTCGCTTTACAATATAGTTGTATAACCAGTTGTGCAAGCACTAATGAGAAGGAGCAGACTAGAGGGAAGTGCAAGAGCCTTCAACAACTCCTCTCAGTGCAACCCCAGAACATCTACTTCATTGAAGATTATGGAATAAACACTCTTTCTGTATTAGCCAAAAATTGCTAAACTTCAGCTAAAATTACCTGTTTTCCTAAAGATATTGATTGCCACTAGAAGCACGGCAGCACACAGCTCTGCAGGCTAAGTCCCTTTTCCTGCAAATAAGGTGCTTACAGTCTACCTGTTCCTGTTACTCCTGTAATACACAACTTCATTTAATAATGCCCTCTTACTGCTGCTGCTGCTACAGGTCCTATCATTCCCCCCTCACCACAGCACACCCTCAGAGTAAATTCCTCTCTGTACTAAGCAAAAAATATGTGAAGAAAATGCCTATAAAATGTATAGAGTTGAAGCTGTAGAAACACTAAAGCAGAGCAAATCTTCTGGACATCAAGTTCTCTGGAGAAAGAGACTCATCTTCCAATAGTCTGTAAAAGCAAGTAACAAAATACTTGTGGACATCTCTTTCCCACAGAGCAGTCACTGTGGTACTGGTCTTCCTCCCCACCCCCCTTTTAATTAAAATGTTTATATGCCACTAGTTTCAAATAACTGATACCCTAGCTTTATAGGCTTCAAATGTTAATCAGTAAGATCAGAGAGAGCAGCATTTAGCAGGATTAAACACACAAGGTTTAAGAATAATCTCTTTCACCTCCCCTCCCCCCTCCATTCTAGACAAGTGAAAAAAAAACCTGGCACAGAAGCCAGCTTTCTCTTCATATGTCTTCCCCAAAGAAAAACGTCTCTTGAATACCAGTAACCCTCATACTTCAAGTTTTGGTAAGGAAAACAAGCAGATCCCCACATCCTGCAGTACAGTCTTGTGTTCTGCAAACATTCCTAAAATCTGTGACTGGTATGAGAAGGATCCCTCCCAAAAGCTAATGCTGAGACCACCCAAACAGCATTGTGCCTCAGCAGCACAGCAGACACAGTTTGAACCATTCTGATGCCAGCTTCGAAACTGCTGCTCAAAGAGAAAGCAGAACACTGAGTGTGAGCTACTCTTCACTGTCAAAATTAGCACACTGACAGTTTTACCTGACACTACCTCAAATGATAAATCAAATTTCAGTAAGTGAATAATATATTCCCACCCTCTATCATAATTATCTTTATAATGAAGCAGTTCAGCACTGACTGAAGTAGCATGAACATTAATGGTCATTTTCTCTTTGTGCTAATGAAGCAAGGAAGAAACTAAAGAAGTGGTAATGAGTGCTGCTTAAACATACAAAGCTTCATTCCACGCACAAATGAAACACACAGTTAGGCACACAAAAATACACTTCACTTTGTAGCATGTACTGGCACAGATACCCAATACCACCTGTATCACCATATGAAAAGGCATGCTGGTACAAAAAGCAATAAATAGGAAACGCATTTCTCTACAGGCTTATCAAAACAAAGGGCAAATAAAAGCCCAAGTGCAAAGTTCTGTTGGATCTTGCTGCAGAAGCTCCTAAAGCACTGGCTGTGATGGAGGATACCGGTTCATACTGGAATTTGCTGCTCAGGTGTTCTGTAGGAGCAGGACACTACTCAGGGTATAAAGCACTAGACTCACAAATTAACAGCAAGTTACAGAACAGTCCTGGCTTTTTTCACTCCACTGCTGTCTCCCAAAAGGCTCCAATTTACATTCACTGAAAAGTCATTTGTAGCTGCTTTAAGGCATTATCATGTCCCAGCAACTTGCTATGGAGCCAAGAAGAACTGGCAGATTTGAATAGGGGCCTCAGTCATTACAGCTCAGCCCAGCTTGCTGGTTGCAGTCAGACATGTCATTTCATCTTACAGCTCGCCCTTGCTAAAGCACTGCAGCTGGTTCACATTTGCCAGCACAGCTACATGTGTAGTTACACTCTGACCCAGTTTCATCAGAATGCTTTGAGTTAAAAAAAGTGAATATGGTTAAGGACCAGCTATGCAAGCAGATCTGTAAGGGCAGCGACCTCTTTGTTCTTGTAGCAGCAGAACACACAGCTGCTGCATTTTTCAAAACGCAGGAGTTCCAACTTCCTCAGCACCAAGAGAATCCATACATTTTAAAGCTTTCCACTCATTCCACTGAGCCTTTGAGTTTTCTTCCTGCTCAAAAAAAGTCTTAAATTGCAATTTGAAGTAGAGTTTATATGACTTCATAACAAAAACAAAATACTCACGCTAGTGACCAAAGACTTACATAAGATGTTCTTTTAACTCACTTGACAAGTCATGTAATACCTACTATGTTCCTGTCTATTCCTGTTGAACAGCTTTTTATTTTTGTTTCATGCACAGACCTAATTTAGGCTAAAACCAAGTACTCCTAACTAGACACTCCTAGCAGAAACTTTATGGAAAGATAGAAAGAGTTAGAGAAGTCTTTTCTTCACTTCCAATTTTAATAGTTAGCATGTTTAAATCCTTCCATACAAAAATTAAAATATAAATAAAATTTGGACTCTTAAGATATACGTTAGATCAAAGATGTCAAGAAAGAGTGTGAAAGAATCACACTAGTGGAAAAGAGACACACGCAAGAGAAAGTGAAAACTCAGAAGTAGCAGATGGACAGAAGTTTTAGGAAGGGACAGAACATTAGCAACTTTTATAACTAATCTGAGCCAGAATATCACAAACCCAGGAACACCTGGTATAGACAAAGCCTCCAGTGTTAAAGCGTGTATGCTGCTAAGTGCAGCTGACTGCTCTTGTACTCAAGGTTACACAAGGAACAAGAGAACATTTCACTACAACCTCTCCACTCTTGCTAAGCAAGAACAAAGATGCACAGATTGTATACTGGTATCAAGGAGATCACTGATAATAAGGACTCAGTTTTCCATGCTTGTCTACATACACTATTAATAGATGTTACTTTGAAACTGTAATTACTACTTGTGACCACGCTTAACCTTTGCAAAGCATGGATTACCAGACCCAAAGATTAACTTCTGTAAAAGTGGTACCTCAGACTCTCATTCACCTCGTGCAAAAGCATCTAATTGCTTGCAATGACCACTCAAAAGCCTACAAACAAAACAAGTACAAGCAAACTTTTCATATTTAATTTCCAAACTTTCTAGTACAGTCAACACACCAAATAAAGAATCAATTCCATGGACTTCATTACTCTACTGAAGAATAATTCTAAAAAAAAAACCCCAATAATTAACAAGCAATGTAAGATGTACATTTTATTACCTAGTAAGTAGAATCATATTTTATTTATTTTGGATTTCAAAGAGCACAGACAAAAGGATCTGCGTTGGAATTGCAGAAAGCTGCCACACAGAGCTACTGCTGTCACGCAGTAGGTTTTTTGCAGGAATGACCACTACTTTATGGAGTATCTGCTAACAGCTAAGACACCTAAAAGATTAAGTGCAGCTCTCTGTATAAAGCCTTCAATACTCCTATCTATCATGCATTTCAATTTGAGTCTAAAGCAGCAAAATACAAGTCAAGATGCCAAGGGTTATCACTGTTTGTACATTTAAGCCTGTACATTGGGACTTCCTAGTTGTTCTAGACTAACACTGCAGCATCACTAGAATTTGACCCTTGCATATGACAGCATCCAAACTTCCTGAGATTCAAAGAAACATAATTTTTATCTCTGACTTGGAAAACTTAAAAAACTCTTATTCCTCAATAGCACAATACATTTGTAGGCAAGCCCAGTTCATCCAGCAAACTCCAGTCCAGAGGAACACAGAAATGCTTTCAGAAAGAGGCACAAGTTTCTGTCTCTCCAGTGATGACTATCAGAAAATCTAAGCTGACAGAGCTGCCTTTTTGGAGAGGTCAACCTGAATGCAAGTGAAAACAACAAAACAAAACCCACACACACAACAAAACTCGCTGCTCGGGTTCAAGAGAAAAAACAGCAAATAACCCTTGGAGCTAGACACGCTTGTTTACAGCCAGCCATGACGGGGAGCTTCAATGAAGATAACTAGTTAAGCATTAAAAGCACTGAGAGCAACACAGTAACTGTAGTTGTTCAGTACACAGTAAAGACAATTTCTAGGTGAGTTACAAACAAAGAAAGTAAATACAAGAAAACAGTTTATCACTTATTTCAGGAAGCTGGTTTTGATCTGGCATCCCTGGGGGAGACATGGTGAGAGAAGCTCAAGAGGCATATCTGAGGAACACAGAGAGGACACTGGCCAGCCACCCCACTGGTCATGCTGTCCTACCCAAAGCACTCTATGTCCATACACAAGCCAGAGAAGAGTGTCCTGCCCTCCAGATGTGAAGTTGTACTTACTCAGTTTAGCCTCCCCAGCTCACCCAAGATTTAAGGCAGACAGGCTGAGCAGGCCCATTTTTGGAAGATGGCTGTGTCTGAGAGAAGACTGACACAGAAACCTTACATGAAGTTACACTTGTAACAGAACTTGTGCAGCTACTTTAAAAGAGCACCCTTTTATAGAGTGCTTGCTCTGGCATTTTTGCTCAAGAGGAATAAAAATTCAGAAGTTACACCCATGAGAAAAATCAAACCATGTCAGTAATTGCCCATCAGCAGTTGGCTATGTCAGCTCACAGAGTTTTCATCAAGTGTGGCTGAACTGATGTCGAGCTGCACAAGTCACAGATATTGCCTGAGGAGCCCTTCTCTTTCCTCTGGAGTTCATGCCATCTCATACCTGTATTCTGGTATTCAGGTGCTGCAGGAATCCTTGAATTGCCCTTCATATTTCTACACAGCCCCATAAATTTAAGGTTTACTTGAAATCTGTCAGGTTACAGAAATGCCTTCTTTTAAAATGCTCTACAGAAGGTAAGAAAGCTACTCTGAAACACACAGACAGGGTTGCATTCTGCTTTCTCTGGTATCAGCTATTGAAGCTGGCCATTTCAGAAATCAAAGGTTGTATAAAATTAGAATCAGGAGATTCTAGAATTCTCTAAATTCCTTTAGAACACGAGGCCAAAAGGGATGCAGGAGAGCAACTCCACAAACTATCTCTGGTGCTGTATTTTAAAACAGGTTTGACTTTACACACTGATGAGAAATAATCTGTAAGAAGGATTCAAACACTTACAAGATTACCCTCATAATTACTGAAAGAATAGATATAGATTCAGTAATCGCTTCTTTTGAGCTTCAGTGAATAACTAATCTTCTCTCAATACAGCATAAGTTTCACTTATTTTAAGCATATCAAACCCAGAAGAGATAAAAGCCGCTTTAACACAAGTTCCCAAAATAGACAGCTTCTTGTTAACAAAGCACCTGTTGCTGAGAACTGACAGTAAGCACAAAACACATTATAATTTGTTTTCATAAACAGCGCTATGTAGAATTTTAATTAGCTTATAATGCCACAGTTCTACGTGGGCCTAATGCTAAGGGAAGTCCTGCTCTAATATTAGGGTTCCTATGTGTTAATAAAAAAAAAGGATCATCATTTCTGGCTAGGGCATCTTGAATTCAGCTTAACTTCCAAGAACACTGTGATTATCATGCGTGATGTGTAGTTCTATTTAGAATTATGCACTATGTCTAATTTAAGTGTGCAAAATTACACAATACCCTTACTGTGGTTTGATGGGGAACTCAACCTAAAGCTAAAGCCTGACCAAAGAAAAGAGGGTATGTAAGGACAAGTTTTCAGCAGAAGAGGTGTAAGTACAATGTTCCCTGAGGCAAAGCTGCATTCCTCATCTCTTGCAATACACTTAAATTTAGTCAAGGCACTCAAAGGTATTACTTTGTTTTAACCTTAGTGCTATTGGGGGGGGGGAGTGATGCTTTTTTTATCCCTTAATTATTATTTCTATCACTGGGGAAGCCAGCTTATATGATCTCAAACAAATTACATGTACTATGTAGATGTCTACATACTGAAACTTACCACCCTACACAAAGCATAGGAAAATACTACACAGGTGATCAGCAGCTGCCATGTTGGACAACTGGTGTTTATCCATCACTTTAATACACTGTCAAGTTTCACTGAAGATATGAATAGACCAACTGGTCACGCTCTGAAGTTTTGCATCTTTCCTTAGTTTCCTCTCAGCTGTCACTTTACACTCTCTGAAACAATGGAACATGTAAACATCCAACTGCAACCTATATACATGCATTCAATATCCATTCATAGGCAACTAATGCAATGGTTTCCTGATACAGGTAATTTGGGGCTTTAGACACCTCTGTCACAGCATTGCTGGGACAGGAACTGATCTACCCTGAAAAATTCATTCTTCAAAAGCTTGGATTGGCTCTTTTATCTGGTTTATGGTGCAGCTCTGTGCCAGAAGAGTCAAAGTTAACTGCAGGAAGAAGGTGAACCTACCAAGCCAGTAGCAGAACTAAAATTTAAGGCATAGCCTCACTTACAGCTTAAGCCAAGGAAAAAGGCACCCATTACCAGGAGGTGAGAGCATGAATTAGTAAGAGTTGTCTTGTGTCAGCTTTAACTATCTAAGTGTCAAGTTAACAGATAAGGGGCTAGGGAATTATCAGAAATTTGTAATGAGACACTCTCCTCTCTGAAGGTTCCCAGAAGTACACCATTTGCTCAGATGGAGAGGTCACTGCTTAAGAAAAGCTTAAAAAAATATTGGAAGCAACTTGATTGAGGACAACTGGCATTTCTTCCCCCACTGCCATCATGGAACAGAAAATAGTTTTTTACACTTCTTCCCTAAGCCCTTACAGAACAGACTGCACATATTTCAGTTTCTCAACTGAGGAGAAAGCCAGAGCTGACAGCTCTCGAGTAAGAGTCTGCATTGCAAACACCATGCTTTAATCACCAGGGCATCCTTTTAACCTACAAATACTCCAGTTACAACTCTGTGAACTGCCCTCCTGATAACCAAGTCTGCTATTCATTCTGCTTCCAGACAAGATTCCGCTATGTGAGCACACATTTCTAGTACAATGTCTCCCCCACTCACTGTCCAGAACACTTAGATCAGCAAGTTAAGAACACAATCACCTAAAAATAGCATGGCTGCACGCCACTGTCTCCCCACTTATTACTATGCTACCTTTGTACAGAGTTTTTTCCAACAATTCTACATAGAAAAATAAAGCCATAAGTGGCTTTACAGGAGGGACTTGTAACCAAAAAAGCCAAACTGTTAAGTAGTGCCATAGGAGTTCCCCTTTTTTCTCACGCCACATAAACAGAAATTTACATTTTTAGAAGCATTTTGAACAATAACTCCTTAAGTAGATCAGATATCTCTTTATCCTCTTGCCAGTGATTGTATTCTGCCAGAGAACAGATTGACACATGACAAAGTAACAGCACTTTCTAGAGAAAGAAAGGTTCCTGATATGAAGGAAAAATACACAAACATAGAAAAATGTAGGCCAGATCACCAAGTATTTCACTTGGCATATTAAAGCCAGTATCATACTTCAGAATGGATAAAAAGAGGGGGGAAAACCTGCTCACAGGATATTGAGCTTCAACAGTCAACAATGTGTGCCTTTCTGACATGATGCTCATTCCCTTCCATTCACAAACTATGGCCATCAGGGCTTTTATCAGGAAAGAATGGAAAAAAGAAAAAGTATTTTCCTTTTTAATATTATACTGAGTCAGAAACAGGAGGGTTATCAGCAAGAACAAAGCCCTTTAGCTTGGCCTAAGGATGCAGTCCCAGGCAGAGCAGCTTCAGCTACGCTGATTCCACAAGAACAGCATCCTCGCTGTGGCTTGGATAAAAGCCCAGGGCCCTTACACTGTCTCCCAGAAATCCCTTCTGTCTCACACCTCTTTTGTGAAGGCAAAAATCCCCACAACTGTTGAAGAATATTTGTATCCCTTACATTGAACAAAAAATTAATTTTAAACCATAATCCTAGATTTCAAAAACCAACTGTCCCATTATAAAATGTGATGCTGCTCAAGGAAACCCAGTAACACTGCAATGCACACTTTACACTGCATATGCCATCCTGTGGAAGTTCACCAGGCTGAGCATCCAAAAAAGTTTCAATAAATTCTTCATTTCAGGCCTTGACAGTCTGAGAAAACAAGGTGTCAGAGTTGCAGCAAGGACACAGGTATTATTCAGAGAAGACTGATGTTACAAGCATTCTGATTGTGTAGTGTGCAATCTGAGGTTGAAGACAGAAGGATAAGTAGGCAGCAACTAATCAGGGATTTATTTATACACACAATGACTAGGTATAAACCTAAGACCATGGGTCACAGTCACATTATGACTTTGCAGAATAACAAGCTAATTCCTGCTGAAAGAGAGACCAAATGCAACAGCCAAAAGTGTCACAGACATCAAGCAAGAGAAGAGCAAATGCAGGCAGGCAACAAAATCAACCAAGTGACCAGAGTGTGAAATTAGATTTTTTTGTTACACTGTAAGAAAAAAATTAAAGCCAATTACTCCACTGCTATGCACAGAAGTTTAAAATCATTTTTAAATGCATTCAAAGCACCAAGTTTGAGTGGACTTATTAAGAAGGCAATAGTCATTTATTTTGGCCCATTTAATCTGGCCCAGCTGCCAGACCATTCTACAAATCAAACACTCCTTTATCTCAGCACTAGTCTTAGCCCCTGCATGGTTTGTCAAATACAGCTGACGATTTTGTTTGTTATGTAACTAATAATACACTTACCTTGACCTATTGTTACTAATGCTGCCTTCCTCCTCTCCAAGGATACTTTAAACAAACCCCATGAAAATATGTTGATGCTCAAAACAATCGTACTGAGCCACTCTGCTGAGGCCTTTCCCTAAAAAGCATTACAGCAAAGTCCTTCCACGTTGCCACAATTTTATTCTTTCTTTGTATGTTAGTAATCAAATATTCTGGTATCATATAACACTAAAATAAATACTTTTCTTGTCACCTTTCACCTGGAGAACAACATTGGTTTGATAACTAATTCTAATTAATAACTACAAAATCACTTAAGGACTTGATACCAATATCCAACAGCATGTCATACTAGCATGATATTTGGAGAACATAGTCCCAACATGAGGAGTCTGGTGAAATACACCTAGAAACTCTCCTGTATCAGCAACTAAGGCTACCTGATAAGCATCTTACCTGATTCTGAAGGAGCTGGGCCAGGAAAGCAATATCCTGGCTTAACACTCACAACCATTTCTTTTGCCCCTACCTTGATAATGATGCAGATCCCAATGCAAGGTACTCCTGTTGCACAGAAAACACTCTGATACATTACAACATTGCATTGCTTTAAAGACTTGACTGTATCTGATTTTAGAAAAACATGTTAGATTCATACAAAATTCATACAGAGAGTAGTGGAGAAGCAATTTTATCCTTCTTTGCAGCCTCGTATCTCCTCTGCCACCCCATCCTTGAAACCAGCAGGATCAACAGCCCATTGAATTTTTTCTTCTGGCAATCTAAATTAGAGATAGCCTTCTGTATAAAATGCACCAATGTGTCCAATTTAGGTACAAAATGCCTGAATTTCATTTTTTTTTGCCTGAAAAATTAGTGGTTCTCTTGCCCCAAACACAATTTAAAACTTTAACTTCCTCATGCAGTATTATGCTTTCATCAGCACAATTATATTCCACAGCACACACATGAAAACCATCCAGCCTCCTGCCTTATACAAACTAATGGTAAAAACTTCAGGCCTTACTTAAAAGACTCATGCCATGCAAAATGTTTCAATGAGCCCAAAAGACCTCACTTCCATCTCAGAAATACCTCTCTTAAGCTCCCATTCCAATTTGATTATTAAGTTTATATTTGCCTCCCTAATCCTTCACATAGATAAAGATGCATTAGCATCACGAATTACAGGACACGCTGGTGCAGTGCTGTCTTAAACCCTGGGCTAGTTAACTGCTGGGGTGGCTGCCAGGGCCTGCCAAGCCAGCCACACTGTTTATAGTTTAGTTCTCCAGATACAGGATTATTACGTTTCAGACTGACAAATACCATATCCTGAAGGTTAGAGAACTGTGACACAAATACATCCTGGCAGGGCAGAACAGCTGAGCAGGGGTGGTCTTCAGCACAGAGACAGTCTGAGCTCCTGCAAGACTGCTGAGGCATTAAGTTAAAGGAAGAACTGTGGGTTGAATAAAACTGCTTCTTAAAAAGGAGTTATTTTTAGGAAATACTCAAATGAGTTTGTTCATTTATCTAAGTAATACTCAAAATACTGTCTTAAGTTGATCTAAATGGAGCAGAAGATGGATCAGGTTAGGATTTAACTCAGTTTATCTCTTAATGCATAATTTAATAGCCAAAAAAGTTACTTCTCACATGAAAAAAACCCTCAGTTTCTTTCAACAACTGGAGAATGAGCAAAAAAATCCCAACATAACTGAGGAGAAACAGTTTTTGCACTGTCAAAGCTTTGTTTTAGCTCATCTCTGTTTAGCTCAAAAGCCCTATAAACACACTTGGAAGAAGGGATCTGTTAAAAATATATCACCCCACCCCTTCAATTAAGGGCTGAGAAGCTTATGACACATCTGAGAGATCCAACAAGAACAGAGAAGAAAGACTTAATGTTCCTGATACTTCTAAAGGTAAAAAAAAAAAAAAAAAAAAAACCGAAGCAGGTTTAAAAATCCCAAACACGTTTGATGCCTCTGCTAAATGGATTTCAAACCAAGAACAGATCCCAACTATTTTTACTCCTTTGTAGGTCACATGTAATTAACTGCTTATTTTCACAAAACCTTATTACAGTGTAAACATCACCGGGCAGACGATCTGCCCCACCCAGAGCCAGCTCCACACCACAGGACACACAACTATCTCCTGAGGAGCCCTTGTATCAGCAGGACAGGGCTGGTCCTCGGCACCAATCTGCCCTGCAACAGCACCCCTGTGCCAATCACACCTCCTCAGCTCTTCCCTTTCCTAGAAACTTCAAGAAAGCCAGTTAGAGGCCAAACCTCACAGCTAAAACCAAGGGCAGGTGTCCTTTTTTGGGTATTGCTGACATGCTCTAGGATGACATTATTCCTCTCCCCCCTCCCTTCTGCTTTGGGCACAGGGCAATTAGCAGAAATTATCCCTAAATCACTTGAGAAACAGGGGGAGGAAGAGAAGGAGAAAAGAGCCAGTTGGGTTGGCTCCAGCCACTAGTTCAGAACAATTTGAGCCAGCCTAGTTGATTCTGCCTGCCATGCTCACAGAACCCACTCTGCTAGGAGTGTGCAGGAGGCCCTGCGTGTGGCAGAGAGGGCCCAACGAGCAGGGGGGATCCAAAGCCCACATCCCTGCTTTCAGGGAGGACATCAGCTCTCCCTAAGGCTCGGGGGTATTTGACAGAGATTAGCCCATGGCAGGCACACAGCCTGCTCCAAGCAGCACTGAACAGAACCAGAGTGCAGGGTCACCACCCCAGCTCATGCTGGGCCACCCACGTCACACTGGGCAGTGCCACCAGCAGCCAGTGGACCGTGGAGCACAGATGTGCTTTGTCTCAAAGAGGGAAGATAAAATTTGGTCCTGCATTTTGTACACAGGGTAACAGTGGATTTTAAGAATCTCTTATTCACATCAGAGATGTATGTATATTCCATCCTGGCACAAGAAGCAGACACATAAATCCCACAGCACACAACACATTCACAGTGTTTAAGATCTGCAGATGGAGCATGTGCAGGAGAAGGTTTTATGAACAAGAAATGCTGGAACAACCAATCGTCGTGCAGGGACAACACAGGTCCTGCCAGCAACGGCTTTGAATGCAGGCAAGAAACATTTGCTGTAGCCTGAATACAGAAGTTGTACAGCTGTGCCAGCAAAGTGGTATGTTTATCCTTTAGGGCAGATTTGCTTTCTACAAACAGCCTGCATTAGAACTGTATACATGTGGCGAGAGAGTTGAGCGTTTCACTCCTGTGTTGAATAAATCAGCAAAACTGGTCCCAGATAATACATCTTTCCTGGCTAAGTTGGGGGCCAGAGGATACCCAAGAAACATTGCTGCTCAGTGATCAAGCAACAGGAACCAAGTTACCTCATTTATTCAGCTTTTGGCTAAATGTAGTATTTAATAGCACACAAATACTTTAGTTGGCTTCCTTTAGTTTCAGCAATTCTAATACACATACTCATAAGTTTAGAGAAATTCCAGCTAACTCTAGTACTCTTCTTGTCCTCACCTCATACACCTGACCTAGTCACTTAGTCTTAGGCCTAGCACCACATGGAAGTTAAGAAATTAATATCCAGGTATTTAAACATGTATCCTGGTCTTAAACCCAGTACAGGAAATCTATACCTACTCTCAGCCAAAAGACCATATATAGTCACTGCCCATTCTAAAATAGTATTTTCAGGGTCTAAATACAATGCAGGACATTTTAAATGGCATAAACTGATAAAGACAGTAAGAGAATTAGTAATTCAGACCTATAAGCCACTGGCCTATAGCAAGACATCAGTGTGTCAAGACACATATATATATACATAAAAGCAATCTATAATAGCATTTTGGGAGAAAACAGAATGGCTCCATGTAAAACTGAAAGAATGAGGTATACTTTCAAAATAATACTTGTTTACATTCAGTAAAGGTATAAGCAATTGCTTTTCACGGTCATTTGAAAGACTGTTGCTCAATTTTTCACATCCATTCTTCTATCACCATGACGAATCATACAAAACCCATCAAACTTCTTAGATTCAACAAGTATTAGGGACATGAGCATTTCTTTCCAATTCCCAGGAGCAGCTGTGTATCAACTCAAGCAATTTTATAAAAACAGGAACTATTTAAGAAAGTAAGAAAACAGATTTCCCAATCTGAAAGCCTTGTTCTGTATGTGGCCTCATCTAATACAGAAAGGGTGACAATTAAAAGAAAGTCTTCATTCTCATTAGAACACCCCCTGTTTCCTGCCTCACCACTTCCTGCTCTCCTCCCTCTCACCCTATCCCATGCCACCCATGGTAATTCATACTTTTCCTGTTCCTGAAGCCCTTTCAGATGCACAAAGTATCACTAAAAATACTATATATGATATAACTGGTACAGAAACTGAAAATAATCTTCCCCCACACAAAACACCTGCTACCATTAGGCAATACAGGTTTCCAAAGAGATTCAGACCAATTCCAAAGGAAAAAAAAAAAATCCTTTCCCCCCTCCTTTTTTTCCCTTAGCTGGAAGGGTAATAGCTGCAACACAGAGCAGTAACACTTAATGTTTCCTGCCTGTGTTTGTCATCAGAGCTCTTACAAACCCAGACACCCTACAAAACTGATTAAAATTGAGAAAAAAAATTGCCATGTTTTACATAGTTTTTACATATCTTTGTTCTAAATGCTAAAGACCTGCGAGACATTCTTCTCATCAAGAACAAACACACAGACAACAGCACAGCAGCCTTCAGTGATACAACAAAGGACAATTTAAGACAAATGACTTGGAGCAAATGCTATCACTGAATAATCCCACAGCAGCTGTCATAATTAGTTACCTCCAATCTCATCAGAATCAGGGAAGTTAGAGTTAAAATCGAGCTCTCTTCCTGTAACATTGTGTAACTCCAAAACAGCAGCATTATCCTCGCTATTTTAGAATTAACATTTCTCCATAAGATAATGTGGAACCGCTCGATTCCTCCACGCCAGAACACCCGGTGCAAGCCGAGAAATGACAAAAGAAACTCGGTCAAGTTTGAGCCTCTCAGCACCTTATTTCCTGTCTAAAGAGCCCTTTTGTTCTGCTTCCCTGCATAAATGTTAATATCCTGCCATCATTAGAGAGCGAAACGACGAAGGAAAGCCCCACGCACATGAACTCCACTGCCCCGGAGGGCGGAACGACGCCACACGACGCGATTAGAACGGCAAAATTCCTACCAACACGATCTCCACAATTTTCTGTTCGCTTCACCCCAGATTAACTTCACTTGGAGCTGCACTTCGGCGCAACCTACCCTGGGCACGGCGCCCGCCCTCCCGCTGCTATTGGTCGAGGCGGCAGAGGACCGCCCCACCGGCCCGGCCGCGGCCGCTGATTGGGGGAGCGGGCCGTCCGTCACGTAAAGAACTTTTCCTTGCTAGCAGGTTAGGCTGGGCGGGCTCGGGCACCCCGGGCGCGCGCTCTTAAAGGGACCGTGCCCCGCTCTCGCCGTGACAAACCCGAGCCGCGGGCGGGAGCACCCCGGGACTGATGCCCGGGACGGACCCCGCTCCCCGCGGGGCGCCCACCCCTCCCGGCACCTCGCTCACGGGCAGGGGGTCGGGGGTGGAAGAGAGGATAACACCCGAGCAAGCTGGGAACGCTTCTCCCGCGGCAATTACACAACTGCCGCTTGCTCGACTTATGGGATAAAATTAGCTGTGGGTTTGGAGCCCATCCGCGCTTTAAGGGTGACTGGAGTTACCCTGGGAGGCCGAGCACACTATATAAATTAGTAACCCCGGCTAAAAATACATCGGGTCGCCGGTTCCAAAGACTTCCACCCATTTAAAGCATGAGTCAGCAGGAGCTCCGCAGGAAGTGACTGTCTCCATCCCACAAGGTACCACGGCTTCTGCCAGAAACTTTTTGTGCTTATTCAGGCTTCACTCGACTGAAAAAATTTGCAAGATCCTGGTCACGTTATGACAACAGCGTTTCTCACGGCACAGCTTCCTTTCAGCACTACACAAAAACCTGTCTTTCAGATTAAAAGTCACTCTTTTTCCTTCGTGCAAACACAGATGTGGTGGTTCCCTATACATCTATCCAGTGAAAAGATGAGTAAAAACAAAACAAAGCTTAAGAAATATTTCACAAGTGCGGATATGACACCTGGTTCAAGACAAACCTTGCCCCATTCCTAGCAAGAGCCAGAACACAGTCAGTGTTCCCTCCTGCACCCACAAGTACCATAGTTACACAAGACTTACCTGGGTAGCAAGGTTGCCATACATAAAATATTTCCACGTGTTTAGTGTAAAATAATTAAGAATATTAAGCTAGAGGAGGATAAAGCACTTGTCAGCACAAGCACATTTGGGTTGTTTTGTCAATGTGAAGGCAGAGAGGAAAAACCTTGTTTCTTGTCACCTTTCCTCTCCCAATGCTGGAGCTGGCAGCCTTCCCTTACTTCACCCACTACCAATACCACAAAGCAGGGAAGTTTTAACTTCCCTAATACAGATTAATACACTCCAAGGCAATCCAGCACATTGCTTTACTGCAAATACTACACAACACTAGGAAAATATCTACAGCTAAGTGCTCCCTTGAGCTGTGATACACCAAAAAGAGCACAAAAAACACTTTCAGGAAGGACATTTACTTCTGCTAAAACGATGAAATAGCACATTTTGTGTTACCTATTTTAAAGCAGCCTATCATGCCACAAATCCAAGTACGACTGAAATGCAGCAATTGGTTGTAAGTTGATATGTATGAAACACTAAAATAACAGAATTGACAATATTCACATAACTTCCCCCACAATACCTAAAATCAACTGAAAGAACTAGACCGTAATCCTTGTATCTGAATTCAGTGCCCTGCGAGAGCCAGCACTGCTGGAAGCTTATCTGAGGTCCCCTGAGGATAACTCATACTTGCATGACACTTTTTTTGACCAATCCTTATCTAAGCAATCAAAACCAAGAACACAGTTCACGCAAACAAAACGGACCAGCAGAGTGTCCCTCAAGTATGTCAGTAACCAATGGAAGGCTCCAATTTAGAGCACATTAACTTTAGGCCCATAAAAACAGCACATAAAAACAGGTCACAAATCGTATCAACCAAACTGCCAAGTCCTAGAAGACAGGACAACCCTATAGTCAACATTGTTCCTGGGGTACTTTAAAAAGAAGAGAGGGAAAAAACCCAAACCAAATATACTACTCCAAAAGTCTCCAGCTCTATTTGCTACCACAGCAGTCTCACCACCTTATAATGGCAATGAAAAATAATTTTTATCATCAAACATCCTACACTTCAGCACATGCTTCTGTCACATTAGGCAACTAGCAGCTCTTATCACTACAGGGGGGATGTTCCATCCCTTTTCCTCCCCACCTCTTCCCCCCACAAGCCCTGCAGTCTGGCCAACTCCTGAAACCAGCTCTGGTGCTAATCAGCCCCTTCCACCTGCCTTGGGTCCCTGAGCTGGCAGAAGCTTGGCCAGCCTCTGATGAGCAAGAGTATGGCTAACTCAGAGCAGAAAGGGGATGGCAAAGCAAACTCTCCTCTGCTCAGCACTGGCCTCCCAGATTTGCTTATCCCATCTCATTTAAAACCAAAACACACACACACACACACACCATAACTGTCCTAATAAGAAAGCCCCAAGAGTAATTTGCTATCCTCATAAAAGTGAAGATCCCCACATTGTCTATGAAGTGGGGTATCCAAACTAGATTCATGATTTACCCTAGGTCACTGGACTAGAAATCACAGGTAAACAAATCTGCATCTAAATGTTCGGAACCATACACTGAAAAATTGCTATTTAAGTCATTATCCCATGCTGAAGGAAATGTAGTGAAACTAGATTCAAAAGCCTAATTTTTAGCCTCAGTTTCTGCAAAAAGCCATCCATTTTCCCTCTAAACACACATACATTCTGGAAAAATGGCACAGGCACCTTTTAAGGTTCAGGCTCAAGCTAGGCCTTTGCTACTCTTACAATATCTGTATCAATGTGGAAAAAAAACCCAAAAAAAGCAGATTGCAGCTGCAAGAACACTTAGCAGGGAAGCTTTCACAGCAGTGTTAAAAAAATATCAGTTTACTGCCACCCAACTTTGCACTTGGACAGTAAGAGAGCACCTGACTCTCATTTGACTACGGTAAACATGTACAGCTAAAAGGCCACTTGTTCTGTAATCTTACACGTGCATAAGACAGCAAGTTTGGGAGACTTGACAGCTCAAGAGACGAGAAACAGAGCCCTCCATCTGTAAGTCACCAGTTCAAACACAGACAAGAATAGTAGTGATCAAAAGCTACATGTGATGGCTGTTCAGGGATTAGGTGAAGAGATGGTTACTCAATGTCCAGGTCCCTGCAGATCAGTGTGAACCACAAGACCTTTCCTCACTATTTTGCACCTGGTTTTCAGTCCTGAATCCATTACACCTCCTGGATTCTGTACATGTTAATAAGTAGCAAAGAAACTGATCTGCTACATACACACACTGAACGGGCTTTGGAGAAAAGGACTTTACCCTCTGGTTGTCAATGATGTCTGCAGTACAGCATGTGCTGAATTTTTTATTTACTATTATTATAGTTCAGACTTTTAGCTTTTCTTATTACTAGAGACAGCTTTCAAAGTAATATTTAGCTTCCCATGCCTTTCACACCCTCAGATGCTGTAGCCCTGTTCATAAGCAATAGTTCTCAAACTTGCTGTGTATTTCTGAAAACATATCAATTCTAAAAATACATTAGCATAGGAATGTCAGAACTTTAGCATTTAAGAAATGATTCTGAGACAATATTATTAAATTTTTATCAAACCTAAAAAAACATTATTTCATGAGGGCCATATCTACATAAAGGCAGTGGGGAAAAAAAATCCCTATGTGAAGAAATGAACATTCCTTTTCATATTATGCACTCTTCAATTCATCAGTGTGCAGACTCTGCAAAGTCTGCTAGCAGTAGCTCCTTTACAGCCTGACCTTAGTTTTGAAAGTCTGCAAAAGTACCTGGAATTTCCAGACTGGATAAGCAAGATGAAAACAAGTTCAGAGTGTATGTTGACTGAAGGTCCCCAGAGCTTGGGTTCATTGTCCTGCTTCAAACACCACTACTAAAAACAATCTCTTACAGAAGCCCAACAATACACAGTTCATAGTTCCTAGCAGCACATTACTTCCCGAGAATGAAATTGCTGATGAAAAGCCAAGATCCTAGAAACCTAGCAGGAAACTTATCCTTAGCTGTAACTAAGGAGGCCCTCACATACAAAGAATTCAACTTGCTATTCCAGGAGTTTGAAGAGAACAACATACCAGACTGATGAGATTTCTGTAATCTTGAACTTCTGAGATTCCTCTTGCTGCTTTCAATCCCAGATGTACTACTGCACTGCAATAATCAAATCTGGAAACAACAAAGAGGTGCACGTGGTAAATACAGAGAGGTCTGCTGAGCTGTCTGGACAGCAGTAGAGACACACCAGACAGACACACTCCCCTGGATGTTTCAGCAGCTATTTCAAACCACCCAAAGCTAGCTGACCTGAGATATTAAAGTTCCAGCATGTTAAATCCTAACTCTTTCTATAAAGGGAATAAGCCCTAACAGAATCATTTGTCCCTGCCTTGTAAAGCTGGACATTCCTAACAGGTCTCAATTTCTCAGCAGCTGCTATACTGCTTTGTTTTGGGGTGGTTGTTGGGTTTTTTGGGGGAGGTGTGTTATTTGGTTGGGTGGGGTTTTTTTCTTTTTTTAAAATCAGAACACAGAATTGTATTTTGTACAGCTGCACAACCAAGGTTTCTGGTGACAGAGGGCTACATCACTTACTTTAGCCAAAGTCCTTGTAAAAGGATCTAGACATTTTAAAAGACACTTCCTTGATATCAGGTATCTCCTGGGTGGAGCAAAAGTAAGTGTATTACAGTTTCCAGTGAATTCAGCATAGTCCAAGAGCATTTATATGTAATCTATAATAATCTTTGTAGGTCAAATGATGTAGCTTGAATGCAAGTCACAGCCCATTCAGTATTAAAAAAAAAAGCTGCATAGCAATTAACTGCCAAGAAAATGGAGCCAGAAGTTTGTATACTTCCAATTTTCTCAGAAATCAGACTGATTAATATAGCTGTTACAAAACTACACACTTTCACAGAAACAGGGATTACCTTTATCTGTAACCATAGCAACTTTTCAGTAGTTTGTGTTAATGCTACTCTGATAACTTGCCACTATCTCTTTCAAGCTATTTGAGAGGTTTTGAACATGCCATCTGAGACCATAAAGTAACAAGAAGTTGAAATGTAAACTTACATTCTTCACACTCCTGTAAGTATACTATGTCATATACAACGTTAATTTTTGCCATAAATTCATGATTAGTCAAGAAGTTAAATAGTAACAGATTAAAATAAATTTAACATGATTCACAGGTTTTTAGGACAAACATTTTAAGAGGTATTCTATGAAATATATACAGGAGACAGTTTTTCCAGTAATGAAGAATCTCTATCTGCAAAGTAATAAACCCAAGGAATTATGCCACTGACCTATCAGAGACTTTGTTATTCAGTACCATAAGGAACAAAAATCCTCCCATTATACATTTATTTTGGCCTGAACAAATAGAAAACAGATCAGAAAAGAGCCAGTTCCCTTGTTCTAAGTTAGGTGATAATAAAGAACAGGTGTAGGTACCTCAGCACTACAAAACCAAATCAGATAAAATTCAAAGAGTAAAGCTGTAAAAGTTAGAAGACAGGCAAGAAAGAGACAAAGGAAGGAACTGACATATTTACTTCCTCAATTGTTGACTTACCATCATCCACAGTTCAGAAGATGACTAGCAGGCTGTGCAAAAAATTATTTAAGACAACACAAGACAAACAAAAACATTTACTTGAACGTAGGAGGAAGAAGAGAATAATTTCTTTTTTTTTTTCACTGAAGTTCACAGGGCAGCTTACCAAGCTGTGCCCTTCTCTTTTCAGTGTAGAGTTTGGCACAGTTAAGATGCGAGCACAGAACCTTAGAAGAGTGAAAGAAACTCGGCACGCTCTTTGCTCCCTGTAACTCTTATGCAATGACACCTATTATAGGACAAGCCTGGACAAACACTCGGGAATGGACTTCAGAACACAACGGTGCACTTGAAGTCAATCCATGCAGGGGGTGAAGTAACTACCATGGTTTTGCTGAATGCCTTCGCATTACACCAGCACATATGGTGGAAGCTTCTGTATTTCGTTGTTGCTGCTGTTGTTTTTAGCAGTAAGGTAACTGCCCTTTTTATTTTCCTTAGGTTACCCAATCCTAACATCCTGTGGAAACACGAGTGGATGTTCACACCCCTTATCTATCACTCCAGGCTTTTGGCAAAGCCTAGGAGGCAAGCTGGGTTAAATCTCACAGGGTTCCTGGGCGAACACCAAAACAACAACACTAACTTTTCATACACCAAAACGCCAAAGTACGACAGACTGTGCAAGCGTTAACCCTTGGTTTAACTAGAAGAGTGGTGCAACACAAAGTGCATGTTGATCCTCGAGCACCCCTGTCCCCACACCAGCCGAACCCGCTGCACTGGGCTCACCCGAGGGGCGGCGGGGCCCGGCCCGGGGTGGGGAACCCTGGGGCCGGCAGGGCACGGCCGCCGGTCCAGCCCGGTCCCGAAACCCCGCGGTCCGTGCCGAGGGCGCGGGGCCGGGCCCGGCCGGCGCAGCGCTGGCGGCGGGCCGGCTCTGCCTCTCCCTTCCACCCAAGGACACGAGTACAAACACCTCTGCCCCGGGATGGCTCCTGCGCACGCAGCCGCCCGCCGGGGGTGGGGAGAGGAGGACGGAACCACCAAAAAAGGCAGAGAAAGAGCCGCGGCCCCTGCGCCCGCCGTCACCCCGCAGCCCCTCGCCCGCTACGTGCGGGGGTCGGGGGTACGAAGGGGGGACCCTTCCCACAGCCCCTCCGCCGCTCCCCGGGGCCGGTGGGCGGGCGGCCGCCGTTCCCCCGCCCCGTGGCGGTGCGGGGCCGCTACCGCAGCCCCGGCCCGGCCGCCCCGGCCCCGCCGCGCTCCCTCACCTGCGCCGGGCCCGCCGCGCCCGCCGGCCCCGCTCGCCGCTCACCAAACTTTTTTTTCCCCTTTCTCCGTGTTTCGTTGCCCTCGGAGTGACGCGGGCGGGCGCTGATTGGCGGAGCCCAGGAAGGGAGGCCGCGGGGAGCGGGAGGCGGCGCTACGGCCCGCGAGTAATTATTACACGGCGACGGCGGCGACGTGAACCACGGAATGCTATTTAAAGGGACAGCGGCCCGCCCCACGTCCCCCCCGCCCGCAGGGGTGACCTGAGGCGAACGCGGCGGCGGGAGGGCGAGCGGGCAGCGGCAGCTGGGGCGGCGGCGGCCGCGCTCCTGCCCCGTAAATAAATTCATTTTGCTGTAAAATACCCGTGGATGCGCCTGCTGCCGCCCCCCTGCCCTTCAGGTCCGTGAAGGGGGAGATCTCCTCTCCTAGCGGGGTTTCCTGGCGGCTCGGGCGCTCTGCGGGCTCAGTCCCTCACAGCCCACTCGCCTTGTGCGCCCTGTGGGAAGGCAGCGGTGGGCTTGAAGCCTTGTGTTATCTATAATGTCACCTGCTTGTTTGTTTTCTTCTCTCCTTTTGGGGCTCCGAGCAATCCACTACAGCTCCTTTACATGCACACCATTTCCACCACACACCCGATATATATGGATATATTTAATTTTTTGTTTGTTTTTAATACACTCTTCCCCACTTGTCACAGCCGGCTGTAGCCCATACCATGCAGGGAGGTTTTAAAGGTGAGATTTAAGGATGATAAGTGACTCGATGGCTTGGAGCAGATAGGGAGTACAGGATTCCAGGGACATGAAACAAGGCAAATTAAAGGAGAATTTTATCTGTGGATAGGGGAGAGGAGTGGGCCAAGGCTAGAGTAGCTGCCAGGAGGTGACTGGAGTTTGCAGAGGGTTTTGGAGGAGGGAAGGAAAAATTTTGTAGTTGTGCAGGCAGAGAAGCTGAGGGTGGGTAAAACATGTTCCCATTTCATACAGTCACAGAATATACTGAGCTGGAATGGACCCATCAAGATCATTGATTTCCTAGGGGTACTGTGAAGAGATTTAAAATTTGGGGTCTTTTTTGAGCAGAAGAAAGCATTGCAAGGGGACACATAACGATTTCAGCAGAGATAAAATCCAAGCAGAGAATTCTCATTGCTAGGAGGTTGCTATCACCCACATCGAGAGCTGAGTAGGTAGATCTATAAACCTGAAAAAAAGCACTAAAAAGGAAGAAAACACTTTATTTCTTTGTTTGTTTTGAATATCTGAGCTTGGATCAACACTAGAAAATGCTGGTGCAACCAGCATGGAAGTGCTAGCATAGCTTTACAGCTATTTTGGTAGAGATTATTCAGTCTTGGCTGTCTTTGCTGATGCAATAGGTTTTCCAAATGCCAGGTTGCATGAGCAGAAGATGACCTGTATTGCATGTGGGTATCACAGCATTCACCACAACATTATTTGGAGCGCTTTCATGGTCTTGGCAGTAATCATAAGGAGCTGTGGGGAGTGATGATTACATTCCTCCCAGCCTCTCCATGATCATCTCTTTTTAATAAGATTTTTTTAAACCTTGAATTCCCTCTGGTTGTTTTTGGACTGCTTTCTTTGTGTCAAGTTTCATCTCATCATTGGAAATATAAATGCAGAATAGTAACATCCTCAGAGTTTAGGAAAAGGCCAACTGATTGTTCTGCAGTTGTGAGTGACCAGCACAGCAGCTGGCAGAACAGCAGCGTAAATACAAGGGAAATGCAAACAGTGAACAAGACGGACATCTCCTGCCAGGAGTTACTGACCAGCAACACATGGCGCAACAAATGTTAAGTTGTGGCATCAGATGTCAAGGGGGAGCAGCAGAGTGTTCAAATGTGATCTTACTCAAGTTGCGGATGACGCTCGTCAGTTCTCATGTGCTGAAATGAGAAAACTCAATTACAATAATGCTGGAGTAAGAGGGTTTCTTGGAATCACTATGTTTGGTACAGTCAAAAGCTGCCAGAGCTCAGAAGAGGAAAACAACCTCTAGGAAAATAAGGAACACAAAGTTTTATGCCATTTGCATTAAAAAAAGCCAGTAGTCAAAACGTCTCTGAGGAAGAAAATTCCCAAACAAGATGGCCAGGTTTATTCTTTGGGTAGAATAAAGGATGCATTTAAAAACTAAAAGTACATGTTTGTTCTATTGTGAATGAAAAGCATAATATTGAAGAAATAGTGTTCAGTTTTCTGATTTGAGGATCTAGGGACTGATAGGCTAAAAAACCTTGCAGAAGTCAAGCAGGATAAGGATTAAAAGAGAATAGTATAATCAGAGAAATAGCTAAGGTGTTAACCACCCAGAGAAGGGTATCCTTGGACTTGAAATGAGTAAAGAAATCAAAAGTGATTCTGAGCCAGCAGCTGAAAACAGAAGCCTGTTTTCTGTGGACCACTGCAGAGAAGGAGTTGGAGGCTACTGGTCCCCCTAAGTTGATCAGGTAAGTTTTTTTTTTTTTAGGGTGCACAAATGTTCAGTAGGGCTGCCTAAAGCATGGAGAGCCTGATACTCAGTGGGATGTTCTTCATGGAACAACTTCATTCTACCAGGCATGATTTTCCTTTGACAGAGAAATCCAAAAGAAACTCCAAACAATTAGGCAGGGGATCCGAGTCCAAGCTGAAACACCCAGGAGAGAGGTGAAAGGTTTCCCAGCTGTGCCAGTGATTTGGTGATGTACAGCAAAATGGTGAGTGATAATCAGTGAACATTACTTCCTCTTCTAAAACGTCACAACTGGAACAGTGCTTATTCTCCTTGACCTGCATTACTCAGATCTGCTTTCATATATTAATGCTCCCATCACCTTCATTCCCCAGCACAACGTTTTTTCATGGTTTTAAGTACTATCTATTCATATACCTCTTTGGAAAATATGGACAGATTTTTTCTGAAAGAAGTTTCCTCTGATTTTTACTCCCTTCTCCCAAATCCATTTAATCTATCTGCTAACACAGAGGACGTTTTCCTTTGGCTCCTTTTATGTTTGCTTCTGCTATAGTGGCTTGTTATTTCTTTTGCTAAAGCTTTAGAAATCACTAGAGGAATCTCAAAAATGTATCCATTTTGAGGTAGATTTATTTTCAGAGCTGGTAAATGGGAAGTCTCTTCTTCACCTCAGTGGGCTTTGGATCTGGTGTTAAGTGCTAACATCATTTCAGTTCTAATCTTGCTATTTGGGGCCCAGTGTGTAGCTCCTGACTCTGCTGAGATTTTCACCATAGGTTTATTGAGAGCAGAATCAGCCCCTGCTTCCTGAGAGACAGCCTATAAAAATACCAAAGAAATAAGCAGAAGGTTCTCTTGAACAAGTGAATCTTAAATTTTGTTTGATTTGATTCTGAGTCTCACTGGATTTTTTTTTTATCCACAGGTACTTTGACCCCTGTTTCTAAGCTTTATCCTAATAGGATGAGTTGGAGTTTCAGCTACCCAGGCTGACTGGAAATTTGGCCCAGCAGTTCTTTGGCAGTGGCCTTCATAAACAGCAATGCCAGATTTCCATTGCAATGCCCACATTCAGAGATATGCAGAATTAGAGTCCAAATTCTGCTTGTATTTGCAAGCCCAGAATGCCACTGACTTCAAGGGGGTTGTAAGATTTTAGCCAAGAGCAGCAATTGGATCAGGATTTTTTCAGACTCCCTCATGCTTCTGTTTATATGATATTACCATCAAGCTCTATTAGCATGCTCCATGGTGCATTTTACTTTTAAATTATATAAAGGATATTTACTGTGCTGATGCTACATAGTTTGCAAGAAAGATGCACATATGGAAATGAAAAAACATCAATTACCATCAGGATTTCCAGCTTTCAGCATTCATTTTCCAAAACAACCCAGGGACTATTTCTCATCAAAAAAAAAAAAAAAAGGCAGAAATGAAAATCCAATTTCTTGGCATTTATGTATGGCATTCTGGAGCCTTACTCATCAAGTCTGTTGTGAAAATGGTTGGAATAAAAAACCCTCGTATTGTTTAAAACTTTAATACTCTGCTTTTATTTTCTGTATACTGGTTTCCCAGTCAGAGACATGAGTCCATCCCTAAAAATAACAAAATGTTTTTCTGCCTCTCAGAGGATGGGAGAAAAAAAAAATCTGGTGAAAACTCAAGGATAATAGGTAAAAACTCAGGTGGAAGTTGAGAATTAATGGATGAAACCTGTGAAAAGAGGCAAGTGAGATTCCAGGCATCAGACAATGCCCACCGCTGCCCGAAAGCGTCTGAGTGGGCAGTGGAGCCGGGTCAGTGCCGCCCTGCCCAGGGGGATGGCACCGCTTCAGGGCCAGCAGCTCTTGGGAGCCCTTGGAGCTGCACAAGCCGAGAGCAAACCGGCTGCTTGGTGATTTTTCCTGGGCAGGGGCAGCGCAGGGAGGAGAGATTCCCCAGGGCAGCGCTGCTCTGGTTGGAGTCGGAGCCACCAGGCAGCTCAGCATCTTTCAAAATGAGGCAGATTGTGTTGCCACGTGGTTACAAATCTGGGAGCTTCCTTCTAGATAGCCTTGTTTAGAAATCTGGGCTGGGGCCTTTTAAAGCCCTAACGATTCCCTACTTAAGCTTTTAATATCCATGTTAAATAGTTCATTGAGCATTCAGGAGAACAGTGTGCCATTGTGGGCTGATGAGTAACTTTAGGCAAAGAAGTTATTTTGTACCTCTGTGCTTTTTCTTCTCCCCATCTGCTTTGTCTGTGTAGATAGTAAAGTCTTTCAGGGCAGAGTGGCTCAAGCTGTGCGTGTCTAGTCATCAACACAGCAACTCCAGTCTCATTGGGAGCCTCTCTGTGCTCCCCAGTCCTACCCATAACACAACCCTCTGAACACGTCTGACTATGCTTTATATATACTACAGGGTTTGAGTATTAATTACTATTAATTACTATCTAAAATCTGGACTCCTAAATTCTGTAACATTAAAGCAGCCATATGCATAAACCCTTCCACAAATGGGTCACTGCACAGAAAACACAGAGGCTAAAACCCAACTGCTCTGGCAACCAGCTGCTAAATTGTGAGGACACAGGGACCAGAGATGCTCTGACAGGATGGCTTCAGCCACTGAAACGTCCCGACGTACTCAGGAAAGCTGGCCCTACCTGTTTCTGCTCTAGTCCCTGAAATTTAAAAGGAGCAGAGATCCCATTGTCAGGGCAGCATTGCCTGATGATCCTTTAATAGCAGCACTCCTTCAGAGACCTTTAAATCCAGCAGAATTTAATGCATCCCTGAAGGTACTCTAAGCCAATTTTTGCTTTTGCAACTTTTTGTTGTCTCCACTGCATGTAGGAGAGCTCTTAGCTCATACTGTGTCACCGGATTCTTGGATTTAGAGGGTTGTTCTGCATGAATAAACTCAGTGCCTGGACACATCCTGGTGTCTAGAAAGCAAACAATACGCCTGAAGCACCTGTCAAGGATCTAGATACAAACGTCCCAAATGACAAAAATGTCTGTTCAGCCATCTTCCCACCTGCTAGGAATGCCAGGAGCACCAGACTACTACGGGCTTGGCACTCTTGTTTGTTCTCTTCGTGTCCATCTGACCTTGCTAGCTCAGGTAGGCTATTTGTCAATGCCAGAGAAATCTGCTGCAACGACAGAGGGAGTATCTGGTGTCAGTATTTTCCAGCTCCTTGAGGGAACTACCTCATCAGGGAAGCTAAAACATAGCTGTGATTGCTTAGAAGCAAACCATTTGTTTTTCAAAACTCTCCAAGCAGTTACTCACTTCTTGTAAAATTGTAATGCCTGAAGTCTTTTTCTAAAGCAGTCTTGGATACTTGAATGGCTGGAAATTTGCAGGTGATAAAAATTTTTACAGCAAAGCAGATCTGATCAGTGTTTCCTTAACAATTATTCTTCTCTGTCAAAATGTCATTAGATTTTGATAGATTTAAAAAAAAAATAAAATGTTCTACTGGAGAAAGTTATAAAACAGGACATTTCTATAGCTTCACAGATCTTCAAAATGCATTTGAGATTTTGTATGCTTTCTTTAGGAAATTTGAAGCTGAGGCTTTTAATATACCTACAGCAGATATTTTTGTCCCACACTATCCAAGTACTGTCATAATCATCTTTGATCTCTCTCATTAACTTTGGCAGAGGACATCAAGCTGAGATGGGATGACTGCTGTCCTGGTATTCTCCCTCAGAAAAGAAGCCTTTTGGAAGATGGATAGCTGGGGCTGCCTTTGGGTAGTACCTTTCATTCAAGGATTCTAAAGCAATCACAGAAATTCCCAAGTCCTCCTAGCCAGAAATTGGGCACAGCCTTCCTGCTTTTCTGCAGTGTACTTTGCTCATTGTATCACATCAGGAGGGACAGAGTCTATCCATCTCTCTCCTCTGTGCTGGCAGTTTCCCAGGGAATTGCTAGTGAACACAGATTACAGACCGTGCTCCTTGCACTCTACACAGGGAGAAGGAAGGTGCAGAGAGGGAGAAGTGTTGTGCTCCTGTTCTCCTGCAACATGGAAATCCCTTGGGTAGTATCACATTTAAGCAGCTCCTGCACAGCTGCAGCCAATGTGAGGACCACAGTGACAGAATCAGAGCAGAGGCCTGTCCATCCTCATTCCTACCCTATCCCTGATACATTTTATAAAGGCAGATCTAGTCCAGCTGATATACAGTTTAATTTAACTTAATAGGAGGAAACTCTGATGCCTGATTGCCTATACTGTCTTTTCATGTCTTGTGCACTGCCCAGGAGATATTAAAAAGCTGTACTAGCAACTTACCTGAGTTACACACAGGAAATGCCCAGTGGACTTCTGAGAAAAAGTACACTCAGAACAAGATTAAGGATTTGGATCATTGACAGTTCTATAGTTGAAGAGCAATAAATCACACCTCTCTCCCAGCTTGCTTCTCTCTGCTTCCTCCTTACTTTTCTACTTCCCCTTTTCTAAATGAAAGGGGACATCTTACAGGCTTGCAAAATCTTCCCTCCTGTGGGAAATTGCTAATTATCAGAGTTACCACAAGGAAGAACAAGTTCTGCAGAAAGAGAGCAGCACACCACAGTAGAGCACTGCAGGTTTTTTGGTTTAAAAAACTCTGGTATTTCTGAAAGTCACACCTCTTAGAATATAGTGTCCTGCATGTGAAGATATAGTGGGTTTCTATGCAGTTCAGCCATGAAAATGTTGGGGTGTGTAAGTAATGTAAGGTCTTCGTAAATACTGCCTTGTAATATCTGCTTTATACTCTGCTTTGTTCTTTTATCTAGCATTCTCTAGAATGTGCTTGGGAATATTTATTTTCCCTAATTTTTTTTCCTTAATTGAGGCAAAATATTTACACACCCCGCACCACGCTCAGTAGTTCTCACAAAGAACAGTGCTTTGTATACTGCTGCTGTTCATTTGCTGGCATACCTAATTATGCCATTGAAAATGGCATGATTTCAACATTAAGTTATGTCTGCATGGCAGGCAGTGATGTGGCTGTTATGTAAGACAGGTGAGCTCAACCCACCTTCAGCCAAAGCTCAGGCTCTGCTACCAGCAGCCATCACTGAGCCATGTGGGCTGCCAAACCAACCAGAATAATAACCATTGAGTCACTTGCCCATGCCAAACTCTGCCTTCAACAACTTTAATGTTACTGGTAATCAAGCCAGTTCTTGAAGACCTTGTCCAGTGTGTACCTACACAGCAGGGATCACAGCCCTGGGGCACAACTCTCCAGATGAGCACTGGTGGGCCTGGCCACCAAAGGATGTGGTTCATCACCCCCCTCTGTCTGCATCTTTCCTCTCTGTGAGATGTTTCCACCTCTCTGGGAGGGATTGGAGAAGGGGATGGTGACCTAGTTTATAATTCAGCTGGCCCATCTCACAGCTTAAGGCAGTGATGGAGAAGCATTGGTGCTAAAATGATGGATTATGGTTGTGGTACAGACACACAATATTTTGTGCTATTTTATGCTACAATAGTGTCTTCTTCTACAATGGTAGAAAATACCATGAGAAGCATTGATCATATACAAAACTATTGCTGTGCTGGAGCTGGGCTGCCAGAGCCCATACTACCAGAAGAGAGGAAATGGGAGAAACACAAACCATAAACCAGAAAGCCTCTACTAACAAAACATCGCAGTGTAGTTCAAAATCAATATTAAGTCTTGAGTAAATCAGAGAAAGCAGAGCGATAAGTAAAACAGAGGAAATAATACCTAACAAAAAGTTACTTCTCTGGGATGAGTGCTACAACAGATCTTCTGTATGAACTCAGGTAAAATTCATAATTTCTCTCTGCCATGATGTTGGATAATACTCCCTTACCTTATAATCCCCCATGTTGTGAGTTGCTGAGTGTCAAAGAGTGCTCATTATGTAGGATTATATCAGGTCTTGAAGAAGGGAGAGGACCTGCAGAAGGCAAATAAAAATGGGATGAGTTTAGTTGTTCTTGAAGGAATCAGGAGCTGAGGGCATGGCAGATGCTCAAGTGTTCTCAGGCTCAGACCCTTGCTAAGGAAGCATGTCTCTGACCGGCATCCAGGGAGCAGATCTAGCACAGAGGCAAGTATTTACACTGAAAATACTCAGGGGACAACTTGATTAATTGCCAAAAAATATGGTTTGATTTCTCATTGACACCACTTGCAGTGGAGCCAAGACTGGTACTTCCCCTGAAGAATGAGCTCCTGGTAAGGTCTTGAGAAATGTCTGAGTAAATGTCTGGAGGAAGACAGAGGTGGGTGTTAGCAGGTGACTCGGCATGTTACCCCTTACAGTGTTACATATAATTAAATTGAGTAAGACACAATAGGAAACACTGTAGAATGCCTGCATTTGGAAAGACATCAGTACCTGGAATTCATCTGATGGATAAATCAAGTGATATTCTTTATGGCTCAGTTTTATACTCTTCAAAATTATTTCTACCTGTTAGTGTAGTAACTATGGGCAGATGAGAACAAATCTCATTGACAATTTCTGTGCACAGATCAGAATCTTCTACCTGCAGCTCAGTTCCCTTCCCTGTCTGTTACCTTTATTGCCTTATGTATAGCAGAGAATTAACACTTCAGCTTTGCAGCATTTTTTGTCATGCCCAGGTAATTAAAAGAATGCCACTGCACCTTGTAGAACTATAAAGATATCCTTCTAAAAATCTCCACAGCATTTAATATTTTATTCATTGCTGTGTTGTTGTGTTTTGCCTGCAGTAAATCAACCTCATGGAAGTGAGACACTACCACTGAAGGCTAACAAACATTTTCCCTTCAACATCTTATGTTAGCACCATGCCTTTTTTGTCCTTACATTTTGAATCCTTGTTTTTAACAATCTTTCTATTTTCAAGAAAGAAAAAAGAAAAAAAAACAACCTGACAAATCTATTGCTGCAAGCAGGGAACCAGAACAGGCGGTGTTGAAGCTTTCATTCCTTTTCCATATGTGGAAAAGACTGTCTGAAAACTTTATTTCCCAGGGAAATACAGTCCACATTTTCATCCTGTAATGCCTGAATAATTGCTCTGCATATAACACTATCTCGTGTTAGTGACTGAGGAACTAGAAGAAAAAATAGAACAAAGTTTAACATATACAAAATAACACTGATAGCTTTATTAGAGAAAGTGTAGGAAGCCAAACCACACAAGCACAGACACAGCTATTAAAGGAAAATTAGAAAGTTGTCAACACAAGCTGTTCAGAAATAATTTCAGGTCCCCCAAAACCACGTGATTGGCTTGCAGACTTTCAGTCTTCAAAATACAGGTTCAATGTGTTCTTATTTGTCTTCACTTTTTGATATGCTGGTAATCACACGAAACCAGCTTTATTTTATGAATGTGGAGGCTGAAAACTTTTTGATTATTAGAAATTCTTGAGTGCTACCACGACTTCAGAATCCAGAGATTTGAGAAAGTCATCATCAGGGCCACATGGCCAGCAGTAACGTGCAATATTAGTCTATTTTTTCTAGCATAAATCCTCATGTTCCTTACATGCAGGTCCCTGTGGGCATGCTATGTTTCTCCATTCAGCAACCTTATCTCAGAGAAAAAGGTCTCTGTCTAGGATTTGCAGACATCTTGTTGCACAAAGGGAAGCAAAAGCAAGTTGGGACATCATGAAATTCCCACTATGTTCTGTGTATGCTCAGATTGCCCATAAGTGCATATGCAGTGTGTGTGACTCATCCCCAGATGCTGGATGTGAGTATAGGAGCCCCAGGTGGAGAGTGTGCCAACAGTGCAATAAGCAACATGACTAACTCCTATCATATGTATTTTGTTTTCTCACCCTTTTTTTTTCAAGGGAAGGCCCACATGTCTTGGCAGGTACTGTAAGTGCTCTCTTTGCATGCAAGAGCACAAGCTCTAGGAATTGCATCTTGCACAGGAAGCAGAAGGTGGTGATGTTTGCGATGGCCCTGAGCCCCTGAGGGAGCTCATTACTTATTTTGGGATGTGGCCTGTCCCCTGCCCTGACAAGCTGCATTGTCATTTTGCAGAATCCTGTTTACCTGAGGGACGTGGCTGCCAGCGAGGTGTTTAGTCTGAAGGCTGGAGGATGGGGTGTGCCAAGTCCAGCCATATGACCATCTTGCTATGATGTCCAAAATTTGCCATGAGAAAAAGAAAATCAGTCTTCTTTCCTTTTTTTTTTTTTTCCTTATTTTTCTTGTTGTAAATTCAGAATGGTATTCTGAATGGTATTCAGTCCAAGTGTATGGAGCTGTGTGAAGGTGAAGAGGTGAAACAAATATGCCAAACCCAAACTAAATCAGTGGCACAGTCTACTACAGGCTGAAAATGCAGAATCAAGGGACAGGCCACCCCACTGTGACTCTCATCTAACACCAACCCATGGATACAATTTTTAAAAAGCCTCAGGAAAAGCAATCTACACTTCTTCAGTAGTTAGACATATTCAAACACTGAGACATTGTGCTGAAGTGAAAAGCAAAACCCTCATTCTAGATGGAAAGGAAAAAATCACACATTTAGCTTCAGTAAGTACATTCAGTGTTAGCACCAGTGCTGCCAATTCTGGCCATTAGGTCTTATAATATTTCCTGTTTTTCTGAAAACAAGAATTATGTGTAGCTCATGACAAATGAATACCCTGAATTTCTAGTCTTAATGGTTGCAAATCAAGGCTTGAAGACCTGAAATGGGTGTGCCTCACAACCTTAGAAAACCCAAAGGCAAATTGAAAATATGCATTTTATTGTTTTTGATCAACCTTGTGATTTTAAGTCATGCATGACTTTTATTGGAGGCCTGACTCACAGCTTTTAAATGTTCATGTGGGGCTGCAGCACCCCACAAAGAATGAAATGCAGCTACAAGAGCTGTACCCAGGTGACAGGTATGGGGCAACCAAGCAAATATGTAACATTTGTATTTCGTAGCAATTTTTGTTTCATGTTGGCAAACATGAGGAGCCTGACACTCTGGTGCATTATGGGAAGAGAGAAAGCTGAGGAAGAGCAAGGCAAGGAGAAGAAGGATTTCTGCCTAACTCAAAAAATAGGTGAAAGTTCATCTTGAGAAAAAATATTAACTAAATCTAACTGCTACCGCTGTTTTAATGAAGGGTTGGGAAGGCAGAGAGGGAGGGCATGTGTTTATATCGCAGAGCTGGTAATAAGGGATTCTTCTTCTCACCCTGGTTCTGCCACTGACTCATCCAGCAGGGTTAGGCCTGTGTCAGTTCTCACTTCAGAGCAGATTAGACTTAACCATAGACCCAGCTGCTGTCACATTTGCTTGTGTTGAGTAACACTTTCTTCCCTGGTGACAATAGTTGTGATGGAAGAAACTCCACAGTTCACAGGAGGAGCCCCATGGTAGTCATAGAAAAGAAGCATCTGCAGCACAGAGGGCTCTAAGGCTTGATTAGCTCTATGCCTAAAGCATCTCTTAATTAGTTGAGCCATATGTAGATATCAGCTCCTCTCCAGGCTTTTCTTTAGGAACAAACAACCAGGTGGTAAGGAAGATCTGCGAGCTGAGGTTTGCTCAGTTGGCAAGGCCACCCACTCAGCTGAGTAGCTGGCAAGGTGATGAGGGATCACCTTGCCCTCTTCCATGCTCAACTGAATCAGCAACAAAAAGGCTGAAGATCACAATACATTCAAGAAGATGCTACTAAAAATCATGGTACTTAAGCCTAAGATGCTCTGCTCCAGGACTGAGCTGAGTTTGGAGCCCAGTACAAGTCTCCTTTGTAGAATTTCTGCCAGCCTTGAGTGCACACAGCATACCAACACCCAAACCTGTTACCAATCACTCCCAGCGCGAGAGCACAACTCAGGAAACCCTTCCAGGGAGGTTTTCTTCATGTCAAACAAAGATTTGGTTGAAAAATAAAGTTTCAACAAACAGCCAATTGTATGGCTCTCCAGGCATCATTTGTTCAAGAATTATTTGGTTAATAGTGATGAGTATGATCAACATTTATATATACATATAGAATTCAGAGGTGTCAATGAATTTGATGTATCTGCTTTTGTAAATGCTGGCACCCTACCATGCCTCATTCCCCCTTTGGAGAGTGGCTGCAGATTTGTTAATAAGCACTAGATTAGAAACTAAATCTCACAGAAATTACTTTGGTTGTAATTGTATCATTATGGCTATATTGCTTAAATATCAAAGTGAAGTTTTCTATGGATTGCTCCTCAGATTTCAAATAAACCATGTGTGTAGTGAATTTAGGCCAGTGCCTCATTTGTGCTCTTACGGAGGCTTTTTACTTTTGATTTTAAGTGTTTCACATTTCCCTTTACTCTTTTCTCAAAGAAAGCATTGCCTTGCTACAGTTTCCAACTCTTACATTATCTGCTTCACCTTTATTGTTATTAGTCAGGTACACAAAAATCAGACTGAACAGCTAAAAATTGTGCACTATTAAATACACTCTTCAGGACTTACAGCTGTTGTAAACCCCTCACCTTTATGCTTACTGGCTCAAGAACTTCATGTTCCCCTTTTATTACACACCCATAACTTACAGCAATATAAAAGCACATCATTGTTTTTCCTGATAATTTTGCCACCCTGCTATTTTATGAGCCAGCCGGTTGGTCTGCAAGTACATGCACCAGGTACTGTATCTTGATGAAGGAATTGGATAATTGCCAAATAAAACAGTCAGACTATTATTATGGATAATACGCTAGAAGTGTTTGCAATGGGTTTTTAAATAATCCTCTACATTTATATTGCACTATTCATCCTGAAGAGATCCAAGGTGCAGTGGAAGGCTGATAATGGGTCTTTTTGCTCATTGCTAGAACGTGACTGCTGCTAAGCTGGAGAAATAGTGACCATCCTGCACAAACAGCATTAGTGAGCACAGCAGGTAATGAAGCAAACAATAATATTGCCATTTGCAATTGCAAGGTAATTGCTTGATTTGGAATTTGATGAGGACATAAGAGCTGATACGCTGCTGCTTGTAAAAATATGCTCCAAAGTATTTTGTGGTCGTTTCATCACTTGTGAGTGATGATGGCACTTCCACAAGCATTAGGTTCCCCGTGACCATGCTCGGCACAATGTTTCCAACTGAGCTCAGGGACAAGGCTGTGACTTGGAAGGTTCATTTCTAGCAGTGCATGAGTTCCTCTAAAATATTTTCTAAGCAGTCCAGTGACTTGTGAAGCCCAGCTCTCTTTGGCTCAGGACCTGCGCACACACAGCTTTACTCATTACAGCCCAAACATGTGATATGTGTGGGAAGGTGGATGACAGGCAGCCTTCAGCCAGGGATGTGTAGGTGCTTTGCTGATGTCTGACTTGTAATGCAGATGATACCACTTTATTTAACAGACAGCAAATCTTTTCTAAGTGTAGTAGGAGGATATGTAGCATTCTACTGGACTTTGAGAGATGAGGCATCCTTAGTGTGTTCCCACGGTCTGCTCTAATTTCTGCTTCGGGGCTGGCTCTGCCACATATACTTGAAGGATAAAATCAGAGCTGAAAATAGGGAAGGTGAGAAATTCTTCTATTATGTCACTTTGAAAAATTCACTGTGTTGCTATATGTGGTTATGGGAGGACTTAGTTATTACCTGAAATAGCAGATGGTTCCTAGCAGACTGTCCATATCATGCTGCCTCTATAACCCATCATTATATGAATGGAACTGTACCACAAGGGACGACAACTGATCAGACCTTCCCTTGAAAAATTATTGCCAAAGGCAGATGGGAAATACCAAACCAGCATACACCAGAGCTGAAATCTCACATATAAGGGAAGATATAGGAAAAATTTACTGTAAAAGTAGTGGTTTATGTCCAAATTGGATACTATGCCAAATTCCTTGCAAATTAAAGGTTTCATGGAGCTTACAGTTAAGTGCCATTTTTGAAGCCAGGAGCCTAAATCAGACAAAGTGTTGCCCAACTGGCCTTTTGTGACTGAGGGTAAGAAAGGTCCACGCTTCCCAGCGGGATAAAAGCTGAATCCAAAGCCTGTGCCATGAATCCATTACAGTGTGCACTGATGTCCCAGAATATGTTTATCCTAAGGCCTATCTTTGCCCCTCACTCCCACTACTGGGAACTGAGATACTCACACTGCAGTGCTGTTCTCTCTCTGGCTCCCATGCATCAAGCACTGTAAGTCAAACAGTTTCAGATGGTGCTTGTTTTTCGTGCTTAACTGAAATCATTAGGTAAATTATTACTATGGTGCACAGGGATTTAGCAGTAGGATTCCCATTAATATGGTCAGACATACATGGCTAAATTCTTGGCACTAAAATTTCCCTGCAAAGTATTGCCTTAATAATATTTTTAACTTCAACAGATTGTTCTGTCTATGCAGAGATGCTACAGACAAACTGAAAGTAAACTTTCCCAGATTTTAATCATTCAAATGTCAATATTCTCTTTCTTCAGGCTCCTCAAGCAGGAAGAAACCCTGTGATGACAAAAGGACAATGTGCCAAATTAAAAGCACTGTAATTATTGAAACCAAGTGCTATCATTTAGTTCTCTGGAGGCTGACAGCTCAACTGCTCTCTAGAAATAAATTTCTACAAATTCCTTCGGAGTCAACACTGATGCAATCACTTATTCATAGTAAAAAGGCTGTGTTGACTCAGCATTCTCCTTCATCGAGTTATGTCAGAAGGTATCAAAATACCAAACTTTAATAAATGGGGAGATGGAGACTAGAGACATCAACATAAGTTTATGTAGTATTAACGATGACAGAATGTTTTGTCACCACACCCTAACTCAAATAAGTACAGGGATGTACAGAAACACAGTCATAAAGACACCACCAGTGAAGGTATTTAGCTTTAATGGTGAAATTCTTATCTATCATTATTGTTGTTTAACCATTGAACCCCCTGTAAAACTTATCAGTGGTACAGAACAAACTTTGGCTGAATATCAAACAGGTGCCTCAGGTTAGAAAGAAGGTTTACAACATTACTGCACCAACACTCAGGTAGCGCCAGAGCAAGAGCCAAGGGGGAACACTCTGGGAGAAGAGCCACAGCAGTTGTTGCAAGGCATGCATGAATCAGTGCATTCTGGGGTGTTACATTTCTGCAAAACCATTAAAAGGAATAAAATAAAATTGTGATGGTTCATCTAGCTAGCAGAGCCTGTCTCAACTCATTTATGAGCTACACACAGAAAGTAATGACTGAAATCCTTTGCTTTGTATTATCAAAGAGGCAGACTGGATGCTCCAATTCCAGCAGGTGTACATTTATCAGAAGGAAGGAACCTATTCTGACCTTTTTCACATCCAGTTGCCACCTGCCTGTTGCAAATACAAAGCAGAGGCAAAGCATCACCAAGTCATGACTACAACATCTACCTGGGGAAACAATTACATGGGCTGCAGGGCAACCAACCTAGACCATAGGTCGTTTGTATGTCTGGCAGCTAAGAAATAAATATTGTACTTTTGCTTGTAAAATGCTTACATTTGGTCTGGACTCAGTGAGATCAGCTTCCTGCAGCTTGGAAGTAACATTTTTACCGAGTCACTTTTCACATAAAAACACAGTTTTCAGTGTGTTATTGGGGTTGTAAATGTTTGTCTCAGCATTCTCATCTGGCTAATATCACCAGGAATTAGGCAGTATGTTTGCTAAAACTGATCCCTATTCATGAGTGTGAGCTTCTGGGCCAGACTTTGCTACCCAGCCCTGCTTCCTCAGAAGTGTTCAGAACCCTTTAGAATCACGACAGAAGCTGTTCAGGTTGGATCCTGCAGCTGCATTCTACCTCCCTCCATGCAGGAGATGCCCCATCAGCAAACCTCACACACGTGCATGTGAGGCTGCAGGACAGGCTGTAAATCCACAGAAAGGAGGAGAGGGGACAGGATAGCATGGATGTTTTAGGATGAAAACAATGTCTCAAAGAAAAACAACAGCTAGAGGTCCCCAATGCACCTAAAACGCCTCCTGATTTCTCACGAGGCCATGGCTAATGGAGACAGCGTTGTTTGGCAAGGAATTGCTGCAATAAACCCCCAGACATTTTCTTTGTTGGGTATCCAGCTGGACACCATGAACAGAAAACTTGACTACATCATGCAAGTGTGTTGTGTTTTTACCTTCCAGGGGAGATTAGTTTCCATTTGATTACAAGTTAATTAACAATAAATGTAGTTTATTGTTATTGCAGTTGTTTCCAATTTGCCAAACATTACATACTAACAAAACCATTTCTTTATTTTAAAATGGGATTTTTACCCTTTTATGAAATCTATAATTCTAAACTATTTTAGAGAACTACACAACAAATTAATTTAGTACACTAAACACTAAAGAATCTGACCATGACTGAATAGAAATCCACTCACAAAGTGACTATCCAGAAAAAGTGATTAGCAAATAACAAAGGACAGAATACAAAAGAAATGCTGTTCTACATCAATTTCCAATTTCTACAAAAATAACCTCTATCTAAGTGGTTAAAAAGGAAGAATGTTTTCAGGAGCAAGTCCCTTAGATCAAAGATCAATGCACAAGAAAACAAATTGCCTCAGAGTGTGGTAACATAGTTTAATGGAATAATTTTACAACTAGCAAGCCATATTGTGAAAGAAAAGTGATTTGAAAAGATGAACTTGATAAAACTGCCTTTCAGGTTGCCTCACTAGCATTCAATCTTAGATGACTGAATGAAAACACATGTCCAAAGAATTACAAGCTCTACATCTTTGACATCTCTAAGGCAGATCTAGCTGCTATCTACAATGTCATGTGGGAGAAAAATGGGATTCAAGACATATACACACATACATAGAAAAGGCAAACCCAGCCTCTCACTCATAACATGCTACATTAGGCTGTGAACTAAACCAGCACCTAGGTCTGGCCAAGATTAAGGTCCCAGTGTGTCAACTGCTGCATAAATAAACAGCTCCATTGACTTCCAGCAAAGGATGGAAAACAAATATTAGGGCTCTGACTCACACGCAGATGGCAAATGACTGGAGTGATGCACCTTTGAGTCAGCTGCTACCTGCTTCAGCTCCACTGAGCTTGTGCCTGCAGAATTATCATCATCGATAGCCTGAGCACGGTCCAACCCAGCTGAGGAACCACACACAGAAGCCCCTTGCCCCAACACACTTCCTGGGGAAGGCTGCTAAATACAGGCAACAGGCACAGACCTGAATGCAAGTCTCAAATTTCCTCCGTTTTAGAAGTGGGGAACTGGGTCATAGATACACCAATGGTTTTCTCGATGTAGGCATGACTAGAAAGTTAAGTCACATTGCAAGAGCCAGCAAATCTTTTGGAGAAGCCTATCCAATAGACGGGAAAACCAAAACTCAGCAGGTTGAAGGGGTCTGCCACGCCACAGGAACACCAAGTTTTACATTGGATGTAATGATTCCAGATTTTGTGCTTTGCACCTTTTGTAACAAATACGGGCCCCTGCTGATACACCCAGCAGAAGACTGAGTTGTGCTCAAGTGAGACAACAACTCTCAATCCCCTGTAGGCAGCCAGAAAAATTAACTCCCTCTTGGAACTGCAGTGGCCATTTATTAGCTCAGGAATATAAAGGAGAGACAAGTAAAGTAAACTAATTACGTTTCATGGGGGCTTTTTGGATCTGGGTTCTGAGTTACGAAATAGATTGGGAATGGCTGTTTATTGTCAAGCCTCCAAAAGGAGATTGAGGGCAAAGGAGAAACAAGGATGTTGCTATTATTTACGTTGCTTGAGCACTGGCCATTGGAAATGCGTTTCTCATTGAGTGATTAACAGTTATCCAGCACAAAGAGCAAATAAAAACCTTGTCTGATTCAGCCAGTCCCATTCTCTTTGCCCTTACTGCATTAAATCACGTGCAGCTGGCTGATTTATTTACTGTCGCTTCTTAATATCATTACTCTGCTGTGATGCCATGTTTAAGGAATAATTAAGAAAACATAAGAGATTTTTAACTAAAGTTCTTTGCTCTTGAAAATCGATAACTTTAAGCTTCATTTAGCTCCCTGTGGATAGATTCACATCCCTGCACAGATGAAGTTACCAAAATCAATACAGCTTTGCAGAGGCACAGGGGGTCAGCCTGTGCAGAACTCCTCTGACTTCATGAGTAAAGCACTCGCTGCTGGGTCCAAGCTTCCATCTGCATTTGGGTTTAAAAGGGTTTCTCAGCTCCAGAATACACTGTGAAAGCCCTTGATTAAGTCATTATGATGCATAATTCCCTGGCATGCCAAGAATCTAGTCCCAAATTGATACAAAGGCAAGTCTGCCGAGGATGAGTGGGTATTCTGGGGGTTTATTGTGAAAACTCAGAATTACGTGCACTGAACTGCTGGTAGGGAGTTTGCTTGCTCTTGCTACTGATAGCCATTAAAATGCCTCACAGATTAAACACAATCACCCTCACCATTGCCTAATGAAAAACTATCTCAGTCCCACTCCTGCAGTTATGTGAGGCCAGTGGGGTTTGTGTTGGCTCAGTGCTTTTCCCCATGCTCCCTGAGCTGGGGCAGGACACTCCTCCAGGCTTGGATGGGTGAATTCCCACCACAGAACAACCCCCACTCCCAACTGGTGCATTTCGGTGTTGCTTTATTGCCCCTAACACCTGGCAAAAGCTGAGGTCATTTGGAAGGGTCTAAAAGAATTCAGCTTTCTTAAAGACAGAGCATTTTAGGGCCTGGGCAGGCCCTGGGATCAGTATCACTGCTAAGATGCTTACAGGCTTAATTCCCTGGATGACCCCAGGCTCTGTACACAGCCATGGCAATGAAGATGGACAAATGTAATTCCAAGCACAGAGCACTGTAAAGATCCATCATTAAAAAATGAGCTCAAAAGCAAATCTCCTTTTATTCTGCTTTGGTTAAAGAATGGCAGCAGATTTAGATAACTAGTCACGGTAGCATCAGCTTCCTTCACACTTACTTAACAGGACATCATTTCACTTAAAAAGATCGAGAGGACAGTGTGACATGCTCAGACAGCACAGCCATGAATGTGGTATAAATACCTGGGGAGACAGATTAGTTTGCTATTTCTGCTCACAGCCTTCTCCTAGGAGCACAGAAATGCCATCTCAGCATGCTTTTTGTAGGATTAGAAAATCATTATAAACACAAGGATAAAAATATGCCATGGGAGTTACAGCTAATTTCTTGCTATAATTTGCAGCAATTTACACATAATCATTTGAAAATACTGCAGAGTGCCAACAGCTGAGTGTCTGCTGCAATGGTGCAAATCAGGAAAATGAGAAACGCAGTTAGGGCTGAAGAACCCTCCAGAAGGGGCATTTGGGATATTAAGTTCACAAGCTCCTCCTTGCAGTTGAGTAATGAAGGAGATTTTATTCTACCACACGGAGTCCAGTTTCTTAGGCTGTAGGTGGATGGAATGACCTTCATAACAACAGACTTTGGACTTCAGAAAAGTCCTGCCAAAGTCCTGCTGTCCTACAACAGCAATGTAGTCTGTGTCTTTTTCTCCTACATGAAAAGGTTTTTTTAACTTTTATTTAAAAAAGGAGGCTGCAAGTAGCAGGCACCAGCACCAGCACAATTGTATTTTCATGCAAATACACATTTGAAAAGGTAATAAAACTGTAGTAAAATTACTGAATTAGGGTTCAGAAACGTGTTTTAATATCAATATTTATTCTGAACATATGAAAATTACTGAAATCCCATTACACATTCATTTCCTAATCATAATTTCCATCCAAAAATCTGGATTGATTATAAAAGAGGAACATATCTATGCACTGTACATTTGTATTTTTGTCTATTTTATAACTTTAAATATTTCAAAATAATTTGAAAGGGGAATAAAAACAAATGTGCCTCCAGACCAGAACCCTGCATATAAAACAAACTAAAGATGAGTTATGAACCTCCATGAAGAGGAATTTATAGTAGAAATACCAGTGTTTCTGCAACCCTCTTTTATAGGGTCATCAACAGAGGGGATATGAAAAAAGGGGGTGAAATGATTTATTAAGAGAATACATTCTCTTCTAAAGGAAAGATATTTAATCTGTGGATCACCAACACTTGACCCAGGGCAAGGGTTACCAGTAGTACCAGAAGGAGCCTTGATTTAAATAATGGAGAAGTGCAGGAGCAGATGCAGGGCTGATTTAAAAGATGGAGAAGCACAGAAGCAAGCACACTCCTGGGAGGGCTGATGGAGAGGACTGCAAAGCTCCAAGGCACCCAGGTAACTAGTAATTGGTAAGGTGAGCTTGAATTTTAAAGTGATTTATTTTAAAAACATGAAATACATAAGATTCTCTTGGAAAATCAAACAGCAAAGAATTAAAAAGCATGCCTAACTTTAAACTATCAGTAGATTTAATGAATAGCTGGGCTTTTTTCCCAAAGACACCTGAAGGAACTGGGCACCTATATCTTCTCCATGCTCAGTGGAAACTCTTTACCTAAATCTTGTTTATATTTTGGAACTGTGATTCAGTGGGACTCTCTGTATGCTAAGCAAGGCTCAGATATGTCACTGAAATGATGTCTCACCACATTTTGAGTATCATCAGTGTCTAAAATAGGTTTAGGTGTTGGATACCTGTCTCTCCTGGCAGCTGAAAGACACAGATCTGAACAAAAGCTGCTGATCAATCACAAATGACTGTGCACATGTTCATCTGCCCCAGGAGAATGAACCAACACTTAAGACCACCCTTGACTTGGGATACCCTTGACTCATGGGTGCCAGGGACATGCAAAGTTTTGGTTATCATTTTGAGGCAAGACTTCTTTTTTCATGAATACTCAAAAGCAGATTTTCATTTTTTCCCCTTCTGGGAGCAAGTATTTTCAACCATGAAGCTGACTCCAGTGTTTCTGTTGGCATCTGCAAGAACTTGCTAAGCTTCTACCAAGCCTTGTTCATGCTCCATTGTCTGGGAAGCTTAGGGACCTTTACATTTCTGTGGCTCACTGCTGACAATGATGACTATGAGTTCAAATTCTCCTAATCCAAGATAAACATTTGGAAAGGCTTATGAGAATGTAGAGCATGTGTCTGCACACATGCACATGATGACACGTGACACATGCACAGTGCAGAAGTATGTTTGGCTGCTCCTTGACTCATGGTGATGACAGACCCAGGGATTCAGAAGAAAACAGGCTCTGACTCGAGATGAGTTACCAGGGGAAGTGACAAGGCAGCAGCTGAATCCTGAGTACCACAGCCAAAGATGGCCATTCCTGCACTTCCCATGGGTCTCTGGAGTGCTACAGAGGAGTCATAAGGGGAGCTGAACAACCACCTTCTCATATTTGAGCAATGGAGAACCAAGGTGTGCATCTGCATTTGATCCATCCTCTCAGCCTTTCCTGTGTGGTAGTCTGGGAGCAGGAGAGAGCTTATGCCATATTGCTCAGCCCTCAGTCATTCTAGATGGCACCACAGCCCAACTGTGAGCTGGAGCAGTTACTTGCTTTAGTTTATGCTGGGGTCCACTTTGGCTTTCCAATTAGCCCAGAATGCCTCAGCTGGCCTAGAGAATGCAAAACCTGCTGCATCCTCCCATCCTTTCTGGAGCTTGCCCTCAGTGCATGTCTGACACACAGAATGCAAGCTGGGTCAAAGTCTCTCTTTCAATTGCCACAGAATTTGAGATCCCAGATGCTGATATTTTGTCTCCATCCTAGAAACATTAGGAGATGCTCTTAAATGTTTTAAAGTTAACTGCTCCCAAAATTAATGGAGATGACCTTTCCATGCTTTGGACAGGAGGCTTTGGTGTTTCCTGGCTCAGAACTCATAGAATCAGAGAATCTGAATAGTCTGAACTGGAGCTTAAAGATCACCTAGTCCCCACTCCCCTGATGTTGGCAAGGGCACCTTCTACTAGAACAAGCTGCTCAGAGCCCCATCCAACCTGGTCTTGAACACTTCCAGGGATGGAGCAGCCATAACTACTCTGGACAACTTGTTCCAGTGCCTCACCACCCTCACAATAATGATTTTTTCCCCTAACACCTAATCTACACCTATCCTCTTTCAGTTTGAAGCCATTCCCCCTTGTCCTGTCACCTGTGCCCCCAAAAACAGTGTCCTTCCATTCCACCCCTCAGGCTCTGCAAGGATGGAATTAGGTCAGCCCAAAGCCGCCTTTTTTCCAGCCTGAACAATCCCAATTCTCCCAGGCTCTGCTCATCCATTTAATCAACTTAGTGGCCTCCTCGGGTCCTGATCCAAGAGGTCCATGTGCCGGGGGAGATGGACACAGCACTGCAGCGGGGTCCCAGAGCCGAGAGGGAGAATCCCTCCCTCTCTCTGCTGCCCACGCTGCTTTGGCTGCAGCCCAGGGTTTGGGAAACCCATTATCACTGATTAACTGAGCTCATGAGGTCTGTGCCGCACGAAGAGCCCAACATCCCGGGCGTGCGGCACGGCTCCCCCGGCGCTGCAGCGCGGCCGGCTGCGACTAGATGTCAGCACTCCACTGGGCAAGCGGCGCCAGCCGCGGCAGCATCCAAGGCACACGAAAGCCACCACACCTCCCCAAAATTCGTACCAGGGCTGTGCAGGGCAGCTGCAAAGCCACAAGTGAACCGTGAGCTGCTCTTTCGCAATGAAATCCAATACCACGCAAAACAAACAAAAATTTTTAAAAAAATTAAAAATCACACCGTTGCAGACCTCAAAGAGGGAATGAGGGGGAAAAAAAAAATCTTCAATCGTTTTTCTTAAGGCTTTGGACTGCTGTTCCAGAAAGAAAGAAAAAAAAAATTACAATTCCCACAATGACCTGGAGCTGGAACAATTCTGGCAAGGCAGATGCAGCAGGGATAGCTCAGCAAAGCTTTTGTTATTTGGCTTGGTTTTGTCTCAAATGCGCTAACATCGTCTCTCACAAGTTTTATGAGGATCTGTCAACTCAGTCCCCATCTGTTCTGGAAAAATTAGCCTTTTCAGGATAGAGTAGGTAGGATGTGGATTCAAATCCACAGGGCACAGATTTAAATCAAAGTATCTGAAGCCACTTCCAATTGCCAAGTAGTGAGGGGAGGGCTTGCATTTGAGCTCCCCTGTCAAGCTGGTTTCTGTTTCAAGCCTTTTATTAACAATTAACACTTAAAGTATATCAAGCAAGGAGGAAAACAAGGAAGAATCCGTGCAGTGTATGAAATGCAGTCTATGTAGCACTGGGGAGACAAAGTATGTAGGAAACAAAGTGGAGTTTCATTAATTCAGAGGTGTTCACTTACAAATACAAAATGAGAATAAAGTCTACTAGAAGCAAGCAAGACACTGCCTAAGGTAGCAAATGAGAATCAAAGCATTATAGTGGCATGATGCAAGAGATCCCAAAGCTGATTCCTTAGAGTGCTCAGAGCTGGCCATTATCACTTGTGTGTACAGATACATCAACTGTCACTGCTACTGAACATCCAACACTTGGAGCTGCACCCTGCACTGCACACTATGAAAAACGCTGAAGGAGAGAGACCTGGGGCATTTTCAACAGCTCCATGCAGAGCTCTGGTCACCAGTGTCACAGCTGGCTGTTCGAGATGTCTGCTCAGAGCTGCCACCTCATTGTGGGAGCTGAGCCCTCAGCTTCACCTCACAGCCCTTTAAGAAATCTAGCGACTGTAAGTAGCAGCATCTACATTGAAACTGCCAAGGTATTACATTGATTTCTTTCAATAATGGTGACATATTCTTAGTCTTATTTCATCACCCTCCTCAGAATCCTAAATGCTTCACTAATGAAATATCTGCATCTGCCTGTGCTCTGCTACTGTCGATGATGAAGAAAACAAAATTAGTTTCCTTAGGTATTGTCCACTGTTATTATATTCAACTATTATATTCTCAGAGAATACAAAAAACTTTTCATTAATCAATTACTAAGAAATTCAGGAGAAAGATATAATTTCACTGTGCTATATAGGAAGAGGATTCTTATGATATCTGCTCTAGTACCTCTCTCAGCCCTGTTTACAGCAAGCATCTGACAGGAGGGGAGCTGGCTGGGTGAGCAATGACTTCCCTCTGCACCAGAAATTCCTGTCCAGTTGGAAAGAGTTAGCGACTGTTACATCCTTTTTTTTTTTTTCCTTCCCATTTGCATTCCTCATAAAATGATAGCATTTTGTTGAAATCACTGAACATAACAAAGGCAAAGTCAGCCTGACAGCTCTGCCAAAGCAACAGCTGCAGGTACTGGATAGGAAGCACCTCTGAACTTTCAAAATGAGCTTTGGCAAGAACATTTGTGTTTTGGGGTATGAAAGAGGGGAGATCCAGCTTCCCACGTCCAGTCCATTCCCAGTTCTGGGATCATATCCTTCCCTGGGGGTAACATCTAACATTGGAGTTTCCAGCTCACACTGCCCTCTGAAACACATCCTCTCCCAAAGGTGAATACAAAACCAAGTCCCCTCTCTCTTTGCTTCCAAGAGAAAATGAGGGAAATAATCCTGAAGTGCTGGATGCTGTGCTCTGCTGGTTCCAGCTCAAGGTTTCAAGCCCCACTATGATGGAAGATTACTGTGTCACTCTTGGCCAGACTCACCACATACAGAAAAAACCTGAGCAGGAAATGGAAATTACCCTGGTCTACTCAATGGGTTTCTGCAAAAACTGTGATATCAGAGCAGCAGCACATGCATTTTGGGGGGTGGCTAGGGTTAGCAGTGTGCTGACACCAGAGCTGTTTCGCAGTTCAGACAGGCTTTCCCCAGTGTAATTAGGTGCCAGTGCTGTCCTGACATCTGAGACAGCAGCTCTGCTCCTCTTCCATAGCTGTGAGCATCAGAGAGTGCCCAGGACTGGAAACAGGCTCACAGCCACTCCTGGGAGAAATAAAAGCTGTTGGTTCAGGGTGCTGGGAGTGCCTTTTGCTTTCAAAGGAGGAAGAGCAGTGAAAGAGAGGTGGGTAAAAAGTAGAGGGATAAAGAAAGATGGAGAAAGGGAGAGGTCTCCAGGCATCAAACTGCTTGTGCTCTTTGAAGCCTTTGCAATGGGGTGAAGTTCTCTACAGACACATCCTGGCCCTTCAGCAAGATCAGATTGCCTCAGGAGAAGATGTTTGTAAGGAAAAAGTTGGCCAGATATCCCTGCTTCTTCTCCCAAAAATAAGTTTGACAGAAGATTTCAATCTAAGAGCAGTTGTAGGTATCATGATACTTCTTTGTTACTTGTCCTAAAAGATTCAGGTGGTATTACACATCACTGGCCCTGTATTTTCTATCCCATGTTCTGACATGCTGCCTGCATTAGCATTGTCTTTTATACTTAAAATGTCTTTTACAGCACAACTCCCCATGGGGGAAAGAAATCTTTGAAGCTTCCCATTCAAATCTTCAAAGAAGGACCTTGAAGAGCCCTCAGAGAGAGTGTGGGAAAGTCTGGAATAGGAATAATGTTATAAAGCTGACTTTCCCCTTTGTCCATCCATAATTGTACCACTGTTGTGGTCCCATTTTTTGCACTTCCATAAAACTCCTTGAGTGCTGAAGAAAGTTTATCCATTCTTCCATGTTGTTGGGAATGTCTACCAGTTTCATCACAAAGTTATGACCAGAAATAACCCATAAACCTGCAATACAGATTGCAGCCTTAACCCCTTCAGTGAGGAGATTGAACTGGGGCTGCTGGGGAGCTGCATCTCCAGCAGCATGCACTTCTTGGGCATGTTTTTTTCAAGCCAAATGCCTAACCTTTGCTAGCACACACCATTCTTGGAATTTTGCAAGCAAAATGCCAAACCTTTGCTAGTGGTATGTAGCAAAAGTCCCTAGAAAATGCCAATTTATGCTGCTAAAGAATGTGGTAAAATCTGGCCGACTTAAGTTGTGGAATCACACTATTTGGAGGAATAAATCACTCAAGACATAAAAGGAGGCACTTTTTCTTTCATTTCCTCTGTGACATATTCCCCAACGCATACCATTAAGTCACTACCTTTTACAGGAAATTCTGTGGTAAAAACAGAAAGATTCCATCAAAACCAGACGAAACAAAACCGTGTACATGTCCTGTGCCTGCTCACTGCCAATCCTGACTACGAGCAGTGAACTGCTCTCTGCATTCTGTATTGAATGGAAACTGCTGAGTTCTATTACGTTTATTACTTAGCTCAGGACTATCTGCAATATGTGCTCCAGGAATCACAGCTCGGACCAGCCCAGACCAGGGTTGCTCATGTCTTGCGAACCATTGCATCTTCCCTGCAAGACCAAACTGAGGAGGCTCTCAGGCCACTCCTGGACAGGATTGACATCACCTCTGTAGCTGTTGCCAAGAGAATTTTCAATGGAGTCATGGATGAAAAGTTTGCTGATGGAAATACCAACTGGGGACGAATTATGACCATATTTACGTTTGGGGGTCTTCTCACCAAGAAGCTTCAAGAGCATGGGGTTAAGCTGACCACAGAGGAGAAGGAGGAGATCTCTTATTTCATCACAGAATACATCATAAACAATAAAGCCGAATGGATTGATGCGAATGGTGGCTGGGTGAGTTTCTCATTTTCTGCCAAAGTCCAGATTAGGAGATTTCATTAATTATTGCAATAGACACTGTCAAAACCATTTTTTTCAGAGTTTCATTTGATGGCTTAATATTTGGTGTCTGGAATGTCTCATTGAGACTTACAGTGAGAGCTTTGCTTCTGCTTTAAACAGAACAGTGATAAAAGACAACTTTCTTTTTAAAAGATGCTTCCCAATTTTGAATAATAAGATCATACCATAATTCAGGTTGAGAATGACCTTAGAAAACCATTTGGTCCAGCCTCCCACTCAAAGCAGTTTAAACCACACAAACCCTGAGATTTCTTTTATTAAATCTAAAATTAAGTGGCATCCTAAGGTCAGTGCAGCAATTTTTATTTCATATAGGAGTTGGTCCAAAAATACTTAAGTTCAAGGTAAGGAAAGAATACACAGGTGTGATCCTCACAAATGAAGTCAGCACTTTTGCTGTGCATTTCAACAAAGCCATTATTTAAACCCCCAAATCAGTTTTACTTACAACAAATGTACAGGTAAGTACAACTGGCATTAAATCTTTTCTATTTGGACTGAGATAATCCTAGAACTTCCATCTATGAATGGTCAATGCTGAGAAAAATACTTGCTACTAAATAGACTGTTTTGCCAAGTTGCTGAAATTCCCATTCTGCCAGTGAAGGGAAATATCCTTTTGCTCTGCAAAGCTTCATCACACCAATGCCTTTTTTTTTTTTTTTTTACCCAGTTAGGGGAATCTGAGAATCAATGACACCAGTGTCAGTTATTTCCTTGGTACTTTTTTCCTTTACTTATATGTAAATGTTACTTTCTCTTTCCACCCCCTCTCATCCCACTTCTCTCATATTTCCTACAACTTTTTTTCCCCTGATTTATTTTCTAGTGTCTTGCTTTTCCTTTTTTTTTTTTTTCCCTTTCTGCTTTTTTTAATCTTTCTCTGTAGCAGCAGAAAAAGGTGATAGTGACTCATGGCCCCTTGATGCATCAGATTTATTATAAAGGCTTCTCTTTCCATCTCTTTCAAATAGAGTCAATTTTATTTCAGAAAAGTATCAACTCCTGGCAACATTCTGTCATAATAGGTGCCTCATCATAGTAGAATAAGGAAGCTTAAAGGAAGATATTTCTGAGTGTATTACTACATCAGAAACATAGTACTTGTACCTTCCTGGAAGATCTGGGCTTGGATGATAGAGTTCACATTTGTTTTCTATTTACACAGGGAGGGCATAGTCTTGACTTGGAGATAAAACAAACATTCAGCAAGGTGCAGCTATTTTCAGCTACTATTTTTAAAGCTCTATTCATCTTTGGAGGTAGAGCTCTGAAAAGCTGTCCCTCACTGCACAGTGCTGCAGCACTGTTAATCTGGCACAGGGAGTGGTGTGGTTTCCCTGCATGTTGTTTTTAAGCTGTCCCTAACTGTGCGTGTTCTTTTCCACAGGAAAACGGCTTCCTAACAAAGTTTGAAAGAAGATCACTACTGTCTTTCTCCAAAATTACAGCCCTGTTCATAGCTGTTGTTTCCTTGTTCAGAGAGTACTACTGAAGCAAAAGGATCTGCCATTCATGTGTAATCCAGATATTGCCACAACCTTCACTTCTCAGCCCTCCTCCACGCAATACCAAAAAGAGAATAATTTCCTTCCATAATTTGTTTTTAATTTATTTGTATTTATTTTGACTAAATACAATGTTTAACATGCTATCCTAATTACCAAATCTGAAGATGAGATCCTTCCAAAGGGGAATCTACACAACATCATGCAGCAACTCAAGTAATTCAATCCACCTTTCCAGTCAGGATTGCTTTGAGATCATTTTCCACATCCAGACAGCTCTTGGAATCTCGCTTGCATCTCCATGAAAGGACATTGTTTTAGTGAAATACAATCCAATGGGTTAAGAAACAAGTTTTTATGTCATTTGTTTTGTAAATGAAATACTATTGTAATGCATTTTATTGCAACCTCTGTATAAGAAAAAGGGGGGGATTTTTGTGAAGAAAAAAGAAATGGGAACTCCAATATAGAAGTGGGTAGAAGTTACTGACACAGACTAAGCAATTTCTATGGGAAGAACTGTTTGTAGAAGCTAGCAACTCAAAAATGTGCACTCACTTACTGTTATAGCAATGGTATGTGTTTCTGTGCTGTATTTTTTTAATCGCTCACATCTACAATGAATGTTCTTTCATATTTGTGTGATGTAGTCATCAGGCTGAACATTTTTTAAACTAGATGTTTAAAAACAGGCAAGTAAAAATATTTCTTAAATAAGAAATTTGTGTAAATACACTAATATTTTATGAATATATATTAAAATATGTATTTTAAAGCCTTAAAATTGGTCTCATTTTTTCCAGAAAAATTGGAGCATGGGAAAAGATCTGCCTGAGTAAGATAATCTTAGAAGAGTTATCACAATGCTGCTGGAAAATCCCAGTAGTTTATGGGTTTGACCTGATATCCACAGCTGTCAAGACTTTCATTTTCTGTAATACTTTTTAGGTACTATCTGGTAGCTTGTATAAGAAACAGATATCTTGTGGCAAAATAAATGAACTGGATCAGCTCTGATGACAGTAAATAGTGTTTTGGTATACATCATAAAACTCAGTAAATTCAGAGAGCAATGCAAGAGACTTTCAGGCTTTAAAAGTCTGGGACAATTCATGTTTTTACTCAAATTTCATTTGCTTTCAAAGGCTAAGTAGTTCTTCAAGAATTCATTCTAGAAGGGTTTTCTTCATCTGTAGTGATTTTCCATTAAGGAACTAAGGCTGGGTCTAAACACCCTTCTTTTTTCAGATGAGTTGGAAGGTGAACCAAACTGAGCCAGCACCTGCCTGTGGCACACAACACCACTGTTTTCTGAGACAGATCCTCTAGAAAATCCAGCTTTGTGACACTGAGAGAACAAATCAGCCTCTTCTGGTAATGGGCTCTCTATTTTTCATGTCAACGTAAGACTTTTTTTTTTTTCAGTAAGAACAATTGTTTACTGGAACAACCTGCCCAAGGACGTGGTAGAGTCCCTCTCCCTAGCAGTTTTCAGGATACAGCTGAACAGGGCACTAGATAGTTCCATCCAGCTCCCTTCTCCAGGAATGGCTGGACCACAGAAGCTTTCAATGTCCCTTGCAACCTGGGTTGCTCTGTGATTCCATGGTCTAACCTCATGGGTTTAACTATAGAACACAAGCAGATGTTAGTGTTTGTTAGAACACGTATTTCTCCCTCTCCCTCCCCAGTGAAAGCAAGAAATATTATTTAGCATGCAGGCAGGATTTGTGAGGTAAACTTTGTTGCTGTTGAAGAAAAGATGGCAGTGTTCAGAGAGCAAGGGGCAGCTAAAGGAAAATGCCCACATCCAGAACACCTATGGCAGCACCTCTCAAAAATGACATTTTAAGACATGTTATGACATATGTGTCTTATTAGCAGCCTAAGTCTTCATGGTAAGAACAGTAGTTCTTACTCAGTTCCTCTTTGAGCACTGCTGCAAGCACGTATTACAGTGGCTAATGCTGATCTATTAATACCACATCCACTTCCTTTTACACTGATCTAGTAACCTATTTTATACTCAGAAGTACAATTTTTTAGTTAAATATAAAGGGCGACTGTGTCTTTTCAAAATGTAGGTGATACAATAATTTTAGAAGTTGCTTTCGTGGTAAGGACAGGGTTTAAACAAAAGAAGCCTGTATCATTAATGGTCCAGCGGGCTCCAGGTTAACTTCATGAGGACAAAATCTCCTTTTTTCAGTGCAGAGCAAGAAAAGCAGTGATGAGATGTACCACCCTAATTCTAAGCATAGTAGAACATCTGAAAACAGCAGGGCTATTAGCTAAGTTTTATAAAATAGTGCAGATGTAACTATCATGAAGTTATCCATACGTGACACTGGGGAGTGCCCAGGTCCTGGGCACTGCTGTTTAAGGGATCCTTGGATCTGCCAGGGGAGAACAAAGCGCTGCTTCTAGAGCAAAAGGTGAGGTCAAGGAGCTGCACAGTGGACCAGCTGATGACTTCATCGATGCACACAGCAGCTAAATTGAGATGTCATCAAAAGCCACACAGAAGAGATTTATGAAAACAGCTCTTCTCCTATAGAAATGTCGCTTTCTGTGCTTAAAATCGCAGAATCAGTTAGGTTGGAAAAAACCTCTGAGTCCATTGAGTCCAACCTTTGACTGGTCACCACCTTGTCAATGGGACCATGGCACTAAGTGCCACATCAGTCATTTCTTGAACACTTCCAGGAATGGTGACTCCACCACCTTCCTGGGCAGTTAAAGGTGTTTTGGACCCAAAGGCCTCCCTTGGGACGTGGCCGGCACATTTTCCCTGGGCTGGACACCGATGACCACCTGAGCCACAGGCACGGGGCTCCTTCACACCCTGCCGCAGAGCCCACGGCTGCGGCCGGATGCCACAGGGTACTTTCCCTTCCTACAGCAAAATTAGAGAAGGGGAAACGCTTTGCGATCCGCACCAGGGAGGAAAAAAAAAAAAAAAAAAAAAGGCTGGTGTTGGCAGGGACCCTCCAGCACCGTGGGGCCGGTGCCACCCGGGCTCGGAGCAGCGACCGGGCGGTCCCGGGCCGCCCCCGCGGCCCTGCCCGGCTCCGGCGCGGGCCCGCCCGGCGCACTCGGCGCATGGAGCGGGCCGGGGACGGCGGCGCGATGGCGGCGGCGCTGAGGGCGGCCAAGCGGCAGCTGCGGGGGGAGCTGCGGCAGCGCCTGCGGGCGCTCGGCGCGGCCGAGAAGCAGCGCCAGTCCCGCCTGCTGGGTCGTAAGGTGGGTGCGGACACCCGGGCACGGCCCAGAGCCGGGCCCGGCTGGCCGAGAAGCACGGTCGGGACTTTCCAGGCCCCGCCGGTGAGACCGAAACCATGACTCAAGGGCCCTTCCGCCGAGCGGGGAGTGAGCTCCGCCTCGGAGCCTTCCCTCGTCCCCTCCTCGGCAAGTGCCGGGGACCGGGGCTGATGGCGCCGCTGTGACAGGAACTGCCGGCGGCGCTGGCTAAAGCGGGGGGGTGAGCTGGGGACACTTTCCCCTGGAGCGGCGGGCACACATCACCCCTGGAGTGGCGTGGTGATCACCCTTCAGCCCTGGGGTGATGGGGACACTTGCTGCAGTGGGGCGGTGGGCACAGTGCAGCCCTGGAGTGGTGATCCCCCTTCCCTCGTGGGGCGGTGGGCACAGTTCAGCCCTGGAATGGTGATCCCCCTTCCCTCGTGGGGCGGTGGGCACAGTTCAGCCCTGGAATGGTGATCCCCCTTCCCCCGTGGGGCACTGGGCACAGTTCAGCCCTGATATGGTGATCCCCCTTCCCCCGTGGATTTTGGGGACAGTGGGGGCAGACTGCCACACACCCCAAGCAGGGCTCCTCGGGGGTGGTGGCGGGTGTTTATCTCAGACATTTCACACCAGCCTGGCTCTGGCCATACTTACAAAACCCAGCCACTGCCTGATTTGGCCTCTTGTTTTACGTGCTGTCATTTCCCTTCTGTATCTTCCAGCGGTGTTTCTTCCACACAATTTTATTTCTAATATAATTTTTACACTCTAAAAGATATCAAGCAGGGTTTGTCTAACTGGTATCCTAGCACAGAGTGATATGGGTATGTACTTTTGAAATGTCCTGTTTGTGTTTGGATTACACAGTTTTTATATAGATGTATTTTATCATTTTAATAAACATAATAAAATTTTATTTTGCAGTCACTGCATGTAATAGAGCACAGTCCTCATTTTTTTTGCAGCACCAGCGGGTACTTCTAGATGATCTACATTTATATGGTTATTTTCCTGCCAGAGGATCTCAAATCATTTTATAGACTTCATTTACTACTAATGTGTAGCCACTTCATGAGTGGGATGTGGCAGCACAGAAACTTTAGGTTGTAGGAAGTTTTAACTGGAACTTACATAACCTTTTTTTCATTGGGAATGCTTTTTAAAAACATATCCACATGTAGTGTCTTAGTCTCCTGATAATGCATTTTAGTAATTATACATCCTAGACTTAAATCTCTCAATTTTTAGCAGACACTGGCATGCATCCTCTTCAAAAATTTATAGTTCTCAGCCAACTTTTAAGCACCTAGCCCATGTAGTAAGGAATTTTTAGGAGCCCTCAGCCTTTGTCTAGCTTCTGCTGGTAAATGCAGCAACAGAGCACTCATTTCTTCTAGTGAGCCCACTAAAAGATACAGCCTTTATTTTGCTTAAAAGAAGGCATCAGGAAATAAGACATAAATTGGTGTTATCTTGCCGTTTTAATAATCTGACAAAAACTGAAAATCCTGAGCTTGCTTGAGACAGAGTGACTTTGTGCAAGTAGCAAAAAGTAGAGTTGGCTTCCTCATGGCATGGCAGGCATGGAGAAACTTTGGAAAAGGGTGAGAAAATATTTGGAATTGTATAAGGCCAAAAGTGTAGCTTGTAACATACATCAGTGCTTGTAGCTAATAAAAGTGAGCAGGTTATTTTATAACACCTGAGTAATATTTTTAGTAGTAAAATCTCATTTCAAAATAATGTTTAAATTCAAAGTGAAATAGCTTCACAAGCTGACCAAGCCACCAGTATTTAATTAGCTTCTGGATGATTATTCTTTTTTAATGCTTATGTTCATGATTAAAATCATGCTATTTGCATGCTCTGGTTCTGAAAAAAATGCTGTCAGCTGGTGAGCAAAGGGCAGATAATATTTGTTAAGTGTGGAAATTTTTTTAGTCTTCTCAGAAATGGCTCCGAGTCATAGCAGGAACATCTAGACAATTCTGAGAACATCTGAAAATGTGTCTTCCTGCTCACATGTGGGTTTACATCTTCACCCTCCTTTTTGTTCCTATACAGCCTAATTAATGTTACTGGATACCTCAGAGCAGATGGGATCTGTATGGTGCCCACAGTGCACAGCCCTTGTCTGAAAGTGTCTCAGTTTCTCTCTTCGCCAAACCCATGAGAAGTTTTGGCTCTGGAGGCCCTCAACATGAGCCACAGCCATTTTCTGAAGTCTGCAGTTTGACTAAATAGTCTGCTTTTTGCAGCAAAAGCTACCATGGAAATTCTCTTCTTTTAAGAGCTTAATCCTGTGGAAAAATCCATGTGTAGGATTAGGCAGATAGAAAAGGAAAAAAAATATTCTTCTGAATTAAGATGTTTCTGTGGCCAAGCAAGACACACACCATCCTTTAGTCTGGAGTGTTTCTTTTTTTTTCCCTTACAAAATTATATCCATCTTCTGAATATTTCACCTGGATTTTTAACTGCTGTAATGGAAAGAAAATAAAAAATGTCGTGGGAACCATATCTTGATTCAGATATGGGCATTTGTATCTCAAAACAAGGCCAGAGCAAAGGCTAAAGCTCAGAAGAGTGAGTTACCCTGCAGTTATACAAACACTGAGATTTGGTGATCTCTGTGCTGTAGTGAGCTTCTCAATTGTCTGATATTTTTGACAGATTTTTGTAACTGTGTAGAATAAGAGTAAATCTCATTTAAATGTATAAACACATTTATATTTGCTTTGTCCAGATGTATGTGGCAAAATATATATATGGTGCTAGAGAATGAGAAGACAAGCTTTTAAAAGCCTCCTTTCAAATTTTAATGTGGAATTCAGTCTGGAATGGGCAGAGACAAGTGAGGTATGAGTCTACTAACACTTTTTCACCATATAAGCATTTTTTATTTTCCCTCCTATATTCAGCCTTTTATAAGCCCAGCACTGAGTCTCATGAAAAGCAAAAAATGGCAAGGCCATCTTTCCTTCAAGCTCTGAAAAATGTGCAGTAATAAGATCACCTGTTAGAAGCAGGCGATGTTTGAAGTCATATATCTCATCGTGCTGGAGGGAAGACATTCAGGTTAACAAAAGAAAGAGGGGCCTGGTCTTGGAAGATTTTGTGCTCTTCAGTCATCTGCTCTGGTGCTGATTTTCTTTTGAGTTATTATTGAGGTGCTTCCTGTTCTGTCTAGGCCCCAGTGAGAGGTGCAGCCTGTAAAAAGGATGGAAGAAAAGGAATGCTAAACCCTTGTGGCATGCATAAGCTGGCTGTTCTGGCCTGCTGTATCTTTCTGCAGTGATGTTGGGCATTTGAGGATGCCTGCATTGTATGGCACAGATCTTTAGGGGATTGGAAGATTGTCTGCAAAATTGGTTTTTGCTGGCTCAAACCTGTGTTGCTGTGTTTAGTTCACTAGATGCAAAAAGTTGCCTATTTTGATTTTGCTGGTGATGAAATGTTGGAATAGGCAATAAAGTCAGCTTACTTTGTTTATGATGCATCAAAGTTTGTCTCTTTACCCTCCTCAATTAATATTGTGCTCCAGTTTTGTGTTAAATTAAAGTAAGTTGATCTTTCCAAAAACTTTCCTAAACCAATTGCGTCCATTTCCCACGTAGGTGATTGCCCATCCCAAGTACCAAGAATCCAAAAGAATTGCAATCTTCTTGAGCATGCCAGATGAAGTCCAGACAGAAGAAATCATTAAGGACATTTTTAAGCAAGGCAAAGAGTGTTTCATCCCCCGTTACAAACCTCAGAGCAATCACATGGACATGCTGAAGTTATCATCAGCTGAAGACATTTCTTCACTTGCTTTGACATCCTGGAATATTCTTCAGCCCAGTGATGATGACACTGCAAGAGAGGAAGCTCTTGCTGGTGGTGAGTATTTCCTTGCTGCATCAGGGATCGTTGAGCAGGAGTAGCCTGGAAGCCAGTAGGAAATGCTCTGATAGCAAGAATGAAATATTACACCTTGGTTTTATACCTTGTAGAGAGATGCTCCTTTCTCTTGCTTGTTTTTCTCCACCCTGTGCCACCTCTGTGACATGCCAGCTGGGCGGGAACAAGACTGCACAGATCCAGCTGAAAGAAAACTCAGCCCTCCAGATAAATCATCTTGGTCTGATCCATGAACATCCTCAGCTCAGTCTCAGCCAACATAATGTAGAGGCTTGTAAAAGAGAGAGGGGCTAGTTGGGGGTAGCTTAGGCTACCACTGAAACTCACAGGGATCCAGGTTTAGGATGTACTCTGAGAACTTTGATTTGTGCTGCCTGAAAGGTTGGGAGCTTCTCAGGTGATGCCTTTAGAGTGAGAATTTTCTGAAATCTTTGATCCTGCAAATTGTGTTGCATGGCTGAAATCTTTGATGCTGCAAATTTTGTTGCATGGATGAATCACAGTGCTGATATGGAGCCTGCCCTTGTAGAACAGCTCTCTGGACTGAGGCCTTAGACTGAAAATAAAAGGACTTTCTTGTAGGCCTGCATGAATATTACAGTCTTTTCCAGCATTATTCTCTCATATTTTTATTTTGATCTTATAATGCCGTCTCAGACACTGGATTCTTCATAGGGTTGAGAAGGTACAAGTTCATTAGGATCAAACTTGTGTGTTTGTGTTTTGATCCCCAAATAACCTCTCTCTTAACCTAAAATTCCCCAGCTCCTACTTGTAAACAAGTTTACTTTTTATGTCTTTGCATTCATTATTTGCATTCTTTCTGTAAACTCTTAAATATCTTCCTAAAACATCTGCAGAATGTTTAATCTTACTAATGGAAAGCTCATGTTGAGCTTGTGCTTGAAACCTCAGCCTAGGAAGGTTTCCTCCAGGTTGAAATTCACCATGCAGACAGCTTCCACTTCTCACACACTTGCCAGCTTTTTAGTGCTTGGTAAAGGAACATAACATTTCTATGACTCTGTTTGATTGAACTTGGGCTTGTATTTGCTTTGGGATGCCAATGTACTTTCCCAGAATGTTTAACCATGTGGTTTTTTGCTTTTATTTTCAGTCATTACCTCTTTCCTAATTCAGAATCCTTTCTGTGTCTACATTTTAGCTAGCAAGGGATTTCACTGCTTCATACAATCATCTTTACATTTAATATATAGCACTGTTCATCGTTTTTCTAATGTTTGCCAAAAGATTGTGTATATTGGTGGGATTTAGGGACTTTTGAAGGTAACCTAAAACAAAATCCAGAATTCCATTGACTGAGCTTAGTTCAGGCACTCTGGACAAGCTTTTGTACTACTGATGAGCTGCTGTTAATTGAATTTAACAAGGCTCTTGCAGACATCACAGAGTAAGCACACAATTTGAGCTATGATGGGAGCAAGGAGTTCCAGGTATAGAGTGCTCTGAGATGTACCTGGGTGCCAGACAGCGAAGATGGGGAAGGCAGGAACACACTTTGATACCTGGCTAGTTCTGGAGCTGCTGCTTCCTTCTCTGCACCAGGCTATGGACAGAGAGCAATGCCAGAAGAGCTCCTGTGCTCTACAGAGAGGTGCCAAGAGACCAGTTGTGAGAACTGATGTATGTCTATGTCAGACTTGTTCTGCCTGAAACTCAATATTAGTCTGTTTGTACTGTTTGTACAGTAATTTTGGAATAAGGCCATTTGGATTGGAAGTCGGACCTTGGTCCTTTATCCTAGAACAGTTTTTGTAAATTAGAGAATAAGTTTAGTGTTTTTCCACTGTTGCAGCATCAGACACACATTCCTAATCTATCCCCACAGAAACACACACTTCATCTCAAAATGTCTTTATATTTCTTTTGCTATATTTTTTGTCAACTCTTATATTTTTTGAACTTTGGTACATTTGCAAGAATGCAAATTGCCTTGGTGCTGCATCCATCCTCCATTGTTGAAATGACGCATGGATGGCACGTTTATCTCAGAGATGTTATCAAGTACTTTGGTGATCTGAGGCATTTACATTGTTATAAGGAGATAACATGGTGTTACATTAGTAATGTTCCCATGGCTGGCATAAATTACTATGTAATTTCCAAGAAATAGCCTGTGGGTACATAAATAAGCCATGTCATTTCTGTATTCCTTTTGCATGGCAAAAAGCTTAAATTCACACTGTCCTTAAAACTTCAGGCATGCTTACTGTTAAGAATAGCTCAAATATAAGACTGAGTATAATTTTTGCATAGATTTTCCCAGTCTTTGGTAGCACTCATGGGCAGTGTTGAATAGACACAAGCCACTCCTTTTGGAGATGATCCTTTTTTCTGTTGGACCAGGGTTACCTCTTTTCTTCTTGGCAGTACTCGCATCACACCGTGTTGGCATAAACAAAGATCACTGCTTTTGTGGTAGGAGAAAGTCTTAATTTTCTCTGTCATGTGTGGGTGACTCATTGGCATGTGAAAAGTTGCTTTCTTTAGGCTAAATGGACACAATAACAGAAAGAACAAAGGTAGAAGAAGTTCAGATACTTTGGAGTGGGGACGTGTGTAGGTGTATGACCTGGTTCGTTTCCAGCTGTATCTGTTGAGAGGATGTAGACAACTTCTGGGCAAGTCAGTGGTACATTTTCCTAATAGGTACCAATTCCCATTTTTATCCTTGCCCATCAGAGGTATAAATGTGCACTGGTACTTGGTTTTGCCCAAGGTAATACTGCTGATGAAAGTCCAGGCAGGTTGCAGTATTTGTTTACAGAAGTGTAGAAACCTTGCACAACTTTGGGAGGAATAAATCAGATAAAATGGTACGCCCTGTTTGCTTTTTATCACTACTCCTACAGAAGTTTAAAGAACACTTCGCCAGCAGCTTCATTTTCTGGTGGTTTAGGAAGGTGTTGTGATTCACCAAGCTGGACATGGGTTTCCCCATTTGTAATGTTAATTCTCTGCTCTGAGAATTATGAGCGAAAAGATAGGTTATTGCTCTGAAAAAGAGATTATTCTTACTGGGACACAAAAAAAAAAAACCAAACCAAAAAACACCAAGAAAAGACTAGGTTGAGTGTTTCCATATGGTAGAATTCTTGGAGACTTCTTTGAAGGGAGGCACGTGGCCAGGGATCTCAGCTGGAAGGCTTGGACCTGAGCAAATATGCTTAACTGTTTATAACTGAACTACTGACTGGTAGCTGAAGGTGGGCAATAAATTATAAACAGCTTTTCTAACATTCGCCTGCGTGATGGAGAGAGGAGGTTTGGCCTAAATATTTTTCTTGGCCAAAAAATGAAGTGTTATTAGAAATTACAGCTCTGAATCTGCTTACTCTAATGGATTGGGATGTGCTTTTCTAAGAAATTCAAGAAATGGGATTATGAGTACAGACTTAATTCAGCCTCTTAATCACTGTCAATTCTGCCCTGGTGTCACAGTACATTATTACATGATCCTTGTCCCTCAGGTGTGAACTCCCTGAAAGATGAACCCAGATGAAATGGTCTGGGCTCTTTCAAGGAGGCAGAAGATGAACACTGCTTGCTTTTAACGATTGCTACTAACGAGTATCTGCTCGGGTTAGAGCTGCAGGCCTCCTTACTGTACATTATTCAAACCTCAGGATGGAGATGGAGGTCTGCATTTCTGTACGGGCTCTTCATCACTACATCATTCAGTGACTTAAAGATGTTAAGTGGTATTTGCTGGTGGAGAAGCAGAAGAGGCTCAGGATCCTGTTGCAGCCTGAGTTGTGCAGAGGAGCTGCCCCTAGTGAATACAGACTCTTCTGCTTGTTTTTCCAACATTAAGTTTTCTTCTCTGTTCCCTCCAAAACAGTAATTTCCCAGATTTGTCTCAGCCGTTTACTAGACCTCCTTTTTCAAGTTTTAATTTCTCTACCACCATGATGTCCCAACCTCTCTGAAACTCCCTCAAGTGTCCTTCTCTGGCCTTTCTCACTGTATTCCCCACTGCCTCCTGCTCTCAGTCCCAGCCTGTCACTTCAGGGGCAGCTGGGCCAGCATAAATAGCTTGTCCCTGCCAAAAGGGAGGAGATCATGTGTTTTGTCTTCTTTCACTTGTCTGTTTCCAGACATACAAAATTCTCCATACCAGTTTACTCATTTCCTTCCCCATTGTGCTGGCTTCTTTCTCCTTTTCCTTGGCTTAGAAAAACTTCACTGTTTAAAAGTACTTTTTTTAATAAATAGTACAAAAGACATAGTTTTGTGATTGTTTCTTTTGGGCAGTGCCTGATTAAATAAGCTGCTGCCATTTCTCCTCCTCTTGGTCCCCACCCCTCCTCTCCTGTGCCAGCACAGATGGCCCTGCAGCTACGTTGGGATCTATACTGGGAAACCAGTCTTGGTTAGGAGCAACCCAGCACTGGTAAAGGTCTCTTCTCAGACAGAATCACCACACAGGTTTCGACTGATGCAACTGAAGAGTGGGTAGGAAGCTGATGTTGAGGGGTTGTGAAAATGGGTGTCATGCCAAAAAGAGTTTCAGTGAAACTTCAGTCATCGTTTCCTTCCATGTTTCAGTTCCCAGTCTTGCCCCAGGCAGCAGGAATAGGAGCAGCCAGTGAAACGAAAGTCCTTTGGAGTCCTCACAGCTGAGATGTGTCTGGCAGGAGGAGCTGACCCTGCACTCTGTGTGCTCCAACTGTGGGCCAATACTGGCTTAAGGAGTTTTCCCTCCTTGTGTTTTCAGCCTGTTCCTGCCTCTCCCTGGTGAGCTGGATCAACCTGCTGCTCTGGGTGAAGATTATTTCCCTTCTTTCCCCTCTCCTGTTTTCATTGGGATTTATTGAACCCAGATGCGTGGATCCATCCATGAGGCCAGATCAGTGCCGTGTGTGTGGGGGGGAGGGAGTGAGGAGCCAGGATGGAGGGAACGTCCCCTGTGGCACAGGTTTCCAAAGAGAGTCTTGGGGCCACCCATGCAGATGTGATTTCAGTAGTGGTACAGGGAGGAGAGCATCTTCAGAGAGCCCAGAACTCACCCTGACATGTCTCTTCTAAGCCTGTGCAATGGCAGTTTTTCAAACATTTGCAGCATTGCATAAGCCTGGCTCAAATGGCTTTGAACAGGGCTAAAGCCACATCATCACCAGTGAGGGTACTACAAGCAAGATTTCAAGATCTTGCTACAAGGCATGGAGCAACAGAGCTGCTCTCTCTCTTTTTTTTTTTTTTTTAACTAGCTTTGATCTTGGAAACCAGTGAACCATTTTGCAGGAATAAAACAAACATTATCCCCCCACCTCAGTTTGGCATAAGTACCAAGCTGAAAAATGTCAGCATTTGACAGTATAGCATCTTTTATGTAATGGGGAATGCTGAATAATCTGCTACTACTCAGCTACAGCATAATGCATTTTTGCTTTAAGAAATGAATGTATTAAGAACTCGAATTGTATTTTGTAATTTAGCTTGGAGACTTCTGGAATTTTCAGCACTGAAAACTTCTGTGGCCTACTGATCACAGCATTTGTGTTGTAACTTCAAGATAATTAGTGAAATATTAACTAGATAATCCCTGCTTTCAATAACGGTGAAAAAAATACTATGAATAAAAAGAAAAGATCCAAATTTGAAATAAAATAAGGAAATGCTAACTTATGTCTAGCAGCAACTTCTTGCAGCTTTGTTTTCACATAACCTTTTGAATGTTGGCTTTTAAGGTGAAGGTAATTTTATCTTTCTGCCCTTTTAACTTCCAGAACACTGTGAGACTTTCTGTAGCATAAATTACAACAACCTGCTGGTAGCAGAAACAGACAGGGACAGCTTACCTGTGTGTGGCATTTCATTTATAAGGGCTGTTTATGCCAGGGAACATGATTCTCTTGCAAGGAAACTGTTGGCTACCTCTAGGCTACAGTTCCAAACCTTGAGTAGTTTGAAATTATTCCTGAGTGACCATTAACCCTATTTGAAACTTTGCCATCAGGACTTCCCCTGCAGAAGCATTTTTGTCTGCAGAAACTCTTTTCACCTGTCTTTTTAAAATTCCTACTATTTATTCATGCATTCAAAGGTTCTGCATTTGCTGCCAGGACTGATGGCCTTGTGATGCCATCAGTATTCTTAGTTATTCCAAATTTTAGCACAGTTCTTCAGAAGTGTGACTGAATTGATGGCAGCACAGTCTTAAGAGGAATAGGTTTGACTTACAACTGCAAAATAAAATGGGATTTTTAAAAAAGGTAATGGGTTCCTCCCCCACCCCCCAAAAATTATGCACCAGAAGTGAGAGGATTTTGAAAGATGAGGCACATTAGAGTTTAGAAGTAAAAAACACTTGTGAGTAGAAAATGCTGTGGTTTGAAGCACAAGGAAGGTCTAATATCCTACTTCAGCTGCATTAAATGTTGTACAGCTGTCCATGAAGGCATAATGGGACCATACGAAATAATGCTAATCATTCTGAAAAAAGATATGTAGTAAATAATGCTCAGAGGTAACTGGGAATATTTAAATGAGCTATATGCAGATTGGAATGTATCTGGAATAAATGAAATACGGGTACATGAAAAGCAGAGATGTTAAATGTTTCTGCTTAGGAAAAAAAACCCTCAAAAATAAATACCCCCAACAAGATTGTAAAGTGATTGAAGGTACTATTAGATTTCTTGTCCTCTGGGAGGCTTGATTAAAACTTGCAGTACAAAATATGTCAAGGGATAGATTATAATTTAAAATCTTTTTACAGTGGTCATATAAAGAAAACCTGAGAGCATGGCACAATACAAAATTGAAAATCGAGGCTTAGCTGCTAATGTAATTTATTTTTTAATGAAATGATTTAAAGTTTGGAATGAACTTCTGTTTGGAGACAATGATCCATAGTATTTTTGATATGCAAAAGAAGAACTAAATTCAGTGCAAATGAGGCATTAACATTCTGATCATGAATCTTGCTGTGGAGAGAGGATCCTTCCCCTCGCAGTGCAGGATCTGGATGTGCAATACAGCATCACATGTTTTACAAGAGCCAGGAAATCTCACAACTTGTAGCTGTGTAGCAATAACTGAAGGATCTTCCTACCTCTGCAGCTGCAGTCCCCAGATCATTGCCTTACAAACAGGTTCTGGTTTCTTTTTCCAGCAGGCATTTGGAGCATTCCTCTAAGCATCTAATTTTATTTGTATTAAGCCCTTGGCTCTGCTGCCTTCTGACAGCTGTGAGTTGTACTGGTTAGTTAGTTGTAATGTGAAATATTATGTTCCTTATTATGTTAATATTATATTATACTCCTGTGACATGTGAAATATTATGTTCCTTGTATTCATTTTAAATTTGTTGCTTTCAGTTCAAGGGATATTTCATCTTTCTATGATGAGAAGTAAATAAGGATGTTTGAGTTACATTCTTTTTATTATTCATTGTTTAGTTACACATGTACTGTATCTATTGTATTCTTTTCTATCAAACTTTGACTGTTTTATTTTTCTTGTAGAGAAGCTTTTCTGTAGGAGTTCCAGCCATTGCTCTTTCAGCCTTTGCAATCTCTCAGATGTTATTCTGGAAAAAAGATGCCTGGGAGAACATTTTATGCCCAGGTAAAGAAATACTGTGAAATACATGTAGTGGCACTGGAGATGTTAATTATTTCTGTATACACCATAACACTGCTCCTCAAATCAGCTCACTGGACAGATCTCTTACTGGTTTCCACACCAGTGTTCCACAATGACACATCATTACAAAGGAGCCTTTTCTACTAGTAAAGATCTATAAAATAATTTTATATTATTCCATCTAGCTTGTTCCTTAGCAGGTAGAGTTAGGAACATGCTTTCTTGGAGAGAAAACATTTCAGGTGATAGCAAGTTTCCCTCAGGATTTTTCTGCATCCCAACCTTCAGCTGAAAGATGTGAGATTCCATCCCAATGCTGGGGTTACTGTCCCCTGGAGCTGGTCTCAGCCCTTCCCTTGAGGTTTGCACCAGCTTCCAGAACTCTCTGAAACAGCTCAACAATCAACACTTAATTTGCTAAACGAAGGCAGAAACTTTTAGCTGAGTTTCTCCCAGTGCTTCTGCTCAGAAACAAGTATGACACAGTTACAGCAACTTTTTTTTTTAAAGGCTTTTGAAAAAATGCTCTGAAAAAGTTCATGTGTTTATATGCTGTTGCTTTGTAATGCCCTTTGGTGTCCTTATGTCCTGAATTTCCCTTGTGCAGGCTAAACCACAAGCACTGTGTGGTTTAATTTTAATACCACCCTTGCCAGGGTGTCCTACAGTGAACCTGAAAGGCTGAGAGCTCTGGAACACTACAGTTCTTTGCTTTCATAAAGTTCATTAAGGCTTAAAAGAGTGTTTTTCCTTGTAATCATCTTAAGTGTCGCATCCACGTTTGCCTTCTTGCAGAAAATTCATCAAAACAACTGAGAAGATTACTTCTGCTGTAATCAATTAAAGTTTGAAGAGAAGTGAAAGCAACATGGGCAAGGGCCTTGAAGTCATTGCAAGTGACTCTTGAGGGTTTTGTTTCAAAGAGGGCTAATTTTGCTCCAGTGACTGTGAACAGTAGCATTGTCATTTTTTTCATACAGTTTCCTAGAGACAGGAGTCTTTGAAAGGCAGATAAAGAGGTGAAATTCATTTCTGGAGTGTGGCAGAAGTCTATACAACTCATGCAGGGGAAATGCCAGTGTGCAAGTATCTCTGGCTGCAGTAATTAATCCAAACAGACATCTTTGTCCCCCTTTATTTTCATGTTTTGGAAGGGAAGACCCAGCACCAAGCTCATCTCTGAGCCTTTGTGCACACAATCTGGGGAACAGGAGAGGAAGCTTTTCCTTGCTGCTCACCTGTGTGGGGAATGTGGGCTAAAGATGTGGTTTGGTGAGACATCTGAGCCCTCCTTGCAGCTGCCTGCTGCCAGAGGGGACAGTCCTCCTGCCTTTTCCTTGTGCCCAGCTCTGTGCTCCCCTCATCCCCTTGTCCTAGGTACCATCTCTGGTACTTGCTGCTGAGCAGATTCAGCTCATGAATCTGGCAGAAATTTGTGACTTTTTTTTCCTTTCTTTTTCCTGGAATTGGTGTTCTGCCAGCTTAGTGGGCTATTAAATCAGGTCAGCACTTTTCCAGCTACAAAAGATTTGTTTTTCTGGCACAGTTAATCCCTGCTGGTTTTGCTGAGATTCAAAATACACAGTTTTTCCCCTGGATGGTGGGAAACTCCTTGGACTGGCCCAGAGCTACTGGCTTTCAGGGAGCAGGAGAGTCATGCTGCTGTTTCATGGTGTAAGGTTAGCTTTGGATCTTCATGTTTGGTGTCATGCTGAACTCAGTCCCTGCTTGGGCTGGCTGTTGTACATGTGAGATGGGAATGAGTTTTTCGGGATGTAGATTAGGGCAGATTCCTGTCCAGGAATGACATGAAGCCTTTTGCCGGCAGGTGTCAGCATTCCATACATTTGCCGTGGAGCATTGGTGTCATTTCGGCTGTTTTCCTATAATTAAAATCTTATCCAGGCATTGCACTAACATACACAGGAGAACAAATGCTCCAGCCTAATTTCCTATAAAAATAAAGGATTGAAGTGAGGGATGGATAGGATTCCAGGGAGAACCAGATTTTTTAAACTGTGCAAGCTTAAAAAGATAAAAGAAAATCTTGTGATGGAAGAAGCAGGATTTCTCAGCTGTTGTGGTGTTAACACATTTGACAGCAGCTGTGAAGGTGCCATCACCTCCCAACCAGCTGACTTTGCATGTACAGTAAACCCTGCCTGTAAGCAGCCTGATATTCCCATCAAGTGTCACTTCTTACAGGAGGCAGGTTTATGCACTGACTTGGAAGTTGTCTTACCTGTTTGTATTTCATGAGCAATTCTGCGTATTTTATGATAGGCTATCTGCTGAGTGAGTCAAAAGGTATTGGAAATATTGATAGTGATGCATAAAGTATTGAAAAAACCCCAGATGATTCACCTCTGTCTTACTTTGACTTAAAAATACCCAGACAGAAGTATGCAAAAGAGGACCAAGAGTGAAGACATGCACGTGTATCCAGTGGGAGTATTTAGATGAATGCACCAGCTGATAAGACCATAAAGAAATTCCCATAAAAACACATGAAAATACACAAAGATCCTTGTATTTTAGGCTGCAGCAGTATCCCCACATAAACAGTTCAAGCATCAATGCCTTGTGAATTTCTCTAAAGGAGCAGATTTGCAGTCAGCATTTGCTGATTTAACAAGATATGTTGATGTGCTGTAAAGTGGCTCTAATGCCATTTCTCCTCTCCTTGGAATTTCTCCTTGGTACATCTGGTTTCAGAGTATTTTAGTGTTTTAAAATCACAGGAGAATCCAGGTGCAAGTCTTGGAACCAAACATTTTTGATTGCCCATGTTTTCCCAATCAGTGCTCACGTATATGAATATCAGAAACAGATTAAGTAATTTTTCACAGACTGATAGCTGAGAAGTCGTAAGCTATTTTTTCCTTTACTCTGAATTTGCAAAACCAGACATTTTGTGGGTGGCATTGAGTGATCATGTTTTATTTACAGGGCTTACACAGGCTCGATGAATAATAGTGAAATAGAAAAATACTTTTCGGATTTTCTTTCAGGTGGAACTCTGAAAATGAGACTCCAATCCCCATCTTACTGTAAGTTAAACCTCAGGGGAAATGAGTGTGATGGTTATAGCCTCACACATTGTGTAGCCAGCCAGAAATACAAGTCTTAGCCTTGTACAGTAGCTTCTCTGGTGAAACATGAAAGGATATTTATCTGTGGAGCAGGATAGGTTTGTTTGAGCAGGGCTGACAAACTCCAGCTGATGTTGTGCAGTGCACTTAGCTTTTCAGATGCATTGGCACTAAACCTGCAAGATTTTGGTTTAAACTAATTCAAAATCAGAGGTATTTACTTGAGCACAGCTCAGTAGCAGAGGAGCTGATCAAGCAGCTTTATTATGTGTTTTTGAGGTTTAATAACGGGCGAGTGGCTGCCACTCAGTTGTTTTAAACCTTTATGACTGATGGCTATCATGTAGCTTCTCAGGGAGGCGGATAAATATTTTATTATGCTGTAGTTCAGCAGGGCAAGTGTGAACTGTGAAGACCAATGTTTCATGCTGACACAAGGCACTGACATGGATGAGTAGACAGATAAACGCTGAGTTGCTCAGCGCTTGTTTGTAGATTCTGCTGATGGTTCTATTTTCTGCAAAATATTTTATTGAAGTAATAACAGAAGCTGTCTCTGTCATGCCAGCAGCTGGAGCGCCGAGATTGCAGAGGAGATAGTCTGCTTGGCATCTGTATGGCTGTAAAAGGTGGGTCATGGGTGTGCAAAATATTCTTTAGAGGACAAAAGGAGACAAAACCTTCCTAGTGCCTGCGATTCCCATACACAAGAATGAAAATAAAGCAATTACCCCTGGTGTTAAAAGCATTTCTCACTGAAGGTGGCTTTGAGGACTTAATGGTGTGTCCTATAGCAGGAGGCCATGGATGGAGCCTGTGAGATTTGGATGTGATACTTCGACTTTTGATTCCTGTGCTGGGTTAAAGTGAGTGCCTCACTTGCTCCATGTGAAGCAACACCCAGAGATGAGCTCAGTTGGTCAGATCATGGTGGCTGTGATGCCAAGGTTGTGTGTTCAATCCCTGTGTGGGCTGCTCATTTAAGAGTTGGGACCAACAGTCCTTGTGGGTCCCTTCTAACTCAGAGTATTTTGTGATTCTGTGTTAACAGGTGTCTGTGAACAGGTAGAAAACAGTATGTCCTGCTAAAGTGATGTGGTAGTGCACAATTAAAGGTGTTCTCACAGGGGAAGCACCTGGAGGAAAAGCTACTGATTGCAGTTTAAAACGAGCTGGTTTTTTTACTCTAATATGAAACACAACTTTTAGTCCTGTTAGGTATCTGGGATCTTAAGGAGGCTACAGGGTGAGCACTCAAGGAGAGCTTTTTATGAACAGCCAACACATCTACAAGAGAGAAGAATTCATTCTTCTCAAAATCGTGTCAGTAATATGAGATATTTTTCATATAGTTCCCAAGGTGGGTGCAGAGAGCAATCAATGGGGCAATGTCAGTTTAGAGCAACTGAGGATGTGGTCCTTCATGTTGTAACTTGGGTTTCCAAGGAGATGAGAAGTCACACTGAGCTTCTGACACTGTATCATGTAAGCAAATAAGAATTATCAGTTAAAAGTTTTGTTTCTTTTTAAGGGATTGTATTTGCATTGTAGCAGACTGGCTGGGGTCAAGGCAAGCAATGTTGCTGTTTATGTGTGCAATCCTCTGTGTTACTGGATGTGCACCTCACTGGGTTTGGATGAATGCCTTTTTCTCAAATGTTTATGAGTTGTGGCAAAGGGATAATGTTTTTGTCTCCTTGGGCATATAACAGTGTCTGTCTTCTCCAGGGGTTTGTGGGGAAAAGGGCTTGTTTCCTCTGGAAGCAATCCCAGCCCTTTGGGAACCATGCACCTTGGCAGGGTCTGGATCAGGTCTGTAGTGAACAGATCTGGCATTTCCCTTTTTGATCTTATACCAAGAGACGTGTAAGAGCAGAGATGATGCGCTTGAAACCCAGGGCAGGTTTTTTCCAAAGGGCAGAAACCTTCTTATCTGGAAGGAAACCATAAGTGTTGGTAACCTCAGGAGTGGTGCTGGGGCACCCAGGGTGTTCTAGGAGAAACCATAAAGGGGAAGGGATTTATTTTGCTGCAGTATAAGTGAAATATTTTTGTGGAGTTGTTTTCCCCGAGATCTGGTGATTAACTCAGACCACAGTGTTAGGTGCTGTGTAAATACAGAACAAGATGATGATCTGTGCCCTATAGAGTGTTGAAAGCAAACACCTACCCAAAAGGCCTAACTATGCTAATGCTGGCAGTAATTAAAGTTGCAGTGATTACTCTGTCATAAATTAGAAATTTCTGAGTTATTCCAATTCATTGGCTCATACCCTGCGTGTCACCAAGACTGATACTTAGGTATTAGGATCAAGTGATTGAGTTTTTTCCTCTCTGCTGGGGTAGCAGATGCAGAGGCAGCAGATGGTTACTGCACTCTTTTCATTCTGAAAAGTAAGGTTTTCCTGAGACAAGGTCTGCCTTTTAATCCATTGTGGTCTTTGCTGGGTCAGAAAAGGACCAAAGTAAGTTTTTGTTCCCTGTAATCAACAGCTTTCAATTACTTGTGAGCTCAGCAGAGGTTTTGCACAGATCTGACATTGTTTATGGTGTGCATAGCAACATGAACACTCCTTTCCTTTAAACAGAAAGCTGTTCTTGGCCTGTTTCTTCTGCTCCTGCACCTTATACAATCATTTACATCTGAACAAAGCACGAGCGAGGTGCATGTGGAACAAAACCAACCACTGGAAAACTCATCCTTGCCTGAGGTACCAGATTGTGAGGATCCAGCCATCCTTGTGGTGATGGAGTAAACAATGCACAAACTTCTGTGCTTCAGGGGAAGCTCAAACTGTGCAGCTGCTGCTGTGAGGAGCTGATCACTGTTGACCTCTTGTAGGCTCAGACGGCGTCTGTGCTGTGAGCATGGTTCCTGTGAGCACGTTGCCATTCTTCACAGGCACACAGGAGTTCAGGAGTTGCTGCAGCTCAGCCTCTGCCCTGTCCTCTCTCAGTGCTTTTGAGGAGAGGATCAAAACAGTCCTAGCTCCCACTTTGATGGGTCCCAGGTGCTTTGCTGTGCCCACAAAGCAAGTGGCAGCAAGGGATGAGAAATTGGGATGACAGAGTATTTCGGTTTCAGCTTCCATTAGGACTGTCAAGCTGTGCAGGGGGAGATGAGTGACCCCACACAGTGGGTGACAACAGGCTGGTGGAGCCCCTTTGAACCTGGGAGGAGAGAGGCCGTGCTGGCTGCTCCTTCTGAGGGCAGAACAAGTCCCCAGCAGTCTTTACATGACCTGTATCTGTGCAGTTTGATGGACCCTTCTATAATTAACCATTGTCAAGAACACTTCTGAAAATGCCGGCTGGCATTTCAAATAGGAACATCAGATTAAGGAGAAGAGAGGTAATGAGGTGCAAGGAGAAAATCCTTCCCTGGGGAACAAATCAAACCTGATACCATCATGAAAGGTAATGAGAAATGCACTGCCAAACTGAGGTTCACTGCAGCTGCCTAGAGGAAACAAAACCGTGTATTTTTATTTAAAACACTGAGAGGGGATGCTAATGCTTTGGTCTGCTGCCTAAATCAGGGCATGTGCAGCTTGTACACCTGCCTCTTGAATGTAGTTTTGCCACATGTTTCTTGAGTCCTTGGGGCAGTCATTTCATTTCACTTCACTGTGACATAAGGTATGTCTACATCATTGTAGGGGAGTCGGTGCAAACAGAGTGTGCCTGTACACCCACAGGCTCAGAAGCTGTGACTGCATCTACTCTTTGAAACAACACAGGGATAAGTGCACAGATAAGTACTGTCCACACTACACAGAACTTGGCCTCTCTTCTTTTGTCTGGAGGAGCCAGACCTGTACCCTTCTGTCTTTGCTGCACATGGCAGTCATGTCCCTTGGAGCAGTCATGGGTGTCACCTAGTCCGGCAGTGCCAGACACTGTGCTGGCAATTAAGGTATTGACCACCTGTGATCCTGTAAATCAATTTGTTTTCTGGCTGTGCTGCATTTAGCAGTATAAATGAAGCCTGTGTGGCCGTGTCAGCATGGCTGTATGCCACACTGATAGATAAGTCAGGGTGTATTATTTCACGCATGGTGCTACACAGTTGAAGGAGGTGCAGCCACAAGAGCTTATGCCATAGATACATTGAGTATTAGGTGACTGGCATCATAATTACTAACCTTACTGGTATACCAGTAGCTTAAAGTATGCAAGAAGCGTGGATATTCTCTGCATAGAAGCTGGAGTAAAATGTTGTTCCTTGAGACAGTGTCTTCAGCCTTCTGCAATTTGCAGACCTCATGAAAGTTTTCCAGGAGAAGTATGGCTTGCCTGTAACAAAACTCTCTTGACTGTGGATGTGCTTTCCTGGGTCCTGGCATGTGGTCAGAGGGCCCTTGGGGATCCAAGAACCACCAGTTAATGTCTACAGACACATTGGAGACAGTGGACATTAGGAGATGGGCAGATGTCAAACATGAGACGTCCCTTAACATGTTTTATGAGGCACTAAAACACCTGATGTGGTATGTTTGATTTTCAAGTACCTGCTCTGTCTTCTCAGGGACAAGGATGCCATTTCACACAGTGGGCTGTAAGAGCAAGGGCAGTAGGATGTGAGGACAGAGCAAGCCACAGTCCTGGGTGGCAGACAGTAATCCTGCAGGGCTGGGAGGGCTGGGGAGCATGAGGACCCCGTGCCACAAGGGGCATGTTCTTATCTTCAGTTGCCATCCTGTTGATGTACCCTCAGTGCTGATAGCGATCTTAAGTGCAATCTTGGTCTCATCTGTGTGTCACCTCTCTTCCTGTGACACCTCTTCCCCCACACTGCCACAGACACCACAAGAGGTTTTGTTGCTCCCCAAGTTACATGTCAGGGAAACATTTACTCCATGTAGGTCTCTGCCATCCATTCTAGATCCTGATCTAGGATTTGGGACTAATGCTGCTTGAGCAGCCCTTGGGCTTCTTGCAGGGTTAGTTGTGTCATTTTTTCTACCAAGAGTTTTGAAAGACATTTACTTAAATCTTTTGCAGTGTGAGTTGCATGGATATCAGAATATGTTGTGAGTCAGAGCAAGGCAGTCAGTATTGCTGTGCTCCATAGAAGAAAAATATAAGGGTAACTATTACAGTATTTACAGCATAATTTTCCATATTGAGATTTGCATAAGCTTGTTTGAGTTCTTCAGCATGAAACTCCTGTGATTATAGAGGGCCCAACTAGTTAAGAGTCCCTATTTCTCCAGAGAACCCAGAGGAAAACAGTGCTTTAATACATCTAAATTCACTTGAGGTGCCTGATGCTGTCAGTTAAACTCCACAGAAAATATATTTCTTTCCTTCACTGTTTTTACCATTTCCCTCTTTCCCTAGTGTTTCCCCTGACTTGTCTTCTTCGTGTCTCTAACACAAATGTAAGGAGAAATGGCACCTTTTTGCTCTGCAGATTTGCCCCCTGTGTGCATTCTTCCTGCCAGCAGCAGACTGCAAATGTTTCCTGCTTTTTGTCTTGAGAGGCACCTGGAGTGAAAACGGCTGAAACAGACTGTGAGGCAGAGTGTGTTTAGTTCTGTGCATCGTGACTGATTGGTACTTACTGGTTTCTGGGCCACCTGAGTACCTGCACAAGGCTGATGTGATGCAGGATGTGGAAAGGATAAGTAGGAGTAACTTGGAGAGGATTTGACCTGCAGAATCTATTCCTGACCTTGCTGATGGGGAGCTGGTTTCTAGGTCCTAGTCCATAGGCCTGACAATGACAAGAGCAAAGTGAGGGGATGTGATGTGGTATATCCAATATGATGTACATGGTGGTAGCATGAAAATGGCATCTCTTTTCAAGGAGACTGTTCTTCTGCCTTTGAGCCTCTTCTTCTCTTTGTTTGCCATTTGCTGTTTGACTCATTTCAGTGTCCTGTGAGTCAGAAGTTGACTGCAGTGTGGTAAAACACCCCGACTCCTTCTTAATCCAACCAGTATTATTCTGTGGTCTGTCCTTTGGCTAATTCTCTCCCCTTACTCCCCTGACCTCCTTAGAAAAAGCTGTGCTTCTTGACTCTGTGATGCTGGATTTGCGAGATTGATGTTCTCTAAGCATTTTGCACTTGTTGCCTTGCATATTTTATATCAATGTTCTAATTAAGACATCAGATCATGATGGATGAGTGTTCATGTCAGTGACTCCTCTGAACAATGAGGAGTGGAAGGAAATCTCCAGGAGCCTGGGAAGTGTGTGCAAACGATTTGGTCTTCTGTGAACTGTTAACATGCTCTTCAGGCAGAGTTTGGAGTTGATATGTGATCTCAGATGGGATTCCCTCTAAACTGAAAACCTCTGCTTTGCTTTGGCTTTTCCAGTACATGCTCCCACACGTCTCCTTCAATGGTGGGCATCATCCCTCAGATGTAGTAAAAGCAGCTCAGCCCAAAATGGCAGGAAGGAGTAGATGTGGAAATGGAAAAAGCAGAAAAATACCTGACCAGGTCCAAGCTCTGGTGAAGGAGCAGAGTCTGGTGACAGAAAATCTGCTCAAGGCTAAGCACTGTGCCTGTAAAAAGGGAGAAGCAGTGGACTGAGACTCTGTATTTGCTTTTTTTCCAGATTCATGCCAGCTGTCTTTCAGTCTGTGCTGCCTTTCCACTCCCTGCCCTTCTCTCCTTAAGTGTCTGTCTGCTACAGCAGCAAGAAATAAAATACTTTCTCTGCATTGTGAAAGGAGTAAGTGGGATGTTCCTGGGTTCAGGAGTCAGCACCAGGCCAGTCCAGCTCATTTGTTTAGAGGATGTCTGTGCAAGACTTCTCACACTGAACGTACCAGGAGTGACGGGGATGTGCAGCAGCCTCTGTGCCTGGTGGTCACTCCTCGTGGCAGACGCTTTCAGTGGTGTGAATCAGCTCCTGAAACAAGAGTGTAGCCAAGTGTAGATTGGAGCTGGCTCCCTGGCATCCCCTCACAGAGCATGAGCAAAGCAAGAAACGTTGCTTTTTTATCTGGAGCTGGTTGGTGGGGTCTACTGTTGGAGTTTCACCAGCCAGTCCAGGTGATCAGCAGCTTATGCATCTTCTTTCAGTTTTTTAACTGATTTTGAGTTCCAATCAGGTGCAATCTCACAAGAATCCTGGAGGGAGGGATATTTAGGGCAGGGAAGCAGAGTGCCTGTGTGTGCTGTCAGGACACCAAAAATTGCTGGGGCTGAGAAAGAAAATCCTTTGGGACAAAAGGAACCTGACATCATGAAGGGACAAGCCTTCAAATCTTCATCTTGATTCAGGAGGGCAAATTACCACTTTCAGAATATATTGTATTCAAAGCTTTTTGGGTTTGGAAATTCAAGAAAAGGTTCATGGCATCTTACAGTGGTGTCAAGAAGATGTCTCCCCTCTCTCTTACATGTCTTCTTTGCATTTTTTTTTTCCTTTTCTATTTTTGTGTCTGATGTTGAAGTTCATTTGATTTTCTGATCCCTTCTGCATTTAATTTCCCTGAGTTTAGTCTCTGTCTGGATTTAGAGTCATAACCATTTGTATTTGGAAGTGTGGGGTTAAAATGATAAAAAAAGATTGTTAAAATGTAGGGGATTTTTTTCCCATCCAGCTTTTCAAGATCTAATTATTTTTCAGCTGAACTAGTATGCAGTTGATAAGATGAAAATGTAAATTTACAGGTTTAGTATTCAAAGTATTTTTCATCTGATCAAAGAAAGGGAAGCATTTTACAAAACACAAAGCCTTGCATTCTTGCAAATGTCTGAAGTTATGTGGCTGTAGTCAAGCCATCAGGAAATCCACAGGGCATCCACTAATGCTTATTTCATTTTTCTGCAGGAGGTCTTGACCTTATCTTCATGCCAGGCCTTGGGTTTGACAAAAAAGGCAACAGATTGGGAAGAGGGAAAGGATATTATGATACCTATCTTGAAAGATGTATGAAACATCCCCGTGGAAAGCCTTACACGATTGCTTTGGCTTTCAGAGAACAGATTTGTGAATCAGTGCCTGTGACAGAAAATGATGTTCCAATAGATGAAATCCTTTATGAAGACTCCTGAAAGTGTTTTGATACCAACCCACCTCCAGAGCAAGCAACCAAAGGTGTCATATCCATCAATCATGGGTTTTTTTCTAATAGTCATGTATGACTTCAGGACCAGTAAAATACACTATTTGTGTTTGGGGACAAAAATCTCCAAAAAACAGTGTAACTGTGGTAATAGTAGTGAGGATTATGTTGATTTGCTTCCAATTAGCAAATGTCTGGTGTGAATTCTTATTCTAGAATCAATACAAACAAGAATGAGTGACTGTTTATTACAGTAAGAACCATTGCTTCTCATAATTGAGGTACAAGCTTCTTGATACTTAACAAGTTTATTATTCTGGTTAAAAAGTGAACTGTCTAGTAATGACAGTTCTTGATCCATTCTGAAATTAGATACTTGTAATGGTAAAAGTTCTTAGTACTTAAATATTGTGTTTATCCATGAGCAAAACAAGAAATTGATGGAGATGTCTTAGAGTAAGCTGGAAAAAAATGGTCATGGGAAAAAAGCCTTAATTAATTTTAGTGTATGCTGTAATTTTTGATTGTTTACTTGGCTCCTTGCAGTTGTCTTAAAATAAAGGGAGTACCTGTTAATAAATAAAGGTTGATGCCCAGAACTTTGGTATGTTCTTTCCTTTATCTAAATACAAGATTGTAGTGTAGTCTAAAATGTGGTCAAGGACTTCTCTATCTGGAGCCAGCTCTTTTTTGGTAAAATAATACTCAAAATTACTTTAAGTTCTCTAATTTTGTACATAAGCCTATCATAATGTCCAAAAATATTGTTTGGTGCTGTGTTAAAAAATAAGAGATTCTGAGAATTGCAGAGAGCAGGTTTTATGGATGGAATATATTTTTTGTGTGGAAGGTTGGTTGTTCTCTGCTTCTCCAGACAATCATGGAAATCCAGAAGATGACAGTGAGTTTCCTCTGCACACTGTCCTTGTAGTATAAGAACACAATATTTCCAGTCAGGATCAATCAAACTGTCAGAATTTTGTGTTCCTTCTTCAATGCAACTTCATCTTTTCTATGCATGTTTAACTCTTCCCTCAATCAATAAATCACTGCATTTATTTTCACCAAACTACTCTGTGTCATCATTAAAAAATACATAAATTCTCAAGGACCAGCTCCAGAGTGGAATGACCTTAAGGCTTCCTCAACAACAACTGGATTTGTGAACAAAACCATGCCTGCAGTAGCTGTGAACCTTTCCTTCTCAGAGTGCTTGTATTCAGTGCTGTTTCCATTCTGCTAATACAGGAACTATTTAAACCCTCTGGCTCTGGGCTGAACATAAGCTTAGCAGCTGAGGTCTCTCTGGCCTGTGCTCCCTGGTGTTTCTCCATCCTGTGTTAACCAAGGTCCATCTGGCCGGGCTGAAGATCCCTCTGGTGTTGGCCTGCCGGGCATCCCACCCGTGCGTGCAGGGAAGCTGCAGCCTGGGCAGGGCAGCTGGTGGCACTTTGCAATATGGGCTGCTGAGTAACACAGTGGTGATCAGAGCTGGCCTTCCATCCCTTCCTTATCACACTCTGTCACCCCTGCAAACAAAAGGTGTGTCCATGGGTGGGTGTGTCCATGGGTGCACGAAGGGTGGTGGAAGCAGAAATTGAGGTGGCAGCATTGGCACTGGTGCAGTTGTTGGAGTGTCCCCCAGGTGCTCTCAGCTCAGGGTACTGCCAGCTGTACTGCCTCACACGAGGGGGACAGAGTGCTATCATTCCTGACCTTTGGGGAATAAAAGTGATGAGAAAATCAGACCTTTTTTTTCAGACTCTGTCGTGTCAGTATTTTGATCCTTTCTTCATTTCTGAACTTCTGTTAGCACATGGAGAGCAACAAAATGGAGCAATGGGGCAGGTTCTGTGCGTGGCAGGCCTGTTTCTGAGTTTGTCTGCTAAGCTGCTTGAGTTCACCTACCACATTAGGCTCAGCACTGTGCCATATGGCACGGCCTGCCACCAACATCAACAAAGCCACGCTGAAGCCGGTGCTTGTCACAGCAGAAACCTGGAACCTGCATCTGATACATGTTTTAAATGCTTATATTAGGTCCAACACTGTGCGGCCCTTTGGCTTAGCTTTTGATCTTGCTGTCTGAACTTTGCTTTATTCACTAGAATAAGGGCTGCTTGGCTTGTAGGTATTTCACCACAGATGATACCAGGTGAACAACTTGTACAGAAAGGCCAGCATATGGGGAAGAGGCTTCAGAGCCAGCACTAGCAGCTGTACAGAAACAAAGGGCTGAGAGACAAGGACTTGGTTTTGTTGTGTGAGAGTTCAGAATAGGAGGGGGGTGAAATGAAAGACAAGATTTTGGATGCAAAATACAGGCCCTCATCCAGCACAGCCGCAGATAGGCACCAAGCTTTGTCCTTGTGGGCTCACTGGAGTTGCTGGAACTAATTGGTGTAGAAAAAGCAAGCAACAAGCTTTGAAGGTTTTCAGGACTTCAGGCAATGAGTGTCCCCAGACTTCTTATGTCTCAGATCACTTCTCAGTACCTCGTGCAGCCATTCTCTCCCACTTCCACTCCAAACTGCCCTTTTGGCTGCAGCTGCAGTGGGAAAGGATGAGGAGACTATTTAATGTACTGTATCATTGGGAACAAGAGGAGCTGGTGCTTTGTTCCTTGCCAGCCTCTCCTGAGTCAGGAGTTGATCATTACAGGCTGCTCTCCTACAGGGGAGCTGCAGGACCCTGGCTGATGCAGATAGCTCTTAACATTTAGCTGGTGGGGATAGTAAAACGATATTTATGTATATTGTCTTGAGAATCACGGAGCTAAATAAATGTGACAGCTTTCATTTGGCATCCCCAGCCTTGCTGCTGTCGCTCAGGGTTTTTTCTCTTTGCCACAGAACATGAAATCACTGTCAGTTTGATAGTATATAGCAGTGTTCCTGAAGCACAAAGGTTAGGGGGGTAGGAAGCGCGTCAGGATTATTTACGTTTGCTATGCATGAAGTGGCACTCGGGGAGCGAGGCAGGCTGCCAAGACGGAGAGGAATCGGGGCTGTCTGGTTGCTCTCTTGTATCTCTCCATGCTGGATTGTCAGGGTAGGATTTATAAAAATTGCTTCAAAACAGTATCATCTTTCCTCAAATGGACGTGCCCCCGTCTGGCGCAGCGATTGCCATTATTGCTATTCTCATGACAAAGCGTCTATCAATCTCCACTTTGTTTATAAACAAATCTGCCTGCCCTGCATAAGAAACAGATAGACTAAGGAAAAACACCATTACCAAAGGAATAAGTTAATTATATTTCAGGATCTCAGCGGGGAATGCTATCTCAGACTATTCAGTAAGATCTGACCAGTGGAGTTATAATTAAAAAATGTCCCCAGGGAGGAACTTGTAAATTATTTACTGTAAGGGGCTTTTCCAGGCTCTTTTAGTTTAATTACACACTCTGGAAGAGAAAGGACTCAGAACCAAATTAACTAAGATGTTGAAATGGCTTTGTTAAAATCATGTTTACAGCTAAGCAAGCGGGTGACTGTGAGCAAGGTTCAAATATAGGACAAGTCTTTGAAAGCTGACATTACTCATGGTTTAAAAATTATATGGAAAGCACCAAAAAGTCTGTGCACAGAAAATGCAACTGCTGGTTTTGTCCAGTATTCCCATTGGCCTCAGCAGGCTTAGTAGGAGCCCAGATCTGGCAGTGCCTCATGGCCTTTCCTTTGTGGGAAGGGAACTGACTTCTGTGGGCTTTTCCGTAGGGTACAGAGGAAACTGGTTGGACTTGATGATCTTGCAGGTCTTTTCCAACTTGAACGAGTCTGTGAGTCCATGATTCTAAGCACTAACAGAGGGAGATGAAAGATTAGAGGTGATGGAGAGGCAGAATAAGAGGATTCTGGGACAGTCTGAGTTTTCCATCACTCTCTCACCATCTAGGGCATTTTAACTCAAAAGAGGCTTGTTAACACTTAGTGGAAGGTGGGCTGAGTTGGTGCTGAGGGACAGGCAGATGCTGTGACCTTTTCAAATGTGTGGATGTAGACAGCTGGCGTGATCTCGGTCAGATGTGGAGAGTGGAAGTCAAGAAAGCTCCCCCTTCATCTCAACCACTGACTCATTGCTTGGCCAAGAAGGAGGCATTATCTAATATCTGTTTGCTAAGGCATAAGGCAGCCAGGAATACTCTATCTGCCTGCCTGTTGATGCCAAATTCTATGTATGTAATGGCCTTTCAGCTGCAGTTGCCCTTGAATTTGTTTCTTTCTGAAAAGCCCCACGTCTGCTGTGGCACCTTCACCACAGAGCCAAGGGCTGCAGAGAGCAGCCAGCCAGGCATGGCTGCTGGGGCCCATACACATATATGGGCAATTCTCTTTACCCTGGATCTCCTTTTTTCTTTCAAATTTATTGCACTTACATGTCGTGCTTAGATGGAAACTGCCCCAGAGTTAGGAACCTCTCTACCCCCTGCATGTGTACAGTCTTCAGCAGCTGCCATGTGTTTGTAGCCTGAGGGTACCATTATCACATCCTAAGCAATAAGTTTTCCACCTTCAGGCAAACTATCTGCAAATCTGGAGATGAAAGCTGCTTTAGTCGTTCATCAGGCAGATGAGATCTCTGCTTTTATTTTGTTATACTGTAAATCTGCTACTTAGTTTTCTAGTCTCTCTGCAAACTACTGAATCATAAAAAATGCTTGTAGCAAATGCCAGCTTGTCTGTCACCAGTATAATGCATTTTAAATGGCTTATCAGCTCCAAGAGAAGACTACAATACTTTGGAGATGATTTGGATATATAGTTAGGGAACAAAATATGTTGTCAGCTTTCAAATTGTCTTGATCAGTAGATTTTATTTTGTATTTTACTATAGTGTATCCAGTAGTACTTTGGGAGAGAAAAGGAAGATACCTCTAAATTTCTGCAATTGTAGCCTTTTGATGTGGAAAACTGCAGAAGAAGAGTGGAGTAGGACAGAATGTGAACCAAAGGGTTCTTCTTGAAAGGGCAGGACTATAAGGTTTGAATACTCTGAGCAGAAGTACTGCCATTTAATTATTAGGAGTGGTGAGTCCATATTAACCTTTATGGAAAAGTACTGTAGGCTATAATAAAGCTGAATACCTTTCTATAGCCTTTTGTTATCACCTTGTCAAATTTAATAAAATATTACTAACAAAAAAAAAGTTCTATTAGGATGGCTAAAAAAAGTACTGGAAAGGATCAGTTCCTATTAAATGGTTGAGATTCACCATTCCCCTCACAGTATATGAGTGTCCAAGTGGTGGAGCAGGTTACTGATTATTTCCCCTTGAATTATGGGGACTTCATTCTGCTCCTTATCCCTCTTTTCCAACTCAGGGGGCTGGGCACCTCCTGAATAACTGGTCTCACTAGAGACCAAGGCAAAAAAGGTATTAAGTACCTCAGCTTTTTCCTCATCCTCTGTCACTAAGTTTCTCCTCACATCCAATAAAGGATGGACACTCTCCTTAGCCCTCCTTTTATTTGTAATGTATTTATAGAAACATTTTATAGCACCTTCCACAGCAATAGCCAGGTTAAGCTCTAGCTGGGCTTTGGCCCCTCTAATTTTCTCCCTCTATAACCTCACAACATCCCTGTAGTTCAGCCAGGCCACTCTTCCCCACTGGCTCATCTTTTGGCACGTGGAGATGGCCTGTTCTGCACCTTTAGGGTTTCTTTCTTGAAGGATATCCAGCCTTGCTGGACTCCTCTGCCCTTCAGGAGCTGCCTCCCAAGGGACTCTGTCAGCCAGGCTCCTAAAAACAGGCCTAAGTCCAAGGCAGCCGTTCTGCTGACCCCCCTCCTTCCCCAAGAATTAGGAAACTATTGATAATTTTCTGATCACTGTGCCCAAGGAAGCTTTGAACCACTTCTGTAAATCCTGGTGTGGGAAAAGCCTGTGTGGTCCCCTGGGAACACCACCTTTGGAACCTAGCAGCCCTTTAATACAGGCAAAAGTGAAAAACTAGCAAGAAAAAACAGGTAAATTTAACAGAAAGCTGGAGCTGAGATGGGAATTTGGGGAGGTTTAGATACAATCAAGTCATGCTGAAAGAAGGGAAAAAGAGATTACCCTCTAAGAACTGGATTGCAGTGACTTGGTGGGAGATGAAAGGGCTTAGCTCAGACTTCAGCAGTTTTGCAGTCACCCTCCTGGGGACACCTTGCAGGAGTCAGTGACCAGATGCAAACTGCCCCTTTACAGCCCTGATAAACGCTCTGCAAAGGCTAAAAAAAGCAACCTCCACTTTCCAAAGGCTGAAAATATAGCTTGTTAGCTGGGAGACACTTGCTTCCCTGAGGCTTCTCCTGCCTGCACTGGCAGGACTTTGATGGACCTCCCGTGCTGTAACGCTGCCGTGTCCCTAACACGGAACACTCACGTATGAACACCGTTGTTATCATAAATTAAGAGCACTGGGAAAGGCCTGGAAGTTGGCCATAAATCTGGTGGTAAGCGCCGGCGAGCAGCAGGGGCTGGGCTGTACATCATTAATAAAGATGTTGAGGAGGCACAGGCGCTGTGTTGCTGTAGATGCTGTTGCTCAGGGCTCCACCACAGCACAGCTGAGATTTGATACACACAGGGCTATCAGTCAAAGACTCTTTGCTGGCTTAAAAACCATTCAGGTTGCTGTTGGTAGAAGCTGTTCTTGGTGATGAGGTTCTTGTTTTACTTTTATTTAAAGGAAGAAAAAAAAAGTCTGTCTCCATTTCCCAACATAACACAAATTCCTGTCAGAATTCCCCAGTTTATTGAACAGTGCTGTGAACACTTTGTTTTGAATAATTTGCACCAAAATTAAAGTGAGGTTTAAAGCTCTGTGTGACACTGGTCTTGGCTTTGTAAGCACAATCTCCAGCACAACAGGCCTCTGGCTGGGATTAGTCCCAAAACAATGCAGATTATTCAAGAGCAAGAATAAAGAGGTAAGAGGAGGGGATTATAGTGCAATAGGCTTAAATCTGGTTTTGCGTAAGGGCTGGGGAGCAGCAGCAGGACCAGCCAGGCTATTTTCTCACCGCTTGAATACTTCAATTCCAGTGTGGATGAATAATTTCCTGGCTTTGCCTTTATTTTCCCTGATGGGTATCCAAATTTTTGGAATAAGCGTCCTCCTTCAACATTTATAGGACTCTCTATGGTACATGGGCAGAAGCCATAAGGGGCATAGCAGCTGTCTTGCTTATTGTGGCACCCAGAAATGAAATGTTTCTCCCTGAGGACAGCAGGGAGAGGGCTGCAGCTGTCTGAGCATCATGGAGCAGGGGGAAGAGGAGCAGAAAGGGTGAATGGCCAAGGAAGAGGGAAGGGAGCAGCTCTTCACTGGGGGCTATCACAGACTCACCTCCTGTCATTTAGGAAACTTTTTGTACAGAGTCATGGGAACAGAAGTATTTGTGGATTTTTTTTTTTTTTTTTGAAAACAGATTGGATTTTAAAGCAAGCATTTGTCTAAAATTAGAAGCCACGGGCCTGAGATACTGTAGAGTGTGGCAGGAGAAGGGGCTAATTGCAAGCAAGCTTCTACCCCTCTTGATTATTGTTGTAACACACAGATCATTAATGTGGCGGTCTAAACATGAAATAAGTTGTTTAATATTTAAACTTCCAAGTCCTTTTTCTGATCTCTGTCACTACCTAAAGTAGGTGGGATGTGTGTGTAAAAAAAGAGGTTTGGACTCTGCCCCTGTCTGATGCTGTGTTGCTCCCTGTCAACATGGTGACTGCTGCCAGAAGGCTGCAAAATGCCATTTTCAACCTTCTGCTTTGTTTGTGGGTGTATTTAATTGTGATCCCACATGTTCTGCAAGCTCTCCTGTGGACATGGAGGCTGCTGCCTCCTATGGTCCTCCCTCAACTTCTGGCTTCCAGCACAACTGGCCCTGCCTGGAGATTCAGGGCATTTGAATGAAAGGAGGTAGGGAAGGAGAGAGGCCGTTTGTCAAATGAGCATTTCCATGGGTTTGGGAAGGTGCCCAAGTGCCAGGTTATGTGCTTTCAAACTGCTGTCTTCAGGCAGAGGAGGAGGAAGAGGAGGTGGCCAACATGGACAGCCTGCTCATGCAGGAGGAGAGTTGGAAAGATGACCAAGTTCTACACTATTTTCCCATTTTCTTAGCCCATGGAACAGCACGAACATCCTTTTGGTGTTTAAAATACTGTAAAGCAATTCCCAGAGAGGAAGAATTTGCCTGCAGCTGAGCACACTGCTTCTTTTCAAGGCATCCACAATGCTGTTGCTCTATGAAGTGACCTCTGTTTGGTGTCACCAATGGGTGATGGGTCAAGAGCAGTGTAAGCACACTAAAATCCCATCACTTACCCTTCTGCCCTGTTGAATTTTATTTCTCAACTAGCTGTTGTGTCATGCTAGAGGTGGTGTATAAAGATGACCCAGTATAGGAGCTGCTTTGCAAGAGAATAATTCTGTTGGGAGACAAATACAAGCATATTAATGATATACAGAGTAAAACAAACCAAAGCAAACCAACAAACTAATATTCAAAAATTTCTAACTCGTTTTGGGTCTGGTTTTGGCATGTATGTGTGAGACACAGATCTACTTATCCTCACTCCATTATTCTAAATATTACTCTGACAGCAGGTAGTGTTTGAGGCAACACTGAAAAACACTATTAAAGGCAATGAGCCCAGAGCACTTATTAAGGCAACTGTTTGTTCAAGGAGGAGACTCTTAACAGCTTTGGCTTCTTGGCTTCCTTCCTGTGTAACACTTTGGAGCACAGGAAGGCAGATCTTGACTTCAAGGGTTATAGCTCTGTCTGCTGAAGAGCTTGAGAAGGATCAATGTAAAATGAATCCTAGCACAGCCTATCCCCAAGAGCACAGCAAAATTAATCCACCACTAGTTTCTCTCTGTCTGGAACTGGAAAATACAAACAGAAAGTGAAATTTGTGCTGATAATTACTTTGGCAGCTGTCACATGTGCATGGTGTAAAGGATCAGCACAGACACAGCTTCCAATATGGTGATAGCCTGTGGAAATGGCTATGATTAAGAGGAAGCTAATTAGAATATTTTACACATTCAGTCCCCACAGTTCACTGCTCTTTAAGTAAATTTGCATTTGGGAAGAGAGCTTTGTTTTTGATGTCCATGGATAGTGTTCCCTGCAGACTTCCATTGATTTACACTGTAGCCATTTGTACCAGAGCATTTTCTTTGGTAGCTCACCAAGCATTACAGCTTTCTTCCACACAGCAACAAAACTCAGAAAAGATTTGTCCTAGTTCTTCTTACAAACAAGCAGGTACAAATACATGAAGAAATACATAGAACAGAGATTTTTAAGGTTACCTAAGGAATTTAGTCTAATGTTTCTTCTTCAGCGCTGCTTCAAACACTACCTACTGTCAGAATAATATATGAGGAATAATGGAGTGAGGATAACTAGATCTGTTTCTCACACACGTGTCCCAAAACAGATCTAGAATGAGTGAGAAGTTTTTAAATAGTACTTTGATTTTTAAGTCACGTAAGTATTTGCAATTTTATCCAGGATGGAGTTGCACATGCAAACAGACTGGTTTCAAGCAGCATGAGCATACTCAAATGCTTTTGTGTTGGAGGATTAATCCACATATGAGTATTCAACTAGTATCAGAACAAACTGTGCCACTGCACTGGAATCAGATAAAAATATGCAAAGCAGGTAGCTTGAGGCTCATTTGTTCTAAAACTCCTCTAGCTGTTTGAAGAGACTTTGTAATGTCAGCATACTCCCACCTGAGCATATTCGTTATTGTGAGCATTGTAAAGTGGCCTTCCTGGATGCAAAAATGGGACCTGAATACATTTACTTCAAGGATGCAAGCTTTTTTTTTTCCTCCTAAGTAAAAAAATGACCAGAATCAAACTAACCTAATTTCTTTCTTTCTCTCTTTCTCTTTCAAAATTATAGAATTATAGGGTGAGAATTGGGAGAAAGGTATAAAAATCTGGATTATCCCCCTCTTATTTCTCCTGCTTATCTTTTATCCTTTCTTGTCCTTGTCATTACTCCTCTCTCTCCCCCTCATAGTTATCATCCTTGTTATCCTTATCAGCATTATTCGTTTTGTTGGCATCCAATTCAAAAGCCCTCCATCCCATTACAGGTTTATATTTTCAGATGCAGGAGAGAGGCTTTGGATAGAATCCCACTTTTTGGGGTCCCTTGGAGATGCATGGGGGAGAAAAGGCAGATAAGAACAGAAAGTCTATAAATCTCTGCATCTATAAATCTTAAAATGGATTACTGATGACAGTGACTCTTTAATGGAAAGAGTGACAGTCCATGTAGACGAAAGGCAGCGTAATTCATGGAGGCTATTAAATTTGAGAGGCCTTTTCATTCTCATTTGTCTTTCAGTGTTATGTGTTGATCGCAGGGAGATTATTCTCTGGGGAGAGATGTCCCCTACTCACCAGGGCCTGAGGAGTGCCTGTGTTTGTCTGTCTGGCATTTGCTGTGGTGAGTAATATATTTGCTCCTCCTGCACCAGAGAGGAAAACCCACAGTGCTGGTAAGGGATGGAGAAAACACAGCTGGCTGCCCTGCTTGTGATATTTGAGAGCCTCCTGGTTGCACACGCTGTGTTTTTAGGGTTAGAAGCACCCAGAAAGCAAATGCAGAGCAGTACAGTGCTCACAGTCAAGTTCTCCCCATCTGTTGATCAGCTGGGATGTGGCTGTGCCCAGGCAACCCCTTCACAGCACAGCAAGACTGTCACAGGACAGAGGCCACCTTCACTGCATGGGATGTGAGGGTGGGGCTGTTTTCTGGGAACAAGAATGAGGCCTGAGAGCTCAAGCCACGACGGAAAAAGCAAAAGCACCCAGCAAAAGCAGCTTATGGTTTATAAATACTGATAGATCAGAATTAAAGTTCAGAACAGTGAGCAGGCACCAGGGGAATTTATATCTAAAAGCACTCACTTTGCCAAGGCAGCATTCCTTCATTTTGGTCAGGGACTCCAAAGTTACCATGCAGCCCCTGAGAAAATAAAATCCAGCTGAGTTTTATGAAGAAATGAGTTGCTTCTTTGCCTTGGGAGACGTTGGAGCTGGATGGTTTAATGTGGATGGATTTACTGTATCACAGCCATTTTCTGCAGGTGCTGGGCTGTTCCTGCTGCCTGTGACAGCCTGGGATGTGTTCCCTTTGTGTCCTTGCTGCTGGTGCAATAGTTCACTCCGGGACTGAGGCACTCGCGGCGCATCCAATTCCTCCCCGTGTGAGCGGATGCGATCCCCATCAAAATCAATTGACTGAAGTCACACCCCGCATCTTCAGTTGCTAAGGGAAGAAAAATCAGTGTTGCTCATGAGAGGACCACTGGTGCAGAAAGTCACTTAGCACCAGCAGCTGCTTTATGGCAGCAGAGATTCAGAGATGCCAGCGGAGGCTGCAGCAGGGTCTTGTGTTGCACCGGAGTCTTGGGGACATGCATGGGAAGGAACCTTGAGCAGAGGGTTGCTCCTTGTCTGTGTGTGGAAAATTCCCATTCGTTTCTGAAGGAAAGCACACTGTGAGGTTTATTTATGCACTTATTTACACAGCTAAGAAGATCAAGGACACTGCTGACAAACTACAGAGGTCTGGATCCATACTGTCTCACTGCAGCCAGGGAGCTGACAGAGGCTTCAGTGTTCTAAATTACTTATTGGCTAATTAGCCACTTTCTGTTAATTATTAGCTCATTCCTATTAGCTAATTAGCCCCTGGCTGGCCCTCATGCACCTGCAGAGATGAGGATGCTCTCACTCCCAGGCCTGTGTCCAGCCCTGGTCACACGTGGCCTCCCAAAGCTGCTGCCCTTTCCTACAGCGAGTGGGTGGCTTGGTCTCAGCCCAAGCCCTGGTGTGTGGCACCTTTGTCACAAGAGCCCGCTGGCATTTTGGCAGCCTTGCCACTGTGTTGGGGATGAGTCAGAGGAACTGCACTCTCTGCTCGGGGCTGGGAGAGGCTCGGTTTGGTTTCAGTGCTGAGTCACGGGCAGAGCAGTGTGGGCAGCCTGGGGCTGTGGTTTGTAACCCCCCGCTTTATAAAGGACTTTTGCATATTTTTGCTCATTTAAAAGGTCACTCATCCCTAAGCGATCCCTCTGTAGATGTTCCTCCAGCACATCTAGCTAAGGATGGGTTTGCTTTTTCGTGGTCCTCACTGTGAGGGTTTCACCATGGTGCATAACCCTCATCCACATTGTGTCTGCCTCCAACACGGCTCTGACACCAAGACAAATCCCACTTCTTCCACATATTGTTATTGTGATGTATTATTTATACCATGGAAAAATATTGAGGAGAAAAAGTGGGAAAAATTAGCTCATTCTTTCTAAAATCTGCAAGCAGATGACAGACAAAGAATATAGAATTAAAAAAAAAAACAAACCCTCAGCTAATTTTGGAGCATGTTTCATCTTCACAACAGCCACTCATTTTCTAGATAATTCTCTGTAAACCTTTATTCCTTTTGTTGCAAGTTTGGTATAATTTTACATTATACCAAGTTCAATGGAAGAAAAAAAAAAGGCATGATGGTTTGAATTATTCCCCATCCCCCCATCCCACAAGAAAACCACAGGTTTGAACTTCACTTTTTAATATGCAAGGACCCAGCCAAGGACGCCCTTGCTAATCTTTCAAAATGCAGCATTTTGCTCCTTCTAAGTCTTAAAAGCTGCTTGGATTTTGACTGAACGTGTAACCCTGTATTAAACTTCTAATGGCTAATGAGACAGAACTTGGTTATGAGGACTAAAATACAGAAAATATAAATCAGTAGCCTAGAATGAGTACTCATCCTCTTTTACTTTCATTAAATCCATTTTAAACTAACTTTACCATATATCTTTCATGAGATTTTCATTACTTTGCTATCCGTTGAGGACAAGATGGAACAATCAGTTTTATTGTTCATTTCTCTAATTTTTGCTTCACTGCGGGTTATTCAGGCATTTGGGTGTAATATTTTGCTGCCAGCCCAAGCTGGTGTTTTAATCTGTGCTGTCCCTTCTCCTCCTCCTGTTCTCTGCCTTTCTTCCAGTTGGAAGGACAAAATGTGCAACTTCAAAAAAAACCAAAAATTAAAAAATCTCTTGCAGTGGTGTTCTAAGCTGGAACAAATCGTGGGAATGCTAAAAGTGGCTTTTGTCAGCTCTGTTTTCCTCTAGACATTTGCATCCTTAGTCCATACCGATTTTCCCTAGCATGGGGTGATCTCCTGGATCACTTTTCCAGCAAAACTGCTGGTCTGGATGTCCCTTGAGTTACCATTTTTGAACAGTCTATAGGAAAGATGAAGCTGTGTCTGTCTAGTGGTGTTTCAGTGGCTAAATCCTTCCTAATGTGGGAAACAAGTGTGGCAAGAGTTACCTGGGGTTTATCTCATGTGAATAACGTAGCAAGGTCTTATTTGATAATGTCAATGAATTTTCTGACTTTGGCCTAACTCTGAATATTTAATTTTGTTAATGCATACCCATTAAATCCCTCACAACAATGGCTCCTGTTATCTAGAAAACATTTGAAGAACAGCAGCAGGGTTTATCTAATTGTACAGTTATTTGTGGGGACTGCACTGTAACTCTGCTGGAAATAATGGCAATTCTGCAGTTACTCGTGTCAGCGGAGTTATGATATTCCCTGATTGCTCTCCAATTAACTCGTGCCACTGCAGCAGCCCAGGAATGGAGCAGGCAGGACACATTGTTAAGGAAACCAGGCATTTTAAAGGAGTTCCCTTATGGCCACCAGCCCCCAAATAGTCATTCTGTTTGAGCAAGGGCTGGATGAGCACCAGCAGTGAGGATCCACGGCTGCTTTTCTGGAGCGAAGCTCTGCGCTCAGCTCACGTTATTGATGGGGTCGTGTGTGAGGGAGGCTTACACGAAGGGAAGAGTAATGGCATAAAGAGAGAGAATGGCAAATTGGCTGGCTGAGAAATGACCTGTGTTCAGCCCTGCTGAGTGCAGCGCTGGCAGCTGGGGGCTGGCTGGAAGGGCAAAGGCACGGCAGCGCAGCCGTCTGCTGAAAAGAGGGGAAAAGCCATTTTTAGAGAAAATGGAAATACTGATAGGAGTTAAACAACAGGTATGGGGATGTAGGGCTGTTCCCTCAGAGGTGGAGTTGGATGGAGGGTAATGATTTGCTATTTCATCTTTAAGGAATTTTATTAATTATTATGGAACAGATGCCTGTGATTGGAGCACCAGGAGGCAAAACCAACCAGGCACATGGGCCTTGGGAGCCACTCCTCATTTGAGCACTGGGGGAATTTACAGGTGATTGATCCCTTCATAGGGCACAGGTTTGGTTAAGACAAAGCATGGCAGGAAGGCCAGATTTGCTGTGGATGTTATTACCAGCAATAATTCCACTCCTGTCACCTCCCTCGGTAACAACGAACTGCTGGAGCAGAGCAGGGGAGATGCTGGGCAGTGACATGTGGCAGTGACAGCAGGTTGAGTTTCAGGCCTGGGGGACAGAAATCGGGACAGACAGCTCCCAGCAGGAGCCTTGGTGGCTTTCTAAAGCCATTTCTGGGCTCTTGGGTAGACAGAAATAGGGTCAGATGGGTGCAAGGAAGGCAGATGATGCTGTTTCTTAGAAAACAGATGTGCATTCCTGATGTGTGCTCTTGTCTCTGTCTCAACAGCTGGATCTCATCCTCATTCCTATCGCTCACTATTACTGCTCTGAGCTATTGCACATTTAATATGAGGATTTTGATTCATTTTATGGCAAGTCTCACCCATCTGCATATGTTGGTGTTGAGCTGGCTTCTGTACAGAGCTCCAGTGCTAAATGTGGATGGAGAAATCTAGGATGAAAGGTTTGGCCCCCTCAGGGACACCTCCTGGATAACAAGGTGTGGGCTCCTCAGTCCAATGAACAAGGAATAATTCACTGCATCTTCAAGCTTGGCAGTTTGTTACTTATAATTCCTTGAGAGGTGGTAATTAAATGTCATTGCATTAGAATCAGTATGTCCCAAGAAGAGAACAAACTCATACTCATAATTATGTAGCCATCACATTAAACAAACAAGCTGCTCATTAAAAATAGATGCAAAAGATTCAATTAGATCTAATGCTGTATTAAGGATTTGATGACATGCTGGCTTTATCTCCATTGGTTCTAGGCAATAATGAAACAGCTTTTCAGAGTGACCCAAGAGGAATATGTTTCTTTTTTAAATACCCATTTTCTTTCTTAATCTTAAAACTATTATTAAGCACCTTTACCTCTAAATAAAGAGGGAAGGGGGGAAAAAAAGGAAAAGGATCTTTATTGTTTTCTAGCGTTCCGTCTGGGTTTAGAGGCATAAAAGAATGAGGGAGCCCAATCTTTATGCTGTGTGCCACCTCTAATATGATTCAGAATAATGTAATAGGAAATCAAATCTCTGTAAGGGAGATTATTGACTGTACAGAAAAGAGTGATTATTGAATGTACAGAATTTCCTCTCAGCATTATCTGCCTCCCCTATATGTGCACCTCTCCTGTATGTCTTAGCACCAGAGGAGCTGTGTGATGGTCACTTTAATTCGTTCCTCCCGATTAATCCTCTGCCTTTGGTCCATCCTCCCCACCTGACTGGGCACTGCCTGCAGCTCCCACTGAGCTATAGATCTTTCTCTCAAAAGCTGGTTTTATTTAAACCCCTGTCTCTGGCCCTGCCCCTTATGTTTTGGAAGCACGTTACATTTTGCCAAGCGATCAGGACTGTGCTGTTCCATCACTGCTTTCTTTTCTCTGAAAAATCTGCCCAGGGGACAGAGCTGTAAATTGTATCCCAGCTCCATCTTAATCCATCACTTGGACCAAGCAGCACAATCTTTGCAAAGACTGAAACAAAATCAACTTTGTTTTTTCCTTGACTCTCTTGCCCAGCTTGCAATACAGACACTGTCAACTTTTAATTATGTGTGGGCAGATTATCCAGTTGCAAATGAACCCTGTTACACCAAAAATAAAACACTTTTATTCCCCTCATTGACCTTTCCTACATTCCTACTTTCATCACTCCACTTTTCTCTAAGATTATTATAGAAAATAAAACATTTATTTCCACAGTCTGATTTACATCAGTTTTGTTCGACTGTGCTTCACTTTATTTGGGTTAGTTCAGCTCCCTCCCCGAGTCTGGATAATCAAAAGTTGACTGACTATGGTGAGGAAAGACATATTAAAATTTATAGTTATCAAATATCCTGATGCAGTATCTGCTGTAGATGGCAAAATAGATCGGAATGATTGGGCATTTGTCTCTGAAACAGAGGGTGGTTTTGATGTATGTGCATCATTTGTAAGAGAATTTGCTTCTCCATAGCAGTGCTGTGGTTGATGCAGCATAATTAAGAATTTCATTCCAAATCTGAAAAGCGCCCTTTGGTTTTGAATGTGGTTTGATTTCACAGAGAAATCACCTTCTGGATGTGATGTATTTGGAACCCCAAGAATCCCACTACCTCTAGTATAATTGCTATGATGGAAATTTAAGAGATGTGTGCTTGCAAGGGATATTGTTGTAACAACCAATTTCTTGACTCCACCTTGTAGATCAGTATATTCCAGCAAAGGACACAAGCCTGAAAAGTTGTAGATTGACGTGTCCATGGTAATCTACAAAAAATAGGGATAAAGGAATATATTGGGTAGGTTTTCAGTTCAACTTCATCTCTTGCTACTGTGTCCAGTCTAAAGATAGCTGTGAAATGTCTCTTGCTTTCCAAGGTGAGGTGCAATGTGGGAAATAACTCTGCAGTGCTGCCAGTGCAGAACTGGAGATGGTGGCAGGGAGGTGAGATGGCTTTGCCAGCCTAGTGCTTGCTCTGTTTTCACGTTCTCAGGGAGATACAGGCTCCTTCAGAGTGTAACAGTTGCTGATTTGGTCTGTAAAACATATAAACTTGTGTTTTCAGGTAGAAAACTGCAAACTGGAAAAAACCAGACTGCTGGTCTCTGCTGAAACATGAAGAACATATTTTTTCCACTTTTGCTCACGTTTTTCCCTTGTCAGCTGATTTCCTTTTAAAATATTTCTCCTTCTTTTTTCTTTCTTTTTTCCTTTTTTTTCCCCAAATGAGTAACAATACCTTGGATGCCATTTCACTGTCATCTCCAAGTGCCATTTCAAATCCTCCAAGGAAAGAGTTGCCATGAAAGGAGTAGAAATGGGAGCATTTCTCCTGATAAGGGCAACATTGTGACCATCCTGGGCTGCCATTGGCATTTCCCTTCACATCACTCTCTGAAAGCTCTTGACCAGAGGAAAAGGATATGCAAAAGGTGAGGTTTCCTTTACACTCATAGAGCCTTTCATCCCCCAACAACTGAATTCATTTCATCCATAAAACAAGAGCCTTGAAGGATCCCACCCTCTTGTGCCATGAGATGGGTTAATTTGTATTCTGCTGCTGGTTCTGTAAGATAACAAATACAGGAAGAGAACATCAATCCTGATTTCTTTTCTTTATCTCCCCTCCTGTTCTCTGTTGTGCCACGACTGCTAATAACATTCAGGTTTAGTGGTGGATGTAATAAGATATGGATGCTGGATATTGTTTTTTTATACCTGTTGCACCTATAAGAATGTGGATGGCAGACTTCCCTCCTCCTCTCCTGCTTCTCTCTGAATTGAATTCATTTACCTCAAAATTACAGAGCTGTAGTCACAAATCCATCAGGTCAGAGAGATACTTAGAAGAAAGATGTAGTCCACTCACCCCTCCTATGTGTCCTTACATTGTTATCAATCCCTCAACACTCTCTTCTCTTTTTTTACTGAAAAAGAGGGACAAATACTCCATTTTTTCACTTAAATTTCAGATCATTTGCTAAAGTCATTTTGTGTAAACAACTTTCATTATTGATAAAGGTGAGACTTTCTGTACTTGTAATAAATTTCTAACTTCATAAAAAGCCAGGGATTCAAAACACCCAGATCTAAATTATTTATCAGTCTGAAGGATGGCTGGATCCACAGTACAAGACATTTCTAAAGACCTCAGAGGGGTCATCTGCTTCAGGTATGACCTTGATCTTTCTGCTCCCTAGAGATTTCCTAACAGAGGAAAGTTGTGGGCATTATTCAAGCATGGATAAGACCTTGAAATTTATACATTAATTGGGAAAAATGCATGGAGATGTGATGTGAAAGTTGGGAACTGGATGTCTGTTCCTCATCCATCAAATGCAAAGACTGAAGGTGATCATCAGGGCTGGTGGTGCAGGGCAGCACCTTCTGCTGCTGCTCACACTTTGCCCAAACCTTCAGATTTAGCTGGCTCTGAGCCACCTGAGCTCAGGAGATGTCACCTGTCTGTGCTCCTGGCATGGCCAGGTGGGTGTCGAAAGGCACCCAGGGGCGCTGGATTTGGGCTTCAAAACATGGGTTTGGAGAGGCAGTGGGTGCAGATTCACCCCTACAGTCACCAAACTGGTGTCCCCTGTGGGCCAGTCTCCACCCCCAGTCTCACACAGGCAGATCCCTGATAACATTTCACCACCCCACATTGTTTTTCACCCATCATGTGCACTACTCCAGAGTTCATCTGCCTTCATGGCAGTGACATAACCTGGAGTTCCAGCACAGAGCCTTAGCCCATGGAGAACCTGTTTTTTTCATTCTATTGTTGAAAAAAACAAAAAAATCCACCTGTGCCCAGGAGAGCAGAACTGAGAAATAAAACAGGAAAAAAAAACCAGACAGAAGAAGAAAAAATTTCCACTTACCAAAGCTGTTAGGTGAACCTCATCACACATTCATGACTCTGCCTTCCGCCAGCAGCAGGGCTTCAGGAAAAACATCTCCACAGCAGACAGCAGCACAGGTGATCTAGTGCAGAGAATCAAGGGCAGGAGGTTTCCCTAAGATTTGTATTTTCATGAGTAACTGAGACTTTCCAGTTTATTTGCACAATGAAGGAAGTGAGCAGAAAAGAAAAAAAATCCCAGCTCCTTCCATCATGAAATACATATTGTGGCAGAATGCTGCATGCCTTGTGTCAAAGGATCCATAGTATTGATTTCTTGAAATGAAAAATAAGTTTAAGGTGGAGTGCTTGGGAAAAAAAAATCAATAAAATTTCAAGTGACTGAATAGAACTATCAATTGTAATGACAGCAATCAAAAAGCCTTATCCAGTTCCATAACATTTTGGTGTCTGGACCTTTATTTTCATTAAATTTGTCATTGACAGAATGCTGACCTTACCTTACCAACCTGTCTGAAATTAGATTAAAATTAGTGTGGCTGAAAATGTTTGATTTTATTCCATACAATGTGTGTAAGCAGAAACTGGAAAATATGGAGCAGCAGTGTAAATGTCTGCAATGCAAATTGAGATACAGCAATCCAGTCAACTCAGAAGAATAATTGAAAATATCTCTTGAGATTTAAGGAAGAGCCTCAGCCCCCAGCAACTCTCACTGAAACCATCTCCCAGGGTGTGAGCAGGAGGGCCAGAACATGAGAACCTGTGTCTCTTCCAAAACCCCTCAATTTTTGCTTACTTTTTGCTTTCATTCCCACAACATTCAATGAACAATCAGTCCATGTGGAACCAAGGGCTGCAACTCTCTGGGGAGGTTTCTCCCTGTTTTCAGACTCAGGATGAGAGACTTGAATCTGAGCTGTGGCCATCACCATCATCACCATCATCACCATCATCACGGGGCTCCCAGACAGCTCTCCAGGACTCCAGGCTGTGCCATCCCTGGGCACTCTGCTCTAAGGGCTGCCATGTTTGTGCCCCAGTTAACATGTGGAGGAATTCATTATTCATTATTATAAATCACCTTATCTCACTATAAATCATGCAAACAGCATCATCCTTTTCCAGAGGGGATGCTCCCCACATGATGCATCTCTGTAACCCTTGTGTGACTGAGGCTTTGCTGGTGCCTGGAGAAGAGCCAAGGCCAGACAGAGACGGGTGGGTTTTCTCCCTGCTGTTTGCATCAGAGCCTTGCTCTCTCCTTCATGCTTCTCCCTACTTTGTTCAGGGCTGCTTTCCCTGCTTCTCCCCCTCTGTTCAGTGAAACGAGGCTGTGGCTCAGCAGCTCCCAGGGGACACACGTGGCAGGTCCCCACAGCCACAGGAGTGACCACAGCTCTCTCTTCACCACACTTGGCTGCCCTATGGTTCCTTGTTACTCCACCAGAGAGAGCAGGGACAGAGGCAGCCTGTGCTGCTTTATTCTCATAATCTTCACCCTCTCTATTTTCTGTCTTCTTTCTTCAGATTTCCTACTCTCCTTTTTTCTCCCTGTGATTTTGGAGTTTTTGCTATTAAAGCTTCCCAAAGCATTCCTGGAGCCACCTAATCCTCCACAGCTCCAGAGCATCAGGCTCACAGATGCTGCTGACCTTTACTGCTGGGAATGACTCTCCCAGTGGACATAAGGAGCTCAGACCTGCCAGGATGTCTTCCTCTCCTACTTAGGGCTAGAAAAAACATCCTCAGGATGAGACAAAAGAACCTGTCCTTGTATTGCTTGGCCAAGAGCTGTTCTTTGTGTCTCTCAGAAGTCAAGGTGTGCATCTTGCAGCTGTTGGGCAACAGAAGGTGGATCTATACAAACCTTTCAGGATAAATCATCTTGGCCACCCTGAGTCACTGCCTGGTACCACAGGATCCATGTCTATGGCTTAGGACCATGTGAGGAACAGAAAAGGGGGAAGAGGGGTAAAAAGCCTACATTTTCCAAACCTCTTTTTTTTAATTGTGGCTCTAGGATGGATTGTTGTTTGACTGCACAAATGGTTTCAATGCAAAGTATTTGCTTTTCCTATTTCAAGACCATTCTTGAAAGACACAACCACAAGGAGCTGCCCCTCAATGTGTGTGGCAGTGTCTCTGATTTGGAACACACTGGACACTCTTCTCTTGGTTTTCATCAAAGGTGTCATGTCCTCCAGCATCTAGAGGTTAAATTGTGCTCTCTGATGGAGAATTTTTACCTTCTTTTGTTCCAAATGATGACACTGAATTTGTACCATTTTCCTGGAAATATTTCTTTGTACTTAAAGGAAAATAAAATCAAGACCAAATAAGAAGCTGGTGGGCAAGTGATTCTGTCTTTCCTAAAGCCTTTTGAACTTTTCAGACCTCAAAGTGTTTGATTTACTTTGCTGTTCAGGTGTCATCTCAGGCTGATTATTTCCGAGACTTGTTCTCTTGTCCCAGGTCGTTGAGTTTTGCACTTGATCTTCAAGAGCACCTTGGCTTCAGCTATTTCCTTGGGAATACACAGGCTTGGATTCACCTGCAGGGAGAGCAACCTGCACTAAACTACTGGAGTCGATTTACAGGAAAAGGGCCAATTTTTCCCTTTATCGCTTCCACTGTTGCAGAGAGATGAATTCTCCATGGCATAATAGCAGAACAAAAATAGATTGCTTCTGTAATGCTCTATACAGCAGCCTGGAATACATCAGCCTTTTTCCTCAACAGTTCTTTGACAAATGAAACTTTATCTAACCATGTTCACCATGTTATTCTCCTTCTCCTTTTTGCTTCATTTTTCCAGATTCCTGCAAGTGCCAAAATGGTGATTGTGCAGTGACACAACTGCTGTGGTGCTGCTGCCAGAGATAGGCAGAGGGGCTCAGTGACATTGTGAGCACTGAATTTCATGCTGGATGGACAGAGGTTTCCATTTATGATAGTGCCAATGAAGAACCGGTGATGCTTGGACTCTGGGTCAGGTACTGGTCAGGTTTCCCTTTATTTTGGGCTGTATTTGTTGTCTTGAATAGCCCTCAGCAATTTTTACAGCAAGTTTCCCATTCCATTCAGTCTTGATGCAGGAAAAGTATCAGGGAAATGTCCTTGTCTATAGAAAACTTTCTAATTAAAACAACTGCTTGGCTCTGTGCTATTGAAAGCAAACAACTCTGAGGGGAGCATTTGTTTTATCTGAACGTGGAGAGAAGGCAATAAATGCTCACAGTCTGGCTAAAAATAGATGTCAAAGTGAACTCCCTATTTTCAGGTCTAAAAAACTTAAAACCTTTTTTATAAAATTATGCTATTTGTCAAACACATTCAGACTCTGGGGAAAAGCCATTCCTTTTAATTTGGGTGAAATGTTCCGTTCAAATTGAGGACTTTATGGTTTCATCCTCCGCCAGCACCTCAGCCCAGTGTTTCTGCAGAAAAGGGTATTAAATGAGATTAGCAGGAAGCCAGTTCCTCCATGAATTAGGATTTTGTATCAAGTATGTGTGCTTTGACCACTTTTTCTTTAATTTGACTTATTCCAATCCCCATTACTTTCTCGAGTCCTTATGGATGCTTTCAGGGCTGCATGCTGAAGGCTGCAAAACCCAGCCAGCCCCAGGAGAAAATGCATCTGCTCCTGCCCCACCTCCTTTCGGCTACTGCCCAAGGACTTTTGCTATCAAATTCAAAGGAATCACCCATAATTGCAACATCATATAAATGCATTTGGAGAGCCTGGGTTTAGGGATTGCTGTGCAGTGTGACAGGCACTGCACTCCCAGCACTCCTGGTGCTGACTGGGGCCAGCACAGACCCAAGCAATGCAAACAAAATGTTCTAGCAGGAAAATGGGTATTTTCTGATGGGTGAGGCTGACAGTTGGGTGGTACAGTGAATCTCAGCAGATTTCAAGAGATTTCACATTGGAGGAACAGGCAAAACCCTTCAGAGCCATTTCATGCAAACTTTCTTCTTGGGGTAACAGCTAAGAGTTGTTGCAGGGCTGCATGCCCTGAACAGTGTTAGGGTATTCCCTACATCCCTTCTTTGTCATCCTTGGGAGTGCTGAAAATAAGTACTCAGATATTTCATGAGCAAACCACAACATCCCATCTGCATTCCCAGAGAACAGAGACAGCCCAACTCTGCCCTGTGCCATGCCAGGCTCCCCCCTGGGCTCCCATCCTCATGGTGGCATATGGGGTTTGTCCCAGCTGGGGACAGGTGTGCAGAGGTGCTTGTGGGACACTGCTGCTTACACCCAAGACTGGCAAGCTCAAAATTAAACAAATGGTGGGGTTTGGCCTCATTGTAGGGTACCCCAGCTCTGACTGGTCCTGTCCATCACCTCGGGCAGGGGCCTGGCTGGGTGCTTTGGGTGGGGGCTGCCAGATTTTGGGTGAGGGCTGCAGATGGCAGGCACAGTTTGTGAGCTCCCTTTGCTGCCCCAGGGCCTGCTGGGCAGGATTGATTGCATGGCTCAGGCAGCAGCATTAGCAGATGTTATTGATGTGGGACTGGCATTATCCACAGCACATGCTGTCGATGGAGAGAAAAAACCACAGATGGCATAATTTTTTAAAACCCCTCTGCCAAAATCTTTTAAAACAAAACTTGCCATTTCTGTTTGTATTGATCCCCCTTCCCTGCTATTGATTTTTGCTCTTTGCCATCACTGAAGCAGGGAGCAGGGATGAACGCAGAGTGGCCACTGCTGCACCAGCACGTGGATGGAGGAAATCACCTTCAGCAACCCTGTGTTTGGTGAGGGTTTCTCGTTTTGTTTGGGGTTTGGTTTTTGTTTTTGCTCTGCTCTTACTGCTCTATGTAACATCAAAATAACAGGGCTGTTAGACTGGCTAGCGGGTCCCCAGATGCCCATAAGGAGGACTTGGTGCTGTATTTATGTGACGGCTGTACCATAAAAATGGATCAGGAAATGCTTCAAGCCGAGAGCTTGGCTTGAGCAGAGTGACCTGACATGAGCTGGAGCTGAGGAAGGATTTCAGAAGCTGCTGAAATAATTACAGTTGTACCTGTACCAGAAGTATACGGTTTTGATGAGAGCTTCCATATTTCAGTCCTCAGCTACCTGGACAATGACATCTGGAAGAGGGATTGAAAGGCCAAATCTCTCCCCCTTTTTTTCCTTAATGAGCAAACCTTCAGGATTGAAAAACCGGACAATCCAAGAAATTCAGATTCCTGGGAGCACCAGCATTAAATGCAGACCATAACGATTATGTATGTTTTCAGCATTATTACATTTGCAAGAACAGACTTTTGCTTGCATCGTATTCACAGGAAGGTTTGTGTCAAACAGCAGATAATGGAAATCATCCAGGTTCCGATTACTTTGGTGGCAGCCTGCCTTGAATACAGCATTCAGTTCTGGGACACCTCATTACTAGGAAAAAACCAAATTGCAGACAATTCAAAGAGCAGCTAAAATGATTTGGGGGTTGAAAAGACTGATTTATGAGAAAAGATGATGAACTAAATATATACACCTTCACTGAGTAATGACTTGTGTTACGGTTACTGTGTTCAGGCAGACAGAAAAGAATTATTTTGTGTGTACAAAATGTGATGCATAAGGAGAGCATGATAAAAATGACAGAAGGGAAAGTCTGAGCTAAGAAACAGTACAAAATCTCTGTGAAATAATCTCCTAAAAGGCATGGGAAAAGCTCCCATCTCCTTATTGACATTTTAAAAAAGACAGGGAAAAATAGAGATGATACAGTTATTCATCCAATTTATCCAATAGCTTTTTTATAAATCTCTAACCCTAAAATAAATAAAAAATAAAGAAGGGATTACTTTCTCATATCCTCAGTAGTCCTTAAAAATACAAACTGATACTTTCTTGTCAAAAATATGATGGAGAAGAAATTTGTTCAGACTGTGTAACTACTTGTGGGATATCTGGATTTTGTAACCTTAGCAGTTCTCAGCAGGCAACAAATACTCCCTCACACAGGGGACAACATTTCTAACCTAATTATCCTGTGGGGTTTGCGGTTTTATTTGGTTTATTGCACACTGCAGGACCCAGAATGTCTCTTCCTGGGATCACAACCATGCCAGGAGCAGTCAGTGGCAGAGCTGCCACCCACCACCCTCTTCCCAACTGGTCTCCCCAAGGGGAGAGGCACAATGGAGAACAAGTCCTGCCTCCAACCTGCTCTTCTGACCTTGTCAAACACCTCCCCATGTTTGCCAGCAGTGCAGGACTGCTCGCCTGGCCCCGGTGTGCAGGGGACATTCCAGCAGAGTGGGGCCTGATAACTGCATGATGTTGACAAAAGGGACAAAATCCCTTTATCTGCTGTCTGCAGAGAATGTTCAGAGATGAGGAGAAAACATGTGGAGGGTGGGATGAAGTATTTTGATCAGACCCATTTTCCATACAGAAATGCTGTAGTTTGAGAGAAACTACTTTGGTCTGGCCCACCCAAATTCATTATTATCACTAACCCCAGAGGAGCTGCACAAAAGACTGCTGTTGATGCCGTATCCAGCTGAGAGTTTCATGAAGAAAATCTGCACTTTTAAAATCAGCTAATCATCAGAATAGCTAAGGAAGTAGTTCTTTCCTTTGGATCATAACAGTGCCAGCACTTCATGCAGCAAAGGCTGTAAAAGAAGAAGCATGCAACATTAAGTGACATAAGTGAATGTGTCATTAAAGAACCAAAGGGCTAATTTTTTTCTAAATATGTCATTTAAAAAAATAAAGACGCCTCATTTAAACTCATCCAAAAGCTGTTAAACCAATTAAACACTTTGCTGTTTACTCCTGAAAGATATTGAGAGCTTATCTTATCTCCTCCTACCACTGTTCAAGGCTAATCAGAATACATTAATGCATCTCTTTTCCATTGCAATAAACCAGTAAAATGAATGTAGAGATTTCTGTGAACTCTGTTTACCAAAGACCTATTCCTTTTCTTGTCCAAAGTGAATATAGTGGCTAAGAGTCTGGAAGGGAGGAAGGGACAGAGAAGCACTGGATGACACAGGCTCATATTCATGGAAATGAACTACATAAAATCTAAATGGGAAAACAATGATAGCTGAAAACAAGCTTTAAAATGACTCAGGCTGTCCCAAGTAAGGAAGCTTTCCAAAATCTAAACATCATCAGGCTGGGGAAAAATTCTCTCTCCCTCCTCACCAAAATTAACCCTATTTGCCAAAGGGGGAAATAGCAGCCCAATAATAAAACCATCAGTTATCTGCTAGGAGTGCAGGTTGCCTCCTCCTGCAGAGCTCTGGATCAAGGGCAGTGGTGAAAGGCTTTGATATACAGCACACACTGGGACTTTATTTTGTTTGCTCTCCCTGCTTAGAGGGGGAGAAGTAAACCCAGCACATTTCCATCCTTGGCTTTCTCTTTGCAAGAGGCTGGGAGGGAGAAAATTTCAGGAAGGACAGGAGAGACTGTAGAAAATTCTGGGAGATAAAAATGAATGAGGAACAGGAAAAAGAGTGGACAGCATAGTGCAAAGGATCTGGAGATTTGCTTGAGGCATATGGTTGGAAAATTGCTTTTTCATTCCTCAGCACCAAACAGATATTAAAAAAAAAAAAAAGAAAGAAAGAAAAAAGCACAGGCATGGTTTACCAAGGGTCAACAGATTTATGGTTGGCTTTAAATCAGTGCAACTTCACTGGGAGGTTTAGTTTTGGGTGTATTCAGGATGGGGAATAAGCATATGAATTATTCTGGTAGAGTGGTAGTAAATAGTCTGGCGGTCTCAGACCAATTTCTGTGGTGCCATATCTCATAAAGTCTGAAAAATCCAGCATGTGCAGCTGCTGAGGACTTTTGGCAGTAGAAAAAAGCCTATACAGCAGTAAGTATCTATATACCAGAGAATCACTGACCATGTACCAGCCCTGGCAACTTGCTTTTGTGATGCTGAGATTTTGTTACTGCCTCAATCTCCTGTGTTTGGGATGAGAAATGAGAATAGTATTGGGGAGTGCAGAGCAACTATGGATGAGCTTGCTGGACTGTGTCTGACTGAATTCCCCAGGCTGATAGCAAAGTGCCTCATGTCTGGATCTCTCATTTATGAGTTCATCACATTTAGAGCAGGTCCAGCAGGTCCAGATATTTTGGGGTTTGTTGCTTACTGGCCTCTCAAAGTTCCCTTTCCTATCCAGTTGCAGTGATTTGAATACTCTGGCAGAAAAAGGGAGGAAAATTATTCCTACTTACTAGTTTTGGGAAACTTTATAAATTCTACGTATATTTCTTTCCAGCCAAAAATTCCCTCTCCATTTCATTACTCCTTCAGCCTAAACATTTTAACTAAATTCTGCCCTTTTATTCCTTATTATTTGTGCATGAGATTCAGCTTCACATGCAAAACACCCCACAGCCTTTTACTCTGAAGGATAGATGTGATCCTTTTCAGTCAGTACAAAGTTGATATTTATTATTGACAAAATAGTATTGGAAAGAGGACTTGTTACCATGTTAGATAGCAACTAAAGCTGTCTATGCAGCTGAAAGAGTGACTCTTGTGCCCACTACTAGAAATTAAAAGCAGAATTGTAAAAACATTGCTGTGGAAAATTTCAGCCCAGAAATACTGAGCAGCTTTTATGAACGTTCCTGTTTTCACTTCCTGGCAGAACTGTATCCCTCTTCACCAGGAAGAGGGGGGCTTAACATGTTTAGAAGGCTTGGAGAGCTGTCTGAAAGCAGTCAATCAGTCTGCACTGTGATAGTCTGGGTCTGGCTCTATTTTGTTTAAAAAGCAGAGGTAAATACCACCTGAGGACATAAAAAGAATTGAGACAAAATTTTGCCTATGGAAGGCTAGCTGTCAGCTATCCAAAACATATTAAATACTGGCAAATGAGTCTCAAATCAATTTTCTCCTTATTTCCTTTTCCTCCAGCCATGCACAATTTTATTCCATCAGGGCATCCAGAGAGAGCAGAAGGTCTCTGCTCCCTGAACACCACCACCATGAGGGTGCTTGGACCAGCCCCAAAGTCCAACAAAAGGCCACCAGGAGCACACCCTGTGTGGGATGTACTGGTGAAAGCTGGGTGTCCTGGGCAGCGCTGAATCCTGCAGCACTCTGCAGCAGTGCAAACCTGCAGTGCATTCAGAACCCAGCCCTGCACACCTCCCTCAGTTAACTCAAACCATCTTGGCCTCTAGAGAGGTGTGATCCCTGCACCACTGTGCTGCCATTTGCCTTTGAGTCAACAAGGTGGAAACCCATGAAAAGCTGCCTTCCAAATCCTAACCTAACTTTCCTCAGAGGGATAAACCAGCAGGATTATCCTGTCTGCAGTGCAACACACAGCTGAGGCTTTATTTGCTGAGTGCATTCGAGATGTGCCATCCTCTTCAGGGCTGCTGGTTGCTGTGTATGTGTGGGTGGTGGTGGCTTTTGCCAGGGCACTTTGGTTTTAGCAGCAGAGGTTGTCAGTTCAGCATTTGCTGGATATTGCCCTTTGCTCAGGAGAACTCTTGTGTTTCCTCGTTTCCCTTGCAGCTATTGCTGTGCCTCTCCACGGTGCTCTTAGCACCAGGTAAGCTGTGCCAGCACATCCTATTTTTACACACTGGGAAATGGCAGCCCTGTAATGAAATAGGGGCTGGGAGGAGAGCGGTGTAGCGGGTGGTGCGCAGGGCTCTCCTTGCAGGTGAGTACATAAAACAGCACAGTGTGCAACATCCCTGGGCCCTGCTAGCTTCTGGCAGCCTGTTTCCTTCTGGTTACAACTCAAGCATTAGTGCAGAGACTTGTGCACATTTGCTTTGGGCTGCTTGTCTGAAATATCTACCTCTGCATCCTGAGCCTTGCAGAGCAGTCGGCATTGGATGGGGTTTTTTCGGCATCTGTTCTGGGAAAGAGCTCTGTAGGGCTGATGCCACTGACTCCACATGATACAGATATGCTTATTTCCCTGACACTGGGTCCTAACAGTTGTCTGGTGTGCAGAAAGTTGTTCTTTCAAGCTGCAAAGCTTGATGAAGGCAATAGCCAAAGGACCAGGGGACTCATGGCCCTGGCCAGACAAAATTACCGTCCTGCATGGAGAATTGTGCTGGAAGAGAAATCTGAGATGCCTGATTGCCTGCTGATGGGCATCATCTGCAGCTCCCTCCATTACTGCACGTCAGATGTTAGAGGCAATGAGAAACCATGTCGAATTTGTGGGCAACCAGAAATCTGACTGAGGATATTCTGACACTCGTGAGGGCTTTGCTGCCTTTCACCAGACATGCAAAGGGCACCTGATGGAGTATTAGTGTCACCCAGACTATTTAGCTGCTTCTATAATGTCCATTGCTACGTGAAAGGTGGCAAAGTTGGGGTATAGAAATCCCCCTGCCTTTTGATGGTGGATTTTTTTTCCTCTGGCTCTGTCCTTTTTTCCCCTCAGCAGAGGGGAAAAAACACACACTGCAGAACATCCTTCTCCAGGAAAATCCAAATTGCCTGAAGCCACAGTTTATGAAGGTCTGAAAAACTGCTCATGAAGGTCTGAAAAACTGCTCATGAAGGTCTGAAAAACTGTGTGAGACAAGTCCTTCAGGGAAGTGAGAAATGCCCATCCCATGGGTTTGTCTGGAAACTGGGCTCCCTCAGCTGTAACTGGGGCAGAGTTGGGGAATTATGGGTATGTGTTGTGTGGGTAGCAAGAGAGAAAGGGAGGAGAGAAGGGTGGCAATATGTCTTGCCAGAGCCAGTGAGATATTTGGAGGCTTAATGCCTGGGTAAATCAGCCCAGGGGCTCTCCAGCAAGAAAAACAAAGGCAATTTTTCTTAAGTTTATCCACTTAACACTTGTGCTTTCCCCTCTGACCATAGGAACAGGCAGCAGGGAAAGCACCTGCAGTTTTCAACTGGAAATATTTGCAAAACCTTCTCTGACCTGGGCAGAGCAGCTGAGACAAGAGTGTACAGCGTGGTTCAGGTTTCTGCTTTTACAACCCAGATTTGCCCACTCTGAAGGCTGGACCTTGTGCTGGGTTAGGGCTGTTGTGCGCCTTCACCTTCCCTCATCAGTGCTCAACAGCCTGTGAAGAGGAAAAGGCTTTGTTTTAGTGGGAGCAGGTGTTTGATTACCTCGCCTCTCTCTTTTTATATTAAACTTATCCCCGTTTCACCTCTCTAGGAGGGATAAACTCATGTTTGTGAAAGTGGCGAGGGAAATCATTTGAAAGGCGCCATCAGAGGTCGGCTGCCTGCTCTGATGGCTTGATGAAACAAAAGAGCAAATGAGCAAAAGAAAAGCATTCAAAGTATTTTCTGCCTGTGGAGCATGGCTCAGAGCAGTGCTGCAGGGCTGTCTGCATCTACCCCAGGGGGCTGCCTGAGCCTGCACACGTGTAGATTTACAAAGAAAATGGGAAAAATTCAGCCCTCTTCCCCATCCATCCCCAGTTCTGCCTCCCTGCTCGTGGCTGGGCTGGTGGCAGGTGCTCTCCTCCCCTTGGACAGAGGAGCTGTGGCATCCCCTAGCAGGACAGCATCCAAGGACAGCAAAGGCATCCCTGAAGGGAACATAAGCTCTGTTACTGCCCAGTGCCATGCCCAGGCACAGCAGCTGTGTCCCTGGCACCTGAGCTGTCCTTGGCCCTGAGCACCAGGCTCATGGTGCCAGCACCAAAAGGGATAGTGGGCTGGAAACAGCAACTCACTCAGGATGGACACATGGGCCAGCATTTTTGGATGTAGAGACAGAACCAGGGGGACCCTGCCTGGTTTCAGAACATCTCATGTGAACTTCCATCCACTCACCTCAGGCCCCATTAAGTGAAGGAGCAGAGAAGAGATTACCACGTTACATCTTTGTTTCCAGATGAAATTGAAGGCAGCCATATCTGGGTGAACAGAAGCCCACTGCTCTGCTCTAACCATCTGTCAGGCTCCCTGCCACAGTGTCTGTGTGTTTGCTCAGGCGTGGGTAGGGAATTACCCACCTCATGTCACGGCAGATTGCCTTTCGCCTTCTCACTACTCCATTCCTCTCCTGAATGTTTTGGATCTTTGCCTCCAGAGGCTCAAATGCAGGTGTTGGATTATAGCCATGGAGAGCCAGGGACAGCCAATAAAGAAATTCCTGGGTGTCTTTGGATGAAGATGAGGTTGGAAGGAGTCAGCTCTTCCAGAGTCTTCAGATACCAGGACAGCACTGGGATCAAAAAAGCCATTGTTCCCCTTGGCACGATGCTGGAGGTGTTATCTAGAGACTGGTCCAGAGTACAGACTCATGGCCAAACTGGAAATGTTTGCCTCTTGGAAACATCTGCTGTTCTCCTCTGCTTCTCATATGATTTGCCAAAATATATTTCTTGTACTTTTGCAGCTCAGAACAGCTTGTTATGAGGCTTAATTCACGATGTGTAATCTTGTGACACATTGCTGCCTGATGAGGTAGGACATGCAGATGAAGAAGGAGTGTAAACGCATCAGAAAGAGTGCAGTGCCCAGCTTGGAAGCTGTAGAAAGTATCTTCAAAAGCATTATCTAGCTTTGCTGTTATTAGTCCTAAGAGTCAGAGAGAAAGTTACTGCAGTCAAAGATAAAAGAGCTTTTTAGAAATGTGCCTCACAATTCAATGTCCTGCTGAAACTTCCAAAGCTCCTCTGACCTCTTGATGTAAAAAGGAGTATACTGTACTGGTATCTAAGCCCTTCACTCCATGCATGGACATCAAAATATCCTCAGGATCTCTGTTCACTTACCTGCCCTTCAAACCACAATTCTCCCCTCACAGAGTCGTGTGCCTCCCCTGCCCCAGCTAAATGCTATAGCTCCATCCAACTCTTCACTTTAGGCATATCCTCAAGTGTTTTTCTGGATCAGGGCAGCCTTCAGTGCCAGGAAGGGTGGAGATTCTCTCACTTCACCCCAGCTCTCTGGAGTTCTCCAGGTTGCCCATCCCAGAGGACGAGAGTGCTTCAACCCATCCTCATTCTGGATCTGAAATCGAGGGGTTCAGTGTGTTTTGTTCTGATAGTGTCATGGTGTCTCCTCTATCAGGGAAGGGAACACAGAACAACTTGGAAAGACACAGTGTTTAGACAGACAAAGTGCTCCCCATCCAAATGGATCTAGACTAGGTGCAGATCTTCAGGTCTTTTAGCCAAAGCGGTGTGGATGCTCCAAAAACTCCAAATCAGTTTCTTACTGATTTTTGTGATTTATGGTACTTAAAGGTCAAATACATTATTATTACAGTCATGCTTTATATGAAACATGAGTATATAAATATTTCATAAAGGGCTAATGAACAATTAATATTTGTTTCAAGAAATGGGTAATCAAATGCTATGGATTGCTATACAGTCTGGCAGGTCAATATGTTGTTTATGACCACAGCTGATTGCTGCCAATAACACCTTGAGTGATGTGATTTTGCCCAGCTTTAACACAAGATGTTTGTGTTAAATCTGTGTGTGCAGCAGCCATTAACCCTCTCTCCACTGTTCTAGAAATAGAAAACACCCCCCCCAGAGCATGTCCAGGATTAATGGGTTATGATACGAACATAAGGCTGTGGGTTGTCGAGTAACACATTTGTAGCTCCAGAACTTGATTATAGATGAGCAGAAAGGAGTAGAGACAGATGAATGCAGACTGCAAATAACAAAAAACATCTGCTGACTGCACAGGGAAAGCTCTGAGTGCCAGAACTGTACATCCAGAAATCCACAAGGAGTGGGGCTTTTTAATGTGTGCTGGGGGTCTTGGGGAGGATCCTAGAAATTCTTTTAAGGTTAAGTGACATGTTTATCTATCTATCCCACTGTTTTGAAATTACAGCTCACAGAGCAGGTCCTCTAACTACCCTGGATGGGTCTGTGCAAGAGAAATTGCTCCTTCATGATCTCAGCCTTGCTACTGTACAATCAATTCTGTTTTTAAGTAGTAAAGAAGCTCACTGGAGTTGCCAGTTCTGATTACAGCGTGAAACATCTAACCTTGGTTTACAGCAACCAAAATTATGTCCTTTGCAGACTGAGATTTACTTGGGCTGAGGCAGTGCTGGGTGCAGGAGGAAAAACAACCGTGCTGAAACCTTCCTGGAGGCACAGAGACAAAAGCACAGCTGATGTGAGAGCAGCACAGGTTCACTCCACAACTGTCCTCCTGACATGCAGCCCCTCGTGCTGAGTGGGCTCAGGACATTAACACAGATGCTGCTTGTTTGTCCTTGGAGCCAGAGGAAGCTCTGGAGTGGCGGCCGAGGCATTTCACACCTCAGTGAGCACATCCTCCCCAGGTATTCCTGATCGCTGACAGCTTTGTGGCACCGTGCTCACTCCCCATCAGAGTTACACTCTGCCTAACAGAAGAACAGACTTTGTTTTCCTCACTTTTACATTGGTTTTGTAATCAGTGTAACTTCAGTGACACTCTGCTTTTATACCAGAAATAGCACAGAGGAAATCAGATTTAAGAGGAGAGAGGTGTCCAGTGCGGCCATTGTAGGAAGGCAAAATAGACAGAGACATTTCTGACTTCTTCTGATTCTGGCATGGGCCAAAGGCCAAATGTGCCACCAGCACAAAGTGAAACAACCATCAAGCTGCTTTAAAGGGCTTTGCTTTGTAAAAGCTGCTAGAGGCTTATGATACCTTTGGTTTTCTCATCACCATGTGCATCCTTCCCCAAAACAGGAGTAGAACTGCTGTCTGAGTGATGTACAAGCTGGCCATACGAGCTCTGAAGCTGGTTTAAAGCTTCTTCCATTTTGCTGTTTTAAAGCCCATCCATATCAGTCCAGGCTCAGAGAGACACAAATACGAGCCTCGCTCTGTCCCAAAGAACAGCAAAGCAAAGATTCACTGTTTTCAGGTCTCTGAGTCAATTTTTTCTGTCTGCTCTCATTTTTCTTCCACCTGCTGAGTGTCTGATGCTTGATCAGTCTGGTAGAACATGCAAATACTAACATTACTCTCCAGAAGTGCTGACAGACATGTGTGTATTTTGTCAGGAGGTGCAGAAATCAGGAGATGCTGCTGGCACCCAGGAGACTGTCCCAGGGGGGCAGCACGAACCCTCTCGTGCCTGTGACCTTCAGAGGCAGCAGGAGCAGCTTCCCCTCCCTTTGCACTTACTTGCTGGAGGGACAGCCCACAGGGAAAGGACAGAGCAGGGGGAAGCTGGAGGTGGGAATTGGCTGCATTCCTGACAGCATTTCAAATCTTGAGCATTCAGAAGAAAATGCTTTGCAGTAAACGAATACCCCTCCGGTGCTTGTGGAGAAAAAATCCATTCCAACCAACACTTGTGCACAACAGCAGTGGCCAAGTCATGACTGGGGTTTTATTCTGGATCTTTTTAAATAGTGATCTCATCCTTGATCATTTTGCTGTGGACATTTGGGGTTCTTCCTCTTCTTTCACCTGAATATAGGCAGGAATGGGATAGGAAAGGAAATCTTTTTGCTTGTGCTGGTGATACAAAAGTTTCCACATCTCTGCTGTGCCAGCATGTGCAAGGGAAGCTTCTGCCTTCCTCATCCCTGCAGTGTGTCTCAAGTCAAGGGCACATGGTTGTGGTGGGCTCTCACCCTCACTCCATTCCCAGGACATCTCCCCAACTGGCTGAAGCTTATCTAATAAGGGAAGGTGATAAATAAACCTTGTTAACCTGTCAGTGCCTCCTGGATGTGCTGTGCAGCCTAGAAAGAGCAAAGTGTCTGCCTGTCCTGGACAATGAACAGAATAAATCAATTCATATCTGAAAGTGGGAACTTCTGAGTTGATGGATGGCACACAGTGAATATTAATCTCCCTTTCTTGTGGATGGATGTTCTGCAGCCAGACAAATTTTGTCCTTTCACACCTCAGGTGAGGGTGCTGCAGCAAGCTGTGGCAGTTACTGGGGACTGGAAGAGAGAGCACCTGCCTGAGGCAAGTTTCTGTAGCACTTGCAGAAGCAGCAATCTCTGCTCTAAGAGAAGCTTCAATACAACTTAAGGCTGAAATCAGTAACTCCTAAAGATCTGAAAACAGCTGCCCTTCAGCAGGGATCTCATTAGGGGGGTTATTTATCTATCCCTTGAAATTCATAGAAAAGGAAATAAACTTAGTCTGTTGGATCCACCTAACAGCTCACATGGTGCAGGTTCTCATTTTGTGTTTCCCAGGAGATCAGGTTCCAGTCCTCCTCCTCTTTTCCCATGACAAGTGATAATATCAGCTTTTATCTGTTAATAAAATAGCATGGGAATTCCTGTACAGTGTTTAAATAGAGAGAAGCATGTGATTTGCTTCACCCCCTCAGCTTACACTGTTCCCTCTCAGTGCGGAAGAGGACAGGTTATTCTCCAGGGAAGGATGATCCACGTGCCTGCCTGGTCTAAAGGGCTGCAGGACCATGTGTGAAGCAAGGGGGTGTCCCAAAGACACTGAAGGATTAGGAACATTCTTTTAAAAACTGGCATGAATTGGAAGCAGAAAACATTAAACCACCATGACCAAGGCAAGAAAGTAAAGGTGAATGATGGAAAGGAGGTTGGACCTCCTCGAAAGTTCCTTAGTCTAGCAGCTGTCCACAGCAGAGGCAACTCCAGCAAAACTACTCCAACAAAAATTTCTCAAGCTATGTCCTAAAAACTCTCCCTGGACAATCAGTGCCAGTGGTCCAGTACCCAAACATTCAGAAAACTTTCCAGAAAGTATCCCACCTCAGAAATCATTGCACAGCCTCTCCTCCAGAAACATCAGGCATTAGCTGATTAGAGCTGAGGACTCAGCCTTTCAAGTATAAAATTGAAAAAAAGTCTTAAATATCAGCATATTATACACTCCATGCAGCAGGCATGGAAAGGCTCTGGGAAGGATGGAGCATTTACAGTTTCTACAGAAAGAATTTAAAGGAGATGAAGACGAGCAATAACTTGTAAATTAAGGGCTGTTATTTCAAGTAACGTTCATTATCTATCACTGCTGGCCTGAGTTGTGTCAGTGAGGGGATTTGTGAGCTTTTAATCTGAGCTCTTCTGCTTGTCATTACCCAGCCATTACCAAAGGGCTCCTCTGTCACTTGTGAAGTGGGAAAGGCTCATTCCTGTTGTTATCTCCTTTCCAAGCCTCTGAGAGCCTTGGGACTCCAGGAGGGTCTGACCCAAAGACAGATGGAGTCCAAGGGAAGTGTTCCAGCAAAGAGAAAATCCCTGTGGAGAAGATACCACAGCTTCACTTCCTTCACAGCAGCTGGGTTTTGTGGCCAGTGGTGACAGGACTGGAGAGCACCAGGACAGAACTGGATTTTCTATACTCAGAAACTGTACTTTTCAATTTACTTTCACTTCTGTATATTTTCAGCATAGGAGAGGAATTAGAGAGGAAAAATTGCTGTCCCAAGCTCTGGTTGCCTGTTTATGTCACTCTGGGAAATAAGGGACTTTTTTGACCTATGGGGAGCAGTGAGGGCACTGATTACACCCCAGAAAATTGGTGTTTAAGGTTTTTTACTTAATATGGTCAAATGCCCTTTGTTGTAGTCACATCAGGACCTCAGCTTTCCTCACCAGAGAAGACAGGGACAATGACTTTGTGCACTCATTACCTTCTTTCCAGGCAGGTAGGAAGTTCTAAAAAGTCTAAAATTTCTAAAAAAACCCATAAAAAATAAAATAAGAAACCTACTTGTACTCTAGCACAACAAGTTCATAAATTATTAAAAAGCAAAACTCAAAAAAAAGTTCCACCAAAAAAAAAAAGCCGCTCCAATTACCCAAAACAAAATAATATTACCATCTCACTTCAAAACAACAAAAAATCTTATTATTTCATATTATTCATTCTTTATGCTTATAAGCACTTTATTTATTAAATAAATAGTTTCTTCCACTTTCCTCCAAAAAAGATCTTTTTCCCAAACCAATTAAAAACAACCCTGCACTGCAACTCTTGTCAGACTTTGGAATTCATAAAACCCATTGAATTGTAACGCATTTTCTAGATGCTCATTTTTGGCACTTAGTCAACGGAGAGATTCTTATCCTACAATACATTGGTAGGAACATAAGAGAAAAGAAATAGGGTTTCAAGAGCACACAATCAATTCCCTTGCCTTTGTTTCTGTCCTGAAAATGTGCAATAACATTGCTGGTGCAACAGCTTGCATGTTTCAAAGTATTTGCCATGCAACAGATCTCTACTGAGTTTTTGCTGAGTTGTTTCTCAGTTGCCTTGTTGTTATTCTGAGTACCAAGGGTTGTTTTACTACCATGTAGAATTTGGGCAGTCATCAATATTTAATCTGTGTTTTGATACTACACATTTGTTTTCACTGACATCTGATTCTTTCAGTGGAATAGATTTAACTTGTCTAAACTTTCTGTAAACTAAATATAGAGTTTCATAGCTTATCAGGTGGTACTTTTAAGGATCTTAAGCAGAAAAATCTATTACTCTAGTACACTACAGGACACTTCCACCAAACACCACAGCAGAATAAGTTTATTTTTTCAAACCAAATATTTTGGATTATTCCACTACGTCCTCAGTCTATCTGCGTTACTTTGTTTCTGTCTAGGATATCATCACTGACTGGTGCTTTTCAAGTGATTTTGAAAGATCTCTGCATGGTTTCACCAGTGCTGGCTTTATACTCTCAGCTGAGCATTACAACAACCTAATCCTAACCCACAGAGCCTCTGTTGCATCATGGAAAGGACTGAGTATTTGGAGCTGATGCTCTTTGGATTCTTAGATCCTTACTGTCTGTTTAAAGAAGCCCTTTTATTCCATTGACTTTTTCCATCATCCCGGTGCTGGAAGCCCTCAAAAATATTAATGCTCATTTTGAGATTTTGAGCTGAGGAATTTAAGGCTAGAAGGGTTTTGCAGGTCACAGAGACTGCAATGGTCTCATGGAGCCCTTTCCACAAACTGTGTCAGGGCACTGCTATTTCCTCAGCTGTAAAATGCAAATTATTACATAAGGATGCTCGAGCACACACAGTCTGGCCTGAGCTGCAGAGTTAACCCCAGATGTACAGGGCAGATCACCAGAAACCAAACTTCTTCCATGCATTTGGATATGGAGAACTGGCTTAGGCACATACCTGGTACAAGATGAAGACAGTTCTAAGAAGAAAATTTGCTAATTTATAATACTCTTGTTTAAAGGAAAATGGGAACTACTTCATTGTAAAAGTCTGCACAGTTCAACTTTCCCTCCACTGCCTTCCTTCTCAGTGTCAATGCAGAGGAGTATCTGAGAAGCATATGCTTTTTTATTAGCAGAAGAGACAGGCTAAATTGGGATATGATTCATGCTTCCAATTTATGCTTTCTCTTCCTGTATTGTCAATGGCTAATGAGAGGTAATTGCAAAAGCTCGCAGAGGGAGGCACTTTTGGAAGGAGAAAGAAGAATTAGAGAAGGTGTAAGCAAGGTTGGATTTACTCTTCAGAGACTTTTTGTTCCACTGTTGGTCTGTTGACTTTCCAAAGTCTGCTTGACTTTCCAAAGTTTCTTCTGTCAGAACTTGATATAATTTCCAAATGTTTGACATTGCTGAGGTCTATCAATATCTGTGACACTCTGGCCATTGCTCAGGCCAAGTCAGGGAGCCAAATTATCTGGGCACAGTTCACCAGAGGCACAAAATGGCATCTACAGATAAAACCCTTGCACCTCTTGTTTTCAGAGAAGAGCAACACTGGGTACCTGAAAAATCTTGGAAGCCAACAGCTATTTCCCAGTATTAGCCTCTGAATTTCATTGCATTACACTTTTCCTGGTTTAATAACATTTATTATTAAAAGGCTTTTGTTGAGAATGGAGGCTGGATTCAGTACATGTTATGGGGCAGGCTGAAATCACTTGCCAAGAGTCATTAGAGGAGAGTGCTGACTGAGTTGATTTTTCATCATTTATTACTCATTTTACCCAGAGACCTCCCTAAGCAGGAGCTGGGGACCCCCATGCAAGAGCAGCCTCAGAGCAGAACTTTTCCAAGCAACACAGTTTAGGACTTCAGGCAGCTCATGGGAGCACTGGTCTGTGAAATCTCAGAATTCATCAACTCCCTGTGCCAGTATCACTCCTCTCTCCTTGGCTGAGAAAGGAGGCAGTAAGTGCCAGGGATAGGCTCAGATTCCCCAAATCCCTCACTGCAGTGCAATGTTGCATTCAATTCTGTAAAAGAACTGAACTAAAGGATACTGCCTACAACCATGTGTCCTGGTTGTTTCTGGCAATTTAAATGATGAAACATCATCGCTGCAGAAGCAAAAATTTACATGAAAAGGCACAGCTTGCAACTCTGGACAGTTCGTACATCCATGCTGTGAAATCTCATCCTGGGAAGAGCTGCAGCTCAACTTTGTGCTGTAGCTGCACAAACAGTTGATGTCTCCTTTCACATGGGGTAAGCCAAGCTTTAGCCTGAAGAACCATGGATAAACTGTAAAGAACAATTATTGATCAGTGATAAAAATAACTCATTGATTGAAATTTTCCTTCCTAGAATCGAAGGTAATATTTTGGCATAGTGTGTCACATGCATCTCACAGGACTCCCCTTTAACACTCCTCAGCCAAAATCTCACAGGACTCCCCTTTAACACTCCTCAGCCAAAATCCTTTGCCACCATGGCAGTGCACAAAGACCATGGCCAGTTGCATTGATGGATTCAGTCTAATTATCTCCTTGTACTTCTTTGTCTCTCTGGCTCCATCTGTCGTCTCCTGCCTCAGAGTTAAATTCCCAGCTCTGGGACGTGGACATTGGGGCTGTGCCTGGTGCTTCACGGCAGGAACTTCAGGCATTGCAGAGATATGAATAATAATAAATAAATGGAAGGTGAAATACAACTTTCATCCAGTATAGTCCAGCACAGCAAGATTGGGTTCCCAGGGAATGGCAGTATATTTGTTTTCCAGATCGTTAGCTAATGCAAAGGAAAGTGAGAACATTTATTAGCCTCCCTCAGAATCACCTTTAGGAAGAATGAATATTCATGGCTATAAATAAGACTGTTTCAATTAAGTCTGCACATAAAAATGCTCCATGGTGTCACAGAAGGCTGTGCTATTGAAAAAGAAGTGTCTAGATGAAAGTATTTAAGGCTGTATTTGAGGACAAATTCACTTGTGAACACTCATTTCCAATGTTTCACAGTTAATCACTGGAAGTTATGATGTTTTCATCTTATCTGAATGTCAGCCCACAAGCTGAGATGCAGAAGAAACCTTGGGCTTGGTTTTTTTTTCCTACCTGCTAATGGCAATCTGGTACCATAATTGCTTTCTTGTTCAACTTCAGATAATATATTGTGGGGGTGATAAGTTTTGTGTTTCCCTGAGTATCACTTACAAAGAGCAGCCACAGTGCCAAGCTGCTCATTACAGCCCCTGGAGAATATCACCCAGGAAGTGACACAGTGACTCCCACCCTACAGCACAGACTGTCCCTACAAGCCCCTCTTTTATAAAAACACACCCATTTTCAATACTGCCTTCAAAACTCTTTAGGAATCAACACTTTGCATGGTCAAATCTCTTGCAACAACCCCTCTGGACAAATTCAGGCAAGAAAATGTATTTTAGGCAGTTGAAGAGCAGCACAATGTGTCTCCAACTCAGAAAGTCACTGGTCATGACTACCAAGAGTTGGGAGAATGTGTTAGGAATGTACCAGTAGTTGCTAGGATATCTTTGCCCTGTGCCTCTGGAGCCTGTCCTGGCTGATCCCAGGGACAGCCAGGTAATGGGAACCATCCTCAGAACCAGTACAGCTGTCCTCATGCTGCTCTGTAAATGGCATCATTTACTGGAAATGAAATAAAGAGAAAACAATGGTTCTAAAGCAAAATGTTTCCCACGGGAAAACGAAGGACAGGCAACAACACCATAAATAGGAATTAGCTGGTGACAAATCTGTCCCATCCAACCTTTCCTTTCCTATTCATCGAGGGGTGTGCAACCACTGTTCTTTAATGAACATTCACCCCTCAAAGGACAGAGGCATAGATCCCCCTCTCTTCTTCACACACGTGAATTTATTCTTTGTAATAATACTCATACTATTAAGAAGAACTTCAGAGGAGTTTATTAAATACCACTGAAAAACATATGACACCAGCAATTATTGAGAATCAATGAAGGTATTTGCTAGAGTCAATAACCTAAATTACTAACACAAAAAGTAGCCAGTATAAGCAGCTCATCTATACTCCCCTGGGATAAAAATCAGGCCCTGCATCTAAATATGGTATCAGAGACAACAGTAAATGTCCAAAAAAGCTGTAGCCACTTGCAAAGCTGCCATAACACAGAAAAAAAATGGCAATCTACTCTGAAATTACAAATTAAGTTCAGTTCATTGAATTTCACTAATTGAAGGAAAATCTATATCAAAACTGGAAACCATGACAGCTGTGTCACCCCAAGTAACAAACACAATGAAGCTTTGAGATGAACACCTACTATTAAGCCAAAGAGAGTAATCTATGGGCAGTCATGGTTCAGGCATCCTGATTAGCCTTAATTAAAATTCTGGTGATCAGGTGGCTATGAAAGGAACAAAACTTTTAAAGAATTTAGACAAGTGCAAAAGGCTGGAGAGAGGGTAATAATTAGGAATAATATCTCTTGTTAAATTTAATTCCTTTAGCCTTGAAATTACCATGACAGATTTCAAAATTAGTGGCAGTTTTCCAGTCCCTAAAAAGAGCTTAATTATATAGTTTAAGACTTAGGGAGAACTGATTCAGATAAAGCTACATGGGGCCCATATCAACTCTGTGGTATGCTTGAGTGGACTCAGATAAAGAAGGAAGAGATACCTACTTGTTCAAGAAGCTTGCGACATCACATACCTGAAAGGGGGTTTTTGAGACACCAAAAAAACTTTGAATAACTCTTTAACTTTCTCTTTTAATTAATAACAATCACTCTCATTCAATTTGCCTTTCTACTTCTTGATTTCAGCTGGGACTGAAAGCAAGACAGAGATAAAGCAGCCAAAACTCTGAATAGTGCTGATACTAACAGAACTTCTTAATCACTGGAATTGGCCTATCTCTAGAGCCCAGGAAAGGCATCTAGAAATATGAGCAAAATTCAGATCTGAGAAGTATTCCTCTGAGTTAGAAATCATCACTGTATTCTATTAACTGCTGTTAGTTTAGAAGAAAATATAAGATACGTAAGAAAATGTCAGCTCCAGAAGCTGTGTCAACTGGAAGAAATATTTCTTCTAATATGCAGTTCATGACAAAGCTCTTTTGGGTTTTCAGGGCCAGGGAACGTCTTGAACAATGGATGGATCAGGAAGATGATGAATAGCCTGAAATACTGATGAAGAACATTCTCTTCTCGTAGAATCAAACTCAAGAAGATAGATGTTAATATTGTTTTAAAGCCACCTTCACTGGATTCTGACTTCTCTATGCAATCCACTTATACGATCTCATTGTCAGGTTAACTGAACACTTTACAGATTTAAAGACATTTGTTCTCCCAAGAGCCACATGAAGTAGGAAAAGACAGTTGTCCCATTATATGGGTTTGGAGCTGTGGCACAGGGGTGCAACGTCACACATGGCGAGGCAGGGAATTGAACACAGCTTTCCTAAATCCTAGGCTGTCACCCTAACTACTGCTCCTACACATTTTACATCAAAATGAGTGGTTAAGCTTGAGTCCCTGCTCTAGGTTTCCTCCTGTCTACATTAATCTCTGGGCACCTTAGCAAACCTGCAGGAGTGCTACATCAAGAGGATAGAGGGGGTCAGTGGAAGAAGTGCCCCATTTATTACAGCTTCTTGATCATGACTGAATGGATCACATGCCTTAGGATCCTCTGGCAAAGGGTAAATAGTTCCCAGAACTAATCTTTCAGCTGCTAAGAATGGGATACAATACCTTGCAAGAGTACAAATGAGCTGTCAGAGATGATAAAAGCAGGTACAGCCTGGACTCAATGCACAGAAAAGGGTCATATTTCAGAAGTTCAGTAAGGGTTCAAATTAAAAACAAGCAAACAAACAAAACAAACAAACAACAAAAACCCAACAACAAAAAGGGACAAGCACAAATAACCCAATACTGGCCCTGTGCAGCAAGAAACCCCAAAGTAGTTGTTCTAAAACTGCTTGGAGGAGCCCTGGGAAGCACACAGCTGCCAACCACTGCAAAAAGGTTCCCTTAACTTGGTGGATCATGTTCCAGGAGTGATAATTATTCAAGAGAATCCATTCTGACTCCCATCACCCCCTCAAGCTTTGAACCTTGTGAGTTTCTGTGCCTGTAGACATTGGACAGAGGCAAACGTTCACCCTTAATTGTTCTCTGGACCCAGGGGTCTAATGGGTGCCGTTCCTGAGCATCTCCATGCACCTTAGGAAAACAGGAATCGGATTATCTTGGAGACTTTTTTCTATCTCCAAAGTGGCCAACTTCACTTACATCATTCCTGAAGGATCTCTGTTCTGTACTGTGTGATTGCACATTCTCAGGTGATTTTCTTCCCCATTTTTCTAAAGGGATCCAAACCAAGGGATGTGTTGTGCCTTCTTCAGCCTTGAATTAGGGTTCACAGCCATGGTGCAGCTGTTTTACGGAATTTTCTGTGCCTTTTCACCTTAGATTATTGCAAGACTCTCACCTGCATAATATTCTTAGCTCTGAGCAGTTTTAAACTTGTTTAAAAATTAACTCCTCATCGGGGCCTAAACATAATTTTTCCTGATATGGATGCGAATCCACCATCTGGACCTTGGCACAACCACACACCCAAACATTTTAAGGGAACAGATCAAATGTAGAAGTCTTGCCAACATGCTGCTACACAAAGAGTTTTGTCTTTCCTGCAGGATGATACAGACATTTCACAAACACGTACAGCAACAGATCCTCTCTTCATGCTAGCTCTGTCAGGACAGATTCATTTCATCATGCATGGAAATTGAAGAATTATTCCAGTTACATGCTCCTAATTGCCACCCTATTCCTCTCCTAGGTTTTCTCTTTCCGTGACCTTTTCTAAGTCAGATTTAAATTTGGGGTTATAAAGTCCTTGGAGAAAATTAAGATGGCCCAACCATCTTATTTACTGAGGCTAAATGTCTTCATTAATCTCACAGAAACTTCTGCCATGTGATGCTGGAAAGGAAACTATGGGATATTTTTGAGATGCATGAGGTGAAGGAAGACACAGTGGAAATCATGAGTTTCTGTATCTCCTCTGACTGCAGTAACCATATGGTTGCCAGATTTAAAGCTTTTAAAATGTGGCATTGACCACTGAGGAAGACAGAACCATGAGACCCAGGCAGGAGAGCACGTGAGCCAAGGAGGCGCAGAGGTGACAATGAGAATCCTACAAGCTCTACAGTCCAGGGAGGCCTTTAGAATAAATTCACCTATTGTCACCACATGTAACAGGCTGGAACTGGCTCTGCACATTGCTTCTGCTGAAACCTTTGTCCAAGTAACACCATTTTAACAAAGGGTCCAAGGTTTGTGAATGTACTGCAGGAAATCCCACGTTGCTTGGGACAGCTGGTGTGGCGGCATGTGAGAGGCTGGAGCCAACGTGCTGTTTTCCCACCTGGTAGTGTGTCCCATCTCCTTTTATAAGACACCTGTGGCAAATCCACCCCTAACGCGAGACTTTTCTGCTCCCTGAAAGATGAAGGTCACAGTCTGTGTTTTTATTTGTGCTTAATAAAATCGCTGAACTTTGTGCTCCTCCATTTTTATTGCAGAGCTTAACCTCCCTGTTCCCCATATTTCCTCTCATGGTTGAACTAAGAAGTCTTCATTTCTTTTTTTTCTGATGTCTTCACTTTATTAAAATAAATAAATAAATTTCTCATGTGTTCTTATAGTAAAAAATTTTCACTCAGAAATTGGTGCTTGATACAGAATGCCAGGAGAGCAAGACCCCAGCCTGATCCAGCCTTTCCATTACTACAGGGGTAAAGAGTCCTTTCCCAGTTCTCTGTGCCATCACTAGGAAATAAAAGTAAAGGCTGAACTAAGTTTTAATGAATATGCATGATCTAGATCTCTGCCAAACTGAAACAGTGTAGTCTGGGCTCATGATTAATTATGGGCACACCAAGAGACTTCTCGCCCACTAACATAAAGGGAAACTAAAGCTAGAGCAGTTTAATTCAGAAAAAGTGTTATAAGGATACGATGTAGCTTCATTAAATATAGATGTTGGTTCTTTTACTCTACCACAACACAGAAATCTCAGCCTTTTTCCAGCATGGATATACTCACACATGTGATGAAAGCAACAGTAAAGCAGCTGATGACACACGCTCCCGAGACACAGCTAAAACTCTCTTGCTTTCTGGCATAAATATATATGTCTGCAGAAGGTAGTTTATTGCAACATTTATGTAAAATTCACTTCACTAGCCCTTGAATTTATTTTTCCATGTTGTTGCAAATTGAGACAGATTGGTGCTCTGCCTGCCCTCCAGACCAGACCCACACGCAGGACAAGCAGGGCTTGGGATAATTGCACAAATACTGAACAATTCCATGAACATCAAAGATGAGTATCAGTTCCTAATTGTTATCACTTGCTTTCATGCCTCTGACTCATTCCTGAATTTTTGTTTTCAAACAATATAATTCATCTCTAATGCAAAAAGAAAGGAGCACTTCTGGCCATCTTTGAAGGTTTTGTGGCTGAAACATCTTAACAGAGACCAGGGGCTAAATTGCCATTTGTAAACAGTTCAGGAGGGGAAGAAAAACATTAAACAGAAATATAGACTCCCTTTGATGAAACAGGTCTTAGGTTCTTGCCTTCTGCTGTGATAAAATTCAGCTCTTCAAGACAGATGCTGGCAGAGATGTCCTGCAGCCTCTTTATAGAAAAATACTTAGAAGTATAATAACAGCATGATTTCAATATTGACATATTTATACTAGAGAGTACAAGCATGACAGTTTTTCAGCATGAGCTTGTAAGCAATTAAAAAAAGAAAATAAGTTGAAACATTGTGCCCTCTCACCACTACATATTCTGGCTGTGCAGCAGTTTGTGGACAAGCTGCTTTAGAGTGCTATTAAATGAATATTTCCAACCTATTTGCTTTCCCCCCTTGCTGGTACAGAAAGCTGTGTCAAAGTCATGAATCCAACTACTCCAGCTTCAGAGAGAGAGCTAAATTCTCACTGGCACATCACCAGATAAAACCGAAACATCTGAGGACTGGAAACTAGAACCTGATCCCAGCAGAGAATAATTTGACTTTCTAGATGCCTGGAGCACTCAAGAGCCCTGATGGTTCCACCCTGCTTGCCCAGCACCCTTTCTGCCCCCACTGCAGCACAATTGCTTCTGCAGGAGGAGAAGGGAGAGACCAGCAGGAGCCAGGGAGGGGGGTGCTGGAGCCAGTGACCCTCCAGCCTGCTCTGAGCAAAATCATCTCTGCCCAAAGCAGAGGGACCAGTCTGGCCACAGCACCTGCTGCATGCACCTGACAAGCCTGAAAATAACAAAGCCAAGTGCTGAAAGGTGTGAGAGCAGCACATAACATGACCCATCACCGACCTCTTCTCTTCCTAGCCCATGTCTCCCTGCCCCAAGCAAACAGGCTGCTTACCTCTCCTTCCTTTCCTGCTAAAGCCTTGAGCTTGAGCAGGCTTGGATTTGCCTTATTAGCTCTCCACTGGTAGCATTTCCCTGAACTGCCTTTGAACCCTGACAGGGTATTAACCCCTGAAATCCCCAGCTTTGCCTGGCCCTGCAGGGCTGTCAGAGACACTGGGGGTGAGACCTGCCCAGCAGGCAGGGTGCTGCAAGTGCCTGGTGCAGGGGGACAGCACCCCAAGGTGGGATGTTTTCCTCTGTCCTCTCCCTTAGGTTGCTCCACAAATGACAGAGAAATTGCTGGCAGAGGAGGATGCTGCCCTGTGGAACACGTTTGGGTTGGGAGGGTGCTGGCCCAGCCCTGGGAGCTCAGCAGGGCTGTGACTGCTGCAGTGCTCAGGGCACAGAGATGCAGAAGTCTTCCTGCAGTTCTGAAAGGGGAATTTTATCTTCATCTGCTGTATTACAGAGCTAGGCATTCGAGTCTTCAGAAACTAACAGGGTCTCTTCTGATGGGATAGGTTTTATCCTTCAAAAATGTAGAAAATTTTGAAAATCCTGTACAAATTCAGTGTGTCAGCTGACCAATGAAACTGTAACCTATTTTTTTAATTTGAACTCTAATTTTATGCCTGCTGGTACTCACTTATACAGAACATCAGCAAACATTTATATCTCTCTTAATTTTCCCTATTCCCTATTAATTTCTCTTATGTTCAATAAATGATCCTTTATGCCTGTTGGTTTAACACTTCCTTGCAAAGTTGTTTTTCCCTGTTTTTCCATAAGCCAGATACTTTAATTTCTTGCACTATGCCTCATTTGCTAGTAACAATGATGTATTTTCCCTTTCCCCATGTATTTATTTTTACTGAGACACGCAGCCGTTCATCACATTCAAATGAAGAATTATTACTTAGCTATTATTATTATTGCTAGTGATGGTATGTAAACAACTATAATGATGTGTGGGCTTGTGTGGGAGCAAAGACCACAATAAAGATGTTGCCTGAGGGGGAATGAATGAGGGAAACGTGCAAATATTTAAGCAGAGCACCCTGTCCTTGCTGGTTTTGTCTCTAATTGCTCTGGTCAACTCCATGGCCCATTCCCTTTGGTCTGTGTGGAGCCTTCCCTGAAATATACCCAGACACTGCCACGAGGACACCTGCCAAGGCTCTTGAGAACATGAATAGTGTGGGAAAAGGGGTTTCACTGTTGGGATACTGTTGGGAATATGTATGGGTGATGTGATGAGCAAGGGGTGCTCTAAGTGTGTGAGAAAGGAAGAGAGGAGCAAGAGATGCATCACAGAGATGATGGCACAAACAAGGCTGCAGGACAGGAATGAAGCTTTTGGAGGCCAGTGGATGAAGCTTTTGGATCATGTTGGGTGCTGGGCACAGCAACAGCACTTCTTACTCTGGTTTCCTTGTCTGTGAAACCAGTATTTTTCATATCAATTCCTAATACGTAAATAAGATTATTCTGAAGCTGTGAGGCTCCGATGTTCAGTTGCCTCCCAACTGGAAACAACCAGCAATAAATTGTGTATTTGCTCAGCTGCACAATGGCAGTTGTGTTGCCAGGTGCCAATGACTTTGTAAGCAGGTAGGTGACAGGGAGAAACAAGCCCCACACTAAGTTTTAAGGGCTTTAGTTATGCTTGCCGGCAAAGAAAAATCAGCAGAAAATGGGGAGGGAGCATGAAGAGAGCCAGAACTGGATGGAAAAAACCCAGTTCTTTGGCAGACCCATAAAGAAAATTCAGGCTAATAAAGAAAGTTCAGTCTTTTTATTCTCTGCTGCCAGCAATTTACTGCCCTAAAAATGAAAGCAGTTGGCTTTAGACAGAGCAGCCTTGAAGATAGTAAAATTTCAGTATCATGTATTAGCCTGGCTTCCCTTCTCACAAGTGGGAGGTGAGCAGAAGAAAGAGGGATCAGCTGGGTCATCCCTGGTCCCTTGAGGACCCCTGCGGGTGGGACTGTCCCAGAGGCACTGTGAACTTGCAAAAGAAAGTTTTCCAAATGAAGATGCAGCCTTGCTGCTGTAGGAACCTTGTCACATTTTCAGTATATCCCTCAGTGCTAACCCTTTCCTTGTTCTGTCTCAAGTTTCTCTTTCTAAAATCATGTGGGGTTTTTGGTTACTTTATTTATAAAACCAATAATGCTCAACAATAAGCACTCTGAGCAAACCAATCAGAGGAAAATCCACACGAGATCTCCAAAGACCTTACCAAGCTATTTTTGCAAAGAGCTGACAAAAAGGGAAAAAATAACTTAAAATATATTTTATGAATTCAGGAGCCTGTTCTGAGATAAATATTTTAGCCTTTCTTCTACAAAAAGAGGGGTTGAAAGTGTAAGAAAGATGGAGAAATGAAAAAATCATCTGTGTCAGGGATATGGCAAATCGCTAACCAAACACTTTCAAGATTTAATGTATACTAGAGCCCTAAAAGCTTTCATATTTATTACAGCTATTTTGAATTCCTTACTGTATTTGGAAAGAGCTTCCCTAGTTTAAAACACCATTCAGATCTTCTGTCACTTTTGTTCCCACTTGCCTTTCAACAGCTAGAATAATACATGTAAAATAACAATGCACTGCATTTCCTTAGTGCCACTGAGGCACAGACCAGGTCCAATATTTTTCATAATGCTGATGCTGCTGCCCCTGGATGGTGGCTTCTGTCAGATATTGCGTTTTTGCCCTCCGTGGATCACTGATCAGTGATTCCTTTGCCGTGCCCGGCCCCTGGCTAGAAGCGTGCTCAGTTTTCGGTAGGGCCCACTGGACAGATCTGCAGAACACCCACGCGGTGGGCTTTTGGCTGGCAAGCACTAGATGTAAATTAGCAGCTATGGCGATGGAGGAAAAGGAAGGCTCTCTTCTGAGGTACAACAGGAGATGTTTTATTACCTGTCCTTCCTCATGGATGGTGGATGAGCGAGAGAGAGACCCCGCCCTGACCCCCGCTTAAGAGGACAGGTACCAGGGGGCGTGTACATAAACTTTCCACCAATAGGGGGATACAAAGGGAGGAGTTGGGGGGTAGATTGACACACAAAAGGGCCAATCCCTGGAGGGGGGGGGGGGGGGGGGAGGGGATTTCCAGAACCTGTTCCAATCAGAAGCCCGGTCTCCCCGGGATTTCCAGAAGGGGGAGAGGCTTTTCCTGGATGACTGGCAGGCTCCGGGGGAGGGGACAAACATGGATAAATAGGGGGGTTTGGAATAAACCATTTTCCCAACATAAATAACATTAATTATATAAACCCAAAACTTGTGAGCACAGCTCACGCACCACTACAGTCAGAGTCACCACTTGGCCAACATGATCAGGGCAAAAATGAACTCTAGGCTGAAGAAATTCAATGAAATATTTTGTTTCCTGTGACTTTCAGGGTCCTGGGAGCAAAGACAACTGTCCCCACTGGTGCCATGCAGCAGAAGACCAGAGCTGACCACTGCCTGTGTCTGCACATTCCAACAGCAAACAGCAAAGTGCAGAGAAATGGGAGGGGAAAATTATCTAGACCTGAGGGTTCCAGATAATGGGAGTTGAGGAACACAGATTAGTTCTCCTCTGATAATCATACCTTCAAAAATTCTCCCCTATTGGGGATATTCACTATAATATTCTCTCCATTCTTCTGTCGTAGCTTTGTTACTTTCATTTGACTTTTAACCACTTTGGTTTTTAACTCTCCATCCCTTCCTCCTAAAATGACCTTTCTCAATTTGTTTGTTTGCTTGTTCTGTTCCACAAGATCCTTCAACAAAATCACAGGCTGTCAAAAGCAAAGGCGCCTGCATTTCAGAGCCCTCGCCGCTTTGCCGGGTAATTTATGAAAATGGGAGAGCCTCTTTCAGGCATAATCCAATTTGTCCTCTCTCAGCATCATAAGCACATTTGGAGCCAGATAAGACAATTATCACATGGATCTTTAATACCTGCAATTTATAGCTAAAAGCTTTATTCTGATAACTTTGTTTTCGAGTGCCGCGTGCTGAAGCTCCGGCGGCAGAACCCCTCCTGTGGCGGTTCGCCCAGCACGGCCCTGCAGCGTCTGCACCAGGAATTTTTGGGAGAAAACAGAATGTAAGAGCAGAGATTGCTTTGCTCCTCAGGGGAAGAGGCCCAGGGCAGGCAGAAGGCAAGGCTCAGCTGCTTGCTCACTGCATGGTGCCAGGTGGCTTCCCCAGGAGCAGGTATGGAGGTGCTCAGCGCTCCCAGCATGGAGCAGGGTTTGGAAAGCACTCACACACAGAGGTGCTACTGAAATGTGTTCCCGTAACCACTTAATTTTCAGTTGCCAAATGTGACCTGAATACGGTGCCTTGAGCACCCTGCAGAGCAGGGACCCTCGGCTTAACCAGAGACATTCCAGGCTGAGCACCAAAAAGTCAATATTTTCCAGAGAGCTCAGTGAAGCTGCTAGCAAGCCTGCAAACATTTACTTTTTAACATTATGCTTGAATACTGATATCATAATGCATAGCTGCTCATTAAAAAAATAATCTGCTTTCTAATTGAATTACTGGCTCTTTATCATTGTTTGACTCACTGTGCAGAAATGAAATATTCTAATTATTTCATGATAAGAAATGAAGATGTGAACTTATGATTTCATCGTGTGGAATGGTCTGTGACAGGGTCTATGTTCAAATGATAAGATCTGATCTGATAAAGTATTAGCTTGTTTTGCTCATATGAGTAGGAGTATTTTGAGAGCAAACATCAGACACTTTTTAGATCAATTTAATGTGCAACCTTTGAGCATTTATTAGTGTTTGCATTTGGTCAACATTGAAAAATCAACTATATTTGACCACACACTGTAGGTTTGCAAATTAAAAAGAGAGAGTTTTTGCCAGGAAAAAATAATTAATTTCAAAATGTTTGTAATTCTGTAAGACAAAGGCACAGCAGTTTAAGGCCACGCTACTCCTCATAGCTATGCATCTAGGGCACTACCCTACTTTCTTATCAGTCCAAACATAAGAATATTTTATAGCAGCTATGAGTTAAGGCTCTTTGATGTTTATGTGCTTCTTTGGTGAATTTTACTAGGAAGATCTTATATCTAATGCTATTTTAGCTATCTCTTGATATATCCAAGCCATCATAATATCTCAGCTCAGAAGGTCTGTGGTGCATTTCTTTAGGGACTTCATTAGTGGAAGATATCCTGACTCAGTATATGGGCTACTTTTGATTCATCATTCATACATACTATATTCAGATCTACATCACAGGCTTGTTGGGGGTGTATTTTGTGTAGAAAATTATTACAGTTATCCAAACAGTGTTTTAAAATTAAAAGGTTTTATTTGCATATGTATAACTAACTAAAGACTTTCAAACAATAAAAACCTTGCTATCAGCTCATGCCCACATGACCAATTAGCTTTTTCTCTGTAGATAATTTGACCTGAAAATTACCCAGGATGTTCCAGAGCCAACAGGCGGGGTGAGTACAGGAAGCCAAGAGTGCACAGGGGTGGGAGATGAAAGAAGGGATACTTCCAAGGAAGGAAGAACTGCTCAAATTTGGGAGAAGTGAGGAATGGACTGAGCTGCTCAGAGCATGGTGCTTCTCTCCTACACCTTTGCCTTTTCAAGGAACTGCAGTGGCTCAGAGTCAAAGCAGATAAAGTCCTTGTGTTAGCCTGCTCATCCCAGGGGAAATTGGTCACATTTAGCCAGATATAAAATTTTGAATGAGTAAATGATGAAATGGGAATTCTACCTTTTCTGGAAGGTGGTATTTGGCCCTAGGACAGGCAGAGATTATCCATTCTCTATGCTTCTTATTTATAACTTGAGGAGCTGACAGCTCTTCTAAAAGCAGACTGAGGGTTTTCAGACAGTCTGAGGTTTAAAATTAGGCACTGGAACTAATAGGCTGTTATTGTCTCATAATTATATTTGACATGATGCTCTTAACTCTTCTGAAACACCAGCGTGCGCCGAAGGGAGTCAGGATGCCGTAACTTGGTCTGCAGCAGCCACAGCATGGCCTGGGGGTGTCCTGGCTGCTGCTGCTCTTCCCAGCTCCCTCTGGGTGCCCCACAGAGGCCCCAGCTCAACAGGAACAACCCAACAGGGGAGGCTATTCCTTTAGCTGCAAACTGAAATCAAGGGATGCTGCTTAGGATTGCGGCTTGGTGATCCTGCTGCAGGTGCCATCCCTGATCTGCTGCTTCCTTGCACTGGGAGCAGAGGAAGCAATTTGTTGTTGGCTCATTTTAGCAGATCCTTCCAGCACTTCCAGCAGTGGTTCAGGTGCCCTGGAATGAGCAGCATGCCTCTGGAGCTGAGTCCTGCCAAGCAAAGCTTTGCTTTCCTCTGCCACCCTCCTGGTGGTGCAGGAAGCTGTAGAGACCTTTCCTTCATCTTTTCTCATGGCCTGGAGACCTGAGCAAGCACATTCTCACCACAGGAGTGAGGCAGGCATCAGCTTCCTGACAGCACAAGGAAGAATAAAAGGCTTTAGCTCAAGTCCCTTTAGTTACACAAGGCATTTAGGAGGTTCAGGCTTGAGCATTTTTTGCCCAAGCTGCTGGAGCTGTGACCTTCAAGGTATAGCCTTGACAACTTGTGCTTTTTAATAAAGCACAGTCTGGTGGAAGGGAGTTAATTTACATGGGTTTTCATTCTCTGAGCTCTGTCATCAGTGCACCAGACTCGTTTATTGAATTCCCCTGTCGATAGAGCAACCAACTGCAGCATATTCACATCCAACAGCCCAAATGAAGCACCTGTTCTCAGTTACTTGAGGATTCATTTCTCTTTTTCACTTTCCTTTCTTTCTCTGGTTTTGGCTTCTGCTTCTCCTGGCACCAACACAAGTACTAGGAGCTCCAGTTGGGGATGCAGCCACCTTAAACAGCCCTTTTATCTGCTTTGTGCCTTTTCTTTATTTCCCTTGCTCTGCTCTTTCAGCTGCCTCTCTGTTATTGGAAGTCCAGTTCAAAACAATCTGTGCAACCTAATGCAAGCCAGCATGATTTTTTATGGTAGAGTTGTATAAAGCCAGTAAATGAAAAGGAAAGATAATCATATTTCAGGCAGTTCTCTTGGGCTTACTGGGTTCTGCCATCAGAAGTGACATTGAACATACAAAATGCTTGAGCATATGAGTACCCTAAAGAACCAAGAGGATCCCCCAAATCCACCCCTTCACCTGGGCCATGCGGCCCCATGAGTCCTTGGCCACTTCCCAGAGGAAGAGTGGAGGACTCACTGCAGGTGTTGCAGTACCAAACACACAGGTTGTGGTCTGACCCAGAACACTATTTTGTTTTTCTAGCTGCTGTGCTAGAATGGAGCAAGGAATGAGACCTTTTAGAATGTCTGGGATGGATGTTATGGGTTAATTAATGCTTCAGCAGAGGTGATATATAGGGGAGAGTTATATGCATGTTTAAGGTGATTCATGCCGCCTCACTGGATTTAGGTCTAATGGGAAACTTATTTCACTGTATTTATGGGTAACGTCCATCCATATCCCAGATACCTCTCCAGGGAGCCTTCTCTCCACGGCCATCCAGCTCCTCTGAAGAAATATGGACTCGTCAGTACCCATCTTGGCTGTAAATCTGCAATTAAGAGAACGGTCCATTTCCCTCTCTGCCATGCCAAGATGCTGATTCCTGGCAGGTTCCTTCAGCCAACAAGCCCCTCTCCCCTCCCCTGCTGCAGCCCCACACTCTGCCACCCCCACCCAGGGCAAAAAAAGCCTTTCACAGGGGAGCTGCATCTCCCCAAGCTGACTTTGCAGCTCTTTTCTCCCACTTCACAGCCACTGGACACAGATGGGACAGATCTGAGCCTGGGTTTCGGCTGGATAAGCTGCTCCTCGCTCCCAGCACAGCCAGTGCTGCCCTCCTCATCCTCATTTTCCTTGTCCTCCCCTTGAGGTTTGATTCACTCCTGCCCTCAAGCAGAGCCATTTTCACATTGGACCTTCAGGGCTATCTTTTTTATGTGACATTATGTGATTAATTTCCTGCTGAGGTGGCAAGAATAAAACAGTGATATGACAATCTGTTTCAATTCCTTTTCCTATCTTCTTCTTTTCCCTTTTCTTTTATTGTTTCTTGGCTTATGCTAAGCCTCAAAAAACTGCTGTCTAGTAACCCTCTGCCATCTGCTGTGCTGCTATCAAGGAGGAGCCATGCCCAGAGATGGTTTGTCTTCCTTCTTTTTCCCTCTCCCCTCTGCCACAAGTTTGCATGCTCACAGCTCCCTTTGGGCATATTCTCCCTCCACTGATTCAAGGGCCACAGAGGTCTGGGCTGCTAAATTAATGTGCAGGCCCAACAACAACATCAAACTATTCAGAGCCCAGCATCATCCTATTTATATTTATACCCTATAAACATATTTGCTGTATAAAAATACAGGAATGCCTGCATGCAGTCATGTACAAGAGCATGTAAACAACCTGAGCACAGGTTTGGGGGCAGATACAGAAGGCAGGCAAAGGAGAAATGCAAACTGTGGTGCACAATTTCTGGAACAGTTCCAGACCAGAGCCCTGAGTACAGCATGGCTGGGTCATGATTAAAACACAGAATTTGCTCACACTGAGACAGGAGTTAAAAACAACCAATTCAGAAGCTTTCCTTGTCTGAAATGAAGCTTTAAAAAACAGAATTACAGAGAAAATTCAATCATCTGAATGCTTCAATGAAACCACAAAGGGTTTTCATTGCATTAAGCAACACCTCCAACCCCCATTTCTCCCATTAGGCAACTACTGGGGATGCAGCAACAGTCTGGAGGTATCAGTGATGCTTCTGAAATATGCTGGGGGCTTGGTGCTTGTGAGTGTGTCTGTGCCTTATGGAGCACAATAGGTTCCTGACCTATTTGGATGCTAGACATGAATATATAAATATTAAGTAACAGTTAAACTGCTACATCAATTCGATATCTTGACAAAAACCTTTGACTGAGGCTTTTTCCAACCAGAAAGATTTAGGCTGTTTTCCCTTTGGGACAGTTTTATCTGAGTGTAGTGCCAAGTTTACCCCATTAGACCTTTTTGCAGAGTCGAGCTCTGTACACGTTGAACAAAGCAAAGTGCAAAGATTTCTCAAGGCAACAAAGACAAATCTTAGTCCCATCATGTCCCTGTTACTGCTCAGCCTGAGCTGCAGGAGGTGGCTGGGTCTGGGTGCAGCACCCCAGCATCACCTCACAGGCTGGTGACCACCAGCCACGAGCAGGGAGCACGAGGGCAATTTGGCAGCTGAAGGCAAGCAGTTTTAGCAACCAGCAATGCCTGCCCTCCCTCCAGGTCTACAGGGGATCACACTGGTGCAGATGGCTGGGAAAAGAGAAGGGAAAGCAGCAAAGAAGTCAACCAAATACACATATGGAGAGTGCAGGAAGGGTGACATCAGTGTCTGGGGCTTTGGATCCTCAAAGTGGGTTTTGCTGGGATGAAGAGGAGTGAACTTGAGGATGAGGATTACAGCATGACAAAGTATTTAAGCTCTGTTTGCCATCACTGTCTGTCTCAGTTGGTTCCTTGGCTTATTTTCTAGCCCTAGACTTTGTGTCAGACTCAGACTCACCTATAGCTTGAAAACCCCACAGCTCACTGACAGCAAAACCTAGGGCTGCCTTCCTCTTTTTAATCCTGTGTCAGTACACAAAGTGGTTCCCCAGGACCTGCAAGGCTGTGCCAGGTCAGTAGTGGCAGGCCTTGATTTATTGGGGTGGTGGAGGATGGGGAAGGAGGGAGGAGGAGCAGTGCAGGGGGGTTTGCAGTGACTGTCACAGTGTGCACCCCTGCCTGGCATGGGCCCCTCCCCTGGCTGCAAAACCTCCACTTGCCCTTCCCCATCTGCTCTGGGCCCATTCTCCAGCACAAGTTTTCCATCCCTGTGCTTTGAAGACCTGCAGGTATCTAATTCTCTCGGGACAGGCACTGGCAAAGTGATCTCTGCATACAGCCTTTCCTTGGGAATAACTTTGGGGTATGATTTACAGCAAAAAGTCCTTACAACAGCTGCAGCACTAAGGATGCTTTTCAATAGCAATGAGCAGCACAGTCTGAATCCAGCACCAAGACAAGACATGTTGATGAGCTTCCCAAGACTGTGCACAACTAAATAAAATTATGGCATTACCACAATCACTACCAGATTTTACTGAATTGGTCAAAGATTTAAGGCCTCTGTTAAAAGATTCTTGTGAAGGGAATTTTGTGGAATATACAGATTTTCACAGATGTCTCCTATGTTCCAAATCCAAGAATGCACCAGATCTTGGATCAAACTGGGATAATACTAACTATAATAAGACACAGCTTGTATTTGAGATACCCTTCATAAATCACCCTGGGTGGCAGAAGGGGGATCTCCCTTGTACAGCAATTCAGAGAGATTAAGTGACTTGCCCAAGGTCATATAGGAAGCCAAAGCCAGAGCCAAGATTTCAATCCAGCTCTCCAGCAAATGCCTTAGCCTTTAAGTCTAGCCTTTCCTCCTCAACACAGAGTGAGAAAAAATATTGCAGAAATCTCAAGTTCAAACTATTTGCTATTTGGAGAGCAGCCCATGTCCTGGCTCTTTTATCAGTTTGTGTGGAAAGACTCCAAGACATTACTTATATTGACTCAATATTAAATGGCAATAACCACCACAACAGATTTACTGTCTGGCAATGTCTTCCTGTCTGCTACAGTAACAGTAATGGTAATTCTTTTCCTCATTAAAAGATTTAGGTTCTTAGTCTCTCTAGCAACTTTTTGAATTTTCCTGTTCTTGGGAAGATCGAATCCTTATCCACAGTGTTTTATCAGGGAAAGGTCCCACCTGGTGCTATCCTATTGCATGAGGCAGGTTTTGCCTGGGAGTGATTCTGTGTTTGAAGGCACCATTTGACTTTCATGCTGTCAGTGCCACGTGGCAGCAAACCATGGGCAGATTGGGGATGCTCTGGGAGGACACAGTCAGCAAACATCTGCTGTTTCCAGGGAAAGGTTCAGCTCCAGTGCTGAAAGAAGTGCCTGACAGCTATGGTTAGAGGCAATGAGAGGTTCTGACACTGCTGTGCTGGCTGAAAACCAGCAGGATGTGCAACAAGAAAAAATCTTAATTATGGATCTACAGTAAAACAATACATTTTATCTTTCTGCTGACTCAGAGGAAGGTCCAAAATGGATAAAACTTTGGGAACCTGGTTTCAGGCATTCATTCATTGCACCAAGACAGGACTTTAAGGCTCTGATGTGTCAGAAACCTGCCTTAGCACTTGGGATCAGGGCTGAACAAGTGCTGTCCATCCCAGCCCTCTGAGGCAGGGTTCTGAGCCCTGGCACTGCCACGGGGCAGGAAGATGGACCTTATTCCCATGGAAATCCTGCACCTCCTGAAGGAGTTGGTCTTTCATATGAATTTCAGCATGGCCAGGCTTTCAAGCTATGCTTTCTCATTAATTTCTCTTACCTTTGCTTGCCCAAGTACGGTGCAGGTGACTGAAGTGATGAGTCCAGTTTAGCTGGTTTTGAATGGCAATTTGCCCTTGTCTGTTGTTACCAAACCACACAAACACTCATCCAGGCTGCTGCAAACATCAAAAATAGCCTAAGGAACTCTGATCCTCTCTTTTGCCCTATGGAAAAGCAGCAAAAGGCAAGAAAGAAGCAGCATTAAGGCAGCACTTGTTTGTGCTGGCTCCATGCATGCAGTGCTGGTGTGAGGGACCTCTCCCCAACTGAGCCATATGCTGGAGGAACAGTGGGAAACGGGAGATAAATGATTTCTCTGACACCTCCCACATTCAGCCAGGCTCTGTGAGTCTCACCTCGCTCACCACTGCTGTGGCTCTCTCATTAGGAGCAATCACCAGACTGTTCATGTCCCAGGGGAGTGTGGTGGCCTCTGCTCTGCACCACCAGGCTGTTCTCTGGCTGGGCTGCTCTTCTCCCACTCCCCTCCCTTTAAACCCTCATATATATTTATTTTCTTCCTCACACATCAAAGGGGAAAAGGGAGAGAAATGTCAACAATTAATCTCAAGATTGGTGCTGAAGTTTTGCTTTTCCATGGCAAATGTCAGAATCTGTATCCACCCCTTCAAGAGATGAAATGAGGCTAATGAGCTTGCAGTGTGGGAGGTGTGGTTCTGTGCCTGACCCTGGAGGGACAGGGAAACAGGCAGTAGAGGAAATATTAAAACTAAACATTCACTTGCAGAGTGTCTTGTTCTTTAACAGCTCTTTGATAACAGGATGTCTTGTTTTCCTGTGCTGAGCAAGCACAGCACTGGCTCAGGATGATGCTTAAGTTTATGTTTAAAATTAAACTGTTTTTGTAGGAGTTCAAGTACATGCAGAAGCACCATCCTGAATAACAACATACTGCAAGGGGGGGGAGGAGAAAGAGGAGCACCTATGTTACATGAGTCAGAATCTCATTACAGAGAACCTCTGTCCAGGCTTTTCCTTCTTTGTTGGCCTTGATTACCCCATTTGGTACCCAAATACCAGCCAGTAAATCTAACAGGTTTTGCAGGTGATGGACAGCTGTGGGCTTTCTTGGGAGAGGCTTTCCAAAGCAAGCAGGAGGGAGGCTTGGGCTCAGGCAGTGACCCCAGCCCAGGCACACAGAGGACACACTCCCAGTGACATCCTCCAGCCCTGTCATTACCACGGGATATTTTCTTCCTGTGCAGTACCACAAGGCAACTTTCCCTCCTGTTGCATGATGTATATAAATGCTGTGCAAACAGGTAGCTCTGAGGGACTTCTTCTGCAGCACACAAAGCTCCAGAATAACCCCAAGATTCCCCTTCTTGGTGGCAGCAGTGAGGTGGGCACCACCACACTCCTGTGCCTGGGAAGTGAGTAAATATTTATACAGTATTTAGAAGAGGTAAGGTAGGACTGAATTATTCATTCCAATTACATACTTTGCAAATGTTTCCCTTTTCATCTCATCTTAATTCATTTCTGAATGAGTTTGAATTTCATTTGATGCATTTCTTATAATTGACCAGATGCTGTTTGGGCACAGAGTTTCCAAACAGCCCGGGCTGTCTCACAGGCAGCTCTGTCTGACTCCTTCTCTCCCCACCCCCCTGCTGTTCTTCATTATTATTCCACCTATATGGTTGGCCATATGTATTCTTTCTGCTTCCTAATTAGTCTGAAAATTTTTCAGGGGAAAACTGAACCAGCAAACTCCTGTTTGATTGAATTTTTTGATAGAAGATCTGAGGATTATTCTGAATAGGAAAAAACCAAAATCCATTCACCCAAGGAGCTGTGATGAATGAACTGCAAAGGGCCAAACCCAGACAGGGCTGCTTTCCTGGGCAGAGTGACTCAGAGCTGCTCCTCTCTCTTGTCTCCTCTTCTTGTCCTCTCCTCTTGATTTCCACACGTTCATCCCTGCAAAAGCCAGATCATCACAAGCTCTGGAAAGTGGAAGACCCCTGGTTTTCCGGGGGTGCTGGATTTGCAGGGGGGTTGTGGGTGATGCTGGCCAGGAAGGCGCAGCGCCCGCCGCAAGGCAGGGTCAGGCGAGGCGAGGCAGGGCTGGCGGCAGCTGCAGTGTCCTTGGAGCAAAGTTTCACCTTCGGAATGAGCACCGGCAGCTCCGTTCCACCAGCGCTAAGTGACGCCGGCTGGATCCACCCGGGGCCCCTGCTGTAGGTACTCCGAGGCTTTGATGGGAATTTGTTGTTAATCTACAGTGAGGGCAGCTTTTTTGCTTGATGTTAATGATGCCGGCGTTGCAGGCACTTGCTTGGGACTGGGAGAACTTTTAGCTGCTGACTGTGTCTATTCTTAGTTTCCTCTTCCAGCAGTAGAAAATAATGATCCATCAGCTCCAGTGGAGCGCTGCTGATTTACACCTGCTGAGCACCCAGCCTAAGGTGTTTCGTTTATCCCACCATTTAAAAAAAATAAATCGTAGAATCATTCAAATTTAGATTATGAAAATGTGTTTTTCTGATGGAGCATCTGGGCAGCACATTTAGCAGAGTTTCTCCTCTCCTGCACAGTACCAAGTACTGGCATTATTTTGTATCATGTGATGATTTTTAAAAATGTATTCAGCTTTCGCCTTCTATTATCTTGGATCATTAGCCAGCATCCTGTTATGCAATGTGATCAGTGAAGCTTGGTGCAGTACCTCACAATGTGATATCATTTCTCAAACAGAGCATGCAGTGGGGAAGAAATTAATTTCTCAAAGCTGTGGCATCATTACTGACACAGGGAAATCAGATGGCTTCCCTGGTTGTTTTAAAGGGTTTAAATGCTCAGGCTGAACACTGAACTGAGAACACTGGAGAGTTATTTAATAGATCCATTTCCAGGACAAGAGGGCTATTTTCTTTCAGGACATGATTACATTAGTGAATAAAACTTTGCTGTGGTCTCCTAGGTTTCCTTTTCGTTTGGAGCTGTCAGAGTAAACTCCAGGTTGTGGACATACCCCAGAGAAAAGGGAGATGAAGGCACAGGGAAGAGCAGACCTCCATCCACAGGACATCTGATAACCTCCTGCAAAACAATAATTTAATGACTGCCTCCAAGGCAGCTCCACTGCTCCTGGGCAGGGTGCAAGCTGGGGATCTGATTAGCCATGGATTCATCAGACAAGTCAGTGTGCTGCATTCATGGCACAGGGTCCCAGAGCATCCCTCTGCACAGCACACAGAGGAGGTGCAGCCCCTCCCCAGCCTGCCTGCTCTGCAGGGCACAACACTCTGCAGTCCAAGACAGTCTTTGTCCCAGGGGAGGATGAAAACAGTTGTGTAATTTTCTCCTGAACAAATGATAAACTGACCTTTCCCCGGATAAGCCACTGGAAACAAGAAAATTGCCACACTTTTTTGTTCAAATGCCTGGACCCCTTCTGTACATCCACAGTTTAGAAGTATGAATCACTCATGCAGAGGCATTCATGCAGATAAAATGCTGTGCAACACTGAAAAATTACCTCCAGAAATATGGTTCAAATGATGCAAATCCAAGGGATGTGATATGGTGTTGAGAACTCATTAAAATTTTCACTTCAAGAAGTTCCCTTCAAAATTGTTGCCTGTGCTGGAACCAGGCACAGTCTGAGCCTGGAAGCAAAATTGGTTTGTTTCTTCCTTGGGAATGGAGTAGCCAAAGTTCATTTCAGATATTGCCTTTCACTTTTTCATCCCTAAATTGTTATGCACAAATAAATAAAGTAAATAAGATGTTCGTCCTTGCCCACCAGCCCAAAAGGTGTGAGAGGACATCAGTGTTTCTGCTCAAGCTGAGACCTGCTGTGTGTGCCAGCAGCTGGTGGAATTGTCTCTCAGGGGTGAAGAGGACACCTCCCCATCTGCTTTGCATTTATTAGGCTTGACTTAAAAAGACAAACACACATTTTGCAGCAGTGCTGCTGAAAAACTCATTTTTTTGCTAGGAGACATGTCAAACAGGAATCCAGATCAGTGCCCTAATGTCATTATGGCCTCAAAACCTGAGCACAGAACGAAGACACTGACCCAGCCCAGGGGAGGTGTCCCTCAACCCCTGCATGCCAAACAGACACCAATAGCTCCCACCAAGGTAACCACAGCAAATCCCTAATTCTTCTTCATCCAGCCAGGATCACAACAACCTGCTCTGGGGCAGCAGAGCCACAGGATTTCTGAGGATCACCGATGGAAGGAGATGAAATGACCCCTAAGGCTGCCCATGTCAGTGCTGGGCTGAGCCTGGGTGGCCTGGTCCTGCTGGGATGGTTCCCTCAGACATCCTCAGGTCACACACAGCCAGCAGTGGCCTGTCACACACACCAGCCCTGCTGCTGGCCATGGCTCCAGCTCTGACATCCTCCAGAGGCACAAGGCAGCTGCTCTACAACCACCCCACCCTCCAACTCTGGTAGTCCTTGAAACTTTCTCCAAGGGCCTCTGGAATTTAGGTTTTTTGCCCTTATTTGTCCCCTGCCCCTTCAGGAATACAGCACTGTGAGCACGTGCCTGCACTGGGCAGCCCTGCACACTGAACACCAGCTTCTGCAATGAGTTCTGCCTTTATAATGCACATCTTAGGGATGCAAATTTTTGCAAATGAGGAATGTTCTCTAACGTTATGGATACAGTTTATTTTTGTGGAGATCAGAGAATCTGGCAGTGTTACACAGTGATGACATTATTCCAACTCTGAAAATTCAAAAACTCATTGAAATACTGTTAGTTGTGTATTTAGCTTTTCTGCTGCCAGTTGGTGAGACGAAGAACACAGATTACAGGCACGTTCCAAATGTTTGTCTTTTCCCTGCACTTTTTCAAAGGGAAAAAACATGTATCAAAAGGAAGCAGGAGATTTCCCTTTTTTCTTCTAATATTCAAGGCCAACCAGACCTTCAGCTGATTTAAGAAGAATTTGCAATGAAAGCAGCAAAGCAAAAATTGCAGATATACCAAAATTTTGCCTTTCTTCCTCTGTCTCCCCGCAAATATTGGGCAAATTGTACAAATGGTGCAGTTACCAGGTGTCTAAGCAATATGACATTGCCACTTTATGCTCCTTGTTGCCCAAAGCTGGGCTTGATGGACACATAACTCAGTGCTAAAAGGAGAGTGGGACCGCCTGGGTCTTTAACTCATTTTTCTATAAAACTGAACCCATTTCTGTTATGCTCTATAAAAACCCCTGGCAGCAGAGAGCAGCAGGGAAGGCAGGTATTCATCCTGCAGCTTTACAAGAGAAGAAACCAGGATGGGAAGTTTAAATTATGTGCCCAAGGCCACACAGCACAAGAGTAGTAAATTGTAGGTGGAAACCAGCAGCCCATGGCCCCTCCCTTCACTTTGTGCTGTTGAAGAGTTGAAAGAGGCATTGCTTCCCCAGGCCACGAAGGCTGGCGTTTCCTTGCCTGCAGCCTCTGTTAGAAATACTAATTTAAGTCTCAGTTATTCAGTTTACGAAGAGAAATACTAAAGGGAATGTTTGCAAGAGGTTTCCTGAAGCAGGCATGCAAAGCATCAAAGACTTTACACTGGCATATTTCATGTCTGCATGAAGGACCCAGGGAGTGGCCTAATGTAGGATGGTAATTCATTTCCATTCCTTTTACTTATTTTTGCCTGTTTACCCATAAATCTGTTCTTTGTTTGACACAAAAAATAGAAACACTTAGGATGACAACCTCAGACATGAGAGATTGATGAGCTGATGGGGAGGAGGCAGAACATTTACTCCTTCATTCCCAGGGAGTAGCACACAGAGGAGCTTCCATCTCTTCTGCTTCTGATTAAAAGGGTTTGCAGATTGTTAAGGATTTTGGAGTGCAATGTTGTGTCTTGTTTGTGTGCACATCAAGCCTATGAGTACCCTTGTGGGTAGATCAGTCTGGTTTTGCAGTAGCTGGGAGGATTTTGGAAGGAACAAAGGTTCTGGCTTAGAGGTGAGATGCACAGTGTGAGGATACATCATTGTCATCACACTGTGGAGGAGGGTTTTCATATTCACCTTGCTGGTAAATCTCCAATAGTTCAATGTCCATGGGAGCATCCAGACTTCCCCTGCAGCTCTTGTATTCTGTGTGGTGGGTATTTAAAATAGCAGAGAAAGGAATAATGAAACCTGGCTTGGAAGCCTGTGGGAAGTTCCAGAGAATTTCTCCATCAATGAGTAACCTTTATTCATCTCTGCTGTCTCTATGAAGGAAAGCAGTCTCTGAAGGAAGGACAATCCCTTTGCCACTAAAACCAGCTTGGCTGATAAAAAAGTTTGCAAAACCCAGTTCAGAATCAGGCAGATGTTAATAGATGAAATGCTGCTGATATCATCAGTTAAAATTCCATTGATTTCAGGGGTCTTAGGCTTCTTGTCCAGGACTGGAGTTCCACAAAACCTATTGAAAATATGTCCTTTTTTGAAGTTGTGCTGCACTTTGTTTATAAGCAGACTACACAAGTGAAATGCTTGTCAAGTCCCTGAAAGTCATGACAAAATTCCTGTGACATGAAGTGATGTGGACTTTTGCATCACCTACACCCAATGTTACCTTTTTTCTCTCTAATGACTTCCTTCTCTTCCTATGGAACTTTTAAACAATGTAAACTCTAGGAAAGAGTGAATGGACTTTGCCAAGAGCCTTTTCAGTGCTCGACATTCACAGATGGTCAAAGAAATAACCTCTGCCAGAAGGATGCACCAGAACAGCTTTGAAAACCAGGGCCTGTGTATCCCATCTTCTGAGTTCATGAGCTTATTAAGTTTTTAAAACCAATTCTGTAATTCCCTTTAATTCCAATAGCCTTTGCATGGATTGTTGACACTTCTATTGAAACTGCCAGATGCAGTTAACGGGAGTTGCCACTCAGTTTTATGTGTGCAGGTGCTGCTGTTGTGAGAGGCTTTGTGCAATTAATTCAGCTGTCACAGGGACTTGGGAAGCCTGTTGTGGATCAGATTGTATCTGTCTATTTTAGGGCTGATCAAGAATCCTCCCCAACCAAAGGTAATCCCTCGATGGACCACTTAGCCATTTAATCCCACCCCACTTCCAAGCACAGGGACTGCTCCCTTTCTTCCCCAGCACTGACCAGAGCAACCAGGCTGAGAGAAGGACAGCAGCTGCTCCAAGGGCTGGAGGAATTTCCTTTCCTAGTCAGTGGCTGTGGTAAAACTGCCCCAGGGCAGAAAGATTCAGCCTGCTTGGGGGTTATCCAAAGTTTACAACACGTAATTATTGAGCTCTGGATTCATCTCCCCCAGCATGAAACCTCTGCAGATCCCACTCGAAGAGAGATGACCAGGTGTGCAAAAATGCCACTGGGTACACCAGCCTGGGCAGTCAGACTACAAAATCTTGGCATCTACCCTGTGCCATGTACCCAAAACCTCTCTGCAGTAAATCTTCAGAGCCAGTTTGACTTGCCTGAGGTTTCTGCTGCTTTGTGTCCCTCTGTTTCAGAAGCAGACTGTGAGCCCAGACCCCGTTTAACTCTGCCAAACTCTCCTGGTCCTGCTGCCTGCATCCAAGTAATGTCCTGCTCTGTGATAGTTTTAAGTGGAAATTATTGACCAAATGCTTTTGCACCCTGATAAATTCCCAGACTGATACATGAGGGTAACCAGTATCAATAAGCACTGAGGATCAGCCCAGCACTTCCCACTGGGGGACAAAACCGGATAAAAACCAAGTTATTATTATCATCACTGTCTCTGGAGTTAAGCCTTGCTCCACTTTTTAAAGCCTTAGATAATTAGGTGGGAAGATAAAAATATGTAATGGGAAAGAGAGACTGTGGATCTTAAGCAAACACCTAGCTGGAACAGGAAAGGTGGCTCCAACTCTGTCACCAACCTCGAATTCCTCTCTGCTGTTCAGTGTGGGGGTGACTCATCCTCTCCATGGGCTCCCTTAGGAACATCTGCTCCCTGCAGCCCATCAGGGGTCAGGTTTCCACTGAGACCCCTGGATGTGATGGCACTGGCTGTCACCAGGGCTGAAAGCATGGAGAGCCGACCACCTTAAGCTCCTGGCTTTTATTAATCTCCTGTCATTAGCTGCAAGGGAATTTCTTCTGCTGTAATACACTTATCCAATACCATTAACTCTCCAGACATGAACTGTTTCAGAGCAAAGAAGACTCAGGGGTCTCATGGCCATCATGAGAATGCACTTCTAAAGTGAATTAATATGTTAACCCTTCCACAGCCCATCTTTTAAATATATGTCACTTGGAATTTTGCACTGAGGGCACTGCTATTTTAGCTCTGCAATGCAACGTGAATGAGAAAAACCATCTCTGGGAACAAGTCATGATGAGTGGGCAGCCCTGTGATGTATTTGAGGAATTAGGGAGTATTCTTGCTTTGTCCTACCAAGCCATGCTCAGACCTGGGCTCCAAGTTTCAGTCCCAGCCTACTCTGTGACCTTGGATTAAACACTTCCCTGTGCCTCCACTTCTTCCATTTGAGGATGACAGTGGGGGTGACACAGATCTCCCTCATTAAGTCCCCCATAAATGTCAAGTATCTTTACATTACTTTCTGAAACCAACCTCCTCCTGGATTCTGTCCTGGCTGTGACCCAGTTCTCAGCAGTCCCACAGCAGTTCTGACAAGGTGAGGATCCAGTCCTGCTGGTGCCTCCAGCAGGCAGATTCCCCCCTCAGGGTGATGCTGAGCAGAACTGACAGGTGGGTGGGCGATGCTGCCCCTGTGCTGCAGTCAGGGGTGGTTTGTGTATCTCTCTCCTCCTGTTAATAGTTGCAGAATATTGTGAAACAAAGTTAGATTTCTCACCTAATGTCTCCACTTCATTAAACCTGTTTAGACAGACAGTTGATGTGTGAGTCCTCCTACCCTCCAACCTGAGATTCACCAGCATAACTTAAACAATGACTCTTATTCCTCAGTGAAACATTGGAAAACCATGAGCAGTGAAACCCTGGAATAACATTTAGTCAGGCACAGCATGAGTAAGGCAGCAAAGCAGCAGAATCAGCATATTTTCCTTTGTTTCTCTTACAAACTCTCATGTCAACAGTCTCAGCAGTTGTTCTTTGGAGGGCATTTATACTGTTGCACATTGCATTACACTGTTATTTATTCTTTCCTGGCTTTGTGAGAGGAAAGCAGAACAGCAGACAAAGGCTTCTGGAATTAACACATCCAAGAGAGCAATTCAGGGAGTGAATATTAAAGCAGGTGAGCTGTGCAGCACATCATCTCCCTGAAGCTATAGATTTTTGTGTTGAAGTATCAGTGCTGCTGCCTGCATGGAACTCATCCACTGGCAATAACGTGGTGCTGGTGGCAGGTTAATTTGAGGATGGTCTCGCTGTCTGTCTACACTGTGAAATTAAGAACAGACTCAAGACCAGCTTTATGAACACTGATCACTGGCTGTGTTGGCATAGGAATATCACACACAGCCATAGTGAAAGCTTTCAGCTTGCATTCCCATCACTTATCCTATCAGGTATGGCATCCACCTTCATCATTAACTAAGTTATGTTTACACGTTTGGCCTCCAGCACTGGCTTTCACATGAGCACAGCAAAGTTTGGAGGCTTCTCCTCCAGAAATTTCTGTTCTATTTTCCACACTCACACAACACAGACCATACTGGTTTTGTCAGCTGCTGGCCCAGTTCTCTCACCTGGCCCAGTACTGCCCAACTTGTCCCTGTTTGGATGACAAATTAGGCAATTTCTTTCCCTCTCCCAGCAAAGCTTCAGTGGCTGCCACCACAGCCAAGCATTGCTGCTGCTCCTGGTCACAAAAGCATGAGAAGCCCCTCCCTGGAGCCCATCTCCCACACCAGTTACTCCCTGTGCTGTGGGATATTGGGAATCACAGTCCTGAGCTCACTTCACTTTGGTCTGTGATTTTGTACAAATCACTTGTCTTCCCTCATGCTCTCTTCTCTCCCAATGGGGAGATCCAGTCTCTCCTCATAAAGCAAAAATTCATTACCCTCAATTATTTTGTGTTACTCATTTTCCCCCTGTGATGGGCTCTTTGGACAGAAGTGCACAGTGAAGCCCACGGCCAGAAAAGTGCCATTATTTCAGTCCCAAATCAGCATCCCTGCAGGCTGGCACCCAACCTGACAGGACACATTTGTGACCTACAGCAATGACAACATCCACATCAGTGGGCTGTCAGTTTAAAGAAAAATTTGCAAATCTTTACAGGTTTCCAACACCCTGCTGACCTCAGAGTGCTCCTCTCTTCTCCTCAGACCTGTGACTAACACAGATTTACCCACAAAGTGCCGTTCTCCAGGTGAAATAAGATCCGGATGAGAAGCTGTTGGCTCCAAATCAACTGAGAGAAGAGCAACAGCCGTTGGTGAGCAGCTGGGACCATGGCAAAAGGATGGAAAAAACCCACTTACCTCACCCTGTGCTCACAGCATCTCTGCTGTTCAAGAAGATGGATGGTCTTGGGGTCATAGAAGCCTCATCTGCTATGGCAACAGCCATTGCCAAAAACAAGTGCTGATTGCTGAGTGAATTTCCACAGGCTCGTTTTGTGCCAACTCCCTGAAAATAAACCACCTCAAACACTCATGGATGGGAGTGCTCAGTGAGTGTGGAATTTGGGCTCTCTGTGCTGTGGGGTGCATCCTCATCCTGCCACCCACACCTCAGACACGAGGTTGTGGAGTGAAAATAACCATCTCTCCCTACCAGGTAATTGTTCTCCCTGCAAGAAGCAGAGTTTAGCTCCTTCCCTCACAGGCAGCAGATGGTCCAGCAGCCCCAGAGAGCTGGGGGAATGTGTGCTGGACCAGCTGCTGGCTCTGCCCTCTCAGGACAGAGGTCTGTGATTTTGTGCAAATCTTCCTTGATTGAGATGTCAAGGGTACATCTCTGGTTGCTCCTGAGGCAGCTCAATGGGTTCCTCTCTTTTGTTGTCCACCCAGCAGCCATTTCTACATAGTAATGACTTGTTAATAGTCATATTAATCATAGTAATGAAAGATGTTTTATAGCTTTGGAACCATTCTCAATCTCAGATTTATTGGCCAGGAAAAGCACATGAACTGCCCATGCAAAATACAAAATGGGGCTACTGTGACAAGTACAGTGTGAGCAGACCAAAGGGGTGCATATAAGACTGGTAATAACCAAAGCAGGAAGCTTTAAATGCAAAGAGAAGCAAAAGGTAAATTCAGCAAAAAACTGTCAGCTATGTTTCCTAAAGATGGCTTTAATCATCCCAGAAAGTTAATGTAACATCAGAAAAAGGTATGAGCACATGAAGACATTCTGTTCCCTTTTAGTGCCCTATTGCTGGGTTTAGGACAGTAAAGACATTCAGAAGGTGCAGCTGATCCACCATGTAACATCACAGCTGCCAACCTGTACCGGCCGGGAAAGCATACTCTGTCCTGTTCTGTTCTGTTCTGCTCAGCTCACATTTCCTGGCACAGGTAATTCATATCCTGACTCTGCGCCCTACAGCAGCAGCATGAGCAGCAGAAGTGGAAGATTATTTTTTATTTATTTATTTATTTATATTAAAATTTTCTTGCCTGCTTCATAGAATCAAAAGGCTGGAAAGAACCTCAGCATCTCAGCAATTCACTCTCTCTAGTCCTTTCCCCCACAACAGCTCAACCATGGCTGTGGCACTTTTGATAAATATTTATCCAGCCTCTGCTTGGAGGCCTCCAGCTGTGGAATCCCTACTGCCTCCCCAGGAAACCCTCATCCTTTACTCTTATTTAGTCTGAATCTTTCTTGCTGAAGTTTAAGCCATTACTTTATCTGGAGAGAAGGAGAGAAGAAAAGATTATTTTCTTCCTCTCACAGCAACCTTTATAAGTCTCTCACATTAAGCAGAAGATCAGGGAGTCACGGCAAAGGCAGAAGCAAAGGTTAAAGCAAAGGCTGAAGCTGTTTCTGCCCCTTTTGGCAGTTCTCCTCATTGAAGGTAATTAAGTGTAAATTAAGAGGTACTTTCTCCCAGTGCAAGAGACATGTTGCTAACTTTCAAGTAGGCTTTGTGCCATCTGAGCAGATGCATGTGTATGTAGGCAAGAAAAGGCCTACATGTCTGGGCATCGGGCATGAGAAAGGAATTTAGACAGAAACAATCAGGCTATTTCTAGTATCATAGTTTTACCAGAGATGAGCAGAAATTTATGTGGGTACAACATCTTATCAAACCATGATGTTTCATTTTTCCCCCTTCCCCATCATTCATCTCTTTGAAATCAGAATTCTGTAAGTTGCTCCCAGCACTCAAACACCAGAGCTGGAGATGCAGCGTTGAGTGGCACCAATATTCCTGCAGCAGGTGGGAGATGCTCATCTCCAGGACTACCAGGCAGTGACAAATCACCCAAAATCTAAGTCACAGCTGGCAAGAACCCCTTTCAGAGTGCCAAAGTTCATGTCCCTGGTTGCCATCCCCAGGAACATGGCAGCAGTCTCTGACTATAATCAGTGTGTCCACTGTGCTCCCAGGAGCAACAGCCCAGTCTGGTTCCAAGAGCTGTGTGGAGATAACAAGAACCAAAGAGGCAGCAGGTGGTTCCAGCTGACTTCATCACATCTTTCCCCAAAATAATCTCCTGGACAGCTGTGAGGAGGAAAATCTCATCTGGCTGCAAATCAACATAAGCAGGGGAGATGGGATGTGGAGTCAGGCAGAGAGGCTGTCGTGGATTATTTATGGTTCTCAGTGGATGGACAACTTTCCTAAGTTAATAACCCTGCAGCCAGAGCTTTTTTTGCTACTTCAAGAGCAACAAAGCACATCTGGTCTTACTTCCCAGGCTGGTAAGTACTGAATTGCCAGGGAGATAGTGTCCTTGATGCTAAGAGGACTTTTTATCTTATTGTAGAGTATATACTAATATAATCAAGAGGCAACACTGGGGAAAGAGAGTTTGTCTCTGCCAGACACTGCTGTATTATGAGGCTTTGAGGATGCTCTTCTCTGCAGGTGTTTGCAAGAAGGGGATTTCTGTCTGTCCTAGCCTAGAGCTGCAGGTGTGTGTCAGACCAGGACTACAGAGAGCAGAGAGCAATTCTAATTAAAATGTTTTTATGTGCTGTTGCACACAACACCTTTTCCTTCTGTCATCCCATATTTCTGAGGTGGTCACCCACCTTTGGTGTTTTGCTTGCGAAGTCTCTTCACAGAGTGGGTCTTTAGTCTGAATGGCTCCTGGAAATAATTCTTATTCCTAATAGCAGGAAGAGATAAAGGAGATTTTGAGTTTTAAAATCACTCCCAAGGGCTGCAGCCAAAGTACTGAGGCTTCCCAGAGTTTGGTTTGTGGGGTGGAGGGAGCATCCAGCAATTATCTGCTGTGTTGAATAAGCTGTTCCTATCACGTAACATTTCTGTGCATTAAGCTGATCTGTGTTGACATAAGTGGGATATTGGGGAGTGCGTACTGGGAGTCCTGATGCTTTGCACAAAGCAGACATGGATAATTGAAAAAGATGTTCCTTTCCACAAAGCACTGCAGGCCACCTCACCATCCCTCTTTTTCCGTTCCTCCTGCATGGCTAAATTGAAAGCCAGTGCAGTGCTTGCCTCCTGCTGCTCTTCCCAGTCTCTTTCATAGCACTGGCAGCAAAGCTCAGTGCTGGTGGATGCTCAAGTGGGAGATTTGCACTCTGCCTCTGCCATCAAACCATGTCACACCGGCTGGGGCCTGGGTGGTCAAACAGCAAACCTTTCCTCTGATAAAACCCAAGTGAAGACCACTGGGAATTGCATCTTGTTCCTGAAGGCAGCTTCCCTTCCTTCTGGCTTCTGAATGTTTCTGCATTTGCATTTAGATACAACAGTTCTCATTGCACACCAGGCTGGGTAAGAAAACAATCCCAAAAATCCCGGGCAGAGGTCAGGGATGCAGGGCAAGAGCTTGGATCCCCATGGGGTGGACTCCAGTCCACTGGACCATCACACACATCCACTGACTCCCATCCTCTGCTCAGTGACCAGAACAACTGTGCTAAAAGAAAGGGAGAGGAAAGCAGGAACACAGAGCCCAACACCAAGCTACTCCCACCAGGCACAGGGATAACCAGGGGAGCAGCTGTGCTGCTTGCCACCAGGGTTTCCCAGGGATGTTGGTACCATTTAAGTGCCATAATCTACAACATCAGCCCAGCCTTGGCTCTGCCTGGCCCCTATCCATCCCCAGCCTGGGCTCAGGGGAGCTGCAGCTCTTTTCCAAGACCGTTCTGTGCTGCATATTTTGACTGGAAGGTATGATTAACTCTGAATGTCAAAATGTACTTAGGGGTTGAGGAATAAACTCAGGGGAGATGAATGTAGTGAGACATGCTATTATTTAAAAATACCCAGAATGATTTATGCACCTTCTGCCGCCCTCATGCACCCCCTCACTAATGCTTATGCATTTATGGACTTCGGTTTTCAGCTGGCAGTGAGGTGTTTCTGCCTTGAGGAGCAGGAAAAAAGGTTCCTGACACTGAACTGAAGCTCATAACCCACCACAAACCCAACACTGCATGTTCTTGACCTTCCACATTTCAAGAACTCAGAAGCACCCAGCAAAATGATCAGGCCACAGGTTTACAACAATCAGGAGGAAATATTTTTCCCCTGCCATGCATATTGAGTGACTCTCTGCCATGGAATTGTGGAGACTGAAAGATAAATAAATTCATGGGCAGATTAGACAAATTTATAGAAGACAGGACTAAGTAATGGCAATTAAATGAGATGATTGAGATGCAGTTGATGCTTAGAAAATTGCCAAATTCTGGTTGCAAGAAGGAGCAGAGGAGCTGGATGCCTAGGGAAGTGCTGCTGTGCATGCTCCCCAGCTCAACAGGTTTAAGGCATGAGCTGGAGACAGAAGGATGACTGTTCTGAGTCAGAATGGGTTCTGTTTCAGTTTCTCCCTGGTCACCTCCCTGCAGGTATCATCCTGTCCTGATTTTGACACAACCCAATCCTGCGGCTGGAACTGCAGTGGAGTCACCTGGCATCAGAGCCAGGGTGTGCATCACTACCAGCAAGAGCCTCTTCAGCAGCACTGAGCCTTAACTTTGTGAGGAAAATAAATTATAGTATTCATTTTGGGGGGTTATAAAACCAGTTCATTCTGCAGATATAAACATTATAAAATAAAATGTAAAATAAATCATTAAAAATGGGAACACAGCAGGAGAAGAAAAGAAGTAGGGAGAAAGGAAAGGAGAGGTAATGAATCTGGAAGGACAGATAAGGAGCTGAAAGACGAAAGAGGAAAATAAAATCAGAAAACAGACCTGCAGTGGAAGGAGAGTGTCACAGCAATAGACATTTGAGGGGCAAGTTCATTTGGTGACTAAAGTCAGTGGATTTTATGTTACCTGCAGATTTACAGCTTAAACTTTCAAGGAAGTAAACTTCTGAGTGGTTACAATGTCATCTAACCTTCCAGAAACGTAGCCAAGTGGTTAATGTACATATACACACATAATATGTAATTTTATTGAGGTATACATACACATACTATTTTAATGTATACACACATGTAATTTTTCAGGACTCCAGAAGGAAAAAAAGAAGCGTTTTTGTGAAAAGTATCAATGTTTGCTGTTGTCAAAGAGGGAAAGCTACATGCATTTCATCTGCTGTTATTTCCCAGCCATGCCGGAGGTATATCACCAACAAGATGTTACCCAACAAAGCTGGGAATGTGACAACTGAGTGAAAGCTCTGCGAAAACAGACTGAACGATTTGTAAATTCATCTGAAATGAGACAAGTATGTCAGACATACCCATCCAAAAGCACAACAAACTTTAAAATTCAATGCTGTGTCACCAGTGATGGCAGTTTCTTGAGAGGCGCAGCCATGGGGGGAATGTTCCAAAGCTCCAGTTCCCTGCACACAGCTCCTGCCTGCACCTGGAGCTTGGGGTAGAGAGAGTAAATTCCTGTGCTCACACACTCTGTAAGAGCATAAGCCCTTGCTTTACAGCAGCAAGGCTTTCTCTGACCTTTAGATGTTGAACGTCAGAAAATGGCACCTCATTATGCAGTGCAAGAAGTTGGAGTAAATGGGATTTTTCCACTGTAATAAAAAACAAAACCAAAAATAAAGCCCACAAAACAAACAAACAAATCCAAACCTGTCCTAGAGCCAAGATGCATTTGGGTCCTTTCCTTGGTACAAATCTTTCTCTGTGGAGTAATAGAGCTCAGTGAATAAAACCTGCCCCTCCTTCCTAATTCACTCCGAAGTGGAGATGATTAAAATGAACCATTTATCTTGGTCCCCTCTGCACAGGGCTGCTCCGAGCTGTGAGGAGAAAGTGTAGTATTGCTTAGCAAGGAAATTCCAACAAGGACATGGCACAGTTTCTTAGGACCAAATCCAATTAAAACATTTCCATTTTCATCTCCTGACCACCCAAAGTAAAGCAGAGAGCATCTAGCTCCGGAACACTTCAAAGCGCTGTTTAATTGTATGAATATTTTAAACAGAACACAAGAGGGACAGATCCTCTGCTGCTTTCAATTAGCACAGCTTCACAAAGTCAGAGCGATGCACACCAGTGAGGAGACTGGCCTCAAATGGGGTTTAAGAAAAAAAAAACTGAAAAGCACAATAGCGCAGTACTAAAATTCAGCTTTTGCAGAACATTCAAATATTTCTAGTGCTGCTCCTCTGAGTGATGCTCTATATAGTGCTAAAATTTACAGATATCTGATTTTAGCCATCTTCCCTATCTGGCAGGGCTGACCTTGCTTGTAGCTGGCGAGGGTGCAGCCTAAACACCTCCTGAGTCCTGCAGAGCTGAACATCACTGTGCCCTGCCTTAGAACCCCTGGCTGTAAGAGAAGGTGCATCCCCACCAACACGAGATCAACCATTTTTGAAAGTCTTAGTTCTCCAGGCTTTAGCAGGAAAAAGAATTCAAATACCACTTGAAATGTGGTACAGAGTACTGGGTATTGGAAGGCAGCCTTGTCTGCAACATGTATTGCTCTGGGGCTCTGCAAAGTGTTTCTGGTACAGCAGCTCTTGGAGTTGTCTCATTCAGGGAAAAAAATGTACCCTGAAAAGAGCCTTCTGCTGCAGAGTCCAGTTCGGAACACCCTGAGTCTGAAAGGGCCAAGGAGATTATGAATAAAATACTTGTGTTTCCTTTTATGTGGAACAGAGGAGAATTTCAGGATCTCAACAGGAAAAGCTACAATTTACAGGAAAATATTCGGTAGAGTTTGAGACTTACATCCCCTCAAGAGACCTTTTTTAGATGGTTAAACCCCCCACAGACAGAACCCAATTATCTGGGGTTTTTCAAGCCATTTCCACGGAACCCTGTTAAATTTTTATAGAATCCTGAAAATTCCCATTCTGGTGGATCCTCTGAGGTTTTGTCATTAAAGCAATTCCTGGAAGAGCGCTCTGTGTTAGAGGGAGGAAGAAATAAAGTACGAGTTGCATCCCCAAAGAGTCAAGATACACACAGAGCATATTCACAGGGGCTACAACAAGCAGCTCAAAACTGTAAAAGCTGATGGCACATCCCTAAGTTGCTCTTTAGAGAACTTTGCAAAGTCTTGTGCTTGTATCAGTGATAATGAAAGCGGTTAGCACAGTACGATTAAACTCCCCCTAGGACATTTTTTTTTTATTTTAAATTAAAGGTTGGAAGTTAGATTTATCCCCTTCTATAATGACTTTTGGATTATACCATCTGAACTACACAGTTTTAACTTGTATAAAAATATTAACCCGTGAGAGAACTCACAGAGATTGAAAGTGTTATCAAGTCATAGAATCACATCTAAAAAACTTCCCTTCACCACCTTTTTTTTCCCTTTAAAGGTCTTTAAAGTAATTCATAAATCCTCATTTTATCTGTTTCTTAACCTCAAGATAGTCAAAGCAGTATAAAGTGCAACTGGTCCCTGCAAGTTTCAGCTTCCCCAGCCTTAGAAAAATGCTGTGGAGTTAATCTGAGAAGGAAAGGAAGAGAACCTTGTATTTTAAACAAACAAAAAAGAAAAACCAGAAAACCAAAACCCACATGCAACCACCTCAACTCTAAGTAACAGCTTTCTCAAGGAAGATCATCCCCCTGGGACTGGTCACTTCCCTGCATGGGAAAGAGTGGAGGTGGACAGGGACTCTGAGGTGCCCACTCTACACTCTGGAAGGGGCACTTGGGTTGGGCTTGGCAGCTCCCAGCCCTCATCCTGCCAGCCTGAAACTCTCACAGCTGAGAGCTCCAGGACAAATCCTGTTCCAGCATCAGGCTGACAGCCCTGAAGGTCTGCAGGACCCCCACAGGACACTTAGCTCCCACAGAAAAGAGTTTTCCACCCACACAGCCTAGCTGCCTTCTCAAAGAGATGCTCGACAGCAAGAGCTGCAGTGTCTGGATGCTGTAGGGCTTTGCCACATCCATCTTTCTAACAGTTTCACATGTCACTGACAGAGTAGCCTATTTAGTTTCAAGGCCTTTGAAGAATTAGCATGTGCCAGACCCACAGTGCTAAATAGACTCTCTGAAAGTTAATGGGTGACAAACTGCATACATTAAGGGCTCAGAAAATTGATCTGATGTCAGGTGAAGGAAATTTTTCCACAGATCCTCTCTTTGGGCAAGCAGCTAGAGGAAAGGACCTCAGACATCTCCCATTTTATGTGTGGGGGATCTTCTCAATCCTCTTATTAACTGAGCTTCCCTGCAGCAGTGTCCCAAGGATTCCTGCTGCCATCAGGCCAAAAGTAGAGCCCCAGAATGAGGCTGTGGAGCCCAGCAACTGCATCCCACAGATACACACCCAATAAATCCATGTTTCTTCCCATCCCAGACTAATTTGCTATTTATTGTCCTTCCAAGAAAAATACATTTGCCGGTTTTGTACCCTGATCTGAACATTTTAAATGTTCAGATCAATGTCAAATTTCTGACAAATTTCAGGATCAAATGGACTTTCAAAAATAAAATAAAACAAAATTCCACTGGACAAAGGTTCTCCCCTGTCTTTAATATTAAGATCTGATCCACTTACCTGCCCATTGAATTCTAAAGTACAAAGTTCTAATATTTGCTACTCAAGAAAGTGAGAGGTCTGTGTCTCTTGCTGAATAAATTGTCTCTGAGTTTGAAAACAAGTGATTTACTTGCGTAATATTTTCCCAGTATGAAAACAGTCTTTAAACGTCACACTTTCATAACATTTTTTTTTGAGAGTTCAGCTTTTCTTTACTGTTAGTCATCAAATCTGCCATTTTCTTCTCTCTTGATTTCCACTGCACAATGCCTCTCCTAGGAGGCAATTATATATGCTTTTTTAGTGTTCTTAAATGTTATCATATCACTCTGAAAAACAGTTGTTAGATCTCTTACAAAAATCCAAGGGATTGTTGTTTTGCTTGGCATGCCTTTGCTTACAATAAATCAGATTAACAAGACTAAGTGCGGTTTAACTCTTCCCACTGTGACTTGAGACTTGCCCAAACTACACGTGCTGCACTTTTCAAGCTGTGCCAGCTATTTTTACCCATTAACTGAAAATGAATTAGGGAATAAGTACTCCATAATATACTTTTTTCCCCCTCAAATCAGCATGATGGATGAGCAGGGTGCCTGGCAGTTGTCTCAGCACATACCTCTTCCTTTGTTAGACCAACAAAAGGGATCGACAGCCCAAAGCAGTGAGTGAGAACAGTTTGGGTGCTTGAATTCAAAGTTGCCCTCAGTAAACTTGCCAAGTTCCTTTGTGCCCTGTGTTTTTCCAACTTTAGTTGCAGGCTGCTGGAATCCTGGCAGGATTCAGAGCCTTCCTCCCACCTGGGAGGCTCCTCCTGGGCAGTGTCCCTGTGTCCCCCGGCCCTGTGCCACAGAGGTGAACACCAGCAATCCCAAGACACCCTCAACTGAGTGCACCACCACAACTGCTAAAAGTTCACACCAGAGATCTCTGTGTCACCCAAAAAGGGTTCTGGGAGAGCAGGGTTTGATCCCCTCAGGCCCACAGGGACTTGTCCCCTGGCCTTTGCCATTCCCAGCTGAGGTTCAGATTGCAGCAGTGAGCAAAACCAAGTGCAGCACCTCTGCCCCCTCCCTCAGCACCAGCCAGGTCCAACCTCCAGGATCTGAGACTGGAGAGAGAACCCAAACACAGCAAGATAAGCACCCTAGATTAGGATCTTAAGGCACCAGCAAGCAAATAGAGTGCAGGAACATCTCTCTCCAGCATTTCCTGTTGGATCACCCAGACAAGTCTCTAGCAGGCTACAGACAACCCTCAAGGGAATCCCTCCTCATCCATCCTCATTCAGGGATAACAGGAGCTTCACAGAGCACCAAGGATCTCAGCTTGTTGACAGCAGCCTTATTAACCCAGCAATTAAGGCTAAATTTGACCAGCCCTTTACCAAGACACCACTTGCACAAAATGCTTGGGGTATTTAACATTCCTTGATCACTGCACAGCTCAATTAACTTGTACCTCTCATTTCCTGAGTTTCTAAAAAACAATAAACAAATCAATATACAGCTATCACTTCTCATCTGAGAAAATGAGCAGCATCATCCCTGCATTTAGTGTCCTGAGATGGAAAAGAGCAGAGAAACAGATCATAGAGAAGGTGCCATAAACATGTTACCATCAAAACAGAGAAAAGCCAGTGGAAATGAAGCAGAAACACTTAACATCAAGATTCTCATCACTTGAAGGGGACCTGGATTCCATCCTGCCCCTTTCAGAGCATAGAGCTCAGGCAGAGGATACATGAACACCTCTCCAGAGAAGCTTTGCCTTTTCACACAGACACAAACATTTGTGCATTTGTAAGGAGACAGATGTACAAAACTTAGAGCTATGCTTTCCAAGCAAGCCACTCTCATTGAAATTCCTGATGGATTTGTGTTCCCAGGTATTCTCCCAAAAAAACATGTCACTGTCAGCAGGGGAGTGACTGGGAGGAGAGTGCACAATCGATATCCTAAATCAGAAGGATCTCAGCAAATGAGCTGGCCAAAGAACAGCACAAGAGAAATGGGGCATGTGATGAAAACACATAAATCTGCCCTCCAGCAACCTTGATGCCACGATTTCCAGACACCCTCTCAGAGGGCTGGACCCTTGTTCCCAATTCTTTTTCATGAGTAATTCAAATTCCTGAAGTGGACGGAAAACTTCAGCCAAACTCGTATCACCACATACAGTCTCAAATAGTTGTAGGACTTCTGCACTGTGAATCCCTGTGCAAACTGGTGTGTCCATGGGCAGCTGGGTGATCTCTGGCCCTGGAGCTCAGCTCAGAGATGCTCAGGTGATTCAAAAATCAGTAAGTCACCACACAGAAAATCTCTCTCTAAGTCTATTCACCCGTCTGACCAATAACACCTGCATCAGTAATTTTAGGACTGAGCAATCCAAATGGCAGACACAGTTACAGCAGATCTGAGCCACCAGCACATCTCTCCTCAACCTTCCAAGGTCACAGCCCTGTGACATCTCCTGTGCTCAGGGGGGAGGTGCTGCAGACCCCAGGGCACTGCTCTGAGCTATGTCTGAGGGCACCCCAGCCCCACATCCCACTCCCAAATGGCACACAGCACTTCCAACCTCTTCCTGTGAAGTGCCAGCATGGATAGGAACCATCACTCACCTCCTAAACTGCCTGGCCCCAAGCATAAAAAATAAGGATGAGAACAAAACAACTTTTTAGTGCACTTTTCTATGTAAAACTCGCCAGCTCATTCAACGCCATCAGAGAAACTTGCACCAGCTGCAAAGTCTGTTCCTTCAGGCCCAGTAACCCTCTGAAAAGGTTAACTCAGAAAAACTCACTGTACTAAATAAGCTTGCAGGGCTTTTCCTGTGATCCTTGTCTCTCACCTGGGCTATTTCCTACTAATTGCTTCATAACAGCTCAGCCACCAGTGCTGTAATGGGTGCCGTGTTTCCATAAATGCTCTGAGCTGAGCCTGGCCACAGGGAAGCTCACTGAGAACAGGAGTTAGACCAGCTGTTCATTTGACCTATGTATTTTTTTAAAAAATATGCAATTGTAAATCTTATCTCTTCTACACATATGGCTCCTCCACAGAAAATGCTTTTTCTGCTAAGAGACCCTCTGGGGGCATAGCATTAGCTGCAAGCAAGCAATACAAATACTGAAATGCTTTATCACCATACAGAATAGAAATGCAAAAGCAGTATTTGACACAGAGCTATTTTTCAAATTATTTATTTTTAAAAAACCCCCAAACAAACAAACAAAATCCCCAAACAAACAAAAAACCCCACAGGTGACCAAAGTCTTCTGTAGGTACATCCAAATAAAAAACAATACCATTTAAAAAGCAAACTGATTACTGCTTCCAGTGAGACACAGTATTTTAAAATTGAATTCCCTTTACTGTGATTCTTCAGATGGCCTGCACCCATAAGTAAGCCAGGCAGAAATCAAGGGCAGGGGAGAACTGAGGCACGTTTGCTATGGAAAACTGCAGGCAGGAGGTCTCTGGGGAATAAACATCCTGCTGTGTTACTTGCACACATCAGAGCAGAGAAACAAGTTTTCAAGGAAAAGTTGAGGTTTTTTACCTGAACACAAGACTACTCATGCAGCCTTTCCCCAGGAGACTAAATTATTGCACTGCTTGGGAAAAAATAGATCAAGCTTAGTGCAAGCTAAGGAACTCCACGGAGCAGTTTGGAGCAGGAAGCAATTACTGCTGTGATATGGACTGCTGGAAGCCAGAGGCTGGGACAGGGAAAAGGGATGCAAGAGCTGGGTCATGTCAAAAGCACCATAGATATTTCACACTTTCCTCTGGGCAGCTGTACAAGATACCACCTCAACACTTCTGAGAATTATTTTGTTGGGTTTTGGGCTGCCGTGTGAATTCCCAGGAGGTTTTTCATGGTAAGTTTCTGAGTTCATATATATGATGATTTTATTGAACCCATAAACTCAGCTGAAACTGCTGAGCTTCATCCAATTATGGGGTAAACTAATGTAAAATCCAAGCAGTGTCTGGGCAGCTGAGTCAAAGGTCAAAATTTATAAGAGCAAACCTGAGGTAGTTTCCTGCATTTGCAGGTTTCTGACACTGCAGAGATAAGTTTTGATCTATTTGTATGGACAACTTTTAAAATAAATATTTTAATATTATTTCAAATGTCTTGACATCCCTGAGTACTTTAGCATCTTTTTGGCACCTGCCATTACCCATCTAGCTTTGCAGGAGACACTTATGGGTCCAGTTGGGTTTATGTGAACCCAGCCTCAGATCTGGAGAATTCTGCCAGCCCTGTGATTATCACCAGCACTGCTGCCTTGTCATTCTTGGCTGCTTTTGCCCCAGCTGGAATTCCCTGTGAGTGGTGATTGAGAATGAACCATGGACCATGACATTTACAGAGCCCAGATTAATCAGAGAAAGGAGAGTTATCCGTTTACAGGTGAGCAAGCCTTTACAGAGTGAAACATTTTCCTTCTACTGCCTGTGCTTATTATGTCCCCTCTCAATTTATTCCTCCTCACACCCCTCCTCATCTGGAATATAATTCAGTGGTTTTGCCAAGACTCACTTTGTGAGATGAACCTTACTTATTGGAGCACCTTTGCTGGGCACTGGGTTATTACTGGTCTCTTCCCAGTCTTCTCCTTTCACTGCAGCCATCATTATGAGCACAGGAGAAGTCCATAAACCTCCAAAAGAATTGTCTTGTGGAGAGACTCCAAGCAGCATAGGATGCTGCCTAAGCAAACCTCTTCTCTTCAGTACATCTATATTTATTTTTTTAAACCACTGAGGAGACTTCAACAAAATGCAAAACCCTCGCAAGTGATTTTCCAAGATAAGCGAGTTGTCAGCTTTGCTGTTCACATCAGGTTTGACAATCTCAGGTACAGGCTGAGCTTTTGCTCTGCTTTTAGATTATTTCTGAAATCCACGAGCAGCCTGCCAGTGAGCTTGACTTTGATAAGTAGGGAGCCTGGGTCATCTCACTGGCAAGTTTTCACTTGGGTATCCTTTCTAGGATGAAACAACCCTATTTATCATGCAAGAAATGACATTTTCATGTTATTGCAGTAGTTGGTACTACCAGAGGAACAACTGATGTACAAGCTACCTCTCCTTTTAACTCTGAGGAAGAACAACAGAGAGATTCATGCTCTTGTCAGCTTTTTTTCTGATCTGCTGAGACAATTCCTCAGCATTCACCAAGGTGAGAAATGCAGAAATTCTTTTCCTCATGGTAAAGACTGCACCATCACTGATGATCACTGAGGCTCTGGTTTTATCATCAGCCAAACTCAGTTCTCAGACCAGAAAATGTTCCCATACCTGGAGGGGCAGCAAGATCACTGCACTCCTGGATGGGTCTGCATGAACAGGAATGAGGGATCTGCTCATATCTTTATCTTTCTATACAAGAAAAGACAAACATTTAAAGCCCGGCCAGAGCAGGGACTTACCCAGCACTTGGTCTCCCTCATCTTGGTCCAATCACCAGAAAAACTCAGCTGACCACATTAAGGTAGTAGAAAGCACTTTGAAGTTTATATCTTCAATAAAACTGCAATAAAATGAGTGATTTCTTGCTTAAATCCCTCATGGGAGTAGGGCATGAGAACATTAGAGGCTGCTCCACACAGAAGAGAAAAAAATCCTGGCTCATCTGTGTGTGCCTGCTCAGACTTGTGTGCATCGGGGAGAGAATATCAACCAACAAATAATGATACTAATCCTTCTATTAATATTTAAAAATTGGAAAAGCTGTATACATCTTCAGGGAATACTTGGAGCAGGAGCTTGGAGTATGGCACATCTGGAGTGCAGCTGTAGTGTATATAATGGTGTAAGACACCAAAGGAAAAAGCATCAGTTAGGAGCTGGGAGTTCTGAGCACAGCACCAGCTCTGCAGAGCCTGCAGTGCCTCACTAGGGGCAGGCAGCAGATCCAAACCAGGGTCTGCAGTCTGGATATTGTTCATATTTTGCAAACTGAGGGTGCCCCTGCTCTGCAGGTCCCCACAGTCATGGGGAGATGGAAGGAGGAACCTCTGCAGCAGTGATGTTCTCCCACTCCCACGGGAGAGATGTGCCTGTTCCTCTTCTGTGATACAAATCACGTAGATGGTATCTGCTTGTCTAAGCTTTTCCAGGAAATCTTAAGGACAGACTAAAGCTGAATCTAAAGACACATGATTGATTACAAGCCTGAAGGTGCTGAGCAAAGCACCAGGCCAGCAGGACCCCACCTCTCACTGCTGGAGAGGGTGGGGGGTGGTAGCCTGAGTCTGCTGAAGTCATTGGTAAAACGTCCTTGGTGACCAGGATTTCACTTCCCAAGCTTTCCTGGGAGTTTCCTGCTAACAAGCAGCAGGCTGTTGGTCCTGCTGCCATGCTGCACAGCAGCTTCTGGCTGAGGGAAAATCCATACCCTGCATCAGCTTCTTTGCCACGTTGCTCTGCAAGGGGGAAGCAGAGGGGATACTGGCTTCCTCCTGGCTTTGTGCAGGACTTCAGATAATGAGATACCTCTTAGAAGAGCAGGGATGAAGCTGTTCAGAGATGTTTCCATCAGCCACTGACAGCACTGGATGCTCAGCAGCTTTCAGGGATGACAGAAAGAAAAATTATCAGTGGAGGGAATTAGAACGAGTTTCTCTGTTTCCTGGCTTGACAAAAGCAAACAATGTCAGTGTTTAAAAAAGACATTTTCTGACTGTAATCACACAAGCCAGAGGTTCATAAGCTTTTATTAATGGAAGTATATGGTTAGTGAATATTACAAAGCCAAATGGGAAATGTCCTCTCCTTCCAATAACACGTGAGCATGTAAAGCTAAATCAACTATTTTGTGATTTTGAAGGTACAGTGGGATAAAACATATTTCAAAGGAATTGACATGGCCAAACTAATGCATCAGAATGTGTCAGGTGAATGAATTGTATGTGTGGCTGGAGAGCAAAAACTGAGGGTTTACTTTAAATGGAAACAATGCTTCACTTTTTCCTACTGTGCTCCCTAAATCCTCTTATTTAAACACAGGGGTAGTGAAGATTAGCACTTCTATTTTCTACCTCTTTGGATTGGGGCACTTTCCCCCTCATAGTGCAACATATGAATCATTCTGAATAAAAAAAACCACTGTTGTAAAGAGCAAAAAAGTAGTTATTCAGTGATTTAGTCATGACCATTGGAGAAAAGAGTTTGCTCTCTTCTCTTTCCTCCCTTTTAGCCTCCAGATGTGGATAGAAGGAAAATTCACTTGAAAAAGGCTGCAGCTCTTTGTGTGGTGAGCTGATTGAAATAAACCTTACCTGCCTTTGCATATGTTTGCAGTTTAAAATGGATCTGTATTTACACTAGATGAAATATTTACCAAAATGATTATGAACATTTTTCATTTGCATAAGTCAATGAATTATATCTCTAATGCTGTTTGAAGGATTGGAGCATTTTTTGCAACGAGAAGCAATGCTTTGGCAATACTATTTTTTCATATAGTTAAAGAATTTGCTATTTTTGGCAGAACATTTATCAATACTATCAAACAAATATTTGAAGCAGTTCTGAAGGTTTCTCATTATCAATAAATATTAGAGTCTCAGCTTTTAAGTCCTTTGCCACTTATTAAAAAACTCAAGCAGACAGCTCTGCACATTAAAGCTCAGGCCAACTTATTAATGCAGTGGGAAAAATAAATTCTGAGAGAAACCTGTTGCTGTCAGCAGAGACACCAGGGGAGTGGAAAAAGGGAAGGAGAACAAACCCATTTAAAAACTGAAATACCCACAGCAAAGCCAGGCTCCCAGCAGTTATAATTTGCTGCACCTCTCCAAAGGCAGTGGAACATCACTGTGTCCCAGCAGCCAAGGCTTTGCCCACACTGCCATGCTCATGCAACTCAGCAACAGTATTTCTTCTCTGGCAGAGACTCCATCTGTTGTGCTGTTACAGCATCTGAATTTGCTGGGGTACTGCCAGAAAGGATGTTTTCTTCTCTCTTTGAAGAAACAGCCATCCTCCAGATGATCCTTGCTCTACTGAGCATTAGGAAGCCACACTGAGATGTCCTCTGAAGAGAAAGACCCCCTGGGAAAGTGCTTTGCCAGCCTTTGTCTGAACAGGTGGCTCAAACTCTCCAATCCAGTTTTGGTTGGTCCCAAATGTTCTGTTCTTGTGCTCATTTGAATGAGAGACTCACAGAGACCTTATGTATTTACTCTGTCCAAGTGTTGTCCTTTGCTGTAGAAACTTATGGTGGTAATAGCTTCATAAATGCTTTATTACACATTATTGTCAAATTCCTTACCTTAGTCTTCCAAAGGGAAGAGGAACTCAACAGTACAACAGCAGCGTGGCAGCATTAGGGATGCTGGAATAATCTTTCTAATTGATCTTGGAAGGGATGAGCAGTGATTTTCATTAACTGAGCTCCTTCTTATTGCTTGGGTGTGAGTTATGAATATAACAGTTTTCACATGAGTGTACCTTCAGTTCAAACACAATATAATCTGCTTCAGTAAACAGGTGAAAGAATGCAGTTTTCAGCAGCATTTTTATTAAGTACTGGCAAACCTTTATGCATGTTAATGCTGGATAAAAATACAGCCGACCCAAATACAAAACACTGTGATGAGTTAAGGCATATGACAGGTTAAGCAAAATATACCCAGCACCAAATGGTACCCACCATCCCTCCAAACTCAGGTCACAAGCACTGGGAAGTGGAAGGGGTGTCTGTGCTCCTCAAATTTTAAATTTCAACCATCCATTTTCTAAAAAACTGTAATTTACCCCAGGAAAGCAGCCTAAATAACCCCCACAAAATAACTTGGTTAGACATTTGTAAGTGGATTGCATGTTGTACTGTTGAACTCATTCTGTGGGAGAGCACTGACAATGTGTCACCTCATATTCACATTTACAAACACAGTGAGAAGAATGGGAAATTAGATGTTCTTATAGCCCCTATATACTAAATCCTACAATTTCCTGTTATTTGCCATTAGTTTTCTTTATTCACTTTTGATTATATATGTAGTCTACACAAAAATGTGCTGAGAAAATCACTTGGTTAAGCAACCAGAGAATGGTGTGTCCTTGACCACAAGCAGTTGAGAACATGAGCCATCACCTATTTTGTATGAGAGGCCTGTGATCACTTTAAATCACTGTAAGCTGGCTCTGCCACCAAAACAGCTGTTCCTGTCCTGCCTTGCTTCATCATGCCCCATCCCTGCATTTCAGTCAAACATCTCTACAGCTGCATGGCAAAACAGAGAAGGGATCTGAGCCAGATTCAAATTACCCTGATGAAAACCAACAACTGTGTCTTATGGCGGCCCTAAGGCATTAAGAAAGGCATTATTCCATCTTGGAACAAAATCTTACAGGATGTTTCCAAGTATATTGTAGTACAGCATTTTCCATGCCTGTAAGAACAAGATATTTCTATTTAAGCAGTAAATACCAATGCCTCTGCAAAACCCATTCTGGTTTCCAATTGTCATTGTTCCAAATTTTGCACCACCGTGCTGATTTCAGAGCTCTGGGGCAGATCTGATTTAGTGTGACCACGTGCAACTCCCCTGGGTCCTCAGGGCTGGTGCTGATTTCATTGGAAATGCACAATTGTGCAGCAAATGGGAGGCTGTGCCCATCATCCACAGCATTCACTTGAATGACTGCAGCCACCCTGGGACAAAATCCATGGATTTCATGAGGTTACACCAACAAATGTCCTTAGCCCTGGAGTTGGATGACAATAAAAGTAGCCTGAGCTGTAAGAGCAACAAGAATGGGTGAGCAGTTCAGAGATGCTCTTTCAGACAGTTGTTTTTGCTACATTACCTCATTGCCATTTTTCTTCTCCATTAGACTGTGCTGTTGTGACTCTCTCATTTAGGGTCATCTCAGGTCTGCAGGACACAGCATTAAAATGGAGAGAGGGGGATATTTTTAGGTCTACCGTAGAAAAACATGAGTAAGCATGGCTGTTTACAGTAAAACTAGAGAATGTACAAGGAAGAAACATGAAAATTATTTTGCTACACATCTCCCTTCCCTGAGCAGTAATCACAAATTTAGATCATTTAAGTAGGAATATCTGAGTGGTAGGGTGGAGTTGAATCCAACTACACCATGCATGACCCACTGTAGGGATGTCTGGTAGAGCAGGACTGACTTCAGTCAGCTCTCCAGTTGAGGCTAATGTGGATCTGTGCCCTGGTTTCATTCCAAGCTCCCTGCCCAGCACAGGGAATCCATAGAAAAATCACCACCAGGTCAGCCTCTATCATAGCTCTACTACAAACACGTGCTCTGCCCACGGTACAGAGGTGTCAGGGAGCACAGGGGTTCCTTGGGGGCAGTGAACAAGACAGTGCTTGTTGTTTCTTGCTCCTGTGTCAAGTTTTCACTGGGCTGTTTAATCAGTATTGCTGCAAGCAGGTAATGTGGGTAGTGCTAGTGCTTTTGCTGCATTCCTGCTGCAGGGAAATTGTGCTGTTTATACCTGAAGTCTTCATCACAGTGACGGCAAGAAACAAGGGGTTTAATGCTTGATGGTATTTCACAGTGTCACTGGGAGACTGCAAGAGCAGAAGCAGCTCAATTCAATCTGGGTTATTTAGGAACTACTTGAAACACTGCTAAAGGACTGTGTGATGTAATTAGGTACAGGTCAGAAGAGCTCCCAATACAATAAATAACTTAGTTTTGGAAACATCTTTTCCTGTTCATTAGGAAAAGCAAGTGTTAAGCAAGTAATCTGTCTCTTCAGTGCAATTTCAACACAATATATGTCATGACTTGTCTTACAGAATGAATTACAGGGCTCTCTGATAAGGCTTCATTTTACTAATAGTAAAGTGGCTCCATACACCCAATAGGGCTTTGTTAAGATGGAAGCATATTGTAGCACTAATGAAGCATGAGTTCAGCCTAATTAACAGCCTGGCAACAGCAATCATACAGCCTTTTCATTCACTTTTATACATTCTGTCAGAGTAACAAAGTTGTGTTTCGGCACTGCTGGAACCCTCTGGCTTTGCTCCCTCTTTGCACGCCTGCTAATCCCGCTCCTTTGTTCCAGCGGGCCGGGATCCAGCCGAAGGCTAAACCCCTATAATCATGGATAATAGGGCAGGGCCCCTGGGCAATGGCCCTGCTCATCGCCCACCTGCCAGCTCCCACTCCTCACGCTTAACTTCAGGAACCAGAGCTGATCCCTTGCAATCAGCGGGGCTGCTCACAAATTCCCAGTTAAGCACATACTAAAGTGCTTTACTGGATTACGGCCACGGTTTGTATTGTAAGGGGAAGAGTCACAGGCAGAATTTATTTGCCTGAATAATCTATTCTGGCCATGCTGGAAAACAATAGCATTTTCATTACCCACTTCACAACTCACCTGAATGAACAGGAAAGGCTCCTTGCCTCCAGCTGCTCTTCCATTCGTGCCTGTAAGAGATGAGCCTTTGAAAGGCAGTCCAGGGTGGGTGAGTTAGTTGTGTCTGATGTGGGTATGATGGAGATATCCAGAGAGAAACTAACTTTGTTTCATTAATTTCAACGTGTTCCATCGAAATCCCTCATTTGAAGTGCTGAAAATAAGGCTGCAGATGAGGAGCCACAGATCCTCTGCTTGGCCCAGCTCCAGCTAGGGTAATTGCATGCTGTCTGGCTGAATCCACTCATATGGCTTCACATGGAAAAGTCATTCTCCACTTTTCCTCCTGAAACACTGCAATGTAGTCACAGAGTGGCAACTGAGCAGTATCTGCAGTTCAGCAGTGATGGGAACAGTCTCTTATGGACCAAATAAAGGCTGAATTCCTTCAACAACCACTTACAGCTTCCCTGGAGAAGACTTTTGTGTTTCAAGGTATGGCTCCTGGCCCATGAGAGCTTCCAGACGGCTCAAAATGTGCACAGATAGGGCTGGTGGAAGGGTTAGCACAGAGACACTCTCTAGAGCACACAATCTTGGGGAAAATTCATCTCCAGCTCTGCAATAATGAAACCTGACTGCAGAAGTTCACCTTTCCCTTTCATTGTAGTCAATGGTGTGGCCCCGCTGTCAGTCACCTGGGACATCCTCTCCAGAGAAACTGCTCCAAAATCATTTGAGATCTACACACAAACTCAAGCTCAGAGACTGACCATCTCCTGCCTTCAGAATGCATTTGTCTTTCCTTGGTTGAAGTAAATCACACACTACATTTTTACATAGAGTAACTTTGTAAGCAGCATGAAAAGAGATGAAGGAAGCAGTGATCAAAGCCTCAGGTAAGACTACAGCCATTGAGGGCATCTAACAAGATGCCAGATTTTGCTCTTGTTCTAAAGTGTTCTTCAGAAGCTGCATTTTCGTTTGATCACATATTTAAGTAAATCAGATCACTGCAGCAGAACTTTCATTGGAAGAATTTTACTCTCTTCTACCAATCACAATGTATGGCAAACTGATAGGAGTAGGAAAGTAGGAAAAAAACCCCACTGTTATTGGGGGAGGTTTGAATAAAACAAAATTCAGATGGAAAGGCTGGACAGCTCTCATAGGCTGACACTGTGTGGGGAAATCTATCTCTTGGTTAATGCATTTCAGGTCTCCCAGTGACTACTGTTTCTTACTGCAAAGAAGCTGGGTCAGGACAAGAAGAGAGGTGGGACTGTTTGGACATCAAGTGTCATCTCTCATTTCCTGTCCTTTGCTGGACTGCTTCTTACTCTACATTGCCATATTGTTCCAGAACACAAAAATGGCTGCATGTTCCATCTCTGCAGTGTTTCTGACTGGTTATATTTTATCTGCACCTTTTCTGAACAAAGAGTTCCTGTAACCTTGGCATTTTACACCTTTGAAGAGTTCTAGCAATATCACCTCAGCTTCCTGCAAACATCAACATATAATGAACACATCTCTTCCCACTGATCTCATCAGACAAGCCAAATACTGAATAAACCCAAGTATTAGATTATCCTCTTATTCCTAAAGATTTGGAGAGGAATTCTTCCAGATTAGAGGTACATGATGATAAAATCATAAATGCAATGCTGTCCTTTACTTGACCTGAATATAGTTCTTCATTTCCCAAGAGATTCTTCCCCTTCCAGGAATCTAGTTTACCTAGAAAAGATACAGTTCATTTGTACATAGTGAAAAATAATACTTGTGTACTAGTTTATCATAGAATAAGATTAAAATCTTGTTCTCTGGCTATTTTTTTTTTACTTTTATTGAACAGCAGAAATGCCTGCAGTGAAAGTAAGATGAAAAGCTCCAGAAGTATTACTCCATTAAAGGGTAAAAAACATGCAAGGAACATTCCTTTACAAGTGTTTCAGTTCTTTCTAATCTTGGAGGAAAGGAGCATGACAAGCTTTTGCTAAGTATGGCATCAAAGCAGAGCTCAGGAATGCTCAGGACATTTTCAGTAGCAGGCCCTGGCACAACATACACCTTTATTTTCAGCTATCTTCTCCCACATCTGACTGATAAAGCATTACTGGGGAACTCCTGAGAACTGAAGAAACTGGTTTGGGAACAGAATGAAATAATACATTACAATGAAGCTTATTACAAATGAGTGTCAAACCACTTTAGTTGATCTGAGAAAAAGATTAGAATAGGAAATTAAATTATGAAATTATTAGAAATGAAAAACTTTGAGACAAAATGTGGGAAAGCTCAAGACACAGACAAATAGTTACAAAATGGCTTTATTCTCCCAGGGAACATAGCACCATCAGCAACAAATATGCTGCTTGTCTGTAATTATATTCCAAACAGTCTTGTTTCCCATAAATCATTTGCTCTACATTTGCCTGGATTTTGTTCTTCGAGTTATTGGTTGTTTTTTTTTTTTTTTTTCCTGAAATAAATCATATCCATTAACACATAATGGCATGGGACATATTCCCATGCATAGGCAGAAGTGTTTCTCTCAAATCTGTTTAGATACCCCAACTCCTGGGATATTTTGAGTTGTGTGACAGTGGCAGTCTCACAGCAGAGTCATCAACTCTGATGCAAAATAGCTGATTTTCTCAACAAATGCTCTGCAGATGGAGCTGGCAGGTCCATGGCTGAGGGATAAGAACATGAGCCATTGTGGGTGCCCTGGGACCAGCAGGGTGCTAAGCAGAGGGGTTGAAGCTGTAAGCAGAGGATGATGCCCAGCAGCTGGATCTGAGGAGAAAGTCTCTGCTCATGGAGTGCTGACCCCCACAGTACTGAGTGAGGTTAAACTGCAGGGCCTGGTGGGTGAGATGCTGCATCTTCAGAAAACCTGGGAAGAAGGACTTCAATGACTCTAGGATCTCACCCTTGCCATTGAAAAGGCATGGAGTTTCCTGTTATAATCTATTTCTTCCAGAAAATAAGGCAGTTCAGACTCTCTCTTATTTGAAAATAAATTTTTTTAAAAACTCTCCCCCACCTTAGTTGAAAAGATGAAAGGGAAAAAATAAGTACTACTGAAAATACTACTAGAAAAATATCGGGAGTAGGAATGGGAAAGGTTACTCAAGTCATGCTTTGATAAGAAGAGTTCCAGCTCTGGACATCCATGTATGGCTCAGCAGATGGCAAAATGATGCAATTCACCAAACTTTCTTTTGTCTAAGCTGGGACAGCAGCTCAAGTGCTGTGAGTTGAGGTTTCCCATCCCTCCACTCAAGCCTGCAAGTCCTCTGTTGAACTCCTCTCCTGCTTTACACTGTCCCGGCCCCTCCAGAGCCAGGAGGCCACCGGGGGCAGCAAGTGGACAGACAGCCCTCAAAACCACTGCTTGTTCTCTCAGCTCTTTTGCCTTAAACCCAAATTTCAGGTGGGCAGCAGCCAGGGAAGAGAGGAACAGGGGACAGATGCAGCAAGGACAAACCCTGCTGCAGTGTGTAGGACAGAGCAAGCTGACCCATCCCATCTCACCAGCACGAACATGAGCTCCTGCAAGGAAAATGACAGGGGAAAAGCATTCAAGCTCTTTTTAAAAAAATGTTCTTTCCATTTTCTGAATTTTGATCTCCTCTATTTCAGGTAGCTGATTGAGGAGTTTTCCCCTTTACCCACAGCTGGAAATAAGAAACCCATGAGGAAAACCCTCATTGCCAATGAATGGCTCAAAAACTTCCCCCGCTGGGGACCTGCCAGGGCAGGCGGATTACAGTAACCAGCATCGACAGATTTGCATATTCATAGACTGTAATTGAGGAATAGGCAGTAATGCCATTATGCAAATCCCCGGGCTCTGAGTGGCCGAAGCCAGAGCTCGGCTTACACATCCTTACCAAAATAAACCCACGGCTGCGAGGAGGCAGCGCGGGGGCAGGGATTGCTGAGCGGCAGGAAAAGGCACCGTAACTCATCGGTAACTAACTGTGCTCAGCCCTGAACTCCGGCAGCCGAGCCACCTCCTTCCCCCCTCAATATTAGATATATTTGAGCTCACATTGCTCTTCTGGGTCCATGGTGAGTTAGAGGGCAAAGTTATTGCCTGCAACAGGAGAAAGGCCATAGAAGTATATCAATAAAACTACATCCTTTCATGTGCTACCGGTGAGCTAAGCAGCCAGTATCATGGTTCCTTTCTCATTTTTTTCTTAACCCTTTTCCACCTCCTCATCAGCAGAATTGGATGTGAGGAGGTGTATTTCAACTGGAGGATAATTCTTCATCAACCCCACTTGTGAACTTGTGCTTCAAGGTCAGCAAAGGTTATGGAGAAATGAGTGGCTCAATTGGCACATTTAAAAGCAATCAGTAATTACATGAACATTTTTTTTCTTAAAACACCTGAAATACAGCCATGCTTTCAGAAGGATTCTGTTCAAGTCTGTCACACATTATTTTCCACAATACATGGCTGACTCTGCACCAGCAATTCACTTCACCTTGATTCATGAATAACTATCCCTCACTTCCTACTGTAAATACAACTCTAAACATATGGGAGAGAATTTACAGTGAATTAGGGTTGTACATTATCACTGTGATTAGCTGCATTTCTTACCCAGCAGATGTCTGGGTAGTAAAAATCCCCCATGAGTACAGTATCCTGGAGTTTCCCAATTCCTTGATAACTGGTCCAAGAATTTCTCAGTCCTGCTGTGCTCTGATCCTGGTGGCCCAGAGCAGATGCTCGCTGTCTGCAGCACTAATCCCACTCTCTCCATGCTCCCCATGCTCCCAGCAGGGCATCATGCTTCCCCTGCTTTTCTCTCTCATGTTATCTTCCCCAAAAAGCTTTCCCAGTGACATTCATCATCCTCACAATACCAAAACACTTTGACAAGCTGAGCCAAACACCTCCCTGGTGTCATATCGCTGATTACCAGCAGAGTTACAAATCTGATGACTGATCTGGCTGTAACTATTTATGATACTGGCGATGCCATCATAAGCATCAAGGTGATGCTTGTAAGATTTCTCAGCCCCTGTTTGGCCCCTCTTTTCCTGGGCATCTCATGACCCCACAGCAAGGGACAAGCTCTATTCCAAGCAAATGCCTGAAGTGAGGCACAGTGAGTAACTGGCACAAAACTAAAGCCCACAGAGATCAAGCAACTAGACCCAAAGCATGGAAGACATACGGTACTGCCTTGAGAGCTTTCACATGAAATTATCTTTCCCCCAGCACGGCTTTTTCCATTCCACAGATGCCTTACTTTTGGCAGCTCACTTCTTCCAGCAGAGAAAAAAAAGCGTCATTGTCCCCCCCCCCCCTCCAATGGCTCTTGTTCCTAGAGGCTACAACAATGTAAATAGATATTTTTGTCCTCTATCAGATCTTTGCAGGCTGCTGCCACTGATGACTTTGCCAAGTGATTGTCAGACACAAGCCCAGGGTCTGTTGTGGTTGGAGCCACTTTTGGAGCAGTGGGCTCATGCATGGTGTGGCTTGGACATACCCAGACATTTGCCTGCCCCAGAGCTCCAGTGCATCTCAACACTTCACACTTTCAGTCCCAAGGGATCTGTTTTTTACCTCTAACAGCAGTGATCTTGCACATACCACATCCCAAACAGCAGCTTATCACTCAAGATCACGAGCACCGAGCTTTCTTCTGGCTGTCAGACAAAGCTTTGAAGAAGTAAACAAGTGTTGTCAGATACCATCCAAATTCCTGCCTCAGCATCCTGAAAATATTTCTCCAACCTCTTTTCTTCAACTATCACATCATCGGTCATTTGTCTTATGTTATATCTCCAACCTTGAATACAGATTAGCAACTTTCTTTAAACTGGTAAAAAGGCTACAAACACAAATTCATCCTTCTAGCAGAAAGTGACTTTTTTGCATAGCAAGAAAATTTAAATGTAAATAATGTCAAATAATTTATCATTTACTGAACAGTTATTGTTCACTGGCTCCAAAAGAGCACGAGGTGTAACCCTCAGGGTAACACTAACATCCAGTTCAGTCTCTCCAGAGCAGAATCGTGGTTAATAGGCCCATTTTTAATGCACTGCATTCATAGACATCTGCTTTGGAAACCTGGAACAAAAAGCTATGAAAAGCAGCAGAAACCAAACTGAACCAACTCACTGGGCCAAAATTTTCAAGGCTTAATTGCATAAACAAAAATGTATAAAAAATACATATTTGTGTGATGTGCATGTACCATTTTTTAACTTTTACGTGGCAAACTCTTCAAGGCAGGGATGTTTCAAAGAATTAAGAGCTGTAAGGTGAGCAAAACATGAGCCTGCTTTATTGAATAGCCATTAGCCATACTTAGAAACTGCACCATAACATTAATTTTGCAGCTACAAGGTATTTGCCTTGAACAGAATTAATGCATATGCACATATTTGCTACATAGTCATAAATTTTACTAATGCAGTTTTGTGAGCCTCTTAAATGGTAACCATTGCAAAAAAAAAATAAAATTAGTAACAGGAAAAGCAGGGTAAAGTTCAACAGCAATATTTCATTACCAAGGCAAGCAAAGAAGATAAATTACTCCACTTCCTTGGTTCTCTCTTCTCTCCTCCAACATTACATGAGGAAAAACACACTGCACAACATGAATCTCTGTTATTGTTGGAGGTGTGGAAGCCTGGCAGGACAGCAGATCAGGAGGATTTTTCAACGCAGAGATATGTCTGTCACTAAAGCAGAGTTTACAGCAAAGCTTTTCAAAAAGGAGCAGATTCCACATAATTTCCAGGGATGGACAAAATCATTAGCATTTCCTTAGTCCCTCTTTTTACTGGGCATGATTCCATCTTTTCCCCTTCTCCCAGGGGGACTCCTGCTGTTGTGGACACAGGCTGGAGCCCCACCACGTGCTGGGGAACAACATACAGACAGCACACTGCACACAGGCTCAAAATGAGCAGGGAAAACAGAGCAATTCTGCTGTGAATAGCAGGATTTTCCATTTTTCTTAAAGAACCAGCAATCAGAACTGCCTGTTCCTACCCGAGGAGTTCACCCATATATTTCCATCCATAATAAATGAAATCAGTTTTCAGCCCTCTGGTTGTAGAGACTGGCAGGAATGTGGCTTCCACAAAGCCCAACGTGAAAAAAAAATGGAACTTGTTTTGTAGCCCTGCCATTTCCAGGGTTGTCTCATGATGTTTTGGGGGTGATGAAAGAAGGGGCCAGCTCACATTCCCTTAGTGCTGTCAGCCTCTCCAGTGGGACAAGGAGATCACAGACCTCGGGATTTTTTTCTTTAGCTGAGGCCAAAGCATCAATGATTGGCAGAAATTTCCCTCTTTTTACTGAGGAAATCTGGTTAACTTTGAGAAAAGGCAAGATCTGAGCCTTCACTGTATGTCCAGAGACCTGCTTAGTGCCTCAGAGGAATATCCCAAAATCCACAGTCCAGGGTGCAGGAGGGCAGGGAGGAGCAGAACAAGGGATTGGTAATGGCTGCCACAATGCTCTTAATTTCTAAAAACCTCCAGCCTCAGCAGCAACCATGTCTCCAGACACCCACCATTTCCTCAGGCCTGAACTGTGTTATGCCTTGTAAATTCCCTGGTCCAGAAAGCACTTTGCACATCTCCCCACCATCCACTGCTGCCCCACCAGGGGCAGCAGTGCCTTGTGGTGCCATGCACAGTCCAGGCACAGCTGCTTTCTTGTGCTGGGCTCATCCAAGACCATGATCTGGTCTCCCTTGAAAATCTCAGTCTGTTGCTGTTGGGATGGTATGCATGTACTGTTGTTTCTGGAAGAGCTTCATGCCCCTCCTGCACATAGTTTGTACTGTATTGAAGAATGTAAATAAAACCATAGGGAACTTACTCATGGGAGGAGTTTGGCTGCTGACAGCCCATTTCGTCCTTGTTTGAAGATTTTGTTCCAGTATCTAAGTGAACATTGTAGATTTAGGTAACAGCCTGAAAGATATCAAGTGATCCCTTGTCTCAGAAGTCATCCAAAGTAGCCAAGTTTGCTGGAGAACCACTAGCAGAGCAGCACTTCACAAGACAGAGTGTCCTTCCCTGAAAAGATAGCAAGGAAAAAATGAAATTAATAAAATTACCTCATCTCCACAATTACTTCCCCAATTGCTTGACTTTTCCCAAATTGCACACCAACACAACTGACCTTTCCTTTCAATAGGAGCACCCTGCTATGGACAGGGCACTGCCTATTTTCCCTTCTTCTGTTTGCAGATGCAATTGGATGGAGACACAGGAACTCCCCAAAAGGAAGTGTATGGCCCTGAGGTCCAATATTCTCCTTGTGGCTTGTTTGTGCAATGGGCAGAACCATTCACCAGAGTCCAATCTGAAATCAAGGATTTATTCAACCTGGACAATCAATTGCTGTGACACATTCAAAGCAGCACCAAGCTCGTGGGGCTGGGTCTTGCTTGCCAATACAACATTGTGTGTAGGAGTTTTCTTCTACCTTGAGATTCAGTGATTCCATCCAGCAGACAGAAACCTGGCAGCTGCTCCATCTTCCAGCACAGCGATGACCCAGATGAGATCTATATATCCAATATACGCAGCTTCATGACTGAGGAATGCTGTGCCAGAGTGCTTAGGAGTTTTTGGCTTGAGCCTGGTCTCACTTAGCATTTTTATGAATGTTCCTGCTCCTGGATTCATTCTGTAATGTAAAAATCAAAAGGGCACTCCTACTTGTAAGCTTCTGGACTTGATAATTACAAGAGAAAAACCAGAAATTGGTGCAAACCCGTGATAAACCATTGGTGCAAATTAATGCAAAACTATCTCCAAAACTGAAACCAACACCAAATTGTGAGTGACAATCCCTTCACAGGGACCTGTGGTGATTTGCAGCCTGACTCACAACATGTTGGAGTGGTTGGAGCTGGTGGTCTGGCCCTTCAGAGAGCACTCAGCATTCCCTATCCTGACCAAAACTACTAAAACAATGCATTGAAGGTGTTTGTGCAGCAGAGAGGATGAAATCAGGATCTCACATTACTCTGTTTTCATGCCATTGCTCATTGTTTATGTGTCCTCTTCCACAGCTGCCCTTTGTAACCTCTGACAGTGGTAGGCTCAGCTCTACCCGTGTTTCAGCACCTGGAATTTTAAGACAACCTGATTTTGCAATTAACAACTCACAAGCAGCAAATTAAATTCATAGAGGGACCCTAAGCAAACTGACTGCCTGTTCACAGGTGATTATAAACACTTATCTGTGGTACTGACATAAAAGGGCCAGTGGTTGCATAAACATATAAGTTAAACAGGTATCAAAATATTACTAACGACCTTGTTAAAACAGTTGATATGGCAAAACTCAGTCATGAAATAACCTATAAAATGAAATGGGATTAGTGTCAAGAGCTAATCTTCCAGAAGCCCAAACAATGTGATGCAAAGGAGCTTTTAAAATAAACCAAACAAAGTCATTTTTCATTATTTTCTGCCATCTTATTATTTCACAAGTTAGAAATCCATTAGCAATTCTGCCAAGAACTAGATAGGCTGCTTAGTTATCTAACACAGAGACACTCACATCCCATGGCTATCTTGATGTCCCTGGGAAAAAAAAACAACAGGAAAAGCAACAGAGTAATAAATTATTATAACTGTTTCATTAAAACTTAGGACACTGTAATTTTCAAGTTTATTTGGTGTTATATTTAAATGAACCAAAAGGCAACATTGTACAGTAACATTATAAAATAAAATTATTACATAGTACATTAACCAAAGCCTCATTAAAAAAAAAAAATCCTAAAAAGTCATTTGGGGACATATCCTACTCTTGCTCTTCTGCACACATGATTTATTAAGCTCATTTAAAGCAGCACTCCTTTTTTTAGGAAAAGCAAAATGGAATTTGCCCCCAAAATAGAGTATCTTTCCTTATATTTCTTGCAGTTTCATTTTATCATGTGTAATATATCAAGTTTATAAGGCATAAATACGAAAAACAGTTCAATATGCTCATCATAATTTTAATTAAGTAATACAATCTAGGACACTTTTTCAATCACACCAAGGATTACAATGTACCTATAGCTTTAGTTTCTTTTTTTTTTTTTTTTGTACAAAAATCTATCATATAGTATACAGTGTATTCTAGTTGGTAACTGGTTCACAAGGTGGATCACAATATTCTTGCAGGTTAATATGTCAGGATTTCACCTACTTTGTACACTCTGAGCAGGCTTCCTCCCTCCCTGGCTGCTCTCCTCCAGCAGCAGCCTCCCATGGCTCCATCTCCTTGCCTATTTTAAGAAGGGCTCTGTGCCAGATGCAAATCCCACTGGGAATGGTTTGGGATGCACATCCCAGTGGTGCCAAGGAGCTGCCAGAGGCAGCCAGGGAGTGGAGGAGGCGGCAAGGCAGCAGCTCACAGAGGTGTTTGTGGAGCAGAGAGTCAGGCTCTGCTCCCCTCAGGCTCCTGGCACCATGGAAATGCTTCCAAGGACTGCAGGAGCTGAATTGAGCCTCAGGAGGGAATCCATGACAAAACCACAGCCTGGTGTGTAAAGAAACCACTGACCAATGGAGTGGGTGCCACTGGCTGCTTGTGCAAAGTAAGGATGGGCAGAAGCACCTCAATAAATCATGATGTTTGGGATGCTGAGTGCTTGGGTTGGGCCAGCTTCACATCACCCACAGCTCCACAACCTGCAAAGCCTTCCCAGGATTTTGGGCATCTCTATTGCAAAGACTCATCTGGTGCCAGCTGGATGAGTTGCACAGACAAACCCTGTGATCAGTAACACCTCCCACAGCCATCTCCTACCTCCCCTTAGGCTGATATTTTCTAAAGTCAGATTACTGAGATGCCCTGGTGAAAGTGCTGCTGTTTTGGGGCGGGGGGCAGCAGGGCCAGACTATTCATGGTTGTGCAAGAGGGGTTGGAGAGGGCAGGGGTCTGTCCCCACTCATCCTGCCCCTCCAAGGGTCTCATCACTGCTGGTGTGGGCAGATGGGGATTGACACTGTGCCCCCACAGGGCCACACCGCTCCCTCCAACAGCCAAGGAGGGGTGTCAGAGGCCTTTCTGACATTACCTGAAACCAGGAATAGGTTTTTCTACATATACAATCAACCTAAATTGTGCATGAGGTAAACTGCAGAGCAGTGTCCTCCTGAGCATTTTTCACATGTCTAATCTTAGATATCTTGCTGGCAGCTCCGAATCGTCCCCAGAGGTTTCTCTACCTGCCTATATTTACTACGTACAGATCCTGACTCCTGTATTCAGGTGCTCTGAATCACACCATAACCAAAGGCAGCCTAAAATAGACAGCGTGAATTGCTCCCTCCCTGCTGTGACTCCATCCTGCAGCATCTGGGAGGAAAGAGAAATTATCTTAGTATTAAGAATGGGATAAAGTCACAGAATTTGGGTCAGGATTCAGGCCAGGCAGGCACAGATTTTGTCTGTGGGCCTATTCTTGTTCTCTATTTGCTGATGGGACATCCAACCCTGTGCTTGCACTTATTTTTCTGATAGATCAACAGTCTCAGGAATCACCTATCCCTAAATAAAGCACAGCACATGAGCAGCACATAAACAGCTCTCCAACTGCAGAAAAGGACTGACACACATCTAAAGTCACAACAAAGCCTTCACCTCCCACACACTCTTCCCTCAATACTTTTTTTAAACCAGTCAGAAACAAACAGTGAGTGCAGCACATCCCAAGAGCCAGAGAAAGGAGCATCCAGTGCTTTCCTAGCTGCTGTGTCATTGTGTAGGGAGGATGCTTCTGAAGAAACCAAATTACCCTACATAAAGAGCATTCACTAAAAGAATCTCCTTTCCCTTAGAGGACCAGCAAGATCACATTATTTCCTGAAAATACTTTTTTTTTCTTTTTTTCTATACTTGACAGAAGAGTGATACTGTCTGGGTTTTTGCTTTCATTAACCATGACAGGCAATTTCTGTCCTAGCTTGAGAATTCCATTGAACCTGCTATTTGCATTTGGGATAAAGCATCAAATGGACATTTCCCATGGGATACAGACTGCTTGCTGTCCAGTAGATTCAACCATCATTCTTAAGTACATCAGCAAGAGGGAAGCAAAAGATCTCCCTGTGCTGAATTCATTGCATCAGCAGCAAGTTTCTACCTGTGCTGAGAAATTGTGCCCTTAATATAAGTGCTCAGTAACCACCAGCCCTGCTGCTTGAGGAGCACTCGGAACTGTATAGAAGGCTTGTGGGAAAAGGACCTCCATTAGTACCCATTATGCTGTGATTTATGTTATGGGCTTAAAATAGCAAAAAATTAAACAGTTCTATTTAACCTACAGTCTAAAAAAAGGCACAAAGACTTCGTGGAAAAAAAAAAATTGTAACTGTTCAGATTACATTTCCAAGAACTTAAACAGAGTGTTGCTCTGATTTGCCAGCTTTGCTTGCTGGCAGCAGTGAAATTGAGACTCTCTATTTCACTGTCTGCAGAGGTAAAGGATACCATTTTGGCAAGGCAAGTTTGCCAGCTCTATGCAAATGTTATTCAACAGAAGTAACTAAAACCGCTTGTGATTGCTTTAAAACATAATATTTTTGGTCTGCAGCACATTGCACTTAGCTAAGTACTCAGTGATGATAGAGTGGGTCTTAGGGCAAGACCAAATACAAAGAGCCCTTTTTAATCTGAACATAGGAATGAACTCCGTTCACAGCTACACAGTCTGCTTTTGAACAAATGATCATGAAATACATAAATACTATAAAATAAATACAATACATTCAGAGTTTTCTACATTGTAGAGAGCTGTTAAGACTTCCCTAGCTCCCCGATGTAATGCATATAGAACATTCCCTTCTATACAGTGCTACCTCCATGTACCCACACCTCCTTTCAATGCAACAGAGCTCAGACAACTTTCCTTTTTTGTCTGGATTCTCATCAGTCTCTGATTCTGTAAAACGTTATATCATTTCTTTAGGAAAAAAAAAAATATTGCACTTTTAAAAATGCATAAAAACCGAACCGAGTTCCCATTAACTCCACCACACAGTCTGTTATTTAAAATAGGACTTTTCCAAAAATGTATCTCTAGTTGTTCTGCATTCTGCCTTCATTTACAGCGTTCTCCTCCACAGGGATATCCTCAGAACATCGTTCCTCAGCGAATTCCTTACAGTTTTGCCTGCAGCCATTTGACACACAGCGTGAGCTATCTGAGACACAGGTGGCTGGGGGCCACAGGTGTGTGGCCAGGCTCAGGATTTCATGGTGCAAATGGGAACCACAATGACCAGGATAACCGTACAAGCGGCCGCCGCGATCAGGGCAGCGATCTTGCAAACCTTTGCTCTCCTGAACTCCGCCTCTTTCCTTTTCAACAAGGAGTCGTAGCCAGGGGTATAAATGTCTTCCATCCAGTACTCTAAGTTGTTTGGGTTTAAAGATTCTTGAGTCTGAAAATGAAAAGGAGACAGTTGTTAATTGTCTGGGGTCGGCCGTTAATAAAATAAGTAAACCAAGCAGATGTGTCTGGAGGCCTACCAGCTGCACCTGGATCTGCTGTCAGGATAAAGTGGGTTATTGCCACTTCTCACATCCCTCCATCTCCTGGTCCCAATTCCATAAAGCTGACGAAAGTGGTAACAAAATACTGCAAAAAATAGGCTCCTGCAACAGTAAGATTCTGCTCCAAAATCCCTCACGTACCCCTGATTTACCAGAAACTTTGTCGTCTTGGATGGCATTAAAATAAGATCTCTTTAATCTGCTCGACAGCAGAGGTGTCAGCAAGTGCCGGCCTGTTACTGTTAATAATTTTTAAATTATTAAAGCTCAGCTGATGGGAAAGGTTCTTAATATATGCTCCTCATGCACTACATTTTATAAAACTAACCCTAATTTTGGCACTGTGATTTGCTTGCAGTGCATGATTACCCAGCCCACCCAGCACCCACTCCTGCTGCAGGGGCAATTTACAGACCCCTCCTCTGGATTGGCACTGCCTGGGGACACAGGCAGAACTTTACCAGTATTTCCATCTGAATTATTTATTTTTTATGTCTTACAGCTTTTTATTCCAAAGTATTTATTAGCTCTTAAAGCTTTCAATTTTAGCCTTGCTTGTTTTTTCCCCTTTGACCTGTGTGTTAGAGGAAAATAAGGGGAAAACTGGGAAACCCAAACACTATGCATTATATTGAACTTATCATCATAAAGGAAGAAAGCAAAAAGAACATTTTGAAAAATGACAGCATTTCCCCAAAGCTGTCTCCTTTATGTGAGGCTCCAAAAGCCTATTTCTTTAAAAAAAAAAGAAAAATATTCCATATAAAAATATTACAGTGACAGTGCCTAACATGCTCCATTTCTGTGTTTGTAACAGTCCTGTTCTAAAGCTTGTTGGACCCTGGAAAGGAACTCCAGCTGACTTGAGAAGGATTTGAGTAAGCCTTTAATTGACTAATTCGGATTTTATGACTACAAGCTACTGGCTGAAACTTTGCTTTGCCTGATAGCAGCATTTGTTTTATGTAAAGAACTACTAAAAGAAGTTATTTTACAGCTATCTCAGAAATAAACAATGAAAATTGAGCCATGGTTTTATGATTATTTAGTGGACACCTCTATGATAGTGTTGGGATGCTGAAACAGAGGCCATCAGCCACATCTGTGATTGTCTGTTTAGGGCTTTGAATGACCTGTTTCAGCCTTGTGAAAAAAGGCAGCAATTTCATCTCTAAAGGCATCAGAAAACAGCCTGATACTGTTTCATCCCAGTGGATCATCATACACAGAGCAAAGCAATGAATCTCACACAGAGCCCACACCTGGGACAAGCTTTGGGCCTGACTAGTTTTGCAATTTCTTTTTTTAGAGAAAAACCCAGCTGACTTGTCAGGCTCCAGGAGAAATTTTAAGTGAACAAAGGTAGAAAAACCCCAAAGATAGGCGTACTATGCTTCAAGGAAATTGCAGTTTTGGACCCGTCTGCCTTGGCATTGACCTTTTAACTACTTCAGAAGGAAGATGCATTATTGAAAAGGCCCATTACTGTTAATCAGCTTCCTTTCCCATTTCATTGCCAGACGTAGGAATGTTCATTAAGGCATAATGTATTTACTTTCAGTTCTAATAAACTTAATCACTGGGAAAAAAAAAAAAAAACAACCACTCATCAGTCTGTGTCTATTTTTTAAGTTTGTCAGTAAGCTCCATTATAAAGTCTAGACATGAGCTTTGCAGGGTAGATGCAATTCTGGCAGTCTTTTTGGAGGGAGAGAATCAAACCAGTAAACTTCTATCACCTTTATCCTAAAGATAAATGATGGCAATAAGCCGATTTCTCTGGTTTGCTCACAGTCATGCAGAGCTGCTTACAGAGAACAAAACAGCCCAACGAGGAGCAGATGGAGAACACTTCTCCCAGAGGGGCTTTGCTCCCAAATATCTCCTCCCTTATTGCCTCACACAGCAGGTAAGTGATGCTTTGTGGCTGCCTGCTGCAGAGGAACTCCTTCCAGCCTATTTCTACTCTAGCACGCAGCCTGCAATGCCAGGGTTAGGAATTTAGTAAGCCCTCTAAAGCTTTTAAGACCCAAAAGGCAGCAGGGAGCTGGGGCAAGATGCAGCTAGGTCCCTGTGCTGCTTGGTTTCTCTCTGAGTGCATTTTAGCCACAGCAAGGAGCAGGTGCTGGTGAGGACAGGGAAGTTTGCATGAGCCAAGCAAGGAGCTAAATTTGTTGTGCACAAATTCCTGCACGAATACTCATGGGAGTTGCACTACAGTACTGTGTGGGTGATGGTTTCAAATCCAAATCAGCCAGCTTGGGGTCCTGAGGCACAGCATCCTGATGCTTTCCTAGGGATTATTCTGATGGGTTTGGAGCTGGCTTTAGGTACCTCAGCACTGAGCCATTGAGGGCTGCCATGGAGCAGCAAAATCTCAGACTCTTCCATGCCACCTTCCCTGGCAAACAAGCTGTGGAGACAAGCACAGCTGCATGCCACAGACTGCTGCCCACAGAACCCAAAATGCCTGAGGTCAGCACCAGACCCCCTCACTGGTCCTACATTCTGCTGTCAAAGTGCATAGAGATGATACACAGTTATTTGCACATCAGTGTGGATTTCATTGTGTGGCACATTTTGGGTTTCGAGACCAAGAAATGCAGCATTTCTTTGGTCTTTATGCATTTTGGATGTCATTCTTCAGATTTCCTCCTTAAACCTCTGCTCAGATATCTTCCTTCCTAAAAGATGTGTTGTGCTTATCAGATGACGTGGAATATCCAGCGTGAGTACTCATTTTATGTCAGGTTTGTGATTTTGTGTCAGGAAAATGTAAATGCAAAATTTGAATTTGTCTCCTCTGCTTGTTGCACAAGAGCCTGCACACTTACAAACTGAACCAAAATGTAAACTAGACACACCATGAGTTGCCTGGCTGGTTTCCAACAGCCACTTCAAAGCTTCAACAGTGACGTGTTTCAAAACCAGTTGTGGTATTGAGCATCTTCTACAAGTATTTGATGTCTTGTGTTCCTAGTAAAATGGAAAAAAAAAACCCCAACTCTAACACTGCAATTCTCTGCAAGTAATTCAGAGAGAACAGAGACAGAGGAAAAGGCAGCAGTCCCAGGCAGCAGTCCCTCCTGCACCAAGCTGCCTTGCTGCAGTTAGGGACCAGTTCACTTCTGCATTCCCTTATTCCCCAACTCTTCTGTATAGTTACTAAAGCCAGGATGGCTTAGAAGACATCTTTCCGTTGCAGAATAAGCTGGGACCATCAACCTGTCAAGAATCACCATTCAGCAATGAAACATTCACATTCTTCATTGTCCCTGGCCAGGACGGGTAGGGATCAGCAAGATTAGAGGCTCAACAATCCACAGCTCTTTCCTGAGCTATCCAAATCCCTTCTTAAATGTATATTCTGGCAACATCCATTTGCAATCAAGCCATTCAAATTAAACAAATGAGACTCACTTGTAGATCCAAGGCTGCAATCTTGCCTTTATCCCCCGAATTCCTCGTGTATTCCTCTATGGTCCATGATGGTTGGGCACGTTTCACTTCAGCCAGCTCTGTCAACCTCATGTCTGTGTAGAGAGGGTTGCTTTTCATGTGTGACTTGAGTGATGCAGGGTAGGGATGAGGACTAAAGACTTGTTCAATCAAGAAAGCGTCTTTTGGCTGTTTAGAGAGTCTATGTGGCTGTGGGATTTCGTATTGCCTGTCTGCCTGCAATAGGGTTTAAAAGAATTTGAGAGAAAAAACAAGACTATGAGGGAGTTAAACACAAAAGACAGAGATATGCCTTTCAGAAACATCATATGATAAAAAATAGACCATCTAGGATAAAGGTTTTAGATGGCCTTCATCCATTTGCCCACCTTCTTCTCACAAACCAACCAAAGAAGTATTGAGGTATTTTACAGACACCACTCCATGTTCACTATAACACGAACACAATGCTCATGCAGCAGAAGAAATTTAAGGTTGGTGCTGTTTAGAGATCAAAAAACTACTCTGAAAATGGCCCTGACATCCAGAGAAGCCCAGCTGATCTGCAAAAGCTGAGAGACACAAGCAGGCTTCCAGGTTTCTGTTTCCAGTTCAAATCCTAACATGAAGTACACTTGAGGGATGCCCCCAGCCTGACACTGCAGCATCCATGGTACCATCCAGTGTCAGCCACAGGCCACTGAAGGAGTCTGGAAGGGACTCTCAAAATCAGCATGTCATCCTAATCAAAGAAAAGCCAAGGTTTGGGCTAAGGATGGCCTCCTTCCCCCTCTGCAGTCTAGCAATAACCCATGGTTTGTGGTTTCTTGTTCACCCAACCACACATATTTCCATCAAACCTCTTCCTCTCTTTTCTCAGCCCTTCTCTGCTCTCACACCCCATTGTAAGAAGGCACAGCATGCCTGTCATGTGGTCACAATTGACAAGGGGCTGAAGTTCCCCCTTCCTGCCCCAAACAGAAACAAGCACCCACCCCATGCAGTTTCAACAGAGCAGCACCCAGAGCCCTGCACAAGGGCAGCCAGGATATCCATGGGGTCAGTGAAGGGGGCACAGGGAAGCTGCTTGGAAGATGGGCAGAGTTTTTCTGACCAGCCAAACCTAGAGAACAGCTATGCTGCAGTTCCACAACAGGAGGCTTAAGACTCATCTAAATGACCATGAAAGTCAGATGGAGAGAACATAACTACAATGAGCACCTCACAGTACATATACAAGGGATTTTTTCCTTGAGGGATTTGAATCCATGAATCTATTTTGTTGGCTTTTAAATATGTACATACTTCCCTGATAAAAGCCATCACAATTCAATTTCAAAATATCCCTTCTAAAACAATCAGTACAGAATTTCAATTTTCCCCACACCCTTTTCACCAAGGTAATTACTGGGCCTCCTTATATTGCTACAGATGAAGAATACCATCGCCTTCCCAAAATGTCACCCACATTGCCACCTCCCTTTGCAAAAAAGCAAAGCTTTTAAGAAGCAATTTGGTCATTTTGCAGTTGCCAAGCAAGAACCTACAGGTACAAAATCACTCAATTATGACAACAATAAAGGCAGGCATAACATGGCAGGGCAAAGCATTGTCATACCCCGAGGCTTGTGATGACTATGGAAGACATTCATAACCACATTATTTTTAAGCATTTATTATGTGAGTTAAAGTTGAAATTACCTCTTTAGATTTCCTGTGCCAGTCCTTATTTTCTCCTCCATCTCTGTCTTTCATCTCCTCCTCTGTAATGCCAACTTGGTTGGTGTAAGTAATAGCTCTCCAGTCTCGGGGAGAGTTTGAAATACTTGCTATTTTGGATTCAGTTGCACTGTTCTCTTCTGTTAATGATCTTGAGGATCGCCTTGTAAACAAACTTTTTTTTAAGGCTTTTACTCGAAGACTCTCACTATTACTTCCACTGGCATCTGAACAGCACCATTCTGGATTGTTCTCCAGTTTGCCTCCATGAGGAGTATTGTGGCACTGAAATATCTGCGGGGAGTTGCTCTCATCTGATGCGGCATCGCTTGTCAAAGAGTTGAGATCTATTTGTACGCTCACCTTCTCTGGCTGCTGGATTTTTTGATCCAACTTGCTTAATTTTCCCAGGACTTGAGAGATTTCTTCTCGGACACCTGAGAGAGATTCCAGTTTCTTCTCTATTTCACCAATCCTCAAGACTAATTTGCAGACACTCGTTTTCAGCTCATCATCTGCATTACTGCCATCTGCCCTGACCACTTTATCCAGTTTGTTACAGGCACTCCCATTGGAGATCTTAGTCAAATTGTGCTCAGGTGAGCTCTCACAGTCCGATTTATGCACCTGAGACAAGGAACCAGTGCTGTTGTAGCATGAGGACTGCATCACTCCCGTGGACCCGCTGATACTCATGTCATCCAAAAACCTGAAGATGTCGCTGATGTCATCACTCACAATTTCAGAGTCATCATCCGACTGCTTCAGAGAGTGCCGCTCACTGTACTTGGCTTGGCCTGCTGCACACAAATCCTTGCATTTCTTGTGGTCCAGAACCTGCTGCTCCGTTTGTGTCCCAACACTCATGGTCCTGTCAATGCTTAAGATCTGGACAGAGGTACAGTTAATGCTTTTATCCTTAAACTTTTTGACTGGCTCATGTTTCTCCACATCTAGAATGGAAGGAATTTCCTTAGGTTTGTGCCCATTGGGTTTCACAGCGTAGTTTGCCTGCATAATTGGTTGCTGGTCCTTTGCATTTAGGTAGGACTGATGTCTGTCAACTGAAGGAAAGTTTGGAGATGGGTTGCTTGAACTCTGGTATCGTGGTTTCTCTTCAGACTGCTTCCTATTAAAAAATGAGCGTTCAAAGTCAGGGACCTCCTCAGTATTTAAACTCCAGCTTTTAGCTGGCCAGGCAGTTTGCTTAGCTGGCTTTCCAGTCCACTTTTTGGTTTCCTGTGGTCCAATAACAGTAGTTGGGCCAAAATATGTTGAAGCTTGAAGATCATCTAAACTTTCATGCTTCACTCGCCTTTTGTCTGGTATAGGAGAATAAATTGGATTCAAGTACTGGCTGCTGTATGGCATTTCAAAGCTGTGGTTGAAGAAAGTCTGCTTAGAGCTTTCTTTCCTGTTCTGAGGCTCTCTGTGTCCATCTTCTGGTGTTTTGTTGGATGGTATTAAGTTGGGAGATATTGTAATCAGATTATGAAAATCTTCTTTGAATATATTTCTTTTCTGGACACACGACTGCATCATGAACGGCTCATCATTTGAAATGAAAGTTTCTTTTATGCCTGCACTTATAGGCAAGGAATCCTGGTCTGAAATAGATTCATTTTCAATGTTCATGGGGAAGTACGTACTCTGCATCTCACACGGTGGGGACGTGGCGATGGAGTAGGACGCCAGCGCCTGCAGCCTGTCCAGAGAGGCAGCCCGGCCCTTCATGTCCTTATTAACACCAAGCAAGAAGTTGGGTTCTGATGAGGGGACGAACTGCTGGCAGTCTTTGCAGTCCATCTTTCGGCATTTCGAAGACCTTCTGACTGGAAAGCCCCGGCTAAAGTCTTGGTCGTTGAGCTCACAGTTGGGCACACAGTCAGGCACACAGTCTGCCATATTGCAGATCTCTGTGTCAGACCTGCAGGACTCGAAGGACTCCTTCTTCTTCACTTTGTGTCTTGCAACTGGAAGCTTCTCCTTGGCCACTCCCCCGTTCATTTGTATGAGGTTGAATATTGTTACTATATCTGCTGCAACCATGATTTTCTTTGATTGCTGATTGTTTACAGTGCATCTCATTTTGTCTTTGAACAAAGTCGCTGGGAAATTAGGATCCAGGCAAGCAGTGTAAAACAGCACGCTTCTGAGCTTAGCCAACTGGGATAAATCAAACCTTGCACACAGGGACTTGCAGAGATCCTGGTAAGAAACAGTATTCTGCTTTGTGTCCAGCTCCTCCAGTATCTTCACCAGGAAGAGTGAGGATTCCTGGTTGGACTCCATGGCTTAAGCGTATTTTGCCCTTCAGCCTGGAAACCACGTTCCACTTCTACAGCAACACAAAAAAGATTGTAAGTCACCCACAGATAATACCCAGGGCCTTGCAACTCAGCCAGAGATGGGGCCTGACTCCCTAACCGTGCCATCCAGGGCTCACTTTTATAACTCATCCTCATGTTCTGAACTTTAGGCTGCAATCCTAGCATCCAATAAATCAATACTTAAATGGATACAGGGCTTTATCTGAGAAGGCTCCTTTATACCAATGTCTACTAAAGCAACCAAGTGAATAAACAGCAGAAGCTTTGGAGAGGCTGAGCTAATGGCAGATAGACAATCTCAGTCTGCTTTCTATGGGACTGTCTCAGAATTTCTGACCAACTTATGAGAGGTTCAAAGCACAGTTTGGGCATCAAATTGTCTGCAATAATTCCAGTCCTAGCCTAACCAGGGCTGATCTACTGCACTGTGACATGTTTTCATATCTGAATGCAAATGGCTCTGAGGAAGATTTTCTGACTATAAACTTCTGACATGTTTATAGCAGTTATCTGAGAACATAATTACCATCTTGCTTACTTTAAACCATTATTTTCTCCTCTACTCTGAATTATCTCCTTTGGATACTTTGACATATTTTTTCCAGAAATACCTTTTCTTAAGTATGAGATTCAAGAGTGGAAAAGTTGCCAGGTCCCACTTGAAAATTTGTGTGGTCCCCATTTCAGCTCTTAAGTCAAAAATTTAGCAAAGAACCGAAGGAGTTAAAAAAAAATCCTACTGAAGCTTGAAACCAATCCAGCAAATGCAAGAGGGCTGGCTGCCAATCAGGATAGGTTTGAAGACACAGAAATATCAAGGACAGAGAACATCCTCTTCAGTGATGTGCTCCCAGTGAAGCCTAGGAGTGCATTTCCATTCACCATCCAGAAATGACAGGGCAGAGGTGAAGAGCAAAATCTTCACATTTACGTGGATAACAGGAACAGCTTAAACAAGCACAGCTAACACTAGCAAACATCTCAGGGAGAATATAAACCCCTGCACTTTCAGAACTGAAACCAACCTTTAGCTATTATGGATTAGGAAAGGATGTTGATGATTTCTCATCCATCTATTGTGAATATCCTTGTCGGTGTCTCTGCTGTTGGCTACTAGGAGAGACAGAGCACAGGATGATGCAGTCTGCCAACTGCCATGTTTGGTCACTCTGTCTTTGTTATTCTTACTGGTGGGAACCTTCTCTGTTTCCCAAAAAGGTACCTTGCCCCATTACCTTCCCCCATTCACCCCCACCCTTAGATGACCCCTGGAACTGACCTCTCCTCCATCAAGCGCAGAATATCCACCCATATGGGAAAGCACTGAAGTCAACCTTGCAAGGTTTATTATTACTCATCCCAAAAGGCACCTTCTGGTCAAAAACCTCAGGACTCCTGAGCACCACTCCAGGACCCAGGGCTCCTGTTTCATCTCCTGCCCTGGCATTACACATCAGTGATTGCTATCAGTATCAGAAGCCAGAGTACTTCAGTTTTCATAACAAATAGTTACCCAAAAGAATACAAAACAAGTCTCCGTATGAACTCGGCTGTTTATTTAAATAACATCTTTCTACTGTGTGTGATCAGGAGCTGAGCAGCAGCAAAGTGAATGTATTTCTGTGATTGTAAACACGACTCTCAGAAAGCAATGGCTACAGGGATTTTCCAACACCTCCGCTGCATGCATGTTTGCTTTTAAAGCTCCTGTATTATGCATAGCAGCACAACCCTTCTGCCAGCTGACAAAAGAGAAAAAATGTTTTACTGCTCTGTGCTCAGCTCCAAGAAATAATGCAAAAGGCTGGAGGAGGGTGCTGGTATCCTTTTTCTCTCAGCAGTGTGTGCTTGGAGGCACAGCCTCTTTCACAGCCTGACTTTGTATTTCTCTGACCATTAATGATGCTCCCATGCTAGGTCCAAACTCTGATAGTTACCACCAAGACTACCAAGTCCTCACAGAATAAACTTCACATGTGGAGCTCCGAGACATTCCCAGCTGCCAGGGGACTGGAATTGCAAGGTAATTTTCTGCATGTTATAAATCTGGCACTTGGGACAGGAGTGAAAATATGTCTTTTTGCCACCTCCAGGCTGAATACCAGCAAAAGCAACTATCTCCTCCTATTTGTAAATTCACAGCTTCTTGCAAACCCCTCACCTGGATATACATTTTCACAGCCTGATGCACACCCTGTGCTGGCTTGCCAGCAGCCTCCCTTCTCCCCACTCACACTCCTGCTAAAACACCCAAGTAGCCAGTTTGGAATAATGTATTTTTGAAAAGTGTCAACCCACTTCCTTCCCCATCTTTCTGCCTTTTCTCTCAACCCAGTGAGCATATCCTAGGTACAGCTTCTTGAAATTTTTTACTTTGTACTAAACTGTTTTTAGCATCGTCAGAGGTTTTAAGTTCAATTCAGGTTTCTAAACACTATGAATCTGGTAAAACTCAGGTGCAGGCTGATTTGCAAGGCTGCTGAGTGATGACAAGTTCAGTAAGTTGAGTGGAAGCCCTGCTGCATACCCCTAATCTCATGTTGCTTCTACTTAGCACCAACAAGGACTCTTGTGCTGTTTTGGGGACCCCAATCCATACACAAGCAGTAAGGCAGAGGCACTGAAGCACGGACCCAAAGCAGAAGAGCTCAGCTAGGCTGGGTTAGCTCAGTCCTGCCCCTGTGCTCCCAGACCCAAGCCTGGCAGGTGACAGCCAGCTATAAAGCAGGGAAAGGGCAGGGAGGTGACAGAGGCTTTGAGATAAGGGTGATTAGGAGAGAGCTGAACCTGCTTAGGTGGGAATTCAGCCAGTTCATTCAACTGAGACTCAGCTATGGGAAGTGGAAATTGAAAAGGCAGGCTGCAAACTCAGATGTAGGCCTTGAGGAAAAGAAAGCTAGCTAGGAGCTGGAATAATTTCCTCTTCACCCCTTGGCTGTTCACAAACAGCTTTTTGGTGTGAGAGCATTTTAGGTGTGAAAGGTATCTCTAGGCTTCAGCCTGAGCATGGAAATTGGTGCTCCCTTATTCCAGAGCATCAGAAACATTGCTGCTAGTGGAGCATCAACAGCTTGGGGCTGTGAAGAACAGGATGTACTACCCCGTAAGGATAATATATAAGGGCCTTGGAATCTTGTTTCCTGGTTCAGGGATGTAAAAACCTGGTGCCAAAATTTTTAGTGGCACATTAAGCTCCTCTGTCTCTTGTCAAGCCTCCTAACAGCCTGTGACAAAGACAGGTGTTTCTTGGCAGGTCGCCCCAGGAGCTGCCACATCCCAGGTGCCAAGCACTTGGCCATGCACCATCGCAGCCATTATGTCCACGTTCATTCAGTATCTCTCAAAGCAGGACCAGAATAGACCTAGACGTGGCACATAAATGCAGAGCTCTGAAACAAGCACAGGAATGCCTTTTAAAGAGGGCACAGGGTCACGAATCAGTCAAAAGCAGCAAAATAAATGGAAGAACCCACAGCAAGAGCAGCAGCACAGGGTCTCCTCAGATGGCCTCAATTCCACCCAGGGCCTCCTGCCTTACCCTCACTGCCAGCATTCACACACACCCTCCAAACCCCCCTCAAACAGACCTTGGTCTCTGGACACATGGAGCTCCCCAGACAAAGGGATGGCATCTGGCTTATTCATCTTCATCAAGACCATCTCTGACCAAAAGAGCCACTTAACATTTCATCCTTAATGATTTTGTTATATTAACACTGGAAGGGTCTCTTTGACTCAGCTTCCCGAGATTTGACATTTGCTGCTCTAATGGCACAATTATATCCCAGCATGGACTTGCAGAGCATCATATTGCACAGCCAGTCGATGGGGGTTGGCTCTCCTTGCACGCAGATGAGCTCCAGACTTACCACAAATCAATGTCTTCTTGCCCTGCACCAGGAGCAATGAGCTGAGCTCTCATCTTACCACTAACCCACTGCCTCAGCCTCTGGAGGAGAAGTCCAAGAATATTACCATCACAACCTCCATCCCCAGTGGAGCTCTCTGCTGCACAAAGGGAATATACTGTTCTATTTTCTGGTGCCTTTAGGAACCAAGCCTCCATGAAACCTCTCCCCTGTGGTTCTCCAGGCCAGGGGAACCTGCAGACTCTTTCATGTACCTTGCTTCATAGCAGAAAAGCCAGAAGGCACTTCCCATCCTCACCACCTCCCAAATCAGCAGTGGGGTGGGGGTGGTCCCCTCATCTCCTGACTACCCTATAAATTTGCCATCTAGGGGAATTAATGAAATCAGTACTGCTTCCCAGTTGCCCTGGCTGCTTTCCTGTGACTCCTTCAGCCCAAACCCTCCCCTGCCAAATGGTCTAAGGGCAGCACACATTGGGGCAGATAAACCCCAGCACAGGATTCAAAAGACAGTCCCACCACTCGACTTCCCTGAGCAGCTGCAGGGTGGCAAGGTGCCCTGCACGAGTCTGAATCACAGCCACTGGCAGACAGACCACATTATCTTCCTCTCTTATTTCCTCCTTCATTTCCTTCCCTGTTCTTTGTGCCACTGACATTTGCTCTCCCCATTTCCCAATATCCACAGCAGGTGCAGCTAACACACAGATGTGACTGCTGGAGTCATCATCTCCCCTCTCCCTTTGATTTGCCAGCCAAGAGGGAAACAGCATCCTTGTTTTGTTCCCCCCACGGTGACTAACGGGCCACCCTAGAATGCCACTACGGCAACGGCAGACAGCAAGTGATCCTTGCATAAATTCCCTCAGAAAGAGCCAGCTACTTCAGCACAGCAGAACATTAATACAGAGCCAGTGATATGCTGTTTTACTATTAACTTGAGCTCATAAATCATTCAGCCTCTCTTCCCAACACCCAGATACTATAAAACAAGGCGGGCAATGCTTGTCTCACATGAAATGTAACCCTTCGAGATGGAATTCAGTTTTTGTTTTCTCTCACACTCACAAATCCATTTCTCTGTCAAAATATTAAGAAATTTCTGATGAAGGAACAGGGACCTCGAGCCCCATCTGGCTTCCACTGCACACAGACACGGGAGCTGGCACTCGGGGAACAATGCCCGTTTCCGCACACCTTATTCCTCCTCCTCCCTCCAGCCTTCTGCTGCTCATTAAAAAGAAAACTCAAACATGCACTTGGGAGCCCTGCCCGTGCAATGGCAACTGCTCTTCTCCACCTTTCATTGAAAAGTCCTCCTGACCGGTCTGACACGGGCTGTCTCCTCCGGGCTGGCTGCGCAGGAGCAGGGTGGGCTCAGTCCCTGGGGCAGGGGTAGGAGGTGGGTGCTGCCTCCCTGCCTCGCCGGTGTGGTTTTTATTCACTCCTTCCGAGCCGGAGGGAACGCACACCCGCATGCCGGGAGCTGACGGTGCCTGTGCACCCGCTCTGGCCAGCGGCTCGCTGCTGCTGTGCACGGGAACGATGCACACACACTCTGCACCCTCCCGGGCATCCCTCCGCCAGCCTCCTCCGAGGTTCACCGGGGGTCGCTGGCAATAGCACTGGAAGGAGTTGCTATTTTCTGGCTCTTAATCTTGTGTGAATGAGCCCTGGAAAACCGCGCTTTACAAACCCAGCTCCTTGACAGAGGCAGGTCTGCTGTAAAAAGACTCTGCACAACAATTCAGTTTCCCCAACATCCCAGAATTCAGCGGTTTTAAAAGGATCTGAGTGCATAAATTAAAAGGGAACTTGTGGATAAAAGCAGTGGACCCTCACCCCTCAAGTCGAACAAGGGTTTGCCATTGATTTTTCTTGCACAGTAATATTAGGTTGATTATTTGCATGGTTCAGTTATGCAATCCAGGTTAAGGTATCTCTACAATCCAGGAAAGTGCAAACAATCATTCTAAAACTGTGAAATAAATTACTTGAATTATTACTGCATCATTTACTCTTGGTTATTCTTTGCCAACTCTTGGCCCATACAGACATACACAAATACTGTCCTCCCAATACATTGTTAGAGCACATCCAAACCACATTTTTACCAGAAATTTTTGTATAAGGAGACACCATTAAAAACATTGAAGACAAACACAAAAAAGTCTAATTGAATTAGGTATGAGCCTAATATATCCCATCTCTGGGCAACCTGGATTTTTGCACAGCAAACCTGTAACAATCTCACGGGCACTCCAGACCTGACTGGTGGGTCCAGCTTCCCTGATCCCCATCCCTTCAGGCTCCGTTTGGGGTTTGGGGTCCCTGGGGCTCAGCCCAAGGGTCACCCACTTGCTCCTCTCAGGCAGATCCAGACGTGCGGGACTGAAGTGGAGCTGCCAAAGTCCCAGACGGAGTTTCACGATTTTGCAATACCCCCTTTCCTAGAGAGCTTAACAAAGCGGCAGGACCCCGGGGCACCGCTGGGGACCACAGGGGCTGAGGGGTCGCTTACCTGCACTTACTCCTCTTTCTCGCAGCCCGGCTGGGGGAGCCGGTTCTGAACCCGCTCCCCGGCACCCCCAGGTGCTCAGCGCATCCCTGGGGCTGGAGATCGAGGGGGGCTTGTCCTCGGCGCCCCTTTCCCCCAGCCCACCCCTCCCGCACCTGGCGCTCACCTGCGGGCTCCGCCTGCCTCTGGCGCGGGGAGCGCGGCCGTCACGGCTGGATCTGCCGCTGCAGCAGCCGCTTCCCGGCCAGGAGGAGGAGGAGGAGGAAGAGCCCGAGCCTGAAGCCCCAGCAGGATGCCATAGCGCCGGGCTGCGCTGACAAAGGCGGCAGCAGGTTGGCATGGGAGGAGGGAGAGAGGGGAGGAGAGAGGGAAGAGAAGGAGGGGAGATGGGAGGGAGGGGGCTACACAAGCCGAGCCTCCCCGCACCGCCCCCCGGTCCCGCAGCCGCGGCAGGGCTGCCCCGGCCGGCCCCGGGCGCTGCGGCAGCGCCGGCCCCGGCTCCGCAGGGACGGGCGCGGCGGGAGGCGGAGGGGCCGAGACTCCGCTTCCCTAAACCATTATCCCTATTATTTTTATTATTAGCGCGAGTCCCGGCGCTCCTCGGGGCCGGGGACAGCGCTCGGCTCCCCCCGCACCGCCAGCCCCGCTCTCCGGGCAGGGACAGCGCCCGCAAAGCAGGGACAGACCCTGGGGAGAACAGGGGGTGCCCAGCGGGAAAGGAGCCCGACCCTTCCTAGTCGGGGACATGGAGCGCAGCAGCCGGATGAGGAGCGGCTGATGGAGCTGGGGCTGCTCAGCCTGCAGAAAAGGCGAGGAGAGGGTGACTTTATCGCTCTTTACAACTCCCTGAAAGGAGCTGGTAGCCGGGCAGGGCTCGGTCTCTTCTCTCAGGAAACAAGCGATAGAGCAAGGGGAAACAGCCCCAAGTTGCACCAGGGGAGGTTGAGGTTGGGTATTAGGAAATACTTCTCTGAGAGGTGAAGGTTGGAACAGACTGCCCAGGGAAGTGGTGGAGTCACCATCCCAAGGGGGTACTTAAAAGACGTGTAGATGTGACACTTAGGAACACGGCTTCGGGTGGACTTGCCTATGGTGAGTTAACAGTTGGACTTGATGATCTTAGAGATCTTTCCCAACCCAAACAATTCTGTGATTCTATGACAGCATCCTGTGCCCACCTTGCACACCCAGCACCCACCCTGCATGCCCACCTCCCTTAGAGCACCAATGCCACCAGTGCACATCCCTGCACTGCACAGCTGCCCACAGCCCCTCTCAGGCAGGTGTTCCTTGCAGGGATGGGGTCTGGCGGTGCAGGGAGGGGCTGCACGGTGTGGCAGTGCCCACCCCAGGTGTGCTGTGGCACACGTGCAGCGCCACGACACGCGCGCTCTCCGTCTGGGCAGGCAAGGTCTTACCTCAATCAGAGCTCTGCCTCGTCCCCTGCTGCTGCCTGCCTCGCCACGCCACACAGAAATACTGCAGAGAGTTTTTAATAGAGGTGTTGCTGGGTGAAATAAAGCAGCAAGATGTCAAAGGCTCGACTTCTCCTCTCGCCAGCACTGTTTGAGGAGTGGACTGTCAGCTTTCCTTTCCTAGATGGACTAATTTGAAGGGTTGTATGCACAAGCACATCACAGCCATCAGACCACCATGGACAGACTCCCCTAAAACTATGTGCTTTACTTGTTCTGACAACCTTGGGAACAGAGCTCTTTGCTCTCCTGAGAGAAACAAGGGGTCAGGAGGGGGGTTTTGTTTGAAACCCTCTGATGTGCGAGTTCTTTCACTGACTTTGAAGAATATTGTGTGTGATTCAACATATACATAGCATCTGTAAAGACACTTAACACACAGAGCAGCTAATACAAGAGGAGAAGGCAAGCATACATCCTTGCAAATGGAAGAAAAACATGTTTCTAACTACATTATTCTTACCACTACTTAACAGCATTAAAAGAGGCAGTGTCCTTGGGTCCCATTTTCCATGCTTTTGTCAGATTTTTTTAGTCTATAAGTATCCATTTACTTGCAAATTTCATGGCTGGATGATTTCAGCCCTACACCACTTCCTAGAGCACATGTCTTCAGGTCATCAGAATAGTCAAAAGAGCTCTCTGTACCCTTTAGAACTGCACACACTACAGAATAAATAGAAAACCTTTCTTATTCCTAGCTCAGGTCTAGCTGATCTTACTTGGTTTTGCCCAGGTTCTGAGAGGTTTTCAGAGAGGGCTCCCATAGCTGCTGCCAGAGGAAAATTTGGTGACTTCGTCTTTTGCCTTCCTTTCTTCCACCTCAGCACGCAGAAATTACATTTAATTGATGGCAAGGGTTTCATTATCTTTTTGTGGGCTGTGACCAGCAGCATATAATTAGGAATCACCTGTAAAAATTGGTTTGAAACAGTTAAACACGGTGCAGACTCATAAACACAAGACATTGATTTTTACACGGGGTGGTGTGTCCCAAGGGCAGCAAGGCTGGCTCCCCTTGGGGCAGGAGAAATCCTCTCTGAGCAGGTCTGCAGGGACACCTTCCCTCCTCCCTTTTCCCTTGCTTTCCAGTCTGGGCTCCAATTCTCCTCCCTCCCCAGGCCAGATTTGACAGCAGCTTCAGTGGGGATTTCATCCAAGAGGAGAGCACTGGATCAGCTCTCCCTGTCCCCATTCTCCATCTAATTTTAGCACCATCAACTCCTGTCTCCCCTCGCCACCTTTCCTTGACATTTCTGCTTTGTTCTTCACTCTTCCCTTTCATCTTCTCTTTCCTTCAGCAGCTGGCACATTTACCTTGTCTGGCTCCCCCAGAAATTCCACCTTCCCTCCAGGCCTCCCATCTTCTTTTCCCTCTGCTTCAGCAACTCCTTCCAAACTAAACAAGTGACCCACAGGATGTAGATATCTCCTCGAGCCAGGGGCATCCAGGTCTGAGCACACCCACCTGTCCCAGTTTGACTGTGCTGCAGAAATAGTGCCCAGTTCCTCATAATCTCTTCCCTATATAGCACAGCCCTAATATAAAGATATTTTAGTCCAATTTAGTTGTCAGGGCCAAAGCATATTCCTCATTCATATGTAATGCCAATTCCAGCTATACAAAAATGGACACATTGCCACTGTCCTCTCCCACAGCAGCAATGCTGCCTTTTATTTGTGCACAGGAATAGTTCCACAGGGCTGGAAACACTGAAGCAGAAGGGGAAACTGATGCTGAGGGTAAGATCCAAGAAAGAAAATCTGACTTTCACCACTGCAACATGCACTAGATATTTCTCTGAAACATTTTGGCTCCCTTTCCATGTGAAGAACTCCCCGTGGAGGGGCAGGCTTTTCAACACATGTCTTATCCACAGTCTCCTGCAAAATTTCCTCTCTGTTGCAACCCCTCCAGAGCAGTGTGCATCCAAGGAGCCAGCATAAACCTCAGCAAGCCTGGGCTCAGGGCTCTCACTTTGCCTTTTCTCATGCCAGTGGCTGCAGCACCACACAGCTGCTGTATGCTCCTCCTTGCAGAGACACGTGCAAGTGTTTATAACTTCAAATCAAGCTGCTTGTTCCAGAGACAGCAAAGGGACTGCCCCAAGGGCTCATTTAAAAGCACTAACAAGTCTTCATGCAGTAAGTCTCCTCTTCACCTTCTTTACCAAATTTACCTCTGGGCAAATTTGTGCCTTTAGAAATCAAGACCAAAAACCCATCAGTCAACGCAGTGTTTTAGCTGGTTTCAGGACTCTCCAAGCCTTTGCCTGGTGAATCTCTTTTACTAAGAGTTAAAATAAAATAAATTTCATTTGGAATGGGATGGCTTTACCCAGCACCTTTCTCAGCACAGACATTTCTTAAACAGCTAGCAGCATTCTAATGGTATTAAACTATAGAAAAAACAGTCCTTTGCCAATATCACCTTTGGTGCAGAGACTGGTTTATGTTTTCCCGTGTTCTAGTAGCAAGTCCTTAATCTCTTCTGGGTTTGCTTTTAAGGAGAATATCTAAAGCCCAAAGCATAGCTTGTGCTGGGAGTACAGTTAGTTACACTCCAAGCAGACAAGTCTCTCTGAGCCTGCTGTGCTCCCTGAAGTCTCTAACCAGGATTTGGGAGAGCAAGGCAACCTCTGGGGGAAGAGCCAGACAACCCAGGGCACTTCTTTCTTCCTCTCTGTCACGGTCTCGGTGAAACATTAAATCCTCTCTTAGCTTAAAGACAAATACTAAAACTTTCTGCATCGTTAAATAGCACTTAGCAATACGGAGCCTGCAGATTGCTATTTTTATCAAGTACTCCGTATTTGCACTTCCTCTGAAATCTCAGCAGGGTCTCAGTATTGCTGAAGCTGACTCCTGCAGCCAGCATGCACACAGGCTGTGCCTGGAAAGATGCATCTTGGAGCTGGCAGCAGTTATCAGTGAGTGATTGATAATGGGCAAACTTCTTGTTCAGCTAAACGGGCTTTGGCACAGGATCACTCGAAATATAACAACAACCAGAAAAAAAAAGAAAAAAAATCAGTCTGCTGAAGAGCATCCACCCATACCAGATGTGCTGACTGGAGAATATGCCAAATTCTTCAAAGCAGTACAACTTGACAGCAGTTCTAGGCAGAAGTGATGTTTTTCCCCCAATGTATTTACAAACAAAGAGAACAGTAACTGTAGAGTAGGATGGATAAGATAAAATATTTTTGTGAATATTAGTCTAAATTTTTTAATGAGTTTCCCTCTGCTAAATTGAATTTCTTTTCAGTGGGCGTGGGAGCAACTGGCTTTTGCTGGCACAAATACCTATGAAAAATATACACCCCCCCATACTGCATGTTTGAGCATTTGGATAGTGCACTTTTAAAACCACGCAGAAAAACACTGATGATTAAAGTGGCAATGGACTAATCCATCAGAGAGGAGAAAATGTTACATTTAGGTTTGTTTAACCGACTTAAACTCAAAACCAGAACAATTTTATTATTTATATTCACGACCAATACTTTTCTAAATGAGCCTTCACTTCTCTGTTTTGGTCTTTGTGAATGCACTGCTAACCATGAGCAAAAAGGGTAAGACTGAGACATTTCTCAGGCCATGGCACAGACCAGCTCCATTCTGGAGTGAACATGCACAAAAGCACAGGTGCAACAGATTTTAGGTCAAAAGTGAAGGAAAAGATAATCAAGGGATTGCTTTTCAAGTGCAGCCCCCAGGAGGAAGGGAGTGCTGGAAGGCTGGGCAGATGGAGTCACTGTGGCTCACGCTTATCTGTGCCCAGCCATCACCCTGGCTCTTTGGGCACCATTTCCTCTTGATCTCACAGGTGGAGGCAGTGGCAGGTGTGACAGGTAACCACCTGCTACTTCACAAGGCTCCCTGGAGCCCAGCTCCACAACAGGCTGTGTAGGATCCCAGGTCAGGGCTGGAGACATTTTTGTTCCGTGTGAGCTCTTGGGAAGGTGTTACCTTCCACAGCAAGTGCCAGAGAGGTGAAGGTACTTCCAAGCTGTGCAAAGTACGTGCTGGTTTCTTGCACGTTCAGGTGAATTTTCTGTGCAATCTGTCTCTCTGTTGGTTACTGGCTCATCCCCAAGTCCCCAAGCCCATCAAGGTTTTCTAAAGGAAAATCAAAATAACTTCCCCAAGAGAGTGAAAACCTGAAGGAAGATCTCTCTCATCCAGCGATGCTCTGTGATGGAGGGTGGCACAGCTCTGCCTCCCTGCTGGCTTTAGCCCTCACACAATTTCCACAACTGTGACCTGACCAAATGTCCACTGAAGCCAGAGGAGACTTTCCAGTCGTATCGATGGATGTCTGATTGTGCTTGCTGGCACTTAGTAATACACTAAACAGTCTTCAAATTTCCTGTGGTCACCAAGGAATTCATAAATGCCTTAGCTTTTACTGCCCTGAGTAATTATTTATTGGGGTGGCCTTTTTATAGAATCTCCTTAAAATGTCCATCCAGGTTTTAAGGCCAGTAGAGACTATTAGCTCATCGGTCTGCAAAATAACCTATCCCATAGCATTTCACTCAATAACCACCACTCTGTTTAGCTCAGCAGTTAGCATTTGATTAAAAAGTATCTTCCAGAAAAGCCTGCAGTCTCCACTGAAAAAATAAAGAAATTAAGAAAATACCGTTGCCTTCAGTGGTTTATCTGGTGTTTAGTCTCCTCTTGGGTTTAAAAGTAAAATGTATATAATACAGAATATCTCCCCACCTTTGAACATCTCTGGACACTTGGCTGGGGAGCACCAACATCTCTAGCTCAGCATCCTCACAGGTTGTACCCCCCCAGCAGTGTGACACAGTGTGTCCTGCAGAGAAATGCCTGGAATTGTCATAGGGAATTGAGTTATTCATCCTAATTCCAGCCTTGCAGTCTGGAAAATGAAGGGAAAATCTTTGCAAATCATTGTTGAGGGAAAGAACAAGTTCTCATTTCTGCCAGGTGGGTTGGAGGAAAGCCACCATCGCTGTGATGGAGTGGTTTAATTCTGACTCTTTCTCCAGCTGAATCAGAAGTTGCACTGCTTTGCCTTTTTCTCCCTCAGTATTTCTGTCTCGTTTGTTCTAAGCTCCAGTTTCCTATCTCCTCTGTCAGTTTTGCTCCAGGAAACAGTATCACATTGTGGGAACAGTCCTAGGTCCAGATTGTTCATGGTTGATGGTGGGCAGGAACATATCTCCACTTAACCTTGGCTTCTTTGTCCCGGCTTTTATTTCCTGGATCTTCACTGGGGGAATAAGGATCATGTATTAACCAGATGCTCCAAGGTTTTCAGCGGATGGAGCAATATGTTCTGGCTGAGCCCATGCAAAGTGGAGAGTCAAAAGTGAACTTTTGCAACAACAACAACAACAGCTGCTGTGTGGGGGCCAAGGTCAGATTCCCTGGGAAGGGATATGGGGAAGGCCTGTGAGAGAGAATTTGTAGAAGCTCTAAAGGAGCTCTTTCACATGTTTCACCTCAAATCTCTAAATTGTTCCCCCTGTTCCTAGTGTCCATACCTCTGAGCTGAGTTTGTCTGCCTTAAAATCCTTTGAAATTATGCAAGTTTTTTGTGCTCCCAGAGTGAAGAATAGTTCAGAGTGTATTTATGGAAAAGTCCTTCCTTGCTGGCTTCTCCAGGCCACTTTGTACCTCAATGTGGTGCAAAATTCACTGGCTGCAATCCAAAGATTGCAAATCCAGGCAGCAGCACACATCACGTTGTGTCTTTGGGCTTGGTAGAGTTAAATTGCTTCCTTCATTTGAAATTGTCAGCAAAAAGCTTATTGATCTCAGCAGCCCTGGGATTTCTCCAGTAGCTGGTAAGACCATCTGACTGCCACTGGGGAACAAGGGAACAGTGTCTTCATATATTCCCATTCTCTTGTATTCCTCCCCTGTGTCACTGGCTCACTCACAGGAGGGATTGAGTGATATAATAAGATGCATCATAACAAGATGTCTTTATAAGCCAAAAAGTTGTGCTTCTCCATGCTGGAAAAAACAGCAGATGAATGACCCATATGGAGCACAGTAACTTAAATTACATTATGGAGACAGTGAACTGTTTGTGACACATCCTGCACAAGGCTCTTGAACCACAACAAACAGATTGAAACCTCTCTAGCATTTAATCTTTTCTCCCATTGACCATGGGCAGGTCGTACAGAAAAAGAATCTCTCTTCCTTCTGTATCTGTATTGCATTTTATTAGGTTTGCAAGGTTTGCTCCCTGTGTGAGTGATTCTAAGTCCTTACTCTTCCCCCGTGATGTCTGGGGGATTACACACACACTGCAGCCCAGCTCTTCCATAATTGCTTTATCAGTGAGGACCATGTAAAACCACATTTTACATGGCACTTTTGGCATAATTTGTTTTGCTCATGGGAGAGACAGCATACTTAAAGGATTTGCTCTCTGCTCTGTACCAGAGAGGATCCATGAGGTGTGTCATACCTGACCTGCTTGCGTGCATCAAATCCACGAGGACTCAGGAAAGTCTTGCCTGGAGCTACAGAGACCAGCCCAAGGAGCAGCAGCATCCCAGGGAATGCCAAGAAGCTGCAACTATTCACAGCTGGGCTGGGGCTGAGCAGGTTTGCTCAGAGCAAGAAGGTACCAGGCACCAGTCAAGCCTGACTCCTGGTGCCAGCTTCTGGGCAGTAAATGCCAAGGTCAAGGATGTACGTGCCCTGTGAGCTGCAGTCACCGGCAGTGATGCCATGCCCCCTGTTTCAGCTCCCAGCTGAAGCTGGGGAGGATGGAAATGCAGCTGTTGCCTCCCACCTCCATGCATAGGGAGGGAACAGAGCTCACTCTGTTTTGTACTTTCACCCCTGAGCTGCCCTTGAAATGCTTTTTGGGGTGGTTTCTCCCTTTGCCACAACTGAACATTTGCATAGAGCCCAGCAAGAACCTGCTCCTGAATTTGCATGGCAAAATTATTTTAAAATATCTTCATTGCATCCAACACTGATGTAGAGAGCCAGAGAAGGTGGTACAGGAGACCTTTTCATTTAAGTATCAGTACTGCAAAACTTCACCACCACCAAGTATTACCAAAGATTAAGAGCTAAAAAAGCTTTTTAAAGTCTCTTATAGACAATTATACTATCTAGACTTGGAGTGATAAGCATCAGAACTCTACATGAGTTTTGGGGGGTGTCCAAAAACAGAGAGCGGGGCACAGATGTACAAAAACAGTGATGAAACAAATTTAATTTCTGCTGGTAACTAGTTGGTCTGGTTTTACTCTTTCATGGCTTACTCTGACCTCACTGTGAAGGCATTAATACATGTTGTTTTCTTAGATGAAAATTAAGCCATGACTATGCATCTCTGCAGTGCTCCCCAAAATGCCTGCTGCTGGCCCTCCTGGGGACAAAGTCTTGCACTGGAGGGGCTCTTCTGATCCAAACTATCATAGCAGTGGCCCTGCTTCTGTGCTCCAGCAGGGCATGCCAGACTGCATCCAAGGATAAAAAGGTAATTGATCCCACAGAGGAAAAGAGAAAGCCTGAGGCGAGAGACAGACACACAAACTGGAAGAATGCAACGTTTATACTTTTACCTAAATCAATACTAACTATGAGAAAGCTGCTATAGCTGCAGGCTCTTGGGCTGTGGCTGAGTCTCAGACCTGGAGAGGGTTTTGGAAATTCTCATGTGCAAGAAAGCACCTGGAAACTGCACAGAACTGGGAGTGAGGTGAAGAAAAGCAAAGCCACCAGGAATTAGCTACACTTACACGTAGGGCAGCCTTCCTGCACCAAGGTCATGCCATTTTGGAGATGCCAAAATGTAGGCATGACCTGTCAGTTCACTTTGCATGACACAGTGAACAAGTGTTTTTCAAGACAAGGTTTCCTGACCTAGGCTGCATTGGGAGAGACAGATCAGACATCCATCAGTACCCCACACACTCTGTCCACTGGAGATCATTTATTTTAGCTCCAGTGGCAAGCAGCAATATGTGAATTCATCACGGTCAGATAAACACTAATAAAATGTCCCAGGTTAGAGCAATAGTGATTTTTCTGTCAAGCCCAAACTGAATAAAAAGCAGAAAAATTTCATTTTCTGCTCTGAAGCTGGAAGTACAAAGGTGTAGAAACAGAACAAGAACAAACCACATGAATTCTTTGCAAATAGCTTCCTGTCTTCTAATTGCATTTACCATCTAACTCCACTTTCACTATGGTTTGTGGAGGTAACAGCTATTGATCTACAACTATTTTGACAAGGAGAGGTGCTGCAGAAACAGCAGAAATCTCCTCAGGTCGTTGTCAGCTAATCTGGCCACACAGTAAGGGAGAAAACAATTAACACCAAGCACTAGCTGCTGGGCTTATCATTATCCAGCAGTATAAGGTCTTCTGAGGACTTGAATTCACATTTGAGTCCAGCTCATAACACAAAAGCCACACTTGAGTAACATGTGCTGGCAGAGCTGATTTCACAGAGTACAGAAATACAAGCACAGGGGCAGCAAACATGTTTTCCATTGACTGGAGCATACAATGTCTTATTTATCACAAGCCAATTGATGACTAAACTCACCCAGCAAAGTCATAAAAGCATTAGTTTATATTTGTTGTTCACATTCAGAGACATTATACATCAAAAAGGTCGATGCTTCCCTACTAATTCAATTATAACACAGCCATCTATCATACTAGTTCAGTTAATACCATGTTAGCTTGCTGTTTCTGAGGAATGATAAAAGTTGAAGTGTCCATACAGGATATTCCACTTTAATGACAAACCTGTTAGTGATAGCAGAGCTCATTGCAAACCTTTCTGCAGCCATTCTTTGCCAAATTCTTTGTGTATCTGAACTCCTGCTCTTTGCAGGTGACAGGGTGTTAAAATGCACTGAGACAGTGCTGCAGCCTGAAGCCATGCTACCTATACAGAGCTTGAAAAATGAGAGTCCCTAAGGATGTTTTATTTGCCTGCATTTGTTACTAAATGCATGGTGACTGGGATTCATTTACTGGTCTGTTTTCAATAGATTTCATCAAAGAAAGAACCATCATCCTCCCTGCACAGGTTTGAAAATCTGGATGTAAGATAGCTACAAGGCAAGGATTTATTTAATAAATCTGTGCAATCAGATAGAATGAGAAAATATGATATTCCAATTTTTTAGAAGTGCAGACAAGCAATCTGGGCAGCTTCAGGTTCTCCAGTCTGATTTCACAAGCAAGCGAGGCTGTTTAATACATGATGAAGAAAAGGGCTCTGGAAGCGAATGGTGGCAGGAGAAAATGCACCAAGATAAATCACACCCAGGGACACCATTATGTTTCTCTGATAAAAATCCTCATTTTTTAAAGCAGCACATATAACCTATCTGGACTTCAGCAAAACAGCTGACATGGAAAATTAAGTTCACTGGAAATTATTTGGATTAATTCACAACTACCAACTACTTCCCCACCCACCCAGTAGGAGAGATGCTGACATGCTATTTCTAGAGGAAGATGAGCAGGCTGGGGGAGATTATTAGAGGAATTCCTCTGTGTCTGGGACCCATTTCCGTTACTATTTTCATTAATTATCTCTAGACAGAGCAGAAAGGCACTTCAGTGGCATTAGACAGAGGGCTGGGAAGAATTCTTAGAGAAATTGCACAGAACAAGAGGCTGAGGGATGGGTCAAACAAAAAAAATCATTTATGATTCTGCACTGAAGGAGCAGCAAGATTATCTGTGAGCACCTGGGAGCTTATCAGTGGGGAGGAAGGGGAAAAGCAAAGCATTAGTCTAGCACAGACTAGAGGTAATGCCTATGAGCATTTGACAGGCTGTGGCCATACAAAATCTAAGGGAATGGGATGAGTAGCTCTGCACACAGCTACTGGGGAGGATGCTGACACATTTACAGATCACTGGGAAGGACTAGCACCTCGCTGGGAATACCCTGCCCCACGCTGTCCCCTGGGCTCAGCAATGCCCAACTCAGAGCAAAAAGCAACAGGGATCAGCCAGTGCTGTAAGAGGAAAGTGGACAAGCTGCTCCATTTAGCTTTGTAAAATGAAGCCTGAGAGGGGCTGTGATTATTTTCTATAAATACATCAAGGGGGTAAACACAGGGGAGACAGAAGAGCTATTTCAGCTGAGGAAGAATATTGGCACAAGAACAAATAGATGTAAATTGATGGAATTAAAAAAATTGGACTAAAAAAACTTCTTCAGAAACGTGAGCTTTTTGAATAGCCATAGGCAGGGGGAATAAGCCTTCCCTCTCTCCCACAACTTTGCTCTCTTGCTGAGTAGGTTTGTATGGCCCATATGGGTGGGATGACAGCATGCTGCTCCCAAGCCGTCCTCTGAGGTCTGGGTTCTCACACTGTGGTATCTCTGATACTACAGAGATTTCCTCCAAGCCCCCATTCAGCCCACACCATCCAGAGTTTCCAAGAGTTTCATACTTTCCATTTTTTAAATGGTCAGGTTTCCACTTCAGCTGTGTTCCCCTGGTCACAGGCCAGTGGCCAGGGGGACCCTGGAGCTCCAGCCCCATACCCTGGCAGGGAAGTGGTACAGATGCAACCAAAACCTGATGATGTGCCCACAAACAGCTGGACCCTGCAGGACCAACGTGCTGATTGCTGCCCTGTGCCTCTGCTGACAGGCAGCCAGGAAGGGTTCCTGCAAAGGAGAGCTCACAATAATGGGATTTTTAACATTAATGGGGATCCAGCACCCAAAAATAATGCTGGACTCAGCCCTTTTGCTAGTGGCAGAGCAGGCTTTTAAATTACAGAAAATAACCATTATCCATACTTATACAGTAACATTACCAACAGACTCACAAAATACCATCCCTAATCATCACGTACCATGACACTAAACAATGTGTGGGAAACTGAGGCACAGAAAGTCAATGTCATAACTCATCAATACTTTGATCATTCATTTCCAGCTATATTATCCAGCTACAGCCTTACAAGAGGTGCAAAAATCATGGCTGTCATTGGCAGGAGATCTCCACAGACACCAGGGGTAGATTTTCTCAGCTCTGTAGCACCTTGCTCAAGCCCTGGCTGTGACCCCCCCTCCCTTTGCAGAGGCACAGTGCCCCAGGAAGGCATTTTGTCAGGCTGCAGCTTTCAGTGCAGCACATTCACACTCACTGCTTGGATGGCCCTCCTCCATCAGGTAATACATTTTAGCATCTCTTCCAAGCAGCTCTTTCTCGGGGCAAACACATCATCTTCTGGAGTGTTTTTACATTATCACAGCAGAACTGCTCTGATGACACTACTAATGTGGGACTTTGCTTTTACATTTTGTTGCAGTCTGCAATAAAATTAGATGGAGAGCTCCTGAGATGTACATTTTGAGTCCTTCCATATCACACTGGAAAGTGCCAACCCGCCTTGCAATGAACGAGTCAAATTCAGAAGTGGAGACTTCAGTGTAAACTGGCATTTCAATGAGTGGGGCAATAATTCTCATTGCTCTTCCTCTGAGTCACACACGAGAACTCTCCTGCAGACCCAAATGAGCTCATATATCCCTCAAGTGCAAATAGGAAATGCAGTCCTCTCCTCTGGACATCGACTACCAATTTGTGTGTTGCCTCATTCTGCTCAGATCATGTTTTGGGCTGATATTACCACTTTTACCGTCAAGTTTATTGGTTTTATTTATACCAACTGGAGTCATTCTTTTTAGCATAGACTATCACTGTGCTTTATAAATCTTATCACAAGGATAAATCAAAAATAACATTTTTTGCTAGTCTATGAATCCATAATTGGCATTTGCTCTCTGATGTTTTATGCAGATGAGGATCTTTCTCAATACATTACTACACAGGCAGAAAAAAGCCCCACACTCTTCTCTAGAAAACCCAATGAATTTTAAATTGAAACCTTTCAGATTTTTTGTGCAGAAAGGTTGATTTTATTTGCACACTGAACAAACCCTTGGAAGAGAAACACATTCATTTTACTACCTACTGCTGGATCTTAAAGCATGTTTTCTTTTACATAAAGAAAGCCTTCAGAAAAAACTATTTATAGACTATTTGCTCAGAAGCTCTTCTGGCTCTGGGAACTTTCTCTCTGAAACTGATGGATGCTACATGACAGGGCACAGGGGGTCTCAGGAGCTCAGGACCACATCCTCCCTCCCTTTTCCAAATATCAGCTCAGACACCCCAACTGGGGCACGGGTCAGTGGTGGCTCCAACTGATGCAGTGGTCACCAGGAGTTGGGAAATAGGGCAGCAAAGCCAGCTGCACACATCCCAACCCTTGCTTTCATTCTGGCTGACTCTAAATCCTCCTACCACACCAGGGCTTTAGGAGAAGAAAAAATACTTAAAGGACCTTATTTTAGTCTGAATCCATTACAGAGAAAACAAGGTGTCATGAGTGTGATACTGATTGGGGGAATATTGTAGCTTCTTCCTCTTTCCCTAGCATGATATAAAGGGTCTATTAAAAGAGAAAATACTACTCTCTCATAGAAAATAAAAAACCTATGCCCTTTCGAGACGAATAGATGTCAGTCCAAACTGATGGCTTAAATTAAATATTAAAAAAAAATCAAACCTCCTGAACTAGAGTTTGATTTATATAGTACTGTTCCTTTAGAGAGGATTTGTGGAAACATGAACTCCTTCTTTCTGTTGTTCTTTGTAAAAGAAAAAGAACAAAATCAATTTCTATAAAGCAAGATTATTTTAGGAGTCAAGTTATCAGAAATGCCTGCTGTATCTGGGACATCTGTTTTTCTCTCCCCCATCCTTTCTCTCATAAGGCAGTAACTGCAGAAAAAAATCTGAAAAGGATCCCAGAGCCAGCCCAAAACTAGGTTATTACCACTTTTCTCAATGTGATTAAACTTGTCTTTAATGTAATCTCACCTATTTTCAGCTAACATGATCAGCAGAAGCTCAGGTCTCTTCACAGACCCACCTTCACTGCAGCCAGCAGCATTCCTGGGCCCACTGGGTGGTTTTTCATGCTCTCCTCATTTCAGTAGGACACCATGGAGCACATGGGCACCCAGCACCCAAAAATCACCACTTTCCCCAGGGGTTCTCTCCCACAGACAGGAATGGTGCTGGCAGCATTTGTTAACAAAGCCAAAACAACTATTTCTCCAGCAAACCCCAGGCTCTGAACAGGTAATTAGAGGGTGATGTTTAATAGCAGTTATGAACCTTGTGCCCCATTTCCAAAATCAATAGAGGCATGGACAATTCTTAGGGACTTTGGGCTTCTTAATCTCCCAGGCTCTTCTGGAAGGGCTTACAGCATCTAGCACTGGTACTTAAAATTTTGCAAAATGTTCCCATCTTTCAGGAGGATTTGGCACAACACAGGCCAGGAGACAGGGAGTGTTACAAGCCCCTTATGCACAGCCAGAGTTTCACATTTTATGGTTGGCCTGGCACCAGGTTTTCAGCTGCCCAAAGGAACCAATCCCCTGGATGTGATGGACCAACTCTAGACCTAAACCATGTGAGGAGGTGACCCAGATGTCTGGGACAGGCAGGAAAACATCAGTGAGGGGAGTTGATGTGGGGCTGCAAAAGGCAGCCTTGGGTGTGGGAGAGCTTAGGAAATGTGCTGGGCACAATCTGTCCATGGGGGTGGGAGGGTTAATCACACAGCAGCTCCCATGAGGGCCTGTCTCATAAAAGTTGTCTTTCACAGGCACAAAAAGGGAGAAAACAGCTGCTAAAGAGAGAGAAAAGATGCTGCAATGTTAGAGAACTCCTCTGGGCTTCCAATAAGTCACTGGAGCAAGTTTGTTCTTGAATGTGCCTGAAATGCCTCCAAAGCAAACATGTTCTTCTGAAGAATGATGTTTTTATATGTAGCTTAAAAGAGATTAGTTGCCAATAGAAGAGCAGAGCAGAAGAAAATATTGAAAAACAATTGGAGTTTGTGCTAGTGTTTATCACACTGGTCAGCAATCAATATTAATGTTGTCCCACATTAATTTAAATATTAGAAGCCCAAATGAACTAAGGAAACCCACATAAGCATAATGAAATCATTCACCTGCATCCAACCAGCTCAGAGGAGTTTTCTCCCATCCTGCATCTGCAGCCTCTTGTACAAGTGACATGTGAGTTTGCATAAGAATTTCAGATGGAAAACCCAGAAAATTGTTCAGATCAAGTTGGATTTGGCTCCATGACTACAAAAGCAAATGCAAATCCTGTTACATGGTGTACACTCACAGCAGGATAGAGATAAAGCAAGAGAGATGCTGGGACATTCAGTAAAGAAACCACCACAAAATTTGGCCTGCCTTTCATCAAATGCCCAGAAAGAGAGAGGCTGAAAGGCTGTGCTTACTCCTTACTGCTCCCCATGTTTATTTTCTCCCCAGAAGATGCCAAAATATTTATCCAGCTGCACTGGAAAGGGACTGGAAATACTTTGCAGCTCTTTTGCAAGTTTGTTTTTTATGAAAAAAAGGATAAGTGAGGATCTGTGTAGCTGGGTAAACTTCCACTTGAAGCTCTCAAGTGCTGTTAGGCAAAACAGCAGGATTTCATTAAAGCAGAGATGTGCCTGTTGCCATACATTACTATGTGCCTTTCTGGATGCTCACAAATGCAGATATTGAGGCTACAGGAGGTTTATCAGGGATCCAGCCTGATCCATGTTGCTGGGCACTGGGCTCAACAGTCCTTGAAAACAAACCAACCAACCAACAAAAACCCCAAACACCCCACCTGAGTTTTCAGAGGCAAACCAGGTTCATCCAGCTCCCCTTCACCTAATTAACCCAAACCCTTTAAATCTTACAGAAAACCCACAGGCCAAAAATAACAGACTTTGAGAGACAAAGTGAACTGGTTGTTAAAGCCTAATTTCTAGGCATGTTGGAAGATGCTTTATGTGTCCAGCTCAGTTGGCTCCATTATTAAATTAGCAGGTTACAAAGCTGGTACACCATGCTCTGCACCGGGACATTAAGCTGCAGGAATTTTCCTCTCAACACTGGCATCTCATTATTTGCTTCTGTTGATTATTCAGATTGCATTAGATGTCAAGGCTTGCTAGATTCAAAGACCTCACTGAGACGAAGGCAATTCTATCCATCTCAGACAACACCGAGGAAATGAGTACAGAAGCTACACCATCCCTCAGGATAACAAGGGATGCAAAATATACCACGCCATGCCTTATTTAAAAGGCTTTTGAAATGTCATAACAGCTTAGATTTAACAGGGGGAGGTACAGAGGAGGGTCTACAGCCAGAGCTCAGTGATTGCACTGTGTTTTGGTCCTCACATCTACAGCTCATACCTAGCTCACCTCTGCAGTACAGATTCCAACCCTGAAAAGTGGGAGATATCTCTAAAATACAGGAACAAACTAATTAGGAGATCACACTTCCATCTCCTCCTTTAAACAGAGTGTTAGTTGCAGGAACAGGTCCAGCTCCCCCTGCCCCAGCAGCTTGAAATGTCCTCTATGGACAAACAACAGCTGCACCTAAAGATAAAGCAGCCCGTGGTCTGTAGCTCCAAGGCAGCCTCGTCCTTCGTGCCTGAGGTTCCCTACCAGGGCACCTCAGTTCCCCATCCCCTTCTGCTGCTCCCTCCTGCCTGCCCTGGGCACAGGGAGACTCTCCAAATCACAGACATTTGATCCCACACCCTCACTCAGGCACAAACAATGGAAAAGACCCTGCACAGCCAGAAAGTTGAATTTGCTTTGGTTTAATAATAATTAAAAAAAAAATTTAAAAAATCCCAAACAAACAAACAAAAAAACCTGCAGACTACCTAATTTTTCTCTCAGCTAACCATTTTGACCTTCTTTCCTCCTACTAAGTGAATATCTTATGTGATTTCTGTGCTAAAAGCAGCTGAATGTCAGAGACATTCATCTTGGCTCCAGCCTATTTTTTTTAGTTTTTTTTAACAGGATTTGGATCTACTCTGATTTGGCACCACGTTATTGGTTTCTATCAAAGTGCAACTTTCTGGTTTGTTTTTACTTGCTCACACACCTCAGCCCTTTGGAGGGTGAGTGTCAGCCTAAGTATTTGGGGCAATTAAACTGTCATGGGAGGAGACTCTCCTCACATCCCCAGAGCATCCTCTTGGTGTTTCCAAGGGACATGAATGTACCAGTGGGATGGGAAAATTATTTCAGAGTAATTCACTGCCTCCCTTCTGTACTAAAATGACTACAGACATCGCTGCCATCACATACCAGCACAGTGGGACCAAGCAATGCTGGTGGTGCAGGAGCAGGACTTCCCAACTTGAAATCACAACTTTAGTTTGGAAGACTGCAGCTCTGTCAAACGAGAGAGGGAAAATCCCTCTCCTCTGCACAAGTCCTTGGCTTATTGAATGGCTTTTCTTTTTTAATAATGACCTTCTGCATTCAGAGCATCCTCATTCTTTTGCTTCTGTTGCCTTCTCCCTAAATACTGGATGCTGTCTCAAGCTCCCTGCACGCTCTCTAGAAAACAAGTACAAAGCACTTTTCCCCTTCTAGGATGATACGCTATATAAAACTAGATAAAGGCACATTAATCACGGAGCTCACATTCATTTATTCATGCCATTATAGATGAGAAATATTCTTTGGTTTTAAGGGTTTCTTTAACAAATGAAGGTTGAAAAGCCAAAAGAGAAAAAGAAAGAAGGAAATGGAAATAAAAAACCTACATCAAAATATTAAACATGGGAGAATATCGAGCCAATGTTCTCATGGATTTCTTGCCAAAATCACTTGAAAGACTTTCACAGCTGAAATCGGGACAGAATAAAAGGACTGAAAATACTAAAAGAACATGATGAACAATTTAAAAAAAAGGTGAGCAGAAGGTCTGACTGCAGAAACTTAACTGTGATCCCAAGGCATTTTTATTACCCATAAGAACCCAAGCTCTTCCCAGGAGCTGGAGTTACCCTTCCTTCCCTGCCAGCACCAGGACAAGGGTCCTGTTTGGAACACTATTCTCAACATTTACCACCCCAAATCATAATCCCAGACTCTAGAAGAACAGCACCTTCTGCAGAGGTTTAAGAGCAGGAAAAGGGACAAGTGTGGTGATAGCTGGGAATTAAAACAAGCAAATGTAGATCAGTTTAGATTTGGGCTCAGGAGACCATCAGTAACCCATTCCCAAGGAGCAAGTGGGGATGAGAACTGCAAAAACAGAGAGATGTGGGCAGGGCCAGCACTGGATCTGGACCATCTGTTGGAGAAGGCTCCTCATTTCCAGCTCAGCCTGCTTTGAAGGCAACTCAACACCGAGGTTTGGCTCCAGAACATCAAAGAGAACAGATGTGGGGTTTGGAGCGAACTGCAGGAACAGCCAAGAAGGTGCAGTGAAACACAAAAGATTCTTGTTGTCCATACTGAGAGCAAAATGAGCCAAAGGGCTCTGAACATCTCTTGTGGGAAGATATTATCCACAGGAACAATGATAGCTCTCAAAATCCCATTAGGCCTTGCCTACACCCAAATGTCAAAGGGAAATAAAGGTGTCTGATCCAAATTTGTCAAGTGCCTCCCAGCATTTCCATAACAGATGGTGTGGTTTTTGACAGAACTATGATGCCTGAAGTCAAGATTGATCTGCAAGCTGCAGATGATGAAGACATGATTAAGGAAACAGGAATCATTCTTGGAGACAGTGGTCTTAATCAATTAGTTTCCATTCCTTGAATACTTGCCTTTGTAAAATCTGTTCTGCAGGCCATTTGCAAGTGACCAAGGACACCTATGTTACCAGTAGCTTCCAGTAACAGCCAGAAAACACAGTAACTGTTAAAGCACAAGGTGAATGCAAGTTTCCAAAACCCCTGTTCAAATTTGAAGTTGGCTATCACTTTATAGTTAATCTTCCGTCTGTTTGTGGTGATGAGGGAGCCAGATGTTTAATTAGTTTTAACAAAAAATTCCATTAAAATTTGTCTTGCTTCTACTGAACTAGATTTATAACCTGTTTAGACAGAGACAATTGAAAATCCCAAGAAAAATATTCTCTGGGGAATCCAAGAAAATCTGTATCTCAGAACATTTTCCTTGGTACTCGGGGACCTTCAAGGTCTGTAGACTCGGATAGAAAGACCACACGCATTTTTCAGCTGTCACCATCACTTACTCACTTAACAAAGGAAAAAGAAAAGCCTAATTACTCATGGGTCCATTTTTAATTTGCAAGGTTAGTGATGTTTAAGGAAAAAAAAAAAAGAAAAAAGCAAGAAAAACACAAAGATGAATTATCCCTTCACTTAAAGCAGTAAGAAGATAGTGGTGTTTCCAGGCAGGCAGGTCCAGGGGGGAGTGCTCAGGAAGCTTTACAAACCAGAGCACTATACCAGCCCACTACTAACATCACACAGTAGCTGCCAGTTCGCAACCCTCTGCAGTTTTTGTTTGCATGCTTTTAAGTAATATTTTGCTCAGGGTCTTGTTTCTGTGTTATTCTACCCACTCTCATCAAGGCAATTTGTGTCCCCACCCTCCTCAGGCACAACTTCACCAGAATCCTCATTTCAGAAGGTCCAGCAAGCAGAAATTTTTTTCTGTACAAAAATATTCCAAGCTAGACTAAAGCCACTATTTTTTATTTAAAATAAAAAGTGTCCTTTCATCATAGCCTCCCCAGCTGTTACAGGAAAACCCTCCACATGCAGACAAATTGTTGGGCACAAATAACTACAAGCAGTTCCAAGCTAGTGTTTTGCAATCATATGTTCTACTATTATTCTGTTAAGCACAGAAAGACCTACAGTCATGGTTATTTTGGCTCTTCAGCCCTCTGAGTGTCCCTCAGGTACTGCTGTGACTGAGAACAGATCCATCCCCTGGAGGCTGCTAACATGATTTTCTACTTGTTGCAATTTTCTTTCCTCTTCTCCTAATTAACACCGTTGTGAAACTGGTTGCTCTCCCTTAACCTAACCGATTTTAACATATGCAACAACATCTACAATCTCCTCAATTAATTATTTAAAAATACCAATACAAACATGTTTTGGGGCATTGTAAAACCACCTCAGTGTAAGTTAGATATAAAACACATCCCTGTCTGAGCTGAAAGGACTTCATTTTGATCACAGAAAAAGCCTGTAAGCACAAAAAGACTTTGGTCTTTTTCAGGCTGCATTCTCATGCTTTCCTGGATGAAAGGAAAAAATAAAATTGCAAGCACGTTTCTTTCAGGGCAGATTTCAGCCTTATACAAAATTGAAGTTTTTGTCTTAAATAACACTACCCTCTTTGCCATTGTGAGGGGCAAACTACATCAGCCAAGAACATTTTTTAAACTGCTGTTAAGAAAAATAGGTTTTTCTAGTAAACACAATCCCGTGTCTAGATGGAGCCAGAAAGAAATCTCTAAAACCATCCAAAGAGAAATATGTAGAAACAGCATATTCTCCTTCATGCAAGAAAAGGTTTTTCCTGGAGCTAAAATATATCCACAAGCTCAGCCCCAGCCCTTTCTCAGGGGATTCAGATGCATCTATACTGGGAGATTTTGGCCTCTCTCAGTGGGGTCAGCAGAGTTGTTTCAGCACCTGACACCTTGGTCAATACTTGGATCTATAGAGGCTGCATCCCTGTCCCTCACCAGCAAATTCCCTCCCTTGCACCAGGGAGAGCCTTCGGAGCACCATGGCTCATGAGGAGCAAGATATGTGAGTCAAACACACACAGGAACAAACCCCAGCAGAAAGGGAACTTCTCCATGAAGGTCTTTACATTTCCCTCAGATTGTCCTGGTCCTCAGAACAGGGAGAATATGGGAGGGGGCTACAGCCCCAGGGCTCAGCCCCTGCCTCCGGATCCATCCCACTCCTGTGGCTAGCCTGACCCAGCAGAACTCCACTGTCATCTCAAGGCCATTCCCTGCTCAGGAAAAGCTCAGACAGTTTAGATTATCCTCCTCCCTTCCTAAAATGTGTCTTGTATTTTGTGCCCAGGGCAGGAGCAGTTTAGATAGCATAAATAGAAATAAATGATAACTATAAAGCAAATAACAGCAGCACGGAGGGAACGGCATCTTCCAGAGTGTGTTAAGGCAGTGTTAAGAAACACGGGACAAGCTGCACTGAATATCAAATTAGGAAGAATGGCTTTTTTCTTCCTCCTCTTCTCCCTGGTGAAACCCCAAGGCATTTCTCATTCTGCTCTGAGGCACAATGCCAGCACCTCTTTTAACAAAAACTTGTTTTCTGGCCAAGCACGGGGACTGGGAGATTTTGGTTTAGCTGAAAGTGCTCTGGTCTCAGTATTCCAGTGGGTTTTCTAAACTTCTTCTTTACCTCCCATGACAGCAACCTACACAAAGTCCTGGCAGGAGTACTCTGTTTTCCCCTCATTTTTCCTAATTACAGTCATTCCTCCCTCTGCCCCATCACAAACACAGGTCCTCTTCCCTGAGCACATCCCATTTACCAGCCTTCCTTGGGGACACTTCCATCCTCTTACTCCTCTGAACTTTTCACTCCCATTGGGCATCTCCACAGTTCACCATTCAAGCCATGGCTTGAAGGAAGGAGTATGAAAGCACACTGTGTGTGGAGAACTGTTCATCCTAAGAATGTATTTTACTATGCCATGTCCCTTATCCATTTGGTCCAGTCAGTGGAAATGTGTGGAGAGCATTTCTTGCAAAGATTCAAAGTGCCCTGCATTGATAATAAGGCCAGACATCAACATGCAAGGAAGAAAATAAATGCAAAATGTAAAGTGACACCAATGTCACAGCAGACCTGGGAATTTCTTGCATCTCAAACAAGGCAAACCCTGAGAGGATTCCCAGAGTGCTGCTTTTCCCCACCCAAATCAGAACTAAGATCCCTGAGCACAGGGAGGGGAAGTGAAGAAAAACACCCCAGGGACATTGCAAGCAGCATGTTCAAAGTGGTGGTGGAGTTAACAAAACTTCACCTCGTAGAAGGAATTGAATATGGAATTGAACATGGCAGGTGAGAAACCAACAAGGCGCGTGTGTGACACCACCACAACCCTGAGCAAGAGCCTGCAGTGTTCAGATGACTTTGGCAGGACCCAGAGCCAGCCAGAGGGTGTTGGAGGCACTGCTGCCCAAACAAACCAGAGATGCTGTGCAGCATGTCAAACAGATGGCAAAGAGGAACAGGCACGTTCAAACAAATCACTGAGGACTGGGGGATTGTACCAGGAAAGAGTCACTACATCCTGCCCTGCTTCTCCTGTGGGGCCACCATCACTGACCGAGGCCTCTTCTATCACAGAGGGGGCTCTTGCATGACAGGAATGGAGCAGGAAATAAATGTAACTTGGTACAATCCCAAACCTAAATGAAAACTTAACTTCAATTTGCACTCAAAAAAGTGGATTTTGAGTGCTGGGACACAAATAGGGTGACTAATACGAATGAGTTAATAGAAATGGAAATCACTCCCATCTGAAGTGAAAGTAAGAGCCAGAGCTTAGCACACTTAAGTTCTGGGGACTGGATAATTCCTGAGGATAATGATAATTAAAAAAAAAATCTATCAAGGCATAAATGGCAGTGTGTGCTAGGAAACAGCAAATATAAAACTATGTTTAGGAGAAGCCCATTAATCCAACTGCACTAGTGTGCAAGATTTCCTGAACAAGTTATGAAGGGAACAGTAATTAAAAGATATGGTGGTTAATGGAAAGCAGTATAAAATGCAGTATGGGTGTACAAAGAGAAGCTCATGCCAGACTGAATCCAATATCTTTCTTTAAAAAGATAACTAGTTTTGCACAGGAAAAATGTAGTAAGTCTAATCTATTTGGACATCTGTAAGGAACTTGGAAATAAAACTGCATTGGAAAGTGCTGGTTGGAGCTAGAAAAAAAAAGGGGTGCTACAAAAATTATCAGCAGTGAGAAACTCTCCAAGGAGCTGACCAGAATACACACATGCTATGTTCTTGTCCTCCCATCTTTTATCTTAGCAGGGGCTTAATTTTTTAAGGTTAGTCTGAGTTTCTACAGTTGATGAAATTCAATTCTCACATCTTAGGTACTTAATAAGCCTACACATAAAATAAGCCTTTTTTTTTTTTTTTTTTTTTTTTTTTTTTTAGGGAATATAACAATTTATTGTCTTTTGAAGTAGACAAGGACAGTGGTGTGTATGTCCTTAGCTTCAGGAAAGTTCTGTAGAAATTTTGTGTCCTAAAACATCCATTTTCTAATGCTCCCCAAGCCTGTATTCCTCTCCACAGCTACAGCCCAGCTTTGTTTCTTCACTTAGTTTCCACCCTCTCTCCTCTGCAAGCTCAGCCACATCATTGCCAGTGATCTGGTGTGAAGTTTGTTTCACACAGGCAGAGAAGAGGCTCAGATACTCCATACCCAGCTTTACACTGTGGATACTCCTGAGGCACCAGAGATGGACATCAGAAATGTCCAAATCCCCTGCCCCACAAGGACCAGCAGCACTGAGGTGTGGTTTAGAAAAATACAACCATTGGCAAAGGAAAGGACTAGGATCATTCTTCTGCCACCTGACAAGGGAACACAGCGTTTATAGCTGATAATCAGCACAGTCCCAGCACCAGTCAAACCCAGCCTATTGTGGAAAAGCCCAAAGAACCATTTCCCTGGGCCATGTCAGGAAAGTCCAGTACCAAACAGGAATGACATTGGTCTGGACCTCAGCTGGCTGTGCTGCCCTTTGGGAGACTTTCTACAAAGGCACCTTGCAGGAGCACATTCCCAACCTGAGCTCTCCCCAGGCACAGTGACTCTTCAGCTCCAAGACTGCAAGCACAAACTTCCCTATATGGGCAAAGTGGCAGATACTTCTTCAGCAGGAAAATGTCTGTATGGCTATTAAAGAAATAAAACCCAGAAAGGCTGCACACACCAAGTGGTACTAAACTGCTATAAAATTCAAATTAGCTGCATTGCATTGCACAAACTTCCCCCCAAACCCACCCCATGTAAGGTTATTAAATGAATGTGATTCAAGTGCTACAGAGAAAAAAAAAACAATATGAAAATTCCTGAGAAGCCAGTGCATAATTTTCCCATCTCCAAGCCATAATGTGGCAGTGCTAGAAGGTTTCCTATTTTGGAAACATCAGGCAGGCACATTCTGTCTCCATCCCAGCATGTCTTAATCAAAAGCATCCTGATCTCAGGTTCAGCAGCTATTTGCAGGAACAACCAGCAGCACACAAATGATCAGAGATTACAGAAGAGACAAGTCCTGTACCAAGAAGCCTTAGCAGGGTCTCCCACCCTCTCCAAACATGTGTATTTGTGCTTTAGCATCTCCATACACTGCTGCAGGAACCAGAGAGGAACAACACAGTCAAGATGTGAGCAGTGTGGCCAAACCAGCCTGTCCAGGGCATCACTCATTCAAGGATGCTGAAGATAATTTGGGTTAATTGCACTATGGCTTGTTTTTCAGCCTTTGGGTACAGTGAAGAAAGTGGGAGAGACTGGGAACAGGGTGGGAAGGTGCTGAACCAGCCTGGAAAGCACCTGTAAAGAGCAACAGAGTGTAAAATCAGAAGCTGGCTTTCTATAGCAAGACAGAAGAAGGTCCAATCCTGATGCAATTTGAAGTTTAACTGTTTTAAAGAGATTTAGCCATGCAACAACTCACAGCTCTGCCCTCCCTGAAAGCAGAGGTTCAGACATTGTGAAATGCAAATCAGTGTTGATGAGCCAGAGCTCCCTTTTCATTACAGAAATAATGAATAAACAGCTACTCCTCACAAAGGGCAATAGAAAACTTTACAAGACCATCCACAATTTGAATCTTAACAAGCTTAAAATATATTAATACCACAAGTATTTGATCTTTTATGAGCAGGAAAAGAATATTAATTTACTGCTGAAGAATATTTTGGGTTTTCACCTCCTGCGATGAATCTCTCAGACAAAATCAAATCAATTCACATTACTTCCTGTCTATCATCAGATCATACTGAGGTTCCATTCAGAAGGTAATTGAATAAAGTTTTTAATCTGAGATGACATTCAAATACAAGTAAACAGATTTCTCACTATTAAAAGAAAAATCACTCTTACTTAACAGGTGGCAGATGTAATGATGGCTTTTAAGGAGATTGCAATATTAAGCTGAACAAGAATGACAGAGCTGACAGGGTCTCTTCAGTGGTCTTTAGAAAATAAAGTTTGCTTGCAAACTTTAGAGTCACTGTCTCAGAAGCTCTCTGAGAAGGATTGGCTCTCCATGGAAATGGTCAGATACAAACTTTTGGCTGAGCTCCCTCACAGCACATCCCTCAGTTCTCCAGAGCCTGTCCTCCAGCACTGGGGGGGTCAGGGCAGCTCAGGTGCTGCTGTCCAACCCTGTCTCCACTCATTGCCTTTTTGGGCACATCTTCCCCCTGGAAGATTTCAGGAAATCAATATCCTCTGGTCTATGAGTGTGAGAGAGACAGTGCTTCCTGGAAGCTTTGTATTTTATTAGAACAGTGATGTAGTTTAAAAAAAGAAAAAGAATAAAAACCAAATAAGAAGGAACATACTTGCCTGGAAGCCTTCCTCACTGCCTCCTTTACATTAATACAGATATTCCAAACCTCATTCTCTAGACATATGACCACTGAAAGAATTTGCTGACCTGGCTCTACCTTGACACAATAGTTCCCCTAGCACCTGCAATAACATCCACCTGATAGAGACATTGCCATCAAACCCCAGCTAAAATGAACAGTCCTGCAGAGACTGCAGAGACAAAACAGTTCACAGGAAACCAGTGCCCTCCAGGTTAGCAGTGAGTTCACCCAAGCCAAAATCCCCCAGGGATTTTTTCAGACATCTCAGCTCCTGGTTTCAGAGAACCAGCCTCCCCTTCACTGCCTGACCTATACACCAAAATATTCCCTCCCTGCTGCCCTGCACCAGGCTCAGTCCTGCTTAACCTGCATGGTGCCCACCACATCCCCATGCATTTGGGAAACCCCCGCAGTCAGAATTGCTCTCTGTTGAGAATGGTTAATAATCCAATTAGTTTAAAATTAGCTGGTTTTAAGGTGCAAGAAAATATTTAAGTCAGGAGGAATCCTCCTCTTTAATTAACTTTGGTAGAAAACAAGTTTGTCAGACAGTATGGATATGTTTGTTTTGGTTCACTAGATTTCTTAATAAACACATTAGATGTAACATACTACGGTGAGCTTAATTGAACAGCTATAACAAAATTCAATGAAGAACATAGTTAACAATTGCTAAACTGCAGCAGCTCCTGTTATTGCTCACAGAGTTATTACAGCTGGCAGTGGTCATCTGGCTCCTCTGGGTGCTAACAGAGCAGGGACTGCACCAACCCATAAAAGAGGTAGTTGAGGGGAGAGACCAATATACACTTAAATAATTGTGCAGCAAGGCCTTATAAATTCCAATTTCTGCTAACACTGCTTCCCATGGAGAACAAACAGCTTTGGCTGGCACGGTCCATGCCTCTCCTGCCCAGGAGCTGTTCTGTTCCCTTGCCGAGAGCTGAGCTCGCTGTGAGCTGAGCTGCAGAGATGCCCCAAGCAGGGGGCCAGTCCTGCCTAGCCCTCCAACAACACACCAGGGTGGAGGCTCACGGCATCAGTCACTCCTGTAGCACTCACTCATAGCCCAGGGGGGAGCAAGGAATCGTTCTTCTCTGCAGGTCAGTACTTGACTTTAAGCATTTCTGTCCACGAGCTGGGAATTCTTGGAGGGAAGAGCAGAAGGGACGAGTTACTACCAGCACCTCCCTGCTGCCATGGCCATCCCAGCTGAAAGGATTGTAAGAGTTTGCCCAGTGTCCCTCTCTGAAGGTCACAGCCAAGCCAAATGCACACACTTGTTTAGTATCAGCATCACTGCAGCCTCAGGTTGAATACTGCTTGTCCATGTGCTGCAGACTTCACTGGTGGGAGCTCTCATCTTGCAGCAAGAGGAATCAATGCTTCTCCACACATGATCTTCCTCCGGCAGGAGAATGGAAGCCAGGCTGGGGTGTGAGAGAGTGATCCCTGCATGCTGCTAGTGCAGAGAGACTGATGGTGCAAGAGCCAGGGCAGGGCAGGTCAGATGAGTCCCTGCACCACCAGCAGCACCGAGCAGCTCTGCACACACTGGATGAGACATGTCCCAGCCCAGGGAACCCTCCAGGAACATCCCTCCACATCCCAACACATGCAAGTCTCAAACTCAGTACAGGCTAATCCAGCCAAGACAAGGAGCAGCAGTGATAGAGACACAAATAATTTTAGTTTTGTTTGACATAGCTTCAATTTTCTACTCCTCCTGAGAAGCTGAGCAGCAGCAGTTGATCCTAATACACACATACACATATATATATAGAACACATTCCTGTGATGGATGTCTCCCTTCCCTACCACATCTCTCAGTCAGCACACAAATTAACTTCTGTCAATCAATCATTCTGCTATCTGCACCTATCACCATATATTAATTCCAGTGATAAGATAGTGATAAGATGAAGTTCAGATACAGGCCTCTAACCTCTGGCTGGTGCAAATGAGTTTACACAGCCCATACTTTCACAATCCCATGAGAAGAAATAATAGTTACTACCTCTGGTTTAATGATGAGCACAGACTGCATTTCTGTCCTTTTATAGATACCCTGGAGAAAGGTGAGGGAAGGTGCACTCCATAAGCATATTGATGAGTTATGTAGAAGTGCTCCCAGTACCCATTAGACACTCTAACTTGATGTAGTCTATTAAGAGGAACACAGGCTGGACAAATCACTGCACTCTGTTACTTTACAAGTGATAGGCAGAGAGGCCATGGACAGAAAGGAGTCCTCTGACTAAAATTTAATCAGACAGGAGACAGTGCACAGCAGGGGTTTTGCTGCTGTTTTACCCATCATCCCTCAAGAGGAGAAAAACAATCCTTGCTGAGATTTGGTGGCAGAGAAAAATTAATTCCACACTGGGGGCGAGGGTTGAAGGCCTTTTCTCCACAAAACCATCCCCAAGAGCTGTTCATTCTTTTTTGCCTCTTCCCAAAACCAATCATGTCCCAAACCATTCATTGCACACACCCTCAAAATTCTGTCATTTGTTCCACTCCTTGGTAAAGTCCATTTTTTGGCCTAAAACAGCAACAATTTAGCAAAGCAAAATGAATCCAACTTCTTTTGGTAGATGAAGCATATCAGTCACGGAAAAGATCTGCAGTTTTCCTCCCTCTGCCTGCAATTGCAAACTGTACTTGGCCTCAGGTGGTTCAAAGCATTCATGTTTAGAAATCCTGGTTGTCTGCAATTAAAACTGTGCATTGCCATTCAAGGGAAAGTGCAAACATTCTCCCCAAAGGTTTTGCAGGTGCCTGGCTGACCATACACCCCTCCAGACCAGGCAGCCATCTCAGGAGGCGTTGCCAGTGACTCAGCTGTCATTCCCCCTTAGTTTGGTGAATATTCTCTATTCAAAGGTGGTAACAGCCAGAAGAAAGAAATAACCTGTTTCAGTTGTGTCACAGCAGAAAGCCTGGAGAGCATCAATTAAGGTCAAGGGAAAGAGCTAGGAGGGTTAAGAGCACAGGAGCAGTCAGCAGCAAAATATTGCCAATTAACATAGAAAGTGCACAAGTTGTTCGTTCTGTTTAAGCCTGTTAAACACTGAAATTAAGTGTTATGAACTACTAAATAAAATTAAAGTCAAAATTAACTGCCATGCACACTATGCCTCTCCTCATAATGGCTCATTAGTGATGCTCACCCAGGAGCATCACCCCACACACTGCACCAATGCTGCTCCCTCTAGGATCTGCCTGCAGAGAGCTCCCATGCATCAGGCTCCCAGAAAAGTTGGTGGGCACGAGTTTGACACTTGTGGATCAGGAGCCAACCTTGTCCATCTGAGCTAGACACAGCTGGAGAGGCATAATAACCAGCAACAACCTCCTGAACGTTTCAAGTGACAGAGCTCTTCTCAGAGCAGCTTTAAAATGCCCCCCTCTACGTTTGCTAATTAGTCACACCTAAAAATACATCATTTGCCCCAGAGACCAAGAGGATTAAATCACTCTCCTTTTTTTTTTCTCTAAAGACATGATATTTTTATAGGAAGAAAATTTGGTAAATATATGGAAATGAACCAACTCTCCTAAAAGGTTCCCTGATTTTAAGTGAAGACTGTTCTGCATCACCAGATGTTTATATGCACTGATTGAAAGCATAATTGACAAGGGATAATTGCTTATTCTTCTTAATACATGGTGAATTGCATTTTTCTGACTCAGCACACCATGCTGATGAGAAGCCTCACAAAACACTTGCAACAGAATCAGTTTGGAGGGCAGGAGCCAGACACACTTTTCAACAGGAGGGGCCACTTGGGCCTCCTCTTGAACACTGGAGAGCCATGGTGAGTCCTCAAGAAAGCTGTAACACCATCCAGGAGGGCTGGATCTCCTTGGCACTACAAAATAACTCAGCTAAAAGTGTTGCAGAGCTACCAGCACATCATGCCTGGTACAATTCTGCCATCAAACACAGATGTATTAAAAGTACAACAGGATCAGAGTTCAAAACTGTGAGAGGGTTTAAATATTGAGTATTCACTAAGCAGGTGAATGTAAGATCTACTTAAGACCACAAGCATTTAATAATGCTGATAAAAATTAGCAAAGGCTGATAATTGCTTTGCAGAAAATACAGCCCAAGGAAGGAGTGGGAGGAGGATTTAAACCCCTGTAGTATTTTAAAGGAAAATATTCTTGTCCTTAAAATGCTTCACAGCAGTTTAAAGGGGGCAAAGAGTTTTCAGAAAGGGTTTTAGGGATTTGAGAAGTACATTTGGAAGTCTTTCCAAAAGTCATGTCAATTAAGTTGTAAGAAGGTATTATTGAATGTCCTCAAGTCCAACCAATTCCCCAGGCTCAGCCTGAGAGCAGAAAACGTCTCCTTGTTTTAGCATTCCTGGCAGGCTGGTACAAGGTCTAGTCAGTGTTGACACAGGGGTTCTGTACAGACAGGATAACAAAACTCTCCCTTGATCAAACTCTAATTGCAGTGCTCAGGCAAATGTTTCTCACAAGTGAGGCCAGGATAGTATTTTATGGATGTTCTCACAACCCACCCCAGCCCTCCTGACTTCAGAGACTTTGGATGAGTATCTCCAGCTTTATCAGATAAGAAGCTTATTTGAAATTCAAGGCAAGGATATTCCAAGGCTCTTCTTTTTCTGCATGTTCATTCTATTTTAATGGAAAGATTTTTTATCTAATGCTTTTTAATTCTGGCTACAGAGTATAATTGGCCAAGACTGGAAGATAAGCAGTTAAAAATCTCCATTTCCTTTTTAAATTAAGGCTTACTTGAAACAACCTAAATCACATTTAATGAACTCAAAATATTTCATGCTTATTCAGTAAGTTTCATGGGAATTAATTTTTGGTTTATATCCAAACAACACTTCTGATTGTTGAAATACAGTGTGCCTTCAAATTAAAATCTGCTGGTGGGAGATTTCATCTAACATTTCCTTCAGATTAATGCCAACACTAGAGAGGATATTTCTTGAACAGCCTTACTGCTCCAAAGAGCTATTAAAGGATGTAAAAGAAGTTACATATGCAGAGGTGCAGAGTTCATCCTCCCAGAGTGTTCCTCTTGCTGGCTCTCCCATCCCCACACATCAGGGATGGCTGCTGAGCACAGAAAGGTCCAGGTTCACCTCCCGTCACCACAGCAGGACAGGGGTCTCTGAATGGCCACAAACTGACCAAATCAGGGTCTTTTTTCTAAATCTGCCTCCAACCTGTGCACCCCATGTGGTCACTGGTTGGGTCGTGCTTCACAGCAGGGTGATTCTCAGCCACAGCCTGAGTCCTGATTTATACAGGCACCCAAAAGCCTTCCAGTGCTGAACTCTTAAGCAGCCTCCTTTGCACAGACCTCTTTTGGAGCCAGCAGCACTGCACAGCAAAGGGCAACAAATTCTGTCAGCTCATGTGAGGCTTTGTCCTGGCATAACTTCCCCAAGTCACAGCTGGGCAAGGAGGAATCAAGGTAGGACATCATCAACCAGATCAGATCTTAAGCTGAAGTTATAATGTCCTAGAAGGTGCCACTGGAGAGTGTTAGCAGAAGGCAGAGAAGCACTAATGAGACACAGATTAACAGTGACTTAAGCCTCTCTCTTCTTTCCTAAGGGAAGGAAGAGTTTCTAACAGCAGGAGAAGTGGTCTCAAGCAGCAATAGAAGCTTTGGGAAGCCTTCCAACCACATCATGTTCCCAGGCCCCCATATCCATATTTCCTCAGTGTTTGCCTGGGTGGAGAGGTGGAGCAGGCCCCCCAAGGACCAGCCCCCATTCAGTGCCAGTGAGCTGCCATGCAGTGTTAAAGGCTTTGCAGTGTGACATGGGAATACAGCACATGTAAAATCTCCATTTCAGAATTCTGCTGTTTAATTCAGGGAGACAAAAAGGGAGCAGTGGAAAGCTGTGAGTCTGGATTGTGTCTTTGAGGCATTTTAGGGCTCCAGCAGTGATGGCCAATTAGCACAAACAGCCAGTGCCAAGCACACCCCAAAGCACTAGGTGCAGATTACTCTGCACAACACAGACATTGCCCTGCATGGAGGTGGTAGGCTGTTTTCCAGAGGCTCTGCTGCATCTCACAGAGTAGAGTTGTTTCCTTAACCTACTGCTGTAAGCTATGGGTGTAGAAGCAATACAACAGAAAAAAATAATAGTTAGGATAACCCAAAGAAAATAAGCCTGCACTTGCTTTCAAGGAAACTGCTGGCTCATTCACCAAGCACAGCACCAAGCCTGCCAGAGTTTAAGAACTGCTTGGTCAACACTCAGGCCCATGGTGTGATTCTTGGCGTGGTCCTGGCAGGACTGGTTAGATTTCAATGATCCTTGTGAGCTCCTTCCAGCTGAGGATAGCCTATGATTTATCAGCCAAGAACTAACCAACAATATCTGCTCAGCTTGGGTTTTGCTGGCCAGGATGAGTATCTGCTTCAAAAGCATCAGGTGAGCTATTAGTTGATAGAAAGGGTTAAAAGATTACTCCAAGGCAGGCAGATTTGGCATTTCAATCAGGTACCTCTAATTTGGGTCACAGGCTGGGGACAAGGGAGGGGCAGCCAGGCCAAGGCCTGGCACAGCAAACAGCTCACATCAAACTGTTGTGTTCTGCAGGGACCACTGGTCTTACCCAGGGTCATGGGGACCTGAGCAGAAGGCTCAAAACAGGCTGAGAAAAGGAGTAAGGAAAGTGAGTGTGTTAGAGATGCAGACCATGTAATTACAGGCAGAGACACCTGGATGGCTTAACAGAGGTAAATGAATTTAAGTTCATTAAGGGTCTAACACAAGACAACCAAAGTGACAATACTAAATAAGATGGAGGAATTTAGGTCTTCAGGTCCATCACCAGTTTGTTTTGCCTATCAGGATCCCAACAGGGCTGCTGGGGCACAGCTGGGAGTGGGAAGCAAGCAAGAACATTTTCCTGCAAGCTCCTATAGAAAGGACAACACAGAGAGACCAGGAAAATCCAGGAGATCAGCCAAGGCATGCACAGGAGGGACTTTGCAGTCACAAATCCCTCTCTGTCTCTCAGCTTTGCAGCTGCTGGGAGATGCCTCTCTTCATGCAGCAGCTCTGGCTTATTGTGGCAGCCTTGTGCCACCAGCTCCACATTCAGACAGAAAATGGCTTTTTCAGCCCTAAGCTCACAGCACTTGAGAGGCCACTGACTTTGTGCTAGCCAACCTTTACTGATGTGTTAAGGGGAATGTGCAAGGAGCCCAGAGGGGCAGCAAGAAAACTTCCAGAGAGGCTCTGGGCTCCAAAAACACACTGGGCTTCTACTACCTTCTTCACACTAGACAGCTGGAAAAAAAAAATTAAAGCAAGAGCTAGGCCAGCAGGATTGCAGCATCACACTTTGCAGCAGCACATGTCCAGTTTGTGCTGCATTCCTGCTCTGCCCTTACAGAGAGACTTTTCAGTGCCAACCAACCACCTAAAGAGAACAAACACTGCAAGAGGGCAGAGAAAATTCCACTTTCCTAGACTGTATCAGAGCTGTTGGCAAGGAACAAGAGAACCTGAGCATCCTTTTTGCAAGAGGTGCTGAATGAACAGCAAGCTGTGCCCAGCAGCCAGACCACTGAGGCTGCCTTGCAGAGCTGGACCCCGAGCCATGTGCTGCCATCGCAGCCCTGGTGGCAGCTGGTGTCCCAGGGCCCAGTGGGAACCTCCCTCAGTGGCACAGGTGCCTCACAGTGCTCCAGAAGAGAACAAGCTGCCTCATTCAAACAAGAGAACTTGAATTCCTGCCCAGCAAACCATCCTCTTGAAAGGGAACTTTCAGATCAGCGTTTATTAATTCTGGAGTGTGATTTTGTTCCCAAGAAACTTTCTCAGCTGAAACAATGAAAAAATTGCTGGTTTGGCAAAGTTTCTGATTGAGAATTCAAGTGACAGAGCAAGGGTTTTGCTGATAACGAAATCATACACATTTTTGTTTTATAGCCACTGCTATTTGCTGCAGAATATTTATGGAATGTGATAAAAAAAATCTATACACTCAGCACAGCTCAAACTTCTTTCCACAGACAGGTCTTTACCCCATCAGAAGTTCTGTCAGGACAGAGGAGTTACCTCTCAGAGGTTCAAACACACACATCTGCTGCACAAGTGGGACAAGTCTCCCTTCTGCATGGGACCAGGTCCTGCCAAGAGCAGCCAGGAGCTGCACAAGACTCATCCATGTTCTTGAGTTCCTGTTAACCAAACAAATTTCATCTGGGAAAACAATCTGAAATTCAGTTTAGCCAGAGGAACACACAGTTGTCTTGCTTCTGTGCACATAAAAGGCCATTCAAGAGCTGTTTCCCTCCTATATTTTTATTTATATCAAATCAACAGTAGGCCAAATAGATGCTCTCATATAAGCTGTTCATAGGCAGCCTGGATTATGAGTGTGGTTTTATACGACTTGAAAGGTTTTTTTTTCCTGTTTTTTAAACCTCTTGCTGTTAAGACTGGAAGCATAAGGAAATTTCCAGCTCTGGCTCTTGCCTCACTAGGTTTGCCCAATAGATCTTCAGGCAATGGTGCAGATACTTGACTGTGGCTAGATCTCACACTGCCACCTCTGAAAAACTGTGTGCTGACAGACACCACTGACTGGAGGTCAGAGCAAGCAGCTGGCTAATGGCTACCAGCACTGCTGTGGGGGAAGCAAGACTATCAAGCCTGGAGTATTTATCAGACTGCAGGAGAGCTGACTTGCCTGCTAAACAGGGTGGGTTGGGTTTTTTTCCTCCATTCAGATGAGGAGGGAGTCGAAATCTCATACTGCTATTTGCTGGAAAGGAGCAGCTTTCCACTCTAGCAGCAGCAGCCCTGCCCAAACTACTACCCTGACAGCCAGGATATATTGCCTTACTACTTTTGTTAGGAACAAAATCCAGGGATTTGCAGCTACAACCCCCACCATTAATCATCTAGGTTCAAAGATTTTACTTTTGTGCAGAGCCCTTTGATATGCAGAAGCTGTCTTAACCCCCAGGTGATGGCTCTGATGTGGGGAGGTTCAAGGGCACAACCCAAGACCAGGAGTTTCCATTGAGACAAATGGCCACGATGGGAATGGGGGGCACTGTGAAGGGCCTGGAAATCCCTGAGGCCTGCTTTCCTTAAGAATATGCACGCACTGGAGATGAAGTCTGACTCAACTGAGAATCCATCAGGTCAGGACCCCCAGCTGATGTGCTCAGGCCTGTGTTTCCCAGGTAAAATCATCCCAGGCATGTGCAGGCAGGAAGCTGTGATCTATGTGCCACCATTACTGAACACAGCTGGTTCCCTTCATCGCTCAGCTCATCAATCCATGGAGAGGCTATTACTGTTATTGATGTGCCTCAGACCTCAGGAGTCCTCAGACTTCCAACCCCAAGAGCTTTAAAGTCATGAATTAAGCCCTAAGAGTCATTATTAAAAAAGCTGCAACCATTGCATTATTTTCATCTGCCGTCTGTTTAAATGCTTTAGGCTATACTTAGCTCAAGGTTTCTCTCCACAAGAGCTAGAAATTTACTTGCTCTAAATGAAAAAAAAACCCACTCCAATTGTCCTGGAGTTATGCAGTGATTTGAACTGAAGTTTTCATTACTGTGATACTTGCAGTATAGGCAAAATGCTCCAGTGCTTCCAACTTGTCCTTGAGAATGTATTGCTCAAGGTGGGGAAGGATGAAAATTCAGGATCTGGCCAGAGCTCATCTCACATCATTTTTTCCCATATGCCTTTGGAAGACAGAAGTGCCATTGTCCACATCAAGGCAGTGATTTCATTAGTGTTTTCCTGCCCTTCCCATCATGGATTTTAAACCACTAGATCAAGAGGAGCTTAGTTTACCTTAAGTTTTCCACTTGGATTCATTTTCAAGCAAGTGAAAATTTACTTTTCAAGTGAAATTGAAAAGTAAACCATAGGTTCAGTTTCCTAATCCACTCTGGTGGATCCACCCCATTCCTCACAAACAGCCTTCATACACCTGCTCTCACCAAGAGCAACACTGATGGAAAAAAAAAAAAAGAGAGAGAGAGAGAGAAAAGAAAAAGGGGGAGGAAATGAGAATATCTACCCTCAAAAATAAAACTTTTCTTTTTTAAAAAAAATTTCTTCTTTACTGAATTCCCGTTTCCCCAGGTCCTAAAGAAGAGCAAAGATCAACTACAATTGATTAAAAGACATTCTATTCTGCAGCCACAATATCTGAAGTCCTTAGACCTCAGCCAAAACCAGCCTATTTAGATTTTAATTACTCCTAACTCACGTAGTAGTAAATTTGTGGTTACACGTTAGGACCCAGTGCTCCTTGAAATCAGTGAAAAAATGACACCAAGATCAGACTTGGCCATGCAAGAGAAAAATAAAAACCTTCCTTTTTCTTTAAGAATAGCTTTCATTTCTACATTCAGTAAGAATTCAAGAAAAAAGCCCAGTATGCTTCTCAAGCCAGAGAGTGCTCTGTTTTATTTTCTGCTTTATAAAATAATCCTACTGGAAACATCTCTCTGCATACATTCAGTAACTCTATTCCAACAAAAAAAGGAAGCCCTACCCAATACTGTAGATGGCTTTAACAAATATTGAAAGGATTGCTCTACAAACACCACAGCCCTGCACAGAGCTGGGATCCAGAGCAGCACTGGAAGGTGGATGCATCATGCCCAGACAGGAGGCACTCTCCTTCCACAATACCCTTGCTGTGCAATAGTCCCCTCTATGGGCATCAGCTTAGTCAACAGCAACATAAAGAAGATTTATTGCAAGACATCCACAAAAGAAACTTATGAGGAGCACACACATTCCCAGTGCTGGTAAGGTAATTGTTCCATTAGGGAATGAGACCATGCAGTGCAAAGGGTCCCATTTGTAAATGAGTGCCCACAACAGCAGCTATGCCTCATCTATCCCACAGGACCTGACTCCTTGGAAACTGTGAGCTGACATCTGTGGGTCCTCACACCCTTGAGGTGCACCAGGCCCTTTGCACGGCCCCCATTGCATTTTTGGGTGGCTAGATTCCAAGAGGAAAACCAAGAAGACTAAACTGACCTGGATTAAAGTAATTTGCAGATTCAAAAATCACCAGTCCTGGCTGAGTTGTATTTCCTCCTCCTGATGCCAAGGTCTCCTTTCTGAGATCACCAAAAGCTCTAAAAGCTGTACCACTCATAAGGGCAATAACAATTCCTTTAATATGTAATTTTAAACCACCCACCACACTCAGTCATTCAAGTCTTTGATACTCATCTGCTGCTTTACTGAGGCCCTTTGTTAAGGCACAATATGATAGACCTGAAGCTCTCTGGGGTGAGCCAATTTTCACAGAACGTGGCTTTAACAAATTCTATGTAGCCAACTGGAAAATTAAGAACTGTCTTTTTTTCTCTGGAATTTATTAAGGTTGAAGTAGTCTTTATAAGTGTCTTCTCAACATGTCAGTACTATCTAATCAGCTGAAGATAAATTAAGGGTTTGATCAGATTTTCTTTCACAGGAATTGACCTGATGATTAGAGACAATACTTTGTGTGTTACTTCATCCGGTGCAAGGAAAAAAATCAACTGTACCCTACTACAAGTGGCCAGTTTTGGGTACTTGAGACCACCTGACCTTAAGCATCACTCAGTACCCACTGTTGTCTAAGAATGAATGTACAACATTCTTGCTTTGCATTTGGCTCTGAGGGAGAATTGCTGTAGTTATTATTTAAATAGCTTAAAATTGGGACAGCTTGAAGTGCAGCAGGGCAGAGCATGACAAGCCAAGCAGTGTCACACAGCCCCCTGAGGTCCCAACAGTGCCTCCTCTAAAGCCTTCTTGAGAGGAGAGACAAATGCTTGATTTCTTTACTCAAAAACACAACACCACAGTCTCTGGGCAGTCAAGAGAGATCAGGGGTAAAGCCACTTTAAAATCACAGAATCCACTAAGGTTGGAAAAGTCCTCAAGGTCTTTGACTCCAGTCATTGACACAGCACCACTGTGTTCACCACTAAACCCCATTCCTCATTCACTTGGTTTTTGAACTCTTCCAGGAATGGTGATTCCACCACTTCCCTGGGCAGCCTGTTCCACTGCCTGACCACCCTTTCAATGAAGAAATTTTTCCTGTCATCTATTCTGTAAACTTCCCCAGCACAGCCTGAAGCCATTTCCTCTCATCCTGTCACCTTCACACGTCCAAATTCCCTTTTCCACCACTTCCTAAACCAGGTAGGGAAAAGGCTGGAAAGCCCACACCAGTCTTTGCTCCAGCCACTCACAGGATTGGCAGAAATACCCCAACAGGGAGGAGAAAAGCTTCTCCACAGAGGCATCTTTCCATCATCCCAGTGCAGTGCTTCCATCCCTTCCCAGGCAGATGCACTGCCCTTCTCACAGCTGCTCTGATTTGCTGTCCAGGAGCCAGGAATGCTGAGCAATACTGACAAATCTGGCCTGATATCCTTCACCCTGAGATGCTTCTCAGACACACAATCCTGATGGCTGCCAATCTCCCACACACCTGTAGAGATCCTGAAACAACCAGGTATTCATTTCAGGGAAAACATTGAAACAAGAACAGGAAAAAATAACTCACAGGACAAAACAGTTTCTATTTGAGTGTAATAGATGCCCTGGGAAGATGACAACCTTTGTGTATTTGTTGATAGAACAAGCTGATGATGTGACTGGGCCACAAGAGAGGCTAATGAGTTTCTGCAATCATTACAGAGGGTCTGCTCAGGAAAAGCTGAAGATCAGTGTTATTGCTCAGGCCCAGGAATCCCAATTTAGGAAAGCTCTCATTCAGACTGTAACAGGTACAAAGAACCATACATGTTTAGTTAATCTCACAAAAGAAGATTAAAAATAACTCATTTCAGCTTGCAAATGAAAGTCTAGTGGTACAATTGCAGTCTTTGAATAGATCAGGGAGATTACCAGCATCAGACCCTGCCTAGTTTTACACTGAGAGCTGGGTGACCCTTGACTCCACCAACAATGTGGAAGACAAAGAGCAGTCTGGGCACAAGAGGAATTTTTACATTTAATTTCCAGCACAAACACATCAGCTAGTTAAGTGTCCAAGTGTTAGAGGAGGGCATAGCTGGAAATCTTTCCCATAGGAGAGGAAGAAATAAGCATCCCTTACAAAAAGGATGCCACCTGCTTGTAAATTCTCTGAACAGGACTGGGATCCTTCCTTGAGCCAAGACACTGAGTTAAACTTTCAGCCAGTTCCCCTCTTCCCTGAGCCCACAAAGCAATTTGTGTGGATACCAGCAGCCCCAGAGGCATCTCCTAAACTGTTCATGTTATTCAGTCTCCTCATCACTGAATATTTCCATGAAGCACTTGCAAGTTTTTCAGAAGAGAGATGGAGGAAAGCAAGTTTAATATACTGAAAAAATTAAAAATTTAGGGGCAGGATAAAACTAATTGAATCTTGTGTTAAATTATACCATTGCAGGGATTCCAGTGCAATTTTATCATTCATACTTAGTCTAATAAAACTCTCAGACCTTTAATTTATCTCCACTCCAGCACCATCCTGCATCATGAAAGGGTTTTGCCACAGAGCAGAGGTCAGGCTGAGGAGCACCATGAGCTGTAAATACAGCAACTCTCTTCAGCTGCTTCCCCCGTGGGAATGACATCAGGATGCTCTTTTCTAAGGATAAATCAGAGATAAACATAGGCACCTGAGAGCTCACTTGCTTTCATGTTCTGTACGCTGCCTTGCTCTCAAAAGTTGGCATAAAACTGCAAAGCAAGGATGGGGAAGTGTCAGCTGACCTCCAGCACACTGTCCCCCACAAGGATAATTCAGAGCTTCTGTGGTTGTTTCTCATCAAGAGGACAGGAGAACAGCTTTCCTTTCTCCAAAGCCATGCTCCATCCCCTCACTCTGAAAGGTGTTTAAGACATCCTCAGGATTTAGGCAGCTTCTTCAGGTCAGTCCCAAATTATTTGTAAAAAGGCAGGGCTGTCCACCAAGCAGTTGCCACATCTGACCCCAGGAGACAGAGCAGATAGTGCTGGAGCTTGCATAGCCTGCAAAACATGCTGTACTTTAGTCCTCAGGTCTATAGGGATCTGTGACAGACATTTTGTGCATCTTCTGGGCTAGAGATTTGTTGCACGGTTGCCTGAGCTCAGTGTGCCAGCTGTTCCACATTAGCCCCTTGCCCCTGCACTCATTTGAAGCCCTGTTTTGAGTTGATTGTCCCAAGATGGGAACAAGAAATTCCAGCAAGTTCTGGAAGATCTCTGTGACTCCACCTGCCTGAGATCTGGGTGAATTTTGATTTCACATGAAGTTGCTCAGTGAAAACTTTCTATTCTGTACCTATTTCCCAGCAAATTTCACAGGACCTTGCACTTGAAGGAGCAGTGATCCGTGCCAGCCACACACCCCACTCAACACTCAAGCTCAGTCCCCAGTGCACCTGTCCCCCCAAAACAGGCAGGGTGCCTTTTAAGACAGTCTCAACTTTAAAAAGCCAACAAGAAAATGAACAGCTGACTAAACTGTTGCATGGTTTTGAGGAATTATTAATTTCCCTTATTGGTACAAGCTGTGCATTCATAAGCAGCTCAGAGCCTCACCAGACTCCTGCCAGACTGAATCATTTTAGCTGGAAGATGAGAAACTGCAAAAGTTCAAGGTTGCCACAACAGCAATCAGGCTTTAGTTCAGGCAATGCTATAAACAAGTATGCAAAAAACCTCCCAGCCTCAAGACACGGGAGATTCAATTCCATCTTACAGAGCCAGGCACACAAGATGCACTGGAGGTGGGGATGGGATCTGTGGGACCTCTGCAGTGGCCCCATCCCAAAATGACACAGGAACACAGGGATTTAGTGGCCGTAGGGTGGAAGGACTCACCAGGCACCAAAAGATACCCTGGAGACACCAGTAATTTCTTTTCTCCAAAGATGCCCTTCAGGTAGTTCTTACAATTTTTAACCTACCCCAGGATGAAAAAAGACCATTGGAGCATCTTCCCTGGGCTGAGAAAAACAACACAACTGCTCTGTCCTGCTGCCTCTGCAGGGATCTCTCAAACAGCAACCTGTAGAGCTGCATTGAGTAGGTACATATGGTCAGGGACCACCTTCAAAACACGGCAGCTTTAATTATTCTTGCTCCTGTGCCAGACATATGGCATTTCACCTTCAGTTTAAATGCCATCAGTTTCTATTCCCATATTGTTCCTTTCCAAAACTTGTCCTTTCTCCCCGCTTTAATATTTTAAGCTGCAATGGAACTAGATTTTTTCAAAGGAAAAGTTTGTAGCCAAGCAAATATGTCCATGTCATAAGATGAATGACTATGCAGCTAAAGCAGTGATGTTTTCAGGATTAATCTTGCCTAAATATTTCATTTCTTCACTTTGAATTATGAACATCTTTTTACATAAGTACTGATAGAGTTTATAGATCATTCCCAAAAGGAAAGTTTGATTAAAAAACTAGAAAACCACTTGAGGAAGAGGACTTCAGTCTCACCTGAAGGACAGTTTTTGCCACCTAGTGAAGAGCCTATGATAAGATGATAGGTCGTTTATTTTTGATAGTGTTTTTATTTTGCCAAAAAAGGACTGTCATAAGTCTTATGCTACTTTGCAATTGTTGGATTAATATAATGAAACATTTGCTTGAGTCTAAAACCATTAGGCATAGTTGGAGAGTGTCTGGAGGATTTGGCACCACGTGCACCTCCTTGTACTGTGGGATTCATTGAGAGCTGTCAATACAATTTCCTTCAGGAAATCAGAAAGCATAAGAAACCCCGCGGCAGATAAGATGCAAGACTGATGAGCTGCAATCAGTATAAATTAGCACCTGCAAAGGATAAATCCAATGCACAAGGAAAGAAAATGTCTATTATGACTATCAGAAAAATTCCAGGTGCAACACGAATTTGAGGAAGTCACAAGGTCGTTATTTACAGCCAGACCTCTTCAGCAGCTGGAGTTTTGCAAAGAAAAAAAAACAAAACAAAACCAAAGTTGCTAAGATCTTCGACACCCTGAAGATGGGTGTACACCCATCAGAGCACCATCCTTGTCAGCTTATGTTAGTTAACATACCTGAACTCCTGGAAATGTTCAGCCCCTAGCTGGGAGGTGGTGGAGGGCTGGCTGGACAGGGAGAAGTGTTGGATCTGCCAGAGGAACAGCTCTGCAGGAGGTTATTTGCATGTTCTGTAAGGATGAGAGATTCCATTTTCCCCCATGCATTGCTGCGTAGCCAGGACAGAGACCTAGAGCGGGCAGGAAAAGTTTTAATAGACCAAGCAGATGAGAAAAGGAAATTGGTGTCAAGGACAAGCACAGCCCAGTGTCACCAGGCACCCCAGCAGGTCACAGAAACCATCTAAGTTACGAATTTCATTTAGAGTTCCTTGTTCTTCCTACGCCCGCAAAATCCAGATACTGATCTCGTCCAAGAGCGCCTCTCAACTAGGAGATAAGTACCATTAATTACCAGCAGGCCCGAGGATATCGCCTTTCACTGCTAACCCACTCTCAAGCGCTTTGATAAATACCGAGTTTCCTCTTGCCGGGGGAGGGATCCTATCTGCAAAGCGTTAATAGTCTAAAGCCACTTTCAAAATAGCGTCTACCAGCTGATGTTTATCCTACATCTCAGCACTTCGCAAACAGGAGCTCCAAACATTTTTCCCTGACCAATTTATCAAGATTTACATCAGTTAGGGGTTCTCTGCTCCAGGTTGACTTTCCCAATATTTCAGCATTCTGTAATCAAACCCCGAGAGGTCCATGACTCGTGGGTATGACATCATCTGCTTTTCAAGATGCTCCTGTGCTATGAAATAAAGAGGTAACTGTGCCAGGTAATAAGCAGAAAGAGAATATTTCAAGAATACAATAGGAATAATTAAAAATCAGCAATTTATTTGGGAACACATATGTGCTTTTGTTAGTAGGAGAATGTCATCCATGGCTTTTTTAATCTGGGGATGCACTGATGTATTGTGACACTTTGTGCTTTTCAGTGCCCTGCATTTCCATCCCTCAAGTGGGGCAGGCTTTCCAATGGATTGTCACTATTTAGTAATTACAAATATAAATGTCACTGCTGTCAAATAATATAACACACCTCACGCATCAGGACACAAGCTGTTTAAAATCGAGCTATTATAGCAAAGCCACCGCTGTGTGAACACGCCTTGATTAAATTCACAGACATTAATCATTTTAAATAAAAACTGAATTTTGTCAAGGCAGCAATGAACTTTCCAGAAGATATAGGAGTGAAGTGATGTTTCCAGAAGGCACTGTTCCTCCAGGCATTGCTTTAACACTGAAGCACAGTTGGAGTACATAACTCATAGCTGCAAAAAGCAGTTTTTAAGCGCAAGTTCCACGGAGGAGTTCAGGACCACAAAACCCCTGAAAGCTGCAACCCTCAGCATATGGCAACTGCTCACCTGAGCACAAGCAGAGCCATCACAATCAGGAGTGTTGTCTACACAGGCACAGCCCCAGCGAGCCGAGACCAGGGTCCAGGGTAATTGGTTTGGCCACGCTGTCAATCCCACCTCCAGGAAGAGGTTTCCCTGCCAGCCTGCTCAGCGCCAAGACAGTTTCTATTTTCCAGACTGTCAGTCCCAAATCCTATCAGATTTCAGGCTGCAGAAGATAGATTATCTGGGCAGCATTATGGCAGATGCACTGCTGAAGATGCCCACTTACTCAGAGAGAAAAGGGAAAATTTCTCCCCCTGCTCCTTTTCTGTCCGTGTCAGACCCATCTGCCATCCACTGTTGGGTTCATCTTTGTCATGCTTGGGAACAACAACACCCATGGGTCTGCACGTGCATTAATTAGGTGGAAACCTAGTTTGATGGAAAGATTTCATTTCTTTATCTTCCCAGAGAAGGGATATCCTGGGAAAATGATCTATGATTATTCCCCTATATATTAAAGAAGTTATTCTGCATAGGGATCAAATTGCAGTTGCAGAGTGGAACAGCCACTTGGCACGATGATAGATTGCTGTATCAGTCATACCTGTGAACCTTATTTACAGAAGCAACACAAAAATATTTGAGCTGGCAGCTGTTCCACTGTGAGAGCAAATATAGCTAAAAAGGTTTTTTATTTTGCAGAATTTCCAACTCTTAAAAAAAAAAAACCGCATGTGCAAAACACATCTCTCCTCACTGTCATCCAGCTCCTGCCCACCCCTTTTGATGAAGGGTCTCCTAAGTATGAAGCATTTGCTAAAATGCAGACAATGATGCTGCTTTCACTGCTCAGTCTACTTATGAGAGTCCAGCTCTGAGATCAACAGCAGACAAAAGAGGAGAGAAATCTCATTTGGAGTCAGATAATGCTCAGCCCCAGCTTGCTGCATGTCCAGCCAAGTTTTTTACTCCATCACTGAGTCACCTTGCACTTACTGGTTTCCCAGGAGTGACTGAGCCTTGCCCAGTTTGGGGTGAGCAGACATTGGTGCCAGACACAGGGACAGCAGCATCAGACCCCCAGAGCCATGTCAGAACTGTAGCAGCAAGCCAGCATCAAATCAGCCTCAGAGACCAAATTTCTTACCCTTCCATTTCAAATGCAAGGAGAGCTCAGTGCCCTCACGTGAATTGAGCACAGCCAACACACAGCCCTGCTGATCCCTGCCCTCAGCCCTGTGCTGCTCCCTCCATCACCCAACTACAGCTGTACATGCAGCTGCACAGCAAAAGCAGACTGAGTAACTGCTCTGGGCTAAAAAAAGAGGCAACTCCTTGCAAATGAACTCTTAAATTTAGCTTCAGAATTTGCAGCAAAACTCTTCTTGATTGAGGCTGGTGTGGTGGGAGTGAGATGCCTCCTGACATGGATCACCCACCCTGGCAGCTCAGCTCTTCCCTGGAGATGTGGGATTTCTCTGTGCTGCCCTGGGACACATCAGCATGGTGCACCACACAGCCTGTGGTGCCCAGCAACACCGTGGTCCTCCCTGGGCTGTCCCCACCAGGCACATCCTCACCAGACAGACAAGAAACATTGCAAGGCCACTCATCTGACTTGAGGTACCAGGCAGCATTATCACAAATCCTTAGGCAGCAGTGAAGCCCCTAGATTTTGGGGTTTGCTATCTTTTATAAGCTGAAACACGCATGCATATGTTCCATCTCTCTGTTGCCAAGAAGAACCAGACAGGTAAAACACAAAAAGGTGAAGTTTGTTATAAATGCAAAAGCCAGAGCCCACAGCCCTTGATCTTGTATCCCTCAGCCTGAGTCAAGAACATTACCCAGCTCTGCCACTCAGCCTCCTCTTCCTGTTATAAATGTATAACAGAAGGGAAATCATGCCAGGGTCCGTATTTGCCACCTACCAGAGTCAGCACTGCACTTTACACCAGAAAAATCTCTCCTGGGCACTCACTTCATACTCAGGTCAACACATGACACCCCCAGCATCAATTGAAGCAGCTCTACTGAAAGCTGCTGAACTACTCCCTCTACCTAAACTTGCTCCCTGAAAGACCAGAGAAGCTCACCATATGACATCTTCCCCATCTGAAAGCTTTTACCCCACTCTCCTGGATTGCCCTGGAAGGAAATGTGTGAATTTTGTGACAAAACATTTGTGTTCCTCCACAGGGGACAGAAGAGAGGCCAACCTAGAGGAAGGGGGTGGCACAAATGGAAAATTTTGATGTTTTGGGTTGTTTTTCTTTTTTTCTTTATGGATAAAGAAAATCTTTCTGTGCAGAAGAAGTGTAAAAGTGTTAGGGGTCAAATCAACAGCAAAGCATACATTTGTACAGATATAATAAAAATATCAGAACCTTGCTCTGCTCTTCAGCAGTGGAAAAATACCCCTGGACTCTTCTTTGCCTCATAAACCACTTTGCCTCATAAACCACAATTGTCTTGTGCAAAATGCTCTCACTGCAGCCAGGCTTGGGGTTGCAGGAAGGGCAGGGTTGGTGTTGTCACCCAGTGTAGTGGCCAGCAGGGCAGGCTTGCAGCCACAACCTGTGAGAATGAGGCCTCAGACTATGGTGTGCTGTTTTGCCCTTCATTTTCCAGCCCTGTTTTGAGTATGCAGGATTAAATTCTTTGCATTAGCCTCAGAAGCAAGAACAGGTCCCCAGCAGTACCTGAGAGCACTTGCTGCTGGGTGCAATGTCACATCCCCTACTCTTATCCACACACCATGAATGAAATTCAGAGTAACAGCTGTGCTGTGCAGTCAAAGAGAATCTTCTTGTAGACCACTGCAGAAACGATTCTCTGCAAAACATATTTTTTCTTTGCACATGCAGAAGATGAGCTCACTCAGACCACACAGGCGCTGGAGCCTCGAAACCCCAGTGTGTGGCCAGCTCGGGGCAGCGGGGTGGGATGCTTGCTCAGCGTGGGTGTGCACCTGGATTCTCCCTCCTGTGGCAATCCAGGGAGCACAGCATCCTACTCATCTCCATGACAGGAGGAGGGAGCAGTGTGGGGCTGGGAGGGCTGCAGGAGGTACCTGAGCAGCTTTGCTGAAGTCACGGCCGCACACGACGCGTCAGCGATGGCACAGCCACAGACCTGAGCTGAGACCTCCATAGACACCAGCCCTTCTGATGGGAATCTGAAACCCTTTAAAAACCCCTTTCACACACCTCAATTATTTTAACCGCTTAACCATCACGTTCCAGTATTGATTTGAACGCATACGAATTATTTAAGTCAATTGCCTATTAAAATTCATTTTCGGTGAAAGGTCAAACCTGCAAATTGAAACCAGATGCAGTACATTACGCCTATCAGTACTGTGATCTGCACACAAGTTCATTATAATGTTTCTGCAGAAGTAATTTCTCTTGTCAAATTTTGCTCTGTATGCCACTGTGGCTATTATAAGCTCTATTAATTAAGAGGCCACTTTACTCTTATTAACAGAAAGTTTTAAATACTGCAGTCTCAAATAAAGATATATAAAAAAGCATTTGGACTTACCCACTTTATAGCATGCTGCTCCTGAAATGCAGAGAGAAAGGAAAATGAGTTCATTTTGTAGCTGGAAGTGCATTTTATTCAGTCATAGAAGATCTGAGGAGCTTTTAGGCTCCCTGCAGTGAGCAACAGTGACAAGTAGCACCCTCCCTTGAAGCCACCAGCAACATCCCTGCATCCAGGACTGTGTTGCTTGTAAAGTGCAGTGACTTCTGGGCAGCTCTTAATCCACTTGAAGTTCATCAGGAGAAAAAGGCCACAGGAATGGCCTCTCCATGTCACCTTGAAGCCTCCATCGATGCCTGATGAAAGGCAGGAGCAGTACAGCAAACCTCAAAGCAGCCCCTAAGTGTTTATAGTGCTCTCTTCCTCAGCAGCCAGAACTGGGAAATACCACCCTGACTTGATTTGGGTTGTATCTGGTTTTAAGTTCCTTGAAAAATAAAGGCCAGTTACTCATGGCTTGCTCTGCCACTGCTCGCATGAGTCTTGCCCCAACACATGCACTGCCCTTTGTGTCTTTATGTATACATGGCTTATGCAGCAAAGGGGGCATTGGAACACAGAGGGGAACATGGCATTTTCTCCCAGACTCTCAGAAGTGTTTTGTTTTCTTTTAGATTGGCCCTGTAACTATTACCCCAAGAGAAAAATTAGTTTTCTTCCAAAGTAATAATCATTTGAAAGGAAGGCTGCTGTTCCAGTGGGAAAATGATGGGATTCCTCTTGGGAACACTGAAAAGAAACCAAAATGGAAATTTTCATTTCATTTTATAACGCCAGCTTGAAATAGGACATTTGCATTTCTGCCCTCCAATAGCAGGCATGTTTTTCCTATTAAGATGTTTATAAAAACATTGTATTTTGGTAGAAGGAGGGGGTGTTTGATATTTCTGATAGGGAAAGCTGATCTCTGACCATCTCTGAACATCTGAAAGTGTTTTGAGCTCTTTGCAACCTACATTGACATTTCAGAGTGTTGAAAGTTGCACAGATCAAGTCAACAAATTTCAAGCATCTTATGAGTAAATCAGTTCATAGGATCTTTCCCAGCCCAGGAAATCACTTTACTCACATATTACACCAACACAGACTAAGGCTGTACTTTAATTACAGCATCTTCCACAGTTCTTCCAAGTGTTCCTAACAGCTCTTTAAGACAATCACCAGGGAAAAGTAGAAAAGAAGAGCCAAGAGAAGAGGAACTGCTCTCAGTGCCAAGCATATTCGGCAATTCAGCAGACACACACAGGCACATATTTTCTTTGCCAAAAGTTAAACCTTTTCTTCTTAAAGTTCTCATTATTTTCTTGTAAAAGTATTTCTTTTCAGGGGAGCTCTGTAAAATCTGGCCAATTTCCTTATACTGTATTTGCTGGAACAAGGAGCCTGTGAGTCCTCAGTGGGTCACCCCAAAAGTTGATGCCTTAGGATTTTAGCTTTTTTATTTTTAAAATGCTGTTCTGCTTTAGGGTATAACTCTAAACTCCATATAAAAAGTGTTAGTTAACTGTCTTTACATTTTGGTCAGACAAAACAATCCCTCTAGGCCTGATCCTGATCAAAGTGAGTGGGAGCTTGTGGGTGTCCCAGGGAGGGGGCATGGGTGGGTGCAGGGGCTGCACCCAGAGCAGATGTCTCTCTGCTACACAGCTCATGGGGAATGAGGAGTCTCCTCCCCTGAAACTGGGGTCATTGTACAAGCAACCACAGAAAAGGGGCCAAGGATGGGGAAAGGCACCAAAAGCAAGAGTCCTAATTTGAAGAGATGCAAGGTGGTCCTGCTTCTGGTTGGGTTGGACTTAACTCACCTCTCTCTAAAGTTATTTGAAAATGACTCTGTGGACACAGCCTCTGGGAAGAGCCAGTGGAAGGGATCAAGCTGCTGTCTCAGAGCCCATCACGTTCTCAGCTCAGCTGCAGAGGTCTGAGGCAGGCAGGGCCTCTCTTGCAGCAGGATTTGTGACACAGGCACAATCATGCTGAGAAAAGAGTGGCCTGGCCAGGCCAGCAGCACTGGCAGATGGTGAGGATCTTCCACCTCAGCAGAAGCTGCAGGGCTCTCTCAGGAGGAGGGGAGGCTTGACACCTGCTCATCCAGTCACACAGGGCTCTGTGCAAGCAAAGGGATGATCCACGAGCAGGACATGCACTGCCCAGGGTGCCACCACCCCAGCTGTGGCTGCTGAGGCCACAGCAAGAGCTCTGCAGGGCCATGGCTTTTGGAGGTCCCCACTGGGATTTGAAACTGATCCATTTAGTCAGAAGAAGTCATGGCAAGGGTTAGTGCTGTGCAGCCATGTAATCCATGGGTTAAAAAAAATTCCAGTATCCTCTCTCCACCTCTCTTCCTCACTTTCTTGGAAAAATGATAAGAATCTAGCCCTGGGCAGGACTTCACAGTCCCTGGCAGGCAGGTATGGGCTCTCGGAATGCAATTCACAGAGGGGAGGCATCTCAGAGCAGCTTCCAAATGACCAACATCAAGGAGTTCTCACAATTTGGCTGAGCTCATCCCAGTACCAGTGTGAGCCAGTCCCGGGGTAGGGTGCACAGCTGATGCAGAACTGATGCTACACTTGATCTCAACTGAAAGGCCATTACAGAGAAATCAGAAGAGACTGGCTAAAAGCAATTTATGGGGTTACAAAATGATGTATTACATGCACCATGGCTCCAGGTTTGCAGTAATTTAGGCTGGTATTGATTGAGGAGAGACTGGGGCATATTCCACCACCTTTTTAATTTCAGTCTGATTTGGCCACTACTTGCAGGTCAGCAGGCAATTTGATGAGACAAAAACAAACGAAGCATTAGAGAAGCCTAAATCACAGGCTTTTAGAAGTACCTTGTAAATAACTTTTAAGGCTGAACAAGGAGAACAAAATGAAAGAATTGGCTATTAAGGAAATCGAGACTGAAGTTTCAGGCTCAGAAAAAATGGTTTCATGGCACAGCTAAGAAAGAATATCACTCACACCTACCATCATTGCCTGCCTGGATTTTCCCAAACAAATATGCTGGCTTTTTCCTCGTATTACAGTGCTGATTCTGACTCAATGTGTACTGATCAAATTATACCAAAATAAAGCCAAAGTTCATACAGTTTCTTACAAAGGCCTCTAATGATATTATTTCAACAATGGGATGGATGACTTGGTAGGATTCCAGATTATTCAAGCCATGTAATGGTGGAGTATTGTCTCTGCACTCCAAGGAAAGGGACAGGCTGTAAATCTGAGTGTAAAATTCCTGTAAGGGCAAACCCGAGATAATTTTTCTTCTGGAGATAGTGATTACAGAATTAGGACATGGAAGGGCACCTGTCAGTACTTGAGGTGGGGAAATTGCCCAGTGACTTCCATCAGGAAGGAAAACTTGTCACATACCATGTGCTATTGAGGAGAAAAAGCACAAGCAGAGGAAGTGGGAGGAAAAAGTTATTTAATTCTTCATTATTTCTGATCCTAGGGTTAAAGTGGTCCCCTCATCACAAAATTACCTTAAAGTGCAAGAAATCCCAGATCATTTTCCCTTTCCCTCCTAGGAATGTGCCCTGTAACTTACCAGACACACCCATAAGTCTCACAGGGTGAGAGGAGGCACATGGTAAAGGAGGAATTGTTCCAAACCATAGAATGTATCCACTGCGAACTGCCTGAATTCAGCCCCGAGCTCACCTCTGCTACCTTTGCATATTGATGTTGTGTAGGATATGGGCAAAGGTCTGAGCAAAGCAGATCGATTATGTCACTTACACAGCCATCAGGTGTGGATATAAATGGATTTTCTGAGTTTGCTGTGACTATCAAAAGCTTGAACTCTGATGTGCACAGGTAAAGAGAGAGACAGAAATCTCTGATTGGAGTAATTAGCACTTTCCTGCAGAAGGCTTCTCTGATCTCTAATTGCATGTTCATTTCAGTCTTTTAATAGCACACTTGTGAGGTGCTTTTCTACTTGCTGCAGGTATAGGGAGACATGACCTTGCATTCCAGCACACGTGCTGATGGAGCAGAAGAGATGTCCAGACTTGCTGAAGATGGGGAGGGAGCTGGAAAGATCTCTGAATTTGCTTCAGACCAAGAAACTTCTGAGGACCCAATTCTTTATTTCTGGCTAGCAGGGAGTTTGTTCAAGTAGGATCCCAGGCAACATGAAGTCCCACTTCATGGTTTGTCTCAAAATCAAGTTGAGTGATGTGAGGGAGGATAACCCCTCCTTCCATGGGCCTGTGGGAAATGATAACCTGCTCCCAAATATATACACATGTTGGGAAAGCCAAGAAAGTGCAGGGCTCAGCTGTCAGTGAACCTGATTCTGCCCTTCTAATAATTCATTCACAACTAAATGAAACCACCTGAGCATCTTCTTCCTTTGTCTCAACTCCAGAAGTCAAACACCTCAAAAGTTATTGGCAGTTTTAATTAAAACTAGCTTTGAGACACAGAGCAACCTATAATGGTTATGGCTCATTCTAGATAATACTGTAATAACCCTCTCTCATATTAAATATAGCAGTAATATTGTTCACCAGAGATGAGGACATTAGCACAAATAATCAGCCTCACTGTTGTGGGGAGGGCACTGAAGCCAAGAGGGGGTCTAAAATGATTGCATAAAACGCATCTGCTCCTGAAAAAGAGACACCCTGCAGCTCCCTGCCCTCATCAGCATCCTTCCCAGAAGGCCCCTGAATTTCCAGTAGATTTAGTTCAAACCCCCCATACTATCTCAGCAATGTGCTGCCAGTGGGAGGTCATTTCCAGGTTCCTGCCCCTGCCTGGGCTCTGGCTGCATTGTCTCTGTCTCATTCACACGAGCCACTTGCCACCAGCACAGAGCTGTAGCAGGGAGGGCTGTGGGCTCAATGACTGCAGATGTGTTCACAGTTTCAGCCCCACTCAGCTTTTCTGATCCCAGGCCCTGGGCTCTGCCCAGGGGGTTGCAGCAAAAGCAGGGCTCAGCTCAGAGAACTCAATGTTCATGTTTGAGCAGGCTGACAAACAGAATCATTGCTCAGCTGCATTTCAGAGCTGGGGTGGCCATGGCACTCCAGCAAAGGGGCTCTGGGTGCAAGCCCATGAGCTCTGCCTTGGGCTGGAGGTGCAGAGACCATGGCAGATTATCACACCTTGTTCTGAAGCAGTGAAGCCCACTGGCTCTGCAAATGCACCCCTGATGCAATGCCTGAGGGACGTGTGGAGGCACCTGCCTTCTGTTCACCTCAGCATGGCTGCAATTAACTGAAGTTCCCTCCTCGTGATTTAAATAGGAAATAATTTTTTTCCATGGTATAAATCCACTGAAGCCAACACATTCAGGGAAGCCACGCAAGGAGTGATCTTGACCCGGGGCAGTTCATGTCACAGACTCAGGTGTACATTGAAACTGCCCAAAGGCCCTTGTAGCTTCAGCCCAGTGCAATTTTAAGGGGCAGTGGAAAACTTAGTTGTTTCTTTGCATGCATGACAGCCAAATCTCCAGTGCATTTTCTAGAGGGATATCTAAGGTTCATCTGAAAATCTCAAGACATTCTGATTTGATTTGAAGGAGGCCTTTGGGGGCAGTGAAAACAGTCCATTTGAGGAAACCTCTAGTTGAGTACGTGAGGTAAAAGCATCCAAAATCATTAATTTCTTTTGCAAACCATATCTCTTCTTTCCTACAGTACTGAGGATGTGCATGAAAACACTGGAACAGGTTTTGTTCCAAAGATCAATTCAGTGAAAAGGATTGTCATTTTTTAAACTAATGAAACAAAATGCAGCAGTATTTCTCCTTTGAGAAAAATAAAAAAAGCAAACCTCTTCCTAACAGTTTTTATTTCTTTTTCACCCTGTGTCTGTAATTAGATAATAAAGGCAAGTGAAAAAACACTGGGGTTGTAATCAGAATTTGAAAACCACAGGATTTTTTACAAACTTCTTGGGGAAATGTTTAGCTTTCTGACAGATGATACAAACCTTACTTATAGAAACATAAGCTCCTGCTAACTTGAAATCCCTTACATATGAAATGCACTTCAGTGGCCATTCTGCTCAGGAGCAGTTCATCCTTGGGAAAATATTATTGCTGGAATGCTACAGGAGTCCACAGCTTAGAGCTGGAGGATGCATTTAAATTCTCTAAAGAGGCTTTAGGAATCCATAACAGCACTTGATCTACCTTTGGGGACGGGAATGGGGGGGGTTTTGTGCTGCAACAGCTGAAAGTATTAATTGGCTGATCTTTTCACCAACAATTCCTTGTATTTCATTACATGCCTTTTATGTGTCTGTTGTCTTGCCCCAGTGCCTTGCTGCATATTTCCTAGCAGCAGCATGGCATCTTTGAGAGAGGGAGAGGGGCTCCAGCCATCACTCTGTTCCCACAGAATGAAAGCAGAGTCAAAATTAAATGGGAAAACAACTGTCACCACAATAATAATCAAACTGTAGGCTGCATTAACATTTTTCCTCCAGAAGCTCTGGTATGAGGCAACAAGATGCATGTCTTTCCACAAAATAATTATGCTGTAATGAGACTGTCTTAATGCATTCAGAAAAACTGCTGTTAAGGCTGACTAAATGGAAGTACAAAAGCAGAACAGGTAGCTTAAATGGCAGCTAGGCTTTATAGTTTCTCCCCTAGTCTGGAAGATTAGGATTAGTGTGATCATAGCAAGATGCAAGTGTAAAATCCAGATCTGGATTTCAGGTTTTCCTTCAAGAGGTGGAGAATATACAGAGGAAGGCTTCTGATTCAGATTCATTTTGCAAAGGAAATGTGTAAGTCTCTATCTGTTCACTCTGGTTCCAACAAGTAAATAACTTCGGCCTCTCTGATCCCTGTGGAATGATGATTTACAACACTGGTAATGTGCACTGAAGAAAAATACAACTTGTTCCTGAAAACCACTGATTAAAGTGATCATAGGAAAGCCAAATAACTCACGGCTTCCTCCTTTTATCACTCATAGCTGCCTTACCCCTTGTTACTCCACTCAGCAGCACTGACTCTGATTTAATCTGCTGGAAGGGGGCTTGTCTGCAATGCTGATCAACACAATTCAGTCTTTTCAAACATTTCCCAGTGCCAAGGGACCTTCTGGTAATGCTTTTAGCAGAAATAATTTTAAGAAAATGAATTGCTAAAATATGAACTTCTACAGAGACAGAACCAGGAGAAAAAAAATGACAAAACCATAATAGGCATTGCCTGCTCAGTAGGAAGCATGAAGGATACGAGTTATTGAACCAGGAGGGAAGTACAGCCTGGCAGATCTGTTTAGTCCTGTCTCATCCACCATTGCTGCCTCAGTCTCTGCCAGGACTCTGTCACGGGGGAGATCCATAAACAGCAAAAGCTACTAGTGATGGACCTGGACATTCCATTCCCATTTGGACAACTGCAAATATTTTTCCTGGTTTGTATGCCTGCTCCTGGTGCCTCTCTGAACTATCCCAGGAATTATGTGAAATGCTTTTCTCCTTTCCTTCTGTATGTTATAGCCTTCAAAGAGAGCATGGACCCAAATGCAGAATATGTGGGAAACACTTCAGGAGCCCAGTCCATTTCATTTCTAGGAACTGAGAATCATAGGGAATCTGGGCAAGAAGGAATTCAGGAGCGCCCCCTGTCCAAGTGAATCTACCTGGCCAGAGAGATGCCTCCACTGACAGATGCTGCATGACTCCCCAAATATCTACACTTACGCTTCCTCCACAGCCAGTGCAAATTTCCCCTCACCTCTAACCTGAACCCACTGCTAAGGTCCTCCATGGACACTGCAGCCTGTTTAGTCTCCCTACATCTGCTTTACACACACACGGCTTCTGAGTCCCTCCATGAAACCCACACCTTTTCCTGGTGGGCTCTACCATCTCCCAGAGACCTGGAAAGCTGAAGGCTGGAACGTGACCTATTCAGATCAGAAGCAGAGTGCAAATTTAAACAGCACAGGTAGTTTAACAACTGTGATGATTGATCACAGGCTGTGCTGGCGTCAGTGATGGGCAGTTTAGAATTAGCATGCCAGATGTTTTTAAATGATTGCTGTGTTTCAAAAAGGAATTAATTCAGAAACATCCTCCACTTAATGTTTACCCTATATTACTGTGCTATATTATCCTGTAATTGGTTGTTAGGTCAGGATTGCAACCTAGCAGGTTGCTCTTCCTTGCCTAATTAGCGTATCTTCCTCATTGCTCAGTGCAGGACTTGTTGTTTTCTCCCTACAGATCTCCTTTTCCTGTGAACACCCTCTCCACAACAGAAATTTATTCCCTCTCCCTCCAACAAACCAGCCTTTCACATGCAGAAGAGCTGCTGTTTGCCCGAGCGGGCTGACCTGAAGCTTCTAACCAAACGAGCTGTTCCTTCTGATGAGCTTGAGGCAGTGGAAGTGTTTCAAACTTGGCAGCACAGACAATTCACTACTCAGACACTGTACATTTCCCTCCTGTCTGATCTGCAGCCCTGCAGTGACATGAGTCATCCTCCTTCCCCTTCTCTTAAACCATGGACTTTCCTGGGGCCGAGCCAGCACGTGGCCCTGCACAGAGGTGTGCCACATGAAGACCCGGCTCCTGCGAGGACAAACCCTCCCGTGTGGCACAACAGGTCTGCTCCTCTACACCCCAGGCCCAGCCCCTGGCTTGTGTAGGGTGTGAGTTCCTGAGAGCACAAGCACTGTCTGTCTTCAGCTGCATGAAGTGCCAGTAAATCCACGGGGCAAGAGCCAAAACACAGCATCACCCTCGTCATTGTGCAAATCTCTTATCTCTTGAGCACCCTCAGCTGAGCTCAGCCAGCCTCATCCTGTGTCTTGGCCTTGAAAACGTGGCTCATTTCTCATCCCAGCCAATTGTCCTGCTCTTGCAAAATCTGGTATCAAGGCCAGCAGAACCTGGCTCCCCCTGTGAGACCACACATGAATATTGTACCAGGTCCTAGACAGAGCAGTACAAGAAACACTGGACACCATCAAACTGGAATAGAAACAGGGACACACTGGAAGGGTTTGCAGAAGCCCCAGATTAAGCCCGGCTGAGATGCCTGGCACAGTGCATTAGGGAAGATGAAAAGAGTTGATCTGCATGGCTTGGCTGAACAGCACAATCCAACAGCAATAGCCTGAACTCAGAGGATGATGAGAAACTGCACCCTGGTACAGGGAACTGGCATTAGGGGTAATGAGGCAACACTAGTTTGGACAACGAGAGCTATTTCAGAAATTAGGAATGGGATGCAGTACATGGTCTACCTATATCTAGACACAAATTAGTACAAATTAGTAGAACAGGGAAGGCAGCTTGACCTTCCCTTGCTGCTTCCAGAGCAAACCGAGCAAGCACTTGCTGGGACTGTCCTGCCCCAGGCACCACTGCATGTCCCACAGTGTCTTGCAGGGACTTTATTTCCCCTAAGTAGGACACAGAAGTCTTTGCAGCTTCCTCCTCAGGATGGCTTCATGTTTATGTGGTGAGACACTACAGGATATGTGGATTGTTGCATTAAAATTTGCAACACAGGCAACAAGGACTGCAGATCCCAGAGCACATAGCACTTCAGCTCTTCCGAGGACCACACTCCTTCCAACAGACACAGACGTGGCTTATCCAAACAGCCCAAACTTTTGCTGGCCCCAGGAGCAGGGAAATCAGATCAGCCTCTGATTTCCTCTGCCTTCACAGCACAAGCAAGTATGCAAAGAAGTAAGATGACATTTGGCTTCTTGCAGAGAACAGCAGATAATTTAGTGAGATTAAACGACAGCCGTCTCCCTTCTCGCACAGAAAAACCATCTCCCGGCTGGGCAGGGACCTGTCTCTGCTGGAATGATGCTGCTCGAGCGCCTCTCTGTGGATCTGAGCTCCTCTTCCTCCCTCACAGCCCTCTCTATCCAGCAACTGATCTTTTAACTTTCTTTTACATTTTTTTTACATTGCTCCTATTATACCCTGAGCACCTCTGAGTTCACTGAACTTGGCACTGAGCTAGGAGCTGGCCCAGTCAGAATTCACAGTTTCATCTTTTGATGGTGAGATACATATATACATATATATATATATGATACTACTCAAGGTCTGTCTATAGTTTCCAGCAGCAGAACAGCTGAAATTGGAACAGACCTACAGCTGCCTAGGGCTCACAGAGTGACCAGGAATGAAAGCATAGCTGCCAAGGGCATTGTCTTTGAACAAGCAATCAGGTGCCTGTGTTTGTCAGAACATGCTGTGGAGCTCAGCACAGAGCTCCATCACCAACACGCATGTCAACACACTGATCATGCCAATTTTTCTGTATCCCTCGAAGAAGCAAGAAACAAAAGGTCCCCTGCTGAAATCATGAGTTAAAACAAAGGCTCTTCATCAGCCTCCTGCAGCTGCTTGTTGTTTTCCTTTCTCTGCGGAGCCTGCCAGCTCCTGGTTATCTTGGCCAAGCACATGATTAGAATCTTAGAGCAAATTCTAACTGCAAACAAACAAGTACATCTTGAGAGGAATACACACAAACTGGTGGATGCACAGTACATCTAACTGTTCAGCAGATCATGTCCTGCCTCTTCTGATGCCAGGCAAGCCCTGCTCCTCTTCTGGATGGAAAGCAGATGGGGTAGGATTAATGGCACCGATCCCCAGGCCCTTTATATTTGCACAAATAGCAAGAACTAGACCCAGTGCTGCTCAAGGGGCCACGTATTAGTTGTGCTGGCTTTCTGCAGCATGGGAAGCAATGTAGGAATAGGAATTTCTGCCCTGAGTAATCCCCTCTGCCTGGCTACGGCAGACGGTCTATTGTTTCTGAAAGTACCATAGAAACAAAATAATTATGCTCTGTGGCCACCACAGCAAGAACAGAAGGAAGGATCAAGGATTGCTCCTTGTTCACTTCAGTGCTGACCCACGTGGCTCAGTTTAAACAGGCATTGAGGGTGGTTTGGGCTCACCCGCCTGACTTTGCACTGAGGCAGATGGCAAGAGCTCACACAGCCCAGTCCCAATATCCGTAACAATCAGATGAGCTGTGAAGCTGTAATCTGTGGCAGATGGAAAATGACAGCACAAAAGCTTTTACTACAGCCCTCAGAGCCTTCACAAAGGTAGCAAATAGGAAGGTTCCATTCAAATAGCTTGTCCTTCTCCAAAGCAAAGCCAGGCATCTGAGACTGTGAAACAAATGGAATGCTTCTCCCTTTTCCTACCTCCCCAACAGAATGGCTGACTTTATTTCCAGAGGATGAGCTGAAACCCCTCATCAAAACTCAGTCTAAAACAAGACAAGTTGCTATGAAATACTGAAATGGGACCTTGGAATGGGAGTGAACACAGCACAGTCTGTGCTGAATCCCTGGCACCCTGCATTGGTGCTCTCCTGAACCTCTGTGGGAGGCACTAGAGTGAGACCTGGGGGAAAAAAATGTCCCCCATGCACACAGATTGGAACAGTTCCTGGGAGATTTGTCAGATTCTTTGTGCATTAGGCAGTCATCCTGGAAGCATAATCAGTTGTAAAAAGACTGAAGCTTTCTCATGGACCTTCCAGGCTGCAATTCCTAAGCAGTCTTATCCCAAAACTGCCTGCTTTGAAGTCAAGAGAAACAACTGCAGAACATCAGGCCTGTCACACGCTGCAGTGTCACTGCTGCTTAGCACTGCTATGCTTTGAGGGAAGACACCTCCACAGCCAATTTGCTGCCTCTTTTGAAAGGACCAGGTTTCTGGTTAAGCTGATGCTGATGGCTGCCCATCTGGGTAGGTACAGAAAATGAGACCCACTGGACAGCTCCAGCAACACAAGGACAGAAAATCAGTCTGACAAAATGCCAATCCTATGAAGAGCAAGAGACTTCTAATGGAGGAAAGGCTTTATTAATTATTTATTATAATATCCACTGTATTACTGTAACATACCAGATTGCTCTGATGCTCCAGATCTCTGGGAGAGAGATGATTGCAATAGAGTGTCTATCAAAATGTCACTGCTGGATCATGAGCCTGGCCCTCAGGATGCAAGCCTGGCTACTGCTTCTTCTCTCCCTTCACTTTCTTTCTCTCATTGTCCATGGCAGCTGCTTGTGCCTGCAGACAATCCCAGTATTCCTGTTCCTCCATTTCCAGCAATACCTGCTGCCTAAAAAGGGGGGGAGGGAGGAAGGGTGGTTAAAACAAAAACAGTCCCTGTCATTCCCTCAGTGCTCAGACAACACCCCCAAGGGCCCCTGGGGCTCACTACCAATTAAGCAGTTCTACTTCCTGTGTCCAAAAAACCTCAGTGATTCCCTCATGCAAATCAATACTCAAGTTCACTGTTCCTGACATCAAAAACCTCTGAATTTCTATTGTCTCTAGGTATCTGTAGACACAGGTCTCACTGCAGCTGTGTTTGCACTTCTCTGGCTTCAGCTCTCACTTCCCAGGGAGCAAGATATCCCTGGAGGTGATGACTCCCCAGTTTTTTGGTATAAGGCAGGCAAGGGTCTCCTCTCCAGCTTTTTGAGGAGGGACAGAACTGCTGGCTGGTAGCATAGGATGGAACTTTTCTGCATTTAACTAGCCAGACAACTCCACAGGATTCACCCTGGAGACAAGGAATTAGGGAAGGCTACCAGGTAATATGTGCTATAAGGTCACACCTGCACCCACCTGTCTCGTTTCAAACTGAAGAATTAAAGCATAGTGAAAAGAAGATACTAAATACTGACACCTATCTAGCTCCAGGTTTCCAACAGAATTCAAGGCTAAGGACCCCAAAAAGAGATGTCACAGTGCCATCTAATGACGGCATCCACGCAATGCACCGTCCCCGAGGCTGCCGGGGATCTTCTCAAACCAAGGAACCTCCAACACAAACCTACTTAGACATCACATGAACCCGGCAATGCAGGGGGTGAGAGGGGTACAAAGAGATCCCAGCTCTGCCTGGCTGTGGGATCTAAAGGAAGACAAACATGTGAGGATCATACTCCCTGACAAACTTCCACAAAAACACAGTAGAACTTGCATCCTGACTTACAGCCGAAGCTGTTCTAGGAAGGACAGAAGGGAGAGGAGGAAGTGTTTGGGGTGGCTGTCAGGAATCCAGCTGCCTGAACACCAACCTTACTCAGACACATCTCTCTCATAGCACACAGAACAACCCAGAAGCTCCAGGGTGAGAACTTGCATGAACTCAGCAACACCACAGCTTACAATAATGCAGCTGCACTTACCTTTCAGGAAGAAAGCGAAACCTATCACGTAAGAAAATGTTACATCTCTCAATCCACTGCATTTCCTGCAAGGGTTTGAGAGGCGAATCTGGTTTCTTTGGGAAAGCCTCCTTCAGTGGGTAGGAGTTGAAGTCAAAAAGGAATATGGTGCTGTGAGTGGCTTTGTCCTGGACCAAATCATCTGCCTGCTGGTGCTCATCTCCTAGACAGAGACAAGAACATTGAGCTACTGCATCAGGAGTCATCCAACAAGAAATATCAAGGATCAGTGCACAACTGAATGCACCCAGTGATGGTGTATCTATGACCACCCCAAGGTGTCACCCACCTCGGAGCAGCAAGCAGCAGTTCACACTATCCACAGTGAACACTGGCTGCCAGGAGGGTGCTACAGCATGAGAAGATGGAGTGCAGAAGCAGTAAACAGCCTGTGATGTGTCAGTGTTCATCAGGGACACTGTGCCATCCCAGGAGAAGATCAGGACCTGAAGCAGTAAAATTGACATATAGATGTAAAAGAAGTAAAAAACATTTTGTGTAAAAGACATGAGATGACATCCAGAACTTCACATCCCCAACTATGATGCTGTTTCCTTTGCCTACCCCACAGTGATAGGGTGACAGAGACGAAGGAGAGTGAGAGTGTTCTGTGACCAGTGGCTGTCATCCTGCCAGGTTTTCATGATTCAAGGAAATGAGGAATTGGAAGGACATCTGACTTGTATCTTGTGGGTTGATTCCTTGCAGGGAACTTGGATTGAAAATGCTGGACGTTGAGATTGGAAAAGGGCAACAAGGCACATTAAAAATTAGCCAGATGCAGCCTTCTGCATAGCAGCTATGGTGAGTGGCTTTTAGTCCTTTCCTCCCTATGCCTGCAAAGTTTCTGAGGCCACTTGTAAGGTCTGGCTGGACCTGTGTTTGTAACTTCCTCCCTAGGATGCCCTCTCATGTCTGACCTGATGCCCAAGGCTTCATGGCTGAACCCTCCCACCTTCCAGATGGATGTGTTCATGTTCACCTCAGTGGCCACTTAGAGGGCACAAGTGCAAGGGGATACTGAGTAAGATACTGAAGAGAAATCCTTTGAGAGTTACCAGCTACACACAGACCAGTAAGCAGTGCAGGAAGTCTTCACATCAAAAATATTTGGAGGCTGGGAAAGGGTGTGAGGCAAGAACTGATCTTGAACTTGATATTTCAGCTTAACCAGAACTGAAATATCTGATTGCCCTGCTCATTATCTTCTAGGCACCCCGTTACTGTCCTTGCTGGAAACCAGATCCCAGCACAGCTGGACATGTGTTCCCACCCTGTTGTTAAGGGAACAGGCAGTAATACTCACTGCACTGGGGAAGGCCAGGACAGGCATCACTGCACTGACAATAAAATTTGGATTTTCAGGCCTGTAAAAGAGATACAGGTTTATCCTGCTATTGCATGTACGTGGCACATACTGAGAGGCTGTGATAATGACAGTGGCAATTTGTGGCACACTGTCTGACAAAAAGTCCCAGCCAGGCCCTTTCCTGATAGAGACAAAGCCTGTCCCCTCCTGGGCAGGAACCCCCAAGGCCCATCCCTGTGCAAACCTGCCTAGGAACTACATGGGAGATACAAATCCCTGCCTGCCATGGAGGCACGAATCCAGAGTCTTCAGAGCAGCTGCTTCCCTCCTCCTCAAACCAAGGGGATAAGTGAACTCAAAAATGATAGAAAGATGGCAAGAAATGTTTATTCTGACTTCTAGGGGGATGGTATTCTGTTACAGGCAAAGAGGGAAGAAAAAAATCCCCTGGGTACCCAGCAGAGACACAAATTGTTCAACAACAGCCCTGGAGCTGTGCTAGAAGTATTTGTGTTCTGGTGCACAGAAGAACCCAGAAACACCCCTAATTCTGGCAAACCATTGAGTTTTATCACTAGCAAAACCACATTTGCTGCTAACAGAGCCATCTGGGTAAAAACAGTAGGAAGTTCTCTACTCCACAGAAATCTGGGGCTCTCTCTTAGATTGGACCACTATAACCATGGCTGGAGTCTATCTCACCTGTCTGCCAGGAGAGTGATGCTGGACTTTCCTGCCCTGGGTGCTTTCACCAAATAGAATGAGCTGTCTGTACACAGCACTAGAAGCTGTATGATAGGACAGACAGGATCTGCACCACATGTCTCATCACTGGCAGCTGCAGAATCACACAGAAAGTGAATACTACGGATGAAACGTTCCTCTAGAATGGCAGTCACAGACAGTGGGTATCCTGAGGAAGGAAGAAAAAAGGAACTGGTAATTTATCCAAGCAAAGCTTAGTTTGGAGTGTGGCTTGCACAGAGGGAGAACAAGCAGATGGCAGAAGAAGAGTCTTGAGAGTCCCTGCATCATGGCAGGATGACACTAGCACTGATGGCAGCCTGAACTCTGATGCCACAACAGTCTCAAAAATGACCTTAGAGTGCAGTGGCAAAGCAGTGACTGTCATTGTTGCACAGCCTCGGGGCAAGACTGATCAGCTCTTGCTGCAGCAGTTCCAGCTCCTGCATTGCCCTGGATGGGGATGGTTCTGCAAGGGCCAGGGCAGTCATGCTGTGCTGGAACTTCTGGCCAAGCATCCAATTTGACTGAATCCAAACCATTTTCAGATTTCCAGTAAACTCACCACCAGCCTTTTATTCACACTAAGTCTGAGCCTCAAACTCGCAGGCAAGGGTGAAATTTATCCACCATGATCCCAATACACAGTCCCAAAGGACACTCACCTAGGTGTTTATCCCAAATAGTTATTGTTGCATCTTCACCTGCCAGTGCCAGGTACCTGGAGCAGGAACTGACAGCCGAGCATGCAATTGGAGCTGCACACGGCCACACAACATCAGGTTTCAGATCAGAATCTAAACAGAATGGCATGAAGAGAGACAACTGTAAGAAGGTGCAGAACATTCTCTCATATAGTACTAATATCCATTTTCCCCATTAAACATGCACTATTCTGCAGCCTCCTGTGAGAGTAGCTTCACTAAAAACACTGCCAGTCTGTGCCCCACAATCCAAATGCCAGCCTAACCTACAAAGTATGAGTCAGCTTTCCTCCCAATTCCTCATTTCCCTGAATCATGAAGACCTGGCAGAATGACAGCCCCTGGCCACAGAACACTCCCACTCTCCACAGAGTGCTCTGCCAGAGAAAGCAAAACTTTCTTACCTTCTTTCTCCTTCAGTGAACGGTTAAGTAAGTAGAAGCAGAAATTGTGGTTTCCATCCCAATGCACACCAATGCCAACTGGAATATCTGGAACAGAGAAGGGGATGACAAAAAGAGAAGAAGACTGGGGACAAAGAAAGGAACAATCTGGGACACCAAAACAGCATTAGAAAGCTCTCATTAGAGCTTTCATGGTACTCCTGATAGAAATTCTGCTCACACAGGAACTAAACCAGAACAACCTCTACCTTTGTTTGTTTGGGTTTTTTTCTTTTAATCTTAACTATATGCCTCCTTTTTTGTTTTTTGGGGGGCTGTTTTGAGTTTGATTTGGTTTTCTTTTCAGGGGGGAGGTTGTGGAGGTTTTTTTTTTTTAAATATGAAGATAAGGGGGGTTTTATTCCATGCCAGTAACCGACTTATAAGTCTTAGGACTGACAGTTTTACCCAGGTTTATGCCCTTGGAAAAGGAATTTACAGAGTGGATGCAAGCCAGACCCACTGAGCTCTCACTGGAGCTCAATGTCATGCAATGACCATGCTTCACAGATTAACAGCTTTTTGTCCATTTGGATTACCTGGCTGTACTTGCATTTCTGGTTCCATCAGGATCTGGCTAGGAAGGAGGAAATGAAAGGTAGCATATCTGAAAAAAATGAAGAAATATATGTAAAAGAAAGGCTTTGATAAGTAGGCAGCACTATGACAAGACCTGGAATGGCTCCAGCCCCCTGCCCTGAAGCCTTGGGATGAAAGAAGCAAAGCTAAAACAGAGGCTTCCATCTACACAGCTCAGTGCCCTGTGTGGATGACTCAAGGACTGAATCCTGGTTGCTGCTCCCACTCACCTGGGGATCTCCTCCTCAATCACACCCTCAGCTTCCAGATACTCCTGGTAAGTGCTACGGAAGATTTCATCCTGCAGCTCCCACTGGGAATCTTTGATTAGGTGGTTGTACCCCAAGCCAAGCGTGCTGCCATCATCCACTTCCTTCAAGGCATCCAAAGGATCTTTAAAACTAGTGCCTGGATTGGGAACACAAAGGGAAAAGGCACAGCCCTGGAGAAGCAGAAATCATGAAGCAAACACCATGGAGGCATTCGGGGGCAGCATGGTCTTGAAGCAGAAAACACTTTATCTTGTGTGGGACTTTCCACATCACTAGTCCATTTTCCAGTATTTGAATGCAGGGATTAGGGCAAGACTTCTAAGCATCCCACTCACCTCACCTTTCTGTGGCATTTTCCCAGCAGAAAGTCTGTTCCCTCCTCATCCTTGGCATTTTTCTATAAATCCAAGACTCAGAGTGATGAACTAGGGGTGCTGCTAGATCTAGGAAGCAGCCTCCTCCCTCTCCAGTGGCACTGAAGCCAAGGGTGCATGACACCCACTCTGAGACACTCTAAGGCATTTTATGCTGGCAAAAGTGACATGTGAGACAGTCTGGGAGGAAGCAACTCCCACTACAGGACCACATGTAACTAGAAAGGTCAGGAAAGGACCAGGGATCATGTCAGTGAAACTTTCTGACCTGTTCTGTATTTGTAGGGGACATGATTCCTTTGCCACCTGAAAAAGGCTGCAGGCTGCACACACAGAATCAGTCCTGACCTGTAATGGGTTTGGGTGGCCTCACTGTCAGCAGCAGCACTGGGGGAACCAGCTTTACATCAGCTTGGATTGCAGACACAGGAACCTCCTGCAACAGAAAAGTGCCCACTTGAGAATTGTGTTGAGTGCTACACTGATGAGTTTTCACCTGCTCATGGGAATCAAATGCTTCCTAAAGAATTTAGGAAAAACTCCTTTGTGTATGCAAAGGTTGACTGGCATATCTGGGAGATACTGAGTTTGGGCTCATTCTTCAGGCCAAAACACAAGCTTGAGGGCGTCACTGCTTTCTCAACTACATTACAAGGTTGTCCTGCCCAGACTCCTGTCTTCGTGCCATCTCTCATTTATTCCCGTTGCAGCACAGGCCTGTGTGAGTCACAGCAATGCTCAGAAAATAAAGGGAAAAAAGCAGGAGTAAAGGTTGAAGAGTGTGTCCTGAAGCAAGAACCAGATTTTACTTCTCAGAAGCTCAGGACTGGAGGAGGTCACATATATGCTTGGCTGGGAACAGAAGATTGTAACGAGGCCAACACCAGTGTGTGCCCACCACCATCACCCCACACACACTGGCATCGAGTTAACAGAAAAGGTTTGGCTTAATAATCAGCCACATCTGAGAAGGAAGGAGCAGGAACTTGGATAGTTTGCATAGAATCAGCAAAAAGAGAATGCTTGAGTGTTTGTTTTTGGCTTTGCTAAGTTAAGCAGGGTGTTTGCCCTGAGGACAAGGCTGAGAAGCAGTTCCCTCTTAAATATCCAGGAAAGTCTTTGCTGAAGGAAGAGGAAAGAGTTAGGAGGCTGCTGTCACAGAGGGTTAGTTCAATGTGCTGGGCAGGAGGTGTCTGTGTGCTGAGAGGTGAAATCCAGCAGGGTGAAAGTGATAAAGGGAAGGGTTAAGCACTGACTCAGCATTTAAAATTCCCCATGACAGCTCAAGACAGTCACTGAGGCCAGTGACCACCTCTGCAGAACTGTCTCCATGCAGCTCCTAAGTTTTCTGCCAAAGAACCAGAGCTGACAGTGGTTAGTGCACACAGGCAGAGCCTCTGCCCTGCTCAGGTGGGTGAGGCTGTGACCCCACCAGGCTCCTCTTGTATTTCATCTAAAACACAAACCCTGCCTCAAGGCCAGACTCCCAAACACAGGCATCCTGCCTGATTCCCGCTCCTCTTCACCTTCCCCCAGTAACATAAGGGAGAAGCCGTGTGGGAATACCCTTACCCAGGCTCCCCTCAGATGGAGCAACACTGCTGAGAAATGAGCTGCCAGTTTCAGGGAGGGGCAGCAGAAACGTTAACGCTGGGACCAGGGGAATCTCTTTGGAAAGCCTGTCTTGGGAGAGTAAACATGTCCCAATAGCACAAAGGCCTTATGAAATGTGGGATGGGCGGCTGCAGCAGCTGCAGAGACACACACAGAGCATCCCCTTGGGCCAACAGGAGTGCTCAGGCTGTGTCTTGCTATCACTGTCTGCAGCAGCAAGGCTTGGGGGAAGACCTGTGGGCAAAAAGGTGTAAGAAAAAAATAGCAGAGGGAGATGGAACTGTTTTGTACCTCAGATGAGCAGCTTGACCTCCTCTCACTGCAAGCCAGCTCTTCTGCAGCTCCTGCATTCTTTTCTATCTCTGTCAGCCAGGAATCCTTAGGCAATTGGTAGATCTCCAGCCAAGCTTTTGTGCTGTCTGCATTGGGAAACCACGTTAAGCAATTGGAAATGAAGAGGAAAGGTCTGTCAGGCAAGCAGCCTCTGTTATCTTTTATCCTGATAAAAAGATTTGTGTATTTTTTAAAGTATAAAATCTCTGTGAACTCCATGCAGCCCATCTCTCCTCTCACTTAAGGCTTGACATGCTTGATTGAGACTGACATCTCAGCCTCCAGCTCAGCTCCTCAAAGTCCCACATCCACCAAAGAAATTCCATTAAGCTACTCAGTCAAAAACTTGACTTGTAGCCTCTGAACAGAAGAGTAGAAAGTAGAAAGTGAGATATGGTCTCACATTAGTTCTCTGCTACATCTCTCATTCTCAGCATGTGTCCAAGCAGATTCCACCAAACATGGGTCCAGAAAACCTGCCTGTCATGGATTCAGCTGCCATGAAACAGGAGAATGTTGTAACAAGGAGTTTCTTGTAGTGTTTTTAGAGGTCCTCCATGCTCTCTGGCCTATATCTGCAGAGAAAACTCTTCAGGTCTACATCTTTCCAGTGTAAAAGTGAGCCAGAGCAAACCAGAGGAAAAACTGAGTTTGGTACTTCTGGAGAGAAGGAAACCTGTTGTCACTGAGCCTCCACTGACCAGTTCCAGACAGCTCGCTTTGGGATCAGTCCTGATCCCCATTGTTTTGGAAGGGAGAGGGAGTGGCAGGGGCTGCTCTTACAGCTGGAGGAGGAACTGGGAGGATTAAAACAGGATCCTTGAGTACCCATGACCCAGACCACTTGCACCATTCTAAAAACATTGCTGCTGCCCCTCTGTTAGAACACAAGAGTCTCCAAACACAGCATGTTCCTGCACTTGCCTTGCAGCAGGATTCCTGCATAATCACCTCCTCGGGACAGCACCACCTCCACACAAGTGTTTCGCTGGCTGATGTCATCCTGCCAAGGAAATACAGGCTGGCATCAAAGCAAGATCACTGATTCAGAGAGCTCCATGGGCTTACACAGTTCTCAACAGGCTGAAGGCCAGGCAGATTGTTGGAAGAACAAAAATAAATATTGGGCAGCAGCCTTGGAGCGCTACTGCCTCTGAATAAATTTCTGAGGGCAACTGATACTCCTCATGATTGATTAGTTCCCAGCCTGTGCCCAGTGTCTATGGAATTAGCTCACTACTTACCACTTCATTCAGGATTTTAATGAGCAGGAAGCTTTCCTTGTAAAAGCAGAAGAGCCAGACAAGCCCTGAAATAGAAACACAGAAGTAGCTGAAGGAGGGACAGAAAAGTGAATTAATGTTAGCCATGCTCAGAGACAGCTCTTACAACGTGTGCAGGAGAGTGAACAGGATTACATTCCTTCCTCGGCCCAAGGAACAATATCCCACAGTTTCCAGCACTAAATTATGCTAGCTTCCTTATGCCAGCATCAGTAAACATTTGCTTGTGCACAGAGATAGATAAGCCAGTCAGAAAATTATCTCCACCAGAACTGATAACTTTCAGATGAACCAACAAACTATGACAGGTGCAGGAACAAGTCACAGGCAGGAGATCATACCAAGCAATAGTTCTTTCTGCCCAGCCCAAGATGTTCCTAAACTTTACTGTGCTTCACCCTCAGCTCTGTACCTGCTTCTGCTGTGCCAGAAAGGCCACCAAACCCACACCCTCTGCTAATCACAAGGCCCTAATTGTTAGCTGTCCAAGAATCAATCTGTTAGCTGTCCAACGCCCTCTCTGCAGGGCTTTCTAGGAAACTTCTCAGCCACCCTAATGTTTCTCCTGATCTAGCAGTGTTCTGTAGCAGTTCAGCTCCAGAGCACAGTCAATCCCCAGCTAGGGCAAGGAAATCCACGTCACACTAACCCATTTCATCCACAGCAAGCAGGACATGGCACTCATTCCCCAAATCCGAGGCATGGATGGCACAGATCTCTATCTTGGCTGCATCCCAAGCACGGACATCCTTGAAGTCACACTTCTTGAAGGCAGCCAGACCCACGGACAGACCAACAAAGATGTATTTTCCAGACACTGCAAGGCAATTGGCTGTTTCAGTTACCTACCAAAAAAGAGAAGAGATGAGTGTACCCAACTGCCTTCTCACAGCAGGTACATCAGCCATACTAATGATATACTTCTGGCCTTTTCACCAGAAAATGCTGATTTTTTCTACAAGGGAAACATTTTGACATCCCCACAAGAGCAGGGAAGGATCTCTCGTCTGTGTCACAGAAGTTGATAGCAATGTGTTAGCAATGAGAAAGTTTTCTGCCACCTTTCCCCTTCCTACAAACAGAAGGGGCTTTAAAGGCCAAGAACTAAGTAGCATTCAGCCCTTCCATTCCAGTGCAGAGCTGTGATGGGATGTGGAACTCCTCCAGGCAATCACAGAACACCAGCAGACAGCAGAGTATCCTCCTGGACACCCCCACATAATAATGGGGAAGGCAGCATTGTCATTCTGCTCACGGTGCTCCCATTGGAGTATTCACCATAACACAGAGCTGAGCTTGCTCACTTGTGTGCTACTGACTAATTACCTTCTCCTCAGCAAACAAGGGTGGAGCCAGCCTGGGAAGCAGAAGGTGAATTTAGTGTTTAATACCTGCTTCTCTCTTTTCAGAGAGGTGTGATAGTTGAGTGGGAAGCAGAACCTGTCAGACAAGCTTAGAAACTGCAGGCTTTTAAATTGAACCAGTGAGATGGTGGTGCATTCTGAGGAAGGTCATGAACAGAAGCATGACAAAAACTGCTATAGTGGTTAATGCTACCTCTGCTGGGAGAGGCTCTGTACCTGGAATTCAGCTGTAGGAAAGCATTTTTGGGGCTGGACCTTGAGTTTTTGTCCTTCTTGGAGCATCTCCCTTCTTTCAATGATTTCCATAGCACTCTCAAAAGCCTGCATCACCAGTTTGTCGATCATCCTCAAGGGCTGCGGCAGCACATCAAGCTTTCCATCAGGATCCAGCAGGAAGAAATTTTCCTCGTCTTCCTTTGGCCAGTCCTTTTCAGATGGTGGGGGAATCCCCGGGGGATGCGTCCGGGTATTCAGCGCCATGGTTCACCCCTTCCAGATGCAAAACGCTCCGTGGATGCAGGAATCACCCTGGATGCGGAAGAATGAAGAGTTCTTCAATACTTTCTTTCATGAGGTAATGGGGGAAAAGATGATTAATGATGTCTAAGGGAGGTTCCTTTCAGCGCTGATAGCCAGAGCAGCCCTGTTCTGCACAGCTCATTTCTCCTTGTATCGCCTCTGTTTCCCGGGGGTTTTGTCCTGCTCTGGGGATCTCAGCCACACAGGGATCTGCAGGCTGCCCCCAGGTAAAGAGAGCCCAAAAACTTTGTCACGAGCTTGTCTAAGAATTATGACAAAGCATTCAAAAATATTAGCTTCTTCATTAATGGACTTATTCGGCCTGGGTAAAATCCCAACGATTAACTCTGAGAGCAGGTGTTCCCACTGGAAGTTTTATACTTCATTTCCAAGACACTGAGTGGTTTCGAGCTTCACCTCTGCGGCAGGGCTGTGCTCACACGGGCGCACCCCACCGCCGTCACCCCTCACAGCGGCCTGACCTCGGAGCGGGGCCGGGGGCCGAGGGGCCGGGCCGGGCCGGGCCGGGCCGGGCTCCTCCGGCTTTCCCCGGAGGATCCGCCGCAGGTCAGCCGGTGGCTCCCGGGCGGGGGAAGCCTTTAGGGGTAACACCGCCGCTGCTCCGTTGTTGACGGTTGCCGTGGTAACGGCACCTTGATGCCCCGGCCCGGCCGGAAAACGCGGAGCGGAGCGGAGCGTTCCGCGGTGGGGCGGGGCCCGAGCACAGCGGAGGCGGAGCGGCCGCGGCCCCTGCGCTGCTCCCGCGGTGCCGCCGAGCCATGGAGGGCTTCGTGGACTTCACCAACCGCTGCCAGGGCCGCGACCAGCTCTTTCGGTGAGTGTGGGGGCAGACGTTCTCCCCGGGAGCCCCCAGCACCGACCCAGGGTCTGTCAGAGGCCCCGTGCCCATCCCCGTCCCGCCGGGCCGCGGCCCCGTCCCGCACCCCGCCCGGCCCTGCCGCGGGCCGGGGGCACCTCCCGCTCCAAGGGCGGCTGGCAGAGGATGCTGCCGGCCTCTCTGCCGTGGTGCCCGCGACAGGACGAGGAGCAATGGCCGTAAACTAAAACACAAGAAGTTTCACCTCAGCATGAGGAAGAACTTCTTTACATTGCAGGTGGCAGAGCACTGGGACAGCTGCCCAGGGAGGTCCTGGAGTCTCCCTCTCTGGAGACATTCCAAACCCACCTGGACACGTTCCTGTGTCACCCGCTCCAGCTGATCCTGCCTTGACAGTGGGGTTGTACTGCATGGTCTCCTGCCAACCCTGACAATTCTGATTCTGTGAAATAAACCTGTCCTGCTGCTGCCATCCTGTGATTGTCTGTGTCTCACCTGTGTCCCCCTCTCCTCGTTTTTTCCCTTCCAGAGCCACTCAGTATACATGCATGTTGCTTAGCTATTTCATAGAGAATAAAGCCGATAAAAAGAAGCTGGTAATGAAACTCAAGCAGTTGGAATCTAGCATGAGCTCTGGCCGGAAAAGTAAGTACCCGGTATCTAGAGGGATGAGACTTTCACTTGCTCCTTCCAATAAAACAACTTCTGGCCTTGTGTTTCTTGCAGTTAAGCTACCTTGAGCCACAAAACCTCTTTTAGTATATTTACAAAACTGTCAATAGACCTTATCCCTGCCATGGCTTGCCAGGCTAGATAGGGCTAAATAGACTTTTTTTACTTCCTCAGTCTCCTCTCCAGTTAGACAATCATAATTACCACTGGAAGGATGAGAGGAATAAGTTTACAGTCAGCTGTTCCTGTAGAGGCCAAACTGTCACCTCTGTTCAAGGACAGAGCAGGGTTACGAGGCAAGGCTGGCTCACTGTGTGCTCATTAGTTCTTCCAGCTTATGGGTTGAGACAGCCCAGTGTTAAAAGATTATTGTCCCACAAAATCACTCTGAAGGGTCATCCTTCAATATAGCTTTTATATCCTACTTAACATGTTAATTTTCTTTACCATTTATACCCTACTAAATCACATACCCTTCCATGCTTCTTGCACAGCCTGACCATTTGCATCACTCCATTCTGTGTCACAGTTGCATCCACGATGGTTACGCTGTTACTATGTGTGTATCACTTGTTTTCAGCTTGATCTTCCACCCACTTGTCAATTGCTCAATCCTGGAACAACTGCAACATACTAGACAAATATTCTAGTCTATCCTATTGCCATGGATTTGTTTATTATTCCATTAGCTTCAAAGTATGGTAATTTCTAGTGGTATGGTAATTCTAGAGGGGAGGCCAATTGGTTTATCAGCCATAATTCTTGTGCTTCTGCTAAATAAAACACTAACAGACATCAGGCCCTAAATTCAGGGCTCTTGTAGTTCCACCAGGCTCGGGTGCTGTCAACTTCTGTCACAGTGACAAGACATCAGGCTGTAAAAAGTGTTTTGAATAATATTGTATTAACATTCGGGGCCAAAACCCAAACAATGCAGTGGATGGCATCAGGTTTGCCATATGTTGTAGCTTGAAATGGAATACGCTGTTCCACACAGTTTGCAGGGAGCTAATGTCCCTCTCACAGATTCGTGGCTGAGGAGGGACTTTGGTCTCTGTGCTCAGCAGTTGAATCACTGGCTTTCACAGGCACATAGGAAACTTGTATCTCATGGTTGCAATAGGATTAATGCAGTAACATCTTCTGTCCACAAAGTGAGGTAAAGTTCAGTGAAATGTACAGCTGAAATTAGAGGCTCTGTTTGTATTCTTTATTTGCTGACAGTGACTCCTGCAGAGCTGAGGGTGATACTGGTACAGAGGGGCCCCAGGTGCAAGAACAGAGAGGCAAGAGAGGCAGCAAGTCCTGGCTATTGACAAAACACGAGTGTAGGTCCTGTGCTGGTGATGTTTACACAGAACTGGGATATTTACACCCCTTTCCTCACTAATTCTAGGAAGCACTTAAGCATACAGATGCCCAAAGCCCTCCAAGTTTTGTAAAAGTACACGCAGACAGCAGCAGGCTGAGCTCCGCGTGAGGCCGGGCCGTGCTAACCTTTGTGGGGTTTCTTGCAGTGTTCAGACTGGGCAACATGGTGCACGCCTTGGTGGCAGCCAGGAGGACTGCAAAGCTGCCAGAGGTGGTTCCCCGCCTGTGCCTCACAGCCTCCCACCTGAGCCGGGCCCTGTACTTCGTGTGCGACGCCGTGCTGTGGCTGCGGAGCGTCGGGCTGCGGCCGCACATCGACAGACCCAAGTGGCACAGCTGGGCTACCAAGTGCTACTACTGCTCACTCCTGATGAATCTGGCCAGGGACTGGTATGAGATCTCCTGGAGGCTGGAGCAAGCTGCTCTGGAAGAAAAGACAAAGGAGAATATCTTCTGGCAGAAACATGAAGAGGAACTAAATGATGTGAAAAGTGATGGTTTGCACAGTTTTCTTCACCAGCTCTTTCAGATACTGAAAAGGAATCCTCCTTTGCTGCTGGACTTGGTGAAGAACCTCTGTGATCTCCCAGGCCCTTTGGATACGCTGGGAATCTACAAGACCAGCCCAGGAGTGATTGGTTTCTGCGGCCTCCTCTCCTCCCTGGTGGGAATCCTCACATTAGCAAGCCCACATCTGAAGCTGAAACAGTGACATAAAAGGAACTGCACAGTATGAGGCTGCAGCTTTGATCCTCTGATAGATTTTTATCTTCATATGGCACTTTTGAATGAACATGTCTTAAAATTACCTCAAGATTAATTTTGTCCTCTGAATAAGTATATTCTGCCCTTTTTCCTTCCCTGTGCCTTTGCAGATGAGTTTGGTGCCATGACACACTCCCTGATGGAGTGGAGAGAAGAAAAGGCCAAGTAATATTTCACAAACAGAATGAGGACTTAGAACTTGGCTGCTAGATAAGAAAATATTCCTTTATTTTAATACAGGGTTGTGAAATAGCTGTATAGGCAACTGTAATAGGTATATGACTCATGACTACACTAATCATGTTTACACTGGAAAGTTTCAATTCACTAATCCAAGGTCCCTACAGTCAGATTGTCTACAGCAGGCTAAGGCATGTTAGGAGCTGCAGTTAGAACCACCTGAAGTCAGGGATGAGTGTTCTGATGGGTTTGGGTTGATGGATCTGTGTCCTGCAGGCACTGAGTGCACTGTGATGGTACCTGGAAATGGTCTCTGTGGTGTGTGCACTGGTGGTGCTGGAGCTGCAGTCTAGTGAGTGCCAACTCCAGTCCCAAGAAATCTGCACTTTCTTTGTTTCCTTTGATACTGTGAGCCAAGGACTGTTGGCCAATGACTCTGACTGCTCCAGCAGGCCACAGCTGGGGGATTTGGTGCAGGACAGCACACTAACTCCCAAACCCCTGTAATTACAAGCACAACTATTTTCCATTCATGATATTGTGATAAGGATCTTGTTTTTCTCTTTTAATTTTACGTGAAAAATTCCAGTATAATAAGGAGTTTGGAACATGCAGTCAAGGAGAGAAACCTGGCTCAGAGCTCACTGAGTCAGAAAAACTGCAAGGATGTATTGCTAGTTGTTTAAGCTCCAGGAGGGAAGAGAATGGAGGTGGTCATGATAACATCAGAATCTTGTGTGAGAAGAAAGCTTTTACTGAATTTGGGCATTCATGGTTTAGACTTTCCTATCTGGTGCTCCCTATCTTCCCTCCTTGTGACCACATGATTGCTTGTGTTTTCCCTCGCTGGCTGAATGGGTTCAGCCATTTGAAAATGCCTCATGTTTGCCCTGCAAATGTGTTATTGTTAATCACTGACCTCACTGGCAGTGGTGACTGGCAGTGTAACTGGGTTGAAAGAGAAATGCTGTGTCCAGCTGTCTAGCATGGCATGCAGTTTTTGCTGCTCCTGACTTCGCAGTTTGACATCTGAGACAAAATTGCACATTATATAGGAGATAAATTTAGCTTTTTTCTTCATCAGAGTTAGGCCTGCATGTTCTGCAACTTCCTGGTGTAAGAAGATCTTGTTTTATCTATCAAGGAGATGTGAACAGACAACTTTAACCTGGACCAAGGTGCTCTCTTATTATTTTTGATGCTATCTAAAACCAGAAAATTAAAAGGTGTGGGTGTCCTTTATTAAAAGGCAAAGGATGTGGAATTAAATAGGCAGGTGAGGCAGTGCTCCAGTTTACCTGAAGTTGTGGTTGGGTTTGGAATTACTTCCAGTTTGAATATGAAGTGATAGCCTGCCAATGAAGTGTTTGAAAAAAAAAAGGTTGCTGGGCAGGGTAATTAAGTGTGTTTGAAGACCAGATGTGGCCTTCAGCAGCCCATCTTTTTTAATATGAAAATGAGTAGCACTAGAAGTAGAGCATGCTGGCAGTTCAGGCTGAAATGGAGCACTGTGTGGGATATGTATTATAGGCTATATTCTAGGCTTCCTCTCCTTTATGACAATGGATTTTTTTTGTTTCTTTCTCCATTTGTCTTTCATCTCCTGGCAATGTGGAATCCATCCCTATCTTAGTCAGAGTTGATCATTATCCCAGTGTGTAGCAACCCCTGGAAGAAAGGAAGAGGAGTCTTGATCATCTGACAGTGGAGGTTTGACCAGCTTTTGTCTACAGAATTCCATCGTATTGCTAAAACTGTCTTTTCAGTCCCACTCAGGAGCTCTCAGATGCAAAATACTTTCACTGGTTTGCCAACTGCTTTCTCTTTCCCTCTTACACTTTCCAGGGAAAGCCATTGATACAGTGCTGCAGCCCAGTCTCCACCTCCCCGTGCCCTGCAGGCAAACACTGTGCAAAGCCCTGAGCCAGGCTTTGATGTTTCTCCCATAGGGCCTGGTGTGGATTAGCATGTACAGCCTTACTAAGGGAAATGGGGGGTGAGTTTTCAGCCTGTCTCAGCCCTACCTGTCCCATTCTCCATGATGTAGGCTGGAACACACAGGAGGACCTCTGTTTACTGGATGTTAAGCACTAATATTTGCCTTCTGCTCCCCAGCTGGAGGCTGGTGATTTAAGGTACCTTAATATTATGAAGCCATAGGCTTGTGATCATATGGAGAAAATCCTTTTAGTGCCTTTTTTTGTATCTAATACATAGTTGGAGTAAGAACAAGATGTTTGAACATAAGAAATAAACTGTGATGAGTGTGACACTGTGTATAACTTGGAAGGTGGTGTAAAGAGATGCTGAAGGAGGGGAGACTACTCCCATCTCTGAATTTTACAAAGGGTGACGCTCTTAAAGAGACATTGCCTGTGGCTGGGTTCTAGAGTTTCCCTTTGCAGTAGCCAACTGGCAGCTAGATTCATCCAGCTAATTTAGAATCACAATTTCATCTGCAAAAACGTTAAGAAATACATGAGTATCAGATGAAACTGCATCCTTAGAATGCCCTGAAACAAGGTGGTGTTTTGGGAATTGCCATCAGCTGCCTTTGAGTACCAGCAGTGAGGGCTGGAGCCTTATGGCCAGTGTAGGCACAGCTGGGTGAAAGGGACAGGGGCACCTGCATTTCAGTGTCTTATAAACAGCTTTTCATTTGGATGGTCATAGTTTAATGACAAATGCCAGTTCAGGGAGGGAACAAAGGATAATATCTCAGACAGAGGTGGCAAGGGATGGAGCCAGGATAACCATTAAACTGAGCTCACTGTTAGCTCCTACCCCCTGCAGTGAATCTTGCAAACTTGGAAGTTCCAAAATGTCAGCTCCTGAACAATGCATAAAGCATGGCTTTCAGGAAGGATTTAGCAAGAGTTTCCTTCTGGATTAGTGGCCTCATACACATTTGGTAATGGAAACAGTAGGAGAGTGGTCATCTTCTCCTCTGCTTACAGACAAGGCCTTCCTGACATTAACACTGTGCTTGGCATGACATTTCAAGGAGTATGTGAGCCATTGGGGATTCCCAGGTGAACATCAAGAGCAGTCAAAGGTTAAAAACCAGCATCACCAGGGAGATACCAAATAAACTGGTCCTGTAGAGGAAGTGTTACTGGGGAGGGTGTGAGTAGTCTTTCAAGTGTCTAAAAGCTTTTCTGCCAAGAGCAAGGTAGTAAATCAGTCTCTAAATCCAGGAGATAATACTTCTATATTGCCCAAAAGAATTAAACCACATCTTTTTTTTGAACTGGAAGTAAAATAAAAATCTAAATAGATTGCCCAGGAGGGCAGTCCTTAAAAAGAAACTGGGCAGACAGCAGTGGTTATAGAGTTGCTCATCCTGCACAGAAATGAATCAGATTTCATTTCTCTCATTCTGCCCCTTCCCAGACCAAAGTGTAGATGTGCCTTGTGGGGCTTTGGGGATCTGGCTCATCCCCTCACCATGGTTTATTAATGAGTATGGAGCAGGCTGCAGAGACAGGGGTGCGAAACTGCCTCCCTGCACCCCGTGGATCTGGTGAGCTCTAAACATTGCCTGCAGGAGCACAGGAAGTGTTTCTGGTGCCAGCTGGAGTGGTGGGGCAGGGAGGCCGTGGTACCTTTGTCCTGCAGAGCCGGGGCTGGCACAGCCTTTGCCCCAGAGGAAGGGGAGGGGATGAGCACAGGCATTAGTAGGGCAAAGGCTGTGTTGGCTCCTGACTCCAGCCAAGGCAGAGAGGAGGTTGTTGTGCCCTCTGCACTTTTAGCCAAGCCAACAGGGCTGGAAAAACTCAGTGCCAAGAGAACAAATTTTCAAGCATGCTGGTGCCCTTTGTCCCTCTCTCAAGGGCAGTGACTGACCCCAGCACCAGCTGGAGGCAGCCCAACACATTCATGTGCCTCTGTACCCAGCCAGCAAGGCAGGCACAGCCCTGGGAGCTGGGCTGGGAGTGAACTCTGTGCTCTTTGGGAAGGAAAGGGGGTATTTTCTTTCCATCTGTTGCTTTCCCATGCCCAGGGAAGTCTCCCATCCCCATGCACAAGCAGTGCAGCCACAAGCAGGGAGCTGTGGAGCCGTGTTGGGTGCTCACCTCCATGTCCTGAATGGGAGTGCTGGGCAGCTGTGGGCATTGTGAGCCGCATGCCAAGGGCTCCCTGCCTTGCCAGCTGACCCAGAACACACAGCAGCCCTGGACCACTCATCTGCACTGATCTCCCTGATTATTGCTTTGTCCTCTGGCATTTGTCCTCTTTCCGCAACATTGTCCTTATCTCATCAATGTGGCTCATCTGTAGTCAATAATCAAGACTTGGCATAGCCCCATACAGGTGGTGTGTTCCTCTTTTCAGTCAGTACCACAAATGGGTTTGTTAATGATGGTGTGAGTCCTCAGTGTGCCTCCTGTGCATCAAGGCCATGGAAGAGCAACATTTTAGTGAAAGCATTGCTGGCTGGCCAGGGAGGGCAATTGCTCCTCTACAAAGCATTTGTGAGTCCACATTTGGGGCACTATGCCTTGTTTTGGTCCCACCATCACAGGAGACATATCTTGAATAGTCTGTTAGAAGATCACTGAGAGGGTAAGGTATTCAGGGTCATGGAACACAGGCTGCACCAGCACCAACTCTGTTCAGAGGTGCGCAAAGCAAGGATAGGAGATGTTAGGTACAACAAAGAAAATTCCAGCTGGACATTAGGAAAAAATAGTTTAACCATTATTATGGTTAGCACAGAAACTGGGCCCCAGAGAGAGGGGAATCTCCCTGGAAGTTTTTTTAGCTTCTCCCTAGAGCAGCCTGATCTGGCTTTGAGGGTAGCCCTGCTCTGAGCAAGAGCTGAATGAGGTGATCTTCAGAGATCTTTTGGATCACTGGATCTTTTGGATCTTTGGATCACTTTCCAAACTGATCTTTTTTCTCCATCTACCCCAAATGCCTAAAGCTTTCCTAATGTAATGTCTGCCCTGACCTGCAGCTAAAGCCTCCTCAGCAAAAGCCTCATGAATCATCTCAGAAATTGTAGACCTGGGCAAACTAGATTGTTTCAAGCAGAATATGTCTCCCCACATCTACCTTCTGCTCCTTGTGCTTAGTAAACTCTCCTGGGCAGAAAGCATGTTCTTGGTCCATGTTAGTTTTCCCAGCAGGATTGTACCCTGGTCCATCATGAGGCATAACAGGGCTTACAGAAACACAGGAAGGTTTTAATTTCTTAGGAAACCCTGCCTGTGTTGCTTTCGAGGTGCTGAGGTCCCAGGGCAGCTTCTTCTCATCTTCTCTGGAAGGAGTGGTGCTAAACCCCAGAACATTTCAGCCATGCTGCAGCTTCTGGACTCTGCAGGGAAGGCACAAAGGGGATTTTCTGCCGTCATCTGTTCCCAATTACGGTGGTTTCAGGGAGCTCCTTGGCCCGTTTCCACCGCAATCCGTCAGCTCCCGAGCCCACGCAACTGGGAGGTGGGGCCTCGTGGTGGTGGTAGTGGCCAGAGCACAGGGCATCACCCTCACAGCACTGGGGTGAAGGGACAGTGCAGACACCACTCTCTGCTCCTGCTCTGTTGGGGACAGGCTTGCCCTTGGTGAGTAGCCTGTGCCCACTGGGTGCTCTGGGACAGCTTCAGTGTGGACAAGGGACTGAGAGCAGGGATCACCCATCCTCTCTAGATTTCCAGAATTTCATCTGCTGCTAAGAAAAAGGGGTCTGTGCTGGGGTTGGAGCTGTGTTTTCACAAGGATGTGTGTTTGCATTATGTGCAGCAGATATGCTAGAGGGGGACGCTGACCTCACCTGGACATCTCACCATATCCCTACCTACTGCTTTTCTATCTGCTCCTGTCCTACCTTCTTACCCCTTCTCAGCCACAGGCTATTCTCTTGCACACCTATTAGCATCCTGGTTGCTCTGAGTTTGCTTTGCCAGCATACTTTATCCTGCCCTTAACATAACTTCTCTAAAGTAGTTGCCTCTCAACTAATTTTTTTGTATCTTTGGGTGTTAAGGCACACGAGCAGGGCAGGGCTGCATGGAGGCTTTGGTTTTACAGTTTAACTGGTAAAAAGTCAAGCGTTGGGCAATGCCACATCCACTGCACCCATGGGAGGTGTGTGTCAGCCCAGCTGCTGTGCTTGGGGGGTGCAGGAGTGAGGGGGAAACCCAAGCCCAGCCCTGCTTTCAGGCAGAGTCTGCGGTTCCCAACTTTGCTTTGCAGGTGGATGCGCCATAATGACAGTGAAGAAGACTCAGGCTCTGCAGGATGGAAGTGCCAAGGTGGGTGCAGGGAAAGGGAGAGAGAAAATGGTAGAGATGTGCCAAGGGGGGCCAGGTAGTGTGTATTGACTGTGCTGGATGAATACCAGCCACACCTCACACTGTCCAACGTTCCCATGTTCTCTTTATATGGATCTTTATCTGCAGTAGTATGGAGCATCATCAAAGGGAAAGGACAAACCTTTTTGCTTGCTTGAAATTAAATAGTTCAGATTCAAAAAAGTTAACCTTGAGATGATGCAAGCATTAAGTGATAGCTGCTGACTATGCCTGTCCTTCATCTGTGCCCCATTTGGTCCCCAGACCTCCAGCAGTCATAGAGTTTTCCACAGGGTGGAAAGCCGGAGGGAGCACCTAAACATTTGGGTGTGGGACATTGGAGGAGTGGGGACTGTTCCCATCGGACACGGCATCTGGTGTCCCTGCTCCCTCCGTGGCAGCAGCCAGCCTGCTTGTCCTTACTCAGCATACCTGGGAGACCCTCAGTGGGGCTGGAGAAATGGCCCCCTCCTGTTCCTATGCAGGCTGAGGTCCTCTGGTCACTGCAACCCACAAGGAGCCACTGGTGTGTGGGCAGTGGGGCATTCCTCAGGGAAGGGCTGTTGGCTCAGCCATGTCCATCTGCCATGTGCAGGAGAACGTGTTGCAGAGGGTGCTGCAGCTGCCCGTGGTGAGCTCGACGTGCGAGACCCTGCAGCGGAAGTACAGCAGCACCAAGGAGTCGCACCCGCTGATGGCCTCGGTGTGCGAGGTGTACGAGCGCGGCGTGCAGGGCGCCGGCGCCCTGGCCATGTGGGGCATGGAGCCCGTGGTGCGCCGGCTGGAGCCGCAGTGTGAGTCCGTGTGCCGGGGGGACATGGCAGGGGGGCCACCAGAGCATCCCCTGGTGGGACAGTGCTGGCACAAGCCCAGGTGCTTCTCTTACCGTGCTTTTGCCCAAGGCAGTTGCTGTGGCCAACAACCTGGCTTGCCGGGGCTTGGACCACCTAGAGGAGAAGATCCCTGCCCTCCAGTACCCCGTCGACAAGGTAAGTCACAGGCAGGACAATCTGGGACCCCCCAGCCCCTCTGAAGAGCCCACAGTACATCTCCTCTAGTCTTGTTTCTGGATGGTGAGAGGCTGCTGGCTGGGAAACAAGGCAGCATCTCCAACTGAGGACTCCTCCAAGAGCTTCTGCAGCCTAAACAATGGTTGGGGCTCCCAGATATAAGTCAGCAATGTCCTGTGTCCCATCCCTGGCAGCTACCTCCAATCCAGATTGGAAAGAGCTGTTATCCCTCTCTTGGAGCTGTTTACTGGCATGGACATGGCTGGGGTCCCTGTGGTCCCTCTGGCTATCCCATGCCACCCCAAGCACACCAGTGGGGCTGTTCTCCATCTCTCTGCCCACAGCTTGCATCTGAACTGAAGGACACCATCTCCTGCCCCCTCCAAAGTGCCAAAAACACCATTGGCAGCTCCATGGATAAAATCATAGAGCTGGCAGCAGAGGGCTATGAGGCCACCAAGAGCACAGTGGAAACAACAGCCAAATACACGAGGAAGAACTCGGTAACCCAGATGGCAGCTGCAGGGGTCGACACAGCCCTGGGAGGGCTGGAGAAGCTGATGGAATACCTGCTGCCAGAGGAGGATGAAGAAGCAGGTAGTCCTGATGCCCAAATCCACTCTGATGGAGTCCGGTGACCACTGGCTGGGTGGCTCCTCAGTTGTGGGGTGCATGGGGCAGGAGGCAGCCCCTGGATTTTGGCATAAGACTGCCTAGGAGGGTTGTCCCACCAGAATGTAACCCTCCCACCATTCTTCTGCCTGTGTTTTTCTACCTTCAGATAAGAAGCCCAAAAAGAAACATCTGTCAACACCAAAAGTCTCCCAGCAGCAGCCCAGCACTGCCACCACTCCCAGCACTACCACCACTCCCAGTGCTCCCAGGGTTGCCAGTGCTCCCAGTGCTCTGAGGGCTCCCAGCACTCCCAGGGCACCCAGCACACCCAGCACTCCCAGTACTCCCAGTGCTGCCAGTGCTCCCAGCACCCTGGGCCGGATTGGTGCTTTGGTCAGCACCGTGTCCCACCGCGCTTACCAGCAAACCACCCAAAGCATCCAGCGGGCCAAAACTAAAGGGCAGGAGCTGGTCTCCTGGATCCCCATCCTGGTGAGTGCCAGAACCCACCTGCTGGGTTCCTGTTCCCCTATATCCTCTTTTGAGCTGATTTTGCTTTCAGATGAGACATTTCAGGCTCCCTGGAGCAAATGGAGCTGAGTACAAGCTGGGGCTGGCGGTTCCTGCGTGATGTTCACACATAGCCACGTACCACATTAGTGGGACTAGTTATTTTTAGCAGGCTCCCAGTGTGTAATTGTTGATTTATGGCCTTGCCATAACATCCTTCCTAAAGGAAAAAACCCCTGCAGAGACCCAGAGGGGATGGGGTGAAGGGGATGCTTCTCCTACCCCATGCTGCAATGGGAGCATCTTCCCTGGCCTGTGCCAAAATCCCAGGGCTCCCAGCTGCCCTCAGGATTTCTCCCCTGTGCACCCCTGTGAAATCCTCAGACTAAACAGGATGGAGTGGATGGGACCAGCCAGCTCCCTCTGAGTGGTGGCTTTTTGCTCCCCTTCCAGGGAAGCCTGGCCAAGCCGAGTGCCCCCGTGGCCCCTCAGGCCCGCAGTGATGGGCAGGGCAGCACGGGTTGGCCGACCCGGTGTCAGAGCAAGGCACCGGAGCAGAAGCAGGAGAAGGCAGGGAAGAAGGACACCAACCACACCAAGGTATGGAGAAAAGCAGAGCAGTGAGCTAGGAATGCTCCAAAGCATCCTCCTACCCATGGACCATGGAAGCACGGAAGTTGTTCCCCCATACCTTTGGGGACCAGGCCCCTATCCCTGCTCAACCCCAAACTGCAGCTTGGAGGATGCAAGAAGGGATTGGCAGTGGGGCAGCCCCCTTTCAATTCCCCAGAGCTGGGGGCTGTGGGCAGCCTCTGTGCCAGGCACAGTCACCCTGGTTTGTATGTTCAAAACTTCTTTGGACCTGTGGGATGTTAGCACTGAACTCCCTACTGAGCTTCTGAACACTCCCAAAAAATCCCCTGCCATGGTCCCAGCAGCGAGGGCTGGTGTGAGCCGGTGGGGATGGGAACAGTCTCCAGCATTGGCTCCGCTGGGACCTGGGGACGGGAAGCAGCAGGTTGGGGTCAGTGCCCTTTGCCTCTGCCTGCAGCGGAAGCACAGCCTCGAGCAGATGGTCCCCTGGGGCCTGGAATGGGGAGAGATGGCAGAGACAGAGAGAGACCCTGCTGCAAAGAGCTGTGGTGGCTTTTGCAGTGCAGTGAGCTGAAATCTCTCAGGCTTAGAGCTGCAAAGGGAATGGGGAAACCAGATCCACCTCCTGCCTGGAGGGGCTGGTGGGGCAGAGACCCTGGCCAGCAGCTAAGCTGGTTTCTCTGGGCAGGCGGGACAGGACCCTGGGCTCGTGGGCAGTGTGGCTGCAAACCTGCAAACCGCCTGTGCCTCCGGCATCTCCAGCATGAAGAAGGTCCCAGGTGTGGCCTGGGATGCAGCAGAGGGTTTGATCCTCTTCACCCCCCGCAGACTGTCCAGGGCCATGGAGACAGTGGATGCCCTCGGGGGGACCCTCGTCAGTGCCCCTAAGCATCTGCTGGGCACCCTGTACAGCTATGTGCCGGTGAGTTCTCCCCCAGCCCCATTTTGCAAACCCCATTTTGCTCAATCTCCTCCCATGAGCACCCCAGAGCTGCAGGCAATGTCAGGGAGTACCAGACTGGGGAAATGGGGTGCTATGAAGACACCTCAGTCCCACCCTCCTCTTGAGCATCCCCAAAGCCATGACAGCAAGTCCCCCAATAGAACAAATGGGTTAGACAGTGGTGACACCTTCAAACAGTTCATGCCCAAGCCAAGGTATGACAACATTCCTGGGAAGGTGAAAGTGCAGGCTCAGACCCTGCTCTCTCTCCTTTACCTCAGCCTGTTGTTCCTCTGAGAGTGGATGATTCCACTTCCCAACATAACTAACATGGAAGACCTCCAAATTATCAGTGGTGTGTGACAATGCTCAGTCATTCCATGGGCTGTTTGCACCAACAGCACCTTCCCCACTCAAAGGTTAGCACAGTTTGGTTTGGCTGCTCTGGAACTGCCTGGACTTCTGAGGATCCTTCTCCTTTTGCTAATTATACCTTTAGATTGTGTTCTGTTGGTTATGATGCCTGTTTACTCCAGAGACACAAATATTCTGAGAACTGAAAAGATCTCTAAAAGAGAAAGGAAATCCAGGAGCATTTCTCCACCACAGCTGCTCAAGGACTGCAAGCCACCCACTCCCCTCCACTCTGGGGGCAAACTGGCTGCTCCTGAGGTTCTCCCAGTTTAAGGGGGGGCTGTGCAGCACAGGTGGAGCACGGCTGGCAGGTGGGTGTTCAGCTGGCTGGGTGCTCACCCCATCTCTCAGCTCCGCAGGCAGTCAGTGAAGGAAGAAGAAGCATCCAAGGGCAGCAAGACCAACACAGAGAAGAAAGAGAAGAAGGAGGAGGAGGAGGAGACCAAGCCTGCTGCCTCTTCCAACGAGGACAAATCCCAGCTGAGGAGTGACTGGCGGCTGTACCGTGGCCATCACCCCCTCTCCTTCCTGGGGCTGGAGGACCCCCTCTTCCTGCGGCACAACTACTACCGCAGCCCTGCCTTCGACCCCGACTACCCATTCCCACGGAAATCCGCCTTCTCCCCCTACAACAGGCGGGTGAGCGAGGGCTCCTACCGCTTCAGCCCCGAGTCCATGTACAGCCGGGCCTACTACGGCAACTTCTACAGTCCTGTCTTCAAGAAGGACTGAGCCAGAGGGTGGGACAAGCACGTCCCAGCCCCTCTCAAATCCCCTCAGCACGCTTTGCCTGGGCCCCTGGCAGCTGCCCACGCACACCCCTGTTCCAGGACAGGAGCTTAAAGTGGTAGACAGGCCATGGGATAGCTTATTCTGGAGTGCATCAAGGCCAGGATGGGGGAATAAAGGCAACCAAAAGCCCTGCTGCTGGAAGGAGAAGGTAGGGGAAGGTGGGACTAAGAAGGTGAAGGAGATGTGGAAAGAGCGGTGAGATCAGAAGGGACCACCACCCAGGGCTGGCACTGGGCTACCTTGGACTCTGCTCAGCAGACAGAGTGAACTTAAATGGGTTACACATTGAGAACAGCAGTGAGAGAGAGCAGGGAGGATGGCAAAGCTGTCAAACATCACCATAGCAAGCCTGTTTCCCCATCCTTGCTCCCTCCATTCCCCCTTGCAGGGCTCATCCCTAGGCACAGATTGCTCCTCCACGGAGGGGCTGAAGATCCCCACCAACCAGCAGGATCCATGACTGGGAAAGCCCTGGGCACTTCCCTCCCAGCTGGTGGTGGGATGGATGGTGGGGTCAGGAAAAAGGCTGGTGAGAACAGGTGGAGCTCCTGGAGCCCCTCTCCCACAAGATCATCTGGCTTCCTACAACACTTTGTTGTATCTGCTGCAATAATAAACCTGCAACAATAAACCACGAGCCACTCAACCCACCTGCTCAGCTTCTTTGTGGGAGTGAGACACCAAACCAAGGGAACAGAGTGCAGTGAGACCCCCAACTCAGGGCCAAGGGAGTGGGCGCGGGAAACATCCTGTTACATTCCCTGTGGGCAGCTGCCACTACAGGGATAGTGGGTGCTCATGCCCGGCACAGTACGTGTCTCTTCCCATGCCCCAAGTACAAATTCACAGCTCCAAGGAGCCGGGGCTTCCTGCCAAAGACAATTTATTGCATTTCCAGAAGAACACAGCAGAGAAATCAGCGTCCCTACAGCACGCACAAACCCTCTTCCAATACACTGCTTTCCCATAGCATGAAGAGAAGGGTTTGGGAAAGGCAGGGAAAAGCCTCCCAGAAGCAGAAGGGTTCAGCGGGGAGCCCAGCGACCCCTTTCCCCACCTCCCACCCTCCCCGGGGACAGGCAGCCTTACAGGAGTGGCTTGGGAAGGCGCGTGGTGCAATTCCCATCCTGGGAACGAGCCCCGCGCCTGGCTTTTCCCAGGCACAGCCTGTACAGCTCGCCCGCACAAGGGAAACAAACGGCTGTGATCGCTGAAAGGCTGTGGGGGAGAGGGCCGCCAGCAGCACTGTTCCAAAGCACGGCAGGGGGGATGAGAGGCACCAGCCCTCACCAAAGCTCTCGAGGATCGCCGGTGCCCTGAGCTCTGGGATGCTCTCACACGGTGATACACACGTGGGAACTACCAGTGCCTCCCCAGTGGAGAAAGCCCCACCTCTCCAGCTCATGGGTGCTCCAGGGTTACTGAAGAGAATCCTGATGAGGGTTAAACAGGAATAAGGATCCCAGAGTAGGAATGGAGAGACAGGGAGTTGTGTGCTGTACAAGAGCAGGATAGCCTCCCTAATCGCTGACAGCGCAGGCAGCTCCTGCTGCAGCAGCTAGGGATGCTGCTGCTTGGAGCTTTGGCAAAATCCCCCCGTGGTTTCCAGTGTTGGAGGATAGAAGGAGAAAGCAGGGGGCACCCAAAGAGCTGGTACAGCAAAGAGATGAGACTGTCCCACAGCAGAGCCAGGAGTAACACACTACAGTCCTCTGCTGCACTGGCTGTGCATGGCAGGATACCCAGACCCTGACACTGGGAGGACAGCAAGGAACCCATCATACTTATGGGAAGATACACACCATCTCCATGGGCACCCAGCAAGGAGGCCTGGCCCAGCTGGGCAGCACAGAGAGCAGCAACATCCGGGCAGTAGCTCAGAGGGAGTCTGTTCGCTTACGGGCAAACACGGCCGACATGGTCTTGACAATGCCACGGATCCCTGTACCCTTCTTCAGGGCCAGCTTGGTCTCTGGGATGAGCTTGGCCAGTCCATGGAAGACCATGAGGGCCCCGTGATAAGCCTCGGCTGCAGAGACCTCATAGAAACCACAGTCTAAAGAGAGGGCAAGGAGCCTCCCCTCCTCGCTGGACACCACCCGTTGGTGGTGCAGGTCCCGTTTGTTGCCCACAATGACAATGGGCACCTTCTCCTGGCTCTGCCCCTCCTTGGCTGCCTTGATGAACTGGATTTTGAGGGGCAGGATGTTGAAGCTGGCACGGTCACAGATACTGTAGACCAGGACAAAGCTGTCTGCCCACTGGATTCGCTTCTCCTCTGAGGAGCCATCCTCTGCCTGCTCCTGGGAAAAGAGAAAAGGAAGGGGTTTTTTATCAGGCTCCTTCCCTCCATGCCTGCCTGCTAGAAGAGGGCAATCCTAAGCCTATCAGGACAGGGACAGCTAGAGAACAGCAAAAGGGCAGAAAGAAAGATGAGTACCGAGGAGGGCAGAGCAGCACCTGGCAGAACTAACCAAGGGGGGATAATTCAGCTTTCAGCATTGCACCCTAATCCTAACCTTCACTCAGCTGCCAAACACTGCAGGCTGTAGGTGATAACAGTGTGGGTATCTCAGGGCAGCACTTCTTTAGCGCAGTCCTGTATTAGCATCAGTGCTTCAGCTCCGGGGCTCTCAGCCAGAGGGCCATGGGCTATAGTAATTGTTGCTACCCTGTCAGTAACATTGCTGTCCTGTGCTTGGCAGGTGAGTTCAGTCACTTATGAACCCTCTGATCTGAGAGCCTTGCTCAACTGGACCTCCCAGCCTGTGGTTCCCCATAGGTAACTTCCAGTAAAGGGGGTTTTTGTCCCTGGGGTAGAAATGGGTGATAAGAGTGGAGCCCTCTCACCTGGGAACTGGGGACATCCCAGATGTGTAAGAGAATCTCTCGGCCATCCACAGTCAGGTTGTGGCTGTAGATGAATTCTGCCCTCCCAAAAAGAAAAAAAAATAGTCATCTTCATGGTGTCACCAGCTGCCACCCTGGACCTTTTGCACCCCAGAGAAGCAGTTCTGGAGCAAAGGGATGCGTCACTGAACACATACAACATCGAGCCCCTGGAAGCAGGCAAAGGCTCTGGAGAAAGGCAGGAGAGGATGAGCTGCAATGAAATCCCACAGACAGAAGCAGGGTTGTCTCTCGACCCCAGTCCCTGCTGGGAACTGGCCTGGCCCTGGGCTGGCACTCACCCATGTCTCCGTACTCTCCAATAAAGCGCCGGGTCAGGAAACGCACGGTCAGAGCTGCAGGGGGAAGGATAGGAGCCATCAGAATAACCCCAAACCTGGAGGATTCTCCTTTCTAAATCCAAGCAGAGTCAGGCACCATCCCCTTGTAAACTCCTACAAGCACAAACGACCTCTGAGTTTCCCCTGCCACCAGCAGGTCTATGAGTGCAGCAGAGGCACAGCACAAACCAAAGCATCTGCACGATCCAGAGCATCAGCAAACTGCAGCTCAGTGGAAAATACCTTCCCCTGTCACTCCCCGGCTGGCTACAAGGTTATGCTCACCTTCCCCACCTTGAATCACAGCTGCACCCCGGGGCTCAGCCCCCTCTCACCAATTTGCTCCATGGGCTGCATCCTGCCACTGCTCCAAACACTGCTGCAGTTTTCAGCCTGGGAACCCCCTGTTCTAGTTCACCATCAGTTCTCACCTGATTTCCCTACGTTGTCTGCTCCCATGACAAGGACGTTTGCTTCCATCTTCAGGGCAGTGGGGCCGGGCACCTCCATGAGGGCAGGGTGGTCGGGGGTGAAGCTGGTGCTCCGGCGCAGCGGGAGCCGGAGCCCCATGCCGAGCGCGGCCGAGCCCCTCCGGCAGTCCCAGCCGTGTGTACAACTCCGCTAGGCAGGACCGCCAGCCCAGCGCTTCCCACGGCACCCAGGGGACCCACGAGGCCCATACCCCTCCCCGCAGCCGCAGGGGCGGTGCAGAGGGAACTGCAGGCAGCCGGATGAAAAACTTTGTCATCGCTCAGATTGTCCTGAACATACGTCAGTGGCTGAGCCGGCCCTGCCAGCCCCCAGCACGGCGGGCGGCCGGGAAGCACCAGCTGTCGGCACCAGCTGCTCCCCAAACTGCATCCCAGGAGATGCCCGGGCCTGCACCTCAAGCACTTTGTGCCTCCAAGGGGCCACGTAGCCCCTTGTCCTTCCCCACGGTGACCGTGGGGATGTCTGCCAGGAGTGGAGGAGTGTCACAGGTGCTGGGGTGTCTCGTCAGTGATGAAGCAGCTGCTGAGAGATGTGAGTCCCTTGTGACTGACGGAGCATCTCATGGGTGGCGGAACTTTGTTTCACCAGAGACGGAACACCCCACGGTTAACGGAGCGCTGCCTCGCACGGGACGATGCCTCTCACGAGGGAGCGATGCAGCATCCCAAGAGCTATGGAGCATCTCCCGAGTGATGGAGCATCTCTGGAGCACCGGGGAGCCGCCGCGCAATTCCCGCAAGCCACGGACGTCGCCCGCTCCCCGCGGCCGCTCTCCCCGGGGTGCAGCGAGGACCGGCCGCATCCCCCATCCCGGCCGCATCCTCCTTCCCTCCCTCCCGGCCGCATCCCCCATCCCGGCCGCATCCTTCCTCCCTCCCTCCCTCCCGTCCCGCCGGGAGGAGCTGCTGACGCCATCGCGGCGCGCCCGGCGCGGCCATGGCGGCGGAGGCGGCGGCGGTGCGGGTGGCGGTGCGGGTGCGGCCGCTGCTGCCCCGGGAGGCGCTGCGGGGACACCGGCCCTGCCTGCGGGGCGATGCCACCACCGGCGAGGTGGCTCTGGGCCGCCGCCGGTTCCGCTTCGCCGCCGTGCTGCCCGAGGCGGCGGGGCAGGCGGCCGTGTACCGGGCCTGCGTCCAGCCGCTGCTGCGCGCCTTCTTCCGCGGCTTCAACGCCACCGTCTTCGCCTACGGGCAGACCGGCTCCGGCAAGACCTACACCATCGGGGAGGCCAGCGTCGGTGAGTCTCCCCGGGACCGGCGGCTCCGTGCGCGCCAGCATCCCTGCTGCTCCAGCACCCCTGCTCCACTAGCATCCCTGCTGCTCCAGCATCCCTGCTGCTCCAGCATCCCTGCTGCTCCAGCATCCCTGTCCCATTAGTAACCCTGCTCCACCAGCATCCCTGCTCCACCAACATCCCTGCTCCTTCAGCATCCCTGCTCTTCCAGCATCTCCACCACCTCCCTGCTCTCCCCACCAGCCCCACATCACCACTTCCTTCCATCTCCATCCCCAGCCAAGCCACCCCACCATTATCCCAGCCATCTCTCCCAACCCACCAGCCTCACCGGTTCTGCCGTCCACACCCATTTCAGCTTTCTCTACCCAGACCCAACTGTATCATCATCTCCATCACTTCCAGTTTCATTCCCAAACAGCCCTTTCACCCTGCCAGCCCCTCCACCTCAAGCCAACCTCCCCTCACCATCCTACCCCCCAGCAGCCTTTCATTTCCCCCTGCCTATGTTGCTGTAGCCACCTCCCATGGACACCCTTGAGATCACAGTGTCTTGGTTTCTCCTCTTTCACTTTAGGACAAGTGACAGGACCTGGTCCTCCACCAGTTCTGGAGGTGGTGGTGATAGTCCTAGGTCCTAAAATAAACTTGAAGGAGGGGGAGGTTTGCAAGTGTTGATCCTGTTAGTTTTTTTATATGAAGGAAAAGAGGAAAGAAACAACTTTTTCATTCTGGTTTAATGGCATTGTGATTTCTTACAGAGGATGTACTGTAAACATTTCAGTCATCTTTAGTTAATTGCATCATTAGTAAACACTAAATTGTTTCATACTTTAATCTACATCTGTTTTCAGTCTCCCAGCTCAGGCTATCATTGCACCAAATTTGGGAATTGCCATTTTAAATGGCTGTTGGAGACAAAAGGAAAAACATTTGAAATTCAGACACTAGAGTGCTGTGGCCAGGTACAAGCAAGCTGCAAGCACCAAAAGAAGAGAAAAGCTTATTGGAGCTGGGGAAAGTTGTGGAATCATGCTGGCTTCAAAGGACAGCACACTGTAGCTGCAGGCATGATGTTTGATACGCACTGAAATGCTGAGGTGCTTTTTCCTTCTTGAGGAAGGACTGGAAACAAGCAGCTTTTCTGGAATCCAGCACGGCAGTGGGATAGGAAATGCCCAGAGGTCTTGTGGATGTTTTACCCAGGCTGTGAGGGCTGAGCTATGGGAGAGTTGTGAGGCTGCTCCTGTCCAGCTGACGTGTGTTGCAGTCAGTCCTCTGACCTCAGCTCTGTCCTCAGCCAGCGTTGGCTCCCTGGACATTCCCTGCTGTCCATGAGCATGTGCCTCTCTTTGCCAGCTTCCATCAATGAAGATGAGCAGGGCATCATCCCACGAGCCATGGCTGAGACCTTCAGGCTCATCGATGAGAATGACCTGATTGACTACACGGTCCGAGTGTCCTACCTGGAGGTGTACAAGGAGGAGTTTCGGGACTTGCTGCAGGTGGATACAGCCAGCAAGGACATCCAGATCCGGGAGGATGACAAGGGGAACATTGGTATGTGTGGCTGTGCACAGGTTCCTTTTCTTCCTGTGTTGTAGGCTAGAACTGGGTTATCTACCCATCAAGGCAGAGCCCGGTCTTCTCCCTTCATCCCTTTGTCTCCTGCAGCAGTTTGCTGTGCTTAATCTTGAAAGCTGGTCTGGGCAAGGCCCAGTACGGACAGAAGGACAGCAGCAGGCTGTGCAGAGGAGCTGCATCCTCAGGCAGCCCATCCCTCCCAGCCACAGCTGCCTTTGCTTTGCAGTGCTCTGCGGTGTGAAGGAGTCAGAAGTGGAAGGGCTGGACGAGGTGCTGAGCCTGCTGGAGATGGGGAACACAGCCAAGCACACGGGAGCCACCCACATCAACAGGCAGTCGAGCCGCTCACACACCATCTTCACGGTGACCATGGAGCAGCGGCGTGGGGCTGGCCGGCTGCCCGCCCTGCACCACCGCCCGCCCGCTCTGCCCGCCGCCGGACAGGTCCTGGTGTCCAAGTTTCACTTCGTGGATCTGGCAGGCTCAGAGCGAATTGTGAAGACGGGAAATACAGGGGAGAGGCTGAAGGAGAGTATCCAGATCAACTGTGGCCTCCTGGCCTTGGGCAACGTCATCAGTGCCTTGGGAGATCCTCGGAGAAAGACCACCCACATCCCGTACAGGGACTCCAAAATCACCAGGTACCACTGGGACCAGTACATCTCACAGGCTCAATTTACTGGTCTGCCCTCTCTGCAGGTTTTCATGTAGGGAATCTCGAGGAGCAATGAGGCATAGAAGTGCAGGCCTAGCTCATTGCAGTGCTGGAAACAATGAGGCTTGCGTGAGTCATGCTGCTGAAGCTGAGAAGAGGTGTTGCTGTGGGTTATCCTGCCCTTTCTGCCTGGCAGGGAATAAAAAATACTCCCAGTAGACTTGTTTAATGGTCCACAGTTACTTCTTAGCTTGAGCAGGTGGCCTTTGCAATCTCCAGCAGGACCCCTGGCAGCAAATACCTAGCAGTGATCACAGAGTGAGGGAGCTCCCAACCTCAGTGGTTATTTGAATGGTGACTTGCCATGTTGCAAACTGTTAATCCTCTGCGTAATGATTCCATTCACCTCACTAGTACCAAAACAACTACAGAGCAAGGACATCATTTCCTTGGGCTTAACCTCTGAAAAGGGTTGAAAACGTTCTGTTTCCTGTGTTATTTGTATTTCCGCTATTTTAATCCCTGTGCTCTTCCTTAGGATCCTTAAAGACTCTCTGGGGGGGAATGCCCAGACCGTGATGATCGCCTGTGTCAGCCCGTCATCCTCTGACTTCGACGAGAGCCTCAACACGCTGAACTACGCCAACCGGGCTCAGAACATCCAGAACAAGGCGGTGGTGAACTGCCGCAAGGAGACGGAGCACATCGAGGAGCTCCACCTGCAGATAAAGAACCTGCAGAAGGCGCTGGAGCAGCGGCAGCGCTCCGAGACCCGCATCATCCACCGCTCGGCCAGCGCCAAGCGCTGCGCGCCCGACGCCACGGCCCGGCTGCTGGCCGAGTGCGCCCATTACCGCACCTGCACCGACGCCGCCTACCGCCTGCTGATGGAGCTCCAGGAGGACAGCAACCTGACCGTGGAGCAGGTCCTGCGCGTCAAGGAGTGGCTGTGCGCCGTGGAGAGCGAGAGGAGCGAGCTGACCTCGGCCGGGCTGGATAGCGGCATTGAGAGCACCTCCATGGAAGACCAGGGACCGGAGGCGCAAGGTTCGAAGGTGGTAAAAGGCCAGGTAATAGTGGGGTGTTACAGCTCTGAGGGTGGGTTCATCTCAGGGCCATGGCAACCCCAGCACAGCTTGATGGAAGGGTCAGGAGAGGGAGGGAAGGAGAAGTAGCCTGTCCAGGAGGCCCTAGGGAGGCAGAAGGACTTGGTCCTCCCAGCAGGCAGGGAGAAATTAGATTCAGCTGCAACTGAGAGCTTTATTGCACAGGAAGAATCTGGGTCTGCAGAGCTGTTGTGTCCTTGCAGAGTCCAGCATGGGAAGGGACAAAGGTGGATGCTGATGCTACCTCTCTTTTATTTTGGGGAGCAGGTGAGCACTGAGAAGAAGTGTGAGTCCATCAGAGATGAGCAGGTGGCCAAGCTGCAGAGGCAAGTGGAACGCCTGGAGGAGGAGAACCGTGATTTCCTGGCTGCCCTGGAGGATGCTATGGAACAGTATAAGCTGCAGGTATTTCTGGGCTCTGCTCTCTTTGTAGGGACCTGCCCCACTCCTCTCCTTCCTGCCCAGGGATGCTCAGCCCAGCTTTCAGGTTCCTCTGCAGTGGGTCTCAGATCAACATGCATGTAACCACATTTTTCTCATTGTTTCCTAGAGTGACAAACTGCAGGAGCAGCAGGATAAGATCTCAGAGCTGCACGTGCGCTTGGAGATGGCAATGCCAAACCTGTGTGTGCCAGGACTGCTGGAAAATCTTCACCTGGTGACTGCCAGCCAGAGACCTCACACAGCCCCACTGGATGCTGCCCCGTCCCATGGCCTTGGTGGGGTTCCCTCGGGGCTGCTTCCTGAGCAGAGTGGAAGAGCTCTTTGCAAGAAGGTGAGGGCATAAGGCTGTTCCATTTTCTGCTGCCTCTTCACTTGGCTGCTGTCCGCTGTAGGAGAGCTTTTGCCCTGCATTTCGATGTGATCCTTGTCAGAAGTGTAGTCCAGAGGACTGTGCTTAGTGTTCAAATCCAGAGTTTTACAACTCTGGCAAAAACAGCCCAGCTTCAAAACTGAGGTTTTGCTTTCATGTTGTGAGTGAGTCCCAGATTTGTTCAGTGTTTGAGCAGGAGAAGCACAGGCAGCTGGGTCTGGCAACACTCTGGTTCTCCTGAAAATACACATTTTGTTTCTTTTCTTTATGCCTAGCAGTGATGCTCAGCTGGGAGCCGCTTTTTCCAACACTAGCTCTCACACAGCTTATTTCCTCTCTTTCCAATTCTGTGCCCCAGAAGCTCAGCAGCAACTCCTCCCTGCAGAAGGATGAACTGACAGGCTGGCACCCGAACCATGCCCAGTGCCCGACCAGCAATCCTGAGATCAGAGATGTGGTGCTGAGGAGGGAGCTCAGCCAGGACTCAGAGAAGCCATCAGAACTGTCCTCGGGAGAGGAGATGGAGGAGTGGGAACGGAAACGGTCCCTGTCCCAGCGCCGGTGAGTTGGGGCTGTCCCAGCCAGCTGTCCCTGTGTGGTGCCCTGGCAGTGACCTGGCTGTCCCACCACTGCAGCTCAGCTCTCATGTCTGATGTAGGGGCAAATGCTGCCTGTGGGGTCAGTGATGCTGCTGAGACACCTTACTGCTCCCTGGGGAGCTCATTACCATAATTCCTGACCACAGCTGTTGTTTTCATCTCCTTCTGAAGCCTGTGGAACAGCTTTAGCAGTACCCAGACCAAATTGATTAATTTGCTTCTCTTTCTAGAAATGGGATCCAAAATTTGAGCAAGAAAGAGATTTTCAAGTTGAGTGAGGAGCCAAGTGAAGGCAATGCCCACTCAGTTCAGGAGGAGCAGCTGGAGCTGTCAAAAGGCAAGTAGCAACCATAGGCTGTTGGACAATCTTCCATGAGCTGGTTGTGCTTTGCTGGGTGATCTTGATGTCCCACCTGGATGGTGCCCAGAGGATAAAACTGGAGCAAAAATGGAGCCCAGCTGCTTTTGTTAGGGAGAAAGTTGAACTCGTAGGGTCTGGCAAGGGTGTGTGTTTTGGCAGAAGCTTCAGGTGACTTTGGGCAATGCTGTGCCAGACTCTGGCTACAGATCCAAGATCAGACTGCCCTTCTGTCACCTGTCTGCTAAGACAGGACTTTCCTGACCTGGGAATCTGTGTTCCAGAGGTCTGTGGGAAGCGGGAGTCACTGCTTGCTTCCTGGGAGCGCCTGCCAGGGAAGGACTCTGAGTGGAGGCTGGTGCAAGCACAGCAGAAGATTCGAGAGCTGGCGATCAACATCCGCATGAAGGAGGAGCTGATCACGGAGCTCATTAAGACAGGTGCAGAGCTACTGGCAGGAATATGCACCCATTTCCCATGAAACCTCCTCCTAGTCATGGTGCTTAGTCTCTTCTTCCATCCTCATCTTCTCTGCCTGTGTTGTTTGTGCTCAATCTCTTCCCCTATAAGCACCAGGGCCTTGTTTCTCCATCCCTCCAGCTGACAGAGCCCCTTCTCACTGGTTTGTCCTTTCCCTGGAATGGCTGAGGGAAAGGGAACATTCAGTCTCTGTAGCCAAAAACACTTGGGAAGAGGGAGGAAGGGTCAAGTTCCTGGCTGTGAGAGAGGGGGCTGTGTTGCAGGCAAGGACGCCCAGGCTCTGAACAGGCAGTACAGCCAGAAGATCAGTGAGCTGGAGCAGGAAGCAGAGCAGGTGCGGGCAGAGCTGAGCGACAGCCAGAAACAGCTCCAGGAGCTGGAAGGCAAAGAGCCATGGGACCCTGGGGAGAAGCGCAAGCTGCAGGAGTACCGCACACGCGTGGCGGCCGCGCAGAGCAAGGCACAGGTGAGCGGGAAGGGCTCTGCCCACCCCGGCGCTGAGCAGGGGCAGAGCTGGGGCCATCTCTGCAAAGAGATGCTGAGGCTAAGGGTGGTTTTGACCCTCTGGCAGGTTCTGTGCAGGAAGAAGCAGGCGACAGAGAGGCTGGTGTCGCTGTCGGCACAGAGCGAGAAGCGCGTGCAGGAGCTGGAGAGGAACATTCAGCTGATGCGGCGGCAGCAGGGGCAGCTGCAGCGGCGGCTGCGCGAGGAGAGCGAGCAGAAACGGCGGCTGGAGACAGAGGTGAACAAGGGACAGCACCGAGTCAAGGTAGGAGAGGGCAGGAGCAGCTGGTGGTGTTTGTGGGGATGACAGTGGATGGGCTCTGATGTGGTCTCTGTCTTGGAGAGCATGTAGATGGAGATATCCAAAGAGCTACAGGAGAACATAACCTGTCCCTCAGCCCCTGGCCAGAGGGCAAACATGTCCTGCTCCCTCCATGCTCATGGCTGCTCTTTCACACACAGGAACTGGAACTGAAGCATGAGCAGCACCAAAAAATCCTGCGCATCAAAACAGAGGAAATTGCGGCTTTCCAGAGGAAGCGGCGGAGTGGCAGCAATGGTTCTGTGATCAGCCTGGAGCAGCAGCAGGTACAGACCACAAGCCTGCCTCCGCTTTTCTGTTCAGAGGGGATGCTTGGCAGACTGCAGGCTAATGGGAGACATCTGAAAACAGGGACCTGAGCCCATCCTGCCCTTGAGAAGGACAGTCTGTAACGTCATCTGCATCTAGTAGCAGAGGACTTAAGATCTTGTCTAGCCCCCAGAAACAGGATCTCATCTAAATCCTAGCATTGGTAAAGAAGCTTTGAAATTTTGTTCGTTAGCAGAAGGGTGGTGAGAGATGTGCCCTCTGAGAACTCCTTGACAGCTGGGAATTTAGTTTAACTCTGCCTCTTGGAGGAGCTGGAAGGATAAAACCAGCAAAGTCTGTGCTGTGGGGGTTAGCAGAGATGGAATAGGGACTCTTGTTAGGATCTCAACCCCACTGCTCTTTGGTCCAGCAGTCCTGGGCATTGCTGCTGCTGTCTGCACACACACACGCCTTTTGCTTCTCCCTCCATCAGAAAATTGAGGAACAGAAGAAGTGGCTGGACATGGAGATGGATAAAGTTCTCGAGCAGCGCCGAGCCCTGGATGAGCTGGAAGATGAGCTGGGGAAGCGGGAAGCTATTGTGGCCAAAAAGGAAGCCCTGCTGCAGGAGAAGAATGGCCTGGAGAGCAAACGGCTGCGCTCCAGCCAGGTAGGACAAGAGTGTGACACCTCAACCCTTTGCTTGATTTCCAGAAGAGGTCGAGGCTGGAAGACCTGGGTGCCATCCTGTGTCTGGCAGAGGGCTGCAGGCCAGGATGAGGTGGTGTTGGGAAGTGGGTAGGAAATCTTGTCTCTATGAAAGAGTCTGGTTGTTCTATGCCTCTGAGCTTATTGGTTTGGTAGCCTGTGGCTTATGTCTGCCTGGGGGGTCACTTGACCTAGAGAGGGAGTAGAATGGGGCTGAGGGCCTGACTTGCCTTCAGAGCAAATCCCCTCAAGCATCCTCTGCTGCAGGCCCTGACAGATGACATAGTGCGCGTGTCCAGCCGCCTGGAGCACCTGGAGAAGGAGCTGAGTGAGAAGAGCGGGCAGCTGCGTCATGGCAGTGCCCACGACCAGCAGCAGATCCGCCAGGAGATCAACAGCCTGCGCCAGGAGAAGGACCAGCTGCTCAAACAGAGGCTGGAGCTCGACAACAAGCTGCGTCAGGGCACGCTGCTGTCCCCAGAGGTACCTCTGCTGGGGCTGGGGAGCAGGAAAGCAGGGAGCTGTAGGAGAGAAGTGAAGGCTGAGCATGAGGTCACTGGCAGATGCTCCCCCGCATCCCAAACTGTGCATGTCTCAGCTTCTCACCAGCACTATTGACAAGGAAGGTTAGGGTAGGGTGAGACTAAGCAAACCCTTTGCTAACTACAGCTCTGCCCTGACAGGAAGAACGGATCTTGTTCCAGCTGGATGAGGCAATTGAGGCTCTGGATGCAGCCATTGAGTACAAGAATGAGTCCATCACGTGCAGGCAGCGAGTCCTGCGGGCCTCGGCCAGCCTGCTGTCCCAGTGTGAGATGAACCTCATGGCCAAGCTCAGCTACCTCTCCTCCTCCGAGACACGAGCTCTGCTCTGCAAGTACTTTGACAAGGTGGGAGACAACTGCCCTCTGTGCTGGTGGGAGTTCCATTTCATTTACTGGCTGTTAGTGATTGCCAGCCAGAACACATACATAACACAGCTTGAATGCACTTGTTAACAGAATTGATGATCTTACCAAACTCCTGCTTTCCTCAGTTTCAAGCTTTCTCCATGCATCATCCTGTAGTTTTGCCCTGTAGTCAGGCCACAGAGCCACAGCACCATGACCCTCAGCTGGGAGAGGGGCTTTACTAGTCATAGGATGCATGGATCCCTGCAGTGGCTCTGCCACATCAGTGCAGCCACACCTTGCTCTTCCCTCCACAAGGCAGCTCTGACATCCCAGCACTACTAACCTTTGTAAGCTGTACCAAAAACCTAACATCGGTGGGGCAGGAAATCTTCCCAGGCATGAAGGAGCTGAAGTGTTCCTTGCTCTTGGGCCCATGCCAGGTGGTGACACTGCGAGAGGATCAGCACAGGCAGCACATTGCCTTCTCAGAGCTGGAGATGCAGCTGGAGGAGCAGCAGCAGCTGGTGTACTGGCTGGAGGCGGCCGTGGAGCGCCAGCGCCTGGAGATGGACCGCCAGCTCACCCTGCAGCAGAAGGAGCACGAGCAGAACATGCAGTTACTGCTGCAGCAGAGCCGTGGTAACCTCCCAGCTCTCCAAATGGGCAGCAGTTCTACTGCTTTTGTCTTTCACAGGGCTCCCAGGCTGAAATAGCCTTGTTTTTTCTTACAGAGCACATGGATGAGGGGCTGGCCAGCAGCAAGCTGCAGTATGAGGCGAGGATTCAAGTGCTGGAAAAGGAGCTGAGCCGTTACATGTGGGCAAACCAGGAGCTGAACCAGAGACTGAGTAACATGAACGTCCATCCTGGACAGACCAAAGGTGAGAGGAAACACAGGCTAGGGCTTTGCTGTTCCTGCCAAGTTAAAAGGGAGGTTCAGTTCCCGTGCCTGGCAGTGAGAGCTTGGAGCAGTGCATGTATAGGTCCTTCAGCAACTGCCATACAGGCACCAGTTTTGATAAGGAAAGTAGAGATCCTGATACTCACCTCTCTGTACCCTCAATTTTTCCCAGCAGGGATGGAGAGAAGCATTCATGGGGCTGGGGACAGAGCTGCCCCTGAGCTTGGCACCTGTGAGGAATTCAGCCTCAGGGAACAGCCCGTGCCTCCAGCTGCCGCTGAAGAGAGCGCTCGGGCCAGGGATGAGAGCAGGGACCTGGTGCACGCCCCTTTGCCCTCGACGTGGAGGCGTTCCTCGCTGCCCAGCGACAGCGCCGACCCTCGGCAGAGGGACACAGAGCACTCGCTGAGAGCGGGGCAGCCCCACGAGCTGCCCCCGGCACGGAGCCTGGCTCCTGCTCCCAAACCCCGCCGGGAGCTGCGCAGAGCCAGCCTGAACATGAGCCCAGTGCCTTATCACCCAGCCATGATAGATGTGAGGAAAAACCCGCTCTAGAGCCAGGCTTAGCACTCACCTGGCACAGGGCAGGGAACAGCAGGTATTGCTGACCTGAGTTTGAGAGCCCTCCTGCCCCACAAGCCAGCCTGGCTACAACCCTGTTACATTTCAGAGGCCTGAGAAGAGAAAGATGTGACTTGTTTATGAGGGCGTTGAGTGTGTAAGGTGTGGGAGCACCAGCCTACACTCTCCATGTTGCTGCCAGGCCAGGCAGCACTGACAGGATGCTTTTCCTCTGCTCCCTCAGCAGCTTAAACACTGTGAAGCAAGAGACACTTTCCTTCCAAGCCTCTTAAAACACTAAAAACTTGTTTACAATGTGGAATTCTCAGCTGAAGGGCTTGCTCAGCCCTGGCAGCCTGGGAGTGAGATACTCTGCAGTCCTGCAGAATTTGTACATAGATTTTTGTAGTAACTTTGGGTTTTTTTTACATTTCTACTATAACTTTTCTAATAAAGCAGAGTGAGTTTTATGAAATGGTCACTTGTCAGAAGGGCCACTTACTCTGGGTATGTAGGAAAGGAGTTGTATTTAAATCTCACCACATGGGAAGTCAGCTGTTGGCCTAATGTTTAAATATCTGCCTTCTTTAAGTAGTCCCAGCCACATCTAGTAGGCCTCTACAATAAATTGCCATAGGAAGAGCATCTCCAGCCAGCAGCAGAATTGTCTGAAACATCCATGATAAAAGTAACTCTGGTTCTGTTGTTCTCTTGCAGCCTCTAAGCTGCTTTAAGCAGGATTTTCATATTCTTGAGAGAACTTCCAGTCTGGATTTAAGAGAGACTAAATACAATCCTGCAGCTTAGCACTGACAGCTCAGGAAGGGGCACTAAGTTTAACTCTGGCAGAGCAAGAAATGAAAGCCCAGATACCTGCTTTAAGAAGGGCAAGGGGCTGCTTGACCACTTGACCCTAAGAAACAAACAAGCCACTGCTTCAGCCTGAAATGAGCAGCCACCAGAACCACTGCTTAAGGAGTGACACACCAAGTTAAAAGCCAGCATATGATACAACAATCACCTTCTGATCTGCATCCTTGACCCTGCCTGGTGTGACAGTGAGGGGGGGATATTATTGAGGGCTCTGTATGTGGCTGAGCTATGCAAGATGAAGTTTACACACTTTATTTCCTACTGTTGAAAACAAAGACCTTCAATATGGAAAATAACAATCCACCCTACTTGGAAGTAAGATTTGTAGATTTGGAGCACCAAGCTTGTGTGACTCCACATCCTTGAAGCAGGTGCAGCTCTCCCAGAAGCAAACAATCACTATTAAGCACAAGATTCCACCCCTTTTCCCAGTGGAAAATTAAGAGCTTTCCTGCAAGTGTGTCCAGGAAACAAGCTCCACTCAATCCCATCTAGTCCCTCAAAGCCCTAAAGCCACCTAATAACCCTCTGGTTTCCCATGCCTTGTTTTAGGATGACCTCACACCATCTTCACAGCTCTCCACGTCCTGTGCAGTCAGTAGACACGGTGGGGTGAGTTCCCCAAGGTCCTGCTATGCACAAACAGATCACTATCCCAAGGGAAATAAATCAGCCCTTCCAATATTATGCACTATTTTAGTCCCTCATAGGCAACATCTCAGGCACTGAACCACAGCTCCTCCTCTCGTCATGGGGTTAGAACACAAATATGTCACAGGCAACTAAATCACTATTTAATCCATGACTCAGTTTGGTAAAGAGTAGTCTTGAAACTGTCATTTCCAGTTATTCCATCCAAGTTTTACTTCTCAAGGACACTTCCCCAGCCAAGTCTCTCTGGCTTACTGCAAGTTTGCAGAAAAGGACAATGAAGTCATTCCATCAGCATCTGCTTATGGAGCAGTAGCCAGGAACGGATACACCAAACCATTCATGATCTACAAAGATGTTCCCAGTTAAATTATCTTTCCCTTTTTCTGTACTCTTGGCACTTGACTAATTAATTAATCCACTTGTTATTTTCCCACTAAGCTGTGGCAAACTGGATGCAATTAACAGAGGGATCCATTTAGTATCAGGACAAGACACAGCAGGAGCACGCAGCTTGTTCTGTACCCATTCGCCTCCAGCATCCTCCTTCCTGCAGCCCCCATCCCTCAAGCCAAAGATTTTGGATTAAAGGACACAATGAAAATTCATATCAGTTTATTTTACAAGAAAGCTGTACAAAAGTGACAATTCTTCCTCTTGACCTGGGAGAATTGCACCTTCACTGCAGAACTCTAAGCTTCCTCTAGCAGAAAGACCAAGCAAGGCTTTGAATGGATGGAAGAAACCATAAATTTTTCGAGTGGCCCTTATTTCTACTGCCGTGAGCTTGCATCCAGTCTCCTACCAACACAAGGCAGCTCCAGTCCAGCACCAAATACCAGTCTTTGTTAAAAGGTGTGTTGTACAGCTGGGATAATACAACGTTTCCCATGCTGACCTGGCTCCAAACTTCAGCTGAGCAGCTTTTTCCTTGAATAAGTCCTGCTAAAGCGATGCCTCTTGGAAGCCATGACGTGGAATGGAGATAGCTCCTGGTTGGCAGTAATATGGACAGCATCAGATTCCTCTTCTACAAAAACAGAAAGAATACATGAAAGCCACAGTTTACCAGAATTCACTGGTGATTCCAAGAAGCCAAATACCAAGTGGAGACAACAAGAACTGGAAGATGCACTTCCTATGTAGCTACTCTCTCTTCATTGCTACCTCTACTTCCAAACTTCCCAGTTCATAACAAGTTTCTTGTAAGCATGTGAGATTGAGACACTGAACACAGCAGTGGCAGATACAGTCACAGGTTTTCTGCCCAGAGCCCAACCCCCAGCACAGCATGATTTTGTTCTTACCAGCTGGAGGCAAGCAGAGAGCACAGCCAGTCTGCTTGAGCCCAGCCTTTCCTCACTGGTGCTTACCTTGAACACGCTTTCTCCGGGCTGGTGGTGGGGTCAGCAGTGGAGACTGGGTCAGGGCTAGAAGGCTGCTGGCAGAAAGTCCACTCTTCAAGGGTGGAGTGGAGCCTGGAGAAGCACAGTGAGATGCTGCAGCAAAACCACTCAACAACTCAAATGTTAAGTCTCACACATAGCCTTTATGCTACCTTAAAACTGACATCAGTATAAGTGATGCTTTGAGTTTATCTGAAACAAACTCTAGGCTGAAACAAACAGTGGTGTCTTAGCATTTAAGAAAGGTAAATGGCAGTCTAGAATCAGCTCTTAGCATATTTAATTTTCTTAGCTGGTTTAGCAGACTATCACTTCATTTGAATTAAACATAGGTAATTCACATTTCCTGGAAGAAAATTGTTACAACCACAATGATCTAGAAATACCAACACAAGGTCTGTAGGTACAGAAAGTCTCTTACAGGACCATCTTAAGGCTAAGCACTGCTGTTATTTCATGTCATGAATATGGATTGCTTCAAGGTTTCACCTTTTTTCTGTGGTATTGAGTAAGACACTGCCTCTGTGTACAAATCTTTCCTTGCAAGCAAGAACAGACACCAAAGCTTAGTGCAATGACTATAGAACAACACCTGCCACAGCCCCCTGTAATTTCTACAGTACTGGATTAAGTATTTGAAATTCACAAGGCCTTGTTTACAGAGCTGAACAGCCTGTTTCACCAAGGTTAGCTGAATCCTCTGTACCCACAGCAAAAGCTAAGAGGCAGCTCTAAGCTATACACCTACTGATACATTATTGCCAGCAAGGGCATCATTTCTGGTAGGTAGCACTTTCAACCGGCCCACCACCACGGGCAGACAACTGGAGCACCAATAAACACTGACATCCACAGGACTAACCCTGCTGAGAGTGCAGTCTGAAGCATAGAAACAGCCAAGCTTTACACTAGCTTCAGAGCTAGATGCTGGGCAGAAGCCAGTGGAATCAACACAAACCCGAGCAAATCACCAGCTGGATGCAACTGGGATCCTCTCTCAAGTTCTCTCTCAAGTTCCTCCAGCCTCCTGCCCTTTCATATTTCTCTGATCTCTCTTCCATCATTAATACTTCTCATGTCCAGTCTGCCTATCCACATAATTATCTTCCATGTCATCTGCAAGCCACTCCCCTTTCACCTCACCCTCCCTCAGATAGTTACACAGAAAACAATTGTGTTCTTGTTTTAGTCCAAGCCTCATTTTTAACCACATCTGAATTTCAGTGGAGTGTCTTTCATGCCATTTAATTACCTGACAAAAGGAAGACATCATCATCCCCAAGACTACTGTGCTGCTCCAGTGTTTTGAGAGCACATGCTCCTGGTTTCTCAGAAAGTACAGAGTCTGTCCTTGATTTACTTCTGTTGCCCTCATCTGTGGAAAAGCCAGTGAGATCCAAGCTGCCTCTATCAGCACGTGATCTCTTGGCACTGTGATTCTCCTCCTTTTCAGGTGTTAGGCAAGTAAAGACTCGCTTCCGAGATTTCAAGCCGAAAGCTCCCATGGCAGAGTCCTCATCAACCCTCAGTTCAGAGTCACTAGGAGATGCCTGATCCTGGAGCCTGCAAATCCCTTCCAGTTCAAATTCCCCAAGAGTATTTGTAACTTTGCTGCTGCAGTGTTCTGAGATCCTCATAGTTCTCTCTCTGCCTGCTGACACCCGTGTCCTGTCATCAGCATTCCTCTCGCTCTGACTACAGCTCACATTAGCAGTGCTGCCTGCTGCTCTCTTCCTCCGAGGCCAGTCATTGATGGCATCAGGAGTGGTCTTCCCCTTCGGCTTTGGAGAAGGTGTCCGGAGAACTCCTGCATCCAATGGGAACAGGGAGGTGACAGTAGAGGCACAGCTCGTTGGGGTGTATGACTGGCAGATGTATGTCTGTCCTGCACCTTTCCCAGGTGTACTATGGAAAGAACGGCAGCAGGATGGAGAAACACAGGCAGCTGCTAGTTTTCCTGGGTGCTTGCTGCACCAGGTCATAGCAAAGTCACTGAAGGGGCTTTCTCCTCCCCTGGGTTTGCTGGCACTTGCTTCAGGCTGCACTTCCAACGATGAGCAAGAGCCAATTTTCTTAATGCGAAGCTTGGGCAGGCCTGAAGCTTGCATTTCAATTTCCACTTCGTACGTCGGTGGGCTGGCAGAAGGAAGCTTGCAACGACTTTCAGGAGGGGAGAACTTGGCTACAAAGGGAGGCTCTCCCATGCGTGCCGCAGCCTCCCGCTGCCGCCTGTCCGCAGTGCAGCGTAAGGAATAGGCAGGAGGAGATTTCTGCACAGGAGGTGAAGTATTCAGGGCAAACCTGGAGCGTCTCTTGAGACTTGGAGCCTTCAGTCCCATATATTCTTCCCTCAGCAGAGTTCTTGCTTCCAAGTCGTCACTAACTGTTTGCAAATCACTTAGGAAGGACTCACAGGTGTTTGCACTGCAGTTCTCCCCCTTAACTGATGGCTCACAGTCTCTTTCAGCATTCTGCACGTGATCCTGCCCTCCAGCAAAAGGCTTTGGAGACAAATGGTTTTCCAAGTCTTCCAAGTCCTCCCTTGAAGGAGACTTTTGAGACACTCTATCCATCTGTTTATTTTTCTCCAATACAGGAGTATTTTCAGTAACTTGGGACTGATGAAGCTGAAGGCTTTCTACAGAACAGTTACCACCACTGTCATGACAACCGTCCTCATTTTCTGTAAGTGTTGCACATGTGAGGCTCTCTGCTCTAGAACCTGGTTCACGTTTGGCTTGCTTTGATGTGTGAAGCAGGGACCTCAGTGAAGTGCTAGTAATACCTGAAGTCTTTTGAGAAGATGGTTTAGATGCACCAGGTTCCCAGTCAGACTCCCCAGCCTGTGTGTGGGAAGCAGAGCAGCTTGTCACAGTGTTTTTGGAACTTTCACGGAGTGGAGAACTGCAGGGAGGCTCTGGCCTCACAGCAAGTTGAGGTATTTCTGTACTCAGTGGACTGGTACATAACTTTGAACGTGGATCTTCAAGTTTCTTGGGTGTCCTTTTAGGTGCTTGAGATAACTGATCTAACTGCACCTGAATTTCCTTTGTGAGGATTTGCCTCCGAGCACTAACTGGAGATGCTAATTTTGAGAGGTATCTCAAGGAACGTCTTGGAGTCTGAAGTTCTGTAAAACACCTTTCTTGGGTGGCAGAGGGGGAAGAAAAAGCAGTTGGATTTGCATCTGTTGGAGGTAATACAGAGGCATTAAGCCCTGTGAACCCTTCACGTTTTGGTGTTTGCAAGCCAGGTTCTTTGCAAGGAGGGGAAAGTGTTAGTGCTGCACAACAGTCCTCAGCAGCTACTTGCAGTAAGTGAACCCTCTTGCTGTCAGTTAGCGCAGATGGAGACTTGACCCTTTGCTCAGGATGAGAAAAGTACTTTCCCAAACATTTAGCTACAGGCTGCTTAGCTGCTGGACTTTTGCCAGGCGTCTTCTCCAGCTTCTGTGGCGTCCTGTGGGCAAGGCGAGGTGATCTCCTTGGGAGCTTACTGGCAGAATTTAGTGCCTTCTGGGCAAATTTATGAGGTGTTTTCCTAGGAGTCTGCAGGGGAAAAATAATAAATTAAAGAATCATGCTTGTTCTACTCCAGGAGTACTATCTATCCATCTTCATATTTACTTCCCAAGATTTGAAACGTAAAAAACCCATTGGATGAGACTTAACAAACACTAAATTTAAGATGCTGATGAATGGATGAGAAAATGAGGATGGGAAGAAAGAGAAAGGGAAATAACTGCTTCTACCTGACATGAGGGAAGCTCCTCTAAGTGTAAGGAATCTTTTCTTGTTCTCCTCCTTCCAGGTGAATGCTTCACTGCAGGACTACACATGTCAATGACTGCACCAAAGAAAAACCTCTTGGGAGTCTGGACAGGGGGGTTCTCTGAATGCTGGTTAAGGCCTATAACATGGAACAGTACAATTTAACTAACACAAAGTAACGTGCCACAGCTGTCTGAATCATGTCAGATGTGTGGAAAAGTAGTGTAAAAAGCTCGTATCCCTGGCATGTTTTTTTCTAGCCAAGTGTTAAAGCTTCACCAGAATTATTGTTATTTCTGTTATGAAATTAATATCCATCTCTAGAAAGAGTGCTCCAACAGTAAAAAAAGATACAAAATACCTCGGCCTCTTATTCTATTTATAGCTTATAGCTTTAGATAGTTCTGGTTCATGACTAAGGATTCTAATAAGTAGAATATAAAGAACTAAGTGTCACCATTTTTAGCTGATAATCCTGCTGAGAAAGCCTGCAAAGAAGATCCCATCAGTCATTGCTTTATGCTGCCACAGAGTAGACTGAAAGTAAGCTATAGGATTTCTGTCCCAAGGATTTCATTGCATTTAAGGAATGCAGACTGACAATCAGTGGTATTCTGTTAAATGGGCCTGACTGGTTTGTTAAGTTGGCAGTGAATTCATCATAGACATAGCTGCCTTACCACTCTCAAAATTCAGATTACCAATTAAAAAATAATTACTGAGGATGAATTTCTGTCTACAGAAGGTATTACATGACAGCTCTTAGCTTCTTACAGTCTCTTGTAGAGCCAAATCAAATCAAACTCAGAGCTATCCATGCCAGCTTTTTAGATCAGTAGTATCAGTCTGCTCAAATCCCACTCAGTACCTTCTACATCCTGCAGTTTACAGCTCTCCTCTTCTTGCCCATGGTGGAGGTGCTGTGAATTTTTTGAGCTGGGCTGTGTAGTGGAATAGAAAGCACCAGAGTAGGTCCTATTCAAAGACAGCTGTTTGATGCGTGGGCTTCTTCTCAAACCTGCTTCTAAAAGGCAAGGACATTGGAGACTGAGCCACTTCTTTTCCCCTCAGCAAGGGGCACATCATCAGGAACAGTTCACAACAGCAAGGAACATACTCTCAGAAGAAACTTCTCTACAGATATCTATCTCACCCAGGAAGGCAAGCAGGTAAATAAAAGGTTCAGTTTTCTTGAGGATTTGGAGTATTCATGCATACACATCTCCTTCTTAAAGTAGGATGCCCCTCCTCTAACTCATGATTACTCTCATTCCTCTTTAGCAAGTATATGGAAAGGAATGCTAGAAAAGCCATGTTCAATGCAAGTTACATCCAAGTTAAAAGATGCATTAATGCTCTTGTCTCTTTTTGCTAGCAATTTCATTTTCCTGCTAGCTCAGACATGCTGGTTTTTCTTCCCTTCTGGGGAAAAGGAACAGAAGTAGCCAACATAAGAGACACTCCCCAGAGCCAGGTGGCTGTCTGTTACAGCAGAAATCAGAGCAGGGTCACAGCACAACATGGTGAAGTTACATTAAAAATAAGCATGTGCTGGTTTGACAGTAATTATAGCAGCTCAGAATCTTGTTCACCCTTCAAGTCCTTAGTGTTTTTTCACTTAAAAGACTTACTATCTACCTCTCTTTCTTAACTTCTACTGTGCAGAGCTGTTAAAGCAGTGAGCAGCAAGCGGCTCTGTCAGGACAGAAAAGTACATTTTTGGCCTGACTTCTCATGAATTAGCCAAATCAAAGCACACTCATCTTACAAGCTACAACCTACAGCCAAACCACCTTTCATGAAAAAATCAGTGCTTACCATATATGGCCTTCTCTGGAGATTCTTCTACAACACCAGTGTCACAACCTGGATCAGAAGACCTTGAGAAACAACAGACATTTTGGGCTTAGCATACTGAGCACATTTATAGGAACAGAACTTGCCACAGAGACTGACTGAAAAGCAGCGCTCTACTCTACACCAATATATTGCTTTGTGAGCTACTCTAAGTGAGCAATTAGTGAGCACTTTGCCTCTTATTGGCATGTAATTAAGTATGGGCCGCTCTCTAGATGTACAGGTAACAGTTCGACATGAAAAGAAAATGCTACAATTCAGCCTGGACTCCACAAAATACAGCAGGAGCCTTTTCTTCAGAAGCCCTTGAATCAGCAACTGAACCTAAACAGACATTAGCTGCAGGAATTAAAGCAGCCTGACTTACATGATGAAGCAAGCAGTATTTCCCCCACTTAAGCAATGGCATTTAGCTTCCACTGGTTCTCTTACTGCCTGAAGTGAAGATCATCTTTGATCACAACGATACCTGGTAATTCTGCTCATAGCCATTAATTAAGCATCCATTAATCAGACAGCCAATACTTACTGAAGGAATTCAGAAAGAACTCACCGGCCCTTGATCTGTTTGTGTAGGAGTCTCCTGGACACCTGCTTATGTAGTGGTGTTTCTGCAACTCTCTTGGTCAATAACTTGCGATGATCTAAAAATCATGCAAGAGATATAACATCACACAATTATAAAGCACTGGAAACAAATAAATAAATAGAGTTTTGTAAAATCTCTGTGCTGTTTCCTAGCACTCACAAGCTATCATTATTTCAGTCCAGTGTCTACACCTCCCTCCCACTCCCTCAATACTAATAATAGTACCATGTCAGACATAGTTAACCTACTGAGATAACTAAATTCTTTATCTATATTTCACAGATCCTTTTTAACCAAGCATTTTTAACTTTAATTTTCTGTACGAGATGTAAAAAGTTCAGTAAAAACAAGTTTCAGTTTCAATACCATCATTATTCACTCTCCAAACACCACACCAATGACCTCCTTTTATCTTTTACTAAAACCAGATCATAATTCTTTCATAGAACTGAGAATGCAAAAATAGGAATTTTAGCAAAAGCTCTTCCACAACAATCCTACATGTGCAGGTCATATCCTACCTTTGTTGCCCTCACTGGTGCATTTGTATTTTAGGCCTTCCACAGCAGATACTGACTGGCTTCTCAGCATCTTTTTCAGTGACCTTTTTGATGGTGAAAGTATCTCTTCATTGAAGAGATTCCTCCTTACCTTTGTAACCTCTGTGAGGTAGCAAAAACAAGAAAATATCAAATTACAAGGAAAAACAGAAGAAAAAGAGGAAAGAAAAAAAATTAGAAAGGTAATTTTGTCAGGCCACTAGGGATAGAACAATACACCAGCACGGAAAGACAACTTTCAACTTTTTAGAGGCTAAAAAGCTTTGAAAAATTGCTTTTTCTGCTACTGGAAAATGTCCTCCTCTAAATCCATTCCAGCCTTCTCATCTGAATTTGTATTATTTGCATTATTCCAGCAATAAGCTACAAGCAGATGCCATAGCAGAAAAAGCAGATAGTCAGTGTCCCATGTGGAACATTAGGTGCACTACAAAATATCAACCAAAGCACATCTTGGTTCAGAGAACACATGTGAGATTTATTTTTATTAAGTATTTGTGGGAATATATCCTATTTTCAGATATAGTTCGGTCTTGTCCCCATTTTCTTTTCAGGACAGAGAAGATGGAAATAATTTCAAGAGTCAAGGTTTTCTTTTGAGGACACAAAATTTAAGTTTTCTGCATATGAGTACACCAAATACCACATTTTTTTTCCCCTCAAAGTTTTTGCACAACTCAGCAAAACTTCCTTCAGATTTCCAGCATGCCTCAGCATAATTTCATCATGGCTCAGTAAAATTTACAGGGACAACATGTGCTGAAGATGCACCTTTCCATGATCAAGCCAGAAGTCAATATACCTTGCACTGCCTCTTTCTGCAACAAAGGCATCTGCTGGGACTTCTCTGTGGCAAGGTAAGAGCGCAAGTTCTCCTGAAACAAACAAGAAAATAGCCTCAGCAGCAGTGCAATGCTATATTTAAGTATGAGTATTAACTATAAGCTCTGAACCACACATTATTTCAATTTCTCATTTGAAACAATTTCATCTTTGTACAGGTGATACAGGGAACACTTACTAAGGGAATACAGAGCAAGAGTTTTTGCAGTCAAGCATCACAACACACACAATCCTTCTGGAAGAGTTTTACCTTTCTGATGGGGTTCTTGGCTACTTTAGGAATCTCAATTTGACGTAGGTTCTGTGGCGCTTCTGTCATGCTCCTGTGTCTGGTTAACACATTATTCCTTTAGAAAATACACAAAAACAAAGTTAAAATAAGATCAAAAGCATAGTTATCAACCTACTGATAATTAAACTTAGGTGTGACTCAAGAGATAGGAAGTGTTTACCTAAATTCAAATTGCAAACTGTGCTGATACCTCACTTACTGCAACACTGGGATATGATTTGCAATACAAAAAGCTATTCCTAAGGTTGGTATTGGAATTCATTCACACTTTGCTAATATGAACACAGAATCCCCAATATAGATCTCCAGTAAATCACTTTTAACTTTAACAATACAGATCAGCTATTGCACAGCATAACATGCTTTTCCTCTCATGGAAGATGCTTCTGAAATATACTTTTGCATAAGATACAAATACAGAATCAAGATTGCATTTTTTATAGCCAACAAAAGGTGCCTCCTGTCTGGAATTACTACCTTCTCTTTTTGGCAGATCTGGTGCGCAGCTCCTCCAGCTGATCACTCTCAGTGCAAACAGCACTGGGAGTTAAGATAGATGACAAAGAGGGAGGAAGGCCTGGAGATTTGCTATCCAGAGTCATGGAGTCATCACTGAAGAAGTCTGAAGGCAGAACGGATGCCAGCTTCGGAGGTATTTGTGTACCCAGACCATAATAGATATCTCCAAGAGTCTTCGGTATAGAATTCATATACCTGGAGCACCAGAGAGAACCCACATGAAATACACCCCTACTCAAAACTGCTGGTATCTCAAACCCAAGGTGTGAACTAAATCCTTGTTCTTACCTGTCAACTTAAAAACAAAAAACTGAATATCAACTGGGTTTTTAAATTAGTTTACTTGCTTATCAGCTACTTTTTCTTTAACCAAAATCTAAGTGTAATAAAAAGAACATGTCTAAATTTCTAAGAATTACAAAGATGCAGTAAATCAAAGCTGTCGATTGCTCTCTACTAACAGACAACATCCAACCCAAACCATAGTCCCCAGAAACACGTAAGTCATTCTAAAGAACTTACAATTCTAATATTTCCTCTAGAAACTTTGTAAGATAGGCTGGGTCTTCAGTCAGACATAAAATGCGCAGCATATCTGTCACCTGGAAGAAAAAGTCAGGTGGCAAAACGGATTAAGGTATGACAGCTGCAGCACCAGATACTTTAGTAAGGAATATAAGGTGTTAGTGTAAAATCAAAGGAAAAGCAGGTTCCAGGTCTGCATTCCTAGTGCCATGAAGAAACACAACCTGGTTTATACTTTACTTGCCTCTTCTAGCAGCTGCTCCATTTCCTCAGCGTTGCTTTGCAGCGAAGGGCACTGAAGGCACAACTCAAGGCGCAAAAATACCTGAAGTCGGCACCTAAGGAAACAAGTAATTATCCACCACCTCTTCTCCTAATGGAAACAGCAGATTTACTGCAAAAGGTGTGCTCAAAAAAGCAATGGGAAGGGAAGTGGTTCCTTTTGACAGCAAAATTTAGTTAGCATTTCATTTTGGTGGCAAGGGAGATGCCTCACTGCAGATATAGGCTGCAGTGCTTATCACACAGCATGGGTATATTTGCATTTAATGAAATTATTTTACTGCAACCAGAGATTCCCCTTGAAATATTTGCCCCATGTAAATACTTTTCCAGTTGTACAAAGAAGCCACCATTAAAAACTGCTAACCAACTCCAAAGTATCTCAGATGCTGAAGTAAATACAGTGTCTCATACTCTCTGACTTTGGTCTCCTTCTGTGAGCCATGCTGTTGTCTGAGCATTTTGCTGGTCTTCAGGAGATGGTTTCTGACTCTTCCTACACAGGCCACCTGCAGACACAATGACAGCAAGAACTTCAAAACTGTCCCCTGTCTGCAGGGCAGGTTCCTCCCTTGTCCCCCAGTTACCCTCACAACCTATCCTTTTGAAAGTACAGTTTTTTTCCTTTTCTTTCAAGGAAAGGAATTACTTTTGCTTTCAGTAGCAAAGTTATGACACAAAACAACTTAGAGCTGGAAATCACAGAGGTCTCTTGCTTGCAGCTTCAAGCCTTCTTCACCCTGGATCCACTTTGGATTTGTCTCTCACAGTGTATTTGTTAAATTAATCACAGGTTTACCAGTTTTGGTTTCAGATTATTGTAAGCCTATAAATTGTGCTAAAGATTGTAAGACATACCTTGAACAATTTCTTTCCTGGCAGAGCCAGGCCATGTAATGCAAAAACAAAAGATGCACCTTCTTTAAAACAAGGTTTGCCAGAATGTATTTTTTTAAATACTGTCTTTGAAATTAGAATTTGTAAGGAGATCAATGTAAAGAAAAGATGTCTTGCAACATTTAGCAAAGTTGTAAACTGATAACTGAACTGGATCTTCCTACATTTTTTACAAGCATCCAGTTTCTCACTATTGAGTCCTCACAGAGAGAAGCAGTCAGTGACCATGGTGCAACTCTGCATGAAACTTCAGGGAACATGAAGAAAAGATAGCCCAAAATAGCAAAAATTCTTCCAGATCAGTAACAACCCTGCCCACATGCTCTTACCTACCTCTTTCTCTTTGGCATCTTGTATTTTCAAGAATCTTTTAATGGCCATGATCATATTCTGGGCACACACAGATGAGGGAATTCCTTCAGCAACAGCCTTTTGGTAGTCTGCGGTCAAGTGGGACTGCAGCTCCTCCTCTGTTTGGAAGTCTGCAAGGAAATGGTCTCTGTTAACTAAATGCATGTTCACCACACCTCACAGGTAAAATACCCCAGCTGAAGCAGACAACTGAGGAGGTAATAATAAATATTTCCTCCAGCAATGATGCATCCAGACCACAGCACACTAACAGAGGCAGTCCCAGGTCCAGGCCCATGACATAAGCTAAATCAATCCTATAATCAACAAAGTTTGCTTAAGGTCAGCAAACTTTCAGGCTACTGTAGCAGCCAAGAAATGCCCTTTATTTCTGCCTAATTAGTAAACAGGACTACATTTCCAGTTATACCTTGGTGAGTGCTTCCCTCTATTTCTTTTGGCTAAAAAAAATTAAAAGTAAATCCTTATTGCTTTTTTCAGATGGATACAAGGCAAGAAAATAACTTCAGAAGCAGCAGTAACACTAGTTTGTAAAGAATCAGAAACTAAATGGCAGAAGGGTGGGAAAAAGTGTCTACTCTCTGCCATGCTGAAGATAGAGAAACTCTAACACTGATCTGCTCCTTGGTACTGAATACTCCATTATTATCCTTTGCTCTTCCCTCCATAAAAATCCTCTATGACTCCTATATCAGGATATCCAGAATTCATATGGGATGTATCAGGACAGAAAGATAACAGGATTTAACACACACCAATTGATATTTTAGGTGCTTTTGCCTTTCCTTCCACCTTTTCATCCAATCTTTTTGCTGAAAGCTTCTGTGGAACCTTCTCATTCACTGCTGGTTGCACAGCATCAGGTTGAAACTTCTGAGCTTTCACATTCAGTCTTGCTGCATTGAGCATCTGCAGGGATCTGGGCATGGTCTTCATCTTCTGCCTAACTGGAGTTCGGGGAACCCCACCTGCAACACCGAAAGAGAGAGTTCTACCATCAGGCACACGGGGGCAGGAACTCCATCCAAGATAGAGAGCAACACTAAATTCTGTATTACTGTGAACTTAGTAACTTTCCAGAGGAAAACACAGCCCAAAATGTTATTTTTTCATGAAATCAACATATAGGCAGTGTAGCAGGCAGCTACTTCTCCAAATAAAAAGCCAGATGCATATTGCTCTGCATAAGAACTTACATAGGTTTAATCAGAAGTTATATATATAGGCAGCAATCTTATGTCACAGAAATAGAAAGAGCTGACAGAGCAGGACTTGCAGGTACACGAGGCTAAGGTAAAGTCAACTGTGGTTAGTCTAGAGAAATACAACAATTAAACTCTTCTAGAAGACAGAGTTTTATTTCTCTAATTAGAACAAAATTGAGAGGTTGCAATATTTACTAGTATCACTGTTTCAACAGCTAATAAAACTGCAGAGCTCTGCATGCTGCTTTTAACAGCTCTGTCAGTCCCTGCACAGCCTTGAATTACAATCATTGGTTCTACTACAGGACAAACCTAATACTAATAAGTAAATGAGATTGTCCCTAAATTAAAAAAAAAAAATCTAAAGCATGCTATTACTTGGAGTACAGATCTCTGGGGTTCATGCATCATCTTTTATTGACAACATGCACACATAATCCCAAAGTATACATACGTCTTTTTTTGTTATTTCCTGGTCCAGCTGCAGCAGAGGTTTCACTGAATTTTCTCTGGTACAGCTCAGACAGACTTTCTGAGAGCTCCACATCAGATTGGTGTGCACCATCCTTCCCATTAGCACAAGGAACCTGCAGGAGCCTATATGAAAGAACAATACCATTATCAAAGAAAGGTAGGAGTAGGAGGCATATTCCTTTTTCCCTGTGGACAGAAACAAGGTTTTTCTAGATTCCAGTCTGCAGCAACATAGAGAAAGTAGCACACACCAGTAACTCTTCCAGCACCTGTTCCCCAACACACTTAGGAGATGCAGAAAACCCATACCCTCTTAAAATGCTGGAAACAAGCATTACATTAATGTACAATGGATATAGCACTGACCTGTTCCACAAAACTAAATAAACAGCTTTGTGATTTCTAAACTGTCCTGCATTAAGCTCTTTTGTTTCACTCAGCAAGCTCTTTGAAGAAAGCAACCTTATTCATTCCAAACAAACTGTGAGAACACAACCACATCTTCAGTAACTTGCACTGGATCTCACCATCCCATAAAGGCCAAAGTCTGTCATTTCACGAGTAGCTTAAGGTCATTTTAAGTGACCTTTAAAACTCCAGAAACTACCAAGATTTTAATCCATGCAAATTGACACCCAAGCATCCTGTTCCCAGTTTCTTTAGTCTATATTCCCCACCAAGCGATAAGCCACCAGTAAACTGAGTACAGAAATAAAAGCAGTAGAGAGGCACTTAATTTTAGAACTCTAAGCAATGCTACAGCCATACTCCCTTAATAGGAAGCAGAAATCCTTGATTATTGCTCAGAGACATTCAGAAAAATACCTGAATGACTCCATCAGATCTGAGCTTGCTCCACAAGCATTGGATGCAGGATACCATGCTTCCAGCACTGAAGGATGCCAGCCCCCTGTAAGGGACAGTTCCCGTTGGACCCACTCTGGCACTGGAGTTTCTTCTCCTGTAAGCAGACACACACATACACAAAAATTAGAAAAGCTGAACTAAGTGGCAGAAGGTCTCACCCTTCACAGAAGCTCTAAGACAGAAGTTCCCAAACCTTTGATCCTGGAGAGACAATTTCATAGCCAATACATGAGAAGATGAGAAGATTCACTCTAACATAAAAAACACATGTAAAAGCAGCATCCTTGCTGCAGTTCCACCCAAAGGCTTTACTGGCCAGGAATGGCCCATGTCACACATTTTAGGAAACCTCCTCCTAAAAGCATGTCCTCAGGCACATGTAGCTGTGCTTTATCTGCAAGCTAATGGAAACTAACACTCTGTCAATAAAATAGAAAGCTACACCTATATAGGTTTCTTTCTGCATCACATCACAAGGCCTTAGCTACAGATAACACAATGAATGAGTCCCAAAAAGAAGACTCCTCAAGGAGAAAATCATTAACTTTAGATTTTTTCCACTGTAGATCTGGAGATGATCAAAAGATGGTGAGTTTTGCATTTCCTGACACCTACCTTGACTGGCCAGAGAATCTTCCACTGACATGTCAATTTTACTCAACACACTATTCACAATCTCTGGCAGGTGAGTAGCACAGTTTTGGGAAGATTCTTCCACTGCAGCTCCTTCAAGGCTGCATCCCTGAACTTCAGCAGTCTTCTCAGGACCAAGCACAGTCAGAACTGCAGTATCCTCAGAAAGTGGTGACAGAACAGCAGTGCAGGGGCACCAAGTTTCAGACAGAGATACTTCAGCAATCTGCATTTTAAAAGAAAAAAAAAGAGTTAAAGACAATAGTTTACTTTATCTAGAAATGCAGAGACCTAAGGAGCACAGATACTGAACAAGCAGCTTATAGAGTTACATGATCTCAAAAAAAATGTTCTGAATTTAGCTTCAAATGAGCAATTTGCAGTGCAGTGTCTATTACTGTCTTCACAACATGATACTGCCACCCCTTTTTTCACAGTTCATTTCAGAGCAGGTATTAGTTTAAGGCAAAGAGGAAGATTTACCATGTGCAATCCTTCAGCCACCAGACTCCTCATCAGCTGATGAAACAGAGTCCTGTTACATTCTCCCTGCTCAGCCTGTGAGCTCTGCAGTATCCAGCTCTCTGTGAGGAAGTGACCAGCCTGTGCCAAGTTCCAACCCATCAACCTTCCTTTCACGACAATGCTGACTGGACCCTGCAGTTGTCTTTGGCTCATGGCAAGAGGTTCCAGGATCACAGCACAGCTTTCCTGCTTCTTCCCTCCTGTGCAAGGATACGATAAAGAAAAAGTCTGAAAGCAAGTAAAAAAAGGTTTTCCATCAAGATGAAGAGACAACTTCAGTTGTCCAAGATTAAAGTGAGTTCCAAGATTAAACAGGGAATATACTCTACAGTGTTTTACAGAACTGACCTCCTTCCCACACCCTCCAGGAGCTGAGTGCATGGAAAGGCCACTAAAGAAAGATCACATGCATACTGCATGCTGCTTTACAGCTAATCTGGGTTCTTAATCTGGGGCCTTATTTTAGCTAAATTGAATAATTGTATGAGAAAAGGGAATACACCTCTATAAGGTGGGACCAGCAAAGAGCTCTTCATCCAAGCTTCTAGGAGCATGGAAGGCTGGAAAGGCTAAATCAGAAATGTGGGCTAACAGTTCTCATATCAGAAGACGCAGAGCACAACCAGAACTTTAAAATAAAACAAAACACCTGGGCATTTAAATATCTGAAGTTACTTCTACTGTTCACAAAGGAAGCTCACCAAGGACCCTGCATGAGACATCAGTTACTAGCAAGCACATCTATATTTTTCTTTTTTTTAAATTACCAGGCATGGTGAGAAACAACATTCCTTCTTGCTGGGGAAACACTGATCGATACACAGATGGCCTGGAGAACAAACAGTTCAAAGTCGCATCCAGGGGCAGAAGTGTGGCCCAAGGCACAGCCTGTGGCACTGGGAACCCGGAGTCTCCAAGGGAGCCAGGAGCAGCATCTGCCCTGGGGTGACTCAGACTGTGCACCAAGGTTTCAGCTGGCAAAATGGTGCCTCCCATCTGGCAAATCACTTCAAACATTGTCCAGTAGCCACCATGATCCGGGCATTCAATCAGCTGAAATAGAAGTAACAGAGAGGTCTCAAGTTAACGTTGGCAGTGAGACAGCTTTCATGCAAACAAATAAAGATTGCACTTTTTCAGAAAGGCTGGCATATGAAATGTATCCATAGCATCTAAACACGGTGCTGAGTGTTTTAATGGACTTTATCAGCCTCCATAGCAACCTAACAAAGTAAATACTATTCCCAGTGAATTAAAAGCTAGCAATATTTTCAAGCTGGTGTTTTTTAAATCTGGTATCTACACACCTGAACTATCAGGCTGCTTATCTGCAATTCTGAACAGCTGTAACACCCCTCTAAGTCAAAGCACAAGACATCCCATCAATAAACACTTTACAGCTACTTCACTGCACATGTATCTCAGTCTCCACGTGGATAATTCCACTCCAGATTTCAGTCCCTTGCTAAAGATTATGTGGCAGTAAGTGAACCTTGGCATGATTCCCTACCACACAAAGATTACTTATACCAGAAAGCCGCGTGGCAGATATCCCGCTGGTGCTGTGCGGTGTAACCTCGTTACCTGAGCCCAGTCGGCAGTGTCCACCCAGAACAGGGTGATTTTCTGTTCCACAAGCAGCTCTTGGACACTCTTGGGCAGGAGTTTCTCCGCCAGCTCCTGCGCCGTGGGCGGCTCTCCAGTGGAGGAGGGGGCATCGTTCCCAGACACGAACTGCCGGAGCTCCCTCCGCGAGTGCGGGCAGGGGGAGAACAGGAACACGGCGTTCACGAAGCCCTCGGGAGGCGCCTCCGGGGGCTCTGGGGCGGCCAGCCCCGTCCTGCGGCTCCTGCGGGGCGGCTTGGCGGGGGACGCGATCTCCGGGCGGTCCCACTGGAAGTCGAGCAGCGTCTCCTTGAGCCCGCTGTGCGTGAGGGCGGCGCGGGGCGCGGGGCCGGGCAGGGCGGCGGGAGCCCGAGCCCCGAGCCGCTCCGCTAGCTCCTCCTCGAACCGCTCCCAGGCGCTGGGGCCCGGCGGGCGGAACCCACCACCCCGTGAGGCGCCGCCGCGGCCGCCGAGCGAGTCGAAGAAGCGGAAGGCCCAGCGGAGGCGGGAGAGGCCGAAGCGGCAGCCCAGGAGGGTGAGGAGGCGGAGGGCGCCGCGCTGGAGCCGCTCGCGGGGCGCGGGGCCCGCGGTGTCCAGCAGGAACACGGCGCTGTGCGAGCACGACATGGCGCGGCCACCTCACGCCGCCGCCGCCATCGCCCGTCCCGTACGGCCACTCGCGCCCTCGGCTAGCGCGGGCCCCCATTGGCTGCCGTGGAGCGCCCGCCGCGCCCACTCCCCGCACCTCCTTCTCCCATTGGTGGAGAACGGGAAGCGGGAGGGCGGAGCGATGCGGCCGCGAGCGGGTTGCTCGCTGCTGATTGGCCGGCCGCGCAGCGAGCGCTGCCACCCCATTGGCGAGGGGCAGTGACGAAGCAGAGGGCGTGGCCAGCTCGCCGGCCGAGCCGATTGGGCGCCGCCACCGGTTTAAAATTTAAAGCCGGCAGGGCGCGCGTGCGGTGACGTCACTGGGTGTGCGGTATGACGTCACCAGGGCGGGGAGGCGGTGGCGGCGCTCACCGGGCACCGGGCGGGACCCCGGGGCTGAGCCGCGACACCGGCCCGGTAACCAAGATCCGGACACTGCCCGCCCTGCACCCGGGCAGGCTCCTCCATTGCCGCTAGAGGTCCACGCCTGCCCGCTCACCGGCACCTCCCCATCCCCGCTACCGCCCGCGGGCAGGAGGAACAGGGACAGCGGCAGACAGCCTGCCTGGAGGGTCCTACCCACACGGCATCCTCCTCTCCGAGCCTCTCTGGAGTAGAGCAGGGACAGCCCAGGGCCCCTGTGGGTAAAATTCAGATTTAAATTTAGATTACATGTTACAAAAAAAGAAAATTGCTGTTCGGGTGGTCAGGCATTGAAATAGGTTGGGCAGGGAAGTGGTGGAGCCACCATCCCTGGAGGTGCCCAAGAGGCATCTGGATCTGGCGCTAGATGATGTGATTTAGGGGCTGCAGTGATAATGCTATTTGGATGGTTAGACTTGATTGTAAAGGTCTCTTCCAAATTTGACCATTCTATACAAAGGTGTAGAGGCAGGGCACCTGGACAGGGACTGACGCTTGTGGAGGACAAAGACCCTGGGTTGTCATCAGCTGCCTTGCCCATCTCCTCCCTGCAGGGCTTGAAGCACATCTTGCCCCGTGGTGTCAGGGGTCAAGGTGTGATCACACTGGGTAAGGGCAGAGGAATCCCCAGAGCAGAGCCACCCAGGTGTCCACTCCACCCTCACCTCCAGAGCTTGAATGCCCCAGCCCAAACCAGTGTCACCAGCAGCCAGTCGTATTTATAGAGCAACAAAGACAAGCAGGCACCAAACCGCCCATTGGGCTCTGCTGGTGACTATGAACACAAGTGGGTTTAATGAGCTGGAACCAGGAGCTGATCCACTCGGGTGGGCAGGAGTAACCTGCCACCAAGAGCAAGAGAAGGACAACAGGTCTCCCTGGAAAAGTGCAGAGGGCAGCCTGCAGCCTTGGGATGTGGGCTCCCCTCTCCTGGCCGGGGGCTGGTGTCTCTTGCTGCTTGACATCACTCTGCTGTTTAAGCCCTGAAGAAGAGCCAACCACACCACACTGCAATTGTCCAGCCACTGGCATCTGTCCCAGCGATCCGCTGAGGACACTTAGCAGAGTGTGACCAAAACCTGCCTTATCACAGTCCACCTAGGGCCTGAAACAAACCCAGGGCAAAGGGGAGTTTCCCAGCAAAGTCTGACAGTTTCCAACACAGGAACTGCTGCTAGCTACCCAAACTCCTTTCCTGCCCATTACAGTGTATTTGCTCTGGAAGCCTATCCAGCTCTTGGGAAAGCCAGCAGAGGTGTTGGCTGAGCCCAGGTGACGGTGTTTCCCAGTGTGACAGTCAGAGTCACTCACATCTCTGCTTCTTGTGTTGTCCCATGTTTGTGCTGCTTTCACAGACATTTGCCCTCTCTGCCCACTCCACAAGGACACCAACTTCCCTCTCAAACAGTCCTTGGGTTCTTTCTGGACAATCATTTACTTGCTGATAAATGCTGTTTCTTGGGAGGAAGGAGAGGGCACGAGAAAAACCATTTGTGAATTTGGCTCACGTGTGGTTGTCACTTTGATCCAGATAATTTTTTTTTTTTTAACTTGAAGAAGTCTCACTTTATTTTGTCCTGTTTCCAACATTTATCTCCAAGGGATACTTAATGGTGTGGGCTGAAAAAAGGGATGAGAAAGCCCAGACCTAAGTGAACTGTTTGATCTCCCCTCATACCACCACTCTGTCTTGCCCCAGTGGAAAGTTTGTTTGCCTTTCTGCTGAGCCAGCCTGTAAAAAAGTTTTGTTTTGTATTGACTCAGATGCTTTGCTTTCAGGTCACTCCTCAAGGACCTGCACAAGCAACAAGTCACCTTTGATAGTGGGCAGTGCCCAGAGTCTAACTTGTGCTGCATCAAGGCTTCCAAGACTCCCCAAACTGTCATTTTCCAGTGCCTTCTCCACGCCATGTGCCCAAAGGCTTCTGGTAGTGGCTGCTTTAGCCACTGATTCTGGGGAGCACCCATTCCCTCCTATCCAGGGTGAAGCTGCCCCAAGGCCTCCAGGCAAGAAGGAAGGCTTTCTGTGTGCTTTAGATTTTGTCTCTACATCTTCAAGAATTTTTAGTGCTCATAAAAGTGAGAAACTTGGTAAGACCCAGCTGGGACCAGTATTGTACAACCCTCACCCAAGGTAACCAAGATCTGGACACTGCCAGACCTGGTCCCACATCTCTTAAGCAGAAAGGCAAATGTTCCTTCTCCCTAAGCATCATCCCAGTGATTTTTCTGGGAAACCTTGCATCTGTTACAGGTGCTGAACATGATGGGTGAAATTCTGTGGTGGAGCAAGTCCACACCAACCTGAAGTTTCCAACAAGACACTTAAGCACCCTGATATTTGTGACTGAGGCGTGGTGAAGCCTGCCCTGTGTGTCCTACCACACAGCTGGGTACTTTGTAGGGTGGATGCAATGGTGGTCTAACCCATTATAGGAAGTGTTTTGCCAGCGCTGCTGCAGACACGTGCTGGCACAGCCCCATCAGCCTTCCCAGTGTTATCCTGGCCCTGAAAAGAAACCTGGAGAGAAGCTGGTCTTTTAATGGCCTCTCACAGCATGGACAGCCAGTGGAGCATGCCAACCCTGATGGGACTGCAGTGACAAAGTGCTGATCTGCAGGTTGATAAGGAGGGGCAGCGCCTGGCAGTGCAGCAAGGTGAGACTATCAGGCCAGCAGAAAAGCCATTAGCCTTTGTTCCTGGCCTCCACACACGGGGAGAGGGGCTGGGGATAGCAGGTGGGGCAGAACTGCTGCCTCTGGGGTCTGCACAAGGGCTTTCCAAGCTGCTTTTCTGGAGACCCTGCCATTTTATTCATGCCATAGATTAGAAAAGCTCTGCAGTTACTCTTTTGCTAGAGTAATCACAGAGTGTAGCTGCTGGTGGCTACAGTACCTAAGCAAGTTCCCTTTTGTTTTAAAATGTGCTGCCTTTTTCGACGTATCTAAGGGCTGCTGTAGGGCAGGGCAGAATACTGGTCTTACCACGTAGCTGGCATGAGAACACGCAACTGTCAACAGTGTTCCAGCAATTAGAGATCAAGCATTGTTTGGGGATTTCAGCTTCTTTCTAGCTAGAGATCTTTTGTATCCTGGTGTGTGCAGCTGAGACAGCCCTGCAGAAACCCTGTGTAATGGGAGACCCAAAAACACACCCTGAGCAGCATTGCTCGAGGGGGAGCTCGTCCTTCAGACAACAGCAACATCCACGTGCTTTAGGTGTCCCCAAAAAGTGACCCCAGTCACATGGAGCTCTGCTCATGCAGGGTAAGGGCTAAGGCAGATGGGTTTCTCTCTTCTTCCCAACTCTGTCTCTATCCTGCTGCCTGCACAGGGTTCAAATGAGGTTGGAGAATGATTTTGTGTGGCCGTCAGTCTCTTCAAGACCATCCACAGCATTTTTCTGCCATCTGTCATTTTGAGAAGAAAGCACACAAGAAAAAATAATAAACTCAAATTATTGCCTAATCAACACCAAAATCAGTGCTGCTTGCTCAGCCTGCGGGCCACAATTAGATGCCATCAGCAAATTTGGGCAGCTTGCCTGGGCTGCAGTCTTTCATCTCTTGAAGACTGACAGGCAACCCAGGGATCTGCAGGCAGAGGAAGGAGATGGGATCCATTTGAAAGACTTGCCCGGCTCTTTGGGGAAAGAGCACATAATTCAAAACAGGAGGAAAAATGGTCTTTTGTGTTTATATTTGTTAATTAAAAGAAAACCATACCAGAGGAGGGGATGTTTAGGCCTCCAGCACTATCTCACAGTATTGCCCTGGTAATGCAGCTGCAGGTCAGTTTGCCTTGCCAGGAGGATGCTCTGGGCAAATCACTTTGGGAAATTATGGAACATGTGTGACTTGAACATCCTTGCAGCCTTGGCGGGGCCATCATGTGTCTGTGCACTCATGCAGGATCTTGGTACCTGGTTTGAAGTGTACACCTTCCTCATCCTCCTGTTCTGCACCTCAGCTGCTTTTCCAAAAGCCAAGAGCTGGAGCAAAGGGCACCCTGCCTTCACCCACAGTGCCAGCTGGGGAAGGGCAACCTCAGAGCTGGGGAGGGGGTGAGAGGAACACCCAGAGCCAGGAGGGAGGGGACAGCAGGGATCAGGGTGCTCCTGCCAGGGGCAGAGAAGGGGTGTGGGACTGGGCAGAGCAGGGGGCTGGACACTGTGGCTCCACTCCCCAGTCACACTGGCCTCCACATCTGCTTGTCCCCGTGGAGGCAGGGCTCAAAGGTGCTCGGAGCAGCTCGGAGGAAAGGTGCTGAAGCCTGTCCCTCCTCCCAGGGAGAAAGGTGGGTTAGAGGAACAACCCTGCTGAAGCTCCAGTGCTCTGAAATGTGATCCTGCCGGAGGCACCTCCCTGGGCCCCACCTCGCCCTCTCCGACCTATATAGTGCCCGGGCCCGGGCGGGCGCGGGGGACGCGGGCTCGCACGGTGCCCCGGGAGTCCCTGCGGCTGGAGAGGCCGAGGCAGCAGGCATGGCAAAGAACACGAACATGCGCTGGCGGCTGCCGCTGGTGTGCCTCCTCTGGGAGGTGGCCATGATCGTCCTCTTCGGAGTCTTCGTGCGCTTCGGCGCCGAAGCTGATGCACACTGGGAGAAGGAGAAACGAGAGATGAACCTGACCAGTGACATAGAGAACGATTTCTACTTCCGATACCCCTGTGAGTATTCTGGAAGCTTAATCCTTGTGCCGGCTGGTCCCCATGCCATCCCATCTATCGCATCCCATCTATCCCATCCCAACCCATTTCATCCCATCCATCCTATCCTGTGCTGTGGCAGAGCCTGTCAGAGGCTCTATCTCCACCGATTGCTAGAAAGTGATGCTCTTGCCCTCAGGCTGGCTTGGGGTTCACCAAAGAGCAAGAGAAAAGCCTCATGACCCTCCAGAGCCTTGGGGCTCTGTCAGCAGGGTACCGTGACGTCTTTTTTCCAGGAATAGGGCTGACGTGTTCCCAACACTCCGCAAGTTTCAGCTTGCTGCCCCCTCCCTCAGCTCTGGATCAGAGCAAGTCTTTCTGTGCACACAGAGGAACGGCTGTCGAGATCCTGTGACATCTTCCTCCTCTTCCTCCGTCCACCCCCTCACTTGTGAATTACCCTTTAGCTACTGGCATTTCAGTGCCAGAGTCCTCCTAAGCTGCCAGGTTCCCTGGGTTCTTGGGTCTCTGCATCGTAGTGACACAGAAATTATTCAGAAGGTTAAAGCTCTTCTGGCCAGGCAGTGCCTTTGGGTGGCTTTCATCTCCAGGGCTGGTCATCTTTGTGAGCCTTTCAGAACAGGCTGCTTCTGTAGGCAATTGTTTCCAAGGAAGCAACAGGCCTGAGTCATGCATCTATTTAGAACATTTCCATTAAAAACACCTGCTAAATCAAAGGAGCTATAGCAACCTGTGGCTGCTGAGGATTAGCTAGTTCAGAAAAGGATTTGCTTACAGAAACCCGCTGCTCAGTCAGCCTCCAGGTTCATGTACGGTCGTGGCTGCCCTGGGCTCTCCCTGGACATCTGCCCTTGGGACCAGCCCCACACAGGTTGGCGTGAAGCAGCAGCAGTGCCTGAGGGCTGCTCTTTTCACTGGTGCACTGGGAGGACATCAGGAGTCCAAGAAAGAGTGTGTGGGAGCTAAGGAAGTGACATCTCTTCTGTCCTCATATCCCACTCCTGCTCTGCAGTGCCAAGAATTCCCCCTCAAATGGCAGGATGGATTCAACACAACTAAATCAGTCTAAGGGCAACTGCTCAGTTTAGCTTTGAATTACGTTTCTGTTTCAGACCCGAGGAAGGGCTCACGTGCCCAAAAGCACAGCTGTTCTTTCTCCCTCATCTAATCAGAAATATTCTCTCTCTGCAAAGATGGACAAACATGACAAGGTGGCCAAGCCCTGGAATTTTAATCCTTGTGTCCATCCAGTGCTGCTCAGAATAATGTGGTGGTTGAACATCTGAAAATCATTTGTACCAACATATCTGTGACCACTGCTGTCCACAGCACCTGTCTGCAATGGCAGAGGGATAGGGGTGATAAACAAACAGATCATTCATGCCAGAGAAGATTGAGAACGGCAGGCAGAGAGAAGTTGTCCTGGTTTCAGGAAGCCAATATGTGGTTGTGTCAATGGTGCCCGTTGCCAGGTCCAGTCAGTGTGACAATTCCTTCTCATTTTTTGATTGCACATGGATATTCTGTAATCAGTGACTCATCTGGTCTCTAGGGGAAAAGAAATGGGATTTTTTTTGTCCCTGAGAGCATTCCCAAAGCCCAAACACTTATTCTTGATAGTAATGGCAATTGTCCTGCCACAAAAGCAGACTTACAAAACCTTTAGGGCATGGCAATGCCTGTGCTGCCTCTGAGTGATAACAATGTTATTCTTACTAAGGGAAAACAAAGACAAGGGTTAGAAAAAGGTTTTAGACTGGGTGTGGTTTAAAGAAAGATCTGCTCTTCCTCCTGAGTTCCTGCAGAGTCTAACGCACAGTGGGATCCTCTGGGTTTTTGAAAGGCACAGGGTCCATAGCTTTAACTCCAACCTGTGTATTTCTGCTTTTAGGATGAAAGAACGAATGTATAATGCAAATGGCAGCAGATAAATCTAGCTGTATATTGTGTTGCTTACACTGGAAAAGAGAGAGAGGAAATAAATACAGCTGCAGAGGGAAAGTCTATAGGATTGTGTGGTAAAAGCACAGCAAAACTGGTTCTTAGGACATGTGGAGATGTGCTTCTGAAGTGACCTCTACTGAACAGTGCCAGCTGCAGATCTCATTTCCTTTCTTTTTAAAAAGTGATTTCGTAGGCATGGGGAGCATTTTTTAAAAGCAATCAGATTAGCATGGCACTATGTGGCTTAAGCCTGTCCAAGTGCTCAACCCTTAACAAGCTGCAAGGTCTTCTAAAGCACAGAAGGACAAAACTCTAAACTCCTGCAGAGCTGCTCTTCACGCAAGTCTTCACCAGCCCTCAGTGGAAGTAGCAGGCACAAGCCCTGTGGAAATGGACCAGGGGCTGATGGATTTCAGCACAGCTTCAGGGTAGAGCAGACTTGCAGCCACAGAATTTCCTTTGTCCTGAGCTTACACCGTCTCTGAGTGCACAGACTTTGCTGGATATAGTGGCTATCATTATTTGTGCACTGTAAAATGCAGAATGTTCTGGTTTAGCTCCATCACTGCTGTATTTATCTGCTCTGCAGCATGGATTTGCTGGTGGGAGTCTCCCAGGGGGGATTCCAGCCTTGGGTCTCCCGTTTTTTCTATTGGCTGAGTGGTCTGCAGTGTGAGGGTTTGCATGGCTCAATTTGTAAGTATGCAATCGTTTCAGCTCACTTAATTGCAAAGCAATGCTTATCTGATAGAAACGTGCAGCATTAAAAAGTACAGCAAGTTTACTGCACCAAGAAGGTCTTTCAAGAGGCTCACACAGATCTGGTTTCCCCCGGGGAAGGGCATCTGAGGGGCTTGGGTGAGCAGATCTGACCATTAGTGGGAAGAACTGGGTTTCTCTGGTTTAAGCACTAAAAATCTCACTAGGTGGGTTTCTGGTCTCAAGGGTGTTTTGCCACTGATTTCCGAAGCATTTAAAAATTTATTTATAAACTTTCCTTGTTCTTGTGCTCTCCTTGCTCTGAGCCATCACCAGAACCCTGCACTGAATGGACCTACCCAAAATGACCATTTACGTGTTTTAACAAAACTTTACTGTTCATTTTGCATGGTATTTTTTGAGTTTTTTACAAAAGAGGAAAAAACAATCTGAATAGAAAAATGTTTTCCTCTGTACACTCCATTACTCTCAGGTCTTCTTTTGCACACAGCTTTTAGTAAACATTTACTTTAAAGGCTGAGCCTTTTAACAAAAAAGCCAGTTTCTGAAAGCTGAGCCATTTTCAGACTTAGAAACATGGGGGCATGAGACAAACACACATTTTCTCTTGAATTTCCCCCCTACTGCTACTGAGGTAATTAGTTTCTTTTCAATACCAAGTGCACGTGTCACTTGCAGCCCTGCTGTCCCCGCAGAGCTGACAGACCCTTCCCTCTGCACAGCTTTCCAGGACGTCCATGTGATGATCTTTGTGGGCTTTGGCTTCCTCATGACCTTCCTCAAGCGCTATGGATTTGGAGCTGTGGGTTTCAATTTCCTCCTTGCTGCCTTTGGGATCCAGTGGGCTCTCCTGATGCAAGGCTGGTTCCACTCTTTCAAGGATGGGAAGATCCTCATTGGAGTGGAGAAGTAAGGAAGAGCTGGGCTCTAGGATGGCACCTCTGGCCTGGCCAGTGGAAGAGCTGGAATGAGAGCCAAGCAGTTGGCAACACCTGTCCCTCAGTTATGTCAAATACAAACCAGTCTCTAAAGTGTTGTTTCTCCTCCACATACTTCCACTTGCTGTCCACCTTTTAGTCCAAAGGTACCTGCCATTGTGGTGGTACTGCTCAAAGGGAAACTTGAGATAAGTGTCACCCCTTAGTGCTGAGCCAGGCACCACGGATGTCAGTGCTGAGAACATGTATCATCCACATTACCTGAATAATGTGGGGGTGTCAGGATGGGAGGGAGGTCAGTAGGAAATCCAGGGGTGTCTCCTAATCACCTCTCTGTCTTCAGGTGGGATCTCTAGGGCTGGGGGTAGAAAAGAGTGATTTACAGAGAAGTATTTCCTTATTAAACCACAATTTTCCTTCCCCTTTTCCAGCCTGATCAACGCTGATTTCTGCGTGGGCTCTGTGTGCATCGCCTTTGGGGCCATCCTGGGCAAAACCAGCCCCATACAGCTCCTTGTCATGACTTTGTTTCAAGTCACACTCTTTTCAGTGAATGAGTACATCCTTCTCAACCTTCTTCATGTAAGGCTTTAGGTAGTACCTGCTTTGTTCTGCTCCTTCTTCTCTGCACCTGTCCAAAGTGTCTTCTTTTGCTATGGCTCCACCAAGCCATTGCCTTCATAAGCATTTAAAATGCAAGAATTCAGGCAGCAAAAATAGGCAGATTGTGAAGGAGAGGGGCAGTGGGTCATACTTCCCTGAGAAGGGAGATCTTCTGGGGTTTTACACATAAGCCTGGCAATTCAGGAGCACTGGGTCCTCTGTCAAGTGCACAGACAAGCTGGGCACAATGCAAATAAGGCCTCAGCTCCAGAATGAATGGCAATTGCAGAAGCAAACCTCTGTTTTCCATGGCTGCAGGTAAAGGATGCAGGTGGCTCCATGACCATTCACACCTTCGGAGCCTACTTTGGCCTCACAGTGACACGGGTCCTGTACAGACCCAACCTGGAGCAGAGTAAGGACAAGCAGGGCTCTGTGTACCACTCTGACCTCTTTGCCATGATCGGTGAGTCAGCCCTCACCTCGGGGTGCTGCTACATGGGGACCACTGCTCCACAGGGCTGGTTCCTCCTGTGTCTCTGGGAAAAACTGAAACCAGGGTATGGAGCTGAGGAGCCCTGTATCCCAGAGATCTTTCACCTTTCAGAGTTCTCAGCTCCCTTCAGCAGTGGCTGGGCTGAGATGGTGTCAGGGAAGACAAGGATGCATTTTGGTTCCCTTTCTCTGCCAGCCTTTCCTGATGTTGGTCTCATCGTGCGGGGTGTGGATCTAGGGAAACAAGACTACGGGATGTAATTTCCCCCTGTGCAGAAATATCTTCCAAAAAAAAGTAGGGTTTTTTTCAATCCCTGTATTCTCTCTTTTCTCTTTCTCTTCCTCATCCCACTTGCCCCATCCCACCAGGCACGCTGTACCTGTGGATGTACTGGCCCAGTTTTAACTCGGCCATTTCTGACCATGGGGATGCCCAGCACCGGTCTGCCATTAACACGTACTGCTCACTGGCTGCCTGTGTCCTCACCACCATGGCCTTCTCCAGCATGCTGCAAAAGAAGGGCAAGCTTGACATGGTAAGATGGGAGCAGAGAGCCCTGCACTGCCCAGGGGACATATAATGAGGTTGATCAAGGGTCCAGGAAACAATTGGTACTTACACTTTGCTGAACAGAAACAGGGTTTCAGGGCATGATGGTGAAACTAGCATCCAGGCAGAAACTCTGAGGCTATACTGAGCAGTGGGAATGGGTTCTGCAGGACTTGAGGTGTGGGTAATGCCCTACCTGTGGTGGACCCAAATCACAGCAGGGACTGGACTTGCTCTCCTGGGTGTGATGCAGAGCCCTTTCTGGCAGTGCTCCCCATCAAACAAGGCCTGCACAGCAGCTCATGAGCAATCGGGGGGCTGACTTGTTAGATGTGTGGGTGACACATCTCTGTGACAGCAGAGCTTGCATGACACACGGGTGAGACAATTTCCATCTCATCACAACTCCCCACCCATATCTGTGGATGCAAAGAACGTGTGTGGTACAGGGAGTGGGAGTCTATGTGCACCTGTGCTACAGACAGAAGCTGCCTGTTCTTTTCTTGTTTTTCACCACCAAGTAGGAAAATGGGCCCTGATATTTCCTCTGGAAACATTTTCAGAGCCGATTCTCCCACTTTGCCATTTGCACCATCCCTGAGCAATTGCAATCTCCCTGAGATGCCAAGGCAGGGCGGTTGGTTCTGCAGGTGCACATCCAGAATGCCACACTGGCCGGCGGCGTGGCCGTGGGCACCAGCGCCGAGATGATGCTGACTCCCTACGGCTCCCTCATTGTCGGCTCCATCTCTGGCATCGTGTCCACGGTGGGGTATGTCTACTTCACGGTGAGTGCTGCCCGAGGGGTCTGCAGCCCTGGTCCTGCTGAGGAGACCAGAAATGGATTGACTTCCCTTTGACAGTTCCTGCTTTCCAGAATCCCTTATGAGATGCACTTCTGCCTCCTTTTACTGTCCCAAAATGCTCAGGAAGTTTCAGACTCACAACAGGAGCGTGTTTGGAGGATATGTTGTTAGATTATCTTGAGCTTGGCTCTCATCTTTGTCTACAAGCCCTTAGCTCTTTAATGGGACTCAGTATCACTCCTCTTTCTCTGCTTATCCCAGTGCTCCATGGAAGGAACTAATCCTTTCCAGGGCCACACTCAACTCCCTGATCTGTCTCTACTTCCCTTCCCCCCAGCCTTTTTTGGAGTCTAGGTTGCACATTCAGGACACATGTGGCATCCACAACCTCCATGCCATGCCAGGCCTTATTGGGGGCATTGTGGGGGCCATCACAGCAGCTGCAGCCACAGAGGATGTGTATGGAAAGGAAGGGTAAGATGGCTTGAAAATCTTCCCTGAGAATAGATTTTACCTGAACCTCTGTGGGCTGGGAGCAGGGAGCAATGAACAGCTTTTGTTAATAGTTCAGAGTTGCCAAGAGATGTCCCTCAAAAACATGGGGTGCACTGACTGTGTTGGGCTTACTGAATTGTAACCTCATCTTATGCAGCTGACTCTTGGTGGCCTCATGAAGTGAGCCACAGTCCTGCTGTTTGGCATTATTCTGGGCCACAGTGGGGAGGGAAGTGCTTCTCCCTCTCCCCTGCATTGTTTTGTGGGGTTGGGTAAGGCTGAAAGTCTGAATTACAAAGTGAATGTTTATATTTTGGGCTCCTCCTTGGTAAAGCTTTGCCAGGGGTCAGAGAAGGAAGTGAGCAGAGTTCTGGTCATTGCAACACTCTCCTGGTCCACTGCAGAAGAGGGATGGGGCTAGGGAAGAGCTCCCAAGAGAGCAGGGCAGCATGGTTCCCCTGGAGCCAGGGAACGTCTCCTGCCAGGGACAATCATCACCATTTCTGCCCTCGGCAGGTTCATCAAGGCGTTTGACTTCACCGGCGTGTACCAGACACGGACACCCAGCATCCAGGGAGGGTTCCAGGCGGCCGGCATTGTGGTGTCTCTGCTGATGGCATTTGTCGGGGGAGCCATCGTGGGTAAGCCGGACGGGAGCACGGAGAGGGGAGAGTTGAACCAGCCTGCAGCTGAAACAGAGGCATCCATGTGCCGCTGTCCACGGCCGGGTGCATCCTGAGGGGACGGCACCGACCACTGTGCCAGGGCTGCGTTTGCCCGCTTGTGTGGACCAGCCTCATCCCTCCCGCATCCCCCACGGGCCCCTGCCCACCGCCCTGCCCGATTCCTTGCAGGGGGCATCCTGAAGCTGCCCATCTGGGGGGACGCCGCGGCCGAGAACTGCTTCGAGGACGACGTTTACTGGGAGGTGAGGGGGCGCGGGGCGGGAGCGGGGCGGGGGGCACGAGATGGCGCTGTCGGCCCGCGGCCCGGCCCGGGGGGCTCAGGGGGCTCTGCCGCAGGTGCCGGAGGACGAGGAGAGCGACGTGTACCACATGCACAACCCCGACAAGCCCGCCTCGCCCTGAGCCGCGCCCCGCCGCCGGCCCGCCTTCCCCGCCGCAGGACCTCGCCCCGCTCCCGGGGCCGAAGGATCGTCTTCTCCCCGTGACGACGAGGGCTCTGCCCTACTCTGCCGCTTTTGTAACGAGCTGCTGTGGATATAATAAAGTCGTGTTCTTCTTTCCAGGCCTGTGCTGCCGTGTGTCACGGGCCGAGCGGGATGGGATGTCGCCCAGACCCGTCTCTCCCGCCACCCGTCTCTCCCGCCGCTGCCAGGAGAGCTCTTGGCTGCCCGGGGCAAAGCGGAGGCGCTGGGACATTCCCAGTGCCTTGAGGACAAAGTGGAGGCATGAACGGTGGCAATACAGGCTGGGTGTATTAGACAATATATTAGATAATGCAGTCTGAGAGATATTTGGTTTTGGAGCTGGCATCTTGACATGACAATCGAGAAGGTGATGAGCCTCCACAGTGGGGGCTGAGCCCCTGTGGGAGGAACAGGCTGGGCTGGTTCTTTATGAGGAAGGGATGCTGGGGTACAGCAGCTGACCCTCTACTCATCCTGCCATCCACGGCAGGGTTGAGGGCCATCTGTGAGTCCAGCTACACTTGTATATGATGGCCTCTGCCATCACCTTCCCTTGAACTGCCCTACTGAGGCCTCCATCAGCTCCTTGGGAACCTTGTTTGCATGTACAGCACAGGCTGGCAGGACCCTTTCCTCTTTTTTGTTTCAGCCATTTCTTCCAGTGTCATCAAATGGCTCCTTACACTGTCTGGTGCTATTCTGATGGGAAGAGGACAGCCTCTGTCTCTTAGCTGGACCATCAGGCTTCAGCCAGAGTTGGGGGAAACAGGGATGAAAACCAGGCCTAAAATCCTGAATGTTTTCCAGGGTGATATAATGTGAGGAGCAGGAAAGGAAAGGAGGTGGGGAGGGAAGGAGGTAGGACAGCTGATAGGTCTCTTCACTGCGTCTAGCTGTAATTCTTACACCTGAGGGGGGGAGTCAAAAGTAGCTATTCACATCCCCTTGGGATATGACACCCTCATTTTCCATGCTGGGTAAAGACAAAAACCCTTTACAACATGTTTCTGGAATTTGTCAGCGGCTGCCAGCAGCAGCATGTTAATTAAATGTCGGCAAAGATGGAAGCAAGAGGCTCTGCTCTAATTGGACACTTTGCTTGGTGGAGCTGAAAAACATTGTGACAGAGGAGGAGGTGCCGAAACACTGTGTTCCCCTGCCATGGCGGGGACGGGGACAGCCAGGCACGGGAGACGCTCTCTCCTGTTCACACGTTGCCTCCATTTGGCCTGAAACAACCTCACCATTGAAAAAAGAAGAGTAATAAAAGGCCTAAAATCTTTCATAGGATTGGTCGCAAGCACGGCAGCAGTGTGGGATGCAGGGAAAGGCTAAGGAGAAATTCAGAAATATCATAGCTGGGCCATCAAGACCTCCAGCCCGCTTGCCAGCAAGTGGTGTATTGTGTGTTTATTTTACGATGGCAAAGGCAGTTCTGACAGGGGTTAGAAATGGTCTCTGGAGAATGATCCCTGCAGAGGCTGAAACATACCTTGAGCTGCATCCTTTCTCCAGGACAGGGGTGGGAAAATATAGGGCATATGTTTTCCCTGTGCTGGGATCTGCGGGAGGAGGGAGATCTCCTTCCAGCTTCTCTGCACTGGGAAAGGGATGTAACAGCCATTTTCTGCTCACGGCTTCATCCAGAGAGTGCATCAGAAACCAGCACAGATGTGTTTACTGACAGGCACCATAGACAATGTAATTTCAAAAAGAGAGTCCTAAACTTTCCCCCACAAGCCTGCAAAATCTGAAAGCAGAAGCAGACCCTTTGGGCACTGTATTTCCTACTGTGTGACTGGACTGGTGTCCCTTCATCCCACACCACTTGAGTTCTGTCTGTGTCCCAGATAACCTGTGTGTCCAACCTTCACAGCCTCTGGTCTTTCCTCCCAAGGGTCCATGGGGTTCAGTAATGGCAAAGACTGGGTGACCATCATTGCTTCAGCAAGGTGGCCAACCCACATCTCTGGTGGGGCAGGTCTGTGAGCCCTGGGGAGGGTCCTGTCCCATGCTGGAAGAAGAAGCCCTGACCCAGTTCCCTGGCCCTCTGGGCTGTGCCTCCTCCTCGTGGGAAGACACCTAAATTGCCCAGGCTGCTGGGCAGCGAAGCGTTTTATTGCCCGTGCTCTTGCGGGGCTCAGTCTGGTCTCAGTACCTAAATCACTCGCTGGGGCTGGCCGTGCAGTTTTAATTCCCTGGCAAACAATGCCGGGATCGGGCTGGCGCGTTTGAAGTGCAGTCACGGCCCCAGCAGTGGACGGAGGGTTTCTCAACGGGGGAGCATGGAGAGCAGAGGATTGGGCTGCTCCAGCAGGCGGGAGAACGTGTGAGAAAGGGGCCGTAGATACTCGCGGGGATTAGGTGGTACAAATTGGCTGGGAAGCACCGGAGGCATTGACCAAAGTTGTCCTGGGGCAGGTTCCCATGGGGGGGGTGGTTGAAACAACCTGCCTTCAAGGAGGCTGGAAGGCCCTGCCTGGCTGCTAATCCCCTGGGATCTCTGTGGCACGGAGCAGAAAAGAGGTTAAAATAAAAAGGGAAAATCTCATGTAAAGGTGGTGGTTTCCCCAAGGGGATGATGTTAGAGAGAGAAGGGAGGAGGTGGGGGGGGAACAGCATAGTTTAATCCCTCTTTTAATAGGCAGGTGGTGGGCTTTGCTCGCACTCCTGCTCCTGCAAGCTGCTGCAGAGATTTTGGCAGAAGGCCTTTGCTCACCTCTGCAGTCCCCCACTCTTGGTGGAGAGGGGCCCCATCTGTGGATCTGCCCAGCACCAAGGGGGGTTGCCTCCTTACTACATCTGTGCCCATGTATGTGTTGGTGTGCACAGGTGCACGTACACGGTGCCAAGCCCAGATTTGGGCTGAAATGGGCTCATTGCACACCCCAGCCACTGGCCACTGCCTATCTGCTGCTGGCAGTGTGCCCACGTGCACAAAGCCTCATGTCCCCACAGCCATGCCCTCAGCCTTCTTGACCTTACACGACTGGCAGGCTGAAAACCACGCTGCAGGTGCTGCTGGTGATGTTCACAGGCTGGTGGTGCCACTGTGCACATCCTCCCACCTTCACCACGCACACCCACCGACCTTGGGGCAGCAGCGAGCGCCTGCGTGTCCGGCCCGGCGTGTCCACGCCTGCGTGAGCACCGCTCCAGCCCCTTCTGAAGGAGCGCTGTAAATTGTAATCAGATTAGGGCAGCCGGTCGCTTAGGGCCCTTGAAAAGGGCATACGTCCCCTCATCAGTACCTAGCATTGAGTCGCACAAAGGGTCTAAGTAACTCGGCAGGGGTCGGGCCCTCTGGAGCGCAGGGGAGGGGGCTCGCCTTTCTTTTCTCTCTGTCCCTTGTAATTATGTCAATTTGCTAGCCAAATTGTTTGCTTGAGTGGACAGTGGGGGCTTGCCCCCCTTCACACCTCCCCCCCACCCCTAACCCCATTCATGTGCTAATGTGGGAAGGAGCATGGCCTCCTGACTTCGGGAGGTGGCCGTCAGGGAGCAAAGCACAGGGGGGCATGGGCCAGGAGCCCCCCATTTATGTGCCCATGGAAGGCTTGGCCTTGCAGCCCTGATGAACAGGGCTCTCCTGTTTAGTCTACCCCATGGCAGGGTGTGCAATGGCCAACCAGCCCCAGCCAGCCCTGGTTTTCTCTGGCCACCCCTCACCTGTACCACACGCCCGCTCGGGCCGCGGCATCCCCAGGGCCAGGAGCCATGCCCCCTGCACAGCGGTTTTCCCGGCACACCTCCCCACCCGCGCACCTCCCAGCATTTGCATATATTCTGCCCGCAAATCCTTGTCAAGGGGACCCTCTTTATTGCCTGTATAGATCACAGGGTGTTAGTTAAGGGGCTTCTTTGTATTGCCTCAGACAGCTGGGGTCATCAAAAGTCCTGTGGTGGGAAGGAGAGACAGGAGGAGGGGGGAAGCTCTGACAATACAGACTGAAGGATTAAAGGAGCATATAAAGTTCCTATTGAGTGAGACAAGAGGCTGTTCACTCCCAAGATTGACAGCAACCAGGAGGCGATTCCCAACACAATGTCCAATTAATTCTCTACCCTCTTCGCTGCCGTCTCCTCCTCCCTCCTCTCCTGGGCTGGGGCATGAGCAGGGAAGGGCTCAAGCTAAGATCCTTGAGAAGGTAATTAATTATTCCTGACTAAGAGGAGCTTGCTGAGGTGCAGGCCAGTCCCCAGGCTCGCTGGGCATCCATTCTCCTCCCACAAGCTACTATCAGTCTGGGCCACTTCAGGGTAGTTTTCCTCTCTATCACAGAGCTGTCCCACCAAAGGTCCATCTTCATGGCATGGGCTGGACAGTAACCTGGGATACTGCTGAGCCTGGAAGAGGCAGATTTAGGGCTAAAACCAAGCTGACAGTGGAATGCAGCAGAACAAGGCAGCAGCAGAAAAGACAGGGAGAAAGGCAATGTGCACGACCAAGATGTATGGGCATGCAGAGCACCTGGGGAGAGGCAGAGCAGGCCTGGAGATCAGATTTTACCTGTGTGTGCAGTGGCAGTGGTTAAAGCAGCTCCATCTACCCTGGTTTTGTAGGGAGAAATGGGTTTCTGGCAGTGAGGGTGCATTGCCACTGTTCCCTGGGCTGGCCACCTACACTGGCCCCAGTGCTGGGCATAGCAGGACTTGTAGGAGATATTGTAGGATACTGCACCTCTTTGATGTACCCCCATGTAGAAGAGCAGAATCTGGGCCACCATGTGAAATTTCTGAGTACACAAATTGTCTGACTTGTCTGATCTGGTTTTTCCCTTATAAATATCTCGGCCCAGAGGGAGGAAAGCACCTTTCTCCAAGCTGGCCCTCTTTATCTTGGTACTCACTTCAGCAATGAGGCTCCCAGACATGAATGGCCAAAGTCCTTCAACAGCGACAAACATCTGCATGTTTGAAAACACCTTATTTGGGAGAAAAAGCCATGCAACCAGGACAGCCTGTTCCCACCACAGGGACATTTTGGCCAGCCCATCTTCTACTGCTCAGCACTGACCCCTTCCCCTCTGCTGCCCCTGCCCATGGCACTGAGGATGCCCGGGTCAGCACGGGGTGGGGGACCAGTGCTGCCCTCCCTGCACACCTCAGGAGCAGGGGATGCCCTCAGGATGCCGGCATGGGGCTGCCAGTGCCTCGGCATCTCCTGCCCGCTCCCTCCCGCCGCACACGCTCCCAGTGAAGTTGTTTGAAAGTCTTCCGGCAGTTTTCACGGCCAGGAATAACAGATTAGCCATGATCTGATCAGCCCAGTATCTAAGCTGTATTCTCCCTGCTGACAAGTATTTGAAAGAGGGGAGGGGCCACTTTCAGCCCAACGATGAATCTTTCACCGACAAGAAAAGACCCTTTTTTCTCCCTGCCAGCCGCGGGCTGCTCCGTGCCCTGTTGCTAAGCGAGACCCGGGGCTGCTGCTTGCACGCGGCCGGCTCCAGCCGGGCTCTCGGGTTAGCAGATCAGGATATTCACACCAGACATCTTGTTTTTTAGGGAGGGTGTTTCTTTTCTCACCCACCTCTGGCTGGCAAATAACAGCCCGCCAGCGAGGCCCGGGGATGCTCCTGCTGAGGCAGCCTGCCCTGGGAGGAAAGGGAAAATGCAGAAGCTGTTGGAGGGCGGATTGGGGCATTGGGGTCAGGCACTCAGCCCTAAATGTCTGGGGTTTGTTACCACACATGGGGCTGTCCCTATTTGGGCTGTGGAAGGGCAGCCACCCCACAGCCCCCATGTCCTGTTGGTTTTGGCACGGTGGGACCTTGGGGACATGGATTTGGAGGATGCTTGGTGCTGGTGTCTGAGAAAAACCTGGCTTGGCCTCATGCAGGGGTGGCTCTGAGCATGGTATTGCAGGGAAACACGTGGCAGAGGAAAAAAGGAGGATAATCTCCAGTTTTGGGATGCCTTTTTAGTCCCCTCAGCTTCACTCTGCTCCAGAGCACTGTCTCACCCTGTCAGCACCAGCCGTGTGACCCTGAGAGAAAGAAGGGAAAGCAGTAAAACAAAGGCTTCCAGGCTATTTCTGGAGCTGCCAGCATGAGGTGCCCTCGCCTAAGACATGGTGCTCGCATCTCCCTCCTCTCCTGCAAGGCAGCGGTACAGGCAGGACTGCAGGCTGCCAGGGCCTGGGCTGGCACCTGCTCAGAGCCCTGCCCGCCCTGCCTGCCCTCGCTTGCAGGCTGAGCTCTGGGGGGAGGAAGGAGGCTCTCCTTATTCGTGTACCCCTCCAGCGGCTCTCCAGTGCTGCTGCCGAGCCTCCCTCGCCAGCCCCGAGCAAAGGCATCCCCGTGTTGCTGATGCACGGCAGCTCAGGCTCTTTGTGAGCAGCCCTGTGCAGGAAATCTCCCTCTCCACTGCTCTAGGAAGCCTGGAGAAACCTGCTCATTCCTACTTCAGCCTGGGAAGTCTTGCATGACCTCAGACTCCTGCAAGCCCTTGATCTCCTGATAGAGGTGACCAGGGTTCGTTCCACTGACATGCAGGACTGTGGAACAGACATGCAGAGAGGCTGTTTCCTTTTCCACGGGAAAGATAAACTGCTCTGGCACAGCATCACAAGCTGCTCCCTCTCCTCAGGCCATGCCCTGTGCCCAGCTGATGCAAAAAACCCCAGGGAAAGATGCCAGAGGGGATATAAAAGTTACTGCAGCTTTGAGCAGCACGAAAAGGAAAGAAGCCCTGAGCCTCCTGGTTTGAAACACAAAATGCTGGATCCATGGCTGTGATACAGCCCCTTTCTGGATCTTTAGCAGGACGAAGCAGTTGGCAAACTGGCCTCTCTGGCCCAGTGAGCTCTTGTTCAGTCTGTGAAGAGTCCCTCAATGACTGAAGGGGCAGCACCAGTGCTGATGTCACAGCCATCTCCAGTGCCATGGGCAATGGGACAGCTTTCCCAGTACCTAGAGGTTGTCCCAAGTCACATCAGAGGCATGATGACTTTCTGCTGTCTTCCAGAGAACAGAAGTACCTACATTTGGCATTCTGGAGGAAGGTGGAGTTATGGGTGCAGGTGCTCTATCAGTTTGTGCTTGCCATGGGCAGCAATGTCTGCGTGGGCAGTTTTCCATTCTTGGCAGAGGGCACCCACCCCAAATAAATCCCTCCTAGCCAGCAGCTCCTGAAGAACATGCTCAAATCTCTCTAGGCTTGAGCCAGTAAAGCACAGGCAAGTTCTGTTTACTTTTGAGGCTCTCACACAGTCCTACCTAATTCTCTGTTACCCTTTTTTCCTGGCTGCTGGCCATTCTGGCATGGGTGAGCTCTCAGCTTTGGAACCTTAGCAGTCCTCTGGTACTTCAGGCCAGATTTCTCACTCCTTTTGTGTGTGTCTGCCAGCCATGAGTAATGTTCTCCACTTCACAGACAGGTCTCCTGCCTTGCTGTGCAGCCAAGAATCACCTGTGTGAATGAGCAGCCACAGAGCTGTGGGGGGATGGGGCTGGAGCACAACTCCCTTCATCCTCTCCTGGGGAAGCTGAATGACTTTTGACATACATTTTAAATCTTCTTGGCCCACTGCTTGGTTAAACCTGCAAGTGGCCTCTGTTCCTCTTGGATAAATTCCCTGACTCATTGACTTCATGCTCTGCAATACGATGACCCAGTGCTCACACCATGGACACAAAGACCCATTTTTGACTGCCCCCGACTTTCACACTGTCATGGCACTGACCAGGTTTTTAGGAGCTTTATGTGTTACATACAGCAAATCCACGGCATCAGAATTAATTGCTCCTGATTTTATTCCTTTTGTCTCAATTGTGTCTGCTGGCTTTGCTTCCAAGCCTTGGCTTTGCTTTGGGTTGTGCTTGGCAGGTGTTGGAAGGTGCTTTGTGGAGGAGAGCAGGAGCATCCTGTATGGTTTCACTTTTCCCTGGGGAATCCTGAACCACTAAAACTAATTTACTCTGTAACTCTGGGTAGTCTTTTCACTGGAAATGCTCTATAAAACCCTTGTTTGGGAAGGATGTGGTCTGCAAAGAGATTTGACTGTCCTCCTGATGGTCTGATCATCTGCAGGAGAGTGCAAGGGCTTTTCCATGGCTGGGGCTTAACAGCACCATGTCTTCCCGAGGAAGAAAGGAAAATTTGCCTTGAAGAACTAGCGGGTAAAACCTGATCTGAGAATTCATGTCCCAGTGATGAAATAAACCATTGTGCAGCAAAGAATAGTACACAATGTAAGCACTCAGGAAAGAAGAAAATAATTTTATCCTGATTTCTAGTGTCTTCCTGACTTGTGAGCACCCTTCCGTACTCACACATGTCAGCAGAACACCATGGAGATATATTTATATGAAAATCCGTTTGTCTCCACAGCTATCTATAGCATTTCTTTCCATGCCCTTAGCTCCTGTGGCCATGGGTTCAGTTTGCCTGTCTGGTTCCAACGCCTGGAGCATCCCTGTGCAAAGGGACAGCATCAGCACCCTGTGCCCAAAGGAAACCAAAATAAAGAGCCACCATAGGATCAGAACGGGAGCTTGGATGCTTTGGGAGCACATGGGGAGCCTTGAGCATTGCAGCATCCTTTTCTGGGGCGCTGCTGGTGGGGAAGGGGGTCCCCCCACGGGCCTCCCTGCAGACGAGGGCCCCCGCTCAGAAAGAAGTGGCGGCACATCAGTATGCAGGAGTGGTCGCTGCTCGCCAATAAATTAGCATAAACCACTCTAGGAGGTAAATAGACATACAAGGCGCCAGTGTGTGCAGCGTGGGCTGTGGCTTTGTCTCAGCCCCACTATTGTCACGGCCCCTGCTGCACACTGACCGAGTGGGGCCGGTGTGGTGGGCTCTTACACTTTTGACTGCTGGATAAAAGGGGGGAACATAAAGAGAGGGGAGAACTTTTTTTCGGGGTTTTTTATAAGTCCAGACGAAGTTACAGACGTCTGTTAAACGTCAATTACAGCTGAATAAAGACGTCTGCTTGAGGCTTAGTTATGGCTCCTTTCAGCCACCGAGATTTTTCCAGGGCTGGTCCGGGATGCCTTCGGCAACCTAATTTGGAGATTGTAACTCTATAAACAGGCTCTGGCATTAATCAAGGCTGGTGAAAATGCAAATGACGGCATGGAGGGGGCTTGGGGATGGGATGGGGTCCTGTGCCTTGCAACTCAGGGCAGGGAGTAAAAAGAGGGAAGCAAAGAGGAAGAAGAAAGGGGCCATGCAGAGGAGTAGGGATCCATAAACAGAGAGCTTGGTGAGGTTTGCTGACTTTCCTCATGGTGCCCTGGGAATCTGGTCCCATCAAGACTCATCTGTATCCGACTCTGCTTCTCACTGATTAACCCTTGTGATGCTCCTGGCCGTACAAACCTTGTTGCCTATGTTTTTCCCAGACCAAAGCCAAAACAGCAGAAAACACAGGCAAATAATGCTTTAAAATCCTGGAGGATCACTGGCTGTCTTGGAGCATCCAGATAATATGAGAGAGGGTGTCAGGACAGTCCAGAGGCTGTGAGGAATGATTCCTTTTGGGAGGGTGGCTCGTGCTCTGCATGCCTCCCCTGTTGTTTATTATGTGGGCTGTTGACGTTGTTTTCATTTTTTCATAGGAAAAAGATCTCTTAGCTCTAGCTGAGTGAGGGGGGAATGAAGGCCCTGGTCAGTGTTGTCCATGGCATTAAAAGTCATGCTCACAGAGACTAAAACACACTTCAGACAGGACAAGGTACATAAGGACCTTCTTCCCTCTAGGATACATCCATGTCAAGAGGCTGAGGGTGGAGGGATGGAGCTCACCTTGGCCTCATTGGCAATATTGTCTTGTGCCCGAGGATGGTCAGTACCTGCTGGGGAGAACCATGTCCTATTGTATAGCCGTGTCCTAGCCAGATGTTGCAACCCAGAATGTGAGGAAAAAGCCTGAAAATCAGAGTGGGAGCAGTGCAGATGCTGAGGACTTGCTGTCTGATGTGTGCTGTGGAGGAGGCTCACTCCTCCCTCCCCCAGACTATGGAGCATCCTCCCCATGCTCTGCCCTGGGGCTCAGCACTGTGCTGGCCCAATGTGCCATGCAGTGAGTGTGGGATGGACGGTCCAGAGGAGCTCCAATCTTCATCCTTCCCCCAGATCTTCTGGGAATCTTCTATTTTGGAAACATTTGAGAGGAGAGGTGAGTATTTTAGAGGTGGCAGTAGCACAGGAACCCCCTTTCCATTCCACTGCCTTGGGAAAGCACGTTCTCCTCTCATTTCCATTCTTTGGGGAGCATTCTCTCCCCATCTTAACCCTGCTTCTTTTATTTTCTGTCACTCTCTCTCCCTGATCTCATATGAGCACACACTTTCCTGTCTCCTCTCTGTCTCCATATCAGGAAAATCAAACAGGCAGAGAGGCACAGAAACTCCCGAGAGTCCCTTCTCTGATTTCTTGGAGAAACTCTTGTCCATTTTCAATAGACCCAGAGTACCAGGTTCTTCCTTGGCCGTGGGGATGGAGGTTGCAGTCCCATTTATCTCACAGACCTGCCATGGGACTGGCTGGAGGGGCTGACAGAAAGGGGGATTTATTGCAGAGCACAGAAACAGAAACACACATCCCGGGTCCTTCCCCTTGGGGTGGTGATTAGGAAGGGGCCTGCCCCACCCAAATCATTATCCTGACACTGCTGGGGAATTAAACCTATTGCATTTTCCCCAGGTTTTTTTCCATCCACCCATGGCTTCACAGAAATGGGCTGAAAAACCACCAGCACGCTTCTGGAAAACACCTGAAGGATACCCTCCAACCCAAAGAGAATCTAGAGGATGGATTTAGGCCAGAAGATGTACTGTTGATTATGGTTTATACACAGCTGAGCAGTTTTCCTGATGAAGCATCCCAAGAAATCTGTAGCTGGTCCTGGGGAAGTGTGAATGAGGTGCTGTGCCAAGGCTGTGGGAACCCCTTGCAGGAAAGCACCACATGTTCATGGGTGTCTTTTGCAGGATTTTTTTTTTTTTTTTGCAGCAGGATGAGGTTCAGAGGAAAGCCAAGGGAAAGACAGGAGGGTGCAGCCTCATAGGGCTGCAAAGACTGGCTCAGGCAGAGATGATGCAGAGTAGCAGGACCTGAACAGGCATCTGGTTGTTATGGGCTGAACTGGGATTGCTGGTTCTCCAAGGCTGATGTTACCATGCAGTCACATCCTTTACCCTTTCACCTGGGAAGAGGGGTACAGGCAGATTTTTGGGGAGCTTACAGCACTTCCAAGGAAAGGAAGGTCAGACCTTGCAATGAAAAAGTGTCACTGAGCCCAGAAACCAAGAGACAACAGAAAAAGAAGGGGTGGAGATGGGAAGGAGGATGAAGATGAGAGGATGATAAAGGGGGATGTGAATCAGGGCACGGAGCCAGCCCGGCGGACAACGCCCAGGGCTTCCCGAAAAAAATGGAGGATGGGGTGGACCAGCGACAGCTGGAAGATTTAATTGCTCCTCTCCACAGACCTGTTCGGCTCCCTCCCTCTCAGATCTGCATTTCAATATGAGAGCAGCAGTAAGTGGGATGCCGCTGGAAGGGGTTAGAATGATTAATCATTTAAAAAGCAAGATCTTAATTACAGGGTGCAATTTTTGCTATTTAAGGAGTCCATTAGTTTCCAGAAAGGGGAAAAAATATATATATATACTGCAGGTTATTCTCCTTTTGAAGAAAATGGGAGGTGGGGGGAAACCGGGGGGCCGCAGCACCCAGGCTGGCGTGGCCGCCCCTGCCTGGGCGAGGGCGTTGGTGTGCGAGGATGGCGAGGGGGAGGTGGTGTCATTTGTTCCCCGAGTGATATTTTTGAAGGGTGCTGGCTGCGAGCGTTCGCCGCGCTCAACCACGCGTTGGCACAATCTGTGCCGGAGCAGGCAGACGGCTTGTGCTCAGCCTCCCCCGGCACGGCTCCTCCTCCGCCGGGAGCCAGGGGAGTATTCGGCCGCTGTCAGCACCGCTGACCCCTCGGCCAGAATAGCTCCCAAAGGATGTTTTGGGGGGTAATTGCCGCGATAACATCTTGTCTGCTGGGAGCCAGGTTGAGACCTCGGAAGGCTCATCCTGCCCGCGCCTGGGGCAGCTCCGATCGTGCTGGGGGGGCTGCAGAGCGCCGTGGGCCGCAGCGCTACCCCCGATGGGTGACACGGGGCACAAGGGGCACAAGGGGACACCAGCTCAACTGGTGCCGGGACCGGCGGCTGCGGGCTCGGCCCCGTCTCACCCCGCGCCGCAGCCTGGAGGGAGGTGACGGGGGTTAATCGCCCACCGCCTCCCCTCTGACCCCTCTGTGGGTTTTTCTCTTGTATGGTCATTTAGCCGTCCCCTGACACAAAAGGGAGCGATTAAACACAGCTCAGGCCCTTCATGCTTTAGTGGATTAATTTGCTGATCCCCCACGGATTAAAGGTCTCGACAGGATCAGCGGGAGCAGCGGGGCAGACCCCGGCGGGAGGAGGCCAGTGATAGTCCCGGGCAAGCTCCAGCCCGCAGCAATCCCCCTCTCCGGGGACCTCGCGGTGTCACCGAGCCATGTCAGGGTTCAAGGCATCGGAAGCTCGCCTAAATAGCGCATCCCCAACCCTCCTGCTCGCTCTGCCGACAGCCCAGCGGCGCGGAGTCGCTGCCGGCCCGTTCGCTCCGGGAGCGGAGCCGCTTCCCGTGCGCCCGGCAAAGCTGAACGGGGCAAGCGTGAGCGCTGTTCAAGGGAAAGGGGGAACAGCCGTGATTTTGGGGGGCTGCACCCCAATGAGGGGGGAAGCGTGGTTACCCTCCCCAGGCCTGCGGGAAGCAGAGATTGCATCTGCCTTTAATTACTCCCTCTCTACATATCAGATGCTCGTGCACCTTCTGCACATGAATGCTGATTAATTGCAGGGTTAGGCTCCGAGGCAGGCCGGACCACATTATTTCTGATGTTTGCTCTTTTCACGAGGAGAATAAATGCCATGAATCCACAGTAATCAGTGGCTTTTAGCTTGTCACTCTTATGACACTCTTTACTTAGACCAGGAAATGGCAAATGTGGTGGAAATAAGAACTTTATTATCTTTTTTTTTTTTTTCTCCCAAAAGGGAGGTGTGTAGTGAGGAGGGGGAAGAAGCTGGTAGGGGCATCTCGTGGGAGAGGGAGAAAGTGGCTCCATTTTCCCTGTGCCTGAGGAGCTGAGCTTCACCCTGTTCAGCGAGGGAGAGAGAAAAAGCAGCAGCATCTTCTTTGTGAAAGGAGGCTCGGGTGGCACATCAGACTGGGGCTGTCCTGGAGCAGTGGTGGCATCCTGGGGACAGCAGAGTTGAGGGCAGTGGGCTCTCCGCTACCCTCCGTAGCGTCTATGGCCTTGCCTGGAATGCTGAGCTTGGGCGTGCACCGTACAGCCGCATCCGGGCACTGATACCCACGTGTGCTGCATCCAGCCCCGGAGACATCCATAGCCTAACCGGAAAGGAACAAGGCTGGGGAGAAACCCAGAAGGATCATCATAGAAAGGTTTGGCTTGGAAGAGACCTTAAAGATCATCCAGTTCAAACCACCTCGTACCAAACGTGCTTAGTCTCCTTGCAGGGATGAGCTCAGGGCGACAAGCAGCAGCACCCACAGCATCTCCCAACCCTCACCCTTCGCTTTCTCTCGCCGCCAAGCCCCGTTCTCCTCCCAGCAGAGCCCCATCGGCTCAGGTGGGAAACCCTTTCACCGCCTCCCTCAATGCCCTGCTACCGATCTCATTGCCACCGCTTAGCTCAGTGCGAGGGCAGCCCTCGCCTTTTCAGCAGCGAACATCTGGCGTGCGGCGGGCGCCTGGCCACGGCCGCCCCGGCCCCCTCCCCGCGCCGCCCCGCCGGGGTTGCCCGCAATTAGGCAGCCCCGAGCCCCTGGCCGCGGCCCCGCTCAGGTGAGCGCCCGGTTCCGAGCATGGAGGTGTAATTAAGGTTAATCAGGGGGCCGGGGATCAGGGCGGTGGTGGGGAGACCCAGTGAGCCTAATGGCGGCCGTAATTAGGCAGCTGTGGAGAAGCGGTTAATGAAGACGGCAACCGTTAATAAAGCTCTTCCTGAGCAGCCTTCTGGCCCGGGTAATTGAGGGATTTGCAAGTGCCATCTCCCCCTTAACCCTGTAATGAGCAGACCCGTGGCAGCCCGCGTTAACCCTTCCGGGGACGGAGGCGGTGGCAGCGGGGCCGTTTGCCGCTCGGCGGGGCCGTGCCAGCAGGGCTGCGGTGGTGAGATGCGCGTTTGAGCATCTCCCTTTGCCACCGGGTCCCCAGGGCTCCCTCTGCCCCGTGGCTTCCCCGGGAGCCCTTTGAGCCATGCTCAAAGCGGCTGGCAGAGACTTTTCTCGCAGATGCTGTGGTTTCCCACGCCTGCCTCGGCATTATGCAATCCCCCCCAGCCCTCACCGCCCCCCCGGCCCCACCACCCACCAGCGCCGGGATGTCATCATCAGCCCAGGCCCTGGGAACCCACATTGTTAGCTTAGTAAATAGAGAAATCCCCACTCAAGCATTGCAAATGAGGGCAGAGGGGGAGCCGGGGAACCGCGCCGGCGGGCCGCAGGGTCTCTCCCCTCTCTCTCTCTCTCTTTGAGTTGTCAGATGAATTCAGTGGTTAACAAAGAGCAAGGGAGGGAGCTGAGCTGCTGTCGCAGCTGGGCAGGGCGGTAAGAGGAGGCAGGACTGCAATGCCACCACTCCAGCGAGCAGCCTCGGCCCTGCAATACCTGCTGCAGGTGGGCAGGAGCCCGGCGTGCCCCCAGAGCTGCGCCTGCCTCAGCATCAGTAACTCTGCACCCTGGGGCTTGTACTGCACCAGGGGTGACAGCCAGGGAAAAGCGGGGGGGCTGGGACACATCCCATCCTTGCTCTGCTCCTCTGCTGCTGGTTGTACTTGCATGGATGCAATTCATTCCCCAGGGAATCCTGGGGCCTTGCTGAGGTATGAGGACCCACCATACCAAAATGCTTGTGAGCATCCTGAATGTGTCAGTAAGGAAGTGAGGCAGATCAAAAGACACTGAAATGCTTTTATTTTCATCTGAAATAAAAAAGAGGCACAATAGAGCTGCTTTTACAGAGTGAAGGTTCTGCTTTTCTGAGTGGGACATGAAAATCACTTGTGAGTGGAGCTCCCAGTGTTCTGGCAGCAGTGATGCTACTTAGTCTGTAGCCCAGCAAAGCCTCTCTTGGCCCTACCAGGAGTTTTCCTTCACCTCTCACCAGGGATCCTCCTGTTTCCCTCTAGCTCTGTGTTTCTGTGTGTGCAGGGAGGTGTTGAGAAGGATGCACAGCCCCTTTTGCGAGGTGCACAGGGGCTGAGAGCAGCTGGGTGAGTAAATCCCACTCGGCACAAGAGTCTGGAGCCAGACTCCATGCTGAAACTGCTGCCTATTGACTCTGCCCCGCAGCAGACAGGACAACTGGGAGACTTTAAAATCTGTATTAGGGTGTGGAGGTGTGGGTGCCCTGCTCTGCCATTTGCCTTAGTCTAGAGCCAGAAAAGGTCACGGACTTTCTGGCACTGTGAGCAGTGATGCTGTTCCTGATGCAAGCAGTGCTTGAGATCTCCCTTCCTTCCAGAGTGCCCACAGAGCTGCTGTCCACAGGAATCCCAAGGGTGGGCACAGCCAGAGGGTCAGGAGGAGCCATGAGCCCCCAGCTGGGAGCTGGCAACCAGAGGTGAGAAAGGAGCACAGATTCAGGGCTGTTCTCTCTCCTAATAAAACGATTTTGCTTTTTTTTGCATCCACCACTGGATGGTCAGAGAAATCTGCCTGGAGGGCACATTTTCCCAGGCCACGGTGATTTGCAAGGGGTTGAAAGATCTCAGTCTTTGATTTCTATTGCTAACCTGGCTTCACTGAACTGTTTTGTTAAACTCTTTAAATTGTGTGTTTCTGTTATAATAACGTGTTTGGTTTAAAATAAAAAAGACCATTTTAAGATGATAGCAGAAATGTTTCACTCTGTGTCTTTGCCCGTGATTTCAGCTGCTGCAGCTGGATTAGCAGTGGATGCAGGAGGCTTGGGGAGCCCCTGAATTCCTGCCAGGGTGTTCATCAGAGCACTGGCAGCTCAGTCAACCTGGTAACTTGTGCTGTCAGGTGCTCCCAGTACAGGTGTCCCTGTACTGGTAGTGAACCTCAAATTCTACCCCATTTTAGGGGTACAATTGGCATCTGGCTCCTCCATGCCTTGGGTGCCAACCCTGTGCTTGTCCCCAGGTGGGGACAGTCTAGTGTGGAACACCAACCTTTATCTCCTGGCTTTCCAGTGTGTCACATGGTGCTGCAGCCTGAGACTTGCTCACATTCTGACCTCTCCCCGGATCTCTTGAACTCCCCTCAGGTCATTCTCATAACCAGATTTACTGCTGGTTATACTGGGGGGATTGGAAGGAGCCAAACCCCAGCCCCATGATACAAACCCAAAGCATGGGCAGATGTTGGTCCTGCCCTGTAAGACAGTGTGTGTTGAGGGATGGGGAAGAAGATGCTGTGATGAGAGAGCAGCTTGGAGCAATGGTTGTATTCAGGAAGAATGATGAAGAAACCTCTCCTTGCAGCCCTGCAGTTTCAGGGCCCAGATGCTCCAGATGCTTCCTACCCATGCCAGCAAGCAACTGTGCTGCAGGGTCAGGAGAGCTCCCAGGATTTCCCAGGCACACACCCACGTGCCTTGGGAAATCAGTGGTGGCTCAACCTGCATCCCTCTCTGCTCCCTGCAGGGACACTCCCAGCCATGCACTGCAATTCATCAGCTCCAACAGTGCAGGGTCACCAAGTCAGGAGTCACAGGTGCAAAGTCACTTCCAGGTATTTAGGATGGCTTTCTCTTTTTTTGATAAGAGCAAATTCCTGTTAAAACATAAATAAAGGGAGGAAAAAGAGGCAGTAGAGACCAAGTGGTCTCCAATAGCTGGTGGCTGCTGGTGTTGAGCATCTCCAAAACAACCTGATAACAAATATATTCTCTCAGCAGCAAACCTGCTTTGGCAGATCCCACATCAAATAAAATATGTAGATTTTTCATGAGAAGGCTTTTTATTTTTTTTTTTTTTGGCTCGTTGCTCTATAAAACACATTTACTCAGTCACATACAAAATACATTTATCCAGTTTCCTTAAAACAAACAAAATAACCTGTCCTCTCCATCTGGCCCCTCTCTCTGCTCCTTTCTAGCCTGGTCTGCTTCCCTATTCCTCGCAATATGGAACATGACAGGGTATTTTCAATGCTATTTTTGTCCGTTGTGTCATAGCTTATATTTAAAATAGCATTTAAATCTGCCAAGTAGTGCGGTGTTTTAAACTGCTGTCAGACTGAATTTCTCCTCCTACATACCACAGATTTCAGCTACGACTTAAAGACAGCTGAGGGAAGCTTTTGAGGAAGGGGGGGAGGTGGAGGTGGTTGGGGACCAGATTGTCTGCAGGTGTGAGGACAGTCAAAGGATATTAATAGGGTAAAGGGATGCTGGAGAGGGGACACAGACCCAAAGAAAACCAGGGAAGGTGCATGGGAATGAAATTGCCTTCCCAAAGGAATCTCTTGCTTGGGACAAAAGGCTGTGGTGGTGGGACCAGGAGGCTGCACCCAGCAGCTGTGGAAATGGGGAGAGTCTCTGGTCTAAAGGTGAAATGAGAGACCCACGTAAAAGGATATTTGCTCTGCATTTGGGGTTCACCTTTCAGGTCCCAAAAATAGGGTCAATTGAGCCTTTAGTAAGGGCAGCCCTAAGGCAGAGGAGGAGGTTGTGCTGCCTTGCTTGCATTGGGGTTTATTCTCCTTTTCTTCATCATTTAATTTTTGGTACATGGCTGACATCTGAAAAGTCCTGAGGTGAAGTAGTATTATCATTGTCCATGGTCATGGGAAAGGACCCATTCCCCCTCTTTATGCTCTTGGGGATCTAAAAGTCAGCTGGTCCCCTCCTTCCTCACCATGAATAAACATTGCAGCCATGCCCAGCAGAGCTGGCTTGGTTGCAATCAGGCTAGAAACACCAGCCTAATCTTTCCCAGGCAAATCCTGAGCCAGTTCAAACATTCAGGACCCCTCTGAAATCATCTCCCACTGAAGGAGATGCTCTAGATATGGATCTTTTCTCCCATCTTAGCCCAAACCACCTTTGTTTCATACGTTCAGCCCCTTACTTTAGGTGCTGTCGCGTTCCCTTGATTCCCTGTTGTCCCTTTCACATTTCCCCTTCCATCCGTGGGCACGCCCCAGCAGCGTGATGGGTCCTGAGTGGCACCTCCCTCCCTCGTGGCTCTGCTCTGCTCCAGGAGCATCCTGCCTTGCTGTCCGTGTCACAGGAAGATGCACCACGTCACTGCTCGCAGTCACTGGCACATGAACAGCACAGGGATGCCCAGGCTCTGGTCCCTGTCACTTCGGCTGCCCCCGCCTTCCTTCCTTCCTTTTCTGGCTGCTCATGTCTCTGCTGGGGCTTGACAGCCTGCATGGGAGCTGTGGGTACCACAGGGAGGCCCAGTGGGGCTGGGAGCATCCCCACACCCTGCCCTGCAGCCCCACCCTGCTGCAGAAGGGTTCGATGTCTCTTCTTCCCCATATCATTTCTGGCTGCAGTGGAGACCTGGAGCATCCCCAGCAGAGCAACTGGTGTTCAGGAGGGGTCTCCTCCTGCACCTCTCTCCCCTCTAAGAGCTCCACAGGCTCTTAGGGGTCTCAAGGGGTGCAGAGTGTGTCCCAGCCCCTTTCTCAGCTCTGCACCTTCCACAATGCTGATGGGACCCATGGCAGATCCTGATGGCTGCTTGATGCTCCCGGATGTCTGGAGGGCTGGATATTTCATAAGGTGTCCCCAGCCCGCAGGTGATCCTACTTTCCAAAGAAGGTTTGGGTTTCTCTCCTGCAGCTGTCCAAGGCTCATTTCTTGCTCCATCTCTGTTGGTGTCTCACCCTCTCCTGGGACACGTGTGCCTGCCATTGAAATCTCCTACCCATCTTCTTCTGTCAACACCACCTAAGAAAGGGACAGATTGAAAATTTAGCAATGTGTCCTCTGTGTCAATAACTCCCCCTCGTCATCTCCTGTGTGGCACAGAGATCTGCTCACCCATCTCCCTGCTCCACATGCAGATTTCCTCTCCACCCTCTCCCCTTCACCATTTCCTCTTCTGCCTGGAGTTTTCCACTGCTCATCCTTGTTCCCAGAGCAAGAAGTGACCCTTCCCAAAACTCCTTGTCGTGTCATGCAGTGCCACAATCCCTGACACATCCCTGTGCTGGCCCCAAAATCACGTCTGTCACCTGCATGCCAGGATGGCAAAGGCATCTCTGTGACACCCCTCAGCTTTCTGGGCTGAGACAGGACAGGCACCAGGATCTCTTCCTTTGGGGTCACCTCCTGCCTCCGGTTCGGTCCCATTCTTTAGCTCAGTTCAGAATAGGAGGCACCGTGAGTGAGGGTGCCTGGTTGGGTTTGGTTATTTATTCCCCCAAAAGGCAAGGCTAGGGAAGGGGTACGGCTGGCTCCACGATTACATCGTGCCGCGTTAATCAGCCGCATTAAAATTCCGAGACAGCTCCTGCCAAAGTGGCTGCGCGCCGTGCAAGGTGGCTGGGAAACGCCGGGAGCCGTGACAGGCAGGCGAAGGCAGACAAAGAGCTCGCTCCGTCACTCCGGGTCTGCTCCGGGAGGAGAAAACCAACACACACACCCCGCTCCGCATCACCACACAGCCCACGCCGCCCGGCCACACCGATGCTACCAAAAAACCCTAAGTGAGCAAGCGTGCGATGGCCAGCGAGCCTGCCAGTATTCCAGCACCATCCCAGCGATGTCTAGGCTGGATGAGCATCCTGGCTAACCCCATGGGGATGGGTGGTACCCGCCACGGGGCGCTGGGATGTCGCGGTGGAGGGGACCACCGGCTGTTCAGCCCCCGCCATCCCATCCGTGTGTGCGTGGGGAGCGAGTGTCCCCGCGGGGTGTGAGCCCCCAGGGCGAGGGGCCCCCGGGCCGTGTCCCCCTCCGGAGCCCCTGCCAGCTGTAGTAATGCGTTTTGCCACAGGGTGCCACTATGGCAAAGCTGTAAGGCCGCCGAGCCCTCAGCCCCGTTGTGTAAGGATACCTGGCCTTACTCGCGTTACTCGTGGTCTCCTTCTTCCCCTCCGTTCCCATCTCCCCTCATCCACCCCGCAAGGAAACTGCGGCAAGAGCCCCCCAAATATTCATCCGAAAGGCACAGGGCTGCCGGGTGACCCTTGCACTGCAGGGCAGAGGAGGGAGTGCTGCGACCTGCTCTGAGGTGTCCTGAGAGTGACACAGTGGACACTGACATGTCGTGATGGCATTGCTCTGTCTCCACCAGACCTGGCAGGGAGGAAAGATTTTGGAGGCTTTGTGGGACCTTGTGCCGTGACAGTGAGTGAGGGGGATGCTGTGTAACACAGATGTCCAGGAATAATACTCCAACCATGCTCCTCTCCTGCATTTGGGGTGTTGGGCTCTGGGGATTCAGCTCCCCAACAAAGGGGGTCTGGCTCCATTGCTGGGGAGCAAGCAAAGGGCCTGGCAAGGCTACAGCCACTCATCTCCTCCAGCTTTTCTCCAAGGATGGATCTGGGCAGCCCTGTCCTGCAGCTGGGCCTGTGAACTGCCTGAGAGAAAGGGGATGCTGCAGCTGGTGCATCCCATCCCATCCCATCCCATCCCATCCCATCCCATCCCATCCCATCCCACCCCATTCCATCCCATCCCGTCCCATCCCGTCCCATCCCTTCCCATCCCATCCCATCTCGTCCCGCCCCATCCTGACACTCTGTAGGAGTGAGCAGGCTGGGTCCCACGCCCCGAGTTTCTTTTCCCCTGGCACACTCCAGTCCCTTCCCTGCCTTCCCCCAAAGAAGAGGATATGCCAGGGGGCAGCTCAGATGTGCACCCACAGCAGCACCCTCAGAGACCCACTCTGCAGCCATGCGGGGGGAATGGCACAGCTCACCTAGGAAACAGAGCTGAGGAGAGCTATGCAGGATCAGGCCATGAACCCTAGATTTTTTAGGGTGAAAAGTGCTGTGCAAATGGCAGGCAGTGGGATCCTGTGTGCTGCATCCGCCGCGGGCGGAGAGAGAAAGAAGATTCTCTTCTTCCCTCGCTAATAAAGTCTGGCTGAAATGACACAGTATAATCAGTGTTTACCTGGGAGTTTACATATGGTTTGTTGTAATTATAGTTTCAATTCCTGCTTTTGCTTTTTTTTTTTTATTTTTTTTTCCTAACATCTATTTTTCAATCAGTAAAAGTAAATACTATTTTCAGCCCAATGTAATTCTTCCACTCCCGTGGCCACAAACACAGCGAGGAGAGCGATTCCATTTGCGCGCTGTGCAATTGAGCAGAGAGAGGAGCCCGGCGGCTGCGGAGCATCAGCGAAGCCACGGCCGAGCGGGGACCTGGGGACATGGGGACGAGCCTCCCCTCCCCACCACGAGTCCCCCAGGGCCTCCACCCCACCTGGCAGGGCCACCTTTGCTGGTAAAAATCAGCGCCAGGCCCAGACGTTGTTTCTCATCACGTCGGCATCGTTAAAACCCCAAAGCTGCCTGGTCGGAGGCAGTGGGGAAGGGATAAGAGCCATTAGGTGAAGCATCATTTATTTCAGGGCTGGCAAAGCTTTGTTCCAGCTTGGGGATTGAGTTGGCACTAAAAGCACTGCGATCCCCAAGATTTAATTTCCACCCCCCCCCGCCCCATTTTTATGTGTGTGATTTATAACAAACCAAGGATGCCGGTGTCAGGTCCCCTTCTTCACCCAACTATTGTCACACACACACGCTGATTAAAACCACCCGGCCCCCGCCGGTTCCTCCTTGTCCATCCATCAGCGGCTCCGGGGACAAACTTCGACATCCCACTCCTAGCCCACACCTCCATCCCTGCGTGTTCTGACAGCCTGGGTTTAAACCAATATTGGGTATTAATTTGGTGTGCACATACCCACCTTTAACTGTATATAAATAGGTGTATTTATTTATGCCGTGCACCTAGATCCCTGTAAAAGCAAATGGGAGCTTTGTCTCAAGGAGGGATTGGGCGTTATTGGGATGCAGAACAAACACGTTGCCCTAGAGACACACGGAGTGTTTCTGCCTCGGCCACTCCAGGCGAATATTTGCCGGTTCAGGCACGGTTTGAACTCGGTGCCAAGGCACAGCCGCTGCCGGAGGCCGGTGGGCAGCTGGACAATGCTGCCGAGGAGGGGATGGAGAAGGGACCCTTCTCCTGCCCAGAGGGTCTCAGCCCCTCAGGGGAATCGAGCAGAGGCCACAAGTCCTGCCTGCACCCCATTCTCATCATCTTTATTTTGGGGTTAAAAAATAGGTGACGAGGATGCTTCTCCCAGAGCTCTGTCTTTGGCCTCCGCTCTCCCACATGCCCTTCTCCCCATGAGGGGAATTACTGGGGTTTTTACCACCTTGAGAAATGGCTTTTTCCACACTGGATGCACATGCTACCCCTCTGAATATCCCTGAGAGCAAAGGGGAATGTTTCAGTGAGAGTTTTGGGAGGAGGCCCTTGCCCCCAAGGCCCCAGCAGGGCAGGCAGGGAGCTGGGGCTGTGTGGGAGCAGAGCCACCCCACAGCAGCCGGGGCTCCCCAGGCCTTTGAAGTGCAGCTGCACCAAAAAATGCCCGTCCCAAAGCAGGGGCAGCTTCGGCCAATTTTAATTCAAGAGGAGTTTGGGTTTCCCAAAATAGGAGGAAGGAGGGGGAATATTCGCTGGGTCAAGAAAAGCATCCCTTTCCCGCCACTGCCTGACACTGAAAAGAAAATTAAAACCCAAGCAGTGTTTTTAAAAATACAATAAAATAAAATTGGTTTGTTTCTCACAAAAAAAAAAAAAAAAGGTCTTCTCACCAATTCCAAACATGAATATATTTTCTTAGTATATTTCTTAAAAGTCTACCACACTCAACCTTTTTCCCCCCAAATTAAGAATGAGCTGGTTTAAACTCTCACCCAAAATATTTATTGCGAGGAACAAAGATATTGGAATCGTCTCCAGTGCTGGATTTCAATTCTCCCTTTCAGGCTTTTATCTTTTCAATCCAAATTTCAGTGACAATTATCCGATTTTGATTGACATTAAAATTATTTATTGTCACATTGTAGCTGTTTAATAAATTGTGCCTGCTTTATTTTTTGGCTTATAAATACTGTATCTTTACTACCTTGATACTTAATTCAAGGGAAGAAACCACTTCTGAAAGCAGGCAGCAATAGTCTTAGCTCAGGCAAGATATAAAAATGCCTTTTTACACACATGAACCTGAGAAAAAAGCTGATTCCACCTTTTTACTAATTTATATATTTTAAGTCTCTCTGGTTTATACAATTTTGCTTTATTTTCCAATGGTAAAATATGCTTCTGTGAGCTATGTGTAAAACGAAGATTATTTTAATCTCCTTTCAGATACAGAATAATTATTTGCCAGGAACATTTAAAAAAATCAGGAAAACAATTCATGACACTTTCGTGATCTAGATTTGAGACATTTTACACCATTCTGGAAGTGAGTTTATAAAAAAAAAAAGGCAAAAAAAACAAAGCCAGGCGACATCCATTTCAGAGTGCCATTTAAATCTGGGTCGCGTTGCAAATGATTTTCTTTTTTTTTTTTTTTTTTAATTTCCACAAATTACTGAAAGTTAAAAGAACCATCAACCCATTTTACTATTAAAAAAAAGAGAGAAAGCGAGAGAGAAAATTAAAAAATAACACAGAGAAATTTAGCCCTTGTAGAATAAACCTAAAGCGGTTCCTTTGCAGAAATATTTCCCTGAGTGAAAAATGTCAAGCCTGTGTCCCACATATTTTTTTTTTTAGCAGGGGGGTCCTGCCTTTTTAAGCTGGATGCCAGGGGGGTGCCGAGGGGTGCTGGAGGATGCCAGTGCCCCAGGGATGTTCCAGGGATACAACATCTCATTCTCCTGCCTGCAGCGGGCTCAGGAGGCTGTGTGCCCACTGTCTGAAAGCCCTGGAAACCTTTCTGGGGGGAGCCTGCTGGCAGATAAAGGAGGTATCTGCCAGGGGAGAGCGGGTTTGTTCCCTGTGCCTGTAACTGTGTGAATCGGGGTGGAGAGGCCGGGAGCCCAGTTGGGCTTGTGGGAGCAAGGGAGGGATGCAGGGCAAGACAAGGAGCAAGGATGCTCTGCAGGATTTATTCTTGGGGATCTCCTGTGCCCACTTCCCAATGCACAGAGCCAGTTCCACCCACCACAACTATCCCAAGGCCCAAATCTACACCTTAAATCTGCATGGGTTTGGTTCCATTCTCTTACTGATGCTGCTATTTCAGGGCAGCGATAGGGTCCTGTGGAGAGCCCCCAGGGAAAGGCAAGGCCTTTCCTGCAGGGACACGGGGTGGCCTTGGGGACACAGCCTCTCACCCAGTGCCAGAAGGACAGTGGGGCTGCCCCGGGTCTCCCTGCTGATCTTCTGTGCTGCCTCTCCCAGTGCCAGGCGGCCGCAATGGCTCTGGCAGCCACATTTGTTTACGGGCTGAATGTGTATTAAAATGGTTCATTATTTTCCTGACTGGCAGGTTTCCAGGGTCTGTGCTAGTTAATAATTGCTGCCAATTAAACCTTCGCAAAATATGCATTGCAGGGACGGGGATGGGGGGAAAACAACACGCGAGGATTTCTCCCGAGCCCACGGATGGCTCGTGCTGCCGCGGAGGAGCCCCGTGGTGGCTTGGGGACGCGGCGTTGTACCGCTGCTCGCCGTGGGAATCTTCCAGGGATGGGGCAGCTAAACCCCCCGAGATGGGAATCCTTGCAGAGCTGTCACTGAAAAGGGATTTGTCTCTTTATGGGGTAAAATTTGCAGCTGGTGGAGGGAACAGAGTAGGATGCATCCCAGTGGTCCCCTTGACCTCGCAGGAAGCAGCCTGCCCATCCCAAGCCCTGACCTGCCCACTCAGCCTGTGGATGGGTGTTCCCAGGGTGGGGAGCCAGGGCTCGGGACATTGCCCTGACCCCAGGCATCCCACTGCACCTTCAAGAAGGTTTCTTTTGAAAGGACAGCTCCCTCCTTTCCTGCCTTTCCACTTGTTCCCTTCCGCTGCTGGAACACCGCCTCTCTCTTCAGGCCAGCAGAGCATCTCCTCTGAATTCCACCCCGATCCCACTGTGAACCCAGCTCCAGGCACAGCCCAGAAATAAAGCTTTTCTCGGAGGTGAAGCACAAGCAAATCCACATGGTCCAAAACCCACCTGGGGCTGGGTCTGCCCAGCTCCTTCCACCTGTGACCTCGAGTATCTTTTACAAGCCATGAAGATGTGAGCACATTTCCCGACCACCGCTTGAAAAGCAGCCAAAGAACAGGAATAAAGAATCATTATTTAGTGAACGCTCGCCCCACTCTTTGAAGCTGGGAAGCTCGGCAGAAAGGCTGGGTGTTCAGGCGGGCTGTGGCTATGGGAAGGCTGGGGGGAATGTTTCTCAGATGCTAAAATCGCTCGGAGAGATGCGGGAGCGGGACTGCGTTCGTGGGAAGGACGGCTGACGGGGAACCGCTGCCTTTCAGAAAGGCAAATAATCGCAGCCTAGGTTAGCTCTTCTGTCGAGAGAATAATTGTGCTTCTAAAGGCTCTGATATGATGAGCAGCACTGCTTTGAAATCGAAATAAATACATAAATAAATCAGAGATCTTGGACTGATTAAGGCAATTGCTTCCCTTGCTTTTGCAACCCCTTTGGGTCCTGGTTCCCAGAGCCAATTACATATTTAAAAAGTTTCTCTCTGGAAAAAAAAAAAAAAAAAGAGGACTTGCAACTCTAAAATAAAGTTTCTTTGTGGTTGCCTAATGAACAGCAAGGGCCAGGACAGTTTACAGTTATTAATTGATTTTAAATGGCTCCAGCTCTGTCTTGAACCATCTTTTTGAGCTGGTCACAATATGTCTGTGCCCTCCTGACTGCACCACATGAGGTCAGGGCATGCTGGGCACTGCTGGTCCGGGCCCCTTTGTGTGGGTGAGCAGCCAGCCCGCCTCCCCCATGGCCTCTCCTCCTCCTCCATCCCATGGTCAGTCCTACAAAAGCCCCCCAGGACCTGCTGAGCTCCCATTGCCTCAGACAGGGTGCAGCTGATGGGGAGATGAGCTGATGCAGCCAGGAAGATGCTGAGGGTGCTCAGCCATTACTTTTCCAAATGAATTCACAATTTCTCCAGCTCTCTGTTCCCTCCTGTGTGACTATGAGGGAGATTTGCTTTGCCACCCACTCCCCACTTTATCCCCCACCCTGGCACACTGCAAACCCCTCCTTGCCACCCAAACCTCAGCTTATTTCTAGGCTCCACATGGCCACGACATGTGGGAGCTCGGCAGCCGGCACAAGCCCAGGGACTGCCTAAGCTTCTCTTGGCACACCACACCTCACACCACCGAGCACCTCCAGGCACCAAGCAGGCAGAGAAAAGCTCTATTCTTCACCCAAAAAACTCCCAGGGGGGTTAATTCAGCAAACAGCTTCCTTGCCAGGAGGATAGGTGAAATAAATCTTTCTCCCAGCCCTGGGAAGTGCAGAAACATCACCCCTAAAGGGAGGATGGGCTCGAGCCATGGGCCTCCTTGAATGTCTTCTCCCTGTAAACATGCATTATTGATAGCAGAAATTATGTTGGATTGGTTTTGAGATGTAAGAAAACGCTGGAGAATATTGATATTTTCCCGAGTTGCTTCCAAACCTATTCTTGGGCTTGAACGTGTTGCGTGTGTCATCTTCCAATGAACAGTTTTGAGCTTTAATTCAAAAAATAGCATGATGTTTATAATACTATATAAGGTTTTCTCCTGGCTGTACGCACGGGATTATATATGTGTCGGTGTGTGGGTGCGGATGTGTGTGCAGGGCTGTAATGAGACAAACAACTCAATCTGGAGCCGGTGGGGAGGAGGAGCTGCACACGCAGCCCCGAGCAGCGGCTGGTTCCCTTTGGTACCAATTCGGTTTCGTTTCTACCAGCCGTCAGAGCTGTCTGAACAAACACGTTATCAGCGGGACCGATCCGTAGGTAAACAGGCGGTGATGTTGTAGGTGCAGGAATACACCTGGGGGTGCGTGGGGAGGTTTATTCTCCAGCTGTTGAATGCTGGAGATGGGCTGGTGCATGACAAGATGCCAGACGCTTTTCAGCACATCAAATCCGCATCTCAGCACTTTTCACGACGCGGAGAGGAAACAGTAATTAAGCAACAGGACTTACACCGCTTCCGCGCCGGAGTCTCGCTGCATCCCTTTCAACCCTGTGCACGTGTGTGCTGGCGGGGCCCACTATTCCAGGTGCAGCCTCACCCCTTCTTAAACGTGGTCCTGGTGTGTTGTTTTTTTTTTTTTAATAACAGATAAATTATTCAGCAGAAAAAGTGTTTCCTTCATTCCAGGATTTTTCTGCTAACAGCTTATTGGTCATTTCTGTTGGTCCCTGCCCAGCCCTACTGGTTTTATAAAATGGTCTGGAATAATACTGGGAATAGCAGCGTGTGGGAAGGAGAAAGGTTTTAATCTGCATGGGGTCTTCCATCTCCAGCTCTGTTTCTATGGATATCTGAATGGAGTTTATATTTATCTCTCCCGTTTGAGCCATGTGTGCAACTTTGGAGGAGAAGGAGGAGGCCAAGAGCAGAGATGCCCTGCTGCTGGCTCTGCTGAACCCTGACTCCGTTTGGTCAGCGGTGAGAGCATCACCCAGGTGGTCAAAATCAGCCAAAATACCACTAAGGCAAGGGGGAGCTGCAAAAATATTTGAGCTAGAGCTTAACACAGCAGCAGGCACTGTGTCCAGCAGGGAAGTGGCCCCTCTGCCAACCCCAGACACTGGTCAAGGGTGGCAGGGCAGGAGCATCGTTCCTGGTCCCCAGTCACTGGTCCCCAGTCCCTCATGCAGCTGCCCTGTAAATGGCCAAATTTCCTGGGAGCGAGGGATTTTCCATCTGTCACAGTGTCCTTTGCTGTCAGGAGAGAAGTCGGCACAGCCCTGGTGCCGGGGGGAGCATGCCGGGTGCCAGAGCAGGTAGGAGTGGGAAGGCAAGCACATGACTCGGCCTGGCCCCAGTGCACCAGCTCCCAGAGCATTACCATGATGGCTCCATCATTAATTGATCAATCACTGGATGACAGTTAATTAAGTAGAAAATAAAGCTGCTCTGCCCAGCCTGGCATTAGTAGGCAGCGGCATTAAGATTTCTGGAGTACAAGGGGGAAATTAAAAAACAAAGGCACAGCTGGAGGAATAACCCCACTGCCGGTGGCTGGGGGTGTCAGCCTGGCACGATGTTCCCGGGGTTGGGATGTGCAGGCAGCCCCTGCAGCAATGGCAGGTTCGTGGCTTCTCCCCTTCCCAAGAACCTGGATCTCACCTGCTGCCCTCCAGGCACAACCTCCATTATCCACGTGCCCCTTTCTCGACAGCTCGAGTGCTGCTGCCCGGGCACTGGCCACTGGCCACCAGACCCTCACCAGCACACAGATCTGCAAAGGGGCTTTTCCTTTCAATCCTGTTTTCTCATCTCTCGGTCCTGCCTTGTGAGCCTATCCACAGATAGGGTGGGGAAAGAGAAAGCCAGATAGAAAGCATCCTCCTGCCCCTCGTCTCATGTGCCCGGGATTGTCTTGATATGAAAAATTATGGTTTTTGTTAAAAACTATCACTAATGAGGCGTCTTTCCTGCCCTTAATTGTTGCCAAGGCGATGACCTCAGCCAGCCATCTTTAATTAACTTAGACTAGATCTCCTGAAATGAGTTCCTCGGGTAAATTGCTCACCACAGCTTTCAGGCACGGAGCCGTGTTTGCCAAGGCCACCCGCTCCGGCACGCTGCCACCGCCACCGGCAGAGGTGATGGCACAGGCTGGTGTCCCCACCTCTGCCTCTCCTTGCCACCCTTTGGCAATCCCAAAGCCAATTTGCAGAAACTCAGAATAATATGGGGACGAGGGTGGAGTGACTGATGCCTGGCCACAGGGAATGTGGGCTTCTCCATAGAACGGGAATTCACCCTGGCTGCTGGCTTCTCCCATCACAGGGGCTGTGGGACCGGCCGCACGGTGGCTGGCACCTCTCCAAGTGAAAATCACATTTCCTGCCTGACAGATAACGTCGGTCAAGAGAATGCCAAGGACGATTCCTGAAAATGCCATAATTGTTTTAATCTGATGGCGGATAAAAGATAATGATGCTAACAATATTTAAACGTAATTATAGTTTCCTGCGGCTGTTGGGCTCTCTGAATCCTCTCCACTCAAGTGGCTTTGTTTACGAGCGGCTCCAATAAGGCAGGGCCCATTTTCCTCCTCTATCGTCTTCACACCTGCCCCTCCATCAAGGCAGGGGGTGGACACATGCCAGGGGGCTGGATCTCCTCAGGGAGCAGCAGTGGCCAACTCTGCAGCCCCTCTGAGTTCTCCTGTTTTGAGCCCACCATCATCCATCCTCTATCTCCTGCGATGTGATGCCTGTCCTGGAAAAGGGACTGGGATGCTTAGGCTATGGCAACTGCCAGAAGAGAGGGATCTGTGTGGGGAGTTTTAGGGACAGGTGGTAGAAAAATCCCCCCCATCAGGGTGGGGTAGGAATATGGTGGCTTGTTTCTACCAGGTACCCATGTAAGGGCTGTGACCCCCTATAACCCCCAGATCACATCCTCAATTCCTCTCCAAGGTGAACTCCCCAGCATCGACATAAAACAACAAAGGAGGACAAAGGGAATTTCTAGGAATGGTTTGCTGATGACAAACAAATAAAAAGCACAAGAGGTGGATGACTGGGGGCCTGCAATCTGCAGGAGAAGAGAATAGAGGAAGAGGAAAACAGTATGAATCTCTACACTGAAGACCCTCCTACACTGGATACTGTTACTATCATCTCAAAGGAAATCTCCCAGTCTTTTGGGGGCCTGGATGCCCTGGTGGCCCCGATACCAGGAGGAGAGGTTGCAAAACAGCTTCATAGACTGCACAGAAACAAACAGTGAGAAAAGATGGGATTTAGGCGAGGCTTTTAGAAGAAGTTAAATATGAAATGGCTATTTCAGTAGCTGTAGTTTAGCCTCCTGTGTGAATCGGTCTTTGTAAATAGGAATGGAGGATAGCCAACTTCCCCAAAAGGGCTCTACGGGGGGTCCGGAAAACCACAACGTCCTGAGTTTAATGGGGAAAACAGATAGAAATGGTAACAAAGAATGGGGAGAAACAGCAATAAACCTGATTGTTTGGTAAATAAGGCCGAGCCTGTTGCCGAGAAGGGAAGTTTGAAAAGCAGCTGGGGAATGAATAACCGGTTAAAAGTTAGGAGACAAAGTGGCATAACAAACCCGAGGGGTTCCCAGCTCAGAGCAGTCAGTGCCGGAGCCCCCGCAGCAGGCAGGAGTGTGAGCCTTCGGAAGTGCCAGGGAGGAGGGAGGAAGTAGCAACAGGACAATATCCACTGCTGCTCCAACATGATAAGATCTGGCAATGTGTAGAATGCTATAGACAGGGACTCATCGTGCTGATGAACTTGGCCTTCAAGTGGAGGAGGAATTCAGTGTTGAGCACAGAGAAAATAAATCCGTTACCTACTTGGCAAGAAAATGGATACATCCCTGGAGGAAGAGTGCTCCAAGACATGGATATTGAAAGGATTAGCCTGGGCACTGGCAAGAGCCAAGAGGCACATAGTATGTCAGGAATGGCTCAGGATAGACCAGAGAAGAGGGCAGGGTTGGTGGGCAGCAGGCTCACCCTGTGCCACATGGGTCCCTGCCTCACTGAAGGCATCCCACAGGGACTGGGGAGGCAGCAGGGCAGGGCGAGGAGGCATCTTGGAGTTGTGCAATAGCTGCCCTCTGAGTAGGAATTAAATAGAGCCCAGCCTAGAAAGAGGGGCTCTGCTGCTCCAGGGAGATGCCTGGCACAGGAATCTGCTTTGGCAGCCACCTGGGGTGCTGCAACCACCAAAAGTTTAGAGGGCTTGGAAAAGTAATTGGGGAGAGCAGAGAGGTGCCTGGCTGCTGGACAGGGAATGAACGAGCTGCAGCTGAGGGCTCTGCAGAAAGTAGGGCAGGAGCAGGCAAGAAAGTGTCCTCTCCCTGTCACTGTCCTGTGCCCTGGGCCTGGTCTGGGACACCTCGAGGGAGGGAGGGAGTCATCTCCACAGCTGACATTGGTTTGGGCGTGACCCGGGATCCTCCACTTTTCCCTGGAGCATCTCTGCCCTCCAGAGCCAGGTACGAACCTCGGCAGGGGACCTCTTTGCCATAGCACCAGGAAGGATCTCCTCCTTCCCAAAACGCACCTCCAGGTTTCCCAGCGTCTCTGCCCCACCCCGCCGGGATGGATTGTCACCAGTCACCCCGTTCACCACGGAAATCCGCGCGAGACACACAGGGACAGCTCTTTACACGACACACATCACAACGATGAGTGCCCACCCTTTTTACCTATGCAGGACCTAGACGCCAGTGGCGGGGCTGGGTCCCGGGGAAGTCCGGCCCCTGCCCTCTCCCGGCCCCGCAGCCCACGGTCACAGCCACGGAACCGCGGCCGTGGCCACGCGTGGCCAGCGCAGCGCGTCTCCACGGGCTCGGCGCAGCCCCGATGGGGCGCGTTGACATCTGTAACCAACACTCCGGCTCCGGCAAAGGCAGGGCTGCCCGGCCAGGCGGAAAATTAACACTGACATTGAGTTTAATTAAACAAAACAACCAGGCTGCGAGCTGGAGCGGGACGTGGCAGCAGCTGGAGGAGCCGGGCTGGGCGCGGTTCGGGACCGACACCCGCCGCCGCCCCGCCGGGACGAGCTCACGTCGGCCGCTCGGAGCCCGGCATGGCTCGGGAAGCCGAGGCTGGATGGGCGGCTCGGCTTCCCCACCGAGACTGCCGGCCAAGGCCGGGAAACAGCATTTTCCTTCCCCGTTTTGCCCGTCTCTTTACAAAAAGACGCGCGGGGCGCAGCACGACGGCGGAGGCCCACGCGTGTCCCTGCCCCGGCGTGGAGCAGGAGGGGTGCCCGGCGGTCTGAGGTGCGGGGGGGAGCCGAGGGACGCTCCAAGGGGCGGATTTCGTTGAGTGGGATTTGGGGAGATGCTGACCGACCGACAGCCACCCCATCACCGGCTGCGGCCCCGCGCATCTCCCCGGCCCTAAACACGAGAGGTGGGGAACGGTCTGATCCGGGCAGGGAGACCCCGGCAGAGCATTGCCCGGCCAGCTGCTCCCCGGCCGGCACCAGTCGCACCAGTATCACCAGTGGCACAGGCGCTTGTCGTGCCTGGGCAGCGGAGGTCCGGGCAGCGCCAGCAGAGAGGAAGCCGTGCCCGAAGGGGCCGTGGTTTTACACCGCTCGGCTCCGAGATTGGTGGTACGAGGCAGAGCCGTCCTGCCCGTTGCCCTCTGCCCGCTGCCCGCCGCCGACCGCCGCTTGCACCGCAAGTTCCTCGGCGGAAAAGCTGAAAATAGCGCGCAGCCCAGCGCAAGGCGAGCATGGGGAGGTCTCCTCCGGCCCCCCGACAGTCGCAGCGCTGGTGTCCGGTGTTTGGGGCTGTTTCTGTTGGAACTCCCCACAGCTCTCTGCCCCGCTCCGGGAACCCCCTCCAGCATCAAACACCTTCGTGTTCTATCCAGCCCTCTGCATTCGGGTCCTGGAAGTGAGGGCTGATCCCTCTGCCGTCGGCCTTCTCCTCCTCCCAGCTCCCAGGCCATCGCTTTGGGGCATTTAGTCTGGTCATTTTATTTTATTTTATTCTATTTTATTTCACTTCTTTTTCTTCTTCTTTTTTTTTTTTTTTTCTGGGGGGAGGGAGGGCGTGTGAAATGTCGGCTTTGAAGGATATTTGTAATAACATAACCAGCAAAATGAATGTCATATTTTTGCTCCAATGAATTGGATTTCCTGAAATATTGTCTCCGTAATGATGCCTTTAGGCTCCTCTGGATTAGATAACTCTCCAACCACATCAAGAAGGCTAATTATCCCAAAGCCACTTTCCCGGCGTTTCCACATCTATTTCACACACCTATGTATCTCTATACTCAGAGACACGGTGACTCTCACGGCACAGGGCCGCTCACGGGAGGGGACGGACCCCCCGCGCCCACCGCGTCCCCGCGTCCCCGCGCCCGGGGGAGCCCCGTCGAGCCGCCCTGACGTCACCAGGCCCGACCGCCCCGCCAGCCAATCGGCGAGCCCCGAGCGCGCCCGTCAGCCCGCGCTGACCAATGAGGGGCGGGCGGCGCGGCCCCGGCGGGATCCCCCCGACGGCTCCCGGCTCCCGGGGGGCGCTCCGGGACCCCCCCGCCCCGCCGGGCGCTGCGGGGCCGCATCCTCCGGCACGGGGAAGGGGGGGACACCCGCGGGGAGCGGGGCAGCGCCGGGTGCCGCGGTTGTCCCGTGGGGCTGGGTCACGCTGTCGCAAGCGCGGGTGTGGGAGGGGGCGAGTCCCTCACCGAGGGGTGGAGGCGCGAGGAGTAGAGCCCCAAACAAAGGACGAGGGGTTGTCCCGGTCCCACCGGAGCCCCCAGCGCTCCGGGGGCGCGGGCAAGGCCGCCCCCGCACACTTGCGGGCGGAGCCGAGGCAGCCCACGCGTGGGTGCCCCCGCCGGCACCCACCCCCCCTGCTCCGCCCGGCGCGGCTCTGTCCCGGCTCTTTGCTTGGGCCGGGGAGTCTGTACTTCGGGATTATTCAGCTCCTGCAAGTTTTTTGTTAGGCGGCCCTGAAAGGCCTCAAAGGCTGGGAACACCATTCTAATTACGGGGAAGCACAGCTTATTTAGAAGATAAAAAGAGACTTGTAGTCTCATAACAGCTTCTTATATCCGTCAAATAAGGATCTCTAATGACGGGGTGAGAGCCAGTGAATGCCTAAAACAAACTAAAAAAAAGGAGTGAAAATAAAGCAGCCAGGGGCTTAAGATATATTAAATTACCCTGATTAGGAATTTAGGCCGTGGCTCGAGTCTGCTGGAGAGGCTGGCGAGGGGGGGGGACGGAAAGTGCTGCTATTCATTTCTGGGGAGAGGGGTCAGTAGGTCGGAGGAGTTCACAGGGCCTGGCTCTATTCTTATGCTAACAGAGAATACAAGCGCTGGCCTGGAAAATAGAAATGAATTTGCAATAATCCGAGCCCCTCTGTTTGCAAGGCGAGCGGCTCTATAGCTAATTGCAGCCCGGCCTCCCCCGCCTCGTTGCGGACAGTTGTAACGATGCATGGGAGATTAGAGCCCGAGGGGCTTGGGGGGGGTGGATTTAAGCCGTCTCCCCCCCTCCCTTCCCTCTGCCCGACGGTGAAATATTCCGGGGCAGGCGCTGGTGTTTGGGCTGGCCCTGCTCGGAGGGAGCGGGGCCAGGCAACTTCTTGAACTTCCCCGAAGCCGCGCAGGGGAGCGGCCGCCGGGCAGAGCCCTGTGCCGGGGGGGGTTGGGGGCCGGGGGGTCGGCTCTGCGCGGCCCCGGGGCCGGCGGGGGCGGGAGAGGGGGAAGGCAGCGTAGGTCCCGGAGACGGGGGGACCCCCATTGAGCTGCCGATGACAAGCAGTAAATCGGGGAAGAATAGCGCATGGAAACGCGCCGTCGGGGCCGCTGGCCGGCCCTACAGCTGCCGGCCCGTCTCGCCGCCGTCAGAGCCACCGTCTCCCCGGTGGCGTTCCCGGCTCCCGCCACATACACCGACGCCTCCCTCCCCGCACCCGAGGAGTCCCTCCCCGCAACAGAGGGGTCCCACCCGCACCCCGCGGGGTCCCGCCGCCCCCCGCCCCGAGCCCGCCCCGTCGGTTTCTCGGCGGGCTCGGCAGCCCCGGACAGTTTCAGGACCCTGGACAGGGGCGGGGCCGCCGTCGGGGCGCGGCGCCTCCGGTCCCCTCGTGTCCTCCGGCCACGTCCCGACGGGCCGAGGGAGGAGTGGTCCTCCCTGGTCCGGCCTGATCTTGACCTCTCGCCTCTTTTTTCCCTACGCTACCGGGCTGGGATCACCCGCCGCAGCGGCCGTCAAGCCTCGGGGCCGTGCTGTGGGGACGGGCCATGGTTTGGTACCGGTCGGAGCCCACTCCAGCACAAACACACCCGCCAGTGCGCGGAAATCGAGGATAGGGGACGCCAATGCAGCCGAGGGGCTGTTTTAATGAATATCGAGCGGCTCGGCCAGGCTCCGCCGCCCTCGTCGGCATGCGGGCTGCTCCCGGTGCTGGGGACCGTGTGGGCTCCCCGCCGTGCCCCGACGGTGAAACGGGGTGGCAGAGACTCGGGGTCGCCCTGCCCGGTCCTAGCGACAAAGAGCCGGCCCTGCTGCCAGAAATACATCCCTCTTTCGTTAACCGCATTCCCCTCCTCGCCTCCCGCCTGTGGCTGGCCCCAAAGCCGGAGCCAGAGATGCCCCAGGTGAGGGCTGTGCCTGGGATGGGCGGTACGAGACCGTGACAGCCCCGGACGGAGACCGAGACCGGCACCGCAGAGCGGGGCCGGACCCTGCGCCCCACACAGCCCTGGCAGCAATTCTGCCGAGCGCTGCAAACTTTGCCCGGCAGCTCAGGGCTGTCCCTGCCGTCCTGATCCTGGAGGAATCGGGCACAGAGGGATGGAGAGCGGGTTCGGGGGCTGTTACGGGCCGGGGCCGCGGTTGCCGGGGCTGCCCCTGCGGCCGCAGGTCTCAGGGTCTCTATAAATCACTTTTTCAGACTCTTGGAATTCTGTCACTCGAGACTGAAATTAAAAGGATGACTCCTGTAAGTGGCACACGCCGGACAGTCATCTCCGCTCGGCATTGTCCGTGCCACGGGGCTTCTCCCAGAACCTTCGCCTAACACTTTTGTCGTTTCAAATGGCAGAACCTCCGAATTTTATTCGGAGTGCTGTTCTGAAAGGCTGCTTAAGCCTAAGAAAATTATATTTCAGGTACATTAAAAAAAAACCACCCCAACCCCCAAACTTAAAAAAACCCGCTACACACAAAACAAACCATACACATAATAGTAATAATAACAATAATAATAATAATAATAATAATAATAATAATAATGCAAAAACAAAGGTGTTTCTAATTTCCAGTTGTAGTCGCTGAAAAAAGAGGCAGCATTATTTGTATTCATAATCTATTAACTGGGTTTGGGAGGAATTTTCAGCAGAAAAAAATTCATTACGGGGCTGCTCTGTGAATTTTCACTCTTCCGAGAACATACGGGCAAAGGATATACTCGGGGTTTTAAAAATTATGTTAGAAAACAAATTCGCCGGGGCTTTTTTCTCCTCTGTGGTGGGACACGGAGATGAGCCAGGGCGATTTAATTTCTCAACGCCGGCCGGAGTTTGGATTCTCCCCTCCCCAAAACACTGCCCGGTCCGGCCCCGCGTCCTCTCCCCGCCTTGTCATTCCCGACCAGAAATAAACCACCGGGGCAGAGAAAAGCTGGCTTATTTGCTAGAATAAAAATCGGGCTTATTTACAAGATTTTTAAAAATCGTGTTTATTTGGAAGAATGAAAAGTGTGTTTCTTTGCAAGAATAAAAATCGGGTGTGCTTGCGAGACCAAAACGCCGGTTTCTTTGCAGAGCGAGGAGCCGCTGCTCTGGGAGGTGTGGGACGGGGGCTGTGCCGTGTCTCGGGGGTGCGCAGAAGAAAGGGGGTACCTTCCCCGCCGAGTGCCCCCTAAATGGGGCTGGGGTTCATTCCCCAGCGGGTCCCCCCGGGTTACGAGCGGCCGCTGCCAGGGGCACCGGGGGCCCGCACCCGCGGCGCCAGGGCGCTTCCTCGCTCTCCCACCGCAGATGTGTGGGGATTTTGGGGGGAAGAGAGGGAGATTCAAAGGTGCCCGGGAAGTGCCCTTTATTTCCCGCTGAGGCTCAATTGCCACACGGATGCGTTTTCCTCGTCCCGCGGCCCGTGGCACGCTGTCCGCCTGCCCTCCTGGCAAGGACGGGAGATTGTTCCCCCGTTCAACGAAAACGCAGAGAGGTGACGGCGGGGCCCTCTGCCGTGCCACCCTCGCCGCAGGACGGCCGGCACGGAGGGTAAGCCAAGCCGGGAGGGATCCCCCCTCTCAGCAGCGAGCGAGGGGCGGCGGCCTTTCCCCGCACCCCCCTGGCCGTGGGTGCGGTGCTCGCCCGTGGGAGAAATGCTCCCCGAGGCTGCCCGGGGTGTGTGCGGACACCCCCCGCTCTGGTGCACACACGCGTGTGCGGGACACGCACACACACCCCCCGGGCGCTGACCCGCCGCTGTGACACACCCACCCGAGCGGGGACACGCGTACAGTGCGGGGATGCGGCACGCGTGTGCGGGCACGCACGGGGTGGCACACGCAGAGGTCGCGGACACACCCGTGTCCACAGACGGACACCGAGCCCGGGTTCGCATCCGTCGTTTGCAAACGCGCTCCCGCAGGGCGCACCCCGGCCGCTCCCCAGCTCCGGCAGCCGTGGGGATCCCCTGTCCCGGGTACCCATTCCCTTGCGCCTTCCCTCCCCAAATTCGTCGCCTTTGTCGCTCCCTTTCCCCACTCCACCCAACCCACTCAATTAACGGCGGCGGCGGGAGCGGGGCTGCAAGAGGCGGCGGCTGAGGGTCCCCTGCCCGCTTCCTTCCCTGCACGAGGTGAAAGAACACAGAAAAAGGTGAAAACACAAAAATAGCCCCAGAAGAGCCGCTTCCCGAGGTTTGGCTTTATTTATCCCTGCGTATCCTTGTGCCCTGCAGCCCCGGGCAGGCTGGATGAGCCCGGTGCCCCAGCGGGGCAGCCCCGGTGGTGGCTCGGCGGGTCGGGGGGTGCGAGGGGGTGATGGGGTCCCAGTGCCCGCGGCGGGGGGCGCGGGGAGCCGCAGGTGCTGCTGGCGGGAGAGACCCGCAATGGCTGTTTGGGTGTTGCATTAAAGCACGCTGCAGTGCGCACACTGCGGCCCCTCCCCCCGCAATCTGCCTGTATGCTAATGACATGCAAAGAAACTCATTTGCATGTTTATCTCTGTCAATGGGCAAGCGTGGCGGGCGCGGTAATACGTTTCCTACCGTGGCGTGGAGGCCTCCCCCCGCCCCGCGCCCCACACAGCCCCGCCGGGCCGGGGAGGGTCGGGCAGGGCTCTGCTCCGGCCCCACCGCCCAGCCCTGGCACCAAGGCAGGTACTGCCACAAAATGGCTGCCGGGGGGGAACCGCAGCCTCCTGAGCACCCACCTCTGCCCCCCAGCAGTCCCCGGCCCCTCCGCGCCCCCTCCCCGCAAAACCCACCTCCGGATTTTGTGCTTAAGCAGCCAATCGGGGGCGCGGTACCCTTCCCCCCTCCATCCCTCCTTCTTTCTCCCTCCATCCCTCCTTTCTCCCTCCATCCCTCTTTTTCCACCTTCCATTCCTCCTTCTTCCCCTCCTTCCTTCCTTTTCTACCCTACATTCCTCCTCTGTATTCTTCCTTCTCTCGCCTCCATCCATTTCTTTATCCCTCCTCTGTCCCTCCTTTTACACCCATCATCCCTCCTTTTCTACCCTTCACCCCTTCTTTTTCACCGTCCTTTTCTTTTCTACCCTTTATCCTTCCTTCTTCCCCTCCATCCTTCCACCTTTCCTTCTCCCCTTCCACCCCTCCATCCTCTCTTTCAACTCTCCATATCCCTTTCCATTCCTTTTTCACCTCCATCCCTCCTTTCCCCCCCACTTTGTCCCGCTTTCCCCAAACCCAGAGCCCAATCGTCGCTGTTTCCACACGCGGGGATATTTCTGATTTCCCACCGACCAGAAGGAAAATCTTTTCCATCCTTCCAAAGGGTTCCGACTCTCGCCCGGGTGCTGAGCCCTCGGCAATTTGTGACCTCTGTGGGTCCGCCGGCACCGTGTGAAGTCCCCAGTGGGTGCAGAGCCGCGGGTGGGTGCCCCGGAGGGGCTCGCCCCTTGTTCCTCTGCTGAGGGGGGCCAGAGGTGTCCACAGGCACAAGTGGGGAGAGGCAGGCGTGCGTCCACTCACGCGTGCGGGCCCACGGAAGGAACGGACATTGGAGGTGCGAGTGTTGGTTTTTGAAATAGCCACCAAAAAAAAAAAAAAAAAAAAGCGCGGCCTCTCCCACGGCGCCGGGGCGCGCCCACGCCGCTATTTTTGAACACGCACGTGAGAGAGAAGGGCTCTGTTTTGGGGAGCGGGGAGTGCTCTGTCCCCGCTCTCTGAGCGAGGATGCGGTGACCCCAGCGCACCCTCGGAGGGGACTCGGCACAACGCGACCTCCCCGCACCCCACGGGGCGTCGGGACCGGGGGAGAAACCCGGGGACGGCTCCCGACTGCAGTGCAATACAGCGTTATACGCGCTCCATTCCACATATATGTAAAGAGCACGTATATAATTTATGAACACGCTATAATTTATGGCGCCTTATTATACTAGACGATGCTGCGTGACGCGATGCGACGTGACAGCCCTCGGCCCTCGGCACGGCCCCGCCGGTGTCCCCGGGCCGCGGGGCCGCCCCGCCCCGAGGCGCCGGTGAAGGGCGCCCGCGTCGCTGCGCTGGGCTCCGCGACGGGTTTCGGGGCATCCCCTCCTGTCTCCCACCCGTTATCCCACCTCCTCCCCGTCCCTTCTCAGCCTGTTATCCCCTCCTTTCCTTTCTCGCTCTCCCAAATCTTGCTCGCTTCCCCGGTCAAGGTGTGTTCTCTCCGTCAGTCCGTTATCTCTATTTTAGCCCCGGGGAGTGTGTGTTTATCCCCTCCTTCACCCGAAATTGTGTTAGAAAAAAATAAAATCAACCGAAAATCTAAATCTGCCCAAGGCCCCCGCACTCGCCCCGTCGCCACCAGTTTATCCCAGCACTAGCCAACCGCAGGTACTGGGAAGGGGTTGATTTGTGTGGTCAGTCAGCACCGCCCTCGGTCAGCATGTCATCACACCTGTGCAGAGGGAAGTGTGACCCAGCTGGCATGACGCCGCTGACCCCCGGCGAGGATTTTGCCCCGAAGCCCCGTCCCGGAGGGCAGCGGGTCTGGGGGTGTCGGTGCCCGGGAGCCCTGGGGGTGCCGGCCCTCAAAGGCCCCCCAGCCCCGCGGTCCGCTCCCCGGGTGGGTGTTCCCCTCTCGAGGGGGGCGGAGAGAGGCAGGCCGGGGCAGAGGCAGGTTTGGGAAGGCCACCTCCCCTGGCTTTCCGACTGCCCCCGCCAGGCAGTGTCCCCGCCGCACCCCGGCCGGGGGTGGGTCCGCACGCCCGGGGGAGGTCGGCTCGGGGCTCCTGGTCAGCGTGCCCGAGGCAGGGCTGGTTTTGCCAGGAGTACATGGGAACCCCTACAGAGAGACCCCCTCCCGTCACTCCCCAAAAGCTGCTGTGTCATCACGCCCCGAAGCAGAGGCAGCCCCCAAAAAACAAATGGGAAGTGTGTTCCCTTACCTGAGCTCTGGCCCGGGGGAGCCGCGCAGAGCGGGGATTCTGAGTTCGGCTCGTTTTCTCCTGCCGTGTCTCGCAGCAGAAACTTCCTCCGGCCGGGGCCGGGGTCGGTGCGGGGGAGCCGGGCTGTGCCGGGGGGACCCCGCGGCCGGGGAGAGCCGCACACCCCGGGCCGTGTTTATATGTAGAAAGAAGGGTAATTTGAGTGCTTATACCAAGAACCGGGGTTGTTAAGTTTGCAGGCAGACAGCTAAACGGTGCCAAGTGCGGGCAGGGAGGGGGGTGCGGGGGGGGAGGCTGGGGGTGTGTAAGAAATAAAGAGCAATTGTCAGAAGCGAACAAAAGGCGGAGGATGGAAAGGAGCTGGGAATCCCAGGGCAGAGCCCCTCGGCGTGGACTTGAACTTGGGCTTTGACACCGTCTGCCAGGCGGAGAGCGGCTTCGGGCCGGGCGAGGCGGGCTGCGGGGGGAGTGACAACAGCCCCGGCAACGCAGAGAGGGGGCATTGCCCCCTCCAAACACCCACCTTTGACGCGGCGGGGGGGGGCACTCTGCTTCAGAATGCGACTGATCCGGGGAATAACCCAGACGGGCTGAGACCCGACGGGCTCAGCGCACCTCCCGGTGCAGAGCGGGGCGGCGGCGGGGGGACCCCGTCGGGGCTGGTCGGGGCCAGACGGTCGGGGGGGCCGCCCGGTTCTCACAGTCTGCGCCCGAGCCTGGATTCTCTGCACGTCCCGGCCGGTCCCCCCTTTGCTACTATTCAGCACTTAATTGAACATTAATGGCAGCTGGGGATGAGGTCATTGGAGCCGGCTTTTCTCACACATTTTTCATGCAAATCCGCTAAACTCTAAACAAATTTGAATAAAACCCCCTTTGTGCAGGCCCTCCATGGTGTTTTTCCACGGGCCGCTCCGCCTGTCTCCGCACACTTCATCCGGGGAGGGGGGAGCGGCGGGGAGATGAGGGGGTGCGGGGGGGTCTCTGCTCGGGCCCGGAGCGCCAGGCAAACCCAAAGAGGCTGCGTCCTCTGCGAGGCTCTCAAGCCCAGATCGCCCCCAGGACGCCCACTGCACTAGCAGGGCCCTGCACTGTGCCATCATCTCCACTTGCACCCCCCCTACAGCACCAGTTCCCCCAGTAATATCCATCAGCAACACCAGTTCCCCCTGTAACACCTCCATGGCACCAGTGTGCCCCCAGTAGCACCAGTTCTCCTCCAACTCACGCTAATCCCCCACAGCAATACTAGCCCCCAAGCACCATCAGCCCCCCAGCAACCCAAATTCCTCCCAGTACCACCAGTGCCCCCAGCACCCCTTGCTGCACTTGGCAATCGCTGCCTCTCCGTAAGGTGGTTTTTGGGTGCTCAGGGCTGCACAGGGTAAGAGCACGCAGACCCCCCCGTCCCCCCCTGCTCCGCAGCCCCCGCGCAGCCCCCATTAGCATCCCCGCGCCCGGCCCCCTGCCCAGCCTTGAACTTGGCCATGCCGGGCTGCGCTCCTTCTGCCTGCCTGGGCTCGCACAATGCCGGCCTTGACCCATTGTTTGCTTTTTTCGGATTTCAGCTGGGAAAGCGGCCACCTCGCGCAGCCTGCCCCGAGCACGCCGGGAGCGGGGCACAATGGGGAACCCTGCTCTGCAGGCAGAAGGGCTCCAAATCATTTGAGAGACATATTCATTATATTCTTTCACGGGGGTCTGTTTGCATTGGGTTTAGCGGTTACTTCCCAGACGGGGTTCAGACCAAATAAAGATCATTGAGCGGTGAGGGATTCGCTCGGGCTTTCAGGGAAATATGCCTGATGCGGGGCACGGCGCAGCCCGGCTGCTTGGCTCTCGGCTGCTCCCGCCTCCCTGTTGATCTGCCTGGGTTTATTTTGTGCCCATCGCCTCCTCCATCTCGAGACTGCACCAAATCACACGCTCACTTTTGCAAAAGGGAGAGTTTATTTTCAACAGTGCATGGGGGGGGCGGGGGGGGCGGGATTTGAATGGGAGAGAATTACAGGCAGTACATTTCTCTTACAGGAACACAGAGGGTGCAGTACAACAGCAGCAGCCTGGACAGGCTCATGGTCCTCTGGGCTTCAAGCACAGTGCCTTTGGGAAGGCTGCACTCTCACAGTTCCACAGACCCAGGCATCAAGAGCAGCAAGGGCCAAGCTCTGCTCCATGAGCAAAGCCAGGGGCTAAAAGCTCCCTCCAAACTTCACACACCTGGTATTTCACCAGGTGAGACAGTGACTGGCTCAGGTCTCTCTGCCTAAGCACTCTGGTCCTGCTCTGGGGTATTGAAGGCACTGAAGGCAACATACAGGAGTGATGTGGGATGATCCCTCGGCTCCCTGTGTTGCCCTGGCTCCCTCCCCATGGCTGCACTGCTGTGTTTCAAAGTGCTGCAGAAATCCACTCTGTTCACAAGACAAAGCTGTCTCCTCTCCGAGGCCAGTGGAGAAGCAGGCTGGGACCCTCTTGAATAAACTGAAGAAGTCAGATGGCAAGTCCAGGCAGGTGGTAGCCAACAGCAAGAAGGAACTCACAGGCTTCAAAAGTTCCTTGTCCACTCACTGGGATCTAGGAAGGAAAGAAAAAAAAATGGAGTGGTTATGATCTCTGTCAGAGAAATGGCCCAGTAGTGCTTGGCTGAGAATAGATCAACTTGTCTCTGATGGAGCAGAACTCCAATCCTCCTTCCCTCCTCACCACACGTTTCCCATGGCTCTGGACCACCTTACCGGGAAAACTGTAGTCCCCAAGATGCCAAGCTTCCCCCACACCCTCCTCAATCCCCTACCTCTGCCTGCCCCGCACGCTGCCAGCCAGGGGAGGGCTCACCGCTTGTCCTTCCTCCCTAGGCTTTGGGGCATGGGATTACTCTGCATGTCAGAGCCACTAAAGGCACAGCCCTCTGATGTTTTAATCTTCGTGTTAACTTTCCCTGCCCTCGGCGCCCTTGCCTGACTGGAGAAAGTGATACCAAGCCACCGAGCTGGAGCCGAAGCTGTGACGCTCAGCCAAAGTCCCCTTCGCAGCTTTCCCCATGCCTCCCGTGCTTTGCCCCACACATCTCGCACCTTGCAGCACGTTCTCCTCCTTTTTTCCTGATTTTTTTCATCTATTTCCTTTACACTTTATCCATGTTGAGTGTGTATTCCCTAGCCTCCAAACCAGTCCCATCCTCTTCCTATCTTCCCTTTGCTTTGCCCATAAACTGTTCCATTGGAAGGAGTAAAGACTAATATAACAAATCCTTGAGTACACTTGCAAAAGGAACCATCAGCCGGCTAATTTATTCTTTTTATTGCACCAAATTGTAATTTTATAAAATATTGCAAATTTTATAAAATATTTGCAAGCCCATTTTAAGAGATAAATCTTCTGTGTGGCTCTCTAATGAGCCGCCCTGGGAGCAGCCGGCATGTGATCTGCTGTAGGTCGCACCGCGACGTTCCCAGGCTGTGACTGGATGAACCACCGTAACTCTTTGAACTGTGCAAATACTCTACACTCTGGGGTCCAGGATGCAATTTTCATGGGTATTTTTTCTCTCTCTTAAAAATAGATCTTCTGTAACCCCTTTATTGCAATATTCATAAAGCATTTGATGGAAATCCAAGGAAAATCCCTTCCCTTCTGCAACTTTGAAGCAAGCCTAAAACTTAAGAGAGGCAAACCCACCTCATGTGCTTGGTTTTAGGGAAGGACCACGGCCTGTGTCTGTCTCTGGGTGCTGAGAGGACAGAGCCCATGCTGTGTGTGTTTAGGGAGACCCAGGCTGCAAAATGTCAAGGCTCAGCACTTCTTTATCCTATGTGAGGTTAGGAGTCATCCTGAACATTCCCCTAAGCCTGCCAGTCAGGGCAGACAAGATCTGAATGATGGTGGGTGCTTTCACAAGCCCAGGAGAGGAGGAGGTGGCTGAACCCTTGCTCTCACCAGGGGAAAGCCTTTACCTGGCAGGTGAAGAAGTCCCCTGTCCTGGGCAGGGACAGCCCTGGCCTCTGCAGGGACAGGCTGAGCTTGCTTTGGCCTACAGAGAAACTCCTCTGTAGTGTGGATAGAGAGGATGCTCGTTGGTATCAGACATCAACCCAGCCTGGAAATCACCCACTGCCTGCCTGGTGGGTTTGAAACTTCTGGTACTCAGAAACTGAGGGCAGGAGGGGCTGGGCCAACCCAACTGATTTGACATAAGCTTCAGGAAAAGTCAAATCTCCTGCATGCACTTTCTCTCTGGGCAAAGTTCAGCCTTGCACTGAGGGTGCCTGCAAAAACAGGGCTCCACCAGGACCCAGATTCAGCTCAAACACTGCCTTCCCTCCCCAACACCCTGCACAGGGAAAACATTCCTCTGTTTGTGGATTTACTGTCCTTTTTTTTTTTTTTTACTGAATAAATAATTGAAATTATAGCTCAGCCTCTGCCCCAACAGTTGCTCCTGTGCCTCCTTGTGCCCTTACAAAGCCAGCACTGAGGTTTATACGCTGATAAACTGCCCTGCCACAGCAATTCTGGGCGGTGGGAAGAGAAAAAAAAAAAACCCTCAAATAATGGTAAATGGATGCAGAACGCTCTGCCTAATCAGATTCCTGTCCCCTATTGAGGCCAGGAAGGAGGGACCCCGCTCCTCCCCTGCCCTCAGCCCAGCCTCCGCTTCACCGGCTCACACGGAGAAACTTTCTGGACAATTTAATCTCGACAGGGTGTTACTTAGAAAAACCTTTTTCACTGTCAATTTTTCCCCCCCCTCCCTTCCACCACCCCCCCCCCTTTTTTTTTTTTCTTCCCTCCCAGCCTTGATTGAATTTTGCAAGCCCCTGATATCTTTCTTTTTTGTAGGGATGCACGCTGCTTATGCAAATACCAGCCTTTCATACCAGCCTCCCTGGCTCAAGCCCTCCAACTTGAATGTGACCAAAAGCTGTGCTCTCCCCTGCTAACTCCTTAGCACAATTACACCTCCATTCTGCTCCAGGGGCCCGGGGAGGGGGAAAAAAAAATCATTTTAAACTAATAACACGTGCTGTTTGCTTTGGATAATTACAAGGGAGCTTCGGCTTCTAAGAGCTATGAAATATTCTGTTCAGCGGGGCGGGAGGGAGGCTCCGTGTTCCGCCTACGCCGCGAGTTTTATCTCCTGACGGAGATGCTCGTGCGGCCTCTCGAGGCTCCCTCCATCTCGTGCTCATCCTCTGCACCTGGGCAAGCATTTACATTTCCTACGGAGCAACTTCTCGGCGCTTTGGGCTACAGGAGAGAGGAGAAGGCGCCTGACATTTTCCTTATCTCAAGTTACAATTTCCTGCAAGCATCAAGATAATAAAACATCGGCGATGGGCAAGATGAGCGAAATGAATGCGGCGGCCGAGGCTCCCTCCCGCAGCAGCGCGGGAAGGGCCGGGGAGAAAGGACACCCGGGGGATGCGGCTGCTCTGCTGGCTCTCGTTTGCATCGTGGCCCTGACGTTATTGTCCTCCTGCCTTGTCTGCTGGGGAAGTTTATGTGGAGGGCTTTTGCTGGGGCGAGGAGGAGGAGGGGAGTTTTCCCCAAAAGCACCCAGGAATCTGTCAAAAGAGGGACAGAAAAGAGAAGAAGAAGAAGAAGAAGGGAGACAGAGAGTGGGAACGTCAAGGACCCCTGACTAATGAATAGCAAGTTTGCCCTTGAACCTCCCTGGGCTTTGCCATTCCCAGGCTCCAAACAAGGGCTGATGCATGCTTGGGCCCAGCTGCAGGGGGACTGGGCTATGGTTCATCTCAGACACTTTGACAGCCCGGGCCTTTTCCCCACATAGCTCAGACTCGCCTAACTACTCCCCTGGCAACAGCTCAGTGCAGGAACCTGCGCTGAGGCCCTGCCTGCTGCATACAGAAGTACGAGGAGGAGGAGGGGAGCCGCTGGGAGAAATTAGCTAGAGACTGGCTTAACCCATCAAATGCTGGGCAGGCATTGCCAGCCCCGGCACCCTTTGCTCAGCTCCAGCACCCTCCAGGCACCCCTGGGTGCTCACTGGCCGGTATCTGCAGTAGAGCTGGAGAGGAGCAGGGGTGGGTTAGATGTGCAGAGTTGCTGTGTATCACAAATCCCACAACCTGCTGCTTCATCACGACCCTGTGCCTTGGACCTCGTGAGTCTGAAGGTGCTCATGGTGCCAGGAGGGAGCCAAAGTAGCCAGCTGGAAAAGGCCACCGGACACTGAGAGGAAAGGGCATAGCCCCTCCCCGGTGTGGTGGGACAGGGCATCCCTCCCTGCCAGCCAAAATGAGGGCAAGGGCTGGATGAGAGGCACAAACTTGCCCTGGATGCTCTTTCTGCATTGCAGATCAAAGGCTGGGGACGAGCTGGCCTTAGGGGTCTGCACTGAATGGCTGGAGAGAACAGGCACAAGCACCCGGCGGCTCTAAAATGCGACCCAGAAACGTTCCCACATCCCAGCCCCATATAAATCAAGGGGCAAAAAAGGGGGAGCTCCATCCCAGCCTCTGTTTTTACAGAGCATCTTTCATGTGCAGCCCCTGAGAGAGGGCTTTGCCGAGCTTGTTAAGGATGGCTCCTGCGCCAGGCAGAGAGGGGGACGCACCATATGGAGAGGAGAAAAAGAAAAGGGGACACTGAAAATGGAAAATTATGCAAAGCAGGAGGAGAGGCGCTGAGAGAAAGGGGGGAGGGAGGCAGCAAGGAGGTGGGGGATGGGGAGACAGGAGGCTGGAAGGGAGCCCTGACTTGGGGAACACCATTAGCTGGCACTGGGGCCGCATGAGGAACAGAAGTTTCCTGTGACCAGGTGCAGGACAGCCCTTTGTACCCTTGGGTGCTGGCACTGGAGGGCAGTTCTCCAGCCTGGCCTGAGAGGGTCTGGGCTGTGCCAGGGCAATGCCCAGCTGGACTGTGGTGGATGCATTCTGTTTCTGGAGTTGTGCTGTGATGGGAGACACAGGAAAACGGGGTCCACGGTGACCTACTTCAGAGGTGTCCTGAGGACTTCTGTTACTATAGCAATGAGGTTGCAAGCAAACATTATGGTCTTCTGGACAAGAGTTTTGCTTGTCATCAATCACAAAAACCAGACTCATGTAAGGAGGTGCCAGGGCATTGTAGGAAAAGGCTCTGATCAATCGCAACCATAGCGAGGGCCCAAACTGCCCTTGGGAATCAGCTGCTCGTGCAGTGATCGTGGATGCTTGGCTGAGTGAAAGGAGAATCCAAATTCAACTGCCAGAGCTCTTCCCTTCCACTTGGACCCTGCAGAGTCCCGGTGCTGCAGGGTGAGCTGCAGGCTCAGTACAGCTCAGGGATGCTGTGCAGGCATTCCAGTCCAGGCTTGTGTTACTGCCCAGCTTGTGCTCAAACTCCAGCATCTGGCCTAGCATGGTGTTTGGAGAAATGACTTGGCTCCTCCCAACCCAGGTGTAGAGCTCCTTTTCCCTGTCCTGGAAACACTGGCCACCTTTGGGGAAACCACCCACCTTATCACTGTGACAGCTTCTTTTTCCCAAAGCCACTCTGTGCCCCAAACTTGTGGCATGGGGCCACAAACACCTTGCACATCCTCACTGCAAGCCCCTTTCTCCAGCTCATCTTTCACCCAGCAAGGAAAGCCATCCACCCCTGTGCTTGGTGCTTGTTGCTCTGTGACTCCTGATTTGTCCCCTCCATGCCATTCCCATCTCCCTGTTCAGTGGTTTTTGTTCAGAGCAGCCAGCGTTTTCCTTCACTGTCCTCAGCATTGCCCAGCACCCAGGAACACAAACTGCTCCTGGCTCCCACCTCTCATCTCTTGGTCCTGTCACAGCCTTTGATCTCATACCCATATCTACCACACTGCTCCCTTTTGCAGCTCCCTCTCCAGTTTGTTCCATCAGGAAACCTTCCCTTGCTGCATCCCAAATGGATCTCTCCATTAAACCCATCTACTGTGCTTCCCTCTCTTTACCATTGGTTAATTTACCATCAGCCCTGTGCCCCTAAACCCTCATTTCAGGCAGATTCATGTGAGGCCAGTGCACAAGAGGGGCTGGTACAGAGACAGGCGTGGGCCTGTGCCTGCAGAGATGGGCACACTTGTCCTGGCATACACGTGTTCCTGCCTGCACATGCCAACACCTACAAGTTCCTGCCCACGTTCCCGCTGCCAGATCCAAGGCTGTGGGATTTCAAGGGGAGCTCTTGTTCTCCAACGGGGCATGGGCATAATCTGTGCAGCAAGGCTGCAGGTTGGGATTTGGGCTGTTTGGTCTTACAGTCACTAGACTAAAAAGATGCTGTACCCATTTAGTTTCTTCAAGAACCAAGCCCTGGAGTAAGTGTGTTGGCCAGATCCTCAGCAAAGCCCTGGAATAAGCTGTAGGCACTGAAGAGAATTCATTTAAGCAGCATACAAAGAAAAATAGCAAAAAATAAAGTTCACGGGGGCACACGAAAAACAAGAGCTTCCACCCACAGAGCAGCTGTGTGGGGCTCTGGAGGCAGGCAGGCAACGTGGGAGATGTTTCAGAGCTTGCTCTCAAAATGATGTATTTGCAACCGCTTCCCTTTTTCAACCACTGGAGGTACACTGAGCTACCTGCCCTGCAGAGACACATTTCAATCTTCAGGCACAGGACTTTGTCCTGGGCTGCTTTAAGGCTGGCTGGCCCTTGTGGCAGCATGATGCAAAAATGAGATGTGCCTTCGTGGGAGAGGAAGAAGAGGGATGTACTCTATCCCTTGGTATTCTGACACAGGCAAGAAACTGCCCCTCTACAAACAAACCCAGGCAAAGGGGCTGTTTGGTGTGCTCACTGCAAATTCCCACTGGAATGGGTGGTGTGGGGAGAGCAGATGGGATTCAGGGTGTCCTTTGGATCAGGCTGGCCTCAGCTGCTGTGCTGGAAGCTGAACCGTTTCCAGGGAGGATACGGCAAGAACAGTGAGTCCTGCCCAAGTGATGGTCCAAAGCGCTGGCACTGCGTCCTGATTCAACCTCGCCCCAGATTCCTGCCCTTGGCTTGCATCCAGGTTTCTTTCTCCTTGACCCATCTCCATCAAAAGAAGAGCTGTTATGAGTCTCTGCTCTGAGTTTCTAGTCTACAAATAGAAGCAAAGCAGTACCTGCTCCAGAGCTGAACATTTCCACTAAACCCTATTTTGATGCCTGTCCCGGCCAAAGAAATCTTTTGGGACTGTGTCACTTGTATGAGGTGTTAAAGATTTCAACCTCCAGCAATCCAAGACACGGAACTACACAATTGCTGTATGTCCCTGCACTTCCACCTTGGCAGCAGAGATGCCCTATAAGGGCTCATCTACAGCAAGTATTTCTCTGGATAAGGACAGGGAGTTGGCTGACTTGAGCACTGGGGCCGATGTGTTTATCGGGCAGCAGAGCTGGCCCTGCCATCTCTCCCGGGGAAGCTGTGCCATGGGAGCTGCTAAAACAGCATTTCATTTCCAAACAGGGCCCCAGAGACCTCTTGTGTGAAAGATTCAACAGAGCGAGGCGGGGTAGAGCAGAACAAGGAGACACAACCCCAGGCTAAAAACAAGCCAGACCCCAGGTTTGATGGACCTCACTGCTCTGCACCAGGGTTCAGGCTGGCCTGTCCCCTTGAATCAGTGCCAACTTCTCCTATGCCACCACTGATGAGGAAACGGTGAATTGGGATTTTTTCACCTCCTTCTTCCCCCCTTTTCCCTCCCCTAACTCCTTTTCCGCATCATAAGCAAAGTCCTAATAAAGCTCCCATCCCCACTGCCAGCCCTGCACCATGCTCCCAGCAGAAAAGAGATGCAAAGCCACGCTTGGAATCTGATTCCCCGGCTTTAAACGCTGCTCTGCCAGCAAAGTGCGACTTGAAAGCTCCCCTGTCACAGTTACAAAGCTCCGAACAGCCCTTCCTCGGATAATCACGCTTATCTCCAGATTAAGAAAGAGAGACCTGCAGCTGAGGCTGGTCACATGGGCTGGGATGTGGGCAAATCTCTTTTAAACAATCCCCATATAGCTGTGACCTCCACCACAGCCCAAATACACCGTCCCTCAGTCCCACTCGAAAACCAGCTCTGGAGACATGACAGAGCATGTGAGAGGAGACTGGGCTGATGATGGGGGGGGCTGGAGGGAAACCAGGGGGGAGGAGTGAGAAAGCAACGGAGAAGAGGAGGGTGAGAAAGACGGAAGAAGAAATAAGTAAAGGGAGGATGTGGGAGAGGAATAGGATGTGGTGGAGAGGGAGGAAAAGTGCATGAATGGAGGGGGAGGATGATGAAGGACAGGGAGGTCTCTGCTACTCTTCCTGTTGGGGATTAGTTGTCCCTGCACTGTCCTCAGTTTAACTCTTCCCACTCTGTCCCCGGCTGGCAGCCTAGCCTGATTACGTGACTCCAGCTGTGCCAAGCAGCCTTGGCAGGGTGAGCACGTTACCTACTTTGCTGCCACGGATTCATTAAGAGGCTTTGCTTGTGTGGGAATAGTCATCCCAATGGGGAAAAGGAAAAAAAACCCTTCTCAGATCAACCTGGCGAGGAGCTCTGACAAAGCGGTTTCCACAGCCCTGCCCAGAGTTTGGGAGCAGAATTAAGGAGAGATAGGGATGTGCAAACAGGAGCACAGGGCACAGGGGTGGGAGGTCAGCTGGAAGGGGTCCTTAGGATGGCCACTGCTCAGAGATGAGACACCAGACAGGGAGGGACTGCAATCCCTTTGCAGGGTTCTGGTGCCTGGTTCTTCTTTGTGATTCAAGACCACCTTGCATCTGGGTCAGGCAGGGATGACACGTTCACCCTCTGCGTAAATGAAAGGTCTGAGCAACCGCAGAGCGACTTTTTCCAACAGCAAGTTCCCCTCTTGTATCCTTGTGGGATTAACACAATTACTTTGCAATGGAGGAGCCCAAACAGCTCTGAAATGGGCACAGAGTGCTGGGGCTGCACCTCTCTGAGGATGCCCGCTTTCTGCTGGCACTGATTTGGGGTTTCCAGCCATGGCCACGGGCTGCAGCCCGCCGGAGGGACCGCAGTGCTGCCTCTCCAGCTGCTCATTATTCACCCTGTGCAATTAGGCACCGCTGATAAGTCACATGAAATTGCCTTTGTTCTTCAACTGGAAGACCTGCATTTCATGGGAATCCCTTTTTTCCTGCACATTACTGACAACTGTACCTACTGCTAGAGTGGCAGTGAGGATTTTGGGCTGGCCCTCATAGATATCCCGTGCAGGTCAATGGGGAGGTGTAGCCTGGCCCTGCCTGTGTTCCTGGATTTCCCTGAGCACAAAGGAGAGCTGCTTCTCCTGCAGCTCACTCTGCCTCACCCAGGGACTTGTCAGCTCTCCTCCTAGCAGGTGGCTTTGTCGCTTCCTGGCTACTCTACCATCTCTCCATGTCACTTCCCAGCTTCCCTCCCAGTAGCAGAGGAAAGCCCAGTGCAGCTGCAAGGTCAGTGGGGGAAGAGGTGTCAGCCCCACCCAACCCAAACCCTGCTGATGCCAACAGCCACCGTGCCTTGTTCACAACCTTCCCCTTCCTCCCCAGCCAGCCCATCAGGAATCAACTCCATGCTCTGCTGCTTGGACCAAGCATCTGCCACCCAGGCTCCCTGTAGGGCCAGCCCTGCTCCATTGTGTATCAGCTCCTGCTCTTCATTCCTTCACTGCACCAGAACCCAAGTATGGAAGAGAAGCAAAAGCAAACTGGAGCCAACATGAAGCTGGGTGCTACTGAGCTCCACAGGAGGCAAGTTGTGCTAAACTTCCCAAAATGACCTCTGCTTCACAGCAGCCTTGTACCATGTAAATTCCTGCTCTTTCAGCACCTAGCAGCTGCTCAGACGGGACCTCAAGGAGAAAAGACATCTTGGCCCATTCAAGAGTTTCTTCCCATTCTGCTCAAGAAATGTATGTGGGCTCTTAAGTCTTGTTGATTTAAGGGAAAGGACGCAAAATTAATTTAGACAGGAAATTAATTAGATGTGAACTGATGTTTACATCCCTACACATACAATGAATTCTTGTGTGAACCTACAGAATGCAGATGGATGGATGGATGAATGATAACAGCAGTCTAGGAATGACATTATGTGCTGGTCCATACGCTTGGGATGTAGAAAGACTTTTCCCTGCATTGGTAATTAATAACTCTATCCTGAGCAAATGTTGATAAATCCTTTATAGAGCACGTTATCTCTGTCTCTCCAACTCCTGTTCTGCATTTCCATTTGCCTGTTTCCACTGCTCCACCCCTGGCACCCACACGCTTCACTTCCCTCCCATATTTTGTAACTGGTAGCAGATTTGACTCCCTTTCTGGAGAAAGAGGAGGAGGTTTTGTTACTGGGGCTTTGTGTGAGTGATTGCATGTGTATGTGTGTATACAAAGATGGATACAAATCCACTGGAAATAAACACCTTTTAAGGGACTTGAGAGAAAGACACACAGGGCAGAGGAGAAGAAAGAGCCTACAGACCCTCAGCCAGACAATCAGCCAAGATGAAGAGAAAGACCCAGTGAACCAAAAAAAGCCTCAGTTCTCTTTTAAACTCTCCATGATTTGCAACGAAAGCAGCAGATCCCATTGCTGGGAAGCCGAGCTCTGGCGATGCAACCCTCACCCCTTCTCCCAGCCCCGCACAGCTCAATTACCCCAGGCTGCCAGGCTGCACTGAGCACACCCCCACCACCCCGCATCTCCCCCACCGCCGAGACAGCTTTCACCAATGGAAGGAGTACAAATATATTCATTGGCACCTTATCAGACATGCATGCAAAACTAATTAACATGGGGAGACATGCAAGCTGCCACCCAGCCACAAATACACACCCACGAGCATGCACACACACACGCACGCATGCACAAGGCAACCCTTGTCTAGGGGGGACATTCAAAAGGCTTTGTCACTAATTTAGGCATCTGTCTCAGTCTGGTCTGGTCCTCCTGACTAGGCTAGAGTTGTGGTTTTTTTCCCACTCTGTTTGACAATGCTGGGAACATGCCCGGAGACCCCTCATTCAAATCACCCCTTGACAATGGTCTCATTGTGTGAGCATATAGAAAAGGGAAAGGATGGGGGAGAAGATGTGGAAGGGGGGTAAGGAATTAAAATGTGAACCCAAGGAAGTGTTTACTAACACAAGCCTCGCAGCTGCCCCGTCTCTCCTCCACCCCCTTCTTCCGCCCCCAGCCGTTCCAATGGCCCAGCTTGTCCCCAGTTCGAAGCGGGCAGCAGGATGTCGGGGCAGCGGAGTGGGAGCAGGGCTGCACAGAGGTGCACAGAGAGCAGGCAGATTGAAGGGATGAAGCCTCAGGGCATTCAAGTCTTTGGCAGCAGGGGGGCAGGTACAGGTTAGAGAAGAGAAGATAGAGCCAGAGATGCCTTGGAGAGGATTAGGGACTTAAAATGTCCTGGGAAGGACATCTTCATGGAGGAGCAAGAGATTTATTGGTACAACCACTCCAAGGCTTTTTCAGGCTGGAACAAAAAGTGCTTAAACCTGGCCTCGTGGATTTAGAGCAAGCGAGCAGCCTCGCTGCACGGTTTGGACTGCTCTCTTTGGTGCTGCTGCCAGACACGCTACAGCACGAGAAGAAAGGGGGGGAGCAGCAAGGTGTTGGAGCTGGGGGGCTCAGAGGATGGACCAGGCTCCCTTCAGGACCCCACTGTCTGCCTATTGCGAGTTATTAAATACCAAAAAATAAAAAAAAAGCAGGGAAAAATGCCCCAATGCCCTGACCAGCCCCCAGGCACGCCTGGGAAGGAAATAGCGACGGTGCAGATGGGGGCTGCAGCCCCCAGCCCCACCGCGCTTGGCTGGCCTTGGCAGGCTCCGTTCAGCTGGAAATGCCCAAGAGCCAGCAGAGCAAAGGGAACGGGAGCTGGGGAGGGGGGGAAGATGATGACAACGTTTTCCATATATGCAAATGCATCCACACGAGATACCCAGAGGGAGACAAAACAAAGAGAGCTCAAAGAGGCTGGGTCTGAGACCCGCACAAAGCCAGATACCTCCGCACACCTACGGTGTTTGTGCATGAGGACCTGTGCAATGCAGGATGCAATGTTGCTCAGAGGTTCCCCCCAATCTGAGCAGATATCAGCCTAAAGAAAGCCTGGTGGAGGAGCCCAGTGAAAGCTGCAAAGACAAATGCCACAATCCCACATCCTCCTACACAAACAGGTGCACCTTAGGAGTACAAAACTATTCCTGTCCTTTAGCTTAGTCAGAGAAGAGAAAAGCTGTGATGCAAACCCACATGAGCCCTGCCTTGGTGGGCAGAGGTAGCTCTGCTCCTCCGACATTGCTCCTGCAGTCAGATCCACCCCCTAGACCTTTGTGTGCTTTCCATAAGGGGAGAGCTAGGAAATTCCTGGACATTACTAAACGAGGCTAGGCAAAATGTCACACAGAAACCCAAGAATGTACACGAAGCAAAAAATTTCTTTCTCACAACCATTGCAACAAAAACAAAAGTCACCTGTGCAAACATTTCTGCTTAAAAAAGGGAAACTACTGCCAAGTAAGCAAATCTGTGCTTTTTATCCAAACAAGTGGTTGTGAGCAGTTTTATTGCCACATTCCTGTGCCCCAATACACAGAGATAAGCACTCGACACACAGTGACACGCAGGGACTTGGGGACAGAGCTGTTGTTTTAATAGGGCAATGAAGACAGCGAATGAAATAAAACCCTACAGAGATCAGCTTGCAGAACTCAAGGCTGAGAAAATCTATTTGATGGTAAAAGGAAACAAGGACACTCATGATTCTGCTCTCATTTCCATGCTGTAAATTTGGGCTTTTACTGAACGCAATTAAATCCTCACTTAGGATTTAACCTGGTGAAGCTGAGGGCAGACCTTGCTACAAGACTCACCTCTGAGCTCTTCCCCTCAACTTGCTCTGCAGAGGCCAGCAAGAGTTGTGAGAAAACTGAGCAAAAAAGCAAGGGAATTCATAGATCCCTGCCAGTGTGGCCATTTCAAAGCCCCCTTCAGCTCTGTCTTGCCTGTTCTCTCCTTCCCCAGTGATTTGCTGCTTTGCTGATAGAGCTTTGGCTGCAGGGAACAGTCAGTACCAGCCTGGCAAGCGCAGAGACTCAATGGTATTTGGGCATCTCCTTTGTCTCTAATGGGAACTGAAAACCTCAGCAAACCCCCAACACATCCATTCCCTGCCTCTGGTGGCTGATCCTTCCTTTCCAGTACTCGTAGGGTCCCAGTGCGGATCCCATGCAAGACTCTTACAAGAAACCCTGCCAGACCCTCTGTTATTAACACCTCTGACTATTCTCTACACTTCCCTTTATTTCAAGACAGGGCATTTCAAAGGCTTTTGCCCAACAGCACAGTTTAACACACTAAGTTTCCCAAGTAACAAGTAATAGAACTCCTCACCTTCTTGCACCACACAGGTAAAGTCACCTCAGGGCTGTGATCTTAAATCCATACATGGACGTTGAGAGCTGTAAATCTCAACATCTCATTAAACAGATCACTCAGAACAGATTGCCTCACAACATAACTTTTCAGCTGGCCACTACCCACGAGCAGATGATTTTACATGACATTTATTCATGCAAATTGCCGAGGCTGTAGTCTGGTTACCCAGCAAGAGCATAAAAAATTACAGTTTAGATGCATAAATGCTGGCACCATGAGAGAAGACACGATGAGACTGGAAACACATCACTCGGTTTCACATGGAGTGCAACAAAACTTAGAGGGAGTCCTCATCAGATGGGGGTTTATCAGGAATGACCCCCCCAAAATGATTCAGGGGAAGCAGAGAAAGGCATGTGCAAGGCTGCAGGGGCTACAGAGAAATGAACTTCTCCTGCTGCATGTGCATGAACCTGCCATGGGGAGAGCACACGCAACATTTTACGTCACTCACAAAGCCTACTCTGTCCAATAAAGTGGGGAAGTAAAACAAAGCATGAAATCCAGGCATAAATTAGCATCCCTCTAGCCTAGCTTTATTTGTGCTGCTGCTGCTGTGGATTAGCATCTAGCTGGCTGACAGGCTGATAGGCAGACAGAAACATGGAGAAATAAAAAAAAAAAAAAAAAATCAGTGGGTGTCTTTTTTTTTTCCCTATGGTTCCTGGGATGTCTGCCTTCAAAGTGCAGGCAGTGTTCATCCCTTTAGGACCCGAATTTTTCCATCTTCCTGTGAGAGCACTAGGCTCTGTAGGAAAGCAAATCCCCCTGAGATATTTGTGCCTGCACCCTGTGGAGCCGGCACCCGTCATCAAACGCGAGCCCAGTGCGAACCCGTCACATCCTCAGCCGGAATCCCTCAGGCATGCACAGCTCCACTCTGCAGAGAGCCACAGAGCCCTGGGAGCAGCTACGGTGTGGGGCTGGGAGACCTCGAGCATAGCACCTTGCCACAGGCACACACAGGGAGCACACGCCTCGGGATTAGCTCTGGATCATGTTCGCCATCGCTGGGGGCAGCTGCTTCCTTCACCGCTTGCAGCCACGGCTGGGTTTGGTACCTGATCCCAGATGACATGACCAGGATCTCACGCCGGCATCTCCTCTCAGTTTGTGTCAGAAATGTGTCACTGCCAGCTCCTCGGGCAGGAGGACCTGCAGAGAGCTTCCATCGGGCTGACACACAGCCTCGCGCTCCTCGGGGCTGCGTGGCAAAATGAGTGGTCGTCACCAGAGACGTCCCTCCTCTCAGGGCTTGGTGGCCTCGTGCCCACCCACCCTTTCCAAGCACAGCCATGAAAACACAGCACTAAAGAGGTGCCAGTCTTGAGAGCCACCGCTCCAGTCCTTCCCAAACCAGCCCTGGCAAAGGAGCCTTTCTGCCCCAGCAACATCAGGCAGCAGAGAGGAAACTCCTCAGTGTGGCACTTGTGCACAAACTGGGGGAACAACAGCAGTAAACTTGACTGTGGTAAAAGCAAACCACAAAGCCCATTTCCACCCTCACTGAGCCATTCAGAGCTTGGCTGGGCTCTCAGGTCACAGGAGATTTCTAGTCCTTGCCTGTCTTTTAAGGAGCCAAACACAGTGCTCAGTATTTAGGCTATGGAAATCAAATTTTCAGCCACATTTCAAAGGTGGCCTAGAAAACACAGACTAATTCTGCACAGCCATAAAGCAAGTCCCTCAGGAGTACAGCATGCAGTTCAAACACCCCCATGTCCCTGTGCTTGCCACCATGACTCTCAGAGTGGGTCTGATCAGAGGATGCAGGTGTGAAAACTCCCCAAGGTGCAGAGAATCCCTCCTTGGCAGGGCCCTTGCAGCTCTCAGCCCCTCAGCCAAGTGCACTGGCCCTGCTGATCACCGGTGCCACAATCCCAGTAGATTGGTACTGCCTTTGGAGCATGGAACAGGCAAAGCCTTTCTTGCAGCAGGCATCTGTGGCCAGTTCTGCTTGCTCCATGCCCAAATGGATCAACACAGGCAGGTTTTCCCCAAAGGAGGCAGAAGGGCACTCTGCAGAGCTTTGAGACAGCTGCAGCTGGAAATAGCCCAAGCAGAAGAGATGCATCCCTGTTCCTCCAGCCACGCCTTCCCTGGAGTGCTTGATCCAGGTCTGGAATAAAGCACACCATCACCATCCTCACCCCACTGCACACAGCAAGACAGTCCCCTCAACATCCACGCACCCATAGAGGTATCTATGGAAACATCCCATGGTATCTGTAGGGCGGTTTCTTTTAGGGTCTAGGAAGGAAGGGAAGAAGGATGAAGAGAGTGTAGAAACCGGAGCCTTTGTTTCCCAGCACTCAGCCATGCTGTTAATTAGGTAGCAGAGACCAGCCACTTCCTACCACATCCTCAAGCTCTTGCAGCAATTCTTTCTTTTTTTTTTTGCAGCTCCTTTCGTCTCTGTCCTTTGGGGATGAGAAGGAGGCAAGGAGGCAGAAGTCAGTCAGAGCCTACAGAAATGCAACAAGCTGCAGGAAGGATCTTTCCTTTGCAAGAGAACAGGCACCTGATGGGCTCCCCAGCCAGCACTTATCTGTGTGAACCATTTGTTTCCTCCCCAAGCTCTCAGCTTGCTCTGACACATCACCCATTCACCTGATTGCAAGCAAAATGAGTCAGATGGGTCCCAGCCTTGCACCCACTCAGAAGCCCTCTATTTCTACTCTGTTCCTCAGTGCCACGCCATCAGAAAGCTCAGCCTGGTGATCATGCAGAACCACAACTGCCTTAAAAGCTTGGTACAGGTCCAGACTCACACATGCAGTTTGCCCTTTATTCTGAAGAGCTCCTTCTATGCAGTACACTTCTGCATAAAATATATTAAAACTCACACTGGCAACAGCACGTTCAGACAAGCAGCCACTGGGACCAAGGCAATACCTATGAAATGTATCACAAATGGACTGAAGGAGCACATTCCCTTGAGTCACTGGTCCAAGTGGCAACTTGGGACAAATCTGCAGCAGCCTGGGGAGATCCTGCACAGTCCCATGAGGACACCACAGAGACAGCATCTCCTCCTCTGGCTCTCAAGCAGAGTCTTCCACAGCACTGCACACAGTACATGACCTCTCAGTTAAAGCAAGGACCAAATAAATTTTAAAAAGCTTTTTTTTTTTTTTTTCTGAGTCTTGGCAGCATGGAAGCCAAATACTGTTTTTCAAGCTGTTCCCAGAATGACACAGAGCCACACATATCCACAGGCACAGCTAGTCTGCATCTGTACAGCCTTGTTCCCACTACCTTCATTAGCACATACAGAGATGTGCATCCCTCTCTTGCAGAATAGGATGCCAGGGACCAATCAAGCCAGTCACCAGTTATTACCTTCCAGACCACAGATCTCTGTGCTCAAGTTTCTCTGTGCCCAGGGCCATACAACAGTGGCTGGGACCACTCCTGAGAGCCCTCAGTATGTTTAGGGACTTAAATGAGACCCAAGCCAGCCGCTATCCAACCCAGTGTGATCCACGACACTTTGAGTTGTCAGGCTATCTTTTACTCCCTGTTTGGGTGTTATGCAGCATCCTGCACTGTCAACCTTGAGCTTTGAGTCTTGATCCCCAAAATTGCTCAGACTAATTCCAAAAAACCAACTAATTGGAGGACTATTTTTCAGACTGATAATGCCTAAGCCCTACAAGGTCTTTGACTTGTTTCCAGAGTTTTCCCTGCAATTAAGATGTCCCTAAATACATTTCTTGTTAGCATAATTCTATTAATTCTAAGTGAGAACTGAGACTTTTAAACAGTCCTTGATTACAGTTGCTGGGGGTTTGCAACAGACACCCCAAATCCCAAGGTTTTCTCTAAAACCCCTGTGAATTATTCTAGTCCAGCCTTGCCAGCTGCTCTTCTACCCAAAAGGCACCTTCCCTTGAGAGCACGATAGTAGAAGAAGGGAAGAAAGCTGGAAAACAGCCATTTCTGGGACTACAAATGAAATCAGGAGAAACAGTCCCAAAAGCCTCTCTTAGCCTTGGCCACCAGCAGCAGCTACTCGTGAAGCTCCCACCAAGTGAGAGCCAAAGGAAAAGACACATTGATCCTGCCTGGCTAGATTTTATGCCAAGCTTGTCAGCAAGGCATGCCCAGGAAATGCAAACCTCTCCTTTGTGTGGCTTTCTGGACACCTCCTGCCCCCCTCTCTAAATCTCAAAGCCAGCAGCATCCCTTGCAAGGTGCACACCATGCCAGAGGCAGCAAAGATGTGCTCCTTGCAGCCTCCTGGCCCCAGGCCTTCTGCCAACACCGTCCCAACATGGGGCACGCAGGCAAAAGAGCTGCCAGAGGAATCCACGCCAAGCAGCACTGAGCACGACCTTTCTGCTTTACAATGGTAACCTGAATCCTAAATACTGGATTTCTAGGCACGCATTAAAGCCATGAGACAATGGAGACGGCGAGGCTGGGGCTGGCTGCAAGCCAGCTCCATGCTGGCCCCGCCAGCGCCCGATGTTTCCCATTTCCTTCTTTTTCCACCATGGCAGATAAGTGAAGTCCCCCTAAGCCAGGAAGCAGGTGCATGCACAAGCTCACCCCTGACTTGGGGACTGTGCATGACTCCCCCCATAGAAGGTGGGTGCCCAAGAAGACCCAGAGAGGTGGTTGCTTTCCTCTCTCCCTCTCTCTCTCATATGAGCCTTGCTTCTCCTTTAATTGGTTTCATTCATGGCGGCCCTTTGCTAAATGTAATTATGCCAGGCTCTCTCCATCTGTCTGCGTTCAGGAAGAGCCATCGCTCTCACTGTTTTTATCTTCAATCTTTATTTCTGCATTAATCCCCGCTCTGCAGCTCACATGTACAACAATGTCCAGGACCTCCCGAGGACATACAGGCACATAATGAAGAGCAGGATTTGTCCCTGGGTCTCTCCTGGCTGGAGGACATTTTTTCACAGGGAAAGCCCCATACTGTCATTCTGTAACATTTACATCTCTCAATGATACCTGCACAAGCCAGTCCTTTTGCAGACACTCAAGAGTTGTCTGTGAGCCCAGGCAAGAGGAGACGGCTTGATTTTGTCTGCATCACAGAGATGTCTCTGCCCTGTCTTCCCAAGCCCAGTACATAAAGGTAGCAAGATGTCTGCTTAGGTTGACATGGACCGTTTTTCAGATGGAGACAGCATTCAGTCCCAAACTACCACACTCATTTTCCTTTCCAGAAATGCAGACAGGGTGAACACGGCAGAGCACAGGGATTAACAAACCTCAGCTCTGCAAGGACAGCTCATGGCTGCATAGCTGAGGCTGCAAAGCGCCCAACACACCCAGAAGGATTTCATCCCTTGGGATTCATTACCCAAGGTCCTTACACTTTCCTCAGCCAGGGTAGGTAGATCTTGGGGGAAAACACAATGTTAAAGGAGCTGTTGGTTTATCGAGAGACCAAACCCAGTGACACAGACCCTGGCAACCAAGCACCATCTGGTGACCGCCGGCTCCCGACACAATAGCCCACGTTGGCATGTTTATGATAGAGACCAGAGGCAGATTCCCATTATCCCCATCAGATCCTGTGATGTGGTTTCAGGAGAAGGACCATGAGAAGCAGATGGGATGGCAGAAGAGAAAAGAACGCAGTGAGACAGACAGACAGGAGAGATTTATATGAAGCTAAAGCGCATACCCATAAACATGGGATAAGTAAATAGCATGTAAGTATGAAATTAAATGCAGGGAATCCATGGCATCCAGTAATCAGTCAAATATCTCCTTCACCTCTTTTTCAGTTTATCATCGGCATTTTAAAATGAGATATTTATGCCAATAAGTAAGCCAGTTGTATATTGTAACCCTGCAAATATTGGCTTGGATCTGAGAGATTTGTCCCGACAGACAATTCATTTTTACAGTTATTTTTGGACTCCCGGCTTTCGTGGAACACCGGCTCTCTGTGTTGGATTTTATGCCCCTGAAATGTATTTACAATGCATGGCATCTGTATTGTGCATTACACACTTAAATCATTGCATTTCATTCATCGCTTGTAAAAAAAAATATTGCAATATCCTGAAGCTCTGAATACTCAAATTCAAAATATAACTGCTGCATTTTCAGAGTAATGCTATAAAATAATGTTGTATTTTTAGATAAAGGAGAGAAAATTGATCATGAGGAACATGGATTCCCAAGATCTGGGAAGAAGGGGAGTTTGGATTTCACACCACGATAAATGGGAAAAAAATAAAACTAAAAGCTGAAAAACCCACAAAGGTTTATTTTCTAAACAAGAACATAGAAACATTTTGTCACTTAAACAAAGGGAGGAGGGCGGGGGAGGCTCCGCATCCTTGGCTTGCTCTCTGCAATGGACAAATACTATCAGAAACAAAAAGCATGGCATAGTTAGCAGGAGCTGAGCGCTTTAGAATTAATGGTATGTATTTAAGATCCTTTTAGGGCAAGCCTTCTGCAACTGGGGGGAAAAAAATTCTTGGTTTTAAAGGCTTCTGTCATTGTTGCCCACAAGCAGAAGAGAAAGGCGCTTTCTTTGTCATCCGGGGGTTTATGGCAACACCTTAATATGTCCTTTTCATAGGTGAAGCTAGGCGCACAAAGCAGCCGCGTGCCAACGCGTCCCCCCGCCACCAGCAAAATAAATAAATGGAGGAACGCGGGGACGGCGGCCGTCGTAATCCCTCGGCAAAGAGGCAGCGAGGATGGTCTGGCGGGGTAAATATCGCACGTCTCCTGCCAAACCCCGCGTGGGCTATTGTCCCACCACCCCTTTTAGATGTCATTAAGGATTTTTCGCATACAACCAAACGAGCGGAGGGGATGAACGCACTCGCTTCTTCTCCACCAGTTGGAGAAGCCATGACGAGGCGGCTCGGAGCAGGCGCAGGAAAAAACACAGGGCAAATTAGGAAGTATGTTAATTCAGTTAATATCACAGAGGGGCTGGCGGGCGGTGGGGGGGAGGTGTGCGCACAGATTTTCCGCCCGAGGAAGGAGGTGGCAGAGAAAGAACTGGGGCATGCCAGCTCCCGTTATTGTTCTGCCTTCATCGGTAATTAGCAAGATAAGGAGGGGACGGCGTGAGGGAGGCAGCGTGGCGAGGACAAGGCAGCGCTGCACCCCACCTCATGCCCATGCGGCCATCTTACAGGCGGCGCTCGCCTCCCGCAAAATGGCCGCCGGGGCCCACGCTGCCTCAGGCCCGCAGCTGGCCCATCCCAGCGGGCTCCCCTCCGCCAGCCCCGAGGCAGTGGGCACCCGGGAGCAGTGGCAGCCAGTAAAGAGGGGCCCCAGGAGAAAAGGAGTTGCCATGGTGGGCCAGAGTGCGCTGGCGGGCGGCCATCTTAGCCCGAACCCTGCTCGCGGTGCCAAGGCGCTGGGCACGCGGCGCTCCCACAGCTCCTTCCCCAGCCCTCCTGGCTGGAACAATCTTGGTACACTTCTCCTTCACCAGGCAGCACACATTGCCTGGGCCCTGCTTGTGGCCACAGAGGCGTCTGTGCCTTCGCCATGGCTTTACCGTTGGACACGAGCGGGCTTATCCCCACACAGGCAGCCGCCCGCCTCACTGTGTCCCAGTGAGTTCTGAAGGCTGCCAGGCACTGGACTGGCCCTGGAAGACACGGCCTGGACAGATAGAGAATTTCGAGAGCTACAAGGCAAGATGTCACCTGTCCAGCCATCAGAGAGTGAGTTATGGGCAAATTATGCCTTTCTCCTGGCCAAAACAAAATAAATCCCAGACCAAAACTGCAGAGATATCAGCAAAGAAGACGTGAGCTTCCTAAACCTTAATTTAACACAAATTTGAAACAAGGTCAGTTATAAAACGCATGGTTACACAGACGACACAGACAAAGCTACAGATACATTTCTCACTCCATGGGAGCTTTACAGTGGACACATCAGTGTTGCTCAGTTCTCCAAATGAGCAACACGAAATACCAACCAAGGAACCCTCATCTCTGGTCTTGGGCTGCCCTCAGGACAAGACCAGCAATTACTGACACTAAAGCAGTATTTGGGAAGCATTTCACGTGTCTTTAGCTATGATGGGACTATTTCACACGGTGCAATGGGCACACAAGGCACGTTGAAAATTCGGCATCTGCTCCAGTACTCTGTGGAGGACTAGAGGGTGATTGCAACCGCATGCAGGCAGGGCCATGTTATACATCTCAGCTAGACAGTGAAACATAAGGGATGGCAGGCTAGCTGCTCCGCTCCAGGGTTGTCTACACGGAAAACCACACCATTATAATGACAGCACTATAGGTCAACTGCTGCTGCTCCTCGCCACGCTGGTGCACATCTCCACTCTTAAACTGGCTTTCTCCAGTTTAGCTTAAACTGCTTCCAGCGTGACATCACTGGTATACAGGAGAGTCCTGCCTTCTGCTAAAGTAAATACCCACGGAGGTTGTATGCGTACAGCTCCTTGCTTTAAAATCCGCCCCCCAACCGTACGTCTGTAGCTAGACCTGCCCTTCGGCTAACCTTTCTGTACTCCGCACACTCCTGGGCTGTTCACAGTGCCCGTGAAACACTATTACACCCTGCTTCCCTTGGGTGCTAATCCTGCTTGTCAACCCAAAGGCAGAAGCACAGACGGTGGCTTGGCATTTTGATTACGTTGTGATCTGTTTGAACCTTCCAGACTCTTTTGATGTCTGTGCAAATTTGAAAGGGGGAGCCTTCATCCCCCACAATGAAACTCTGCTATCGCATGGTGAACCATCTCAGGACTCCTATGTCCATAGCCATTGCTGGATTTGAAGTGGGAAGGGGAGTTGCAGCTCCTCCAGGAAGAGTTTGAATTTCAGACTAACCAGTTCTGGCCCTGAGCAGAGAAGACTATGGGGACAGCGTGTTGCTCTTCAAACAAATGCATGCATAGGGGAGTGTGCGCATGCACAGAGACACCAGATTTATACAAATAGATGCATTCATAGGAAAATGCAAATAGCATCCTCTTCCATCCCAGGCTCCCTTCGAGCTCCTGACATCCCAAGGTTTCAGAGGAGTACAACGGAGCCTCAGATCAAACATTAGCCCTGCGGGGGTTCCCTCAGGGAAGCAGCCATGCACTGGGGTCTTTTCCCCGCTTCCATGTGAGGTTTCCCGACCCGGCCTTCCGTGGGTGCTCAGTTCTGACACGCGTACGACACACGCGCACGCATGCAGAGCCTTGCTAAAAGGTGCTCTGGGAATTGAGCTCCACTTCCTCTTTCTCCTGAATCAATTGTCATAAACCAGCTTTTGTTTTATTTTTAACAAAGCGACAGAAATAATCTCCACACACAGCCCTTGCCACTCCCACGGCCTTGTCCTTTAACAGAACAAGGTGTCCAGGGCCCCTGGGGACATGGGCAGAGGGAGACAGCAGGGTAAGAAAGACCAGGAGAGGCTGCTTTCTGGGTGCACAGAAATCCCCTGCTCCTCTCTTGACCCCATTGCTTGGCAGGCAGAGAGGTGGCAGGATAGGAAGGGGATTATTGGATAGTGGGCAAGGCACTTCCAACCTCGCCAACCCAATCTCCAGCTGTTCCCTTCATCCCCTACCCACTAAAGTACCCAGTTTCAACCTGCATTTTACCTTGCACTGTTTCTCTTGCTCTTCAGTGAGCATGAGGTGACTCCTGCAGCACCATTGCAGCAATCAATGGGCTGACATGCAACGTGTGACAGCTCGAGCTCTGCCTGCCTGTGGCAAACCCCTGTCTCCAGCATGGCCAAGGACTCATCTCTCCTCCTCCTCCCATCCCACATACCCAGGTTCAGGACTCAGACACATATGGAGACATTTCTTGATGAAACCTATCAGTGGGTGAGTGGCAGCTGAGCAGGTACTGAGCAAGACGTGGGGCCAGACAGCAGCCAGGGGGGAAGGCAGCGGGTGGAGGGAACGTGCCTCGGGAGGAATACTCACAAAGGGCTGCTTTCATTAATAAAACATTCCCCCCTCGGTTGCCTTTTGATTTGGGTGTAAGAATTAACCCCATCTGCCCAACAGCACGCTACCAAGTCATCTCTGCTGAGGAAGGTGTCTGACGTGTCTGCTCAATTGCATCGCTCCCCACTGCCTGCACTCCTTGGCAGCCCAGACCCCTCCAAACAGCTCACCAGCCTCGCTGGGTCTGCCCCATGGAGGAGATCCTCTTCCCACAACATAGATTAGACCTAGTGAAAATAGGCTTAGTGAAAATACCATTTCACTATTAATGCCACCCCCCCACCCCACTCCCCCCAGCTTCACACTCTCTCACACCCAGAAAGATTATAACAAATCCTGGTCACCTTTTGCCCCTGCTAACTACTGCTCCAGTCTTTGCACCACATGCCTTCTACCACGAGTAGAGAGCTGGGCACAGGGAGTACTTATGTAGATACACACACATCTATCTAGTCAGCACTGGAGGTGTTCAGCTGCACAACACACATCTCCCTGCACAGCATCTCGCCTTGTCACAACACCCCAACCCATCCCTCTCCTCTGTAATTGCAGCGCCTGGTCCTTGGGCATCAGCAGAAAGTTGTAGCAAATCCTGTGTTGGTTAAAGCACAATCTGTCCATTCAGAATTGGTGGGGGGTCGCTTTTAAATCACTGAGACATTTCTATTCCCTTTCTGTTTAAAGCAAAACTGAGATGCAGAGATGCCTTCGAACCGACAGCCCCTTCATTTTTCCAGAGGTGTGTTTTAATGAGTGACTCGCCTTCCAAAAAGGGGCCGGCAAAGGGGAAGGACGGCAGATTCTCCACACAAATTCAATAGCTGGTAGGTTGCCATGGGCTAAAGCATTTCTTTGCACACATGAAGGGAAGGGACTCCAGAGCACTAAGGGTTTTGCCTCCCATGAGTTATAGCTCTACCCTTCAAGAGCGGAATAAATGCTTTATCCCATTGCAGCCTGCGATGTATTCTACATAGATGGATTGATTTCCCCTATTGTTCTTAATAAATCCTGGCGCATGAAGAAACTCACTGCACAGCCATTTTTCCTGCCTTGTTCTAACTTGCAGAAGTAATAAGGGTCAGATGTGACTGCAGTGGGAAGCAAAGGCCATACGTGAGGCAGCGCTTTGCTGGATGCAGCGGGTGTGCTTGCAGGGGCTTGGTGGGTGCAGGCAAGCAACTCCCTTTTCCCTGTTTATTTCCCCTTTGAGTCAAAGCTGAGGAAAAGGGGAACCATGGCTGGGTACCGCAGCACTGGCGTGGCTCTGACAGGAACAGCAGCTGCACAAGCTGAGCCTGCAGAAGCCTCCCAGACCTGCACAGGGAAAGGCAAGGCTCTGTCCCTCTCTGACTCAAGCTCTCCACTGTGAGAAATAAATACATATATTGTATTGTCTGATAAATACAGGGCTGAGCACTGCACCACTGTAGAGCCTTCCTAAGCACACCCAGCTCTCTGTCATGCCCTGTCCATCAGACCTGTCCCCACCCGTGTCCCAGCTGAGAGGAGTCCGTACCACCAACAGAGGGGCTTCTCTGTTTTTTGTTTATTTGGGTTTTTTTTTAAATCAAAATGCCAAACCAACCCCCTCTCAATGATTCCCAATGGCACAATTCAGACCCCCAGATTGTTGTTAAAATGTTCTCTCCCTCTCTACCATCTTTTCTACTCACAAGGTTGACACCCATCCTCTTTTACTGCTCCAGGAGGGTGCTTGCTGGACACAGCTTTGCTGGTGTCCAGCAAGGAGGCACTGCTGGGATCCAAGAAGCAGGTGGCTCTGCACAATCCTGCCTTGGCCACCTGCCTCCAGCTCCATCCAAGCTCCCTGGATTATCACTGCTGGTCTTCTCTACCAGCAGCTAACAACTGGCCCAGTTTCAAAAGCCTGGCTGGGAATTTGGCTGTGGGAGAGAGGGAGGGATCAGGTAAAAGAGCTGGTCTCCCATGCATGAGTTGGACTTGATCCTTCAACAAGACTTCCAAGGACTCACCTCTCCTTGCTCAGGTGGAGACGTCCCAGCCCTTCCCAAGGCATCCCACTCCACGAACTTTCAGTCATGTCTGATTAAGGAAAAGAGAATTTGTCTCAATTAGAAAGAGGTTCCCATATGCATGGACGGATGTCAAGTAATTACCGCATGTCACTCACGTTTGGGAAAGAGACCTTAAATTTGGGGCCGTGCAAACTCGCACACACAATTGCAAGTGAGTTACAGACCTTGGCATGCTCCAGAGCATACGTTGTGCAGATGCTTTCAAGCCCATCCCTTGGCTGAAGTACACCCAGCCACGTAAAATACAGCAAGACACGACCCCGTTCTCTAATAAGGAAATAAAGCTGAGTGGACCTGCATCGCCAGAGCCCAGACAGCAACACTGTCTCTTTAATTTTCTCCCTGGCTATCTCATCCTTTGCACAAACTCTTTCCTCCCCGTGGCTTCTTCCAGCCTGGTGGGCAAAGTGGGAAAACATCATTAGGGAGGAAAAATAATTTAGTTTGTTAATCAGTATCCAGTGGTGGGAAACAAGAAAGACAGAAAGCTGGGCTGGCGGTTAGGGCTTAGGAAGGGCCAGCACAAAGCCCACCATTCATGACATCTGGGGCTGGGATTCTCATTGAATTAAACAGACACAAAGAGCAGAGGCATTTCATGCTCTCTTCACAAGAATTATCATATCTCCCTGGCACTAGGAAACCTTCAGCACGGGAGAGGGGGAGAGAGAGAGAGAGGGGAAAGCGGGCAGACTGGGTAGAAATATGGGGCAGGGTAGAAGAGGCTTTGTTCCAGGGTTGGATTTATGGATGGGATGCGGCGCGTTGCTTTGCAGGGAGAGACAGGGCCCTGGCGCGCTGGGTCTAATAAGAATCAGCAAATGTGAAACAGGGGGCCCCTGTGTACCATGAAGCAGGGAAACCCACGTTTGACAAGCCAACAGAATAACCGCTCGCGTCTCAAGGCTGTGGAAGGATGCTGACGTTCCTACGAGATGTGTCGTCTTGTGTGTGTGTCAGCGAGGAGGGGGAGAAGGGGAGAGGCGAGGAGTATAAACAAGAGACCAGGCAGCATCGTTCAGTCATGAAAATTAATTAGCTGATGTGCAAACCATGGCTGCCTCTTCCCACTGCCCTGCAAGCATTCCCCATAAAGCTATGGTGTGTGCGGAGCCTGTGACTGGGAATGACAGGGGCAGATTAGGCAGTTCCTTGGGACACAAGCCTGGCAGCAAGAAACCCACAGCCTGTGCAGAAAAGGTGAGGAGGGGATGATTAGTGTCCTTGGGGAAGGGGCTGAGCCCAGGGACCAGAAGAAAGAGAAACGGGAAAGACCGGGCAAGAGACCAGGAATCATGTTGCTGCAGCAGCATAAATTGGGGTGGATCTCAAAAACCAGCCATTAAAAAACCAAGGGCTGGTGGACAGCAAAACCATTTAGGGTTTAGATCACAAACTCTCTGGGGCAGGACCTGTCATCTCCTGCAGGCTCACACCACGGAGGCCTGTCCTACTTGGTCTCTGGGCATTACCAGAAGATCTACTTTAAATACTAATTGCTCCATGATCAAGACCTGTGAGCTGCTGGGAGGCTCCCTACAGCATTACCTGTGGGAAGAGGAGATAGATCTCTGACCTCAGATCCCCAGGGTAATTTGACCCCGTGCACTAGTGTCACAAGCAAATATTACTACCCAGTGATGAAGATGAGCAATTCCTGACCAACTTCACATATCCCATCCTGAAGATTTCAGATCCTACTATCATATCATGCTTATTTTTTGCTGGAACAGCCACAGGACAATGAGGGTGCCAGGGAAAAGGGGAAACAAAAGAGAATGAAGGGATGCAGAAAGTGATCAGTAGGGAAAGAATAGAGAAGACTCTTTGACATGGGATGTGCACAGTGAACACAGAACGTGCTGGAAACAAAGGGATGCAGGGAGAGAGGAGAGGCTGGGATGGGCATCTCGGCAGACATGTAGGTAAAAGTTGAAAAGGAAGCACTAATTAGCACCCAGACCATCACTTTCCATTAATAGCTTGTCACCGTTTCCTTGATGTTGCTGAGAGCAGGGAAGTTGGTATGTGTGATGCTTACCTGTCTCTATCTCATTAACAGAAGTGAGGGTGAGAACAGATGTTTATTGCCTGCATTCAGATAGACAGGCCCTTTGCTGAACTGAGAGGCAAGAGAGATGGGGAAAGTTATGAAAGAGATGCTCATGAAACATAAGCCAAACCCAAACAATGGAAACCCAAACACAGGACACTTAGATACCTGTGCCGATCCAGAAAACAGCCCCAGGCAGGTATCAGGTTCCAGGAATTCTGGAAACACAAAATTGCTCAGACAAATAATTATAACCCAGGGCAAATACACTGCCAGCTGGGGGAGAGTGCTCTGGTATCAGCACAAGGTGTGTGCAAGGGGCTGTGACTGCATTATACCTGGGAAAGTAAAACAAAGGGCTGCTTACTTTCCAGACTGATTTGCTCAGGGTGTCCACTCCACTCAAAAAGAGACAGACAAGCATCATACTGAGAGCCAGAATGGAGATACCCACCAATAAACAAAGAAAAAAAGAAAATAAAAAAGTGCTATTTCAAGCAAAGATAAATGTGCTTTGCATATAATCACCTTTGGTGTAATTCTTCCAGCAGCTAAAAAAGAGATTATCCTTCCTATGTAAAACACAAAGGCTTCTCCTTTCCCTCCAACATGTGGAATGGCTCCTGACAGTGACATGGGAAAGAGGGAGTGTGCAAGGCAAGGCAAGACAAGGACGCCAATCAGCAAGAACCTACGAGCTGGTAGCACACGTCTGCTGGTGCGATGACGGGAGCGTGCGTGTGTGTGCACATTCCTAGGGACACCCTCGCTTCCACCAGCACATAAATTCACTTCACAAGCCAAAGGTTCCTCAAAAGCAGGAGCCCAAACCTCCTTAGGAGGGAACGAGGGAAAACCAAAGGCAAAGAAAACATCAAGGCAGGGAGTGAAGGAACAAAGGCTTCCCCCCTCTCAGCTTGGAGACATCTCCTTGGCCATTCAGATCAAGTGTAGGCTCTGTTGACTCCCCCACCTATTCAAATGAACACTTCCAATAGTCTGATAGGTCTTTTCTGCTCTACAGCTTCTCTACCCCTGTGTTTGACGTCCCCAGCCAATGCAGTTAATGCCACATGCAGAAATACTGCCCTGAAGAGCCCTCACTTAGATTGCGTGGTCAAGCACTTCAAAGTTAGGAAACGTCCAATTTATGGCTGTCCACGCAACCTTAATTCCACCTCGCTGTGCAGCCACTCTGGACAGGAAAAGAGGGAGTGAGCTAAAAATAGGCTGTGACCGTGTCGTCAGCCTCGTAAGGGCATGGGCAGGGAGAGGCTGAATTAACGTCTCATGGTCAAAATGAAATCAGGTACCCCCCGACTTGCCAGCGCTTGCTTTGGTGCCTTCAACCATGTACATTTTTAATATACAGAAATCACGTGCATTCTAAACATACAGAAAAATGCATTATTTATAGCTAATAAATAATAGATTGTTTATATAAGCAAAAAGAAAAACAATTGTAGGCAAGTGTAACAAATTCCCCTTCCTCCACCCCGCACCCATCCCTGCTTCATCCTGCACGGGCAGAGAGATTTCAAGCCCCAAGCCTCAGCACAGATTTCTGCCACTATGAAATACAGGACTAATGTTATCTGGCAGCGGCAGAAGGCTGCTCTCCCGGGGCCGGCAGAGAAGAGGACTGCTGGGGCTGGCAGTGCCCAGGCCAATGCACCCACATACCCTTCACTTTTTCCTCCTGGCACCACAACACGGAGGAGTTTTCTCCCAGGAGAAGGGTCTGTGCTGGAAGGATATGACCTAAAGGTGGAAAGGGGTGATGGAGCTGGCTGTGAACACCCTCCCACCTTCCCTGGCTGGTCCAGAGCTCTGCAATAAAGTGGTGGGAGTCCATGGTTTCACCCTGCTCCTGATCTGTTATTATTATTCCAGGGAAACAATAAATTTTAATTCGCCCCCCCCTCCCCCCCGCAAGAGGCAAGCGAAGGGAAATCGTGATTCTGAACAATTCATAATTCAGCTAAACCTGAAAGGAATTTAAGGGACAAAGAATAGGCATTTCTCGACTCGAAGAGCTTCCCCCAGACGAATTTCAAGGGCCCACAGCAAACAATGGGAGTGTCAGAGGTTCTCAAAAAGAAAAAAAAGTTCAAGAATCTTTACAATAAAAAGTGTTAGGCAACACAGAGGTCAGAGCCAGCTCCTCCTATAATAAATAGCACGACTACCCTACATTAACTATAGGAGACATTTTAATGCAGTGCCTCAGCTTCGTGCTAATTATACTTTTTCACCATATTTTGAACCTAAGAAAAAATGTCATCAGTTAATTATAACAGATGAGGGAGTGTGAAGACTTCCTCAATAAATAATGCCTTGATATCTCATATCCAACAAGCTGTGTGCTCTGCTCTGAAGGTGCCCAGAAATATGTCCTCTCAGGAAATATATCAAGAACTGATGGTCCCATAAGCTGGCTTTGTTTCCAAGCCTTGATTTTCAGCCCAATAATTAAGTGATTTTTATGGATTGGGGAGAGTAAAGGTCGTGGGACTGCTGGAATGGTGCCAGAGAGAGTAAATGTTTAAAAATAAATAAATTCCTAAATCAAAATGAGATACAAGAGACCTCAACAGATTTCCCCCACGCCTGCACAGCGGAGCACACAGACGCGATTTGGTTTCTGGACCCATGTCCCATCCTTCCTGCATTCGTGGCATCTCCATGGGAGTCTGGCACGCAGTGAAAAAGCCTGGTTTTAATGAAACCATCCCACTGCTGCCAGCATACCACAGGGAGCCAGCCACCACTGTCCACCTGCCCCAAGGAGGACGGGCACCGTGGCCCTGCTGCTGTGCCACCCTGGCTGCGCCCATCCCTGCCGGAGCTGCTGGGCGTCCGGGTCCTTACAAGGTTCCTCAACTAAACCATCTTTCTTTCAGCTCCCTTCTCCACCTAGCACCCCTCACTTCCCGCTCTGAAGAGCCGGGATTTGGCGTGGGAAAGATGTCTTTGGGCTTTTCACAAATCCAGTATCCCCTTGAACCAAAACCAATTAGCCTGGCCCAAGGTCCTGCCATTGAAGGACTGTCCCTTCTTTTCAAACCCCCGCGGGCTCAATTGCTCTAAGGAGCCTGGATGTGAATGAGCAAAGCCCGCTTAAAGTGGTACTTAAGGCCAGACCAGGGTGAAGGAAAAGAGAAAGCCTCTATAGGAACTGCAAGCTGAGTTTCCAAGAGACAGCTAACTGCCGGAGATTGTGTTCTTTTGCTCCCCCCATTTTCTTTTTTTTACCCCCACTCCTCAGCTTTCAAGGCAAACGCTCCTAACCAAACCTGAGCCCCTGAACAAATATTAGAAAACACGAAAGCCAGAACCTCGTCCTGACTCCTTGCGGATGCCGGGAGCCCGGCTGTGGGCAGTGTGATGGCCCAGCCTTGTATGCAAGCTCTGGTCACAAACGTGCACTCAGAGGGACAGAGGGATGGTGAGAAGCCTGAGATGATGTTTTTCCAGTTTGGGTCCTGGCAAACACCTTTCCAAGGTGACCAGGCTTGTGGGCACAAAACACCAAAATCCCCGATCTGGACAGGGAGACCCCTGTACCACGTGTTGGAGCTGCCAGTGTGGGCAGCTACATGTCCATCTCATGCTGGTGGGCCCTGGGGACATCCAGAGACTGAGGGACTGCAATATGGCAGCAGCAGTATCAGGGTGACACACAGTACCCACACCACAAACGGTCTGTGTGCACCGCCACGTGCCAAGCGCCTCAGTGCTTGCACCTGCAGGTGCCAAATCAGCACCTTCCCTCCACCCAGACACGAGACTGTTTCCAGCAGGCAGCCGTGATCCCTCCCTGGTGCATGAGCAGCACCCATCCATGGCCACACGTTGGATGGACCCTTCAAGCTCCTGGGCTCTGCCCTTTCTCCGGCGGCACGGACAACGCCAGAAGCAGGTAAAGGGAGGCACCGTCCTCAAGGGTGCAGGGAGGGCATGGGAGCCAAGAGAGACAAAAGAAATGGCCGAGCCCAGCCTCAAGAGTGCAACTCGCCATTGCCAGGCAGTTCCACAAAAATGCCCATTGATGGGATTTCATCCATAACCAAGTGTGCACGCTCACACAGTCTGGCTTCCAGGGCAGCTCCTTCAAACAGCAGGGCCTGAACAGCCCCTTCTCACCTGACCCCGAGCCCTGGTGAGTTTGGCTTCCCCAGATATTTGGTATAAAGCCCCTTCATCTCATGCACTAAGCCAAACCCACTGCATGGCGGACAAGTTTTAGGAAAAGGTGGGAAATCAGGAGCTGGAGCACGCAATCTCCCAGAGAATCATTTCCCTGGGATAAAACCCGCAAACTGTATTTTCCATTTATCCCCCAATGGCACATGCTGATTCTTCTGTTTCTGTCTCCCTCTGCCCATCCCCAGCTCTGCCTGAAGAACAAAGACATCACAACCCAGCTCCAGGAACCTCACCCACGTTTGGCCTACGCTGCATCCTATTGCTCCACCAGGAGAGTCCCACTGAGAAGCGAAGGAACCAGGAATGCCGGGACATGGACTCTCATCTCAGCACGCCTCAAAAAGACGCCTTCGCTTCTGGGTTTTGCCTAGGCAGGGGCAAAGATCCATCCTAACCAACAGCTACCCTTACAGGGCAAAAAGCAAAGCCACAAAGGGAACTGTGTCCAGTCAAAATCCATCTCTGGTCCAAGGACAGACCCTTGGAGACCTCCCTTTCAATATGGCACTTAAAAAAAAAAAGGCAGAGAGCAGAGACCTGTCAGTGGGCTGCCAGGGGCTCTCTAGATGCAGTGGGTATGTCACAAGCAGAGATTTGCTGGGGGGCTTCACCCACTACCTCACCTCCACCCACGCACGCATGAGCTGGGGATTCTCACCCGCTGTCCCTCATCACTCACTGCCACCTCCCTTGTTAATTGAGGGCGTGCTGCCTTCACACCTCCTCGAGACACCCATAGGCTCGTGCCAACAATGGGGGCAAAAATGAAGCATTAAAGCACCAGAAAAACCGCAATTTCTCTCTCCTGGACATTTAAGGCCAAATCGCTCAGTCCCTGTCTCAGCCCCCTTCGGGGGAACTGCTCTGGGATAAGTGTACCAAGTACATGGCCTGAAAAAATACCTAAAAAATCAGCTCAGGAGAGGTGATTTTGTGCAGGAAAAAATAGTAAAAGTCAAGAGTGGTTTCTGACCAGCTGATTGAATAGCAAGGTGAAAAAGCTTGCATCAATCCTTTGTAAGAGTTCTCATGTAGACACGGATTTCCACACTTCCATTTTATTTCATAAAATTATATATATATATGTATTTATATATACACACACAAAGACATTTATTATATGTGTGTGTATTTTTTCCTCAGATCCTCCTTTTATATTTTCACCTTTTGCAATTACAAAAGCCAGGGACAGAAATACCTCCTGGGTTCTGCCAGTGCAGAACACTCCCACCAAACAGATTTTCTCTAACATGCTGGTTGAATGATTCCTCCTGAATTACATTCATTAGGAATTTGAATGTTTCTTTCCTCCATCCCCCATCAAATCATTACTCCGGAATAAATGCATTCATCAACCACCTTGCTCAGTTCCCTCCTGCTTTGTTCAGTCTAGTTTTAAAGCATCTCCACTGAAACCGTTTGCACCTGACTCGATGCTAGCGCACGAAAGGGGGAAAAAAATAAATAGGAGAAGAATTGAGCGCCACTCACAATATTGTGAAAATAATTGGGAAATTATTTCTTAAAAATAGCCAGCATAATAAAGGAGGGAAAGGACTACATTCCTTCCTCCCCACCTCCGATCTCTTCCACAATTTCTGGGATTGCATCGAGTATACATATTCCAGATGGGCTGGAGAGAAGGAGGTTGGTTCTTAATGACACGTCTTTCGCTGCCTTTGGAATGAATGATTCATTCGGATCTTGCCGAGACTCGGTGCCACAGTTGAGTTACATTTCTAGAAAATCCGTATCTTTAATTCTGGCGCTGCGTGTGGGACCCAGCAAATCATGGAATTACTGCTGTAACTTCGGATTAGTAACGCTTTCTAAATGATAGTCTAATTCCAGGCCTTCATGCTTTTCAGCGTTCACACTCACACAGCCTTTTCCCTGGGAGGCTTCCTGCGGAATTAGTGCTGGCGTCTTCGTCTTTCTCTGCCCTTTTTAATTTCTCCAATGACTTCTCATTAGAATATATAATAACAGCTCCTCAGAACTTTTCTTTCTGCCGGTATAGCCAAATTCAGGCTGAGATCCTTTCTCCTTACTGTGGTTATGGCGGTGCTTTGCTGGCCCTGGAAGGGTGCACAGGCAGATTTAGCTTGGCGGGCCTACGCGGCATCTGACGCCATTACCCCGTGCAAGGGAAGGTGGAAAACCTGCCTGCGAGGTGCGGGGGGCTCCCACCTCTCGCCGCCCCCGCACGCCGCTGGGCACGGGCGGCTCGGCCCCGCGGTGCTCCCCTCTCCCTCGGCAAGGGATGCCCGCTGCGGAGGAGAGCTCGGGGCAGGGCACCCGCGCTCCACCTCGCCGAGAAGCGGGAAGGCGGCAGCGTCTTTCCCAGCCCTCCTCATCTCCCGCAGCATCTCCTTGGGGGGCAGAGAATCAGCTAACAGCCCACTCGCAGCCCCTGCCACAGGAAGGTTTCTCTCTGCAGCCTTCCCGGAGCTGTCACGACCCGTGTGGGTTGGCCGGCAGCGCGGGGATCATCCCTGCGGGGTGCGAGCGGCCAGCGCCGGGCGAGGGGCTGGTGGCGATGCTCTCAGCCTGCCCCAGGGTGCCGGGGGGGCCCGGGGGACCCCAGTCCCGGCCAGGGGCGCTCGCCCCACGCCAGCTGGGAAAACGTGCCGGGGAGGCTCGGCGGAGAGCACGGTGCTTTGTGTCGCCATGGGAACGGAATGCAGATATGCCAATTGCTTTTCTTTTCTTTCTTTTTCCACCTTTTTTTTTTTTTTTTTTTTTTTTTTTTTATTACTTGCCAGACATTGTAATACATATTATGTTTCAACTTCTGGGGCTTGCAGCGGAGGTGAGGGAGGCTTTGTGCCTTGCCAAGCGCTCGGCTCCCAAGGAAGCCTCAGGGCCGGGCGGCTGCACGCTGGAGGGGTGCACCCAGCAGCGGGACCCCTTCCCCGGGCATCCCCCCGCAGCTACGGACAAAAGCAACAGCCACCACGCAAGAAAAGTGATCACATTCTCACCAACTTGACCTTCCAAAGGGAGGCCAGGATCAAATCCAAAGCCGAAAAAAAATAGAGCAAGAGAGAGAGACAGAGAAGGAAAGATAGCCAAAAGCTGGGGGATTTCGTGGTCTGAGCCGTAGGCTGGGATGGGGGGCGAGATTTATTTGGGGAGGGCGCTCGCTCTCTCCATGCCCCCAGAGCCGCGGCACCCCGCAGCCTGGGAGGGAATTTCGACGTGCGTTTAACCGGTAACTAAACCCCGGATTTATTTGGCAAAGGAAGAATTGACGCAGGGCTCGCCTCCCTGTCCCCGTCCCCCCCGCCTGCTGCCGCGGAGCCCCGGGCTGCCCGGAGCGGCCCGACGGGGAGGTCGCGGAGCCGCAGACCTTACCTGGAGCCCCCAGGGCGCCGAGTCGGGCCGTCTCTGCGCTGCCGGTCCTGGTGCGGCCGCTTCCCCTGGGCGAGCAGGTCTGGAAGTCATTTCTACTTTCGGTTATCTAGCTTTATGATGGCTCCACAACACTCATACAGCTAGATAACCAAAGACAGAAACATCCCTCCGTCGGGGATGCCGGCCATCCTTCCGTCCGTCCGTCCGTCCGCTCCAAGGTGCGGGCACGGCCGGGGCAGGGCGGCCAGGAGCTGCCACCGGGAACCACACACATATAAAAAAAAATTTAAAAAAAAAGAAAAAAGAATAAAAAAAAGAAAGAAAAAAAAAGGAAAAAAAAGAAAAGAGAGAGAGAGGAAAAAAAGATAAATACGAAGCGAAGAAGGTGAGCCGGGGCAGAGCCACGGGCGCATGGCGGGCTGCCGCGGGGGCTCGGAGCCGAACCGCGCCGTACCGAGACAGGTCGGGCTGGGCTGTGCCGAGCCGAGCCGAGGCAGGCCGGGCCGGGCCGGGCAGCGCAGGGCTGGGCTGGGCTGGGCTGGGCTGGGCTGCGGGGGCCGATGGAGGCGCTCGGTGCCCAGCCCGCCGGCCCGGCCCGGCGAGCGGCACTCGCGCTCCCGCCCCGCTGCCCAACTTCTACTCCCCTCGCATGGTAATCGCCCCCTTTGGGAAGTGACGTCACGCCGCGCCCAGCCAATCCCCGAGCCCTCATTTAAATCAGCGCCCCCTTTCCCGCGCTTTCCCGCCCGGGATGGGCTTTGCGGCGGGCCGGGATGGGACGGGGCGGGCCGGGATGGGACGGGGCGGGCCGGCACGGCGGGGCTCGGCACCGGGCGGCACCGGGCGGCACCGGCCGCTCCCCGCCACCGGCCGCCTCCTCCCGCCCTGCCCCGGCCTGTGCCGGGGGCTGCTCCGCGGGTCCCTCACCTCCCCTACCCCCTCCCCGCTTTATCCCGCCCCGACGTGCCCCCGCGGCACCTCCGCTGGGCTGGGGGAGAGGCGAGCGGCACCCCTGCATAGTCCCGCACCTGCAACTGACCTCCCTTTCCCCCTCCTCGGCACTCCCCTCTCTCCTTTTCGCCTCTTTCCCTTTCCCCTCTCTTCCCTCTCCCCATCCCCTCTCCCCCTCACTCTCTCCCTTTCCCTGGCCTTTCCTTTCTCCCCTTCTTTTCCCTTTCCATCCATTTTCTTTTCGTATTCCTGACTCCTTCTCCCATTTTTCCCTCTCCTCCCCGTGCACCCCCTCCGCTCCCATGCAGCGTTCCTCTCTCACACCTTCTCCTCCCTCAGCAAAGCCCTTCCCGTCCGGCCTCCGCACCTGCGGGCAGCCCGACAGACCCTTTCTCCGCAGCCAAGCGCGGGGCCCGCCCGTCCCGAGGCGTGCCCCGGGGACGCACCCGCGGTCCCCCACAGATCCCCTCTGCTCCCCGTTTCCCCACAGTTTTAATTATTCCCCCTCCGGGTTCTGCTATTTCCGGCACAGATTCTTAACGCGATGTGCGTGTAGCGGCGAATCCGGCACATACAAATAATAACAGCAACAATAATCAGACTAAAATGCCAGGAGGTAAATATTATTATCTGGGGTGCTTAACTGACCTGCTCCTCACTAAAAAAAAATTTAAAAATTAAAATTGCAATCCCTCGCCGCTCCTGAACATCGCCTTTTTTAAAATCCCGGACGAGGGTAAAATGTGACCTGCTACAAAACGAGGGATCCGCGAAACGAGGCGATCTCGGCGGGAGCAGCCGCGGCAGAGCGCTGCCTGCCGGTCCCGCCGCCTCCGTCTCCCGGCGAGCTCCGCTCGGATTATTTATTTCTCCCTCTCTTCGCCCTCCCCCTCCACGCCATCCCCTTAAAAATAATTTAAAAATTAAATAAATAAAATCTACCAGCTCAATCAGGCTAAAAGCTAAAGGATGAAGGCTGCCAGCCCTTTGCGAGCCGGCGCTGCTCCCGGCTCCCAGGCGAGCCCGGCCACCCCTGCTTGGCTCCCGGGAACTGCCGGTTCCCTCCCGCCTCCTGCCTAACGAGAAACGCACCCAGGGGTGCTCTGGCCGCCCCGACGGGGCTGGAGAAGGTGGGGAGAAATATTTTCTCCCTCCCCAGCCCTTCGGTACCTTTCCCGCTGCCCGGAGCCGCTCGGGAGGGGACTTGGCCGGCGTTTATTTTAATCTATCCTGGAGACAGGGGGGAAAAAAAATTGCCATGAATGGGATCTCCCTTATTTTGCGGCCTTGGAATTTCTCCTAATTTATCGATTTTTCTGTTAGGGTGTTGGGTGCTGGAATGCTGGCGGCTAGGGCGGGGGAAGTCGCCCGCCCGCCCCGCTGCCTCGGAGGGCAGCCCGGGGCTGCGGGGACGGTGGCACCGAGCGGGAACGAAGGGCTGGCCCGGCCCAGGGACCGGCCTCGCTTTACCCGGCGGAGGAGGCCCCGTTTCTCACCGCGGGGCCCCGGTGGCGGGGAGAAGCTTGGGGCGCCGCCGACAGCTTTCCCCACTCCCGGGGCCGTTTGGGCGGCGATGCGGCCCCGCTCCAGCCCCGTTGTCCCTGCGGCGGCGGCGAGGGGGCCCAGCCGGGCAGAGCCAGCCCCGCTAAGCCGCAGCTCTGCCAGGCTGCCGCCGTGCGAGGTCTCCCGCCCGCCGTGCCGAGCCTCCGGGCCGCCGCGTCGCTCAGGCGAGGATGCTGCGGGTAAACCACCGCACCTCTCCGGGCTCCTCGGGGCTGGAGACGGGATCCCCTCTCTCTGTCTGTCAAGTGAGGTGATTTTCTTGGCAGAAATATATATGATAATAATTTTCTTCCCTGCTCCTTTTCGGCAATGTCTTGCTCTGCTCGGAGCTCTCGCCTTGACCCTCTCCGTACAGGCAGAGCCTCAGTGCGTGGGAGATAATACCTTGCTCTAGGGGTATTTTTGTTTGGTTTTAGGCTTTGGGTATTGTGGAATTTTTAAAAAAATTTTGGTTATTTGGGGGATTTTTTGGGGGGGCGGGTAGGGGTTGTTTGGGCTTTCTTTTTAGCGCAATTTTAGCAGGATGCGTACAAAATGGCTCCTTGGCACAGCGCAAAGCACCAGCGAGAAGCCTGGGGAGGGATCGGCGGGGCTGCCCTGGCTCGGGAGCTCCGGTGGCATCGCCCGGAGACAGCTCGCTTCCTCCTCCCCTGGGCCGCCCTCGGGGGCCGCGGGACTCTCCTTCATCTGCGCGAGAGAAAACAACCCGGGGCGGCGGGCGGCCCGACGGGACGGGGAGGGACGGCGGTGCCGGTGTGGCTCTGGCCATGGTGCTGCACCGGCCCCGGCCCTGCGGACCTTGGGTCCCACCCGCGGGCAGGACGGCGCCGCTGCCCGCTCCCGCCTCGGGTGACCCCGGCCCCAGGCAAGGCGGGCGGCCCCGCTGGCCGCACCTCGGAAGAGCCCGGTCACCAGGCCGGCCCTGAATTATTTAACGTGATCGCCCAGGAACGAGTCCGCTGCCTTCCCCTCTTCTACGTCCTGCACGTCTGACGTCACTTTTCTTTAATTAGGAGAAGTTATTTTTAGCCAACCTGGAGTAACCCCCCACGCCTCGCAGCCTCGAGCTGCATCTTCTTCTAATCGTTTTTTGGGGTTGTTTTATTTTTTTAATTTTTTTTTTTTTTTTTTTTTTTGGCTTTTCACCTCACCATCGGAGCTTGGCAAAGAAGCGGCAGCTCCCGACGGCCGTGAAGGAAACGCGTCGCTTTGTTTAGTAATTAAAAGCCGCCTCTGAGCAAGCCCCGGCGCCCAAAAGGCAAAGCGGCTGCGTCTCACCCCCGGCTCCTCTTTTCTCTCCGGCCATCGGGGCCGGGACCCAGGTGGGGACCGCCCCGGACCTTCCTCGCTTGGCGGGGCGAGGTGCTGCCCGTCCGGGGGCCGGGGGTGGAGGCACGTCGAAGGGATCCGGCCAGGTGCAGACTCTCAGGCCGCCTGCACTGCTATGATTCGGGTTTCCTTAAGGCCGAGGCCTAAAATGCGTTTCACTTCCAGGGTGATACAGGGAAAAAAACAAAACAAAACAAAACACAAAAACCAAACAACAAACCCGGAGGGAATAAGCATTCGCGGGAAGGCAGGGAGCAAAAAGGAAGAATGAAGGGCGGGGGGAAAATAAAAAAGAAAATTAAAAAAAAAAGAGGATAAAACCAGAAAGAAAATAAAATTATAATAAAAAAGATGAAATAAAATAAAAATCCCTCCTTTTTTTCCTTTTTTTTTCTTTTTTTCTCTTTTTTTCTTTTTTCTTTTTTTTTTTTTTTTTTTAAGCAAAGAAAATGCATACAGCAAATGGAAAATGAAATAAATCCTCCAGCACCAGAAGCCGGTGGCAGATCAGGGCACGAGCAGCGGTAGCCCAGTTGCTGGTCCTAAAGGGTAAATCCGAGCAGGGGAGCGGGATACCCTGGTGTCCTCTCCCTCACTCCTAAATAGAGGCCCAGCAGCAGCAGCCGCTGCACCGGGAGGATGAACTTCCTCGGGAGCCCGGGATTTCTCCCGCGGCCTAAAGCCTGGGTGTCCCGGGAGGCTCGGCCTCATCCGGGCGTTTTGGCCGGTGCCGCTTCTCCGACCGGCGAGAGGGGAGGTTTGGGGGAAACCCGGCAGGGCTCCAGCAGCGCTCGACCCCAGCTCCCCTCCGTTCCGTCGGGGCTCAGCCCGCCCCGGGCCCCTCTCCCGAGCTGCAACGTCCCGGGCATCCAGGGAGAAGCTGCCGGAGCAAAAGCGTCCCCGGCAGCGAAAGGTCTCCTGTGTTTCCCACTCGTGCCCCGCGAAGGGTGAGCCGGGGCCAGGGAGCGGCGCGGGGCGGTCCCGGTCCCGCGTGGTGCCGGCACCTGGAGGCGCCCAACTTCCCGGCGGGAACCGGCCCAACTTCGTATCCCCCCTCCCTCTGTCCCTGCCTCCCTCCTCCCCCTCCGGCAGCCGGTGTGTCCCCCCGGAGGACACTGTCCCCCCGCACCCTCCCGCCTCCCCGGGGCCGCCCCGCCGAGGCGGCGATGCCCGGCCGCGACACTCACTCTGCTGCCGTGCGGAGGGCAGGACGGTGGTCCCCGGGAGAAGCGGACGGCGGGGCCATTCCCCTCCCCGGGGCGGGCGGAGGGGCGGGCAGGGCTGCCCCCGGCCGAGCAGTGGCCCCCGCAGCCCTCAGCCCCGGGCGCGGGCCGGCGCGGGCGGCGGAGGCGGCTCTGCCCCGGCTCCGTGCGTCTTCCCGGCTGCTGCCGGTGCCGGCTCTGGTCGCTGGCCGGGAGCTGCCGCCGCCGGCAGGCTCTGCCCGCACTGACGTCAGCCCGGCAGCCGCCTATTCACTCCAACCATGGCGGAGAGGAGGAGGAGGAGGGAGAGGGGGAGGGGAGGAGGCGGTGGGAGGGAGGGGGAGAGGAGGAGGACGGGAGGAAGGCGGCGGTGGCGGCGGGGGCTGGTGGCTGGCAGGCTCCGCCGAGCAGAAAGCGCAGCCCCTCCGCCTCACCCCTTAATTACCCCCCGAGGACGGGGCTGCGCGGGGGAGGGGGGCCGTGTACCCCCCTTCCCCCCCGGTGAGCCCCTCTGCTTCCCGCTCCCCCGGGGCCGCCGGCGCTCACCTGGCCGCCCCACCGGGCACCCCACTCTTGCCCCAGCCCCGGGAAGCGATTCCCCGGGGGCCGAGCGGGGCCAGTGTCCCCCCAGACCCCGCCACCCGAGTCCCCCTTTGGTGGTGCCCCCCATCCCATGAGGAACGGAGCCCGTGGCGGCGGACAGGGAAAGGGCTGCGGCCGCCCCTAACCCTCCCCTGGCCCGGGCAGCTCCCGCCGTCTCCGGGCCTCGCACCGCTGTCCAAATGCTGAAAGGACCCGTGACGACCCGGCCCGGCACGGCCCGGCATGGCACGGCACGGTACAGCCCGGCACGGCACGGCCCGGCCCGGCACAGCCCGCCTGCAGCCGTCGGGCAGAGCCGGGGTACAGTCTGCCCCCGGGGTGAGTCCCCGGCCCTGGAAAGGCAATCCGTCCTGGAGCCGTACCGGGCCGGGCCGTGCCATGCCGTGCCTTCCCTCACTCACAGGCCGAGCGCGGAGCCCGGTTCGTCCCGAGAGCCGCAGCGCAGCGCTCGGCGGCCACAGGGAGCTGGAACCGGGGCGCGGGCACGCAGATACCGCCGGCGCGTCCCCCTCCTCTCCCCTCCGTCTCTATCTTCCTTATCGTCTTTACAGAATCACACACATCACACCGCCTGCAGCCTCTGCTGTAAGGCTCAAAAAGCCCTCCCCAAAAACCCACAACTCCCCCCCACCCCAATCCCTCCTGGCACACCTTTACTTCGCTTCTGACCTCTCCTCTTCCTTCCTGCGTTTAACCTGGCTTCTAATTTTTATCTCCGATTCACTCCACCGATGCCCCGGAGCGGCTCTGGGGAGTCTCTCGCCGCCCCGATGAATACACAGGGATCCCCAGACAGGTTTTCTATGTAGGAAAAAACAAACCGATCGAGCCCGAGAGATCTGCAACAGCCGAACACGCCGCCTCGCCTTTACATTCGTGTTTTTAAATTCCCCCGTTATTTTTCCTTTTTGCATCTGCGAGTTGCCACGAAAGGAAATACAACCCCAAATGCCACCGCCAGCAGAAATTGGAGCTCGTTGCCAAATTCCGTAGTATTTTATTTTAAAAGCAATTAACACCATTAAAAAAAAAAAAAAAAAAAAAAAAAGCGCGTCTTCTCCTCTTCCCGGGGAGTGTAAGAAATCCTTTTGCTCACCCAGAGTCGAAAACCTAATGGCATTGTCGTTAAACACGAAAAGGAGAATATTAAGAAATTGCAACACTCCCTCCCGAGCGCTCCCCCCCTCCCAGTTTATTTGCCCTAATAATTAATTCACAAGAGCTTAACTTCGGTGTAACCCCGGCGGTCTTTTCATTAAAAAATCCCCGCGTTTCCTATTGAATTAGCTCTGCTCCATTGTCGCTGAAATGAAGACGCCAAACCAACTTTTACCCTGAGCATTTTCTCACCAGCCCAAAGAAAAGTCTCTCTCCTTTTTCTTTTCTCTGATTTTTTTGCTTTCTTTTTTTTTTTCCCCTCTTTTTTATTTTTTTTTTTTTTAATTCAAGCACCCAGGCGATGGACGTGTCCTGCAATTTAACTACTTTCAAATTCTTTGTTCGGGTCCCACCGGGGCTCTATTGTCACCCTATTGAGAGAGCTTATTGCCAAGTCAAGCCTGAGCGAATTGAGACACGCACGGGAGGAGCCCCGGGGGCTGGGAGCGGGATCCGTGGGCTGCTCGGCCAGGGGGGACCCCGACCCAGCCCCGAGGGAGCGGGCACGGAGCGGGGCTGGGGCTGCCGGCAGCCCCCGGGCCGGAATAACCGGCACCGATCCCACAGGAGCCGCAGCCGCCAGAGCAGCCCCGGCCCCGCAGAGCCCGGTGGTTGTGATGGGGCAGCCCCGGGAATGGGCGCCCTCCGGGAAGGGGCTCCTTTGAACCCTCAAAGCATCCCCCGCAGCAGCGCCCTGGCTCAGGTACCACCGCTGCGGGCAGGAGAGGGACTTACCTCGGATGCCCGCGGTGCCGGCAGCTTCCCTCCTTCGCTGGTTCTCCCTTAATCCCGAAAAGGAGGGTCCTCTTCTACTCCCATCCCACCCCCGGCCCCTCCACCTCGGAGCCGGCTCCCGCCTGTCTCCCGTCGCCCTCTTCAGCGCTCACTTTGGGAGCTCCGGGGCTCGCTTCCCGAGCAGGGAAAGAGCAGGATGTTGGGGTGCTTTTCTTTTCTCTTTTCATTCCCTCTTTCCCGACTCCTCCCCAGCTTGGAAAAGGGGTTGCGAGCTGGAATAGGGGGGTACGAGCTTCACGGAAGGGTTATTTGAGGAGAAAAAAAAGCTGAAAGAGCAGTGCTGGGCACGGATTCCCACGTAAGCCCGTACGTCACCTATAAAAATTGCCCGTTTCTCCCGTTTCTTGGCTCCGGGGGGGCAGCTGAGACATCTCTACCTGTGGAGGGAGGAGGTGAAACCCCGTTAAAACCGGCACCCCGTTAAAAACGTCCTGCTCCAGCTGGGAGGGGAAAGCAGAACCGGGGGATGCTGGAAAGCAGGGGCCGCCTCTCTGCATCATCACCCTCTGCCCCGTGGTGATGTTTGGCCGGCCCCTGCTCCCCCAAAACACCCATCTGGAGCCCTTCTCAGCCTCTCGATGCCGGGGAGAGAAGGAGGTTTAGGGGATTCCACGCCGGTGGCACGGGGAGGGCCGCGGCGGGGACAGGGGTACACCGCGGCCATCACTTCCCCCTCTCCACCGCCGTCCTCCTGTTGTGACCAGCGGCGTCTCCGCCGTGTCCCGGGGGAAGAGGAAGCCCTTGACCCCTGGCCCCAGGGGCAACGGGGTTAAACAAAGTCCCACCGCCCCATTATCCGGCAGACAGCGCTGAGTTCCCGGCGGGGAGCGGGGTCTCCAAGAAGCTGGCGAGAAGTCGCAGCTCCCACCTCCGGTACCGGACCCCGACGGGGCGCACCTGGATGGGGATGCTTCTCTGACAGACAGACATAAAACAAAAAACCCTAGAGAAAAAAAAAAAAAAAAAAAAAAAAAAAAAAAAAGAAAAGACTATACACACCCCATTCCGACTTATGCATTGCATCCAGCTCTGCTGAAACGGCGGATTTTTGAGGTTATTTCGGGTTGTTCACAGCAGTGGTTTTTAAATTTTTTTTTAGTAATGGTGCGTGCCTTGCCGAACCTTCCTGCCCGCACTCGGGGGAGGCACAGGCAGCCCCGGCCCGGTCCTGCCTGTGGACAAGGCAGCGGAGCTCGTTGTCATCAACCCTCCCCAGAGCGCTGCCGCGAGAAACATTTAGAGGAGAATTTATTTTTTCTATTTACGCTTTGGAGAGAGGAGTAAAATTTTTTGATGTGGCAGGCTTGGATTTTTTAGAATTTATTTTTTTTGCGAACATGATTTAAAAAAGGAGATAAAAGACCCCAAATAAGAGAAATCGGCGTTAACACAATGCATCGGAGGGGAGAACAAGTGCACCCGGGTCCTTTCCTGGAGCCACCCCGGAGCTAAAGCGTTCTTCCCTTCACTCCAGGGCAGCTCATGGCTCTTCTACCCCGGTCAGGGCACCCGCAGCCTTGGAGCACCTCTCCCCGCCGGCTCCGCACCCCGCGCCCCGCCAAGCTCCCGCAGAAAGACCAGGAAACCTTAAATCTCCGCTATGGAGGTGGCCGAGGACAGGCAGCCCCTGTGGCTCCTGGCAGGCTCGGGCAAAGCGGGTGCCTCCCGCTGCTGAGTGAAACTGGGTGAAGCACAACCCCTACATCGAATCTCAAGCTGGGGGACAGCAGGGACTTTGGGGGGCACCGAGGGGCTGTGAAACGCATCCCAAGCCGCAGGACCCTGCATCGCGCCCTGTGTGTGCGTGCGCGTTCCTCACATCCCACACCGCTCCCAGGCTGGCTCTGCCTTTTGGGAGAGCGGAGGGCAGCGGTTCCTCACCTCCATCCCCCTGACCCTGCATCCCTAAGGGGAGGGTGATGAGGAACCGGAGTACTGGAGAGGAGGCGCACCCGGGGTTTGGAGTTCCGCAGGGGCCGGGAGGGGCGAAGGGGAGTCATGGTGCCCGCTGCCCCTGCCCGGTGCCGCAGGCGAAGCGGGGAGCGGGACGGGACCCGAGCGGTGTCCGCTCCCCGATGGCCCCGCGGGGCCCGGCCCGGCCCGGCCCGGCCCGGCCCGACCCAGCCCGGCTCGGCCCGGCCCACAGCGGCGGGGCCGCAGCGCCACCTGGCGGCCCGGACCGGCTCGGCTCGGCCCGGCCCGGCAATGTCAGCGCAGGGCTGGGCTCTGCCGGGACCCACCGTCCCGGTCAGAGCAGCTCCTGCGGCTTCCAGGGAGGCCGCACCCACCTGTCCGCACCTTGGCACCTCCTATTTCCCTTCCTTGTCATCCTACATCCCATTCCTTGCACCCCGACTCCCCTGCACTCTGCACCCACCTGCCCTGCAGCTGGCATCCCATTCACTGCACCTGTGACCTTTCCCCTGCACCCTGCATCCCATTCCTAGTACCCTACATCCATACCTTGCACTTTTACATCCTAGCATCCTAATTCCTAGCACACTGCATCCCCTACGCTGCACCCTACATCCCATTCCCTGCATCGGTGGCCTTTTCCCTGCACCCTACATGCCCTTCCCTGCACCCCACATCCATACCCTGCACCCTACAGCCCGTTCCTCACACCCTACATTTCATCCTGCACCGTACATCCCATTCTTTGCACCCTGTATGCCCTGCCTTTCATCCCTGCATCTATGGCCCTTTCCCTGCCTGCAGCCTGTATCCCACTTCTTGCACCTGTGGCCTCTTCTCTGCACTCTGCATCTCATTCCCTTCACCCTACATCCATCCCTTGCACCCTGCATCCCATTGCCTGCACCCTACATCCATTCTTTGCACCCTCCATCCCGTTCCTTGCACCCTACACCCTCCTCCCTGCACCCTACAGCCCATTGTCCCACACCCTGTGCTCGTGTTCGGCTCTCCGCCCACTGCTCCATCCCCGACCCATCCGTGAGGCTCGGGGCTTTCAGGGTGACAAGGACCAGCGCGGTGCGTGCTGGCCCCGCCACCCTGCGCGTCCCAGCCTGCTCGCACGCAGCCGCTTCCCGCGCCCCGCCTGCTTCCTCGGGCCGGTTAAACTCACGAGCAAAAGGCGCACCGCGAGTGCGGTGAACTCGGTACCGGGGCCGCGGAAGTCCTGGAGCCCCGGCACGGGGAGCAAAAGACAAGCGCCGGCATCACGCTTTCGGAGCGACCGCGGCAGGACTCGAACCTGCAATCTTCTGATCCGAAGTCAGACGCCTTATCCATTAGGCCACGCGGCCACCTCGATGCTTCCCCATCCCACGTGCCTTACTGAGGGAATCCCGGAGGGCCGTACCATGCGCGGGAGGGGGGCGGGACGGGACGGGACGTCACCGCGGCCGGAAGCTCCCCCGGGCGCCCACGTTTGGATCTGCCCGCCGGTCCAGGCCCCGGTGGCGCTTGCGGGGACCAGGTGGGAGCCGGGGGGAATTTGGGGGGAAAACATCTGTATGGGGGAAACATCTGTATGGGCGAACATCTGTATGGGGGCACGGCTGTGTGAGGGGCACGGCTTTATAGGGGGACGGCTTTATGGGGCAAAACGTCTGTATGGGGAAAACATCTATATAGGGGAAAATATCTGTATGAGCGAACATATGTATGAGGACACGGCTGTATGGGGAAAACATCTGTATGGGGAAAACATCTGTATGGGGGCACGGCTGTATGGGGCACGGCTGTGTTGGGGTCTCGGCTTTATGGGGGAAAACATCTGTACGGGGAAAACATCTGTATGGGGACACAGCTATATGGGGGCACGGCTGTATGGGGGCACAGCTGTACAGAGGAGTGCGTGACTGTACAGGACAGTGCGTGCACGGCGGGTGTGGTGGTCAGTGCTGAGCTCAGCCCTCGCCTTTTCTCCCCCCGCAGCTCCAGCTGCCCGTGCCGGGGCACATCCCGCAGCAGGGGGAACGATGAGACGCGTGTCCTGGATGCGCTCGGTGCGGGGCTGCAGCCCCCAGCCCCGGCGATGCCCGTCCAGCTCCTCGGCCAGCCGCCCGCTGCCGCAGGAGCCGAGCCAGGAGCCGAACCAGGAGCCGAACCAGGAGCCGGCCGCGGGGCAGCGGCGCATGAACCCCCTCAACATCCAGATGCTCTCCAGGACCCTCCACGAGCAGATCTTCCGGGGGGCCCAGGTGCGCTACTCGGCGGAGGAGATCCAGCGGAGCGTGCAGCACCTGCAGCGCCACGACCTGTGGGGCAAGGAGACCTCCACGCTGCCCGACGTGGACCTGCGGCTGCCCCGCATGTACGGCGACAACATCGACGAGCACTTTCGCCTCCTGGCGCAGAAGCAGAGCTTGCCCTACCTGGAGGCGGCCAACGAGCTGCTGCGCTGCCAGCTGCCCCCGCTGCCCGAGCAGTGGGCCTGGAAGCCGGGCTGGACCCGCTACGGCCCCGACGGGCAGGCGGAGCCTGTCGACTTCCCCGAGGAGCGGGCGATGGTGTTCGATGTGGAGGTGTGCGTGGCTGATGGCCACTGCCCCACGCTGGCCGTGGCGGTCTCCCCGCACGCCTGGTGAGATGCAGTGCCAGGGGTGATGCTGGGGTCACAGCAGGGCTGGGGGGGACACAGTTTTGAGAGGATGGGGATGGTCCTGAGCAGAGCTTCTTCCTGGAATCCACTGCCGGCTTGCAGGGAAGACACAACAAAGTCCCAGAGTGAGTCCCACTCACTCGCAAAGTCCCACTCTGAGATGTGAGGTGTGTCCTGCTTAGCAAAGCACAGCACTCCCCAGGGTTGGTCACCTCCCTGTCACAGGTGGGGTCCTGCTCAGCACCCTATGGCACTGTGGGTGCTGTGTGACAGCTGTGGGTGCCGTGTGTCCCTGCAGGTACTCATGGTGCAGCAGGCGGCTGCTGGAGCAGCGTTACTCCTGGTCCAGCCACCTCACCCTGGCTGACCTCATCCCCATGGAGAGCCCAGCAGGTGCCAGCTGTGCCAGCAAACAGGACTGGATGGAGAGAGTAGTGGTGGGACACAATGTGGCCTTCGACCGGGCATTCATCAAGGAGCAGTACCTCATCCAGGTAATCCACTGAGCCTTTGCTTTGTACTGGCAGCTACAATTTTTTATCCAGACAATAATTTGCGTTGGCTCTTGAGGGTTATTTTGGCAGATGCTGTTCTGCACAGGTACCCCAGGTTTGTGCTCACTTTGTCCTACGGAGCAGATTGAGGCTGGATCCCTATAGAGGAAAATAATCTTGCACCCTATAGAGCTGCTGGAGGCTGCAGGGTGGCAGCTGGGGATGTGGCAGGAACCTTTGATACAACTGACAGCCTGCACTGGGGATGCTTTTGGCTCTCAAAAGGGGAGTGTGGGAGGCAGTTTCCCTTAGCAAAAGCAGCTTGAGCAGAGGACTTGCAGCTCCTCCAGCATATCCCAAACTCTCTCTTTTCTCCCACTGTGTTGTGTCCCAGGGCTCCAAGATGCGTTTCCTGGACACCATGAGCATGCACATGGCCATCTCGGGGCTGACGGGCTTCCAGCGCAGCCTCTGGATGGCTGCCAAGCACGGCAAGAGGAAGGGGCTGCAGCAGGTCAAGCAGCACATGAAGAAAACACGCAGCAAGGCAGAGGGGCCGGCGGTGAGCGAGGGAGCTGAGCTGCTGGCAGGGCTGTGGGTGGCAGGGGATTGTGTGCTCCTGTGACAGGGCTGTTTCCTCCTGTACTGGCAGAGTGGGAGCTGTTGGAGCGGCTCCACTGAGTGAAGCTCTCCCAGCACAGCTCAGATAAGGTGGCCTTGGTTTAAGCTGGAGCAGTAGCATCCTTTACTCCTCCTGATCTTGGCTGCAGCTGGTTGTGCTCCCACACTGTCTGACCCCTCCATTGTTCACAGATCACCTCATGGGACTGGGTGCACGTCAGCAGCATCAACAACCTGGCTGATGTGCACGCACTCTACGTCGGGGGAGAGCCACTGGAGAAGGAGGCACGGGAGATCTTTGTGAAGGGCACCATGGCTGACATCAGGAGTAACTTCCAGGTGCAGGAGGCCATCCCACCATCCTTGCAGGCAGCAGGAACTGGAGAGGGGAGCAGGGTGGTAGTAGCTGCTGGGGTAGTTTCCATTTTGCTGTCCTTTCTTGTAGCTTTGGGTGTGCATGGGGCTGTGACCTGCTCTGTGCTCCTGCAGCCCTGATGCCTTGCCCTGTGCTGGCTGAGGGGTGGCTGCTTTGCCTGCTCTCACCTGTTGCTGTCCCCAGGACCTGATGTCATACTGTGCCCATGATGTCCAGGCCACCCATGAGGTGTTTCAAGAGCAGCTGCCACTGTTTATGGAGAGGTGAGAGCTGCCATGTTCTGGCTGGTGCTGGCCAAGGGGCTGTGGGCTTAGTGGGCAGTGGGGACAGTCGTGGTCCCTCTGGGTATGAGATGTAACTGCTCTTGTTCTTAAGGTGTCCTGAACCTCTTTTCAGGAGGGACTTCAGACCTCTCCCATGTAGGTGGCTGGGGGAGGTGAGTAGGGTTCCTGAGGCAGTCTGGAGCAATACAGTTTTGGGGTTGTTGCACAGGGCATGCAGAGATACCAGGATCATTATGGTTTAGGGACAGAACATCAAGGGTTGTGTGGGGCTGGGAAACTCTAGATGAAGACACATTTGTATCTATTGTAGTGCTTCCAGGGCCAATCCCCTCTGGCAGATATCTAATTCCTTGCTGCTTTCTGGTCCAGGTGCCCCCACCCTGTCACATTTGCAGGGATGCTGGAGATGGGAGTGTCCTACCTGCCCGTCAATGGGAATTGGAAGAGGTACCTGAACGATGCTCAGGGTATTTATGAGGAGCTGCAAAAGGAGATGAAGAAGTCCCTGATGAACCTGGCCAACGATGCCTGCCAGCTGTTACACGAGCACAGGTACCATGGGCTGGGGCTGCAGGAGGGAGCCCAGGCACCAGGTGGTCCATGGGGGCTGTAAGGGAGAGGAGCAAAGCTGTGTGTGTGACAATGGTGTGTCATCAGGTACAAGGATGACCCTTGGCTCTGGGATCTTGAATGGGACACACAGGAGTTTAAGCAAAAGAAGAATCCAGGGAAGAAGAAGAAAGGTCAGGATGGGAACAGCCAAGTCTCCCCAGCAGCAGTGGATGCAGAAGAGTCAGCACAGGAGTGGCAGGAGGGTGAGCACAGGTGATCCCTGGGGATGAGGGATGCTCCAGGACTGCCTTCCCAGGGGTGCCCAGACAAAGAGCCAAGGTTTTTTGGCTGCAGGGTGATTCATTGCTGGCCTATGTCCCATGCTGCTGCATGTGGTGGGAGACTGGTTTGATGTCCCTGTCCCCCGAAGGGTGGCACAGAGGGCCCTTTGCAAGCCAGTTCTCCTTGCCCCACCAGACCCTGGTCCACCCAGTGAGGAAGAGGAGCTGAAGGTCTCTGCCAGCCAGCTCTGCCTGGAGCGCCTGAAGGAGACAGTGGCACTGCAACCCAAGAGACTCCAGCACCTGCCAGGCCACCCGGGGTGAGTTGGGGACCCTGTGTGTCCCCAGGGCTTTCCCTGCACTCTCTGACCTATCCCTGCTGCTCCCCAGCTGGTACCGCAAGCTGTGCCCACGCCTGGAGGAGGAGGGGTGGGTGCCTGGCCCCAGCCTCATCAGCCTGCAGATGAGGGTGACCCCAAAGCTGATGCGCCTGGCCTGGGACGGCTTCCCCCTCCATTACTCAGAAAAACATGGCTGGGGATACCTGGTGCCAGGACGGCAGGACAATTTGCCAGCAGCTCCTGTAGAGACCGATGGCCCCTCCTGCCCACACAGGTGAGAGGGATGTAATGGGGTGCTGGGCTGGGAGCTGCCCCATGGGGGTATTTGGGAGCTCCCCAGCACCCTGGTGCTCTGCCCAGGTGCTGCCCCAGAGCCTTGGGCTCCCTTGTGGGTGTCAGCCTTGCCCTCTCTTCTGCCAGGGTGATTGAGGACCTGTACAGGCAGCACTGCCTGGAGAAGGGCAAGGAGCAGCCCCCGAGGGTGGAGGCAGCTGTAGAGGATGAGCTGC